>CP124714.1:152632500-162632500 GCA_031232105.1 Capsicum rhomboideum
TGAAATATTATGTTTTACTGAGTTTAAGGGTTCAATTGGCAAAAGGTTAAGTGGGAGGGTCCAAAATACAAAAGCATACAAGTACAAGGGTCTAGGAGACCATTTTGCCTAATCTTAAATCATATGGAGTACTTTAAAATTGAGGGGTAAATTTGAAATTTTATTTTTCTTGAAAACTATTGATATATGAAATCTACTCATTCCACGATGGAGCTTCACTAACGGCAAAGGCAAATACGAGAAAATTTGTCAACGACAAAAGTATGAATTGGTCAAATATGCACTTAAACTAGAAGAAGAAGAAGAAGAAGAATGAAGGAGAAGGAGAAGGAGAAGAAGAAGAAGAAGAAGGAGAAGAAGAAGAAGAAGAAGAAGAAGAAGAAGAATGAAGAAGAAGAAGAAGAAGAAGAAGAAGAAGAAGAAGAAGAAGAAGAAGAAGAAGAAGAAGAAGAAGAAGAATGAAGAAGAATGAAGAAGAAGAAGAAGAATGAAGAAGAAGAAGAAGAAGAATGAACAAGAAGAAAGTTTGGGGGGGAAGGAGGTAAATGGTTGAAGAAGAAGATAGGGTTTTATTTTTACTCGCTTTTTAACACGTGTAATCACATATTTTTTCAACTCAACAACATGAATGTCATATAAGCTCAGTCAATGGTCAAAGGGGCTTGAAATATTATGTTTTACTGAGTTTAAGGGTTCAATTGGCAAAAGGTTAAGTGGGAGGGTCCAAAATACAAACGCATACAAGTACAAGGGTCTAGGAGACCATTTTGCCTAATCTTAAATCATATGGAGTACTTTAAAATTGAGGGGTAAATTTGAAATTTTATTTTTCTTGAAAACTATTGATATATGAAATCTACTCATTCCACGATGGAGCTTCACTAACGGCAAAGGCAAATACGAGAAAATTTGTCAACGACAAAAGTATGAATTGGTCAAATATGCACTTAAACTTGTATAAAGTTCAATAAGTAGGCACATGTATCCTATGTGGCATAATATATGTAGGACTTCACGTAGGATGTGAATTTTCATGTAGGATGCCACATAAAACGTATGTGTCTCCTTGTTCGACTTTATACAAGTTTAAACTTCCTACCTACTTGTACACATCTAAAGTTGGAGGGCATAGATGTCAGTTGAGGTCAAGTTAAAAAACACGTTTATGTATGGTGAAATTTCATTTATATACAAAAAAGTTAAAAAATTATAACAAAAATAGCCAAGTTTTTGCCATTTTCTTCCTTTTCTTTTCAGCGATAATTTTAAAAAAAACATTTTTTTATTGTTGTTTTTTTGCTGTTTTTAAAAAAACTTTTTTGCTTATTTTTAAAAACTTTTTTCGTGCAACTTTTTGTCATGTATCGATATTGTATAAATGGTGTATAAACATGTGTATATAATGTTCAAATAGTTATGTAGTGTATATGTAATGTATCGATATTATATAAATAGCGCACAAACGTTTATCGATATTGTATAAATGATCTATAAACGTTTATTGATATTATATAAATATTGTATAAACGTGTATCGATATTTTATAAAAGTTATGTAATGTATAAATATTGTATAAATGGTGTATATTGTATGAAGTTATGTAACGTATATGTAATGTATCAATAATGTATAAATCGTGTATGAACATGTATATATATGATGTATAACTATGTATCAGAAATGTATATACATCCATATACACTGTTTATACAACCAACCAACCCCCCCCCCCCCCCCCACACACACACACCCGAAACCCCTTTTTTTTTTTTTTTGATATAAGTCTTGTTTACAATGTTTCTCCAATTATTAATAAAATTATTTACTTTATGAAAAAGAAATTGTTGTGACATGATAAAGGGAGGATTTGTTGGCTAATCTAATACCATGAAAATGTTTTGTGAACGACTCAATGATTCATAGAGCCAGTATTGTTTGTAAATGTTGCTTATTTCTTCATGGTGAAGTCCAAGCGCAGACTGCATAGAGACCAGAGCAATAACCATCCACAAAAATGAAAACACATATGAAATTAGAGAAAAAGTAAAGGACAAAACTCAACCCAACGCCAACCCCTCCCCCCTCCCTAATAAAGACGAGTGAATAAAATGGTAACTTAGAAAGAGAACCTCTGTATTCTCTCTAAAATTTCTCAACCCAATTATGATTTAACAGAGGAAAGATCTTGAATCAAAATTCCTTTAACCTCAAATTAGATCCATGCAATCCTGTGGTCTTTGATGGTAGGAACCTTTCTCTATTTGTCTTTGTGAACTTCAAAAGTTATATCCAACATTAACTGATGCAAGAATGAAGCTGAACACCTATGCTAATTTTCACAACAAATGCCATCGCAATCCGCCCGAGGTCCATCTTGGACCACCAAAGAACATTTTTCTGATCTTTCAGGTGTTGTGAATCCTCTAACCCTCCAATTTTTCCTTCGGCAAGGCTGAAACTTTGACCACCGTCGATCCTCCGTCGTTCTGCGAGTCGTTGTCGGCGGTAAAGATGAACCAAAATAAAGGTCAGCGAAGTAGAAGGTGAGGGCCATTTGTTTGGTAAAAAAGATTGTCGAGTGGCTATTTTGTGTAATTAAACATGGCTGATGGGCCATTTTAAGTAACAAACAAACTGTGTGTTATTTTTTGTGTAAAAAATTTAACCCAATGGACATTTTGCATAATTTTACCCATATGTATTGTGCCTATTTTTAAAGTGTTTCATCTATATATTGACCACATAATATTTTTTTCACGATGAATATATTTTTGTTCATTGTGAAAAAAATATTTGTGGTTGTGAGCTTAAACTTCCGTTTTGAAAACAAAAGATGATTGAAACCCATGTTAGAGTTAGTTTATATTAGGATGGTGAAGTTGTGTATGAAGGTATTTTGGTTACGTATAGTCGCTATCCTTAAACGGTTCAACAATTTCCAATCACCCCTCAAATACGACCGTCTTAGATGTGTGTTTAGGATCAAAATGGATGTACATGATCTCAAACTTTCGATTGTTATCACTAGATGATAGCTAGTATTATTTAGAGCTAATGGGTATCCAATTTTTTATGAGACTCAAATTTGGAATGATGAGTCTTTATCGACATTTTTTCGTAGGCCGGAGATTTTTTAAATTACTTGAGCATAACGACGCTTGACATGTATCATGTATGCAAGAATTGAATACTCTATCCACAATGAAGAACCAACTGATAATGAGTTTGACCTTCAAGGTAGTAGATATCTTCCTAGTTTGACTGCTGTGTCCAAGGAATATAATTCAACAACAAACAATTGTGAGTTTTGCTACCTAGTCAAAGGATACGTGTAATTTCGGTATACAAAATGACAGTTTATCTTCATTGAACTATCCTAATGTATATTGGAGTTCTCAAAAGTATGAGATTGGAGGACCGAACAATCAACAATCACAGTTGTCTAATTTAGGTTGCCCCGCTCCGATCGAGTTAATTGACAGGTAAATATAATATATTTTTGTTCTATTTTTTTTCGTGGGCCCTACAATTGTGTTTGAATTTTAACTAATATGAAGTCTTGATATTTTTTTAGGCGTAACAATTTTGAAGATGACTTTACATTGACTCAACTTTATGAACAATAATGATCTAGCTAATGATCGAGTTGATGAGTCGAATAGAGATAGCTTACAATAGAGATTTGTTGCACGCCTGGCGAACCTTTAAATTTAATGCAATAAATGTTACAAACTGAGTCTTGATCAAAGAAAAATAAAAGGCAAATATATGTAGTGCACTACATATCAGGCGAACACCACCCAAAAAAAAATTTAATTGGGCGTTGCTTCAAGTTTGGAAAATCCCTTAATGTGAATTTTCTTTGTAATAAAATGTACAAATGGATGTCAAACGACAAATGGGGTTCGCCATAAAGCAGGTGAGCAACCCCTTTTGATGCAATGGGCTGATAAAGGTGTCCTTTTGCCGGACTCCAAATTTGATTATGATATGGTGGAAGGATCATTTCATTCTTTAAATTTGATTCTTTAATCATATTCTTGGGATATTAACCCAACCATGAACAGTAGTAAAAGTTTAATTAAAGGGATTCCCTTAATTAAATAATCAACACGTTACATTAGATATTGCAATCACTCATTGATCTTCAGTTCAAGTTCTTTCTTCTTCCTAAGGTACTATCATACGGATGTACATTATCATGAAAAATACTTGAGTTTTTAACCTATGATTCTAAGGCTCAATGATAGTATGATCTACAAAACATCACAGTTAACATAAAATATGTTTTTTTTTTGGTAACACTGTAAAAATTACCATAGACAAACACAACCAACATCAATACATCCTAAGAGCACCTCAGTCATCCTTACCTCTACAGGCGGATGATCTAAAGCCTCATATAGTATAACTAGTTACACAATTAATCTTTGCATTAAGCCTCTACACCTATTTATTCTCTTAGCTTGATGTGGAAGTTCTAGTCTATCAATTAGTTACTGTTTAATCTGTGCTATAACTATCTCATTATGTATAAATTATCCTTTAAACACCTTCCAATTTCGAGCCCTCCATGTGTGATATACTAGTGCCCCCATTGTGCAGGAACAACCTCCTTTTGAATACATGGCCAATGTTTCCCTCTTATCTGTGTTAATATTTAACTCGCACTTCCTCTCTGCAGTGCAATACCCATCCAAGTCAGTAATACAATCCTCACTGTATTAAACCATGCATACTCCACAAATAAATATTGAGCAGTCTCCTCCATAGATGAGTCACATAAACAGCAATTTGGATCATCCACATGGACATTCAGCTTAAGCAGCCTACTTTTAGTCAATAGCTTGCCTTTAATAGCCAACCACATAATAAATCTGTGCTTAGGCTGAGCAGTTGTAGTCCATATCAACCTAGAAATTTCCAGCTTCCTCTGAGCTCCCATAAGTGCCATATAACTTCTTGTAATGGAGTATTTACCCCTACCTGTTAGTGTATATCTCCCCTGATTATACCAGGCTCTCATGCTTTCCTTTAATGAATTTAACTTCTTCCAATACCAGTTGCAGCTCTGAGGTTGTTTGTGATCCCATATTGTTGCGTCATTCTTCAAATATATACCATGCACCCCATCTTACCTAAGAAGAGTGTTTATCTACCGCTATTTACCATAACAACTTGCCAACAACAGCTAGGTTCCAAGTCCTACTTTCCCTAACATTTTAGCCACCATTGCATTTAGGAGTACATAATGAATCCCATGATACTAAATTGATTTTCCTTTTCTCTTTATTACCCCCTTCCCTCCATAAAAAATTCCTACATCTTTTGTCCACCTCTTTTAGCACACTTGGAGGTAAACATAACAACCCAAAAGTTAAAAATGGAGAATAGCACAACATTGATAACTTGCAGCCTCCCAGCATATGATAGCTGCTTGGCATAACCAGTAGTGATTTTTCTAGTAATTTTGTCTATTAAAGTTTGGCAATCCAACTTACTCCACTTCTTAGGAGAAAGAGGAAGTCCTAAATACCTCATAGGGAAAGAGCCTTGCTTGAAACCAGTCATCTCCAATATCTATGATTTGACATTATCCTTCATACTTGCTATATAGATATTGGATTTGTTCATATTTTCTATCAAACTTGAGGCTGCACTAAGGTGTTGTAGAGCTTAAATCACTCTAGATATAGACGTCTTCTCCCCTTTACAAAAAATTATAAGATCATCAGCAAATACCAAGTGAGTCAATCTCAACCCTTTACAGATGGATGAAACTTAAAATTAGGCAGCTCACTCATACTTTGTAGAGTTCTAGACAAATATTCCATTACTAGGACAAAAGAGCAATGGAAACATTGGATCCCCTTGTCTAAGTCCTCTCTTCCCTTTAAAAAAACCCATACCCCTCTCCATTAATCTTCACAATAAAATGTTTTGAAGTCACATATGTCATTATAATGTATATAAACTCAGCTGGAAATCTGTATCCTACTAATACTTCTTGCAGAAACTCCCAACTCACCATATCATAAGCTTTCCTTAAATCAATATTCATTAGACACCTAGGAGATGTTTTGCTATTATAGTGTCTAAGAAAATCATGAAAAATGAGGACATTGTGGATCAGAGACCTACCCTTCACAAATGCAACTTGGTTTTTTGCCACTATACAATTCACTTCCTCCTTCAGTCTCACACAAATCAGTTTTGATATGGTCTTGCAAGCACATTACGGCAAGCTATAGGTCTAGACTGAGAGTCAAATTTAGGGTTATCAACCTTTGGAATCAATGTTATATTATTAGTATTCAACTGTTTCAAGAACTTGCCATTATCGAAAAACTGTAAGTTTCTAACAATAATATCCTTCACTATAATTCCCTAGGCTGACTTGAAGAAACCACTATTGTAATCATCTGGACCTGGAATTTTTGTACTTTTAATAGAGAACAATGCATTATTAACCTCCTTGTCTGAGTACTTAACTAATGAAGCAGCTTGTTGAGACTCGATAAGACTAACCCCTGCCTGATAAAGATCATAAAAGATCCAACCCTATTCTCCATTTTCTGCCCTAACAACTTTTCATAATAAGTCATAAAAATATGAGCAATCTTATCTAGTTCATTCTGCCAAGACCCCTGGTTATCTTTGAGTTTAGAGATACATTGTTTGGGTTTCCTATGTTTAATGACTAAATGGAAATAGCTTGTATAGTCATCACCAAGCTTAATCCAAGTCAACTTTGCCCTTTATTGTAGGAAAACCTCAGCAAGAAAAGAGCTCTTTTGGAACTAAAAGTATAAATCTCTTTCTATTTTTTAGAGTACCTTGTAGTGAGGATTACCCTGAAGTGAAGCTTGAGCCTTCTGCATTGCCTCTGTATCATCTTGTGCCTCTTTAACAATGTTCCCGAATGCTTGTATGTTCAACAACTTCAAATCTTTATTTAAAAACTTCAGCTTTCTAACTATTTGTAACATTAAGCATCCATCAATGCTATTATCCCACTCAGCTTTAACAGTTTTAAGAAACTTAGGATGGTAAGCCCAAGTACTATAATACTGAAAAACTCTCTTTCTCAGTGGTCTAGAATCCTCCAAAATAAACTTTATTGTACTATGATCACTAATTCCCTCAGGTAAGTAGCTAGCATTACAGCTAGGCATACCAGTCAACCATGTATTATTGATGAAAACCTAGTCAATCTTTAAATACACCTTATTCTCTGCCCCTCTGTCACTCCAAGTGAACTTGTTTCCCTAATGTGGATGCTCCAATAGATCACACTTATAATACAGTCATGAAAGTCAACAATTTCTTCCCAAGAAACTGAATTTTCTCCTAGTCTGTCATCAAAGTGAAGAATTGAGTTAAAATCCCCTAGCACCAGCCAAGGCTTATTACAAGCACTCATGTCTACTAATGAATCCCATAAACTTCTCCTTTCCTCCTTAGTGTTAAAAACATATACTAAGGTAAGCTGAAAGTTCAGGTTCAAAGGCATGAACACCACATCACAAGTGATTGTCTGATCAGTCATATGAACCATGCTAATCTTATACATATCTGGCCTCTAAGTTAGGCATTATTCTACCATTATAATGTGAATCAAGATTTTTCATAACCTTCCACTGTGCAAACAACTTACTTGTGACCTCATCCACTTTAATATTTTTTATTTTGGTCTCTAGAAGCCCAATAAGACTGACCTTCTCTGTATTACACAGGATCCTTACCTCCTACTGCTTATTAGGGGCATTAAGCCCCCTTACATTCCAGCATAAAATATTAACCATTCCCTGAATGAGAATGAGGCTGACTCTGTCTAATTGACATAGACTTGATGATATCCATCCTTCATGGGCTTGATTTCTTCAACACCTCAAATGCATTAGACTTTTCCACCTGCTTACTAGCCAGTTGTCTCTACCTCCTTTTATTATTGGGAGTAATCCAAACGGTATCTCCAGTAGAGTTGGTATGATCTAGCTCCAGCTGCTGCTTATTTTCAGACTGACTCTGCACTTTTTCTTCATACTGCTTTGCTTTCTATACTCTTTTACCACATAAAGCTCCAGATTGTTACTACACTTTAGGTCCATCTTTATTGGCTTGTTTCTTCTTACATGAGTCTTGGGAATGGCCGTACTTACCACAACATTTGCACAAGATAGACCTCCAATCATATTGCACTTTTTGCCTAATTAGTTGCCCCTTCTCATTCCTGAAAATGACAACCTTTGGCAATGTATCATCCATACCAACCTTTACCAACAACCTTGCAAATTTAATACGTAATTTCTTCTACGTACTTTGATCTACCATAATTGTTTTACCCACTAAGGCTCCTATTTTTCTTAGACCTTTAGGGCTCCAGTACTTGAAATATAACCCTAGGAATTTCACCCAAATTGGGACAGTGAGAAGCTTTTTCTAGTGAACTCCATGTCTGAACTCCAATCCTTCACAATGAAAGGCTTGTTGTCAAAGTGGTATATCCCCCCATTAATAACAACATTCATCCTATCGTCATGATCAAATCGCACCAGTATAATCCCATTCCTTACCATGGAAATTTTGTTGATTCCATGTTTGTTCCATAGCCGCTGAATAAAGCCTTGCATCACAGTAAAAGAGGGATAAGCCCCTACAATATAACTTACCACTGAGTTTCTCCAATAGTGTATCTCTGAGCTTATATCCTCCAACTCGATCTCCACAATGTTCGATTTAGCATCTGGATCTACGTACTCCAACTTAAAACCTGTATTTGACACCTTTGACATGTTAAATTTATCCCAGATTGAACCCTACTTCACCAAATCTTGCTTCTCTTCCTCCTCCACTACATCTGCCCAGGACTTAGTCCCACTACTTATTCTAGTTGAGTTAGTTACAGGGGAAGCTTTAGCTTGTATCATCGAGTTCCACTGTGCAATTGCAATTTTGCTTTGATCCTTAGCACCAGCCTTCAATTGTTGCACTATGCCCTACCTCTGCACCAGGACTCCAGTAGTCTGAACTGAAACAGACCCAGTCGACTTATTTGGAGGACAATTCTCAGCATCGCTACTCACACCATCGAATTCATCATCATCACTGGAGCTCAAATCACGCTGTGAACTAGGATTAACATTCAAACCCTTCTTGTTTGCCGCCATTACTGTTCCATTGGTTTTCACCACAGAAGCACCCTTTACACAACTTCCTTTCTTAGAATTGCTTACCTTACTTTACCCCTTAAAATTTGCATTGTTTAATGAGGCATAATCCCTTTGCTTGATGGAACACGAGCCCTCTTCCCCATGGATGGCGTACGTTAACTAACATGCACCGAGAGAGAACATGCTCCTTATATGTTACAAGTTATAAATGTGCAATACTGTAATATTTGAGCAATTTTATTCTCCAAATATCGTCATAAATTGATGGAAGAATTAAAATCAATATATTATAGGCCAAGGGTCCACTAAAACTCCTCCCACTATGTGCGAGGTCCAGGAAAAATCAAAATACTATAGTGTTATAATATGTAGTGCAGTAGACTTCAGTCCTATATGAGATTTTCCTTGAGAATTCAGTACAACAAATAGCAAATGGGATTCTAGATCCCAATAAACAAAGGGACTTAAAAAAATAGAATATATTAACAACTCAACTAGTATCATAAGTCTTAAATAGGATAATTAAATTAAATAATACATAACATATATACTTGAACCAGGATAAACATTAGTTTCCTCCTTAACAATATATATTATAATTGGCAATTTTGCCACTTATTTGTATCACTTTTCCTATGATTTTGTGTCGTTAATTCATTATATGAGGCTAATTATCCTTATTCTCCATTGATTCAAGGTGATTCTTATGTTATATAGCTCGTTTGTGCAGGTAATGGATGAATACGAGGTCGAGCTAACCATACGAGTCAATCGAAATGTGAGAAGTGAAGAAAAGGAGCTCAAACTAACACATGGGAGGATTAAAGGTCACCTACGCACGAATTTCATAAGCTACGCACGCAGGTGGATAATAAAGTTGGGAGGCAGTGGCACCTGCGTGTGCAGGTCCTCCACCAGTGCTGGCACCTGCGCCAATAGGTTACTAGTGCGGTGGTATTTTTGTAATTTCCAAGAATGTGATTTTTGAGTTATACAAGGGATTTTTCAGATCTAAAACTCCATCTTTGGCATTTTTCTCATGCTTGGAGGCTAAGGAACACCATCAACACCCTTGGAGTGAAGATTTGGAAGCTTTGTATTGAGAATTTCTTTACCCTTTTCTTCATCTCCTTGCCTTTGTGTTGACACTTGGCTAATTTTCGACAGAATTTAGCCAAGAAATATTCATCAATCGGTCGAAAGACGTGGCGGATACTTGAGGTTCCAAGGCTAATTTGTTAATCCGTGAGTAATTCATGAGTAATTAGTTGAATACAATGGGTCATTGATAGAATTGATTCCTCATTACATATCCCTCATTTCCTTCGTTTGTGAAAACCAAAGATCAACTTGTTTATATTAATATTGGTTCTACCCTTGTTACATTTTTATATTGAAAACCCTCAAAAACATTTGTATCTTAGGTTTGAATTCTAGCGAGTTGCTTTTATTTCACACTATATCAATTGCTAGTCACATTGTTCCTCGTGAATTCGACCCCGACTCCTAGTTGGGTAAAATATATTGCTAACAACCACGTACACTTCATTTTGAGGGTGCATTTGAGCGTTATCAATATACCAGTCTGTATTTGGACAAATTAGTCTCTACACTCCCCCTAAGTACACTATTATATTCTTTTACCAAAATAGCAGTTGCAGCAGTAGCAGTATACATAACATTAACAATGACAACAACAAGAAAAATAACATACCCAGCAAGCTCCCACATAGTGGGGTTTAGGGAGGGTAAATATACACAAACCTTACTTCTACCTGTTGGAGGTAGAGAGGTTGTTCCTGAAAGACCCTCAACTCAATAATAACAATGAAAACAATGTAGAAGTATAGTTTTATAGATGGAAAACATTATAACAATATAATTACCTACAGAAACACACTAAAAGAATTGTAAATCCATTTTTATATCACTGCATTTGGCAAAGAAATGACAAAGGACAAGCCCTTTGTACCATTTAGAAGGAAAAACCACATTTATGCAACTAACGGCAAACCAAGCAACAAACCTTGACAAAGGTTACCTATAAGTTTATGAAGATGCATTGATAAAGGACCAGGCAGTTGTTTCAATCAAAGTCTTGAAAGCCATTGACAATTTGCGGTAGAGTTGGGAGCACAAGGTCATTCATAAGGCAAATATGTCACAACGTATACTTACTAGCAACCTTATGCAGTTTTCCACTTTAATATCATACCAATAGTAGTTTTTGAAGGAGGAAAGTAAAATCAAGCGAGAGTTGTACGGATGAAGACATCCAAGGAAAATCCTAAAACAAATCCATATGCGAATATTAGGATTGTTTTGCTTCATCACTGTGAAACTCACCTTATGTTTCAGGACCCATTCAACGCCTTTGTTACCTGACAAAAAAACCCAAAGCTCTACCTAGAATCCATCACTTCTAAAATAATGTATTCTTTCTTCACACAACCCCAATCGAGAACCTGAGGTGATTGTTTCACCATCTTTGGGCAATTTCAACAGTTGTATATTCTCCTGACCTTCAGCCTTGGATCGATCATAAACCACTAAGAAATCTCGTCAGTCTTTCCAGTAAATCAAATCCTCTAGCACAAATCCAGGGACATTTAGCCCTCCCGCTATAAACGGCAAATAACATAAAAGATGAAACTATTTCCATACAACATTCAATAAAGAAAACATCTCTATCTCATATGTTGTACAATATTCTAGAGAATTAGGTATGCCAACTCGGACTATTTCATAGTTGATCCTATCAAATATGTCGCTTTTGCAAATGAATGTTGTCGCTACATATCTGTAAACCTTGTGGGGACGTGGGAGGACATTGAATTTTCTGGTGACAGGGTTGCATACAACATAATGTGAATTTTCCTTGTAAAAGTCAGTGCAACAGAGAAGTAAGCCGTTTGAAGAGCCTATAATATGTGTCATAGGCATGTTGAGAAAACTAAGGGAAGCATTAAAAGAGCCCCATTCTCTATCATACAGATCTTTCCCTTCTACAGAGCAATGAATAAATCTAAGAGCCTCAATACCACCGTCATAAGGCTGCACAAAGAAACCCAGATACACAGGAAGCCTTCTGTTTTGAAAAGCAATTAAGAAAAAAAATTAATTGTCAGACTGAATTGCATTAGAAAGTGAAAGAGTTGGTTTGGTTTTTGTGGGGTCAAACCAATATGAAAGAAAATTCAGAGTTGGTTTGGTTTTTGTGGGGTCAAACTCATGTGGAAGAAACTTCCATGTGCCAATTTACTTGGCAAGAAAATGAACTTGGAGGGCAAGCAAAACTTTGTGGAGGACAAATTTTCTATTTATTTTTCCTTTTCTTATTTTGTGCTTGGAGCCCAAGTTTGGCCATCTATAAAAGGATGGTCATTCTTCATTGTTAAAACCATCCTAAATTCATAGTTAAATACATTGTAAGAGTAAAGAGTTGAGAAGCGATTCTCTTAGGTGTATTTGAGATCTCTCCCCTTTCTTTGCTAATATATAAAGGCAGTTGTTCTTTAGTGGACGTAGGATCATTCGGATTGGAACCATGTTAAATCTTATGTTCTTTATCTTGTTCTTTATTTCACATTTTCGCTAACAATTAGTATTTAATCCAAGGTTCTGTCTGAGTATGCTCTGTGATAACAACACAGTCTAAACTTCCACATCAGAAAAGAATTACTTTGGTTTGGTTTTCTGTATTTCAAAATACTATCTGTAGTAGAAGAGGAAGAACAAGTAATAATGAGTTTCATGAAGTTTGAAATTGATAGATTTAGTGGGCGCAACAACTTCAATATTTGAAAGATCCAGATAATGGCTTTACTGCGGAGGGAAGGTTCAATTCATGCTATTGACGAAAAGTACCTCGATGGTACATCGAATTCCAACAAGGAGAAGATTGAAGGCGATGCATTGAGTGTCATCCAATTGTCTCTTGCACCTAACGTGCTCTGTGAAGTGAGTACAGGTACCGACGAGACGACCAAACAGGTAGAGGACAAGCTGCAAGGGCTTTACCAGGACCGGTCGATGACAACAAGGATGTTGTTACAATGACATCTTCACATATTTAAGATGGAGTAAGGTACTTTATTGCAAGACTATCTAGATGTGTTCAATAAACTTGTCCTGGACTTATAGATTGCCAGAATTAAAAAGAATGAGGAGACGCTAGCATGTGCTTTGCTATTTTCATTGACTTTAAAATATTGTGATATTGAGAATTCAATGATGTATAGCAAGGAGCCTATCACTCTTGAGCAAGTGCAGCAAGCACTTAACTCTTGTGATGTGTGGAGATATTTTGAAGGAGACAAAGATGATGAAGCTAGTGCGCTCTTTATGAGAGGCCGTACTAGCCAACATGGAATGAGCAAATCAAAGCACAGGTCGAAGTCTCGTGTGAACAAAAAGAATGCGGAGTGTTGGGGCTGTCATAAGAAGGGGCATTTTGAATAAGATTGCCCAATGTCAAATTCCAAAGAAAAGGCGAGTGCATCCATTATTGAACAAGTGCATGATTCTGATAATGAATATATACTTACAACATCATGTAATAGTGGAGTCTATGGCAACAAATGGGTGCTAGATTCTGGTTGTACTCTGCATATGACATTCCAAAGATATTGGTTCAACAACTGTGAGAAAAGTAGAGGAACCGTAGTAATGGGCAATAATTCAACTTGTAAAATAGTTGGCATTGGCTCAATCGGGTTCGCTGCTATGATGGAATCGTGAGGACTATTACAGAGGTCCGTCATGTTCCTGATCTGAAGAAGAATTTGATCTCCCTAGGTACTCTAGATAAACAAGGCTACAAGTACATGAGTGAAAGAGGAACTATGAAGGTGACTAAAGGTTCTTTAGTCATGCTGAAGTCAAGCTGGAGGATGGCCTTTACACACTGGCAGGAAGCACCATTGTTGGCTCTGTTAATGCATCTACAGTGCAGTTATCAAATGATGATAAAGAAAGATTATGACATATGAGACTGGGTCATATGAGCGTACGAGGATTGGAGATGCTGAGCAACCAAAACCTTTTGAATGGTGAGAAGATCAACAAACTTGAATTTTGTGAGCACTGTATCCTAGGGAAGCAGAAGAAGGTCAGCTTCAGTACTGACAAGCACAAGATGGGAGGGGTGCTAGAATACATCCATTCAGATTTATGGGGTCCCTCTACAGTTCCATCGAAGGGTGGAAAGAGGTATCTTCTCATATTCATTGATGATTTTTCATGAAAGTTTTAGGTGTGTTTCTTGAAGGCAAAAAGTGATGATTTTGAAGCATTTAAGGAGTTGAAGATATTGGTTAAGAATCAAATAGAGCGGAAAATCAAGTATCTTCGCACAGACAATGGCTTGGAGTTTTGCAGTGAAGAGTTTAATGATTTCTGCAAGGTTCATGGGATCTCAAGACACAAGATGGTCATGCACACACCACAGCAGAATAGAGTTGCCTAGAGGATGAACAAAACTCTTCTTGAAAAAACTCGTTGTATGATCTTACAAGGCCTTCCTAGCCCTCGGTTCAAGATTTCCTTCACTAACATGATAATAAGCTAGACAACTAAATACTCGCAAGTATAAATAGCTAGAGGGTTCACATGACCATACCTAATTCAGAGTCTTAAAGTTAATCGTTGATGCTGGAGATCGATTGACAATATGAGAAGTAGTGTGAACTGTTTTAGCCCAAAACACTTTGTATATTTTGGCTTGTAAGATCATACACACACCACAGTAGAATAGAGTTGCCTAGAGGATGAACAAAACTCTTCTTGAAAAAACTCGTTGTATGATCTTACAAGCCAAAATATAAAAAGTGTTTTGGGCTAAAACAGTTCACACTACTTCTCATATTGTCAATCGATCTCCAGCATCAACGATTAACTTTAAGACTCTGAATTAGGTATGGTCATGTGAACCCTCTAACTATTTATACTTGTGAGTATTTAGTTGTCTAGCTTATTATCATGTTAGTGAAGGAAATCTTGAACCGAGGGCTAGGAAGGCCATATTCATAGGGTATGTGGATGGAGTAAAAGGGTACAAACTTTGGTGTTTGTCTTTAATCAAATTTGTAGTTAGTAGAGATGTTACATGAATCCTCTATACTTGATTCTCATAAAGTTTCTATAGAGTTATCAGGAAATGATAACAAGGAGCAGGTGGAGCTTTCGGTGGAGCTAACCAAGGAGAAGGATCAACAGACTTAAGTTGATGAGTTAAAAGATGTAGATCTTGAAGAACTTATTGTCAATGAACCATACACAATTGTGAAGGGAAGGGAAAAAAGGCAGATACGAAAATTGAAATGCCTTATAGAGCACACAAATTTGATTACATATGCGTTCGTAGCTACAGAAGAAGTGATTAAGGATCTTGAGCCTTCCTTATATATTGAATCAACTTCTTGCAAGGATGTTGCACAATGGCGGTTAGCCATGATGGAAGAGATGGAGTCTCTTCACAAGAATCAGACATGGGTCTTAGTTGAAAGGCCAAAGGGGAAGATGATAGTTGGATACAAATGGGTCTATAGAAAGAAAGAGGGAATTACAGAAGTGGAAGATGCTAAGTTCAAGGAAAGATTGATTGCAAAGGGTTTTATTCAGAAGAAGGGAATTGACTATAATGAGATCTTCTCTCCAGTCGTGAAACACAGCTCAATTCACGTGCTACTAGCATTAGTTGCATAATTTGACTTGAAACTTCAATAACTTGATGTCAAAACTGCTTTCTTACATAGTGATCTAGAAGAGACAATTTATATGGATCAGCCTAAAGGTTTCCTAGCTGAGGGAAAAGAAGATCATGTATGCCAACTGAAGAAGTCTTTGTAGGGTTTGAAGCAATCTCCTAGAAAGTGGTACAAGAGGTTTGATGCATTCATGACTACACATGGGTTCTCAAGGAGTGCATTTGATAGTTGTCTGTATCATAAGAAGATGTCTGGTAACTCTATGATTTATTTACTGTTGTATGTTGATGATATGCTTATTGCTGCTGACAACATCACAGAGATAAATACTTTGAAGAAACTGTTGAACAAGGAATTTGACATGAAGGATTTGAGAGCTGCAAAGAAAATCCTTGGAAGGGAGATTTCAAGAAAAGAAGGTGTTGTACATTTTTCTCAAAAGAGGTACATTGAAAAGGTTCTTGAGAGATTCAATATGCATATGAGCAAGCCTGTAAGTACACCATTAGCTCCTCATTTTAAACTTTCAGAGTTACAAATGCCTCTTTCTAAAGATGAGGTGGAGCATATGTCAAAGGTTCCTTATGCTAGCGCAGTTGGTAGCATTATGTATGTTATGGTATGCACACATATAGATATTGCTCAATCTGTAAGTGTGGTAAGCAGGTACATGGCCAACCCAGAAAAGAGGCATTGGCAAGCTGTCAAGTGGATATTGAGATACCTCAAAGGAACTTCCGATGTTGGCCTAACCTTTCAAACAATTGAAGGTATTTTAGTTCTCGGTTATGTGGATTCTGACTAGGCGAGGGATCTTGATAGAAGGAGGTCTACAACTGGATACATCTTTACTCTAGTTGGCAGTGCTGTTAGTTAGAAATCGACTTTACAGTTGATTGTCGCTTTGTCTACAACAAAGGCAGAATATATGGTAGCAATGGAGGCAGTGAAAGAAGCTATTTGGTTGAAAGATTTGGTGGCAGAATTAAGTTTGGTTCAGCTGGAATCAACTCTAAGATATGATAGTGAAAGTGCTATTCATTTGATTAAAATTCAAAGATTTCATAAGCGCACCAAACACATTGATGTCATATTCCATTTCATCCGAAATGTCGTTAAAGAGGGAACTATCAAGGTCGTGAAGGTTATCACAGACGATAACGCTGCAGACATGCTAACCAAGATAGTCCCGCTCGTCAAGTTTTCACACTGCAAGGACTTGGTGGGGGTACACATCAACTGATGCAACTCTAGGAGAACAACTGCTAGGTGGAGCTAGTATGTTCAACAAAGGTTTGATTCTTTTTGTTTCTTACAACGGGGTTGCCGAGTAAGCTTAGAAGTTTTGGTCGAAGTTGTTCATACGTATGCTCGAAACACAAACCAAGGTAGAGATTGAAAGAGTTGGTTTGATTTTTGTGGGGTCAAACCCATGTGGAAGAAAATTTCATGTGCCAATTTACTTGGCTAGGAAATGAACTTGGAGGGAAAGAAAAACTTTGTGGAGGACAAATTTTCTAGTTATTTTTCCTTTTCTTATTTTGTGCTTGGAGCTTAAGTTTGGCTATCTATAAAAGGATAGCCATTCTTCATTGTTAAAACCATTCTAAAATTCATAGTTTAATACATTGTAAGAGTAGAGAGTTGAGAAGCAATTCTCTTAGGTTTGTTTGGGATCTCTCCCCTTTCTTTGTTAATATATAAAGGCAGTTGTTCTCTGGTGGATGTAGGATCATTCGGATCCAAACCACGTTAAATCCCGTGTTCTTTCTCTTGTTCTTTATTTCACGTTTTCGCTAACAGAAAGAAATCAAGATAAATTCAATTATTAAAAAATTGATATTACAGTAACTTCCTCCAAGAACATAACATAGTATTAGTATTACTCAAGAAATTATTTACATATTACTAAACACATCAGACATGAAATGGTTTAACTAGAATCAATGACAACCAAATTTAAGATGATCGAACAACAGTTTCTCAAGACAAACTCTAGAGATAATCGGAAGCTTACCTTGTAACGATCACTTCCTCCATGTTTATAAGTATTTTTATTTATCTTCTTTCATAAAATCTTAATTTTATTGGAAGCCTTACCTTGTAACGAGCTCTTCCTCTATGAATCTATCAATAACCCAATTCTTATCTATCTGAGGTCGAAGAGGACTAGGAAGTGGTTTTGATAGGGTTAACCCGTATAGGAAAAAGATTTGATTAATTTAAATTTCCACAATTAGTTGTTTATGTATCAAAAAACACAATTTATCTGACTTTTCCTAATATATCTGCCTGCCTTTTATATGGAATATTATGTAATATTAAAAAATAGTGAGAAAAAGAATAATTTCCAATAGTTGTGGATTTATGTAAGTTACTATCACAACCCGAATCTACACTCTAGGTATGACCGACACTTAGGACCATAAGTGATCCCAAGCAGACCCTTGCTACTAGCATGCTGCTAATGAGTAACTGACAATTTATATAATGCAAGCAAAAGCTGAAACATGGCTAACTGGACAATAATACTTAAATTTTATAACAGAATGAGATAACTAAAATTCAATGAAAACTGAACAACCAATATGTCTGAATAAAAACCTCTACAGACTGTAGGAATAAATTGCTGGGACATGGCCCCCAGCTACCCGTAAAATGAAACAACTGTCTGAAATAAATACTAATCACTAAACTACTCCATAAAGTCCACGAATGAGGAGGACTCACCAACTGCTGACTGGAAGTGTTGTAATCTATCTAGTCACGAGTCTAGGAACAAGCACCTGAATCTACATCATAATAAGATGCAACACAGAGAAAACTATGCGAACAATACGTGAGAATGTACTGAGTATGTAAGGTTAAAGCTCAACAAAAATCATATTTGATAATAACATACTTATAAAGACTAGTGAAGTTGATGAATCATGAGTAAATGATATGGATGGAAGAACATTTCAAAACTAGTATATAAGGTCATATGAGAGTCAATGTTTCACAATCTATAAATGTAAATATGTTTCTAAAGTTGTGAACTGAAAACATGTCTAAAACTGTAAGTCTGAGAAATCAGCCTATCAGTTTTCAAAGTAAGTACTATGAAGCCTTTAATTGGGAGTTTCTTACAACCGACATATATCACATGAGCTTATGATGTCCAACGTATAATTCCAGCAGGGAGGGCTGCCCTATACCTTGCCATGGTATAGAACATGTTTTTCTAATGTGGATCCACTACTCAGCCTCTTGGGTTAAAGAGAGCTAACCGACTTGCGGCGTGCTCAAATCCTACGGTGGCACATAATTATGAGACTTAGATTTGTTGAACCCGCATCCTCGGTGCAAAATAATCCTCTCAAATAAGTCTGTACACTACTATGCTCATAGTAAAGTTTAAATTTTTGTCTATCTCAAATAAAATGCAAGGATTTGCTAAATGTCATCTCTTAACATTTTAGGCTAAACTGTGGACTACATCAAACTTATTTCATGCTAAATTCATGCTTCAAATTATCTTGGTTAAAGGAATACTGTAAATCATACTTTTCTAAGACAACACAATAATGAGAACCATTAAAATTAACTTAAACAAAAGTAAGAAAAATCTATACTACTTAGATAAAAATGCTAACCGAATTCTAAAGCATTTTCTGAAAACATGGGCATGAGGGTGAAAGAAAACCCTCATTGAAGCCTTACATACCTGATGGTTACAAGAAATTCAGAATTGATAGCTGAAATTGAGACTTGAAACTTGAACCTTTGGTTTTGCTTTCTTGAGAGAACCTTCTGACTTTTGGAGTTGAACGTAAGAATGAGGGATAAACTGATTGACTAAATTGATATCTCCCTTAAAAGATACTAAAACGACGTAGTTTAGGCGTATGAAGTAAAGAAACGACAAAATTGCCCTTTTAAAATTTTTTGGACACGGGATCTCAAGAGTCATTCCACGACTCGTGAACGGGATCCACGAGTCGTGATCTGACTCGTGAACGGGATCCACGAGTCGTGATCTGACTCGTGAACGGGATCCACGAGTCGTGATCTGACTCGTGAATGGGATCCACGAGTCTTGATCTGACTCGTGAATGGTATCCACGAGTCGTGATCTGACTCGTGGTTTCCTGAAACATTTTTTAGCAGATTCTGTTATCAATTCATGATTATCTTTCACGAGTCATGGACTCGTTTCACAACCCGTACTGTTGATCGTAGCTTTTAACAGAAAATGTCAACTTGCGGATATGGTTCCATGAGTCGCTAGTATGGCTCTTGGTTCCATTCCATGAGTTATACTTTGATTCGTGGTAACCTGAGACTTGATTAAATCTGGGGGCTTGTTTCACGGGTGAGTTCATGACCCGTGCTTTGGTTTCATGAGTTGTGGACCACCTCGTGGTTCACTAGATTGTTTTGACTAGTTTCCACGACTTGGCTACGAGTCGTGGACCTAGATCACGACTCGTGAACCACTTCGTGGAAGGCTGGGACTTGATTTTTTTTTTCTGATTTTCTGAAGTAAGTACTGCATGTTCATGGTTGAAAATTTGAGGTGTTACAATTACTCTACTCCCTTTTTACTTTCACTTGTCCTCTATTTTCACTTTTACTTGTCCTCTTATTAATTACTCCCTTTTTATTTTTAACATAAAGATAATTAATTTTTTTCATATTTTATTCTTAGCATTAATTACTCCTTCTTCAAATCATTTTCAATACCTAATATTTTTTCCATTCCTTTTTAGTTGTCATGTATACTAAAAATAATTATTCTCAAATACTTGTCAATTTAGGCTTTTGGAAAGCCAACCTAGGAATTGTATTTGATGTAATTGTGTGTAATTACACTGTCTGGCATCTTCGGTTGCCCAGGTTATTACTTGGTCAACAGGTAATTGGGTGTAATTGGCAGGGGGTAATTACACTCTCCAATTCTCAGGGGGGCTGTGAATTGCTGGAAATTACATGGTGTAATTACAAGCTGGTTACTTTTTAATTTCTTCCTTTTATTTCTATTTTTATTTTTTTTCATTTTAATTTATTTTTTATTTCTATTATTTTAAATTCTTTTTTATTTTTACTATTCTAATATTTTTTAACAATATATTTTTATTTTATATTATTTATATTTCATTTCCTTACTTCTCATTCTCAACTTTTACTTCATGTGATTCCATCATATTATCTATTTATTTATTTATTTTAGGGAAAAGGGTCCAAAATATACCCAAACTTTGATGAAAATTGTTTTAACACGCCTGAACTTTATGGGGGTCCTGTGACCCCCCTATACTATTTATTAGCATATTTTAATGATATTTATACGATAATAAATAAATAAAATATGTTAATAAATAAATAAATAAAAGAGTTTAGTTCAAATAAATGTCACTAAAATGCGCTAATAAATAGTCTAGGGGGGTCATAGGACCCCCGCAAAGTTTAGGCGTGTTACAACAATTTTCGTCAAAGTTTGAGTATATTTCAGACCCTTTTCCCTTTATTTTATGTTTATTTTTTTTCATTTAGCATAATTTTATTAGTATTCTAATTTTTAAATTAAAGTAGAATTCATTGTTGAATAAAATTATAGACTAATGTTTTCCTTTTATTTTACTTTATATTTATGTACGTTATGTATAAATTTGATATAAGAGTATTATGTTAACTTTTTTGTTTTGAATTTAGAAATTACGTTGTATTTTTAGTTTCATTTGTTTTAGTTGTCTTGACTTGATATTTTATGTTGCAAGCCATTTATTTTTTTAGTTAGAATTGATAGATTATCTTTTTGTCAAATATTTTAATAATTTTATGATATTATATTTATAATATTAATTTTTTTTTCAAACATGCATTTTATGATGTTTTTATAAATCTTGTACTTTCAGTTTTTATGTTTAATTTAATTAAAATATACTAATTTAAAATATAAATCAATTATTTTTTTATAATCTTAATTAAGAACATATGTTTATTAATTAATATATTTTTAAAAGACAATATATATCTTATATATTTAATTTAATATCATTTATAAAGACTCTTATTTGTCTAATATAAATTTTTAATTTAGATAATTAACTTTTGTTTTAAAAATTTAATATAACCATATGATTACACTTGTGCAACCAAACAGTACACTTATAATTACATTGTGGAAAACAAATAGGTTATTGTAATTACTAGGTTGTGCAATTACTAGGCTGATAATTACTACCCTAGTAATTACACCAATTTCAATTACCAGGTGGCTTTCCAAACAGACCCTTAAAAAATCAAGAGAGAATTAATATTTTTTTTTTTAATTTTACCCTTAACATTAATTATTCTAGAATCAATAGACACAAATAAACATAGATTAATAAAGGGTATATGAGTAAATTGTACTCCTATCTATTTTTTCTAAATGGTTGTGCAAAGTCTTATCATACCAACTAAAAAGTAAGCGAGGAAGTACTAAACATCAATTAATAGGAATAATGTAAGTTCTACCTGTCCGTCATAATTGTGAACAATTGAGCAACATATGTAAGTTGAAACTCTTGCCTTATAAGGCAGGACTTGTGACTAATTGAACAAGTTCAGTATCTCTAATTTATTGAAATATCCAAACTCCTGCATTATAGGTAAAATTAATTTATTCCCACATGCAACTTATGCTTAATGAGCAATAAAAGTTTGGGATAATTACACCAAATGACCACTCGATCATTTGATTTACTAGAAAAGTAGCCGACATTTAGTTTACCAAAAAAATAACCATTTCTCTTAGGGATAATTACGCCTAATAATTGATCGGCCATATTATTTACCAAATGAAATGACAACTTAGGCAACTTATAGGAAATGGCCATCGGCCTCCTCCTCCTCCTCCTTTTTTCTTCGTTGCTTTTCCTTTTAAAAAAAAAATTTTGACGTACCACAAACATAAATCATTTCAAACGAATTATATACTAAAAGACTCGAAACATTGAGAGGATCTCCTATCTAAAATTTGAGACTGTTTAGTACAGATTTTGAGTTGGTCAAGATTGAAAAAACTTGTTTGGGGAGGTTGTAACATAATAAGTTTTTAAGTATGGCTAGTATGGAAGGCTTATAATTATAGGAAATGGTCATCGGCCTCCTCCTCCTCCTTCTTCTTCTTCTTCTTCTTCCTCCTCCTCCTCTTTTTTTCTTCGTTGCTTTTCCTTTTTTTAAAAAAATCGACGTACCGCAAACGTGGATCATTTCAAGCAAATTATATACTAAAAGACTCGAAACATCGAGAGGATCTCCTATCTACAATTTGAGACTATTTAGGACAGATTTTGAGTTGGTCGAGATTGAAAGAACTTGTTTGGGGAGGTTGTAACATAATAAGTTTTTTAAATATGGCTAGTATGGAAGGTTTATAATTTGACAAAAAATAAAAGAAAATCTGGTGAAATCCTTGACGTTTAAAGTAAACTTTCCTGCTCCGTTATTTGATCGGATTAACGTGATTGTTAGGCTTAATTTATTCTTCATCTTTTTAATTCAGCTATTTGTTGACTAAGACTACAATGGAGTATGCTGCACATGGGAAGTAAATATTAGGAAAGAATTGTCTTTACATCTCTGCATTTGTATGATACCCACCTTTCTCGTGCAAACCTTGAAGTTAAAGATCATGATGGAGCATATATGATTTCACACTTTTATAATGAATCATCACTGCAGCAAGAATATCAAGATCTATCCCTTAATTCTATTAGGAAATATTTAGCAGATTTTGTTGCTTAGATAATATTGGCTATGAGCATATAAAAACCTTGACTTAAACAAAAAGTTTGATACACGTTTATATACCATTTATACATTATCGATACATTACATTACTATTTAATTTATACTATATCAACACTTTCTTTGTTAGGATAATTATAGTTGTTTTGGAACTTGGATATGTCTAGTCATAATAACTCAACGGGCAATATCTATATATTAAATACATAGTTATACGTCATATATACATGCTTATACACCATTTATGTAATATTGATACATCATATATACGCTACATAACTATTTATACAATATCGATACACGTTTATATACAATTTATATAATATTGATACACGTTTATACATCATTATAGAATGTTGATACATTACATAACTATCTACACATTATCGATACACGTTTATACACATTTATACATTATCGATACAAGTTTATATACCATTTATACAATATCGATACACGTTTATACACCGTTTATAAAATAACGATACATTACATAACTTTTATACAATATCGATACATTACATATACATACGACATTATATAACATCGATACACGATTTATATATCATTTATACAATACCTATTCATATTTCATGACGTCACATGATATACATTTAATGAGCATGCTATAGAAAAATAATATTCAAAAAATATGTCCAATCAAATGGACAAGAAAAAAGACATTTTTAATTGTTTCATACAAACAAGATTTGACAAAAAGTTGAATTAGGTAATCTGAATCTTTGAATTACAACCAAGAAAAAAAATGAATAGGAAAGAGTAAGAAAACCCTTCCAATAAGCTAGAGCACAAATGTGTTTGTTGCAGTCATGAAAGCCACACACATTTCTCAGTGGTTATTTTTGTTGTAAACAAAAACTTGACTATATTTATTGTTAACTAATTACTTTTTTGTATATTTTTGAAATTATCCTTATAAGTTTTGCTTGGCGAATTTTCTGAAGCTGAGTTCATTTTAAAAATAAATTATTAAGTAGGATAAAAAAAAATCAAGACCCTTACGGAAGTCATTCACGTAAATCAACCATAAAAAATGTTACTTTCTCTATTTCAATTTATTTGTCTAGTTTTAACTTGAGATAGAATTTAGGAAAGTAAAGAAGACCTTTGAATCTTGTGGTCTTAAACTAAAGATATGAAGAATGTACCAAAATATCATTTAATTTTGTGGTTCCAAAATATCATTTAATTTTGTGATTTTAAACGTGCCATTTGGAAAGTTGAAATTGAAAAGTTGTCAAAAAAGAAAAAAAATACATTCTTTTTGAATCGGACTAAAAGGAAAAGTAAGACAAACAAATAGAAGCGGGTGAAGTATTACAGAAGGAGAGTCAGCATGATGTGCTTATTAGTGTACAGCCTGCCTTGATTCAAAACTTGTTTTACTATCCTTCCCTTGCTTAAGATGTCAAATAGTAACTAATTTGAAAATGATATCTCTTGGAGCCTTATATAAATTGCCCCTACCTCAGTTTGGTTTCAGTTTAGTGTCTTGGACAAAGGTGGAGACTGGTGATGAGCTTCTAAAACAAAAACAATTTGTTGCCAAGAAACTAGATATTAACTTGAAGAAAACACAAAGCAAAATCAATCAGGAATGGTACAGACAAGTTACAGATTTTCTGCACTACAAGCTTGTGTGCCAGAACATAGACTCGGCAACTAAATGAACAACACTCCCAAAATATAAAAGTTAGGTATAATACATAAATAGACACTCGAACTTGGCCTCAGCTGGCAAGTACATGCTCCAACTTTTTGTATCCACGTCTAGACACTTCAAATCGTCTCCACTGTATGAGCTGAATACTCCAACTTACAAAATGATCATCTTGACACCTCCAAAATTTATGTGTCACGTCAACGTTGGGTGGACACGAGAAATAGTGGAGACGAGCTGGAGTGTTTAGTTGTCAGTTGAGACCAAGTTGAGGAGTCTTGATGTGCACTCTCAAAGTTGGAGTGCTTACTTACCCACTCAGGCCAAGTTTGAGTGTGTGTTTATGTATTATGCCTAAAAGTTACTGTCAACTTAGAGTAGGATCATTACCTTTCACACATGGATAACCAAAGAGCAGTTTCTGGACAATAAGTATGATATGTTAAACATATACACTAACTTCATCATAAATCGATACAACATTAAGAATACTTCATGTTTAACACAATGAGATGGATGTCACCTAGCAGTTCGAGGATTCAAAGACTTGTGTTCTATGATGGCTCTTTCATGACTGCTTCCATAACCAAGCTTCTCCGCCAGGTTTTCAACTGCTACTTTGACAACATCACTTCGAACACCAATGTCAGTTGCATATCTATTCATACAATACATCCCTGCTGTTAGTGTGGCCACACCAACAGGACTAGGAATTAGCAACTTTAGAGGGGAAGAAAGAAGAGCAGCTAAAGGAGCACCAATGATAGAAGAAGCTTGTCCGCTACTTCCAACACCGCGTCTATCAACTGTCAAAAGACCTGTTTTGCAATACAGTGAAAAGTCCTCACAATTGTTAAGGAACACATTATAGTTCCCGAATCCATTTTGAAGAAGATACATTGCTCGGTGTATAACCAGCTCTGGAAGGTCTGATGCTGCAGTAGTGCAAGTGCCCCCTCGCACTCTGGTAAGGAAAACAGATGGACTTACTCCATAATCAAAGCTGTAGAGTGAACCATCGCGGAGAAAGCAATCCAGACAAGAAAGTATGACGCCACTGTTAGGTAGCTTAAATCCACAGTCAGGAAAAGTTGGACATGAAGAAGAAAGGTCTGATATTTCATCAGCATCAGAAAAGGTCTCAAGACGGTTAAAATGGACCACTTTGCTTCCACCAACAAAAATACCTATGAATACCATTGTTTCAGAAGATTTAATACATAAAAAAGAATTGTACTGATTTGCAAGAAGAAAAAGTAACCTTGCTATTCAACACTAATTCGAGCATCGTGATTTAATTGAACATAAAGAAAAAGGACTTGTATATCATAATAATTTCAGCTGACCACTTTGGAAAATGTAATTTTCTTTTTTGTGGTAGATTAGAGGATGGGGGAACAACCACGTTTTAGATCAATTAAGGAAACATAATAAAGTATAAGATCAAAAAAATTCACACCAGATTTATGGTATTGTTTATAAAAATATAGTTCAATCTGAGTCACATGATAACTCATAGATAACTCTTGATATTCCAGAGTCATATTTTGCATCAGGGTAAGATAGATTTTAGAGCAGTTATTATTGCAAGGCATAGACGGGGGTGAAGAACCAACTCTTTGACATGAAGTGTCTGCTTCATATTTTACATCAGAGAAAAGCCTAAAATAGAGGAGTCATGAAGAAAAACTATAAGAAAGAATGCATCTCGAGAGACCATCATACATTCACATAAAAAAACGACCATAGGATAGCCTCAGAAGAAGTCTTATGGTTTGTTAGAGTTGAAAAAGTACAGATAAGAAGCCATGGTTGTTCTAGTTTCATCAATAAGCATCAACAAGTAGACCACGCAATGTCGAATATATAATGGAAAAACTGCTGGAGACCACCTCTAGCCTATCAATCAATTAACCGCCCCCGACATCATTTAAAATTGCTAGTTTTACCATCAGGTCATCATTTTATACAGTGAAGATCCTGTATTGTTTCAATTGTATTTTGCAAGATCCAAAGAAGGAAGTTTCACTTGAATGTCATGAATCCTCACTTTAACAGACTAATATGCTACCGAGAAGTATCATTTTAAGCCATAACATCCAGAAGGAGAGTAAAAATCATTTTGCTAGGTTTTATTGTACCTTCTTGAAAGATAGAAGAGCACATATTACAGCAACAATACTTAAAATAATTCAACTATAATCCGGTTTAAACTTGCTGAGATAAAACTTTGGTGCCTACCGCATTTTTCTCTATTATATTCAGATGAACGGTTCTCTTAGCTATGAAATGACAACTTAGTATCCATAATATATAAATGAAAGCATATCTCTCATGTCAAATTTTTAACTAATTTTCCTGAAGAAGATCCCTCTGAATCCAACAGAATTCAACTTTTATCATTTCAGCTTGCAGTTTCGTTTGATCATGTTAACCAGGCAATAGGACACACAAGAATATTGGTCCATATTTTTTAGCACCTTGTGATTACAATGATATTTCATAAAGATTAAGTACTATTTTTAAGACTTGAATCATTAAAAAGTTTAGCACCGATTAAGCAAATATATTTAGGCATCGTGGTTGATTTAATGGCAGACTTTCCAAGATAGAATGCTTAGGAACTACATATCTGTGGTGTGTGAGTTGCTCTCGATTCTCATTTAGTACTTAATCTAGAATTGAAGAAAAAGAAGATAATCAAGCTAACTTTAGTTAGGGCAATTTTTTCAAACATAAGGATATCGACACTCATTTCACACCTCTACCTTTCTAGAAGTAGCTACACAGAGAACCTAAATGGTCATAACTAGGGGTGACAAAATGGGTAATTTATATGGGTATCCATTCAAATTAACCCATCTTAAATGGGTTGATATGAATCAGTGTTTTAAAAGCCAGAGTCCGGACTCGCACCGAGACTCGTCCTGAGGCGGGGCACTGACAAAACACCTCGGGGCTCATGTGTGGGACTTAGTTCTGTGAGGCTTATGCCATAAGCGCTCGACTGTACGTCCTACACACGCCTAACGCCCAACGCCGGAGACTCGCCTAATAGTTCTTACACAAATTATGTCAAATTCCTTAGTCAGCATTGTTG
The DNA here is from genome assembly GCA_031232105.1 of Capsicum rhomboideum. NCBI lineage: Eukaryota > Viridiplantae > Streptophyta > Magnoliopsida > Solanales > Solanaceae > Capsicum > Capsicum rhomboideum. The sequence goes on from CP124714.1 coordinate 152,660,938, forward strand.
ATACTCATAATTCTCTACTAAATGAATGATGCTTAGTAGTTTTTTTTCATCTATTGAAATAAGAAAATTAAGCGTAACAAGCTTATTTACTAATTGAGAACGTCGTGAGGGTGAATATGACTTAACATTTTTGTTTTAAATACATATCCGAATTTTACATTTTCACATGTCATTAGTCGATATGTTTTTGTCCTATATTTTAAAATTATCATATTTTATTTTGTTATTTGAAAGTTTTTTTTTTTTAATTCATGAAAGAGTTGACGTTTTAATTATAATATTAATAGTTTATTGATTATCTCTTTTAGGGAGGTAAATATTCATATATTTTAAGAAATTGTGATTCTTTTATTATTTGTAAGTTAAGATGTTAGAGTTAATTTGTATCACATAATAATTTTTATATCATTACACTATTCTACTTATAAATGATGTTAAAAGTTTTGTTTTCTATGAGTTTTTTTAATTATGTTTTTACTTTTTTAAAATTAAAAATGCAAGTTTTGTATAATTTTATGTTATTATATTATTTTTATTATATTATAAATTATAAATTAAAGATCCATGAGACTTAAGCCCCATGTCCCGGGGCTTACGCCTCGCTCACTCCCACACCTTTTAAAACACTGATATGAATAAAACTCATATTACCCATTTAAAAGTGGGTAGTTTAATGGGTAAAAGAGGCTCATTCATAAAATAAAAAAAAAGTGCCATTAAATTTGTTTTGGGTGTGTAGGTGGTCGGGGTAGGGGGTTGAGGTGGGGGCTGGTTGGGGGTTGGGGTGATAAAAAATATTTTTTTTTTACATTTTTTGGGTGGGGTGGGGTGGGGGCTGGGGAGGGGCTGGTAGGGGGATCGGGGTGGGTGGTGGGGTTTGAGGGGAGGGGGTGATAAAAAAATTAATTTTTTTTAAAACAAATTAAAAAAAAATATTTTTTTTTTGGAAGGGGGAGGGGGCTGGTAGGGAGGTTAGGGGTAGGGGTTTGAGGGGTGGGATAATAAAGAAAATTTTAATTTTTTTTAAAGAAAAATAATATTTTTTGGAGGGGGTGGGGGGCTGGTAGGGGGTTGGGGGCTGGGGTAGGGGGTGGGGTGATAAATTATTATTTATTTTTAAAAAACAAATTTAAAAAGTTTTAAATTTTTTTTTTGGGAGGGGGGTGGAGGTGGGTGGGTGTCGGCGTAAGAAATATTCTCTTTTGAAGCATTTAACAGGATCCCGGCTATATTTACCCATATTATCCATTGGGTAAACTCATAGTCATCCATTACAAATATGGGTCGAGTTGGATATTTTATCCATTTTTGTTTTACCTATTTTTAATTTACTCATATTCGACTCGAGCAGCTCGTTTGCCACTCCTGGTCATAACTCTAAAATAATTCTTCATTTCAGAAACAGTTCATCTTAGTCCGAGTATTGATAGTCCGAGTTGCTTCCATAGATTAAACGGACTCTCCCTTGTTACTCGGGTTAATTTTGATCAACCTTCAGTATTAGTTTAGTGATAATATGCTTTCAGCTATAATACAAAACCTAGATAAAGCAAGTGCCAATAAAATTACTAAATTCAATATTCTTGTTTTAGAAATCATATGTCAGACACACATCTGAAACTCCATATGTACAACCAAGCTACTCCGACTCAATCACAAAGCTTGTCATGCTGCTACACAGGCTACTAAGACAATAATTGTATCCAAAATCTCATGCAATCAACGGATACACATAGCAACGGGTCATAATGAACCTCCATAGATACAAGTGAGCCACTTCAACACTAGTATGGTTTTATTTTGGTTTAAGATAGCTTATGATTGATAGAGTTTGTCATGTAGTTTAGAGAAGTAAGTGGTCAGCTCTTACTTAGTTTTGTAAAGTTACTTTGTAATTAATGAAAATACTGGTTTTCTACCCAAAAAAAAAAAAAAAGAAAAAATCACATACAAGCCAGATACACATATATACTACATATATATAACAACAACAACATACCCAGTGCCCACAAGTGGGAACTGGGGAGTGTGGAGTGTACACAGACCTTAATTACCCCTACCTCTGAGGGGTAGAGAGGTTGTTTCCGATAGATCCTCGGCTCAATACCTCCATATATAGATAAAGAATAACCTACTTATTGGCTCATTGCTTAATGACAAAAATTATTCTAATTCTGATGCAGACCCAATTTGAGGGCCAAAAAAATCCAAAATAAACAATGTAAGCATATCAAAGCTATTTAACTTATCAATCCCAAACACATCCTATTAAGTACTTTAATTCATATGATAAAAGACAAATCGTGATTGTCAGAACCAAATGAAACATTCAAAAGGGGGAAATCATAGATTACAGCAGCCTACTAAGAAGGCAAATGAAGTAAACTAAACCCTTCCGTAGCTATAGATAACAATAACAATATACCCTGTATAATCTCACAAAGTTGGCTCTGAGGAGGCTAGAGTGTATGCAAACCTTACTTCTACCTCATAGGTAGAGAGACTATTTCCGATAGACCTCCGGCTCAAGAAAAACAGTTCAAAACAGTCTCGAATAAGAATTAACGAAAGTACAAGAAACAACAGACAATAACAAAAATAGCAAATAGTGAATTTCCAAAAAAACCCTTCATACAGGACGTCAGGATAACAGATATGCAGAGAGTAACAAAACAGAAACTACAACAAAACAACACAATAATCGAGGTGTAAGAAACAACAGATAGTAACAGAAATCGAACGATAAGAAACAACAAATAGTTATGCACTTGTGCCAATAGAGATAAAAAGAATGTTCAAACACATAAACCAAGTACACAGAGAGGCAAACATTAACTATTTCTCTTAACTGTTCTTTTATGAAATTTACCATGATGGGAGTAAGCAAAAACAGCTCTGTAAGTGTAAATATGGTCTCCTGGTTTGATCTCAGTCCTCCCCACTCTGTTTGTCAACAACCCCATTTTCTCTGTTCTTGATAACAATGTAGTTTGCAGAAAATATGAATCCTTTTAGAAATCCAAGATATACCCACTACTAATCTTAGATTAATCATGCAAATGGACACATTTCACAGTTAATAATAATAACAAAATAGAGACAATGTGTCTGAATCTTAGTGGTTCAACGATTTATTTGCTCAACAACTTTTAGTAATCGAAAAAGATGGATACACTATACTAATAAAATCCATGACATGATGGTGATGATGAGTCTGCATGCTTGATCCTTTTTCGTTTTCAACTTTGCCTATTTTATGCTAAATGTAGTTGAGTGAAAATGGTTGGAATTTGCTGGGAAAAGGGCGGATTTTGGATTCTGGTTTTGTGGGGTCTGTGATTTGCCATTCTTAGTCAACATTAATACTAGCAAAATTAAAAGATCCAGCAACAAAATATTAGTGTGATCTCATAAATAAGATGTATATTGTGTATAGAGTGTAAGATGTACTGCATACGCAATTTGGTGGGGGTAGCGAAACTGTTTTCGGACCAGGATCATCAACATATTTGTGTTCGCCAAGCAACGTAACCTAAATTACTCCCGGTGCCAATTATAAATTTTACACGTTCAAAAAATTATTTTATATATGTTTTATACCTTCGAGATATATGATAGTTTTTGTATTGTATATCATTCAGTTATACAAAGCGTGAATGGTATATTCTGTATACAAAATATAGTTATTAGCTTTTTTTGTAAATATTTTTTTCAAAATAAGTATGAAGTGTAACATTTTTCAAATTATTTTGTTTCAGCTGCCTGAGCACATCGTGTAAATGTCTCAAACTTAAAAGGATGGATGTTGGTTTATGTTGGGAAGTTGGGTTATGACTTGTTATTCTGATCAAGTTCTATTTAATCCAAGAACATTGTAGATGATTTAAATCATGATCTATTTATTAAAATGACATGTTTAACCTGTCAAAATTTGATCTAACACTGGTATTTGTCACCTCTATAATTTTTTTTGTTGATCGTGATTCGTTTATTGGTTTATGTTGTTTTAATCCATCAAAATTTGACTCATTATTATAGGGATTACTACGGGTGTAGACCATCCGGTCATCTAGTTTACGGAATATGTATAAAATGAATAGGTTATGTATATTTCATACTATACACATAATATACATACATATACACAATATTCCCTAATAGTAGGTGTATATATTTCAATCATATTAATAAACTAGCTGGCCGAACGATATATATCCATAATTTTGCCTTATAATTATTTGCCACCTCTATATTGCTCTAACAAAATGGGTTTCGAGCATATGGTGCAAGTCAACCAAATAAGTTTAGATTATATGGATTGCAAGCTACAAGTATTTAACTTTTCTGAAGTTTTCTAATGGGAATTAGATTTATACCCAAGTCATTCATGACCTCAGGAAAGTTGGAAGCAGGTAGCTTCTGGCCATTGACTAATTCAATTTTATTGCTTCGTTAACAAAGCCCAGTAGAATATTACATTAGCATAAAAAAAATTTGTGCATCTTATAGTTTTCTTAAAATATATATAGTATATGAGATTTTTTATTTTTTTTTAAAAAGATCGTATTCACCAGAAGGCACAAGTAATATAAAATGAGAGTCGTTGGAAGTGATATGGTCATGTTCTTGCATTGATCTTCAGATGCACTAGTTGGTAGTTCACAGGTGTTAAACTCTGATAAGTGAAAGTGTTAAGAAAAATTAAGCAAGTGAAAGTGTTAAGAAAAATTAAGCATACTTAAAATCACATGGTTTGCATAATGTCGACTTGATGAATTTAAATAAAGAAACATGCATGGTTAATGAGAATTCATATAACTAAACTCAACTTATTTAGAATAGAGTGGAAAAAATGTGACTAATAGGACTCTTCAAGTTTTCAATTAGCAAAATGGTCTACTTTCATTTTTTCATTTTAAAACAAAATAAAAATAAATTTAATGAAGAATTGAGCTATAACAACATATTAAAACTTATGGGAGCTATTTACAAATATACTTAAAACATAAAACCCTAACTTATTCTTTCAATTTCAAATTACTTTGTTCCCTCTTTCTAACTTCTTTTTCTCCTCCACTTTTATCAAAAACTCACTGTTTCTTCAACTTTCTCCTATTTGAAGCTTTGTATTTTATTTTTAAATGTTCTCTCACCTTCTAAATTGTAAGTTTTCTACTCTCTTCTAATTTTAGTACCAATTTTTTTTCGAAAGAAAAAAGTTTGTATATATATGTATGTATGTATGTAATCGATCGGATAAAAAAAGACAGATGATTAATCTGTCGGAGATAATCTGTAATATACATGTAATTTGTCGGACCGATGATTAACTTGTCGAACCAATTACTATAATCGGTCTTGAATAACATAGAAGACCGATGTTATACATTGGTCGAATCGATAATTGATCTGTCCATATATCGATCGGATCGATAACCGATTTATCCATATATCGGTCGAATCGATAATTGATCTGTCCATATATCGATCGGATCGATGATCGATCCGTCTATATATCGATCGGATCGATAATCGATCTGTCCATATATTGGTCGGATCGATGATCGATCTGTCCATGCAAATCAGATTTTTGATTAATTTGTTATTTTTAAAAGATTTTGGTGGAAGGGATTTTTTTAAAAATTTCAATTTGTGGACTAATTTGTAAATTTTAAAAGTTGTAATTAAATTTTAAATCACAAATAAATTAAAATATTTAAAAGTGGGTCATTTCACTTAAAAAAAAACTTGTAGTCTATTTAATTAAATAGTAGACTTGAAGAGGCCATTTAACAAAGAATCCCGAGGGAACGACCGATTCCTTCATTACTGAAAATATATGAGGTAAAGGCATGTGCTTCTCATTCATCATAAGTTTCTTTAGTAGAGGAGTGCATTTGATATGTACTAAGGTCATACAATACTCCTATCACAAAGTTAAGTTGAAAGTATCCTTACCGATTTAGTTCGGGCAAAGTTTAAACTAGGGTCAACTTCAAATGAGCCTTCCTCCTAGAATATAAGGAGTTAGGGGGTCTAATACCCACCAAATTAAAGATCTCTGAGTCTCTTTCCAATGCAACTGGCCGTTCATCAATCTGCTTTCTGAGCAAAACGTTATGACCATTTTACTGAAGACTGTCCGTGTTGTAAAGCTGAGGGCGCTATAGCTGGTCAGGGCGCTATAGCAATGTCACTATAGCGGCATAACAACATTTTATAACCTTATTTTGACGGGTTTCAGCCCCCAAGCCCCAAAAATTCATTCCTAAGCCTGAGAGGGGCGATTTTCTCTTGCTATGGGTGGAAATTCTTCGTTGAGGTAAGTTTCTTCCGTCATCTTCTTCTTTTTCAATCTTTTAACATCCTAGAATCATTAGAACAACCTTTAATGGTGAAATTCTTGGAGATTTGAACCCTAAGTTCATGAAAATTTGGGGAAAACTTATGGGTTGGGTTAATATCACCTAGAATCACTTCTAAATTGTTAATTAACAATCCCTAGCATAAATTAGTGATTCTAAAACATGAAAATTGATGGTTGGGGACCTTAAATTCAATAAAGGTGGAACCTTTATCCTAAACACTTCATTAATGGAGTTGGGTTGAGCTTGAAGGAACTATTTTAATGACTAATTGACCCTTGGATAATATTGTAGATCGTAAATGAGGGTAGAATTAGTGGGTTTGAATTCTCAAGGTATGTGTTTGAAGAGTAGTTTATTAATTACTCTTATAATTATTATTTATTGGATGATTAGCCTTCGGAGACGTGAAGAAGAATGAGGATCATTCGTGTTATAGCTACTTGTTGCAGCAGCTTGGCACCCAGGTAGGTTATGATTTATGAGCAGTAAACTGTGGTTAGTAATCTTATTCATAATGTAGATTTGACGGGAGAAATCATGCTTAGGCCTGCGGGCATAGAGTTTGGGTGGATAAAACATGAATTAAATATAATAAAAACCTAATTGTGTGTTGATATGTTAATGTACGAATCTTTGATGAATGTTTTGTGTTTGTATGACTCTATGGTGGATAGATAACAATGAGATTGTGTGAGCCCATAATATAGTTAATTAGCCTAATTACCATAAAAAGGATGAACTTGGTATTATGTGTGGTTGAAATATGGGATAGTCTTCCTTAAGGCTAGTGATGAGGACTGATTATGGTATAAGGAGGCGGCGACTTAACTTAGGAACCTAAGGTCAAGGTAGGATAAGAATTATGAAGTAAAAGGTATAAAGCTGTATAACTAAAGCTAGATTGTAAGTTGAATAAAGTTGAATGATTGGCTAATGGAGTAGGTCTTGAACCTAGTAATGACTGGAATGTAAGGGTTGCTAGATAATAGCGAAATTCCCAATTCCAGTAAGAATAAAGGGAGATTGAATTATGAATTACTAGACTTTAGACTCCATGTGATTGACGTGCACTTCTAAAATGACTACTTGAATTGAATGAATACGGCTTGATAATGCTTACTTGAATAAGTCGGGATTGGTTTTCGGACATGCTATAATTGATGAAACCAATGATTCATATCTACTTGTGATTTAGTGTGTTAAAGTATGATTGTTGTTTACATAAGTTGAGTAACTATAGTTGACCAAGTATTTGGGTGGTTGTCTATTGTTGGAATGAATACTTAAGGAATGTAAGTGTTAAATGATATCCTAAGCGTTAATAACATATAATGAGGTCATATTAAAGACTTGTTAACTGTACAAGTATGATTGCTTATTCTCATTGTGGTTGTGATTGTTGGGATTTATACTTATTATTATGGGATGTACCAGAATTTGGACATCTTCACGGGATTGGTTGATATGATTCATTGGTTGGATCGGGTACCACACCAGTATAGTACATGGATAAGAGCTCATCCCTTACAGGTCATGACTAGTGGGCAATCATAAGACCCTTAGCATGTATGTACAAGGTATGTATAAGTGTGACGGTTCCTTGAGTGGACCGGATATATGCTTATTGTCATTATTGCTATTTATATTAGTTCCATGAGTGGAATGAGTATTATCATGGTTGTTGTTGTGGGTTCCTTGAGCGAACCGGATTATGATTTGCTTGGTATATTTGGGATTATTGTTGTTAGAGTCATGGTTTGTTGACTTGGATATGGTTAGAGTCATGGTTTGTTGACTTGGATATTGTTAGAGTCAGGGTTGTTGACTTGGTCATGGTTTAATTTGACTTATTGTCTCTTGACTTATACTTGACTGAAGTTGTAGAGTTACTTGAAAAGGCTAAGTGTCATAAACTTGAGGTGTTTATCATAATGTGTGTTCATAGTTGTACTTGTTACAAGGTGATGATTATTGGTTTTCAATTATCATTGAGGTTAATTGAGGCGTAAGTGAAATAGATTGGCTTATAATAACTAGGGTTTAAACTTTGAGAGTTAGGATGGATAACACTTGATGCGAAGGTGATGGATGATCAATGGAAATAAGAATGGAAATACTCTTAGTTAAAACAAGGGATAAAGATAGCATAAACGGATGAAGGTGTTAGTCTTTTTTTGGTGATTTCTATATTGTGTTTACATGAGCTAATCCTGGTCGGCCGATGATACCTACCAGTACGTGTTTTTTGTACTGATACTACTCTTGCTATACCCTTTTTGGGGGTATAGTCTAGTTGCAGGATCAGTGGATGTTTCACAGGTGATGTGGATAGTGATCTCCAACAGCTTCTACTCCTCTCATTCATGGTAGAAGTTGTTGGGTTCTAGCGATGAAATGTGAATGAAAAATAGAGGGAACAAATGGAGGAAAAAAGTGAATTGTGTTTTCACTTTAAAGAAGAGTGTTTCTCCCACATTGGTGGGAGAAAGAAACTTTCTTGTACATATATTGAGATGCATTCCTTCATGTGGATAGTGAGGCAGGAACAAGACAAGGGGATAAGAATTCATAGAACTCCACAAGGGTTGGCATTGTCACAGTCTCATTACATTGAAAAGGTACTTGACAACTTCAAGTAGTTGGATTTCAATATTGCCAAGACTCCATTGGATGTGAGCTATGCACTTCGAAAGAATGAAGGTGAAAGTGACTCACAATTGGAGTATGCAAGAGTGTTGGGAAGTTTGATGTATATCATGAATTGTACGCGACTAGATATAGCATGCGCTATTAGTAAATTGAGTCGGTACACGAGTAATTTCAATCAAACTCATTGGATGGAAATAAAAAGAGTTTTGGGGTATTTAAAACATACTCAAGACTATGCTTTGCATTATAACAAATATCCCTCGGTAATTGAAGGATATAGTGATACAAATTGGATCACCGGATCAAATGAAGTAAAATCCATGAGTGGATATGTGTTTACTTTAGGTGGAGGAGCAGTTTCTTAGAAATCATCCAAACAGACATGTATTGCCCGTTCTACAATAGAATTTGAATTTATCGCGTTAGATAAAATAGGTGAAGAAGCTGAATGGCTCCGAAATTTCTTGAAAGATATTCCTTATCGGCCCAAACCTTTGGCACCAGTATGCATACACTGTGATAGCCAAGCTGCGATAGGTAGGGCAGGGAGCATGATGTATAAAGGTAAATCTCGTCATATAAGATGGAGACATAATACTTTTAGAGAACTTATCTCTAGTGGAATTATCACAATTGACTGTGTAAAGTCAAAGGATAATGTGTCGGATCCACTTAAAAAAGGTCTATCTAGAGAGGGAGTTGAGAGATAATCGAAGGGAATGGGTTTATGGCCTAGGACATGTCATCACGACGGTAACTCTACCTAGCGGACTGGAGATCCCAAGAGCTAGGTTCAAAGAGATCAAACAAAGTTGTGACTGACGGTTCAACATTGTCAATAAACTCAAACCATTCTCATGATGAAGATAATGTTCAGAAAATAAGGATAAGACTTATGGTTGGTAGTCTTTTAATGGTTTTTAAGTTTGGCAGATTTGACCAAATTATTTGATCTATAGGATTACATGTTTAGGAATCACCTATGTGAGAGTGAAGTGGAAGCCGCTTCAATGAGAATGATGGTAAAGGCCGATTCTCTACACTCTCATGAAACCAGGTCGTGTTCATGGCTAAAACGAATAAAACCGTGAGAACCATAAACGGTAAAAGGCTAGTTGTGTGACTTGTGTTGTATAGGTGTACACTAAAGTTCGACGGTTCAAAGATATCACATCTACCAATTGACCGAGTGCATCCGATGCAAGTTCACTACGAAAAGTTCAAAGGAAAACCTACTTTTCCAGATGCAATTATTCTTTGCTTGTAGATCACACACTTGTCCGAATATTTTTAAATAGAATAGTCATTCCCCATTCATGTGGGGGATTGTTGAGTTCTAGTGATGAAATGTGAATGGAAAATGGAGGGAACAAATAAAGGAAAAAGTGAATTGTGTTTTCACTTTAAAGAAGAGTGTTTCTCCCACATTGGTGGGAGAAAGAAACTTTCTTGTGCATATATTGAGATGCATTCCTTCATGTGGATAGTTAGTCAAGAACAAGACAAGCCTTGCGTCTTAGTCGTCGTCACTCGCTCGGCTCGACTTCGAATTTGGATTTGGATTTGTCAAATGATCGATCGAGAGACTATCTTTTTGGACAAAATTCATTTAAAACTTGAGAGTTAATGATGTTTTAATCCAAAATAATCCAATACGAAAATATTCTCCATTTGCGGACGCACATGGCATGTGCGGACGCATGTTACAACGCACCTCGAAGGGACGTGACCCTGAAAACTTTCTGTTTTGTGTCAAACTGGCACCTGCGGACCCAGGTGGTCCCGAAGATCCGAAACAATGCCTCTTTTTGTGAACCATTGCTTCTCTTCTGAAGCACCACCTTTTGTCTATAAATACCTGAATTTTTCCTCAGGTATGGTGACGATTTTAGTGAAAGAAAAACACTCTCTTCTTCTTGAAAAACTCAAGTGTGATCATCAAATCATTGAGTCAGTTCGTTGTTTGGTAGAATTTGAGGTGCCACTATTCTACTGAAGTGAATCATTTTATCCTGGGAGGAAAGATTCCATAACCTCGGGTACTTGAGGAGAATAAATTCCTTAAGGACACACCTTGAATTCGGTGGACTTGATTCTCCATTTCTGTCTTCATCTTTTTCTTACGGTTTTGCTATTTTCCAGAAAATAGTAGAAACTTCATTTTGATAATTCATAATTGTTGAACTTGTGTTTGAAGTTGTTGAACTTCTTTGTTGTTCTTGAACTTAAAGTTGAAGTTCTTGTTGTTTAAATACAAAGTTACAACTTCATGTGATTGTTCCTATTTTATTTTGAACATGTGATTGAAGTTATTATTGGAAAATACAGATTTTACTAAACCCAAAAAACAACAGAAGTTGTGTCTAGTCTTACCTTCTTACTTAGAAGCTCTTGTACCTTTTTAGACTAGGTCCTGGGGTAGATTTCATTCCGCATTTATTATTTATAAAATCTATTGCAATAAGTGTTGGTATATTCTGTTATTATTTAAGACTTTCGCATGTCTTCTTAAAAGTTAGTAAGGGGTTCTCCTATCTAGGTGAATTAGAATAGGTGTCCTCACGATCCGGTAATTTGGGTCGTGACACCTAAATTGGGGCGTTATAATTTTTGTTATATTTCCTTATTTAAATGGGGCTCCAATAATTAAGTTTGAGCTCTTATAATTTTCATTTATTTGTGATCTAGACTTATAACAATTCATTCTAGAATTCTTCTCATTATCTCTCAGGGGAAGAAGATTCGCAAAAGAAAAAAATTGTATCTTATTTTGTTAAGTAAAACAAAAATAGTAATTTGATTTTCATATCTTAACCAAAAAGGATCTGTTATTTAAATACTTTATGTTGACTATTCAACAAAAGCGGGGATAGCTCAGTTGGGAGAGCGTCAGACTGAAGATCTGAAGGTCACGTGTTCGATCCACGTTCACCGCATATGTGATTTTTCCCCACAGGGGCAGTTTTAATCTTTTTCTTCTCATTTTTGTCTTCTTTCTTTGCTGAAGGTTTAATTAATCAGACAAGAGGAGATTGAAAATAAAGCTTGTTATGGCAAGAAATATACAAATATAACCTTTTAATGATTTAAAAGTTCACAAGGAAATTGTCTCACTTTCATTTTATGCAATTATCAAATTTAAATTTTTATTAAGTGGTAAAAAATAAAAGACGTAAATATATGACGAAACTAAGAGAATTTAACATCTATTATACATATATATATATATAAAAAAAAAAGAAATTTGACCTTGTAACTATAATATAATTTTTTTATGAAGAGTTTTAATTAAGGGAAAATTTTGTAAGTAACGCTATTTGTATTAGATTTGCGAAAAGAATTGTGAAATTTTGCTCAATTATGAAGCATAGCAATATTCTAATTTCAAAATGCAGTGGAATACATTGTATTCTTATGCATGATAAGTGCATCCATATGTATATGTTATTTCTGTACCAGAATTCATTATATCCACGCCTATATAGTAATAGTAAAATACATTGTATCAAGAATAGATTTTCACTTATATTTATTACTTTTAACACATCAAGAAAAGATAATTTTTCCCCATATTTTATTCTTAGCGGTGCTAAGTTAACATTAATTACTTATTGCTTAAATCATTTTCCAAGATCTAAAATATCAATTAATATGGGCATTATGTAAAATTTTTGTATCAATTATTATTTCTTAAAGAGCGTGCAAAATTAAAATGAACAAGTAAAAGTGAACGGATAGAGTATAAACAAATAATATACTGCCACATCTATTGGCATGATCCAAATATTGGATATGAATAGCTGTTTACTTATTTTGACCATAACAGTAGGAGAAGGAGGAGGGGGTGGGTGGGGGTTATCTCGGTCCATATCCCTCTATAAAGCTTAGTTATTGCTAATTCACAAGTTATAATAATGGCTATCTTAATAATCATAAGATTATCTATAAAACAAGGGTACAACTAAATAGTGAATCCTATCCTTATCAACACCTAACTATTTTATCTAATGTTGGTTGATTGCACTTTCAATCTACAACTTGTTCATTTGTAAATTAATCTTTAATCAAGCATTTCATTTTCTATTATGTCCTTTCTCTTTCATCTCAATTTCAATCTAATTATTGATGCCAGCCAACTTGATGAAAGCTTTTGCTTCAAGCAAACATACTAATTCATTTAAAATTAATCAAATCTTTTACTTAGTGATCCTCTTGTTTTTGTTTTGAGAGGCATTCAATTTTTCAACATATATGGAAGGAGTTGTTGGTCCAAGGATATATAGTTGTTGTAAATGCAGAAATCACATTGCTCTTCATGATGATATTGTCTCGAAAAATTTTCAGGTTATGCTTTTCTCTCAATTAATGTCAAGCTTTCTTAATTTATTTTCTTTATGGGAGAACTTGAAATGATTCCGATTAGGGGTGAAGGCAAACTTTAAATTTGATTATTTTAAACTTAGATTCTTATAATTAGGGGCGGAGATAGAGAGAAAATCACAGATTTTGTTATATTTGTGTTAAGAAAATTACTTAATATGAATAAATAATTTATCCGGATTCAGTAATTTAGTCTTTCTTTTTAGAATTTCAAATCTATAAACTCAAAATTCTGATTCCGCCCTTCAGAGTTGAGTCAAGAATTTAGACTCTATTGGTTCACCTTAGAGTTAACCTTTTAAGATTCTTAGCATTAAACTCATTGAATTATAAAGTTATGCGTTCGTATATACTATTTGTTGTAATTTTAGTGAATTTTTACACATAAATCTATACTTCGTATCGAAAGTAGTGGGTTTAGATGAACCTGATACTACTATGTTGCATCCGCCCTTCTTATACCAATTATAGTTTTGAAATTATGAGTTCCAAAGGCGGACTCGATTTGAACTTTAGGAGTTAGATTTTGGAATTCTACCACAATTCATTTGATTTACTGAGTTCGAAATCTATTATTTGTACTTATAATTAAACAACCTTTTTTCATGTACACGTATTTCTATGTTTTATGCAAAAATATATATCGACTTCAGTTGAACGCATAAAACCCGTATTATATTCGTCATTGTTTATGACACAGTACATATGTTGTAAAAGACAGGCAAGAACGGGGAGAGCTTATTTATTTACGCATGCCATGAATGTAGCGACAGGGGCGAAGGAGGACCGGCAACTAATGACGGGTTTGCATATTGTGGCAGATGTTAAATGCTCTGATTGTAGGGAAGTTTTAGGGTGGAAATATGAAAGGGCATATGATGAACGCCAAAAGTACAAAGAAGGGAAATTTGTTCTTGAGAACTTTAAGATTGTCAAGGAGAATTGGTAGCTTCAATTGATGAGAGAGGTTTTATAATATCTCATGTGTATATGACTTGGATAGTGGAAATTAATCCAAATGTTGTAAATATAAGGAATTTATTTGTTTGATAAATAAACTTTAATGTGCTCTAGTTTCAATTTGATTTTGTTATTTTACCAAACATATGTTACTCTACTATTAATGAAACACAGAGTTTATGAATAAAATAAACGTAATTTTTGTTGGGTTTGAGTGATGAAATGTTAATGGAAAATGGAGGAAAAAACATGGAGGGAAAGTGAAAAATGATTCTTCACTTTATGGAAGAAGTGTTCTCCCACATTGATGGGAGAAAAAAACTTTTCTATTCTTAAATATAGAAGCATTCTTTCATGTTGTTAGTTAGGCAACATTTATAGTGTCTGCAAAACTTCGAAAGAAATTTGGGACGCTTTGGACAAGAAATACAAGATCGAAAATACTGGACTAAAGAAATTTGTGGCTGTCAAGTTTCTAGAGTTTAAGATGGTTGACAATAAATCTGTCATGTCTCAAGTCCAGGAATTGCAAATTATCATCCATGATTTACTTGCTGAAGGGATGATCATCAAAGAAGCTTTTCAAGTGGCAGCCTTTATCGAAAAGTTGCCTCCTTTGTGGAGGGACTTTAAGAACTACTTGAAACATAAGCGAAAAGAAATGAAGTTGGAGGATCTGATTGTTCTTCTGTGGATTGAAGAAGAAAACAAAGTTGCAGAAAAGAAAGCTAATGCCAAGACATCAATCGCAGGAGCAAACAATGTTGAAACTCCTCCAAAGAAGAAGAAAAGAAAGAAGTCTGATGAAGAAAATGATGTACCAAAGAAGAAAAAGTTCAAAGGAAATTACTACAACTGTGGCAAGTTTGGCCACATGTCTTCGGTTTGACGTGCTCCTAAGAAAGATAAGAAGAAGGAGCAAGCAAATATGAATGAAGACATAGACAAGTTGTGTGCAATGCTCTCAAAATGTAAATTGGTAGGAAATCCCAAAGAATGGTGGATGGATTCGGGTGGGTGCTACCCGTCATGTTTGTTCTAATAAGGAAATCTTCTCTTCCTATACTCCATCAGGACCAGACGAGACCATTTGTATGGCGAATTCTGCAATGGCAAATATAGAAGGAATTGGCAAGATATGTTTGAAAATGACTTCGGACAAGGTTGTGACCCTTAACAATGTCCTTCATGTTCCTGAAATGTGGAAGAATTTGATCTCGACATCACTTCTAGTCAAGAATAGTTTTAAGTGTGTATTTTTTCTGATAAAATTGTAATCCCTCACTGAGGGCCTTTTCAAACTAAATGTAATTGCAGTTGATTTGAATAAAATTTATGCTTCTTCTTATTTGCTTGAGTTAAATAATTTATGGCATGCACGTTTAGGATATGTTAATTATAAGACTACAAAAAATGATTAACTTGAAAATATTGCCTAAATTTGAAAATAGTAATTCAAAGTATCAAGTATGTGTGGAATCTCAGTATGCTAAGCATCCTTATAAGTCGATTGAAAGGAATTCAAATTCCTTAGACTTAATCCATACAAATATTTGTGACATAAAGTCAATATCATCTCGTGGGGGAAATAGATACTTCATCACTTTCATTGATGATAGCACTCGATATTGCTATGTTTATCTATTAAAAGATGAGGCAATTGACACATTCAAGCAATATAAGAATGAAGTTGAAACACAACTTAATAAGAAAATCAAAATGATTAGAAGTGATAGGGGTGACGAATATGAATCTCCTTTTGAAGAAATATGTTTGGGATATGACATTATTCATCAAACAACTGCCCCATACACTCCACAATCTAATGGAGTTGCGGAAAGAAAGAATAGAACATTAAAGGAGATGATGAATGCCTTGTTGATAAATTTTGATTTAGCACAAAACTTGTGGTGGGAAGCTATTCTAACAGCTAGTCGGATACTCAATCGAATACCCCATAACAAAACAAAGTCCATTCCATATGAACAATGGAAAGAAAGGAAACCCAAATTGAAATATTTCAAAGTGTGGGGGTGTTTGGCTAAAGTACAAGTTCCTAAACCCATAAGGGTTAAAATAGGACCGAAAATAATTGACTGTGTTTTCATTAGATATGCAACCAATAGCAAAGTATATCATTTTCTGGTTCATAAATGAGAAAATCCTGACATTCATGTGAATACTGTAATTGAATCAGATAATGCTGAATTTTTGAAACCATTTGTCCGTATAAGAATGAATGTGAGTCGTCTAGTGAAAAATCTAAATGACCTCGAGAAGAATCAAAGGAAAGTACACCTAATGAGAAAAGTCCAAGACGTAGCAAACGTCAAAAGATATCAACTTCCTTTGGTCCCGATTTCTTGACATTCTTAGTAGAGAATGAGCCTCAAACGTTTAAGGAAACATTGTCTTCCTCAGAAGCACAATATTGGAAAGAGGTAATCAATAGTGAAATAGAATCCATATTGAATAATCATACATGAGAATTGATTGATCTTCCTCCAAGAAACAAACCATTGGGTTCTAAATGGATCTTCAAAAAGAAAATAAAAGATGATGGCACTATTGATAAATATAAGGCAAGACTAGTTGTCAAAGGCTTCAGACAACGAGAAGGTCTTGATTATTTTGACATGTACTCGCTGATAACAAGAATCACATTTATTCGAGTGTTGATAGTGTTAGCCGTCGTGTACGATCTTCAAATTCATCAAATGGATGTGAAGAGAGCCTTCTTAAATGGAGAATTAAAGGAAGAAATATACATAGATCAACCCGAAGGGTTTGTAATTCCAGGAAAATAAAAGAAGGTATGTCGACTTGTTAAGTCACTTTATGGACTAAAACAAGTGCCCAAACAATGGCATGCAAAATTTGACAAAATAATGTTGTCAAATGAATTTAAGATCAATAAATGTGTTTACATCAAGAACACTTCAAATCACATTGTCATTGTTTGTTTGTATGTGGATGCTATGTTGATAATGAGTAAAGACATTTACGACATAAATGCTACTAAGCACATGCTTGCTAGCAACTTTGATATGAAAGACTTAGGAGTTGCGGATTTGATTTTAGAAATTAAAATTCATAGGACTTCTCAAGGTCTAACTTTGTCTCAAACTCATTAAATCAACATGGTACTTGAAAAATTCGAGTATTTGAACTTCAAAGTTGCAAAGACTCCAATTGATGTGAATCTTTCTCTCACAAAGAATTAAGGTCAAAGTAAGTCCCAAATGGACTACGCTAGAGTATTAGGAAGTTTGATGTGCATAGTGAATTGCACTAGTCCCGATCAAACTCATTGGATGACAATGAAAAGAGTTTTGGGGTATCTAAAACATACTCAAAACTATGTTTTGCATTATAACAAATACCTGCAGTAATTGAAGGATATAGTGATGCAAATTGGATCACCGGATCAAATGAAGTAAAATCCATGAGTGAATATGTATTTTACTTTTGTTCGAGGAGCAGTCTCTTGGAAATCATCCAAAAAGACATGCATTGCTCGCTCTACAATGCAATCTGAGTTTATAGCTTTAGATAAGGCTGGTGAAGAACCAGAATGGCTACAAAGCTTTTTAGAAGATATTCCTCTTTGGCCAAAACCAGTGGCTCCTATATATATACATTATGATAGTCAAGTGACAATAGGAAGAGCTGAAAATGTTATGTATAATGGAAAGTCACGTCACATACGACGAAGACATAATACCGTTAGACAATTACTCTCTAGTGGAATTATCACAATTGACTATGTAAAGTCAAAAGATAATGTGTCAGATTTTCTTACAAAAGGCCTAACTAGAGAGGCGGTTGATAAATCATCAAAGGGAATGGGATTATGGCTGAGAACAAATCATTATAATGGTAACTCTACCTAGCTGACTGGAGATCCCAAGATCTAGGTTCAAGGAGATCAAACAAAGTTATAAATGACGGTTCAACACTGTCACTAAAATTATATCCATTTTCATGATAAGACAATGTTCAAGATACAAGGATAAGTCTTAAGATTTGAAACTTTTTAATGATTTCTAAATTTAGCAGGTATGACCAAATAGTTTATCTATAGGATTAAACGTTTAGAAATCACTTATGTGAGTGTGAAGTGAAAGCCTGATGTCGCCCAAATTACACCTCTCAAAAAGTATAAAGCGGTCGTTGAATCAAATATAGAACCCAACGAGATTGGGGTCGATCCCACAGGGAATAGGTCGAATTTCAATCTCGTGTTTGTCTAAGTAACTGGCGAATAAGTAAAAGAGGAAGATTTTATGAAACAAACGAGTAATAGTAACAAGTGTTGATTTCGTTGGTTTGTAATCAATATGAGAAAAGCACTAGGACTGTGTTCCCTAATAACTTCATAACTTTGTAGGTCCTCCGTACATTAGTGATCTCTTATGGTATTCAACATACAGAATCGATAGGCTATGTATCATCTAACCGACTATGTTACGCTCCTTGTAGATGACTATCCCCTAGCACAAAGGTTAATGTGTCATGAGTGTTGTTGTTTTGACCCCTATCTATGATCCCAATATAGCCTTTTTCGTTTACCGGCTCAAAGCTAATTAAATGAAGATAACTCCAAGTCTTGTTTTTGATTCGCTATTCCTATTTGATTACCCTTGCTATAGTCCAAGGTAGAGATAGGATGAGTCCCAACGCATGCACTCGTCAGAAAGCAATCAATCCCGAAGAAATAACAATACATGCCCAACACCCTTCGAGAATCACCTTGTACTTTGAACACTACTTCGTTAATCCGTCATAGTTCCCACAACCCTAGTTGTGGTGTTTAGCTATTCATAATTGTAAGAACACAAGGAGAATTCATAGATGAAAACATGATTATAAACTTATAAGAAGAATAGAACTCCAAAATCTTACTTTGAATTAAAAACCCTAGAAATGATGTTCGTGAATTCCAAAGAATATGCCTTAGAATCTCACAATGTAAAGTTGTAAAATATGAAAGAGTGTAAACTCATACAAAAAGTTCTATAGGAGTATTTATAGACAAAACAAATCATATCCTAAATAAAACAGAAAATCTAGGTCGGTTGGCTCGGACGGCAGGATGGCATTATCGTGGTTAGATACCACGATCGTATGATGCTATGTTTTGATCTACTTGAACTTTTGCAACCTTCATATCTTGGCCTTCATCCTACAATCTCATGGTACGATCGTCATATCAAAGCACGACCGTGACTTGTTCTCGTCTGATAATCTCGCACTTAGGTTGTGCAGCCTTGTTTCCAAGCTATCCTCCCACGACAACAAGGTACGGTCGTGACTTCATGGTACGGTCGTGAGAGGATTTCGTCTGATCAACTCCTAAGGATGCTTCTCTGGTTTAAGGAAAGATAGCCTTAGTACGACCATGGTCAGATCCCATGGTCGTCAATTTTTTCGTCTGATCCTCTAAGAATCCATATTCATCAGTTTCTTCTTCCGAGCCTGTTTACCCTGCAATCATATCAAAAACCCATCATATCCATATAGACATACCCTTGAACTTGCAAATATTCATCATTTTAAGCATCTCAAGTGTTGTAAGTGCACGACACATCAAAGCCGCTTCAAGGAGAATAAGAGTAAGGTCAGTTCTCTGCGCATTCATGAAACCATGGCGTGTTCATGGCTGAAACGAACAAAACAATGAGAACCGAGAATGGTTAAGGGTTAATTATGTGACATATATTGCCTAGGTATACGTGAAAGCTCGACGGTTCAAGGATATTGAATCTACCGTTTGACCAAGGATACCCGATATATGTTCACTATGAAAAATACAAGGGGGAAACCTACTTACTCAGATGCAATTGATCCTTATTTGTAGATCACACAACTTTTTCATATAAAATAGCCATTTCCCATTCATATGGGGGATTGTTGGGTTTTGATGATAAAATGTGAATGGAAAATGAAGGAAAACTGAAAAATAGTTCTTCACTTTATTGAAGAAGTATTCTCCCACACTAGTGAGAGAAAGGAACTTTTCTATGCTTAAATATAGAAGCATTCTTTCATGTTGTTAGTAAGGCAAGAAGAAGACAAACCTCGCGCCGTCATCGTCGTCGCTTGGCTTCAGATTTGGATAATGATCGATCGAGAGATTATCTTTTTGGACAAAATTTATTTGAAACTTGAGAGTTAATGATGTTTTAATCCAAAAATTTGATACGAAAAATATCCTCCATTTGTGAATGCACACGAGCATGTGCGGACACATGTCACAATGCACCTCGAAGGGACGCGACCCTTCGAGGCACTGTTTGAAAATAGAAACGGGACCTGCGAGCGCACTTGGCCATCTGCCGACACAGATGCCAACACAGGTGGACGTTAACATTCTGTTTTTGACAGAAGTTGACATGCGACCGTATGTGGTCCATATGCGGACGCATGTGGGTCCGCAGGTCAGCCGATGTTTCAAAAAGTTGTGACTTTTCATGAACCATTGCTTCCTTTCTGAAGCACTACCTTTTGGGCTATAAATATTTATCTTTTTCCTCAGATGAAGGATATGAAAATATATTATTTTACTAAGTTAAAAATTCTCTTCTTCTTTTTCAAAGACATCAAAGTAAGTGTGATTTACTCCATTTGTTGAGTTCGCTGAAGTTCTGCAATTTTCATTACCGATATTGCAGAATAGTGTTCTATTCTATCTTGGGAGGAATTAATCCAAACCTTGGACAATTATGAGGGAATTAAATTCTTTAAGGAAATACAGTTTACTGTGGGCTTAGAACTTTCATTTTCTATCAATTTTCTAATTTTTGGTTGCAGGAAATAACACTTTTCTATCACCGGTGTAAAACAATACTCCTCTTCAAATTCTACATTTTACATATTCTTTTTCTATGAGCAAACAAGGTCTTTAAAGCAAAACAAGTTAAGGAGGCCACCCATGTAGTAACTCCTCGTTGTGAGGAGAGTGAGTCTATAAAGCCTATGAGCTCAACAATCCACATAGTGTAATCTTATGACCTAGTTCAAGGGGTTAGAACAAAGGATTGAAATCTTTCCTTTTTAGTTTTTTTGTGTCAAGAATAATCCAATTGAGTTTTCAATTTGATGAGTAGTTAGACCTCAGACGACTTCGACACATTACTATTAGTTGGATATTGTGGGAGTGAGTATTTTTTAATATTGAAAAAATCGTCTTGAGCCAATCTTTAGGACTATTTACAATCTTCAAAACTCAGGTCATTTTCTTTGTCTTTCTCCACTTAAATATTAAATTTAACTCGTCTAGCATAAGACTCAAACCCGTGACCTAAACCACAAAAGTGTTGATACACGCATAGACTAGCTCTTGACGGTTGACGCAACTTAATGATAAGGTCAAACAAAGGTCAATGCAACAACTCCGCACTTTAAGGAGGGGAACAATCATCAAATGTCCTTTTTGCTATCTATAACTCTTCAAGTTAATTTTGGCCTCTAATTATGGCATTGGACGAAGAAAGGACACAAAAACCCTGTATTGAAATCGTATAATTATTAGTTATATCGAACAATTAGATGATGTTTACCAACTCAATGGCTACACACACAAAAAAAGTGTTTTTTTGTAATTAATGTCCAGGTTAAAATTGTCTCCAAGTGATCTATAGATCACAAGTGAAATCAGCCACTGATGACTATATCAAGGTAGACTGCTTACGTCACACTTCAATTACGTGTCACACTTTCCTAAATACCGTACGAATTAGGGATATATTCTTTGTGGACTAAGCTGCTCTTTTTTAAGCATCAATTTTTTTTTTATCTCTTCCTCATTCGTAACTTCAATCACATGAATGTTACCCAACTCTTGGAAAGGTTAATGATCATGTAAGAGTAAATATTTTTGGTCTAGTAAAGGTGTAACCTTTTTCAGCTCCAAACTATAGTAATTAGAATCTCAATATAACACACTTAAGCAAAGTCAATAGTAGATCCAGATTAGACACCAACATATTCATCACACATACATGAAAATCAAACTTCAACATGTATATAAAGAACAAAATTCACTGACTCTAAATTTTGAATCCACGTCTACCAGGTATATTCAAAAGTTAAAGTCACATAGCAAATGACCTTGACCTTTTCTTATCATCAACCAAATTTCTCACCTTAACCTTGACTCTTTCAGCCCCACTAAGCTCATGTACCTTCTTAGCAATTCCCAACACTTTATCTTTCTCCAATTTCACTTCAGATGAAACCAACACCACTTGTGTCCCACAAAGCTTATCATAAATCCTCTCAAATTCCATCAACACTTCATTCACAATTCCCAATTTACCCTTCTCAGCCAAAACCTTCACAATACCCACCAAGTGTTTGTTGAAATTCCCCTTAGACAATATCTCCTTAACAACATACCCTTTTTCGTGATTTCCCACAAAAGGGTCTTTCATAAGAGTACTTATGTTATCATTTCTTAACATTCTTGATAACCTCCTTACGTCTTTATCGAGTTTTTCGAGTGAATTGTTGGAGTTAGCTATGTCTATAAGTGCTGCTGCATAGCCACTTGAAGCTCTTGTATGAACTGTATGAGGTGTTTGTTGTTTCTTTGTGGAGGGTTGTTTAATTAAAAATGGGAAGTTGGGGTTTTTTTTATGGGTAAAAGATTTGGTTTTGTTTGAGATGGAAGTTGGTTTTGGGAAATTGAAGTGGGATGATGTTGTATAGGGATTCTTGAAATGGTGGAAATCAGCAGAGTACCTACGGAGGTTTGGTGAGGAATTTGCCTTTGGAACTGTAAGGGAAGAAACTGATGTTGAAAGTGTGTCCATGAGGATTGATTGGGTGAGGAATTGGCCCTTGAGGAAAAGAATGAAGGTGAAGAAGTGGAGGAGAGTTCATGAAAATTGTGGTGGGAAATATAGGTGACAAAGACAAAACAGGATAATTTTTTCAGCCACTAGTTGAGCAACTGTCAAAGGTTGCTTCTGTTGGGCCTTGTAATTCCAGGCTAGGGATTGTACTTGGACTGGCCCATAATAGCTTTTTTTGGCCCATAGATTTACTGAAGCTTGATAGTTATGGGCTTATTGCCTGCCTTGAAACGGGTTAAGTTCCGAAATGGCCCTAAAATGTGATATTTTGTCCTCCATAAAAGATGTCTTATAAAAATGGGCTTCATAAGGGGTGATCTTGATTTTTAGGCCTCACTTAATAAATTATTCTAATGAGGCAGACGTTTTAACTCTTGCCCATAATGCAGACTTTGGGGGACACTAGGCGTAATTTCCTACCCTGAAACTACCATATTACAAATCGGGTGATTTACAAGAATTGCCTTAGAGGTAATTGGTCTTGAACTTTTGACCCGCCTCATAAGCAAACCTTAAAGTTCAGCAAGTTGTGACCTTGATTTAAAGGTTTGTCCATGGGCAAACGGGGTCAAATGTTCAAGACTATCCATTTTCAAGGTTACTCGGTGTAATTTCCGATGCCAAATCTCTACTGTGGAGATTGTGTATAGAGTGCAACATATCATAGGATTACATAGATTGATTTTTCCTTTTGTGTATTTGGGATGCCCGACTCGGGGAGTGTGAGCTTTCTCACATTACTGGTGTCTACCTCAATAAAGGAGGAGCGTTGTGGTAAACTAACAGTTAGTGTAGAACTAGCAAATTCATGATGAATCCTCACAATATAGATTTGTACGATATTGGTTTGAGATAACTTAAATAGAGAAACATGATCAATAAAAAATTATATAGCTAATCCAGATTTGATTAGAACTTAGAGATAGTACTTGTTGATGCCCAATGATTATGGGAGAAGCAGGAAAGCGTATTGTAATGGTTTGATGAAAAAGGTGATGGATAAGCTAAGCTATGTTTGGAAAGATAAACTCTTGTCATTTTGTGGTAGGGCAGTCTTAAAACTCTTGTCATTTGGTGGTAGGGCAGTCTTAATCTCACATTTGTTGCAAAGTTTTCTTATATTGCTTGCTCTCCACTTCAGATCCACCTCAAACCAAAATCAGAAAAATTACATATGATTCCACAAGGATAATCTTTATATTGACGTGTTGAGAATCTGAGAGTACCAGAAATACAATTTGGAAACATCCACAAAGAACAAACAGCAAAATAAGTAGATTCAAGTCACTCATTTCATCCATGTTCACCCTTTGTCCTTGATGAAGCTTTATTTGAATTCATTCCATGATGCTTTTTGGATAAAAGGAATATTGCTATTACTTCCAAACAAGTTCGTTTTACTTCAAATAAAGGGAAATGAAAGCAATTTTACTATAAGAACAGCTAAAAGGCGCCAAAGATGTCCCTATAACACACATGCAAAAGTGAGCAGTTGTTTATGAAAAAAAAAAAGGCTAAAAAAAGGGCAGCCCAGTGAGCTAAAGCTCCCGCTATGTGCGGGGTCCGAGGAAGGGCCAAACCACACAAGGGTTTATGAAAAAAGCTAGATTGATAAAAATTACAGGGGAAAGAACTAATTTCTCCATTTTGGTAACGAAAAATAAGCGTTCCCTTCTTTTTCATTTTTTCCTCATATAATAAGGGTGGGTGGTAACTAATTGATCCAATATCTTTGTAAGAGCCTATACACAACCTCAAAGAAGCATATTGTAATACCAAGAAACTATATTAATTGTCCTCTAGAAGTCACAAAAGAACTTCCATATCAATGAATGAAACAATTATACATGATCCTCTCAAAGAACACAATAACTTGTTCAATGACACTATCTCCCTAACATTCGAAAAAGTCTTTCTACATTAAACTTGATTTTTTCCTTTCCTAATTTTTTCATATTCTGCTTCAGCATCTTTCAACTGTTCTTTCAGTTTTGCTATTCCACTCTCCAACTCTTCTGCTGAACATCGCGCACGAGAAGGTCGGTATGGTGTTAGAAAATGATACTTGAATGCTTTCAGAGCTTCAACACCACAAACCTATCCAAAAAAAGTTAGTAATGTGAGTTGCAATTGGTTTGACAAGAAATGTCACACCCAATCTCCATTATTTCCTTGCTTGGAATTTACCCCCCACCCCCACCCCCCACCCCCACCCCCACCCCCAAAGACACATTTATAATGTTTGATTAGGCTCGGAGTTTAAGAAATCAAAAAGACTTTTTACATTTAAGCTAGATAAACCAGAAAGAGAAATGTGTCATTCTATTCGGGACAGACTAAAAAGGAAAATGCTGATTATGATAAACCTTTGCTTCAGGAATGAGTTAGAAATATATGATCTTAACACGGTACTATAATGTACTAACAATACAGCGTAGAGAAGATTTCATGGCCAGTATCCTCTTCGATTGTGCCAAAAGGAAAACGGAAGAAGACAGGTCTTATATATATGTGTGTTCGTGAGAGGGAAGGTATCTTCGTACCTCTTGTGGTAGCAAAGGCAGCTTGGTAATATTGAAGTCATCATATAACGTGTAGAACTGATCCAAGTATTTTTGTTGCATCCGCATTCTAGCCTTCAGCAACTGGGATTCAACAACTGAAAATAGTCACAACTCAAAGAATTACGTTTTCTCTTGCATAGGAACAAGTTAACATAAACAGAATGAGATCAAGAGATATGACGAAAACAGATTAAAAGGGAAAAACAATCGAGGAATCACTAAAAGGAGGAGAGGTTGTGTACCTTCTACATCAAAGAGCACTTGGTTAATTATAATGTTGTGTGTATCAATCTCAAACCTAGTGAGTTCCTGAACAAGTCTTTCAGTCTCATATAGAGAGAGGAACTCCGGAATGCAAACACAAACAAATGTCGTCATGTCCTACAAGAAAAGTGGTGTTAATTCATAAGCAGAACATAGAGTAAGTAAACATATGGAGTAACATAAAGAAAGTCAGTATTCAGACATTAGTAAGAATCACTGTAAGGAACTTTTCCTTGCCCTGAGGACAAGAAGCAGTACGATAAATTTGATCAACATGCAACAGTAGCTGAATGTCGATTTCCTCTGTTTTTACCCTTCCCCTGAGAGATCTAACCTATATTGTTAACGAAACTACAAGGCTCAGATAATACAGGACTGTCTGAACTCAAATTTTCTCCGAATTGTCAATTGCTGCAAGATATAGAAAATGCATGAACCTATGAACTCTGGACTAAATTATGTAGCTATGGTTCCGCTTAGAATTAATGAATATAAAACATGTCCTTCGTAAAAAATGAAGGGGAGCCTTGGAGTAACTGGTAAAGTTGCTGCCATGTGACCAGGAGGTCATGAGTTCAAGCCTTGGAAATAGCCTCTGACAGAAATGCAAGGTAAGGCTGCGTACAATAGATCCTTGTGGTCGGGCCCTTCCCCGGACCCTGCACATAGCGAGAGCTTTAGTGCACCGGGCTGCCCTTCCTTCGTAAAAATAAATGACTATTATTAGGAAAACTCTTACGGGATCCTTAAATTGTCTGTTCACTTGTTCAATAATATCTCTCATCGCTTCAAGCTTGCCTAGAATTGCGTCCTCACCAAATTCATCGTCAACACCAAAGATACGAGTCATCTGCGATTGACAATACTTTGTATTAATAATAGACATACAAACACATATCATCCACTTCCTACAATCTGGCTTGAACTTTAAGGCTCAGATGAAACGAACAATAATTTTGTACACATTCCGGTAACTCCCCTTTGTACCCCAAAACAGCATCCTCTATAGATCTTCTTGTTAGCTTAGAAAGGGGAAAAAAGTGGAATATGAAAACCTCTCATGTTTTCTTTTTTTCGGGGGGAAGGGACTGTTACCTGACTAAGAACACCACCAAATTTGCTCTTCAAACTCATTATTTTTGCAAGCCCCTTCTCTAATGTTGATGGAAACTGTAACAACCGAAGAGTATGTCCTGTTGGCGCTGTATCAAACACTATTACAGAGTAATCCATTGTTCTCACCAATCTAGAAAGAAACAAATCGAGTGAATTGAAGTCCACGTGAATCGTGATAAAGAAAACACCATAAGGTGTACATGTAACCAGAAAACATAAGTTTGTTTTTTCTTCTAGATCTCAAACAAATACTAGCATATACAAATACTAGCACATAAGCACTATCAATGTACCATAACAGGACGAAGCTTAGTAGTGAAAACCGTTAGAAAAATGATCAGCTATATATTCTTCAGATGTTCAGGAAAGGAAAAGCAAGAATCAACACTTTAAATTGGAATTAAAGTAAATCCCGCAATCCTGTTTCACTTATCATTAGCACATATGAATTCCGAAGTTGAACCTCCTACTGCAACTCGGAAGCTCTTTATATACTATGATTCACAGCCATTGCCTGGCTCTAAACTTCTAATCTTTTTGTTTTGACCGTGGTGTCAGAGTCAGCTCTCACGCGCCTTGACTAATTCCACAAGATACCAGACACCTCCCACTAGTAATAGGTACAAAGTAACTCTAAACTTCTAATCTTAGTTTGCCTGACAAGCAAGTAACAATCAACTTTGATTCCAAGAGTTTCCAGCATAAACCCCAAACACTTTGTGTAATTTCACTCGACCATTTCAAATACCATGTTGCAAAACAAGATTAACGGGATACATTGATGAGGCAAGTGAGCTACTTCACAAAATAATGTACTTCTAAACAAACTCGAATCCATATCAATGCAGTGAGCTCCCTAACAATTAAAATTTATTTCCTAAATCTTTCTACAAAGTAACAGAACTCATGAAAACGACCAAAAAAGAAAGAAGGCCACACAGCTAAGAACCATTATAAATCTGAGGAAAAAATAAATATTACACGAATTAAGACTTAGACACAAAAAGATCAACCAAGACAAAGTTCAAAACATACTCCATGTTGCCTTTAGAGTGTCTGTTACGGAATGCATCACTGTGCCATGCCATATGTAAATTCGTCAATCCTCGTATATTTCTAGAAAAAACAAATCAGGCAACTAGACGTGTACTTCCCATCAGCTAAGATGCTTTTCTTAAATGTTGGAATTTAGAAGCCAAACACTGACTCTGTTGAGAATAATTTGAGCTAGGCAGGAAACCTTCCTAATAAAGTATTTGACTGACGAAGAGAAGTTTTCTAAAAGGAACAGAACCTACGCGTGTATTCGTGCACATGCGCAACTATATCTACAAAAGAAAACCTTGTAGGTGTTCAGTTCAGTCCAGCACATGTAGTAATGTATGGTGCGGCATTAGCTTGCTGGCGCAAACTCATGAAGTTTAAATTGATATCTCATGTCCTTTGCTGGCACAGATTCAGTTCAGTGGAACACAAAATGTATTTTCTCTTGCCATATAAAACTGAAAATTTAGATTCAAGCCAAATTCCTAAATTATTAACATCAGCTGAAATGATGCTAAAATAACCATCAAAAAACAGAAACTTGAATTTTTTGAAAACCAAACAATTAATTGCAGCAATCCTCTTCAAGCTGCAGAAACAAAGCCAAGAAATCATCCAAATTGCAGTTACTACATCCAATATATATACTTAAAACTTTTTTTGAACTTCATTTTTGGGGGAGAGAATCGATAATCCAATTTACGTATCATGAAAAAAGCACTTACTTTAGCATCTCAGCAAAACTCATAGCTTCATCAATTCCTGGAACTGCATTCGCCAAATCTGAGAAAAAACCATCTACCCCTTCTGAACCGCCTTCTTCATTCTCTATAGTTGGATCAACTTCCTAAGGACAAAACTTCAATCATAAAAATCATTATCCCATAATACTAACGTTAAACCATAAACTGAAAATGCTGCATGATTTGATTATCATAGAGTAAACGTCTCTCTTTAGAACCAAAATTCACAATCTACACTCATTGAACTTGTTAACAATGTCTATACCCAAAATTTAAAAGGGTAAAAAATGAATAATTCCTTTAATTTCCCTCTTTGCTCTTGCACTCCGCCTCACCAGAAAAAAGTAAAAACAAATTAGCAGTAATTGTATTTTATCATATTCAATTATCATATTTCATAATTTCTCAAGAGTACTAGCAAATAAACAGTTCATTGAGGGGGCATTTAGTTGGTAGTGTTACCTAGATGCCAATAACTCACTCATTTATTAACTCAGTTCATCTTGACCTGCCCAAATTAAGCCAACCCGATCATTTTCCACCTTTGAGTGTTACCTCAGAAAAACAACTTTTGAATCATTTTCTAGTGTTTCACCGGGTATAAAAGTAGGCAACATATGGTAATAATACAACGCGGTATCATTTTCTAGTGGTATAAAAGTAGGTAACATATGGTAATAGTACTATGCGGATGATAAGGTAATAAGATCAGCGTTCTAGTAATATTTTTACGTATTAGAGATCGATAACCATCAATGGAAATAATTGATTGAAACAGGAGTTAGAAACAAAATGATGTCCATCGGTGTTAAAGTCAGTGTTAGAGTAGAACTTGTGAGTACTCAGCAATAACAATGCACACTATAGACAGAGTTACTCATGCACACAATTTGGATCGTACACCATGATTTAAAAAATAAATGAAATGACAATGCACATTGATTGAAACAACAAATCATGTGGACCAAATGTTTTTGTTCACGAGTCAGGTAACCAAGCACAAGAAAATAAATAAAGATCTAACGTAATACCATGGCGTATAAATTGGTGAATCCATTAACAACCGTGGGAGTTTTAGCGAAACGTTGCTGAAATGCATCGCTGAGATTGTGAGCTGGATCAGTTGATATGATCAGAACGGATGATCGGACCTGAGAAAGAAGGATCCCTAGAACAGAACTACACGTTGTTTTCCCTACACCGCCTTTTCCGCCTACGAATACCCATTTCAGTGTGTCTTGTTCCATTAGATTACGCACTGTGCCTTCTGGTAAATCTGCATTATTCGAAGCCATCAATATATAAATTGTTAAATGACTATATGGTTGATGGATCATACGTTGCCTAATAGTAATTGAGAAGAGATTTGATGATGTTGGGAGTTTGTTCTTTCATGATTCATTTTTTTTGAGGCATAAAAATGGAAATGTTAAATCTCCGTGAAGTAACAAAACTGATAAACTCGATTTATTGTTTGAAGAATTACGTTCAACTCCAAATTTTTCCTTTTTAGTTCAATTTTTTGTTGATATTTATACCTAGACAGAGTGTCTCAAAACCTTTTTATTATTCCCTCTATTCCAATTTATGTCAAACAGTTTAATTTTGACCGTGAATTCGGGTATATAATTTTTAAACTTTTTGAAATAAAATTTACATATTTGAAAGCAAAAAGTTTTATAAGTCACAATAATTGACAATTCAAAATTCTTAAAAGATGCATGAAAATATTATAGTCAAAGAAAAACTTGTTTAAATCTCAAAATTCGAAAGGTATTACTCCCTCCGTTTAAAAAAAAATGATCTACTTTCCTTTTTACTCTATTTCAAAAAGAATGACCCTTTCCTTTTTTGGCAATACTTTAATTCCAACTTTCCACGTGGCATGTTTAAGACCACAAGATTAAAGAGCATTTTGGTACATTTGACACAACTTTAATTTATGACCACATGATTCAAAAATCTTCTTTATTTTCTTAAACTCCGTGCCAAGTCAAACTAAATCATTCTTTTTTAAACGAAGGGAGTACATAAATTGAGACAGAGAGAGTAATATTCAATAATAAAAACTAATCCTAGAAAAAGAGGAATACAACCATGAGGTAACGTAAGAAGCTAGAAAGTGGACCAGCATTCATGTGTCATTTTATATTTATTTTTTACATAATTATTTCTTATTCTTAGATGTTACTTCCTCTGTTTCAAATTGATTGACTTGAAGTTAAACTACAGAATTACATCATCTAATGTTCAGAATGAAAACAACACATACTGATCCTGGATCAGTAATTGAAATCCATGCACGTTCCCTCTTCCTTCATTCCCAATTTGCCATTTTCAAAATACCTCTTCTACTTACTTTTACTGACTACCATTATTATAAGCATAATATATTGATAGACATCTTAACTTGGTCTCAATTGATAACTATATACTCCAACTTTGAGGATGCACATTTAGGCATCTCAACTCATTGTTATGATTTTTCCTTAATTTTTCAACTTTACCTGATTTTCTACCATAATTAGTATTACCTTTCTTGGTGGAAAAAGTTTCCTTGTTGGAAAAGATCTCTTCCATATTAGATTTATTATTGCTTGGAGAAAATGTTCTGTACCTCTATAAATTGAAGATCCCTCTTCTCTTTTCCACAATAACACAATAGCATCCACAATGTAGTCATTCAAAGAGTATTGTTTAGGGGGAGATTTTTCTCTCATAGGTTTTATGATATTTTAATAGTAGATTTTCATATGTAGGTCAATTGACAAAATCATATAATAATAATAATAATATCTTTTTAGTTTAGTATTTTTGTCATCTGATTTATCGTCACTATGATTTGCAACTATTAGCTTCCGCATGACGCCCTATCGATTTCGAACCCAATAAGTGGTATCAGAGCTTACGGTTCAAAGGTTCAATGGTTTGGTGAAACGAGATTAAAGACAGGCTCAAAGCGGTTTCAAATCAAGCTGCAACTGATTTGATGATAATAAAGATTTTGTTCAGCTACATATGCAGAAGAAGTTTCAAACAAATTTTCAATAATCCTGCTGCTCCATCTTTAAAATCAAAATCAATTTTCAACCCATGTTTACTTTAGCTCATGGGCTCCAACTTTCAACCCTTGCTAACTTTTAATGTTTGGTCTCCTTTCAACTCATCCATATATACTTTTAACGCATGAGCTTTACTTTTAACCTGTGCTTACTTTTAATGCACAAGCCTCCACTTTGTGTGAAGAAGGAAAATTAAGATTATTTTGCCAGAAAATTCAGGCCAAGGGAAGATTTGTTAGGATTTGCCCTGAATTTCCTACTTTACCTGATTTTCTATCATAATTAGAATTACCTTTCTTGGTGGAAAAGATCTTCTCCATATTAGATTATTCTTGCTTGAAGGAAAGGTTTTGTACCTCTATAAATTGAGGATCCCTATTCTCTTTTCCACAATAACACAATAGCATCCACAATGTAGTCATTAAGAGAGTTTTGTTTAGGGGGAGATTTTCTCCCAATAGATTTAGTGTTTTTCAATATTATTTTTAATATGTAGGTCGTTTGACCAAACCATATCAATAACATATTTTTAGTATTATTTTATTTGTCGTCTGAATTATCATCTCTATGGTTTGCAAACTATTAGCTTCTGCATGACGCCCTCTCGATTTCGAACCCAACACTTGTCTCCACTCTACTGTGTGGGCACTTGACGCTGTGACACATAAATTTTAAAAGGTGTACAAATGATCATTTTGTAAGTTTGTCACAACCCAATTTTTGAGTCATGACGGCACCTACTATGTCCCACCAGTAGGTAAACCAAGCTTTAGCCCGGAACGACAAGTAATGGGCGCAATGGCGGAAGAATACAAAAAAATGTACAAATCATGCCCATAATTATAAGTACGAAAATAAAGGGCTAATAAAAGAGAGAAGAACAAGATGAATCCTACGACCTGGTAAGGCTACTACAAAAGCCACTACCAAAAGAATAAGAGTACTAATAATATCAATACACATATAGTCTCGAAATGAAAGACCATCCAAAAATAGGGGAAGGAGAGGGGATCAACTTCGACTCTGAAAGATCACCCTATCTTCGAGACCTGTAGATAACTGTCTAGAATATCAACGACAGTGGCTAGTACTCGGATCTGCACCAAAAGAGATGCAGAAGTGTAGTATGAGTACCAAAACAATCGATACTCAGTAGACATTTTCGGCCGACTAAGCTAAATCATAATAAAATGCGAGAAAGTAAGCTAAAGTCAAGGGAAAAGGGGCAACCCTGAGATCATACTCCAACATATAGAAATAAATAACGAAATACACGATACCGAATTTTAGGTAAACTATTTATAACCTAACTAGGCGCCCATAAGCCCAGAAGGTGCAAACAAGAGAGGACTAATCCAAACAAACCCCCATAAGCCCGATGGATGCAATCAAGGAAATATACTACCACCATACTTATGAACCCTTTCATACCACAACTCACCGGACTCGAACCGATACCATAATGCCATGAAATAACCCATAAACATCGGACTTGAACTGGATTTCCCCCCTCATAACTCACTATAAGTGCCGGACTCGAACTAGTGATTTAGTTCTATAAATAGATAGAGTATGCCGGATTCAAACCGGTCTTTAAATGCCATAAAACAATAGAATATGCTGGACTAGAACCGATCTTTGAATGCCATAAATCAATAGAATGTCCTAGACTCGAACCGATCTTTAAATAAGCTCAAGATCATTAACCTAGTCCCGTACTAGGTAAATGCTATGCAGTTTAAGGCTCAAGATTAAGGATAATGTTGCGAAAGAAGGACTCTCAAGTCTACAAAGAGCTAAGTGCGATATTGCAACCCCAAAGCATCAATTTACTTAAGGGATGGGTAATTGGGTTGATTCTACCTCCGAGACGGCCCATAAATTTGCCAAATAATCCAACTTTTAATAACTAAGCAACCAACCGTAATTTCCAACTCAAAACTAGCATAATATCATACTAATACCATAATTAAGATCAATCTATAAGTAGGGTAAGCCTAGCCTACCTGGATGCCGAAGAAAGATCTACAAAATCTGCTAAAGTGGGACCTTTACCTTCCGAGAAGCCTCCGCACGATGCCACATTCTCAAAATAACACCCTACTCATCAATACGAGAACAACAATACCCATATTACATATAAATGCATCGGGTCCTAAAATCAAGCCAAAAATTCCATGTGGGGCATGCTTACGAAATCATAAATTTGAAACTGTCAAAACGTCCCTCAAGGTTCAAGGACATTTACCCTCAATAATGGGTGAATTCCAAGCATTACAACACCCAAAATCAACCCACAAAGCTAGCAAGGTTTTGGGCTTAAATGGAGAATTTACAAGAATTAGATGGAACTTACAAGGATTTAGACGAGGAAAAAAATGTTAGCAAACACCCTAAGCTCCCTTGAACACCCAAGAATCGCCTCCTCTCTCCCACTATCTTTCTAGAGCTTTAATGCTCCAACACTTAGAGAAAATGAGAGAAAAATGGGTGAAAAGGGGATTAAATGCCCTGCAGGTGCCGTTTAAGAGGTCACCGCTAAAGCACCCCTACCAACGCTTAAGCGTACCATGACCCGGGGTGGACTTCCGCTAAAGCGGATGGGTGCCGCTTAAGCGCACCCCGCTAAAAAGAACAAGCCTCCGCTTAAGAGGACAGGCGGGTCCAAGGCCCCAGCCGCTAAAGCGGTGCCCAAGACTCTAAAACGGCTTCCGCTTAAGTGGCCAAAGGCCCACTTAAGCGGTTGCATCAGCTGAAGCAGGATCAACACTTGGCAATATTTTGCCAAGTTTCCAACGGGCCCTTGGGGTTCGTTTGGAACCCCGCAAACGCAAATGAACTATGCTACCATATCAAATTCAACATTCTGGACTTAACAGAGTAATCAAAATTTCCATCTGGGGTCGTTTCGATGAAATGTGGGTCCCACACCCAAATGGTCATTTTAACCAAGTTCCACCCAATAGCCCAAAATGAGTCCGAAAGCCTCAGGACCCAAACCAAAGGTCCCCTTAGTCTAAAATCGACGTTTCGGAGCTAATGGAACTGTCAGAATTGGCATACAAGGCCGTCTACCTGATGTTTAGGCCCAATAGCCAAATTTGAAAAGCAATGATTTGAAAATAGGAAAATGGCTCTAAAAATCAAACGAACTGCCCGGTAACTGAACTGTTAGCTCCAGTAAGTCATAAATGACTTGGGGCAGCTATGAGAAAGTGCTAAATGCCGAAATAATATGGAGAAGTAGAAAATGACCAGGAGGGTCATTACAACATTGTAACACCCCGTACCATCCCAACCCTACTTGATGACATTGAATAATGTTTAATTAGGTGTCGAGAGTTATAAGCATGTATTTGGTAAGGTTCAAGATGAGAAAAATTGAAATTTGGCCTTGTACATATGACTAGCCTTTCATAGAAAGTGTTTGGTGATTTCGTGGAGCATTTGTGTAATACCTCGTACACATTCTAACCTCAATTGGTGACTTGGAGTCATTTTTACTTGATGATTAAGATCACTAAGTAAGTATTTTGTAGTGTTTTGATAAGGTATTGGACGATATGCAAGTATTGAAGAAGTGGCCGAAAAATTCAGCAAGGTGCTGAAACTTGCGCCACTACCCTATTTCAGGGGGTATGGCACAAGACCCTGATTCAGAGGGCAAGGAAAACTTGCGCCACTTCCTTGCTTTGCAGCAGTGGCGCAAGGCACAAAGGTTTTGCCTTCCCGAGCTAGTTTCGCAATGCAATTCTACGACGATTCTTAGATGGTTTCTTTTGGTTCTTGGGAGTTCTTTGAGCATTGTTAAAGCTTCAAATACTTCAATACACTCCTACATACTCCTACATGATCAAATCATGAAATATAAATAAGTATCCAAAATGTTCAATGAAGCCATGGACGACTAGAATTCCTATTTTTGCAATCGAGACGACGAACGAGAATCTCGTAAGAGAATATTGTCGTGACATTATGAAATTATTTAAACATGAGATATATGGTGAATTATACATGAAATTTGATGGGTTAAATGTATATGTGTTATTGGGCCCAAATTTAGGCCCAAAAATGGAATAAAAGACTTGGCCCAAATGGGTCAAATGACCCATTCTTTCCATAACTACTCAATTATTGCTCCACAAATGGCTAAGGATGACTTCAAGGGCCTATAAAAGTCACCAAAAATCAGAATTTATTCATTCAAACACACATGTATTTCTAGGTTTTTCCAAGAACCCAAAAACAAGAGATATTTTCTCTTAACTCTCAAACCCAAACCCTAAGCCTCTTTGGACAAGACCATCATATTCCAAGCCTTGGTAAGTATTTATTCTCATGGATTAACATATTATATGCATGGGAGATTATGTATATCATGATAGTTATGTTGGCAAGGTGGTGAATAGTGTATTTTTGCTTTTGGTGAAAGATGTGCTATCTTGGTGAATTGAACTTGAAAAGAGACTTGATGCCTTAATGAAAGAGCATGGTATGGATAAAATATGAACATGTATGGTGTGATTTTGTTATTAAACATGTTATTTTTCTAAAAGTGTAAATTGTGGGATTTTGGCCGATATGTGCTATGAGGTGTATTAAGGTAATTTGATGGATTATTTGTGATGTGATATGGATAAGAAAGTGTAAAGGAGAAGTGTTGTGGTGAAATGTATTGATTCTCATGTATTGGTCAATGTATGGAATATTGGGGGATTTTTGGAATAATAATTTCATCAATGGTTTTGTCAAGAGAAAATGGCATGTTTAAAAGCAAACATGTAACTCATTGATATTATATGCATTTGTAAAGTAATTAATGGTATAATTATGATGTTGTGATGATGGAGAGTGGAAAGTATGAACTTGGTGTGACATACTAGTGGTTTATGATACTTTGGTCAATGTTGAGCATGTTGTGGTATTATTGATATGACCATGCCGTAAATGGTATTGTAGAGAAAGAAATAACATTTTAAAGCCAAACATGTGACTTATTGTTATTGTATGCAATTGTAAGGTAGTTGGTGGTTAATGTTGGTTCCATTATGTACTTGTGTGATGTAGAGTGAAATGTAAAGAAGGATCGGAATTGTTGCGCTCACATATTGGATTGTGTACTTACATTGGGAAGATAAGGTATGTAAGGTTACTCTGTCCATATCTTTCTGCGGTAAATAGTAGTCACATTGACATTACGTTTGTTTCATCCCGAAATGTGCTAAGGTATCCCATATCTGGTTATCCATGGTCATTGTCATACATTTCCTACTCATTGGTCATTGGTGAATCTCATGTCTCATAGTCATGGTTAATGTTCCAAAATCTCAAATAAGGTTATGTTCCAAAGTTCCAATAGTGATTATACTCATGTCTCTTGTTCATTGATCATGGTTCAATGGTTCCAATAGTGTTATGTTTCCATGAAGGCTATGTTTCCAAGAATGTTATATTGTCAAGTTATTCATATGTCTCTCACTCACTGTTTGTTGATCCAAAGCTTCAAATAAAGTTGTGACTTTCATTGTATCGATCTCTCATAAGAAAAAATATCAATCTCTCAAAAGTAATGAAAGAAGTAATGTACAAGTGAATGTACCAATCTCTCACAAGTAAGGGTATCAATCTCAAAAGTAAAGAAATGAAGTAAGAATGAAGTAATGCATGTTGATAGTGTTCATGGGTGTTATCCATGGGATACAAGTACCCGCATGATGATGATAGTTTATCCATGGGGTGCAAATGCCCGCGTGATGATAGCCATTTATCCATGGGGTGCAAGAACACCCGCATGACGATGATATGTTATCCATGGGGTGAAAAGAACACCTGCATGATGTGCGCCCAGAAAGTGTATGAGTGATGTAAAAGTAAAGTAAAGTAAAGGCAAGAGAAAGAAAGATCGTAATGTACATGAATTCCAAAAGTTCTGAGTAGTGACTCATCTACATTGTGATTTACCTATAATGGTTATGCATTTGAACTTGAGTTCTTGACATATTTTCATAGCTTACAGTTTCATTTGAGCTTTACATACTCAGTACATTCTTCGTACTGACCTCTCTTGGGGAATTTACCTTACTTGCTGCAGGCGCAGGTCCTAGTAGGCCTCCACAGTAGATTGTCAGTGTTGCAGATCTTTGGTGAGCTCCAGTTAGTTCGAAGTTTCTCCGAGTCACTGTTGTACATGTGTTTTGATTTTGTACATATTGTATAAAGCGGGGACTTGTCCCGACTTTTAGTTCATTTTGGTCAATGCATTTGTTAGAGTCTTTTGTAGACGGATGTGGGTGTATAAATGTGAAGGTACATGTCATTTTGACTTGATGGCTCAGAGGACCAAGTTTTACATATATAGCTATGACATATGTTTCCATGTCCATGACTTCAGCATAGTTGCATGAGAAATAATTAGAATTACATGAGTACATGCATATGAATGTTTATGAGCAAAGATTGGTTCTCTCGGGCCATATCGGCTTCGGGTGCCAATCACGCCTCGTTGGGATTCGGGGCTTGACAAAAGTGGTATCAGAGCAGGTCGGTCTAAGGGTGTCTACAAAGCCGTGTCTGAGTAGAGTCTTACTTATCGATGTGTTGTGCACCACATTTATAAGTAGGAGGCTACGGGACATTTAGGATGTTGTTTCTTTTCTTCACTTCCAAATCGTGCAATAGAGCTAGTGCTATAAGTTGAATTGTGTCTGACCATGGTAAATATTTCTCTGTGATATAGTAACAATGCCGAACACGAGAGGAGGTAGAGGTAAATGGAAGCAGGTGGATGTGCCTACTGAAGAAGGAATGAGTAGATTACCACCTAACCAAGCTAGTCAAGATGGAGCAGACGCCGAGATTGCATCGCAGTCTTCCTCTACTTTTCCAGCTCCAGAAGAGCCAAGAGGTAGAAAAGTACCTGCGGAACCACCTATGAATACCACTGATCAGGATTTACGAAATACAGTACATATGTTGACTCAGTTAGTAGCTGCACAAGCACAAGGACGAACTGGTCCAATGGTAAATGAAGATGACATGGCTAGGGCAGCTAGTCGGCGTACGCAGGACTTTCTAAAATTGGACCCTCCTATATTTACTGGGTCAGACCTGAAAGCAGATCCACAGGATTTTCTGGACCAAGTTCAAAGAGCACTAGAGGTGATGCACGTAACAGGTGTAGAAACAGTTGAATTATCAGCTTATAGATTGAAGGGTGAGGCCATATTGTGGTATGAGGACTGGAAGAAAGCTCGAGGTATTGGTGCAAACCCATCTACGTGGGAAGAATTTAAAGCAGCATTTTTGGATCACTATCTTCCCTATGAGATCCGTGAGGCTCGTGCGGATCAGTTTTTAAATTTACGCCAAGAAAATATGAGTGTTAGAGAATATAGTTTGCAGTTTAATTTCTTGGCACGATATGCTCCAAATGTGGTGGCCACGATGGAATATAGAGTGCATAGATATGTGGATAGATTGGAGCCTTATTTGGTACGGGACTGTACTATCGCTGCCTTAAATTGAGATATGGATATAGCGAGAATTCAGGCCTTCGCGCAGAAAATGGAAGACCAAAGGCAAAGAAAGAGGATACAGAAATCTGAGGAAGGGCCATTAAAAAAGACAAGATCCATGGGGCAGCCTATAGTGTCCCCAGGAGGATCTGGATATCAGATGTTACCGCCTAGACCCTCATTCTCTTATTCCACAACAGGTGCTCCATCTCACTCTCGAGGATTCAGGGACAGTCATATTGGGCAGAGTGGTAGGATGCTAGATTCACAGACAGCAGGGTATTCTCACCCACTGTGCCAGTTTTGCAGACGATTTCATGAAGGTGAATGTCGGAGGGGGACGAATGCTTGTTATTGGTGTGGTATGCCGGGTCACATAATGAGAGACTGCCAATGACGAGGCTTGGGTAGTATGGTATGACCTATGGGGTCCACTGTGGCATCATCAGCATCAGTTCCTTCTTTAGACCAAGGTGTGCAGTCTGTTGGTCGTGGCAGAGGTGCCGGAGGAGCAGCCAGTACTAGTGGGGTCCAGAATCGTATTTATGCTTTAGTGGACCGGCAGAATAAGGGAACATCTCCTGATGACGATATAGGTATTTAGTTATATTACCATATTGTTACATGATGTATATGTATTGAATGATTTGAGCTCTATGCTATCGTATGTTATTCCATCGGCTACTATAATTCGAATATAGTGGGAACTGGAGTTATTAGTTAAATCAATGGAAATATCTCCACCTGTCGGTGACTATAGTATAGTTAAAAGAACCTATCGTAATGGTATAGTAGATGTTTGTGATCATGTTACGATGGTTGCTTTTATGGAGATGGAAATGAAAGAGTTTTAGTGTTGTAATGGGTATGAAGTGGTTGACTTCTTGTATGTCACGAAGATTGTCAAGCTACGAAAGTATATTTCTATTTTTCTTCCATAAAAGACCGTCCTTGAACAGAAAGATAAATTTGTTTCCTAACCTGACGTAAGGAAAGCTATGTCAAAGGTATGTACATGTCAGTTGGTAAGACTTAGTATGTCCCTGTAGGGTGCACCAGTGTTATTTGTACAAAAGAGAAATGGGACATTGAGAATGCGTATTAATGATCGGCAACTGGATGAGGTAACAGTCAAAAAAAAAAATCTATATATAGAAAGGTTGGGTATACAAGTGAATTTGGGTACAGTTTTTCATCCATAAACAGGTGGACAAGCAGAACGTATCATCCACACTTGAAATATGTGACTAGCTTACACATTGTATGATTATCTACCCCTTATTGGATGTACTTACAATAGTATCTATTATTCAAGTATCCAAAAATGGTACCTTACAAAGGTTTATATGGACGAAAGTTTAAAGCAAATGGAACTACCTTGCTTGGGGGTTGGATTTTGTTCACTAGGCTAGAGAAAAGATTAAGGTGGTACAATAGTAGCTACAAGCTAATACAAGTCATATGTCGAGATCAATTGTTTTTATTGAAAATGTGCAAATTATGGAGAATCTTACTTATTACGAGATATATATTGCTATGCTAGAGGGGTAAGTGAAAATATTAGGAAAGGTACGTTATAGGAAGTGACAAATAGAAGAAAGCACGTGGAGAGCCAAAGAAATGATAAAGTCGGAGTACCTGTAATGGTTTCAAACGGAAGAGAAAATTCAAAGTGCGGAATTGGAGCAATAACAAGAAAGTATCGGGAAGTAATATGTGTATATGTATATATATGTGAGTATAGAGATGCATGAGATGTATATGAGACGATGTTACTAACATTAGAGGACGAATGTTTCTAAGGGGGGAAGAATGTAACACCCCGTACCTTCCCAACCCTACTTGATGACATTGAATAATGTTTACTTAGGTGTCGAGAGTTATAAGTATGTATTTGGTAATGTTAAAGATGAAAAAAATTGAAATTTGGCCTTGTACATGTGACTAGCCTTTCATAGGAAGTGTTTGGTGATTTCGTGGAGCATTTGTGTAATACCTCGTACACATTCTAACCTCAATTGGTGACTTGGAGTCATGTTTACTTGATGATTAATATCACTAAGTAAGTATTTTGTAGTGTTTTGATAAAGTATTGAACGATATGCAAGTATTGAAGAAGTGGCCGAAAAATTCAGCAAGGTGCTAAAACTTGCGCCACTACCCTGTTTCAGGGTGTGTGGCATAAGCCCCTGATTCAGAGGGAAAGGAAAACTTGCGCCACTTCCTTGCTTTGCAGCAGTGGCGCAAGGCACAAAGGTTTTACCTTCCCGGGCTCGTTTCGCAATGCAATTCTCCGACGATTCTTAGATGGTTTCTTTTGGTTCTTGGGAGTTCTTTGAGAATTATTAAAGCTTCAAATACTTCAATACACTCCTACATACTCCTACATGATCAAATCATGAAATATAAATAAGTATCCAAAATGTTCAATGAAGCCATGGACGACTAGAATTCCTATTTTTGCAATCGAGACGACGAACGAGAATCTCGTAAGAGAATATTGTCTTGACATTATGGAATTATTTAAACATGAGATATATGGTGAATTATACATGAAATTTGATGGGTTAAATGGATATGTGTTATTGGGCCCAAATTTAGGCCCAAAAATGGAATAAAAGACTTGGCCCAAATGGGTCAAATGACCCATTCTTTCCATAACTACTCAATTATTGCTCCACAAATGGCTAAGCATGACTTCAAGGGCCTATAAAAGTCACCAAAAATCAGAATTTATTCATTCAAACACACATGTATTTCTAGGTTTTTCCAAGAACCCAAAAACAAGAGATATTTTCTCTTAACTCTCAAACCCAAACCCTAAGCCTCTTTGGACAAGACCATCATATTCCAAGCCTTGGTAAGTATTTATTCTCATGGATTAACATATTATATGCATGGGAGATTATGTATATCATGATAGTTATGTTGGCAAGGTGGTGAATAGTGTATTTTTGCTTTTGGTGAAAGATGTGCTATCTTGGTGAATTGAACTTGAAAAGAGACTTGATGCCTTAATGAAAGAGCATGGTATGGATAAAATATGAACATGTATGGTGTGATTTTGTTATTAAACATGTTATTTTTCTAAAAGTGTAAATTGTGGGATTTTGGCCGATATGTGCTATGAGGTGTATTAAGGTAATTTGATGGATTATTTGTGATGTGATATGGATAAGAAAGTGTAAAGGAGAAGTGTTGTGGTGAAATGTATTGATTCTCATGTATTGGTCAATGTATGGAATATTGGGGGATTTTTGGAATAATAATTTCATCAATGGTTTTGTCAAGAGGAAATGGCATGTTTAAAAGCAAACATGTAACTCATTGATATTATATGCATTTATAAAGTAATTGATGGTATAATTATGATGTTGTGATTATGGAGAGTGGAAAGTATGAACTTGGTGTGACATACTAGTGGTTTATGATACTTTGGTCAATGTTGAGCATGTTGTGGTATTATTGATATGACTATGCCGTAAATGGTATTGTAGAGAAAGAAATAACATGTTAAAGCCAAACATGTGACTTATTGTTATTGTATGCAATTGTAAGGTAGTTGGTGGTTAATGTTGGTTCCATTATGTACTTGTGTGATGTAGAGTGAAACGTAAAGAAGGATCGGAATTGTTGCGCTCACATATTGGATTGTGTACTTACATTGGGAAGATAAGGTATGTAAGGTTACTCTGTCCGTATCTTTCTGCGGCAAATAGTAGTCACATTGACATTACGCTTGTTTCATCCCGAAATGTGCTAAGGTATCCCATATCCGGTTATCTGTCACGCCCCGAATCCGATCGAGACATGATTGGCACCCGTAGCCGATAAGGCCCGAGAGAACCAACCTTTGCCTATGTTCAACCATATGCATGCCATAAGAAACCCATAAGCACATAACAGCTATAGCGACCAACAGGGGAATTCATGGAACATGATATATTATATATATATATACGTGAAACTGGGCCGTTGAGGCCACCGAGGCAAGTACGACATATCCCTTTTACATTTATACACCTACATCTGTCTACAAAAGCCTCTAACAAAGCATTGACCAAAATGAACTAAAAGTCGGGACAAGTCCCCGCTTTATACAACATGTACAACACCAAAACATATATACACTCTGA
Source organism: Capsicum rhomboideum (assembly GCA_031232105.1). NCBI lineage: Eukaryota > Viridiplantae > Streptophyta > Magnoliopsida > Solanales > Solanaceae > Capsicum > Capsicum rhomboideum. The sequence continues at coordinate 152,704,596 of CP124714.1, forward strand.
CTCGGAGAAGCCCCGAATTAGCTGGAGCTCACCAATGGTCTGCGACGACTGGCAACCTACTGAGGAGGCCTACTGGTACCTGCGCCTGCAGCAAGTAAGGTAAATTCCCCAAAAGGGGTCAGTACGAAATAAGTACTGAGTATGCAAGGCTTAGATAAAACTGTACAATACATGAATATTTCAATGAACTCAAAACATATGAATAATCAATGTGAATAAGTCACCATTTGGTATTTTGGGAAACCATGTGGATTGCTTTCATTACTTTCTTTGCTTTCTTTATCTCAATGCTCAATGATAACAATGTACCCGGGCCCCTACTGATCAGTGGGTCTTTTCATATCATAACATCATGTTGGAATCGAGTCGAGCTAGGCTTATGCCCCTAGACTTGCCACCCATAAATCAATACATCGGGATCGAGTCGAGCTAGGCTTACGCCCCTAGACTTGCCACCCATAAATCAATACATCGGGATCGAGTCGAGCTAGGCTTATGCCCCTAGACTTTCCACCCATTCTTGATCATTGACCACATATGCATTACTTTATTCATTACTTTGAGATTGATACTTGGATAGTCATAACATCACTTTGAACTTTGAAACATAACATTATTGGAAGCTTTGGATCATTAACCAATGAGTGAGAACCATGTGAATAACTTGTCAACATAACATTATGAGAATCATAACACCATGGGAACCCTTGGACAACAATCTATGAACAAGAGGCATAAGTATAATCACTATTGGAAACATTGGAACATAACCTTATGAGAGCTTTTGGAACATTAACCATGACTATGAGACATGAGATTCACAAATGATCCATGAGTATGATAACCGGATATGGAATACCTTAGCACGTTTCGGGATAGGACTAGTGACATGTCAATGTGAACACTATTTGCCGTAGGAAGATACGGACAAAGTAACCTTACATACCTTGGATTCGCAATACGAATATATAATCCTAGAGGTGCGTACAATAGTCCCGCTCCTTCCTTATGTGTCACTCTACAACACAAATACAATACGGAATTCACATTAACCACCAACTACTCTTTAAATGCATATAACATCAATGAGTCACATATTTGCCCTTAAACATGCCATTTCCCCTTGACAAAACCATTGAGAAAATTATTATTCCAAAACTTCCATCATATTCCCAACATTGACCAATACATGAAAATCAATACATTTCACCACAATACTTCTCCTTTACACTTTCTTATCCATAACACATCACAAATAATCCATCAAAGTACCTTAATACAACTTATAACACATATCGGCCAAAATCCCACAATTTCCACTTATAGACAAGAACAAGTTTAATACCAAAAATAGCACCATACATGTTCATAGTTTGTTCATACCATGCTTTTTCATCAAAGGCACAAGTCCTAATTCAAGTTCAAATCACCAAGATAGCACATCTTTCACCAAAGGCAAAAAGACACTATTCACCATCTTGCCAACACAACTATCATAATATACATAATCCCCCATGTATATAATATGTTAATACATGAGGATAAATACTTACCAAGGCTTGAAATATGTTGATCTTGTCCAAGGAGTCCAAAGAAATTATTTGCCTTAGGGTTTGGAAATGAAAGAAATGTTTGTGAAAATATCCAAAAGTTATGAGAGTCCTTTGGGAATAAAATCTGATGTTGGGGACTTTATATAGACCCAAGGTCATCTTTATCCACATGTGGCATTAAGTGATATGTTCAATTGGTCAAATATTGGAAGAATGGATCACTTTGCCTTTGGGCCCATATATTTTATTCCATTTTGGGCCTCAAATTGGGCCCAATAACACATATCCATGTAACCCATCAAATTTCATGTATTAATCACCATATATATCATGTTTAAATAATTCCATAATGTCACGATATTATTCTCTTACGAGATTCTCATTCGTCGCCTCGATCGCAAAAATTGGAATTCTAGTCGCCCTTGGCTTCATTGGACATTTTGGATCACTATTCACATTTCATGATTTGATCATGTAGGAGTATGTAGGAGTATATTGAAGTGTTTGAATCTTTAACAATGCTCAAATAACTCCAAAGAACCAAAAGAAACCATTCAAGAATCGTCGTAGGATTGCGTTTCAAAACGGGTCCGGAAAGGCACAAGATTTGTGCCTTGCGCCACTAGCTGCAAAGTAGGCTGTGGCGCAAGTTTACAGCCTTCTCTGAATCTTCATCCTGCAGGTGGCTTGCGCCACACCCCTGGAACAGGGTAGTGGCGCAAGTTTCAGCACTTTGCTGAAAATTTTGGCCACTTATCCAATGTTTGCGTATCGTCCAATCCCTTATCAAAACACTACAAAATACTTACTTAGTGACCTTAACCATCAAGTAAACATGACTTAAAGTCCACAAATGAGGTTAGAATATGTACGGGGCATCACCCAAATGCATCACGAAATCACAAAACACCTCCTATGAAGGTCTAATCACACATGTTAAGTCCGATATCAAATGTTTCCCCAATAACACTATAAAACACATATTCATGGCATCTCAAAACCTATGTAGATATGATCCCAAGGTATCAAATAAGGTTATAAAAGTACGGGGTGTTACATTATCCATGGTCATTGTCATACATTTCCTACTCATTAATCATTGGTGAATCTCATGTCTCATAGTCATGGTTAATGTTCCAAAAGCTCAAATGAGGTTATGTTCCAAAGTTCCAATAGTGATTATACTCATGTCTCTTGTTCATTGATCATGGTTCAATGGTTCCAATAGTGTTATGTTTCCATGAAGGCTATGTTTCCAAGAATGTTATATTGTCAAGTTATTCATATGTCTCTCAATCATTGTTTATTGATCCAAAGCTTCAAATAAAGTTGTGACTATCATTGTATCGATATCTCTTAAGCAAAAGTATCAATCTCTCAAAAGTAATGAAAGAAGTAATGTACAAGTGAATGTACCAATCTCTCACAAGTAAGGGTATCAATCTCAAAAGTAAAGAAATGAAGTAAGAATGAAGTAATGCATGTTGATTGTGTTCATGGGTGTTATCCGCACTGTGAACTTCTTGGTCCATTTGAAATAGATGAGGATACTTGGATCTCATCATTTCTTCCGCTTCCCATGTGATCTCCTCTACTTGTTGATTTCTCCAAAGGACTTTCATAGAGGCTATGTCTTTATTCCTCAATCTCTTTACTTGTCGATCTAGGATAGCAATGGGTACCTCTTCATAAGTGAGATCCTCTGTAACTTGAACATCCTCGACGGGAACAATACGCGAAGGATCTCCTATGCACTTTCGAAGCATCAAAACGTGAAATACCGGATGGACTGACGAAAGGTCCTGGGGTAGTGCCAACTCATACGCAACTTGCCCAAATCTTCTAATGATTTCATATGGGACTATGTAACGTGGACTCAATTTCCCTTTCTTCCCAAACCGCATTACCCCTTTCGTCGGTGACACCTTTAGGAATACCCAATCACATATGGCAAATTCAAGTCCTCTTCTCCTAACATCAGCATAGAACTTGTGCCAACTTTGAGCCATTTGTAACCTCTGTTGGATCACTTTAACTTTCTCCATAGCCTGATGCACAATATCTGGCCCAAGTAAAACAGTTTCACCTGCTTCAAACCATCCAATTGGTGATCTACATTTCCTTCCGTACAAAGCTTCATAAGGTGCCATTTTAATACTTGAATGATAGCTATTGTTATACGTAAATTCAATAAGAGGCAAATGGTCATCCCAACTGCCTTGAAAATCTAATGCGCAAGCTCGTAGCATATCTTCAAGTGTCTGAATAGTACGTTCTGCTTGGCCATCGGTCTGGGGATGGAAAGCCGTACTCAAATTCACCCGTGTACCCAGACTCTGCTGAAAAGATCTCCAAAAGTGTGCTGTGAACTGTGCTCCTCTGTCTGATATAATAGAAAGTGGAATACCATGCAATCGTACTATCTCTTTCACATACAACTTTGCATAATCCTCAGCTGTATAGGTCGTCTTGACTGGTAGAAAATGCACTGACTTGGTAAGCCTGTCCACTAAGACCCATATAGAATCAAACTTCCGCAATGTACGAGGCAAACCCGTAATGAAATCCATATTAATCATATCCCACTTCCAGACTGGAAGATTGATACATTGCATGTAACCTCCCGGTTTCTGATGTTCCACTTTCACTTGTTGACAATTTGGGCATTGCGCGACAAATTCTTCAATGTTCTTTTTCATGTTGCCCCACCAATACACTTCTTTCAATTCATGGTACATTTTAGTAGCACCCGGATGAATAGAATAGCGCGAATGGTGCGCCTCTGTCATTATTCGTGTCCTCAGCTCATCTACGTCCGGTACACATAATCTCCCTTGACATTGAAGCACCCCTTCCGGTGTAATATCAAATGCCTTGGTCAAATTCTGCTGCACATTTTCCTTTAGCTGTAATAAAATAGAATCCGCAAATTGCTTCTCTTTCACTTCAGCTATCAAAGAGGATTCTGCTGCATTCTGCACAATAACTCTATTATCTGAAGATTCAATAAGGCGAACTCCCAAGCTCGCTAACTGATATAAGTCTTTGATTATTTCCTTCTTTTCTGTCATTTGATCACTAGTGACTCCCATTGCCTTGCGGCTCAATGCATCCGCTACTACATTTGCCTTCCCTGGATGGTATAAAATATCGACATCATAGTCTTTCAAGAGCTCTAACCATCTTCGTTGCCTTAGGTTGAGTTCCTTTTGCTTAAAGATATATTGTAAACTTTTGTGATCCGTATAAATATCAACATGAACTCCATACAGATAATGACGCCATATCTTTAAAGCAAACACTACCGCTGCCAATTCAAGGTCATGAGTGGGATAATTTTTCTTATGTGGCCATAACTGTCGTGAGGCATATGCTATCACCCTACCATGCTGCATCAACACACATTCGAGACCAATTCCGGAAGCGTCAAAATACACTGCATAGCCTTCCGTGCCTTCGGGAAGTACTAACACTGGTGTGGAAGTCAACTTATCTTTCAATTTTTGGAAACCTCTTTCACATGCATCATTCCATTGAAATTTAATTGCCTTGTGAGTTAACTTTGTCAATGGTGCCGCAATAGAAGCAAACCCTTCTACAAATCTTCGGTAATAACCTGCCAAACCCAGAAAACTGCGAATCTCTGTGGGTGTCGTAGGTCTTGGCCAATTTTTCACTGCCTCTATCTTCTGTGTGTCGACCTGGATTCCTTCGTCCGACACAATGTGACCCAAGAATGCAACTGATTTTAACCAAAACTCACATTTGGAGAATTTTGCATACAACCTACGCTCACGGAGGATTTGCAACACTTGCCCTAAATGATTAGCGTGGTCTTCTGGTGATCTTGAATAGACAAGGATATCATCTATAAATACTTTCACTAACACGTCTAAGAATGGCTTAAACACCCTATTCATCAAATCCATAAACACAGCCGGTGCATTTGTTAGTCCAAATGACATAACTAAAAATTCATAATGGTCGTACCGTGTTCGAAAAGTTGTCTTGGGTACATCCTCCTCTCTAACTCTGGCTTGATGGTTTCCCGACCTCAAGTCAATTTTTGAAAAACACTTGGCACCCTGTAACTGATCAAACAAATCATCAATGCGAGGAAGGGGATATTTGTTCTTGATCGTTACCTTATTCAACTGTCGGTAGTCAATGCACATCCTCAATGTGCCATATTTCTTGCGTACGAATAATACAGGTGCACCCCACGGGGACATACTAGGCCTAATGAAGCCCTTGTCCAGCAAATCTTTCAACTGCTCCTTCAATTCACGCAGTTCCGCTGGAGCCATTCTACATGGAGGGATAGAAATATTCTGAGTGCCTGGAATCACATCAATACCGAATTCCACTTCTCGTTCTGGGGGTAAACCTAGAAGATCCTCTGAAAATACATCAAGAAATTCATTGACTACCGGTACTGACTGTGGAGTTAATGGTTCCACATCATTATCTTTCACTCGTACCAAATGACATATGTATCCCTTGGCAATCATTTTCCTTGCTTTCAAATAGGAAATAAATCTTCCTCGTGGTGCCCCTACCTTACCCTGCCATTCTAGAACATTTTTCTGTGGAAAACAAAATTGTACCTTCTTGGCCCGACAATCTACCATAGCATAACACGAAGCCAACCAATCCATTCCCATTATCACGTCAAAATCTACCATGTCCAATTCAATGAGATCGGCCAACGTATCATGTTCACACACTGTTGCCATACAGTTACGATATACTTTCTTTGCAATAATATATTCACCCACTAGTGTAGACACTTCAATTGATTTAATTAATAATTCTGGGGCCTTTGCAAATCTCGCAGCAACCAATGGGGTAACATAGAAAAATGTAGAACCTGGATCAATCAGTGCATATACAGTATGTGAGAATATGGATAATGTACCTCTGACAACATCAGGAGAAACCTCTGAATTCTGGCAGTCCACCAAAGCATAAGTGCGATTCTGGACCCCGCTAGTACTGGCTGCTCCTCTGGTCCCTCTACCACTGCCAACAGGCTGCATACCTCGGCCCAGTGAAGGAACCGATGCTGATAATGCAACAGCTAACCCAGCCGGTAGTGCTATACCACCTATGCTCCTCTGTGGACAATCTCTCGCTATATGCCCTGGCATACCACACCAAAAGCAGACATTCGTTCCTGCCCGACATGTGCCTAGGTGAATACACCCACAGTGTTGACACTGCTGACGAGGAAAACCTGCTGACTGTGATCCATGACCCCCACTACTCTGCCCAGCTGAACCACCTCTAAACCCTCGAGACTGAGAATAAGCACTCCCTGTGGAATAAGAGAACGACGGTCTAGGTGGTCTAGGAAACATGCGGGGCCTAGATCCTCCTTGGGACATCATAGGTGGTCCCATAGGTCTAGCCCTTTTGGACTGTCCCCTATCAAATTCATGTACCCTTTGTCTCTGTCTTTGATCTTCCATTTTCTGGGCGAAGGCTTGTATTCGAGCAATGTCCATGTCCCTATTCAAGGCCGCAATAGTGCAATCTCTTACCAAATATGGCTCTAGTCTGTCCACGTATCTATGGACCCTATCTGTCATCGTAGCCACAACATTTGGCGCATATCGAGCCAAGGAATTAAATTGCAAGTTATATTCTCTGACACTCAAATTTCCTTGACGGAGATTTAGGAACTGATCCGCACGTGCCTCACGGATCTCATAGGGCAAGTAATGATCGAGGAAAGCCACCTTAAACTCTTCCCACGTAAGTGGATCTGCACCAATGTCACGGGATTTCTTCCAATCCTCATACCACAGTATTGCCTCTCCTTTCAACCTGTACGCAGTAAGTTCCACTGTCTCTACCCCTGTCACATGCATAACTTCCAAGGCCCTCTGAATTTGATCCACGAAGTCCTGTGGATCTGCTTTTGGATCGGACCCTGTGAATATAGGAGGGTCCAGTTTTAAGAAATCCTGTGTTCTGCGACTTGCCATTCTAGCCGCATCATCATTATGTGTCATTTCACTAGCTCTTCCATGGCTTTGTGCCGCCACTAACTGTGTCAACATCTGTACAGCATTCCTAAGATCCTGATCTGTGGCATTCGTCGGTGGTTCCACGGGCACTTCCCTTCTTCTCGGCTCTTCTGGAGCTGAAGAAGTAGAAGAAGCTCGCGTTGCGAACTCAGTTTCAGCCCCACCTTGATCAACTTGTTCAGGTGGTGGTCTACTTGTTCCTTCACCAGCAATTCTATCTATCCGCTTACTTTTACCTCTTCCTCTTCTAGTGTTCGGCATTTTGGACTATACCAAAGAAAAATAAATACCAAGATCAGATACAATGCAACTTACAACATTGGCTCTATTGCACGATATAGAATGAAGAAAAGAAACAACATCCTAAATGTCCCGTAGCCTCCTACTTATAAATGTGGTGCACAACACATCGATAAGTAAGACTCTACTCAGACACGGCTTTGTAGACACCCTTAGAACGACTGCTCTGATACCACTTTTGTCACGCCCCGAATCCGATCGAGACATGATTGGCACCGGTAGCCGATAAGGCCCGAGAGAAGCAACCTTTGCCTATGTTCAACCATATGCATGCCATAAGAAACCCATAAGCACATAACAGCTATAGAGACCAACAAGGGAATTCATGGAACATGATATATATATATATATACGTGAAACTGGGCCATTGAGGCCACCGAGGCAAGTACGACATATCCCTTTTACATTTATACACCTACACCTGTCTACAAAAGCCTCTAACAAAGCATTGACCAAAATGAACTAAAAGTCGGGACAAGTCCCCGCTTTATACAACATGTACAACACCAAAACATATATACATTATGACTCGGAGAAGCCCCGAATTAGCTGGAGCTCACCAATGGTTTGCGACGACTGGCAACCTACTGAGGAGGCCTACTGGTACCTGCGCCTGCAGCAAGTAAGGTAAATTCCCCAAAAGGGGTCAGTACGAAATAAGTACTGAGTATGCAAGGCTCAGATGAAACTGTACAATACATGAATATTTCAATGAACTCAAAACATATGAATAATCAATGTGAATAAGTCACCATTTGGTATTTTGGGAAACCATGTGGATTGCTTTCATTACTTTCTTTGCTTTCTTTATCTCAATGCTCAATGATAACAATGTACCCGGGCCCCTACTGATCAGTGGGTCTTTTCATATCATAACATCATGTTGGAATCGATTTGAGCTAGGATTATGCCCCTAGACTTGCCACCCATAAATCAATACATCGGGATCGAGTCGAGCTAGGCTTACGCCCCTAGACTTGCCACCCATAAATCAATACATCGGGATCGAGTCGAGCTAGGCTTACGCCCCTAGACTTGCCACCCATAAATCAATACATCGGGATCGAGTCGAGCTAGGCTTATGCCCCTAGACTTTCCACCCATACTTGATCATTGACCACATATGCATTACTTTATTCATTACTTTGAGATTGATACTTGGATAGTCATAACATCACTTTGAACTTTGAAACATAACATTGTTGGAAGCTTTGGATCATTAACCAATGAGTGAGAACCATGTGAATAACTTGTCAACATAACATTATGAGAATCATAACACCATGGGAACCCTTGGACAACAATCTATGAACAAGAGGCATAAGTATAATCACTATTGGAAACATTGGAACATAACCTTATGAGAGCTTTTGGAACATTAACCATGACTATGAGACATGAGATTCACAAATGATCCATGAGTATGATAACCGGATATGGACTACCTTAGCACGTTTCGGGATAGGACTAGTGACATGTCAATGTGAACACTATTTGCCGTAGGAAGATACGAACAAAGTAACCTTACATACCTTGGATTCGCAATACGAATATATAATCCTAGAGGTGCGTACAATAGTCCCGCTCCTTCTTTATGTGTCACTCTACAACACAAATACAATACGGAATTCACATTAACCACCAACTACTCTTCAAATGCATATAATATCAATGAGTCACATATTTGCCCTTAAACATGCCATTTCCCCTTGACAAAACCATTGAGAAAATTATTATTCCAAAACTTCCATCATATTCCCAACATTGACCAATACATGAAAATCAATACATTTCACCACAATACTTCTCCTTTACACTTTCTTATCCATAACACATCACAAATAATCCATCAAAGTACCTTAATACAACTCATAACACATATCGGCCAAAATCTCACAATTTCCACTTATAGACAAGAACAAGTTTAATACCAAAAATAGCACCATACATGTTCATAGTTTGTTCATACCATGCTTTTTCATCAAAGGTACAAGTCCTAATTCAAGTTCAAATCACCAAGATAGCACATCTTTCACCAAAGGCAAAAAGACACTATTCACCATCTTGCCAACACAACTATCATAATATACATAATCCCCCATGCATATAATATGTTAATACATGAGTATAAATACTTACCAAGGCTTGGAATATGTTGATCTTGTCCAAGGAGTCCAAAGAAATTATTTGCCTTAGGGTTTGGAAATGAAAGAAATGTTTGTGAAAATATCCAAAAGTTATGAGAGTCCTTTGGGAATAAAATCTGATGTTGGGGACTTTATATAGACCCAAGGTCATCCTTATCCACATGTGGCATTAAGTGATATGTTCAATTGGTCAAATATTGGAAGAATGGATCACTTTGCCTTTGGGCCCATGTATTTTATTCCATTTTGGGCCTCAAATTGGGCCCAATAACACATATCCATGTAACCCATCAAATTTCATGTATTAATCACCATATATATCATGTTTAAATAATTCCATAATGTCACGATATTATTCTCTTACGAGATTCTCATTCGTCGCCTCGATCGCAAAAATTGGAATTCTAGTCGCCCTTGGCTTCATTGGACATTTTGGATCACTATTCACATTTCATGATTTGATCATGTAGGAGTATGTAGGAGTATATTGAAGTGTTTGAATCTTTAACAATTCTCAAATAACTCCAAAGAACCAAAAGAAACCATTCAAGAATCGTCGTAGGATTGCGTTTCAAAACGGGTCCGGAAAGGCACAAGATTTGTGCCTTGCGCCACTAGCTGCAAAGTAGGCTGTGGCGCAAGTTTACAGCCTTCTCTGAATCTTCATCCTGCAGGTGGCTTGCGCCACACCCCTGGAACAGGGTAGTGGCGCAAGTTTCAGCACTTTGCTGAAAATTTTGGCCACTTATCCAATGTTTGCGTATCGTCCAATCCCTTATCAAAACACTACAAAATACTTACTTAGTGACCTTAACCATCAAGTAAACATGACTTAAAGTCACCAAATGAGGTTAGAATATGTACGGGGCATCACCCAAATGCATCACGAAATCACAAAACACCTCCTATGAAGGTCTAATCACACATGTTAAGTCCGATATCAAATGTTTCCCCAATAACACTATAAAACACATATTCATGGCATCTCAAAACCTATGTAGATATGATCCCAAGGTATCAAATAAGGTTATAAAAGTACGGGGTGTTACATTATCCATGGTCATTGTCATACATTTCCTACTCATTGATCATTGGTGAATCTCATGTCTCATAGTCATGGTTAATGTTCCAAAATCTCAAATAAGGTTATGTTCCAAAGTTCCAATAGTGATTATACTCATGTCTCTTGTTCAATGGTTCCAATAGTGTTATGTTTCCATGAAGGCTATGTTTCCAAGAATGTTATATTTTTAAGTTATTCATATGTCTCTCAATCATTGTTTATTGATCCAAAGCTTCAAATAAAGTTGTGACTATCATTGTATCGATATCTCTTAAGCAAAAGTATCAATCTCTCAAAAGTAATGAAAGAAGTAATGTACAAGTGAATGTACCAATCTCTCACAAGTAAGGGTATCAATCTCAAAAGTAAAGAAATGAAGTAAGAATGAAGTAATGCATGTTGATTGTGTTCATGGGTGTTATCCATGGGGTACAAATACCCACATGATAATGATAGTTTATCCATGGGGTGCAAACGCCCGCGTGATGATGACCATTTATCCATGGGGTGCAAGAACACCCACATGACGATGATATATTATCCATGGGGTGAAAAGAACACCTGCATGATGTGCGCCCAGAAAGTGTATGAGTGATGTAAAAGTAAAGTAAAGTAAAGGCAAGAGAAAGAAAGAACGTAATGTACATGAATTCCAAAAGTACTGAGTAGTGACTCATCTACATTGTGATTTACCTATAATGGTTATGCATTTGAACTTGAGTTCTTGACATATTTTCATATCTTACAGTTTCATTTGAGCCTTACATACTCAGTACATTCTTCGTACTGACCCCTCTTGGGGACTTTACCTTACTTGCTGCAGGCGCACGTCCTAGTAGGCCTCCACAGTAGATTGTCAGTGTTGCAGATCTTTGGTGAGCTCCAATTAGTTCGGAGTTTCTCCAAGTCACTGTTGTACATGTGTTTTGATTTTGTACATGTTGTATAAAGCGGGGACTTGTCCCAACTTTTAGTTCATTTTGTTCAATGCATTTGTTAGAGGCTTTTGTAGACGGATGTGGGTGTATAAATGTGAAGGTACATGTCGTTTTGACTTGATGGCTCAGACGACCAAGTTTTACATATATAGCTATGACATATGTTTCCATGTCCATGACTTCCGCATAGTTGCATGAGAAATAATTAGAATTACACGAGTACATGCATACGAATGTTTATGAGCAAAGGTTGGTTCTTTCGGGCCATATCGGCTTCGGGTGCCAATCACGCCTTGTTAGGATTCGGGGCTTTACAAACATCCACTACTAAAAGACTTCTGTCCACACAAGTAAAAGATTAGGAAGTACCTGAAGGCTCGAACAGGTGGGGATACTGGGTCTGCATATCACTCTCGATCTCTTAAGTAGCCTCCTCAATGGATAGTGCCTCCACTGGACCTTAACCACTGGAATCTCTCTAGAGTGCAATTGCCTAACATCCCTGGCTAAAATGAGGATTAGTTCCTCTACGAATGCCAACTTCTCATCCAACTGAACCGAGTCCTAACGAAGCACGTGAGACTCATTCGGGATATAACGCCGCAACATAGAGACATGGATAGCTGGATGAACAGCTGAGAAGTCTGGGGGAAAAGCCAACTCATAAGCTACCTCTCCAACTGTCCGAAGTATATCGAATGGACCAATATACCTGGGGCTGATCTTACTCTTCCTTCCAAACCTCATCACGCCCTTCATGGGCGATACACGGAGGAAAACCCGATCACTAACTCCAAACTTCAAGGCACGAAGTCTACGATTAGTGTAACTCTTTTGCCTACTCTGAACTGCTCTCAACCTATCCTGAATCACCTGCACCATATCCAAGGACTCACAAAGCAAGTCAGTGTCACGGGGGCTAATCTCTGAAGACTTAAACCAGCCAATCGGAGACCGATAATGCCTACCATATAATGCCTCAAATGGTGCCATATAAATGCTCGAATGGTAGCTATTATTATAAGCAAACTCTGCCAAAGCTAAGTGCCGCTCCCACTGGCCTCTAATGTCCATCACACACATGCGAAGCATATCCTCAAAAACCTAAATAGTCTGCTCCGATTGACCATCGGTCTGAGGATGGAATGCGGTGCTAAGATCAACCTAAGTACCCAACTCCTCATGACAAGTCCTCCAAAAGCTAGAAGTAAACACTGAGCCTCTATCAGAAATACTAGATACGGGTACTCCATGAAGGCGAACTATTTCTCGAATGTAGATATGGGCTAACCTCTCGGCACTGAAGGAAATTTGAATCGGGATAAAATGAGCCGACTTGGTCAAATGATCTACGATGACCCAAATACTGTTAGAACCACGCGAAGAACGAGGTAAATCGGTCACGAAGTCTATAGTAATCCGCTCCCACTTCCACTCAAAAATGGGTAGCCTCTGAAGCAATCCACCTGGTCGCTGATGCTCGGCCTTTACCTGCTGACAACAAAGGCAACGAGCCACAAAGTCTACAATATCTCTTTTCATGCCACTCTACTAGTAATGCTGCCTCAAATCTCTACACATCTTTGGTGTCCCAAGGTGAATAGAATATCTGAAGCTATGAGACTCTCGCAGTATCAATTGAATCAAGTCTCCAACCCTAGAAACACATATGCAACTATCAAATCTCAGAATACCCTATGAATCTAGGGTAGTCCGACTGGACTCACCCTTCGCCACCTAATCACGAATGTTACAAAGTCTACTATCCTTAAATTGGCGACTCCGAATCTACTCAAATAAGGTAGACCTAGCTTCGACACTCACAAGGATTCTCCTGAAGTCCGAAATATCTAGTCGAACTAACAAGTTGGATAAGACTGAACGTCCCAAGCCAATGGCCACTCTGAAGCTAAAATAGAGTCCAAACTACCCATGCTCACTGCCTTCCGGCTCAAGGCATCCGCTACCATATTCGTCTTGCCTGGATAGTATAGGATAAAGATATCATAGTCTTTCAGCAACTCAATCTATCAACGTTGCCTAGAATTAAGCTCTCTCTGAGTCATAAGGTGCTGAAGACTACGATGGTCAGTGTAGATCTCACAATGAACTCCATACAAGTAGTGCCTCTTAATTTTAAGTGCAAAAACCACCGCTGCCAACTCCCAATCATGAGGGGGGTAGTGCGCTCGTGAATAGTAAGCTGCCTCAAGGCCCCAGCAGCTAAAGCGGTGTCCAAGCCGCTAAAGTGGCTTCCGCTTAAGCGACCAAAGGCCTGCTTAAGCGGTTGCACCAACTGAAGTAGCATCAGTACTTGGCAATATTTTGCCAAGTTTCCAACTGGCCCTCGAGATTTGTTCGAAACCCCGTGAACATAAATGAACTATGCTATCATATCAAATTCGACATTGTAGACTCAACGGCGTAATCAAAATTTCCATCTAGGGTTGTTTTGATGAAATGTGGGTTCCACACCCAAATGGTCGTTTTAACCAAGTTCCACCAATAGCCCAAAATGAGTCTGGAAGCCTCGGGACCCAAATCAAATGTCCCCCTACCTAAAATCGATATTTCAAAACTGTCAGAACTGGCATACAAGGCCGTCTACCTGATGTTTAGGCCCAGTAGCCAAATTTGAAAAACGACGATTTTAAAACAGGGAAATAGCTCTAAAAACCAAATGAACTGTCCTGTAACTGAACTGTCAGCTCTAGCAAGCCATAAATGACTTGGGGCAGCTATGGGAAAGCTCTAAATGCCCAAATAATATGGAGAAGTAGAAAATGACCAGGAGGGTCATTACAAAGTTGGAATGTTCGACTGACACAATGGAGATGAGTTGATATGTCTAGATGTGCATCCTCAATGTTGGAGTGTTAGTTGCCAGTTGAGACCAAGTTAAAGTGTCTATGTATACATGCCAACTCCAAGTTGCTAGTTTCATGCTTTGCCATGATTGAAGATTACAGCTGCAACACTTTAGAAGAATCTAATTATACATCAGATCTCATGGTAATGAAAAGCACTAATAAAGAACATAAGTATTAGACATAAACTGAAATGAATTAAGTCCTTGTAACACTTGATAAACAGTACACTAAGATAAACTCTAACGAAGCAATATCCCCAAAACCATCTGGGATCTCTATAACCTCAGTACAACCTAGTATATCTAATTTCTCGAGCACGGAAAAGGATTCATCTGCAATAACCTGCCATTCAGAAAAAGACATGTACATGTCTTTTTATTAGAATTTTGTGATTAATTCTAAAAGGTGAATTCTTTCATGTTCCATTCTGGATGTGCTTGCACTTAATGTATGAAACAAGTTATGGATTCATATATTCTAAAACAGTATAGCTGTGTATATTATATCAAGTTTGTCTTCTCCTACCATTTCTGCAACATATATTTCTTACATTTAGGGCCAACTCTTCAAGCTGATGGCTTCCCTACACTGAGATAATTTATAAACTTTAAATAATCCATATCCCCAAAACTATCTGGGATCTCTATAAGCTCAGTACAACATAGTATATCTAATTTCTCTAGAACGGGAAATGATTCATCTGAAATAACCTTTCATTCAGAAAAAGACACGTACGTGTCACTATATTAGAATTTTGAGAGTAATTCTAAAAAGGTGAATTCTTTCATGTTCCATACTGGATGCTTGCACTTAATTATGTATGAAACAAGTTAATGGATTTGTATATTCTAAAACAGTATACCTGTGTAGATTATGTTAAGAATTCATCACCAACTTAATTAATATCTAACACATGCCAAAGAAAAATCTAGAATATTCAAAAATTGTAGAGAATTAAAAGAAGATCTCTAGAATGAGTATTCTAGAGAAAAGTCTAGGAATACTCTAGAAAGGATGGTTATAGAAATAACTAGTTGTTTGGAATATTCTAGAAGAGAGTAGTAGATCGTTCACTAGATCCTTCCATCACCACCTATAAATAAAGGTGGCTATTTGAGTTGTATTAGTGCTCAAGTAAAAGAGTGTGTGCTCAAAAATAGGCGAGCTCAAGAAAAAGAGTGAGTGCTCAAGTAAAGAGTGTTGATAAAACAAGTAACAAATGAGAAATAAGAGAGAGAAACAAAGAGAGTTGCTAGAGTTTGAGTCAAGAAATATTGAGTGTAAGAATAGTAAGACCGAAGCGGGTCTGTACTTTGTAATAATAAAATTCAAGTTGTGAGAAACTGATTGTGCCTATCATAAAATATTCAATAAGTGGTATGAAATGCTTGGTGGATAAAGAGCAAGGTAGCAAACCAAAGAAGATCCTATAATATATTGTCAGAGGTTACAAATCACGAGGCACTGATCAATGACGAATTTTGCAACCACTCTCAACAGCGTCGAGAAGTTCAACACAAGCAACTATGGGTCATGGAGAATGAAAATGCAATATTACTTTCTCGGTCAAGAACTATGGGATATTTTTAGTGGCTCAGATACTATACTGCCAACTAATGCTGAAGCAGCAAAAAGGTGTAAGGTTAAAGGTTGAAAGGCTATGTATGCTCTCACTGTAACAGTTGAGGATGATTTACTCCAACGAATAAAAAACATGTAGACTCCCATATATGCTTGGGACACACCGACAACAATCTTTATGGAGAAGAATGATGTGAGATTACAAAGGCTTGAAAATAATCTTTTGTCTATCTCACAGCGGAATATGATGACCAATCTATATTTCTCAAAGGTAAAATCTTTATCTGATGAAATATCAAAATTGGATCCAAAGAATTCTATTACATAGACAAGGATGGGGAGAATCATTGTTCATGATCTAAGGCCGGAGTAGAAAGGCATAATTATGGCCATATGGGGGTAAGAACCAAATTTATCTGAGTTGGAAAATTTGCTGGCGAATAAAGAAAACTTGGAGAATTCATTATCAAAACTCTCTATAAAAAATGAAAATAAGGCACTCTTCAGCAAAAGGCAGGACTATAAAAAAAGAGACGAAGAGAAAAGCTCACGACCAGGGAGATACCAGAAGAATCAACCTCAAAAAAGTCAATGACATAATAAGCACGCAACCAAGATTTACACAAATGAAAAATGGAGAAATGCTATAATTATAGAAAGAAAGGACATTATGTCAGACTAATGGTATAAGAAAGCTGAAGGTAACATCGCTACTTGTACCCAAAACAAGATCAATGAAGAAGAAGCTTGGGATTTTGAGACTTCTTACGCAGTTGAAGAATTCAATCAACATGAAGATCTTGTCACCTCTCACTCTAATGAAGAATAGAAGCTTGCACTTGCAACTACAAGTGAGAAACTAGTCGATTATGAACATGATTGGATCGTTGATTCGGGATGCTGCAATCACATGGCTGGTGATGAGAAAAAACTTATCAACATGAGCGAATACAAAGGCAATCATATAGTGGTGACTCCAAATAATTCAAAAATATCAATAACTCATATTGGTAATGCGACATTCGTGCCTCATCACAATTCAAGACAAGTGGAACTTCAGAATATCTACCATGTTCCGGATATGAATAAGAACTTATTATCTATGTCAAAACTAACAGATTTGGGAAATTATGTCTTGTTTGGACCGAATGACATAAAAGTAAATCAAAACTTGAAAGTCACAAGCTCGCCAATCATGGAAAGAAGAAGATTAGAGTCAATCTATGTCATGCCAGTCAAAACAACTTATGAGGTATTTGATAAAGTACCAACATGGTCATACAAAGAAGTTACCCTACCAAATTCAAGAGAATTAGAGCAACAACTACAACATAAACTTGAAGAAGGACAAGGAAGTAAGGAAGAACCAGAATAAGAGGCATGTGAAAAACCTAAATCACATACAGAAGAGATTTTTTCAAAAAGAGAAAATAAGAGCCCAGGATAAACTGGAGTACATGAAGCACTAAAAGAAGTTCAAGAAACTCCACAAACTCAATTAAAAGGGACCACATGATCGAAATGCCCAAATATCAAGTATATAGATGCATTATTAGTAGAGGTGATCAATATCAAAGAGGCTACTATCTTTGAAGAAGCTTCAAGGAGTAGTGACCAGAGAAACCCAACAAAGGAAGAGAATCACAAAGTTTCTGGACTTTAGGACGATTCCAAAGTCTAGGGAGTTGCTCGAAGTGACGTCAAAGAAAGAATTAAGTTGGCGCTGAGGGGGAGTGTCAAGAATTCATCACCAACTTAATTAATATCTAACTGTAAACCCATTATGAGTGGCACCCACACTAACCCTTCGATGGGAGAACCAACTGTACAAAAATATCAACACCAATACTTAGCCATTTAAAATAAGAGAAACCATATCCATTAACCAAATCAATAATCTCAAACAATTTAGATAAATGCGAAAACTTAACAAATGTTAGTCTTAACGAAAAACCCCAAGAACTGAAAGTCAATGTACCAGAACTCTAACCATAAGTCTATTACAACAAAAAACTAACAAAACTAAATAAAATATCTTTATCCAAATCAATAAGTGCAAGATCAAGATAGAGAGATCCATGTTGCCTAGAAGATGAATGTTCACCCTTGGATATGAAGTCGTGCTAAGGTCTACAATTAAAGTCTTGCAGAAGCCGTTGGAATTGCTCTACACTAAACAAAAAAAAAGTACATGATAGTATTAGTACAAAACCACTATGTACTGGTAGGATCATAGGCCAACTCAACTTAATCAATGTGAATACTTAACTAAAAGTTTGTAAATAAGTAGCAAATATATGTTACCTTAACAATATGCATTCATACAATATTTCCATTATAATTCCACTTTAAACAAACCAACAATATGCATTCATACAGTCTTCCACTATAATTCCACTTTAAACCAACCAAGTAAATGTAAACAAATGAATCACATTTATGCAAAAAATATTCAATTCAAGTCAGCTATAAAAAGACTCATAAAAATAATTTAATTTATTTCGCTATGCGCGGGGTTCAGGAAAGGGCTAGACCACAAGGGTCTATTGTACGCAGCCTTATCCTGCATTTCTGCCAGAGGTTGTTTCCATGGTTTGAACCTGTGACCTCCTAATCACATGGCAATAACTTTGTTGGTTGTTCCGAGGATCCCCTTCTAACACCAAAAAGAAGGAAATTGATAAATTAGAGAGGTTGAAGATTATAATCATACCTATGTTCCTCAATGGTACCAGCATCTCATGAATGTATATATGGAATGGGGATGTAATGCTCACAACCAAATCAGTAGGAAGATATCCAATCAATTCAATACATGTATATAAGTACTCAATATGTCCACAATTCATGATTATCAACTCTAATTAGGCACCATCAGAATAAATAGGTACGTAAGACATCATTTATATCATATCAACCCCTAACTCGGATTTTTCTATCAAGATAAGGCAATCAATGCTCAATAATGCCTATAATAACAATTTAAGCCCCCACACGGACATCACATCTAGAATAGTGCATATAAATGCACAAATAAGGTCAAAGAGGGCCCCCACTCGGGTAACACGCAATATCAGATATCATAAATCAATAACCACCAAATATAAACCCCCACTCGGGTACACAACAATAATAATAATCTCAAAATATAAAACCCCTAACTATCCTCCCCAACCCATAGCATGCTTTACTTATTTATTAACTACCCAGCTCAATCTGAAAGAAGTTAAGCTATAACATACCTCGAAACGATGAAATTCGGGCCTAAAGTCCCTCAACACGGAGCTTTCCTCTTTTGAACGGCCTCAGAATCAACTAAATATATAAATATAGCATCTATGCGTTAAAAGAAAGCCAACAATATTCATATTGCCCATATTTAAACTGGGTCCAAAATGGACTTGAAAAATGAGTTCGAAAACAGGAGGGGTATAACCAAAAATTTTCTTTAGAAGTACATTCCCCACTGTTAAAGGAGTTTATAGAAGAAAATCCAGGCGAAAATGAGGTCCAAATCGAAGAAAAACCATTTTCGAGCGTTACTAGTAAAAACCCCAATTTTCCACTTTGAAATCATGCTTAAAAGGTGTTTTTGAAGATAAAATCAATGGAAAATAGTGGGATTAAGAGTTTATAAGTTACCCACACAAAACTCGATGAAGAAACCCTTGAAAATTACCTTTTTTGAAGCTCAAAGGTCCAAAAATGGAGTAAAATCGTGCGAATGAGGTTTATATACTGTTCAGTGAATAGTACCTTGCGATCACGGACCCCATCTAGCAATCGTGAGGGTCAACATTTACCGGCCACTAAGTTGGTCATCGTGGTCGCGTGGCTGGCCTCGCCATTGCGATGAGTCAACTCGACCTGGTTCACCGATAACCCATCGCGATTACGATGAAGACTTTTATCAAGGCCCGCGATCGAGACACATGGCCATGCAATCACGATGAAGGGCCTGATGCACCAAAAAATACTGCACCAGCAGAGTTTTCAAGTGTAGAAATGTCTCTGAATGGACCCTCAAAATTCGCTCGAGGCCCGACAGAATTAAACCATATATGCTATTAGGCTAATTTTGACGTTCTGTACTTAATAGAGACGTCGGATTTTTGAAAAAAGATTGTTTTCAATAAATTAACCCCTAGAACCCTTTTTTCACTATTTTTCAAACGAAGGGTTGAAATGAGATATAAAGGCCCCGAACCCGAACCAATCTCGCTACTAACTCAAACTCAACATTGCGGATACGCTGGAGCAGTCCAAATCATTGCCTGAGACTCAAAAAATGAAATTTTGACCGAAGTCAACTATTGGCTCATAAAGCCTCAGAACAACTTCATTTTCACTCAAATCACTCCTGATCGCATCGGGGACCATGCCGACCATCTCCACACCCCAAAACCAACATGTAGAAACTACGGAGAAGGGAAAAATGGTCAAAACACAAAAAAGATAATTTTTCATAAAACAAGTCTTTACACTTCTAAATTGCTTAGACACACAACTTAAAGAAAAGGCTAGCTACACAGGCAAGCTAAATAGATAGGATACGCACAAGCAACAAAATTGCTCAAATACATAAATAACCATGAATACACTGGCTCAGATTCACACTTAATAACCAAAGATACACAAGCAATAACCAAGGATACACAAGCAATAACTAAGGATACACAGCTATTACATAACAGATACACAAGCATTAGCAATGTCAGATACATAGCACACAAAAACTCAAATACGCTGACTTTTATTTGCAGAATCTTTCAGCTATAAATTGAAATCGATGATCAATTATATACTTTTCCATTACGGTTCTAAGAATTGATTTATCCAGGTACAATTGATTCACTTCAACAATTTTGTGCTTATAGTCGAAAATTATGTGGCGATTTTCCATCTCAATCATAGAAAGTGGATCCACATATCTACTTCACAATTTTCAACTGAATCAATTGTCGTTGTATCTATTTGATTGCTGAACTACACCCCTCATCAAACATAGTTATGCATAATGGATAAGATTCAAATTCAGGACACTTTTTCTTCAGTTCCAGATACAATTCCATGCCGATATCGTTTCGAATTTCCATCAGTGTTGTATTCCCACAAATTATATATCTTATTCAAAATTTTTTGTTGGATTGATCAATCTCCAATGTCCTTGATATAGCCGTGATTAGATCCTTATATATATGCAGAAGATTCCTTCAACACGATTCCATTAATTTGGTGTTTATCGTATTTGTTTCATCAATCTAAATTTCGGAATGCTTCAACAACACTGTGATATTACTCATTTTGAATGCCAAATTTTCAGATTCACGATGAACTACACAGATACGAAGAAATAATGGAGTTGTAGAAACAGAAGTTAGATGCAACTGTGGATAAAGTGATGAATGTGTTCTGTGAAATTTGAATGCTCTGTTTTGCTATTTTAGGGAGTGAGATACGTGTTTCATTCACTTCCTTGATTTAAGCTATTGAAATTGAATGTTAGTTACACAAAATATCTTCTTTCCTATTTTATAGCTTCGTGTATCTCTAGACACACACGATTTTTGTTTGTGTATCTCTAGATATACCCGATTTATTTTGGTATGTTTTGTAATTAGGAGCCAAACTTTCAGTATGTCTTTTAATTAGGGGCCAAACCTCCTATATTTCTGTTGTTTGCCCAACTCTTATCCATGTGATATTTTGGCAATTAAAAGATCAGTTTTAGAATTATTTTTTTTCTTAATTCAATTAACGAAAAGGATAAAATTTGTATATAGTCGCATTTCAGTTCGTGTAACTGAACAATAGCTAATTCTACATGTGAAATTTAAAATTTCGTAATAGTGACTATTATTAAAAGATATGATTGAAAAGTACGTATGGATTCTACGAGACTTCCACCGGTACAACTATTCTATAAACCTTAGTAATTGTGAGTTAATAAGGCACTACTGAAAAAAGTTGTTACAAGGCACTTAACGTGCGTAACAATTTCATCTAAAAATTTACTCTATTAAAAAGAATACATTTTTATTTATTTAATTATGGTTCTACAAATGTTGATTTGAGTGTTTCAATTATATTTGGATTCTAGAAATATTGTTTATATAGTATATGGTTTGTTTGATGTTCATAATTCATTTTATTTTGTATTTTATCTTTTAGAATTTAGTTCAACCTTTCTAAGTAGCGATATTAATTAAGTTTTAGTTTTGTCTTCTGGATTTTGACATTGTCTATATCAAAAAAAAGAAGATACATTAAGGGTGTGTAATGCGTTGGGTTTTCAATTTTTCCAGTTTGATTGGTTTTAAAAAAAGTTTCATAAGTGATAAATCAAGCTCATTGTTTCTCCCCGCCCACTCAACGCCCCCAACCTCCACCCCTTGACCATTCCACCTCTCATGATCCCTTAACCCCAACTCCCCACCACATCGCTTCATCCCATAGTATTTTTGATAGATTACATATAAATGTTCTTGAGATAATATTGATTTGCTTTCTTATCAAACGCTAAAAAAATTGATAAAACATTCACTTATTTTCCAAGAAACCATGAAAAATTCTCCTTCCAACCAAACACACTCTAAAAGGAGATTAAAGATTGTAGATCTCATATTGAGTAGACGAATGTTATCATTAGCTTTATCATGCAGTAATAGAGAACAATATCATGAACCTATATTTCTTTTCTATATATGTAATATATTGACTTTGATTTCTGATGCTAATTTGTCTATGTTTCTTTGGGTTGAAACTTTTATGATCGTAGTGTTCATGATTAATCTAATGCCTACACCAACCTTGAAAATGGCGTCTCCCTTGACAAAGTTGTTCGGTCAAGAACCTCACTACAATATATTGAAAGTGTTTGGTTGTAGGTGTTTTCCCTAACTGAAAGGTTACAGCAAGGATAACTTTCAACTAAAAACTCTTGTATTTTTATAGGTTACAAACTTTATCACACTGAATCTTGGCGAGTTTATATTTCTAGGCACGTCATCTTTGATGAGTCTAATTTACCATATCTGTGCTCTAGTCCTAATGTTCATATGCATATTTATCGAAGTTCTTCACGTACAAGGAGGTTGATACACCACAATCAGTCCAAACGGAAGCTAATGACACCTTCGATGATGAATCTGCCGTCCCTATCATGCCTACTGGCTACTGCTGCTGCACCACACCTGCTCGTTGGATCCACACTTAATATATTCTTATTTCTAGCCAATTAATTGTTAAGTAGTTCTTACTATATAGCTGTCACGACCCAATATTTGAGTCATGATGGCGCCTACCGTAACCCACCAATAGGCAAGCTAAACCCTAGCCCAGAGCGACAAGCGACGGGCTAACAGGCAGAATCTCAGAAAAACAGAGATGAGATGGAAGTAACCGTACTAATAAGCATGCTAGAAAGATAAAAACAAATAGAACCAAAATATACCCATACCGAGACTGAGAAGGAAGAGGACAATATGTATAAAGTCAAGACCCCTCCCAAGATCTGGTGAGGTCGGTACAAGATCCACTACTAGACGTGTCCAGAATACAAACAGAAACCAAATATATATAACAAGTACAACAGTCTTGAGTGCAAAAGACTATACAATAGAGATGGAGTAGGATCTGCCTCGAACGTCAGTAAGCTCACCCTGCTCCGGAGTCAGTGCTGAGAAGAGTGTCACGTCAAAACTGTCGTCTAGTGCCCGGATCTGCATCGGGGAAAAAGATGCAAAAGTGCAGTATGAGTACCGGGGCAACGGTTACTCAGTAGGCATCATCGGCCGACTGAGCTCAAGGTAATATAAGCAAGCTAAAATGCGAGGGTGCATGCTAAGTCCGAGGTATAAGTAATAAATACATAAGTAACTGCCGAGGCGTATAGATGTGCTCAGGAGATAAATAAATGTGATACCGAAGAATTAGTAAATAAATGTGTAAGTAAACACACAAGTTAAACATAACCTATCTGGGGCCCCATAAACCCGATAGGCACACGGAAGAAAACAATAACCCTGTTTGGCCCCCATAAACCGGCGGGACACACAAGAATAGTAAATGCATAGTCACCAGTGTCTCGAAACTGTATCAGTGTCCAGTAACCACAATAACCAACAAGAGTGCACCAGACTTGAACCGGCACCAATGGGTAATAACAAGGGGCCAGACGCCGGAGTCGAACCGAAAATAGTGGGTAATAACAATAGGCCACATATATATCATATCTGCCGGACTCGAACCGGAACTCAGAGAACAACAGTATCATGATCACGGTACCCAGTACCAGAGCTCATAGTGTACCTCAATCCGGGGCCGGACTCGAACCGGAACACCCAATAGTCAATAATCAAAATCATCATATCGGAATCATTAGCCGGACTCGAACCGGAACTCATCATAGCCAGTAACCAGAACAGAATCAAATGTCATATCATATCAGATAAATGGGGAACGCCCTAGTCCCAAGTCAATACTAGTATATAGGTACAGAAGCTAACCCCACAATATGCTACAAGTCAATCTCGGGGTCCTTCTAGGTCAAATATCTACTATAAGCAATATGTATATACAAGTCTGGGTATACATTATAAGTCATGGAAAAGTAGGTCCGTATTCTAAATCAAACTAGCCGATACCTGTAAAATACGGTGTTATCAGGGACTAACAAGGCTAAACAGGCCAACCGGGTATAATCGGGGTGACTGAATCCCGTCACAACCCTAACAGGTCATAGAGGGCTTAACTAAACCCAAAGATGTCAAAGTTTTGACAAGTCGACCAAAAGGGTAACGGGGCCCGCTAACGGGGCCCGCTAACGGGGCCCGAAAACCAAGTCTAATTATACCTGTCTAAGTCTGGGCTAAGTGTGCCTAAGCCTGGACTAAGGTCCAACAATAACATTCCCCAACTAGAAATCAACATAACAATACTATCCGACCCAAAATAGGTCATCTGTGGTGTACCTCGAGGATAACGGGCCTGGAATGTATCTGAATAGCCCTATCCGGCCTAAATCACAGCAAAACACCACCATCAAGTTTATCATACCAGCCCACAACACCAGCACAATAGCATACATATATCACACATAAGCTCAATCTAAGTGTAAAAGAAGGTAACCTAGCCCACCTGGACGTCGCCGAACGCCTGCTAAAGCCGGTTAAAATAGGAGCCTTTCCCTTTCGAGAGGCCTCTGACTGCTGCCAAGCTACCAAAATAATAAACTACATGTCAAAACATGACTATTGATACCCATATTGCATTAGTTTGAAAAAATGTCCGAACAGTCCACGTGGAGCTCGCTTGCGGAATCGCAAAACCAAAACCATCACAGCATCCCAAATCACCCCGTGATCAATAGTCACAACTAGCACCGCTCAATTTGATCTCAAAATGTAGCTCAACCATCAATACCAATCTCAAAATGTACCATCGTAAACAAAAATTACAGTAAAAATAAGAAAACGTACTGTAGAAATGACGAGAACGAGTCCACGAACTCAAATATATAAACTCCTAAGCTCAAACCTCAATTAATTAGATCAATATTGAGCTAAAATGGTGAGGGAATACAGTGGAAACAGTGAGCAAATGTAATGTTATACATTTTATTCAAAATGTATAGCATGCCAACGTGTTCCCACATGCTAAGTGGCAACTTTTACCTAGCAACAGTCACCATGGTGTGCACCTCTCCACTTTCCACGTGGTGGTGGAGGTGGCCCATCGGTGCAATTTTTATCCCATTATATATATATTCGGATATTGCATAAGCTCGTGGTAAAATAAATATAACATTTTGAATATACCATAATTAATAGAAAATTATTTCTAACAAAACCTCTATAAAATAAAAATATTATTTTAAATATTTAAATTCACTATCTCCGTTTAAATTATGAATAAATTATAAAACTATTACTCCCTCCGTCCCAATTTATGTGATGTACTTTGACTTGGCACGAAGTTTAAGAAATAAAGGAAGACTTTTGAAACTTGTGGTCTAAAATTAGTTATAGATATTTGTGTGGTTGTAAATCATTTCATTAAGGGTAAAATGGGTATTTTAAAGTTAAATTGTTACCAAATATAGAAATGTGTCATTCTTTTTGGGACTGACTAAAAAGGAAAGTGTGTCATATAAATTGGGACAGAGGGAGTATAAAATAGTATAGATATATCATAACTAAAGAATTTTATAAATTTCAAAAACATTTTTGAAAGGTAATTAACTATGTCATTTTACCAAATTCAAATTTATTTTAATATTTTACAACGTGCTCGGTCTAAATAATATTCTCAAACGAACTGTCTGGGAACCGAACTGTCAGTCCCAGCAAGTCATAAATAACTTGGGGCAGTTATAGAAAAACTCTAAACACAGAGAACTCACGAAAATGAGGGAAATGACCGGGAAGGTCATTACAATATCAACCCTTGTTGTGAATCATAGGTCGGTCTTGTGGTGCTACGCTTGATAATCTTCTTAACTTATTAGTTGATTGGTTATTTGAACTTTCACCTCGTTGGTGAGATCAGTACGATTCCCCACCTTGTAATCCCTCCGGCCTCCCTCATTTCCTCACCTTTTTTTAAAAAACAAAGGTGCCTCATGTACTTATAAGTAATTAAGCCACCATTGAGTGTTTTAAGAATATAAGAACTCGTGATCGCAATTATAAATGAATGGTATGTATATTTGTGATATAGGTAGTATCGTTAAAAAAAATTCCTTTGCGTCATGCTTTTTATATAAATCGAAAAGACAAAGACTTTGAATCGAAGCTCAAAGTTGATCAAATCAACCAAACGTTTACAATATGCGGCTCGTGTAAAAAATAATATGTCTATGTTCAACCCAGTGTGGCACTCGGAACCTCAAAATCCTGAATCTGCCTCTGGCAGCAATGTACGAAGAACTTCATGTTCTCCGCTCTAACGACACTTGGCAGTATGTTACTGGTCCTGTTATGAATATAGTTGGCTGTCGATGAGTTTTTAAAACCAAATTAAAGGCAGATAGTTTGGTGGAAAGATTCTAGTCTACGCTCGTCTCCAAAGGTTACAATCAAATTGTGGGAGTTGATTTCGACGATACCTTCAGTCCAGTGGTAAAAGTGATCACCATTCGTATTGTCCTTGCTGTTGCTACAACATTACATTGGTCAATTAAAGACTCCTCTGTCTTCATCTGGAAGTCTTCTAAAGACACCATTTTGCTCCTTCTCTATATCGACGACATAGTGCTTATGGGAAGCTGCATCTCCCTTCTAAAAGCGTTGGTATGTAACTTAAACTCTTGAGTTTTCTATGAAAGATAAGGGTGATCTCCACTACTTCCTTGAAAGTGAAGTCATACGCTGCCCGGATGATTTATTCCTTAGCCAACACAAGTACGCCTTGGATATATTAGAATGAACAAAGATGACTGGTGCATGTGCTATTCATACTCCTCTTGCTATAAAAAATGAGCCTCATGATCCCGAAGCTCCTACTGTCGATGCCTCTGAGTTCCGAAGTATAGTTGGTGCCCTGTAATACTTAACTCTCACTCATCCTGAACTAGCCCATGCAATTAATCTCCTCTGCCAGTTTATGCAACATCCCAGTGCAACTTGTTGAACTGGTGTCAACCGAGTACTTTGCTACTTAGTAGGAACTACACAGCTTGGCCTTCACATCACTGCAAAATCCTCTCTCAATCTAGTTGGTTTTTCAGACGCGGATCAGAGTGGTTGTCCTATCACGCGAAAATCAACGACCGGGTTGTGTGTATTTCTAGGTTCGAATTGCGTCTCGTGGGCATCGAAGAAATAAACAACTGTGGAAAAATCTAGTGCTGAGCTAATATGGATCACACACATACTCAGAGACCTTGGCATTTCCTTACTCAGTCCTCCTCTTCTTTACACTGATAATATTTCCGCAATGCACCTGACCAAGAATTATTCCGTCCTCCATGCTCTCAAAAACACTGAGCTTGATTACCACTTCGTGAAGGAAAAGCTAGTCCAAGGTGTCATCGCCACAAAGTTTGTTCCTTCACATGCCACAGCACCAAGTCGCCGATGTGTTCACCAAACCACTGAACAGGGCTCTCTTCCTGTTCTTTCAGACCAAGCTTGGCGTTGTGCAACTACCCACCTCCAGCTTGCCAGGGGGATGATAGAGATCATACAAGTCAGCATATTAGTGACAAGGGTTAGCTACTGAGTAATCATCTCTTACCTAACCTAGCTGCCACATGTATAGAAGATCGCGAGTCCTAAACATATTCCAAGTTCCATGTGTATCATCTAACGTAGAAGACTAAGCTAGCAACTGTTAGGACTGTAGGGGCTATGATTGTGTATCACTGTCCTTTTACAACATAAGTTAACAAGAACATTAGCTACAACTTCTCATCTTTTGTTTCTTGAATACTTCTTCATACACACGCTGAATATTTGAAGTTAAAATTTCAAAGTCATCCAGTCACTTCTTTGACAGATTTGCAAACTTGCCACACCATTTATTATTTTTCGCATTTATATATTTCAGATCACAAAAAGAAAAAGGAAGAAGAGATGTAAACATCCGGCACTGGCAGGGGCAATTACCATGCTATTAACCGATCCAAACTTTAATACTACTGCCTTCGCTTCCAGGAGGAATTCTATCATCCATGGCGAAGATATCATATAATAAGAAAAGGCGTACTCCCTTTTCAGCAATAAAGTGTCTTCAGGTGTACCTACTTAAACTCAGACAAATACACATCTTTCCTGCTTCAAAGAATTGTCACATAAAAACCCAACAACAGAATAGAGAATTCAGACACACAACAGAATCCATCAATATCATGAACCTATAGTTCTTTTCTATATAGAGTATGTAAGATGCCCTTTGTCCTCAGCAATAAAGTGTTTTCTGGTGTAACTATTACATTCTCAATGCTGGAAAATATTTCTCAATTGTCACAGTGAATCTAGGTACCAACACTATGAATGTGTGACTATAAACGGGCAATATATGCACATGATTTATACTTCTATAGATGGTCTTGATCTTCCACCAATTGTTCTTCAGTACCAAAAGTCCTCAATCAATCATCATCAGCATCAGGCATTGGATTCTTGGCATTTAACACACGACGTTGAAACCACTTCAAGTCCTTAGCATTCTGAAAAAAAGGCCTCTGCAAAAGCTCCCCAACTGTTGGCCTCTTTGATTCTTTTGTCGAAAGGCAATCCAAAACCAACTCCTCAAAATCTTTCGTAAACACCCTGTCCCTTTTCTTTTTCACTGATTTCATCTTGTCCTTAACAAATCCCACAGCTTTCTTCATTTTCCCACCTACCTCTTCAGCATTAATCTCCCCCAGCAGATACTCCAACTTTCCTGGAAATTTCTTTGACCTCCTTATCTTCTTGATCATAGACTCAAATTCTGAACGATGGCTGACTCGTATATTTCCATAGGCCAATTCCAGTGCTGCTATGCCCACTAGCCAGATATCAGATTTATCAGAGTAGCAACTCTCGTCATCTTCTTTTCTATAAGCTGGATTTCGATTATCATCATCCGAATCAGAATCATCATATTTCGTATAGTATACTTCAGGTGCAGAACCCCATTCTGATATTATCGATAGTGGTGGAACCTGTTGGAAATTTACAAACAGTAGTACTGTTATGATCACAGTAGTAAAAAATTAAGCTGATAACATTACTACTGTCTGCAGATTATACAATCTTATCGAGCAATTATAATTTCGACTTCAATTTGAAAGAGAATTTGCAGTTCAAAAACGGTTTAATTTGACGATGCGTAGTTTAATTCACTCACAAAACTTTAATTTTTATCAATCAAATTCCGTCGTATCTATCCAAATTACACAATAACTTCCAAGTACTGTGCTCTTTTATAGCCCTTAAACACTGATTTTCTTTTTCAACTTCAATCAAATTTGGGCCAAAAGAGAACTACTCTAACAAATGTGAAAAGGAAAACAGGAACATGATCAATCATATATATCAACTAATAAAAAGGGAAAAAAAGAAATTAAAAACCATCCATTAAAGAAAGGCTAATTAAGACAGTAGAAAGAAAGCTGAAAAACAGAATCTTATGGACTTAAACCTCACATAATTATTTTCTTAAAAAAAATGAAATTTGAAGATATATGAGTAAAACCAGAATTTTACTTTAAACCAAAAACCTTAAAACTAATTGGCAATTCAATATTCATTTTAAAATTCAAATACTAAAAAATTAGTACTATTTAATAGGCTTAATATTCATGAACAGGGTAATATTTACAAATATTCAAATTCAACAATTGAAATATTCATTATCATACCAATTAAAACTAATTAATGATCAAAATAAAACCCCATTATGATTATTTCAGCATACTAATCTTAAGCATTTCCTAAATTACTGTAAAATTTCCTACTTCAATTCCAAATACTTTTTTTTTTTTTTGTCAATTCCAAATATTCATCTTGTTTCTTTAACTTCAACCAAATTAAATATTGTACAAAATAAGTATATATCTCAGAAAACAATAAAGTGAACATGCCTAAATTAGAAAGATCATCAACGTGCCTAAGTATAAGCTTACATAAAAACAGTAAACTATCAACTAATAACACAATTTAATTCAAACTAATTAGTATTCAATATTCATTTTAAAAATCAATATTTAATAGGAGTAATATTTACAAATATTGAAATTCAACAAACTGAAATTAATTCCTCACATTATGTCATCATTTTGACTAACAAATTGTTTAAAAAGAAAACAGAACTACTCTAACAGCCCAAACTATACTCCAATTAGCTAACATTCAAACAGTAAATTATCAACCAATTACAGAATTTAACTAACAAATTGTATAATCATTTTGACTAACAAATTCTGAAAAACAGAAACTACTCTAACACACGAAAATTGTAATTATCTTACATTAAAACAGTAAATTATCAACTAATAAATAAACATACATTCAATATTCATTTCGAAATTCAGTATTTAATAGGAGTAATATTCATGATCCAGAGTAACATTTACAAATATTGAAATTCAACAAATTGAAATATGAACGAGTCGCAATTAATTCCTCCCATTTTATAATCATTTTGACTAACAAATTGCAAAAGAACAGAAACTACTCTAACAAACCAAATCATAATTAGCATACATTCAAACAGTAAATTATCAACTAATAACACAATTCAACTAACAAAATTGTGCTAATTAACAGTAAATTATCAACTAAATAACACACGATTTAACTAACAAAATTGTACTAATTAACAGTAAATTATCAACTATTAATAACACAGAATTTAACCAAACAAAATCGTATTAATTAATTATTGAAACGTACCGACGGTTCACCACGTTCGAATCTCGGATTTACAGCTTCATTGGCAACAATAGGAGTTTCAAGATTGGATTCATAAGTCGTTGCAGCAAACGCCAACTTGATTTCAACCCTCGAAACTGGCCTCGATGTATAATTCACAAAAATATCCTCAGCACTAAACAACTTATGAACCCGACCCGAATTATGAATATCAGACAAACCAGTAAGTGCTTCTTTAAGAGCAATAGCAATACAATCCTCAGGTAAACCGTAATGAAATCGAGTCGATAGCAAATACCGTAACGATCCTTCAGACATATAAGGCAATGCGGATAAAAATCCGTCTTGGAATTTACGAATGAACCAAACGTCTACGTGAATAATGTTTTCATTCTGATTATCGAACCGTTCTTGTGCTTTGCTACGCGTGGTTTCTTTGCCAGAACGGAGGTGTTTGACAGTGACGTAACCGGAAGGAAGGAGACTCTTGTTCATTGAGTAATTGGGATTGTAGTAAGATGCTTTGTAGACGAAATCGTAACCGGAGTTTCCGATTACTTTTAGGAGAATGTATTTAGTATGAGTGTTGGGATCGGTGATGGTTTTTCCGATGGCCGGACGGTAAGCTAAGATGCCACGTGAACCCATTGGTGTTTCTCCGGTGAGAGAATAATTGGGATTTTTTCAGGTGGAAGAGAGGAAGAGGAAGAAGAAGGGGAAGTTAACAGAGTATTTATATGATGAAATTGGTGGGGCCCAAGAAACCGTTATAGAATGGCGCGCATAACGAATTTTTCAGTTTTCAGTTTTCAGTGTTTTTTTTTTTTTAAATCTCTTATATTTTAATTTTTTTTTTTCTGTATTTCTTATTTTGGTTTTTGGCTATTAGACGGGGAAGTATGGAATAGGAAGTATTGTGGTAACTCAATTTAAAAGGAAGTCTAACTCAATTTAGTATTTATCCAAAGGCATAATATATAAATGTGATTTTTAACTTGGCTTCAACTTGTGTTTATTTCTTCCAATTTTTGGTGTGCACAAATAGGTCATTTTTTAAAAGGAAGTATAACTCAATTTATAGAAATGTGTCATTTTTTGGGGACTGACTAAAAAAAAAAGTGAGCTATATAAATTGGGATTGAGTGAGTAGATCTTTATTACTCTTCCGTTTCAATTTGCTTGTCATATTTTGATTTGACTCAAAATTTAAGAAAGTAAATAATACTCCCTCCGTCCCATTTAATGCGGCATTGTTTGACTTAGCATGGTATTTAAGAAAAAAAGAAAGACTTTTGAAACTTATGGTTTAAAACAATCTTTGAATATTTGTGTGACTATAAATCATTTTATTAAGAGTAAAAGAGAAATTTTAAAATTAAATTGCTTCTAATTATAGTAAGGTAATATGTTTTGCGGAGTGACCAAAAAGGGAAGGATGCATAAAATGGGACAAAGGGACTGATGGAGTACTATTTTAAATTAAAAATATATAAAATATATTAAATATTATTTTAATTTATGATCTTAATTATGTCATGTGAAAAGTTGAAATAAAAAATAAAGAAACATTCATTTTTATAATGAGAACAGATTAAAAGCAAGTGGGCCCAAGAAGCCGTTAGAATGGCGCGCAAAACCAATTTTTCAGTTTTCAGTCTTTTTTTCTCTCACAGTCACACACATTTTTTTCTGTATTTCTTACTTCGTTATAGTTCTTGGAATAGACTTAAATATATAACAAATCTTGTTCTACTAACCTACAATGTTGATTTCGACCAAATATGTCTTGAGTTTAGGACTTAATGTATATTCACTTTGTCTTCGTCTTAATTTACGTGACATATTTTGAATTTTAAGAGTTAAACAAGTTTTCTTTTACCGCAATTCGTTTATATGTCTTTTAAATATTTTAAATTATTAGTTGTTGTGACTTATAGTATTTTTTTACTTGTAATCTCTAATTATATACATTTTATTTCAAAATCTAGATACATATTTGAATTCATAATCAATATTTAAAAATTTGACTCTCGAAATTTAATAATAACCACATAAATTGAAACACAGTAGATTCATTCTTCCCTGTATTCCTTTTGTTTGTTCGAGGAGTTTCTGATTTTAACAATTTGTAAGTCGAAATAATATAATAAACTATGTGCTTAAAATTGTGAATAGGTCTCTCTTATATTTAGGCATGTTTGCTTTATTATTTTTCGTAAAATATATTCATTTGGATAATATTTGGTCGAAATTGGAAGAGGGAAAGGAATGTTAGAGTTAAAAAAATAAATTTGAAGTCAAGGAGTTGATTCCGTCCTTCATGTTGTGACAATTGCCTAGTAAAATTACTTTTATATATTTTAGGATCATAATATTACTCAACTATCAAAAATATACTAAACACTATAAAAATTTCGAACTCTTCTAGTTGGCATTTCATGTCACATTAAACTTCTTCTTTTTTTTATTATTAATAATAAACCTATTTAACTCATCAAACTCATTTAACCCGACCCATATAATGTTGTCATTTAAAAAACCAAAATAATTTAAAAAGTTATAATTAAAATTAAATTAAATTAAATCATAGAACAAAGATTTTAAAAGGCTTAAAATATAAAAATATTAATACATAAAAGTTAAAATTTGTATTGACTATTTCTAATACTAAAAAGTTCTGTTAAGTCATAAATACTTAGTTTTCCTTTAACTTATCTTGGCCAAAGATTTCTTTTAAATTTCTTCACCATTTTTATTTTTCCTCTCAGTTTTTTATTTATCATACCTTAAATATTTTCACCTTCATAACTCATATCGTTTCAATTTGTAATCCTGGGATTCGTTGGCCATAAAATTATTCACTTTTTTTTGGAAATATGTTTTTTACTTTATTTGAAAATTAATGTTTGGCCATGAAAAAAAATTCAAATTCAACTTGAAATTGTATTTTAAATTTGGAAAACAACTTATTGTAAGAATATTACGTATAATATTACATGTTAGTGACCCACATATTTTTGGTAATAAATTTACCTTGTCTTCCAATTAAAGTAAAAATCAGTCAATTACTTTTTCTCCAAGTTATGCATATATGGTATTTCTTTGATGGGAAGAAATAACTATGAAAGTCCCTAAAGTTAAAGTTATTTGCCTAAGAGTCCCTAGTCTACCTATAAATACGCCTGTGACTCCATCAGTCTGGCATACCTTTGATAGGCATAGGCTAGAAGATTCTAAGGTTTCTTCTCTACCTCTTTCTTATTAAAGTTCTGACAAAGATTCTCCACAACACTTGAACAACGATGGCTGAAGGTACGGTCCTATTTATTTTTCCGCTGCGCTTTGGCTCTGTGTATGTGTTGAAATTCAACATGTGGTATCAAGAGCCTACTTCAGTTATGTTGTTTAGTATCTAGTAAAACAGTAACTTGATTGCTTTTGTCTTTGTCGTCTGTGAGTTTTGCCCCTAAGAAGTTTATCACTTTATCCTCCCTAAGTTAGAAGTTTACATATTTCAATAAGCTTTTAGTCTACTGTTGAATAGTAACATTAGTAGGTGTTGGAAGTTGTTTTCATTATTTGTTATATTCTAGTCCAATTATTGGTTTTCAACTTGTGATAAACAAATTTGACCATGATTGGAATATTCTGTTGTTAATGAAATCAAGCCTTTCAATTTTGTATTGAAAATAACTTTTTGACGATGGCTGAAGTAATTCTTTTAACTTAGCATTCTGTTCGAGAAGTTTTGCTTGGGTTGTTTCACTCACGTTATTTTCATACTCCGTTATTATACTGATGATTCTTACTTTGATTGAATTAATTATGAAAAAAATATGAATGGGAGATATGTAGGCTCTACCTATTCCCTTATCGTATGCAATTTATTATTACTACGGCTAAGGAATTACTGTTTTAATAAAGGTTATGTAGGCTCAGCCTATTCCTTTATTGTACGGTTCTTTTCCTGTTAACATGAGATCCTTTGTGCACCGGATTACTTTGATGTAGGCTATGCCTATTCAATCCGGTTTTAGCATTGTGATTAATTAACTATATGTTTAAGTTAATTATTAAAGTTAAATACCTTGAGATGCTTTATTACAAAGGATTGCTTTGATGTAGGCTCTGCCTATTCAATCCGTTTTAAGCATTTTAATAGTTAACACTTTGTTTAAGTTAATTATTAAAGGTAACTATTGTGAGATGTCATTTTGAGTTCTTTTTTATCATATGTTTGGGTTAGCCATAGCATCCTGAGTATATGATATAAAGAAAAGCTAAATTCTTTAATCACATAAAGTTAAGTGATTGAGATATAATAATGACATCTAATAAAGTCCGATTATCTTTTCAAAATAGTAACCTTACCCCACAGGGAGGTAACTAGTTTGGTTAGATTAATTGGAATAGATAGTAAACCTTTCTGTTTAAAAAAAAAATAAAAAATAAAAAATTATCCTATGCCCACAGGTATGGATTATTTTCTTGTTTTATCTGGTTTACTAGTACAATAAAGTTAAGTAATTCTATGCATGGGTTTCAACCTCTGCCCACAGGAAGGTTTAGAATTTACTTAAGAATCGGTATTTACGCGATTCACTTTGATGGTTATGTATTTCATAGCTTATGTATGTGTATCCTTGTTTTGCAGTTAACACAGCTTTTCCTACTGCTCTATTTAACGAAAATGCTCGAATTCCAATGTTATCTGGTGACAACTTTACTGAATGGAAGGAGAAAGTCCTTCTCACTTTAGGGTGTTCGGATCTGGATCTGGCACTCTGTGTGGAAGAACCACCTAAGCCCACGGAATCAAGTACGCCAGAAGCTAAGGCTTCTTATGAGCGGTGGGAGCGATCTAATTGCCTGAGCTTAATGCTCATAAAAGCTCATATAAGCCAAAGCATGGTTTCCATCCCTAACAATGACAATGTCAGAGCTTACATGAAGGCAATTGATGAACAATTTGTAAGCTCTGACAAGGCGTTGGCCAGCACCCTTATGAAGAGGCTCTCAAGTATGACATTTGATAGAAGTCGTACGGTGCGCGAGCACATTATGGAGATGAGAGATATTGCTGCTAAACTCAAGTCCCTTGAGGTTGATATGTCTGCACCATTTTTTGTGCATTTTATTCTCAACTCTCTTCCTACGGAATATGGTCCGTTCAAGATATCTTACAACACACATAAAGATAAATGGTCAATCAATGAACTTCTGACCATGTGTGTGCAAGAAGAGGAGAGGTTGAAGCATGAGATACCTGAAAGTGCTAATTTGGTGACTCATGATAAGAAAAATGCAATGAAGGGCAAAAGTGTTCCTATGAAGAAGAAAGGCAGTCTTGACAAAGACACTTGTCGTTTCTGCAGAAAGAAGGGACACTGGAAGAAAGATTGCCTGAAATACAAGAAGTGGCTTCAGAAGAAAGGTAATTTTATCTTTGTATGTTATGAATCTAATTTCATTGAAGTTTCTGATAATACATGGTGGATTGATTCTGGTTCCACAACTCATATTGCCAAAACCATGCAGGGTTTTCTAACTCTAAGGAAGCCGACGCAAAGTGAACAAAATGTTTATTCTGGCAATAGGACGGCATCACATGTGGAAGGCGTGGGACTTATAGGCTCATTTTAAAAGATGGTTTTCAATTAGATTTAGAAAACACTTTTTATGTTCCATCATATTCTAGGAATTTAATTTCTCTTTCTAGACTATCAATAGCTAGTTATGATTTTAATTTTCATTTGTCTACAATGAAACTTTTGAAAGGCAATAAAGTTGTTGGTTTTGGAAATTTGTATGG
The DNA here is from genome assembly GCA_031232105.1 of Capsicum rhomboideum. NCBI lineage: Eukaryota > Viridiplantae > Streptophyta > Magnoliopsida > Solanales > Solanaceae > Capsicum > Capsicum rhomboideum. The sequence goes on from CP124714.1 coordinate 152,742,254, forward strand.
AAGATTATTTAAATTTGAGCTAGCCCCCACGACTGAATGTAATGTCTAAACTCTGCATAATAAAGAAATTGGCACTAAACGATGTATTATCAATGAGAACTCATCAAGTCTTTGGCACAAGAGATTGGGACATATCTCTATTGAAAGAATCAAAAGGTTAGTTACTGATGGAGTTCTTGAAGCTCTTGATTTTTCTGACTTTGGAACTTGTGTGGATTGCATAAAGGGTAAGTAGACCAACAAATCCACTAAAGGTGCCAAAAGGAGTTCTAAATTGCTTGAGATCATACATACAGATATTTGTGGACCTTTTCCTACCCCTTGCATGAATGGTGAGAGATATTTTATCTCATTTATTGATGACTATTCAAGATATATGTATCTCTATTTTCTGTTTAATAAATCGGAAGCACTTAATGCTTTTAAAGTTTTTAAAACAGAAGTAGAGAAACAAATTGGAGCTCAGATCAAAATTGTAAGATCTGATAGGGGTGGAGAATATTATGGTAGGTACACAGAAAAGGGACAAGTTAAAGGTCCATTTGCTGAGTTCCTTGAAAAGGAAGGTATAATTGCTCAATATACCATGCCAGGAACGCCACAACAAAATGGTGTGGCAGAAAGAAGGAACCGAACATTAATGGACATGGTAAGAAGCATGATTAGCAGATCAAGTTTATCTTTATCTTTGTGGAGTGAAGCCTTAAAAACTGTTGTGTATATTTTAAATAGGGTTCCATCCAAAGCTGTTCCCAAGACACCTTTTGAATTATTTAAAGGATGGAAACCTAGTTTAAACCATTTACACGTTTGGGGATGTCCAACTGAAGTGAGGGTTTATAACCCACAGTTAAAAAAGTTGGATGGACGAACAATAAGCGGTTTCTTTATAGTCTATATGGTTAACTCTAAAGGATTTAGATTTTATTGTCCTTCTCATTCTCCTAAAATTGTTGAGGCTAGAAATGCTAAATTTCTTGAGGAACATGAAGTAAGTGGGAGTGGTTCAACTCAAGTGGTGGAACTAAAGGAGATAAAGGAACCACTTATGGTGCCTTTATATACTGAAAACTTGAATGCAAATCAGTTAAATTCTCATGAATTACTTGAAGAGCAACAAGTTGAAGAGCCACCACCACTTGATGAACCACATGAAGAGCAACCCGCTTTACCTGAACCCATTGTTGAAAGAGCACCTGAACAAGTGAAAGTAAGGAAATCCTCAAGAGTTTGTAAACCAGCAATTTCTAGTGACTATGTTGTATATCTCCAAGAGTCTGATTATGATATTGGACTAAAAGATGATCCATGTTCTTTTTCACAAGCCATGAGTGGAGAAAACTCCACACTTTGGTATGATGCCATGAAAGAAGAGATGAAATCTATGGCTAAAAATAAGTCTGGAATCTCGTTGAATTACCTAAAGGAGTCTCTACTATAGGATCCAAATGGCTTTATAAAATCAAAAGAGACTCATCTGGTAATGTTGAACGACATAAAGCTAGACTTGTAGCCAAGGGTTTCACTCAAAAGGAAGGTATTGATTACCATGAAACTTTCTCTCCTGTATCAAAGAAGGACTCGTTAAGGATAATCATGGCATTAATAGCTCACTTTGATTTAGAGCTACATCAAATGGATGTGAAAACGGCTTTCTTGAATGGAGATCTTGAAGAAGAGGTATACATGCGTCAGCCTGAAGGATTTAGTGATGAAAGCACCTTGTTTGCAAGTTGAATAAATCTATTTATGGACTAAAACAGGTTTCCCGCCAATGATATATTAAATTTCATAATGTTGTTTCTTCATTCGGATTTACGGAGAACATCATTGATCAATGTATATACCTTAAGATAAGTGGGATCAAATATATTTTCCTAGTCCTATATGTGGATGACATTTTACTTGCGAGTAGTGATTTAGGGTTGTTGCATGATACGAAACAATTTCTTATCCAGAGTTTTGAAATGAAGGATATGGGTGAAGCCTCATATGTCATTGGCATAGAGATTCACAGAGATAGATATCAACGACTGCTTGGACTATCTCAAAAGGCCTACATTGAAAGAGTTCTGGAAAGATAATGAATGAAAAATTGTTCACCTATAGCAACACCTATCATTAAAGGTGACAAATTCTCATTGAATAAGGACCGTAATCGTGAAAATTTTGCTAAAATGATGGTTGTTTGTGGTTTGTCTTTTAATTTTGGAGAAAATGATGGTTTTATAACATATATTCGGGATACTTATAATCCCAGTTTTGAAGGTTTTTCAAGAAGTATGGTAAAAAGAGATATTTTTGAATTTCAAGAAAAATATATGCAATATCTTCGTAGTTATTTTTATATGTTGGATTGTACGGCTTGTATTACCACTGATATGGGTCGTAGTCCTAACGGTAACGATTATTTAACTATTACTGCACATTAGACTGATTATAACTAGACTTTGCAAAAAAAGGATTATCGGTTATAAAATTTGTGAACATAAGAAAACTGATTTTTATATTGCTCAAACTGTAGGTCATATTTTAGAATTTTATTATTTTGCTGATAGAGTGATTAGTATTACTTTAGATAATGCTTCTGTTAATTTAAGTGTTATGACTATGCTAGAAACTAGACTTTGTCCAATTAGTAAATATGTTTTTCATATTAAATGTAATACACATATATTAAATTTAATTGTGAAAGATGGTATTGGTTTATTTGATAGTTCTATTGATAAAGTTGAAAATGCGATTTTTTGGATTTTTCATATGAATAATAGTGGTAGAATTAGACAATATAAAGATCTTTGCCGTGTGTGTGATGTTCGGTATAGAAAAATACCAAGGCATGTTAAAATTCGATGGAATTCTTTTTATGAAATGCTTGACATTGCTTATGATTATAAAAATCCTATTACTATGATGTTTAATAATCATAACGCTTATCCTTCTCATAAACTTTCTGACAGTGATTGGACTGCAGTAGATGCACTTAGAAAGTTTTTAAAAGCATTTTATGATGGTACCAAAGTTTTTTCTGAAACATATTATCCTACTATTAGTGAAATTTTAATACATATTTGGAATATTTCGTGCCTTTTTGCTACGTATAAACAAAATGCATATTTTAAGGATTGTATTGAAGCTATGGTTGAAAAATTTTAAAAATATTTTTTTTCTATTTCCCAAATTTATTTAACGGCAATTCTTTTTAACCCAGAATATAAAGAACATGATGCAAAAGCTTTAGTTAAAGGAATTTATACTAATTTAGATATTCTATCACATGACATTAGAATAATATTCAAAGTTGTGCTAAGGAATTGTATGTCCAATATTGCACCTTAGAAACTAATAATATTGATGTCCCGCAAAGTTCTATGTCGGAATTAGGTATCCATGATAAAGCAAAATCAACACTTGGACTTGATTCTTCTAATAAGTGTGAATTTACTAAATATCTTGAACAGGGTACTGATAATATTATAAATTCAGAAGGCATACCACAACTATTGAATTCAGGGGCGGATCTATGTACAAATGTGGGGGTGCCACGGCACCCGGACATCTCGGTTGAAACTCAATGTATATGTGTATATATGTATACTTAAACTTATAAATACTAAACATGGCACCCGTTAAAACAAGTGAGCATTTGGTGCCACTGGAGAAAGGGCAAGTTTCCTACTCTAGGGTCGCGGGTTTGAATCTATTTTTGCCTTCTTTTTCAAAAACCTCTAACTTAAGCAAGAATCGAACCTTAAACCACTGCGAAACTATAACTGGATAAAACCAACAGACTATGAGGCTCCTTTGTACAATGTTGATCTGTATTTTATTTATATCACCTTTCTAGTATTGATTTCACTTAAACAAAATGCTACGTACTTACCGTTCAAAGCGGTGTGGCATCCGAAAGTTCTGAATCCTAGATCCGCCTTTGATTGAATTGGTGGAGGGCTCGTGAACATCACTTTCCAAAACTTAGCAAGATGGTGAGAGACGTGCTAGCTATTCAAGGATCATCAGTTGCTTCAGAGCAAGCATTCAGCACGACAAAATTTCAATTCGGAGACCATAGATATTCCTTAATAGAAGACAGTTTGGAGGTATCAGTGTTGTTTAGAGATTGGATCAACGCCGAACGAAGAAATAAAGGAAAACCAAAGTTGCAAAAAATACATGAAGCTTACATAGATTCAGTCATTGGATGTAACAGTGAAGATGACATGAAAATTGAAGATCGTCAACAAGCTTTACCAAGACCGGAGGTTGATAATGCTCAATCTTTACAAGAGATAGAAGATAACTTTATAAATCTATACAACTATTAGTAGTACATTCGATGATTAGTTGAAACAGAACCCTTCCTAGAAGGTGGCTACGTAAATTAGGCGCTCTACTAATAATTGTAAATTGTAATATTTGTTTGAAATTTTGAATAAATTGGATTGGTTTTTAATTTTTATCATTGCTTTATAGTTTTATTCACTGCCTTTCATTTTTGTTCAATTTGAGTTTTTTCAAAATACTAACTTAGAAACTTATAAATTGGAAAACTTATAAACTTCAAAAAATAAACTTATAAATTGAAAAACTTAAAAAAACAAAAAACTTTAAACAAACTAAAAAACTTCAAATATATAACTTAAAAAAATAAATATAAAATTAAACTTATAAATTTAAAAACTTAAAAAAACAAAAAACTTTAACAAACTAAAAGACTTCAAATATATAACTTAAAAAAATATAAACTTAAAAACTTTTAACTTATAAATTGAAAAACAAAAAACATTAACAAAGTAATAAACTTCAAATATAAGTTATAAAATTTCAGAACTTAAAAACTTTTAAGTTATAAGTTATCACTTGAAAATTAAGTTTGAAATTCAAAATTGAATTCAAAAATTAAGTTTTTTTTTATTTAAAAAAATTACGATCGTTCCGACCCATTCCGGTCCGATACCGGTATATACCGGTTAAAAATAGAACGGAATGGGATGCCGTTTTCATACTGGTTAACCCGGTCCGGTCCATGCCGATTTCAGTCCCCACACCGGGCCTGCTCATTTCGGTCCGGCTCGGTATCGGTATACTCCGATTTGATCATTCCATTCCGGCCCGACGTACAGTCTTACTCAGGACAAGACTTTGGATAGAAGATTGTGGAGGACACGTATTATGATAGAGGGTTAGTCAGGCAATTGAGAGTTGTCTCGCTTATTCTTTCATACTAACAATCGTAGTATTGCTCTAAGAGTCTCTTGCTATTCATTATTTTGGTTTCTTTACCTTGTAGGGATAAGGTTTACGTACACAGTACCCTTCTCAAACACCACTTGTAGAATTACATTAGGTATATTATTATTGATTTGACCAATTTTTTTTTTTATCCCTTTCTATTTTAACTTTTAAGAGCATGTTTGAATTGAGTTATTTTAGGTGATTTAAATCAAAATAATTTTAAAGTATATTTGTAGTGCTTGGGTGAGATTAAAAAGTAATTTAAGCATTTGCTTTTAATTCAAAACTACAAAATAAGCTAATAATCATAAATTATAAATAGTAACTTTTGACTTTTGATTTATAAACTAAGCAGCGTATTACCATATGCCACTTTTGAAAAAGGGAAAAAAGAATAAACAAATAAAAAAAAGCACGAATCCGAAAGCGAAGAAAGAAATGGGAACACTCCCAAGGCTCTTTCCTTTTCGTTCTTTCAGTCTCCCCAATTGAAACTTTGTTCTCATTCCCCACTCAATTCTGCTTAGAATCTGTTTAAAAAAACACCAAGAAGGGGAAAACCCCAGTTTCATAATACTGTTAATTTAACTTTAAATTGATAATTAACCGATTGATCGAGCTCGATTTTGTTCTTGTTTGTGGGTAGGATTTAACAGGAGGAAAAAATGGTGTCAGCTAATAGGGAAATGGTTGTGTACTGCTTTGATACTTTAGTGGCTCACTACAACAGCGAACAAGTTCCTTCTCCTGCTTTCGATGAGGGTCAACAGTAAGATACCTTGTACCTCTTTTCTTTCTCCTTCCTCTTTTAGATTAAAATTAGAAACACCCACATCGATTTACTCCTCTACATGTGTTTGTGTGTTGTGTGAGGATTTATCGGAAACAGTTTCTCTATCTTGCAAAGGTTGTGTAACGTTTGCGGACATACTACACTCCTCAGACCGCACTTATGGGACTCCACTTGATATGTTGTTGTTGTATGTGCTTGTAGGTTGTGTGTCAAGGGTATGGTCGTAACAATCTTTCTATCCCATAAAGGTTGTGTAATGTCTGCATACATTTGATCCTCTCTAGACCCCATTTTTAGGACTACACTTTGTATGTTGTTGTGGTTGTATGTGCTTGTTGGTTATGGAGAGTGAACTAGTTGTTTTGGTCTAAAACTTGAGATAGCCATATCTATGTTCTTGAACAAAAGTTGGCCTTTTTACATGCCACATTTGTTTATTTGAGCTAAACTGACCCTGACACTACATTGAAAAAGACAAATCTCTCCCTATTTTTTTACTTTCAGGTGGCTTTGATTGTTTATATGCATGCTATGTGTAAACAAATGTTAACTAACTTTAGTAATTGGTTAGTGTAGTTGTGTAATTTACCTGAAGACGTGCAACTTTTGGAATTTTATAAATGAAAGAATTAGATTTTGCTATGCTGATTGCTTTAGTGTTTTTCAGGGGAACAAATTACTTTCTTGGTTAGCTGGTTGAATGGTGCTGTGGCATTGAAATGTGAAGGGCCAAAGCAGTTTCTGTTCCTGTGTTTCTTTTTATTTGGAAAATTGTTCCTTTTAATTTGGTTATATTATATGCCCTCAACCTATACTTTTTAGCTTGTCTTATTTACTTATATAAAAAAAGAAGGCTTTCCTTAATTCCAATTGCATCACTTGTCTAACCATTTATTACTGTTGATTTATGATAGCCTTCCAAAATTGATCTTTCACTTTACCTCAAACGTTCTCTGTGTAGAATTTTTCATAGGTCACTCTTTTTTAACATATTGGGGGCTTTCCCTTTTTTTAATTTTCCCTCTTGTAACTAATTTTACTTTACAATCTTGTGATGTGTTAAGAGTTCCACGTTTGTAGGGAATAATCTATTGTTGCCGTATATGGTCTTGGTTTTCCAATGTCAAGACCCCATGTTATATTGCCATGCATCAACTCGTCTGTTCAAGTGTGTAGGAGGTGTTAAGTGTCCCACATTGATTGAGGAAATCAAGTGTTATCTCCTTACAAATTCTTGGGCCATATGTACCTCGTGAGCTAGCTTCTAGGATTGTATTAGGCATAAAACCCATTTTCTTCACAGACTGTTCATCCAATGAAGCTTAGAGTCTAGGCTTTACTGAGTTGGAAAAGTGCATCTATTTATCAGTTTTGACTAGATAAGGTATTTTAGTCGTCCTTTCTGTAAGCTAACCAAATTGATATCTCATCCTTTATTACACGTGAAATGCCAAACCAAAGCATAAAATAGCTTTGGATGCTTTGTTCACGTGTGGCACAAACTGCATTTCAGCCCATTGTTTGTGACTTGGAACAAAGTGGTGAATGGTGGGGAGCCTCGTTTACGTGGATGCATCGGCACTCTGGAAGCTCGCTGCCTAATTAATGGTTTTAAGGATTATGCTCTAACAAGGTAAATTACGATTAAAGCATGTTAAGAACTCTCTCTCTCTCTCTCTTTTAGCAATGTTATTTCATTCTTGTCTGCCGCTATGGAGAATGAGTGAGATAGTTGTGCTTAATTATGTGATACTGGTGTTCCTTTCATTCTTAAAAACTTGTCATGTGAAATTGCTGAATGCTGGTGATTACTGGAAAAACTATTTTGAAGGATTATTTACTGGCTCTGGCGCTTGATAGGAGTCTGAAGGTTCTCTGTTTGCAGAATAATGTAGTACTTACATTCATGATTAAATAGTGGTATAAATATATTTAATTGCTGCAGAGTTAGTCTTACGACCTTTGTTACTCGTTATTTACTGTGCTTCAGTTATCGCATTGGTTGGTTATGGTTATTGCTCCTCTCTGGAATTCTATGTTATGTTTTCCCTGTTATTTTCTTTGGCCTCTTTACTTCTATATTTGTTTAGCTGCTCCAATGTTCGCTACTCGAGCCATGGGTCTTCCGGAAACAACCTCTCTACCTCCTCGAGGTAGAGGTAAGGTCTGCATACACTCTACTCTCCCCAGACCCCGCTTTTGGGACTACACTGGGTTGCTGTTGTTGTTGCTGCAGAGTTAATTCTTGAGATCTCTGTCTTTAGATTTCACTGTTTGTGTGCAAATGCGGTTATACATAATGTTTCCTTGTTCCGATAAAAAAAAAATAATAAAAAAATACTGTGCTTCAGTTATTGCATTGGTTGGTTATGGTTATTGCTCCTCTCTGGAATTCTATATTATGTTTTCCCTGTTATTTTCTTTGGCCTCTTTACTTCTATATTTGTTTAGCTGCTCCAATGTTCGCTACTCGAGCCATGGGTCTTCCGGAAACAACCTCTCTACTTCCTCGAGGTAGAGGTTAGGTCTGCATACACTCTACTCTCCCCAGACCCCGCTTTTGGGACTACACTGGGTTTGCTGTTGTTGTTGCTGCAGAGTTAATTCTTGAGATCTCTGTCTTTAGATTTCACCGTTTGTGTGCAAATGCGGTTATACATAATGTTGCCTTGTTCCGATACAATCTAAATTTATAACATGCTCTTAGGTTCTTAGGTAAGTGTTTGCTTGCTTTTTATCCTTGACTTTTCCTGCCTACACTGAAAGCTTATCATGTCATACGACATCATAGTCATATTTATACTTGGACTGAAATTAAAATTCATTTTGCAGTGCTCTCAGGGACCACCGTTTCCCCCCAATACAGGCTAAAGAATTACCTTTTCTAGAATGTACAGTTTCCATCCTAACTAATTATGAAACTGCAGCCAACCACCTTGACTGGGAGGTATTGCTTTCAAACTTGGTCTGTTTCTTAAAGCAAGGTGGAGATATGCATGCTTGACATATCTTTCTGTTGTTATATTGCGTCATTGCTTAGTGTATCAAATTCATGAACAGCAAAAGATTTCAAATAAGAAGAAATGATGCCCTAATCCAAACTCATAGATTAGTCGAGCAATCTTTTGAAACATTACATACATTTTATAATCCCTAGGAAATCCTATGAACTTATGCAATTGTTTGCTTTTGTTTGGATCTAGGTACTCTTTAGAGGGGTAGAATCCCCTTGGGCAGTTATAATAGGCACTCTTTAAAATTAGTATTTGGACCATGGATCATTTGTCCATACATAAATCTTCCAAAATCATGTGAATTGAAGCTCAAACAGAAGCAGTCTTTTTCTTGCCCACAATCCAGATTGTGAAATTAATTGTTGGATAGTTTTCCTATGTCATAATTGATACTCTTATGGGCAGGATTTTTTCTAAAAGATCAGACATATTTCATCTCATGTTTTTGTGCATGGGAAGGTGATCATGTTTCCACTGCAAAGATTCTCGTTATTGCTTGACACAATAAATAAAAATGTCGTCTACCTGCATTTCTTTCTCCAACTCTATTTGTTCCTTCAGGTGGGAAGGCATGGGATAATTATTGAATTTACTGACCCCGAGTATAAAGCAAGGAGAAGTGCCACATACCTGCCTGAGATTGCTGCTCATGAAGGTGATTTTTGTCTCTCTGCCTAAGCACCAACTAGAATGTTGTGCATCTTTTTTTTTTTGGGTTAAGCTTGTCTGGTACTTCTGAAACTGACTAATTCCTAAGATGAACTTCCTGAATTTTGTCATCAGGCTGGACTAAGATTGAAGCAATAGACTCTCTGGTAAGAAAAGCTGGTTACGACGGAATTATAACTGAATCACTGAGGAAGCGAATCCGTCTAACTCGTTACCAGAGCACATTATTTACTATGCACTATGGTGAATATGTGGCCTATGTGAAGAGTAGCAGAGGTGTCACTCCGACTGTTAATGTTGTGAAACCTTGAAAGTATGGATTCTTGGAAAGAACCATCTACTGAGACAAGTTGATAATTTTAGTTGACTGGAAGAAGATTCTTGGAATAGTTTGTTTTGAATTCCTGCCCTCCAGTGATTATTGTCACAAATGCTTACACTATTCTTCAAATTCATTTGGTTTGAAGAACATCGAGGAGGAGGTTTGCGGGTGGGTGAATGAATTTGAACTTATTTTGCAGTGCCAAGAGCACAAAAAGAATTCAAGTTGACAGCTTCAACAAAGTACGTTTGTGCTTAACTAATTGATGTAATATAATTGTCTGCTTTCTGCGGTTAACCGTGGGCTTTGTGCTTTAATTCCTACTATTTGAGAATTTCTGAATGAATCTGCTGATCATCTTCAAATTGGCGTGATTCAGTTTTGTTGGTATACTAGTAATTATCACTTGCCTACCAGCAACACACTTGTGTATGCTAAGAAATTCCCACCACCTTTAACTTCAACTTTTGCACTTGCAGAATTAGCACCATAACCATTAGCCTCCTCATATTGCATTCCTTCTATGGCTCCAATTGGTTGGAGCAAATTTAGCAGTAGGGCTGAGCTGTTTTATAGGTACAAAGCTAAAAATCTCAAAAGTAGATGGTTCCAGGGACATTGGAATTGTATCTGAGGTAGCCTTTGTCAAGAACAATTTCTCAGTTTGGTTGAGATACACAGCATATTCCTGGTATACCATTTAATCAGAGGTATTTGGTTCGTGCCTTGAGAACGAAAAAAAATAATACCATTTAATCGGAGGTATCTGGTTTGTGCCTTGAGAACGAAAAAAAATCCTACTAGGGAGCACTTCCCTCGTTAACGGGCTTTATGTGGCGTGAATCAGAACGCACTTGCCCTCTGCAGTTATTACATGGCTACCGTGTAACCGTGAGGTTTATAGTTCCTTAAGCAGAATTTCATTCATCCAAATGAAATATGGGACGTATGAAACAACTTATGTATAAAGAGTTGCCACTTGCCAAAGTGTGCAAATTGAGCTACGTCTCTACACATGCATCACAAAGCTATTTGAATATGAAGTGAAAATAGTGTTCGAATCTCGATAAGGGTGTGGATGATCGGGATTTGAATCTAGCAGTTCCCCCCCCCCCCACCCCCCCACCCCATGTTCCTATGCATTGTTATGCAGAGTTACTTAACTAGTGGGGATAGTAGGTATCTGGTGGAATAATTGAGGTATACCTAAATTAGTGAACGATATTAGTTTGTCTACTAGTTTAGACTACGTGCGTTGCACGTGTGTTTTACGTCAATATTATTAATTTGAATACTATAAATAGTTGAAAATTTTAAATATTGTTGTAAGCCTACGCAATTTATTTATTTTTGATTTCTCAATCGGCGTCCAGAGTTCACATTGGAGCCCGACTAATCTAAATTCTCACCAAATAAAGCTCATTGGGGTTAGCGCTTCCTACCAAGGATTTTTTATATACCCAGTCTACACAATTCTAAGTAGATGGACCAATAATGAATGAGCCTAAAAATACATTTAATTTAAATTTAGCGAATATATTTTTTTAAATATTTTATGAAAATTATTGTAGTTCCATTAATTTCATTCTGAATCAAAGCAATCATATTTTGTTTAAACATGTGAATCTGAAAAACTATATTTCATTAAATCTTTTTGAAATATACTTTTATCACAATTCTTCAGAAAAAAAAAAAACTATCAAATAATATGAATTAGAAAATTTGTCACTTTGACTTTTTAGAAATATGAGAATGAAAAGATTAATCTTTCAACTTCTATAAAACTTCTATAAGAATAATAACCTGTTGTCCAAGTGTTGTGAAGTAAAAGTATTTTTAATTTTTATTTTATAATGGTTATTATAGAGACCTGAGTTGTTTGTTTAAGACCCAAGATTCAAATTTTTTTTTTTGTTTTCTTAAACTTTGTGCAAATTAAAATCAAACTAACAAAATCAAAATGGAGAGAGTAGCACATTAAGAGATCAACTTCTATGAGTCCCGAATGATTATTTAAAGGATAGTTATCATCTTATACTTAGACCATTATTCAAAAGTTGGAAGATATGTATGTAAGTAGTACACACATCAAAACCTAAGAACGTGATCACTTCTTTTAAGCTTCTGGACCTAAAAATATAGTTTTTTTCTTATAACTATGATACTATATGTTACATAAGTCAAATAAGAAAAACTTCAAATAATAGAAGAATTATGGTAAAGTAGAAGATAATAATTTTTAGTTGTCGTCCAGAAAGAAGCTAAAGTTTTACCACTAAGTCGGTATCATAATTTCAATATTCATTTCAGAATCTATTTCCATATAAGGAATTATGATACTGAATCTATTTCAGAATCAAGTAGCAGAATATTTTTGCTGATGTGACTGCCAAGTAGCAGAATATTTTTGTGCTGACATGACTGTCATGTCAACACAAAAGGAGCACAAAAATACAAAAAAAAATGAGTTTAGGGAGGTAATAGAACCCCCCGTAAAGTTTAGGTGTGTCATAACAACTTCGGATATAGTTTAGGGGTACGTGTGCCTTATCTCAAAATTAATTTGATTTTGTAAGAAATAAAATTAATAAATTTAGTATATAAAGATGTAACAATTATAAGATTACTTTTAAACTAGGAAGGAATTTGTCTTTTATAAAAAAATAGGATCAAAATATGGTCTATATTTCCTCTACATTCTTTTAAATAAATAAAATAAAATAGATCAAATTATGATCTGTTTGCTCAAAGAATATACATGGACAAATAATTCAGGACAAGGAGATCGACAAATTTTCTTTTAATATGAAAAGTAAGAACAATATCACCACAAGATTATGAATATAAACATTATAAGTTTGCTCTTTTTTTTTTTTTTTTTTTAATGTAAACTTGTAATTATTTATTAATATTTCATTTGTTCCATTCTACATAGTATTCTCACTACAAATAAAAGGGTAACTAGCGGAGGATACTAATAACCTCTCCAAATTATATTAATATGAGGCAGTTTTTAAACTCCCATAAAATTAAATAACTTAACGGAGGTTACAATTACCTTCGCAACACTAAAAAAAATCTTATACTATGTTGTGTCACTTTTCAATTGTGCTAAACAACTACAAGATCGTATGATGTGAGTATTCATAAACATTAGAGTCGCTCTCTGCTTCATGAACTACGCTAACCCTAGCTCGACCTGAATCCAATTCCATGGCCAATCAGGCCACTGTTCAGCCATCAATGGTGGCTGGCCAGATTTTTTCCCTCACATCTGAAGCTGCTTTTTCCAGCCTTTACCAGAAAGAACCTCTCATGAACCCTACTTTGCCTAACGCTCTATTTTGCCTATTAAAAAGCTTTCTGAGTCGATTGTTGACAGTCTTGGAGATAAGATAAAGTTTGTTGATATAGTGAAACTTGTAGAAGAGAAAGCAATACAACAAGGTAAAAGTGTAGTTGTTGACTCAATTCCAATTAAGAAGCCGGAGGTTATTAATGGTGTACACAGAGTTACTTGGACGGAGGAGGAGGTCCACAAGATGAACATGTTAGAAAATTTATACTATGTTGTTGTGGGCAAATTGTCATATGGGTGGCTTGATTTAGAAGATATTAGGATTCAAATTCCTAGTCAATGTAATATTAAAAGGGATTGTAAAATTGGACTGTTAAGAAATAGACATATACTAATGAGATTCAGTAGAATGGACGATTTTGTGAATATCATGTCTAAGAATGCATATTACATTGTGGCTAAAGATGGATTAGCATATCAGATGAGGCCCCTCATCTATGATGTCAAATTTAAACCAGTAGAGGAAACAACTCAAGTTATGGCCTAGATATCTTTCCCCGACTTGTTACCCATTTTTTTAAATCAAGGAATCCCTTTTTTCACTTGCTTCAGCTATTTGCAAACCTCTACACCTCGACATGGCTACCATTAACAAAATGAGGCCTAGCTGTGCTAGAGTCAAAGTTTAGGTGGATAACGCAGTAGACTTGCCGAAGGTAATTGATATTGAAGTGGTTGATGAACATAATAATGAGGTGAGGGTGGAAAGAATCAAAATCCAATGATTTCCTTCCTAAGTATTGTTTGACTTGCGAGTTGCAAGGACATAATGAAGAGGAGTGTAGAAGTTTGCACCAAGAACTGAAGGTAGAGATGGAAAATATTTCTCAGAAGGACCACAAAGCAGAGGAGGAAAACACAAAGGGTCACAGTAAGAGGAAGCAAACATATGGGAGATCAAGAGGTAGAGCAGAGAAATGAAATCCTAAAAGCAGAAGGTTCACGATAGACAGGAAAGAAGAGAAGTTTCTCAGTGATAATGCCACTACAATGTCATCTCCAAGAAAAGAGATCCCCATTAATAATACCTTTGAAGTTTTGACAGATAAGATAACAACTAAAACAAAAACAAGTAAGAAGAAGGAAATGTCTACAGAGGAAAAGAAAATCAGAACTGAAGATGGTGTGACAAATAAAGTGTCACGACCTAAACGGTCATGATTGGCATCCGCCCTAACCTGTGGCAGGAGAACCGTACTAACCTCACCTTTGCTCACTTAAGTGTCATCTCCACATTCATTATAGTAGTAGCTCACGTGCTTTTAAACAAGTTCTAAAAATGTCTCATTCAACCACTAATAATTATTCAGAAACATCATCATCCATAAAACGAAATAGAGTGCAAAAACCTCTATCTATTACAATCCCCTTGACCTGAAGTCACCGTACAAGAACATATAAGAATAAGCTAAGTCTGAAACCAACAAGAATATCCAAAACATAACAAAAGATGAATTGTCTTAGTCCCAAAACAAAGGACATCAATAGTGCAAAAAGATCTGAAGGTTACCCGGACATGGTGCTCACCTTCAAAATCAAGTCTGAATCACTATCTAAAGGCGAGGTCGTACAAGTAACATCAGTACATCAACAAGTACTGGTAATCATCATAGTTGACTAACTCAACAATGTACAAGTAAGCAAGCCAAAAAAGTATAAAAGCGATAATAACAAAATCCATAACCAATGATATCATTCAGCTCAGCACATCATATATCATCATATAATTACAACTCACAAGTTTACTTTCACACTTAATCATTTTCATCAACAACTCATCATCATGTATAATCATCAATAAGCACCCAATGTATATGTATAAGTGTATGTATGCAAGATGTGAGCATCATTTCTTATCCTTCTCAACCTCATCATTAACATAACATCATACCGGCGTGGTACCCGACCCATTATCACATTCGTACCAAAATGTTACCCGACCCATCATCACAACACATCAATACAATGCAGTCATTAAATTATAACACCCCGTACCTTCCCAACCCTACTTGACGACGTTGAATAATGTTTACTTAGGTGTCGAGAGCTATACGTATGTATTTGGTAATGTTAATGATGAGAAAATTAGGTGTTTTGCGCTTTTCATGGAGTATTTGTGGGGAGGACCTCTAAACAAAGGATATTAAGGGTAAGAAATAAGTTAAAGAATAGGACTTGAAGTATCTAACCAAACCCGCGAAGAAAAGTCGAAAAATGAAATTTTCAAAAATTTTAAGCGAGGGGCGCGCCAGAGGGCGTGCCACGCCGCTCTGGGATAAAATTTTTAGTCCAGCGTCAGCAAGCTGGCGCGCCCAAGGGCGTGCCAGGGTGGTTTTGCCACTTTTTCAAAGTTGGAAATTTTCTTAAGTCCCAAGGGTGCCCGGGGAAGTACCGAGCCAATTTTTGCCACGTTTCTTCTACAACCATGAGAATATACATGAAATGAGTGAAATATTATATTGGTGTGATAAAATTACTCGTGAACTAATTTGGCATCGAAATGAAGATTTTACCCTTTTGGTCAAAATAGGCCATATGTGGCTAGAATTGCTTACTTTTGGGATTGAGGCTATGAATATAAATCTCGTGAGTGGGAATATCGTTATAACGTGTATATGATGGAATACACATTGATTTTAGTGGGCCAAGATAATATATGTGTTAATGGGCTAATTTGAGGCGAGGCCCAAAAAAGAGCCAAAATGCATGGTCCAATGGGTCAAAAAGACCCATTCTTCCATTGACTAGTAAACACACATGTGAGACTAGATAAGCATGAATGCAAGGTCTATAAAAATGGGGAAAAATAAGATTTTAATTTATTAGACATACACATCATTTTCTCTCATTTTCTAGATTTTTCAAGATAACTCTTTTGGTGGCTCTTGAAACCCTAAGGAATTTTTGGACAAGATCATCCTCTTCCAAACTTGGGTAAGTGATTATTCTTGTACTTTAACATATTATAAGCATGAGAAATTATGTAGATCATGTTGGTTATGCTTGGAAGTATTGGACATGACACTTTTGGTTTTTGTTAAAAAGATGTGTTATCCATGGGATTGTAACTTGAATTATGACTTGTGGTTTTGATGAAAAAGCATGGTATGGGTAAAATATCAACATGTATGGTGTGATTGTGGTCTTAAACTTGTTATTTTTCTATAAGTGTATATTATGGGATTTTGGACGATATGTGATATGAGGTGTATTAAGGTGACTTGATGGATTCATTGTGATATGGTGCTTAGGAGAAAGTGTAAAGGAGAAACCTTGTGGTGAAATTCTATTGGTATGTGATGTTGTGGTCAATGTATAGAATGTTATGGTATTGTTGGCATGAAAAGGCTATAAATGGTATTGTAAAGGGTGAAATAATGTTATAGGAGACTCATGTAATTCATGGTAGTCTTATACACTTGGAATGTAGCTTGTGGTCAATGTATGGCATGAATGGGGTATTATTGGTATGACAATGCTGTAAATGGTATTGTAGAGAAGGAAATGACATTTTAAAGATAAACATGTAACTCATTGTTGTCATATGCATTTGTAAGGTAGTTGGTGGTGTTAATGTTGGTTCCGTTATATACTTGTGATGTAGAGTTAAACGTAAGGGAGGAGCGGGATTATTGTGCTCACATATTGGATTGTATATTTACATTGGAAAGATAAGGTATGTAAGGTTACTTTGTCCGTATCTTTCTGTAGCAAATAGTATTCACATTGACGTTACACTTGTTCCATCCCAAAATGTGATAAGGTAGCCTATATCCGGTTATCGAGGGTCATTATCACATAGTTCCTACTCATTGACCAATTGTGAACCTCAGGTCTCATATTCATGGTTAATGTTCCAAAAGCCCAATAAGGGTATGTTCCAAAGTTCCAATAGTGGTTATACCCATGTCTCTTGTTCATTGATTAGTGTCCAAAGGTTCTAATAGTGCTATGTTTATAATAATGCTATGTTTCTCACAATGTTTATTCCCATGTCTCTCACTCATTGGTTAATGATCCAAAGCTTCAAGTAAAGTTGTCATAACATTAAAATTTCTTAAAGAACTATCCCAAAGAGAGTAAGATGTAAGGAGAATCTATTTATTCTTGAAAAGCATTTTCCAATCATGTCATGTTCCAAAGTCTAATAATATTATGGATATGTCGGTACCAATCTCTCCCAAGTGTAAAGGTACTAATCTTATAAGACCTTATAAGCGTAATAAGAGAGGTGATGTTCAAGTCAATATAATTATTCCTCATAAGTGAAGATGTCAATCTCATAAAGTAAAGGAGTGAAGTGAAATGTGTATATAAGTGTGTGCTTCAATTAATGTCATGATCTTTAATGTGTCACTTTAATAACTATGTAAAGGAAAGGGTATTATAAAGAAGTAATGCACATATGGTTACTTTATGCTTTATTGAGTATAGATCACAATCTAAAGGGTATAAGTTCAAGATGGAATAATCCCAATATCATGCTATGTTAGTTATTATAGCCCACCAAAGGTAGAGGTCCGGTATTATTTATTATAACCCACCAAAGGTAGAGGTCCGGTATTATACATATATATTATAGCCCACCAAGGTGGAGGCCCGGTACTATATACATATAGATTATAGCCCACCAAAGGTGGAGGTCCGGTACTATATACTTATTTATTATAGCCCACCAAAGGTGGAGATCCGGTACTATATACTTATTTATTATAGTCCACCAAAGGTGGAGGCCCGGTATTATGTACTTACCTATAAGGTGATGATTGGTATTGCATTATAACCCACCTAGAAGGTGATGATCGGTATTATATTAAGATCCACATAATGAAGATAGAGTTAAAACAAAGTAGAGTATATCCCTTGCAAAAATTTTGAGCTAAAGGTAAAGGCTAGTACAAGACTGAATGATCAAGTAATGAAATAATAGAAGTAATGAACATGGTTCCACATATTCAGGACGGAGGTATATCCATATTGATTATTCTCTTACGCTTAATTTCTTGTAAGTACTTATGTATTATTATAGTTTCATATGGCCTTACATACTCAGTACTTTCTTTGTACTGACCCCTCTTGGGGGACTTACCTTACATGCTGTAGGCACAGGTGTTAGTAGATCTTTGCAGTAGGCGACGAGATATCCACAGATTGTTGGTGAGCTCCAGTTGATCTGGGGCTTTTTCGAGTCATTATGCATATTAGTTTGAGATTGTATATGAGTATAGAGCGGGGTGTGTCCCGACTCTAGGTTTGTCATAGTCATGTATCTGTAGAGGCTTTGTAGACCTCTGTAGGTATATGAATGTAAGATAAGTACGTTCAGTTCGACGTAATGGCTCCAACGGCCAAGTTTTGAATATATATTTATGACATATGTTTCCATGTCTATGGTTTTCGTATAGTTGCATAAAGTAGAATAAGCTTCATACGAGGTTATGCATACGAGTGTCCACAAGCAAAGATTGGTTCTCTCGGGCCATATCGGCTTCGGGTGCCAGTCCGACCGGAGTGGGATTCGGGTCGTGACAAAAATGGTATCAGAGCAGGTCGTTCTAAGGGTGTCTACAAAGCCGTATCTGAGTAGAGTCTTGCTTATAGATGTGTTGCGCACCACATTTATAAGTAGGAGGCTATGGGACATTTAGGGTTGTTTCATTTCTTCATTCTAGATCGTACAATAGAGCCATTGTCATAGGTGGGATTACATCTGACCATTGTAATTGGTTTTCTTTGATATAGTAAAATGCCGATTACAAGACCAGGTATGGGCAAAGATAAGTAGGTAGATATGCATGCGGGAGAAGGAATTAGTAAATCACCACCTAACCCAGCTAGTCAATATGGGGTTGAAACTGAGTTTACATCGCGGGCACCTTCTCCTCCCCCTTCTCCAGGGAGACCACAAAGGAGGGAAGTATCCCCAGGATCGCCTGTTAATGTTACTAGGTGGGAGTTACAGGATTTGAGAAATGCGGTGCAAATATTGACTCAGATAGTTGTTGCCCAGAGTCAAGGACGAGTCGGTCCAGTGACAAGTGATGATGGTGCGGCTAGGATAGCTAGTCGGAGAACACAGGATTTCCTGAAATTAGATCCTCCCACATTTACCGGGTCAGATCTTAATGAAGACCCGCAAGACTTTATCGATCAAATTCAAAGGGCTCTAGATTTATGCATGTGACTGGTGTAGAAACAGTGGAGCTTGCAGCATATAGACTGAAAGGAGAGGCTATATTATGGTACAAAGATTGGAAACGATCCAGAGGTATCGGTGCAAATCCATCTAGTTGGGAGAAATTCAAGGTGGCATTCCTTGATCATTATCTTTTATATGAGGTCCGCGATGCTCGAGCAGATCAGTTTTTAAACCTTCGTCAAGGAAATATGAGCGTCAGGGAGTACAGTCTTCGGTTTAATTCATTGGCTAGATATGCTCCTAATATGGTAGTGACTATGGCCGATAGAGTTCATCGGTATGTAGACAGATTGGAGCCATATTTGGTAAGGGACTGTATTATTGTTGCGTTAAATAAAGATATGGATATAGCTAGAATACAAGCCTTCACGCAAAAGATGAAGGATCAAAGGCAAAATAGAAGGATACAATAATTTGAAGAAGGGCCATCAAAGAGGGCTAGACCCATGGGACAGTTCATGGCGTCCCAAAGAGGATTTAGGCCTCGGGTTTTCCCTAGACCAACCAGACCATCATTTTCCTACCCTACAACGGGTACTCCACCTCCCTTTTGAGGATCTAGAGGTAGTCAGGTTGGGCAGAGTAGTGGAATACGGGGTTCGCAGATAGCGGGATCTTTTCATCAACTGTGCCAGCGCTGCGAAAAGTTTCATTCAGGTGAATGCTGATTTGAGATGGACGTTTGCTTTTGGTATAAAAATCCAGGACACGTGAAGAGAGAGTGCCCACAGAGAGCCACGGGTAGTAGAACACGACCTACGGGATCAGCAGAATTCAGAGACTCTCCTTGATATAGTGACAGGTACGTTATCTATACTTTTACCTAATGAATATGCATCAATTGATCCGGGTTCTACCCTATCATATGTTACTGTATTTGACTGCGGGAAAATTGGAAGGAACACTAGAGTTAATAGTGAAGTTAGTTGGGGTGTCCACACCGGTTGGTGAATTTATTATAGCTAAAAGAGTATGTCGCAATTGTATAGTAAATGTTGTGATCACGTTACATTGACTAATCTTACTGAGATGAACATGATAGATTTTAATGTTACCATGGGTATGATTTGGTTAGCTTTTTATTAGGCCACAATAGATTGCCGAGCAAAGAAATTACATTTTCACTTTCCACAAAGAATTTTCTTGAATGGAAGTGTACATATGTCGCTTAGCCAGAGTGAAGGATACCAAAGTTAAAGCTACTAATGTGAAAGATACTAGTCTACCCCCATAGGATGTCCCAGTGTAAATTGTATAGACGAGGGATGACACATCGAAAATGTGCATTAATTATAGTCAACGGATTAAAGTGTCAGGAAGATTTTATGTATCAGATACATATATGATGAGCTAAAGAAATGCATTATGGTAAAGCACATCATTCACGATATGCTATTTAGTAGGGAGTAATCAATATGTCCCATGATTTGGAAGCGAATTATTGATGAGATTATATGAAAAGAATATTGCAAAATTTATACTTCAGTAATCGAAGGGATGGTGAGTAAATGTAAAGTACTTGGAATCTGAAGGTTATAGGCTATGTAGAGATTCTTTTTAGTTAGAAATAGATATGATGTCATATGGGTAATAATTGATAGGCTTACCAAGTTAACACAGTTGTAGAAATGTTTTTGGGAACCCAAGTGAATGTAAGCATGGTTTTCGTCTTCAGACAGAGGAACAAGCAAACCGTAGTGTTTAAGCATGAGAAGTTAGTTCTATGTAGCGTACCTTCTAAGATGGTTCAAAGATGTGGTCAAGTCGTATATGACTTTGAAGTATCCCAAGAACTCCTTATAGTTCATTCAGTATCTCATATGTGATGCTTTGAAAGTGTCTAGGAGATTATCCCGTGTTGCTCCCAGTGGAAATCCACCAGTTACAGAAAAATCTCATAGGTGGCGAAGTACGACTTACTATTCTAGCTCGATAAGCAAAAGTAATAAGAAGTAAAGAAGGAGCTTCCGTAATGTAACACCCCGTACCTTCCCAACCCTACTTGATGATGTTGAATAATGTTTTCTTGGGTATCGAGAGATATAAGTATGTAGTTGGTAATGCTAATGACGAGAAAATGGAAATTTGGCCACGTATATGCGATTAGACCTTCGTAGGAGGTGTTTTGTGAGTTCGTGGGGAAATTGTGTAATACCCCGTACATATTCCAACCTCATTTGGTGACGTGGAGTCATGTTTACTTGATGATTAATATCACTAAGTAAGTATTTTATAGTGTTTTGATAGGGTATTGGACGATATGCAAGTGTTGGAAAAAGTGGCCGACAAATTCAGCAAAGTACCAAGACTTGCGCCACTCCCTGTTTCAGGGTGTGTGGCGCAAGCCACCTGATTCAGAGGGCAGCAGGATCTCGCGCCACTGCTTGCTTTGCAGCAAGTGGCGCAAGGCACAACATATTGTGCCCTTCCGCGCTCATTTTGTAACGCGATTCTACGTCGATTCTTAGATGGTTTCTTTTGGTTCTTTGGAGTTCTTTGAGCATTGTTAAAGCTTCAAATACTTCAATACACTCCTACATACTTCTACATTATCAAACCATGAAACACAACTAATTGTCAAAAAAATGTTCAAAGAAGCCATGGACGACTAGAATGTCTATTTTTGCGATTGAGACGACAAATGAGAATCTCGCAAGAGAATATTGTCGTGACATTATGGAATTATTTAAACATGAAATATGTGGTGAATTATACATGAAATTGGTGGTCTAAGTTGAGATATGTTATTGGGCCCAATTTAAAGCCCAAAATGAGCCAAAAATAAGAGGCCCAAAAAGGGTCAAATGACCCATTCTTGTGTTTGACAAGTAAACACAACCTTTTTGACTAATTGGATGGATATATATGAGCATGAGGGCCTATATAAAGCCACCACAAATCAGATTTTTATTTCTTCAAACACACATGCCTTTTTGGAGATATTTCCACAATATTGCTCTCAAACTCTCAAACCCTAAGTCCACTTCTTGGGAAAGAGCATCATCCTACAAGTATTGGTAAGTGTTTATTCTTGTAATTTAATATATTATGTACATGAGAGGTTATGTATATCATGGTAGTTATGGTGGCAAGGTGTTGAATAGTGCACTTTTGGTTTTTGATAAAAGATGTGCATTCTTGTGAATTAAACTTGAAATATGACTTGTGGGTTTGATGAAAAGGCATGGTATGGATGAAATACCAACATGTATGGTGTGATTACATTAAGAAACTTGTTATTTCCATAAAAGTGTAAATTATGAGATTTTGGCCGATTTGTTGTTGTGAGGTGTAGTGAAGTAATTTGATGGCATAATTGTGATGTTGTGGTGATGGAGAAGTGTAAAGTATGAACTTGGTGTGACATGATCTTGGCTATCATGTATTGGTCAATGTATGGAATATTGTGGGATTATTGGAATAATAAATTCATAAATGATATTTTGGTCAATGTTGGGCATGCTGTGGTATTATTGATATGACCATGCCGAAAATGATATTATCAAGGGGAAATGACATGTTAAAGCCAAACACGTGATTGTTGTTATTGTATGCATTTGTAAGGTAGTTGGTGGTTAATGTTGGTTCCATTATGTATTTGTGATGTAGAGTGAAACGTAAAGAAGGAGTGGAATTGTTGCTCTCACATATTTGATTGTGTACTTACATTGGGAAG
This sequence comes from Capsicum rhomboideum, assembly GCA_031232105.1. NCBI lineage: Eukaryota > Viridiplantae > Streptophyta > Magnoliopsida > Solanales > Solanaceae > Capsicum > Capsicum rhomboideum. The sequence goes on from CP124714.1 coordinate 152,765,520, forward strand.
ACAAGGTATGTAAGGTTACTTTGTCCGCATCTTTCCGCGGCAAATAGTGTTCACATTGACATGTCACTTGTCCTATCCCGAAATGTGCTAAGGTATTCCATATCCGGTTACCAATGGTTATTATCACATGTTTCCTACTCATTGATCAATTGTGAATCACATGTCCCCTATTCATGGATAATGTTCTAAAAGCCCAATAAGGTTGTGTTCCAAAGTTCCAATAGTGGTTATACTCATGTATCTTGTTCATTGATTATTGTCCAATAGTTCCAATAGCGTTATGTTTCCACAAAGGCTATGTTTCCAATAATGTTTATTTACATGTCTCTTGCTCATTGGTTATTGTTCCAAAGCTTCCAACAATGTTATGGCTACAAAAGTATCAATCTCTCATAAGCCAAGGGTATCCTATTTCCGGATATCAATTATGGTTCATCACATGTTCTTTGTGCATTGATCAAATGTCATTCATATGTCTCATATGCATTGACTAATGTTCCAAAGATTCTATGGTTCCACCAATGTTATGTTCCAAAGTTCAAAGTGATATTATGACTATCATTGTATAAATCTCAAAGTACCAATCTCAAAGTAAAGATTAAAGTAATGCATATGTGGTCAATGATCAAGTATGGGTGGCAAGTCTAGGGGCGTAAGCCTAGCTCGACTCGATCCCGAGGTATGGACTTATGGGTGGCAGGTCTAGGGGCATAAGCCTAGCTCGACCCGATCCCGATGCATTGATTTATGGGTGGCAAGTCTAGGGGCATAAGCCTAGCTCGACTCGATCCCAACATGACGATAAGTCATGGAAAGACCCACTGATCAGTAGGGGCCCGGGTACATTGTTATCATTGAGCATTGAGATAAAGAAAGCAAAGAAAGTAATGAAAACAATCCACATGGTTTCCAAAATGCAAAATGGTGACATATTCATATTGGTTATTCATATGCATCTGAGTTCATTGAAAAATTTATGAATTGTACAGTTTCATTTGAGCCTTACATACTCAGTACTTATTCCGTACTGACCCCTTTTTGGGGAACTTACCTTACATGTTGCAGGTGCAGGCTAGTAGGCCGCCACAGGAGGTTGCCAGCTGTTTGCGGTTCATTGGTGAGCTCCAGTTAATCCGGGGCTTCTCCGAGTCATAGTGATGCATATGGTTTGAAATAGTACATTGTGTGTAAAGCGGGGACTTGTCCCGACTTTCAGTTGGTTTTGGTAAATGCATCTGTTAGAGACTTTTGTAGACGTATGTGGGTGTATGTGTATAAGATGATAGATGAAGTCTGGACTTGATGGCCTCAACGGCCAAGTTTCTCATATGAATATACGTCATATGTCCTATGCTTTTCGATTTTAGCCTTTCATGTTTCTATGTGATAGTAGTGTTTCCTATGACATGCATATGACTAAATAGAAGCAAAGCTTGGTTCTCTCGGGCCTTATCGGCGCCGGGTGCCAATCACGTCTCGATGGGATTCGGGTCGTGACACGTAAAAGCACAATAGGAGAAACGAACACATGGAAGAAGTCACAAGGGAGACCAAAGAAATAATGAAATCTAAAATAATCGTAAGTTTTGGACACGGAATCAAAGTTCAGGATATGGAATTGGAGTCATAATAAGTAAGTCTTTACAAGTATTCTATGTGCCTATTATAATTGAAGGATTCACTTTCGGCTTAAGGTATTACGATGAGACAATGTTACTAACATTTGAGGACGAATGTTTCTAAGGGGGGAAGGATGTAAAACCCCGTACCTTCCCAACCCTGCTTGACGACGTTGAATAATGTTTACTTAGGTGTCGAGAGCTATACGTACGTATTTGGTAATGTCAATGATGAGAAAATATAAATTTGGCCTCGTACATGTGATTAGCCCTGCGTAGGAGGTGTTTTACGGTTTTCATGGAGTATTTGTGGGGTTCAAAATGAGGCTAAGAGGAACTATAAACAAAGGATATTAAGGGTAATAAATAAGTTAAAGAATATGACTTGAAGTATCTAACCAAACCCGCGAAGAAAAGTCGAAAAATGAAATTTTCAAAAATTTTAAGGGAGGGGCGCGCCAGAGGGCGTGCCACACCGCTCTGGGATAAAATTTTTAGTCCAGCGTCAGCAAGCTGGCGCGCCCAAGGGCGTGCCAGGGTGGTTTTGCCACTTTTTCAAAGTTGGAAATTTTCTTAAGTCCCAAGGGTGCCCGGGGAAGTACCGAGCCAATTTTTGCCACATTTCTTCTACAACCATGAGTATATACATGAAATGACTGAAATATTATATTGGTGTGATAAAATTACTCGTGAACTAATTTGGCATCGAAATGACGATTTTACCCTTTTGGTCAAAATAGGCCATATGTGGCTAGAATCGCTTACTTTTGGGATTGAGACTACGAATATAAATCTCGTGAGTGGAAATATCGTTATAACACATATATGATGGAATAGACATTGATTTTAGTGGTCCAAGATAATATATGTGTTAATGGGCGAATTTGAGGCCCAAAGTGGAACCAAAATGCATGGTCCAATGGGTCAAAAAGACCCATTCTTCCATTGACTAGTAAACACACATGTGAGACTAGATAAGCATGAATGCAAGGTCTATAAAAAGGGAGAAAAATCAGATTTTAATTCATTAGACATACACATCACTTTCTGTCATTTTCTAGAGTTTTCAAGATAACTCTTTTGGTGGCTCTTCAAACCCTAAGGAATTTTTGGGCAAGATCATCATCTTCCAAGCTTGGGTAAGTGATTATTCTTGTACTTTAACATATTATAAGCATGAGAAATTATGTAGATCATGTTGGTTATGATTGGAAGTGTTGGACATGGCACTTTTGGTTTTTGTTAAAAAGATGTGTTATCCATGGGATTGTAACTTGAATTATGACTTGTGGTTTTGATGAAAAAGCATGGTATGGGTAAAATATCAATATGTATGGTGTGATTGTGGTCTTAAAATTGTTATTTTTCTATATGTGTATATTATGGGATTTTGGACGATATGTGATATGAGGTGTATTAAGGTGACTTGATGGATTCATTGTGATATGGTGCTTAGGAGAAAGTGTAAAGGAGAAACCTTGTGGTGAAATGCTATTGGTATGTGATGTTGTGGTCAATGTATAGAATGTTATGGTATTGTTGGCATGAAAAGGCTATAAATGGTATTGTAAAGGGTGAAATAATGTTATAGGAGACTCATGTAATTCATGGTAGTCTTATACACTTGGAATGTAGAATGTGGTCAATGTATGGCATGAATGGGGTATTATTGGTATGACAATGCCGTAAATGGTATTGTAGAGAAGGAAATGACATTTTAAAGATAAACATGTAACTCATTGTTGTCATATGCATTTGTAAGGTAGTTGGTGGTTAATGTTGGTTCCGTTATATACTTGTGATGTAGAGTTAAACGTAAGGGAGGAGCGGGATTATTGTGCTCACATATTGGATTGTATATTTACATTGGAAAGATAAGGTATGTAAGGTTACTTTGTCCGTATCTTTCTGCAGCAAATAGTATTCACATTGACGTTACACTTGTTCCATCCCGAAATGTGATAAGGTAGCCTATATCCGGTTATCAATGATCATTATCACATAGTTCCTACTCATTGACCAATTGTGAACCTCAGGTCTCATATTCATGGTTAATGTTCCAAAAGCCCAATAAGGGTATGTTCCAAAGTTCCAATAGTGGTTATACCCATGTATCTTGTTCATTGATTAGTGTCCAAAGGTTCCAATAGTGCTATGTTTATAATAATGCTATGTTTCTCACAATGTTTATTCCCATGTCTCTCACTCATTGGTTAATGATCCAATGCTTCAAGTAAAGTTGTCATAACATTAAAATTTCTAAAAGAACTATCCCAAAGAGAGTAAGATGTAAGGAGAATCTATTTATTCTTGAAAAGCATTTTCCAATCATGTCATGTTCCAAAGTCTAATAATATTATGGATATGTCGGTACCAATTTCTCCCAAGTGTAAAGGTACTAATCTCATAAGACCTCATAAGCGTAATAAGAGAGGTGATGTGCAAGTTAATATAATTATTCCTCATAAGTGAAGATGTCAATCTCATGAAGTAAAGGAGTGAAGTGAAATGTGTATATAAGTGTGTGCTTCAATTAATGTCATGATCTTTAATGTGTCACTTTCATAACTATGTAAAGGAAATGATATTGTTAAAAAGTAATGCACATATGGTTACTTTATGCTTTATTGAGTATGGATCACAATCTAAAGGGTATAAGTTCAAGATGGAATAATCCCAATATCATGCTATGTTAGTTATTATTGCCCACCAAAGGTGGAGGGCCGGTATTATTTATTATAACCCACCAAAGGTAGAGGTCTGGTATTATACTTATATATTATAGCCCACCAAGGTGGAGGCCCGGTACTATATACATATATATTATAGCCCACCAAAGGTAGAGGTCCGGTACTATATACTTATTTATTATAGCCCACCAAAGGTGGAGATCCGGTACTATATACTTATTTATTATAGCCCACCAAAGGTGGAGGACCGGTATTATGTACTTACCTATAAGGTGATGATTGGTCATTATAACCCACCTAGAAGGTGATGATCGGTATTATAGTAAGATCCACATAATGAAGATAGTTGTAAAAGAAAGTAGAGTATATCCCTTGCATAAATTTAGAGCTAAAGGTAAAGGCTAGTACAAGACTGAATGATCAAGTAATGAAATAATAGGAGTAATGAACATGGTTCCACATATTCAGGACGGAGGTATATCCATATTTATTATTCTCTTACGCTTTATTTCTTGGATGTACTTATGTATTATTATAGTTTCATATGGCCTTACATACTCAGTACTTTCTTCGTACTGACCCCCTCTTGGGGGACTTACCTTACATGCTGCAGGCACAGGTGTTAGTAGATCTTCGCAGTAGGCGATGAGATATCCACAAATTGTTGGTGAGCTCTAGTTGATCCGGGGCTTTTCCGAGTCATTATGCATATTGGTTTGAGATTGTATATGAGTATAGAGCGGGGTGTGTCCCGACTCTAGGTTTGTCATAGTCATGTATCTGTAGAGGCTTTGTAGACCTATGTGGGTATATAAATGTAAGATAAGTACGTTCAGTTCGACGTAATGGCTCCAACGGCCAAGTTTTGAATATATATTTATGGCATATGTTTCCATGTCTATGGTTTCCGTATAGTTGCATAAAGTAGAATAATCTTCATACGAGGTTATGCATACGAGTGTCCATAAGCAAAGATTGGTTCTCTTGGGCCATATCGGCTTCGGGTGCCAGTCCGGCCGGAGTGGGATTCGGGTCGTGACATAAATCACAAGTCATGCTAGAAGGCAATCATAGATGTCAAGTTCACAAACAAGCACAAAGCCAAGAAAGTCTAAGTGCTACAACAAAACCATGGCCTACCTCAATTCCTTGCTCAAAGTCACCTTTAAGCCATTTCTTTGCCTTTTTGTTCTTGTTCAATTCGTTCTTGATCTATACAACAAGAAGAATACACGCCCATTTCAATAATTTTTCCCTTTTTAAGTATTAGGGATCAACAACCACTGATTTTAGTCATAAACTCACCTTATTTCATCATTTTAGAGTTTTCTATCTCTTAAACCTTATGAACTTTACTGAAAGTCGCACAAACAACCGTAATTCTAGTCCCATTAGTGTTTTCTAACACCCTAGGATCATTACATACTGAATTTACAAACAATCTCATCATTTTTCATCAATTTCTATAACCTAGGGTTAAATCACAAAACCCACCATTAATCCATTTTTAGTGATTTTCTAAGGTTAAACGAAGTAAATTCAAGTCTGGAATGTAATTACTTACCTCTAAAGATGGAAAACTCCACCAACCCTCTGAAAATCGCCTTCCCTAGAGCTCTATAGCATTTTTCGTAAAGTGGAGAATGAAAACGTTTTGTGGATTTTAAAAACTAAAATTTTACTAAGCTTTACCGTTGCAGCAGATAATTACCTCTGCAACGGTTCCCGCCCTTTTTTATGAAGTCCGCCTCTGTGGTTCTTCTTACCGCTGCAGCGGTACCATTGTAATGGTTAATTTTTTTGCTATAGCAGTTTGAGGCAGAAACTTGGGACCTCTCCTCTGTTTTCCTCATTTTACAACACACACCATGAATTTCAATATTGTGAACCAACCCCTCCACGATAAATGCTATAACCAGAGTTCTATAACTCCGTTTCAGATGCTAGAAGTTGCTACGACTTCCTATACTTGTTGGATATCTAATGATCATATCAAATCCCTTCAATACACACCACATTAGTACCATATTTTATTCGATTATCATACCCTAAAAAATAAGCCAATCATAGACTAGCCTTGAATTTCTCAAAATTTCTCTAAGGGAAGTCTAGGTGCAATTTCCACCTCTTATTTTAGCATAACCACATTTTGGGTCATTACATTTGATACCAATTTACCACTCGTCCGTCCCCAAATGACAGCTGACCCAAAAGAAAACATAACCACTGAAAAAGAAAGTACCTAAATCAATAAACAAGTGCGGATACAGCTTACGCATGTCCGCTTCTGTCTCCCATGTTGCCTCTTCTATAGTACGTTTCGTCCACTGAACTTTCACACAAGGAATAACTAGTGTCCTAAAATTCCTCACATCTTTAGCTTGAATCACAATCGGTTTTTGGACAATTCCTTATTAAACAGTTTTGGGTCCTAATGAATAATATAGTCAACATCCCCATAGTACTTCTTTAACATTGACACATGGAATATGGGGTAAACCTCGGACATACTAGAGGGTAAGGACAACCTATATACTAGCGACCCCACTTCCTTCAACACCTCAAAGGTTCCTATGTAACTTGGGCTCAACTTGCTCTTCTTGCTGAATCACATGACACCTTTCATGGGTGACACCTTCAAAAGTACCTTATCCCCCTTCTCAAATTTCATATCTCTTACGTTTTTGTCTGTGTATTCTTTCTATCGGCTTTGAGCCGCTATGGGCTTCTCCTATATAAATCTAACCTTCTCCATAGAGTCCTTGAGCATATCTGTGCCCCAAGGCCTCGCCTCAAATGCATCAAACCACCCAATTGGGGACCTACATCGTCTACCATATACGACCTCAAAAGGAGCCATGTCAATACTAGAGTGATAGATATTGTTGTAGGAAAATTCACATAACTGTAAGTATTGGTTCCACTGACCCCCGAAATCCATAACAAAAGCCCGAAGTATGTCCTCAAGCACTTGAATAATTCGTTCTGATTGACCATCAGTCTGTGGGTAAAAAGCCATGCTTAGGTCCAATCTAGGACCCAACTTGGACTGAAGCCTTTTCCAAAATTTAGAAGTGAATTGAGTACCCCGGTTTGATACAATGGACACCAGTACCCCATGTAGCCTTACAATTTACTTCACATAAATCTTGTCCAACTTGGCCGCATTATAATCAACTCTTACTGGAATAAAGTGAGTTGACTTAGTCAACCGATCAAGAATAACCCAAATAGAGTCGCATTTCCTCAAGGTTATCAGAAGGCCAACCACGAAATCCATCGTTATCCATTTCCACTTCCATTTCAGAATAGGCATCCATTGAAAAGTACCACTAGTCTTTCGATGTTCGTATTTGACTTGCTGGCAATTTTGACACTTAACCACAAAATCTACAATGTCACGCTTCATCCTTCGCTACCAATAGTATTATCTCAAGTCTCTATACATCTTATTGGCATTTGGATGTATGGAGTACTTGGAGTTATGAGCCTCTGCCAGAATGGTTGGAATCAAGTTATCTACCCGAGGTACACACAACCGACCTTGGATTCTCAAGGCCCCCTCATCATCCAGAATGGCCTCTTTCGCCTTCCCTTGTAATACTTTTTCTCTGAGGTTGTTCAATTTCTTATTTTCAAACTGTTGGATCTTAATCTGATCATAGAAAGTGGACATAGCATCCATGTGTACCAACACCTTTCCTTCGCTAGTTTTCTACAATCTAAGAAAATCGTTAGCCAAAGACCATACCTCTCTCGCTAATGCGTGCATGGACACCTACAGAAATGCTAAGCTCCCTATTCTCACAAGTTTTTAGCTTAGTGCATCCGCCACCACATTCTTTACCTGGGTGGTACAAGATTGAGATGTCATAGTCTTTAATCAGCTCCATCCATCTCCTCTGTCTCAGATTCAAATCCTTCTAAGTAAACACATGTTGCAAGCTGCGGTAGTCTGTGAACACCTCACACTTTACCTCGTAGAGATAATGTCTCCAATTTTTAAAGTGAACACCACGACTGCCAATTCCAAGTCATGCGCGGGGTAGTTTTTCTCATAAGGCTTTAGTTACCTAGAAGCATAAGCAATCACATTTCGATCCTGCATCAACACAACACCTAAACCCAAATGTGAGGTATCACAAAATACAATAAAATATTTACCCTCGATAGGCAGGGTTAGTACTAGAGCCGAAATCAACAAAGTTTTAAGCTTTTGAAAGGTCTCCTCACACTTGTTATCCCATTCAAACGAAACTTCCTTCTAAGTCAGGCGGGTCATGTGCGAATCAATGGCAACAAATCCCTTAACGAACCGGTGATAGTAATTGGCCAATCCCATAAAAATATGGATCTGTGTCACGTTCGCCGATCTGGCCCAATTTTAAACCACCTCAACCTTTTGCGGGTCCACCATAACTCCTTCTTTAGAAATCATGTGCCCTAAGAAGGACATCGAAGAAAGCCAGAATCTGCAGTTAGAGTACTTAGCATACAATTATTTCTCCTTTAAAAACTTCAACACAGTACACAAATGAGCTTCATGCTCTTCCTCACTCTTAGAATAAACAAGTATATCATCAATAAACACAATAACGAACGAATCCAAAAAGGACTTAAACACTCTATTCATCAAACTCATGAAAGAAGCTGGGGCATTGGTAAAGCCAACAGACATAACCAAAAACTCGTAGTTCCCGTAACCAGTTAGGAAAGCAGTCTTTGGGATATTCTCTGCCCTAATTTTTAGCTGGTGATAACCCGACCTCAAATCATTCTTAGAGAACATTGCAGCTCCTTGTAACTGGTCAAAAAAACCATCTATTTTAGGAAAGAGATATTTAGTACGAATGGTCACCTTATTCAACTGGTGGTAGTTTATGGACATCCTCATACTACTAGCTTTCTTTTTCACACACAACACTGGTGCACCCCAAGTAGAGATACTTAGGTGAATAAAGCCCCTCTCTAACAACTCTTACACTTAGAATTTCAACTCTCTCAACTCTGCAGGTGCCATACAATATACAGGGATAGAAATGGGTCTAGTCCCTGACTCTAGGTATATATAAAAGTAAACTTTCTGATCTGGAGGCATACCCGAAAGATCATACAGAAACACTTTTAGGAATTTACAAACCACTGAAACTGATTCTATAGGAGGGATTACAGATTTATCTTCCCGAAGATGGGATAGAAGCGCCCTACACCCTCTCTTTACAAATTTCTGAGCACAAATTGTGGACACAACCCTGATTGGATTAGGATTAAATGTGCCCTCCCACTCTAAATTCTTTTCCCCGGGCATTGCTAAAGTGATGGTTTTGGAATAACAATCAAGAACAACATGATAAAGGGACAACCAACTCATTTCCAAAATAATATCAAATTCCTCCATGTCTAAAATGACTAAGTTTGCTAGGGTATTAAAACCTATGAATATCACCGAACACGTATGATATACCTGATTAATACACATAGACACCCCAACCGGTGTAAATACACATATAGGAGCATCAAGATATTCATAGTCTAAGTCCCAACCCATAGAAAATTTCACAGACACATAAGAGAAGGTTGAACCTGGATCAAACAATACAGAAGCCATACGATCACAGACAAGAATAGTACCCGTGACCACCACATTGGAAGCTTTATCCTCAAGACGAGCCAAAATTGCATAAAGATGTGCTTTGTCACCCCCTTGGCTGCCACCTCTACCACCCTTAGCTCAATTTCTACCAAATTGTCCTCCACCTCGATTGGCCTGGTTTCCATCCCTAGCTTAACCACCATGCCCTCCTTGTGGATGGCTCCTACTATTTCCTCCTCTACCACGACCTGCCAGAACTAGAGCAGTAAAAGTTAGTTCCTGTGTTAACTGACCTGCTGACAAGATGTTAGGGAAATACCTTCTGACATGTCCCAAACCCCCACACTCAAAGCTTTTAGGTCCCAAAGTAGATCTCTGAACTAAAGTGGAAGAAAACGTGTAGCTACCGACTTAGAAAGGCTAATAATTGATCCTAGACGGGCCCCCTACAGACACTAGCATAGATGAATGGTAGGGCTTAAAAGAACTAAGCCCCTCTGAAAAAGTACCACTGAATTGGCCCATGGTTCAATCCTTCTTCTCTTTTGCCTTTACCTCTCCCCGTTTCTCAAGTGCTTCAGCCTTCTTTGACAAATTCAACAATATCCTGAAAATACTTACCAGCCACTTCCACAGATAAGGTACCCAACTGAATCCACGAATTCAGACCCTTCATGAAATACCTAATTCGCTCCTCTTCTGAGGTAATCAACTATAGTGCATAACAGGAAAATGCATAAAACTTGGCCTCATAGGCTGCCACTGACATGTTACCCTGCTCCAACCTTAGAAACTCATCTTTCTTCTGGTCATGATAAGTGCAGGGAACATATTTCTTGAGGAATACATTCTGAAATTGGGCCCAAGTAAGTGGAGGTAAGGTAACCCTGCACTCCACAAATGACCTCCAACTTTGCTTGGCTTTATTCTGCTGCTGAAAGGAAACAAACTCCACCCCATACTTTTTAACAATAACCATTTTGTGCAGACGTTCATGACAATCTATTAAGAACTCAAAAGCATTCTTAGACTCTGTACCTTGGAATATGTTCTGAAATTAGGCCTAAGTAAGTGGAGGTAAGGCAGCCCTATACTTCACAAATGACCTCTACCATTGTTTGGCTTCATTGTGCAGCTGAAAGGAAACAAACTCCACCCCATACTTTTCAACAATACCCATTTTGTGCAGACATTCATGATAATCTATTAAGAACTCAAAAGTATCCTCAGATTCTGTACCTTAGAATACTGGGGGCTTCATCAGTCATTACTGGTCCAAGCACCTGTTGAGGATACACCCCTGTTTCAGAGACTACATCTATCCTGGGTGCTACAGCCGCAGTATATTGCAAGGCCATGGATGGAGCAGTTGGAACCACTTGAGTGTAGCTAGTGACAGCCAAGCTACCCAAGAACCCCAACATTTGTTGAATCATCTCTGCAGACAAAGGCACCTGAGCTACACCATTTGGTGCTGGTACCACATTCTATGGATCTATCCTCTTCTTTCTCAACTACTCCTTCTTTATCCCGTGCATGGCCTAGAGCATTCTGTTGTGGGGGAGGGAACAACAATCTCTGTCTTGCCGGTATCCCAAATACCTAAGCTCTATCCCTAACGAGCGCTGCTCCCAGTCCTCCCCTTCTTGCTCTGCCTTTAACTCTAGGCCTACCTCGAACTACGACTCAGTGACTGGTGCGGGTGCAACTGCAGGTGGTGCTGCGGGTGCTGCTGCTGCTGCTCTGGTGGAACAAGTATTAATCATCTGCGAACAAGAATTAAAAGATTAGATACCAATTTGGATTGCCAGATACCAATTGGAATAAAGTTATAGTACAAAAGAATGAAAGAAAAGAATTCATTCCTAAAGTTCTATAGCCTCCCGATGAAATGTATAGATGTCTCTGTACCATTTCTCAAGATTCTACGAGACCTGTTCTTGTACGATGAGATCTACAAATCCAGTGATCTAATACAATCTCTATCACATCCCAAACAGTCATGATTGGCACCCATCATAACCTATGGCAGGAGAACCATAGTTACCTCACCTTTACTCACTTATGTGTCATCTCCACATTCATTATAGTAGTAGCTCACGTGATTTTTAATAAATTCTAAAAATGGCTCATTCAACCACTAATAATCATTTAGAAATATTATCATCCATGAAGGGGAGCCTTGGAGTAACTGGTAAAGTTGCTGCCATGTGACCAGGAGGTCACGGGTTCAAGCCTTGGAAACAGCCTCTAGAAGAAATGCAAGGTAAGGCTGCGTACAATACATCCTTGTGGTGGGGCCCTTCCCCGGACACCGCGCATAGTGGTAGCTTTAGTGCACCGGGCTGCCCTTTTTAAATATTATCATCCATAAAATGAAATAGAGTGCAGAAACCTCTATCTATTACAATCCCCGCGATCTGAAGTCACCGTACAAGAACATCTAAGAATAAGCTAAGTCTGAAACCAACAAGAATATCCAAAATATAACAAAATATGAATTGTCATAGTCCCGAAACAAAGGACATCAACATCACAAAAAGATTTGAAGGTTGTCCGAACATTGTGCTCACCCTCAAAATCAAGTCTGAATCACTATCTAAAGCCGAGGTCGTGTGTCAATAGCTGGAAGATGTTCTTCACTCAACAAAAAGAAGAGTGCAGGTAGCATCAGTACATCAACAAGTACTGGTAAGCATCATAGGTAGACTAACTCAACAATGTACAAGTAAGCAAGCCAAACAAGTATAAAAGTGATCATAACAAAACCCATAACCAATGATATCATTCAACTCAACACATAATATATCATCACATAATTACAACTCACAAGTTTACTTTTCACACTTAATCATTTTCATCAACAACTCATCATCATGTATAGTCATCAATAAGCACCCAATGTATATGTATGAGTGCATGTATGTAAGATATGAGCATCATCTCTTACTCTTCTCAACCTCATCATCAACATAACATCATACCGGCGTGGTACCTGATCCATTATCACATTCGTACCGACATGTTACCCGACCCATCATCACAACATATCAATACAAATGCAAATGAAATGCAATGCAGTCATTAAATCACAATTCATGCTAGAAGGCAATCATAGATGTCAAGTTCACAAACAAGCACAAAGCCAAGGAAGTCTAAGTGCTACAACAAAACCATAGCCTACCTCAATTCCTTGCTCAAAGTCATCTTTAAGCCATTTTTTTGCCTGTTTGTTCTTGTTCAATTCATTCTTGATCTATACAACAAGAAGAATACACGCCCATTTCAATAATTTTTCCCTTTTTAAGTATTAGAGATCAACAACCACTGATTTTAGCCATAAACTCACCCTATTTCATCATTTTAGAGTTTTCTATCTCTTAAACCTCATGAACTTTACTTGAAGTCGCATAAACAACCGTAATTCTAGTCCCATTAGTGTTTTCTAACACCCTAGGTTATTACATACTGAATTCATAAACAATCTCATAATGTTTCATCATTTTTTATAAACTAGGGTTAAACCCCAAAACCCACCATTAATCCATTTTCTAGTGATATTCTAAGGTTAAACGAAGTAAATTCAAGTATGGAATGTAATTACTTACCTCCAAAGATGAAAAACTCCACCAACCCTCTAAAAATCGCCTTTCCTAGAGCTCTATAGCGTTTTCATAAAAGTGGGGAGTGAAAACATTTTTTGGTTTTTAAAAATAGAAATTTTACTGTGCGTTACCACTGCAGCGGTTAAAGTTCCATTGTAGCGGTTCACACCCTGTTTCACGGAGGCCACCACTGCAGTTCTTATTACCATCATAGATATACCGTTGCAATAGTCTGAGGTAGAAACTTGGGACCTCTCCTCAATTTTCCTCATTTTACAACACACACCATGAATTTCGACATCACGAACCAACCCCTCCATGATAAATGCTATAATCGAAGTTCTATAACTCTGTTTCAGGTATTGAAAGTTGCTACAACTTTGTATACTCATTGGCTATCTAATGATCACATTAAATCCCACCACTACACACCACATTAGTACCAAATTTTATTTAATTATCACACCCTAAAAAATAAGCCAATCCTAGGTTAGCCCTGAATTTATCAAAATTTCTCTAAGGGAAGTGTAGGCGTAATTTTCACCTCTTATTTCAGCATAATGATATTTTGGGTCATTACACAAAGTCATTGCAGAAGGTCAAAAACATATGCAACATGATGATTATGCATCTCAAATAATGAATGTAAATTAGATAAAAAAGGTAGAGAAATAAAGTACAATGAATAAACAGCCAGACACAGGTGACACATTAAATGTGGCAACTAAGGAGAAACAGGTAACAAGAACTAAGCAGAAGGGAATGTCAATAAAGTCATAGGAAATCAGAATTGAAGATGATGTGACAAATAAAGCCACTGCTGAAGGTCACAGGCATGTGCAATAGGATGATTATGCAACTCAAATAATAAATGTAAAGTAGATAAAATATACAGAAAAAGAGAGTACAATGAATAAACAACCGCACAAAGGTGACACATCAAATGTGGAAACTAAGGAGAAATAGTTAACAAGAACCAGTTGGGTTGATACAGTTGATAAAGATCATAGGCACTGCAAGAAGAAAATAAGAAATCCAATGAAGATACTATGCAGAATGCAGGTATTAATGCAGTGATCAGTAATAAAGGTGTATTAGAGAACAACTCTGAGTTGGTATTATGCCAGAATGAAGAAGAAAATCAGCTTTTAAAGGATCTAGTAAATGCAACTTTTCATGAACCTTTATAGGTTGATGCTACTGGTACAAAGATGTTACTAGCTGATGGACAGGATTTAGGTCTGCCTGGAGGTGAGACTGTGAATGTCAAGGAGTTATGTGTTAGTAATCTTGATGCAAAAGCCATGGTGTCACAGAAACAGGTGTCTCTTTATAAAATCCTACATGATATTATTTCCCATAAGATTTCAAATATAGTGATAAATAATAAAAATACAAAGCTAGATGAAGTGCCTATAGACGATAAAGATGAGGAAGAAAATCAAACCAATTGCAGTAGACTGTGAAAGATGCAGGGATATCTCTTCAGTTACAAACAAAAAGTAAAAAAGCAAAGGGCAAGACCGATAACAGTAGGCCTACCAGGGTGATCCCTAAGAGGAGGGTAAAATCTAGTTCTAAATGGGTTACAAGATGCTGTTTTGGAACATAAGGTCTGTAAGAACACAACATGCTTTTCACAAAGTACAAATGTTACACAGACATCATAAATTTTTTATGATAGCTTTTATAGATCCATTTCAACATCTATGTTAGATTCAAAAATACAAGAGAAGTTGGGAATGCACTATGCCAAGTACATTCAGAATGGGAAAATTTGGATTTTTGTCCAAGAGGATATTCAGGTTACTATTTTATCTGAATCTGACCAACTTCTTACCACTCAACTCACTTTATTGGATGGGAGATCTATTATCACTTCTGCTGTGTATGCTGTTGACACCCAATTTTGACCTCCCGATATTCCTTTTAGGCTACTATTTTATAAATTATTAGTTTTGGGTATTAATATTTCTTATTTTTATCAAATAAATCTTTACGTCTCGCATTCATGATTTTGAAATATGTCATTTATTTTAATATTTTTTTATCAATTTAAATATAATATTTTACATAATTTTGTTAATATTTATTAAAGTATTTCCGTAAATATGCATACTCATAAGTTACAAATGCGTAGTTTATTATTATTACTATTATTATTATTATTATTATTATTATTATTATTATTATTATTATTATTATTATGATGATGATGATGATGATGATGATGATGATGATGATGATGATGATGATGATGATGATGATGATAGCATTTCTTGACTTATTTTCAAATTATTATCACCATCAATTCTATATAAGATTTTACGTAACATTAATTTTATATGCATAATTTATTTTAAGAATAACGATTTTTGGGGCATTTTGTTTATTTATTTATTTTATTATTATTATTGATTCACTATTACATAGTAGCTGAATTCAACTGAATTTCCCCAATTCATCTAATTTCTAGCCGGTTGGTACACAATTGATTTCACTTTTAGCCTAAATTGATTTTAATTTGATCTCAAATTGAAATCCCTAAATTCATTTCATTTGACCCAATTTAAACCCATCAGATTGACCCATAAACTGACCCTTTCTAATTTTAAATCACAGCTGTTGATCTCATGTGATCAACGACTGAGATCAGATCCCCCTTTTATTTCCTTTTAATCCCTTAACCCCCAAAACCTATCCCTAATTCATTTTCTTCTCCACTATACCAGCCGCCATCGTCCATAGCCACACCTCACTAGACCACTATCTCCACTGCTCTACCGCTAAGACCCCCATGAACACAAACCACCACACCACCTGCCGCCACCCTCTCAGCCTCTCTATCTCCTCTCCATTGGGTTCCATCACGACGGTTGCTCCGACGAGTCTCGTGCCACCTCAGCCTCATCAGAAAGCCACCCAACATGGACTACCATCACGAGCTTAGGACAGCTGTGGTCGGTGAGAACCACCATAACCGACTTTATCTCCTCCACTCTCTCATCTTTCTCGTGTCTCTCTCTCTCTCTCTTTCTCCATTATATCGCTGCCTTACCTCTCTCTCCATCTACTTTCACCGCACCATATCTGATGATCCACCGGAGAAATCCCTTTAAGCCGCCACCCTTTTCTGTCTCTCTGCCTCTTCTTATTCTCGCCTTTAAAAACCCCAAACCCCAAAAATCTCACCCTTTCTAAGAGTTTCATAAAGTTTTGATGGAGTGATCATCGTGTATGGAACACCCACAACTTCTCATGGCTAAATCTTGGATGATCGAAAGTTCTGAAGGCACCCATTTCGTCTCTATTTCAATTGAACGTTAAAGGTTCCGATTCTAGTGCTGATTCATAAGAATACGTTGAGGTATGATCTTTTAATGTTTGTTATATGCTCAATTGGTTGGTCCTATAGCTCGATGCATGACTGATTTCTCTGTGATTCAATATTAGCGTCAATTCTGTGTTGTGTTTGATTAGTATTTGCCTATTCATGCTGCTCTATGCTTTGTATATTGTTTACATGAACCATCTCAAATCGTTTTCCTCTGTGTGACTCACGTGTTCATTAAATCACATGTTTTTATTATTTTCGAGTATTATGATTACAAATTTCTGTAAATCAAGTCAGAATTTTAGTCTGGTTGTTTCCTTTCTTTTTGATTTTGAATTATGATAACCTGTGAATTTGATTTATTTGGTAATCTTGGACTGATTTTAGGCTTAAATTGATTGAGAAAACTTCTCATGAATTATTTTCTTCCTCAATATCGGACAGATTTGGTGCCTGATTAATTTTATTACCTTATTTGAGAATGTTTCTGCCCAAAACCAAAGAGGTTTGATTTGAATTACTCCCTTCCTTAAGTGTAGCAACATCTCATACGTTAATTATGGTAGTTGGGAGATTATTCCTTGGTGCAATTTCCTGTGATTGTGTGATAATTTCAAGACCCTTGTTGTTCTATACCTATTTAACCATTTTGTTTAAGGAAAGAAATTCCTGGATTGCTTCTGCTATTGTTGGTAATGATCCTAGCTTTATTTGATAACTTAATAGTCATTCTCTACTATAAAAATAGACCTTCTCTCACTATTTAGACATATATTGACTCCCACTTACATACTCTTAAATACTTTTCTGGCATTACTCTCTCCGACACTTAATATATTTCTAAACTTGTATTCTGATTTTGCTCTAGAAAGCGCTGGTTTTTGATTTCTTGTTACTGCTTTTGCTGCTAACTGGTTAGTCTTCTATCAAAGAAATTTTCATTCATGCGTGTAGTTCGTTGAAGTTATGTTTCCTGCATTGGCTATAATCATTTATGTAACTCTAATGGAGGCTCACAGGTTAGTCACCCCATATCCCTTCTTTCTATGTTTATCTGTTATGTTTGGAACTTATTTGAACTTCAACATATGTACCAATCTGTGACCAATATGATTTAGTCTTGTCCCATATGCATTTGAGTTGATGTAATTTTTATGCTAGTTACTGCCAGTTCTGCCTCATAGAGATACCATGCCTACAAATTTCGATCTCTATGGTTTCTCGCATGCTGTTTTGTGTTTAACAGGAACCCGTCTCTGATTGGAAATCTTTGAAGAGTTGCATGAGATTGGAGGGATATTAAGGGCTGTCCAAGTCACCATTTAATTAATGTCTTTTCTGTTTGATTCATTCGGTCATGTAATAATTATTGTATAAACGATATCGACATAATGAAATAACGGGGACTGCTTATGGGGGAAGGGGATTATGTGATTTGCATGTTTAATAACACAATTATTTTTATCACTTAGGCAATCCATCTTAGGACTACTAACCAAATCTCGACCTATTAATTAATTATTTTGTCACCTAGAAATCATGTTTTAGGGTTCTTTATCAACTTTCAATACGTTAAATTAATTAAGAGCATGTCAAATTTAACTTATAGCATGTTTAATTAATTTACAACACTTCAATTTATTTTTCAGTATTTAAATCATTTTTCAGCATATAAATTATTTTCCGGCATATATAAATTAATTGCCAACATTTAAATTTATTTTTTAGCTCTCTTAATTTAATTTCCAGCATTTAAATTTATTTTTCAGCACTTTCAACTAAATTTCCAGCACATTTAAATAAGTTTTCCAGCATGTCTAATTAACTTTTTTAGTATTTTAAAATTAATTTCCAGCATCTAAGATAGATTTTCCAGCATGTCTAATTAATTTTTCAGCATTTTAAAATTAATTTCCAGCATATTAAAATAATTTCCAGCGTCTAAGATAAATTTTCCAGCATGTTTTAATTAATTTACAGCATATTAATTAAATTTTTGGCACCTTGATTAATACGCCTCACCTAGAAATCATGCCTATAGGTCTTAATCACGTAAAATAAATAATTATCCTTTCAAGCATGTTAATCACCTAATCAACTCTAATTAATCAAGAGGCTTACTTGAAACCGATATGTGCTACTTGTCGAAGTCCGGTTTGTTTTGTTTGACGCTAATCATGAGTCTAATTAGGCAGCCTAAGGTTTTCTTTATGTCTAGACCTTTATCCAAAATAGACTGTCCAACGCCTCTTGGACATTAAGTTGGGACAGGTAGGCATCTTAGGGAACGTTAGTTTTATCATTTTCTTTAGTGCGCCTCTAGGCTTGATAACAACCTTATAATCAAACTAGGCGGGTAGATAGAGGGAAATGATGGAAGTTGACCCGAGCAGAATACGAAAATGCAACATACGACATTGTCATGTGTTAACAAGCAGGGCACTGATCCGAATAGGATAAAATCAACTCCTTGTCCAAGTCTTCTAAATCGACTTTCCTTTTCTTTATTTGCCTGTTTAATTATCTGGGGTAGTTTAGGTCTATTATTTAAGTAAATCTTTTCGATATAAATTGTGTCCCTTCTATCTCCTCGCTGATCTGATTCACATTTTTATGCACCTTATTACTTGATCTCTTGGATTATTATGATTAATTAAGTAATAACTGAATCACATGTTTAGTTTATTTATTGTTTTTTCTAGTTTTAAACATTTTGCTAATATTAAATTAATAAAATAATTGACCTTTTGCTTATCACATAGAATCCCCCATGTAATATATGAGTTCGGCTGGGACCCACATTTGTGGACCTCGAAAGGTGGCTAACACCTTCCTTTTGAGGTAACCTTAACCCTTACCCAAATTTCTGGTTGACATAGATCAATAATAAATAAAATATGCTTGTAATTAGCTTAGAATGGTGCCCTAACGCACCTTAATTCGTTAGATGGTGACTCTTCTCTTTTAAAATTCCAAAAAGAGTTGTCACGTCGAATCCCGCTTTTCGTGAGAAAAATGGGGCGCAACATATGGAAAATGTTATTCTACAGAGAGATTGAGTTTATGGGAGGACATTTACTCATTAAGACATAATATGATTTTACCATGGTTAATTGGGGAGATTTCAATGTAATTTTGATGAAGAAGAAAAGATTAGGGGTTTGCTTGTATACCCTCAAGAATGTGAAGATTTTTCCTTTTGCGTTATTTTTATGAACTATTTTACATTAATTATAAGGGAAGCCCAATTATATGGTGGAATGGTAGGGCTGCTGAAGATTGTATTTTTAAAAGGCTGGATAAATTACTGATGAATCAAGCATGGTTAGGCCTATTTATGAATGTAAAGATGGATCATTTAGCTAGGACTAGTTCAGATCATGCCCCTTTACTCCTAACTTATGGTGGATAGGCTCCACACTTTGTTAAGTTTTTCAGATTCCTAAAGTTCTTATCAGAAGTTGATGATTTTTTGAATGTTGTGTATAATAGTTGGGGGTATTTGGCTTTAAGAATGTATTTATTAATTTGAAGCAAAAGTTGGAAAACACTAGATTGGCTCTGGACAGGTGGAGTAAGGAAAGATTTGATGACATTTTTAAACAGTTAATTATTAGGGAGGACATTATGAGGATTAAAGAATATCTGTTTGCAGCTGATCCTACTGTGGAGAATAGAATGGTGTAACAAAGAGCTCAAGTAGAGTTAAAATAATATCTCCATTATGAAGAAAAGTATTGGAGGTAGAAAGCTAGAATTCAGTGGTTTTAAGAAGGAGACACGAATACTAAGTTTTTTCATAGCTTAGTAAATGGAAGAAGGAGTAGGTTGAGCACTAAAAGAATCCTTAAAAGAGATGGAGCATGGGCAGAAGGTGATGAAGAGGTGGCAGCTGAGGCTATTTTTTTCTTTCAAGAACAGTTCACAAGAGATGCTGATGTTACAAAACTGAGTTTAGTCAATCATATTCCATCTATTAGTACTGCTGAGGAAAATAATGCTTTAAATCCCCTTCCTTCCGAGGAGAAAATTTAAAAAGTGGTGTTTGAACTTAATGGTGATAGTGCATGTGGACTTGATGGATTCACTGGTCATTTCTATCAATCATGCTGGAGTATAGTGGGGAATGATATTGTTGCTGTTGTTGTTGCTTTCTTTGAAGGATGTACTTTGCCAAAATCTGTTACTCACACTAATTTAGTGTTGTTGACTAAAAAGAAAAGGTTTAGACCTTTTTTGATATTAGGTCTATTACTCTGAGTAACATTTTAAACAGAGTAATTTCTAGAATCATCCATGACATGTTGGAGGAGTTGCTGCCAAGAATCATTTCTCAAAATTAATTTGATTTTGTGAAAGGAAGACGTGTTACTGAAAATGTGTTATTGGTTCAAGAGATTATAACAGATATCAAAAAGAGAGGGAAGCTGACAAATGTGGTTACCAAACAGGATATGGAAAAAGCATATGATAGAGTGGACTGGAGATTTCTTATTAAAGTCTTGGAGAAAATGGGTTTTGAAAATCTTTTGGTTGACAATAATTGAAGATTGGTAGCTAATAATTGGTACATTATTCTTATCAATGGCTAGGCTCATGGTTTCTTTAACTCTATAAGAGGTGTGAAGTAATGAGATCCTTTATCCCCTGTTTTATTTATTCTTCCTGCTAAGGTACTATCTAGAGCTTTGAATAGCTTGTTATGTAACAAGGAGTTCAAGAGTTTTGGTCTACCTAAATAGAGTGATTCTGTCAATCACTTAGCACATGATGATTATGCCATCATTTTTATTTCTACTAAAAGAAGGACTTTTCAATTAACTATGGAGACTCTTTATAAGTATGAGAGGCAATCAGGTCAGAAAATAAACAAAGATAAAAGTTTTTTCTTTGTGTTCAGTAAAGCTTCCCATTCAGTTATTCAGGATGTAGAGGAAATCACTAGATTCAATAAAGGTAAATTTCCCTTAATATACCTAGGGTGTCCAATTGGATATGCTAGGAAGAGGAAGCATCATTATGCATACTTATTGAAGAAGGTTCAAAGAAAGTTGCAAGTTTGGAATGGAAAATTATTATCTTTTGGAGGTAAATAAGTATTGATAAACAGTGTATTACAAAGCATTTCTATATATTTGTTATTAGCTATTATTCCTCCTAAATGTATTATTTATGATTTCCATGGAATTTTTACCAGATTTTTATGGAATTTTAAAGAGGAGAGAAGAAATAAGCATTGGGTTTCATAGTATGAGGTTTTTTTCCAAAGAGTGAAGACGGGCTTGGTTTTAGATCACTATTTGATATCTCTAGGGCTTTATTTGCAAAATTATGGTGGAATTTCAGGACAAAGAAATCTTTGTGGGCAAATTTTATGTGGAACAAATACTGTAAAAAATATAGACTACAGGTTGTTGAATGGAGAGGTGGGTCTTTGAATTGGAAACATATGTTAGAAGCTAGAGATTATTTTGACCAAGAGATTTAGTGGGAACCTAGATGTGGTCACTCTAGTGTTTGATATGATAACTGGACCCAACTTGGGGCTTTGTAGTTTGTTTTACCTGTGCCTAATGTTAATTTTATTAGGTTGGAGGATGTGAATCAATTGATGGTGCAGAACAGTTGGAATGAAAAATTACTATCACAAATCTTCCCTGTTGAAATTTGTTCTCACATTATTACAAAGGTTAGAGTGATGGAGAAGACTGAAGAGTGGGATAGAGCATGCTGGAGTTTGAACAGTTCTGGAAAATTCTCTGTAAAAAATGCTTGGAATGTTGTGGGAAAAGTGAAAGATCAGCCGGATATTTTTAAAGATATCTGGTGTAAGGGGTTACCATAAGATGTCTTTTCTGCTTTGGAGAGTATGCAAGAAGAGAATTCCCATTGGAGAAGTCTTGGTAAAAATGAAGTTGGTAGATTCTGTTCAGTGCTACTGTTGTAATGAGCCACATATGGAAACTTTTGAAAACTTGTTCATGGTTTTCCCTGATTCTACCAAGATCTGGCATATGTTAGCAGCAACAGCAGGATTTCATAGTCCTTTTATACAATTGAAAAGCACAATTTTCAAATAGTGGAAAGTAGATTGTGTCTCAAAGTTGAAGCCTTTATTTAAGGCTATCCCAACAGTGGTGATTTGGTAAATATGGAAAAGAAGAAACATCGTATCTCATGGGGGAAAGATGTTTTTTTTAAAGCATGGTCATGGATATAGATAGAAATATGCAGATGGTTGCTATGACCACTTATCCATGGTTGAAAGAAATTCTAAGAAAAAGCAAAGTGATAAAATGGCAATTACCAAATAGTAGTCATATCAAATGTAATTCTGATAGAGCTTGTAAAGGAAATTTGGGACCTACTTCTAGTACTTTTTGTATTAGATATGGAGAAAGAGATTTCATTTATACAGAGGCAAGAATAATAGGGGAGGGGTCTGTTTTGGAAGATGAAACTGTGACATTGATAAGGGGACTAAAATATTGTGTAGAAAATGATTTTCTATCAGTAACTTTGGAAACTGACTCCTTTTCGTTAAAGAAAGTTCTAGATGGAATCTGGGAGGTCTCTTGATGCATGTCCATGGAGGTTAGTGTAACAACCCTGGTTGTAATTTTTAGCTTTTGCTGTGTTTTGACTATTTTGCCCTTTGTCATAGTTTCTATACGCTATTTATAAGTTGTGGGATTGGTTGACAGAATCCCCGAGGTATTTGAGAATGATTTGAGTAAGTTTGAGCTTCTAAGAAGCCTTGAAAGTGTGTAGTTTGACTTTGATCAATATTTTGTGATCCGAGCGTCAGACAACTATTTTGTCAGTTCCATTAGATTTGGAATGCTGATTTTGGGTTAGTAGCATAGTTGGTTCATGTTTCAAGCCTTTATATTAAGTTTTAACCTATTAAACAAGAAACTAGTTAAACTTAGCTTAAAGGGATTTTGGGGGTTAACTTGTTTAAAATGACCTCTTTTCATAAATCCAATGGTTCCATTGAGTCTAGAACATTGAAATTAGCCTACTAGAATTATCAAATTTTTTTATGGGGTCTCGAATAAATCCCGAGGGTTCAATGGAGACTATTTTTCCTAAGTCTCAACTGCTGGTTTGCTGTTTTCTGGTGAAACAAAGGCACTTTTCTTTGTGTTTGTGGCAACCTCCTCACATTTGTGGAGAAGGATTTTATTTTTCATAACAATTACAGTGGAGGGCTCATGATCGAAAAAGGTATGAAGTCTTGGTCATCACGAACGTGAAGGAGGCGACCGCTTTCGTGAAGGGTTAGCAATTCGAGTTCAGGATATTTACTCATCGTGATCACAATGGACTGCAGTGATCGCAAAGATTCAGTTTGGATCGGGTCACAAATGCAATGTAAGTGACCGCGTTCATAAAGAGCATTTGTATCTGGACAAATTTAAATTATTTTCCCATCCAAAACCCCATTTTTCACCATTTGTAGACTTTGGGAGCTTGGTTTTTGACGATTTTAAAAAGAAATTTTATCAATCTTGTGTGGATAAACTCTAAACTCCTATTTTCATCATTTCCTATTGATTTCATCTTCAAAACAACTTTAAATCTTTGATTTCAAACTTGGATTTTGAGGTTTTTACCTGGTAAAGTACCAAATTGGTTTTTCTTCGGTTTCAAGTCTGATTTAAACTCATTTTTCATTGGGTTTTCAGATTTAGAACCCTCTTAGTGTGGGGAACTTGATTCTTAAATAAAATTTGGGTTTTACCTTTTTTTATTTCAGAGACAATTTTTTTGAACTATTTTTTAGATGCAAAACAAAAGTAGACAAAATGGGTATCATTAGACTCCTTTTAATGTGTAGATTATATTTTTGATAGATTTGATCCGTTCCAAAGCCGCTCGTTCAGGAAAGGCTCCGTGATGAAGGGTCCAGGCTAGTATTTTGGCTTTTTGAGGTAGCCTATGACTTAACTTTCTTCAGACTAGGCTGGGTAGTTAACCATTCATGTAAAGAGTGCTATGGGTTGGGGATTGCATTGTGAGATTTGTATTTTGAGATAGTTATTTTATTGTGTTGCTCGTGTGGGGGCTTATTTAAGTATTATAAATTGAGATATCATTATTGTTGTAATGCCTGCGTGGGGGACTATATGAGCATTACATTTGACTTGAGAGGAGATTTTTATGGTGATACCTGAGTGGGAGTTGATGTTGGTCTTGTTTGAGCATTATTTCCCATCTATCCTTATTGTGATGCCCAAGTGAGGGCTTAAATTGATATTATTAATATTTTTCATGACTATTCATTACTGTGGTGTCATGCGATGGCTTAAATCATGATTTGTTGAGATATTGAGGAGATTTGAGCTCATTTGATATAATCATTGACTTGATTCATTACATATGATATTGTATTGGTTATATATTGAGCATGCATCCTCATATCATTCATCCATATACATGGAAATAGTACCACAGAGAAACACTAATTTTTGAAAAAAAATGAAACACTTTATAAAACCCTTGATCGAAGATTTTGCCGATAAGGTTAATTTAGATATGAGATTGAGATTGTGAAAGTATATGGGTTGCGAACCCCCTATGGATCCTATCCTGAAAGTTTATGCTAAAAGGTGTATACAAGGCCATGCAATGGCTGCCATGGAATGGCTTATATCATTATCATCTTATTACATTGCATCACTTACACTTCTTTATTGTGTTTGATATGGGTATTTAGCCTTTTTTATATATATATATATATATATTTGTGTGTAGTTATTCTTATATAGATATTATAATTATAGAATTTTTAGGAGATACGCTATGAGCCATTGTTGGGAACTTTTCTGTATACAGGTGGAAATGTGCTCATAGTATTCTTTACTTGTTTAGTTTTCTACTTTGCTCAGTAGGCCTATGATACCTATTGAGTACAAGTGGACTATACTCACTCATACTTTTGTGCCCTTTCGGTGCAGATTCCAGTATGAATGCGACTCGCGGTAGCTAATTTATGTTGTGAGAGCTGATCTGGAGTACTGGTGAGTTCCCTATTTAGAGTCTTATTCAAGCCTCCGTCTATCTTTTATATCTTTACTTGTATTTGGAGATAGTGATGTATTATCAGATTTCAGTATTGTCTTAGATACTTTTTATACTTATGATACCAGGTTTTTGGATTTGATTGTATTTCAATAAGATATTTCAGTTTTATGACTATTGTAGCCTGACTTCGTTGTAGAAGTATCGTATTGCTTCACTTCTTCTCTTTTTATATTTCACATTTGTTATGGATTTTTGGCTTACCTACCAAGGCTGGATCAGGGTAGGTGTCATCATGAACTCATTTTTTGGATCGTAAAAAATTGGTATTAGAGCGCTTGATTTATCAGTCTCATGAGTAAAAGAGCAGGATGTCTTATAGAGTCTCCCCGAGATTGATACGTTGACGTCTGTATCTATCTTTGGGAGGCTGTATAACATTTTTAGGTAAAACTTCTCTAATTTGATTCCTTATCGTGTGTATTGCTCATATCCAATATTCTAAACTTATATTCTATTCTTTCTGCCTAGATGGTGAGGACTAGATACAGAGTTATTGAGGATGCTGAGCCAACACCCACTATTGGAGCCCTAGTAAGGGGGAAAGGCAGGGGTCACGATCGAGACAAGGGTATAGGTCTATCATAAGGAGTGACTCTAGAAAGAGGATGAGATAGATAGGCCCCTTCCGAGACTAAGATTGATCATAATGATGAGACTTATCAACTAAAGGATATGGGACCAGCTTAGGCCCCTCAGAGTTTCATGGTTACCCCAATATTATAGGATCTGTTGGTTTATTTTTTGGGCTATTTGGATGGCATTCCTCAGGCTGGTATTCTATTAGGTACACCTGATAGTTCTCAGACTACAAGAGGTGTATAACCACCAGGCAAGGCTACTTCTCATGATTTTCAGACTCTCGAGGAACAACCAGCTGTTGTGGTGGCCCCATGTGTTGATACTTTGCTTACTAAATTGGTTGTTCCACCTGTAGCTCCAGGTCTAGTTATGTCTGCTGATAGGTAGTAGATATTGAGAGATTCATCAGATTGTCCCCTCCCAAGTTCAGTCATGCCATTAGTGAGGATGCTTATGAGTTTTTAATTATTTGTTAGGACAGGTTGCATAACGTCGATTCACTTGAGTTCGATGGTGTTGCTTACATTACCTACCAGTTGCCTGATGTGGCTAGGCAGTGGTGGAGGTCTTTTGTTAGTTGTAGACCAGTGGGTTCCCCTCAATTGACCTGGACCCAATTTTTTGAGGCCTTTCTGGAATGATTTGTGCCCTTTAGCTTGAGGGACCAGAAGAGGGATGGGTTTGATCATTTGGAGTAGGGATCCATGACTATTACTGATTATGAGGCTTATTTTCATGCATTATCCATATAAGCCATTGCTAGTGTTTCCACTGAGTCTAAGAGGATTAAGAAGTTTATTAAGGGTTTGACTATCTATTACCAGTTGGCGATGGCTTAGTTAGTGGTTTCTGGTGGTTCTTTTCAAAGTATAATGGATTATACCAAGATGATTAAGACTATTCGCCAGGGTATGCAGTGTGGTGGTGCTAAGAAGGTGCATCAATAGGGCAAGTTCAGTGGTAATGAATCCCAAGGTAGAGATTTCTCGGGAGGAGGGTCTCATGGTTATCATAATAGATCAGTTTTGGAAGCCTTTTAGAGTTTAGATAGTAGGTTTGCGGGTTCTGAGACTTCTAGTGGTCAGAAATTGGGACAGGTAAGCCGAGGGTCTTATGCTGGTTTATCAAGTTATAGAGGGCATTCTGGTTCTTCTGGGCCCTTCTAATGTGGTTCTTCTAGTAGAAGGTGTTTTGTGTGTGATGAGAATAGTCACTTAGTGAGGGATTGTCCCCAAAGTATGATTGGTTCTTCCAAGTAAAGACCTCAACTTCAGCGTTTTTCTACTCTAATTTCAGCAGTTAGAGGTGGTACATAGGGCAACAGAGGTAGTTCTAGAGGTACCAGAGGTGGGGCTCAGGGAGCTCATGGTGGTGGATGAGGAGTCACTCACTCTGGTAGCAGACATGGACAGTGCTTTGCTTTTTCTGTAAGACCCAAGATAGAGGCCTCTGATGCAATTATTACAGCTATCGTCCCAGTTTTCCATCATCCTGCTATAGTATAATTTGATCCTGGGTCTACATTCTCTTATGTGTGTGCATATTTTTTTAATAGTATTAATGCTATATATCTGTGAGTTACTTGCTAAGCCTATTCATGTATCTATCCCATAGGCGATTCTTTAGAAGTGGATCAGGTGTACCGATTTTGTGTTGTTACCTTTTTTAGGCGTGAGACTTGGGTGGACTTGATTATCCTATATATGGTTGATTTTGATGTTATCTTGGGTATGGATTGGTTGGCTACTTATTGTGCAGTTTTGGATTATTTTGCCAAGACCGTGACTTTAGCTACTTCTAGTATCCCAAGGTTAAAATGGAAGGGTGCTTCTAGTTCGTGTCTAAAGGGGTGTTATAGCTTTTCTACGTGCTCGTCGCATGGTAGGAAAGGGTTGTCTTTCCTATTTAGCTTATATTTGTAATACTAGTATTGGTTCACCGCCTCCTTTGGATTTTGTGCGAGTTGTTACGAAGTTCAAGGATGTGTTTCCTATGGACTTTCCTGGTATACCTCGGGATCGGGATATTGATTTTTTCATTGATCTTAAGCTGGGCACTAAGCCTATTTCTATTCCTTCTTATAGGATGGCCCCTATAGAGTTGAAGAATTTGAAGGAGCGATTATAGGATTTGTTGGATAAGGGTTTTATTAGACCAAATGTGTCTCCTCAGTGTGCTCTTGTCTTGTTTGTAAAGAAGAATGATGGATCTGTATGTATGTGTATTGATTATCGACAATTGAACAAGGTGACTATCAAGAAAAAGTATCCTCTTCCTCGTATTAATGACTTGTTTGATCAACTTCAGGGTGTTTCAGGGTTTTCTAAGATCGATTTTAGATCTGGTTATTATTAGTTGTACATTAGACCTTTGGATGCTCCAAAGACAACTTTTCAGATTCTGTATGGCCATTATGAGTTCTTGGTTATGTCTTTTGGGCTGACAAATGCCTCGACAATTTTTAATGGAGTTGATGAACAGGCCATTCTGGCCTTATCTTGGTTCCTTTGTGATTATGTTCATCGATGATATCTTGGTTTATTCCAAGAATGAGGTTGACCTTCTGAGGCATTTGAGGACCATACTTCAGATATTAAGAGATGAGAAATTGTATGCCAAGTTCTTCAAGTGCGAGTTTTGGTTTTATTCTATTTCTTTCTTGGGTCATGTTGTGACCAAGGATGGTATTATAGTAAATTTGGCCAAGGTAGCAGCAGTTAGTGATTGGGCTAGACCCACTTCTCCTATTGAGATTTGGAGTTTTATTAGGTTAGCAAACTATTACCGATGCTTTGTGCAGGGTTTCTCTTTTATTGCTTCATCTTTAACCAAGTTGACTCAAAAGAAGAGTGTTTTTAGTGTTTGGATGTGTGTAAGGAGAACTTTTAAAAGCTCAAGAAGTTTTTAACTTTGTCTCCTATTTTGATTTTGCCATAGGAGGTCGTAGGTTTTATCGTGTTTTACGATGCTTCTAAAGTTGGCTTGGGTGGTGTTTTGATGCAGAATTGAAAGGTGATTGCTTATGCTTCTCGATAATTGAAGCCTCATAAGAAGAATTACCCTACTCATGATTTGGAGTTGGCGCGGTTGTGTTTGTGTTGAAGTTGTGGTGACACTACTTGTATGGAGTTCATTGTGAGATTTTCTTCGATCATCATAGCCTTTAGTACTTCTTCACTCTACGAGATCTTTATATGAGACAACTTATATGGTTAAAGTTGCTTAAGGATTATGATCTCACTATTCTTATTGTTTGAGCAAGGCTAATATGGTAGCGGATGCCTTGTGTCGGAAGGCAGCGAGTATGGGGAGTTTGGCTCATCTTTTGGTAGGGGAGCGACCTTTAGCCTTGGAGGTTAAGTCTTAAGCTAACCATGGTTAGGCTTGATATTTTGACACTCAGTCATGTTTTGGCCTTTGTTGAGGCTAGATCTTTATTGATAGAGTAGATTCAAGCTCGTCAGTTTGATGATGAGAAGTTGAGGGTGATTTGTTATAAAGTGTGGAGTGGTGACGCAAAGACTGCATTTCTTGATCTAGATGGTTTTTTTAGGATTGGTGGTCGTGTTTGTGTGTCGAGAGTTAGTGGATGGGTTAGACTGATGTTGGAGGATGCTCATTTTTCGAAGTATTCCATTCATCTAGGAGAGATAAGATGTATCATGACTTGAAGCAACACTATTGGTGGTATTGTATGAAAAAGGACATTGTTGAGTTTTTGGCCAAGTGTTTAAATTGTCAGCAAGTGAAGTATGAGCATCACCGACCGGGTGGTACGATGCAGAGGATGCCTGTTCCTGGGTGGAAGTACGAGTGGATCACTATAGATTTTATTGTTGCTATACCCCCGATCTTGGAAAGGTTTGATTCTATTTGGGTGATTGTAGATAGGCTGACTAAGTCCGTGCATTTTAAACCTATGAAGGTAAGCTATAATGCAGAAAAGTTGGCCAAGATCTACATTCGAGAGAATGTTTGATTGCATGGTGTACCTATCTCTATTATTTCAAATAGAGGTAGTTTACCTCAAATTTTTAGAGTTTTATACAGAGTGAGTTGGGTATTCAGAGTGGACCATTCAGGTGTTATAGGACATGCAGCCTGTGTTATCGATTTTGGTGGTCATTGGTACCAATAGTTGCCCTTAACAGAGTTTTCTTATAATAATAGTTTCCATTCCATCATTCATATGGCGCCTTTTGAGGCTTTGTATTGAAGGAGGTGTAGATCCCCCGTGGTATGGTTTGATTCATTTAAGGTTAGGCCTTGGCACACTGATTTGTTGAGAGACTCGCTGGATCGAGTTTGATTGATTCAACAGAGGCTTGTGGCTGCCCAGAATAGGCAGAAAAGTTATGCCAACCATCGAGTTTGTGATGTAGTATTCATGCTTGGTGAGCGGCTTTTGTTGAAGGTATCATCTATGAAGGGCGTGATGAGATTTAGGAAGAAAAAATTAGTCTGAGATTCATTGGGCCTTTGAAGATTCTTGAGAAGTTTGGAGATATGGCATATAGGCTAGCTTTACTTCCACATTTGTTCACTGTTCATCCAGTATTCCACGTTTCCATATTGAAGAGATACCATCCAGAAGACTCACATGTGATCTGGTAGGACACAGTTGCATTAGATCATGACTTATCCTACGAGGAGCATCCCAATAGTATCCTAGACAAGTAGACTAGGAAGTAAAGGTCTAAGTATATTGATTCTTCGAGAGTCCAGTGAAGACATCGCCCTATTGAGGAGGCTATATAGAAGGTTGAGTTCGATATACGGAGTAGATACCCCCATCTTCTTATCAATTTAGGTACCTTATTTGCTTTTTCATTCGAGGACAAACTTGTGTTTTAGTGGTGGATAATGTAACAACCCTGGTTGTGATATCTAGCTTTTGTTGTGTTTTAATCATTTTGCCCTTTCTCGTACTTGCTATATGTTATTTATGAAATATGGGGTTGGTTGGCATGGTCTATGAAGAGTTGGGGAATGATTTGAGTAAGTTTGAGAAGCCTTGAAAATGTTTAGTTTGACTTTGTTAACATTTTATGATTTGAGCTTCAGAAGGTGATTATGTCAGTTCCATTAGATCCGAAATTCTGATTTTTGGTTGGTAGTGTAGTTGGTTCAGGTTTCGAGCCTTTATATTTAGTTTTGACCTATTAGACGTGAAAGTAGTTAAACTTAGCTTAAAGGGGTTCTGGGGTTAACTGTAACAACCCAAACAGTCGTTACGTGTGAAAATGCCTCGAAAATAAATAGGCTCAAAATGGATCAAAAAAAAATTAAATCAGGGAGAAAAGCCGAGCCTAAGGAAATTGGGCCAAGAGGCCCAGTTATGGACTGGGCTGCACTGCCAATAACTGCTGCAGAGGTTGGATAACCACTGCAGCGGTAAAAGTTCCGCTGCAGTGATAAAAAGGAGTAGCCCAGCGAAGAATTTTTAAAAACCCTCTTTCTTTTTATTTCCCTAGGATGTGCCCATCCTTAAAAAATGCTCTGAAAAACCCTATCTCCCCAATTATGAGATTTCAAAGGACAAGGTTCATGAGAGTGGTTTTAAGACACACACGGAGGGAACCCGACATGGAAATACGTCTAGCACACGTGGGACAACTCACTCCTTTTCGTAGTAGTATGTTTCGCCTAAGAGGTAAGCTAAGGTTTATTTTGTAGCAACTAGACTTGGGCTAGATGCATTTAATGTTAATGGTAATGTCAGAAGTATCATGCATTAGGCCTTCGGGCACGGAGTTTTATGGATGAACATTCTAAAAATCCGGTTAGGTTTAAATATGATTGTATAACCATACATTTTGTTGATATAGTAATTATGATGAGAGACGAATGGAATGTAGGAGCAAATGTGCATAGCTTAATACCTTTCAGGGCACGAATATAGTGGGAAATTGAATGAGATAACACAAAATAGTAAGAAGTGGAAATTACGGAACTTAATGAATTCTGAATGGCTTAACTGTTCGAATTACACTAAGAAAAGTGGTTAAAAGGTGAGGTATAGCCCGTTTGGGGTTAGTAATTGGCACAAACAAATCCTGTGATTGATAAATGAGCATAAAAGAGTAATTCTATAAGTAAAGAATTGGATCCCCATTAAAATAGTTAGGGAGGATTATAGAATAATGTGAACCATGTAAGGTTGGGAGTGTGGACATAGAGGAAGAGTATGTTAGCATGAACTTGGGCTACTGCAGTCCATAAGGACGTATGGCACATAATGGTTCGGCGATATGTATATAGGTAGAGATTAAAGTTAATGATCAAATGAGTTAGACGGATGTTGTAGCACTTAAGACTTCCTTGGCTTTGTACTTGGTTTTTGGACTTGACATCTATGATTTCCTTCTAGCATGTTTTGTGACTTATTGAATGCATTGCATTTTATTTGCACTGTGGTGATGTGTTGATATGATATGGGTCGGGTATCATGCCGGTACATATTTGATTATTGTGATGTTGGTTGAGTACCATGCTGGTATGGATATGATTGTTGTGATATGGGTCGGGTACCACGCCGGTACGTATATGATGATGATGTAGAGAAGGGTAAGAGATGATGCACACATCATGCATGCATGCATTCATTCATATGTTTTGAATACGATACTATTTTATATATGTTCTTATACGTGTTTCCATTATGGTAAATGATGAAAGAGGGCTTACGAATGTAAGTTAGTTCCCTCGTGCGGATCGAGTTAGAGGTGAGATTCTACGGTCCACCGAGAGGACCGGTTATGGTATAATATGATTTGTGGAACTTATGATATTTATGGGATGTGGTATTGTGATGTCTTGTGATTGAGAGTACCGAGAGGACTTGCTTGGATGTAGCTTTAAGAATTAGAGGTACCATAAGAATGGGTAGGTATGGGAGGAAAAAGTACAGGTTGGAATAAGTAGTCAAAGGATAGAGATATGCAAAATGTTAAGTCAAAGGACAAAGATATACAAAATATTAAGTCAAACGACAAAGATATATAAAATGTTAAGTCAAAAGACAAAGATATACAAAATGTTAAGTCAAAGGACAAAGATATATGAAAATGTTAAATGACAGGTAGGTCACAGAGACGCTAAGATGATATATTGAGGATTCTTTAATTGGGGTTTTAGAATCAGAACTTTACTTGATGTTATGATTCTTCCGTATTTGTTATTGATGTTATTTTTTTCTAACCCGATCGGCCTATGATGCTTACCAGTACGTGTGGTTGTACTGATCCTACACTTACTATACCTTTATTCGGGGGTATAGCCGTACTATTTCTATCCTATATGGATGCTGCATCATGGATGTTCCTATTTCTTGTCTAGTGCCCTTGTACCTGTTTAGGATAGGTGCTGGGGAGTCACTTGTAATTGTTTTCCATATCTATTTTTCATACTTGATGTATTAAAAACAAGTTATGGAACAAACTGATTTAATAATCATTTTGAATTATTGAATTGCAACTAAGATGATAGATAACATTTGTTAAATGAACATTGTAACAACTTCTACATTGGTTTAATGGTGGGATATTCAGGGTTCTCCTATCTGGAGTAGGTGTAGGTAGGTGCCCGACATGATCCGGTGGGTTGGGTTGTGATAAAGATGGTATCAAAGCCCAGGTTACTGATCTCCCAGTACAAGAGCAAATGTTGCGTAGAGTCCTATAGATTGGTATGTTGACGTCCACATCAAATCTATAAGAAGCTACAAGGCATCTAGGAATCTATCTCACTTTCTTCTTTCCTATTGTGCCATCTCAATGTCTTATCCCTGGGTTGAGTCCAATTGGTATCTCAATCATCACAATTGGGACTAGTCGGTCCCAATTGGTATCTCTTAACATGGAAGGGTAGAAATCAAACGTCCTACTAATAGAGGCCATTAAGGACATAGGAGGTGGATTGTTATGTATATTTGATATGGTGTTAAGTACTTTGGGTGAGGCAATTATGTGTTAAAAATGTGGTTTATGGATTATTGTTAATGGTGACATATGGTAAATTACTTTGTGATGCATAAACTCTCAAACATGATTTGTTGACAATGAGTGTGTGGTTGTGCGATGTTTAGCCAAGCAGACCGGTAGACTTAAGGACCAGGTGTGATCCTGAGAGTGTCTTCATTTCCGCGAATTAAGATACGGCTCATCACTCTGTGATTTGGAGTACTACTTGACTTTTATCCTATCCCGTACAAACCACCCAGATGCCTGGCTGTTGGTGGAATGCTTTTGAGGATAGTAAATTGAGTAAGTAAGAAGGTTGATGAAAGTGTAGCACTATTTAAATTAAGACAGAAAATTATGTTGGTTATGGATTCGGAAGCAATAGAATTGTGAATTCAATTTATGTCACTTATAAACAAGAGGTTAGTACGCTGCTAAAGCTTGCATAAAAAGAGTATAGCGCGTAGAAAAGAACCCAAGACTGGGTAAGAAAGTATCAAGGTTGAGCTATTGGAGGCTATCGCTGCAGCGGTAAGATTGACCACTCCAGCGGATCCAGGCATAATCCTGCCAGGCATTTTCCCTGTTTTGCAATTTTGTAATTTTATAAGGCAATCTTGTTTTTGAGATAATCAAATGAAAAAAATTCATCTAACAGGCATTATAAACAATGATGATTATTATTAAGGGGGTGGCAAGGAAAAACGTCCTAAAAGCAAGAAAAATAAAAAGAGTAGTTTTTTGTTACATGCCCCAAACGGGGGCAACCCAAATCCAAAAAGTACTTAAAATTAAAAAAAGGGGGGAGGGGGACTAGTTGGTGGCACTGTCTTCAAGACTCGAGGCATTCGAACCCTCTTCCTCTATCTCACTAAGGAAGGATAACTCTGTGGCATCCTTCCTGGTCAGCTTCGGCAACTTTTTCTAGGGAGAGATGCACCTGATCATCACCTGGACCTCTTTCCATATTCTCACAAGCATGTGGTCACGGGAGAGATGTTTCTTATTTTCTCCATCCAACTTTCCTCGAAGCTCCGCACAAGCTAGGGCCAGGTTCGATAGGGCAGTACAAATCAAAGGAACCAATCCGGGAGGGAGAAAGTGAGACCTTTCTAGATAGCCCCAGAATATAGCAAGATCATCCTCCCAACCACCGAGAGATATGGGGGCCTGATTATAAGGAGAACTCGACCCCCCATTCCCACCATCCCGACTACTCTTACCTTCCTCCCCCACCTTCCTCTTCTTCTTACTTCCTCCTCGAATTCCCCTACCCTACAATGGGCTATATGCCACCTCACAGTCATCTATAGTGTCTTGAATCTCCAGAGGCACATTCACTCTATCACAAAGTACAGTAACCAAGGAAAGTAGGAAAAGAACTGGTGTGGATCTCTCCTAATCATAAAAGTACCACCACTCATTTGTAATCTGCGCCCCTATATTCACTCAGATTCCTACAAGACACAAGCCACCACTATGGCCCAGTGAGAGGCCACATCTGTAATGTTTCTCGAGGGACATATCTTTCAGAACACCAATTGTAACTATACTTTGGCCTCAACCAAGAAATAGGTGCTCTTTGTTCCTTTGACACTGGACCCCGGCCGCCCATTGCAAGTTCGATGCCCGAATTCTCACCTTAAAGGCGGCATTGGAGGGGTTTGGGACACCCAAAGTATAATTGATGGTGGCCATATCCATCGATACCTTCTTTCCTTGTACACTAACAGTGAGGAGAGGTACTGACTAGTCCACCATCAGGAGGTTAGCATAAAACTCCCAAACAACTTCTTCATTGTATTGAGGGAATGACTCGGTCAATATCTCCCACCCAAATTCTTTCAACCAAGCGTAAAACCCTAGCAACTCCTCATCTATATCCCTCATCACCATCCCCTACTCACAAAGGAAACCCCTAGTATATAACCCCTCCTCATAGCAGTCTTGGCATTCGGTGTTGGGAAATCTATGGCCGGTAGGTTATTGGGCCATAATGATCTTGTAAAAGCCACCAAAAACTATTTAGAACCATATTGGAATACCAAGAAGAAGCAGAAGGCTTAAAATTTTAGAAAATACAAAACTGGGGAGGAGGGGTCATTGCCTAGTAAATTAACTGCTGCAGCGGTACCGCTGTGGCAGAACTTACCGCTGCAGTGGTAGAAGTTACTGCTGTAGTTGTTAATCATCTTCAACCGTCAACTCCCCCTCCCATGGAATATTTTTAACTTTTATAAAAAATTTTGAAAATTTAGTATAGATCGGGCTTGGAAAAGTGAGTATGAACCTTTTTATACTAAAATAGGGGTGTGAAACACCCAAAATCCAACCCAAATTGGAGGAAATTGTTGGAGAAGATGACCCTTCATCTTTTACCCCTCCTATGGCCGAAACCTACCATGAACTACATTAATCTTACTTTCCTGTTCGGTCTTTCAATAAGTAGTCAGCTGTGGGCATAGTCAGACTTAACATTGATTGAAGTAGCTATTGGACGTCCTGAATACTGTAGGAACATTGAAAACGTAAGAGAACTTGGCATGTCAATACATATGTTCAAAAACACCACCCGAATTCAAACTCAACAAGTTACACTAAAAACCAACCAAATTCTCTCTATTTTAAAGTGATCCTATAATTCTATAATAAGAAGTACACAAAGTAAAAAGAGGAGGTGAGAAAAATACCTTGAATTCATCATCGGGGAAGGATTTTGTAGAGAGAGATAGAGTTTTGAGAGAAGAGAGTAAAGATGGGGGAAAAAATGAAATTTCCCCCCTATATGACTGCTGCAAACCGCTGCTGTGGTTGGATTACCTCTGCAGCGATAACTAATCATTGCAGCGGTAACATTTTTCAGAAACCAATTCTGCCCCAACTTTTCGAGAATTTTGGTGTCATACCATGTTGAGGTAATCATATTTGAAAGTTATCCTGCGAAATAATTGTGTACATTAACTCGAGGGGAAAATGTGGGAATAACCGTCAGGCCGAGATTAGGCGGTACTTTAGTGGTCGCGCACTGGAGAGCAGGGGTGTGTAATGAGCTAGTATACATTAAAATAATTCCCCTAAGGTCTTATTGTATTAAAATCCATCGAGCACTCCTGTATTTGTCGAGACCTCGGTCTTAGGACCCTTTGGGGATGAACGGTGGGTAAATTGGTATCTAATGTAATGACCAAAATCGCTGTTACATGTGAAAACGTCTCGAAAATAATATACAATAAATAATAGGCTCAAAATGGACCAAAAAAAATTTAAATCAGGGAGAAAAACCAGGGCCAAAGAAAATTGGGCCAAGAGGCTCAATTATGGACTGGGCTGGACTATCGGTAACTGCTACAACGATAAAAGTTCTGCTGCAGCGGTAAAAGCAGTAGCCCAGCCGAGGGTTTTTTAAAAACCCTCTTTCTTTTTATTTCCCTAGGTCTCCCCTTCCTCCAAAAACACTCTTAAAAACCTTATCTCCCTGACCATAAGATTTCAAAGGTGAAGGTTTATTAGAGAAGTTTTGAAACACACACAGAGGGAACCCGAAATGGGAATACATATAGCATACGCGGGACAACTCACTCCTCTTCATAGTGGTATATTTTGCCTAAGAGGTAAGCTAAGGTTTATTTTGTAGCAACTAGACTTGGGCTAGATGCATTTTATGTTAATGGTAATGTCGAAAGTATCATGCATTAGGCCTTCGAGCACGGAGTTAGATGGATGAACATGTTAAAAATCTGGTTAGGTTCAATTATGATTGTATAACAGTACATTTTATTGATATAGTAATTGTGATGAGAGACGAATGGAATGTGGGAGCAAATGTGCATAGCTTAATACCTTTCAGGGCTCAAATATAGTGGAAATCTAATGAGATGACATGAAATTGTAAAAAGTGGAAATTATGAAACTTAATGAATTCTGAATGGCTTAACTGTTCTGATTACACTAAGGGAAGTGGTTAAAAGATGAAGTATGGCCTATTTTTGGGCTTAGTAATTGGCACAAGCAAATCTCGTAAATGAGCATAAAAGAGTAATTCTGAGAAGTAAAGAATTGGATCCCCATTAAAATAGTTAGGGAGGATTGTAGAATAATGTGAACCATATGAGGTTAGGAGTGTGGACAGAAAGGAAGAGTATTTTAGCATGAACTTGGGCTACTACAGTCTGTAAGGACGTATGGCACATGATGGTTGGGGGATATATGTATATATGTAGAGATTAAGTTTGATGATCAAATTAGTTAGATGAATGTTATAGAACTTAGACTTTCTTGGCTTTGTGCCTTGTTTGTGGAGTTGACATCTATGATTGCCTTCTAGCATGTCTTGTGACTTATTGACTGCATTGTATTTCATTTGTACTTTCCTGATGTGTTGATATGATATGGGTCGGGTACAATGCCGGTATAGATTTGATTATTGTGATATGGTCAGGTACTATGCCAATACAGATATAATTGTTGTGATATGGGTTGGGTACCATGCCAGTATGGATATGATGATGATGTGGAGAAGGGTAAGAAAAGATGCACACATCTTGCATGCATTCATTCATTCATTCATATGTTTTGAATGTGATTTTCTGTTATATATGTTATTATACGTGTTTCCATTGTGGTAAATGATGAAAGAGGGTTTTTGAATGTAAGTTAGGTCCCCTATATGGATAGAGTTAGAGGTGAGATTCTACGGTCCACCGAGAGGACCGGATATGGTATAATATGATTGGTGGAACTTATGATATTTATGGGACGTGGTATTGTGATGTCTTATGATTATGAGTACCGAGAGAACTTGCTTGGATGTAGATTAAAGAATTGGAGGTACCATAAGAATGGGCCGGTGTGAGAGGAAAAGGTACAAGTTAGAATAGGTAGTCAAAAGAAAAGATATATGAAATGTTAAATCAAAGGACAAAGATATACAAAATGTTAAGTCAAAGGACAAGATATACGAAAATATAAAATAATAGATAGGTCACAGAGTTTCTAAGATGATATGTTGAGGATTCTTTAGTTAGGGTTTTAGAACTGAAACTTTACTTGATGTTATGATTTTTTCGTACTTATTATTAATTTATTTGTTTCTAACCTTGGTCGTCCGATGATGCTTACTAGTATGTGTGGTTGTACTGATGCTATACTTACTATACCTCCATTAGGGGTATAGCCATGGTGCAGGTCAGTTGGAGCTTCTATAGTAGTGATGACGATCACTCAGTAGCAACTCCTACTATTTCTATTCTACATGGATGCTGCGTCATGGATATTCTTACTTCTGGTTTAGTGCTCTTGTACCGATTTAGGCTAGGTTCTGGGGAGTCACTTTTAATTACTTTCTGCATCTATTTATTACATCTGATGTATTGAAAACTAGATATGGAGCGAATTGATTTAATAATCATTTTAAATTATGGAATTGCTACTAAGATGATAGACAACATTGGTTAAGTGAACATTGTAACAACTTCCGCATTAGTTTAATGGAGGGATATTCAGGGTTCTCCTATCTGGAGTAGGTGTAGGTAGGTGCCCGACATGATCCAATACAACTTTATTGAAAATGACTTCTTTTTTTAAATCTGATGGTTTCATTGAGTCCGAAACGTTGAAATTAGTCTAGTAGCATTATCAAATTATTCTTGTAGGGTCCTGAACGAATCCTGAGGGTTTGATTCGGGACTATTTTTTCTTAGTCTCAACTGCTGCTTTGCTGTGTTTTGGTGTAGCAAAGGCACCTTCTTCGTGTTCACTACAACCTCCTCTCATTTGCGGAGAAGGATTTTTATTATTCATCATGATCGTGGTGGAGGTCTCATGATCGCAAAGGGTATAAAGTCTTGGTTATTGCAAACGCGAGGGGGACGACTGCATTCATGAAGGGTTAGCAATTCGGGTCCAGGTTGGTTACTCATTACGATCACGATGGACCGCCCATGATCACGAAGGTTTGGTTTAGGTCGGTTCTCAAACGCGACGTAAGTGACCACATTCACGAAGAGCATTTGTACCTGGACAGAATTTAAATTATTTTCTCGTCTAGATCCTTATTTTCCAACATTTTTAGACTTTAAGAGCTCGACTCTTGGCGATTTCAAAGAGAAATTTAACCAATCTTATGTGGGTAAACTCTAAACTCCTACTTTCATCATTTTCTATTGATTGTATCTTCAAAACAACTTCAAATCTTTAATTTCTAACTTGGATTTTGGGGGTTTTACCAAGTAAGGTACCAAATTTTTTTTCTTTGATTTCAAGTCCGATTTCCACTCATTTTTCACTGGGATTTCAGATTTAGAACCCTATTAGTGTGGGGAACTTGATTCTTAAATAAAATTCTAGTTTTACCCTTTTTCATTCAGAGTCAATTTTTTGAACTATTTTTAGACCCGAAATGAAAATAGCCAAAATGGGTATCGTTAGGCTCCTTTTAATAGGTAGATTACATTTTTGATATATTTGGTTCATTCTGAAGCTGCTCGTAGAGGAAAGGCTCCGTATTGAAGGGTTTAGGCTCGTGTTTTGGCTTTTCGAGGTAGGTTATGACTTAACTTTCTTCAGACTGGGCTGGGTAGTCAACTGTCACGACCCGAGACTACCTTCTAGTCGTAACATGGTACTTAGAGTCACAAGTGACCATAATCTAACCCATGGCCTGGAATGACACTAAAAATACTATATAAAATAAGAATCACTGAGCAGAAGTTGAAGTCTGAATAATATAATGATGTCTAAAATGAATTTCAATACTGAAGACAAAATGGAAATCTTCTAGACAAAATCATAAAGTTGAAAATATTAGTCTATCTGTCTGAAAGCCTCTACTGAGATGAGTTACTGGGACAAGCCCTCAGGTAACTCAAACTATCTGAAAACTAAATGACTGATATAAAGAAAGTAAACATAAAACTCGTCTTCTAAAGATGAGGACTTACCAATATCTGTTGCGCATATAAGTAGGGAACCGTGCTAACCGCGTACTGGATACTAAACGTATAAACCTATATTATAACATGTGAATGTGATTATCCAGTACTTTGAATGTACTAAGCAAGTGAGATATGCAATGCACTATTTATACTGAACATGAGAGAATGAACTGAACATGGAGTGAGGAAGGTAAACTGATGCAATGTCCAAGTGAATAAACATGTACTGAACAATAATAATATGTAGAATAAACTGAGAATAAATTTATGCACTATCTAAGTCCGAACTATGGGAGTACAAGGACATTCTGAATATCATTAAGAGGTATACAAACTGATGTAATAATGATAGAATATTTAAATCAATTACATATTACTAAGGGCCATGCAAATACCAAAGTGTGAGACAGTGGGAGGTACTATTAACCAGCATATAACCATGTGAGCTAAACATGGAGTTTGATGTATAATCCCCATCAAAAAGGGCCCAATATACCTTGCTAGGGTATAAAGGCTGAGCTGATCTAATATGGTATAGAAAACCTATGGTGGTACATAGTTTTGTGACTTAGGGACTGCTACTAAGGGTCTCAGCCTAACGGGCGGGTGAACCTTCACCCCCTCGTCCGCTTGGTGCTAAGTACTACTCTTAACTGAACATAATTGATAGCTGATAGGATGATATATCTGAATGTCAACT
The DNA here is from genome assembly GCA_031232105.1 of Capsicum rhomboideum. Taxonomy (NCBI): domain Eukaryota; kingdom Viridiplantae; phylum Streptophyta; class Magnoliopsida; order Solanales; family Solanaceae; genus Capsicum; species Capsicum rhomboideum. The sequence continues at coordinate 152,807,623 of CP124714.1, forward strand.
TGAGATAACATATCTGAATGTGAACCTGTCCATAGTCATGGATTCCATACTTACTGCCATACTACTAGTGAACCTTGCTTTTATAATAAAACTGATCCACGATCATTGATGGCATTTCGGATACCATAATAAACTAGAAACTTACTTTTGGGAAAAATATTCAAGAGCATTTATGGCATATCTGGATGTCATGCATGTTATGTCTATTACTATTATGTGCCGAAGTTCCTGATTATGATATGAGTACTAATATATAAATCATGTATTGATGAATACTGTGAGTTGAAAATTTATAGGAGACCTGAGATGGCTGGAATAAAATGCATAAGAGAAACATGAGGGCAAAGCTTTAGAATGACTCTAGAAGGCTGGACCTAAATCCTAATTCCTGATGTATGAAGATGATAATATCTTAATAGTACGTATTATCTAAAAATACTGTTTAGAATATACTTTATCGAAAATCACTTTGAGGTTCTGCAAAACTGGTAATATTGGAATTCACTGATTTTGATGACTGAGACTGAGTGAGAGACATTTTATCTGAAAGCATCCTAAAACATATGAAACTTTAAGACTGAATATCGATTTATCAATGCATGAAGTCCTAAGTCACCGGGTGTTCATAACCCGACATCTCTGAAGAATGCAACTACTAGTGACAATTCTATAATCTGAATAGATTATGAAATTTACATGATACCAGTCCAAAATCATGGAATATCATTATACTTAGGGTTCATGAATATGATACTAGCAGGGTACTAAATTTCATGGGAAAACATGTATTTATAGCATATTAGTTATGAGGAACTGAGATACAAGGAGAATCATGACTATAATGAAAACCCCAATTTTAAAATTATGAATTTACTGAGGAACTGAGTGTAATTTGGGAATCATGGTTGAAAGGATACCCAGTGATAAAATCCTACATATCTGGAGATGGAAACCTTGGTGAATTCTTGATTTTTCTTGAGCCTGAGGAGAAAACCCTATGTTCTTAACTTGAGAGAATTTTGACAGAGTTTGGGAGGTTTGATCATTATTATGAGGGAGAAATCTAAATAATAATATGATATAATACCTCAAAATACCCTAAAATGACTTGGTATGGGGCTAAGAAGCCTAGAAAATGACCAAAATACCCTTCATTAGACATGCAGTGAAGTTACTAAAAAATTATAGCAGGACTCGTGGGTTGGACATTACGGCTCGTGTCTATGACACACGGTTTGTATAATTGCGACACAGTTTGTTTGACTGACACATTATTTGTATGATTGACACACCATTCGTATGACTACTCATGGATTCAGATAGCATGACAATGCTTTACTACAATGGCCATAACTTTTTACTCCGATATCGGATTTATAAACGGTTGGTGGTGTTGGAATGAAAACTCAAAGAAATTTCATTTAGTGGGTACTAACCTCAAAAAATCTTCAGAATCTAGTAGTTATTCTCATTTGAAGTTGATTTTTTAAAGATTCTTCACAAGAAATCAATCGGTAAGGAAGGTTTCAACTTTCCTATGAGCTCGGAGTTACTTATGGCCTTAATACATGTCTAAAACATTCCTCCTACTACCAAAACATGAATTTTGGTTCTACATGTACTTGAATTATGGTTCTAATGTTATCTTGGATTTTTGAGGTGTTACAATATATCCCCCTTTGGGTCATTCATCCTCGAATGAAAACTAACTAGGTTGATAAATTAGGGAAAGAGCTGCAATACCAACACTGAATTTCTAAGAGATGGATACCTACATGATAACTAAGTTTGTAACTAAAATATTAACTTAACTGAACTCATGAATGCATGCTATGACATGAGAATAACTGAGTGACAGAGACTAAGAGGGGTAATAAGGAGGTGACTGTTATTTTGAACTGATTTTAGTATGGGAATAAGACTTAAATGTATTTACACATATCTCAAAGAACATAATATCTCACATGGAATAGGCACATGCATGGACTCAAGAGAGTACGCCTAGAATGAAAGAGAGAAAGTCACTAGTATTATCCGTATGATCTCTAAACTGATCAACTATTGGCTATTTAGACTGATCCATATTGAAACTTTGGAATTCAAATGAAGTATTCATGAATAAAATGTATGCATGGAACTACAAATCAATGGGTACTGGTATGAAATTTATGATAGTCATTGAGAAAGAAACTTTGTTTCTTCCAACACCCTTCGTTGAAAATTCTAGTTACAATTTGGGGAACAAGTCAGGGGCATGATTTGAGTGACACATCCGACTGGGAAAATTTTGACAAGGTCTGAGCATCCTGATCCAATGATTTGAGTTCATGGGAAAAGGGAACGATATTGATTTAATCATGAGGCACCTTTACTCTGAAATTTTATAGAATAAAGCAAGAGTATCCTAAGATGAAAAGAATGATAGGAATACTACTCTTGTTGCAAAATGACTGTTAACTTCTAACTTAGTCTGTCACCAACTCCATTACCAAAGTATACTAAAAGTCATAGAGGGACTCTACTAGGAAGATCTAGAGTAAGAAGGGTACTACAAAATCATGACTTAGAGACTCCCATAATCCTTGAAACTCAACAGGGGTTTGAGGAGTATAATATAATATGAACAAGCTTGTCCAAGAAGTTTGGCCTAAGAATATACCCGATGTATTGTGATTTCACTAATCAATAAGAATGTATTATGAGTACATGGGACTGAGCATGATGGGAAATAATAGGTGTATGAGTTATGACCTATATGGTATGAGAATGATATTCATGGGTTCATGGAGCATGATTTGGATTTCCGAGAGAGACTATTACTCCTTATACTAGGAACTGAGAGTAGACAAACATCTGAATGAAGTACGCACATCAAAATATCGCAAGGTAGAAATATGGGTCGTAATGACATAAGTGTACTGATAGGCTATGATAAGAATGGGTCTATACCTCTAACTAGCTCGGTTCTAGAACCTTCTAACACTACTACCTAAATCTCTAAAACCTGATTAGTTCTACACTCTAACATTTACCCCTTATATCAAAGTCACCACACTAAGTCTACGAGTCTTGTTTTTCACTACTCTCCTAAACTGAACTCACTCAAATGGTCAGGGCATACTACTTCTGAATCTATTTTGATTATACTCTTCCTCATAAAGGCTAAGAATATTTCTTTTGCAAGTCTAGGTCTTAATCTTCCTACTTCACCTAAGGGCTGAAGTAGGCCATCTTCATGGTCTTCCCCTTATCTCTTGTACTAAACTGCCAAACCTACGAGGATTTATTTCCCACATCTCTCTTTTTCTATTGTCCACCATAATACCACTCTCCACCATCACTACTGTAACACCCCGTACTTTCCCAACCCTACTTGATGACAGTGAATAATGTTTACTTAAGTGTCGAGAGTTATAAGTATGTATTTGGAAATGTTAAAGATGAGGAAAATTGAAATTTGGCCACGTACGTGCAATTAGACTTTCATAGGAAGGGTTTTGTGATCTCGTGGAGCATATGTGTAATACCCCGTACACATTCTAACCTCATTGGGTGACTTGGAGTCATATTTACTTGATGATTAAGGTCACTAAGTAAGTATTTTATAGTGTTTTGATAAGGTATTGGACGATACGCAAGTGTTGGAAAAATTGCTGAAAAATTCAGCAAGACATGGAAACTTGCGCCACTCCCTGTTTCAGGGGGTGTGGCGCAAGCTCCTAATTCAGAGGGCAAGGAAAACTTGCGCCACTGCGTTGCTTTGCAGCAGTGGCGCAAGGCACAAACATTTTGCCTTCCCAAGCTCGTTTCGCGACGCAATTCTACGACGATTCTTGGATGGTTCCTTTTGGTTCTTTGGAGTTCTTTGAGCATTGTTAAAGCTTCAAACACTTAAATACACTCCTACATACTCCTACATGATCAAATCATGAAACATGAATAGTGATCCAAAATGTCTAATGAAACCATGGGCGACTAGAATTCCTATTTTTACGATCGAAACGACGAATGAGAATCTCGTAAGAAAATATTGTCGTGACATTATGGAATTATGTAAACATGAGATATATGATGAATTATGTATGAAAAATTGATGGCTAAGTTGAGATGTGTTATTGGGCCCAATTTGAGGCCCAAAATGGAATAAAATACATAGGCCCAAAGGGAAAGGATCCATTCCTCCAATATTGACCAAGTAAAACATGTATTAAATGCCAAGAATTGGCTAAGGACAACATGAGAGGCCTATATAAAGGGGTAAATCAGATTTTTATTGTCCAAAACCTCTCATGCCTTTAAGATATTTTTCTCAACATTTCTCATTTCCAAACCCTAAAGCAAAATAATTCCTTTGAACTCTTTGGACAAGATCATCCTATTACAAGCTTTGGTAAGTGTTTATTATCATGGATTAACATATTATATGCATGGGAGATTATGTATATTATGCTAGTTGTGTTGGCAAGGTGATGAATAGTGTATTTTTGCTTTTGGTGAAAGATGTGTTATCTTGGTGATTTGAACTTGAATTAGGCCTTGTGCCTTTGATGAAAAAGCATGGTATGGACAAAATATGAACATGTATGGTGTTATTTTTGGTATTAAACTTGTTCTTGTCTATAAGTGGAAATTGTGGGATTTTGGCCGATATGTGTTATGAGTTGTATTAAAGTAAATTGATGGATTATTCGTGATGTGGTATGGATAAGAAAGTGTAAAGGAGAAGTGTTGTGGTGAAATGTATTGATTTTCATGTATTGGTCAATGTTGGGAATATTATGGAATTTTTGGAATAATGATGTTATCAATGGTTTTGTCAAGGGGAAATGGCATGTTTACGGGCAATTATGTGAGTCATTGATGTTACATGCATTTGAAGAGTAGTTGATGGTTAATGTGAATTCCGTTATGTATTTGTGTTATAGAGTGACACATAGAGAAGGAGTGGGACTATTTTATGCACATCTAGGATTGTATATCCGTATTGAGAGTACAAGGTATGTAAGGTTTCTCTGTCCATATCTTTCTGCGGCAAATAGTATCCACATTGCTATTTCACTAGTCCTATCCCAAAATGTGCCAAGGTATCCTATATCTGTTTATCAATAGTCATTGCCATATATTTCATACTCATGGATCATTTGTGAGTCTCATGTTTCATAATCATGGTTAATGTTCCAAAAGCTCAAACAAGGTTATGTTCCAATAGTGATTATACTTATGTCTCTTGTTCATAGATTATTGTCCAATGGTTCCAATGGTGTCATGGTGCTAATAATGTTATATTTCTAAAAATATTTATTCACATTTCTCTCACTCATTGGTTAATGATCCAAAGCTTCCAACAATGTTATGTTCCAAAGTTCAAGTGATGTTATGACTATCCTAGTATTAATCTCAAAGTAATGAATAAAGTAATGCAAATGTGTTCAATGATCAAGTATGGGTGGCAAGTCTAGGGACATAAGCCTAGCTCGAATCGATCCCGATGTATTGATTTATGGGTGGCAAGTCTAGGGGCATAAGCCTAGCTCGACTCGATCCCGAGGTATTGATTTATGGGTGGCAAGTCTAGGGGCGTAAGCCTAGCTCGACTCGATCCCGAGGCATTGATTTATGGGTGGAAAGTCTAGGGGCATAAGCCTAGCTCGACTCGATCCCAACATGACGATAAGTCATGGAAAGACCCACTGATCAGTAGGGGCCCGGGTACATTGTTATCATTGAGCATTGAGATAAAGAAAGTAAAGAAAGTAATGAAAGCAATCCACATGGTTTCCCAAAATGCAAAATGGTGACTTATTCACATTGATTATTCATATGTTTTGATTTCATTGAATTATTCATGTGTTGTACAGTTTCATCTGAGCCTTGCATACTCAGTACTTATTTCGTTCTGACCCCTCTTGGGGAATTTACCTTACTTGCTGCAGGCGCAGGTACCCGTAGGCCTCCTTAGTAGATTGCCAGTGTTAGCGGTTCTTTGGTGAGCTCCAGCTAATTTGGGGCTTCTCCGAGTCAGAGTGTATATATGTTTTGGTGATGTACATGTTGTATAAAGCGGGGACTTGTCCCGACTTTCAGTTGGTTTTGGTCAATGCATCTGTTAGAGGCTTTTGTAGACGTATGCGGGTGTATGTGTATAAGATGATAGATGAAATCGTGACTTGATGGCCTCAACAGCCAAGTTTCTCATATGTATATACGTCACATGTTCTATGCTTTCCGATTTTAGCCTCTCATGTTTCTATGTGATAGTAGTGTTTCCTATGAGATGCATACGAATGAATAGAAGCAAAGATTGGTTCTCTCGGGCCTTATCGGCTTCGGGTGCCAATCACGCCTCATTGGGATTCGGGGTGTGACAACTACTCTATTCTAGATTCTGACTATTCACCACCATGGGAAAATAACGGCCTAAGAACTATAAATTCATGAAGAAAAAAATTTGGAAAACATACCCGAATTGGCTTTAGGAGAACCATCCTGACCTAGGTGGCTAGAATAGAATTGGGATTTATCTAAGGGCTAACCATAACCTATGTTAGAAGAGGCACCCTGCTGATTTGGGCGACTAGGTGGGCTGTTGAGAAAGTAGACTGAATCTGTTAGCGAACCTCCCTACCCTTCGGTGAAGCTATTGGACAATCTCTCAACTTATGGCCTAGATTACCACAACAAAAACAAACTTCACAGCCTGCCAAACACCCCCTTTTGTGTTTCTTTCCATATTGGTTACAAGTGGGGTGGGATTTTCCCCTTACAACATTTTTTTGAGGATAAGAGCCAGATACTCCCCCTTCTGATCATAACGGGGCCTGGGGCTAAGAGACGAAGTACTAGCTGATGATAGGGCTAGCCCTAATAACCTTTGTGGAAAAGAAAATTGGTTCCCATTGGCGATCTTCTGATGGTTAGAGTTACCATTCCCTGGTATGACCCTCTTTCTCTCCCTTCTTCTCTTCTTACTAACAAGATTTGTAGGGACTGATACTTGTTAATTCAATTGAGCTGTCATAGATCGGGCTATATTTGGATAGTATCGCAAAACACTATATTATAGATATCAGTACTTGCAGGCTGATCGACTGGTGTGGAAGGGTTACCATTTTGATCACTTTTCTGACTGATCTCTTTTTGAGGAAACATATTCTGAAACACGTAAGGAACGTGTTAGAAAGATGAATAGAGTTAAAGTTCATCTCACTATTTGATCATGAAAGAAGTGAAAATTTTCCTAAAACATTTCATAGCCTCTCATTCATAAGTATGGCGCATTTCACACCCATGAATAAGACTGTACTTAACGTGACTTTTAGACACCCTAGGACACTTTAAACCTGATGTTCTGATACCAAGTTTGTCACGACTTGAGATTACCTCCTAGTCATAAGACGGTACTTAGAGTCACAAGTGACCTTAAGCTAACTCATGGCTTAGCATGACACTAAGAATACTATATAAAATAAGAATCACTAAGTGGAAGATGAAGTCTGAATAATATAATGAAGTCTAAACGAATTTCAATACTGAAGACAAAATGGAAATCTCCTAGACAAAACCATAAAGTTGAAAATATTAGTCTATCTGCCTGAAAGCCTCTACTGAAATGAGTTGCTGGGACAAACCCCCAACTAACTCTAACTCTCTGAAAACTAAATGACTGATATAAAGAAAGTAAACATAAAGCTCATCCTCAAAAAATGAGGACTCACCAATATATATTGCGTATATAATGTAACACCCCGTATCTACCAAACCCTACTTGACGATGTTGAACAATGGTTACTCAAGTGTCGAGAGCCAAAAATATGTACTCCATGAGGTTATTGATGAAATAAATGATATTGGGCCTAGTGCATGGGACTAGATCTTTGTAGGAGGTGAAATACCCGTATGTTGTCGAATCTATATGACTACGTGTACACTTACGGAATTAGAAAAAAATATGGGAGATTTGAGGAATTATACATTAATTTGAGGGCATGAATAAATCTTGCATTATTGGGCCCAAACTAAAGCCCGAAATTAATAAGAAGACATGGCCCAATATAACCATTTGACCCATTCTTCCATTTGACCCATCCAAACATAAATAATTGGATAAGAAGAGACTTGAGAGCCTATATAAGCATGAAAAATCAGATTTTATTCATATCTTCACACATGTCCCATTCTAGAATTTTCTACAACATTTGCTCTCTTCAACCAAACCCTAAAGCAACCATTTGAGGGCAAGATCATCCATTTCCAAGCTTTGGTAAGTATTTATTTTCATGGTTTAGTATATGATATGCATGTGATATGGTGTAAAACATGTTGGTTATGTATTGGCTCAAATCGGCAAGGAGTTTTGTCTTATAAAATTGAGAATAGACTTGTGGTATTGAAGGAGGTGGATTTGGTGGATTGAATATCAATATGTATGGTTTGGTTATTTCTTTACTTTGTTCTCCTTTATGTGTAACAGTTGGAATTATTGTAGCAAATTTGTCATGGAATTAGTGGTGTAAGTGAAGGGAAAACGTCGTATTGGTGATGTTTTTATATATTGCAAAACCATGGCTGTTAGTTGATGTTTAATATGATAAAAAAATATGTTAAAATAAGTTTGGTTATGATCTTGGACCATTCATTGCATTAAAAGACCCCAAAAAGACCATTTCGGACCAAAACGGGCATCCGCCCCCGCAGACGGAGGCATCTGCGGGCGCAGATGCCAACGCAGATGGATCTGGCTACTGCCAAAGGCCATATGCGGGCACAGGTGGCTGACCTGCGGGCGCAGGTGTCAGCGCAGGTCAGCCCAGATTTGTGTTTTGCATGTTTTCGTATTCCTTTGATCCCCGAAGGCCCCGATACCCTTTTTGGATGCAATTATGAACTTGTGATGTCGTTTTAATGACTTTAAAGTGTTGTATGAAGGCATGTTGGACTGTATTAAGTATGTATTAATGTTCATATGTTGTTATGAAAGAGAAATGGCAACGGAATAACAATGAAGGGACGTAAGGGGTAAGGGTAATGTGAAATGTTATTGGGTTGTGATGTATTGGTCAATGTGTGGTATGTTATGATATTGTTGGCATGTTAATGCAGTGGGTTTTGTTGTGAAGGACGAAACGATGCTGTAAAGCAGTCACGTAACTCATTGTGACACTTATACATTTGTAAGGTGAATAGTTGTTAACAAGAATTCTATTATGAACTTGTGATGTAGAGTAAGACGTAAGGAAGAAGCTGGCTCATCGTAATCACATATAGGATTGTACTTTCACATTGAGGACATAAGTTATGTAAGGTTACTCTTTCTATATCCTTCTGCAGCATATTGTTCATATTGTCACCATGTGCGTTCCATTCCGAAATGCTCTAAGGTATTCCGTATTCGATAGTTGGCTAGAGTTACTCATATGTTCCTTACTCATTGGTCAATGGTGAATCAAATGACTCATGTTCATTGGCTAAAAAGGTCGAGAGTCCTAAATGCTCTAAGGTATTGCATTTCAGGTTGGTGACCAGTTGATGTCCACATGTATCATACTTAATGACCATTGTTCTAAGGTTCCAAAAGTGTTACATTCCAAAGGGGTCCTATAGTATTTCAACTAAAGTAGACATCTATTGTTATTCACAAGTGTCCTACTCCTAGATGAAGTATGATTCACTTATCTCTTAGTTATTGACGGACATTCCTAAGTTGTCATGATGTTGTAGATTCCAAGAGAACTATCCCAACGAGAGTTGTTTAGTTTGAATAGCATTATTTCAATCATGTCATGATCCAAAGTTCCAATAGAGTTATACACATGTCTCATACTCACTAGTAATGTTCCAAAAGTCCAATGAGGTTATGTTCCAAGGTTTCAATAGTGACTATACTAATATATCTTGTTCATTGATCATTGTCCCAATGGTTCCAACAACGTCATGTTTCCATGAAGGCTAGGTTTCCAATAATACTTATTCACATGTTTCTCACTCATTGATTATTGATCCAAATCTTCAAAGAAAGTTGTGACTGTCATTGTATTAATCTCTCATAAGCAAAGTCACCAATCTCTCACAAGTAAAAGTATAATTATTCCTTATAAGTGAAGATGTGAATCTCATGAAGTGAAGTGAAGTGAGATGTGTATATGAGTATGAGCTTTAGTGTCATGATCTCTAATGTATCACTCTCATAGCTATGTCAAGGAAATAAGATTGTGAAGAAGTAATGCACCAATGGTTACTTTATGTTATGTTTCATTGAGAATGGATAACTATCTAAAGGGTATAAGTTCAAGAAGGGATAATCCCAATGGTATATTATATTTATATATGATAGCCCACCAAAGGTGGATGTCCGGCATTATATTTATATATGATATCCCACTAAAGGTGGATGTCCGGCATTATATTTATATATGATAGCCCACTAAAAGTGGATTTTCGGTATTATACTTATATCTTATAGCCCACCAAAGGTGGATGTCCGGTATTATATTTATATATGATAGCCCACCAAAGGTGGATGCCCGATATTATATTTATATATGATAGCCCACTAAAGGTGGATGTCCGGTATTATACTTATATCTTATAACCCACCAAAGGTGGAGGCCCGGTACTAACTAATTTAGTGAACGGTAATGAAAATAATTGTAAAGAGATGAGAACATATCCCTTGCGTGTATAGATGTAAATAAACATGAAGATGGTTATAAGAAAGTGATAATGATGCGACTGATTGATCAAGTAATGAGACTAATAGAAGTAATGAACATGGTTTCACATATTCAGGACGAAGGTATATCCATATTGATTATTCTCTTATGCTTAATTTCTTGGAAGTACTTATGTATTATTAGAGTTTCACATGGCCTTACATACTTAGTACTTTCTTCGTACTGACCCCTTTTGGGGGATTTACCTTACATGCTATAGGCACAGGTGTCAGTAGATCTCCACAGTAGGCGACGAGATATCCGCAGATTGTTGGTGAGCTCCAGTTGCTTTGGGGCTTCCCAAGTCACATGGGTTCATTAGGTTTTGGAATTTTGTAAATATTGTATAGACATGGTCATGTATCTATTAGAGTCTTTGTAGACATATGTGGGGAGAGGAAAGTAAAAGATGTACATTCATTTTGACGTAATGGCCTTAACGGCCAAGTTTCATATATTGCACATATTGCCATGACTTCCGCCATTGATATTTAATTACATGAAATAAAATGAAATGCATATGCGAACATACATATAAGAGTACATCAGCAAAGATTGGTTCTCTCGGGCCATATCGACTTCGGGTGCCAATCACGCCTCGTGGGGACTCGGGGTGTGACATATAAGTAGGGAACCATGCTAACCGCGAGTTGGATGCTGAATGTTCAAACCTATTTTATAAGACAATATTGCATAAAGGAAAGTATGCGGTCAGTACTTTGAATGTACTGAGCATTTGAGATATGAACTACAGTATATATGCTGAACATGAAAGAATGAACTGAACATGGAGTGAGGAACATAAACTGATGCAATGTCCAAGTGAATAAACTTATAATGAACAATAATAATATGGAGAATAAACTGAGTATAAAGTTATGCAATATCTACATCAGAACTATGAGAGTACAAGGACATTCTGAATATCATAACGAGGTATACAAACTGGTGTACTAACAATAGAATATTTAAATCAATTACATATTACTGAGGTATACTAAGATGCAAGGACTCATCTAGATAATCACAAATACTGATTGCATAAATATTCTGATATAACTGGGATACTATGAACTAGATTGAACTGAGGGTCATGCAAATATCGAAGTGTAAGACTGTGGGAGGTACTTTAACCAACATATAACTATGTGAACTAAACATTTAGTTTGATGTATAATCCCCATAGAAAAGGGCCCAATATACCTTGCCAGGTTATAAAGAATGAGCTGATCTGATATGGTATAGACAATTTATGGTGGCACATAGTTTTGTGACTTAGGGACTGCTACTAAAGGTCTCAGCCTAACAGGTGGGTGAGCCTTCATCCCCTTATCCACTCAGTGCTAAATACTACTCCCAACTACTGAACATAATTGATAGCTAGATGAGATGACATATATGGACATCAACCTGAGATGACATATCTGTATGTCAACATGTCTATAATCATGGATACCATACCTGACTGCCATACTAATAGTGAACCTTGCTTTTATAAAAAAGACTAATCCACGATCATTGATGGCATTTCAAATACCATACTAATTGGGAAACTTACTTTTGGGGAAAATGTTCAAGAGTATTGATGGCATATATGGATGTCATGCATTTCATGTATATTACTATTATGTGCTAAAGTACCTGATTATGATATGAGTACGCATATATAAATCATGTATTTATGAATACTGTGGCTTGTAAATTTATGGGAGAACTGAAATGGCTGGAATAAAATGCATAAGAGAAAAATATGAGGGCTAAACTTTTGAATGACTCTAGAAGGCTGGACCTAAATCCTAATTTTTGACTCATGAAGATGCTAATAGCTTAATAGTACATATTATCTGAAATTACTGTGTAGAATATACTTTATCGAAAATCACAATGACTGTCTGCAAAATTAGTTTTATTGGAGTTCACTAATTCTGATGTCTGAAATTGAGTGAGAGACACTTTATCTAAGAGAATCCTAAAACATATGAAACTTTAAGACTGAATATTTAATTATCAATGCATGAATTCCTAAGTCATCGAGTGTTCATAACCGTTATCTCTGAAGAATGCAACTACTCCTGACAATTATATAATCCGAATGAAATATGAAATTTACATGATACAAGTCCAAAATCATGGAATATCATTATACTTAGGGTTCATGAATATGATACTAGCAGGGTACTGAATTTCATGGAAAAACATGTATTTATAGCCTAATTAGTTAGGGGGAACTGAGATACAAGGAGAATCATGACTGTAATGAATATCCCAATTTTGAAATTATGAATTTACTGAGGAACTAAGTGTATTTAGGGACTTAATGGGTGAAAATATACCCACTAATGAAATCCCACATACTTGGAGATGGAAACCTTGGTGAATTCTTGAGCCTGAGGAGAAAACCCTATGTTCTTGCCTTGAGAGAATTTTGACAGAGTTTGGGAGCTTTGATCATTGTTATGAGGGATAAAATTGAATAATAATATGATATAATCCCTCAAAATATCCTAAAATGACTTGGTATGGGGTTAAGAAGCTTGGAAAAAGACCAAAACAACCTTCATTAAACGTGCAATGAAGTTGCTGAAAAATTATAGCAGGAGTCGTGGGTTAGACTATATGGATCATGTCTCTGACACATGGTTCATATGATTGAAACACTTTTCATATGATTGACACACGGTTCGTATGACTACTCGTTGGTTTGGACAGCCCCTGACGGTACTTTACTAAAATGGCCATAACTTTTTACTCCCATACCGGATTTATGAATGGTTGATTGAGTTGGAAATAAGACTTAAAGACCTTTGATTTAATGGATATTAATCTAAAAAGCACTTCATAATCTAGTATTTATGCTCATTTGAAGTTGACTATTGAAAGATTCTTCACAAGAAATCAATCGGTAAGGAAGGTTACAACTTTTCTATGAGCTAGGAGTTAATTGTGGACTTAATACATGTCTAAACCACTCCTCATACTATCAAAACATGAATTTTGGTTCTACATGTACTTGAATTATGGTTCTAATCTTAGCTTGAATTTTTGGGGTCTTACATTAACCATTCATGTAAAGTATGCTATGGGTTGGGGATTGCATCATGAAATTAGTATTTTGAGATAGTTATTTTTTCATGTTGCCCATGTGGGGGCTTATTTGATTATTATTATTGACTTGAGAAATTATTATTGTAATGATTCCATAGTAGGGGTCTATATGAGCATTATATTTGACTTGAGAGGTGATTTTTGTGATGATACCCAAGTGGGTGTTGATATTGGTCTTGTTTGAGCATTATTTCCCATCTATCTCTATTTTGATGCCCAAGTGGGGGTTTAAATTAATATTATTAATGTCTTTCATGACTATTCATTATTGTGGTGCCATGCGATGGCTTATATCATGATCTATTGAGATATTGAGGATATTTGAGCTCATTTGATACAATCATTAACTTGATTTATTACATATGATATTGTATTGGTTATTGAGAAAGCATCCTCATATCATTCATCCATATACATGAAAATGGCACCATATAAAAACACTATTTTTTGAAAGAAAATAAAACACTTTATAAAATCCTTGATCAAAGATTTTGCCGATAAGGTTGATTGAGATATGAGATTGAGATTGTGAAAGTATATGGGTTGCGAACCCCCCATGGGTCCTGTCCTAGAATCTTATGCTCAGAAGGTGTATACGAGGCCATGCGATGACTGCCATGCAATGGCTTATATCATTATCATCTCTTTACACTTCTTTATTGTGTTTGATATCATGTAGTTAACCTTCTTTATATATTTGTGTGTAGTTATTCTTATATAGATATTATAATTGTAGAATTATTAAGAGATACAGTTTGGGCCACCATTGGGAACTTTTCTGTATGCAGGTGAAAGAGTGCTCATAACAGTCTTTACTTGTTTAGTTTTCTACTTTGCTTAGTTGACCTTTGATACCTACTGAGTACAAGTGGACCGCATTCACTCCTACTTATGTGCCTTTTTTTTATACATATTCGAGTATGAGTATAACCCACAATAGTTGATTTGTGCTGTGAGAGCTGATCTAAAGTATTGGTGAGCTCTCCATTCGGAGTCTTGTTGTAACACACCGTACTTTATAACCTCACTTGATACCTTGGGATCATATCTACATAGGTGTTGAGATGCCATGCATATGTGTTTTATAGTGTTATTGGTGAGACATTTGATATCGGACTTATCATGTGCGATTAGATCTTCGTAGGAGGTGTGTTGTGATTTCATGGAGCATTTGGGTAAGAACTCGTACATATTCTAACCTCATTTGGTGACTTTAAGTCATGTTTACTTGATGGTTAAGATCACTAAGTAAGTATTTTGTAGTGTTTTGATAAAGGATTGGACGATACGTAAACGTCGGATTAGTGGCCGGAAATTTCAGCAAAATGCTGAAACTTGCGCCACTACCCTGTTTCAGGGTTGAGGCGCAAGCCACCAGCCTGCATAAACTTCAGAGCAGGCCCAATTCTTGCGCCACTACCCTGTTTCAGGGGGTGTGGCGCAAGGAACAAAAACTATGCCTTTCCGGCGTCGTTTCGTAACGCACTTCTACGACGATTCCTAGATGGTTTCTTTTGATTCTTTGGAGTTATTTGAGCATTGTTAAAGAGTCAAACACTTCAATACACTCCTACATACTCCTACATGATCAAATCACGAAAGGTGAATAGTGATCCAAAATGTCCAATGAAACCAAGGGCGACTAGAATTCCAATTTTTGCGATCGAAAGGACGAATGAGAATTGGTTAAAAGAATATTGTCGTGACATTAGGGAATTATGTAAACATGAGAGATATGGTGATTAATACATGAAATTGTATGGGTTGCATGGATATGAGTTCTTGGGCCCAAAGTTGGGCCCAAAATGGAAATGAAAGAATTGGCCCAAAGGGCAAAAATATCCATTCTTCCACTTTGACCATATTAAATGCCAAATAAAAGGCTAAGCTTGACTTGGGGTCTATATAAAGGCCCCAAGATCAGATTTTTTATCATCAAAGCCTCACATGCCTTTTGGATATTTTTCACAAACATTTCTCATTTCCAAACCCTAAAGCAAAACAATTCCTTGGGACTCCTTGGACAAGATCAACATATTCCAAGCCTTGGTAAGTATTTATTTTCATGGATTAATATCTTATATGCATAAAAGAATATGTATATCATGTTGGTTGTGCTTGGAAAAGTTGGTCATGATACTTGGTGATTTTGTATGAGATTTGTGGTATATGGAATTCAAGTGTGAATTAGGCCTTGTGCCTTTGATGAAAAAGCATGGTATGGACAAAATATGAACATGTATGGTGTTATTTTTGGCATTAAATTTGTTCTTGGCTAAAAGTGGAAATTATGGGATTTTGGCCGATATGTGTTATGAGTTGAATTAAGGTGCTTTGATGGATTATTTGGGATGTGTTATGGATAAGAGAGTGTAAAGAAGAAGTATTGTGGTGAAATGTATTGGTCAATGTTGGGAATATTATGGAATTTTTGGAATAATAGTATGATCAATGGTTTTGTCAAGGGGAAATGACATGTTTAAAGCCAAACATGTAATTCATTGACATGGTATGCATTTGTAAAGTAATTGGTGGTTAATGTGAATTTCGTTATGTATTTGTAGAGTGACACATAAAGAAGGAGAGGGATTATTGTCTACGCATCTAAGGTTGTAGATTCGTATTGCGAATCCAAGGTATGTAAGGTTACTTTGTCCGTATCTTCCTACGGCAAATAGTGTTCACATTGATATATTACTAGTCCTATCCCGAAATGTACTAAGGTATCCGATATCCGTATATCACTAGTCATTGTCATATATTTTCTACTCATGGATCATTTGTGACTCTCATGCCTCATATTCATGGTTAATGTTCCGAAAGTTCAAATAAGGTTATGTTCCAATATTTCAATAGTGACTCTACTTGTGTCTCTTGTTCATGGATTATTGTCCAATGGTTCCAATGGTATCATGGTGCTAGTAATGTTATATGTTTCATTGATATTTATTCACTTGTCCCTTATTGGTCAATGATTCAAAGTTTCCAACAATGTTATGTTCCAAAGTTCCAAGTGATGTTATGACTATCAAAGTAACAATCTCAAAGTAAAGATCAAAGTAATGCAAATGTGGTCAATGATCAAGTACGGGTGGCAAGTCTAGGGGCGTAAGCCTAGCTCGACTCGATCCCGAGATTTGGATTTATGGGTGGCAAGTCTAGGGGCGTAAGCCTAGCTCGACTCGATCCCGAGGGTGGCAAGTCTAGGGGCATAAGCCTAGCTCGACTCGATCCCTATATGATGATATGAAAGACCCACTGATCAGTCGGGGCCCGGGTACATTGTGATATGTAATGACATGTGAGCATTGAGATAAAGAAAGTAATGAAAATAATGAAAGCAATCCACATGGTTTCCAAAGCGTACCATGGTGACTTATTCACATTGATTATTCATATATTTTGAGTTCATTGAAATATTCATGTGTTGTACAGTTTCATCTGAGCCTTGCATACTCAGTACTTATTTCGTACTGACCCCTCTCGGGGAATTTACCTTACTTGCTGCAGGCGCAGGTCCCAGTAGGCCTCCTCAGTAGATTGCCAGTGTTAGCGGCTCTTTGGTGAGCTCCAGCTCATTCGGGGCTTCTCCGAGTCAGAGTGTATATATGTTTTGGTATTGTACATAATGTGTAAAGCGGGGACTTGTCCCGACTTATGGTTCATTTTGGTCAATGCTCTTGTTAGAGGCTTTTGTAGACCGATGTGGGTGTGATAGTGTAAAAGACACATGTTGTTTTGACTGGATGGCCTCAACGGCCAAGTTTCATATGTATGCCTAAATATGTCCCATGTTCTCCTTTTTTCGTATTTCGTAATATTATGCAATGGTGGTTATGAATATGATTGAGCATAGGCAAAGGTTGGTTCTCTCGGGCCTTATCGGCTACGGGTGCCAATCATGTCTCGATGGGATTCGGGGCGTGACACTTGTTCCAGCCTCCATCTATCCTTTATGTCTTTACTTATATTTGGAGACAGTGATGTATTATCAGATTTCAGTATTGTCTTATATGCTCTTTATACTTATGATATCAATTTTTGGGATTCGATTGTATTTCATTCAGATATTTCAGTTTCATAACTATTATAGACTGACTTCATTCTAGAAGTTTCATATTGCTTCACTTCATCTCTTTTTCATATTTCGTATCTGTTGTGGATTTTCAGCTTACCTACCAAGGCTGGGTCAGGGTAGGTGCCGTCATGACCTCTATTTCTAGATCGTGACAGTTAGAAGGATTAATTTTGTTAGAGGTGCAACACAAGGGGTGGTGAAAGTGATTCATACCCTAAGAGAAGGAAGCATGCTTGCTGGTTTTTTTGCTAACGAGGTTTTCTGTTATGCATGGTCACAAGTGTTACAGTATAACAATCTTCATGAGGTTCCACAAGTAGGAATATCAATTTTTACGTATGGATAAAAATTAGGTTCCTAATATATGCATTAAGAAGTGTCAAAATAAGGAATACAGGTTACAAGACACATAAATAGAAGCGTTCACAGCGCACAACATGATTTGGCAGATTGAGCACATAAAACATAACACAACAGTGAAGGAAATACACTCAAATATTTCAAAGCAAATATAGAGAGAGTAAGATGTCGATAGACTGGTTGAATCTTATCCTTGGGCAGTGGTATTAGCTCTTTTATGAGCTCAGTCTGCTAAGGAACAAAAAACAATAGTACATCGACATTTTACATCTGATTTTGAGAGATAAGGTATGGAGGTCACTTACCAGCATCAACGATAGCGGATGATAGAAGATGTTAAGCTGAAGAGGTCCAATCTAATTCACGATCTGCCATTGAGATGTAGTTGAACGAAACTCCAATCTAATGAAGATGACAAAGACAAACCAGAATGAAAACCAATGCTATCATCATCGCAAGAACCCCAAATCTTAAAATACTAAGCACGGGTAGATTTCACACAAGACACTCTTAAATCTCTGTCTTGACTTTTTACTTTCCCTTTTGTTTATTTTGGGTTTGGGCCATTTGGGCTTGGATCTTTGTTTGTACAGATTTTGGATTTAATAAAATGGTCTACAAGGCCCCTTTGAATTAAAAAAAAAGAAAAGATCGTATGGTGTCAACATTAATACTATAATAATTATAATGAGCCATTTTCAATATTGACATTAATCACTGCTATATCAGTTTCCAGTAGTGTCAATATTAACGTAAAAGTTATTAGTATTAAATATTTTAAAAACTAAATATAATATAATTATTTAAAATGTAAAAGAAAACTCAATATACAAAGTTTTAACATATCTCTTTTTTTGTTGTTGCAGGATTTGGACTTGGGGTCCTTTTTATTGATAAATCAGAAAGTTACAAAAAAAAGGCTCAATTGAGCCCAAACGAAAAATAGAAGAAGAAAAGAAACAAGAACATGGTCCGACAAAATCAAAAAACAAAACTTCTAAAATATAGGGTTTCCTAAATGAATCCTCACTACTCTTTCTTCTTTCAGGTCTTCGAGGATGTCGTCGTTGAGCTTCAGAAATCATGATCTTTGTCTCCTTTAGCTCTGAATCATCGATTCCAGTTGTCTCTTTCCGTGGAAAGAGAGCTCTTGTTTCAGCTCGCAGAAGCAAGAATTTACTATATTCCCATTTTGAGTTTCTCTGATGAACATTAACACTAACCTTGTTGAGTTTTCCTTTCAGGTGTGTTATCCGGTGGATATATCGGAGTTGCCAAAGAATTCGATAGAGTGTTAGAATTCAATGCCTCTGTGTTGTAGTTCTCTGTGAGTGTTTCTTTCCTCTATTTCATAGTCCGATGTAACATTTATTTTTGCTGATTTGTCTTTCTTTTTCAGCTGAAGTAGAAATGGAGTAAACCAAGTCTCTCCAGACCTTCTTCTTTTGGACTCTCTACAGGGTATAGATCTTCATGTTCATATTCAATTCCACAACCCTTGATTTTTGTTGGTGTACCTTTTTATTAGCTGATGTAGCTTAGGCTAGGTAACTTTCTCACAGTTACTTTATCCACTGTGTAGCCAAACCTGATTTTGTAAATATAATAATTGTGAGACCTTGTGGTATGTGTGTTTGTGATGTATATGTTAAATAATGTTGCTACTTGTGATCTCCCTTGTCCTGTTCTCTACTTTATATATGTTCAAGATTTTCCTTCCCATGATTGGTATCTGCTGAAATGTATGACATTATAGTAGTTCCTCTTGATTGAATGTTGTGTTTTCCATGAAATCATATAATGATTAGTTTCTCTGAATGTGTGTTTAACTTGAATCCTTGTTTGAGCCATCAAGCTTTTTGCTTCTTCAATTTTCTCTATCAACTCCCAAGGTATTTTTCATTCTCCCATTAGCATGTTCTTGAGACTGAGTGAATCTGTCTCGAGAATTATGTTGTTCATGCTTCTATTGATACAATATCTAAGGGCCTGTAGTATGGCAAAAGATTTTACAGATTCCTTTTTTTTTTTTTCAGTTCATCTAGAAATTTTGTCAAACTCTTTCCCTTTACAACACCATTGATGGGTTAAGGGTTCTCTCTTTACTGAATTTTTCAATCTCGCTTCACCAGATTCTTCAACTTGCTTTATTGGACTCTTAATCTCATTTCACCGGATTTTTCATCTCACTTTTTTTTGGACACTTCATCTCACTTCACCAAACTCTGCTTCGTCACAAGTAATTTCTCTATCTTTAAATGAAATTTTATGAAGTGAAATCTCCATCTACAATCGGGAGCTCAATTATTATTTTATTTTGTTTTGATCTTTTTAAATTCAGATTCATCACCGGATTCTTTGTCTCAGTTCACCGAACTCTTCTTCGTCACTGGAAATTTCTCTATCTTCTAATGAGATTTTATGAAATTAAATTTCAAATTACAATCGAAAATTCGATTATTGTTCGAATTTGTTTGGTCTTTCTAAATTTCTCCATATTAGAAAGACACATTTTTATATTTGAAAATTATTTATTTATAAATTTCTTTCCTTATTCATAGTAGTAGGCTTTTATGTTGTAAAGGAAGTGACACTTTTTTATATTTGAAAATAATTTATTTCTAAATTTCTCACTTTATTCATAATAATATGTTTTTATAGATTTAAAAATATCAAGTTATTCTTAAAATCAGAATTTTTTTTTTATTTTTTTTTGGGATAAAAAGTCACAAAGTTTCAAAAAAACTTAATTTCTTAAATGTAGTGCCACATAAAATAAATTAGTGGGAGCACTAAATACTTTCTATCTATAGATTTCCCACCTACGTATACATAATGATTTTGTGAGTCACAGAACAAACACTACTTATGCGAGGCTATTTCATTACTTGAAAAGTGGACACTTGCTTATTTTAACTTTTAAGCATAAAACAAAAAAGTCAAAATTAAATTCAATATTTTTCCTTAATTAAAATGCTTACCTAGAAATAATAAAAAAAGAAATAAACTACTGAAAATATATCCAAAAATTGTGATAAGATAATAGTAACAATAGATATTAATCTATTTATATTTTTTTCTTCGTTTATATATGTAATCGTCAATATCTATTACATAATAGAGGAATAAACATCTCAAAACAAGCAGGGTAATTTTTCAAAACTTATTCTTAGATGTTATCGGTTTTCTATCTTTTCTTAAACAATCACTTAGGCATAGTATTGTATGGGGTCGTTTGATACATGGACTAAATTATCTTGAAATTATAGTCCTGGGATTATAATCCCTGGACTAATTAATATCATATGGGAGGATGATGGTGGTATAAAATAATCTCATGTTGGATGGGATATCCCAAGATTAAATTTGGTGTTAGATTTATACCATATTTGGTTGATGGTATAAATTAATACCAGGATAAATTTATACCATCAACCAAATATGGTAAATTTAGTACCTAACTTAACCATGAGATAGCACACCTTATCAGGGCCGGCTCAATATCGTTGGGGGCCTAAAGCCAAACATCAATGAGGGACTTTAATTTCTTCATTGGGGGCCTAATATCCATCTCACCCTTAATAAAAATGATTTATAGTCACACAAACATCTTAGATTCATTTTAGACCACAAACTTCAAAAGTTTTCCTTCCTTTTTTAAACTCCGTATCAAGTTAAACTAATTCACATAAATTGAAACGGAGGAAATCATATTTTTCAGAAAAAAATATAACATATTATTAAAAAATGAGGCCCCCAAAAATCAGGGGCCTAAAGCCTTGGCTTTAGAGGCTTTGCCTAAAAGCCGCCCCTGCACCTTATACCGAGTACCAAACGACCCCTATGGGTAAACATTTTTTAGTAAATCAAACGCTTTAGCATTTGTTTTTCTTCGTTAAATGTTAAAAGTATATATATATATATATATATATATATATATAGTTTTAATTGATTATAAGAGTTATAGTTAAGGACATTTACATGATCACGAGCCAACACTAGTGTATAGATTTACAAATATATTTATTTGTCTACAATTATTGTTGTTAATCTTTTATAATTAAATATTTGATTAAATAATTAAAATTTTAGAGAAATAGTCTATTTTAGATTTTTAATTTAAAAAAAAGTGGAAGTAAAGCTTTTTGAGAAACTGTAATAAAAATTTTCCTAATGCTAATTTTGTTATCATTCTTATCACATATTTTGGATATATTTTCAGTAATTTTTTTTTTGCTTCTAGCTAAGCTTTTTAATTACGAAAAATTACATTAAAGTGCAACCAATAATGTAACATTACAAAATATAGCCCACTGTATATTACATTTTCAAAAATGGTCCAATTGTACATGCCTAAAATGTTACATTACAATTTGTAGCCCAATGCTCATTTAATGCTTTGTTGAAGTACTTCTGTATATCATATTTTTAGTAATTGATATTGTGTTTTGGGGCTTACTTAGTTGAAGTACTACAATTTTTGTCCAACCAGTGAGGAAGTGTCAAAGTTGAATATCAGTTCCTTCTTTGAACATACGACTGTTGATTGCGGTGGATCAGGAGATGTGCCTAAACAATCTCGCCCTCAAAATATGAAAGAACAGTCTCAACCAAGGTGCGATCCTTCTGCTAGACGAGATGTTTTGATAGCTGAAGTGGATCAGTTAAAGATTGACATTTCAAAAGTACTATTTCTTGACCTATTCTATAAGGTCTTTTTTTTGTTTTTACTTGTATATATATATATATATATATATACATATATATGTTTGATTGTTAATTAATGTTTTATTTTTCTAGCTTACTGATAAAATTGAGGAACTCAACAAGTTTTTTGTATCTTCCTTTGAGACAATCTTTGATCATTTTAAAATCACTAAGCCAAAGGAAAGAAGTGTTGAGTCCCCTCATGTGCAGGTAAGTTCTTTTTTTTTTTTTGTGTGTGTTTTTCATGTTAAAATGAAATCTGATGCTTTGTATATATTTTTTTAGACTTTTGAAGTCTATCCTGATGGTTGGGATGCATCTGTCCTAGGTCATGATACTACATTTGGACCATATTCTAATGCTTGTACCACCAATAAAGGTCATGATATTGTCCCTCCCGAGAAAGTTGATGATATTGGCCCCTCCCTCAATGAAGTTCATGTTGTTGCCTCGACATGGCAATATCATGACATTGCATTCTCTGCCGAGGAAGAAGCTCATGGTGCTGCCCCCACTTTCGAGCACGTTCATGATACTGCCCCTGCTGAACAAGCTTCCAATGTTGTCCTCCCGAATCAAGCTAGTGCATCTATTGATTGTGTTTCGGGTAGCATTAGCTTATCCTTTTCTTTTGTATATTTGTGTCTACTGCATTGTCTATTATTCTGTAAATTTTTGTATATGAATAGGGTTATGCTTACTAAAATTTATTTTCTTTCTATGTGGCAGCTGACTTAAAGTTAGTGGCTACCAAGAGTAACAATGAAGACATTGATGATCTTCATCCAGTTTCTGTAATATATAGCCCCGCTCGAGGTTCTGCAGTAAAATTATTGGGTCAAGTTGATAATCCAATTGCTAATTTCAATCATTGTGATGTTATTAGCGATGAAGAGTGTGCCAAGATACAGATGTCTCAGCTTGTGCCATATGTACCAAGAGTTATTGATTTGGATGACGACAACACTCCTGATCAATTAGTGTGTCGAAAACGTTATGTAGGAAAATTTGTCAAATCCCCGTTTGTGACAGAATTTGATTCGGGAGCATCTGAATTAGTGCCCAAGAGTATTTTTGATGTCAAACATCCTTTCATGATGCATATTGATGATTTTGATCCCTTCTCGTCTTTGGTTGGGGAGTTTCTTTCATTTGTTCAAGATGGGCTGAATATATCAAAACGGTATTTTACTCTCTTTAATCTACTCATTTCTTGATTTCAAAACTTTTTTTTGGGTGCATTTGCTTATTATTTTTTTCCTCTTATGTTTTTGAAGTGCCTCAGTTCTGTGTAGTGAAGAAAAATATTATCTTCCTGTGCCTTTTGCTTATGGCTCGGTCCATGTGGATAATAGGGAATGGTTCTATTTGCTTGCATTTGGCGGGCAAACTTTGATTGACACGGTATTTTTTTCTTAATTTTTCCTTTATATATGTTTTGTATAATTTTGTATAGTTGATTTTAAAAAAAAATTACTTAGTTTATTTTGGTATGTTTATTGTTTTTTATTGCAGCACATGGAAGTGTTCTTTTATTATCTGCGAAAGAAGGCAAAGTATGGACCCAACACTTCAATACGATTTACTACAACGGATTTTGCTTTCAATAACTACATTACAGCGCTTCACAAAAAGTTTGTGAAACAGAATAGAGATGTTTCTGCTATTCCAGCGGAGCATGTGGTAGAAGAATACATTAGAGGATTTCGTTCTGATGCAAACATTGTGTGGAATAAGGTTGATTGTGTTGTATTTCCAATTTTTGTGAAGCGGGGAAATTCTAAAGTTGGACATTGGGTTTTAGGGATTTTTACTTTCTCTGATTGGTGTATCCATGTGTACGATTCTTCGCGGGGAGCATTGAATGACTCACGTGTGAGGCAAGCATTGTTGCTATATTCAATTTTGCTTCCATACTTTTTGAAACGTTCACATTTTTATGTTGAGAAGGGTATTGAGCAACCTGATATGGAGATTTTTTCAGTT
This sequence comes from Capsicum rhomboideum, assembly GCA_031232105.1. Classification (NCBI taxonomy): domain Eukaryota; kingdom Viridiplantae; phylum Streptophyta; class Magnoliopsida; order Solanales; family Solanaceae; genus Capsicum; species Capsicum rhomboideum. The sequence goes on from CP124714.1 coordinate 152,832,568, forward strand.
CACCTTGTTGATGATCTGCCCCAACAAGTCGACTGGTATTAGTCTGATTTTTAATTGTTTTGCTATAGTTTTTTAACACTTTTCAGTAACTTATTAAGAAATATATGCTTTCTTTTTATAGTGACTGTGGTATTTTTGTTGTTGCATTTGCTGAATTTTTTGTGCATGGAAAAGAGATTACAAATGACACTATTGATATTGAGATACTTCGTTCGAGGTATGGAAGCTTGTTGTGGGATTATGGTAGGAAAAAACAGGCGGATGGGGCAATCAGTGGTGATGAATCTACTGGTGGATATTTCAAGCAAAAGAAGAGAGGACGTCCAAAGAACTTAGTTTAGTTTTACTATAGCTTTTAGTTTGCGTTGATTTCATTTTATTTAAGTAAATTGTTTAGAAGTTGCGGTACATTCAACAATGTTATTACTATTTTTGGCTGACATATATTTTAGGAGTTGTGTTACTTTTAACAATAATTGTAATTGAGTTTTGTCGATTACTGAATTTATATACTGCATTGTATAGAGATGTATTTTCTTATCAGTCAATTCTGTTTTTAATATCATTAACATAATTATAGATCATTATACAAAAGTATACAATATAATATACAAATATATATAAATTTATACTACGATATATAATGCAGTTTATACATAAATTTGCAGCTTAATATGCAGACTGCATCTATTGGAAAGCTGGTAACAACATCAAAACATATATACATCAAATCATTCTAGGCAAGTCATTATATAGTCTAAGAAGAAAAGATTATTATTTAGCAAATGCAACATTACTATTTTAAAGAGAAACAACAATATAAAGTGCTTTTAACAAAGTTTATCTAATAACAAATGTAGTATGAAAGCTAACGTATGAGTCTATCATTATTCCCTTGGTATATTGCCACATGTTTTTCTGTTAGGGCCACCTTACCCGCACACTGAACATGGGAATTTTGCCTTCTTCTTTGAATGTGTTTTCAGTCTTGACTTTCATGGCCTCACTGCATTTCTTCTTCCTTTTGAGGTATGACCACACTCTCTGGGACCTCTCTTAAAATCACCCATGTGCTCTCATCTGGCAAAAGATGCAATATGGATTCATAAGTCCTTATAAGATATTTCCTTTTATAGGGATGCCTTCAGTTGTTTGTGCTTTAAAACCGCCAAAGCATGTGCACAAGAAAGTTCATCCATTTGAAATTTACCACAATGGTAGATTCCTTCGGCAAGGCACACTATGCTTCGTTTCAGTCCCGAAAAGACAGTGTACAATTGGTCTGTACAAGCCCTGACTTGCATAAGCTTAGAAAATGCAGTATACATCATTATACAAGACTATAGAATACATTATACAATTATATACTACCATATCTCCTAATATACAAAATTTCAATATGTATTATTGTTGATCCTTTTACCATCTTTTTCTTTGAATCTTCTACATTTTTTTGAGGAGGTCTTCATATTTTTGGCCAAGCGTAGTGGTTGATTTGATTGCTCTCTTTCTATTTTTGTAGTTCCACGTTTTTATCATCTTTCTCATGAACTCCAACAAACTTATTATTGGCATGTCTCTAGCATCCTTGTTTGTAGCATTAATTGACTCTGCAATGTTGGAAGTCATTATCATTGACCTTTTCACTTTACAATATATCCTAGACTAATTTTTGTAGCCAACTTCCTCCAAGTAATCGACACCCTTGGATCAATTTTCCTTATCTCTGTCATAAAGTACTCAAAATTCTGAACTGTGTAAGCTTTTGCCAAAGCAAAGAAAATGTCTTTCAACTGTTTATGATGTTTTTTGAATTGAGTCTTAATATTCTTTCAGAAATGAAACAAGCAAAAATAATGTGGAAGTTCTGGGTATACTGCTACTATGACGTGCAAGATGTTGCCATGTCGATTTGAAATAATATACATCCCTTCTCAAACTCCAAAAACAATCTTTACTTGCGCAAAAACCCATTCCCAAGAATTATTATTTTCAGAATCAACAATTGCAGAGGCAAGTGACAAAATATTTCATGTATATTCAATACAGGTATATAAGGTTGCAAACATACAATTTTCAAAACATATACAAGCATATACAATGCAGTATACAAATATATATAGACTGCAATCAGGAAATTTGATTCTATTAACTTACCAGCTGCATTCTGTGTGCAAGCTGATAATATTGTCCCTTTGTAATCTACTTTAAGAAAGCTTTTGTCCATGACCATGATTGGTCTACAGTATTTCCAACCGTCTATACAAGCAGCGAGTGCAACAAATGCATACAGAAATCTCACATCTTTCGATTTTTGTAAATTTGTGTAACTTCCTGGGTTTGATTTATCCAACATATATAAGTACCTAGGCCACTTCGTATAGGAATCAGATAGTTTCTTATTTATCAATTTCAATGTCTTTTCTTTAGCTCTCTAAGCTTTCATGTATGTCAATTCTATTACATGTTGCTTTTGTATGTCAGCTATAGTATCATTGGTAGTGTAAACTGCGTTTGAATCAGTAAGCTTGTCTACAACTATTCTAGCAACCACACTAAATGTAGCTTGATTTCGTGTCAAGTATGTATCGGCAAAAGGGCGTGTATATGCATTATTGAATTTTATCACCTTGAATACTTGACTCTTGTAGATGACAGAAGATTTGAAAAGCCAAGTACATTTATTACCCACACAATATAGCTCATACCTATATGGAAGAAAAATTCAACTACTAAATACAATTATCTACAAAACAAAACAAAAACATATTCAACAGTCAACATACATGCATATACTGAGATGTACATATACACAGTAAATGATGCATTATATACAATTGATACATGGATATAACACAATATTCAATAATTTACACACTACATTCTTCAACTACTAAATATAATTATATACAAAACAAAACAAAAATATATTCAACACACATGCATATACTGAAATACACATATATACAGTAAATAATGCATTATATACAATTGATACATAGATATAATACAATATACAATGATTTACAGATTACCTTGTTTTACTTGATCTTCCCACTTTAAATTGCATGTTATTCTGCACTGCATAGTATTGCATTACACTAACTAGAACCTCATTATTTATATAAGACCGATCTACTTCAACCTCTTTGTGTAACTTGTTATCAATTATACCAAAATTTCTTTTTGTTTCAACAAATTCACTATCATCTTCAACAAAATCACTATCATCTTCAGACATATCAATCTCTTGTATGATTTCCTCTTCAACAACTTTACCTTTATCTATTGTATAACTAGAAGTTGTAGGCATTGTAAAATTATCAATCTACTTTATTGTAACATAAAGTGTAATCAGTAAAATCAGAATTCTATATTTTCAATTGAATATAAACTTTTACACCTATATCGTTGTGAATTACGATTGGTGCCGAGCCAGTTTTTGAAATAAATTTAATTTTCAATATATTCAGTTCAGTGTCAACTCTGATTTGCCTTGAAATCAGTTCGATCAAATTTTTGAAAGTAAAATCAGATCCAGTGGCAATGCAATCGGCAATAAAATTGAGAAAAATATTGTCGTTGCCCCATTCATCACTATGTAAAAGATATATCCGGTAAACATCCATAGAAACAATAATGAGAAAAAAACTTGAAAATTCAAAATTGAAGCTCAAATTTTCACGATCGAAAATAGAGTACGTGATGACACTTGTCACACCCTTCTATACAAGTAAGCCTATCCCAACCCAAACTCAATACTCAAAGTAAATCAGAAGCGGTAGAGGAAGAATAGAATAATCCCAATATAATTAAAGATGAAATAATAATTCAAGATACATCCCACGTCTGGTTGTCACTATTACAAGCCTCTAATACAGAATAATATCGATTAGTCTAAAATATCTTAAATGTGAATAAAACACAAGATAAAAGAGGAGAGATTCGGGTAAGCTCTGAGGTCCGTCATCCACTAACTCGATCTCCGTAAGGTCAATACTGAGGGAACATAATCTACGATCTGCTACTCGAACCAATACTTGCACAGGGTGCATAAGAAAAGAAAAAAGAAAGAAAAAGAAAGTGTGAGTACGAAACACGTGTACTCAGCAAACATCATCAATAACCGACCCTAATCCAAAATGATGGTGAGAACCACCATCCCCAACTACCCAAATCACCCAAACAATCTATAACCAACTATACACCACTTCATGCTAACGGGGTAACACAACACAACAATCATAGGGATGTTAATATACAGGGTAGGTAAATTAATCTAGGTGAGTCAACACTAGTTATTTTTTATGATCAACAAGTAAAAAGAAGTCATTTATAAGAGAGACTCACTAACATAGTATATCATTCTTAAATATCATGTTCAACCAATAATCTGGGATAACATAGTGAGAGTGTAAATATATATATATATGTGTATCATGCTGCCAAAAAGTGCGATACTACAGTCTCACTGATCAAGCCATAACCATACCCCATGTCTCATTATTATTTCAACCTCCAAATCAACCAAGAGATGCTATAATATAATGTACTGTAGTGAAATGAATGCAGAACACACAATATCACAAATAAGGTTCAATTGCGGTAATTCAATACACAAATAAATACTCAAACACAATACCAAGGAATGCGAGGCAATGCAATGTAGTGATGCTTATAGGATGTTACTGATATAAGCCATCGCATAGCTTCGTATACACCTTTCGAGCCTTAGCGCTTCAGGACTGGACCCATAGGGGGTTCACAACCCATATACTTTCACAATCTCAATCTCATATCTCAGTCACCTTGCCGGTACATCCCTCGGTCAAGGGTTTTATAAAGTGTTTTATTTTCTTTCAAAATCAGTGTTTCTCAGTGGTTCCAAATCTCATGAATATGTATGAACAAAATGGGGATGTAATGCTCACAACCAATTAGTATGAAGATAATAATCAATTCAACACAGGTATAAATGAGCTCAGAATCAACTCAACATGTCAATAATTAGTGATATAAACCATGGCCTAGCACCACTGGAATAAATAGTCATGTAACACATCAATAATATTATTTAATCCAAGCCCATCTCTCGGGCATCACAATAATGATAAGATAATTTAATGCTCAAATAAGGCCTATAATATCAATTCAAGCCCCCACTCGGACATCACGATGATAATAAGGCAATTAATGTGCAAATAAGGCCAATAATATCAATTCAAGCCCCCATTCAGGCATCACAATAATAATAATCTCTCAAGTCAATAATAACATTCACATAAGCCCCCACACGGGCCACCCAAAAATAGTAAACAATCCAAAAAATAATATATAGCGAAACTTACCCAAACCTAGCTTGTCTCATGCAATAAGTCTCATCTTTCCCAAAGATGACATCATTAGACTAAATAACTAAAAAGAGAACTACTCTAGTTAACAATATGTTCTAATAAGAGATACTAAACCCCGATAATCACATCCACTATTACAAGTCTATTTATACTCTTAGTATTTTCTAAACCTCAATCATTCCATCAAATAACAATAATAAAATAATTATTCCCTAAAAGGTCACTAAGCCCCGATCATCACAATTAAGTCCACTAAACATGATTTAAGTTCTAAAATAGGTATCCACTATTAATTTACTCTAGATCCATAAGTCATCCATCTACAATATATTCTAAACATAATCACAAGTGGCTAGAATAACTAGATAAACCATTATATAACTACAATCTATCAAATGACTCTGGTACCCGTGGAAATGCTCGTCATTTCATCTAAGCGGTATCCCCAATCTTAAACGATTCACAAAACACAAGAAAATAAGCATACATCACCTAAACACCTCAGAAAAAGTCAAGGTACATCTCAACTTACCTTTAAAGAAGATCCGTAAGCCAAAATACAATCCGAAGCATCAACCTTAAGCTCCACCCCTTAGAATCATCACCAAACACATCCAATCTAATTAAATATGACATCTACAAGTCAAAAGGAGTCCATTGATACCCATATCGATATATTTTGGTCTGAGTCTAAAATCACTTCAAAAATTGATTCCAAAAATAAAAAGGTAAACTCAAGATTTTATTTAAGAATCATGTTTTCCATACTTTAGGGGTTCTAAATCTAAAAAAAAACAATGAAAATCAAGTAGAAATCGGGTTGGAAATCACCAAAATATCAATATTTCACTTTACCGATGAAACCCCAAATCTCCATTATCAAACGCGGTTTAAACGAAAATTTTGAAATTTTTTTGTTAAAATCAGTTTACCCATCATACAAGGACCTTAAATCCCAAAAATCAATGAAAATTCATTCCAAATCGATTTTCAAATCAAGAATTTTCGATTTCATAACTTTGAATTTTGAATCTCAATTTTATGAATCAAAATCATGAAAAATTAGATGGATAATCTCAAAAAATGAATAAAATGAAGGTAGAATCACATATCCAATGATTATACGTGAAAAACGAACGAGAATTACTTCAAACGGAGCTTCCTAGATCCTAAAAGTCAATTTTTAGTGAAAGGACGAAGTTTGAAATTTATAATATGTTCAGGTGCGATTTCCATCGCTAAAGCCCATTTTCCGTCGCTAAAAGTCTATTTTTCCATTGACAGGTGTGCACAAACAACCTTTTGCATCAACAACTTTTGTTTTCACTAAAAAAAGCCATAAATTCCTCAATACGATAGCGAAATGCACCGATTTTTTTCCTATAATTTCTAAATAATGACACAAATTTACCCGTCCAGTCTGAACTCATTTTCATGCATGCTTGCCCAGTCAAATATTTTTTTTGATCATTAAAGAATTATTTCATGTTTCGTAATAAAATCTCAATCTCCACTTATAAAAATTATACTAAACTTTCCAGATCAATCCTATAATTCATGCATGACATATCAAAAGTTTTGGAATAGTTTTTCGATCTTTAAAACTAATAATGAACCTTTTTGTCGACAGATTTTACTTAAACAAGGCCAAAACACCCAAAATATTCAAAAACTCATCCAAAACTCCCAAACACAAACCAAATATGCTAATAGCTTGGAAACAATATTTCAGATTCAACGGTGCAATCAGAATTTCCAACAGAGGTCGTTATCAATAAATTACCCCCAAAATCAACTCTAGGCAACTTAAAACCAATTTTTCGCCGAAAGACTCAAAATCAAACTGAAAACCTCGAAACCCGAACCAACCACGCTGCTAACCCAAAAGCGACATTCAAGATCTAATGGAACTAATGAAAATCTCATCCGACACTTGGATCACAGAATATAGACCAAAGTCAACTATACCACTTTAAAGGCTATTCAAAATCATAAACTCATATATATCACTCCTGAATGCTTCAGGGACCATGCTAACCATCCCCACAACTCATAAATGACATAAAGCAACTATGAGAAAGGGCAAAATGATCAAAATATAGCAAAAGCTAAAAAGCACCACGAGGGTTGTTACAGAATGATAGAAAAAAATTCGAAACAATATTGAATTTTTTCACCAATTGCTTATATAAAAGAAATTTTTGAGCTACATTGTATATATTTTGAGTTGAATAAAAAGTCGTATAAAGTTTTTTTCGGCGAATTTGAAGTTGAATATCGGCGAAGAAGAGAGGTTGAATGTTGAAGGAAAAGCTCTTTTCCCTGTATAACCCACAAAAAGGTTAGTTTGCACTTTTGGGCCAAATCTAATTTTAGGCCACGAAAATAAAATGTATATTTGTAAAGTGTATTTTTCTGTAATTTTCACTTTTAATTAAGGAAAAGTATTGAATTTAATTTTGCTCTTTTTGTTTTATACTTAAAATAAGCAAGTTTCCACTTGTCAAGTAATGAAATAGCCTCGCATAAGTAGTGTTTGTTATGTGACTCACAAAATAAAATTTCTCGCTTTCAGCCACTAGTTTTTTAGCCACATTTTAAAAAGGAAAAATAAATAAATAAATAAATAAATGTGCCCTTTAACTTAGCGTCACATGAAATTTATGCCCTTCAACTTTGGGTGTGGACAAGTGGATACTTAAACTATTAAAAATTTGAACAAGTATACACATGCGTCCTATTAAAAAATCGCGTGAGATGTACACATCGTATATGTCAAATCACATGAGGTTTGTACACATGTGTCTACTTATTTAACTTTATGATAGTTTAAGTGCATATTTATGCACACCCAAAATTGGAGGGCATAGATGCTAGCGAGACCAAGTTAAAGGGCACGTTTATGTATTATGCCTTTTAAAAACGTAGCAAAGCTAATAAAAAATGGAAGGTTCTTATGTATAAGAAATTGACGCTAAAATTGGCAAAATATGGGGTACTAAAACTTTCACTCCCTCCTTACTTTTATTCTTAATTATTTTCCCTCGTTTCAATCAAAACTATGTATGTATAAGAAATTGCTTTGTCTCTCTCTTTTGGCTTCACCCAAAATCGTTGTATCGCTACTCTTTATGCATATCTATCACTTTTGCAATTTCTTTGATTTTTTAGAAGAAAAAGACTAACTAAACTGAAAATTGAAGGGGAAAAGAATGATTTATTCTAGCTTTTAGGTTTTGTTAAGCATATTGGAGGCGGGAATGGCAGATACAATTTTATCTAGAATGACACTTACAATTTTATTTATTTTGTATTTTTGTGTTTAGGGTGGTTTGGTTGCTATCAGATTCACAAGTTTAAAATTGTCTTTTTATCTGGTCTAGTTTTGTTGTAATATGTAAGTTAATGAGAAAGGAAAAAAAAGAAGATATTTTCCTATTGTAGAGCATATTAACCATAATGGAGAACATGAAAATATTAGTATCAACCCTATTTCATACTTGGATTATTTTGACACTAGAGTGCCTCAAATTTGCTTAAACCTAAAATTTTAGTCCTTTAGTAAGAATAGTTGGAGCATACAAGGGTGTGATTAACGAAGTGGATTGAGAATCATGAGGTCTTAGGTTCAAAGTTCAACGGAGACAAAAATACTCCCTCCCCCCTCTCTCTTTCCCCTTTCAATGACTCTTTGATGTATCTGGAATAGTAATCTTTTGGTGTTCTCCCGCCTCTCATCGGACTCTTTCTATTTAGAGCAATTTTACATATACCAAGCTTTAGGTTTGGTGTCTTTCTTTGTTTTTCGTCTTTTTTAGTTCTTCGTATGTTTATTTAATTTTCTATCGTATCTGTTACCTTAGATATATTCAACCTCACTATTAATTACTCCATCACAATTCACAACAGATGTATCAGTCAGGCGCCAGTGTGCACTTAGTTGTATGTTGTGTGACTGATGGATTGTTTGGCATTACCATGATATTCTTGTTTAGTTTAATGGAGTGAGTGTAGGAATATTATGCTACATTTTTTAGTTTAAAACTGTTGAATAAACTTCCTTTAATCCTCAAACATATTTACATTTTATAACAAACAAACATGAATTTCTCAATCAATTTATATTAAAAGAAAAGGACAATTAGTTTCGAAAAAAATAAACAAATCAAGATTTAAGAAGACATGTTTCATGGTAAATTAAAATTATACAACTGCTATATTGAAAATGAAACCTCAAACGAGATCAATGAATAGTCACTCAACAATAAAGATCGATTGGAATCGAAATAAAAATAAAAGCCAGATCGTCACTAGTGGTGTGTTCAAGTGGTGCAACTATTAAGGGTTGTTTCTAGGTATTTCAAATGACTATAAAGCTCTCTCTATATTTTTTTGTTAGTGGCTAAGGTAAAGGAGATGATTTTATGGGTTTTTCTCGCTTGTATTTTGGGGTTCGATAGAGGAAATGATTTCAGTTGGATTTTGGGATGGTGGTGGAGCAGATAGTGGTGCTCATCTATCTACAGTGCTCACATGGTGGTATTTTGGATGATTTCGAGTGTTCTAGCTCTCTTTGTTAATTAACAAATCAGTTTTTAATCTAACACATGTTGATTAGTACCTTTTAATTTTCTAAAGTTTCTATTGTTGTCTCCTAAATTTACGTCACATGGCTCTTAACCACCTTTTCTTGAAGATGTCTACTTAACGTTGAACTCCCACTACTTTTTCACGTAAAAGCCTAAGTAAAAATCATAGCTTGAATAAAAATATTTGATTTCCCAAACTTTCTCATGTTCGGGCAAGAAAGAAATGGCTACCATGCTTTCTTGTCTATTTCTTATCTACATAAACTCATATGCAAGTAGGGGCGGATTTATGTGTATCCGTGGGGGTGCCACGACACCCGGTGACTTCGGTTGAAACCTTGTATATGTATGTATATATGTGTACAAATTTAAATATATGGCAGGCTTGCCACCCCCTTGAACATAGTGGCGATTGGTGCCACTGGTTGTAAGTTGAATGTGCCATATCAGTGGCCAGGGTTCGAGACTTGTTAGCAGCACCACTTCTTGGTTCTTTTTTTTTCTGGCTGCAGCCTTCAACTCTTTTTTCCTTTTTCCTTCTTTGTCTCCTTTTTTTTTTCTTTAGTTTTCTTTACTCTCTAATTCTTTGTTAATTTAAATTAACTCTTTTTTTCTTTAATTAATTCTTGATAATTTTAACTTTCTCTATATTAATTTCTTGATACGAGTATTACATGTATCTTATATCAATTAATAAGTACTAAATCTTAAACTTATTAATGATAAAAATATATTTAAGTAGTAAGTTATTTTTTCAAAAATTTAAGTTTTGAATATGTTAGAGTTATTTAAATTTAAAGGTTCTTTCGATCTTTCATCAAGTTAGCCCTAAGTGAAGAAGACTTGATTGAAGCTACAATTTTTTTATTCTTTCTCAATTATATATTGCAACAATACTCTCAACACATAAGGTAATGGAATATGAATATATTAAGGTAACTGTATTTTATGATTTATAAAAGTTTAAATTTTTAACGTGAAAAATCACTTTCTTTTTTCAAAGTTTTGGTGAATAAGGCATCTTATTCCTAAAATTTTTTGAACTGTGCATGTATTTTTTATCTCAAAATATCTAAAAGAGCATTACTAAATATATGTATTTGATTGATTTGTCTATTACAATCAGAAAAAGTTAAATAACACAAATTGTAACACAATTGAAGGAATCTACCCATTTATCCTATTTGAACGATATGGCACCCAGAACCTTCAAATCCTGGATCCGCCTCTGTATGCAAGTGTTGTTGCTGCTAATGATACTTACTCCCAAATCAAGTCCTTAGCGATGGCGAGACCTTAGTTTCGTCCAACCAAAGATTTGAAATAGGAATTTTTGGTTCTATTAGAATGTGTAGATGCAAGAGATACCTGAATTGTGGTACAAGAACATAGGGCCCAATGTAGCATGTGTTGGCAATATATTGAATCCACTTAAATATGGTGCAACCTATATTGCGCGGACTCTTCAGTTTTGCCGCCGAACCCATCTCGATGCGACACCGATGCTGGTGTGGGTGCAGAGTGCATCTTGAATTCAGTCAAATGAATCTGGAGACATTGACCAAATCAAGACAAATTTTGTTGAAAAATTAAGATTCGACCGGCGACTTCACCGGCGAGTGGCGACTGTAAAGTTGACAAACAAACCCAATTTTCAGTTGTCAATGTCTTGGAGAAGAAAGAGACAGTCGTACTTCAGCTGTCGACATCTTAGGGAAGAAAGAGACAGTGTCGGTGTTTTTTAATTCTTTATTCTTTAGAATATAAAAAGAATATATCAGTTGTCTAACTTTATATTTTTTATTCTTTAGAATATATATAGTGAAATAATTTATATATAGTAAAATAATAAATATTTATATAGTACTCCTAATTGAAAAAGTATTCCTAAATCCTAATAGTACGTAAAATAATGAAACTCTCAATAGTATTCCTAATTGAAAAAGTACAACTAATTACAAAAATAACTAAAAATAGTAAAGTAACATAACAGCTAAACCTAATCCCTATGTTTCAAGGAAAAGTAAATTGGTTTAGCCGAATTCCCGCACCCGTATCCATATTCGGATTCGCACCCCGAATCTTAAAAGTTAAATTTTGATGAATCCGACTCTCGGGTCCACACCCATCTCGGATACCTACACCTGAGTCCAAACAACATACGGTGCAACACTTGTATCCGATAAAGAAGGACCTATGTTTATTCAAGATTTTATAGGAATAACCGTATGTATTTATAATCCAAACCAGATTGTTCCCAAACGAGTTCTGTAGCTCTTGGATTGCTGCTATTCTTTTTTCTAGTGTAGTTACTCTCTATTAGCTCTGAAAGAACATTATGCTATCCAAAAGGATAATATTCACTCAGATTATAGAGAGCAACTATGCTTATAAGAAAAAGAATAGTAGTAATCCAGGGCTGTAAAACTGGTCTTGGAACAATTTGGTTTAGATTATATATCCATACGGTAGTTCCTATAAAATTTTGAAGAAACATGGATCCTTCTTTGTCGAATACAAGTATTGCACCACATCAAGTGGATTCAACCTATTGCCAACCCATACTACGTTGGGCCTTATGTTCTTGTACCACAATCCAGGTATCTCTCTTGCATTCAAACATTCTAATAGAACCAAAAAATCCTGATTCAAATCTTTGGCTAAGGTTTTTCCATCGAATTGATTTGGGAACAAAATATCATTATCAGCAACAACACTTGCATATGAGGTTATGGAGATAAGTGATCTTAGGCGTATTTGTACTCTTAAGTGTCATTATCTATGCGCTTTTAGCTTAGTTTTGAGGATAATTTGAGGTGATTGTGATCTAGAAAGAGTATATATATGTATTTGTGTGTTGAAGTACATGTTCATGATGTTTAAAGTGCATTTGAATCAAGTCAAGAGTCAAAATGATCAATTAGAGCTTAGACGAGGAAACTAGTATCACTAGCTTGAGCAATGCTTATTCTAGTGTACTTTGATGTGTTCTATTATGTTTTATGGACTTATGGTTGTGTTGATATGTTGTAGGGGACCATTGGAGGATCTAGGGAAGCTAAACCAAGCCTACAGTCAAAGCACAAGACGTTCGAAATCAAGGGACAAGAGTACAAGAAGATGGGATGCAAAACTCCAAGGCATGGAGCTTGATATGCGCCGTACCCTCCATCGCACCAAAGAGTGTGTGCGCCTCACCATGAGTCACGCTAAGCCAATGGATTGGGCGTGTGATGGCCACGCGACTCACCAACCCCAAAGTGGACCCAAAGTTGATTTTTAACTTGTTTTTAAGTGGGGGTAAAGTTATAAATGCATGGGATTCATTTGGGACACCTCACGGACAACCTAAAGTACTATAAAAGGAGTACTTGGACACAATTATACACATCTTTGAAATCCCTTTGAAGACATACGAATTGGAGAGGAGGAGAAGGCAAGAAGAGCTCAAATTAGGGTTTTTCTTCCTTTATTTTTCTTTCTTGTAATTTTGATTGATGAACTCTTTTATGGAGATTGTTTGTATGAATATGAGTGTCTAAACACAATAATTTTGGGGTTACGGCTAGAACATGATTATGTAGTAGTTTGTTTTATTCAATGACATCGTTTCTCATTCGATTATGCTTTTGTTCTTTATTTTATTATTGTGATTGGCCAACATTGGAATATATGAGTAATTCATGCATGAACTGATCATGAGATTGTATGAATAGGACGAGGAACTTAAGGAATAAGATCATTTCTAGTGCAAGTTAGGGTTGATTCACAATTAGGATAGACGTATACCTGCGTTTCCTTGTTTGGTTATGAACGGGACGATAAACCAATGCACTTGAATTAGGGAATCGCATTCCCACTCAACGATGGAGTTGTGAGACTAGTTCAAGCAGACGATTTAGAGGATGACAATTCCAGAATCAACACTTAATCCTGAAATCCATAATTTGAGAAATAAGGCTCATTGAATAGAATAACTACCATGCATAATTGTATCGAATGTCGTAACCCTGGAACTCTCCATATATTGTTCACAACCTGAATTCCTCATCATTGTTAATTTTAGTATTTAGTTATAAACACAAAGCTAAAACTCTTTTTGGTTACAACTAGCACTTGATTGACTTGAATAGTAACGCTTAAATTAGATCTCTTGTTAAACACAAGTCCCTGTGGGATCGATATACGGCTCACGAAGAGTTACTTTATTACTTGAAACGACCATGTACACTTGCGCGTGTGCTTGGGAGCGATAAGTTTTTGGCGCTGTTGCCGGGGACTTGAGAATTAGCAGCCTTCTAATTTTCAGTTTTACTATTTTGTTTGATAAGTGCTAACAACTTGGTCTTAGCTACTGAATTTGCAAGAACAAATTTTTGGCACATGTTCGCGAGACAGTTCCTTCAACAATGGGTGATGAGCATCAACCCACCAGCAGGACAGTGCGTGATGTGGCAATCCCACTCGCAACTAATGTGACCTCTTGTATTCAAAAGCCACCCGCAGGAGGCAGATTTGAGCAGAAGCAGAACATGGTGCAATTGTTGCACACAAGCAGACAGTTTACAGGCTTATCACATGAGGATCCACAGGTTCATCTACAGAACTTCTTGGAGATCAGCGACAATTTCATTCCCATTGGAGTCTCCACAGACTATGTGAGGCTCATACTTTTCCCATTCTAAATTTTGGGAGAAGCAAAGAAGTGGTTGAAGGCCGAACCTTCAAACTCGATCACCACTTAGAACGACTTAGTAAAAAAGTTCCTTATTCGTTTCTTCCCATCAGGTAAAACTGTGAGGTTAAGGAGTGAGATTCTCAGTTTCAAGCAGAAACCACATGAGAATCTCTATCATGCATGGGAAAGATTCAAGTGTCTCCTCAGAGATTGCCCGCATCACCAGCAAACCAATAAGGTACTGGCTCACACTTTTGTTGAGGACTTGACCACAACACAAAAATTTTGCTAGATTCAGCTGCAGGTGGTCAAGCATTGGAGAAAAACTTATGATGAGCTATACACTCTACTGAATAGAATTGTACAAGGTAATCCAGACTGGAATGGTGATATGTCTAGAAGCATAGTAAAGAAGCCTGCAGGTATGATAGAGGTAGATGGTGTCACAATATTTTCCGCACAATTGGCCAGCTTTCAGAATCAAATAATGGCCCAATTTAGCAAATTGACTGTAGCTCAACCTCAGGCATAGGTTAATGTAATACAACATGTTCATACTTATTGTGAAACTTGTGGTAATGGAGGTCACTCATCAGACTATTGTGCTACAAATCCAGAATCAATAAATTTTGTAGGTAATGCGCAGAGAGGAAATTAGAATTATGGTAACGCCTACAACCGTAATTGGTTGGCTCAACCCAACTACTCTTGGGGCAATAATCAAGCCCAATCTCAGCAGTTTCAATAGTAGCAAGGTATGCAGACTAATACTTAGGCAAATAATATTGAAGAGACATTGAAGAAAATCATGGCCACCCAAGATCAAATGGTTGCAGATCTAAAAAATCAGCAACTTTCCTAAAAGAATTTGGAGATACAAATGGGTTAGTTAGCTCAGGTGTAGAATCTAAGACCTCAAAGAGGTCTTCTGGGTGATACAGAGTAAGCTCTAAAGCAAGTTATGGCTATTACATTGAAGAGCGGTAAAGAGTTGGATGATGCACATCCAAACAAAAATCACAAGTTGCAAGCTGAATTGATCATACTCAAGCAGATAGACAAGTAAGTTGAGTTTAAAATTGCCAATGAAAAGGGAAAGTCTGAGTACCCAAATGAGAAGCCGGTTGAGAAACCTCGAAATAGACTACCACCACCTTTCCCTCAAAAGTTCAATAAAGCAAAAGAAGATGCATGTTTCAAGAAGTTCTTTGACACGTTCAGAGAGCTCCACATTAACCTTCCACTTATAGATGTGCTGCAGGGAATTCCAAAATACGCTAAGTACTTGAAAGATGTTGTGATGAATAAAAGGAGGCTTGGTGATATTGAAACTGTAGCACTAACTGAAGAGTGCAGTTCTGTGGTCATGAGAAAGATGCCCAAAAAGCTCAAGGACCCTGGGAGTTTCACCCTCCCCATACAAATTGGTAAAAGTGATGTTGTCCATTCTTTGAGTGATTTGGGGGCAAGCATCAACTTGATGCCCCTTTCAATTTTTAATACTCTTGATTTGGGAAAGCCAAGGCCCTCCTCAGTGTTGTTATAAATGGCAGACAGAACATGAGTGGTCCCCGAAGAAATCATAGAAGATGTTCTCATTAAGATTGGTAAGTTCATTATTTCTGCTGACTTTATCGTTCTTGATTATGATGCAGATGATAGGGTACCAATCATATTGGGACGTCCATTTTTAGACAACTGGTAGAGCATTGATAGATGTGAGAGAAGGCACACTCAAGATGAGATTGAATGATAAAGAGGTGGTCTTCAGAGTGTACAAACCACTCAACATACCCTCACACTATATAGATCTATACATGATCACAATGATAGAAGTGGATGAGTGTGGGGTGGAAGAGTGAAACCCACTAATTAATTCTTTGGACTCTCTCATAGAGTTGCCCAAGTTGACAAATAAGCATGAACCTAAAAAATTTGAGTGGCATGCTGAAAAGGTAGATGTAAGAAAAGTTGCAGACCTCGATCATGAGCACTTGAGAGGTTAGAAAAGAAGGAGAAGATGGGATCCAAGTAGGAGGAAGAGGATGAGAGAATGTGGAGTATGAAGTTGTGATTTGAGTCATGCCGCGACATTAAATCAGGCGCTGCTTGGGAGGCAACCCAAGTTAAGGTAGTATTTTTACTTTTGGGTTTTTATTTAGTATCACCTTTGTTTTTGTTTTGTTTGTTTTGTTTTGAAGATTAGGGAAAGTCTGAGTACCCAAAATTTAAGCTAAAGAGCATTGCAAAAACTGAGTGTAGGGTCCTCTGAACCTCTTTGATGGATTATGATGCTACTAGCTAAGCCTAAAGGCCTCAGAGAGTATTTCTATCCTTACTTTTAAGTTGTACTTTGGGGACAAAGTGTGATTTTAAGTGTGGGGTGGGAAATCTTTAGATTTAGTTAGGGTGGAGTGTGCTATAGGAGTCTTTTGGTTATGTGTTTTTTTTTATATTGCTTAAAATTTGACAAATACAAAAAGATTTTCTTTTAGTAATTTTTAGTTCTTTTAGGAGCACACTTCATCCACCCCTCGATTTTTCTTTTTGGTTCTTTTCCCAGGGACGCCCTTTGAACCTAGTATCCTTTTTAATTTCAGGAGTAATTTTAAAATTTTAGAGATGCTCTTGTTAGATACTATGCATGATTACTTGATGCAAGTTGGTGTTAAATGTTGAAGCATGTGTAGTGAATTGAATGACTACTGTGATTCACCTAGGCTCATTTGTTTGACTCTTGTTTGATGTTGGCTTAATATTAAATTCTTGCTATTGCTTGGTTTAGAGTCTATAGGGATCCATCATGATTTGAACATTTGTCATGTGTGAGTGAGGTTTTTGTGATATTCTATGTGCATATTGATGTCTAGAACTTGTCTGGTGTGTTTGCAAAGTGAAATAAAGAGTATTGAGTTTAGGAGATGATATAGGCATTTCTTTGATATTCATGTGTTATACCTACTCTAACTACCCTTTTTGCATGATCTTAGTTAGCCCCATTGAGCCTTTAGCCTATTCTTTGGTAGCCTGATATGTAGCTTATTCCCTTTCTTTCAATTGACCGTAATTTGATCCAAAACTCCTAAGCACTTTAGTTGAAAAATTAAGATGTTAAGGAGTGTGAAATTGAAGAAGGAAAAAAGTGAAAGTGATGCCCTAAGGAAATAGCTTTTGGGGTGTTAAAAAGTTTTTGTGTTGTTGGTAACGAGTAATGTAATGGAAAGAAAAATTGATCAAAAGTGAATCATGTGTTGATAGCAAATACTCCCTGCTAAAAATATGTATGCTAGCTGAAAAATATGGGGCAAAAAAAAAGAGAGTTGAGAAGACAAAAGTGGTGTAAACTAGGTGGGTTGGAGGTGAATTGAATGTAAATTGTGGTGTACTAAAGCGCTTAGGGAAGATAGTCACTATTCTTAACCAAATAGTTCCTACTCGTCCCTTAGCCTACATTACAACCCTTAAAGTCCTACTTGATATTGAGCTTTGACATTCTGATATTAGTGGAGTACTACACTAAGGGAAAGCTTATGGTTCATCTTATGTCATATGTGAATTCTTTGTGAGAGTGAGCGAAATTTTATTCATACACCCATTCTTGTGTTAAATAACATACTTGTGAGTGAATATAGGTGGCTCTCTTGTGGTGAGGGCGCATGTTTAATGATAGATATATGACATATATGATATCTTTGTTGAGTAATATGCATGAGTTTGCCAACTTGATAGAGTCAATTCTTGAGGCGAGGAAGTTTTGAAGTAGTATTCATGTGTTTCAAAGTTGTAATATGACATGCCGAATGTAGAACTTGCTATTCATATGGTCTGTGTGGTTCTATCTCGACTGTCTTAGTTGTAGTAATGTTTTTAGAGTCTTTATTGATGGTGATTAATTTAAAGAGTTGTTCGAGGACGAACAAGGCTTTAAGTGTGGGGTGGTGATCTTAGGCGTATTTGTACTCCTAAATGTCATTATCTATGCGCGTTTAGCTTAGTTTTGAGGATAATTTGAGGTTCTTATGAGATAGAAAGAGTATATATGTGTATTTGTGTGTTGAAGTACATGTTCATGATGTTTAAAGTGCATTTGAATCAAGTCAAGAGTCAAAATGATCAATTAGAGCTTAGACGAGGAAACTAGTGTCGCTAGCATGAACTATGCTTGTTCTAGTGTACTTTGATGTGTTCTATTGTGTTTTATGAACTTATGGTTGTGTTGAGATGTTATAGGGGATCATTGGAGGAGCTATGGAAACTAAATTAAGCCTACAATCAAAGCACAAGACGTTCTGAATCAAGGGACAAGAGTACAAGAAGATGGGATGAAAAACTCCAAGGCATGGAGCTTGGTATGTGCTGCACCAAGCCACTGGATTGGGCATGCGATGGCCACGTGACGCACCAACCGCAAAACCGACCCAAAGTTGGTTTTTAACTTATTTTTAAGTGGGGGTAAAGTTGTAAATGCATGGGATTCGTTTGGGACACCTCATGGACAACCTAAAGCACTATAAAAGGAGTACTTGGCCACAATTAGCACTATAAAAGGAGTACTTGGCCACAATTATACACATCTTTTAAATATCTTGGAAGACATACGAATTGGAGAGGAGGAGAAGGCAAGGAGAGCTCAAACTAGGGTTTTTCTTCCTTTGCTTTTCTTTCTTGTAATTTTGATTGATGAACTCTTTTATGGAGATTGTTTGTATGAATATGAGTGGTTAAACACCCTCATTCTGGAATTACGGATAGAACATGATTATGTAGTAGTTTGTTTTATTCAATGACATCATTTCTCATTCGATTATGCTTTTGTTCTTGTTTTTACTATTGTGATGTTTGGCCAACATTGGAATATATGAGTAATTCATGCATGAACTGATCATGGGATTGTATGAATAGTACGAGGAACTTAAGGAATAAGATCATCTCTAGTTCAAGTTAGGTTGATTCACAACTAGGATAGACGTATACCTACTTTGCCTTATTTGGTTACGAACGGGACGATAAACTAACACACTTGAATTAGGGAATCGCATCCCCACTCAACGATGGAGTTGTGAGACTAGTTCAAGTAGACGATTTAGAGGATGACAATTCCCGGATCAACACATAACCTCGAAACCCATAATCCGAGAAATAAAGCTCATTGAATAGAATAACTACCATGCATGATTATATCAAATGTCATAACCCTGGAACTCTCCATATATTGTTCACAACCTGAATTCCTCATCATTGTTAATTTTAGTATTTAGTTATAAACACAAAGCTAAAACTCTTTTTTGGTTACAACTAGCACTTGTTTAACTTGAATGGTAACACTTAAATTAGATCGCTTGTTAAACAATAGTCCCTGTGGGATCGATATTTGGATCACGAAGAGTCACTTTATTACTTGAAACGACCACATACACTTGCCTGTGCGCTTGGAAACGACAATAAGAAATAGCCAAGAAAGCATGACAGCCATTTCTTTCTTGCCCAGACATAAGAGATTTTAAGAAATCAAATATTTCTATTCAAGCTAAGATTTTTGCTTAAGCTTTTACATAAAGAGGTAGTGGGAGTTCAATGTTAAGTAGACCTCTTCAAGAAAAGGTGGTTAATATCCATGTGAAGTAACTTTAGGAGACAACAGTAGAAACTTTAGAAAAATTAGAAGGTACTAATCAACAGATGTTAGATAAAAGTTGATTTGTTAATTAACAAAGAACTAGAACACTCGAAACCATTCAAAACACCACCATGTGAGCACCGTAAATAGATGAGCACCACTATCTGTTGACCACCATCCAAAAATGTGGGAGAAAGAAACTTCTTAGTGTGTATATTGGAACACGCCCCTTCATATGGATAGCGAGGCAAGAACAATACAAGCCTCGCGCCGTCGTTATCGCTCGCTCAGCTCGACTTCGGCTTCGGATTTGGCAAATGATCGAGAGATTATCTTTTTCGAAAAAGTTCATTTAAAGCTTGAAAAATAGTGATATGTTGATCCAAAAATACGATAAGAATCATTCTCCATTTGCGGACGCACATGGCATGTGCGGACGCATGTCCCAACGTACCTCAAAGGGACGCGACCCTTTCGAGGAAGCAACAAACTGTTTCACGCAAAAAAGGGCGACCTACGCGCGCAGGTCGTCACCTGCAGGTGACCTTCGCAGATGGCGGGAAAGTTTCTAGAATTTTTCAAATGACGACCTGCGGCCGCATGTTGCTACCTGCGGGCGCAGGTGGGGTTCACAAGTCAAGTGACGTTTCAGAAAAATTGTCTCTTTTCATGAACCATTGTTTCTTGTAGGAAGCAACTCTTTATGGCTATAAATACCTGATTTTTCCTCAGGTATTGGCACGAAATTTGTGAAAGAAAAAAACTATCTTCTTCTTGAAAAAAAACTCAAGTGTGATCAAGAAATCACTAAGTACGTTCGAAGTTCGGTAGAATTTGAGGTACCACTATTCTACTGAAGTGAATCATTTTATCATGGGAGGAAAGATTCCATAACCTCCGGTACTTGAGGGGAATAAATTCCTTAAGGAAACACCGTGAATTCGGTGAACTTGATTCTAAATTTTCTGTTTTATCTTCTTTCTTACGGTTTTGCTAATTTCCAGAAAATAGTAGAAACTTCATTTCGATAGTTCATCATTTTTGAACTTGTGTTTGAAGTTGTTGAACTTCTTTATTGTTCTTGAACTTAAAGTTGAAGTTCTTGTTGATTAAATACAGATATTTGTACCCGGAAACAACAATCTTAAGGAATTTATATAATTTGTATTTTTTGTTTCTGGAGATTAAAACCATTTGATTTTCTACTCTGTCTGAACTTGATTGTGATTTCAAGATATAAAAACTTCATCACTAGTCAAAGATCATTCGGTTGACGATTTGAAGAATATAAAAACTTCGTCGTTAAACTAGAAACAAGTTGTTTAAGGTTTAAAAAAACAAACATGGTTGTTAGTATTTAAAATACTAAATTGGTTGTCTCTTTGTGACAACAAAATGACTAGTGAAATTCAAGTCAATGATGGAACGACGAATGTTGCAGCAACAAACATTGCTACTTCAAGTAGTACGAATGCTGCTCATGCCATGGCACCGACGGAAAAATGAGGAAAATTTTCTAGTGTTGATTTCAAACATTGGCAGCAGAAGATGTTCTTTTATCTGACTACCTTGAGTCTGTAAAAGTTCATCATAGAAAGTGTTCCTGTATTTCCGGAGGATACTCCGAGAAAAGATCGGTTTGTAGTAAATAAAGCTTGGAAGCACTCGGATTTTTTATGTAAGAATTACATATTAAGTGGCCTACAAGATGACCTATACAATGTGTATAGCATGATGAAGACCTCAAAGGACCTCTGGTATGCTTTAGAAAAGAAGTACAAAACAGAGGATGCCGGAATAAAGAAATTCATTGTTTCTGAATTCTTGGACTTTAAGATGGTAGACAGTAAAGCTGTAGTTACCCAAGTCCAAGAGTTGCAAGTCATTATTCATGACCTCCTTGCAGAAGGTATAATTTTAGATAATGCCTTTGTTAAACATTTTAAGAATGCTATTAATGTTCACTTAACCTTCTTTGTAGGTTTGATTGTGAACGATGCTTTTCAAGTAGCTGCTATAATCGAAAAGTTACCACCTTTGTGGAAGGACTTTAAAAACTACTTAAAGCATAAGCGAAAAGAGATGTCGGTTGATTGTCGGGCTCTGAAGAAGGGCAAGGAAAAGGACCAAGCAAACATGGCTGAATCCAAAGAAGAAATGGACAATCTGTGTGCTATGCTCTCGGAATGCAATCTTGTTGGAAATCCTAGAGAGTGGTGGATTGATTCAGGTGCCACCCGCCATGTGTGTGCCAACAAAGAACTATTTGCATCATATGCTCCGGCTCAAGATGATGTGAAGATATTTATGGCCAACTCCGCTACGGAAAAGATTGAAGGAACATGCAAGGTTTGCTTGAAGATGACATCAGGTAAGGTGGTGACACTAAACAATGTCCTTCATGTTCCGGAGTTGCAAAAGAACTTGGTTTCTACTTCACTTCTGACTAAGAATGGTTTCAAATGTGTATTTGTTTCAGACAAAGTTGTAATTAGTAAGAATGAAGTGTATGTAGGCAAAGGTTACCTTACCGAGGGCCTTTTTAAGATCAATGTAATGACTATTGATATGAATAAAAGTTCTGGTTCTTCTTACTTACTTGAGTCAAATGATTTATGGCATGAACATTTAGGACATGTCAATTATAAAACCTTGCAAAAACTGATTAACTTGGAAGTTTTTCCTAACTTTGAGTGCAGTAAATCAAAGTGTCAAATATGTGTTGAATCTAAGCATTCTAAGCATCCGTATAAGTCTGTTGAAAGGAATTCCAATCCCTTAGACTTAATTCATAAAGACATTTGTGATATAAAGTCGACACCATCTCGTGGTGGAAAAAAGTATTTCATAACTTTTATCGATGATTGCACTAGATTTTGTTATGTCTATTTGCTAAATAGTAAGGATGAGGCAACAGATGCATTTAGGCAATATAAAACTGAAGTTGAAAATCAGTTGGATAAAAAGATCAAAATGATAAGAAGTGCTAGGGGTGGAGAATATGAATCTCCTTTTGCGGAGATATGTTTGGAAATGGAATTGTCCATCAAACTACGGCCCCGTATTCACCTCAATCAAATGGGATTGTGGAAAGGAAAAACAAAACATTGAAGGAAATGATGAATGTCTTACTAATAAGTTCAGGTTTACCATAAAACTTATAGGGGGAAGCTATCCTTACAGCAAACCAAATACTCAATCGAGTGCCCCATAGAAAGACATAATCTATTATATATGAGAAATGGAAAGGAAGGAAACCCAACTTGAAATATTTCAAAATGTGGGGGCGTCTAGCCAAAGTCCAAGTTCCTATACCTAAAAGGTTGAAAATAGGACCAAAGGCTGTGGACTGTGTTTTTATCGGATATGCTAAAAATAGTAAAACATGTCAATTGTTGGTTCATAAATCCAAACATCCAAATATCCATGAGAATACGGTAATGGAATCAGATAATGCTAAGTTCTTCGAACACATTTATTCATATAAGACAAGACAAGAGCTGTCTAGTGAAGGGTCTAAAAGACCTAGGGATGAACCAAGGGAGAATGAACATGATGAAGAGAATCCAAGGCGTATTACACGTCAAAGAACGTCGACTTCCTTTGGATCAGATTTTATAACATTTCTTCTTGAAAATGATACTCTAACGTTTAAAGAAGTGATGTCGTCTGCGAACTCATCCTTTTGGAAAGAGGCTGTCAATAGTGAGATTGATTCAATCTTGAGCAACCATACTTGGGAGTTGGTTGATCTTCCTCCAGGCAATAAACCTTTAGGTTCTAAATGGATCTTCAAAAGGAAAATGAAAGATGATGGTACTATTGACAAATACAAGGCAAGACTTGTAGTGAAAGGCTTTAGACAAAAAGAAGGCCTTGACTATTTTGACACATACTCGCCAGTAACAAGGATAACATCCATTCGAATGTTAGTTGCATTAGCCGTAGTAAATGGTCTTAAAACCCATCAAATGGACGTGAAAACAACATTCTTAAATGGAGAATTAGAGGAAGAAATTTACATGGAACAACTTGAGGGTTTTGTGGTTCCTGGTAAAGAAAAGAAAGTGTGCAAACTTGTTAAGTCACTTTATGGACTAAAACAAGCACCCAAACAGTGGCATGCAAAGTTTGACCAAACCATGTTGGCAAATGGATTCAAAATAAATGAATGTGGTAAATGTGTTTACATTAAAGACACTCTAAATCACCAAGTCATTGTTTGTTTGTATGTGGATGACATGTTGATCATCATTAGAGACATTTCTGATATAAATGCTATGAAACGAATGCTTGAGAGCAAGTTTGATATGAAAAACCTTGGAGTTACGGATGTAATCTTAGGAATAAGAATTCATAGAACTCTACAAGGGTTGGCATTATCACAGTATCATTATATTGAAAAGGTACTTGACAAGTTCAAGTATTTGGATTTCAATATTGCCAAGACTCCATTAGATATGAGCTTTGCTCTTCAAAAAAATAAAGGTGAAAGTGATTCACAATTGGATTATGCAAAGTTGTTGGAAAGTTTGATGTATATAATGAATTGTACTCAACCGGATATAGCATGCGTTATTAGTAAATTAAGTCGGTACACGAGTAATCCCAATCAAACTCATTGGATGGCGATGAAAAGAGTTTTGGGGTATCTAAAACATACTCAAGACTTTGCTTTGCATTACAACAAATATCCAGGGATTATTGAAGGATATAGTGATGCAAAGTGGATCACCGGATCAAATGAAGTAAAATCCACGAGTGGATATGTGCTTACTTTAGGTGGAGGAGCAGTCTCTTGGAAATCATCCAGATAGACTTGTATTGCCCTCTCTACTATGGAACCTGAATTTATCGCATTAGATAAAGCCGGTGAAGAAACTGAATGGCTCCGAAATTTCTTGGAAGATATTCCTTATTGGCCCAAACCATTGGCACCAGTATGCATACACTGTGATAGTCAAGCGGCAATAGGTAGGGCAGGGAGCATGATGTATAACGGTAAATCTCATCATATAAGACGGAGACATAATACCGTTAGAGAACTTCTCGCTAGTGGAATTATCACGATTGACTATGTAAAGTCAAAGGATAATATGTCGGATCCACTTACAAAAGGCCTGTATAGAGAGGGAGTTGAGAAATCATCAAAGGGAATGGGTTTATGGCCTAGGACAAGTCGTCACAGCGGTAACTCTACCTAGCGGACTGGAGATCCCAAGAGCTAGGTTCAAGGAGATAAAACAAAGTTGTGATTGACGGTTCAACATTGCCAATAAACTCAACCCGTTCTCATGATAAAGACAATGTTCAGGAAACAAGGATAAGACTTATGGTTGGTAGTCTTTTAATGGTTTCTAAGTTTGGCAGATTTGACCAAATATTTTGATCTATAGGATTGAAACGTTTAGGAATCACCTATGTGAGGGTGAAGTGGAAGCCGCTTCAATGAGAATGGTAGTAAAGGCCTATTCTCTAAGCTCTCATGAAACCAAGTTGTGTTCATGGCTGAAAAGAACAAAACCGTGAGAACCATAAATGGTAAAAGGCTGGTTGTGTGACTTGTGTTGTCTAGGTGTACATCAAAGTTTGACGGTTCAAAGATATCACATCTACCAATTGACCGAGTGCATCCGATGCAAGTTCACTATGGAAAGTTCAAAGGGAAACCTACTTATCCAGATGCAATTAGTCTTTGCTTGTTGATCACACACTTGTCCGTATATTCTTTATTGAAATAGCCATTCCCCATTCATGTGGGGGATTGTTGGGTTCTAAGTGTATTGTGAATGGAAAATGAAGGGAATAAAAATGGAGGAAAAGTGAAAGAATTAAAAAAATTCACTTTAAGAAAGTTAAGTTCTCCCACATTGGTGGGAGAAAGAAACTTCTTAGTATTTATATTGGAACACTTCCCTTCATGTGGATAGTGAGGCAAGAAAAATACAAGCCTCGCACCATCATCGTCATTGCTCGCTCGGCTCGGCTTCGGTTTCAGATTTGGATTTGGCAAATGATCGATCGAGAGATTATCTTTTTGGACAAAGTTCATTTAAAGCTTGAAAAATAGTGATATATTTATCCAAAAATATGATAAGAAATGATTATTCTCCATTTACGGACGCACATGGCATGTGCGGACGCATGTCACAACGCATCTCGAAGGGACGCGACCCTTCGAGGAAGCGACACACTGTTTCACGCGAAAAAGGGCAACCTGTGCGCTCAGGTCGTCACCTGCGGATGCAGGTGACCTTCGCAGATGGAGGGAAAGTTTCTAGAATTTGTCAAATGATGACCTGCGGCTGCATGTTGCTACCTGCGGGCGCAGGTGGGGTCCGCAGGTCAAGTGACGTTTCAGAAAAATTGTCTCTTTTCATGAACCATTGTTTCTTGTAGGAAGCAACTCTTTATGGCTATAAATACCTGATTTTTCCTCAGGTATTGACACGAAATTTGTGAAAGAAAAACACTATCTTCTTCTTGAAAAAAAACTCAAGTGTGATCAAGAAATCATTGAGTGCGTTCGAAGTTCGATAGAATTTGAGGTACCACTATTCTACTGAAGTGAATCATTTATCTTGGGAGGAAAGATTCCATAACCTCGGGTACTTGAGGGGAATAAATTCCTTAAGGACACACCGTGAATTCGGTGAACTTGATTCTAAATTTTCTGTTTCATCTTCTTTCTTACGGTTTTACTATTTTCCAGAAAATAGTAGAAACTTCATTTTGATAGTTTATCATTTTTGAACTTGTGTTTGAAGTTGTTGAACTTCTTTATTGTTCTTGAACTTAAAGTTGAAGTTCTTGTTGATTAAATACAGATATTTGTACCCGGAAACAACAGATCTCGCTTCGTTGGATTATTCATCTCTCCTTATCCGAATCTTCATCTCACTTCACCAGACTATTTTTTCATCACCGGTAATTTCTCTATCTTTTAATGGAGTTTTATGAAGTAAAATCTCCAACTACATTCGGGAGTTTGATTATTGTTCTAATTAGTTTTGATCTTTTTAAATTCATATGCATCCCTGGATTCTTCATCTCACTTCACAGGAGTCTTCTTTGCCCCTGTAATTTCTCTATCTTCTAATGAAATTTTATGAAGTGAAATTTCAAAGTACAATAAAACATTCAATTATTGTTCTAATTTGTTTTGATCTTTCTAAATTTCTCCATATTCAAAGATATGCATTTTTTATTTGAAAATAATTTATTTTAAACTTCTTACTTCATTCATAATAATATGTGTTTATGCTATAAAAGAAGTGACAATTTTTGATATTTGAAAATAATTTATTTTTAAACTTCTTACTTTATCCATAATAATATGCTTTTATTAAACTGAATACCAATACACCAATAATATTCTTTTTGTTTGGTTTATTGGTAAAATTGTTTTTTTAACCCCTATTGCTAAGAGGTCTATTGTCTAAATTGAGTTCAAATGGTCCCATATAGTTACTCGTCAATTTTTTTAACTTTCTAAAGGCATGATGATCTTTATTCGACCAAATTTATGTACATTTTAATTGTTAATGATAATATTTTTGAGCTATGACATAGGCGTACCCAAGCATATAGAAACAATAGGGCCAAGCAAAAGATGTTTGACACAGGAGGATCCAAAAGTATTGCTACATTTATGGATGATCAGGTGAACCTGTGGAAATTACAAACTATAATATTTTTAAATAGTAGGATCATGAGTCATGTACCTTGTCAAATCGCTCCTCGAGATCCTTCCAGATTAGAGCTGCACTCGTGACATACAGAATTCAAGCAAGGAAACTTTTATTTACATTTCCCATTAACCACGAAACTACTATCGCATTACAGCGATCCCATTGTTTTGCCAATTCTCCAATGTAGTGACTTCGATCTATCGAACCATGAATAAATCTCATTTTATTTTGCCCTAACAGAGTCAACTTCATTGCGCGACTCCTCATTGTATAGTTCTCCATTTTTGTTAGCTCAATTCCTACTGACATTGATCCCAGTGCATCTGAAGGATACAGATACAATGAATGTAGATGATAAATGACAACAGCTGTTGCACCAGCACTCTGTGCAACACTAGTTCATGCGTTTTCCATAGCAAATCGAAAAGGAAAAAACTAAAAAAAATTTGTACGAAATTGAAAATTTTGTGATGAATCCCTATAATTTCAGTCAATTATCAGCTGAAATTCTTATATCCATTCATAATCTGCTCTGATACCAAGATAAATTTCATACAGTACTGGAAAAACATAGATGAAACTCAGTTTCTATGATGAATTGGAAGGAGGAATAGAGAGGAGAAATGAGAAGCAGTTAAGATATTTTCATTCTAATAAAAAATGAATCAGTTACAAGATATTTGATCAC
The DNA here is from genome assembly GCA_031232105.1 of Capsicum rhomboideum. Classification (NCBI taxonomy): domain Eukaryota; kingdom Viridiplantae; phylum Streptophyta; class Magnoliopsida; order Solanales; family Solanaceae; genus Capsicum; species Capsicum rhomboideum. Next base: position 152,861,185 of record CP124714.1, read on the forward strand.
CTACACAACTATATATACTACTCATTTAACCGACTCACTAGTGACAACTATAATAACTAATTGACAGCTGTAAGAGTCTCAATTAACACAACTAACACTAGCAACTAATTGCTAAATAAGCTCAACTATCTGCACTCCATTTAATCAAGGCACCTCATGCTAGAACGTATAATTCACATACGCAGCGGAAGCATAAGCTCCGGATCACAAACTTACATAACAACATGATAATGTAAATTAAAACCGAAATTCAGAAAGTATATACATACCTCTTGAAGCTTTCACAAATGTTGTTTAGATCCTTGCTCTCCAGGTCTATTGCCTTCTACTACTACCTGAATAATTTGCCTAAACCAATACTTGTGTGGACAAGTTAAAAGAAAAATTCTGGAAAAGATTTTCAAGGTTGCACCAATGATCAAAAGAAAACCCCTATATATTCAACTGAAGTTGAAGTTGTAAGGGTTATCTTTCATCCATTTAGTTCACACGATTTTTCATTAAGACCACCCATCAATACCAACATAAAGTCATGGACGTTTTTATTTTGTCCATAATGACCAATGTTTAATAGGAGTCATAATTCCTGTCATCAATAGGATTTTATTCCTATTAAAACAAACGTGTAAAACCTTTCTAAATTCATTTTATTTTCAAATTGGTTAATTAATCAGGCATAGCAGGGACCTCAGATTTATTAACTGAGGCTTCTAATTATGATATTAATTCGCAAATGAATGAATTACCATATCATAATAAATTACAAATTATTTTATTAAAAATCTGTAATTGTACTCCTCGATATTAACTTCAAAATCTACCATTACATCGTATTTAACTCCCCATGTTAGAATTACTGACACCAATCAATTAAATCAAATTTTTTGAAAATTTAATTTATTGACTAACTCAATCCTATATTACTATGCTCAACTTATTTCACGTGACGGATACTAAATCCACCTGCAGGGTTCACACGTGAAAACTTATAAGCAATCATATAGGGGTGTCTTCTATCTCAAGTCCGAGACATGGTTCTATCAACTAATTATTATTTCACTAAGTGATTTGTCATTATCCAATCTATTAGGAATATATTGACTCGTAATAGAGTCTCACCTTTTAATAGATTAAAATAATAAATCAAACTACATAGATCATAATAATAATATCAGGATGCTAAACCTTGCAAGAATAGTGTCAATATAAAGCACTTGAGATAAGCCTATTATCCTTTGTCTGCGATCTCGCATAAGCTTGATCCCAAGGATATGACCCGCTTCTCCCAAGTCTTTCATATCAAAACGTGAGGACAGTCACTCCTTAACAGAATTCAACATGCTCACATTATTCCCTATGAGGAAAATGTCATCTACATAGAGAATCAAAAATGCTACTTTGTCTCCGTCCCATTTTTTATATATGCATGACTCATTTTCACATTGATCAAAACCAAAAGTCTTAATCAAATTGTCAAAACAAGTATTCTGTCACGACCCGAAATCCCATTCGGACCGGATTGGCACCCGAATATATGGCCCGAGAGAACCAATCTTTGCTCATGAACCTTCGTATGCATATCCTCGTATGAATCTTATGAAACCTTATGTAACTATGCGGAAAACATGAACATGGAAACATATGCTATATATATATTTAGCAAACTTGGCCGTTGGGGCCATCAAGTCAAAACGGACATTTGTCTCTTACATCCATAACCCACATATGTCTACAAAAGCCTCTAACAGATGCATCTATAAGACCAACTTAAAATCGGGACAAATCCCGCTTTATACAATATTTACAATATCAAAAAAAATATTCAACTATGACCCAGAAAGCTCCGAACCAAGTGGATCTCACCAAAACTCTGCAAATGATCCCCAGTCTACAGAGGAGGTCTACTAATGCTTGCACCTGCAACATATAAGGTAAGTCCCCAAGAGGGGTCAGTACGAATAATGTACTGAGTATGTAAGGCTGAATGAAACTGTATACTACATAAATACTTCAATGGAATCAATTATAAGTAAAGAACCAATATGGATAAGTCATCACTCTATATGTATGGAAATATTTACATTAGGGATTACTTCTTTTATTCTTACGCTCACTCGTCCCCGTCATCACTCACTTCTTCATCTACTACTCGTTCTTCCATTCTCACAAAGCTCGGGCTCCAAGCTGATCAGTGGGAAAATAATACCGTCATGAAGGTGTTCATTTCACCCCATGGATACACCCATAATGTTGGGATGGTCATCATGAAGGTGTGTCCTTTCACCCCATGTATACCATTATGAAGGTATCTATTTCACCCCATGGATACACTCATAATATTGGGATCGTCATCATGAAGGTGTGTTCTTTCACCCCATGGATACACTCATAACACCTTACTTCATTCTTTAACTTTTACAAGATTAGTAACTTTACTTGTGAGAGATTGGTACGCTCACTCATGACAGATTAATACATTCACTTATGAGAGATTGATACTTTTGTTTGTAAGAGATTGATACCTTTGATAATTGTAACATTATTGGAATTTGGAACCATGTCCAAAATTATATAACACATGAACAACAACGACTAATGAATGAGGATATGTGACTTAACAATAGATAACAACTTGAAGTGATACACCTTTGTACATATCGGAATGAACTAGTATAACACTAATGTGAATACTATGGGCTGCAGAAGGATACGGAAAGAGAAACCTTACATACCTTGTATTCTCAATATGATTCTACAATCTTAAATGTGCATACAATAGTCCTGCTCCTTCCTTATGTCTTACTCTACAACACAAATACATAATGGAATTTACATTAACCACCAACTACCTTACAAATACATATGACATCAATGAATTACATGTTTGCCTTTAAAAATGTCATTTCCCCCTTGACAATTCCATTGAAGAAATTATCATACCAATAATTCCACAATATTCACAACATTGACCAAAATATCATAAACCACTAGCATGTCACACCAAGTTCATATGTTCCACTTTTCATCACCACAACATCACAATTATTCCATCAAATCACTTCAATACACCTCACAACAACAAATCGGCCATAATCCCATAATTTACACTTGTAGAAAAATAACAATTTTAGGACCATAATCACACCATACATGTTTATATTTCATCCATACAATGCACTTTCATCAAAACCACAAGTCATATTTCAAGTTTAAATCTCATGGATAACATATCTTTTACAAAAACACAAAGTGTCATGTTCAACACTTTCAAGCATAACCAACATGATATAAATACTCTCCCACGCATATAATATATTAATCCATAAGAATAATCACTTACCTAAGCTTGGAAGATGATGATTTTGCTCCAAAGATGGCTTAGGGTTTGAAGAGCCCAAAGGGGTTTTCTCTTGAAAAGTCTAGAAAAAGCAAGAAAAGCATGTGTGTTGTTGTGTATTAAAAATCATATTTTTGCCTCCTTTTATAGGCCTTTGAATTCCCTTGCTCAATGATTGATTATTCAAAGAAGAATGGGTCATTTGACCCATGTTTGGCCCATGTCTTTTGTCTCAATTTGGGCCCTTTTTGAGCCCAATTCACTTAACCCAATCAAATCAATAATTTCTCATGTTTAATTTATTTCATACGCATTACGATAATATTCCCACTCACGCGATTCATATTTGTAGCCTCGATCCCAAAAACAAGCGATTCTAGCCACGTATGGCTTATTTTGACTACAAGGGTAAAACTGTCATTTTGATGCCAAATTCGTTCACGAGTATTTTTAACACACCAATATAATATTTCAATCATTCCATGTATATTCTCGTTTTTGTAGAAGAAACGTGGCAAAAATCGGCTCGGTACGTCCCCAGGCACCCTTGGACACTTAGAACAATTTTTGGAAGCTTACTAGTTTGGCTGTTCCAGCAAGCGTCCGGCCCTTCCCATGGAACTGAGCTTTAGAAGCTTGCTGGTTTGGGCGCCAAAACAAGCACCTGGCCCTTCCTATGGCACTAAAATTTTTTAACATTGTTGTTTTTGATTTTTCTTTGCGGGTTTGGTTTGATACTTCAAGTCTTATTCTTTAACTTACTTTTTACCTTTAATATCCTTTTTTTAGAGTCCACTTAGCCTCATTTTGAACCCCGCAAATGGTCCACAAAAATCACAAAACACTTTCTACGAAGGGCTAATCACATGTACGAGGCCATATTTCAATTTTCTCATTACTAACATTACAAAATACATAGTCATGGCATCTCGACACCTAAGTGTACCTTGTTCAACGTCGTCAAGTAGAGTTGGGAAGGTACGGGGTGTTACATATTCCATGCCCTAGATGCCTGTTTCAATCCATAGATGGATTTCTTAGGTTTACGAAATATGTTTTTATTGCCACTTTCTATGAAACCTACTGGTTGGGCCATATAAATGCACTCATCAAGACTTCCATTTAGGAAAGCCGTCTTGACATCCATTTTCCAAATCTCATAATCATAATGAGCAGAAATGGATAAGAGAATCCTAATGGATTTAACCATAGCTACCGGCGAAAAAGTTTCCTCATAATCAATTCCTTCTTTTTGAGTAAACCCTTTGGCAACAAGCCTTGCCTTAAAAGTTTGTACTTTTCCATCCACACATCTCTTTTTCTTATAGATCCATCTAAAGCTAATGGGTTTGACTCCCGCGGGTGGTTCTACAAGATCCCAGACTTGATTAGAGTACATAGACTCCATTTCAGATTTCATAGCAGCAATCCACATTTTAGCATCTTTGTCCTGTAGTGCTTCGGCGTAATTAAGGGGTTCTGTATTAGGCTCCTCAGGGATTCTATCGTATGATTCTCCCAAGAGCGCAAATCGTAAAGGTTTTCTAATAATTCTCCCACTACGACGAACAGTCACTACAGGATCCGCTACATTTGGAACTGAATTCTGAACACCTTGAACGTCGTCCTGCATAATTGCAGGCTGCTCGACATTACCCTAAACTGTTTCCTCCACAATTGCATGTTGCTCAACATTACTCCCACTACTTTGAGGTAGTGTAATGTCAAGTGTTTGCTCTTGTTCAACCTCTTGTCTATTGACATTTCTCCCACTACGTGGGTGCAGTGGTATGTCAATAACGGTTTTCGGAATATGTTCTTGTTGTGTTTTATTATTCGTAATTCGATTGCTCAATTCCTGTAAAATGAATTTACTTCTAGGAACATGGTTCATTAAATAGTTCGCTTCCAGAAATCTGGCATTTGACGAGACAATTACCTTCTGTTCATTAGGACAATAAAATAAACCTCCCTTAGTACCTTTTGGATATCCAATAAAAATGCACACTTCTGCCCGAGATTCCAGTTTATTAGTTTTCCCTTTTAGCACATGTGCTGGACAACCCCAAACCCGAATATGCCGTAGACTAGGCTTGCGCCCACTCCACAATTCAGAAGGGGTTAAAGGTACTGACTTTGAAGGAACCAAGTTCAGAATATAATTTGTTGTTTCTAATGCATACCCCTAAAAGTAAAAAGGCAAATATGAATAACTTAACATTGATCTAACCATTTCCATAAGAGTTCTATTTCTTCGCTCTGCCACACCATTTTGTTGCGGTGTTCCCTGAGCAGAATATTGAGATGTAATTCCTAATTCTGATAAGTACCTAATGAATTCCGCAGAAAGGTATTCACCACCACGATCAGATCGTAATGTATGGATATGTTTATTAAGTCGCTTTTCCATTTCTATCTTAAATTCCTTGAATTTTTCAAAGCATTCAGATTTACGGCGCAACAAATAAATGTATCCATATTTTGAGTAATCATCTGTGAAAGTCACAAAATGCTCAAAACCACCTCTTGCTTGTATATTCATAGGACCACACAAATCAGAATGAATTAATTCTAACTTATTACCGGCTCTATTTCCTTTGGAAGGAAAAGGTCTCTTGGTCATTTTTCCTTCTAAACAGGATTCACAAGTCGGAAGTGCCTCCACTTTCAATGGACTCAAAGGTCCATCAGAAACCAACTGTGAGATCCTATTTATATTAATATGACCTAGACGTAAGTGCCATAAGTAGGTTTCACTCAATTCCGAAATTCATTTTCTCTTATGTGATTGATCAATGTTATTAAGTTCCGAAGTTTGTAGCATGTTTTGAGACACATCAAACACAAACAGATCATCTATTCTAGGAGAAAAAATAATAAAATGCTTATTAAACTTAATAATTGCAGAATTATTAGCAAAATAAACATTGTAACCAACATCCATTATTCTTGAAACTGAAAGTAAATTCCTTCATATAGAAGGTATGTAGAGGACATTATTTAATGTTAAAACTCTAGAACTACTGAACGAAATGGAAATAGTCCCTATAGCTAAGGCTGGTGCTGGTTCCCCATTTGCTTGAAACACGTTGAGTTCATTTTCACTTAGGCGTCATGTTACCTGAAACCCCTGCAAAGAAGTGCAGCTATGATTAGTGGCTCCTGAATCTATAGCCCAAAATTGGGTAGAAACAGCCGCTAAAAATGTTTCAACGACATATGAAAAAGAAGTACCTTGTTTCTGCATTTTTGCTATGTAACCGGGGCACTGTTTCTTAAAGTGACCAGGTTGCTTACAATGATAGCACTTGCCCTTAAGCTTAGCCACACCACCAGTAGCACCTGGAACCTTACGGGGCTTCTTCTTCTTCTTTTCGTCTTTCGGCTTAGAAGTTGAAGACGAAGGTTTGTCAGCCATGAATGCCGCAGGAGGAGCTTGGTGCTTAATGATAGATTCTGCCGCTTGCAGCTCATTCAGCATTTTCGCAAGGGACAAGTCCATCTTATTCATATTATAGTTCAAGCAAAACTGCTGAAAACTGTTCGGCAGAGTCTGTTGGACCATCTCAACCTGAGATTCCTTATCAATAACCTCACCAAGAATTTCCAGCTCATTCAACAGACTCATCATCTTAAGAATGTGCTCCCTCACCGATGATCCCTCAGCCATTTTAGTGGTCAAGAGGGCTTTCATGGCTGTCTTCTTTGCAGCACAATTTTTCTCACCGAACATCTCTTTGAGAGATTCAAGCATATCGTAAGTAGAAGTCATGGACTGATGTTGATGCTGCAAGACATTCACCATTGAGTCAAGAATGTAGCATCTTGCCATCTCATCAGCCTTAACCCATTTGTCATAGGCTTTAGTCTCATCATCAGTGGGATCAGCTGACTTAATGGAGCATTCTTCAACCAACACAAATTTGAAACCTTCAGCAGTAAGGACAATATCCAAATTTCGTTTATAGTCAACATAGTTAGGGCCTTCTAGTTTATTTTGATTCAGGATAGTAGTTAAGGGATTGAATGAAGACATGGTAAATCTGTTGTAGGATGATAAACAAAACATTATTAGAAATGCAGCAAAATAATTAAATTCATAAAAACCATATCACACATATCACCATGCTCATAAACAGTTAGAATCGTTAGGGAAACTTAACCATTTAAGCAAAAATACATGCAATGTGAGACATGCTATCTACTTAAATAAAACAACACCAACTCAATTAGAGAGTAAACTGTTAAGTTAAGTGAGATAAACATCATTTGTCATAGAATCTCTTGCTCATTGATTCAACATGTAACTTAGTTGGTGAAAGTTAATACAAGTCATCAAAACAAGAGACACAAAACAGTAGTACTCTATACAAGTATATCCGATGGGGAAGATGACCTATGCCAATATGTAAACTCATATAATATACTGTAATTAACCACTGTAAACCATAAGGAATGACCCCTATTACCACTGGTGTCAATTTTTTTTTTTCCAGAAGTTGTAATTTTCTAGAAAACATAAAAATGCCCAAAACCCCATCAAAACGACTCCAAATGGCCAAAAAAGGCCATATGTCATAGCAAATCAGTGAGTCTTGTTCAGTGGGTCATTTCCAATGAACCTACCAAATTTCAGGCCAATCGAAGTTCGTCAAAAATTGAAAAACTCCAAAACCGACCAAAAACGGCATTCATTGACAAGGCTACTTGCGAGGGTCAGCAGGGATGCTCTCGCAGCTTGGCCTTTCCACTATATCACTTGTTTAGTCAAATAAATAACCAAGGTAGTTGGGAAGATTCATAAATCATAACAAATTTTTCCTCAATTCATAAAATCAATTTAAGCAGTCATCGGCAAGGCTGTCAGCGAGGGTAACACGGACTGTCTAGACAGCCTTGCCTTGACACCAATACTGCTCATTAGAGCAAGTGAGTAATGACTATAGGTGGGCATAGTCATAACTAGGAACAGTTTCACCCTCAATCCAGATTTCAAGTAATCATTAAATTAGTGAATTCATGAACATATGATAAACAATTCCAGAAAACAATCATTTCATGATGAACTTATATTTCTCGAAAACACATTTACCATAACAAATCACAACACATGATGATTACATAAACCTAAATAAAATATAGGAAACATGGACTGCTTGTTACATTATCAACAACATGATAAACAGTCATTAAACAACATGATATATACATTTGTGTTAACTAACAAAAACATGTATAACAATCATGAAAATCATATTACATTATCAGTGAGATGTAAGATGACTCGTGATACCAATTGCTAGAACGTATAATTCACATACGCAGCGGAAGCATAAGTTTCGGATCACAAACTTACGTAACAACATGATAATGTAAATTAAAACCGAAATTCAGAAAGTATATACATACCTCTTGAAGCTTTCACAAATGTTGTTTAGATCCTTGTTCTCCAGGTCTGTTGCCTTCTACTACTACCTGAATAATTTGCCTCAACCAATACTTGTGTGGATAAGTTAAAACAAAAATTTTGGAATAGATTTTCAAGGTTGCACCAATGATCAAAAGAAAACCCCTATATATTCAACTGAAGTTGAAGTTGTAAGGGTTATCTTTCATCCATTTAGTTCACACGATTTTTCATTAAGACCACCCATCAATACCAACATAAAGTCATGGACGGTTTTATTTTGTCCATAATGACCAATGTTTAATAGGAGTCATAATTCCTGTCATCAATATGATTTTATTCCTATTAAAACAAACGTGTAAAACCTTTCTAAATTCGTTTTATTTTCAAATTGGTTAATTAATCAGGCATAGCAGGGACCTCAGATTTATTAACTGAGGCTTCTAATTATGATATTAATTCGGAAATTAATGAATTACCATATCATAATAAATTACAAATTATTTTACTAAAAATCTGTAATTGTACTCCTCGATATTAACTTCAAAATCTACCATTACATCTTATTTAACTCCCCATGTTAGAATTACTGACACCAATCAATTAAATCAAATTTTCTGAAAATTTAATTTATTGACTAACTCAATCCTATATTACTATGCTCAACTTATTTCACGTGACGGATACTAAATCCACCTGCAGGGTTCACACGTGAAAACTTATAAGCAACCATATAGGGGTGTCTTCTATCTCAAGTCCGAGACATGGTTCTATCAACTAATTATTATTTCACTAAGTGATTTGTCATTATCCAATCTATTAGGAATATATTGACTCGTAATAGAGTCTCACCTTTTAATAGATTAAAATAATAAATCAAACTACATAGATCATAATAATTATATCAAGATTAAGAGTATAAGTACATGTAATGGACTAGAGAAGTTGTTTATTAATATTCAGAACATAAACAAACATCTCTACTTGGTCCGTTCAATACATACGAAATGTACTAGCACAAGAAGTTGGAATATTACCACTCCCATAATTAAGATCAAATTATATTTTAATCTTGTGCTACAATCATCAAGATGTTTGTCCTACTTCATCTTTGATTGTGAACTTTAATTTATAACTTATAAGAACCGACAATTTTAATCTTTCGTGCATGAGTTAAATAAATCCATGCACAAAATTGTCTACTATATAAGTAAAGGGCACACATGTCAACATAATAATCTATTCAAACAAAGAATTTATGAAATTAATTAAATAAAATAAATAGTCTTTACATGGGATGTAAAAATAATACTATAACTTAAACCAACATGGTTAATAGTATATCCTAACACCTTAGTGTATTTGTATAATACTTTCACACTTATACAATTGTCTACTTTTGTTTGGATCTAGGTACTCTTTAGAGGGTTAGAATCCCTTTGGGAAGTTATAATAATAGGCACTTTTTAAAATTTGTATTTGGACCATGGTGATCATTTGTCCATACATAAATCTATCAAAATCATGTGAATTAAAGCTCAAACAGAAGTAGTCTTTTCTTGCACACAATCCAGATTGTGAAATTAATTATCGGATAGCTTTCCTATGTCATTAATGATACTCTTATGGGGAGGATTTTTTCTAAATGATCAGACATATTTCTCGTTATTGCTTTTGACGCAATCAATAAAAATGTTGTTTACCTGCATTTCTTTCTCAAACCCCATTTTGTTCCTTTAGGTGGGAAGGCATGGGATAATTATTGAATTTACTGACCCTAATTATAAAGCAAGGAGAAGTGCCACATACCTGCCTGAGATTGCTGCTCATGAAGGTGATTTTTGTCCCTCTGCCTTATCGCTGACGAGAATGTTGGCATCTTTTTTTTTTCTTCTTTAAGCTTGTCTGGCACTTCTGAAGCTGACTAATTTCTAAGATGAACTTCCTGAATTTGTCCCCAGGCTGGACAAAGATTGAAGCAATTGACTCTCTGGTAAGAAAAGACGGTTATGATGGAATTATATCTGAATCACTGAGGAAGCGAATCAATCTAACTCGTTATTAGAGCACATTATTTACTATGCTCTATGGTGAATATGTGGCCTATGTGAAGAGTAGCAGAGGTGTCACTCCGACTGTTAGTGGTGTAAAACCTTGAAAGTATGGATTCTTGGAAAGAGCAATCTACTGAGACAAGTAGATAATTTTAGTTGACTGGAAGAAGATTCCATTTAACTACATCGTTGAAATAATTTGTTTTGAATTCCTGCCCTCTCCAGTAATTGTTGTCACAATTTCACAAATACATTATTCTTCAAATTCATTTGGTTTGAACAACGTCGAGGACGTTTGCGTGGGGGAATGAACTTAACTTATTTTGCAGTGCCAAGAGCACAAAAAGAATTCAGGTTTGATAGCTTCAACAAAGTGCATTTGTGTTTAACTAATTGATGTAATATAATTGTCTGCTTTCTGTGGTTAAAATTACTCTCGTCGCATAGTTACGTTTCATTCTAGTGGACTTCCGTGCTGTAGTTCCTACTATTTGAGAATTTCTGAACGAATCTGCTGACCATCTTCAAATTGGAGTGACTCAGTTTTGTTGGTATAGTGGTAGTCACACACTTGCCTACCACCAACGGTTGTGGTGGGATGGATCTATTCCTCCGCCTTAATCAGAGGTCTCTGGTTTAAGCCATGGGAATGAAAAAACTCCTTCTAGGGAGTGCTTCCCTGGTGTGAATTGGAAAGAACTTGCCTACTGCAGTTGTTATATGGCTACGATGTAAATGTTGAGGTTTATAGTTCTTAAGGAGAATTTCATTCATCCAAATGAAATGTGGGAGTTATGAAGCAACTTATGTGTAAAGAGTTGTCAAAGTGTGCAAATTGAGCTATGTTTCAACGCACATGCATCACAAAGCTATTTCACTATATGAAGTGAAAAGGCATGATACGTAGCTATGCCCTTTAACTTGGTTTTAGCTGACATCTATACTCCCCAATTTTGGGTGTGCACAAGAGACACTTAAACTTGTATATAGTTGAGCAAGTAGACACACGCGTCCTCCATGGCATCTACATGGCAATCTCACACGAATTGTCACGTGGGATGTGAGTGCCTACTGCTAGAAAGTATGATTCACATACGCAGCGGAAGCATGATCACAGATCATATACTTACATAACAACATGACAATGTAAATTAAAACCGAAATTCATCAAGTATATACATATCTCTTGAAGCTTTCACAGACGTTGTTTAAATCCTTGCTCTCCAGGTCTGCTGCCTTCTACTACTACCTGAATAATTTTTACCAACCAATGCTTGTGTGGACAAGTTAAAAGAAAAAGATTCTGGAAATGGATTTTCAAGCACTATCCAATGAACAAAAGAAAACCCCTATATATTCAACTGAAGTTGAAGTTGAAAGGGTTTTCTTTCATCCATTCAATTCACACGAAATTTCATTAAGACCTCCCATCAATACCATCATAAAGTCATGGACGTTTTGTCCATAATGAAAAATGTTTAATGGGAGTCATAATTCCGGTCATCAATAGGAATTTATTCCCATTAAAACAAACGTGTAAAAACTTTTCTAAATCCATTTTCTTTTTCAAATTGGTTAATTAATCAGGCGTAGCAGGGACTGCAGATTTATTAACTGAGGCTTCTAATTATGATATTAATTCGCAAATGAATGAATTACCATATCATAATAAATTACAAATTATTCCACTAAAAATTTGTAACTGTACTCCTCGATATTAACTTCAAAATCTACCATTACATCTTATTTAACTCCCCATGTTAGAATTACCAACACCAATCAATTAAATCAAATTTTTCTGAAAAATTTAATTTATTGACTAACTCAATCCTATATTACTATGCTTAACTTATTTCACGTGACGGATACTAAATCCACCTGCAGGGTTCACACGTGAAAACTTATAAGCAACCATATAGGGGTGTCTTCTATCTCAAGTCCGAGACATGGTTCTATCAACTAATTATTATTTCACTAAGTGATTTGTCATTATCCAATCTATTAGGAATATGTTGACTCTCAATAGAGTCTCACCTTTTAATAGATTAAAATAATAAATCAAACTACATAGATCATAATAATTATATCAAGATTAAGAGTATAAGTACATGTAATGGACTAGAGAAGTTGTTTATTAATATTCAGAACATAAACAAACATCTCTACTTGGTCCGTTCAATACATACGAAATGTACTAGCACAAGAAGTTGGAATATTACCACTCCCATAATTAAGATCAAATTATATTTTAATCTTGTGCTACAATCATCAAGATGTTTGTCCTACTTCATCTTTGATTGTGAACTTTAATTTATAACTTATAAGAACCGACAGTTTTAATCTTCCGTGCATGAGTTATATAACTCCATGCACAAAATTGCCTACTTTATAAGCAAAGGACACACATGTCAACACAATGATTTATTTAAATAGAGACTTTGTTAAATTAAGAAGATGAAATAAATTGTCTTTACATGGGATGTAAAATAATACTATAACTTAAACCAACATGGTTAATAGTATATCCTAACACCTACTTGTTCAACTTTATACAAGTTTAAGTGTCTACTTGTGCACACCCAAAGTTGGAGGGCATACATGTCAGCTGAGACCAAGTTAAAGGGCACATTTATGTATTATGTCAGTGAAAATAGAAGTTAATAAAGTGGGTGTACATTTTGATGATTGGGATTTGAATCTAGCAGGTTATTTTTTCTATCTTCTTATGCATTGTTACACAGAGTTGCTTTAAGTCTTAAACCAGTGGGGATAATAGGTATTTGATGGAATAATTGAGGTGTATATAAATTAGTGAACGATATTATTTTTTATTTGTAAATAAGAAAAAATTGTAGTGTGCGATTACCTTGGGCTTAAGCGACAAGTTATTGAGACAATATTTAGTTGAAATTTGAAATAGATAAAAAAAAATATGGATAAATTACAGTCCAATGTCTTTGAATACTTGATGGTTAAACAAAAATTAGGAGCAACCACCGAGGGGTTTTGGAGAAATGATAAATGTTCCTTCATTTTTAATTAGAAGTTTTTAGTTCAAATCCTGGGAATAAAAGATCTTTTGTTAGAGAGCGTTAAAACTTCATGTAGTGAGTTTTCTTATAATGTGAATCTAAATTAGTCAAACTTGTGGATTTTGACATGGATGGCTAAACAAAACATATATAGGAGCAACCACCAAACACACCAAGGGAAATTTGACGAAATTGTCGATGGTTCTCCATCTTTAATCACAAGTTTTAAGTTGAATCTTGAGAATGAAGTATACTTAGATAGGAAGCGTTAAAGATCCCCATTGTGAGCTTTGTATGGAGAATCCTAATAACTAGGCTAGAGTTTTAGACACCGAATTATCAAACAAATAACAGGACTATTGTTTCTTTTAAGTAAAGAAATTCAATTACTTTTTTCTTAATAATCAAGTTCAAAAATTAATTTGATTTTATATGAACTAAAATTAATAAATTTAGTCTCTAAAGATGTAAAAATTATAAGATTACTTTTAAACTATGAAGGAATTTGTCTTCATAAAAAAATGATTAAAATATGGTCTATATTTCCTCTACATTTTTTTAAATAAAATAAAATAGATCAAATTATGATCTGTATGCTCAAAGGATCTATATGGACAAAAATTCAGGACAAGGAGATTGGCTAATTTTCTTTTAATAGGAAAAGTAAGAACAATATCGCCACAAGATTATGAATATAAACACTATAAGTTAGCTCGGTTTTTTAATGTAAACTTGTAATTGTTTCTTAATAGTTTATTTGTTCCATTCTACATGGTATTATCACTATAAAAAAAAAAGGGTAACTAGCGGAGGATATTAATAACCTCTCCAAATTACATAAATATGAGGCTGTTTTTAAACTCCCACAAAATTAAATAACTTATCAGTTTTTTTTTTTGTTTTTTTTGGTAATTAGTATGTCATTATCACCAAGTAAATATTTACAAACCACCTAGTTCACCACAACAACCAATCCTAACAGGAAAGCAAAACTTCTACAAAAACTCCTATAAAAAATAGCAGTTATCTAACAATTGTCTGGCTATATTAGGACTTCCATATTACTTATGCAAGCTATTCGCACTCAACAATTTGCTCAGTCTTCTCAAACAACCATGTATTCCTTTCTATCCATAGAACATGTATGAATTTTGTATATACAAGCTTGATTACACAAGCCCGCTGCATTTTCCGTTTAGTCCTCTGTAATATCCACTGTAACATACCTCTCCATGATTGATCTGTAGGAGCATCTAGCTTTAGCCATTTCAGGAGCCTGGCCCAAATTTGTCTAGTCATAGCACACTCTGCAAATAAGTGGTCCCTAGATTCAGGTATTCGCCTACATAACACACACTGTGGATCTACCTGCAAGCCCCACTTCAGAAGTTTATCAATTGTGAGCAGTCTCCCCTATATCTGCTATGATGTGTCAATTTTCAAAAATGTGAAACAACTACAAGATCGTATTGTGTCAACATTAATACTATATTAATTATAATGAGCCATTTTCAATATTGACATTAATTAGTGCTATATCAGTTTTCAATATTATCAACACTAATGCAAAAGTTATTAATATTAAATATTTTAAAAATTGACTACAATATAATTATTTAAAATGTAAAAGTAAATTCAATATACAAAGTCTTAACAGATCTCCTTTTTTTTTTTTTAAACAAGATTTGGACTCGGGGGTCCTTTATATTTATAAATCAAAAAGTTACAAAAATAGGCTCAATTGAGCCCAAAAGAAAAACGGAAGAAGAAAAGAAAAAAGGATCCAATCCAAATGAGACAGATTCAAAAAAATTCAAAACAAAACTTCTAAAACATAGGATTTTCTAAATGTGTCCTCACTAATCTTTCTTCTTCCAGGTCTTGAGGATGTCGCCGTTGAGCTTTAGAAATCATGATCTTTGTCTCCTTTTGCTCTGAATCATCAATACCCGTGGTCCCTTTTCGTGGAAAGAGAGCTCTTCTTTCAGCTCGTAGAAGTAAGAATCCTCTACTTCTCATTTTTGAGTTTCTCCGATGAACATTAACACTAATCTTGTTGAGTTTTCCTTTTAAGTGTGTTATACGGTGGATGTATTGGAGTTTCCCAAGAACTCAATAGAGGGTTAGAATTCAATGCCTCTGTGTTGTAGTCTTCTGTGAGTGTTTCTTTCCTTTATTGCATAGATCCGATGTAACATTTATTTTTGTTGATTTGTTTTCCTTTTTTAACTGAAGTAGAAGTGGAGTAAACCAAGTCGCTCTAGACCACCTTCTTTTGGGACTCTTTACATGGTATAGATCTTCACATTCATATTCAATTCCACAACCCTTGACTTTTGCTGGTGTATCTTTTTATTAGCTGGCGTATCATAAGCTAGGTAGCTTTCTCATAGTTATTTTACCTATTGTGTGGCCAGACCTGATTCTGTAAATATAATAATTGTGAAACCTTATGGTATGTGTGTTTGTGATGTATATGTTAAACAATGTTTCTGCTAGTGATCTTCCTTGTCTTGATTCTGAGTGTTGGTATGTGTGTTTTATCTATGTTTAAGGTTTCCCTTCTCATGGTTGGTAGCTGCTGAAATGTATGAAATTGTAGTAACCCCTCTTGATCTAATGTCGTGTTTGCCATGCAATATTCTAATTGATTAGCTTTTCTTAATGTGTGTTTAATTTGAATCCTTATTTGAGCCATCAATCTTTTTGCTTCTTCAATTTTCTCTATCAACTTCCAAAATATTTTTTCATTCTCACATTAACATGTTCTTGAGACTGAGTGAATTTATCCCTTGAATTATGTTGTTCACGCTTCTACTGATATAATATCTGAGGGCTTTCAGTATGATAAAAGATTCAACAAATCCCATTGTTTTCATTTCGTCGATAAATTTCATCAAACTCTTTCTCTATACAACACCACTGAATGGGTTAAACGTTCTCTCTTCACCGGATTCTTCTATCTTGCTTCACTGGATTCTTCAGCTTGCTTTATTGGACTCTTCATCTCGTTTCAGCGGATTCTTCATCTTGCTTCAAGAATTTCTAAATATCAATTTATTTTTGTCTTTCTAAATTTCTCCATATTAGAAGTGAGACATTTTTATATTTCTGTTCAAGTATTTATTTTCTACAATATCTGTTATCTTAGATATATTCAACCTCACTATTAATTATCATAACAGATGTATCAGCCAGGCCAGTGTGCACTTACTTGTATGTTGTGTGACTGTGATGGATTGTTTGAAATTACCATGATTTTCTTATTTAGTTTAGTGGAGTGAGTGTTGGAATATACAATCAATTTTGAAACAAATGAACAAATCAAGATTTAAGAAGACATGCTTCATGGTAAATTAAAATTATACAACTACTATATTGAAAATGGAACCTCGTACAATATCAACAAATAGTCACTGAACAATAAAGACCGATTGGAATTGAAATGAAAATAAAAGTCAGACCGTCACTAATGGTGTGTTCAACTTGTGCAACTGTTAAGGGTGTTTCAAAGATTGTTTCTAGCTATTTCAAATGACTCTATATTTGTTGTGTTAGTGGCTTAGGGAAAGGAGATGATTTTATGGGTTGTTCTCGCTCGTAGTTTGGGGTAGCGATAAAGGAAATAATTTCTGTCGGATTTTGGGATGGTGGTGGAGTAGATAGTGGTGCTCGTCTATCTACAATGCTCACATGGTGGTGTTTTTGATGGTTTCGAGTGTTATATCTCTTTGTTAGTTAGCAAATCATATTTTCATCTAACATATGTTAATTAGTACCTTTTAATTTTCTAAAGTTTATGTTGTTGTCTCCAAAATTTACATCATATGGCTCTTAACCACTTTTTCTTAAAAAGGACTACTTAACATTGAACTCCAGCTATTTCTTCATGTAAAAGCCTAAGCAAAAATCTTAGCTTGAATAAAAATATTTGATTTTCTAAACTCTCTCATGCCCGGGCAAGAAAGATATGGTTGTTATGCTTTCTTGTCTATTTCTAATCTCCATAACCTCATATGCAAGTGTTGTTGCTGCTAATGATTCTTTGTTTCCAAATCAATTCCTTAGCGATTGCGAGGCACTAGTTTCATCCAACCAAAGATTTGAACTAGGCTTTTTTGGTTCTATTAGAATGTGTGGATACAAGAGATACCTGGATCGCGGTACAAGAACATAGGACCCAATGTAGCATGGGTTGTCAATAGATTGAATTCACTTAAATGTGGTGCAACACTTGTATTCAATAAAGAAGGATCCACGTTTCTACAAGATTTTCTAGTAACAACAGTATTGATTTATAATCCAAACCAGACTGTCCTCAAACCAGTTCTGCAGCTCTTGGATTGCTGCTATTCTTTTTCCTAGCACAACTGCTCTTTATTAGCTTTGAAAGAACATTATAGAAACAACCAAGTTAACATGTGTCACGATCCAAAAATTGAGGTCATGATGGCATCTACCTGATCCAGCGTTGGTAGATAAGTCA
This sequence comes from Capsicum rhomboideum, assembly GCA_031232105.1. Taxonomy (NCBI): domain Eukaryota; kingdom Viridiplantae; phylum Streptophyta; class Magnoliopsida; order Solanales; family Solanaceae; genus Capsicum; species Capsicum rhomboideum. The sequence goes on from CP124714.1 coordinate 152,879,501, forward strand.
ATTGGCCAAAAAGGAAGAAAGATCGAATAGAAGTAGCTAAAAACAGGAATAAACAAGACTTCTAGAACAAAGTCAAGTCAACACAATTACAAACATAGCGGAAGTCAGAAATAAATACCATAAAACCCCCAATATCTAGTGTCATAAGTGTAGAGCATCTAAATACAACTCAGGAAATACAAAAATACAAATATCTGTCTCTGAAAGCAAGTAAAAATATCTAGATAGATAAGAAGAGGTCTGGAGTCAACTCTGGAACCCAAGAGCATACCAATACCTCGATCACCAACTCTTAAAAGCATGAACTCAGCTACTTCACCTCGCACTCGTACTAGGATATGTACCGAAAGGGCATAGAAGGAGTGAGTACGGTCCACTTATATTCAGTAGGTATCATAGGTTGACTGAGCAAAGCAGAAAATAATACAAGTAAAGAAATATTACGTGCATGTCACCTCCAAACAAAAAAGTTTCCAAATGGTAGCTCATACCGTCTCCACTAACAATTCTAATATATATACATGAAATCAAATAGAAGCAGGTATTCACGAAGATAAGTAAACATTGTTTATGCGCCAAGAACACATAAAAGAATCACCAAAGATGCATATCCAATGCAATGAATGATGAAGTAATAGTTTGAAAGTCATTGCATGACTTTTTGTACACACCTTTCGAGCCTCACTTGTAAAGACCCAAAAAATTTTCACGCTGAATTAGGAGGTAAAAGTGGCACCTAGACTTCCCTTAGCTAAAATATGAGAAATTCAGGGCTAATCTAGTTTTGACTTAAATTTGAGGATGTGGTAGATGAGTGAAATGTGGTATTGATATTATGGGTAATATCTGGGTTTGATGTGATAGTTGGATAGCCAACGAGCATAGGAAGTCGTAGCAACTTCCGACACTTGAAATTGAGTTATAAAACTCTGGTTATAGCATTTACCGGAGAGGGGTTGGATCGCATTGATGAAATTCGTGGTGTGTGTTGTGAAATGAGGAAAACTGAAGAGAGGTACTGAGTTTCTATCTCAAACAGCAGCACAGAAAAAGTAACCACTACAGTGGTAACTCAAACCACAGCAGCGGCCTCCATGAAAAGGGACGCAAACTACTGTAGTGGAACTTTAACCGCTGCAATGGTAATTATCCATTGCATTAGAAATGCGTAGTAATTTTCAATTTTAAAAACCCAGAAAACATTTTTCTTTCCCCACTTTTAGAAAAATGCATTTGGGCTCTGAGGAAAGACAATTTTCAGTGGAAATTCAAAGTTGTTCATCTTTGGATGTAAGTAATTACGTTCTAGACTTGAATTTGCTTCGTTTAACCTTAGAAAATCACTAGAAATGAATTAGTGGTGGATTTTTGGGTTTAACCCTAGTTATGGAATTAGTGAACAATGATGGGAATGTTTACGAATTCAGTATGTAATGATACTAGGGTGTTAGAAAATACCAATGGGACTAGAATTATGACTAAATATGCTAAATTGAGTAGTGTTCATGAAATTAAATGATAAGAAAACTCTAAGATGATGAATTAGGGTAAATTTATTACTAAACAAGTGATTTTGATCCCTAATAGTTGAAAAAAGGCTGAATTATTGAAATGTGTGTATATTTTGTGGTTGTATATATCAAGACGAATTGAACGAGAATGAAAGGGGAAAAGTGTGGCTTAAAGATGACTTTGAGCAAAGGAGTTGAGGCAGGCTATGGTTTTGTGTAACAACTAGACTTTCTTGGTTTTGTGCTTGTTTGTTATTTAAACATCTGTGATTATCTTCTATCCTAATTTGTGATTGATGAATGCATTGCATTTTATTGCATCATGATGAGCTGTTGAGATAATGGATCGGGTATCATGCCGGTACAATATGATAATGGGTCGGGTACCACGCCGGTACATTATGATGTTGATGAGGAGGATGAGAAGGGTAAGAGATGATGTGCACATCTTACATACATGCACTCCTATATATGCATTGAGTGTTATTTGATGAATATATGTGATGATGAATGGTTGATGAAAATGATTAAGTATGAAAGCTTGTACGATTAAAATTGTGAGTGTAATTATATGGTGATCCATGATGTGTTGTTTGATTGATATCATTGATTATGAATCTTATCATGGTTGCTTTCATACTTTTTTGACTTGCTTACTTGTACATTGTTAAGTTAGTCGACCTATGATGCTTACCAGTACTTGTTGATGTACTGATGCTACCTGTACTCATCTTTTTGTTGAGTGCAGAACATCTTCCAATGATTGACACGTGACCTCAGCTATAGTTAGCATATCAGATCTGATTTTGAGGGTGAGCACCTTGTTCGAGCAACCTTCAAATCTTCTTATGTTGTTGATATCCCTTGTTTTTTGGGACTAAGACGATTCCTCTTGATTGTGTTTTGGATGTTGCTAGATGTTGTTCAGACTTAGTTATTCTTTCTTTAGATGTTCTTATACGGTGAATTCAAGTCCCGGGGATTGTAATAAATAGAGGTTTCCGCACTCTATTCATTTACGAATGTTAATGTTGTTGGATGGTTATTCTTAAGTAAGTAAATGTGAGACTAGTATGGTTCTCCCGCCATAGGTTAGGGTGGGTGCCAATCATGATCGATTGGGTCATGATAGAAATGGTATCAGAGCACTGGGTTTATAGATCTCATCGTACAAGTACAAGTCTGGTAGAGTCCTATGGAATGGTACAGAGACGTTTGTACGTTTCTTCGGGAGGCTACATGGGTTTAAGAAAAGAATTTCCTTTTTTTCTTCCTATCGTGCTATTAATATTTCCAATTGGTATCTGGCGATCCAAATTGGTATCTAATTCTTTCACTCTTGTCCGCAGATGGTGAATACTTATTCCACCTAAGCAGCAGCAGCAACAATGTATCAGTTCCCTCACCGGCCGCTGAGATCGTAGTCTGAGGCAGGCTCGGGTTAGAGGGGAGAGCAAGGAGGGGAGGACGGGGAGCAACACTCGTTAGGGGTGGAGCACAGGCAGCCGGAAGACCAACAAAAAAGTGATCACCAACCCCCCTCCCTCCCCCTCCCCCCCATCCCCCCCACTGCAGGATGCTCTAGGTCATGCTCAGGATGAAGAGAAAGTGGTAGGGGAGGAGGAAATGATAGCTCCGGAGAATGTGGTACCAGTACCAAATGGGGCAGCACAGGTGTATTTGTCTACGGAGGTGATTCAATAAGTGTTGGGGTTTTTGGGTGGCTTGGATGTCACCGGCTACACCTCAGTTGTTCTAACCTTTCTGGGCACAGCCTTGCAATATGCCGCTGTTGTAGCACAAAGAATGGATGCAAGCTCTAAGGCTGGGATTTATCCCCAACTGGTATTTAGACCGGTAATAATTAATAATGATCATGGACTATTTTACAAGTTCATAAAGATGAAACCCCCGATATTTCAAGGTACAGAGTCTGAGGATGCATTTGAATTTCTGGTAGATTGTCATGAACGTCTTCATAAGATGGGTATTGTTGAAAGGTATGATGTAGAGTTTGTTTCTTTCCAGTTGCAGAACAAAGCCAAACAATAGTGGAGGTCATTTGTGGAGTGTAGAGATGTCTTACCTCCACTTACTTGGGATCAGTTTTAAAATGTATTCCTTGAGAAATATGTTCCCCGTACTTATCGTGACCAAAAGAAAGATGAGTTTCTGAGGTTGGAGCAGGGTAACACGTTCGTGGCGGCCTATGAGGCCAAGTTTTATGCCCTATCTCGTTATGAACTACAATTGATTATCTTAGAAGAGGAGCGAATCAGATATTTTGTGAAGGGTCTAAATTTAGGAATTCAGTTGGTTACCTTATCTGTGGCTATTTCTGGCAACTTTTTTCAGGTAGGTGTTGAATTTGCCAAAAAGGCTGAAGCACTTGATAAATAGGGAGAGGTGAAAGCAGAAGAGAAGAAGGCTTGGACCTCGGTCTAATTTAGTGGTACTTTATTGAAGGGGTGTGCTTCTTCTAAGCCCTACCAATCAGTTATGCCAGTATCAGTAGGGGGTCCATCTAGGGTCAGTTATCAGCCTTCCTGAGCCGACAGCTACACACCCTTTTCTTCTTCTTCTTCTTCTTTAGTTCAGAAGCCTACTTTGGGGTCAAAATTCTTTGAATATGGAGGTATGGGACATGTAAGGAGAAATTATCCTAATTTCTTGTCGGTAGGCCAATTGACACAGCAACCAGCTCCTACTACTCTAGTTTTGGCAGGCCATGGTGGAGGAGGAAATGGTAGAGGTCGTCTACAAGGTGGACATGGTGGCCAGGCTAGGGGTGGTAACTAGGTTAATCGAGGTAGAGGACAGGTTGGTAGAAATAAAGTGCAGGGTGGTAGAAGTGGTGATTAGAGTGGTGATAAGGCACATCTTTATGCAGTTTTGGCTTGTCCTGAGGCTAAAGCTTCCGATATGGTGATTACAGGTACTATTCTTATTTGTGATCATATGGCTTTTGTATTGTTTGATCCCGGTTTCACCTTTTCTTATAGGTCTATGAAATTTTCTTTTGGTTGGAACTTGGACTGTGAATATCTTGATACTCTTATGTATGTGTCTATACCATTTGGGGTGTCTGTATGTGTTGATCAATTATATCGTGTATGTCCTATGGTGTTCATGGGGTTTAAGACCCCAGCAGACCTAGATATTTTAAACAAGGAGGAGTTTGATGTTATTTTAAAGATGAGTTGGTTGTCTCTTACCATGCTGTTCTTGATTGTTTTGCCAAAATTGTTACTGTGGCAATGCCCGAGAGAGACAAATTCGAGTGGGAGGGTACTTTTAAGTCTAATCCTGTAAGGGTTGTGTCCGTAATTTGTTCCCAGAAATTAGTAAAGAGGGGGTGTAGGGCGTTCTTAGTCTATCTTCAGAAGGATAAATATGTAGTCCCTCATATAGCATCTGTTCCAGTGGTATGTGAATTCTTAGAAGTATTTTCGGATGATCTTCCGGGTATACCTCCAGATCGTGAAGTTGACTTTTGTATAGACTTAGAGCCGGGAACTAGACCCATTTCTATTCCTCCATACCGTATGGCTTCTATAGAGTTAAGAGAGTTGAAATCCTAATTACACTCCATATTAGAAAAGGGCTTCATTCGCCCAAGTGTCTCTTCGTGGGATGTACCAGTGTTGTTCGTGAAGAAGAAAGATGGTAGTATGGGGATGTGTATAGATTACCACCAGTTGAATAAGGTGTCCATATGTAACAAATATCCTTTGTCTAGAATAGATGATCTGTTTGATCAGTTACAAGGAGTTGCAGTGTTCTCTAAGATTGATTTAAGGTCGGGTTATCATCAGTTGTAAATCAAGGCTGAGGACATCCCGAAGATTGCCTTCCGAACTCATTACGAACACTACGAGTTTTTGGTTATGTATTTTGGTTTGACCAATGCCCCAGCTGCTTTCATGAGCTTGATGAATAGAGTGTTTAAGTCCTTTTTGGATTCATTCGTTATTGTGTTTGTTGATGATATACTTGTTTATTCTAAAAGTGAAGAAGAGCATGAAACCTATTTGCATACGTGCTGAAGTTGTTGAAAGGGAAGCAATTGTATGCTAAATACTCGAAGTGTGAATTCTGGCTTTCTTTGGTGTCCTTTTTAGGGCACATGGTTTCTAAGAAAGGGGTTATGGTGGACCTGCAAAGGGTTGAGACAGTTAAAAATTGGGCCAGACCGACGAATGTGACATAAATCCATAGTTTTATAGGGTTGACCAGTTACTACCACCAGTTTGTTAAAGGGTTTGCTGCCATTGCTTCACACCTGACCCATTTGACTCAGAAGGAAGTTCCATTTGAATGAGATGACAAGTGTGAGGTGAGCTTTCAAAAGCTCAAAACTGTGTTGACTTCGGCCCCAACATTAACCTTTCTTGTCGAGGGTAAGGATTCTATTGTATTTTGTGATGCCTCACATTGGGGTTTAGGTGTTGTGTTGATGCAGGAATGGAATGTAATTGTTTTTTCTTCGAGACAACTAAAGTCCTATGAGAATAATTATCCCACGCATGATTTGGAATTGGCAGCCATGGTTTCTACTTTAAAAACTTAGAAGCACTAACTCTACGGGGTGAAGTGTGAGGTGTTCAAAGACCACCGCAGCTTACAACACGTGTTCACCCAAAAGGATTAGAATATAAGACCGAGGATATGGATGGAGCTGATTAAAGATTATGGCATCTTAATTCCGTATCACCCAGACAAGGACAATGTGGTGGTGAATACCCTAAGCCAGAAACTAGTGAGCATGGGAAGTCTAGCATTTCTGGAGGTGTCCAGGCGCCCATTGGAGAGAGAGGTACAATCTTTGGCTAATGATTTTTTTAGATTGAAGGAAACTACCAAAGGGAAGGTGTTGGCACACGTGGATGCTAGGTCCACATTCTATGATCAGATTAAGAGAAGACAGTTTGACGATAAGAAATTGAACAGCCTCAAAGAGAAAGTATTACAAGGGAAGGCAAAGGAGGCCATTCTTGATAACGAAGGGGCTTTGAGAATCCGAGGGCGGTTGTGTGTACCTTGGGTAAGTAATTTGATTCCCACCATCTGGTAGAGGCTTATAATTCCAAGTACTCCATACATCCGGGGGATGCCCATTTCGGAGTGGAAGTGGAAATAGATAAAGATGGATTTTGTGGTTGGTTTTTCGAAAACCTTGAGAAAATGCAACTTCATTTGGGTCATTGTTGATCGATTGACTAAGTCAGCTCATTTCATTCCGATAAGGGTTGATTATAATGCGGTCAAGTTGACCAATATTTGCTTGAAGGAGATTGTAAGGTTGCATGGAGTACCGATGTCAATTGTGTCTAACAGGGGTACCCAGTTTACTTCTAATTTTTGGGAGAGGTTTTAGTCCGAGTTGGGTTCTAGATTGGACTTGAGCATAGCTTTCCACACACAAATAGACGATCAATCTGAGTGGACTATCCAAGTGCTTGAGGATATATTCCGAGTTTGCGTTATGGACTTCAAGGGTCAATGGGATGAATACCTACCGTTGTGTGAGTTTGCTTACAACAATAACTGCCACTCTAGTATTGACATAGATCATTTTAAGGTCTTACATAGTAGATGATATAGGTCCCCAATTAGGTGGTTTGACACATTTGAGGTGAGACCCTGGGGCACTGATATACTCAAGGACTCTATAGAAAAAGTGAGATTCATAGAAGAGAAACTCATAGTAGCTCAAAGCTGACAGAAGAAATATGCGGATAAAAAGGTGAGAGACATGAAGTTTGAGAAGAGGGAGAAAGTACACTTGAAAGTGTCACCTATGAAAGGTGTGATGTGATTCGACAAGAAGGGCAAGTTGAGCCAAAGGTACATAGGACCTTTTGAGATGTTGAAGGAGGTGGGGTTGGTAGCATATAGGCTGGCTTTACCCCTCAATATGTCTGGGGTTCACCCCATAGTCCATGTGTCTATGTTGAAGAAATACTATGGAGATGGTAACTACACTTTTTGTTGGGACCCGAAGTTTTTTTATGGGGAACTATCCTATGAAGAGGAACCGATTGCTATTCTAGCCAAGGATGTGAGGAAGTTGAGGGAACGAGTTATCCCTTGCGTGAAGGTTCAGTGGAGGAACCACACCATTGAGGAAGCTACATGGGAAACCGAAGTGGACATGCGCAAGCGATATCTGCACTTGTTCATTAACTTAGGTATGCTCTATCCCAGTTGTTATGTCTGTTGACACCCAATTTTGAACCGATATTTTCAAAATAAATATTTTTGTGTTTTTTATTTGTTAAAGAGCATAAATTCAATTTTTACATATTCTGGTTCAATTTAATATAAGTTATTGGTAATTATTCTTTTTCTTGAAAATGTTAGGATATTTATCAATTTATTACAATTTTTAATTATTAACTGTCATTGATTTTTTTTTTACACGGACGTTTTTATAAACAAATGTTGTTTGAATTTTATTAAATCATCAATTTTATTTTAAACTCAAACCATATTCTTATCTGACATTAAATACATTTGTTAATTTATTTTTTATCACAGTCCGTTAATTCATAAAAGACGGAAAAGATATTTTTTACAGATAAATTAAATATCCATAGTTTTGAATAAGATCAAATAATCATTATTTTGGATTACTCATGATTTTGGATAGCCCATAATTTTTCAAACCCATGATATTAAGCACACAATTGTGCTCGTGAGTGATTTTTATTTTCTCTATAAAAGTAATCCACTCTCTTCACAATTAATGTTACTAAAAATTTTCAAAATTGACATAACCTAAAAGATATTTTTACCCTTTCTATTTTTGGCAAGCAGCCGCCTCCCTCCCGTTGCGTTTTTCGGCGAAGCTTCGTCCACCACCCTCACCGGAAACATCCATCCAGCAAGCTCCAAACAGCTCCACCACCCACAAACCACGAATCCACCACCACCAGTAAAACACAATTCTCCATCCCACTTCGTCATCACTATTACGATGAAACCAAAGAGCCCTCACTGTTTCTTCTTCACAGTTCAATTACGCAGGAGCTCGAAGATACGGTACACCACTGACTAGCGTACAAACAATTCCAACCACCGGAACAACCCCCAGTCCACCAGACCCACAAACCGCCTACAAGAGCTCCGTTCAACCACAAACAATAGCTCCGGCGAGGCTCAAACCAGCCACTCTTCCTCTCGATTTTCTCCACCGTTTCCCCCTCAACACTAAACTCCGGCCACCTCTAAGCACCATCGCGAAGCTCCGAAAAAACCAACAACCTCCTACCAGAATTTAACCAAACGTTGTCACGATCCCGAAATTCCCAGATCCGATCGAAAAGTGTAACCCCGGTGAGCTTCACCGATTTTCTTCAATTTTTGGTACAAATCTTGAACTATTTTACACTTTTTGATTGATTTTCTCTCACTGGTTGTGTTGTGTAGTAATGTTTCTACATTTTTGACTGGTTCCGTGACTTTCTAGCCATTGTTTAAGCTTTTTTCGAGTCTCACCGATCTCCATTTTTAGTACATCTTGCTCACTTCTCCGTGGTTCTTTTTCTTAGTTATTTGTTATTGGGTTCTAAAGGTTGTTGCTTTTATTGTTGGATTTGTTGATTGAAATGATGTTTCCTGATAATTGTTTATGTCTTTTTGCTATCCTTTGGATCATCTCCTATGTTTTTTTGTTCTCAATTATAAATTTGTTATGTTTTGAGCTATTTTGGCTACTGTTCTAATGTTTGTTTTCATATTATTTTAAATTATTCTTGTTGATTTCATATTGATTTCGTGATTTAAAAATATCATAATACTCTTGGCCAATGTTAAAATTTCTCTGTCAGATTTTTGAGGCCTACTCATTATGAAAGACGAAATTTATTTTTAAGTTCAAATGTTTGATTATTTCTTTTATTCAAGTTTCAATACTTAGTCGATGGAGAAATTTTCATCGATTTCCAAGGGCTCTCATGTATATAATATGAGTTTTATTATTCATTTAATTCATTACTAACAATTTTACCAAGTATCTCTACAGATACATGGAGCTTCTTCCCAACAAAGACACTCGAATTTAAATTTGAAAATCATTTTGAATTATTTATTCTATTTATTCATTTTATTTAACGATAGACAAATATTAGGTCGTCTTCGATATTCTTGTTTTACTTTATTCATTGTGTATATTTGATGTTTGTTATATTTGTTAAAGTTATTTTATCTCCTCCTCAATTGAAAAAATGAGTTCAGTCGGGACCCACCTTTGTAGATTCCGAAGGGTGTCTAACACATTTCCTTTGAAATAACCTAAACTCTTACCTAGAATCTAATTGATTTTGCAGACTAATTTTTTCTTATATTTAATTAATTGATTTCTTAGTTTTCCTAAAATTAGGTGGTGACTCTCAAATGTTTTAAATAAGGAAGAAGCTCAATGTACCTGTAAAAACAATTGGTAAAAGTGTTAGTAATGAATAAATATAAATCAAAATAAACTAAAGAAATAATAAAAGAAAAGTAAAATCCATCTTATATACATGGGAGACCTTGAAAATCAGTGAAAATTTCTTCATCGGCCAAGTATTGAAACTTGAATAAAATAGTTGACCTTAAAATAAAATTCGTCATTTGTAATGGGGAGGTCTCGAAAATCCGATGGAGAGATTTTTTCATTGGCCAAGTATTGAAATTGAATAAAATAATTGAACTTGAAAATAAAATCCGTCCTTTATAATGGGGAAGCCTCAAAAATTCGATGGAGAGATTCTTTCATTGGCCAAATATATTAATACTTAAAATAAAATCTAAAGTAGGTCTCAACTGAACTCATTTTTTCAATTGAGTAGGAGACAAAAAAGATCATTTGCATTTATAAGAAAAATAAAAACATGTACAAATAAGGTAAAGAACGAATAACGAAAACCACCTAATATTCGCCTATCGTTAAATAAAATGATAAATACAATGAATAACTCAAAATGATTCTCGAAATTTTAAATTCGAGTGTCTTCTTCGCGAAGAAGCTCAATGTACCTGTAAAAGCACTTAGTAAAAGTGTTAGTAATGAATAAATATAAATCAAAATAAACTAAAGAAATAATAAACGAAAAGTAAAACTCTTCTTATATACATGGGAGGCCTTGGAAATCGATGAAAATTCAACTATTTTATTCAAGTTTCAATATTTGACCGATGAAGAAATTTCCATCGATTTTCAAGGCCTCCCATGTATATAAGATGTATTTTACTTTTCGTTTATTATTCATTTAATAAATATTTATTCATTACTAACACTTTTACCAAGTATCTTTACAGGTAAATGGAGCTTCTTCTCAAAAAAGACACTCGAATTTAAATTCGAAAATCATTTTGAATTATTTATTCTATATTTTCATTTTGTTTAACGATAGGCAAATATTAGGCCGTCTTCGTTATTCTTGTTTTACTTTATTCATTGTGTATATTTGATGTTTGTTATATTTGTTAAAGTTATTTTATCTCCTACTCAATTGAAAAAATGAGTTCAGTCAGGACCAATCTTTGTGAATTCCGAAGGCTGCCTAACACCTTTCCTTTGGAATAACCTGAACCCTTACCTAGATTCTAATTGGTTTTGCAGAATAATTTTTTCTTATATTTAATTAATTGGATTCCTAGTTTTTCTAAAATTATGTGGCGACTCTCAAATGTTTTAAATAAGGAAGAAGCTCAATGTACCTGTAAAAACACTTGGTAAAAGTGTTCGTAATGAATAAATATAAATCAAAATAAATCAAAAAAATAATAAACAAAAAGTAAAACCCATATTATATACATGGGAGGCCTTGGAAATTGATGAAAATTTCTTCATCGGCCAAGTATTGAAACTTGAATAAAATAGTAGAACTTAAAATAAAAATCGTTATTTGTAATGGAGAGGTCTCGAAAATCCGACGGTGAGATTTTATCATTGGCCAAGTATTGAAACTGAATAAAATAATTGAATTTGAAAATAAAATCCATCCTTTATAATGGGGAAGCCTCAAAAATTCGACGGAGAGATTCTTTCATTGGCCAATTATATTAATACTTGAAATAAAATAATTGAACTTAAAATAAAATCTAAGGTGGGTCCCGACTGAACTCATTTTTTCAATTGAGGAGGATACAAAAATGATCATTTGCATGTATAAGAAAAATAAAACCACTTACAAAATAAGGTAAATAATGAATAACGAAGACGACCTAATATTTGTCTATCGTTAAATAATAACTCAAAATGATTCTCGAATTTTGAATTCGGGAGGAAGCTCAATGTACCTGTAAAAACACTTGTTAAAAGTGTTAGTAATGAATAAATATAAATCAAAATAAACTAAAGAAATAATAAACGAAAAGTAAAACTCATCTTATATACATGGGACTTGAAAATCGATGAAAATTCAACTATTTTATTTAAGTTTCAATACTTGGCCGATGAAGAAACTTCCTTCGATTTCCAAGGCCTCCCATTTATATAAGATGTGTTTTACTTTTCGTTTATTATTCATTTAATTCATTTTGATTCATATTTATTCATTACTAACACTTTTACCAAGTATCTTTACATGTACATGGAGCTTCTTCCCAAAGAAGACACTCGAATTTAAATTCGAGAATCATTTTGAATTATTTATTCTATTTATTTATTTTGTTTAACGTATAAGGCCGTCTTCATTATTCTTGTTTTACTTTATTCATTATGTATATTTGATGTTTGTTATATCTGTTAAAGTTATTTTATCTCCTCCTCAATGAAAAAATGAGTTCAGCGGACACACCTTTGTGGATTCCGAAGGGTACCTAACACCTTCCCTTTGGAATAACCTGAACCCTTACCTAGAATTTAATTGGTTTCGCAGACTAATTTTTTCTTATATTCAATTAATTGGTTTCCTAGTTTTCCTAAAATTATATGGCGACTCTCAAATGTTTTAAATAAGGAAGAAGCTCAATGTACCTATAAAAACACTTGGTAAAAGTGTTGGTAATGAATAAATATAAATCAAAATAAATTAAAGAAATAATAAAAGAAAAGTAAAACCCATCTTATATACATGGGAGGCCTTGGCCAAAACATAAATTAGCATATCATCCGAATAGATTTACAGAGAAATATTGTCAATCAAATCGAGTTTTTTGTGTTAGCTTATCTTATTCTTCTTGAATTGTCTCGAATTACCTACGGAGTTTGAGGGGTTCACTAGATTTTGATTCCTGCTTTCATAGAAAAAAGAATTTAGGAGATGAAATCCCGATTACATTACTGCGGGCCAAAATTGGATTTGAAAGAGCAAGCCAGAGAAAAGAAGCGTTGAGTGTGCTCTCGGCGTTTAGAGCTTTTCTATAACTTCCCCAAGTTATTTATGACTTGCTGGGACTGACAGTTCGATTTTCGGGCAGTTCGTTTGAGAATATTATTTATATCAAGCACGTTGCGAAACATTTAAATTAAATTAAAATTTGGTAAAATGATATAGTTAATTACCTTTCGAAAATGTCTTTGAAATTTATCAAATTCTTTAGTTACAATATATCTATACGACTTTATAATAGTTTTATAACCTATTAATTTTTATGCGGAGATCGTGAATCTAAATATATTAAAATAATATTTTTATTTTATAGAGGTTTTGTTTGAAATAATTTTCTATTAATTATGATATATTCAAAAAGTAATATTTATTTTACCACGAACCTATACAATATACAAAAAATACACATAGTGGATAAATAATTAAAGGTGGGTGTTGCCACCTCCACTTTTACGTGGAGGTGGAGGAAGGTATATAACATATAGGTACTAATAATGTGTCACTTACTTACTACATGTACATATAAAACTTGACAACTTGTCATTGTATTTTTCTTGAAATAAAACAAAAGTTTTCATCATTATGGGGGTTTTGCTAATGAAAGGTTACATAAGTTGCAATATGTTTTCTCTATACATATATATGTATATACTGACATAAGGAGAAAATTGTGGAAAAATTATACGTTGTGATGTCATATTTTATCCCAACGAAAATTAATTATCTACATCAAGTTATTCAAGCTCGAAAATCACGTGGTTGATAGTATAACATCTTTATATCGTCAGTTTTCCCGGTTAATTTTAGCTTAAAATCGCGTATTTGAATTGTTATTTGGTGGTATTGTTGTTGGTGCTTATTTAGAGCTTAATATGAGCTTAGATTGGATAGAATCTGTTGTGACTATTAGTCACAGAGTTATTTGAGACACTGTGACGGTTTCAGTTTTGCGATTCCGCAAGCGGACCCCACGTGGACTGTTCGGACATTTTTTGAACTAATGCAATATGGGTATCAATGGTCATGTTTTGACATATAGTTTATTATTTTGGTAGCTTGGAAGCAGTCAGAGGCCTCTCGGAAGGGGAAGGCTCCTATATAGCTGGTTACTTTGGCAAGCTTGCAGTGGCGTCCAGGTAGGCTAGGTTTACCTTCCTTTACACTTAGATTGATCTTATGTGTGATATATGTATGCTATTGTGCTGGTGTGGTGGGATGGTATTATATACTTGGTGGTGGTGGTTTGCTGTGATTTAGGCCTTCTAGGCCGGATAGGGCTATTCGGATATATTCCAGGCCTGTTATCCTCGTGGTACACCACAGATGACCTAATTGGGGTCGGATAGTATTGTTGTTATTGTTGCTAGTTTGGGAATGTTATTGTTGAACCTTAGTCCATGCTTAGACAGACTTAGCCCAGACTTAGACAAGTATAACCAGACCTGGTTTTCGAGACCCGATAGCGGGCCCCATTACCCTTCTTGTCGACTTGTCAGAACTTCGATATCTTTGGGCTTAGTTAATCCCTAGTATGACCTGTTAGGCTATGATGTGTTTCGGTTCAAGTCCTACAGATATGATATATATGTGGCCTATTGTTATTACCCACCGTGTCCGGTTCGCTTCCAGCGTCTGGCCTCTTGTTATTACCCATTGGTGCCGGTTCAAGCCCGGTGCACCCTTGTTGGTTATTGTGGTTACTAGATATTGATACAACTTTGAGACACTGGTGACTATGCATTTACTATTCTTGTGTGTCCCATCGATTTATGGGGTCCAGGCTGGGTTATTGTTTTCTTTCATGTGCCTATTGGGTTTATGGGGGCCCAAATAGGTTATGTTTGACTTGTGTGTTTACTTACGCATTTATTTACCCGTTATTCAGTATCACACTTATTTTTGTCCTGAGCATATCTTTACGCCTCGACAGTCACTTATGTATTTATTATTTATAACCCGAACTTAGCATGCACCCTCGCATTTTAGCTTACTTATATTGCATTAAGCTCAGTCGGCCGATGATGCCTACTGAGTACCCGTTGGCCGGTACTCATACTGCACTTCTGCATCTTTTTCCCCGATACAGATCCGTGCAGCATTCGACAGCAGTGACGCGATCCTCCTTTCTTAGCACTAACTCCAGAGCAGGGTGAGCTTGCTGACTTTCGAGGCAGATCCTAGTCCATCTTCTATTGTGTAGTCTTTTTCTTTCTAGACTGTTGTACTTGTTGTGTATATTTGGTTTTTGTCTTGTATTTTGGGTATGTCTAGTAGTGGCTCTTGTACCGACCTCACCAGGTCTTGGGAGGGGTTCTTGACTTGATATACTGTCCTCTTCCTTCTCGGTCTTGACATGTATATATATTCTCATTTTGTTTTTATATTTATAGCATGTTTATAAGTATGGTTACTTCCACTTCATCTCTGCTATCTGAGATTCTGCCCATTAGCCCGTCGCTTGTCGCTCCGGGCTAGGGTTTGGCTTGCCTATTGATGGGTTACGATAGGCGCCATCATGACTCAAATATTGGGTCTGAAAATTTCTCCGTCAGATTTTCGAGGCCTCCCCATTACAAAAGACGGAGTTTATTTTAAGTTCAATTGTTTTATTTCAAGTATTAATATACTTGGCCAATGAAAGAATCTCTCCGTCGAATTTTCGAGGCTTCCCCATTATAAAGGACGAATTTTATTTTCAAGTTTAGTTATTTTATTCAGTTTCAATACTTGACCAATGATAAAATCTCTCCGTCAGATTTTCGACTATTTTATTCAAGTTTCAATGCTTGGCTGATGAAGAAATTTTCATCGATTTCCAAGGCCTCCTATGTATATAAGATGGGTTTTACTTTTCGTTTATTATTTCTTTAGTTTATTCTGATTTATATTTATTCATTACTAACACTATTATCAAGTGTTTTTACAGGTACGTTGAGCTTCTTCCCGAAGAAGACACTCGAATTCAAAATTCGAGAATCATTTTGAGTTATTCATTGTATTTATCATTTTATTTAACGATAGACAAATATTAGGTCGTCTTCGTTATTCGTTCTTTACCTTATTTTGTACATATTTTTATTTTTCTTATACATGTAAATGATCTCAATGAGTTCAGTCGGGATCCACCTTTATGGATTCCGAAGGGTGCCTAACACCTTCCCTTTGGAATAACCTGAACCTTTCACTAGAATCTAATTGGTTATGCAAACTATTTTTTTTATATTTAATTAATTGGTTTCCTAGTTTTCATAAAATTAAGTGGTGACTCTCCAAAATTTATCAAATAATTGTTAATTGATTTTTTGAGTCCCGAAGTTGAGCCTTATGAAAATAGGGATCGCGATAGAATGGCGACTCTACTGGGGACTATAAAGGTTCTAACCATTATGAGTTCATTTTTTTCAATTGAGGAGTTTTTACTTTTTACAATTTTAATGTTGCTTTGTATATTTTTAGATTACTTTTGTCTTGTATATTGCTTATGTTACTTTGTATTTTACTCAATATTCATGGCATCTTTCGCCTTCCTAGCAAAGCATTAGACATTAGGAAAAAGGATGGTTATGAGGGTATCTGCACCCGCCCTTCCGTATAACACCTTATCTTTTTTTGAACCTCCAAGTGAAGTAGTTGATTCAAGTTAGTCAACAGTCACTTGGTGTATTACCCCGACAAGTCCATTTCGGGTTCCCGATCAATTTGAACAAACCACTCTAGTCAACTAGGTTAGAGCGAATCCAAATCCCATGTATAGGCATTTACCTAAGTTGACCCGACACCAAGAGGTATCGAGTCTAATAGAGACCACCTTGTGTCCAAAAGGCATATGGCATAAAAGGACATCATCCCTTATATGTTTAAATTGAAGGATGTGATGCAGGATTGTACAAACCATTGTCTCTCGGGGTTGAGAATTTATTATTTTTTATATTAGTTTATTTTGTTATAATCAAATGAAGATGTTCATCCGAAAGGTGTTCGAAAATTTCAAGAAGTTTGAGAATGAAGGACTTCCAATATGGATTAGTCTATTGTTGTTCCACTCCGTGGGACTGATATTTATTGTATATCCTTTTCCCTTATTTTGTATCCCCATTTGATCTATACATATAGGTTTCTATATAACATATTTTGGGGTGGGGGGTGGGGGCAATGGAAAGTTTCACAAACGACATGCACATCCTTCAATCGTTAGGCTTACCTTTGGCTCAAAAAGGTCACATGTATGTTAGGATGCATTATTTACTGTTTATGTGATTTTCTTCGTCCATGATTGTCTGATTTTGTGTTTAATACACATGTTTTGACTTAAACATTATTTGTTCATTTCAAAAGTCTTTTCGAACTACGTTTGACCTGATTCTTGGCTCAACGAGATACTTAGGCGCCACAACGGCTAGGTCATATTCCCCGTAAGCTTTCCATCTTTCTTTACAATGGAAACTGGGGCAGAATTTTTGAGAAGGTCTCAAAAATTATACAAAAAAATACATTTTGTTACATATTCAACACAAGAGTTTGTTGAAGCCGAATCAGGGGCAGAATTTTTGAGAATGTCTCAAAAATTCCACTCAAAGCAGCTTCAAGAAGTTCAAGAATATTCTTTTGTGTTCGAAACTGGGGTAGGATTTTTTAGGAAGGTCCTCAAAAATTCCACCAAGATTCCACTTCAAGATTGGATGAGTTTGCAAACATGTCACCTCGGACTCCATGAGTCACCACTATCCAATCCAAAAGACATATCAGGAGAGTCTTTGACTATTCAATTACATTCTTTTATTTTGTTATAATTTTCATGCCTTCCTTTCTTTCACTCTTTTCTCATCTCTTCGCAAGAAAACCATCCCTGCTAACAATCAGAGATGGTTACAATAATGAACTATTTCAGTAGATAATTGGGAAATCCAACAATTCCTAAATACATCCTGTAAAACGACACGACAACAAGAGGTTCTCTTAGACAATCAAGAGGCCATGACACATTGTCTCCCTAAAAACAATGGTAGATCACAACAATATTGTCCCTGTAAAAGAATGGGAGATTCCTTTTGGCTGAAGACGTCAGTCGACACTGGACATACGAGGGATCACTCCGAGTTTGTCTTTATCTTTGCATTATTTTGTGTGCATATATTTTATAAAATATCTGCATGAACTACGTACACCTGATTCTCATCCTTCGGGTTGAGATACGTAGGCAACCCTTCTCGAGTTCGGTATCCCTTATTTTTTTTAAAAAAATACACTCCCTCCATTTCAAAAAGAATGACCTACTTTCCTTTTTAGTCTGTTTAAAAAAGAATGACCCTTTCCTTTTTTGACAATACTTTAATTCCAACTTTCCACGTGGCATGTTTAAGACCACAAGATTAAAGGGCATTTTGGTACATTTGACACAACTTTAATTTATGACCACATGATTCAAAAGTCTTCTTTATTTTCTTAAACTCCGTGCCAAGTCAAACTAGGTCATTCTTTTGAAACGGAGGGAGTATATTTTATTAAAACAATGTCTTTGACTTGGTTGGTACCAACACAATTTGAAGCATGAGAAATCATTAATATAATCAAGAGGGTCGACTTTGTGATGAACCTTAGGTTCTTTTGGTACCTCTCATTTGTACTTTTGTGACACTTGAAAATGTTCTCTTGCATGCATCCAGGTTAAGAATAAAACTGACCTTATTGTTTCATGTGCATTGTGTGGTGAGTTTTAGATTATATTCAATTACATTGCACAGTTGATCTAGAACTTGGCCCGAATGTTTGTTAAGGTAAAATCCTGAGTAATATTTGGTTTGGGAAAGGACAGTAGGCCATCTTTTGACCCGTTTGTGCCTTTCAATGAACTACCAAATAACAGTAATCCCTAGTTGGTCCCCATTTGAGCCCGAAGCCTCTTCTTTGGACAACTACATCTTAGCCAATACCCTTTTAAGTGCTTACATGCACTATCCCTCTCTTGGCCCTACCTTTTTGAGTGCACCAAAAATGTGCAAATTCAAGAGAAGATTCAAGTTTGGAGTTGTCAAAGGCAAAAGATACAAAGTTCCTGAAATTCAAGGATACGAAAATGACTTCAAGAGAAAGAAATAAAGAATCAAAAGTTCTCCTCAAGGTCAAATCAGGAGAAATCCCAAATAAAGAAGGGAGAACACTCCAAACAAAAGAGGAGAAACTTCAAAAGAAAAGAAAGCATCAGAATTCTCCAGCATGTAAAGACTTAAAAGAAGTCAAAAGAAAGAAAGGGACAACAGAATAATCAAGCTTCAACTACATGAAAATTGTCAAAGCATAGTTCAGTTGACGCTCAAGGAGGGATTAAGTCACTCCTATCCCAAATCATTACCCTACCCGTCCCTAAGCCTAAATTACAAGCTGATACCAAGCCCTACATCATCCCATTCCAGATGTTCTCACATTAGTGGAGACTTACATGAAGGTCAAGCCTATGGTATAACCATTGCATGCTTTGAGAATTCTTTCGAGTGTGAGAGTACTTCTCAAAATGTCCTCAAATCAAATGTTCTAATATGTGTGAAATAGGACATTCTTTGTGGTGAGGGCACTTGAAACATGGGGATAAGTCTAGTTCCAAACCTTTATTTGAAGAAATATGAATAAATCTTGTCGACACTTAGGTACATTTGAGGTACCACTTCAAACTATAGGAATTATCTTGAAGTCGATCTTAGTTAAAGAGAAGCAAAAGAGAAATTTCTATGCTATGCTAACTATTGGTATCAATTACAGTCAAGACTTGATTCTCTTTTCTGTTAAAAATTAAAATTGGGGAAAGCACCCATATTTGAATATCTATCAAAATGACTCGTTGGTCCTTTCATTGACAGGGTTCATTTCTTTAATTCGTGTCGTCCTTTACTAAAGTGACACGCTGTGTTATATTGGATTGTCACCTCCATCTTTGTGATACGTCATATTTTATTGGATCGTCACTCCATCTTTGTGACACGTTAAGTTATGTTGGATTGTCACTTTATTTTGTGACACACATGTTTTGTTGGATCGTCACTCCTTTTTTGTGACATGTTTTATTGGATCGTCACCTCCTATTTGTGACATGTTGGATAGTCACCTCCTATTTGTGACATATTGGATCGGCACTCCTATTTTTGACATGTTATGTTGGATTGTCACTTCCTTCATTGTGACTTATTGCATATGCTACTAATAAGTTTAGTGCAGGTGATTATAAGACACGTTGGGAAGTCACCCGTTCAAATGACACATCATGTTCAAAATGGGTCGTCCGCCTTTTAACGAGACAAGTTGGGTTGCCACTCGTTCAAATGACACATATCAAGTTAAAAATGGGTCGTCCACCTTTCAATGAGACATGTTGGGTAGCCTTCCCGTTCAAATGACACATCAAGTTCAAAATGGGTCGTCCGCCATTCAACGATACATGTTGGGAAGTCACCCATTCAAATGACACATCAAGTTCAAAATGGGTCGTCCGTCTTTGAACAAGACAAGTTGGGTTATCACCCGTTCAAATGACACATTAAGTTCAAAATGGGTCGTCCACCTTTCATTGAGACAAGTTGGGTAGCCACCTCATTCAAGGTGGCATATTGAGCTCAAAATGGGTCTTCCGCTTTTCAACGAGACAAGTTGGGTTGTCACCCATTCAAGTGGCATATCATGGGTCATCCTCCTTTCAACGAGACAAGTTGGATCGTCATCCATTCAAATGGCATATTAATTTCAAAATAGGTTGTCCGTCTTTCAAAGAGACAAGTTGAAGTCACCCCGTTCAAAGTGACATGATAAATTCAAAATGGGTCATCCGCCTTTCAGTAAGGCACGTTGGGAAGTCACCTGTTCAAATGACACATCAAGTTCAAAATGGGTCGTCCACCTTTCAACGAGACAAGTTGGGTTGTCACCTATTCAAATGACACATTAAGTTCCAAATAGGTCGTCCACCTTTTAATGAGATAAGTTGGATTGTCCACCCGTTCAAATGACATATTATGTTCAAGATATTCGTCCGTAGTTCAATGAGACAAGTTGGGTCGACACCCGTTCAAATGACATATCAATTTCAAAATGGGTCGTATGCCTTTTAACGAGAAAAGTTGGGTTTTCACCCATTCAAATGACATATTTAGATCAAATAGGTTGTCCGCCTTTCAACAAGATAAGTTGGGTTGTCACCCGTTCAAATGGCATACCAAATTCTAGTTGGGTCGTCCGCCCTTTAATGAGACAAGTTAATAAGCAACCTTGCATCCTCAGCGTATCACAAGTTCAACAACTGAGGTAATTTTGGAAGTAACGTCGAAGGTACGTAAATATTTTATCTTCGAACAATCCTTCCCCTTTTTATCAAAAGACAATCAATCCCTTTCAACGGACGGGGAGTATTGTCAAAATTTTATCAATGTTTGACATTGTTTTCTGCACATGTCATTCTTTTTCTTATTCGTCTAGCCAAAATTGGTTACACGTCAACGTCTTCATCCAAGAACTCTTTCATCCTCTATGAATGAAGAGGGGCAGTTGTTGACACCTAATTTTTGACTGACATTTTCAAAATAAACACTTTTGTGCTTTTTATTTGTTAAAGAGCATAAAATTTGATTTTTACATATTTTGGTTCAATTTAGCATAAGTTATTGGTAATTATCCTTTTTCTTGAAAATGTTAGGACATTTATCAATTTATTACAATTTTTAATTATTGACTGTCGCTGATTTTTTTACACAATCGTTTTTGTAAACAAATATTGTTTGAGTTTTATTAAATCTTCAATTTTATTTTAAACTCAAACCATATTCTTATCTGGCATTAAATACATTTGTTAATTTATTTTTTTCACAATCCGTTAATTCATAAAAGACGGAGAAGATATTTTTGTACATATAAGTTAAATATCCATAGTTTTGGATAAGATCAAATAGTCATTGTTTTGGATGACTCATGATTTTGGATAGCCCATGGTTTTCCAAACCCATGGTATTGAGCACACAATTGTGCTCTTCAGTGGTTTTTATTTTCTCTATAAAAATAATCCACTCTCTTCACAATTAATGGTGGTGTAAATTTTCAAAATTGGCATAACCTAAAAGATATTTTTCCCTTTCTATTTTTGGCAAGCATCCGCCTCCCTCCCCTTGCATTTTCTGGCGAAGCTCCGTCCACCACTGTCACCGAAAACACCCATCCAGAAAGCTCCAAACAGCTCCACCACCCACAAACCACGAATCCACCACCACCAGTAAAACACAACTCTCCTTCCCTCTTCTTCATCACTATTACGATGAAACCAAACAACCCTCATTGTTTCTTCTTCACTGTTCAATTACGCTAGAGCTCGAAGCTTCGGTACACCACTGACCAGCGTACAAACAATTCCAACCACCGAAACAACCCCCAGTCCACCAGACCCATAAACAGCCTTCAAGAGCTCCGTTCAACCACAAACAACAGCTCCGACGAGGCTCAAACCAACCACTCTTCCTATCGGTTTTCTCCACCATTTCCCCCTCAACAACAAACTCCAGCCAGCCACTCTTGTTGATTTCATATTGATTTTGGGGTTAAAAAATATCATCATATACTTGGCCAATGTTAAAATCTATCCGTCAGATTTTTGAGGCCTTCTCATTATAAAAGACGAAATTTATTTTTAAGTTCAAATGTTTGATTATTTATTTTATTCAAGTTTCAATACTTGGCTGATGAAGAAATTTCCATCGATTTCTAAGGCATTCCATGTAGATAAGATGTATTTTACTTTTCGTTTATTATTCATTTAATTCATTTTGATTCATATTTATTCATTACTAACACTTTTACCAAGTATCTTTACATGTACATGGAGCTTCTTCCCAAAGAAGACACTCGAATTTAAATTCGAGAATCATTTTGAATTATTTATTCTATTTATTCATTTTGTTTAAAGATAGGCAAATATTAGGCCGTCTTCGTTATTCTTGTTTTACTTTATTCATTGTGTATATTTGATGTTTGTTATATTTGTTAAGGTTATTTTATCTCCTCCTCAATTGAAAAAATGAGTTCAGCCGGGACCCACCTTTGTGGATTCCGAAGGGTGCCTAACATCTTCCCTTTGGAATAACCTGAACCCTTACCTAGAATCTAATTGGTTTCGCAGACTAATTTTTTCTTATGTTTAATTAATTGATTTTCTAGTTTTCCTAAAATTAGGTGGCGACTCTCAAATGTTTTAAATAACTATTTATTTAATTTTTTTAGTCTAGAAGTTGCATCGTATGAAAATAGGGATGCGACACTGTCTTTTTGGGCCAATTGTCATTCAAGGATGAATGACTGATAAATTGGTATCTAATGTAATGACCCAAAATGTTGTTACACTGAATTAGGAGGTAAAAGTGGCACCTAGACTCCCCTTAGCTAAATTTTGAGAAATTCAGGCTAGTCTAGTTTTGGCTCAAATTTGAGGGTGTCGTAGATGAGTGAAATCTGGAATTGATAATATGGGTAATATCTGGTTTTGATGTGATAGTTGGATAGCCAACGAGCATAGAAAACCGTAGCAACTTCCGACTCCTAAAATAGAGTTATAGAACTCCAGTTATAGAATTTACCGTGGAGGGGTTGGTTTGCATTGTCAAAATTTGTGGTGTATGTTGTGAAATGAGGAAAACTAAAGAGAGGTACCGAGTTTCTACCTTGGACCACTGCATCAGAACAAGTAACCGCTGCAGCAGTACCGCTGCAGCAATACCGCTGCGGCGACTTTCGTGAAAAGGGATGCTAACCGCTGCAGTGGTAATTATTTGCTACAGTGGTAACGTGTAGAAATTTTCAGTTTTAAAAATCCAAAAAATATTTTAGTTCCCCATTTTTTGAAAAATGCATTTGGGTTCAAGGGAAAGGCAATTTTCAATAGAAATTCGAAGTTGTTCATCTTTGGAGGTAAGTAATTTCGTTCTAGATTTCAATTTACTTTGTTTAACCTTATAAAATCACTAGAAACAGATTAGTGGTGGGTTTTGGGGCTTAACCCTAGTTATGGAAATTGGTGAACAATGATGAGACTGTTTACGAATTCAACATGTAATGATCTTAGAGTTTTAGAAAATACTAATGGGACTAGAATTATGACTTAATATTCTAAATTGAGTAGTGTTAATAAAATTAAATGATAAGAAAACAATAAGATGATGAATTAGGGTAAATTTATGACTAAAATTAATGATTTTGATCCGTAGTAGTTGAAAGAGGGATGAATTATTGTAATGTGTATATAATTTGTGGTTGTATAGATCAAGAATTAATTGAACAAGAACAAAAGGAGAAAAGTTTGACTTAAAGCTGACTTTGAGCAAAGGAGTTGAGGTAGGCTATAGTTTTATGTAACACTTAGACTTTCTTGGCTTTATACTTGTTTGTGATTTAAACATCTCTGATTGTCTTCTAGCGTGATTTGTGATTGATGAATGGAGTGTATTTCATTGCATCGTGACAAGGTGTTGAGATGATGGGTCGAGTACCACGCCGGTACAATATGATATATTGTGATAATGGTTCGAGTATCATGCCGGTACAATATGATAATGGGTCGGGTACAACGCCGGTACATTAGGATGTTGATGAGGAGAATGAGAAGGGTATGAGATGATGCGCACATCTTGCATACATGCACTATATATGCATTGAGTGTTATTTGATGAATATATGTGATGATAAATGGTTAATGAAACTGATTTAGTATGAAAGCTTGTACGATTGAAATTGTGAGTGTAATTATATAGTGATCCATGATGCATTGTTTGATTAATATCATTGATTATGAATCTTGTCATGATTGCTTTCATACTTGTTTGACTTGGTTACTTGTACATTATTAAGTTTGTCGACTTATAATGCTTACCAGTACTCGTTGATGTACTGATGCTAACTGTACTCTTCATTTTGTTGAGTACAGAACATCTTTCAATGGTAGACACATGATCTCAGCTCTAGTTAGTAGTGCGGATCTAATTTTGAGAGTGAGCAACCTATCCGGGCAACCTTCAGATCTTTTTATGTTGTTTATCTCCCTTATTTTGGGGATTAAGACGATTCTGTAACACCCCAAAAATCCAAGCTAAGATCAGAACCCTACTTCAAATATATTAAGAATCAAACATAGTGATTTGGTAGTATGTAAAGTGAATTAGACATTAATTAAGGCCACAAATAGATCCTAGCTAATGGCCAAGTTGAAAGCTTCCTTACCGATTGAGTCCTTGTGTAGGATCTCTCTATAGTCAATTTCAAATAAGTGCAACTTTTAGCATATAAGAAGTTTTATGGCTCAAGACCCACCAAATGAAAGTTTTTTGAGTCTTCTTTCCAATGCCGCTGACCGTGTTTGTCAATTTGAATCCTTAGTAAAAAGTTATGCTCATTTTACTTGAGGTTGTCTGTCTGTTAGAGACTGACGACTTGAGTTGATGAGCCGTCAACTAGTTGATGTCCCGTCAACTGAAGTCGTCAATCTTAAATAGTAAAGATAAAAAATGGCCAGAGATTGACGACCTGAGTTGAAAAGCCATCAACGGGTTGATGGGCCATCGACTAAGTCGTCAGATGAAAATTTTCTGCAATGTTAAAATGTTTTCTAAGGGGTATTTTGGTCCTTTCCTTACCCCAAAACCTCTCCCCACAACTTAAATCACTAAATAAATGATGTTTACTCAGTATTTAGCAAGTTTTCATCCCTCTTTCTCCTCTCCACTCTCAAGAAAAATAAAATTAGGATTTCTTCTCAAAGTTTAACTTCCAAGACCAAACTCAACTTTTCCTTTAAGAAATAGGTAAGTTCAGTTATGTGGGGATCCAACAAGGATAATCCTTTCATCCTTGTGCCCAAACTCAAACTTTTAAATTCCATAAATATGTACTCTTGTGTTAGGGTTTAACCCCAAAGCTTTTAATTCAAATTCCCATGTTCCATTTCTGAGTTTTCCTATGTACATAATAATGTTCATGAACTCCCATGGTGTAATTCCACTCTTATTCACATGTTTTCAAACCATTGTTTAAGATTTGATGGAATTTTCATGAAATCCCTATGAATTGGTATTAAACCTTTGGAATTTGCAAGAATTACATGCCATTAGCATGATTTCAAGCATAAATTGAAAACAAGTTCTTTTCTTTGATAAGATTTAGCCCAAATTTCAAGCAAGTGCATGACATGAATATGAATTTACAAGAATTTTCATGTTTTTAATTTGATTTAGCATAACTTAGCATGAATTTCAAGCATGTACATGATATAAGCCTAGTTTAAAAAAAAATTCCATATTTTTGCATAAGTTGACTTGGGTGTTTTACCACAAAAATTAGCATGAACTACATAAGATGATATGAATTTCAAGATTTAGCATGAATTACATGAGTTTGACATAATTTGACCTTATGGTCTTAGTTTATCATGAACCCACGATTTTTAAGTATATGATTCATGATTAGTATGACAGTTAGGTATGCCATCAATGCTTATACAGTATGACATCCAGATATGCCATCAATGATCTATGAAATAGTAAACAAGCATGACTAGTTTCAGTATGTCACAACTATGGTCATCTGTTTACTTTAAAATTAATTTTATGCTTCTTTCCACGATGAATTTTATTTATGATGAGCATTAGTATGATTTTGGGAGTAGTATCTAGAATCGAGGGGCTAGGGTTTAGCATATCCTAGTCCCAGAAACAATGAGCCATCGTAGGTATGATATTATGTTTTTCCCTAAGTGGGCCTATGAGTGATCACGCCAAAATCATGGCTTTATACCCTGGCAAGGTATATTACGACCTTCTAACGAGGCATATGTTGGACTCCACATTTGTTCACGTGGTTTATGTCGGTTAAGAAAATCTCTCACAGAAAAATAAGATTATAACTAAGTATACAATGGCTCACTACACTATGATTTTCATGTTTCATCATCATTCTAGTTCTCATTATGCCTTCTAGTTTACTTCATGTTTAACGTGAGTCATTTATATTTATTAGCATGCCCAAGTCTTATGCATAATTTTTAAACTAGTATAATTGGTTCACTGCATAGGTATTCATATTTCCTTATCATGTTAATTTTTACTATGTTTTACCCCTTCATGTACAATTGTGAACCATTTATACTTGTCAACATATTTTTAAACTCTATGCATCATTTATTACTTCTATTTTACTTATGCATCGCACGTGCTTTCCCCCATGCTCAGTACATTTTATCGTACTAACCACATATATGTCTGTGTGGCTACATTATTTCATAATGTAGGTATCAACTCTAGCTCACAAAATCATAGTCAGACAGATCACAGTTTCCAGCCAGCAGGTGATGAGTTCTCTTTATTCGAGGACTCAAGTCAATTGTAGTTTTAGTATTTTATTTTTATTCATATGTATTGATTACGGATAGCTTGGGATCATGTACTGACTACCTATAGTCAGTATTAGTAGAGGTTTCATAGACAGTCAGTCAGAGTTAATGTATTTAATTCCAGTTTCCTTTTTGTATAATTTAGTGTTGTAATTTTTTTTCTTAACAGTGTTGTATTGAATAAGTTTAGTAGTGATATTGCTTCCGCTTAATATCTCCAATTTTATATTTTTTTGGTTTAGTTGTTCATGAATCATGCAATACCAAGGGTTAGTTTGGGATCACTTGTGTTTCTAAGAACCCTGTTATGATAAAAGCGCAGTGTCGGGTGGTGACAAACTTGGTATCAGAGCATTGAGTTCAAGTGTCCTAGAGTGTCTATGAAGCCGTATCTAGTAGAGTCTTATGGAACGGTATGGAGATGTATGTACATTTCTTCGAGAGGCTACAAGGTATTTAGAAAATATTTCCCTTCTTTCATATCTCAGATCATGCAATAGTGATGTTTTCTAAGAAGTTTTTGCATATTCGAGCATTGCTCCATTCCCACTGACTATGCCTGATCTTCGAGGTAATAAAAATAGTCAAAATTAAACTTCTATTGATAAGGTTTTCTCAGACAGAGTCTATAGACAATTATAAGACTACACAATGGCTTCAGAGGAGCCCATCAATATTAAGTTCAGTAATTTTTATAGATTTCACTCTTGTCCATGAAAATAGTACGGTAAGCCAATGTTAGATGTGCTCTCAGATCTCTTTCAAAATCATAAGGCAGAATAAACTAGAGTTAGAAGTATGAGCCTAGAAGTGTAGTAGCAGAAGAGTGGGGATATTGTTTATCTGGAGTTAGTAAATGGAGTTATGTATCCATTGAGCCAGCAAGGTGTTGTGTAAACTTTATGGTAGCATTTTTAGAGAGAATTACCGGTTAAAAGGACTTAGAGTATGTCAATGTCTTAGCAAGGATCAAGCCTAGGTATTGACCAAAAAGATAGAGAAGCTTGTTAAGGTTGATTGTGTTCATGAGATTTTGAGTAGACTAGCATTTCCTAACTTCTCTCCAGTATTAGTAAGTTGGTATAGTGTATGAGAAATTGTGTGGCTATCCATGTTGAGCGGTAGACCCCAAGTGTCGATTGTGGATGATCAGGCTAATAGAGAGAAGAGTTTTGAATTCTACAATGAAAAAATGTGTACTCAGGGTATTATGATACTTAAGAAGATTCTAAGTTTGTAAGCATTTAAGTTATAATATGATGACTATTAAGGATAGAGAAAGTCAAGAGTTGTATCTTAGAAGGAAGTACTAACAACGGGTTTTACACTTTTAGATATAGTATTTTAGGGGAGTTTAGTATTTATGAGTATATTTATACCCCAACCACTAGAGTGAAGTGATTACAACTTAGTTTAGAGTTTATTGAATAGGTCCGTAGACTTAGAATGATGGGTTAAATCTAAGGGGGAGATGATAAAACAAAGAACTAAGTTAGGTTTTGCGATTCTAGTAGTGATGTTAGTGAATTTCTAAAATAGAGCCAGGGGAACCGACCCATTCCTATCTCAGTATAATCCTTAAACTTAAGTCATTACGACGCTCTCAGTGCCATGATTATAACTCATATTCATACAGCTCATACAAAATCATGTCCATTCTCAATTCCTAAAATAAGAAGTATAACCTCACTCAGTAGTACGAATCATACTCCATGACTCTTTGAATTCCAGTCTCATGTCATACATTTCATAACTCATGCACTTATGTTTTACAGTATGCTCAGTTCCAGTTACTCAGGCTACTTCCTTAATGACTAGTGAGATCATACTACGTCACATATGCTCTCAGATTAGATCTCTTGAACAAATTTTTTCTTATTATATTTTACTCCTCGACCCTTAGTTGAGTGTCAAAGTTATGGAAATCCTTAGGTCATGATTTCTCAGTATTCCTCTTATTCTAAATACTCATGTTCTAAATCCTTAGTGACACTTCTTATCTTTTGATGGTGATGTTGATGGCAGTTGAATCATAGGCTTATATGATTTATTGATATACCTGCAGATAATAACTTATGGTGGTTAGTAAATCTTTGATTAGAACTTAAGATTGATTGTTTAAGCTTTCAAGGATAAGTATATTTTTGAATGATAGACCCTAGTGGTTATAGAATATAGATTCCCATAGTTAAGACCAGTGTAGTCCTTTTAGTGGTAGAGCTTTGTATCTTTGGGTTAAGATTGAATAGAATGAGAGCATTTAGCTAGACTAGAGATAACCTTTAGCAGCCATATATGGTGTACCCCTAAGAGAGCTAGAAGTTTCAGCTAGTTAAGTGTGGTATATCTATAAGAAGGAGCATGGTTGAGAAATGTTGCCAAGTTGGAAGGTTATTAGTCACATTGTTTAAAACATATTAGTCATCCTTACTTTCGGCCTAAGGTAATCTTGAATCATGATAGGTTGTTTCATACCAAAGGTGTCTCATGTTCAACTATGAGTCGTTCCTATTCTATGAGCATAGATCAGTAGACTAGAATGCTCAAACCATGTTAGGATCTTTATTCAGATATCTCACTTAGATCATTCCTGAAATTCTTCCCTTCCTAATGTTATTAGAACCTCTGACAATGAGCGTTGAAGGTAACATATATTCCTTTCTCAGTGACTCTTAAAAATTTCATGTTATTATCTATCACTTTACAGTTCTACATATATGTTCGTGCCAGGAATGGTTTAGTTGAGTTCTAAATTATCAATATGAGTAAGTCCTTATCCAGATCAAAGATCAGACAGAAAAATTCCTGTAGTTTCCCATCTTTCCTTCCAGTTGTACTCTCCTAAGTCCATATTTGTGCCTATTCCATGCGAGCTCTTATGTTCATTAGTGTGGAGTGTAAATACATTTGAACCTTATCCCTAGACTAAAATCAGTTCAAGGTAAAAAAATTCTCCTAATTACTTCTCTCAGTTTTATGTCACTCAGTTACTCTCATGTCATAGCATGTAGCCATGAATTCAGTCTAATCTATGTTTCAGTTGTAGACTCAGTCATCATGCTAGTATTCAGCTCTTAGAAATTCAGTGTTAGGACTGCAACTGTTTCCCTAACATATCATCGTAGTTAGTTTTCATTCGGGGATGAATGACCCCAAGGGGGAGATATTGTAACACCACAAAAATAAAATCTAAGATAAAAACCCTACTTCAAGTATATTAAGAATCAGACATAGTGATTTGGTAGTATGTGAAGTGAATTAGACATTAATTAAGGCCACAAATAGTTCCTAGCTCATGGCCAAGTTGAAAGTTTCCTTACCGATTGAGTCCTTGTCTAGGATCTCTCTATAGTCAACTTCAAATGAGTGTAACTTTTAGAATATAAGGAGTTTTGTGTCTCAGGACCCACTAAATGAAAGGTTTTTTAATCTTCTCTCCAATGCCGCTAATTTTTCATCAATTTGATTTCTTAGTAAAAAGTTATGCTCATTTTACCTGAGGGTGTCTGTTTGTCAAAGACTGACGGCCTGAGTTGACAAGCCGTTAACTGGATGACGACCCGTCAATTGAAGTCTTCAACCTTAACCAGTAAAGATAAAAAATGGCCAGATATTGATGACCTGAGTTTATGAGCCGTCAACGGCATAGAAATTTTCCGCAATGTTATATCATTTTCTAAGGAGTAGTTTGGTCTTTTCCTTACCCCAAAACCTCTCCCCACAACTTAAATCACTCAATAAATGTTATTTACTCAAAATTTAGCAAGTTTTCATCCCTTTTTCTCCTCTCCACTCTCAAGAAAAATGAAATTAGGGGTTTTTCTCCTCTCTACTCTCAAGAAAAATGAAATTAAGGGTTTTTCTCAAAGTTCAACTTCCAAGAATCCAAACTCAAGTTTTCCTTCAAGAAATCGATAAGTTTAGGTATGTAGGGCTCCAATAAGGATTATACTTTCATCCTTGTGCGCCCAAACTCAAACTTTTAAATTCCATAAATATGTACTCTTGTGCTAGATTTTAACCCCAAAGCTTTTAATTCAAATTCCCATGTTCCATTTATGAGTTTTCCTACGTACATGATAATGTTCATGAACTCCCATGGTGTAATTCCACTCTTATTCATATGTTTTCAAACCCTTGTTTAAGATTTGATGGAATGTTCATGAAATCCCTATGAATTGGTATTGAACCTTTGGAATTTGCAAGAATTACATGCCCTTAGTATGATTTCAAGATTTCAAGCATAAATTGAAAACAAGTTCTTTTCTTTGATACGATTTAGCCCAAATTTCAAGAAAGTGCATGAAATGAATATGAATTTACAAGGATTTCCATGTTCTTAATTTGATTTAGCATAACTTAGCATGATTTAGTATGAACAAGCATGAATTTCAATCATGTACATGATATAAGCCTAGTTTATGTAAAATTTCCATATTTTTGCATAAGTTACAAGACTTGGGGGTTTTACCGCAAAAACTAGCATGAACTACACAAGATTATATGAATTTCAAGATTTAGTATGAATTACATGAGTTTGACATAATTTGACCTTATGGTCTTAGTTTATCATGAACCCATGATTTTCAAGTATATGATTCATGATTAGTATGACCATCAGGTATACCATCAATGCTTATACAGTATGACATCCATCTATGCCATCAATGATTTATGCAATAGTAAAGAAGTATGACTAGTTTCAGCATGTCAGGACTGCGATCATCTGTTTCCTTTAAAATTAGTTTCATGATTCTTTCCAAAATGAATTTTATATATGATGAGCATTAGTATGGTTTTAGGAGTAGTATCTAGCACCGAGGGGCTAGGTTTTAGCATATCCTAGTCTCAGAAACTACGAGTCACTGTAGGTATGATATTATGTTTTGCCCCAAGTGGGCTTATTAGTGATCACACCAAAATCATGGCTTTGTACCCTGGCAAGGTATATTGCGGCCTTCTAACGAGGCATATGTTGGACTCCACGTTTATTCACGTGGTTTATGTCAGTTAGGAGAATCTCCCACAGAGAAACATGATTTTAACTGAGTATTCAATGGCTCACTGCACTATGATTTTCATATTTCATCATCATGCTAGTTCTCATTATGCCTTCTAGTTTACTTCATGTTTAACGTGAGTCATTTATACTTATTAGCATGCCCAAGTCTTATGCATAATTTTTAAACTAGTATAATTGGTTCACTGCATATGTATTCATATTTCCTTATCATGTTAACTTTTACTATGTTTTACCCCTTCATGTACAATTGTGAACCATTTATACTTGTCAACATATTTTAAAACTCTATGCATCATTTATTACTTCTATTTTACTTATGCATCGCACGTGCTTTCCCCCATGCTCAGTACATTTTATCGTACTGACCACATATATGTCTGTGTGGATACATTGTTTCATAATGTAGGTATCAGTTGTAGCTCACAAAATCATGGTCAGACAGATCATAGTTTCCAACCAGCAGGTGATGAGTTCTCTTTATTCGAGGACTCAAGTCAATTGTACTTTTAGTATTTTATTTCGATTCATATGTATTGATTAGGGATAGCTGGTGGTCATGTACTGACTACCTATAGTCAGTATTATTAGAGGCTTCATAGAAAGTCAATCAAAGTTAATGTATTTAATTCCAGTTTTCTTTTTGTATAATTCAGTGTTGTAATTTTTTTTAACAGTGTTGTATTGAATAATTTTAGTTATGATATTTCTTCCAGTTAGTATTTCTAGTTTTACATGTTTTTGTTTAGTTTCTCATGAATCATGCAGTACCAAGGGTTAGGTTTGGATCACTTGTGGTTCTAAGCACCGCATTACTACTAGGGGGTAGTCTCTGGTCATGACAGATTCCTCTTGATTATGTTTTGGATGTTGCTAGATGTTGTTCAAACTTTGTTATTCTTTCTCTAGATGTTTTTGTATGGTGACTTCAGGTCCCGGGGATTGTAATAAATAGAGGTTTCCACACTCCATTCGTTTACGGATGTTAATGTTTTTGGATGGTTATACTTAAGTGAGTAAAGGTTAGACTAGTATGGTTCTCCCACCATAGGTTAGGGTGACTGTCAATCATGACCGGTTAGGTCATGACATCACTTCTATCAAAGTAGGACCCATGGGGGGTCACAACTCGTATACTATCTCAAACCTCAACCCACCTCTCCGGTTTCTGTTCACAGATCAAGTTTTTTATGAAAATATCTCATTTTCTTTAAAACAGTGTTCTTCAGTGGTACCGATATCTCATAAATGTGTATGTATGAAATGAGTATAATATGCTCATAATCAAATCAGTATGAAGATAACCAATCTATTCAATACGTGTATAAGTGAGCTCAGAAATCAACTCAAAATGTCAATAATTCATGATATCAGTTCTAGTTTGGCGCCACTGGAATAAATATGCATGTAAGACATCATTAATATCATATCAACCCATAACTCGGGTATTTTTATTATGATAAAGACAAATAATGCTCAATAAGTCCTATAATATCTATTCAATCCCCCGCACGTGCATCACATTAGAAAAAAGCATACAAATGCACAAATAAGGCCAATGATGTCAAATAAAGCCCCTGCACGGGCAACACACAATATGTGATATTTCAAGTCAACAACAACAAAAATATGAGCCCCCACACGGGCACACAATAATAATAATAATCTCAAAATACAACTCCCATAGTTATTTTCCCCGACCTATAGTATGTTTTACTCATTTATTAACTACCCAGCCCAGTTTGAAGAAAGTTAAGCCATAACCTACCTTGAAGAGTCAAAATCCCAGCCTAAAGTCCATCAACACAGAGCCTTCCCTTTTTGAAATGTCTCAAAATCAACTAAAATATTCAAATATACCATCTACACATTAGAATAAAGCTAATGATACCCATATTGACCATATTTGAGACGGATCCAAAACGGACTCGAAAAATGAGTTTGGAAACAAAGGGGGTAAAATTGTAATTTTATTTTAGAAACATATTTACCAAGATTATAGGAATCTATAGTTGGAAACTCACATGAAAACTAGTTACAAATGAAGTCTGAATTGAAGAAAAACCATTTTTAAGCTTTACCGGCAAAATCCTCAAATTCCCATTTCAAAATTGAGGTTAGAAGGTTTTTTCGAAGACATAATCAATAGAAAATAGTGAAAATATGAGTTTAGAGGTTACCCACACAAAAAATGATGAAGAAACCCTAGAACATCATCTTTCCCGAAGCTTGGAAGTCCAAAATGAATGAAAATCATGAAAATGAAAAATATATATATTTCCAGCATTGGATGCTTAAGAGGCTAAATGACCGCTAAAGAGGTCACTGCGTAAGCGATTGGTGACCACTAAAGTGGTCTGACCACCGTGGCTGGCTCTGCTAAACAACCCACCATCGCTAAAGAAGCACCCATTAAAGCGGTAAAGTGCCCGCTTTGGCGATAGGGCGAATGGTTAAAGTGACTGCTAAAGCTGTGCATTGCCGCTAAAGCGGTCTTTTGGCCACTAAAGCAGTTGCACCAGCTTCAGCTGTATCAGCAACTTTTCTATTTTGCAAAGTTTCCA
Organism: Capsicum rhomboideum; assembly: GCA_031232105.1. NCBI lineage: Eukaryota > Viridiplantae > Streptophyta > Magnoliopsida > Solanales > Solanaceae > Capsicum > Capsicum rhomboideum. The sequence goes on from CP124714.1 coordinate 152,914,315, forward strand.
ATCGACCCCTCAGGATCCATTCGAAATCCCATGAACGCAAACGAACTATGCTACTAGACTAAATTCGACATTTCAGACTCAATAGCAATGTTGGATTTTTGAAAAAGGATCGTTTTCAAAAAATTAACCCCTAGGACCCGTAAAAGCTTAGAAAAACTAGTTTTCAAGAAGAGGGTCAAAATACAAACTAAAGGTTCCATGTCACGACCGAATTTTTGAATCAAGAAAATGAGAGACTCCCCTACGAATGCTCCGTAGCCTCCCGAGGATAGGATACAGGCGTCCCCGCAAGGATTCACAGGACTCTACCACACATTGGCTCATGTACCGACACTACCCATACAACCTAGGCTCTAATACCAATCTATCACGACCCAATTTTTGAGTCATGATGGCGCCTATCGTAACCCACCAATAGGCAAGCCAAACCCTAGCTCAGAACGACAAGCGACGGGCTAACGGGAGAAATCTCAGAATAACAGAGAAGAAGTGGAAGTAACCATACTAATAAACATGCTAGAAATGTAAAACCAAAACCAAAATATATATATACATACCAAGACTGAGAAGGAAGAGGACAGTATATAAAGTCAAGAACCCCTCCCAAGACCTGGTGAGGTTGGTACAAGAGTCACTACTAGACATACCCAAAGTACAAGACAGAAACCAAATATATACAACAAGTACCACAGTCTCGAGTGCAAAAGACTATAAAGTAGAGATGGAGTAGGATCTGCCTCAAACCTCAATAAGCCCACCCTGCTCCGGAGCCAGTGCTGGGAAGAGAGTCACGTCAAAGCCTGCGGCTAGTGCTCTGATCTGCATCGGGGAAAAAGGTGCAAAAGTGCAGTATAAGTAACAAAACAATGGGTACTCAGTAGGAATCATCGTCCGACTAAACTCAACTATAGCATATGTATAACTAAAATGCGAGGGTGCAATCTAAGTCAACAGTAAATAGGGGTAGAAAGATAAACTGCTACCGAGCTATATGTAACACCCCGTACCTTCCTAACCCTATGTGATGACATTGAATAATGGTTATTTAGGTGTCGAGGTGCCATAAGTATGTATTTTGTAATGTTAGTGATGAGAAAATTGAAATTTGGCTTCATACATGAGATTAGCCCTTCATCAGAGGTGTTTTGTGATTTTTGTGGAACATTCGTGGGGTTCAAAACGAGGCTAAGAGGACCTCTAAACAAAGGATATTAAGGTTAAGAAGTAAGTTAAAGAATAGGACTTGAAGTATCTACTCAAACCCGCGAAGAAAAGTCGAAAAATGAAATTTTTGAAAAGTTTAAGTGTGGGGCACGCTAGAGAGCGTGCCAGGATGCTCTGGGCTAAAATTTTTAGCCCAGAGGCATCAAGTTGGCACGTCCCAGGGCGTGCCAGGGTGGTTTTTCCACTTTTTTGAAAGTTGGAAATTTTCTAAGTCCCAAGGGTGCCCGGGGACGTACCGAGCCAATTTTTGCTTCGTTTCTTCTACAATCATGAGCATATACATGAAATGAGTAAAGTATTATATTGGTATTATAAAAATTACTTGAGAATGAATTTGGAATCAAAATGATGATTTTACCCTTGTAGCCAAAAAAAGCCATACGTGGCTAGAATTACTTGTTTTTGAAATTAAGGCTACGAGTATGAATTGCATGAGTGGAAATATTGTCGTAACGCGTATGAAATGAATTAAACATGAGGAATTATGGATTTTAGTGTGTTAAGTGAATTGGACTCAAAATAGGGCCCAAAATGAGAAGAAAACATGGGTCAAGAATAGGTCAAATGACCCATTCTTCCATTGACTAATGCAACACATTGCATTAAATGCCAAGAGTGGCTAAGGATGAAAATTAAGGGCCTATATAAAGGGTCAAAAGGCTGATTTTATTCAAGAGAAATACACATGCTTTTTCTATCTTTTTCTAGAGAATTCTCAAGAAAGCTTCTTTGGCTCCCAAAACCCTAAGGCACTTCTTGGAGCAAGATCATCATCTTTCAAGCTTAGGTAAGTAATTATTCTTATGGATTAACATATTATATGCATGGGAGAGTATGTAAGTCATGTTGGTTATGCTTGGAGGTGTTGAACATGGTACTTTGTATTTTTATATAAGATTTGTGATCTATGAGATTCAAGCTTGAATTATGACTTGTGACTTTGATGAAAGAGCATGGTATGGATAAAATATGAACATGTATGGTGTGATTTTGTTATTAAAATTATTATTTTTCTATAAGTGTAAATTGTGGGATTTTGGTCGATATGTGCTATGAGGTGTATTAAGGTAAGTTGATGGATTATTTGTGATGTGGTGTGGATAAGAAAGTGTAAAGGAGAAGTGTTGTGGTGAAATGTATTGATTATCATGTATTGGTCAATGTTGTGAATATTATGGGATTTTTGGAAAAATAATTTCATCAATGGTTATGTCAAGGAAAAATGGCATGTTTAAAGGCAAACATGTAACTCATTGACGTTATATGCATTTGTAAAGTAGTTGGTGGATAATGTAAATCCCGTTATGTATTTGTGTTGTAGAGTGACACATAAAGAAGGAGCGGGACTATTGTATGCACATCTAAGATTGTATATCCGTATTGAGAGTACAAGGTATGTAAGGTTACTCTGTCCGTATCTTTCTGCAGCAAATAGTAGTCACATTGACATTACGCTTGTTCCATCCCGAAATGTGCTAAGGTATCCCATATCCGGTTATCCATGGTCATTGTCATATATTTCCTACTCATTGATCATTGGTGAATCTCATGTCTCATATTCATGGTTAATGTTCCAAAAACTCAAATAAGGTTATGTTCCAATAGTGATTATACTCATGTCTCTTGTTCATGGATTATTGTCCAATGGTTCCAATAGTGTTATGTTTCCACGAAGGTTATGTTTCCAATAATGTTTATTTGCATGTTTCTCACTCATTGATTATTTATCCAAAGCTTCAAATAAAGTTGTGACTATCATTGTATCGATATCTCATAAGCAAAAGTATCAATCTCTCACAAGTAAAGGTATCAATCTCAAAAGTAACGAAATGAAGTAAGAATAAAGTAATACATATTGATTGTGTTCATTTATCCATGGGGTGCAAACACCCGCATGATGATGTTCATTTATCCATGGGGTGCAAGAACACCTGCATGATGATATGATCTTATCCATGAGGTGAAAAGAATACCTGCATGATGATATGATCTTATCCATGAGGTGAAAAGAATACCTGCATGATGATGATATCTTATCCATGAGGTGAAAAGAATACCTGCATGATGATGATGATATTTTATCCATGGGGTGAAAACAACACCTGCATGATGAGGGCCCAGACAGTATATGAGTGATGTAAAAGTAAAGTAAAGTAAAGTCAAGAGAAAGAAATAACGTAATGTACATGGTTCCCTACATAGATAGAATGGTGACCTATTCATATTGATTATTCGCTTACATTTGTTTCCATCGTAGTATTTTTATCTCATGTAGTTTTATATGAGCCTTGCATACTCAGTACTTTCGTCGTACTGACCCCTCTTGGGGAATTTATCTTACTTGCTGCAGGCGCAGGTACTAGTAGGCCGCCACAATAAATTGCCAGTTGTTCGTTGTTCATTGGTGAGCTCCAGCTAGTTCGGGGCTTCTCCGAGTCACTGTTGTACATGTGTTTTGATTTTGTATATGTTGTATAAAGCAGGAACTTGTCGCGTCTTTCAGTTGGTGTTGGTAGTTACATCTGCTAGAGGCTTTTGTAGACATACGTGGGTACATGAATGTAAGAGGTGTATAATACGAAATGGCCCTAACGGCCATAGTTGTATATAATGTACATGTTTTCCATGACTTCCGCCAATGGTATTTTATATTTCATCAGTTACATAAGATAGAATAATATTCATAAAGAGACATGCATGTGAACAAACGTGAGCAAAGATTGGTTCTCTCGGGCCATATCGGCTTCGGGTGCCAATCACGCCTCGTTGGGATTTGGGGCGTGACACTATGCAAATACAATAAAGGAATAAGTAAAAGCGATAGAGCGAGATAAATAATGCAGTAATAAGAAGGCAAACAAACATAACCTAATTGGGCCCCCAAAAGCCCGTCAGGAACACTGAAGAAGACAATTAACCCAACCGTGCCCCCATAAGCCGGTGGAACACACAAGAAAAGTAAAAGAAAACATAAATAATCCGTAATTGATCTAATGCCAAGTAACCATAGTAACCAACCAGGTGTGCACCGGACTTGAACCGACACTAATGGGTAGTAATGAGAGGCCAGACGCTGGGTTTGAACCTGTCACAGTGGGTAATAACGAGAGGCCACATATATAGTATAGCTCCGAACTCATAGCCAGATGTCAGACTCGAACTAGAACTCAGTGAATCACAATATCAGAACCATGGTACCCAGTACCAGAGCTCTCGAATAATATCACAATCAGTAGCCGAACTCGAACCAAAACTCATAACAATCAGTAACCATCATATCTGAATTAGTGGCCGGACTCGAATCGGAACTCATAATAGTCAGTAACTATCATATCTGAATCAGTGGTCAGACTCGAACTGTAACTCATAATAGTCAGTCTCCCAGAGTCATCATAACCAAGTGCCAGAATAGTGCAAGTATCTACACAAATACAAGTAAATGGGGACATACTGCCCCCAGACCGAACCTGAAACATAAATAAAGAAGCTAACCTACAATGTACTACAAGGCCAATCCCTGAGTACTCCGAGGTCAACTGCCTAGTACTAGGCGATATATATGCTAAATCAGGTATCTCAAGTGTACCATAGCAAGGCAAATCCCAATACTAGGTCAAGGCTAATAATCCTGGTCAAGTGTTATGTTATCTGGAGTCAATAGGGCCAAATGGGTAAAGGATCATAACCAGGGTAAAACAACCCAAAGGTTATCCTAAAAGAGTATATCAGGGTTTAACTAAGCCCAATAATGTCTAAGGTTAACTATGCCGACTGTGAAGAGTAGTGGGGCATACTACGGGGTCTCGAAATCAAATCTGGGTTAAACCTATCCGAGTCTAGACTAAGTTTCCCCAACCCCTACTAATAGTAGTACAACATTAACCAACCCTATAAAGGTCATCTTTGGCACACCACAAGGATAACAGGCCCGAAACATACCCAAACAGGGCCCTAATCGGCCCAAAAGGCCTAATCATAGCAAGTCAACACCAATCTACAACTACCAGCCCAAACACTAGCACAATAGAATGTAAATACTATAAATAAACTTAGTCTAGGTATAAGGTAAGCCTAGCCTACCTAGACGCTGTCGAACGCCTGCCAAGTCCCGTTAAATAGGAGCCTTTCCCTTCCAAGAGGCCTCTGATTGCTGTCACACTACCAAAATAACAAACTATACCTCAAAACATGACTATTAATACCAATATTTCCCAGGTCAGAAATCAACCAAAAATCCTGCGTGGGACCCGCTTACGGAATCGAGAAACCAAAATCGTCACAACGTCCCAAATAGCTCACTGACCAATGGTCACAAGAGATATACCCAAATTCAAGCTCAAAATAGCTCTAAAACAGCACCAACATCAACCCCGCCAAATAACAATTCAAATACGCGACTTTAAGCTAAAATTGACCAGAAAACTTACGTTATAAAGACGCTATACTATCAACCACGCGATCCCCAAGCTTGAATAACTTGATGTAGATAATTAATTTACTCTTAATTTTTCACAACACAAACACGTACATATATACATAAATGTAATAAGAGAAGTGATAATTATATAGAAACTTCTTGTTTTTATTTCATTTTGTGAAGGAAAAAGATAACTCTGCATGACAGTAACTTAAAAGGCCAGCACGTAATGACAATAACACTAACCTACATTAATTGATGCCACCACATTATAAGTTGTCTTCTTCTACTCTTTCCTCCACTTCCACGTGGGAGTGGAGGTGGCACTATGTAACACCCCATACGTTCCCAACCCTACTTGACGACATTAAATGATATGTACTTAGGTATCGAGAGCTATAAGTATGCATTTGGTAATGCTATTGGTGAGCTAAGTGAATTTTGCTCTTGTTATGTGGTTAAACTTGCATAGAAGGTGTTTTGCAATTTCCATTGCGCATTTGTGGGGTTCAAAATGAGTCTAAGAATACCTCTCAACAAAGTATAATAAGGGTAAGAAGTGAGTTAAAGAATAGGACTTGAAGTATCTAACCAAACCCACGAAGAGAAGTCGAAAAATGGAATTTTCAAAAATTTTAAGGAGGGGTGTGTTTGGGACCGTGCCACGCCGCTCTGGGCTAAAATTTTTAGCCCATAGGCAGTAGGTTGGCGCGCCCAGGAGCGTGCCACCTTGGGTTTTCCACTTTTTCGAAAGTTGGAAATTTCTAAGTCCCAAGGGTATCCGGGGTCGTACCGAGCCAATTTTTGCTACGTTTCTTCTACAACCAAGAGTATATACATGAAATGAATGACATATTACATTGTTATGATAAAATTACTCGAGAACGAATTTGGGGCCAAAATGACGATTTTACCCCTATAGTCAAAATAAGCCAAACGTGGCTAGAATCACTTGGTTTTTGGATTGAGGCTACGGATATGAATAGCATGAGTGGAAATATTATTGTCATACCTATGAGACGACTTAAACACGAGAAATTATTGATTTTATCGGGTTAAGTGAATTGGGCCCAAAAAGGGCCCAAAAATGAAATGAAAGCATGGCCCAAAATGGGTCAAATGACCCATTCTTGCCAAGACCTTCTAGAATGCCACATTAATGACTTAAGGATGGACTCAAGGTCTATAAAAGGGCTAAATATCTAATTTTATCATGAGAAACACCCATGCCTTTTCAAAACCCTAAGGCACTTCTTGGAGCAAGATCATCATCTTTCAAGCTTGGGTAAGTGAATATTATTGTACTTTAACATATTATAAGCATGATATAATATGTATATCATGTTGGTTATGGTTGAAATGTTGGACATGGCACTTTGTGCTTTTGTATAAGATTTATGATCCATGGGATTTGAGCTTGAATTTGGACTTGTGCCTTTGATGAAAGATCATGGTATGGATAAAATATGAACGTCTATGGTGTTATTTTGTTACTTAATTTGTTATTTTTTTTACAAGTGCAAATTGTGGGATGTTGGCCGATTTGTGCTATGAAGTGTATTAAGGTGAATTGATGGATTGTTTGTGATGTGGTGTGGATAAGAAAGTGTAAAGGGGAAGTGTTGTGGTAGAATGTAATGATTATCATGTATTGGTCAATGTTGGGAATATTGGAGGATTTTTGGAATAATGATTTTATCAATGGTTTTGTTAAGGGGGAAAGGACATGTTAAAGCTAAACATGTGACTTATTGTTGTTGTATGCCATTATAGGGTAATTAGTGGTTAATGTTGGTTCCGTCATGTATTTATGTTGTAGAACAAAACATAAGGACGGAGCGGGACTATCGTATGCACGTCTAAGATTGTGTAATCGTAAGTACGAATACAAGGTATGTAAGGTTCCTTTTTCCATATCCTTCTGCAACATGTTATTCACATTGACATTGGACTTGTTTCAATTCCGAGGGGTTTGAAGTATCTCAAATTCAGGTTGACGTACATTGTTATTCATATGTGTCCTATTCCTAAATGCATGATGATTCGTTTGCCTCTTGTTCATTGAGTGAAGTTCCAAAAATGTCATAACGTTATCATTCCTAAATGAACGATCTCAAGAGAGTAATAACATAAGAGAACCTATTTATTCTTGAATAGTATTTTCCAATCATGACATGTTCCAAGTCCTCAATTATGATGATTATCTTTGTAGCAATCTTTCACAAGTAAAAGTACCAATCTCATAAGATTTCATAAGAGTAATAAGAGGTGTGATGTGCAAGCTAATATATCTATTCCTCATAAGTGAAGATGTCAATCTTATGAAGCAAGAGTGAAGAAGTAATATATATATGTGTGATTCCTATTATGTCATGATCTTCAATATCTCAATCACTCTTAAGAATGGAAGTAAGAATAACAAGAGAAATAAGAGGTGTATAATTAAGAAGTAATCATGGGTGGTATCCCAGGGGTTAAAATACCTAGCATGGGTCGATCCCAATAACACGGGTGGTATCCCAGGGGCGATATAAATGCCTAGCATGGGTTGATCCCGATACATCCCAGGGGCGATATAAAAGCCTAGTATGGGTTATGATGGTACATCCCAGGGGCGACAAGCCTAGCATGGGTTATGATGGTACATCCCAGGGGCGACACGAAAGCCTAGCATGGGTTAATATAACATCCCAGTGGCGATAAGCCTATCATGGGTTAATGATATCCCAGGGGTGACACGAAAGCCTAGCATGGGTTCACATAACATCCCAGGGGTCAAAGTACCTAGCATGGGTTAATCTCATCCCAGGGGCGATAGAACAGCCTAGCATGGGTAGAATAATAAAGATGAATGAATATGAAGACAAGAGAAGTAAAGAACGTAATTTACATAGATCCCCACATGCAGAAAGAGAGTTTATTCACGTTCATTAATTCTTTTCACTTTTGTTGTTATTATGTCTGATGACGATCCTAATAGTATGAGTGTATCCATGGGGTAAAAGAACACATCTTTATGATGACCATTTAGCAATCACTCAAAAGTAAGAAATGAAGAAAGGTGTACGCATAAGTTAAATTACCACCAATAGAGTGGATGTATATTCTCCCACCATGAGAGTGGATGTAGGATAAACCACCAATAAAGTGGATGTACGTTATATTATTAATTCCCTACCCTACCACCGGAGTGGATGAGTGTTATTATTTTACAACCGACCAACCAAGGAGATGATTATTAATGGTAGTGGGCATAGAATCAAGAAAGAATCTATGGAATCTATGGAATAGAAGAACCTTTAGAATTTCGGGAATAGGAGAACCTCTTCGAGGTAAGTCTTTTGAGTGAAGGAACAATCTCTTGAATGAGGATGTGAATGAATGATATTATATGACTAACATATTAATACAATATGCATGTTTCCACATTTAAAATGATGGTTCATCTACGTTGACTATTCTCTCATATTTTTATTAGATTGACATTCTCATGTATGATGTTATTTCTTATAAGCCTTACATACTCAGTACATTCTTCGTACTGACCCCCTCAGGGGACTTACCTTACATGTTGCAGGTACAGGCATTAGTAGACCTCCTCTATAGACTGGGGATCATTCGCAGAGTTTTGGTGAGCTCCACTTGATTCGGAGCTTTCTGGGTCATAGTTGTATAGTTGTTTTGGCATTGTAAATTTTGTATGAAGCGGGGACTTGTCCCGACTTTTAGTTGGTCTGGTAAATGCATCTGTTAGAGGCTTTTGTAGACATATGTGGGTATATGGATGTAAGAGACGAGTATGTAGAAACGAATGTCTAGTCTGACTTAATGGCCTTAACGGCCAAGTTTCCTAAATAAATATATGTATAGCATATGTTTCCATGTTCAAGTTTTCCGCATAGTTGCATAAGGTTTAATAAGGTTCATACGAAGATATGTATACGAATGAACATAGGCAAAGGTTGGTTCTCTCGGGCCTTATCGGCTACGGGTGCCAATCATGTCTCGATGGGATTCGGGGCATGACACACTATCATATTAACTCTTATTCCATTATATATGTATTCGGGTATTGCGTAGGTTAGTGGTAAAATAAATATAAATTTTTGAATATATCATAATTAATAGAAAATTATTTTGAATAAAACCACTATTATATAATAATAATATTATAACATGTCTAGATTCACTATCTCCGCTTAAAATATCAATAAGTTGTAAAATAATATAAATGTATTGTAACTAAACAATTTTCATAAACATCTAAAATATTTTAGAAAGGTAATTAACTATATCTTTTTACCAAATTCTAATTTAATTTAAATGTTCCACAACGCGTTTGGTATTAATAAAATTCTCAAGTAACCTGCCTAAAAATCGAACTGTCAGTCCCAGCAAGTCATAATTAACTTGGGGCAATTATAAAAAAGCTCTAAACGCCGAAAACGCACGAAAATAAGGGAAATGACCGAGAGGGTCATTGCATTCCAGACCCAAACCATCCCTGCTACTAATCCAAATTTGATATTCCAAATCGCCATCCGACACTCAGAACATCAAATGTTAATTAAAGTCTACTATAGGCCTTTTAAAGCCTCTAGAAACCTCAAATTCTCCTAAAACCCTCCCAAAAGCATTGGGACCCATTCCAACCATCCCCACACCCCAAAATTAACATGTAGCAACTACGGGGAAGGGAAAAATGGTCAAATCACATAAAAAGTAAAATTTCACAAATTAGGTCATTACAGTATCCACCACTAAGACTCTAGTTTGTCCTCAAACCAAAAGGTGTAAGAAGTACTGAATCGGTAAAGAGCTGGGGGTAACTACTACGTATGTCAAACTAGACCTCCCAAGTAGCCTCCTCGATGGGATGGTGTCTCCACTGAACCTTAACCACAAGAATATCTCTAGAATGCAACCGTCTAACATTCTTTGCTAAAATATAAACTGGCTTTTCAACAAAAGTCAACCTCTCATCTAACTGAATCAAATCCCAACGAAGCAGAGACTTATTCAGGATATAGCACCGAAGCATAGATACATGATAAATTGGATGGATGGCTGAAAAGTCCGAAGGTAAGGTTAACTCATAAACAACCTCCCCAACTTTCTGAAGTATCTCAAAAGGTCCAATGTACCTCGGGCTAAGCTTGCCCCTCTTTTTAAACCTCATCACGCCCTTCATGGGCGACACATGAAGGAAAATCCAATCGTCAATCCCAAACTTTAAGGCATAAAGCCTGCGATCGACATAAATCTTTTGTCTACTCTGGGCTGCCCGAAGCCTATCCTGAATCACCTGAACTCTATCCAAAGACTCGCGAAGTAAGTCAGTACCATGGGGTCTAACCTCAGAAGTCTCAAACTAACCAATCAGAGATTGACAACGCTTACCATATAATGCCTCAAAAGGTGACATCTCAATACTCGAATGGTAGTTATTATTATAAGCAAACTCCGCCAAGGCTAAATACTGCTCCCACTGACCTCCGAAGTCCATAATACATGCGCGGAGCATATCCTACAAAACCTAAATAGTCTACTCCAACTGACTGTCGGTATGGGGCTGGAAAGTTGTGCTATGGTCAACCTGAGTACCCAACTCCTCCTGAAACATCCTCCAGAATCTAGAAGTGAACACTGAGTCACTATCTAAAATAATAGACACGAGTACCCCATAAAGACGAACTATCTCTCGAACATAGATACAATCTAACCGCTCCACACTAAAGGAAATCTGAATAGGGATGGAGTGAGCTAATTTGGTCAATCAATCTACGATGTGCCTTCTCCAAAATCAATCTCACCCATCCACCAACTTTCGGCACACACACTCGGCCACTAATCTTTAAAATAGCATCAGAATCAAGAGATGCCTCCTTAGTCTCGCTACTCAACACCTTATTTTGAATCACTCTCAAGCTATTATTATCAAACTGGCAAGCTCGAATCTGCTCCATCAAAGAAGATCTAGCATCTACAAAGGCTAAAACACGTCCTACTATCAAAATGTCAAGACTAACTATCTGGTTAGCTAAAGACTGAACCTCTAAGGCTAAAGGCCTCTCCTGAGTCAAGAGATGAGGTAAACTCCCATACTAGTTGTTGTTCAGCTTAAGGCATCCGTAACCACATTAGCCTTACTCGAATGATAAAGAATAGTGAGATCATAATCCTTAAGCAACTTAACCCAATGTCGATATCTCATATTAAGGTCTCGCTAGTTGAAGAAATACTGAAGGGTACGATGAGCCTAGTAAATCTCACAACGGACTCTATACAAGTAATGCCTCCACAACTTCAACACAAACATAAACACAACCGCGACCAACTCCAAATCATGGGTAGGGTAATCCTTCTCATAAGGCTTCAAGTGACGAGAAGTATAAACAATCACCTTACCCTTCTGCATCAATACTGTCCCCAAAACCACAACAGAAGTATCATAAAACATGATAAAACTCACGCCCTCCTTGGACAAAGTCAAGATAGGAGTCGAAGTCAATAACTCTTTGAGATTTTGAAAGCTCGCCTCACAAGCATTCGACCACTGAAAGGTAACTGTCTTCTGAGTCAACATGGTTAAAGGAGACGTAATAGATGAGAAACCCTCTATAAAATTCCAATAATAACCCGCCAAACCAATAAAACTCCAAATCTCGGTAGGAGAAGTAGGTATAGTTCAATCACGAATCGCCACTATCTTGGCCGGATCAACCATAACTCCATCTTTAGTCACCACATGACCTAAGAAAGAGTTAGAATCCAACCAAAACTCACACTTGGAGAACTTGCCATACAACTTCTCATCACACAATCTTTGATGTACAGTCCTCAAATGTCTCACATGATCGACCTCATTCTTGGAATAAAATAAGATGTCATCTATAAATACAATCACAAAGAAGTCGAGATACAATCCGAACACCTAGTTCATCAACTCCATGAATGTTGTAGGGGCATTGGTCAACCCAAAAGACATGACCAAAAACTCATAATGATCGTATCAAGTTCGAAAATCCATCTTCGAAACATCCAAAAATCTAATCTTCTACTGGTGATACCCGGATCTCAAGTCAATCTTGGAAAACATGGAAGCACCCTAAAGATAATCAAACAAGTCATCAATGCGAGGAAGAGGATACTATCGATAGTCAATACACAGGTTCATAAAACTATCCTTCTTCTTGACAAACAAGACAGAAGCACCCCAAGGAGATACACTAGGTCTAATAAACCCCTTACTCAATAAATCCTGCAACTGCTCTTTCAATTCTTTCACCTCTGTTGGGGCCATCCTATAAGGAGGAATAGAAATGAGCTTGGTGTCTATCTCCACATCAATAGCAAAATCAATATCATAATTCGGAGGCATACCAAGTAAATCTGTAGAAAACACATCCATGAACTCACGAACAACCTAAATAGAATCTATAGGAGGCGGTAAGAAAACATTAATATCACAAACATAAGCCAAATAAGATAAGCACCCTCTTTCTACTATGTGGTAAGCACGTAGAAAAGATATAACTCTCTTCAAAACTGAATTAAGCGTACCCTTCCAAGCTACCCTTGGCGCACCAGGCGTAGCTAAGGTCATGGTGTTGGCATAATAATCGAAATTAGAATGATAGGGAGCTAACCAATCTATACCCAAGATAACATCAAAGTCAACCATATCTAGGATAATCTAATCCATTCAAGTCTCATGCCCCACAAAGGTAACTATAAGAGATTGGTACACTCGATCCACCACTATAGAATTTTCTATGAGGATAGAAATATGAAAAGGCCTAGCAAGGGGCTCACAGAAGCATCCAAACCAGAAGTAAAATATGTAGACACATAGGAGAATGTAGACCCAAGGTCAAATAACACGAAAGCAGATCTGTAGAAAATTGGGACGATACCTGTAATGAATGGATTAGAGGCCTCTGCCTCGGGTCTCCTAGGTATAGCATAACACTGTCCACATCCGCTTTTGAACTAAGCAACCCCATGAACACCACCATGAGCTCCTCTACCTCTACCTCTAGCACCTCTAGAACCACCTCTACTACTCTGTGAACCACCTTTCATTATAGATATCGGAGCAGGGCAAAGCTGAAGCTTAGAACCCTTCTGAGTAGGTCCATACATACATCGGGGACAATCCTTGGCCAGATGGCCAACCTCATCACATACGTAGAATCCTTTATGGCCTGACTTAATTTGAGGGGGAACTGAGAAACTAGGATGGTCGCCCTGTCCCGTAGAACTGTGGCTGGAACCTCCACTCCCATGACCTGATGCCTAGCTACCTAAAGCCATAAAACCTGAAGGTCTACCATCTGATCCCTGTAAAATAGCTTGAACCAACCTACCATGATAACCACTGGAACCACTACTCAAAAAATCCCTACATCGGGAGGCATATCCACTAAACTTGCCCTGATGGTGCACTTTTCTGGTGCCTCCCTGATTAGCTTGGGTAAGATACTCGGTCAACTTGGCATGCTCAGTAATGATCTGAAAAAAATCCCCTGAAACAACCATCTAGGCAGCAGCTAACGGATAAGGACCCTCTAACCCTTTTATAAACTTTTGAATCCTCTTTGACTCTATGGAGATGCTGGCAGCTGAATATCCAGATAGAGAATAGAATCATGCCTTATATTCGATAATAGAAATGGATCCCTACTCCAAGTGATCAAACTCGTCCCGCATCCAGTTTCTCAAGCTTTACGGCACAAACCTCTCCAAAAAGGCCTCAAAAAATTGAGCCTAAGTCATAGCAGGCAAACCCCAAGGCCTACAACTGGATAGAGACCTCCACCAATCCATGGCCACATTCGTCACCTGATAGGTAGTATATGCAACTCTGTGAGACTCAAGAGATCTAAGATTATATAACTTTTCCTAGAAGTCAATCAGAAACTCATAGGCGTCCTCGTTAATAGTTCCACTAAACTTGGAAGGAGCCAAGTAAATAAACCTCTCAAACATCTTCTGATCATCAGAAGATATCACTATACCCGAAACAACTGGGGAATAATAAGTCTGGCAGAAAATGAATCCATAAGTGGGGGGTACCATAGATGATGGTTGTACCTCTGAAGAAGGAATACCATAAGCAGATGTCGGTACAGACGGTGGAACACCACTCAAAGTCTGAGGAATACCAGGTACACTCAAGGGAACACCCTCTAAATGACTCAAAAGGTGAATCAACAGATTCTGAAGTACTGGGGTGTCAACTAAACTCTATGGGACCTGAGCTAGCCCTGTACCCCTGTCTGATAGTCATCTCTAGCATACTCAATCTCAGGCTCGGGAGAGGCCTCCCTAGCTAGTCCTCTAGCTGGGATAGGTCCTTGTGTTCGTCCTTTACCTCTAGGTCAACCATAACCCCTGCCTCATCCTCTAACTAGGGCTCCCATATCAGGTGTAGGCTTAGCATCCCTAGACCTAGTCCTCACCATATGCACAGAAAAGAATAGAATACAAGTTTAGAATGTTGGGTATGAATAACCCGCATGACAAGGAATTAAATTAGAGAATTTTTTCATAAAGACGTCTCATAGCCTCTCGAAGATAAATATAGATGTCTACGTACTGATCCATGAGACTCTACTAGGCATCCTGCTCTTACACTTATTAGACCGGTGAGCCTAGCACTTTGTTACCAATTTGTCATGACCCAAAAGTTAAGGTCATAATGGCATCTACCTGACCCAACCTTGGTAGATATGTCAATCGGCCAAAAAGGAAGGAAAATAGAAAAAAGTAGCTAAAAATAGGAATAAAAGAGACTTCTAGAACAAAGTCAGGTCAACACATGTACAAATATAGCAGAAGTATGAATTAAATACTATAAACCCCCCAACAGCTGGTGTCATAAGTGTAGAGCATCTAAATACAACTCAAGAAATACAAAAATATAAATATCTATCTCTGAAAAGAAGTAAGGACATCTAGATATATAAGAAGAGGTCTGGAGTCAACTCTGGAACCCCAAGAGCATGTCAGTACCTCAATCACCAACTCTGTCAGTATCTCCTCGCACTCATACTAGGATCTGCACCAAAAGGGCACAGTAGGAGTGAGTATAGTTCATTTGTACTCAGTAAGTATCATAGGCCGACTGAGCAAAAAAGAAAATAACACAAGTAAAGAAATACTCTGAGCGCGTCACCTGTAAATAGAAAAGTTCCCAAATGGTAGCTCACACGTCTCCAATAATAGTTCTAATATATATTTATAAAATCAAATAGAAGAAGGTATTTACAAAGATAAGTACAAGTTGTTTACACGCCAAGAACACATAAAAGAATCACCGAAGATGCATATGAAATGCAATGCAATAAATAATAAAGTAATATTTTGAAAGTCATCGTATGCCTTTCTGTACACACCTACCGATCCTCACTGCTCCCAAAGTAGGACCCATAGGGGGTTCGTAACCCATATACTATCTCAAACCTCAACCCACCTCTCCGTCTTGTGTTCACGGATTAAGGTTTTTATGAAAATATCTCATTTTTTATTAAAATAGTATTCCTCAATGGTACCTATATCTCTTGAATATTTATGTATGAAATGAGGATAATATGCTCACAATCAAAATCATTATGAAGATAACTAATCCATTCAATATGTGTATAAGCTCAAAAATCAACTCAAAATGTCAATAGTTCATGATATCTGTTCTAGTTTTGGCACTAATGGAATAAATATGCATGTAATACATCATTAATATCATATCTACTCATTACTCAGGAATTTTTATCATGATCAATGTTTTAAAAGGCAGTTTTGGGGCTCGCCTCAGGGCTAGCACTAGGGCAGTGCATTGGCAAAATGCCTCGAGGCATAGGTGTAAGGCTAAGTACTGTGAGGCTTATGCCTTAAGCACCCAACTCTACGCCCTAAGCACGCCTAACTCCCAATGCTCTGGGCTCACCTAATAAATCTTAGGCAAATTATGTGTCGAATTCTTTAATTGACATTATTGACCCTTTAATTCTCTAATAAATAAATGATGCTTAATAGTTTTTTCATCTATAGAAATAAGAAGATTGAGAATAACTCAAATAACAAGTCATTGTATTGCATATTTACTATTTAAAAGCACCGTGAGGGTGAATATCATTTAGCATTTCTTTTAAAAATACTCAATTAGCCGAATTTTACATCTTCATTTATCATTGGTCTTCATATTATTTTCATACATCTCAAGATTATCATATTTTATCATTTGTAATACGTCTCAAAATAATCGCTATTTGAAAGTAAATTATTTGTTTTATTATCTCAAAATTACTATGAGCGTACTAATAAAGTTTAGTGATTATTTTCTTTTACAGATGTAAATTGTATAGTACAATAGTAATATTTTTACAAAAATTCGATTCTTTTATTAATTGAAATTTAAGATGTTAGAGTTAATTTGCATCTCATAGTAGCTATTATAGCATTTTTTATTTAAACTTGTAAAATTATAGTGGGAGTTTTATTTTCTATGAGTTTGTTTGATCATGTTTTTAATTGCTTTAACTATAATTGTTTATAATTTTGGCTTTATAGCACTATTTTACTATATTATAAATTAAAAATTTAAAGTTCCATGGGGCTTACACCCCATCGCTTCGCCTTGTGCTAAGTAAAAAGCCTCGCCTCACGCCACCGCCTTTTAAAACACTGATCATGATAAAGGAAAACAATGCTCAATAAGGCCTATAACATCTATTCAAGCCCCCGCACGAGTATCACATTAAGAATAAAGCATACAAATGCACAAATAAGGCCAATAATATCAAATAAAGCCCCCGCACGGGCAACACGCAATATATGATATTTCAAGTCGACAACAATAAGAATATGAGCCCCCACACGGAAACAAATTAATAATAATAATCTCAAAATACAACTACTATAGTTATTGTCCCCAACCCATAGCATGTTTTAGTTATTTATTAACTACTCAGCCCAGTCTGAAGAAAGTTAAGCCATAACCTACCTCGAAGCGTCGAAATCCCAGCCTAAAGTCCTCCAACATGAAGCTTTCCCTTTTTGAATGGTCTTGGAATAAACTAAAATATTCAAATATAATATCTATGTGTTAGAAGAAAGCTAATGATATCCATATTGACCATATTTGAGACGGGTCCAAAACAGACTCAAAAAATGAATTCGAAAACAAAAGGTGTAAAACTAAAATTTTATTTTAGAAACACATTACCCAAGGTTATAGGAGTCTATAGTTGAAACCCACTCAAAAATAAGTTAAAAACGAGGTCCGAATCGAAGAAAAACCATTTTTAAGCTTTACTGGCAAAATCTGTAAAATCCCATTTCAAAATCAAGGTTAAAAGTTGTTTTCGAAGACATAATAAATAGGAAATAGTGAAAACATGAGTTTAGAGGTTACCCATATGAAAAAGGATGAAAAAACCCTAGAAAATTGTCTTTCCCAAAGCTTGGAGGTCCAAAAATGGAGGAAAATCATGAAAATGAACAATATATACTTTTCCAGCGTCGGCCGCTTAAGAGGATAAATGAACACTAAAGCAGTCACTGCTTAAGCAACTGGTGACCGCTAAAGTGTCCTGGCCACCATGGCTGGCTCCGCTAAAGCATCACCCGCTAAAGAGGTAAAGTGACCGCTTTAGCGATGGGGCGACTAGTTAAAGTGACCGCTAAAGTGGTGCATTGTCGTTAAAGCGGCTACTCCAGCTTCAGCTGCATCAACAACTTTTCTATTTTGTAAAGTTGCCAATAGACCCCTCGGGATCCATTCAGAATCCCGTGAACGCAAATGAACTACGCTAATAGATGAAATTCAACGTTTCGAACTCAATGGCAATGTCAGATTTTCGAAAAAGGATTATTTTCAATAAATTAACCCCCGAACCCCTAAAAGCTTATAAAAACTAGTTTTCAAGCAGAGGGTTAAAATGCAAACTAAAGGTTTCAGACCCGAACTCAATGAAAACGGGTTCAAACCAACCCCGCTAGTAACCTAAATTTGACACTTTGGATCCAATGAAACTGTCCAAATCATCATCCGGTACTCAAAATATCAAATGTTGACCAAAGTCAACTATAGGACTTTTAAAGCCTCTAGATACCTCAAATTCTCCCAAAATCCTCCAAAGGCATTGGGAACCGTGCCAACTATCCCTACACCCCAAAATCAACATGTAGCAACTAAGAGAAAGGGAAAAATGGTCAAATCACATAAAAAGTAGAATTTCACAAATCAGGTCATTACAGCATGGCAGCCATTTATTTCTTGCCCATACAGTAGAGAGTTTAGTAAATCAAATATTTTTATTCAAGCTAAGAATTTTGCCTAGGTTTTTTATGAAGAAGTAGTGGGAGGTCAATGTTAAGTAGACCTCTTCAATAGAAGGTGGTTAAGAGCCATGTGATGTAAATTTAGGAGACAACAGTAGAAACTTTAGAAAATTAAAATGTACTAATCAGTAGATGTCAGATAAAAATTGATTTGTTAATTAACAAATATCTATAACACTTGAAATCATCCAAAACACCACCACGTGAGAATTGTAGATAGACAAGCATCACTGTCTTCTCCACCACTTCTCCACCACCATCCCAAAATTCAACTAAAATCATTTCCTCTATCGCAACCTCAAAATACAAGCTAGAACAACCCATAAAATCATCTTCTTTACCTTATACACTAACACAAAAAATAATAGCTTTATAGTCATTTGGAATAGTTAGAAACAACCCTTGAAATACCCTTAACAGTTGCACCAGTCTAGCTTTTGTTTTCATTTCAATTGCAATCGGTCTTTATTGTTGCATGTCTGTTTGTTGGTCTCTCTCGAGGTTCCATTTTCAATATTGTAGTCGTATAATTTTAATTTATCATGAAGCATGCTTAAATCTTGGTTTAATTATTTTGTTTCAGAATCGATTGTCTGTTTCTTCTAATGTACATTGATTGAGAAATCCATGTTTGTTTGATACAAGATGTAAATATGTTTGAGGATTAAAGAAAGTTTGATTAATAGTTTTTTAACTAGAAAAAAGGTAGCATAATATTTCAACATTCACTCCATTAAATTAAACAAAGAAACAATGATAATGTCAAATAATTCATCATAACCATTGATGGGATAAGGGTTCTTTCTTCATCGGATTCTTTGATCCCACTTCACTGGATTCTTCATCTCTCTTTATAGGAATATTCATCTCGCCTCACCAGACTGTTTTCATCACCGATAATTTCTCTATCTTTTGATGGAATTTTATGAAGTGAAATCTCCAACTACAATCGGGAGTTTGATTGTTGTTCATATTTGTTTGGATCTTTTTAAATTCATATTCATCACTGGATTGTTCATCTCGCTTCACTTGAGTCTTCTTCATCACTGGTAATTTCTCTATCTTCTAATGAAATTTATAAAATGAAATTTCAAACTACAATCAAAAATTCAATTTTATAGTTCTAATTTGTTTTGATCTTTCTAAATTTCTCCATATTCGAAGAAATGCATTTTTTATTTGAAAATATTTTATTTTAAACTTCTTACTTTATTCATAATAATATGCTTTTATGTTATAAAAGAAGTGACAAATTTTAATATTTGAAAATAATTTACTTTTAAACTTCTTACTTTATTCGTAATAATATGATTTTACAAAACCGAATTCCAATACACCAATAACATTCTTTTTGTTTGGTTTATTGGTATAATAGGTTTTTGAAGCCATGTTTCATAGAGGTCTATTGTCTAGATTGAGTTCAAATGGTCCCATATAGTTGCTCGTCAAATTTTTTAAACTTTCTAAAGTTATGATGTTTTTTTATTCGTCCAAATTTAATGTACATTTTAATTATTAATGATGGTGTCTTTGAGCTATGACAGAAGCGTACCCAAGCAAATAGAAACAATAGGGCCAAGAAAAAGATGCCTGACTCAGGAGGATCCATAAGTATTGCTACATTTATGCATGATCAGGTTAACCTGTGGAAATACAACCTATAGTTTTTTTAAACCCTTTTTGTGACGCATATCTTACATCAATTATATTGCTTAGGCTGAAAATGGGATACAACCTACATATGCACAAATTTTCTTAGTAACTCATAAAAACGTCTGGATGGTAGACCACTGGATGATGCTTCTGCCAAAGGCAATCTTAAGATTTCTTCTTTCTTTGAAGTGTTGCTTAGGAAGGCTATGTGTATTCTCAAGTGTTGGGAAATGAAAAAAGTGGGTATTTTTGTGGTTTAGGATTTGGTCCAACTCCTTAAATTCTATGGGGGTAGTAGAACTTCTGTAGGAAATATTGTTGCATAGGATTCATCTAATGTGGTTGTACAAGGTTAGAACAAAAGATAATTGAGTTAAAGAGAAACAAAATGAAAAAATGAATTTGATGAAGCAAAATCACGAGAAGCTACAATTAGAATTACTCCAAATGAGACAATTCAGGTAAAAATATGCTCCTAATGAATCTATGCCTCAAGATATCAATGGCACCTCAAATGATCAAGTAACTCGATTTTACAAGTCTTAGACATTTTTAATAAAATTTTAACACTACAAAAGTATGGTTAACTAGCGTGTTAATATTTATCAGGTTCCCAACGACAACAGTGGCCAAGAATGAGTACCACAATCATAAAGGATCCTAGTGTTGCTGAAATACTCATCTTTATCCTTTGGTGCTACTGTTTAAGTGTCCCTGCTTCGTACAATATTCGGGTTCATGATTCAAACTGCATATGTTGTACACTTGTACTTCTTACTTCCTTAATCTAGTGAATGCTCTTACTTCATTTTGATGAATAGATTTCCTAATATAGTAAATATTGTGTTGAGCTATAGAATTCCAAGTGACTAAAAAACTAGAAGAGCATGTTCTGTCAATAGTTTCGGGTCTGAGTATAGTTCGCATTGGTAATTATCCACTCTAGCTTAAAGTCTAAACAATTATATGCATCTGCTAAAACTATAAGAACTAAGAAGCGATGACTCTCTGGTTATATTGAGGAAGTGAATCCATCTAACTCGTTACCAGAGCACATTATTTACCAGGCACTATGGTGAATATGTGTCCTATGTGAAAAGTACCAGAGGTGTCACTCCGACTATTAATGGTGTGAAACCTTGAAAGTGTGGATTCTTGGAAAGAACCATCTACTGAGACAAGCAGATAATTTTAGTTGACTGGAAGAAGATTCCATTTAAATACATGGTTGGAATAATTTGTTTTGAATTCCTGCCCTTATGCTTACAATATCTTCAAATTCGTTAGGTCTGAAGTACGTCGAGGAGGAGGTTTACATGGGGGAATGAATTTGAACTTATTTTGCAGTGCCAAGAGCACGAAAAGAATACAAGTTAGACAGCTTCAACTGTTAGGATATACAATTAACCATGTTGGTTTAAGTTATAGTATTAATTTACATCCCATGTAAAGACTATTTATTTCATTTACTTAATTTAATAAAGTCTTTATTTGAATAGATCATTGTGTTGACATGTGTATCCTTTACTTATATAGTAGACGATTTTGTGTATGGAGCTATTTAACTCATGCACGGACGATTAAAATTGTCGGTTCATATAAGTTCTAAATTAATGTTCACAATCAAAGATGAAGTTGGACAAACATCTTGATGATTATAGCACAAGATTAAATATAGTTTGATCTTAATTATGGGAGTGGTAATATTTCAACTTCTTGTGCTAGTACATTTCATACGTATTGAACAAACCAAGTAGAGATGTTTGTTTATGTTCTGGATATTAATAAACAATTTCTCTAGTCCATTACATGTACCTATACTCTTAATCTTGATATTATTATTATGATCTTTGTAGTTTGATTTATTATTTTAATCTATTAAAAGGTGAGACTTTATTACGAGTCAATATATTCCTATCAGATTAGATGATGACAAATTACATTAGTGAAATAATATTTAGTTGATAGAACCATGTCTCGAATTCTAGATAGATGACACCCCTTTATGGTTGCTTATAAGTTTTCTTGTGAAAACCCTGCAGGTGGATTTTATATTTGTCATATGAAATAAGTTAAGCATATAATAATAAAGGATTAAATTAGTTAATAAATTAAATTTTCAAAAAATTTGATTTAATTGATTGGTGTCGGTAATTCTGACATGGAAAGTTAAATAAGATGTAATGATAGATTTCAAAATTAAATCAAGGAGTGCAATTACAGATTTTTAGTGAAATAATTTGTAATTTATTATGATATGGTTAATTTATTAATTTGCAAATTTATGTCATAATTGGAAGTCTCGTTTAATAAATCTACGGTCCCTGATACGCCTGATTAACTAATCAAATTTGGAAAAGAAAAGGACTTTTATAGAAGAAGTGATATTATTTTTATTTACTAGTTTTCTATAAGGAATAAAAGTGACTTTAATACCCATAAATATTATTTTAAAGAGATGAAAACATTTTTCACTTTATGGGATTATTAAGGCTGAAAACGTTTTACTCATTATGGTGGTATTAAGTCAGCTTAAAGGCTGAAACGACTTGTCTCTTCCTTTTCATTCTTCAATGGAAGATTGGGATAAATAGGGGATGATTTTCAGAAAGATATGATACTCTTTTCATAAAAAATATCTTGCCCACACTAGTGTTGATTAGAAAGGTTAATCAGGAAGTAGTAGAAGGCTGCAGACCTGGATACCATAGCAGAAAATGAGTTTCGTGAAAGCCTCAAAAGGTTAGTGCTTTCTGATTTTTGTTTTGTTTATATTATCTAAATTTCATGTAAGTTAGATTGATCCATGTGAATAGCTTCCGCTATGCATATTCTAACAATTGGTATCAGTAGTTTCTTACATATACTAGATAATGTAAAAAGAAATTACATGATTACTTTATATGTTTTGATTTGATACTTACTGTATAAATCATGTTGTTGATTGCTGTTAATCATGTAGTGGATAATGCTAATGTTTTTTGGAATCTAAGTTTATCATCAAGAAAACAGAAAATGAATTTTACATGCTTTTTTTTTCTTAATTTCGTAAAGACTATTTTTATGAATTAAGGGAAAAATCGTGATGAGTTTTGACTATGCCCAACTATAGTCATTACTCGCATGTTCTAACGAGTAGTGTGGTGGAAAGGCAAAGCTGCCCGGGTAGTCCATCTCACCCTCGTAAGCAGTTTTATCAATATATGCCTAAATTGATTTTCTAAATTAAGGGAAAATTTGTAAGAAATTTTGAATGTTCCCAACTACCTCTATTATTTTTATGCCTTTTAAAGTAGAGTGGTGGTAAGTCCAAGCGGCACGGGTAGCCATGCTGACCCTCGCAAGCAGACTTGTCGATGATTGTCCGTTTGGTCGGTTTTGGAGTTTTTCAAATTTTAACGAACTCCGATGGGCTTAGAATTTTGTAGGTTCATTGGAAACAACCCACTGAGCAATACTCACCAAACTATTGTGACATATACCCTTTTTTGGCCATTCGTAGTCGTTTTTATGGGTTTTTGGGCATTTTTGTGTTTTCTGAAAATTTGAAATTTGTGAAAAAATTATTTTTTGCAAATCAGTGGTGATAGGATTCATTCCTTATGATTTCTAGAGGTTAATAATAGTAATTAATGTAAGTTTACATGTTGACGTAGGTCATCTTCCCCATCGAATAAACTTGTATGGTAAAACACTGTTTTTAGTCTCCTGGTTTGATTACTTGTATTAACTTTCCAACTAAGTTACATGTTGAATCAATGAACAAGAGATTACATGAAATATGTTTTTTATGTAGCTTAAATTAATAGTTTACTCTCTAATTGAGTTGGTTCTATTTTATTTAAGGGATAACAAGTCAAACATTACATGTATTTTTGCTTAAATGGTTAAGTTTGCCTAACGATTCTAACTGTTTATGTGCATGGTTATATGTGTGATGTAGTTTTTATGAATTTAATTATTCTGCAGCATGTCTAATGAACTATTTTAATCATATAATAGATTAACCATGTCTTCATTCAATCCCTTAACCTCTATCCTGAATCAAACTAAACTGGAAGGCCCAAATTATGTTGACTGGAAATGAAATTTGTACATTGCCCTTACTGCTAAAGGCTTTAAATTTGTGATGGTTGAGGAATGCCCAATTAAGCCAGCTAATCCCACTGATGATGAGACTAAACCCTATGATAAGTTGGTTAAGGCTGACGAGATGACATGATGCCACATTCTTGCCTCCATGGAAAATATGTTGCAACATCAATATCAGTCCATGACTTCTGCTTACCATATGCTCTAATCTTTCAAAGAGATAATCGGTGAGCAAAATCGTGCTGCAAAGCAGACGTCCATGAAAGCCCTCTTGACCACAAAAAGTGATGAGGGATCATCGGTGAGGGAGCATATTCTTAAGATGATGAGTCTGTCGAATGAGCTGGAAATTCTTGGTGCGGTTATTGATAAGGAATCTCAAGTAGAGATGGTCCTACAAACTCCGCCGGACAGTTTTCAGCAGTTTCTCTTAAATTATAATATGAATAAGACGGACTTGTCCCTTGTAAAACTGCTGAGTGAACTGAAAGCGGCAGAATCTATAGTTAAGCAACAAGCTCCTCCTGTAGCATTTATGGTTGACAAACCTTCGTCTTCGACTTCTAAGCCGAAAGGCAAAAAAAAAAAGAAGAAGCCCCGTAAGGTTCCAGGTCCTAATTGTGGTGTGGATAAGCCTAAGGGAAAGTGCTACCATTGTAATAAACCTGGTCACTACAAGAAACACTGCCCCGGCTACATAGCCAAGCTGAAAAACAAAGAAGGTGCTTCTTTTTTAAATGTCATAGAAACTTTTTAAGCTTTTGTTTCTACCCTATTTTGGGCTATAGATTCGACAGCCACTAATCATATCTGTAATTCTTTACAGGGGTTTCAGGAAACACGATGCCTAAATGAGAATGAAGTAAGCGTGTTTCAAGCAAATGAGGAACCAGCACCAGCATTAGCTATAGGAAATATTTCTTTTTCGTTCAATAATAATTGGACTTTGGTTTTAAATAATGTTCTCTATGAACCTTCTATATGAAGAAATTTGCTTTTTTTTCCCGAATAATGGATGCTGGATATAACGTTCTTTTTGCTAATAATTGTGCAATTATTAAGTATAATAAGTCTTTTATAATTTCAGCTCCTAGAATAGATGATCTTTTGATATTTGATGTGTCTCAAAATTTTCTACAAACATCGAAACTTAATAATATTGATCAATCACATAAGATAAAACGTATTTCGAAATTGAGTAAAACATACTTATGACACTTACGTCTAGGTCATATTAATATAAATAGGACTTCAAGGTTGGTTTCTGATGGACCTTTGAGTTTATTGAAAGTGGAGGCACTTCCAACTTTTGAATCATGTTTAGAAGGTATAATAACCAAGAGACCTTTTCCTTCCAAAGGAAATAGAGTCCGTAATAAGTTAGAATTAATTCATTCTGATTTGTGCGGTCCTATGAATATACAAGCAAGAGGTGGTTTTGAGTATTTTGTGACTTTCACATATGATTACTCAAAATATGGATATATTTATTTGTTACACCGCAAATCTGAATGCTTTGAAAAATTCAAAGAGTTTAAGATAGAAACGGAAAAGCGACATAGTAAACATATCAAAACATTACGATCTGATCGTGGTGGGGAATACCTTTCTGTGGAATTCATTAAGTGCCTATCAAAATCAGGAATTACATCTCAATATTCTACTCCAGGAATACCACAACAAAATGGTGTGGCAGAACGAAGAAATAGAACTCATATGGAAATGGTTAGATCAGTGTTAAGTTATTCAGATTTGCCTTTTTCTTTTTGGGGTATGCATTAGAAACTGTAAATTATATTCTGAACTTGGTTCCTTCGAAGTCGGTACCTTTAATCTCATCTGAATTATGGAGTGGGTGCAAGCCTAGCCTATGACATATTCGGGTTTGGGGTTGTCCAGCACATTTGCTAAGCGAAAAAACTGATAAATTGGAATCTAAGACAGAAGTGTGCATTTTTATTGGATATCCAAAAGGAACGAAAGGGGTTTATTTTATTGTTCTAAGGGCCAAAAGGTACTTGTCTCAACAAATGCCAGATTTCAGGCAGAGGACTATTTAATGAACCATGTTCCTAGAAGTAAACTCGCTTTACAGGAATTGAGCAACAGAATAACAAATAATGAAACACAAGAACAAATTCAAAAAATTGTTATTGACATATCACTTCATCCAAGTAGTGGGAGAATTTTCAATAGGCAATAGGTTGCACAAGAGCAAACACTTGACATTACGCTACCTCAAAGTAGTGGGAGTAATGTCGAGCAACCTGCAATTATGGAGGAAGAAGTTCAGGGTAATGTTGAGCAACCTAGAATTGGGTAGGAAGACGTTCAAGGTGTTCAAAATTTAGTTCCAGATATAGCAGATCCTGTAGTGTCTAGTCATTATAGTGGGAGAATTATTAGAAAACCTTTACGGTTTGAACTCTTGGGAGAATCATACGATAGAATCCCTGAGGAGCCTAATACAGAACCCCTTAATTACGCCAAAACACAACATGACAAAGATGTTGAAATGTGGATTGCTGCTATGAAATCTGAAATGGAGTCTATGTACTCCAATAAAGTCTGGGATCTTGTAGAACCACCTTTAGGAGTCAAACCAATTGGTTGTAGATGGATTTATAAGAAAAGGAGAGGTGTGGATGCAAAAAAGCAAACTTTTAAGTCTAGGCTTGTTGTGAAAGGGTTCATTCAAAAATAAGGAATTAATTATGTGGAAACTTTTTTGCTAGTAGCTATGCTTAAATCCATTAGGATTCTCTTATCCATTTCTGCTCAGTATGATTATGAGTTTTGGCAAATGGATGTCAAGACGGCTTTTCTATATGGAAGTCTTGATGAGTGCATTTACATGACCCAAACAGAGTGTTTCAAGGAAAGTGGCAATGAACACAAGTTTTGTAAATTTAAGAAATCAATTTATGGATTGAAACAGGCATATAGGGCATGAAATACTTGTTTTGACAATTCGATTAAGACTTTTGGTTTTGATCAATGTGAAAATGAGTCATGTATCTACACGAAATGGGATGGAGACAGAGTAGCATTATTGATTCTGTACGAAGATGACATCTTGCTGATAGGTAATAATGTGAGACTATTGAGTTCTATTAAGGAGTGGTTGTCCTCACGTTTTGAAATGAATGACTTGGGAGAAACGACTCATATCCTTAGGATCAAGCTCATGCGAGATCACAGACAAAGGATATTAGGCTTACCTTAAGCACTTTATATTGATACTATTCTTGCAAGGTTTAGCATGCAAAATTCCAAAAAAGGATTCCTTCTTTTTAGGCATGGAATTACTCTATCAAAGGATCATTCTCCTAAAACGACTGATAATATAAAGAGAATGAAGGCGGTCCCTTGCGCTTCTGCTGTAAGGAGTCTCATGTATTCTATGTTGTGCACCAGACCTGATATTCTCTTTGTTGTTGGCATGGTTAGCAGATTTCAGTCTAATCCTGGGCAAGAACATTGGACTACGGTTAAGCATATAATCAAGTACCTAAAAAGGACTAGGGATTATATGCTTGTTTTTCACTCTGGCTATTTTGTACCTATTGGGTATACAGATTCGGGCTTCCAGTCAGATAGAGATTCTAAAAAATCTACCTACGGATATGTGTTTACTTTAGAATGTGGAGCCGTAGTTTGGAGGAGTATCAAGCAATCATGTGTTGCTGATTCCACAATGGAAGCCGAATATGTAGCTGCCTCTGAAATGGCTAAGGAGGGCTTTTGGCTCGGTAACTTTCTGAAAGAACTTGGAGTGCTTCCTTCTATTCAAGCACCACTCACACTTTATTGTGCCATTAGTGGTGCAGTTGCAAACTCAAAAGAACCACGAATACATAAAAGAAGGAAGCATATTGAGAGAAAATATCACTTGATTCGGGAAATAACTCAAAGGGGTGATGTGAGAGTTTTGAAGATTGAGTCGAAGAACAATTTGGCAGACCCATTTACAAAGGGCTTAACTCAGAAGGTTTTTGATAAGCATGTGGAAGAAATGGGTGTTAGAATTATGAGTGCATGGTTATGAGTCTAAGTGGGAGATTGTTAGGATATACTATTAACCATATTGGTTTAAGTTATAGTATTAATTTACATCCCATGTAAGACTATTTATTTTATTTACTTAATTTAATAAAGTCTTTATTTGAATAGATCATTGTGTTGACATATGTTTCCTTTACTTATATAGTAGACGATTTTGTGTATGGAGTTATTTAACTCATGCACAGAAGATTAAAATTGTGAAAACCCTGCACGTGGAATTTATATCCATCGCATGAAATAAGTTAAGCATATAATAATAAAGGATTAAATTAGTCAATAAATTAAATTTTTAGAAAATTTGATTTAATTGATTGGTGTCGGTAATTCCGACATGGAAAGTTAAGTAAGATGTAATGATAGATTTCTAAATTAAATCGAGGAGTGCAATTACATATTTTTAGTGGAATAATTTATTATAATATGGTTGATTCATTCATTTGCAAATTTATATCATAATTGGAAGCCTCATTTAATAAATCTGCTGTCCCTGCTACGCCTGATTAACTAATCAAATTTAGAAAAGGAAAGGACCTTTATAGAATAAGAGATATTGTTTTTATTTACTAGTCTTTTATATGGAATAAAAGTGACTTTAATACCCATAAATATTATTTTAAATAGATGAAAACGTTTTACACTTAATGGGATTATAAAGGCTGAAAACATTTTACTCATTGTGATGGTATTAAGTCAACTTAAAGGCTGAAAAAGTTTGTCTCTTCCTTTTCCTTCTTCAATGGAAGATTGGGGTAAATAGGGGATGGTTTTCAGAAATATATGATACTCTTTTCATAAAAAATAGCTTGCCCACACTGGTGTTTATTAGAAATGTTAATCAGGAGGTAGTAGAAGGCTGCAGACCTAGATTCCGTAGCAGAAAATGAGTTTTGTGAAAACCTCAAAAGGTTAGTGCTTTCTAATTTTTGTTTTGTTTATATTATCTAGATTTCATGTAAGTTAGATTGATCCATGTGAATAGCTTCCACAGTGCATATCAGTAGTCTTCTTACATATACTAGATAATGTAAAAAGAAATTACATGATTACTTTACATGTTTTGATTTGATACTTACTGTATAAATCATGTTGTTGATGGTTGTTAATCATGTTGTGGATAATGTTAATGTTTTCTGGAATCTGAGTTAATCATCAAGAAAATAGAAGACGAATTTTACATGTTTTTTTTCTAAATTTTGTAAAAATTGTTTTTATGAATTAAGGGAAAAACCATGATGATTTTTGACTATGCCCAACTATAGTCATTAGTCATATGCTCTAATGAGTAGTGTGGTGGCAAGGCAAAGCTACCGGAGTAGTATGTCTCACCCTCGTAAGCGATTTTGTTAATATATGCCTAAATTGATTTTCTGAATTAAGGAAAAATCCGTAAGGAATTTTGAATGTGTCCAATTACCTCTATTATTTTTTTTCCTTTTAAAGTAGACTGGTGGTAATGACCCACTGAGAAATACACACTTCTTTGCTGTGATGTAGACCCTTTTTTGGTCATTCAGAGTCGTTTTGATGGGGGGGTTTTGGGCATTTTTGTGTTTTCTGAAAATTTAAAATTTTTGAAAAAATTATTTTTTGCAAACCAGTAGTGATAGGGTTCATTCCTTATGATTTCCAATGGTTAATAACAGTATTTTATGTAAGTTTACATGTTGACGTAGGTCATCTCCCCATCGGATAAACTTGTATAATAAAATACTATTTTTAGACTCTTGTTTTGATGACTTGTATTAACTTTCCGACTAAGTTACATGTTGAATCAATGAACAAGAGATTACATGAAATATGCTGTTTATCTAACTTAAATTAACAGTTTACTCTCTAACTGAGTTGGTTCTATTTTATTGAAGGGATAACATGTCAAATATTGCATGTATTTTTTGCTTATACAGTTAAGTTTCCCTAACGATTCTAACTGTTTATGTGCATGGTTATATGTGTGATGTCGTTTTTATGAATTTAATTATTCTACAGCATGTCTAATTATCTGTTTTAATCATATAACAGATTAACCATGTCTTCATTCAATCCCTTAACCTCTATCTTGAATCAAAATAAATTGGAAGGCCCAAATTATGTTGACTGGAAATGAAATTTGGACATTGTCCTTAGTGCTAAAGGCTTTAAATTTGTGCTGGTTGAGGAATGCCCAATTAAAGCAGCTGATCCCACTGATGATGAGAATAAAGCCTATGATAAGTGGGTTAAGGCTGACGAGATGGCAAGATGCTAAATTCTTGCCTCCATGGAAAATGTGCTGCAGCATCAACATCAGTCCATGACTTCTGCTTACGCTTTGCTCGAATCTCTCAAAGAGATATTTGGTGAGCAAAATCATGCTGTAAAGCAGACGACCCTGAAAGACCTCTTGACCATAAAAATGGCTGAAGGATGTCAGTGAGAGAGCACTTTCTTAAGATGATGATTCTGTTGAACGAGTTGGAAATTCTTGGTGCGGTTATGATACGGAAGCTTAAGTAGAGATGGTCCTACAAACTCTGTCGGACAATTTTCAGCAATTTCGCTTAAATTATTATATGTATAAGATGGACTTGTCCCTTGCGAAACTATTGAATGAACTTCAAGAGACAAAATCTATCATTAAGCAACAAGCTCCTTCTGCGACGTTCATGGTTAAAAAAACTTTATCTTCGACTTCCACGCCGAAAGGATAAAAGAAAAAGAAGAAGCCCCGTAAGGTTCCAGGTACTAATGGTGGTATGTATAAGACTAAGGTCAAGTGCTATCATTGCAAGAAACTTGGTCACTACAAGAAACAGTGCCCCGACTACATACCCAAGCTGAAAAATAAAGAAGGTACTTCTTTTTAAATGTCATTGAAACTTTTTAGCGGCTGTTTCTACCCTATTTTGGGCTATAGATTCGGGAGCTACTAATCATATTTGCAATTCTTTGCAGGGGCTTCAGGAAACGCGATGCCTAAATGAGAATAAAGTAAGTGTGTTTCAAGCAAATGGGGAGCCAGCACCAGCCTTAGCTAGAGGAAATATTTCTTTTTCGTTTTGTAATAATAGGACTTTGGTTTTAAATAATGTTCTCTATGTACCTTCTATACAAAGGAATTTGCTTTCTGTTTCCCGAATAATGGATGCTGCATATAGCATTTTTTTTTGCTAATAATTGTGCAATTATTAAGTATAATAAGCGTTTTATAATTTTAGCTCCTAGAATAGATGATCTGTTTATATTTGATGTGTCTCAAAATATGCTACAAACATTGGAACTTAATAATATTGATCACTCACATAAGAGAAAAAGTATTTCGGATTTGAGTGAAGCATACTTATGGCACTTACGTCTAGGTCATATTAATATAAATAAGATTTCAAGGTTGGTTCTGATGGACCTTTGAGTTCATTGAAAGTGGAGGAACTTTTGACTTCTGAATCCTGTTTAAAAGGTAAAATGACCAAGAGACCTTTTCTTTCCAAGAGAAATAGAGCCGGTAATAAGTTAGAATTAATTCATTCTGATTTGTGTGGTCCTATGAATATACAAGCAAGAGGTGGTTTTGAGTATTTTGTGACTTTCACAGATGATTACTCAAAATATGGATATATTTATTTGTTGCGCCATAAATCTGAATGCTTTGAAAAATTCAAAGAGTTTAAGATAGAAACGAAAAAGCAACATAATAAACATGACAAAACATTACGATCTGATCATGGTGGGGAATACCTTTCTGCGGAATGCATTAAGTGCCTATCAGAATCAGGAATTAAATCTCAATATTTTGCTCCGGGAACACCAAAAACAAATGGTGTGGCAGAACAAAACTCTAATGGAAATGGTTAGATCAATGTTAAGTTATTCAGATTTCCTTTTTCTTTTTGGGGGTATGCATTAGTAACTACAAATTATATTCTGAACTTGGTTCCTTCGAAGTCGGTACCTTTAACCCCATCTGCATTGTGGAGTGAGTGCAAGCCTAGTCTAACGCATATTCGGGTTTGGGGTTGTCCAACACATGTGCTAAGCGAAAAAACTGATAAATTGGAATCTAAGACAAAAATGTGCATTTTTATTGGATATCCAAAAGGAACGAAAGGGGTTTATTTTATTGTCCTAAGGACCAGAAGGTAATTGTCTCGACAAATGCCAGATTTCTGGAAGAGGACTATTTAATGAACCATGTTCCTAGAAGTATACTCGTTTTATAGTAATTGAGCAATAGAATAACGAATAATGAAACACAAGAACAAATTCCAAAAATCGTTATTGACATACCACTGCATCCACGTAGTGGGAGAAATGTCAATAGGAAGGAGGTTGCATAAGAGCGAACACTTGACATTACGCTACCTTAAACTAGTGGGAGTAATGTCGAGCAACCTGTAATTGTGGAGGAAGACATTCAGGGTAATGTTCAGCAACCTGCAATTGTGCAGCAAGATGTTCAAAGTGCAAGATGTTCAAGGTTTTCAAAATTTAGTTCCAGATATAGCGGATCCTGTAGTGGCTAGTCGTCTTAGTGGGAGAATTATTAGAAAACCTTTACGATTTGCGCTCTTGGGAGAATCATATGATAGAATCCCTGAGGAGACTAATACAGAACCTCTTAATTATGCCGAAGCACTATATGACAAAGATGCTGAAATGTGGATTGTTGCTATGAAATCTGAAATGGAGTTTATGTACTCCAATAAAATATGGGATCTTGTAGAACCACCTTCAGGAGTCTAACCAATTGGTTGTATATGGATTTATAAGAAAAAGAGAGGTGTGGATGGAAAAGTGTAAACTTTTAAAGATAGGCTTGCTGCGAAAGGGTTCACTCAAAAAGAAGGAATTGATTATAAAGAAACCTTTTTGCCAGTAATTGTGCTTAAATGCATTAGGATTCTCTTATCTATTGCTCCTCAGTATGATAATGAGATTTGGCAAATGGATGTCAAGATGACTTTTCTAAATGAAAGTCTTGATGAGTGCATTTACATGGCACAACCAGAAAGTTTCATGGAAAGTGGAAATGAACAAAAGTTTTTTAAACTTAAGAAATCCATTTATGGATTGAAACAGGCATCTAGGGAACGGAACACTTGTTTTGACAATTCGATTAAAACTTTTGGTTTTGATCAATGTGAAAATGAGTCATGTATCTACAAGAAATGGGATGGAGACATGGTAGCATTTTTGATTCAATACATAGATGACATCTTTCTCATAAGTAATAGTGAGAGCATGTTGAGTTCTATTAAGGAGTGGTTGTCATCACGTTTTGATATGAAAGACTTGGGAGAACCATCTCATATCCTTGGGATCAAGCTCATGCGAGATAACAAACAAAGGATATTAGGCTTGCATCAAGCACTTTATATTGATACTATTCTTGCAAGGTTTAGCATGCAAAATTCAAAAAAGGGTTTTATTCTTTTTAGGCATGGAATTACTCTATCATAGGATCAGTCGCCTAAAACGATCGATGAGATAGAGAGAATGAAGGTGGTCCCTTACGCTTCTACTGTAGGGAGTCTCATGTATCATATGTTGTGCACCAGACCTGATATTTACTTTGCTATTGGCATGGTTAGCAGATTTCAGTCTAATCTAGGGTAAGAACATTGGACTGCAGTTAAGCATATAATCAAGTACCTGAAAAGGACTACGGATTACATGCTTGTTTTTCACTCTGGTGATCTTGTACCTATTGGGTATATAGATTCGCACTTCCAGTCAGATAGAGATTCTAGAAAATCTACTTTGGGATATGTGTTTACTTTAGGGGGTGGAGCTATAGTTTGGAAGAGTATCAAACAATCATGTGTTGTTGATTTCACCATGAAAGCCGAATATGTAGCTGCCTCTGAGGCAGCTAAGGAGGCTGTTTGGCTCGATAACTTTCTGAAAGAGCTTGGAGTGGTTCCTTCTGTTCAAGTACCACTCACACTTTATTGTGCCAATAGTGGTGCAGTTGAAAACTCGAAAGAACCATGAAGCCATAAAAGAAGTAAGCATATTGAGAGAAAATAGCTCTTGATTCGGGATATAACTCAAACGAGTGATGTGAGAGTTTTGAAGATTGAGTCGAAGAATAATTTAGCGGACCCATTTACAAAGGGCTTAACTCAGAAGGTTTTTGTTAAGCATGTCGAAGAAATGGGTGTTAGAATTATGAGTGCATGGTTATGAGTCTAAGTGGGAGATTGTTAGGATATACTATTAACCATGTTGGTTTAAGTTATAGTATTATTTTACATCCCATGTAAAGACTATTTATTTCATTTACTTAATTTAATAAAGTCTTTATTTGAATAGATCATTGTGTTGACATGTGTGTCCTTTACTTATATAGTAGACGATTTTGTGTATGGAGTTATTTAACTCATGCACGGAAGATTAAAATTATCGATTCTTATAAGTTCTAAATTAATGTTCACAATCAAAGATGAAGTTGGACAAACATCTTGATGGTTAGAGCACAAGATTAAATATAGTTTGATCTTAATTATGAGAGTGGTAATATTTCAACTTCTTGTGCTAGTACATTTCATACGTATTGAACAAACCAAGTAGAGATGTTTGTTTATGTTCTGGATATTAATAAAAAATTTCTCTAGTCCATTACATGTACCTATACTCTTAATCTTGATATTATTATTATGATCTTTGTAGTTTGATTTATTATTTTAATCTATTAAAAGGTGAGACTTTATTACGAGTCAATATATTCCTATCAGATTGGATGATGACAAATTACATTAGTGAAATAATATTTAGTTGATAGAACCATGTCTCGAATTCGAGATAGATGACACCCCTTTATGGTTGCTTATAAGTTTTCTTGTGAAAACCATGCAGGTGGTTTTTATATTTGTCATATGAAATAAGTTAAGCATATAATAATAAAGGATTAAATTAGTCAATAAATTAAATCTTTAGAAAATTTGATTTAATTGATTGGTGTCGGTAATTCTGACATGGAGAGTTAAATAAGATGTAATGATAGATTTCTAAATTAAATCGAGGAGTACAATTACAGATTTTTAGTGGAATAATTTGTAATTTATTATGATATGGTTAATTCATTCATTTACAAATTTATATCATAATTGGAAGCCTCAGTTAATAAATATATGGTCCCTGCTACGCCTATTAACTAATCAAATTTGGAAAAGAAAAGGACCTTTATAGAAGAAGTGATATTGTTTTTATTTATTAGTCTTCTATAAGGAATAAAAGTGACTTTAATACCCATAAATATTATTTTAAAGACCTGAAAGCGTTTTGCACTTAATGGGAATATTAAGGCTGAAAACGTTTTACTCATTATGGTGGTATTAAGTCAGCTTAAAGGCTGAAAACATTTTTCTCTTCCTTTTCCTTCTTCAATGGAAAATTGGGATAAATAGGGACTGGTTTTCAGAAATATATGATACTTTTTTCATAAAAAATAGCTTGCCCACACTAGTGTTGATTAGAAAAGTTAATTAGGAAGTAGTATAAGGCTGCAGACCTGGATTCCGTAGCAGAAAACGAATTTTGTGAAAGCCTCAAAAGGTTAGTGCTTTCTGATTTTCATTTTGTTTATGTTATCTAGATTTCATGTAAGTTAGATTGATCCATGTGAATAGCTTTCGTTGTGCATATTCTAACATCAACAAACTGCATTTGTGGTTAACTAATTGATGTAACATAGTTGTCTGCTTCTGCGGTTAAAATTATTCTCGTCACATAGTTACGTTTCATTCAAGTTCCAACTATTTGAGAATTTCTGAAAGAATCTGCTGATCATCTTCCAATTGTTGGTATACTAGTAATTATCACTTGCCTACCATCAGTGGTTATGGTGCGATGGAGCTATTCCCTCCACCTTAATTAGAGGTCTCTTGTTTAAGTCTTATGTGGCATGAATCGTAAAGAACTTGCCTACTGCGATTATTACATGGCTACCATCTAACCGTTGAGGTTTATAGTTCCTTAAGCAGAATTTCAGTCATCCAAATGAAATGTGGGAGTTATGAAGCAACTTGTGTATAAAGAAGGCCAAACACATCGACAGATCCCTTAACTTGGCACGAACTTTCATTTTGGTACCTCAATTAGCCATTGTTCATTTTAAACACCCAAACTAGTGTCTCGCTGTGTCATTTTGACACTTTTTGCTGAGTTGACACAATGTGTGTGTTGCACCGATTTTGAGAGCGTGAAAGACTAAATTTTGCAAATTATTATTTTTTTATTTGTTCTTCTTTCTCTTCTCCTTCTCCAATACTTCCTCCACACCCATCTCTTCGTTCCTCTGTTGTTTTGTCGTCGTGTTGTTGCGAATGTATCCATAATCGTAGCTATTCACTCTTCGCTTCCACCATCATCTTCATAAATTACAAAAATTTCTCCGAAATAATTTTTTCCCAAATAATTGCAAAACGAAGATTTCATCATTTTTTTTAAAAAATAATATATTTTTGAGTTACTCCATCGTTGACCTTTAAGTTCAACTTTTTCAGTGATTCAAAGGTTTTGCGGTGGTTGAAAGTGGTGGAAATTGTCGATGTGTTTGGCCTATAAAAAATTATCAAAGTTAGCAAATTGAGCTACGTGTCTACACACATGCATCACAAAGCTATTTCAATGTGAAGTGAAAATAGTGTTCGAATCTCTATATGGGTGTGGCCTAATAGGTTACTAAAGTTGGTGTACATTTTGATGATCGAGATTTGAATCTAGCAGGTTATTGTTTTCGATCTTCCTATGCATTGTTATGCAGAGTTAACCAATGGGGATAGTAGGTATCTGGTGAAATAATTGACGTGTACCTAATTAAGTTAGTGAACAACATTACTTTTTGTTTGTAAATAAGAAAAAGTTGGAGTTAAAAGCTTTTTTTTTTTGGTTTCCCACCCGTTGTCCAGTACCAGCATTGGAGCCCCGATTAATTCGAATCGCACATTGTAGGGCCCATTCTGGGGGTGGCACTCCCAATGGAATTTTTTCCATACCCAGGGCTCGAACCCGAGACCTCTGGTTAAGGATAGAGCAGTCCCACCACTGCACCACAATCCATTTTGGTTGGAGTTAAAAGCTTATATGGTCACTCAACTTTGATTATTTGGCCTCCATAGTCACTTAATTTTATTTTGTCTTTCAAAAGTCACTTAACTTTGATTATTTGACTTCTATAGTCATTACTCATTATTTTCAAAAAAATAATTTTTGATACCTATTAAATGACTTGACAATTGTAAAATTAGGTTTCATAACTATTTAAAGATTTTAATAAGAAATATTTTTTTACTTTCAAGATAAAATACTAAAAGTACAATATTTGAATTTAAGAAGATAATTAGTTCATTCATCACACTGAATTCTATAACAGAAAAGGAATAAGAAATGAACACATAATAAAATTGCAGGAAGCAAGGAACTGCTTGAGACACTTATTGTAAACGCAAGGTCATCCAAAATGAATCAGATGGCCTGCCTTGTCTATGCCATGAAATGTAGTCTTGTCACCGAGTTGACTGTCATCAAGTGATGCAAAACAATCATCAGGTTTATTCAATTGTCATTTTTGAAACTTGACCCTAAGTTCAATACATGTTACTTGTTTAAAAATATTTTAAGTTAATTATTGTGATTTATATTATTATTTTTTTGTAATTTTTAGATAAACGGAAAGAGTATTAACTACAAATAGAGGAAATTGAGCTCAATTTCCAACAATAAAGAGATAAATAAATAAATATATATATATATATATATATATATATATATATACAAATAATTATATTCAATAATACATATGTGAAATTAAATAAAAATAGAAGGGTCATTCAGTCGATTTGCTTTTCGACCCCAAGCTACTTTATGTTCTCACGTATTAAATCTTTTATATTGTTAATTATTGTGGTTTAAAGTACTTTTCAAATAATATATGTTAGTTCTTAAGTCCCAATTTCTGTAACTATGATAGAATTTCGAGAGCCAACTGAATATTTTATGTCTTTTAAATATTTTAACTTGTTAATTATTATAATTTATATCACTTTTTATATCACTTTAAAATAATTATCCCAATATATAAGTAATTCTGGAGAAGTCCTCAAATAATAATAAGTGAGACTTTGAGGAGCTTAGTTGTCATTTTGGAATGTTGACCCTAAGCTCCTCAAACATTCACTCTTCTATATATTAGAATTATTGAATTGATGTAGTAGTTAAATTTAGGTCAATTTACATAAATGGTATAATATATAGCCTTATTTACGAATCATAGTACATTTTTTACTTTACTGATTATAGCCTAATTTTTCTTACCAAATATAGTCAAACGCATGTATAATACATTTCTAATACAGTTGTACTATAGTAACACATAAACTAATTTGAATACTATTCAATTGGTTGAAATTCAGCTATAATACGTTTTTAACATCATTAATAAGAGAAAAAAATAAACTACAATTGTAATACATTTTGAATTCAATATATTATACATAAATAGACGTTTTTCAATATACATGGTAAAATATATAACTAAACTATTTTTAATACAAATATATTACAAGTATTATATATGAATTTCAAACTTTCTGTCACGGCCCAATTTTTCAAGTCATGATGGCGCCTACTGTAACCCACCAATAAGTAAGCCAAACCCTAGCCCGAAGAGACAAGCGACAGGCTAACGGGCGGAATCTCAGAAAACAGAGATGAAGTGGAAGTAACCATACTAATAAACATGCTAGAAATATAAAACAAAATCAAAATATATATTCATACCAAGACTGAGAAGGAAGAGGACAATCTATAAAGTCAAGAACCTCTCCCAAGACCTGGTGAGGTCGGCACAAGAGCCACTACTAGACATGTCCAAAATACAAGACAGAAACCAAATATATACAACAAGTACTACAGTCTCGAGAGCAAAAGACTATACAGTAGAGATGGAGTAGGATCTGCCTCGGACGTCAGTAAGCTCACCCTGCTCCGGAGTCAATGCTGAGAAGAGTGTCACGTCAAAACCGTCGACTAGTGCCCGGATCTGCATCGGGAAAAAGATGTAGAAGTGCAGTATGAGTACCGGGGCAACGGGTACTCAGTAGGCATCATCGGCTGACTGAGCTTAATATAATATAAGCAATAAAATTCGAGGGTGCATGCTAGGTCCGGGGTATAAATAATAAGTACATAAGTAACTGCCGAAGCGTAT
Organism: Capsicum rhomboideum; assembly: GCA_031232105.1. NCBI lineage: Eukaryota > Viridiplantae > Streptophyta > Magnoliopsida > Solanales > Solanaceae > Capsicum > Capsicum rhomboideum. Next base: position 152,954,295 of record CP124714.1, read on the forward strand.
AGATATGCTCAGGAGAGAATAAGTGCGATACAGAATAACGAGTGAATAAATGCGTAAGTAAACACGCAAATCAAACATAACCTATCTGGGCCCCCATAAACCCGATAGGCACACGAAAGAAAACAATAACCCACTCTGGACCCCATAAACCAGCGGGACACACAAGAAAAGTAAATGCATAGTCACTAGTGTCTCAAAGCTGTATCAGTATCCAGTAACCACAATAACCAACAAGTGTGTGCACCGGGCTTGAACCGACACCAATGGGTAATAATAAGAGGCCATATGTCGAAATCGAACCGAACATAGTGGATAATAACAATAGGCCACATATATATCATAACCGCCGGACTCGAACCGAAACTCAAAGAACAACAGTATAGTAACCACGGTACCCAGTACCAGAACTCTCCAATCATATCATAACCAGATGTCGGACTCGAACTGGAACTCATAACAATCGGTAACCATCATATCTGAATCAGTGGACGGACTCGAACCGAAACTCATAATAATTAGTACCCATCATATCTGAATCAGTGGCCAGACTCGAACCGAAACTCATAATAATCAGTAACCAAGTGATAGAGTAGTGCCAGAATCCACACAAACACAAGTAAACGGGGACATACCGGCCCCACAACGAACCCGAAACATAAATAAGGAGTTAACCCACAAGTCAATCTCGGGATCGTTCTAGGTCAACTATCTACTATAAAAAATATGTATATACAAGTCTGGGTATACATTATAAATCATGGCAAGGCGGGTCCGCATTCTAAATCAAACTAGCCGACCCCGGTCAAATACGGTGCTATTAGGGACTGACAAGGCTAAATAGGTCAAAAGGACGTAACTAGGGTAATTCAACACAAATTTTATCCTAAAAGATCATCTCAAGGCTTAACTAAGCCTAACAATGTTTAAAGCTAACTATACCGACTGTGAAGAGTAGCGGGGCCCACTACGGGGTCCCAAAACCAAGTCTGGGCTAAGGTTTCCCAAACCACTACTAACACTAGTACAATATTAACCAACCCTATAAAAGTAATCTCTGGCACACCACGAGGATAACGGGCCCGAAACATATCTGAACAAGGTCCTAACCGATCCAAAAGGCCTAATCATAGCAAGCCAATGCCAATCTACAACTACCAGCCCAAACACTAGCATAATAGTATGCAAATACTATAAATAAACTCAATCTAGGTATATGGTAAGCCTAGCCTACCTGGACGCCGTCGAATATCTGGCAAAGCTTGCTAAATAGGAGTCTTCCCCTTCCGTGAGACCTCAGATTTCTGCCACGCTAGCAAAATAATAAACTACATGTCAAAACATGAATATTGATACCCATATTGCATTAGTTCGGACAAAAAAAACTTCCGAACGGTCCATGTGGGACCCACTTGCGAAATCGCAAAACCGAAACCGTCACAGCGTCACAAATCACCCCGTGACCAATAGTAAAAACTAACACCGCTCAATTTGAGCTCAATAGATAGCTCAAACATCAACACCAATCCCAGCAACCACTGTAACTAAAACTACCGTAAAAATAAGAAAACGTACCGTAGAAACGACGAGAACGAGTCCACGAACTCAAGTCTACCAACCCCTAACCTTGAATCTCTCTAGAAATGCCTAAAGTTGAGCTTATATTGATTAACAATGGTGGAATATATGTAACACTTAATAAAGAAAACAAAATGACAAAAGAAAATAATACTATAGTGTATATATATATATACTACACGTACAAAATCAAAAAGAAAGTAATCTTATAGTCAAATACTAATTAATGTTAACATGCACATGGCCTTATCCATTTTCACTCTCCGTATATATATATATATATATATTCAGATACTGGATAGGCTCGTGGTAAAATAAATACAATATTTTAAATATACCATCATGAATAGAAAATTATTTTGAACAAAACTTCTATAAAATAAAAATATTATGTTAACAAAATTAGATTTACTATCTCCATTTAAAAATATTACTCAATTATAGAACTTTTATAAATTAGTATAGATATATCATTTTACCAAATTCTAATTTAATTTAAATATTTTGCAACACGCTCGATATAAATAATATTCTCAAACGAACTGCCCGAAAACCAAACTATCAGTCCCAGCAAGTCATACATAACTTGGGGCAGTTATAGAAAAGCTCTAAAAGCTGAGAACACACGAAAACGAGGGAAATGACTGGGAGAGGCATTACAACATTCACTACTAAAAGGACTTTCGTCCTTGAAAGTCAACAGTAAATGCTTACCTGAAGATGTGAACAAGTAGGGATACTGGGCTTCCATATCACGCTCAAGTTCCCAAGTGGACTCCTCAACCGGACGGTGATGCCATTGTACCTTAACCATTGGAATGTCCCGGGAACGCAATCTTCGGACATCTCTGGCTAAAATGGATACAGGCTCCTCCACAAATGCCAACTTCTCGTCAAACTGAACCGAGTCCCACTGAAGTACATGTGATTTATTGGGAATGTACTGTCGCAGCATAGAAACATGAAACACCGGGTGAATAGCTGAAAAGGCCAGAGGTAAAGACAACACATATGCTACCTCTCCAACTGTCCGCAGAATCTCAAAGGTCCAATATATCTAGGGCTAAGCTTGCCCTTCCTACCAAACCGCATCATGCCCTTCATGGGCGATACTCGTAAGAAGACCCTATCACCCAATCTGAATTTCAATGGACGACATCTACGGTCAGCATAAATCCTCTGTCTACTCTGAGCTATCCGCAGCCTGTCCTGAATTACCCGAACTCGGTCCAAAGACTCTCGGAGCAAATCTGTGCCACGAGGACTAATCTCTGAAGTCTAGAACCAACTAACTGGAGATCGACATCGTCTACAATACAAACCCTCAAACGGAGCCATCTGAATGCTGGAGTGGGAGCTATTATTATACGCGAACTCTGTTAAAGGCAAGAACTGATCCCATTGGCCCCCAAAGTCAAGTACACACGCGCGAAGCATATCCTCTAATACCTGAATAGTTCGCTCTGACTGCTCGTCGGTCTGAGGATGAAACGCAGTACTGAGGTCCACCTGGGTACCCAACTCCTCCTGGAAAGTCTGCCAAAAACTGGAGGTAAACTAAGACCCTCGGTCTGAGATAATAGACACTGGCACTTCGTGTAGGCGAATCACCTTCTGAATATATACACGAGCTAATCTCTCAGCATTGTAAGAAACTCAAACAGGGATGAAGTGCGCGGACTTAGTCAACCGATCTATAACAACCCAAATACTATCAAAGCCACGAGAGGTGCGAGGTAACCCACCAACAAAATCCATAGTGACTCGCTCCCACTTCCACTCGAGAATGGGCAACTGCTAAAGTAGTCCACCGGGTCTCTGGTGCTCGACCTTTACCTGCTGACAATAGAGGCATCGAGCTACAAACCCTGCTATGTCTCGTCGCATACCACGCCACCAATAGTGCTGTCTCAGATCTCTATACATCTTAGCTGTCCCGGGGTAAATAGAATATTTAGAACTGTGCGCCTCACGCAGAATCAACTAAGTCAATTCCCCAACCCTCGGAACACAAATACGGCCATCAAACCTCAGAATACCATTCGAATCCAAGGTATCCCTCTCAGACTCACCCTTTAACACCTGATCCCGAAGGATACGAAGACCACTATCCTCAAACTGACAACGCTGAATCTGTTCCAACAAAGTAGATCTGGCCTCAACGCAAGCAACAATCCTCCTGGGGTCAGAAATATCCAATCAAACCATCGAGTTAGCTAAGAACTGAATGTCAAAAGCCAATGGCTGCTGAAAGACTGGAATAAAGGCTAACCTACCCATACTCACTACCTTCCGACTAAAGGCATCCGCTACCACATTCGCCTTGCCCGGATGATAGAGAATAGAGATATCATAGTCCTTCAACAACTCAATCCATTTGCGCTACCTCGAATTAAGATCCCTCTGAGTCATAATATGCTGAAGACTGCGGTGGTCTGTACAGATCTCACAATGAACAACGTATAGATAATGCCTTCAAATTTGTAGTGTAACACTACCACTGCTAACTCTAATTAATGAGTGGGGTAATTATGTTCGTGCACCTTCAGCTGCCTTGACGCATATGAAATAACACGACCCCTCTACATCAGAACGCATCCTAAACCGATCCCAGATACATCATAATATATGGTGAAACCCTTGCCCTCAGCTGGAAGAGTCAACACAGGGGCATAAGTAAGTCGATCCTTGACCATCATAAAGCTTGCCTCACAGTCCTCAGACCACTAAAACGGAACCTCTTTCCTGGTCAGTCTGGTCATAGGAGATGCAATAGAAGAGAAACCCTCAACAAATCGTTTGTAATAACCTGCCAACCCAACAAAACTGCGAACCTCCGTAGGTAACGTGGGCCTAGACCAACCTTGAATAGCCTCAATCTTTGCTGGGTCTACCATGATACCGTGTTTGGATACAACATGCCCCAAAAAAGCTATAGAATCAAGCCAGAACTCACACTTTGAGAACTTGGCATAAAGCCGATGATCTCTCAAAGTGTGGAGCATAATCCTCGAATGCTGCTCGTGCTCCTCGCTACTCCTCGAATAAACTAAGATGTCGTCAATAAACACAATCACAAAGGAGTCTAAGTATGGCCTAAATACATGATTCATTAAATCCATGAAGGCTGTTGGGGCATTAGTCAACCCAAAAGACATCACCAGGAACTCATAGTGGTCGTACTGAGTCCTGAAGTCTTTCTTTGGGATGTCCTCAACCCTAAATCTCAGTTGATGGTATCCAGATCGCAAATCTATTTTTGAGAACATCGCTGCACCCTGAAGCTGATCAAACAAATCATCAATACGAGACATAGGATATTTATTCTTTACTGTCACCCTATTTAGCTGTCTATAGTCGATACACACACGCATGGAGCCATCCTTCTTCTTTACAAATAGAACTGGAGCACCCCACGGTGATACACTCAGCCTGATAAAACCCTTACCCAAAAGATCCTCAAGCTGACTACTCAGCTCTCTCAACTCAGCAGGAGCCATACGATAAGGAGCCATAGAAATAGGTCGAGTGCCCGGCTCGAGGTCTATAATGAACTCTATATCATGCTTAGGAGGAAGGCCAGGTAGGTCAGTCGGGAATACATCAGAAAACTCACGAACAACGGGGACGGAGTCAAGTGACAGACTCTCAACACTAGCATCCCGAACATACGCAAAGAATGAATCACATCCCCTCGACATCAATCTATGAGCCCAAACATAAGAAATAATCCCCGTTGGTGTGCGGCTAACAGAACCCTGCCACACTATCGGGGGTACATCGGGCATGACTAAGGTAACGGTCTTGGCAAAGCAATCCAAGACTGCATGGTGAAAAGACAACCAGTCCATGCCCAGAATCACATCAAAGTCTACGGCCAATACAATAAAATCAACCTGAGTCTCAAACTCCTGAATAGTCACCATACATGATCTATATACCCGATCCCCTACTAAAGAATCACCAACACCTAAGGTCACAGATACATAAGAAAACGTGGATCCGGGATCAAATAATGCAGAAGCTGGTTGATAGCATATGAAAATCGTACCTGTAATCACCGCATCTGAAGCCTTAGCCTCCGACCTAGCCGGCACGACATACAACTGACGCTGGCTACTATTAGTCTGAGCACCAACCTGACTACCAGTCCAACCTCCCTGCGCTCCACCTCGGGAACCCTGGGGACTACCCCGACGACCCTGTGCACCACCTCTACCTACTGGTTGTATAGATCTGATAGATTGTGCCGTCTGAACTGAAGGATTAATCGCCATGTGCTGAGGACACTCACGCGCGAAATGACTGACAACCCCACAAGTATAATATGCTCCTAGCTCCCTGCTCGGCCTAGAAGATCCAACTGATCCGGTATGACCACCTCTAGTCGATGAATTGGACTGACCACGCCCCTGAGGCTGACTACCAGAACCACTATAGGCGGGTTGACCTCTATCAAAAATCTGCAAGGCTGACTGTACGGGCCTACTAGGCTGACCCTGTTGCTGAGAGGACTGATGTTGCTGCTGTGGGTACCTACCCTGAAACCCGTGACCTCTGAACTGCGAGCTGCTGTGACTGCCACTGTAACTACCCTGGAATCGGGGTCTCTTATCGCTGCCCCCTTGGGCCCCGCAATCCATCTCGTCAATAGAGTATACATGCTCAGTAATCTCTGCGAATGACTTTCCTGAAGTCACTAAACTCTGGGTAGCCCTACGGAGTGGCAATCTCAGTCCCCTGACAAAACATCTAACTCTCTCATACTCATCAGGCAAAATAGAAGTAGCGTTCCTAGCAAGAACATGAAACCTCACCTTATACTCGGCGAAAGATAATGAACCCTGAGTCAATCTGGAGAACTCATCCCTGAGCCGCTCCCGCATAGTACGGGGCATATACTTTCCCAAGAAAATCTCAGAGAACTGGGTACAAGTAACCGACAGAGATCCTACTGGCCTGGATTAAGATATCCCCTCCACCATCTCCTCGCTGCAGTATCAAACTGATATGCCACAAAATCAACACCACGAGACTGTACCAATCCCAAATTCCTCAGTCTATCCTCGCAGCTGGACAAGAACTCATAAGCATTCTCTCCTGGAGTACCAGTAAATCTAGGTGGAGCTAATCTCAAGAAGTGACTCACCATCTTTTGCTCCTCGGCAGACATAACTGGCTAGACTGCTACCGGTACAGGCAGAACCTCAGCTCTGGGTGTCGCAGCAACAGGCTGCACCCCAACACCAACTCCCTGTGCGGCTGGTTGTACTCCCGTAACTGGCGTACCTCCAACTAATCCCAACAACTGTACCAAAGTATCTCGGAGCACTGAAGCATCAATAAATTCGGGTGGAACCTGGGCTGCTCCCTGGCCCACCGGTTGCTGTGGCGGCGAAATATCTAGAACTGTAACGGGATCGGGTGACTGGTCTCTAGCATGATCTCGGCCTGGGGATGCTACTCTGCCTTGGCTCCGACCTCTAGATCGACCTCAGCCCCTAACTGGAGCCCTCACTGCAGGCTCGGGGTCCCGACCCCCGGCTCTCGCACCATGCGGCCTAGCCATCTACGTAAAGAGTGAACCAAATAGAGATTAAAAACCAACATAGACACCAATGCATGTAGGCGAATCAAGGAAATAAGATTTACCCTAAATATGCTATGTAGCCTCCCAAAGATAGGATACGGACGTCTCCGTACCGATCTGCGAGACTCTACTAAACATCGGCTCATGCACCAACAATAGCAGTGAAACCTAGGCTCTGATACCAAGCTGTCACGACCCAATTTTTCAAGTCATGATAGCACCTACCGTAACCCACCAATAGGCAAGCCAAACCCTAGCCCGGAGCGACAAGCGATAGGCTAACGAGCAGAATCTCAAAAAACAGAGATGAAGTGGAAGTAACCATACTAATAAACATGCTAGAAATATAAAAACAAAATCAAAATATATATTCATACCAAGACTGAGAAGGAAGAGGACAATCTATAAAGTCAAGAACCCCTCCCAAGATCGGGTGAGGTCGGTACAAGAGCCACTACTAGACATATCCAAAGTACAAGACCGAAATCAAATATATACAACAAGTACTACAGTCTTTAGAGCAAAAGACTATACAGTAGAGATGGAGTAGGATCTGCCTCGGACGTCAGTAAGCTCACCCTGCTTTGGAGTCAGTGCTGAGAAGAGTGTCACGTCAAAATCGTCGACTAGTGCCCGGATCTGCATAAGGGAAAAGATGCAGAAGTGCAGTATGAGTACCGGGGCGACGGGTACTCAGTAGGCATCATCGGCTGACTGAGCTCAATATAATATAAGCAAGCTAAAATGCGAGGGTACATGCTAGGTCCGAGGTATAAATAATAAGTACATAAGTAACTGCCGAGGCGTATAGATATGCTCAGGAGAGAATAAGTCTGATACAGAACAACGAGTGAATAAACGTGTAAGTAAACACACAAATCAAACATAACCCACCAAGGGCCCCATAAACCCGACAAGCACACGAAAGAAAACAATAACCCAGTCTGGCCCCCGTAAACCAGCGGGACACACAAGAAAAGTAAATGCATAGTCACTAGTGTCTTGAAGCTGTATCAGTATCCAGTAACCACAACAACCAACAAGGGTGTGCACCGGGCTTGAACAGGCACCAATGGGTAATAACAAGAGGCCAGACATCAGAATCGAACCGGACATAATGGATAATAACAATAGGCCACATATATATCGTAACCGCCGGACTCGAACCAAAACTCAGAGAACAACAATATCGTAACCATGGTATCTAGTACCAGAACTCTCCAATCATAGCATAACCAGATGTCGGACTCGAATCGAAACTCATAACAATCGGTAACCATCATATCTGAATCAGTGGCCGGACTCAAATCGGAACTCATAATAATTAGTACCCATCATATCTGAATTAGTGGCCAGACTCGAACCAGAACTCATAATAATCAGTAACCAAGTGACAGAGTAGTGCCAGAATCCACACAAACATAAGTAAACAGGGACATACCAGCCCCAGAATGAACCCAAAACATAAATAAGGAGCTAACCCACCACATACTACAAGTCAATCTCGGGATCCTTCCAGGTCAACTATCTACTATAAACAATATGTATATACAAGTCTGGGCATACATTATAAGTCATGGCAAGACGGGTCCGCATTATAAATCAAACTAGCCGACCCCAGTCAAATACAGTGCTATTAGGGACTGACAAGGTTAAATAGGTCAAAAGGGCATAACTAGGGTAATTCAACACAAATTTTATCCTAAAAGATCATCTCAAGGCTTAACTAAGCCTAACAATGTTTAAAGCTAACTATACCGACTGTGAAGAGTAGCGAGGCCCACTACGGGGTCCCGGAATCAAGTCTGGTCTAAGGTTTCCCAAACCCCTACTAACAGTAGTACAATATTAACCAACCCTATAAAAGTAATCTCTGGCACACCACGAGGATAACGGGCCCGGAACATATCCGAACAAGGCCCTAACCAGCCTAAAAGGCCTAATCATAGCAAGTCAATGCCAATCTACAACTACCAGCCCAAACACTAGCATAATAGTATGCAAATACTATAAATAAACTCAGTTTAGGTATATGGTAAGCCTAGCCTACTTGGACACCGCCGAATATCTGTCAAAGCTTGCTAAATAGGAGTCTTCCCCTTCCGTGAGACCTCAGATTTCTGCCACGCTAGCATAATAATAAACTACATGTCAAAACATGAATATTGATACCCATATTGCATTAGTTCGGAAAAAAACATCCAAACGGTCCATGTGGGGCCCACTTGCAAAATCGCAAAATCAAAACCGTCATAGCGTCCCAAACACCCCGTGACCAATAGTAAAAACTAACACCGCTCAATTTGAGCTCAATAGATAGCTCAAACATCAACACCAATCCCAACAAAACCCGTAACTAAAACTACCGTAAAAATAAGAAAACGTACCGTAGAAACGACGAGAATGAGTCCACGAACTCAAGTCTACCAACCCCTAACCTTGAATCTCTCTAGAAATGCCTAAAGTTGAGCTTATATTGATTAAAAATGGTGGAATATATGTAACACTTAATAAAGAAAACAAAATGACAAAAGAAAATAATACTATAGTATATATGTATATACTACACGTACAAAATCAAAAAGAAAGTAATCTTATAGTCAAATACTAATTAATGTTAACATGCACATGACCTTATCCATTTTCGCTCTCTGTATGTATATATATATTCGGATACTGCATAGGCTCGTGGTAAAATAAATACAATATTTTAAATATACCATCATGAATAGAAAATTATTTTGAACAAAACCTCTATAAAATAAAAATATTATGTTAACAAAATTAGATTTACTATCTCCATTTTAAAAATATTACTAAATTATAGAACTTTTATAAAGTAGTATAGATATATCATTTTACCAAATTCTATTTTAATTTAAATATTTTGCAACACGCTCGATATAAATAATATTCTCAAACGAACTACCCGAAAATCGAACTGTCAGTCCCAACAAGTCATAAATAACTTGGGGCGGTTATAGAAAAGCTCTAAACGCTGAGAACACACGAAAACGAGGGAAATGACTGGGAGGGTCATTACACTTTCCATTACAATTTAAATTAGTTTACGTTATTAGAAGTGTATTATATTTGTTATGAAATAACAACTATCAAATTCATAACAATGTATAAAATTGAATTTGAATTGTATTATAATGATTGTTTATGTGTAATACAATTTTAATACAACTTTTAAAAACTTCACCTCTTCTTCTCCAGTGGATCACCACCACCAAACCACCGTTATACCCACCATCCTCGATCAAACCAGCCACCAAACAACTATTTAACCCATCGAAAAACCACTACAACCTCCGACAGAATGAGAAATAAAATACTCAACACCGCCGCTGTCACCACTCTTCTCCTCATTTTTCTGGCGAAACACCATCTCCGGTGAAGTCAAACTCCGTCCAAGCAGTGGTAGTCTGGCAATGGTCCGGTGGTTTATGGGTCTGATTCGTTGGAGTTTATGCCGATTTCCCCGGGGCAAAGCTGGATTCACGTCGGAGAAGAAGACAACCCATCTTCCCCTTTTCCGACCACAATCCAGCCACCAAACAACCCCCTCTTCCCCTTTCCTAACCACAATCCATCCACCATCATGTCCAGACTCCATCTCTGATGAAGTCAATTGTCAGAGCAATCAAATCAGTCATCACTCCGGTGAAACAAACAACATCACAACAGCCACACCACCACTGTTCTCTTCTCCGATCCATCTCCCCCTTCCCTATTCCAGTGAATTCCGTCCAACCAACAGTGCTGGCTGTAACCAGCAAACCTCTAATCCATGATTTTAGCTATTAAAGGTAAAAATAGGCTATAATCCATAATAGAATAAAAATAGTATTATTTATGGTAATAATACCTTATATTATACTGTTTATATAATTATCCCTTTAATGGTTAAATACACGAGCCATATATCATAATGGTGCATTATAGAACTATTTATTACTATAACTCGTGTGTAAATAAGTTACTGATGGGAGATCTTGTATACATCTATTGGAGCTGATCATATGTTTGTTAAGAAAAAAAAAATGAACACATAAGACGTTAATCAATATGGAGCATCTGGTGCTACTAATAATCTAATTTGAAAAAGCAAGAAAATCATATTAGCTAATCTACACCTAAACAGAAACAAAATAAAAAAAATACTAATGTTAAAAACTAACCAAAGAATGAATAGAACTGAAAAAGAAAAAAAAAAGAGGATAAAGATCCATTATTATCTATAAGAATAAAAAAATTAATTGATAACTCCGAATTAAATATTGATTTTAAAATTTTAAAATATTCTTTTTAAAAAAATTACAATTGTCAAGTCATTAAATAGGTACTAAAAACTAAATTTTTGGAAATAATGAATAATGATCATAGAAGTCAAATAATCAAAGTTGAGTGACTTTTAAAAGACAAAACAAAGTTGAGTGACTATGGAAGTCAAGTAATCAAAGTTGAGTGACTTTTGAAAGACAAAATAAAATTGAGTGATTATTGAGGCCAATTAGGCAAAGTTGAGTGATCATATAAACTTTTAACTCGAAAAAGTTGCTAGTGTGCGATTACCTTGGCCTTAATCGACAAGGTGTTGAGATAATATTTAGTTGAAATTTGAAAAAGATAAAAAAAAATATGGATAAATTATAGTTTAATGTCTTTGGATACTTGATGGTTAAACAAAAATTAGGAGCAACCATTAAGGGTTTTGGAGGAATAGTAAATATTCCTTCATTTTTAATTAAAAGTTTTTAGTTCAAATCCTGGGAATAAAAGATTTTTTTGTTCGAGAGCGTTAAAACTTCAAGTAGTGAGTTTTTTTTATAATGTGAATCTAAATTGGCATAGTAAATAAACGTACCTTTAACTTGCTTCGGTTTGCATCTATGTCCTCCAAATTTGGGTGTGCACAAGTAGACACTTAGAGCTCGTTTGGTACAAGGGATAAGGAATAACTAATCGCGAGATTAATTTTAGACTGAGTTTATTCCATGTTTGGTTGAGATAAAATGCATGGGATAACTCATCCCAAGATTAGTTATCCCGGAATTATAGTGTTATTTTTATCCCATATTGTGGGTGGAATAACTAATCCGGGGATAGCGAATCCCGGGATAACTTGTTCCTAACCAAACAACTCCTTAAAGTCTTAAACTTGTATAAAGTTGAACAAGTAGATACATGCAACCTATAGATGTCATATGCCATTCGTGGCCAATTTGCGTCTTATGTGGCATCCTACATGTATTATGCCACATAGGATACGTGTATCTACTTGTTCAATGTTATACAGGTTTAAGTGTCTGCTTGTGCATGTCCAAAGTTGGAGGACATAGATGTCAACTAAGGCCAAGTTAAAGGACATGTTTATGTATTATGTCAATCTAAATTAGTCAAACTTGTGGATTTTGACTTGGATGGCTAACAAAACATATATAGGAGCAACCACCAAACACACCAAGGGGAAGTTGATGAAATTTAATCACAAGTTTTAGGTTGAATCTTGAGAATGAAGTATACTTTAAGCGTTAAAAGTTTTAGGTTGAATCTTGAGAATGAAGTATACTTGAGAATGAGTTTTAGACACCAAATGATTAAACAAAAAACAGGAATAGTGTTTCTTTTAAGTAAAAAAATTCAATTACTTTTTTTCTTAATAATCAATTTCAAAAATTAATTTGATTTTATATGAACTGAATTAATAAATTTAGTCTCTAAAGATGTAACAATATAAGATTACATTTAAATTATGAAGGAATTTGTCTTTATAAAAAAATGATCAAAGTATGGTCTATATTTCTTCTACATTCTTTTAAATAAAATAAAATAGATCAAATTATGATCTGTATGCTCAAAGAATATACATGGACAAATAATTCTGGACAAGGAGATTGGCTAATTTTCTTTTAATAGGAAAAGTAAGAACAATATCGCCACAAGATTATGAATATAAACAGTATAAGTTTGCTCTGTTTTTTAATTTGAACTTGTAATTATTTCTTAATATTTTATTTGCTCCATTCTACATGTTATTCTCATGCAAAAAATCGGGCAACTAGTGAAGGATATGTATACATGGATCGGGTTGGTTTAGGTTTTTTAAATACCAAATCAAATTATTTGTGTTGGATTTTTAAATCTATACACCAAACCAAATTATTTGTGTCGGGTTTTTCAACCTCGATTTTTTTCCCTTTTTTTTGGTTTTCTCGGATTTTTTGGATTTTTTTTGGGTTTTTTCCAGTAAAGCCTTCATACAACATATAAATAACTTGTGCTTCAAATATTTCTTTAGTCCTAGCAAGATACAACTATCTTAGATGTTTCTTAAAAAAATAACACAAAATATGAAATGAGTGATGACAATAAAATATTCAATGAAAAGTAATCATAAAATTGTATAAAATAAATATTTCATATTAATTAGTTATAATAAAAATAATCATAATTAAAAAATATTAAGTCATGCTAATATAAGTATAGTAAGTATTAGTTACATGACTAAATATTAAATAGAAAAATAAATTTAGGTTATTTATTTATGCAAACTAAAGAATAGATATCCAACATTATTATCTTTTCTAGTGTTTAATGGAATATTTTTTTGTTAGCATTATTATTGATTTGGGCTTTACTTGAGCTACTTATATCTATGGGCTATAAAACTTATTGGATCATTAAAAATTTTAAGTTTAAAGTTCAAATAATATGTTGAAAGATAAAAATAATGAAAAAATTCAAGAAATATTAAAAAATTACATAACAGTAAATATTTTTATGTACTAAATATTTTCAAAAATTGTATAAATGATATCGGGTTGGTTCGGTTTGGTTTGACTTTTTTAGTTAAAACCAAACCAAACTAATTATAGTTGGATTTATTTTTCCAGCACCAAACCACTAGTTAGATTTTTCAGATTTTTTTTTTTGGTTTGACTCGATTTGTTGTTTGATTCAGTTTGCGGTTCGGTTTTGTTCACCCCTAAGAAAGCAGGACTAGTGTTTCTTTTAAGTAAAAAAATTCAATTACTTTTTGCTTAATAATCTATTTCAAAAATTAATTTGATTTTATATGAACTAAATGAATAAATTGTCTCTAAAGATGTAACAATTATAAGATTACTTTTAAACTATGAAGGAATTTGTCTTTATAAAAAAAAAAAAAAAAAAAAAGATCAAACTATGGTCTATATTTCCTCTACATTCTTTTAAATAAAATAAGTTAAAATAGATCAAATTATGATCTGTATGCTCAAAGAATATACATGGATAAATAATTCAGGACAAGGAGATTGGCTAATTTTCTTTTAATAGGAAAAGTAAGAACAATATCGCCACAAAATTATGAATATAAATAAGTTTGCTCTGTTTTTTAATGTAAACTTGTAATTATTTCTTAATATTTTGTTTGTTCCATTCTACATAGTATTCTCACTGCAAAAAATGGGGGTAACTAGCAAAGGATATTAATAACCTCTCCAAATTACATAAATATGAGGCATTTTATAAACTCCCACAAAATTAACTAACTTATCGGAGGTTTGTTTTTTTGGTAATTAGCATTTCATTATGTTAACACCAAATATAGTTTTAATAATGACATACTAATCGCTACTTATATGCACGATATTCATGGAAGCAATCAATCAAAAAAAAAAGGCCCCTTTCTAGAAAGGAAAGTATCAATCAAGATCCACAGCCAATTGGAAGGCAGCAATCACAAAGGAAAAGATCTTATCAGTACAAGAGTTTATGGAAGAAAATATGGACGTAACTGATACGGACATATAACGTCATCTAGGTATTTAAAATTCAACCTAGATAGCCCTGCAAATTCCTTGGGTTCCCCCTATCTAATAGAGCATAAAATTAGAAGACGAAAATTCTAATTCCTCGTTCAAGGAAAATCAATTTAATATGTCAAGAGAATATTGTCAAACATTCTAACGACTATAAACTATAATGGTGGCAAATCAATTCATTTTGGCAAGACAATACCAGTCAATATTCTGAAGAAGCTTTTGGCCACAACGGTCACATTGTTTGAATGTGTATAAATAGACAATATCAACCTAAGTTTTATTCTTGTACATCTTCAATTGA
Source organism: Capsicum rhomboideum (assembly GCA_031232105.1). NCBI lineage: Eukaryota > Viridiplantae > Streptophyta > Magnoliopsida > Solanales > Solanaceae > Capsicum > Capsicum rhomboideum. Next base: position 152,969,575 of record CP124714.1, read on the forward strand.
GCAATATTCTAGTTACTTCTTTAGCCTTATACAATTCATTGTAATACGTTATAGTGAACATAAAAGAGAGAAGAAACTAGGTGCTATATGAGTAGAAGTTGTTACCTTTCTCAGAGAAGTTTGTCCATAAGCTATCGAAGAAATATTCTGTAAACATTCAAGTTGCTTTAAAGGGAACCTCTTATAACCCAAGGGGACTGGAAGTAGGCACCACAAGGGTGTTCTGAACCAAGATAAATCTTATTGTATCATTTATTTAATTCCAGTTATTTACATTCTGTTATCATCGTTTCTGGAACTAATATCTCTGTGCAGGGAAGTTGACTAACTGATAGCTTTAGTAGACTTGAAGTTTAAAAATTTTAATTCACCCCCCTCTTGATTATCAATTGGTATCAGAGAAGGTCTCACAAGAATGTTGCTTAACCTGTCACAACTCGAGACTACCCCCTAGTCGTAACACGGTGCTTAGAACCACAAATGATCTCAAGCTAAGCCATGATACTGGCATAATGTATGAGCAACTGAATATAAGCATGATAAGAGCTAAAATGACTGAGCGGAAGCATAATCATGAATCAAACTGGTTCAATACATTTCTGTTAGAAAGTTTATTTAAGACATCTACAATCTGAAAAGAAAGAGAAACTGAATATAATAACTCTGACTGACTATCTATGAAGCCTCTACTAATAGTGACTACAGGTAATCGGGACAGGACCCCAGCTATCCCTAATCAGTACATACGAATTGAAATAAAATACTGGATCTGGAACTGACTTGAGTCCTCGAAATAAGAGAACTCATCACCTGCTGGATGGATGCAGTGATCTGCCTGACTATGGTCCTGATATTAAACACCTGAATCTACATCACATGAAAATATAGGCAGAAGAGGTATGCGATTAGTACTTTTGAATGTACTGAGTATGTGAGATATGCACTATTCATGAAAACACTTAAATCCTGCTTTAAAACTGAGGGCATAAGACATTTACTGAAATATGTATTTAAGCATGTTTGTACGTAAAAGCTGTGAGACATAGTGAAATCTCTGAATCATGAGCTAGAATATTTCTAAAAATTGGAAAGCTATAGATGCATAAATATTTTATTCGATCTAAAGCTAATGTTGACATACTTAAACTGTACTGAATGCAAGAGCTGAGCTGAAGTACAATGACCCTAGATGAAATACATATATACTGAGATGAAATGATAATATACAAAGTCATAGTATGAAAGCGAGTAAAATTGAATTGAGGGTCATGTACAAATACTGAATCGGAATCTGTGGGATGTGAACTGATGCAATGGCCAAGTAAATAAACATATAACTGATCAATACTATACTAAGTAAATTGATTACAAGGTCATACAATAACTGAGTACGAACTGTGGGAGATACTATCAACCGACATATAACCATGTGAGCTAAAAATGGAGTTCGATTTATAATCCCCATCGAAAAGGGCCCAATATAGCATGACTATGATCTCTCATATGAATTAGTTCCTATTATATACAATAACACTAGTGCTATTAGCCTTTCAAAATATATTGTTCATCATTTGAAGGCTAAGTATATTGACATTAAGTATCATTTTGTTGCAAATCATGTTGAAAATGGAGAATTTGTGCTTAATTCTATTGACTCTAAAAATTAGCTTGCCGATATTTTCACAGAACCTCTCTTAGAGGAAAGATTCTATTTTTTACAAAAAAAACTCGACATTACCAAAATTTAATTTATTTTTTTATTATTCTATTGAGCAGGACCAAGACGGAGTACTTGGAATGTAAGTTCAGTGATTCAACGCATGAGGCTAACGTGGTAGTAGAGCTGGACTCTCAATCCATTTGGAAGAGGGATAGTTTCAAGTATCTTGGGTCTATGATTCAAGGGGATGGAGAGATTGACAAGGATGTCATGCACCGTATTGGTATAGGGTGGTTGAAGTGGAGGCTCGCTTTGGGAGTCTTGTGTGATAAGAAGGTTCCTCCTAAGCTTAAGGGTAAGTTCTACAGAGTGGCAGTCCGATCGGCTATGTTGTATGGAGTAGAGTGTTGTCCAGTTAAGAGCTCCCACATCGAAAAGTTGAAGGTGGCATAGATGAGGATGTTGAGGTGGATGTGTGGGCTTATCAGGAGAGATAGGGTTAGAAATGAGGTTATTCAAAAAAGGTGGGTGTGGCTTCAGTGGAAGACAAGATGCGAAAAGTGAGGTTATGATGGTTCAAGATTGTGATGAGGAGGTGTACGGAGGTGTGAGAGGCTGACAATAGATGGTTTTAGGAGGGGTAGAGATAGGCCAAAGAAATATTAAAGGGAGTTGATTAGGCATGGCATAGAGCAGATATAGCTTACGGAAGACATGACCCTTGATAGAAAGGTGTGGCGGACATGAATTAGGGTAGAGGGTTAATGGGTAGGATTGCATCTGTCATAATAGGGAGGAGTGCTTTGTTTGTAACTGGGCCTGTTGTTTCTTGTAGTTTCTTTGTCATAGTGCTTTGATGAGGTTTGTGATTTTGAATAGATAGTTTATAATATTACTCTGTGGGTGTCTTGTTTCATTTTTATCTAGAAGTTATTATTCCATTTTGTTGTTTATTTTTATGATTTTTGTTGGTTTTACTGTTATCTGTCCTGAGCCTGGGGTCTATCAGAAATAGCCTCTCTACTTCATCTGAGATAGTGGTATGGACTGCGTACACTTTACCTTCCCCAGACCCCACTTTGTGGGAATATACTGGGTATGATGTTGTTGTTATTATTATTATGTTTACCTTTTTTTATTAATTTATAAAAAAAATATTTTTTATTATTTTTTTCCTTGTTTAAACATATTTACTTGCCTATTTTTTGCTACTTTAATATCTTGCGTATCCTAGTACATATGATCCCTCGTTTCCCGCACCCTTTAATTGCTTCCCTCTGTTCCATAAATAAAACTTTTCCACTTCTCATTATTTCTTCCCCCTTTCTCATATCTTTTCAGTTGATTCTCTGAATCGTTCTCTCCTATTTCTTCTCCTCTTTATAAACTCTCTAAGTTTCACTCTCTTCTTACTCCATATTTCTCTCACAATTCCAAAAACTAAATATATGGAATCTCTCCCCTCTCTACAAGTCGACTTCTCAAAGAGTTCCTCCACCAACATCCTTAATCTCTCCTCAAACTCTTCTAAGAGAGAATCCCATGGTCCTACAGAATTCATGTCTAAAAGTGTCCAAATTATGATAAAGGTTCCTCCTGTAAAAAATCCCAAACTGATGCTCATGATTTGTTTACTCAAGAAGACATGCAAAAGTTCTAAAGAGTTGAGCAAAAAAAGAGATTCAAAGCCTTTAAGGATCGTTCTGTTATTGCGGGGAGAATCATAAATCTGAAGCAACTCAAGGAATATCACTGTTTGGTAAGTGCCATTTTTAAAGCCCAACAATTGAATCTGTTCGTTAAACTCTGTGGTATTAAAGTTTACGAGGACCCTGCTCGCCTATTTTATGCAAATCTTCGTGTGTCTCAAGATAGTGGAGAAATAAAAACCCTAGTGTTAGGCACTAGAATTTTATTGAATGAATTTGTTTTTGAGAAGATCTTTGATACTGAACCATCTGTAGGTATACCATACATGAATGGTGTTTGGCCAGATGATTCTGAAGTGTCGATTGAAGGTGCTAAGAAGGCAATTGCCGAATCTGGTACTGACCTCTCTAATTTTAGACCCCTGTCTCTGATGTCACCCAAAATATGCCTCCTAAGAAGTATAAAACGGTCGCTGTATCAAATATAAAACCCAACTAGGTTGGGTTCGATCCCACATGAATAAGACGGAATTAGGTTGAGTTCTTGTCCGAGTAATTGGCAAGTAAGTAAAAAGGGGGAAGTATTTGTAAGCAAGTAGCACTAGTAACAAGTGTTGATTCTTTGGATTTGTTTTCAATATGAGAAAAGCATTAGGACGGTGATCCCCAGTGATTCCTTAACTCCACCGGTTACTTGTGCTGGCAAAACTGTCCCGCTACGTTGCATGCAAAATCTACCAAGATATGTTCATCTAAACGTCTCTCGACCTTGGCTAGAAGAATTTCACTCTTCTCCTCTCGGTCTCAGAGTGTTGCACTACTAACCCTTATCCTGGATCTCAGATAACTATCCCTATTACGGCTCAAGTTATTAGATGAAGGTTAATAGCTTCAAATATCTGTTGTTATTCCCTTTTCCCAATCTTTACCTCTCTCTCGAGCAAGTCTAGAATACAGGCGGGTTTCTAACGTTTGCAACCGTTAGAATATCAATTACAATGAAGGAAATAACAATACATGCATTCACACCGGTTTAGAATTACTTGCACATAACCCGTTTCGTCAATTCCTCATGGTTCACACAGCCCTAGTTGATAAGTTTAGCTACTCATGATTACAATAACACAACAAGCATTCGAAGATGAAGACATCATTGTAAACTCACAATAAAGGAAGAACTTTGAAATCTGAATTATAAATAAAACCCTGGAATTAATGTTCAAAGATTACAAAATCCAACAATGTGTTTATGAACTTAAAATAATGAAAAACTATCTCAAAATAATGTAATGACTAACTCCTGAACATAGGACAATAAAAGGGTATTTGTAGATACAAGATGAATCCTATCCTAAACAAAACAGGAGAACAGAGTCGGCAGTTTTCCACGGTATCGTGACTTGGTGTCGTGGAATCAAGTCACGCCGCGTAGGTTAGCTCCGTGGAAATCAGGCACAAGTAGACATCTTCAGAAGTTGACTCACGCCACCCAGTCAAGCCACGTAGGAGGACTCACGGCACGTGAGTCCTGTCTTGGAAATCAGACTCTTCCACTCATCTGCAGGAGTCACCTACGGCATAGACTCACGCCATGCAGGTTGACTCACGTGACGTGGGTCTTGCCGTGGGTCACCCCCCTGGTTCAAGACCTTGTTCTTTCATCTTTAGATACTCCATTTTGGTGCAATATTCTTGACTTTATCTCCATTTTAACTTCATAACCTATTTCCATGCAAAATAGGACAGAGAACACATCATACCCACAAGCATCCCCAAGTTGTTGCATACTTTCCTTGTTTTAAGCATCAAAAAATGCCATGTAACCATGGCGCATCAACACCCTCAACTTAGAACGTTTGCATGTCCGCAGGAGACCAAAACAAAATAAACACAATGATGCTTAACTAAAAGAAACCTAAGGGACCTACGGCAGTCGACTCATTGCTTTTGACCTCAAAACTTTTCTGACCCCTCCAACTTGCAAATCAAAATCATAGTGTGTATACATGCAACATATTATCATGACACAGAAGGGATCAAGTGATGGCATGAGATTATGAACAAACAACTAAGCGTATATGCAAATGACATTATCCGAATAAATAGCAGCTAACAATACAACCCGTGTACTCTCACAGCAAAGAAGTCCCATACACTCACAGCATACTAATGAATCTCAAAGTAGGGACTCGGTCAAACAGTGTGCATGAAATACCATAGGCTTGCCCTTATTTTCTATGCCTTAGTTTTTCAGACAGTTGGACTACGATCATTATAGGACTTTCATCGGCTTGTAATGTAGGCTTGGGGACGGGTATGGTACATATGGATATGGTGACTCAACCCTCCTTGACTCTATATTATTTTTGGCTCCACTTTCCAACCATTCTCATTTTATTCTCCCTTATTCTCCTTCATTTATTTTTAGATTTTGGGTGTGATTTTCTTCATACTTACAGAACAAAAAAAAAATTCCTTTTCTTTTTCTTCTCTCTTTTTTTCTTTTTCTTCCACCCAAATCTGTTATCTTTTTCTATTACTACCCCTTCTTCATACCCAAATTAATCTATGCACCCCTATAATAGCCACCCTTAACTTAGATGATTTTCTTGAGTTGAGGTACACAATGTCCAAGGAGGGACCAGGGCCAAGACAGGTTCATTATAAATCAAAAAGGGAAGGTAAATAGGCTACTGAAAGAAATAGGTCAAGTAAGGCTCAAAATTGGGTTCAAGGGATATTCATTTCATATTTGGTCAGGCATTTAGGCTACAAGTGGACTTATTCAAAAACGGCCTATGATCCTTTCCTACCCACTATCCTATAACCTAGGCAAGACTAACTGGGCAAGTTCTGAATTGTACACATAGAGTGAACTAAGTAATGACCTCACGCACACATAGCATGGGGTTACACTATCAACTACTAGCTATTCAGTTCATGCAATGCTAGCTACAGTTATTCTGTCTATAACACTAATGCCATAACAAGATCCAACAACTGTCACAAACTAACATACTACACACACCATTTTAAAAAATAAAATAAAATTCAGGAAGGGTATCCTTCAAACAATCCAAAAGCTAAAGCATCCTTATCATTCAAAATTTGACTGCACTAAGGTTCCCCTATTTTCCCCCTAATTAAACATGAAACACATAACTAATATAAATAAACACCTAAACATGTCGGTTCTACTATGATAGCACACTCGGGGGAAAAGAAACACGGCAACAAAACCCCAAGTGGTGGTACACCCCCAACCCCAACTAACAATGGTGCACTGCCCTCAGTGCACGACTATCAATATGATAAGTGGAAGGAAGTAAGGACATACCTGGGGCTCGTTACTCACCAAAAGTGGGCCCGCCTATAGCGGGATCATCAGCATGCCCTCTGGGCTCTCTACTAGGTGCAGCCGGTGAAGGGGGTACCTCACTAGAAGATGCACCCCATGCCCTCTCCTCTGGAGCAATCTGCCTGGTATGGTACTCCACTCTAGAAGCCTTCACCGCTCTCCTGAACTCACCCTCGGACTCATCACCACTATCAATCTGGTCGTCCGGACCATGCGGTCTCTTGCCTCTATCAATAGTAGGCTCCTCGTCGGCAAACAAATCCACCTCGAACAATGGCCTCATCGGGGTCAGAATGGGTATAGGTGGAATAACAGGGTGCTGCTCGGTGCCAAAGCTCTAACCTCCTCTCTCAATGCATCTATCTCCCGTGTCAATATTGCTACATCAGGAATCTGTATAGAATTCATCCGAGTGGCCATCTGGGCCTCAAAACTATCAATCCACCCATGTAGCTCTCTCATAAACTGCTCTATAACTGCAGTCATACGGGCCTCCACTCAGGTCTCTGCAGCCTCTACCGTGGTCCTAACCCATAGATTAAATTGGGATACCAACTTAGCCATCTGGGTCTCAGTATGGGCCTACCTCTCGAACATCTGTGTCTGTCTATCAATCAACTATTGTAGGAAGTCCCTCGAAACAAAAACTATACCATAAGGAGGTGGTGGTGCTGTAGTACCGGGTACCTCATCGTCAATCAGGCCTGTGCCTTCAGCAGGTATATGAATAGTATCAGGTACGCTCACCGGTATAGGAATAGACATAGGTGTGCTCACTGGCTCGTCTCTATCTCCAGGCCCTTCAAAAAAGGCTGCTCCTGATGACCTAGAAGGGTGAGACCTCCACAAAAAGATTGGGTGAGCTCCCCGCTGCTGCATCAACCCTATATCAGCAATGCGGGTCACCTTAATATGATGGTCTACCGCAGGCATCATGAATGTACCAGTACTAACACATAAGCCATGAATCAGACAGGGGAAAGGGATGCTGGTGAAGTCATGAAAAGCACACTCATGTATCTCCCCAATGATGTAGCGGGCGAAGTTAATATCATAACCTGCCAAAATGCTCGCTACCAATACTGCCGGATCAAGTGTGAGGGAATTATCAGCATTAGTTGGACTCAACCGGTGCCTAACAACTGACCACCAAAACCTGCCAGCAAAATAGAGTGTGGACTTCTTTATATCCAGCTTCCCAGTCACCCAACTAGCATCAACACCCGCCTCCGTTATATAACCAGTAATCCACCTCAGTAACTTTAACCTCTGATCAGCATCTCTCATTTTAATCCTATTTCTGACAATCTCCATATGGTGATCAAACTCAAAAGTCGTAGCTGGCAATGGATGGTCAGCATCAAACAAGAATCGATGGATGGTCTGCTCAAATATATCGACTCTGGTCTCCCAAACCAAAGTGTGAGTCAATGAAGGCTAGTCCCGGAGCCGCTACTCAACAGGTGTGATCAACTCAACAGATGCATCATAAGAAGAATAAAACTCATGGATCAACTCTGAGCTATAGTGCCCAGGAGGCTCCGTCATCCACCCGAACCCATAATGGTCAAAGACAGCCTTAATCTCAAGTATTGCTCTCAATTCATCTAGTCGATATCGGGGCTCTTTAGCGATACCCCTTCTACACACGCCCCGCTCAGTAAGCTCGACATCCCTGTCATAAATGGCCCTCATGCCCTGAACACACCATCTTTTGTTTTCCGTACGAACTGCGACGGCAGCTCGCTGTGCAACCACCTGTCTCTGTGAGGACGTCGTGGAGTGTTGACCACCATTGCCAGAAATAGATGCTGTCGCATCAACCGTATAATCATCCAGACCATCAGTATTATCCCCAGAGTCGGAACCATCAACATCAGCATTATCCATATCCTCAGCATTTGCCTCAGAGCCAGACACATCAATCTCCCATTTATCACCGATTTCAGCATCGTCCGTCCCCTCATCAGACTAGGGGGCAGAATCAGAAGACTGAGTAGGGGTAATCGATTGCGAGGACTGTGAAGTACGCTGTTGGGCAGCCTGAGCAGTAGATTATGCCCACATTTGTATCCTCGTTGTACGAGGAACCAATGCAGTATCATCGTGAACAAGATCGTATGCCTCTTCAGACCCACTTTTATCGGAAACCAAAGATTCATCACGCAATCTAGTTGTAACTGCAGGATTCTTGGTACGAATTTGCGAGGAAGAACCTATGTCGCCATATTTGAGGTTTGATTTGGGCGGCATTGTGTTGGGTTTGGAGAAGGTATTTGGGTCGGGTGTTGGAAATTTTGGGTCGGGTGGGGTCAATTACGGGGCTGGGGTGTCGAATTCGGGTCTAGGGAGGGTCAGATTTATGGGTTTGGGTGAAGAGTAGGGGAAAGTCAAAATTGGTGTGAGGGAATTTGAGGATTTTGAATGTGAACTTTGGGAATTTTAAGAATTTAGGAATAAAAGTATAAGGATTTGGTGAATTGTTGGAAGTAGGGTTTATGAATGGGTGGCAATTGAAAATGGGTCGGATTTGAGGGGAGTATTGAAATATATGAAGAGTTAGAGCGGGTCGGGTTGTGTCTCTGGTACCCGCAGATTTCTGCTTCTCACGATACCACCCACGTGACGTGGTAGATCACTTCTGCAGGTGTTAATTGCCTCTGCTTCTCACGGTACCACCCACGTGACGTGGGTTGACCCACTTCACGTGGGTTGACCCACTTCACGTGGGTCTCTGGCGTAGGTCAACTTCCGCAAGTGACAATTTTCTCTGACTTCTACGGTGCTAGTCCACGTTACTTAGGTGAACTTACGTCTCGTGAATCAATTTTGTGGGCAGTACTGGCACATACTCAGTTCAATACTGCAAATATCAGTGAACGGATCTGCTAATGCTCAGATCTCATATAAGAAAACCTTGGGTTGCCTCCCAAGAAGCGCTTGATTTAATATCGCGGCACGACACGGCTAACTTGGTTACTCATACTTCACCAACCAGCCCATGGGTTGCCTCCCATGAAGCACCTGATTTAACATCGCGGTACGACATAACTAACTTGACTACTTAGACTTCATCAAACTCAAGCTCCAAACATGTGCTTATTTCTTCTGTGATTCCCACATAATGCTTTTCTCGCTGCCCATTGACCTTGAACAGAACTTTATCATCACCTTTCAGCTCAATTGCTCCATGTGGGAATACCCTAACCATTTAGACTTTAACTTTCCAGCAAACAAGCGAAGCTTTGAGTTGTAAAGTAGTACCAAATCTCCCGGGTGAAACTCTCATTTCTCAATTCGCCGATCATGATATAATTTCATCTTCTCTTTATATATTGTTGAACTTTCATAAGCCCAGAGATGAAATTTATCCATCTCATTCATCTGCTCTAGTCTCAATTTAGCTGCGTCACTCCATTCCAGATTCAACCTTTTCAATGCCCATAATGCCTTATACTCAAGTTCGATAAGCAAATGACACGATTTACCAAAAACCAACTGATATGGTGATGCACCAATTGGCATCTTGAAAGCAGTTCGATATGCCCATAATGCATCATCCAATCTTCGAACCCAATCAGTCCTATTGGCATTCACCGTTTTTGCCATAATAGACTTGATCTCATGATTTGACACCTCAACTTTCCCGCTTGTCTGAGGATGGTAAGGTGTTGCCACCTTATGTTTAACACCATATTTTTCAAGCAGGTCCTTGAACAGCCGATTATAGAAATGGGATCCTCCATCACTAATGATTACTCGGGGTGTACCAAACCATGAAAATATGTTCTTCTTCAAGAATGTCGTGACACTTCTTCCTTCATTATTGGGAAGCGCAATTGCCTCCACCCACTTAGAAACATAGTCAACAACTACTAAAATGTATTTCATCCCATGAGAGCTCACAAAAGGGCCCATAAAGTCAATTCCCCATACATCAAACAATTCGAGCTCAAGGATAGGTGTCATGGGAAGTTCGTGTCTGCGTGAGATATTATCTTGACTTTGACATTGGTCACAAGCCCGAGCATACTCATGAACATCTTTATAAATGGTGGGCCAGTAATACCCACATTGTAAGATCTTATGGGCAGTCCGTGCACCTCCATGATGACCCCCAACTGGGGATGAATGACATGCTTTTAAAATATTCATCATTTCGACTTTCGAAATACATCTTCGAATCATACCGTCAGCACACACCCTAAACAAATAAGGTTCATCCCAAAAGAACTTTCTCACCTCATGCATGAATCTTTTTCTCTGCTGATTCGACATGTCTTTTGGGACTAGGTCACTTTCCAAAAAGTAGGCAAAATCTGCAAACCAAGGGACTAAGTCTTGCGATGCTGCCAGCACTTGGTCATCTGGAAAAGTATCATCAATATCAAGATCATCCCTCAATTTAAGAATGGCCTCCTTCTCAAGGCATGATAGATGGTCCCCGACCTGATTCTCGGTTCCCTTATGGTCCCTGACTTCAAAATCAAATTCCTGCAGTAGAAGCACCCACCGAATCAACCATGGCTTAACATCCTTCTTTGACATAAGATACCGAAGTGCTGCATGGTCTGTATGCACAATCACCTTCGTACCAATCAAGTAAGATTTGAATTTCTCAAAAGCAAAGACCATTGCCAACAATTTTTGTTCAGTCACATTGTAATTCTTTTGAGCTGTATTAAGTACTTTGCTAGCATAGTAAATAAGATGTAAAATCTGCTTACGTTTTTGGCCAAGGACTGCACCCAAAGCCACCCCTCTAGCATCACACATAACCTCAAAAAGCATCATCCAATTTGGTGAAACAATTATAGGGGCTAAAATCAACTTCTCTTTCAGACACTCAAATGCTTTTAGACATGCCTCATCGAACATAAACTTCACCTCCTTCTCTAAAAGCTTGCATAACGAATTAGCAATTTTCGAGAAGTCTTCGATGAATCTTCTATAAAATCCTGCATATCCCAAGAAACTTCGAATTCCTTTCACGGAGATAGGTGGAGGTAACTTTTCAATCACCTCAGTCTTTGCCTTATCAGCTTCAATACCTTTCTTTGAGATCTGGCGCCCCAATACGATACCCTTATTTACCATAAAATGGCATTTTTCCCAATTTAGCACTAAGTTGCACTCCTCGCATCTTTGCAGCACATTAGCAAGGTGTGCCAAGAAATCATCAAATGAGTCTCCCGCAACATAAAAATCATCCATAAAAACCTCAATAGTGTCTTCCACCATGTCGGAGAAAATAAACATCATGCAACGTTAGAAAGTGGCCGGTGCATTACATAAATCAAAGGGCATCATTTTAAACGCGAATATCCCATATGTACAAGTGAAAGTGGTCTTCTCTTGGTCTTCGGGAGCAATGAAAATCTAATTATACCCCGAATAGCCATCGAGAAAACAATACCATCCTCTACCAGCAAGACGGTCTAACATCTGATCCATGAAGGGCATAGGAAAATGATCTTTTTCTGTCCAAGAATTCAGCTTTCGATAATCCATGCAAACTCTCCATCCAGTAACCGACCTCATTGGTATTAACTCATTCTTGTCATTTGGAACCACAGTGATTCCTCCCTTCTTTGGTACACATTGAACTGGGCTCACCCACTTGCTATCAGCAATGGGGTAAATCACACCTGTATCTAACTACTTGATGATTTCTTTCTTCACAACCTCTTGCATAAGTGGGTTTATACGACGTTGGTGCTCAATACTCGGTATGCACTATGGATCAAGTTGAATTTTGTGAGAGCAAATACCGGGTGGAATCCCTATAATATCAGCAATGGACCAACCAATGGCCCTCTTAAATCTTCTCAATACCAAAACCAGAGCCTCTACTTTCCACTCCACCAATTTAGCAGAAATAATCACAGGCAAGGTGTTGTTGGGTCCCAAAAATGTGTAGCAAAGGTGAGCCGAAAGAGCCTTAAGCTCCAGAACTGAAGGCTCCTCAATAGAAGGATGAGCTGGTGGGGTCACCCTATTCTTCAAATCAAGATCAAGTTTCTTTGGAGCATAAGTGTATGATCCCTTACCAGTGAGTGCACCGACCATCTCATCATATTCCTTAATACCATTGCTATCGAAATTCATAATTACGGCCGCAAGAGCTTCTACCCCAACCTGACTTCAAGAGACATGACAATATCACTATCCTCAACCGCATCTATTACCGAAATCACCCGCATATCTTTCGATTGCTTCATGGAATGACAAAATTGAAAGTGACTTGTTCATCATTTAACCTGAATTCCATCTACCCTATTTTCATATCGACCAACGCACGACCAGTGGCAAGGAATAGTCTTTCCAATATGATGGGAACCTCGAAATCAACTTCATAATCTAGGATCACAAAGTCAGTCGGAAATATGAACGATGCAATTTTTACCAAAACATCATAAAAAATGCCCACTGGTTTTTTTTACAGTCCTATCTGCCATGAGAAGTCTCATAGAGGTTGGTTTTGGTGCTCCCAACCCCAACTGCTTAAAAACGGCTAACAACATTAGGTTAATGTTAGCACCCAAATCACAAAGTGCTTTAGCAAAGTTGTAAGACCCGATCGTACAAGGAATTTTGAAAGCTCCTGGGTCCTCCTTCTTTTCAACTAGGGAACGCAAAACAACTGCACTACAATGATGTAAGTTATCTGCCGGCTCAAAATTGACAGTTCTCTTTTTCGTCACCAATTCTTTCATGAACTTTGCGTAACCTGGCATCTATTCCAATGCCTCAACAATAGGGATGTTTACTGACAACTCTTTCAACATTGTAATAAACTTTTGATATTTGCCTTCCTCAACCTTCTTTTTCAATCTTTGAGGAAAGAGAGGAAGAGGTCGTGGGATAGTTTTCAGCATTTGTGGAACCTCCATTTCCTGCCTCTTTTTAGATTTTGCCTTTTTGCCAGTATAATGAGGATTTGGAACTGTTTTGACCTTTGAATTATCTTGCTCTATCTCAGTTTCTACATCAACTATCATCGGCTCATTGGTCTTACTACTATCCACAGGTATAGATGGATCTGTTGTGCATTTCTCGCTTCTAGTAGTAATGGCCAGACAATGACTATCATTCTTTGAATTCTGGACGATGTTGCTTGGAAGGGTACCTGGCTGACGTTGGTTCAATGCCACTGATATCTGCCCAAATTATTGCTCCAACTATTTAATAGCAGTCGAATGGGATTCTACCTTCTGACTTATGCCCGAGATGCCTGACCTAATCTCCTTCAGGCAATGTTCCTGACTCTCTGACCCTTTCACCAGTTTATTGAGAAGGGCTTCCATTCTTGAATTTCCAGAGTCAGCATCACGGTTTCCTGGTGGAACATATACGTCACTCTTCTCTTTATAATCATATTTTCTCCTCCAATCACCGTCATGATCTCGTTCTCTATCTCTATATCCCGACTTGTTGTAATTGTCTCCATAGTAGTTCCGACCTTGATTCCCTTTCCTCGAGTTCCAAGAGTCTTGATTAGACCCTTGACCCTTGGCTCAAAAACCCGCCACTTCTCGATCAAGGTACTTATCCTCCTCATCAGATTCACTATCATTATGCCTAGGTGTTTTACCTTGTGCACCTACAATATGCACCTTCTCAACATCTCTGGCCTCTATCTGTTTAGCTAATAAACCAATTTCTGTCCTCAATTGAGCGACTTCTTGAGCTACAGATTCATCCAAAGCCTGTTGTGCTACTGAGGCTCCATTAGCATATGTGCCAGCAGGCATTTCTGCCTCCCGAGTATACCATCTTCGGTTGGTCTTAGTGATACGATCTAATATCTCTGAAGCTCGATCCCATCTCATACTCATGAATGCTCCACCAGTGATAGTATCTGCTACCGCCTTCGTGTTGGCATTTAAAGCCCTGTAGAAGATTTCAAGTAATTTCCTACCACTCATCCTATGATTTGGCACATTCTGTAGCTTCTTCTTAAGCCTTAGCCATGTCTCGTAAAGTGCTTCAGAATGTAGTTGTCTGAAGTTGTAAATTTCATCCTTCAACTGTAGCATCTTGTAAGGTGGAAAAAATCTTTTCGAAAATTGATTTCTTAACTCTTTCCAAGTAATGATGGAACCTCGTGGTAATTCTGCCAACCACAAAGTCGCTTCTCCTGTTAGAGAGAATGGAAACAATCTCAACTGAATATCCTCTTGGTCAACTCCAGGCAAATTATATGAAGTGCAGACCCCCATAAAATTCATCATGTACATGTTTGGATCATCAGTAGGAAGACCGGCGAACACTCCCTTCAAGTTTAGCAGGTGAATCATGGCACTTGTAATGTCAAACAAAGTGCCCTGAGGTAACTCTGGTGGAATAATGGCACCAGTCTCTATTGGCTCGAAATAGGCTACATCTTCTTCCTCAGAATCATCATAATCTGGCACATGGGGTCTTTGAAGTGGTTGGTGAGCTCTCAGTCTTCTTTGTCTCTCTTCAGCCTCAGCCATTCGCTGTGCTGCCTCTTGTATAGCTCGATTATCTCTCTTTGCTTGCCTAAGAGCAGCTTGTCTAGCTTGCTCTTCTCGTGTTAATCGAGCCGTAGTTTGATCTATAATTTCATGACCAACTGGATGAATTGGTTGATTATCAATATCTCCCAAGGTGGCAGGATCCTGAACTTCATCGGTATTCATCATTCTTCGATTAGCTCTCAGAGTCCTTTCTATTTCAAGATAAAGTGGAATCAGGGGATTACCTTGACTCCTAGTATTGGGAATACACCGGCGTGTGCCCTTAAAAGTATAGAAAGACAATGCCAATCAACTCCGACAAATAAACTAATCAACTCTGTAACTGTATTCCCCAGCAACGACGCCAAAATTTGATGTCGCCCAAAATATGCGTCCTAAGAAGTATAAAGCGGTCGTTGTATCAAATATAGAACCCAACTAGGTTGGGGTTGATCTCACAGGGAATAAGACGGAATTAGGTTGAGTTCTTGTCCGAGTAATTGGCAAGTAAGTAAAAAGGGGGAAGTACTTGTAAGCAAGTAGTACTAGTAACAAGTGTTGATTCTTTCGATTTGTTTTCAATATGAGAAAAACACTAGGACTGTGATCCCCAATGATTCCTTAACTCCACCAGTTACTTGTGCTGGCAAAAGTGTCCCGCAGTAACAAGATATGTTCATCCAAACGTCTCTCGACCTTGGCTAGAAGAATTTCACTCTTCTCCTCTCGGTCTCCGAGTGTTGCACTACTAAACCTTGTCCTGGATCTCAGATAACTATCCCTGTTATGACTCAAGTTATTAGATGAAGGTTGATAGCTTCAAATATCTGTTGTTATTCCCTTTTCCCAATATTTACCTCTCTCTCGAGTAAGTCTAGAATACAGGCGGGTTTCTAACGTTTGCAACCGTTAGAAGATCAATCACAACGAAGGAAATAATAATACATGCACTCACACCGGTTTAGAATTACTTTGCAAATAAACCATTTCGTTAATTCCTCATGGTTCACACAACCCTAGTTGATGAATTTAGTTGCTCATGATTACAAGAACACAACAAGCATTCGAAGATGAAGACATCATTGTAAACTCACAACAAAGGAAGAACTCTAAAATCTCAATTATAAATAAAACCCTAGAATTAATGTTCCGAGATTACAAAATCCAACAATGTGTTTATGAACTCAAAATAATGAAAAACTATCTCAAAATAATGTAATGACTAACTCCTGAACATAGGGCAATACAGGGATATTTATAGATACAAGATGAATCCTATCCTAAACAAAACAGGAGAACAGAGTCGGCAGTTTTTCACGATATCGTGACTTGGTGTTGTGGAATCAAGTCACGCCGCATAGGTTAGCTCCGTGGAAATCAGGCACAAGTAGACATCTTCAGAAGTTGACTCACGCCACCCAGTCACGCCACGTAGGTGGACTCACGGTACATGAGTCCTGTCTTGGAAATCAGACTCTTCCACTCATATGCAGGAGTCACCTACAGCATAGACTCACACCACGCAGGTTGACTCACATGATGTGGGTCTTGCCGTGGGTCACCCCCTGGTGCAAGACCTGGTTCTTTCTTCTTCAGATACTCCATTTTGGTGCAATATTCTTGACTTTATCTCCATTTTAACTTCATAACCTATTTCACTACAAAATAAGACAGAGAACACATCATACCCATAAATATCCCCAAGTTGTTGCATACTTTCCTTGTTTTAAGCATCGAAAAATGCCATGTAACCATGGTACATCAGTCTCTGCGCTTTGAAAATAGAATTTGACCCTACATGATAGCTACTACTCTAGTTCCTCATAAAAGCTCTCTTAGTAGTAGTACTATTAGAGATCTGTTTGTTTTGTACTGCCTGATTAAGAAATACCATTTGAATTAGAGTTCTTGGATCTATGAATATAAGTTGGAAAGTGCTCCAGATTTTGGTTCTAGTCTGCCTTATGGTGCTTTAATCTCTCTCATTTTTATTTATTCTATGATTGATCTGTCTAGTTTTCAAATGGTGGATGTTATTAGTACCTATGACACCCGATCTTTCAAAAGCATGGGGTATGTGCTCATTGATTTTCAGTGGTGTAAGAAGGACTCAGTAAAGGCTCATTCTATAATACCCAACTTTGGAAAGGCCCCAGTTGACTCTGCGGCTAGGCTTCTCAAGGAAATGGAAGGTTTACAGGAACGTCTGACAACTCTGGAAGAAGGTATGTTATCTTTGTTGCTAAGCATTGGAAAGATCTGTCAAGTAACCAAAGATACATGCACTGATGTAGGACACCTGAGAATAACAGTGGACAACCTGAAGAATGAAGGGATTCGCACTGTGAACAGGTTGATCAAGCTAGTTGATTCCATCAAGTATGAAGCCGGCTCCTCACACAATGAACTTGTTGTCACCTTTCAGACGTCCTACTCCAACTTCTCAAAGAATGTACAAAAATCCTATGACGCTTTCTGCAGGAATGTGATAAATACCCCAACCTATTTCTTAAAGAAAAAATGAGTTCTCCAATTCTTGATTCAATAGGGGTATGTCCCTATTAGACACTTTGGTTCTGTACCTTTTTTTGTACTACAATCTTTGACTCCTCCCCTGCATAGGGGTTTGTCTTTTGGTCGAACTAAGTCCTCTCTTCATTAACTATATGATTACCTGTTGCTTATTATCTGTTTGGCTTTTCTTTTTGATTATTCCAAAAGGGGAGAAAGCACAAGTAAAAACTCAGCATAACTTAAGGGGGAGCTAGCTCAATCGACAACACAACTTAAGGGGGAGCATTCACAACAAATCAGGGAAGTTCAATTGTTAAAGTTTTTAATTTTGTCATTATCAAAAATCGGGAGATTGTTAGCCCCAAATATAGTTTTAATAATGACATACTAATCTCTACTTATATGTAGGATATTCATGGAAGCAATCAATAAAAAAGAAAGGAATGTTTCAATCAAGATACACAGTCAATTGGAAGGCAGCAATCATGAAGGAGAAGATCTTGTCAGCACAAGAGTTTAAGGAAGGAAATATGTACGTATCTGATGTGGACATATAACATCATTTAGGTTTTCAAAATTCATCCTAGATGACCCCGTAAATCCCTTGGGTTCCCCTATCTAATAGAGCAAGGAACTAAAAGAAGGAAATTCTAATTCTACATTCAAGGCGAATCAATTTAATATGGCAAGAGAATATCGTCAAACATTCTGAAGACTATCAACTACAACGGTGGCAAATCAATTCATTATGGCAAGAGAATATCGGTCAATATTCTGAAGAAGCTTTTAGCAACAATGGTCACATTGTTTGAATGTGTATAAATAGACAATAGCAACCTAGGTCGTATTCTTGTACATCTTCACTTGAGCAATATTCTAGTTACTTCTTTAGCCTTATACAACTCACTGTAATACGTTATAGTGAACATAAAAAAGAGAAGAAACTAGGTGCTACATGAGTGGAGGCTGCAACCTTTCTCAGAGGAGCTTGTCTATAATCTATCGGAGAAATATTCTGTAAACATTCAAGTTACACTAAAGGGAACCTCTTGTAACACAAGGGAACTGGAAGTAGGCACCACAAGGGTGTTTCGAACCAGGATAAATCTTATTGTGTCATTTATTTAATTCCTGTTATTTACATTCTATTATCATCGTTTCTGGAACTAACAACTCTGTGCAGGGAAGTCGACTAAATGATAGCTTTAGTCAACTTGAAGTCTAAAAATTTCAATTCACCCCCCCCCCCCCTTTGATTCTCACATTAATCACCAAGTAAATATTTACAAACCAGCTAGTTCACCACAACTACCAATCTTAATAGGAAAGAAAAGCTTCTAAAAAACTCCATAAAAAATAGCAGCTATCTAAAAATTGTCTAGCTATATTAGGACTCACATATTACCTATGCATGCTATGGTTTTTTCTATGCACTCAACAATTTGTTCAGTCTTCTCAAACACTTTTGTATTCCTTTCTATCCACACATGTATGAATTTTTTATATACAAGCTTTGTTACACAAGCCAACCTTGTTTTCCCTTTAGTCCTATGTAATATCCATTGCAACATAACTCTCCAATATGATTGATCTGAAGGAGCATCTAGCTTTAGCCATTTCAGGAGACTTCCCTAAATTTGTCTAGTCATAGCACACTATGAATAAGTGGTCCCTAGATTCAGAGATTTGTCTACATAACACACACTGTGGATCTACCTGCAAGCCCCACTTCAGAAGTTTATCAATTGTGAGTAGTCTCCCCTATTTATGCTATGATGAGTCAATTCATTTTCAATATTTAACATTAATTACTGCTATATCAATTTTCAATAGTATCAACATTAATGTAAAAGTTATTAACATTAAATATTTTAAAAATTAAATACAATATAATAATTTTTTAAAATGTAAAAGTAAACTCACTATACAAAGTCTTAACAAATCTCATTTTTTTCAAGATTTGGACTCGGGCCCTTTTTATTTATAAATCCGAAAGTTGCCAAAATAGGCTCAATTGAGCCCAAAGGAAAAATGAAAGAAGAAAAGAAAAGGGAAAAGTACACAAAATAGACCAATTTTTAAAAGTATTTATCCGTGTATGCCCCTTTCCTTACTAATAGCATGTAATGCCCAATCGGCAATAAATATTTACCCGTGTACCCCCACCGGTCCCATGCCCCAGGTCTCTTTTTACTATCATTTTGGAACAAGTTTCTAAGTCAATTAAATGCTCTGACATTTTGTCTTTATTTCTTATCTTTCATTTTCTTTATTTTTTTTGGCTTTTTGTCTGTGGGCCAGTTAATTGTTTTTCATTTTAACTTTTGTCTTTTTTTTTTTTTTTTGGGTTCCATCTCCTTTTTATTATTATATCCTTTTCTTTTATAAGTATAAAAATAAAATATTAGCTATCCATTTTAAGACAAATAAAAACATAAAAAAAAAATTAAATAATTTGATCAAAATAATAAATAATGAAAAAAAACTAAAATCACTAGTTATTTATTAAAAATCAAATTAATAGAAAATATATTTTTATATTTTTTTCTTTTGCAAATGAAAGCAAAATTTTCTTTTGTCTCCTTTCATACATAAGATATCATTTGTTAATAATTCTATAATTTATTTTTTTATTATTTTTATTATTTATTTTCTTTTCTTTTTTGTTATTTTTCTTAATTCTTTTTCTCTTTCTTATTAGTTTATCTTCTTTTTAATTGTTTGTCTCTTACTAGATTTTTGACTTTTAAGAAAAAATAAAAGGAAAAAAATATTAACTAACTACTTTTAGATTAATAAAAATAAAATAATTAAATAACTAGACTCTAATAAAAAAAAGTAAGAATAACACTAAAGTCCACTAGCTTGTTTATTAAAATATAAATCGATCAAATATATATATATATATATATATAGTTTTTTTTTAATATCGTGGTCTATTAAAGAACTGAAACTTACCTAAATGATACCATGACAGTATATAGATATATTGTGATGGTATCAGGAGGTCTCACTGAAGGATTGAAGCACTGACCCAATATATATAACTTTTTGTCTCAATTTATGTAACATAAATAAACTTTAGAGAGAATCAAATTTTTGTATGGTTTTTAAATATTTTCAGTTGATTATTGTAATGTGTAATACATTTGACATAATTTTTAGATAATATATGTTACTTTCGCCGCTTCAATTTATGTGGCACTGTGGAATTTGAAGAGTCAACAAATTTTTTTATACAATTTTTAAAAATTAACGAAATATATATATTTTTATAGTTTTTCACTTTTGCAAATGAAAACAAAACATATACTCCCTCTATATAGATTTGTTTGTTGTGTTTTGACTTGACACGGAGTATAAGAAAGTAAAAAAAAAAATTGAACCTTGTAGTCTATTAAAGGACTAAAGCATACATCAATGATACCATGTTAGTATATATATATACCGTGATGGTATCATAGAGGTTTCACTGAAGGATCAAAGCAGGTAATAGTGATACCACGACAGTATATAGATATACGGTGATGATATCATGGAGGTCTCACTGAAGGATTGAGCAGACGTCAATGATACCATGACTATATATATATATATAGTCATGGTATCATAGAGGTCTTACTGAAGGATTGAAGCAGATATCATCGATATCATAACAGTATATACACATATACTATTATGGTATCATTACAGACTGAAGCAAACTATGATGATACCATGTCAGTATATATATACTGTGATGGTATCATGGAGGTTTGATTGAATAATTGAAGCAGACATCAATGATATTGTGGCAGTATATAGATATACTGTGATGGTATCATGGAGGTTCCACTAAGGATTGAAACAAACTCAATAATACCATGTTAGTATATAAATATACTGTGATGGTATCAGGAGGTCTCACTGAAAGATTGAAGCAGACATCACTGATACCATGACAGTATATAGATATACTTTTACAGTATCATTCAGACTGAAGCAAACTCCAATGATACCATGTTAGCATTTATATATACTGTGATGGTATCATAGAGCTCTAACTGGAGGATTGAAATAGATATCAATGATACCATGACGGTATATATATATATACTATGAAGGTATCATGAAGGTCACACTAAGGATGAAAGCAGACATCAATGATACAATGACGGTATATAGATATACTGTGATGGTATCATGGAAGTCTTACTGAAGAATTGAAACAGATATCAATACTATTATGCCTGTATATAGAGATACTGTTATGGTATCATTACAGCCTGAAGCAAATCTCAATGATACCATGACGGCATATAGATATACGGTGATGATATCATGGAGGTCTCACTGAAGGATTGAGCAGACATCAATGATATCATGGAAGTCTATATATATATATATATATATATATATGTGTGTGTGTGTGTGTGTGTGTGTGTGTGTGTGTGTGTGTGTGTGTGTGTGTGTGTATATACACACACACACATTGTGATGGTATCATGGAGGTCTTACTGAAAAATTAAAGCAAACATCAATGAAATCATGACAGTATATAGATATACTATTATTTTATCATTATAGACTGAAGCAAAACCTAATGATGCCATGTCAGTATATATATACTATGACGGTATCATGGAGGTCTGACTGAAGGATTGAAGCAGACATCAATGATACCATGACAGTATATAAATGTACAGTGATGGTATCATGGATGTCTGCCTAAAGGATTGAAGCATACATCAATGATACCATGACAGTATATAGATATACTATGATGGTATCATTACGGACTGAAGCAAACCTAATGATACCATGTCAGTATATATATGTTGTGATGGTATCATTGAGGCCTGACTGAAGGATTGAAGAAGACATTTATGATACCATGACAATATATATATATATATATATACTGTGATGGTATCATGAAAGTCTCACTGAATGATGAAGCATACATCAATGATACCATGACGGTATATAGATATACTGTGATGGTATCATTACGGACTGAAGCAAACCCAATGATACCATGTCAGTATACATATACGGCGATGGTATCATGAAGGTTTGACTGAAGGATTGAAACAGTCATCAATGCTACTATGATAGTACATAGATATACTGTGATGGTATCATTACGGATCGAAGCAAACCCAATGATACCATGTTAGAATATATATATTGTGATGGCATCATGGAGGTCTTACTGAAGGATTGAAGCAGATATCAATGATACCATGACAGTATATAGATATACAGTGATTGTATCGTGGAGGTCTCACTGAATGATGAAACATGCATCAATGATACCATGATGGTATATAGATATACTGTGATGGTATCATTATGGACTGAAGCAAACCTAATGATACCATGTTAGTATATATATATACTGTGATGGTACCATGGAGGTCTGACTAAAAGATTGAAGCAGACATCAATGATACCATGACAATATATAGATATACTGTGATGATATCATGAAAGTCTCACTGAATGATGAAGCATACATCAATGATACCATGACTGTATATAGATATACTGTGATGGTATCATTACAGACTGAAGCAAACCCAATAATACCATCACTGATTGAAGGATTAAAGCAGACATCAATGATACCATGACAGTAATAGATATACTGTGATGGTATCATGGAGGTCTCACTGAATGATAAAGCATACATCAATAATACAATTACTGTATATAGATATACTATGATGGTATCACTAAAGACTGAAGCAAACCCAATGATACCATATTAGTGTATATATACCGTGATGGTATCATGGAGGTCTAACTGAACGATTGAAGCAGTCATCAATGATACAATGACAGTATATAGATATACTGTGATGGTATCATTACGAACGGAAGCAAATGAAAAAATAGAAATAAAAAAGAAAAGAGAATCAAATAAAATTACAAAAATAAATAAATAAATAAATAAATCAAAAATATGAAATTAGTTTGTGGTGTAAAAATAAAGAATATTATGATTTGAGAAAAAAATGAATGAAAAAAGGAGAAAAAAATAAAAAATAAAGACATAAATGAAAAAAAGAAGAAGGAAAGGAACAAGAACTAAAGAAAATGAAAAAACAAAGAGAAAATAAAAAATAAAAATACAAAAATAAAAGAAAAAAAGAGAAAAATAAAAGCAGAAAAAAGAAGAAGTAGATTAAAAAAATTAAAGAATAAAAAAATAAACAAAAAAAGGAAAAGAGAAAAGAAAAGGAACAAGAAATAAAGAAATTGAAAAATAAAAAATAAAAAACACAAAAATAAAAAGAACCAATAAAGGAAAAAAAGAGAAAAATAAAAGCAGAAAAAAAAGTAGAGAAAAAAACAAATGAATTAAGAAATAAACGAGAAAAAAGAAGAAGAAGAAAAGAAGTATATAAAATAAAGATTGAGTGTGAATTAGATTATGATGTTAAAAGAAAATAAAGATAAAATAATTTTACGAAAAAAATAAATGAGCAAAAAGGCATAAAAAAAAAAGGAAATGAGTAAAAAAAAACAGAAAAAAGAAGAAGTAGAGAAATAAAAAAGAAAAGAATTAAAATGGAGACAAATAACTAAAGCTACAAGGGGAACATTTTATGTAAGGAGAAAGCTACAAGGGGAACATTTTATGTAAGGAGAAAGCTACAAGGGGAACATTTTATTTAAGGAGACATTTAGTTGTAAATAGTTTGCTCCTATAGGACATGTACGTACTTTCCCAAAAGAAAATAGGATCCAGTCCAAACTAGAACGATCCAAAAAGATCAAAAAAGAAACAAAACTTCTAAAACATAGGGTTTTCTAAATGTGTCCTCACTAATCTTTCTTCTTCTAAGACTTCAAGGATGTCGCCGTTGAGCTTCAGAAACCATGATTTTTGTCTCCTTTTGAATCATCAATACCCATGGTCTCTTTTAGTAGAAAGAGAGCACTTCTTTCAGCTTGAAGAAGAAAGAATCCACTGTTTCCCATTTCTGAGTTTCTCCGATGAATATTAACACTGACCTTGTTGAGTTTTTTTATTCAGGCGTGTTATCAGGTGGATGTATCGGAGTTCCCCAAGAACTCGACTGAGGGTTAGAATTCAATGTCTCTCTGTTGTAGTCCTCTGTGAGTGTTTCTTTCCTTTATTGCATAGATCCGGTGTAACATTTATTTTTGCTGATTTGTCTTCCTTTTTCAGCTGTCGCAGAAGCGGAGTAAATCAAGTTGCTCTAAACCTCCTTCTTTTAGGACTCTTTGCAGGGTATAGATCTTCACGTTCATATTCAATTTCACAAACCTTGACTTTTGCTGGTGTACCTTTTATTAGTTGACATATCATAGGCTAGGTAGCTTTCTCATAGTTATTTTACCCATTGTGTGGCCAAACCTGTTTCTGCAAATATAATGATTGTGAAAACCTTAAGGTATGTGTGTTTATGATGTGCATGTTAACCAATGTTTCTGCTTGTGATCTTCCTTGTCCTGATTCTGAGTGTTGGGATCTATGTTTTATCTATGTTTAAGATTTTCCTTCCCATGGTTAGTAGCTGCTGAAATGTATGAAATTGTAGTAACCCCTCTTGATTGAATGTTGTGTTTGCCATGCAATAATCTAATTGATTAGCTTCTTTTAATGTGTGTTTAACTTGAAGGCTTATTTGAGCCATCAATTTTTTTGCTTCTTCAATTTTCTCTATCAACTTTCAAAGTATTTTTCATTCTCCCACTAATATGTTCTTGAGACTGACTGAATCTGTCCCTGGAATAATGTTGTTCACGGTTCTACTGATACAATATCTGAGGGCTTTCAGTATGATAAAAAATTTAATAAATCCCACTTTTTTCATTTCGTCTAAAAATTCCGCCAAACGCTCTCTCTCTGCAATACCACTGATGGGTTAAAAGTTCTTTCTTCACCGGATTGTTCGATCTCATTTCACTAGATTCTTCAGCTTGCTTTATCAGACTCTTCATCTCGTTTCAGCATATTCTTCATCTTGCTTCGCTGGATTCTTCTTCGTCACTAGTAATTTGTCTATCTTTAAATGAAATTTTATGAAGTGAAATCTCCAACTACAATCGGGAGCTCAGTTATTGTTCTAATTTGTTTTGATTTTTTAAAATTCATATTCATTATCGGATTTCTTATCTCAGTTCACCGGATTCTTATTCATCACCAGTCATTTCTCTATCTTCCAATGAAATTTTATGAAGTTTCTGTTCAAGTATTTATTTTCTACAGTATCTGTTATCTTAGATATATTCAACCTCACTATTAATTATCACAACAGGTGTATCAACCAGGCCAGTGTGCACTTAGTTGTATGTTGTGTGACTGTGATGGATTGTTTGGCATTACCATGATATTCTTATTTATTTTAGTGGAGTGAGTGTTGGAATATTATGCTACTTTTTAAAGTTTAAAACTGTTAAGCAAACTTCCTTCAATCCTTGAATATATTTACATTTTATAACAAACAAACATGAATTTTCAATGAATTTATATTAAAAGAAAAGGACAATCAGTTTCAAAACAAAATAAACAAATCAAGATTTAAGAAGACATGCTTCATGGTAAATTAAGACTATACAACTGCGATATTGAAAATGGAACCTCGTACGAGATCAACGAATAGTCACTGAACAATAAACACCAATTGGAATCGAAATGAAAATAAAAGCCAGATGGTCACTAGTGGTGTGTTCAACTGGTGCAATTGTTAAGGGTGTTTCAAGGGTTGTTTCTAGCTATTTCAAATGACTATATTTTTTTGTGTTAGTGGCTTAGGGAAAGCAGATGATTTTATGGGTTGTTCTCACTTGTATTTTTGGGTTGCGATAAAGGAAATAATTTCAGTTGGATTTTGGGATGGTGGTGGAGTCGATAGTGGTGCTCGTCTATCTACAATGATCACATAGTGGTGTTTCGGATGGTTTGGGGTGTTCTAGCTCTTTATTAATCAACAAAATCAGATTTTTATCTAACATATGTGAATTAGTACCTTTTAATTTTCTAAAGCTTCTGTGGTTGTCAACTAAATTTACATCACATAGCTCTTAACCACCTTTTCTTGAAAAGGTCTACTTAACCTTAAACTCCAACTACTTCTTCATGTAAAAGCCTAAGCAAAAATCTTAGCTTGAACAAAAATATTTGATTTTCTAAATTCTCTCATGTCTAGTCAAGAAAGAAATGGCTGTTGTGCTTTCTTGGCTATTTCTTATCTCCATAACCTCATATGCAAGTGTTGTTGCTAATGATTCTTTGTTCCCAAATCAATTCCTTAGTGATGGACCTTAGTTTCGTCCAACCAAAGACTTGAAATAGGATTTTTTGTTTCTATTAGAATGTGTGGATGCAAGAGATACCTGGATTGTGGTACAAGAACATAGGGCCCAATGTAGCATGGGTATTCAATATATTGAATCCATTTGAATGTAGTGCAACACTCGTATTCGATAAAGAAGGATGCACGTTTCTTCAAGATTTTATAGGAATAACTGTATGGATTTATAATCCAAACCAGACTGTTCCTAAACCAGTTCTGCATCTCTTGGATTGCTGCTACTCTTTTTCCTAGCGCAGCTGCTCCCTATTAGCTCTGAAAGAACATTATGCTACCCAAAAGGATAATATTCACTCAGAGCTAATAGAGAGAAGCTACACTAAGAAAAAGAATAGTAGCAATTCATGGCTGCAGAACTAGTTTGGGAACAATCTGGTTTAGATTATATATCCATACGGTTGTTCCTATAAAATCTTGAAGAAACATGGATCCTTCTTTGTCTAATACAAGTATTGCACCACATCAAGTGGATTCAATCTATTGCCAACCCATACTACATTGGGCCCTATGTTCTTGCACCACAATCCAGGTATCTCTCTTGCATCCAAACATTCTAATAGAACCAAAAAATTCTAATTCAAATCTTTGGTTGGATGAAACTAAGGTCTCTCCATCGCTAAGGAACTGATTTGGGAACAAAGTATCATTAGCAGCAACAACACTTGCATATGAGGTTATGGAGATAAGAAAGCATGGCATCCATTTCTTTCTTGCCCAGACATGAGAGAGTTTAGGAAATCAAATATTTTTATTGAAGCTAAGATTTTTGCTTAGGCATTTACGTGAAAAAGTAGTGGAAGTTCAATGTTAAGTAGACCTCTTCAAGTAAAGGTGGTTAAGAGCCATGTGATGTAAATTTTGGAGACAACAGTGGAAACTTTAGAAAATTAAAAGGTACTAATCAGCAGATGTTAGATAAAAAGTGATTTGTTAATTAACAAAGAGCTAGAACACTCGAAACCATCCAAAACACCACCATGTGAGCATTGTAGATAGACGAGCACCACTACCTACTCCACTACCATCCCAAAATCCAACTGAAATCATTTCCTTTATTGCAACCCCAAAATACAATCGAGAGCAACCCATAAAATCATCTTCTTTCCCGTATCCACTAATACACAAAAAAAATGTAGAACTTTATAGTCAATTGGAATAGCTAGAAGCGACCCGTGAAACACCCTTATCAGTTGAGACAATTTAACACACCACTAGCGTCGATCTCGCTTTTGTTTTCATTTCAATTCCAATCGGTCTTTATTGTTGAGTGATTGTTTGTTGGTCTCTCTCGAGGTTCCATTTTCAATATTGCAGTCGTATAATTTTAATTTATTATGAAGCATGCCTCCTTAAACCTTGGTTTAATTATTTTGTTTCAAAATTGGTTGTCCTTTTCTTCTTACGTAAATTGATTGAGAAATCCATGTTTGTTTAATATAAGAATGTCAAATAGTTCGTCATAACCACTGATGGGATAAGGGTTCTTTTTTCATCGAATTCTTTCATCTCGCTTCATTGGATTCTTCATCTCTCTTTATCGGAATCCTCATCTTGCTTCACCAGACTATTTTTTCATCATCGGTAATTTCTATATCTTTTAATGAAATTTTATGAGTGAATCTCCCACTACAATCGGGAGTTTGCTTATTATTCTAATTTGTTTTGATCTTTTTAAGTTCATATTCATCACTAGATTCTTCATCTCCCTTTACTTGAGTCTTCTTCGCCACTGATAATTTTCTATCTTCTAATGAAATTTTATGACGTGAGAATCTCAAACTACAATCAAAAATTCAATTATATTTTTAATTTGTTTTGTTCTTCCTAAATTTCTCCATATTCGAAGAAATGCATTTTTTATTTGAAAATAATTTATTTTAAACTTCTTACTTTATTCATAATAATATGCTTTTATGTTATAAAAAAGTGACAAATTTTAATATTTGAGAATAATTTATTTTTAAACTTCTTACTTTATTAGTAATAATATGCTTTTATTAAACCATATACCAATAATATTCTTTTTCTTTGGTTTATGGGTAAAATTGGTTTTTGAACCCCTATTGCTAAGATGTCTATTGTCTAGATTGAGTTCAAATGGTCTCATATAGTTGCTCCTCAAAAATTTTTAACTTTCTAGAGGCGTAATGATCTTTATTCGTCCAAATTTAATGTACATTTTAATTGTTAATGAGCTATGACATAGGCGTACCCAAGCAAATAGAAACAATAGGGCCAAGAAAAAGATGCCTGACACAGGAGGATCCAAAAGTACTGCTACATTTATGCATGATTAGGCTAACCTGTGGAAAGTACAAACTATTGTATATTTAAACCCTTTTTGTGACGCATATCTTTCATCAATTTTATTGCTTAGGCTGAAAATGGGATACAACCTACATGCGCACAAATTTTCTTATTAACTCATAAAAAACGTCTGTATCAGTGTTGTAAATGGCGAGGCGAGGCGAGGCAGTGTCGCCTCCAGCCTTCGTGGCGAGGCGAAATCGAAAAGGCGACGCCTTGGCGAGTCGAGGCGACATGGTGAGGCGAGGCGACATGGTGACGCCTATTTGATTTTTTAAAAAAAATTAGGGTTTTAAGGTTAAAAGGCAACTTTAGGGTTTTTCTTTTCATTTTGCATCTGTTGGTGTCTGCGGCTACTGCGATCCAGGCGACTGTGACCTTCGATAGCAACTCCGGCGACAACTCCGGCAACCGGCGACTGGTAAGTCTATTCTTTTTCTTTTTTTTTCCAACTTTCTTCTTCTTTACACTACAACAAATTCGATTATCAGGGACGAATGACTTTGTCACTTATAAAGCATTTTTTGTCGCAAAAGATTATGCGTGACGAAAAAGATTTCGTCAATCAATCGTCTCTAAAAGTGGGTGGCTAAAAGTATACAAAGACGAGTTAGTGCGTCGTCACTAAAAAAGTTATATTAGCTACAAAAAAAAAAAAAATGGTCCCCAAATGTGTAACATTCGTGACGAATTTGTTTGTCATAAAAATATAATTTTTTTGTAGTTGATAATATGCTTTTGTCACTAAAAAGTCATTAATACCGACAAAATTTCATCGTCCCTAATTATTTAGTTCAATCAGTGACGACATCAATTGTCTCTAGAGTTATATATATTTCGTGGTTGAACAAATGTATTTTCGTCACTAATGACTGCTTTTTGTATACAAAAAATATTTCGTCCTTAAATGTATGAATTAGCGACAAATTTATTATTAAAATAAATGTTAATAATTTTGTAATTAAATCTACCATTTTGTCACTAAAAATATTGTTTTTTACTGACGACATAAAATTGTCATTAAATAATCATGATTAGTGACAATTACAATTGTCATAAAATCCAAAATTAATTTGTACCCAATAAAAAGGAGGATACAGAGACAAATATATTTGTCACTAAATATAGTCAACTTGTGACGAACTAATTTACTTTGTGACGAAAATATTTGTCTTGAAAAGTTTAATTTAATTGTTGCTAAAAGTTACGTTTGATAATAAAATCTTATGTCACTAATTACAATTTTTGGGAAAACGTTTAATTATTTCATAGTGATATTATTTTTTAAATTAGAATTGTATAAATTGAAAATAAAATAATAAGACACGCCAAATAATAATAAAGTTCACCCACGATCATACAATTAAGAGAACTAACATTATACTAAGGTAATATCTCCTTACAAGTCTTAAATAAAAGTAAAATAAGTCCAATAATAAAGGAAATCTAACTGAAATATACTAAATATTACTCCTAAACTAAGACAGATATGTAGAGGTTTCTTCCAAAGTACCAATAACGCGGTGAGCTTGCAATTAGTCTTGATTCAGCCATCACCTTTTATACCTGTGGAAAAGAGAAGAAAATTAAGATTGATGATATTGTTTCCAGATTTGGTAGGCAAAATGACTACATGCTAATGTTGCTCCAGGCCGCCCACAACTAGAATCCTTCAACATGTATAATTGGTATAAATAAAATATAATTGGTATAAACTATAACTTTCCATTAAACATGGAGTCTTAGTTGAAGAAATAAAAATAGAAACATACCTAAAGCTGGCATCCTGATGGAGCTCAGTCTCCGCTGCATCGTTAAAAAAAACATAAGTTAGATAGCAAGCAAGAAATCATCAAAATTTATATAGTGAAGACTACAAGCAGTGCAATGATTATGAGCAAATTCCAGGAAAATTGACACTACTAAGAAGGG
Organism: Capsicum rhomboideum; assembly: GCA_031232105.1. Classification (NCBI taxonomy): domain Eukaryota; kingdom Viridiplantae; phylum Streptophyta; class Magnoliopsida; order Solanales; family Solanaceae; genus Capsicum; species Capsicum rhomboideum. Next base: position 153,000,807 of record CP124714.1, read on the forward strand.
TGATCGACCTCGCAATAGAGCAACATATCCATAACGCACGAAGGAATCAACAACTCAATATAAAAGGTGAAATGCAAAATGTTCACCAACTGTAGCATGTAAGCAATTATTCTAATACATGAATAAGAAATCTGTACAATCAGGAACTTACGAGACGCGCACATATACATGTAATTATCCCATGCCACGGTTAAGGCCAACGCCCCCCTAAATTGAATGTATGGACTAGAGAAGTAGATGCCTACTGCGAGAATATTAACCATAGCGGAAAACAAATCGATGGGTTAAAACTTAAAAAAGTGAGAAATGCATCTAGCTTGTGACAGCACCTAACATACAACATTTCGATCTATTAACCAATGCATTGATCACATGTCAAGTTTTCTGGGACATCAAGCATTTTGTCAGGAAAATCAATATAATTTAAAGTGCCCATTACTAGAAGTACAATGAAAAGAGAGTTGGATTAGAGAGAAAAAAACAAACAAGAAAAGGTTGTACTCCTATTTTTATCCCTTTAATCTGATTGTAACGCTACATAATTTATATATTTAATAAAAATAAATTAAATAAAACTTATCATATAAGTTTGAGTTACTTCTAACCTTGATGGCGACCTAACAAGAAGTTGCATTTTCTTGAGCATTTCCTCTTGGCGTGCCACTACAGTATTCAATTGAGAATTTAATTCTTATATCTGCAATTGCTGGTCTTGTATTTGACCCTGTTGGTCTTCTATCTGTGATTGTTGGCTTTCTACCACAGTTTCAGCTGCATTTAGTCATTTCTGTAACTCATTTTGGGCACTAGCAGTTTCCTGTTTCGCCTTTTTGAGGGAGTCTGCTAACTTTGCCGTTCTTCTTTGTGTTGCTCTTGTAGTATTAGGTTTAGGACCATAACCAAGACCTTTTATGTACCCGGATTTTGTACCAAGTACAAGATCCACAATTTCATCAATAGTCATGGAAGACTCCCCGGAAGTATATAGAGCTTTCAAATCTTTCATATTGTTCTGCATAAAAATATTAATACATTTAAAGGAGAAGTCATGAAGAATATTAATCAGAAAAATGCAATGGTATGTTACTAAAATATTATTTTTTTACATAGTAAGTCTCAGCCTCTACAGATGACCATCCTTTTTCACTCATGTAATGAGTATGCTTGTAGAACTCAATTTTGTCAGGCTCTACACCTTCAGGTTCCTTTTCACCCTGTATAACAAAAAAAAAGTGTTTAGAGGTATCTGACTGAAGTGGGCTACAACTTACAAGCTCTGCAACAAACAAGCCTATTCTCAATCAAAAGGATCTACCAACTACTCCTAGTTGATTTTCAGAAACTGCAATGGATAAGGTTGGTGTGTAGCAACAAAGAATGTCCAAAGTGGACATTTATCTTGAAGTTAGCACTACTTAACAGGTTATATCCACCAAGGTTAGATTAGCCAATTGGGGCATTGATACATAGCCATAGTGTGTACTGCGTAACACAGAACCAGAAACTATAAACCATTTATTTTTTAACTATGAGGTAGCTGCAAAAATTTGAAATTAATTTGCTTCAGTGGCAAGGTGTTTAGAGGCATAATCTGGATTGGCCTGTTGAAATCTAATAGGATGTGAGGTTTAGTTCTGGCAATAGTTAAGGTGCTATAATTTTCAAAATGGATTTTTCTCCTGTTGTATACCATGTTTGGGCTGAAAGAAATGCAGTTATTTTCCAGAAGAAGAGGAGGACAGTGCAGGTTATTACTACGCTCATTATCCAGGAGGTGTATCTTAGAGCTAATTTGACACCAAGATTCAAAGTTTATATCCAGAACTTCAACAACTACCCGTGAATTAGGCTTGATTCTGGATAGATAAGATATAGATGAATGTCGGTGTATTGCTTACTAGGGCTTCATGTCCAGTAGAAGATTTATTGTTTTCTTTCTTTGAGTTGTAACTTTTCACTTTTGGTAATAAAATGTTTATTTAGCAAACAACACAATATGAATAGTACTAATGTATCATTAGTAAAAAGAATAAAAATGATATAACTTACAATTTCAGCACGAGCTGCTACAAACGCTTTTGACCCCATGAAATGATTAGATTTGAGCTTAGTTCGATTGGCCTTGTTTATTTCGCATCGTTTCTACAAAGAAAATATAAATATCATAACTTAAATAACAACGAGAATAACATGAATATAAATTACCTTATGCTCTTCATTGCTCCACATGTCACAAAGACTATTCCAATTTTCTGGGGTCAACTCTTGCACTTCAATTTTACGAGCCTCTTCCACGGAGCGTGCACTTTCAAATACTTGTTTCAACTTGTAGCGCCATTGTCGGCTTCTATTTTTCAGAATATCCTCACAGTTATCTTTCACATAATGCTCGTCTAAAGTAATCTCAAACCTCTCCTAAAAACAAATAAGTTTCGAAGACACACACAAAACAATCAATATTTCTTTTATATTAAAATTATAAATTTGAACTATATGACAAAAATAATTGTAGTTCATGTTTGAGTACTCTAGAGCCATAAGAACAAGCTTTTACACTGGCAATGAGTGCCTAGGCAAGCACAAGATTTCTGATACTGCAATTTACAGAATGGCCTTGGTAGCAAAGTTTTACAATATTTGGATTGAGAGGAATAAATTGTCTTCCAGGCTAAAAGTACTGATCCATAGGTTGTTATCGTCTTTAGAGGATCACTGAGGAATATTTTAGGAAGGAAGCTTGAAGAGATGAATGTATATCCCTAGTTTTTGTTTTAGTAGTTGATTTGATGTACTAGATGTTTGTTTTATGGCTGAAATTACTACTAAATAGAGCAACTGTTTGTTGTGAAACTTGTGTAGAAAGAAGGAGCAACTTTGGGTAAAAAGGGTACATGAATACTATGGAAGAAGGAGAAATGTAGCAATCTGGGAAGATGTTCCAAAACAGGCATCTTGGATGCTAAAAAAAAGTATTGAAAGCTACGTTGTAGCTGAAGCTGGAGTGAGTATGATGGATCTAGAAAGTATGCCTATATTTTCCACCAAAAAACTGTATGTGAAGCTTAGAAGGGATTATCAGAAGGTTCCATGGAGAGCGCTCACTTGCAACAATGGTGGACCTCCTAAATGGACATTCATATTTTACTTGGACATTATGGAGAGACTATTCACTAGGGATAGACTATTTGTATTGGGTGTTACTGATCAAAAGGCATGTTCCGATGTGAAGAAGAAGATGAGAATGTGGAGCAGCTGTTCTTTAAGTGTATTTTTTTGTATAGCGTTTGGAGTAAGCTGCTGAACTGTCAGGGTCTGGACAAAACCCCAAAGGGATGGCATGATGAGATTTCATAGGCAAGCACTGTGATAAAGTGTGTATATAGCATTTGGTGTGAGAGGAATAGAAAAGTTTTCAATAATACCCAAAGACGACCTGGATCTATTGTCAAACAGATCATAAAAGATGTCTTTCAGAAGGCTTTTGGTATAACGAAACTAACAATGCTCCTGGAATTTTTAAATTTCTATCCTTAAGTTAGAAATGATGAAGTTTTGGCAGTGTCGATCACTAGTTGTAGTGAACATTGTGTTCAACAGCTGGTTCTTTTCTTTTTGTCTGACTTGAGTTGTATAGTTTCATACTTGGTAATTAAATGGATAGTTACCCCCCCAAAAAATATTACTACTAGATATTGACGAGATTGATATCACCAAGGAGTTCACTAATAGATGAATAATAGCAGTACCCAAAAGAAAAGAACTTATTATAATCACTATCATGTAATAAATTTAAAATAGTATAGAATCCTTACGTGGCATCTAATTAGTGCTGCATCTTTTTCCTCTCTTGTAAGTTCCTTCCACTTGTTTGGAAGTGGAAGAAAATTCCGCGCAATTATCCCTAATTCATTGGATAGTTTCGCTGACTGAATTGGCTTAGTTGGCCTTCCTTTACCAACTGGGATCTCTATTTTCATCTTGCTTCCTCCCATAGTCTTCTTCATTTTTTCAAGACCTTTTCCTCTAGTCTTGCCACGACCTTTCTTGAGTCTAGTAGAATCATCTGATGAAAAAACATTAGTTCAAAATACCACCTAAATCTAAAAATAACAGAGTATATATATAGATATATTTACACATATGGCAATAATACACAGAATGAAGACTGAAAATCTTTAAGTTTTGCTTTATTTTGTTGTATCTTAACAGCCAACTAATTCAAGAAATTCATCGACAAAACAGAGAGAAAATAGGAGAGCTAATAGCATTTCTTTGAACTATTAGAAGATTGATGAGCACACTAAACAATCACAGTTAAGGATTTAGTACTTTTACTATTTACAATCTCAATCTCGAGTGTGTATAGTGAGCTAATGTCCATCTTTTTTGTTACAAGTTTAACATAAATGAAAATTTCAAACGTTAAATGTTTTCAGTTTCTACTTGGCAAATAACTAAATAATTTAATCTTAATAAATATAGTTGAATGTATTACCTGTATTAACAGCAGGAGTAGGGCTATTTGATTCATCCAGTGATTGAGTAGCTCGAATAGTTTCTGTAACACCCCGTACTTTTATAACCTCACTTGATACCTTGGGATCATATCTACATAGGTGTTGAGACGCCATGCATATGTGTTTTATAGTGTCATTGGTGGAACATTTGATATCGGACTTAACATGTGCGATTAGATCTTCGTAGGAGGTGTGTTGTGATTTCGTGGAGCATTTGGGTAAGAACCCGTACACATTCTAACCTCATTTGGTGACTTTAAGTCATGTTTACTTGATGGTTAAGATCACTAAGTAAGTATTTTGTAGTGTTTTGATAAGGGATTGGACGATACGTAAACATTGGATACGTGATCGAAAATTTCAGCAAAGTGCTGAAACTTGCGCCACTACCCTGTTTCAGGGGTGTGGCGCAAGCCACCTGCAGCCAATAAGTTCATAGGAGGCTTCAAACTTGCGCCACTACCCTGTTTCAGGGGTGTGGCGCAAGGCACAACAATTATGCCCTTCCGGAGTCGTTTCGTAACGCAATTCTACGACGATTTCTAGATGGTTTCTTTTGGTTCTTTGGAGTTATTTGAGCATTGTTAAAGATTCAAACACTTCAATATAATCCTACATACTCCTACATGATCAAATCATGAAATGTGAATAGTGATCCAAAATGTCCAATGAAGCCAAGGGCGACTAGAATTCCAATTTTTGCGATCGAGGCGACGAATGAGAATCTCGTAAGAGGATAATGTCGTGACATTATGGAATTATGTAAACATGATATATATGGTGATTAATACATGAAATTTGATGGGTTACATGGGTATGTGTTATTGGGCCCAATTTGAGGCCCAAAATAAAATAAAATACATGGGCCCAAAGGCAAAGTGATCCATTCTTCCAATATTTGACCAAGTGAACATATCATTTAGTGCCAAGTGTGGCTAAGGATGACTTGAAGTCCATAAAAAGCCACCAAAATCAGATTTTTAATCATACAAGACTCTCATAACTTTTGGATATTTTTCACAAACATTTCTTTCATTTCCAAACCCTAAGGCAACTAAGTTCTTTGGACTCCTTGGACAAGATCAACATATTCCAAGCCTTGGTAAGTATTTATCCTCATGGATTAACATATTATATGCATGGGAGATTATATATATTATGCTAGTTGTGTTGGCAAGGTGATGAATAGTGTATTTTGCCTTTGGTGAAAGATGTGTCATCTTGGTAATTTGAACTTGAATTAGGCCTTGTGCCTTTGATGAAAAAGCATGGTATGGAAAAAATATGAACATGTATGGTGTTATTTTTGGTATTAAACTTGTTCTTGTCTAAAAGTGGAAATTATGGGATTTTGGCCGATATGTGTTATGAGTTGTATTAAGGTACTTTGATGGATTATTTATGATGTGTTATGGATAAGAAAGTGTAAAGGAGAAGTATTGTGGTGAAATGTATTGATTTTCATGTATTGGTCAATGTTGGGAATATTATGGAATTTTTGGAATACGAGTATGATCAATGGTTTTGTCGAGGGGAAATGACATGTTTAAAGGCAAACATGTAACTCATTGACATGGTATGCATTTGTAAAGTAATTGGTGGTTAATGTGAATTTCGTTATGTATTTATGTTGTAGAGTGACACATAAAGAAGGAGCGGGATTATTGTATACGCATCTAAGGTTGTAAATTCGTATTGCGAATCCAAGGTATGTAAGGTTACTTTGTCTGTATCTTCCTACGGCAAATAGTGTTCATATTGATATGTCACTAGTCCTATCCCAAAACGTGCTAAGGTATTCCATATCCGGTTATCAAGGGTCATTGTTATATATTTCCTACTCATTGTTCATTTGTGAATCTCATGTCTCATATCCATGGTTAATGTTCCAATGTTCCAATAGTGATTATACGTATGTCTTTTGATCATTACTTTTTATTCCAATGGTTCCCATAGTATTATGATTCTAAGAATGTCATGTTGCCAAATCATTCACATGGTTCTCACTCATTGGTTAATGATCCAAAGCTTCCAACAATGTTATGTTCCAAAGTTCCAAAGTAATGTTATGACTATCCAAGTATCAATCTCAAAGTAAAGATCAAAGTAATGCAAATGTGGTCAATGATCAAGTATGGGTGGCAAGTCTAGGGGCGTAAGCCTAGCTCGACTCGATCCCGATGTATTGATTTATGGGTGGCAAGTCTAGGGGCGTAAGCCTAGCTCGACTCGATCCCGATGTATTGATTTATGGGTGGCAAGTCTAGGGGCATAAGCCTAGCTCGACTCGATCCCAACATGATGTTATGATATGAAAAGACCCACTGATCAGTAGGGGCCCGGGTACATTGTTATCATTGAGCATTGAGATAAAGAAAGCAAATAAAGTAATGAAAGCAACCCAAATGCAACATGGTGACTTATTCACATTGATTAGTCAATTGTATTTGAGTTCATTGAAATATTCATGTGTTGTACAGTTTCATCTGAGCCTTGCATACTCAGTACTTATTTTGTACTGACCCCTCTCGGGGAATTTACCTTACTTGCTGCAGACGCAGGTCCCAGTAGGCCTCCCCAGTAGATTGCCCGTGTTAGCGGTTCTTTGGTGAGCTCCAGCTCATTTGGGGCTTCTCCGAGTTAGAGTATATACATGTTTTGGTATTCTACATAATGTGTAAAGCGGGGACTTGTCCCGACTTATGGTTCATTTTGGTCAATGCTCTTGTTAGAGGCTTTTGTAGACGGATGTGGGTGTATCAGTGTAAAAGACATATGTTGTTTTGACTGGATGGCCTCAACGGCCAAGTTTCATATGTATGTATAAATATGTCCCATGTTTTCCTTTATTCGTCTTTCATGTTCTTATGCAATGGTGGTTATGATTATGCGATGCATATGAATGATTGAACATAGGCAAAGGTTGGTTCTCTCGGGCCTTATCGGCTACGGGTGCCAATCATGTCTCGATCGGATTCGGGGCGTGATAGTTTCCCCCGTAAGTGTAGTTTTCCTAAAGACACGTTCTCCCGGTGCCATTGATTTGTAGAATTCTACCCAAACACATTATGTAATTATAGTACATTTATAACATATAAACTCCACTGGTTTAACAAATGAATAGTTAGTAAAAACACCAACCATTGACAACTAAAGAAAAATTTTAAAAAAACGTAAATAATCAATCTGGAAAGTCTCACGTCATTTATTATAAGAGTTCACTGTCTTCTTGACCTAATATTAATTGAACTATTTAAGCATTACCAACAGACGGACCAAAAAATAGTATAACCTATCAAAAGTATATTTATGCACGAAATGTCCAAATTTGAAAGCACAGAAACTTCCCCAGAAACTTATATAAGCTAAGGTGTTAAGAAGAGGTTGCGGATCTGATAAATATTGAGCCTCATAAAAAAAGCCTGTTGGTTTTAACAAAAAATTTAATTTTCCCAACAGAATATTCATCTCAAAAGTTTTGGTTCAGTTAATATTAATCCAAAGTGCCATTATCCTATCCTAATTCTAAGTGCTAAGTTAAGAAGCATCACATATCGATTGTTGTTAGTGCTATCTCCTAAGGCGTAGGGAAGGTATTTCTAGTAGAGATTTCATCAAACGTTTTATAATCAACAATGGTAATCCCAGATCTTACGAACAAATTAACAAAGAGAAATGGACTATGACTCACATCACAGGATGGGTTGTTACATTTCACTACTAGTGAGACATATCTACAAACATGACATTTACTAATTATATTTAGTTTTCAGTTTTTAACACAAGTTAATGAGAGTTAAATGTTCTTTTGCAATGGTCTTATTCTTAGAATTATATTAAAGTTCTCCACTTCGATACTTTGATACAACCTATCGACGATGCATCACCATTCCTCACGTTCTTTTAACATATTTGAAATTAATCTACTTTTTGCTAATTTCCAAGCACTTTTTCATTTCTAAAGTACCATATGAGCTGTCAAGTAGAATATTTGCCCCGACTGACCAAAGAAATATTTTCAAATAGATTGAAGGGCCCTAGCAAATAATTAAACAACTCACTCTAGATCATAACTTCAGTATATTTTGTTTTAAAAGGTAAGCTAGCTATATATTAGAAAGAAGAGCAGCTTAGTTGTAATGTACCATAAGTGCGGAGAAGATATGAGTAGAGAGCTACAGAATTTGGTAAATGGCCATATGTCCATGGAAGAGGCTCAACACCTAAGAGCCTGTCTGGATGGGCTTATAAGACAAAAACCATAAGTTAGGATTTCTAACTTATGTTTTTGCCTTAAAAACACTTTTATTGTACCCAAACACTACAATATTACTTAGAAGCTATTTTTGCTTTACAACACCTAAATTAAGTCAATCCAAACAGGCTCAAAAGTTAAGTCAGGTTACGGCATCTGAAAATGCTCAAGGATTTCTACCCCCCTCACCCCATTACAATAAAACTACCAGCACATTTGACAGGCTTTAATATCATTTCTTCACAATCCATCCTCTGTTCCCTCGAAACCCGAGGGAAGAACATCAATATATCAACAAAACAGAGGAGAAGTTATTTCAATAGAAGCCTTGAATAGTGTTATCTTTCACTAGTATGTGCCAGACACCAATTGTAAATATAAACACCACGAAAATCTATAATCTATATAGTAAATTAGATGTTCTTGTTGCAGAAACTTATAACTGATTTTTTTTAATCTTCTAATTGCTTATATAAGACAAAATTGAAGCATGATCCATGGATGTGCCATAAATAATCAAATAACAAATCATTCGATATATGATTGTTGCATGCAATTATCTGTCTAATTTTGTTCAAAGATAAAGTATGAGGACTAATACATACCTGGTCTTCTTGTTCAGGTTCAGAAATTTCCTTTCACTTTGAAATGAAACTCCTTCATTTTTTTTCTCATATGTATGGTGGTTTTCCTGAAATTCTTTTGGAGCCAAAAATCTAAAAAAAAGTAAGCGCCGAAAAACGGTTTCTTTCTCCATTTTTCCTCTTTCTGTAATTCTCTTTTGTGCGCTAGTTGGAGAACTGAAGGAAGTAGTGTCGTAGTTGGGGTCAAGCTATACAGCTTCTATGTCTTATCCTACTATAAGATTTCACTCTATAAGTCCAGTAAAAGTAGTAGTTTTCCTGTTCCTTGACCTTCCTCAGGAGAAAGGCCTTGTTTTTGAGTCATGGTTTTAACTATCTTGTCAACTGTCCAGGTAACAACTTCAGTAATTATGTTCGGGGAATCTGAGTCAGTTTCAGAGTCCTCAACCATGTCCTCCTCATGAGAGCTTTCTTCAGTTTCTCCAGTGTTGATAGCATTTTCTTCCAAGTTCAAGTGTATTGTCATATAACCCCGTTTATTACCTGGATCACTAGTATCTTTCAAACTACTGCCTTCTTTAGAATCTTTGCTTTCCTAAAGGCAATTTTGACTTTTAGAAGTAGATTCTACTTCAATCATCGAAATATCTTCATGTTTATTGGGAGGAGACTCTACTTCTTTGTACTGGTTGCTAGTGGAAAAGTGAAAGTGTAAGAGATATTGTTTTTTTCCTGAATACTGTTATCAGCATCACTAGCTTGCAGTGTGTTGACTGCCATATCAATTTCCTTTTCCCTGAAAGACACATTGTTCACTGGCTTAAAAATAGGTTTTATTTGAACCTTCATTTTTCTAGCTTGCTTCCTCTATTTATTCTTCCTTCTCCTTTTAGCTTTTTCACTTATCGTTTTTTTTCTTATTTGTAGTTCACTTCCTTTTCAAGAGTTTTTGTACACTAATCTCCCTGTTAGTTTTTATTTTTCTGCATATGCTATGTTATAGTTCAGGTTTTAAACTATTGCTGAACATTTTTTTTTATGAATTAGGTAATTTATCTGGATGGAGCACTAAGGGATACATGGAATGTCCTACTTGCAATAAGGATTCATCTTCACAAAGGGTAAGAGGTAAAATTTCTTACACGGGTCACCGTCGTTATCTTGAATCTAGTCACTCTTGGAGAAGAAGCAAGAAATTTGATGGGAAGATAGAAAAAAGAATGAAACCGAAAGTGCTCTCAGGAGATGATATCTTGCAACAATTGGATTTACTCAGTACTTATAGACCAGGAAAACACTCAAATAATAAAAAAAAGAAACGTCTTCCTGAAGAGTTGAATTGGGTGAGGAGAAGTATTTTATTTGAGTTGCCATACTGGAAGGGCTTGAAGTTGCCACATAATTTAGATGTCATGCACATAGAAAAAAACTTTTGTGAGAGTCTTTTGGGGACATTATTGAATATTGAGAGGAAAACTAAGGATACATATAAATCAAGACAGGATCTAAAGGATATGAACATAAGAAAAGAACTATGGTTGCAATATGATGGGTCTAATTGTATAATGCCTGGTGCTTGTTATAATATGTCAAAAGAAGAGAAAAAGAAGTTTTGGGCATTGTTAAAGTCTATTAAATTTCCTGATGGCTATGCTTCAAATATCTCAGGGTGTGTAACTGGGGATGATGGTAAGATAACTAGACTCAAAAGTCATGACTATCATGTTTTGTTACATCGAGTGCTGCCTATTGCTATTCGTGGATTTAAGAATAAAGATGTTTCTTCAGCATTGATTGAGTTAAGTGATTTTTTTCAACGATTATGCTGTAAGACATTGAGACGAGATGACTTGGAACAACTAGAAAGGGACATAGTTGTGATATTATGTAAGCTTGAGATGATCTTTCCACCTGCTTTTTTTGATGTTATGGTACATTTGGCTGTGCATTTACCACGAGAGGCTATGTATGGGGGACCAGTACAATATCGTTGGATGTACAAAATTGAGAGATTTTTGTGCAAGCTTAAGCGTTATGTCTGAAACAAGGCACGACCTGAAGGTTCTATTGCAGAAGGCTATATTATTGATGAATGTTTGACATTTTGCTCTATGTATCTTGATGACATTGAGACTAGATTTAATCGTAAAGATAGAAATTATGATGGATTTAGAAACAATGATGGGCCTATTCTAGACATATTTTCAAAAAGTGTTAGACCATATAAAGATGGAGATTATGATGCCATACCAAAGAAAGATTTTGAAATGGCTTGGTGGTATGTGTTGAATAATTGCGAAGAAGAAGCACCTTTTCGTGAGTAAGTAGTTTTTCTATATATATATGTTGATATTTTTTATTTTAAATTGTATCTAAATAACTTATTTTGTTACATGCAGAGAGCATAAAGAAGAGTTGTTGAAGCAAGGTGTTGTGGATATAGAAGAGAAACACAGAGAACAATTTCCTTCGTGGTTCAGAAGGAAAGTAAGTGACTTTAAGATAATAATCATGTTTTTGTGCTTATCTTTTTCTTCTTTACTAATTGAAAGCAATAACGTTTCCTCATAGATTATGCAATTATATATTAAGGAGAAGTCAAGGTCTATCATGAAATTATATCCTTTGGCAATGGGTCCTGATGTGCGTGGAACAAAGCGTACTGGTTGTATTGTAAATGGTGTTAGGTACCATATTCAACAGCGCGATGAATCACGTAAAAGTCAAAATTGTGGTATAGTTGTTAGAGGCCCTCATGAAAATGTGGAGATTGATTTTTATGGTATCATAACTGACATCCTTGAGTTAGAGTATGTTGAAGATAATCGAGTTTTCCTATTCAAATGCAAGTGGTTTGATCTTCGCAAGAAAACAGGGATGCAAGAAGATAAAAAATTTACGAGCATCTGTGTTAAAAGATTTTGGTATAAACATGATTCCTTTGTACTAGCTACTCAAGCAAAGCAAGTATTTTATATTGATGACCCAAAACTGGGGGAAGATTGGCGAATTGTGCTCAAATTTCAAGCTAGGCACATATATGATGTGCCAGAGAAGGAAAACTCAGAGGCAGAAAATGATGAGTTGCCTATTACAAAAGATGAAGTGTATCAAGATATGTCACTTGAAAGTAATTCAATGGTTAATGATACGGTGGATATGTTGAGTCAACTACATAGAGATGATGTTGAGTCGGTTACCATAGATGCAAATGTAATTGAATTGGATGCTCAAACAGAATTTGAAGTTGAAGTTGATTATAATGGAGAAGATTCTGACCAAGAGGATGACACTATGATTGAGTACATCAGTGATCATGAGGAGAATGAAGGTAATAATAGTACTTCTAACAATGAAGCTGATACCACAGGTGACGACGACAACATTGACTGGTGATGTAACCTCATAATAAGTAAGGTCAGTTATATACATGTTAATATATAGCTCTTCTGAATTATTTATATCTTATTTAGTTGATTTTAGGGGGATGAATTTCATAAGTTATTTGTAGACAAGCCTATTGAGCCGAATTTCCATAAAGGACTTATCATTCATTTTTTGGAAAATAAGGAATCATTTTATTTACGGAGTATCTGAACAGTGTAAGCTCAGCAAACAGAAACAACTAAATTGGGATATCTCATCCCTACATCAAGACTTCTACCTTCATTCTAGACTATCTAAGGGTAAAAATTCAAGCTATCTAGTTTGCTTCTCAATTTGCTCTTCATGTTCCCTCTATGGTGCACCACTTGTATGATAATCTTCACTATTACATCTTCACTTCTTTGTTTGTGTTGAAACAGTCTGGTATTCCTATCTTTCCATGTGTAATAGACACCCCAGCTAGTGTCATTTTGTATACCTCGGCAGCAACACTTTTTCCTTTACAGTAAGCTATAGCCCACTCCAACTCACTTTGCCATTTCAAGACTTTCCTTGTTATGCCTTACCAGTTTAACAATATCCTCCACACTCCTGAAGATATGATATAGAAGACCTCCTTCCTGATATTTAATGTATGATTATACACGTATGTAGGTCAGCTAGATATGGTTCAGATATTTTGCGTGCATGTAAGCCTTATTATCTTTCTCCCAATACTCATGAATATGGGCAGTGTGTTAATACGCTATGTGGTTTCCAAGATATGAGTGTGTGCATTCTATTCCTTGGAATTGATGTGGCCTCTTTTCTCTGAAAATTTTGGTGAATTAGAGCTTCTTGGTATCTATTAAATGGACGGATTCTTTACTAGTTGCTGGTTGTGCATTGCAATGTTGCCTAATATGTGTTGGTGGGGAGTTTTTTGAAGTTTTACCAGGATTTTTGTAGATAATAGTTGGTTCTGTTGCTGTTTAGTGAGAAAGTGCAGCTGCAAAAAGCTTTTAGTTTTTTTTTAAAACTAAAAAAAAAAAACTAGCATATTTGCCTGCAACCCGCCCAATGAGCCCTTACCTTCATCAAGTTTTTTAGTTGGATGGATCTTTATTAGCTTAATAACGGTGTACACTATTTGCCTGCAACCACTTCTAGAGCTTAAACTAGCATATTTTTTGGATTGTTGTTGCGGTTAAGTGTTAATTTCACTGAGCTAATGGTTGACTCCCCTCTATTTATTTATTTTTTACAGAGAAGTGACGTTGACGAGGATTTCATTAGGTAGAGAGCATGAGTTGGCAAATTTCTAGTGACCTCCTCCATCGCTTTGTGTGGGCAAGAAGTTATTTATTTGCTATCGACCTTTTCTGTTTCTGTTAAATTCTTACAGTAGCTCTGTTAGTCTTATCAGTAGTTTCATGAATACTCTTTCATTATTATCGACTTGTGACTACTTCTTTTTTCGTATTTGGAGATGGTTGGATTATTATATTTCGAATAGATCGTTGATGAATATTGTGGCTTGTTTTGGTGATATTAGTGGATATGTTGTTGATTATTGAGACGGGAAAATTTTTAGATAGACCAAAAAATAGGGTAAATTCTATCCAATTTACTGTAATTTTTTGCAAAGACTTTCTTTGGTATCCTAACCCTTAGTGTCGGTCACAATCCTAAATCAAGTCGTGATACAAGTGATGTAGCTAATAAACTCATATCACCCATGGATCCTAGAAAATCATCTGCGGATAGTAATCTGAGTGAAACTATTAAAGTTTTTCGTAATTGGATTAGATATTATGTAAATGTGATGGTGCGGTTAAAATAGATGTTAGAATGGTTGGAGTCAATATTGTGTTTAAATTTAGTTTGTAAAACTAATGATACTATTTTATGATGATATTTTTGTGTTGTTAATATATTTATTTTGGCTTGATTATGAAGTTAGTAGATACTATTTAACTTTTAATATTTTTCACAAATGCAGTAAAAAAAAAGTTACTAATAAATTGTGGGGAATTTTTATTGCAGTTAATTTTTTTATGATTAATAATAACAATTTTTTGTTGCTGTTTTTGAAGAATATATTTTTTGAGTTTTTGACTATTGGTGTTTTTAAATAATAATTTTAATCGATTTAACAATAAATTTGTTGGGGTTAATTCGTCATAAATTAAGTATAGTAGTTGCTGAATGACTACCGCAAATTGATTGTGGGGATGCTTATGTGGGAATACTCTAGAAACCGTCATAACAAGTTGAGTTGCGGGAGTAACTTTTCCCCGCAAATTGATAACTATTTTTTAGTGCGTTATAATTTTTTTCTCTGTTTTATTCTATTGTAATACAACTTAGAAATAAACATGTGACTTTTGTTAGTTAAAATTATCATCATTCCAATGAAGCTTGATAAGCACCATTTCATAAATGCCTTTTGTTGGATAATGCATATGACAAAATATTTAAAAAGCTTGTTGAGACTCTTAATAGTTTTGGAGGTTTTGTTTGTAATTTTTTTTTATTCAGACTATCATAATGATGTTTAGGAATTTTATCTTTTTTTTATTGATTATGTGACGTAGTTTATATCGCTTTGTTTGAAGTGTAGTCTATTTAATTCAAATAATATATAATTTTTCTCTAATTTTTATTTATTTGGATAAAATATTTTAAAATTATCAATCTTATAATTTATAACTATGAATTTCTTCGTAGCTAATAATTACACTATTCAACCACAAAATTTAAGTTGTAATTATCTTTTTGCGACAAAATTTTATTGTGATTAATTATAGGTTAAATAGTGACAATAATACAATCGTCACTAATTGTTTAAACTATTAGTTACAAAAACTATGGTCACAATTAAATATAAAATTTTGCGGCTAAAACTTACAATGATTAACTACAAATTCTAGTTTGTCACTAATGTATCAATATATTTTTTGCGACAAAATTTTTTCGTATCCAAAATTTAACTCATTTTAGGACAAAATATGGGTTGTCACTAATATATCAATATATTTTTGTGACAAAAACTTTTCGTATTCAAAATTTAACTAATTCTAAGACAAAAAATGGTATGTCACTAATGTGTGAATATTTTTTTTGCGACGAAATTTTTTCGTGTCCAAAATTATAATTAATTGAAGAAAAATAATAGTTTGTCACAAATTGAATACACTATTAGCGACAAAATAATGTGTCACTGATAATTTAAAATTCGTCATTAATGATACTTAATAAATGGCGCCAAATTATTTTTTGGTGGGAAACTTTAGTGGACAAACCTTTGCTACGAAATTTTATGTTTTGTCACTAAAAGTATGTTGCTCATACATTTAAGTATGAAACGTAATTTTTGTCACTGAAAGTGAACAATTAGTGACGAATTTCATGTCGTAGCTAGTATTTCGTAGCTATATATCACTTTTCTTGTAGTGTTATTTCACTGGCAGCAGCAGCACGCAACAACCAGCCAACCATTTTCTTCTTCTTCTTCCTCTGTTTCACTCCGGCGAGTGCGACACTGTTTCACTCCGGCGAGTGCGACACTGTTTCACTTCGCCACTGTTTTTCTTCTTCATTTTTTGCTTTGTTTTTTTCTTCAAAGTTGAAACAGCAGATGTCTTCAAGACTTCAACAACACTTTCAATGGCAATTTTATATAACAATATTTTCTTTTATAAGTTATATAATATACTTATAAATATCGTATTTGGTTGATGTCTTCAACAGCAATTTCAATGGCGTCTAATTCTACAAGTAGCAAACAAAAGGACATTGGATGGAATTATGGTACGCAAGGACCAACAAGAGATGCGGTGATATGTAATTTTTGTCGATGTACTATGTATGGTGGTATTACTCGGTTCATGGATTGTTGAATGTTGACGTCTTGAGTCATTAAAGTTCTAGACTTTTTTTAGTATCTACTATCTATAAATTAAGTTTGACTTGAAATATTTGCTAATATATTATTGTTATTGAGATTTTGATTATTTATATATGTAATTAAATATTTTAATTTTTTGGTATTAATTGTCGCCGTACTTCCAAAAGGCGATCGCCTCGCCGCTCGCCTCGCCGCGTGGCGAGGCAGAGCCTTGGCGCCTCTTGTCGCCTTTCGTCGTCCAAAACACTGGTCTGTATGGTAGACCATTAGATGATGATTCTGCCAAGGCAATCTTAAGATTTCTTCTTTCTTTGAAGTGTTTCTTGGGAAGGCGATGGGTATTCTCAAGTGTTGGGGAATGAAAAAAAGTGAGTATTTTCGTGGTTTAGGACTTGGTCCAACTCCTTCAGTTCTATGGGTGGTAGATCTTCCGTAGGAAATATTGTTGCATAGGATTCATCTAATGCGGTTGTACAAAGGTTAGATCAGAAGGCAATTGAGTGAAAGGAGAAACAAAATGAAGAAATAAATTTGATGAAGCAAAATCACGAGACGTTGCAATTAGAATTACTCCAAATGAGACAATTCAGGCAAAAATGTGCTCTTAATAAATCTATGCCTCAAGATATCAATGGCACCTTAAATGATCAAGTAACTCGCTCTTACAAGTCGTAGACATTTTTAAAGAAATTTTAAGCCTACAAAAATATTGCTAACTAACGTGTTACTATTTATCAGGTTCCCATGCCAACAATGGCCAAGAACGAGTACCACAATCATCAAAGATGCCTAGTATTGCTAGAAATTACTCCACCTCACCGTACTACTCATCTTTATCCTTTGGCGCTACTGTTTAAGTTTCCCTGCTTTGTACAATTTTCTGGTTCATGAATCAAACTGCATGTGTTGTACTTCCTACTTCCTTAATCTTGTGAATGCTCTTACTTCGTTTTGGTGAATAGATTTCCTAATATTGTAATATAGTGTTGAGGTATAGAATTCCAAGTGACCAAAAAACCAGAAGAGCATGTTCTCTCAATAGTTTCGGGTCTGAGTATAGTTCGCATTGATAGATATCCACTCAAGCTTAAAGTCTGAAAAATTATACTCATCGGCTAAAACTAGAAGAACTAAGAAGAGATGACTCTCTGGTTATACTGTCAATACTCGAGATAATACAGGTTCTAGAATCTGATCTCAATTTATTGTCTTTCTTGGTGATATTGAAAAGTAATTTCTTGTGTTGATGGGTTCATTATGACCAAACATACCATAGTTAATGGAATTATATTAATGTATTACCAGTTGCACCATGTCCGTCACTCGATAATGCATCAAATGTATTATTGATTGTCGCGCGACCTTAGGACTCTTATTAATTGGCTGTTCAATCCTTTTCCTCATCAAAACAGCCCACTCTCCTTCAATATTATTTTTAATAGAGTTGCCTTGACCTTTGAGAAATTTCTGGTTTCCTAAGTGAATTTTCAACATGAAGAACATTAGCAACATCACCTGTAGCACCTGTACTTCAGCAATTAGTTGCTGCCCAGTTACATCAACTAAAGTTCAATCAAGAGCTGAAACGATGGCTGGTTTCAGGACTACTGTTCCATGCCTGTGTTCTTGGAAAATTTGTCCAGCAATTGAACTTGTAATTCCTTTTGACAGACTGCTGGACAGATTTACGAGTTAAAAGGACCCGAAGTTACTTGAAACTCTATTTTTTTGAGATGGTAATAGATTTATATTGACATCACAGGAGCCTATGGAGTTCATAGTTACAAGGAAAGAAAGCTAAAAATCTACATTACTATAATTATAAAGATTTTGGGAACTGTATGCAAATCTTTTTCATGACCAACAGCACTATTTTCTACGCTCAATAATGCATCATATGTATTATTGAATGTTTGCCGCGCTAGCTGAGGACTCTTATTAATTGTCATCCAATCCTTTACCTCGTCAAAACAGCCCACTCTCCTTCAATATTATTTTTAGTAGCTTTGCCTTTACCTTTGAGAAATTTTTTTGGTTTCCTCAGAATTACTAGGTGAATTTTCTACTTGAAGAAAATTAGAAACATCACCTATAGCACCTGTACTTTCAGCACTTAGTTGCTGCTCAGTTACATCGACTAAGCCTCGATCAAGAGCTGAAACGATGGCTAATTTCAGCAGTACTGTTCCACACCTCTGTTCTTTGCGAATTTGTCCAGCAACTGAACTCGCAATTCCTTTAATAGGTTGATGGCTTTAGATGTATCCACCACCAGTACGACTACTAGCAGTGAAGTGCAAATAACAAGAACAGTAAAATGCTAACGATATTTTCGTAGAAATCTCTTTGCTCAAGAGAGTAAAACCATGACCTACCTCGTAGAATTTTCACCAACAATTTCACTAAAACAAGAGTGATATTGGATCATAGATAATGTCGCCCAAATTAACCTAGAAAAGAAGTATAACGTTGTCGATGTCAAATATAGAACCCAACCGACGTTGGGGTCGAACCCATAGGGAATATGGCAGGGAGCTAGGTCGATGTGGTAATTTGAACTATTAGTCAGTTATTTTTGAAGGGGGGTTCGTGGTAACAAGTAATGATTTCGAGAAATGAGTAATCAAGTCACAAAGTATTAATTAATTATTGTTTAAGAAATGAGAGAATAGAGAAGGATTGTGTTCCCCATGATTTCATAACACAGTAGGCATGACATACCAGTGATCTATCCTGGTGTTTAGCATGAAAGATCGGTAAGTTATGTTCACCTAAATGGTTGGTCCACTAGATAGATGAATATCACCACAGAACTTGGTCCATCTATGGGCGTATGCGTTACTAACCCTTACCTTTGATCCTAAATTAACTATTCCCGGATAGAGTTTAGTTATTAGATGAGGGTTGATAGCCCCAAATCTCTGTTGTTACATCCCTTTTCCCATTCGTTACCCCCTTGGTCCAGCAAGTAAAAATAAGGCGAATTTTGACTCGTGCACTCGTTAAAAAGAAATCAATACAAAGGAAAGAACAATACATGCATAACCACTATTCCAGAATCACTAAGTACTTAACCTACGTTGTTAATTCATCATGGTTCCCACAACCCTAGTTGTGTGCTTTAGCTACTCATATTCAGGAGATCACAATAGAAAGTATTAGAAAAATTCATGATCATAAACTTACGAACAAATTAGAAGAAAATTTGAATGCTTGAATTCCCAAAGAAACTTAAGAACAAAAACCAATATGTGAATTTAATCCGTTAAAATCCAAGAACAAATCAATGTTATTGTTTCTCAGGCCTCACAAAGAGTAATAATGCATAACCTCTAAAAGAAAACCTAAGGAATGTATTTATAGACAAAACAAAACCTATTCTAAACATAATAGGATTGCAGTGTCGGCGCCTCAGACGAAAGATAGGACGACTCATTGGAGGATCCACGATCGTTCTTCATGCTCGTTGTAAGATGGTTGCTTTTTGACAACTTTCTAATGTTTTCTAGGACGAGCTCGTCCTTTCCAAGGATGACTCGTTGTATTTGTTCATTACTAGAGCCTTGAATTTTTCACTGTTGCGGAACCCTCTCTCACGATCCATCCAACGACCCATTGTTTCTTGGGATGTTTTCTTCTGATGCTCATAATAATTCACCTTCTCTGCTTCTTCCTATGCCTATATAGGATGGCCCGTCAGTAGCTCCAATGACTCATTGGAGGGCTAATCTAATGCACCTATGTTCTATTTTCTGAACTTTAACTCCAGGACCCGTTTTACCTGTAAATACCACAAAAACACATAATACCCACATCAATGTACCTTAGAACTAGCAAATTTCCTTGTTTATACGTCGAAAATGTCGTAAAACCATGACATATCAACACCCTCAACTTAGAATATTTGTATTTCCTCATCCGAACAATACAAAACCATAAAAACACAAATCATATGATGCTTAACTAAGAGAAACCTAGGAGACCTATGGTAGTCAGATCATCAACTCAAACTGGCACACATGCACTTTAATCATTTTTCAACCCCCTTTATTATGATCAAAATCCAAATCACTGTGTGTATATGCAAAAATAATCATCATGACACAAAGGTATCTAGAAATGGAATCACATTATCAATATACAAACTAGCATAAGTACCAATGACACTACCCGAACAAATAGCAACTACCGATGCAACCCATACGTCCTCACATCAAAAAAGTGTCGTGCACTCAAAATATACGATGAATCTCCACCTAGGGATTGTATAAAAGCACTCACTCTAACAAAAAAGTTCAGACAGTGTGTGTGAAATACCATAGGCTTGCCCTTATTTTCCGCGCCTCAGTTTTTGGACAGTTGAATTAGGATCACTATAGGACTTTATTGGCTTGTAATGTAGGCTTGGGGACTGGTATGGTAAATATGGATCAATTGACTTAATCCTCCTTGGAACTACTCTACTTTTTGCTCCACTTTTCAACTCTATTTATTTTTTTCTTTTTTCCTCCCTTATCTTCCTTTATAACTTTTCAGATTTCACTGCGGTTTCTTTTGTAACTTTCTCTATTTTTCCTCTCTTTTTTTGTCTTTTCTTTTCTAGAATTTCTTCATCATTTTTTTTCTTTTCCACGCATTCCACACACGAATTCTTTTTTTTTTCGCTTACTAACTTCTTCTACATACCCAATTTCATTTATGCATCCTTATGATAGCTACCCTTAACTTAGGTGATTTGCCTGAGTTGAGGTACACAGTGTCCAAGGAGGGACCAGGGCCAAAACAGGTTTATTGTAATAGAACCAGAAAGGTGAATAGGCTAGTTCATGGAAAATGTCTATTATGGCTCAAAAACTAGGCTCAAGGGATCACATTCTATTTTATAAGGCTTTTAGGCTCAATATTAGGAATACAATCTGGCTCAAGTTGGATTTTGTGGGTGCATATTCCAGTTGGAATACAAATAATATCAGCAATAGACCATCCAATGGCCCTCTTGAACTTCTGTAAAACTGACACTAGAGCCTCAACTTGCCATTCAACTAAGTTTGTTGCTATAATAACCAGCAAAGTGTTGTTGGCTCTCAAGAAGTCATAGCGAAGGTGGGATGGGAAAGCTTTGAGATCTAAGATAGGAAGTTCCTTAATAGAAGGCTTGGCTAGTAGAGTTGCCCTATTCTTCAAATCCAAATCTAACTTTTTTGGTGCAAAAGTGTAGGAATCCAAACCAGCAAGTGCGCTCACCATCTCATCATACTCATCAATATCATCTCCCTCAAAATTCATGATCACCGCCGCTGGTGCTTCAACCCCAAGTCTCTCCTCAATAGGAGCTATTAAGGCATCCTCATCGACTGTATCAATAATAGATATCACACACATATCCTTTGGTTGCTTCATAGATTGGCAAACATTGAAAGTCACTTCTTTATTATTCAATCGAAACTTCATCTGGCCAGTTTCCATATCAACTAATGCTCTTTCAGTCGCAAGGAATGGTCTCCAAAAGATGATGGGAACATCAAAATCAACTTCATAGTCGAGGATGAAGAAATTAGCTTGGAATATAAAGGACTCAACCCTCACCAAAATATCATATAAAACTCCCACACGCTTATTTATAGTACGGTCTGCCATAAGAAGTCTCATTGAGGTTGGTATGGGTGACCCCAACCCCAACTATCTAAATATTACTAGCGACATTAGATTAATGCTAGCACCCAAGACACATAAATTCTTTGCAAAATTGAGAGCCCCAATGGTACATGGAATCGTGAATACTTTGGGATCTTACATTTTCTTCACAAGAGAATGGGAAGCTATTACACTACAATGGTGTAAATTATCAACAGACTCAAAACACACAGTCCTCTTCTTTGTCACCAGATCCTTCATAAACTTTGCATAATTCAACATTTACTCAAGTACCTAAACTAAAGGGATGTTCACAGACAACTACTTTAGCATCGAAATAAACTTGTGATACTTCTCTTCTTTGGCTTTCTTCTTCAATCTTTGAGGAAAAAAAGGAGGAGTTTGTAGAAGGGAAGTCAACACCTATGGGACCTCCTTTTTCTTCCCTTTCTTAGCCTTAGCCTCCTTTTTAGCAAGTGGAGTTGGTTGTTAAGACGCCTTTTTATCAATAACTTGATTCTATGATTTGACTATTGTCTTATCATCGATCATTATTATCTCAGTACCATTCTCAACAACCACGGGTATAGGTGGATCGGCAGTCATCTTACCACTCCAAGTGGTTATAGCCAAATAATGACTATCGTTCTTCAGATTTTGGACAGTGTTGGTTGAAAGTGTACCTTTCTGACGTTGATTTATTGCGACAGAGATTTGGCCAAACTGTTGCTCAAGCTTCTTGATAGCGGTAGAGTGTGAATTTACCTCTTGGAAACTCTATATATACCATAGAGTAGAATCATCAGTCAGAGAGAAGGGAAACAACTGCAGTCAGATAGAATCTCTGCTCAACCCAGACGGGTTGTAGGAATTGAAAATCCCCATAAAGTTCATTATATTAAAGTTTGTATCAGCAGTAGCAAGGCATGTGAATACTCCTTGCAAGTTCAATAATTGTATCATAGCACTAGTGATGTCGAACATAGCTCCCGACGGTAGTGGGGGTGGAATAATAGCACTTGTTTCACATGCATCTTCTAAATCCGTGTCAGCATCTGTTTCACCAACCTGGGGAACATAATGATGGTGACGCTGATGGTCCCTATTCTTATTTACCTTGCTTGTTCCTCCGTAGCAGTTAGAAGGACTGCTTCATCTTGTCTAGCTTGTGCATCAATTTCTACCTGATGGGCAGCTTGTTGTCTTTGTTGTTCTTCAGCAAGCATACAGACGGTAGCTTTATCTGTCGTCTCATGAACTGAAGTATTGAGAACCCTGTCGTGTACTCCTTTATTAACCATTTTTCTCTAATTTCTCAAAGTCTGTTCAATTTCAATATTAAGTGGAATCAGAGGTTTGCCTTGACTCCAAGTATTGTGCATGCACCGATGTGCAACCTAGAAACAAAACAAAAACAACAAAAAAGGTAAAATTAGGAAATAAGGACTAACAGTTAAATAAACATAATCAAACTAGTCCTAAACCGTATTCCCAGGCAATGGCCCTAAAATTTGATGTCACCCAAATTATACCTCAAAAAGAAGTATAACATGGTCACTGTCAAATACAGAACTCAATCGAGGTTGAGGTCGATCTTACTAGAAATATGGCAAGGAGCTTGGTTGATGTGATTATTTGAACTATTAGTCAGTTATTTCCGAAAGGGGGTTTTGTGGTAACAAGTAATGATTTCGAGCAATGAGTAATCAAGTCAGAGAGTATTAATTTAGTGTGGTTTAAGTAATGAGAGAATAGACTAGAATTATGTTCCACATGATTTCATAATGCAGTAGGTGTGATATACCAGTGATATATCCTGGTATTTAGCCTGTAAGATCGGTAAGTTATGTTCACCTAAATGGTTGATCCCCTGGATAGATGAATATCACTATACAACTTGGTCCATTATGGGTGTATGCTTTACTAACCCTTATCTTTGATCCCAAATTAATTATTCTGGGACAGAGTATAGTTATTAGATGAGGGTTGATAGCCTTAAATCTCCGTTGTTACATCCTTTTTCCTATTCGTTACCCCCTTGGTCCAGCACGTAAGAATAAGGCGAGTTTTAATGCGTACAATCGTTAAAAATCAATCAATACGAAGGGAAGAACAATACATGCATAACCACCATTCCAGAATCACTGAGTTCTTAACCTACGTTGTTAGTTTATCATGGTTCGCACAACCCTAGTTACGGGATTTAGATACTCATATTCAAGAGATCACAATAGAAAGTACTAAAAAAATTCATGATCAGAAACTTACAAACAAAGTAAAAGAAAATCCAGATGCTTGAATTTCCAAAGAAACTTAAGAACAAAAATCAATATGTGAATTTAATCTGTTAAAACCCAAGAACAAATCAATGTTATTGTTTCTTAGGCCTCATAAAGAGTAATAATGTGTAACCTCCAAAAGAAAACCTAAGGAATGTATTTATAGACTACACAAAACCTATCCTAAACACAATGGGATTGCAGTGTCATCGCCTCAGATAAAGGATAGGATGACTCGTTGGAGGATCCATGATCGTTCATAATGCTCATTGCAGGATGGTTGCTTTTTGACAACTTTTTGATTTTTTGGGGATGACATTCATGACTCGTTGTAGCTGTTCGTTGCTAGAGCCTTGAATTTTTCACAGTTGCAGAATCTTCTCCCATGGTCCATGCAATGACCCGTTATTTCTTGGGACGATTGTGGGATGTTGTCATCTGATTCTCAAAATATTTCACTTGTCACACCCCTTTTTCGTTCGTGGGTCGAAGGGTTTTTCCAATTAAAGTGACGGTATTGAATAGGGATTATTTTTATTTTCAGAGTCGCCACTTGGAATTGAGTTATGGTGTTCCAAGTCACCTTTTTGAATCCCTAATCAAAAGGAATTGACTCTTTATTGGTCTACGAAAACAGAAGATCGGGTAAGGAATTCTGTTGACCAAGGGTAAGGTATAAGGCATCCCTCGATTCCCGTGGTTCTAGCACGGTCGCTTTTATCAACTTATACTTAAACTTAAACTATTTTGGATAAACGTGTTGGTAAGCCTTAGTTCGCTCATTTTTAATGTCTAATAATACATGTCTATATTTCTTATATTAAGCTAGTGAAAATTAATTTTTAGACGACCTTGGCCAAGGTGAATAATTGCATCCTAATTAATTTGGACTCTATTTTTTTCCAGTTGAAAATTGCATTTGAATTTACCTAATCAGAATACTTATTAGTTGATATCTTATTTCGTTCTCAATTTTTTATTTTTTATTTTTTATTTTTTAAAAAAAAAAATTGCATTGCATAAGATTAATAGGTGAATTTTCAGTACTAAAATAAAAGTATTATAAACACAGCTACTACGAGTCATAAAAAAATTTGGATAAAATATTTGAGAAGTAGTTCCAACAGTTAACATAGATATAATATCTATCTATTTTAAATTTAAAAACTAAAAAAAAAAAATGTTAATCCACAACACAAATTAGATAACTACGTAATTAAACTGTCATATAGTAAATCATCATGTTTTTTACTCCTTTTAAACAACTAATCCCTTTTTATTAGAACTACAAAATCAGTTACTTTGTTATATATAAGAAATTATTTGATTTGAATTTGACTAATTGCATCTCTGTTATCAAATACTCATATTCTTGATCTGTTAGATTTATATTAATATTAATAGTGTATGCATCTTTTGTTTATTTTGTGATCCATTTTATGAAATTCGCTTAATCTTGAATGAGTTCAATTTATTGAATTTCTTTTATCTAACTTTCTATGCATAGAGGATATTTATTTGTTGTTTGCTATATCTGTTTACTATATGCAAATATTTGTTATGTTCTGAACATATCTAATCTAACCAAAAATAACTATTGTGGTATTACAGCATTAATATAATTTAATGTGTTCAAATAAAACGAATCACATTTTGATATGATAATTATTTTTAGAAATTCACGCATCGCGCGGGTACGTATACTAGTTACTCTAATTTTTTTAACGTCCAGTAACTAATACTATACCACTAAAAATGAGACCCTTATTTTTACCCAAAATTAATCAACTTTTAAAGTTATCTCCTCTTAATATTTGAGAACAGTCTAATTTAATTAATGTTGATTCAATATAGTAGACAACCTACAAATAAAAATATAGAGCGAGAAGTTCACATAAATAATAAACTTTACATACCGAATAATACATGAAACCATTTAAACAACTTTGTTCATGCTTTTGTTCACAATAAAAATAAGTAGTGTAGGATCGAATAAGAACCTGTGTGATGAACTAAACGAAAGTACGAATAGGAATGCCGTCACCGAAAATTCAAACAGGGACCAAAATTTGAACTCAAACTCTAACTTTCAAGAATAATTTCTCCTTCTCCCTTTCTATCTTTTTTTTTTTTCTATCTTTCTGTCTTTTTTTTTTCTAATTGTCTACGTCTTCTGCCTTCTATCTTCTTTTTGTTGCTTTTTTCTGTACGTTTTTTTTTCTTTCTTTTGTCTCCCTTTCCCTAAGTGTCCTCTATCCCTTTATATAAGTGTGTGTTATGTGTATATGTCATGTGTGGGTGTGTGACGTGAGGGAGAATGAGGGAGTTTGAGGGAGTAAGGGCTATGAGGTGAGTGTGTGTGTGTGTGCAGCTAAGGGGGAATGTGAGGGAGTATTTGGTGTAAAGTTGAGGGAAAGTTAGGGAACATGGGGTGATGGACGTGCAGTGGGGGGAGGGGGTAGTTTTAGGACTATTTTTTTCCAATTGGATATATATACATAAAATATTAGCTAATCTCTTTTATACTAATAAAATATAGAAAACTTTAATGGCTAGTCCGAAAAATATGACTAAGACAATATTAAAATTTCCTAGATTATTTATTAAATCTAAGTTAAAAGAGTATAAATATGTTTGTAATTTTTTTTCATAAAGATGAAAACAAAAATAAAAAATAGAAAATAAAATATAATATAAAACTTATCCTAAACTCAATTTAAACCTTTTTCATAATTTTTCCAAATAAAAACCTACTAAACATGAAATAAAATCTAATGCAAAGACCAGGCTAAAATTAAATATTTAAAACTAAAAGTGGATCAAAACTCGGGAAGGGTCAAAAATCACGTGTCTACATTTGCCCCTCTTTGTCTTAGAACACGAAGAGTTTTCAGACAAAGAAGTAGACAACGAGATAAATTTTGATCCGACCTTTATTTGAAATGAAAAGAAAAAGAAGGAAAAAATGTAACCGAGTCCTGGTTTTGGACACCCTACATATCCCGGGTTATAAGGGAATCAGGTCACGCGTAGTTCAAGGAGGTGGAATGGTGAGACGATAAGCTAGAGGTCGAGTGAGGTCCTGTCGAGATTCCGGTTCGTGGCTCCTATCATTACATGCAAATAAAAATCAGAAGTCAAAAGAAGAAAATATAAGTACAAGATTCTATCTATGCAGCTTCTCTCGAAACTTGACTTGAATAATCTTCACTTGAGTCTTGATCTTCGGATGTCATGTTGTTTTTATGGCGAGTGCATTGATCTTGAAGCTTCGATTTCAGGCTTGGACTTGAAACTTAGATTGAGTCTTTGACACTCTTTCAAATGACAGTCATAGATAGTTCTTGAATGCTTGTTTTCTTGACCACTAGTTGAATATGAACTGACATCAGGATATTGGGCCGCTACATGTATTTGAAAACTAATTCTGATTGTCATTGAGATTGAATGTCTGGTAAGATTTGGGACCGTGTATACGGACATCAAGATCATGTTCTACCAGGAAAAACCTGCAAGACATCATAAACAAAAGAAACAGACCAAAAAAATTTTCCCCAGTTTTCACTGAAAAATTTTGTGAGTTATTAGCAATTGTAAACATTATAAATAAACTCAGACCAGGAAATGTATATCCTAGGAGAAAAATGAAAATAACTGTCTTCTACTTGGAAACATTTATCCAAGGAGACGAATGTGAAATAAATGTCTTTGACTAGGTAATGTTTATCCTAGGAGACGAATGCAAAATAATTGTATGCTACTAGGAAATGTTTATCCTAGGAGACAAATGAAAAATAACTGCCTACTACTAGGAAATGTTTATCCTAGGAGACGAATGAAAAAATAAATGTCTACTACTAGGAAACGTTTATCCTAGGAGACGAATGAAAAAAATAAATGTCTACTACTAGAAAATGTTTATCCTAGGAGACAAATGAAAACATAAATGTCTCAGAATAGGAAATATTTGTCCTAGAAGACGAATGAAAAATAAATGTCTACTACTAGGAAATGTTTATCCCAAGAGACAATAAAAAGTGATTAAATCCCATTATTTAGGAGGATCCTTCTACGCTAAATCCCATTATTCAGGAGGGGCCTGAGCTGAAATGTAAAGTCTCATTTTTCAGAAGGGTCCTGAGTTGAAGTGTAAAGTCCCATTTTTCAGGAGGGTCCTGAGCTGAAATGTAAAATCCCATTTTCCAGGAGGGTCCTGAGCAGAAAAGTGAAGTCCCATTTTCCAGGAGGGTCCTGAACTGAAATATAAAGTCCCATTTTTCAGGTGGGTCCTAAACAGAAAATTAAAGTCCCATTATTCAGGAGGGTCCTGAGCAGAAAAATAAATCCCATTTTTCAGGAGGGTCCTGTTGATCCCATTTTTTAGGAGGGTCCTGAGCAGAAAAGTAAGGTCCCATTTTCCAGGAGGGTCCTGAACTGAAATATAAAGTCTCATTATCCAGGAGGGTCCTGTTTGAAAAGTAAAGTCCCATTTTTCAGGAGGGTCCTGAACTGAATTATAAAGTCCCATTTTTTAGGCGGGTCCTTGTCACGCCCCGAATTCCAACGGGACGGACATGGCACCCGAAGCCGACAAGGCATGAGAGAACCAATCTTCATCCATAAACACCCATACGCATACCACTCAATAGTCATCACCACCACAAATAAATGTAAGATGCCAAAAGCGGAAGTTATGACAAATATATAAGAATTATGAAACTTGGCCGTCAGGACCATCAAAACAAAACATACGTTCATTACATTCCTTTCATCTAACCCACAACATCTACAAAGCCTCTACAGATGTACAACCAAAACCAACCTAGAGTCGG
Organism: Capsicum rhomboideum; assembly: GCA_031232105.1. NCBI lineage: Eukaryota > Viridiplantae > Streptophyta > Magnoliopsida > Solanales > Solanaceae > Capsicum > Capsicum rhomboideum. Next base: position 153,030,184 of record CP124714.1, read on the forward strand.
GACACACCTCGCTCTATAAATATACACAAGACCAAAACAAATGTACATAGAAGACTCGGAAAGCCCCGAACCAACTGGAGCTCACCAAATGTCCGCAAAAGATCCGCAACCTACAATGAAAGTCTACTAGTACCTGTGCCTACAGCAAGTAAAGTAAATCCCCCAAGAGGGGTCAGTACGAAGAATATACTGAGTATGTAAGGCTGCATGAAACTATATAATACGTAAAGACTTCAATGAAATCAAATATAAATGAGTACTCAGTAAGGATAAGTCACCATTTTGTATATGAAGAGAGATGTACATTATGAATTACTTTCTTTACTTTTATACTCATTCGATCATTCACTCATTCCTTTATCCATCACTCATTCATCCATTCGTATAATGCCCGGGCCCCAAGTTGATCAGTGGGTACTCAACAGTAATCGGGATCGACCTATGCTAGGCTTTTCCTTGCCCCTGGGATACCACCCGTAGCGGAATCGACCCATGCTAGGTGTTCTTCTCACCCCTGGGATACCATCCGTAAATATTGGGATCGACCCATGCTAGGTTATTTAACCCCTGGGATACCACCCATGAAACATCTCTCCTCTTTACAACATTACTTCTTTACTCTTTGAAATAGCTCAACCAATGGCTACTTCATTTTGGGAACTTTGAATATAACATTATTGGAACTTGGAACCATGTTCATAATTATGTGACTCATGAATGATAATAGACCAAGAATGAAATATACATGATTAACATTAGATGATAACTTGAGATAAGATACCTTAGGACATTTTGAAAATAAGTAAATACCATGTCAAGGTGAATACTATATGCTGCAGAAGGATACGGAAAGAGTAACCTTACATACCTCAATTCCTCAATAAGAATCCACAATCCTAACGAATATAATGATCCAGCCCTTTACTCTACAATACAAGTACATAACGGAGTTTACGTCAACATCTAACCACCTTACAAGTGCAAAAGATGACAAAAGTTACATAATTGCCTATAACGTCATTTCCCCCTTTACAATGAAATTTCGGCATGACCATACCAAAAATACCACAACATGCCATACATTGACCAAACATCATAACCAATAGCATTTACCAACAAAGCTTCTTCTTTACACTTTCTCATTCACACCATATCACAAATAATCCATCAAGTCACCTTAATACACCTCATAGCACATATCGGCCAAAATCCCATAATTTACACTTATAGAAAATAACAAGTTTAGTAACATAATCACACCATAAATGTTGATATTTCATCCATACCATGCTCTTTCATCAAAACCACAAGTCACCTTTCAAGTTTAATTCACAAAATGGCACATCTTTTACTAAAGGGGAAAAGTGTCTTATTCAACCTTTCCAACACAACCATCATGATCTACACAATACTTCATGCATATAATATGCTAAATCACAATAATACATACTTACCCAAGTCCGCAAAGTGATGATCTTGTCCAAATGTCCAAAGAAAATAGTTGCCTTAGGGTTTGGAAAAGAGAGAAATGTTTGAGAAATATCCAAAAGTTATGAGAGTTGTAATGAAATAAATCTGATTTTTTCCTTGTTTTATAGAGTCTTTTAAGTCATCCTTATCCACTTCTTTGGCATTAAATGCCATGGTCCCTTGGTCAATCACAAGAATGAGTCTTTTCCTTTTGGGGCCTTCCATTTTGGCCTTGTTTTGGGCCTCCAATTGGGCCCAATAACACTTATTAGCTTAGCCCATCAAAATCCATGTATAATTCATCATACATCTCACGTTTAAAAAATTCCATGACGTCATGACAATATTCTCTTACGAGATTCTCATTCGTCGTCTCAATAGCAAAAATAGGAATTCTAATCGCTCATGGCTTCATTGAACATTTTGGAAAACTACTTATGTTTCACAGTTTGATCATGTAGAAGTATGTAGGAGTTTATTGAGGTATTTGAAGCTTTAACAACACTCAAAGAACTCCAAAAAACCAAAAGAAACCATCTAAGAATCGTCGTAGAATTGCGTTACAAAACGAGCCCGGAAAGGCAAAATATTTGTGCCTTGCACCACTGCTGCAAAGCAAGGCAGTGGCGCAAGTTTTCCTTGCCCTCTGAATCAGGGGCTTGCGCCACACCCCCTGAAACAGGGTAGGGGCGCAAGTTTCAGCACCTTGCTGAATTTTTCGGACACTTCTTCAATACTTGCATATCGTCCAATACCTTATCAAAACACTACAAAATACTTACTTAGTGATCCTAATCATCAAGTAAACATGACTCCAAGTCACCAAATGAGGTTAGAATGTGTACGAGGTATTACACAAATGCTCCACGAAATCACCAAACACTTCCTACGAAAGGCTAGTCACATGTACAAGGCCAAATTTCAATTTTTCCCATCTTGAACATTACCAAATACATACTTATAACTCTCGACACCTAAGTAAACATTATTCAATGTCATCAAGTAGGGTTGGGAAGGTAAGTGGTGTTACAGTCCTGAACAGAAAATTAAAGTTCCATTATTCAGGAGGGTCCTGAGCAAAAAATTAAGTCCCATTTTTCAGGATCCTGAGCAGACAAGTAAAATCCCATTTTCCAGGAGGGTCCTGTTGATCCCATTTTCCAGGAGGGTCCTGAGCAGAAAAGTAAAGTCCCATTTTTCAGGAGGGTCCTGAACTGAAATATAAAGTCCCATTATCCAGGAGGGTCCTGAGTTGAAAATTAAAGTCCCGTTTTCCAGGAGTGTCATGAGCAGAAAAGTAAAATCCCATTTTCCAGGAGGGTCCTGAGCAGAAAAGTAAAGTCCCGTTTTCCAGGAGGGTCCTGAGCAGAAAAGTAAAATCCCATTTTCCAAGAGGATCCTGTTGATCCCATTTTCCAGGAAGGTTCTGAGCAGAAAGGTAAAGTCCCATTTTCTAGGAGGGTCCTGAATTGAACTATAAAGTCCCATTATCCAAGAGGGTCCTGAGTTGAAAAGTAAAGTCCCATTATTCAAGAGGGTCCTGCTAATCCCATTTTTTCAGGAGGGTCCTGCTAATCCCATTTTTCAGGAGGGTCCTGCTACAATTAAGTTCTTAAATAAAAACAACACGAACAACTTTTTTTTTCAGTTTGCACCAGAAATTATTTTTGTGAATAACTTGTACGATGCAAAATACTTATGCCAAAAAAAACAAAATACAAGAAAGATATGCAAATAGGATGTGTGGTCCCTTGAAATGAACGATCATAGGGATGTTTGATCCTAAAAATGCAACTAGGGTATTTGTTCCCTAAAAACACCTCTAAGGTATTATTCTCTATAGTCAAAATGCAACTAGGATGTTTGTTCCCTAGGTTGAAAAGAGATAAAGTGTTTGTTTCCTTACATACCCATAAGGTGTTTGATCCCTAAGGTGAAAGTGTAACCAGGGTGTTTGTTTCTTAAAAATATTATTAGGATACAGTTTGTTCCCTGAGAACGCGAGAAGAAAAGAGGATTTCATTTTATTTATATATTTATTTATTTATTTAGAAAAAGAAAAAAATAATTAATTTTTTTTTCTTTTTTTCCCCTGTTTTGATATTAGGGAACTTTGATTATTTTTTTCCCCAAAAAAATAAAATAAAATAAAACGTTCTAGACTTTTTTTTTTGACACAGTTTTTATTTGAAGAGACCGAACCCCATTATAAGACTGCCTACGTATCCTGCCATAGCAAGAATCAGGTCAAACGTAGTTCACAAAAAAAATGTCTTTTTGGCCCCTTTTTTTATGGATTTTTTTTTGTAAAGAGCACCAGAGAATGAAGAGAAAGAAATTCCTTTGTTGGTCAAACATGTCTTGATTTCAGTTGGTACCCATAATTAGTATTGTACATAGGAATCATTATCAATTACTTTCGGCTGAGTTCGGGGTTACCTTAGAAGTAACTCCTATAGTTTCAAATGATACCTCAAACATACTTAAGTATTGACAAGAGATGTTCATCTTACCTTAATCAAGGGTTTAAAATTATTTCTATCCTCATGTTTCAAGTGCCCTTACCAAAAATAAAGTCCTAATTCACTCACAAAAGAATTGTTTAAAATCTTAGGACATTGTGGAGACCACTCACACTCAAAAAGATATTCAATGCATGCAATAGAGATACCATATGCTTGGCCGTCATGTAAATATCCACTAATGTGAGAACACTCAAAATGAGATCAAGTAGGGTTTGTCGTTGGCTTGTAACATAGGCTTAGGGGATGAGTAGGATATTCATTTGGGATAGAGTGACTATTCCCTCCTTAAGCATTGCACTATGCATTACGCGCTCAATATTTTACATTTTCGCACTTGTTATTCATTTTCTTTGACTTTTCACCTCACTTTTCATTTTTTTTATATTTTTTTTTGGAGTTTCTTTCTTGCTTTTTTTTTCATCTGGTCTTGCATTTTTCTTGAACCTTCACATTTCTATCTTCTTTTTTTTTTCATCCAACATAGATCTTTGTTAGTGCGCTCAAGAAGGTAGGGTTAAAAGGGGGGGGGGTAGTGCATTTATGCACTGAAAAAGATATAGGTTAAAATTTGATTGTCCAATAAAAAGGCTTTAGGCTCAAAAGGAGAAGTCTATGGATTAAATTTCATTTGGTAGGCTTCAAAGGCACAATCGGAGCAAAGAAAGCCTACAATCCTTTCTCAAGTCAAGTGTTTCTCAAAATTTCGCCTCAACAAACATTCGGGCCAAGTTCTAGATCAACGAAGCTATGTCATTGAATTTTTTATCTAAAGCTCACCACACAATACACATGAAACAATGAGTTTAGATTTATTTTAACCCTAATTTTAAGTGTGAATTTCTCAAGTGTCACTTTAGCATAATCAAGAGGTACCAAAAGAAACTATAGTTCACAATAAAGTTGACCCACCTCATCATACCGAGTAACTTAACATTTATTATTTTTTACATGCACATTTTTAAGTATGTTGGTACCAACCAAATCAAAAGGTTATTATTTTACATATATATTTTTTAAGTGGGACCGAATTCAAAAGAAGAGTTGCCTACGTATCTTGTTGAAACAAGAATCAGGTCAGACGTAGTTCAGAAAATTTCAAATAAAAGGTAACAAACTTTGTTGTTGTTGTTTTTTGAATTTTTTGAATAAGGAATTTTTTTTATTTTTTAACTAAAGTGAAATACTTTTTGTTTGATTTTTTTTCTTTAGGATCACCGAACCCGATAAGGGTTGCCTACGTATCTCATTAGGGTGAGAATCAGGTGTGCGTAGTTCGTAAGACCATAATTTTATTTTTATTTTATTTTATTTTATTTTTAAAAAATCTCAAAAAAAAAAAATCGTTTCTATTTCATTAAGCTGCCTAAAGTCGGTCAATAATAAAACAAGCCTTCCAAATAAATGCCAAAGAACACATAGGATGCACATGTTGGTCAATTAAAGAGGGACACCTGGCCTAGACGCACCCGGTCCCTGTGTCGAGTCCCGCAAAGTCAAATGCACATGATGCAGATAAAGCGAAGCCTAATAGGGATAGCCACGACTAAGTTTCAGTTCTACTAGGTTTAACGTGATGGAGATATGTGTCTAGACTGGCTTACCCGAGCGGACACTCGAGCCAGGGAGGGGAAACTTGTTCGTTAGCAGAGCTATTCCGCCTTCGTTGCTGATTCAAACCCCGCCTAACATGTGTGACTAGTAATCCTTCACCAGGTGCCTGGACACTCTGGCTTTATCTCAAAAAAGAAAGTAGGATGCATAATTTGCAATCCTTCTACCCTATATTTCAGAGACTCAGAAAGGGTGCGTGAGAGAAGATAATTTATAGTACAATTCAACAACATCAAAGCGAAAAATAAGCAGCAAGTAGCACATTAGGCCAACCAACACAATATCCAAATAATTAAAGCAAGTATAAGTCAATATCAAAAGCTCGAATTCTGGTTAGTCCCCAGCAGAGTCGCCAGAGATGTCACACCCTTTTTTCGTTCGTGGGTCGAAGGGTTTTTCCAATTAAAGTGACGGTATTGAATAGGGATTATTTTTATTTTCAGAGTCGCCACTTGGAATTGAGTTATGGTGTTCCAAGTCACCTTTTTGAATCCCTAATCAAAAGGAATTGACTCTTTATTGGTCTGCGAAAACAGAAGATCGGGTAAGGAATTCTGTTGACCGAGGGGAAGGTATAAGGCATCCCTCGATTCTCGTGGTTCTAGCACGGTCGCTTTTATCAACTTATACTTAACTTAAACTATTTTGGATAAACGTGTTGGTAAGCCTTAGTTCGCTCATTTTTAATGTCTAATAATACATGTCTATATTTCTTATATTAAGCTAGTGAAAATTAATTTTTAGACGAACTTGGCCAAGGTGCATAATTGCATCCTAATTAATTTGGACTCTATTTTTTTCCAATTGAAAATTGCATTTGAATTTACCTAATCAGAATACTTATTAGTTGATATCTTATTTCGTTCTCAATTTTTTATTTTTTAAAAAAAAAAATTGCATTGCATAAGATTAATAAGTGAATTTTCAGTACTAAAATAAAAGTATTATAAACACAGCTACTACGAGTCATAAAAAAATTTGGATAAAATATTTGAGAAGTAGTTCCAACAGTTAACATAGATATAATATCTATCTATTTTAAATTTAAAAACTAAAAAAAAATAAATGTTAATCCACAACACAAATTAGATAACTACGTAATTAAACTATCATATAGTAAATCATCATGTTTTTTACTCCTTTTAAACAACTACTCCCTTTTTATTAGAACTACAAAATCAGTTACTTTGTTATATATAAGAAATTATTTGATTTGAATTTGACTAATTGCATCTCTGTTATCAAATACTCATATTCTTGATCTGTTAGATTTATATTAATATTAATAGTGTATGCATCTTTTGTTTATTTTGTGATCCATTTTATGAAATTCGCTTAATCTTGAATGAGTTCAATTTATTGAATTTCTTTTATCTAACTTTCTATGCATAGAGGATATTTATTTGTTGTTTGCTATATCTGTTTACTGTATGCAAATATTTGTTATGTTCTGAACATATCTAATCTAACCAAAAATAAATATTGTGGTGTTACAGCATTAATATAATTTAATGTGTTCAAATAAAACGAATCACATTTTGATATGATAATTATTTTTAGAAATTCACGCATCGTGCGGGTACGTATACTAGTTACTCTAATTTTCTTAACGTCCAGTAACTAATACTATACCACTAAAAATGAGACCCTTATTTTTACCCAAAATTAATCAACTTTTAAAGTTATCTCCTCTTAATATTTGAGAACAGTCTAATTTAATTAATGTTGATTCAATATAGTAGACAACCTACAAATAAAAATATAGAGCGAGAAGTTCACATAAATAATAAACTTTACATACCGAATAATACATGAAACCATTTAAACAACTTTGTTCATGCTTTTGTTTACAATAAAAATAAGTAGTGTAGGATCGAATAAGAACCTGTGTGATGAACTAAACGAAAGTACGAATAGGAATGCCGTCACCGGAAATTCAAATAGGTACCAAACTTTGAACTCAAACTCTAACTTTCAAAAATAATTTCTCCTTCTCCCTTTCTATCTTTTTTTTTTTCTATCTTTCTGTCTTTTTTTTTTCTAATTGTCTACGTCTTCTGCCTTCTATCTTCTTTTTGTTTCTTTTTTCTGTACTTTTTTTTTTCTTTCTTTTGTCTCCCTTTCCCTAAGTGTCCTCTATCCCTTTATATAAGTGTGTGTTATGTGTATATGTCATGTGTGGGTGTGTGACGTGAGGGAGAATGAGGGAGTTTGAGGGAGTAAGGGCTATGAGGTGAGTGTGTGTGTGTGTGCAGCTAAGGGGGAATGTGAGGGAGTATTTGGTGTAAAGTTGAGGGAAAGTTAGGGAACATGAGGTGATGGACGTGCAGTGGGGGGGAGGGGGTAGTTTTAGGACTATTTTTTTTCCAATTGGATATATATATATATATATATAAAATATTAGCTAATCACTTTTATACTAATAAAATATAGAAAAGTTTAATGGCTAGCCCGAAAAATATGACTAAGACAATATTAAAATTTCCTAGATTATTTATTAAATCTAAGTTAAAAGAGTATAAATATTTTTGTAATTTTTTTTCATAAAGATGAAAACAAAAATAAAAAATAGAAAATAAAATATAATATAAAACTTATCCTAAACTCAATTTAAACCTTTTTCATAATTTTTCCAAATAAAAACCTACTAAACATGAAATAAAATCTAATGCAAAGACCAGGCTAAAATTAAATATTTAAAACTAAAAGTGGATCAAAACTCGGGAAGGGTCAAAAATCACGTGTCTCCATCACTTTTTCTACCTCCTCCAACACTTGTATAGGACAGCTCATCAGTAGCTCCAACGACTCGTTGGAGGGCTCGTCTGATTCACCTGAGTTCTATTTTTTGAACTTGTACTCTCAAGACATGTTTCACCAGCAAATACCACAAAAACACATCATACCCACATAATTTTGCCTTTAAACTAGCATGTTTCCCTAGTTTAAGTGTCGAAAGGGTCGTAAAACCATGGCACATCAATAGACTCTGGTAATCCTAAGGTTAACCTCTTAATCCCATCCCTTTGTACTAGGACAACACAAGCCATACTAAAATACCTTTATTGCAGCCTCAACTATTATCAACTACCTCTATCTGACCACCACCGTGCTAACTCTAGCCCACTCTATCAACTAACTCTAGTTGACACAACTATGGCTAACTCTAGCCCATACGCAAATCTTCAAGATAAGAGGAAAAAACAAAACACCTACACAAGCTTCTCAAAATGAGGAGTAGGAGTAGGTTTACAATGAAGAGAAAAATACAAAGACTCAAAAACCTAGACCTAAAGACATATTTAGTTATAGCAAACTGGTCCCTTAGTTGTCGAAGCTTTGTCTTATTGGAAACCTTAAAGCTTTTACAGAGAGAATATGAATGTTTTGATTTTGCAAAACTTGAGTTTTCATCTTTACATTCATATAAGTTCCTACATGATTCAATAAAATTAAATACTCATCAAATTTGTATTTAAATTTAAGGCAAATTAATAAAGTAAGTGCAGAAATTAAATTAAAGAGACAAAGTTTATACATAATAAAACCACTCAACATGAGAAATAACTATTATATGATTTACGACTCAGACATCTTTTATAGAACTATACCTTTATCAATTTAGTGTAACTAAAGATGTTCATCTTCGATTCGATTCAATTCTACAAGGTCTTAATTTTATGTATCAAATAAACTTTAAAAAAATAGGAGTTTATATATAATTAATTTTGATTAATTAATTATATAAAGTTCATTACTAATCCAAACTCAAATCTCGTCTTGATTAAGTGCTTCGAGAATTGCTATTTGATTTGAATCTATTCTATACTTGTAAGTTTTATATATAATTTGAATAAAACTGATTATATATAATAACCTTTGGTTAAGTAATTATATCAAACTTAAGGTACAAAACTGTACTAAATCTCACTCAAGTTTATCTTGACCAAGTATTTTGAGAATATTATTTGGCTCGAACTTGTTTGATCGGCACAAAATTTTTTTATTGATCTATGTATTTAGGTGTTGATTGTTCTATGTGATTCAACTTTACACGGTCTTAGTTATAAGTTTCAAATATAATTTAAATTTATGGGCAAACAACATAAATCCCGACATTTTGGAGCTTAATTACAGAAAATTCCGATATTTTGCATAATTACTGAAAATTCCAATTTTGGGTATGTCGAGATACATCAATTAGCTCCGGATACATCCAACGAAGATACATAATTAGTTGAGATTTTTGTAATTACTTTATAAGGATGAGGATTTGTGTAAATATGGTAAGTTAAGGTGTATGTTTATGTTATTTTTCCTAAATTTATAGTTAGATGATATTTAATTAGATTTAGTTGACTACTCATATAATTAATGTGATTAAATACTCATATATAATATGATTCAATTTAATTTTACGGAATCTTACTTATAATTATAAGTTTCAAATATAATTTAGATAAATAAATAATAATGTCTACATATCTAGCCCAAATCAAACCCACACAATTCATTAACAAATAACAAATCAAAATAATAAATTCATATCAAATGACAAATCATTCCGAAATTTAATTTTTTTGGTTGAATATTTATTGAAAATGACACTTTTAAATTCAGAGATATCGTTTCTTCTAAATTTGAAATTCTTTCTTTTGTATTTTTTAATGATCAACAATTGAATTTCTTTTTTTTTTGTCTGGTCAAGGGGCATTATGATTGAGTTGAGAAGAAGAAAAAACTATATAATAGTGTAAAGTTATTTGGTTTGAAACACAAGAAAGAGTGAAATTCATTTCTAATATCTCAAGAGTATAACTACCTCTGTTAAATGTTAGTTATAAATCTATGTTTATAATTTTCGGAGGCAAAAGCATTACATAATTTCTTCTCTTTTTGTTTTTAAAAGATCCTCACAGGAAATTCAATAGACAAGCTAAAGGAATATAGAGGGGGTCGAGGCCTGACCCCTTCATTACAATATTAAGTCCTCACACTGTAGAGTCTAGCGTATTATAAAAAGAGAAAAAAGGAGGGTTGCTCCTTATCAGACAAGTTCACAAAAGAAGTTCTAGTAACCATAGAACTAGGAGCAAGCCAACAAAATTGAGCCTGGGTCGAATATAAAATTGCCCTTCTTCACTCAAATTTTGATGTTAGGTGTGCCAGCAACATCATTCTTTAAGTGGATAAAATCTTAGAAGGAAGATTCATAGTCTAAGTAAAGAAGATACTTGAAGATAATACATAGACCCAAGATACTTGAAGCTGCCTTTCTTATGAATGACATGTGTATCAAGCCTCAGCTCCATATCATAATCGTGTATTTAGTATCTACCAGATGTTAAGTTACTTGTGACTATGCTGTCCTTGAAAGTATATAATGTCTTCTTGTATTGTTTATGCCCAATTGCTTCTGGAAAATTCTGTGTACCCCTCATATGTTTGTAATGCATTATGTGTCCCATTTTTCTACTCTGACTATTCATAGCTATTACCTTGACATCAAGAGTTCACTAATATTTCATGGGAGTCTATGGCCAATTAGAAGAATTCTTTTGAAATGTCATAGATTAATCTTAAACTAGCCTCAAGAATGAAACATGATATGACTATGTTTGCTATGTTAGATCTTTGGTATGTTAAAATCGGACACACACCCGTTGACATTTTTTAAGAGTCCGAGCAACATAGTTTATACCCAACTACGTAACTACCTGTGTTCTTCTAGTACACATAAGATAATTAAAGGAGGGTATTTATCTCTCAGTAGATTGAACTTGAATGTGTGATAAGTGACATTGAACTGATGATATATCCACTTGAACCTTCTCAATGAGGGTGTGAAGGTGTTGGGATCTAATTTAGTATTTTCTTGAGATTGTATTCTTGTTCTCTTATATGATTTTCGGCCTGCTGGAATTATTATAAAAGGTTTTAGACATTTCTATTAATACTTAATATGAATCATCATAATATAGTGAGGCGGCAACGCCTGGAGTAAGTGCAGTAGGTACATTGGCTATATTGGATGGTACATTAGAAGATACAGTGGTAGAAGTGGTAGTGCGATAACAAAAAACTATAGGGATTGACTACTTTGACCTGATAATTAGATTGATCAGTTTGTGATGTGGTTGTAATTGATTGCCTGTCAGTTAAATATGCCTTGAGATAATCAGATTGTCTGACGGACTGAATCTGGTTGATGTAGCTTTTCCTCAAAATCACGGAAAAAAAAACCCAAAATATTTTATCCTTCATATTTCTAATTAAGATAAAAAAAAAAATAAGAAAACCAAATAGAAAAAATATTTTTTTCTTCCACATTTGTTTCAAGTAATTATATTACATTTTATGTAGGACCTCTAATAATGTCATATAATAAATAAAAATTAATTCTCTTTTAAATTATGTTGGAGATCTTCGATAATATCCTAAATGCTCAAAATAAAAGAGCTATTATTTACTTAGCTATTTCGAAGATACTTTATAGCTTACAAGTCATGTTTTGTTTATTGCAGGATAAAAAAAATGTGACGATACAATATTTTATAAGGATGTTGATCGAATCAATTTTATACGACGATGTGTACATGATATGTCATTTACTATTACGTAACGTAAAGTATAATTATTATTTGTTCCGATCTCAATGAAATACTCTATCTAATCCATATTAAGTGAATTGTTGGAAGTCTTTTATACTTCAAAATAAGTGAACTTTTTAATGTTTACGAGAAGTGTTAGAATTTTTTCTATATTTACCCTTTCTTTTAATGATTTTCTTAAATGTTTTATATTTTCTAGAAGAACATTTTGAGAATAATAAAAAATATAATAGTAAACAATAATCTTTAATTTATGTCCTTAAATATATTTTTTTTTAATGAATATGCCTTATCCTAGCAATTCACTTAATATGGCTTAGAAAAAATATATTTTTTCAATAATTTAATTTTATGATAGAGGGAAATAATTTTTTACTGCCTGATTTGGTGTTTCCTCAAAATCCCAAAAAACAAGAAATAATAAACTATTAAACCCAAACTGAAAAATAGCATTTCCGATTTATTAACCTTTTTTTATTCTTTTTGTGAAATGTGTACGTGGCATTAGGAAATAAAGTACAGACAAATATCCATGCAGACATTTAGCTATGTACAAATTAAATACTAATTGAACTTTTAATCCTTTAGTTATGTATATATTTCAATTAGATTCTTGTGATTTGTTTATTATACACATTCAATCTTTAATTACTCTTGATTTAGATTTAATTCTTCACTTCTCACTTACGTTACTACTTGCTTTTACTTATTACACTCGAGCCTGATTATACAGTTATCACAAAGATTCATTTTCATCGATTGAATTTCTTATACATATCTCTCTCCATATCAATCACATGTTTTTTTTTTAATTCCTTTAGTATATCATCGAAACGTTCTTAATATATTAGATTTTGAAAAGGTGTGATTTAGATCTCTTCATTGTTTCCTTCACACCTTTTCCTCTTTTAAAATATGTACTTTCAATTCTTTAATATGTGAAATTTTTGATACTTAGATTACTTTTAGAATTATAATAACTTTAAATATAATACAACTATACAAATTTAGTTGTGACACACCAATATTTTTAGATGATTTAACACATAATAACCTGTTAAATTTGTGAACATTCATAAGTAAGGAATCCAATCTAGCTTTCAACTAATTCGCATTAACAATAACCATTACATATCAAGTGCAATTTCACAAGTAGCTTTCAAAGGCTAATGTGTTCTTATCTCTATTACGGGAGCCGGAGAGATTGCTTTCGCTAGACCCTCGACTCAAGGAAAAGCAGTTTAAACAAAGAAAACAACGAGAGATTAGAAGCCAAAAAAAAAAATGCTAAAGAAAACATGACAAAACATATTTAAAAAAGACAAAAGAAACATGCGCTACAACAAAATAACGGATAATTGAAGTGCAAGAAACACTAAATAGTACAACGGATTAATATGCAACTCCAGAGTAATACTACGACTATTAATATGAAGAAAAAAAGACACAACTCTCAACATCATAACTAACCTCAACCCAAGTCAATGTCCTCCATAACCTTTTATTAAGGTCGTGTCCTTAGTAAGTTGACGTTGTGTCATATCCTATCTAATAACCTCTGCCCTTTATTTCTTCGAACTACCTCTACCTCTTTAGTAACCATCCATAATCAACCTCACACCTCCGTACTAAGATATCTCCTCTTCACATGCTTGAATCATCCTAGCTTCACTTCTTGCATCTTGTCCTCTATCAAGGTCACTCCTAACTTGTTCCGCTTATCTTCATTTCTAATCTTATCTCTAATAGTATGCCCCCACATCCATTTTTATTTTCGCAACTTACAACTTCTGAACGTGAAAGTTCTTGACTGGCCCAATATTTTGCTTCCTACAAGATAGCCTGTCTAATCACCGCTTTGTAGAATTGCCTTTAAGTTTTGGTAGTACCTTCTAATCGCAAAACTCCATATGCGAGCCTCCATTTCATACACATTACGCTGGTACAATATGTGTATCCGCGTCTTTTTTTTCTATTACAGTGAATAATAGACCTAAAATACTTGAAACTTTATTTCTTCTAGATGACATGCATATCAAGCCTCAGATCCATATCATCCTCATATGTTACTTCACTTAACTTGCCCTTCAAGTATTTTGTTCTGGTCCCGTTAAACGTAAATCTCTAGATATCAGGTTTGTTGTCAAACCTTAATATTGACATTAACTCCACTGCGAGATTCGTCAGTCATAATTATGTCATTTGCAAATAACATCTACCATAACACCTCACCATGTATTTGCTGAGTCAATCATCAATCACCAATCTCCAAGACAAATAAAAAATGAACTAAAAGTTAATCCTTAGTACAAAATCATTACAACTTAAATTACTACGAATCTCTCTACCTATTGTCCTAACCTAAATCTTAATGCACAAGCCCCTTATATCGCCCTAATTTCAAATAACAATGCAAAACATATATAATTCCAACAACTAGATCATTTTATAATATATATTTTTTATTCTTAATTATTACTCCCTTCGTCCCAATTTATGTAGAATATTTCGCTTCTCGAGATTCAAATATGTCTATGTTTGATCTTAATTTTTCATATATGTTTCAAATATTTTGAATAGTCAATTATTGTCACTTATAGTACTGTTTACGTAGATTTCATATAAATTTTATTTTTTTAAAAAATGAAGATTTCATGTCCAAAATCATGGTCAAACTTGCCTTGTTTGAATCTCGAAAAGTAAAATATGCCACATAAATTGGAACAGAAGGAGTACTATTTGTTAAAATGTGTTTAACTAAAATTATAAGGACCAATATTAACATTCATAAATATTTGAGATTACTAATATCACAGAACTTGACTTGTTTAAGAAAAATATATACTAATTATAATGCCACATCATATGTAGCCCTCATAATTACATCAGTCAAGTCAAAACGCTCTATCTATTAATTGTGTTTTTGTTTGATTCCCCTCCCCCTCCCCTATTTAAGCAGCTCTCCCCCTACACTTTCTCTCATCACTTGTTCAAAGTTTTTGTTATTATTATTACTATTCATCAAAATATAAACGAAAAACATTCATAAATGAACGGAGGAGTAGCGGAGATGGCAGCGGCGACGGCAGAGAATGTTGACGGAGGAGTTGTGGAGGAGGTACATTACTGTGGAGTGAGGAAGAGGCAGAATGGGAGATACATGGTGGAGACAAGGGATCCAAAGAGAGGACGCAACGCTTGGTTAGGTACATTTGAGACAGGGAAGGAGGCGGCGCTAGCGTATGATAGGGCGTCGATTAAGTTCCGCGGTCTCAAAGCCAAGACTAATTTTCTGATTCCAAAGGACGAAATGGATCGGACTCGCAGTCAGATCAGTACTGTTGAATCGCCCGAGCCGTTGAATCTAAGCATCGGAAGCAGCAACTCCTCCTCCTGCTCTGTAAGTAAGGAGATGGTGGTGGTCACTAGCAACAGCGGTGGAGATGGAGGTGTTGTTTCAGAGTCATCATCGGTTATCGATGTTAAGCGAAAAACTAAGTGCATTGAGATCGATTTGAATCTCCCTCCGCCACCGGAAGACATGTGAAAATTCATCAGTTATAGCATCGGAGAATTTGCATGCATGTTTGTTTAATCGGAAAAGGGTCAGAAATACCCCTTAAGTATTGAAATTGGTTCAAAAATACCCTTCTACCCACCTTTATGGCTCAAAAATACCCTTCCATCTACCTTTATGACTCAAATATACCCTTATAACTAACGGTCCTTTTTTAAACCATAATTAAAAAAATTATTTATTACGTGTCAGTTTTCTATTGGTTGCAAATTAAATTAATTAAAATGTTATTATTTTATAATCAAACCCAGACCCAACTAAAACTACCCGACCCAAACCAGACAAAACCGCCCCCAACCAATTAAATAAAGAGGCAAATCCATTTCTTCTAAACCTAATTTCATTCATATTTTACGTCTGTTGAAAGCTGGGTCTTCTTCTTCTTCAATTTTTAGGGTTCTTGAAAACTATTTCGTGTTCTAAACTCTCTTTTCTTCTCACTGCGAATGAGACTTGCAAGTAAGTAGGTTGTTGCCAATGAAAACTTTTAATAAAACTTCGGTTTAGCATACATATGTTGTGTTTCCAGTTGTAGTTGTGAAGATGTAACCTTTAATTCTAATACTCTTGCATTTAATCAGATTGCAATGAATGAGAAAGCCTTTGGATAAAAATTGTACTGTATTGTGTTACTCTCTTTCTCTCTTTTAACATTTCCTGCTGACTAGATTGTCGTGAAGTGATAAGTATTTTCGAAGTTTTGAGTTTGAGTTTGAATTTTATTGGTTATAGAGTTTTGGGTCATTTTTGGTCGGGATGCGTTTTATTTTTATAGTGAGACCAGTGTTTTAAAAGGCGTGGACGTGAGTCGAGGTGTTTTACATAGCACGGGGCGAGGCGTAAGCCCCAGGACATAGGGCATAAATCCCATGGGTCTTTAATTTATAATTTATAATATAATAAAAATAATATAATAACATAAATTTATACAAAAAAATGCATTATTAATTTTAAAAAATTTAAAACATGATTAAAAAAACTCATAGAAAACAAAACTTTTAACATCATTTATAAGTAGAAATAGTGCAATGATATAAAAATTATTATGTGATACAAATAAACTCTAACATCTTAACTTACAAATAATAAAAGAATCACAATTTCTTAAAATATATATTATCATACTATGCAATTTACCTCCCTAAAAGAAATAATCAATAAACTATTAATATTATAATTAAAACATCAACTCTTTGGTGAATAAAAATAAAATACTATCAAATAACAAAATAAAATATGATAATTTTGAAATATAGGACAAAAACATAACGATCAATGACAAGTGAAGATGTAAAATTCGGATATGTATTTTTAAACAAAAATGTTAAGTCATATTCACCCTCACGACATTCTCAATTAGTAAATAAGCTAGTTACTCTTAATTTTCTTATTTCTACAGATAAAAAAAACTACTAAGCATCATTCATTTAGTAGAGAAATATTAGTATCAACAACGTTGATTAAGGAATTTGACACAATTTGTGTAAGAACTATTAGGCGAGCCCCGAGTGTTAGGCGTTTGGCGTATTCAGGGCATACAGTCGGGCGCTTAGGGCGTAAGCCTCACAGAACTAAATCCCACACATGAGCCCCGAGGCATTTTGCCAGTGCCTCGTCCCGGGGCGAGTCGGTACTCTGCCTTTTAAAATACTGAGTGAGACATTTCTGTGTGAATTCAGATTTAGTCGAGCCCCAAAATTTATTGTGGAGTGGTTAGTACTCTATAGATATTGGGTTTACTGGGTATAGAGTCACGGATTATTTTTCCTTTTTCTGAATTTCGTATTCTTTTGTAGTTTATTATCGATGGTGAGACTCTTTCAAGAAAAAAAACTCAAAATTGTCTTGAAAGCATTTTATACTAATGCTAGATCTATTGGTTTTGAATGGTGTTAGAAGAAAACAAGTTATTTTGTATAATACTTTTAATACCTGAAAAATAAGTAAGAAATATATTATTTTTCTTAAAGGCATTTTCCATCATATCGAAATGAGCACACCCTTAATCTTGCTACTTAAGAAGTTGATTTGCGTGATCGATCTAGGTCTGTACTCGGAGTTTTCTAGATGTTGGTTTGGCAAAATGGGATGATTTAGCATATTAAATGCTCTATCTTGAGTCCTCCTTATAAAGATGACAACAACAACATACCCCCTATATTGGGTTTTTGGTTTGGGTAAGGTAGAGAAGATGTTTCCTCACGACCCTCGACTCGAAAAAGCATTTGAAACATACAAGAGAAAAAACTATGATAAAAAAAATGAGGAGGAGAAAAGTATTGACAGCAAAATAAGAAATAAGGCACAAGTACTCTCAAATTATACCCGAAGTTCCCTATTACTCCTAAACTCAATTTTTCCTGTATTTTTGTGCTGACATGACTGTCAAGTCAGCACAAAAGAAGTACAAAAATATTCTGATACTTAACAGCTACGTCAGCAAAAAGAAGCACAAAAATACATTAAAAAAAATGAGTTTAGGGAGGTAATAGGACCTAGTAAAATTTAGTGTGTCATAGCAACTTCGAGTATAGTGTAGGAGTCTCACAAAATAATAGGTATAACTAAAGCAGAAGGAACAACAATAATAAAATTGAGAAATGAGATAATACCAGCACAATAACTGCTAGTATATCTGATAGCTTAAGATTTAATAACTTGCGGTTTCATTTAACATGAAATTATCTTCTTTTGAATTATGTTTGAGATTATTTGACCGCCGAACTTGCTCAAGATTAAATATGTACCATTTACTATATTTAGTTATCAAAATTGAGCTATTATCATTTACTCAGTTATTTTTAATGTAATTATACGTTACAAGTCATGTTTTATATTTTAGCATCGAAACTATAATAACGACGGAATCGATTATAAACATACATAATCAAATGAATTTATACGAGGATATACATATGATATTTAGCAACTTGCCGCATATTTTTATTACGAACTCAAACAAGCAGATCCTTTATTTTTTTCATAACATAATTCTATGATAGACGGGGGAAATTAATTACAGCCTGATTTGGTATTTTTCCTCAAAATACCAAAAAATGAGAAATAATGAAACATTAAAGCCAAATTAAAAAATAGCGTTTCCCATTTATGAACCTTTTCTTTTTTTCTTTTTGTGGAATGTGCACGTGGTGTTAAGAAATAAAATACAGAAAAATAGTCATGCAGACATTTAGATATGTACAAATTTAATACTAATTGAAATTTTTATCCTTTAGTTATGTATATATTTCAACTAAATTCTTGTGATTTTTTTTATTATACACATTCAACCTTAAATTACTCTTGATCTAATTCATCACAGCTCACTTACTTACTACTTACTTATTACTTGTTACTCTCGAACCTGATTATACGATTATCACATAGATTCATTTTCATCGATTGAATTTTTTCATACATATCTTTCTCTCCATACCAATCACGATTTTTTTTTTTAATTCTTTTAGTAGATCATCGTAACGTTCTTAATATATTATGTTTTGAAAGGTCTGATTTGAATCTCTTCATTGTTTCCTTTCGCACCTTTTCCGCTATTAAAATATGTACTTTTAGTTCTTTAATATGTCAAATTTGTGATACTTAAATTACTTTTAGAATTATATTATCTTCAAAAGTAATACAACTATACAAATTTAGTTGTACACATCAATATTTAGATGACTTAACACATAATAAATTGTTAAATTTGTGAAAATTCACAAGTAAGGAATTCAAGATTGCTTTTACCTAATTCTCTAAGATTAATAACTGAAATGTATCAAACAATAATGACAATAATCTAGTGCAATTTCACGAGTAGCTTTGCGGAGGCTAATGTGTACCTACTTGTCTTATCTCTATTATGGGAGATAGAGAGGCTACTTTTGCTAGATCCTCGGCTCAAATAAAGGTAGTTCAAACAAAAAAAATAACGAGAGATTAGAAGCCAAGATAAAATGCTAAAGAAAGCATGACAAAGCATAGTTAAAAAAGACAAAAGAAACATACACTACAACAAAATAACCGATAATTGAAGTGCAAGAAACACTAAATAGTAACAACGGATTAATATGCAACTCTAGAGTAATACTACGACTACTAATATGAAGAAAAAAAGACACAACTCTCAATGTCATAACTAACCTCAACCCTAGTCAATACCTTTTATTTATGGTCGTGTCCTCAGTAAGTTGAAGTTGTGTCATATCCTATCTAATCACCTCTGCCCTTTATTTATTCGAACTACCTCTACCTCTTTAGTAACCAACCATAATCAACCTCACACCTTCGCACTAAGATACCTCCTCTTCACATCCTCGAATCATCCTAGCTTCGCTTCTTGCATCTTGTCCTTTATCAAGGTCACTCCTAACTTGTCCCGCTTATCTTCATTTCTAATCTTATCTCTCGTAGTGTGCTCACACATCCATCTTTATTTTCACAACTTTCAACTTCTGAACGTGAAAGTTCTTGACTGGCTCAAGATTTTGCTTCCTACAATATAGCCAGTTTAATCACCGCTTTGTAGAATTGCCTTTAAGTTTTGATAGTACCTTCTACTCGCAAAATTCTATATGCGAGCCTCCATTTCATACACATTACGCTGGTACAATATATGTATCCACGTCAATTTTTCTATCACAGTGAATAATAGACCTAAAATACTTGAAACTTTATTTCTTCTAGATGACATATGTATATCAAGCCTCAGCTCCATATCATCCTCATGTGTTACTTCACTTAACTTGTCCTTTAAGTATTTTGTCCTAGTCCCGTTAAACGTAAAATCTCTAGATAACAGGTTTGTTGTCAAACCTTAATCTTGACATTAACTCCACCTCGAGACTCGTCGATCATAATTATATCACTTACAAATAACATCTACCATGACACCTCACCATGTATCTATTAAGTCAATCATCAATCACCATTCTCCAAGACAAATAAAAAATGAACTAAATGTTAATCCGTAGTGCAATATCATTACAACTTAAATTAGTACGAATCTCTCATTTGTCCTAATGTTGTTGGATAGAGTTACATGGTACCTGTTGTTGGTGAGAGGTGGCAAATATCCATATAAAGTGAATTGTTGAAACTTTTTATATAGTTCAAAATAAGTGAATTTTTCAATGTTTAAGAGAAGTGTTAGTATTTTTCCATAATTACCCTTTCTTTTAATGAAGTTCTTAACCATTTTATATTTTTTAAGAGAATATTTTGAAATAATCAAAAAGGTAATACTAAACAATAACCTTTAATTTATGTACTTAAATATATTTTTTCTTAATGAATATGCCATATACTAACAATTTACTTAAATGGACTAGAAAAAGTTTTTTTTTGATAACTTAATTTTTATGATAGGGGGATAAAAATTAATTACTGCCTGATTTGGTGTTTCCCTTCAAAATCCCCAAAAACGAGAAATACTAAAACCCAAATTGAAAATAGCATTTCCCTTTTATTAACTTTTTTTTTTCTTTTTGTGGAATGTGCACGTGGCATTAGGAAATAAAATACAGACAAATAGCCATGCAGACATTTAGATATGTACAAATTAAATACTAATTGAACTTTTAATCCTTTAGTTATGTATATATTTCAATTAGATTCTTTTGATTTTTTTATTATACACATACAATCTTTAATTATTCTTGATCTAATTAATCACTTCTCACTTACATACTACTTACTGATTACTCTTGAACCTAATTATACGATTATCACACAGATTCATTTTCATCTATTGAATGGACAAGTTGCAAAGGCGTCAGCGAGGGTGGAGAAAGTGAACGGAGGAGTTGCAAAGGCGGCGGCGAGAGTGGAGAAAGTGAACGGAGGAGTTGCGTAAGCAGCGGTGAGGGTAGAGAAAGTAAAAGGATGAGTTACGAAGGCGGCGGCGAGGACAGAGAAAGTGAACAGAGAAGTTATGAAGACGAAGGCGGAGAAAGTGAACTGAAGAGTTAAGAAGGCGGCGACGAGGGCGGAGAAAGTGAACAAAGGAGTTGCGAAGGCGACGACAAAAGCAGAGAAAGTGAAAAGAGGAGTTGCGAAGGTGGAGAAAGTGAACAGATGAGTTGCAAAGGTAGCGGCGAGGGCGGAGAAAGTGAACGGAGGAGTTGTAAAGGTGGTAGCGAAAATGAACGGACGAGTTACGAAGGCATCGACAAGGTCTGAGAAAGTGAATGGAGGAGTTACGAAGGCGACTGTGAGGGAAGAGAAAGTGAATAGAGGAGTTACGAAGGCAGCGGTAAGGGCAGAGAAAGTGAACGAATGAGTTGCAAAGGTGTCGGTGCAGGCAATAAAAGTGAACAAAGGAGTTGCGAAGGCAGCACGGCGAATGCGGAGAAAGTGAACGGACAAGTTACGAAGGTAGCGGTGAGGGCAGAGAAAGTGAACAGAGGAGTTGTGAAGGTGTCGCGGGGGCGGAGAGAGTGAACGGAGAAGTTGTGAAGGCGGTGGTGAGGGAGGAGAAAGTGAACGTAGGAGTTGTGAAGGTGTCGGTGAGGGCGTAGAAGGTGAACGGCGGAGTTGCGAAGGCTGCGGTAAGGGTAGAAAAAGTAAACGGACGAGTTGCAGAGGCATTGGCAAGGGCATAGAAAGTGAATGGAAGAGTTGCGAAGGCGGCGGTGAGGGCAAAGAAAGTAAACGGACGAGTTGTGAAGGCTTCGGCGAGGGCAGAGAAAGTAAAAGGAGGAGTTGCGAAGGTGAAGGTGGAGAAAGTGAACGGAGGAGTCGCAAAGGCAGCGGTGAAGGCGAAGAAAGTGAGAAAGTCAACGGAGGAGTTGCGAAGGTAAAGGTTGAGAAAGTGAACGGAGGAGTTGCAAAGGCAGCGGCAAGGGTGGATAAAGTGAATGGAGGAGTTGCGAAGGCGGCGGTGAAGGGGGAGAAAGTGAACGGAGGAGTTGGGAAGACTGTGATAAAGGTGGAGAAAGTGAACGTAGGAGTTGCGAAGGCGGCGGCGAGGGCGGAGAAAGTGAATGGAGGAGTTGTGTAAGTGAGGATTTATGATGCCATTTTTATGATCCAGACACAACCTACTTTCTTCCATCTGTATGTCCCCTTTCTGCTTTAAAAGCAAAAGATGCATATTCTTAATATTGTGGGGCAAGAGAGGACTAGATGAAGTCATGAAATGGAGTTCGAGATATGCAAGTATCTTTACTCTGTCAATTTAAGTAATTGATAAAGTTTTCATTTTTAGGTCTATTGAGGAACCCTCCTAAGATTTTACCAACTAGCTAAAAGAATTGATTTTTGGCAAAGGACGAAAATGTTTACATATTTTGGAAAGGACTATCATTGTTTACACCACCTCTCATTTCTTTCTCCACTTTCAATGTCACTTGAGAGCTCACATACATAGGTAAAATTCTTGATGGGATATTTGATATTAATTTGTTTAGCATACATATGTTATGTTTCCCGTTGTAGTTGTGAAGATGTAACAATAATTCTAATACTTGGTATTATCTTGTTTTCTTACATGATATTGTCTTAATAATGTATTCTTGTTCTCTTATATGATATTCAGCCATGAGCCATAGTGACTGATTCAATAGTAGTGATGTGACTAGGACACCGATTCACATCATTCGTCGGAATCGGAAAATTGGTCTTGGCTTTGACACTAGGGAACTCAATCGCCGCCTTGTCATACACTTGCGCCTCCTCCTCCGCGGTGTCAAACGTACCTAACCATACATTACATCTTCTCTTTGAATCCCATATTTCAGCCCCGTATCTCCCCACGGCTTCTTCCGTACTCCTCGGTAGTGCACCTTCTTCACAACTCTTCCTTTCACTTTCGCCGCCTTTGCCGCGGCTGTACATTTTTGCTTAGGCACCATTTTTACTCTTGTAAATCAATAAAAAATAAATAAATATTTCTCTCTAGCCTCTCTCTATACATATATGATTTTTTATTTATTTATAGAAATTAATTTATTTTTCTATATATGTATAGTAATAATGATATAAAGAAATTTGAACAAGTCATTAGGATGAGATAAACGTAAGGGGAAAGAGCTGCTTAAATAGGGAAGTATCTAAAGTTTGGGGGCCACATGTGACGTGGCATTATTATTATTATTATTATTATTATTATTATTATTATTATTATTATTAATGTTATTATTATTATTATTATTAAATATTATTATTATTATTATTGTTGTTGTTGTTGTTGTTGTTCTTATTATTATTATTATTATTATTATTATTATTATTGTTATTATTATTGTTATTATTATTATTATTATTATTATTATTGTTGTTGTTGTTACTATTATTATTATTATTATTATTATTATTATTATTAATGATATTATTATTATTATTACTATTAAATATTATTATTATTATTATTATTATTATTATTATTATTATTATTATTATTATTATTATTATTATCATCATCATCATCTTAAACAAGTCAAGTTTTGTGATATTAGTATCTCAAATATTTATGAATGTTAATATTGGTCCTTATGATTTCTAGTTAAACACATTTTATCAAACAACAATTAAGAATAATATATATATATATATATATATATATATTTATTTATTTATTTATTAATATTTTTTTTTTTATAGAAAGACCTAATTGTCGGAATTATGTTTTGCATTATTTTTTTATACTAGAGCGATATTGTAATGACCCTCCCAGTCATTTCCCTCATTTTCGTGTGTTCTCAGCGTTTAGAGCTTTCTATAACTGCCCCAAGTTATTTATGAATTGCTGGGACTGACAGTTCGGTTTTCGGGCAGTTCGTTTGAGAATATTATTTATATCGAGCGTGTTGCAAAGTATTTAAATTAAATTAGAATTTTGTTAACATAATATTTTTATTTTATAGAGGTTTTGTTCAAAATAATTTTCTATTCATGATGGCATATTTAAAATATTGTATTTATTTTACCACGAGCCTATGCAGTATCCGAATATATATATATATACGGAGAGCGAAAATGGATAAGTCCATGTGCATGTTAACATTAATTAGTATTTGACTATAAGATTACTTTCTTTTTGATTTTGTACGTGTAGTATATATATATATATATATATATATATATATATATATATATACTATAGTATTATTTTATTTTCTCATTTTGTTTTCTTTATTAAAGGCATTATAGAGTGTTACATATATTCCACCATTTTTAATCAATTAAGCTCAACTTTAGGCATTTCTAGAGAGATTCAAGGTTAAGGGTTGGTAGACTTGAGTTCGTGGACTCGTTCTCGTCGTTTCTACGGTAGTTTTAGTTACGGTGGTTGTTGGTATTGGTGTTGATGTTTGAGCTATATATTGAGTTCAAACTGAGCGGTGTTAGTTGTGACTATTGGTCACGGGGTGATTTGAGACGCTGTGACGGTTTCGGTTTTGCGATTCCGTAAGTGGGCCCCACATGGACCTTTCGGATATTTTTTCCGAACTAATGCAATATGGGTATCAATATTCATGTTTTGACATGTAGTTTATTATTTTGCTAGAATGGCAGAAATCTGAGGTCTCGCGGAAGGGGAAGACTACTATTTAGCAAGCTTTGGCAGATATTCGGGGGGGTCAAGGTAGGCTAGGCTTACCATATACACAGACTGAGTTTATTTATAGTATTTGCATACTATTATGCTAGTGTTTGGGCTGGTAGTTGTAGATTGGCATTGGCTTGCTATGATTAGGCCTTTTGGGCCGGTTAGGGCCTTGTTCGGATATGTTCCTGGCCCGTTATCCTCGTGGTGTGCCAGAGATTACCTTTATAGGGTTGGTTAATGCGTTGAGGCAGCTGAAGGTGCACGAATGTAATTACCCCACTCATGACTTAGAGTTAGCAGCGGTAGTGTTTGCACTGCGAATTTGGAGGCATTATCTATACGGTGTTCATTGTGAGATCTTTACAGACCACCATAGTCTTCAACATATTATGACTCAGAGGGATCTTAATTAGAGGTAGCGCAGGTGGATTGAGTTGTTGAAGGACTATGATATCTCTATCATCCGGGCAAGGCGAATGTGGTAGCGGACGCCTTGAGTCGGAAGGCAGTGAGTATGGGTAGCTTAGCCTTTATTCCAATCTCTCAGTGGCCGTTGGCTTTGGACATTCAGTCCTTAGCTAACTCGATGGTTCGATTTTATATTTCTGACTCCAGGAGGATTGTTGCTTGCGTTGAGGCTAGATCTACTTTGCTGGAGCAGATTCAGTGTTGTCAGTTTGAGGATAGTGGTCTTCGTAGCCTTCGAGATCAGGTGTTAAAGGGTGAGTCTGAGAGGGATACCTTGGATTCGAATGGTGTTTTGAGGTTTGATGGCCGTATTTGTGTTTCGAGGGTTGGGGACTTGACTCAGTTGATTTTGCGTGAGGCGCACAGTTTTAGATATTCTATTCACCCCGGGACAGCTAAGATGTATAGAGATCTGATACAGCACTATTGGTAGCGTGGTATGCGATGAGACATAACAGGGTTTGTAGCTCGATGCCTCTGTTGTCAGCAGGTAAAGGCCGAACACCAGAGACCCGGTGGTCTACTTCAGCAGTTGCCCATTCCCAAATGGAAGTGGGAGCGAGTCACTATGGATTTTATTGGTGGGTTACCTCGCACCTCTCGTGGCTTTGATAGTATTTGGGTTGTTGTAGATTGGTTGACTAAGTCCGCGCACTTCATCCCTGTTTGAGTTTCTTACATTGCTGAGAGATTAGCTCTTGTATATATTCAGGAGGTGGTTCGCCTACACGAAGTGCCAGCGTCTATTATCTCAGATCGAGGGTCTCAGTTTACCTCCAATTTTTGGCAGACTTTCCAGGAGGAGTTGGGTACCCAGGTGGACCTCAGTACTGCGTTTCATCCTCAGACCGACGGACAGTCAGAGCAAACTATTCAGGTATTAGAGGATATACACCGCGCGTGTGTACTTGACTTTGGGGGCCAATGGGATCAATTTTTGCCTTTAACATAGTTCGCGTATAATAATAACTTCCACTCCAGCATTCAGATGGCTCCGTTTGAGGCTTTGTATGGTAGACGATGTCGATCTCCAATTGGTTGGTTCGAGACTTCAGAGATTAGTCCTCGTGGCACAGATTTTCTCCAAGAGTCTTTGGACCGAGTTCAGGTAATTCAGGACAGGCTGCGGACAGCTCAGAGTAGACAGAGGAGTTATGCTGACTGTAGACGTCGTCCGTTGAAATTCAGAGTGGGTGATAGGGTCTTCTTACGAGTATCGCCCATGAAGGGCGTGATGCGGTTTGGTAGGAAGGGCAAGCTTAGCCCTAGATATATTGGACCCTTTGAGATTCTGCGGACAGTTGGAGAGGTAGCATATGTGTTGGCTTTACCTTCGGCCTTTTCAGCTATTCACCAGGTGTTTCATGTTTCTATGCTATAACAGTACATTCCGAATAAATCACATGTACTTCAGTGGGACTCGGTTCAGTTTGACGAGAAGTTGGCATTTGTGGAGGAGCTTGTGTCCATTTTAGCAAGAGATGTCAAACAATTTCGTTCCCGGGACATTTCAGTGGTTAAGGTACAATGGCGTCACCGTCTGGTTGAGGAGTCCACTTGGGAACTTGAGCGTGATATGCGAGGCCAGTATCCCTACTTGTTCATATCTTCAGGTATGCACTTACTGTTGACTTTCGCGGACGAAAGGCCTTTTAGTAGTGGATATTGTAATGACCCTCACAGTCATTTCCCTCGTTTTCGTGTGTTCTCAGCGTTTAGAGCTTTTCTATAACTGCCCCAAGTTATTCATGACTTGCTGGGACTGACAGTTTGGTTTCCGGGCAGTTCGTTTGAGAATATTATTTATATCGAGCGTGTTGTAAAATATTTAAATTAAATTAGAATTTTGTTAACATAATATTTTTATTTTATAGAGGTTTTGTTCAAAATAATTTTCTATTTATGATGGTATATTTAAAATATTGTATTTATTTTACCACGAGCCTATGCAGTATCCGAATATATATATATATATATATATATATATATATATATATATATATATATATATATATATACGAAGAGCGAAAATGGATAAGGCCATGTGCATGTTAACATTAATTAGTATTTGACTATAATATTAATTTCTTTTTGATTTTGTACGTGTAGTATATATATATATATATATATAATATAGTATTATTTTCTTTTCTCATTTTGTTTTCTTTATTAAAGGCATTATAGAGTGTTACATATATTCCACCATTTTTAATCAATTAAGCTCAACTTTAGGAATTTCTAGAGAGATTCAAGGTTAGGGGTTGGTAGACTTGAGTTCGTGGACTCGTTCTCGTCGTTTCTACGGTACGTTTTCTAATTTTTACGGTAGTTTTAGTTACAGTGGTTTATGGGATTGGTGTTGATGTTTGAGCTATATATTGAGCTCAAATTGAGCGGTGTTAGTTATAACTATTGGTCACGGGGTGATTTGGGACGCTGTAACGGTTTCGGTTTTGCGATTCCCCAAGTGGGCCCCACATAGACCGTTTGGATATTTTTTTCGAACTAATGCAATATGGGTATCAATATTCATGTTTTGACATGTAGTTTATTATTTTGCTAGCATGGCAAAAATCTGAGCTCTCGCGGAAGGGGAAGACTCCTATTTAGCAAGCTTTGGCAGATATTCGGTCGCGTCCAGGTAGGCTAGGCATACCATATACCTAGACTGAGTTTATTTATAGTATTTGCATACTATTATGCTAGTGTTTGGGCTGGTAGTTGTAGATTGGCATTGGCTTGCTATGATTAGGCCTTTTGGGTCGGTTAGGGCCTTGTTCGGATATGTTACGGGCCCGTTATCCTCGTGGTGTGCCAGAGATTACCTTTATAGGGTTGGTTAATGTTGTACTACTGTTAGTAGGGGTTTGGGGAACCTTAGTGGGCCCTGCTACTCTTCACAGTCGGTATAGTTAGCTTTAAACATTGTTAGGCTTAGTTAAGCCCTGAGATGATCTTTTAAGATAAAATTTGTATTGAATTACCCTAGGTATGCCCTTTTGACCTATTTAGCCTTGTCAGTCCCTAATAGCACCGTATTTGACCGGGGTCGGCTAGTTTGATTTAGAATGCGGACCCGCCTTGCTATGACTTATAATGTATACCCATACTTGTATATACATATTATTTATAGTAGATAGTCGACCTGGAAGGATCCCAAGATTGACTTGTAGAACGTGGTGGGTTAGCTCCATATTTATGTTTCGGGTTTGTTCTGGGGCCGGTATGTCCCCGTTTGCTTGTGTTTGTGTGAATTCTGGCACTACTCTGTTACTTGGTTACTGATTATTATGAGTTCCGATTTGAGTCTGGCCAGTGATTCAGATATGATGGGTACTGATTATTATGAGTTTCGGTTCGAGTCCGTCCACTAATTCAGATATGATGGGTACTAATTATTATGAGTTCCGATTCGAGTACGGCCACTGATTCAGATATGATGGTTACCGATTGTTATGAGTTTCGGTTCGAGTCCGACATCTGGTTATGATATGATTGGAGAGTTCTGGTACAGGGTACCGTGGTTACGATACTGTTGTTCTCTGAGTTCCGGTTCGAGTCCGGCGGTTATGATATATATGTGGCCTATTGTTATTATCCACTATGGCCGATTCGATTCCGGCGTCTGGCCTCTTGTTATTACCCATTGGTGCCGGTTCAAGCCCGGTGCACACCCTTGTTGGTTATTGTGGTTACTGGATACTGATACAGCTTCGAGACACTTGTGACTATTTATTTACTTTTCTTGTGTGTCCCGCTGGTTTATGGGGGTCAGACTGGGTTATTGTTTTCTTTCGTGTGCCTATCGGGTTTATAAAGGCCCAGATAGGTTATGTTTGAGTTGTGTGTTTACTTACGTGTTTATTTACTGGTTATTTTGTATCTCACTTATTCTCTCCTGAGCATATCTATACGCCTCGGCAGTTACTTATGTACTTATTATTTATACCTCGGACCTAGCATGCACCCTCGCATTTTAGCTTGCTTATATTATATTGAGCTCAGGCGACCGATGATGCCTACTGAGTACCCATTGCCCCGGTACTCATACTGCACTTCTGCATCTTTTTTCCCGATGCAGATCCGGGCACTAGTCGACAGTTTTGACGTGACTCTCTTCTCAGCACTGACTCCGGAGCAGGGTGAGCTTACTGACGCCCGAGGCAGATCCTACACCATCTCTACTGTATAGTCTTTTGCTCTCGAGACTATAGTACTTGTTTTATATATTTGGTTTCTGTCTTGTATTTTGGACATGTCTAGTAGTGGATCTTGTACCGACCTCACCAGGTCTTGGGAGGGTTTCTTGACTTTATATATTGTCCTCTTCCTTCTCAGTCTTGGTATGAATATATATTTTGATTTTGTTTTTATATTTCTAGCATGTTTATTAGTATGGTTACTTCCACTTCATCTCTGTTTTCTGAGATTCCACCCGTTAGCCTGTCGCTTATCGCTCCGGGCTAGGGTTTGGCTTGCCTATTGGTGGGTTACGGTAGGCGCCATCATGACTTGAAAAATTGGGTCGTGACAGATATAGGACATGTACGATGAAGTTAGGATTCAGGTTGGGATAGTAGGTAGAGACTCGATCAGAGTACTTTCAATTGTGATGAGGTTGCACGAGGAATCATCGGTTTGCTCATTTTTACTTTTCTTGGTGAATGGTGATTAATGAATTGAATCAGTGAATACATGGTAAGGTGTCATGATATATGTTATTTATAAATGACATATATAGTTCTTATCGGAGCGGCTCGTGGTGGAGTTAATGTTATGATTGAGGTTTGACAACAAACCATGAGATCTATAGAAGTTTAGGTTGAACAGGACCAAGGCAGAATTTTTGGAGTACAAATTCATCAAATTAATACACGAGGATGATATGGAGTTTAGGCTTGATACACATGTCATTCATAAGAAAGAAAGCTTCAAGTATATCTTGGGTCTATTATCTAAAGTAATGAGAAAATCAAAGAGAATGCCTCATATGTATTGAAGCAGAGTAGATGGAATGGATGCTTGTAGCTGAAGACTTGTGTGATAAGAAGGTGCCTCCAAAACCTAAAGACAAGTTATACACAGAGTAGTATTTAGATCAGCTATGTTGTATGGAGTGAAATATTAATATGTAAAGAACTTCCACGTCCAGAAGTTGAAAGTTGCAGAAATAAGGATGCCGAAATATATGTGTGCGCATATTAGGAGAGTTAGAAATAACGATATTTGAGATTATGTAGAGGTGGCCTTATATGGAGGACAAGATGCGGGACGACTAAGATTGTTCAAGCATGTGAATAAGAGATATCCAGATTGTGAAAGTGTGGGAGGTTGGCTATGGATGGTCACATGAGAGGTAGAGATAGGACAAAGAAGTGTTGAGGAGAGGTGATTAGCAAGACAAAACCAAACTTTAACTTACCTCGGATATGACCTTAGATAAGAGGTCATGGAGGACATGAGTTGTCTCTTTTTCCTCCATATTAGTATTCGTAATATTACTCTAACAGTTTCTTGTTATTCCTCTCTGTTACTATTTAGTGTTTTTTACACTTCAACTACCGTATTATTTTTTTGTAATGATTGTTCTTTTTTTAGTATGCACTGTCATGCTTTCTTTAGCATTTTATCTTGACTTCTTTTCTCTCGTTGATTTCTTTGTTCGAATTGTTTTCAATTGAGCCGACAGTCTATCAAAAACAGTCTCTCTATCTCCTGAGAAAGGGATAAGATTTTCATGCACACTATCTTTCCAAACCTTGTTTATGTGATTA
Organism: Capsicum rhomboideum; assembly: GCA_031232105.1. Taxonomy (NCBI): domain Eukaryota; kingdom Viridiplantae; phylum Streptophyta; class Magnoliopsida; order Solanales; family Solanaceae; genus Capsicum; species Capsicum rhomboideum. Next base: position 153,061,770 of record CP124714.1, read on the forward strand.
TACTAGATATGTTATTGTTATTGATATTTGATACTTTATTTCTACTATTAACATTAGTGAATTAGGTTAAAACTAAAACTAACCCTGGTTCCCTTACCTGTGAATGTTCACAAATTTAATGATTTATTACGTTAAGTCATCTAAATAAGGATGTGTTATAACTAAATTTGTATAGTTGTATTACATTTGAAGATAATATAATTCTAAATGTAATTTAAGTATCACAATTTTCATCTATTTAAGAACAAAAGTATACACATTTTAAAAGAGGAAAAGGTGTGAAAGGAAACAATGAAAGAAAAGGTGCGAAAGGAAACAATGAAAAGTTTCAAATAAGACATTTTCAAAACCTAATATTAAGAATGTTACGACAATATACAAAAGGAATTTAAAAAAACTCGTGATTGTATGGAGAGAAAGTTATGTATGAAAATTTTAATCAATGAAAATGAATCTATGTGATAATCATATAATCGAGTTTGAGAGTAATAATAAGTAATAAGTAAGTAGTAAGTGCGTGAGAAGTGATGAATTTAATCAAGGTTGAATGTGTATAAAAATAAATCACAAGAATCTAAGTGAAATATATACATAACTAAAGGATTAAAAGTTCAATTAGTAGTTAATTTGTACATATCTGAATGTCTGCGCATGGATATTTGTTTATATTTTATTTCCTAATGCCACGCACATATTTCACAAAAAGAAAAAAAAAGAAGAAAAGGTTAATAAATGGGAAATGCTATTTTTCAATTTGGGTTTAATGGTTTATTATTTCTCCTTTTTTGGGATTTTGAGGGGAAACACCAAATCAGGCAATAATTAATTTTTTCCCTCTATCATAGAATTAAGTTATGAAAAAAAAATATACTTTTCTAGTCCATATTAAATGATTTGTTAAGATATAGCATATTCACTAACAAAAATAATATTTAAGGACATAAACTAAAGGTTATTGTTTAATATTACCTTTTTGATTATTCTTAAAATATTCTCCTAGAAAATATGAAATAGTTAAGAACTTCATTAACAATGGGATAAATATGGAAAAAATTCTAACACTACATTGAAAAATTCACTTATTTTGAACTATACAAAAAGTTCCAACAATTCACTTAATATGGATTGTATTAGAGTTAATTCCTCAAATTGTCACTCAACTTGTAGAAGTATCCCAATAAAGTAACTATTGAATTTTTTGGATGATATTGTCACTCAACTTGTAGAAACATCTCCCTAAAATAACTTTTGAATTTTTTTGGACATATGGTCATCGAACTATGCACATATTTTCAACAAGGTGAAAACTAACGAAAAAGTTAAATTTTTAACGAAATTTTATTCATATGTATTTTAAGCTATATTTTTAGATCAAATATCCATTAATTATATAAAATTTATTTAATCCATTTCAAATGTGTCTTTAATAAAATAAATTATATTTATGTAATTAGAGCAAAATGATCAATGGTGCAATCTTTCGTTAAAAAGTGATACATGCATCTTTTATTTTTAACGAAAGTTTATACATTTATCATTTTAGTTTTATGTTTTTGTTTAAAATCTAATCTAATTATAGATTTATTGTACATATGTGCAAATATGAAGAGTAATTATGCATCTCCGATAATATTTTTTTAGCTAATATTTATTTTTTGTTAAGAGAAACTTCTTAAATACCAAATATTTTTAAGGGGAAATTTCAATTATATTCAAAAAACTAAATAATTTACAATAAAAATAGCCAAGTTTTTGTTTACAACAAAAATAGCCATTAGGCCTTTTTTTTTCCCTTTTCCTTTTCTTTTTGTAGTAGCTGTTTTTTTTTAAAAAAAGAATTTTTTTTAAAATTTATTTTTGCTGCGTTTTTCTTTATTAATTTTTTTTTTCAATTTTTTTCCGTACAACTTTTTTCATGTATCAATATTGTATAAATGGTGTATAAACATGTATATATGATGTACAAATAATTATGTAGTGTATGTAATGTATCGATATTGCATGAATAGTTATGTAGTGTATGTGTAATGTATCAACATTGCATAAATAATATATAAACATGTATCGATATTGTATGAATAGTATATAAACATGTATATATGATGTACAATAGTTATGTAGTGTATATATAATATATCGATATTGTATAAATAGTTATGTAACGTATCGACATTGTATAAATGGTGTACAAGCGTGTATCAATATTGTATAAATAGTATTTAGACATGTATCGATATTGTATAAATAGGTATGCAATGTATTGACATTGTATAAATGGTGTATAATCGTGTATCGATATTATATAAACAATTATGTAATGTATCGATATCGATATTTATTTGACTATCATGTGTTCCCACCTTAATAAATAAAAGTATAAATAAAAAATAATAAAATAATATAAATATTCATTTTTTCCACAAAAGAAGTGAAACAATTAGAAAATAAAAAAAATTAAAAAAGAGAAACAAAAAAAAATTTAAACAACCAAAAAGTTTTTTTTAAAAAAAAATAGCACAACAAAAAAAAAATAAAACGTTTTTTTTAAAAAAAATTAGAAAGAGAACAAAAAAAAGGAGATTTTATTAGTACTTAATATTAGAAGAAGAAAAAAAGAAAAGCAAAATTAGTGGGCTTCAGATATTGGTAAAAATGGGCTCCAAAAGGTGCACTAACTACGGTCCAGTGGCCATTTTCAGTTACAATGTGGGCTGAAAGGCTATTTTTTGTAATAAAAAGATAAGTGTGCTATTTTTTATTTAAAATTTAACTCAATGACTATTTTGTATAATTTTTCCTATTTTTAATTGCAAACTTGAGATTAATATGTAGGGTAAAAAAGGGAAAGATAGTATGATTTTTTATGAAAATATTGTTTTAGATTGCACCTCCATTTTGCACTAGTTATATGAATATAATTCTTTTTATTAAAGACACACTTGAAATGAGTTAAGTAAATTTTATATAATTAATGGGTATTTGATATAAAAATAAAACTTAAAATATATATCAATAAGCTTCGTTAAAAAATTAATTTTTCTGTTAGTTTTCACCTTGTTAGAAATATATGTATAGTTCAGTGACAATATTGTCCAAAAAAATCAAAAATTACTTTAGTGAGATGTTTCTACAAGTTGAGTGACAATATTGTCCAAGAAAATTCAAAAATTACTTTTGTGGGATACTTCTACAAGTTGAGTGACAATTTGAGGAACTAACGCCACAAAAAGACTATGTCCTCTGGAATGATTATTTAACAAGAGAAAAGGATTTTTTTGGGTGGGGGTAGGGGATTAATTTCTAAAAGAATCAAGTCTTCCATAAATCTTCTCGCCCGAGCATCAGAAGAACATAAATTGAAAGGAAGGGAGCTTACAATTTCATCAATTTTGAGTTGACAGAAGAGTAATGTTGCTGAGCATAGTGACGAGATGTAACGACCCATTTTTTCGTTACTAAATTATCCATTCCTCAATATTAACTTGATTCCAAAATAGCCATCATTTTATTCATTGTGTCACCTCAAGCTTTTCAGCGAAGATTTTAGCCTTTCGATGTGTCTAGATAGACTCAAGCCGGATGAATTTAATTATTCATGAGTACTAATATCAATCCTTTAATTTGGAAGTTCTTTAGATATGAATTAAGGTCGTACAATATCCCTAGCACAAAGTTGAGTTGAAAACATTTTTAACCGATAGAGTTTCGATAAGGGTTTCTATTAGGTCCAAATTCAAACAATCATATCTCCTAGAATATAAGGAGTTAGGGGGAACAATACCCACCAAATCAAATATCTCTGAGTCTTCTTTCCAACTCAATAAATCGTTCGACAATTTGAGTTCGGAGTAAAAAGTTACGACCATTTTACCAAACAATGTCCGGACTGAGCAGGGAATTTCGCTGTAGCGAGAATTCTGGTGGTATTTAAATCAGTTTTAGCCGATTTTCAGGTCCAAAACCCCAAAACTTCATTCCCCAACCCTAGAGAGGTGATTTTCCAAGGTTTAAGGTGAAAGTCCTTCGTGGAGGTAAGTTTTTCCATCATTTTCTTCGTCTTTTAATCCTTTGACATCCTAGAATTATTAGAAAGACCTTCAATGATGAAGTTTTGGGTTAGAACCTTTAATGGTGGATTTTTGGGAAAAACCTATGGGTGTTCTTAATATCATCTAGAATTAATTCTAGATTATAAATTAATGATTTCTAGCATGAACTTGGTAAACTAGATTATGTATTTTGATGGTTGGAAATCTTGAATTCCATAAAGATGATACCTTTAGCATAAAAACTCCATTAATGGAGATGGGTTAAGCTTGAAAGAACTAGTTAATAATTAATTGACCTTGGAGAATGATATAGACCTTGAATTACGGTAGAATTAGTGGGTTTTGAATTCCCAAAGATATTTATTTAAAGAGTAATTGATTAGTTACTCTTATGATTGTTTGATATTTAGATGATTGATCATTCCGAAGCATAAAGAAAGGGAAGGAGCATCCTTGATATGACTTGTTGCTTCAAAAAGCTTGGCGTCCAGGTAGGCTAGGTTAATAAGTAGAAGACTGTGTTATTTCATAATTTTATAATTTATAATTGATGGGAGAAAGCATATCTAGGTCTGCAGACATGGAGTTGAGGTGGATAAAGACATAAGAACTTTACTTTAATCCCGAAAACTATGTTATTGATTGATTATGTGATATTTATGATATTATATGTTATGTGCCCTAAAGAGGATTATTGTGAATGAAGTATGTGGGCATGATGTATCTTAGTTGTTCTAGTGATGAACCTAATTGAGTTATAAGGGTATAAGTTGCATATTGTGCCATTATAATGGTGAGGCCTAAGGGATAGATGACTTGAATCATTGTGTGAATTATATTATGCGGAGAGAGGTAGAGAATAATGATAGGGTTGAATGTGCTAGTTATGGGTGGTGATGTTAGAACCCAAGTTGTTGTATTTGAGTAGGTTATGGTTTAATTGGAGTTTATACTCAATTTAATTGTGTGTATGCTCCTAAATTGGATGCTTGTTGATTGGTCTTTGGACATACTTGAATTTGATGATATTTGAATTTTTGATACTTGCATGAATAATTATAAAAAATCAAACTTGAGCGAATTGCCTTATGATTATAAGTGTACTTGTAAATTTAGTACGCTGTGTTGTATCCTAAGAGATAGTATGAAGTTGACAAACTATACATAATATGGTTATGGAGGATCGGGTACCACGCTGGTATGGATATGAATGTTGATAGTCCTTATTTATGGAGGATCGGATACTACGCTGGTACGGTACATGGAATTAGATTGTCCCCTGCAGGTCATGACTAGTTGGGCAGAAATAAGTCCCTTAGCATGTGTGTATAGACTATTGTTAATAAATGAAAAATCTTGATTCATAATGATAATGTGATCGAAAAGAATGCCTTGAGTAAAAAAGGCTGAATGCCTTGAGTAAAGAAGGCTTGTGATATATCTTTATATAGGTTGAAAAGTGAATGATGAATATTTATTAAGAACAGAAAAGTGGAAAGATTGTTAGTAGAAATGTGGCCGACGTTAAATTTTGGTATTGGTACCTTATTGATTTCTCATGCAATGCGGCCGACGTTAAATTTCAGTATTGCTGTAAGACGTGATTGGATCGGGTGCCACGAGATGGCATGATACTATTAATAATAAAGGAATTGATAATGAAGTGATCTAAAGTGATGAATCCAATGAATAATATCAAAGAAACGTTCCCAAAGTTTCAATAATTGAATTAATCCTTCTCCAAGAGTATCTATAAGGTTTGGTAATGAAACTTGAGTTCTCTTGTGTGTTTTACTGAGATGTGAGTTGATTTGTATTCCCTATTTGATTGTATCCTTGAGATTGATTGTGTGACATGTACTTGGAAAAGTGAAACTCTGTGCTTACTTGCTATATGTTGGTCGACTTACTTTATTTATACTTGGTGTAATTGTGGCTTATCCGATTGACTAGTTATTATTCTTTAATATTATAATAGAGTGTTTGGTTGTTAGCCCGAGAGTTTAGTGTGAGTTGTCTATGATTACTGGGTTGATCCTATAGATGTGGGTAATGGAAACGACAATGCGAATAAAGGGGTGATAGTGATGGTTTAGTGTTGGATTGTGGTGGATGGTATGAATTAATGAGGTTAGACTATGCTAGTGGTGAATATAATCTCGTTAATAGAGTTGGAGAATTGTAAATTATATTGGCAAAGTGTGATAATGATATTACAGCCTTAGTTGAATTATACTCTATTTAAGATGTCATGATTTCTTTTTTTTGATTCTATTTTATGATTATGTGGACTAACACTGGTCGGTCGATGATGCCTACCAGTACATGTATTTGTATTGACCCTACTCTTCTACATCCGTTGTTAGGGTGTAGACTGGATGCAGGTTAGTTTGCAGTTACTAGATCAATGGCGATATTCAGCACTAACTTCTGCACTTCCTTCCTGGCAGATGTTAGAGTCTTTGTGTTATTTATTTTATAGTCAGTCTATTCTGTAATAGGTAGCTCTTGTACATGTCTGACCAGGTCTTGGGGTAGTGAAGGATAGTTGTAAGAAGTTTTTGAAAAGCTTATTTATTGGTATTTAATTTACTTTGTTATATTTAATTCAGCATTCTCTTAAAAACAAAAGTCTTCCGCATATTTTTGGTTGGGGAATAAGGGTTCTCCTAGCTACTTAGGATAGAGTAGGTGCCCGCACGGTCCGTTAGTTTCGGTCATGACAGTTGGTATCAGAGCATCAGGTTCAACGATCCCACAAGTACAAGAGCAATGTCAAGTAGAGTTCCGCAGATTGGTGTGTAGGGCCCCACATGTAATCACCTTTCCGGTCATTTCCCTCTTTTTCGTGTGTTCTCAGCGTTTAAACCTTTTCCATAACTGCTCCAAGTTATTTATGACTTGCTGGGACTGACAGTTCGGTTTCTGGGCAGTTCGTTTGAGGCTATTATTTATATCAAGCACGTTGCTAAACATTTAAATTAAATTAGAATTTGGTAAAATGATATAGTTAATTACCTTTTGAAAATGTCTTTGAAATTTATCAAATTCTTTAGTTATGATATAAATATACTACTTTATAATAGTTTTATGATTTATTAATATTTTAAGCGAAGATAGTGAATTTAAATATGTTAAAATAATATTTTTATTTTATAGAGGTTTTATTCGAAATAATTTTCTGTTAATTATGGTATATGTAAATATTGTATTTATTTTATCACGAGCCTATGCAATACTCGAATATATATATAATGGGATAAAAATTACATTGGAGTGCCACCTCCACCACCACGTGGCAGGTGAAGAGGTGCACACATAGTGGCTTTTGCTAAGCCACTTGGCATAAAGACCATCAAATAGTAACAATGAAATATATGTGTGCATGACTTACATTTTTATATTAAACATATAACGTGACATTTCTGTCACTGTTTTCGTCTAATACCTTACTATTTCTTATCATATAATCTCAATATTGATCTAATCCATTGATGTTTGAGCTTAGGGGTTTATATATATTGAGTCCGTGGACTCGTTCTCGTCGTTTCTATGGTACGTTTTCTTATTTTTATGATAATTTTCGTTTACGGTGATACTGTTGGGATTAGTATTGATGTTTGAGCTATATTTTGAGCTCAAATTGAGCAGTGCTAGTTGTGACTATTGGTCATGGGGTGATTTGGGACGTTGTGACTGTTTCAGTTTTGTGATTCCGCAAGCGGACCCCACGTGGACTGTTCGAACATTTTTTCGAACTAATGCAATATGGGTATCAATAGTCATGTTTTGACATGTATTTTATTCTTTTGGTAGCTTGACAGTAGTCAGAGGCCTCTAGGAAGGGGAAGGCTCCTATTTAGCTGGCTTTAGCAGGCTCAGCGGCGTCCAGGTAGGCTGGGTTTACCTTCCTTTAAACTTAGATTGGGCTTATGTGTAATATCTGTATGCTATTGTGCTGGTGTTGTGGGCTGGTATTATAATCTTGGTGGTGGTGGTTTGCTGTGATTTAGGCCTTCTAGGCCGGATAAGGCTATTCAGATATATTCCAGGTCCGTTATCCTCGTAGTACACCATAGATGACCTATTTGGGGTCGGATAGCATTGTTGTTGTTGTTGCCAGTTTGGGAATGTTATTGTTGGACCTTAGCCTATGCTTAGACAGACTTAGCCCAGACTTAGACAAGTATAACCAGACCTGGTTTTCGGGACCCGATAGCGGGCTCCATTACCCTTTTTGTTGACTTTTCAGAACTTTGACATTTTTGGGCTTAGATAAGCCCTATATGACAGTTTGGGTTGTGATGGGATTGAGTCACCTCGATTGTACCCAGTTGGCCTGTTTAGCCTTGTTAGTCCCTGATAGCACCATATTTGACCGGGGTCGGCTAGTTTGACTTAGAACACTAACCCGCCTTTCCATGACTTATAATGTATACTCACACTTGTATATACATATTGTTTATAGTAGATAGTGACCTAGAAGGACCCCGAGATTTACTTGTAGCATGTTGTGGGATTAGCTTCTGTACTTATATACTAGTATTGACTTGGGACTAGCGTGTTCCCCGTTTATCTGATATAATATGACATTTGATTTTATTGTGGTTACTGGATATGATGAGTTCCGATTCGAGTTCGGCTACTGATTCAGGTATGATGATTTTGGTTATTGACTATTGGGTGTTTCGGTTCGAGTCCGGCCCCGAATTGAGGTACACCATGAGTTCTGGTACTGGGTACCGTGATTATGATACTGTTGTTCTCTGAGTTCTGGTTTGAGTCTGGCAGATATGATATATATGTGGCCTATTGTTATTACCCACTGCTTTCAGTTCGATTCCGGCGTCTGGCCTCTTGTTATTACCCATTGGTGTCGGTTGCACTCTTGTTGGTTATTGTGGTTACTGGATACTGATAAAGCTTCGAGACACTGGTGACTATGCATTTACTATTCTTGTGTATCCCGCCGGTTTATGGGGGTAAGGCTGGGTTATTGTTTTCTTTCGTGTGCCTATCGGGTTTATGGGGCCCCAGATAGATTATGTTTGACTTGTGTGTTTACTTACACATTTATTTACCCAATTATTCGGTATCACATTTATTTAATTCCTATGCATATCTACACGCCTCGGCAGTTACTTATGTATTTATTACTTATACCCCGGACTTAGCATGCACCCTTGCATTTTAGCTTGCTTATATTACTTTGAGCTCAATCGGCCGATGATGCCTACTGAGTACTCGTTGCCCCGGTACGCATACTGCACTTCTGCATCTTTTTCCCCAATGCAGATCGGGCACTAGCCGACGATTTTGATGTGACACTCTTCTCAGCACTGATTTCGGAGCAGGGTAGGCTTACTGACGTCCGAGGCAGATCCTACTCCATCTTCTACTGTATAGTCTTTTGTTCTTGAGACTGTTGTACTTGTTATATATATTTGGTTTCTGTCTTGTATTCTGGATATGTCTAGTAGTGGCTCTTGGACCGACCTTACCAGGTCTTGGGAGGGGTTCTTGACTTTATATATATTGTCCTCTTCCTTCTCAGTCTCGGTATGGGTATATTTGATTCTATTTATTTATTTATTTATTTATTTCTAGCATGCTTATTAGTACGGTTACTTCCACCTCATCTCTATTCTTCTGAGATTCCGCCCGTTAGCCCGTCGCTTGTCGCTCTGGGCTAGGGTTTGGCTTGCCTATTGGTGGGTTATGGTAGGCGCCATCATGACTCAAATATTGGGTCGTGACACCACACCCAATCTTTGGGAGGCTCTAAGGCATGTAGAGGTCATTTTCTTTTTTTTCCTCTCCATCGTGGCGTTCTATTCTTTGACTAATGGGTTGGATCCAATTGGTATCTCAATAAAGATCAATTAGAATCCAGTTGATTCCAATTGGTATCTTAGTGAGTTTGCTTTGGAATCTAGGAGATTCTAATTGGTATCTGTTAATAATGGCTAAGGGTTAATATTATAATATGAAGACGAATGAAGGTAGTGAACTTATTTGGTTGCCTGTTGTTTGATATTTGGATGAACTTAAATTGTTAAACTGTATGATTATTGTGAAGTATTTTTTTTTGAATTGTGGTGAAATAAATTGACTAAGTTGCTTTTGTTGAAAATTATAATGGAACTATGTGATTTTTTTGTTGTGAAATTAATAAATTCTTTGGTGCTTCTTTGTTCTTGATACTATTGTTATGCTGATGAAATTGATGATATGAGAATTGAGAGGATGATATGAGGACATGATGTCAAGGGAAGATAATGAAAAAGACATGAACAAAAGACTGAGGTGATATGTGTTTCCATTAATGACGAGCTCTTACAATTGATATTGTGAATGAATTCAATTGTATGGTTCAGTTATTTGATATTGTGAATGGATCCTTGTGTGGTCCAGTTATTTGATATTATATGTGGATCCTTGTGTTGTCCGGTTATTGAGACTTTATTTGGATTCTTTTGCAATCCTATTATTTGAAATTTTAATTAGTTCTTTGAGAGGACTGGCTAAGTGATATTATCTTTGAGTTCCTTGTATGAACTGACTTTTAAGGTTTGACAAAATAATGAGTTTTAAATAAAAGTGGCAAAAACTAGTGGAGGTTGTTGATACCTAAGGAATTTGATTGATAACTTATCTGAAATATGATATTGGTAATGAGACTATTAATGACCTGTAATCGATGATGTTGTTTGAATTTGCTCGTATGCTTACTATATAGGGATCAATCTTGAAGTGGTTAAGAGTTAGTGAAGCCTGTAATAAAAATGTTTTGAGGTAGAAATAAGAATGACATTGTATACCTTAGCTTGGTGTTGGTGATGGATGGGTAATTGGGCTTGACAATGAAGGTTTTGTCATGTGATAAGTATTGAAGTTAGTGATTGCCTGGGTATAAGTATTAGTTGTGGATTGGTGTATTAAGGGAGGCCTTGAGAAGATAAGTTGATTGTTGACTTGGTCTTATGATTGAATTGTGTGATTAACGTCCTATAGAATTGACTGATAGATGACAATTTTAGAGGGTAGTAATCCCCATATGGAGTTAATGCAGAATTAAATGGCGTAGTTACACCCATAGAATAATTAAGAATGGTCCTAAATGGGAGAATATAAGTGAATTATTAAAGGGAATGATTGATCTTTCCTTGGGTAATACTTGGTGGATATTACTTATTGAGTGATTAAAGTAGGATGATTAGATGAGTATTAGCGATGTTATGGAGGAGAATATGTTGTAGTCTCTAATTCTGTAGGATCTCTATGGTTAATAGTTGTAAGTCTATATAATGAGTGAGAGGTTGTGTTGTCACCCATGTATAGTAGTAAGCTGTTAGCTTGAACCGTGGGTGATCTTGAGGTGAAAAGAATAGTGGTTGTGAGATGTTGAAGCCAGCTTTATAGAATGAATCTAGTAGTCTTGATTAGGCGTATGTGAGTATCTAAGTTTTGTGACTTGTAAATGGAGTGGTGACTTAAATATGATCAAGATGTAGATTTTCCAGGGGGTAGTCTAGGCTAGAAACTTACTCGGGTGTCTCAGGGTGAGCCTGTGTGTTGGGTGGATTAGATGGGACTTGTCTGGTATTGAAATTTGAGTAGTAGACTCATGTAGCATCCCATAGCACTTTTCAAAATTGAATTCGAGGCTCTAGAACTCTGATAATGATAATTATCGTGATAGGCTTGCAATTTTATGTCCAAGTATTGATTTTGTGTTGTAAAATAGAAGCATCTGTGAGCTATGTGGAGCTCATTGGTTTGGTCAAGGGCATTAGCACCGTGGGTCCGCTGTGAAGGTTAGCACTGCAACGACAATCACGCCGCAGCAGCGGTAAAGAATGTAGTTTTTCAGTTTTTATTTTGTTCTTCGGAGTTCATTCCCCATTCTTTCGTTGTAAGAAGAGAGAACGAACCTAGGGTGAAAAAGAGGTGATTTTGGGTGATTGTCTTTTTCAAGGTGAATTTTTTAACCCTCTTTATCTTGCTTTGACTCATAACACTCAAGTTTGAGACTTGGACCGTTGTAAGGAGAATAAGTGATTCGTGCGTAAATGTTTGGCTCGGCCTCTTCATGTTTCAAAAAGCCTTGATAGAATGATTAAGTATAGAATGTAGGTTAAATATTAATGATATCAAGTGAGTGAGATATGGTGCAATATAAGAAACTCTATTAGTAATGTCTCTCTAATTTCAATATCGTGCTTCTCTCCACCGAATGCCCATTCGGGAACGAACGGATGATAAATTGGTATCTAATTGTAACGACCCATTTTGTCGTTACTAAATTATCCATTCCTCAATATTAACTTGAGTCCAAAATAGCCATCATTTTATTCATTGTGTCACCTCAAGCTTTTCAGCGAAGATTTTAACCTTTCGATGTGTCTAGATAGACTCAAGCCGGATGAATTTAATTATTCATGAGTACTAATATCAATCCTTTAATTTGGAAGTTCTTTAGATATGAATTAAGGTCGTACAATATCCCTAGCACAAAGTTGAGTTGAAAACATTTTTAACCGATAGAGTTTCGATAAGGGTTTCTATTAGGTCCAAATTCAAACAATCATATCTCCTAGAATATAAGGAGTTAGGGGGAACAATACCCACCAAATCAAATATCTCTGAGTCTTCTTTCCAACTCAATAAATCGTTCGACAATTTGAGTTCGGAGTAAAAAGTTACGACCATTTTACCAAACAATGTCCGGACTGAGCAGGGAATTTCGCTGTAGCGAGAATTCTGGTGGTATTTAAATCAGTTTTAGCCGATTTTCAGGTCCAAAACCCCAAAACTTCATTCCCCAACCCTAGAGAGGTGATTTTCCAAGGTTTAAGGTGAAAGTCCTTCGTGGAGGTAAGTTTTTCCATCATTTTCTTCGTCTTTTAATCCTTTAACATCCTAGAATTATTAGAAAGACCTTCAATGATGAAGTTTTGGGTTAGAACCTTTAATGGTGGATTTTTGGGAAAAACCTATGGGTGTTCTTAATATCATCTAGAATTAATTCTAGATTATAAATTAATGATTTCTAGCATGAACTTGGTAAACTAGATTATGTATTTTGATGGTTGGAAATCTTGATTCCATAAAGACGAGACCTTTAGCATAAAAACTCCATTAATGGAGATGGGTTAAGCTTGAAAGAACTAGTTAATAATTAATTGACCTTGGAGAATGATATAGACCTTGAATTACGGTAGAATTAGTGGGTTTTGAATTCCCAAAGATATTTATTTAAAGAGTAATTGATTAATTACTCTTATGATTGTTTGATATTTAGATGATTGATCATTCCGAAGCATGAAGAAAGGGAAGGAGCATCCTTGATATGAATTGTTGCTTCAAAAAGCTTGGCGTCCAGGTAGGCTAGGTTAATATGTACAAGACTGTGTTATTTCATAATTTCATAATTTATAATTGATGGGAGAAAGCATGTCTAGGCCTGCAGACATGGAGTTGAGGTGGATAAAGACATAAGAACTTTACTTTAATCCCGAAAACTATGTTATTGATTGATTATGTGATATTTATGATATTATGTGTTATGTGCCCTAAAGAGGATTATTGTGAATGAAGTATGTGGACATGATGTATCTTAGTTGTTCTAGTGATGAACCTAATTGAGTTATAAGGGTATAAGTTGCATATTGTGCCATGATAATGGTGAGGCCTAAGGGATAGATGACTTGAATCATTGTGTGAATTATATTATGTGGAGAGTGGTAGAGAATAATGATAGGGTTGAATGTGCTAGTTATGGGTGGTGATGTTAGAACCCAAGTTGTGGTATTTGAGTAGGTTATGGTTTAATTGGAGTTTAGACTCAATTTCCTTGTGTGTATGCTCCTAAATTGGATGCTTGTTGATTGGTCTTCGGACATACTTGAATTTGATGATATTTGAATTTTTGATACTTGCATGAATAATTATGAAAAATCGAACTAGATCGAATTGCCTTATGATTATAAGTGTACTTGTAAATTTAATACTCCGTGTTGTATCCTGAGAGATACTATGAAGTTGATAAACTATACATAATATGGCGATGGAGGATCGGATACCACGTCGGTACGGATATGAATGTTGATAGTACTTATTTATGGAGGATCGGGTACCACGCCGGTACGGTACATGGACTTAGATTGTCCCTTGCAGGTCATGACTAGTTGGGCAGAAATAAGTCCCTTAGCATGTGTGTACAGACTATTGTTGATAAGTAAAAAATCTTGATTCATAATGATAATGTGATTGAAAAGAATGCCTTGAGTAAAGAAGGCTTGTGATATACCTTCATACAGGTTGAAAAGTGAATGATGAATATTTATTAAGAACAGAAAAGTGGAAAGATTGTTAGTAGAAATGTGGCCGACGTTAAATTTTGGTATTGGTACCTTATTGATTTCTCATGCAATGCGGCCGACGTTAAATTTCAGTATTGCTGTAAGACGTGATTGGATCGGGTGCCACGAGATGGCATGATACTATTAATAATAAAGGAATTGATAATGAAGTGATCTAAAGTGATGAATCCAATGAATAATATCAAAGAAACGTTCCCAAAGTTTCAATAATTGAATTAATCCTTCTCCAAGAGTATCTATAAGGTTTGGTAATGAAACTTGAGTTCTCTTGTGTGTTTTACTGAGATGTGAGTTGATTTGTATTCCCTATTTGATTGTATCCTTGAGATTGATTGTGTGACATGTACTTGGAAAAGTGAAACTCTGTGCTTACTTGCTATATGTTGGTCGACTTACTTTATTTATACTTGGTGTAATTGTGGCTTATCCGATTGACTAGTTATTATTCTTTAATATTATAATAGAGTGTTTGGTTGTTAGCCCGAGAGTTTAGTGTGAGTTGTCTATGATTACTGGGTTGATCCTATAGATGTGGGTAATGGAAACGACAATGCGAATAAAGGGGTGATAGTGATGGTTTAGTGTTGGATTGTGGTGGATGGTATGAATTAATGAGGTTAGACTATGCTAGTGGTGAATATAATCTCGTTAATAGAGTTGGAGAATTGTAAATTATATTGGCAAAGTGTTATAATGATATTACAGCCTTAGTTGAATTATACTCTATTTAAGATATCATGATTTCTTTTCTTTGATTCTATTTTATGATTATGTGGACTAACACTGGTCGGCTGATGATGCCTACCAGTACATGTATTTGTATTGACCCTACTCTTCTACATCTGTTCTTGGGGTGTAGACTGGATGCAGGTTAGTTTGCAGTTACTAGATCAATGGCGATATTCAACACTAACTTTTGCACTTCCTTCCTGGCAGATGTTAGAATCTTTGTGTTATTTATTTTATTGTCAGTCTATTCTGTAATAGGTAGCTCTTGTTCATGTCTGACCAGGTCTTGGGGTAGTGAAGGATAGTTGTAAGAAGTTTTTGAAAAGTTTATTTATTGGTATTTAATTTACTTTGTTATATTTAATTTAGTATTCTCTTAAAAACAGAAGTCTTCCGCATATTTTTGGTTGGGGAATAAGGATTCTCCTAGCTACTTAGGATAGAGTAGGTGTCCGCACGGTCCATTAGTTTGGGTCGTGACAGTTAACCTAGAAATTAGAAATTAAAAGAGGAAGGCAATTTACTAAAAAGAAAAAGGAGGTAGAATTTGCCGCGTGCTTTTTAGTTTTTGGTGCGTAATAAAATAATAAGTGGGGTTTTAATAAACCTCACAAGATAACCCAAAACCCGCTACGAAATAAATTAAATTGTAGGGGTTTCTATATCGCCACAATTTGATAGAATTTGCGGCGGTTTTGATAACCCCGCAATATAACGCCCACAAATATATCATTTTTTATTGTGTGGGAATTCGTTCCTTCCACAAATAATATAGACGTTAAAGTTTTGTGTAGGGGAAAATTGTTCTCTCAATAAGTGTTATGTTTTTTTAATAACAATTTTTTTACTATATATGTAGGTCAATTGATCAAACCATATTAAATATTATGTTTCTTTTATTATAATTTTCTTTATCATGTGAATTATCGTTGTCAAATTTTACAATTATTAGCTTTTGCATGATGTCATGTTATTTTACATGGATTTACGCGTATTTTTTGTTTATGAGTTTTATATTAATAATTTTGTTAGATTCATTAAATAATTTTAGATTCATTAGTGTTAGGTCTCTTATTTAACTTGTTTTCTTTTATGTTTGTATAGGTTTTTCTGATATAATTGCAGCAAATCGAAAGTTGCTCTTTGATAATGGTGATATATAAGAAAAAAGTAATTTTATTTACAAGATGACATTATGGATTTTCAAGTTTCGTTAGAGACTGATAAGTACACTAGAGAAATAATTGTTGTCGCTTTACATCTTTTGATACAAGTACCATAAAAAAATGGGTAGTTTCAATTTATCCAAAAAAGGGTAACTTACACAAATCTCATAAGTTTAGTACCTTCTATACTTTTTACCATAACTTTGTCTAATTACATAAAATTTTGGATTTTCGTTATTGTGATACATATATTAAGTCGTGATACATTTATAACAAAGTGGTTAGTTAAATAAGGAAGTAATGAAAAATACATTTATTAAGGATAACCAATCACACTGATTACGCTAAAGAGAGATTTTCTGAGATATCCAAATCAAATTAAATAGGAAATCAAATTTCAATCGAACAAACTCCATTACTCTATTCAACCCAGACGGATTTCTTCCATCTTCTTTTTTTTCAGAGTTTCAATTATCTTCAATATCGGCTATATCTGTTTTGTTGCATCATTTCAGAGTTTGGGTTTCAGAGATAAAGTACGATGGCTATAGAGTTGACGGAATTGTGATTCATGAAAATGCATCGTACAGAGATTTAAGGATGCTCTATCAATTCAATTGAAAATTGATGATTCTGTCAAAAAAATTCATGCGAAATATGTTGTTCAAGGAAATTCTTCACCTATGGAGATTTATAATTATATGACTGTGAAACTTTCTTTTGAGATTTTGAAACATGCAACTGTATTTGGAATGTATCCACTCTGTATTACTACATCTGATATTACGGTTGGTGTTGGAACTTTTAACGCGGATGGAGGTGCAATTAAGTGTCATGATGTTGTTGAGTCGTCTGGACTTGCACTAGCTGTAATTGATGACGTTGAAGCTTTGTCTGTACATAAGATGGATGTTAAGCAATTGATAACGAATTGCAATAACAGGATAGTCAAGGAGAAGCAACTTTACAAAAACAAAGCAACTCTTTCATTAGTGATGCATAGTTATACCAACAAGCATACGTTTAATTTCAGAGCTGAAAGATCTGACAAACAGAGGTATGTTTTTTTGGATTGATACATTTGTATGAATTAGTATTGTTTGATATATATGGTTAATACATATGTATAAATTAGTCTGTTTATGAATAATGATTGTAGTGTAAAATTTTTATTGATACTTCTGGTTGATACAGATTTACTATTTGTATATGTATAATTCATACTAATGATACATTTATCAGAACTTGATCATTAAAAATGAAGTTGGATATGTGTGATTCATATTAATGATATGTATAGAAGAACTTGATCTTAAAAAAATTTAGTTGGATATGTATGATTCATATTGAAGTATGTATGATACATATTAATTATAAAATTAGAAGTATTACTGTGCATTGTCGTTTGCTGTATTAGTGAATTAATAATTGTGATACATCTGACAGCCTATTGATTCATATTTGTGATACGTTTAAGTTTTTTACCTTGCAGTTATGTTTTGATGTGTAAATCTCCAGAATATAGTTGGTTATTCAAGGCTTCATGTGTTCATGGTACTAGTACATTCAAAGTAAGGCATTTCAATGATGAACATACATGCCTACTGAAAGACAGGCTATTTGATCAAAGGCAAGCAACAATTGCTTTCGTAGGTGGAATAACTGCTCCAAAATTATTGAACCATAAAAAAATAATCACACTAGCTGATATAATTGATGATGTGAAAAGGGAACTTGTTTTGGACATAAACTATATGAAGATATGGCAGGCTAAAGAACGTGCTTTAAAGATATTGAGAGGTTGACCAGCTGATGGATACAAGAAAATGCCTACATATATACACATGTTGAATTTTGTATTCCCCAATTCACATATAAGGATGCATAATTCAACGGAGAATGAGTTCTTGTATCTAGTCATAGCACTATATCCACTTATTATAGGATTTGATTACTGTAGGCCTGTTGTGGTAGTAAACGATAGTCACTTGAGTGGACCATATAAGGGCACATTCGTTTCAACTAGCACTCTTGATGGGGCAGGTATTGATCTTAGTAATTTTTTCTTTGATATGTTAGTTAATTTACATATAAACTAGACATAATGATTGTTTCTCTTTACGTATCAGGTCATATATTGCCACTTGCTTATGGGGTAGTAGATTCTGAAAATGATTCATCATGGACATGATTTTTTCAGTAGTTTAAATGTGCTTTCGGTGAGCGCGATAATATATGTGTTGTCTAGGATCGGAACGAGAGCATAATAAAGGTTGTTGGTATAGTGTATCCATCTATACCATATTTTGCATGTATTTGGCATCTATGGAATAATGTCTGCACAAATTATAAAAAAAAAGGACAAGTTGAGTAGCGAGTATTATGTTATGACCAAAGCATACAAGCTAGAGGATTTTGAGGAGCTTATGTGTAAAGTGGGAAAAGTTGACCATAAAGTAAAGAAATACCATGCAAAGGCGGGATACGAAAAGTGGTCTCAAGTGCATGCTACAGTAAATAGGGAAAGAATGATGATCTCCAACATAGCTAAATGTATCAAGTCTCGTCTTGTGGATGAACGTGAACTGCCTATTTTAGACTTTCTTGAAAAAGTCAGAATCTTGTTTGGTTCTTGGAACGGCAAAAATAGAGATAGGTCAAGCTTTCTGCATAAAATCTCATTGGGAGGTAAGTTTCAGTAAATTCTTGATATGAACGTGGCAAAATCATATTGTATGTCAGTAAGTTATATACATAATACGTATTTGTTTCTTTTTTATATGATTACTTTTTTTATTTGTCAAGTGTTAAATGTAAGTACAACAACAAAAATCATGATACATATTGATTTAGATAGTATTATCATTTATAGACTTTGAAGATTAACGTTGCTTTGAATTTATAATGAATGTTCAGGTTAAGGCATCATCGACTTACATCTACAGTGTATATGAAGAAGAAAGAAGATACATAGTCCGTATGGATAATAGAACATGCAACTGTGGCAGATTTCAGCTTGATGAGATACCATGTTGCCATGTTGCTGTTGTGTTGAAAAGCAAACATGTAAAAGAAGTAAAGCCATATTGTTTTGATTACTACAAGAAGGAAACACTAGTCAAGACATATGAAATACCGTTGTCTCCAATGCCCGACAAATTGAATTGGCATGTGCTTGAAGAAGTGTAAGAAGATGTTGTTATGCCTCCAAAATATAAAACACCACCAGGAAGGCCAAAGAAAAGTAGTGAAACATTTTCATCAACCTCAAATTGTTGTGGAAAGTGTGGGCGTGAAGGTCATAACAGACGCACCTGCAACTACTTCCCAAAGGAGATGTAAAATTTGAATTTGAATATGTTTTTGAATTTTTTGGATATTTCATGTTATTAATACAATGTTTTCAGTTAATTTCTCAATAAATATGTTCCTGTTGATTTCTTTAAGCTTTTTATCATAGCATCTATGTTACGAGTATTTTGGTGTTAATTGTATTGCAATTGTTATGTGTATTATAAGTTTCAAATGTGATATTTTGTTGAACTATTTATAAATCACAGCAGCGCTATGAATCGACATTTGCATTGATATGTGTATATACCTATCATAGATATACATATGAATCAAAATATACATATGTTGTTAACATATGTATCAAAATTTGTTGTTATTGAATGTGATACATTTGTTGATAACAGATGTAGCACACATGCACATTTACAAAGGAAACAATTAAAATACAACTGTTTTACTTGAACAAAATTTTTTTGAATCAACATGGCTATTTACACACAAAATTCAAGAATTCCTTATAGAGTACCATATATATATATATTCTAATTCTGACACACAAAATTAAAAGGAAAGTCTAATCACATTCAACTTTGAATTCAAATAAAACCATCAAAATGACTCCCTATTCAACATGGCTACAACTCCTAAAATGGACTCCTACTGTTATTTTCAGAACCAAAGGTATGGTGGTGAAACTACACTTTTACAAGTAGGAAGCCACTTTTGAGAGAAGTATGATTGTACAAAAAAAAAATTGGTTATCAGAAGAAATATCAAAGACACTTTGATTGAGATGAAAAATGTCAAAACAACAAAATTAATGTAAAATAAAGTACGATGAAGTTTAACTTACCCCTATAATTCTTGCCCCTTCATTTACAAATGATCCACCTTTCCTTTTATGAGTTTCGAGAAACATTTGTCCCCGACTAAGTTTTTCTCCGATTGCCAAAAACTAAGAAAGAAAAGAATTAAATAAATTATAGTAAAGCATTCAAATTAGAGGGAAAAATGTAAAAACTAGTAAGTTGTTATGCATACTATCTCATGTCATCTTCTTGCTAATGATTTCGAACCACCAGTGTGTGGAATTTTTCGCTTGCTTCGGATTTCTTTATTTTTTTTGTAGAGCTCCTATCAACAAAAACAATTACATTTAATAACCTTTCTTAGTGAAAGACGGCAGTTCATTCAAATACTTGTTTGAATATAACATTTAATAACCATTCTTAGTAAAATATCAAAGCACATCAGAGGATTATTCTTAAACTTTGCTCCTGCATAACTAGTACTGTTTTTTTACTTTCCTATGTTATGTACTACTATTGTTATAATAATAATAATAATCGACTTAGCCCAAAAAAAAAAAAAGTAACCAACTTCTCTCCATGAATTGGACACAACCATGAGCTTAAAATAAAAGCCTTGTCTAATTAAACTTATGTACAAGTGCATGATACGTTTTCTGTCAAAACAAAATGTTAGTTCTCCAAGTAACATGTACCCTTAACAAGGTAAAAATGAACTCTGATGAAAATTTCCAATCATCAGGAAAATCTGATTTAGATGGCATCATAAACAAAATAACAAAGATAAGAAACATATTTGATATATACCCATACCTTACAATGATAGTTGATTCTCAGCAAAATCTACTTCATCTACCAGCTTTTCTACACATTAAGAAAATATAAGAGAAGAACAAGTATAAGGCTAATACTAAGACATACATGGTGCTTCCAATCTAATAGAAGTTTGGTCCAATAGAAGACTTCTTATCTCATTCTCAATAGAAAATTATGCTTCCATTGCAGATTTACGAATATTGAATATAGTAGAATGAATATGGAACAACTTACTACTATCTTTAGTTCAACGAAAATCAGAACCAACTGCAAATGTTATTAGATGATGTTTTACCAAAATAGGTTGAACAATTAACCAACAACAATCTTCTAAATGTACAAAAAACTTGAATCAGTCTTTGATGTCAACATGTAATAGTATTTGTTAGACAAGGATTAATACTCATTACCCTTGTTGAGAAGACAACAAACAATTGTGAACTATAAACTTATCAATAAAGAGGATAACAACAAAAAATCAAACCTTTAAGATCTCGTTTGGTTGGAAAATAAGTTATTTGGGGATTGTTATTTCATCCTCATGTGGGATAAAAATTACACTACAATCATCCAATAAGTTATCCCATAATTTTATCCAAACCAAACATAGGATAAGCTCACCCAAAAATTAATCCCAAGATTAGTTATTCCTTGTACCAAACGAACCCTAACAATATATTTCTCAAAACACAAACACAAGTACAATAACTTTCATCTACACCCAAGACGAGGAATTTCTTGAAATATAGCATAAATCAGAAAGAAAGAACACTTGAAACTCACCACTCCCAAAGAGCTTAAATGGCAGAAAAGGATTATTAAAACACCCAAGATCAGGAAATTCTTGAAATATAGAAAACAACATGATAGTGTATAAGAGAATGTGTATATTTTTTTCAGAAAGATAAAGCAAGCCCTATGGTCTCATCAGGACCTAATTCGGAGCCCTAATTGAACAATGAAAAGAAAACTCATGCACTAAAGGAGGTAGAAAATTTACAATTTCCACAGCAATAGCAAAAGCACAAAAAGGAGCTAATTCCTCAAATTGTCACTCAACTTGTAGTATCCCACAAAAGTAACTTTTGAATTTTCTTGGACAATATTGTCACTCAACTTGTAGAAACATCTCAGTAAAGTAACTTTTGAATTTTTTTGAACAATATTGTCACTGAACTATACATATATTTCCAACAAGGTGAAAACTAATGGAAAAGTTAATTTTTTAACGGAAGTTTATTGATATATATTTTAAGTTTTATTTTTAGATCAAATACCAATTAATTATATAAAATTTACTTAACTCATTTCAGATGTGTCTTTAATAAAAAGAATTATATTCATTTAACTAGTGCAAAATGGAGGTGCAATCTAAAACAATATTTTCATAAAAAATCATACTATCTTCTCCCTTTTTTTCCCCTACATATTAATCTCAAGTTTGCAATTAAAAATATTTGGTATTTAAGAAGTTCCTCTTAACAAAAAATAAATATTAGCTAAAAAAATAATATCGGAGATGCATAATTACTCTTCATCTTTGCACATCTGTACAATAAATCTATAATTAGATTAGATTTTAAACAAACAAAAAAGAAAACTAAAATTATAAATGTATAAACTTTCGTTAAAAATAAAAAATAAATGTATCACTTTTTAATGAAAGATTGCACCATCGATCATTTTACTCTACTTACATAAATATAATTTATTTTATTAAAGACACATTTGAAATGGATTAAATAAATTTTATATAATTAATGGATATTTGATCTAAGAATATAGCTTAAAATACATATGAATAGAATTTCGTTAAAAATTTAAATTTTCTATTAGTTTTCACCTTGTTGGAAATTTGTGCATAGTTCGATGATCATATTCTCCCAAAAAATTCAAAAACTATTTTAATTTAGTGAGATGTTTCTACAAGTTGAGTGAAAATATTGTCCAAAAAAATTCAATAGTTACTTTAATGAGATACTTCTACAAGTCGAGTGACAATTTGAGGAATTAACTCTAATATAATCCATATTAAGTGAATTGTTGGAACTTTTTGTATAGTTCAAAATAAGTAATTTTTTTTTCCATATTTACCCCATTGTTAATGAAGTTCTTAACTATTTTATATTTTCTAGTAGAATATTTTAAGAAAAATCAAAAAGGTAATATTAAACAATAACCTTTAGTTTATGTCCTTAAATATTATTTTTGTTAGTGAATATGCTATATCTTAACAAATCATTTAATATGGACTAGCAAAGTATATATTTTTTTTTCATAACTTAATTCTATGATAGAGGAAAAAAATTAATTATTGCCTGATTTGGTGTTTCCCCTCAAAATCCCAAAAAAGGAGAAATAATAAACCATTAAACCCAAATTGAAAAACAGCATTTCCCATTTATTAACCTTTTCTTTTTTTCTTTTTGTGAAATATACGCGTGGCATTAAGAAATAAAATACAGACAAATATCCATGCAGACATTCAGATATGTACTAATTAAATACGAATGTACTAATTAAATACTAATTGAACTTTTAATCCTTTAGTTATGTATATATTTCAATTAGATTCTTGTGATTTTTTATACACTTTCAACCTTGATTAAATTCATCACTTCTCACGCACTTACTACTTACTTATTACTTTTAAACTCGATTATATGATTATCACATAGATTTATTTTCATCGATTAAAATTTTCATACATAGCTTTCTCTCCATACAATCACGAGTTTTTTTAATTCCTTTTGTATATCGTTGTAGCATTCTTAATATTAGGTTTTGAAAATGTCTTATTTGAATCTCTTCATTGTTTCCTTTCACACCTTTTCCTCTTTTAAAACGTGTACTTTTGTTCTTAAATATATGAAAATTGTGATACTTAAATTATATTTAGAATTATATTATCTTCAAATGTAATACAACTATATAAATTTAGTTATAACACATCCTTATTAGATGACTTAACGTAATAAATCGTTAAATTTGTGAACATTCATAGGTAAGGGAACTAGGGTTAGTTTTAGTTTTAACCTAATTCACTAATGTTAACGGTAGAAATAATGTATCAAATATCAATAACAATAACATATCTAGTATAATCACATAAACAAGGTCTGGAAAGATAGTGGGCATGAAAATCTTATCTCTATCTCAGAAGATAGAGAGACTGTTTTTGATAGACTGTCGGGTCAAGTGAAAACAATTCGAACAAAGAAAACAACGAGAGAGAAGAAGTCGAGATAAAATGCTAAAGAAAGCATGACAGTGCATAGTAAAAAAAGAACAATCATTACAAAATATAATACGGTAGTTGAGTGCAAAAAACACTAAATAGTAACAGAAAGGAATAACAAGAAACTGTTAGAGTAATATTAAGACTACTAATATGGAGGAAAAAGAGAAAACTCATGTCCTCCATGACCTCTTATCTAAGGTCATATCCTAGGTAAGTTAAAGTTGGGTTATGTCTTGCTAATCACCTCTCCTCAATACTTTTTTGGCCTATCTCTACCTCTCATGTGACCATCCATAGCCAACCTCCCACACTTTCACAATCTGGACATCTCTTCTTCACATGCTTGATCAATCTTAGTTATCCCGCATCTTGTCCTCCATATAAGGCCAACTCTGCATTATCTCGTATCGTTATTTCTAACTCTCCTAATATGCGCACACATATATCTCGGCATCCTTATTTCTGTAACTTTCAACTTCTGGACGTGGAAGTTTTTTACATACTAATATTTCACTCCATACAACATAGCCGATCTAAATACTACTACGTGGATAACTTGTCTTTAGGTTTTGGTGGCACCTTCTTATCACATAAGTCTTCAGATACAAGCATCCATTTCATCTACTCTGCGTCAATACATATGAGACATTCTCTTTGATTTTCTCATTACTTTAGATAATAGACCCAAGATATACTTGAAGCTTTCTTTCTTATGAATGACACGTGTATCAATCCTCAACACCATATCATCCTCGTGTATTAATTTACTGAACTTGTACTCCACTAATTCGGTCTTGGTCCTGTTCAGCCTAAACTTCTATTGTCACGACCCAATTTCATAGGTCATGATGGCACCTACTATAACCCACCAGTAGGTAAGCCAACCCGTAGTCTGAAACAGCTAGTAACGGACTACCAAAAGAAATAAAGGAAACAACGGAATAAATATAATAACAAAGCTAGTATAAACCCAAAACCTGGTGGAGCCAGTACAAGAGCTTCTAAAACATCAGGAGTACAAGTGAAATACAGTAAAAATGTATGTATACAAGCCGTCTCTGACACAACATAGAGAACAGTCTAAACATAAGAGGGAGAGTAGGAATACTCCAAAACGTCGGGAGCTCACCCCATATCTCCGATCCATAGCTGCTCCACACGACATACATACATCAATCGCGATAACTCACACTATGACCTGCAGGCTGCAGAAGTGTAGTATGAGTACCAAACACGTGGTACTCAGTAGGCAACGACCGATTGAGCTCCATAAATAATGTAAGCATAAATAACATGAAGGCATGAAAGTGACTACATGCAACTATCCACGAAACTAGGCATAACCATGCTAATGGGGCAATAGGGATAACTATCCTATCCTGACATCATTCAGGAACTAAAGTGCAATACCGTATATCACTAGCCAATATACAAATGAAGAGTGAAAGAAGGATATATATAATAGTAGTACAAGGCCAAAGGATACATATACAATGTAAATAGGTAAGGAAAGAGAGGGATATGCGGTCATACCATACATATAAGTAGACATATAGGGCTAACTCAAAGGTAACTACCTGAGGGAGTCAACCTAACATCTCAAGGTCCATAGCCAAGTAAAGGAGCCATCAGTAGCCTCATCAAGCCTATACCCAAAGGGTGACAAATCGTGGGGTAACCAACCATAATATAATCTACCAAAAGGATAAAGGATTCAGAAACATACCTCAAATCTCAGGTACCAGTCCACAATCAACCTGCCATGAACTAACCATAATAAATAATAATAAAGTAACCGGCTAGTCCGGGCAAACAAGTACCTAACCGGCCCCCCATAAGCCCGAAAGGTTCACAGAAACACTCAGCAAACAGTAACCATAACCGGTACCTATACAGCCCCCCATAAGATCGATAGATACAGGCGCCAAACAACTATACTGGTGATAGGCAATGCATATGAATGGATGAATGCAACGTAAACCAAAATGCTATAACCATGTCGGGGGCACCGGACTCGAACCGGTTCCACAATCTCAAACCATACCATACCAAGTGTATATACCTCCTCTAGCTCACCTAGCTCGCAAAGGTAGGACCTACGGCAACCAAGCTTCTCATGCACGACGGCTTTCGGACGAAGGGTCCCCTAGGGGATTCGGGAAAATCCATATACACTGCCTGGTCCCGATCCAGGACTTCCAATAACCATCATAAACCATCTACTCCGTCCAGTACCGGATATATATATATAAATACAATCAGTGCACGGACTCGAAACGTG
Source organism: Capsicum rhomboideum (assembly GCA_031232105.1). Lineage (NCBI taxonomy): Eukaryota > Viridiplantae > Streptophyta > Magnoliopsida > Solanales > Solanaceae > Capsicum > Capsicum rhomboideum. Next base: position 153,088,540 of record CP124714.1, read on the forward strand.
GCTAAAAGGATATAAATTCGTAAATCCATTGCTCGAGATCATGCTCGGGACTAAATCATCATAATCATGTACAAAGGGTTGGAATATCCCTCGATCGAAGTAAATAGTAGTGGTAAGATGAGTGGATAAATAATGGACCGGAATCATCCTCGATCGGAGTTCTAAAACATCATTTTCAATTCCAAAAGCTCATAATCCAGTAAATAAGGTGGTACAATTTCTGTCATAAAATAATCCTTTTAAAAGTGAAAAGTGGGAATAAATCCCGTTTTTGGAAACAGTAGTAAAATCAAGGTTTTGGTTAGAATCGTACCACTAAATGAGCATGAATGCACCAAATAGTATGCATGCCATCACCAGTATCCAGGCAACATAACCATAAGCGCCTAAGAGTCTATAAATAATAATCTTTCCCTTGCTAAGGGCAGAATACTCACCAAAGTCCAACTAGCCTTATAATCACGGTCTCGGGCCCAATAGTATATAACCAATATAGCAAGGTCTCATAACCCGGGCAACCACAATAATCAAGGGAATAAAGCCACCACAAGGATCTAATCAGGGAAGAACCTCCCGAATCGCTAAGTCAAATGGTAAGTCTCATACCAAAGGATCCTTAATCATCAGTTGTGGTTAACATGCTTATATTCAAGGGCGATAGGGCTCTATGGACATAACAAGTATTTATACTAGGGTTCGGGTCACATCTCTACCCCAAATTCCATAAAATAGTCTAAGTCATGCTATATTAGCCATAATCATACCCTATATTCCCTACCTAGCATGTAGTCTATACTATACACAATTTCATAGAGAAAAGTAGACCGAAGCCTACCTCGATGCCGAACCGCAATTCTTGAAGTGTCCTCAAATCGGTCAACCTTTGCTCCACGATCCCAAATCAATGTCACTCTATCAAAATAGTAACATACACATTATTAAGAGTAAAACAATACCCATATTGTAATATAAAACTCTGGGCCCAAAATTTGGTCAATAATGGGCCCTTGGGGCCCGCTAACGGAATCCCAAAATTGAATCAGTCACAAAGTCCCTCGAATGATAAGGAATATGTGCTCAAAAGTTGAACACAAATGGAGTGTAAATCGGGGCTCAAATCAGTCCCCAAAGATTAGGATTTCAAAGACCTAACTTCTAAGAATTTACAATGAAATGGGACAGAAATCAACGGGTAAAATTATGGATAATGACCAAGGAGTGATGAGCTAACTTACCTTAGCTTCAATGGGTGAATCCCCACTCTTTCCCACTCCACATGCTCTCAACAATAGGGAAATGGGTCTAAAACCCAAACGGACTATCCGATAATCGAACCGACAGTTCGGGCAAGTCATAAATGACATGTCGCCACTACGGGGAGGCTCGAAATATCGGAATACATAAAAATCGAGGAAATGACGTGGCGGGTCATTACAATATCCATTACTAAAAAGACTTTCGTTCGTGAAAGTCAATAGATAGAAAGAGCACGAAAGCTCGAAAGGATGAGGTACTGGGCCCGCATTCTCCGAACATGACTCTCCAGACAACCTCAAAGAAAAGATAACTCTTCCAAGGGATTTTGCCAAAGGTATCCCTTTTTCAACCCACTTCCTTACTTCACTTTTCAAATAACCAAAACTCAACCTCAACAATCAACTGGCTTCCAACTAAATCAAGAACGACTGATGCACGCACATCCAGACCACAACATGCTGACAACACACCAATACAAGCCTAACTAGGTGGAAACTCAGCTAGGCTAAACGCAATCCAAGGTCAGAATCATGCTACAACTCCAACATCCAAACTGAACCTTCTTTTGCCTTTTCAAACCTGCTACCTACTCCGAACCATACAAGATATCATCTGAGTCCTGTCCGCGCATTCACAACACACTGACCTCAAAAGACTAAAGTTGACTTACAAAAAATCCATAATGGCAAGCGCAAGAATTAAGCCCATAAGGTGCTACCAAGACACACAACAAAGGTGACCAAAGTCTGCACTCTTAAGCCAAAGCTACAACTGGCCCGGATGACTCTCTAAACTGAAAATCAAGAGTCCGAAGTACCAATCTCATGAAACTGAATGATCCACTTCAAGAGGTTCCACCAACCATAGATGAAGCCATGCTAAGCCCAACTTAAGCGCACTTCTCCTACTGAGGAGAAAATTCATACTTCTGACCGAAACTGAGAACTAAGGTCGAAAGCAGTAAAAACCAATACTATATACTGATGGACCGTCTTCTGACCATCTATCCAGTACGGTCTACCCCAACTAGAGAAAACTGAACTGTTATGCAAAGAGTAGGCTTGGCCAGCCTATAAATGAATGCCCAACTTAAGTAAAACCTCAAAATGAGGATGCAACCAAGTTATACAATCCCAAGCTAAAACCCCAACACTGAGGCTAGACTACTTGATCTCAACTATCCCAACTGATCCTGTTGCCGGGTAGGCATCCACAAAATGAAGTCTATCATAACTCCCAAGCCATCATCCGAAGGCTTCAAAATCTAAAACTGGAGCCAACAAGTCCTTACAAAGGCCAATTGACCTAACCAACCTTGCTATTAGAAGATCAAGCACATGCCCAACAATCTCCGTGAGGTTGAAACTGAAATGTCGCCGAAGAACATAATCCCAACTGGGGAAAAGCAATATGATGAAGACACGAGAAATCAAGACCCAATCCGCTAAGGTCAGATCATATCACGGCACAACCAAGAACTCACCAAGGCTGTAACAAGTGCTACTGATAGTCAACACTCGAGTAACTCGGAGGGAATACAACCTTAGCCTACATCTAGTCAAACCACTACTCAATCTACGACGACGAATACCCATAGGCGCATATAATCAAGCAGAAGCACTCTGCGAAGTCATACAAGGCTGAACAAGTGCCGAAATGAGAATTTTCTGTATTCTCCCAATTACATCAACTTTTAACTCGGCTGAACCATATACCATAGCACAGGAAAAATGGAGTATCCAAATCCACACCAAAACTAAGATCAACACGCTCACCAGGAGACGAATCCATAAATCCAAAAATAAGTCTCAGAAATGCGCGATAGAACTGAATCGCCAACCCCAACTTAAAGTGAACCTCAAGATCAAGACCACTACCGGGTGATGACCTATCCAAAACCGAAGAACAACTCCCAAATGTATCACCAAAAAAAGGGGCTATGGAAGAAAATTATCAATGTTATAGTCATAAAAAAGCCCTGGAAGGTCAAGCTTACCTTCATTCTCACAATCCACTCTACAACCGATCTTGTTAACAGAAAGAGAAGGCTAACCAACCGAGGTATTCAACTATGCCAAGGAAATAAGAATCGTAAGGAAGGAAAAACGCTAACTAGATAACGCTAGTCTAGCCGTCTACCAAATGAAAATCAGTCAATGTCAAACTAATAACCATAATATCAATCGCATAAGAAGCAGGTGGTACTAAAATGAAAATCAACCGAAGTACCATTCTAGGGTCACGACAAGACTGAAATGCCAAGGAAATAGGACTTTAACCCAAATGCCATACCCCAAGGGAAACATGATATTGATCCACTCTATAGCCATAACAAGGCCAATATGCCAAGGAAAAATGGGACTTTAACCCAATTGCTACACCCATAGGACAATACTACACTGATCCACTACTAAAGAATTATCTATGGGGGTAGTCATACATGCCTAAACCTATACGAAGGCATACATCAATCACCATGAAAATGCCAAGGCATACAACAACCAATATAGAAATACCACGGCATATAATCATCGATGGGTATGAAAACCCCAACACAACTCAAATAGTAACTAAAGGCATAGAATCAAAGGCGCACTTCACACCATGGAAATCCGACATCATAAGTCTGGTGTGCTTGAAAGAGTACGAATTTGAGCAATTCGAACTCAGATTGAGCGTCTGAATGATCAACAGAGACACTAGGTGCACTATCTCTAACTGAAGGTGCCAACATACTGTGAGACTGATCGGGATGATCTGAATGACTAATGATCCCATGCCGGAGACAGTCTCTGGACTAGTGACCGGTCTCTTTGTAGTCACAACAAACCCCTGAAGTACTAAACTGGTAGAAACACGAGCTAACCCCAATTGGCTAACCAACTCGCGCCTGAGGAAATCATTATACCAATGACCACACTTACCATAATCGAAACATGCTCCTGGGATACTTTGAGGCATTGAACCTGCTGATTCAAAAGGTCGCCACGGCTTGAAGACCTAGACTTAATACTCCGTGATATCTGAGCAAGACTCTCTCCACTGATACTGCCATGATCAACCTGAGAGCTATCCACAAGCTGAGGTGCCATTTGTACAGGCCTAATAGGTGGTATGTTATGCTGACTTCTATTGAGAAGATTTCAACCTCCGAACAGAATACCCCTAACACCGAACTGCTGACATGGCCACATACTGCCATTTCCATATTCCTTAAAGCAAGCCCTCTTTGTAGCCATCGCATGATCAACAACCTCAGAGAAAGAAGACCCAGCTATTATCAAATGCTCCGATACCAAACGGAGTACTAAAGTCAACCCTCTGATAAATCCCTGCACCATCTCATGCTTAGTAGAAAATAACATAGGAGTATGTCTGGCCCACTTAAGAAACCCAATTTCATACGCTGAAATAGACAAAGAACCCTGCTGAACACTAATAAATCCAACTCGGGTCTGAGAACTACTTGATGGACTCGACATTACCTCTAGCTGAGTGGTATCCAGAAATAGACTCGAAACCCATAACACCGAATCTTGAAAAGCTGAGACAGTCACAACTTTGTTGAAAACTGGGCTGACCCCAGACCCTCTGGTTGACACTGAAGATCTTTGATGTCAATTTCTAACTCTCTAGCCTAATGCTGGGCAGAAATGCTTGTAACACGCGCCGAAGTACCGTCTGTATCTATCGATGACCTCACGCTATCCCTTTGATACAGAATGGAGTCAAAAGAACTACTTAGAGGTTCATAGAAGTATGAAAACACGACAAGGAGTCAAGAATAGAATTTCCTAAGAATACCCTGTAGCCTCTCGAAGATAGGATACAGACGTCTCCGCACCGATCTGCAGGACTCTACTAAACACTTAGCTCTTGTACCAACAACACCGGTAAACCTGGCTCTGATACTAATTTGTCACGACCTAATTTCATAGGTCATGATGACACCTACTATATCCCACCAGTAGGTAAGCCAACCCATAGTCCGAAACAGCTAGTAATGGACTACCAAAAGAAATAAAGAAAACAGCTGAATAAATATAATAACAAAGCTAATATAAACCCAAAATCTAGTGGAGCCAGTACAAGAGCTTCTAATACATTAGGAGTACAAGTGAAATACAGGAAAAAAATATATATACAAGCCGTCCCTGACACAACATAGAGAACAGTCTAACAATAAGAGGGAGAGTAGAAATACTCCAAAACGTCGGGAGCTCACCCCATATCTCCGATCCATAGCTGCTCCACACGACATACATACATCAATCGCGATAACTCACACTATGACCTGCAGGCTGCAGAAGTGTAGTATGAGTACCAAACACGTGGTACTCAGTAGGCAACGACCGATTGAGCTCCATAAATAATGTAAGCATAAATAACATGAAGGCATGAAAGTGACTACATGCAACTATCCACAAAACTAGGCATAACCATGCTAATGGGGCAATAGGGATAACTATCCTATCCTGACATCATTCAGGAACTAAAGTGCAATACCGTATATCACTAGCCAATATACAAATGAAGAGTGAAAGAAGGATATATATAATAGTAGTACAAGGCCAAAGGATACATATACAATGTAAATAGGTAAGGAAAGAGAGGGATATGCGGTCATACCATACATATAAGTAGACATATAGGGCTAACTCAAAGGTAACTACCTGAGGGAGTCAACCTAACATCTCAAGGTCCATAGCCAAGTAAAGGAGCCATCAGTAGCCTCATCAAGCCTATACCCAAAGGGTGACAAATCGTGGGGTAACCAACCATAATATAATCTACCAAAAGGATAAAGGATTCAGAAACATACCTCAAATCTCAGGTACCAGTCCACAATCAACCTGCCACGAACTAACCATAATAAATAATAATAAAGTAACCGGCTAGTCCGGGCAAACAAGTACCTAACCGGCCCCCCATAAGCCCGAAAGGTTCACAGAAACACTCAGCAAACAGTAACCATAACCGGTACCTATACAGCCCCCCATAAGATCGATAGATACAGGCGCCAAACAACTATACTGGTGATAGGCAATGCATATTAATGGATGAATGCAACGTAAACCAAAATGCTATAACCATGTCGGGGGCACCGGACTCGAACCGGTTCCACAATCTCAAAGTATACCAGGGGCACTGGACTCGAACCGATTCCTCAATCTCAAACCATACCATACCTAGTGTATATACCTCCTCAACCTAGCTCACAAAGGTAGGACCTACGGCGACCAAGCTTCTCTGGCTCGACGGCTCTCGGCCGAAGGGGCCCCTAGGGGATTCGAGAAAATCCATGTACACTCCCTGGTACTGATCTAGGACTTTCAATAACCATCATAATACTTCTACTCCGTCCAGTACCGGAGAGATATATATATAAATATAATCAGTGCACGGACTCGAATTGTGGCTAAAAGGATATAAATCCGTAAATCCATTGCTCGAGATCATGCTCGCGACTAAATCATCATAATCATGTACAAAGGGTCGGAATATCCCTCAAACGAAGTAAATAGTAGTGGTAAGATGAGTGGATAAATAATAGATCAAAATCATCCTCGATCGGAGTTCTAAAACATCATTTTCAGTTCCAAAAGCTCATAATTCAGTAAATAAAGTGGTAAGATTTCTGTTATAAAATAACCCTTTTAAAAGTGAAAAGTGGGAATAAATTTCCTTTTTGGAATCAGTAGTAAAATCAAGGTTTTGGTTAGAATCATACCATTAAATGAGCATGAATGCACCAAATAGTATGCATGCCATCACCAGTATCCAGACAACATAATCATATGCGCCTAAGCGTCTATAAATGATAATCTTTCCCTTGCTACGGGAAGAATACTCACCAAAGTCTAACTAGCCTCATAATCACGGTCTCAGGCCCAATAGTATATAACCAATATAGCAAGGTCTCATAACCCGGGCAACCACAATAATCAAGGGCATAAAGCCACCACAAGGATCTAATCGGGGAAGAATCTCCCGAATCGCTAAGTCAAATGGTAAGTCTCATACCAAAGGATCCTTAATCATCAGTTATGGTTAACATGCTTATGTTCAAGCGCGATAGGGCTCTATGGACATAACAAGTATTTATACTAGGGTTCGGGTCACATCTCTACCCCAAATTCCATAAAATAGTCTAAGTCATGCTATATTAGCCATAATCATACCATATATTCCCTACCTAGAATGTAGTCTATACTATACACAATCTCATAGAGAAAAGTAGACCAAAGCCTACCTCGATGCCGAACCGCAATTCTTGAAGTGTCCACAAATCGTTCAACCTTTGCTCCCCGATCAGGAATCAATGTCACACTATCAAAATAGTAACCTACACGTCATTAAGAGTAAAACGATACCCATATTGTAATATAAAACTCCAGGCCCAAAATCTGGTCAATAATGGGCCCGTAGGGCCCGCTAACGAAATCCCAAAATTGAATCTCTCACGAGGTCCCTCGAATGATAAGGAATATGTGCTTAAAAGTTGAACACAAATGGAGCGTAAATCGGGGCTCAAATCAGTCCACAAAGATTAGGATTGTAAAGACCTAAGGAGAGATGACCAAGGAGAGATGAGCTAACTTACCTTAGCTTCAATGGGTGAATCCCCACTCTTTCTCACTCCACATGCTCTCAACAATAGGGAAATGGGTCTAAAACCCAAACAGACTATCCAATAACCGAACCGATAGTTCCGGCAAGTCATAAATGACATGTCGTTGCTACGGGGAGGCTCAAAATGTCGGAATGCACAGAAATCGAGGAAATGACCTGGAGGGTCATTACATCTATAGATCTCATGATTTGTTGGCAAACCTCAATCATAACATTAACTCCACCGCGAGCCTCTCCGATAAGAACTATATATGTAATTTATAAATAACATCTATCATGATACCTCACCTTGTATTTACTGAGTCAATTCATTAATCATTATTCACCAAGACAAGTAAAAATGAGCAAACCGTTGATCCCTCGTGCAACCTCATCACAACTGAAAGTACTCTGATCGAGTCTCTACCTACTATCCTAACCTGAATCTTAACTTCATCGTACATGTCCTATATCGCTTTAGTATAAAAAATAATGCAAAATATAATTCCGACAATTAGGTCTTTCTATAAAATATATATATTTTTTCTTGTTAATTGTTGTTTGTTAAAATGTGTTTAACTAGAAATCATAAGGACCAATATTAACATTCATAAATATTTGAGATACTAATATCACAAAACTTGACTTGTTTACGAAAATAATAATAATAATAATAATAATAATAATAATAATAATAATAATAATAATAATGATAATGATGATGATGATGTCATATCACATGTGGCCCCCCACAGTTTACATACTTCCTTATTTAAGCAGCTCTTTCCCCTTATGTTTATCGCATCCTAATGACTTGTTCAAATTTCTTTATATCATTATTACAATACATATATAGAAAAATAAATTAATTTCTATAAATAAAAAAAATTCATATATATGTAGAGAGAGGCTAGAGAGAAATATTTATTTATTTTTTATTGATTTACAAGAGTAAAAATGGCTCCTAAGAAAAAATGTACAGCGGCGGCAAAGGCGGCAAAGGTGAAAGGAAGAGTTGCGAAGAAGGTGCACTACCGAGGAGTACGGAAGAAGCCGTGGGGGAGATATGGGATCCAAAAAGAAGATGTAATGTATGATTAGGTACGTTTGACACTGCGGAGGCGGCGGCACAAGTGTATGACAAGGCGGCGATTGAGTTTCGTAGTGTCAAAGCCAAGACCAATTTTCCAATTCCGACGAATGATGTGAATCGGAGTCCCAGTCACATCACTACTATTGAATCAGTCACTGTGGCTATGGCGGCGGCTGTGGTGGAGGTAAAGGAGTCAGAGTCTTCATCGGTTAAGCAAAACACTAAGCGCATTGAGATCGATCTGAATCTCCCTCCGCCACCAAAAGACATGTGAAAATTCTTCCTATAGCTCGAAAAATTGTCGGAGTTGATGATTGGAGAATTGGCATGCATGTTTGTTTGTTTAATTAATGTACGTATTGTAAATGAGAATAATATAATGAAAATACATATTATTAGTCCATGCACATGACTTTGAGCAGAAAAGTCTTATGTTTTAATTATTATTTTTTTTTGGTTAAATTAGCTCCCAAGGTTTGAGGTAATGTCATATCTAATAGTTAGAAAAGGTTGTTCTTTTTTTTGTCTGGTCAAGGGGCATTATGATTGAGTTGATAAGAAGAAAAAACTATATAATAGTGTAAAGTTATTTGGTTTGAAACATAAGAAAGAGTGAGATTCATTTCTAATATCTCAAGAGTACAACTACCTCTGTTAAATGTTAATTATAAGTCTATGTTTATAATTTTCGGAGGCAAAAGCATTACGTAATTTCTTCTCTTTTTGTTTTTTAAAACATCCTCACAGGGAATTCAACAGACAAGCTAAAGGAATATAGAGGGGTCGAGGCCTGACCCCTTCATTACAATATCAAGTCCTCACACTATAGAGTCTAGCCTATTATAAAAAGAGAAAAAAGGAGGGTTGCTCCTTATCAAACAAGTTCACAAAAAAAGTTCTAGTAACCATAGAACTAGGAGTAGGCCAACAAAATTGAGCATGGGTCGAATATAAAATTATCCTTTTTCACTCAAATTCTGATGTTAGGTGTGCCAACAACATCATTCTTAAGTGGATAAAATCTTAGAAGAAAGATTCATAGTCTTAGTAAAGAAGATACTTGAAGATATACATAGACCCAAGATACTTGAAGCTTCCTTTCTTATGAATGACATGTGTATCAAGCCTCAGCTCCATATCATCCTCGTGTATTTAGTATCTAACAGATTTTAAGTTACTTGTGACTATGCTGTCCTTGAAAGTATCTAATGTCTTCTTGTATTGTTTATGCCCAATTGCTTCTGGAAAATTCTGTGTACCCCTCATATGTTTGTAATGCATTGTGTATCCCATTTTTCTACTCTGACTATTCATAGCTATTACCTTGACACCAAGAGTTCACTAATATTTCATGGGAGTCTATGGCCAATTATAAGAATTCTTTTGAAATGTCATATATTAATCTTACACTAGCCTCAGGAATGAAACATGATATGACTATATGTTTTCCATGTTAGATCTTTGGTATGTTAAAATCGAATAAGCACCCGTTGACATTTTTTAAGAGTCAGAACAACATAGTTTATACCCAACTACGTAACTACCTGTGTTCTTCTAGTACACATAAGATAATTAAAGGAAGGTATTTATCTCTCAGTAGATTGAACTTGAATGTGTGATAAGTGACATTGAACTGATGCTATACCCACTTGAACCTTCTCAATGAGGGTGTGAAGGTGTTGGGATCTAATTTGGTATTTTCTTGAGATTGTATTCTTGTTCTCTTATATGATTTTTGGCTTGCCGGAATTATTATAAAAGGTTTTAGAAATTTCTATTAATACTTAATTTGCATCATCATAAGATAGTGAGGCGGCAACGCCTGGAGTGAGTGCAGTAGGTACATTGGCTACATTAGATGATACATTCGAAGATACAGTGGTAGAGTGGTAGTGCGATAACAAAAAACTATAGGGATTGACCGCTTTGACTTGATAATTAGATTGATCAGTTTGTGATGTGGTTGTCATTGATTGCCTGTCAGTTAAATATGCCTTGAGATAATCAGATTGTCTGACGGACTGAATCTGGTTGATGTAGCTTTTGCTCAAAATCAGGAACAAAAAAACCCAAAATATTTTATCCTTCCTATTTCTTATTAGGATAAAAAAAAAAATAAGAAAAATATTTTTTTTTCTCCACATTTGTTTCAAGTAATTATATTACATTTTATGTAGGACCTCTAATTATGTCATATAACAAAGAAAAATTAATCCTTTTTTAAATTATGTTGGAGATCTTCGATAATATCCTAAATGCTCAAAATAAAATATCTATCATTTACTTGGCTATTTCGCAGATACTTTATAGCTTACAAGTCATGTTTTGTTTATTGCAGGATAAAAAAAATGTTACGATACAATATTTTATAAGTATGTTGATCAAATCAATTTTATACCACGATGTGTACATGATAAGTCATTTACTTTTACGTAACGCAACGTATAATTATTATTTGTTCCGATCTCAAAGAAATACTCTATCTAATCCATATTAAGTGAATTGTTGGAAGTCTTTTATACTTCAAAATAAGTGAATTTTTTAATGTTTAAGAGAAGTAATAGAATTTTTTCTATATTTATCCTTTCTTTTAATGATGTTCTTAAATGTTTTATATTTTCTAGAAGAACATTTTGAGAATAATAAAAAATGTAATAGTAAACAATAATCTTTAATTTATGTCCTTAAATATATTTTTTCTTAATGAATATGCCTTATCCTAACAATTCACTTAATATGGACTAGAAAAAATATTTTTTTTTTTCATAACTTAATTTTATGATAGAGGGAAATAATTATTTACTGCCTGATTTGGTGTTTCCCTCAAAATCCCAAAAAACAAGAAATAATAAACTATTAAACCCAAATTGAAAAATAGCATTTCCGATTTATTAACCTTTTTCTTTTCTTTTTGTGAAATGTGTACATGGCATTAGGAAATAAAGTACAGACAAATATACATGCAGACATTTGTTGGGTTCAAAATCGAGAGGGCGTCATGCGGAAACTAATTGTTTCAAACCATGTATACGATAAATCGGATGACAAATAAAAACATACTAAAAACATATTATTGATAGGGTTTGGCCAATTGGCCTACATGTTAAAACTAATTCAAAAAAGCATAAAAGCTATTTGAGAGAAAATCTTCCTCTAAACAAGACTCTTTAAAAACTACATTGTGGATGCTATTGTGTTGTGGTATGAGAAGGGGGATCTTCTATTTATAGAGATTCAAATCCTTTCCTCCAAGAAAGAGGTTAGCCAAATATGGAAGAGTTTTATATTTTCCTTTTAGGAAAAGTAAAAGTAATTATGGTATTACTTTTATTTCTTTTAGGAAAAGTAAAAGTAATTATGGTATTACTTTTATTTTCCTTTCAAGAAATATAAAACTCAAATTTGGTAAGAAAATCAGGGCAAAACCCCTAACAAATCTCCCCTTTTTGGCTTGATTTTCTAGACAAAATTTGATCTGCCTTCTTCATATGCATAATCTTCGTTCTTCACATAATCTCCATCACTGTTGCTTGACACACTTTAAAAATGGAGCTTTTGGGGTTAAGAATATATGAGCCCTTTCGGGTTAAAAATATTGGAGCCCTTTGTAGGGGAAAAAAGTGAGCTTTATTTTCAAAGTTGTAACAGCAGGATTATTGAAAATATGATTGACAATTATCTCCACATTTAGTTTTTGGACATATATCTTCATTATCATCAAATTGGTTGCAACTTTCATCATAACTTATCCTCAATCTGAACCATAGGACCTTTGAACCATAGGCTCTGATACCACTTCTTGGGTTCGAAATCGAGAGGACGTCATGCGGAAGCTAATTGTTTCAAACCATGTAGACGATAAATCGGATGACAAATAAAAATATACTAAAAACATATTATTGATAGGGTTTGACCAATTGGCCTACATGTTAAAACTAATTCAAAAAAGCATAAAAACTATTTGAGAGAAAATCTTTCTCTAAACAAGTCTCTTTAAAAACTACATTGTGGATGCTATTGTGTTGTGGTATGAGAAGGGGGGTCTTCTATTTATAGAGATTCAAATCCTTTCCTCCAAGAAAGAGGTTAGCCAAATATGGAAGAGTTTTATATTTCCTTTTAGGAAAAGTAAAAGTAATTATGGTATTACTTTTATTTTCTTTCAAAAAATATAAAACTCAAATTTGGTAAGAAAATCAGGGCAAAACCCCTAACAAATCTCCCTTTTTTGGCTTGATTTTCTAGACAAAATTTGATCTGCCTTCTTCATATGCATAATCTTCGTTCTTCACATAATCTTCATCACTGTTGCTTGGCACGCTTTAAAAATAGAGCTTTTCGGGCTAAGAATATATGAGCCCTTTCGGGTTAAAAGTATTGGAGCCCTTTGTAGGGTTAAAAGTGAGCTTTATTTTCAAAGTTGTAACAGCAGGATTGTTGAAAATATGATTGAAAATTATCTCCACATTTAGTTTTTGGACATATATCTTCATTATCATCAAATTGGTTGCAACTTTCATCATAACTTATCCTCAATCTGAACCATAGGACCTTTGAACCATAGGCTCTGATACCACTTGTTGGGTTCGAAATCGAGAGGGCGTCATGCGGAAGCTAATTATTTCAAACCATGTAGACGATAAATCGGATGACAAATAAAAACATACTAAAAACATATTATTGATAGGATTTGGCCAATTGGCCTACATGTTAAAACTAATTCAAAAAAGCATAAAAACTATTTGAGAGAAAATCTTCCTCTAAACAAGACTCTTTAAAAACTACATTGTGGATGTTATTGTGTTGTGGTATGAGAAGTGGGATCTTCTATTTATAGAGATTCAAATCCTTTCCTCCAAGAAAGAGGTTAGCCAAATATGGAAGAGTTTTATATTTTCTTTTTAGGAAAAGTAAAAGTAATTATGGTATTACTTTTATTTTCCTTTCAAGAAATATAAAACTCAAATTTGGTAAGAAAATCAGGGCAAAAACCCTAACAACATTTAGATATGTACAAATTAAATACTAATTGAACTTTTAATCCTTTAGTTATGTATATGTTTCAATTAGATTCTTGTGATTTGTTTATTATGCACATTCAATCTTTAATTACTCTTGATTTAATTCTTCACTTCTCACTTACATTACTACTTACTTTTACTTATTACTCTCGAACCTGATTATACAATTATCACATAGATTCATTTTCATCGCTTGAAATTTTTATACATATCTCTCTCCATATCAATCACATGTTTTTTTTAAAATTCCTTTAGTATATCGTCGTAACGTTCTTAATATATTAGATTTTGAAAAGGTGTGATTTAGATCTCTTCATTGTTTCCTTCGCACCTTTTCCTCTTTTAAAATATGTACTTTCAATTCTTTAATATGTGAAATTTTTGATACTTAGATTACTTTTAGAATTATATTAACTTTAAATATAATACAACTATACAAATTTAGTTGTAACACACCAATATTTTTAGATGATTTAACACATAATAAACCGTTAAATTTGTGAACATTCACAAGTAAGGAATCCAATTTAGCTTTCACCTAATTCGCATTAACAATAACCATTACATATATCTTGTGCAATTCCACATGTAGCTTTCGGAGGCTAATGTGTTCTTATCTCTATTATGGGAGCGGGAGAGATTGCTTTCACTACACCTTCGACTCAAGGAAAAGCAGTTCAAACAAAGAAAATAATGACAGATTAGAAGCTAAGAAAAAATGCTAAAGAAAGCATGACAAAGCATATTTTAAAAAAAACAAAAGAAACATACACTACAACAACATAACGGATAATTGAAGTGCAAGAAACACTAAATAGTAACAACGGATTAATATGCAACTCCTGAGTAATACTACGACTACTAATATGAAGAAAAAAAGACACAACTCTCAACGTCATCACTAACCTCAACCCTAGTCAATGTCCTCCATAACCTTTTATTAAGGTCGTGTCCTTAGTAAGTTGAAGTTGTGTCATATCCTATCTAATAACCTCTGCCCTTTATTTCTTCGAACTACCTCTACCTCTTTAGTAACCATCCATAATCAACCTCACACCTCCGTACTAAGATATCTCCTCTTCACATGCTTGAATCATCCTAGCTTCACTTCTTGCATCTTGTCCTCTATCAAGGTCACTCCTAACTTGTTCCGCTTATCTTCATTTCTAATCTTATCTCTAATAGTATGCCCCCACATCCATTTTTATTTTCGCAACTTACAACTTCTGAACGTGAAAGTTCTTGACTGGCCCAATATTTTGCTTCCTACAAGATAGCCTGTCTAATCACCGCTTTGTAGAATTGCCTTTAAGTTTTGGTAGTACCTTCTAATCGCAAAACTCCATATGCGAGCCTCCATTTCATACACATTACGCTGGTACAATATGTGTATCCGCGTCTTTTTTTTCTATTACAGTGAATAATAGACCTAAAATACTTGAAACTTTATTTCTTCTAGATGACATGCATATCAAGCCTCAGATCCATATCATCCTCATATGTTACTTCACTTAACTTGCCCTTCAAGTATTTTGTTCTGGTCCCGTTAAACGTAAATCTCTAGATATCAGGTTTGTTGTCAAACCTTAATATTGACATTAACTCCACTGCGAGATTCGTCAGTCATAATTATGTCATTTGCAAATAACATCTACCATAACACCTCACCATGTATTTGCTGAGTCAATCATCAATCACCAATCTCCAAGACAAATAAAAAATGAACTAAAAGTTAATCCTTAGTACAAAATCATTACAACTTAAATTACTACGAATCTCTCTACCTATTGTCCTAACCTAAATCTTAATGCACAAGCCCCTTATATCGCCCTAATTTCAAATAACAATGCAAAACATATATAATTCCAACAACTAGATCATTTTATAATATATATTTTTTATTCTTAATTATTACTCCCTTCGTCCCAATTTATGTAGAATATTTCGCTTCTCGAGATTCAAATATGTCTATGTTTGATCTTAATTTTTCATATATGTTTCAAATATTTTGAATAGTCAATTATTGTCACTTATAGTACTGTTTACGTAGATTTCATATAAATTTTATTTTTTTAAAAAATGAAGATTTCATGTCCAAAATCATGGTCAAACTTGCCTTGTTTGAATCTCGAAAAGTAAAATATGCCACATAAATTGGAACAGAAGGAGTACTATTTGTTAAAATGTGTTTAACTAAAATTATAAGGACCAATATTAACATTCATAAATATTTGAGATTACTAATATCACAGAACTTGACTTGTTTAAGAAAAATATATACTAATTATAATGCCACATCATATGTAGCCCTCATAATTACATCAGTCAAGTCAAAACGCTCTATCTATTAATTGTGTTTTTGTTTGATTCCCCTCCCCCTCCCCTAGTTAAGCAGCTCTCCCCCTACACTTTCTCTTATCACTTGTTCAAAGTTCTTGTTATTATTATTACCATTCATAGAAATATAAACGAAAAACATTCATAAATGAACAGAGGAGTAGCGGAGATGGCAGCGGCGAGGGCAGAGAATGTTGACGGAGGAGTTGTGGAGGAGGTACATTACCGTGGAGTGAGGAAAAGGCAGAATGGGAGATACATGGTGGAGACAAGGGATCCGAAGAGAGGACGTACGCAACGCTTGGTTAGGTACTTTTGAGACAGGGAAGGAGGCGGCGCTAGCGTATGATAGGGCGTCGATTAAGTTCCGTGGTCTCAAAGCCAAGACTAATTTTCTAATTCCAAAGGACAAAATGGATCGGACTTGCAGTCATATCAGTAATGTTGAATCGCCCGCGCCGTTGAATCTAAGCATCGAAAGCAACAACTCCTCCTCCTGCTCTGTAGGTAAGTAGATGGTGGTGGTCACCAGCGACAACGGTGGAGATGGAGGTGTTGTTTTAGAGTCATCATCGATTATCGATGTTAAGCAAAAAACTAAGTGCATTGAGATCGATTTGAATCTCCCTCCGCCACTGGAAGACATGTGAAAATTCATCAGTTATAGCATCGGAGAATTTGCATGCATGTTTGTTTAATTAATGTTTGTAGCTGTTTAGCATACATATGTTATGTTTCCAGTTGTAGTTGTGAAGATGTAACTTTTAATTGTAACACTTTGGCATTTAATCAGATTGCAATGAATGAGAAAGCCGTTGGATAAAAATTGTACTGTATTGTGTTACTCTTTCTCTCTTTTAACATTTCCTGCTAACTAGGTTGTCGTGAAGTGATAAGTATGTAACACTCCGTATCAACTACACCCTACATGACGACGTTGAACAATGGTTACGCAAGTGTCGAGAGTCAAAGTATGAATTTTGTAATGTTATTAATGAGACAATTGATATTGGGCCTAGTACATGGGATTAGACCTTTGTAGGAGGTGTAACACCCGTATGTTGTCAAACCGCTACGACTACGTGTACATTTATGGAATTAGTAAAACATGGGCGATTTGATGAATTATACATTAATTTTTGGGTATGAATAAGTCTTGCATCATTGGGCTCAAAGTAAAGCCCAAAAGTAATAAGAAGACATGGCCCAACATGGAAATTGACCCATTCTTCCAATCTTCCATTTAAAGCAAGCATTTAATACCAAGAGATGGATGACTTGGGGGATATATATGTATATATGAGGAGTTATTCATCCAATTGGTGGGCTCAATTTACAATTTGTTAATGGGCCAAATGAGGCCCAAAGCAAGAACAAAAAGATTAGGCCCAATGGGGCAAAACATGATCCATTCTTCCTTTGACCAAAACAATTATTGGTTCCAAATGTCTAAGGATAACCATGAGTACTATATAAATACATAAAGGGCTGATATTTTTATTCATACAAACAAACATGCCTTTTGAGATATTTCCAAACCCATTTCTCTCAACTCCAAACCCTAAGGCACCTTTTTCTCTTTGGTAAAGATCATCCTTTTCCAAGCTTTGGTAAGTGTTTACTCTCATGATTTAATATATTTTATGCATGTAAAATGATTTATACTATGTTGGTTATGTTGGTGGAGTGTGAGAAGTTCACTATGTGTGAAGTGTATGTGTTTGTTAATTCGGAGGATGGTTTTGCCTTGTAAACTTGAACATGGGCTTGTGGTATTGAAGAAAATGAATTTGATGGGTTCAATATTGTAATGTGAGATGTGATTATAGTCTCCCCTTGTTTGTTCATGGTGTATACTATTTGGAATTTCTATTGCGAAATTGGTTATGGTTTTGGTGGTGGATTGGCCGTAAAGTGTTGTTTTGGTGATGTTATGTGTGTTGTGAGACCATGAATGGTTTTTGGCATGTTATATGATCAAAAATATGTTAAAATAAGTTTGGTTATGATCATGTACCATTCATTGCATAAAAAGAACCCAAAAAGACCATTTCGGACCAAAATGGGCACCCGCTCTCGCAGACGAAGCACCTGCGGGCGCAGGTGCCCCTGGCTACTGCCAAAGGTCACCTGCGTATGCAGGTCATCCACCTGCGGGAGCAGGTGGCTTAGCGGATCGGCCCAGAACCCCGAATTTCTTGTTTTTGTATCCCTTTGGCCCCCCGAAACCCCTATACCCTTCATGGATGTAATTATCAATTTGGGATGTCATTTTAATGACTTTAAAATGTCGTATGAAGGCATGTTGGACTGTATTAAATGTTTATGGTTGTTCATATGTTGTTATGAGGCAAATTTATAAGTGTAAATGTGACGGAATGGAAATGAGAAGGCATAAAGGGTAAGTGTGATGCGAAATGCTATTGTTAGACGAACTCTTGGTCAATGTGTGTACTATTAAGGTGTTGTTGGTATGATAATGCAGTGAGTTGTATTGTAAGGAGTGAAATGGAGTTATATGGCGGTCATATAGTTCATTGTCGTTTTGTACACTTATACGGTAAATGATCGTTAACAAGAGTTTTATTGTGGACTTGTATTGTAGAGTGAAACATAAGGAAGAAGCTGGACTGTGGGGTTCATATATAGACTTGTGTACTCGTACTTGGAAGTAAAGGTATGTAAGGTTATTCTTCTATATCCTTCTGCAGCATGTGGTGTTCACATTGTCATAGTACTCATTTGATTCCGAAGTGCGCTAAGGTATTCCGTATTCGGTAGTTGGATAATGCTACTCATATGTTCCTTACTCATTGGTCAATGGTGAATCACATAACTCATGTCCATTGGTTGACTCATGTTTATTGGCTAATATGTCACAAGTTTCAGAATGTCCTAAAGTATCACCTCTCGAGTTGATGAATAGTTGATATCCGCATGTGTCTTACGCTGCAACCATTATCCTAAGGTTTCAAAAGTGTTCTATGCCAAAGGGGTTCTATAGTATTCTAACTAAGGTTGATATATATTGTTAGTCATATATGTTTTACTCCTAGATGAATCATGACCCACTTAGTTCTTATTTATGGACGGAAGTTCTTAAGTTGTCATATGTTGTAAAGTCTAAGAGAACTATCTCAACAAGAGTAATGAGGTAAAGAGGGCTTGTTTAGTTTCAATAGCATTATTCCAATCATGTCATGGTCCAAAGTTCCAATATAGTTATACACATGTCTCATATTCATTAGTAATGGTCCAAAAGTCCAATGAGGTTATGTTCCAAGGTTTCAATAGTGGTTATACTCATGTATCTTGTTCATTGATCAATGTCCCAATGGTTCCAACAGTGTTATTTTTCCAGGAAGGCTATGTGTCCAATAATGCTTGTTCACATGTTTCTCACTCATTGATTATTGATCCAAAGCTTCAAAGACAGTTATGACTATCATTGTATTAATCTCTCATAAGCAAAAGTACCAATCTCTCACAAGTTAAAGTATCAATCTCAAAAGTAAAGAATTGAAGTAATAAACACTTATTGAGAACGGGTGGCAACCCAAAGGGGCATAAGCCTAGCTAGGGGCGATCCCGAATGATTATTGGATACAGGGGGCAGCTCAAAGGGGCATAAGCCTAGCTAGAGACGAACCTGCTTTATTGATTTATGGGTGGCAGCTCAAAGGGGCATAAGCCTAGCTAGAGACGATCCCAATGTTATTTTCCACTGATCAGTTGGGCCCGGACATTACATGATTGATGATCACATGAATGATGAAGAAGTAAAGTAAAGTGAAATGAAGTAAAGGATGTAATGCACATGATCCCACACTTGTACACTATAGTAGTTTATTCATGTAACATGTTCACTTGTACTTGATTTCATCAATGTTCCTATATCTCATATATTTACTGATAGCCTTACATACTCAGTACATTCTTCGTACTGACCCCCTCGGGGGATTTACCTTACATGTTGCAGGTGCAGGCACTAGTAGATTTATAAAAAGACAGTAGTTGGTGGTTAATTGCGGATCTTTGGTGAGCCCCAATTGCTTCGGGACTTATCACAGTTGTCCACTGGTTTTGATGTTGTAAATGTTGTATAAAGCGGGGACTTGTCCCGACTTCAGGATGGTTATGTATTTGCATCTGTTAGAGGCTTTTGTAGACAAGACGTATGTGGGTATGTGTATGTACGGGATGTATGTCCATTTGACTTGATGGCCCTAACGGCCAAGTTTCATATATAGTATGTTTTACATGACTTCCGTAAAATGGTATGAGATTTAATCACGTTCAGGCATAGGCATGCATACGACTCTAAGTGAGCAAAGGTTGGTTCTCTCGGGCCTTATCGGCTTCGAGTGTCAATCGCGCCTCAATAGGAATTTGGGGTGTGACAAAGTATTTTCAAAGTTTTGAGTTTGAGTTTGAATTTTATTGGTTATAGAGTTTTGGGTCATTTTTTGTCGGGATGCGTTTTATTTTTATAGTGAGACCAGTGTTTTAAAAGGCGTGGACGTGAGTCGAGGTGTTTTACATAGCACGGGGCGAGGCGTAAGCCCCGGAACATAGGGCATAAATCCCATGGATCTTTAATTTATAATTTATAATATAATAAAAATAATATAATAACATAAAATTATACAAAAAAATACATTATTAATTTTAAACACATGATTAAAAAAACTCATAGAAAACAAAACTTTTAACATCATTTATAAGTAGAAATAGTGCAATGATATAAAATTTATTATGTGATACAAATCAACTCTAACATCTTAACTTACAAATAATAAAAGAATCACAATTTCTTAAAATATATAATATCATACTATGCAATTTACCTCCCTAAAACAAATAATCAATAAACTATTAATATTATAATTAAAACATCAACTCTTTTGTGAATAAAAATAAAATACTATCAAATAACAAAATAAAATATGATAATTTTGAAATATAGGACAAAAACATAACGATCAATGACAAGTGAAGATGTAAAATTCGGATATGTATTTTTAAACAGAAATGTTAAGTCATATTCACCCTCACGACATTCTCAATTAGTAAATAAGCTAGTTACTCTTAATTTTCTTATTTCAACAGATGAAAAAAACTACTAAGCATCATTCATTTTGTAGAGAATTATTATCAACAACGTTGATTAAGGAATTTGACACAATTTGTGTAAGAACTATTAGGCAAGCCCCGGGTGTTGGGCGTTAGCCATATTCAGGGCGTACAGTCGGACGCTTAGGGCGTAAGCCTCACAGAACTAAGTCCCACACATGAGTCCTGAGGCGTTTTGCCAGTGCCTCGTCCCGGGGCGAGTCGGGACTCTACCTTTTAAAACACTGAGTAAGACATTTCTGTGTGAATTCAGATTTAGTCGAGCCCCAAAATTTGTTGTGGAGTGGTTAGTACTCTATAGATATTGGGTTTACTGGGTATAGAGTCGCGGATTATTTTTCCTTTTTCTGAATTTCGTATTCTTTTGTAGTTTATTATCGATGGTGAGACTTTCAAGAAAAAAAAAACTCAAAATTGTCTTGAAAGCATTTTATACTAATGCTTGATCTATTGGTTTTGAATGGTGTTAGAATAAAACAAGATATTTTGTATAATACTTTTAATACCTGAAAAATAAGTAAGAAATATACTTATTTTTCTTAAAGGCATTTTCCATCATATCGAAATGAGAACACCCTTAATCTTGCTACTTTAAGAAGTTGATTTGCGTGAACGATCTAGGTCTGTACTCGGAGTTTTGTAGATGTTGGTTTGGCAAATTAGGACGATTTAGCATATTAAATGCTCTATCTTGAGTCCTCCTTACAAAGATGACAACAACAACATACCCCCTATATTGGGTTTTTAGGTTGGGTAAGGTAGAGAAGATATTTCCTCATGACCCTCGATTCGAAAAAAGCGTTGGAAACATACAAGAGAAAAAACTATGATAAAAAAAATGAGGAGGAGAAAAGTATTGACAGCAAAATAAGAAATAAGGCACAAGTACTCCCAAATTATACCCGAAGTTCCTATTACTCCTAAACTCAATTTTTCCTGTTTTTTTGTGCTGACATGACTGTCAAGTCAGCACAAAAGAAGTACAAAAATATTCTGATACTTGATAGCTACGTCAGCAAAAAGAAGCACAAAAATACATAAAAAAGAAGAAGAAGAAGTTTAGGGAGGTAATCGGACCTAGTAAAGTTTAGTGTGTCATAGCAACTTCGAGTATAGTGTAGGAGTCTCACAAAATAATAGATATAACTAAAGCAAAAGGAGCAACAATAATAAAATTGAGAAATGAGATAATACCAGCACAATAACTGCTAGTATATCTGATAGCTTAAGATTTAATAACTTGCGGTTTGATTTAACATGAAATTATCTTCTTTTGAATTATGTTTGAGATTATTTGACCGCCGAACATGCTCAAGATTAAATATGTACCATTTACTATATTTAGTTATAAAAATTGAGCTATTATCATTTACTCAGTTATTTTTAATGTAATTATACGTTACAAGTCATGTTTTATATTTTAGCATTGAAACTATAATAACGACGAAATCGATTACAAACATACATAATCAAATGAATTTATACGAAGATATACATATGATATTTAGCAACTTGTCGCATATTTTTATTACGAACTCAAACAAGCAGATCCTTTATTTTTTTCATAACATAATTCTATGATAGAGGGAGGAAATTAATTACAGCCTGATTTGGTATTTTTCCTCAAAATACCAAAAAATAAGAAATAATGAAACATTAAGCCAAATTGAAAAATAGCGTTTCCCATTTATTAACCTTTTCTTTTTTTTCTTTTTGTGGAATGTGCACGTGGTGTTAGCAAATAAAATACAGAAAAATAGTCATGCAGACACTTAGATATGTACAAATTAAATACTAATTGAAATTTTTATCCTTTAGTTATGTAAATATTTCAACTAAATTCTTGTGATTTTTTTTATTATATACACTCAACCTTAAATTACTCTAGATCTAATTCATCACTTCTCACTAACTTATTACTTACTTATTACTTACTTATTACTTATTACTCTCGAACCTGACTATACGATTATCACATAGATTCATTTTCATCGATTGAATTTTTTCATACATATCTTTCTCTCCATACCAATCACGAGTTTTTTTTTATTCCTTTAGTATATCATCGTAACGTTCTTAATATATTACGTTTTGAAAGGTCTGATTTGAATCTCTTCATTGTTTCCTTTCGCACCTTTTCCGCTATTAAAATATGTACTTTTAGTTCTTTAATATGTGAAATTTGTGATACTTAGATTACTTTTAGAATTATATTATCTTCAAATGTAATACAACTATACAAATTTAGTTGTACACATCAATATTTAGATGACTTAACACATAATAAATTGTTAAATTTGTGAAAATTCACAAGTAAGGAATTCAAGGTGTACCTACTTATCTTATCTTTATTATGGGAGATAGAGAGGCTACTTTTGCTAGATCCTCGGCTCAAGTAAAAGTAGTTCAAACAAAAAAATAATGAGAGATTAGAAGTCAAGATAAAATGCTAAAGAAAGCATGACAAAGTATAGTTAAGAAAGACAAAAGAAACATACACTACAACAAAATAACCGATAATTGAAGTTCAAGAAACACTAAATAGTAACAACGGATTTATATGCAACTCCAGAGTAATACTATGACTACTAATATGAAGAAAAAAAGACACAACTCTCAATGTCATAACTAACCTAGACCCTAGTCAATACCTTTTATTTAAGGTCGTGACCTCAGTAAGTTGAAGTTGTGTCATATCCTATCTAATCACATCTGCCCTTTATTTCTTTGAACTGCCTCTACCTCTTTAGTAACCATCCATAATCAACCTCACACCTTCGCACTAAGATACCTCCTCTTCACATGCTCGAATCATCCTAGATTCGCTTCTTGCATCTTGTCCTCTATCAAGGTCACTCCTAACTTGTCCCGCTTATCTTCATTTCTAATATTATCTCTCATAGTATGCTCACACATCCATCTTTATTTTCATAACTTTCAACTTCTGAACGTGGAAGATCTTAACTAGCCCAATATTTTGCTTCCTACAATATAACCAGGCTAATCACCGCTTTGTAGAATTGCCTTTAAGTTTTAATAGTACCTTCTACTCGCAAAACTCCATATGCGAGCCTCCATTTCATAGACATTACACTGGTACAATATGTGTATCCACGTCAATTTTTCTATCACAGTGAATAATAGACCTAAAATACTTGAAACTTTATTTCTTCTAGATGACATATGTATATCAAGTCTCAGCTCCATATCATCCTCATGTGTTACTTCACTTAACTTGTCCTTCAAGTATTTTGTCATGGTCCTATTAAACGTAAAATCTCTAGATAATAGGTTTGTTGTCAAACCTTAATCTTGACATTAACTCCATCGCGAGACTCGTCGATCATAATTATGTCACTTACAAATAACATCTACCATGACACCTCACCATGTATCTACTGAGTCAATCATCAATCACCATTCTCCAAGACAAATAAAAAATGAACTAAATGTTAATCCGTAGTGCAATATCATTACAACTTAAATTACTACGAATCTCTCTACCTACCTACTGTCCTAACCTAAATCTTAATGTACAAGCCCTTTATATCACCCTAGTTTCAAATAACAATGCAAAACATATATAATTCCAACAATTAGATCTTTTTATAATATATATTTTTTATTCTTAATTATTACTCCCTTTGTACCAATTTATGTAGCATATTTCACTTTCCGAGATTCAAATATGTCTATGTTTGACCGTAATTTTTCATATATGTTTCAAATATTTTGAATAGTCAATTATTGTCACTTATAGTACTTTTTACGTAATTTTCAAATATATAAATTTTATTTTAAAATAAATTAAAGATTTCATGTCCAAAATCATGGTCAAACTTGCCTTGTTTGAATCTCGAAAAGTAAAATATGCCACATAAATTAGAACAGAAGGAGTACTATTTGTTAAAATGTGTTTAACTAAAATTATAAGGACCAATATTAACATTCATAAATATTTGCGATTACTAACATTACAGAACTTGACTTGTTTAAGAAAAAAATATACTAATTATAATGCCACATCATATGTGGCCCCCATAATTACATCAGTCAAGTCAAAACACTCTATCCATTGATTGTATTTTTGTTTGATTCCCCTCCCCCTCCCCTATTTAAGCAGCCCCCTACACTTTCTCTCATCACTTGTTCAAAGTTCTTGTTATTATTATTACTATTCATAGAAATATAAACGAAAAACTTTCATAAATGAACGGAGGAGTTGCAGAGGCGGCAGCAGCGAGGGCAGAGAATGTTGACGGAGGAGTTGTGGAGGAGGTGCATTACCATGGAGTGAGGAAGAGGCAGAATGGGAGATACAAGGCGGAGACAAGGGATCCAAAGAGAGGACTCAACGCTTGGTTAGGTACATTTGAGACAAGGAAGGAGGCGGCGCTAGCTTATCGATGTTAAGCAAAAAACTAAGTGCATTGAGATAGATTTGAATCTCCTTTCACCACCGGAAGAAATGTGAAAAATTGCCGGAGTTGATGATTGGAAATTTGCATGCATGTTTGTTTAATTAATAGTACTATTGTAATTGAGAATAATGCAAATACAGATTAGTCTATGTTTTTATTTGTCAGAGGCAAGAACATTAAGGACTTGTTCGGCCATGAAATGTATTCACTTTATTCTGGAATATGTATTCATTTTATTCTGAAATTCTTGTTTGGCCATAAAAATATCAAATACAATTTGAAGTTGTATTTGGGATTTTGGAAGTTGTTTTCACTTTATGGGTTTCAATTTTTTCACTGCTTGATATTCCACAACACAAAGTCATCCCACTTTGTAGCAAGAGAATCCAGTCTAGTACATTGATCCACCTTAGTACTCTGGACCTTATAGATTGACCAACTGGATAGTGAACAAACAGGTGTTCATGAGATTCAGGTCCTCATCGAATGAATCTATCAGTAGTTAACAATCTTTGCTGTTGCATCCAAGAGTGTGGCCTAGTGGTCAATGAAGTGGTTGAGAACCATGAGATGTCATGTTCAAATTCCACCAGAGACAAAAAATACTAGATGTTTTCTTCTCATTTGTCCTAACGTTGTTGGATAGAGTTACATGGTACCTGTTGTTGGTGGAAGGTGGCAGATATCCATATAAAGTGAATTGTTAAAACTTTTTATATAGTTCAAAATAAATGAATTTTTCAATGTTTAAGAGAAGTGTTAGTATTTTTTCCATAATTACCCTTTCTTTTAATGAAGTTCTTAACCATTTTATATTTTTTAGGAGAATATTTTGAAATAATCAAAAAGGTAATACTAAACAATAACCTTTAATTTATGTACTTAAATATATTTTTTCTTAATGAATATGCCATATACTAACAATTTACTTAACATGGACTAAAAAAAGTTTTTTTTCATAACTTAATTTTTATGATAGGGGGGAAAAAATAATTACTGCCTGATTTGGTGTTTCCCTCAAAATCCCATTAAACGAGAAATACTAAAACCCAAATTGAAAAATAGCATTTCCCTTTTATTAACTTTCTCTTTTTTTCTTTTTGTGGAATGTGCACGTGGCATTAGGAAATAAAATACAGACAAATAGCCATGCAGACAATTAGATATGTACAAATTAAATACTAATTGAACTTTTAATCCTTTAGTTATGTATATATTTCAATTAGATTCTTTTGATTTTTTTATTATACACATACAATCTTTAATTACTCTTGATCTAATTAATCACTTCTCACTTACATACTACTTACTTATTACTCTTGAACCTAATTATACGATTATCACATAGATTCATTTTCATCTATTGAATGGACAAGTTGCAAAGGCGTCAGCGAGGGCGGAGAAAGTGAACGAAGGAGTTGCAAAGGTGGCGGCGAGAGCGGAGAAAGTGAACGGAGGAGTTGCGAAAGCAGCGGTGAGGGTAGAGAAAGTGAAAGGATGAGTTATTAAGGCGTCGGCGAGGACAGAGAAAGTGAACAGATAAGTTGCGAAGACGAAGGTGAAGAAAGTGAACTGAAGAGTTGAGAAGGCGACAACAAGGGTGGAGAAAGTGAATGGAGGAGTTGCGAAGGCGACGACAAAAGCGGAGAAAGTGAACAGAGGAGTTGCAAAGGTAGCGGCGAGGGCGGAGAAAGTGAATGGAGGAGTTGCAAGCGGCGGCGAAAGTGAACGGACGAGTTACGAAGGTATCGACGAGGGTAGAGAAAGTGAATGGAGGAATTGCGAAGGCAGCGGTAAGGGCAGAGAAAGTGAACGAATGAGTTGCAAAGGTGTCGGCGCAGGCAATAAGAGTAAACAGAGGAGTTGCGAAGGCAGCATGGAGAACGCGGAGAAAGTGAACGGACAAGTTACGAAGGTAGCGGTGAGGGCAGAGAAAGTGAACAGAGGAGTTGCGAAGGCGTCACGAGGGCAGAGAGAGTGAATGGAGAAGTTGTGAAGGTGGTGGTGAGGGCAGAGAAAGTGAACGTAGGAGTTTCGAAAGTACCGGCGAGGGCGTAGAAAGTGAACGACGGAGTTGCGAAGGCGGCAGTGAGGGTAGAGAAAGTAAACAGACGAGTTGCGGAGGCATTGGAAAGGGCATAAAAAGTGAATGGAAGAGTTTCGAAGGCAGTAGTGAGGGCAGAGAAAGTAAACAAACGAGTTCTGAAGTCTTAGATGAGGGTGGAGAAAGTAAAAGGAGGAGTTGCAAAGGTGAAGACGGAGAAAGTGAACGGAGGAGTTTCAAAGGCGACGGTGAAGGAGGAGAAAGTGAGAAAGTAAATGGAGGAGTTGCGAAGTTGAAGGTGTAGAAAGTGAACGGAGGATTTACGAAGGCGGCGGCGAGGGTGGAGAAATGAATGGAGGAGTTGCGAAGGCGGCGGTGAAGGGGGAGAAAGTGAACAAAGGAGTTGTGAAGGTTGCGATAAAGGTGGAGGAAGTGAACGTAGGAGTTGCGAAGGAGGTGGCGAGGGTGGAGAAAGTGAATGGAGGAGTTTTGTAAGTGAGGATTTATGATGCCATTTTTATGATCCAGCCACAACCTACTTTCTTCCATCTGTATGTCCCCTTTCTGCGGTAAAAGCAAAAGATGCATATTCTTAATATTGTAGGGCAAGAAAGGACTAGATGAAGTCATGAAATGGAGTTCGAGATATGCAAGTATCTTTACTCTGTCAATTTAAGTAATTGATAAAGTTTTCTATTTTAGGTCTATTGAGGAACCCTCCTAAGATTTAACCAACTAGCTAAAAGAATTGATTTTTGGCAAAGGAAGAAAATGTTTACATATTTTGGAAAGGACTATCATTGGTTACACCACCTCCCATTTCTTTCTCCACTTTCAATGTCACTTAAGAGCTCACATACATAGATAAACTTCTTGATGGGATAGTTGATATTAAAGTTGTTTAGCATACTTAAGTTGTGTTTTCCTGTAATGACCTACGTTCTCGGTGTTTAGAGATTTTCTATAACTGCCCCAAGTTATTTATGACTTGCTAGGACTGACAGTTGGTTTCCGGGCAGTTTATTTTGTTATTTTCTGAATTTTTTCCGAAGAATGTTAACAAACTAATAGCACACAGATTTTGTTCTAAGTTCACAGTTTGATTGTGTGTCCTTAAAAATAATATAATCCTCTCACTATTGCCCGAGGTAAGGATTAATTCTTCCCAGGATAAAATAGAACTCTATTCTACAATATCGGCAATGAAAAATTGTAGAACTTCGTCGAACTCAACAATGGAGTATAATCACACACTGACTATTTTTTTTATTTGTAGAAGAAGAGAGTTTTGAGTTGGAAAGAACTTCGTTACACTCGTCAAAAATTATTGAATACCTGATGAAGGAAAACACAGGTTTTTATAGCCAAATACGTACTATTTTGAAAGGATGTACTGTTTCAAAAAGTTGCACTGTTTTAAATCACTGTTTCTGAAACATCGCGTTGGTTCTGGAAATAATGCATCATTTCTGGACTGTGCATTATTTCTGGAATGGTTGCATTGTTCTGGAATGATGCACTGCTTCTTGAACAGTCACAACGTTGCAAAACAGTTCGTTGGAACATTGCATTTGGAGGAAAATTTTGGATGAATTTTTCTGGATTAAAATATCACTTAAACACTTACGATTAAAAAAAAAATTTATCCAAAAAGATAATCTCTTGATCGATTATTTGCCAAATCCAAATCCAAATCTGAAGCTGAAGCCGAAGCCAAAGTCGAGCCGAACGAACGACGATGACGACGGTGCGAGGCTTGGTTTCTTCTTGGCTCACTATCCATACAAATGAGTACTTCTTAATATAAAGGACAAAAGGTTTCTTTCTCCCACCAATGAGGGAGAAACTATTTTTCCTTCTATAAAGTGACTATTCACCTCCCTTTGTTCCCACTTTGTTCCACCATTTTCCATTCATATTTCACCAAAACCCAACAATCCCCCACATGAATGGGGCATGGCTATTTCATTTTAGAAAAACATGTGTGATCTACAAATAAGTATCAGTTGCATCTGGATAAGTAGGTTTCCCTTTGAACTTTCCATAGTGAGCATACATTGGGTATCCTCGGTCAATCAGTGATTTGATATCTTTGAACCGTCGAGATTTTATGTATACCTAGACAACGTATGTCACACAACTAACCCTTAATCATTCTTGGTTCTCAATGTTTTGTTCGTTTTAGCCATGAACACGTCCTGGTTTCATGAGTGCGTAGAGAATTGGCCTTACTTTATATTCTCCTTGAAGTGGCTTACACTTCACACTCACATAGGTGATTCCTAAATGTTAAGTCCAATAGATAAAACTATTTGGTCATACCAACCAAACTTAGGTAATCATTAAAAGCTTCACATTTTAAGCTCTATCCTTGTTTTCTGAACATTGTTTACATTATGAGAATAGGTTGAGTTTAGTTGACAATGTTGAACCGTCAGTCACAACTTTGTTTGACCTCTTTGAACCTAGCTCTTGGGATCTCCAGTCTGCTAGGTAGAGTTACCGTTGTGATGACTTGTCCTAGGGCTTAAATCCATTCCCTTCGATGATTTATCAACCGTCTCTCTAGTTAGGCCTTTTGTTAGCGGATCCGACACATTATCTTTTGACTTGACATAGTCAATTGTGATAATTCCACTAGAGAGTAATTGTCTAACGATATTGTGTCTTCGTCGCATGTGACGAGACTTTCCATTATACATAGAATTTCCAGCTCATCCTATTGCCGATTGACTGTCACAATGTATACATATAGAAGCAACTGGATTTGTCCATAAAGGAATATCTTCTAGAAAATTCCATAGCCATTCTGCTTCTTCACCGGCCTTATCCAGAGCTATAAACTCGGATTCCATTGTAGAGCGAGCTATACATGTCTGTTTGGAAGATTTCCAAGACACTACTCCTCCACCAATAGTGAACACATATCCACTTGTGGATTTTATTTCAGATGATCCGGTGATCTAATTTGCATCACTATATCCTTCAAACACCGTAGGATCTTTATTGTAGTGCAATGCATATTCTTGAGTGTATTTTAAATAAGCCAACACTCGCTTCATCTCCATCCAATGAGTTTGATCGGGATTACTCGTGTATCGGCTCAGTTTACTTATGGAGCAAGCTATATCAGGTCTGGTACAATTCATTATGTATATCAAACTTCCTAACACTCGAGCATAGTCCACTTGGGACTTGCTTTGACCTTTGTTCTTTGTAAGAGCAAGATTTACATCAATTGAAGTCTTTGCGACTTTGAAGTCCAGATATTTGAATTTCTCCAATACCATGTTGATGTAGTGAGTCTGAGAGAAAGCTAGACCTTGAGGAGTTCTATGAATTTTAATTTCTAAAATCAGATCTGCAACTCCTAAGTCTTTCATGTCAAATTTGCTAGCAAGCATACGCTTAGTAGCATTTATGTCAGAAATGTCTTTACTCATTATCAACATATCGTCAACATACAAGCAAACAATGACGACGTGATTTGGAGTGTTATTGATGTAAACACATTTATCACACTCATTGATCTTAAATCCATTTGCCAACATTGTTTGGTCAAATTTCGCATGCCATTGTTTGGGCGTTTTTTAGTCCATAAAGTGACTTAACAAGTCGACATACCTTCTTTTCTTTTCCTGTAACTACTCCCTTCGGGTTGATCCATATAGATCTCTTCCTCCAATTCTCCATTTAAGAAGGCTGTCTTCATATCCATTTGATGAATTTAAAGACCGTACACTGCAACTAACGCTATCAATACTCGAATTGACGTAATTCTTGTTAATGACGAGTACGTCTCGAAATAATCAAGACCTTCTCATTGTCTGAACCCCTTGAAAACTAGTCTTGCCTTATATTTATCAATAGTGTCATTATCTTTCATTTTTCTTTTGAAGATCCATTTAGAACCCAATGGTTTGTTTCCTGGATGAAGATCAACTAATTCCCACGTATGATTGTTCAATATGGATTCTATTTCACTATTAATTGCCTCTTTTCAATATTGTGCTTCCGAAGAAGACATAGCTTCTTTAAACGTTTGAGGCTCATTCTCTACTAAGAATGTCAAGAAATCGGGACCAAAGGAAGTTGATGCCTTTTGACGTTTGCTGCGTCTTACACTTTCCTCATTATGCGTACTTTCCTTTTCTTCTTACCGAGGTCATTTAGATTTTTCACTAGACGACTTACCTTCGTTCTTATATGGGTAAACATTTTCAAAAAATTCAGCATTGTCTGATTCAATTATCGTATTTACATGAATGTCAGGATTTTCTTATTTGTGAACCAGAAATCGATACGCCTTGCTATTGGTTGCATATCCAATGAATACACAGTCAATTTTTTTGGTCCTATTTTAACCCTTTTGGGTTTAGAAACTTGGACTTTTGCCAAACACCCCCACACTTTGAAATATTTCAAGGTGGGTTTCCTTTCTTTCCACTTCTCATATGGAATGGACTTTGTTATGCTATGGGGTATTCGATTGAGTATTCGATTAGATGTTAGAATAGCTTCCCCCTACAAGTTCTGTGGTAAACCAAAACTTATCAACAAGGCATTCATCATCTCCTTTAATGTTCTATTCTTTTTTTCCGCAATTCTATTGAATTGTGGAGTGTATGGGGCAGTTGTTTGATGAATAATGTCATATTCCAAACATATTTCTTCAAAAGGAGATTCGTATTCGCCGCCCCTATCACTTCTGATCATTTTGATTTTCTTTTCAAGTTGTGTTTCAACTTCATTCTTGTATTGCTTGAATGGATTAATTGCCTCATCTTTGCTGTTAAGCAGATAAACATAGCAATAGAGTGCTATCATCAATGAAAGTTATGAAGTATCTTTTACCACCACATGAGGGTGTTGACTTCATGTCACAAATATCTGTGTGGATTAAGCCTAAGGGATTTGAATTCCTTTCAATCGACTTATACGGATGCTTAGCATACTTAGATTCCACACATACTTGACACTTCATATTATTACTTTCAAACTTAGGCAATATTTCCAAATTAATCATTTTTTTGCAAAGTTTTGTAATTAACATGTCCTAAGCGCGCATGCCATAAATTATTAAATTCAAGCAAGTAACAAGAAGAAGTACTTTTATTGATATCAATAGCCATTACATTTAGCTTGAAAAGGCCCTCGGTGAGGTAACCCTTTCCTACAAACATATCGTTTTTACTAAGTACAAGCTTATCAGACACAAATACACACTTAAAACCATTCTTGACCAGAAGTGAAGTCGAGACTAAATTCTTGCGCATTTTGGGAACATGAAGAACGTTGTTAAGCGTCACTATCTTGCCCGAAGTCATTTTCAAGCCAATCTTTCCAGTTCCTTCTATCTTTGCGGTTGCAGAGTTTTCCATACAAATGGTCTCTCCTTGTCCAGACACAATATAAGAAGAGCACAACTCCCTATTTGAATAAACATGTCGGGTAGCACCCTAATCCATCCACCATTCTTTGGGATTTCCAACCAAGTTGTATTCGGACAGCATTACACAGAAATTGTCCATGTCCTCATTTAGGTTCGCTTGGTTCTTTTTCTTCTTATCCTTCTTAGGAGCACGACACTCCGAAGCCATGTGACCATACTTGCCACAGTTGTAGCAATTTTCTTTGAACCTTTTCTTGCTTGGTTCATTCTTTTCTTCATTGGACCTTTTCTTGTTCTTGTTCTTTGGAGGAGTCTCAACATGATTTGCTCCCGGAATTGAAGACTTTGAAGTGACTTTCTTTTCAGCAGCTTTGTTGTCTTCTTCAATCAGCAAACGAACAATCAAGTCCTCCAACTTTATTTTCTTTCGCTTATGTTTCAAGTAGTTCTTAAAATCCCTCCACAAAGGAGACGATTTTTCGATAAAGGCTACCACTTGAAATGTTTCATTTACAGCCATTCCTTCAGCAAGTAAATCATGGATTCTCACTTGCAATTCTTGGACTTGAGACATGACAGTTTTACTGTCAACCATTTTATATTCCAAAAATTTGACAACCATAAATTTCTTTAGTCCAACATCTTCTGTCTTGTATTTCTTGTCTAAAGCATCCCATAATTCTTTAGAAGTTTTGCATACTCTTTAAAAATTATACAAGATATCTTCCAACCCATTCAGAATATAATTTTTGCACAGAAAATCAGAATGATTCCATGCCTCCGTTACCATGAAAGGATCTTTTTTCGGAGTGTCATCCGGGAAGGTTGGAACATTTTTCAGAAATGAATTTCTGCAAACTGAGAGTGGTTAGATAGAACAACATCTTCTATTGCCACCTCTTAAAGTCAACACCGAAAAACTTTTGGGTTTTTCAGTCACTGTCAGTGTAGGAACAACTAGATTTGATGAAACTACATTCGTTGGCACAGAAGCAGAATTCATAACAGTATCACAGGTTCTACCATTTCGTATTAGATTCTTTAAGCTTGTTGTTTTTTGAATTTTTTTCGAAGAAAGTTGACAAACTAATAGCACACAAATTTTGTTCTAAGTCCACAGTTTGACTGTGTGTCCTTAAAGAATCTAATCCCCTCACTATTTCCCAGGGTATGGATTAATTCTTCCCAGGATAAAATAGAACTCTATTCTATAATATCGGCAATGAAAAATTGTAGAACTTCGTCGAACTCAATAACGGTGTATAATCACACACTGACTATTTTTTTTTATTTGTAGAAGAAGAGAGTTTTGAGTTGTCAAGAACTTCGTTATACTCGTCAAAAATTACTGAATACTTGATGAAGGAAAAGACAGGTATTTATAGCCAAATACGCACTGTTTCGAAAGGATGTACTGCTTTGAAAAGTTGCACTATTTTGAATCACTATTTCTGAAACATCGCATTGGTTCTGGAAATAATACATCATTTCTGGACTGTTGCATTGTTTCTGGAATGGTTGCATTGTTCTGGAACGATGCACTGCTTCTTGAACAGTCACAACGTTGCAAAACAGTTCATTGGAACATTGCATTTGGAGAAAAATTTTGGATGAATTTTTCTGTATTAAAATATCACTTAAACACTTAAGTTAAAAAAAGAAATTATCCAAAAAGATAATCTCTCGATCGATCATTTGCCAAATCCAAATCCAAATCCAAATCCGAAGCCGAAGCTGAGCCGAGCGAGCGACGATGATGATGACGCGAAGCTTGGTTTCTTCTTGGCTCACTATCCATACTAATGAGTACTTCTTAATATAAAGGACAAAAGGTTTATTTCTCCCACCAATGAGGGAGAAACTATTTTTCCTTCTATAAAGTGACTATTCACCTCCCTTTGTTCCCACTTTGTTCCACCATTTTCCATTCATATTTTACCAAAACCCAACACATTTGAGAATGTTATTTAGACCAAGCACGTTGTAAAATATTTAATTAAATTAGAACTTGGTAAAATGATGTATTCAATTACCTTTCAAAAATGTCTTTGCCCCAATCCAAATCTAAATTCGAAGCCGAAGCCGAAGTCGAAGCTGAAGCTGAAGCCGAAGCTGAAGCCGAGCCGAGCGAGCGACAACGACGACGGCGCGAGGCTTTGTTTCTTCTTGGCTCACTATCCATACAACTGAGTATTTATTAATATAAAGGACAAAAGGTTTCTTTCTCCCACCAATGAGGGAGAAACTATTTTTCCTTCTATAAAGTGACTATTCACCTCCCTTTGTTCCTACTTTCTTCCACTATTTTCCATTCATATTTCACCAAAACCCAACGCATTTGAGAATGTTATTTAGACCAAGCATGTTGTAAAATATTTAATTAAATTAGAACTTGGTAAAATGATGTAGTTAATTACCTTTCAAAAATGTCTTTGAAATTTATAAAATTCTTTAGTTATGATATATCTATACTACTTTATAATAGTTTTATAACCTATTAATTTTTAAGCGGAGATAGTGAATTTAAATATGTTAAAATAATATTTTTATTTTATAGAGGTTTTGTTAGAAATAATTTTCTATTAATTATGATATATTCAAAAAGTTGTATTTATTTTACCACGAACTTACGCAATATTCCAATACCTATATAATGGGAATATAATCCACATGGGAGTGGATGGGGTTGTACAACAATTGTTGCATTAGGCTATGATTTGCCACTTGTCAACAAGGAACATTTGATTAGTATAAATCCATGCACATAGTGGATGAGGTTCAAGATCAGTATGTATAAGCACTTATACATTCTTAGGAATTCATTTTAACATGTATTTTCTTACAAAACACTTTACCAACGTCTGCACATATATATCTCTTGTCCTGTGCATTCACGTTAAAGAACATATAGGATCTTGTTAGGATATTTGATCATTGAAAAGAAATTAATCATCTATATCAAGTTATTCAAGCTCAGATCCTGGTAGGGGAGGTATTTGTGGACGTGTAATCGTCGTTATTTCGGTAAGTTTTATCGTATATACGGTA
Organism: Capsicum rhomboideum; assembly: GCA_031232105.1. NCBI lineage: Eukaryota > Viridiplantae > Streptophyta > Magnoliopsida > Solanales > Solanaceae > Capsicum > Capsicum rhomboideum. The sequence goes on from CP124714.1 coordinate 153,124,898, forward strand.
GTTTTCCTATACGTTGATAATATTGTTCCTATTTGAGGCCCATATTGAGCGCGGATTTAGCGATGCTAGTTGTGACTGTTGGTGACTGGATAATTTGGGACGTGGTGATTATTTTGGTTTTACAATTTCGCAAGCGGGTCCCACGTGATCTGTTCGGACATTTTTCCGAACTAATGCAATATGGGTATCAATGGTCATGTTTTGACATATAGTTTATTATTTTAGTAGCTTGGCAGCAGTCAGAGGCCTCTCGAAAAGGGAAGGCTCCGGTATAGCTGGTTCTTTTGACAGGCTTGCGGCGACGTCCAGGTAAGCTAGGTTTACCTTCCTTTACACATAGATTGAGCTTATGTGTGATATATGTATGCTATTGTGTTGGTGTTGTGGGCTGGTATTATAAACTTGGTGGTGGTGGTTTGCTGTGATTAAGGCCTTCTAGGCCGGATAAGGCTATTCGGATATATTCCAGGCCCGTTATCCTCGTGGTACACTACAGATGACCTATTTGGGGTCGGATAGTATTGTTGTTGTTGTTGATAGTTTGGGAATGTTATTGTTGGACCTTAGTTCAGGCTTAGATAGACTTAGCCCAGACTTAGACAAGTATAACTAGACCTAGTTTTTGGGACCCGATAGTGGGCCCCATTACCCTTCTTGTCGAATTGTCAAAACTTCAACATCTTTGGGCTTAGTTAAGCCCTAGTATGACCTGTTAGGCTTGTGACAGTATTTAGTCACCCCTATTATACCTAATTGGCCTATTTAGCCTTATAGTCCCTGATAGCATCGTACTTGATCGAAATTGCTGGCCTTGGCTTAGAATTGAGACCCGCCTTGCCATGAGCTACTCTAGATACCCGGAATGACTTAGATATTGCATGATAGTAGACTATGGACCTACGAGGACCCGAGGACTTACCTTGTAGCAGATGATGGGTTAGCTCTTTTACCTAAACTTCAGCTTCGGCCTGGGACTAACATGTCCCCTATTTATTTGTTATGATGTGATATTTGGCTCTGTTCTAGTTACTGGCTATGATGAGCTCCGATTTGAGTCCAGCTACTGATTTAGGTATGATGGTTTTGATTATTGACTATTGGGTGTTCCAGTTCGAGTCCGGCCCCGGATTGTAGTACACTATGAGTTCTGGTACTGGGTACCGTGATTGTGATACTGTTGTTCTCTGAGTTTTGGTTCGAGTCTGACAGATATGATATATATGTGGCCTATTGTTATTATCCACTGTGTCCTGTTCGATTTCGGCGTCTGGCCTCTTGTTATTACCCATTCGTGTCGGTTCAAGCTCAGTGCACTCTTATTGGTTATTGAGGTTAATGGATACTGATACAGCATCGAGACACTGGTGGCTATGCATTTACTGTTCTTGTGTGTACCGCCAGTTTATGGGGGCCAGGCTGGGTTATTATTTTCTTTCGTGTGCCTATCAGGTTTATGGGGACCCAGGTAGGTTATGTTTGACTTGTGTGTTTACTTACGCATTTATTTACTCGTTAATCGGTATTACATTTATTTGTTTCCTAAGCATATCTATATGCCTTGGCAGTTACTTATGTATTTATTATTTATACCCCAGACTTAGCATGCACTCTCGCATTTTAGCTTGCTTATATTATATTAAGCTCAGTTAGTCGTTGATGCCTACTAAGTGCCCGTTGCCCTGGTACTCATACTGTACTTCTGTATTTTTTTCCCTAATACAGATCCAGGCACTAGCCGATGCTTTTGACGTGACTCTCTTCTCAGCACTGACTCTGGAGCAGGGTGAGCTTACTGACGTTCGAGGCAGATCCTACTCCATCTCTACTGTATAGTATTTTGCACTCGAGACTGTGGTACTTATTGTATATATTTGGTTTCTGTCTGGTACTTTGGGGATGTCTAGTAGTGGCTTTTATATCATCCTCATCAGGTCTTGGAAGGGATTCTTGACTCTATATACTGTCCTCTTCCTTCTTAGTCTGGGCATGTATATATATTCTGATTCTGTTTTTATATTTATTGCATGTTTATAAGTATGGTTACTTCCACTTCATCTCTGCTTTCTGAGATTCCGCCCGTTAGCCCATCACTTGTCGCTTCGGGCTAGGGTTTGACTTGCCTATTGGTGGGTTATGGTAGGCCCCATCATGACTCAAAAAATTGGGTCGTAACAGCTTGGTATCAGAGCCTAGGTTGTGTAGGTAGTGTCGGTACATGAGCCAATGTGTGGTAGAGTCATGCGAATTGGTACGGAGACGTCTGTATCCTATCTTTGGGAGGCTAAGGAGCATTCTTAGGAGAGTCTCTCATTTTCTTGACTCATGTTCGTGGGCTGAGTTGGTGTTAGTTTCTGATCTTCGTTTGGTTCTCTCTTTACGCAGATGGCTAGGATGCTTAGTGCGAGAGCTCCAGTTAGGGACCGAGGTAGACCCAGAGGTCGGGGGCAGGGCGGAGCATCAGCCCCAGTCCAAGATCATGCTAGGGACCAGTCACCCAATCCCGTTATAGTTCCAGATGTTTCGCTGCCACAGCAGCCGGTGGGCCAGGGAGTAGCCCAGGCTCCATCTGGATTTATTAATGCTTCTGTGCTTCGAGATACTTTGGTGCAGTTGCTGGGATTAGTTGGAGGACTATCAGTCGAGGGAGCCCAGCCAACAGTAAATGGAGTTGGTATTGGTGCGCAGCCTGCAGCTGCAGCACCCAGAGTTGAGGTTCCGCCTGTACCGATAGTAGTCTAGCCAGTTATATCTGCCGAGGATCAGAAGATGCTGAGTCATTTTCTGATATTAGTTCCACCCAAATTTGCGAGTACTCTCGGAGAGGACGCTTATGAGTTCTTATCCAGCTGTGAGAAAAAGCTGAGGAATTTGGGATTAGTAGAGTCGCGCGGGGTAGATTTTGTTGCTTATCAGTTTGATACAGTCGCGAGGAGATCGTGAAGAGGTTATCTTGATTCCAGGCCAGCTGGATCTCCACCCATTACTTGGGCACAGTTCTCTAAGGTGTTCTTGGGGAAGTATGTGCCCCACAGCATGCGTGATCATCTTCGAGATGAGTTTTCCAGGTTGAGACAGAGGTCTATGACAGTAGCTGAGTATGATGCAAAATTTTATGATTTGGCCAGACATGCTACTATGATCTTGCCTGATGAGTACGAGAGGATTAGAAGCTTTGTCAGAGGGTTGCGATTAACGCTCCGCAAGGCCACACAAAGTTTAGTGACTTTGGGGAAATCATTTGTTGAGATAACTGAGCATGTTTATTTGATCGAGGAGATGGATCGCGAGGCCCAAGGGGGCAGCGATAAGAGACCCCGATTCCAGGGTAGTTATAGTGGCAGTCACAGCAGCTTGCAGTTCAGAGGCCGCGGGTTTTAGGGTAGGTACCCACAACAGTAGCATCAATTATTTCAGCGACAGGGTCAGCCTAGTAGACCCATACAGTCAGCCTTACAGATTTCTGATAGGGGTCAGCCCGCCTATAGTGGTTCTGATAGTCAGCCTCAGCGACGTGGTCAGTCCAGTTCATCGACTAGAGGTGGTCATACCAGATCAGTCGGACCTTCTAGGCCGAGCAGGGAGCCAGGATCATGCTATACTTGTGGGGTTGTTGGTCATTTCCTGCATGAGTGTCCTCAGTGTAGAGCGGTTGATCCTTTAGTTCAGACGGCATAACCCATCAGATCTATACCACCAACAGGCTGAGGTGGTGTACAGGGTCGTTGGGGTGGTCCCCAAGGTTATCGAGGTGGAGTGCAGGGAGGTCGGACTGGTAGTCAGGTCGGTGCTCAGACTAGGGGTAGCCAGCGTCAGTTGTATGCCGTGTCGACTAGGACAAAGTCTGAGGCTTTGGATGCAGTGATTACAGGCATGATTTCCATATGCCATCAGCCAGCTTCTAGATTATTTGATCCCGGATCCACATTTTCTTATGTATCTACTTATTACGCACCACGGTTGGGTTTATGTTCTGAGTTATTATCTGTACCCTTACATGTATCTACCCCTGTTGGTGATTCTTTAGTAGTGGATCGGGTATATAGATCATGTCTGGTGACTATTCAGGAGTTTGAGACTCAGGTTGATTTTATTGTATTGGTCATGGTAGACTTTGATGTGATTCTGGGCATGGACTGGTTGTCTTTTCATCATACAGTCTTGGATTGCTTTGCCAAGACTGTTACCTTAGCCATGCCTGGTGTACCCCCGGTGGTGTGGCATGGTTCTGTTAGCCACACACCCACAGGGATTATTTCATATGTTCAGACTTGTAGATTGATGGCGAGGGGATGTGATTCATTCCTTGCTAATGTTAGGGATGCTAGCATTGAGAGTCCGTCACTTGACTCCATCTCGGTTGTTTGTGAGTTTCCTGATGTATTCCCGACTGACCTACCTGGCCTTCCTCCTGAGCATGATATAGAGTTTATTATTAACCTCAAGCCGGGCACCCGACCTATTTCTATGGCTCCTTATCGTATGGCTCCTGCTGAGTTGAGAGAGTTGAGTACTCATCTCCAGGACCTTCTGGGGAAGGGTTTTATCAGGCCGAGTGTGTCGCCGTGGGGTGCTCCAATTTTGTTTGTAAAGAAGAAGGATGGGTCTATGCAAATGTGTATTGATTAAAGGCAGCTAAACAAGGTGATAGTGAAGAATAAGTATCCTATGCCTTGTATCGATGATTTGTTTGATCAACTTCAGGGTACAGTGGTATTCTCGAAGATAGACCTAAGATCTAGATATCATCAATTGAGAGTTAGGGCTGAGGACATCCCAAAGACAGCCTTCAGGACTCAGTACGACCATTATGAGTTCCTGGTGATGTCTTTTGGGTTGACTAATACCCCAGCAGATTTCATGGATTTGATGAATCATGTATTCAGGCCATACTTGGACTCCTTTATGATTGTGTTTATTGACGACATCTTGATTTATTTGAGGAGCAGCGAGGAACACGAGCAGCATTTGAGGATTGTGCTTCACACTTTGAGAGATCATTGACTTTATGCCAAGTTCTCAAAGTGTGAGTTCTGGCTTGAGTCGGTAGCTTTCTCTGGGCATGTTGTGTCCAGATACAGTATCATGGTAGACCCAGCAAAGATTGAGGCTATTCGAGGTTGGGATAGGCCCATGTCACCTACTAAGGTTTGTAGTTTTGTTGGGTTGGCCGGATATTACAGACGGTTTGTTGAGGGCTTCTCGTCTATTGCATCTTCTATGACCAAACTGACCAGGAAGAAGGTTCCGTTTAAGTGGTATGAGGATTGTGAGGCGAGCTTTCTAAAGCTTAAGGATCGACTTACTTCTACCCCTGTGTTGACTCTTCCAGTTGAGGGCGAGGGTTTCACCGTGTATTGTGATGCATCTGGTATTAGTTTGGAATGTGTTCTGATGCAGTAGGGTCATGTCATTGCTTATGCATTGAGGCAGTTGAAAGTGCACGGCCGTAATTACCCCACTCATGGCTTGGGCTTTTGGTGTGGTATGTCGGGGCATATAGCGAGAGATTGTTCACAGCGGAGTATGGGTGGTATAGCACGACCAGCTGGGTCCGCTGTTGCGTCATCAGTATCGGTTCCTTCACTAGGCCGAGGTGTACAACCTATTGGCCGTGGTAGAAGTGCCAGAGGAGCAGCCAGTACTAGCGGGGTCCAGAATCGTACTTATGCTTTAGTGGACCGCCAGAATTCAGAGGCTTCCCCTGATGTTGTCACAGGTACATTATCCATATTCTCACATAATGTATATGCATTGATTGACCCAGGTTCTACATTTTCCTATGTTACCCCATTGATTGCTGCAAAATTTGCAAAGGTACCAGAATTATTAATTAAATCAATTGAAGTGTCTACACCGGTTGGCAAATATATTATTGCAAAGAGAGTGTATCGTAACTGTGTGGTAATTGTGTGTGGTCATGATACATTGGCCGATCTCATTGAATTAGTTATGGTGGATTTTGATGTGATCATGGGCATGGATTGGTTGGCCTCTTGTTATGCTATGGCAGATTGTCGGGCCAAGAAGGTACAATTTTATTTTCCGCAAGAAAATGTTCTTGAATGGCAGGGTAATGTAGGGGCACCACGAGGGAGATTTATTTCCTATTTGAAAGCCAGAAAAATGGTTGCTAAAGGTTATTTATGTCATCTAGTACGGGTGAAAGATACCGAAGCGGAACCACTAACTCCACAGTCGGTCCCAGTGGTCAATGAATTTCTAGATGTATTCCCAGAGGATCTTCCAGGTTTACCCCCAGAACGGGAAGTAGAATTTGGCATTGATGTGATTTCGGGCACTCAGCCTATCTCTATTCCCCCATATAGAATGGCTCTAGCAGAATTACGTGAATTGAAGAAGCAGTTGAAAGATTTACTAGACAAGGGCTTCATTAGGCCTAGTATGTCCCCGTGGGGTACACCGGTGTTATTTGTCCGAAAGAAAGATGGCATATTGAGAATGTACATCGACTATCGACAATTGAATAAGGTAACGATCAAGAACAAATATCCCCTCCCTCGCATTGATGATTTGTTTGATCAGTTACAGGGTGCCAGGTGTTTTTCAAAGATCGACTTGAGGTCGGGTTACCATCAAGTCAGAGTTAGAGAAGAAGATGTACCCAAGACAGCTTTCCGAACACGGTATGGCCATTATGAATTCTTAGTTATGTCATTTGGGCTAACAAATTCTCCAGCTATGTTCATGGATTTGATGAATAGGGTGTTTAAGCCATTTTTGGACGTGTTCGTCATGGTATTTATAGATGACATCCTAGTTTATTCAAGATCACCGGAGGACCATGCTAATCACTTGCGGAAAGTACTACAGATTCTCCGTGAGCGGAAATTGTATGCAAAGTTCTCCAAATGTGAGTTTTGGTTGAAATCAGTCGCGTTCTTGGGTCACATTGTATCAGATGAAGGCATACAGGTTGATACACAAAAGATTGAAAAAGTGAAAAATTGGCCAAGACCTACGACACCCACAGAAATTCGTAGTTTTCTTGGACTGGCAGGGTATTACAGAAGGTTTGTGGAGGGTTTTTCCTCTATTGCAGCACCGTTAACAAAGCTTACACATAAGGCGGTAAAATTTTAGTGGAATGACGCATGTGAGAAAAGCTTCCAAAAGTTGAAAGATAAATTAACCTCCACACCAGTTTTAGTGCTTCCCGAAAGTACCGAAGGTTATGTAGTATATTGTGATGCTTCCGGGGTTGGCCTCGAATGTGTGTTGATGCAACATGGTAATGTCATAGCATATGCCTCACGACAGTTTCGGCCACACGAGAAAAACTATCCCACACATGATCTTGAATTGGCAGTGGTAGTTTTTGCTTTAAAGATATGGCTTCATTATTTATATGGGGTTCATGTTGACATCTATACGGATCACAAAAGCTTGCAATATCTTTTTAAGCAGAAGGAACTCAATTTGAGGCAACGAAGGTGGTTGGAGCTTTTAAAAAATTATGACATTGATATTCTTTATCACCCAGGCAAAGCAAATGTAGTAGCTGATGCATTGAGCCGCAAGGAAGTAGAAAGAACTAGTGGTCAGTTGAATGAAAAGCGTGAGATAATCAAAGATTTGAATCAATTAGCCAGCTTGGGAGTTCGCCTTATTGAATCCTCAGATTATAGAGTTATTGTGCAGAATGCAGCAGAATCCTCCTTAATAACTGAAGTGAAAGAGAAGCAGTTTACAGATTCTATGTTATTGCAGCTAAAGGAAAATGTACAGCAGGATTTAACAAAGGTATTTGATCTTACACAGGAAGGGGTACTTCAATGTCAAGGGAGATTACGTGTACCGGATGTAGATGAGCTGAGGACACAAATTATGACAGAGGCACATCATTCACGCTATTCTATTCATCCGGGTGCTACTAAAATGTACCATGAATTGAAAGAAGTGTATTGGTGGGGAAATATGAAGAAAGACATTGCAGAGTTTGTTGCTCAATGCCCGAATTGTCAACAAGTGAAAGTAGAGCATCAGAAACCAGGAGGTTACATGCAATGTATCAATCTTCCAGTCTGGAAATGGGATATGATTAACATGGATTTCATTACAAGTTTGCTTCGTACATTGCGGAAGTTTGATTCGATATGGGTTATAGTGGACAGGCTTACCAAGTCAGCGCATTTCCTACCGGTCAAGACGACCTATGCAGTTGAGGATTATGCGAAGTTGTATGTGAAAGAGATAGTACGATTGCATGGTATTCCACTTTCCATTATATCAGATAGAGGAGCACAGTTCACAGCGTACTTTTGGAGGTCTTTCCAGCAAAGTTTGGGTACACGGGTGAATTTGAGTACGGCTTTCCATCCTCAGACTGATGGGCAAGTAGAACGTACTATTCAGACACTTGAAGATAAGCTACGAGCTTGTACGTTAGATTTTCAAGGCAGTTGGGATGACCATTTGCCTCTTATTGAATTTGCGTATAAAAATAGCTATCATTCAAGTATTAAAATGGCACCTTATGAGGCTTTGTACGGAAGGAAATTTAGATCACCAATAGGATGGTTTGAAGCAGGTGAAACTGCTTTACTTGGGCTAGATATCGTTCATCAGGATATGGAAAAGGTTAAGGTGATCCAACAGCAGTTACAAATGGCTCAAAGTCGTCATAAGTCATATGCGGATGTTAGAAGAAGAGGTCTTGAATTCGCCATAGGTGATTGGGTGTTTTTAAAGGTGTCACCGATGAAAGGGGTGATGCGGTTCGAAAGGAAAGGGAAATTGAGTCCACGTTACATAGGCCCATATGAAGTGATTAGAAGATTTGCGCAAGTTGCTTATGAATTATCCCTACCTCAAGAACTTTCTTCAGTCCACCCCGTATTTCATGTTTCGATGCTTCGAAAATGCATAGGAGATCCATCTCGTATTGTTCCCATTGAAGATGTTCAAGTTATAGAGGATCTTACTTATGAAGAGGTACCCATTGCTATCCTAGACCGACAAGTGAAAAGATTGAGGAATAAAGACATAGCTTCCGTGAAAGTCCTTTGGCAAAATCAACAAGTAGAGGAGATCACATGGGAAGCGGAAGAAATGATGAGATCCAAGTATCCCTATCTATTTCAAATGAACGAGGAAGTTCAAAGTGCGGAAATGGAACAATGACAAGTAAGTATTCATGAGCCTTAAGTGTTTATGTACATGTATGCTAATATAAGATGCAATTGTTGTAATTGAAGAGATATTGTTAACATTCGAGGACGAATGTTCCTAAGGGGGGAAGAATGTAACACCCCGTACCTTCCTAACCCTACTTGACGACATTAGATAATGTTTACTTATGTATCGGGAGCTATAAGTATGTATTTGGTAACGCCATTGATGAGATAATTGAATTTGGCCCTTGTATATGTGATTAATCTTCATGGGAGGTGTTTTATGATCTTCGTGGAACATTTATGGGGTTCAAAACGAGGCCAAGAGGACCTCTAAACAAAGTATATTAAGGTTAAGAAGTAAGTAAAAGAATAGGGTTTGAAGTATCTAACCGAACCCGCAAAGAAAAGTTGAAAAATGGAATATTTGAAAAATCTAAGTATGGGGTGCATTTGGGACCATTCCACGCCGCTCTGGGCTTTCCACCTTGGGTTTTCCACTTTTTCGAAAGTTGGAAATTTCTAAGTCCCAGGGGTATCCGGGGACGTACCGAGCCAATTTTTGCCACGTTTCTTCCTATACCACGAGTATATACATGAAATGAATGACATATTATATTGGTATGATAAAACTACTCGAGAACAAATTTGGGGTCAAAATGACAGTTTTGCCCTTAAGGTCAAAATGAGCCAAACGTGGCTAGAATCACTTGGTTTTTGAGATTGAGGCTACGGATATCAATAGCATGAGTGGGAATATTATTTTAATACGTATAATATGAGAAATTATTGATTTTATTGGGTTAAGTGGTTTGGGCTCAATAAAAGCCCAAAATGGAACAAAAGACATGGTCACATGACCCAATCTTCTATTGACTTAGTCAAAAATGACATTAAATGCCAAGAATGGCTAAGGATGACCCAAGGACTATAAATAGGTCCAAAAATCAGATTTTCTTCATTTGGAATTCTCATGACATTTAAGATATTTTCTCAACATTTCTCTTGTTCCAAAACCCTAAAGCAAATAGTTCCTTTGGACTCTTTGGTAAAGATCATCCTATGCCAAGCCTTGGTAAGTATTTATTCTCATGTATTACCATAGTATATGCATGGGAGATTATGTATATTATGCTAGTTGTGTTGGCAAGGTGGTGAATAGTGTATTTTTGCTTTTGGTGAAAGATGTGCTATCTTGGTGATTTGAATTTGAATTAGGCCTTGTGGATTTGATGAAAGAGCATGGTATGGACAAAATATGATCATGTATGGTGTTATTTTTGGTATTAAACTTGTTATTGTCTATAAGTGGAAATTGTGGGATTTTGGCCGATATGTGTTATGAGTTGTATTAAGGTAAGTTGATGGATTATTTGTGATGTGGTATGGATAAGAAAGTGTAAAGGACAAGTGTTGTGGTGAAATGTGTCAATTATCATGTATTGGTGAATGTTGGTAATATTATGGGATTTTTGGAATAATAATTTTATCAATGGTTTTGTCAAGGGGAAATGGCATGTTTAAAGGCAAACATGTAATTCATTGACATTGTATGCATTTGTAAAGTATTTGGTGGTTAATGTGAGTTCCGTTATATATATTTGTGTTGTAGAGTGACACATAAAGAAGGAGCGGGACTATTATATGCACCTCTAAGATTATATATTCGTATTGCGAATCCAAGGTATGTAAGGTTACTTTGTCCGTATCTTTCTGCGGCAAATAGTATCCACATTGACATGTCACTAGTCCTATCCCGAAATGTGCTAAGTTATTCTATATCCGGTTATCAATTGTCATATATTTCCTACTCATTGATCATTTGTGAATCTCATGTCTCATATTCATGGTTAATGTTCCAAAAGTTCAAATAAGGTTATGTTCCATTGTTCCGATAGTGCCTATGCTTATGTTTCTTGTTCATAGATTATTGTCCAATGGTTCCCATGGTGTTATGATTCTAGTAATGTTATGTTGCCAAGTTATTCACATGTTTCTCACTCATTGGTTAATGATCCAAAGTTTCCAACAATGTTATGTTCCAAAGTTCAAAGTGATGTTATGACTATAGTATCAATCTCAAAGTAATGAACAAAGTAATGCAAATGTGGTCAATGATCAAGTATGGGTGGCAAGTCTAGGGGCATAAGCCTAGCTCGACTCGATCTCGATGCAGTGATTTATGGGTGGCAAGTCTAGGGGCATAAGCCTAGCTCGACTCGATCCCGATGCAGTGATTTATGGGTGGCAGGTCTTAGGGGCATAAGCCTAGCTCGACCCGATCCCGAGGTATTGATTTATGGGTGGCAGGTCTTAGCGACATAAGCCTAGCTCGACCCGATCCCAACATGACGATAAGTCATGTAAAGACCCACTGATCAGTAGGGGCCCAGGTACATTGTAACACATGTATTGACAAGCAAGCATTGAAGTAAAGAAAACAAAGAAAGAAATGAGAGCAATACACATGGTTTCCAAAATGCAAAATGGTGACTTATTCACATTGATTATTCATATGTTTTGAGTTCATTGAAATATTCATGTAGTGTACAGTTTCATCTAAGCCTTGCATACTCAGTACTTATTTCGTACTGACCCCTCTCGGGGAATTTACCTTACTTGCTACAGGCGCAGGTACCAGTAGGCCTCCTTAGTAGATTGCCAGTGTTAGCGGTTCTTTGGTGAGCTCCAGCTAATTCGGGGCTTCTCCGAGTCAGAGTGTATATATGTTTTGATGATGTACATGTTGTATAAAGCGGGGACTTGTCCCGACTTTTGGTTTGTATTGGTCAATGCATCTGTTAGAGGCTTTTGTAGACGTACGTGGGTATATGTATATAAGGTGACTCATGAAGTCTTGTTTTGATGGCCTCAACGGCCAAGTTTCTCAAATGTGTATATCTATGCCATGATTCCCGCTATCCATGATTTCCAATACTAATGGTTCATGTTCTTACGTAATGGTGGTTATGATTATGATATGCATATGATTGAACATAGGCAAAGGTTGGTTCTCTCGGGCCTTATCGGCTATGGGTGCCAATCATGTCTCGATGGGATTCGGGGCGTGACACCGTTGGTGATTCCTTAGTAGTGGATTGGGTATATAGATCTTATCTTGTGACTGTTCGAGAGTTTGAGACTCAAGTTGATTTTATTGTATTGGCCATGGTAGACTTTGATATGATTCTGGGCATGGATTGGTTGTCTTTTCATCATGCAGTCTTGGATTGCTTTGCCAAGATCGTTACCTTAGCCTTGCCTGGTGTACCCCCGGTGGTGTGGCAGGGTTCTATTAGACGCACACCGAAAGGGATTATTTCATGTATTTGGGCTCGTAGATTAATGTCGAGGGGATGTGATTCATTCCTTGCTTATGTTTGGGATGCTAGCATTAAGAGTCCATCACTTGAATCTATCCCTGTTGTTCGTGAGTTTCCTGATGTATTCCCGATTAACCTACCTAGCCTTCCTCCTAAGCATGATATAGAGTTCATTATTGACCTCGAGCCGGGCACCTAACCTATTTCTATGGCTCCTTATCATATGGCTCCTGCTGAGTTGAGAGAATTAAGTAGTCAACTTGAGGATCTTTTGGGAAAAGGTTTTATCAGGCCGAGTGTGTCTTCGTGGGGTGCTCCAGTTCAATTGTAAAGAAGAAGGATGGGTCTATGCGTATGTGTATCGATTACAGGCAGTTGAATAAGGTAACAGTGAAGAATAAGTATCCTATGCCTCATATCGATGATTTTTTTGATCAACTTCAGGGTGCAGTGGTATTCTCAAAGATAGATAGACTTGAGATCTGGATATCATCAGTTGAGAGTTAGGGCTGAGGACATCCCAAAGATAGCCTTCAGGACTCGGTACGGCCATTATGAGTTCCTGGTGATGTCTTTTGGGTTGACTAATGCCCCAGTAACTTTCATTGATTTGATGAATCGTGTATTCAGGTCATACTTGGACTCCTTTGTGATTGTATTTATTGATGACATCTTGGTTTATTCAAGGAGCAGCGAGGAGCACGAGCAGCATTTGAGGATTGTGCTCCACACTTTGAGAGATCATCGGCTTTATGCCAAGTTCTCAAAGTGTGAGTTCTATCTTAATTCTGTAGCTTTCTTGGGGCATGTTGTATCCAGACACGGTATCATGGTAGACCCAACAAATATCGAGGCTATTCGAGGTTGGGCTAGGCCCACGTCACCTACTGAAGTTTGTAGTTTCGTCTATTGCATCTCCTATGACCAGACTAACTATGAAGGAGGTTCCATTTTAGTGGTCTGAGGATTGGAAGGCGAGCTTTTTAAAGCTCAAGGATCGACTTACTTTTGCCCCTGTGTTTACTCTTCTAGTAGAGAGAGAGGGTTTCACCGTGTATTTTGATGCATATGGTATTGGTTTGGGATGTATTCTGATGCAGCGAGGTTGTCTCATTGCTTACACATCAAGGAAACTGAAGGTGCACGAACGTAATTACCCTACTCATGACTTAGAGTTAGCAGCGATAGTCTTTACTCTGTGGATTTGGAGGCATTATCTCTACGGTGTTCATTGTGAGATCTTTATAGACCACCGCAGTCTTCAGCATATTATGACTCAGAGGGATCTTAATTCGAGGTAGCGCAGGTGGATTGAGTTGCTGAAGGACTATGATATCTCTATACTCTATCATCTGGTCAAGGTGAATGTGTTAGCGGACGCCTTAAGCCGGAAGATAGTGAGCATGGGTAGCTTAGCCTTCATTCCAGTCTCTTAGCGACCGTTGGCTTTGGACATTCAGTCCTTAGCTAAATCAATGGTGCGTTTGGATATTTCTGACCCCGGGAGGGTTATCGCTTGTGTTGGTATGAGATCTACTTTGCTAGAGCAGATTCAGAGTCGTCAGTTTGAGGATAGCGATCTCTGTAGCATTCTAGATCAGGTATTAAGGGGTGAGTCTGAGAGAGCTACCTTGGGTTCTGATGGTGTTCTGAGGTTTGACGACTGTATTTGTGTTTTGAGGGTTGGAGATTTGATTCAGTTGATTTTGCACAAGGCGCAAAGCTCTAGGTATTTTATTCTTCTTGGGATAGCTAAGATGTATCGAGATCTGAGGCAGCACTATTAGTGGAGCGGTATGCGGAGACATATAGCAGGTTTTGTAGCTCAATGCCTTTGTTGTCAGCAGGTAAAGGTCGAGCACCAGAGACCTGGTAGATTGCTTCAGCACTTGCCCATTCCCGAGTAGAAATGGAAGTGGGTCACTATGGATTTCATTGTTGGATTGCCTCGCACGTCCCATGGTTTTGATAGTATTTGGGTCATCGTGGATCGGTTAACTAAGTCCACGCACTTAATCCCTATTCGAGTCTCCTACAGTACTAAGAGATTAGCTCGTGTATATATTAAGGAGGTGGTTCGCCTACATGGAGTGCCAGTATCTATTATCTATGACTGAGGGTCTCAGTTTACCTCAAATTTTTAGCAGACTTTACAGGAAGAGTTGGGTACTCAGGTGGACCTTAGTACTGCATTTCATCCTCAAACCGACGGGCAGTCGGAGCGGACGATTCAGGTATTGGAGGATATGCTCCGCGCTTGTGTGTTAGACTTTGGGGGTCAATGGGATCAATTATTGCCTTTAGCAGAGTTCGCGTATAATAATAGCTTTTATTCCAGTATTCAGATGGCTCCGTTTGAGGCTTTGTATGGTAGACGGTGTCGGTCTCCAGTTGGATGGTTCGAGACTTCAGAGGTCAATCCGCATGGCACGGATTTGCTCTGAGAGTATTTGGACCGAGTTCGGGTGATTCACGATAGGCTGCGGACAACCCAGAGTAGACAGAGGAGTTATGCAGACCGTAGACATCATCCGTTGAAATTTGGAGTTGGTGATAGGGTCTTCTTACGAGTATCACCCATGAAGGGCGTGATGCGGTTTGGTAGGAAGGGTAAGCTTAGCCCCAGATATATTGGACCCTTTGAGATTCTGCGGATAGTTGGAGAGGTGGTTTATGTGCTAGCTTTACCACCGACATTTTCAGTAATTCACCCAGTGTTTCATGTTTCTATATTGCGACAGTACATTCCGGATGAGTTGCATGTGCTTCAGTGGGACTCGATTCAGTCAGACGATAAGTTAGCATTTGTGGAGGAGCCTATGTCCATTTTAGCCAGAGATGTCAGACGGTTACACTCCCGGGACATTCCAGTGGTTAAAGTACAATGGCTTCACCGTCCGATTGAGGAGGCGATTTGGGAGCTTGAACTTGAGATGTGAGTCCAGTATCCCTACTTGTTCACGTCTTCAAGTTTGCGCTTACTCTTGACTTTCGCAGACGAAAGTCCTTTTAGTAATTGATGTTGTAATGACCCTCCCGGTCATTTCCCTCATCCTCGTGTGTTCTTGGCGTTTAGAGCTTTTCTATAACTGCCCAAAGTTAATTATGACTTGTTGGGACTAACAGTTCGGTTTTCGGGTAGTTCGTTTGAGAATATTATTTATACCGAGCGTGTTGCGAAATATTTAAGTTAAATTAGAAGTTGGTAAAAAGATATAGTTAGTTACCTTTCAAAAATATTTTTGATATTTATAAAATTCTTTAGTTATGATATATCTATACTACCTTATAATAGTTCTATAACCTATTAATATTTTAAGTGGAGATAGTGAATTTAGACATGTTAAAATTTTATTATTATATGATAGAGGTTTTATTCGAAATAATTTTCTATTAATTATGATGTATTCAAAAAATTATATTTATTTTACCACGAACTTATGCAATATCCGAGTGTGTATTTAATGTGATAAATAGTGATAAGTGGTGGTCTATCCCACTGACACGTAGAAGTGGTGGAATTGTACACCACCTACTAAATGCCACTAAACTTTTCACTTATAATCTGCCAAACACCTTTTAATATAGTAGATATAGCTTACCAACTTAAAAAGTTAGGCATTTATTTCATTTGCACATAAAAAGTGTACAACGAACTTTAGTTTCAATTGATCCCTGTACATATATATGCGTATATGCTACTGCATAATGGTTCCTTTTGCTCACTTATTCCCTTCACCAAGTTATTCAAGCTCGGTTTCTAGTAAGGAAAGGTTGGAATTGAGTGGGGGTGAGTCCGTAGACGTGTAATAGTCATTATTATGGTAAGTTTCGCCGTTGTTACGGTATATTTTTATGTATTATTGGTGGGACTGGTGTTGGTGTTGTTTTGAAGCTACGTTTGAGTTTGGATTTGATAGTATCTCTTGTAACTATTGGTCACTGAGTTATTTGGGATGCTGTGACAGTTATAATTTTACCATAACGCGAGCGGGCCCCACGTGGATCGTTCTGGCATTTTTCCTAACTAGTGCAATATGGGTATCAATGGTCATGTTTTGACATGTAGTTTATTATTTTGGTAGCGTGGCAGTAGTCTAAGGCCTCTCGAAAGGGGAAGGCTTCTATTTAGCTGGCTTTCTTGGCAGGCTTGCGGCGGCGTCTAGGTAGGCTAGGTTTACTTTCCTTTATACTTAGATTGATCTTATGTGTGATATATGTATGCTATTGTGCTAGTGTTTTGGGCTGGAATTATAAAATTGGTGGTGGTGGTTTGCTATGATTTAGGCCGGATAGGGCTATTCGGATAAATTCCAGGCCCGTTATCCTCGTGGTACACTACAAATGACCTATTTGAGGTCGGATAGTATTGCTGTTGTTGTTGCTAGTTAAGGAATGTTATTATTGGACCTTAGTCCAAGCTTAGACAGACTTAGCCCAGACTTTGACAGGTATAACCAGACCTAGTTTTTGGGACTCGATTGTGGGCCACGTTACCCTTTTTGTCGACTCGTAAGAACTTTGACATCTTTGGGCTTAGTTAAGCCCTAGTATGATATGTTAGGCTTGTGACGGGATTGAGTCACCCCGATTATGCCCAGTTGGCCTGCTTAGCCTTTTAGTCCCGAGAGCACTACACTTGATCGGGATTACTGGCCTTGGCTTAGAATTAGGACCCGCCTTGACATGAGCTACTCTAGACACCCAGACTGACTTAGATCTTGCATGATAGTCGACTATGGACCTAGGAGGACCCGGGTACTTTCCTTATAGCAGATGATGGGTTAGCTTCTTTACCTGTACTTCGGCTTCGGCCTAGGATTAGCGTATTCCCCGTTTATCTGATATGATATGATATTTGATTCTATTCTGGTTACTGGCTATGTTGAGTTCTGGTTCGATTCCGGCTAATGATTCAGGTATGATGATTTTGGTTATTGACTATTGGGTGTTCCGGTTCGAGTCCAGACCCGAATTGTGGTACATTATGATTTCTGGTACTAGGTACCGTAACTATGATACTGTTGTTCTCTGAGTTTCGATTCGAGTCCGGCAGATATGATATGTATGTGGCCTATTGTTATTACCCACTGCGTTCGGTTCGATTCCGGCGTCTAGCCTCTTGTTATTACTCATTGGTGCCGGTTCAAGCCTGGTGCACCCTTGTTGGTTATTGTGGTTACTGGATACTGATACAGCTTCAAGACACTGGTGACTATGCATTTACTATTCTTGTGTGTCTCATCGATTTATGGGGCCAGGCTGGGTTATTGTTTTCTTCTTTGTGTCTATCGGGTTTATGGGGGCCTAGATAGGTTATGTTTGACTTGTGTATTTACTTATGCATTTATTTACTCGTTATTCGATATCACATTTATTTATCTCTTGAGTATATCTATACTCCTCGGCAGTTACTTATGTATTTTTTTTACTTATACCCCGGACTTGCATGCACCCTCGCATTTTCGCTTACTTATATTATATTGAGCTCAGTTGGCCGATGATGCTTACTGAGTACCCGTTGCCCCGGTACTCATACTACACTTCTGCATATTTTTTCCCAATGCAGATTCGAGCACTAGCCAACGATTTTGATGTGACTCTCTTCTCAGCACCGACTCTGGAGCAGGGTGAGCTTACTGACGTCCGAGGCAGATCCTACTCCATCTTCTACTGTATAGTCTTTTTCTCTCGAGACTGTTGTACTTGTCATATATATTTGGTTTCTATCTTGTGTTTTGGGTATGTCTAGTAGTGGCTCTTGTACCGACCTTACCAGATCTTGGGAGGGGTCTTGACTTTATATACGGTCTTCTTCCTTTTCAGTCTTGGCATATATATATATTCTGATTCTGTTTTTATATTTATAGCATGTTTATAAGTATGGTTACTTCTACTTCATCTCTGCTTTCTGTAATTCCGCCCGTTAGCCCGTCACTTGTCGCTCCGGGTTAGGGTTTGGCTTGCCTATTGGTGGGTTACGGTAGGCGCCATCATGAATCAAATATTGGGTCGTGACACTAGATAACAAGATACAAACGTGCAATATTTTGTTGAATTTTTTAAAGATGTGTTAATGAAAAATAAATAAGTTTTTTTTTGGAAAGATGCAATTCGAATAGTACCTTTTCACATTGAATAGGTTATGAATTTTTCTATAAGGCACAGTAGCTTATTGACTATAAATTCTTGTCCGCTTCCTCAAATTTTTACTTACGAAAATTCTGAATTACTCTACTTCTTTCTACAATATTTTTTGCAAGTTTTGTAAGTGTGATTTGGCTTCTCTTCGTGTTCCTTGTACATTACATCTTGAAGTACCACATCACCATTGTGGTTTATTCATTGTATCATGGGAGAAAATTATCTCATACCTCGGATATTAGAAGGGAATTAAGTTTTTTAAGGATACACTGTGAATTCAGTAGACTCAAATATAATTTTATTTCATCTCCATTTATGGTTCTAATTTATTTAAAGTTTCAATATTTTATTTAATAACATATGAACATATTATTATTTTGTGTGTATGTACATATATTCATAAATATTACAAATTCAAAAAAAATCACAATTACAAAAGTGTGTATGATTAAAATTTGATTGTTCATCTTTATAAGTTTATGATTTTCAATCATTTTTACATGGATAAACAAATCACCATGCGACTATCTACACTAATCATTATTTTGATCTACATTAATTCTTATAAAAGTAAGAATAATTTTTACTTAATGTTGAACGACCAAAATATCCCTCAAATATTGATCGACTTTTATGCCCTTTTACATTGACTTTGATATTAAATTTAGAAGGTTATTTTGGTAAAAGAATATAAATAAAACTTTACAAATATACTACTTCCAATTGAAATATACTTCTTATTGAATACTAAAACGACAATGATTGACCGCGAGTTGAATCTTTGTAGCAAAATAAGATATGTAACAAAAATAATCAAAACGTGTAGTCATGAAAAACAAGATGTTATAATATGTTATGGAAGAAGGAATTCAAGTACAACTATACTAAATTATTCTTTTATATTAACTTGATATTGGGTAGAATTATAATATTTAGCATCTTAAAAGTGAAGTAATATTATAACTTTCTCCTTGTATTTTAATCTCGGAGCTCGTCTTTAGATGATTTCTCCTGGGTTGCTGATGAGGGTAGGGTAAAAATTGTGGGCGAGGACTGGAGCGAGAGAGGTCTGTAACGGGTTCAACATCTACTTTCCCCCTCCAGTTTCGGCGGTTTTGAATGTTGCAGGCTTAGAGGGCCGTGTAGATTCGTTTTGCAGGTGTCGCTCTATGAGTTTAGGTCTTCCTCGGTACTCATGAGACTTCACCTGATGGATATTTTTGACCAAAGTTCCTCAGATCTGCTTATTTCCTGCCTTTTTGGAACAGAGGGGGCTTGCCCCCTATCTTGGCAACAGAAGATAACTATTCAAAGTCAAAGCTACCAAGCTGCTAATGAGAGAGAAGGTTGTCCGTCTCGAACTTGCTTGTTTCGCGGTGGTTCGTGGTCATGAGAAGGTTCTGACATGAGCTCGTCGATAAGGATCATTAGGGTAGCTTCCAGCTATACATGAAGGAAATCACATTATGCCCTAGGAGTAGTGTCTTGGCGTGTCATACGCTATTACGGGTGCCTTTTATCATTTGCTTATTTGAATGCTTTCTTTGTAGTGATTTCTCTTTTGTAATAAACTCTATACTTGAATCTGAAGCATTTTTTTCTTTTTATATACTGTGCATATGTTTATTTATAATGACTTTTTAAAAGTCGTCTTCTATGGAAAATCCTGCCCTTGAGGTGCCTCTCGGGGAGTTGCATCTTCTCTGCGACCTGTACGCTTAATGCCGAGTTTTGAAAGTGTTGAGTTTGTATCGACTATTGATGTCATTCGCTAATCGATTTTTATCTTGTGTGCCTCTTGCATCTTTTCCGTTGGTCTTAGTCCGACCATTAGGCGTTTTAGCCTTATACACCTTAATATATCGCGGAGGGATCCCTTTTTATTTTTTATATAATTGGCTAAGCATCTATGTCTAGATGTCTCCAAAATAGTTTAATGCGTAGCCTTAGAGTATCAGGACTTTTTATAGCCGATAACCACTGAAAGGACCATTCTTTTGGGAACGATAAAAACTATTCACACATATTAATTTGAATTATGCCTCCCGCTTAGACATCATAGGCTGAGCATGCGGTAACATGTTCTCGAGTTTCTACATAATTAGATGATCAGTCCACGTGGTTTCCATGATAATTCTTCCTAGAGAGGTCGCGAAACGGGAGCTTACATCAGAGGAAGTAAGTCCCAAGTCCTCATAGTGGGTTGTTCTTCTTTTACGGTCCTTCGTGTGAGCTCTGAAGTCATAGCCTAATTTCTCTCTCAGGGTTCGAGGAGATCACCCCTAGGGTATCCTCCTTTCGGCTCCTGTAGAGCAAAAATTTTGGCCTCGGAGGCCCTGGCCATCAACAACCGGCTTGTGATTTGATTGAGGAGTTTTATTCTCAAAATTGACAAAGAATTCAAAACAAAAAGCTTAGACATATGCTAATCTTTTTAAGTTTTTTCATTTTTTTTAATCGTTATCGGTCATTGTCTTTACAAAAAGAGAGCAAACAAAAGATTTTCCCTAATTTTTCCCTGAAAGTCCCTTCTGCTACCACATTAAAAACATTACCAGAAAAACCCTTTTCGGGATAAAAACTAGTCGAAGGAAAAAAGAGTGTAGCTTGTCCTTCTGAGTCTTCCATTGTCGTGCCCAATTGCTTTGGACACGCGCCAACAAAAAAACTTAAGAAAAAGAATAGTTAGATTAAAAAAACATAAAGGGAAAATAGTTGCATGTCTCGTCAAAGACGTAGAACAGTTAATCGTCTTTTGGCGAGCCCTTGGCCCTGCTGGTTCCTAGCTACCTTCAACTCCTTTTCTATAGTTTCCCTTGGCTCATTCGATCAAGAACACCTTGAGGTGTCCACCCTTGAGTAGTTGAGTGACTATCTCTCCAAGGTGGAGGCATTCCTCGGTGTCGTGGCCATATATCTAGTGGAACTTACACTAGAAACTTTTGTCCCTATCATCCGAATTCGTCCAAAGGGGCTTTGGAAATTTGATTCCTTTGACGTCTCGGATTGCCGAGACTAGCCACTTGGGAAGCTGACATTGAAGTATTATTCCTCGAGCATAGGCATATCATTAATGGCATACATGGGTTTTTCCACCTCCTGAGACTATAACTCATTCTGCGAGGGTTCCCTATATGCCTTTTAATCATGTCGAGACTGAACTAAACCTCAAAATTTGTTGCCCCCACTGTCGCAGGCTTTGGCTTCCACGAAGTAGGGAGTATAGCGCCCTTGAGCCAATCCCTTTGAGTCATTCCAACATCCAGAGTTCCTTTCCTACCTATCCTCTAGACCCCATGAGTTTTTTTGGGGCCTCGAGTTATTCCAAGTCTATGGGCCCTTCCTATTAACTCTCCTGCAGTCATCTTTAATACAAATCTTTGGCTTGTATCTATTATAAACGTCGGCCCAGTACGTTGCCTCAAACTCAATCAAAATCTCTTTAGCTTACCAAACTTTTGGTATTCATCCCCTTGGTGAAAGCCTCAGCTGCTTAATCATTGGGCACCATCAGGAACTGCATCCTTTCTTTTTTGGAATTAGGCCGCCACGAACTCGCAAAGCAGCTCCATATCTCCTTGCTCTATCTTGAATATTCCCTTGGAGGGGCTGCACCTTCTTGGCCCCAACATGGGCCCTTATGAAGTTGTCTGCCAATATGTTAAACAAGTTGATAGAATTTTCAAGGAGAAAGGAATACCATACCAGAGCTCCTTCCAAAAGCGTCTCTTCGAACCTCTTCACCACCACAGACTCAGCTTCCTCCTTAGTCAGGTCATTGTCATTGACCGCTATGGTAAAAAATAATAGGTGCTCCTGGGGGTTCGAGTTCCTATTGTACTTTGAGATTTCTGGTAGTTTAAACCTCTTTGGGATGGGCCTCATCACAGCAGTGACCGTATAGGCTACCTTGGCATAACTCTTAGAATCTGGTTCCTTAGCCACTGATAGAGCTCCAGGAGTGCGGTTTATCCGAGATTGGAGTTCAGAGTACTACACCTTCATCTCTCTCCTCAGCAACTCAACACGAATATTGATGGAGCTGTACCTTTGAGCTTGGCCTCATCGTCCGCTGTTGTCACTCTCTTCATACGGTCATCCTATTCTTGTTCCTCCAGATCTTCCCATTCGTTCCTCTTTGAAGTTCCAAGGGTTACTTGAGTCATACCAGCCTGCAGCTCATCCATTCTCTTATCTTGTTCTTCCATCCTAGCCATCAGCTCCTTGTGGCACGTAGCAAATTCCCTCATGAGGTCCTGTAAATCGGGCTCCGCTTCCTCTTAGTCAAGGTCAATGGGATCCTTCTGCCTTCTCTACATATTCATGTTCGTCGTGTTCAAGTTGAGAGGTGTTTCACCGTCTAGGGGAGTTTTCCTTTCCCCAAAAACTCCATGTGTCACATAACCGTACTTAGGAGTCTACTCAGGGATATCATCCCCCACGCAATTGTTGTTGTAAATGGCTATGACTTACTTTTCTGTAAAATAAAAACACAGAGAGAAACTTACAGAATAAAGAAGTTATAGACCCACATAGTTGCTCTAGCCCCACGTGGGCACCAAACTATTTACTGTCTATTTAGGACAGTTATATTTGTTTGTGGTTAAGATCACGTATTACGGCTTTAGCTTTGGGTTACCAGTAAACGTTGGTAAAAGAGTAAATAACATAAATGAAAGATAGAACAAACTGAACAAGTCAATGATTAGGGATAAATCTATAACGACAACAGAGTATACGATCCTTCCAACTATAGGTGGGTTGTGACTGAGAATGTAGTGTAAGCAAGCTTAATAGCAAGAAAATGGTAAAACAACTACAAAAATAGATAAAGCTTAAGAACTAAGCTAAATATATTTTATTGCTATTGAATATAGGTAAGTATAAATCAGATCATTTGTAATGGGGGAAGGGGTGTTTATTTATAGGGCGTCAGCATTGCCAGTGGCTAATAGCAGAATGTCACTTGCCCTTGTGCCATTAGAGTATAATCATTCCACTAGCATATGTCAGATGCGGTTCAGCCGAGAGTCGTATGCGCACCTGAATAACTTGACACACCATCCTTTTTGTCTATCTTAGCACACAGTCGCCATCGTAGATAGTCTCGAGCTCTTCTATTTTTCCTGAGAGGACGTTTCTTTGTGTTGGTCTTGTTCTCGAGATAATGACATCATGGGCTAGCCCTTGTTACACTCGACACCCAAACTAGACCAACTATTATTAAAGCTATTGTACCCCATACAATTAAAACCTTGAAGAAGACACCAAATCTTAAAAAACTGAGATGTGAAGTTTCCAAATTTGATGGCTCATTTCCTGCATTTAGCAATCTTAAAAAGCTTGAGATACTCAAGACAGTCTCGGCTATCTAGCCTTTTTTTTTGGAAAGTACATTCATGTCCCATAGGAGTAAACTAATTACAACCAAATGTCCCCTTACAAAAAATACCCCCAAAACTAATTACTCTTAATACCCCCAGCTCACTCAGACAAGGAACTACCGTAATAAAAGGCACACGACCTTCCTTTCACAATTCAAAAAAGTTAAAACTCCGTTCCCTTTCAAAATTTTCTCCCTTCCCCAATTTTTTGTCTTCACTAATTCAAATCAGCCCTAGATTATATAAAGATTTTACCAATTGAGCAAATTATAATTTTCGTACAACATCACGGGAGTTGGAACTCAGAGCAACAGTACATTACTACTGATGTTGAGGTCGTACTGGTTGAATCTACTGCAAATTATGAAACTTTAGTAGCAGAGATCTCAAATCAGCTCAAAACTATTGCTAGTGTTAACATTGATATCAAATATGTAATTACACCTGGATTCCCACCATTGAAGATAGTTAATGATATGGGCATGAAAGTATACATCGAATTGAAGAAAAGAAGTCTGACATCACTTCCTATCCTTTAGTGATATCCTACAATCACACACCTATTGAAATAGATACGTCAATGCTTGATCGCCTAGAAACATCGGCAAAAAAAAAAAAAAACTTCCTGACTTTATCGAAAACAAATACATCCTTCAACACTGATGCAGATAGATTTGTTGAAGAGGAATTCCATTCAAAAAACATAATTACAGACATCCAAGTAAGCAATAGAAGTTCATCAAATATACACTGACAAACGCACTATATCACATGTTGTACAATAACATTCAGTGCAGGAAGGTTTTCAATATCGAACTCAAAAATCATGCAAAAATAGGTATGATACCTAGACAAAATATCATATACTTACATAGTATCATGAAGTAAAAATACACTGATAAATCCTTATTGATACCATCATAGTATATATATATACTGTGATGGTAGCATATATGTCCATAAGTATATGGTACACTCCTAAAATCCTTACTGATAACATGCCAGTATCATATACTGGAATGGTAGCATTGAGGAAAAATCAGGCATTTATGTGGAAAATCATAAAAAATATTGACTGATATAATCATAGTATATATACACTTTGAGGTATCATGATACTATGTATATATATAGTATCATGAAGTAAAAATACACTGATAAATCCTTGTTGATACCATCATAGTATATATATATACTGTGATGGTAGCATATATGTCCATAAGTATATGGTACACTCCTAAAATCCTTACTGATAACATGCCAGTATCATATACTGGAATGGTAGCATTGAGGAAAAAATCAGGCATTTATGTGGAAAATCATAAAAAATATTGACTGATATAATCATAGTATATATACACTCTGAGGTATCATGATATATATATATATATATACACTGATGATAGCATACAGATGTCCATAAGTTTATGGTACACTCCTGAAAATCCTTACTGATATCATTCCAGTGTCATACACTGGAATGTTAGCATTAAGGAAAAATTAAGCATTCATGGGGAAAATCACAAAAAATGCTGACTGATACCATTACAGTATATATATACCCTGATGGTATCATGGTATATATATACTCTGATGGTAGCATACAAATATCCATAAGTATGTAGTGCACTCCTAAAAATCCTTACTGATATCATTCCAGTATATGAGTATTGAGGAAAAATTAAGCATTCATAGGGAAAATCAAAAAATGGTTGACTGATACCATCACAATGTATATATCCCCTGATGGTATCATGGTATATACCTACTGTGATGGTAGAATGAAAATGTCCATAAGTATATGGTACACTGCTAAATTTCTTACTAATACGATACCAACATCATATATCTGAAGGTAGCATTGAGGAAAAATTCAAAAATGATATATGATACCAGCATAGTATATATATACTCTAATGGTATCATTGAACAGTCTACAGTCATTTATATGACACTCCTCAAATCATGAATGATACCACCACAGTAAAAACATATACTGCCATGGTATCATTAACAAACCACTATTACTTCACAAATAATGATATAATTCAGTGCATTAACAATCCATTGAACTGCAGGTATACTTTTTTTTTGTCTACAAGACACATGCCGTTGGAGTCTTAAATCAAGAAGTATTCGAAAATCAAAATTCTTTCGAGTGACAAATTTTAATGATATGCATACCTACCCATAACATGAAAGAGCTTGTATAGAAAGACATGCCATCACACTATTTGTTAGCCGTATTATACAAGACAAACTAAATGATCCAAAAATAGTGTATACACCAATAGATATACAAATAGATTTCCAGAAAGCACATGGTGTCAACTTGACCTACATGCACGCATGGCGAGCAAAGGAAAAAGTAATTAAACTGTTGAGAGGCAACTCAAAATATTCATACGCACAATTACCCACGTATCTGTAAATGTTAGAATACTCAAATCCAGGGACAATTACAAGGTTAGACACCAAAAAAGATGGATCTTTCTTGTATCTTTTCATTGCATTAAATGCAGCAATTCAAGGGTTGAGCTATTGCAAACCTACATTGGTGGTGGATGACACCTTTCTAAAAGCAACTTACAGAGGTACAATGCTCACAGATGCCACATAAGTTGCACAAAGTACCACATACTCATACCCTGCATCACTTTACTGCTTTGACACTATATGATACCCATAGAGTATATATATATATACTAACATAGTATCATGATCTGCTGCTTTCAAAAAAATTATCTGCAAATATGTATTATCTCATTTATCCTAATAGTCCTTCTAACATTACCATACTTCACATAGGACAAATTTATACCCATTGCTTATGATATCCTTGAATCTGAAAATAATGCATCTTGGGAATGGTTCTTTTAAAGTTTAAAAGAAATTTATCTACAACGGGATGGGATGTGCATAGTATCCGATAGACATGAGAGTATAGCTAAGAAAGTTGCAATTGTCTATCCAATAGGGGCGGAGCTACCCTTGGGCCAGGGGGTTCGGATTAGGGAAAAATTATACTATTTATGCATGGTTAAAATTATTTTTATGTATATATAGTAGATGTTGAACCCCTTTCGGTTAGTTCGTATGTTTACTTCTAAACCCCTTTAGTGAAAATCTTGGTTCCGCCACTGCTATCCAACAATACCTCATTGTGTCTGCATGTTCCACCTCTAAAACAACGTGAAGGATAATTTCAAAAGGAGTGAAAGAAATATCAAAGATGCCTACTACGCACTGGCAAGTGCTTACACTGTCCAGAAATTCAACAGCCTAATGAAAAAATTAGATACAATTGATCCTAGGGTAAAATCTTACTTACAAAATGTTGGATACCATAAATGGGCCCTGTCTCATTGCACAACAAATCGAACAACATCAATGACATAAAATATTATAAATCAGTAAATTCAGCAAACAAGCAAGCAAGAGAGCTTCCAGTTTTAGATTTGCTTAATTTTATGACAAACATGGTATGGAAGTGGAATTACATAAATGATACTGCTGCACATATGGAAAAACAACATTAACCAACAAGTATGAATCCTTGCTGAATAATGCACAGAAAGAAGCGCAAATGATGTTGGTAAAATACTTTACAAAATCTGTGTGTACTGTAAAACTTTTTTACAGTTACAATTTCACTCACCTAGTAACTTGTATGTTTTCCTATAAATATAAATATAGGTCATCCCTTCAACTCAATTTATGCATACAGTAACAAATGGTTAGATGAAACACATTGTGTGTCTACTTAAAAAGACATGCACATGTCGAAAGTTTCAAGTGGACTAATACCCATGTGCATATGCAATGACAGTCTTAACAAAATTTCACCTCAGGAAATACACATATTGCTCTTGCACTAGAGATTTATTAATCTGAACATATGAGGCACCAGTTCATCCTCTACCAGATCAACGCATGTGCCAAATTCCTTATCACATATCTGCACGCAAGGTGCTGCCACCAAATGCCAAAACTCCACCAGGAAGGCGAATAAAACAAAGAGTGAAAGGAGGATTTGAACCACACTTTGTTGAAACCAAAATAACATGCAAGCGATGTGGAGGTCGAGGAATTCCAAAGAAAGACTAAAGTACTATTCATTTTCATGTAGTGAAATATTTCCAACGTATAAGTCTTCTACATTGAAAGACTGAAGTACTATTCAAGATTGGAAGACTTAAGTACTGTTCATTTGATGTTTTTGCATATTCAAATTCAAACATAAGTTTTATATTATTTCTATAAGTGTTTGTTTTGTCATTTATGTATGGTATTCAATTTTTGCATTATCATTTATCTATAATGCACATCACGAACTGTGCATTATATTCAAATAGTCCTCCAAATAATACATAATACCAAACCAGTATATATATACTAGCATGGTATCATTGAGGAGTGAACAAGATATTCATAAAAGGAACCACTCACTTTTGCATGATACCAAAACAGTGTATATATACTGTCATGGTATCATTAAGGAACGACCAAGTCATTCATAAAGGAACCACATACTTATGCATAATACTATCACAGTAAATGAATATATTGTTGTGGTAGCATTAAGGTTTCCTTATTTGATTCAAGTACAAGCAACTCATTCCTCAATGATACCAGCACATTATATATAATGCCATGGTATAATTCACTAATGAGCAAACCTTCAGGGGGTGGGAGTGGGGTGGGGAGTACTCATAATTTCTCAATGATACCATCACAGTATATCATATACTATAATGGTATCATTAAGGATTGTTTCATATAATCACTAACACTCCTCATATAATGTATGATTCCACCAAAGTATATGAATATACTGATGTGGTAGCATTAAGGTTTTCTTTATTCATTCATGTACAAGCAACTCATTCGTCAATGATACAAACATATTATATATATAATAGCATGGTATTCATAACTAATGAGTAATAATTCAGGGGGTGGGGTGGGAGGGAGGGGTACTTATAATTTCTCAATGATATGATCACAGTATTTCATATACTGGCATGGTATTATTAAGGATTGTTTCAAATAATCACAACACTCCTCATATAATGTATGATACCACCAAAGTATATGAATATACTATTGTGGTACCATAACATTATATTCATATACCACAATAACATCATAAAGATTTCCTACATGCATTTATGTATAACCCATTCAATTCTCAATTATACCATCACAGTATCTCATATACTGTGATGGTATTATTAAGGATTATTAAGGCAACAAACCATTCAACGATAACATGAATATGACATTAAAAATTCTATCACATTTATACCATATAAAAACCAAAACATGCAAGTCAAGTACTCATAATACATAAAGTTCAAATCATTTAAAAAGATAATAACTACACAACACCACTTGAAACACTTAACTATCAATTTACATGGTTTTCTAGCTACTACAATCCAACATTCAAAAAGCCCTAAGCCTTGCGCTTTCTTCCATGACTTGATTTAGACCACCTTTCAGGATTCTCAAATTCGCTACATTCCCCATCCAGATACTTCCTTCTACCATAACCCCATAATAATATGCCATACCTCAATCGTATGTTATCAATGTCAAAATTTTCAACCGGCACTTCAAGGTCCTTAATGAAGTACTCGGCAAAAGCCGCAACAAAAACACCACAGTCACTGCATAAAAATTACACAGTAAGAAAATGAAAAACAAAACAGAAAAAATAAAGAAAAAAATCAAAAAATAATTTAAAATACCTAGTTTGCTGTGTGGGCTGATTCTCCACCCTAATAACATTGAGTTCATCTTATAACTAATGATCTAGGTGAAGGCCATCTACCAATTCAATGTCCTTGCATTTATTATAGAACTCGATAGTGTCCAAAAATAATGACAACAACACACAATACGCCTTTACAACATGATCAACAACACTCTCATATACCAGAGGACGCAAAGAATCGTAAACATAAAAGAACCTCTCATAGACTAAGAAACAACCCATAATCCAATGCCACCTATTATAACCCAAGTGAATAGGGAATAATACATAATCAACCTCAGTCCATGAAGTGTTACAAAATAACCAAAATTCATACATATACTCCAGGATATCACTTGCCTTTGCAACAAGATTCACCTGATCACCCCCAGATTCAATCTTTGTATACAACTTGATTATAGATTGATTGAAGAAATAGTTTGGTGTTTTTACCTTTTTTGAAAATTGTCCATACTTTGCCTTCTTTCTGAGATAATAGAAAATAACATTCAGGTGCTACAAAAAAATAAAATCACTAATTAAACAGTCCTCAAAACACTACATGATACCAAATCAGTATATATATACTGAAATGGTATCATTGAGGAGTGACCAACTGATTCATAAAAAGGCCACTTATTTATGCATGATACCAAACCAATATATGTATACTCAAATGGTATCATTGAGGAGTGACCAACTGATTCATAAAGGGACACTTATTTATGCATAATACCAAACCAGTATATATGTACTGATATGATATCATTGAGTAATGAACAACACATTCATAAAAGGGACCACTCACTTATACATAATATCATTATAATATATACCATTTACTAAAATAGTATCATGCTTAACTAATTTCATCACCCATAAAAATACTACCCAAACTGATTTAGAAGAAAAAAACTTGTAACAAATTCAAAAAAATAGGCAGTAAGTATACATACAAGATTAGATAGTGGCCTGTCGGGGTAGTTTAACATGTGAAACCAAGTCTTCGATGAGATCAAACCCACTTCAAATTCAAAAATTGAATCAAGAAGGTCATCTTATTTTGAATAAACAACAACACTTTTCCTACAAGACATACAAAACCCACACGTTTGAACTAATTGTATCAAAGACAAAAAAGGAAAACAAAATAAGAAAATACATACGATTTTGTGATTAGCTTTCTATCAACAAAAATTGAGAAGTCCATTTCAAGCTCAGGATCCAAGGGTGATGGAATACATGGCATCAACGGGGACCTTCCTTGCACACGCTTCAAAGATACTAACCCGACTCACTAAGACCAGATCCAGTAACAAATGATGACTGTTATGCTAGACCAGGACGTCTATTCCTCATTATCTGATCTGCTACATGGGTCTTTTCATCATCACATACCTCCACTACAGTAGTGTCTTCTGTAATGGAAAACTCATAAGGATCAAACTCTATAACATGATCAACTTGAGGCTCATTAGGCTCAATAGGCGCATTTTCAACAGGTATATGGTAACACATGTCGCATCTACTCTAGGTGCACCACCATCTCCTCCCTAAATAGTTAAATTTTGCCAAACCAATAGCAGATTGTGTGGTCGCTGCTAAATTAGACTCACTAAGATAAGCAAAAAAAATCATCAGTCAACAAGATATCAGAAGAAAAATTAAACTCACACTCTAGTTCTTTAGCAGCTTATTCTTTGACATCTTTACTACTATAATAATGTTCTTCCATGGCAGCAAGTGCAAACTCACACACAGACAAAACTACATACCCAATTTACAAATCCTCTACGTGAACACTTGTACCAGATGTGAGCCATGTCCTGAACGTAATGGGTATCCCAAACCATTGAAGGCCCGAAAAGACCCCTTAGTATTTTATTATAAGAATGATCATTAAAAGTGTAGAAAATAGACCCATTAGTATGGATATTCAACTTTAAATAAGGTCATAAACCAAATATTGAAAAAACAACATCTGTCTACATCAGTCTACGAAGCCTCTAACATTACGAATAGAAATCCTAAGCCGGAACAAGGCCCCGACTATACCATAAAATAGCTAACCAGATTCTAATGAAAGAATATATATGCCTTCCGAAAGATGGAGGTCTCACCACTTATTACTAGCTGTCTGGACGAACCTACTACTACACAGTGCCACGAGAATATGCCTTCGAACCTACAACATAAAATGATATGGCCGCCCAAAGATGGTCAATACGTGGAATGTATTGGCATACAAAATAAATAAAAGACAATATAGACTTTACAAAGGAAATAATCATTAAGTAAAATCAAGGAAATATGATAAAATATCGGTTGTGACTGCAAGTAAAAGAAAATAATACTTTTTATCTTTCCATTTTGAACAAGATGGTAACATTGACTTCCACTAAAACACCACGGGCAATGTGAGTCCGATCAATGCTCGACCGGCTAAGCCTCAATCCATGTTTGACGCATGAATTGAGATTAAGTCATTTCAGCTAGCACAATCATCCTCATAGAGGAAAGCATAAGGTCTCCAATTAAGGATCAAACCATCCCTATGTCGGCAAAATACAGGTTTCGGATATTGAGCCTTTTGGATCCAAACCTCTCGGTTAACCATCTAATTCTCTTACAGCCCAAATTTTAGCCTTTTCGAACCATCTATCATCATTTAAAACAATACCAATTCAATTAGGGGCATAGATAATCGTGGGTATCGTCATACAAAGGCTTGCAAGTCATTCATTTCATTTTTCGTTTAACCATAAGATTGGTTGTCAATTTATCATGCCCAATATATTAAGACCAAGTATAAAAATGGTTCTTGGAAATCAACCAAAATCAATTTAAGAGTCCATTTAACCATTGGGAGTCATAGTCATTCCTCAGTATAACAATAAATCTTTCAATATAAGTCAACCCTCGTTAAATCGTTAAAACATTGATTAGATGTAAAACCCATCAATAGTAACATCATTTTGACTCAACAATAATCCAAACATTTATATAGTAGTTTGGGAAAGTAAATATTTCACTTCCTCTTTCCAAGATTTAAATCAATATGTATTCAAGAGTAATCTCAAGTACGAAGTATTAAAATACAATTTCATTTTCACTTTCGCAAATTCCATATACATATACTTGTAACCCTAATTCATTACTCAATATTCATGTAAGCATTAAAGGGTTTTAGAAAATCATAATTTCAAAATTTACTTGAGAAGAGGTTGTTCTGCATACCTTTTTGATGAAGGATTATAAAGGAACAATTTAGAGCTTGACCTTTGAATCCAATTATGAACTTTCCTTCTTCCTTGACTTAAAGAGGATGACAGGGGAGGTTTCTAATTGATTTAGGGTGATTGTAGTGTAGGGAAAATGTTTTAAAGTAATAGGGGACGATTTCCTCGGTGTAAGGAAAAAAATGCCCTTAAAATAGTATGTAAAAACAAAGTCCCGCTAAGCAAATTAGGGGGGTCGCGGCATACGTATCAAGGTGTGGCCTCCCCCAATGTGGTGTGAGGCCCATAGTAGGGTCCAGCCAAGCAGCGCGAGGCTCAGTGTGGGGTTGAGGCAGTTTTCCCTCGTGCTACCCTATGCAGTGCAAGACCAAGGCTTGGCCTCTTAGTGAGCGACATATGGTCTACTTTCTCATCCTAAACTTCTCGAATGCACCCAAACTCATCCCAAAATGTTTTTTATTCATTCTAAGGGTCATATAGGTTTATTTTTAAGAAAAAATGGGATATAATAATGTACGGGGCATTAGAATATCCCCTTTGGGATCATTCATCCCCGAATGATGATTACGAATATTTCCAGCACAATATATAAGGAGTTGAACAGGTCGGCAGAAATTTATCACCAAAAGATAAAGAGATGAGCATGATATTGGTATCTTACATAGTTTCATCCGAAGGCAAGAACAAAAAAGGGTATTTAGCCTTCATATCCTCTTTCGATTCCCAAGTAGCTTCTTCTACCCTTTGGTTCTTCCATAACACTTTTACCGAAGCTATTTTTTTGGTCCTCAACTTTCAAACCTGATGATCCAAACTCTCTATAGGAACGTCTTCATATGACAAAGAATCCTTCACTCTAACGTTCTTTATAGGAACTACCAAGGAATGATCACCCACACACTTCTTGAGCATAGACATATGGAATACAGGATGAACCGATGCCAAACTCGCAGACAAGTCTAATTCATAAGCAACATTCCTATATTTTCTCAAAATTTGGTAAGGACTAATGTAGTGAGGACAGAGCTTTCCTTTCTTCCCAAACCTCATCCCTCCTTTCATAGGAGAAACTTTCAAGAACACCCAATCCTCACTTTCGAACTTCAAATCTCTTCACCTCATATCGGCATAGGATTTTTCATGACTTTGAGCGGTCTTAAGCCTCTCCCCAATAACCTTAACTTTCTCCATTGCTTGGTGCACAAGGTCAGTCCTGAATAATCTACTTTAGCCTACTTAATACCACCCAATTAGTGACCTACACCTCCTACCATAAAGAGCCTCGAACGGTACCATCTAAATGTCAGGGTGATAGCTATTATTGTAGGCGAATTATATAAGAGGCAAGTGATCTACCCAACTACCCTTGAAATCAGTTACACAGGCTCTCAACTATCCTTTAAAGTCTGGTTTGTACGCTCTGCTTGCCCGTTCATTTAAGGATGGAAAGCGGTGCTAAGATTTACTTGAGTGTCTAACCCTTTCTGAAAAGATTGCCAAAACTGAGAAGAAAATTGTGTTCCCCTATCGGATATTATGGATACCGAGGATCCATTCAATCGAACAATCTCTTGAATGTACAACTTTGCATAATCCTCTCCAGTATTAGTTGTCCTCAAGGGCAGAAAATGAGCAGACTTAGTCATTCTATCAATGATTACCCAAATAGAATCATATTGGTTCGAGAATGCGGAAGACCGGTGATGAAATCCATGCTTCTCATCTCCCATTTCCACATGGGAATAGCTATATCTTGAGAAGTGTCGCCATGTCTCAAATGTTCAACTTTAACTTGTTGACAATTTAGATACTTAGCAATAAAATGAGCAACGTCCCTTCTCATATTATTCCACCAATATATCTCCTTTAAGTTATGATACATTTTTGTAAAGCTGGGATGGACCGTATACCTGGATATATGGTCTTCGGTCAGAATTCTCTCAAGCAAATCATCGATAATAGGAACACACTGTCTACCTTGGTATCGCAAAATACCATCTCCTCTAATATCGAAGGCCATAACTTTTTGCTGACCAATATCTTCCCTTATTTGCATAAGTATGGGGTCATTAACCTACTTCTCCTTAACTTCAGCACCTAGGGATGGCTTATCCATTTCATGAACAATCACTCCTCCATCTTTGGAATCTAAAAGTTGGAGTCCTAAATTAGCTAGTTTGGGGATGTCCTTTACTAAACTTCTTTTTTTCTCCTTAACATGAGAAAGACTGCCCATGGACAAGCTGCTAAGAGTATCAGCAACAACAGTAGCATTACCTGGGTGATAGTGCAAGCTCATGTCTTAATCCTTCAACAAATCAAGCTACCTCCTCTGCCTGAGATTCAGCTCTTTCTACGTGAACACATACTGCAGACTCTTGGGGTCAGTGAAAATGTCTACATGCACCCCATATAAATAATGACGCCTAATCTTGAGTGCAAATACCACAACTGCCAATTCAAGATCATGGGTGGGATAATTTTTCTCATGAATCTTAAGTTGCCTGGACGCATAAGCAACCACTTTGCCATGCTGCATCAGTACACAACCAAGTCCCACCTGGGACGCATCATAATAAACCACAAATCCCTCAGTACACTTTGGAAGCATCAAAACAGGAGCAGTAGTCAACCGATCCCTTAACTTCTCAAAACTACCCTCACAAGCATCGGACCATATGAACTTCACCATTTTCTGAGTCAACTTAGTTAGTAGAGTAGCTATAGAAGAAAAACTCTCCACAAACTTCGTATAATAACCCACTAGACCCAAGAAACTCATAATGTTGATTAGAGTTATCGGTCTAGGCCATTTCTTCACTGCCTCAATCTTTTGGGGATCTACCTTAATCCCTTCAATATAAAAAATATGCCCAAGGAAAGCCACAACACTATGCCAGAATTCAAACTTGGAAAATTTGGCATACAACTCCTGGTCCTTAAGGGTCTGAAGTACAATTCGGAGGTGATTGGCATGCTCTTTCTCACTCTGGGAGCACACTAAGATATCATCAACGAAGACTATGATGAACAAATCTAAAAACCATCTAAACACCCTATTCATAAGATGCATAAAGGCTGCAAGGGCATTAGTCAAACCAAAGGACATAACTAAAAATTTTATAATGGTCATACCAGGTTCGAAAAGAGGTCTTGGGAATATCAACTTCCCTAACCTTCAACTGATGGTAACCTGAACAGAGGTCTATTTTTTAGAAACACTTAGCACCCTAAAGTTGGTCTAAAAGATCATCAATTCTGGAAAGAGAGCACTTATTTTTCACCGTGACCTTATTCAACTCATGATAATCTATGCACATACGAAGGGACCCATCTTTCTTTTGCATGAAAAGTATCGAAGCACCCCAGGGAGAGACACTAGGATGGATGAAACCCTTATAAAAGAGGTCTTTCAACTACTCTTTTAACCTTTTTAGCTCCATAGGAGCCATTCTATATGGTAGGATGGAAATTTGATGAGTAATAGGTAAGAGATCAACCCTAAAATCTATTTCCCTATCAAGAGGAATTCTGGGAAGATCTTCGCGAAAAACTTTAGGAAATTCATTCACCACTGGAACGGACTGGAGTGAGGGACTTTTAACTCTAGAATCCTTAACGCAAACTAAATGGTACACACAACCTTTAGAAATCATTTTTCGAGCTCTAAGGTAAGAAATAAACCTTCACTTTGGTGCTAAAGAACTATCATCCCATTCTAGGACTTACTCATTAGGAAAACCAAACATAACATTTCTGGGCCTACAGTCCACAGTAGCATAACAAGAGTGAAGCCAATCCATCCCCAGAATTATATCAAAATCCACTCCCTATGAATATGACTGGGTTGTCCACAACTATAATACACACCCCTACCCATAAAGCATTTACCATGGTGAACCTTACCACAGTTGGGGCAAGGAGCATAGGACGGATTCGGCTGGGCCACACTACTCTGGTATTGAGTACCCTGTATCTTGTGACCATTACTAGGCAGAATACATTGATCACCCAAAGGTTTAGGGGCAGGAACACTAGCTGATGAATGAGCATGTCCCCAAGATTTCTTCTTGGGCTAATGTTTGCCTCCCTTACCACTATGTTGCTGGCTTACTTCCTGATCTGTCGGCCTAGTCCTTTTATTTTGACGCCCCTCTACTTTGGCATGCATGTTCTTTTCATCCTCAACCTGCTGCATGTACACCACTAACTTGGATATATCCATGTAATTGTTCAGCATCGCCCCTTTACTCTTTAGTAAAAAATCATCAAAGAGGCCAGAAACAAACTTTCTCATTCGGGATCTCATATTGGACACCAACTCCGGAGCATATCGAGATAACTGAGTAAACTTTAGTGCATACCCCTTGACGCTCATCTTTCCCTATTTCAAGTTCACAAACTCCTCAGCCTTAGCCTATCTCAACTCATGAGGAAAGAATTGATCAAGAAAGGTTGTGAAAAATTCTTCCCAAACTGTCGGTTTTGTATCTTTACCCCTATATTTCTCCCATTAATCGTACCACTGATATGCTACCTCTTTCAGATGCTAGGCTACAAACTCCACCCATTCAGTATCACTAGCATGCATCACCCTAAAAATCTTTTCCATTTCATCAACAAATCGATGAGGATCCTCTCAACTTTAGATCCCGTGAAGGTTAGTGGGTGTAGCCGCATAAACTGGCCAACTCGAGTAACATCTAATGAACCAATAATAAAACTGACATTTCCCGACTGATGGGACTGAGATGATACAATTTGGGCAAGCATTTGAATGGTATGTCTGAACTCGACATTAGAAACTTCGCACTGCATGGGCTGAGCTAGCACGGTACCAGACCAGGAAGCCCGAGAAGGACTAGTCAGGACTGGTGGGACTCCAGTAGGAGCAGTGGTGTCAGAAGTGTGGGCTCCATTACGGGTCCACATCCCATGAGTAAGATGAACCTCCTCAGTAGTTGCCCCAGTAGGGGCAGAGGTTTCAGCGGGAGTCCTTTATCTATTAGCCCTTCTTGGAGGCATGATCTAAAACATGGAAAGTAGGAGTTAGAAGATTTTTCTTGGAGATAGACTTTCTAGCACGAATTTAGAACATGAAAATAGGGAAACAATCCTAAATGCCTTGTAGCCTCCCGTTTATAAGTATGGCGTGCTACACACCCAAAAAAAAAGATTCTACTCCACATAACTTCATAAACACCCTGGGACCTTGAACCGTGCTCTGATACCAAGTTTTTCATGACCCAAGCCCGTAATGGGTATCCCAAACCAATGAAGGCCCGATAAGAC
Source organism: Capsicum rhomboideum (assembly GCA_031232105.1). Taxonomy (NCBI): domain Eukaryota; kingdom Viridiplantae; phylum Streptophyta; class Magnoliopsida; order Solanales; family Solanaceae; genus Capsicum; species Capsicum rhomboideum. The sequence continues at coordinate 153,163,169 of CP124714.1, forward strand.
CCATTAGCATTTCATTATAAGCATGATCATTAAAAGTGTGGAAAATAGACAAATTAGTATGGATATTCAACTTTAAATAAGTTCATAAAACAAATATTAAAAACACAACATCTGTCTACATCTATCTACAAAGCCTCTAACATTATGAATAGAAATTCTAAGCCGAAACATGGCCCCGACTATACCATAAAATAGCTGACTAGAGTCTAATTAAGGAATATATATGTCTTCCAAAATATGGAGGGCTCACCACTTATTACTAGCTGTCTGGACGAATCTACTGCTGCACAGTGCCACGAGAATATGCCTCTAAACCTACATCATGAAATGATGTAGCTGCCTGGAAATGGTCAATACGTGGAATGTATTGGCGTACAGAACAAATAAAAGACAATATAGACTATATAAAGGAAATAATCATTAAGTAAAATCAAGGTAATATGATAAAATATCGGTTGTGACTCTAAGTAAAAGAAAACAATACTTTCTATCTTTCCATTTTGAACTAGCATACTCTTTGTCACTTATCTTTCCCTGTTTCAAGTTCTCAAACTCCTCATCCTTAGCCTCCCTTAACTCTTGAGGAAAGAAGTGATGGAGAAAGGCCGCGAAAAATTCTTCCCAAACTGCCCGTTCAACATCTTCAACCCTATATTGCTCTCATTCTTCGTACTACTGATATGCCATCTCTTTCAGCTGGTAGGCTGCAAACTCCACCCCTTCAGTATCACTAGCATGCATCACCCTGAAAATCTTTTGCATTTCATCAATAAATCCTTGAGGATCCTCCTCAACTTTGGATCCTGTGAAGGTTTGTGGGTATAGCGGCATAACATGGCCAACTCGAGTAACATTTGATAAACCAATAACATAACCAGCATTTCCAGACTCGCAGAACTGAGACAATATAATTTGGGCAAGCATTTGAATGGTCTATCTAAACTTGACATTAGAAACTTTACCATACAGGGGCTGAGCTCGTGGGGTACCAAACCTGGGAGCTATTGTATCCAAAAGTACATGCAAGTGTACGTGGTCGTGCAAGTAATATAGTGGCTCTTGCGAGCCGAATATCGATCCCACAGGGACTTGGTGTTTAGCAAGCGCTTTAATACATCATACTTTCTATTAAGCTCATATCCAACCAAGCTATTTTTCACTACTATCATCTTCCCAACTCTCTTTTGTTTGCTCCATCTCTTTAAGCTAGCTTACACATCTTTAGCATGGAGTATTTGCTATCAACACATGATTCACTTCTTTGGATCAATTTTTCTTTTCATTCCATTACCCCCAACTAACACATAAACTATTTCACAACACCAATATCTATTATTTTGGGACTTCACTTTCACTTTTTCCTTCTTCATTTTTCCACTCCTTAACATCTTAATTTTTCAACTAAAGTGCTTAGAAGTTTTGGATCAAATTATTGTCAATTGAAAGAAAAGGAATAAGCTAAATAAAAGGCTACCAAAAATAGACTAAAGGCTCAGTGGGTCTAACTAATATCATGCAAAAAGGGTATATAAGGTGGGCATAAAACATGGCTATCAAAGAAATACCTATATCATCTCCTAAACTCAACATTCTTTATTTCTCTTTGCAAACACACCGGGTAAGTGCTAGACATCACTATGCAACATGGAATATGACAAAATCTCACTCACACATGGAACATGTTTAAGTCAATAAGGATCCCTATAGACTCTAAACCAAGCGATAACAAGAATTCAATATTAAGCCAACATCACACAAGAGTCAAACAAATAAGCCTAAGTGTTTCACAATAGTCATTCAATTTACTACACATGCTTCGACATTCAAAACCCACTTGCATCATGCAATCATATGTAGCATTTAACTAGAGCATCTCTAAAATTTTAAAATTACTCCTAAAAATAAAAAAGGATACTGGGTTCAAAGGGCTCCCCCTCGGAAAAGAACCGAAAAGAAAAACCGAGGGGTGGATGAAGTGTGCTACTAAATAAAACTAAAAATTACTAAAAGAAAATCTTTTTGTATTTTTCAAATTTTCAGCAACATAAGCAAAAAGCAAATAACTAAATAACCAAAAGACACCTATAGCACACTCCACCCTAATCAAATCGAAAGATTTCCCCACCCCACACTTAAAATCATACTTTATCCCCAAAGTATAAATTAAAAGTAAGGATAGAAATACTTCTTGAGGCCTCTAGACCTAGCCAGTAGCATCACATTCATTAAGGAGGTCCGAGGGACCCCACACTCAGTTTTGTCCATGCTCCTTAGCTAAGATCTTGGGTACTCAGACTTTCCCTCAACCTATCACCTCAAAACAAAAAATAAAAACAAAGGAGATACTAAAGAAAACTAAAAAAAAAAATAATAATAACTACCTTAACTTGGGTTGCCTCCCAAGCAGTGCCTGATTTTTTGTCTCAGCATGACTCATATTATAACTTCATCATCCATATTCTCTCATCCTCTTCCTCTTTCTTGGAGCCCATCTTCTCCTTCTTTTTTGACCTCTCAAATGCTCATGATCGAGGTCTGCCACTCTTCTTACACTACCTTTTCAGCATGCCATTCAAGTAGTGCTGGTTTAGGCTTACTGATCGATTCAGGAAACTTCATGAGAGTGTTTGAAGATGTAATTAGTGGTTTGCACTCATCCACCCCACACTCACCCACTTCCATAGCTGTGATCATGCATAGCTATCTATAGTCTGAGGGTGTGTTGAGTGCTTTGTACACCCTGAAGGCAACCTCCTCATCATTTAATATCATCTTGAGCGTCCTCTCTTATATCTATAAATGCTCTAATAGTAGCCAAGAATGGACGTCCCAATATGATTGGTACCCAGTCATCTGCATCATAATCAAGAACGATAAAGTCAGCAAGAATAATAAACTTACCAACCTTAATGAGAACATCCTCTATGATTCCTTCGGGGACCACTCTCATTCTGTCCGCCATTTGTAACACCACTGAGAAGGGCCTTGGCTTTCCTAAACCAAGAGTATTGAAAACTTAAAGGGGCATCAACTTGATACTTGCCACCAAAACACTCAAAGCATGGACAATGTCACTTTCACCAATTTGTATAAGAAGGGTGAAACTCCCAGGGTCTTTGAGCTTTTTGGGCATCTTGCAAATGACTACAGAACTACACTTTTATGTGAGTACCATAGTCTCAATATCACCAAGCCTAATTTTATTTGTGACCACGTCCTTTACGTACTTTACATACTTTGGCATTCCCTGCTAAATATCTATAAGAGGAAGGTTAATGTGAAGTTCTCTGAATATGTCAAAGAACTTCTTAAAACAAGCATCTTCTTTTGCTTTATTGAGCCTTTGAGGGAAAGGTGGTGGTAGTCTATTTTGAGGTTGCTCAATCGGTTTTTTATTAAGGTACTCAGACTTCCCCATTTTGTCAACTCTTTTAAACTCAACTTGTTTTTCTGCTTGCTCAAGTGTGATCAACTCTTCTTGCACCTCATAATTTTTTTTTGGGTATACATCAATCAAATCTCTACCACTCCTCAAAGTGATTGTCATAACTTGTTTTGGATTTTGCTCTGTAGCACCAGGCAAACCCCCTTGCGGTCTTGTGTTCTGTGTCTGAGCTAACTGGCCCATCTGTATCTCTAGATTCTTTTGAGCTAGTTGCTGATTTTTTATTTCTACAGCCATTTGCTCTTGGTTGGCCAGTATCTTTTTCAAAATCTCCTCTACATTATTGGCTTGAGTGTTATTCTGAATGCCTTGCTGCTTCTTAAACTGCTGATATTAAGCCTGGTTATTTCCCCATGAGTAACTGGGTTGTCTCTGCCAGTTGTAGTTGTAGGTATTACCATAGTTTTGATTACCTCTTTATGCATTGCCCAAAAAATTCACAGACTCTGGATTTGCCCTACAATAGCCTAAAGAATGACTACTATTATCACAAATTTTACTCCAAGTCTGAAATTGCTAAACCGCATTAACTTGTGATATTATTCACCTTAATCATACCTGCTAACTTCTTCACCATGCTTCTAGGCATATCACCATTCCAATCTGGATTACCTTGTGCAATTCTATTTAGAAGAGTGTACAGCTCATCATAATTTTTCTCCAAAGCCTGACCACCTGCCACTGAATCTAACAAAATTTTCATAATATGGTTAAGATCTTCAACAAAAGTATGAGTTAATACCTCATTGGTCTGTTAGTGATGTGGAAAATCTTTGAGAAGTGACTTGAATCTCTTCCATGCATAATAGAGATTCTCATCTGGCTTTTGCTTGAAACTCAGAATCTCACTCCTTAACCTTGCAGTTTTGCCCGAAGGAAAGAATCGAATGAGGAACTTCTTTGCCAAATCATCCTAAGTTGTAATTGAATTTGAAGGTTCTGCCTTCAACCATTTCTTCGCTTCTCCCAATAGTGAGAATGAGAAAAGTGTGAGCCTCACATAGTCTCTGGAGACTCCAATGGGAATAAAAGTATCACTGATCTCCAAGAAGTTTTGTAGATAAACCTGTGGATCCTCATGTGATAAGCCTTTAAACTGCCCGCTTGGGTACAACAATTGTACCATGTTCTGCTTCAGCTCAAATCTGCCTCCTGCGACTAGCTTTTGAATACAGGAGGTCATATTAGTTGCGAGTGGGATTACCACATTGCACACTATCCTACGAGGTGGTTGTTCATCATCCATTGCTGCAGAAATAGTCTCATCCTCTTGAACTTGCAAGATTGGATAGAAAAGTGTTGCTTCTCTCCTTAATTAGTGCAAGTGTCGCTCAGTTTTGGGATGTGGTTCAACCAATTCCCTCTCCCTTTCCATCTTACTCAATATTCAAACCTGTACCTGCAAATTCAGTAGCTAAGACCAAGTAGTTAGCACATATCAAACAAAATAGTAAAAATAAAAATTAGAAGGTTGCTAATTTTCAAGTCCCCAGCAACGTCGCCAAAAACTTGTTGCATCCAAACGCGCACTCAAGTGTACGTGGTCGTGCAAGTAATATAGTGGCTCTTGCAAGCCGAATATCGATCCCACAGGGACTTGGTGTTTAGCAAATGATCCAACTTAAGTATTACTATTGAAGTTAAACAAGTGCAATTCGTAACCAAAGAGAGTTTGAGTTTTGTTTTTATAAATTAAATGATAAAAGTAACTACAATATGAAATTTGAATTGTAAACAACATATAGAGAGTTCCAGGGTTGAGGAAATTACTTCACCTTCATGCATAACTATGGTTTCTAGTCGGTGTTGGTGCTTATCGTGATTGTTGATCTATGGGGTTGATGTTACAACTTGGGAATGGTTATCCTCAATGAAGACTATGAAGAACAAATCCAAAAACTGTCTAAACACCCTGTTCATAAGATCCACAAAGGCTACAGGTGCATTATTGAAACCAAAGGATATAACTAAAAATTCATAATAGCCTTACCTGGTTCGAAAAGCGGTCTTAGGAATATCAGCTTCCCTAACCTTCAACTGATGTAACCCAAACGAAGGTCTATTTTGGAGAAACAATAAGCATACTGAAGCTAGTTGAAAAGATCATCAATTCTGGGAAGAGGTGTCATACCTCAAATCCTATTGAGATGAACAGGCACCCGACGCCCTAAAGACTCAAGAGAACCAACTTTAACCTGTGCTTACCATGCATATAACTATGAGAATCATGAAACTTTGACAAATACATATAAGCTAAAATAATGAAAGACCAGTATAGATAGACCCAAACCACATATACATGACTTGGTTGTTGGGGCCACAACTGTTACAAGACTAAACATATTTGAACTTCATACATCAGTCTACAAAGCCTCTATAGGAAACATAGTCTAGGTCGGGACAAACCCCACCTTACAAAACTACTGTACAATACCAAAATACACATATCAATGACTCGATAAAGCCCCGAATCAAATTGGAGCTCACCAATCACAGCTGAGTGTTCTGTGCTCCTATTGAGGAGGTATACTAGCTGGAGTACCTGTAGCTGTGGCATGAAACACAGTGTCCTCATGAGGGACATCAGTAAGTAAGAGTGTACTGAGTATGTAAGGCATAAAGTGACCATAGGTAAGACAAGATCTTAATAAAATCAGATATCAATATATAACTGTATAGATAAGAATAAAAGACCACCTTTGCCTGTATTTATGGGATCGTGTACATTACATCTTTTACTTTACTTTATCTTTCTTTGCATTATGAAATTGTAAAGCATATAATACAAATGACCAGCTGATCAATGGTAAAAGAGGATGATCCATGCTAGGTATTTTAACCCTTGGGATACGGTCCTCATAAATACACAAATCGGGATCGACCCATGCTAGGCTTTCCTTTCACCCCTGGGATACCACCCGTGATATTGGGATCGGCCCATGCTAGGTGTTCCTTCCACCCTTGGGATACCACCCAAGAATATACAGATTCTCTTTACATCATTTTTTTAATATTTGAGATAGCTCTTTTGGTGGTCATAACATTATTGAGTTTTAAACTATGGACCAGTAGTGAGAGATATGTGAATACGTATTTAAGGCAGTAACAATGACATAAGGAGCAAATGTAACATCAATGTATTAGATTTCATGCCAAAGAACATATAATCGAATAGCCTTACATACCTTGTTGTACAACTCCGATATTACCCCAAATTAATCTCCTGCCCTTCGAACTACTTATCTACAATAAAGTAATTGGTAACACTAGTATTAGTAGCTAATCAACATATTTAAGACACTTAAACTCACCCAAATAGTAGCCGGGCAGTAAGCCCATAATTAATTTATTCAAGGGTGTTCTTTCTACCCTTACTTCTCCAATTACATTAACATACCATACAAATTCTTATAAGGTCCTCCAAAACAATTTCAGCCTCATTACACCCTCAAAACAGTATATAAAGTGGAGTGGGCAGTAGGCTTACACAATATTCAGTTCGGTGGTGTATCACCACATCTTCCGTCTATAATTCAATACAAGTTAGTTATATCCTTTCCCAACATCAACCAAGCTGCCCCCAACATATACACATAAAACAATTCCTAAAACACCCCCAATATCCTTTATCATAGCAACCAAATATTGAACTCATCATCTCTAGAGTTCTTGACAATAATATATACACAATTCTCCACAAAACATGTATATAGGAAGGGGGCAAAAATAGGCAGTAGCCTTACCTTAATTTTGTGATAGTTTATTCTCTTAACTTGTATTTCTTCAATATCTTGGTTCCTTCACACATAAACCAAAGGAGAAGAGAAAAATATCTTAATAACCAAGAAAAATGGGACTGCCAAGTTTATAGAGGGTTGTCTTATAATTTAAACATGAAGAACATAATTTTCATAGTCTTCTTGAGATAAGCTCATGATTTGTTCACTTACCTTTAGCTTGGAAGGAAGGTAAATCCCAAGAACCCTAATGGAAACTTAGGGTTGTTGTAGAAGCTAAGATAGAGCAAGAGAGAAGACTCTAGAAGGCTGAATTTTTATCTAAGTTAAAATGGGTCAAATGAGCTAGTTTCAATCCCTTTAAAGGGAGCTACTCTTGGTCAACTTTCTTGGCTAATTTGGGCCATATTTTATCAAGTATTTGGTGCACCTACTTTCCCATTATACTTGGGCCTTTGTGGATCTGAAACTGTTGGGCCTTGGCAGCCCATTCTTCTCTTTTTTTTCTTTTTTAACTTGGGCCAAAATTAATTCAAGTAGGTGGTAGTGTACTTGGCCCAATAAGCTGGTCAAAGGAGTCTTAGTAGGTAATGCACCTACTTGGTTCTTAGATTGGTTAATAAGTCAAAGTAGGTGATGCACCTACTTGTCACCTACTAGCTTAATTTAAGTCAAGCAAGCAACTCACTTATTTTATTCCATATTCTAAGTCTTAACCTCTTATGTTAACTTAATACTTATATACACTTGGACACTTTAATCCTTGAGGTAGAATACCACTTTATTATCTCGCGTTTAAGTACTTCTGTTTGGGTTAACTTGGCGTATACATGTTGAAATGTTTGGGCCATTATAATATCCTTTAAATCCTCTTTAAGCCACCGCTAATCACTTAAGAAACTTGGTTCGTTACCTATGCAACAAGGTTACCTCAAGTCCCATATCAATAGAACAAGTACACGTAAAATACGGGGTGTTACAAGAGGGTACTTATTTTCACTGTGACCTTATTCAACTGACGATAATCTATGCACATACGAAGGGACGCATCTTTCTTCCGCATGAAGAGTATTGGAGCACCCCAGGGAGAGACACTAGGATAGATGAAACCCTTATAAAGGAGGTATTTCAATTGCTCTTTTAACTCTTTTAGCTCTGCAGGAGCCATTCTATATGGTGGGATGGAAATTGGATAAGTATCAGGTAAGAGATCAATCCCAAAATCTATTTCCCTAGCATGAGGAATTCCAGGAAGATCTTCGGGAAAAACTTCTAGAAATTTATTTACTATAGGAACGAACTAGAGTGAGGGAATTTCAATGCTAGAATCCTTAACTCAAACTAAATGGTATACACAGCCTTTAGAAATTATTTTTCAGGCTCTAAGGTAAGAAATAAACCTTTTCTTTAGTGCTAAAGAACTACCCTCCCATTCTAAGACTGACTCATAAGGAAAAACAAACGTAACTTTTCTGGTCTTATAGTTCAGAGTAACATAACAAGAGTGAAGCCAATCCATCCCCAGAATTACGTCAAAATCCATAATTTCTAGTTCTATTAAATCTACCAACATATCTTTATGAAAAATAGACACAATATAATTTTTATAGACCCTCTTAGCAATGATTGATTCACGAACTAAGGTAGAAACTGAGAAGGGTTCAGGCATATTTTCAGGACCAAAATCAAAATGTATTGCCATATAAGGAGACACATAAGACAAGGTGGAACTGGGATCAAGTAACACATATACATCCTGGGAGAAGAATTGTAACATACCCGTGAAAACATCTGGCGAGGTCTCTGAATCCTGGCGAGTACATAGGGCATACAGACTATTGCAACCACTGCCTGTACCTGAAGTGGTCCCTTATGTAGCTAGGGTGGAGGAAGTAGTAGTCAGTGCCTTGCTACCCCAAATGTCCCTCTTGCCTTTAGACACTCCCTATAAATGTGACCGGGTTGTCCACAACCATAACACACACCCCTACCCATGAGGCATTTACCATGGTGAACCTTACCACAGGTGGGGCAAGGAGCATAGGATGGATTCGACTGGGCCACACTGTCCTGGGACTGAGTACCCTACATCTTTAGACCATTACTAGGCTGAAAACATTGATCACCCGAAGGTTTAGGGGCAGGTTCACTAGCTAATGAATGAGTATGTCCCAAATATTTCTTCTTGGACCAATGTTTGCATCCCTTACCACTATGTTGCTGGCTTGCTTCCTCATCTGTCGGCCTAGCCCTTTTATTTTGACGCTCCTCTGCTTCGGCCTACTTTTTCTTTTCATCCTCAACCTGCTGCATGTACACCACTAACCTGGATATATCTATGTCACTATTTAGTATCACCCCTTTACTCTCTAGTATCAAATCATCAGAGAGGTCAGAAGCAAATTTCCTCATTTAGGATCTTATATTTGACACCAACTCCGAAGCATAGTGAGATAACTGAGTAAACTTTAGTGTATACTCCTTGACGCTCATCTTTCCCTTTTTCAAGTTCACAAACTCCTCAGCCTTAGCCTCCCTCAACTTCTGAGAAAAGAAGTGATCAAGAAAGGCAGCAGAAAATTCCTCCCAAACTGCCGATTCAGAATCTTTACCCCTATATTACTCCCATTCATCGTACCACTGATATGCCACTTTTTTCAGCCTGTAGGCTGTAAACTCCACCCGTTCAGTATCACTAGTATGCATAACACTAAAAATCTTTTCCATTTCATCAACAAATCCTTGAGGATCCTCCTAAACTTTGGATCCCATGAAGGTTGGTGGGTATAGCCGTAGAAACTGGCCAACCCGAGTAACATCTGATGAACCAATAACAAAACTAGCATTTCCCGACTGACAGGACTAAGATTACACAATCTGGGCAAGCATTTGAATGGTCTGTCTGAACTTGGCATTAGAAACTTTGCCATGCGGGGGCTGAGCTTGCGCGGTACCAGACTTGAAAGCCCTAGAAGGACTAGTCAGGATTACTGCGACCCCAGTAGGAGCAGTGGTGTCAGAAGTGCAGGCATCATTATGGGTCTGCATTCCATGAGTAGGACGAACCTCCTCAGTAGTTAAACCAGTGGGGGCGAAGGTTTTAGCTAAAGTTCTTTGGCCATTAGCCCTTCTTGGAGGCATGATCAGAAATGTGGAAAGTAAGAGTTAGAAGAGTTTTCTTGGAACTAGACCTATCACAAACTTAGAACATGAAAAAAGGGAAACATTCCTAAATGCCTTGTAGCCTCCCATTTATAAGTGTGGCGTGCTACACACCCATAAAAAGGACTCTACACTACACAACTTCATAAACACCCTGGGACCTTGAATCATACTCTGATACCAAATTTATCACGACCCGAGCCATGGCCCTGGACTTAACGGGTATCCCAAACCCCTTAGCATTTCATTATAAGCATGATCATTAAAAGTGCAGAAAATAGACCCATTAGTACGGATATTCAACTTTAAATAAGATCGTAAACCAAATACTAAAAACACAACATCTGTCTACATTAGTCTATGAAGCCTCTAACATTATGAATAGAAATCCTAAGCCAGAACATGGCCCTAGCTATACCATAAAACAACTGACTAGAGTCTAATGAAAGAATATATATGTCTTTCGAAAGATGGAGGGCTCACCACTTGTTACTAGCTGTCTGGACAAACCTACTGATGCATAGTGCCACGAGAATATGCCTCCAAACCTACATCATGAAATGATGTAGCCGCCCGAAGATAGTCAACACGTGAAATGTATTGGCATACAGAATAAATAAAAGACAATATAGACTTTATAAAGGAAATAATCATTAAGTAAAATCAAGGCAATATGATAAAATTTCGGTTGTGACTCCAAGTAAAACAAAACAATACTTTCTATCTTTCCATTTTGAACTAGATGGTATCACCGACTTTCGTTAAAACACCACGGGCTATCTGGGTCTGATCAACGCTCAACTGGCTAAGCCCCAATCCATGTTTTCCACATGAATTGAGATTAAGTCATTTCATCTAGCACAATCATCCTCATAGAGGAAAACATAAGGTTGTCCAATTAAGGATCGAACTATTTCTATGTTGGCAAAACACAGGTTTCGGGTATTGAGTCCTTTGGACCCAAACCTTCTCGGTTAACCATCTAATTCTCTTTGAGCCCAGATTTTAGCCTTTTCAAATCATTAATCATTATTTAAAATAATATCAATTCCATTCGGGGCATAGATCATCGTTGGTATCGTCAAACCAAGACTTGCAAGTCATCCATTTCATTTTTCCATTTAACCATAAGATTGGTTGTCAATTTATCATGCCCAATATATTAAGACCAAGTATAAAAATGGTTCTTGGAAATCAACCAAAATCAATTTAAGAGTCCATTTAACCATTGGGAGTCATAGTCATTCCTCAGTATAACAATAAATCTTTCAATATGAGTCAACCCTAGTTAAATTGTTAGAACATTGATTACATGTAAAACCCATCAATAGTAACATCATTTTGACTCAACAATAATCCAAACATTTATATAGTAGTTTGGGAAAGTAAATATTTCACTTCCTATTCTCAAGATTTAAATCAATATGTATTCAAGAGTAATCTCAAGTACAAAGTATTAAAATACAATTTTGTTTTTACTTTCGCAAATTCCATATACATATACATGTAACCCCAATTTATTACTCAATATTCACTTAAGCATACAAGGGTTTCAGAAAATCATAATTTTGAAATTTACTTGAGAAGAGGTTGTTCTGCATACTTTTTTGATGAAGGATTATAGAGGAACAATTTAGAGCTTGACCTTTGAATCCAATTATGAACTTGACTTCTTTCTTGACTTAGAGAGGATGAGAGGGGAGGTTTCTAATCGATTTAGGGATAATTATAATGTAGGAAACACGTTTTAAAGTAATAGGGGACAATTTCCTTAGTGTAAGGACCAAAATGCCCTTAAAATAGCATGTAAAAACAAAGTCTCGCTAGGCAAATTAGGGAGGTCGCAGTGCACACCTCAAGGCGTGGTCTCCCTTCGTGCTGCGCGAGGCCCATCGCAGGGTCCAGCCTATGCGGTGTGAGGCTCAGTGCGGAGTCGAGGTAGTGTACTCTCATGCTACCCCATGCGGCGCAAGGCCTAGGTTTGGCCTCCTAGTGCATGATGCATAGTCTCTTTTCTCGTCCTAAACTTTCCCAATGCACCCAAACTCATCCCAAAACGTTTTCTATTCATTCTAAGGGTCATATAGGTTCATTTTTAAGACAAAATGGGATATAATAACTTAAGGAGAATTACAGTACCCTCACCAAAATTGACATCGCCTTTCACTATCTTAGTACCCTCACCAACATTGACATCGCCTTTCACTGTCTCACCCTTATTACCACCCACATCAACTTCAAAAACCTTAGCACTGCTATCATCAACATCTATTGCACCTTTCAATATCTCAGACTTCTCACCAACCACACCAACTTTACAGACTGGAGGAGAACTGTCTTGAACAAAATTGCCCAGATTACCTGCACCACCATTGCCAGGGGAATCTTGTTCATTCTTTTTTTTCCCCTGAAAAATGTGACAACAAAATTTAAAACTCTATAAATGCATAATATAAAAAACGTAGCTGCTACATGATACAACCATAGTATATGATACCGTGGTAGTATTGTACAGAGCTGCATAAATGCATGCTCTGACACAATGCTATATAAAAAATAAGTAACAGTAAAATAACAAAAAACTTCATGATACTAAAACAGTATCTGATACCAAAATAGTATACCATTACCTCTAGTTTCTTCGTCAAATCACCAAACCTTGAAGAATCTCTCCAAATTTCCATCAACATATTTTCTAATATCATCCAGCTCCTTCTTCAAGTCAGCATTACTAGGTGCTCCATCTCCAATATTGCTTTGTCCAACATCAGCCTTTGGAAGTTGTGTGCAAAAAAAGTCCTCACTCAAACGCTGACTTTGAGAACCAACAGAACCACTTTCAAACTTTAATCAATCCAACTCTAATAAAACCTTTTCATTATCAGTTGGTGATTGTTTATCGACCTGCAAGTACATAATAAGCAAATTATAACAAATATGAATTAAACAATAACTTATAACAGACATCAAAAAATACATAAACATACCTGATCAGGTCGTAAGCTGAATATACGTAAACATACAAAGTCATGACCCATTTGTTTTTCCATCCTCCAATTTATAATTTGAGGAACATCAGAACCTTCACCATCAGTAAATCGACCATTCAAACCAGGACAACATTCGTAAAATCAAACTTGCAAAGCTAATGGGAAACCACCGTGTCTATAAAACCTAGATTTTATCCTAAACTTGTTCGTACACGCAGCAACAGTAAAGTGGAAAACATCAATATCCTATGCATAAGAATTATAATCGCCACTTTCAACCAAATCAAAATACGACATTTCAAGTATTTTGCTTTTAACCAAGGCAAACAAGAATGTATACACAAAGAAGAGGATTCCCATCTTCATCGCGTCAGCATCAAATTTGAATTTAGTATTACGGAAGCAATAATCAAATTGCACCAATGACACACTGGTTGAACATTAAAGTAACTCTTCAACAATCTATTACCATCTTTAAAAATCTTAATTGATATATTACCCGTACATCTTAAACTGATAACAACAACAAAGTCCCCTAACCCAAACCTAAGGTGTGAACCATTAACCACAAAGTGCATGACTTCCTCCTCTTCATCATGCACCTGCCTCATCCATATATTGTGTAACACACACCCCTGAATCATCACGGGGGGAAATCTAAAAAGGGACCGAAGCACGTTTGCATAAACATTGCAATTTGATTTTTTGATTACTTTACAATCAAATCAATAACAACAGAGCAATTTGTGCTACATTCAATCTTTGATTTATAATCTACATTCATTTGCAAATAAAATTCACCTTTCTGCAAATACGATGGGTAGACAATTTAGAAAACCAAAAACATCATAAAAAAAAACATATCAAAAGCATACAAAACTACTATATGATACCATAGTAGGATATGATATAGTTGTGGTATCTTTCTGGGATAATGACATACTAGAAAACAACAACAACACCAAAAAAATATATTAGAAGTATACAAAACTATTATATGATACCAAAAAGGCATATGATACTATAAGAGTATCATTCAGTGACAATGACACACTAGAAAATAAAAAACAACACCAAAAAGCATATTAGAAGCATACAAAACTACTATATGATACCACAAAAGTGTATGATACGGTGATGATATCATTCATGGACAATGACACACTGGTACACTATTTTAATATGCAATGATACCAACATGGTATATTCATATACCAGTATGGTATCATTAGGGCACAATCAAACTTTCATGCAAAAAAGTCCCCAAAAACTCATGATACCTTCCAAGACGGTTCAACACCAATATTTTCATCAGGGGTTTCAGGAATTGTCTCACTTGCTCTTTGTGGGAAAGACTCACAAACAAGATCAGGTGTATTGATTTTTTTTTTCTTATTCAATTGCTCATTCATTTTTGCCTTCCCTTTCCTTTTGGCATTCGCATCTTCAATTTCTTTAGGCAAATTTTCAACATCCGCTTCTGTATTTGCAGGAGCAAGGTTTGGCTCATCCTAATTCAAATTTCCAACATCCGCTTCTGTATTTGCAGGATCAGGGTTTGACGCAGTCTAACTTTGATTTGGACTATCATCCAAATACAAGGAGAAGCTTGAAGCAGACATAACTGGGGTAACTGACTCTTATTCACCTACATCATCAAAAGCACTGAAATCTTTAGGACAATGTTTCTGACCCATAGCAATAAAATCAAAGATAATCAACAAAAAAATATGAGCAAAAAAAAAAATCAAAATTATAGCTATAAATAAAAAAGTAGTTTGTATTAAATAATTAAAAGGAATCACAAAAAAGCCTACTCCGTCAAGAAAAAAACTAGCAGAAGTTGTGATTTTTTTTAAAATTTTAAATTGACTTGGAAAGTGGAAAAAGTGAAAACCATTGCAACATGGGGCATTAAATATGAAAGAATGAAAACATCGTGGGGATTGGGGCTTAATGGTACAAGCATTAAAGCTGAAAGAAGGTTCACTGGTATTGAGCATATAAAACTGAGCTTTAAAAAGAGGGGGGAGAGGGCCATGCAATGTAAATAATTTGGGCCGCCTACTTTTTCCCTTTTTCCCCTCAAAGATCTAACAAGTCAGTCCATCGATTGGTTAGACCAAAAAGCCCTCTCAGATATTTCGCTAGCATTATTTATTGTCTGAAATCCCACGCCCCTTACAATTCTTCTACGTTCAATCAGCGGTACGAAATCAAAGTTTGACTACAAGTACAAAAAACAATGTAGATATGGCGTATGACTTTGATTGCTGATTTGAAATTTCCATAGAGAGAAAAAAAGATATTCTTTTTATATAAGCTTTAATATATAATTTTATTTTTAAGAAAATTATGTTCGAAAATCTCAATCAAAATTTAAAAATTTATAACAATAATAATAAATTTTGTATAGTTCGTTCGATAAGCAAGATGTTGAAATAGACTTTATTTCTAATAAGAAAAAAACTATTTTGAAAAGACCCTCGAATCAAATAAAAAGGAAATGAGATCTCTCGTCTTCTTAAAATTTAAACATATGAGAATAACTTTTTGGAAAGACCCTCGAATCAAATATAAAAATGAAGATTTTCTTATACATAAAAATAAAATTTATTATAAAAGAATATAAAACTAAAAAAACAGTTTATAAAGAATTAGAAAATTATTTGTCTCTCAAATAAGACAACAAACAACAAGAAGAACATACCTAGTATATCCCTGTTGGGTTTTTAAGAGGTGTGAATGGGAAATGAATAGGTGTTTTCTTTGAAAAGACACCAAGAGAAAGGATGCAATTTGAATAGGCACCTTTTCACTTTGAATGGTTATGACCTCTCCGAAGGATTGTGACTTTTCCCATAGGTTGTGACTTTCCCCATAAGGCACAATAAGCACCTCTTCATACAACCTTTTCGTTGGCTATAAATTCAGAGGACTAGCCTCAGTTTTCTGCATAGAAAATTTCTGAACATCTTCTACATATTTTCTAACAATAAAATATAGAGTCATGTGTGATTCGTTGCCGTTCTTTGCGTTCGATGAAGTCGTTGGAGTTTGAGGTACCGCTACTCCATCGATAGGTATATCCGTTTTATGCTGGGAGGAAGTAATCCAAAACTTCGGGTACAGTGAGGGGATTAAATTCCTTAAGTACACACAAGAAAATTGTGGACTCGGATATTTTAATTAAGTTCTTTGCTTTTCTATTTATTTTTCTGATTTACTATTTTGAACACAGGATACTAACAATCTTAAGGAATTTATCATATTTTGTTCTATGTTCATTTTTTCTGCTCTGCCTGTGTTGTCCTATGAGGCAATATTGAGAGAAAAGGATTTTGTGGTTGCATTCGATTACATTCGGTAACTAAACAGGAAAGGATGATAAAACACTCAACGAGCAGGGGACACGACCAATGTTCAAAGCTTTCATATTGTTCTACTGGTGTAAAACGGTGCAACCGTTGGTCATTGTAGCCAAACCACTTCACTGTCTTGAGAAGTTTAATTGGAGAAGACACTTGAAATTTCAATATAAGAATTATATACTTGCACGAGCAATACCGTAGGTGGCATTTTGGCCTCTCAGATTCAAAAGGAAAATAAAATTTGAAAACTTCTCCAGAAATGCTATTCATTAAGATGAAGTCACTGTGTTTTGTTGAAGATAAAGCCAAATGCCATTACATCTGCAAAGAGTTCTAACCAGTGCTTTGATTTGGACCAATAGAATGGGAAAATCACAAAGAATGGTTGCAATAGTATAGATTGCAGCAAAGCTATGAAAATACAAAGGCAATATGTTCCGAGGAAAGCAAGAAGCAGACGTTGACTGGCCGCTGCCGCCAAAATCTGAACACTTAATGATTTGAACCGTCCTTCTTCCCACGACGATTTAGACAACAACGACAGAAACACAAGAAGGATGAACAAAGAGATTTAGATGACGAGATGTGAAAATAGGTCACAATTTATTTTCGGGTTGAACAAGCCAAATGTTCCTGGCACATGAAATGTTCATCAATGGAGTTTGAGGAAAATAAATTAATACTCTATTCCTCTAAAACTTGGTGCCGCTTTGACAAAGACGAACTGTCGAAGTGATCATGTACCAGAAGGTTTGGTGTCATTTGGATTGAGGATCACATCAAGGTAATATTCTATTCCTTGTCTGTTAGGAAGAGAATTGTTTCTAAAGTTTAAACAAGGTAGAGTTTTCTGGAAATTTCCATCATCACGTTGAATTTGTTAAGGGTTAATTAATGGTTGTGACGTTCTGCGTCTCTGAACCATTAATATCAAAGAAGACTCTTCTTTATTCTATAAAATGATTGGCATGAATTGTTGGAAGGCAACAACATTTGGTACATCCAAGTATTAAACACGTTGAAGTGATATTTTTTTTTTCTTATTTGTTTGTCCTCATCGTTGGTGTATGATTTGGTAGCTTGAGGAAAATACGTGGAAGATTATTTTCAAGGTTTTAAGATGTGCATTAGGCTTGGAAAATATTATTGAGGTCATGAAAATAATATTTAAAATGTGGGGGTTCTTGGCTTATAATAAAGTCAATATTAGACATGGTGTCTAATTTAATTTGAAAGAACAAGATATAATGGTGAAGGAACCAATTTAGTGAAGGAACTATTCCACTATAGGGGACATGGAAATCTTGATTAATCAAGAGAGAAAATAATCAGTCAAGCACGCAAGATTCCTCTATAGTTCATTAATGGAAGTGAAGTTCCATGCAAGGGTTTGAACTTTTGGCATAAATTGTGTTGCGTAAAATTAAAAGGGAACTTAATCATCGACAACTGCATGTGAGGAAATGGGTGCATCATGTCAAACCCGTTACGAGGGTGGTTGTCAGAGTTTATTACTAGTATATGACTAGTGTATGAAATCGCCAAATTGATAATTGAACATATACTTGTTTAGAAGAGTTATGTTCTTCCATGAAAGGGTGTCACTTGAAATGTCATGATTTTTCACGGAAAAAAAAAAAATGTGTCTAATAAATACAATTATTTGTATAGGCATGAGCGTTAGTAAAAGGCTACTCGCCTTTGTTGGTCAACAAAATAACGATAAATTAATCATTAATAATGATAGTATTTGTTGATAAGTTCTTGTTTATACTAGAACTTGTGGGGGGAAACTATCTATATAGTTAGCAGAATACTCAATCGAGTACCCCATAGAAAATACAATCTATTCCATATGAAAATGGAAAGGAATAAAGTCCAATTTTAATACTCCAAAGTGTGGGGGTGTTTGGCCGAATACGTTCTTAAACCCAAAAGGGTAAAGTAGCATCGAAAAAAAGTGTTGATTGTGTTTTATATAGAGAGTATGTCACCAATAGTAAAGGATATTGATTTTCGATAAAATCAGAAAATGTGGGTTTATTGACATTAGTGTATTATGTCAACCACATGATAAATGCCTTTGGTGGATATTGATATGGTAGTTAGTGAAATTTCTCACTTAACTAGTTCCGTCTTAGTGAAAGACTACTTGATTGAATTAGTCATTTGATGATTGATCATATGTATTTTAATTAAAGATCGTGTTCTTTAATTTCGTGAATGGATGTCACTTTAAAGGTTGTGACTCTTCATGATAAGATGTGTTTGTCGAAAGACAATTCTTAGAAAAGACAACGGTTTATTGAATGAATAAGTTCGTTGGTCTATAAATCGAAGAACAATTAATGATAAGAATGAAAATCGATAATAGCTTGAATTTTCACATTTGTGAATGTGCTATTAGTTGGATATTTGAAGAAGTAGACTTAAAAGAAGTGGATTGATTGAGAAATATATATTGTTAAAAGGTTGTGGCACAACTGAGGTCAATAATCCACAAGTATTGGTATAATGACGTTACTGTAAGTGTAGTCATCAGTCTATGATATATCCTAATTTCTAAGTGTAAGACGCAGCAAACGTCAAAAGGCATCTACTTCCTTTGATCCCGATTTCTTGACATTCTTAGTAGAGAATGAGCCTCAAACCTTTAAAGAAGCTATGTCTTCTTCGGAAGCACAATATTGGAAAGAGGCAATCAATAGTGAAATAGAATCCATATTGACTAATCATACGTGGGAATTAGTTGATCTTCCTCCAAGAAACAAACCATTGGGTTCTAAATGGATCTTCAAAAGAAAAATGAAAGATGATGGCACTATTGATAAATATAAGGCAAGACTAGTTGTCAAGGGGTTCAGACAACGAGAAGGTCTTGATTATTTCGACACGTACTCACCGGTAACAAGAATTACGTCAATTCGAGTATTGATAGCGTTAGCCGCCATGTACGGTCTTCAAATTCATCAAATGGATGTGAAGATAGCCTTCTTAAATGGAGAATTGGAGGAAGAGATCTACATGGATCAACCCGAAGGGTTTGTAGTTCTAGGAAAAGAAAAGAAGGTATGTCGACTTGTTAAGTCACTTTATGGACTAAAACAAGCGCCCAAACAATGGCATGCGAAATTTGACCAAACAATGTTGGCAAATGGATTTAAAATCAATGAGTGTGATAAATATGTTTACATAAAGAACACTCCAAATCACGTTGTCATTGTTTGCTTGTATGTTGATGATATGTTGATAATGAGTAAAGACACTTCCGACATAAATGCTACTAAGCGTATGCTTGCTAGCAAATTTGATATAAAAGACTTAGGAGTTGCAGATCTGATTTTAGGAATTAAAATTCACAGAACTCCTCAAGGTCTAGCTTTGTCTCAGACTCACTACATCAACATGGTATTGGAGAAATTCAAGTAAATCTTTCTCTTACAAAGAACAAAGGTCAAAGCAAGTCCCAAGTGGACTATGCTCGAGTGTTAGGAAGTTTGATGTACATAATGAATTGTACCAGACCTGATATAGCTTGCGCCATAAGTAAACTGAGTCGGTACACGAGTAATCCCGATCAAACTCATTGAATGGCGATGAAGCGAGTGTTGGGTTATTTAAAATACACTCAAGAATATGCATTGCACTACAATAGATATCCTGCAGTGGTTGAAGGATATAGTGATGCAAATTGGATCACCGGATCATCTGAAATAAAATCCACAAGTGGATATGTGTTCATTATTGGTGGAGGAGCAGTGTCTTGGAAATTTTCCAACCAGACATGTATAGCTCATTCTACAATGGAATCCGAGTTTATAGCTCTGGATAAGGCCGGTGAAGAAGCAGAATGGCTAAGGAATTTTCTAGAAGCTATTCCTTTATGGCCAAATCCAGTTGCTCCTATATGTATACATTGTGACAGTCAATCGGCAATAGGACGAGCTGAAAATGTTATGAATAGCGGGAAATCTCGTCATATTCGACGAAGACATAATACCGTTAGAAAACTATTCTCTAGAGGAATTATCACAATTGACTATGTAAAGTCAAGAGATAACGTGTTGGATCCACTTACAAAAGCGCTAACTAGAGAAGTGGTTGAATATCATCGAAGGGAGTGGGACTATGGCCGAGGACAAGTCATCGTGGCGGTAACTCTACCTAGAAGACTGGAGATCCCAAGATCTAGGTTCAAGGAGATCAAACAAAGTCATTGATGACGGTTCAACATTATCAAAAAATTATTTTTTGGTCCATTCTCGTGATGAGATAATGTTCAGTATCAAGGATAAAGTGTTAAGACTTTTTAATGGTTTCTAAATTTGATACGGGGTATATCAAATAGTGTATCTATGGGATGACACATTTAGGAATCACCTATGTAAGTGTGAAGTGTAAGCCGCTTCAAGGAGAATTCTGTAAGGCCAATTCTCTACGCACTTATGAACCGGCAGTGTTCATGGCTGAAACGAACAAAACAATGAGAACCAAAGACGGTTCAAGGGTTGATTGTGTGACATATGGTTGTCTAGGTATACACCAAAGCTCGACGGTTCAAAGATATCAAATCTACCGATTGACCGAGTATATCCGACATATATTCACTACGGAAAGTTCAAAGGGAAACCTACTTATCCAGATGCGATTAATCCTTACTTACGAATCACACAGTTTTTCATGCATGTTTTTATCATATAGCCATTCCCCATTCATGTGGGGGATTGTTGGGTTTTTAAGAGGTGTGAATGGGAAATGAATAGGTGTTTTCTTTGAAAAGACACCAAGAGAAAGGATGCAATTTGAATTGGCACCTTTTCACTTTGAATGGTTATGACCTCTCCGAAGGATTGTGACTTTTCCCATAGGTTGTGACTTTCCCCATAAGGCACAATAAGCACCTCTTCATACAACCTTTTCGTTGGCTATAAATTCAGAGGACTAGCCTCAGTTTTCTGCATAGAAAATTTTTGAACATCTTCTACATATTTTCTAACAATAAAATATAGAGTCATGTGTGATTCGTTGCCGTTCTTTGCGTTCGATGAAGTCGTTGGAGTTTGAGGTACCGCTACTCCATCGATAGGTATATCCGTTTTATGCTGGGAGGAAGTAATCCAAAACCTCGGGTACAATGAGGGGATTAAATTCCTTAAGTACACACAAGAAAATTGTGGACTCGGATATTTTAATTAAGTTCTTTGCTTTTCTATTTATTTTTCTGGTTTACTATTTTGAACACAGGATACTAACAATCCCCACAAAGTGGGGTCTGAGGAAGGTAAGTGTACGTAGTCCATACCACTATCTCAGAGATTAGATAGAGAGACTGTTTAAGATAGACCCCCGACTCAAGACAAAAACAATGCAGCAAAGAGATAGTAAAAGAACAAGAAACAATAGATATTAACACACCAAATAATAACATAACCAAGACTATCACCAAGTAATACGACAAACGATAACACACTCTGAAACAAGACTAGCACTATGACTACTAGCATGAATAACAAAATAAAGAATTCCTATCTACTAGTAAGGATGCACTCCTTCCTACTAACTTTCTACCCTAATTCTCATCATTCATACCTTCTTATCTAGGGTCATGTTCTCGGTAAGCTGAAGTTGTTCCATGTCATGTCTAATCACCTCCCTACAATTGTTTTTCGATCTACCTCTACCTCGCTTGAATCCATCCCTAGTTAACCTCTCACACCTCCACACTGCCGAGCACATCCACATCACATGTCCGAACCCTAGACATATATAAAATTTAAAAACTTGAATTATGACACGTAAATTAGGAAGAAGGCATATATCATATTAAAAAATTATCGAAATTTTCATTATGACACGTAGATTTGACACATGGAGTACAATATTTATGTTTCTATATGTGATATGGTCAGAGCAATTTCGATTTCAATTTCTCTTCCCCTTTGTATCCTTTTTGTTGAACGCAGAGAGGAGAACAAACAGAGAGAAATAAATTTATTATTTCTTCATTCATTTTTCTTTTCTTCTTCTTCTGAATATTAATTTCTTGTTAATTCATCGCCTTCTATCTTTTTTCCTTCTCCAATTGAAGGATAATTTCAGAAAGTTTTTTGTTTCTGATAAAAAAAGAGAGAGAGAGAGAGAGAGAAGAGGAGCGATAATTCTTACTTTTTTAATTTTAAAAGAGAATTTTTATTTAGGGTTTGAATAAATTGAAAAAAAGGAAGAAAGAGATGAATATGATGCGTCGCCTTAAGAGCATTGCTTCTGGACGATCTTCCCTTTCCGATCCTGTAATTTTCTCTCTCTTTTTTTTTTTTTCTGAGAAAATGAAATGGCATAATGGTAATTTATGGAATTTGTTGGTTACCTTTTCTTTTTTTTTTTTTCTGAGAAAATGAAATGGCATAATGGTAATTTATGGAATTTGTTGGTTACCTTTTCTTTTTTTTTTTTTTGGTCTAAATATGATTTGTTTGCTTCATTTTCTGAAAGGAGCTTGACGTAACGGGTAAAGTTGTCTCCACAGTCTTGCAGTATAAGGTAAGGCTGCATACAATTGACCGTTATGGTCCAGCCATTCTTCCTATGCTATAGGGGAGCCTTAGTGCACCGGGTTGCCCTTTGTACAATTAACTCTGTAATTTGATTATTATCATTTTTTTCTGAGATTAGTTGTTTGCTAAGTCTGCTCAAGATAATGTTTAAATTATTCACGAGATTGTTTTTGGGAGACCAGGATGACATGGGTTCAAGCCGTGGAATTAGCCTCTTGCAGAAATGCAGGGTAAGACTAAGTACAATAGACTTTGTGGTCCAGCCCTTCCTCAGACCCCGCCCATAGCGGGAGATTTAGTGGACCGGGCTGCCCTCTTTGCCTCCTGATGTGATTTAAGTGCATTCTCGTCAACAACAACATACCCAGTGTAATCTCACAAGTGGGGTTTGGATTTAAGTGCATTCTCATATTTTCCTTAATTTAATAGGGAGGGGAATTTAGCCTAAAGAGAGCGAAGGTTCATGAAGAAGTAGATCACAGGGTCGATATTGAAATTCAATTGGAAGAGCGGTGTCCTGTAGCACGGAACGATGATGTGGCTTCTACATCTGAGGGAAGTGCTGCAAGTACATTGACTGTCGATACCAGGCAAGAAAAATCTGGATATAAGGAGCTTCCAAAAGAAATGAGTGGAATGAAAATTAGAGACAAAAACTCGGATGACCACGAGGTAACTTCTTATTTATGTAGAACGTCTTGCTGGTTTTTGTTTATGGACGATCCTTTTTTATAATGCTTAAATGCTACTTACTAATTATAGGATGTGGAGCCTACTGTTGTTAGCGGTAATGGGACAGAAACAGGCCAGATAATTGTGACTACTCTGAGTGGTCGAAAGGGAAAGCAGAAACAGGTAAATTTTATTTTCTTTATTTTTAGATGTGATGGCTTGTGATTCGTTACGTAATTGGTCTTAATCAGTTAATAACTTTCATATTATTACCAGACACTTTCTTACATGGCTGAACGTGTGGTGGGTACGGGATCATTCGGAGTTGTATTTCAGGTAAAGTTGTGTTTGATGTTCAGTAGGAAGATTAGGTGTTTATTGGAAGCATTGAATTTGTCCGAGTTCCTCTACTAGACTTTTATTCATTCTTCTCTTTTCTCGTAATTTTTAGGCTAAGTGCCTAGAAACGGGTGAATCTGTGGCAATAAAGAAGGTCTTAGAGGATAGGAGATACAAGAACAGGGAACTGCAGATTATGCGCATGCTTGATCATCCTAATACTGTTCACCTGAGGCACTGTTTCTATTCTACTACTGAGAAGAATGAGGTTTACCTTAACCTTGTTCTGGAGTACGTATCTGAAACCGTGTACCGAGTTTCGAGGCACTACAGCAGAGTGAACCATCACATGCCAATCATATATGTTCAACTGTACATGTACCAGGTGAGCATTTGCCACATTCATTTCCGTTTCCCCATCATGGTTCTAGACTTTCAGATTGTAGTGAGTGACATTTCTTGTTTGCAAATTCATATTATGAATTATCTTGATTCTTCAGAAGTTATAACTTGATTTCTTTCTCATAATTATCACTGTGCAGCTATGTCGGGCTTTGAATTACATGCACCATGTAATTGGGGTATGTCACCGTGATATTAAACCTCAGAATCTTTTGGTAAGTTCTGCTTGTTATTCTCCTTTGCTTTTTGGTGTTTGTGGCTCTTCCATTTCCTTGGTTATCTGAGACAATTGCTTTTCCTCTTCATTCTTCTTACTTCAGTTTTAACTATTTGTGGTATTATTGTTTTAATTATTGCTACAGGTTAATCCACACACTCATCAGTTAAAGATCTGTGATTTTGGAAGTGCAAAGATGCTGGTATGTGTGGTCTTCTTTTGAGAACTATGTTTTCCTAGGTGTTTGCGTGTACTCAGACTATTGTCCTCTTACCACAGGTGCCTGGGGAGCCCAATATAGCCTACATTTGTTCGCGGTATTATAGAGCTCCTGAATTGATCTTTGGGGCCACAGAGTACACAACTGCAATTGATATGTGGTCAGCTGGTTGCGTTTTCGCTGAGCTACTTTTAGGACAGGTGAGTTGAATTCATGATGACTGTTTTCTCAGTCTTTCTGATATTAGCTGTAGAAAGTTGGTAATTCGTTCTTACTTCTTACTCCTGCACATAGATTTGATTTCTATGATGATTCTGTTTTACTGAGGTAGATATGTTAGTGCTTGCACGTAAATGTTTCTCCTACTACTCTTTTTTGGTGGATCATGATATTTTTTCCTAATATACGACTTGCCTATAAAAGTTTTAGAAAATCTTTTTCTTGTAAAGCATCATATTTTGAGTTACACTGGTATAAACTGGTCTGATGCATTGAATGTTGCATTATGTTTTAGCCTCTTTTCCCCGGAGAAAGTGGCGTTGATCAGCTGGTGGAGATCATCAAGGTATGCTATTATGGGACACCAGTTCTCATCCCCCATTATTAAAGCAGCGTCAGTTGAGTTTCATTCCGTTGCTTATGGTCTTGATGTACTTAATCCATGCTAGATTTTGGGGACACCAACTAGAGAGGAAATTAGGTGCATGAATCCAAACTATAAGGAGTTCAAGTTTCCTCAAATCAAAGCCCACCCGTGGCACAAGGTTTGTTGCAAATTATTAAGTAGATGTATCTCTTTATCTTAGTTTCTTTTGTTTCTTCTCCTTGGTGAAGTTCTTTGACCTACTGTCCCTTACAAGTTCACTCACTCACAGGCTGAGGTGCTGATTAAGTCTGAATGTTTTGCAGATATTTCAGAGAAGAATACCTCCTGAAGCAGTAGATCTGGCCTCAAGGCTGCTGCAGTATTCACCAACTCTACGTTGTACTTCTGTAAGTGAATGCCTTAGCCTTGAAAATAGTTAATGAGAAAACACACAGCCCTATTAAACATAAAGCTGTGGATTGTGTATAAATCTTGTGGACAATCAATAAGTTTACGTTAGAAACATGCTTGTAGACTCCTTTTTGGGATTCGATATCAAGAGGCATCTGCAATGAATTATAATCTTTGTATTCATTTTCAGTTGAAGGCATGTGCTCACCCTTTCTTTGATGCTCTGAGGGAACCAAATGCATGCTTACCAAATGGACGACCTTTGCCCCCTCTATTCAACTTTACACCTCAAGGTTGAGCTGAGTTTCCTTTTTTTTAAAAAAAACTTTTATCGTTCTAATTATTTCGCCGCGTCTGACTGTAGTAAGTCTCATGCAGAACTTTCTGGTGCACCTACTGAACTGAGACAACGCCTCATTCCTGAGCACACGAGGAAATGAATCTCGTGTGAAAGGAACATCTCTTGGGCATTGCAAAAATGAGTTTTTGAGAGGTCGGTCTGTTGTCCATGTGATGAGCAGTGTTCTACAGCATCAAATGCAAGCTCAGCCTTGGTAGTATCTTATACTCCAAGGCAAGGATGGTGGTGATCAGAGTTAGGTTCACACAGAGATTCTTTTATTTATTAAATTGATGTGTTAGTGTAGAATGCCCTAGGCAGTTCTAGATGAGTTCACATCTATTAATTTTTGTTACAACGAACATCTAGTTTGTGGGCATTCAGAAGATCAATAGGTTGAAATAGGTTTATTTTTGTGTATATCATTTCGATTTCTTCCACTTGCCCTATAGAAATGTGAAATTCATTACTTTACGTATTCTCTAATGGCTCGTTAGAACTAATTCAATTGTCTCAGTATTATTCTCTGTCGGTCTAGATCTAAAAATTGCATACATGGCCTTTTGTTCTTCATTTCAGTGTTTGGACATGAAAGGGGTACCCTTACAAATTACTATTATATATAGAGTTAATTCTCTAAATTGTCATTGAATTTGTGCAAACATTCTACTAAAGTAACTATGTTTTTTTTAGAACAATATTGTCATTGAACTATATACATTTCTCCAAAATAATGTAAAACTAAGAAATAATTAGAGACATGTTTAGAAGGCCATAAAAGAAGTAGAATTTGATGTAATTACATAGTTTGGCATGACATGCACTATGAAATAACAAGCCAATACTACTAAAGCAAATAAATTGAAACATAAATTCAACATTCAAAAAAAAAAAAAAATACTATATCAAATTCCAACATAAAATAAAATAATTTTCACCATAAGCTAAGTAAAAATATAACTCAAAAGAAAAAAAACATAAGTCCATAATCTCATTCAACAATGAATTTTTACTTTAATTCAAACACTAGAATAATAATGCAGTTTATGTGCTAAATGAAGAAAATAAAAAAATATGAGTAATTATATTGAATCATAAGAATAAGAAGTAAAGGTTGGGAAAATGAGAAGAAAAGAGATGAAAGATAAATGATGCAAAATTAAAAAAAGTAAAAAATTTTAAAAATTTCAAAAAGAAAAATATAAAAAGAGTATTATGTTTTTTTATTTTTTATTTTTGAATTTATGTTTCAATTTATTTGCTTTAGTAGTATTGATTTGTTAATTTATATTGCATGTCATGTCAAACTGCATAACTATATTCAATTCCAATTCTCTTGTTGCTTTCCAAACACGCCTTTAATTTTTTTTTAATTTCACCTTATTTTGGAAAGACATACATAGTTCAATGATAATATTGCCCTAAAAGAAACAAAAGTGACTTTAGTGGGATGTTTGCACAAGTTAGTGACAATTTAGGGAATTAACTCTTATATAAGAGACAAACCAAGAACTTTGATAGTCCTCACAGAAGTTTCCAACTTAATTCCAATCTTTTCAATTAATTACTTTTGTGTCATGATCTTATCTTTTAAAGTCTAATTTATTTTTAGTCCTTATAATTTACTTTTCAAAAGTTTTTTTAACCTTGTCATTTTGAAGGTCTTCTTTATTTGTTAATCCTTTATTTTTTAAATTTGATAGACATTCATTGACATGAGTTAATTTTTAGGTATCATGTTTAGTTTTGTATGCATAAAAGTTTTGTATTTTCTTGAATATGCATTTATACAGTGGTATATTATATATAGTTTAATCATAGTATTTGTATATTATATTTTGTATATAATGAAATTAAGTATCGAATTTGTTGTATTTTGTGTTGATATAAATACAGTTGTTGATACAAATACAATAGATACACAATACTATGAATTGTAATTTTTGAAAATGTAGCTATGCAGATCTATTTTTCACATATATATATATGCTATTTTTGAAAGTTTTTTTTTTTAAAGAATATCTATACGGGCTTTAATTTTATGATTGATTTATATAATAACTTTTTATGAATTTCCTTGTACTTTATATTAATTTATTTTTTACTTCTTCATCCAAAAATATTTACTATTATTTCTTGTACTTTATATTAAATTATTTTTTCCGTCTTCATCCAAAAATATTTATTATTATTTTTCACTTTTTGAGGACCAAACAACATAAATTTTAATCAATATTTTAAGATTGTTTTCACTATATTAATGGGAGAATTGATATTTATAGTACTTTTGATATAGTTTTTGAATATCTAAATTTTAATTTAATATGTTAAATTAATCTAACTGAATTTAGCTTTAAAGATTAGACAAATATCTTTTAAAAAAAATGTGATGGAATAAATAAAGTATATTATTTGATCTTTATCGAGTTGTGAATATTTTACATACTTCAAAGTTTAAATCATATTATTTTATAGAATATCAAATTACCTGTATCTCTGTATTTTGATATTTGTTAATTCCCCAGTCAAAGTTCCTTCTTATTGCATAATATTTTCTTTAAAAGGTATCTAATTATGTGGCTACTTTTATTGATAATTATGAAGATTTGTGAACAAAACATGCCTAACTGTTACTAGATTGATTATACCAATTATAAATTAAAAAATTGTGATACAAATTATACATTATTTCTTTAATTAAGTTTGGACCCGGGTTTAGCACGAGCCTCGTGAAACTAGTGTGTACAAATAAGTGCGGGCGAGTCAGAAATATCTTCTTTTTTTTTTTTTTTTTGATGTGTTTTATTTAGGCATGACAATTTTTTTTATTAGATATTAAAAAATTACTAAAAAATAAAGGGCAAAAGTAACCTAATAGCCTAAAAATCAAATTACTCAACCTAAAAACCGAAGTAATATAAATTCATGAGTTTCAATTTAGGATCAGTATGACAAGTTGCCAAGTAATTAAATTTGGTAAAATTATTAGGTTAGTAATATAATTATATATTTTCTCAAGTTTATTTTATTTGTCATATTTTTTCACACTCATTGAAAACACTAACTAAAAAGGTTTGGCTGAACAGTAGCTTTTGAATGCGTGTATGCCAGAGTTAGGGGACAAAGGTTGAGGCAATACGGAGAGCTAGGGGACAAAGGTTGAGGCTATACGGAAAATGCCGAAATCGAAACCTTAATACCAAGAACAAGAATCAAAGATAAAGGATAGAAGAAGAGACACAAGTAAGGAACTAATTGACAACAATAGCTATATTAAAGCTAAAATCTCTAATTACAAATTCAAATAAGCACCAAATCTATAAAACAAAGCAAGACACAAATAAAAAAATCAAAAGCAACCAAAGAATATACTCCTTCCGTTTCATTTTAGTTGGTCATCTTACTAAAAATAAATGTCTCATATTAGCTGATCACTTGCTAAATCAAGATAGAATTAATTATTTTTTTTCCATTTTACCCCTACAATTAATTACAATTCCTGTGTTCAATGAATATCATTAATATGGGTAAAGGGTAAAATAGTAAAAACTATCACTCTATTTATGATTTCTTAATCACCGTATAAAATAGAATGCACTCAACTAAAATGGAAAGGAGGAAGTATTAAATTCTAGGTCCTCAATTGATTAATCCAAAACAAGCACATATGCTATAGAGACAACCCTCAAGAGGAATGATTTCCTCTAGCAAACAATCTCATCAACATTGTTTAGCAGCCAAGGCCATAGCCTAACTATTACAAGAGTTTCAAAATCAATATCACAAAATAGTCTCAAAATAATCTAGGTCTAAAGGAGCTATTCTCTACTATTTATAGACTAAGCTAATAATTATAAAAATATTCTTACTGAAGTAAGAGTCTTCTTAAGCATGAGGCACGCATTTCAAGAATAGCCAGCGTCCATAGCCTCTTTCTCTCTTTTTTGAGTAGTTTTCCACGTAGAGCCTTGTACTTCCACTTTAGTATGTTCTTGAACTTCAACTCTTCATTCCAAGATACTGATGAAGCCTGACTTGCATCATTCTCCGTTTCTTAAAAAGGATTCGTCCTCGAATTCAAACCTAGAAAAACCATAGGGAAATAAGCAACAATAAGGACCTCAAGGCATGAGGGTTAGTGTTAGTGTTAATAATCCTATCAACATACCAAGGATGCAAAAACTTAATATATAACCAAGCATCAACTATTCTCATCAAGAATAATCTTTCAAATGGAGCATAAAATACTTGGGCATTCCCAAAATTGGGAAATAAGGATATCACAAAAGAATCAATGGTTTCAAAATAGCATGCAAACAATGTCACATTGATTCTATTAGACATGCAACTCAATTGATCCTCTATTTTCAAACTAGACCACCTCTTAGATAGTACGATGACTAAATCACATACTTTCAAAGTGTCATCGGGGTCAAAAGGAAATAATATCCATGCGTCTTGATCAAGAAAACAACCATTTGCTCCAAATAAACTACTACCAACATATGATGTACTCTCCTCACAATCATGAGCATCATCATATCCAAATAGGTAGTAAAGAATAGTATCACATAAAATAACTTCATCTAAGGTGTCCTCACATGTAAGATTTCTAGAAGACTCAAGAACATCAAGAATTGAAACATTCAAAGAAAAAGTAGCAACTGGAAAACACACATTACCTTCCTTCTCAACATTCCATAGTGGGTTATTGATACCCGCATATTACACCTCTAAATTGAAGTATAAAGCCCTCGTTGTTCAAATATAGAACCCAACAAGGTTGAGGTCGAATCCCACAGGGAATAAGGTGAGAACTAAGTTTAATGCAGTTATTTCACTAATAGTCGATTACTTTCGTAAAATGGGGAGTTTGAAAGTATGATATTGTTTTAATATCAAACGTATACAAATTACAATTGCAATGGTCAGAAAATAAATTCAATAATTACAGGTGACTAGATTTGTGTTCTCCATGGTTTCATAACACATGGGTCATTGACGATAGTAGTCTCTACTAGTGTTACATTTGCAAGGATGTCACTCACATTACCTCATCTAAGTATTTCTCAACCTACTTAGATAATTATCACTCAAATCTTCTCAAACTAAGAATGATTATATCATACATCACGATAATTGCCTCAAGTTGGTAAACCTAACTGCAACATCAACCATTAGACGAGGGTTAGAAACCTCAAATCCTTGTTATTAAAACCTTTTTCTAGACTTAACCTCTTTTGTCAAGCAATTTTAGACCTAAGGCAAGTTCTAATATTTGCAACCATTTAAAAATCAAATAATACGAAGGAATTGATAAATACTCACAATAAAACTACTCAAATCTACACCATCTTTGATCCTAAAAGTGTTAATTCATCATGGTTCCCACAACTCTAGTTGTGGGGTTTAGCTACTTATGGCTTCACAAAAAACCACAACCATAGAAATCACAGTAGAAGTGAGAACTTACAAGAATTAAATCACAAGAACTAAAATTGTATTGCAATAATTAAGTAAATCGCCAAAATCCACAATGAGTGAAAATGCAACGCTTGTTTTTCTTCAGAAAATAAAAAGTGGCTGAAATAAAACCTAATAGTAGGTATTTTTGAGAAACTTTAAATCCTAATTAGACTGGAAAAATGACTGTGTCGCGTCCCATGGCTGGGTTGACGACCCCTTGTCTGGGTGATTGTTTATTACCTTGACCGCCGTTTAGTTTCGGTAAAGATCACTTAATTTTGCATATGTTCTACGGCTGAGAGGACGGCCCATCATCTGTGTGATAGTTCATCAGATGAACATTTGCTTGGATCTAGTAAATACTATTGATTGTTTGTGTACCACGATCGAAGTGGCGATCTATCGACCATGTGAAGGTTCATCATACTGATCCGTCGACTTGATTACACTTAGCATCACACACTGATTCATCACAAAGGTTTGGTTGATAGCTCATCGTAGGATCAATGGTTCGCCATGTGGGCTGTCATATCTTCTTTTTCAACAGATTCTAATATTTTCTCTCCGTGGTTTATTTTTCTGCACATTAACACAACGTCATCAAATCCAACAAGAGTTTCTTAAAAACTTACAATAGTTCATAGTCAAAAGCATCAAATATGCCATCAAATATGCCATCAAATGCCTGCAGATCAACACCCCCAATTTAGGATTCTTGCTTGTCCTCAAGCAACCAAAACAAGAAAAAATCTAAACCCCTAGGCATTAGGAAATTTATAGTAGTTCCATTGAGCATTAACCAACGGAGCATGCAAAATTGGGTACTTCTCCATGATTTCAAAATACTGTGCAAACATTCAAGGCTAAACAAGCTAACATTGCAGGATCAAAGATTGACATCATGTTATTAGTAGACAGCTTAGTCCTAAACTAGTATCACATGAGATCTCAATCGATAATTTCTGAATATCACCCTTAGCCCTCATACAAAGAAGATCCCTCAGATAAGATAATGATTAGAATGGGATGTAAGACAAACTCTAGCACTCACAAAGAACTTCAAATACTACTAGAATGATACCATAAACTTGCCTTTATTTTCTATACTTAACGTTGTTGGAGAACCATGCTAGGAATCACCTTTTCTTTTCCACCCTATTCTTTCTACCTTCATTTTGGGTGTGGTTTATTCTTTACAACTACTTATTTTTTTGTTGTACATTGTTTTAAATCACAATATACATACCACGCCCATTTTTTCACAAACTAGTTACAAACCTTTTCACTCCTAATCTCAACTTGTTTTCCCAAATCTTTACTACCCCAACTTAGGCATTTTTTCTAGTTTTAAATCTTAGCACTCAAGGAGAGAAATGGTATAAAAAATGGATCTACTTGTAGAACGAAGGGTATCAGATCTTTGGCTAGTCAAGAAATGTCTTATGGCTCAAATTTAGAGAACTAGGGATAATGCATGCATTAGGTAGGCTTTTTACATCCAAATGGGGTTTAACAATGTAGACCTATGATCCTTTCCTAACCTAGCTTTTCCTCTAACAGTTTTACCAAGAACAACCAAGCAAGTTCTAGAAAAAACCAACAACATAGAAGTCAACGAGTATATCTCACACACATGGAAAAAGGGCTTCTATCATTAACCATCAGTCAATCAAACAGTGCACTAGTCTAACTACATAAATTATCAGTACCAATACTAGCATGATGCCAAAAACTGAGCCATACAGGTCAACAAGCAAAGTAATAATACATTAAGAACAATTTTGGAGGGTTATCATTTTACACCTTCATGCATAACTAGTTGTTACAATGTGACCACCAATGTTTCCCTAACTATCCTCCTCCTATTTATAGACTTAACAAAAAATACAAAATATAAAACATCATAATCTAGACATATTGGTTTAACATAAATGAAACAACCTAGGGAAAAGAAGTACAACAAGAAAAACCCTTGAGTGACACACAGAGCAGCCCCCACCCTTATTGAAATGAACATGAATTATACCCAATGCATAAAAATACAAAGCCATGGATATAGGAACTTACTTATGGCGCTCTAGGCGTTGCCTACTGGTGTGTGGGTTGCAGATGCAACCCCAGTCTCATCCGTATTGATAGAAGGAGTGATGATTAGAGTAGTATTCTCCTTAGTGGTGGCTGGTGGTGGAGTAATTAGAGTTTCTGACTCTACACTAGATTTAACTCCTCCACTCTGGCCAGTAGCCACATGTGCCATACTTGAAAATGCCTCACTAACTCAGGCTCTCTTCTATCATATGTTGCTCCACTTTAGGACAATTTTTTTCTTCCTTCATTCCTTTTTAATCTTTCTTGTTTTCCTTTTTAGCTGACCGCTTATCATCATCATCATGCTCGCACACTCTCTTACTCAAGGCTTTGGAAGGTTTACCTAACAAATCAAGCAAAGGCTCCTCCTCCTCCTTCTCCTACTCTTCTGGAACATCATTAGAAAGTGTCGAGAATACCTAGGTAGGTCTAGATTGCAACTCAGCAATATCGGCTTAGGCCTGTGCTAACTATGCAGCAAACTTACTTATATCAGGAGCGACAATGACTTTAAACCTCTCATTCACTCTTTTCTTCATGTTATCTATCCGACCATGAAAGATAAATTATAGTGTAAATGTGGTAGAAATAGACCGCTCTACAAATGGGCCCAGCTACTGTGCTAAAAACTTTAGCTGACGCTTAAACCTATGGACCCTTTTAACCGACTTTATGAAGTTCTAGGGTGTAAATGCATAGGCTGAGGCCCGGGCTACAGTGGATGTAGTGTTAGTAGAATCAATAGAAGGTGTGGTGCCAGCAGCACCGAATGTAGAGGGTGTGGAGGTAGTATCTAGAACTACTGTGGGAGCTAACTCCATACATGTGGATTCTTTCGATACCTCTATAGGAATAGCAGGCTCCCCCTCAGTCTGACTACCAGACTCAAACACCTGGGCACTGTCTTGTGAACCCGAAGCTCATGCTTTGTCTCATCTCTGGACTTATCAATATCATGCTTCTTAGAAGCTATCATTTGATCATCTATCCCCACTAACATAGGAACTTTGGCCTTTTTATATAATCGAGTCATAAGACAAGAAAATTGCAATGAAGTGGTAGGCCTTCGTGCTCGAACCCGTATCTCATCCTCGATAATTATGCCAAAATTTAACTTGAAGTCGTATATGAGGCTGGCCACCAGAATTGCTCTCTCATCATTTAACACATTGTTTCCTTATATAGTTACCAATCGAAGCCGCACTACTTCCCACCAAAACTTTGCTATGAAACTCAGTGAAACTTTCTTTATCTTTTCTTTCGCATATTTAGCCACAACAACTCATCTTTAATTAGAACCTGTTGCTAATTCAACCTGTTGCTTATTCTATGATTATAATCTTAGGTTCTATCTGGTGCCAAATAAGTAGGCCCAAATAGAAACCTTTTTATTGTCCAATCTGAAATATCAACTGTGACCCCTCAGACTTGCATACTGCTAAGAATTGGTATGTCTGTTAGTGTCTTCTCCTTTTTGCAACTGTTATCAAGTGTGGCTGCATAGTTAGCGTAGAATTCACGAACCATGTTGGGGCAATAGTACCTCGATGCCTGAATCATCCACTTCAAGTAGGCCTTCCTGAAAGTACTTCTTTGACCCCTTCACCTGCCACCTGATGCTGTCTCTCAACCCTAGATTTTTGCTTTTCATTATGGTGCCACTCATGGGCTCAAGATCCCTATCTGGGTTTTTGGTGGCATCAGTGCTACTCTTATTATTCGAATCTAAGCCTGAACCTTTCGTACTAGACTCATTCTATTAAGAATCTTCTCCCTCATCAGACTAGGGAATAGTAGCTTATTGTCTATAGCTTTGTCTAGTATGGTAGGCTGGAGCTTCCTCAACCTCTTTCTTAGATTTGGAAGGCTCATCTTGGAGTTAGCGAGTTGAAGCAGCCTTTTCAGTCCTTTTTATAGCCTCACCTCTCATTGGTTGTAACTTAGGAGCCATAATTACCTGTTGAGGAAGGTCATCAGTACAAGAACTAATATATAAAAGCGTAAAACAAAACAAAAACTAATTTTTTTTTTTATATATGTACACCATGGATCGTTGAGGGAATGACGAATCGTGGTATGAATAGTCAAGAGAACGACGATTTTTCACTTGAATCATCACTCATAAAAAGAATGTAATTAACAATTGATGGTTGGACTCGATGATTCGTCATGTAGATGATGATTCGTGGATCCATCCGTTGCCCTTTTCCAGTGAAAAATCTTCTCTTTTATATAGATGACGGGTGAGTTAATGATTCATGGACCATGTGACGGTCCGTAGACTCACCCATCGTTTTGAGGCAGTTTCTCTCAATTTTCATGGATGCCCACATTATTCAAATTGTTTAACTTTTCACCACACCATTAATGTTACAGACTCAAGTAAGGCATAAATCTCATCGTGTGATGAAACGTTCATAATTATCCAGTACAAAGCAGGGTTACTCAGACTTCACCTTTTTGTTAGACATCCATAACATTGTTTAGAGTTGGTGGGCAACATAATTTTCACTAGAATTTTGTTTCTAGAATTTGAAAATTGTGATGCCCTCTGACTCATTGAGTAAAATTTACTCACGATTAACACCCATATCACACACAAAACACAATATACATGTTTTATATTAAAACAAGGTTTTGCTCAATTTCAATATACATGATTTATATTTAAAATAAGGTTTTGCTCAATTTCAATTCTAACCCATATGCACAATCTAGATAAATTCGACAAAGGGTTCCTATTCATGGATCAAATTAAGACATGGGAACCAAAAATTCTTATCCTCATGAATTTGTTTACCAAAAAGTAAGAAGAAATTGCTTACCTTTTTAGAGAACTATAGAGAAGAGAGATTAAATTTCCTAATTTACACTTGATTTTGTAAGGATCCTAGAGATATATGATGGAGGTTATGTAAATGGAAGGGAACAATGGAGTTATATGGAGAAGAGAAGGGAGTTATGGAATAAGAAGGGTCTTTGAATGTGGGTATGAGAAGTGAGAAGAGAGAATGGTTTTAAAACATTTGAAATGGTTTCATTTAATTATTCTAAGGTTGGATCGGATCGAAATTTGATTGGTTAGGGTCAAAATTAGGTTGGAAAGTGATTGGGTCAGATCACTCAACAAAAAAAGTAAACTTTCCTAGGACCCTAATTTAAGATCGTATAGTCCGTCACTTGCTCGACGGTCCATCAATTTATCCATGGGGACAGTTCCCTGAATGTCGATTCTGACGGTTGCTAAGATAGTCCATCAACAAAGGCACGATCTGCCACATGACCCTTTGTGCCTTTCCAGAATATCAACTTTTGTATTCATAACTGATGGCTGGCCCACGATCCGTCAGATGTTCAACGGTTCATGGCATTAATTATGGTTTCTATCCAGTGAATGTTGTTTTCACTCTCTTTTTTTTCGGGTGCCACCATGAATAGTAGGGTATTTCACGGCCTGTCAAGGGATCCATGGGGCACTTCAAAGTTGCAATAGTTATAGTCATTTCTTCATCCTTAAGACCTATACCTGGACACTTCAACACACATCAACCACATCCCAAACATAAAGTTAATGCAAATTTTACATACAATAATCTTGGGTTGCCTCCCAAGTAGCACCTGATTTAACATCGTAACAAGACTCAACTACCTTGATTACTTAGATTTCATCAAGGTACACCATTTTCATCAATTTTACCTCATCCGACACTTCAAAATACTGCTTAACATGCTGCCCGTTCACTTTAAACCGTTCCCCTTTATGATTTTCTAGCTCTATAACTCCAGAAGGGAAAACTTGTGTAACTTTGAAAGATCCCGACCATTTAGAATGAATCTTGCCTGGAAACAAACGTAGTCTAGAATTAAACAACAACACCATATCACCTGATTTAAATTTCCTCTTCTCGATCCTCCAGTCATGATACAATTTCATTTTCTGTTTATAGAGGTTGCTCTCCTACTCCTTAAGAGGAAACTCTTCCATCTCATTTATCTACTCAAGCCTCAAATTGAAGGCCTCACTCCAGCTTAGATTCAGTTCCTTGAGCGCCCATAAAGCTTTTTGCTTAAGCTTGATTGGTAAGTGACATGTTTTGTCAAACACCAGCTGGTAAGGAGACATACCAATTAGTGTTTTGAATGCAACTCGATATGCCCATAGGGCATGATCAAACTTCTGAGACCAATTTGTTCTGTTGGCATTCACCATCTTTGCCAAAAACGTCTTTATCTCATGGTTTGATACCTCGATATGGCCACTATTTTAAGGTTGATAGAGGTGGCCACTTTATGCTACTTTACTCCATATTTCCCTAACAATGCACTGAACACTTTATTATTGAAGTGTGAACCCCCATCACTGATTATTTCCCATGGGGTACCAAACCATGAGAAAATATTCCTTTTTAGAAATGCAGTCACACTCTTACCTTCGTTATCTGGAAGCGCCATGGGTTCCATCCACTTCAATATATAATCAATTGCAACTAATATGTACTTTTGGCCATATGAGCTCACAAAAAGGTACATGAAGTTTATGCCCTAAACATCAAATAACTCTACCTCAAGGACTAAAGTCACAGGCAACACATGCCTTCGAAATATAACTCCTTGTATCTAGCATTGGTCACATGCTTTCACAAAATTTTGAGCATCTTAGTAGATTATAGGCCAGTAGTACCCACACTACAAGACCTTTTGTGTTGTACGTGCACCACCATGATGACTCCCTACAGGGGATGAGTGGAATACCTCAAGTTTAATCAATACCTCTACTTCTGGAACATACCTTCTAATCAAATTATCAACATAAAACCTGAATAAGTTTGGTAGTTACTCATATCATGCAAAAATTTCTTCCTCTGATGAAAGTTCAATTCTTACAGCATCATATCACTGACTTAGTGGTTAGCAAAATCAACAAACCATGAGATTAGATCATGAGAGGCAGCTAATACCTGTTCGACTAGAAAAGAGTCATATATCTCTATCTCATTCTTTGTTTTTTCCTCTTTATCAAGCCCAGAAAAATGGTCAACCACTTCATTATCACAGTCTTTCCAAACTTTGACTTTGAAATCAAATTCATGTAGTAAAAGCACCCTCATGATTAGTCTAGTCTTTACATCTTTCTTAGCCATGAGGTATCTCAAAGCTGCATGATCAGTGTGCACCATAACTCTTGTGCCAGCAAATACGCCCTGAATTTCTCAAAGGCATAAACTACTGCAAGTAGCTCTTGCTCGGTTACTGTGTAGTTATTTTGAGCACCATTCAATGTATTGCTAGCATAGTAAATCAGGTGAAAAATCTTCTCATGCTTTTTCCCCAAGACAACCCCTAGCTCCACACCACTTGCGTCGCACATCATCTCAAAGAGCTTTGACCAATCTAAAGCAATTATAATTGGGGCAGAAGTTAACTTCTCTTTTAGGCACTTAAATGCCTTCAAACATGCATCATCAAAAGGAACTTCACTTTCTTTTCAAGAAGCTTACACAAAGGATTAGCAATTTTGGAGAAATCTTTGATAAATCTTCGATAAAAAACCACATGAACAAGAAAACTACAAATCTCTTTTATAGAGATTGGTGGGGGTAGTTTATAGATGACTTCAATCTTTGCTAGATCTACCTCAATGCCCTTTTCAGAAATTTTGTGGCCTACAACAATGCCCTCCTTCACCATGAAGTGGTACTTCTCCTAGTTCAACACTAGGTTTGTCTCTTCGTACCGCTGAAGAACATTGCCAATACTGGCTAAACACTCTTCAAAAGAATCACTGACGACAGATAAATCATCCATGAAAACTTCCACGACGTCCTCTACTATATCAGAAAAGATGGACATCATAAACCTCTGGAAAGTGGCAGATGCATTGCATAACCCGAATGGCATTTGCTTGAAGGCAAATGTCTCATAAGGATACGTGAAAGTATTCTTTTACTGATCTTTGGGGGCAATAGAAATATGATTTTACCCAGCCGCCTACTAATCTGTCCACATCTGGTCCATAAATGGCATTAGGAAATGGTCCCTAAGTGTCCATGAGTTCAGCTTCTTGTAATCCACACAAATGCACCAACCTGTAACCGACCGAAGTGGAATAAGATTATTTTGCTCATTTGGAACGACAATCATGCCTCTCTTCTTGGGTACTCACTGTACCAGACTTGTCACACCCCGAATCCCAACGAGGCGTGATTGGTACCCGAAGCCGATATGGCCCGAGAGAATCAATCTTTGCTCATGAACACTCGTACGCATAATCTCGAATGAATAACACACTGTTTCATGTAATTGATGAAATATTAAAATGCCATGCATATACATATATAATACTTGGATGAAACATATGTACATATCTTACATCCATGTACCCACATATGTCTACAAAATCCTCTAACAGATGCATTTACCAAACCAACTAAAAGTTGGGACAAGTCCCCACTTTATACTATATGTACAACATCACAATAAATATACGACTATGACTCAGGAAGCTCCGAACCAAGTGGAGCTCACCAAAACTCTGCAATTGATCCACAGTCTACTAAGGAGGTCTACTAATGCCTGCACCTGCAACATGCAAGGTAAGTCCCCAAGAGGGGTCAGTACGAAGAACGTACTGAGTATGTAAGGCCATAAGAACTACGTCAGTACATAAGAACTTTAATGGAAATAATTATAAGAGGAACTCTATATGTGGAACCATGTACCTTTCTTTCTTTATGACTATCTCCAATGATTCGTACATAATAACAACAACCATGAAATCAATATAAGAGAAATAGCAATGTGAATATACTTTCTTTCTGTATGTGGGATACCATGTACATTACGTTCTTTCTTTTCCTTGCCTTTACTTTACTTTACTTTTATATTGATCAATGCTGTTAGGGCCCTCATCATGCAGGTGATCTTGTCACCCCATGGATCAAATCATATCATCATGCAGGTGTTCATTGCACCCCATGGATACATCATGCAGGTATTCTTTTTACCCCATGGATAAGATCATGTCATCATGCAGGTGTTCATTTCACCCCATGGATAATGTATAGAGAACCATCATGCAGGTGTTCATTTCACCCCATGGATAAAGTAACATCATCATCATCATTACTTTGTTCTTACTTCATTTCTTTACTTTTGAGATTGATACTTTAACTTGTGAGAGATTGGTACCTTTGCTTATGAGAGCTTATTACAATGATAGTTACAACTTTCTTTGAAGCTTTGGATCAATAATCAATGAGTGAGAATCATGTGAATAAGCATTATTGGAAACATAGCCTTCATGGAACATAACACTGTTGGAACTATTGGACAATGATCAATGAACAAGATACATGAGTATAACCACTATTGAAAACTTGGTACATAACCTCATTGGACTTTTGGAACATTACTAATGAATATGAGACACGTATATAACTCCATTGGAACTTTGGAAACATAACATGATTGGAACAATGCTATTCAACTAAACAAGCTCTCTCTACCTCATTGCTCTTGTTGGGATAATTCTCTTAGGATCTACAACATATGACGACTTAAGAACTTCCGCCCATAAATAAGAACTAAGTGGGTCATGATTCGTCTAGGAGTAAAACACATATGAATAAAAATATATCAACCTTAGTTGGAATACTAGAACCCCCTTGGAATAGTACACGTTTGGAACCTTAGGACAATGAGCACTAAATAGGACATATGTGGATATCAACTGCTCACCAACTTGAGATGCAATACCTTAGAACATTTGAAACTCTTGACATATTAGCCAATGAATACGAGTTAACCAATGGTCATAAGTCAATTAATGAGCATAAGTCAACCAATGAAAATGGGTCATATGATTCACCATTGACCAATGAATAAGGAACATTTGAGTAACTCTAGCCAACTATCGGATACGGAATACCTTAGAGTATTTCGGAATCGAATGAGTACCATGACAATGTGAACACCATACGTTGCAGAAGGAAATAGAAGAGTAACCTTACATACCTTTACTTCCAAGTATGAGTACACAAGTCTATATATGAACACAACATTCCAGCTTCTTCCTTATGTTTCACTCTACAATACAAGTCCACAATGGAACTCTCGTTAACAGTTATTTACCGTACAAGTGTACAAAACGACAATGAACCATATGACTGCTATATAACTTCATTTCACTCCTTACAATACAACTCACTGCATCATCATGTTAATAATACCATAACATTACACTCATTGACCAAGATTTCATACAACAATAGCATTTCGCATCACACTTACCCTTTATGCCTTCTCATTTTCATTCCGTCACATTTACGCTTATCAATTTGCCTCATAAACACATATGAACAACCATCCAAATTTAATACAGTTCAACATACCTTCACACGACACTTTAAAGTCACTAAAACGACATCACAAGTTGATAATTACATCCATGAAGGGTATAGGGGTTTCGAGGGCCAAAGGGATGCAAAAACAAGCAATTCGGAGTTCTGGGCCGATCCGATAAGCCACCTGCGTCCGCAGGTGACCTTTGGCATTAGCCAGAGGCACCTGCGTTGGCACCTGTGCCCGCAGGTGCTTCGTCTGCGAGGGCGGGTGCCCGTTTTGGTCCGAAATGGTCTTTTTGGGGTATTTTTATGCAATGAATGGTCCATGATCATAACCAAACTTAGTTTAACATATTTTTGATCATATAACATGCCAACAACCATCCATGGTCTCACAACACACATAACATCACCAAAATGACACTTTACGGCCAATCCGCCACCAAAACCATAACCAATTTCACAATAGAAATTCCAAATATTATACGCCATGACCAAACAAGGGGAGACTATAATAACATCTCACATGACAATATTGAACCCATCAAATTCATTTTCTTCAATACCACAAGCCCATGTTCAAGTTTACAAGGAAAAACCATCCTCCGAATTAACAAACACATACACTTCACACATAGTGAACTTCTCACACTCCACCAACATAACCAACATAGTATAAATCATTTTTCATGCATAAAATATATTAAACCATAATAATATACACTTACCAATACTCACCAAGTGATGATCTTTGGCCAAAAGGATGAAGGCTTAGGGTTTGAGTTGAGAGAATCTTGTGGAAATTTCTAGACTTTGGCATGTGTAAAATGGTGAATAAATATGATTTTTCTCACCTTTTATAGACCCTTCAAAGTCATCTTTATCCAATACAATTGGGTCAATAATGGCCTCATGGATTTGGTCATGCAAGAATGGGTCAATTACCCATTTGGGCCATGTCTTCCAGTAAGTTTTGGGCCCCCATTGAGCCCAATGGCTCAAGACTTCTTTAGCCCACTAACTTTTGTATATAATTCATTATATATATATATATATATATATGTCCCTCAAGTCACCCTTATCCATCTCTTGGCATTAAATGCATGGTTGATTTGGTCAAATGCAAGATTGGAAGAATGGGTCAACTTGTTATTTTGGGCCATGTCTTCTTGTTCATTTTGGGCTTCATATTTGGGCCCAATAATACAAGACTTATTAAATGCCCACATTTCAATGCAAAAATTATCAATTCTCTCATGTTGTCATATTTCCATATATGTACATGTAGTCGTATAGGTTCGGCAACATACGGAGTGTTACACCTCCCACGAGGGTCTAGTCCCTTGTACTAGGCCCAATATCAATTATATCATCCATAACATTACATAATAAATACCTTTGACTCTCGGTACTTTAGTAATCATGGTTCAACGTCGTCAAGTAGGGTTGGGTAGGTACGGGGTGTTACAAGACTCACCTGTTTGTTGTACGAAATGGGATACACTACACATGCATCTAACCACTTGATATTTATGTATCACCTCTTGCATTTATGGGTTGAGATTGCGTTGGTGTTTAATTCTTGGAATGTAATCTTCCTCCAATTGAATTTTGTGTGTACATATACCTGGTGGGATCCCAAAAATCTCGGAAATGGTCCAAATAATTGCCTTTTTAAAATGTTTCAATACTAACACGAGGGTCTTAACCTGCCATCCTACCAAATCGTCTTCCACAATGACTGGCAATATGCTATTTGCTCCAGCGAAGATGGTTGGGCAGGACTTTCAGCTCCAACACCAATGGTTCTTCAATTGAAGGCCTAGCTAGTAGAGTTGGTCTATTCTTTAAATACAAATCTAAATTTTTTGGGGTATAAGAATAAGACCCCATCCCAGCTAAAGTTTTCACTGTCTCATCATAATCATCACTATTCTCGCCATCAAAGTTCATCATAACTGCAGCTAGAGTCTCAACTTCAAATCTTTTCTCAATAGGAACTTCAAGTAACTCATCATCAACTACATCAATAATAGAGACCACACTCATATCTCTCAGTTGCTTCATAGACTTGCATACATTAAATATGTCCTTCTCATTCTTCAACTTGAACTTCAGCTTACCGCTCTCCATATCAACAAGAGTTCTACCTGTTGCTAATAAAGGTCATCCCAAGATTATAAGAACTTTAAAATCCACTTTGCAGTTAAGATCATGAAGTCGACATGGAAAATAAAATTCT
Organism: Capsicum rhomboideum; assembly: GCA_031232105.1. Classification (NCBI taxonomy): domain Eukaryota; kingdom Viridiplantae; phylum Streptophyta; class Magnoliopsida; order Solanales; family Solanaceae; genus Capsicum; species Capsicum rhomboideum. The sequence continues at coordinate 153,207,753 of CP124714.1, forward strand.
CCACCTTCACCAGTATATCACATAATATCCCCACTGATCTTTTAATAGAATAGTCAGACATCAATAGTCGCATTATCGTCGATTTGGGGTCTCCCAAGCCCAACTATGTCACTACCCAACTAACTGAATTGTGCGGGAACCTACTCTAATCTACCTAGATAAGGAAAACCTTTACAATCCATTCAAAACACATGCATAAGTTATAAACAATTTGTTAAAAGATTTCAAAATCTGATAAATATTACAACCTTGTTCAAGAATACCATAAATGAAAACACTTTTCCTGAGGACCTAGTCTAGAAATGTACAAGAACTTCTAATACAGTAAAAGACAAAACAAAAGACACATCTCCCACCATAGGAATAAAATAAGTAGAAGCTGTTGGAGATTACTAGCCACTTCATCTAAGAAACATCAACTAATCCTGCAACCAGACTATACCCCAAAAAGGGTATAACAAGAGTAGTATCAGTACAACCATACGTACTAGTAGGTATTATCGGCCGACCAGGGTTAGATCACATAAACATCATATAGAAATTATGGATAGAAAGCATGACAACTTATATAATAGTTTAATTTCCAGTTCACAATTCATATGTCCACATATCACCTTTTGAGGAGCTTTCAATTATATTCCATTAGCTTAAGTGACCAATTTAACTAGAATTCAATGGCCAATTCAATTTCTGTCTAATAACCCTACCTCCTCACTAAACTTGTGAACATTATCCAACGAGTCAACTTCTCATAATTTCCAACTCAAGGATTAACCTCAAGTTATTCACTTTGACACCACACACATGAGGAGTACTAACTCCATAATTAACTTTATGAGCCGGTCTAGTAGTCACTATCCTTCTAACCTCTTATCCGATTAAGATAAAATCACAATAATTATCAAGGAGTGAGAGTCACACATCACGTAAAATATCTCAAATAACAAATAAGCACTACCACACTTAACATAAATCAGATAAATATGCAAGTCATTAAGGAAACTTTCAATTCATCAAGTAGACATTCAAGTCATCAAGTAAGCTTTCACAATGCTCATATCAATAATCTCACCACCCAAGGGTAAATTACACCTGTTTCAGCTTTCCATCTAGGACATCAAGAATTTCATTGTCATATTATCGCATTAAGGATCAACCCACACAAGAAACCACATTATATCATAAAACATAAATCGGTCCATACAAGGAACCATAAAACACCTCATTCATATAATTGGTCCACACAAGGAACCATAATATCTCATCAAATAACTGGTCCATATAAGAAACCATAATATCTCATCAAATAACCTGTCTATACAAGAAACCATAATGTAACAAAACAACAATATAACCTGGTTCTACACATATGCTAAGGGTTTTATATATGCCCACTTGCCATGACCTGCAGGGGATGAGCTTAGTCCATGTACCAAATAACCCTAACAACTAGTGTCTATCCCTTTATCTTAAACCAAGTGTTATACCACCCTTATTCCAATGTACCCACCCTTATGATCCCTAAAATCCACCAATTCTGTGACGATCAACCTTTACTGATTTATATTACAACATCAAATAGTACCATAACATGTACAATCACATAATGAGATAATTCAACCACACTAGCATATTAATGCAATTTTTTTTTACATAATCTCATTACAGGTGATCAAATACCATCTTGTATATACATCCAACAAGTTCAATATTCAATAGCATACATTGCAATAAGTAGACAAATTGTCAGTTAACATGCACACATAAATCAACTTGAGTTTTAACTCCAATTTAACCATCACCTACTCAACAGATATTAGTGCCTGGGGCCAAGCAACATATAATAAGTGAGTATACACACAATCAATTTAGGTTGACCTTCTATTTTATAAAAACCCAGGGGTACACACAATTTCCTTACAAGCTTCTTCTTTTAAACATGCGTTCAACCCTAATCAAACACTTCTAATTCCTCAACCTCCATATGTATTCGCTACTATAACCACTTATTAAGACTTGACCCATTCTACTTCCCAACTTTCATCTTATTCTAGCTTTAGTCATTTACCTTTACACATCTTACCTTCTAACACTTAGCCTAACTTGTCTTTAGGTTCTTAGGTTATGCCACCGCCTTCGCTTATCATAATCAATTCTTATAACTATCTTTACGCAAGAATATCACATATTCCAAACACATACAATATCAATTTCACCCTTTTTAAGGTATTAAAGAAGAGTTTTATAGATTACAAGCTCACACAATTCCTCTATGGCTACCCACATCCACATATTTACCTTGTAATACATCAAGTAAGTTATACAAACACAAAACACCCATGAAGGAATCAATAAAACACACAATTTGATCATGATTACATTAATTTCATGTTTTATCCATCCCAACTTTGTACCCGTAGTCCTAAGCATGATTTCTCCCATCAAATCTATATTACAAATACGATTGCTAACCATAGTCTACTACTCATACACTATAATCTACCTCAATCAAAGATCTTGGAATAAGCAAGCCACATCATGGATTCTCCTTCCCTTTCTTCAGGCCATAGAATGCTCAACAGCTAACAAACAAGTAATTATAAGAGTAATTAATTAATTATCTTAAAATAAACACTTCAGGAATTCAAACCCACTAATTATATATTTAATTACAGTCTATATTATTACCCAAGGGTCATTTACTATTAACTAGTTCTATCATACTCAACCCATCTCTATTTATGGAGTTTTAAAGCTAAAGATCCCATATTTATTGAATTCAAGGTCCCCAACTATCAAAATTCATGTTTTAAAATAACAAATTCGTGCTAGGAATCGTCAGTTTATAATCTAAAAGCAATTCTAGGTGATATTACACACACCCATAGGTTTTACCCAAAATCGCATAAACTTAGGGTTCTAACCCTTAATTCTACCATTAAAGATCATTCTAATGATTCTAAGATGTTATTGGATTAAAAGATGAAGACGATGACCAAAGAACTTACCTCAACGAAGAATTTTCACCCTAGACCTTGGAAAATGGCCTTTCTAGGGCTTTAGAAAGAAGTTTTGAGTTTATGACCTGAAATTTGGCCAAAATAGGCTTATACACTATCCACATCCCGCTATAGCGACCTGATTCCTGTTATAGTGGCCTCAGCTTTTCAACACAGATAGTCTTCAGTAAAATGGCCATAACTTTTTACTCCAATATTGGATTTACAAATGATTGGTGGCATTGGAAAAAAGACTCAAAGAAATTTAATTTGGTGAGTATTAGGTCCCATAATCTTTATTTTCTAGGAGGAGTGATCATTTTAAGTTGACCATAATTTAAACCGACAAATACTCAATTGATAAGGACACTTCTAACTTAACTTTGGGCTAAGGGTATTGTATGATATTAATTCATATCTAATGCACTCCCATACTAAATAATTAATCCTAAAACCAATGATGAATAAGATTTTTATACCTTTACCGCATATATTTTTAGTAACAACAGAACAGGTCGTTACAAATTGCCTATAAATTACAAGTGGCATCAAGTTGATGCTTGTACAAAGGTCACACAATGCCTTAGCAAAATTGAATGCTCCAATAGTGCACGAAATGGTGGGATGAATAAGATTTTTATACCTTTACCGCATATATTTTCAGTAACAACAGAACAGGTCATTACAAATTGCCTATAAATTACAAGTGGCATCAAGTTGATGCTGGCACAAAGGTCACACAATGCCTTAGAAAAATTGAATGCTCCAATAGTGCACAAAATGGTGAAAGCATTAGGGTCTTCCTTCTTTTAAACTAAAGAGCACGAAGCAATCACACTATAATTATGTAAGTTGCCAGCTGACTCAAAGCTAATTATCCTCTTCGAGGTAGCCTAATATTTCATAAACTTGGCATACCCATGCATTTTATAGAGTGCCTTTACTAATGGAATATTCATCGACAATTACTTCAGCATAGAAATTAACTTATGAAACTTGTCATTTTCCACTTTTTTTTTAGACATTGTGGAAATGGAGGTGGGGATCTAGGAATTGAAGTAAAAGATTTTATAACTTTTTTTTCCTTCCATTTACCACCAGAATACTCCCTTGCAATAGCTGGAGATTTATCCACATCTACAGAACATCATCAACAACAACCAACTTTTTAGAATTAGGTGACACTCTTCTCTCAGCATCTTTATCAACTAAAACTCTTGAATCTGAGGCTATATCCTCAAACTGCTCATCAATAATAGGTATAGGTTCCAGCAATACTTTCTTAGTTCTTATTATGACAGCCATGCATTGACCATCATTTCTTGGATTCTGAACAGTGTCACTAGGTAACATACCATTCTTTTGTTGATTCAGCGTTTATGACATTTGCCCCCTTTGATATTCGAGCTACTTTATGGAAGTGGAGTCTGAGTCCACCTGTTGACTGATATTCGATATGTCACCCTTAATCTCCTTAATTTTAGAGTCTGTAGATTTGACTCTGCTTAATACCTTGGCTAATATGTCCTCCACCTTCAATGTTCCTGAATTATTACATGTATGATCACATGTTTTAGGAGGCATATATAAGCCACTCCTGCCATTCTTATAAATGTCTTTGTTTCTCCAGTCACCCTAATTTATGTCTCTTTGTCTAGCTCGGTCATAGTCATTATAGTTTCGACCTCGGTTACCTTGACCATGGCTCCAAGAGTCTTTATTGGACCCTTGGGCATTGGCCCAGTAACCCCCCTGGTTATTTAGATAATTGGCCTCCTCCACAGTGTCAAAATCATACTCCTCATGTCTCACCATTTTACCTTGTGAACCCACTGCATTCACATTTTTATAACCACCAGTAAGAAAATGTTTTGTGAGTAAGTCCATTTGCATTTTCATATGTGCTATGTCTTGATATTGCTCTTCCTCCTTGCGGTGTTGCTCAGCTGACATGCCCACAGAATAAGTACCACCTGAGACCTCAGAGTCTCTAGTATGCCAATCCCTGTTAGTTTTAGTAACTCTATCCAGTATTACCATCACATTTGCATATGTTTGAGACATGAAATATCCTCCAGCGATGGTGTCAGCTATTGGCTTGGTTACAGATTTCAAGGACCTATATAAAATATCTCCATCAAACTTTCATCTGATAATTTATGGTTGGGGCAATGCTTTAGGTTTTCGTTGAACCGTAACCATGCTTTATGTAAAGCTTCTCCAGCTAGTTGCCTAAAGTTGTTTATCTCGTCCCTCAGCCATAACATTCTGGAGGATGGAAAGAACCTTTCTAGGAAAGCCTCTTTCAACTCCCTCTACTTGGTGATTGAGTCATCCGAAAGGTCAGTTAACCACAAAGTTGCTTCCCCAGATAATGAGAGGAGCAACAACTGCAAACGGATAGCATTTTGGCTGACCACCCTATGTAGCTTATATGACTTGCAAATTCCTATGAAGTTGATTAAATGAAGGTTGGGGTCATATCTAGCAACACCTCTGAATAAAACCTTCAGATTCAACAACTAAACCATGGTGCTTATAATATCAAACTGGGCTCCAGGACCTAGTGCGGGAAGGACTATAGCACCTGTGGCCCCAACTTCATCCAAATCAGCCTCATCCTCCTCATCAACATTATATGGAATGACTGGTCTCTACTGCTGGCCCCTAGGCCTTTGGGGTTGATGCAGATGTTTTGCAGTTGCGACATTGTTTACATTTTCATTATTGTCCCCATTCGCAACCTTTCCTGCATTATCATTGTTGGCCATATTCCCTGCATTCAAATTGATGGCCCTAACTTCAGCCTTAGCAATCTATTATAGTCATTTTACCTTAACATATTATGCATTCATCCTCCTAAGTTTCAAGCTCGGGCTCATAGGGAATCAAAGGTTCACCCTAACTCGGGTACTAGGCATGCACTAACATGTACCTTGAAGAAAACAGAAATAAGAAATAAAAGTAAAAGTAGGAAAGAAGGACTATGAGCCAAATAAACACACTTGACTTAATCCAAAACCGTATTCCCTAGTAATGGCGCCAAAATTTGACATGCCTAAATTACGCATCTAATTTGAAGTATAAAGCGGTCGTTGTTCAAATATAAAACCTAACAAGGTTAAGGTTGAATCCCACAGGGAATAAGATGAGAACTAAGTTTAATGCGGTTATTTCACTAATAGCCGGTTACTTCCATAAATGGAGAAGTTTGAAAATATGATATTGTTTCAATGTCAAATGTAGACAAGTTAAAATTGCAATGATCAGAAAATCAATTCAATAATGAGAGGTGACTAAGTTTGTGTTTCCCATGGTTTCATGGCACAAATGGGTCATTAACGGTACTAGTCTCTTCTAGTGTTAAGTTTGCAAGGCTATCACTCACATTACCTCATCTAAGTGTTTCTATAACTACTTAGTTAATTATCACTCAAATCCTCTCAGACTAAGAATGATTATATCATACATCACGATAATTGCCTTAAGTTGGTTAACCTAACTACGACATCAACTATTAGACGAGGGTTAGAAACCTCAAATCCTTATTATTAAAATCTTTTCCTAGTCTTAACCTCTTTTATCAAGCAAGTTTAATCCTAAGACAAGTTCTAATGTTTGCAACCATTAGAAATAAAGTAATATGAAGGAATTGATAATACTCGCAATAACACTACTCGAATCTACTCCATCTTTGATCCTAAAAGTGTTAATTCACCATGATTTCCATAACCCTAGGTGTGGAATTTATCTACTCATGGATTCAAAAACAACCACAAAATGATTAAAAATCAAGCAATATGAAGGAATTGATAATACTCACAATAACACTACTCGAATCTACACCATCTTTGACCCTAAAAGTGTTAATTCACCATGGTTCCCACAACTCTAGTTATGGAATTTAGCTACTCATGGCTTCACAAACAACCACAACCATAGAAATAATAGTAGAAGTGAGAACTTACAAAAATGAAATCACAAGAACAGAAATTGTGCAATAATTGAGCAAATCACCAAAAACCATAATGTGTGAAAATGTAATGCTTGTTTTTCTTCACAAAATAACAAGTGGCAGAAATAAAACCTAACAATAGGTATTTATAGTCTGAGGAAATTTCAAATCCTAATTAGACTAGGAAAATGACCACATCGTATAACACGGCTGGGTTAACAGCTCATCGTCTAGGTGATGGTTCTTCACCTTGACTGTCGTCTAGTTCCTGTAAAGATCACTTAATTCTGCATATGTTCCACAACTGAGAGGACAATCCATCATCTATGTGATAGTTTGTCATTTGAACTGTTGATTGGATCCAGTAAATACTCTTGACTATTTGCGTACAATAGTTGAAGTGACAGTCTGTCATATTGATTGGTTGACCTACTGACACTTAGCATCACATACTGGTTTATCATAATAGTTTGGTTGATGTCCCATCATAGGATCAATGGTTCGTCATGTGGACTGTCATATCCTTTTTTTTAGTTTATTCAACACTTTCTCTCTGTGGCTCATTTTCCTGCACATGTAACACAAATGCCATCAAATCCAATAAGAATTGCGTAATAACTTATAATAATTCATGCTCAAAAGCATCAAACGTGCTATCAAATGCTGGAACATCAGTTATCATACAAGTAATAGTCCTTAAAAAGAGAGATATCACCATTATTGTTAACACTACTAAGCACTACATAAGGAATGACCTCAACATCATCAAACAGGATATTGTACTTAAAGAGAGAATAATCAATCAAAGGTGGAGAAGTAAAGCATGTAATTTCATTCTTAAAAAGACAAATGTCATCTTTCAAGGAAGTTTCAATCACATGATTTCAATGGACAAGAAAAATAATAGGATCTTCAACAAGAGATATGCTCAAAGAATCACTTCTTTTCAAATGAACAACTTTATTAATGTCATTACTAATTTTAGGCTCACTAATCAAATCACAAAGTCCCTCAATTAGTGAACTAGAATCACAAACAAGTTGATCAACACAAATTTCACATGACAATGTTCTATCAATTAAATCATAAGTGTTAACACTAGGAGGACACAAATAGATCTTACAAGAAGAATTAATTCAGCCATCAATAGGATCAACTAGTGTATGAACACTCTCAATAAAGACATTATCACTATATGGCAAAGAATCATTAAGCTTATATAAGACAAGCTATCACTGACACTTTGTTCATTTGAAATTTTATCACTCACTATAGCCTGACTCTCACAATAGTTTCAAAATCAATATCACAAAATAGTCTCAAAATAATCTATGTCTGAAGGAGATATTCTCCACTATTTATAGCCTAAGCTAATAATTACACAAAAATCTTTCAAGAGGCTTGCATTTCAAGAATATCCACTTTCTGTCCATAGCCTTTTTCCCCCTTTTTTGAGTAGTTTTACAAGTGGAGCCTTGTACTTCCACTTTAGTATGTTCTTGAGTTTCAAATCTTCATTCCAAGATACTGATAAAGCTCGATTGCATCAAAGGTGGAGATAGAAAGTTGTACAAGCTCTCAAAGACAATAGATAACAAGGCTCAAGTCTTGGATTAAGTGAAGTGCACCAAAAAAATAAGGAAGACAAAGTTCTAGTGGAAGAGACACTTATTAGACGAAGATGACAAACATATTTTCATAAACTCTTGAACGAAGAAAGGTACAAAAATATTGTGTTGGTGATTTTGATCACTCAGAGAGAAATTAGGATTTTGGATATTTTACGCGTATAATATCGAGGAGGTTAGATGTTATTCATAAGCTAAATAGGAGAAGAACGTCTGGACCAGATGAGATTCTGGTGAAGTTTAGAAAGAGTACAAGCGAACTAGGTATGTAGTGGTTGACTATATTGTTTAACATCATTTTAAGATGATTCAAATGCCCAAAGAATGGAGATGGAGTACGATGATTTTATTATATAAAAACAAGGATGATATCTAAAACTACAATAATTACAAGGGTATCAATCTTTAAGAGGCACTATGAAGTTTAGAAAAGTGTGGTGGAGATGAGGGTGTGGAAGGGTATGTACATTTTTGATAACCAATTCAAATTTATGTCGGGGTGTCCATTCGTATTTTGAGAAGACTGGTGAAGAAATATAGGGAAAAAAAAAGGAACTTGCATATAGTGTTCATTAACCTAAAGAAGGCCTATTATAAAGTCCCGAGGAAAGTTCTATGGAGATAACTTCAAGCTAGAGGTTTATTAGTGACTTACATTAGAGTGATGCCTACATGTATGATGGACCCAAAACTCGGTTAAGAACAATAGGAGGAGACTCAAAGCACTTTCCAGTTGATATGGGTTTACATTGGGGACCAGTACTTAACCCATTTCTATTTGCCTTTATTAATAAATCTATCGACATGACATATTCAAGGTAAGGTCACATGGTGTATGTTAATTTGCAGATAACATAAAACTGATTGATGAGACTTGTGAATTTAAAGGGTTTAGGTTGGGGAGGACAAAAATCGAGTATTTAGAGTACAAATTCAGTGATGCAATGCATGAAGCAGACGTAGAAATAAGACTTGACATATATTGTCCCCAAGAGATAAAGCATTAAGTTTGGATTATTGATGATAATGTCACACATCATATTGGTGTAGTATGAATGAAATAGAGACTCACCTACGGAGTCTTGTGTGATAAAAGGTACTATCAAAACTTAAAGGTGAGTTCTATATAGTGGTATTTAGACCGATTATGTTGTATGAAATAAAGTGTTGGATAGTCAAGAACTCTCATATTCAAAAGATGAAGTCAAAACAAGAAGGACAAAGAAGTTTTGTCCACTCCTCTAGAGGTTGAGGATGAGGAAGTGATAGGGACAGTTATGGAAATAAGGATGCAGATGGAAAGAAGTACAGATTTCTAGAGTAAAAAATAAATGCATTAAAAAATATATACTTTTGGTGTTATAGCAACACTTTAGGTATGATGGATAAGTATGTGGACTTTTGGTACTTGTTAGGGGATAATATGTAGTATTGAATTATAGAGTTTGTTGTTAAGTCATGTACTTTTTATTGTGCCATCTTGGTACTCTTTAAATAAAATTCTTAATTATCAAAAAAGGAATATTGAAATGAATGTGTGATCATACTAGAAGCAATAAGATTAGAAATGAGGATATTCAGGATAAGGCGGGAGTGGCCTCTGTGGTAGATAAGATGAGGTAAGAAAGACTGAGATGGTGTCACGACCCAACTGTTCATGATTGGCACCCACCCTAACCTATGGTGGGAGAACCATACTAGTCTCACCCTTACCCACTTAAGTGTTACTCTCTCCTTCACATCATATAATTCTCCAAGTATTAATTTGATTCAGAAAGGTTTTCATTTAAATAAACATCTTAATCAAACGACATCATCATCCATAAAATGAATAGTGTGTGGAAACCTCTATTTATTACAATCCACGGGGACCTAAAGTCACGTACAAGAACATCTAAAAAGAGCAACTAAGTCTAAAACCAACATAAATATCCAAAACATTATAAAAGATAAAATCGTCTTAGTCCCAGATCAAAGGATATAAACATCATAAGAAGATCTGAAGGTTGACCGTATATGGTGCTCACCCTCAAAATCAAGTTTGAATCACTATCTAGAGTTGAGGTCGCATGTCAACCGCTGGAAGATGTTCTGCACTCAACCAAAAAGAAGAGTACAAGTAACATCAGTACATTAACAAGTACTGGTAAGCATCATAGGTCAACTAACTTAACAATGTACAAGTAAGCAAGTCAAACAAGTATAAAAACGATCATAACAAAACTCATAACTAATGATATCACTTAGACAAGCACATCATGAATCATCATATAATTACAACTCAACAGTTCACTTTCACAGGCTTTCATACTTAATCATTTTCATCAACCATTCATCATTAAATATATTCATAAAAGTAGCACCCAATGCATATGAATGAGTGCATGTATGCAAGATGTGTGCATCATCTCTTACCCTTCTCATCCTCATCATCAACATCATAACATAATGACGTGGCACCCTACCCATTATCATATCATATCATATTGTACCGGCATGGTACCCGACCCATTATCTCAACACCTCATCACAATGCATTGAAAATGCAATGCAGTCATCAAATCACAAGTCATGCTAGAAGGCAATCATAGATGTCTAAATCACAAACAAGCACAAAGCTAAGAAAGTCTAAGTGCTATAACAAAGGCATATCCTACCTCAGCTCCTTTGCTCAAAGTCACCCTTAAGCCACACTTTTGCCTTTTCAATCTCGTTCTTGATCCATAACAACAAGAATATACATTCATTTGAATAATTCATTCCCTTTTAACTACTAGGGATCAAAAGTCACTGATTTTAGCCATAAACTTACCCTTTAAGGGTTTTCTTATCATTTACTTCATGAACCCTATTTGAATTAGCATAAATAATCATAATTCTAGTCTCATTAGTATTTTCTAATACCCTAGGATCATTATATACTGAATTTATTCACATTCCCATTACTTTTCATCAATTTTCATGAACTAGGGTTAAACCCCAATTTACACCATTAATCCATTTCTAGTGATTTTCTAAGGTTAAACTAAACCTGTCAAATGGGCTGGGTCAGCCCGGTTCTAACCCGGTTAGGCCGACCCAAAAGGAGATCGAACTGGACCCGGATAAAGGTGTAGGTGCTCACGATATGAATTATTTAGAGGCCCAAGAAAATTATGGTATAGAAGAAGAGAATGAAGCAGGCCCTGTTGATGTAGATAAAAATGATGATGATGTTGATGTTACACCCAAATTCGATAATATTAATGTTCAATCTGAATCAGTTAATCTTCCTAGCAGGTCCCCTGAAGATCTCGTAAAAAAACTAGTATTATGTGGAATTTTTATACTCGAATAGAAGGAACTACTAAGGTTCAATGCAATATCTGTCAGAAATTATATGAGCATAAGATCGGGGAAATAAAGGGGGTACGGGTCAGTTGACGAAACATTTGCAATGTCAGTACAAAAGAGAGCTAGCAGAGGAAAAAATGGTGGGCATGTTAGGGGGCCAACTCAAACTAGATTGAACCCAAAAACTGGTAAATTATTTCAGAATTATAACAAAATGAAGGATCGTGAAGAATTAGCAAAAATGATAGTTGTGGGTTGTTTTCCTTTCTCTTTTGCTTCTTCTGAAGCTTTTATTTATTATATTCAGGCAATTTATAATTCTATGTTTGACGGTATTCCTAGAAGTACTTGTCGGTCCGATATTTTTAGACTCCATGCACAATATGTTTACTATTTATCTGCATTATTAAAAAATCTTCCATGTAGAGTTGCTCTAACTTCTGATCTTGGTCGTGCTATTAATAAAAATAATTATTTAACAATTACTTGTCATTGGGTAGATAGTAATTTTGTTATACAAAAACGTATTTTAGCATTTTTGTATGATGAAGTCAATAGGCACACTGCGAAATTTATTTTTGAATCTATTACAAAAGTTGTAAGATATTATGATATTAACAGTAAAGTTTTATGTATATCTTTTGATAATGCATCTAACAACAACGCTGCTATTGACTTGTTAAAAATTGAACTTTCTCCACCGTTACCCAAAATATTTCATGTTAAGTATGCTTGCCATATATATAATTTAATTGTAAAAGAGGGTCTTGCTTTTTTTGAGTCTGCTATTGAAAAAGTTAGAGTTGCAGTTGGCTTTATTCAATGAAATAATAGAAAAATTAGACTTACCGACTTTAAAGGAAAATGTAAGGAAATGGACTTATATCGAGATTAATGCCTGAAAAAAGAGATGTTAGATGGAATTCTACTTATGATTTCTTAAATACTTGCAATATTTATAAAATTCCTATTACTATGACTTTTAACCAATTTGCTAGTGCTTTTCCCGATATTATGTTACAAAATTTAGATTGGGCTAAAATTGATGATATTGCTAATTTTTTGCAAAAAATTTATATAGCTACGGTTGAATTTTCTGGTGCTTATTATCCTACTGTTTGTAATATTTTAGCTTATTTAGACTATATTTCTTTATTGCTTAATGAATATAAGTCTAAACCAGGTTACAAATATGCTACTGATGCAATGATTGATAAATTTAAAAAATATTTTTTTTCCTTTCCCCTATTTACTTAGTTGGTGCTAGAATAAATCCATGTATGAAATATACTACTATGTCCAAATTTACTTCTCTTATTTATTCTGCTTTAGAAGTAAAAGCTAATGAAGAACCTTCTTTGTTTACGACTATGTCTGATGTGAATAGTTACATGAACACATTATACAATCATTATGTTGATTTACTTGACAATACTTTACCATCACATATTACACTGACCTTTGCTCTCCATCTTTCTGAGGAACCATCATCTTTTAAAAGACAGGCACATAGTATGCCTGTCTATTGTGTTTCTGATCTATCTGTTTGGAATAGATTGCAGCCTTCATTGCAAAGAATCGTAAGTCAGGAAGAGCTTAAGTATTATCTTATGCAGCCTACAGAGGATCCTAGAGGAAGAATCAACACGCTGGAATGGTGGAGGAATAATGAAAGGCAATATCCTGTACTTCCAAGCTTAGCTAGAGATATATAGAATGTTCCAATGTCAACCGTTGCATCAGAGAGCATTTTTAGTCAAGAACGGCAGCAGATTGGAGACAACCAACACTCATTGGGAGGCAATGCCGTGAATTTTCTAGTTTACCTTAGAGACTGGATTAGAGTGGAATGAAGAAATCAAGGAATGTTCGTGGAGTTGGAAGACGAAGAAGATCTTGAAGAAATAATGACTTCAAGAGAGAATTCAACACAATCAAGTCCAATGCATGGCTTTGGTGCCATTGATTTTGACAATCCACAGCCAATTCCCGTTAATGTTAACATGGGTGAATTGAAAAAAATGATGAAAAATTTGTAGAATTTTCAATTAATCTATTGAAATTTTATTTTTCAATTTAACTTTGAGAAATTAGTGAAATGTAATTGCAATCTTGTAACTTGTAAGTTTTGAAAGTTGAAACATTTTGCAATAAGGTCATTTACTCTTTACATAATTTTTCCATTTATTGAATTATTATTCTTTTAAGAATTATATGTTGTTGAATATTGTATGAATATTTTTTTTAAGTAGTAGTTTATGTTGTTGAATATATTGTATGTATATTATTATAAGTAATATCTATTGTATAATATATAATACATATACTCTTTTAAGTAGTAGTATTATATGTTGAATATATTGTATGTATATTCTTTTAAGACTTAATTAATAGTATATGTTGTTGAATATATTGTATGTATATTTTTTTAAGTAGTAGCATACGTTGTTGAATATATGTATATATATTATATTAAGTAAAATCCATTATACTTATATTATCTTAAGTAGTATATGTTGTTGAATATTCTTTAAAGTAGTATATATTGAATGTATATATGTATGTATATTCTTTATAAGTAGTATTTATTTAATGCATATTTTTTATTTATTCTTTTGAGTAGTATATATTGAATGTATATATGTATGTATATTCTTTAAAGTAGTATATATTGAATGTATATATGTATGTATACTCTTTAAAGTAGTATATATTGAATGTATATATGTATGTATATTCTTTAAAGTAGTATATATTGAATGTATATATTTTATATATTCTTTTGAGTAGTATATATTGAATGTATATATGTATGTACATTCTTTAAAGTATACATATTGAATGTATATATGTATGTATATTCTTTAAAGTAGTATTTTAAGTAGTATATATTGAATGTATATTAAAAAAATTCAAAATTCAAAATTCAAATTACTATTATTTTTATTTTTTTAATTATGGGCCCGGTAAACCGATCCATTAATCCAGACCGATTGGGTCAACCCGAACTGACCCAGTAAGACTGGTCAAAAATTCTAAAGGGGCTTTATTGTTGGTCCTGGCAGGCTGGCACGGACCTGCCCATTTAGAGCCAAGACCGGACCGGACCCGGACCGAGATCGGTAAAAAATGCCAAACCGGGGCCGGTTGAGCCGAATCGTCCCGGTTAACGGGTTTAGGTTAAACAAAGTAAATTCAAGTCTAGGATATAATAACTTAGCTCCAAAGATGAAAAACCCCAAAATCCCTCTGAAAATTGCCTTTCCCCAGAGCTTTATTGCACTTTTCAAAAAGTGGGGAATGAAAAAGTTTTCTGAGTTTTAAAAACTGAAATTTTATTGCACGTTACTGCTGCCTCGGTTAATGCCATTTTTACTGGAGGCTGCTGCTTTGGTTCCCATGACCGCTGCAGCTTTCCGAGATAGAAACTTGGGACCTCTCCTCAGATTTCCTCATTTTACAACACACACCACAAATTTTGACAGTGTGAACCAACCCCGCCACGATAAACGCTATAACCAGAGTTCTGTAACTCCGTTTCAGATGCCAAAAGTTGCTATAACTTTCTATACTCGTTGGCGATCCAAATATCATATCAAATCCCACTATAACCAATCACATAAATACCATATTTCGTTTAACTACTACATCTTCAAAAATAAGCCAAAACTAGACTAGCGCTGAATTCCTCAAAATTTAGTTAAGGGGAGTCTAGGTGCAAATTTTACCTCTTAATTCAGTGTAATGACATTTTAGATCGTTATATTAGATACCAATTTACCACTTTTTCATCCCCGAACGACCACTAGCCCCAAAAAAGATATAACAACTGGGATAGAGTGTACCTGAGTCGATGAACGAGTACGAATATCGCTTACGCATATCTGCTTCTATCTCCCATGTAGCTTCCTCAATTGTACAGTTCCTCCACTGAACCTTCACATAAGAAGTAAATCGTGTCCTCAACTTCCTTATATCTTTAGCTATAATAGCAATCGGTTCCTCTTCGTAGGACAGTTCCTTATCAAACAGTTTTGGGTCCCAAAAAATAATATAGTCACCATTTCCAGAATGGGCATCCACTGAAAAGTACCACTAGGCTTTTGATGTTCATATTTGACTTGCTGGCAGTTTCGACACTTAACCACAAAATCTATAATGTCACGCTTCATCATGCGCCACCAATAGTGTTGTCTCAAGTCTCTATACATATTGTTGGCACCCGGATGTGTGGAGTACTTGGAATTATGAGGCTCTGCCAGGATAGTGGGAATCAAGTTATTCACTCGAGGTACACACAACCGACCCTAAATTCTCAAGCCCCCCTCATCATCAAGAATGTCCTCCTTCGCCTCCCCTTATAACACTTTTTCTCTGAGGTTATTGAATTTTTTATCGTCAAACTGTGTACTCTTAATCTGATCATAGAATGTAGACCTAGCCTCCACGTATGCCAACACCCTTCCTTCACTAGTTTACTGCAATCTCAGAAAATCGTTAGCCAAAGACTGTATATTTCTCTTCAATAGGTGCCTCGACACCTCCAGAAATGCTAAACTCCCCTTGCTCATTGGTTTCTGACTTAATGCATCTGCCACCACACTGGCCTTACTTGGGTGATATAGAATTGAGATGTCATAATATTTAATAAACTCCATCCATCTCCTCTGTCTTAGATTCAAATCCTTCTGGGTGAACACATGTTGCAAGCTACGGTGGTCTGTGAACACCTCACACTTCACCCCTTAGAGATAGTGCCTCCAAATTTTTAAAGCGAACACCACGGCTGGCAATTCCAAGTCATGCGTGGGGTAATTTTTCTCATAGAGATTCAGTTGTCTCAAAGCATAAGCAATCACACTCTGTTCCTGCATCAACATAGCACTTAAATCCTAACGTGAGGCATCATAAAATACAATAAAATCCTTACCTTCGACTGGCAAGGTTAGTATTGGAGCCGAAATCAACACAGTTTTGAGCTTTTGAAAGCTCTCCTCACACTTTTCATCCCATTTAAATGGAACCTCTTTCTGAGTCAAATGGGTCAGGTGCGAAGCAATGGCAGCAAAACCCTTAACGAACCGGCGGTAGTAACTGGCCAACCACATAAAACTACAAATTTCTATCATATTAGTCGGCCTGGCCCAATTTTTAACCGCCTCAACCTCTTATGGGGTCACTATAACCTCTTTTTTAGAAACCTTGTTCCCCAAAAAGAACACCAAAGAAAGACAGAATTCGCACTTAGAGTACTCAGCATACAATTTCTTTTCCTTCAACAGCTTCAATACAGTATGCAAATGAGCTTCATGCTCTTCTTCACTCTTAGAATAGACAAGTATATCATCAATAAACACAATAATGAACGAATCCAAAAAGGACTTAAACACTCTATTTATAAAGCTCATGAAAGCAGTAAGGGCATTGGTCAAGCCAAAATACATAACCAGAAACTCATAGTGCCCGTAACGAGTTCGAAAAGCAGTTTTTGGGATGTCCTCTGCCCTGGTTTTTAGCTGATGATAACCCGACCTTAAATCAATCTTGTAGAACACTACAGCTCCCTGAAACTGGTCAAATAGATAATCTATTTTAGGTAAAGGATATTTGTTATGAATGGTCACTTTATTCAATTAGCGATAATCTATATACATCCTCATACTACTATTTTTATTCTTCATAAACAACACTGGTGCACCCAAGGAGAGACATTTTCGTGAATAAGGCCCTTTTCTAACAACTCTTGCAATTGGGATTTCAACTCTCTCAGCTCTGTAGGTGCCATACGATATAGAGTAATAAAAATGGGTCAAGTCCCCGACTCTAAGTCTACACTAAAGTCAACTTCCTGATCTGGAGGCATACCTGAAAGATCATCTGAAAACACTTCTTGGAATTCACATACCACTAAAACTGATGATATAGGAGGGACTACAGATTTATCTTCCCGAAAATGGACTAAAAATTCCTTACACCCACTCTTTACTAATTTTTGGGCAGGAATTACAGACATAACCCTTATAGGATTAGGCTTTAAGGTACCCTCCCACTCTAACTTCTCTCTCCCGGGCATCATTACAGTAATGGATTTGGCATGACAATTAAGAACATCATGGTAAGGGGAAAAATAACATCTAAATCCTTCATATCTAGAATGAACAAGTCTGCCAGGGTCTTAAACCCCATGAACATCACAGGACACACACAGTATACCTAATCAACACATACATACACCCCAAATGGTGTATATACATACATAGGATTATCAAGATATTAACAGTCCAAAACCCAACCCATAGCAAAATTCACAGACACATAAGAAAAGGTGGAACCAGGATCAAACAATATAGAAGCCATATGGTCATAGATAATAATAATACTTATGATCACTGCATCAGAAGCTTCTGCCTCAAGACAAGCCAAAACTGCATAAAGATGTGCCTTATCACCACCCTGGCCGCCACCTCTACTACCCTGCCCTCCATTTCTACCAACTTATCCTCCAGCTCGGTTGGACTGGCTGCCACCCCTGGACTGGCCACCACAACCACCCTGTGGATGACCCCTACCATTTCCTCCTCCACCACGATCTACTAGAACTAGAGCAGTAGAAGCTGGTTGTTGTGTAAACTGACCTGCAGATAAGAAGTTAGGACAATACCTTTTGACATATACCAAACCCCCATACTCAAAGCATTTGGACCCCAAAGTAGGCCTCTGAACTAAAGATAAAAAGGGTGTGTGGCTGCCGACTCGGGAAAGCTGATTACTGACCCCAGAATGGCCCCCTAAAGATACTGGAATAGCTAAATGGTAGGGCTTAGAAGAACCACGCCCCTTTGAGAAAGTACCACTGAACTGGACCGAGGTTCGAGACTTCTTCTCTTCTGCTTTTACCTCTCCCTATTTCTCAAGTGCTTCAGCTTTCTTGGCAAATTCAAACTACATCTTGAAAATACTTACCAAACACAGCCACAGTTAAAGTTGCCAATTGAATCCCTAAATTCAGACCCTTTACAAAGTACCCGATCCACTCCTCTTGTGAGGTATTCAACTACAGTGCATAGTGATACAGGGCATGAAACTTGGTCTCATAAGCCGCCACAGATATGTTACCCTACTCCAACCTCAGAAACTCACCCTTTTTCTGATCACGGTAAGTTTGGGGAACATATTTATTAAGGAATACATTCTAAAATTGAGCCTAAGTAAGTGGAGTTAAGGCAGCTCTACACTTCACAAATGATCTCCACTATTGCTTGGCTTTGTGCTGCGGGTGAAAAGAAACAAACTCCATACCATACCTTTCAATAATACCCATCTTGTACAGACATTTGTGATAATGTACTAAGAACTCAAAAGCATCCTCGGATTCTGTACCTTAGAATACCAGAGGCTTCAGCTTCATAAACTTGCAAAATAGCCCATAATCATCATCAGTCATCACCGGTCCAAGTATATGTTGGGGATACACCCCAGTTTCAGAGCTTGCATCCATCCTTGGTGCTACAACAGCGGCATGTTACAAGGACGTGGGCGGGATAGTCGGAACAACTGGAGTGTAGCCACTGTCAGTCAAGACACACAAGAACCCTAGTACTTGTTGAATCACATATGCAAATAAAGGCACCTGTACTGCCCCATTTGGTGTTGGCACCACATTCTCTGGATATATTATTTCTTCTTTCTCAACCATCTTCTCTTCATCCTGAACATAGGCTGGAGCATCCTGCGGTAGAAGAGGGGTCGGTGATCTCTGTCTTACCGGTTTCCTAGTTGCCTATTCTCTACCTCTAACGGGAGTCGCTCCCCATCCTCTCCTTCTTGATCTACCCCTAACTCGATGCCTACCCCAGATTGTGGCCGGTGCGAGCGCTGATACAGGTGCTTCCGTGGGTGCTGTTGTTGCTGCTCTGGTGGAATGAGTATTCACCATCTGCGAACAAGAGTGAAAGGATTAGATACCAATTTGGATCGCCAGATACCAATTAGAATCAAGTAATAGCACGACAGGATGAAAAAAAGGAAATTATTTTCTGAAAGCCATGTAGCCTCCCAAAGAAAAGTACAGATATCTTCGTACCATTTCTAGGACTCTACTAGACCTATTATTGTACAACGAGATCTACGAACCTAGTGCTCTAATACCATCTCCTTCATGACCCAACTGTCATGATTGGCACCCACCCTTACCCACTTAAGTGTTACTCTCTCCTTCACGTCATATAATTCCCCAAATATTAATTCGATTTAGAAAGGTTTTCATTTAAATAAACATAAAATGATATTTTGAGTCGTTACAGCTGGTTTGGACATGTGAAGATGAGATATGAAAATGCCCCAGTGAGGAGGTGCGGAAGGTTGGATATTATGGGTATGGGGAAAGGGAGAGGTAGACCGAAGAGGTATTGAAAAGATGTATTAAATAGGACATGACACAACTTCAGTCTATAGAGGACATGACCTTAGATAAGATGGTATAGAGGTCGCAAATTAGGGTAGAAGGGTAGTAGCTAGTTTAGCATTATCTTGTTTTTTGATGGATTAGGTTTGGTGGTGTCAGGGGCACCATGTCTGTCGTAGTAATAACATTATTCATGTAGTTTCTTGCTTTTTGTTATTTGTTACCATCTGTTGTTTATTATGTTTAGGTGATGATACTATTTTGTTGATATTATTGTTCCTTGCATGTATGCTATGCAATGCTTTACTATTGGCTGTCATGTTTTCGTCACTGTTATTTTTCTTGTTCATTACTCCTTTGTTTCACTTCAATTGAGCGAGAGTCTTCCAGAAATAACTTATCTACCTCTGTGAGGTAGAAGTAAGGTTTGTGTATACTCTATTCTCCATAAACCCCACTTTGTAATATTTCACTGGGTATGTTGTTGTTGTACTTAATACTACTATCTTTTTCATCATATTTATTGAGTAAGGGTAAAAGTAAAAATGAATATTATTTCCATTTCAATAAAAATAAATCTTTGGAACTTTTATAGTTCAAAATGAATGAATTTTTTAAAGTCTAAATATGTACTAATTTTTTATTTTTTTTAAGAATTACTCCTCTTTAATGGTTTTTTTTTCATTTACTATTTCTAGTTTTAAGAAAAGTTTGAAAAGAAGCAAAAGGGTGATACTGACAAATTATCTTTAACTAATGTCTTTAATTAGCTTTCTTAAGGGGCATGTCACATCAAAAAAATTTATTTATTTTGAAATGAAGGAAGTAGTTACTATATCTCGATTTTCTAAAATATACAACTATTTTGGATCACTATTTTTAGTAAGAACGACAAGTAAAATGGACCGGAGAGAGTAAAATAATAATTATAAAGATTTGTTTGTTTATTTGTTTGTTATAACTTAATCATAGTGTAATTACAAACATAATGTTTGGTAGTACAAGAATAAATACATAGTAAGATTTTTTCAAAAAATAAAAATTAAATTAATAATTAATTGTTAATGTTTGACAAATGTGTCTCATAAGAAATATTAGTAAATTTTATATACTAATAGGTATTCAAAGAAACATAGGAGTATTGATTTTATTTTGGTAAGTAAACATTTTATTCACTAACCAAGTAAGTATTTTGCACAATATAGCACCAGAAATTGGACATAGTCCCATATCTCAACTACTGCCTCCGTAGCAACTACCAACTACATAGTAATTTTTGGCGCATACAATCTGTTGGTTCCTCTAACAGTTTAAAACAAACATTTATCAAGATGCTGGATCTTACCAGCCAGTTTTCTTTTCATAGCTCCTCTGTAGTAGACTCTCGAATAATTGTGGGTATCATTGTGTATATGTTGTGGCTCTTCTGTTGGAATTGATGTAATTTTTCCTCCATATCATACAGACCACTGCTGCTAGGCTTATCCTATATATGTGCCCCAACTAAATTCCCTTTAGCATTGTGGATGACCCATGTTAATTCATCTCGCCAATCTTTTGGATTTCTCTGCACCCCTTGCCATTGGAACACCTTGGTCCAGATAACATTTGATATTGGACAAAGAAAAAAATTAATGGTCCAGCATCTCATCTTGTGTAGCACATAGAGGAGAAGTAAGATCTTATATATTTGTCTACTTAGCCACTCCATCCTTAGTTTGCAGCCTCTCATTGTGTAATTCCATTCACCCAAGCTGCATTTACTATAACTCTGTTTATTCTACTGTGGACTATTTTGTTAGTCTAAGTGAACTCTCTTCCAATAGTTTTAAGCTCTATCAAATAAGTATTAGTCATAGGTTCAGCAAAATCCATTGTTGCGCCAGTACATGATTAACATTGAATCTATCTTAAGCTGTCAGTATTTTTTTGTAATCTATTATGGAAATTCATGGGTCTGCAAAGTGTTCTATCATATTATCATCTCCTGCCATAGAGGTTTTTTGTCCTCCACAGTGTGAAGGCCATAAATTGCAGTCAACCAAAACTCTTGAGCTATGCTATGTAGTTGGACTCTGCCAGTGATATTTTGGGTTGTAGCACTATAAACTTTAAAATCTACATTGCTCTGATCCCAGACCACCCTTATTTTACCCCTAGGGCTAGCATTATAGTTATGGTCCAATTCCAGTTACTGAAATCTTTCTTTACTACCTTTCCTGCATATTGCTCCTTAACTCTTGTTTCAATTAAAGCTAACAAAACTACATTATTCTCTTTAATATAATTCCTTATATCTTTTTGTTTGTATACTTTATTCAAAACCCTAAAATTTCATGTAGCTATAATCATCAAAAAATTTCATAATCATGAGGTCCTTGTACCTTATCCAGACGTATCTCTAGTCCAACCTTTATAAGATTCTCCTAATGTATAAATCCATTAGTGATCTCCAATTCCATATTAGGAAGTGTAACGGTAACTCCCTTTCCTGCTGCCTTATTCCTCACTTTTGTCCACCTATTCTCCGTATTTGGAGTTGAGCTTCTTGATTGTTTCTCTGATATAAGACGTAAGTAGCTATAGTCACAGGCTTATCACTATCACTACCTGACTGACCTTCCTGCACCTGTCCTATAGCTTTCTAGGCATTTTCTGGTTTATGATACTTTGCCTTGTTTTGCTTGGGAGCTTGTTCTTTATTAGATTCTAGGAAAACATGCCTTATTTTTAGACATTTATGACAGTACAAGGGCTTCCAATCACACCAAATATCTTGTATAAACATCCTCCCATTTGGTTCATGGATTTTCACCTGTTTGGATAGTGACTTGGTGATATCTATCTCCATAAGAATATGAGCATAAGAACTACGCTCCACTTTTGTGGTGCAATCATCTATGTACAATGGGACACCTAGTGCACTCCCAATCCTGCTTGGAGAGTCAATCCCCCTAGCAATTCAGCGGCAAATTTGGTAATTGAGCCCTTAACAAAACTATTTTCAGAATTTCCTTATCAAAATCAAAATTGGTCGACCATTGTTTGATTCTCATTGGCCAATTGTTAGGATGTAGTGGCCTGAGTACAGGACAACATTCATATCCTCAGCATCCTTGAAAAAAGGATGAAATAGCCATTGTTATGCAGATATACAGTGCGTTTCGCCACAAAATTACACTATTGTAATGAAATGATTCAAAGTCCCAATACATGGCTGGAACCTACTACATAAAAAATTATAACTAACTTCCATTCCTCAGTATCTTCGTCTACTGCCCCTATGTTAGGGTTACCATCCTTTCACTATTTTAAATTGTAGGGTAAACAAATTGTAAATTCATAGCTCAGTCAGCTTTCATATTCCCAGCAACTACATTCTTCCACTATGGGTTACCAACCGGAGGATTCTGCTTCTCTAATTTTTGATTTACACCTGTTGGAACCTTGCTTCGTTCATCTAGATTATTTATTTCAATGGTGCTCTCAATGATCTGGGTTTTTTTCGGACCTTTCTCCATTGACTTACTTCTCTATCCACAAACCATTCTTGACTATGGGTTCTCGTTCCTCTCATAGCATTCTCCATCATGCTCTTCCCTTTTCCATCAAAACCCCCGATGGGTGGGATTTTCAAATCCATCAAAATCGACTATTGTTCAACTGTCGAAGGGTTATTCTCTATTTTTAACGATGTCATCGATGTCTCCTTCACTTCACCTTAGGGTCCTGCAAGAGATCCTTCTTCGCAAATTTCTGGGGTCTTTCTGTAGTAATTTGAGAGATCTGGAATGATATTAATCTTGAACTATACAGAGGAGAAGAGTAGAGAAGATGAGGAAGGAAAGTATGTTATTCCGTTATCCAAAAGTTGATTACAGAGGAAGTATTTATGCTAACTGTTGTGCTAATAGTTGGTTAACCATCTTAACTAGATCTAGGATTGGTCCAGCTATACATTTAACTACTAACTAATAAGCTGGAAATATATGTAAAGACAGATTTGCCCCTAAGTTAGATTTATCCTATTCCACTATCTTTAACATTCCCCCTCAAGCTAGGAAGTGTAAAGATGTTGCAAACTCCTAGCTTGGAAGATAGATAGTGATGTTGCAGCCTGCTCAGTCCTTTGGTCAGTAGATCAGCTGGTTGATCCTTTGTTGAAATGTAGTTAGTAGACACAATTCCTTGAACCAGTTTTTCTCTTATGAAGTGACAATCCACTTCAATGTGTTTAGTCCTCTCATGATAGACAGTCTTTGCAGCTATTTGCATTGCTGCCTTACTAGCAGTGAAGATGTCCACTGGTTGCTTGACTTCCACACCTAGTTCTTCCATTAATCCAAGTAACCAAACAATCTCAGTAAGGGTAGTTGCCATGCTTCTATATTCAGCTTCTGCTGAACTTCTAGATACAATATTCTATTTTTTTGACTTCCAAGTGACCAAAGAGTCTCCAAACTTTACATAATACCCTGTTACAGACTTTCTAGAATGAGGACATGATGCCCAATCAGCATCACAGTAAGCTGTGATGATATTCTTGGGATTACTTGACAACAACACACCTAAACCAGGTTGATTCTTGATGTATCTGATTATTCTTGTGGCTGCTTCCATATGGGACTTTTTAGTCCGCTGTAAAAATTGACTTAGCACCTGTACTTCCATAAGATATGTCTGGTCTAGTCATAGTTAGGTATAGTAGTTTCCCAATCAATCTTTGATAGATCTGTTGATCAGTTAGAGGATCATGACATGTTGCTTTCCCTTCTGAACTAGTGTTGATGAAATCATCATACTGCTTGGTTGTAAGTTTGGTGTTGGTGTCAATAGGAGTGATAGCAGGCTTGGATGCACTTAATCCTGCTTCTGAAATTAGTTCCAGACTGTACTTCCTTTGATGCATCAAGATCCCATGCTTTGACCTAGCAAATTCTATTCCTAGAAAGTACTTGAGCTTTCCTAAGTCTTTCATTTTGAACACCTCTTTCAAACTCTTCTTGGTTTCTTCCACCATTTCCAGACTGTCTCCTGTAACAAGCATATCATCTACATATATTAGCACTATTGTCATTCCTCCTGAGGTCTTTTTGAAGAACAATGAGTGATCAAGTTTGCTTTGCTTGAACTGCATTTTCAGTAAAGCTTGTGACAGTTTTGCATTCCACTGTCTTGGATTTTGTTTAAGTCCATAAAGTGATTTAATGAGTCTGCATACTACTGCATTATGTTCCCCCTGACTCTTAAATCCCTGTGGAAGCTCCATATAGATCTCATCTTACAAGTCACCTTGCAAGAAGACATTAAATACATCCATCTAATGTATATGCCAGTTTTTCTACGCTGCTAAAGCTAGTATAGTTCTCACTGTCTTCATCTTAACCACAGGGGAGAAGGTCTCTTGATAATCAATCCCTTCTTTTTGGCTATAGCCTTTTGCTACTAGCCTTGCCTTATATCTTTCCACCTCACCTGTAGACTTGTATTTCACTTTATATATCCATTTGCAGCCTATTGGACTTTTCCCATTTGGTAAAGACACAATGTCCCAAGTGTGATTACTTTGCAGTGCATCAATTTCTGCTTGCATAGCTTCTATCCATTTAGGATCAGATGTTGCTTCTACATAATTTCTTGGTTCTACCACAGACGACATGTTTGCTAGATAGGCTCTATACTTGGGTGCTATGTGATTATAAGACAGGTACTTTGATATAGGATAAGGAATTTCTTTGGTACTAAGGGAAACAAAGTCCTTCATCCAAATAGGGGGTTTTCTTTGTCTATCAGACCTCCTTTGATCATACTGATCATGTAATCCCCCTTGATCAATTTCTGCTTCAACTGGTAGTACTGCATTCTCAACCTCGGCATGCATATGTTCCTCCTGATCATGTCCCATTGGCAAACCATTATCTATTATATCCACGTTGTAATTATCAACAACTTGATATATCTCACCCTCCATGGCACTACCTTGACTGTTTTCTCTTAGTAAGATGCCTTGCAGACCTTGTAACTGATGTTGGAACTCAACAGACGAGTCAAATTCTACATTAACTTTTGGAATTATTAGAACATGTGTTGACCGACTTGACTGAAATGGAAAAACATCTTCTTTGAAAATCACATCTCTGTTGACAAAAAATACATTGTTAGTGTGATCATATAGTAGATAACCTTTTTGTGTTTCTGCATACCCCATGTGTATAGCTTGTCTGCTCCTAGGCTTCAATTTATCAGATTCTTTTACATACTTAGCATAACACAAACATCCTAGTACTTTTAAGTGTTGCAGAGAAGGTTTTTTCTTATATACCAATTCATAGGAAGATAGATTGTTAAGGACAGTACTTGGGAGCCTGTTAATTAGGTAAACAGCAGCAAGAACACATAAGCCCCAAAATCTAAGAGGGATCATAGCTTGAAACCTTAAGGCTCTAGTTATCTCCAAAATATATCTATGTTTCCTCTCAGCAACACCATTTTGCTGAGGGGAATAGGCACAAGATTTTTGGTGTATTAGACCTAAAGATTTAAACAAGCTAATACAGGCAACATTCACAAATTCTGTCCCATTGTCAGTCCTAACAACCTTTACAGTTTTATCAAACTGTGTTTTGACATACTGCAAAAACTATTGAACTATGACACACACATCAGACTTAACTTTTAACAAAAATACCCATGTCATCCTACTATGATCATCAACAACAGTCAAAAACAACTTATTTCCATCATAAGTAGGTACCTTATAAGGTCCCCACACATCCATATGTATTAGATCAAAACAAGATGAACTTCTAGTATTACTAATAGGAAAATGATTTCTGACTTGTTTAGCACAAGGGCAAACAGTGCATTTATTAAGAGTATTAGAAACATCATGTGTACTAATTGGAAATAGTTTCTTCAACACAGTCGTGGACACATGTCCAAGTCTCTTATGCCACATAGCTATATCATATTCAGTAACAGAATTTAGCAAAAAATGAGAACTATTTGCTAACACATTGACTTCTTTCTTGATCAAGCCTCTTCTTAGTATGTATAAACCACAATCTTCTCTACCAATCATCCTCACCTTGCCACTGAAGAGATCCTGAAATACAAAGAAGTTAGGAAAAAATGTAGCAGACACTTGTAATTCCTTTGTTAGCTTGGCAACTGACAATAGATTGAATTTAAATTGTGGTATGTGAAACACATTTGTTATAGTGTTGTGCTCCCATAATTTACTAGCTCCTATATGTTCAACAGTTGAGACATCACCGTTAGGTAAGACAACTCCCTTTTCAAAATTAGTTTTTAAAACTGTATTCTTATCAAGAAGATCTAGACATGAAACCCTATGATTAGTAGCACCCGTGTCTACTATCCACTCTTGGCCTATAAAGTTTAACAAGTCAGAACTAGATCCCGCAATGGTCCTAGTCTTATTATTACTATAAAAGGCATTAGATATACCTGCCAGATTAGCATTTTAATTGTTGCTAGATTGAGGTATTTTTGTATTCTTTTGCAAGAACTGCAGAATCTGATTGTATTGCTCCTTATTCAGCCTGTGTGTATCAATCTCCTCTTGACTGTGCTTTATTCCTGAGCATTGCTCTGCTTCCATCTGAGAGCCAAGCTGCATTTCAGGTCTGCAGGCATATCTAGCATCTCCATTTCTAGATAACTCAACCCTGTGACCATTAGACACATAACAACCATGACCTGTACTCTCAGTGACTACACTACATGCTGCATTATTACCATGACCCTGTCCAGAGTAATACTTTTTTCCATTTCCCTGATCATTAGAATTACCATAACTTTTCTTTTTATACTTATAATCTTGAGGATAGCCTATCAATTTCTAGCAACCCTCCTTAGTGTGACTTTTGAGTTTACAAAATTCGCATTGTAAATTGTAGTTTTTCTTGAACTTCGGACCTGTAGTATTGTTTCTTGTAAACATTGCAATATCCAACAATTACCATTAGAGGAATTTGGATTGGCTCCAAGCAATCCAACAGATACAGACACAGATTTCTGACCTTCATCACTTAAAACCATGGAATAAGCTTGATTTATAGAGGGCAAAGGACACATTAAGAGAATTTGACTCCGAGCTTGATTATATGATTCATTCAACCCCATAAGAAATTGGAACAACTTCAATTTTTGCAAATGAACCACAAAATCTTTTGACTTGTCACAATTACAACTAGGATTGGGAACTAATGCCTCAAATTCCTCCCACAGATTCTTTAGTTTTGAAAAATATGTAGATACAGATGCAGTACCTTGAGGTAAGAGTGGCAATTTCTTTGTGAAGATTGTAAGTTCTTGAACCATCTACTTTGTTGAATCGCTCAAATAGATCATCCCATACCAACTGAGCACTTGAGGCATACATAATTCCGCCAAGAAGCCCCTTAGCCACTGAATTCATAATCCAAGAGAGGACAATAGCATTGACACGTTCCCATTGATTTCCCATTGAGTCCGAGAATAATTCTTTCTTGCATGTCCCATCCACTAAACCCAATTTATTCCTTCCAAGAAGGGCAACCCTCATTGATCGAAACCACATTGAATAGTTCTCGATTCCAGTAAGTTGAAACGAGATAATTTGAATTCCACTCACATCGGAAGGAGATAAGAATAGTGGGTGGTTGTAATCAATTCCAGCACCTTGATTAGTGCCAATTCCAGTGCCTTGACTGGTTCCAATTCCAGCACCTAGAGTAGTATTTTCTCCATTGATTGACATATGGACAAATCAATTCGTGAATCCGAGCTATACTTGCTCGTGTGGCTCTGATACCATGTAGTAATTTGAGAGATCTGGAATGATATTAATCTTGAACTATACAGAGGAGAAGAGTAGAGAAGATAAGAAAGGAAAGTACGTTATTCCGTTATCCAAAAGTTGATTACAGAGGAAGTATTTATGCTAACTGTTGTGCTAATAGTTGGTTAACCGTCTTAACTAGCTCTAGGATTGGTCCAGCTATACATTTAACTACTAACTAATAAACTGGAAATATATGTAAAGACAGTTTTGCCCCTAAGTTAGATTTATCCGATTCCACTATCTTTAACACTTTCCCATGGCATTTCTCTAGCGGCAGCGCGCAGCAGCAGTCACTCTATCATACGCCGAGAGAATTGTTTTTTTGCTTTTTGATATATTTTAATATATAAATTGTGAGTATTAAATTTTTAATTATAAT
The DNA here is from genome assembly GCA_031232105.1 of Capsicum rhomboideum. Classification (NCBI taxonomy): domain Eukaryota; kingdom Viridiplantae; phylum Streptophyta; class Magnoliopsida; order Solanales; family Solanaceae; genus Capsicum; species Capsicum rhomboideum. The sequence continues at coordinate 153,237,299 of CP124714.1, forward strand.
TTTTAAAAATATGTATTAAATAATTAAAAATTTGTAATCAATACTATGAAAATAATTAAATATATAATTTTAAATAAATAATATTCTGATTAAGTTAATTAATAAAATAAGCTCAAATATCATGGACTGTATGATTGATGGAAAAAAATCAACATATACCATTGTAAGTTCATAATAGTGTTCAAATATTTGACAAAAAAAGTACTACCTATGCACTTTAATCTTGTGGTCTTAAATATGTCATATGAAAAATTGAAAATTAAAGAATTATTAAAAAAGAAAAAAAGACATTCTTTTTAAACAGACTAAAAAGAAAAAGTAAGACAACCAAATTGAATAGAAAATAATAGTTAATTAATAATAAGAATATTTTTCTTTTGAAATGATACTTTACCATTTATCTTAATTTATAGGTATAACTAAAGGATATTGTTTGGTCAAAAACTTTAACTCAATGAATATATTTATGTAAAAGCTGTGGCTTGAAAAAAAAATCAAAAAAGGGAAAGAAATCAAAAAAACAAACAACAAACAAAAATGTAAGAAAAAGGAATAAAAATGAGGGAAAGGAATAGGAGCATGCAATTTGGCGGTTTTGCCAAATAGATGCCTTTATCTTTTCGGAGAGTACATCTATTTCTATACTCGCTAGAGAGTGTGATCCAGAAAATCCACCATTTCACTTTCCTAATTTGAATTTGAATCATCATTTTGTCTGAAAATTAATCTGAAACCAAACAAACATCAGTTTTTTTCAAGTATCGCAAAGCTTGATGTTAGGTGAAGCAACTTATTGATGTTACATTTCCCATGTACTATGAGAAAGAATCACACGCACTTCTAAGTATTGTAAGAAAATTGGAGCAAAAACAACAGATTGTGTACCTTAAACTCACAATGGAAGTTATTGATTTTGCTACCAAAAAGGAATTTCCCTAAATCAACTTCATCTCTCTTAGAAACAGAGTATTCTTTACAAACTAAGAGTCTTTACTTTGTTGTGTGTTAGTTTTCAGTTGAAGTATAAAATTAGAGCAAAGCAATTCATCTGTTTTTTTTTGTCCATCCCTTTGTTATATTGTTACTCTATCTATATAGAAGATAACATAGAGAAGTTACAACTTCTCTCAAAAGGAAAAAACTGATGGTAACCACCATGTGTAACCACCATGAACTTCTGTTTACTCGTGTCTCTATCTTTCAATGGATCGGGTCGGGTCGGATCAGTCTACATGGGAGATCCATGATCCAAATTAATATTCAACATCTCCCACTTCACACATGATGGACTAGACCCAATCTAGCACTATACAAGTAAAACACATAATTCATACTGACAAATAGTTCATGCGGCCTGCGAGCGTTAACAACTATAATATTTTGTAATCCTTTGTTATTGTACAGAATCTCAACATAGGAATCCAATCATATGTAGAAAGGATCCACTATTAATATGAGGATATTATTGCTCGCAATACCCCAGACATCATTCACCACTTTAGTAGTTACTTATTTGATCCCTCATCCTCTAAAGAGATGAACTCGAGTTCATGTTTAACTTTATACACACAATTACACTCGATACCTATATGGTTAGTGTAATAGTTGGCTTGTGTATACAAGTTAAAATTATTCATTTTAATCGTCTTCCTTTTATACTCGAATCTATCTGTTCCAAATCAACTATTTTTCTAGACATGCATTGCATTGTTGAATCATTCATAGCTATTAGTAATATGATAAAGTAGCAACTTCGATCGAAACATCAAGAAATAGTCAAAGGTCAAAGGGTATTTCAATTCAAAGTTCATATAACTTTTAGGGTCTCACACATTGAAGAAGCAGGGAACCGTTCTTCTACTAACCCATTGGTCTCTAAGAACACGTGGTATGAAAGATCTGCTATGATGTTCTCACCTTATATTGATGTGTATGTCTCATTATTTTATTCATTCAACATTGTACAAATCTTGGTCTAGGCACCTCTAAATGTCTAACTTGAGTTTCTTTCTTCAATGATCCTCAAATCCATCTTCTTAGAGAAACTCACATCTGGATTTACAAACATGTCATAATATGGTGGTGGAACTCATTTCTTCACGTTTTTTGATGTAAGAGGCGGTTGATCATGTAATAAAGCCAATCTCATGACTTATTCGACACACTTTATCAATAAAACACATTATCACATGCATATGAGATATGAACATAAATTCAAGAGTCTTATATTGATGAGAATATTATAACAACCAAGTTATTTTATATTACAAAAATATAATCATATCCTATGCAAACCTAGAGCCATAACATGTTTCTCAAATAAGTCTCTGGATATCGCTTTCGTAAAGGAATCAGCTATCATTTCTCGTGTAGAAATGTATTGTAAATTTATTTCTCCACTTGCTACTATGTCTCTCACAAAGTTATACTTGATGTTTATGTGGTTAGTCTTACTGTGATACTTAGGATCCTTCATATATGCGATAGCCGCTTGGCTGTCACAATATAAAATTATGGGACCCTTAGAATTCTTTGCAATATTCAAATGCTCAAGGAATCTCTTCAACCAAATAGCTTCTTGTACTGCATATGCATAAGCCACGAATTCAAATTTCATGGTTGAAAGGATTGTACAATTTTGTTTCTTACTTTTCCACGAAATAGCACCACCATTTAGTAAGAGAGCAGTCACTAGCCTAATCAACATCTGTATAACCTCTTATGAATAAATCAGATCCACTATAGCATAGTCAATAATCTGCAGATCCCTTCAAGTATTAGAAAATTTTCTTTGCTGCTTTCTAATGATCTTTACTGGGATTGGATTGATACCTGCTAACCAGACTTACGGCATAATAAATGTATGAGCAAGTACACATCATAGCGTACATCAAGCTCCCGATAGCACTAGACTATGGTACTCAAGAAATGTCTTCCTTTTCTTGTTCAGTCTTTGGACATATTTCAAGGATTAAAGTTTCACCTCTTGCTATAGGAGTATCCATGGATTTGCAACTATTCATTTGAAAGTGTTCCAAAATTTTCTTTATGTATGTATCTTGAGATAGACTCAAAAACTTCTTGGAATGATCTCTGCGGATTTTAACACCCAATATATAGTCTACTTCACCTATATCTTTCAAATCAAATGACTTTGAAAGCCATGACTTCACAATTTTTTCATACTCCAAATTATTTCCAGCTAATAAAATACCATCCACGTAAAGAAAAAGAATTACAAACATTTCATTGGACTTTTTCACATAGCTACAATGATCTTCATCAATCATGGTAAAATCAAATAAAATCACCTCCTTATGAAATCTCAGGTACCACAGCTTTGAAGACTGCTTTAGGCCATAAATTGATCTTTTCAATTTACAAACTTTCTTTTCTTGGCCTTTAACAATGAAACCTACATGTTGTTACATGTAAATTTCCTCGTTAAGTTCTCCATTGAAAAAAGTGGTCTTCACGTCCATTTGGTGTAATTCTAAATTCAAGTGTGCAACAATAGCCAAAAGTAAGTGAATTGAGGTAAACTTTACAGCTGGTGAAAAAGTTTTCTCATAATCTATTCCAGCTTCTTGAGTAAAATCTCCAATCAAGCTTTGTGTCTTTCAATTGGCCCATCTGATTGCGTTTAACATTGATAATCCATTGTCCCCAATAATTCTACGTGAAGAAAAAAGATCAACTAGATCCCAGACTTTGTTGATTTTCATGGACTCTAATTCTTCTTTCATAGCTTTTATCCACTTATCTTTTCCAGGGTTCGATAAAGCCTCAGTCACAGAATTAGGTTCATCCAATTCTGTGGGAGATACCAAGAAAACATAATCCTCAATCTCATAAGATCGTTTAGGTACACCTTTTCTGGTACTCTTATGTAATTGAAGTTCAGATTCCTCCATAGGATTTTGAGATTCAAAACTCCCACTTGGACCAGGAACCATTTTTTGATCTATTGGATTATCAAGTACGCCCGACGACATTATTTGATCATCTGAATTCAATATTTTATGAAGAGGCTCACTATCCTTTATTTCACCCTTTTGAGAAAAATTATTTTCCAGAAATGTGACATCTCGTGATCCAATTTTAGTAGTACTTCCATCCTCCAATTCACTAATGAACACATACCCTTTGGAGTGTTCTGAGTATCTTATAAAGATATATTTCTTTTCTTTGGAACTTAGTTTACCAAACTCACCAAAATTATCTTTAATATATGCAAAACAACATCAAGGTCACATATCATTAAGGTTTGACTTTTAACCACTCCATAGTTCATAAGGAGTAGAAGATACTGATTTAGAAAACACTTTATTCAATGTGTAGGCTGCAGTCAATAACACATCTCCTCAGAAAGAGATTGGTAAATTTTCCTGCACCATCATGGACCTTGTCATATCCAACAATGTTCTATTCCTTCTTTCATCTACACCATTTTGTTGAGGTATATAAGGAGTAGTTAACTGTCTGATAATGCCCTTTTTAGTACAAAGTTCTTCAAACTAATTTGATAAATATTCACGACCTCTATCTATTCTTAAAGCCTTTATACTTTTATCTAATTGATTCTCAACTTCATTCATATATCTTTTGAAGCATTCAAGTGCTTTAGATTTATGAAAAATCAAATAGACATAACCAAAATGCGTGAAATCATCAATAAATGTAAGAAAATAAGAGTAAAAACAATGAATTGTGTACCTTAAACTCACAGCGGAAGTTGTTGATTTTGCTATCAAAAAAGAATTGCCCTAATCGACTTGGTCTCTCATTGAAATGGAGTATTCTTCCCAAACTAAGAGACTTTACTTTGTTGTGTGTTTGTTTTCAGTTGAAGTGTAAAAAGATAACATAGAGCAGTTACAACTTCCAAAAGGAAAAACTGATGGTAGCCACCATGTGTAACCACTATGAACTTTTATTTACTCTTATCTCTTTCAACTGATTGGGTCGAGTCAGGCCAGGTTAGTCCACATGGGCGACCCATGACCAAATTAATATCTAACAAGTATATATTTGAAATTTGGTACAAGTGCGGTCTAATTCATGAATCTCAATTTCACTTTTCAAACTGTTCAATGTTAAAAAGAAACCATTTGACAGATTGGCTAAAGTTTTCTTTTAGTTTGACCAAATGATGTAGGCTCAAGGCTCCCTTCGTCTCACTTTTCTGATTTTAAAGAGGCAAGGTGTGATCTTTTGGGAGTTTTTTGTTAGAAGTTTCTATTACTCAAAGACTGCTTGGGTGTACTTCAAACAAATACATTAGAATTAGAACTACCAAAACAATAAAATTATATTATGAATTCACTCCAACGATTGACAAAATGCCTAAATAACATAAGCACTAAACTATAGACCAAATAAATAATGCAATATATATATATATATATATATATTTAAATGAATAGTTATGTTTCAATCCCTAACAACATGTGTCATTAGAGCAACAAGCAAACCAAATAAGTACAAGATGATCAATCTTTGTCATACTACTTTTTTTTCAACTGATCAATTGTTATAGCATCCACCAAAATGAAAAGATTTAAATTCAGCTACCTTCACCGCCAACATATTTCTCTCAATCTTAAGAGCATCCAATTTTTTCCCTAACTCTATTACAGTTTGCACCATTCATAGCACTGAAAACTTTAAAATCAGTCACCTTCTTAATCAACGTATTCTTTTCAGATTCAAGAGCATCCAATTTTTTAGTTGATTCTTTATAATTACAACATCATTAGCAACTCAAAATCTTCTATCTGCTTTGTCAATTTATTCCATTCAATATCTCAAGCATCTAGTTTTTTTTTATTGATTGTTAATGATATCCATATCTCTTTGTGAAATTTTTTCATCATCCCAATCCCAAAAATTACATGATTAATTCTCCTCCAAATAATACAATTTAACTATCAAAATAATACCAAAATTCATTTAAAATGGGAGAAATATAATTCAAATGTGAACTTACTTTGGGCATAAGGCACTTGATAGATAGTCTACCAGTGTTGTTCGATGTCCACGCCGTGATGGGATTGACTTCAAGTCCGCAGTAACACCTCCTTTTTGAACTAGTCGAGAAACTCGACTCCTAAGATATTGTGTTGCATCCAAATACACATGCAAGTGTACGCGGTCATACAAGTAATATAGGATGTAATTCCAGATATCATTCCCACAGAGATTTAACGAATTGAAGTTCTAGTTTGAATTCTTACTTTAGCTATTCAGTAGGTAACAAGCAATTGGGAGTGATTTATGTTTGAATTTAAAATAGTAACATTGTAAATAAGTCGTAGATTAGTGTTTTGTAATTCAATAATGAGAGAGGATCCAGGATCGTGGTATTTTGATAATCCAGTTAAGTTAACAAATCGTATGTTTAGTTGTTTTTCTGAGTTACTAGTTACGGGTTAATTTTAGCTATATTGAGCGTTTTGCCAACAATTCTAAGTCAACTCGACTATTACAAACACCTAGTCCAATCTACACACCATAAATAGCGTTTAAGAAATGATCAAGCTATCAAATAATTAAGATCAAGAGAAGATGTCACGACCCGAAATCCCATTCGGACCAGACTGGCACCCGAAGTCGATATGGCCCGAGAGAACCAATCTTTGCTCATGAACCTTCGTATGCATATCCTCGTATGAATCTTATTAAACCTTATGTAACTATGCGGAAAACATGAACATGGAAACATATGCTATATATATATTTAGGAAACTTGGCCGTTGGGGCCATCAAGTTGAAACAGACATTTGTCTCTTACATCCATAAACCACATATGTCTACAAAAGCCTCTACCAGATGCATCTATAAGACCAACTTAAAATCGGGACAAGTCCCCGCTTTATACAATATTTACAATATCAAAACAAATATACAACTATGACCCAGAAAGCTCCGAACCAAGTGGAGCTCACCAAAACTCTGCAAATGATCCCCAGTCTACAGAGGAGGTCTACTAATGCCTGCACCTGCAACATGTAAGGTAAGTCCCCAAGAGGGGTTAGTACGAATAATGTACTGAGTATGTAAGGCTGAATGAAACTGTATAATACATAAATACTTCAATGGAATCAATTATAAGTAAAGAACCAATATGGATAAGTCATCACTCTATATGTATGGAAATATGTACATTAGATGGATTACTTATTTTATTCTTATGCTCACTCGTCCCCGTCATCACTCACTTCTTCATCTACTACTCGTTCTTCCATTCTCACAAAGCCCGAGCCCCAAGCTGATCAGTGGGAAAATAATACCATCATGAAGGTGTTCATTTCACCCCATGGATACACCCATAATGTTGGGATGTTCATCCTGAAGGTGTGTCCTTTCACCCCCATGGATATCATCATCAAGGTGTCTATTTCACCCCATGGATACACTCATACTATTGGGATCGTCATCATGAAGGTGTGTTCTTTCACCCCATGGATACACTCATAACACCTTGCTTCATTTTTTAACTTTTACAAGATTAGTACCTTTACTTGTGAGAGATTGGTAGGCTCACTCATGAGAGATTAATACATTCACTTATGAGAGATTGATACTTTTGATAATTGTAACATTATTGGAATTTGGAACCATGTCCACAATTATGTAACACATGAACAACAACGACTAATGAATGAGGATATGTGACTTAACAATAGATAACAACTTGAAGTGAGACACCTTTGGACATATCGGAATGAACTAGTATAACACTAATGTGAATACTATGAGCTGCAGAAGGATACGGAAAGAGAAACCTTACATACCTTGTATTCTCAATATGATTCTACAACCCTAAATGTGCATACAATAGTCCCTCTCCTTCCTTATGTCTTACTCTACAACACAAATACATAACGAAATTTACATTAACCACCAACTACCTTACAAATACATATGACGTCAATGAATTACATGTTTGCCTTTAAAAATGTCATTTCCCCCTTGACAATACCATTGAAGAAATTATCATACCAATAATTCCACAATATTTCCAACATTGACCAAAATATCATAAACCACTAGCATGTCACACCAAGTTCATACTTTCCACTTTTCATCACCACAACATCACAATTATTCCATCAAATCACTTCAATACACCTCACAACAACAAATCGGCCATAATCCCATAATTTACACTTATAGAAAAATAACAAGTTTAGGACCATAATCACACCATACATGTTGATATTTCATCCATACCATGCACTTTCATCAAAATCACAAGTCATATTTGAAGTTTAAATCTCATGGATAACACATCTTTTACAAAAACACAAAGTGCCTTGTTCAACACTTCCAAGCATAACCAACATGATCTACATACTCTCCCATGAATATAATATATTAATCCATAAGAATAATCACTTACCTAAGCTTGGAAGATGATGATTTTGCTCCAAAGATGGCTTAGGGTTTGAAGAGCCCAAAGGGGTTTTCTCTTGAAAAGTCTAGAAAAAGCAAGAAAAGCATGTGTGTTGTTGTGTATTAAAAATCAGATTTTTGCCTCCTTTTATAGGCCTTTGAAGTCCCTTTCTCAATGATTGATTAGTCAAATAAAAATGGGTCATTTGACCCATGTTTGGCCCATGTCTTTTGTCTCAATTTGGGCCCTTTTTGAGCCCAATTCACTTAACCCAATAAAATTAATAATTTCTCATGTTTAATTTATTTCATACGTGTTACGACAATATTCTCACTCACGCGATTCATATTTGTAGCCTCGATCCCCAAAACAAGCGATTCTAGCCACGTATGGCTTATTTTGACTACAAGGGTAAAACTGTCATTTTGATGCCAAATTTGTTCAAAAGTATTTTTAAAACAACAATATAATATTTCAATCATTCCATGTATATGCTCGTTGTTGTAGAAGAAACGTGACAAAAATCGGCTCGGTACGTCCCCGGGCACCCTTGGACACTTAGAACAATTTTTGGAAGCTTACTAGTTTGGCCGTTCCAGCAAGTGTCTGGCCCTTCCCAGGGCACTGAGCTTTAGAAGCTTGCTGGTTTGGGCGCCAAAACAAGTGCCTGACCCTTCCTATGGCACTGAAATTTTTTTAACATTTTTATTTTCGACTTTTCTTTGCGGGTTTGGTTAGATACTTCAAGTCTTATTCTTTAACTTACTTCTTACCTTTAATATCCTTTGTTTAGAGATCCTCTTAGCCTCATTTTGAACCCCGCAAATGCTCCACGAAAATCATAAAACACCTTCTATGAAGGGCTAATCACATGTACGAGGCCAAATTTCAATTTTCTCATCACTAACATTACAAAATACATATTCATGGCATCTCGACACCTAAGTATACCTTGTTCAACGCCGTCAAGTAGATTTGGGAAGGTACAGGGTGTTACAGAAGACAAATAACTCAATAATAAAAATTGCAATCAAACTATACGATAACCAAACAGTAACTTTCATGTCTTGTCCACAACCCTAGATACTATGAGTTTAGCTATTCATGAATTAATTACAAGCAATTTTATTCATGAAGAACTAACATTGTACTGATTAAAAACGTAAAATTAAAGTAAAACCTTACAATCTGGTATTCTCTCTCTCTCCTATATGAGTTTCTAAACCTCAATAATGAATAAAAAATTATCTAAAGGAAATATATAGAGAGTTCTAAAAGTCCCCAAATTATCTATCCTTTTAAAAACTGACCTGGTAAAACCTGTCCCAGAATTGGCTTGAGGTGACACCCTAGGCGGTGCGCCAAGACTTTTGGCAATGGGTTCGCCTTAGTCATTTGGGTCCGCCTCTTGCATAACTGCACTAATTTGGCACCACTGATGTTGCACTAGTATATTTTTGGCATTTTCTTCTCATTTTCATCCTGTTAGATCCCCGTCTTGGTCCTGTGATGTGCCGTAATTTTACAACACATTCGACGCTTATAACATAGAAATTTTATATGTTCTTGAGTATGTTTTAGTATATATGATGTGTTTTATGTGTTTGTGTAGGAAAACAGGTTCCGAAAGCAAAAATTAAAAAAGTGAGCTGAAACTTCTAAGTTTTGATTGGTGAAAGCAGTGTACGAGTCGTGAAATGAGAATATGAGTCATACTGAAATTCGTGAAAGCTAATCAGAGAAAGTGCAAACTCAAGTTGATACCACGACTCTTTCAATGACTTGTGAACTAAGAGTACGATTCATACTGTTGTCCGTAGGAAGAGATCTAGATGTACAAATGGACTAGTTCCCACAAGACCACCTACGACTCGTGAAGTCAATTTAAAGTTTGTACGGTTGATTCGTAGATGGTGTGATATGCAAGTATACAATATTGGCCTCAACACCACGAGCCAGATCACAAGTCATAGTCTAAGATCATGAATCGTGGAATAACTTGTGGACAATTGGAGAATTTTCACATATTTCTAAATCAACGGACCTTGAACCATATATCACGAGTCGTGCTTCTAAACTATGACTCGTGGACTGCTGACGAGCCTACATTCTTATTTTGTTTAGCACAGGATTTATTTTGTCTATAAATACTTTTCTTAGATTTTCATTTTTCAGTTTACGCACTTTTCCTACTTTGTTACGTATTGTGTTGCTTGGAGACAAAATATTCTTGAGTTTTTGAGCAATTAACATACACTGATTCTTGGTTATTGGGTTTGTTTGATTATTCAAGAGTCCAAATTTTGTTTATTCATCTCGTAAGTTCATGATCATGTTTTCTACCATAATTCCTGATTTTATTCTTGCAAACATGAGTAGCTAAATCTCATAACTAGGGTTGTCGGAACCATGATGGAATAATGAAGTAGGTTAAAGTACTTGGTGAGTCTAGAATGGTGTTCATGCATATATTATTATTCACTTTGTATTAATTATTTTTAATGGTTGCAAATGTTAAAAATCGCCTTAGTTCTTCACTTGCTTGACAAAAGAGGTAGAGAATCGGAAAAGAGATTAACAACAGAGATTTGATGCTCTAAAACTCATCTAATAACTTGAGCCTTAACATGTAAGTTAATCTGAGGCTAAGGACAAGGGTTAATAAGTAAACACTTGAAGACCGAAAGAAATTAAAGTGATATTCATCTAATTAGGGTTGAAAGATGTTAAGGTGAAATTAACTTGTCAGTTTTGCATGAAAAGCACCGAGATAGATCACTAATACGCTACGCTTACTGAGTTATGAAATCATGGGAAACACAGTCCTAGTCTATTTTCATTGATTGATTACAAACAACATTCTCAACAAATTGCTACTTATTTTACTGCTAACATAAGCGTAATTCATACTTTTTAAGCTCAAGATGATACTTTAAAACACTAAATGTGAGATGAATGGTAGTATAAATGCATGACTTTTAGCCCCACATCACATTGTTAAAAAATAATTTGATTAGAAATTGGGGTTTCGACTACTGAAGAATATAAGAAAGGAAGAACTAAGTTTGAGGATTAAGAAATGGGTAGAACTCGTTGGAGAAAAACCTTACAAATGTTGTAATGAGGATTGGGAAATGGGTATGAGTTTAGCTACTCATGAATTGATTACAAGTATTCGAATTCATGAAGAACTAATGTTGTAATGATTAAAGAACATAAAAATAAAGTAAAAACTTATAAACGTGTGTTCTTTCTCTCCTCTTTGAGTTTCTAATCTTCAATCATGAATAAAAACAACCTAAAGGAGATATAGAGAGAGTTCAAAAAGGCCCGAATGGTTCTACCCTTTTAAAAACGGACCAAGCAAAACTCGTCCCAGAATTGACTTAAGGTGACGCCCTGGGCGGTGCCCTAAGCCTTTTGGGCAGTGGGTTGGCCTTGGTCTTTGGGGGCTACCTCTTGTACTGGGTGACGTCCCACGCACTGTCTTAGTGTATTTTTGGCATCTTTTTCTCGTTTTCATCCCGTTAAGTCGCATTCTTGTTCATATACCTTTGGACATGTTCCGAATCAACATCTTTAGCTTCTACTCAGACTTCAAAGCTCCATATATGTTTCATTTGCGCTCGAACTCCTTCAATCTCCACCACACACATCAAAATAGCTAACATAAGCATAATTCATACTTTTCAAGCTCAAGATGATACTTTAAAGTACTAAATGTGAGGTGAATGATAGTATAAATGCATGAAATTTAGCCTCAAATCATATCGTTAAAAAAATATGATTTAGGAATTGAAGTTTGGACTATTGGAGAACATGAGAAAGGAAGAACTAATTTTGAGGGTTAAGAAATGGGTAGAACTCGTCGGAGATGAGAGAGTAAAGATCGACTTAGAGTGTTTTTAGAAACTGATGAATCTAAGTGTTTGGGGAGAAATAAATGAGAAATAGGTTAGGATGGGTCGAGTTGGTGTTCATGGGTCCGAGCTTTAATTTTAATTTTAATTAAAATTGATTGGTTTAGTTTTGGTGATGTGAACCTCTAATAAGAGCCCACGTGGAAAAATAATGTTGCAAAACTATCTATTGTTTATCGTTAAAATATGATGGCATAAACGAACACTTTATTGAACGACAATGACATAAGTGAACTCAATTTGCCTTTTCTCAAAGTTCGATTATATTTGAGCCTTTTCCCAACTAAAAATATGTAGAATGTATTCAAATGCCCTTTAATTTTGTGGTCTTAAAATATGACATATGAAAATTGAAGTTAAAGAGTTACTCCCTCCATTTCAATTTGTTTGTCCTATGACCCTTTTTAATCCGTTTGAAAAAGAATGACTCTTTTTTTAGCAATTCTATAATTTCAATTTCCGCCTGACATGTTTAAGATCAGAAGATTAAAGAGCATTTTGGTACATTTGACATATATTTACTTTACCATAAGATTTAAAAGTCTCGTTACTTTCTTAAACTCCGTATCAAGTCAAAATAAGCTAAATAAATTAAATCGAAAGAAGTATTAAAAAAAGAAAAGACATCATTTGTGAAACAGACTAAAAAAACAGGAAAACAAACAAATTGAAATGGAGAAAACAACAACTTAAAATAAAGACTTTTTTTTGCAATGATACTTTTCTAATTTAACTTGAGTTATGTAATTAAAGGATAATTTTTGTCAAAAACTTTAACTCAATGAATATATTTATGTAAAATATGTGACTCGAAATAAAAATAGAAAAGAGAAAAAAGAAATTACAAACAAGCAAAAAGAGATTTAAGAAAAAAATAAAGGAAAAAAAATAAATACAGAAACCTGTTGTTTGGCGGATTTGTTGAACAGGTGTCTTAATCATTTTGGAGAGTAAATTCCTCGGTAGCGACTAGCGCGTATTTTCCCAAAAATGCGCCAGCTCACTTCCTAATCCGAATTTCAAATCACCATTTTGTCTGAAAAATACCCTAAAAACCAAACAAAACTTTCTCCACAAATTTTCCCGGCGATGTCTACGGCCGACGTTAGCCCAAGTAACGGCAGCGGAGTCGATACGACGCCGTTACTCACAAGCCAAAATTCCCGCACCCGCCGTTCATTCCGTCGTCCTCCGAGTCTCCGAGGAGCAGCCGGATTTCTACGGCGTGCAAGTAGCCGCCGATTAATGCGTGAGCCGTCGATGCGAGTACGTGAAGCTGCAGCTGAACAAATCGAGGAACGACAAAGTGATTGGACTTACTCAAAACCTATAGTGATATTAGATATTTTATGGAACTTAGCTTTTGTTATTGTATCGATTTCTGTGCTGGTGTTAAGTCGAAATGAGAATCCTTCGATGCCGTTAAGGCTTTGGATTGTTGGATATGCATTGCAGAGTGTACTTCATATGGTTTGTGTTTTTGTTGAGTATAGACGAAGACGGTTAAGGGATTCTGATGGAAATGAGAGTTATTCTGGGGAGAGAAGTGGTGGTAGTGCTAGTTGGAATAGCGGAGTTGGGAACTTGAGTTCGGAAAGTGATGGAGGAGAGTCGGCTGATTATCTAACGGAGACGCGGCAAAATGAGGATGAAACTAGGTATTATACTTATGATTGCAATCGTTTTAATTTCTATATAGTTTGTACAAATTTCTAGAATTCAGATAATGGTGAAAAACACAGCTGAAGTATTACTTTTTTTTTGCAAGTTTCCTACCTGAACTATCACATGTTTACGTGTTCTCTATCTGAACTATTATCAACAATTTAACAAAACACACCTCGAAATTAATGGAGTTAGCAATTGTTAGGGTTTTTGTCCTGATTTTCTTACCAAATTTGAGTATTAATTTTCTATTGAAGGAAAATAAAAGTGAGATCATAATTACTTTTACTTTTCCTAAACGAAAAATATAAAATTCTTCCATATTTGGCTAACCTCTTTATTGTAGGAAAGGTTTTGAAACTCTTTAAATAGAAGACCCCCTCTTCTCAAATCAAAACACAATAACATCCACAATATAGTCCTTAAAGAGTCTTGTTTAGGAGGAGATTATTCTCCTAATAAGTTTTTTATACTTTTTGAATTAGTTTTTAATATGTAGGTCAAATGACCAAACCATATTCAATAATATGTTTTAGTTTAATTTTCTTTGTCATCTGATTTATCGCATCTATGGTTTGAAGCTATAAGCTTCCGCATGATGTCCTACCGATTTCGAACCCAACAGCAATAATATGGACGAAATGTTATGGGAAATTAAGTTGTCATGCGTCTTTTGGCGATTGTAGTCAAACATTTGGTCTAGTCAGCTTCAGGGTGTGTTTTTGATAAATAGTTAGTAATAGTTCAGGTATGAAATCTACACTTTGATAGTTCAGGTATGAAACTCACAAAAAGGTGATACGTTAGTTGTGTTTTTTGTCATTATCTCAATAACTAATGTTTCATTCTATAAATCAAGTAAACATTTTTAACTACTTACCTGTTTAAACACTGTCACATAAAATGGACTGAGAATATTATCATTGTTGGTAATTTTGCTTTTATTGGATGCTTGTTGTTGTAACTCACATAAGAAATTGCGCGATATTGCTTCTAGCATGAGTAAGTTGGGTTAATGTTATTGAACTCTGAAGCTAGTGTCTGTAGAATGGTTGAAAGAGTGGTTGCCCTAGAAAATTATTTTGCTCGGACTCTCCTAAAATGCTGCCGCACCCGTGTTGGATCCTTCAGAAAGGCACTACTTCTGGACTATTCGAGACGCACCCTCGGCATTTTTCAAGAGTCGGAGCAACATAGCTAGAAAATACTTATAACTGAGGTGTCGGAAATTGGGACGTGACTAGGTGTATCTAATCGGGTTTTGGATGGGCTTGGAATCTTTTTATGTATTCAGGTAAAGGTATCAATTGTTTTTCTCTGCACCGTCTTTTGGCAAGATAGGAGGATGGGGTAATCATTTTATTAGTAAGTGGGATAGCGAGAGTAGTGCAGAAAAATGACATCTGGATTGTGGTTTTTGGATGGCTGCAGATGTTTTTTCTTAGATACCTTGTTTATTTCTTGTATGAGTAGCGCTTTATCATTGGTAATCACTGCATTAATCTGCTGCGTCAATATTGGCCTATTTGGTTAGAGAGGCACTAGAGGCTTCATTTTGAGAAAGAATCTGAATGGAACCTCTCCTATAGGACTAGTGAGGGCAGGGGAGGCTTTACTTCTAGAGACTTTGCTAATGACAGACATATGTTACCTGAGCAGAAAAGTGTAGGTTCTGATAAATGTCTCAGAATGTAGATGTATGCACAAATCATGAGTTGATTTGGCGAATTAACTATATAGTGGTATTAAATTAGTTAAGCTATGTATTCTGGTGTGCTCAAATGAATTTAGTGCTAGTTTCTTTTCCTAATTTGCATTGTTAAAGTGTGTGATTGTTTCATCCAAAGGCTTAAGATGTTAAAGAGAGCACATTTTTATTTATTTAATTATGTATTCAACACGCAATTATTTTTCATGGGTCAAGCATGTGGACATTCTTTTTGATAATGAGTAGCGGTGAGACTCGAACTGAAGATCTCTGCTTGCTCTATTTGATACCATGTTGAAGTGTGTGCTCATCTAAATGCTTAACCTGTTATAAAAAGAACACTTTTATCTATTCAATTATGTCTCCAACATGCATTAACTCATTTGGTGCTATGCAACAATCCTTATCACTATAGTGCAACTCAAAAGTAAACTTAATTCAAAACTTCTCGTGTAAATAAGTGGCTGAAATGGGCACCCATGTCACTGATGCTGTAGTTTCCATTTGAAGCAATAGGCTTACTTGCCTATTTGAGAAATTATGTCCAGTAGGCTACTGAACAAGATAGTTGAACATGAATCTCAAGGTTATTCAAACTGATACCAGCTGTGAAAAATGAAGGTTGTTCCAGATGCATGACTAAATGGTTGAAACCTAGTTTTTTTTCTTTTAATGTTCTGAGAAGAATAAAACTGCAAATTTGTGCCTAGTAATGTACCCCTGAGTCTTGATTTATTGTTTCAGTATTGCCAAGCATCTGGAGTCTGCAAACACCATGTTTTCTTTCATTTGGTGGATAATTGGGTTCTATTGGGTATCTGCTGGTGGCCAGACTATGATCCGTGATGCACCTCAACTTTACTGGTTTATCTCAAAACTAGGCTCCAACTCTGCCTCATTTTCTTTTACTTCTACTTTATGTTAATTTACATGGTGTCTTTTGCAGGCTTTGTATCACATTTCTGGCGTTTGATGTGTTTTTTGTTGTTATATGTGTTGCTGTGGCTTGTGTCATTGGAATTGCTGTTTGCTGCTGTCTCCCATGTATCATTGCAATCTTATATGCAGTAGCAGATCAGGTATATCTGTAAATCCCTTTGTCACTTCTATCAATTGTCATGATTCACATCAAAAGACATTCCTTTTGGCATGTACTTCACAACTATCAGTTCCAAAGCTATCTTGGTAGGGAAAGGCCTAGATTATGGAAAGATTTGATTGCTTCTGTATCAGCAGTAGATCATGCATGTTTAGTCTTATTCCTTCATACTTATTTAGCTTCATGTTGGACCTCTTTCTTCACTCATGGTAAACATAGATGTTCTTTATTGCAATCTGCCATGCATTTTTCTCGGCCCATGACATTGTTCAAAGATTCTGAGAGTTCTGGTATCATATACTTTAGAATCTCAGAAATATTTAAAATAAGCCCCTCAAATTTGTATTTTGCCAGTTTTCTTTTTTTTATTTGTTCCCTCCAAAGTACTCGTTATGTGTTTGCCACTGAGTATATTGTTATAGAAACCCTTCTGCTATTAAGCTCAGTTAATAATGGTTCAAAGGTGCTTCTTTATCTCACTGAATATTGGCACTGACATTGTACTACACACACATGCTTGTGAGTAGGTGGGAAAATGTGTGGAAGAAAATTCTTTTTAACGGTTGGTTCATAACCCAATAAACCATTTTGGGACCTATTTATGAAAATGGTCACCTTTGATCGTCTGATGGACACTGACTGAACTCTTAACTATTATGCTTTAAAAATTTAGTTATCACCTAACTTGATTAACTGTTCAAATTATGAAATTAAGCTATTTAAATAATGATTTCCTCCTATATACTCCAAATTTTGTAAGTGTACTACAATTTCGCCTCAGTCCCAAACAAATTTAGGAGTGTACATAGTACATAAGTAGTCTTGTGTAGTTATTTCTTTTAACATCTTGTATGCACTAGTTGGGTAACTTCAACATTTAAAATGATTTCTTTTTTTCTTAAAACAAGTTATTCTATTTTGCAAAGTTAAACCTTATAAATATTTGTGGTTACAGGAAGAAAAGCAATTTTTATTTTAGCTTTTAGGAAATTCCTGTGTTTATAGATAATGTTAGCTTGAGAATATTTGGAAACGTATAAAATGAATACTGTCTACTGTTTATAAAAAAGAAAAATAGATTCGGCAACATTATATATCAATATATTGTTAAAGTCATTCAGATTCAGCAACATATTGTTTATGTTTTGGGGCAGCTGTTCTTTTTGATATGTTGTTTGAGTTAGAGCTCCTTGTTATACATAAACCAAGAAAAAAAGGCTTTTAATGTACACAACATATTGGTTTTTGTCAATATGGTTCAAAGAATTGTTGCAAATTGTGTTAGAATATCCATTGGTTTGGGTTATTTCATACTTCCGAGTTTATTTTAGAAACATAACGGGGGAAGGTTTGTGTAATCAGCGTTCTTGGGGATTTTTCTTTGCGCAGCCTTTTGTTAAGACCTTTTAAGAGAAGATCTTTCATATAGTACAATACCATCTTCGCTCTATGTATACATGTGCATTATTCTAATATGAGTCTTTAAGTAGTCAAAAAGTTGTATTCCCTATCTCTGCACCCTTGCACAATTAAATACAACTGGAATTTCAGCTCTTGCCTGAAGGCCCAAGGATTTGAATTGATGTCCTCTCATTGATTCCCCAACTTGAATCTCGTCAACACGTGCAATTTCATCTCCAACAGAGACCACTGTACAATCTCATCCACTTGAAAAACTAATCATATCAGATCACTTAAAATGGGACGGAGACGCTTCTTTTCTTGTGTTGATCTTCTCTCTCACCTGGAGGTTCTCAATATCTTTCTCATAATTTGCTTATCCCTTGAAACAGGCAGGTGCAACTAAGGAAGATGTTGAAAGACTGCCTAAATACAAGTTTAAGAGACTAGGCATCTTTGAGAAAGAGAGTGGTGAGATTCAAGAATCATTTGGAGGAGTAATGATTGAATGCGACACCGATACACCTACTGAGCATGTTCTTCCACCAGAAGATGCTGTATGTTTTATCAAACATTTGTCTTTTCTCAGCCAGGAACTTTTCATAAAGTTCCTCGAACTTTCCCAGTCCTAGAAGTGAAACTCGTTCTTTACATTTGTAGGAATGCTGCATTTGCCTTTGTTCCTATGAAGATGGAATTGAGATGCGTGAGCTCCCTTGTCGTCACCATTTTCACGCAGCATGCATTGACAAGTGGTTGTATATAAACGCAACCTGTCCTCTTTGCAAGTTCAATATACTCAAATATGACAATCAAAGTGGCAGTGAAGAAGCATAAGCAAGCCCACCACTTATACATCCTTCAAATTATAGATCTTTATATCTAGTTCTGGGATTGGATCCTTCTCATCAACCGGGAATTCTTCATCAGGTTCAGACTCAGTCGGCCCAGAACTTGCTTCTGCTCGTATCTTTTCAGTACATATGGTGGCTAACTTCTGTGTTCAATATAATATAGTGGCAGTATTTTACTTTTACCTTGTGTGTGGTTTCTTCACATTATGTCTTACAAGGGTGTGTTGCATGCAAATTTTAGGGTGGCAATTTTAACCCAGATTTGGTTAACCCGCCCGTATTATGGTTTTCTTACATATATACATAATATGGGTCATATTCATTTTAGACCAACCCATTGTTTATCCAACCCGTATTTGATCGCAGGAAATATAGACGGGTAAAGTTGTGATCCATTTTTATTTGATTCGTGTTCAACTCAACTCAAAACTAATCCGCCCACTTACCGCTACTATATAGGAATCAAGTCACCTTGAAGTGATTATTCTGTGGTGTCAAAATCAAAGAAAAGATCAAAAGTTAATTATCATAGCAAATAAATAAATCATCCTACATCATTACTTCTCTTGAACTGTGAAGGAATAATAGTATTTTATACTATATAGCAATGATAATATAATTAGGCGTACTAGTTATTATAATTAAAAATGATAGCAATTAAAAAGAAGGGAATATATGTTTAAATTCATAACACTGATACAACCTCAAGGAGTTATTTGGTCTATCGGAATTTTTTTTTTTTTTAAGTTTGAGACTAATTTTATTCCACGTTTGGTATGACATATTAACTAATCTTGAGATTTTTTTATCGCACCATTTGTACTAAAATGGTGGGATTACTATCTCATATGGAGGGTGGGATAAAATAGTCTCATAGAATATTCCAACTTATGGGATCTTTCTATTTATCCCATCAAGTGTACCAAACAATCCAAAGAGAATCACACTCCAAAAGCTAACTATTGAGTTGAAATAGCCCAAGGCTATGTAAGTCTCACATAAGTTTTTTTATTTAAACGACGTGGGGCTCAAGTCTAATTGTAACACCTCGTATTCTGCGTATACTAATTTTATTCATATAACACCTGATGAAGCCTTGTTGCATAAATGAGGGATCAGGTTTCTTATGTAAGAAGTGATGGTTTAAATAGGTTTTGAAGGTACTGTAATACCACGTACATTTCAGCACGTATGCAATCAAGTTAATCTTGACAGAAGTATTTAAAATCGAGATAGTAAGGTGGTATTCTGTAACACTCTCAAAGTTCATGCATGTTCTTAGTGGGTTATTATGTGTTTTACGGTGATGAGAAGTCCTGAACACGTAGTTGAATTGAAAACTCCTCCTTTGATCAAGTTTTAGTTTGAGATTCTTTTTGAGTCAACTTCAAATGATCATAACTCCTTGAATATGAAGAGTTTTGCAGCTCAAGACCCACCAAATTAAAGGTCTTCGAGTCTTCTTTCCAACGCTATCGATCGTTCGTCAATTCAATACCGGAATAGAAAGTTATGCTTAGTTTGAAGGTGTATGTCTGCCAAAGTGTGACGGCTCGGTGTGACGAACCATTACACTTGTGACGGCCTGTCAAGGAAAACCGTCAGCCTTAACTAGTAAGACCAATTTTTGGCCGCGCTCTGACGGTCTGGGCTGACGGTTCGTCACCTGAATCATCAGACGAAAATTTCTACACTTTCGAATAGCTTTTTGAGAGGTAGTTTGGTCCTTTCCTTATCCCTAAACTTCTCCCCATGACTTTAATCACCCAATAAAACATTATTTACTCAATCATCAGCAAAAAATCATCACTCATTCCCCTCTCCACTCTCAAGAAAAATAAAATAAGGGTTTCTTCTCAAGTTTCAACTTTCAAAGCTTTCCTTCAAGAAATCAACAAGACTAGGTACAGTATTTGGGGTTTTCAACAAGGATATCCTTTCGTCCTTGTGCCTAAGAATTTTGTTTTCTTCAATGATTTCATGACTTCCAAATTTAGTGTTCATGCCAAATTTTCAAGATTTGATTTTTTATGTTCCCTTATGAATTATTTACACTTCTTACTAATATTTATGATGCATATTTACGACTTTATTCACATGCTCGTCCTCATGATTTGATTTTTAATCTTTTAACATGAAATTCTATAAAATGGTCAATGTTGTATGATTTTAGCATGATTTAAGTCATTTAATATGAAGTTCGATATTTTCTTATGAACTTAGACATATACAAATAACATGAGTTAGTTACAGATATGAATAGAAACAGAAACATTAGTGACTTTCAGAATTACAAATTTGGTTATGTTTATTTCATGATAGAGTTGATACAGAATGAGCTTAAGTATTTTGGGAGTAGTATTGAGCACCAAACAGACACGGGTTCAGCGTACCCAAGTCCTAGAACTGCGTGCCACCGTGGGTTCACCTAGCCTTTTGGCTTTATGTTAATGGATCCATAACAATCATGCCTTTATAGCCTTGGAAAAGGTATATTGGGTCTTCCCAATGGGGCGTATACATTGGATTCCACTTTAGTCATGCTTTTATGTCCTGGCAAGGTATATTAGGTCCTTTCGATGGGGTGGATACATCGGACTCCACGTAGCTCGCGTGGTTTATGTCAGTTAAGAGAATCTCCCACAATAAATCAGTTTTAGAATCTAAGTGTATACGAGTCACTAGCTTTATTAAATCATGTTTTGGTACTCTTTACTTCATGATATTTCAGTTTCCAGTTTTATTCATGAAAATGGTGAGTCTTTATACACTTAGCATGCATGCCTTCATTTCATTATTTATATCATCTTTATATGTTATATGCATCCCCTATGTACTCAGTACATTCCATAAGCATTGACTTCATACTCTTTGTGCTCTGCATCCTACATTATTTAGGTTTTGGTGTTCACCCTCATCATCACGATTAGCCGCGATCACTGTGCCTACCCCCATCAGTTGGAGAGTCCTCGTGTTCCGAGGACATGAATTATGATTTGCTTTCAGTAGTTCAGTTTTATGTTCATTTCAGACTTCATGGTTTTCAGGTCAGCTGGGGCCTGTCCCAGTGGCTCTTCAGTATGTTAGAGGCTTGTCTAGACTTAGTAGATGTTTTCAGTTCTTAGTACGTTTCGGATGATATTCAATTGATGTCGACAGTACTGGGACGTGCTACCTAGTTTATTTCAGACTTATGAATTTACAACTTCTGCTTATGGTTTTAAAATATTTAGAATATAAACACAGTGTTATGCCAGATGCCACGAGTTAACTTGGGTTACTTATAGGCCTAAGCATTGTGTGAAGTCCAGGGGGTAGTATAGGGTGTTACAAACTTGGTATCAGAGCCAAGGGTTTTAAGTGTCCTAGGGGGGTCTGACAATTCGCGTTATGTAGAGTCTTGTTTATGGGTGTAAAGCGCGCCACACTTATGCGTAAGAGGCTACGAGATGTTATTAGGAATTTTTTTGCCTTTCATGATCTTTATCATGCTCTAGAGTTTAACTCTATATATATCTTCTAATTCATGCTTTTAACGTGAAAGAAAATGCCTTCATGTAGAGCTAACTGTTGCAAAAATAGGAACCAACCAGCCTACCATCACCTGCGAATCCCTTGAATGAATATGTTTCCCATGCTGAATTTCAGGCTGCATTTCTAGTGTTGGCTCAGGCTATGCCTGCACAGGTTAATCAGCCGACAGTAGTCCTGATTCAGCAAAATGGCAATTTAGCTACCGCTAGGATTTGAGATTTCATGAGGATGAATCCACCTGAATTCTTTGGCTCGAAGGTGAATGAAGATCCACAATTCTTTATAGATGAGATCAAGAAA
The DNA here is from genome assembly GCA_031232105.1 of Capsicum rhomboideum. Lineage (NCBI taxonomy): Eukaryota > Viridiplantae > Streptophyta > Magnoliopsida > Solanales > Solanaceae > Capsicum > Capsicum rhomboideum. The sequence goes on from CP124714.1 coordinate 153,260,178, forward strand.
ATCACTCAGATTATGCATGTCACTAAAGTAAAGAGTGTGGAGTTGGCATCGTATCAGTTGAATGATATTGCTCATAATAGGTTTGAACAGTGGAAGAAAGGTAGAGGTGAGAATCCAGCTTTGATGGATTGGAGTGTGTTTGAGGCATTTTTTATTGACAGGTTCTTTCCTCGTGAGATGAGGGAAGCTAAAGTGGAGGAGTTTATGAATCTCAGGAAAGGTTTTATGTCAGAGAAAGAATACTCCCTCAAATTCACTCAGCTTTCGAAGTATGCTCTAGAGATAATGGCTGATCCGAGGGCTCGTATGAGTAAATTTGTTACAGGTGTGTCTGATTTGGTAGTCAAGGAGTGTAGAGCTGCCATGCTAATTGGGGACATGGATATTTCCCAACTAATGACCCATGCCCAACAGATTGAGACCAAAAATTTAAAGGAGAAGGAGAAGGAGGCTACGAGGGCTAAAACCGGGCAATTTGAATACAGTCAGCCCAGGCCAGGAGTGGGAAATCGTTCACAGTTTTAGAACTATTCACCATCCCTTGCACCATCTTCAGCCAGTGCCTCCGTACTCAAAACCAAACAGAAGCAGTGGGGCAGGACACCAGCTACCAGATCTCAGGACAGAATTATTGGGGGACGTACCTACCCAGTCTGCAGGAAGTGTGGTAAGAATCATCAGGGTGAGTGTTTGGCTGGTAAGGAATGATGTTTTGGATATGGTAAAATAGGTCACAAGGTGAAGGATTGTCCATCGGCTAGGTAGGGTAATAGGGATGCTCGCCATCAGGCTCAGTCCACTACCTCAACAGCCCCTGCAGGTCGCTCAGCTCAGCAACAGGGTGTTTTATCTAGTGACGGTGGCGATCAACATCAGAATCGATTTTATGCTCTGTTTTCTCGTCAGGAGCAGGAGAGCTCCCCAGGTGTGGTCACTAGTATGCTTCGTGTCTTTCATGTTAATGTTTATATGTTGTTATATTTGGGGTCAAATATTTCCTTTGTAACCCCATTTATTGCTGTGAATTTTGGTATTAGTCCTGAAAGCCTTTTCGAGCCTTTCTCAATTTCCACCCTTGTTGGAGAGTCAGTTATTACTAAAAGAATTTACAAAAATTGCCCTATTACAGTCCTTCATAGGGCCAACACTACGGATTTAATAAAGTTAGAGATGACTAACTTTGATGTCATTCTTGGCATGGATTGGCTCCATTCATGCTATGCCTCAGTTGATTGTCGAACCCAAGTTGTAAAATTCCAGTTTCCTCAGGAGTAAGTCCTCGAGTGGGAGGGTGGTCCAGTGGCACATAGATGTCGCTTTATCTCCTACCTAAAAGCTAGAAAGTTATCTCTAAAGGGTATATTTACCATCTAGTTCAGGTTAAGGAACTTAAGTTCGAGACGCCAGACCTCCGGTCAGTTCCTATAGTCAAAAAGTTTATTGAAGTTTTCCCTAAGGATCTACCTAGAGTTCCTCCCGATAGGGAGATTGAATTAGGGATTGAACTTCTTCCAGATACCCAGCCCATCTCCATTACTCCTTATAGAATGGCTCCAGCGGAGCTCAAGGAGCTGAAGGAGCAACTCAAGGACCTCTCAAATAAAGGTTTAATTAGGCCCAATATTTATCTGTGGGGTGATCCAGTATTATTTGTGCTAAAGAAGGATGGTACTCTCAGAAAGTGTATAGATTACAGATAGTTGAACAAGGTTACCATCAAGAATAAGTATCCTATCCCCAGAATTGATGACCTGTTCGACCAACTTCAGGGTGCTCATTGCTTTTCCAAAATTGACCTCAAGTCATAATATCATCATCTAAAAGTCAGGGAGTGTGACATCCCAAAGATTGCTTTTAGAACTTTGTATGGTCAGTATGAGTTTGTAGTTATGTCATTTGGACTAACAAATGCTCCTTCAATTTTTTTGGATTTAATGAACAGGGTTTTTAAGTAGTATTTAGACATGTTTGTCATTGTCTTCATTGATGACATAATTGTTTACTCTCGGAGTGAGAAGGAACAAGCAGAACATTTAGGATAGTATTGCAGACTCCAAAGGATCGTCAGTTGTTTGCTAAATTTAGCAAATGTGAATTTTGGTTGAAGTCCGTTGTTGGCCTAGGCCCATTACTCCATTTGATATCAGGAGCTTTTTGAGATTAGCTGGCTACTACAAGAGGTTTGTATAGGGTTTTTCTTCAATAGCTGCACCATTGACTAAGTTGACACAAAAAAAGGTGAAGTTCCAATAGTCAGACTTGTGCAAGAAAAGTTTTCAAGAGTTGAAGGACAGGTTGACTTCAGCACTGGTATTAGCTTTGACAGAAGGGTTAGAGGGGTTTGTGGTGTATTGTGATGCCTCGAGAGTTTGTCTCAGATGTGTTTTGATATAAAATGGAAGGGTGATAGCCTATGCCTCCAGACAACTCAAGGATCATGAGAAGAATTATCCGACTCATGACTTGGAATTGGCAGCAATAGTCTTCGCTCTAAAAAATTAGAGAAACTATATATATGGAGTGCATGTAAGATGTTTTCACCGACCATAAGAGCCTCCAATATGTGTTCAGCCAGAAGGAGTTAAATCTCCACTAGAGGAGGTAGTTGAGTTGTTGAAAGACTATGACATGAATGTGCTCTACCATCTGGGTAAATCAAATATAGTTGTAGATGGTCTTAGTAGGTTGTCCATAGGTAGTGTAGCCCATGTGGAAGATGAGAAAAAAGAGTTGGCTAAAGATGTATACCTATTGGCCCATTTAGAGGTTTGTTTGTTTGATACAGATGATGGTAGTATGATGATACAGAATGGTTCAGAGTCCTTTCTTGTAGCAGAGGTGAAAGAAAAACAGCATGATGACCCTATACTAAGTCATTTTATTGATACAGTCCATCAACAAAAGGTGGAGGTTTTCTCCTAAGGGAGAGATGGTACACTTCGCAATCAGGGTCGCTTATGCATTCCCAATATTGATGGGTTGACAGATCAGATGTTAGCGGAGGCTCATAGTTCCAAGTGTTCAATCCATCCAGGTTCCACTAAGATGTACCGTGACCTACGGGAACTGTATTGGTGGAATGGTATGAAGAGAGATAAAAAAAATTATGGTTAAGTGTCCCAATTTTCAACAAGTGAAAGTTGAGCATCAAAGGCCGGGAGGCATGCTTCAGGATATCAGCATATCCACTTGGAAGTGGGAGGTTATCAATATGGATTTTACTATGGGGCTTCCCCATACTAGGCATAAACATGATTTGATTTAGGTCATTGTGGACCAAATGACTAAGTCAACTCACTTTTTTCCAGTCAAAACCTCAGATACAATCGAGGATTATGCAAAATTGTACATTCGTGAGTTAGTCAGACTTCATGGGGTTCCCTTATATATTATCTCAAACTGAGGTTTTGGTAATCATTTTAGAAGGGTCTTGGTATGAAAGTGAAGCTTAGTACAATTTTCTATCCCCAGACAGATAGGCAAGCCAAGCATACCATCCAAACTCTACAAGATATGTTCAGAGCGTGAGTGATTGATTTCAAAGAAAATTGGGATGATCATCTACCTCTAATTGAGTTCGCATATAAAAATAGCTACTACTCTAGTATCTATATGGCTCCATTTGAGGCTTTATATGGGCGTAGATGCAGGTCTCTTATAGGGTGGTTGAAGTTGGTGAGGCTGCTTTGATTGGGCTAGATTCTGTTCTTGAATCTACGGAGAAAGTTTAATTAATTTGGGAGAGATTGAAAACTGCTCAGAGCAGTCAGAAATCATATGCAGATGTTAGGAAGAGAGAACTAAAGTTTGTTGTGGGTGATTGGGTGTTCCTGAAGGTGTTACATATGAAAGGGGTGATGAGATTAGGGAAAAAGAGGAAACTCAATCCTCGGTACATTAGTCCTTACCCCATTCTGAGGGGCATTGGAAATTTTGTTTATGAGCTAGACCTTCCAGCAGAGTAGCCGCAGTCCATCCAGTCTTCCATGTGTCCATGTTGAAGAAATGTATTGGAGATCCATCCTTAGTTGCTCTTGTAGAGAGTATTGGAGAGAAAGATAGTTTATCCTATGAGGAGGTTCCAATTGAGATCCTTGATCGTCATGTTTGAAGGTTAAGGAATAAAGAAATTGCTTCAGTAAAGATGTTATGGAGGAACCAGTCAGTTGAGGGAGCAACTTGGGAAGCAGCAGACATGATGAACAGGTACCCTCATTTGTTCACTCTTAGTGCAACCAATATGAGGTATAGATCTTCCTTCTAGAAATATTTCCTCAGTTTCAAATTTCTTATTTAGTCTCATGAAATTCCATGTATACTTGTATGTTTAAGATGCATTAGTTGAGACAGTGTATCCAATATGAGTCAGTTTCCATCATGCTGCATGAAAATATTGTAAATTCAGCCTCATGTTCCTTAGTTTAGCCGTTAAATTCAGTCTCAGCCTTCATTCGAGGAAGAATGATTGCAAGGGGGAGATATTGTAACACTCCTAAAGTTCATGCATGTTCTTAGTGGGTTACTATGTGTTTTAGGGTCATGACTCATGAGAAGTCCCCAAAACGTAGTTGAATTGAAAACTCCTCTTTCGACCAAGTTCTAGTGTGAGATTCTTTTTGAGTCAACTTCAAACGATCATAAATCTTTGAATATGAAATGTTTTGTAGCTTAAGTCCCCATAAAATTAAAGTTCTTTGAGTCTTATTTTCAACTCCACCAACCGTTTGTCAATAAAATACCGGAGTAGAAAGTTATGCTTAGTTTACCAGAATGTGTCTGTCTGCCAAAATGTGACAACTCAGGGTGACGAACCATCAGCCTTAAACACTAAGACCGATTTTTGGCTGTGTTCTGACGGTTCATTAAGGATTTGACGTTTCTTCACCTGAACCATCAGTCGAAAATTTTTGCATTTTCGAATAACCTTCTAAGGGGTAGTTTGGTTCTTTCCTTATCCCTAAACTTCTCCCCATGACTTTAATCACCCAATAAAACATTATTTACTCAATCATCAGCAAAATTTTATCGCTCATTCCCCTCTCCACTCTAAATAAAAATAAAATAAGGGTTTTCTCTCAAGTTTCAACTTTCAAAGCTTCAAGATTTAAGCTTTCCTTCAAGAAATCTAATAGACCAAGAATGTGGGGTTTTCAACAAGGATATCCTTTCGTCCTTGTGCCCAATAATTTCATTTTCATTAATGATTTCATGACTTTCATATTTAAGGTTCATGCCAAATTCTGAAGCTTTGGTTTTTATGTTCCCTTATGAATTATTTACACTTCTTACTAATATTTATGATGCATATTTACGACTTATGCACATGCTCATCCTCATGATTTGATTTTTAATCCTTTGACATGAATTTCTATAAGATGGTCAATGTTGTATGATTTTAGTATGATTTAAGTCATTTAATATGAAGTTCGATATTTTCTTATAAACTCAGACTTATACAAATAACATGAGTTAGTTACAAACATGAATAGAAGCAGAAATATTAGTGACTTTCAGAATTACAAATTTGGTTATGCTTATTTCATAATAAAGTTGATATAGAACAAGCTTAAATATTTTGAGAGTAGTATTGAGCACTGAATGGACACGGATTCAGCGTACCCAAGTCCTAGAACTACGAGCCACCGTAGGCTCACCTATCCCTTTGGCTTTATGTTAATGGATCCATAACAGTCATACCTTTATACTCTTGGAAAAGGTATATTAGGTCCTCCCAATGGGGCGTATACATCGTATTCTACTTTAGTCATGCCTTTATGCCCTGACAAGGTATGTGGGGTGACGGGCAGATACATCGGACTCCACGTAGCTCTCGTGGTTTATGTCGGTTAAGAAAATCTCCCATAGTAAATCAATTTTAAAATCTAAGTGTATACGGCTCACTAGCTTTACTAAATCATGTTTTGGTACTCTTTATTTCATGATATTTCAATTCCCAGTATTATCCATGAAAATGGTGAGTCTTTATACACTTAGCATGCATTCCTTAATTTCTTGATTTATATCATTTTTATATGTTGCACACATCCCCCATGTACTCAGTATATTCAATAAGTACTGACAACATACTCTTTGGGCTCTGCATTTTATCATGATGTAGGATTTGGTGTTCGCCTTTAGTATCACGATTAACCACGATCATTGTTGCCTACCCCCATCAGTTGGTTAGTCCTCATGTTCCGAGGACCTGAATTATGATTTACTTTCAGTAGTTCAGTTTTATGTTCATTTTAGACTTCATGGTTTCCGAGTCCGCTAAGGTCTGTCCCAATGACTCTTCAGTATGTTAGAGGCTTGTCTAGACTCAGTAGATGTGTTCAGTTCTTAGTATGTTTCAGATGATATTCTGTTGATGTTAACAGTATTGGGTCGTGCTACTTATTTTATTTTAGACTTTTGAATTTACAACTTCTGCTTATGGTTTAAAATGTTTAAAATATAAACTCAGTGTTATGCTAGATGCCACGGGTTAGCTGTAACACCCCGTACCTTCCCAACCCTACTTGAAGACATTCAATAATGTTTACTTATATGTCGAGAGCTATAAGCATGTATTTGGTAATGTTAATGATGAGAAAATTGAAATTTGGCCTCGTACATGTGATTAGCCCTTCGTAGGAGGTGTTTTGTGATTTTCGTGGAGCACTTGTGGGGTTCAAAATGAGGCTAAGAATACCTCTAAATAAAGTATATTAAGGGTAAGAAGTAAGTTAAAGAATAGGACTTGAAGTATTTAACTAAACCCGCGAAGAAAAGTCAAAAAATGAAATTTTCAAAAAAAATAAGGTTGGGGCGTGCCAGGCCGCTCTGGGCCAAAATTTTTAGCCCATAGGCAGAAAGATGGCGCGCCCAAGGACGTTCCAGGATGGGTTTTTCCATTTTTCAAAAGTTGGAAATTTCTTAAATCCCAAGGGTGCCCGGGGACGTACCGAGCCGATTTTTGCCACGTTTCTTTTAAAACCATGAGTATAGACATGAAATTATTAAAGTATTATATTGGTATGATAAAATTACTCGTGAACGAATTTGACATCAAAATGACGGTTTTACCCTTGTGGTAAAAATGAGCCATACGTGGCTAGAATCACTTGTTTTGGGGATTGAGGCTACGGATATGAATAGCGTGAGTGGGAATATTGTTGTAACATGTATGAGATGATTTAAACATGAGAAATTATTGATTTTATTGGATTAAGTGAATTGGGCTCAAAAAGGGCCCAAAATGTGAAAGAAGACATGGGCCAAAAATGGGTCAAATGACCCATTCTTGCCTTGACCTTCTAGATACAACATTAAATGTTATATGAGTGGCTAAGGATAGACTTTACGGATTATATAAAGGACCCAAAATCTGATTTTTATTCACTTGGAAATCTCATGCCTTTTTGATATTTTGTTCATCATTTTTTTCTCTCAAAACCCTAAGAACTCAAAGCCAACTTTTAGAGCAAGATCATCATTTTTCAAGCTTGGGTAAGTGATTATTGTTATGGATTAATATATTATATGCACGTGAGAGTATGTAAATCATGTTGGTTATGCTTGAAAGTGTTGAACATGGTACTTTGTGTTTTTGTAAAAGATTTGTGATCCATGGGATTTAAGCTTGAAATATGACTTGTGACTTTGATGAAAGAGCATGGTATGGATAAAATATGAACATGTATGGGGTGATTTTGTTATTAAACTTATTATTTTTCTATAAGTGCAAATTATGGGATTTTGTCCGATATGTGCTATGAGGTGTATTAAGGTAACTTGATGGATTATTTGTGATGTGGTGTGGATGAGAAAGTGTAAAGGAGAAGTGTTATGGTGAAATGTTATTGATTATCATGTATTGGTCAATGTATGGACTATTGTGGGATTATTGGTATGATAATTTCATCAATGGTGTTGTCAAGGGGGAAATGACATTTTAAAGGCAAACATGTGACTCATTGACGTTATATGCATTTGTAAGGTAGTTAGTGGTTAATGTAAATATCGTTGTGTATTTGTGTTGTAGAGTGAAACATAAGGAAGGATCGGGACATTGTATGCACATCTAAGGTTGTATATTCGTATTGAGAATACAAGGTATGTAAGGTTACTCTGTCCGTATCTTTCTGCGATAAATAGTATCCACATTGACAATACGCTTGTCCTATCCCGAAATGTGCTAAGGTATCCAATATTCGGTTGTCAACGGTCATTATCACATAGTTCTTATTCATTGATCAATTGTGAACCACATGTCTCATATTCATGGTTAATGTTCCAAAAGCCCAATAAGGTTATGTTCCAATGTTTCAATAGTGATTACACTCATGTCTCTTGTTCATGGATAATAGCCCAATGGTTCTAATGGTGATATGGTTCTAATAATGTTATGCTTCTCACAATGTTTATTTACATGTCTCTCACTCATTGGTTAATGATCCAAAGCTTCAAGTAAAGTTGTAACTACTATTGTATCAATCTCAAAGTAATGAATAAAGTAATGCATATATGTGGTCAATGATCAAGTATGTGTGGTAGCTTTGGGGGTAAAATGCCTAGCTCAAGCCGATCCCGAGATTGTTGGATCAGGGGGCAGTCCTAGGGGCATAAACCTAGCTTGGACCGATCCTGACAGGGGTCAGCTCTAGGGGTAATAACCTAGCTCGAGCCGAACCTGAAATGTTGGTTTATGGGTGGCAGCTCTAGAGGTAATAACCTAGCTCGAGCCGATCCCGATATATATTAATTCATGGGTGGCAGCTCTAGGGGCATAAGCCTAGCTTGAGCCGATCCCAACATAACGATATGTTATGTTATAACCCACTGTTCAGTCGGGGCCCGGGTATCACAGGTCACAAGCAAAGATGAATAATCATGGAGGTAAAGATACAAAGAAAGTAATGAAAGCAATATACATGGTTTCCAAAGTTCAGTATAGTGACTTATCCATATTGATCATTCATTTGTATTTGAGTTCATTGACATATTTACTTATCATACAGTTTCATTTGAGCCTTACATACTCAGTACATTCTTCGTACTGACCCCTATTGGAGGATTTACCTTACTTGTTGCAGGCGCAGGTACTAGTAGGCCTCCACAGTAGGTTTCCAGTTGTTGCGGATCGTTAGTGAGCTCCAGTTAGTTCGTGGATTCTCCAAGTCACAGTTGCACATATGTTTTGGTGTTGTATATGTTGTCTAAAGCGGGGACTTGTCCCGAATTTCAGTTGGTTTTGGTAAATTTCTATGTAGAGGCTTTTGTAGACATGTGTGGGTGTATGAATGTAAGGTGGTATATGATGTTTTGACTTGATGGCCTCAACGGCCAAGTTTCACATATGTATATATATATATGTCCCATGTTCTATGTTTTTTCGTATTTCGCCTTTCATGTTCTTACGTAATGGTGGTGTTGCCTATGACATACATATGAATGAATAGAAGTAAAGCTTGGTTCTCTCGGGCCATGTCGGCTATGGGTGCCAATCCATCCCAATGGGATTCGGGGCATGAAAAAAGTGGTATCAGAGCAGGTCGTTCTAAGGGTATCTACAAAGCCGTGTCTGAGTAGAGTCTTACTTATCGATGTGTTGTGCACCACATTTATAAGTAGGAGGCTACGGAACATTTAGGATGTTGTTTCTTTTCTTCACTTTTAGATCGTGCAATAGAGCCAGTATTGTAAGTTGAATTGTATCTGATCATGGTAATTATTTTTCTTTGGTATATTCAAAATGCCAATTACGAGAAGAGGTAGAGGTAAAGGCAAGCAGGTAGGCATGCCTGTGGAAGAAGGAATGAGTATATTACCACCTGACTAGGCTAGTCAAGGTGGAGCAAATGCTGAAATTTCATCGTGGTCTTCGTCTACTTTTCCAGCTCCGGAGGAGCCAGTTGGTGGAGAAGTACCCTCAAAACCACCAACGAATGCCACAGATCAGGATCTTAGAAATGCAGTACATATGTTGACACAGTTAGTGGCAGCCCAAAGTCAAGGACGAGTTGGTCCAATGACACATGATGATGATGCGGCTAAAGTGGCGAGTCGCAGAACACAGGAATTCCTGAAACTGGACCCTCCTATATTCACTGGGTCAGATCCGAAAGCAGATCCACAGGACTTCGTGGATCAAATTCAGAGGGCCTTGGAAGTTATGCACATGACGGGGGTAGAGACAGTTGAACTTACTGCATACATATTGAAAGGAGAGGCAATATTGTGGTACGTGGATTGGAAGAAATCCCGTGATATTGGTTCAAATCCACCTAATTGGGAAGAATTTAAAACAGCTTTCCTTGATCATTACCTGCCCTATGAGATCCGTGAGGCACGTGCGGATCAGTTTCTAAATCTTCGTCAAGAAAATTTGAGTGTCAGAGAATATAGCTTGCAATTTAATTCCTTGGCACGGTATGCCCCAAATGTTGTGGCTATGATGACAGACAGAGTCCACCGATACGTGGATAGACTAGAGTCATATTTGGTAAGGGATTGGACCATTGCTGCCTTGAACAAAGACATGGACATAGCGAGAATACAAGCCTTCGCCCAGAAAATGGAAGATCAAAGACAGAGACGAAGGGTACATGAATTTGACAGAGGACAGTCCAAGAGGGCTAGACCGATGGGATCATCTATGATGTCTCAAGAAGGATCTAGTCCTCGTATGTTTCCAAGACCACCTAGACCATCATTTTCTCATTCCACAGTAGGTGTTCATTCTCAGTTTTGAGGGTTTAGGGGTGGTCCAGCAGGGCAGAGTAGTGGAGGTCACGGATCACAGGCAACAGGTTTTCCTCGTCAGCAGTGTCAGCACTGCGGGCGTATTCATGCAGGTACATGTTGAGTGGGGACAAATTCTTGTTTCTGGTGCAGTATGACAGGACACATGATGAAAGAGTGTCCCCAGAGGAGCATTAGTGGTATAGCACGACCGACAGGATCGGCCGTTGCGACATCAGCATCGGTTCCTTCACTGGGCCGAGGTGTGCAGTCTGTTGGCCGTGGTAGGGGTGCCAGAGGAGTAGCCAGTACTAGTGGGGTCCAGAATCGCACTTATGCTTTAGTGGACCGACAGAATTCAGAGGCTTCCCCTGATGTTGTCACAGGTACATTATCCATATTCTCATATGATGTATATGCACTGATTGAACCCGATTCTACATTTTCCTATGTTACTCCATTGGTTACTGCAAAATTTGCAAAGTCACCAGAATTATTAATTAAATCAATTAAAGTGTCTACACCGGTTGGTGAATGTATTATTGCAAAAAGAGTATATCGTAATTGTGTGGTACCGGTGTGTGGTCATGATACATTGGACGATCTCATTGAATTAGACGTAGTGGATTTTGATGTGATCATGGGAATGGATTGGTTAGCCTCTTGTTATGCTACGGTAGATTGTCGGGCCAAAAAGGTGTTTTTTTGTTTTTCGCAAGAAAATGTTCTTGAATGGCAGGGTAATGTAAGGGCACCACGAGGGAGATTTATTTCCTATCTAAAAGCCAGGAAAATGATTGCTAAGGGTTACATATGTCATTTAGTACGGGTGAAAGATAATGATGTGGAACCACTAACTCCGCAGTCGGTTCCAGTGGTCAATGAATTTATAGATGTATTCCCAGAGGATCTTCCCGGCTTACCCCCAGAACGGGAAGTAGAATTTGGCATTGATGTGATTCCGGGCACTCAGCCTATTTCTATTCCTCCATATAGAATGGCTCCGGCAGAACTACGTGAATTGAAGGATCAATTGAAAGATTTGCTGGACAAGGGCTTCATTAGGCCTAGTATGTCCCCGTGGGGTGCACCTGTATTATTTGTTTGAAATAAAGATGGCACATTGAGCGACAATTGAATAAGATAACGATCAAAAACAAATATCCCTTCCCTCGAATTGATGATTTGTTTGATCAGTTATAGGGTGCCAAGTGTTTTTCAAAAATCGACTTGAGGTCGGGTTACCATCAAGTCCGAGTTAAAGAAGGAGATGTACCCAAAACGGCTTTCCGAAGGAGATGTCATTTGGACTAACAAATGCACCAGCTGTGTTCATGGATTTGATGAATAGGGTGTTTAAGCCATTTCTGGACGTGTTCGTCACGGTATTTATAGATGACATCCTGGTTTACTCATGATCACCAGAGGATCATGCTAATCACTTACGGCAAGTGTTACAGATTCTCTGTGAGCGTAAGTAATATGCCAAGTTCTCAAAGTGTGAGTTTTGGTTAAAATCAATTGCATTCTTGGGTCACATTGTGTCAGATGAAGGGATACAGGTTGATACATAGAAGATTGAAGCAGTGAAAAATTGGCCAAGACCTACGAAACCCACAGAAATCCGTAGTTTTCTTGGACTGGCAGGTTATTACAGAAGATTTGTGGAAAGTTTTTCCTCTATTGCTGCACCGTTAACAAAGCTTACACATAATGCAGTAAAATTTCAGTAGAATGATGCGTGTGAGAAAAGCTTCCAAAAGTTGAAAGATAAATTAACCTCCACACCAGTTTTAGTGCTTCCCGAAGGTTTCAAAGGTTATGCAGTGTATTGTGATGCTTTCGGGGTTGGCCTCGGATGTGTATTGATGCAACAAGGTAATATCATAGCGTATGCCTCACGACAGTTGCGGCCACATAAGAAAAATTATCCCACACATGGTCTTGAATTAGCAGCGGTAGTTTTTGCTTTAAAGATATGGCGTCATTATTTGTATGGAGTCCATGTTGATATCTATACGGATCACAAAAGTTTGCAATATCTCTTTAAGGAGAAGGAACTCAATTTGAGGCAACGAAGGTGGTTAGAACTTTTAAAAGACTATGATATTGATATTCTTTATCATCCAGGCAAAGCAAATGTGGTAACTGATGCATTGAGCTGCAAGACAGTAGAAAGCACTAGTGGCCAGTTGACTGAAAAGCAGGAGATAATCAAAGATCTACATCAATTAGCCAGCTTGGGAGTTTGCCTTATAGAATCTCCAAGTGAAGGGGTTATTGTGCAAAATGCAGCGGAATCCTCCTTAATAACTGAAGTGAAAGAGAAGCAGTTTGCGGATTCTATGTTATTGCAGCTAAAGGAAAATGTACAACAGAATTTGATAAAGGCATTTGATCTTACACCAGAAGGAGAACTCCAATGCCAAGGCAGATTATGTGTACCAGATGTAGATGAGTTGAGGAAACGAATTATGACAGAGGCGCATCATTCGCGCTATTCTATTCATCCGGGTGCTACTAAAATGTACCACGATTTAAAGAAGTGTATTGGTGGAGAAATATGAAAAGAACATTGCAGAATTTGTCACGCAATGCCTGAATTGTCAACAAGTGAAAGTAGAACATCAGAAACCGGGAGGTTATATGCAATGTATCAATCTTCCAGTCTGGAAATGGGATATGATTAATATGGACTTCATTACAGGTTTGCCTCGTACATTATGGAAATTTGATTATATATGGGTTATAGTGGACAGGCTTACCAAGTCAGCGCATTTCCTACCAGTCAAGACCACCTATACAGCTGAAGAGTATGCGAAGTTGTATGTGAAAGAGATAGTACGATTGCATGGTGTTCCACTTTCCATTATATCAGACAGAGGAGCACAGTTCACAGCACACTTTTGGAGATCTTTTCAGCAGAGTTTGGGTACACAGGTGAATTTGAGTACGGCTTTCCATCCTCAGACTATTCAGACACTTGAAGATATGCTACGAGCTTGTACGTTAGATTTTCAAGGCAGTTGGGATGACCATTTGCCTCTTATTGAATTTGCTTACAACAATAGCTATCATTCAAGTATTAAAATGGTACCTTATGAAGCCTTGTACGGAAGGAAATGTAGATCACCAATTGGATGGTTAGAAGCGGGTGAAACTGCTTTACTTGGGCCAGATATTGTTCATCAGGCTATGGAGAAAGTTAAAGTGATCCAACAACGGTTACAAACGGCCCAAAGTCGTCACAAGTCATATGCCGATGTTATAAGAAGAGGGCTTGAATTCGCCATAGGTGATTGGGTATTTTTAAAGGTGTCACCGATGAAAGGGGTAATGCGGTTCGGAAAGAAAGAGAAATTGAGTCCACGTTACATAGGCCCATATGAAATTATTAGAAGATTTGGGCAAGTTGCTTATGAATTAGCACTACCTCAGGAACTTTCCTCAGTCCACCCAGTATTTCATGCTTCGATGCTTCGAAAATGCATAGGAGATCCATCTCGTATTGTTCCAATTGAAGATGTACAAGTTACAGAGGATCTTACTTATGAAGAAGTACCCGTTGCTATTCTAGATCGACAAGTAAAGAGATTGAGGAATAAATACATAGCTTCCGTAAAGGTATTATGGTGAAATCAACAAGTAGAGGAGATTACATGGGAAGCTGAAGAAATGATGAAATCCAAATACCCCTATCTATTTCAAATGGATGAAGAAGTTCAAAGTGCGGAAGTGGAACAATAACAAGTAAGTATCTATGAGCCTTAAGTGTTTATGTATATGTATGCTAATATAGAGATGCATTTGTTGTAATTGAAGCGATATTGTTAACATTCGAGGACGAATGTTCCTAAGGGGGGAAGAATGTAACACCCCGTACCTTCCCAACCCTACTTGACGACATTCAATAATTTTTACTTAGATGTCAAGAGCTATAAGCATGTATTTGGTAATGTTAATGATGAGAAAATTGAAATTTGGCCTCGTACATGTGATTAGCCCTTCGTAGGAGGTGTTTTATGATTTTTGTGGAACATTTGTGGGGTTCAAAATGAGGCTAAGAGTACCTCTAAACAAAGTATATTAAGGGTAAGAAGTAAGTTAAAGAATAGGACTTGAAGTATTTAACTAAACCCGCAAAGAAAAGTCAAAAAACAAAATTTTCAAAAAAAATAAGGTTGGAGCGTGCCAGGCCGCTCTGGGCCAAAATTTTTAGCCCATAGGCAGCAAGATGGCGCGCCCAAGGGCGTTCCAGGATGGGTTTTTCCATTTTTCAAAAGTTGGAAATTTCTTAAGTCCCAAGGGTGCCCGGGGACGTACCGAGCCGATTTTTGCCACGTTTCTTTTAAAACCACGAGTATATACATGAAATTATTAAAGTATTATATTGGTATGATAAAATTACTCGTGAACGAATTTGACATCAAAATGACGGTTTTACCCTTGTGGTCAAAATGAGCCATACGTGGCTAGAATCACTTGTTTTGGGGATTGAGGCTACGGATATGAATAGCGTGAGTGAGAATATTGTTGTAACATGTATGAGATGATTTACACATGAGAAATTATTGATTTTATTGGATTAAGTGAATTGGGCTCAAAAAGGGCCCAAAATGTGAAAGAAGACATGGACCAAAAATGGGTCAAATGACCCATTCTTGCCTTGACCTTCTAGATACAACATTAAATGTTATATGAGTGGCTAAGGATAGACTTTACGGATTATATAAAGGACCCAAAATCTGATTTTTATTCACTTGGAAATCTCATGCCTTTTTGATATTTTGTTCATCATTTTTTTCTCTCAAAACCCTAAGAACTCAAAGCCAACTTTTAGAGCAAGATCATCATTTTTCAAGCTTGGGTAAGTGATTATTGTTATGGGTTAATATATTATATGCATGTGAGAGTATGTAAATCATGTTGGTTATGCTTGGAAGTGTTGAACATGGTACTTTGTGTTTTTGTAAAAGATTTGTGATCCATGGGATTTAAGCTTGAAATATGACTTGTGACCTTGATGAAAGAGCATGGTATGGATAAAATATGAACATGTATGGTGTGATTTTGTTATTAAACTTGTTATTTTTCTATAAGTACAAATTATGGGATTTTTGCCGATATGTGCTATGAGGTGTATTAAGGTAACTTGATGGATTATTTGTAATATGGTGTGGATGAGAAAGTGTAAAGGAGAAGTGTTGTGGTGAAATATTATTGATTATCATGTATTGGTCAATGTATGGACTATTGTGGGATTATTGGTATGATAATTTCATCAATGGTGTTGTCAAGGGGGAAATGACATTTTAAAGGCAAACATGTGACTCATTGACGTTATATGCATTTGTAAGGTAGTTGGTGGTTAATGTAAATCCCGTTGTGTATTTGTGTTGTAGAGTGAAACATAAGGAAGGATCGGGAAATTGTATGCACATCTAAGGTTGTATATTCGTATTGAGAATACAAGGTATGTAAGGTTACTTTGTCCGTATCTTTCTGCGGTAAATAGTATCCACATTGACATTACGCTTGTCCTATCCCGAAATGTGGTAAGGTATCCAATATCCGGTTGTCAATGGTCATTATCACATAGTTCCTATTCATTGATCAATTGTGAACCACATGTCTCATATTCATGGTTAATGTTCCAAAAGCCCAATAAGGTTATGTTCCAATATTCCAACAGTGATTACACTCATGTCTCTTGTTCATGGATAATAGCCCAATGGTTCTAATGGTGATATGGTTCTAATAATGTTATACTTCTCACAATGTTTATTTACATGTCTCTCACTCATTGGTTAATGATCCAAAGCTTAAAGTAAAGTTGTAACTATCATTGTATCAATCTCAAAGTAATGAATAAAGTAATGCATATATGTGGTCAATGATCAAGTATGGGTGGTAGCTTTGGGGGTAAAATGCCTAGCTCAAGCCTATCCCGAGATTGTTGGATCAGGGGGAAGTCCTAGGGGCATAAGCCTAGCTCGGACCGATCCTGACAGGGGTCAGCTCTAGGGGTAATAACCTAGCTCGAGCCGAACCTGAAATGTTGGTTTATGGGTGGCAGCTCTAGAGGTAATAACCTAGCTCGAGCCGATCCCAATATATATTAATTCATGGGTGGCAGCTCTAGGGGCATAATCCTAGCTCGAGCCGATCCCAACATAACGATATGTTATATTATAATCCACTGTTCAGTCGGGGCCCGGGTATCACAGGTCACAAGCAAAGATGAATAATCATGGAGGTAAAGATACAAAGAAAGTAATAAAAGCAATATACATGGTTTCCAAAGTTCAGTATAGTGACTTATCCATATTGATCATTCATTTGTATTTGAGTTCATTGACATATTTACTTATCATACAGTTTTATTTGAGCCTTACATACTCAGTACATTCTTCGTACTGACCCCTCTTGGGGAATTTACCTTACTTGCTGCAGGCGCAGGTACTAGTAGGCCTCCACAGTAGGTTGACAGTTATTGCGGATCATTGGTGAGCTCCAGTTAGTTCGGGGCTTCTCCGAGTCACAGTTGCACATATGTTTTGGTGTTGTATATGTTGTCTAAAGTGGGGACTTGTCCCGACTTTCAATTGATTTTGGTAAATGTCTATGTAGAGGCTTTTGTAGACATGTGTGGGTGTATGAATGTAAGGTGGTAGATGACGTTTTGACTTGATGGCCTCAACAGCCAAGTTTCACATATGTATATATATATATGTCCCATGTTCCATGTTTTTCCGTATTTTGCCTTTCATGTTCTTACGTAATGGTGGTGTTGCCTATGACATGCATATGAATTAATAGAAGCAAAGCTTGGTTCTCTCGGGCCATGTCGGCTACGGGTGCCAATCTTTCCCAATGGGATTCGGGGCGTGACATTAGCTCGGGCTACTTATAGGCTTAGCTTAAGGTTTAAAGTGGCCAAGTATATATAAGTGTTAAGTTAAAGTAAAGTGGTTAAGATTTAGAAAATGGAATAAAGTAAGTGAGTTGCTTACTTGACTTAATTAAGTTAGTAGGTGACAAATAGGTGCATCACCTAATTAAGCAAAATGGATTAAGTAAGTGCATCAACTACTTGGACCATGTGACTAGTTTAAAGATTCAAGTAGGTGCATCATATACTTGGACTATTTTGACAAAAATTTGGTCCTTTTAGAGATCAAGAAAAGCTCATTTTTCTTCATTATTTCACTTGGAAAAATCAAATTACACTCTAGCTCTCTCTCAACCAAAACAGCTACCCTAATCTTCTCCTAAGGTTCTTGAAGAAACCCTCCTCTTTTTAAATCAAGATAAGTGAAAATATATATGATTTTAGCTTAATTCTTTTATGAAAGACTAATAAGTCATGTTGTTCATGCTTAAAATATAAGGTTTACTTTCCCCCATGTTGGCTTCCCCATGTCTCTTGAATATTAAGAGACAATTATCTTTTTTTTTTTTTTTTTATTAACTTTGAAGGATAATTCAAGTTTTTGAAGAAGTATAAGTTTAGAATAAATTTTCGAAAATTAAGATAAGGCTACTATTCATTTTCCCCCTTCTTATATACAAGTAATTTGGGTGGAGAATTATCTCTGTGTTTTTGTCAAGAACTCATGGGATGATGATTGAAATTCTTGAGTTTAATATTTTCCTAATATGCTGAAGGCATTTTGGGACTGGTTAGGGGTTATTTTATAGGTGTAATTGTTGGGGGGGCAGTAGCTAACCCTATAGGGTGATAGTATATAGTTGTATCGAAGTGGAAAAGGAAGGTACGACAATACACCACTTAATTGCAAGTTAGGGGAACTTATTGCCTGCTTTATTTTTTATATTATTTTGTAGGTATTATGCAGCCCTAGGAGTTTTGAAGACCGTATAAGAAAGTCGTATAGTATATAGACGTTATTCAAGGAGAATTGATGAAAAGAACACCCGTGAGTTGATAAAATTATGGATGTACTACCCAATTACTGTTTTGGTGAAATGAATAGCCCAAATCTGTTGATTAGCTACTAACACTAGTTTTTCCACTTATTTGACTGAAGGTTAATAATCTGAAAGAAAGTAGGTTAATTTGTTGTAATATTTGATTCGCACGGCAAGGAATGTAAGGCTATTCATGTCATGACCTAAATCTCATGGATTGTGATGGAACCTACCCTACCTAACCATGGTAGGTAATCCTGACTCAACATATCAGAAAGATTAACAAAACAAAAACATAGGCGACTAATTCAGATAAATAGTTGAAATCAATAACATAACTCCATACAAACTTAAATGATAACTGAACAAGACGAATCTTATATCCTAAGACTCAGAAGTTATAAGTACAAGAGTGACTCTAATAGAATATCTAATTATAAATACAAGACTGTCTGAGGTGTAAAATAAGACAAAACGTAAAAGTAGATGAAGCTGAACAATCTCCAAATAATGGAAAGCTCACCACAACTTCGAACACCACGAGAATGTACAATCACAGACCGTGGAGACCACTCATACTGGGATCTGCACTGAAAGGATGTAGAAAATTTGAAGTGATTATAGTCCACTTATGCTCAGTAAGCTTCATAGGTCAATTGAGCTTAAGTAGAAAACTATATCGAATTAAGAATACTAAAGTACCCTGCACGCTGAGAAGTTCCAGTAGTTTAATATCGAATAATATAATAGTTTATTTTAATAAGAACGATAACTCAAGTAAATAATATAATGTAATGATATAAAATAATATGAAATAATCAATGCATCCCGTATACACCCCCCACCCCCCCTCCAGTAATTTGCTGCGAGACTGGATCTTTGGGGAACTCGCTAGGTCTATATAAAATCACTCGAATCACTCAATAGCATCATACCTTATCGTTATGAAAATGCAATGGACCACTCAGAATATCAAACCTCACCATCCGACAAACACAACGGATTACTCGATTCAAAAGTCAATTTCCTTTCATTGTCACCCTTTAGAGTACCATGAGATAAATGACTATGCATACTCAGAGATAATAAGAAAAAATCAGATACAGTAAATAAGGATAAAGTCTCAAAATATCAATCATCTCATAAACACAGACTTCAAGCCTCACTTTCAACTCAAAAATTCCAATTTCGCATCATTATCATGGTATAAACCCCAAGTTAAGCATCACATAATAATTTATCTCATACGCCACTTTAAATCATTAAATCACCCAATCTGTAACACTTTATAGGATAAGTGCCCACTCAAGCAAAGTCTAAAAATAGTTAAGTCATAACATATCTAGAAGTCGAACCGCAAGTCTTTAATGATCACTAACTCACCTTCCCCTTCCAAATGACCTTGGAACACAATCAATCTATCAAACACAAGATCTACTCGTAAACACAAATCCAATGATACCTATATTGATATACTTCTATTCCGGGTTCAAAAAGTCAATCTAAAAATTAACTCAGAGCCTCCAAGAGGAAAATTGAAATTTTATTATTAAATAAATTTATCCATAATTTAAGAAATTTAAATATGAAATTTCATCAAAAGAAGAGTTAAAATTTATCTTGAAATCATCAAAATATCACTTTTTAACTTTATCAGGACAACTCCAAATTTTTAGGTTGAAAAAACAAGATTTGAAAGTGAAATCATGAAATAATCAGTAGAGAATGTGTAAAAATAGAATAAAAATCTTACCCATAGGTTAAGGAACTTGAATATGAAGTTCAGTTGGAAATGGAGTAAGATTTGACCCTCAATTAATCTTGAATTAGCCCAAAATCCAAAGTAAAATAGCGGAAAAACATAAATCTAAGATTTGGGACTCACCCCTTTTCAAGACAAAGAAAAAGCACCAAAAATAGAGATCTAGAGGTTCAACAATGATGGAAAGAAATGACACAATAAAAAAGAAAAGAATCTGACTTAAAACTACTGTAGTATGCTTAGCGCAATTGCATTGACTAAAATTTTCCTACCAAATTTTTCTTCAGCGCAATTGCACTAAGTAGCGTGATCTTGCTCACACCAAATATCAAAAAGTTTAAGTACTTCCAAAACTTGTTTTTCACATTTGAAACTCATCCAAAACTCTATAAACATAAATCAATAGTGCAAATCGATCATAAAATGAATTTTGGACCCAATGGAAACGTCAGATTTATCGACGAAGGTTGTTAGTAATGGATGTTGATCGAATACAACTCTAAGGCATAAAATTTGTTCCAACTTTCCAATCATCTACTCCAAACACATCCGAACACCTTAGGAACCAAATCAACAATGCTACTAATCCAAAATGACATTCCGGAGCTAATGAAATTGGTAAAATTCACATACGACGTGTAAATCTTTGAATATTGACCAAAGTTAATCCTATCAATTTCAAAATATTCCAAAATGAAAAACTCGCATAATTACAACCCAACACCTCGAGAATCGTATCACCCACTTTCGTAACTCACAAATATCATAATGCAACTACAGAGAGGGGTAAAATGGTCAAAATGCACAAAAATCTAAAAGTCACTATACATATTGTTACAATTCAGTTTCATATTCTTGAGCATACAATCTTATATACTCCCTTCGTCCCTTTTATGTGTGACATTTTGACCGGGCGTGGAGTTTAAGAAAGAAGTAGAAACTTTGTAAAGTTTACCAAATTATCCTTTTTAGAAAAGTTAAAAAAAGATAAAAGAGTATTATCTTTAAAGTTAAGTGGGACCAATAAGGGTAAAAAAGGAATTGTACCTTTAAATAGTTACTAAATAAGGAAAGGTGACATTCTTTTTAAAACGGACCAAAAAGAAAAGTATGCCACAGAAAATGGGACGGAAGGAGTATGTGTTATTACCAACAAAGTGAGCTTCCTAAGTGCCTTTCATGGTAAAGGATACATAGTTACAATGTACGATTTCCAGCTTACCTAATAACTTTTTCCTACTCCTTAGGATTACAAATGTTTCAAAGTACTTCAATATTGTGTTTATAACTAGATTTGTGTGTTTGTTCTTCCAAGTGCTAGTATGAAAATGATATTCTCAACAATAACATTCACGAGTTCTTTACTTAGTCAAATAACGTCCATTGTGTCTTATAAATTTCTAAATATTATGTTGATTACATTTGCTTCATATGTTATTGTTACTGGCTCAAGTATATTGTTTACATGTCTATACTATCAATATATATTTCCAAAGCTCAATAACATTATGACCATCAAAATAGCAATCTCAAAGATTAAAAAAATAAGGTAAAACAAATATATGTATTTATAGGTGATATCCCAAGTAGCCAAGGCTTAGTTATAGGTCGATCCCAAAGGAAGCATTCATTGCAAGGGACATAGCCTAGCATGGGTAATGCTTAATAATTTATATTATGTGGGCCTCATCACAGGGGATAAACTTCCTAGCATGGATCTTCGCTTCTACCACTGATCAGTTGGTCAATTATATTACGTGTCTTACGAGGTTTATAAATCAAATAAGAGTAAAGAAAATAATGTAATATACATGATTCAATAAGTGTAAGTAAATATGGTCTTTTATCCTTTACACGTGTAAGTAAATATGGTATATCTATACATTTACACATTGACACCTGATTTCATTTAAGCTCTTATTTTACATCTTTTTACCTTATGCCTTACATACTCGGTTCATACTGACACTCCTCATAGGAACCGCTGCATTTCATGGTGTAGGCACAGGTACTCCAGTTCGTAGAACCCCCCAGTAGGAGCACATGATACTCTGCTAGTGTTGGTGAGATCCATGTTTATTCAGGGCTTTGCCATGTCTTAGTAGCATTTTGGTGTTGTATAACAGTTAAAGGGTAATGTTGGGCCCTATCCCGACCTAACTTAAGTTTGTATTTTTTATAGAGACCTTGTAGACTAATGTATAAAGTGCAGCTTTGTCTTGTCTATTAAAATTATGGCCTCAATATCCACGCCATGAATATAAGTTTTGGGCCTATCTATGTCGGTCTTTTATCAAAGTAGCTTATAAATGCTTCTCAAATTTTTATGATTGTCATAGTTATATGTATGGTAAGCACATGTTATAAGTTGTTTCTCTCAGGCCTTTAAAATCTTGGGTGCATGTCCACCTCAATAGGACTTGAGGTGTGACAAAACTAGTATTAGAGTAGAACATTTAGGGAGTCTACAAAATCATGTCTATGTATCTTGCTTATGAGTGTGTTGTTCACCATATCTATAAACATGACGCTATGATATATTGAGGAGTTGTCTCTTTTTCTTTCAATTCTTAGATTGTGCGATAGAGATAATATTTTTGGTGGATCACATCTAACTTTTAAATTATTTGCATTATAGCAAAAATGTCGATAACAAGGAGAAAGAGTACATGTAAAAAAGTAGATGTAGCTACTGGAGAAGGGAATAACTGATCTCCACTTACACGAGTTAATCAAAGTGGGGCTCAAGATGAGTCTTTATCACAGACTTACTCGACTCCTCTATCTCTAGAAGAGCTAAGGAGGATAATTGTATCACTAGAACCACCTCTTAATGCTATTGAGGAAAACTTAGAGAATACGGTCCAATTTTTAACTCGTATAGTTGTTGTCCAAGGAAAAAGACAAGCAAGTCCAACTATAATAGTAGTGGCGTAGATAAGGCATCTAGTTTATGAATATGAGATTTTCTTCATTTGGACCCTCCATCGTTTATCGGATTAGATCCTAATGAAGATTCGTAACACTTTATTGATCAAATCCAAAGGACTTTGAATATTATGCATGTATCTGGTAAAGAAGCAGTTGAGCTAGCATCATATAAATTAAGATATTGCTATACTGTGGTACGATTTACGAAGCTTGAAAACTTTCACGACCCAACTAATCAGATCGTGAGGGAACCTACTCTAATCTCCCTAGATAGGAGAATCCTTACCACCCAATTAAGAAATACAGAAGTCACAATGAAATATCATAAAATTCTTCATCGGTACTATAAAAATTATTACAAACTCCTTTTCTAATATATGAAATAAAGCATCCTTCCCCAAGGACCTAGTCCAGACAATGTACAAGAACTTCTAATAAGTAAATGACAACACAAGGACACAACTCCTACCATAGGAATAAGAAGACGGAAGCTGCTGAAGATCTCTACCACATCAAGTAAGAAACAACAACTAATCCTACAACCAGACTATATCCCAAAAAGGGTATAGAAAGAGTAGCATCAGTACAATCAACACGTACTGGTAAACATCATTGACCAACTCAAATTAGATCACATATACACTACATAAATATCTGAAAATAAAACAAGCACTTAAAATAATTTATTGGTTCAAACACCTTTCTCTCATTAATATTTCTCCTCACTAGTTTATTACACTCTTCATCATAAATCCCTTATCCCTTTGGCCAAATTTCACTAAGCCACCAGTCAGTCACTACGTCGCTTTCAACTCTAAGCATAACTTCTTAGCACTTCCAACACCTCTAGATTTGTATTTAGCACCCACTTAATTAAGAACTCAATGATGATGACCTTAAAGGATCTCAACCCTTAATACCCATTCAACAACCTCACAATTATCATGTTTCTTGGAATTACCTACCACTGGAGACACCCATGCATCATAAGAACACATAACGACCTAATACCAAGTCAACGACACCTTTACTTAGTTTATTTCCATCAATATCAAAACTTCAACAAGTATAATTCAACACAAAATCCACTAAGGCAACACCATGATTATGACAACAACCAATAACCAAGCAAGTACAAGATTTGACAGGCAATTCATCAAATCAAGATCACGACCAACAATAATAAGTTCCACCTTACCTCGATTGTTCTTTAAATAAACATCAATAGAAATTACCCATTTTCAATCATATCAATATCCAGGTTAGCACCGGGATCTAATGTAACAAAATAATATTCTTCGATTCACTCAAGAAACCCAATACATACACACACACACACACATACATATATATATATATATGTATATATCAACAACAAACTCGGTCCACTCAAGGAATTGTCAAACTCACCAATCCTTGTACACACATGCTAAGAATCTCATGGTCGCCCACTAGCCATGACCTACAGGGGACGAGCTCAGTCCATTATTTTTGGTTAGAATTTGGCGTATGGCCTCTTGTTATTATCCACTATTTCTAGTTTGAACCCGACTTCTAGCCTCTTATTATTATCCATTAGTGTCAGTTCAAGCCCAATGCACATGTAGTTAATTATTATGGCTTTGGGATCATATGGATTGAAAAATTGGGTCGTTACAGCTTGGTATCAGAGCTTAGGTTTCACCGATATTTTTGGTACATGAGCCAATGTTTAGTAGAGTCCTGCGGATCGGTACGGAGACGTATGTATCTTATCTTCGAGAGGCTACAGAATATTTTTAGAAAAAATCTCATTTTTTTGATTCATCTCTGTATGATGGGTCTGTGTTAGTCTCTAATATTTATTTGGTTCACTCTTTCGCAGATAACTAGGACACGAGGAGTGGCAGTCGGGGATCAGGACCCCGAGCCCGCTGCTAGAGCTTTAGTTAGGGTCGGGAGCAGGATAGAGTTAGAGATCCAGTTTGATATTAGGATAAGGATCCATCACCGGACCCTATTATATCTCCTGATCTTGACATAGTTCCAGGTGTTCCGCCACCATATATGCAGGTAGGCCAGGGAGAATCCAAGGCCCCACCCAAGTTTATATCTTTTTCGATTCTTCAAGATGCATTGGTACAATTGTTGGGGTTGGTTGGCGGTCTATCAACAGTGGGAGCTCAGCCAACAGTACAGGGTGGTGTTGATATCGGGGCGCAACCTACAACTACGGCTCCTAGAAGAGAGGTTCCGCCAACACTGGTAGTCCCATAGTTGGTAGTAGCCCAACCAGTTATATCCGCGAAGGAGCAGAAGATGTTGGGCCAATTTCTGAGATTGACTCCACCTAGATTTGCTGGGACACCAGGAGAGAATTTTTATGAGTTCTTATCCAGTTGTGAGGAGAAATTATGAAACTTGGGGTTGGTTAAGTTGCGCAGAGTAGATTTTATTACTTATCAGCTAGACACAGCAGCGAGGAGGTGGTGGAGATGTTATCTTGATTCCAGGCCAGCTGGATCTCCCCCTTTTACTTGGGCTCAATTCTTTGAGGTTTTCTTGGAGAAGTATATGCCTCGCAATATGCGTGAGCGTCTTTGGGATGAGTTTTCTGGGTTGAGATAGGGTTTCATGTCTGTGACTGAGTATGAGGTGAGATTCCATAATTTAGCCAGATACGCTACAATGATTCTGCCTGATGAGTATGAGCAGATTCGATGCTTTGTTAGGGGTTTGAGACTACCACTTCGCAGGGCTACTTAGAGTTTAGTGACTCGAGAAAGTCATTTTCTGACATAACTGAGCATGTGTATTTAATTTAGGAGATGGATTGCGAGGCCCAAGAGGGCAGTGATAAGAGACCTCATTATCAGGGCAGTTATAGTAGGATCCACAACAGCTCACTGTCTGGAGACCGCATATTTTAGGGTAGGTTCCCCCAGCATCAGCAATAATTTTGTCAGTGCCAGGGTCAGCCTAGTAGGCCTGTTCAGTCAGCGCTTCAAATATTAAATGGGGGTCAACCTAGTTATAGTAGTTCTGTGAGTTAGAGTGGTACTAAGCCTCCGAGGATTGTTCAGTCAGGGTTGTTGAGCCCAGGTGGTCATTCCGGATCAATCGAATCTTCCAGACAGAGCAGAGTGGCAGAGTCATGTTATGATTGAGGGGTTGTTGGTCACTTCGCCCGTGAGTATCTCCAATATGGGATGATTGAGCCTTCAGTTCGAACTACATAGCCTATCAGAGCAGTACCACCTTCAGCTAGGGGTGGTGTACAGGGTCGATGGGGTGGTCCCTATTGTTCCAGAGGTGGTTCGTAGGGAGGTAGAATAGGTGGTTGGGAAGGCACCCAGTAAAGAAATGGACAGAGTCAGTTGTATATTGTACCGGGTAGGTTGGAGACTGAGGCTTCAGATGGTGTGATCACAGGTACAATTTTCGTATACCATCAGCCAACTTCTACTTTGTTTGATCCCAGTTCCATATTTTCATAGGTTTATTCTTATTATGCACCGCAGTTGGGTTTGTGTTTGGAGTATTTATTTGTGCCATTGCATGTAGCTACCCTCGTGGGTGATTCTTTAGTAGTGGATTGGGTATATAGATCTTGTTTTATGATTTTTTAGGGGTTTGATACTCGGGTTGATCTCATTATGTTAGATATGGTAGATTTTGATGTGATTCTAAGCATGGACTGGCTATCCCCTTACCACGCAGTCTTGGATTGCGTTGCTAAGATCATCACCTTATCCATGTCTGGCATACCCCCAGTTGTGTTTCAGGGTTCTTTTAGCCGCGCCGATTGGGATTATTTCTTACATTTGGGCTAGAAGACTAATGTCAAGGTGTTGTGAGTCATTTCTTGCTTATGTTTGGGATGTTAGTGCTGAGAGTCCTTCACTTGACTCTGTTCCTGTCATTCATAATTTTCCCAATGTTTTTCCTACCGACCTACCTGGCCTTCCTCCTGTACGTGATATAGAATTTGTTATTGACCTCTAGCCGAGCACTCGACCTATTTCTATGGCTCCTTATTGTATGGTTCCTGCCGAGATGAAGGAGCTAAGTAGTCAACTTTAGGATCTTTTGATTAAGGGTTTTATTAGAATGAGTGTGTCACCTTGGGGTACTCCAGTTCTATTTGTGAAGAAAAATGATGGCTCTATGCGTATGTGTATCGACTATAGGCAGTTGAATAAGGTGATAGTGAAGAATAAGTATCTTATGCCTCGTACCAATGATTCGTTTGACCAGCTTCAGGGTGCAGTAGTGTTTGCTAATATTGATTTGAGGTTTGGTTACCATTAGTTGAGGTTCATGGCTGAGGACATCCCTAAGATAGCCTTCAGGACTCATTACGGCCATTATTAGTTTCTGGTGATGTCTTTTTGGTTGACCAAGGCCTTAGCAGCATTTATGGATTTGGTGAGCCATGTGTTCAGGCCTTATTTGGACTCCTTCGTAATAGTCTTAATTGATGACATTCAGGTGTATTCGAGGAGTAGGGAGGAGCATGAGCAACATTTCAGGACTATGCTCCACACTTTGAGAGATCATAGGCTTTACGCCAAATTCTCAAAGAGCAAGTTTTGACTTGAGTCTGTAGCTTTCATGGGGCATGTGGTGTCCAATAATGGTAGTATGGTTGATCCAATAAAGATTGAGGCTATTCGTGGTTGGGATAGGACAACCTCTCCTACTGAGGTTCGTAGTTTTATTGGGTTGGCAGGCTATTACAAGCGGTTCGTTGAGAGTTTTTCCTCTATTGCAGCCCCTATGACTAGATTAACCTGGAAGGAGGTTCTGTTTCAGTGGTCTACTGGTTGTGAGGCGAGCTTTCTAAAGCTCAAATACATGCTCACTTCAGCTCCTGTCTGACTCTTCTAGTTAAGGGAGGGGAGGGGTTTACAATCTATTGTGATGCTTCTGGTGTTAGTTTAGGGTGTGTTCTGATGCGATGGGGACATATTATTACATATATGTTGAGGCAGCTGAAGGTGCATGAGCGCAACTACCGTACTCATGACTTGGAGTTGGCGACGGTAGTGTTTGCGCTTAAGATTTAAAGGCATTACTTGTATGGTGTTCGCTGCGAGATCTTTACTGACCACCGTAGTCTTCAGTATTTTATGACCCAGAGGGAGCTTAATTTGAGACAGCGTAGGTGGATTGAATTACTGAAGGACTATAATATCTCTATTCTATACCATCCGGGCAAGGTAAATGTGGTAGCGGATGCCTTGAGCCGGAAGGCTGTGAGTATGGGTAGCTTAGCCTTCATTTCATTTTTGCAGTGGTCGTTGGCTTTGGACATCCATTCCTTGGCTAACTTAATGGTTCATTTGGATATTTCTGACCCCAGGAGGATTATTGCTAGTGTTGAGGCCAGATCTACCTTGTTGGAGCAGATTTGGGGTCATCAGTTTGAGGATAACAACCTTCGAAGCATTCGAGGACAGGTATTGAGAGGTGTGTCCAGGATAGCTACCTTAGATTCTGAGGGTGTTCTAAGATTTGATGACCGTATTTGTGTTCTAAGGGTTGGGTATTTGATTCAGTTAATTCTTCGTGAGGCTCATAGCTCCAGGTACTCTATTCACCCCGGGACAACCAAGATGTATAGGGATTTGAGGCAGCACTACTGGTGGAGTGGTATGCGTAAATATATAGCTGGATTTGTGGCTCGATGCCTTTGTTATCAGCAGGTAAAAGCTGAGCGCCAGAGATCCGATGGATTACTTCAGTAGCTACCCATTCCCAAGTGGAAATGAGAGCGAGTTACTATGGATTTTGTAGGTGGTTTGCCTCGTACTTCTCATGGTTTTGATAGCATTTGGGTCATCGTGGAGCTATTGACCAAGTTTGCTCATTTCATCCCTATTCAGATCTCCTACAGTGCCAAGAGGTTAGCCCGTGTCTATATTCGTGAGGTGGTTCACCTATATGGGTACCAGTATCTATTATTTCAAACCGAGGCTCTTAGTTCACTTCTAGCTTTTGGGGAACATTTCAGGAGGAGTTGGGTACCCTGGTTGACCTGAGCACGGTTCACCCCCGGACTGATGGACAATCTGAGCGGACTATTAAGGTTTTGGAGGACATGCTCCGCATATGTATTTTGGATTTTGAGGGTCAGTGGGACTAGTTCTTACATTTGGCGGAGTTTGCATACAATAACAGCTTCTATTCTAGTATTCAGATGGCCCCATTTGAGGTGTTGTATGGTAGGCGATGTCGATCTCCTGTTGGTTGGTTCGAGGCTTCTGAGGTTAGTCCCCATGGCACAGATTTACTTCGCGAGTCATTGGGCCAGGTACGGGTGATTCAGGGAAGGCTACGGACAGCTCAAAGTAGGTAGAAGAGTTATACTGACCGTAGGCGTCGTGCATTGAGGTTCAGAGTTGGTGACAGGGTCTTTCTGTGAGTATCGCCCATGAAGAACGTGATGAGGTTCAAGAGGAGGGGAAACTCAGCCCAAATATGTTGGAACATTTGAGATCCTACAGACAATTGGCATCGCCTCTTACCTTTTCAGCCATCCACCCGGTGTTTCATGTATCTATGTTGCGGCAGTATATCCCAAGTAAGTCTCACATGCTTCAGTGGGACTCCATTCAGTTGGACTAGAGGTTGGCATTTGTAGAGGAGCCTGTGTCCATTTTGGCAAGAGATGTCAGGCGGTTGCGCTCCAGAAACATTCCAGTAGTTAAGGTTTAGTGGCATCACCGTCCAGTTGAGGAGGCCACCTGGGTGACTGAATGTGGTATGCCGGCCCAGTATCCCTACCTATTCGAGCCTTCAGGTTCTCCCTTATCCTTTACTTTCGCGGACGAAAGTCCTTTTAGTAGTGGATGCTGTGATGACCCTGACGGTCATTTCCCTCATTTTCGTTCATTCTCGGAGTTTAGAGCTTTTCTAAAACTACCCCAAGTTATTTATGACTTTTTGGGACTAACAGTTCAATTTTCGGGCAGTTCGTTTGAGAATTTTATTAATATCGAGTGTGTTGTGGAATATTTAAATTAAATTAGAATTTGGTAAAAAGATATAGTTAATTACCTTTCTAAAATGTTTTAGATGTTTATGTAAAACTTTTAGTTATGATACATTTATACCATTTTATAAGTTATTAATATTTTAAGAGGAGATAATGAATCTAGAGATGTTAAAATATTATTATTATATAATAGAGGCTTTATCTAAAATAATTTTCTATTAATTATGATATATTCAAAATATTATATTTATTTTACCACAAACCTATGCAATACCCGAGTGCATACATAACGGGAGGAAAATTTGATAGTGGTGGCACCACCACCCACGTAGAAGTGGTGGGTACTTACAAAAATTATGAAATGTTGCCACTAATCCTTTCCTCAAATTGCCAACATTTAATTTGTAGTTAGTGACTTAAAGCTTCCCATTTTAATTGACCAAAGGGATATCTCACAAATGCATTATCTAATTATATATGTAAACCTTCAATAACTATTATCATTCATTTTATTTTCATTGTACATGGAACCAGTAAATCTTCAACAATGTGTGTATAAGTATATATGCATATTTGGATGTAAAGAAGAATTTTTATGGAAAAAAATTATTTTTGATGATTCATTCAATCACCGAAAGTAAATCAATTATCTACATCAAGTTATTCAAGCTCGGGTTTTAGTGGAGCACTATTCGGAGACTTCTTGGAGGGGCATGTATCTTTGGCGTCCAGGTAGGCTAGGCTTATCCTATCTTTAGATTGAGCTTATGCATGGTATTAGTAAACTATTATGCTAGTTTTGGGTAGGTAGTTGTAGCCCGGGTATCGTTTAAAATATTTCAGGCTTTATTTATCCGGTTAGGGCCCCATTCTGGTAGATTTTGGCCCTGTTATCCCTTAATATGGTGTAGTATTTATGAGCTTAGGGCTTGGTAATAAGATGGAAAACCTTAAATTCCTTCATTTTAGCTAGTTATGCGTATGTTTATATAAATGCATTTCAATTCCCATTCGGGACCAACATATACTTTATTTCTTTTATTTATTATGAGTTTTGGCACAGCTTTGGCATCGGTGATGGTATAGTTTGGGTTTCAGTTTTACTGTTGTGTTTGGTTACTTATGGGTTCACTAGATTTTGGTTCTGTTATGGTTACTATGAGTTTCGGTTCGAGTTTGGCATCTGGTTATGATACGATCGGGGTGTTCTGGTGTTGATTACGGTTGTTATAAGATTATTGACAGTGGTGCTGAGTTATATTGTATGTGATTTATGTGGCCTCTCGTTATTACCCACTATTTTTGGTTTGAATCCGGAGTATGGTCGCTTGTTATTATCCACTATTTCTGGTTCGAGCCCGGCGTCTGGCCTCTCATTATTATCCATTGGTGTCAGTTTAAGCCCGGTGCACATCTAGATGGTTATTATGGCTTTGGGATCATATGAATTGAGAAATTGGGTCGTGAAAAATAAGCCTTTAATATAATTCTCACTAATTGGGAATAAATACTTAGGATATCATTCAACAATTACGCCTCTTAAACATGCATTGTAACAAGTACGCAAGAGACAGTTAATATGCTCACATAAACCAAACTATGTTTTCAACTACATTTAACCATCACCTTCTAGGTCACGAATCACACCAATATTTCATATAACGTTTGAAGACTTATTTAGGACTTTCAATATCTAAATTACACATCCAAACATTTGGTTCACACTTTAATACAACCAACCTTCCATCTTAACCCTAAGTTATCACCAAGGGCACTCCTCCACCTAGTATTCTCATTTAACTAACCCCATGCCATCATTTATCTCTATATCGACATTTTTCAGTGGTTAGCAATAAGTTCGAGCTTATCAACATTACAATTATCCATGATTTAGTTTTAGCATTAACAGCAAGACACCCATCTCAATCACAATCAATATTGCATACAACATAAGTCATATTCAAGATATTTCCGAAGTTACTATTTTTATCCATCCAAACCCCGTTCCCGATGGCCTAAACATGGAATTTCCTGTCAATCTATGTCATGCATATACTTTATAACCCAGGTCTATAGTACTCAATTAAACCTAGCCTACCTGGACGCCAAGCAACTGCTATGAAGGCATGAACACGAACTTTTGACTCTGTTCTAATGATTTCTAGCGTGGAATCCGTAAGAAAACAATGGGTTTTACCCCGTTCATGCATATCCCTTCTTCTTCATTGCTCCAAGGACATGAGGTAACCCTAGCAGGTTTTCAGAAGTAAACCTCATTCTATTTACAACTGAATAAGAAAGAATTAAATAAAATGAGGGGACTGATTTTGGTCCCCGACATCCCGCTATAGCGGCTGATAGGCCGTTATCTCGCGCCACTATAGCGGCAAAATTTTTGCCATAGAAGGATGATGTCAGCCTGTCCCAAAACTTTAAATTCTAAAATTTTTCACTAAGTTTTTACGTAACTAATTCGAGAATATATTTTACAGCAATTCCCGTATCCCGTGCCCTTGGACGAGGTGCCCGTAATAACGACAAAATAGATCATTACAAAAAACATCAATTTACTTATCATTCATCCCCGAATTATCACGGTAGAAATAGGATGGAACGAAACACACTCTGACATTAATGCTCCCTCAATGATCACGAAAATACACTACTCCCCTGGCTCATCAAATTTTTACCACAGACACACCAATTTTTAAGCTGCACTTTATTACTACTCTGCTCCATTCCTCAAATAATTTTTCACAATCGCGAGTCGCACGAGAACACTTAAACAAAATATTTTTGCGTACCCAAGGTAATCAGGGCTTCGCCAATATACCTGAGAGAAAATGAATTCAAAAACACAATGAAAAAAAAATTCTGTCCCCGAGTGAACTGGATCCCGCTATAGCAGGAATATTCTCGCTATAGCAGGCTGCAGGTCGCTATAGCGGGATAAATCAGTTTAAAATATTGAAAAATAGGTTTCACACCCATTTTTCAACTTCTACACGCCAAACCTCCCCTCTTCTCTCCGATCACTTTGCTTTCATCATCAAAAATAAGGTAACTATCACTATAAATCTGTCTCTTTACTTTATTATTCACATTATCGTAAGAATTCGATTGAAATTGTACGAATAGGGTAGTTTTTGGATTGGTTTTTAAAATCAAAATTTTGACTTGATTTGAACGAATTTTTGAAGTGTGGTTGCTTCTCTTAGGTTTACAATGCTCCTATGGTGTTCTATGCATAAGAATTATGGAATTCATGGCCAAATTGGGCTCAAAATGGTAAGGAATGTGAGGTTTTATTCTTGATTTTGTTTTAGATGATTTAGGCATGTTTAGGAGTTTAAACACATGGATTTTTACATATACTAGGCCTAGGATACTTCCCCCACACTGATCTCTGCTTAAAATGCAAATGGGCAATATTTGCAAAAGGCACCATTAGTGCGCCTCTTGAAGGTCGGGGATGATGAAGGCTGCTATAGCGGCCTCATCCCACTATGGAGGGAATATTCTCGCTATAGAGGTCCTATAGTAGCGGGATGCCACTTCCTATGGCGGGAGGCGACAGCCTATAGCCTCCCAGCCATTTTCAGGCTTGGCCCTTTTCTGAAACTGAGATTCCTTCGATACTTTTATGTTTTCTAAGTCCCTTTTTGCAAGATTTTTCGTAGGATTACTACTTCAATGGCTGACAACGAAGAAAATGCTCCTCTCGCCTTCGTAAGATTCCATGATGAGAACTGTTGGGAATTTTTTTAGGAATACCAAAAAATGGCATTTTGCTATAAGAGGGGGTTATTTATGAGGGGTTGTGGCAGCGGGCGCACCAGAGTTCTACAATTGACTCTAAGAGTTTGGTTGGATGCCACTAGTGGAGGCTTCTCGGGATGGGATATCGGGCTCGGTTAGGAGTTTTATGCCATACTCTAGACCGTGCTTTGGGATGAATACAACTCTACTATTTTCATTCGGGGAGTGGATGTCCCTTTGGAGGCTATTATAATCAATAAGGTGTTTGGGGTGTCGAATGTCTATAATGCCGAGTACATGGCCAAGGCCCGATAGATGGATATGAGGTGGCTCAGGGACACGCTGGTAGTGGAGGCTGATAGGGACAAGGTCTACTAGTCTAATACCAAGGGAATTAGGAGCACCTACTTTACTGCTGTTGCTCAGAGGTGGCTGAACCTGGTGATCCGAAGGATTCGTCCATTCGGTAACTCTTTTGATGTGAATTACCTTGGGGATATGGTGGTGGCATGCACCATGCGGGTGATACGGCTGAATGTGGGAGCACAGATTGTGATGGAGTGGAAGGACTTCTACTATGGCAATAAAAAGGCCCTTTACCTTCCTAGCTTGGTTTCTGAGTTGTGCCGGCTCGTAGGGTGCCCAAGGAGGATGCTGACATTGACATAGAGATGGACACATCCTTCCATCCCCTCAAGGTGAAGGGTATCACATCCCAGAGCAAGAAGAAGAGAAAGGTGGGTGAGGCAAAGAGTAGCCAAACAGCAGAGAAGGATGATGGGGATGATGACGATGCCCCTCCTACCCAACTTTCAATTTCCAGTAGCCGCCTAGAGGAGAACCTGGATGTCGTGAGGAGATTCATGGAGCAGGCCCACTTGTCTCCCCGGGTACAACCCCTTATAGCTCTACGGCCCTGGCTCCCACTGCCCAAGACTATGTTGAGCTTCGGAGAGAGCTAGACAAAGAGAAGAGGAGGAGGCGCTCCTGGGATCTTATACTTGCCCGGATGTGGAAGACCTTCAAGTTCATGTTCAAGTGCACTGTCCTTGACAAGGAGTTTCCTCAGCTGAAGATGAAGGACATGCAAGAGTTCTCATTCCTGAGTGACTTAGGAGTAGAAGGCTCCGACCCCGTAGCCCATGATGATGATGGGTCATCCAGCTAGGTCTTTGGTGCATATCAGCCTACTTCCCCTCCCCTATTTATTATGACTACCTGGATTTGGGTTGCCCCCATTTGGGGCATGTAACAAGCAATCTTTCTTTTTCTTTTTCTTTATTTTATTTAGCACATGGATGCTTATTTTATTAACTAGTAATGAATGCATGCTTCTTACTTTATTCTATGCGATTTTCATCGATCATGTGGTATCTCGCAACTTAAAATAAAGCTTTGTACAGGTTGGGAATAAAATACAAAACAGGGAAAACCAGGATAGGGATTTTCTCCCAGCCTATCCTGCTATAGCGGCCTATATGCTGCTACTACGGCGACGCTGTGTCGAAATATTCCCATTATAGCAGGCCCGTTGTAGCGGGACAGTGCTCGCTATGGCAGCCCTACAACAGTAGCACAGAAACTTTTAGCTTTTCTGCAATTTCCCTTACTCTCATTCCCTTCCACAACACTTAAATTGAAATCGCACCACGATTTAAAAATACAATCCCAAGATCAGACCTAGCAAAGCATAAGAAAACAATCAATTAAGTGAAACACACTTGTTATATCATGATTATAGATCACATCAAAAATTAATTTTTCACCACAACTTCCACCACTATATGGCATTTACCATTTTCATTGCCTTCCACATATCAACCGCTAGAAGCATAAGTTCCACAGTCATTCACCATTTTCTCTACCACTTTTACATGCAATAAAACCATGATTAGCACTTAGCATCCAATTTCCAAACCAAACAACACACAATTTCTCGACCGTCAACACATAAACAATTTTACAATCACTTCACTAATCACTGATTCGCAGCTATTTCAAGCCGTTATAATCCACATAATCATCAACTAAAAGGATTTCAAAATCAAATAAGCCATCTTTCTTATTTCTCTAAACACATCTTGCATTTAAGTCCTTGACGACCACTAGTTTATCATCCAGAAGTTATACACAACCATTACGGTCAGATACCAATTGGAACCTTCTAGGTTCCAATTTCATTGTCTCTGTCATTCCAATCGGAGTCAAATGGCATCTCTTTGTTTTTATTTGAGATACCAATTGGACTCAACCCATATAAATAATCATAAAGACCACATGACAAGAAAGGAAGAAGTGAAATAATTTCCTAGAATGCCTCATAGCTTTTCGAAGATTCGATGTGGACGTCAACACACTAATCCATAGGACTCTATTCGATATTTACTCTTGTACTTGGAGATTGATAACCTAGGCTCTAATACCAATAGTCACAACCCAACTAACTGGATCGTGAGGGCACCTACTCTAATCCCCCTAGATAGGAGTACCCTTACCACCCAATTAAGAAATGTGAAAGTCACAATGAAATATCATAAAACTCTTCATCAGCACTATAATACTTATTACAAACTCCTTTTTAAATACATGAAAGAAAACATCCTTCCCCGAGGACCTAGTCTAAACAACATACAAGAGCTTCTAATAAGTAAATGACAACACAAGGACACAACTCCTACCATAGGAATGAGAAGACAGAAGCTGCTGAAGATATCTACCACATCAAGTAAGAAACACCAACTGATTCTGCAACTAGACTATATCCTAAAAAAGGTATAGCAAGAGTAGCATCAGTACAATCAACACGTACTGGTAAGCATAATCAGTCGACCCAAATTAGATCCCATATACACCACATAAATATCCAAAAAGAAACTATGCACTTAAATAATTTATCATTTCAAACACCTTCCGCCCATTAATAATTCTCCTCACTAGTTTATTATACTATTCATCGAAAATCCCTTATACCTTTAGCCAAATTTCACTAAGCCACCAGTCAGTCACTACGTCACTTTTAACTCTAAGTATCACTTCTCAGCAATTCTGACACTGATTTGTATTTAGCACCCACTTAATTAAGGACTCAACGACAATGACCCTAAAGGATCTCAGCCTTTAATACCCATTCAACAACCTCACAATTATCATGTTTCTTGGAATTACCTACCGGTGGAGACACTCATGCATCATAAGAACACATAACCACCTAATATCAAGCCAACGACACCTTTACTTAGTTTATTTCCATCAATATCAAGACTTTAACAAGTATAATTCAACACAAAACCCACCAAGGCAACACCATGATTATGACAACAACCAATAACCAAGCAAGTACAAGATATGACAGGAAATTCTTCAAATCAAGATCACGACCAACAACAATAAGTTCCACCTTGCCTTGATTGTTCTTTAAATAGACATCAATAGAGATTACCCCTTTTCAATCATATCAATAGCCCAAACCGTACCAGGATCCAATGTAACAAAATAATACTCCCCGATTCACTCAAGGAACCCAATACACGCATACACATACACACACTCACACACACACATATGTATATATATATATATATATGTATGTATGTATGTATGTATCAACAATAAACCCGATCCACTCAAGGTACCGTCAAACTCACCAATCCTTGTACACACATGCTAACGGTCTTATGGTCGCCCACTAGCCATGACCTGCAGGGAACAAGCTCAGTCTATGTATCAAACAATCCCCGACATCTAGTGTCTGCCATCTTTATCCCAAATCAGTGTGATTGCCATTCTTATTAAAACATCCTCACCCTTGAATCCCTGAATTTCACCAATCTCGTGGTGATTACCATTACCGGTTCATTTCATAATAACAGCTGATATACAATAAGTACAATCACAACGAGAATAATGTCACAATAACACTTGTACAACCAACAAACCTTTAATACAATTCTCATTAATTGTGATTAAACACTTAGGATATCATTCAACAATTACACCTTTTAAACATGCATTATAATAAGTACGCAAGAGACAGTCAATATCCACAATTTAGTTTTAGCATTAACAACAATACATCTAGCTCAATCACAATCAATATTGCACACAACATAAGTCATATTCAAGAAATTTTTGGAGTTACTATTTTTATCCATACAAACCCCATGCCCGATGGCCTAAACATGGAATCTCCCATCAATCATGCATATACTTTCTAACTCAGGTCTATGCTACTCAATTAAAGCTAGCCTACCTGGACGCAGCTGCTACGAAGGCATGAACACAAACTTTTGACTCCGTTCTAATGATTTCTGACGTAAAATACGTCAGAAAAAAATGAATTTTACCCTGTTCAAGCATATCCCTTCTTCTCCATTGCTCCAAGGCCATGAGGCAATCCAGGGGTTTTTTAGAAGTAAACCTCATCTTATTTGCAACTGAAGAGGAGAAAGAAATTAAATAAAATAGAGGGACTGATTCTGGTCCCCGATGGCTCCCTATAGCGGTCGGTATGTCGCTACCACTGCACTGCTATAGCAGAAAAATTTTCGCTATAGCGGAATGACGTCAATCCATCCTAAAACTTCAAATTTCAAAAATTTTCACTAAGTTTTTACGCAACTAATTCGTGAATATATTTTATAACAATTCCTGTACCCCGTGCCCTTGGTCGGGGTACCTTTAGTAACAATGCAATAGGTCGTTACAAAAATAATATAAAGTACAGTTATATCTTCGGCTATCAAAAAATAAATAAATACAATCGAAAAAATATTTTTACCTCATAAACTAATATCATTTTACATATAAACTTACAAAAAAATATTCCATAGAAGAATGGCTTAGAAAAAACATTTCCAAAAATACATCAACATGATTCTAATTAAGAAAAATATTGAATTTGTAATTATGATCTTTACAGATTGGCAACGATATAAAAAAATAAAGAAAGCAACTCATTTAATAGTATGAGTATTGTTCAAATCTCTTCTGAAAAAGAAAGTAACATAAATTTTTTTATGTTCCATTTTTAGAGTTCATTTACATCAAACAATGTGATAATTTTATCACTCTTGGTGTTAAGATCCATTATCTTTTTTACTTATTTTCTCAAATTAAAAATGTAGTCATGGTTGGAGTGAATCCTCCATCTAACACTGAAGTTTCTAACCATCAAAAAAAGATTCAAACAATGCGGATGGAGGTCCAATTAAAAAATTCAGCCATTTTCAACTTCAAGAATTGAAGGAATTCCTGAAAGTCAAGATAAAGAAATTTGTGTTGCTAAATCATAAGGAGTATCGTGTGCATTCCCCAAAAGCTTTTTGAAGGTTCCTTGGCTCCTTTTGGAATAGGAAAACCCTTCGTTTAGTTCTGATGCTGGACCATCTGGATCCAGATGACCTAACATCATAACCAGGCGAAGGATTTTTCCTTTCCCAAAAGGAAGGCAAGGCACCTTCAAAGGTTATATTGGAAAATGCAGCCCGATGCTCCTTTTGTTTGAGCAACACTCTTTTAGCTTTCTTTATCTTGACTTCCAAGGTTTCCTTCAATTCTTGAAGTTGAAGAAGGCTGGATTTTTCAATTGGACCTTCCATCCACATAGTTTGAATCTTTTTTTTATGGTTAGGAACTTCAGTATTGGGTGGAGAATTTGCTCTAGCCATGGCTAAACCATTAATTGAGAAAATAAGAAAATGTGATATTGAATCTCAATATCAAGGGTGTATTTATAGTGATAAAATCATCACATTATTTAATGAAAATAGACTCAAATAACAAAAAGGTAAAAAAATTATTTAACTTCCTTTTTCAAAATGATTTGAACAAATCTCATAATATTAATTGAATTACCTTCTTTGTTTCTTTGTATGGTTATCAATTTGTAACAATCGTAATCACACATGCAATATTTTTCCTAATTAGAATTATGTTATTACATTTTTAGTTTTTTTTTTTTTTATATCATTTTT
Source organism: Capsicum rhomboideum (assembly GCA_031232105.1). Classification (NCBI taxonomy): domain Eukaryota; kingdom Viridiplantae; phylum Streptophyta; class Magnoliopsida; order Solanales; family Solanaceae; genus Capsicum; species Capsicum rhomboideum. Next base: position 153,300,238 of record CP124714.1, read on the forward strand.
AATGGAATATCTCTTACTAAGTTCTTTTTTAAAATGATGGTAATTTATGAGGTAAAATTATTTTTTGATTGTAGTTGTTTATTTTTTTTAAATTTTCTCTTGTTCAAATGTGTATACCTTATTTGTAGTCATGCTTTTGTAAAAGACTCCACTATAAGTATAATGACCCCCTAGCTGTTTTACGAATTTTACTCATTTTGATTCCTCTTCATAGCTTTAATTCATATGATGATTTATGACTTGTGGGAATGGTTCACACGAATCTCAAAGTGATCAAATGAGTTTAGGTGAAGATAATTTATTTTAAAAGTACGAGCAAGACATACGTAATCAGTGTTCATGTCCTGACACTTTGAAATTTTTTTTGACTATATTTGAGGACAAACATTACTTTAAGTGGAGGAAAATGTAATAACCATATTTTTTATAAGGATTATTTGATGATTATATTTTTGTGTAAGGATTACTATTAATCTGTATTATATTAAAAGTGCGAGGTCCTTAGAAATGTTGATTGGACATTTTGCCTATAATTAAAAAACTCTACAATAAACAAAATTGTCATTTACTATTTTTCTCAAATTATTATTTAATAATTATTTTTATAATTTATAAAAATAGGAGTCTAAAATATATGGTAAGTGAAAAATATATTTTAAAAAACAAGGCTAAAATATATATATAGTAAGAGAAAAATATATTTTAAAAAATAAAAATTTCTTAACTATATGGTAAGAAATATTAGGAGAAATAATGTCAAACACACAACTCTACCTTATATTTAGGGCCAAATGAACAAATTATAATGAAAAACTCGCGAAGAAAAAGTTATTTTGATTAAATACCTACATTTCAGCACAAAATACTCTAATTGTTTTTTTAAAAATAAATTAAGAAAAAGGCATAAGTACCCCATTGAACTATGACTTAAATTCTAGCGACACACTCTATCTTTACGGGGATCCTGTTATCCCTCTAAACTATTTTAAAGTGTAATATATACACTTTTAGGGGTTGAGATAGCAAAGAGTGTGCTCACTCTCTTGGATATAAGTGAGGGGCAACAAATATGAAAAATGTGACCAATATTTGACACATGTCCTTTTTAATTAGATACTTTGCAATTGATTAATACACATACATAATAGCATTAAAAATTATATAATTTTAATTATTTTCTTTTATTTCTTTGTGAAATATTTATTTTCCTCATCACTTTCAACTTTTTATTTTCTTTTTTTTTTCCAATTAATTTCTCATCTTTTCACTTTACATTAATTTTTAAAAAATTATGTGTATTTTTTTAAAAATAATGATTTAAAAAATTTTAAAAAGTGTCTTTTACTTTTGACATTTTGATTTTTTAAATTTTTTATATGATTTCCTTTTTTTTTTGGTATTCATCCGAAATAAATTATTTCAGATACAAGGCATTGAAATTAAATTTGAAATCAAATCCATAGGTAAGGCAAAGAAATAAGAAGAATAAATAAAAACAATAGGAAAAACGAAGGTTAAAAAAATAAGAAAAGAAAAAAAGTAAAAAGTAATTTTTTTTCATTTATTTGAGAAAATTTTAAATACAAGGCAAAGAAAAAAAACTATGTGTATTAACGAATTTTATAAACAAGGCAAAGAAAATAAGAAGAAAACAATCAAAATATATATATATATATATATATATATATATATATATATATATATATATTTATACACATGGCGGCGGGGGTATATCACCGCAACTAATAAAATTGGGTTGTGTAAAATTAGAACTTGGGCCTAACTCGCATTTCAAAAGTTATCTCAAAAGGAGAAGAATTGTCCAAGACTTATAGAGAGATTACATATCTCATTAATCACCAATGTGGATTTTTTTTCATTCTTCAACACACCACCTCACGCCTAGGACCGGACATCTGGTGCTTGGGCAATTTTTAATTTTGGGGGGCCAACATTGGGTGAGACGGACCCTGCTCTGATACCATACAAAATTAGGTCTTAGGCCTAACTCACACCCCAAAAGCTAGCTCAAAGGGAGGAGGATTATCCAAGCTTTATAAAAAGATTACTCATCTCATTAACCACCAATGTGAACTTTTTTCATTCTTCAACAGGTTGTGACTCCACGTCAGCACATAAGGTGCAAATAAATATAAAAAAATAATAACTTAGGGGGGTAATATGACCTCCGTAAAGATAGAGTGTGTCGATAGAATTTCAATCATAATTCAAGAGGGTACTTCTACTTTTTCTCAAAAAATTACCTTCTTCTGAATAATAATTCTTTTATATATTGATTTTATTCTTTCTTCTTTTGATAGTAAAATAATTCCTTAACTATTTCAGTCCTCTATCATCACAAATTCTAAGATTCTCTTTCAGCAACATATATGCAACTTTTTATATATCTAATAGAACACTTAAGAAGTTGAGATCCTTTTTTTTATATATATATAATTATGCAGTGCATTTGCACTCTTTCAAAAAAGTTGGTTAGAGTTAGAGCTGTCAATGTGTCTATCCAGGCTAGCCTAACGAGCTTTGGAATTTGTGGGCCAGGTCAAACAAGCCGTCGTCAAAATGATATGCCAGAAAATAGCAAGTCCAATCTATCACTCTTACTAGTCAAGTCTCAAATTCACAAAAAAAAAAAAAAAAAAAAAAAGAAAAATTAATAATCTGCGAAACTAAATAACTTTTAACATGATACCGTTCGAACCAACTAGAGATATTCATAAGTAAACTAAACAATTAAGGAGTAACAATATAACTAGCTAAATAGAAATATTAACCTAATTTTATTCCAATAGATCACAATAAAGCAGAAAAATATTTCATCCATTAAAAGTGAAAATGAGTTGCTCAAAAGCATCACATGTTTCTACTACTTAGACAAAGTTTGGATATATTGGAGAATAAGATTGCAATGACTATGATCTACGCCACAAAAGAGAAGATGGATGCTGCTGCCGAGAGTGAAAACGAGTAATCCTAAATGTAAATAGTGATTCCTTAAAAATTTAGGATTTTATATTTTGATTATTTACATATGTTTTAAACATAATTAATGTTTAAATAGTTATGATGGTTTAATTATACTTTGAGTTTGGATTCCTCTTGTTATTTTTAGTAATCTATTTTATTTTTATTTTTTAATTATTTATCATTTGGCTCACGGCTCGGGCCAACCCACATTGCTCAAGCCCCACGAGACAGTGGGCATCCGAGGCCAGCTAAAAAGCCCGGTTCTTAAGTGGGCTAAAAAAATCTAAGTCCAACCCTATTAAATTACAAATTGGACCGGGGCTGACTCATATTGACGACTCTAGTCAGAGTTGAGAGTCGTGATCACATATGCTTACGAAATTCAAACCGATGCTATTGCACCGATGGATCACGATCACTCCTTTAAGGGCTCTTTAATTAATTATATTACTGCGATTGCGGTGAAGGAGAACTATCGTGATTAAAAACATGAGTTCGGGTATAAATACGAATAGTGATAAATTTCAAATTTAGTTGTGTCAATTTGAAAAGAAGGAGCTCGTGCAGGTTGATCCAATGAAGTGATTTCGATCTAGAGCATTGAAGTAATGATTCACTAACACACTAAGGTGATTATACTTGTTTTTGATGGGATTATGGCCTTAAAAACATGAGATTTGATTGGAGGAGTTGGAGACTTTGACCTAGTTTCTCAAAAGGAAATTTGAGGATTTAACCTATTATTTAGGATTCTAATTACATACTTGAATTTGTTAGGTTATGGGTAATTCATTCTATAATTTAGTTCCCCAAGTTTGACTGGAGCTATAACTTTTAAGCTGATTTATTGTTGACTTTGACTTTGATTTGTCAAAAAAATATGAAAATAGTTCAGATAGCCTATTTTGATTGAATTGTTCGATATTTTGCATTGATTATGAATATTTGAGATCTTCTTGGTGGGTTGGACGTTTCAAGTGAAGTAAAGGTTTATCGCTGCAAGGTAAGTGAAACATTTAACCTCTCAAATGCTAGCTTTTCTAAAGTTATAATTTAAAACTTGCATAAATGATTTAAATTATCTAGTATTTTAAGGCCGAGTGCATACTAGTATATTTATATAAATTTTTTTAGCTTATATGCTATATACTGAGGTATTTTTGTTTCATGGTTGAGTATAGCATGTTATACAGCTTTTATGATAAAATTAGCATCGTATACTAATTGAACCATCTAGAGACCACGTTATGATATGTGTCATTTCTATACATGTTAAGATTCATAGGATGACTTCATTTGTATCTATTAATATTGTTAGATTGTACTATACATCTTATGTGCATCTGATTGACGAGTTGAGATGATGATTCTCGCATCATGTTGTTTGCGGATGGTTCATAGTTACACACAGTCTAATTTCCATCATAATGATTTATTTGCTACTGAAATGCATAGATGGACTATCATGGTATCAGGGGCGGATCTATGTGTACTCGTGGGGTGTCACGGCACCCGGAGACCTCGGTTGAAACTTTGTATATATATGTATATAATATATAAGAATTGAACATATTACTTACTTGCCATCCACTGAACAAATTGGCAAATGGTGCCACTGGCAAAGGGAGGAAGATACCACCCCGCTGACGATGGTTCGAAACCTGTTGTGAGCATTGTATGTTGGGCTTGCTGTTTTCCTTGTACAAAGGGCAGCTACTCAGCGCTCAGCCTTGACTCTTTCCTGATCCGCCTCGATCTGCATGGTATGATATATTGTTGGTTATAAACGGTCGTCCACTGAAATGAGTAGCTCAATACATAGATATAAGAGTGTGCTCTAAGACGGTTCTTTACTGCGGATGGATGATCACACCATGTCCACAATTTAATTGTGAGATGTTACATGCATATTTATTGTTATTCATTTATACATGCATTATAGATCTTGAACCCGTGACCTCTTGATCACATTGCAGCAACTTTACAATTACTTCAAAGCTCTTCTTCATTATAGATATGATGTACGTTATATATATTCATGAAATGCATATACTTTTAGAGACTTGTTCCACGGGATATGATAGGTGGTGGAATGATCTTGTTGGGCTTTGGCTCACGCTAGTTATTTAAATAATTACATAAATCCCTGATTTTACTCAAAAGCTCGGATACATCACAGAAGAATGTATGTAAAAATTAAGTGATGTAACTGGAAGAATGTGATGTATTCGTGTAAAATTAAGTGTTGTATCCGGAAGAATGTGATGTATCCATGTAAAATTAAGTGATGTATCCAGAAGAATGTGATGTATCAGTGTGGACTAAATCAAAATTTTTTAGTAATATTAAAAAGAGTTGGGATAGGCAGTAATTAACTCCAAAAGGGTTGGAATTTATGTTGTTTTTACTTATTATTTTGGAAAAAGTTTAGAAATAGCAAAATTTTCCCTTTAACTAAGAACGTGATAGCAACCTTTTCCTAATTACCCGAAATAGCAATATGTATTTATATTTGGAGCCTTTTTTAACGACAAAATACATATACTAATAGACCTTTTTTTTCTCCAGTCCGTTGAGATAAATAAGGAATGAAATATTCTAACAGCTTGAGTTAAAAGGATTAAGAATCTTAGCTCCCTTAAATCACGTTCAATTGAAGATTAATTCAAGATTCCATTTTCAAATAGGAAGCTTTTTTTTTAATGAGTTTCAAAACTTAAAATACGTTTGAATGAGAAAAAATAAGACTCTCTCGCTTTCTCTCTCTCTCTCTCTCTCTCTATCTCTATCTATCTATCTATATATATATATATATATATATATATATATATATAGATAGATAGATATTTTATATTTTCTCTTTATAGTTTTTTTTTTGTATCAAACAATACACTTTATATAAATTGTTTGTATTTGTATGTCAAATTTATCATTTGTATTTGTATATAAACAAGTATCATTTGTATCTTTATGATTCAAGAATTGTATAAACATGTGTCTTTTGATATACATGCATCGTTTGCATAAGATATCTATTTACCAAATACAAATGTTTTTATGTCCTTAAATATGTATCTCATAACTATTTTTATGACCTCAAATACATATACAACACATAGACGCATTAAACACTGCCATCATTCTTTGATAATACTTATACAAATTTATTTATTTGTTTGGAAGTATGTATACAACTACAAATTTCAGGTCTTATTCACATACAAAATGCATAACTGTTTTTATAACATCAAATACATATATAACACATAGACCCATTAAAAATATTGCCATGATTCTTTGAAAAACATATACAAATTCATTTATTTATTCTGAAATACATATACAACTGTAAATTCAGGCTTTATTGACATCAAATACATATACAACACATAGACTCACTAAGCACTGTCATCATTCTTTGAAATTCATCTACAAAACACAAATGTACTAATTAAATACATAGACAATTCTATGTATTAAGTTACATATGTTAGCCCCATGTGGTTTCAATAATGACAAAACTAATCCCTATTAAATTGCAGGATAAATATAGAAGGAGTTGGACAAGTATCTCATTCAAAAAGAAAAGTCCCTCGCAAAAGGAAAAGAATCAAATCAAGCCGATGGACTAGAAGCACGAAAGGAAGGAGTATATTTGTTGAATATACTGCTGCATTCTATACAAGACAGAATGATGACATAAGGCGAGAAATATGGACGTATCTGATACGGATATATGACTTCATCTAGGCAATAAATTTAGTCCTAGATGACCACGCCAAAAATCTCTTTGGTTCTCCGAAAAAATAGAGCAAGGAATTAGAAGAAGAAAATTCTAATTCACCCCCAAATCAAGGAAGATCAATCACGACAGCAAAGAGAAGATTGTTCAAGATTCTACATTCTTCTATTTTATGTATAAATATAGCATAGCAGCCTAGGTTTTCTTTTGTACATCTTCAATTGAGAAAAAACTCAAGCTACTTCTTATTCTTATACAAATCATTGTAATACGTTATAGTGAAAATAAAAGAGAGAAGAGACTAGAAGGTATACAAGTAGAGGTTGCTACCTTTCGCATAAAGCTATCTCATAAAGCTTGTGAGAAAATTACTATAATCAATCAAGTTTCTCTAAGGGAGCCTCTTGTAATCCAATAGGACTGGAAGTAGGCACCACAAGGGTGTTCCGAACTAGGATAAAGTCTTCCGTGTTGTTTATCTTATTTATATCCTTTACTTTCTATTATTATGATTTCTCTAGTGCTAACATTATTGTGCAGGGAAGTCGACCAAATGGTCATTTTAGTCGACTTAATGTATGAAATTTTAATTCACCCCTCCACCCTCTTAATTATCAATTGGTATCAGAGCAGGTCTCACAAAAATATTTCTTAACCACATGTGACAAAATATCAAATGGCCAACTATCAAATTCCAGGAGAAATACTTCAAAATGTTCACTCATCAAATAGGCCCCTATACTTCAATGGACAACATTACTCTCTCAGGAAAAATCAGATTCAGAATTTTTGTCCAATCAACTGATTTTCAAGCTTGGGTAGTAATCAAGAAAGGAACCTAACCAATTATAGGACTCAAAGTGTAACAACCCTCTTAATCTTTATGTAAAAGTCTTACGTTCCAAATTTTGTGTCTAAATTCCTCCCGGTTTGGAAGTTACAAATTTCGAACTAGGCTAGTTTCGCTTCGTTTCAAAGCGAGGAGTAGTCTTGGAAAATATGAGAATAATTTGACTGGTTTAGAGGGAACAGTGTTTATTCCTAATTATATAAGGTGATAAGGAACCCCTAAGATTTTATGGAACTGAATTTGGGTTAGTAGAACTTTCGAAATTGGCCTTATCATAAATGGCATTGTTCAGAATATCCAGAGATCAAGGTGTATTGTAAAAAGGGAGATTTTTGGGTGAAGATGGACATTATTTCTAGTTGAAACCAATATAGCGGTGACTGCTATAGCAAAATAATTACAGCTATAGCGGTCAAGGCCGCTATAGCGGTGGCCTACCGTTATACGGTCAGGTACCGCTATAGCGGCAGAAATTGCAGATTAAAGGGATTAAACCCTAAAATAGTTTATTATTTTAAACTCATTTTGGGACAAGAGGAAGGCGATTTGAAAATCACGGGTTTCCCTCCGTTTAACTTAGTTAAGGTAAGGAATTCACTCCCTTTAACTTGTAATTACTTCTTACTCCTTAGAAAGCATAAATTACGAAGTTTGGGAAGGGTTTTAGGGCGGATTTTGGTATGTTTCCTGATGCAAGGGTGAAATTGAGCTTTAGGTTAATGGATTTTTTTTATTAACTATGAAATTGGCCTTGCATTCTGTTAATTCACTAATCATTCGATGAAATTGATAGTTTTAGTTGAATTATGGGGTAAATAGCCCTAGAACGATTAAGGAATGATTATGAACTGACCTTAGGGGGTTGGAGGTTTCATATAAATTCCGTCATGTTAGGTCATTTCATTAATGCGGTGTTTGTATGCATGTTTTAGATCACGAGCAAGCAAAAAGGCACGGAAAGGCAAAGCTCACGCTTAGAGTTGTGCAAGCTTGGTTCGAGGTAGGTGATGGGATGTATTTAACCCAACTTGTATTATATGTGCATATTAACTACTTTGTAGTGTGATTGGTTAATCTGTGTAGTGTGCTTGGTCATTGCAATGTCTACTTATTTTATGACTTGGCCTCTTTATATTGTAAATTGTGAAATGTTTCAGCATTTGAGATGTTCTCATAGGTTGTTGGATTAAGGATTATAGACATTCATGTCTGGGGTTCTTAGTACATGGACGGTAATTGTCCCTTGTAGGTCATAGCTAGAGGTGTGATTTATATAACCCTTAGCATGGTGTGTACGGGTTTCAAGGTATGTATTAGTATGATGGTTCCCTGAATGAACCGGGGAATTTGTATTGTTGTGCTTGTCCTTGTTTGGTTGTCTTGAATTGAGTTGCATATTATTGCCTTAATGACACTTGTTGACTTGTTGGCTTACCTCTTAAAGTCTACTTGTACATACATGTGGAATGTTTGATGTGTAAGCATGTGTTAGCTAATTGTACTATATTTTGGTCAAGTGTGCATATTTTCATCTTGGCTTATTCAAATGATCCTACCAGTACACTCTGGTTTATTTGTGTACGAATACTACACCTGCATTTACTTCTGTGAGTACAGCACATATTCCAGCGAATTCATCGAGACCTTACTTGTGATTTCAGTAGTCGATTCCAGATTTCAGGGGGAGCAGCACATATGGGCTACCATGAGATCTTTATCTTATTTAGACATTGTCCTTTGTTTGGACTTGTTACTTTTTACAGTTTTGAGGTTGCATCCCCACTTGATTTTCTTAGTATGTTTTGGTACACCGACTTTCGGGTCCAAGGAGATTTCTGCTTGGTATTTTGTGTCTGTACATTCTTAAGTTGTTAGATTTAATGGTTATTACACTATTTATGGGATAGTTCTCTTACTTTTACTTGAGTGTTGATCAATGATTCTGGGGTTATTGGTTCTCCCATCGGGTGAGTAGTGTGGGTGTCACTCAGGACGGGTTTGGGTTGTGACAAACTTGGTATCAGAGCCTATATTTTGTTGATCTTGTTGTACCAAAATAGGTCCAATAGAGTCTCACAGAATGGTACAGATACGTCTGTACTTTTCTTTGGAAGGCTATAGGGCTTTAGAAAATCTGTCTTTCTTGCTTCTTTTGTGTTATGACTTGATTTCAATTGGTATCTGGTGATCCAAATTGGTATCTGATCTCTTCACTCTTTTATCCGTAGATGGTGAATACTAGGTCTAATAGAAACAAAGCAGCAGCCTTCGCACCAGTCGCTCCAGCTGAGGCACCAGCCTTGAGTGGAAGGGGATGAGTGAAGAAGAGAGGAAGAAAAAGACGAGGATGAGCCACACCCGCCAGGGGTAGATCTCACGCAGCTGCTGGTCAGGATAATGAGAGGGCAGCATCCCCTCTCCCACCATAGGATCTTTTTGAGGAGAGGGAAGCAGCGGGGGAGTAGGAGATGGAGCTCAAGTTGACGGCACCAGTTAGGGTTACAACTCTACCTCCTATGTTTGCTGAGGTTATTTAGCAAGTGTCAGCTTTTCTGAGTAGGTTGGCTGGGACTGGAGCCACCCTCACTGTTTCGGCGTACTAGGCTCCAATTGTGCACCCTACTGTTACTATGGCTCCTATGGGGATGAGACTTCGGGCATGGATTTTTTTCTTGTTTGATTTTGGGTTCTGTGATGACCGGTACTGAACATGACCTGTTGACTAAGTTCCTGAAGATGAAACCTCCTACATTTAGGGTACAAAATCTGAGAAAGCTTTTAAGTTTATTATTGATTTCTACGAGAGGTTGGACAAGATGGGTATTATGAAGCAGCATGGGGTTGAGTTTGTGACTTTTATGCTGGAGAAGGATGTTAAATAGTGGTGGAGAGCATATGTTGAGTGTCGGTCACCTGTTTTGCCTCCTTTAACTTGGGAGTAGTTTCATGCTCTATTTTTGGATAAGTATGTAGATCGCAAGAAGGATGAGTTCTTGGCTTTGAAGTTTCATGCCTTGTCTCATTATGCCATACCGTTGTTTACTACGGAGGAAGAAAGGATTTGTCTTTTTGTTAAGGGGTTGAACTATGACCTTCAGGTGTTGACTGTGTAAATAACTTCTGCGGGAAAGGGGTTTAATGATGTGTCAGATAATGTGAAGAAGTTGGAAGGTGTGGCGTAGGAGGGTAGCCAAGAAGTCTCGAAATGCTGGGAATTTCAGTGGATCCTATTCTAAGGGCCAACATGTCTTTTTTGCCCTATTCAGTCAGCTATGCCAGCTTCTACTGTGATACCGGCTAAAGAACGTTCTCAGATTAAGGTTGTTAGAGGCGAAGGGGATTCTTATTCTTCTGTCAGTCGGCCTTCTCTAGAGCTTGGGTGTTATCATTATGGTGTTGTTGGTCATTTTAATAGGGAGTGTCTGGTGAGACATGTGAATGGCCAAACATAGCAGCAGGCTCAGGCAGTGGTTCCAGTAGGTAGAGAAGGGGGAAATGGCAGGGGTCATCCATGGGGTGGATGGGAAAATCAGGCAGATGGTCGTGGTAACGGTGGTGTAGGAGCGCAACTGGGTAGAGAGTTAGCTCAGATTAATGACCAAGCCCATTGTTATATATATCTGGGAAAGACTGATGTCGAGGCTTCTGACGCACTAATTACAGGTATTATTTTTGTCTATGACCAGATGGCTTCTATCTTATTTGATCTGGGGTCCACTTATTCTTATGTGTCAGTTCAGTTTGCTATGGGTCTGAGTCTGGTTTGTAATATTCTTGACTATCCTGTGCATGTGTCTACTCCGGTTGGAAAGTCTGTGGTAGTTGTCCTATTTTGTTTGTGGGTTTTTAAACTTAGGTAGACTTAATTATCTTGGATATGTTGGACTTTGATGTAATCTTGGGTATGACCTGGTTATCTTCGTATCATGTTGTTTTAAATTGTAATGCTAAAATAGTAACTCTAGCTATGCCTGGGATGAGAGAACTAGAGTGAGAGGGAGTGTATAAGGCCAAACCTATACGGATTATATCATATGTCCGGGCTAGGAGGCTAGTGGGGAAGGGGTGTTCAGCATTTCTAGCTCATCTTTGGGATGTGGGTGCAGGGGCCCCTTTTATAGAGTCAATTTTAGTCATTTCCAAGTTCCAGGATGTGTTTTCTTTCGATTTACCGGGTATACCTCTAGATAGGGATATCGACTTTTGTATTGCAGATTAAAGGGATTCAACCCCAAAATAGTTTATTATTTTATAAACTCGTTTTGGGGAAAGAGAAAGGCGATTTACGGAGAAAATCACTAGCTTACCTCCGTTTAACTTCGTTAAGGTAAGGAATTCACTCCCTTTAACTTGTAATTACTTCTTAATCCTTAGAAGGCTTAAATTACAGAGTTCAGGGAGGGTTTTAGGGCGTATTTTGGTATGTTAGCTAGTGCAAGGGTGAAATTGAGTTTTAGGTTAATGGGTTTTGTTTATTAACCATGAAATTGGCCTTGCATTCCATTAATTCACTAATCATTCTATGAAATTGGTAGTTTTAGGTGAATTATAGGGGAAATAGCCTAGAACGGTAAAGAAATAATTATGAACTGACCTTAGGGGGTTGGGGGTGTCATATAACTCCCGCCATGTTAGGTTATTTCGTTAATGCGGTGTTTGTATGCATGCTTTAGACCATAAGCAAGCGGAAAAGTCACTAAAAGCAAAGCTCAGGCTTAGAGTTGTGCAAGCTTGGTTCGAGGTAGATAATAGAGTGTATTTAATCCAACTTGTGTTATATGTGTATATTAACTACTTTGTAGTGTGATTAGTTAATCCGTGTAGTGTGCTTGGTCATTGCAATGTCTACTTGTTTTATGACTTGGCCTCTTTATATTGTAAACTGTGAAATGTTTTGGCATTTGAGACATTCTCACAGGTTGTTGGATTAAGGATTACAGACATTCATGTCTGGGATTTTTAGTACATGGATGGTAATTGTCCCCTGCAGGTCACAGCTAGAGGGTGGGTATATAACCGTTAGCATGTGTGTATGGGTTTCAAGGTATGTATTAGTATAACGGTTCCTTGAGTGAATCGGGAAATTTTTATTGTTGTGTTTGTCCTTATTTGGTTGTCTTGAATCTAGTTGCATATTATTGCCTTAATAATACTTGTTGACTTGTTGGCTTACCTCTTGAATGCTACTTGTACATATATATGGAATGTTTGATGTGTAAGCTTATGTTAGCTAATTGTACTATATTTTGGTTAAGTGTTCATAATTCCATCTTGGGTTATTCAAATGATCCTATCAGTATACTGTGGTTTATTTGTATACTAATACTACACCTGCATTTACTTTTGTGAGTCCAACACATATTTTAGCGGATTCATCGAGACCTTACTTGTAATTTCAGCAGTCGATTCTGGATTTTAGGGTGAGCAGCATATTCGGGCTACCATGAGATCTTTCTCTTATTTAGACATTGTCCTTTGTTTGGACTTGTTACTTCTTACAGTTTTGGGGTTGCATCCCCACTTGATATTCTTATTATGTTTTGGTACACCGATTTTTGGGTTCTAGGGGATTGTCGCTTGGTATTTTATTTCTGCACATTCTTAAGTTGTTAGATTAATGGTTATTACACTATTATGGGATAGTTCTCTTACTTTTAATTGAGTGTTGATCAATGCGTCTGGGGTTGTTGGTTCTCCCACCGGGTGAGTAGTGTGGGTGCCACTCACGACGGGTTTGGATCGTGATACAAAGACAAAGGAAAGGAGTCAGGCAGTACCATTGATCTTAAAACCTTTGAGGTCACAAAGGAACAACAAGAGGTAATTGAAACTAACGCTAGATCAATAAGTCTACTTTACTATGCAGTTAGTGGATCGAAATATGGCAAGATCTAAATATGTGAGACAGCTAAGGAAATGTGGGGCAAGCTTGAAGTTACTTATGAGGGGACTACTAAAGTGAAAGAATCCAGGATTGGTGCACTCGTCAATGAATATGAACTGTTCAAAACGGGTGATGATGAAGGCGTGGAATCTATGTTTTCACAATTCAATAAAATTATCTGTAAACTCAAATCTCTAGGAATGATTTATTCAAACATCTTACAAGTAAAGAAGTTTGTAATAAGTCTTCCTAAAGCATGGGAGACAAAGGCAGCTATTCTGGAAAATGGAGATCTATACAACATAACATATGATAAACTGCGAGGTAATCTTCTTGCCTATAACAAAATCATATCAACAGATACAACAAAGAAGAAATAAAGAAGGTTGTAGCATTCAGCACTGTGAATCCTGATGAAGAAGGAAATATTGATGAGGGAAATAGTAAAGGTATGGCCCTTATAAATCGAGGATTAAGTCATATCCTAAGACAAAGACAATAGAGACCTCAATAATCCTTCAAAAATAATGATTGCTCGAGGAATGATGATCGATGCTACAACTGCGGTAAGCATGGTCATATCAAACAAAATTGTCCTAAATTGAGAAGAATATCATCATAGAAAAACAATAACTTTGGCGCTTAGAGTGATGAAGATGAAGTTGAGAACGATGCAGAAATAGCAAACATGTGTTTTATGGCTTTGGGAGAGTCAAGCCAGGTAGGACATTTTAATTGTCATAATTGTAACACCTTGCAATCCAATGGCAATATAATTACCAATGAACTTCAAAAGGTCATTGAAGAATACAATAAGATTGCTCGAGAAAAAAGGAACTGGCAAACCATGTTAAATAACAAGATTGTTGAAGAAAGAAAAAATTGGCAAATTCAATTAGAAGCAAGTCAAATTGAAGTTGAATTACTTCAAGAAGAACTTGATGATCTTCGGGTGCAATACAATAGCATCAAATAATCACCAAGTCATAGTTCTGTTAGAACAAACTCCTTCAAAACTGAATCCATCCCTGATTCCTTTAAGACTGCAAAATATTCTTTCTCTTATGCTAAACCTACCTGTTATACCTATGGTAAGAAGCGTCACAAATCATATAACTGTAGACAATAGTCTTATGGAATATGGATTTGGAAACCGAAGAAAACTGCTTCTAACCCCCGTGGACCCAAGAACACTTAGTTACCTAAAAGAAATTAATCTTTTTATTTTGTAGAAATACACCCAAAAAACCTATAAGAAAAAAATGTGGGTAATAGAAAGCGGGTGTTCCAAGCAGATGACAGGAAAGGAAGTAAGTTTCAATTCTGTAAAAAATAGATATGGATCTGTCAGATTTGGAGATAATGCTAAAGGTGAAGTTGTGAGAGTCAGCCCTATAAAAATTAGCCCTCCTGTGATTTAACTGAAGTATATCTGGTTGACGGACTCAAACACAAATTGCTAAACATCAGTCAACTATGCAATGCTGGATTTGAAGTACTATTCAGTGCCAAGAAATACACCATCAGAAATACCGTAAGAAATATCACCATATCGATGATAGGATTGAGAATATCTACGTTTTAAAAAATATTGATTTACCTACTTTAACTTTTCTTACTGCTCAAACTTGTGACCCTTGGTTGTGGCATAGAAAGCATGGACATGCAAGTATGCATGCCATCGAAAAGCTCTCTAGACTTGAATTGGTTAAAGGTCTGCCTAAACTTAAGTTTGAAAAGATCACACCTGTGATGCTTGTCAACTTGGTAAACAGACTCGAATATCATTCAAAGTCAAGGACATTGTTAGCACGTCCAAGCCACTCCAAACAATCCACATGGATCTGTTTGGACCAACCAAAACAGCTAGTATTGGTGGGAAAAGATATGCATTTGTTATTGTTGATGACTTCTCATGATTTACATGGGTAGTGTTTCTCGCCCACAAGCATGAAGCACTCACTAAATTTTAAATATTTTGTAGAAGAGTTCAAAGAGAAGCAGGATACTTTATATCTACCATTCATAGTGGTCATGGAGGAGAATTTGAGAATAAAACATTTGAAGATTTTTGTGCACTAAATGACTATACTCAAAATTTCTCCTCACCTCGCTCTCTTCAACAAAATTGGGTAGTTGAACAAAAGAATAGATCTCTTCAAGAGACTGCTAGAACCATGTTATTGGAACAAAGCCCATGTACTCCATATGACATATATTCAGATGTGGAGAGGGAATAAGCTGAATATCAGTTACTTCCATCCATCCAGTTGCAAGTGCCTTATTCATAACAATAGTAAGAACACTGTAGGAAATTTTGATCCTAGAAGTGACGATGGTATTTTTCTTGAATACTCTCCCGCTAGTCGTACATATAAAACCTTTAATAAAAGAACCTTAATTAAGTGTGTACGAATCTATTTATATGGTATTTGATGAATCTAATCCAATTTCTATGAGTATGAGCTTTGATGAAGAAAAGGGAAACAACTCGCAAATCAAAATTACTACAAAAACTGAGACACAAGATGATACAAAATCGACTACAACAATACTGAATTTGATTGTCTCAGCTGATCCTCCAAAAGCAAATGTTCATAGAAAATGGAGAAACAGTGCAAGCTTCCCAAATGACTTCATAATTGGGAATCCAAATGATTAGATACAAACCAGAGCTTCCTTGAAAAAGCAAGCATCTATGGCCCTTGTATCACAGATTAAACCTATACGAATTGATGAAGCACTTGAAGATGAATCATGGATTCACGTCCTGAAAGAGAAACTGGATCAATTTGAAATAAATTAAGTCTGGACCTTAGTAAAATGTCCAAAGAATTGCTCAGTTATTGGGATTAGATGGGTCTACAAAAATAAGATAAACGAAGAAGGTAAGGTTGTCAGAAATAAAGCAAGGTTAGTAGCTCAAGGCTACTCCCAGAAAGAAGGTATTAATCAAGATGAAACCTATGCACCCGTAGCAAGGTTAGAATAGCTTTTGCATTTTTCAAATGATTTAAATTATTTCAAATGGATATAAAGAGTGCCTTCTTAAATGGTTTTATAAATGAAGAAGTTTTTGTCAATCAACCTCCCGAATTTGAAAATCCTTCCTGTCCTGACTATGTTTTCAAACTTTCAAAGGCACTTCATGGTCTCAAACAAGTTCCAGAAGCTTGGTATGAGAGATTAAGTACCTTTTTGTTAAATAATAATTTTTAAAGGAGTAAGATTAACACCACCCTCTTTATTCAAAAGGTAGATTCAAACATTCTTATTGAACAAGTTTATGTGTATGATATTATATTTGGAAGTCCTAACACCTCACTGTGCGAGAAAATTTCTAATCTTATGAAAGGAGAATTCGATATGAGCCTCATGGGTGAGCTAACTTTCTTTTTGGGGAAACAAATTAATCAGTCGACTTCCAGAACCTTCATAAATCAAAGCAAATACAATAGAGAACTTATCAAAAAATTTGGCATGAAAAAAGGAAAGGCATTTGGAACTACAATGAGTCCTTCAACCTTTCTTGAGGCTGATGCTCAAGGGAAAAGTATGGACGAAAAGACTTATCAAGGGATGATCTGTTCACTTCTATATCTAACTGCAAGTCATCCAGACATCATGTTCAGTGTGTGCAAATGCGCAATATTCCAATCAGCTCCAAAAGAGTCCTATCTCATAGCTGTAAAAAGAATAATTTAATACCTTATTGGGACTCAAGATCTTGGACTATGGTATCCTCATAGATCAAACTTTGATTTAATTGGTTATTCAGATGTTGACTTTGTAGGTGATAAGAATGATAGAAAAAGCACAAGTGGAACATGTCAACTATTTGGTGATGCATTAGTTTCATGGCAAAACAAAAAACAAAATTCTATTGCATTGTCCACCACTGAAACTGAATACATGGCTGTAGGAAGTTGCAGTACTCAATTAATTTAGTTATGCATCAACTTCTTGATTATGATCTTTCATATGAAATGATTCCTATTATATGTGATAACATTGGTGCTATTAGTTTTTCTAAATATATTATTCATCACTCGAAGGCTAAGCACATTGATATTAAGCATCACTTTATTAGAGATCATGTTGAAAATGGTGATTTTGTGCTAAATTTTATTGATTCAGAAAATAAGTTTGCCGACAATTTTGCAAAACCTCTTTTAGAAGAAATATTTTGCTTCTTATAAAAAAACTCGGCATTACTAGTTTAGATGTAAAGCCCCATCTTTTTTTAAAAAAAATAAATAAATTTAAACGTTTTATATTTTCTTTATTATTTTCCACTTTTAAACATATTTATTTTCTTACGTGTGACAATTGTTGCGTGTGCTTCTAGAATTAAACCCCTCATTTTCTGCACTTCCTTTAATTCTCCCTGTCCAATACACATTTTTCACCCCTTATTACTCCACCCTTTCATATCCTTTCACTCGATTCAAAGAACCGACTTCTAATTTTCTTTTTTGTCTCTCAATAAAATCCTTTTTTCTCTCACTCTACTTCAAAAATGCCCACTACCAGATCCATGGCTTCTCTTCCTCATTCTCTAGCCAACTTATCCCAAAAATCTTCCACAGACATCCTCAATCTCTCCTCAGATTCTTCTGAGGGAGAATCTCATGTTTCTGCAGAAAAGGTCTCTAAAAAATAATCTTTTGGTGATAAAGGTTCTTCTTGCAAGAAATCTCACTCAGAACCCCACGGATCTTTCACTCAAGAAGACATGCAAAAGTTCTGGGGAGTTGAAAAAACGTAGAAGTTTGAAAAATTCAAAGGTCGCTTTGTAGTTTCTGAGAGAGTAATAAATCTGAGGCAACGAAAAGAGTGTCATTATCCAGTAAGTGATGTTTTTAAAGCCCAAAACTTGAAAAAATTTCTGACAGTTTGTGGTCTTGAGGTTTTTGAAGATCCAGTTGCCTATTCTAAGCAAACCTTCATTTCTTTAAGGATAGTGGAGAACTTAAAATCGTAGTGTTGGGTACTAGGATTGTGTTAAACGACTTTCTGTTTGCTAAAGTGTTTAATATTGACTCTATTGGTGGTGTTTCGTTTATGAATGATGTTTGGCTAGATGAATTTGAAGTCTCTTTTGAAGGGGCTAAAGTCGTCGTTGCTAAATCTGGTACTGATTTATCTGAATTTGGTCCTTTGTCTTCATGTTTCAAAAATAGAATTCTTGCTCACATGATTGCTACCACCCTTTTTCCTCAAAAAAGTTCCCTTAGCAGTATATCTACTAGGGATTTGTTTGTGTTGTACTGTTTGATCAAGAAATATCGTCTAAACTGGAGTATGTGGTTTTGAGAGTATATGCTTGAGAGTGCCCAGGACTCTAGCACTTAGATCAGTTTACCTTATAGAGCCTTTATCACTCGTATTCTTCAATACTCCATGATTGATCTCTCTGACTTTTCTGTTGTGGATATAGCTGGCACTTATGACACTCATGCCTTCAAAAGCATGGGATATGTGCTAGTTGACTTCCAATGGTGCAAAAAGGACTCTGTTAAGGCTCGAACCACAAAATCTAAACCAAAAAAGGCCTCAGCTGACCCTGTAGCAGTTATTCTTAAGGAGGTACAAGGCCTACAAGAACGGTTAATAGTCTTGGAGGATGGCATGCGTTCTTTACAGGAATCAGTGGGTAAAATGTGTCAGGTACAAAGAAAAAAGGTACTGATATGGGCAAGCTACAAATAACAATGGACAGTTTGAAAGGTAAGGGTGTTCGTGTTATAAACAAGTTAATCCGGCAAGTCGACTCCATGAAGGATGGATCCAGCTCTTCATAGAATGAGCTCACCATTACTTTCCATACATCCTACTGCAACTTTTCAAAGAATGTGCAAAAGTCCTACGACACTTTCTGTAGGAATGTGATCAGCACCTTGATCTATTTTCTTAAGAAACAATGACTTCCTTGACTTCTTTGATTTAATAGGGGTTTGTCCCTATCAGACAATCTTTTTGTTAACTTCATACATTTTTTTTTTTGACTTTGTCTCCTTCCTTTGGGGACTTTCCAAACCTAATCCTTCATGCTCTAGTCTGTTAGTCTTTTTCTTGTTGCTATATATCCCTATGTGTTTGTCTTTTCTTTTTGATTATGCTAAAGGAGGAGAAGTGATAGGTAAAAACTGGCAGCACAAGTTAAGGAGGAGCCAGCATAACACTAGGAGCACAACTCAAGGGGGAGCAAATGCATTCAGAGATGTTCAGGAAAGTAAAATTATTTAAAATGTTTTTACTGTTTTCATTATCAAAAAGGGGGAGATTGTTAGTCCCATGTGGTTTCAATAATGACAAAACTAATTCCTATTAAATTACAAGATAAATATAAAAGGAGTTGGACAAGTATCTCATTTAAAAAGAAAAGTCCCTCACAAAAGGAAAAGAATCAAATTAAGACGATGGACTAGAAGCACGAAAGGAAGGAGTATATTTGTTAAATATATTGTTGCATTCTATACAAGATAGGATAATGACATAAGGCAAGAAATATGGATGTATATGGTACGGACATATGACGTCATCTAGGCAGTAAATTTAGTCCTAGATGACCACGCCAAAAATCCCTTGGGTTCCCCAAAATAATAGAGCAAGGAATTAGAAGAAGGAAATTATAATTCCCCCCCCCCCAAATCGAGGAAGATCAATCACTGCAGCAAAGAGAAGATCATTCAAGATTCTACAATGGCTACATTCTTCTATTTTATGTATAAATATAGCATAGCAGCCTGGGCTTTCTTTTGTACATCTTTACTTGAGCAAAAACTCTAGTTACTTCTTATTCCTATACAAATCATTGTAATACATTATAGTGAAAACAAAAGAGAGAAGAGACTAGAAGGTATACAAGTAGGGGTTGCTACCTTTCTCATAAATCTATCTCATAAAACTTGTGAGAAAATTACTGCAATCATTCAAGTTGCTCTAAGGGAACCTCTTGTAACCCACGGGGACTGGAAGTAGGTACTACAAGGGTGTTCCGAACCAGGATAAAGTCTTCCGTGTTATTTACCTTATTTCTGTCCTTTACTTTCTGTTATTATTATTTTTCTAGTGCTAATATTGTTGTGCAGGGAAGTCGACTAACTGGTCATTGTAGTCAACTTAAGGTATAAAATTTCAATTCACCCCCCGCCCCCCTTCTTGATTATCAACATATACATATTAAGAACATATTTACTTGTATTAGGATACATATATAAATATAATTGTATTAAATACATATACATATACATATACATATACAAAAAATATAAACAAGTTTTACAGTCTTTTTGCTTCAACTATCTCCGTATTACTGGATCGTTTCGATGTTTGGATCTCATCTCTTCTACATAAAATTTAAAGGAGGATTGAAGATGATGAAACGAGTAACCAATTTAGGAAAGTAGGAGAGATAAAAAGTAAAAAAGAAAGATAAAAGAGATGAGTTTAGGGGTCTGCTTGGTCGTTTTTTCGGTGAGAAAAGAGGGAGTTCGCGGTGGTGGTGCGTGGTGTTAATGGAACTTTCAAGAAAATCTCCTTCGTAAGTGTTGTTGTATTTTTAGGCGTGAGGAAGTTCAATAATGAAGAGAAAAAAAATTACGTTGTGTCTAACGTATTTTTTGGTGAGGTTCGCATCCATTTTCGAGTGTGTGTGTGCAGGGGTGTCAATAGTGAAGAAGAAGAAATGTGGGTGTGTTCAATTTTGGAGATAAAAGAGGAAGATTAATGAGGAAGATAAAAGAGGAATATGAAAACCAAATTTAGGAGAAAAATTTGGGACGTAGGAGAGATAAAAAGAGAAAGATTAAATTGAATCAGTTGTATATAGTGTAAATATTAGTCCCTTCAAAGTATTGCTATTTTTGTTATCTAAAATAATTATATTAAAGTGTTGCTATGGGGCCTAATTAAGGGATTATGTATGCTAAAGGTGAAGTTTCCCCTATTATTTTTTGCTTTGTGCATATCCTTCCACTAGTGCAATTGTTGGATGTCCTTGATCTTGTTTGAGGAAGCTTTTGTATCCAGTAGAGGTGAGCTAAACAACATTCAGTCTATGGTGAAATCTTTCAGTTATTCAATAAGTTTTTTACATAATTAATAACTTTTAAGGCTTTATATTACCATTAATAGTAAAACTTTTACTTAATTACGACTATTAGCTTAACTTTGCCTTTAATTACGACTTTTATCAATGGGTTGTAAACAACTCGCTTCTACGATTCCGCCTAGTGAACCGGATATGGCTTTCATGTATGGTGAAATGGTCTTTTTGGTTCTTGAATTTTCTTCCGCCATTGAAATTAATGGTGGAGGAAGAGGATCAGTAGAACGGTGCCATTTTTGAGGTTTAATATATTTGTATTAAAAATATTTTAGTTATATATATTCACCACGTTTATTGAAATATATCTTAAATACTTATAATATATTGAATTCAAAATGTATTAAATGTAAAGGATCGTTGTAATACAATTCGAATTCAATATTATACATTTTTATGAATTCGGAATGTTTGAATAAATTTGTATTAAAAGTGTTTTAGTTATATATATTCACCACGCATATTGAAATACGTCTTTAATACGTATAATACATTGAATTCAAATGGTATTAAACATAAAGGATAGTTGTGATACAATTCGAATTCAATATTATACATTTTATGAATTCGGAATGTTTGAAATTCACGTATAATACTTATAATACATTTGTATTAAAAATGTTTTAGTTATATATATTTACCATGCATATTGAAATACGTCTTTAATACGTATAATATATTGAATTCAAAATGTATTAATTTATTGTTTATTTTTTTCTTTTATTAATGATGTTAAAAACGTATTATAATTAAATATGAAACATGTAAATGCTATTCATGTTAGTTTATGTACTACTATATTAAAATTGTGCTTAAAAATGTATTATATATGTATTTTACTATTTTTGGTTTAAAAAAAAAAGTTATGTTATCAACTCATGTACTATAATTGGTAAATAAGAGTACATATTTATACTATTTATGTAAATGTCCCTTATTCAATTGTAGTCGGGTTATGTCATGAACTCTTCTACTTAGGGCCCGTTTGGATATGTGATATGAAATTATTTGGTATGAAGTTGAAGTTTTGTTTGGACATGCAATTTAGATTTTTTAATGGGAAAATTTCAATTATATACAAAAAAGTAAATAGTTTTAAAAAAAAATAGCCAAAGTTTTTTTTATTACTTAAAATGACCATTAGGCTATTTTCTTCCTTTTTCTTTTCTTTTTTCAGCATTAATTTTTCAAAAAAAAAATTAAAAAAATGTTGCGTTTTTCTTTATTAAAAAAATCATTTTTTTCATGTATCAATATTATATAAATGGTGTATAAACATGTATATATGATGTATAAATAGATATGTAGATTATATGTAATATATCAACATTGCATAAATAGATATGTAGTGTATATGTAATGTATCGATATTGTATAAATAATGTATAAACGTGTATCAATATTGTATAAATGGTATATAAACATGTATATATGATGTACAAATAGTTATGTAGTGTATATGGATTGTATCGATATTGTATAAATGGTGTATAAACGCTTATCGATATTGTATAAATGGTGTATAAACGTATATCAATATTGTATAAACAATGTATAACCGTGTATCGATCTTCTTCTTCTTCTTCTTCTTTAAAATAAAGATTCAATAATGGTTTACCAATAACGTCAAAACTCATTTTCATATACACAATTTTTGTTTTTCTTTTTTGGTAATTAACACATCCTTATTAATCACCGTAGGAAAATTACAAGCCGAGAAACACTCAACTGACTGTCTCATTAGAAAATGCTCATCCACACTTCTGCTTTTCTACTCTAGAAGTTCTAAGCCTCATAACTCTTAAATTACAGAGACAACAAGACCAAAGAAAACACTAATAGCAGCATTTTTCAAATAAAAACAAAGTGAGTGCATCTTGCTCTGTAGCTTCATAGTTTCCCTATTTTTTACAACACCTAAATTTTAAAATTTTCGAAAATTAAAAACAACAAAATCTACAGAACAATCCATCCATTCTGCTTCATTTCAATCCTTTGTTAACAACAAAAAGATCAAATTCGGTTCCAATTTTCATCCAAAATTCGATAATTTCAACTATATGAACTCAAAAATCTCTCATAAACCATCAAATTTCAACACCCAAACTGAAAAATATCCAAAATTCAGCAAATCCAATTAGATCTCCACAAGACCAACCTGAATTTCACCGAAAAAATTCAACCAATCCGAAAAAAACCTCTGGGTTTGTTTCTATTTTGCAACTAATTTTACTTTTTTCTATTCAATTCCGACCAACACGAAATCTCCTCTAAACCATCCCAAAGTTTAGATATGAGTTTCTCTCGATGTTTCGAGTCTTTTAATATATAATTCACTCAAAATAATTCACCTTTCCGGTATGATGAATTTTAAAATCAAGCTTTTGAAGAAGCTTTGATGATTGAATATGGAAGAGGAAGAAGGAGGATGAGGAGGAAGGAAGAAGGAGGAAAGAAGAAGAAAGAATGAAGAAGATGAATGACCAGTGAAGAACAAGTAGAAGATCAAATGGCCAAATGCCCAAATTTTAGGTAATTAATTTAGCCGAGCGGCTATTTCAGGTAAAAGTGTGTGTAATTACAGAAAATGGAAAAAAATGGGTCATTTCGGATAATATTTGTAAAATTGGGCCATTTTAGTTGTAAATAGTTATAGTGGACTGTCATTTTACATAAATTTCTCTTTTTTAATTTGTATGTTTTTCTCATAAAAAAGAAAACCCCACAAGTTGTGAAAAGTATTAAATTTTTTTCAATTCTTATATAATGTTATCAAATGAGCAAACCACAGTTCATAAATAAGATATCGTAATATCCTAAGACATTGCATTGATAAATTACATATCTCCATGTTCCTTTTATAAATAAATATTTGTGATTACAAATTTTCAAGTGCACATAATTTTTAAAGATCCACTAGTCAGCAATAATAGTAACTAGTTATTCTTTAATAGTAATCCTTGCATATGATACGAATAATTTCTTTACGCCGAGCATGAGTCTATTTATTTTATTTTATTTTTTGAAAAATTTAAAATGATGAGTTTTTTTACAAAATATAAATTTATGAATCGAATTTTGTATTTTAAAAAGTTGAAATCATGATTTTGAAATCCCAAATCATTATTTTTTTGAGAATTTGGAATTTCATCTCATGATTTCAAACATGATCCCAATTCACATGTCCAAATGATGATTTGAAAGCATGACATGAAATCACATGTCCAAACGCCTACTTAGTTTTTTATAAATTTTCCTTGACATGTATTGGATAATTGAGTTAATTTCGAACTTGTAGTGTTGTTGTTGTCTTCCGCTATTTTATGAGAGGTTAAAGCTAAGTATTAAGATAAAATATAAGTTTTAGGAAAAGAAAGTAACCAAATATGTATGCAATCACACTAAGGAATTAGAATGGCATTGCTAGTACCAATTACCAATATGTTTGCAATCACAAAATTAAAGTAACCTATATGTTTGCAACCACACAATTAGCAAAAGCCTTTAATTTAATGGACAATGTTAGTTTATAATAGAAAATTTTAATAGTCAAATGCATAGTATAAATGCTTTGGATTAGGATCATCTTTAATACAAACATGCATCATGATTAAAAAAAAAATGGATCTCAATTTAAGTCAACCCATTATTTTTTTTAATAAAAAAAGACTTCAACTAAAAATATTAGTTTAAAAATAAGGAGAAATAAAAATAAGCAATTATGATACATAGTTTACTTATTGAGAGGTCTATAAATTATGATCTTAATTACTTTCATTAAGGGTGAAATACTATTTCTAATATGGCATTGCTTAAGCCTAGTTTCATTATCGTTGTTGGATATGATTGGGTTGTGGGTCGCCCATGTGGACTAATCCGATCCTGTTAGAGAAGATAAGCATGAGGGAAGTTGCCAGAGAAGTTATTTAACTTCTAATAAAACTATCTTTATGTTAAATAGAGGAAAAAGTGCGTAGAAAAAATGAATGAACAAGAATGTTCACTTTTTTTTCCTTGGTAACTACTTCTGGCAACATAAGAAAACAAAGGAATTTCTTCCTTCTTCAATAGAGATATTGATCTCTGAAATTTTCCAACAAACACACGAACAAAAGAGGACATTTAGTTTGTGGATTATAAACTTTGTTTCCTAGTGATTTGAAGTTCGACTTGTGATAACTTTCTGGGTGGTGAGTTCAACGATCTCCACTGCGTAATAAAGGTACACAATTCGTTGTTTTTGCTCTGTATTTTCTATCAATAGTATCATAGCAAGGTTAATTCGAACCCATTCTAAATGATTATTGTGTGTTCGGATGAGAACAAATAGTAGGTGTGATGTTTAATGGTAGTAGTTTCCACTTTTCTGGTTCTGCCATGAAAGTTGAGTCCCAGAAATGAGCATATTCTTTTGTTGTCCATTGCTACATATTATAGTTGTGTTTGTGTCTACTATTGTCTTAGATTTTTATGAGGAGACCCATTCTATATTAATTTCTTCATCTATTAATACTTTATTAGGAAAAATAAA
Source organism: Capsicum rhomboideum (assembly GCA_031232105.1). Classification (NCBI taxonomy): domain Eukaryota; kingdom Viridiplantae; phylum Streptophyta; class Magnoliopsida; order Solanales; family Solanaceae; genus Capsicum; species Capsicum rhomboideum. The sequence goes on from CP124714.1 coordinate 153,326,340, forward strand.
GGAACCTTTGGTTGTATTAGGACTGAAATTGAAGTCAATATAGTCTTCCTTATCAAATGTAATAGTGGAGTTTAAGTGAAAGTGACATCAAGTCAAAATGACGTAGTAGTATTGTTCCATTGTGATTATGTGAATCACATACAATATATGTCTTTTACTTCATGATGTATTTATGCGAAACTAGAAGAATAATAATTGTTCTCCAATTTAATTAGACATGAAAGTTGATGAAATGTGAATTTGTAAAAGTATTGCATTAGTTTTCCCACTAAGGATGTTTCTTAATTGAAAGCTTTGAATTGTTTTTTCCCTAAGGCAAAGCAAATTATAATTTGCTTGTAGTTGTTTGAAGGAAAAATACAGTAAGGCATAATATCTTATACCAACCTCAAAGTTTATGGTCTACATGCATGATGTATCTGACTAAGCCAATAAAAATTTTGCCTTCAAATAACTGATATGCATGAGCATTGGCCATGAATTGTGTCAGTAGATTTTTAATTTTGTGTGTGGGTGAAGAAATGGATTTAGCCAAGTCTTAGCAATTCGTATATTAATGGTTCTAAAAGGCACGAATGATGATTAAGAATATGACCTTTTTACTAATTTCTCTTCTACAATTCATTATGACATGCATTGTCACATTAAGTGGTTGTAACTCTTCCAGTTATTTTCTTATTCCCATTTCTTTTAAAATGGCGGGAGAGAAATGATCTCAAAGCTCTCGAAGTGGGAGCTAGTGACACTGAGAGCCGAGTTAGGGGACAACGTAGAAGAATACATCGGTGCAGGATCACAACATGTACTGATGATTTTGAGATCATTAGATTCAATGTTTCCATGACCATACTAAACATCTTTTAGGGATTAGATAAACTGTCATAGAAAATGAGGAACTCATAATGTGGAAATGGATCTCTCTACTACTACAATAGACCATCTTTGTTAATTTGGGACAATATTAGCAGAATTTATAACTCATCCATTTATTTAAATAATTGGAAGTCATCACTAAAGTAATCACTAAGAAATATTTTTCACTTTTGATTAAATATTTAGATCGTGCATGATGATTGGAAACTTAGTGACCATTTCGATTCTATGCTAATGTGAAGTCATTAGAAAAATTGATTTGCTGGAGTGAGTATATGAACATCTCATGCATATATTGATTAAACTAGATATTGATGAGAATAGCTTGCTTAATTGTCTCTTAATCACATACATGGCATCAAACACTATCATTACCGACTTGAACAAAGGTGAAAAACTAAATAGTGACAATTACGATATCTGGAGTCGTAAAATATGGTATGTATTGAAAGAGCCAAATGCTCTTGAAGATATTAACCATGTTTTAAATCAACCAGAAGAGGGAAACACTGCACAACATAGAAGAGATCTTGAAGCTTATAAAGCTTGAAAAAAAAAACTTATTCCGCTACACGTGGAATAATTGTTAGTTCTGTGGTTGATGACCTCATTCATGAGTGTGAGAAATTTCCTACTGCTCATGTCATGTGGGTACACTTGCAAGGAACATATGGGGATACTATCAAGTTTGACACTTACGAGAAGTGTCACGATCAAAAAATCAAACAACACCTTAGTGTGATGTCAAATATGATAGCTCAACTTAACAATGTTGGTCATGTTCTCTCGGATGAGCAACAAGTTCAGGCAGTGATTCGATTTCTTCCCAATAGTTGGGAACATTTGAAGGTTAGCTTAACCCACAATGATAGCATCAAAACTTTTTATGATGTTGCCCATCATGTTGAACTTGAAGACGAGTGGCTAGGTGCTGCTAAAGTTGCTTCTAATGCCTTTATGGCAGAATCAAGTGGTAAGAAGTCTTCAGGCTTCAAGCGTAAGAAAAATTAGAAAATGAACGGGAAGGGTAAGGAGACCGAAGAAGGACCCTCTGAGAAAAAGAAAAGCCAAATTCCAAGAAGGAAAAATGGTTTTTCAAGAACAAAGACAAGAGCAAGATAAAGTGCTACAATTGCCAAGTTCTAGGACATTTTGCTCGTGATTGTCCCGAGTAGAAAAAGGTAGCATTTCTAAACGCATCTCTAAGTGCTATATATGTTTCTAGCACTGCTTTATTAACTGAATCTTATCCTATGGTGATTGTAGACTCAGGAGCCACCGACCATATGAGTCGTGATAGAGAAGCGTTTGTGGAGTTTCGTCGAGTTTTACCTTGATCAAGGTGGATATATGTATGAAATAATGCAAGACTTGAATTCAAAAGGATTGGTACTTGCAAAGTAGACTTGCGTGGTGGCCGGTCTTTGATGTTGCATAACGTCCTATATGCTCCAGAGATTTGATGAAACTTAGTATCTGTGTCTGCTCTTTTAAATGTTGGTTTTGATTTATTTTTTAATCGCAATGGTGTTAGTATAACTCTAGATAATGTTTTTTTTATGGTTTTGGACTTTGTTATGATCGCTTTATCGTTTTGGATTGCAAACCTTCAACTTATGACTATTATGTTGACCGTTGTGTAATGGCATGTTATTCAAGTAATAATGATGTTGATATAATTATATGGCATGCTATATTGGTTCACATAGGAAAAGATCAAATGAATAGATTGGAAAAGGAAGGACATCTAGGTTCTTTTTCCAAAATTGATATGCCAACTTTTGAAAATTGTCTTACCGGAAAGATTACATGTAAATCATTTGGGAAGGCTAAAAGAGCTGAATTCCCACTGTTATAAATTCATTCTGATATTTGTAGTCTAATGAATGTGAGGGCAAGGTCTGGTGCTTTATATTTCATTACATTTATTGACCATTTCACGCGCTTTGGTTATGTCTATTTGATTTCTCATAAATCTGAATCACTTGAATAATTTAAAAGATACTTGAATGAACTTGAGAATCAATTAGATAAAAGTATAAAAACTTTAAGAACCAACAGAGGTCATGAATATTTGTCAAAACAGTTTGAAGAACTGTGTACTGAAAAGGGCATTATCAGACAGTTAATTACTCCTTACACACCTTAACAAAATTATGTGGCTGAAAGAAGGATTAGAACATTGTTAGACATGATAAGATCTATGATGGTGCAGGCAAATTTACCAATCTCTTTCTAGGGGATACGTTATTGACTGCGGCCTACATATTGAATAAAGTGCCTTCTAAATCGGTATATTTTACTCCTTATGAATTATGGACTGGTCATAAACCAAACCTTAATGATCTACGACCTTGGGGTTGTGCTGCATATATTAAAGATTATTTTGGTGAGTTTTGTAAACTAATTCCAAAAGGAAAGAAATGTATCTTTATAAGATACTCAGAACACTCCAAAGGGTATGTGTTCATTGGTGAATTTAAGGATGGAAGCACTACTGAAATTGAATCACGAGATGTCATATTTTTGGAAAATGATTTTCCCAAAAAGAGTGAAATAAAGAATAGTGAACCTCTTTACGAAATATTGAATTCAGATGATCAAATAATGTCGTCAGACATGCTTGATAATCGAATAGATCAAGAAATGATTCATGGTCCAAATTGGAGTTATGGATCCCAAAATTCTATAGAGGAATCTGAACTTCAATTACGTAAGAGTACCAGAAAAGGTGTACCTAAATGATCTTATGAGATTGAGGATTATGTTTTCTTGATATCTTCCACAGAATTGGATGAACCTAATTCTGTGATTGAGAATTTATCGAGCCCTAGAAAAGATGAATGGATAAAAGCGATGAAAGAAGAATTAGAGTCCATGAAAACCAACAAAGTCTGGGATCTAGTTGACCTTCCTTCTGGGCGTAGAGCTATTGGGAACAAATGGATTCTCAAAGTTAAACACAAATCAGATGGGTCAATAAAAAGACACAAAGCACGATTAGTGGCAAAAGATTTTACTCAAGAAGCTGTGATAGATTACGAGGAAACTTTTTCACTGGTTGTGAAGTTCACCTCAATTCGCTTACTTTTGGCTATTGTTGCACGTTTGGATTTAGAATTACACCAAATGGACGTGAAGATCGTTTTTCTCAATCGAGAACTAAACGAGAAAATTTACATGGAACAACCTGTAGGTTTTATTGTTAAAGGCCAAGAAAAGAAAGTTTGTAAATTGAACAGATCAATATATGGCCTAAAGCAGTCTTCAAGGAAGTGGTACTTGAGATTTCATAAGGAAATAATTTCATTTGATTTCATCATGATCGATGAAGACCATTGCATCTATGTGAAAAATTCCAATGGAATGTTTGTGATTCTTTCGCTTTACGTGGATGATATTTTATTAACTGGAAATAATTTGGAGTATGTGAAAACTGTTAAGTCATGGCTTTTAAAGTCATCTGACATTAAAGACATGGGTGAAGCAAACTATACATTGGTTGTTAAATCCAAAGAGATTGTTCCAAAAATATTTTGAGTTTATCTCAAGAAACATATATAAAGAAAATTTTGGAACGCTTTCGAATGAATAATTGCAAATCTATGAATACTCCTATAGCAAAAGGTGAAACTTTAAGCCTTGAAATGTGTTCAAAGACTAAAAAAAAAAAAAGGAAGACATGTCTCGAGTTCCATATTCTAGTGCGATTGGGAGCTTGATGTACGCTATGATGTGTACTCGCCCAAACATTATTATGTTGTAGGTTTGGTTAGCAGGTATCAATCCAATCCAGGTAGAGATCATTGGAAAGCAGTAAAGAGAATTTTTAGATACCTGAAGGGAACTTCAGATTATTCACTATGCTATAGTGGATATGATTTATTCATAAGAGGTTATACAGATACTGATTGGGCTGGTGACCGGTATGGTAGAAAATCAACCTCCGGTTATGCTTTCTTAATAAATGGTGGTGCTATTTCATGGAAAAGTAAGAAACAAACTTGCACAGCCCTTTCAATCATGGAATCTAAATATATGGCTTGTGCATCTGCAGTACAAAAAGTTATTTGGTTAAAGAGATTCTTTTAGCATTTGAATATTGCAAAGAATTCTAAGGGTCCCATGATTTTATATTGTGACAGTCAAGCGGCTATCGCATATACGAAAGATCCTAAGTATCACAGAAAAATCAAACACATTGACATCAAGTATAACTTTGTGAGAGACATAGTAGCAAGTGGAGAAATAAATTTACAATAAATTCCTATACGAGAAATGATAGCTGATCCATTTATAAAGGCGATATCTAGAGACTTGTTTGAGAAACATGTTATGGATCTAGATTTGTGTAAGATATGATTATATTTATGTATTGTAAAATAACTTAATTGTTATAATATTTTTATCAATATAAGACTCTTGAATTTATGTCCATATCTCATATGCATGTGATAACGTGTTTTATTTATAAAGTGTGTCAAACAAGTTGCAAGATTGGCTCTCTCACACGAGCAATCGCCTCTTACGTCGAGGAACTTGAAGCGATGAGTTCCACCTTCATATTATGACTTGTTTTGTAAAGCCAGATGTGAGTTTCCATAAGAAGATGGATTTGAGGATCATTAAAGAAAGAAACTCAGGTTAGACATTTAGAGGTGTCTAGAACAAGATCTATACGATGTTGAATGACTAAAAGAATAAGAAACATACACCAATATAAGGTGAGAACATCGTAGCACGTGTTTCATACCACTTGTGCTTAGCAACCATTGGGTTAATGGAAGAATGAATCCCTGCTTCTTCATTGTGTGAAATCCTAAAAGTTATATTAACTTTTCATTGAAATACCTTTTGACCTTTGACTATTTCTTGAAGTTTTGATCGGTGTTTCTACTTTATCATGTTACTAATAGTCATGAGTAATTCGGCAATGTAGTACATGTCTAGGAAAGAATTTGATCTAGAACAGATAGATCCGAGTAGAAAGGGAAGATAATAAAGATTATTAATTTAACTTGTATACACAGGTCGGCCATTACACATACCATATAGGTGTCAAGTGTAATTGTGGATATAAAGTTAAATAGGAACTCGAGTTCACCTCTTTAGAGGATGAGGAATCGGATAAGTAACTACTGAAGTAGTGAATGATGTCTGAGGTATTGCTAGTAATATGATCCTTATATTTATAGTGGATCCTTTTCGTATGTGATTGGATTCCTAAGTTGAGATTCTATATAATCTCAAAGGGTTACAAAATATTGTAGTTGTTGATGCTTGCAGGTCGCACAAACTATTTGTCGGTATGAATTGTGTGTTTTACTTGTATGGTGCTAGCTTGGGTCTAGTCCATCATGTGCAAAGTGGGAGATGTTGGATATGATTGGGTTGTGGGTCGCCCATGTGGACTGACCCGACCCGATTAGAGAAGATAAGCATGAGGGAAGTTGCCAGAGAAGTTATTTAACTTCTAACAAAACTACCTTTATGTTAAATAGAGGGAAAAGTGCGTAGAAAAAATGAATGAACAAGAATGTTCACTTTTTTTATCCTTGGTAACTACTTCTGGCAACATAAGAAAACAAAGGAATTTCTTCCTTCTTCTATAGAGATATTGATCTCTGAAATTTTCCAACAAACACACGAACAAAAGAGGACATTTAGTTTGTGGATTATAAACTTGTTTCCTAGTAATTTGAAGTTCGACTTGTGATAACTTTCTGGGTGGTGAGTTCAACGATCTCCACTGCATAATAAAGGTACACAATTCATTGTTCTCGCTCTGTATTTTCTATCAATCACTATTCTTATCATAGCAACCACCAGTAAGTATCTATCCTTATATTGTTCATAACTTATTTATTAATATGCATATTTACGTGCCCTCTTATTTTTCAAGAGATTTGTTCAAAAATATTTCATACAAATTGAGTTTATTAATGTGTGTGCATGTATATTTCATTCAATTTACCCTGGTTCACAACGAAACAAGTTATAGCTATAGCGGATGTTGATCATGTGTTCTCAGGATTCGAGAGGAGACTGCTTCCCCAACTCAAAACTTGTTTCAGATCATGTACGTCGAATGATGATTGCAGTGAGTGTGTGATCTGTTGTACTTGTGGGTATAGTTATTTTGATTGGGAGCGCTCTTGTAAAAGTAACTAGATGAGTTAAAACCCGTGCTAGCCACGGACCCGACATTTTAAATTCATAAATTTTCATTTCCTCCTGAGAGATGATACTTTAGAGCAGCGTTTAATATATGGTTTATTGATATAAATTGTTATTCCCTCTATCTCAATTTATATGACTCATTTTTTTTAGTTAATTTTAAAAAGAATGACACACTTATATATTTAGCAATAATTTAACTTTAAAATATATATTTTATCTTTAGTATAAAATAATTTATAGTCACACAAACATCTATAATTTATTTTAAACCACAAGTTTTAAAAATATTTCTCAAGTCAAACTAACTCATATAATTGGGAAGAAGAGAGTATATCCTTTGTAAAGTCAAATTCCGGTAATAACCTTCGTAATATCTGAGACTCATACTTATTATAAGGAAAAACTGACTTTTGAAACTTGAGATCTAAAATAAATCATAGATGTTTGTGTAGATATAAATTATTTCATATTAAGGGATAAAATAGATATTTTAAAGTTAAATTATTACTAAGTGGATTTTGGAGGTCTGGGGCAGTGATGTAGTGGCGGAGGGGATTGAAGAAGAAAATAGATTTTTTTAACTTTTTTTAAAAAAAAAATTATTTTTTTTTTAAAGAAAAAGCTAATGTTTTTAAATGTAAAATATTGTTTTTACTCATTTTTAAATGCATGTAAACTCCAACTCGAGGCGGGGATATAGCGGCGGAGGGAATTGAAGAAGAAAAAGATTTGTTGTTAAAAAAAAAAAATTCTGTGGCAGCGCAAGTTAGGTTTGTTTCTCTATCGTATGCTGGTGGCCAGAGATGGCACGAGGGAGACCACATAAGGACCAAATCAAGGAGCCAGTGACGAAGGTGAGCTCAACCACCTCAGCGAAGGATAATCACGATGAGAATTTGAGGAATAAAGGTGTGATATCCCAAAACAACCTGGTCGGGGAAGAGCTTATGAAGGTTGGATTGTGCAGTCCAATCGTAGCTGGATCTATTTCTAGAGTGCAACCCACGAGAACTATTGACCAAGGTAAAGGTGATGATGATGAGCAACCTTTGAGTAGTGAAGATAAGTTGCTTGACCCGCAAAGCTGGCCTACCTTAGCGATTTTGTCTCAGACCAAAGACGATGCAAGAGGTAAAGGATAATTAATCTCCCCAGCACAAGCTAGCCTGGGGAAAAAAATAGCAAGGCGACAGAGCAGGATACGAGAGGAAACAGTTCTGGGCTAATCTGGCAGCAGGGGCTAAACTAGGAGCCAAAGGTATGAACTTAAGTTTTGTGGAACCAGTCATAATTGAGGGTGAGCGTGTAGCGTAAATTCAAAAAGCTGAAATTGAACAAGAAACTCTGAAATGGCAGCAAGTTGTGATACTGTATGTAATAGGTGAATCTCCATCTATTGGGGCAATTACTCGTTTCATCGGTACCAACTGAAATTTCGCCTCTAAACCAAGAATTCACTATCACAATGATGAGTACTTTGTGGTGCTTTTCAACAGCGTTGAGGACAAAGAGTCAGTGTTGTTTTCCTGTCCTCATACCATCAATAGCAAACCTATAATTGCTTGTGCCTGGAATCCGGACTTCAACTTTGGGGAGGAAGTGTTGAGAACTATACCTTTATGGGTAAGATACCTAACCTACCTATGAACTGCTGGGGAAATCAGATATTAAGTAGAATCGGAAGTGTGTTGGTCTGCCCAATCTATGTTGAGGAATGTACTACGAGTATTGAAAGAATTTCCTATGCTAGGATTCTTGTCGAGATGGACATGACTCGGGCATTGCCATACTCTATCAAGGTGCAAGACCCAGAGGGCAAATTGTTTACTCAAGATGTGGAGTATGACTGGCAGCCAAAATACTGGCCCAAATGTCTAAAAATTGGTCATGTTTTCCATGAGAAATAGATCAATAATGGGGAGAAATATAAGGTGGTTAAGACAAAGATTGTCAAGACATGGCAAAGAAACACTAAAGTTGCACCGGCTGAACCAGCAGTTGCAAGAACACACTGTGTCAACTAGGAATCCGCAAGTTAACCATCATGAATCAAGTCTGAAAAGCAGCTAGGAACCAGGGCCTCTGTGGCAAACAGCTAAACACACTACTTTAGCCAAATTGCCTCAAAAAATGAAGGGTGGAAATTGTCGGCCAAGCTAGTAGTTTTAGTCCTCTGAGCCATATGATCAATAGTGAGCTGCTGATTCAACTGGTAAGGGGGAGAAGGGGCAGAGTAGCAATGGAGATACTCTCACCACAAACATCCCAATTTTGAGTAGATGAAGGTGTTTACATGGAATGTGAGGGGTTTCAACCAAGACTAGAAGCACAAAAAAGTTATTAAGTTATCAGGAAGATAGCTCAATCAATTATAAATAAAGTGGCCAAGGGATGGAAGGCAAATTACAATTATTTGAATGAAGAGAAAGGCAAAATTTGGCTCTTGTGGAATCCCAAGTTTGCCGAATTCAACTCTACTCAGATTCATGACCAGTTTATACATGGTTTGGTGATTGATCTTGACACTAATAGGCAATTTTATTTCACAGCAGTTTATGGTAAACATACGATCCTTGACAGGAAACCTCTTTGGGCTGAACTTTCTACTTTAGCAGCTGGAATCAATTGCCCTTGGTTGGTTATGGGAGATTTCAATGCGATTCTACATGTTGAGGATAGAATAGTGGGATCAGAGCTATGCCATTTCAATCTTCATTGACTTTGCTTTGTAATTCCACACTTGGTAATAAATAAAATGTTTATTTACCAAAAAAAAAAATTATTATTGTTTTCTTAAAAAAACATTTAATGTTTTTAAATGTAAAATATTATTTTTACTCATTTTAAAACACGTGTAAACGTCATATTTTTAACTCAGCAATATTAATGTCACATAAGTTCGGTCAATGGTTAGAGGGACTTAAAATATTATATTTTATTGAGTTTAAGGCACTACTAAAATAAATAGGAAAACCGATCACAAAAAGCGACCACAAGTGGTCAGTTTACCTGTATTTGCAACCAAAAAACCGACCACAACGTATGGTCGGTAAAATAGTGGAAGCTTTTCCCAAAGCGACCACATGTGGTCGCTTTTTCCAAAAAATATTTATTTATTTATAAATTGATATTAATTATATTTAAATAAATTTTTTTATTAAATTTTTTCGACCACATATTGTGGTCAGTTTTTGTAAAAAGAAATTTAATAATTTTTAGAAAACCGACCACATGTAGTCGGTTTTTGAAAAAAAAAAAATTAATAATATTTTTTTAATTTAAAAAAAATGTTTAAATTTTTTTTTTATTTTATAAACTTGCAAATTTCCAGTGTGGTCGGTTTTTCTGGAAATTTTTTTAAAAAAATTACAGTATATATGCTGCATTTCCACAGCCCACCAATTCAAAAACATTCAATCATCTCAATACAACCCACCAATTTAGAAACATTAAAACATCTCTTTAAACATTCAAATATCAAAATCAAAACATCCAAATATCAAAATCAAAACATATAAACATCAAAGTTTACAAATCAAAAATAAACTAAAAGTCATCCTCATCCTCACCTTCATCATCATCATCAAAATCATCATCCTCATCTGTAGTGTAATCATCAAGTGAGCTTAGGCCTCTCGCAGCCCGAGGTGCATCACCGGGAGACGGAGGAAGTATCTGTGGAGCTTGACGAAAACTGTTAATCTGCTCCTGCAATATTTTCATTTGCAGATCCATATCCTCCTCTCTCTTCCTCGTCCTCTAAGCATTTTCCTCTTCTCTCTTCCTCATCCTCTCAGCCTCTGCAGCCATTTGACTAGTGAGTTGAGCAACCGTATTTTGTAACAAAATAACGGTTTCTCTATCAACTAGTGGGGTAGAGGAGGATCTACAATCCGAAGAGGTAATGTTCTCTTTAAAACATTTTCTCGAGTAGCCATAGACATTATCCCTAACAGGTGAACCCGCACACTCTAGCCAGTGCTTCTCCTCTACTTCTTGAGGTAGTGGTTTACCCTGACTTTCTGGAGATTGAGTTTCATATAACTCAGTAATCCTCCGTGTATAGTTGTCCTATGTTTAAAGTAAAGTGAAACATTAGTAATAAAAAGATACTGAACTATTCAAACTTAACTATTATCAAATTTAGTAATAAAAATTTATAAGTATGAATATAGTTCTTACATGGGTTTCTTTAGCACGTGGCTCAACCCATCTATCTTCATCTGTAGGGTTCTTTTTCTTTTTTATGTGAGTATGCGCAAATAACTCACCCTGAGATACCATTCTACCCAACTTTTTTTCCTGCATACAAAAAATTTATTAATGTTTAAAAAGTAAAAATATTTGAAATAGAAATAATCATTTAAATTGGTAAAAGTTACGTACCATTTTACTCTCCACAACAGTCTGACTGACAGCTCCCGCAGTGTGTAGAGAGCCACCCTTCGTAGACGCTCTGGCTTTCTTTCTTTTTTCACTCAACTTATTAAATTCTTCGCTATTCCAATAGCGAAGGAAATCTTGCCACATCCGCCCCAATAAACTTTGGCATTTTCTTTTTTTTTTCTTGCATAATTCAATAGACCAGTAAGTCTAAGTCTGGCTCTCCTAAAAAAATTCCTCCTTATAGCATAATGGTCCGCTGGATCATACCAGAAATACTTCTAAAACAAAAATAACAGTACTCATTATTAGTTATTACAAGTCTATATTAAGGAAATTTAATTCCCTAAAGTACTTAAACATCTAAAATAAACAGGATCTAACAAGTAAAAGCATCAAATATGTATCACTAGACTAATTTAAATAAGAAGACATCAACCAAAAATTAAAAATTTTGGTGAGAAATTCTAACTTACCTGAAATTCTTCGAACATTTTCTCTCGATAAATTTGTGGAACCTTTCGCCAACTTGTCCAATAACCTTTGTTGTTGCGACGAATGCATTTGCGGACAATTTTGGCAATTCTATCATCCGACTTAAACCTGCAATACAGGATCAAACATTAATATCATAGAGCATAATATAGTAATTGAAAAATAAATAGAATTGTTATATATTGAAATCATACCCTTTTCCATATGGTATAATGTACTCCCGCCAACTAGCATCTCTCTGTCCTGGATATGGATCCGGTGCTCCTGAGTGCGCTGTCGTGGGTGTACCTGAAGTACTGGGGGTGGTGTCTCTCAGAAGAAGATCGGTCAGCCCAATCGATCCAGTAGAACCACTATGAGTCCCTGGCTGACTGGTAGCAGAAGGTAGCACAAGAGATGGTAGTTGAGTATAAGTACCATCGATCGTCTGGTAGTACTGTGAAGGTGGTGGCATAGCGATGGGGGCATGCTGAGTCTCAGTAGAGCCATGTAGTGGACCCACATGCGTAGGAGCACCATATGAATGATGGGACGACCTAGAATGAGAGGGTCGTGCCGGAATGTCATATGACCGACCCTCAGATATATGAATTCCTATGGGTCGTCTATAAGGTGGCGGTACCCTTTTCTTTTTTGGTTTACTAGTGTCAAGTATTTGCTTACCCTTGTCACCCTTACCTACCATCTAAATTATTTAAAGACAAAACAGTTGGTCAAATATCATTTTGTTAAGATTATGAAATTCATTATTCAATCAATTAATAAGTAAACTAAACAACACTTAAACACAGAATACCATTCAATCAATTAATAAGTAAACTAAACAACACTTAAACACAGAATACCATTTCTTTTTCAATATCAAATTAAACATTTCATAAATTCAATCAAGAATTTCTATAGGTAAAAGAGTTTGATTCATTTGCAGATCTTACTTAGGCTATTACACAACAAACTTCCAAAAAAATAAAAATAAAAGGTAAGTACTACAAAGCATGCAGACATCAATAATCGTCCTCTCCAGAAGATTCTCCACTAAACCATTCACCCTCTTCAGAAGTTTCCTCCTTTTCTACCCATTCAGCCTCTTCTGGACTAACTTCTTCGTAAATATGTTCTGAATGGTCCAAATTATTCACTAAGTGAGTGTCCACTAATTGGTGATCAGTCTGCATTTCATTTTGATATGCAGTCTCCAAAACATTCTCAACTTCAACCCACCCCATAGGCTTGGTTTTGATTACAACCCACCAATCAGACTTGTCCCTATGCAATGGATAAGGAGCATAGTACACTTGTTTAGCATTTTGTGCGAGAACAAAAGGATCGTAAGCAGGATACGTCCTAGTGTGTTTGACTTCAATGATGTTATGCTCCTTAAGTACTCTTACGCCTCTTATCCTTGGATCGAACCACTTACATCGAAAGAGTACTATCTTTTTAACAGGATAACCACCATACTCCATATCTAAAATCTCTTGTATGACACCAAAGTAATCAAAATCATCATCACCCTTAACCCAAACACCACTATTGTTTGTTTTTCTTGTTTTGGAGTGTTCTTCAGTGGAAAATTTAAACCCATTAACTGTATAATGGGACATTAAACTAGCTTCAACTGGTCCAAAAGCAATATCCTTCAAGAATTGATTATATGTAGCCGCATTTGGTGAATGGAATACCTATATGTATGTATATATTATGGTTAGTATAGAATGCGTAAATGCTTTAAATTTGTTGTGTTATTATTACAATTACACACCTGATATGTATTCCATGTTGCAAATGACTCATACACTTGATTTGGGTGGAATTGAGCATTAAATTAACTGAAGATTCACAATACAAACACAATTAGTTTCCTTAGTGAAATGAGTAGTTAAATTTGATATGTAAATATTTAATATCCTTACTTTAAAAAGGGCTCAACTTTCGGGCAATTCAGCAAGACATACAATGTTGCCGATTTGTGCTCGGTGGCTGTAAGTCGGCGAAATATGCTCTTTTTTGCCCTACTACTTGATCGATTGAAGATTGATATTGGTTGCAAATATGGCTCATTCGCATCATCCTGGTGTCGATTCGGTCTATTTCTCAAACAACCGACTTGATCACCAAAATAATAAGAACAAAAGTGGAATGTTTCTTTAGCAAGGTACGCTGCAACTATAGAGCCTTCAACCCTATATTTATTTTTAGGACCCTTTTTTAATTTCTCAATGGTCCTGCATAATTTTAAATTATGCATGCATCAAATATATAACAAAAGATATATATATATGTAAACATTTAAGAAATAAATTAAATATTTTGCACTTGCTTACCGCTCGCCTGGATACATCAACCTAGTTTGAACTAGACCACCTAGCCGGGCTTCGTGGACAAGGTGGATGGGAAGATGTTCCATCACATCGAAGAACGCGGGTGGAAAAATCTTCTCCAATTTGTTGGTGATAACAACAATATTACCTTCCATTTGAATCATATTTTCTTCTTTTAATGTGGTGGAACTTAAGTCTTTGAAGAACAAACTGATCTCTGCTATTGGTTTCCATATGTTTTCAGGCAAACCAATAAAAGCAATCGGAAGCAATTGTTCCATGAAAACATGATAATCATGACTTTTCATTCCATGTAAGATTCCATGTTTCATGTCAACCCGCTTTTCCAAATTCGAGGCATATCCATCCGGCATTTTTAAACTTTGGACCCACTCACATATTTTCCGTTTTTGGTCCAACTTGAATGTATAACTAGCCTTGGGGTTAAGCAAATTTCCATTGGTCCCCTCCTACAAGTGTAATTCCCTGCGCTTGCAATATTCTGGTAAATCAAGTCTAGCCTTTGGATTATCTTTTGTCTTGCCAGTCACATCCATAACTGTGTTGAACAAATTATCAAAATAGTTCTTTTCAGTATGCATGACATCAATATTGTGTCTAAGTTTGTTATCTGGCCAATATTCTAACTCCCAGAATATGCTCTGCTTTGTCCAATTATGTGAAACGCCATACCCATCAAACCTATACAGTTGTTCCTTGCTAACCTTTGGAAAACCTTGAACTCTCTCCGAAATGTCATGACCACTTAATGTTAGCGGCGGACCGTCAGCTTCAGCTCTATTCTTTCTAAATGCATTCTTGAGTCTCCTAAACTAATGATCAGGTGGCAAGAAACAACGGTGACAATAAAACCACGAATTTTTTCTGCCATGTCTCAATGTGAACGATTTTGTATTTTCCATGCAATATGGACAAGCTAACTTACCAGCTGTCATCCACCCAGACAACATTCCATAAGCAGGGAAATCATTAATAGTCCACATTATATAAGCATGCAAATTAAAATTATGTTTAAGTGAAATGTCCCAAGTTTCAACCCCGTCATGCCATAACAATTGTAGCTCATCAATCAAAGGTTGCAGGTAAACATCTATCCCATTTTTTGGGTTACGCGGGCCCGGAACAACACAATTCAGAAATATATATGGACTAGTCATCAACATTTCCGGAGGAAGGTTATACGGTGTAATAAACATAGGCCAACATGAATATGGCGCAGCACCAACAGAAAAAGATGAGAAACCATCCGCACACAACCCCAACCTAATAGTTCGTGGTTCAGCTGCAAAATCAGGATAAGTTGCATCAAAATGCTTCCAAGCCTCTCCATCAGACGGATGACACATGACACCAGGGGGCCTTCTATTTTTACTGTGCCATCTCATATGGGGAGCTGAGCTATTTGATGGAAACAGCCTCTTCAACCTTGGTATAAGAGGTAAATAATGCATCGCCTTAATAGCAATTTTATTTCCTGTACAACCACGTTTATAGCGAGGGTGTTGACAAAACCTACAAGACTCTAGTTCAGCGTCCTCCTTAAAGTATAACATGCAACCATTTTCACAACAATCAATTCTAATCGACGAGATACCTAACTTAGACACCAGTCTTTTTGCCTTATAAAAAGAATTAGGAACCTCTAAAGCGGGGTAAACTAACTCTTTAATAAGGTCTATCATAGATTCCATTCCTCCTTCAGCAACATTCCAATCAGATTTGATACTTAATAATCTAACAGCAACAGACAATTGAGAGTGCGAACTCCCGTCAAACAAAGGATGACTAGCAGCACGCAATTCTTCATAAAAATGGTGTGCTTCTACATTGGGAACATCTGCTACATTTTCCATGATTTCAACCCCCCCCCCCCCCCCGTATCCCAAAAGCATCATGCACCATTTCTAAAATCTTAATATGTTGATAGTTATTATGCCCCGCAGACCTACTACTTTCACCAACATCACAGTTATTTTGCCCAACTTCTTCATGACTTGTATTCAATCTTAAAAATTTCTCATGAAACCCCTTGCTATAAAGATGATTCCTCACAACATCTTCTTTTAGAATGCATGTACCATCACATCTTACAAAAGGACAACGAATCAAATCGAAAATTGACCAATCATAAAGTGTTTTGGAATGTTCAATAAATCGATTGACACCTTCTGCAAATTCCTCTCTCATACCCACTCTATTATCATTATTTCGTTGATATATCCAGCTATAGTCAAATTCCATCTACACAAGCAATCACAATCTTAATTCAAGTCTCTACACTTAACCATTTTCAAATAACTAATACACATTTTCAAGCCACTACCATTTTCAAGTTACTAATTCAAATGACCAAGTCTCTACACTTAACCATTTTCAAGTAACTAATTCACATTTTCAAGTCACTACCATCTTCAAGTAACTAATTCACATTTTCAAGTTACTACACTTAATCATTTTCAAGTAACTAATTCAAATTTTCAAGTCATTACCATTTTCAAGTAACTAATTCACATTTCAAGTCTCTACACTTAACCATTTTCAAGTTACTAATTCAAATGACCAAGTCTCTACACTTAACCATTTTCAAGTAACTAATTCACATTTTCAAGTCATTACCATTTTCAAGTAACTAATTCACATTTCAAGTCTCTACACTTAACCATTTTCAAGTAACTAATTCACATTTCAAGTCTCTACACTTAACCATTTTCAAGTAACTAATTCACATTTTCAAGTTACTACACTTAACCATTTTCAAGTAACTAATTCACATTTTCAAGTAACTAATTCACATTTCAAGTCTCTACCATTAACCATTTTCAAGTAACTAATTCACATTTTCAAGTCACTACACTTGAGCATTTTCAAGCAACAAATACACATTTTCAGGTAAGTAGTTCACATTACAACTTACTACACTTAACCATTTTCAAGTAACAAATACACATTTTCAAGTAACTAGTTCACATTACAACTTACTACACTTAACCATTTTCAAGTAACTAATTCACATTTTCAAGTCACTACCATTTTCGAGTAACTAATTCACATTTTCAAGTCACTACACTTAAGCATTTTCAAGTAACTACACTTGAGCATTTTCAAGCAACAAATACACATTTTCAAGTAAGTAGTTCACATTACATCTTACTACACTTAACCATTTTCAAGTAACTAATTCACATTTTCAAGCCACTACCATTTTCAAGTAACTAATTCAAATGACCAAGTCTCTACACTTAACCATTTTCAAATAACTAATACACATTTTCAAGCCACTACCATTTTCAAGTAATTAATTCAAATGACCAAGTCTCTACACTTAACCATTTTCAAATAACTAATACACATTTTCAAGTCACTACCATTTTCAAGTAACAAATACACATTTTCAAGTCACTACACTTAAGCCATAACTTTCAACAAAAAATCCTACGGCCTTCATAGCCTTCTACAACAAATAATCCCAACATTCTCACCTAATGTGAGATTCCGACAGCTACAAAATAACTAGACCTACACGACGAAAGATAATCTACACTACGAAAACGGAATCCTAAAGGTAGCTAAAAATAAAAGAAGGGGGTGTTTACCTTTCTTAGAGCAGTAAAACGGAACTACGAGCTTCGTCGAAATCCTTGACACCACGAAATCCTTGAATGAAAAATTGAAATTCGAATTTGGGAATTTTTGGATTTGTGAGGAAATTGGATTTTCTAGAGGAATTTACCTCTCATAGTACGTGTCTCGTGTATTTATACGAAATCCACGAAGAGAGGAAATCGATTTGGAGTTTTCGGGTTTGTGGTTTTTCCAATTTTGTGGGGTGTTCGGTTTTCGGGTTTGTGGGTTTTCACGGTTTTAGTGTATTGTTGGGGTTTATGGGGTGTGTTGGAGTGAAGGAGAAAAGGGGATATAAGGGTATGGGCTAGACCGGGTCGGCTGTTTTGGGCCTGTTAAGGGATTGGGACCAAAACATTAGGTTATTAAAATAAAAAGGGAGAGGGTAAACATTAGGCCATTTAAAGAATGACCAATTAGATTATTTAGCCATTGTCATTTAAATTATAGACCAAATCAAAAATCAATTGGTCAATTGCATTGCAATTATGACCAATTTGATTTTGATTACGACCCAAATTTCATAGACCGGCCAAATTAAATCAAAATTTGAAACAAATGAATAATAGATTTAACCCTGAGCTTCTTGGTTTAATAAAATCAAATAAATATTTCCTGAATAAATCGTATTATATTCATAACAAATACAAAAAAAAATTAATACGATGTATATAAATCGGACAATTAATTAATTCATCGTCATACACAAGTAGTATATTTCCTCAATTGTACAATAATATCAATGTATTTCGTATATTAGGATGAATTTTTGGTTAGTCTGCATTAACCTGTGTGGCACCTGCGTCCGTAGGTGCAGGTGGCCCACCTGCGTCCGCAGGTCACTTAGTGGCACAAAGCAGAAGCTTCTGCATTGACCTGTGTGGCACATGCGTCCGCAGGTCACCAGGTGCACGCGCAGGTTACGTATCCATTACCAAATAGTGCCTCGAAGGATCGTGTCCCTTCAAGGTGCGTTGTGACATGCGTACGCACATGCCATGTGTATCCGCAAATGGAGAAAATTTTCCTATCGGATTTTTTGGATTAAAAAACTTCACTAATCTGTAAGTTTCAAATGAATTTTATCCAAAAAGATAATCTCTTGATCGATCATTTGACAAATCCAAATCCGAATCTGAAGCCGAGCGAGCAATGACGACGACGGCGCGAGGCTTGTCTTGTTCTTGCCTCACTATCCACATAAAGGAATGCTTCTCAATATAAGCATAAGAAAGTTTCTTGTGGGAGAAACACTCTTCTTTAAAGTGAAGCCACAATTCACTCATTTTCTCTCCATTTGTTTTCCTCCATTTTCTATTCACATTTTCACTTAGAACCTAATTATCCCCCACATGAATAGGGAATGGCTATTTCATAAAAAATTTAGGACAAGTATGTGATCTACAAGCAAAGACTAATTGCATCTGGATAAGTAGGTTTTCCTTTGAATTTTCGATACTGAAATCTCATCGGATGCAGTCGGTCAATCGGTAGATGTGATATCTTTGAACCGTCAAACTTTAATGTACACCTAGACAACACAATTCATACAACCAGCCTTTTACCATTTATGATTCTCACGATTTTATTCGTTTCAACCATAAACACAACCTGGTTTCATCAGAGCTTAGAGAATAGGCCTTTACTATCATTCTCTTTGAAGCGGCTTCCACTTCACTCTCACATAGGTGATTCTTAAACATTTACTCCTATAGATCAAATAATTTGGTCAAACCTGCCAAACTTAGAAACCAATAAAAAGCTTTCAACCATAAGCCTTATCCTTGTTTCCTGAACATTGTCTTCATCATGAGAATGGATTGAGTTAATTGACAATGTTGAACCGTCAGTCATAACTTTGTATGATCTTCTTAAACCTAGCTCTTGGGATCTCCACTCCACTAGGTAGAGTTACCGCTGTGATGACTTGTCCTAGATCATAAACCCATTCCCTTCGATGATCTCTCAACTCCCTCTCTAGATAGGCCTTTTGTAAGTGGATTCGGCACATTATCCTTTGACCTCAGATAGTCAATTGTGATAATTTCACTAGAGAGTAGGTCTCTAACGGTATTATGTCTCCGTCTCATATGACGAGATTTACCGTTATACGTCATGCTCTTTACCCTACCTATTGTCGGTTGACTATCACAGTGTATGTATACTGGTGCCAATGGTTTAGGCCAATAAGGAATATCTTTCAAGAAATTCTGGAGCCATTCAGCTTCTTTACCGGTTGTATCTAATGCGATAAATTCTGATTTCATAATAGAGCGGGCAATACATGTCTGTTGAATAATTTTCAAGAGACTGCTCCTCCACCAAGAGTAAACACATATCTACTTGTGGATTTTACCTTATTCGCTCCAGTGATCCAAATTGCATCACTATATCCTTCAATTACCCCTAGATATTTGTTATAAGGCATAGCAAAGTCTTGAGTATGTTTTAGATACACTAAAACTCTTTTTATTACCATCTAATGAGTTTGATTGGCATTACTCGTGTGCCGACTTAATTTTCTAATAGTGTATGCTATATCTGGTCGTGTACAATTCATGATATACATCAAACTTCCCAACATTCTTACATAATCCAATTGTGAGTCACTTTCACCTTTATTCTTTTGAAATGCAAAGCTTACGTCTAATAGAGTCTTGGCAATATTGAAATCCAATTACTTGAACTTGTCAAGTACCTTTTCAATATAATGAGACTGTGACAATGTCAACCCTTGTGGATTTCTATCTTATTCCTAAGATCACATCAGCAACTCCAAGGTCTTTCATATCAAACTTGCTCTCAAGCATTCGTTTAGTCGCATTTATGTCAGAAATGTCTCTACTAATGATCAACATGTCATCCACATACAAACAAACAATGACTTTGTGATTTGGAGTGTCTTTAATGTAAATACATTTATCACATTCATTTATCTTGAATCTGTTTGCCAACGTGGTTTGGTCAAACTTTGCATGCCACTGTTTGTGATGTGGCACCTGCGTCCGCAGGTCGCCAGGTGAGCGCGCAGGTCACATATCTGTTACCAAACAGTGCCTCGAAGGGTCGCGTCCCTTCGAGGTGCGTTGTGACATGCGTCCGCAAATGGAGAAAAATTTTCTATCGGATTTTTTGGATTAAAAAATTTCACTAATTCTTAAGTTTCAAATGAATTTTGTCCAAAAAGATAATCTCTCGATCATTTGACAAATTCGAATCCGAGTCGAGCGAGCGACGACAACGACGGCGTGAGGCTCGTCTTGCTCTTGCCTCTCTATCCACATGAAGGAATACTTCTCAATATAAGCATAAGAAAGTTCCTTTCTCCCACCAATGTGGGAGAAACATTCTTCTTTAAAGTGAAATCACAATTCACTCCTTTTCCCTCCATTTGTTTTCCCTTCATTTTCCATTCACATTTTCACTTAAAACCCAACACTCATATCTTTCATGGTTGCTTGATAGTGTAGTTATAGAATTCCAATTTTGTTATCTCTATTCTCTAATTCTATAATTCCTTTTGTCGAATTTATAAATCGAAAATTGTCCCAAAATTCTCTTTATATTCCGTTTAGTTACTAAATTGAGTTGAGGTCATAACATCTTGTTAGTCTGTAAAATTTAGCTCAATTGCATACTTTTCAGGGCTAAACATATTTCAATTAGTTCAACCCTATCAATCTTAAAAATGCATTAATTTTTAATGCATTAGTTGGGAGAAAAAGGCGATGGTGGCAGAAAAATTCCTATATTAGACTAAGTTAAGCAAGCAAAATGCTTGTTTCCATGAAAAGAGAACATCTGGTGAAAAATTCAATTTCTAAAATCATCAAGAAAACTCCATCATTGCTTTCGAGGAACAGATCCAAGCCAAATACTCTCTAATCTAACCCCAAATATTTCAGATATGATACCCAACAAAAACAAACCCCTCTAAAGATTAGATATGATTTTTAAAATAAAATCATATAAATGTGGTGAGTAAATTGCAAACTTCTCAACCTATGATTTTTATATGCACGTAGTAGAAAACTATCTCTATAAGTAAAATGTGGGTGTAGACATTGAAATTTTATGGATTTAAAATCATTTAATTGCACTGTTTATTTTTCATCAACTGGTATTTATTTTTGCCTTTTAAATAGCTAGATTGGTCTTCATTTACCCTTATAAGTCAAACTTATGTCTAGCGGGGCATTAGTTCTTTAAGGATATGGGACATAACTTGCGGGTTATTATGATGCGAAAATATAAACTTATGCTCCGCAAAAAATTCATTTGCCTCGAGGGGAAAAAATTAAAGATCAATACCAAGTAGGGCAAAAGTGCAAATGAATCATTTAAAATAGGACTCTACAAGATGAGTCCAATCCATCTTTAAACTCTAAGGTCTGTTAGGATTTCTTGGAAACTCTAGCTCACACCTATAAAAAGAGAATATATTTCCTTTGAAGAGGCATCTCGAATATCCCATAAACTCTTGGGTATTCAGAAAGAGATAAAGATTTACCGGGAAGTTCGCATCATATTCTCTTGAAGAGGCATCTTGAAATATCAAAGTGTTATTTAACTTTTTTTGACGAATGAAGATCAAATAAATCACAAGGAAGTACACATCATCTAACGATCAAGAAATACACTACTAACAACCTTTGAATCACGAAGAATATACAAGCAACAAGAATCAAAAGATAAACATATTGTACTCAGAAATATTCATCAATAAAATGTTTGTTTTATCATAGTTTAATTGTGATTGCAGCCAATCCCATCACTCTAAAATTTGTTGCAAACAAATTAGCATGCTCAGTGCGATAAAATCTTTCATTTATTTCTTCTCTCACATAATCAGATCTGCAAAATCTGAAGCCATAAAACCGCAAAGATGGAAGCTCCATTTTTATGGTATTCCAAGTTGCGTCTTTGAATTTTGACATGTCTACACTCCGACAAGCCTTGAAGTAGAGGCATATGTAGAGATCAAAATTTTATCGTATTTAAAATAAGACTCTATAAGACTAGTCAAATCCATCTTCAAATTTCAAGGTTGTTAGGGTTTCTTGGAGGTTACTTTACCTTAAGCCCTAGCTCACACCAATAAAAACGGACAAATATTTCCTTGAAGGGGCATCTAGAATATCCCTTAAACTCTTGGGTGTTCACAAAAAAATTAAGACATCAAATATTGTTTTTCTCAAAGTCGAAGTGATCAAGACAAATCAAGAGAAATCTTCCTCGAGATCAACTTGAAATATCAAAGTGATGTACGACGTTATTGATGATCAAATACATCACAAGGAGGTCTGCATCATCTAACGGCAAGAAATACGCTACTAATGATCCTTAAATCACGAAGAATGATTAAGATAGAAGGATCAAGGGATAAATAGAGTTATACTCACAAATATTTATTAATAAAGTTTCTATTTCATCATATTTTATTTGTCATTACAGTCAACTTCCATCACTTCTAAAATTTATTACAAACAATAATATCATATACGATTCATTAATATGCGCACATACCAAAAAACAAAAGGACATCACATGACCCATCTAAAAACAAATGGCCCATGTTTGGGCTATTGGACATGGAGTGGCCAGTCGGCCCAGACTAATTCCAAAAATGGTCAGTCGGCCAAAACTAATTCCAAAAATGGCCAGTCGGAACTGTATCAATATGGTATGTGGGTTGTATCAATATGGTATAAGGAGTGAAATGGGTTGTATCAATATGGTATAAGGAGTGTATTAATATGGTAAATGGGTTGTATCAATATGGTATAAGGAGTGTATTAATATGGTACATGAACTGTATCAATATGGTATAAGGATTGTATCAATATGGTATAGGGGTTGTACAATATGGTATATGAACTATATATGCATATGTTTTCTGTATAAACTATATGAATGTGGCATCAGGACTGTATTATTACTATATATGAACAAAAATTTGAAGGTTGTGGCAACAAAGGCCTTAATGGTTATATACTGGAAAATGCAAAATCAATAGCCACTCGGTGGCAATTCTTTTGGCTGAGTCATTTTTGTCCATTCCCCAAAAACATTTACAAATAATCTAGGGAGGCAATCACAAAACTCGTGGCATATCCACGTAAGTAAATGCCATGGTGTTTATGTAACAGCCTGACTAATCATTTTTCTCATTTATAATTTAAATTGAATTTTGAGCATTATATGAGTTCGTAGAATCATTTTGGACTTATCATTGGATAGAACTTGAGGTGTTCGGCACAATTTGCAACTAATTAAATTGAAATTTCAGACTTGTTCGTGTGCATGCATCACGCACACAATTCAAATGGTGGCCTATGTTCTCTTTGGATGCACAATGCACGTCAAAAACACAAGCCTGGACGTTCGATAGGCACGAGATACAGACTGTAGAACAGGGTTAATTTTTGTTGAGTATAAATAGAACAATAATGAAATTGTAAACCTATTTTTTGTCATTCTTAGTTAAAAAGGAGCTCATGGGTCAAAATTTAGTTTGAGACTTCAACCTAAGCTATTGATGTAATAATTCTACTACTTTTTTTGATTACTTTACTTGATTTTGATGGAACTCCAACCATATTTTGATGCGATTTAGAAATGGAATTAGTGAAAATTGACCTAACTTCTTAAAGAGATAATTTGTAAAATTGACCACGTAATTGGATTTCAAACCAAAATCAAGGACGTCTCAATAAAATTAGTGACCTAAACTCAAATTTTAACAATAGCTCTTAAATATATGGAAATATACACAAAGATATTAATATTTTAGAGTTGTATTTTTTTGTTCTTACATGCTACTTGTGTTTAGAATAGTACTAGTCTGGGTGTACGCGCCTCGCGCGTGTACCTCTCTTTGATGAGTTCAAACATTACACTAAATACGATATTTGTTTAAATAATAAAAATAAATATAATAAATAAATTCAACATCTTTGGACGTGTAAAGATGAAGAATTTATTTAATTAGTTATATAATATTTATTTAATTAGTTATATAATATTTATAAACATCTAAGATACAAATCAGGTTGGTGAAATATATTGACAATTCTTAAATTATGGTTGATGTCTTCTATAAGTCGGTGATTAGTGCTTGATAATTCATAAAGTTGTGCAATTTGACTTGGTTCCATTCTAGAAGTGTGAAATTTGATCTGCAAATTCCATGTCACTTCAATCCCTCTTCTTGATCAAATAGTCGGTATATCTTTTCTACTGCTTCAAATATAGCCATGCTCTTTCTGTGCACTTCACTCATAATTCCAAAATTTAATTCGTAACATGGATCCAGAGAAACAATAAAAATATTATCTCGTAAAGAAAAGTAATCATAATATTTAATATGATTTGACCAAGTGACCTACATATTTAAAACAATAATTTTAGAAAATACACAACTTATTGAGAAAATAATCTTACGCTAATCAAACAATTCTAGTAAATTTCTATGTGAATGAAGAGACAAATTAAAATTAGTCTAGAGTTTATTAAGTTGTTAATTTTTATTTTTTTTTAAAAAAAGTCAATTAAACTGTACTATTACTTTTTCTTCGTTGTAAATTTTAAAAAGAATCACAAAAGAGGAGGAGAAAATGCAGAGAAGCATGCCTTAGAGAATACTTGATGGATATATGTGGCTATAGAGAAGCTCCTATTATTACTCGTCATTCGCTAATCTAAAGTCCAACAAACAATATCATCTCCGATTTCTATCATAAAGTTTGTTCAGCTATCGTTTTCAATTGTTGATCTCATCATACACCTCAATTTAAGAAAATTGTTCGAAATTGAGGTTTAAGAGACGAGAGGCAAAACCCAACAACAGAAAACAAACTGCAAATTGTACAAAAACTAAGGATAATTGTTTCTTGATAACGTTGTTGTTATTAAAAGCCTCCAGCTAGTCCTTGATCAATTTTTGTCAATTCAGCTTTTAAGAAGACTTTCCACTACATAACCTCCCATAAACTTAGGAATTTAATTGTTAGTAAAAAAACCTTCCTCGTTTATTTTTTCATATATTTGTTATAGTCAATAGTTAAATTTTAAAAATAATATAATAATTGGAAAAAAGTGAAAAGACGAGATATTTTAGTTTTAGAAAGAAAATAAAAGGAGCACTATTCCTATTAGATTTTCTATTCAAAGTATTCAGATTTTACCTTTCATAAACAAAAATTTTAAAGAAACTTCTACTCATATATTTTAGAAGTTCTTAGTTCACGTACACCTCGATCTTTCATATATTTTAGAAGTTCTTAAAATATTATAAAAGTAACTAAATAATAATTTATAAAAAATAATAAATGGTAATTTTTTATTATCAAAAATAAGAAAAATAATAATACTAATAATAATCTTTTGGAGAGAAAGTTATATTATTCATGTCAAACAACAATAAAAAAACTTCAATTAAAGAAAAATATCTTGATTAAAATACGTCATTTTTTTCTTGGGTTGGTTCTTATTATATCCTTTTTTTTTGCTTAACATAGTTTCGGAGAGAAAATTATATTATTCATGTCAAACAAAAAAAAAATTCAATTAAAGAAAAATATCTATACGAACTTATCATTGATACACAATAAATTGAGGTTTGTACAAATTAATTAAAGTAATAAATTTTATGCAAAGAAAACATACCTGAAAGAGTTGATCAGTGCTAGGCCAAAAATATAATAACTGTTGGTGAAATTACAGAAAATTACAATTGAAAAATACAAAATAAATGAAGAAAATACAATAATATTCTTCTTGGCTGAGGCGCGGATATCTCTCTCTCTTTAAGGAGATTCAAGCCCACTGCAGCAAATGTTTTCACCGGTCCAGCAGTAAACTTCTTGACTTGTCCCCTCCAGGATACAACAGTCTTCTCACAAAGTACAACTCAACAAACTCTGGACAAGAGTTGAGTTCAAAGCTCCACAAAAAAGAACACCTCCCTTCAACTAATAAACTCTCTTTTTTACTAACATTTGTGAACTCTATGTTATCTTGTACCCCCAAAATATATGCAAGACCATCACTATTTATAGATGAGGAAATCTTCCATGCAATGAATATGAAGAATAAATGGAAAGATAAATGTGGTAGATAAATGGCTTAGAAGTTACAAGAGTTACAAGAAACTTATGACCACATTCTTACCACTAACTCATAAGGTTAATTAGCATAAAATGCCACCAAATAAAGAGATTAAGTTGCTGCACAAGTAAGCAGCCAAACGGATGGAGTAACTCACCATTAACTAAAAGAAAATGGCATATAATGCCATTAGTTTAATGGTAATAATGTTGCTGCAAGTTAGAGGCAGTGAAGGATAAGAAGTAAATGGCATAAAATTATGAGGTAATGCAGCAGCATTACACTCCATTATGAGCAATAAAACTATGAAGCAAATTAATATAATTAAGTATATATTAAAATGCTAACCCTTCAATCCCCCACTCATTTTAATATTAACACAAGAGAGTCTACTAGCTGAAGGAAGACTACTATGCATAATAAAGGTGTGCTCTGCATTGAGCCTCCATTTAGTAAAACAGTAATTTTTACTCCCGAGTCGTAGTGGTCTCAGACTTGAACTATGACTGCTTAAGGGAAATAAAATATCACTGCATACACATAATAGTCAAGGTGTTGACATGAGCTTTATAGCCAGCACATTACGGCCTTGTGCTATCCCGGTTTCATGAGTGCATTTGAGAATAAGCCTAGTTCTCATAGGAAGCGGCCTACCTCCACACTCACATAGGTGAAATCTGTCGAGAGTGCTCCTGTAATTTTAGCACCCCACTCATACGAGCTACAGATTTTCATTAAGAGTTTTTTTTTTAAACTCAACCTCACAAATCATTACAGGTAAATGCACTCACATCATAGGGAGGGGAAAATAGTGCATTTTTTCACAACAAGTCATCAAGTGATTCGTTTTTCCCATTGAACCTGGTTATAGGATCTCTAGTCCCCATGTTGGGTTTCCTCACATATGACTTAGAAATTTGTAGGCTTCAATCCCATCCCCCTCGATGTGCTCCAGACCTTTTCTCTTGCTAAGGCCTTAGTCAATGGATCTGCAAGATTATCACAAGATTTGACATAATCAACATTAATGGTACCATTTGTCAAATATGATCTCACATTACTGTGTTTTCTCCTTATAGGTCTGGATTTACTGTTGTAATAACGGTTTTGAACTCTACCAATTGCAGCGGTGCTATCACAATGAATTAAAATAGGAGGAATTGGTTTTTCAGAATAAGGTATTTGAAATAACAAATCTCTCAACCAATTCGCTTCCTCACTAGCTGAAGCTAAAGCAATTAGTTCAGCCTCCATAGTAGAGTTAGCAATAATTGTTTGCTTTTTTGATTTCCAACAAATAGCACCACCACCCAAAGTAAATACATAACCAGTAGTAGATAAAGAATCACCTGATAAAGTGTTCCAATCCGCATCACAAAAGTCTTCAAGTACAGCAGGATATTTTTTATAGAACAAACCACAATTTTTTGTTCCTATTAATCTCATTACTCTTGTTATAGCATGCCAATGTTCATTACCTGGCTTACTAGTAAACCTGCTAAGTACTCCTACTGCATACGCAATATCAGGCCTAGTGCAATCAGTCACATATCTCAAACTTCCAATTATGCTAGCATATTCCTTTTGATTTTTAACATCATCTTCACTTTTAACAGGAAACAAGTGAATACTAGAATCAAAAGGAGTTACAACATGCTTGCAATCAAGGAAATTATATTTTTTCAAAAATTTTTCAACATAATGTGACTGGTCGAGGAAAATTCCATCACATGTTCTAGTAATTTTTATTCCTAGAATTACATTTGCCTCACCAAGATCTTTCATATCAAAATGGCTTCTAAGAATATTTTTAGTCTCTCCATTAACATTCATGTTAGAGCCAAAGATCAATAAGTCATCAACATATAGGCAAATAATAACATGTGAATTATTCCAAGACTTATGATATATGCACTTATCACACTCATTTGTTTTAAAACCATTATCAATCATGCAGGAATCAAACTTTTCATGCCATTGTTTTGGTGCCTGTTTCAAGCCATATAGGGATTTAGTAAGTTTACACACTTTGCTTTCTTGGCCAGCTTCAACAAAACACTCGGGTTGTTCCATGTAAATTTCCTCATTTAGGTCTCCATTTAAAAAAGCAGTTTTTACATCCATTTGATGAATTTGCAAATCAAAAATTGCAGCAATAGCAATTAAAAGTCTAATGGATGTAATTCTAGTTACCGGAGAAAAAGTATCAAAAAATTCTAGGCCTTCTAGTTGCTTAAAACCTTTAGCCACTAGTCTAGCCTTATATTTATCAACGGATCCATCCGATTTTAACTTTTTTCGTAAGACCCATTTACATCCAATTGTTTTACAACCCGGTGGTAAATCAACTAGCTTCCAAGTTTTATTGGAACTTAGTGATTCCATTTCATCATTTACAGCCTCTTTCCAAAAAATAGCATCATGTGAAGATAAAGCTTCTTTTAAAGTGAGAGGGTCATCTCCAATATTAAAAACATAATAGTCAGGACCAAAATCTTTTTCTACTCTAGCTCTTTTACTTCTTCTTAACTCAAAATCATCATTTTCTTTATTTTTCAAAATAGAAGTAGAAGAACTAGGTAGTTGCAAAATATTTTCTTGAATCCTTTGACCCCCACTATTTTTAGAATCAAAAGGGAATTTATTTTCATGAAAAATAGCATCACCAGATTCTATTATAATACTATCTTCAAGATTAAAAAATCTATAGGCTGTACTATTTGAAGCATAACCAAGGAAAGCACAAGTAGTAACTTTTTTACCCAACTTAGAGATTTTAGGATCCATCAACCTCACATAAGCTAAGCAACCCCAAACTCTTAAATATCCCAAATTTGGCTTATGACCTTTCCACAACTCAAAAGGTGTCAATTTAGTTTTTTTATGAGGCACACGATTTAACACATAACAAGCAGTCAAAAGAGCTTCACCCCAAAAATTTAAAGGTGCACTAGACTCAATTAACATGGCATTAGTTAACTCAACCAAAGTTCTATTTTTCCTTTCCGCTACACCGTTAGATGCGGGCGAATAAGGAGGAGTAGTTTCATGAATTATACCCAATGATCTAACAAAAGAATTAAATTCATTAGACTCGTATTCACGACCTCTATCACTTCTTATTCTTTTTATTTTTCTATTAAACTGATTTTCAACTTCGTGGAGAAAAGTTTTAAAATTCTCAAAAGCATCACTTTTATTTTTCATTAAGTAAACATATGTAAACTTTGAAAAATCATCGATGAAAGTGATAAAATATCTATTTCCTCCACGAGTTAAAATTCCTCCAAGTTCACAAATATCAGTATGAACTAATTCTAATAAATCAGTTTTTCTTTCAACTTGATAATGAGGTCTTTTTGTGATTTTGGCTTTACTACAAGCCTCACATTTTTCAAAATTCTTTTTGATCACTGGAATTAATCCTAAACTACTCATGATTCCCACATAACGATCATTAATATGACACAAACGAGCATGCCAAAAATTAGTAGAAGAAAGCATATAAACAGAAGTAGAAGTTTTATTCATTTCAACATTCAACTTGAACATCCCATCACATGCATATCCCTTACCCACAAAAATACTATTTTTCACAATTACATATTGGTCAGATTCAATAATCTGTTTGAAGCCTGCTTTATTAAGAAGAAAACTAGACATCAAATTTTTTCTCATGGAAGGAGTATAAAGTACATCTTTTAAAATTAATACCCTCCCAGAAGTAAAACTCAACTCGACATCTCCCGTTCCAAGCACTTGAGTGGTATGAGAATCTCCAAGCATGATGGTTTTGGGCTCCTCAAAAGAAGTATATTTTTTAAACCAGTCTTTGTCATAACAGACATGACGGTTTGCACCAGAGTCAGCCCACCATCCATCAAAATTCTCCACCATGTTTATGTCTGTTATCACCGCCACAAATGGTTCTTCGGTAACGTTTGCCTGAGGTATAGGCCCACGTTTCCGAAATTTGCAAAATCGAGCAATATGCCCACTCTTGCCACAGACAAAGCACGGTCCCTTTTCTTGAACATGTTGATTTTTTGCTTGGTTATTCCCACCATTATTGTCCTTGGGATGTCTACCATTATTTTTCTTGAATTTTTTCTTCTTAGGCTTCAAAGAAGTATTTTTGTTAGTATCAGGAGTAGCATTATTTGAAGTAGTTAAATTTACCTTCGGTGTGATGTTGTTCTCTTCTGTTTGTAAAAGTGCATCTTGGCCCCTTGCCTCTTCTTCCATGCGGATTTTCATTATCGACGTCTCAAGAGAAGTTTCCTTTTGTTTGTGGCGCATGGTTTTTTGAAATTCCTTCCATGAAGGAGGAAGTTTATCCACTATGTCACAAACAATAAGATTATCTCCAATTTTGACCTCCTCAGACCTAAGCTCTCCAACAATCATTATAAAATCTTGAGCCTGGTCTACTACTGATTTGTTGTCCACCATTTGGAAACGAAAAAATCTGCTAGCGGCATATTTTTTCGCTCCTGCCTCCTCAGTATCATACTTATTCTGCAATGCTTTCCAAATTTTCTTTGTACTAGAGTAAGTTCTATCATAATAATCATAAAAGTTATTAGATAGACAATTAAGTAAAAAATACCGACACTTGTAGGAGTCAACATCGTACTTTTCAACTTTCTCTTGAAGAGAAAAAAGTTCATCATCATTCATGGAAGAGTTATCTACTTTGTTTGGATTCTTCTCAGTTAACACATAAGAAACATTGAGAAAGCTTAAGTAGAAAAGTACTTTACCCTTCCACCTCTTGAAATGAGTACCGTTGAACCGGAATGGCTTGTTTAGATCTCCCATCTTGACATCCGCGGATTTTTCAATTGTTGCCATTTTTGGATCTCCTTAAAATTGTTGGTGAAATTACAGAAAATTACAATTGAAAAATACAAAATAAATGAAGAAAATACAATAATATTCTTCTTGACTGAGGCGCGGATATTTCGCTCTCTTTAAGGAGATTCAAGCCCACTGCAGCAAATGTTTTCACCGGTCCAGCAGTAAACTTCTTGACTTGTCCCCTCCAGGATACAACAGTCTTCTCACAAAGTACAACTCAACAAACTCTGGACAAGAGTTGAGTTCAAAGCTCCACAAAAAAGAACACCTCCCTTCAACTAATAAACTCTCTTTTTTACTAACATTTGTGAACTCTATGTTATCTTGTACCCCCAAAATATATGCAAGACCATCACTATTTATAGATGAGAAAATCTTCCATGCAATGAATATGAAGAATAAATGGGAAGATAAATGTGGTAGATAAATGGCTTAGAAGTTACAAGAGTTACAAGAAACTTATGACCACATTCTTACCACTAACTCATAAGGTTAATTAGCATAAAATGCCACCAAATAAAGAGATTAAGTTGCTGCACAAGTAAGCAGCCAAACGGATGGAGTAACTCACCATTAACTAAAAGAAAATGGCATATAATGCCATTAGTTTAATGGTAATAATGTTGCTGCAAGTTAGAGGCAGTGAAGGATAAGAAGTAAATGGCATAAAATTATGAGGTAATGCAGCAGCATTACACTCCATTATGAGCAATAAAATTATGAAGCAAATTACTATAATTAAGTATATATTAAAATGCTAACCCTTCAATAACCTACAAAAAATTAGAAATAAACATTAGCTTAGATCGGAAAAGTAGAAAAAAAAAAAAAAAAGTGCAACAATGTACATAAAATTCAAAGACAAATAGGCAAAAAAAAATTAAAAATTATTAGTTTAAAAAGAATAAAAGCAAAGAAGTGAGACAACTGAATAATTTTTTTTCAAAAGTTACGTTGTTTTATTTATATACAAAAGTTGTTTGCTTTATGTCGTTGGAATGAAATCAAATTGTATGTAAACCTAACGTTTTAGGATTTCTTAATATTTTTTACCATATATTTTTCTTCTACCAATTATTTTAGGACTCTTTTATTTTTAAAAGGTATTTTTCTCTTACCATATCTAGGACTCTTTAATTTTAAATATTATAAAACTAAATAAATAATAATTTAAGGGAAAAGGTGAAAAGACGATTTTGTCTATTGCGAAGTGTTTTAATGAAGGACAAAAAGTTCAAATCACTTTTCTAAGGGTCTTCACATTTTTAATATATTAGAGATAGAGATATAGATTATAGATTTTTAAAAGACATTAGGCGCTTAACCTCACATAGTAATATTATTATTTATAAAAGTAAGGATCAATTATAGTTAGTAAAATGTTAGATATTTATTTGCAATGCATTACGATGTTGTTGTAAAAACTTTATTTATTAATAAGAAGATTTGAGTTGTTTAATTCAAAGTTCTAAAATATTTTTGATAAAAATAGGTATTTCTTCTTTCTTTCTTTTATTTAAATTTTGAACCTCTTATGTTTTATAATCTTTAATATTGTTTTAAGTAAAATTTAAATTTAAATTTTTTACCTATTATGTTTTGTAATCTTTAATATTGTTTTAAGTAAAATTAAAATTATAGAATTCAGTATTAAAAATTTTTGGAGCCTCAAAATTTTGGAGGTCTAAAGCAAATGTTTTACTAGCTTCATCATTGGTACTTGAATGTTACAATTTATTTTGCGTTTGATATATTTCTTTTTTGGGGCTAATTTACAGTTAGTCCCCTATTTTGTGTTTGATTAGTTTGACCTTCAGGTTTACTTTTGTTGACATTTTCGTTGACTATGAGCAGGTTTGACCTAAAATATGTGGATGACCTCGATTAGAGTAATTGACGTCTTTAATTGATAACTTGCATAGATCGAGGCAATTGGAGGCTTGATTGAAAGAGAGTTGCGATCTATGGGTCTAGGGAGCTTGCTTATTTCAAGGTAAGTGAGACTTTAAACTTCAAATTGTTTGCTTTCCCAAAAGCATGATTTATAGGGCGAGAGCGTACTAAAATATATATGCTATTTTGAGCTATTATTCTATATTACTCTTTTACGATTAAAGCATGATATCGTTGACTCGAAAAAATGACATAAACATGTTTTATGAAAATTGATGATGACATCATAGTACATTAACTGAAGTATGCTAGGAATGCATTTTATATGTGTTCATTAATGGGTGATATTTGCTTATACTGAATGTTATACTTGCCTCGTTGAGATTAGTTTATACTCTTGTCATGAACTTTGGTCTAGCCATTTTATTGGTGAGCGCACATGACTTGGTCTAGTCATTATATTGACGAGTGCTCATATGAGCGATTTAGCGTCTAATCTGCAAAAGACCTATGACATGACCTAGCAGTCCCCTCTCAGATAGGGCCACGTAAAAAAATTCAATGAAGCGGTGTTGAACGACACCCCTTGATATAGGATAGGTCCGCCTCTTCCTATTTGTGAAGGGTCTACGAGTTGATCTAGTAGATGCATACACACGTGGCTTTATGATTCATATACTGTTGAGGTTATTGTTCAATATACAGCTACCTGCTTTTGGTTATTATTAGTATCGCCATATCTCATGTTATTGCTTTCATTCACTTATTTTGAAGACTTGCTTCGCTGGGTAAGATGGAGGAGTGAGTCGATGATTTTATCGGACTTAATATTGACCAAATTCACTTATTGCTATGTGCAAATCCTTCTCCCGGTGGTATTCATATGATCTAATTCGGAGGGGATATCCAAATTTCAGCTGAAGTGAGTCAACCTCTTTGATTTGTGTTGGCTGCTATCATTCCTATTTCAACACTTGTAGTATATCATGTCCATTAACAAGAGAGAGTTGCTCGGATGGTAAGCACCCCTCACTAGGAAAACTAGGTCGTCACAGTTTACGACCTACGCTAGCATAATAATGAAGAGTCACAACCCATAGTACCCCCTAAGGTAAGTCTTTTCTACTAAACATTGATTTTCACTGGAAAATAGTACATTCCGTAAATCATTTGCTAAGACATTATAATATAAGATCCCAACGACTATTCTGATTTACACAAACTCAACTCTATGCCTATTGCCCAATAAATTAGATGCCTAAAGGGCATCATAGAGTTAACCTACCAAAACGAAAGAAAGAAAAAAGAGAAAAATGACTCAAGCTATAAGAAAGTGTATGCTTCCCAGCTAGTTGAGCACTTCCAACTCTTCCTTCAAATTAGATGAATTCCGTAAAGCCATCGCCACAACCCGTTTATGGAATCATTAACCGAGTAAACCTATAGATGTATGAAGGCCAGCTCCACCGTGCTAGTGCCAGAAAATTCCCAGTTTCTTCATTCGATCAAACCTGAGAAAAGAGGTGGAAAAACAAAAAGGCCCAGGCCAGAAAAAAAAAAGATTTATGAGATGATGAAATGTAAGAACCAACAAATGCTTGTGGCTTTTTAACTTTAGTTCCTAATAGTTGACAAAAGGTAAGTAATACATCTCCCACTGACAAGTTCAAATTGCTTGAAATCATAACATTTGGACTGCAAAACCTTTTGGTTTACCGCTTGGACTGCAAAACCTTTGGTCCCAAATTTTCTTCTACCTAAAAGGACTATTCATCTGATTGAGATCGTCGGTAAAAGATTCCTCTAGACTGGTGCTACAGAATGTTCAAAGAAGGCTTTGGTAGTCTGGGATAAACTATGCTTGCCCAAATCAGCTGGACGACTAAATATTTCCTGATATACTGGTTTGGAACGAAGCTGTCATCTTGAAGCATTATTGGAATCTATGCAAGAAGAAAGATAAACCATGGATAAAGTGGGTACACATCTACAATGGTAAAGGGAAAGCAATCTGGGAGGTGACTGGTGAGTACTAGGCATCATGGATAATCCAAAAAATCCTCAATGCCAAGAAGTATACAGGGGGTGCTGGAGCTATCTAATGAAGCCCTAAAGAACTTTGGGAAAATACTCCATAAGGAAGATTTATAACAAGCTGAGAATGGAGGAAAATGGTTTGCAGTAAAATAAAGGCATAATACATAAGCATGCCCTTTAACTTGGCCTCACTTCACATCTATGACCACCAACTTTGAATGTGCACAAGGAGGCAGTTAAACTAGTACAAAGTTGAACAAGTAGACACATGAGTCCTATGTGGCATAATACATGTAGGACGCCATGTAGGACATGAATTGTCCACACAGGATGCCACATCGGACGCATGTGTCTACTTGTTCAACTTTATACAAGTTTAAGTGTCTACTTGTGCACACCCAAAATTGGAGGGCATAGATGAAAGTTGAAGCCAAGTTAAAGGGCACATTTATGTATTATGCCTAAAATAAAGGCAGCCCAAGTGGCTTTTTATCCTATATTTGGCAATACAAGGAAGGCTATATACAAGAGACAGGCTGATTAAATGGGGTATGGCTACTAGCTCAACATGTCCATTATGTGAAAATGAAGATGCAGACAAACAACATCTGTTTTTTAAATGCTAAACCTCATCTATCATTTGGCAGAAGGGTAATAATGCACAAGCCTATACTACATTTGACAAGAGAGGAACCAAACAAGAGAAGATCTGATGCGGTCATGGTCAAAATGATAGGGCAGGATGTCCACTGCCGAGGAAGTTGGAAGCCAAGATTAGGCAAGCAATTGCAGAAACTGAATTTCTATCCATAATGCAGATGTATCTAGCCAAAGCGAGGTGCTAGGAGTTGCTTTTCTTTATTCTCTTCTTAGTTTAGTTGCAGTTTTGCTTTACAAAGCCATAATCTCCACTAGTTGTTATCGGCTTCATTAATTATTTCTCAACAATGTTCAGTTCTTAAGTAACTCTGCAATGATTTCGAATGTAGATCTTTTAAAACAAATTCCCTTCATTTAATTTTAAGGCTACCTTGTTCCTTGTTACACCTTCAGTCATAATAGTGTCGCACCAGTGCATTTGGAACTCTAAGTAGGACTGTAATTCTTCATTTGAAGTGGATGAAGTATTTCACAAAACATATAGAGAGAATAGAAAGATAAAAGTTACATCAGATAACTGATCCTAGTTATACAAGGAGAAACGCCTTTCGAGTGGTTGAAAGAAAGGCACCAAGTTAAGGACCATCCTGGTTTTTCAATATACTTCTGAAGTCATATAAGAGGGAGGGAGGGGGAAGAGAGTACAAACCCTCAGTGACAGAAGCAATCCATCATACTTCATTCATCCACAATGCTCCAAACCATCCTAAAATCACAAAAAAGATTAGGCATGAGTTAAAACAAACTAATGATATAGTTAGGTTTAACAAGTTGTTTCAGAGATGAGAACTAGCAGATTGTTGCTGACACCATACCAGAATATCGAAAAGGCAAGAAGTATCACAAGATATCCAAGCTTATACAACCTAATCTTCTTTTCCCACGGAAGCTGATTGAAAATCTCAGTTACATCTACCAAGTGGCAGCGATCAGTATAGCTGATCAAGGGTTAACATCAGTTGTCAGATTATATGTTGATATGCCAGTGGTAAGTAACAGTAAAAGGGATTAACAACTGTCACATGCAACAACTTTCTACATGTTTCATTCATAGATGCTTACACTTGGATGTTATAATATAAGTATGGTAGACATATCAGAAACATCAACCAATGGCCTGTCACAAGATGTAGGAAGCACAGGGCTCCTTGAAGAGCAAATTCTGGTACCACTATTCTGTTGATCCGAGATGCTGAATCATAAGGGTTCATATAATCATATTCAAGATCTGCCAAGCACATGAGCTGCAATAAATAATCGCAGTTGTAATATTCTCCAGGCCTGAATATTAGGAAGATAAGACGAGGAAGAAAAGAGAGAGGAGAGCATAAAGAAACCCACTAGGCAGAGAATGCAATCTATGTTTACAACATGGTGCACACTACATAATAACGTTGACCAGTACATTCAATATTCGAAATACTTGTTTGTCTTTCAGTTTGATTGACAAAAGAAAAAAGCACTAGAGGAGCTAACAAATAATATCAAGTCATCAGCCATTAAATGGTAAATACACAAAAGACTCAAATGTCAAACAAGTAAATCAAAGTGATATTTGTCTATTGAAACAAGGAACTGTTAAACACCCGATGTTACTCTCTTCAATTTCCTGTTTTTATAATCGTGGTGCCGGGGCCAGCTTGGGCGCACCTCGACTGATTCCACGGGGAACCTGCTACCTCCCATCAGCAAAAATATCAGATAACTCTATCAAGGCTTGGACAAATTGAAGAAATCACCTAGTGTGTTTACCCCCATAAGATTTTGAACCTGAGGCCTCATGGTTCTCAATCCACTTCATTGACCACTAGGCCATACCCTTGGGTGCCTACTTAGATCATTTTTGGGAATAACGTACTCTTTATTCTAGATAGAAATTGGGTCATCCTAGTGAATGAACAGAAATCACTTCAAAGGATATTTTGGAAGCTATGGAAGTAAGGATCCATGATTCTTGAAATATACTAAAGCCAAAGTCTTGTTCCATTGCGAATCATTCTCTCAATTCCATACCAGTTGGAGTTACTATATGAATTGGCTGGGTCTGTTTCGCTCTCTATTCAGAAAATTCATCTAAACATTGTGACACCGATGGTCAGCCTACTACAGAAAGTCCTCTTTAATTGGGGCTTGGGCATAGTTATGCTATGTGAAACTCACAGAGACAGAGTTCTATTGCTAATGTGAACTAAAAATATAGATGTGAAACAGTTCATGACCTATTGTCTTCTTCTAGCAATATCAAACCAATACATACCATTTGCAGCTTACTCTAATATGAGAAAGTTCACTCACACCCGTCAACAGCATTGAAACCTATCACTATATCCAATAAATATACTTCTTCTAAAGAAAATTAGCAATTGAAATTGAAAATTCACGCTTGTATATATATTCATCTGCTCATGCTTTATCAATACATCAAAGAAATTTTCCCCTTCACATTTCCCCTATTTTTGAGCTAAGGGTCTATCAGAAACAAACTCTATGTTCCGCAAAGGTAGGGGTAAGCACCCAAGGTTGTGGCCTAGTGGTCAATGAAGTGGGTTGAAAACCCGAGGTCTCAAGTTCAAATCCAAGCAGAGGCAAAAAAACGCTAGGTGATTCTTCCCATCTGTCCTAACTTTGATGGAACTCTGGTATTTGTTGCTGGTAGGAAGTGGCCGGTATCCCGTAGATTTAAATCAAGGTACGCAAAAGCCGGCCCGGCC
The DNA here is from genome assembly GCA_031232105.1 of Capsicum rhomboideum. NCBI lineage: Eukaryota > Viridiplantae > Streptophyta > Magnoliopsida > Solanales > Solanaceae > Capsicum > Capsicum rhomboideum. The sequence goes on from CP124714.1 coordinate 153,365,503, forward strand.
ACCACGGCTATCAAAAAAAAAAAAAAGATGTAGGAGTAAGGTATGCATACATCTTACCCTCCAGAGACCCCACTTGTGGGACTAAACTGGGTATGTTATTGTTGTTGTACATTTCCCCTTTACAAAGCTTTGATTCTTCCCTTTCCCAATTTCCATTGCACAACACCCATTACAACAACAACCAAAAAAATACCCTTAATAACAAAAAAAAAAAGATTCTTGAAGGACCATAACCCAAGAAAAAGAAAGCACTATTACTACCTCAAAAACAACTTATATGCGTCAATTAAACAAGAGTCAGAAGCAACTTTCGAGTACCAGGTGAATTGATTTCTCATATGGTCACTCAACTAATAGTTATAATCTCAAAAAGTCATCTTTGTTCTTGATTCCAATTTTTTCACCAAAGAAAGTGACTTTATTAGATAATAACTCTTAGTTAAGTGACCATATCTTTCTTGATTTCAATTTTTTTCAACAAAGAAGGTGACTTTATGATATGATAACTCTTACTTAACTGACATCTCAGAAATCAACTCGTACTTCATCTAAACACAATACTTTCAATGCACAGTATAAATTTACGCGTAAATTGCAACAAATGTTCTCTCTATCCCAATTTATATTACACGCTTTCCTTTTTAGTCTATCAAAAAGAATAACTTTAAAATATCAATTTTACCCTTAATGAAATATTTAAGTCTTCCTATATTCATTAAACTCCGTGTTAGTCAAGCTACATAGTATAAATTGGGACGAAAGGAATAGTAAATATGAACTCATAAATTTAAAAATATAATGAGGTAAACAATAAAACACACCCATAAAGTTTAAATTCTAGATCCGCCTCTGTCAAAATTAAGGAATATAGAAATAGTAGGATTGTTACCTGGTAGAGAATAGTACCAAGAACAGCAACGAGAAGGAAGAAGGAGAATAGCCATGAGAGTAGATCGCCCATGGCACTTTCTTCTTCTTCCTTCCCTTCTCTTTTTTTTTTTTTTTTTTTTTGCCCCCTTTTTTTTTTCTGCCGGCAGATTTTTGCTTTTGTTCTTCCTATACACAAGCGAACTTCACTCTTGTCTCTCTTTTAAGACATTGACCATTTCTTCTGTACCCTTGTTTTGATGAATTATGAAAATAAACCTTCAAGTTTGGAATCAATGACAAATTTACCTATCAAGTTTTGAAGGGGGACAAAAGTTCCCTTGATTCAAGGCTAAACCTTGTTCGAAATTTGTACTTCCTCCATTCCATTTTAGTTGTCATGTTTTATTTTTCGAAAGTTAATTTAATTAATTTTTAAAATTAAATTAATTTAATATTTTAAAATTTAAATTTAAATATTCAAAAATTATATGAAAAGTACTAGTATAAGTTACAAATTTTTTTCAATATGATTTTAAAATACATCTTAAAATATTAGTCAAAATTTATATCGTTTGACTCTAAAAAAGAAACTATGACAAGTAAAAAAAGGAACATACAAAGTATCTTAGTGGTCTTTCTAGAAAATGTAGAGTACTTTTTGAAAGCATTTGGTTATAAAGGAAAGAAATTATAATTTTGGGATAAAATGTGAGATTATTATATCTGCTGTAAAATATATATTAAATAAATGTATGCCCATTTTGTGTTACTCAGAGGGCAAAACTAGTTAAGAAAGGAACTATCTTAGTAACTAAGTATTTCTTGTATAAATAGTGTTTTGTATACCAATAATAAGTGTAATGCAATTTTTTTCCCTTCTCTCTCAAAGTTTTTTTCTATACTTTTACAATTATATAATTTCATACCACGTTATCAGCACAAAGTTCTAACCAATTTACATGCTTAGAATGCTGCCAATAATATCCTTATTAAGTGTTGACAATATAATAGCTTTATACGAAGTTTGCAAAGTGTCACAACTAAAATCATGTTCTTCAAAATGAAGCACCTTAACGTATATGTCCATGTTTATCAACATCAGGTAAGGCCTTTACCTTAGTTAGTGGAAAGCAAGACGAAAAGGAAAAAATGCCGAATAGGTAGTGGTGTAAGATGGTGAAAACGTAAGCGAAGATGACGGTTTCGACAATATTTGATCACTTGTATAAAGTATAAGTGGCCAAAGGTGGGGGAAAAGTTGTATAGGCTTGTCAAGGCAAAAGATAGGCAGGCTCGCAACCTAGACCAAGTAAGGTGCATTAAAGACGAAGATGACAAAGTACTGGTGGAAGAGTCACAAATTAAACAAAAATGACAGGTGCACTTCCAGAAACGCTTTAATGAAAGAGGAGACATGAATGATGTGTTGGGTGATCTAGAGCATTTAGAGAGCCATCGAGATTTTGGATATTGCAAGTGTATTGTGCTTGAGGAGGTTAGGAGGGCAATTCATAAGATGAGAGGGGGAAGAACGAGCAGTCCAAATAAAATTTCTATGGATTTCTGAAAGAGTTAAGGCAAACTGGGTCAAGTATGGCTAGCTGAGTTGTTTAATGTCATTTTCAAAATGATGATGCTTGAAGAATACAAGTGAAGTATAATGATTATGTCGTACAAAAACAATGATGATATCCAAAATTACAATAATTATAGGGTATTAAATTACTAAGCCACGCTTTGAAAGTTTGGTAGATGGTGATTGAGATGAGGGTGAGGAGAAATATGTCTATTTTCGAGAACCAATGCGGATTCATGTTGGGCGATCGACAATGGAAGTTATTCACCTCTTAAGGAGATTGGTAGAACAGTACAGGGAGAGGAAACGAGACTGACGTATAGTGTTCATCGACATAAAAGACACATGACAAAGCCTTATGGAGATTTTATGGAGATGTTTGGAATCTAGAGTTGTATTTGTGGCATACATTAGTGTGACTAAGGACATGTACGAGGGAATCAAGACCCGAGTGAGGACACTGGGAGAAAATTCAAAATACTTCCAGTAGAGATAGGGTTTCACCATGAATCAGCTCTCAAGTTGTTTTTATTTGCCTTGGTATTGGATGAATCGACACGACATATTCAAGAAGAAGGACAATGGTGTATGTTATTTGTAGTCGACATAATATTGATCAACGAGAAACACAGTGGAGTTAACGATAGAATGAAGATTTGGAGACAGACCCTAGATTCTAAAGGCTTCAAGTTGAGCGGACTAAAATACAGTGTATGAAGTGCAAGTTTAGTGTCACACCATAGGAGGTAGAAGGAAAGTGAGGATTGATATAAAATTCATCTCTAAAAGAGGAAACTTCAAGTATCTGGGGTCTAGTAATCCAAGAAAATGAGGAGATCAATGAGGATGTCGCTCATTGTATTGGAGTGGGAGGATGAAGTGGAGGCTCATATTCGATGCCCTATGCGATAAGAATGTATCACTGAGACTTAAATATAAGGTCTATAGAGTAGTTGTTAGACCGATTATATTGTATGGGGTGGAATATTGACCGACAAGAACTTGTACATTTAGAAGATAAAGGTAGAGAGATGAGGATTATTGGATGGACATGTGGGTATACTAGGAGAGACAAAATCATAAATGAAGATATACGAGGTAAGGTGGGAGTAGCCTCTGTGGTGAACACAAAGAGGGAAGTGAGACTGAGATGGTTCGAGCATGTAATGTTGAGGAACACAGATACTCTAGTGAGGAGGTGCGAAAGACTGACAGTGATAGGTTTAAGAAAGAGTAGAGATAGATCCAGAAAAAAATCAGGGAGAGGTGATTAGACAAGACATGATACGCTTTCAGCTTACCAAGGACATGACCTTAGATACGAGAACATGGAGATTGAGGATTATCATTAATGGTTAGTTGGTAGTCGAGCTTTTCCTCTTTTCATACTACATAGTCTCTAAGACAACTTGGTTAGCTAAGACTTCACGTGGTTAAGTGAAAGTTGTGCTCTGGTGGTGTTGGTAATACATATGTGTTGGTCTTGAGCATTTTAATATTTATTTTATAATTTTATTATGTATAATGTTTCCTTGAGATAGTGTTAGCAACCTTATGTCCATTACTCCTAAGTCCTATAACAGTTTCTTTTTGTCAATGTTAGGCTGTTGCACGTTGTATCTTTGTTGTGCTTTATTAGCCTTATTAATCTAATAGAGTAAGTGGGTTTTAAGGCTATGTAACGTGTGTTGCAATTGCTGCATATAATGACATGAAAGTGCTTTTGTCTTTTGGTTTGTGGTGGATGAATTTGGCCATTATTTTTCTTAAAATTTATGTAACCTCCAATTCTTTATTCATTCATTTTATGATTTGTAATTCTTGTAATCTAAAGACTATTGATCTTCCTCTGTACTATCCCTTATTCATTCTTATTCATTACAAGAATGAATACCTCACCTATAAATAGAGGTGGTCTTGCATTTTTTTTGAAGTATAAGAAAATATAGAGTACATAAAAGAGAGTAATTATATTAGTGAAAGAGAGACTTGAGATAAAGAAAAATATTATAAGTCTCCAACTATATTCACTATACAAAAGAGAGTAATTATATTAGTGAAAGAGAGAGTTGAGACAAAAAAATATTATAAGTCTCCAACTATATTCACTGTACAAAAGAGATTTTTATAAGTTGAAGGAAGGTGTTCTTTTGGTGGAGCTTTGGACTCTTCAACTAATTCAGAGTTGTTTGAGTTGTACATCGTGATGGGCTGTTGTATCCTGTAGAGGACAAGTCAAGAGACGTACTGCTGGATCGGTGTAGATTATGCAACAGTAGGCTTGAATTTTTTTAAAGAAAGCGAGATATTTGTGCTTCAGCCTGAGTTTTATTTATTCAATTTTTGTTCATTTTATTTTTCAACTGTAATTTCATTAGTGTGATATATTACACCAACAATATGTTTGAAGTCTATTATATGTGTAACTCTTAGAGATAATATTGGTTTAGTAGAAATAGAGGCTTAGAGCAATACGACTCCTCCTTAATATGTATGTATAAGTATAAGTCCTCTGTATCGAGCAATTTTCAATGAGAAAGAGTTGAACTCATTAAACAGTAATCCAAATACAGTTTTTTTTTTATATGGTATCAGAGTCAGGCCCATCCCAATTTATGATTATCGATGTTGGGGCCCCATATTAAAAATTTATTCTCCCACCAATTGTCCAATCCTGAGCGCGAGACAGGGTGTTAATTACCGCATCGGTAGGATGAGGAAAAAATGATCTCTTTATATGGACTTGGATAATCCTCCCCTCATAAGCTAAAGTTGAGCTAGATCCAAGATTCATTCTTTACATGGTATCAGAACACCTCATTCTTTACTACATGGTATCAGAGCACCTATATGGTCCTTTACCAGTTACCGGTATTAATACTATCATGCTAGCATTATCTCTTTTTACAATTGTATTACGTTGTTTCTTATTTTGGTTATCTTTACCATTATTAGTATTAGTATTTTTCTTATCTCTATACTTTCATCATAACTTTTTGCTTCTGGCATTTCTTTCAAACTTGTTCTGAAAAATAATTTTCTTGAGCCGAGCTTCTATTAGAAACAACCTCTCTATCCCTATCCTCTCCAAACCCCATTTGTGGGACTATACTTAATTTGTTGTTTTAATGAGTGGGTAAACACCAAATAGTTTTGAGATTGCGACTAAAACTTGATTAACAATCCGAAAAGCGGCTACTTTTATTCATCAACAATCCAGTCTCCAGGCAGCAAGTTCCATTTCTTTGCCAACAACCTGATAATTCAATTCAAGCCTATTGTGCAGACAATGTACAAGGAAAAAAAAAAGCATTGCATAATCTCAAATAAAATTCCAGGTGGATGAAGAGGGTACAACAAGAGCAAAAGGTGGAGGAAGAAGAAAGAACCAAGAGAAACAGATGGACTAAAGAAAACCTTTTTTTTCTTTGTTTTTGGTTGCGTACTGAGCATAATTGTTGTTGTAGATGGACAAAGAAAAACTTAGAGAACTTTCTAGATCAGTCGGGAGTCAAGGATTTTCATCAAGGAGATCAAAATATAAAGAAGTAAACACCAGAAAAAACCAAACGGATTCAACATATAATACATCTACATAGAAAAAAAAATTACCTATCTACATAGTATAATTTTCAGTGAAAAGGCCAAAGAAATTGGACAAGGGTGACTCTGCCATGGAGTACAAACTAGAGTAAACCCTTTTGTTTGCAGCATTCAATTGCACCATGAAACATTTCCTCAATTCCATACTTGTATTTGAATTCAGTGTCCAAAAGTTTCTTTGATGATAGGCTAGGATGCTTAATCCCTCCAATCTCTTTCAAAGAACTGCAAAGATGTAGCCGTAAGTTGAATAACATTCTTTTTTCCTTAAATGTCAGAAGAAAAACTAGCAAAAGGAGCGTAATGGGGACTCACTCGACATTAGGTATTCGATATTCAGGATACCTAGCTGAGAGGAACTTAAACAGCTCATCTGGTGTAACTTCCACAGCAGAGCAAATATACCTGCCCTTTGCTTTACTATTCTCTAGAAGGAATATGTGCGCACTGGCAACGTCATCTACATGCACGAATGGGGTAAGCGAGGGATACTTCATGCAATTTTCCTGATTACCTGCATAAGTAAGGAAACAAGGCAAAGGAAAAAATGCTTAAAATACAGCAACTTCTCCATGATTAAGTTGATTCACTGTTGTTTTCCGGGTTTAGTAAAATCTGTAATTTTCAGTAATAACTTCAAACACGTGTTCAACTTTAAATATGAACAATCAAATGAAGTATAACCCAACATTCACCACAACATTTGAATATAACTATCTTAACACACTCAGAACCGATGCACGTAAAACAGTGGAAAAAAGATGTGATGCTTTTTAGCTACTTATCCCAAAGAAAATTAGTTAGAAGAAGAAATTAGAAGCTGGACGCATCTTGGCAAGAAGCAAAAAAGAAAATGCTCCTTAGTGAAAATGAAGAACCAAAAGACTTTCTGAATGTGATCACATGAAACCAATTCTCTAAAAGAATCATGACAAAAATCATCTGAATCGTCTATGAAGAAGCATGTGATGATGCCTGTGGAAGAAGAAACGTGTGTTCAAAGGCTTCTCAGAACAAGACGTGCTTATGTCAGAAGAAAAAAAGCAACCATGAAATTATTGCAAAATGTACGTACAGCAACAAACATATAAATATAGCTTAACTGCCTTTATGAAGAGAATATAGCGTAACTGCCTTTATGAAGAGCTTCCTTCATTAAAGAGCTATTTAGAATCTTAGTTTTTTCTAAACTAAAAACATGCTTGATGATTTCACATGAAAAAGTTATATGGGTTTAAGAACAGAAGGGGCATACCATAAATCATTGCCATGGCTGATCGTAATGGCTCTGGGAATTGAGGACTCAAGAAGGGACCATGTATCCAACTAGGAGTAACAGTCACCAGATCTAATCCATGCTTCTCAGAAAATTCAAGAGCAGCCTTTTCTGCTAAAGTCTTGCTAATCACATACGAAGCTGCGGATATAGGCTTTAATGTTTTCATGACATGAATATCAGACCATGAGCTTTCGTCCACTGTGTCTAAACCTCTATCATTAAACACAACCGCTGTTCTGCTGGAAGTGTAAACAACTCGTTTTACTGTTTTTGAATTGAGACATTCCTGTAAAACGCCCAATGTTCCTACAACTGCTTTTCTTATCTTTTCGTCTTCAATTTCTTGGTCCCCGAAATTCATTGGATGAGCAACGTGAAATACTCCAACGCATCCTTTAATAGCTGCACTAAAGCTTTCCGGTTTGTTTAGATCAGCATTAAATATCCGTAGCCTTTGATATGCACCGGGCAAGTTAGTGAGGTAGCTAACATCTGTTTCGTGATCTATAAATTCATTCACAGTTTTTCTTCAGATATTACACCTGAATGACTACCAACTGGAAAAACAATTACAGTAAAAACTTAAAGATTAATTCAGTGGGAAACATTAACCTTGAGTGGACCTTATGGTAGCATTTACTGAGTAGCCATGTTGAAGAAGCTTCATTATCAGCCATGATGCTAGATATCCTGTTCCACCAGTTACACAAACCATACCTTTGCTATCATCCACTTCCATCTCTCTCTGTCTCAGTTATTTCGTCCTCTCAATCTCGTATCTATCAGCTGCTGATTCAACAGGTCATCCGTCCTTTACCCCCCTTTCATCATAAGGCGTAGTCCGACTCTATCTCTGAGTAGAAATTCCTGTTTTTAGGTCCCTTTTATGCAGAATTCGTAAACTATGCAGCACTTTTCAAAAGTTACCGAAAAAAGAAAAGCACTAATACTTATTAATCCGTCATTTAGAGGAAAGCATCAAGAATTAGTACAAAGCTAGTTGGTACAAACTATATAAAAGGAAATACAACTGCAAATTTTCTTGCATATCGCTTAGTTGTATGAATACAGTAACGAAAGTTCAGATATCATAAAAAGAAAGCAAAAGAACTACTTTGGTTTATGGTATGTGGAGTTGAGTTTTACAGTTAATGAACAATTTCAACTTCATCTGTTTGCAACACTAAAGCATTTAATATCCCTTTTCTCTTCATCCTAATCCAACGCGTACTTCTATTATACTAGTACTTTCTAAATCTTTAGCTATTTTTCCTCAATATTGACCAAGTTGACGCTAACTTTGTTTGGACTGATCTAATTACCTTTGTCTGTGTGATACTTAATGTTCCCAGTAGGATATTATTAAAATTGAACTTGGTTATAACCACTGAATGTTCTCACACCCAAGGGCATGGTCTAGTGGTCGTGAAACAGTTATATACAATGGACTAAATTCTAGAGACAAAAAACACTAGATATTTCTTCTCATCTACCTAAACTTTTGGTAGGCAAAGTGACCCAATTTTTTATACTGGTGGGAAGGAAGAAACAGAAAGAGGCGGAATCAGAATTTGAAGCTTATGAATTCTGAACTTGCCGTCGAACACATAACCCGCCTTAGTTACTGGGTTCTCAACTAAATATTTATACATATATAATAGGTTTCCTAACACAAATACATGGTCTAAGCTCTTGTTTGCCATAAATTTTGAAGTTGAAATTAGAAACTTGAAACTTCAAAATTTGAGTTATTGAAGTTGTTATTTTTGGCATTTGAAATTGTGTTTGGACATGCATTTTACTTAGAAAAAATTTAAATTTTTGTGAGCGGAAGTCCCAAAAACTGGTCACAGACCTGTTTTTGGTAATTTGAAAATATTTGAAGATCAAATTAAAAATCATATCAAGTGTCATGATCAAACAGATATTTGAAGATAAATTTTCAAAATCTGTTCAACAGAATTCATCCAAACCCGGAGCTAATTATCTAGTTCCACCTTTGGTAACAGGTACCCAATGGAATGGTTAAAAGGTGCATGCAAGCTAGCCCGGTGCTCCGATCCACTGCACCACATTTATCAAGACAACAACCAAAAAAAAGAAAAAAAGAAGGCCTATTATTGAGTTACAACTACACAATATAATTAGCAAGAACTTGGATAAAATTTTCCCACAATGTGTCCAATGTGATAAAAGAAAATTGTAGCAAAATATGGAGTACTTATTTTATTAGAAGAGGAACTACTATTTGATTATGTAGAGCAAAAACAGATGGAAAAAAAGGGGATTTTGGAGAACCTGGAAACTGCACCGACGTTCAAGAGCAGAGCCAATCAATGTTAATATGTTATCAATTATTGGACACAAGCCATAAAAAGAGAGCTATTTGCATCACAATTAAAAAAGTTGCGAAAATGAGGTAGGAATGGCTCTCAAATCTTCAATTAATTAAAAAGAAAAGTTAGAAAAGGTAAAATCATTCAAATAATTAAAGATAGTTATTGAACAATTCCATTAGTTATCTCAATAACTATTCAATTGTCGAATAATTTCGCACAATTGTTGTACAATTTTGCATAATTGTCGAATAACTTTTATAATTGTTGAGATAATTTCTATAGTTGTTGAGACAATTTTTACGGTTATTGGGGCAGAAGTATAAAAATAAAAAGCTGAAAAAAATTTATCACTTTTACTTAATTTTTAAAATTTGAAAGACCCTCTTAATTAACAAATTTATTTGACACTTTTAATCACAAGTCCCTAAAAAGTTACTATATTTTTTTCTTATAAACATGAAAATATCATAGTTTTGTAAAAATTATCAAAATTTTCCTAACTCTTGTATAATCTTACCAAATGAGCAAATCATAATTCCTAATCAAATATCGGAATATACTAAACCCACGAACTAATAAATCACAATTTTCAACCATCTTTTTATAAATAAATATTGACTACTACAGGTTATTATAAACTTTCAAATATATATAATTTTATGAAGATTCATTAGCCTAATAAATTAATAGTAGTACTAGCTATTATTTGATAAAATCTTTCCACGTGATGCATACAATCTCTTCACGTCAGGCATGAGTATTTATTTATTGAAAATTTGAAATTATGAGAATTTTCTTATAAAATATAAACTTATAGGTCAAATTTTATGTTATAGTTAAAAAATAAATTGAAATCATAATTTGAAATTTCAAATCCTAATATCATTTTTTTTTGTAGAATTTGAGATTTGAAATTGAATTTTTGTGCAAATTTTATTAATAAATTCTGATTTGGAATCAAAATTTAAAATCAAACTTTCATATCCTATGATCCTATCAAACACCTATTTCAAAAGATCTCTTTTCCTTATTCAATTTCTTGTTTTGTTTTATATGAGTGAAAGTGTTTTCCTCAAGTGTTCGATTAGTCTAAAATCTAACAACAATGTTTTCTCATAGAAAACGTTTTTATAAATACCACAACATTTATTTAATCTCACTTATTTCAATCAAATATCTAACGTGTGATCGTGAAATTTCAAAAGATAAGGTAAAGGTTAAAATAATATTTGGATTTTAAGACTTATTCTATTTCTTATTATTTTACTTTTGCATTTTTTTGTCAGATGTTGAATTGACTAAAAAAGTGGTTTATTTATTGAGACAATTGTCATTAAGGTCCCGAATTTTGGACAGTGACAAAAGCATCAGTTAATTGATTTTGGCATTTCTAGCTCTTAATCAAATTACATTTTATCAGAGAGATATTATATTTAAAGGGTTAGAGATTAACTAGTATCCACGGTAGTGGAATGATTATTTTACACTGATGCTTAAGGTTTATAATAGATAAGATTCAAAATTATATTTTAATATTTAAATATAAATAAGAAAAAAATAGTAGTATAAAACAATTGAACTTTAATTATTTTCTATCAAAAATAGAAATGACCTTCTTCTTTTTTTCTGTGCAGATCTCCATCTTCATCTTCTGTATTTTCTAAACATTGATTTAATTTTCCTAGTACTACATTCAATTCCTTCGAATTTTGCTTTGATAAATTAGAAATTTCTAATTTTTCGATGTTTTGCAAATACAATTATTGGATGTCAGATTAAGAAGATATATTTAGATTAAAAAGTTCAAAATACTATTCAACACTAATGTATTGAACATGTCCTATTTATTGAAAAATTTCAGCAAACAAAAATATTTTTTATAGAATTATCATTGTCACCATTGTCCAACTTCACGGCCAAATTGAAACAGCTCACGAGCATATGCAGAGGTAAGAGTCATGTCGTCGGTAATGCTAGCAGAAACAATTTGGGCAATTATGTCCACTAAACAAAAAACACGTCGAATGCACTATTAATTAATAAGAGAAAACACTCTTCTGTCGATATATAGAGACACTTATCTAGACATTATGTACGTTGATAAATTAATGTTGAAACAGATAATTATATTAATAATTGTCTCAAATTCTTTGTATATGTCAATGATTTACTTCTATGACGTTAAATAAATAATGATATCGTAAAATAAACGACCATGAAATTAAATAATAATAATAATCATAAACAAATGACCATGAAATTAAATAAATAATGATATCGTAAAACAAATGACAATAAAAATAATGATACCATAAGTAAAGTAGTAAATTCTTCCTATTTTGGATAGAAAATAATTAGAGTCCAAATTATCTTTATGTACTTTTTATTTATACTAGTTTAGGGTACATGTGTTGCACGTGTATCAAGCATTAATTAATAATATATATATATAAAGAATAAATTATTATGTGTACGTTATTTTATCAAGTACAAAAATTTTAAGAATATAACGTAAAATTTTGAAGATAAAATAGTGTAGTTAATTAAAAAGGAACATGATAAATCACCGTCACACTAATAATTAAGGAGCAAAATTAGATGTAGCCAAAAAAATATTCTCCGTTTAAATTTATACTATTTAGTCTCTTTCTATAAGTTGAGATAGTCCGAATTAATGACAACCAGAGTTTAGACACTCTAAATAGTATTTCGTCATTATACTTATTTCCTAATTCTAAAATCATGTTTTTTAACGGAGAGTTATTTTTATTTTTAGGATTCTACATTTTTATCAAAATTGAAGGCATTTTAGATGATTATAAATGTATAACTTATACAATGTCTGGTAAGTGGATTGGGCATCTAAACATTTTTTCTTCGCATGTCCGAATCATCTCAATTTCGCCTCTTACCTTGATCATCACAGAAACCACTCTCACCTTATCTGGAATATCCTCGTTTCTAACCTTATCTCTCCTAGTATGCCCACATATTCATCTAGTATCCTTATTCTTCGCTACTTTGATCTTTTGAATGTGCGAGCTCTTGACCATTACAACATAACTGGTCTAATCATCACTTTATAGATCTTACCTTTAAGTCTTGCTAACATATATCATATAATTAACTCCATTCCCAACAAAAATACTTGGTAGATAATAAGTAGCATAAATTTAGCTGTACATTCAAGTTATAATTACAACGGTTGCCTTTATTCAAGTCAACAAAGATGTGAAATTCATAAAATAGAAGTACAGGGCTTGTGTTCCATATTATACACTTAGAAATAGCCCCATTACACTCTAAAACATGTGTGTTATGTGGTAAGACAAACCCACCACAAGAAGTCAACATGACAACCAAAGAAGTAAAACAGAGGTTCTATACACTTGTAGTAGTAAAGCATTATTAACAGCAGAGAGACTTCACATGTTGCCTGAATGCTTCACTTTATAAAAGATGATTATCATCACTCAAAGCTATAAACAAGATGCTCTTTGCCTAATAACATTTTTCCCCACATAATGTGGAGTGTCGTTTGTTCAAAAAACAAACACTAACTTAAAACACACACACACGAGTTTATATAGGAATGTCCGGCTTAATAAGTTATTTTGTACTACTATTCACAGTTAGAACTCATTGCCACCATGTATCACAGTAAAGAGTCAGTTGATCTCTTGATGCATGAAGAGCTTCTCATCTAGATTGTCAGTTGGACAATCCAGAGAATCTCTAGAATAAGCCCTATCAGGTAAACAAACACAAATGTTCTGATTGTTGGATGGCAACAGTCCTTGGACAAAATCGATCAGGACAACATTTTGAATAAGAACATGACTTAATAGTCAATAATTTTGACGAATGTTAAACCATTATATTAAGATGATTTAACTCAAGACTATGCCATTATTTCTTTAAAGACTCAATACCTGATCAGCTATTTCTTGGCCCTCTGACCGAAAAACGATTGGTCAGCATTCGTTCATTAATCTTGAGTTCCGAAAATGAGCAACCAAAGATGCAACCTTTTCACTATGAAACTTATCCCACTTCTTCCCATTATTGAATGTCTGCACAAGTATATCAGACCAAGTTATTTTCAACTAATAACTATGACAAATCTATATTTTTTAATAAGTAAAAACCACATACAGTTTATGAAGATGGCTAGAGATAAGTACAACACCACAAATTTAAGGCTGGTACAATATGTGCTCTTTTTTTTTTAATAAATACAATATGTACTTCACATACCACAGAAATCTACAACCACCGGGAAAGTGGTTTTGTAAGAGAAAACTTGGTATTGTAAGAGAAAACTAACCTCTTAAAAGGAGATGATATGTGAACACCATGTTGATGAAGACATAACCAACATTACATTTGTTCTGAAGCAGCAAAACCATAGAAATAATTCTGGCTTTCAAATATAATAAAGAAATATACTATAGTACCTTGAAATCAATAGGCAAGTAGAGGAAAACGATCATATATATTTTTATGAGTCTCATTAATTGTTGTGAGTAGCATCTTTTAGGCATCTTTGTTGTGAGTATCATCTTTTATATATTCAACAATTTTCTGCTAACATTTAAATAAAGATAAGAAAGACTTACACATCAGCTTGCATGTATACTTCAGAGCCAAGAATAACCAGCGTCCTGAGATCGGTTACATTGTTCTTTTCCAAATTCTCTATATTACTTCTTAAATCAGAGCTAAAAGATGATAGGTTAAGAAAACTGCATAGACCTTATTCCAAAATCAATTTTCATATAAGTAATTAAACAATCAGTATAATAACGGATCCTTCATTGAAAATTTATAGTATTATGTATATAAGTTATTATACTAAGTACATGGATCAAAAGTTACTTCTGCTACATGTATTAAATCTTGAATTGCATTAAGCTCCTGCTATGCACAGGGGTTCAGGTAAGCACCGAACCACAAAGGTCTATTGTATACAATCTTACCCAGAAAATTATTTCTACAATTCGAAACCGTAATAAAAACAGGTCAGTTAACTTCACAAGAACATTATTTTATTTTATTTTTCAACCACAAGAACACAATTCAAATTTGATAAATGATACAGCAAATTAAAATCATAAAAACTTATCGAAATTGTCTTCGCCTGAACTTGATCAACCAAAGCAGCATTAAAACCAAAACCAACTTCCATCTTACTCAAATTAGACAATGCAAATCTTTAAAGAAGAAACCAAAGATCCTAAAACCAAACATACGAAAGCTTTTTTTTTAGTTTTAGTTTTTTTATAAACCTAATTACAAGCACCTTAACAAAGAAATAAACACGGTAGTAAAACTCCTAATATAAACAAAGAAAAAACTCAAAGAATCCTAGTATAATTTTACTTTTGTGCGTAGCTTTTCTATTCGGACTTGGTTAATTCTTATATTTGGTACTAAATATTTAGGACTTTAATCATAAAAGGAAAAAAGGGATTTTTGTAGTGGGTTTTTTAATGTTTTTATTAGTAAAAAAAATAGTAAAAAGACAATTTTGTCTAAAGTAAAGACTTTTAATGAAGGGCAAAAAGTTCAAACAACTTTTTTAAGGACCTTCACACTTTTAATATACTAGAGACTAGAGATAGAGATTAATATACTAGAGACTAGAGACTAGAGACTAGAGACTAGAGATTAGAGATTAGAGATTAGAGATAGAGATAGAGATTAGAGATTAGTAATTAGAGATAGAGATTAGAGATTAGAGATTTAAATATTAAAAAATAAAATAATTGAGAATCTAACCTATTATAAAACTTAAAATCCCCACCAGTGTAAAATAATAATTCCACTGGCAGTAGATTTTAATTAATCTCTAAAGGGTTATATTTTCCTGCTCAACTACAATAACTAATAATATAACTTTTAAAAAGAGCAAATGAGGAAATGAATCCTGACGTTAATTAAACTTAATATTCAGCAAGTTAATGGTCGAACCATCAACTAATTAAATGATTTCCCACAATTAATTCCCAGGGACTCAATTACTAATATGACATTAGGTAGTTTTAAACTATCATTTAAAAAGTAGTAATTTAGCTTTTAGGCGTGGGTAAAAATGTTGTTCAATTTTTAAAGAACAATTTGATTACTAAACAACAACAACATACCAGTGTATTTCCATCAAGTGGGGTCTGAGAAGGGTAAATGTACACAGTCCATACCACTACTTCAGAGGTGAGATAGAGAGGTTGTTTCAATAGACCCCCGGCTCAAGATAAAATAGTCTAGAAAGGAAATAATAAAGGAACAAGAAACAATAAGAATGACCACACCCAATAATAACATAAGCAAGACTCACCAAATAATACGACAAACGATAACACAATCTGAAATAATACTAGTACTAAAACTATTAGCACGGATAACAAAACAAAAGTCCTCCTACCTACTAGCAATGACGCACTTCTTCCTACTATCCTTCTACCCTAATCGGCCTCCTCCACACCTTCATATCTAGTGTCATGTCCTCGGTAAACTGAAGTTGCTTCATGTCATGTTTAATCATCTCCCTCCAATATTTCTTCGATCTACCTCTACCTCGTCTGAATCCATCCTTAACTAACCTCTCACACCTCCGCACTGGGGCATCCATGCCCCTCCTCATTACATGTCCAAACTATCTCAAGCTCGCTTCCCGCATCTTGGTTTCCACCGAAGTCACTCCCACCTTATCTCGAATAACCTCATTTCTAATCTTATCCTTCCTAGTATACCCACACATCCACCGTAGCATTCTCATCTCCGCCACATTCATCTTTTGGATGTGAGAATTTTTGACTGACCAATACTCTGCCCCATACAACATAGCCGGTCTAACCAGCACTCTGTAGAACTTGCATTTGAGTTTAGGAGGCACCTTCTTGTTACAGAAGACTCCGGAAGCGAGGCTTCATTTCATCCACCCTACCCCAATTTGATTATTCAACTACTCCCTCCGTCCCATTTTATGTGACCTACTTTCCTTTTTGGTCCGTCCCAAAAAGAATGTCACATTTCCTTATTTGGTAACTTTTTGATAGCACAATTACTCTTTTACCCTTATTGGTCCCACTTAATTAAAAAATGAATGCATTACCTTTTATTTTTTCAAGGACAACATGGTAAACATTATCAAGTCAAAAATTATTTCTTAAACTCCGTGCCCAGTCAAATTAGGCCACATAAAATGGAACGGAGGGAGTATTTTATTATGGGCATCTTACTTTTATAGTGATATGACTAATGATGTTTGATGATTATAATGATTATAAATGGTGGTTAGTGGCAATGACGACTGACTGCCCATGGTGGCTGGTAGCAATAATAGTAGTGACTGATGATGGTGATTGTGGATGATAGACGAAGACATCGGTATTAATAGCGATTAACAACGAAATAGTAGTTGTACCATGATTTTAAAATCTTTTTTTGAACAAATTAAAAATTTTATGAAAAAAATATTAGATCACGATTCAAGTTTTCTTAAGTTATTGCATTGGCTAATAATTTAATATTTAATTTCCAATATTATTGAGAATTAGGATATATTATGGATAAATTACACAAAACCCCAAACTTGAGTATCCTTATTACATAAAATCCCGAACCTTTATAAAAATTACATAAAATTCCAGATTTGTAGATTCGCACTTGATACATATCAGTCGCCTCTCACAGATGTATACATCTGATACATATACATATCCGTCGCCTCCCACAGCTACAAATTACTCCATCTTTGTCGGCCCAAATCGTACGACACAATATTTCAAAATTTCTCAATATCTTTGACGTTTCTCACTATCTCAAACCCCAAATACTTCAATTTTTTTCATCTTTTTTCTTCCCCCTGTCCCCCCCAAAATGTGAATTGATGTAAAAATAAGAAGAAAACGAATTGAGTATGTGAGAAAATTGAATGGGTTTGTGATAGTGAGAAACTGGGAGTTTACAGAGAAGGAGGTGAGGTCTGATAGATCGTTTAATGGAGAAAATAAAATAGGTGTATTAATGGTGTTGTCGGGCGAAGTTGATGGTTATTTTCTAATTTTTCTTTTATTGGAGGATGAGTATGGTGACTGATTTTGTGTGTTTGGAGGTGATGCGACGGTGGAAGTAAAGCATTGGTGGGACAAAGGTAATGTTTTTGGTGACTTGAGTTCATCGGAGATGGAATTCACGAGGGAAAGATGGTGAAGGGTGGAGGAGTTGTTGGTGTATTTGGCTGCTTGAATTTTCAATGGAGGTAGAGAGAGTTAATGGATAGTGGTGTTAATAGAGATTTTGTAAAATAGAAGTGTGAAGATGGAGAAGAAGATCCATTCATTAAAAAAATAAATTATAACACATAACACTGTACTAAAATAAAAGTATCACAAATATGTATCTCCTAAATCAACACATAACACTATATTGAAATAAAAGTATCACAAATATATATCTCCTAATTCAATATATAACACTATATTGAAATAAATGTATCAGAAATATGCATCTCTGCATTTACTAGCTTAATATGTATCGCAACACGATATGTATCTCCACATTACTTAGCTCCTTAACTCATGAGATTTGTGTAAGTTACCAGTTATTATAGCGTAAATAAGCCGAGTTTTTTAAAACAAAGGCAAGGAAGAAAGAAAAAAGATAAAAGAAAAAAGAAAAAAAGAGTAGTATAAAGCTTTACTTACCCAGGCAAATAACGATTTTAGGGTTTCGTTTCTGTAGCCGCCGCCGTCAGCCACCATGGGTCGTATGCACAGTCGCGGGTCCGTTCAATATCTCTTCTCCTTTATTGTATAATACAATTTGTATTCCATTTTTACCACTATTTCTCGACACATTTTAGTGATTGATTTTGTCTGTTGTTTAACTATTTCAGTAAGGGTATTTCAGCTTCAGCACTTCCGTATAAGAGGACTCCACCAAGTTGGTTGAAAACTTCTGCTCCCGATGTAAGCGCTTTTTAGCTTCTTTAATTCCTTGATAAAATCTGTTTTAGACTTATTTTGCTTATTCTTTTTGTGCTATCATGAAATAATTAATTGAGTTCGTATAGGCATTTTGGATGCTGCTAGTAAAATAGACCTTCTGGCACTCTGCAATCAGTTGTTAGAATCAATTCAAATTGTTCATTTGAAATTATTGAGACCCTACAGGTCTAGGATTTCTAGAACATGGGTGCACTGCTATATATATATAACTCAACATTCTACCAAATGCACCATTTAGCCTTCTTGTAGCATGAGTGTCAGCGGATAATATTATACCAACAACAACAACATACCCACTGTAATCTCACAAGTCACAAGTGGGATTTTGGGAGGGTAGACAGTACGCAGACCTTACCTTGTAGAGATGGATAAACTATTTCCGAAAGACCCTCGGCTTAAAAAACCTGCCAAACAGTTTGAAAAAGGGGATACAAATATGGGAACAATCACAACAACAAATTAATGTGAAATGGAAAGTGTTACACAACAAACATGAGAAAGAATAAAATAATGCAATGATCAGTGCACAAGCAGATAATATTATACCAATTTTAGAAAATTTATACATGAAGTACCTTGTTTTACAAAGTGACCACGGGTTCACGTATCCCATATTTAGCCTATAAAGTTGCCCCTGCCTACATTTTAAGATAAGCAATTTCCTTAAGTGCTGAACATGATGTCTCATCAGTTGATGTTTGATCTTCTCTTTTGTTTTTTAACTTTTCTCATTTTTATCGATCCTCTTTAGCTTCAGAAATAGGCCAGATTATTTTTCTATGATGTTCAAGTCAAGTGCCTGGACTATCCAATTTCTCTTTCATTCTACAAGTTTTGTGAAATATCTATATATATATATATATTACATATTGTTTGCAATAAAACTTGTGTTTCATGTCCAATCCTTGGGGTTTTCACTTTTAAATCGCCATTTGAAAAGCTTGGTATTCAAAGATGATTTCTTGAGTGTGAAGGTGGAATTTTACCTCCAGTTACCTTATATTTTTATCCGTTCAACTTTGCTTGCCATTCTCGTTTTCTGAACAAATGAAAGATTTCCATTTGCAATCTTATCCAATCACTAAATTAAATATTTCAATATCAAGGAAAAGGAAGGTATATGAGGTTTGTTGTAAAAAATGTAGTTCTTTAGCCTAAGTGCCTAACCGTGCAAATGCAAGTTGGGGGTTGCTCTTTGCCTCTTTGAGCTATATTCCCTATAAATAATGGATGTATAGGCTGGTGCTGCTTCTTCACTGCCTGTGTATGTAAGACTAGAGAAGTGTGTATATTGTTGAATTAGGTGAGAATCTTCTCCGATCCTGTTTGAACATTTTGATTCGATCCTTGTGATTTTTGATAGAACTTATTGGAGTTGGTCCAATTGAAATGTATCAAGCTAATACCCATAAATAATATGAGTAACTATTACATTACCAGTTTCAAAAAAAAACACCAAAAACAATATAACTATTAGTTGCACAACTGGCTGATCATTTCTTGACATCGAGTTCCAGTTTCTTTTGTTTTTCTAAAAGATCAATAAACGCAATAAATGCACTTTACTTTTCAATAAAAAAGAATACTAAATGCACTTTCTTGTGTTTCAGGTTGAGGATAATATATGCAAGTTTGCCAAAAAGGGTTTGACACCTTCTCAAATTGGTGTTATACTTCGTGATTCCCATGGGATTGCTCAGGTGAAGAGTGTCACCGGTAGCAAGATTCTCAGAATTTTGAAGGCTCATGGTACTCATTTGGCATGTTGAGTGATTAGGTTCATACTTCATAACACTTAAGTAATGGAAGTGGTTGACTAACCTACTGTTTTCTTTATTCTAGGACTTGCTCCTGAGATTCCAGAGGATCTCTATCACCTTATCAAGAAGGCCGTTGCAATCCGGAAGCATCTCGAGAGAAACAGGAAAGACAAGGATTCCAAGTTTAGGTTGATTCTTGTTGAGAGCAGGATTCACCGACTTGCTCGTTACTATAAGAAAACAAAGAAGCTTCCCCCAGTCTGGAAGTAGTAAGTTCAGTCTCATATATATGCTTTAGTTTTGTGTTTCTGAGTCACTGTACTACACCAGTCTAATCTTGTTTTTGCATCATAACATGTCTACTGTTTAATGCATGTCAATGTGCAAATTCTAATTGGAAATAACTTTTTACCTAAGCACGTGACAATAGTCTTTTGGAAAGCAGTGGCAAGATAATTCTAATTAGAGACCTTCTATGGCTCCATCAGAGCAATATGCTTGGTTGTCTCTGAATTTAGCTTTGGATTGCTTTCTAGCTGGAGACTGTTATTCCTTGAAAAAAATTTAATACTGTTGCTTCCCTGGTGAATTCTTAGTTCACGCATAAGCTGGTGTATCCGCTGCAGTTTCGCTTCACATGCTTAAATCATCATATACAATTCCTGTGGCTTTGGTTCCTGCGAGATGGTGTATCTGTTATACTTTTAGTTTTGTGTCTTATGAAATAAGCCTGCAGAGTTTTCCTCTTCTATACCACATATTACAATCAAATATAATGAGAAGAGTATGGAAAAAAAAATAAAAATAGAGGGGCAGGCCCATTATCTACCGAGTTTCGAACTGTACGCCACAAGCTCTTGGAGATTTCTCGCATCCGCATTTTTGATGTTCTTGCCTGCCATCCACATCAACGTACTGTTTCTAACTTTTTGAAGTTTATGTGGTTCATAGTGTAGGTTAAGTGAAAGAAAGAATCATAGGGTCTTTAGACAAACCTTGCTATAGTTGATCCTTCGGATCTGCATCTACACTTTCTCATTACTGAGCAGTCTTTGCGTTTATAATGAATTCTCTGCTGCATGTTGATGGCATTATTTGCACAAAG
The DNA here is from genome assembly GCA_031232105.1 of Capsicum rhomboideum. Taxonomy (NCBI): domain Eukaryota; kingdom Viridiplantae; phylum Streptophyta; class Magnoliopsida; order Solanales; family Solanaceae; genus Capsicum; species Capsicum rhomboideum. The sequence continues at coordinate 153,387,046 of CP124714.1, forward strand.
CTCTTGGGACAATTTCAAGCTGCAGTTATAAAAACAGACGTTTTCTTGCTCTGCCCTTAAAAAAGAAAAGGAACAATCTCAATCTGTATAGCAATACGAAATTATCTGTCTCCTTTCCCTCAAGGCTCCCATTTAGCCAGTTTACTTTCATCCCTCTAATCGCTCCAATTGGTTTATGTGAAGTTTGTTTCAATGCCAGTTTTCCTTTTCCCTTTCTTGGGAAGATGCATTACTAATGTCTTCTTCTTTTGTGTTTTGCAGTGAATCTACCACCGCCAGTACTCTTGTGGCATAGAGAAGACTCCGGCATTTGAATGCTCTACTTCTGGTCAAATTCTGCCTCCAAAGTTCAATATTATGTAGGAACTGCCAGGATTTTTAAATGAGAAAAAGAATTGTTGTCAAGATATTGGTGATCATCTAGGTCCTTTTTAAGTTGGTATTTGATTCCCTTTTCGTTCTTCAAATGTTGTGATATATTCAAGTTTTGGCTTCTTATAGTTAATAGTTGATCTTACCAAAGCTTTCAAATTGTTATGAATGTGATGTCAGTAATTGATAAATTTATGCCAAAAAGAACTATAAATCTGGGTAGCGCGTGGGAGAAATGGCTACTTCAATTGCCGTAGACCTCGTGCACCAACCATTGATGTTATTTCTTGGTTTGATAATATAGCTTAGTTATCTTGGAAGTAGCTAAATGAAACAAGTTATTTTGAAGTGAGGTGGGTTGTAGCGTTTATATGTAATTTCTAGTGGTCTTAAAAGTTGCTAAGCTTAAGCAACTTATTTTTGGAGTATAATTACATAACTAGGTAAAATTTGGCTGGGTTGTAGCACTTAGCCAAATCATCATTATATATATCCACTGAAGTGCTCATTATATATCCAGTGAAACATTGTTAAAAGTAGCTGAATAGAACCAAACTGTATTTTGCTTGCTGCTACAAGCTGAGTATAAACACTTGTGTTACAATCTTGGTCTAGTGGTCGTAATAATCTTGATACTGAACCTCAATTGAAGAGGTATTGATTTCTGCTGAGATAGAGACTTGAGGATTGGATTTTGCATTCACGAGACGAGAGATACGTACTGCAAATTGAATTTATGTCGTTTAAACTTTACTGGGCTGGGTTAATAATCCGTTTAGCAGTCTGTCAAAAAAAATTACTGGAAATGAGCTTGTAAACGTCTTCTACCTGTATGGGATAGAAATGATGAATTTTGATGTCTTTTATAGTATAGTTTCATGTACAGTTGTAGCAGGGATCTTTGCTGCTAAATTCATTATTCAGAAAACTTAAGTTTCAAAAGTTTGTCATGAGGAGTGAAGAAGGAAATGGCATAGAATGTAGCTTTTCAAAAAGAAAAAAAAATAAGAGGATTATAATCAGTGGGAAAAATCTCTATTTCTATTAGTGATCCTTGCCATATAATTTACTCAAAAAGATTATAAAACAAAAAAGATCGTACTACCTACTCACTATTCGGAGGTGAATCATAGAACACCAAAAGTTATGGTATCTTATGGACCTAACATAGGTCACATACCTCACGATATAAGATTGAAAGATTCAAACCTTCTTTCTTGGAGTAGAAAGGAACATGACCAAAACATACAAAGATCAACATAGTCGCTCGTAGAAACATATCTATTCAGATTCCGGAGAATAAATAGAGTTTGTGTTGTATTATTGAAGTTTTGATGATCTACAAACTATAGTGCAAGGGACCTGATCGGATGACAAACCAACACTTCTGGGACCTGGTCAGTTCGAAATTCGACTTCAGATAAAGTCAACTGAGTACAGCTGAAAAACTGTACTTTCTACAGAAGGTTGGTGGTACGGCAACAGAGGCATCAACCTCGACCAATGGCATGCGTCCTAAGTTTTGCTCTCTCTTATAAAAGGAACATTTCACGAAGAGCAAAATCTAGTTTTTGCAAATCAAGAATCTACTCAAAAGCAAAGGCCATTTTCTCAAAGAAACATAGCTCATTTTCAGCAAGGGACTTGATCCAGTGTGTCGTGTCTTTGTTATCTTTTGAGTCTTTATGTTTGTGCTCCCATCTTGTAAAATTTATGCCTGAGCTATAAAGGTCAGTAGATTATTTTCTTGTCTAAGTTCTTAGCTGAGTCATATCAATTAGAGTTGGTTGATTGAATCACAAAGTTCTTGGTCAAGTCTTTTCTCATCATTCATTTGATGTTCTCCTTGGGTGAGTTGCCTAGGGTTGTCGACTAGAGGTAGTTGACAAGTGGATGCAATAGAGTTATTGCATTAGTCTTGTAGTAGAGTTACTATAAGAAGGTAGGATTAAGAGTTTAATCCTTGGTGATTATTGGAGTCTGTAATCATGTTGTTGCTTGAGTTTAGTGAAGTGTTGGAAAATCCTGTGAGACAGATCGTGATTTTTCTCCCTTGAGCAAGGAGTTTCCACATAAATATCGTGTGTTATTTTATGATCTTATCATATTTATATTGTTTGTTCAAGTTTCTGTAATTCTTTGTTTAGGGACCTGGTCCCATAATTCGTGGTGGACTCATAGAAGTTAACAATTGGTATCAGAGCCTGTACTCTTTATAAGGCTAACACCTAGAAAGGATCCTGCTTTAATGGTTGCGCCACCAAACTTGGAAGAAGGTTAGTCTACCACCAGGTCTCCTCTTTTTAACGGACAGTTCTATTATTGGTGGAAGACTTGAATGCATGATTTCATAATGGCAGAAGACAGTGAGCTATGGGACATCATCTGTGATGGACCACATATTCCAATGGAGGAAGTCAAGGAAGGAGATGTTACGAGACTTGTTCCTAAGACACGAAGGAAGTATGATGAAGCTGACCGAAAAAAGATTGAGAAGAGTTACAAAGCAAAAAAATTGCTTGTTTGCAGAATTAGTCCCGTGAGTACAATAGAATCTCTTTGTGTGAATCAGGGAATGAGATTTGAGACTGTTTGAAGACTACTCATGAGGGAACAAGTCAAGTTAAGGATTCAAAGGTGGACATGCTCACTATACAATATGAAGCATTCTCCATGAAGGAAGGAGAAACTATTCAAGATATGCACACCAGATTCACTTCAATAACAAATGAGTTGCATTGTTTGGGTGAAATAATTCCACCCAGCAAACAAGTGAGAAAGATTCTCAGAATTCTTCCCAAATCATGGGATAGCAAAGTTGATGCTATCACTGAAGCAAGAGACTTTAAAGTTCTCACTATGAATGAATTGATTGGAAATTTAAAGACACATAAAATAAAGAAGCAGCAAGTTCAAGCCAAGAGAGAATCCAAAAAGGTAAAAACTTTTGCTCTCAAAGCTGCCAAATAAGATATCAGTGAGGAAGATGAAGACATGGCTTACATCACTAAAAGATTCCTCAAGGTGATGAAAAAAAATGGTGGGTTTCAAAGGAGAGGTAACACAAGCAGAACAACAAATATGAATGATCTTTATCACAAGTGTGGCAAACTAGGCATTTTATAAAAGACTATTCAATGCACAAGGTGGATTATAAAGATAATGTCAAAGATGGAAATGACAGAGGAAAGCAGAAGAACTGGGTCCCTGAAAAGGCTAGGAGAAAAGCTGCTGCAGACTATGTAGTCAAATAGGCTCTTGCAGCTTGGGGAGATTCATCCAATGAATCTGATGAATCACAGCACCCTGAAGATGTCTCCATGATGGCGGTTGAAGATGATGATGATGATGTTTTCAACTCACTTTTTGCCTTTATGGCAAAATCAGATAATGATTAAGATGAGGAGGTAACCCTTCTTGATATTAAATATAATATTGATGATTATTCTCTGAAGAAATTGAAAGGGTTAGCAAATGTCTTGATTGACTCACTATGTGAACTTACAAATGAGAAGGATCTCAGGAATGAGAACATTGATGCTTTTGAAAGTGAAAAAATTGCTTTAACCATTTAAATTTCTGATTTGGGAGAGATACTTCACCTAGTGTCCTTGGAAAATGATAAGTTAAAGGAGAAATTGACAAAATTCTCTGAGTCTGGGTCTAGGGGTAAAAATGAAGCAAGTAGTCTTCAACTTGAGCTTAAAGAAAGTTTGAAGAAGTCTAAAGTCGATCTTGTTGTATCTTTAGAGAGAAATGTTGAACTCCAAAAGGACCTAGTCCATGTCAAAAAAGAACTTAACAAGTCACTCAAATGGATCATCTCATCTCAAATACTAACCAATCTGACCAGTCAAAGATCCAAAAATGGTAAAGGGTTAGGAAGTCAAAAAGTCAATCCCCCTTACAATCCCCACAGTAAATATGTGTTTGATAATTTAATGTGCACTCACTGTGGTAGAAATGGTTATATTAAGAAGGACTGTGAAGCTAAGAAAAAGTTGAAAGGAGTTGTTCTAGTTTTGTTGAAAAAGGAAGAAATGTCAGAGGGGGACCTAGTCCTGTATCAAAAGCAAAAAAGATCAAGTTACCTGACTGGACAAAGAAAGCCTTGATTGCTCCCTTATCCCCTTTTTGGGAACTCAAATTGAACTGGGTTCCCAAAACTAATAAATAGCTTCTTGTGCATGTAAGAGTAAGAGGAAGTAGTCACAGTTGGCTCATGAATAGTGGATGTTCCAAACATATGACTGGTAGATCTGAAAGCTTTCTCTCACTCAAGGCACTTCAGAGTGGATGTGTCTCTTTTGGTAATGGAAAGAAGGGATATATTCTCGGTGTTGGAAAGATTGAAAAGTCCCATGATCAAGCTATTGAAAATATATACTATGTGAGTGGACTAAAATATAGCCTTCTCAGTGTCTCTCAAATTTATGACAAAGGGAATGAGGTTAAGTTCACATCTGATTGTTGCATAGTTACAAGGCTCAATTCTGAAGAAGTCATACTGAGAGCATACCGATGCAAGAATATGTATGTTTTTTATCTTGATTCAATTCCCGATGTAGATCTTGTGTGTCTCAATGCTCAAAGCAACAATCCTGACTTATGACATCGAAGACTTGGTCATGTCATCTCCTCTCTCCTCAACAAGTTGGTATCAAAGGACCTAGTCCGTGGTGTTCCAAAAGTCAAAAAGACTAAAAGGACTCTCTGGTTAAAGAAAGTGTTCATGTTATCAAAGAGATGAGTTCACTGAAGAAAATAAGGATGAGCTAGATGAACAAAATGATGAAGATGGTGAAATCAAAGAAATTGAAGTACCTGGTCCTCAGCAGGAATCAGAAGAACCTAATGATTCACAGTCTTCTAAAGTGCAGGATCAAGTTGAATAAAGATCAGGTTGTAGTTAGCCACAGTCATCCATTAAGGGATCAAGCTGGAAGCACAAATTATCTCATCCACTTGATAACCTTACTTCACCTTTAGACTCTGGTATGCAAACTAGATCCAAAGCAAGAAATTTGGCTGACTTCTTAGCCTTTATATCCTCTATTGAGCCTAAGAATGTGAATGAGACACTCAAAGATACAGATTGGGTGAATGCCATGCAAGAGGAGCTTCATCAGTTTGAGCATAGTAAAGTTTGGCACCTGGTCCCCAGACCTGTTGACATAACAATTATAGGGACCAGGTGGGTGTACAGGAACAAAAAAGATGAACATGGGATCATTACAAGGAATAAGGCTAGGCTTATGGTGCAAGGATACAACCAAGAAGAAGGGACTGATTATGATGAGACATTTTCACCCGTGTCAAGAATGGAAGCTATCAGAATTCTAATTGCATTTGCAGCTTATATGGAGTTGTTTCAAATGGATGTGAAAAGTGCTTTTCTAAATGGAAATCTGAAGGAGGAGGTTTATGTGAAGCAGCCTCCTAGTTTTGAAGATATTGATCAACCTAATCATATACTCAAATTGGATAAGGCACTGTATGGATTGCAGCAAACTCCAAGGGCATGATATGAAAGGCTATCAAATTTCCTCATTGACAATGGTTTTAAGAGAGGAAAAATTAATAACACCCTCTTCCCGAAGTCAAGAGGAAAAATTTGTTGGTTGTCCAAGTATATGTTGATGATATCATCTTTGTAGAACCTTCAAACTCATTATGTGAAGAGTTTGCAAAGCTTATAAGAAGTGAGTTTGAGATGAGTATGATGGGAGAATTGAATTTCTTTCTAGGATTGCAGATCAAACAAACCCCAAGTGGAACTATGATTTGTAAAGAAAATTACATTAAAGAGCTTCTGAGCAGGTTCCACATGAATGATGTTAAGCCTATAGATACCCCTATTGGCACCAGTTCAAAGTTAGATGCTGATGAACCAGGTCTTATGGTAAGTGAGTCTATGTAAAGGGGAATCATTGGATCTCTCCTATACCTAACTGCTAGTAGACCTGATATTGTATTCAATGTAGGAAAGTGTGCGAGATTTCAAGCCTGTCCAAAGGAATCACACTTTAAGACAATTAAAAGAATTTTGAGATATCTGAAGGGTACTGGGGACCTGGTCCTGTACTATCCTTTAGGTGACTCTTTTGATCTGATTGGTTATGTTGATGCAGATTATGTAAGGTATCTGGTGGACAGGAAAAACACATCAGGAATGACACATTTCTTGGGTTCTTGCTTGATCGCCTGAGGAGCTAAGAAGCAAAACTCGGTGGCAGTCTCTACAGCTGAAGCTGAATATGTTGCAGCTACCTCATGTTGTGCTCAATTGCTATGGATCAAACAACAGCTAGAGGATTTTGGGATAGTTTCAGATACTATTCCCTTGCTGTGTGATAATACAAGTGCTCTCAACATGGCAAAAAATCCAGTCCAATACAAGAAAACTAAGCACATTAATGTGAGACATCATTTCGTTAGAGACAATATGGAGAAGGGAACAATCTGCATGAAGTTTTGTAAGACAGAAGATCAAGTGGCAGACATTTTTACCAAAACTCTAAATATAGATTAGTTGAAGAAAAATAGGCTCAAACTTAGTCTAATTAAACTAAACTAAGTTTCCCTATGTTGGTTCCACCTCACCCTATTTTGGTTATGATTAAGAAGCAGGTATCCAGGTGGTAATGTGTAAAGGAGTCTAATTCAGTTCCATACCTTCTGCAGGTATACACCCATAGTGGACTAGCTAAAGTGGAAAAGCAGTAGGACAGACAAAAAAGTTTTTGTTCAGCAAGGCAAATTGGTAGGGACCAGGTCCCTGCTACGAGGTTAGTATCCTATATATTACTGTTTTAAAAAATTCTAAAGAAAGGTTGTCTGTTTCCACGTGTCCTTTCCGGCCTCTCTGAACCGCTGTCTTTTCATTTGAAAAAATAAAAAGGTGTGTCCACTAGGGAACAGACACGTCTCTTCACTTTAATTCTAAATGACACACCTCTCTCTCTCGCTATAAATATTCCTTCAACTTTAAATCCCTCACTCTTAAAAAATTCAATCAAGTCCAAAAATGGTTCTTGTCTCTCAATCTCTTGCAGTAAATCTCTTCTAACTCTTTTGACAAAATGACTCAGCCTTCATCTCCCACCAAGATGACCTCTGAAATCGAAAGCCCCAAAGTTGTCTCACCTCAAATCAACAATCCGTTCTTCAATGAAATTCCATCTTCCTCGGCAGAGAAGGATACATCCACCGTGCCCTCTGTTGAAGCCTCAATGCCTATTCCTTTTGACCCTCACTCTGAAACTACTTCAATCGCAGTTCAGGAAGAACCAACTCTCACTCTGACAATCTCTGTAGCCCCCATTGAGTCAGTGTCCAAAGGTCCACTTGGTTCCCTTACTACTGTTGAGAACACAGAAGTTGCTCAGAGACTAGGTACCTTAGATTCCTCTGACCAAAATCTTTTTGATGAAAACTTGTTTGAGAAGGACCTGCCCGATGGAAGGGGTAATCCTTCTAACAGTGCTGTGGCAGGAGAAAATTGGGTGGCAGAGAGCTTGAGATTACTGTCTTATGACCAAAAAGTGATGCAAGATGAGCCTGAAAAAACTCTTATGCTAGAGTCACCCACTTCCTCTCTATGCCCTATATATGATGGAACACCAACCTCTACTATTGCATCCAAAAAATTCCCCTACCTCCAGTAGAAGATGAAGAAGAGGAAGATGACCAGGATGATCTAGTTTAGAGTCGAATGGGTCTGCGTGGGCACAAAGTAAAGGATCAACTTGTTGATAAGACCTTGAAGTCCTATATCATAAGAGGGACATACAAGAAACTAATGAATAATGCTCTAAAATCCAGCAAGAGTGCTACCAAGAAAAGAAGATTGAAAAAGACCTCTGAGAAAGATAAAGCAGCCCTGCTCACAGAAGATGTTATGATATTCGAGGAGAAGGAAAAAAAAGAAGAGATAAATTCTAATGTTGTTGCCGCTACTGCTAAAATAAGAAAAGAGCAGGTAGTCTGAAACCTGCAAAGTCTTCAATGACCAAGCCCAAGGCAACAGGTACCAAGAAGTATATCTCGGCAAAGCGGAAGCAAGATGACTCTTCAAAGGGACTTCATCCTGAGGCTGACTCTTCCACACCTTACATAGTGGCTGAGCCAGTAGAAGGACCAGGTACCTCTTCAAAAAGAAGAAAAGTACAAAATCCTCTTAAGGTTGCTATCAGGGAGGAAAGGATTCAAGAACTTAAGTGTCAAAGAGTGCTAAGATGGAGAGTTTTTGATCCAACGATCTTTGAGCAACCTGGGATGAGTGAATTGGTGGAATTTGTGAGACATAAAGACTGGTTGCACCTATTTGAACTACCAGTTCCTGCAGTTCATGACAAGGAAGTGAGAGATTTCTACTACACCATAAAGTTTGCCAAGGATGTGTTGAGTCTAACTGCCATGGTACAGTAAGTACAAATGTTTCTGAACGAAGAAGTTCTTGGAGAAATTTTAGATGTGCCAATAGATGGGATCAGGTCCGTACTGAATCAAAAACCATCTCTAGAGTTTGTACTAGAGATTAACAAAGTTCCTGAAAATTCAAGAGCTGGAGTGTCTAAAAAATTCCTCAAAAGGGAGTTTCAATTGGTGTTTGAATTTGTGAACATGGTTTTGCTGCCACGCTCAGAAAAGTGTACTACGACATCTGCAGTGGAGCTATTCCTAATGGAATCCCTCAGTACATTTGAGTTGATCAGTCTTCCTGCTATCATAATCGAGCACATGTACAAAGTGATTCATGTGAAGAATGACAAGCATGGCATGCCTTATGTCTATCTTCTAAATAGAGTGTCCGATCATTTCAAGGTAGTGTGTGCTAAAGGGATGACTTGTTGAGTCAAGCAAACGTTCACAATAGTCACTCTCATTGAAAATGAGTGTGTTGAAGGAAAAGTTGGGACCAAGTCCAAAGTGTCAGAGTTGCTCGAGAGCCAAGAAAGGCTGACTACTGATCTGGAGGAAATGAGGGTAACACTAGCTACAAGGGATGCAAAAATTTCACATCTTAAGGCAAAGGTTCTACAGCTCTCAGTCCAGGGACCTGGTACCTCTAAGAATTTGAAAGAAGAAAATGAAGGTCTGAAGGCTCAGATTGCAGTCTTAAATAGAGAGGTTAAAGAGCTCAATGCTGAGGTCAAGGATCTTACAAAGCAATTTCTCAATACGGACGCAGGTGAAAGTGCATGCATGGAACTGGTCCTCCGCTCTCTTACCCCTAAGCCCCCATCCTCCTAAGCCGTAGTCTTTCTTAGTTTGTCTATGTCCTTCTGTCCTCAGTCCTTGTCTCATGTGGCATAATCAGAACAACCTTCTCTTGTATTTTAATTTCAGTAATAAGTATGATGATGTTCCTCATGCCTTAATGACTATCTTGTTTTTTTTCTACTGTCTGTCTTCCTCTTTTCAGTTGTTCATTCGTGTAAGTGTTGCCTCAATGGCCATGAATTGACCTGCCTTGCATGTTGCTTAACTTGGTTTACTGCTTTACTTTTTTATGTCGCCAAAAGAGGGGAGAATGTTATTGACAGGGGGAGAACTTGGTTGGCTCCACAAGGACCTGGTCTTGGTAATAGGGGAATAGTGATAGATGTTGCTGATAGGAGGAAGAGTTTCTTGGTTTTCTAGTTTCCACGGGGACCTGGTCCTGGTTACAAGGGGAATAGTTTGTCATCATCAAAAAGGATAAAATTATTGTATTATTAAAGTTTTGATGATCTACAAACTATAGTGGACCTGATTGGATGACAAACCAACACTTATGGGACCTGGTCCTTGCGAAATTCAACTTTAGATGAAGTCAACTGAGTACAGCTGGAAAACTATACTTTCTGCAGAAGGTTGGTGGCACGGCAATAGAGGTATCAACCTTGACAAATGTCATGTGTCCTAGGTTTTGTTCTCTCTTATAAAAGAAACATTTCACAAAGAGCAAAATCTAATTTTTGCAAATCAAGATTCTACTCAAAAGCAAAAGCCATTTTCTCAAAGAAACATAGCTCATTCTCAGCAAGGGACCTGATCCAGTATGTCATGTCTTCGTTGTCTTTTGAGTCTTTATGTTTGTTTTCCCATCTTGTAAAATCTACGCCTGAACTATAAAGGTCAGTAGATTATTTTCTTGTCTAAGTTCTTAGCTGAGTCATATCAATTAGAGTTAGTTGATTGAATCACAAAGTTCTTGGTCAAGTCTTTTCTCATCAGTCATTTGATGTTCTCATTGGGTAGAGTTGCCTAGGGTTATCGACTAGAGTTCGTTGACAAGTGGATGCAATAGAGTTATTGCATTAGTCCTGTAGTAAAGTTACTATAAGAAGGTAGGATTAAGAGTTTAATCCTTGGTGATTACTGGAGTCTGTAATCACGTTGTTGCTTGAGTTTGGTGAAGTGTTGGGAAATCTCGTGAGACAGGTCATGGTTTTTCTCCCTTGAGCAAGGAGTTTCCACATAAATATCGTGTGTTATTTCCTGATCTTATCATATCGGTATTGTTTGTTCAAGTTTCTGTAATTCTCTGTTTAGAGACCTGGTCCCATAATTCGTGGTGGACTCATAGAAGTTAACAGTTCGTTTCTATTTGTCCAAAGAGGGTAGGGTTCACTCCTGTGACAATTGTAGCTTGTTGATTGTCATAGGAATTAGGAATCTCTATGCATGCACTCTTTCGTATTGTTTTATAGAGACTAATTCAACCTTCATTTGGCAGTAAAGGTCATTTGCTTTTAGAAAATTTAACCTGAATGGAATAAACTTTTTTTTTCTAAAGAAAATCTTTGGAAAACTAATTATGGAGACGGAGTGTGTAAATAAATTCAGGACATTTATAGTTAAGCACTTAAGCCGAGGTTTTTTCGAAAACAACTTCTTTACCTGCGTACACTCTACCCTCTCCAAACCCCACTTGTGGAATTTCACTGGATATGTTGTTATTGTAGTTGAAATTCGTAATTAAATTCTGCAACTAAGGGCAAGTGTTCGGTTTTTCAGTTTGGTTCTTTGATTTTTGATTTTAGAAAAGTGTGCACCGAACACCGAACCGAACTAATTCGACTTAGTTCAATTTTTCAACTTCGATTCAGGTTGTCAGTGTTTCTACAACTATTTTTTTTATGCAAATGAGAAGTAAAATAAGGACATAAAATCAACGTACAAAACACTTAAAACACTTTTAAATGTGATCAACAAACCCTACTCCCAGATCCCATTACATTTACAAGTTACAACTCCCACTTCACCAATCGTGATGCTGAGGCTATAAAGATTTAGAAATCTTCTCATTAATGTAATGGGGTTTAGGGTATCTTATGGACCTAACATAAGTCACATACCTCATCTTCCTTGGGGCAGAAAGGAATATGGCTAAAACATACAAAGATCAATGTAGTCGCTCGTAGGAATGCACAATAAAAAGCTGTCTTAGAGTCCTCAAATTTTCTAACTTAGATGATTCTTGTGAAATCGCGTCCTTATTTTTGAAGCAAAGAGAAGATATTTACTTATATCGGCATGTCTCAACTTCGGCATTCTCCAAATCGCGAGTAGATGTGCTATAGAGCCTGAATGCACAATAACTCCAAATTGCATATATTTAGTATATTAATGTGAAATAGCATCAAATAGCTCAATTTTAACCCCAAACTTTACGATTCATTCATCGCAACAATGGAACTTAAGCCGTTTGCAAACTCACACCACAAAGTGGCTTTCCTGGATTAGAACTGGGAAATAGAAAGGATGAAAAAAGGAAAATTGAAACTAACAATTCAGTAAATATTATAGTAGTTGAACTTTTAAAGAAGTTGACCTTATTCAATATTGAAGCTTTTAAAATGGTTGGAGAAATATTTAATATTTATACTTTAAAAAACCTTTTTATTACAAAAGTTCGGTTCTTTGATGCATCGAAGAATCGCAACCCTAACACCGAACACAAACCGAAGAATCGAAGTTTCAAAAAAAAAAAAATCAGACCGAATAATCGAAATGAAGAAATGAATTAGTTCGGCTCGATCTGATTTTTCAGTTTTTTGGTATTTATAACCTTTCCTAGCTTCAACTTAGTTGCACTTTTACCATGAGGTATCTGGAGAAGGATTCTACATGAGCAACAAATTACTAGATGTGTGTGTGTCTAGTACGTTATTGAATATGAGTTCTGATGTAATTGTACTACTAGGAAATAAGATCTACAATTGTTGAGTGATGTTGACTAGACTACTCAAGCATAATGTTTCTTCAGGTAATGTATACATATAACTATGAAACATGTACGTAGAGCACCAAGTTAGAGAGCTAATATTCAAAGCCTATTCTTTTTTAATGTCTAAGAAATCTTATTCAATAACATATTAGACTCATACACACATACGTCTCGTGGTTTGCTATTCATGTAGAATCAAAATTTCTCAAATCTTATTTTGTAAGATTCAAGGGCGTCTCAATAAAATTAATGGCTTAAAACATAATTTTAATAAAATGTCTTACATATATACACATACACACAATAATAATGATAATTTAAAGTTCTATTTTTTGTTGTTACATACTACTTGTTTTTAGTGTAGTATTCTTAAAAGACATTAAACATTTAACTTCAACTTCACATAGTAATATTATTATTTATAAAAGCAAGGATTAATTCTAGTTAATAAGATGATAACATTTTTTCGTAATACATTATCTTGGATGTTGTTGTAAAAAATTTATTGATTAATATAAAAATTTGAGTTGTTTTATTCGAAGTACTAAAATATAACTGATAAAAAGTAAGTTTTTTTTTCTTTTTTTTTTAAATTAAATTTTGTACCTTTTATTTTTACAATCTTAAATATTGTTTTAAGTGAAATTAAAATCATAAAATTCTCTATAACAATTTTTGGGGTCTCAAAATTTTGGGGGCCTAAAGCAAATGCTTTACTAGGCTCGCTCTTGAGCCAACCCCGTTAAGATTGTACTGAATATATTGTAGTAGGGTCGTGGTTAATAGGGGTGGCAACAGGGCGGATTGGGTCAAATTTGGATGGGTCAAGACCCGACCCAACCCAAATTTGTTTGGATCAAAATGGGTTATAACCCAACCCGTCCAATTTTTACTAAGTTTTAGTTGTTTTATTTGTTCTTTTATAAATTTTTAGCATCGAAATAAAATATTTTTTTATTATGGCGTAATATAATATATCAAATTTAAAAAAGTTTTTAAAAATATTTTAACAAGATTTCTCAAAAATCAATTTGGGCTACATATCAATTTAATTTTTAATGGGTTAAAACGGATTGAATTGAAATTGATTTAGTTAATAAATGAGCGGATCAATAATCAACCCTAAACTTGAATGAATTGAGCGGGTTTGGTTTCACTTTGCCACCCCTAGCGGTGAACACTCACTCACCCCACCCCCCACCCTACCACCCCCAGATCCCCTATGCGAGATGTTAATAAATATAAATAGATTCGCTAAATTCCTACCTTTCTGTTACTATTTTGTATAATCCTATTGGATGGAAGTAGAAGATTCTAACGATTTCGATTTTGATTGATGATAAATTAAATTATTTTAAGAAAAAAGGGTCAAAAATACACCTCTATTTTTATTAATTGGTTAAATTTGTCCATAGTTATACTCATCATCATTTTTTTCCTTAGTTATACTCATCATCATTATCATACTCAGTGTATTCCCACCAAGTGGGTTCTGGGGGAGTAAAGTATACGCAGTCCATACCACTACCTCAGATGAAGTAGAGAAACTGTTTTCGATAGACCCCCGACTCAGAACAGATAACCATAACGAACAAAAATCATAAAGGCCAAATATGCCTTTGATGTTATACTATAGGACCAAATATACCTTTGTCATTACCAAACTTTACATATTTACCCCTCAATTGAATGAAATCCTCAAATCAAATGAAAAAACAACCCAATTTCACTTAAAATTACTTAATTATCTCTTTTAATTCGATTCGATCCACCTAATAATTTTAACCCGTCGAAGTAACACCCAAATCTCATTTCTCCTGGTCATTTATCTTTTTCTTGTAAAAAATAGTATTAATATTGTCTTAATATTTTGCTTCTCTGTCTTAAGAGTTGCCATGTGAACTTGCACCATCATACTTCTGAATCCATCAGACTGATCTCTTGCAAAATGTTTCGTAATAATACAAACTTAAAACTGCTCACCAAAATTATTAAGAAAATCAAATACTTAGAAAGCACAAAATGACCAGGAAATATGTACGCAGCGAACCAGAACAGTACTAATTTAAACTATAAAGTCATAACATTATGCAACTCTTAGAACAAAGAAGTAAAATATTAAGACAATATTAATACTATTTTTTACAAGAAAAAGATAAATGGTCAGGAGAAATGAGATTTGGTTGTTATTTTGATGGGTTAAAATTATTAGGTGATCGGATCGGATTAAAAGAGATAATTAGGTAATTTTAAGTGAAATAGAGTTTTTTTTATTTGATTTGGGGATTCCATCCAATTAAGGGGTAAATATGTGAAGTTTTGTAATGACAAGGGCATATTTGGCTCTATAATATAACGACAAAGACATATTTGACCCCATAATATAACTAGGGACAAATTTAACCAATTAATGAAAGTAGAGGGATATTTTGACCTTTTCCCCTTATTTTAATCCCTTTCATATCGGGTCTAAAGATATAATTTATTCTATAATATAATATTCTTCTATGATATTAATAGTTAAAATCATTTTTTCTCGCGTTAGTGCCTTAGACATTTATGATTATTTTTATAATATAAGATCGAATGTCATAATTCTTAATAGTTAAAATCACTTTTCTCGTGTTAGTGCCTTAGAAATTTATGATTTTTTTAATAATATAAGATCGAATGTCATAATTCTTACTTGTACATTATTTTTTGGGAAAATTATATAAAATGTCCATTGAGTTAAATTTCTTACACAAAAAATAATTCATTTTTTTTTTTTACTTAAAATGACCAAGCGGCCATGTTTCATTTCACAAAATGGCCACTCGGCCAAATATATTACAACAAATGAGCAAATCTGGCCAGTAGGCCATTTGCTTCCATTTCAAAGTTTTGTTTTTGGCTTTTTGCAGTTTTGTTTGCTCTGTCATTTTAAAAAAATAATTCTTTTTGTATTTTTTTCTGCACTAAATATTTTAAAAAAAACTTTCTTGTGATTTTTTTTTTTTAAAAAAAAATTTTCTGCAACTTTTTTTTTTAAAAAAATTATTGCTACTTTACACTATGTTTTTCCTTTTTTATTTTTTAAAGAAAATTTTGTTGCTCTTTTTTAAAAATCTTTTTTACTCTTCTAATTGTTTTATTTCTTTTATTGAAAAAAAATGAACATTTATGTCATTTTATTATTTTTTGTTTATACTTTTATTTATTAGGTTGGAATGCATGATAACCAAATAAATATCGGTATCGATAAATACACATTATATAATTATTTATATATTATCGATATATATCGATACACGTTTATATATCATTTATACAATATCGATACACGTTTATAGATCATTTATATAATATCACTACATTACATAACTTTTATACAATATCGATACACGTGTATACACTAGTTATACAATATCGATAAACGTTTACACACCATTTATACAACATCGATACACGTTTGTGCACTATTTATACAATATCGATACACGTCTATTTACAATTTATACGATATTGATACACGCTTGTACACCATTTATATAATGTCGATACATTACATAACTATTTATACAATATCTATACAAGTTTATACACCTTTATACAATATCGATATATTACATATACACTACATAACTATTTATACAATATCGATACATTGCATATACACTACATTACTTTTTGTACATCCTATATACATGTTTATACACTATTTATATAATATTGATACATGAAAAAATTACATGGAAAAAGTTTTTTTAAAGGGGAAAAGTATTTTTTTAATTAAAAAACACAACAACAAAAAAAAAAAAAAAAGTTTTTTTTGGAAAAAACATTAACACTGAAAAAAAAAATAGGAAGCAAAAATGACCTAATGGCCTTGGGCTGAATTGAACTCTGTTAAGTCCATGACCCTTTGGATTATTTTTTCTGTAAATAAAAAATGGGTTATTTTTTTTTGTAAATTTTTTATTTTTTTGTATATAAATAAAATTTTCCCTTGTTTTTTATTGGTATTAGTGAAAAATTGCACAAATAAAATCGCATAATTAATCATCTGATGCTATGGAGTCCCCACTCCAATATATTTTGTAAGGCAAATTGGATTTAGTTTTGTAATGCGCGTCTGATACACGTGCTTTGAACTTTTTTTTACTTTGCCAGAATAGTATACACGGTTGGAAAAAAATTGGAGGGGTCATTCATGTGGATTAATTCGGAACCATATTAAGAGATAAATAATATATAATTATTTATATGTTTAAATTTATAAATAATAAGAGAGGAAAGTCATAGTTATTGGGAACTATCCGAAGAGATAAAAGAAGTCTTAGCTTTCGGAACTTCTCACTTTTAACAACACTAAAGTTCTTTTGAAACAGAGAGAAAAATCACTCTCCTTTCTTGTTTTTGCCAAACTCTCTTCTTCTTGTGTGAAGAAGTCATATTCACCAAAATGTTTGGAACAATCTTACGTTCATAGACTGAATACGATATAGTTCATCTTTATATGTGATTACAGTGAAACGAATTTAATGATCCTGCAAACTATATGTTTGATTAGTCTCTTTGATTAGATTCTTCATAGTTCTAATATAAAAATGAATTGACTTTATATACGCTGATTGTGTAAAAAATATTTACCCCTTGACATATTGTACCAACTATTAATCCTACTTTCTATGGACAGTCACATAATAAGTTATCTTTCAGGTGATCTAATAGCTTAAATTTTTTTTTACAATGCCAGTTTATAGAAGTTTTTTAACCAAAGTTTAAATCCAAAAATACAGCCAGATGACAAAGGCAATACAGCTTGATGGTAAATTGTGATACTTCCAATGTAAGAAAAGACAACTGCTATAACAAGTAGACAGACAGCTACCAATGCCAATTATATGGCCAAAAATGTGGTTAGTAAGTCAGTAAAGCAATGTAGGTGCTAAGCAACTCTATGAAGAGCTGACTAAGATGAGAAATTGTAAGCCTATGTTGCTCGAACTCTCCAAAAATGTTCCCACAACCGTGTCGGATTCTCCAAGAATACACTATGTTTGAAGTATCCGACACGCACCCGTCGATATTTTTAAAGAATCCAAGCAAAATAATTGTAAGCTATTTAACTCCAACTGTCAGGTGGATCAGATGGCATAAGGAAAAACACATGGCTAATTGCACTAAGTTGACAACACTGCAAGCAATTGGCAGCATTTTGCCCAAAAATCTTTGGCTAATGCCTAATAGTAACCACCCATGTATTAACAATTCACTCAAACTCTAAAAAGTGCAAGAATTTTGTCATATCTGCTATCAGCTAGCAATTGGCAGTTGGCAACACTTTGTCCAAAATCTTTGGCTATATTAGAATCCATCCATGTATTAATAATTCACTCAAACTTAAGAGTGCAAGAATTTTGTCATATCAGCTAGCAAATTGGCAGTACTTTCTCCAAACACAGCAACCATTCATGTATTAATAACTTAAACTCAAAAGTTCCCATGGCACAAAATCCAAAATGCTATGAGCATTTCCCAAATGTCATAAAGATCACTACAAAGAAAATGAAATCTGAGGAAAACCATCAACACAGACAGTGGTAGACACACTATTAAGAGGAGTTCAGTTCACTGTTTTTGTGCTCGAAAGCATCAGATAGCAATAAGAATATGCAAGTGTTTCTAGAATCAAGCACGAAAAGTTATTTAAAAAATGCACTAAAATCCATTTTTTCAAAAAGAACATTACCTTTATTTGAATATTTCCTCCAACAGTTTCCCGGATCATCCCCAGCAAGCATGCAACCTTTCACATTTTTCAAATCTAAATGCACTTGTTTCAGAGGTAAAATTATGATATCTAGATACATTTCGAGTTTAACGTCTCTAACAAATCATATTTGAAACAGCCATGGACAAAATTAGTCACTACAAGAGAAATCCATGATATCAGAGAATAACACACCGTATTGCTCATTCAAGGTCCTAATATCATCTTGACCTATCCTATAACATCTTTATTTCTTGCAACTACTTCAATGATGTAATCATCTGATATCAGTGAATAACACATTTTTGCATATACAAGGGCCACATCGTCATGATTGAACTAAAGCTATGTGTTGGTTACATATGCTACTTTCCCCCTCCCCGGACATCACTGTTCAGTAGGGAAGCGTAGAAAAACATAGGTTCCAAACATTTTAACCTTCCTGTAAGAGAAAGGTACCAGAGTTTTGTATGAGCCAGCAACATGTTTCTGTACGATAGTAACATTAACAAGATAGCGGAGGCTAAGCTCCAGATAGAGTAGATTTTCTCAAAAGATACAAATATTATTTTCCAGGAAATCACATGTTTCTAAGAATTTACATCTCATTTTGAGGATAGTTATAAGTACAAGAAGTAACATAAATGCTAGTTTTCCGACATTAAACCAAAAATGTGTTGAAAAACAGACTGTCTCCATGATTCCTCTATCTATTACCTTTTTTCTTTTAATTATTGCAGCACCCTACTGTTCAACCAGCAAAGTAGTTGCAGGACTCTGGTTATAACCTTTTCTAACTTCTTAGCAACTTGAAGATATTAGTAATCACTTCTCTCTTGTGATACTAGGAGTAACTATTTGCTTCTTTGTCACGCTTTGTGCATCTTGTGATTAGTGCGCTCTATAGTTCCGCATCTTTTGTCATATACCACATTGTAACTTCAAAAGATTCTATATACCCGCACCCGCACCCGCTCTTTTTTTTTTTTTTCTTCTCCACGAAACATAAGTTCCAGAAAATCTAGAGAAAGGAAAGAATTGCACCAATCTATTACGATGACCCTAAATTTTCTTATCAGTATTATTACGATGACCCTAAATATTCAACTTCTAATAGTACAATATAAGATGCATAATCTTATATTTTGAATTAGAAGGATCAAACTTCAGCAACTATGTACACCAAATGATCACAGAAAAGAAATATCAGAATGTTGTAGCAACATAAAAACACATAACAGGATTAACCAAAATTATCTACCTATAGCACAATATCATCTTGATAAACAAAGAAATATTCAATTTAAAAAGATACAGAGTGAACCAATTATGGAACTATCTTGCTACTTTTATTAGAATCTGATATAGATGATACATGATTGCTGTCCATCAATCAGCAGCTCTATCTGTCATGAATTCTACAATTATAAAACTACAACAATTACACTTAAAAAGTGGAAAAAGAAAAAAAAAGGGATGGCTTCAGTTTGCATCTGATACATAACAACTTCGCCAAGCAAACACCGTCCATCCACCACAAATTCTTCGTCGTGGGATTAGATGTGCCCTTTATATGGTATCATTAATATATGGAGGTAAAAAAAAACAAGGAGGCAACAAGAGGAGATACGTTAAAATAATCATAAGAATCAAAGTGAAAAGAATTAATTGTCCTACCACACAATTGAATCAGAATGTATCACTGCACGCTTTTCTTTCCATTACCATAGTAGCTTAGGTACCATCGAACAAATTTCTTCAATCCTGTCTGTAGATCTGTGGTAGGCTTATATCCAAGCTCCTTCTGCGCCGAGCTTATATTTGCATGAGTAAACTGCACATCTCCATTTCTTGGCAACTTCATAACCAATCTCTTAGCCTTTGCCTTTAACAACTTCTCCAAAATGCTGACAAGATCAGATACCGGGACAGGGGAAGTGTTTCCCAAATTGAACACCCTCAATTGAGCAGGACCTTTCTTCTTCCCACCACTTCCCGTGCTCTTCTTAGCCGTGTCCAATGCCCCCAAACAACCCTTCACTATGTCATCAATGTAGGTAAAATCCCTCGCGACAGTACCATGATTAGCCGCCTCAAAGATTGGAATTGACTTTCCCTTCAAAATATCCCTTGTGAAAAAGAAGTAAGCCATATCTGGCCTTCCCCACGGTCCATAAACCGTGAAAAATCTCAATCCAGTTATCGAAAGCCCATATATATGATTATAAGTATGAGCAATCTCCTCACCAGCCTTCTTAGTAGCAGCATATAAACTAGCAGGTTGGTCTGTCCTATCCCTCTCCGAAAAAGGTACCTTAGTATTCAATCCATATACAGAACTAGACGATGCCCACACAATAGAAGGTTGAGGATTAACACTCTTACAAACCTCAAGCATATTAACAAGACCAGCAATATTACTATGCACATATGAGCTAGGATTTTCCATAGCGTATCGCACACCGGCTTGTGCAGCTAAATGCATAACATG
Organism: Capsicum rhomboideum; assembly: GCA_031232105.1. Classification (NCBI taxonomy): domain Eukaryota; kingdom Viridiplantae; phylum Streptophyta; class Magnoliopsida; order Solanales; family Solanaceae; genus Capsicum; species Capsicum rhomboideum. The sequence continues at coordinate 153,407,881 of CP124714.1, forward strand.
AGTAAATGCAACAATTTCAAATAGTTTCTTTAAAAGGGTAACATCATTAATATCCCCCTCGACAATGTACACCCCAGAGCGCTCTAATAGCTCTTGCCTCGCTCTTTTAAGCGAGGGATCATAATAATCATTAAAATTATCCAATCCCAATACACCATCTCCACGACGTTTAAGGGAAGCTGATACATGTGTTCCTACAAAACCAGCTGCCCCAGTAACCAAAACACATATACCATTTCTTGACCTGATTTTTGCTGATGCCTTTATCCTTTTTTCCCAAGCTGGACCTCCATAAGAACTTGTTCTAAGAGATCTTCTTGAAAGATCTGAACCAACATGTGTTGATGCAGCTGGTGATCTGTAAAAGAATACAAACATTAACCCCAAAAAAACAAGTGACCAAAAAATGAGCTTGGCTAAAGAAAATTGTAGCCTAATAAGCCTATTATAAGGTGATTTTTCAATCTTGAATTTTCCTGGGGTTGATGGACTATTGTCAATGTGCTTCATTTGGGACATTATTGATTTATTTCTTAGCAAATCTTGAATATTTGAGCAATACCCAAATCAAGAATCTCTTATATTTCTAAGGAAAATCAACAAAAAAAAATCTTTATTTTAGGGTTTGAGATTTTATTTTATTTTTTGGTCCCCAATGAAGGATTTGATTGTTGATAATGTTAAATGGGGATAGGAAAAAGAAAAAGGGGTATGGGAATTTTTAGCACTTTATTTTATATAAGAATAAGAATCTTCTTGGTTTATTTTTTGGAGGGATTGGTTATTGTTCAAGTTAACTTTGTGGGGTTTCTTGATTTTGATTAAGAAGTTTGTGATTAGAGAGAGAGATTAAGAAGGTGTGGACTAATTGAGGAGGGAGTAGAATGATGTTTGAAGAATTTAAAAAGGGAATAATGAAGATTTGGAGTGGACTAATGTGGGGTGGGGTGAATGGGGGGTGGGGTGGGGGATCAAGAACAAAGTCAAAAATGAAATGGATTATTGTAATCTTTGATTGGAGATGTTTGCAAATGAAAGCTAATTTTTTACCATTAGTGAGGTTCTTGGAGGAGAAAGAGTTAGGAGATGGGAGGAGGGAGATTATTGCATTTGTTTGGTGGAGAAAAAATAAAAACACAAATTTTTGAGGTATTTATTTACATATTGTTAGACTTTAAATATGAGGGGAGTTTCTGATTTTGGGAAAAGGGATTAATTTTGAGGCCTTTATTTAGCTAAATTGCTTAATTTAGATATGAGTGGAGTTTCTTATTTTGGAAAAAAGGATTAATTTTGAGGCCTTTATTTGCATTAAAAAAATTATTTACTTTAAATATGAGGAGAGTTTCTTGAATTATGGGAAGTGAGATTAATTTTGAGGCTTTTATTAGTTTTCCGTTTCATTTTAGTTGATTCTTTTATCAAAATTAAATGTTTTATTTTATTTTTCTATTTTAGCAAAACAATTTTTTTAAAACTTTTTTCATACTATTTTTATTATTAAATAACTGCATAGTAATCAAATTTAAAATTTTAAAATATCATTAATAAAATTATTTTAATAAAAAATACACTTGATAAATTGTTTACTTTAAAAATGAAGGGGGAGTTTGTTGATTTTGGAAAAAGGGATTAAGGTTTTAGTGTTGTTGAAGGGTGAGAGAAATGAGGATGGTTTGTTGGAGATGGAATGGGCGAGATTTTGGGGCTAATTATGAGGGGCTCCTAATTTACATCCACATTGGTTGGTGAGAAAGATTTATAGGGATTTGATAATTTTGAATTTTTGAATATCCACATTCCTCACTAATTTCAATTCTTTAATGCCCCGTTTCACCATGCGAGATGAAGTCATGATTTGAAATCATGATATGAAATTATGAGATGAAGTTAAAGTTTTGTTTGGACATGTAGTTTGAATTTTTTATATTGTATGTTTTCTCATGAACATAAAAACCTCATAAGTTGTGAAAACTATCAATTTGCCCCAGTTCTTTATACAATCTTACCAAATAAGCAAAAGTTTATAACAAAGTATGATGCACTATCACAAAACTATCATAAAAAATACTAACATTTATTAATTAAACTTTTGTTCAATAAAAAAATAAAATTGAACATGAGTTGTAATGTACTACTCTTTAATATAATTCGCCCACATAGTACGGACAATCTCCTCACGTTGAGCTTGCATTTCTCGATCAGATAACTGAGAAGAAGAACCAACATTGATACTTTGAGTCGTTTGTTGGTCAAAATCATTAGTAATTATATCTTCATGTCATGTACCGTGAATATTTTGTCACTTCTTTGGTATTCTCACAAAAAATTATGTAACACTGCACAAGCTATGACAATTGTCACTTGTGTGTCAATATCATAATGGTTCATGCCTTATTTCAATATTCGGAATCTACTTTTTCAAACTCCAAAAATCCATTCAATCACATTACGTAGAGATGAATTTTATTTTTTAATGAATGAAGTTTTGTAAGAGTCTTATCCCTTTAATTCACTATAGAAAATTATACTTTTTAATGAATGAATTTGAGAAAATTATATTTTTTAATGAATGATTTTTTTAATGGTAAAGTAGGAGTTGATTTGAAGTAATAATAAATGTTATGTTGGTGAGAGTAATAGTTATATGAGATATAAATGGTTTAAAGAGTAATAATATGAACTATAAAATTTATTTAAATATAAAAAATGATTGTTAGATATAAATGATGTGGTGTTCTTTTTACAAAATATAAACTTGTGGGTTAACTTTTATATTTGAAAAATCTCAAATCATGATTTAAAGTTCCCAAATCATGCTTTTTGGAGCATTTGGGATTTCATGTCATGATTTTAAATCATCACATGACCAAACGCTGATTTCATGTCATGATTTCATATCACAGACATGAATCGCATGTCCAAACGCCTACTAATACTCTTCTTCTGTCCAAACTTGTCCCCTATATTAAAAATAATTTTTTTTATTTTTCATCTTTAAATATTTAAATGACTTATAATAATTAGGAATGGTATAGTAAAATTATCATTTTATATATTACTTGATATGTCAAATCAAATATGAACAAGTAAATCCAGTGATATCTAGTGAGCTTATTACGCCAATTCCCTTGAGGGATCAAAACTATCTTCAGTCTAAGCAACAATTAGTGTTGGTGGGACACGAAATGCCATATTAGATATATGAAGTCAAGGAGTTATCAGTCTTTGTCTTATAATCCCCCAGTTTAAAAAAGAATAACCTATTTTTTTTAGTCTATTTAAAAAAGACTGATTCTTTCCTTTTTTGGCAACACTTTATTTTCAACTTTCCACGTGGCATGTTTAAGACCACAAGATTAAAAGACAATTTCGTACATATGATATAACTTGAATTTAAGTCCACATGATTCAAAAGTTTTTTTTATTATCTTAAACTTCATGTCAGGTCAAAAGAGGTCATGCTTTTTTAAACGGAGGGAGCAGGTTTTTTGTCCTTTGAGTTTGGTTATTAGTTGTGGTTTTTACACTTTGATCATTATTGTATCATGTTGTGACTACTGTTTAGAATGATTTGTCAGGTTGTCTATAGTATTTGTCATATCTGTCTTCATTTCCGTCATTTCTTTCTCTATACTGCTTTGGACTGTTTTTTGCTTGTGAGCCGAGAATCTATCGAAAACAGTCTATCTACCTCTAAGATAGTGGTATAATCTGCGTATATTTTACCTTTCAAATTCTACTTTGTGGGATTACACTGGGCATGTTGTTGTTGAGTTATCAGTCTTTCCTGGATATATTGAGGCGACAGCGTGATGCATCTAACTTACCACACCCATGTAGTGTACTGATTACAAATTTAAAAGAACTCGCTATTTTTTACACAATATAAATGTACATATAAAAATACTAAAATCTTAATCAATATTAAATTTTAAAGGGTGAAAATCATTTACACCCCCAGCTTTGCTCTAAAAATCAAATTCTCCTTTCAACTTTAAACAATAATCATTCTCCCCCCTTTATCCTTCTTGACTTTTTTAAATGTGTATTTTACTCTTGTATTATCAATCTTTATATCATTTTTTAAAACTTCTCTATAATCGTGATTTTTATTTTTCTAATCTATATAACGCATTTTGTATGAAAATAAATAAATATTATTTCTTAGAGGATTAAAAAAAAGAAAAGTGAGAAATACTACGGAAAAGGGCCAAAACTACCCCTGAACTATTTGAAATAGAGCAAAAATACCCCCCGTTTGTTTTCTGGCTCAAAAATACCCCTCTATTTATTTTTTAGCTAAAAAATGCCCCTCATTTTAACGGAGTGCCAAACAGGGCCAAAACTACCCCTGAACAATCCGAAATGGAGCAAAAATACCCCTTCATTTATTTTTTGACTCAAAAATACCCCTCACATTAATGGAGTGCCACCAAGCACACCACGTGAAAAAAAATTGTCACATGGTTAGTCCACGTCAGTTTTCCATTTAATACCCAACAAGCCCACTTAACCATATTCCAACTTAACAGCCATTTAATATCCGTACCCGACTCATCTTAAAAAAAAACCCGATCTCTCCTCATAATTAAATGGTAAAAATAGATCCACCCTTCATTTCACTTGCACTCTCCAAAAAAAAAAATCGATGCAGACTAGGGATTCTGAGGGAAAAGAAAGCTCTTAGTACACGGGTTGATTTTTTCCCTAAGGGCTTTCTTTTCCCTCAGAATCCCCAACCTGCATCGATTTTTTTTTTTTGAGAGTTCAAGTGAAATGAAGGGTGGATCTATCTTTACCATTTACTTATGAGGACGGGTCGAATTTTTTTTAAGATGGGTCGGGTACGAATATTAAATGGATGTTAAGTTGGAATATGGTTAAGTGGGCTGGTTGGATATTAAATGGAACACTGACGTGGACTAACCATGTGACAATTTTTTTTCACGTGGTGTGCTTGGTGGCACTCCATTAATGTGAGGGGTATTTTGAGCCAAAAAAACAAATGGAGGGGTATTTTTGCTCCATTTTGGATAGTTCAGGAGTAGTTTTGACCCTTTTTGGCACTCCGTTAAAATAAGGGGCATTTTTTAGCCAAAAAACAAACGGAGGGTATTTTTGCTTTATTTTGAATAGTTCAGGGGTAGTTTTGACCCTTTTTCGAAAATACTAATTGAGAATATAAGTTAATGACATTCTATAATGAAATAAATGAGAAAAATAAAAAATATTAATAATAATCAAAGCTCTAATATCTATTTACAAGTGAAACATGTAATTATAAATTTACCAAAACATCAATCATAAAAAAAATTAGATTTTGTGATAAATTTATAAAAGAATTATTCTACTTATAAAACTAATGAATTTAAATAAAAATGATAACTACCTAGGTGAAGAAAAAATAAAATAAAAATAAAATAAAAATATAATAATAATAATAATATAATAATAATAAAAAAAAGATATTACATAAATGAAAGATTGAAAATGTTAAGAGTAAAATCGGCAATGCATAAGATAAAGGAGGGAGAATGATTATTGTTCAAAGTTGAGAGGGTGTTTAATTTTTAAAGTAAAGTTAGAGGAGTAAACGATTTTCACTTAATTTTAAATTATTTTAAAAGTATAATGAGATTAATATTAAAATTTTAAAATCAAATTGATTAAACTTAAATTCTGAATCCGTATATTAAACATATTAGTTGTTGTAGTTAGTGATGAGAATGAAGTAAGAATGTGAATAATTAACTATAACTAGATTAAGTGATAACACTTCATCTAAAAACACAAGTACATGTTATGCTTATAAGTATTTTTGGCAAATCCCAATTCCATTGTGTTCTGTTTTTTGTTACGTATTTTATTGAATTAAAAAGGAAACGAAAGTAGCTTCATTACCATTAAAAAGGGAGACCATAGATAAATACTCATACTTGGCATTTATGGCAAATCTCAATTCTCAAATGCTAGAACATTACTATATAGTAGTATGAACTTCTTGCAAATATAGCTCGAGAATACCTTCCTTTTCCCAAGTAAATAAAACAAGTACAAATTATGATCCTTACTCCTTCTTTATCTAACTCAAAATCATTTCATATTATAATTTTGCACAAAGGGTTAAGAAATATAAGTGCCTAGGCAGTAAAATGCTCCAAATACGTTACACTATGGTTTTCCTCTTTCCATTTATGAAATTATGCAAGAGATGATTTACGTGTTACTTTGTATCTCAGATCATAGCTATAAGCTTTTACGGTAAAAAGGACATGTTTGTTATACAATACAAAAACCTCGCTCTCGTTAATAATTCGTGTTAAATGTGTTCTAATTATCGTTATAAAGATGGACTAGAGTTACCCTTAATGTTGTAGCGTTCCATTTTCTCTGTTATCAATGTGTAGTTGTTGGTCAGTGAAATAATGAGAGATTCAATATTGCATTCTCCCAATTGAGAAGAAAAAAGAAGATGAAGTTCAGAATGTAGACAGAGAAGAAAAGTGTAAAGCTTTGTTACTTTTGATTGATCTCCATGTTACATATAAGAGAATTCAATTAACCTAGCTAGTTTATTGATTAATGACCTCCTAACTAACTTATGGATACATCAGAACACTTTAACAGTATGCTTAATAGGACTAAAGAGTCTCCTACCTTAATCACATAACCAGTAATAAATTTTCTTGAATGTGGATATGAGACCCAACCTGCATAATAAGAAGTTTTGACCAAAATAAGCCATTTTAAAAATCAATTCACCAAAGTAATATGTTTTTTGAAAATTTTACAAAACTAGTATAAACGTTGTTGGCAGTAACGTATTAGGTTTTAAAAATCTTAACGGACCAAAAGGAAGAGCAGACGGCGTTAAAGTAGGAATCGTTACTGACAGTAACGTTTTTGGCTTAAAACGTTATCAACGGTGACGAGACTCTGCAACTCTGCCACATCAGACTATGCAGTAGATGGAAGTACATCTAGTGTAATTTCTTACAAACTTCGCAATCGTCAAAACAATTTTCATGTGAGATTATTTGGACTATTAGAGAAATTGGCCTAAGTTTTTGGACTCCAATGATATAGTTGGTCTAGTCATAGTTAAATAGAGCAATTTCACTATATATTAATCCTTGATAAGTATTTTAATTAGTTAAGGGATCACTGTTTGCAAGAGTTAACTCAGTCTTTTTTAACTAAATCATCAGTGTTTTGAAGAAAAAAAATTAAGGTCTCTTCTTGAAGTTCGGTTTTAGCCCACCAAAAGTATTGAGCCGTTTCTGTCGGTTTTGCCTATGTTTGAGAATAAACACCTTTTATATACTATTATGCACTTATATAAGGTACGTTGACACATTATATATAATGTTTTCCCCAAGATATTGTGTATGTATATATTATATGATAAGTATTATATATTAGGCTACGTAACGTATAATATTTTATGTTGAACTACGTAACGTATAATATTATATATTAGGCTACGTAACGTATAATATTTTATGTTGAACTGTATATTTTGAAAATATATTTCTCAAAAAATTATTGTTAGTTTTCTTCTTCTTCACTGGGACCATTAAGCTTTTTCAATTGATAGCCATGAAAAGAAGTTTCCTATGTAACATTGAATTGGAGAAATAAGATAACGCCCCAAAAAGGAGATGGAAGTCACTTATCCACATAAATCTCAACCATGCTTTTGTTCTTGATTTGGGAAAGAAAATTACAAAGTGTGAGGGGTTGAGTAAATACTAAAAAAGCCTTAAAAGTAGACGGTCATGTGAGAGTCCACATTTTAGTTTTAGGTAATAGGAGAAACAAACTTGTAAGCAAGGCAAAAGATCCTACTTTTTAAGCAAAGGCAAAAGATGCACTTTAGCTTCATTCTGCTTACGTTACTTGTTTGTTATACCACAATATTCTAGATTCACTACTTGACTCAAACAAGAGAAAGAAACAAGCATAATTTTTTTTTTATAGCTATTCGAAATATGTTCCCTATGATTATTGAATTCATAAATTATGGTCAACAAACAATACGAGCCGCTAGATACAGTGGTCAAGATTTCATGATTACTCTATTCAACGCAAATCATTTACCTTTAACTATATAATACCACTATGAAAAATTGATCACATCGAAACGTTTTTGAGGCCGAATACATTTTGAGTTTGATAAATGCAGTACTTATGAAGTATGTAGGTAGTCTGCGCGTATTTCCTATAGAATTACCCGTTGTCTATATGTTAATTTGTGTACCAAATAATTTTGTCCTCAAAAACTTGATATAGGATCACGCTCAACTTTCTTTGCCCTTAACGTAAGTTCTCAAACTTTACCTATATATATCTAGACCTTAAAGGGTGTGTTCGGTATGAAGGAAAATATATTTTTCAGGAAAATAAGTGATCGGTTTTTTACTTATGTACTTTTTACTTATTTCTTGTGTTTGGTACATAAGTAAAAAATATACTTTAAAAATATTTATATATAATCTAGACAAACATTATTGAGAGAAAGGGCCGGGGGGGGGGGGGGGGGGGAGGGGAAAGACCAATCAATGTGGAATGTTACTTGTGGAACTTGTTTTTCCTACTTTCACCAGGCAAATCATTTACTTGTTTTCTAGAGAAAAGCTTTGCCAAAAATTTTGGCAAATCAAATGAAGAAATTGGAAAATCCTCCATACTGAACACACCCAAAAAATGGAACTTTCCTAATGTAAGCTGGACTATATATACATTCTACGTATCAAGAGAAAAATAATTTGTTTCATGTTTAATCTTTAATATTAGCTACTCATTCTCAAATTTATTAAGACTATAGAACAACAAATATGTTATTTAATTCACTAGTACAACTAAAGGTGCGCACCCTCTTCCAAACAAGAAAGAGCTCTAATAGCTAAGTATCTAATGAAGATATTTCAAGTTTTCCAATATCCACTGGACAATTTATGCCCCCAAAAGTTTAGTAGTCAGCCAATTCTCTATTCACATTCCTTTTTTTTTTGGGAGTAAACTGAAAGAAGCCAAGGTGATTATTGGTTTAATTTATAAAACAAATTGCATGTGCCACTTGGAGTATGAAATCTTATAATTTATCAAACAAATTGGATGTGCTACTTAGGGGTACGGAATATTGTTGATCAGAGCTCGGTTCCCAGGCTCAATGTGTAACTAGGCCCATTTTATATTTTATAGTAGTTGTACTCGGTCCATTTCTTGTACATATAAAAAGGCCCACTCTCTATTGTCATAGGACAAGAGAGATATTTTCAGTTGTGAGATAGATAATGGAAGCTTCTAATTTCTTCCTTTCTACTTTTTCTCTCTCTATGAATTAGGGCTTTCTTGTGATTGTTTCAACAAGATTGAGGAAAATATCTCAATCTAATATAGTATCAGAGCATGCGTAGTATAGATCTTGTGACCAACTTCACTTCGATGGTACCCGTGAAGAAAATCTCAAAGATTTGAGCAAGTTTTTTTGGTTTTGTCGGAAGCAATTTTGGAAGCTAGGGTTTTCTCCTACGTATGGATTTCTCAGTTATGAAGGCCTTTAATTCTTCTGGTTTATGAAGAATCGTGGTAACACTATTCTGACTCTCATTTTTTGCTAATCGTAGAGTATTGTTGACGAATCTATGCATTTGATGGAGTGTTTTCTATAGATTTCCCTATTTTTTGCATCTTAACTAGCTAGATTCAGTTTTTGTTGAGGCAATTTCGTTGCTTTTGTTGTTGTTGCTGATATGGATGGCGAGTAGTGGGAATGTCCCCCCATAATACCATAAATACCACAAATACGAGTGGTAGTGGTGGTTTTGCAGAGTTTACTGTAGAATCAAGCCATCCTTTTTACATTCATTATCCCTCCGATAGTCCTGGTTTCCAACTTGTCTATGTTCCATTGAATGGGACTGGTTTTGTTATTTGGAGGAATGGGATGATTGCTTCCCTAGCTGCTAAGAACTAATTAGGTCTAGTAAATAGGAAAATACCTAGGCCTGAACCAAATTCCCCATATTACTTCTCTTGGGAAAGGTGTAATCATATGGTCAAGGCCTGGATTACAAATTCCTTATTCAGAGATATTGTTATTAGTGTTAAGTGCCTAAACACTGCCAAAGAATTTTGGGATGACATTAATGATAGGTTTGGGCAGTCCAATGGGTCTAAGTATATACATATTCAAAGGAAAATCAACTCCACTACCCAAGGGTCTTCTGATATAGCCACTTAATTCACTAGGATGAAAAATCTATGGGATGAAATGAATTCCTCCTATGTAGGACCAAATTGCACTTGTGGTGCAATTACTAAATTTGTTGAGGATCAATAACTTTTCTAATTTCTTAATGGACTCAATGAGTTCTATGCTCTGTCAAGAGCAATATCCTCATGATAAGTCCCTTACCATCAATTGGAAAAGCATATGCTCTCTTGCAACAAGATGAAAGCCAAAAGGAGGCACTCACTGGAGCTTCTTCCTCACCTGCATCTCACCATAGGTCTTTCCAACAAAAAGTGAGTTTTTTAATCCCAAAAGGTCTTCCCATGCTCCTAAACTTGGCAAATTTTTTTACAAATACTGAAAGAAGAGTGGACATACTATTGAAGTTTGTAGAAGGTTACATGGGTATACTGAAGACTTCAGGTTTGCCAGGAACAAGAAACCTATAAATTCTGCAGCTTGTGCTCAAATGGAGGAAACTTCTTCTCCTACTCTCATGGCTCCCCTGTCCTCTTCTTCTAGGTCTTTTGAGTGTTCAACACATGTCTTCAGCCCTGAACAGTAGGAACATTGCATGACCCTATTCCATCAGTCCACTATCTCACCTACTTTCCCTGGAATGTCTTCTTCTGCTGAATTATTTGGGTTGGCTAATCTTGCTGCATCCAAGGTGTGTATTGTGGTTCAATATTTAGTTCTCAAGGTTATGCCACCATACCAAAACCTGGGGGAGACAAATTTCAACCAAGAGCTATTTCATGTGTTTTCTTGGGTTATCCTTGTGGGAAGAAAGGATACAAAGTTTTGGATTTGGACAATCATACCATTTTCTTCTCCAGAGATGTCATTTTCTATGAACATATTTTTCCTTATTCCTCTCCTACACTTATTTTTCCTCCTCCTCCTATATACTATGATTCTGATTTCCCATTATCTCATGATCACTCTACCTTTGTTTCTAATTCAGTCATTACTGAGTCTACCTCCATTTCTTCTGCTCCAGTTCCCTCTCCTCACAATCCTCCTTTTGCTTCTCCTGGTCCATCTTCCAGGCCTCTTCCTGTTCCAGTCAGACACTCTTATAGAACTCACTCTAGACCTTCTCACCTCAAAGATTATATTTGTTCCTCTGTTCTAAGCCCTGCACCCTTGCCTAATACCAAAGTATCTACTGTTGAGTTGCACATGTATAAACCTCAGACCTTTCAACAAGCTGCAAAACACCCTGCCTGGCAGGATGCAATGCTTAAAGAGTTTGCTGCACTTGATGCCAATCACACCTGGGATATTATTCCTCTCTTTTTGCATAAGAAACCTATCTCTTGCAAATGGATCTATAAAATCAAACAGAAATTAGATAGTACTATTAAAAGATATAAGACAAGACTAGTGATAAGGGGAGATACTCAGAAAGAGAGTATTGATTACACTGAAACATTTTCTCCTGTAGTGAAGTTCACCACCATAAAATGCCTTCTTTCAGTTGCGGCTAAGAGAGGATGGGTTGTTCACCAATTGGGTGTGAGCAATGCATTCCTTCATGGTGATTTACATGAGGAGGTGTACATGAGAGTACCTCCAGGTCTTCACTTGTCTTATACTTTCTTTCCCTTAAATGCACCTCTAGTGTGCAAACTAAGGAAGTCAATAGATGGCCTTAAACAGGCCTCAAGGCAATGGTTTTCAAAGTTATCTGAAGCCTTTTTTTCTAAGGGTTATACGTTCAGTAAAAATAACTATTATTTATTCACCAAGTGTGTTGGTTCCTCTTTGACTGTTTTGGCAGTATATGTAGATGATATTCTACTTGCTGGTGATGATACTTCTGAATTGGTTGAGTTGAAGGGTTTTCTGGAATCTCAAATCAAAATTAAAGACATGGGGTCTGTACATTATTTCTTGGGCTTGGAGATCACTCCTTGTCCTCAGGGATTTCTTATGAGTCAGCAAAAGTTTGCTCTTGATCTATTGGAGGAGTTTCATTGTGATCATTTGTCCACTGTTGTGACTCATTTAGATTCCTCTATTAAACTTCTCCCTGATATGAATTCTCCTCTTACTGATGCTTCATCTTATCGACGTTTAGTTGGTAAGTTGAATTTTTTGCAACATACTAGGCCGGATATTGCCTTTGCAGTACAACACTTGAGTCAGTTTTTGCAGTGTCCTCAAGTACCTCATATGTTGTCTGGTCTGTATGTTTTGAGGTACTTGATGAATGACCCAAGTCAAGGGATCCTTCTTTCTAGTTCCCAGGACTTCTCCTTGCAAGCCTTTTCTAATTTAGACTGGGCTTCCTGTGCTCACTCTTGAAAATCTGTCACTGGCTACTATATCACTCTTGGTGCTTGCCCTATATCTTGAAAATGCAAGAAACAACCCACCATTTCTCTTTCTTTAGCTGAGGCTGAATACAGGGCCTTAAGGAAACCTGTTGCTGAGGTTTCTTGGTTGGTTCGCATCCTTGGTGATCTTGGTCTTATGATTTCTGACCCTGTTCTTATTTTTTGTGATAGTCAGGCTGCTCTCTACATTGCCAAGAATTTGTTCTTCCATGAATGCACGAAGCACATCGAGATTGATTGCCATTATGTTCGTGATTCCCTTTATGCTGGTCTGATTTCTCTGCATTTTGTTCCTTCAACTGGCCAGCTTGCTGACATGCTGACAAAGCCTTTTGGCTGGCCCTCTCCATCAGTTTATGCTTCTCAAGCTCCCTCCAGCTCGAGGGGTGTTGAGCAGAGCTCGGTTCCCACGCCCAATATGTAACAGGTCCATTTTATATTTTGTAATAGTTGTACCCGGTCTATTACTTGTACATAAAAAAAAGGCCCACTCTCGATTGTAATAGGACAAGAGAGATATTTTCAGTTGTGAGATAGATAATGGAAGCTTCAAATTTCTTCCTTTCTACTTTTTCTCTCTCTATGAATTAGGGCTTTCTTGCGATTGTTTCAACAACACTTAGGAAAATATCTCAATCTAACAAATATTGTGATTGTTGCTTACATAAAAATAATTCAATTTATCATGATTAAACGATTTAATGAAGTTAAAATATTTAGCAAATTCAAAATTGAACTTGTTCTAGGATCATGGCATGTTAATAATTAAAAGAATGAAGTACATGCCTATTTTGCACCATAAAGATCATCAGACTCGGGACACACACACATATATATATATATATATATATGTCGAGCCTTTTCTAAAGCTTGCTGAACACGTATAATCATTAACCAGCTTTCAGTTTCTTTGGTCATATCAAACCAAATACATATAATCTTAGCATAATACAAACGTGTTCCTTAACTTGGTCCCAGCTGACATTTATGTCATTCAACTTTGGGTGTGCACAAGTAAACACTTAAACTTATATAAAATTGAACAAGTAGATACACGAGTCCTATTTATTTTTGGTCGATGTTCCCATCAGGGGGAGTTAATACGCGCTATTACTCTTTTTCCTCACAAGGTTTTGTCCCATTGAATTTTCCTTATAAGGTTTGTAATGAGGCAGCTAACATGCATATTATTAGTGATGTGTATTCTTTTTCCTTCACTAGAATTTTTCCACTTGATTTTTTCTAGTTTAACGAGGCACATTATCTATCAAATAGATATTCAAGAGGGAGTGTTACAGATATATTTGTATTATAGTGAATGTTTATATTTTGTGTTTATCTGGAGAAAAATTAGGAACCTTAACTTTGGGACCGAATCAATTTTCCCATATAAATAAAGATATTTTCATTCATAATAAATCATCACTCAAGAGAAATAAGAAGTTTATAGCTTCTCCCTACAATATTCTATTGTTCTTATTTTATTGTTTTATAACATTTTAAATATTTTTAAATGTATAATGAGTGTGATATTAAAAAACTTAAAGTTAAATTCATCAAACTTAAATCCTCCTATGATATCAAACATATTAAGTGTTGTAATTAGTAATGACAATGACGTAAGAATGTGAATAATTACCTATAACTAGAATTACGGGATACACACTTTATCTAAAAACACATGTCATGCTTTTATAGAGTAATTATATGAATACAAAACTTACTCATACTTAGTACTTGTGGCAAATCCCAAATCCATTTTGCTTTGTATTTTTAGTACGTATCTTTTTTGAATTAAAAGAGGAAATGAAAAGTAGCTTGATTACCATTAAAAAGGGAGATCATAGATAAATACGAGTAAATAACTCAAAAGGTCACTCAACTTTGAAGATTTATCTAGCAAAGTCATTGAACTTTGTTTTGTATCAATAAGGTCACTCAACTTCAAGTTTTTCTCTTATAAAATCACTCAACCAAATTTGTAATTAAAAAAGAATTGACTTGACAAAATTATATTTTTTTTGTGTCATTTAAATATGGAATCATGAATTTGTAAAGATGACAAGTAATATCAAGAACTTCTTCACTTTTGAAATTTCGTAAGATGTCATTTTTTCATGGACGTTTAAAAATGGAGATTGTGTTTTTTAAATAAAGAAAATAGCATATTGATCGTATATCTTGCTTTAAAACATAGGGTGCCTAATTAAAAAGTTAACCAATTTGACCATAACTAATCCTTTTAGTTTCAGATTATTTTTTAAAAAAAAAAAAAAATCTAATCCAATTAGCAAACTCAACGACCCCTAAACAGTACAGAAATTGAGATGGTTCAACATATGAGTGTGTATTGTACAAGAAGAGCATGTGGCAAGATTTAAATTATCGATGCTCATAATTCTAGTGAAATAACACTTCTAATTTTTTTATTTAGAAGTCCTAAATTTGCACACCGACAATAAAGTCCAATTCTCAAAAAATAGTTTTAATTTGATGGATAATATTTTCGAGATAGGTCTATCATTTGATTTCTATATAGTAATTAAAACTAGTTAATTTACTTGCGTTTCACGCAAACAGCTATATCTTTTCTTATAATAATAGTTGTAAAGATATAAAATATTTTATACTAATACCAAATATTTAAAACAACTACATTGTGAAAAATGCAGAAGAAAAAAAAAACTCAAATTTAGAAGGAAGATACATATTAAAAAACAGAAAAATATTCAAATGAAAGTATTGCATATATCTTTTGGAAATTTATAATGATAATTTTTTGCAAAAATGAATTATCGATCATTTGGTGGGAAAAAAAGTTGATGATTTTATTAGTAGTTGTATCTGGATGCAGTTTTTATTCATAATGTGTAATTTTATTTTTTTAATTTTACGTAGCTGAAAAATAATACATTGTAAAATACTTACTTAAATCATACCCAAATTCGAGCTTATTATCAAGTATGCTGATAATTATTTGATGAATAGGGCTCCAAATTGCATGGTCCATATTTACATGAGATAGAAAAATAATTTATTTTGTCATGTTAAAAAAATTATGAGAAATTTATTTGAGTGATTTTACAAGAGAATAACACTAAGTTGAGTGACCTTATTGATACAAAACAAAGTTCAATGACTTTACAAGATAAATTCTCATAGTTGAGTGATCTTTTATGATATTAACTCAGATAAATACTCATACTTAGTATTTATGGCAAATCTCAATTCTCAAATGCTAGAACATTACTATATAGTATGAACTTCTTGCAAATATCCCTCGAGAATGCCTTCCTTTTCCCAAGTAAATAAAACAAGTACAAATCATGATCTTTACTTCTTGTTTATCTAACTCAAAATCATTTCGTATCATAATTTTGCACGAAGGATTAAGAAATATAAGTGTCTTGGTGGTAAAATGCTCCAAAATTTTTGCTCAAAATACGTTACACTACGATTTCCCTCTTTCCATTTATGAGATTATGCAAGAAATAGTTTACTTCTCAAATCATGATCTTCGCTTCTTCTTTATCAACTAAAATATCATTTCGTATTATAATTTTGCACGAAGGGTTAAGAACTATAAGTGCCTTGGTGGTAAAATGCTCCAAAATGTATGCTCCAAATACGTTACACTATGGTTTTCCTATTTCCATTTATGAGATTATGCAAGAGATGGTTTACGTGTTACTTCGTACCTCAGATCATAGCTATATAAGCTTTTAAGGAAAAAAAGGACATATTTTTCTTTGAATTATATGAAAAAAATTTCAAATTTTCTCTCGCTAATTATTTGTGTTAAAAGTGTTATTTGCTGTAAAAATGGACTAGAGTTATCCTTATTGTTGTAGCATTCCATTTTCTCTGTTATCAATGTGTAGGTGTTGGTCAATGAAATAATGAGAAATTCAATATTGCATTATCTCAATTGAGAAGAAAACAGAAGATAAAGTGCACAATGTAGAGAGATAAGAAGAAAAGTGTAAAGCTTTATTACTTTTCATTGATCTCAAATGTTACATATACAACGTACGTATAAGAGAATTCAATTAACCTAGTTACTGATTAATGACCTCCTAACTAACTTATGGATACATCAGTACATTAAACAGTATTCTTAATAGAACTAGAAAGGAAAAGGCTAAACTCTTATATAAGGTTGGCACATTGTGTATGATGCTTTCCTCAAGCAGGGCCAAAGCTACCCTTGGGCCAGGGGGTTCGGCGAAAAGTTATACTATTTATGCATGGTTAAAATTATTTTTTATGTATATATAGTAGATGTTGAACCCCTTCGGTTAGTTCGTATGTTTACTTCTGAACCTCCTTAGTGAAAACCCTGGCTCCGCCACTATGCTCAAGGTATAATTATTGTATATTATATTACATATTGGGTCATGTAACGTATAGTATTTATATTTTTGAAAATTTCCAACAAAAAAAAATTGTTAGTTTTCTTCTTCTTCATATAGGGGCGGCCATTTAAGCTTTTCATGAGCAGAAGTTTCCTATGTAACATTAAATTGGAGAAACAAGATAATGCCCAAAATGGAGATGGAAGTTACTTATCCACATATATCTCAACCATGCCTTTGTTCTTGATTTGGACAAAGAAATTTAAAAAGTGTGAGGTGTTGATGAGTTAATACTAAAGCCCTAAAAGGAGACAGAATCGATCTTGTGAGAAACAAATTTGTAAGCAAGGCAAAAGATCATGCTCTTTAGCTTCATTTTTCTTACGTTACAATGTTTGTTAGTTAGCTATATATATGTTAATTTGTGTGCCAAATATTGGCCTCAAATACTTGATATAGGATCAAACTCAGATTCTTTGACCTTAACGTTCAAACTTTACCTATATATACCTAGACCTTAAAGGGTGTTCGCAACGAGGGAAAATGGTTTTTTTTTTTTTTTTTAAAGGCAGCTTGATGCATTAAAGTTTTCGCTATGCTCGGGGTTAGAGGAAAGGTCGGACCACAAGGATCTGTTGTACACAGTTTTATTTTGCATTTCTCCCAGAGGTTATTTCCACGGTTTGAACCTGTGACCTTCTAGTCACATGGCAACAAGTTTACCAGTTACTCCAAGGGTCCACTCATGAAGGAAAATGTTTTGCTGAAAAATATTTTTCAGGAAAATAATTTTTTGTTTCTTACTTATTTTTTTGTGTTTGGTACGTATGCGAAAAATATTACATATAATCTAGGCACATATTATGGGAGGTGGGGATGGGGGTTACAGGGGTAGGGTGAAGATGAGGTATGGCGGGAAGACACAATCGATGTGGAATGTCACTTGAGGAACTTTTCCTACTTTCACCAGGCAATCATTTTCTTCATCTTTAAGGAACTTGTTTTCTAGAAAAAATATTTGCCAAAATTTTTTGACAAATCAAAAGAAGAAATTGGAAAATCCTCCGCACTGAATGCTCCCTAAATTTGGCACTTTCCTAATGTAAGCTGGACTATATATAGATTCTACGTATGAAGAGAAAAATAATTTGTTTCATGTTTTATCTTTAATATTAAATACTACTCATTGTCAAATCTATTAAAACTATACAACAATTAATACGTCATTTAATTCACTAGTGCAACTAATTAAAGGTACGCACAACGCAACCTCTTGGAAAGAAAGAGCTCTATTAGTTTAGTATCTAATTAAAAGATTTCAAGTTTTCCACTGGACAACAATTTATTCCCCAAAAATTTTGGTAGTCAGTCAACTCTCTATTCACATTCCATTTTCTTTTTGCTGGAGTAAAATGAAAGAAGCCAAGGTGATTATTGGTTTAATTTATCAAATAAATTGCATGAGCCACTTGAGGTATGGAATCTTATAATTTATCAAACAAATTGGATGTGCTACTTAGGGGAATAGAATATGAGTTCGGAGCCTAAACGGCTATTTTTTAAAGCCAAAATACCGAAGGGTCCACTCCTTTTTCAAACTAACCAAATCGGACGAAACGCTCAGCTTTGAGCGATTTATCCCTTTGCACTGTCAGAAATAGCAGTTGGCCAACTGCTGCTGCTCATTCTTGTAAATTGTAAAGTGTTGTAGGCCAAGTACTTTAAAAAGTGTTGTAGGCCAAGCGATTTACAAAGTGCCGTAGGGCGTAGGCCAAGCAATTTCCGTAGGGCGTAGGCCAAGCAATTTGTAAAGTGTTGTCCCTGCAGCGACTTGTAACACTTTAAATTTTAATTTTTTTTTTCCAAAATAACTAGCTTTTTGTAGTAATGCTTACTGGGTCCTGGACGTGGTAATGCTTACTTTACTCAACTATAGTTAATTAGTGATAAAATTAAGGTGAAAATGTGAATTACTCATTTTGTCCCATTTTATGTGGCACACTTTTCTGATGATTCCCCAGAAGATGAGGTGCAACACAGAATTAGGTTGAAGCTATTATGGTTATGCAGTGGTACGAATACGATATTTCTGAATAATTCCAATGCCTAAAATTTCAATAGTACGGAAAAATAAAGGTAAAAAATCATTATTTCAAATACAAGTCTCACCATACATTGTAACCCCATTGGCTGAAAAGGACGTTGGATATCGTCCAGTGATAACCACTACATCTTCAGGATCACTTATACCCATTTTGTTCCTTAATAAGCGTTGCAACCGCTCATATTTAAGAGATAATGGAAGCACTTGCACCTCTATAGACCGTCGACTATATCTTACATAACCGACTCCGGCTTCATATAAAACATTACCACCACAATATAAATTTACTCTTACTTTAGTCTCATTCATTTTGATTAGTATGAATACAATTTAAAAAAATACAAGAAACAACTTCGATAAAATGAGAAGAAAATGAGGCTTATATAGAGCTACAAAAGCTACGTAGTTATTTTAGAGAAAAAAAAAATTAAAAGAGTACAAGTCGCTACAAGGACAGTACTTTACAAGTTGCTTGGCCTATAGTACTTTGTAAATCGCTTGGCCTACAACACTTTGTTTACAAGAGTGAGCAGCAGCAGCAGCAGTTGGCCAACTGCCATTTCTGACAGAGCAAAGGGATAAATCGCTCAAAGCTGAGCGTTTTGTCCAATTTGGTTAGTTTGAAAAAGGAGTGGCCCCTTCGGTATTTTGGTTTTAAAAAATAGCCATTTAGGCTCCGGATTATGATTGTGATTGTTGCTTACACCAAATCAATTCAGGTTATCATGATTAAGTGATTTAATGAAGTTAAAATATGAAGTAACTAATTATGATTAAGTGGCAGAAATCCATATACAGATACATGTAATACATCTATTGATTTGATATAAACACATGGTGCAGATAAAGTTTTTGCCAAGTGAACGGAGGCTATTGGAAACGATAAGAGGAATTGATCCATTGTCTAAGCTTTTTTGGTTTAGAGGAGAAGAAATACAAGATAGAAAAAGAAAAAAAAAATGTTTGAATACATAGACGGGCAACCCCTCCAAAAATTGTCAAATTTTTTCATTTATACACATGATTTGAGGCCATAACTGCTGTCAAATTAATAAAATAAACCAGTTACTTAACCAGATCATTCACAAAATTCAGTCAATAAGATAATATTACTAGTACTAGTACTCGTTACACTTGGCTCATACAAGGAAAATTCTTAACTATATTACAGTATACATTCCTTCAAAGACAAAAAGCAGCTCAAACTTCAACAAATACACTGAACATCATCACATGGAAAATAACTAAAGTTAAAAAGCCTTGGATCAGTGCCCATCTGGTACCAGTTATATAGCCTGTTTTCTTCTACTAGAACTGAATTCTTTCACATGTTCTTACTTACACATTCTACAACGTATTGAAGCGGTTTCAATGCTTGGCGTACTGCTGAAGGACATCAAAGTAGTTTGGGAAGGTTTTCCGAGTGCAGCCGGGGTCATTGATGGTGACCGGAACATCTGCACAAGCAGCAAGAGAAAAGGCCATGGCCATTCTGTGATCATCGTATGTATCTATTGCAGTCACATTCAACTTCTCAGGTGGGGTGATTATGCAGTAGTCAGGTCCTTCTTCAACAATTGCTCCCAACTGCAATTTTCATGTAAAAAGGCAAGAGTAAGGGTAAAAAAAAGAACAAAAATGGAAGGAACTATAAGGAGAATTTCTTCAACACTAGGCTTGGGAGGCGTAAATGCGTTGAAAGCAGCAAGGAGTTTACCTTCCTAAGTTCTGTGCATATGGCGATCATGCGCTCAGTTTCCTTGACTCTCCAACTAGCAACTGATAAGAGAGAAGAGAGCAAGCACGATAAAGAAAGATGGAAGAACAGGAAAAAGAGAAAGGAAACGCCCTGTGAACATTATGGTCTGCTCAAATTCAAATAAAAACATTGCTAATGATTAATATTTTAGCCATTACTTATGAACCTAGCCAGCAATACTACAATATAGATGTGATCTTTTTTATTCAGTTATTCTAATATGTACGATCTTTTTAACATGCATAAATATACATAGTTCAAATGCGCAATTAATTCTTGAACATAAGCTCTTCATTGATGTGAACATTTGAACTTGTTTTTGGATCATGTAAATGTTAACAAAAGAATAATGTATTCGGCACATATATATGTCGAGCCTTTTTTAAAGCTTGCTGAACACGTATAACTATTAATCAAGGTTCAGTTTCTTTGGTCATATCTAACCCAATACATATGATATTTGTCCGCCTTGATATGCCTATGACAGATGGGTAGTGCATTGGTGTGAGAAGGTTATATGGGTCCCTCAATATTAGAAAAATGACAAGTGAAGGTACCAGTCATGGAAACATGCCCGTATCCGATACTCAATTCAAAGTCTTTTCTTTTTTTAAGCAAAGCAACTTGAGTACAACCACGAACGAGCGATGATTAACGTCAAACCATTACATATGACATAATTAATGTAAAATACTGATTTATCCACATTGAGGGAAGAATATAAGCAAGTGTACCCTATTTCCATGGAGAATTGAACCCATGACCCCAAGGTTTTGGTACAAAGATCCATTCTCGCAAATTACACACTTGGAGAGACAACATCAGAAACTTCTCAATTTTGTGGAGGTTTCTTAAATTTTACTATCACAAAAAAAAACCCATACAATTTCTAGAGGCCAGAGCTATACCGTGATGCACGTGCAATCAAAGCTCATGCGTATGTAACAGGTCATCAACTAACTTTATATTGAACTTATGTCAGAGGTTTTCATATTATACCCAGAAAGAGGGTGAGCCCATCCTAATTTGATAGACTAAATACGAAAAAACATGTACAAGAAATGGATGAGTTCACTTCTTTCTCCTTGCAATACCTAACCCAGCCTCAGAAAATACATATTCTAAAACCTCTTTGCTATAAACTAATTACTTATGCTATATTTCCAGTTTATTCTTTTTTATAACTGAGGAACTCCCGAGGGCCAGAGGCACACGGTTCGAAACTCGGAGGATATTTCCAGCTTATATTGTGCATGTAATTATGGAGGGAAGTTCTCGTAAGATTTTGGATATAGAAGCATAATGCATCTGGTCCCACTCAGCTAGTTAATTATAAATAAAAAATAAAAAAAACTTTGAATTCGATCTGATTGTAAGAAAGCAAAGCTAGCCATACCGTCTCTTATAGCAGTGGGACCATCAGCAAAAAGTGCAACAACAGCAAGTGTCATGGCAACATCAGGCATTTTATTCATGTTCACATCAATGGCGCGCAAATGCTTCCTTCCAGAAGAATTCCTTGGAGGTCCTTTGACTGTGACGCTATTCTCTGTCCAAGTAACTTCTGCTCCCATTTTCTCAAGAACCTCGGCAAATTTGACATCCCCCTTCATGAAGGCAAACATAAAGGCACAAATAAGATAATTTAACTATAACATTGAAAGTCATCTCGATGCAGTCCTCGACTTGGGTGCTACTTTAAAGAATGTATCATCCCCATAATACTCATTAACATACCTAACGAACTAAACTTGTCGATGGACACGACATGAGCATAAATTAGGATACTACCACAAAGTCAACATGGAAAGATAACAGAGAAGTTCAGAATGCAAACACCGTCCCTGGCTCAAATGGCTTGAGAAATACCTGTAAACTGTTTGTCCCACAACCTTCAACAGTTATGGTTCCACCTGTGACAGCTGCACCAGCCAAGAAGTAACTAGCACTTGAAGCATCACCTTCCACATAAGCTTTTCCAGGAGACCTATTATTTCATCAATCTTTAGATCAGCTGTTTTTTGGTAATAAACTTCACAAGCCATTAGAATGACCAAAAAAAGACTTACTTGTACTTCTGACCTCCTCGAACGAGGAACCTGTTCCAGCTACTATTGTGCTCCACAGAAATACCAAATCGCTCCATCAACTTCAGTGTCATTTCGACATAAGGTACAGATATTAGTTTGTCAATGATTTCAATCTCTACATCTCCTAAAGCCAGTGGAGCAGCCATAAGCAGAGCAGTCAAGTATTGGCTGCTAATGGATCCAGACAGCTTCACCTAAAAGATGTCGAGAAAGAATCACTAAAGCAAGAACTTCTCAATGACAATGGTATTCTATGATCCGAAACAGGGAAAAGAAGCTGACTAGTGAACCAGGAATAAAATGAGTTGGGCGCCGAAAGGACGGTATTTGGAGCTTAGGAACCAAAACGGACAGTTCGCCAAATATCTGGCGAACTGTGAAATCCATTAACGTCTACATTTATTCCTCCGTTTATTACTTCAATTTTATTTATTTTCTTTTAAAAAAACAATAAGGGGTTCGCCAGCCATTGGACGAACCCCATTTCAATTCTTTTCTTGCACTTTGCCAAACTTTGGGCAAACCATGTTTTTTTCTTATTAATTTGGATCAGACTTAGTATGACGACAAGCATAATTTTAAGGTATTCATTCCTTCAACAACTCTATGCAAATTTGGATAATATGATATACAAGCAGGAAGACACATAATTTTAATATATTCCCTCAACTTCTATGCAGATTTGCACAGCATATTTTAGTATGAAAACAAAAAAAAATCAGTGTCCATCGTAGAATATCTAGAGGGACTAACCATCCAGGCAATAACAATGTGTAAATTAGGGGTATGTAAAAAGTGGTTCAATTGATAGATCGAATAACAAAAATATTATTGGTTTATTGATATCCGGTTATTCCATTTTATTGTTTTTTGTTGGTTGTACTGTTATCTGTCCTGAACCGGGGGTCTATCAGAAACAGCCTCTCTACTTCATCTAAGGTAGTGGTATGGACTGCGTACACTTTACCCTCCCCAGACCCCACTTTGTGGGAATATACTGGGTATGTTGTTGTTGTTGTTGATATCCGGTTATTGGGTTAAGAATTTTTATACGGTTTTGTAAATATTTTTAATGGGCTATCGGTTCGGTTTTCGATTTTAAGGTTTTAGATAATGGTCAAACTGATAACCCAATAAGATTATATTAAAATTATATTATATCCCTTGTTATATAAAAATGACTTTAGATTTTAAATTACATACTCTATTGTTTTTTTGCATTTTATAGTTAGTTGTTTTAGTGCTTGTAATTTGTGTAGACTTTATGCATGATGTAGTGTAGAATAAATGAAAATAAGGAAAAGAAAATAAAAATTAAAAAAAATAAAGGAATATTATCTTATGGAAAATTTCTTATGGGTTAAATCGAAAACCAAATCGTTAAGGACCAAAAATCAATTATCGAAAATTGATAATGAATACGTTATTGGTTTGGTTATTGGCTTAGCATATTTATAAACCGATAAACCGAACCGATAATATGTTGTGTTTTATTATATATTTTAATAACCACCTTTAGGTTGGATCAATGCTACATAAGAATTCATGAGGAAGAAAATAAGCTAGTCCTATTCACAAGTTTGTGTCAACTTTCTGCTTGTCTATGCAAACAATACACAGAGTCCACACAATTCACTAAAAAAAATATATGAAAATGGACATGGTTCGCCAAAAGTTTGGCGAAGTGCAAGAAAATAATTGAAATGGGGTTCGCCCGATGGCTGGCGAACCCCTTATTTTTTTTAAAAGAAAATAAATAAAATTGAAGTAACAAATGCAGACGTTAATGGATTTCACAGTTCGATGGATATTTGGCGAACTGTCCATTTTGGTCCATGTTTTGATGGAGTGTCCGTTTTGGTTCCTAAGCTCCAAATACTGTCCCTTTCGACGCTCAACTCGAATAACATAGGAATCAAGATTCATCAATACATTAACAAAAGAAAGCAAAAGTAATAAATCTTCCGAATAGAAGCAAACTAGTGACCTGAGAAAAAGGGCTATAAAGTCTCGTTTTTTATAACAACATATCCAACTCCTTTCTCCGGTGAATAACCCATTTCCATGCCATTAACAAAACCCATTTTAATCCATCAACAACCCTTGCCAATACCACGATTCAAACATACCTAGTGACCTCTCATATACTGACTCACTCTTTTCACCAATAGATATCAACACTAGTAGTACATTTGATCAAAATCACAAGTCACGTTATGAGTATATTTAAGGCTTTGGGGAATTTTAAGAGCTAGAAATTGGAGACAATAAGGAGGACAATTGGAAGTTGTTTGAACCAATTGAGATATGGCTAATGAGTAGGAAGAAGCACATGAAATTGAGCCAGTGGCACACAATGTTATTTTTGCACAGTGAAGCTATAATTGGGATTCGGGTGAAGACAAAATGGGTGGGTGTGGTTGGGATGTGCAGAGAAAGGGAAAAAGAAAAAAAACTATGGCTTAGTTTTGAGACAGGTGGCAATTTCTGATGCTAAACATTAGGATTAGCGTCTAATTAATCTCTTAACTATTTTCCGTTTGCAAATAACGTTATATTTGAGAAAATTTGGTAACGTCAGGGACATGAATGACCCCTACTAATGAGGGAAAAAATTATACCATTTTGCATAGTTCAAGGGCAAATAGTCCTTTTCCCTTGAATAATTAAGAAAAGAGAAGGAAATAAGTTGCTACGCAAGGAAAGTGGACAAATATTCCGATAACTATAAATGAAGATTAGGATAACTAGAAAAGAAAATTTCAGACTGCCAATAGATGTTGCATGTGCCAACAGAATCTTGAGTCCAACAATCATCTATTTTTACATTGTACAGTTGCTGCTGGCTTATGGAGTATGTTTTTGTCTATATTTGGTATTAATTGGGTAATGCCACATAGTACCAAAGAAGCCTTTGAATGCTGGTGCAATTGGAGAGTTGGTAAGGCCATCAAGCCAATCTGGAAGATGTAGGTTTTTGTCTATATTTGGTATTAATTGGGTAATGCCACATAGTACCAAAGAAGCCTTTGAATGCTGGTGCAATTGGAGAGTTGGCAAGGCCATCAAGCCAACCTGGAAGATGATACCTGCTAGTATCTGTTGGTGTGTATGGTCAGAAAGGAACAACAGATGTTCTGAAGGTTTATCAACTCCAAATCACTCCCTTAAGGCTAGGTGTCTTGTGTATCTATATAGTTGCCATAACCTTTCACCCACAGAGTCCC
Source organism: Capsicum rhomboideum (assembly GCA_031232105.1). NCBI lineage: Eukaryota > Viridiplantae > Streptophyta > Magnoliopsida > Solanales > Solanaceae > Capsicum > Capsicum rhomboideum. The sequence continues at coordinate 153,434,001 of CP124714.1, forward strand.
CTGAGAACTTTTTGAACTTTGTTAGCTACCTGGTACTAGTTTAGCCTTTTTTGTATTTGAGCTAATGAAGTATTGTCATCTTCCTAACTATTGTACTATTCTGCATCTTCTTGATGCCAGCAATGAAATTTCTTATTACTTCATCAAAATAAAAAAAATAAAAAAAAGAAGAAGAAGATTAGGACAACAGCTAATTCAGAAATGTGAGAGAACTATTCTTTTCTTTAAAAATAGTTTTTTTTAATCAAGAAAGATAGATTTCATTAACTAATGGGCCAGAACAAAAGTGTCCGCATACAAGAAGTAATTGACAAGAACCGTAAATCTTGTATTGTTTGGTAATATAGTTCCAGTCTTACTTCTTAAAAATACAGCTAGATACATTGCTTTGAGCTTCATATAATTTTGTAATCATTCAACTTACTACTAATGAGGAATTTAGGATTTGGCTTTTGATTTCAGTCATAGAACATAGGATTTCTTTACTTTAATAACAGCCTTCTAGTGTTCTTCCTTGGTTTCCCTACTGGCTCTTCCTGCACTAAGATGCCTTGTTTATAAAGATGCAGCCATGATAGAAACCAGGTAAACTACTATAGCTTTCCTCAGACACAGACGATACATTTGCTGCAAGACTTAAGTCTCCAGCAGTTGCACCAAAACATAAAACAAGGAAAATGAGCTTCGGCCCCTTCTCTCCATTTCCATATGTAGACTCACCTCCAAGCTTGTTTCAATTGGATCCTAAGTTGGAAATGATCTCAATGTCTACAAAAATTTTGAATTTGGAATATTAACCTATATGAACAGAATAGTTCCTTTTAACCATATAGGAAAAATTGTATGTCTAATGCACTGGAAATTTACGGGAGAAATGGTTTACTATCCCTTTACAAGCTATTTTTAGTTTTATGTCCTTTTTACAAGAGATTTTCATTTTTACACATAAGAGATCTGAATTTAGGCGGGTCAGGGCTTGGCTTGACCCTGGGGGGGGGGGGGGGGGGGGGGAGAGTCCTTTATTTTCATTGTTGATATAGGCGGCCACTCTCTCTCTTTTTTTTTTGAAATTGGTAATTGTTTCTATTTCTGCAAACCAGTACATAGGTTGTACTGAAAACCATATTTACAAAGAAAAACTCTAAATCTACTGTCCTATCCCTATAATGAGTCTAAGACATCAATGATAGAGACAGTATCATTAGAGTATATCTGGTTACACCAAAAACTCAAGTTCAAGATACAATTCAATTTGACCTGCTGCATACTATTCTCCACATTCTCAAAAACTCTAAGGTTCCTTTCCTTCCAGATTGTCCACCATATGGGTGCAGGTACAATTCTCCAATTCTTTCTGTTTTTAGCATGTAATCCAGCTTCCTCCCAACTGTATAGTACCTCAGTTATTCTGCCAGGCATGGACCAGGAAATGTTTTTGAATCTAGGAATAACCTCCACAGTTGACTTGTGACCTTGCAGTGAATAAACAAATGAGTAACAGTTTCTGCAGTTTCCTTACAGAAAAAACATCTGGAACACAATGAGATCCCCCTTTTCATCAAGTTTTCCTATGTCAGAACAGCTTCTTTAGCTAGTAACCAAACAAAACATGCCATTTTATAAGGAATTTTGGCTTTCCAAATGTGTTTCCAAGGCCATTGGGTGACCTGCTGGTTTGGGAAGTTCAACTTCCTATATGCTGCATTTACTTTGAAACTCCTTTGCTATTTTCCGTCCACTGTAGAATGTCTTGTCCTGCTTCTAGACCATTGAACCGCTCAATGGTGCGGAAAAATTCTGTTACTTTTGGAATTTCCCAATCATTGAGATTTCTCCTAAACACAAAATTCCACCCTTGAGGTGTCCACAACTCTGCTATTGTGCTCTCTTGATGAATAATTAATCTATAAATGTCAGGAAAGAGTATCTCCATGTTGCCTGCTTCATGCCAGTCATCATTCCAGAGGCTGTTTTAACTCCATCTACAACTTTAATCTTGGTGTTTGCTTTGCATTCACTCCATAAAATTTTGATGGACTTCCACAAACTAACACCATAAGGAGTGGTAACCTCCTTCGTCATCCACCTATCATTCTCTTCATATTTAGCTTTTATGACTGTGCCCCATAGATTCCGATTTTCACTTGAATACTTCCATAGCCACTTCATCCTAAGAGCTTTACTCTGGTTCTTCAGACTCTTGATCCCTAATCCTCCAAATCTTTTTTCTTTAATCACTGCCTTCCATTTGACTAAGTGGTATCCCTTCCTTTCTTTATTTCCTTGCCATAGAAATTTTCTCCTGATGCTATCCAACCTATTGATGATTCCTGTTGGAACAGGAAATAAGGACATCATATATGTTGGAAGTGCATCAAGCACAGAGTTGATCAAAGTCAATCTTCCACCCAGTGAGAGGTACTGAGACTTCCACCTTGCTAACCTCTTCTCACATTTCTCCACCACACCATTCCAGATTTTCACGGATTTAGACTTTGCCCGTAAAGGTAATCCTAGGTAGGTAGTTGGTAGTGCACCCACTTCACCTCCTAGAATTGACTTCAAGATCTCCATGTTTGGCACTTCATTGACAGAGTATAAGAAACTTTTCCTCCAATTGAAATGTAACCCCGACATACCTTCAAAAATTACCAGGATCAGCCTCAGGATTTTGAGGTGCTCTTCATCAGCATCACAAAATATCAAAGTGTCGTCTGCATATTGGAGATGAGTTATCTCCAAACTCTCCCTTCTATTTCTAGCAGTTTCAAATCCTCTTAGCCACCCTTCTCTGTTCGCATTCTTGATCATGTTGTTGAGTCCCTCCATGACTAATAAGAACAGAAAAGGTGACAAGGGATCACCTTGCCTTAGACCTCTCTGTGAACTGAAATAGCCTGCCGGAGAACCATTAATAAGCACTGAGAAGCTCACTGTTGAAATGCAGAATTTAATCCACTGTCTCCATTTGTGATCAAATCCCATCTTCTCTAGCATACACATTAGAAAGCTCCAATTGACATGATCATATGCTTTCTCAATGTCTAATTTGCACAAAATTCCTGGCTTCTTCAAGTTTAGTCTGGAGTTTACAACTTCATTTGCTATGAGAATAGCATCCATAATTTGTCTTCCTTTGATAAAGGCTAGCTGTTGTGAATCCACAAGTTTAGTCATCACTCTTTTCAATCTTTCAGTAAGCACTTTTGAGAAGAGTTTGTAGATACTACCTATCAGACTGATGGGTCTGAAATCCCTCAACTCTTTAGCACCTTTCTTCTTTGGGATAAGAGCTAAGAGGTAGCATTGAAACTTTTTTCAAATCTTCCTTGCTATAGAAGTTTTGAAAAGTCTTCATGATATCATGTTTCACCACTTCCCAACATTTGATGTAGAATCCCGTTGTGAACCCATCTGGACCTGGTGCTTTATCAATTGCACACTGTTTTAAACATCTCAAAACCTCCTCCTCTTCGAAATTCCTCTCTAAATCTTCCATTTCCTCCCCTGTCAATCTTGGGTAGTTTGTGAAATTGTTGGCAGGTCTCCATTGGACATCCTCTGAATATAGCTTTTGATAAAAATTCACTATTTCCCCTTGAATTCTTTCTGGATCACTTTCTTTCATTTAGTTAGGTGTGGTAAAGGATCTCACTCGAAAGAGACTCTTCACCTACTCAATTGGAATGACTCTTACCCTTACTTATCTCTCTACTCAGAGAAGTCCCTCTCGGAGGTTCCATAAGATTCACTTTGTTGAGAGGTGTAGACGCTTAAGCTGGGAACAGCAGTAAGGCCCCTATTGAGATGAGATTTTTGCACTTCTTGCTTTCCCGAAAGACCATTTTCTTCTATTCAAACTGTAAGAGGGCAATAGATCTCATTTCCTTGAAATTTACAGTATTCAAAATTGTCTTACTTAGCCAGGATATGTGCTCAAATGTATCCTAGAAATAGGTTAGACTATGCCAATTTCTTCCAGCCATAGATTACTTTAACTTTATAAGAAAAGTCTTCTCTGCTTCTGCAACCTAATTACTTGTTCATATTACAGTTTAAGACATCTCATTTTTTTAAAATTATAAATATGGGAAGGAGAGCCTTGGAGTAACTGGTAAAGTTGCCTCCATGTGACCAGGAGGTCACTGATTCAAGCCTTGGAAACAGCCTCTGGCAGAAATGCAAGGTAAGGCTGCGTACAACACACCCTTGTGGTGGGGCCCTTCCCCGGACCCTGCGCATATCGGGAACTTTAGTGCACTGGGCTGCCCTTTTTTAAATATGGGATAATAGAATTTGTAATCCTCACCTTCCCTCCTGGAAGACCTCCCTTGCTGACAATTCGAACAGGAGGACATTTCGTACCAAGGAAACAATCAACCTTTGCACCAAGCTGCTTAAGACCATCAACCAAATCACCAATTGGTCTCTCCCTCATCCGAGGAACTCCATCAAGTACATACCTGAAACAAGAAAACGATCTGTTAAAGTTAGTAAATTGGTAACATTGTTTTTAATCAATAAAAATACCCGCCAATAAAGAAACATTGAGAAAGATGGTAAAACAATGTCCATACCGTTGTATGCATCATACAAAATTTTCAAGATCTAGTAGACATCTAATCATTCATGCTCTCAAAACCTCACGTAGCTGACAAATACCTTACATGAAATCAGATCTAGTTATCTATGTAGAGAAAATTTAGTCAGAAATACCGCAAGGCAATTCATGAAGAATGTTAGAATAGCTTTAACTGCAATCAATCAATTATACTTCAAACCAAGCTAGTCAGGTCGGCTTAATGAATAATCTCTAATCATTTCACTCTATTTAGGCCTATTACATTCCAATAGTCCCACCTAAAACAGTAAAATGGAATTAAGAAGGGATGCTATTAGACCTTGAATTTCCACCAGCTACAGCAACTGCTGCTGTTAGTGGCCGCATTGCAGTTCCTGCATTTCCAAGGAAAAGTTGAATTTCTTCCTTGGACTCTTTACCAACAGGGAACATCCCACCACAACCTTCAATAACAGCTCGTTCGTTTGCACTGTCATCTTCTACTTGCAGTCCAAGTGTTTTCAAGGCACCAAGCATGTAATGAATATCATCACTACTAAGCAAATTGTCAACCACAGTTGTTCCCTGAAATTTGAATGCAAGTCACATTTAATGGCCACAAAAGATTGTTGAGATATATCACGAAAATGATAAAGTAAAAGGTTCTTTACATATATTTCAATGTAATGATCATCTTATGCAAAAATGTGAACTTTCGCAGCTTAAAGGAGTTCACAATGTTGATCATGGTTCAGAGCTATTATGCTATATAAGTTTTTCAAGCCGCCTTCAGCTTTAGAAAAGATATCCTAGTTGGTAAGAGCACTTTATACTTCAACTTAGGTGTTGCTAACAACACACTCCCCACATTAACTTTCTCTAGGGAAAACTTCAAAGTTGAAGGAAACACATGAAGCTAAGTGTTAAATGATAAACAATGACAAACTTCAATCATGAGTATGAAAAATATTCCTTTTTTTTTTCTTTTTCCCCTTTTCATAATAAGCAGGCAAATCATACTATTTAGACCACATATTGGCTATAGATCACACAAGTGGGGTCTGAGGAGGGTAGAGCGTACGCCAACGTTACCACTACCTCGTGGAGGTAGAGAGACTGTTTCTGAAAGACCCTCAGCTCAAGTGCAGCAAATCCAAGTACAAAGAAGAAGAAAACAGTGAAGAAAACATAGCAACTAACAAGGGAAGCAGCGCGAAGTCTACAAGAAAGGAACAAGAACAACACAGTCATTCTCGTGTTGTGCTATCTAATAAACCACTGATGCCCAATCCCACCCTAATAATATTTCAATCTGGTAACAAGGATATGTAATAATTTTGAAAATAACCATAAAGGGGTGCTGGAGAAAGACGAAACATAAATGCAAGACAACAGATTCTTAGAAACCTAGGTGACCTACTACAACCATAAGAAAGATACATGCATTATGCAACACACTGGGGTCGTTTGGTTATAAAGGAATCACACATAGCAGTGAATACACCAGCTACATCTAACATGTTATAGGAATTATTAATTCCATTATACAATTCTGCATAAGATAAGATAAGATAATGATTTGTTGGTCGCTTAACTTAGGCAACATTTGATTGGTACTTGGTAGTATTAAATTATACCCCACTAAATTATGCGAAGTTACTATTTCTTTTCTAGATTGTTTTATCTTGAGCCAGAGGTCTATCGGAAACAGTCTCTCTATCTCACCTCTGAGGTAGTGGTATGGACTGCATACACTACCCTCCCCAGACCCCACTTGGTGGGAATATACTGGGTATGTTGTTGTTTTTTTGAAAGAAAAAAAAAAACATACCCAGTATATTGGGTATGTTGTTATTGTTGTAAATTATGCGAAGAATTTATGTATTACTTTATGTGGGATAAAATGTGTAAGAAAAATACTTGTATTAGCAATGCAAAGACTAAAGTATGTAAATACAAAAAATCCCTTTTAGAGTAACAAATCCATGTATTACGATCTCTTCATTATTCATCACCACATAACAGTCCCTTTACTATTAACCATTGCATAAACAATCCCACCACAACTAACATGTAAACCAAACAATCACTAAAAAGAGGCCGCCCAGTGCACTAAGCTCCTGTTGTACACGGGCCGGACCACATACCCTACCTCCAAGTCACATGGAAGCAACATTACCAATTACGGCAAGCTCACCTTCAAAACCAAGCAATCACTAAATGCACTAATGTATCATTTCATAATGTATCGTATTATATAGTAACGTATTGTATTATTATGATGAATACAATATTTGAATAGATTGTATCGTTTTCCATCGTTAAATAATGTCATACATTGGCAATTTGAAGGATAAACCTACAAGAAAATTGGGTACAGGTAGAGCTACCATAAAAAAAAGGGTAAAGTAAAGGATAAAATAAGACTATTAAACAATAAGTAAAACAAAATGAGAGAAACTGTTGGTTTTTTTAAAAAAGATGGGGCAGTAAAAAGGGGTTGAAATGGCTCTCTTTGGATTGAAATGGCTTTCAATAGCTTTCAATAATTTTATTAAGCATTGGGGGGCTTTAAATAGCCACCTTACAATAGAAAAATCAGCAATATTTAAAATTCAAATTACCTAAAATGTCTCAACAAAATAAACAACCTAACTTAAATTCAAAATTCAAATTCATCCTAAATTAAATAACTTATTTTGCTAAAAAACAAGTGATGTAACTAAAAGCAATTTTCAACACTCCTCCTTTGTTTTAGTTACTGCGATTTAAAAAAGTTGCTCCTCCTCGATTTCTGCTTCCGCCGCTTGTGCTTGAGGATTGTTTTTAAGCTTGCACACTTTTGTAACATGACCTGTTTGTTTACAATTTCCACATATTGCATCAGGTCTCCACCAACAGAAATTCTCCGAGTGTGTTTTCTTTTTGCAGTGTTTGCAAAGAGGATAATTACCTTTTCCTTTTCTATTTTGTGCATATAAGGCACCCTCAGTAACATTGTCTTGTCTGAAGGCTCTTCTTTGCTCTTGTGCTTGAAGAGCACTTATTAGTTCTTCAACAGAGATAGTAGAGAGATCTTTAGACTCTTCCAGAGATGAGATTTTAGACTCGAATCTCTCCGGAATTGTCACAAGAATTTTTTCTACTATTCTGTCATCTTTGAAATCCTCGCCAAGCAACCGGATTTTATTAACAATCAAAGAAATCTTGTCAGAATACTTAGCAATAGTTTCATCCTCTTGCATCCTAAGAGATTCAAAATCCCTTTTCAAATTCAAAATTTGCATTTGTCTGACTCGGTCACTTCCTTGGTATTCTTTTTTTAATTTTTCCCAAGCTTCATTTGCTGTCTCACAAGTAATGATTTTAGAAAAAATCGAATCCGCAACTGAATTTTGAATTACAATTTTGGCTTTGAATTTTTTTATTTTTTCATCCGAGTGAGATTTAATCTGAGCAAGGGTAGGATTTTCAGGGAGTGGTTGTAATGGTGTATCTTCCACTACAACTTCCCATAGATCATAGGCTTGAAGATATGATTTCATTTTCACTGACCAAATCTGGTAGTTTTCGCCAGTGAAAATTTTTGGGGCATTCAATGAGAGACTGCTGCTTGACATCTTCTCTAAAAAAAAATGGGTTAAAAATGATATGCTAGTTTTTGAAAGAATTCACAGATCCTGTAAGATCAATGAGGCTCTTGATACCACTGTTGGTTTTTTAAAAAAGATGGGGCAGCAAAAAGGGGTTGAAATGGCTCTCTTTGGATTGAAATGGCTTTCAATAGCTTTCAATAATTTTATTAAGCATTGGGGGGCTTTAAATAGCCACCTTACAATAGAAAAATCAGCAATATTTAAAATTCAAATTACCTAAAATGTCTCAACAAAACAAACAACCTAACTTAAATTCAAAATTCAAATTCATCCTAAATTAAATAACTTATTTTGCTAAAAAACAAGTGATGTAACTAAAAGCAATTTTCATCAGAAACAAATAAGTTAACGAAGCGATCACATCAAATCAGTCATTACACAAAATGGAACTTTTCGTCATTACCTCTAAACTAACAACACAACACAATACAATAGAATAGCTAACAACCATACAAACAAGCTGTAAAAGTTGGTAACTTACTTCAGATAGGGCAGCAAGAAGGAGTATACGATTGGACAAGGATTTAGAGCCAGGCAATTTGACAGTCCCTGATATTTCTTTAATGGGTTGCAGCAAAATCTCAGAAGGTTTCTGGGTTGTAGCCACTGATGCTGAAGTCCTAAAAAAAGAAGACCTTGTTGTCAAAACTGAATCTTTATTCAAGAACCACATAGATTTTGCTGAATTATTCAGTTTTTTAGATCCAAAAGAAGGAAAAGGTGAAAATGTGGGAAGTTGGGGTTTATGTATATTGGAATTGGGATAAAGGGTTTGTATCCCTTGTGTCATTTTGCTAATCTGTGCCATTTTTTAGGGTCCCTCTCTCTGTGTGGGTCTGTCTTTGGGGTTGAAGAGTTAAAGTTTGAGTCTTTGCAAAAGATAAAGCTCTTTTTCTCTAATTTATTTTTATAACCGCTGTGTTCCAATCAACTTTCACTCATCTCGAATTTATTTTGGGATATTTATCGCCTCCCGCCGAAAATAGATATCATGTAAATCCAGGCTCCAACTACCTTTACATGTAAACATTTTTGCTTTATAGTTTGTTCTAAAGGAGAAAAAGTTGTGGAAGATCAACAATACTCCCTCGGTACTATTTCAGTTCGGAGTAGATATAAAAAAATTTAATTTGAATTTTCGAATGGAAGAAATTACAATTCAAATTCAATTGAGTACTAAAATTGGATTGGATTTTTAAGTTTCATTTTGGATAAATTTGTTTGAATATTTCAAATTTTCGCTTTTATTTTTAAGACTTTACAACTAACAGACTCAATTTATCTAATAATTTATTCTTGGAAAAATAATATTTTTAATTCATGTATTATTATTTTATTTTTATTTTAATCCTTATGATATTCAATTAAACTTATTCGACCTTTAATTAATCAATGCATGTGATTTTAATCCTTTAACTAACGGAAGTCAAATAAAATAAAAATTTATTAAATTATAGAGGGACAAAACAGATGGTATTTATATTTCTAGTCTAGTTATACTCGATGAGTTATTTCGTACTATAAGATTGGAGGGTGCTGGTTGATCGGATTCGACGGAAAAGTTTGATCAAGTAAACTATTAGGATTTCTCCATGATTTATTTTTCAATTAATAGATAAAGCGCAAGAACAAAATCGCTGTTGGAGTATTTTCGGTGTTGCTAGGTCACCTGTGATTCATAATTTTTTGAAAGATTCCTTGTGTAGTAAAAGAAATCTTCGCTGAAACCTTTAATTGGTTGGTTGTCACATGATTTGCCTAGCAGCATCAAAGTCCAAACACTGCTTGTGACATACCTTTTTGTGATTAACCAGAATTTTTTTTAAAAAAAAAGTGGAAAAAGAACAAAGTGAGATTTTGGGTTACGTTGAGTGGCAGAATTGCGTATGGGCACTGTTGCTGAACAAACGAATTATGAACGTGTTTTATGTTCTGGTCTCATCTTTGTTATCACCGAAATTGCCTATGGGTACGATTTTTCTTGTTAAAATTGGAACAAGAAAATATGATTAGAATTATGGGAAATATTTGCTTTTTCTTGAGAGAAAATGTCAGACAAAAACTGATAGATAGGGAGGAAATACTATCCATTGAGGAAGGAAGACGATGCGAATCACAGAGAAGAAATAAAAGTAGGGTTCTTTTTTCTTTTTTTAAGTGTATTTAATAAAAGTAATTTGAAATACCTGATTTACCCCTCTGTCATTTAACAAAATCATTATTTTATTTGACTATCATTAGTTAGGACTAAAATCACACGCATTGCTTAACTGAAAGTCAAATGGGCTTAATCGAATATCACAAGGACTAAAATAGGAATAAGACAACAACACAAGGACTAAAAATATTATTTTCCCTTTATTCTTTAAAATGTATAACTTTCTATGTTAGTTAATAAACTAGTATACGTACCCGCGCGTTGCGCGGAATATTTTTTTAAAAGTACTCATTAAAAAATATTAGCTTATTCACTTTGAAATAATAAAATTAATCAATTTTTATTGTATCATATTAACATATTTTAAATTAATTATAATATATTAAAAAAATTATTAATATTTAAATTACAACTAATACTTAATACCTAATCATAATTGCAATTATTTTATATGTTTTGAATTTTGATATTGAAATTCCATTGAATGATTTTTAAAAATAATAAAATATGAAATATGAAATAATTATTAATTTTGTTGTTGGACGTTTACCTTTATTTTTTTAATCAATTAAGACATGTAATTACATTCCTTACCTTCAATCTCAAATTTCTTTTTTTTCTTTTTCTCTATCAATTCAACTGCTACAACTAACTATACTCAATTCAAAAAGTTTTATCTTTCAATTTCATTTCAAGCACTAAAAGTATTTAATTGTGTCAATTACAAAATTTCAAATTTAAATTTTACCACTTTCAATTAAAAAATCAAGCACATACAACTTTTTATTTTCCTTCTTTGTTCTATTGTTCATAATTTTTTCATTGTTTGATTTTATCATTAATATATTTAAGTATTTTATTTATACTTATTATTATATCTTCTAAATTAATTCAATTAGAATACTTATACCACTCTCAAACTCACCGACCCCACCAAATTCCACATCCACCCCCCACCCCACCCCCCAATTTATTTATTTTTAATTTTTTTACCCCACCCACCCCCTACCCTGACACATTTTTTTTTTAATTTTCAATTTTTAAAAAAAATCTTTTTCCTACCCCCAACCCCCACCTACATCCACCACCCCGCCTATCCCCATTACACCCATCTAGCCCACCTCCCTACCCCGCTCACCTATTTCACCCAACCCCCCGCCCATTACAACCCCCTGCCTTCCCTCTCCTCCATCGCAATAATATCTACCACTCTACCTTTATCCATTTTTATTGTTTTGTGTTAGATATACATAAATGTTCTTAGAAGAATATTTTCTTATTTGTGTACCAAATACAAGAAAATAAGTACTCAAAAACTTTTTCCTACTAAATGACATTTTCCTCGTGAACACACTCATTGTTTTCCTAGAAAATGGAAAACATTTTCCTCCTTACCGAACACACTCCATAAAACCGCTGAAAGGACCTAGTGATAAAAGATAAGAATTTATTGTTATTCAAGATAAATGATAGTGCTGTCGAAGAATGCCCAAACTTTAATTATATTAAAAAATAAACTTTTGAATACTTTATTGCAAATACTCTTTGAAAATTTTAATTAAAATTTATTGTTATGTTTAAAAAGCAATGTAAAAGATCTTCTTTTATTTGATTCTCAATACCATCAAACACGTAAAAATTTAAATTTATTTCAAACGATCTTTCATTTTCAAGACAATGTATTAAAATTGATCTAACATAAAACAAACCATCATCACGGATAATCATTCAATCATTAATAAGGTTCAAGATACTATTTGAAAACTTAAAAATATACACACAGAAAAATTACTACCAAACTTTAATGGTAACTAAACAATTATTAATTAAATTAAAAGCACTCCAGGAAGAAATATACCTGAGGAAGGGGAATTAAAATCCTTATTATCATTAATAACTAATCCACCATCTTGTGGAAAGATCTTTAATTAAATTGCTAAAAACAAAAAAATATGAATTACAACATAAAAAGAAAGAACTCTAAATTAAATTGTTGACGAGTATAATATAAATTGTAATATCAAAAGATAACATAAAATAATATGTTACGACAATATTTCATCTGCCTCCTTACGATCATTCACTACGATTCCAAATTGATTAAATATTATTTATAAAATATATTATTATGATAATATATTATTTCTTCCCTTATTCATGGTGAAACTTCATATCCTTGTATATTTGTCTATGATATAGACAAAACAATAATTAAAGAGGTTAAAAAACGGACGCTAAAATTTTATAACTTGTTTGAACTTTTTGAATGGATTAGTTACCAAGGATATACTTACTGGGTTTAAGATGCAGTGTCATAGCTCTTCGATCCTACTTCATTCTTTTGTAGTTATTTACTCTTCTCTCTGTTTCATTATTTTGATGTTTTCTGCCAGACAACAATACAATAAAATTATCACACACACAAAAAAAAATTCTAAAGAAAAGTTCTTCATAAATAATAAAAACATGATTTTATCCGAAATTGTATATGCAACTATCTTGTAATCGAATTTTTTTAGAGCAACCTAGCACAATCAAACAAAGCAGGTCAGCGTCCAGTATATATATATGATCATTTCATGATAATCAGTGATCTCAATAAAACAATCTATGGCAGATTTAACTTTATACTATCAAATACATAAACTGTTAACAAATTATAATGGAATAATTTAAAGTCAAGCTTTAAGTAGTAAACAAATTGTGCATAGATATATTCATGTAAGCAGGTGTGAGCCCTGAAAATTGTATAATCATAAACAAATTTGATTGAAGAATTAAAGAATAAGTAAAGAGTATAGAGAATAAAATAAAAAGTTTAATCAAAAAATTAGTTTATATAGGAAAGAGTTATTTGAAATTTGGCTTTATCTTGTATAGAGTTAGTTTTCAATTCAAATTCTAGAAGAATCTGTAACTTTCAATTCAAATTCAAAATTCAAAAATTTAACACTAATTTAGCTAACTAATTTTTAGCCAACTTTATCTTTATCTAAAAAATAGTTTTAAAAATAAACTTTAATTTTAAAAATAAATTTTATTCTCTTACTGTTTCAATTTACTATAAAAAAAAATGTCTCAAACTAATAATTTTTAATAAATTTTATCTTTATCTATTAACTAATTTTAATAAACGATTTATAGACAAAGATAAAGTTTAATAAAAATTATTTAGGTTGAAGTTACATGAGCGAGGATGGAAAAGTTACGTGGGTGGGGATTTAAGCTGGTTTAAGTTTAGTTAATTTTTCTCTGGTCTTTTTTCTTTTTTTTTTTTTTTGCCTTTTCTTTTATGGTCTTTTCTAAAAATTAAAAAAATGTGCTTATCCTATAAATATATTTTTACCTGAAATGCATGTATAGTTGGATATAGTCAAACGTAAGTTTTTAATTTCTTTTTAATCCATGTTCATAAGTAAATTAACTTAATCATTTTCAATTCAAAATAAAAAAAATTGTTACAATGATAATTAATTTAACGATAATGTCAAGTGACTTATAATAATAACAATAATAATAACAACAGCTACTATTATCACAATTTATTATTATTATTATTATTATTATTATTATTATTATTATTACTACTACTACTACTACTACGTACTACTACTACTACATTTTTTACTACTATTATTTATTATTATTACTATTATTATTTTATTTTTATCTTTCATTTAATATTTAAATAAATTATATTTAGATATGTTTTATAACATTTAAATTTTAAAAGAGATAAATTCATGAAAGAGTAAAAGTCCATTTAGAACTCTTCAACCATTAGTTTCTATTTTTAAGCTAATGAAAATCTTTTTTTATTTAATAAAGGATAATATATTTTCAAATTCAAATATTTCTAATCTTTTAATTCATTATTACAATACTATTAAATTTTGTCCTAAAAACTGTCACGTGGCTTCTTAATAGCTTGCCACAGTGACTTATAATAATAACAATAATAATAATAACAGCTAATACTATCACAATTTATTTTTATTATTATTATTATTATTATTATTATTATTATTATTACTACTACTACTACTTTTTTTACTACTATTATTTATTATTATTACTATTATTATTTTATTTTTATCTTTCATTTAATATTTAAATAAATTATATTTAGATATGTTTTATAACATTTAAATTTTAAACGAGATAAATTCATGAAAGAGTAAAAGTCCATTTAGAACTCTTCAACCATTAGTTTCTATTTTTAAGCTAATGAAATTTTTTTTTTATTTAATAAAGGATAATATATTTTCAAATTCAAATATTCTAATCTTTTAATTCATTATTACAATACTATTAAGTTTTGTCCTAAAAACTGTCACGTGGCTTCTTAATAGCTTGCCACAGTGACTTATAATAATAACAATAATAATAATAACAGCTACTACTATCACAATTTATTATTATTATTATTATTATTATTATTATTATTATTATTATTATTATTATTATTATTACTACTACTACTACTTTTTTTACTACTATTATTTATTATTATTACTATTATTATTTTATTTTTATCTTTCATTTAATATTTAAATAAATTATATTTAGATATGTTTTATAACATTTAAATTTTAAAAGAGATAAATTCATGAAAGAGTAAAAGTCCATTTAGAACTCTTCAACCATTAGTTTCTATTTTTAAGCTAATGAAAACCTATTTTATTTAATAAAGGATAATATATTTTCAAATATTTCTAATCTTTTAATTCATTATTACAATACTATTAAGTTTTGTCCTGAAAACTGTCACGTGGCTTCTTAATAGCTTGCCACTTGGCTTCTTCTGGTGCTTCTACTTTTGCTTTTATATATATATAGATATTAAAGTCACCCTAGTGCTCATGGTATGTACTAAGGACCCGTTTGACCATAAAATCGTATTAAGGACCCGTTTGGCCATAAGATCAAAAATATATTCACTATATTTGATATTATTGAAGTTGAAAATAGAGTTAGAGTTGTATTTGGTCATACTATTTTTGAAATGGAATATTTTAAGTTAAAAAATATAAAAAGTGAAAATAAATTTAAAAAAAATTAGAGTTTTATGAAAATTGGGTTATTTTATGAAAAAAAAAAATTTAGATTTTTTTGAAAAAAAAAATAATTAAAAAGTGAAAAAAAATGAATCCAAAAATAGTGAAAACACCTCTTGAGGTGTTTTCCAAAAATTCAAATATTGTGAAAACGTTTTCCAGAAATATTTATGGAAACTTAGTAGGCGTTTGGCCATAAATACTATTCACAATATTTCGGGATACGTTTTCACTTTATTCCAGAATACTTGTTTGGTCATGAAAATCAAAAACGTATTTCGGAATACGTTTTCATAATTTTTGATTTTTTGAGAGGTGTTTTCACTTTTTTTCCACTCAAATTTTCCTATCACTTTATTAAAAAGCACATCCAAAGTCTAAAATATTTTTGAAAATACTATGGCCAAACACAACTCCAACTCTATTTTCAACTTCAAAAATATCAAATAAAGTGAATATATTTTTTGTTTTCATGGCCAAACGGGTCCTTAGTCATGGAACGTTTTTCACTTTTATCTAGATTAGCAATTACAAAAAATACATAGTAATATAGTATTAGAATCACCCAAAGATGTGGTCTAGTGGTCAGTGAAGTAGGTTGAGTACGATGAGATTTCACACTAAATTTTCAGTAGAGACAAAATAATACTCCCTCTGTTTGCTTTTACTTGTCACTATTTTTCTAATTGGATTTTCATTTTTACTTGTCATTTTTGACATATCAAGAAAAGACAAAAGAATTTTTTCTATTTTACCCTTTGCATTAATTGTTTATTCTCCAAATCATTTTCAAGATATATTACTCTAAATATCAATTAATAGGAGTAGTATGATAAAATAGTCATATCAATAATTATTTTCTTAATGAGTGTGTCATGTCAAAAAGTGACAAGTAAAAGCGAACGAAGAAAATACATAATTTCTTTCCATCTGTTCCAACTCTGATGAACAAAATTACCTGGTGTTCTGCTATCGAGGTGCGGTAGCTAGCCCAACATCGCAATTATTTAAAAAATATAAGTAATATTAGATTGGTTGTGATTTTATGGCAATCAAAGTCGAAAGTTGTTGGACACAACAGATCACCTGCTAAGTTTTCCTCCCTAACAAATAACTCAGAAAATTATGATCAGAAGTTTTATAATCACATAAATACTATGATAAAATAATTAATTAAGAATTTCAAGTTACAATTCTTAAATTTCATGTTCTGGTAACATAAAATGAACAAAACTAGTCAAGAAGTTTAGGGGTAGGTGAGATCTTAACGGAGGAAAAGGGATAATTCAATGTACCAACTTATAAAGTCATGCAAACATATACTCATTTTAATGGAACAATTAGAAAGGGAGAATATGCTAAGCTGCAAAACATTATTCCAATCTAGTGGGACCATCTTCAACAATCTGGTAGGTAGCTGAGAAGAAAAACAATAGTGGACAAAAATAGACCTAAGATCCCATAACTTTCATTCAAAAAGTGAAAGGAGACACTGTGCATAGGAAAGTCTAAAGCCAGAGTATCTACAACCAAAAGTTTCAACCACCACATAACTTTGGAAAGTGAATCTCAGTTTATCCCCTGACATTTATGATTTGGGAAATGATAGCCTTCACATATTAAAAAGGAACGACATCTTTTTTATGCAATATTTTTCTGATGAGATTTTTCTTTTATTGAATAAAGATTTTTTTAGAAAAATTAAAATAAGAAATTTAACCCCCTAATCCTTTCTTCTTCTTTTTTGGCTCTAAAACACTTAATTTAGGGAGAAATTTTTTTATCCTAATTTTTGACACTGTATATATTTTTTTTTTATTATCATATTTGGTTTATCGGCTTCACGACTAAATCTGTGTAATCTCATCGAGACATATTTCTGAAGGTGAGTAATAGTACTTTAGACTTTGTATTTGTGCATAGATTCCAATATACTTATATGTTTTCTATTCTTTTTGTAATAATTGTTGATCAAATTTAATGCTTCAAAGAACAAAATAAAGTATCATTGTTGTATCATCAATTTGAGAAATCGTGGATTCTGCTGGGTAGATTATCTCTTCTTCAAAAAAATTTCACAGTGAACATTAGGGCTTATCATGATGACTCTACATATCCTTTCACTTTTAAAATATTTTATTCTACGAATTAATTTACAAATAGATATTCTTACAATTGTCCGATCCAAAGTTTTCCTCTTCATCTATTTCCATGGATGAATTCATAATCCTTCAATTGAACAGTAAGAAGTTACACTTCTTGGTCTTTTTTTCCATGTCTATGTCCTCTTAATCTTGGATTCTTGGGTGTCTCTTTATTTGCTTCAAATAGATGCAGATTCGTTCAAAAATATTTCATCTGAAAATTTCTTATGTGCTTCGGACTTAACAGGGCATTTTGTCTTTCTTGCTATCTTCAAAAATTAAACAATTTTTCTATTATTTTGATATCATTACTAAAATTTATGCAATAAAGAAAAATATTCTTATATACAAAATTGAAGAAAATATGCAAAATTAATCTATCTTATGTGAAAATCTTAAAAATTCTTATGAAATATATATTAGAAATTTTGCACTTTTCCTTTTTAACTTTATGTTGGTACTTATTTTTTTAATAAAATAACCCCGTGGGGCATCGTTTCATTAAAAAATAAAAAGGAAGATAAAGCATCACTGTTTGCTTATTTCCTATCCTATTTACTTCAAATATTTTTAAATTGTCCTAGTATTAAATAGGACAATAATAAAAGTTATATATTTTTACATTTAAATTTTAGAAAAGAAAAAGAAAAAAAAATATTTATCCAACAAAAGAAAAATCTCGCCGGAAAAATATTGCATAAAAGGGGCATCGTTTCTTTTCAATATGTGAGGGGGGTAGCGTTTCCCAAACTATAAATGTTAAGGGGATAAAGTGCGATTCACTGGATGGAGACAAATCTCCCATCCTCCAAGGACCCACATAATCTTTTTATTTGAAACTCATTGTCTCAATTGATTCGAATTCTTATCAATACTCAGTTTGCGATCTTTAATTAAGGACGAAGTAATCTGATTCATCCTATCACACTCGTACTCGTGCAGGGTGGGCAACACTTTTGTTGCTTCGAAAGACTCATGTTTGCTTTAATTAAACTGAAGCAGAGGATCTATTGAAAACAGTCTCTCTACCTCTGAAGTTTGCAAACACCTCTACCCTCTCCAAATTTCATTTTGTGGGATTATACTAGGTATTATGTTGTTGACTTAGATCCAAAAGCTAAACTCAACTCACATACTCAGTTTAATTCCATAAGTCGAGTCTGAAGAGGATGGTGTGTACACAACCTTACCCCTACCTTAAGAGTGTAGAGAAGTTGTTACCCTCGACTTAAGTAAAGCATCTCAAAAATCAAATACTTAAAACAAGACAAGTACAACGGCGAAGAATCCATATGGAAAACAATGGAAAGATCCAAAAGCTAATGAAAGAGAAATACAATTAGGCATACCAGTTATATTTATGGCTAACTTCTCAACCATTTAAACTTTAGCAGAAAAATTTGTAGAAACAAAATAGTTTAGTGGTAGAACATAGTATGTATTTCATCAGTGCCATGCATACTTTGTCATCACTGTTGCCAAAGGATTATTTAGTCCAAGAACAGACGGCCACTAAATGATAACTATAGTAAAGACGAAGAAAGCCTCGTTATCAGAAGACGTGAAATTCCAATTGAAAATTGGACCTCGTTATCACTCGACCAAATAAAAATTACAAACTCAAAGATACATTTTTAAGTGTACATGGTCAGGAGCCATCCATAAAAGCCTAGTTCTATCCTCATCTTGAGTTCATTCTGGTCGCCCCGCTGTTCAAACCAAAGAAAACAAAACGCAGATGAAGAAATTGTTTTTATTGAAAATATTCAGGCAACGATTAACTGCCGAGTCCGCTTGGTATAGGTTACCACCACTATCTCCGACCTCAGAACCAAAATGAAAACAACTTTGGTAGACACCAGCAACCAAGGGCAAGTAATAAGAGCCTAAGAGACTTGTTTAGCTGCAGCTATAACAGCCTCTGCTGTAATTCCATACTCCTTGTATATTTTTCCAGCAGGGGCACTGGCACCAAATCTGTCGATTCCAATGGCCTTCCCTTTGGCTCCGACGATCTTCTCCCACCCAAATGTGGATCCAGCTTCAATGCTAACTCTAGCGGTAACAGCTGCTGGAAGGACACTTTCCTTGTACTCAGCTGATTGCTCATCAAAAAGCTCCCAAGAAACGAAGGAGACAACTCTCACCGCCTTTCCTTCCTTTCTGAGTTCATCAGCAGCCTTGACAGCAATTTCCAGCTCTGAGCCAGTACCAATCAAAATGACATCGGGCTTGTTGCCTGAAGAGTTGTCTGATATAGTGTAGCCACCCTTTGCTGTTCCTTCAATAGAAGTTCCAGCAAGTTGGGGCAACTTTTGCCGAGAAAGGGCCAGGATTGATGGTGTCTTACTCTTGAGGATGGCTATCCTGTAAGCACCAGCTGTTTCATTACCATCTGCTGGACGGAGCATCAGAACATTGGGCATTGCACGGAAACTTGCCAAGTGCTCAATGGGCTGATGTGTAGGTCCATCTTCTCCAAGACCAATTGAATCATGGGTCATAACATAGATAACACCCGATTCAGACAAAGCTGAAATTCTAATGGCTGGTCTCATGTAGTCAGTAAACACAAAGAAAGTGGCACAGTAGGGAATTAAGCCGGGGCTGTGGAGAGCAATGCCATTACAAATAGCTCCCATACCATGTTCACGAACACCAAACCTTAAATTTCTCTCCTCTGGGGTGTTCTTTTGGAAATCACCAAACATTTTCATGAGGGTCATGTTTGATGAGGCAAGATCAGCACTACCACCAAGGAAACCAGGAAGAACCTTGGCAAGAGCATTCAGGTTTTGTTGGGATAGGTTTCGGGTGGCATCCGCTGGACTTTCAGGTGTGTAGGTCTGAGATTGAGAAAGCAAGCAAATAACTGAATTAGTATATATTTATTTACATGTTCCAGAATTAGACGAGAATCATTCTAGGAAAAATGATTAGATAGAAAAGAATGACTTGAGGAACCGTGTTGCAAATAGTTGATTTGACTTATAAAATGTTTGGTCCCTCAGATCAGCAAGATAAAAGAACAGGAGTACAAATGAAACAAACTCTCGTCTATTAGGAAGCAAAAGCACAAAAAACCAACACAAAGCTACGAACTCAATATAAAGATGGTGCAAACGAAAAGCAGTTTGAAGTCAACTTTTCAATAGGATAGAGAACGATGAAAATGAGCACTTACAGGAAGAGCTTTCTCCCAGTCAGCAGGTAGTTCACCGGTGATGATGGATTTGAGGTCTGCAGCTTCCTCTGGGTACTTCTTCTCATATTCAGCAAACTTAGTATTCCATCCAGCTTCAAGAGCAGCACCCTCGGGAACATGACGGCTCCAGTGGCTGCAAGAAGTAGAGTGCACCAATAGCTAGTAAGTTACCAATAATGTTCAAATGAATCTGGAAAACGGGAAGGGAATAGTACCTCTTGACATCTTCAGGCACATGGAAAGGCTCATAAGGCCATCCCAAGTTCTGCCTCGTGGCCTCTACTTCCTTAGCTCCAAGTGCGCTTCCATGTACACTGTAACTGTTTGCCTTGTTGGGCGAGCCAAAACCGATGGTTGTAGTCACCTGAAAGGAGGAAGGTTCAGTAAACATAATGATAAATGATATGAACTGAATCTATGAAGGAACCCTATAGTAACATTACAAATAATAAATTGATCATGCATCCTGACTGAGAAAAAAAGAAAAATAAAGAAAATGGGTTGCAAAAAATGAATGTAAGGTTATCAATAAGTTACAAGGGCCAAAAGAATAAAGATGCAGCGGGTAAAGTACCTTGATCATAGTGGGTTTGTCTGTGACTGCTTTTGCTTCCTTAATGGCAGCACGAATCTCATCATAACCAGTGTTACCGTTCTTCACCCAGATTACATGCCAACCAAGAGCCTCAAAACGAGCACCAACATCCTCAGTGAAAGCGATTTCTGTGTCACCATCGATTGAGATGTGGTTGTCATCATAGAAAGCAATCAGCTTTCCGAGCCCCCAGTGCCCAGCAAGAGAAGCAGCTTCTTGTGAAATACCCTCCATCATGCAACCATCACCGAGAATACAATATCTGCATGATCACCGATGCCATTAGTCAAACAAAACAGGCTGCATTAAGTCTACAATTGTTTATGGCATTCAAAAGGAAAGAGAGAGAGAGAGAGAGTGAGGAGACTCTCACGTGTAGTGGTCTACAATCTCAGCACCAGGCTTATTGAAACGAGCAGCCAAGTGCTTCTCTGAGAGGGCCAAGCCAACGGCATTGGCAATCCCTTGTCCCAGAGGCCCTAACAGCAAGAAAATAAAGATCATAATCAGTTATATAGCTGTCAACGAAAAGCCACATACCCATACATACATAATCCACCACCAGATAGAAATCTAATTAATGTACATGGACATATAAAAAGTGCACTAACCAGTGGTGACTTCAACACCAGGTGTCTCAAAGTTTTCGGGGTGTCCAGGGGTTTTGCTTCCCCACTGGCGGAAGCTCTTCAAGTCCTCTTCCTAGTCAAAACATATAGTAAACATAATCAGCACAGTTTAAAAAGCATAATGCAAAGATTATCTTCAAATGCAATCTAAGTAAATTCTAACCACAAAAACACACTTTCAAAACATAAGCTCAGTATTAAGCTAAAAGACAAAGATAAAATCATCAGTAACTGTACAAAGTGTACCAAAATCATGTTTCAGTTTTCAGTGCTCAGTATGGAGGAAATATTTTTCTTTGAAAATGTATTCCCTGAGGAAACTATTTTCCAGAGTTTGGTTACCTCGAATTGTGAAAAGTGTCAAGACTGGGAAAATATTTTGCACCAAAAATGAGAGTTAGTTTTGCTTGATAAACATAGTTGTAAAGAAAAAAATGACAGCACCCATAAGTACACAAGCAATTTCCCCTTTTAGTGAAACACATTTTCCTCAACAAAACACCACAAAATGTCCTAATAATGGAAAATGTTTCCCGTTCATGCCAAACTCAAAAAGGTGAGAAGCTTTTACTTGATTGAGGAGCATTACATAGATCCAATTCACAACAATAAAAGACTAAAGAGTGAAGAGTCAAAAAAAAACCTAAAGTATCGCAACATTTTGAGTTTCAAACATCAACTATCAGGTGTGCAAGTTTCCGAGTTTCTTAGCAGCACCATCACTAATTATTTATCAAAACACACCTCAACTATCACCTGTTCCCTTTTACTATGTGAACTATCACTAATTATTTATCAAAACACACCTCAACTATAACAACTAATAATTGAGGTGTGTTTTGGTGAGTAGTTGTTGACAACGTAGGAAAGAGGAACAATTGATAGTTGAGATGTGAATCTCGAAAAATCCAAGATACTCGTTTAGATAGGAAAAAGAGAACAACTCATAGTTGACGTATATTTTGATAAATAGTTGAGCCTTTAGTAATAAACCCGCACACCTCATAGTTCAGCTATGAAACTCAAAATATCGAGATACTTTAGATGTGTTTTTTACGAAAATATATAGATCCACTCATGCACACACCAATCAAGGACAAAAAAAGAGTTAAAAGACTTTACCCTAACAGCATCATATCCAGCAAGGTGAAGCAAAGCATACTGAAGCATACAACCATGTCCAGCGGAGAGAACAAAGCGATCACGATTAAACCAATAAGGATTCTTCGGGTTATATCTCATGATCTCATCATACAATATATGTCCCATAGGTGCACATCCCATAGGTAAACCTGGATGACCTGAATTCGCTTTTTCAACAGCATCAATTGCCAAAAATCGAATCGTATTTACAGATTTCTCAACAAGTGCATTATCCGTTTTCTCTAGAGTTTCTACAGTAGCCGAAGCGCGAATAGCCAGTGATTTTCCGGTGACGGAGGGAAGAGTACGGCGGCGGAAGGTGGTGGAGGATGTGGATTTGAGGCCGGAGAAAGTGGGGAGGGAGAGGGAAGAAGGGGTGTTAGTGGAAGAAGGGGCGTGGCGAGGGAGGGAGCCAGAGAGGATGGCTTGAGAGAGAGTGAGGGAAGAAGAAGAAGCCATGGTGGTTGTGGGGAGAAAGAGAGAGGGAGAGAAATGTGTGAAGATAGTTGATATAGAAGGGGAGGGGGTTTAAAATGACTTTTGAAGATTTATTTAGGGATTAGCTCCTTGTGGTTGTGAGTAGGTATTGTACATTTTTACATTTACAAATTATAAAAAATACTCTCTTTGTCTATTTTTATCTGTATGTATACTAAAAATAGTTATTCAGTTTTATTTGATTAATTTAAAAAATTTAGAGATTATTTATTATTTTGTATTTATTTTATATAGAGTTATTAAATATTACATTCATTTCTCAATATGTAGATGTCTTATAATTAATAAGGATGATATAATAAAAATATTCTTGCATTTATGTTTTATAAGAAATGTGTCAAATCAAACATGAATAAGTAAAAATTACCGGAGGAAGTATACTACTAGTATGAAAGAAGAAAAATCTTAGAAAATTGAGGCGAAAAATAAAAATAACATTATAAAGAGATATTATACCTAAATAGACACTCAGACTTAGTCTCAGCTCGAAGTAATCCAACTTGAGATTACATGTCTATACACCTTAGCTTGATCTCAATTGGCAACAAACAAACCAACTTATCCCCATCATGTCTTATAGACATCCGAAGCTGACATGACACATAAATTTTGGAAGCATCTAGATAATTATATTGTAAGTTGGAGCATTTAATTGACAAAGTGAAGATGCATTGAGATGTCTATGGATGTGCACACTCAAAATTAGAGTATTTACTTGCCAACTGAAGTCAAATTTAAGTGTTTGTTTGCATATTCTTATAAATACATTGCATTATAAATATACATTTTAGTAAATAACTTAGCAACTAATTTAAATAACTCGCTTATGCAGACAGCTTACAAGCATCTCTTCCAAAGTCGTGTAACAGTTTCAATGAAGAGGCTTTGTAATCAAGCAAGTAGCTCATGTTAAAAGAAAACCTTGCAGCATTTTTTGAAAAGCTGTGCGACCACTTTTTTTTTTCTTTCATAAATAAAGAGCAAAATTAATTTAGTTTATACATTAATCTCAAGGGATGTAAAATGCCTCTCTTGTTTTATATTTATTTATTATTTCATGACAAATTCAAAGAGAAATATACATAAGAGGGAACAGAAGCTCAAAAGAAATTGATTTATAAATCAAAAATTTTAACAACAGTATAAAATTGACTCATTTTATATTGTATGGTCAACTTTCTTGTGATTGTTTGAAGTAGGGGAAGGAGCAATTCTTTATTTGTTTTATTCTGATTCTTTGTTGTTTCAAGCCAATTGACAAAATAGTATTAATTATCCAAATTTCTATTTGACAAATAAACCTTTATTTAAACAAAGTAAATGAATGTTTTTCTTTTGAAACTTGAGAAGCTTGATAGAAGTCACTTATAGTGAAGGTGAGATGAAAGCAATTGTATGAAAAGTTTTCATGACCAAGAATGAAGGAGACATTTGAAACGAATATCTTGGTTATTTCCATTTTTTTCTAATTCTATATTTTCCTTTAAATAAATTTGTGGACAATGATCTTTAGCAAATACTTCTAAATCATTGTTGTGCTAAATCTACCTTGAAAATTTGTGCATCTATAGTTTGTCTTCTCTTTTTCTCCTTTCTTTTTCGTATAAAGGATGTTGTACTTGTACAATAGCATATTCTCTAATTGAATTATAGTTGTCAAAATAGTAGCAAAAAAAGTGAAAAAGATTCAAGTAGAAAAGCTCGAAAAATATAGGTACAACAATAATAATAATATACTCAATAAAATCTTATGAGTGAAGTATGAGAAGAATATGACGTACGTTGTTATAAACCAAACGGGAGAGCCCAACCCAAAAGACTGCCCAGCCGTGACCAACGAGGATCGATCCACGAGTGGAGCCGCGACTCAGAGTGGTGGCCTGTGCGCCAGGAGTGGTGGTCTGGACCCAAGGGGGTGCCAGCCTTGACCAATGAGGTCGTTGATTCTCAAGCGGAGGCGATTGTTATGTATTAATTGTCCCACATTGAAAAAATAGAGACATGCTAATAAGTTTATAGGCTAAATGAGTTCTCCCACTTATCAGACTAATCTTTTGGGTTGAGCTCTCCTATTTGATTTATAACATACGCATATAATCAAAGTAAATAATAATAGCAAAATAGTAAGATAAATAAAACAAATGAAACGATATATAATTATAAAAATAAAATAAAATATTAGGCGATTCATAAATAATATTACTAAATTAGATAATGGGACGGAATTCAAGAATCCAACAACCAAATTATGTTGTTTACTTTGACGTTTGACACCCTTCAACAAAATAAAATGTACTAAACAAAGTATTTTCTTTTGTTGGTAGAAGATGTTTTGGTCAACAAATTCATCTCACCTAACCATATAGCATTTCTTCCAAAATCCAACTGAAAATTTTAAATATATTTTTTTTTGTGAAAAAAGAATTACTAAAAAAACATGGTACCTACTCTAGCTTGTGATGTGGAATTCTACGTCAGGCTTAGGAAAAAGATTCTTATATTTATTGTTCAAGAGTTGTCAAAAATTTAGTTTAAAAAGAGAAAATAAATCCTTCTTTGAATGGAGTCAGAAACAAAAAGAGTTACTGTCCCTTTTTGTTAAAGTTTTCATACATTTCTTGCAGCTTTTTTATTTTTAAATATATATAATTGAAGTTTATTTTGGATGTGTTGGTAATCTACGAATAGAGAAATTAAGAGAAGAACATTTGGTAGAACTAAACACTTCGGTAGTTGGTTAAAGGTCTAGTTTTGGGGCATTAGTCATGTTGAAATTAATTATAAGAGAATTTATTATTTTATGTAGATATTAATTATACGTCATCTAGTTATTTCAACTTCTATTCATTATAAAATAATATTTTTAATTTATAAATAATTTATACATATATTAATTATGTAACTTTTTAAATTATAAATCAAATAAGTATTGTATTTGTTGGAACTTTGGGGATGTCGTCACAGAAGCAACAGCAGATTGGTCATTTCAAGGCGGCGATTACAAGGCGAAAAGGCCATTTGGCCCTTAAAATAGCAGCGCCCAATCCCACTTTAATTAGTATTGCTCTTCACCTAGTTATTACTATAACCACTTCTGTATTTTGTTGCCTTGTCCCCTCTTTGGTTTCCGCTGAGGTGATAAATGGGTGGATTAGATTGAATTTGAATGAATTGATTTTAAATAGATTGAATTGTAATCTACTCATATATTATATGGGTAAATACAAAAATAAACAGCAGAAATTTCGATAGTTTTAACCATAATTATTAAAAATATCGATATTTTATAGATTTACAGAAAATCTCAATTTTTGAGATGTCGAGATACATAATTACATTCAGATACATTTTGTAAAGATACATATCTTTTTGGAAAAAACAACTTTGAAACGGAAAGTAGCAGATTTAGCTAGATTTAATGGTCCATTAACGCGTTTGTGATTTTATTTCGACTGTTGAATCCCTTAAAAACAGTATCAAATTTTCATTTTCAAAATTCATTTTCACATTCAAGCTCATTTGACAAAAAAATTCAAAAATTCTCAAGCTCTGTTTCTCCACGTTTAAATTTTATATCAGATTACAATGAACATTTCGATCTTGTTGAGACATTTAGGAGTTTGGTTTTCTGATATCCAATCTGAACAATACAAAAGTGAAGGGATTGTTGTCGGAGAAAATATTTCTTATTTGAATTTGATTTAGGCTATAGCTGTTGAATTGGAAATTGTTGAATCATTAAAGAAAATCGATGTCAGATACATCGTAGAAGGAAATTCCTCACCAATGATGATTCGCAACGACAATGGAGTTAAGCTATATGTCGAATTGAAGAAAAGTGTGTCAGAATTTGTAACGTATCCTTTGTGCATAACAACAACTGAAAAATCTGTCGATGAGAGGACATTTGAAGCAGATACTGGTGCAATTATTTGCGTTGAAGGAATGGAAGTGGATGGTAAAGCATTTGTCGTAGTTGAGACAAAAAATGATGACTCGTTGTATGTACCGGAAATGGAGATTGCAAACTTCATTAGTGATTGCAAAAATAAAAATGTTAAGGTGGATCAACTTTATAGGGATAAGGCAATTCTTGTATCTGTTATGGCCAAATATGTCATAAATCATAACTTCAACTTTAGAGGAAACGTTCCGACAAACAAAAGTATGTTTATTCATGTATCTTTTAGAAATTTGAGAAAATTGATTTATATTTTGCTGTAATTTGTGGCAACTGATGTATCTTTTGCAGATGAAAACTGTAACACCCCGAACGTTTCTAAGTGTAGCTGACAACCGTAAAATTTATGGAAAAATGAAAACATGGAAGAATTGTTGAATTATGCATTAAAAATGTGGGTATTAATAAGTCCCACACAATTGGGCCCAAAATGAAGCCCAAAACAATTATAAGACATGGCCCAAAAAAAGGGTTTTGACCCATTCTTCCAAATATGGTCCATTTGACCAATTAACAAGACATTAAATGCTAAGGAAAAAGATAAGGGAGACATGAGGGACTATATAAGAGAAAAATTAGATTTTTAATTCCATTAAACTCTCATCTCATTTCTAGATTTTTCCAATAAAAACTCCTTTGCTCTCAAGAACCTTAAATCACTCTTTGGGCCAAGATCATCAATTGGTAAGACTTGAGTAAAACGTAAGGAAGAAGCTGGACTATTGTGTTCGTACATAGACTTGTTCATTATTCATACTTGGAAGTGAAGGTATGTAAGGCTACTCTTTCCGTATCATTCTGCGGCACATAGTGTCACATTGTCATTACACATGTTCCATTCCGAAATGTCCAAAGGTATTCTGTTCCCGGATGTTAATCATTGTTACACACATGTTCTTTATACATTGATCAAATGTAATTCACATGACTCATGTTCATTGATTAATGTTCCAAAGTTTCTATAACATTGTAACCACTAAAGTACCAATCTTTCACAAGTTAAAGTATCAATCTCAAACGGAAAGACTTGAAGTAATGAACACTTGTTGAGCACGGGTGGCAACCCAAAGGGGCATAAGCCTAGCTAGGGGCGATCCCAAATGATTATTGGATACAGGGGGCAGCTCAAAGGGGCATAAGCCTAGCTAGAGACGAACCTGCTTTATTGATTTATGGGTGGCAGCTCAAAGGGGCACAAGCCTAGCTAGAGACGATCCCAATGATATTTCCCACTGATCAGTTGGGCCCGGGCATATATGATTGATGATCACATGAATGATGAAGGAGTAAAGTAATGTGAAATGAAGCAAAGAAAATAATACACATGATCCCACACTTGTATAATACAGTAGTTCATTCATGTAACATGTTCACTTGTATTTGTGTTCCTCAAAGCTCCTATATCTCAAATGTTTACCTATAGTCTTACATACTCAGTACATTCCTCGTACTGACCCCTCTTGGGGAATTTACCTTACTTGTTGCAGGCGCGGGTGCTAGTAGGCCGCCACAGTAGATTGTCAGTTGTTGCAGATTGTTGGTGAGCTCCAGTTAGTTCGGAGCTTCTCCGAGTCTCACTTGTATATGCATTTTGATATTGTACATGGTGTATAAAGCGGGGACTTGTCCCGACTTTTAGTTTGTTTTGATCACTGCATCTATTAGAGGCTTTTGTAGACGCATGTGGGTATACGTATATAAGATGACTCATGAAGTCTTGGTTTGATGGCCTCAACGGCCAAGTTTCTCAAATGTGTATATCTATATGTCACATGTTCCATGATTTCCGATATTAGCCATTCATGTTCTTATATGATAGTGGTGTTTCCTATGGCATGCGTATGAATGTATAGAAGCATAGCTTGGTTCTCTCGGGCCTTATCGGCTACGGATTCCAATCACGCCTCGTTGGGATCCGGGGTGTGACAAAGTGGTATCAGAGCAGGTCGTTCTAAGGGTGTCTACAAAGCCGTGTCTGAGTAGAGTCTTACTTATCAATGTGTTGTGCACCACATTTATAAGTAGGTGGCTACGGGACATTTAGGATGTTGTTTCTCTTCTTCAATTCTAGATCGTGCAATAGAGCCAGTATTGTAAGTTGAATTGACTCTGATTGCGGTAATTGTTTTTATAGTTAAAATGCCGATGACGAAAAGAGGTCGAGGAAAGAGTAAGAAGATAGATAGAATTGCTGGTGAAGGAACCAGTATACCACCACCTGATCAAGTTAATCAAGGTGATGCTGAGAATGAATTTGTGTCACGAGCTTCCTCCACTCCCTCTGTTCCAGAAGAGTTGAGTAGGAGAAGAGTACCTGCAGATCCACCAGTAAACACTACCACTGATCAGGACTTAAAGGATGCAGTGCAGATGTTGACTCGAATAGTTGCTGCACAGGTTCAGGGACAAGGTGGTCCAATGACGGGTGATGATAGCGCAACAAGAGTAGCTAGCCGCAGAACACAGGACTTCTTGAAATTAGATCCTCCCACATTCATTGGATCAGACCCGAAAGAAGATCCGCAGGATTATATAGATCAAATCCAAAGGGCTTTGGAAGTGATGCATGTGTCCGGTGTGGAAACGATCGAGCTTGCGGCTTATCGATTAAAGGGTGAAGCTATATTGTGGTACGAAGATTGGAAACGGTCAAGGCACATTGGTGCACTCCCCGCTAGTTGGGAAGAATTTAAATTGGCATTCCTTGATCACTATCTCCCCTATGAAGTCCGAGAGGCTCGTGCGGACCAATTTTTGAATTTGCGACAAGGCAACATGAGTGTTAGAGAATACAGCCTCACGTTTAATTCCTTGGCCCGGTATGCTCCGAATGTGGTAGTTATGATGAATGACAGAGTTCACCGGTATGTGGACCGACTGGAACCATATTTGGTCCGAGATTGCACTATTGCTGCGTTGAATAGGGACATGGACATAGCTAGAATACAGGCCTTTGCACAGAAAATGGAAGATCAAAGGCAACGAAGAAGAACACAAGGGTTTGACGAAGGGCCGTCGAAGAGGGATAGATCTACGGGACAGTCTATGGCGTCCTAAGGAGAGTTTAGACCTCGGAGTGTCAACAAGCCGCCGAGACCCTCATTTTCTTATTCCACGGCAGGCACTCCATCTCAATTTCGAGGGTCTAGAGGCAGTTATGTCGGGCGCAACAGTATGGTTCGAGGTCTACAGACAGCAGGATTTCCTCGCCAGCCGTGTCAGCACTGCGGGAAGTTTCATTTAGGTGAATGCCGGATTGGAAGGAATGTTTGTTATTTTTGCGGTGAGCTAGGGCACATGGCGAGAGAGTGTCCACAGAGGAGCATGGGTGGTATGACACGACCTGCGGGGTCAGCTGTTGCATCATCATCATCCGTGCCTTCCTTAAGTAGAGGAGCACAACCTATGGGATGAGGTAGAGGTGCTAGAGGAGCAGCTAGTTCTAGCGGAACTCAGAATCGTATTTATGCACTAGCTGATCATCAGAATTCGGAGGCATCACCTGATGTGGTCACAGGTATCTTGTCCATATTTTCACATAATGTGTATGCATTGATTGATCCGGGTTCTACATTATCATATGTTACTCCTTTGATTGCTGAAAAATTTGAAAAAACGCCGGAATTACTAGTTAAGTCAATTGAAGTAACGACACCGGTTGGTGAATTTATCATAGCAAAGAGAGTTTATCGTGATTGTATAGTCACTGTTTGTGGTTATGATACATTGGCCGATCTTATTGAACTAGACATTCTAGATTTCGATGTTATCATGGGAATGGATTCGTTAGCCTCTTGCTACGCCACGATAGATTGCCGAGCTAAGAGAGTACAATTTCATTTTCCACAAAAGGATGTTTTTGAATGGAAAGGTAATGTGGGAGCACCGAGAGGCAAATTTATTTCCTATCTTAAGGCTAGGAAAAAGATATCTAAGGGATATATATGTCACCTCGTGAGAGTGCATGATATTGAAGCGAAGTCACAAATTCCTGAATCCGTTCCGGTGATAAATGAATTTCTTGATGTATTTCCTGAAGATTTTCCAGGTTTACCTCCAGAACGGGAAGTGGAATTTGGCATTGATGTGATTCCAGGCATTCAGCCTATTTCTATTCCTCCATATAGAATGGCTCCAGCAGAACTACGTGAATTGAAGGAGCAGTTGAAAGATTTGCTGGACAAGGGCTTCATCAGGCCTAGTATGTCCCCGTGGGGTACGCCGGTATTATTTGTACGGAAGAAAGATGGCTGACTACCGGCAATTGAACAAAGTAACAATCAAAAACAAATATCCTCTCCCCAGAATTGATGATTTATTTGATCAATTACAGGGTGCGAAATGCTTTTCAAAGATTGATTTAAGATCGGGTTATCACCAGGTGAGGGTTAGAGAAGAATATATACCCAAAACAGCATTCCGAACAAGGTATGGACATTATGAATTTTTAGTCATGTCATTTGGACTAACAAATGCACCTGCAGTTTTCATGGATTTAATGAATAGGGTATTCAAGCCATTTCTCGACGTGTTTGTGACGGTATTCATTGATGATATTTTGGTTTACTCTAGATCACAAGAGGACCACGCTAATCACTTACGGCAAGTGTTACAGATTCTTCGTGACCGTAAATTGTATGCAAAGTTTTCTAAATGTGAGTTTTGGTTGAAATCTATGGCATTCTTGGGTCATATCATATCGGATGAAGGCATACGGGTTGATACCCAGAAGATTGAGGCAGTGAACAACTGGCCAAGACCTACGACGCCTACAAAAATTCGTAGTTTTCTTGGTTTGGCCGGTTATTATAGAAGATTTGTTGAAGGGTTTTCTTCTATTTCCGCACCTTTGACAAAGTTAACCCACAAGGTAACTAAATTCCAGTGGAATGATGCATGCGAAAGGAGTTTCCAAGAGCTGAAAAATAAATTGACTTCTACCCCTGTATTGGTCCTTCCGGAGGGTACAGAAGGGTACGCAGTGTATTGTGATGCTTCCGGGGTTGGCCTTGGAAATGTATTGATGCAGCATGGAAGGGTAATAGCTTATGCCTCACGGCAATTGCGGACACACGAGAGAAACTATCCCACCCATGACCTTGAATTGGTAGCAGTAGTATTTGCTTTAAAGATATGGCGTCATTATTTATATGGAGTTCATGTTGATATTTACACTGATCACAAAAGCTTGCAATATATCTTTAAACAGAAGGAGCTTAATTTGAGGCAACGAAGGTGGTTAGAGCTTTTGAAAGACTATGATGTTGATATTTTATACGATCCAGGGAAGGCGAATGTAGTAGCAGATGCGTTGAGTCGCAAGGCAATGGGAGACACTAGTGGACAACCGACAGAAAAGAAAGAAATCAGTTAGCCAGCTTGAGAGTTCGCCTTATTGAATCCTCAGATGATAGAGTTATTGTGCAGAATGCAGCAGAATCCTTCTTGATAACTGAAGTGAAAGAGAAGCAGTTTGCAGATTCTGTGTTATTGCAGTTAAAAGAAAGTGTACAACAGAATTTGACAAAGGCATTTGATCTTACACAGGAAGGGGTGCTCCAATGCCAAGGTAGATTATGTGTACCGGATGTAGACGAATTGAGAAAGTGAATTATGACAGAGGCGCATCACTCGCGCTATTCTATTCATCCAGGTGCTACAAAAATGTATCATGATTTAAAAACAGTGTATTGGTGGGGAAATATGAAGAAGAACATTGCGAAATTTGTTGCTCAATGCCCGAACTGTCAACAAGTGAAAGTGGAACATCAGAAAGCGGGAGGTTACATGCAATGTATCAATCTTCCAGTCTGGAAATGGGATATGATTAATATGGATTTCATTACTGGTTTGCCTCGTACATTGCAGAAGTTTGATTCTATATGGGTCATAGTGGACAGGCTTACCAAGTCAGCGCATTTTCTATCGGTCAAAACGACCTATACAACTGAGGATTATGCGAAGTTGTATGTGAAGGAAATAGTACGATTGCATGGTATTCCACTTTCTATTATATCAGACAGAGGAGCACAGTTCACAGCGCACTTTTGGAGATCCTTTCAGCAGAGTTTGGGCACACAGATGAATTTGAGTATGGCTTTCCATCCTCAGACTGATGGACAAGCAGAACGTACTATTCAGACACTTGAAGATATGCTACGAGCTTGTACATTAGATTTTCAGGGCAGTTGGGATGACCATTTGCCTCTTATTGAATTTGCCTACAACAATAGCTATCATTCAAGTATAAAAATGACACCTTATGAAGCGTTATACGGACGAAAATGTAGATCACCAATTGGGTGGTTTGAAGCAGGTGAGACTGCTTTACTTGGGCCAGACCTTATTCATCAGGCTATGGAGAAGGTTAAGGTGATTCAACAACGATTACAAACGACCCAGAGTCGACACAAGTCCTATGCTGATGTGTGAAGAAGAGGACTTGAGTTCGCCATAGGTGATTGGGTATTTCTGAAAGTGTCACTAATGAAAGGGGTAATGCGATTCGGAAAGAAATGGAAACTGAGTCCACGGTATATAGGCCCATATGAAATTATTAGAAGATTTGGGCAAGTTGCATATGAGTTAGCGCTACCTCAGGAACTCTCCACGGTTCATCCGGTATTCCATGTATCAATGCTTCGGAAGTGCATAGGGGATCCATCTCGTTTTACTCCTATTGACGATATACAGGTCACAGAAGATCTTACCTATGAGGAGGTACCTGTAGACAAGTGAAGAGATTGAGGAATAAAGATGTTGCTTCCGTAAAGGTACTTTGGAGAAATCAGCAAATAGAAGAGGTCACATGGGAAGCTGAAGAAATGATGAAATCCAAGTACCCTCATCTGTTTTAAAGAGAAGAATGACAAGTAAGTATTTATAAGTTTTGAGTGTATATCTATAAGATGACATGAAGAATGCTCCTAAACTTGTAATTGTTTACTTTGCAATGATAACACTAACATTCGAGGACGAATGTTTCTAAGGGGGGAAGAATGTAACACCCCGAACGTTTCTAAGTGTAGCTGACAACCGTAAAATTTATGGAAAAATGAAAACATGCGAGAATTGTTGAATTATGCATTAAAAATGTGGGTATTAATAAGTCCCACATAATTGGGCCCAAAATGAAGCCCAAAACAATTATAAGACATGGCCCAAAAAAAGGGTTTTGACCCATTCTTCCAAATATGGTCCATTTGACCAATCAACAAGGCATTAAGTGCTAAGGAAAAAGATAAGGGAGATATGAGGGACTATATAAGAGAAAAATCAGATTTTTAATTCCATTAAACTCTCATCTCATTTCTAGATTTTTCCAATAAAAACTCCTTTGCTCTCAAGAACCTTAAATCACTCTTTGGGCTAACATCATCAATTGGTAAGACTTGAGTAAGACGTAAGGAAGAAGCTGGACTATTGTGTTCGTACATAGACTTGTGCATTATTCATACTTGGAAGTGAAGGTATGTAAGGCTACTCTTTCCGTATCATTCTGCGGCACATAGTGTCACATTGTCATTACACATGTTCCATTCCGAAATGTCCAAAGGTATTCCATTCCCGGTTGTTAATCATTGTTACACACATATTCTTTATACATTGATCAAATGTAATTCACATGACTCATGTTCATTGATTAATGTTCCAATAATGTTCCAAAGTTTCTATAACATTGTAACCACTAAAGTACCAATCTTTCACAAGTTAAAGTATCAATCTCAAATGGAAAGATTTGAAGTAATGAACACTTGTTGAGCACGGGTGGCAACCCAAAGGGGCATAAGCCTAGCTAGGGGCGATCTCGAATGATTATTGGATACAGGGGGCATCTCAAAGGGGCATAAGCCTAGCTAGAGACGAACCTGCTTTATTGATTTATGGGTGGCAGCTCAAAGGGGCACAAGCCTAGCTAGAGACGATCTCAATGATATTTTCCACTGATCAGTTGGGCCAGGGCATATATGATTGATGATCACATGAATGATGAAGGAGTAAAGTAATGTGAAATGAAGCAAAAAAACTAATGCACATGATCCCACACTTGTATAAATAGTAGTTCATTCATGTAACATGTTCACTTGTACTTGTGTTCCTCAAAGCTCCTATATCTCAGATGTTTACCTATAGTCTTACATACTCAGTACATTCCTCGTACTGACCCCTCTTGGGGAATTTACCTTACTTGCTGCAGGCGCGGGTGCTAGTAGGCCGCCACAGTAGATTGTCAGTTGTTGCAGATCGTTGGTGAGCTCCAGTTAGTTCGGGGCTTCTCCGAGTCTCACTTGTATATGCATTTTGATATTGTACATGGTGTATAAAGCGGGGACTTGTCCCGACTTTTAGTTTGTTTTGGTCACTGCATCTATTAGAGGCTTTTGTAGACGCATGTGGGTATACGTATATAAGATGACTCATGAAGTCTTGGTTTGATGGCCTCAACGGCCAAGTTTCTCAAATGTGTATATCTATATGTCACATGTTCCATGATTTCCGATATTAGCCATTCATGTTCTTATATGATAGTGGTGTTTTCTATGACATGCGTATGAATGTATAGAAGCATAACTTGGTTCTCTCGGGCCTTATCGGCTACGGGTGCCAATCACGCCTCGTTGGGATCCGGGGTGTGACAAAAACATGGCTAATGTAATAGATTTTGTATCTGTTCAGTTTGCTTAATTTACTATTTTACAAAATTACTAAAGATATATAAGTATTAATTGAATATGTTGCATTTTAAAAATCTGATACATTTTATTAGTAAAAGATACATTAGTCGTTGTACATACTAATTTGCAGATGAAAACATGACTAATGTAATAAATTTTGTATCTGTTCAGTTTGCTTAATGTACTATTTTATAAAATTACTAAAGATACATAAGTATTAATTTAATATGTTGCATTTTAAAAATTCGATACATTTTATTATTGAAAGATACATTAGTTGGTCTAAATATTCTCACTGATACATTATATTCATTGTGTGAAACATTAATTTGTTGATTGTTTTTTGTTTTTAATGTCTGATACTATTGTTATTACTGAGATTGATTTGTTTGATTTTTTCAGCTATGTTCTACAATGTTATTCAGAGGATTGTACATGGATAATGAAAGCATCTTGTCTGAATAGTTGTGATCTATTTTGAATTAGGACTTCCAACGATGTACATAGTTGTCCGGTGAGTGAAAGGCCAATCACCCAAGTTCAAGCTACATATGAAAACATCTTGTCTGATAAAATGCAATGGATACTTACATAGGTCTGGACATAGGACTTCAATGCATATACATCTGCTTTTACCAAGTACTGTTTGGGACTGCTGGGAGTAGTATCTTGTGTCTTTTAAGGCACACGTGACTACAAATTGCCTCCGATTGATTGTTCACGAACTCTTGATAAATATGGGGATGTAACGCCACTAACAAAGACCACTTTAGCTTGAACGACCCTAGGTGGTGTGTCAATAGAAGATTCAGCAATGTGGACATGAGGACTTTTTGAAGTACCCGGAGTCTGTTTTGCTTTGGTAGAGTCTATTGTTGTCTTCTTTATTTCTGCTTGAATTGTTTTCTTTGGAATTGAATCAGTCTTCCTTCTCTTGGGCAAAGATGTACTAGAAACAACAATTTCCTTCCTCAGCAGATCAGGAGGTGGTTTTGTACTAAAGTCATCAAAATCATCATCTACCAACATAACAGGAAGACTTTCATCTTCAACAATTTTTTTTCGTACATACCAGCAGATGATATAGGTATAGACGATGTTGCATGATCAAACGGCGCAATAGCCGCATAATTGAATGGCAATTCAAGTCTGTTCATTTTCACTTCTGTAGGAACTAGGTTGGTGTGAACACACTGAAAAATATTATTAAAAAAAATATCATCAAAAATCAATTTGCACTATATATCTGCTAAATATGTGAATAAACATTAATTCAATAGATAAAATGAATTAGCTATATGACTTTTTCTGATGACAGATTTTTATGTATCTTTTGCTGATCACCAAGATACATAAATATTTTATGAATATGCTAAGTATAATAGTTGTGTTTCTTGAGATACATAATTGCTAATGTATCTTGAAAGTGTATGTGATGTACTAAACGTAAACAAAAAAAAATCACTTTAAAAATAAATAAATCAGAATTGAATATGAGATATACCTTACTTAGCATTGCTCCCATAAAATATTCATATTGCGGCCTGACTTCAACAACTTCCCAATTCAGTATCCTTGGAATATTGTTACCCTTACGGACAACTACCTTTCCCTCAACTACAGAACAATATTTGTATATTCATACGTTTAGTGCGTGTGACATGCCTCCAAATCAATACAACTTTTTTACAACATTCACATCTTGTCTCAATGTATGCATAAATTTATCGAAAGCAATCTTTCCCAATGAAAAATCTCTATATCTCCCATCCTCCACTATTTTAAAATCTGCAACACTGACAGGTGCATCGTGCAATTGAGAGAGAATAAAGGTATGAATGAAGTACAAGATAGCCATCTGGAGGTCATCCTGATCATTGTCGAAATTGCCCAACTTGAAACGTTGAACAAAATCCAGCTTATTCACAACAACCTTTTCAGGAAAATACTTTTCCATCAACACAATGGTCGAAGAATCTTGGTACCCAAAATCTATCATATTATCGATGTATTTTAAATTGATAATGAGAGCAAATTCAACAATGAAAAATATGAACACATTGTCGTTGACCCATACATGAACTTCATCAGGATTGTTCTGTTCTAACTCGAGCATCAAAACACATTTGGTTATTTGACCGGTGAACTTACAATTTAAAATATTGAGATAAACTCCAAAACATGTTTCTTGAAATAACTCAATGACCTCACTACTCAGAATATCAGTAAAATCAGTTAAAATATGCTGGTTGCATGAGCTGTCGAACCTCAAAGAATGCGGTGGAATATCTTGCACAACATATTTCATGCCCTGCATAGCAACCAAAATATATATTTAATTATTAAGTGGATATTCATAACATAAAATTTTTTAACACATAATAAAATAGCATATGTATCTTTAAAATAAAACACTCATTGATATTTGATTTTTATGTATCTGTAAGGTACTGTTGGCACCCGATACATAAATATAATGTATCAGACAAAAAAATAGCCGATACATAAATTTAAAGGATTTTTCAACAAAGATACATTTTTTAAAAGTATCTAAGGCACGATAGTACCGATGATACATAATTGCATAGCTTTAGTGGAGGCCATCGTGATGTATCCCCTTTAGCTTTTCTTTTTGAAGATGAAGCCACTGATTTTTTTTGATTTTCTAGCCAACTCCTCCCGTAACTTCTTCATCATAGATGGGTCGTTGCGATGCTTGAACCTATTTTCATGAAAATCAATATCTTTTGAATCAAAATGACCAGGAACAAAATTTGTTGGTGTAGTAATATCATATACAGTAGGCATTATATTTTCTAAATCTAATTCCTCCATTGAAATTTGCTCATCTAATTGGGTTATACCAAAATTAAAAGATGATCCTGATTTCATTAACTGACCAAAATATATTTAAGAACAGTGAATTTAAGATGTACTGAACTAGAAAAATTTGAAAACAA
This sequence comes from Capsicum rhomboideum, assembly GCA_031232105.1. Lineage (NCBI taxonomy): Eukaryota > Viridiplantae > Streptophyta > Magnoliopsida > Solanales > Solanaceae > Capsicum > Capsicum rhomboideum. The sequence goes on from CP124714.1 coordinate 153,473,243, forward strand.
TCTAACCTCCTTAATTATTTGGATAATAATTTTAGATAGAGAAGGAAAAATAGTTGAAGCTTGTAAAATTGAAGAAGAAGTTGAGAAGAAGATAACTTCAATTCAAAATCTTCTAAAATTGTTGAAACCACCGATACATGCGGAATTTAATCCACTTTTCTAGGACATTTTCGCGAACGGGGGTGGGGGTAGAGAGAGAAAGTGCTTTTAAGAATTTTTGTAATTACTTTTGAAGGGAAGGAATTAGTGTAAATATGGTTAGTTAAGTCGTATGTGTATGTAATTTTTGGTTAAATATGAACTGGATAAAAATGGTTGGAACCCACTTTAACTTCTAAAGCCTTTAGAACTTCTATATGCATAACAACTTTTTTTTTTTTTTTACCCCCAACCCCACCCTCCTAATTTTTTTTTAAAAAAAAGATCTTACTCTCCCACCCCCTACCAGCCCCTCTACCCCATACCTCCCTCTAAAAAAAATAATATTTTTAAAATTTTTTAATTTGTTTTTTGAAAATTTTCAAAATTTTATCTTATCCCCCCGCCCTACCCCCTACCATCCTCCCTCCCACCCCACCCCACCCCCTGCCCTCCCCATGCACCCCCCCTCCTCCCCTCTCCCCCCTCCCCCCTCCCCTGCCCCTAAAAAAAAAAAATTAACCCCACTCCACCCTCCTACCCGCCTCCCCCACGAACCCCTCTCCACCCCTACCCTGACCCGCCCCCTCCCCCACCCCCCCAAAAAATAAAAAAATTCTCACCCTTAACCCCCCTACCCCCCACCAAAAAATATAATTTTTAAATTTTTTTTTTCTTACCCTCCCCCACCCCCACTCCCACCCCATCCTCCTACCCCCTCCTGCACTTCGCAATCCCCGCATCCCAAAAAAAATTTTAAAAGAAAACTAAAATAAATTTAAAAATAAATTAAAATTTTTCTGCCCCACCTCCCACCCTCGACCCCCACCCCCTCCCCCACCCACCCCACAAAATTTTCTTAAAAAAAAATTATATTTTTTTTCAAAAAATAAATAATTTCTGTCCTACCCCCTTCCCCAAGCCCACCCCACCCTACCCCTACCCCCCAGTCCACACCAGCCCAGTCCACCCCTCTAAATTTTTTTTTTCAAAATAAATAAATAAATTTATTCAGTGCAATTAGCGATTTTTAGCATAGTGGGTGATCTATGGGCTTATAAGGATATCAATATTTTATTCATTTTGTGTATATTTGTATGAGCTTTTAAAAAGGGAAAGGACAAAAGTAGTCATTTAAAATATGAGTGATTCAATTAATTAAATATGGGTCAAATAGACTCATTTCACTTATATGGGCTGAAATTGCCGCCGCTAGTTTCCACTATAATGATGATAACAATACTTTCTCAATTCCATATTAGTTTTTGGTATTATAAAAAATCTGTTTCAAAATACATTCTTTTTTCGATAATACTTGTCCACTATTGACTTGATACACATGTTAAGAAATAATAAGTAATAGATGTAATTTTACTATATTACGCTATGAATATAATAAATGTAATGCCTTGAAAAATATATTGAGTAATGAATAGTATTTAATAGTAAGGATAAAATGGGTAGAAAAAGACAAATTATTTATTGATTTTTCAAAACGGGACAAGTATTATTGGACATCTATTTTTAGTATAGTGGACAAGTAAAGATGGACGGAGGGAGTACTTGTTACTTTCTCGGTTCATCTTTACTTGTCCAGTATATTAAAATGGTTGTCCAAATTTACTTGTCCAGTATACTAAATGGTTATTCAAATTTACTTGTCTAGTTTAACAAATCAAGAGATAATTTACTATTTTGTACCTATTTTACCCTTGTTATTAAATACTATTTCATTTTTCAATATTTAAATGATTAATACTCCCTCCGTTCAAATTTACTTGTCACTTTTTGACTTGTCACACCCATTAAGAAAATAATGATTGACATAGTGACTTTACCATACTATCCCTATTAATTGGTACTAGTTGAAATTGACCATTTGAAATTTTAAAAAGTCTTAGTAAATAAATTAAGGGTAAAATTGATTTTTTTTTTGTCTTTTCTTGATATATAAAAAATAATAAGTAAAAATAAAAATTAAAAATAAAATTAATCTTTTATTTATTATTTCTTAAGGAGTGTGCCAAATCAAACATGAACAAGTAACAATAAACGGATAGAGTAGTTTCTGCATTTTCCTTTTTAAATTAATTATTTTTAAAATAAACAATATTGATTACATTAAAAAGGCCATTTCCCACTAAAATAGCAGCGCCTTATCCCACTTAATTAGTACTCCCTCTAGTTCATATTAACTTAATTTGTGAATAATTTTTCAATGTTCATAATAACTTAATTGTTCAATTTTCAACAGAGTTATTGGAAATTTCTTTCATTTTAGTCCTTTATTTATATTTTCTAGTTAATGAGTTCAAGAGATTTAATTGTTCATATTTATGATTTTAATTTGATTTTAAAAGAACAAAAATGAGAATCGGTATCTAATTTATATTCTAATTTTTTTCTTAATAAATATGTATTGACTCACAAATTAAATTTGTAATGCCCCAGACTTAAAGTACTTGTACAGCTTGTAAATACCAATGAATTGGTGTGATTTCGAGGGGATAAGATTGTATATAAGTAAGTATATTAAGGATTTAATATAATATGATAGTTGGGAGGTTAAGCTAAAGTGGAGGATAAATTACAGTGAAAAATTGGGTACAAAATGTTCCTAGATGATAATTTAGTTCCTTTACTAGTAGCAGTATAAGGTGGGTGCAAGAATTACCTTTTTGGGTTATTCAATTCTTATTTATAATTTTAAAAAATAATTAGACCACTTTAATAGAATATTTAATATTAATTAGGCCAAATAGTTGCAATATTATAAGAGTTGATCCATAGCCGACACGGATAAGCCATTAGCTCCACCGCCTACAACTCTACATTTATATAAGTCCTTACATGAGTTCTGTACCAAATATCAAGGATAAATTTTTTTTTTCTTACCTCCTCCAATAGCTACGGTAAGCCCTTCCTCCTATATATTTCTTCTATTTATGCTAGCAGTAGACATAAAGTTAATCCATATTATATTAAGGAGTTAAGCATGAGTAGTGTGGAAATTTTTGGAAAGCCTACAGAAGGTTAATGTCAAAAATAAAATCAAGCTTCAACAATTTTTATGTTATTTGTCCTATTAGAAATCTTTTTTATGTCAGCCAAAATACAATTTTGGGTTTCAACCCAAATCTTGCATCACATGGAAATAGTTCCATTAGTATACTGCCGTGCCTGTTACATAAGAGTAAATCTCTTATAGGCTTATTATTTTTGAATCTATGGTGTCTTGTAATTCACATGTAAATACTTTAAGATAAGTGCAGGAGAACAATGATATATGCTTTATTGAATATGAGACTCACTTTGAGTTTTTAATTTATATGGATAGCTGATCATATATATTTGCACGTTATAATTTTGTAGATTAACCACGATAGTAAAATATTAGCGTTTTTATGTCAAGGTTTTAAGCACAATTTGGAATTTGAATTTTGAGGATCGTAACCGCAAAAGTTAGCTAGGCAGCACCAAAGGTACGTAAAGCTAAAACCCTCTTTCACCGTTAAGGCACAATCCATAATTATTTGTTTCTCCTAAAAGAATCGATATAGTCTACTTGATATATGTGGACAAAGCTTTCAATTTCTATACGTCTAACACATGACTAGATGCCTAATGTGGCCACAATCTCACATACCTTTTACATTTGAAATTACATATCTCCACCTTTCATGCTTCCATTTATTGGAATCACAATATTCATATCACTCTTGTCGAGTCAATTATCTATAGAGTCATACATGATTGTATTCATGTTCATTAGAAATTCTTAGAATTCATATGGTATATCTATCACGTGCTATATATTTAGAATAAATGACCATAGTATAGTCGCACTTGTATATTGGATCACATAGCAGCATAGTCATATGATGATATAAAGAATTAGTGTTAAATTGCTCGATACCATTAAAAGAAACTAATTGTATATGGAAAGCACTACTTAAATAGCTAAACAGTATTTACTGCAATCTATTTGTATAGGCCTATAGGTACTACTTGATAAAAGTTAACTACGGGAGGGTATTCATAGGTTTGGCTTGACACACATGCGAGACGTAATTCTGTGCACAGAATTGAGACCAGATCATAATAGTGAGCCCAAACATTGTGGCATACCCGCCCTTGTGGCATCATTTGTATTTGAAGTCAGCTAGAATGTCATGTACTGATTCTCCCGACTCGAGCCAATATATGACACATATGGCCTGCGGGCAGACCCTCATGGTGAGCCCACAGGAGGCGTACCCGGTATCAGACTGCGATTACAATTATACGTATAAAAAAAATCATAGCAATGAATATTTGGGCAACATATGCTATATATTTGACATAGATTTTTTTTGGTATGCCATCATATGATTATTTGTAGTAAAAAATAGGCATAGGACATCACCTAGGTAAATTACTAGGCGTTTCATAATGACGAACTACTCATAAGACATTACATGATGAGTTAATAAGTCAAATGCATAGGTTATAACTTATATTGTGTACTGGTCACTTGCACGCTCATAAGTTATAGTCCAGACGAGAGTTTCTAGTATTCAGCTGTCTATAGTTGCTCATTTTGTTATTCAATTCATTGAGCATCCTTATATGTCTACTTGTTATTCAATCTGCTTTATGTAATAGTGCATGTTGTATGTGTACTGACGTTTCTATATTCGGGGGCATCGTATCCTTGTAAATACAGAATCATGTACACTAGGTAGCAAACTTCTATATTAGGCACTCATTTTAATTCAGCAGAGTAGTTGGTGAGTTATTCTCTCATCTGGAGCTAATAGATATCTAGCACTCTTTAAACCATATTTATAGTTATAGAGTGGGTAAGTCGGGTCCTGTCTCGACTATTTGTCGTTGTATAGTAACAAATTCTATTAGAGGCTTCGTAGATAATATACAGTTATCGTATGTAATCATAATTTTAGTTGTCCACTGCAACAGTGCGGCCAGTGCTATTTTTGTGCTATTCTTATAATTGTTTTATGAATAATAGCTCATCCACTAAACGCAGGTCATTTGTATAGCAAATGTTTATATGGACCCTTGTCTGTCTCTTCTGATCTGGGGACATGACAAAATTAACATGGACTAGAGGGAGTACTCCACTATTTGCTCTTCACCTAGTTATATCCATTTTTTTTTTTGTTGCCTTGTGACCTGTTTTGTTACCACTTTATTTATGACAACGGTATTTATTCCTTTCCATATTAATTGTCGATATTATTAAAAGTGTTTTAAAATATTTGTTATTTTCTCGTTCATTTTTACTTGTTTAGTATATTAAGAATATTTGTCTAGTTTAAAAAATCAAGAGATGATTTATCTTTTCGTGTCTATTTTACCCAATATTAAATACTATTTTCAATTTCAACATTTAAATGATTTATAGTAATTAATAGGGATAATATAATAAAATTACTTTATTATTTATTATTTCTTAAGGGGTGCAACAAGTCAAACATGGACAAATAAAAATGGACGGTGGGAATAATTCATAAAATCTAGATAGAATTAATTAACTCTTTTTGCATTTTGCCTTGTAAATTAATTATTTTTGAAGTTAACAATATTGATTATATGAAACAAGTTAAGAGTAAATTAGTAAAAAATATTATTTATTTATGCTTTTCTAAAGAGAGTATAAAAAGGAAATTTGACAACTAATATGAGATAGAGGGAGTATTAAACTTTTATACTTTCTCTATCTCAATTTATGTAACACATTTTTTGAGATTTAAACTATGTAAATTTTGATCAATATTTTATAATATATTTTTTTATTTTATTGATATTGAAAAATTTACAAACGTACTTCTCGTATAATTTTTTAATATTATTTAATTTTAAATTATTAAATTAATCTAATAAATTTAACTTTTCTTCAAATTGATTTTCGGGAGCGTAAATGACACTTAAAACAAAATAAACAAATGGAGTAATTTTTTTTTAAAAGAAAATGTAGAGTCAAGAAAGTTCCAAATGAACAAATTCAAGGACCAGTAAAAGAGAACAAAAGAAGTTAAAAGATTGAAGGGGTGGATAGTGTGTTAAAATTTTAAACCATGCACAAGCCAAGAATCAAATCCAAAACTATATCGTGGCAGGTTAATATAACCTAAGACCACTAGTGCTTTCCTAATAATGATGTTTAGTAAATCTTTTGCTTTTTTTATTTATAATTGTGGTGTCCAGATCAGTTTGCATATATCTTGACTAACTTGTGAGATATCTGTCACTTAAGAATTAAACCTGAAACTTCATGGTATTCAACTCACATCATTGACCACCATACCCTTCGGTGCTTGATGTTTACTAAGCTTTCTAAACTTCAATATTAGTAAAGAATATTTGCAAAAATCTCATTCAAACTTCAAAGTATGGTTAATTTTATTTGTTGTTTTAAGCAAAAAAAGTAAAAAGTGAGAGTAGGTTGGAATACTGATGAATTCCTTAGATGATTCAAACATAATTTTCTCACTCTGTCCTTCTATTCCATTTATTATAAACTCTTATTAAAAAAGATTTGACTTATTTTTGTATGTTTGAATTTAAAGAACTAATATAAACAGAGAGATGGAGAGCATGGCAGGTCAGGATGGCCGAGTGGTCTAAGGCGCCAGACTCAAGTTCTGGTCTTCGTAAGAGGGCGTGGGTTCAAATCCCACTTCTGACATATTCTTTTTGATCTTTTATCAAGTACATTTTTCCCCCCTTTTTTCATGAAATAGTTTCAGTTTATATTGAATATACATGTAGTTAAGGTTTACACCTCTGTCAAATTATTTATTTATTTTTTTTCCAAAAAGGTTTAGGCCTCTGTAAAAGTTAAACGAGTTTTCAAATATATAAAAGAATTACTTTTAAAAATAATATTAAAAAGAGAGTAAATACTTACGTGTTTACACCAAATTAAGAAAGTTAACCTTAGTCATTAAAGATCAAAGTAAAAATGCATATACCGCTTTAACTATGGTTAAGTTGTGTGAAAAAGATGTACAATATTTTTTATTTATTAGATTGATGTGTACAATTGGATAGTTTTGAAGGTATCATTTGATACACGAGATAAGGCGGAAGGTTTGTTGGGTTCAAAATCGAGAGGGCGTCATACGGAAGCTTATAGTTTGCAAACCATAGAGGCGATAAATCGGATGACACATAAAACAATACTAAAAACTTAATATTATTATAGGATTTGGTCAAACGACCTATATATAAAAACCTAATATTAAAAAAGCATAAAAACTGTTGGGAGAAATTTCCCCCTAAACAAGACTCTTTAGAGACTACATTGTGGATGCTATTGTGTTATGATATGAGAAGATGGGTCTTCTATTTATAGAGGTTCAAAAACCTTTCTTCCAAGAAAGAGATTAACTAATTATGGAAGAGATCTTTTCTTACAAGGAAACCTTTTCCACAAAGAAAACCTTTCTGAAGTAAAACACAATTATGGTAAAAATTCAAGTAAACTAGGAAATTCAGGACAAATCCTAACAAATCTCCCCTTGGCTTGAATTTTCTGGCAAGATTGATCTTCATCTTCTTCTTCACACAATCTTCATATATCACTGCTGCTTACCATGATTAAAATTTGATATGGGTTAAAATTTGGAGCCCTATGCGTTAAAAATAAAAGCATGGGTTAATATTATTGGAGCCCTGTGTTATAAGTGAACAGGGTTGAAAGTGGAACCTTGTACTTGAAAGTGAGCACAGGTTAAAAATGGAGCTCATGCGTTAAAAATATATGCACGAGTTGAAAGGAACCCAAGCATAAAAGTTAGCTAGGGTTGAAAGTTGGAGCCCATGCGTTTAAGCAAGTATGGGTTGAAAATTGATTTTGGTTTTAAAGATGGATTAGCAGCAGGAATTTTGAAAATTTGTTTGAAACTTCTTCCCCACATGTAGTTTTTTGGACATATATCTTCATTATCATCAAATTGGTTGCAACTTTCATCATAACATGTCTTAAATCTGAACAATCGGATCATTGAACCGTATGCTTTGATACCACTTGTTGGGTTCGAAATCGAGAGGGCGTCATACGGAAGCTTATAGTTTGCAAACCATAGAGGCGATAAATCGGATGACACATAAAACAATACTAAAAACTTAATATTATTATAGGATTTGGTCAAACGACCTATATATAAAAACCTAATATTAAAAAAGCATAAAAACTGTTGGGAGAAATCTCCCCCTAAACAAGACTCTTTAGAGACTACATTGTGGATGCTATTGTGTTATGATATGAGAAGATGAGTCTTTTATTTATAGAGGTTCAAAAACCTTTCTTCCAAGAAAGAGATTAACTAATTATGGAAGAGATCTTTTCTTACAAGGAAACCTTTTTTACAAAGAAAACCTTTCTGAAGTAAAACACAATTATGGTAAAAATTCAAGTAAACTAGGAAATTCAGGACAAATCCTAACAAGGTTTTCAAATAATTTAGACATCTTTGGTGTTATGAGTAGTTTTCAATTATGAGTTAATCCTAATTGACTAATTTAAAATTTTAAAACTTAACTTTGCTTCTAAAATTTCATTCTAGTGGCCAGCACGAGCAAGTTAGCCATTATGTGTATGAAATGCAAGAATTTATCACTTGACATGAGATTTCTAAATGATAATGAATATTGTATTTTATAAAATATTTAGTTAATATTTAATATTTCTTTGACAAGCAAAATATGTATGTTCTGGTTGAATCACAATATAATAATTAATCTGTAGCATTATTTATTTGCTTGGAGTTTAGACATTTTAGGTATTATGGATAGTTTTTCAGTTATAAGTTAATCCTTGTTGACTAATTTAAAATTTTAAAAATTATTTTTGCTTCTATAATTTCTTCTTAGTAGCCATCATGAGCAAGCTAGTCATTATGTGTATGAAATGTAAGAATTTATCACTTGATATGAGATAGCTAAATGATAATTATTATTGTATTTTATAAAATATTCATGAATAGTTATTTTTTCTTTGACAAGAAAAATATGCATATTTTGATTGAATCACAATTAATATTTGATCTATAGCATTTACTTGCTGGGAGCTTGGGCATTTTAGGTATTATGAGTAGTTTTTTAGTTATAAGTTAATTCTTGTGACTAATTTAAAATTTTAAAAATAATTTTTTGCTTCTAAAATTTCTTCCTAGTAGCCATCATGAGCAAGCTAGTCATTATGTGTATGAAATGCAAGAATTTATCACTTGACATGAGATCTCTAAATGATAATTATTATTGTACTTATAAAATATTAATTCGTGAATAGTTAATTTTTCTTTGACAAGAAAAATATGTATATTTTGATTGAATCACAATTAATATTGGATTTATAACATGTACTTTCTTGTAGATTGTAACAAGTTGTATGTGACATTTCAGGCACACAATGCTATCTCTCAAACTTTCTGTATGCTATCTCTCAAACTTTCTGTATTAACGTGGAGAACATGAGTTATAAGGTAATAATAGATAAATGTGAAAAAATAGTACGAAAATTTGATTATTTTTTATGGAATATCTTTTCTCACAAATTTTGATATGAAATTTAGGGTTTGTTGGTCCTTTCAAGACCAGGTTGGATATCTCAATACATGACTGAGGAGGAAAATAATTTTTTCACATATAAAGTGCATCAAATATCAATCGATTGAAAGATTATAATTGACAATGACATGTGTTATATTTATCTAATAAGAGCTAAATTTCATTTGGTTGTCACATATTCAAAGTCTAACCATGTAAGTTAAATTGTCTAACTTGAAAATATTTTTTTTGATCCTGCAGGATGACTTTTTTGATGGACATATCATTGAAAACACAGATTGCACAACTTTCTCTTTTATTGCATCAGCCAGTGAAAGAATTCTTTCCCCCTCTACAAAAGGATTGCATTGATAATTTAATAACTTTAGAACTAGAATTTTATTACTAAAATCACTTTATATGTATCAATCACAATTTGAGCACTTTATTTACATTTGATAGTAATCAATAAGACCTTTTGAACCTTGATATATTTTTTTATAAAATCATTAATGTGCATGCCTCTGTGTTGTGCACACTAAGTGGGACTTAAAACTGACGTCTGGTTAGGGGGTATGGGTTCTGTCCGATGGATGAAGTATATTCTCTCTTATGGTCTTGGTATTACACTATTGCAGAGGAAAAAAGACTCACATTAAGGTGCTACTAATTAGGGCTGTTCATGGTTTGGTTAATAATCAAACCGAATCGAACCGCAAATCAAACCAAATCGATTAAAAAAATTGATATTTTATTTAGTTTGGTTTGGTTTTAAATTTTAAAAATCGACTCTATTTGGTTTGGTTTTGATTTTACTTAAAAAAAATAAAATAAAAAAATCAAACCGAATCGATAAATTATATATACAAATTTTATAATTATTTATATATTATTCATAAATAAAATATAAATATTTTGTTACATTTTAATCATAAACTTCACTTTTGCACTTACATTTTATAATTATTGATCTTCTTCTTCTTAATCCCTCTGTTTCCATAAGTGTTGGTACAAGTTCCCAATTTTGCATTTAGTTATTAGCTTTATCATATAGTGGGAAAGACCAATGTTGCTCTGTGTTAGATGTTGTTGAGGGAACATGGAAGGTTCAGGCAGTAGCTAATCTGTTAGATGTTGCTCTGTATTAGCTTTATCAATTTGATAGTTAATTCACATGTAAAAGGCGTCGTGTTAGATGTTGTTGAGGGAAGTTCAGGCAGTAGCTGAGCCAATTAGGAGACGTCATAAACCAAAAAAACTGAACCAAACCGAATCAAACCGACAATAACAAACCGATGGATATGAATTATATTTGGTTTGACTTGGTTTTAATAATTTAAAAACCGACTCAATTGGTTTAGTTTTGGTTTTACCCCAAAACCGATCGAAACCGAGTCATGAACATCCCTAACTACTATCACACTCTGAGTCTACACCTTGAATGTGGTAGACATTCGATATCATTACTGGCCCGAGCTTATCGTTTGATAAACAAGAGGGGTGGGGGGTGGGGTGAATTGAAATTCTTATACTTCAATTCGACTAAGGCAGTCTGTTAGTCGATTTCCCTGCACAACAACGTTAGTACTAAAAGCAGTAATGACAGAATATAAAAAATAGAAAATAAGTAAAAGACATAAAAAGCTTTATCCTAGTTCGGAACACCCTTGTGGTGCCTACTTCCAGTCCCCTTGGGTTACAAGAGGTTCCCTTTAGAGCAACTTGAATGATTACAGAAGATTTTTCCAATAGCTTATGAGATAGCTTTTGGTGAAAGGTAGCAACCTTTACTAGTATAGCTTCTTGTTCCTTCTCTCTTTTATTTTTACTATAACGTATTACAATGAATTGTATAAGACTATAGAAGTAACTAAGATATTGCTCAAGTGAAGATGTACGAAGAAAAACCTAGGCTGCTATATTCTATTTATACATGGATACAAAAAATGTGACCATTGTAGAATCTTGACCGATCTCTTCTTCCTGCAGTAATTGATTTGCCTTGATTTCGGGAGAATTAGAATTTTCTTTCTTCTATTCCATGCTTTATTACTTCGGAGAATCCAAAGGATTTACGGAGTCATCTAGGATGAATTTTGAATACCTAGATGACGTCATATGTTCGTATCAGATGCGTCCATATTTCTTTCCTCATTCTTGAAGTTTGCCTTGTATAGAGTATGTGAATATACACTTTCCTTCCTTCAAATATGCTCTTTCCTTCCGTGCCTCCTCTCTAGCGATTTGATTGATTCTTTTCTTTTGAGTGTGGCTTTTCTTTTTGAATAGATGCTTGTCCGATTTCTTCCATATTGTTTGTCATCATTGAAACTATACTTGGGGCTAATAATCTCCCCCTTTTTGATGATGACAACAGTAAAAACTTTTAATAATTAAACTTCCCTGAATTTCATCATTTGTTTCCCCTTAGATTGTGCTGGCTTCCCTTCAAGTTGTGCTGTTGTTTTTACCTGTACTTTCTCCCCCTTTGGCATAATAAAAAACAAAAGGCAAGCATACAAATCCATAGATAACACGTAAATTGAACAAAACACATAAGAGCAAAGGGGTTAGTGCAACTAAGGACAGACCCCTGATAAGGGGAGGAGTCAAAAGAAGTAGTGCAGAGAGTTTACAAAAAGGATTGTTTTATAGGGACATACCCCTATTGAATCAAGCGAGCCAGATAATTCATTTTTTCTTGAGAAAATAGGTCAAGTTGTTGACCACATTCCTACAGAAGGTGGCATAGGAATTTTGCATGTTCTTGGAGAAGTTGGAGTAAGATGAATGAAATATGATGGCAAGTTCATTCTGGGAAGAGTTGGCTCCTTCCTTAATAGAATCGATTTGTCGGACCAATTTATTCACCGATCGAACTCCTTCATTCTTCAATCTATCCACTGCTATCCTCAATTTGCCTACATCAGTACCTGTATCCTTTATTACCTGACAAATTTTTCCAACTGATTCTTGTAGAGACAACATGCGTTCTTCCAGAATCATCAACCGCTCCTGTAAACCTTCTACTTCCTTGAGAAACACTGTAGCATAATATACTGAGGGCCTTTACAGGTTTAAAATTTACATCTCGGGCCTTGACAGAGTTCTTTTTACACCATTGGAAGTCAACAAGCACATAACCCATGCTTTTAAAAGCGCGGGTGTCAAAAGCACGGGTGTCATAGGTACCAGCTATATCCACAACAGAAAAAACAGAAAGATCAATCATAGAGTAATTGAGAATACGAGTGATAAGTGCTCCGTAAGGCAAACTAGTTAAGGTACTAGAGTCTTGACCACTTTCAAGCATGTATTCTCGAAACCACAAACTTCAATTCAAGCGATATTTTTTAATCAGACAGTACAAGACAAACAAGTCCTTAGTAGATATACTGCTAAAAGGGAGCTTTCCGGGGGAGCCAGGGTAGTTGTAATCATATGGGCTAGAATTCTGTTTCTAAAACACAAAGACAGAGGTCCAAAATTAGAAAGATCAGTACTAAACTCAACAACAACTGCTTTAGCCCCTTCGAAAGATACTTCAAAATCATCAGGCCAGATACCATTCATGTAGGAAATTTCACCAGTGGAGTTAATACCAAAGATTTTATCAAACAGAAAATCATTTAACATAATCCTAGTGCCCAACACTAGGGTTTCAATTTCTTTATTATCTTGAGAAATACAAATATTTGCATAGAACAAGCGAACATGGTCCTCAACAACTTCAAGACCATAGAGTTTAAGAAATAACTTCAAATTTTGAGCCTTAATGATATCAGTTACAGGACAGTGTGATTCCTTAAGCTATTTCAGATTTGTCACCCTTCCAGAAACTATAGAGCGACTTTTGAACTTCTTAAACTTTTCCTTTTGTTCAATCCCTCAAACTTTTTGCATGTCTTCTTGAGTGAAGGAACCATGGGGTTCTGAGTGAGATTTCTTTCAATAAGAGCCTTTGTCACCATGAGATCGCTTTTTAGAGATCTTTTCTGCAGGAACATGAGATTCTCTCTAAGAAGAATCTGAAGAGAGATTGAGAATGATCGTGGAGGAGCTTTTGGGAAAGTTGGCTGGAGTTGGAGAGAGAGACGCCAGAGATCTGGTCTTAGGCATTATCGAAGAGAATGAATGTGAGAAAGTTTGAGGGAAAGGGGTTTTATTTAGAGAAGAAGAAGAAGATGAGAAGTCGGTTCTATGAATTGACTGAAAAGATGTGAAAAGGGGGAGAGTAATTATGAGAAGTGAAGGGTTGCTTTATGGTACAGAGGGAAGCATTGATGGAAGTGGGATTCGAGGGATATTTCCTAGAAATAACACGCAAATAAATTAATCATACACACAAGGAAGTAAATATTTCATTAAGGAGGCAAATCTAATTTGAATTTTTTTTATATTAAAAGAAATTTAAAACTGGTAATGCTTAGCCTTTTCATAAAAAGCAGAATCTCTCTTCTAAGAGAGGTTTTGTAAAAATACCGGCAAGCTAATTTTCATAATCGATAAAATTAAGCACAAAATCACCATTTTCAACATGATCTCTAATAAAATGATGCTTAATATCAATATGTTTAGCTTTTGAATGATGAATAGTATATTTGAAAAGACTAATAATACTAGCATTATCACACATAATAGGAACCAGTTCGTAAGATAAATCATAATCAAGTAATTGGTGCATGATCTAAAATAATTGAGTACCACAACTTCCTACCGTCATGTATTTGGATTCAGTAGTTGACAATGCAATGGAAGTTTGCTTTTTACTATGCCATGACACTAATAAGTCACCGAGCAATTGGTATTTCCCGCTGGTGCTTTATGACCTGCAAAATCAACATCTGAATAGCCAATTAAATCAAAGTTGAGCAATGAGGATACAATAGTCCAAGATCTTGAGTCCTGATAAGATATAAAATTATTCATTTTACTACAGTGAGGTGAGATTCCTTCAGAGCTGATTGAAACCTTGAACATTTATATACACTGAACATAATGTCTGGGAGGCTTGCAACTAAGTAAAGTAGCAAACCAATCATTCCTCGATAGATCTTTTTGTCCACACGTTTTTCTTAAGCATTAGTCTCAAGACAAGTTGAAGGACTCATAGGTGTTCCAAATGCTTTTCTTTTCTCCATGCCACATTTTTTGATCAATTCCTTCATACACTTGCTTTGTCATATAAGGGTTTTGGAAGCCGACTGCTTTATTTGAAGTCCCTAGAAGAAAGTTAGCTCTCCCATGAGACTCATCTTGAATTTTTCCTTCATAAGATTAGCAAAATTCTAACACCTCTCAAATTTTCCCTTCATAAGATTAGCAAAATTCTTGCACAGAGAGGTGTTAGAACTTTCAAAAATAATATCATCCATATAAATTTGTACGATGAGAATGCTTGAATCCAGTTTTTGAATAAAGAGAGTAGTATCAATTTTTCCTCTTTGAAAGTTGTTATCTAATAAGAAGGTACTTAACCACTCATACCAAGATTTTAGAGCTTGTTTGAGACCATAAAGTGCCTTTGAATGTTTAAAAACATAGTCCAGAAAATTAGGATTCTCAAACCCTGGAGGTTGTTTGACAAAAACTTCTTCGTCGATAAAGCCATTTAAGAAAGCACTTTTTACGTCTATTTGAAAGAGTTTAAAACTCTTGAAGGATGCATAAGCTAAAAGAATGCGAATTGATTCCAACCTTGATACAGGAGCAATGATTTCATCATAGTTAATACCTTCTTGTTGAGAGTAACCTTAAGCTACTAACCTTACTTTGTTTCTGGCGACCTTACCTTCTTTGTTCATTTTGTTTTTATAGACCCATTTGGTCCTGATTACTGAGCAATTTTTTGGTTATTTTACCAAGGTCTAGACTTCATTTCTTTCAAATTGGTCTAGCTCTTCTTTCGTGGCCTGAATCCATGATTCATGTTCTAATGCTTCGTCGATTCTTTTAGGCTCAAATTGAGAAACTAGAGCTACGAATGCTTGCTTTCTTAATGATACCCTTATCTGTATTTTATCATTTGGATTACTAATGATGAAATCATTTGGAAAGCTTGTATTGTGTCTCCACTCCTTTGGAACATTTGTTTTTGTAGGTTTAAAGAAGGTAGTTGACTCTTGTATTTCTGTAGTCGGCTCAGTATTAATTTGTGATGAAATCTCTGTGGAGATTTTAATTTGAGAGTTGTTTACCTGTTCCTCATCAAGGCTCATGCTCATAGGAATTGGATTAGATTCATCAAAAACCACATGCATAGATTCCTCAACACTTAAGGTTCTTCTGTTAAAAGCCCTATATGCACGACTAGTTGGAGAGTAGCTAAGAAAAATAACTTCGTCGCTCTGGGGGTCAAAATTTCCCAGAGTATTCTTACTATTATTGTGAATGACACACTTATAGCCAAATTGATGGAAGTAGATGATGTTTGGTTTCTTTCCTCTTCATAGCTCATATGGGGTCTTTTTCAAGACTAGCCTGATTAAACACTTATTGAGAATATGACATGCTGTGCTTACTACTTCTGTCCAGAAGTGATCAGGAAGATTTTGTTCCAGTAACATAGTTCTGATTGTTTCTTGAAGAGATCTATTCTTTCATTCAACTACTCCATTTTGTTGAGGAGGACATAGTGAAGAGAAAATTTGAGTATAGCCATTTAGTGCACAGAGATCTTAAAAAGCTTTATTCTTAAATTCTCCTCCATGATCATTGTGAATAGTGGATATGAAATATCCTGCTTCTCTTTGACCTCTTCTACAAAATATCCCAAAATTAGTGAATGCTTCATACTTGTGAGCAAGAAATATTACCCAAGTAAAGCACAAAAAATCATCAACAATAATAAAGGCATATCTTTTTCCACCAATACTGGCTATTTTGGTGTCCAAACATATCCATATGGAGAGTTTGGAGTGTCTTGGACCTACTAACAATGTCCTTGACTTTGAAAGATTTTCGAGTCTGTTTATTGTGTTGACAAGCATCATAAATATGATCCTTCTCAAACTTTAGTTTAGGCAGACCGTTTACCAATTCAAGTCTAGAGAGTTTTTTGATAGCATGCATACTTGCATATCCAAGATTTCTATGCTACAACTAAGAATCACTAGTTTGAGTAGTAAGATACGTTAAAGTAGGTAAATCAACATTATTTAAAACATAGATATTTTCAACCGGATCACCAATAAGGGTGATATTCTTTGCAGCATTGCTGATAATGCATTTGAGTCCATTTACTACCAGGTATACTTTTAATTAGATCACAGGAAGGACTAATCTTTATTGAGCTAACTCCAACAACTTCTCCTTTAGCATTGTCTCAAAATCTAACAGATCCACCATCAATTTTCTTTACATAACTGAAACTTTCTTTCTTTCCTGTCATGTGCCTGGAACACTCGTTGTCTATTATCCAGATTCCCTTTTTGTAGTTTTTTTGGGTGTGTACCTGCTAAATAAGAAATTTAGTTTCTTTGGGTACCTAAGTGTTCTTGGGTCCTTGAGGATTAGAAGTAGCTTCTTTGGGTCTCCAAATCCCTATTTTACGAGATTATTATTTGCAGTTATATGATTTGTAACCCTTTCTTCCACAAGTGTAGCAAGTAGGTTTATAGCAAGAGAAGGAGGATTTTGCAGATGCGAAAGAGTTAGAACCAAATTTAGTTTTGGCTATAAAATCATTACATCTAATAGATCTATGACTTGGTGATTTTCTGATGCTGTTAAATTGCATCTTAAGTTCATCAAGCTCTTCTTGAAGCAAGTCGACTTCTATCTGGCTTGCTTCTAAGAGAATCTGCTGGTTTTTTTTTCTTGAGCAATCTTGTTATTTAAGAGAATCTGCCAATCTTTCTTTTCTTGAGCAATTTTGTTATATTCGTTAATGACTTTTTGAAGTTCATCAGATATTATGTCAAGATTTGATTGGAAGATACTATACTTGTGATAGTTGAAAGGTCTTACCTAGATTGATTCTCCCATAGCCATGAAACATATGTTTGCGATTTTTGCATCGTCCTCAGTTTCATCTTCATCGCTCTATGCGCCGAAGTTCTTATTTTTCTTGGAAGATCTCCTTGGCAGTTTCGCAGGTTGAGATCTTGTCATACTCTGATCCTCTAACTACACTATAAATCAAACTGATAGCTCTAGAGTTAGTTTTAATTACCTCTTGTTGTTCCTTTGTGATAACAAATGTTTCGAGATCAATTATACTGCTAGAGTCCTTTTCTTTGTCTTTAAGTATGGGAATCAATTTTGATCCTTTCTTTATTAAAACCCATGCTTGAAAATCATTTTATTGAACAAAGATTCTGAATCTTTTCTTCCAATGAGAGTAGTGTTGTCCGTTGAAGTACAGTGGCCTGTTTGATGAGTGACCATCCTGAAGAATTGCTCCTGGAATTTGATAGTTTACCATTTCATCTTTTCTCACGTATGGTTAAGCAATGTTTTATATGAGACCTGCTCTGATACCAATTGATAAACAAGAGAGGGGGGTGGGGGTGGGGTGAATTGAAATTCTTATACTTCAAGTCGACTAAGGCAGTCTGTTAGTCGATTTTCCTGCACAACAACGTTAGTACTAAAAGCAGTAATGACAGAATATAAAAAATAGAAAATAAGTAAAAGACATAAAAAGCTTTATCCTAGTTCGGAACACCCTTGTGGTGCCTACTTCCAGTCCCCTTGGGTTACAAGAGGTTTCCTTTAGAGAAACTTGAATGATTATATAAAATTTCTCCAATAGTTTATGAGACAACTTTTGGAGAAAGGTAGCAGCCTCTACTCGTATAGCTTCTAGTTTCTTCTCTCTTTTGTTTTCACTATAACGTATTACAATGAATTGCATAAGACTATAGAAGTAACTAAGATTTTGCTCAAGTGAAGATGTATAAAGAAAAACCTAGGTTGCTATGTTCTATTTATACATGGATACAGAAGGATGACCGTGGTAGAATCTTGATCGATCTCTTCTTACTGCAGTAATTGATTTGCCTTGATTTGGGGGGAATTAGAATTTCCTTTCTTCTAATTCCGTGTTCTATTACTTTGGGGAACCCAAGGGATTTACGGGGTCATCTAGGATGAATTTTGAATACCTAGATGATGTCATATGTCCGTATCAGATACATCCATATTTCTTTCCTCATTCTTGAAGCTTGCCTTGTACAGAGTATGTGAATATAGTCTTTCTTTCCTTTAAATATGCTCTTTCCTTCCGTGTCTCCTCTCTAGGGATTTGATTGATTCTTTCCTTTTGAGTGTGGCTTTTCTTTTTGAATAGATGCTTGTCCGATTTCTTCCATATTTATTCTGCACAGAAGTAAGGATTAGTTTGTCATTATTGAAACTATACTTGGGGCTAATAATCTCTTCCTTTTTTATGATCACAACAATGACGACTTTTAATAATTAAACTTCCATGAATTTCATCATTTGCTTCCCCTTAGATTGTGTTGGCTTCCCCTCAAGTTGTGCTATTGTTTTTGCCTATACTTCTCCCTTTTTGGCATAATCAAATAGTAATGGCAAGCATACAGATCCACAGATAACGCATGAATGGAACAAAATACATATGAGCAAAGGGATTAGTGCAACTAAAAACAGACCCTTGATAAGGGGAGGAGTCAAAAGAAGTAGCGCAGAGAGTTTACAAAAAGGATTGTTTTATAGGGACACACCCTTATTGAATCAAGCGAGCCAGTGAATTCATTTTTTTTTTTGAGAAAATAGGTCAAAGTGTTGACCACATTCTTGCAGAAAGTCTCATAGGAATTTTTTATGTTCTTTGAGAAGTTGGAGTAAAATGTTTAAAATGTAATGGTAAGTTAATTCTGGGAAGAGTTGGCTTTTTCCTTGATAGAGTCGACTTGCCAGACCAATTTTTTCACTGATCAAACTCCTTAATTATTTAAACTATCTACTACTATCCTCAGTTTGCTCACATCAGTACCTGTATTCTTCGTTACCTGATAGATTTTTCCAATTGATTCCTGTAGAGATAGCATGTCTTTTTCCACAATCATTAACCACTCCTGTAAACCTTCTTCTTCCTTGAGAAGCAGTGCTACAAAATTTACTGGGGCCTTTCTATGTTTAGAATTTATAGCTCGGGCCTTGACAAAGTCCTTTTTACAACATTGAAAGTCAACAAGCACATAACCCATGCTTTTAAAAGCACGGGTGTCATAGGTACCAGCTATATCCACCATAGGAAAACCAGAAAGATCAATCATAGAGTAATTGGGAATACGAGTGATAAGTTCTACGTAAGGCAAACTAGTTGAGGTACTAGAGTCTATATCACTTTCAAGCATGTATTCTAGAAACCACAAACTCCAATTCAAGCGATATTTTTTAATCAGACAGTACAAGACAAACAAGTCCTTAGTAGATATACTACTAAAAGAGCTTTTTTGGGGAACCATGGTAGCAACAATCATATGAGCCAGAATTCTATTTCTAAAACACAAAATCGAGGTCCAAAATCAGAAAGATCAGTACTACACTTAGCGACAGCTACTTTAGCCCCTTTGAAATAGACTTCAAAATCATCGCGCTAGATACCGTTCATGTAGGGAATTCCACCAGTGGAGTCAATACCAAAGATTTTATCAAACAGAAAATCATTTAACACAATCCTTGTGCCCAGCACTAGGGTTTGATAAACAAGAGGGGGGGATTGCAATTCTTCTACTTCAAGTAGACTAAGGCAGTCTGTTAGTCAACTTTCCTGTATAACAACGTTAGTTCTAAAAGCAGTAATGAGAGAATATAAAAAACTGGAAATAAGTAAAAGACACAAGAAGATTTATCTTGGTTCGGAATAAATTTGTGGCACCTATTTCTAGTCCCCTTGGGTTACAAGAGGTTCCCTTTAGAGCAACTTGAATTATTACAGAATATTTCTCCAATAGATTATGAGATAACTTTTGGAGAAAGATAGCATTCCTTACTCGTATAGCTTCTAGTTTATTCTCTCTTTTGTTTTCACTAAAACATATTACAATGGATTGTATAAGACTATAGAAGTAACTAAGATATTGATCAAGTGAATATGTATGAAGAAAAACCTAGACTTCTATGTTTTATTTATACATGGATACAAAAGATGTGACCGTTGTAGAATCTTGACCGATCTCTTCTTGTTGTAGTAATTGATTTTCCTTGATTTTGGGGGATTTAGAATTTTCTTTCTTCAAATTTCGTGGTCTATTTCTTCAGGGAACTCAAGGGATTCACCGGTTCATCTAGGATGAATTTTGAATACCTAGATGACGGTATATGTCCGTATCAGATACGTCCATATTTCCTTCCCCATTCTTGAAGTTTGCCTTGTACAGAGTATGTGAATACACTCTTTCTTTACTTCAAATATGCTCTTTCTTTTCGTGCCTCCTCTCTAGTGATTTGATTGATTCTTTCCTTTTTTGTGTGGCTTTTCTTTTTGAATAGATGCTTGCCCGATTTCTTCCATATTTATCCTGCACATAAGTAGGGATTAGTTTGTCATTATTGAAACTATACTTTGGGCTAACACCATTGATCTGGCATACTACTAAGACTGAATTTGAAAGATAAACAGAAGATCTGAATGATATAAAGTTAGAATTACACTTTAAAAATATAAGTAGCAAAATACTTTTATAAAGTGAGACATCATGTCAACTGAAAAAATTGAATACGAATTAATTGATTGATCAACTGATTGTCTATGTAGCCTCTAACAATATGATTGAGTAATGTATGATTGGTCAAGTCCCTGGTTTAACTTTATTTAGCAAAACTGAACTACTGAACTAGACATAACTAAGTCCTCTGTAAGCAAGAATGACTCGCCATAAGCCGAGGAGGTGAAATCTTACGAAACAACTGATTGTGAGGTTGAGTACTTGAATTTGCATCATAAAATAATGTAGTGCCAAATAACATAAGTACATGAAAGGCAGTATATAAAATAGCTGAAGTGGAACAATACTAATACTTAATACTAATACATATAAACTGAACAACTGAGACATGAATATGATAAAAAATCAAGATCAAGTCTTTTGTTGGAGAGTTTCTTATAACTGACATACCACTATGTAAAAGCATGATGACCAACCTCTGCCTATTTGGAGACCATCCTAAGCCTTGCTAGAGCATATGACAAAAACTTAACTGAATTGTGGATTCATACTGAGACTCTTTGGGCTAAAAAATAAGTTACCCAAATCGATGAAACGATCCTATTCTATGTTGGAATATGTAGTGTTGAATACATGTGTTCTCTAACTCATACCCTTCTCGATGTTAAATAATCCTCCCAAAATATACTATTTTTTCATACTGTACTCTTTTCACATAAGCCAAAAATCATGATGTGGAGCCTTGACTCAAAATCATGTCATGAAAATATGCTGCTAGTGAGCCTTGACTCTAAATTATCTAAAACATTTCAAAACTTATAAGGGTATTTGGTAAGTTTTTATGAAGTAGACTTTCAAAATCATAAACTAACTTTCATGATAAGAAAACATTCTTCTCTTTTCTAAACACATCAATATGCATAAGGGTACTTTATAGATTTTTCATGAAGTGAACTTTCACAATTGAAACAAGACTTTCATAAAATTATGAGATAACTTTTGTAAAATATGAGACGACTTTCATAACATTAAAAATAGATCCATGAACATTAATAGGTTCTATAATCAAAGGATGAATTCAATTTATGAGATTTCTACTAATTTCACGGAGTATTTAAGAAATATCATCAATAGATAAAAAAAGATTTTAGAATTCACTTTGAAAATTATAGCTTTATTCATGAATGAAGACCGGATCGAAAACATACTTGTAGGGAAGAATAGGATTCTCACACTGAAGGTTAGCCTTACATACCTTGGAAGAATGAAGGAGTATGGAGAAGAACTTGAAGATTCCTTGATGGAGTTCTTAGAGCGTTCTTGAAATCTTTGGAGTTCTCGAGAGAGGAGAGGAATTATATGGTGTAATTCTGAGTGTTAGTCATAGTTAAAAGGAGTTTTAAGTTGTGAAAATTGAATTTTTTAAAAATGGCAGTACAAAAGCACACTTATTGAAATAAAATGAGAAAAATTTCTCGTTTGGAATAGGCAGTATGTTCCGCACAACTCATAACACTTTTTGGGTTATGCTTATGGACCCCATAACAAAGTTTGGACTGTGCTATGCAGATCTCATAGCATAGTTTGGACTGCACTCTGCAGACCTCATAACATCCAGTGACAAAATTCCAACTATCTGTGGTTTGGTGACATGTACAGCCTAGATGTCATAGTGTTGCCCTGCCAACACGCCGCTCTGGTTATTTCATGTGTCTAAAACTTTTGTTTAAGTCCACAAGCTCATTCTAAATGGTTTCTAGTTGATCTATGAGTGATACGACTTTATTTGTAAGCTCTAACAAGCTTACGAAATGACTTAACACAACATGAAGTGCGAGGTGTTACAACCACTTAGCCTGTAGGTTATGCCATTGATAGCTAGCCATAATTCATGTTGAATGACTTGAAAGATAGTGATATTTATCATAGGGTGTTTAGTAGAAGTATAGGAAAGTGTAAAGTGAACTTGGTATATACAAGACTTAATTTATAACTAATTTTGGGTTATGTAAGTGTCAATGAGATAGTGAACTCGTGAAATGTATTTTGTTGAAATGAAGTTGGTATTTTTTATATCACTATGGTATACAGTATTTCCCTGATAATTTCTTTTAATTATTGTTGTTGTTTCAGTTGTTAATTTCTTTTAACCAGTTTAATTACAACATGCTGAGAATTTTAATGCTAAGAAGTCCTTTTAGTTCTTGATAGGAATTTTTAAAAATGAGAAATGAGAACTAGCTATAGTGTAGGGGTTCGATTGTCAATCACATATTTATGGTATAAGATAGAGATGAATTTGCAGGTGAAAGTGGGGGAATCACAGAAAAATCAAGTTTTGAAAAAAATGAACAAACTCCACTGATTAACTTTATTTCAGATCTGTATACCTTGTGCAATAACTCTGAGGCTAACATCAATGATTGTTGGACTACGCATGACTGAAACTTATCCTTCAAGAGGTTTTTGAATGAATGAGAGGTGTAAAGTTTGGTTAATTTGTTTTAAAAAATTAATGTATTCAAAGAGAGAAATTTTGAATCTTAACACCTTAAAATAAAAATATATAAACAACAACAAGATACCCAATATATTTCCACAAAGTGGGGTCTAGGGAGGACAAAGTGTATGCAGTTCATACCACTACCTCAAATGAAGCAGAGAGGCTATTTTCGAAAGACCACCAACTCAGAACAAGAAATAGTATAAAAATAAATAATAAAAATGAAAAACAAGATGGAATAACACACCAATAAATAATAACAGAAACAAGACACCCATAAAGTATTACCATAAACTATCTATCCTAAATTACAAACATCACCAAAACACCACGAACAAAAAACTACAAGACACACTCATAGCACTAAGACTACTGGCACAACTACAAATAAAGCACCTCTTCCTACTAACAAGGACGCACTCTCACCTACTAACCCTCTACCCTAATTCATGTCCTCTACACCTTTCTATCTAGGTCATATCCTCAGTAAGCTGTAACTACTCCATGTGATGTCTAATCACCTCCCTTTAGTATTTCTTCAGCCTACCTCTACCTTATCTGAAACCATCCATAGCCAACCTCTCATATCTCTGTACTTTGGCATCCGTGTACCTTCTCATCACATATCTAAACCATCTCAACCTGACTTTTCGCATCTTATCTTCCACTGAAGCCACTCTTACGTTCTTTCAAAAAATCTCATTTCTAACCCTATTTCTCCTAGTATGCCCATACATCCATCAGAACATCCTCATCTCCACCACCTTTAAATTTTGGATGTGGGAGTTTTTGACTGGCCAACACTCTACTCCATACAATATGGCCGGTTGGACTGCAACTCTGCAGAACTTGCCTTTAATTTTAGGAGACATCTCTTATTACACAAGATGCCAGAAGTGAGCCTCCATTTCATACACCCTATAATAATACAGTATATGACATGCACGTCAATCTCTGCATTCCTCTTTGACCTAAGATATTTAAAACCATCTCTCTTTCGAATGGCCTGGGAATCTAACTTCACTACCATATCAATCTCGTGAATCAAATCACTAAACTTGCACTCCAAGTATTCTATCTTGGTCCTGATCAACGTTTTAGACTTTAGGGCTTGTATTCAAATCTCCAACTTGGCATTAACTCCTCCCATGGTCTCGTTAATTATCTTTTTCTATGTTTTAACTATTTTTCCTTCCCCATAGTTTTTATATATCATTTATGAGTTGTAGGATGGTTGACACGGTCCCCAAAGCATCTGAGAGTGATTTGAGGTTTTGAGTAGCTTTGAGAATATTTAGTTTGACTTTGATCAATATTTTGTGATCGAGCATCGGATGGTGATTTTGTAAGTTCCTTTAGATTTAAAATATTGATTTTGGGTTAGTAGCTTGGTTGGTTTAGGTTTCAAGCCTTTATTTGGAGTTTTGATCTCTTAGAAGAGAAACTAGTTAAATTAGCCTTAAAGGAATCCCGAGGGTTAATTTATTGATAATGGCCTATTTGATAAATCCGATGATTCCATTAAGTACATATTGTTGAAATTATCCTAGTAGGATTATTGATTTATATTTATGGGATCTCGAACAGATCTCGAGGGTCCATTCAGAGTCATTTTAGTTGCTTAAGTTTCAGCTGATTCTAGTTTCTGGTGCAACCGCTCTAGTGGAATTTTAGTCACCTTAGCAGTGTTGCCTATGCAGATGAAGGACCACCTTAGTGGAAGACAACCGACCCAACACCATCTCTTTTGCAATGGATGGATCACCTTAGCGATACCACCTTAGCAGAAAATGGACTGCCTAGGCAACGAGCCTGCGTGGCAAGTGACTACCACCTTAGTGGTAGTCTGGACACTCAGGTGATGTAGCTTAGATTACTAGTTTATCTTCTAAGCAACGTCGCTGGTATAAATTCTATTTTTCTTCTCTTTTATCCCATTCTTCCATCTTCAAGCTTTGGGGTTTCAGTTTTGGCGATTTTAAAGATGATATTTCATAAAATTGGACTTGGGTGAGCTTATAAATATGATTTCCATCTTTATTCATTAATTATTTTACTAATTCATCTTCAAAACTTGGATTTTAAACTTGTAATTTTGGGGTTTTATCTGGTAAAGTGAGAAAGTGGGTTTTCTTTCATTTTAAGCTCGATTTCAACTTGTTTTTCAATGTGTTTGCATATTTAGAACCCTTACAGTATGAAAAACTTGATTCTTAAATAAAATTTCAGTTTTACCCTTTTTCTTTGGGGTTGATTTTCACACTATTTTTGGACCCAAAATGAAAGTTGATAATATGGGTATCATTATACTCTTTTTGACTTGTAGATTATGTTTTTGATAGATTTGATTCGTTTCAAGACAACACAAAAAGAAAATCTCCTTATTGAAGGGTCTTTGCTTGGTTTTCGACTTTTGAGGTAGCTTACAACTTAACTTTCTTCAGACCGGGCTGGATTGTTAACCATTCATATAAAGTATGTGATGAGTTTGGGATTTTATAGTGAGATTCACCTTTATGAGATTATTATTTTATCGTGTTGCCCGTGTAGGGGTTTATGGGAATATTATTATTTACTTATGGGATTATTAATATTGTGATGCCCATAGGGGGCTGGTACTAGTTTTGTTCAAGCATTATTTACCTTTATTATTGTTGTGATGCCTAAGTGGGGGCTTGAATTGATATTATTGGTCTTGCTTGAGCATTATTATCCTTTACCATTATCGTGATGCCTGAGTGAGGGGCTTGCGTTAATATTATTGATGTCTTACGTGGCTGTTTATTATAGCGGTGTCATGGGATGGCTTATATCATGATCCATTGACATTTGTGGAGATTTGAGCTCATTTATACCATTTTTGAGTTGATTCATTATATGATATTTATTTGATTGTGAGCATGCATATAATGACCCTCTAGGTCATTTTCTTGATTTCCATGCATTTTTAGCATTTCATGCCTTCCTACAGTAGTTACAGGTCATTTATGACTTACTGGGACCGTCAGTTTAGTTTTCAAGCAATTCGTTTGGATTTTAATCCTATTTCTCTATTTTGGAGCTTTTGAAGTTGAAAAATTAGTCTCGAACCAAAACTCCTAGTAAACGACCTCGGATGAAAATTTCAATTACCCCGTTAGCTCCAGAATGTGGATTTTAGGCTAAGGGTAACCTTGGTCTGGGTCCCTAGGCTTCCGAACTCATTTGGGATATTGATCGAAAGTTGGTTAAAATAGTACATTGGGTTTGGGGCCTACATTTTATTGAAATGATCTTTGATGGAAATTTTTTCAATTATTTTGAGATCATAGTTCGTTTGCATCCACGGGACTCCAGATGGGCCCGGAGCGCCCAAACAAAAATTGGGCAATTGCTGGTTTCAGGTGCATCGCCCATGAGACTATCTTGGCACCAAGGCGAGGTCGCCTTAGCGACCAAGAGTGGCGCCTAGTCGATGGCATGGCTGGATAGTATGTGGGGTGCCTTGGAGACTTCATTGGCTCCTAAGCGACCAAAAATCAGCCTTTTTGGGTCGAATCTATTTCTCGAATTCCAAACCCCTTGGCACACATTTTGAGCTCAAGAAATAGCTTGGGAACATTAATTTAAGGTTGGGGTTATCTTGGGAACATCAAGTCGATCTTTTCCTCGTCCAATTCTCGTAAGTTCCAAGCTTTCCTCTTTTTGATTTCTCCATTTCATGTTCTTGATTTTCCTTTGTGTTGGGCTGTTTTGGGTGAGCTAATGAGCTCGAATTGTGCCCAAATTTTGGGCACATGTTCCTTGAGTCATGAGGGACCTAATGACAGGTTTAATTTTTGGGATTTCACACGTGGGTGCCACATGCCCATTTTAGATCTAATTTTTGACCTTGAGTATTATATTTTAATCGTATTAATGCTTAGATTATGATTTTGATAGCATGCCAACATTCTGGGATCATGGAGCAAATACAAGCAGTTTATGGATAGTTCGAGATTGTGGTTTGGCTATGAGGTAGGCTCTGGTCTACTTTTCTCTATGAGATGGTGTAAGATGTAGATTTCATGCTTGGTAGGGATTATAGGATAGGTTTATACCTAGTAATATCATGACTTGACCTATTTAGGAGATTTAGAATAGAAATATGACCTGAACTTAGCCTAGAATACCCGTTATGGTTATAGGATTCCGTTGCATCGGATTATGGACTTATATGTCTTTAGGTTGACTTGAAGGATCTTTTAGTATAAGACTTGCCGTGTTACTTAGTGAATTGGGCGATATTTCCCTGAGTAGACCCTTCTAGTAGCTTTATGTTCTTGTTTACCTTAGTTTCTCGATTTATGGTACTAATATCGTGTTGAATTATATATATTGTTGGGGCAGATGCCATGGTTATGATACAGTTGGACACCAAGTTAGTACTCTATCCTTTGAAAGGACGTGGTTATAGTTATGGATGCGTAAATGCTTATGGTTGAATTTTTTAGATACTGGTGATTAGACGTATTTGCGCTTATTTAGTGGTATGATTTTGATTAAAACCTTGATTTCTCTACTATTTTCTAAAAATGGATTTATTCCCACTTTCTTTAACTCTAAAATTAACTCTTTGCAGCTGGAAGTAGTACCACTCTTATTATTGAATTATGACATTTTAAAACTAAACATATTGCTTTGGAAATTAGACCGAGGCTGGTTCCAGTCTATTATTGATTCACTCTCTTTTACCACTACTTACTCAGTTTGGTCGAGGAAGATTCTGACCCTTTCTATATTATTATACCATTTTAGTCCCGAATTCAATCTTGGGCAATAGATTTACAGATTTACTCGGTTCAAGTCCGAGTAGTTATTATACTCTTATTTTTCTCCGGTACTTGATGGAGTAGACTTATTTGATTTATCATACAAGTCCTGGTTTGGTACAAGGCAGTGTATACAAATATCTCGAGTCCCTTATGTGCCCCTTCATCAATGAGCAACAGTACCAGAGAAGGATGGTCGTCGTAGGTCCTGCCTTTGCGAGCTACTGAAATGGAGGGGGTATATACACTTGGTACATTATGACACTTGATTGGTTGATGGTACTGGATTATCCTTGCATTTATTCATTCATATACATCACCTATGACCAGTATAATTGTCTCGCGCTTGTATTTATCGATCTTACGGGGGGCTATATAAATATAAGTTATAGTTGTTGTTTACTGATTGCTTGCTTGCGCCTCTCCAGGCTTATGGGACCTGATTGGGTTATTATTTATCCGGGTTATTCAGTTACTTATTGTTTGGTTATTGTTGTATAGCTCGTGGCAGATTGGTAGTGGATTGGTACCCGAGGTTGTCAGTATGTTTCTAATCCCTTTTCTCGTATTATGGTGAGGTTTATTATTGTTAGATCATCTTATGATTATGCATTTCACTGAGAGAACCTGATTATGTTAGATTTAGCTCCCTTATTCTTTAAAATCCCAGTGATGTAGACTAGTTTCCTCAGAGTAGTACCTTTATGTTGGTTTATTGGTATAGCGCGGTTGTATGCTTATTCTTTTCTATCTACTATTTATATATCATTTTCTTCTTTGCTACTACTATTGTATATTTTATATCTCTTTCTTCAATATACTATCATATATAGACTAGCTACTTATGAAACCGCATTTCATCCCTGATTACTGGTAGTATCTGATAGTTTACCCTTACTTTTTCATTAACATTATTATGTTCCGTTGCCTGATTAGTTGCTTTTATTTTATATTCCTGCTTTACATGTTATTTATACTTGCATTATCCTTAGAGCTTAGTCCGCTGATGCCTACTAAGTACCTTATATTTGGTCCTCATACTACACTTCTGCAGCCTACAAATCATAGTATGAGTCTTCGCCATTGTTGTGTGCCTCATGCTGAGCAGCCATGGATTGGAGATTTTGGGTGATCTCCTAATGTTCAGAGTTATTCTCGTTCTCCCTTTTATTGTTAGACTAATCTATATTCTTGTATTTCAGAGACGGTTTTGTATATATTTACTCTATATTCCACTTTGTATTTCTTTTGTATTAGAAGCTCTTGTATTGACTTCACCAAGTTTTTGGGATGTATTTACTTCCTTCTTGTCTTATTTCTCTTTTATTTAGTTTTGCTTCCGTTTTTCTTAGTAGTCTATTACTAGCTATTCCGAACTATGGGTTGTCTTACTTACTGATGGGTTATGGTAGGTGCCATCATGACCTGAGAAATTAGGTCGTGACAAATTGGTATCAGGGCATAGATTCACCAGTGTTGTTGGTACAAGAGCTAAGTGGCTAGTAGAGTCCTGCGGATTGGTATAGAGATTTCTGTATCCTATCTTCGGGAGGCTATAGGGCATTCTTAGGAAATTTTGTTCCTTGATTCCTTGTCGTGTGTCCATACTTCTATAAATCTCTATGTATTTTCTTTTACTCCACTCTTTTCCAGATGGGTAACACAAGATTATTAATAGATGTGGATGGGACTTCTTCGCGTATTACTGGAGTTTCAGTTCAGTGTTGGGCTACAGAATTAGAGGTTGATATTGAGGATCTTCAGCATCATCCAGAGGGCCTGGGGATAGCCCAGGGTCAAACATAGTGTGTGACTACCTCAACTTTTCTGAATACCATGTTGGGAATTTCGATTGTTTTCATAGATACTTCATAGTCAGTGGTGGTGCCCAGTACATTGAGTTGTTCTCAGGCCATAGTTGGATTGTTGGTGTTCAGCAGGGCTCTTTATCAGTTTCAGAGTATGATATTAGGTTTCTCAAGTAGGCCAAACATACTTCTATGTTATATTCTACAAAGCATGAGATAGTGCAGAGATTTATCAGAGGATTAGCTTTACCACTCTGTTTAGCATCGTAGCATTTGATAGCAGGTGGGTTTTCTTTCTCTCAGGTTGTTGATCATGTAAGGATTATAGGGAATGGCTTGAGACATATGGAGGTGGAGGTAAGAGACTATGTCAGCAGTACAGTGTTAGTGGTATTCCATCCGAAGGTAGGGATCCTCTCAGCAGAGATCAATATCACTTGCAACCTATCAGGTCCGTACAGGAAGCACCTTAGATTATAGGTGGCTCTCAAACATATCGTAGTGACCACAGTGGGCAGAGTCCTAGTCACGCATTATGAGGTATTTGATCTAGGTCTTCAACCCTTGACTGCCATTCTGGGTCAGCAGGTTTAGTGCATCAGAGAGTTCCAGGGATATGTTTTGATTGTGGTGAGGTTGGTCATTGGTTTAGGGAGTGCCCCAGCCGTGAGTTGGTCAGCCAGTTGTGGCCAGCTTGTATTTCTAACCAGGATAGAGCTTCAGGGGTTTGTTATGGCTGTAGAGAGGTAGGTCATTAGTCTAGAGAGTGTCCCTGATATGGGATTATTAAGCAATCCGTGTAGACATATCAGGCTCTTAGAGATGTGACACCTTCGGGCAGAGGTAGTGTACTTAGTATTTCAATTAGCCGTTCAGACACCCAGTCCGGGTTTGGACACGTTGAGATTCATTCTTCTTTAGACAGGTCAGGGACTATGACGTCAGATTCTATTGTATATGTGCGATTTTGATTTACTATCTTTTGGTGTCTACTTTAATTGAGTTGGGGTTTTCATATTCATCGGTGTTATATGCCTTGATGTTGATATATTGATTGTTGTAAGCCTTTGTGTAGATTTTATGCATGTCTGAATACCCCCGTAGATATTTTCTTTTAGTAGTGGATTGAGTAGATCGATGTGGTAATTTCTTTGTGGTGTAGCACTTGGGTTAAAGTCTCTTTCCTTTGGCATGTTTCCTTTGGTGTGACCTTAGAGTGGGACTGGTTGTTGTTTTTTATTTTTTGTGCCACCTGCACTTTACACTATGGTGATTATTATTGTCGTTTTAACTTAATTGGTCCTTACTTGATAGATGACTAGACTAGTGTTATCTAGTTAATATTCCCTTTTTCTTGCGATTCCTATCTGTTGGCGTAGACAACTATCTTGGTTGGTTGGTTTCCTTCTTGTTAGTAAGGTAAGGTCGGTTGTTGCGTGAGTTGTGAAAGTGAATGTAGGTTGGGCCTTCCATGGTTTTGTTTAGGGGTGTCAAATGGGTGGGTTGGACTAAAATTGAAGATATTAAAATAGGTTGAATTAGAAATTGCCAAATTTACTTTGGGTTCAAATGGGTTGGGCTAAAAATTGGGTTGGGTCTTGATCCGCCCAATTTGACCCACTTAATTTTAAGAATATTCATATATTGAAATTTACCTCTTGTAACTATAATTTGAATTCCAACTCAAAAAAATTAAAAAAAAAAGTTCTTAATTTGAAAATGAAAGTCACAAAATATTATACCAATGAAATAAAATATACTATAAGTGTGTTCGGTATAGAGAAAAAATATTATCCATGAAACATTTTAAAAAAAAAATAAAAAAATTAATCTTTTTTTAGGGGGTGGGGGGTGGGGGTGGGGGGGTTAAGAGGGTTCAGTGAGGTACGAGGTGTGTGTGTGTTTGGTGTGAGAAAAAATATTTTTAAAAAGCTTTTAAAAAAAAAATATTTTTTTTTGGGGGGGGGGGGGCGGTGGGGATAGGAGGGTGGGGGTTAGGGGGGATAAATTTTTTTTTTTAAAAAAAGTTTTATAAAAAAAATTTAGATGTCACTTGTTTTCTCATCTTTCATTAAGGAAATCATGTTCCTTATTAAATGGGTTGAAGTGAAGATTGAATTGGGCTCAAGTGAAGATCTTTTAAAAATGGGTTTAGGTTTAATGGGTTGAGATTGAACCCAATTTTAAATTATCTTGAGCCCAACCCATAAATATTGGGTTGGGTTGGGCGGGTTCACTTAATTTGGGCTCACTTTGACACCCCTAGTTTTGCTATGTTTCTAGCTTTGGTGATCCCTTTTCTATAGTTGTTCCTAAAGTTGGTAAGTTAAGGTTTGTTATCCCTATATGTCTAGTTCATCTCCTGGTAATAGCCTTGAACTTGGTGTTGGTGTTGTGATGGGTACTCCATTCTTTCTGCAATATGGTTCATGGTTCAGTTGAGTTAAGGTTGGTTTACATAGGTGAATTCAGAAATTTCTTATTTTGGTATTTGTTCGGCCTAATATGACATTGTGGGTTGCTTTTGCTTGATGGTATATGCTTATGTATTAGTTGTCAGTAACCAAAGTGGATGTCTTTTGGGAGTGAGTATTTGTTGACATAGATTAAGTATCAGTTTAACCAGATTCAGTCTAAGATCATATTTTCTGAGTTGCTCGAGATTTGGCTACCATTAGTACTCCTTACAACCTAGGTGAGTTCTTGTTTATGCCTTGATGGTTATACCCTCAACGGATATGGATTTGATCGCTAGTATCTTTAGCATGTGGTTTTCCTCAATTGTGATTATGTTCTTAAACAACATTTCAGTTTCAGCCCTTGTGGAAACCATTGGATATGTGCTTAGTCTCAGAATGTGAGTTTGGTTTAGGATATATGCTTGACTTATGGTAGTGAGATCGATTTGGGTATTTGACCTTGGTGTAGACTTATTGGCTCCAGTTGTGGTTTTTAACTCTTTTGAATGAATACTTGGAAGTAGTGATAGATTTTGGAGAATGGATGCTTGCTCGTCAATAGGATCGATTTGGATAGTTGAGATTGAGTAGTTCACCTTCGGTGTTGAGATTATAGGAATGGATTGCGTAACTTGGTTGCAGCCCCATTTTGAGGTTTTGGTTAGATTGAGCATTCATTGACAGGATGACTAGGCCTTCTCATTGCCTACCGACTCAACCTTTTTCAATTCAGGGAGATTATATTGGATAGATTATTGGAGGATGGTCCGTTGGCACCCGGTGTTAGTTCCTACTACTTTTGGCCTTGGTTCTCAGTGTTTGTCATAATTTTGATTGTCTACTCAGCGAAAGTAGTGTGCTTGAGTTGGGCATAACGTGGTTTCACCCACAGTCGGTGTGGCATTCTGAAGCGGATAATTTAGTTTCAAGAGATTGTGCTTCAGACTCATGACTATTGCCTTTGAGGGCCATTCAAACCAGTTAATAGCTGTGGTAAAGATTGCAGACATTGATCACCACCATTTAAGTATCAGGCAGAACCTTATTGGGCATTGTTCATATGCTAGTCTGTGTGGATTTTAGTGGGTCAGCTTTGGTCTTTCGAGGTTAGTGTGATGTGATTATGTAGGCAGTACTTGAATGTTGCTGGAGAGATTCTAAGTAGTTCAGAGTAGACATCACGTTTGGAAAGGCTAGAGAATGTTAGATTTAAAGTTTGGAGTTGGCTGCGTGATTTATGCCTTGAGTTGTCTTTAGCCTGGTCGAGTATCCACTTAGTTGTGCTTGTTTCAGTGTGATGTCAGTATACTATGGTTTGGGTTTGCGTGCTTCAGTTGTGCTCGATTTAGTTGGAGGCCAGTTGGTTGTTGAGAATGAGTTTGGTTATTTTGGAAAGTGAAGTTAGGATGTGAAGGAAAAGGGATGACTTTAGTGAAATCACTTAGAAGCTTTGTTTTGCCTTAAGGATTACCTAGGGAGTCTTACATGGGGCATGAGGGCCCAACACCTCATCTGTTTGAGCTTTCGGGTTCTCTCTATCCATTGACTATCGGGGATGAAAGTCCTTATAATAGTGGATATTGTAATGACCCTCCAGGTCATTTGCTTGATTTCCATGCATTTTCAGTATTTCGTACCTTCCCATAGTGGCTACAGGTCATTTATGACTTGCCGAGACCGTCAATTTGGTTTTCAAACTGTTCGTTTGGGTTTTAAGCCCATTTCTCTGTTTTGTAGTTTTTAAAGTTTAGAAATTGGTCTTAGACCAAAACTTCTAGTAAACTATGTCGGATGAAAATTTTGACCAGGCTGTTAGCTCCCGAAAGTGGATTTTAGGCTAAGGGGACCCTTGGTTTGGGTCTCGAGGCTTTCAAACTAATTTTGGGCTTTTGGTCAGAAGTTGGTTAAAACGACACATTGGGTTTGGGGTACACATTTTGTTGAAAAGATCTCCGATGGAATTTCATTGATTTTGTTGAGTTCAGAATGCCGTTTTTGATGGGTTATCATAGTTCGTTTGCATCCATGGGACTTCGGATGGGGTCGGAGCACCCAAACGAAAATTGGGCAATTGTTGGTTTCTAGTGCATCGCCCAAGCGACTATCTTGGCACCTAGGCGAGGTTGACTTAGTGAACAAGAGTGGATCCTAGGGTATGGCATGTCTGGCAATCATGTAGGGTGTGTGGGTGACTTCATTGGGGCCTAGGCGATGGCGCCTTTGCGACCAAATGGGCGTCTAGGCGACCAAAAATCAGCTTTTTTAGGCCTTCTCCCCCTTTGACCCCAAGTCTATTTTCTCCAATTCCAAACCCCTTGGGACATATTTTGAGCTCAATAAACAGGTTGGCAACATTAATTTAAGGTCAGGGTTATCTCGGGAACATCAAGTAGATCTTCACCTTGTCCGAATCTCGTAAGTTCCAAGCTTTCCTCTTCTTAATTTCTCCATTTCAAGTTCTTGATTTTCCTTTATGATGGGTTTTGGGTGAGATAATGAGTTCGGATTATGCCTAAATTTTGGGCACATGTTCCTTGAGTCATAAGGGACCTAATGACGGGTCCAATTTTAGGATTTCACGCATGGATCCCACAGACCCATTTTAGATCCAATTTTTGACCCGGAGTAGTATATTGCAATATGGGTATCGTTTTACTCATATTAATTCTTAGATTATAATTTTGATAGGATGACAATAGTCCAGGATCATGAAGCAAAGACGAGCGGTTTATGGGCGATTCGCGATTGCCGTTCAGCTACGAGGTAGGCTCCGATTTACTTTTCTCTATGAGATTGTGTAAGGTGTAGATTGCATGCTTGGTAGGGATTATAGGATAGATTTATTCCTAGTAATATCATGACTTGATCTATTTACGGGATTTAGAATAGAAATACGACCCAAACCTTAGCCTAGAATACCCATTATGGTTATCGGATTCCATTACGCTGGATTATGGACTTGTATGACTTTAGGTTGACCTGAAGGATCTTTTAGTATAAGACTTGTTGTATTACTTAGTGAATTGGGAGATATTTCCCTGAGTAGACCCTTCTAGTAGCTTTATGCCCTTGTTTACCTT
The DNA here is from genome assembly GCA_031232105.1 of Capsicum rhomboideum. Classification (NCBI taxonomy): domain Eukaryota; kingdom Viridiplantae; phylum Streptophyta; class Magnoliopsida; order Solanales; family Solanaceae; genus Capsicum; species Capsicum rhomboideum. The sequence goes on from CP124714.1 coordinate 153,509,215, forward strand.
AGTTTCTCGATTTATGGTACTAATGTCGTGTTGATATATATATATATATATATATATATATATATATATATATATATATTATTAAACCCGAGGCTGTGGTTACGATACCAGTTGGACACCAGGTTATTACTTTATCCTTAGAAAGGATGTGGTTATAGTTATGGATGCGTAGATGCTTATGGTTGAATTGTTTAGATATTGGTGATGACATGCATACATTTAGATGCATTTATGCTTATTTGGTGGTACGATTTCAATTAAAACCTTGATTTTACTACTATTTTCAAACAAAGAATTTATTCCCACTTTTCTTAACTGTAAAATTGATTTTTTGAAAACGGAAGTCGTACCACCCTTATTATTGAATTATGGAAATTAGACCGAGCCTGGTCCGGTCCATTATTGATCCTCTCTTTTTTACCACTACTTACTCACTTAGGTTGAGGGATATTCTGACCCTTTCTACATTATTATACCATTTTAGTCCCTAATTCGATCTCGGGCAATGGATTTACATATTTATACTTATTTAGCCTTGGTTCAAGTTCGAGCAATTATTATACTCTTATTTCTCTTCAGTACTAGATGGAGTATACTTTTTTGATGGATCATTGAAGTCTTGGTTTGGGACCAAGTAGTGCATACGGATATCCTGAGTCCCCTATGGGCCCCTTTATTCAATGAGCCACAGTACCTGAGAAGGATGGTTGCTGTAGGTCCTGCCTTTGTGAGCTACTAAGCTGGAGAAAGTGTATAACTTGGTACATTATAGAACTTGATTGGTTGATGGTAATGGATTATTTTTGCATTCATTCATTCATATGCATCATCTATCGCTAGTATAATTATTTGGCACTTGTTTCTATCGGTCTTATAGTGGGCTGTATAGATACAAGTTATGATTGTTGTTTGCTGATTACTTGTTTGTGCCTTTCTGGGCTTATGGGGGCTTGATTGGGGTTATTAGTTGTCCAAGCTATTTGGTTACTTATTGATTAGTTATTATTGCATAGCTCGTGGCAGATTAGTTATGGATTGGTACCTTAGGTTGTTGACATAATTCTGATCCCTTTTCTCGTATTATGGTGAGGTTTATTTTTGTTAGATCATCTTAACATTTCAGTTAGAGACCCTGATTATGTTAGATTTAGCACCCTTATTCTTTATGATCCCAGAGATGTAGACTATTTCCCTCAGAGTAGTACCTTTATGTTGGTTTATCGGTATAGCGCGATTGTATACTTATTCTTCTCTAGATACTATTTGCATATCATTTCCTTCTTTCCTACTACTATTGTATATTGTATATCTCTTTCTTCACTATACTATCATAAATGGACTAGCTATTAATGAAATTGCATTTTGTCCTTGATTACTGGTAGTATCTGATAGTTTACCCTTACTTTTACATTAGCATTATTATGTTCCGTTGCCTGAGTAGTTACTTGTAGTTTATATTCCTACTTTACATGTTATTTATACTTGCATTATCTTTAGAGTTCAATCGGCCGATGCCTACAGAGTACCATGTGTTTGGTACTCATACTACACTTTTGCAGCCTACAGATCACAGTACGAGTCTTCACTGTTGGTGTGTGCCTTGTGCGGAGTAGCCATGGATTATAGATTTGGGGTGAGCTCCTGACATTCAGAGTTGTTCCTGCTCTCCCTTTTATTATTAAACTGATCTCTATTTTCTTATTTCAGAGACGACTTTGTATATATTTACTCTGTATTCCACTTTGTACTCCTATTGTATTACAAGTTCTTGTACTGACTTCACCAAGTTTTGGGGATGTATTCACTTCCTTCTTGTCTTATTTCTCTTTTATTTAGTTTTACTTCTGTTTTTGTTATTAGTTTGTTACTAGCTATTCCAGACTTTGGGTTGACTTACCTACTAGCGGGTTATGGTAGGTGCCATCATGACCTGAGAAATTGGGTCATGACAATGCATCCTCATTTCATTCATCCATATTCATGAAAATTGGTAACACTAAGAAATACTGATTTTGGAAGAAAATAAAACACTTTATAAAAAGCCTTGTCTGAGGGATGTGCCAGCAAGGTTTATTGAGATATGAAACTGTGATAGTATATGGGTTACAAACCCCCAATGGGTCCTGTCCTGGTAGCTTTTGCTCTAAAGGTGTATATGATGTGGTATTGAAACATTTCATCATGGCCATTGTATTGCATTGCATCGGTTGCATTTATTTTATGTGTTTGATATCGTGTACTTACCCTTCCTTTTATGTGTGTTATTGCGTAGATTACTCTTTTATTTGTTCTATGGTTGTATTAAATTTACTATTTAGCAGTCGTACAGCTTGAGCCGCATTGGAAACTTTTCTGTATGCTGTTGGAAGCATTACTCATAGTTGCCTTTACATGGTTTGTTTTCTACTCTATTGAGTACAAGTGGATCATACTCACTCCTACTTCCTGTATTCTTTCAGTGCAGATCCCAGTACGAGTGTGACCGCCGGAGCTTGAGATTGTGCTTTGTTGAGGCTATTTGGAGTACTGTTGAGCTCCTCATTCGGAGCATTGTTCCGGCTTCCCTTATTTCTATTATCTTTTCTTTATTTTACTTTTCAGAGACAGATTTGTGTATTTTCAAATTCTCTGTCAGTTTATTAGTGCTTTTTACTCATGACACTAGGTTTTGGGATTCGGGTTGTATTTATTCAATTTTTAGAGTTGTATTTATATATATTTGGCCTGACTTTATCTTAAAATCTCATATTTAAGTTTTATTTATTTCTTTTCCACATCTTTGTCTCCTTTGGTGTTGGGCTTACCTACCCAGGATATGGGATGGGGTAGGTGCCATCATGACCTCAAATTCTAGGTCGTGATAAATTGGTATCAGAGTGCTAGGTTTACCGATCTTATGACTAAAAGAGCAAAATGTCTAATAGAGTCTCGCGGATCGATACATTGACATTCGTATCTTTCTTCAGGAGGCTATAGGACATTTTTTAGGAAAACTTCTCTAATTTGATATCTTATTGTACGTGTTGTTCATGCCAACTATTCTAAACTTGTGTTCCACTCTTTTCTACGCAGATGGTGAGGACTAGATCCAGAGTTGTTGAGGATAACTAACACCCACTGTTGGAGTTACAGTCAGAGGGCGAGACAGGGTTCATGATCGAGATTGAGGTAGAGGCCAGGAACAAGGAGCAACTCTGGCTAGAGGACATGCTAGAACGACCTCTCTTGAGCCTGAGATTGATCATGATTAATAGGCTTATCAGCCAGAGAATGCGGGACCAACCCAGACCCTTTAAGGTTTTGTTGTTACTCTGGTGTTGTAGGATTTGCTGATTTATCTTTTGGGCCGTTTGGATGACACTCCTCAGACAGGTATTCTACCAAGTACATCGGATGGTTCTTATACTATAAAGAGTGTTCAACCACCAGGGTAGGCTTCTACTTATGGTTTTCAAACTCTAGAGGTACAACTAGATGCTGTTATAGCCCTACATGTTGAGACTTTGCCTACTAAACTTATTGTTCTACCTATGGCTTTTGATTCTGTGATATCTGCTGATGAGCAAAAAAAATTTGAGAGATTTATTTAATTGGCCCTCCCAAGTTCAGTGGTGTTGTTGGTGAGGATGCTTATGAGTTTCTGATTGATTGTTAGAAGAGGTTTTATAACCTCAGTTCGCTTGAGTTCCATGGTGTTTCTTACATTACCTACCAATTGACTGATGTGGCTAGGTTGTGGTGGAGATCTCTTGTCAGTTGTAGACCAGTGGGTTCCCTTCCTTTGACATGGACCTAGTTTTCTAAGACTTTTTTGAAGAGATTTGTGCCCTATAGCTTGAGGGACTATATGAGAGATGAGTTTGATCATTTGGAGCTGGGCTCCAAGGCTATTATGGAGTATAAGGCACACTTTTCCAGATATGCCACTACTAGTATCTCCACAGAGCCTGAGAAGATCAGGAAGTTTATTAAGGGTTTGATGGTTTATTATTAGTTGGTGACAGCTCAACTACTGGTTTTTGGTGGTTCTCTATACGTATCGTGGATCATGCTAAGATAATTAAGACTATTTTCCAGGGTACTCAGAGTGGTGGTGCCAAGAGGATACGCCGATATGGTGATTTTAGTGGTTATTCATCTCGAGGTAGGGTTTTTTCTGATAGAAGTTCTCATGGTTACCATGGTAGATCGTACTACCAACCCAAACTCCCATCGCTTAACACTGGGATTTCTCTACAGATACTGTTAGATCGTACTACCAACCCAAACTCTTTCAGAATCACATTGACAATCAGTGCGCGATCAACTATACTCATTATATTGGTCATAAGAGGTCAATTAAATCTTCAGACTGTGCAAAACAATCGAAAAAGAAGTCCAGATAACAAAGAAAAACAATTTATTCCCACAATCCTAAAGTATATTGTTGAAGAAGAGATATACTTAAGAAGCATCCAAAGCTTGTGTTACGACTAATACATCAACTGTGAAACGACGTCCAAATTGGCTAGTGATACGACCACATAGTGGACCCCAAAAGAGTTCATATACAGAGACGCCCACAAGATAAGGAGACTGTTAAGAAGGCGCTTAAGAAATATTCAGAGTTTACGCAAGGAAGACTCATGCATACACCCAAGCCTCTTACTTCTACCAAATTTGAATCACCGAGACTACATATGAAAATAGCTTATCCAATGTGTTCACTGCTCTCCTGCTCAAAATCAAGCCTCAAAAGAACCGACCTTGAGACGTGAATTTCAAAACTTCATCGACTCCAAAAACTTCCAAAAGTGTTAATCAAAGAAAGAGAGGCTCTGATGCTAATCATTAGCTGCAAGGGAAAAATGATAGGATGTCAAAGGCTCTTATAGAAGAGACATCACTCCAGTAAATGACCGAAACAAGCTTTTCGAGGCAAGCTCATCATAATTATCCAGTTTACGAATCTCCACCCGCCCACCCTTTTAATTAAATTTACTTGATACTCCTAATATGGAACTACGTTTTGACCTGATTCCTATCCTAGGATACGTAGGCAGCCTGAGTCGGGCCTAGTCATATCAATAAAATATCCTTTCTATCCTTTCAAAAAATCTCATTTATCATCTCAAAACATATCGATCGCGTCGCTATGACAGAAGACAAGAGCAAAAATAAAGGTAGAGAAAGTCTCCTCCAGAAGATATACCGGTATGAGCATGTCATTTGAAATCAGGAAGCACCATCTCCTTAATTGATAAATAGATTTGCCAATTACTGGAAGGTTGAAGGACGAGATAACTACTGGGTTGAGTTCTCGATTAGCACAAAATCAACACCTCCTCCCCAAACTAAGAAACTTTCTTTGAGAGCAGGGACAACGATGCTACAACAAAAGTTCAGACATCTTGGAAGCCCAAAATGTTGCCTCACTATCACGAGCTGAGCAGCCAGGTATTGTCAATATATCCACAATTATTCCAAAAGTCTAAAGAATCTTCTCGAATCTTGCAGGTCACGATAATGCTCAAGAAAGAACATATCAAATATCTCACATTGGGGATAATATGATGACAACACCCCATCAGGAACTCGGCACCGCATCACTATCATAAGCCAGGAGGCCAGATTTTATCAATTCATTCACTTCTACTTTCTAACTCTGAAAGGAATTTCTTGATTTTTGTAGATCACGTTGAAGAGATATCCCCCTCAAGTCACATATGTCAAGTTCTACCCAGTTGTTCACAAAACTCTAACATAATGAACACCAGGAAGTTTTCCCTGAATAATAGACAGGGAAGTTCACCCCAAACAATAGGATAGGGAAAGTTCGCCCTGAACAATATGATAGGGAAAGTCCGCCCCGAACAATAGGACAGGGTAAGTCCGGGCCCGAATAATAGGACAGAAAAAGTCCGCCTAGAACAATAGGACATACAACACAACCTTTAATTCTCCAACAAACTGCCTCGCCAGATGAAGGACTTCACATTTCCAGCAATCGCCCCACCGTTCAGAAACTTCTACATCGCAAGACGCATCGCCGGTCAATACCTACAATACATTCACTCCACATGATAGAGATGTCACAATTTGTTGAATATCTACACTCTACTCTTTATATTACTATTTTAATTTACAATTTTGAACCGCGACAGGTACTTTGTCACCCCTTTTACCTGTTTTGCAGGACAACGCATTATAGTGTGGAACTACCCTCTAAGCAGTAAACTGGGGCAAGCTAGCGGAATGTCCAGCATCCCTAGCTACGTCAAGAATTCATTCTCGAAACTCAACTCAACTCAATTCTCACACATTCGGATTTGATTCTACATCTCCGAGCCCTTTTACATCCCAGTTCATTACAACTCGACACTGGGGCAATTTTAAACTTCCACGGTCGATTTCATCCCAAAAACCTTCAGTACCAATTGCTATGGAAGTCTTTCTCCTTCCAGGCTATTTTTTAGAACTACATTCGGTCCGATTCTCATCTCTTTTAGGGATATGTAGGTAGCTCAAATTTGAGCACGTCCGTACCCAATCTATTCGTTCCAAAATTATTTCATTTTTCTACCACAAGAAATAGTGTCATCATAATTCAACACTGGGCAAACTTTGAGAGTCCATCAAATTTTTTCGTATCTTCACCTTCCTGAACTGCATATGACTTGACTTCTCGTAAAGCCCGAGATATGTAGGCAGCTCGAAAACCAGAGCTCGACCATAACTTCCTAAAAACCCTTGCTAATTTTTGCTAAAAGAAAATAATATTTTGTTGGTCGGCCAAAATTGAAATGTGTCAATATTTCTTTGCCCATGCCTTCCATACTCTCATCCATGGATAAAGAAAGGGGCAACTGCTGACACCCACTTTTGGCTTCTCATATTTAATTAATTATTTAAGCTTCTATATTTTCAAAAAAATATATATTTTTTGCCATTTCATTTGGCGAATCATTTTACAAATATTATAATCATTGTTAAATTAAATATTTAAAAATGCTTATGAACGTTTAATTACATATTTTTGTTACTTTTAAAATTAATTTATGTTGAATAAATATTTTTTTTAATTTTAAATCCATTGTTTACAATTCTTATTTTTTGTAAGTAAACATTTTTCTTACGTCGTTCAAATTAAGGGGATTAAATAATTAATTAATTACTAATTTATTTGATTTTATTATGATTTTTACAAATAAATTAATTTTGCAAATTAATTATTTTTTCTAATTGTGGCTATTTTGCATAAGAAACTGGCCATAATTGAAATCTAATAAATAAAAATTGAGCAAAGAAATTGGTAATCCAAGTCCCCAAAAATCAACCAATCTATGTGTGCCATGCAGGCAACACAGCGAATGTACCTCTTCACCCTCAATCTTGACCCTCTAATTTGATTCAAGAGTAATAGATTGCTCAAATAAAAAATAGTCAAAAAATTCAACTCCGAATACACGTTTTCTTCTTCCCAAAAGTCAAGAAACTGGTCTTTCTTCTCCTCTTCCCCAGACACACTCCATCTCCCATCAACCGTAGCCGCACCTCTCTCTCTCTTCTCCCTCTTTCATTTTTGACAAAAGAGTCAAGCTTCACCAACTATGGACAGAGTTTGTCCCTTCCAATTCCATGATTTGCTCGCCTAAATCATGTGAAGGCTGTCACATATGTTCAACAACTCCCAACGTTCAGATTCAGAGGCTCTTTATTTCAAGTTTTGAAATTCAAATCTTCCCCCTCTTTTGTCACACGTTTTGGTGAAATTTGGGTTTCAAATTCAGACTTTCGAGTTCGAATTTCGTCTATAAATAGAGGCATTCTTCCCCCAAAAGGACAAGTTTTTGGGGAGGAGAAAAACACAAGTTAAACAATGTTCCAGTGAACACTCATAAAAAACCACTTTGGAAATTTACGAAGTTTTTGGGAGATTGGAAAAAAGAGGAGGAAAATCACACTTTCACATATTCAGAAATCTGATTGTTTTTCCTTGGTTTTGAGTTTAGTTTTAAAGCGACGTTCAAGCCGAAATCCTTGACGCCAAGGCCCCAGTTCGCTGCTCCACACAAGGTTAGTACTCGTCCCCTCCTTTCTCTTATCTTAATTTCAAGAACGGACCTGTGAATACTTTGAATGTGCTTGTAGTTCGCTTCATTTTCCGTTTTCAAACTTAATCGAAGTTTATTTATCATCTCCCCTGGTTGATAAATTTTGCATGAACTATAACCATAAATCATTGATTTTTCACATAGAGAAAGGTATATTGTGTGTTTAACGTGAGGGGTATATATTTGGCTCTATTTTACTTTCTTCCTCACAATATATATTTTCAAAATCCATGGTCCAATAAATAGCATGTTTTTTAGGATAAAAGATTCTATCAAAACTGATTTTGAGTATAATTTGTGGTCCATAATCATAACGCATTATAACGAGATGTTTGTTAAGTGTTCCTCGCAATCGCGAAATTAATAAGTAATTGACCATAAAATTCGTTAAGGATAGTACGTTTATCATCACCATGAGTGTCATGTTTTAAGTCTTCTGCCAATGTATGGTATGTTTAGTATTTGCTTGATGGTAGACGATTAACTATCATGAATATGTTTGAATCAATTATAGAATAAGACGGTGTGGATTAATGTATATGTTTATATATCGCAAGTCATTATTTTTATTTGGAAATCTGTGATGGTATAGAGGATCCTTGTACTATTTGAATCATTCAGTAAGATATGTTAAGTAGCTATCAATACTATGTTAAATAAGCTGTAAATAATCAACATGAATTAGGAAGTTTCTTTGACGATAAAGACTTGAGGAGTCATTTGCTTTTGTTTTGGTGGATAATGAAGATGGCAGTAACATGTGTAGGTGTATGTTTGTGGTAGTTAGGTTGGATTCTTCTCATTTTTAAGCTAAAAATCTGATGTAATTTTATACTTTGTTTCTTGTTTGCCACATCGACAGTAAGTCACCTAGTTTATTAGGTTCAAGTTCGAATTTGTTTATAGTGTTTACTCATCAAACTGGAAACTTTGAGTTATTTTATGGTCTCAGATTGTATATCATCTTAAGATGTTACTTCTTTACTTTATTTAAGCTCAAGCTTGTAATCTTTATTTTACCCCCTATGTTACATGTACACATGGGAGTACGTTTGGAGTTATGATACGACTTCATCTATGTCTCAAATCAGAGCAGCGATCAATGCATCAAAGGCTCGTGTCTAGCAAGCCTATCTTCACATCTAGAGTGTCCAGTGCCCTTTCTTCCTCTCTTCTAATTTATATCTTTGGCACAAATTTTTACATATGTTGTTTACCTTTTGACTAACGTGTTATGGATTCGGCATATATATATATATATATATATATATATATATATATATATATATGTATATATATATGTATGTATGTATGTATGTATGTATTTGTTTTGCTCGTGTTTGAGTTTTATACGAACCTTAGCGATATGACATGATAGTGATCATAACCGCCTATTCTTCCACCCCCTTTCAATATTAAACTTGGCTTAGCTTAGGAATATCTACGATAGTAATGGTTTTTCTAATTAGTCTCAACTGTTACTATACATTTTCAGGTTGCTAGGATTGAGTTTCTAAGAGGTGAAAGATTTAGAAATTTTATTCACTTGTAGACAGTTTTAATGACTATTTTCATGTCTTTCTTACGGCTATGATAACCACTTCCTAAAGTGCTGGTTTTTGGTGAGAAAACGCACCCTTTTAAGAGTGTAAAAATGCATATTTTTTTAGTGTAAGAATACAAATTTTTTAGAATAAAAAATACTGTTTTGAGAGCTTAAAAGTGGCAGGTCTTTGAGTTTAAAAGTGCATATTTTTATGCCAAAAAATGCACCCCTTTTTTAATGAGCTTTAAGGTACAAGTTTAGTTTGAAAAATACAGATTTTTTATACTTAAATGCTGATTTTATAAGATTTGAAGTGCATATTTTTTAGGGTAGAAACACAACTTTTTAAGAGCTTTAAAGTGTAGTTGTTTTGAGTTTTCAAATTTTAAAATCCTCCAAAACATAAGGTATATATGTATTCTTATGCTACTAATGAGGTATATTTTACTATCTTAATTACTATCGTGTTTATTTTTGCACATCATTTTGCCACAGTATATGTTACTGTATGTATATAACATACATTTATTTCAAATCTATTTTTCTATTTTTGTATATCTTTATATGTAAAGTTCTAAATTTTTCACATGCCTATCATATGGTACGTATTTGTTTACTACATATAATGTACTACCATTACTTCCCATTCTTGTTTCACTTCAAGAAATCATACTTCAACACATACATATAATTTTACTCTATAATAAGCATACATATACATAAGGTCATATTTTACATACATATACCTTTGTGTTTTGTAGACGTATATTTATATACCTTGAGTTTCTTTTTCTCAAAAATAATAAAGGTTTCTTATTACCACTGTTAGCGAATAATGAAGCAAATACTTTTTTCCCAAATATTTTTTTAAAACTAAGTTTAAGGACTATCTTCGGATAGGCTCCGAGGGATGTTTAACACCTTCCCCTCTAGTAACCAAAACACTTACTTAGAATCTCAAATATTTTCAAAGATCAAAAATAGAGTTTTTACATTAGAATAAAAAATAGTTTTCCTAATTTTTTCTAAAAGTTAGGTAGAATTTTTAAAAATCAGAGAGTCACGACCACCATATGTTGTGCACTATTTCGATCGGTTCGAAATGGGGTGCGACAATTCCCAGAATCCTGTCACCCTCCTCTCCGTAACCATTCGGGGATGAATGATGGATAAATTGATATCTAATATAACGACCCAAAATGTCGTTATGTCAAAAACCGTTCAAGAAAAAAATTTACAATGAAGGAAATCCTTTTTTCAGACCTAAGAGAAATAATTTCGTGGGAAAAAGTGGGACCCAATGAAAATTAGATCTAAAAATTAAGATGGTTCGGCCTGCTGCCTACCGCTGCAACGGTAAATCAACCGCTGTAGCGGTACTCAAGCAGTAGCCTGCCCGAAATATTTTCAAACCCTCCTTTTATTCTAGCTACCTTAAGTTGTTTCCTTTCTCCAAAAATACCCAGAATAAACCCAACACCCAGAGCTATGAGGTTTCAAAGGCCACGCTTCATAAGGGCAATTTTGAGACATACCTGACGAGAATTCGGAGTGAGAAAGAGCCTAGCACGTGCGGGACAACTCTCTCCTCTCAGTAGCAACGTAATTCATCTACAAGGTAGGTTATGATTTAACGTGTATTATACATGGGCTAGATGCAAGAAATAAAGATAGTAATGTCGGGATTTTTCATGCCTTACCTCTTCGAGCATGGTGTTTGGATGGACGGAATGTTAATAATCGATTTAGGCTTTAAATATGTGATGAATTGTTATTATTTTGAGATGGTACGACCTTTGTGACTTGCATTGATAGTTTTTATGAAGATTAAAATGAGTTGGGAGAGAATAATGGTATTAAGGGTATAGGGTGAGACTTACTTCGATCGTTGAATGAGATAGAAGTAAATTATGGTTAAAATAGGTCACTTATGAGGGTCAAGAAAACTTCGTGAAATTAAATTGGGGAATAAGAAGAGGGAATAAGTGTGGGCCAAGAGTAAATTAGTAGAATGGATGGAGTTAAAGAGTCATAGAAGAGCTTACTTAAGTATAGACGATGTATTGGATGGTAGCCTAGGGATGATCTTCGTATAGGTGTAAGGAAATTTGATAAAAGCCATTGAAATACTGAAGGTGTAAGAGTGATAAGGCCTTATTAGCCATTGAAATACTGAAGGTGTAAGAGTGATAAGGCCTTATTTAGTAATTTGGGGTTTTGGTTAGTTAAGGTATAAGAAATAACCTAAGGGTATGAGTGTGTGTCGGTAGGAGAGGCTTGTCAGTGTTGTCAATGTGAGCACCCTATAAGTTCTTTAGAATGTATGTTCTTATGAATGCCAGACCGGTGGGAGTATAAGCTTGAGTGTAGGTTGACGTGCTGACATTGTGTGAATGATTTATTTGTAGCAATTAAATTTACTTTACTATGGGCTTATGTATAAATTGAGTGTTCGTAGTTGTCGTTGGGCACTACTTGTGATTTTGACTATATTTGCATATTCATACATGTTGATGATGATGGTATTGAGATCATGATGATGATGATAATATGATTACATTGATATTATGTTGATGAGGAATCGGACTAACCAGTTTAGTGTTTTTAGAGTATTGATATGGTGAAGTCTATAGAACAGCCTGAATGATTAGAAGAAGGATCCCAGAGTTAGAAAAAACAAGATATGATAGGGGACTTAGAGGCAGTAAGGAAAAATGACTTGTCAAAGGACAAAGATACACAAAAATGTTAAATGACAGGTAGGTCATAAAAATGCTAAGGGTAACATGTTAATAATTTCATAAATGGGGTTAGCAATCGGAACCTTACTTGATGTCATGATGTCTTCCTAATTGCTATTATTTTTAGCTGTTTCTAACCCTAATCGGTCGATGATATCTGTCTGTATGTGTGGTTGTACTGATGCTACACTTAATATACTTCCATTTGGGGGTATAGACATGATGCATGTCAGTTGGGGTTTCTATAGCAACAACGGCGATCACTTTGCAACAACTTCTATCCTCTCAATTTTTCATGGATGTTGTGTCTTGGAGTTTCCTTCTCCTTGTCTAGTGCTCTTGTACCGTTTTAGATTAGGTTCTGGGGATTCACTGCTTATTATTTTCAATATTGTTTTTACTTACCAAATATATTGAAATAAGAGTTCTTTTATGATTTAATAAGAATTGTATTTTTATCTTCCGCATTAATTGAATGATTGGGTGGTAAGAGTTCTCTTATCTAGGATAGATTTAAGTAGGTTCCCACACGATCTGTAATTTGGATCGTGACAATTGCATTGACATTTTAATAATACCTTTTGAACTTTGATAACAGTTTTATAAAATCACTAATGTGCAACGCAAGTGCTTAGTGTGTGTTAAACTGGTGCGTCTAGTTTTGCTCCTTGTTATGTGTTTAGTTATATATGATGAAAATTTTGATCAAATACAAGAAATTTAAATCCAAAATAAATCAATTGGAAAAAAACGGAAAAAAATAAACTCAATTTTAAGCCAATTCCAATTAAATATAGTGAGCTTTTGAATGAAATCTTATGAATTAGTGGCAAGACGTTTAATTAGTGGCAAGACGTTTTAGTTATCAAAGAGATAAGTGCAAGAAAATCATACAACAAACGTCAATATTTTTCAAATGGAAGCAGACATGTGGATAATGCTTTCAAAATCTCAGAGATAGAAGAAGACGAACATGAAGAAGAAAGATGTCAATATCTATCTTGATAAGAACAGGGTTGCTTGATTAAAATTAAGAAAATAATATTGAACCGCAAATACACAAATTAAAGACAAGAATTGAAAGACGTTAATATTCAAATTTCAAAATATGTGCTAAGCATCCTAATTGATCTTAGTATTCATTAGTTAACGAATTAAGATTAATTATGATACTAATAGAGTCAATTCAAGAACTTAGATCAAAAGTAATCTAGACCCCTATTTCAAAGAAATTGAAGACAATAAATAGTATAAAACAATTATCTTCTTTAATTTACGAGTAAGAACCAAAGATACCAAGTTAATAATTAATCTTACCTTTTAAAGAATCGTTCTTATGAGGTTGTAAGATAAATTCATAGTCACCACACACAAAGGTATCAAGAAGAGAAACCTCTCAAATAATATTCATAATATTCTTGTTTTAAAAATAACAAAGTCCACACCTATATATAAGAAAATATATCTCGAATTGCATGAGATTCGAGTCTTACTTTTATGAAAATAACAAATACCAAAATCAAATAAGAGAACTTTTAAATTAGGAAAACAAGTAAATATAAGGTGTATTTGGTAATTGGTATGAAGGAAAATGTTTTTCGTAAAAAACATCTTCCAAGTGTGTTTGGTATGAAGGAAAGCATTTTCTGGAAAATGTTTTCCAATTTTCTCATGTTTGGTTGGCTTAAATGTTTTCCAAATCAACTTATTTTCCTCAAATTGAAGGAAAATGACTTCCCTTCAAAAAGTAAGGAAAACATTTTCCAAAACTCTCTTTCAACCTCACACCTCACCTTTCCACCTTAAATCAAGTCTCAATTACCGATTTCCAACACTAACACGAAATTCAACTCTCGATTCTCGACTCGAGAGTTGGGGTCGGGTCTCACATCGAGAATCAAAGGTGGGTCTCGGGTTGAGTGTCGGGGCTGGGAGTCAAGATCGGGTCTCGGGGTCGATTCTCGGAGTCGGGAGCTAGGATTGGGTGTCGGGGTCAAGTCTCTGGTTGGGATTTGGGGTCGTGTCTCGGGTCCGCTATCGGGGTCGGGTCCCGAGTTGGGAGTCCGATCGGGTCACGGATCGGGATTTGGGGTCGTTCCGGGGTCTTGTGTCGGGTCCTGAGTCAGGTGTCGAGGTTGGATCTCTGGTCGGGAGTCGGGGTCGGGTCTCAGGTTGGGTGTTGGGTCGGGTCCTCGGTCGGGAGTCGAGGTCCGATCTCGGGTTGGGAGTCGAGGTCGAGTCTCGGGTCGGGTGTCGGGGTTGGGTCTCGAGTCGAGATTTGAGGTTCGGTTCCAATCTTGGGTAGGGTCCGGGGTATCGGGTCGGGAGTAGGATCTCGAGTTGGGAGTAGCGATCTTTGGTAGGGAGTCGGGGTCGGGGTCGGGTCCCGAGTTGAGGGTCGGGGTCGGGTCCCGAGTAGGGTGTCAGGTTCGGGTCCCGGGTAGGGTGTCGGGGTCGGGTCTCGAGTAGGGTGTCGGGTCAGTTACCAGACCGGGTGTAGGGTTCAGGTCCCGATTCAGGGTGTTCGTCGGTAGTTGGGGTCGAGTCCTGAGTCGGGGTTGGGTGTGGTGGTCGGATCACTGATCGAGATTTTGGGTCGTTCCCGGGTGCTCGAGTCGGGAGTAGGGTGTTGGGGTTGGGTCCTGGGTCGAGAGTCGGAGTTAGGTGTCGGGGTCGGGAGTTGGGATCGATTTTTGGATCAAGAGTTGGGGTCAGGGTTAGGTCCCTATTCGAGTGTCGGGGTCGGATCCTAGGTCGGTCATCGAAGTTGGTTCTCGAGTCAGAAACTATTTTACTAAAAAGTAATTTCTGCTTTCTAGTAAACACAAAAAAATATTTTTTAGAAAATGTTTTTCATTCACTACCAAACACTAGAAAATATTTTTCGGAAAATGTTTTCCACTCACAAACCAAACATGAGAAAATAAGTAAGAAATTAACTTGTTTTCCATGAAAACATTTTCTAGGAAAACATTTTCCATGAAAAATATTTTTCGTCATACCAAACAGACCCTAAAAGATGTTCTTTTGAAAAATAAGTTGGGTTCTTACTTATTTTCTTGTGTTTGATATTCTTATTAATGACTTATACATAAATTGAAATGTCATGATCGAGCTTACGGTTGTTGTTGGTGGAGCTGCGGTTATAGACTTGGTCGGTCATGGCAGAAGTGAAATGAAAATGACTTTATGATACGCCAAAGACAACACAAAAGTTTTCAGGTTGTAAGAAAAATGATGGGGTGGAGTGAGGAGTTTCGTTAAGACTTAATTTCATAAGGTGGAATATAAGTTGGAAAAAATGTTCTTTTGGAAAATAAGTTTGGGTTTTACTTTTCGACTTGTTTTCGTTAAGACTTATTTATATATTATTTTAAGGATAATTTAGCTTAATATTATTGTTTTATGCTTAATCTCATGTTTATCACTTATGTAAGAAGGTTTGTACAATTTAGATAAAGAGAGCTAAAATGGGACTAAAGTGGAGCAAAAATGACAAGAATGTAATGACCTGATTTGTGAAATTTTACTTTTTATATGATTTAACCATTTTTCCCTTTCTTGTAGTTGCTACATGCTGATTCTGGAGTGTGGGGATGGTTGGCACAGTTCCCAATGCCTTCGGAAGGGTTTTGGGAGCGTTTGAGTTTTTTAGAGGCTTTAAAAGTCTCATAGTTGAGTTCGGTCAACATTTGACGTTTCGAGTCCTGAATGACGGTTTGGATAGTTTCATTAGATTCGGAATTTCAAATTTGGGTTAGTAGCGAGGTTGGTTCAGGTTTGGGACTTTTATTTTACATTTCGACCCTTCGTTTGAAAACTAGTGGAATTTCCTTAAAGGGAGTCCTGGGGGGCTAATTTATTTATACCGACCCTTTTTCTAAAATCCAAAATTTTCATTGAGTCCGAAACATTGAAAATAGCCTAGAAGTATATTTGATTTATTTCTGTGGGGTCCCGAACGAATTTCGAGGGTCCGTTCGGAGGCATTTCAACTTGCAAAAATCAGTTGGTTTGTTGAATCTGCTGTAGCTGTAAAACCTTCTTTGCGAATGTGAAGAAGGAATTTTTCCTTCATCACGAATGCGATGGTGGAACCGTGTTCGCAAAGGATGATTGGGTTAGGGTCGGGTTCGTTCCTTCTTCGCTAATGCAAGGGTCCGGGTCATAAACCTTCGAGAACACAAAGCCCTGGCCTCAAAAGCAAAGGCCATTTACTGGCTTGGTCAATGTTGACCCTCGCGTACGCGAAGGGTTGACCGCGTTCGCGAGGTACTGTTCACAGAATAGTATAAATAGCTCAAATTCGCGATTTTACTCTATTTTTGGACCTCTAAGCTTCAGTAAAGATGATTTTGCTAGGGTTTCTTCATCGTTTTTGTGTGGGTAACCTCTAAACTCATCTTTCCATTATTTCCTAGTGATTATGACTTCGAAAATACCTTTTAATCTCGATTTTTAAATGAATTTTTGAGATTTTTGCCTGTAAAGCTTAAAAATAGTTTTTCTTCAATTTGGACCTCGTTTTTAACTCATTTTTGTGTGGGTTTTAGACTGTAGACTCCTATAACCTTGGAAAATGTGTTTCTAAAATAAAATTCTGGTTTTACCCCTATCATTTTCGAACTCATTTTTTGAGTCCGTTTTGGACCCGCCTTAAAAATAGTCAATATGGGTATCATTAGCATTCTTTTAATGCGTAGATTTGATATTTGTATGTTTTAGTTATTTTCGAGACCATTAGAAAAGGTAAGGATCCATGTTGAAGGACTTTAGACTTGGATTTCGACGCTTCAAGGTAGGTTATGGCTTAACTTTCTTTAGACTGGGTTGGGTAGTTAATAAATAAGTAAAGCATGCTATGGGTTTGGGAAAATAACCATGGAATTGTATTTCGAGATTATTATTAATTTTGTGTATCTGTGTGGGGGCTTATATTCTTGTTGTTGTTATTTTGAAATATCATATATTATGTATTGCCCGTGCGGTGGCTTTATTTGACATCATTGGCCTTATTTATGCATCTATATGCTTTATTTTTAATATGATGCCCGTGCGAGGGCTTAAATAGATTTTATAGGTCTTATTGAGCATTGTTTTCCCTTATCATGATAAAAATACCCGAGTTATGGGTTAATACGATATTAATGATGCCTTACATGCATATTTATTCCAGTGGTGCGAAACTAGAACTGATATCATGAAATGTTGACATATTGAGTTGATTTTTGGGCTCACTTATAGACGTATTGAATGGAATTGTTATCTTCATATTGATTTGATTGCGAGCATTATATCTATAACGACCCTTTTCGTCGTTATGTGTAAGTCTCTCGTTTAAAAATTTGGGCTAAGATTCTCTCCGAATTTAAAGTTATAAATTTCAAGCTAGGCTAGTCTTGGATGAAATCTGAGTGAGGTGTGGTCTAGGGCAATCCGGGAATGGATTGGGTAAGTGTAGTAGTGTTTGTTTTGATTTCTAGTTAGTCAAGATGATAAGGAACCAATAGGATTTTACAAAATTGAATTCGGGTAAGTAGAACTTCCGAAATTGATCTTAGCATAAAGGATATTATTTGGGATGTATGTCTTGGATTTGAGGTGTATTGAGAAAAAGGGGATTTTTGGAGAAACTCAAACATTCTGTCCCGTCCATGTCGCTATAGAGACGTGCATGTTGCTATAGCGACATGCTCAGGAGCAGAGAAAGTTCCGTTATAGCGATCGGCCAACGTGGTCAAGGACCGCTATAGCGACATAAATTGTTGTTTTATTTAGAAAACCCCCAAAAATGGTTCATACTTCAAAAACATGTTCTTGGACAAAGGAGAGGCGATTTTGGGCGATTCCAACCATATTCCATCATTTTTTTGTTAAAAGTAAGTATTCACTCCCCATTAACTAGTATTTGGGCTAATTAACCTTAGAATCGCTAGTTTACGTAGTTTTGGGAGAGTTAAGGACTGGTTTTAGTTGATTTTATGATGCAAGGGAGTAATTTAGATATAAAATCATTGGGTTTTGGATACTGATCGTTAAATTATCCTTGCATGTTGTTAATTCACTAAATTATCCATGAAATTAGTAGTTTTAGGTGAATTACGGTAGAAAAGCCCTAGAACGGGGAGGAAATGATCATGAACTTGGCCTTAGGGGTTGGAAATGCGTTAGAATCCCCAATGGGGTAGGTCATTGCATTGCTTATGTGTTTTGTATTTATCTCTAGACTGAAAGCAAGCAAAAATTGCACGGAAGGACAAGACTCAGGCTTAGTTGAGTTGTGCAAGCTTGGATTGAGGTAGGTGATTGTTACGTAGTTTAATCCAACTTGTGTTATATGTGTATGTCAACTATTTCTTAGTATTGCTTGTTGATGTATGTTGTTAGGTGTGATCACATTTCACTGAACTTATATGTAAAGCTTGTAAATATTACAAGTGTTGGTTATTGTCATTGCGTTATGTGATTTCTTATACATGTACCATTATTGATTGTGGAATGTTCCAGTATTTGTACATTCTCATGGGATTTTGGTGAAATAAGGTTGGCAGGCACTTGTATCTGGGATTTAGTACATGGACAGAATTTATCCCCTGCAGGTCACGACTAGTGGGCGATCGTAAGACCCTTGACATGTATGTACAAGGTACAAGTGAGTTTGACGGTTCCATGAGTGAACCGGGAGATTATATATTGTTGTTGTCTTTTGATGATTTGAGTTGACCTTACTTGACTTGACTTGACTGGCGTATCTGTTGACATCTTTTGACTTGTGGCTAAGGTTACTAAAAGTTCTCTAAGTGTTACTTGTTGTATTAAGGTGTAGTAGAGGTGAGAATGGATTAACTTATTGTACTGTGTTATGGTTAAGTGTTCATATTTCTCATCTTGGGTAGGTTAAATGACCTTACTTGTACAACGTTGTTTTCTTGTGTACTGATACTACACCTGCTCTTACTTTTGTTGAGTGCAACGCATATTCCAGCGACTCCTACAAGACCTCCCTTGTGACTCTGGAGTGTGATTCGGATTCAAGGGTGAGCAACATCTTTTGGGCTACCATGGATCCTTCTTGATGATATAGTTCTTTGTTCTGGACTCATGCTTTTCCTTTTAGTTTTTGGGGTTGCATCTCCTTCTTGACAATCTTTAGTAGTTTTGGTACATCGGCTTTCGGATCCTAGGGATGGGTATTGATAATGTTCCGCATTTCTTCTAGTTGTTCTAGAAATTGAGTCTCTTTTCGAATTATTAATGGATTAGTTATCTTTATTTCTTTAAGTATTGGTTAATGCTTTCGGGGTAAGTGATTCTCCCACCGGAGAATGGGGTCGGTGCCACGCACGTCTATTTGGGGCATGGTAATATCCTCATTTCATACATACGCATTCATGAGATATTGGTACCATTGAAGAACATTATTTTGAAAGAAAATGATATATTTTCATAAGAACCTTGATCCGTGAATACAAGCCGGAGAGGTGGATTGAGATTTGAGATGGTATATGGGTTGCGAACCCTCCATGGGTCCAATTTTAGGAGCAGTGAGGCTCGATAGGTGTATATAGAAAGTCATGCAATGACTTTCAAACTATTCACTTCATCATTCATTGCATTGCATTTGTATTTGCATTTTTCGTGATTTTTTTACGTGTTTCCTTGACATATAATAATTTTCTATGTACCCTCATGAAACACCTGCTTCTATTTGATTTTGTGTATATATATATATATATATATATTAAAACTGTTAGTGGAGACGGTGTGAGCTACCATTTGGAAACTTTTCTGTTTGCAGGTGATGTGCTCATAATATTTCTTTACTATATATTATTTTTCTGCTATGCTCAGTCAGTCTATGATACCTACTGAGTACAAATGGACCATACTCACTCCTACTGTGTCCTTTCAGTGCAGATCTTAGTACAAGTACAAGATGCGATAGCTGATCTTGCTATTTGGTGATTGATTCGAGGTGCTGGCACTCTCTAGAGTTCAGAGCTAATTTCCGGACCTCCTCCTATGGTTTTCATGTCTTTATTTCATATTTAGAGACAGACTATGTATTTTCATATTTGATTATATTTTAGATGCTATTGTACTAATGACATCAGGTTTGGGGAGTTTTTATGACATTTATTTCAGACTTCCGCTTATTATTTTGAAGTCTCGTTTATTTACTTTATATACGATTTTGCCTTATTCTTTTATCTTTTGTATTAGCTTACCTACCGAGGCTGGGTCTCGATCGTTGCCATCATGAACTCAACTTTTGAATCGTGACAAAGAATTAGAAGAAAAATCCAAACCACGAAGCAAGTCCTAAGGTAAAGGGGGGTTGATTTCATCTCTCTCTAAAATTTACACCCCAAAAGACAAAATCCAGGGTAAACAATTGAAGCGAATCCCAAGGCGAAGGACCATGCCTTGTGCCGTAGGCCACCAACAATATGGGTAAAGATTGAATATTATAAATACTCCTCCAAGGTCCTTTTTAGCAGGGGCAAAGATTGAAGAGCACGGAGCCAGACTGAAGTCTCAACTCTTCTAGGATTTTTTTTTTCTCTTTACTTAGCATTATTTATTGTTTATACTTTAATTCTTACATCGTAAATGAATTATGAGAGGCTAAAAGCCCTTCATCTAGGGTTTTGGCCAGAGTATAAATATTATAGTTTATATATAAATTGTTATTGTGGATTCTACCATTATATTTTGTTCTCTTAACCTTGTGATTACTTTTCTATTGATTAGACACAATGAGGATAAACGAATTTCAAGAGGAACTCGAGAGACAAGAAGTAGAAATAGAATGTGAGTTAAGGGGAGTAGGATGCGTCTAAGGACGGTTTGCTAGGACAGAGACATACCTAGATCACCCTACCTGAGTCGTATACAGAAAGATAGCTTCATGTATTCAGATTGGTTCGATTATTCCCGCTCAATGATATAGTTAATTAGAAGGCTAATCCCAGTAAATGGTTAGAGGATCGAGAGACCATGACCATAATATTAACCATGTGATTCAACAACTCATTAGATATATTAAATTATCTTAACAAATGTATATAAAGATGATGGAATTACAAAAGCTCCATAACCCTAGGTCTTAATAATTTTGTGCACAACTCTTCCAATCCACTCAATTTTACTATTCCTGTCTCCATAGTAGTTGTAGTAGTAGTAGTAGTAGTAGAGTCAACAAACAAACTTCTCTTGAAATTGGAAACACTTGCTATAGTAATTATAATAGAAGTAATTGAGATATTATCAACGCTAAGTCCCTGTGGAATTCCATACCTGATTGCTTACAATCACTTGCCATGCACATATACTTGCGTGTGTTGTGGGAGGCAACAACAGGCTATTGACCCATTCGCTTATTAGGCATTTTTCGTCTATTTAGTAATGATGATATGACGGAAATGTCCTCCACTCACGGTAATATTGGTCATTTTTATTTCTTGGGCAACTTTTGTCCTTGTGATCCTTTAATGTCCCTTGAATCCTAATATCTTATAATGCCAGGAGCGTATTTTGATTTCATTATTTTTTTCTCTTGTATGTATGTTTTTGGTATTGGCTTGTACTGTTAAATGAGAAGCTAGTCTTATGATTTAGTATCTATGTAACAAAAGAAACTGAGTTTTATATTTCTATATTAAATTGTGTGTTCATCTCATCAAAACAATTAATTGTAGAAAGTATATTTCATTTACCCACTTAAACTTGTCTGTACTATGAGGATTTAATTCTTAATTTTCAACATGTCAAATACATTTTTTTAAAAGATAAATCAGTGATGATACATTGAAAACCTATGTGTATATATTAATATCATATTAAATCGTGTGACTAACTCATAAAAAAAAGTTCAAAACTATTACTCTACTTTCATACACTTCGCCACTCGCCACCTCAACCCAAATTATAATTGTAAGGTTATTTGACAGTAAATATCCTTTTGACATTCAATTTTCCTACACTTCTTTTTTTTATTTTCATCCGGTGTTCGGTATTCATATTAGAGCCCAATTAATTCGAATTTACTCGGAGAAGTCCCACAAACGCTCCTACCAAAGACAACTCCATATCCAAAGCTCGAACACGAAACCTCTGATTAAGGATGGAGGGGTACTTACCATTCCACCATAACCTTTGATGGTTATTTTGTTAAGGTTTGCCCTGATTTTTTTAATCTTATTTGGATTTTACACAATTGTGTTTTAATTCAAAAGGGTTTTCTTGGTGGAAAAGATTTTCTTGTCGAAAAAGATATCTTTCATAATTGATTAATCATTTTCTTGGAAAAGAAGTTTTAGACTTCTATAAAAGGAAGATTTTTATTCTAAAACATAACACAAAAGCATCTACAATGTAGCCATTAAAGAGATTTATTTAAGCAGAAATTTTCCTCCTAATAAATTCTATACTTTTTGATTTAAATTTTAATATGTAGGCCAATTGGCTAAATCATATCAGTAATATTATGTTTTAATATAGTTTGTCATCTGATTTATCGTGTCGATGGTTTGCAACTATTAGCTTCCGCATGACACCCTGTCGATTTCGAACCCAACAAGTGGTATCAGAGTCAATGGTCCAACTGATTAGCAAGGTTGATGACTCATCAAGTTGCAACCAAATTGACAATAATGAAGAGTTTTTTTGTCAAAAAAAAAAGGTCTGAAATACTACATGTGGAGATAAAATTTCAATCATATTTTCAACAATTATGCTACTCGATCCTTAAAAACAACAACAATTTTTATCTCATGCTTACTTTAATGCATGGGCTCTCACACTTTCAACCTTTGCTAACTTTAACTCTTAGAATCCTTTCAACTCATGTATACTTTTAATGCATGAACTCCACTTTCAACCCTACTAACTTTTAACACAGGGCTCTAATACATTTAACATGTGCATATTTTCTTTAACACACAAGTCTCCAATTTTTAACACATATCAATTTTTAACCATGGCAAGCAACAGGGATGAAGATGATGTGAAGAAGAAGATGAAGATTAATTTGCCAGAAAATTCAGATCAAGGGGAGATTTGTTAGGATTTGCCCTAATTTTCTTACCTTATTTGGATTTTACACAATTGTGTTTTAATTCAAAAGAGTTTTCTTGGTGAAAAAGGTTTCCTCGTCGGAAAAGATATCTTCCATAATTTGTTAATCATTTTCTTAGAAGAGAAGTATTAGACTTCTATAAAAGGAAGATTTTTATTTTGAGACACAACTCAATAGTATCCACAATGTATAGCCTGTTTGGCCAAGCTTATTTTTCCCCAAAAGTGCTTCTTTTTTTTTTTTTTTCAAAAGTGTTTATTTTAAAAAATTGAGGTGATTGGCAAAGCTCATGGAAGAAAATAAGTGCTTCTGGGGAGTAAAAAAAGTAGTTTTTTTATAAGTTAAAAAAAGTAGCTTCTCTCCAAAAGCACTTTTTAAAAAAATACTTATGAGAAAAATACACTTAAAAACACTTTTAAAAGTTGGTCAAACACTAATTGCTGCTCAAAAGTGTTTTTTTTAATTTTATTAGCCAAACACAAACTGTTTCTCACCAAAAGTACTTTTGAAAAAAACACTTCTGAAAATAAGCTGATTTTAGAAGCTTGGCCAAACATTCTAGTAGTCATTAAAGAGTTTTATTTAGGAAGAAATTTTCTTCTATAAATTTTATGTTTTTTTATTTAGTTTTTAATATGTAGGAAATTGGCGAAATCATATCAACAATATTATGCTTTAGTGTAGTTTTATTTGTCATCTGATTTAACATCTCGATGTTTTACAACTATTAGCCTCCGCATGACGCCATGTCAATTTGGAACCCAACACATTTTTCCTAGACTCTTCAATGTTTATTTGATTAGTCCTTCTCATTTAGTCTTAATATTCTTTAGACTCCACGTTTAAACATAGCAATCCAACGATGGAGAGTTGGAAGGGTGGCAGGATCACAAAGTGAATTATTCTTTTTATTTCAATTGATGTGGTTTACTTTTTGAAAGTTAAATTTATTAATTTTTGAAGCTAAATTGGATTAAACAAACTTAATTATATTTTAAAATTAAAAGTTAAATATTTAAAATTATACAAAAAGTATTATGTTGTAATTTTTCTAATGTCAAGATAATTTTTTAAAAAAAATTAAAATTTGTCAAAATTTACATAGTTTGAATCTTAAAATAAAGTGTCACGTAACTTTCAAATATGAGTTCCCACTTTCCTCTCTTTCTCAATCTGGGACCAGAAGATAAAATCTAAATGAAAATATATGCGTAGCCTCGGAAAAGTTGCAAAGCAATACATCTATGATCGACTATTATTCATTGAGTTTTAACTTTTATACGCTAATATATAATTCATTTATACCACGAGATCACCAAAATAATAAGTAAACGTTCATAAAATGTGAGAATAGTAAAAAAAGTTCAAGTTACCTGCTATAGCAAGTGAGAATACACTAATTGTCACGACCTAAACCCGCCGTGAGTGGCACCCATACTAACCCACCCACCCACCCATCCCCAAGTGGAAGAACCAACTAACATCATAAGCCAAACAACACTTAGCCAAAAATAGGCAACTAAACTAATTCCATTGAATAAAATTAATATCCAATAATATAGCAAAAGGTAACAATAGAAATAATGCGGAAAACCATCCTCTAGGAACTAAAAGTCATCATACTAAAACTCTAACAAATGTCAAAAAGAGGAGATGCAACCCTAAAAACTAAAAAAATGTCTGATTCCAAAACAAAGGGACCAAAAAATGATAGAAGAACCCATGGTAGCCCGAAAGATGCTGCTCACCCTTGAGTTCGAAATGATCCAAGTCACAGCCGAGGTCTCGAAACAGTCGCTGGAATATGCTCTGCACTCAAAAAAAAAAGAGCACGTATAAAATCAGCACACAAGAAACAATAGAGTGCCGATAGGGTCATCGGTCAACCCAAAATGAGAAATATGGACACATCACCAAAACATAGTATAACAAGACAACCATGAACCCTATCATGCAACTATGTTTCAAGTTCATAATACTTAACCTTGTAAACCAGTACAACATGAAGTTTAGTCAAAAAGAGTCAATAAGGATAACCAGTCAAGTCAAGCAGGACCAATAATAAGACTCCAAGTCAACAACCATGACGCAACTAACATATAAACCATGCATAAATCATACAAGTAATAGACAACATAGAGCCATGTCACAACTTGCAAGCAACTCGGACCACTCAAGGATCTTTAATAACAGCAACAGTAGAAACAACACGCATCTCGATTTACATAAGAAACCACCTTAGCAATTAAGCATACAAACCCAGTTCACTTAAGAAACCAATGAAATCAAAATACGTTTCAGTCCACTTAAGGAACCGTCACTCTCACCTGTACCTTGTACACACATGCTAAGGGTCTTATGTGTGCAACCACAAGTCATGACCTATAGGGGACGAGTCCTTGTCCATGTACCAAATCCCAGACATTAAGTGCCTGCCAACCTTATATCACCAATCCTGTGGAGATGTCCAAATACAGGACATTCCACTATAATGACATATATCATAACAATCACAACCACAATGATAATAGAAACAACACTTGTAAAGAACAACAAGCTTTCATGTTAGTTCATTGTATGCAATTAACACTTAGGGTGTCAAACAATCATTTACTTTCCTTGAACATGTATTGTACAAGCAATACTAAAAATTAGTATTATGCACACATAACACAAATTGAGTTTCAACTATAATAAAACAATCACCTACCTCAATCCAAGCTTACACCACTTAATTAAGCCTGACCCTTTCCTTTTCGTGTAATTTTTGCTTGGTCGTGGTCTAAAAACATGAACACCATAGGTAATCAACCAAATGACCTACCATGTCAAGGATTACAACCTAATCCCTAACCCCCCAGGCAAATTTCATGATCATCCCACCTATTCTAGGGTTTTTCCACCATCAATTCATCCTAAAACTACCAATTTCATAGTTACATTAGTGAATTAATGACGTGCAAAAGTACATTACTGATTAACAACCAAAACCCAAAGGTTTTACACCTCATTTACCCTTTTGCACCAGAAAATCCACTAATTCAAGCTTAAACCCTCCCCAAAACCCGTAAACTAGTGATTCTAAGGCTAATTAACCGAAAAACTAGTTAATGAGGATGACATACTTACCTTTACAAAGAAAATCAATGGAAAACAGAGGAAAATTGCTCAAATCCCATATGCCCTTTCCCAAAAATGAGGTTAGAATAATAAATTATTTTTGTAAAAATTTTGCATTTACAGCAATTTACCTCTCTATAGTGGCTTAATCCCGCTATAGCAGCATCGCCCCCTATAGCAGGATTGACCGGGGTTGACTTTCGTTATAGCGGGAATTTTTTCGCTATAGGGGAAGTCGCTATGGAGACATGCCACCCGCTATAGTGGGAGTAGCGAGACAGAAACTCGAGAATCCTCTCATTTTTGCCTTTTTTGCAACACACCCTCAAATCATGACATTCCGTACTAACCCATTTGCATCAAATTCGACATCAGGAGTTCTACTCACCCGAATTCACTTTCGAAAAGTCCTACGAATTCCTTATTGAGTTAGCTAAGATAAAATCAAGCTAAACTTTATTAAATTAACCCAATACATTCTCGGATTGCCCTAAACTATACCTTGCTATGATTTCATTTGAAACTAGCCTAACCTGAAATTTTTAGCTTCCATTTTGGTGAAAAACTTAACCTGAATTTTTGCATGATTGACTCACCCGTAACAATAGAAATGGTCATTACAATAGATATCAATTTATTCATTATTATTCTTCCAATGATCAAAGAAAGAAAATGAGACAAGTTAAGGAAAGAAAAATATATGTATCATAAAAAAAGTGAGGGTACTTATACCACATGTCCTTCTCAGTTTCCTAAGTGGCATCTTCAACTAGATGATGATTCCATTAGACCTTTACCGATTGAATTTCCTTTGTCCTAAACTTCCAGACATCCCAATCAAGAATGACAACCGGCTCCTCCTCATAAGTAAGATCCTTATCTAGCAAATATGAATTCCACTTGATAATGTACTACTCATCCCCACGGTATCTTTGAAGCATTGATACATGGAACATCGGATGGACCCCCAACAAGATGGGCCAATGCCAACCTGTACCCAATCGAACCCACATCATCAAGAACCTCAAACAAACTGATATACCTAGGGTTAAGCTTGCCCTTCTTACCAAACCTCATAATTTCCTTCATGGGAGACACCTTTAATAGAACCTGTTCACCAACCTTAAATGACATGTCCTTGACCTTACGGTCTGCATACTTTTTTGTCTACTCTGGGCTACTAATAACTTAGTTTGGATGAACCTCACCTTTTCCTGATCTTCCTTCACCGAATCAGTGCCCAAAGGTTTTACATCACAGGTCTCAAACCATCCTATGGGTGATCTACACCTCCTCCTATAGAGTGCCTCGAATGAGGCCATGTCAATGCTAGAGTGAAAGTTGTTGTTGTATAAAAACTCACACAATGGCAAGAACTGGTCCCAAAGGCCACTAAAGTCAATCACACATGCCCTCAATATATCTTCAAGCGCCTAAATCATCCTCTCCGACTGTCCATCAAAGTTGTGTGAGTTGGGTGTCCAAATCTTTAAGCAACCTGTCACAAAATTTAAAAGTGAATTACGTACCTCTATCAGAAATGATGGAAAGGGGCACCCCATGCAGCCTCACTATCTCCTTGACGTAGATCTTAACCAACTGCTTAGAGTTGAAATCCACTATAATTGGAATAAAATGGGCTGATTTAGTCAGCCTATCCACTGTAACCCAAATTGAGTCATGCTTACCTAAGGTCTTACTTCCATGAAATCCATCACTATCCTCTCCCACTTCCACTAAGGAATGGGTAACCTTTGGAGCAATCTTGTAGGCATTTGATGCTCATGCTTTACCTACTGACAATTGTGTCATTTGGATACATACTCTACTATATCCTTCTTCATCCCAGGCCACTAATAAAGCTGTCTCAAGTCACGGTATATCTTTTCTACACCTGGATGAATAGAATCTCACGAACCAGGAGCTTCTGTAAGAACATTCTGAATCAAATCACCAACCCAAGGAACACATATCTACCCTCTAAACCACAATACTCCACACGTGTCAAGTGTAGCGTCTAAAACCTCGCTCACACCACCTTGTTTTGAAGTTTGTTCAATTTCCTATCGTCAAACTGTTTGGTCTTAGTTTCATCAAGGAATGTTGACTTTTTATCTCAACACTAGCCAACACTCCACCCCTTTTCTGAAACACTAAACTATATGAACTGAGATACTAGAGCTTTAAACTCCCTAGCCAAGGGTCGCCGTGACACCCTCAAACAGGCCAAACTACCCATACTTACCATTTTCCAGCTCAATACGTCTACCACTATATTGGCCTTACTCGGATGATAGTGGATGATCACATCATAGTCCTTCAACAATTCTATTTATTGCCTCTGTCTCAAATTCAGATCCCTTTGTATGAACACATGTTGTAGGCTATGGTGGTCTGTGAATACCACACACTTGACACCATAAAGGTAGTATCTCCAAATCTTAAGTGCATACACCACCGCTGCCAACTCCAAGTCATGAGTTGGGTAATTCTTTTCATAAGGCTTCCACTGCCTCAAAGCATAAGCAATGACATTCATGTCCTGCATCAACACAGCACCCAAACCCAAAAGTGAAGCATCACAAAATACAACAAAATCCTTACCTTCAGCCGACAATGAAATAATAGGAGTTGTAGTCAAAAGTGTCTTGAGCTTTCTCCTCACACTTATCCGACCATACAAACAGCACCTCCATCTGGTTCAACCTGTCAGGTGAGCAGCAATAGAAGCAAAATTCTTGACGAACCTGCGATAGTAACTGGAAAGACCTACAAATCTCCTAACCTCAGTCACAGAACCAGGCTAAACCCAACTCTTAATCGTCTCAATCTTCTGGGGATCTACCATCACCCCTTTTTTCGAGACCACATGCCCTAAGAAGGCAACTGAAGACAACCAGAATTCACATTTTGAGAACTTTGCATACAACTGCTTCTCTTTCAAAATTCTCAAGGCAATGCAAAGATGACCGGCATGTTCCTCCTTGCTCTTGGAGTAAACCAAAATGTCATCAATAAAAACTATCACAAAATAATCCAAGAAAGACTTGAAAATACCGTTCATCAAGCTCATAAAGGTGGTCGGTGTATTGGTCGATTCAAAGGAAAACACTAGGAACTGATAATGCCCATACTGAGTCCTAAAAGCTATCTTTGATATGCCCTCAGGCTGAATTTTCAGATGATGGTAACTCGATCTCAAGTCAATCTTGGAGAATACTGAAGCATCCTGCAGCTGGTCAAAGAGATCATCTATACGAGGTAAGGGATACTTAGTCCTAATGGTAATATTGTTCAACTGCCTGCAATCAATGCACATTCTCATGCTACCATCTTTCTTTTTAACGAACAACACTGGAGCACCCCAAGGTCTTGTAACTGAGTTTTGGGTTCTTTCGACTCTATCAGAGCCATACGATAAGGGGGAATAGAAATTAGGCTAGTGCCAGGCTCTAAATCAATACAAAAATCAATATCCCTGTCCAGAGGCATAATAAGCAAATTCGTAGGAAATACCTCCTGAAACTCAGAAACCACAGGAAAAGACTCAATACTAAGGGACTCTGCAATAACATCCCGAAGATAAGCTAGGAAGGATAAACACCGATTCCCCGCTAGCTTTCTATCTAGAAAAAAAAATATGATTTTCACCAGCTTATACTTATGCACTCTATCCCGCTCTAGCTTACCCATACCCAGTATTTTTAGAGTCACTGTCTTAGCATTATAGTTTAAGATAGCATGATATAGAGACAACCAAGTCATACCCAAAATAATGTCAAAATCAAGCATGTTCCAAATGATCAAATCTACCCAGATCTGAAAACCCATAAACAAAATAGAACATGCACGATAAACATGAGTCACCACCATAGAATCTCCAATCGGAGTAAAAAGATACATAGGAAATTCAAGTACATCATAGACCAAATCCAGACCTAAAGCAAATCTAATAAATATATAAGAGTAAGTGGAACCCAGATCAAACAAAACAGAAGTCATCCGGTCACATACGAGAATAGTACCTATAATAATGATGTCAGATACGTCAGTGTCATCACCTAACCCATCGGATTGTGCTGGGAACCTACCTACACCTACCCCAGATAGTAAAACCCTAAAAATTTCATGATTCAACTAATGGGGAGGTTAAATCCATACATAAGCCTAGTCAACTAAATGTTCATTATATGGAAAATCTAATCAAGTCGAAATATGGTTACTCTTATTATTCTTTCCCAACATGTTTTAATACATTAGATATGAAAAATAAATACAGAAAATAACTACAAATGACTCCCCAGAACCTAGCCTAAACCGGTACAAGAGCACTAGACAAAAAGTAGGGACATCCATGACACAACATCCATGCAGAATAGAGAGGCAAGAGCTGCTACTGAGTGATCAGCATTGCTTCTATAGAAAATCCAACTAACTTGTATTATGGATATACCCCCAATTAAAGATATAGTAAGTGTAGCATCAGTACAATAACACGTACTAGTAAGCGTCATCAGCCAACCAGGGTTAGAAACAAATAACATCAATAACAAATAGGAAAAAATCACAACATCAATGTAAAGTTCCAATTTTGAATCTCCAAATTAAACACATTCTATTACCTCATATTTAACATCTCTATGACCAACACTTAGCATCTCTGTGACCTATACTTAGCATCTCTGTGACTTCCACTTAGCATCTCTATGACCTACGCTTAGCATCTCTGTGACCTACCTATCATTTAATATTTTTGTATATCTTTGTCCTTTTCTCGCCTATTACGACTTATTCTTTCAATATCTACCACCCTTTAGTACATATCCATCCAAAATTTCGGATCCTACCAATCATATACTATCGCACCCGCTCCTCTTAGGGGAGCAATAAAATCTCATTCTAAACTCATACGACCTAGGGACCTAATGTACCTTCATAACATCTGTCACCTCTTACCACAATAATGACAAGTATGGAAGCAAAATAAATTAACAAAACATTCTAACAGATATAAGAATGCATATATGTAAGATGTGTGCATCATGTCTCCTTATCCCTCCCCATCTCATCACCAATAGCATCATAATGTACCAGTGTGGTACCCGACCCATATCATATCTGTACCGGTGTGGTACCCGACCCATATCACATCATACCATATTTGTACCAGCGTGGTATCCGATCCATATCATATCTGTACTGGCTTGGTACCAGACCTATATCACATCATATCATCCCAATGCATATGAATGAGTGCATGAAATCAACAAACCACAAATCATGCCAAAGATGATAGCAATGTTAGCTTACAACCCAACTCGAGTCAAATCAGTATACAGTTACATCAACCATCTAATCCATCATTTTGGTGACCTCATTCTTCACACATATATAACATATTCATGAATACAAAATATGCTCATGGACTATCATCACCAAATTCTCATTATTACACACTTCTCTTTTAACCGAATCCCAACCTTGTGATTTTTGTATTACCTTTTAAACTCTGGAAAGCAGTGATTAAGATAATAGGACAAGCAATGCCAACACTACAAACTGACAAATCTTAATACCGTTTTACTTACTCTCTCGACTCAATACCTTTTTACTCCTAAATTTTGGAAAGTATCAATTAAGACTATTAAGGTATTAGAATCGTACGAGTCTATCCAATGCAATTCAAGCATCTTAAACATTTATAAATTAGTCGAGTTACCTTAACATTCCTGTTTTACCATTCCATATTACCTCATTCAACTTTCTACTGTGCTCAATCCTGAAAGACAATAAACTACGCACATTCGCTTTATCTTCCTATCCATCACTTAGCCCACTCGAACATTAACATAACATTAAGCAATTTACTAAAATCGAGCCTATTCAAATTTAAAACATGTCCAACTATCCAACTCTGTTCCCAAAGGCCTAATGCATGATACTCCCGACATCATTATTAACATTAAATGCATCTAGCCCAAGTCTAGTTGCTATAATTAAAAACCTTAGCTTACCTCTTCGGCTAAACATACTGCTATGGAGAGGAGTGAGCTTCTCCATGCATGCTAGATGAATTCCCATGTCGAGTTCCCTTCTGGTGTGGCTCGTAACCTCTATCATAAACTTGGGCCTTTGAAATCTCATGGCTGGAGGAGTAGGTTTTTTCAGGGTGTTTTTGGAGGATGGGAGCGACCTAGAAAAATAATAAAAGGGAGGGTTTTTAAAATTCCCTCATCTGGGCAAATGCCCATTACCGCTGCAACGGTATTACTGCAGTGTTAATCAACCACTGCGGCGGTTACTAGTAGACCGACCCAATCCTTTATTGGGCCTCTTGGCCCAATTTCCTTAGGCCTAGATTTTCTTCCCCGGTTTAATTTTTCTCGGGTTCATTTTGAGCCTATTATTCATCATAAATTATTCTCGAGTCATGTTTACATGTAATGATGGTTTGGGTCGCTACATTAGATACCAATTTATCCGCCGTTCATCCTCAAACGACCCTAAGGGTGAGGTCAGAATATTTACATGAGCGCTCAATGAATTTTTAGCTACAAAAAGTCACTTTGGAGAATTAATTAACGCGAGCTCGTTATACGTCCATGCTTATTGGTGGGCATCCTTTACAATATTGCCTAATCTAGGCCCGAGGTTCTTCCTACTCTTTCCCTAAGATGGATCACACAATTTATTATTGGACCAACTAACCAAATATATCATACCATCTCCGATCATGAAAAGTTGAGACGAAGTTGGTTTGAGAAGAGGTTTACCACTGCAGTAGTACCTAACCGCTGCAGTGGTTCGCTGCAGTTAATTAAGGGGGGAAATTCATTTTCCCCCATTTTCACTTCACTCTCTCTCAAATCCACCTAACTCTCTCTATAAAAATCTCTCCCCGTCAACGAATTCAAGGTATTTTCTTTGTATCTTATACTTTCTTTATGTATTTATCATTATAGAACTGTAGAATAGAGGAAATTTGGGTGGTTTTGGATGCAACTTTTTGAACTTAAATTTTGGTAGTGTTCTTGAGTATATTGGTTGGCATGCTTAGTTTTCTTACATTTTCAATGCTCCTATAGAGTTCGGGGCGTAAGATTAACGTAATTCATGGTGGGTTTCGGTCATGGGAGGGATTGAAGGTGAGAAGTCATCTTCTCTAATGAATTTCTTCAAATTTGGGCTTGATTTGGGTGTTTCACACCACCATTTTAGTGTAAAAAGGTTCACACACACTTTTCCAAGCCCGGCCTATGCTTAATTTTAAAATTTAGGAGATAAGTTGAAAATCCACTATGCGGGTCCTTGCCGCTGCATGAGTGGTTGGCTCACGCTCAAAACTCCTCCGACACGAGTCCTAGTATTGATGGTTGAAGATGACATTCTGCTGTAACGGTAACTTTATCGCAACAATGTTATCTCTACAACGGTAAATTAACTGCTGCAGTGGTACTGGGCAGTGTGCTCCCATTCTCTGCTTTTCCTGAAAACTTAAAATTCTCTTTACCTCCTTTGGTGTTTGATATGGTTCCAACTACTTTTAGTGGTATTTATAGGATCATAATGGCTCAACAACCCACCTACCTCTATTTTTCTAACGAAGAATGTCGTGACCACTATGAAGAGGGATTGCATAACAGGGGTTTCCTTCTTGAGCAAGGCATGGTGATGACCTACATGGAGGAAGTGTTGCTGGGCTTCTATACCCAACTGAAAGCCTTTGGGTGGGAAATATTGACCGAGCTCTTCCCTCAACACAATATGGAGGTTGTTTGGGAGTTTTATGCCAATCTCTTTACCATAAACTAGTCAACATCCCACCCTACTATCCGTGTTTGAAGAAAAAGGGTCTTGGTGGATGCGACCACCATCAATAATACTTTGGGTGTCCCAAATCTTTCCAATGCCACCTATGAGGCAAAAATTCAGGCATCGGACTTAGAGTGGGCAGCCAGGGTCTTAACGCTGTAATAAGCTGCCTAGGTGAGATGGTCTAGCGCCAAAGGGATGAAGAGCACTTATTTATCGGTCGAGGCCAGGGTGTGGTTATAGTTGGTATTTCGGAGGATACGACCCTCGAGGAACGTCACAGACATGGCCTTTCACTGGGCCATGGTGGTTGCTTATGTCATTGCAGGGATCTGCATGAATATGAGGGCTCAGATTGTAGATGAATGGTGGTATTTTTATGCTCGTGAGAAGTCGGCACGAGATCTTTTCCTACCTTCTTCGGTTAACACACTCTGTGATAGGGTGGATGTGCCTCGGGAGATCCAAGACACTATGGACGACTGTGAGGTGCCTATAACAGTTTGTGGGGTAGGGGCATTCGGAGATAAAGTAAGAAGAAGAGGAAGGTGGGGGGGATGGTGAGAGCATTCGGGCTGGTAGGGCTGGGAAATTGAGTACCCCTTCTACTCAGGATCTCGCATCTCTCGATGGTTGGAAGGTGATCTTGTCGTAGTCCGAGACATCCAAGAGAGGTTTCACCTACCCCCTCCCAGAGTGGCTCCTTCAAGCTCTACTGCCCCACCGGACCCAGCCCGAGCTTATGCGGAGCTTTGAGAAGAGCTGAATGAAGAAATAAAGAAGCATCACTCCCGTGACCACAGGCTTGTGAATGTGGAAGGCGGTCCAAGTGATGTTCGGGTGCATTTCTTCCCTAAGAAGTTGCCAAAGTTATCCAAGAAGGATGTTGAGGAAATCTTCTTCCGCAATGGCATAAAGGAGAAGTACTTTGAAGGCATTTTTCTTTCCCCGTCCCTTTAATAATAATAATCCCCTTATCTTATACTGCATATCGAATAAATTTTTATCACTTATTAATTCGAAAACAGGGTTGCTTAGCAACAATTACAAAATTGCAAAAAAC
Organism: Capsicum rhomboideum; assembly: GCA_031232105.1. Lineage (NCBI taxonomy): Eukaryota > Viridiplantae > Streptophyta > Magnoliopsida > Solanales > Solanaceae > Capsicum > Capsicum rhomboideum. Next base: position 153,544,670 of record CP124714.1, read on the forward strand.
AAGGAAATAACTGGTAGGATTCTACCTGGAGCCACTGCAGCAATTAATTTTACCTTTGTAGCGGTAGCCTCCACTAGCTCCGCTTTGATTTTTCCTTAACCAGTTTCAGGTTATACAAAGCACTCATTTTATGCATGTTCTAGTAGCGCAATAATCTCTCACTATACTTCATATACCTAGATTTGCAAGTGTATTTATCTCTATACTCAATCAACAAAATCCCCCGTCTACCAAATTAAATAGTGTTACACTTTCACCAACCTTTTTACTTACTAAATTCTTTATCCTCAAGAGGGTTCCACCAACAGTCAAGCATCCGGGTGGATCGTACGGGATCGGCTAGAAGACAAGTGTCATACCCCATTTTAATCGAGGTTAAATCGGGTACGACATATTGGTGATTCTTATGCCAATTTAAAAGAGTCGCCACCTGATTATTTTTAAGGTAAATTAGGATACCTATTATGCTAAGGTGATGCAATTAAGTCAGCTTAACCTAAATGATTCTAGGTAAGGGTTCTAATTATCCTAAAGAGAAGGTCTAAGGCACCCTTCAAGATCCGTTAAAAATGGTTAACCGGCCAAACTTAGGTTAATAATTAAAACTAAAAGTGAGTTCTAAGAAATTTTTTAAAAAGCCGAGAAATTAAGTGAGAAAACATTTTTTAAACTTGATATTAGTTAATGAAATTTGTATTTGCAATTAAATGACAAGAAAAAAAACGATCATTTGTAGCAACTAGGGGTGGACGTTCGGTTCTTCGGTTCAATTTTATCAAATTTCGGTTTGGTTCTTCGATTTTCGGTTTTGGAAAAGTGTGCACCAAACACCGAACCAAACTAGTTCGGTTCGATTTGGTTCGGTGTTTTTAAATCGGTTTTTCGGTGTAAAATAAAAAATAAAATGAGAACCGAATCAAAATATAAGACACCAAAAAATCTAAAATACTGTAAATAGACTATAAAGAGAGAACTTCAAATACATATCATTGTAGTGCTCTATTTTTCATATCACAATACGGTGGTAGTATTTGTGTAAATTTTTTAGGAATTACCATTAGAAATTAGGAGTATATGTGTGAAAATTTTTAGAAATTACAATTAGAAATATAAGTATATTATGAATTAAAATTAAAAATTAGGAAAATATAAAAGTAATAAGGATGGAAGGTAAATGTTGATAAGGTAATTGGATATGGGCTTTGAGGCTTGGTATTGAAAAGTTTTGGGCCAAACATGAGCTAAATGAAAATTAAAAAAAAATAAAAAAATTTAATAAAACTTCTATTCTTTGGTGCACCGAAGAACCATTACTCCTAAACCGAACACCGAACCAAAGAACTGCACTACCGAAAAAAAAAACCAAAACCGAACTGAAGAACCAAAACCGAAGAACCGAACTAATTCGGTTCGGTACGATTTTTCGGTTCTCCGATTTTTATGCCCACCCCTAGTAGTAACTGAAAAAAAAAAAAAGCTGAATTCATTTACTTTGAAGATCTTTCTTGTTTTAATTTTTCAAAAGAAATAGTGAGTAACATAAAGTATTTAAAACTAACCAATTGAAACAAGATAAGACTAACTTAGACAGATGCTAAATTTGAAAGGAATGTCCAAAGAATTAACACGAGAACGAGGTAAAAGATGGTTTTTAAGGAAATGACTTCAAGCTTAATTCAAATTGCTCCAAGTCAAGCAAAACGCAATTAAACACGCAAGATAACTAGAAACAAACTAGAACATAGTCTTGCTGAAATAAATGCTAAATACCCCCCTATAGGTCAAATGTCTAAAAGAGATAGTCTAAAACAAATCAAATAAACGATCACAGTTAGGAATATAAAATAACTAATTGAGCATAAGAGGAGTTAAAAAAGAACGCAGCAGTCACTCTTGATGAAGGAAAGTGAAGGAAGAAGACGAATGCAAGCTTCGGATAAATAAATGAGGGAGGACCAGGAGGATATGTTGTTCTTGGACCTAACGGCAGTGATGTTTGAGACTCTTCTTGGCTCCTCGTGCATGACATGTAAAAATAAGAAAAGGTTAAGAATCAGCGGAACATTTTTATGCTTGATAATTAATACCAAAAGAGACCAAGTTATTTGCACATTGCACAGAATAGGAGACGCATTCAGAATACACTTTGGTTCACGAAAGTATGATGGATTTCTAGATGCCTTGTAGCTTACTACAGATTTGATGTGGACGTCAACATACCATTACATAGGATTCTACTCAACATTTGCTCTTATACTGGGAGACTAAGAACCTGGGCTCTGATACCATCTCTGTCACGACCCAACCCATCGGATCGTGTCGGGCACCTACCTACACCTACCTCAGATAGGAGAACCCTGAAAATTCCATGATTCAACTAATGGGGAAGTTAAATCCATACATAAGCCTAGTCAACTAAATGTTCATTATATGGAAAATCTAATCAAGTTGAAATATGGTTACTCTTGTTATTCTTTCCCAACATGTTTTAATACATTAAATATGAAAAATAAATGTAGAAAATAACAATAAGTGACTCCCCAGAACCTAGCCTAAACCGGTACAAGAGCGCTATACAAGAAGTGAAAACATCTATGGCACAACAGCCATGCAGAATAAAGAGGGCAGGAGCTGCTGCTGGGTGATCGGCATCGCTGCTATAGAAAATCCAACTAACCTGCACCATGGATATACCCCTACTTAGAGATATCATAAGTGTAGCATCAGTACAACAACACATACTGGTAAGCGTCATCAGCCAACCAGGGTTAGAAATAAATAACATCAATAACAAATAGGGAGAAATCACAACATCAATATAAAGTTCCAATTTTGAATCCCCAAATTAAACACTTCATATTACCTCACATTATGCATCTCTGTGACCTATACTTAGCTTTTCTGTGACCTAACTTAGCATCTTTGTGACCTCCACTTAGCATCTCTATGACCTACACTTAGCATCTATGTGACCTACATGTCATTTAATATTTTCGTATATCTTTGTCCTTTGCTAGCCTATTACAACTTATTCTTATAATATCTACCACTCTTTAGTCCACATCCACCTAAAATTCCAGATCCTACCAATCATAAACTATCATACCCGGTCCTCTTAGGGAGACCGTAAAATCTCATTCTCAACTCATCCCACCTAGGGACCTAATGTACCTTTGTACCATCTTTCACCTCTTACCACAACAATGACAAGTATGGAAGAAAAATAAATTAACAAAACATTCAAACAAATGTAAGAATGCATGTATACAAGATGTGTGCATCATCTCTTCTTATCCCTCCATATCTCATCACCAACAGAATCACAATGTACCAGCGTGGTACTTGACCCATATCATATCAGTAAGGCGTAGTACCCGACCCATATCATATCATACCATATCTGTAATAGTGTGGTGCCCGACCTATATCACATCATATCATCTCAATGTATATAAATGAGTGCATGAAATCAACAAACCACAAATCATATAAAAGATAATAACAATGTCAGCTCACAACCCAACTCGGATCAAATCAGTATACAGTTACATCAACCATTAAATTCATCTGTTTGGTGACCTCATTCTTCACACATATATAACATATTCATGACTTACAAAACACCCCCATGGATTGTCGTCACCAAATTCTCATTATTACACACTTTCCCTCTAACTGAATCCCAACCTTAAGATTTTCGCATTACCTTATAAACTCTAGAAAGCATTGATCAAGACAATACGACCAGCAATGCCAACATTGCAAATTGGCTAACCTCAATATATTTTTACTCACTATCTCAACTCAATACCTTTTTACTCACTATCTCATTTCTAAATTCTGGAAAGTATCAATTACGACTATCAAAAATTAGAATCGTACGAGTCTATCCAACGCAATTCAGGTATCTTAAACATTTATAAATTAGTCGAGTTACCTTAACATTCCCGTTTTACCATTCCACATTTCCTTATTCAACTTCCCACTATGCTCAACCGTGAAAGATAATAAACTACGCACATTCGCTCCATGTTCCTATCCATCGCTTAGCCCACTCAAACATTAACACAACATTAAGAAATTCACTAAAATCGAGCCTATCCAAATTTTAAACAAGTCTAACCATCCAACTCCGTGCCTAAAGGCCTAATGCATGATACTCCCGACATCATTGTTAACATTAAATTCATCTAGCCCAAGTCTAATTACTATAATTAAAAACCTTAGCTTACCTCTTAGGTAAAACATAATGCTACAAAGAGGAGTGAGTTTCCCCACGCGTGCTAGATGTATTTCCATGTCGAGTTTCCTCTAGGTGTGCCTCGTATCTGCTCTCATGAACCTAGTCCTTTGAAATCTCATGGCTGGAGGAGTATGGTTTTTCAGGGTGTTTTTGGAGGAAGGGAGCGACCTGGGAAAATAATAAAAGGGAGGGTTTTTAAGAATCCCTAGGTTGGTCTACTGTCTGTTACCGCTGCAACTGAACTTTTACCACTGCAATAGTACTACTGCAGCAGTTAGTCGACTGCTGCAGCGATTACCGGTAGGCCGGCCTAGTCCTTTATTGGGCCTCTTGGCCCAATTTCCTTAGGCTCCGATTTTCTTTCCCGATTTAATTTTTCCTGGGTCCATTTTGAGCCTATTATTCATCATAAATTATTCTCGAGGTATTTTTACATGTAATGACGATTTGGGTCTATAACTCAGCCTTGGTCTTGCTTGGGAAGGCATAACAGTGAGATCTATCATCAAGCTAGGCAACCTCTCTAGCTAGTTGCACTCCACCCTTCATTGTATTACCATTACCTTTGTTTCAACCACGACATCCTTGATTATTTCGTCCACCCTGTGGACAACCCTTACCATTACCACCTCCACCTCTACCTGCTGGAACCACAGCCTTGGTCTGTTGCTATGCCTGACTCCCTGCCTGCCTCAAAGGACATTCTCTCTTGAAGTGCCCTGCAACACTACAATAATAACAACCTCGCTCAAGAGAAGGCATGTTGGCAGAAGAGTAAGAAGCTCCTTGGCCTTTTACAACTGTGGGCTGCTGAATAGCCATTGAATTACCACCTTTGGAGGTTGGCAAAGCTGACTGAATGGGGTGGGCTAGATGAGTCTACTGACTGTGACCCCTAGAATATGAACCACTAAAGTTGCCCGCATTTTGGAACTTCTTGGATAATGCCTTAGCCTGACCAACCTGCTGAATTCCCTCAAGCTTCTTCACATAATCAGATACATCATTGAAGCTCTTTTCTCCAGAAGTCATGTGAACATACAAAACCTAAAGATCAGTGTTCAAACCTTTAACTTATAGCCTGATCCTCTCCTCCTCAGTTCCCAACAGCTGGGTAGCATAGCGAGACAGAGCATGGAACTTGGCCTCATAGGTCACAACTGACATACTGCCCTGTTCATATGCCAAAAACCCATCCTTCTTGTGGTCAGAGTACGAGGCACATACTTCTCCAAAAATAGGGCATGAAACTGTGCCCAAGTCAATGGAGGAAAAACTGGTGACTGGCACTCCACATAGGCTTCCCACCACTGCTTGGCATCCCCTTGCAATTGGAAAGTTACGAACTCAACACCATGCTGCTGCACAATCCCCAACTTGTGAAGCCTCTCATAGTAGTCAATGATAAACTCAAATACATTCTCAGTCTCAGTACCATGAAATGAAGGAGGCTTCATTTTTAGAAACTTGGTCAACAACTCATGCTCGATTTTGGTCATAACGGGGCCTAAAATCGGATATGGAAATACATCAGTACCCGAAACCTCATCCATTCTGGGAGCTAAGGTAGCATTGGGATAAGCACCCAAAACTTTAAAGTTAGCACAGTGGGGATGGCTCCAGTACTATCCAACCCGCTAAGAAAAGCCAAAATTTGCTAAATAACCTCAGAAGACACCGGAGGAAGGGTTGCACTTCTAGCCGGTGACGCTACCTCTAGTTCTAAACCATCTTCATCCATTGCCTCAACCTCCTCAAAATGATCCTGGGGTGGAGAGGAGATACTAACCTCTGATGAACTCGGTCAGTTGTTGCCTAAGCTCCACCCTTGGGGGGCGTTACTCTCTCTCTTTCCCTTTCTCTACCCCTATCTCATCCCCCTCCCCAAATAATTGGTTCCGTATCTGGAGCTGCTGGTGCTGGTGCTGCTGCTCTTTCTCCATTCGACATAGTATTCACCATCTGTGGACAAAAGAATGAAGAGGATCAGATACCAATTTTGATCGTCAGATACCAATTGCAATCAAGTCATAGCATGAAAGAAGAAAGAAAGGATAGTTTTCCTAAGGTCCTATAGCCTCTCGAAGAAAAGTACAGATATCTCAGTACCGTTCCACAAGACTCTACTACACCTATTTTGGTACTATGAGATCAACGAACCTAGGGCTCTGATACCAACTTTGTCACGACATAAACCCTCTGTGAGTGGCACCCACATTATACCCCCCGGTGGGAGAACCAACTAACATCATAAACCAAACAACACTTAGCCAAAAATAGGCAACTAAACCAATTCCATTGAATAAAATCAATATCCAATAATATAGTGAAAGGTAACAATATAAATAATGTGGAAAACTATCCTCTAGGAACTGAAAGTCATCGTATTAAAACTCTAATAAATGTCAAAAGAAGGGGATGCAACCCCAAAAACTAAAGTAATGTCTGAGTCCAAAACAAAGGGACCAAGAAATGATACAAGAACCCATGGTAGCTCAAAAAATGCAGTTCACCATTGAGTTCGAAAGTGATCCAAATCACAGCTGAGGTCTCAAAACAGTCGTTGAAATATGCTCTACACTCAACAAAAAGAAGAGCACGTGTAGTATCAACACACAAGAAATAACGGTGTGCCGGTAAGGTCATCGGCCAATCCAAAATAAGAAATATGAACACATAACCAAAACATAGTATAATAAGACAACCATGAACCCCTATCATGCAACTATGTTTCAAGTTCATAATACTTAACCTTGTAAATCAGTACAATATGAAGTTTAGTCAAAAAGAGTCAACAAGTATAACCAGTCAAGTTAACTAGGACCAACAATAAGACTCCAAGTTAACAGCCATGACACAACTAACATATAAACCATGTACAAATCATACAAGTAATAGACAACATAGAGTCATGTCACAACTTGCAAGCAACCTGAACCACTCAAGGATCCTTAATAACAACAATAGAAGCACTAACATGCATTTAGGTTTACACAAGAAACCACCTTAGCAATTAAGCATACAAACCCAGTTCACTCAAGGAACCAATGGAATCAAAATACGTTCCGGTCGGTCCACTCAAAGAACCCTCACACTCACTTGTAACTTGTACACACATGCTAAGGGTCTTATGTGTGAACCCACTAGTCATGACCTGCAGGGGACGAGTCCTTGTCCCAGACATCAAGTGCCTGCCAACCTTATATCACTAATTCCATGGAGATGCCCAAATCCCGGTACATTCCATAATAATGACAGATATCACAACAATCACAACCACAATAATAATAAAAACAACACTTGTAAAGACCAATAAGTTTTCATGTAAGTTCATTGCATGCGATTAACACTTAGGATATCAAACAGACATTCACTTTCCTTGAATATGCATTATACAAGCAATACTAAGAATTAGTTATCATGCACACATAACACAAATTGGGTTTCAACTACATTAAAATCATCACCTACCTCAATCCAAGCTTGCACCACTCAATTAAGCCTAAGTTTTGCCTTTTCGTGCAATTTTCGCTTGGTTGTGGTCTAAAAACATGAACACAACACACTACAAGAAAAGTGTGAATTACATGGGGATTTTCTTGGGGATTATATACGAAAAATCGCAGGTAACTCCGTTTCCTGCGGATTTTCCTACCAAAAAAAATCCGATGGTAAAACCTTCGTGGGTAAATATTACCTGCGAATTTTAAAATCCCCAAGCAATTTACCTTGGGATTTAAGTTCCGTATGTAAATTACTTGCGGATTTTGTTGCAAAACATACTAAAAATACCCCATAATTTTTTGGAAAAAAATGATGAAAAAAGGAATTTTCTTACAATTTTTTTCGCAAGTAAAGCCCCAAGAAAATATTCTAATAAATCGTAAGAAATTTGTAGGAAACACAATTCTATATACCAGATCAGCTTTAATTGTTTTGTTTAATTATTATTATTAGCTCCTTATTATTACCGTTGTTTTTATTGGTTGAACCCAAGCACCATTTAACCTCACTGCCCCCACCCCCATACTCGCTGCCCAAATTCCAATCCGTAGCTGCTCTTTGAAGTACCATTTTACCGTTATTCTTACACATAGCATTATAAATGCTTAATTCTTGATGTCTTCCACCGATGTGGGACAAAAGACACCAAATTCTCTCCCTACTAAATTAGTGCATGTTCTAGTATTTAAATCTTTCTAATTCTTTTTTTTTTTTAGATTAATAAAACAAACACTCTTATAATATACTTTAGGTATTTTAAATAAATCACTTACACCTTAATATTATGAAAATTCTATGCTTACACTTCCTATGAGATAATATTTATAACTAAAATAATCTATCCCGGGATAACTTTGGGGTTAACTTTATCTCATGTTTAGTATGAGGTATTAACTAATTTCGAGACTATTTTATCCTACCATTTGTACTAAAATGATGACATTACTATCTCATATGGAGGATGATATAAAATAATCCCATGGGATATCGCCTTACTTATCCAAGCCGGTGTACCAAACGACAAGTATATTAAACTTGGACAAAATTAAAATTGTAAATAAAAAGTTTTTATTTCTTTATTTCTTATGAATTTTAGAAAAAAAGATATTATCCATGTTGTTTATCAAAAAGATTTTTTTTATAATATGTATTTAAAATTATTAAATAAGAATGGACACAAATTACTTAATAAGATGACGAGAACTTATGTATTTGACAAAAAACATTTTTATTTTTCGAAACTCTGAATATCATGATGTTATTCATATTTTCTAAAAATATTTAAACCTCATATATATTAGAAATCCTATACAAATAGAACTTTATCTAACTACGTAAAGTGAAAGATAACTTTGAAGCGAGAAAATATAAACAAACTAAAATAAAATTATGATATGTAAAATTTTATAAATAATTGAAAATACAAATACTTTATAAATTTAAAGTGCAAGAAAGTTATTATCAATAGTGTATATATCTTATTAGGTATTTGTGGTATTTTTTTACTTTAATTTATATTTTAATAATTATATTGTAACATATTTAATTACAGATAGTATTTACAAATAATTATCATTTAATAACTTAGAGAAATTGTATCATTTTAAATACTTGTAAAAATATATATACAAGTTTGATATACAATTAAAAAAATTAATTTTTTCATTTAATACAATTCTGTTAATGAAGGAGATAATTAAACTAACGTATATCATCCAATTTTTCTCTACTTAAAAATTGAGCGTTAGGTAATTCAAATATATACAAAATTAATATTTTTTAATTATATTAAATTACCAGTAATTACATTTATAATAGTTATTTTTCTATTGGATAAATAACTAGCCATATAATTTTTATGATTTGTATTACTCAAATTCAAAAAAAAAAATTGCATCATTGATTTTTGTATGAGATTAAATATTAACTACATCTAAGTGAAAAATATTGAAAAAAGTGCATGGAATTTCTATAAATATATAAATTAACTGAATATGATAATTTCAATTGTTGTTTTAGTCCCTTTCTTTCCAACTCCTCTTTTTTTTTTGGTAATGTTTCAATACCTTATTAGATTGATAATATTGTATAATAATTTATATAACCTGAAAATAGAAAGTAAATATTTAACAATAATATTCATTTCTAATGCTATTATCATTTTTATATTATTATTATTTTAATTTCTTAAATATATTTTGAAGAACACTTTTCTCGTAAATCTTCTTATGCTTAGGTCCCCAAGAAAAAAATTCAGTTGAAATTATAGCAACAAAATTTTCAAGCATGTATATTTCCAAGTAAATACCCAAACAAATCTCAAACTAAATTCTCAAGAATACAATCCCCAAATAATTCCTCAAGTAAGAAAATTCCTAAGTAAATTCTCAAGAAATAAATCCCCAACAAAATTTATAGAACTTGAATTCCCATATAATACCACATATAAAAATATTCCTAGGTAAATCTCCAAGTAAGTATTCCTAGCTAAATCTGCAAGTAAGTTTACCTAGGGATTTTCTTGCAACTGACAAAAAGAATTGGTTTTTGTTCATTACTTGCGGATTTACCTATGAAAACGATACTTGCAGATTAGTTTCCCAAATAATTCCCCAGGTAATAATTTTGTGAAAATGGCGCCAAATTTACCTACCAATTTTTTTGGGAAAATATTTTTCGCAGGTAACAAATTTTAGAATTTAGGAATTTCATATTTTCGCATGAAAATTCGTGGGAAATTTCTGCGAAAGAAATCCCTACGTAAAATCCCCAGGTAATTTACAGTTTTCTAGTAGTGACAGGTAATCAACCAAATGACCTACCATGTCAAGGATTACAACCTAATCCCACCCGTTCTAAGGTTGTCCCACCATCAATTCATCCTAAAACTACTATTTTCATGGTTACATTAGTGAATTAATGGAATGCAAGAGTAAATTAATGATTAACAACCAAAACCCAAAGGTTTTACACCTCATTTACCCCCTTGCACCAGAAAATCCGCTAATTCAAGTTTAAACCCTCCCCAAAACTCATGAACTAGTAATTCTAAGGTTAATTGACCAAAAATGAAACACTTACCTTTACCAAGAAAATAGATGGAAAATGGAGGAAAATCATTCAAATCGCCTATGCCCTTCCCCAAAAATGAGTTTAGAATAATAAATCGTTTTGGGAGAAATTTCTGCATTTATTGCGATTTACCCTGCTATAGCGGCCTGATCCTTCTACAGTGGCATTGCTATAGCTGCATTGCCTGCTATAGCGGGATTGACCGGCGTTGATTTCCACTATAGCAGAAATTTTTCCGCTATAGCTGAAGTCGCTATAGTGATATGCCACCCGTTATAGCGTGAGTGGCGAGCAAAAATTTGGGAATCCTCCCAGTTTTGCCTTTTTCGCAACACACCCTCAAACCATGACATTCCGGATTAACTCCTTTGCGTCAAGTTCGATATCAAAAATTCTACTCACTCGAATTCACTTTCGAAAAGTCCTACGGATTCCTTATTGAGTTAGCTAACATAAAATCAAGTTAAACTTTATTAAATTAACCCAATCCATTCCCGGATTGCCCTAGAACATACCTCGCTCCGATTTCGTTTGAGACTAGCCTAGCCTGAAACTTTTAACTTCCATTTCGGAAAAAAACTTAACCCAAATTTTTGCACGATTGACTCACCCGTATCAACAAAAAGGGTCGTTACACTAATAATGTAGAAATTCTTATATGTAATAAATCGCAACGAATTACCTTCTAGAAGAACATTAAAGTGGAGAAAGTAATTTTATTTAACTAAGCAAAAGAGACCAAATAAATTTCCTCGACTTGTTTTTTACTTCTACCTCCTAAAGTAACATCTCATTATAGTTCTTAATATAGCTGAAAAAGCAAGTCACTGCATTCAACCATATTCTAGATACCACCATGTTCACTCAAACAGAAATGAAAAAGTGTTGTTACTTGTGATCATGTTAATAATTACTTGAGAATTCACGTTTATTTCTAGGATACCTTGTTCTTTAAATAGTTGCGACGACTCATGTAGACACGCGATTTTTGACCCTCCCCAGGCTTTAACCTATTTTTTTTGCATTAAATATTTATTTTACGTCTAATTATTATTTTAGCTTTTATCTTATTTTTATAGGTTTTATTTGTAAAAAAGGGTTTCAATAAATGAGTCACATTTTAGGATAAGTTTTGCTTTTGCTTGTCAAAAGAAAAGAAAATTTTCAAAAAATATATTTTTCTTTTAATAAATAATCTAGTGGTTTAAATATTTTCTTCATCAATATTTTAGGACTAGCTATTTAACTTTTTCTATATTTTTGTTAATTTTAAATAGTTAGCTAATACTACTTTTACTACTATATTTTTATTTGTTTCTTTTACTAAAAGTAAATAAATTAAAAAAAAATGAAAAAAGCATCCTAAACTATCCAAACCCCCCACTCCCTCACAACACACATGTCTACCCACTCCCCACAATCTGCACACACACACACGTCCCCCTCCCTGCACGTCCCTACACTAACACACACACACTACTACTACACACATGCATATATATGTACACATACACAATAGAATATAAAAAAGGAGGAAAAGGACAAGAATACTGGGGTAGAAAGGAAAAAGAAGAAAAGAGGAGACGAAAAGTTTAAAAAAAAGGAACCACACGGACAAAATAGGAAAAGAAAAAAAAGACAGAAAGATAGAAGAAAAAAAGATAGAAAGGGAGAAGGAAAAATTATTCTTGAAAGTTAGAGTTTGAGTTTAAAGTTTGGTCCCTGATTGGATTTCCGGTGACGGCATTCCCACTCGTACTTTCGTTTAGTTCATCATACAGGTTCTTATTCGATCCTACACTACTTATTTTTATTGTAAATTAAAACATGAGTACAATTGTTTAAATGGCTTCACGCATCATTTAATATGAAAAGTTGATTATTTACATCATTATTTACATCTCTGGCGACTCTGCTGGGGAATAACCAGAATTCGAGCTTTTGATATTGACTTATACTTGCTTTAATTATTTGGATATTGCGTTTGTTGGCCTAATGTGCTACTTAATGCTCATTTATCGCCTTGATATTGTTGATTTGTACTATAAATTATCTTCTTTCGCGCACCCCTTCTGAGTCTCCAAAATATAGGGTAGAAGGAATGCAAAGTATGCATCCTACTTTCTTTTTTGAGATAAAGCCAGAGTGTCCAGGCACCTGGTGAAGGATTATTAGTCACACATATTAGGCGGGGTTTGGATCAGCAACAAAGGCGGAATAGCTCTGCTACCGAACAAGTTGCCCCTCCATGGCTCGAGTGTCCGCTCGGGTAAGCCAGTCTAGACACCTATCTCCATCAGGTTAAACTTAGTAGAACTGAAACTCAGACGTGGCTATCCCTATTAGGCTTCGCTTTATCTGCATCATGTGTATTTGACTTAGCGGGACTCGGCACAGGGGTCGGGTCTGTCTAGGACAGGTGTCCCTCTTTATATGACCAACATGTGCATCCTATGTGCTCTTTGACATTTATTTGGGAGACCTGTTCGATTGTTGACCGGCAACTTAATGAAATTGAAAAGAGTAATTTTTCCTCTAACTTTTATAACTTTTTTTTCTTAAAATATATATATTTTTGAGGAATGAAACGAAAAAAAGATCTCCCATCAATTGAGGGTCATTTTGAAAATATGACTACCTTCGTTATTATTTTCTTATCCTCAAATGTATTATATATACATATATCCTAATAGCCCTGAACCTTGAGAGATCGCGAGATTGAGTTTTAAAGAAATTTTCATATGCATGTATCTTAATAACCCTGAACCTTTAGGGGTCATGAAGTTGAGTTTCGCAAAAAATATATAAAATAATTGTGTTTTTCTTCTAAGTTGTTATTATTATTATTATTATTTTGTAAAAAAAAAAAAAAATACTTGGTTGCATCTTATTCTCCCCAAACTCCTTGTTGAAATTATATAGAGGTCTATCTTTGAAAAATGTCCATGTAGGGTTGGTTTAGATGAGAGTCAGGCCCTAAATATATAAAAATCAAAAAAATCAAAAAAAAAATAATAATAAATAAAAATATATATGTATATAGAAAAAGAAAATATGCCTAGATAAGCCGGGATGAAACATAAGGCCTCCCACATCAAGATGGAAAATGTATTTAGAGGCATAACATACAATGTATTACATAATTTTAAGTGTGCAACACTTACCTATTTGTCACTTGTCACAGAAAAGGTTAATATTTTGTAAGGTGGTTGGTTTGTGGTTACATTGGCATCTCATCCGTACAATACCAGATCCAAAGGAAAGGGCAAAATGACACGCAAAAAGGGGATAGAGTCTGATAGCGAAGAAGACCAAAATCAATTGATTCAACAAGAAATTACATCGATAGAAGAGAATAGGTTATTGAAACAACAGATGACAGAAATGTATTAAGCTTGGATAAATGGGAAAGCACCACCTTCCTCAATTCCTGGACTTTTGAACATGACTGTCCCAATTTCCACTCGGGCCCAAACCGATGATCCACTTTACCCACTAGGATTCGGCCCATATACTAACGTGCCTAGCACGGCTGGGACTTCTACCGTGCGCCCTCCAAATCCATCTCTCACTAATAACCCACTTTTCATTCCCGCATTACAAACTTCTGTAGATCCTCGACCAAAGCTGATACAGAAGTCTGTCGGTGAGCTACCCCATGATCAATTCTACTCCCCTGGAGTAACTTTTAAGGTCCCAGAATCCTTTAATCCTACTCATCTTCACAGTTCCCCTATTGTGATTGAAAAGACGACTAAGAACGAAGAACAAGAGGAGATAGCCAAAAAAATGAGAAGTTTGGAGCAAAGCATGAGGAACATGCAAGGACTAGGAAGGAACAAGAGTGTTTCTTACAAAGATTTGTGCATGTTCCCTGATGTCCATAAACCCTAAAGTTTGACAAGTACGACGGCCACGGTGATCCATTGGCTCATTTGAAAAGGTTTTGTAATCAACTAAGAGGAGCAGGGGGAAAAGAAGAGCTACTTATGGCTTATTTTGGAGAGAGTTTGATGGGGATAGCTTCAGAATGGTTTATCGATCAGGATATCTCTCGTTGGCATGTTTGGGATGACATGGCTCAGGATTTTGTCCAGCAATTTCAATACAATATTGACATAATTCCAGATCGCACCACACTTGCCAATCTGAGGAAAAAGACTACTGAGGGTTTCCGTGAATATGCTATTAGGTGGAGAGAGCAAGCTGCCAGAGTTAAGCCCGCAGTTAAGGAGTCAGAGATGATTGATATTTTTCTTCAGGCAAAGGAACCTGACTACTTCCATCATTTGCTTTCTGCTGTTGAAAAAACATTTGTTGAGGTTATTAAGGTTGGCGAAATGGTGGAAAATGGAATCAAGTCTGGAAAGATTATAAGCCAAGCTGCTTTAAAAGCTACGACGCAGGCGATTCAAAATGGTTCGGGAGGTATTGGGGGAAAGAAAAGGAAGGAAGATGTGGCTACTATTATTCCAGGGCCACGACAAACTCCAAGAGGTCCGCCTCACCAATACACACAATCTCAACCCCAGATATATACCCAAGACTCATATAATCACCCACAACACTACCCACTATATTTCGTACCATCTCCTCAGTATCCCATTTATAATGCACAGTCATATGCCCAACCCTCTTCTTACCCGCAATGGCGTGCACCAGCCCCTCAAAATCATCCTCCACTCCCACAAGTTTACCAAGGCCCTCCTAAGCCTAATTTTCTACCGAGGGCAGAGTATAAGAGGGGTAACATAGCCAAAGATAATTTCACTCCTATTGGAGAACCGTATGCTAGCTTATTTCAGAGGCTAAGGGCCTTGAATGTGTTGAGCCCAATTGAGAGGAAAGTATCAAACCCTCCCCACAAAAATGTGGATTATTCTCGAAGATGTGCATATTGTTCCGATGCCCCAGGGAACGATACAGAGAAATGTTGGTTCTTGAAAAAAGCCATCCAAGAGTTGATTGATACACAACAAATTATGGTGCAAAACTCAGATGCTCCAAACATTAATCAAAACCCTCTACCAACTCATACTGAAACAAATATGCTTGAGTTGATACACGGCGGTGAAGAATCCATAATTTCCTACAAGCCTATCATTAAGATCAAAAGTGATGAAGAAAAGACAACTAATGTGGTGGATTGACAAAAGTAGTATCTTCAGGAGTGAACGAGACGCCCATAAAGCCCAAACAATCGAATACTCCCATGGTTATTGTGAAAGGAGCTTCAGAAAGTGTTGGGTCAAGTCAGATGATCCCAAAGTTGATTGCTCCAAGAATGCCTGCCAAACCCCTCTTAATTGTGAAAGGAACTCTCACAACTCCTATTATTATTAAGCCAGTGTCACAACTTCCAATGGTTAACACCAAGACAGTCCCTTGGAACTATAATCGCACGATAGTGACATATAAGGGAAAAGAAGTCTTTACAGAAGTGGATGGAATAGGGGGGTTGACTCATTCAGGGAGGTGTTTTACCCCAAAAGAGTTAAGAAAAGATAGAGACGACCAGAGGCCAGTCAAGAAGCCGGTTACCGCGGAGGAGGCTGAGGAGTTCTTGAAAAAGATGAAGTTGCCAGAATATTCTGTCATGGAACAGTTGAGGAAAACGTTAGCCCAAATCTCTTTGTTGTCTTTACTGATCCATTCAGAAGAGCATCGCAAAGCTATAATAAAGATTCTGAATGAGGCACATGTACCCAGTGAGATTACAATAAATCAATTGGAGAAAATTATTGGAAGAATCTTTGAGGTAAATAGGGTCACCTTCTCGGACGATGAACTACCCGTGGAAGGTACTGGACATAATCACGGCCTCTATATTACTGCAAAATGTGAGCATTCCTATGTCACTCGATTCTTGATTGATAGAGGATCTGGCGCTAATATTTGTCCTCTATCAACTCTACAAAAATTGAATGTTAGTACAGAAAGGATCCGACCTAATAATGTTTGTGTCAGAGCTTTTGATGGAGCAAAAACGAATGCCATTGGTGAGATAGAACTTGTATTGACAATAGGGCCTGTTGATTTTACCATAGATTTCCAAGTCTTGAACATCGACTCCTCCTACAATCTGTTATTGGGGAGGCCATGGGTTCATAGGGCTGGGGCAGTCCCATCCACATTGCATCAAATGATCAAGTTTGAACATGACAGAAAAGAAATAGTCGTTCACGGAGAAGGGGACTTGTCCATGTACAAAGAATCATCCATTTCCTTCATTGATGCAGGAAATGTACATGGAGCGCTGATCTATCAGGATTTTGAGGTAGTGGTTGTTGAGCATATCCTCGAGGGGAATCTCATTCCGAGACCACAGTTTCCATCTGCATATGTCATGGTGGTAAGTGAGATGTTAAAACATGGTTTTGAACCAGGAAAAGGATTAGGGATGTCTTTACAGGGTCGAGCTCATCCAATATGCCTTCGTGAGAACCTGGGTACCTTTGGTTTAGGGTATGAACCCACTTTTGAAGATAGGAAGAAAGCTAAGAAGCAGAAAAAAGAGTTATGGTCACTTGTCAAGCCGATACCGCCACTCAACCGGTCTTTCATCAGAACCAGTGCTATTGGGTCCCCCATGTCACCAGTCTCAGAACAAATATTTGATGATGATGCAGAGTTGACTGGCCTTTTCCGAAATATTTTTTTTGAGGCTGATATGGTTGAAATTGGGGAAGGCACCAGTAATGCAGATGTGCAGTTTATTGGCCTTGATGTCCAAATCAACAATTGGGAGGCCACTCCTCTTCCCACTAAGAAGGAGTCTTGGTAGTTTGTTTTATTTTCCTTTCTGAAATTTGAATTATTCCCGGGTTGTAATTCAGACCTTTATCTTGTTTGTTTTATGTTCAAACCCTCCTATCTTTATTTTCAATGAAATGCAATTTCCCTTTTTCTATTTTGAGTCTAATATTTACTTATTTATTTTCTATTGTACAGTTCTTTCTATGCTGATTCTAGTGATATGACATGCATGCGGAATTTTCAGCCAGATCTTAAAACTCAAACTAATCATGAAATAACGAATGAAGAAGTTGAATATGATCAAGATGAAGTATTAGAGGAAATAAGCAAGGATTTCAAACAGTTTGAGAATAAGTCCAATCTTAATATGAATGAAACGGAGTCAATCAATCTAGGAGATCATGAAAATATTAGGGAGACTAAGATAAGTGTATATGCGCAACCACAACAAAAGGAAGAAATAATTGAGGCCTTGCTTGATTATAAAGACATATTTGCTTGGTCTTATGATGATATGCCTGGTTTGAGCACTGATCTAGTAGTTCATAAGTTGCCAACAGATCCCGCCTTTCCTCCGGTCAAACAAAAGTTGAGGAAACTCAAAACTGACATGAGTGTATTAGTTAAAGAGGAAATCACAAAGCAACTTGAGGCTAAAGTCATTCGAGTCGCTCAATATCCTACTTGGTTAGCCAATATCGTCCCCTTCCCAAAGAAAGATGGCAAAGTTCGAATATGTGTTGATTATCGGGATCTAAATAAAGCGAGTCCAAAAGATGACTTTCCGCTTCCTAACATCCATATTCTGCTGGACAATTATGCCAAACATGAACTTGCATCTTTTGTGGATTGTTACGCGGGATACCATCAGATCATCATGGACTATGAAGACGCAGAAAAAACATCATTTATCACATCATGGGGGACATACTGTTATCGAGTCATGCCATTTGGGCTAAAGAATGCAGTAGCAACTTACATGAGGGCAATGACTACTATGTTTCACGACATGATGCATAAAGAGATCAAGGTTTATGTGGATGATGTGATAATTCAGTCAAGAAAGCAGTAAGACCACGTCAAAGATCTGAGAAAATTTTTTGACAGGCTTCGCAGGTACAATCTCAAACTTAACCCAGCAAAATGCGTATTTGAGGTCCCGTCTGGAAAGCTTTTGGGGTTTATAGTCAGTCGGCGTGGTATAGAATTAGATCCTGCAAAAATAAAAGCCATTCAAGAATTACCTCCACCAAAGAACAAAACAGAGGTGATGAGCTTACTGGGAAGGGTGAATTATATCAGTAGATTCATTGCCCAACTCACAACAACGTGTGAGCCCATTTTTAAATTATTGAAGAAGAACGCTGTAGTTGAATGGACTGAAGAATGTCAAGGGGCATTCGATAGAATCAAAAGGTACTTATCGAATCCACCTGTGTTGGTCCCACCTGAGCCAGGCAGGCCCTTGATATTGTATATGTCTGTTCTGGATAACTCTTTTGGCTGTGTATTGGGTCAACATGATATCACAGGAAAAAAGGAGCAAGCCATCTACTACCTCAGTAAGAAGTTTACCGCTTATGAGGCTAAGTACACACTTCTCGAAAAAACGTGTTGTGCCCTGACTTGGGTAGCACAAAAGTTGAAGCATTATCTTTCATCCTACACCACTTACCTTATCTCCCGCATGGATCCCTTAAAGTATATTTTTCAGAAGCCTATGCCCACAGGCAGACTCGCGAAATGGCAGATATTGCTCACAGAATTTGATATCGTCTATGTGACGCGGACTGTAATGAAAACCCAAGCGCTAGCGGATCATTTGGCCGAAAACCCCATTGATGAAGGTTATGAGCCATTAAAGACTTATTTTCCTGACGAAGAAGTATCATGCGTCGACGAAGCTGTCTCTGATGATAGCCATCAAGGTTGGAAGTTATTCTTTGATGGAGCTGCTAATGTGAAAGGAGTTGGAATAGGAGCAGTTCTTATTTCGAAATCAGAACAATATTATCCCATAACAGCCCAACTTCGATTCTATTGTACCAATAATATGGCGGAATATGAAGCCTGCATCTTGGGCCTGTGACTGGCTATCGACATGGGAATTCAAGAACTGTTGGTGTTAGGTGACTCAGACTTGTTAGCCCACCAGATCCAAGGAGATTGGGAAACTCGCGACTTGAAGCTTATACCATATCGAGATTGTTTGCAAGACCTTTGTCGGCGATTCGTATTGGTAAAGTTTCAACACATTCCTAGAGTTCATAACGAGATTGTTGATGCCTTGGCAAACTTATCTTCGATGCTCCAACATCCCGACAAGACTCATATTAACCCCTTGCATATACAAATTCATGATCAGCACGCTTATTGCAATGTGGTCGAAGAAGAACTCGATGGTAAACCTTGGTTCCATGATATCAAAAAATACATTCAATCTGGAGAATATCCAATACATGTCGATGCTAACCAAAAGAGAACTATTCGACGATTGGCTAGCGGATTTTTCTTAAGCGGAGGGATCTTGTACAAAAGGACTTCAGATTTAGGACTTTTAAGGTGTGTAGATGCCAGAGAAGCTTCCACTATCATAACTGAAATACATTCTGGAGTTTGTGGGGCGCATATGAATGGGTATATGTTGGCAAAGAAAATACTTCGGACAGGTTATTACTGGCTCACCATGGAGCGAGATTCCATTCGATTCGTCCGTAAATGTCATGAATGCCAAATGCACGGGGACTTGATACATTCCCCTCCTTCTGAGTTGCATAAAATGTCTGCTCCATGGCCCTTCGTGGCTTGGGGAATGGATGTGATTGGACCTATTGAACCAAAAGCATCAAATGGGCACAGGTTCATCTTGGTAGCAATTGATTATTTTAGAAAGTGGGTGGAAGCAGCAACTTTCAAGTCGGTGACCAAAAATGCTGTGGTGAATTTTGTTCACTTCAACATTATTTGTCGATTTGGTATCCCAAAGATAATTATTACAGACAATGCTGTGAATCTCAACAGTCATCTAATGCAAGAGGTATGCCAACAATTTAAGATTACGCATCGAAATTCAACTCCATATCGTCCCAAGGCAAATGGGGCTGTAGAAGCTGCCAATAAGAACCTAAAGAAGATACTCCGCAAGATGGTGCAAGGTTCCTGACAATGGCATGAAAAGTTACCTTTCGCTTTATTGGGTTACCGTACCACAGTTCGTACTTCAATAGGTGCGACTCCCTACTCGTTGGTATATGGGACCGAAGCAGTTATACCTGCAGAAATTGAGATCCCATCTCTTCGAGTCATTGTGGAAGCTGAGATTGACGATGATCAGTGGGTCAAGACTCGATTGGAGCAACTGAGCTTGATTGATGAAAAAAGATTAACATCAGTATGTCATGGCCAACTATACCAGAAGAGAATGGCACGTGCATATAATTGAAAAGTGCGTCCTAGACATTTTGAAGTCGGTCAGTTAGTATTGAGGCGCATCCTCCCCCATCAGGTTGAAGCTAAAGGCAAGTTTTCCCCGAACTGGCAAGGTCCTTTCATGGTGAAGAAAGTGTTGCCCAATGGTGCATTATATTTGACCGATGTAGAAGGCAAAATGGTAGAAGTGGCTATCAATGCCGATGCGGTTAAAAGATATTATGTATGATCTTTATTTATCATTATTGCTATTTACATGTTTGGTTTTGGCATATTTGAAAGATTGATATGACGAAGGCATTTTATTCCACTATCCAAAATATTGTGTCATCATTTGTCTATCCCATTTGAGCTTAAGTTTTACTTTCTTTCGAACCCCTCTTTTGGAATCAAAAAAAATTGATAAAAGTGTCGAAAAAGAAAAATGAAGTCAGGAAAAAATCCAAAAGAGAGAAGTGTCTCAAAAAAAAAAAAAAAAAAAAAAGAAGAAGAAGTCAGAAAAAAAAATGAAAATAAAAATATAAATCAAAATCAAGCAAAAGAACAAATTTCGTGAACTACGTTTGACCTGATTCTTGCTACGACAAGATACGTAGGCAGCCCTACTCTGGGGTTCGGTCCAACCAAAATAAAAAGTTCAAGTTACCCAGTTTAAAAGAAACTGTGGCAAAAGTTATTTTCTTTGTGAGTCGATTCCAAAAGTTGTAAGTCTCACCCTAATGTTAAGTATCTTTTGAGCCTCATGCCACCCTTTCTTTCTAACCCTATCCAAAAGTCACGTTACAACCAAAGAAAGACCTTCAGATCAATCTTTGAAAATGTCAAGGCTAAGCATGGTATGGTGACATGATGTTCTATATTTTGGGTCACACTTGTCTTTATAAGCATAAAGGAAATACGACAGAAATGAAAAATGAGAGAGTCTTATTGGTGAAAACCCCCATGGGCACCATAAGGCGATGGTGAGATGAGAGAAACAAAAATGAGAGAGTCTTATTGGTGAAAACCCCCACGGGCACCATAAGGCGATGGCGAGATAAGAGAAATAAAATGAGAGAGTCAAATTGGCGAAAATCCTCACGGGCACCATAAGGCAATGGTGATTTGAAAATGAGAAAGGTTCATCGGCAAAAACTCTTTGGGGCCTCACTAGCCAGATGAGGTTTGTGATCTAGAGGCGACAGGCTCAAAAGCAAAACTCAGTTTTAAATTCAATAGGTTGGAAAGAGTTGATAAATGGTTGAGATGAGAAGATCGGGTTGCTTGATCCCAAATGCATGTCATAATCACTAGAACCGTCTATAATATTCAGATAAGTTTTCTTGCCTTCTTTCTTTTGGAAATAGGGACACCTGCTGCGTTTCTTTCCGTCCAATATTTTCATTTTTATTTTCTTGTCTTTATTATCAAAATAAAAAATCACCGTCCTCATTTTTATGTTGTATTTGAGTCAAGTCCATGGCAAAACAAGTGAGAAAGGACTTCAAAACTTGCTACCAACTCCTTTAATGGTGCAACGCAAGGGAAAGGGCCAGCACATAAAAGTAACATGATTCAAAGTGAAACAAAGTACCTAAGAATAGTCGTCATCAGACAGTTTTTGGATTCATAGGAATACAAAGGTGCGACAGAAGTTAAATTCAAAGGCGCCATGAAACGAAAATACGATTTGAGTTACAGTCATTGGGTAACCGAAATTTTGGGGTCGATAGTACAACAAGTTAATGATACTCATCAACGGCTCAAAACAGAGCTGAATATGACAAGTGCAGGAGCAATTGCATCAAAAGTCAAAAGCCATGAACCAACCACCATGTTGTTAAATTCACAATTTTTCTTTGTCTGAAACAGAGATAGGTGTTGCCTACAAATCAAAGGCTTCGAAGCCTGGATATCAGAAAGGGGCAATTCTTCACTTCAGCGAATGCAAGAAGCTATGTTGCGACACAAGCTTGCTAGATTACAGTCATAGTAAAAAATTATTATCTTTTACCTTTGCGAGATGCACTTTTGGGAATGGGGCAGGTCTTGGATTCACCCTCTTCATTTTTCAAATAGTTATGATTTTTAAACACTCACAAAAATTGTGGTACAAACTGGGGCAAAAATTTTTGTTTGTTTCTTTTGTTTATGATGTCTTGCAGGTTTTTCCTGGCAGAACATGATCTTGATGTCCGAATACACAGTCCCAAATCTTATCAGACGTTCAATCTCAATGACAATCAGAATTAGTTTTGAAATGCATGTAGCGGCCCGGCATCCTGACGTCAGTTTATATTCAACTAGTGGTAAAGAAACCAAGCATTCAAGAACTATCTCAGACTTTCATGTGAAAGAGCGTCAAAGATTCAATCTAAGTTTCAAGTTCAAGCCTCAAACCTCAGTTTCAAGATCAAGGTACCCACCAGAAGAGGGTGAGATGGTAACTGAAGATCCAAATGGGAGAACTACAGGAAGACTCAAGACAAGTAGAGTAGATAAGATATTGTATTTTTCATTTATCGTATTTTGTTTATGTAAAAACAAGAGCCGCGAACCGGAGACTCGACGGGACCTCACTCGACCTCTAACTCATCGTCTCACCCTTCCATCTCATTGAACTACACGGGACCTGATTCCCTTATAACCCGGGATATGTAGGCTGTCCCAAACCAGGACTCGGTCGCATCTTTTCCTCCTTTTCTTTTTCATTTCAAATAACAATAGGGTCAAAACTTGTCTCGTTGTCTACTTCTTTGTCTGAAAACTCTTTCGTGTTCACAAACAAAGAGGGGCAAATGTAGACACGCAATTTTTGACCCTCCCCGGGCTTTAACCTATTTTTTTTGCATTAAATATTTATTTTACGTCTAATTATTATTTTAGCTTTTATCTTATTTTTATAGGTTTTATTTGTAAAAAAGGGTTTCAATAAATGAGTCACATTTTAGGATAAGTTTTGCTTTTGCTTGTCAAAAGAAAAGAAAATTTTCAAAAAATATATTTTTCTTTTAATAAATAATCTATTGGTTTAAATATTTTCTTCATCAATATTTTAGGACTAGCTATTTAACTTTTTCTATATTTTTATTAATTTTAAATAGTTAGCTAATACTACTTTTACTACTATATTTTTATTTGTTTCTTTAACTAAAAGTAAATAAATTTAAAAAAAATGAAAAAAAAATGAAAAAAAAATGAAAAAAGCATCCTAAACTATCCAAACCCCCCACTCCCTCACAACACATGTCTACCCACTCCCCACAATCTGTACACACACACACGTCCCCCTCCCTGCACATCCCTACACTAACACACACACACTACTACTACACACATGCATATATATGTACACATACACAATAGAATATAAAAAAGGAGGAAGAGGACAAGAATACTGGGGTAGAAAGGAAAAAGAAGAAAAGAGGAGATGGAAAGTTTAAAAAAAAGGAACCACACGGACAAAATAGGAAAAGAAAAAAAAGACAGAAAGATAGAAGAAAAAAAAGATAGAAAGGGAGAAGGAAAAATTATTCTTGAAAGTTAGAGTTTGAGTTTAAAGTTTGGTCCCTGATTGGATTTCCGGTGACGGCATTCCCACTCGTACTTTCGTTTAGTTCATCATACAGGTTCTTATTCGATCCTACACTACTTATTTTTATTGTAAATTAAAACATGAGTACAATTGTTTAAATGACTTCACGCATCATTTAATATGAAAAGTTGATTATTTACGCGAGGCTATTATCATGAATGGTATATTTAGTTATCCGGTTATTTATTTATACCTAGTTTTGTGGTTTAACGTGATTTTATATTCTAATATTTTTTTTATAACATGCATGCATCTTTAAACGGGAGAGTTGTTAGTAAGTACCTACGGCATGCATGCAAAAACCATGTGAATGTTTAAAAAAAACAAAACATGTAGTTGTAAAGTATAATAAAGAGAGGGAGAGAAAAGAGACAGAAAACCGGAGAGAAACCCAAAGAAAAAAAAAAGTTAGAAACGATAAAAATAAAGAATAAGAATGCAAGTCGAAGTTAAAAGATCATTTGCTAGGTCTTGTGTAAGTTTTCAAATGGATGCGTTATATTGCTAATGATATCTAACGATTAACTATATCTACCTTGTTTAAGAAGCGTCCGTTAAGTTAATTTATTTTCATTTTTCTCAATTAGAAACTAAATATTTTTTTTAACTAGGTGTTGACAACTACTTACGGCACACAATGTTTATTATTCCCTGTAGTAGTTTTCAACTAATGAGTCACCGTGACTAATAAAAGAAAATAGTGCAAATAAGATAATAAAAATGATTCATGACTTATTTGATATTGTTTAGTCACAGTTTGAATAAATCAGTACAAAGACCTTGTTAATCATCAATTTTGATATGCCAAAATAATGGACTAGGAGTGACTGAAATACTAATCAAGTTTCGTCGAAATTTGATCTTTCCCATACATTGTCTATTTTAGATGGTTTGGAAAATTAGTTCTTATTGGTTAAATTGTTTGCAAATAATTAAATGTGTAACATGTCACCAATTAACCAAATTAATATAGTCATTTTAGTAGCGTGAATATAATTTTAGCCAATCCAATTTTTTTTAAAAAAATAAATGAATAACTCATAAAAAAGAACTTTAGGTTCTTAACCCAAATGAAGTTAGAGTTTAACAAGTGATAATTAGACGATGAAGTCGGAAAACACTACTACCGACCATTTGTTTCAGTAAAATTAACTTACTATTTTGAAGCCGATCTAATGGGGACGGATGGATTTTAAACATGTTATGTGCTTATTCAGACTTAAAAAATGAGAAGGGTCTATAAATGCTTCAAAGATGCGAAAATAATGAAAGTAAATAATATACCGAGGTTGATCATGTGTGTGGTTACGCTCCTTGATCAATCTTTGTAACTACAAGGCTTTGTGTGTGGTTACGCTCCTCAGCCGAAAACATAAGTCATAGTTTCTCTCATAATCCTTAGGCACAATTAGCAACTGATCAAACCTAATGTATCCTAAAGAATTAACTTAAGCCAATTATAAGTCAATAAAGCAACCATGCTAGAACCACGGGACTCGAGGGATGCCTAACACCTTCCCCTCGATCAATAGAATTCCTTACCCGGATTTCTAGTTCGCGGACCAATGTTAAAGAGTCAACTTACTTTTGATTAGGGATTCTAAACGGTGACTTGGAACACCATAACTCAATTTCAAGTGGCGACTCTGTAAAATAATAAAAATAATCCCTATTCAATAACGTCACTTTAATTGGAAAAACCCTTCGACCTAACGAAAAAGGGGTGTGACAATAGTTGCGACGACTCCCCTGTTTCATGATTAACCACCTTCATGGAGAAGCACAGAAACAACGAAATAGTTGAGAACCTAAGAAAAACGGAATTACAAGAACAACAACAACACAGGGGCGGCTCAAGCACATTGGTGGCCTAAGGCGAAAATTGAACGGAGACCTTAAATTTGTAAGAATTTTTTTTTTTATAAAGTCTATATTTTAAATTTTTTGAGATGCAAGATAGTCGATTTCTTCTAATAATTTGTTTTCCATTAATATAACTAATGCATTTAATCTTTCTTGAGACATAGTACTTTAAATACATCAAACTTCTTCTAATAATTCTTTACTTTTATATAAGAAGTTTATTGTTTTTACAAATGGTATTTAATATTTTTTTATAAAAAATCTATAACCTATTATTACTTAAAAAATATGAGGCCCCTCAAATTTGGGGGCCTAGAGCCGTTGCTTATTTTTTCAATAGGTAGAGCCGGCACTGCAACAACATATCCAGTGTGTTCTCACACAGTGGGGTCTGGATTATAGATAGATCTTTCTCTCACATTCTTTTTTGACAATTGCCCTCGTCAAATACCTCAATATTGAAACTTTTGATTAAAGGACAGAATATTATAAATAGATCATATGCATAATTACAAAATACTGGGGTCACTATATGGACCATACTGAATTAGAAACTACAAATATTCTTACTTAACTTGTTCAATCAAGAAATGAAAAAAACAAAAGGAAATTGTTTTAAGGAGATCCTAGTTAGGAAGTGCACTACACAACCACAAAAGGAAAAAAAAAAAGACAAAAACATATTACTTTCTCGACAAAGAGAGTGAAGATTTCATTAAGACCAACAATTGGCGACTTAAATTGTGAAGGAGTCCACAACCATGGCAATAATGTGAGGTTTTAAGACTTTCTCAGGATGAGTGTATCCATCTTCATTGTGTTTATATGTAACGTCAACAAGTCGAGCAAGATTGAGTATACGAGATAAAAACTCCATAGCTATGGGAGTGGGCCTAAGCATTCCTTCATTAATATCCTTCCATCCTGCGTCACCCATTTCTTGAAATTTAGCCATTGCCTCTTTTGTTGATACACTATGATCTCTCATGTAGCACTCAATTCCTGTTGAAAGTTGTCCCCTATTTTTCTCGACCTGCAAAGATGGTTAGATTAGAGAGTTAACTTTCATATTGCCTTAATTGTTGACGCAACACTCTATTTGTTCAATTATCACATAATGTTATAACTTTATGAAATACAACTCATAGTCTCATACCTCGTATGTGGCTATGTCATCAATAACTCGACATATTGTCACACAACCTTCAAGAATTTTAGGATTTTTTGACAACCACTCAAATTCTTGCTCCTTAGCATATGTCATGCCCAAATACGATGTTGTGGCAAGGAAGTAGTAAGTGGTAGTTACAAATGCATTCCGTAGGTATTCAGAAGCAAGTGGCATATGTCCTTCAATAAACCATTTTGCCTCAATATTATAACTTTTTACCAGTTCTTTCATCTGTAAACACCAAGCATACAAATTCGAAGTGTTAGAAAATTGTAACTTGATTGCTTCTTATTCACAAAAAGATGTGTGGAAAAAAGAAAAGATAGAAATGTATTAAGGAAAAAAAGCAAATTAAAAATTAGGTCGTCGAGACTCACTCTTTCTTTTGCGTAATAAACAACATGAGATCTCCCATCACTAGACATTTCCTTTTCATAATCCTCATAAAGATCTAGAAGAGCTTTATAACTGATTTTCATGTAATCAGGCAGACGATCAATTTCTTTAATATCCCATCTGTAAGGTGACAAAGCAAAGGTAAATTTATGCATTCCAAAATAGCATAAATAAAAGATCGGTTTAATCTTTTCGGGATATTCACTTTTACAGTATATTTGAATAAGTGAATTGATGAAGTTCATACCTTTGTATAACATCTGTGTATGTGGCAAGTTCTTCAATTGTACCATAAGCATCATAGGTGTCATCCACAATCGAAATCATTGCTATGGTCTTAACGAGCATGACGCGAGCTTGAGTATATTGAGGCTCAAAATATACTCCTAATGCCCAAAAGTAGCATTCAACTACTCTATCTCTAGCATATGGAAGTGTGTTGACGAAATTCAAATCTTTCCACCACCTGCAACATAACAAATTAACATCAGTACTTGATAAATGATCAATCAAAAAGATTTTATCATTTCTATATATTCTCACCTTGATACTTCAGCAAGTTCTTGTTTATGCAACATTTGGAGCAAGTTGTAATCCAATTTGGCAAATCGAAGTAACACATCATTCTTTGTTTCCTGCTTCTCGTAGATTGATGAGATGAAGAATCGAATCTCAATTCGAGGAATACCTTTGTGCAAAGATTGCTCAAGGGCATGCGTCACTTGCTCCTTAAGAGGAGAGTTCAAATGTAGAGTTGCAGACTCAAGATGAGTAGTGGAGAAAGCAAGTGCATGTTCTAAGATGTCTTCCTCATGAGTCCTTACATGTGAAGCTTCATACAAGCTCAATAATCCTAAGACATCACTAGCAAGGGACTCCTTGAGTTTGCCATTTCCATCTAGGAATTTGCTGAAAATTTCTGATAATACACAATATTAGCCTTCCTATCAAATGGATAATATATCTATATATATATAATTACGACAATATTGAATTTGTAGTACTTCAAGAGGTACTTACTTGGAGAGATGTTGTGGCCATGTTGTCTAAGCAATCGAAATTGAAGAGCACAAGTGCATAGATCATCATTATAGTCATCACCCTCAGAGTTTGAATTTTCATTGTAAATCCGATCCAAAATCTCATCGATTTCTTTCTCAAAGTGATAGGCTATGCCAAGGCGTTCAATAACATCAATCAAATTCAATGTCTCAGCCAATTTCCTTCCAGTATCTAACAACATACTCCTTGTTTCTTCCTTCAATACTTCAATCTCTTGAGCATACTTTTGTGCAACCTATAAATATATTCAAAAGCCAAAAGAAATCAAACGACATTGTCTAATAAAAACTAAGAATTAACTAAGAAGGTACTATGAAGAAAAGATGATGACTATTAATTAATTACCTGGTTGTCGATGGAGAAAGAAAGAAAAAGATCGCCCCATAGACTTGGAGAGAAGTTGGCTACGGGGCGAAAAATCTCTTCTTCTTCAATATGGTTAACAGTATTATTGCAAACTGCAGCTGAGGCCATTGCTAAATATGATAGTATTTTCTTCTTCTTTTAAGGAATAAAAGAATGTAATTCTTAATTTGAAAATTGAAGGAAGAAAGAATGTAACTCTTAAGTCGAAAACTGATGACTTAAATGGAAGAAAAAGGACAAGTATATATAGTGTGGTAAGGGACACACAACCAATTTTCTAATCTTTTTTTTGTTGTATGTAAGTTGACCATCTCTCTTCTTCTTTGTTTTTTTTTTCAAATTTGGAGGAATATAACCTTATCTAATTATTGTTTGCCTTACTTTGACTATATAATAGCAAGAGCGGCAGCAGCCATTTTGAAAACTTTCTCCTTCCGTCTCAAATTATTTGTCGTTATAAAAATTTAAAATAATTATTTTTTTCATTTTATTATTCTTCGAGACTTTCAGCTTACTAACCAAGGGCTTTATTGTTATTCCTCAATTTTTGTGTTATCTAAATACTTTTCCAAGCGTTGATAGAAATGTCAATGCCTTTTCCATCGAACTCCTCGCACCAAACTTGTCTTATGTAATTTATATTTCCTATGAAATTTGCAAGTTGTTACATAGAAGCGAGTTTAACCCAAAAAAAAAAAAAAAAAAAAAAAATCAAGATAGTTTTTATTTATTCCCTTTGGTATTGTAAAGGGGTGTAGTCTAACTTTTCTTAGGTGGGCCTCCGCTAGAAATTATTCTGTGAAAGTTATATAAATCACAACCCTTTGGAGCCAATTACTCTCTATCTCAATTTTTTTTAAAATTACTAAAAATCTCTGATTTAGTTCACACGGATACATCACATTTCACACGGATACATCACATTCTTTTGGATACATTACTTAATTTTATACGGATACATCATATTCTTTTGGATACATCACTTTATTTTACACGGATACGTATCCGAGCTTTTAAGTAAGATCAGGGATTTATATAATTATTTAAAAGGATTGAAATTTTAAGTAGTTATAGTAAGTTAAGTTGTGGTATGAAAAAAAAATCAATTTTTAATACACCTTATCATTTTTAATGGCCCAAAAGGTATTGAGTGTGCTGGTAATAAAAACACAACATATAAGCTATTGATTTATATATTTATTAACTTTTCAAAAGAAAACTAAATGGCTTTATTAACAGAATGAGCCTCCATCTTTTAATCCTTTCCAGTTGCCTCACTTGACCTTATACAGGAACATATTTGTATTATACCTTTTTATGAAAATTTATCTATTATTATAAGAGTGAATAATGCAAGAACTGACAATTCATTTTTTTAATCTTTTCCCAGTTGCCCTACTTGACATTATACAAGAACATATTTGCAAGATATCATGTATAAGATATCCACAAGATATCATGTAAAATTTTAAAAAGTTAGCTTAATGGTACATAGTCCTGAGACTTGGAATTTGTCCTTTATCTAACTGGAAGGGCCCCTTAGCATCTTTAGGGAGTTGATACCGATCAGATCTACCCGCGATCAGTTTACGAAACAAGGAGTTAAGCAAGGGTCAGGAGATTGATAAATTTCTTGTGGTTCATGGTAGCTGCAAGCTTGGCCATAGAGTCTGCCACTTGGTTTCCTTCTCTGAATTTGCGACATTACTGCTTTCCGGTCCTTGTGCGGTTAAGCCTTTACTTAGTAATCCATTCATTTCCACTTATCACGTTTCGCATTACGAAAGTCAACTTGACTAAACTTCAAAGCTAAATTGAAGTGTATTAATTTGATATTTTAAATTTTAAATTTAGATGTTCGAAAACGATATAAAAAATGTTATGAGTTGCAATCCTTCTCATATTAATATGACGAAAAAATATATCTTAAAATATTAGTCAAAGTTCATGCAGTTTGACTCTCGAAAAACGAAAGGTAAAGAGTAAAAATGAATGGAGAGAGTAGTTTCATGATCTGCAAATGTAGTGACATATTTATAAATACGTAATTTAATTTGATAGACTGCCTGCGGAAAGGAAAGAGTTTACCAAACCATATAATAATTCATTCTTGTGTACATCGCGTGAGTCTGTCTCCCAAACGACGATCGCTCATCTAATATAAAATTAATGAGTAGATCTCACATTTCCCTTGCCAAAAGTTGACAAGGTAAAATTTTCACTTATTCATCGAAAGAAGCATCCCTTTTAAAGCCATAATTGATTTTCTTTGACACCTAACCTAATGAACGAAAGAATCCTTCAAATATCTATAAGGTAACCTGAAAATCCTTAACAATTTATTGGTAGTGATATGAAGGATATTTTAGAAGCAAATGATCAATATGTTAGTGTGCTCTTTACATGTTTATTATGGGGCTTGATATAAGTTTGTTTATTCCCCTCATGTACTCATATTTTTCTAGTTAGGTACTAATATATAGAGGTTGAGGTCAATGCCAAATCTCCCATCATATTACCAGCTTGAAGAAAATTTCCCTTGGCAAAATCCAACAATTACTTTCAAGATTACCAGCAAGCATGATGAATTATATAGCTTGATTTAACAAAGATCAACGAAGATGCTACACAAAGACGGAAAGGAAAATATTCATTCCGTGTTTTTGCCAGTGTTTTTCTAACATCAAATAAGATGCTACACAAATGTTTTATCTTTCTCGTACAACAGAGATTCACGACTAAGCATAGCATTTACAAGATCAAGGCACATCGTGCAAAAGCTCAGTAAAGGTATTCCATTCATTTGTCTTTAAAAATTTAACGAACTTACATCATCTTGACTCGTTTACAGTTTGAAACAGAGCTCCGAATCCCTCTGCCTGTTACGGAATATGGAGCAGCTGCTGATCGAACAGAAGGCGACTTGTCAATGTATGCATATCTTTCATTACCATTCCAGTATAGAATCACCCGGTTAGTGCAAGCATGTGACCAGCTATCTCCTGTTTAGCAAGACTTATTAAGAAGCTAATACCGACAATGCTCAATACAAAAAGATCACCATCTTCGTTTCCCTCAAACTTATCACAAAGAGAACAATTCTCTTCAGGGTTCGGGGTCAAAATCAGTAACATAACAAGTATGTATTATACCAAGTTACAACATTACAAATGGAGGCTTTGTAAATACCTAATGCAAGAGCTAATTGATATTGACCGTCTGTATACTTGGTGGTTACTTGATTCAAGAGGATAACCTACACAAATGAATCAAAAGTTAATGAATTGATATAATCGCAAATAAAACTAGCGCACTGTATCAGAAAGATAATCACTTAGGTAACGATGTTATCCTTACTGCCAAAGTAAATTTCTTTGCGAGCTTCATCAACTTTAAGGCCATTCCACCCAGTAGACGGGTTCTAAGGGCCATGTCATCAAAATCTTGACGGAAATGGAATGTTATGCTATCAATAATAACAACCTTAACCTATTAAAAATAAAGTTTCAGAAATTACATGTTTTAGTAATGCAGATAAATATTAAAAAAGAAAAGAGTTACTCTACCCACATCTTTATGCTCTGAGATGAACTTTTCCAAGTAATTTACAACAGCAATTTGCTCAGTGTAACTACAGACGCGAAAATAGAATATGTTCTCAAGGAAATCCTTTGGCTGCATGTTAACTTGACAAGTTTGTAAATCCCTCTTTAAAAATCCATGATATTCGCGCATGTCTTCCAAACAAGCTTCAGCGATTTGTAAAGCACGCTCCACCATGAAGCTGCCTTCTGTATCTACAAAATGCATATAACGCCAAGCGCTTGGCTGATTTTAAAAACAGAATAACTATAATTGATGTAAGACGTGAAGAAAAACAACTCTGTCAGCATGTACCTATATATATTGCCTTGCCTTGAAGACCACCAAAATCCATGGGAATTTGAACGTTCACTGCAAGTTGTATCCTGCATTTTAAAGTGTCATACGACACTTTACCCAAGAAAAATGAAGCTATTCCTAATACACAAGAAGAACATACGACAACAATTACCCAAGTTGAGTTTTTCCAATTCCGGGCACCCCACCTGAAACAAGTAGAAGATAATTTATCTTAACTTGAAGAAAACTGCAAATGTGTTTGTTTTAGAAATGCCAATAAGCAAGAGTGAACATCTTATGACATTGTTAGTAATGGGCAAGCATATGTAAAGGTTAAAACACTAACCAATTTCAGTAACCTCTTTGCAACTTATACCCCCACCCAAGATGTCATCCAACTCTGAACAGGATGTTGTGATACGTCCAAGCGATTCCTCCTCGTTAAGCATTTCCCAGGCACTCTGTGCTCCTAGCCAAGAAATGCATAACTAAATATTCTTCCTTTTTACAAAATAATCAAAGCAGAAAAATGACACCACATGCTACTGTCAACACAAGTCAGGCTGAAACAAACTTAATCATTTGAACAAATGACTTCATAATTGTAAATTACTGTAAGTATTATCTACATGACTTCTGACAAACAAACCATCAAGTATTCAAAAGTTTGAAAAGGAGAGAGAATAGTAGTAATAACATACCATTGACAATAGAGCTAGTTCCACTAGATCTTTCAGATCCCCTCCTTTGTGATGCAACTCTCAAAATCTCGAGCGCCTCATTTTCTGAAATCTTTAGATCTATAACAGTAGAAGTAAAAAGATATGAAATATTGTACATATGCATAAAAACACAAATTAGGAATAACATTAGTGTCACTGATTAAACAAAATTTAATCTGTTACTATAATTTCCCATCACTTAATCATAAGCAACAACCGAAAGAAAATGGAAGTCAAACGAATTTAAGCATTTTATTCATAGCTCCAAGTTCATTCCTTTCCTAATTCTCCTCAAAAATGAGTTCCCCGTGCATCCAGGGGTAGAGCGACAATGGTGGCTACAGATTTGGCAGAACTCAGTAACTTTGATTCAAACCTTGTATTTGTGTTAAAGGAATAATACATAAACAGACACTTAAAAACTTGGCCTTAGCTGCCAAGTAAACACTCTAACTTTGAGAGTGCACATCTAGACAACTCAATTTGGTCTCAACTGACAAATAAATACTCCAACCCGTCCCCACTGTATCTCATGGACACCTGACTCTGACGTGGCATATAAATTTTGGAGGTGTCTAGATGATCATTTTGTAGTTAGCGTATTTAATTGACACAGTGGAGACGAGTTAAGGAGTTTAAATGTGCATACTCAAAGTTGGAATGATTAGTTGTCAATTGAGGCGTAGTTGAAGTGTCTATTTATGTATTATGCCTAAAAAGTTCTATATCCAGAACCCAATAAGTAAAAATAATTGTGACCCAAAACCCATAAACTAAAAATCCCAACTCCGTCTCTCCTTACATCTATGATTCAGTTAATGTTTCCCAATGAAAAGAATTGCATATTTCCAGCAGAAGATTAAAAAGCCTTTCAAGCATCATACAACATGGAGCTCAAAATCTGAGTCCGGAAACTTGCATCTGGTGACCAAGCATCATCCTAGGGATAAATTTAGGCATAATACATAAACATGCCCTTTAAATTATTTTTTGCTTGCATCAATGCCCTCCAACTTTGGGCGAGCACAAATAGACACTTAAACTATTATAAAATTAAACAAACAGACACACGTGTCCTACGTGGCTACCTACATGTAGTGGCGGAGCTAGCATACATTGAGGGGGTTCATCCCCTTCGGCGGAAAATTACACTATTTATGTATGGTTAAAATTATTTTTTATGTATATATAGTAGATGT
The DNA here is from genome assembly GCA_031232105.1 of Capsicum rhomboideum. NCBI lineage: Eukaryota > Viridiplantae > Streptophyta > Magnoliopsida > Solanales > Solanaceae > Capsicum > Capsicum rhomboideum. The sequence goes on from CP124714.1 coordinate 153,579,909, forward strand.
TGAACCCCGTTCGACTAGTTCGTGTGTACACTTTTGAACCCCCTCAATGAAAACCCTGGCTCCGCCACTGCCCACATGACATCTCACGCGAATTGCCACGTAAGATGCGTGTGTCTACTGGTTCAATTTCATACAAGTTTAAGTGTCTACTTATGCACACTCAAAGTTGGAGGGCACATTCGCAAGCTGAAGCTAAGTTAAAGGGCACGTTTATGTATTATGCCAAATTGTCATAAATTTATACTATCTACCAAACACGGTATAAATCTTATTCCAGGCTTAATCCTGGTATATCCCACCTTATCCCATCCAGCTTGGGATTAGAGATGAGATAAATTAGTCCAAGAATTATAATTAGCCCAGAATAATTTAGTCCACGTACCAAAAGAGACCCTTAATTCTCCCCAATTTCACTACAAATAAAAGCAGATGTTATGGTTTTACACTAGGCGCTAACAAATTAATTAACCATTTTTTAATCCGATCGCTAGCCAATTCAACCATACATTCAGAGCATTAATTGAGAGAGAGAAGAAGGATACCGCGGGCAATATCGGAGTGAGAGACGGAAAATAGAAAAGAAAGACAAGTGTAACCGCCGGAAATCAGCTTCCCTCTCAGCGACGACGATATCGGAAGACTTGAAATTTCCATTTCCACTCTCCACTCTCTGCTTTTCAGGGTTTTCCCGCTCAAAATTGGAGAAAATGTAACATGGGTATATTACGAGAAAATGACAAAAATGAACATTTTTTATAGGCAAGACTTGTCCGCTATTAATTTATCACATAAATAATAAATAATAGAGGTACTTTTATTATATTATCCATCAAATATAATTAATTTAATATTTTAAAAAATATATTGAATATGACTTTAATTAATAATTAAGAGTAAGATGGTAGAAACAGGTAAATTATTCATTAATTTTTTAAATTTGACAAGTATTATTGAATATCTATTTTTAGTAATATGGACAAGTATTATTAGACGGAGGGAGTAATTCAAAGTAATTTCTTAATTATATTCTAGCAATTTTTATCTTTTAAATTTATATATAAAAAAATAAGTATTTTAGATTCTTAATTATCTATGCCTATTTTGAAGACTATGAAAAAAAAATTAGAAACGCAAATTTCATCAAATACTAAAAAGTGCAAGTTAGACACTCAAATATTATTATTTTTTTGAAAAAAAGTTGCATCTGACTTTAAGAAATAGACCAAAAATGAAGTAGAAAATATAAAAACTGCACCTCTGAACTTGAAATCCGCAATCCTTTTTATCATAATTCTCATAAAATCTAGAAGATAAAGTTTGTTTAATATTTGATGGCGTAAAAAAAAATTTCAAACGGTATATTTTGAACCTCTGGCCAAAGACCAAACACCAGAGAACATTTTTATTATTTTTAGATAATACTGTAGAAAATATTTCCTTTTTCTCCTTGGGTTTCATTTTACGACTTAACTAATACAATCCCCTTATATTCAATCAAATCTAAACAGCAAGACCACTTGGAAAATATCAATAACTAATACGCTACACGTGAAGTAATTCCAAAGAGTATTTTATGAAACTTAATATTCATTTATTAAAGCAAAGAAAGAACACTAATGGAATATTATACAAATTATATCATTTGAACAAATTTAATTAGAAAAATACAGTAGAGATGTAGTATCTCAAATTACAAGAGAGACTACTGTTACAACAACAAACCTTGCAGAAGCTCTCTGAAAAAGTTTCCTTTTGTTTCTTATTGAATACTACAATTTTTATTTATTTTTTTGTTTTCCAAAATAAGTAAGAAAAGTAATTTAGAGAAGGGTTCTACACTTAAGTATAGAATTGAGACTTCTCCATCTAACTTAGCTGAATTTTTAAAGTACAAGCTGGAAAACTGCCAAATGCAGGAGCAATAAACCATGATACAGCATCAAAATACAGAGTTTCTCCCCAGAGGCTCATTGCTCTTGAATTATGGCTCTTCCAAGAATTTCTGCTCACCAACTTTCGAAAATGATTAGGTATTCAATCTTAATTCTATGCAAACCACTTCTATAGAGGTCTCAGGGTCATCCATTAGAGTATCTACACGTTTGTGGATGCCCGTTGTAGAAAAGTCTTATTATTTAAATTGCAGACTGGGACTCTTGCTTGATAGATGCCTTAATGAGAGAGGTAAGTGATGGATGCATCCGTGCTGTTCTCATTGAGCGAGCTTCACTTTTTCCTTCAGCATACTCCTCACCAAGTGGCCACCTTGGGCGCAAATCAAGCTGATCAAAGGAGCAATCGGTCAAAACTAAACATGGTAAGGAGAATGGAGTGCGGAGGGGGGAGGGGGCTTCACGGAACAGGAAGTAGAACAACAGAAATTCCATAAAGCAGATCATTTTAACATGTAGGCGTTTATTTTGACTGAATACTCACATGACTTTTGACAAGCTTAACTTTCAAGGTTCAAATTTATGGCCTGTAATGCACAGTCAACGTATACAATGGCCAGTTTGACAAAAGGGAAGAAAAAGTCTAACCACGGCATCTTCTGGTTCATTTGCAGGAGGTGGAGGATCAAATCTGCCCAGACGGAAATGTTCAATGCCAGTCCACGCAACCATTACACCTATCAGCACAAGCCAGCATATTAGAGTGCAATGTCAAGCTATGTGCACTTCTGAGCTAAAAAAGTTCACCAGAAAACAATCAACCTACAGGCACTGCATGCCAATTTACTTGACTCAGTATGAGACAAGACCTCTCCTCTAAAACCTTAGAACTTTAAAAATAAAAAAAACAAAGTTCCTGTATGAATATAAGGCAACATAAGGAGGAGAATAGTCTAACCATTGTCAGTACAAAGGCTTGGAGGGGGGCATACAAGTTTCAGCCCTTTCCTATTCACAACCTCATCAAGCCGAGCTCTGACATACTTGTTAGATGCAACACCTCCAGACACTACCTGTGGAAGGTAAATGGGGCAATTAGCATAGTTGACATTAATCTTCTAGGATCATGTGAAGTTAATACTATTGGAGTAAAGCCAAGAAGGAAGGTATTAGTCATATAAAATTGCAGAAAATAGAGAACACTGACCAAATGATTTATAGAAGGCTCAACGTTCAAAGCCCAATCAATTGCCCGTTCACACTTTTCCTCCAAATGTAATACTGCAACTCGCTGCGTGAAGTGTTGATTGCAAATGCAACAAGATCAAGAATATGGAGGAGGTACAGGAATTCATTGATTTGTAACCAATAATTCTTAGTTTTAAAAAAATTGCAACAAGATCAATATTCTTTAAAAGCTACCAAATATATTATCGCGACTCGCTGCGTGAACTGTGTAGTGTTTATTGCAAATGCAATGAGATTAAGAATATGGAGGAGGTATAGGAAATTCATTGATTTGTTAACCAACAATTCTTAGTTATAAAGAAAATTTGACAAGAACAATCTTCCTTAAAAGCTTTATACCTGGAAGGAGGCAGCAATATCTGCCCGAGCCTGTCTCTCTTCATCAGAAGCTGAAGCAAGAGAGATTTCAGCATTGCTGCATACAACCTATAAAATGTGAATGGCTAGGAAGACAAGGACAAGACAACCAACTGATGTACATTGTTTTCCTAGTGATTCATTAAAATTTACGACCATAAGACAAAGCTAAAAGCTACTGTACTTTTTGGACCATGAATTACAGAACACTATAATGAGGTACCATTGTAGAAAGAGGAAATAAGAAGAGAAAATTCTTTACTCTTTTCAAGAATTTCTGCTTTGACACAGACAGTTTGTTTCCATATATTGGATAATTCATTGTTTACCTCATTGGGAATGGAAAATTAAATTCTATAATTTGAAAAGAACAAACAATGCAGCGGCAACAGTGGTGAAGGTTTAAGATGAAATGAAATGGAAAAACGCTTTGCAAAGCTGATTAATTACTTTTTTCCTAATGAATCACATACATTCTTTTTGCTTCAATTGCCAACCTCACTTGCGTCTTCAGACCAGCATATGAGAAGTTGCAATCCTTGTGTTGTTTCATAGGGACCTAACATTTGTTCAAGCTTTTAGTCAGTTGAGCAAACAATACAACTACTAAAACTCCTTCATAAGAAAACCTGGAAACGTATATAAGTGCAAATGTCTCTAAAGTAACTTACTTTAAATTTGACAGACTTGGCATCTCCTTCTCGAGCTAGCTCCTCCACTGCAGGGCCACCACTCCTCCTCAGATCAAGACCTAGCCATTTTGCTGTTTTGTCATATGCCTCACCAATTGCATCATCAATTGTTGTCCCAAGTTGTATGTAATCGCCAAGATCACGTGCAAGGATTAAAAGATTATGCCCTCCTAAAAAGCATATGAATGAAAGAAAATTTCTTAAGTTATTGACATCTAATTCACAGGAAAATACAACTGCTCAAATTGTTATTCAGTATGAAAACTAAATTTTATGTTGTTGAATTGAGAAACATATCCAAAAATTAGCATACATTGGTTTAAAGGTTAAACAAATCACTGTTCTTAACTTTTTAGATAGGTCAGGTCCCTTGGGAAAAGAAACTAAAGAAACAGCACAAACTATAAATAATATGCTTGAATTGAATCAAACATAAGATGACTGAATGTTTATATGAGAGATTTTCGTCGTACATGATACAATCTAAGGGCTCATAAGCATAACAATGAATATCATGAGCATCCGGACACTCATATAAAAGACCTTTAGACACGAATTAAACTGCAAAAAGACGTCGGCGTTCATGTAACAAATCCTAGATCTTTATATTCAAGTGATGTTCCAAAATGAACTGATATAGATAGCAGATGATGATCGTGCAATTAGAATTAGCGCAATACTGTATAACTTGGCCATATATCTCTAAAACACAGGAAAAGATAACCCAATATACTTTTAAGTAAGAATAAACAAAACAAACCTATAAAATTGTATAAGGTTATCTAACCTGAGACAAGTAGGGCCATGAAAGGAAATTGCAGCTCTCTTTCCACTAACCTAAAACAGAGAAAACGTTAGTTCCAGGTGGTTTACAGTAAGTTCCAGGTGGTTTACAGTACACAGTTTGCAAATGCCTTGAAGCATAGTCTTTGTGGACACTTTAACTCATCTGTAAGAATAAGACAGGAGGTTTTCTTAGACACTTTGATAGCTTTCTGTAAGCTTATGTAGAAAGCAATATTGGGGTTGAGGAGCACTCCATGGGCGAAAACATGTTCTCTTATCTGCTTATTCTTATTTGAGACTCCAAATCAATGAAATCATCTGTAATTACTAAATAAAAGAGTTCCAGAAGAAGAAAAGAAAGGGAAAAAATGAAGTAGAATACAGACAGAAATCCTGATTACCACCTCGTACCATGCAATCAATGATTAATCTTTGTTTTCTAAAGGAGACAGACAAGAACTCTAAAACAAGGTATCCCATGATATATCTAAGGTGACATCAGATACCTCTACAGCTACAAAGCAGATCATAGATTATCATCTCACTAAAACGAATGCTGCCCCTAAAAATAAAACAAAGAAGCTAAAAAGAAATATCCGACTTATTTATCTGATTCTCTGAAAATTTTTGGCTACCAAATAAATAGCAAAACAATCAAGAATAAGTAAGACAGAAGAATAAGTAAAACGTAAATGCAGTACCGCAGAGGACATAATTCATCTTACAAGATTATTCAAACCAAAGTTTTTTCTTTGTTTTATTGTTATTATTTATTTAGCAGTATTCTGGATAAAGTAATTGAAGGTTATGAAATTCACAGTCCAGTAACTAACTCCGGAATCGGACAAATTCCCAACAATTTTTTAGCTATATGCACTGATCTTAATCTACTGCCTGCTACTAGATGAACAACTTAACCTTTATTCCATATTCCTACCTGGCAACCAGAGTATGAGCTTCCATGTGATGGACCCCGACAAGAGGTAAATAATGAGAACCAGCAACTTTTCTTGCTTTCTGCACACCAACTACACAGAAATGGGCACAAATAAGGTACAAGGACTAACACAAGGTTCATTAGTTATCACGAAATGCATATCTTGTCCCACATGAATATCCCCAATATTTAATAATATAAGTAGTCGATGTTAGAATTTTACAAACATTAACAAATAAGAACAATACTTTATTCTAAACAAAATAGGCACATTAATTGGTGCAGAAGGAAAGTAAAAAGAAAGAAAAGAAAGCAATGATCAGCCCTCCCAAAGGAAAAACTAAAACAAAGCCAAGAGAAGAAAAGAAAGAAAGGCTACTAAAGAAGAGGTTGAATAAAAACTTACTTCGCAGACAAAGGCTTAAACCAGGACCAATCGTGACAGCAACTGCAGTTAGATCGCTCTCAGTCAGATTAGCTTTATCTAGTGCTTCTTGTACCACCTGAATAAAATAAGTATCACATTGATCACAGGAAACACTTGCCAGAAATATGATGTGTCAACTAAGATTAAGAAGCTAATGAACTTAGAAGTGTGATGTGATAATATAAGTCAGAATTGTAACAAGAAGCGAATTTGAGGCTGGGTCCTTTAGAATGACATCCACCATGCTCCTTGTGAACAATGATTGGCATGCCTCAGAACAACAAAACTGAAAAGGAATTTGAAATTTTTTCTATTATGGAATCATAGTATATATGATTAGAATTGTGATTTAAGAGTATCTATTAAAGGATATAGACCATCAACCAGTTGAATTCATTCCAATTCATTGAATTAATTCGCAATACAGAATATCAGAAAAGAAGGGAACTCAGATTATTACTCTTTTCCTTGTTGGTAGAGATCCACTGATTGTCCAGTTCATTAGGGAGCGTTTTCTGGTGGGACAATAGGGTATCCTTCTTTAATCATTTCCAGAAAAGTTGATAAACTTTACCTTAGGAAAGATGATCTAACAAGTAAAGCCACGAGAGGACATTTTTAAATTAATCCCAGACCAGAACTTCTCTCCTCTTTCCAGTTTATCATACAAATCAAATATGGGGAGAAAAGGACAAAAGCTCAGAGAGACTTTAAGTACAGGAGAAACCCCGAGGTAAGTTTTTTCACGAGATTTAATCATATTTTTTAGTACCTATACTGAGTTAGATATTAGGTTGTGGAGCTGTTTTAGTTTGAGGCTGTGAGAAATGATTGCTGAGCAAATGGAGCCTCCGGTGGTTTTTCAGCAAGGAATTGGGTGGGGATTGGTTTCTCCAGACTTCTGTTGGATGGTGGTGACAGCATCTAAGAGCTGATTGTTCTTGGGGTATTTATTAGAGTATTAGATAATTTTTAATGACAGTAGTCATAGTTCATGAGAAAATATTGATAATTTGGTACTTAACAAGCACTTGTCTGTTAAGTTCATGTCACTACTATGAAGTCTGAGCCTAGAGGAGATACTAAAGAGGGGCTAATCCCAGGGAATTTAATAATATTTTAAAAATCCCTTTCGTATCAATATCTAGGAAAACTGAAAAGATAATCAAAAGATGCCAAATTGCCAATTAGCAGATTCTGTTTCCTAGTGAAAAGTGAGGTAGTACAAAAGGGTCCTAGAGGGAACCTTATCTGCACTAACAGAAATATAGAAAATTGCTAAACAGAACATAATATCATGATGCACAAACACAATGTTCAATTGATTTAGTGAAACATCTGGCATGTGAAATAAAATAAACCACTTGGCTAGAGTTCATTGACTTTTTAAAACCTGATAACCTTGATGTTTAGCAAGAAGTTGATTACTTTGCAAATTGATATATTCTCAACCTGTCTTGTTGAAACACATGAACATGCAAGGGACATGGTATAACACCTAAAAGATGCCCACTGGATACCATCATAACACTTTCCACCACTGATCAACAGTTTCCAAGTTCTTGATACGAAGTACTTCAACATTGACAGCATATACCTGATCAATCACCAGTGCATGTGCTTCCTCTGCCATCTTAGGAGCAACTCCTCCATATCGAGCAAGCAGTTCTGCCTTGATGAAATACAGAACTTCAAGATTAGAAAAAAGACCATGTAAAGTTGGCACACAAAAGTAGTATAATTTGGATAACTTCTCGAACTTACAATTCTTTAGAGCACTGAGAAATTCCCTTACATGAAGAAATAACACTGCTGTGAACAGAAACCAAATTATACGGTATAAGAATATAAAGGAAAGCTACTTGGCGTCACTTCAGATATTATGTTGACTACTCTGCAATTATCCGTAGACCTCTTAGTAGCCCTTCCCACAAACCAAACATCCCATTTTTATCCTCCTGCTGCTATTTGTGATATATGCACGTATCACACAACCTTCCGGATTTCCTACAGAAAGTTTCACCCCAACTAATATTTTATGTGTTGATTTGTAGATCATGCTCTAACCAAAAAGAGCATACTCTCACTACACTTGTATTACCATAGTGGTCCCTGAAGCCCAGGGTTGGCCGGGCGCATCACCAATAAAGCATCAGCTACCTGCATCTAGGTTAAACATTCATAACTGTTTCAGATTCAAAGATGTCTTCAAATCATCAGCTATCAGTTGATACTACAATGTATCTACTAAGTCTTATGTGATACCATGGCTGTTCCAATAAACACGAGATCCTAGAAATTGAGTCCCACATCGGTGGGTTTTGGAAATTTGATCAACTTATATGGTCTTGGGCAATCCTCCCTTCAAGAGCTAGTTTTTGTGGTTGAGTTAGGCCAACGTTCTATTTATTTACATGGTATAACGGTATCAGAGCCAGACCAAACTCAATTCATTGTTTCATCCTATGTTGGTCCCCCCGTCTTATATTATCCACGCTCCAGATATCCACTCTTGGGCGTGCGGGGGTTGTTGAGTCCCACATCAATGGGCTTTGGAAATATCTTCTTATATGGTCTTAGATAATCCTCCTTCATGAGCTAGCTTTTGTGGTTGAATTAGGCCCAAGGTCTATTTCTTTACAATAACATTGGTATTTGGCATGTGGGCCAAATTATTGGCTTTTCAGCTATATTATTAACTAAAACATATCAGCATATCTCTTATTAACCAAAAGCAATTATCTGGAAAGAATGCTCCGCATTTCCTTGTGGAAGGATGCTTAAATAAGTTTTAATCTTTGATATACTACTTCTTTGTTAATGGATTTCCTTTATGTACAAGTCACAAGATTTTCCCACATTTCAACTGAGTACCAATACTTGTAGAGTATTATTTAAGCCCGTTATATTTATAAATAGGAAAACAAACAGAAACGATGAACTCCAGCAACCATTGTGTAACATGACCTGTGTGATTCTAGTTAGATCCCAATGTCCAACTATTTACATACTGATGCAAAGTAAATTAATCAATAAAGTATGCAATAATTTATCATGGAGTAGCCATAAATTTAACAGAACAAGATAATAAAATTCAAGTAAATGGAAATTCTCCAGACTTTCTGCAACTATATGAATATATATATATAGTACCTGAGACGAGATAACTTGGCTGAGAATTTCACCTTTGCTATTTACCTACAATAGAAGATACAAAACTGAATAAACAAATCTTTACAGCAGCTTCACCGCCCCCTCTCCCCCCCCCCCCTCCCCCCCCTCCCAAAACCCCCAACCCCCAAAACCAAAAAAAGAAAAAGGAAACAGTCCCAGAAACAAGGGGCATAGCTAGAACACCGGGTTCGCCAACCCTAATAGCTTTAGGGGTCGATTGGCAGCTGGTTAGAGTTATGCAAGTATTAGTAATACATGGATTAGTTATGAGAGATTGTATGTACTATTTTATGCAGTGATTAGTTAGCAAGGTTTAGTTATTCATTTATACTTATTCCACCTTCTATCCTGCATAAATTAATACATAGATTCCCTCATAACTTATAAATTTATTAGTTATACAGGTTTCTAAATTATAAGCCAAACAACAAATTAATTTATACATAAAAAACTTACCTCCTAATCAGGTACTGCATAACTCATCTTCAAACCAGCTACGAAACGACCCCTTAGTTATTTGTATTTAAAAAATGCACTAGATAGGTAAAATTAAAAATAAAACCAAGTAACTAACAACTAATATCGCTATACTGGAATTTAAAATGCCTAAAGTTCAAATCCTAAATCCGCCTTTGCAAACAAAAGTAATTCCAAAGAAACTAGCAAGACATGTTTTTTTAAAAAAAAAATTACCACAGCGGCAGCAGTATCATCACAGCTGGTTTCAATGCCTAAAACAACTAAATTTTCATTTTCTCCCAGTTTTTGTTTCTGGATTTGAACATTAGAAGCTGAAGCAGAACAATGAGCTGAAAAAGATTTGAACCATTGGGGGCTTTTTACTGCTTTGCCATGCAATTGAAATTGCAATTTGTTTGTAGATTTGAAAGTGAGGTGAAGTGAGGGTCTCCATAGTAAGCTTAGACGGGAAATTGGGGAAGAGAAATTGGGTAATAAGGATACCATTTTGAGGGAGTAGCAAATGAAAGATGATGGATGAGGATTGAGGGCTTTACCGCATAGAACGCGAGACGCCTTTCCAGTATTGAAAATCTTTGGCTTATGTCATCCAGGGCCATTAAAAAAATTCACTTACACACCATAACTCAGCATTGTTCCTACTAAACAATTCAATATTAATAAATATATATTTATTATATACTAATTTATAAAAAATTATGCGTGTAGCTTACTTGCAAAAATTATAATAAAGAAACGAATCAAACTTTGACAAGTGACACTGGATCCAAAAAAATTATAAAAAAATAAATTTTATATATAAAAAAGTTAGTAAAAATTATTTCAAATCTAATTTCTACTTATTATCTTTACCCTTCTTTTTCTACTGCCCGTCGATACCCTCTGCCCCCCGCCCCCCCAATCCCAGCAACAAAGCACAACCTTTTAATAGATTAATTTCAGATTCAACACTCTTCCTTCATTTTTGTCTTTTCCTCTCATTATATTTAATATGGGAGAGAGAGATTTAGGAAGAAACTAGTACAGGAGTGAAGGAGAACGGATATTCACCGGCAGGATAATAATATCGTAACAAGGTGATGGCGACTCAATTTTATATCAGACTTCCATGGAAGAAAATCTTTCAATTGTTAGCATTTTCAGAAAGCAGTTTCTTAATTCAAATCTTCAGTTTGTTTGGCATGCTCAATCAACTTCTGGGTCAGTTCAATTTTGGGATTTAGGGTTGTTCCGTAGACGTTGATATGATTTTTCCTCAACACTCGACATGACGGAGGAAGGTGAAAACAAAGAAAGTAGGGAAATGAGAGATTTAGGCAGCAGCATGTACTGATGTGAGCTCATAGGTGGTCGGAAATGGTGGCGTGTTGGTGGCAAGGAGGTGGTAGTTTTTGTGGAAGACAACTACTTCTGTAACTTGAAAGAAGAAAGGAAAGTTTATATTTTTTTAAAAAATATGTTTAGTTAATAACTTAAATGGTCACTCAATTTTAAATTTTTATCTCAGAAAATCACTCAACTTTAGATTTTTATCCTAGAAAGTCACTCAACTTTAAATGTTTTACTCAAAAAGTTACTCAAATTTAGATGTTTTAATCAAAAGTCACCCAATCCATTTTATTATTTTTTAAATTAATTTTTGCTTATTGTAAAAAAAATTTTAATAACAAAATTTTTAAAAATATAAAATATTCATTTAATGACCCTTTTATCCTTTTATCATTCATTCCCCTGATTTTCTTTGTTATCGTAAAATGCCGATTACAAGACGAGGTAGGGACAAAGGTAAGAAGGTAGACATGCTTATCGGAGAAGGAACTAGTAAATCACAACCTGACCAAGCTAGTCAAGGTGGGGCTGAGACTGAATTTGCATCGCTGGCTTCTTCTAGTTTTCCAGCTCCAGGAGAGCTGAAAAGGAGAGAAGTACCTGTCGAACCACCTGTTAATGCTACTGAGCAGGATCTAAGAAATGCAGTGCAAATATTAACTCGTATAGTTGTCGCACAGAATCAAGGACAAGTTGGCCCAATGATAAGTAATGACAGTGAGGTTAGGGCAGCTAGTCGGCGGACACAGGATTTTCTGAAATTAGATCCTTCTACGTTCACTGTGTCAGAGCTTAATGAAGACCCCCAAGACTTCGTGGACTAAATTCAAAGGGCTTTAGATATTATGCATATGACTAGTATAGAAACAGTTGAGCTTGCAACATATAGACTAAAAGGAGAGGCTATATTGTGGTACGAAGATTGGAAACGATCTAGGGGTATCGGTGCACCTCCAGCTAGTTGGAAAGAATTCAAAACGGCATTCCTAGATCATTATCTTCCATACGAGATCCGAGAGGCTTGTGCAGACCAGTTCTTAAATCTTCATCAAGGGAATATGAGCGTTAGGGAGTACAGTCTTCGGTTTAACTCTTTGGCTCGATATGCTCCTAATGTAGTAGCCACTATGGACGACAGACTCCATCGGTATGTGGACAGATTAGAGCCATATTTGGTGAGAGATTGTACTATTGCTGCATTGAACAGAGATATGGATATAGCCAGGATACAAGCTTTTGTGCAGAAAATGGAAGATCAGAGGCAAAGGAGAAGGATGCAAGAATTTGAAAGAGGGTCGTCAAAGAGGGCTAGACCTATGGGACAGTCCATGGCGTCCCAAGGAGAATTTAGACCTAGGGTTTTTCCTAGACCGCCTAGACCATCATTTTTCTATCCTCCAACAGGTACTCCATCCCAATTCCAAGGGTTTAGAGGCAGTCAAGTGGGGCAGAGTAGTGGGATTCGAGGTTCACAGACAGCGGAATTTTCTCGTCAGCTATGTTATCACTACGGAAGGTTTCATTAGGTACATGCTGGTTTGGGACGACTGGTTGCTTTTGGTGTGGTATGTCGGGGCACATGCTGAGAGAGTGTCCACAGAGGAGCATGGGTAGTACGGCGCGACCTATGACATCAACCGTTGCATCATTATCATCGGTTCCTTCCTTAGGCCGAGGTGTGCAGCCTACTGGTCATGGTAGAGGTGCTAGATGAGCAGCCAGTTCTAGTGGAGTACAGAACCGTACTTATGCTCTAGCGGATCGGTAGAATTTAGAGGCTTCTCCTGATGTAGTTACAAATACATTATTCGTCTTTTCACATAATTTCTACGCATTGATTGATCTGGGCTCTACCCTATCATATGTTACTCCATCGATTGCTGAAAAATTCGGAAGAACACCAGAATTATTAGCTAAGCCATTTGAAGTATCTACACCAGTTGGTGAATCTATTGTAGCTAAAAAAGCATATCATAATTGTATAGTGAATGTTTGTGGTTATGATACATTGGCTGATCTTATTGAGATGAAAATGGTAGATTTTGATGTTATAATGGGTATGGATTGGTTAGCTTCTTGTTATGCCACGGTAGATTGCCGAGCTCAGAAGGTCCATTTCCATTTTCCACAAAAGACCGTCCTAGAATGGAAGGGTACTATTGGAGCACCGAGGGGTAAATTTATTTCCTATCATAAGGCAAGAAAAATGATATCCAAGGGGTACATATGTCATCTAGTAAGAGTGCAAGATACCGATGTGAAGCCACCAACTCTTCAATCGGTTCCGGTGGTAAATGAATTCCTTGATATATTTCCTGAAGATCTTCCAAGTTTGCCTCCAGAACGGGAAGTAGAGTTTGGTATTGATGTGATGCCATGAACTCAGCCTATCTCTATTCCTCCATATAGAATGGCCCCGGCAGAGTTACGGGTATTAAAGGAGCAATTAAAAGACTTGTTGGACAAGGGATTCATAAGGCCTAGTATGTCCCCTTGGGGTGCACCAGTGTTATTTGTACGAAAGAAAGATGACACATTAAGAATGTGTATTGATTATCGGCAACTGAATAAAGTAACAGTCAAGAATAAATATCCCCCCCCCCCAGAATTGATGATTTGTTTGACCAATTACAGGGTTCCAAATACTTCTCAAAGATTGACCTAAGATCGGGATATCATCAGGTAAGGGTTGGAGAAAAAGATATACCCAAGACAGCTTTCCGAGCATGGTATGGTCATTATGAATTTTTAGTTATGTCATTTGGACTAACAAATGCACCAGCAATTTTTATGGATTTGATAAATAGGGTGTTCAAGCCATTTTTAGATGTGTTCATGACAGTGTTTATAGATAATATTTTGATTTATTCAAGATCACAAGAGGACCATGCTAATCACTTACGGCAGGTGTTACAGATTCTTCTTGATCGTAAGTTATATGCAAAGTTCTCTAAATGTGAATTTTGATTAAAATCTGTAGCATTCTTGGGTCATATTGTGTCGGATGAAGGAATAAGGATTGATACGCAAATGATAGAAGTGGTGAAGAATTGGCCAAGGCCTACGACGCCTACCGAGATTCGTAGTTTTCTCGAATTTGGCCGATTATTATAGAAGATTTGTTGAAGGGTTTTCTTCCATTGCGTCGCCTTTAACAAAGCTAACACACAAGACAACCAAGTTTCAGTGGAATGATGCATGTGAGAAGAGTTTCCAAGAGCTGAAGGATAAATTGACTTCTACACCTATATTGGTACTTCTCGAAGGCACAGAAGGGTATGCAGTATATTGTGATGCTTCAGGAGTCGACTTAGGATGTTTATTGATGCAGCACGGTAATGTAATAGCTTATGCCTCAAGACAGTTGCGGCCACATGAGAGAAATTATCCAACACATGATCTTGAGCTAGCAGCTGTGTTATTTGCTTTAAATATATGGCGCCACTATTTGTATGGGGTTCATGTTGACATATATACCGACCACAAGAGTTTGCAATATATCTTTAAGCAGAAGGACTTAAAACTGAGGCAGCAGAAGCAAATGTGGTAGCCGATGCATTAAGCCGCAAAGAAGTAGGAAGCACTAATGGCCAGTTGACGAAAAAACAAAGTATAGTCAAGGATCTACATCAACTAGCCAGCTTGGGGTGTTCGTCTTCTTGAATGTCCAGATGAAGGGGTTATTGTGCAAAATGAGGCAGAATCTTCATTAGTAGCTGAAGTGAAAGAGAAATTGTATGCGGATCCTATTTTATTGTAGCTGAAGGAGAATGTACAACAAGGGCTGACGAAGGCATTTGATCTTACGCAAGAAGGAGTGCTTTAGTGCCAAAATAGTATTGCTCCCATTGAAGATGTGCAAGTTATGAAAGATCTCACATATGAGGAAGTACCTATTGTTATTCTGGATCGACAAGTGAAGAGGTTAAGAAATAAATACGTAGCTTCCATAAAGGTGCTTTGGAGAAATCAGCAAGTAGAAGAAATCACATGGGAAGCCGAGGAAATGATGAAGTCTAAGTATCCGCATTAGTTTCAAACAGAAGAAAAAGTTCAAGATGCGGGATTGGAGCAATAACAAGTAAGTATCTATAAGCACTATGTGTACATGATAACATGAAGAATGACCCTAGACTTGAATTTATTTAAATTGGATAATGTTACTAACATTCGAGGACGAATGTTCCTAAGGGGGGAAGGATGTAACACCCCGTACATTTCCGAACCTATGTGGTAACATTTATGGAATTATTTAAACTTGAGATGGTTGGTGTATTATGCACTAATTTTGTTGGGCTGAATTAACATGTGCTAATGGGCTCAATTTAAGGCACAATAATTAAGCAAAAAACATGGCCCAAAATGGAAAATGACCCATTCCACAAGTTGACCAAGTAAACACAATTATGTTTGGATAAGGATGACCAAAAGGGACTATAAAAGGGATCAAAAATCAGATTTTTATTCATTACAAGACACATGCACATTTCTAGAATTTTCCAACAATATTTCACTTTTCTTTCAAACCCTAAGCTACTATTCTCTTTGGACAAGATCATTCCTTTGCAAGATTTGGTAAGTGTTTACTCTCATGGTTTAATCTATTATATGCATAATATGGTATGTAAATCATCTTGGTTATGTTGACAAAGTGTTGAGCAGTCTACTATGTGTAAAACAGTCTACTTTTGCTTAATCGATAAAGGGTTTTGTCTTCTAAACCTGAAAGGAGACTTGAGGTCTTGAGGGAAGTGAATTTGATGGATTAAATGTCAACATGTAAGATGTGGTTATGTCCCTAACTTGCTTTCTCTTGGTGTATGACTTTTGGAATTATTATTGTGAAATTGTGCATGGAACCAGTGGTGTATTGAAAGGAGAATATGGTTTTGTGATGTTCATGTGCATTTTAAAACTATGATTGTTCGTTGGCATACAAGTTAACCTAAAATATGAAAAGAGAAGCGTACTTGTGGTCATGGACCATTTATTACAAAGATAGACCCAAAAGAGACCCATTTTGGCCGAACCGGCATCTGCCTTCGCGGATGGGGCACCTGCGGGAGCAGATGGCAGCGCAGGTGGCCCTGGACAAGGCAATATGGGCACCTGCAGCCGCACCTCATCCACCTGCGTGCGTAGTGGCTTCGCAGGTCCATCCAAAATTCTGTTTTGATTGTTTTTGCTTCTCTTTGACCCCCCAAGGCCCCTATACCCTTCTTTGATGCAATCATCAACTTATGGTACTCTTTGGATGGCCCTCAGGGGTAGTCCGGAGGCATTTTGAATTGTATCAATTATGAATTATTTTTAAAATGTTATTGTGAAAGGTATTAAGATGACTTGATAGCGCAAATCTGACATTGGGTTGAAGGGAAAGTGTAAAGTATAAACTTGGTGTGAAATGCTATCGGTTTGTGATATCTAGGTTGATGTGTGGAATGTTTTGATGTTGTTGGTATGGTGATGCAGTAAAGTGTATTGTAGGAGGGTGAAATGACGTTATATGGCAGTCACGTAGCTCATTATCATCTTATGCACTTGTAATGTAGTTAGTTGTTAATGTGAGCTCCGTTATGTACTTGTGTTGTAGAGTAACACGTAAGGAAGGAGCTAAATTGCTATATTCATATATTGGGAAGATAAGGTATGTAAGGTTACTCTTTTCCATATCTTTTGGCAGCACCTATTGTTCACATCGTTACAACACTTGTTTTTATTTCGAAATGTTCCAAAGTATCTCATTTCAGGTTTGTTATGAATTGTTATTCACGTGTATCCTATTCATTGACCAATGTTCCAAAGCTCCAATAATGTTATAACCACCAATGTATCAATCTCACAAAATAAAAGAAATGAAGTAATGTATATATGTGTTTCTTGAGTACGGGTGGCAGCTCAAAGGGGCGAAAGCCTAGCTAGAGACGATCCCGATTGATTATTGGATATAGGGGGAAGCCCAAAGGGGTGAAAACCTAGCTAGGGACGAACCTGCTTTATTGATTTATGGGTGGTAGCTCAAAGGGGAATAAGCCTAGCCAAAGACGATCCCAATGTTATGTTATGACCTACTGATCAGCTGGGGGCCGGGCACGTTATGATATGAATGATAATGATATGAAGGTAAACGCAAAGAAAGTAATGAAAGCAATGTACATGGTTCCACACATACAGAACGGTGGTTTATCTATATTGTCTATTCATTTGTATTTGATTCCATTGGAGTTCTTATGTTTCATACAGTTTCTTATGGCCTTACATACCCAGTACATTCTTTCGTACTGACGTCCCTTGGGGGGACTTACCTTACTTGCTGCAGGTACAGGTGCTAGTAGACCTCCACAGTATGCTACGGGTTATCCGCGGACAATTAGTGAGCTCTAGATTGGTTTGGGGCTTTCCAAGTCACTTGTGTATATTTGTTTTGGTACTGTATAAAGGTTGTATAAAGCGGGGACTTGTCCCTACTTTAGGTTGGTTATGTATCTATTAGAGGCTTTGTAGACGTTGTATGTCAAATGAAAGAATGTATGTTCATTTTGACGTGGTGGCCCTAACGGCAAAGTTTCATATCTATTGAATGTTTCTCCATGACTTCCGTCATTGATATCTTGTATCCATATGTGATAGAATGTTGTTCACTCAATGACATGCATATGAATGTATACGAATGAATAGGTTGGTTCTCTCGGGGTCTTAACGGCTTCGGGTGTCAGTCTGCCTCAATGGGATTTGAGGTGTGACATGTAACTGTTTATTGATGTCGTTAATCTCCGTCTAACATGTAAATTAATAAAATCAAGGAATTCGCCCAAAAATTGGCAAACCTCATTTCCATTACTTTTTTTTTATTGTTTACAAGAATTTTAAAAAAAAAATAAAAAATAGAAAGGTTTCGCCCAAAAACTAGCGAACCCCATTTCCTAATTTTTTTTTAAATAGTTTGCCCATTAGTGGGCTAACTACATTCCAAACTTTTCACCTTATATATATATATATATAAACTAGTTAGACTAATCCATTAAAAACATTACTATAAGCTAAGTAATTAATTCGCCACAACTTTAGGTAATTCAACTTTATCAAGCCTAGTATATTTTTTATGAATGCACTTGCATACAATGTGTATTCATCAAAAAAATCTTAGGGGTCATTTGATAGTTGATTAAAATTATGCAGGTATTAGTAATGTATGTATAAGTTATGCGGGTATTAATAATGTGAGTATTAATTATTTCATTTTATGTCATGCGTAAGATAATACACTAATTTTCTCATAATTTATATATGTATTAGTTATGCGGGTTTCTGAAAAAGTGATTAGGCCTTAGACGTCACTATTGTTGCTCCACCTATGACGAGCACTGACGCACTACCATCTCCGAGTCAGAGGTACATTCCCTGAACCCTCAAGCTTGCTCATCCGTATCAATGCAAATTGATTTCCAATTGCTCAATTTTATTCATTATCGTTACAATTAGTCGTTTATTTCTCTATTATATAAAAATAAATTTCAACAGCTTATGAGGTTTCGAAGAAAGTGAATAGGCCTTAGGCATCACTATTGTTTCTCCATTTACGAAGAGCACTGACGCACTACCATCTTCAAGTCAGAGGTATACATTTTGTGAACCTTCGAGGTTGTTCATCTGTATCAATGGATATTGATCTCCAGTCGCTCGATTTTATTCATTATCGTCATAATTAGTTGTTTATTTCTCTCTTATTTAAATGTCAACAACTTACAAGGTTCAGAAGAAAGTGATCAGGCCGTAGACATCACTATTGTTGTTCCATTTACAAAGATTACTGACACCCTACCATCTCTAAGTTAGAGGAACATTCTATGAACCTTCAAGCTTGTTCATCTGTATCAATAGGGGCGGATCAACGAATTTGATGGCCTAAAGCTAAATCTTAATAAGAGGTTTCAAGTATATTCAATAAAATTAGTGTTTATGTTCATCACACGCATATCTCGTGTGCCACACGTACATCTTATGTGCATTTTGCACCTCGTGCGATATACGTGCATCTTATGTGTATTTTGTGCGTCATACGTGCATTTTGTTGTCATTAGTAAAAATATTTTTGAATCACATAGCTATTATCGTTAAACATGTGTGTGAGTATACTACCATTGTGAACTATCTTCTAGCTTAATTTAATATTTTTAAAGAAAAAAAATCTAAACAACTAACTTTACTTCTAGTAACTATTAAAAATGGGACTCCAAAAGTTATTTTATTTTTTTTCCAAAAATTTCTCTTGAAATTTAACAATACATAATTTATTTATTTTTTTAACAAATAATATATATTGAACATATTTTTAGAAAAGTTGGGGCCCCAAGCCATTGCTTTAGTGGCTTTATGGTCGAGCCGGCCATGTGTATCAATGGAGATTGATCTCCAGTCGCTCGATTTTATTTATTATCATTACAATTAGTTGTTTATTTCTCTCTTATTTAAATGTCAACAACTTACAAGGCTCGGAAGAAAGTGATCAGGCCTTAGACATCACTACCATTGCTCCATTTACGACAAGCACTGATGCCCTTCCATCTCCGAGTCAGAGGCTTTGAGCTTGTTCATCTGTATCAATGGAGATTGGTCTCCAGTCCCTCGATTCTATTCATTGTTGTTTAATTTGTTGTTTGTTTCTCTCTTATAACTATCAACAACTTACAAAGTTTTGAAGAAAGTGATAGGCCTTAGGCATCATTACTGTTGCTCCACTTACTACGAGCACTATCTTCGAATCAGAGATACATTTTGTGAACCTTCGAGCTTGTTCATCTGTATCAATGGAGATTGATCTCCAGTCGCTTGATTTTATTCATTATCATTACAATTAGTTTATTTCTCTCTTATAGAAATGTCAATAACTTACAAGGTTCGGAAGAAAGTGATCAGGCCTTAGATATCACTGTTGTTGCTCTGCTTATGACGAGCACTAATGCACTACCATCTCCGAGTCAGAGGTACATTATCTGAACCTTCAAGCTTGTACATCTGTATCAATGGAGATTGATCTCCAATCGTTCAATTATATTCATTATGGTTATAATTAGTTGTTTATTTCTCTCTTATATAAATGTCAACAACTTACAAGGTTCGGAAGAAAGTGATCAGTCTTAGACATCACTATTGTTGCTCCATTTACGACGAGCACTGACGCACTACCATCTCCTAGTCAGGGATACATCCTGTGAACCTTCGAGCTTGTTCATCTGTATCAATGGAGATTGATCTCTAGTCGCTCGATTTTATTCATTATTATTTAACTTCTTAGTACTCCAAATAAATATTATTTAACTAAAAATGAAGAAAAATGTTTTTTTATCTACAATTTTTGTTTAAAATAATTTATTTTGACTAAAATATTACTATAGTTAAAATAATATTTATCGCGAGACATAAACTTATAACCAACTATACATTTTATTATAGTGAAAAAATTTTGGTTGCGTTATTTAACTATTGCAATAATTCTTTAGAATTTGAAGCAAAAATATTTATTTAGTTATAATATTTTTTTCAAATAATTTATTGTGGATAAAATGTTACTATTACTACAATAAATTTATTATGTGCGATACGCGCCAAGTCATACAGAGGGCATTATTTTATTGACAAATGGATCAGAGTAGATCCTACCTTTCAAACAATCAAAAGATTCATGTCCTTAATTCTTTTGTATCACTTTTGCTCCTCCTATATCTTCTATTTTTAAACTTATTATGCCATTTGGCCAGTATTTTTTTATGAGTAATTAAATTTTATTTTATTATTATTTTCTATCCTTTTATTTTTTAGTTTCATAATTTAAAAAAGAAAATTGAGGTAGGTAAAAATTGTGAGATTATGCTGGATATTTTATTGTAGATGAAAATTGAAGGCATTGAAAAATTGGACGGTAAAACCAAAGTTATTTGGGTAAATTTTGTTGTTGATAATCCAACTTTTTGATTTTTTTTTTGTTAAATAAAAGTCATTTAACTTTAAAAAATTAATATACAAAAATTATTTTTCTATTTTGTGAAGTATTCTATTTTCAAAATTTATTACACAAAAATTATTTTATTTATTTTTTCAAAGTTGTCTACAAAATTTACTATACAAATGTGTATATTAGTGTGAAAATACAGTCAAATCATATTTTCTTTAATATTAATAATATTACAATAAAATTATTTAACTAAATTTAATTAAGGAAAGCAAGTGTAATATTGTATGCCCCCCTCCCCCCCCCCCCCCAACAAGTTTTGTGTTAAGAAGCAAAACATAAAGGATTTTTCTAATATTATCCTAAATGTAATTAATTTATTTTGGAAGTCTTGTCATATTTTCGATATGAAACATCTAAATTCAGGTGAAATTTATTTTTTAGTTAACTTGATTAAAATTGAATGACTTTTAAATAAAAAAGAATAATAAAAATTGACTTTTATGTAATAAATTCTAAAGTTGAATGACATAAATGTAAACAAAATAAAATAATTATAATAAAATATTGTACAATGAATTTTAGATTTGGATGACGTTTATATAATAATTAAAAAAATTATATAATAAATTTACAATTAGAAAACCAATTCAAAAACATCTCAATGAATTATTGTTTGTATATAATAAACTTAGTTTTAAATTTGATAAGAAAAAAGAAAAAAAAATGAGATAGAAGATCAAGGAAACAAAAATAGTGGATTAGGGAGAATGAGAAGAAGTTGAAGTGAGATGATGTGGTGGAACCCACCACTAATTAAATAACTCCATTAATGGTAATGATTATGATTCACCACTAATGGTAATAACTCCATTGGTTTTGACTTTTTAGAGAATAACAAAGACTTTAACCTTTTTAATCAATGTATAATAATAAAGGAAAATATAGAAGGAGTGATGTGATACCTCTTATTTCTGAATGACCTCTATTTGTATTTTTCTTTTTTCTTCTTTTTTTGATTTTTTCTCACCTTTCTTTTAATTATTTAATTTTATTGTAAATCATCTCCTTAATTGATATTAATTAATATCCATAACTCTCAATCCTTTCATATTCATAACCCTCAATTATTTAATATACAAGTTTATGACACATTGAAATCACACTAATAAAAATCTATTTTGAGCTATATATAATGGTTACTCTATTTTCATTTCTCCATATTCTTCATCTTTTGTTTCTTTGGTTTGTTAATTTTTTACATGTTTTATCTTATTTTGCAGATTACAATGAGATATTATAATGAAAATTGTTAGACATTCTTGCATTGTTTAATTTTACGAGGTAAAATGAATTGATATGCCTAATATAATTACAACTCTTTCTTTGTTGCATTATACATTTAGTATTATTTGTTTGGATTTTTGATGATATGGTTTCTTAACAAATGATTTGATTTTTTTTTCTTTGCTTTTATTTGTAGTTTTTAGAGACTTTGCTTTTTTTTATTCTCTTTGTAGTTTTGAGAGAATTTGATTGTGTTATGTTGACAACAAAGTTCTTCTTTCCCCTTTAGCTCATTTCTTGATGATATAGTTTATTAAAAAATGATTTGATTTTTTCTCTTTGTAGTTTTTGGAAAATTGATTTTTTTTTCTTTGATTCTATTCATAGTTTTGAGAGAATTTGATTATGTTATGTTGATAATAAAGTTCTTCTTTCTGCTTTAACTCATAATTAACTATTCTTTAAAGTTTTTATTTACTTAGGTAGCTTCATTTTTTTTCTTTGTTGTTGGTAATAAAGTTAACATATTGTGTTTTCAGGTTATGCTATTTTCGAAACTAAAAGCAGAAAAGAAAGTCAACGCATACAGACATGCTACTCAAGGAAGTATGTGTGTATCCTTTTGTAACCATGTGGATCATCTTTTTAAGCATAATGGTAAAACATGAGAATGTAAAGTTAATTTGTAATTTTAAAATACAATTTAATTCATAGAAACACTATTTATTGATACGTAACTTTGTAATTTTCAAATTTCAAATTTTTCGTTATTGTTGTTAGTTTTTCAAGTTTTTATAGATTTTCATATATCATTACTACGATATGTTAGGTATGAACTCTTCGAGCTTATTACTTGAAAAATGCAGAAATATTCTACTAGGACAAAAATGACATAGTAAAGTTGTTTGTCTCTCTTAATCTATTTTCTTTATCAACAGAAGAATTGATTTTCTTCTCTGGACCTTGATTCATCATTTACTTTTAAGAAGTGATTTTTTAGTGTTGGTATTGATTTTTTCTTTCTTAGTAAAAACATGACAGTAATGTATTTTAAAAAGATGAACAAGATAGGAGAAATTCGTAGAAATAGAAACTGATTTTTATATAGGATGTTTTATATGATTAGTAAAAAATGAAGGAGAATTGACTTAATTAATCAGGCAATAATAGCAATTGCTGGATAGTATAAATATGAAAAAGAAAAGAAAATAAATAAGTAAATCTTATAACTAAAGATGTATTTTGTTAAATATCTAAATTATAGCTTAAATGAGAATTATATGCATAGTTTAAGACAATATAAGATTGGATTCTTTAAAAATAGAAATAATATAATATTAGGTTTAGCAATTAAATCTAAAAAGGTATTATAAGATAAAATAATTATTTCAAGGAATATAATAAGATACAAATTATAAGATATTATAAGAACTTGATCGTTTGATCCAACAATAAAAAAATGTATTCTATAGATAATAATGTATCTTTTCTTGATACCGCACATGTATACTTGAAATTTTAATATTGATTGAATGTTATAAATATATACAGTGAAAAATTTCAAAGTCCATCATTTAATTCTTTTAATAACAAATTTATGTTATGAGTGTTAAAAAGGATCATATACATGAACTATTTTTCTTTCTAACACGAAAATTGTCACGACCCAACTAGTTGGATCGTGCAGGCGCCTACTCTAATCCACCTAGATAGGAGAACTTTTACCACCCATTCAAAACAATTACGGAAGTTATAAGAAATTTTATTAAAGATCTCAAAATCTGACAAATATTACAACCTGTTTTCAAAATACAAGAAATAAACACCTTTCCCAAGGACCTAGTCTAGACGGGTACAAGAGCTACTACAGAAAAGTTTGAAATACAAATGACTCAGCTTCCACCATAAGAGACAAGAGATAGAAGCTGTTGGAGACCTCTACCGCATCATTCAAGAAACCTCAACTGATCCTGCAAACAGACTATACCCCAAAAAGGTATAGCAAGGGTAGCATCAGTACAAAATAACACGTATTGGTAAGCATCATCAAATGATCCAAATTAGATTACATAAACACAACATAAATATCCGAAAGGAAACATGCACTTAAACAGACCATTAGCTGAACATTCTTCGTACCATTAACTCTTGATCTCCTTAATTTTATACACTCTTTATCGAACCTCACTTATCCTTTAGCCAATTTCACTAATCCACCAGTCAACCACAATGCCAAATTCAACTCTAAGCGTTATTTTTTAGTACTTCCATCACCTCTAGATATGTATTTAACACCACTTAATTAAGGACTCAACGATAATGACCATGTCGAATCCCAGCCCTTAATACCCATTCAATTGACCTTAACAATTATCATATTTCTCAAAATACCTACCTGTAAAGACACTCATGTATCATAGGAACTCATAACCAGCTAAAATTCAATACCATCACATAACACTCAGGATATACACCTTTACTTAATTACTCTCGACAATATCAACAATCAGACATGTACAAGTTGATACAGATGGTTTACAAAGTCAAGACCACCTCTAGAAACAATCAACCAAGTCAACATACCATGACCAACAATATTACATTCCGACTTATCACAATTACTATTTTAATAGGCTTCACAGAATTTATACAATTTATTTATGCCAACAACCCGGACCACTCAGGGATCCAAATAACTTAATTACTCTTGACAACAATAGTGTCAACTGATTCACTCAAGGAACCAAATATATCAACAACATCATAACACAATCCACTCAAGGAACCAAATAAATCATCAAGAATATAATCCAGTCCACTCAAGGAACCAAATAAATTATCAAGAATATAGCCCGGTCCACTCAAGAAACTAAATATATCAACAACAATATAACTCAGTCCACTCAAAAAAACTGTCAAACTCACCAATACCTTGTACACACATGCTAAAGGACTTATGGTAGCCCACTAGCCATGACCTATAGGGGACGAGCTCAGTCCATGTACCAAACATCTCAGACATCTAGTGTCTCCTATCCTTATCCCAAACCAATGTGATGCCACCCTTATTACAATATCCCCATCCTTATACTCCATGAGTTTCACCCATTCCATGACGATGGCCTATTTATCTCACAATATCAACTTATATCACAACAAGTAAAATCACAACGTGAAATAATACAACCACACTTGCACTTCAAACAAACCTTTTTATACAACTCATTTTAGGTGATTAAACACTTTTAATATCATATAACAAGTACACATTCACATCATGCATTGCAACAAGTAGGCAAACACTCCAAACACTTGGTCAAACACAAGTTCATCATTTCATGTAAACAACACTTATTCTTTAACGCACAAAATCACAAGTGTGCCAACTTATAATCCAGGCCCTACCAATTCATATTTATCAGGTTCAAGTATACAATTTAGGATCTATATATTCAACCAAATGGAGTCTAACTCCAGTTCAACAAGTACAATCACCAATCATTTATATAACCCAATTAGGTGTGATTAGACACTTATAATATTATTCAACAATTCAATTGTCTAAGCATGCATCATAATAACTACACAACGAGATAATTAATATGCACACATAAACTAAATTCAGTTTTCAACTACACTTAATCGTCATCTACTAAGTCGTGGGTAGCACAACTATCCACATAACATCGTAGGACTTATCTAGAACCTCCGATATCTAAATGCACGTCTGACCATTCTACTCACAGTCTAACACATCCAACCTTCCATCTTAACCCTAGGTTATCACCATGATTACTCTGCCATTTAATATTCTCACTTAACTTACACCATGTCACTAATCGTCTCTAATCAACATTTATAAGTATTTAACAACAATTTCAAGCTTATCAATATTACGATTATCCATAATTTGGTTTAACATTAACAACACTATACACCAACTCATGTCAGGCATATGTTTTCTAACCCAGGTCTATGCTACTCAATTAAACCTAACCTACCTGGATACCAAGCAGCTGCTACAAAGGTACAAACTTAAACATCTGGCTCCGTTCTAGTGATTACTAGCATAAAATCCATAAGAAAACGACGGGTTTTTCCTGGTTCACACATATCCCTTCTTTTCTATTGCTCTAAGATTATAAGGCAACCCTATAAGGTTTTTAGAAGGAAACCTCATTCTATGTGCAACTGAAGAGGAGAAGGGAAAATAAAATAAAAATAAGGGACTGATTCTGGTCCTCGGCAATCCGCTATAGCAGCCGGTAGGCTGCTACCACGGTGCCTCTAAAGCGGGATAATTCTTGCTATATAGTGATGATGTCAGCCCACCCCAAAGTTCAAATTTCAAAAAAATTCAACTAAGTCATTTACGCAACTAATTCGAGGATATATTACAAAAATTCTCGTATCTCATGCCCTTGGATGAGGCAATTTTAGTAATGATGGAATAGGTCATTACAATAGATAATAATTTAGCCATCATTCATCTCTAAACACTCACAGTAGGAAAAGGATGGAATGAAACACACTTATACATTAATGTGCACTCGTTGATCTGGAAAATACACTACTCTCCTTGCTCATAGAATTTCACAACAACTTCACTAAATTTAAATCGCATTTTGACTACTTCACTCCCTTCCTCAAATAAATTTCAAAATTATAAATCACAAGAGACATGTAATGATCCTTTCCATTGTTACGGGTGATTCTAACTTACAAAAATCAAGTTAAGATTTTCCATGAATTGGGAGTTAGAAATTTCAGACTAGGCTTGTCTTGGATGAATTTTGAGCGAGATATGGTCTAGGGCAATATGAAAATGGATTGGATAAATGTAATAAATTTTAGCATGTTTTTATGTTAGCTAAGATGATAAGGAATCCATAAGATTTTTTGGAAGTAAATTCAGGTAAGTAGAACTCCTGATATTAAACCTGAAGTAAAGGGGTTAGTCCGGAATGTCATGGTTTGAAGGTGAGTTGCAGCAAAGGCAAAACTAGGAGCAATCTCGAGTTTTTGCCTCACCATACCCACTATAGTAGGTGGTAGGCCGCTATGATGATTCCGCTATAACAGAATAATTACTGCTATAGCGGGAGTTAACATTGGTCAATCTCGCCATATCGGGCGTATTCTGCTATAGCGAGGCTGCTATAGTGGGATATATGTGGATTTATGCATAAATTACCCCAAAATGTTTATTATTTTCTAAACTCATTTTGGGGAGAGCTTAGGCTATTTTTGGCGATTTTCACCTGTTTTCCACCAAATTTCTTTGTAAAGGTAAGTTAATCACTCCCATTTACTAGTTTTTCGATTTCTAAACCTTAGAATCACTAGTTTACGGGTTTTGGGAAGGATTTAGCTTAACCTAGCTGATTTTTTGGGGGCAATAGGATAAATTAGGTGTAAAACCATTGGGTTTTGGTTTAAAATTAATAATTTACTCTTGCATGACTATAACTCACTATTGTGATCATGAAAATGGTAGGTTTAAGTTGGAATTATGGTAGGAAAACCCTAGAATGGAAGGAATGATCATGAAATTAGCCTTGGGATTTGAGATTAGGTTATAATCCTTGATATTGTAGGTCATTTGGTTGATTATGTTTTATATTCCCATTTTTAGATCAAGCCGAGGTTTCAAGAAAAGGGAAGGCTCAAGTTCGTTAGAGCATTTCAAGATTGAATTGAGGTAGGTAATGGTTAAATATAGTTGAAACCCAATTTATTTTGTGCATGATAACTATTCCTTTGTATTGCTTGTTACAATACATGTTCAAGGAAAGTGAATGACTGTTTGATATCTTAAGTGTTAATCGCATGCAATGAACTTATATGCAAAGCTTGTTGGTTATTACAAGTGTTGCTTCTGTTATCATTGTGGTTGTGATTATTGTGATATCTGTCATTATTATAGGATGTGCCGGTATTTGGACATCTTCACGGGATTGTTTGGTATAAGGTTGACAGACACTTTTTGTCTGGGATTTGGTACATAGACAAGAGCTTGTCCCTTGTAGGTCATGGCTAGCGGACGATCATAAGACCCTTAACATGTATGTACAAGGTACAGGTAAGTGTGATGGTTCCTTGAGTGAATCAAGGATTATGTGTTTATTTGTTATATTGGTTCCTTGAGTGAACCAGGCTTAAGTGTTGACTTGTTATATGGGTTCCTTAAATGAACTGGGTTTATGTGTTTATTTGCTAAAAGTGCTTTTTTATGTAAATTGGGTTGCATGTTAGTGCCATAGTTGTTGTTCTTATGGATCCTTTAGTGGTTCGGGTGAAATTGTAAGTCGTGGCATAAATCCATGTTGTCTATTTACTTGTGTAACTATAGCATGGTTGGTATAGTGGTTTGAGTCATTGTTGTTGACTTGGAGTCTTATTGGTAGTCATGGTTTTGACTTGACTTGTTATACATGTTGACTTGTTTTGACTAAGCTCTATAATGTTGTTGCATAAGGTTAAGTGTTGTGGACTTGAAGTAAGGTTACATGATAGGTATTCATGGTTGTCTTTCTTTACTAAGTTATGGTTATGTGTTCATATTTCTCATTTTGGGTTGGACGATAATCCTACTTGTACACCGTTGTTTCTTGTGTGTTGATAAAGACCTCAGTTGGGATTCAGATAGTGTTCGAACTCTAGGGTGAGCTACATCTTCTAGACTGCCATGAGTTCTTCATTCAGTTTATGGTTCATTGTTTCGGACATGGACAATTCTCTTATTTTTGGGGTTGTACCCTTTGCTGACAATTATTATTGTTTAGTTACAATGACTTTTAGATTATAGGGAATTGTTAGATTTCGTATTTCCACATTATTATTTTGATTTAGTTATCAAATTATTGGTTTTCTTAATGAAAAAAAGACTAGTTGCCTAATTTTTTGCTAAGTGTTGGATTGAATATATGAGTTAGACGGTTCTCCCACTGAGGGTTAGTGTGGATGTCACTCATGGTGGATTTGGACCGTGACAAATTTGGTATCAGAGCCCTAGGTTCGTTTATCTTGTTATACCAAAATGGGTCTAGTAGAGTTTAGCGGAACGGTACGGAGATGTTTGTACTTTTATTCAAGAGGCTATAAGACTTTAGCAAACTATCATTTATTTCTTATTTTGTGCTATAACTTGATTCCAATTGGTATCTAGTGATACAAATTGGTATCTAACCTTCTTCATTCTTTTGTCCACATATGGTTAATACTAAAACGAACCAAGCCAGAGCCGCAGCCCCTGCACCAGCAGCTCCAGCTGTGGAATCGACTATTCAGGAATGAGGACACGAAAGGGGAAAGGGAAGAGGGAGAGCAACACCCGCCAGGGGAGGAGCTCGGGCAACAGTGATTAGCTTCGTCAGAGATCAGTGATACCTCCCCTACCCTAGGATCATTATGAGAAGGTTGAGGAGATGAATGAGGATATTGTGGAGTAGGAGGAGGTAGTGCCACTTGGAGGTGCATCACTTTCCCTTATATCTTCTGAGATGATTCAGTAGGTGCTATATTTTTTGAGTGGATTGGTCGATACTAGGGCAACTCCTGCTATTCCTGCTTTTCAGTTTCCAGGTGTTCAGTGGACTGCTACAGTTACTCCTGGAATGGGTGAGGCCTTGGGGACTGAGATTTTCCCTTGCTCGGTGTTAGGTCCTGTCATGATTGGGACTGAGCATGACATGCTTACCAAGTTCCTGAAGATGAAACCTACTACTTTTGTTGGCTTTGAGACAAGGGACACATTTGAGTTTATTGTTGATTGTTATGAAAGGCTGCACAAGATGGGTATTGGTGGACAGCACAGTGTTGAGTTTGTTACTTTCCAACTGCAAGGTAATGCCAAGCAGTGGTGGTGGGCGTATGTGGAGTGTCGGTCACCAGCTTTGCCTCCATTGACTTAGGCCCAATTTCATACCCTATTTTTGGAGAAGTATGTACCTCGTACTCTTCATGATCACAAGAAGGATGAGTTCTTAGCCCTTGGACAGGGCAATATGTCTGTTGTGTCCTATCAGGCCAAGTTTTATGATTTGTCACATTATGCTACTCAGCTACTTGGTATAGAGGAGGAGAGGATTGAGTTGTTTGTGAAGGGCCTGAATACTAACTTACAGGTTTTGACTATTCATATGACTTATGTCAAGAAAACCTTTAATGATGTTGCTGATTATATGAAAAAAGTATAAAGGGTGAAGCAAGTTGGTCACGCAAAGGTGTTAACAAAGAAGTTTCAGAATGTGGGTAACTTTGGTGGTTCTTATTCCAGGGATCATAGCCAGCAGTCTTATCCAATTCGCCCCATTCATTTAGCTCTGCTAGCTTCTATAGGTGGTCAGTCAGGAGCTATTCAGCAGGCCTCAGTTTCTAGAAACCAAGGGGCTTCTTATTCTTTGGTCAACAGGCCTTCTCTCGAGCTGGGTTGTTATACTTGTAGTATGGTGGACCACTTCAATAGAGAGTGTCCTTATAGAGAGGCTGGGTTACAAGGCTAGTAGCAGGCTAAGGCTATGGTTCCTACTGGTAGAGGTGGTGAAGGTAATGATAATGGTAAGGGTCGTCCATAGGGTGGGTGAGGTAATATTCAGGGAGGTCGTGGTGGAAACTGAGGTATTGGTAATGCAGGGAAGGGTGGAGTGCAGCCTGGTAGGGAGGTTACCCAGCTTGATGATAGAGCTCACTGTTATGCCTTCCTAGGAAAGACTGAGGTAGAGACATCTGATGCAGTCATTACAGGTACTATTCTCGTCTGTGACCGGATGACCATTGTTTTATTTGATCCGGGTTCCACTCATTCTTATGTATCTTTTAGATTTTTCTTGGGGTTGGACTTGATTTGTGATACACTTGACTCTCCTGTTTATGTGTCTACTCCAGTTGGAGACTCTGTGGTAGTGACCCATGTTTATCATGCATGTTCTGTTTGGTTCATGGGTTTCCAGGCTTGGATAGATTTGATAATCTTGGATATGCTTGACTTTGATATTATCCTGGGTATGACTTGGTTATCTGCGTATCATGCTATTTTAAATTATAATGCTAAAACAGTGACCTTAGAGATGCCCAGAATGGATAAGTTAGAGTGGGAAGGTGTGTATAAACCTTTATTCGGGGTAAGAAGTTAGTTGGGGAGGATGTTCGACTTTCCTAGCACATCTCCGGGATGTTAGTGCAGAATCTCCTTTTATTGAGTCAGTCCCTGTGGTATCGGAATTTCAGGAGGTGTTTCCCACAGATTTGTCTGGTATGCCTCCGGACCGAGGCATTGACTTCTATATTGATTTCGAGTACTCACTGTTAACACCCAATTTTGACCTTCCTTTTTGTTATTTTTACTCATTTTTAGCCTTTATTTGGTTACGAGGTCAAAATCGCTATTTTTTACTTATATTTTTTTTATCAAATTTTGTGCAAACAAATATTATTCATATTATTTACTATCACTTTATGACTATTATTATTATTATATGATTATTATTTTTAATTATTTTTATCATTATTGTTATATCAGATTCTTTACTTGCAAAGTTATTGTTCACTTAATCTTTTATATTTCTCTTTAAATCTATTTTTAAAAGTATTTGATCAAATATTTTAAGAGTTATTATTATTTTATTGTGGATTATTCTTAGTATAAAATATAATGGTTGATTCAATAATTTAGTATTATTTTCCTTCACTTGGTAATCTAGTAGTTACCCATTTTATATATTTTTGGTATAAATTTATTTAGTCCTAAACAAGCTCAAAATTCAAATTTTGTCAAATCATTTCATAAGTAGAAAAATCCTCCTCACTATCTTTCCTTTCTTGTGAAGAATATTTTTATTCTCAAAATCATTTTAAATCAATTTTACCTATTTTATTTTACTCCCTCCTCCACTCCAAGAGAGGATTCTTTTTCTAATTCTACTCCCTCCGCACCAAATCAATTTTTTTTCTATTTTCTACTTCCCCTAGTGTCTCTTTTTTTCCCTTCTTATACACAATATTCATTCTCACATATGAGCGGACAAAAAGAAGAAGAAACCCATGCACATACTTCCTAACAAGTCACTCATCCACGCATACAATCTCACACACTCCGCAACTATAGCGAGCAAATGCTCCCTCACTGTCACAAAGTTTCACCACCCATGTAATTGTCAAAAATTACAGCAACCACGCCGCTCCTCACCCATGCACAAATCCAAAGTCGCACACAATACACACACCTCACATCTGAATAGAGTAAGTCGTGCATCCGATCGGGGAGTGGTCTTGTTCAAGTGTTAGGGACCTGGCGCTTGTTAACAAGAAAAAGCTTTACCCGAAGGTTCATTTTTCACTTGCAGTTTTATTTCGTCTCTTTTTATCTTGCTAGTATGGTGAATAATTTGGACTAATTTGTATCTCTACTTGTTAGCCATGTGTTCATTTTTTCATCTTAATTGATTTATATGCTTCTCGAATTATGGAAAACTATGATTTTTTTTATGCTTGTGTTTTGCATTGCTTGGTTAAAAATTATAAATAGCTGGGTGAATATATCTTTGGCTAAAGTTAATTCCTCATGTGGAAACAATGACTTAAATTTATAAAACGGGAAAAAGATTTTGATTCTAAGATGTTTTAAAATTCTAGATAGATGATTTCAAAGTCTAGGCTAAAAGAAGATTTGAATTGAAGCTATTGAAATCAAAGAATTTTAGGCTAAACATGATATATTTAATTATAATTCCCTAAGTTCCATGCTTTTTTTTTTATTTTTTTTATCTTACCCTATGCATTGAAATAATTTAATGCCTTAGCTTGGGATCTGTTTATGTCTTTCTATTGTTTTGGATTTGTTTGTGATAATATTATTTGAATTTGAGAATGACATATGAAAGTTTGGCATTATTCTTTAATTGGTTTCAATAGGACAACGTCAAATTTAATATTGCAATCACTGTTGTATTGGTTCATATGGTTGTTTCTTTTAATGTATGGTTTATCTATTCATGATTCGGTATGAGTTTCGAGTAGGCAATCATGAACTCTTTTCCTTCTCATATGCTTGGTGTAATTTGGAGTCTTTATTAGGTTATGGCTTAATTTTTTTTTTTGATTGAATCTTAAGAACATTTGCACTCTCACCCCTTTGAATATTTTTACATGTACACTACAATTGAATGACGTCACTTGGAGTTCAACCACGGGAGGGGAGGAGTCAATGCATGAAGCGAGTTCAAATGGAGTAGTCTCTCCCAAGCGAGGACCAGGTACGTTCCGAAAAATGATGATAAAAGACAAGTAATTGTTGTCTTCTCATATGAAGCACAGATAGCTTTATTAAATATAAAGCACCTCATTACTCCCTTCTTTTCTTATTTTATATGTCACTTTTTTAAAAGTCTCAAAGACTTGACAACTATTACTACTATACTATAGCAACATGCTTTGATACAATTTATATATTATACCTACATAGTTTTTCTTTACATGACTTTTAAATGCTAAAATATTTTATTTAGTACTCTTAAATAAGTTTCTTTAAGAATTTCTTTCGTCTTGTCTTAAGGCGTTTAAGAGAGTCGTCATAGAAATTGAATAGAAAGAGTAATATCGCATTGGGCCTGTTTCAGCCTTGTCATACCTGATCCCACTCTCTCTCTCTCTCTCTCAATTTTAACTTTATGTATTTTTAATTTATTTATTTTTTACATTAAATTTACCACCAAATTAAGGTGGTACATCTTACTAACACGTCTCTCATTATTTGTAGTTTATTATTATTTCGATTTAAGTTTGAATATTTTCTTTACTGGATATACTACAAAGCAAAGGAGTTCACCAGAGTCTGTAATCCGAGGAAGACGAATAATGCACAAATTATGGTACTTTTCACTTATTATTTGCATGCCGGAAAAGGTCAGTCTCGCATATCTTGCATTTTTCATTCTTTGTATGATATGCACACTAGTTGAAAGTACTCTTTATTACATCACTTAGTTGATATTAGATTAATAAAGTTATTCGACCTTTGTTTATCCCCTATCTTCCCCACGTAATTTATGAATTAGGCCGAGACCCACATTTGTGGACTTCGAAAGGTGCCTAACACCTTACTTTTGAGGTAATATGAACTCTTATCCGAATTCTGATAATGTAGACTACTAATTAAATAATTTGTAATTAGTTTAGAATGGTGCCCTGACGCACCTTAATTCATTAGGTGGCGACTCTTCTCTCTTAAACCAATTCTAAAAAGAGTTGTCAAGTTGAATCCTGCTTTTCACTAGAAAAATGGGACGCAACAGCATGAAGAGTCCGCTGAAGAATACTTAGGTTCTAACCATTATGAATAATTTATATGTTATACAGGATTTTAAGCTTTATTTATATCTATTATTTTTATTACTAATTCCTTTCCTCTTTTTCTTTATTTGTTGATTTATTTCTGTGTCTAGCATCTTTTGATTTATTTTTGTTGATGAATTATTTATCTTATCATGTTTAATTGTTTGTTGTCGTAAATAATTTCCATGCTATATCTCTTTTCTCTTTCCCATTATATTGTTGTCTTAAACTAATTATTTGCTTCCATGTTCATCCACTTTCCTTTTCCCTTTTATTTGTTCACATAGCTCTTTAAATTGTGTCATCTTCCTCCTTATCCCATTACTGGTTTATGTCCTTTTGACGTTCCTCGTATTTGTTATTTTCTTTACCTTGTTTTCTTAATTATGCATGTTATATTGCCAACATTATTTCTTTATCATTTTTTAAAAACTATTCAAATATGTTACTGCTTTCCACTGTATGATATGTGTTACTGCTTTATTAACTGGCATACCATTCATATTTTCCCCCACTTGGGAACTTCATACTTTCACACACTATTCACTATACTCAGATGTTGTGCCTTTGCACTTCTCCAAATTTTCTTCAAATAACCAATTTAGAGAGTTGGCATAGACGTGGGGTGAGCGGATAGTTTTGCTGCCGCGTGACCACGTGCCTCCTCACGTAGATTAACCCCAGCCCGTGTCCACCAAATCTTAGAAAAATTCTAAGTCACGCATGCATTAACAAATATGTGTTATGTGTTTACTATCCTTATTTAAATTGTCATTATCCTTATTTAAATTGTCATTCGATTCATACTATTTTTTCGACCACCATTTAAATCTTTTAAAGTCTTAGATTCCGAACTACGTCTGACCTGATTCTTGTCCAACAAGATACGTAGGCAATCCTGTATAAGGATGCGGTCCTCCTTTTCTCATTCTTTTTCAAAATATCCTCGAGTTTGAAAATGTGGAACAATCTTTATCATTCAAATAATTTTTCTACCAAATCTTATGTTCTCCCTTTCTTTCACCTTTCCATAATGTCATAAGGGTGAAAACTAAAGCATTTTTGAGATTATTCAAATAATTTTCACAATCTTTTAAATTCTCAAATGTTTCAAACTAAATGTCTCAATTGAGATAATTCTTCAAAAGCTAAAAAAAAAAAACTTTTAAAATCTCCAACCCTCTTGCTTTTTCAAAATAAAATGTCTTCAAATATTTTATGTGTATCTTTTAAATATCATATCATTATTTACTTGTTCACCCCATCAGCTTTAAGTACAAACTTAGTATTTAGGTCTTGCTTAGAGCCTATCTTCTACTTTTTGATATTGCTCTACTTCTCAAGCTCAAGTTCTAGCTCACCCATTCGTCCTAAAATCCTCTTTGACAAGGTAGCTCATTTGTGATATTATTACCTTTAATTTTGTGTGTACTAATACTTGCGTTTGTTTGACTTATTTATTTTTCACTTAAAGGTTGTCTACCATTTGAACATCGACTCGATTGAGAATCTGCAATATAATGAATATGCTCAATATCCAAAAACTTTCAGTCTTCTTCCTTCTCGTCCAATGCAAAATAGTTTTGTACTATACATCCTCATGCAATTCTTACTCTCATAATGTCTTCACAAGAAAAATGTCATCATTCTCTATTTGTCTGCCTTATGGATAATAACATTTTCCTATTTTATCTACCTTTCTTTGTACTCATGAACTATGTTTGACCTGATTTCCAGTTGGATACATAGGCAGCCTATTATTGGTCCCGGTCTCAATCTAATAAAAAATTTCTTTTTCCTCCATATCCAATTCAAACACTTCGCTCAAATTCAAGTTCAAAATATTGAGCTAAACGGCCCTACTCTTGAGCAAATAAAAACAGATTCAAATTGAGATCATGATGTTCTAATGTAAGGCAGCTATTTCTTTGAGTGAAGTGGGATTATACGACTCCATAAGTAAAAACTGGGGCAGAATTTTTTAGGAAACCTCAAAAATTCCACAAGGAAGCAGTATATCATTTCATAAGGACGTGCAAAAGGTATCTTTTATCCTAAACTGGGGCAGAAATTTTTGAGGATTCATCAAAAATTTCACCATGATGGAGTGCAAGTCCCAATCCGTCCATGAAACAACACAAGAAGCCAAGCCAAGCGAAGGTATGAGTCAATATTACTTTTCCACTTTTAATTTTTCTTTGAGTGCAGACAGCAGGTATAAATGCTGCAACTGCTTTGCAACATCACCAAAGAAAATCCAAACTACCTCCAACATGGGAAAACGTCTAAGCTACACAATCCTCTCATCTACATTACATGGCTCTCGCAAGAGTCCACATCACAATGCATCCGCAGAAATCCACATTGCATGGCTCCCGCAAGAGTCCACATCGCAGCGCATCCACAGAAATCTATATTGCATGGCTCCCACAAGAGTCTACATTGCATGGCCCTAGCAAGAGTCCAAATCACAGCGCATCCACAAAAATCTATATTGCATGGCTCCCTCAAGAGTCTACATTACATCCACAAAAATTACACTATATGGCTCCCACAAGGGTCTACACCGCAGTGCATCTGCATAAATATACATTGCATGGCTCCCACAAGAGTCCACATCGTAGTGCATCCGCAGAAATCTATATTGCATGGCTCCCGCAAGAGTCTACATTGCATAGCGCCCACAAGAGTCTACATCGCAGTGCATCCACAGAAATCTACATTATATCTCTCCCGCAAGAGTCTAAATTGCATTACACCTGCATAATCCACATCAAGCACACAAATTACATCAAGTTATTGAATCACATCAAACTGCTACAGGCCAAGCTACTCAAATCACTCAACGACACATTATGCTACTCAAGACAAATACGGTCTCTTTCATCATCATATAATTACCCTAAGGCGTCCTAGTTCAAGGGCATCATATTCATGGCCTGCGGACATCATCTCATGGCCTAAGGATTTATTTTCTGCTTATCATGCTCCGAAGGCGTCATGGTCTAAATGCGTCATTTTTCATGGCCTGCAGACATCATCTCATGGCCTAAGGATTTACTTTCCGCTTATCATGCGCTGAAGGTATCGTGGTCTAAAGGCGTCATTTTCATAGCCTATGGACATTATTTCATGGCCCAATGATTTACTTATTACTTATCATAGCCCTAAGACATCATCTTTGTCGTCTTAAAGCAAATGCTCATGGTCTAAATGGAAAATTGCATCATGTTTACCTATTAACAATAATTATTTATCATTTATTTGATTCACATGCTCTAATCATTTTTTATCTAGATATACTAGAAAACACGCAGATGATGAAAGGATACGAGCTACGAATGGGAGCAACTGTTGCTCCAATTTTCAAAATACAAATCTACCTATTCATGCGTCACTTCAATTCAGCTTAAAATATACACACTTTTCATTTTTCACACTTCTCATTTACGTCGTTACATCAAATCCTATCCACTCCATCTCACTTTTTCGGATTCCAAAAGAGTCATTCCCTCAGTCAGATAAAATTGACTACTTCGTCAACTTTCTTTGCGCGATAATTTATCCTTCATTCCCGAACAAAGAAGGGGTAGTTGTTGAAACCCAATTTTGACCCTCCTTTTTGTCATTTTTACTCATGTTTAGCCTTTATTTGGTTACGAGGCCAAAATTGCTAATTTTTAAATATTTTTTTATCAAATTTTATGCAAAAAAATATTATTCGTATGACTATTATTATTATTATTATTATTATTATATGATTATTATTTTTAATTATTTTTATCATTATTGTTATATTAGATTCTTTACTTGCAAAGTTATTGTTCACTTAATCTGTCATGACCCAATATTTTGAGTCATGATGGCGCCTACCGTAACCCACCAATAGGCAAGCCAAACCCTAGCTCGGAGCGACAAGCGACAGGCTAACGGGCGGAATCTCAGAAAACAGAGATAAAGCGGAAGTAACCATACTAATATAAAAATAAAATCAAAATATATATTCATACCAAGACTGAGAAGGAAGACGACAATATATAAAGTCAAGAACCCCTCCCAAAGCCTGGTGAAGTCGGTACAAGAGCCACTACTAGACATGTCCAAAATATAAGACAGAAACCAAATATATACAACAAGTACTACAGTCTCGAGAGCAAAAGACTATACAGTAGAGATGGAGTAGGATCTGCCTCGGACGTCGGTAAGCTCACCCTGCTCCGGAGTCAGTGCTGATAAGAGAGTCACGTCAAAATCGTCGGCTAGTGCCTGGATCTGCATCGGGGGAAAAGATGCAGAAGTGCAGTATGAATACCGGGGCAACGGGTACTCAGTAGGCATCATCGGCCGACTGAGCTCAATATAATATAAGCAAGCTAAAATGCGAGGGTGCATGCTAGGTCCAGGGTATAAATAATAAATACATAAGTAACTGCAGAGGCGAGTAGATATGCCCAAGAGAAAATAAGTGCGATACAGAATACCGAATAAATAAATGCGTAAGTAAACACACAAGTCAAACATAACCTACCTGGGCCCCCATAAACCCGATAGGCACACGGAAGAAAACAATAACCCAGTATGGCCCCCATAAACCAGCGGGACACACAAGAAAAGTAAATGCATAGTCACCAGTGTCTCGAAGCTGTATCAGTATCCAGTAACCACGGTACCCAGTACCAAAACTGTCCAATCATATCATAACCAGATGCCGGACTCGAACCGAAACTCATAATAATCAGTGGCCGAACTCGAACCGGAACTCATAATAATTAGTAACCAAGTGACAGAGTAGTGCCAGAATTCACACAAACACAAGTAAACGGGGACATACCTGCCCTAGAAGGAACCCGAAACATAAATAAGAAGCTAACCCACCACGTACTACAAGTCAATCTTGGGATCTTTCCAGGTCAACTATCTACTATAAACAATATGTATATACAAGTCTGGGTATACATTATAAGTTTTGGCAAGGCGGTTCCGCATTCTAAATCAAACTAGCCGACCCCGGTCAAATACGGTGCTATTAGGGTCTGACAAGGCTAAACAGGTCAAAAGGGCATAACTAGGGTAATTCAATACAAATTTTATCCTAAAAGATCATCTCAGGGCTTAACTAAGCCTAACAATGTTTAAAGCTAACTACACAGACTGTGAAGAGTAGCGGGGCCCACTATGGGGTCCCGAAATCAAGTCTGGGCTAAGGTTCCCCAAACCCCTACTAACAGCAGTACAACATTAACCAACCCTATAAAAGTAATATCTGGTACACCACGAGGATAACGGGCCCGAAACACATCCGAACAAGGCCCTAACTGGCCCAAAAGGCCTAATCATAGCAAGCCAATGCCAATCCACAACTACCAGCCCAAACACTAGCATAATAGTATGCAAATACTATAAATAAACTCAGTTTAGGTATATGGTAAGCCTAGCCTACCTGGACGCCGCCAAACGCCTGCCAAAGCTTGCTAAATAGGAGTCCTCCCCTTTCGCGAGACCTCAGATTTCTGCCACGCTAGCAAAATAATAAGCTACATGTCAAAACATGAATTTTGATACCCATATTGCATTAGTTCGAAAAAATATCCGAACGGTCCATGTGGGGCCCACTTGTGGAGTCGCAAAATCGAAATCGTCACAGCATCCCAAATCACTCCGTGACCAATAGTTACAACTAACACCGCTCAATTTGAGCTCAATATCTAGCTCAAACATCAACACCAATTCCAACAACCACCGTAACTAAAACTATCGTAAAAATAAGAAAACGTACCGTAGAAACGATGAGAACGAGTCCACGAACTCAAATATACCAACCCCTAACCTTGAATCTCTCTAGAAACCTAAAGTTGAGCTTAAAGTGCTTAAAAAAATGGTGGAATATATGTAGTTTTTTTTTCTTAAAGAAGACAAAATAAGAAAAGGGAGTAATATTATAGTATATATATATATATATATATATATATATATATATATGTATACTACACGTACAAAGTCCCAAAAAGAAAGCAAGTCTTGTGGTCAAATACCAATTAGTGTTGCATGCACATGGCCTTATCCATTTTTTGCTCTCCGTATATATATATATATATTCGGATACTGTATAGGCTCGTGGTAAAATAAATACAATATTTTAAATATACCATCATGAATAGAAAATTATTTTGAACAAAACCTCTATAAAATAAAAATATCATTTTAACAAAATTAGATTTACTATCTCTGTTTAAAAATATTCATAAATTATAAAACTTTTATAAAGTAGTATAGATATATCATTTTACCAAATTCTAATTTAATTTAAATATTTTGCAACACGCTTGATATAAATAATATTCTCAAACGAACTGTCCGAAAACCGAACTGTCAGTCCCAGCAAGTCATAAGTAACTTGGGGCAGTTATAAAAAAGCTCTAAACGCTGAGAACATACGAAAAGGAGGGAAATGACCACGAGGGTCATTACAACATCCACTACTAAAAGGACTTTCGTCCGCGAAAGTCAACAGTAAATGCATACCTGAAGATGTGAACAAGTAGGGATATTGGTCTCTTATATCACGTTCAAGTTCCCAAGTGGCCTCCTCAACTGGACGGTGACGCCACTGTACCTTAACCACTGGAATGTCCCGGGAACGCAATCGTCTGACATCTTTTGCTAAAATGGACACAGGCTCCTCCACAAATGCCAACTTCTCGTCTAACTGAACCGAGTCCCACTGAAGCACATGCGACTCATCCGGGATATACTGTCGCAGCATAGAAACATGAAATACCGGGTGGATAGCTGAAAAGGTAGGAGGTAAGGCCAGTACATATGCTACCTCCCCGACTGTCCGAAGAATCTCAAAGGGTCCAATATACCTGGGGCTAAGCTTGCCCCTCCTACCGAATCGCATCACACCCTTCATTGGCGATACTCGTAAGAAAATCCTATCACCAACTTTGAATCTCAACGGACGACGTCTACGGTCCACATAACTCCTTTGTCTAATCTGAGCTGTCCGCAGCCTATCCTGAATCACCCGAACTCGGTCCAAAGACTCTCGAAGCAAATCTGTGCCACGAGGACTGACTTCTGAAGTCTCGAACCATCCAACTGGAGACCGACACTATCTACCATACAAAGCCTCGAACGGAGCCATCTGAATGCTGGAGTGGAAGCTATTATTATACGCGAATTCCGCTAAAGGCCGAAACTGATCCCAGTGACCCCCAAAGTCTAACACACAAGCACAGAGCATATCCTCTAACACATGAATAGTTCGCTCTGACTGCCCGTTGTTCTGAGGATGAAATGCAGTGCTGAGGTCCACCTGAGTACTCAACTCCTCCTGGAAACTCTGCCAGAAACTGGAGGTAAACTGAGGCCCTCAATCTGAGATAATAGATACTGGCACTCCATGTAAGCGAACTACCTCCTGAATATATACGCGAGCTAACTTCTCAGCACTGTAGGAAACTTGAACCGGGATAAAGTGCGCGGACTTTGTCAACCGGTATACAACAACCCAAATACTATCAAAGCCACGAGAGGTGCGCGGTAAACTACCAACGAAATCCATCGTGATCCGCTCCCACTTCCACTCGGGAATGGGTAACTGCTGAAGTAGACCACCGGGTCTCTGGTGCTCGGCCTTTACCTGCTGACAACAAAGGCATCGAGCTACAAACCTTGCTATGTCTCTCCGCATACCACTCTACCAATAGTGTTGCCTCAGATCCCGATACATCTTAGCTTCCCCAGGGTGAATAGAATATCTGGAACTGTGTGCCTCGCGCAGAATCAACTGAATCAAATCTCCAACCCTCGGGACACAAATACGACCGTCAAACCTCAGAACACCATCAGAACCCAAGGAATCTCTCTCAGACTCACCCCTCAATACCTGATCTCGAATGCTACAGAGACCTCTATCCTCAAACTGACGACTCTGAATCTGCTCCAGCAAAGTAGATCTGGCCTCAACACAAGCAACAATCCTCCTGGGGTCAGAAATATCCAATCGAACCATCGAGTTAGCTAAGGACTGAATGTCCAAAGCTAATGGCCGCTGAGAGACTAGAATGAAGGCTAAGCTACCCATACTCACTGTCTTCCAGCTTAAGGCGTCCGCTACCACATTCGCCTTGCCCTGATGGTAGAGAATAGAGATATCATAGTCCTTCAGCAACTTAATCCACCTGCGCTGCCTCGAATTAAGATCTCTCTGAGTCATAATATGCTGAAGACTGCGGTGGTCTGTAAAGATCTCACAATGAACACCATAGAGATAATGCCTCCAAATCCGCAGTGCAAACACAGCCGCCGCTAACTTCAAATCATGAGTGGGATAGTTACGCTCGTACACCTTCAGCTGTCTCGATGCATAAGCAATAACATGACCCCGCTGCATCAGAACACACCCCAAACTGATACCAGATGCATCACAATACATGGTGAAACCCTCGCCCTCAACTAGAAGAGTCAACACAGGGGCAGAAGTAAGTCTATCCTTGAGCTTCAGGAAGCTTGCCTCATCCTCAGACCACTGAAACGGAACCTCCTTCCTGGTCAGTCTGGTCATAGGAGATGCAATAGACGAGAAGCC
The DNA here is from genome assembly GCA_031232105.1 of Capsicum rhomboideum. Taxonomy (NCBI): domain Eukaryota; kingdom Viridiplantae; phylum Streptophyta; class Magnoliopsida; order Solanales; family Solanaceae; genus Capsicum; species Capsicum rhomboideum. The sequence goes on from CP124714.1 coordinate 153,623,390, forward strand.
CTCAACAAACCGTCTATAATAACCTGCCAACCCAACAAAACTGCGAACCTCAGTAGGCGACGTGGGCCTAGCCCAACCTCGAATAGCCTTAATCTTCGCTGGGTCTACCATGATACCGTGTCTAGATACAACATGCCCCAAGAAAGCTACAAACTCAAGCCAAAACTCACACTTTGAGAACTTGGCATAAAGCCGATGATCTCTTAAAGTGTGGAGCACAATCCTCAAATGCTGCTCATGCTCCTCGCTACTCCTCGAATAAACTAAGATGTCATCAATAAACACAATCACAAAGGAGTCTAAGTATGGCCTAAATACACGATTCATTAGATCCATGAAGGCTAATATGGTATTAGTCAACCCAAAAGACATCACCAGAAATTCATAGTGGCCCTACCGAGTTCTGAAGGCTGTCTTAGGGATGTCTTTAGCCCTAACTCTCAACTGATGATATCCAGATCTCAAGTCTATCTTCGAGAATACCGCTACACCCTGAAGCTGATCAAACAAATCGTCAATACGAGGCATAGGATACTTATTCTTCATTGTTACCTTATTCAACTGCCTGTAATCGATACACATACGCATAGATCCGTCCTTCTTCTTTACAAACAGAACTGGAGCACCCCACGGCGACACACTCGACCTGATAAAACCCTTTCCAAAAAGATCCTCAAGCTGACTACTCAACTCTCTCAACTCAGCAGGAGCCATACGATAAGGAGCCATAGAAATAGGTCAAGTGCCCGGTTCGAGGTCAATAATGAACTCTATATCACGCTCAGGAGGAAGGCCAGGTAGTTCAGTCGGGAATACATCAGGAAACTCACAAACAATTGGGACGGAGTCAGGTGACAGACTCTCAATACTAGCATCCCGAACATAAGCAAGGAATGAATCACAACCCCTCACCATCAATCCACGAGCCTGAACATATGAAATAATCCCCGTCGGTGTGCGGCTAACAGAACCCTGCCACACCACCGGGGGTACACCAGGCATTGCTAAGGTCACGGTCTTGGCAAAGCAATCCAAGACTGCATGATGGAAAGACAACCAGTCCATGCCCAAAATCACATCAAAGTCTACCATGGACAATACAATAAAATCAACCCGAGTCTCAAACTCCCGAACAGTCACCAGACAAGATCTATATACCCGATCCATTACTAAGGAATCACCAACAGGGGTAGATACACGTAAGGGTACAGATAATAACTCAGAACATAAACCCAACCGTGGTGCATAATAAGTAGATACATAAGAAAACGTGGATCCAGGATCAAATAATGCAGAAGCTGGCTGGTGGCATACAAAAATCGCACCTGTAATCACCGCATCTGAAGCCTCAGCCTCAGGCCTAGCCGGCACGGCATACAACTGACGTTGGCTACTACTAGTCTGAGCACCAACCTGACTACCAGTCCGACCTCCCTGTGCTCCACCTCGGGAACCCTGAGGACCACCCCGACGACCCTGTGCACCACCTCTGCCTTCTGGCGGTACAGATCTGATGGGTTGTGCTGTCTGAACTGAAGGCTCAATAGCCCTGCGCTGAGGACACTCACGAACGAAATGAACGACAACCCCCCAAGTATAACATGCTCCTGGCTCCCTGCTCGGCCTAGAAGATCCGATATGACCACCTCTAGTCGATGAACTGGGCTGACCATGTCCCTGAGACTGGCTAAAAGAACCACTATAGGTGGGCTGACCCCTATCAGATAATTGCAAGGTTGACTGTACAGGCCTACTGGGCTGACCCTGTCGCTGAAAAGACTGTTGTTGCTGATGAGGGTACCTACCTGAAACTGGAAACAACGACCTCTGAATTGTGAACCGCTATGGCTCCCACTAAAACTACCCTGGACACGAGGTCTCTTATCGCTGGCCCCTTGGGCCTCGCGATTCATCTCCTCAATAGAGTATACATGCTCAATAATCTCTGCAAATGACTTCCCTGAATTCACTAAACTCTGGGTAGCCCTGCGGAGTGGCAATCTCAGTCCCCTAACAAAACATCTAACTCTCTCATACTCATCAGGCAAAATAGAAGTAGCGTGCCTAGCAAGATCATAAAACCTTGCCTCATACTCGGCGACAGATAATAGTCAACCTGGAGAACTCATCCCTGAGCCGCTCCCGCATAGTACGGGGCATATACTTTCCCAAGAAAATCTCGGAGAACTGGGTCCAGGTAATCGGTGGAGATCCCGTTGGCCTGGAATCAAGATATACCCTCCACCATCTCCTCGCTGCAGTATCAAACTGATATGCCACGAAATCAACACCACAAGACTGTACCAATCCCAAATTCCTCAGTCTATCCTCGCAGCTGGAGAAGAACTCATATGCATCCTCTCCTGGAGTACCAGCAAATCTAGGTGGAGCTAATCTCAGGAAGCGACCCAATATCTTCTGCTCCTCGACAGACATAATTGGCTGGACTGCTACCGGCACAGGCAGAACCTCAACTCTGGGTACCGCAGCTACAGGCTGCACCCCAACACCAACTCCCAGTGCGGCTGGTTGTACTCCCGCAACAGGCGGACCTCCAACTAATCCCAACAAATGAAGAAATGTACCTCAGAGCAAAGAAGCATCAATAAATCCGGGTGGAGCTTGGGCTACCCCCTGGTCCACCGGCGGCTGTGGCAGCGGAACATCTGGAACTATAACGGGATTGGGTGACTGATCCCTAGCACGATCTGGGCCTGGGGATGCTACTCTGCCCTGCCTTCGACCTCTAGGTCGACCTCGGCCCCTAACTGGAGCCCTCCCTGCAGGCTCGAGGTTTTGACCTCCGGCTCTGGTATTATGCGTCCTAACCATCTGCGTAAAGAGTGAATCAAATAAAGATTAGAAACCAACATAGACACCAACGCACGGAGGTGAATCAAATAAATTAGATTTACCCTAAACATGCTCGGTAGCCTCCCGAAGATAGGATACGGACGCCTCTATACTGATCCGCGAGACTCTACTAAACATCGGCTCATGAACCAACAATACCAGTGAAACCTAGGCTCTGATACCAAGCTTTCACGACCCAATTTTTTGAGTCATGATTGCGCCTACGGTAACCCACCAATAGGCAAGCCAAACCCTAGCCCGGAGCGACAAGCGACAAGCTAACGGGCGAAATCTCAGAAAACAGAGATAAAGTGGAAGTAACCATACTAATATAAAAATAAAATCAAAATATATATATTCATACCAAGACTGAGAAGGAAGACGACAATATATAAAGTCAAGAACCCCTCCCAAGACCTGGTGAAGTCGATACAAGAGCCACTACTATACATGTCCAAAATATAAGACAGAAACCAAATATATACAACAAGTACTACAGTCTCGAGAGCAAAAGACTATACAGTAGAGATGGAGTAGGATCTGCCTCAGACGTCGGTAAGCTCACCCTGCTCCGGAGTCAGTGCTGATAAGAGAGTCACGTCAAAATCGTCGGCTAGTGCCTGGATCTGCATTGGGGGAAAAGATGCAGAAGTGCAGTATGAGTACCGGGGCAATGAGTACTCAGTAGGAATCATCGGCCATTTGAGCTCAATATAATATAAGCAAGCTAAAATGCGAGGGTGCATGCTAGGTCCAGGGTATAAATAATAAGTACATAAGTAACTGCCGAGGCGGGTAGATATGCCCAGGAGAAAATAAGTGCAATAAAGAATACCGAATAAATAAATGCGTAAGTAAACACACAAGTCAAACATAGCCTACCTGGGCCCCCATAAACCCGATAGGCACACGGAAGAAAATAATAAACCAGCGGGACACACAAGAAAAGTAAATGCATAGTCACCAGTGTCTCAGAGCTGTATCAGTATCCAGTAATCACGGTACCCAGTACAAAAACTCTTCAATCATATCATAACCAGATGCCGGACTCGAACCGAAACTCATAATAATCAGTGGCCGGACTCGAACCGGAACTCATAATAATTAGTAACCAAGTGACAGAGTAGTGCCAGAATCCACACAAACACAAGTAAACGGGGACATACCTGTCCTAGAACGAACCCGAAACATAAATAAGAAGCTAACCCACCACGTACTACAAGTCAATCTCGGGATCCTTCCAGGTCAACTATCTACTATAAACAATATATATGTACAAGTATGGGTATACATTATAAGTATTGGCAAGGCGATTTCGCATTCTAAATCAAACTAGCCGACCCCGGTCAAATACGGTGCTATTAGGGACTGACAAGGCTAAACAGGTAAGGGCATAACTAGGGTAATTTAATACAAATTTTATCCTAAAAGATCATCTCAGGGCTTAAATAAGCCTAACAATGTTTAAAGCTAACTACACAGACTGTGAAGAGTAGCGGGGCCCACCTTCTTCCTCTTGAGTGAATTGTTCCTTATATACTCTAACAGCTTCCTCAACAACCTATTCCATCTCCTCTAGCCAGTCCTCATTAGTATTTTGAATCCTCTTGATTTGTAACCTATTTCTTCTCCCATTCACAAGGTTATAAAAATACCTAGTAGTTCTATCACCATCTACTTGCCAGCTGATTCTAGCTTTCTTCTTTCAAAATTCTTCCTCAAAATGCGAACATTTTTTGAGTTCAGCTTGAGCTAGTTGTAGCACCATTCTATTGTTGGGACTGGGATCCTATTCAAAGAGTTGTTATTTTATCCTTACAATCTCTTCTCTAATAATAAGCTACTTGAAAATATCTCCATAGGTATCTCTGCTTTATTTTGCTAAAGCCTTTTTTATATTCTTCACCTTCTACTTAAAAATTAGAAAAGAATGCCCCACAAAGTCAGCTTCCCAGAATTGTTCAACAATCTTTAAGAAATCTACATGCTTTATCCAGAAGCTAAGAAATCTGAAAGGTTTTTTAATACACTGAGCCTAGTTCCCCAAAGATATGAATAGTGGTGCATGATCTAAACCTGATCTGGCTAAATTCTCCACTTTCACATGTTCAACATAATTAAACAACCCCTGATTCACCACTATTATATCAAGTCTTTAAAAAATGCAATCATCCCCACATTTACCATTCCACTAAGTATGAAGGCTCCCTTTGAAATTCACCTCCAACAGTTCAGAGGAAGCAATGCAATTTTCAAAATCTTCTACATCTTGAGGCATCACTGGTAATCTACCAATTTTTTCCTCTTTATTTAAAACTACATTAAAATCTGCTCCTACTAACCAGGGTGTTGTCATATAGTTGGAAAAATGATAAATCTTTTCCCACAGATCTAACCTTTCTATATCATTACACTTAGAATACACTATAGTAGTGGTCAGCTGAATGTTCTAATAATTTAGTCCCAGCTTCAATATGACTTGTTGATTAGAGTCTGCAATTATATCTACCTCAACATCTTCCTTTATAGAGAACCAGATCTTCCCATTATAATTTTCCCCTGCAGTTTGCATCCCTAAATTTCTTTTATACTGTTGGATGGTTGCCACATGTTGAAAAGGTTCAGCCAAAGATATTAAGAAAAACTGATGGTGTTTATGTAACATTTGTAGCCTGTGAAAGGCCTTTTGAGTATTAACAGATCTAATGTTCCAAATGAGTGCTTTCAATATCATTTAACATTAGTCTGGTTGACAGTTCTCTTTGGTAACACTCTGGTTGGTTGTGGAGTGTCTTGCTTTCTTCTTTTTTTTCCTCCTTTCTGGATAGATCTTGCAGAAACATCCCCCTATTTTTGCATTTCTTTCAAATTTTGGTCCACAGTCTCCCTATAATCTATTTCTTTAGGAACTTCATCTTCCTTCTTTTGCAGGTCTAATTCCTTTCCACCAATGCTGTGAGATACAATACTATGCAAAGCTAAAATTAGGGAATCTTTCTTCATAATTGTTAAAGGTTTAGCTGCTTCATTGACCTCATCTTTCAATTCTGTTAAGCTCATCTCAGCTATGGGCTCTACATTGTCCACCTCTTTCCTAATCACATTACATAGCTAATCATCCTTTTTCTTGAATTTTCTCTGCATATTGTGAGTAAGCATCATCAAATACCTCATCATGACCTATTGTATCATCACCATTTTTAGATGTAGGTATTAATTTTCCTTCTTTTGCTTCCTCTTTATCTTCTATCCTTTCTCCCCATGATTTACTAGGAGAGTTCTTCCCAAAGGATTTTGTAACCCAGCTTTTGGTGGGACTCTTCTGTTGCTTCCGATTTGTAGACTTCTCTTTGTTTGGCTTACTTTTGTTGCACACTTTTTCTGAATCTGCATCAACTTCTTTCTCTCTATGCTCATCTGTTAAAGATCCAAACATGTTTTTTGTAGTTACTTTCTCCTTTGTTGACATATGATCTTTCTTAGTTGATCCCTTACCAAATTTAATCTCATTCCACTAACTACCTTCTCCAACAGTCCTTCCACTAGAAGGAACTCTACCAGGTGCAAATTTCTTAGCCTCAACTTCATGAGCAATAACCCCTGTTGTCACCAGCCCATTGCCTTCCCCTTCTCATTCTCTTTTGTCCTTTCCTTCATCAATCAGGGTGAAGAAATCTACAATTCTCCATTGAGAGCCCTTGTAGCTTACACTTGTTGCAATATTTAGGTAAAAAGTCATAAGTAATCTTAACTTTTTCCTGTCTAGATGACCTACTATTTTCATCAATTATCTCCATTGTTACATGTTTGGGCAGATTAGCACTCAAATCCACTTGAACTTTTACCTTTGCACAACTAGGCCTAGTCTTATTAATTGTGGTCGTATCCAAATGTAATGGTTTTCCAACATCACTGGCAAACGAGAACAAATCATCCTTGACAAAAAAGGTAGGTAGAAGATTTGGGAAAGAAACCCAAGCAATGGCTTTTGTAGTTTCAGCATCAATTTTAAATTTAGAGTCATAGATAAGAGGTCCCATTACATACGAATTACTATCCTTTGCTTTGTGATAATATGAACTCTTCGACATAATGTTAACAAAATATTCTTTGCTTTCACATTTAATTAAAACATGTTTATTACGAAAAGATCCAACTTGACAATCACTTTTTGCCCCACATTACAGGGGGATTATTTTTCGCACTCTTCCAAGGATGGCCAGCCATGAGAGAACTTTCCAATGATGGCATAGTTCAACTTCTCTATCACCTCCATGCGCGAGACCTCTATCTCAGTCCATCTCAGCACATGTTCACCAATAATAATACTAGTTGTTTTTAGTGGAATTAAAGTTGTTTCATCAACTTTATCTGTAATATTGGATTGTACCACATTTACAAAAAATTTCAAATTACACAGCTCTTTGTTAAGCAAATTTTTAGGGTTCGAATCATCTATTGGTGTGGGGTTGGAATTTTTGGGATGATAAAGAGTAGGGAATTGAGAAGGAGAAGTAATAGAAATCTGACCAGACCTAGAAGGGGACCGGCCAGTGACCGACATGATCATCTTAGGCTAGGTTAGGGTTTGCATGAAGGGAGAGGTGGAGAGCATTTTTTTGCTAAACTGGTAGTTTTTAAATGATTGTAGTTTGAGAATATCTTTTTAGTAATTTTTCTGAATGAACAATCTTGGGATCTTAACTTAATTGTATTTTTCTCTTTTATTACAATGTCCATTAGAATATTTATCAAGTAGTTTATTAATTATTAAAAATATATTTAATCTTTTCTTATAACTGCGTGAAGCGCGGATAAGTACATTAGTTAAAAATAAAGAAAAAAGAATTAATTTATTTTGAAAGAGAAATCTTATAGCAGTCTATTTACAATTGTGGCTAAATTTGGGCCTATTTTTTGTGGCCATTTAGCACTACTCCCTCCGTTCTTAAATAGTTGTCACTATTTTTGTTTGTACTGCCCTTAAGAAAAACATTGACTACAGGCTAAATTAACTAAATTACCCTCATTTATTACTCATCTCTATTTTATACTTCTTTTTTTTGCACTATGTTGATATATCTTCATATTTATTACTATGGGTAAGGGTAAAAAAAAAAAAGTAATAATGTCTTGATTTTTTAAAATGACAAATATTATAGAATATCTATTTTTAGTAAGGATGACAAGTATTTAGGAACAGGGAGTAAATTTTTTTTCAAAGTAGGACAATGTTCAAATTTATCAAAAGGATAAAGTGACAAAAATGATTCATTTATCTTTTAAGTTTGCAAAAAGTGAGAATTTAATTCCTATCAAATACTCCATCCATCCAACAATAGTTGTACATTATTGACTTGATACGTATATTAAGAAACAATAAATAATAGAGGTAATTTTACTATATTACCCTTTGAATATAATAAATTTAATGCCTTGAGAAATGTATTGAGTGATGAATAGTATTTAAAGCAAGGATAAAACGGATAGAAAAGGATAAATTATACATTGATTTTCCAAACTAGACAAGTATTGTTGGACATCTTATTTATTTTTGGTAAATAAAGAATTTTATTAACCAAAGTGAGAATTACAGCTCAAGAAAAAGAAAAACTGGTTGCTAAATTGGACATGCCCAGTAGCTGGTTAAACGCATAAAAACTTATACAAGCCTTAACATGGGTAGAAATTAAGGTTCTCTAATCGACAGTGAAGCTTAGCTATCAGACTACCTTGCACAAAGACATCTTGTACTATCTGCTTGGTGATGGATTCGATCGAGCATTTCTTATGCTGGAAAATTACTTGTTTTCTCTCTTGCCATATTGCATAGACAACTGCAGCTAAGGTCGTTCTATACACGGTAGTAGTTGGGTTCTTTCCTTTATACAGCTGTAGACACCATTGTTGCTCTTCATGTCATGGTCTTGCTTGTCTATCCATTCCCTGCCACTGAGTAGGTTCCTCCACACAGCTTAGGACACAATGTAATTAAAGAACAGGTGATCAATGCTTTATGGGCCAACTCCGCAAAGAGGAAAAGTATTGTTGGAAAGAGGAGTACCATTTAAACATGAATCCATCCTTTTTGTTCATTGGATCTATTAAGACGTGAGACAAAAAATAAATGCTAACACAACTAATATTAATTATATGAGCCATAACAACAACAACATACCAAGTGTATTCCCACAAAATGGGTTCTGGGGAGGGTAAGTGTACGTAGTCCATACCACTATATCAGAAGAAGTAAAAAGGGTATTTTCGATAGACCCCCATCTCAGGACATAAAACAATATACAAAAACGTAATAAAACATAAAACAAGATGTACTAACACACCAATAAAGGAGAAAAAAAAAATAAGACACCCACAGAGTAGTACTATAAACTATCTAATCGAAAGCACACACATCACCAAATCACCATGTATAAGAAACTTCAAGATACATGCTTAGCCCTAAAACTACTAGAAAGGCTACCACAAAGCATCCCTATCAACTAGCTAAGACTCGCTCCAACGACCTAACCCTCTACCCTAATCTGTGTCCTCCACACCTTCTTATATAGGGTCATGTCCTCAGTAAGTCGTAATTGCTCCATGTCATGTCTAATAACCTCCCTCTAATACTTCTTTGGTCTACCTCTACCCCACCTGAACAATCCATAGCCAACATTTCACATCTCCGCACTGGAGCATCCGTGCCTCTCCTCATCACATGCCCAAACCATCTTAACCTCACTTCCCGCATCTTGTCTTCCACCGAAGCCACCCCTACCTTCTCCCGAATAATTTTATTTTCAACCCTATCTCCCCTAGTAAGTCCACACATCCACCGTAACATCTTCATTACTGCCACTTTCAACTTTTGGATGTGGGTGTTTTTGACTGACCAACACTTCGCTTCGTATAGCATGGTCGGACGGACTGCCACTCTATAAAACTTATCTTTAAACTTAGGAGGCACTTTCTTATCATATAAAAATCCAGAGGCGAGCCTCTATTTCATCCACCCTTTCCCAATATGATGTGTGACATTATCATCTATCTCTCCATTCCCCTAAATCATAGACTCAAGATACTTAAAACTATCTTTCTTTTGAATAGCCTGGGAATCCAGCTTCACTACCACATCGTCTTCATGTATCAAATCACTATACTTGCACTCCAAGTATTCTGTCTTGGTCCTGCTCAACCTGAATCCTTTAGACTCCAGGGTTTGCCTGCAAACCTCTAATCTATCATTAAATCCTTCTCGAGTCTCGTCAATTAGAGCTACATCATCTGCAAATAACATACACTATGGCACCTCCCCTTGAATATACTGCATCAAAACATTCATCACCAAGGCAAATTAAAATGGACTAAGGGTAGATCCCTGGTGCAACCCTGTCAAAATAGGGAAATGCTTTGAATCTCCTCCCACAGTTCTTACACAAGTCTTTGCTCCATCGTACATATCCTTAATAAATCTGATGTATGCCACAGGAACACCTCTAGCCTCCAAGCACCTTCAAAGAACCTCCGTAGGGACTTTGTCGTATGTCTTCTCAAAGTCAATGAAAACCATATGTAAGTCCCTCTTCCTCTCCCTATACTGCTCCACTGATGTCCTCAACATCAAACACAATTGATTCTCAAAAATATACGCGATCCTCCTCAACCTCAGCTCGACCACCCTCTCCCAAACTTTCATAGTGTGACTCAACAACTTAATACCCCTATAGTTATTGCAGCTCTGGATGTCATCCTTGGTCTTATATAAAGGTACAATCTTACTCTATCTCCATGCCACTGGTGTCTTTGTCATCCTGAAAATGCCGTCGAACAACTTGGTCAGCCACCTATACCAGCCCCGCTTGTGCACTTTAAAAAATCCATCGGGATCTTGTCTGACCAAGTCGCCCTACCCATACGCATCCTACGAATAGCCCTCTTGACCTCCTCAACCTTTATATGTCTACAATAACTATAGTCGCGACACCCTTCTGAGTGCTCCAAGTCCCCTAATACAATGTCTTTGTCCCTCTCGTCATTCAAGAGTTTATAGAAATAAGATTGCCACCTCCTCCTAATGAAGACGTCCTCCACCAATACTCTATCATCCTCCCCCTTGATGTACTTCACTTGGTCAAGGTCACTGGTCTTCCGCTCTCTAGCCTTGGCAAGCCTATACAACCTCTTTTCCCTACCTTTCTTCTCTAATCTCGCATACAAGCTTTCGAACACTGTTGTTTTAGCCGCCATAACCGCTAACTTAGCCTCTTTCCTAGATAACTTATACTCCTCCTTATTTGTTCACTTCTCTTCTTCATCCTTACTCTCAACCAACTTTGCATATGCCACCTTCCTTTTAACTTCTTTGTTCCACCACCAGTCTCCTCGGTGCTTGCCGGAATGGCCCATCGATACACCCAACACCTCTTTATATATCTCCTTGATGCAACTAGCAGTCGTTTCCCACATACTTTCCACATCCCCGTACTCTCCCACACCCCTATAACCTCCAACTTCTCTTCAATCTCCAGAGCACTGTCTGGAGTGAAGCTACCCCACTTAATTCCGGGTTGATCCTCCCCACCCTCTTTTTTCTGCCCTTCTTGATATCCAAGCCCAACACCAGAAACTTATGCTAAGTCAAAATATTCTCATTAGGAATGACCTTACAGTATTTACACAGCACTCTATCACCCTTCCTAGGCCATAAAAAGTTTATCTGAGCATTACAAAAAGTAATCAGGTGTTCCTCCTTCTTCGGGAAGCACGAATTCACTACCACCAACTCAAAGGCCCTGACAAAATCCAAAATTAAGGCTCCTCCTTCATTCCAATCCCCAAAACCAAAGCCTCCATGCACATTGTCATAGCCTCTAGGTAATGAACCGATATGCCTATTGAAATTTCCTCCTATGAAAATCTTCTCTGAGCTCGGCATGCCTCTCTCCACCTTATCCAAAACCTCCCAAAAGTTCCTCTTCTCCTCCTCATCCAAGCCCACTTATGGCGTGTAGGCACTAAAAATGTTCAGCGTGGACCCTCCAAGGACCAACTTAATCGTCATCAGCCTATCGGTGACCCTCCTAACCTCCATAACCTGCTCCTTAAGCTCTTCATATATCAAGATACCTACCCCATTCCTATGCCACTTTCTTCTTAAGTGCCACAGCTTATACCTATCCACATCCCTAGCCTTAGAACCTACCCATTCGGTCTCCTAGACACACGCTATATTGGTCCTTCATTTTCAAGAATCTTCACAAGCTCTATGGACTTACGGTACCTATGTTCCAAGATCCTACTCTTAACATAGAGGTTCTCGTATCCCACTTACCCCTACTACCCCTCGCCTCCAACCCACAACCAGGCCCTACCCCAAGCCTAGACTCCGACCTCCCTCTCGCCCCTACACCTGAAATTGATCCCTACCCCAACCCCGACCCCAACCTATGACATGACCCTAGTCACTATTGCATACACTATGAAAATTGCAGATATAAAAATAGTGATTAAAATCGAATTCAATTGTCAACTGCTCTATCGAATTATGGTCTAACTAACCCTCGTGGAATTCAAATCTTTTCTTTCTAATTACCAATTTCTTTCCAATGTAATCATGTTTTTTTAAGCGTTATATAAGTAAAAACAAGTAAAAACATGAAATAATTGGTTTTTCCGTTGATGTCTTAGTTCCTTAAACAATTTGAAATCATCCAAGGGAGAGATTACATATGCACAATTATTTTCATTTGATTCTCTCTGAAAAATAGGACAAGAAATTTGATTGTTATGGTTTTGGTATGACTTTATAGGAGATTGTTTTGTCTCGGGCTCAGTTTTAATAGGAGGAGCACTTCTAGTTTAACGGATCCTACTTAGCATGAACAAATCAATCAAACTAGTAAGTTGATGTTGGACATCTGCATTTCAACATTCTTCCTACATCCATAGCAGCTTATTACCTTACAAAGCTCATTAAAAGGAATTACTAAACCAAGTTTTTTCTCTACTGCCAATACCAAGTGTCAAATTTGCTCTTGTACATTTGAAACTGAGCAATTTTCCCCTCAATTTAACTTTTTATCTAATGTTACCCCGCGGTGTAAAATAGGTTTCTTTTTTGCCCTTGACCCGCTAATATAACTCCAACGTGAGAATAATGAGTTCCACACATGACTCCACCCATTTCACCCAAAAGCTCCGCTAATGGAAAGGGCAATTATGAGATGATTTGCTAACAACAGAGGCAGTGAATGAGCCAAAGTTAAATGGAGAGAAAAGTTTCTCAATTTCAGATAATAGCCATAAGTTTAAACTTTTCCCATATACATAGAAAGAGGATCAGACAAACAAAATTTCAAGCAATGGAAGTGGAAACTAGATGTTGAGTTTATATTCCTTCCACAATTCAAACCTCCAGCTAAAGTTCAAACATTACTTATGAATTACTAGCCAGTTAGATAAAGTTGAATAAATTGATCACAGCACATACTCATTTTTCTTACAAATAAGTTCTCATAAGAGAATCGCACATGAACTTAATATGAATGTTAAACTCATCTCTCAATTGAATGGCACTTTATTGAATAGATGTTAAAAAAGATTGGTTTTTCTAGTAAAATGTTTCAGTGGATCATAATTTGCATAAGGACTGTCAGCTATACTTTTCTGATTAATAGTGCTTTATCTGAGACAATCCAAGCAAAAAGAGGCCTTTGAAAAGGATCCCTCGATATTTTTGTTATAGTGATGGAATATGTTGAAAAGACCCTCCTGGTCAGTTTCTACTTCTCCACATTATTTTGGCATCTAGAGCTTTTCTAAAGCTGCCCCAAGTCATTTATGACTTACTGGAGCTGACAGTTCAATTACCGAGCAGTTCGTTTGATTTTTAGAACCATTTCTCTGTTTTGAAATCGTCGCTTTTCAAATTTGGCTACTGCGCCTAAACATTAGGTAGACGGTCTCGTATACCAATTTTGATAGTTCCATCAGATTTGGAATATTGATTTTAGGTTGGGGGGGACCTTTGGTTCGAGTCTCGAGGCTTTCGAACTCATTTTGGGCTATTGAGTAAAAATTGACTAAAACGACCATTTGGGTGTAGGACCCATATTTCATTCAAACAACCCTGGATTGTAATTTTGATTTTGCCGTAGATTCCAGAATGTCAAATTTGATAAGGTAGCATAGTTTTTTTACATGAGGTTCCAAACAAAACCCCAGGGTCCGCTCAAAAACTTGGCAATTCCCAAGTATAGCTGATGCAGCATCAGCTGGCGCAGGCCAAGAATGGCCTTGGGGTTCGCGTGGCCCTGGCCGTGTTTGCAAAGGACAAGCCTTTAGACCCTCACGTTCGTGAGGCCTTGGCCGTAATCACAAAGGCCAAGCCTTTAGGCCATCGCGATCGCAAGTCGGCCTTCGCGTTCGCAAAGAGTCCTTCTAGTCCAGGGTCACATTTACGGCTGGGTCTCCACGTTCGCGATGAAGGGACTCCTGGCAGTATAAATACATGCCAAACCCGATTTTCTTCATTTTTCACAAGTCCCAAACAACATTAAATGCCCCAGAGAGCTAAGAGAGTGAGAGGGTCGATATGTGGGTGTTCAGGGTGAGTTGGAGAGTGCGTGAGAACATTTTTTTATCAAATATTATCGTAAGTTTTCATACATTTATCGATAAATTCTCAGTTTTAAATTTATAACCTTAGTTCATTGATGTATTGATTTTGAATGCTATTGTGCTCGAAAATTATCAATTAGTGAGGGTAAATGATCCTTGAGCCTTGAGGGACGTTTTAACGATTTCAAACTTGTGATTTCATAAGCGGGCCCCATATGGGATTTTCAACTCAATTTTGAACCCGACGCATTTATATGCAATATGGATATTGTTATTCTTGTAATAATGAGTAGATTGTTATTTTTGATAGTGTGGCATCGTGAGGAGGCTTCTCAGAAGGGAAAGGCCCACTTTAGCAAACTTTATCGAGCTTTCTTCGGTGTCCAAGTAGGCTAGGCTTACCCTTCTTATATATTGAGCTTAATTACTATATTAGTGTGATCTTATGCTAGTTTTGGGTTGGAATTTACGGTTGGTTGCTGAGCTAGTAAAAGTTGGATTAGTTGGCCGATTTGAGAGCCATTTCAGAGGTAGAATCAATCCATTAACCCTTTCTTTAGGTAAATTGATGCTTTGGGGTTGTGATATCACTCTAATTTCTTTGTATAATTAGGAGTCCTTCATTTATGACGTTATCCTTAATCTTGAGCCTTAGACTACATAGCATATACTTAGTTCGGGGCTAGGTTAATGATCTCGATTTAAGGCATTTAAAGACGGATTTGATTCTGGCATATTCTATTGATTTATGCCATTTAAAGATTGGTTTCAGTCCGGCATATTCTATAGGTTTGTGGCATTTAAAGATAGATTTGAGTTTGGCATTTTCTATCAATTTATGACATTTAAAGACTGGTTCGAGTCCGACATTTATGGTGAGTTATGAGAAGGTAATTTTGGTTAAAGTTCGGTATTTATGGGCTATTTCATGGTATTATGATACCATTTCGAGTTCGGTGAGTTGTGGTACTGAAGGGTTCATAAGTATGGTAATGGTTTATTCCTTGACTGTATCCATCGGGCGTGCTTCATTTGTATTAGTCTTCTATTATTTGTACCCTCTAGGTTTATGGGGGCTTAATTGGGTTGTAGTGGCTACTTTAATTTTGGTATTGCGTGTTTCTTTATTTATTTATCTATGTCAGAGCATGTTCTCAGGTTTGCCCCTCTCCCTTGACTTATTTTAAATCCTCGAATTGTATTATACTTTTATTTTAATTTAGCTCAGTCAGTCGATGATGTCTATTGAGTACCCGTTATTTTGGTACTCATACTACACTTCTGCATCTTTTCTGGTGCTGATCCAAGTACTAGCCGACGTCGTTGACATTCCAGCCAGCTTGTTTACAGGATCCGGAGATAGGGTGAGCTTTTGGAGCCGGAGTTGATCCTCTCTCCTTGCTTTTTTTTGGACAGTCTTTACATTCAAGATTATTTTTATATCGATACTACTAGTACTCTTATTCTTTTGGTTAGTGGCTCTTGTACCGGCCTTACTAGGTCGTGGGATATTCTTTTGTTCCCTCCTCATTTTTATCTATGTATATGTTATTTTCTAGTAATTTCTTTATCTTCCGCCATTTAGCCCATTACTTATCGTTTCAGGCTACGATTTGACTTACTTACTGGTGGGACTTAGTAGGTGCCATAATGACTCAGAAATTGGATCGTGACAAATTGGTATCAGAGCTCCTAGGTTCTCTGGTATTGTTGGTATAAGAGCAAGTGTCTATTAGAGTCCCGCGGATCAAAATGATTACTTTCGTATCTTATCTTCGTGAGGATACCAGACATTCTTAGGATGACTTCATTTTCTTCATTCATTTCGTGCATCGAGTTTTTGTTGGTTTTTAAGGTTCTCATTGTTTCACTCTTTCGTAGATGGCTAGGTTGCGAGCTATGGCGATGGGTGACGGTGACCCCGGGCCCTCTGCTAGGGCACCTGCTAGAGGTCGTGACTGACCTAGAGGTCACGGCCAGGGTAGAGCTACACCCCCAGCTAGGGGGGCATATAGAGAGCCTTCGCCAGATTCAGTTATTGCTCCAGAGGCAGAAGTTGCTCCACAGGTTCTGCCACCCCAGCTATTGGTGGGCCAGGGGACAGCCCAGGCTCCACCGAGGTTTATTTCTTCGTCATTGCTCAGAGATGACTTGGTCCAGTTGTTGGAATTAGTTGGTGGTGCACCATTTGATGGTGCATAGTCTGAGGATCAGAGTGGTACTGATATAGGGGCGCAGCCTGTAGCTGCGGCACCCAGAGTTCAGGTTCCCCCTGCACCGATAGTTACTCAGTCGGTAGTCGCTCAGCCTGTTATGTCTGTTGAGGAGCAGAAGATATTGGGTAGATTTTTGAGATTGACTCCTCCGAGGTTTATAGGGGCTCCAAGCAAGGATGCATTTGAGTTCCTGGCTACTTGTGAGGTTAGGCTCCGTAATTTGGGCCTAGTTGAGGCTTGTGGGGTCGATTACACTACTTTTCAGTTGGACTTGACTACTAGACATTGGTAGAGAGGTTTTCTTGATTCCAGACCAGCTGGATCTCCCCCTTTGACATGGACTCAGTTCTTCGAGGTCTTCTTGGAGAAGTATATGCCCCGCAGTCTTTGTGAGCACTTGAGGGATCAGTTCATAGGGTTACAGTACGGTTCTATGATAGTTCTAGAGTATGAGACACGATTTTATGAGTTGGCCAGACATGCTACAGCGATCTTTCCTACCAAGTATAAGAGGATTCGGTGTCATGTTAGGGGTCTGAGACTTCCTCTTCGCATGGCTACATAGAGTTTGGTTACTGCTAGTATATCTTTCGTTGAGATTTTTTATTATGCCCAGAATATGGAGAAGATACATCACGAGGCCCAAGGGGGCAGTGATAAGAGACCACGTCATCGGGGTTGTTTTAGTAAAAGCTATAGAGGCTTATCATTTAGGGGTAGAGGTTCTCGGGGTAGGTACCCTCCACGTCAGTCATATCAGCACCAGGGTCAGTCTAGTAGGCCTGTTCAGGCATCACTTCAGATTTCTAATAGAGATCAGTCCAGTTTTAGTGATTTTTATGACCAGAGCAGTGGCCAGTCTCTGAGTAGAGCACATTCTGGGTCTTCTAGCCGTGGTGGCTATTTCGAGTCGGCCGAATCTTCTGGACCGAGTGGTATTTTGAGATCTTGCTATATTTGTGAAGTGTTTGGCCATTTATCCAAAGAGTATCCCCAGCGTGGGACGATTCAGCCTGCAGCGCAGAGTGTTCAATCGATCAGATCAATGCTGCCTCCAGCTAGAGGTGGTGTTTAGGGTTGTAGAAGTGGTTCCCATAGTTCCTGAGGAGGTTCTCAGGCAGGTAGGATGGGTGGTAGGTCAGACGCTTAGCTAGGTGGGGGACGAGGTCATATATATGTTGTACCTGGTAGACCGGAGGTAGAGTCTTCAGATATTGTGATTACAGGTACGATTTTAGTGTGTCGTCGGCCAGCCATTGCTTTGTTTGATCTAGGATCCACTTATTCTGATGTTTCTGCTTATTATGCACCACGGTTAGAGTCGCCTTGAGAGCCTTTATCTATGTCATTATGTGTATCTACTCCTGTGGGTGATTCTTTAATAGTGGATCAGATTTATAGATCATGTATGGGGACCGTTCGAGAGTTTGATACTTGGGACGATCTTATTGTATTAGATATGGTGGACTTTGATGTTATTCTGGGCATGGACTGGTTATCCCCTTATCATAAAATCTTGGATTGTTTCGCCAAGACAGATACCTTAGCCATGCCTGGTATACCCCCTATTGTGTGGCAGAGTTCTTTTAGCCATGCACCGATGGGGATTATTTCTTATGTTCGGGCTAGGAGATTGGTGTCGAAGGGTTGCGAGTGTTATCTCGCTTATATCCGTGATATTAGTACTGAGAGTCCCTCACTTGATTCTATTCCTATTGTTCGTGAGTTCTCGGATGTTTTTCCTACGACCTGCATGGCCTTCCTCCTGAACGTGATATTGAGTTTGCTATTGATCTTAAGCCGGGCACCCAACCTATTTCTATGACACCTTACCGCATGGCTCATACAGAGCTTGGGGAGCTGAATTCTCAGCTTCAGCATCTTTTGGGTAAGGGTTTTATTTAGCCTAGTGTATCATCTTGGAGTGCTCCTATCTTGTTCATAAAGAAAAAGAATGGCTCTATGTGTATGTGTATTGACTACATACAGCAGAATAAGGTTACAGTGAAGAATAAGTACCCTATGCCTCACATTGACAATTTGTTTGACCGACTTCAGGATGCGACAGTGTTCTTTAATATTGACTTGAGATTGGGTTACCATCAATTGAGGATTCGGGTTGAGGAAATCCCTAAGACAACCTTCAGGAGTCGGTACGACCATTATGAGTTCCTGGTGATGTCTTTTGGGTTGACTAATGCCATAGCATCATTTATGGATTTGATGAATTGAGTTTTAAGGCCCTATTTGGACTCTTTTATTATTGTTTTCATTGATGACATTCTTGTATATTCGAGGAGTGGGGAGGAGCACGAGCAACATTTGAGGATTGTGCTCCAGACTTTAAGAGATCATAGGCTTTATGCCAAATACTCAAAGTGTGAGTTTTGGCTCGATTCTGTTACATTCCTAGGGCACGTGGTATCTAAGGATGGGATTATGGTGGATCCATCAAAGATTGAGGCTATTCGTGATTGGGCCAGACCTACATCTCTGACTGAGGTTCGTAGCTTTATTGGTTTAGCGGGTTACTACCGATGATTTGTTGAGGGTTTTGCTTCTATTGCATCGCCTATAACCAGACTGACTAGGAAGGAGGTTCCATTTCAGTGGTTCAAGGATTGTGAGTTGATCTTTCTAAAGCTTACGAGTTTGCTCACTTCAACTCCGATATTGACCCTCTTGTTGAATATGAGGGGTTTACAGTTTATTGTGATGCTTCTGGTGTTGGTTTGGGTTGTGTTATGATGCAACAGGGTTGAGTTATTTCTTATGTGTCGAGGCATCTTAATATTCATGAGCGCAACTACCCCACTCATGATTTGGAGTTGGAGGCGCTGGGTTTTGCGCTTAAGATTTGGAGGCACTACTTGTATGGTGTTCATTATGAGATCTACACCAACCATCGTAGTATTTAGCACCTTATGACTCATAGAGAGCTAAATTCTAGGTAGCGTAGGTGGATTGAGTTGCTGAAGGACTATGATATCTCTATCTTATATCATCCGGGCAAAGCGAACGTGGTAGCAGACGCCTTGAGCCGAAAGGCGGTGAGCATGGGTAGTTTGGCTTCTACTTCAGCTTCAGAGTGGTTGTTGGCTTTGGACGTTCAGTTCTTAGCCAACTTGTTGGTTCGTCTTGATATTTCAGACTCCAGAAGGATCCTTGCAAGTGTCGAGGCTAGGTCTACCTTATTTGAGCAAATTTGGAGTCTCCAATTTAAGGATAGTAGGCTTTGTGACATCATTGATCAGGTGGCCAGGGGTGATTTCAGTCGGGCTACCCTAGATTCAGAGGGTATTCTGAGATTTGATGGTCACATCTGTGTTTTGAGGGTTGAAAACTTGATTCAGTTGATACTGTGAGAGGCTCATAGCTTCAGATATTCTATTCACCCTAGGACAGTAAAGATGTATAGAAATTTAAGGTAGCATTATTGGTGGAGTGGCATGAAGATAGATGTTGCAGACTTTGTAGCTCGTTGCCTTTGTTGTCAGCAAGTAAAGGCCGAGCATCAGTGACTAGGGGGATTGCTTTAGAGGCTATCCATTCCTGAGTGGAAGTGGGAGCGGATTACTATGGACTTCGTGACTGGTTTACCTCATTCTCTGCATGGTTTTGATAGTATTTGGTTCATCGTGGATCGGTTAATCAAGTCGGCTCATTTTATCCTAATTCAGATCTTTTTCAGTGACGAGAGGTTAGCTCATATCTACATTCGAGAGATAGTACGCCTTCATGGAGTACCCGTATCCATTATTTCTGATAGAGGCTCAGTGTTTACTTCTAGCTTCTGGAGGACTTGTCAGGAGGAGTTGGGTACTCAGGCCGACCTTAGCACTGCATTCCATCCTCAGATCGACGGTCAGCAAGAGCGGACCATTCAAGTTCTTGAGGAGATGCTCCTCGCGTGCGTGATGGACTTTGGAGGTTAGTGGGCGCAACACTTAGCTTTGGCAGAGTTTGCTTATAATAATAGCTGCTATTCGAGAATTGAGATGGCACCATTTGAGGCATTATATGGTAGGCGTTTTCGATCTCCGATGGGTTGGTTTGAGACTTCAGGGATTAGCCTCCGTAGCACTGACTCGCTTCGTGAGTCCATGGATAGGGTGTGAGTGATTCAGGGTAGGTTGAGAGCAGCTCAAAGTAGGCATAAGAATTACGCTGATCGTAGACTTTGTGCCTTGAAGTTTGGAGTTGGTGATCGGGTTTTCCTCCGTGTATCGCCCATGAAGGGCGTGATGAGATTTGAGAGGAAGGGTAAGCTCAGCCCCAGGTATATTGGTCCATTCGAGATACTTCAGACAAGTGGAGAGGTAGCTTATAAATTGGCCTTGCCCCCAGATTTCTCAGTTGTTCAACCAATTTTCCATGTCTCTATGTTGCAGCGTTACATCCTAGATGAGTCTCACATTCTTCGGTGGGACTAAGTTCAGTTGGACGAGAGGTTAACGTTCGTAGAGGAGTCAAACCTCATTTTAACTAGGGATGTTAGGCGGTTGCGCTCTAGAGAGATTCCATTGGTTAAGGTCTAGTGGAGGCACCATCCAGTTAAGGAGGATACTTGGGAGATCAAGAGTGAGATGCGGACCCAGTATCCCCACCTGTTCGAGCCTCCAGGTACTTTTTGATCTTTTACTTTCACGAACAAAAGTCTTTTTAGTAGTGGATGTTGTAATGACCTTCCTGGTCATTTTCTACTTGTCCACATTATTTCGTTGTCTAGATCTTTCTCATAGCTGGCCCAAGTCATTTATGACTTGCTGGAGCTGACAGTTCGATTACCGGCCAGTTCGTTTAGTTTTTAGAACCATTTTTCTGCTTTGAATTCGTCGTTTTTTAAATTTGGCTACTGGGCCTAAACATTAGGTATACGATATCGTATGCCAATTCTGACAGTTTTATCAGATCTGAAATGTTGATTTTAGGTTAGGGGGACCTTTGGTTCGAGTCCCAAGGCTTTTGGACTCGTTTTGGGCTATTGAGTAGAAATTGACTAAAATGGTCATTTGGGTGTGGGACCCACATTTCATCAAAAACGATCCCTGATGGTAATTTCAATTTTTTCGTTGAGTCTAGAATATCGAATTTGATAGGGTAGCATAGTTCGTTTGCATTCACGGGGTTTTGAATGAATCCCGAGGGTCTGATTCTGATGCAGCATCAGCTGGTGCAGGCCAAGAATGACCTTCGCGTGCGCGAGGCCTTGGCTACGTTCGCGAAGGCAGGAAATCACATTCTCAAGCCGGCCTTCACGTTCGCGAATGGTCCTTTTGGTCCAGGGTCGCGTTCGAGGCGGGGTCCTCGCGTTCGCGATAAAGGGACTCCTGGTAGTATAAATATATGCCAAACCCGATTTTCTTCATTTTTCATAAGTCCCAAACAACATTAAATGTCCTAGAGAGCTAAGAGAGTGAAAGGGCCGATACATGGGCGTTCGGGGTGAGTTGGAGAGTGCGTGGGAATGTTTCCTCATCAAATATTATCATAAGTTTTCATAAATTTATCGGTAAATTCCCCGTTTTAAAATTATAACCCTAGTTTATTGATGGGTTGATTTTGAATGTTATTGTGCTCGAAAATTATCCATTGTTGAGGTTAAATGATCTTTGAGCCTTGAGGGACGTTTTGATGGTTTCAAACTTGTGATTCCGTAAGCGGGCCCCACATGGGATTTTCAATTCGATTTTGGACCCGACGCATTTATAGACAATGTGGGTATTGTTATTCTCGTAATGATGAGTAGATTGTTATTTTTTATAGTGTGTCATCATGCGGAGGCTTTTCAGAAGAGAAAGGCCCCACTTTAGCAGACTTTATCGAGCTTTCTTCGGCGTCCAGGTAGGCTAGGCTTACCCTTCTTATAGATTGATCTTAATTACGATATTAGTATGATCTTATGCTAGTTTTGGGTTGGAATTTATGGTTGGTTGCTAAGCTAGTAAAAGTTGGATTATTTGGTTGATTTGAGAGCCGTTTCAGAGGTGGAATCGACCCATTTACCCTTTCCTTAGGTAAATTGATGCTTTGGGGTTGTGATATCGCTCTTAGTTCCTTGTAGACTTAGGAGGCCTTTTTTCGTGACGTTATCCTTAATCTTGAGCCTTAGACTACATAGCATATACTTAGTTCGGGGCTAGGTTAATGATCTAGATTTATGGCATTTAAAGACCGGTTCGATTCTGGCATATTCTATCGATTTGTGGCATTTAAAAATGGGTTCGAGTCCGGCATACTCTATCTATTTATGGTACTAAATTACTGGTTCAAGTCCGGCATTTGTGGTGAGTTATGAGAAGGGAATTTTGATTCAAGTTCAGTGTTTATGGGTTATTTCATGGTATTATGATACCGATTCAAGTCCTGTGTGTGGTACGGAAGGGTTCATAAGTATAGTAATGGTTTATTCCTTGACTGTATCCATCAGGCTTATGGGGGTTCGTTTGGATTAGTCTTCTCTTGTTTGTACCCTCTAGGCTTATGGGGGCCTAATTGGGTCGTAGTATCTACTTTAATTTCGATATTGCGTGTTTCTTTATTTATTTATCTATGTCAGAGCATGTTCTCAGGTTTTCCCCTCTCCCTTGACTTATTTTACATCCTCGAATTTTATTATACTTTTATTTTGATTTAGCTCAGTCCAGATGATGTCTACTGAGTACCCGTTGTTTTGGTACTCATACTACACTTCTGCATCTTTTCTGGCGCAGATTCGAGTACTAGCCGACGTCGTTGACATTCCAGCCAGCTTGCTTACAAGATTCGGAGATATGTTGGAGCCGGAGTTGATCCCCTCTCCTTCCTTTATTTTGGACAGTCTTTACATTCGAGTCTATTTGTATATCGATACTACTAGTACTCTTATTCTTTTGGTTAGTGGCTCTTGTACCGGCCTTACTAGGTCGTGGGATATTCGTTTGCTCCCTCTCCATTTTTATCTATGTATATGTTATGTTCTAGTAATTTCTTTATCTTCCGCCATTTAGCCCATTACTTGTCATTCCGGGCTACGGTTTGGCGTACCTACTGGTGGGACATAATAGGTGCCATCATGACTCAGAAATTGGATCGTGACATATTTGAACAGATGTTTGAACACATTGACACAAGAGCATGATTTTATTTAACATCCAAGGTGTCAAAAGCTAGGTATTACTCACCTTTGTTTTGCAGATGACCTTCTGATGTTTGTAAGGGGGGATGAAGCATCAATACAAATTCTCAAAGGCAAATTTGAGTTGTTTTCAACAACCTCGGGCCTTGGGGCAAATCTGAGCAAGAGTCAGGTCTTTTTTGGAGGAGTTAGTGCACCTGTTCAACAAAGAATTTTAGATATCTTGAGGTATGAAGAGGGGGAATTGCCTTTCAAGTATCTGGGTGTCCCTCTTTCATCTAGAAGGTTAATAGCTTTACAATGCAAGCCATTGGTTAACAAGATCACAGCCAGAATAAATGCTTGGATGGCTAAGAGCCTATCTTATGCAGGGAGAATTCAACTCATCAAGGTAGTGTTATTTGGGGTGCAGGCTGATTGGGCTCAGTTGTTTTATTACCCAAGAAAGTTATGAAGATGATAGAAGTTATGTGCAGAAGCTACCTCTGGACGGGAGAATCTATTATTACTAAACAGTCTTTAATAGCATGGGATAAAGTCTGGCTCCCTAAAGGTGCTGGTGGAATGAATTTATTTAATTTGAAGACTTGAAATACTGCAGCTCTATGCAAACTTCTCTGGCCATTGAGTTTGAAGAAAAACTATGGATAACTTAGATTCACGCCTACTATATCAAAAATCAGCTTCTTGGGACAAGGGTTGTGCCAACACAAGCATCATGGATGGTGAAAAAGATATTGCTATGAGGAAGTTCTGGCTGTTTGTGGAGACACTGATCAGGTGGTCCATGGAGGGAAGTTTTTGATTTCCAAAATGTATATGAAGTTACGAGGAGAGGTGCCTAATGTGGCATGGAAAAACTTGGTATGTCACAATTGTGCTGAACCAAAGCATACCTTTATCCTGTGGTTACAAATGCATTGTAGATTGAGAACCAAGGACCTGTTAGCGACACGGGGAATTCCAGTTGAATCAACTTGTGTACTCTGTAATACTGATCCTGAAACTGCTGACCATTTATATTTTGAATGCCCTTACATAAAAGCACTATGGAAAGCAATATTAGCATGGCAGAAGTGCCACAGAGGCATCATGCAATGAGAAGATGAATGAAAGCGGGTGGACAAGCACACTCGAGGTAAACAAGCAAGACAAATTGTCCTGAAGGCCAGCTTTGCTGCGGTGATTCACACTTGGTGGATGGAGATAAATATGAGTCTTTCAACAGAAGCAAAAACCTATGGAAGTGCTCCTACATCATATTAAACTGGGTTTGTGCAGTTCGCAACAACAGACGTTTGTTGGAATGTATAGAAACATACTAGATGATAATGGGGTTAGATTAGTAGTGGAGTAAGCAAATTGTTTAGGTTGTTTTTCTGGTTGCTGTAGAGAAGGGTGAAGTAGGTTTCTTCCCCTTGGTTTTGTAATATCTTCACTTGGTAATTAATAGAAGACCTGGAAACAGAAGTTCCAAGTGAGCAAATACACAAATTAGACTAGCAACAACAACAACAACATACCCAGTGAAATCCCATAGGTGGGATGGGGTCTGGAGAGGGTAGAGTGTACGCAAACCGTACCCCTACCTCATGGAGGTCGGCTTATACAAATCATAGAGACTAATTAGTCTCATACAAATTACACTAACGAGTAACCAATTGCTAGCACAACCAACAAAAATATCCATACAAATCCTGGGTAGCAAGGGATACAATCATTGACGAATGACAATTGGCTCTCGGCAGTAGCAACATCTCTCACTTTAAAAAGAAAAACAATAACGAAGCCCCATCAAATCAGTGGTTTACAAATATTTTATAGGACTTACCAGAAGACCTGGAAACAGAAATTCTAAGCAAGCAAATACACATATTAGGCTAACTAGTAACCAGTTGCTGCAATAAGAAACCCATACAAATCCTAGCCAGCAAGTCCCACTCGGAGTAGCAGCACCTATCACTTTGACATGAATTGTTTGGATTATAGTACACAAAAAGGAGTTTGTTGACAAATGGAGCGCACTGAATTTTGCAGTTTAAGTTGGAGAAATGAAGCAAAAAACTTGCACACCACTATACTCACGCTGTTTACACAAGTCTATTCATCCAAAGCCAGTTATATAAACCTGAGCCTGAATGATTCTCCTCCCAAATTTTAAACAGAGGTATAATATTAACTCCCACCTTTTGCCTCGTCTTGCTCAAAAGGAATTGACTTTACCGTGTAACATCATTTTTTAGTTACTTTTCCTTGTAACATCTTCTATGTAAATGATTCGAAAATCCGGCCCTTTCTCAACTTGGAATATGTCAAGTATGGGTGTATTGGACATGCCATCCTTACAAACAACTCATAGAACATACTGAGTGCCTCCACTATATCCAATATGTCTCTTTCTCATCTAAATTGTTGAAATTAGACGAACCTATTGGAGGATGAATTATTTGCTCATACTGGAAACGAAAAGCACACAACTAGAATTCCTACTCTAACCTTTCATTGGGTGACATAAGCATGCTTAAGTAGTAGTAAACCACCATTTTAACCAGATACTGAACCATTGCAATTACAGAATATTTCCTTGTCTTACGAAAACCAAAGTCGTCCAGATCAAAGCCCTTAAAACTACGTAGACACATGTTCACATCTGCCTGGGTGTCACACGTTGTGTCGCCCGCAAATAATCTTATCAGAAAAATACATGTGTTGACAAATCTATGACAAAAATGCACCCGTGGGAGGACACTCAAAAGTACAACACTATTATACATTACCAGCCAGTTAGATAAAGCTGAATAAATTACTCACAGTCCTAAACAGTAATCTTTTGCTTATAAGTGAGTACTCACAGTGGATACCATAAATTACAAATAATGCATCCTTTTGCTCTGGTATCCACACAATTCATCACTTGGAATGAATTTAATCAGAGAGTTAATATCCCGTTCTCTTGGGTAACTATGATGGTATTGAGAATGATCAGAGAAGCAAAAAAGTGAGTACTTAAACTGTCAAGGAATTCCTTCGGTTGAACATAGCAACAAGATTATGATTTAGTTAGGGTTATGTTCCTTTACAATAAGATTGACATTCAAAGTAAACCATGGCTCATGCCGTTTGTTTTTTTTTTTTTTTTTTTTTTTTTGATAAGTAAACTATGGCTCATGCCTGCTAAGAATGAATTGTTGATGGAGAAAGCAAGATCCATCCTATATAGCTAATCATCCTTCATACACACGTGGAAAGATGTAGAGTGACAAACACAAACTTCTCTTTCAAGAAAGATGGTAATAGCAAGGTAACAACTACAGGTAATACGTGTATCTGAGAGAATATATCATACAACATAAAACTCTCCAATCTACATGAAGGAAAAATAAGGTTATTTTACAAGTAATCTAAAGCAGTCCAAAACAGTTACTATCAACGGCCAAGGTGGCAATCCATTCACGTGGCCAGAGAACAAGGAACACTTCTTTAACACAAATCAACACTTCTAAAACTAGTAACTATGATAACTAATGAAAGAATTCATTTAACTGTTGAAATCACTATCCATTTTGACATTAAAAGAGTTACATACAATTCGATTGTGTAATACCCTGTACTCCCACCACCTCATCTCACCTCCCTAATTTAAAAGTAGCCAAATAAAAAGAAAAACAACAAAGAAACCCATAAAAGCAGTGCTTTACATACGTTTCATAGGACTAACAGAACCCGTGGAAACAGAAATTCTATGCGAGCAAATACACTAATTAGACTAACTAGTGACCACTTACTAACGACAATAACAAAAAGCATCCATACCAATCCAGTCTGGCAAGGACACCAACTTCTGCAACAATATAAGATGGCCTATGCCTCGGCAATAGCAGCATCTATCACTTTGACAAGAATTCTTTGAATTCTGGTACCAAAGAGAGTTAGCTGTCAAATGGAGCACTCTGAAGCTCTTGGTGTAAGTTAGTGGGAACACATAATAAAGCAAAGAAACTTGCAGACGACTGTACAGATCTCCTTGTTTGCCCTATTCTGTGCCTTGTACCCCAGTTAGATAAACCTGTGTCTGAATAATAGTCCTCCCAATTTTAAACCCAGGCACCACAGTAAATCCCACCTTTGGCCTCGTCTTGCTCAACGGGAACTGACTTTTCCTTGTAACGTCTTCCATGTACACCATCGAAAAGTCCACCCCTCTCTCAACTTGAAATATCTCAACTATAGGATTAAATGAGTAAGCCAACTTATGATTCAACCAAATTGTACTAGCCATCCTTACGAACAACTCATAAAACACACCTAACGACTTCCATGAATCCAATATAACTTCCTTCCTCTCCAAATTCCTGAAAATCGAGGATTCTATCGTAGGATGAATTATCTGCTCATACTTCTTCTCACAAAATCTTGAAAATGCACAACTAGGATTCTTACTCAAAGTCTCCATCGGATTACATGAAACATGTTCAAGCAATTGTTTCAAATAATAATCATTCTCACCAGATATCGATCCATTCGACAACATTTCTTCCTCACTCAAACCAAAGTCTTCCTGATCAAATCCCTTAAACATACCCAAACAAATATATGACATAAATGCATATTTATAATGTTCTTTTTCTACATAATTAACATCAGAATACACAGAATTTGCTGCTTTTTCCAAATCCCAACCTGCCCTTTTCATTAACTCCATCAATAACTTAGAAAACTTATTAGCAGACTTAATCGAATCGCGTAACATAGATTCAAAAACACGAATTGTACACAATACCTCATTACTATTATTCAACTTTTTCGACAAAATCACATTAAAATCCTGAATTTTTTCCAATTGTTTCTTCAAAATTGAAACTTCTTCATCTTTAGATTCCATAGAAGTTAACAACTGATTTACCATAGTCTCCAAAACTCTGAGCTTGCTCTGATGCTCCTGAACTTGAAATTCCAATTCTGACCCTCCAAGAAAATCAATATTACAACTTGGGTTTTTCCTAAAATCCTTATACAAACTCTTCATTTCAGTTAATTTCTGAAGAATTGAGACCAAAACTTTATCAGCTGATTCAAGGGCATTTTCGTCAAATGGTACATGAGCTGTTTGTAACTGAAGATATGAAGCTTCAAATGAAGAAATTGTAGCGAAAAGTGAAGAAATAAGGGATTTAGTGAAATGGGTATTGGTTAAATGAGGGAATTTGCAGAAATCGGGTTTGATTACGACGACTTTTTGGTCGGGGATGAATTCTTCGGTGGAGTTAAGGAGAGTGAAGACATCATCAGTGTTGTTGTCGGTGTCTTCGTCGGCGAAGAGTTCGAAGGTTTTGGTTTTGACAACGTTGGCGAATTTGTGAAACATTTCGGAGATTTGTTGTGGGGGTTTTGTTGTTGTTGTTGTTGTTCCTTCAATTTCTAGCATGTTCTATTGTGAAGAAAACATATTGTTGGAGGGGAAATTCTTGGCTTGTTGTTTGGGAGTTGAGAGGAGAAAGATGGGTCGGAGTGGGAGAGTGTGAATGGGTGTCTTGGAAGGAAGGTATGTGTGTGAAAGCTTCTTTCTCTTCTTTGTCTTGTGATGTGATGGTGGTGTGTGCTTGTGGGACTTTTTTATTCTTTCCATTTCCCGTCCTTTTCTTCTTCTTTTCTTTTTTTCCTTCTTAATTTGGACCAATAAGGTAGTTTGGTAGCTGGTTAAAATTAGGATAAATTACGAAAAAATGTAACTAGTAATATTATATTATAAAATATAGTTTATTCTATGTTATATTATCAAATATGACTCAATTGTATAGAAAAAAAAAGTTATTTTATATCATTAGCTAAATTATTACTCTCTTATATCTCTCTATCTTACAAAGTAGGGAGAATAACAATAGAAACTTATTAAGCTGGGAGAGTGCCAATATTCATCCAGCCTCATTTATTTCGGACCTGTTACCAATCAGAAAACAAGTAAGATAGATCCTAACTATGATGAATCCCCAGGATTATGTTCCTGGAGATAAATAAGTCAAAGCGTGGTAGAGAAAAACTCAAAGTTGTTTAAGATTATGATAGAGAAGACTAGATTGGTATTGGGAATCCTACGTTTTTCAAGCAGACAACTACTTAACAGGAAGAAGAAATGAATTCCCATTACATCGAAGCACAAGATCACCAGAAAATATCATCCCAATAATGGAACTTGCACCAATTTAGTGATTGCACTAAAAGGACATCTGCAGTCGGTGCCCAACAACAAAATAAAAGTCATCCACGGTGTACAAATGATCTCAGCCAAGCCAAGAACTCCAAAATACTTCTACTTGCATATCAATACAAATTATTTTGGTCTCCAAAAGTTCTAAAGGACTCTCTTTCTTCATGTATAAATGTAGGTTACTATCATACACTTTGTTGTCATTGAAGATCAGGTAGTTCTTGTGCTTTGCAAATAAGTCTAGACAAGATACGCTAAAGCTAAACTATGGGAGGATAAGGATACATTAATCCAATGGAGCCCAAATGACCAAAAAATTATTATCAGAGGACATATGAATGTAAATGTAGGCAGATATAATGACGTTTTCCATTGGCACCGGAATGAAGATAGGAAAACTATCTTAGAGTTTGTATTACCTTACCATATAATATACATAATTATACAGATATAAACATATGTATATATAATGTTTAAACAATATATCTACATTGTATAAGTGTGTATAAAATGAAGAGGAAGAAGAAATTCACCAAAACAAAAAGATTGTATTGTATATACAACAATATACAATACAATATATAAATATATACAATAATATACGATATAGTATACAAATATATACAACAATATACAAATATATACATTGTTGTACCAGAAAATAGACTTTGTCTTCTTCCTCGAATCCAAGTATCAAATTCATTCAAAAACACCTCAAAACTACACTAAATCATTCAAAATTTCAGATTTGGGCTCCTCAATACATAACCGATCTTTTATAACTATACCCACTCGAAATCGAGCTTATTTACCAAAACATTAGAACCTTGAATTGTAGAAAAAAACTTGAAATAATACTGAATTTTTCACCAATTTGTTTGAAGTTTTTTGGAAGAGAATTAGGAAAGAATTGAAGCGAAAATCGTGAAGAAGAAGCTGAGAATTTGGTATGAGAAGTGTTGTTCCCTATATAACTAGAAAGAAAAGTTAATTTACAGTTAATGACCCAATCATATTTGGGTCATAAAGTGTAAAGTATATTTTTGACTACTTAAATGTAAAGTACATTTGCTAGTTGTACTTTTATGTAATTATCCCTTAAATTATATATATATTATTAGGTATTTGTAATATAGATATTTCTTTTCTGGTTAGAAAATAAAGAAGAAAGAAATAGTAGCAACAACAGATAATACATAACTGAAGCAAAAAAAAAAAAGTAATAATAAAATTAAAGAATAAGATAGGGGGAGAATAGTAATAACAAAATCTACTAAAAAGAAATTAAGCGATGCTCAACCACCTACTAACCTTCTATCCTAATCTTTGACTTTCATATTCTCCTATCTAAAATCATATTTTCGATAGATTGTAAGTGTGTCAATGTCCTATCTAATCAGTTCTCCACAATGTTTCTTTGGCCTATCTCTACATCTCCCCATACCCATCATAATGAAACTCTTACATCCCTCATTAGGCATCCATGTCTCATTTTCACGTAATCGAACCCTCTTTGTCATCTTATTCATAATGGAGGTCACTCGCACCTTATCTCAAATGTTTTAATTATCTCTTATAGTATGTTTATCCATCTCAGTGTCCCCATCTCTGTTACTTTTATCTTTTGAATGTGTGAGTTTTTGATCGACCAACACTTTACCCCATGCAATATAGTTGTTTTTGACAATCACTTTGTAAAATTTAACGAAGTGTTGGTGGAACGTTCTTATCACACGAGATATCAGATGCGAGTTTTTATTTCATCCGCCCCGTTTCAATACTATATGCAACATTGTTGTCAATCTATTCATTTTCTTGGATACTAACTTAAGATACTTGAAACTTCTTTTCTTGAAGATGAATAAAAGACTCAATATGACACTAAACTTCATGTAATGGCTCACATGTGCTACTCATAAAAGAGGCAGGGATTGGTAAGTAATAAAGATTTAAATAATGTTACATGGTAAAATTTGATAGTAGTAAGACTATGTTAGTAATTATTGATGTAAATAAACACTGCAAAATAAGGAATTAGCGACAGATAAAATTTTATAGTAAAACAATAAAAATTTCATACTAATTTCATTTAGCTATGATTAGTGACAATTGTGAGAAAATTCAATTAGCTAAGAGCTATTTAGCGACAAATTAGCTAGAAATTACTGTTAAATTTTGTAGCTAATTTCATGTTTTCTAGCAGTAAAACCAAATATATTGCGAAAATGATATAAATAAACCTAATTATTACTAATAAAATAACTTAAATTTGATGACATATTTAAGTTTTTTTTTTGAAAAACAATACCATTCTAACATTTTAAAATGGATAAATAATCTTTCTTGACTTCATGAGATAACCTTTGACAAAATTTAAAAATTATTTGTGTAGATATTGGCGTTTGAACAAAATATCATACTGTAGTTATTATAAATTGTTTTCTTTTGGGTCCCGAGGAGGGAGTATGATTAACGGCAATAAAGAGGGATGGCTATGGTGACAGGGGGGTTGTGGTGTTTCACACTCACAGCCAGTGGCCGACCGAAAGACCAATTAAAATTTTTCCAATAAGAAATTGATTGAAACTTAATCATTAGGATTCCATTGCTATTTGTACCGTATATTATTTTCTAGTACTCTTACCTTTTTTTCTTATTGTCCTTCCTCTGTGACAATATAACATTATTTTGATTTAGCACATTATTTTTTTTGGTATGATGTTAACTAGTTTAATCTACATGCTTTAGTGAATTAATTTTCTAATTACTATTTACTAGGTGTTTTAACCATAAGTTCTAAATATTTTTTATTTTATTTAAAAATTTATAAAGTTCTAAATGAGGACGAAGTTGTTTTTTTGTTATGTTTCTTGCAAAGGAGAAAAGTAAACATTTTGTTTGAAATTTATGAAAATGGAGCTGAAAAAGTAAATTTGCAACACTTTCAAATTAAGAATCCAATTCTAAGTTGGATTTGAAATTTTTTATAACTAAGCATAGATTTTGAGTTAAAGTAAAAATTAATTTGAAAGAAAAGTAATTAATTCTCACGATCAAACAAATGGCGTATTGTTTAATGCTTCGTATTCCCAGACTTGCTAAGATGTTGATACTATGTAGCAATACATAGGTAGTACTCCCTCCGTTGGATTTTACTCATTACAAATTGAGATAACACACGAAAAATAATTATGAACATGACTATTTTATCATAGTATCTCTATTAAATGATGTTTACATTGTGGCTTAAAATTAATTTGAGAGAAAAAATAATTAATACTAAGGGTAAAATAGAAAAAAAGAAGTTGTCTTCTCTTAATATGTCAAAAATAACAAGTAAAAATAGAAATCTAATTAGAAAATTAGTGACAAGTAAAAGCGAACAGAGAGAATAGTATAGGGTGAAAATCATTTACCCTCCCCAACTTTGGTTTAAAAATCAAACTCCCCCTCAACTTTGAACAATAGTCATTCTCCCCCCTTTATCCTATTTATCTTTTTTAAATGCCTACTTTACCCTTACTCTATTACTAATATTTATTTTTCTTTACTTCTTTAAAATCATGATTTTTTTTAATTTTTTAATGTATATAGTAAATTTTATTTAGATAAAATAAATATTAGTTTTAGACAAAAAAAGAAAGTGAAAAGCATTAATTTAGCATATAAGCTAATGACGTTCTAAATAAAATAAATGAGCATAATAACAACAACAACAACAACAACAACATACCCAGTGTATTCCCACACAGTGGGGTCTAGGGAGGGTAGAGTGTACGCAGTCTGTACCACTACATCCGAGGTGAGATAGAGAAGCTGTTTCGGATAGACTCTCGGCTCAAGACAAAATACAATCCAGAAATAGATGTAAAAAGGATAAAAGATAATAAGGAGCAACACAATAATATATAGTAACAAATCAATACTACCACAAGATAATACTACAAGTGATCTACCCGAAACAACATATATTAATAAGAATCCAAGAACATAAAATTACAAGCATAGCACTACAAGTACTAATAAGGACAACACTCATATCTACTAGCATGAACTCACTCCAACCTCCTAACTTTCTACCCTAATTCGTGTTCGCCACACCTTCCTGATAATCAAATGACAGATAATAATAACTTTATAAATATATTCCGATGCATGCAATATAAAAATAAGTAATAAAAATGAAGATATATTTTATAACAAGTTAATTCCTAAAATTTACTTATATTGTAAGTAAATTTTAATTTATAATTTAGAGCATCTCATTAATGTAAATCAAAACTCATTTATCTATATAAAAAATAAAAAATACAGTACAAATAAAACTTAAATACACACACACATACATATATAATACTTAATGCATGTAATAAAATAACATTCATAAAAAATACTTTAGCTTTTGTGAAAAATTTATAAAAGGATTATTCTACTTATAACATTAATGAATTTAAATAAAATAAATAAAGAACTGAGTAAAATAAATAAATAATATACAATATTATTATAAAAATATAGTATATAGATAGAGATTACAAATGTCAAGGGTAATATAGACATTGTGTAGGAAAAGGGGGGAAGAATATCTATTGTTTATAGTTAAGGGGGGAGTTTGATTTTTAGAATAAAGTTGGAGTGTAAACGATTTTCACCTAATATTATATTGTAAAGGTCCCCTCGATTGTTGCATGAGTATTGGTAACGTAAGTATTAAATATTAATTATGCAAGAATTCGCCATTAGTTATGCAGAAAATGTACTGCCTCCGTTTCTATTTACTTATCATCTTTTTAAGTTGCACATTCCTTAAGAAAAATATTAAGTAAAAGATAATTTAATTAAATTATTCTTATTTATTTCTTATCTTTATTTAATACTTCTTTATTAAGAAATATCTATTTTTAGTAAGAACAACAAATAATTAGAAATGGAGGGAGTAATACAGTACACAAATTTTATTTTCATTTTAAATAGTATTTTTTTTAATTACTTTTCAAACGACGACTAAAAATTTATAATTAACCCCAGAAACTGACCATTCTCACCTAATACTGACTACAAGATCATGCGAATAGCATAGTATGATGAGAAAAGGCAAAGCACGAGGCGTGATGCATGCAAATTTGGCAAGAGTTTGATTTGATGCCCACTTTTGAAAGGCATTTTATGAAGTTAGTGGACTTCACATCCCTACTGCCTAACCAATCATAGCAACTAACTTTATTACTCCATCCCTTTTAAATTGATCGACCAATTTTGATTTGACATAGAAAATAACAAATATATTTGAATCATGTAATCTAAAATTAAAAACGTGTTAAATGTAAAAAGAAAATATTCTTAAATTTTGTATTCATTTTTAACATGCCACGTAAAAAATTAAAATTATAAAGTTGCTAAAAACGAAAAGATCATTCTTATTGAAACGAATTAAAAAGATAAATTGAAACAGAGAAAGTAATTACAATGAATAGATATTAAAAAGGAAAGTAATCCTTTCATTTTGTATGTTTGACATCTTAATAGATAGAGATTATATTACTCTTACATTAAAGTTCAAATTTTGAATTACAATGAATTTTTATTCTTCAAAATCGTGTAAATTCGGAGTAATTTTATTAGTAAAATGGTGCTAAACATTTTTAAAAATCTCATAAAAAGCATCATATTGTTTTATAGAAATATCTACCTTCAAGAGAAGATTAAATCAACTTTTAAATCTGCATCATTAATTGAAAAGCTAGCTCCTTCTCCTTGTACATATTTGCTGGAATTGCGAGCGTTCAACATGTCATTCTTCACGTCAATCGTAGGTTATGGTCATACTTCACTCTTTCAACATTAAACGAGAAATTAATTAGTTTTAGTAATCTTTCTTAATCGATGATTACATCTTACTAAAATTAACAATTTGCTGCGTGGTGAAATTTTCATATGTTGAAAGAAACTCATCAATAGTACTCTTGGGATTTGGTAGGTGGTGATGAGATCTTCGTGTTTGGTAAAGTTTGGTGGTAGAGAGTTGGACAAGTTGATGTGATATTATCAGAGGCGAATCCAGAATTTCAATAAGACAGGTGCACTATTGCTTTAAAGATAAGATCTAAAATTTTCTAGTTACAACAGCATGGTGAACAAAAGATAATAAATTACATTATCACAAAAAATATCATTAATTTATAATTGTAGTTGATGAGACTTCATATTTTGAAAACGATTTTCAATAGCATCAATACTTACAGTTGCAAATATCTTACGCTCTATCTCACAAACTAAATTACCGTTCAAAAATTCTTCACCAATTCTATTACGTAAATCATTTTTTATGAGTTTCATTGAGGCGAATACTCTTTCCGCATTTGTAGTAGCAACAAGCAAAATCAAGATCAGCTTCACAGTTAAATAAACAAGAGATCATGTTTGATCCAATTTTGTTTTTGCCATCACAATTGCAAGATCTTTAATCCCATTCAAATTGAGAAACTTGCTATCACACTCTCAAGCATAGATAATTAAACTACCATGCTAATAACTGAGATCTCAATGTTGGCTATCACCAAACTCACTTTTCTAATACCCATGTATTTTGGGTATTTTAATTTTGCTAGCTTACTTACTAAGAAGAGAAATCATGAACAAAAAGGAAGGAATGTGATATCGATTTTACCTTATTAATTCTGTAAATATTCTGTACATAATATTTACTGTCAAAATTCTTCAATCAAATTTACTGTCAAAATTCTTCAATCAAACCATGTCATCTGCCCTATTTTATATGTTTCAAAATCTGTTATTTTTGTTAATCAAGTTCACTCCCTATGTCTTTAACGATTCCCATGAGACTAGAACATCACAACTTCCATTACGGATTGTAATTCTTGATTTCATGGCTATTGAGCTTAAATCTTGATTTCTGTATATAGGCATTGGAAGAAAATTGTAGGGATTTCACGCTTGAATTGGTTTAAAATAATAGGATGAAAGATTTTGGAGTTTGAATATTTGAAAATATTTTCTATAAAATATGGCAACATTATTAAAGATGAAATGCAACTGATACGAGAGCAAAGAACCAAACTTACTACTATTAAGGAATACTTTTGCAAATTAGTAGAATTCTAATGCATTTCTTCCATTCTCTAATACAGCTGGCTTTAAAATTTGAAAAAAAGAGCCCGAAAGCAAGAAACTGGGAATCGATCCGGCGACCTCACAGAACAAAACCCACCCTCCGACCAATGAACCACCCAGTTGTTTGTGACAATGGGTTCCTTCCCTTAATAATTGATATTATTATCGAGTTTTGTCGGATGACCACGGGTTCCCGTGATCCATTTTTTATACGTAGATTCGCCCCTGGATATTATCCCAATTGTCTTTGAGATCACTCATATAGGAAGCTTTTGGAGATGGTGGGATTCTTAAAAAAAACTCAGTTATTATGTATGCGAGGGTCCAAATTAGCAAAAGCTTATTCAAGCATTAGTAGTTTACATTAAATCAATAAATATAATAATATGATCAATATGCATACCCCCATTTACCGAGATAATCACGACTAAGGGATGTGTGTTTTTAATATTTTTAACTGCTAAGATTAATTTCATTGATTGATATAATAACCAAAAGTAATAAGTTTGCATACCCACATTTACCGAGATAATCACGACTAAGGGATGTGTGTTTTTAATATTTTTAACTGCTAAGATTAATTTCATTGATTGATATAATAACCAAAAGTAATAAGTTTTTACCACAAAGAAAAGTAGGTTGTAAATATTTAATTGCTATTATTAATGTCAAATCAATAATTTACTTTTTGTATTGCAAATTTGGCATTATTGGGAGAGGTTAGTTAGAGGTATCTTAATTTTAATTTAATTAAAGTCAAACACTAAAGCCTAATGGATGGCATTATTAGGAGAGTTTAGTTAGAGTAGTTCTAATTAAGTAAACTCTAAAAACTTATGGGATGACATTATTGGGAGGTTAATTGGTTATATATGTTCCAATTCAAGTCAAAACTCCAAAGTCTATGGGACCAATTTCAAAATATGGTAGGAGTAAATAAAAAAGAGAAATTGACATAAATAGTCGTTCATCAAAATAATAGTCAATGAATATATATTTTTTGTATGTTTATGTACAATATAATAAAATATACCTTTTTGATAAAAATAATATATATTTTTGCATGCTTAACTAGCAAGTATAATTAATTTTAGCTTACCAGCCAAATATGCAACTTGCTCAGTAAAAAAACAAGCCACTAATTAATAACCCTTTCATTCTAACTTATATATGTAAGTTGTAGAAGAATCAATAAGATTTTAGTTTAGTACTCCTATGAATAGAGCTAGTCCTTGATTTTTGGATTGGTAGGTCTAGGGTAAATGTGATTCTTCACATGTATTTTTTTTCTTTTAATTACAAATATATAAGTAAAATATAAGAGGTGTGACTGCACTTGTTGCTACAACGATGAAACAAGAAGAAATGATTTTCTAGTCTTTTTTAAGTTTTTTCTAATTTTATATCCCTTTTACAAGAGGTCTAGATTTTTATACATAAGAAATCCAAAAAGATTATTTTTTTAATTTCAAACTATAAGAGGGCAAGGAATCTTATTTCCTTATGAATGAATCCATCTCTCTAATGAAAAAAATCTTAAGTTTATGAAAGTACTTGCGGAGCTAGTTGGGTATCACAAGGTTCGTCAAAAAAAAAAAATTCACTATAGCTATAAGATTAAAATTGTCTTTTATGTATATATAATGGATGAAATCTCTTTGCCTCTTCATATATTTAATTTTTTATATTTTGAGTCTCTTGACTTCCAGACTCCACTTTGTGGGAATACACTGGGTATGTTGTTGTTGTAGTCTCTTGACTCCGCCATTTGCAGAAGTATTCTAATTTTCAAATTTAATAGAGATTCATAATACTTAAAAAAGGCAAGATATAACTAAACCCGTCAACCGGGCCGGGCCGGGTCAACCCGGCTCCGGTTCGGTTTTTGTTACCGGGCTCGATCCGATCGTGACTCGTACTGGGCCGGGCCGGTACGGGCCCAACAGTAATAAAACCCCAAACGGCCCAGCACTGACCCATTAATGCATTTTACATGGGCCCGGCCGGGCCGGGTCCCGACTAAAAAAAAAATTTGAACTTTGATTGTTTTTCAATATAATACTACTTAGAATACCACTTTAAAGAACATACATATGTATGTACATTCAATATATACTATTTTAAAGAATATATATACATATATACATTCAATATATACTACTTTAAAGAACATACATATGTATGTATATTCAATATATACTATTTTAAAAAATATACACATGTATTTACATTCAATATACACTACTTTAAAGAACATACATACATATATTTATATATATTCAATTTATACTACTTTAAAGAATATACATACATATATACATTCAATATATACTATTTTAAAAAATATACGCATGTATTTACATTCAATATATACTACTTTAAAGAACACACACATCATTCAATATATACTATTTTAAAGTATATACATACATATATACATTCAATATATACTACTTTAAAGAACATACATATGTATGTATATTCAATATATACTATTTTAAAAAATATACACATGTATTTACATTCAATATATACTACTTTAAAGAATATACATACATATATACAATATTCAACAACATATACTTTTATACTATCTATACTATATTAAAAGTGTGAAGGTCCTTATAAATGTTGTTTAAACTATTTGCCCTTCATTAAAAGAATCTGCAATAGACAAAACTGTCTTTTTACTATTTTCTTCAATTATTATCCAATTAAATTAAGGATTCCTAAAATATATGAAAAGAAATTAAACACTCCTAAAATATATCGAAGAACCCTGATAAAATAAAAACTCCTAAAATTTAAAAGAAGAATAAGTAGAATATTACGAATAAAATTGTAGTACATGTTATAGAAAAAAAGGAAGAAACAGATGTTTGTGCACGCCAAAAATAAGAAGAAGGAGAGCTTAATATTTAAGATTATAATATTTAAGAAAAGAAAAACTTAATGAATAGAATAAAATTTTTATTTATTTTTCCTACGCATGTGTTTTAGGTTTTACTAACATATATTAGTTGATTTTGGTTATTTAATTTAGGTAATATTCAGCACTTATAAATTAATTAAAATTTAACCTTATATAATTTTTTTTTTACAATTCGATTTCAGTAATATCTTGGATCAAAATTTATAAGAAAGAGACGTACTTATATTTTTCTTTTTCTTCTTATTTTAGTTTTGATTCAAACCTTCTTCTTGTTTTCATTATCATCATCTTTTTTGTTTTTATTTATTTCTTTTAGTTCATAGCTTTAAAGGTTATATATGAAGAATACATAATCAACAATTGCCAATAAAAATTCTTTTTGATTTATGAATCATGTTCTTTGTAATATCATAGCGTTTATGTGCAATTTAGTTTTAATATTGTTGCATGCCAATAGTATATTTGTTTCAGAAATTTGTTATTCTTTTCTATACAGGTGCATAAGATAGGAGTGTATGGAGGTCACGGATTAAGGTAAAAAGTTAAATTCATTTTGATTTATGAATCATGTTTTTTGTAATGTCATAGCTTTTATGTGCAATTTAGTTCTAATGTTGTTGCATGCCCGTAGTATATTTGATTTAATAAAGTAGAAAAGCTTGCAAATTTATCAATGCCAAGCTTTTATCTCTTTTAATTAATAATAATTTTATGTCGATAATAAATACGTTAATCTCACTCCAAATCTAATTCCAGTTGTAAATTTGAGTTAAAGAGTTATGACAATTGTGATCACATTGTAAGGACATGCTATATGGTTGATCGAGGTGTAGCAACCAGAAGTCAATAAGAAACGACTCAAGGGTAAGATTGTTGATAATTTAAGAGTTGTATATAAGCAATAAGCATCATAGCCTCATTGCTTAGTTTTCTCTCTTTGTCAACTGGGTAATGTGTAGTATAAGATCTTATAATGAAAAAACCATCTCGATGTCCAGAGAGAAAACTCACTTTATAAATTTTTTAACAATATATAATTAATTATGTTAAATTTACGTATGAGGTAACCACATGCAGCACAATGTATTGAGCTATTGTAACCATTATAATAACTGACAAGGGATATTCGTGCAACGCACGTACGTAGAAACTAGTTATATTAAAAGTATTGAATTCATACAAGATATTCAATTTAAATTTTAAATGGAAAAAATATGTAAAGAGTAAATGAACTTAATATTTGATTGATTGCAAAATGTTTGAAAACTTACAAGTTACAAGGTTGCAATTACATTTCACTAATTTCACAAAGTTAAATTGAAAAATGAAAATTCAATTGATTAATTGTAAATTCTACAAATTTTTCATCATTTTTTCCAATTCACGCTTGTTAACATTAACGGGAATTGGCTGTGGATTGTCAAAATCAATGGTACTAAAGCCATGCATTGAACTTGATTGTGCTGAATTCTCTCTTGAAGTCATTATTTCTTCAAGATCTTCTTCGTCTTCCGGCTCCACGAACATTCCTTGATTTCTTCGTTCTGCTCTAATCCAATCTCTAAGGCAAATTAAAACATTCATGGCATTGCCTCCCAATGAGTGTCGGTTGTCTCCAATCTGCTGCCGTCCTTGACTAAAAGCGCTCTCTGATGCAACAGTTGACATTGGAAAATTCAATATATCTCTAGCTAATCTTGAAAGTACAGGATATTGTCTTTCATTATTCTTCCACCATTCCAGCGTGTTGATTCTACCTCTAGGATCCTCTGTAGGCTGCATAAGATAATACTTAAGCTCTTCCCGACTTACGGTTCTTTGCGATGAAGGCTGTAATCTATTCCAAACAGATAGATCAGAAACACAATAAGCAGGCATATTATGTGCCTGTCTTTTAGAAGATGATGATTCCTCAGAAGGATGGGGAGCGTGGGTCGGTGTAATGTGTGACGGTAAAACATTGTCAAGTAAATCAGCATAATAATTGTATAATGTGTTCATGTAACTATTCGCATCAGACAAAGCCGTAAACAAAGAAGGTTCTTCATTAGCTTTTACTTCTAAAGCAGAATAACTAAGAGAAGTAAATTCGGACATAGTATTATATTTCATACATGAATTTATTATAGCACCAACTAAGAAAATAGGGGGAAGCGAAAAAAAATATTTTTTAAATTTATCAATCATTGCCTCAATAACATATTTGTAACCTGGTTTAGAGTTATTCTCGTTAAGCAATAAAGAAATATCGGCTAAATAAGCTAAAATATTACAAACAGTAAGATAATAAGCACCAGAAAATTCAACCGTAGCTAGATAAAATTTTTGCAAAAAATTAACAATATCATCAATTTCAGCCCAATCTGAATTTTGTAACATACAATCGGGAAAATCACTAGCAAATTGGTTAAAAGTCATGGTAATAGGAACTTTATAAATATTGCAAGTATTTAAGAAATCATATGTAGAATTCCATCTAACATCTATTTCTTCAGGCATTAATCTCGGTCTAAGTCCATTTTCCTGACATTTTCTTTTAAATTCGGTAAGTCTAATTTTTCTATTATTTCCTTGAATAAAGCCAACTACAAGTCTAACTTTTTCAATAGCAGGCTCAAAAAAAGCAAGACCATCTTTTACAATTAAATTATATATATGGCTAGCACACTTAACATGAAATATTTTGGATAACGGTGGAGAAAGTTCAGTTTTTAACAACTCAATAGCAGCGTTGTTGTTAGATGCATTATCAAAAGATATACATAAAACTTTACGGTCAATACCATAATATCTTGTAGCTTTTGTAATAGATTCAGAAATAAATTTTTCAGTGTGTCTACGGTCTTCATCATACAAAAATGCTAAAATACGTTTTTGCATAACAAAATTACTATCTACCCAATGACAAGTAATTGTTAAATAATCATTTTTATTAATAGCACGACCAAGATCAGAAGTTAAAGCAACTCTAAATGAAAGATTTTTTAATAATGCAGATAAATAGTAAACATATTGTGCATGGAGTCTAAAAATATCGGACCGACAAGTACTTATAGGAATACCCTCAAACATAGGATTATAAATTGCCTGAATATAATGAATAAAAGCTTCAGAAGAAGCAAAAGAGAAAGGCAAACAACCCACAGCTATCATTTTGGCTAATTCTTCACGATCCTTCATTTTATTATAATTCTTAACTAATTGATCGGTTTTTGGGTTCAATTTAGTTTGACTTGGGCCCCCAACTGTCCCACCACCAGTTACTTGAGCTAGCTCTATTGGGTGGTTCTCCTTCAAATGTCTTGACAACTGACCCGTACCTCCTTTATTACCCCCGGTTTTATGCTCGTATTTTGACTGACAAAGATCGTATTCAATCTTAGTGGTTCCTTCTATTCGAGTAAAAAAATTCCACACAACACTAGTTTTTTTACGAGATCTTACAGGGGGCCGGGGAGGAAGATTAACCGATTCAGATTGAACATTAACATTACCAGATTCGGGTGTAACATCAACATCATCATCATTTTCATCTACATCAACAGAGTCTAGTTCATTCTCTTCTTCTATACCATAATTTTCTTGAGCCTCAAAATAATTCATATCGTGAGCACCTACACGTATTTCATTCTCAAATGGTTCACTAATTGATACCGGAGGCACACGAGTATATCGAGTATTTGAACTACCTCTACCGGAACCAATTTGTTTCTTACTACCACTACCACTACCACTTCCGGGACAAAAATTTCTAACACTTTTACCGACTTTCCTTAATTTATCCATATTACAAATTAAACTAATAATTATTCAAAAAACACAAAAACAATCCAAATAAATATTCAACAAATAATACACTAATTAAAAATTAAAAGGAAGAGATGGAACGATAATACCAAATTTTTGAAGTACTCGAAAGTTGATCAATTGAGTACTTTTGGAAACTTCCACGTAGTATTTGTAATTGCAAAATAATAAAATATATAGAACACTTTATGAGATAATTTTAGCAAATTTGAGAGAGAATGAGAGA
The DNA here is from genome assembly GCA_031232105.1 of Capsicum rhomboideum. Taxonomy (NCBI): domain Eukaryota; kingdom Viridiplantae; phylum Streptophyta; class Magnoliopsida; order Solanales; family Solanaceae; genus Capsicum; species Capsicum rhomboideum. The sequence goes on from CP124714.1 coordinate 153,667,496, forward strand.
ATGAGAATAGAGATTGTAGGAAATATTTTTTGAAATGATATGTATTTATAGATTTTTTTTTTTTTTTTTAAATTAAAGCCTAAAAAGGCTGTTTGGCCGTTGGGCCTCAACGGACCAAAACAGCCTTTGCAGGCTTGGGGCCCAACGGCCCTTTAATGTTTAAAAAAAAATAATATTTTTTTTAGTTACCGGGCCTGACCGGTGCACCGGTGGACCAGGTCCGATTTTTTTAACTGGGCCGATTTACCGGTCTCAATAACGTGTCCGGCCCAGCCCCCTAAAACCCCCCAGGCCCACTACCTATACCGGGTCCGGTCCGATCTCTAAGTGGGTCGGTCTAAATGGGCCGGTACTGGGTCAACCCGACCCACTTGACACTCTTAGATATAACTATCACTCTACAAAGATTCGTGACATATGGTTATGTTTTTATAAAGCAAATAATGGTGTTTATCTATCGTTATATAGTAATAAAAAGGCAACTAATGATGTTTATCGTTATATTATTAAAAAGCAAATAATGGTGTTTTCTGGTTGTTTTCATGCGGACCACTTGATATTGATTGATTTCTGTCTTGTTAAGTTTCTGAATGCTTAATAATTAATTACTTTAAAGTAAGACCAAGTCAACAGGATAATCTCTCTCTCACCTCATCTTAATCATTGTTAGTAAAATAAAATTAAAAAAAATGATGAATTTCACTTAATCCCTCCAAACTGGTACCTTGGAATAAAAACGCAGTTGTATTTAACGGTACTTGTTTAGTTCGAAGGCAAATGGAGCTAAGACTAATTATTATTAAATCTCGTACCTTGAGTTATAACTTGACCTATTGTACTATGAATAACCTGACTTATACCATGAGAATATTTACATATATGAAATAAGAAGTTCTTTTGAAGTATGATGTCATTGCATAAGTATGAAAATGTTGAAGAATAGGAAAAAAATGATTCTGAAAATTTGGAATGAAGCACGGCCCGTACTTAGCTATACGGCCAAGGGTGGCCCAATTCACAGACCATTATAACGCACGTATAATCAGCATAACGATCTACGAAAGAATAATGTTTTGAGACTTTTAAGTATTTAAGTGTTTCCAACAAATTTTAATTTATGAAAAATAAATTAACCACAAATAAAATATGAAGAAACAAGAATATTTTATTGATAAATAATATGAGTATAATTCTGTTCCTCCCTTGATTCTTCTTTCTGAAATTTCTCCATGATTTGAGGGTCGTTAGTAGCGTATTTCTCGATGTAGGATGATCAATATCCCATGAATTTGTGGGATGTTGGAGATTGTCACGACCCAACTAACCGGATCGTGTGGGCAGCTACTCTAATCCACCTAGATAGGAGAACCCTTACCATCCAATTGAAAACATGTGAAAGTCATACAAGAAACAAATAAATTCTTCATTTATTACAACTTGGTTACAAATCTTGAAGTACAAGAAAATAAAAACTTTATTCAAGAACCTAGTTTAAACAGGTACAAGAGCTACTATGAAAGAATGTAGAATAGGACACATGACCCAGCTTCCACCGTAAGAGACAATGATAGAAGCTGTTGGAGATCTCTACCGCATCAAGTATGAAAACTCTACTAATCCTGCAACCATACTATACCCTGAAAAAGAGTATAGCAAGAGTAGTATCAGTACAAACATCACGTACTGATAAGCATCATCGGTTGACTCGAATTAAATCACATAAACACCATACAAAATATCCGAAAAGAAAACATACAACTTAAGAGTTTTGTGAGGCACACCTCCTTCCCTTAATTCTTTACCTCCCTTAGCTTTTTACCACTCTCACTAAATCGTAAGTCAACTTCCACGCTACATTCAACTCTAATGCACTACCTTCCGACGGTCTTGTCAAATTTGACTATGTATCTAATACTTACTTACTATGAGTACAATCATACCTGGTGGAAATGAATTCCAGCCCTTAGAAACAATCGGTTCCGACTATGATGTAATCATGATTTTAGGACAAATCAAAATTAGAGGCGATACCCACATAATGTAACCACATAGCTAGCTAATAGTAAAACCAATACGATCATGAACACTACCATGCAATAGTAGTTCAATCATGTGACACTTAGGCTTTTCAATAACACCACATAATTCAGTCAAGTACAAGTCAAGATAGACAACAAATTAAGTCAAGATCATGACTACCAGTATCAGTCTAAGTTAACAAACCATGACTCAACAATCATATGCTACACCTTGTCTCAAATACATAAGTAAACAGACAATTAGAGAGATATGTCAATCCTTTGTAATTTATCCCGAACCACTCAAGGATCCAATTCAATCATAATAACGACAATGATCATAAATCTTGGTCCACACAAGGAATCAAATATAACAAGTTCAACAAATAAACCCAGTTCACTCAAGGAACCGTCACACTCACCAATACCTTGTACACACATGCTAAGGGTCTTATGGTCGCCCATTAGTCATGACCTACAGGGGACGAGCTCTTGTCTATGTACCAAAATCCCAGACATCTAGTGCCTGCCAACCTTATATCAACCAATCTCGTGAAGATATCCAACTATCGACACATCTTTTAATAATGATGAATATCACAACAACCACAATCATAATGAGAAGATAACAACCACACTTGTAAAATCAACAAGTCATTTAATACAACCTCATTAGATGTAAGTAATACTTAGGATATCATTTAACTATTTACAAGTCAGTTAACATGCACACATAATCAAGTTGGATTTCAACTATTTTAAATCATCACCTACAATCCATAAATCATTTGAGGGCTTAACTAGGAATTTCACGGTCTAATGTATACAACCACACCTACGGTTCACCCTTATCTTGTCTAACCGTTCAGCTTAACACTAAAACACTAAGTCAAACACTAAAACACCAAGTCAATGACTGCCCTTCCTCTGGTTACCATCCTAGATCCTTTGAAATCTACCAACAATAATACCTAGTCAAGACTGCCGTTCCTTTAGTTACTATCCTAGATTCTTCGAAATTCACCAACACTAACCACCTTACATTTCTCAGAATCCACCAACACTAACCACCATAGATTCCTTAGAATCCACCAACACTAACCACCATAGATTCCTCGGAATCCACCAACATTAACCACCTCTAGCTAACTTTTATAAGGTTCTACTCAGTTTCTTGGGTACAATACCATTATAAACATTCAAGAATGGCCAATAACAACAAGAATACATATTAATTTATTCACAGATTCAATATCATAAATAACATTAATTTTTCCATTCAGACAACCAAAATTTACCATTTTTATCTATCCCAACACTATACCCACATACCTAAGCATGAAATCTTCCATCAATCTATATCATGCCTATGTTTTCTAACCTAATTCTATATTATTCAGTTAAACCTAGCCTACCTGGACTTCAAACAGCTGCTATGTAAGCATGAACACGAGCTTCTGACTCAGTCCCAGTAATTTTCGATATGAATTTGTGAGAAAACCATGAGTTTTACCCCATTCAAGCATATTTCCCCATTTTCATTACTCCAAGGCCATGAGGCAACCTTAGGGGGTTTTCAGAAGCCTCACTCGTTCTCTTTGCAACTAAAGAGGAGAAGGGAAATTAATAAAATAGAGGACTGGTTACTGTCCTCGGCGTCCCGCTATAGCGATCGGTAAGCCGCTATCATAGCGCCGCTATAGCGAGATAACGTCAGGCCGACCCAAAATTTCACATTCTAAAAATTTTCAACTAAGTACATTTGTACTAGTTCGAGATTGTATTTTTCAAAAATCCCCGTACCCCACATCCATAGACAAGGTGCCTTTAGTAAGACGAAACAGGTCATTACAATAGATACCAATTTACCCATCATTCGTTCCCAAACAATCATGGTAGGAAGAGGATGCAACGAATCATACTTGGACATTAACATCCCCTTAATAATTACACGAATAGAACACTTACCTGGATCACTGAATCCCTTACCACTGACGTTTTAAATTTTGAACCGCACTTTATTGTTATTTTTCTCCCTTAAGAAACTTTCATACTTACGAGTTGTAAGAGACTACTTGGAGCAAAATGTTTTTTAAGTACCCAAGGTATCCGAGGCCTCGCTAATATATCAGAAAGAAAAGAAATAAGAACCACAACGGATAAAATATTTCCATACCATGAGAGACTGGATTTCGCTATAGTGGAAATAATTCCGCTATAGCGGCACCGCTATAACAAAAATAATTCCGCTATAGCGGGAGGAAACAATTCAAAGGGGTGAGAAATGGGTTTCACGCCCATTTCTCATTCCTTTCACTCAAAAACTCCTCTCTCCTCCCTGATCACTTTGTTCCCAACGTTGGAAATAAGGTAATTATCACTGAACTTCAGCTTCTTACTTCGTTACTAGCATTTTCACATGAATTATGCTTGAATTCATAAAAATAGAATTGGTTTTGCGGTTGGTTTTTGAATTCAAATTTGGGGCCTGATTTGAAGGAATCATCGAAGCATGGTTGCTTCTCTTATGTTTACAATGCTTCTACAGCGTTTTAGGCATAAGAATGAAGGGATTCATGGTCTAATGGGGCTTAAAATAGTGAGGAATTTGAAGGGTTGTTCTTGGTTTTATTTTAACAATTTGGGCATGTTTTAGGAGTTATAATGCTCGAATATTTACATATACTAATCCGATACTTCTCCTAAACTTATCTATTCTGAGCCAGGGGTCTATCGAAAACAACCTCTCTACTTCATCTGAGGTAGTGGTATGGACTGCGTACACTTTACCCTCCCCAGACTCTACTTGGTGGGAATACACTGGGTATATTAGTATTATTGTTGAGGATACTTCTCTTAAACTGATCTAGGGTTGAAATGTCAAAAATGGAGATTTTCTTCAAGTGGTGCCATTGATGCACCCTTTAAAGCTCAGGGATGATGAAGTCCGTTATAGTAGCCTTATCCTACTATGGCTACCTTGCTATAGTAGGAATATTCTCGCTATAGCGGTCCCATGGTAGCGGGATGCAGCAAGTAGTATCCTTCTAGCCAATTCCTAGGCTTGGCCTTTTTTCTGAATTTCAATTCCGTTGATACTTCTATGCATTATAACTTGTTTTCTTACAATGTTTTTGCAAATTTACTACCCCAATAGCTGGAAACCAAGAATATGCTCCCCCCTTCATGAGATTTCCTGATAAAAATTGTCAGGAAAGATTCTAGGACAACCAGAGGATGGAATTTCGTTAAGAGCGGGGGTTTTTCTGAAAAAGAGGTGGAAACCAAGGCACCAGAATTCTACAACTGGCTCCAGGAGTTTGGTTGGATGCCATTAGTGGAGGCTCCTCCGACTGTAGTCTCGGGCTGGGTTAGGGAGTTCTATGCTATTCTCCCTACTATACTTTGGTATGACCCCAACCCTATCATCTGCATTAGGGGAGTGGATATCCCCGTAGATTCTACCACCATAAATGAGGTGCTCGGGGTGCCAAAAGTCTCCAATATCGTGTACATGGCTAAAGCCTGAGAGATAGACATTAATTGGCTGAGGGACACATTGGTAATGGAGAAAGATAGGGAACAGGTCTATTATCCTACTATTGAGGGGGTCAGGAGAACTTACTTCACCGTCGATGCTTGGAGGTGGCTAAACCTAGTGACCTAGAGAATTGGTTCGTCGGGCAACACTTCCAACGTGACTTACCCTTGGGCTCTGGTGGTGGCCTATACCATGTGGGAGATACAGTTGAATGTGAGGGAACATATAACAATTGAGTGAAAGGGATTCTACTTAGGCAACAAAAAGAGCCACTACCATCTGCGAGCTGTGCAGGCGTGTCGGGGTGCCCAAAGAGGATGCTGACGAGGATGTGGAGATGGACATACCCTTTCATCCCCTCAAAGTGAAAGGTGTCTCATCCAAAATCAAGAAGAAGAGGAAGGTGGGTGAGGTCGAGAGCAGTGAGTCTGCAGAGGATGATGATAATGATGATGCCCTTTTCTTCCAGCCCCCGATTTCCAGATGTTTCCTGGAGGCGGACCTGGCTGCCGTGAGGAGGTTCATAGAGCATGCCTACCTAGCTTCCCAGGGTACAACCCCTACCAGCTCCACTGCCCTACCTTCCACTTTCCAAGACTATGTAGAGCTCTAGAGAGAGCTCAATAAGGAGAAGAGGAGGAGGCGCTCCCAGGACCGCATGCTCGTACGGATATGGAAGACCATCAAGGTCATGTTCAAGTGCACTGTCCTTGACAAGGAACTTCCCTAGTTGGATCTGGAGAAAGTGCAAGAGTTCTTCTTCTTGAGTGACCCTAAATGAAAAGGCCTCGACCCCACAGCCGTGATGATGATGGGCATCCAAATAGGTCCTCGGTGCATGTCAGCTTAGTCTCCCTTTTCTATCTATTATACTTTATATTGGGTTTCCCCTGTTTAGGGCATGTAACAAACAATATTTCCTTCTTCCCACTCCTTTTATTTTATTGCACATTGATGCTATATATTTAATAAGTAGTAGCAAATGCATGCTTTTTACCTTAATATATGCGATTTCTAAGGATCACATGGTAGCTCGTAGATTAAAATAATGAATTATACAGGTTGGGAATAAAAATCAAAAGAGGGGAAAATAGGGCAGGGAATCTATCCCAACCCATCCTGCTATAATGGCCTGCACACTGCTATCACGACACTGCTATAGTGGGCTCGCTGTAGCGGGACAATGTCCGCTATGGCAACACTACAACAACAACCCAATTTTTTTTTTTCAATTTTCTGTAATTTCCTTCTTCCTCATTCCCTTTCACAACATTAACAATCACCATCGTACCACGATCTAGTTTAAAATCCCAAGATCGAACCCAACAATTCAATGAAAACATTACAATTTATTATACATCACTTTAAATCACAATCATGAACCATAACAAGGATTTCTCCTACAATAATTCCTGCTATCATGCAACAATAGCCCTTTTCCATGGTATTTACTCACATACCAACTGCTTAAAGCAAAAAAATTTCATTCATATACCATTTCCTTCACCACTTTATCAATGATAGTACTATGCTTAGCATTTAGCATCAAATTTCCCACTTAAACCACGTAGCAAGCAATTTGTTAACCAAAAATATATAAACCATGTATGATTGCTTCACAAATTGCGAACTTACAGTTTTTCAAGCAATCAAAATTCACATAAGTATCAACTCAAGGATTTCATTTACCAAGTAAGCTATTTCATTATTCCTTTACTCTTTTCATGAACAATAACTAACTGGTCTTTCATAAAGTATATATATAGTCCTGACGGACAAATACCAATTGGAACCTTTCCAGTTCCAATTTCGTTGCCAATATGTAATGACCCTCGTATTGGTTTTTAGAATTTTCTATATTTTGACCATTTTACTCTTCCCTATGGTTGCTTTATCTAATTTACGAGTTGTGGGGATGGTTGACACAGTCCCCGATGCATTCGAAAGTGTTTTATTTGAGTTTGTAGTTTTGAACATCCTTAAAGGGGTTAGTTTGACTTCGGTTAACATTTTGTGATCCGAGCATCGGATGGTGATTCCGATAGTTCCATTAGATCTGAAATGTCAATTTTGAGTTAGTAGCAATGTTAGTTTGGGTGCGGAGCCTTTATTTTGCATTTTGACCTCTTGGACGAGAACTAACTAAAATAGCCTAAAAGGGGTGTCGGGGGTTAATATGTAGTAAAAAACTTTTTTTTTTTTTTTGTAAATACAATGATTTCATTGTGTTCGGAACGTGTTTTATGATCAATTTGTACTATTGGTTCATGTTTATAGGGTTCTAGATGAGTTTCGAGGGTCAAAACAAGTTTTGAGAATTGCTGGTGCTGGGTGGCTAAGGCAATGGTGGGGCTAAGGTAATGGTGGGGGTAGCCTACGCGATACCATCTAAGCTATGAAATGTCCGCTTAGGCAAAAATCGCTGAGTTAAAGCCTCAACCAAACCCATTTCGTATTTTCACCATTTTAGGAGCTAGAAAACTCCAATTTAGCTGATTCTCGATGTGTTTTTCTTGAATAATCATTGATTATATGATTATACTTTCATATTGATCATTCTCTAAGAATATCCATTTCGTTTTTCTTGATTTCTATCCGAGTTGAGATTCAAAAACCCATTCCAGCATTTTCAAAGCTTCCAATTCGTTTTTGAGAGTTTTAAAGCAGGTTTTCAAGATTGGAACTTTGGCTGAGCTGCTAAACTAGTATTTATTTATTTCTAATTGATTAATTTATGTTTTCATCTTCAAATCCTTGATTTTAAATATGGGTTTTGGGGGGTTTTGCCGGTAAAGCTTAAAAATAGTTTTTCTTCGATTTGGACCTCATTTGCACGTGAGTTTTCAACTATAGACTCCTATGATTATGGAGAACATTATTCTAAAATAAAATCCTAGTTTTACCTTTGTAGTTTTGGAAATAATTTTCGAAGCAGATTTTGGACCCGAAATAAATATAATCGATATGGGTATCGTTGGACTTCTTTTGACTAGTTGATGTCATATTTCATTAGATTGGACACGTTTGGTGTTAATTTGAGGGAGTCAAGCTTCCAATTGAGAATTTGGATGGTGTTTGGGCTTGTGGTTATTTTTGTAAGGCAATGTGAGATGTACCTTGACTTTCTGTGAGGTGTTTATGTGTTGTATGTTTATTTACTTGTAATTTGTGAATCGCTTAGGTTTGAAGTTCCCACTTAGGTGAAATGGTGAGCATCTCCACGGGTACCAGAGTTTTTTGGTGGATTGTAGTTAGATAGTTTCTTTCCTTAGTTAGTATTACTACTTGTAAATATCCTTATAGTAGAATGTAGATAGATAACCTAGTGATTTTGAAAAATTGTTGTTGGATACCTACTTTAGAGCTTGAATCTTATTTAGAATACTTAGACTATAAATGGACTTGTAATGGTGGATGAGACTTATTGTATGGAACTAGGTTTGGGTAGTTTCACGATATATTGTTATTGGGATTGTTGTTTATTATAGTGTGCCCGAGTAGGGGCTTATGTACATATTATTACTAATTTGGAGAGTAGATATTGTGGTGATGCTCGAGTGGAGGCTTGAGTTGATATTTTTGGCTATGATTGTGCATTTATTGCCGTATTTGTTATTGTGTCACCGAGTAAGGTCTTGACTTGTTATCATAGACCACGTTAGTTTATTAAATTGCCTTTATCATACTGATGATACTCAAATGAGGGACTTTAAATAATATTATTGATGTCATGCATGACTATTTATACCAGTAGTGCCCTACGATGGCTTACATCATTGAACATTGTCATATGGAGTTGATTATGAGCTCACGTTTACTTGTATTGAATTGATTCATATCTTCATACTGATTTGGTTGTGAGAATTATATCCTTATGTCATTCATACACGTTCATGAGATTGATACCACTGAGATTTTCTCCATTCAAAAGAAAATGATATTTTTTTAAAACCCTTGGCCGAAATTATTTGCCGACAAGGTTGATTAAGACACTTAATGAGATATTGTGGTAACCTTGATCCATGAACATTAACCGAAGAGGTGGATTGAGATTATGGAAAGTATATGGATTGCGAAATCCCTCTCCCATGGGTCCTATCTTGGCTCGGTACGTGTATATAAAAAGTTATGTAATAACTTTCAATCATTCATCATCATCCCATCGTCATCACCATATTGCATTGCATTACAATCCTTGTTATGGTTTGATATTGTGTTAGTGTTTACTCTTTAACTGTATTACCGTGATAAAGCCTTGTTTTGTTATATTGTGTATGAACATTTATTTCACTTTGTTACTTTATCTTATATCATCTTATATTGATTTAAAGGTTGAGGTATAATGAGATGTGGGGTATGGTTATGGCTTGATCAGAAAGGTAGCTGTGTAGCACCTTTTGGATACACTCTTATGTATGTCTCCCTGTTTTTATCCCATAGTAATAGTTGATTATAATTGATTAAGCCTGATATATCATATTAGTGAGTCTTTTTCATAATCGACTTCCCTTATTTATTACTCATGAAATGAATAATATTGACTCACCTAGATTAATATGCTTACCCTGTAGTTGGTAAATTTGTTGGCTGTTGTGTTGGGTCACCCTGATAGAATTAAGTGCTGTAAATGTGGGTTATAGATTATTTAGGAAACCTTGGGTAGTTGGGGTGGTGGTTCTTGCTATTACTTTGGATTCGGGTCAGTTATCAATGATGCTTGCTGAGTATACATGGTTTCGTACTCATCCTTGTTTTTTTTTTCCTTTTTTTTGTTTTTCTGCACCATGTGTAGGTATTGGTTTAAGTAGTAGATCATAGATTGCATTTCTTTCAGTATTGGCATTACGAAGATCGAGGTAGTGGCTGATAGGCTTCAGGACTTACTCGAATCTCTCTACTTTTATCTTATGCCTTCTTCACATTTAAGATACTTTAGACTATTGTTATTATCCTATTCTGTATTAGAAACTTGTACTAGTGACAACCATACTTGGAATATATTTTGGAGACTCGAGTCTCATTTTATTATAATTTGGAATTATTATATTCTTCTATTTTTGCTTCTTTCTTTATAAATTGTATTTTTTGGGATGGGTTAGGCTTACTTGTTCGTAGGGTGTGACAAGTGCTATCACGTGCCTATTTTAGGTCGTGAAAAATTGGTATCAGGGCACCAGGTTCATTGGTCTCATTAGTATAAGCCAAGTTTAGTAGAGTCTTACGGATTGGTACGGAGACGTCCGTTATCTATCTTCGAGAGGCTACATAACTTTAGGAGGAATCCATTTCTTTATTCTTTGTCATGCGTTCATAGTTTCATATAACTCAGAATCTCTTTTTCACTCTCTCACAGATGGTGAACACACTTTATTCCTTAGCTAGAGATTCAACGCCTATGCCTTTGGTGCGCTGTAGGAGCAGGGTTCGAGGTAGAGGTCAGATTGAGATGTCTAGGCCAGGTCTGGTTAGAGTTGCCTCTTCAGGTCCTAGGGTTGTTAGAGATGGTAGGTCTAGTGAGTTAGAGGGGTTAAGGCCAGTGCAGATACCATCTGTGACCATACCTAAGCTTGAGGATTATTTGGTTCTAGTGTTGGATTTCCTTCAGAGGGTGGCTCCTATTTTGGTTCATCATGCTACTTCAAGGCTTCAGACTCTAGATGAACATGTAACTATTATAGGTCCTCCTAGTGTTGATGAGATAATACCAGGGATTGCTCCACATTCGATGACCTTACCTTTTATGGCCATAGAGGGATATAGTAGGTTTGTAGAGTTTATGAGGACAGATCCTCCTCATTTTGATGGACATCCTAGGTTTGATGCTTATATGTTCTTGCTTGGTTACCGTGAGAGGTGCATAGTTTGGGCTTGGTGGATTCTAATGGAGTAGACTTTACTTTCTTTTAGTTATTTGGGCCAGTTAGACAGTGCTGGAGGACCTTTATAGAGAGTAGACCAGTTGGATCACCTCTCCTTTCATGGGATCAATTTACTCTAGTGTTTTTAGATGTGTTTCTATGGAGATATGAGAGGCTTGTAGGCCGGAGGGCCCATGGATTTAATGATCATAGCGATATTTATGATAGAAGTCAGGATCTTTGTGGTTATGCTTAGAGAGGGTTGGATCAGGGTGGTCATTCTGGTTCTTTAAGCCTAGTTCAGCGGGCTTTTACTTCTTTGGGTTGCTACTTATGTGGGGATCTTGGGCATAGTTGGAGGGAATGCCCACAACTTAGATAGAGAGATGCTTCATCAGTTACTCTAAAAGATGATAAGTCTCACCATCAGGTTCCATAGGATGGACACGAGGCAGAAGTTTCTTCTGCAGTAGCCATAAATATGATTTTAGTCCGTATTTGATCTATCTTGGTAGTATTTGACTATGGTCATTCATTTGGCTATGTGTTTAGTTATTCAACATTTAGTCTTGATATGATTCATGGAATTTTACTAAGTCTACTGATATTTCTACCCCATAAATAGTTCCTTAGTGGTGGATTGGGTGTGTAGATCCTATGTTGTGAATCACTCAGAGTATATTGCTGGATTAGAATTAATTTTTGTGGGTATTATGGATTTTGGTGCATTTTGGATTTGATCTTTTTGAATGGTTATGTTGTGGAATAGTGGTGGATCGATTATGGTTTTGGCATTTCGGATTTTAGTTTGTCTAGCAGTACTTATCAGTGGTAGACCTTGTGATAGCCTGGACTTGTGATACGACTAGTTGTAAAGGATTGCAAGTGAAAGATTTTAGTTGGATAATGAAAATTTTTCAAGTGTTCTTACCTTGTGATTTGTTACTCTCTAAGTGATTAGTTTTGCTTGCATGGAAAGACTTATGAAGGACTTCAGCTTATAAAGAATCCTTACTTTGATTCAGAAAGAGTTTCGAATGGAAAAGAAATTTGGTTGTAGAGGTTCTCCTTAGTAGCTAAGTTGGTTGATGGAATATTCTTGCTCATAAGCTTCGATTGGAGTATGTGTTATTCTCCGTGGACTTTGTGTTAAGGAATGTGGATTGAGGATTGAGCTGGTCTAAGTTGTACCTTATTAGTTCATGACTCTTGTGTTAAAGAATATTAAATGGAAAGAGAGTTAAGGAAAAAAATAAGGATTTTTGTGTGTAAGGAAATTTTTTATATTAAGAGTTTAGCCATGGGCTTGAGATAGAAATTTGAAGTCCTATTAGTATGGTTCATCGGTAGCTTATGTAGAGTTTAGTGGTAATTTTCTCAAGTTTTGATTTGTGATTTGGGCGTTCGTCAGTGAGATATAGTGGTTGTTGCACTTCTTCTATGTTACAGCGAGTTGCTTATGTGTGCGGAATTAGAAAGACTCCTTGTTTTACTAGGTTATTGAGGACCTCAGGTTGTTTGATGGATTTTGGATATTGAGGGCTGCACGTGTTACTGTGATGAGTTGCTTGAGTATTTGATGTCAATTAGAGATTTCATGCTATGGTATATAGAGTTTTATGATGATTCTCTATTGCCTCAAGGATTGCGCATAAGGATTTGACTATGGAATAGTGATCTAGGGTGCTAAGTGTGACTTTTGAGGTTTTGTATGACTTTGATACCGAATTCTGGCATAGTAACTTTAGCCTGAGGCTATAATGTTGTTTGATTTGATAGTGATAGTGTCGACCTTAGGTAGGTTGATTCAGTGTTTTGGTGGGTAGTGAGGTGGTTTTATGTGTTTCTTGGTTTTTGTGTGTCCGAGGAAGATTTTTGGTTTTGTGGATCAATTAGTGTCTTGAGGTGTCTTGGTCAAGTTTAGGTTAGCCGGTTATGTTTTGAACTTTTATGGTGTTTGACTCAGCTTCTGGGTATAGAGGAAGTTAGTTAATGAAGGAATTCGGTTTCATTGAGAATTTGGCCTTAGATGCTAGTGGTGTGACCTGGTGAGTCCATATGTGATAGATTTCTGGTTCTATGGTGAGGTCAGTAGTTCTATGGTTGTGACTCCACATTGGAGTGCTTGTTTGATATTTCTCGAGGGTAATTTATATCCCTTTCCTGTTTTGGCATTTTCTTGCTTGAACTTTCGAGGACGAACGTGAATCTTAGTGGTGGATACTGTAATGACCCTCGTATTGCTTTTTAAAATTTTCTATGTTTTGATAATTTTTCCCTTCCCCATGGTTGCTTTATCTCATTTACGAGTTGTGGGGATGGTTGGCATGGTCTCCGATGCATTTGGAAGTGTTTTATTTGAGTTTATGGTTTTGAATATCTTTAAAGGGGTTAGTTTGACTTCAGTCAACATTTCTTGATTTGACCATCGGATGGTGATTCCTATAGTTCCATTAGATTAGAAATGTCGATTGGGTTAGTAGCAATACTAGTTTGGGTCCCGAACCTTTATTTTGCATTTTGACCTCTTAGACGAGAATTAGCTAAAATAGCCTAAAAGGGGTCCTTGTGGTTAATTTTTTGTAAAAGACTTTTTTTTATATAAATTCAATGATTCCATTGGGTCTGGAACGTGTTTTATAATCAATTTGCACTATTGGTTCATGTTTATAGGGTTCCAGATGAGTTCCAAGGGTCAAAAATAAGTTTTGGGCATTGCTGCTACTGGTGCGTCGCTAAGGCGACCAAATGGCCGCCTAAGCGAGTCCGACTAAGAGGAAATAGGTCCACTAAGGTGCTGGTGGGGTCGTCTACACAATGCCACCTAAGCGATGAAATGTCCGCTTAGGCAGAAATTGCTGAGTTAAAGCCTCAACAGAACCCATTTCATATTTTCACCATTTCAGGAGCTAGGAAACTCCGATTTGACCAATTCTCGGTGTGTTTTTCTACTATAATCATTGTCTATATGATTTTACCTTCATATTTCTAATTTTCCAAGAATATCCATTTTGTTTTTCATGATCTCTATCCAAGTTGAGATTCAAAAACCCCATTCCACCATTTTCAAAGCTTCCAAGCTCGTGTTTGAGAGTTTTAAAGCGGGGTTTTCAAGATTGGAACTTTGGGTAAGCTTATAAACTAGTATTTCATCATTTTCCATTGATTAATTTATGATTTCATCTTCAAATCCTTGATTTTAAACATGGTTTTTTGGAGTTTTTGCCGGTAAAGCTTAAAAATAGTTTTTCTTCGATTTGAACTTCATTTTAACTCTTTTTTGTGTGGGTTTTCAACTATCGACTTCTATGATTATGGAGAACATTATGCTAAAATAAAATTTTGGTTTTACCCTTGTGTTATTGGAAATGATTTTCGAAGCAAATTTTAGACCCCGAAAAAATATAGTCGATATGGGTATCGTTCGACTCCTTTTGACTTGTAGATGTCATATTTGATAAGATTGGATGCATTTGGTGTTAATTCGAGGGATTCTAGCTTCTGATTGAGGTTTTGGACGGTATTTGGGCTTGCGGATCTTCTTTTAAAGCAAATTGAGATGTACCTTGACGTTCTCTGGGGTGTTTATGTGTTGTATGTTTGTTTACTTGTAATTTGTGAATCGCTTGGGTAAAATGGTGAGCATATACGCGGGTACCCGAGTCTTTTAGTGGATCATAGTTAGATAGTTGTCTTTCTTAGTTAGTATTACTACTTGTAAATATCCTTAGAGTAGAATGTAGATAGATAAACTTAGTGATCTTGAATAATTTCTATTGGATGCCTACTTTAGAGCTTGAATCTTATTTAGTGGACTTTATTGTGATGATCGGAGCTTAGTGACTTTTAGAGAATAATTATGTTATTATTGTTAGTGATGGAATAATCGAGTTTTAGAGAATACTTAGAGTATAAATGGACTTGTAATAGTGGATAAGACTTATTGTATGGAACAAGCTAGCTTTGGATAGTTTTGCGATATGTTAATATTGGGATTGTTGTTTATTATAGTGTGTACGAGTGGGGGCATATGTATATAGTTTTACTGATTTGGAGAGTAGATATTGTGGTGATACCTGAGTTGGGGCTTGGGTTGATATTGTTGGCTATGATTGTGCATTTAGATTCCATATTTATTATTGTTTCACTGAGTAAAGGCTTGTCTTGTTATCATAGACCATGGTAGTGTATTAAATTGCCTTTATCATATTGATGATACTCGAATGAGGGACTTTAAATGATATTATTGATGTCGTGCATGCCTATTTATACCAGTGGTGCCCTATGATGGCTTATATCAAGGAACATTGTCATATGGAGTTGATTCTGAGCTCACGTATACTTATATTGAATTGATTCATATCTTTATACTGATTTGGTTGGGAGCATTATATCCTTATATCATTCATACATTTTCATAAGATTGATACCACTGAAAATTTTCCCATTCGAAAGAAAGTGATATTTTTATAAAATTCTTGGCTGAGATCATTTGCCGGCAAGGTTGATTGAGACATTTTATGAGATATTGTGGTAACCTCGATCTGTGAACATTAGCTAGAAAGGTGGATTGAGATTATGGAAAGTATATGGGTTGCGACCCTCCCTCATGGGTCCTATCTTGGGAGCATTGAGGCTCGATATGTGTATACAGAAAGTTATACGATAACTTTCAATCATTCATCATCATCCCATCATCATCGCCACTTTACATTGCATCATTTTCATTGCATTACAATCCTTAGTATGGTTTGATACTGTGTTAGTGTTTACTTTTGTACTGTATTACCGTGATAGAACCTTGTTTTGTGATATTGTGTATGAATATTTATTTCACTTCATTACATTATCTTATATCATCTTATATTGATTGGGAGGTTGAGGTATTATGAGATGTGGGGTATAGTTCTGGCATGATCAGAGAGGTAGTTGTTTAACACCTTTTGGTAGCATGAGATACACTCTTATATATGTACCCTCTCCCTATTTTTATCCCATATTAATAGTTGATTATAATTGATTAAGCCTGATATATCGTATTAGTGATTATTCTTCATAATAAACTTCCTCTATTTGTTTCTCATGAAATGAATGGTGTTGACTCACTTAGATTTATGTACCTACCCTGTAGTTTATAAATCTATTAACCATTGTACTCTGATAGCCTGATAGGATGAAGTGCTGTAAATACGGGTTATTGATTGTTTGGGAAGCCTTGGGCAGTTGGGGTGGTGGTTCTCGCCATCACTTTGGATTAGGGCCGATTATTGACGACATTTGCTGAGTACACGTGGTTTTGTGCTCAACCTTACTTTCTTTCTTTTTTCTTCTTTTCTGTACCTTGTGCAGGTATTGGTTTGGGCAGTAGATCGTAGATTGTATTTCTTTCAGTATTGGCATTGCGGAGATCGAGGTAGTGGCTGATGAACTTCAGGACTTACTTGGATCTCTCTACTTTTATCTTATGCCTTCTTCGCGTTTAAGATAATTTAGACAATTGTTATTATCCTATTCGGTATTAGAGGCTTGTACTAGTGACAACCAGACCTGGGATGTATTATGGAGACGCGTGTCTTATTTTATTATAATTTGGAATTATTTTATTCTTCTGTTTTCACTTCTTTTTTCTTAAATTATATTCTTTGGGATGGGTTAGACTTACTTGTCTGGAGGGTGTAACAAGTGCCATCACGTACCTATTTTAGGTCGTGACACTATGTCATTCCAAACGGAGTCATGTGACACCCCTTTGTCTCATTGAGATATCAATTAGAATCAAGAGATACCAATTGGACTTAACCCATACAAACAATCATACCGACCGTACGAGAGGAAACAAAAAAGTGAAACAATTTCTTCGAATGCCTCATAGCTTCCCGAAGATTAGATATGGACATCAGCACACCAATACAAGTCAAGACAATGACTACCAACATCAATCCATGTCAACAAACAATGACTCAACAACAATATACTACACCTTGTCTCAAATGCACAAGTAAACAAACAATTAGAAAGATATGTCAATCCTTTGCAATTTAACCCAAACCACTCAAGGATCTAATTCAACCATAAAAATGACAATGATCATTAATCCCGGTCCACTTAAGGAACAAATATAACAAGTTCAAAAAATAAACCCAGTTCACTCAAGGAACCGTCACACTCACCAATACTTTGTACACACATGCTAAGGGTCTTATGGTCGCCCACTATCTATGACCTGCAAGGGACGAGCTCTTGTCCATGCACCAAAATCCCAGACATCTAGTGCCTGCCAACCTTATATCAACCAATCTTGTGAAGATGTCCAAATATCGTCTCATCCTACAATAATGATGAATATCACAACAACCACAATCATAATGAGAAGATAACAACCAAACTTGTAAAATCAACAAGTCTAATACAACCTCATTAGATGTGATTAACACTTAGGATATCATTTAATCATTTACTTTCTTTGAACATGCATTGTAACAAGTATACGAAGGAAAAATTAACATGAATACATAATCAAGTTGGGTTTCAACTACCTTAAAGCATCACCTACAATCCTTAAAACATTTGAGGGCTTAACTAGGACTTGTACGGTCTAAGGTCTACAACCAGACATACGGTTCACCCCTTTGTTTTCTAACCGTTCAGCTTAACACTAAATCACCAAGTCAATGGGTTCCCTTCCTCTGGTTGCCACCCTAAATCCTTCGAAATCCACGAATACTAATACCTAGTCGAGACTGCCATTCCTCTTGTCACCACCCTACGTTCTTTGAAATTCACCGATACCAACTACTAAAGATTCCTCGGAATCCACCAACACTAAACACCATAGAATTCCTCGAAATCCACCAACACTAACCACCATATATTTCTTAAAATCCACCAATATTAACCACATTTAGCTTTAGCTTTTATTTGGTTCTACTCCATTTGCCGGGTACAATACCTTTGCAAGCATTCAAAAATGACTAACAACAACAATCATATTAATTCAGTCATAGATTCAATATCACAAGTAACATCAATTTTTCCATTCAGACAACCAGAATTTACTATTTTTATTCATCCCAACACCATGTACACAAGCCTAAGCATGAAATCTCCTGTCAATCTATGTCATGCCTATGCTTTCTAACCCACGTCTATACTACTCAGTTAAACCTAACCTGCCTGAAAGCCAAGCAATTGCTGCGGAGGAAAGAACACATGCTTTTGACTCTGTGTTAGTGATTCCTAGCATAAAATTCGAGAGAAAACCATGGTTTTTACCCCATTCAAGCATATTTCCCCATCTCCATTGCTCCAAAACGATGAGGCAGCCTTAGGGGGGTTTTAGATGCCTCCCTTATCCTATTTGCAACTGAAAAGGAGAAAGAAAATTAACAAAATAGATGATTGGTTAGTATACTCGACGCCTCGCTTTAGCGGTCGGTAAGCCGACCACAGCGCTGCTATAGCGGGATGACATTTGCCCTACCCAAAATTTTAAAATTTGAAAATTTTCATGACGGAACAGGTCGTTACAATAGATATCAATTTACATATCGTTCATCCCCAAATGATCATGGTAGGAAGAGTACAGAATGAATCGCACTTATACGTTAACATCCCCTCAATAATTACGCGAATATAACACTTACCTTGATCACTGAATCCCTAGCTACTAACGTACTAAATTTTAATCCATATTTTATTGCTATTCTATCCCTCACGGTACTTTCATACTTATGAGTCGCACGTGACTACTTGGAGTAAAATATTTTTTGAGTACCCAAGGTATCTGGGGCCTCGCCAATATATCAAAAAGAAAAGAAATCAAAAATACAACGGCCGAAAAATTTTCATACCTCGAGAGACTGAATCCCGCTATTGCCGGAATAATCCCACTATAGTAGCACCGCAATAGCTAGATGAGGGCCGCAATAGCAGGAGAAAATAGTTCAAAGGGATAAGAAATAGGTTTCACGCCCAATTCTCATTCTACCAAAATGAAATGACCGGATCGAAATAGACCGGTACTGGACCGGTATGAACTGGACCGAGATGTAACCGATACCTGGTTGTACCAGTTTGGAATAACCGTTATGAAACCATAGATCCATTCCATTTCATTAGTAGCCGGTATACCACCGGTACAGACCTGACCTGATCGGTTTAATCGGTACGGGTGGTTTTAATTTATTTTTTTTTAAATTAGTTTTTTATATTTTGAATAAATAAATTAATTTTTACTTTTTAGTTAAAGAATAAATATTCTATTTTTAATTATGTAGTTTAAGTTTATGTTTATTTTTTAAATATTTTGAATTAAGTTTAAATATGTAGTTTAAGTTTAAATATATTTTTTTCTAAGTTTTTCAATTTATAGGTTATAAGTTTTTAAGTTTATATTTTTTGAAGTTTATATATTTGAATTTTGAAGTATATAACTTTGTTAAAGTTTGTTTTTCTAAGTTTTTCAATTTATGAGTTATATAAGTTTTTAAGTTTATATTTTGGAAAGGGAGGGGGCGGTTGGGGCAGCTAGGGGATCAAATAGACTTTGGGGGGCCCACTAGTCATTGCCAATGGTCCCCAACGGCTAGTTACCGTTATAGATTTATTTATTTTTAAAATAAATTGAAATTCGTCGGATCGGATCGGGTCGGAACCGGTATGAATCAGTACCGAATTCCCGATAGGAAACCATGGTTCCATTCTGATCTGGGTTCCGGTACATGGCATACCATTCCATACTGGTTCCTTTCGGAGCGGTATGAACCAGTAGTGGTACCTGTATGGACTGGAACGGTACCGACACATATCGGTCCGGCGACCAGTTTTATCCCCTGCCCTCCCTGATCACTTTGCTTATGACTTCAAAAACAAGGTAATTATTGCTAAACTTCAATGCCTTACTTCGTTACTAGCATTTTCGCATGAATTACTCTTGAATTCGTAGAAATAGTTTTCTAATTCAAATTTAGGGCTAGATTTG
The DNA here is from genome assembly GCA_031232105.1 of Capsicum rhomboideum. Classification (NCBI taxonomy): domain Eukaryota; kingdom Viridiplantae; phylum Streptophyta; class Magnoliopsida; order Solanales; family Solanaceae; genus Capsicum; species Capsicum rhomboideum. The sequence continues at coordinate 153,687,893 of CP124714.1, forward strand.
AAGGAATCCTCGAAGTATGGTTGCTTCTCTTATATTTACAGCGTTTCTATAGCATTCTAGGCATAAGAATAAAGGGATTCAGTTCAACACCCTCCAACTTCATCAAACTATACAAATACTGTATATACATAAATCATTAACCATAATACAACGGGATCAAGAAATGGCATCTCATTATCTGTAGACGATCTAACAATTAAACAAATTACACTACCCAAACAAGCAGCAACTAAACTACAACCCCTATGCCCTCACGTCAAAGAAGTTCCAACACTCAGTATATGTAATGAACATAAAAAATTGGGACTGACACAAATCTCTCATTCTCACAAAGAATTCAGGTCGTGCGCGTTTGATACCATAGGCTTGCCCTTATTTTCTACGCCTTAACTTTTGGACAGTTTAATTAGGATCACTATAGTACTTTCATTAACTTGTAATGTAGGCTTGGGGACGGGTATGATATATATGGGTAAAGTGACTCAATCCTCCTTGGCACTACGATATTTCTGGCTCCACTTTCCCACTTTCTTTTATTCCTGTCCTTTTTTTCCAACTTTTTCAATCTTTCAGAGCAATTGCGGATTTATTTTCTCAATTTCTCTTGATTTTTCTTCTTTTCTTTTCTTTTTTTTTTCAATGTTTTTTCTTTTTCTTTTCTATTCTCATCATACCGCACCCGAATACCTTTTTCTCTTCCACTAACATTTTTGGCATACCAAATCTTCTACGCATCCCTATGATAGCTACCCTCAACTTAGGAAGTTTTCCTAAGTTGAGGTACACAGTGTACAAGGAGGTACTAGGGTCAAAACAGGTTCATTGTAAAAATCAGGAAGGTGAATAGGCTAGTTTTAAAGAAAAGGGTCTACTTAGGCTCAAATTAGGGTTCAAGGGATATTTTATTTCTTTGGTAGGCTTTTTTAGGCTTTATCTGGACTATTTCAAGAGCGGCCTATGATCCTTTCCTAACCTTCTATCCTACAACTTAGGCAAGACTAACCAGGCAAGTTCTAGATCGCACACACACACTGACTAGGTAAACTTTTCACTCTCTTGGCTCAGGGCTATGTACTAAGTAACTACCTATCTGGTTCATACAAGTTATGCCAGGTTATCACATTCATAATCCTAATGCCATGTTGAGATCTCTACATTTGTTACAGTTTAAGTAAGCACACAACACATCACATAAAATTAAAATTTTTTAGAGGGGTATCATTTAAAAAGTTCAAAATAGTTCGCATGCTCTTTTTTCTTTCGACTGCACTAAGTTTTCTTATTTTTCTCTAAGTTACACACAAAACACAAAATAACACAAAAACATCCAATAAAAACACCTATAAATGCCGGTTCTAACTAAGATAGCACAGCCGAGGGAAAAGAAACGCGGCAACAAAAACCCTCAACTATGGTACACCTCCACCCCCAACATGGAAATCATGCAATATTCCCATTACACGAAAACATAGAATATGTAAAGAGTAGGGTAAGAGACATATCTATGGAGCACTAGACACCTGGTGTACTCTGCTCAGGCGGGGTCTTAGATGGGACCCCTCTTTTCTCCTAAGCTCTTGTGGCCTCGGCTGTGGCCGGGGCACTCTTTGATAAGTTGGAACTGATGGTGGCCGGTGCACTCAATTCATCAACTGTGGGGGTAGTCTCCGTACCCCATAAACTTTGCTCAACTATCTCAACTGTAGGCGATATCTTCACACACTCCAAAATACGTGTCTTGGAGGTCAGCTCAATCTTCTTTTCCTTCCTTCTCTTTCCATCTTTATCTTTCCTCTTCTTCTTCTCACTCCTCTCACTCTTATCTTTTTTTCTACTTTTCTTCACTCCTTCTCCTCTTACGAGGCTGTAAATCATAGCTTATTTCCTCTATGTTCTAGTTTTCACCCCTAACTACCATGGCCTATGTGTAAAAATTAGGGACTAGGGAATCCATATCAACTGCTAAATCAACCAATGATGGCATAGGTGGAGCTGGAGGAGGCACAACTGGGGTAGTTCGCTCTATAAGCTCCTTGATTGCTTTCTTTAATGCGGCCAAGTATGAAGTGATAGCACTCATGTCTGGGGCCCGGACCTCATCTAATCTAGCTATCATCCATCTCTTAAAACTGTCAAGGTGGGTCTGGACCACCCACACTGCTGCCCTAATCTCATCTGTTACATAGGGCTTTACCCCTTCCTCTAACTTGCAAAGCCGAGTATCATGCAATAGCTGGTTCCATATGATTTGCTCCAACTGTGCTTTCAAGATTAAAGTATAGTCTGCAAAAACCAACTGACGAGCACCCATAGGTACTGTGGCCTACTGAGCGGATATGATGTAACATCGACATTTGACGCTGGTATTTTACTAGCTGGGGCACCCCTCTCCATATCTTGTGGCAAGTCAGGTAGAGGACCTCATGTTGGAGCAGTTGGATTCCTCAAATATTTGATCAAGGCCATATATGCACTCTTCATAGGCTGTATGAATCTGTCAATAGTCAGAATGGAAGGGACATACAAATTTTGCATCACCTGGGTCAGCAGGCATGGAAATGACAAAGTAGTGCTGAACTCTAATACTTTATCTTGAATCTCATTCATAATAATAAGTAGAATATTTAGCTCCAATTCTATCAAGAAAGCTGCTACGAGGCCAATATGTGTTGCACCTAGTGTATTATCATTAGTTATGGGTGTAATGCGGTGCCTCACGATGGACCACTACACCTTGGTATTGAACTTCAAGGTATGTTTATAAATAGTTGTCCCATTAATCCAGGCCACTCTATCACCAGCCTCAACAATGTGGTCTGCCAACCACTTGTAATGCATCAGCTTATCATCGATAGCCAACTGCTTTGCCTTTCTCAAGTCATTTATTCAGTAGTCATACTATGGAGTCTCCTCAACTAGTATAAAATTATCTCCAAACAAGGCTTTAGGGATAACCTTGACGGAGATATCAACCGCCTTACCCCAAACTATCAAACTCTCTAATCAGGAATACTTTTTCATGTCGTTGAACTAACCAAAAAGAGCCATGTCCTTAAGTGTCACTTAGTAGTTGGCATAGAACTCCCTCACGATCTATTGACTATAGATACGGGGTGGCCTAGTCATCCATCCCAGTTGATACGTCTCGAACACCTAGACCACTTTTGGGATATTTTGTAGAGACTCAGCTAGAACCCAGGGCTTCTCTTGTATTCTCCTCTTTTGGTTCCCATTGTATTTTATAGAAACCCTATCTAGATAGTAGACTCTGGAGTTTGGCACACTCCATCTCCTTGGGTCAGGACCTCTTTGAACTGGGGTAGCAGTTGGGCCCTCAAAGGATTCGGTGTTTGATGCTTTCTCCTCCTATGAGGAACTCATCTCATCACCATGCTGATCATGCTTACCCTCATCTGGTTTTGAGTATGCCCTTCTCTCTTCAGACTGGGAGAGGTTGATGGGGGAAGCTGCAGGCACCAAAGCTATAAATATAGCAGTGTCTTTGTCCTTTTCAAATCCCTTAGCTTTCTCTCTAGTGGTTCGAGGCAAGGATTGATCAGTTGAAATACTCAAGGAAAGGTTAACCTCGGACCCATTTGAACATTCAGACTCACTCTTTAAAGTTGGAGGTGTGTCTTTGGGTGCCCGATTCTTAGAGATATCCTTCTTTAGCTTGTTCTGTGACTTGGGTGCTATTGTAGCTGTATAGAAAATATTAGACTCAAATTTGAAATAGTGTTACAGGTGCTAGAATTTACTCAGACGACCCTGTCCTGTGATCATACAATGAAGGTATGATCGTACCTTTCAATCATAGGAACAACCCTAATTTACTGAGGGCATGTCACATCAGACAATCATATATCACGATCGTACCTTAATAGAATGATCGTGGGATGTGGTCATATGATGAGCTCTTAGAGTCTTAACACTGGCACCCACAACGATCCAACCTACGACTGTATGTTGACATCACGATTGTAGGTTGTGTCGTGGGTGCACTAACACTTAGTAAAGTATTCAAACACCAAATTGACCCTATTTTGACCTTCATTGACTGGATTTTTAGTAACAATGGGTACTCAGACTTTCCTATTGCTCTAACTCATTCAAAATCTCACACCTATCATATTAACATCATAAATTTTCCCTACTACTCCTTTGAAAAATGATTTAGCACCTTATTTTTACTCTTTATTAACTTATAGAACTAATTAAAATGAATTCTTGATGAACTTATAAATTTTCTGCGAAGTTGGAGTACTTAAGAGGTCAAAATCGAAATGAGTAGCTAGGGGCAGTGAATCACAGGTGAAATTTCTCAACTTTTATTCTTTTGATTGCTCAATTTGCATGGGAGGTGAGTTCGAATGAGAATAGGGTACAATCAAGTCTCAGGTATAGGTTTTAGGGTTACAAATCGAGTCGGGATGGGTTTAGATTTTATTTAAAACAGAACTACCCAACAGACGACTCAGACTAATGATCGTGGAATCAAACCACGATCGTGACTTCTTCTAGTACCTAGAGGGTTTATAAAAACTTACCTGGGAACTTATGAACCTTAGGAATGATCATGAGTTGTATCCACGACCATACCTTATAATCATAGGTTCGATGTCTTGGAAGTTGGTTTTCAGGAGTTTAATCAGATGATTGAATCCAAAATCGTGACATTGAGGTACGATCGTAATGACCAATCGTAGGATAAAACCTAAAATTCATGCCTCTGGACTTTAGTGGATTATGTACAGACGAATGAACCCACGATCGTGGGACCGTACAATCCGTTTATGGGTTTAGTGTTTGTTCCAGTTCTGAAGTTTCTTTTCTGCACAACCCCTGCACAAGTAACACACATTACCCTATAAACATAGTAAGTACAAAATCATGGGTTTCCTTTCAAGAAGCACTTGATTTAATGTCACGACACGATGTGGCTAAATTGGTTACTCAAACTGCACCAACAAACCCATGGGTTTTCTCCCATGAAGCTCCTGATTTAATGTCGCAACATGACTTGGGCGTGATTGACATCTCAAGCACAGTCTAAATCTACTTCACATACCACTTTCACTTCATTATTGGTCTCAAGATAGTGTTTCACCCTTTGGCCATTCACCTTAAACTTCTGGCCTTCTTTATTTTCTAGCTCAAGTGTGCCATAGGGAAACACTCTAGTCACTCTATATGGCCATTTCCACTTTGACTTCAACTTTCCTGGAAACAACTTCAGCTTAGACTAAAAAAGCAACACCATATCGCCTACGACAAATTTGCTTTTCTCAATTTTGCGATCATGGTATAGCTTCATCTTTTCCTTGTATAACATTGAACGTTCATAGGCACGAAGACAGAATTCATCCATCTCATTTAGTTGCTCTAATCTTAATTTGACTGTATCGCTCCACTCAAGATTTAGCTTCTTTAAAACCCATAATGCCTTATGCTCAAGATCGAAAGGTAAGTGGCATACCTTACCATACACAAGCTGATATGGAAAAGTTCTAATAGGGGTCTTGAATGTTGTCTGGTAGGACCATAGTGCTTCATTTAACTTTCTCACCTAATCCATCCTATTGGCATTCACAATCTTCGCCAAGATGGACTTGATCTCATGATTGGAGACCTCAACCTGAACTCTTGTCTGAGGATGGTAAGGTATTGCTACCTTATTTTTCACGCCATATTTCTCAATCAAGATTTTGAATAGACAATTTCAAAAATGTGAGCCTTTATCACTAATAATAATCATCGGCGTCCCGAACCTGGAAAAGATGTTTCGCCTTAAAAATGTTGTGACACTTTTCCCTACGTTATTAGGAAGCGCAACTGCCTCTACCCATTTTAAACTATAGTCTATAGGCACCAAGATATACTTCATACCATGCAAACTCACAAAGGGGCCTATGAAGTCAATGCCCTATATGTCAAACAACTCAAGCTCTAGCATAGTGGTCATTGAAAGCTCTTGCCTTTGCAAAAATGTTTCTTTGCTGTTGGTATTGGTCACATGACTTGGCATAGTCATGTACATATTTGCAAATGGTGTGCCAATAGTATCCATATTGCAAGATCTTGTGCTCTGTTCTGCACCACTATGGTGACCCCCAACAAGAGACGAGTGACATGCCTCTAAGATACTTATCATCTCAACTTCAGGAATACATCTCCACACTACTCCATAGATACAACTGCGAAATAGGTATGGCTTATCCCAGAAGAACTTCCTCACGTTATACATAAATTTCTTGCGTTGGTTAAACGACAAGTCTTTTGGAACCACATCACTTACCAAATAATTTATAAAATTTGGATACTATAAAATCAAATCTTGTGATGCGGCTAGTACCTGCTCATCCGAGAAAGTATCATCGATCTCAAGCTCATCTTTTAGCTTCAGCATGGCCTCCTCCTCGAGGTGTGATAAATGGTCAGCCACTTGATTCTTAGTCCCCTTTTGGTCGTTAACCTCAAAATAGAATTCCTGCAACAAAAGTACCCAACAAATAAATCTTGGTTTTGCATCCATCTTTGCAATAAGGTACCTAAGAGATGCCTGGTTAGTATGCATAATCACTTTCGTGTTAAGTAAATAAGATCGAAATTTCTCAAATGCGAACACCACAATAAGCAGCTTTTGTTCAGTCATAGTGTAATTTTTCTGTGCTGGGTTAAGTGCTTTGCTAGCATAGTAGATAGGATGCAAAATCTTCTCTTGCCTTTGGCCTAGGAGTGCACCTAGCACCATGCCACTAGCATCACACATAACTTCGAATGGCATAGACCAATCAGGAGACCAATAATAGGGGCTGGAATCAACTTCTCTTTCAGGCACTCAAAAACCTTCAGACACGTATCATCAAACACAAATTTCACCTTTTTCTATAATAACTTGCATAATGGATTAGCCATTTTAGAGAAATCCTTGATAAATCTTCTATAGATACCCGTATGCCCCAAAAAGCTACGAATCCCTTTCACATTAGTGGAGGTACCTTTTCAATCACCTCAGTCTTTGCCTTATCGACTTTAATCCCCTTCTTCAAAATATTGCAACTAAGCACTATTCCTTCTTTAGCCATGAAATGCCACTTCTCCCTATTTAGGACCAAGTTACACTTCTCGCATCTTCTCAAAACATTAGCAAGATGTGCCGAACCATATTTAAAAGAGTCTCCATTAATTGAGAAGTCCTCTATGAACACCTCAATAGTGTTCTCAATCATGTCAGAAAAATCGCCATCATGCAACGCTGAAAAGTTGCGGGTGCATTACACAAACCAAAAGGCATTCTCTTGAACGTGAACACCCTATATGGACCAGTGAAAGTGGTCATTTCTTAGTCCTCGGGAGCAATAACAATCTGATTATAACTTAAGTATCCATCAAGAAAACAATACCAACCTCTACCAGTAAATCGATCTAACACCTGATCCATGAAAGATATCGGAAAATGATTTTCTCAGTCCAAGAGTTTAGCTTCTTGTCGTCCATGAACACACGCCAACCCATGAATGGCCTCATTGGAATAAGCTCATTCTTCTCATTTGGAATCACAGTGATTCCACACTTCTTCGACACACATTAGACCCGGCTTACCCACTTGCTGTCTGAAATCGGATAAACCACCCCCCCATTAAATCACTTGATAATTTCTTTCTTCACCACCTCTTATATAGGAGGATTCAACCCTCATTGATGCTCAATACTACAAAATCTAGCTCAAGTTGGATTTTATATGTGCAAATTCTGAGTGAAATCCCAATGATGTCAGCTATGGACTATCCAATGACCCTTTTAAACCTTTTCAAAACAGAAATCAAAGCCTCAACTTGCCAATCTACCAAATCAGTTGCAATAATAATTGAAAAGGTATTGTTAGCTCCCAAAAATGCTTAACAAAGATGGGATGGAAGAGCTTTGAGCTCCAAAACTGGAGGCTCCTCAATAGAAGGCCTTGCTGGTGAGTTCACTCTCTTCTTCAAGTCAAGATCTAGCTTTTTAGGTGCATAGTTGTATGAATCCCTACCATTAAATACACTCACCAACTCATCATAAACTTCAATATCATTACCCTCAAAATTCATGATTGTTGCTGCGAGGACATCAACTATAAGTCTCTCCTCAATGGGAGCAATCAAGTCATCCTCATAGAGTATATAAATCACAGAAATCACCCTCATATCGTTTGGCTGCTTCATGGACTGGCATACGTTAAAGGTGACCTATTTACTATTCAATCAAAACTTCAATTGCCCAATCTCCATATCAACCAATGCATGCCCAATCATGAGGAATGGTCTTCCTAAAATAATAAGAACCTTAAAGTCAACCTCGTAGTCAAGGATGAAAAATCAGCTGGAAAGATTAAGGATGCAACCATTAACAAAGCATCACATAAAATTTCCACCCGTTTTTTCACAGTGCGGTCCACCATGAGAAGTCTTATTGAAGTCAGTTTGGGTGACCCCAACCCCAACTATTTGTAAAATGCTAGCGTTATCAGATTTATGATAGCACCCAAGTCACACAAAGCTTTTACAAAGTTGAAACACCCAATAGTGCACGAAATTATGAATACTCTCGGTTCTTCCTTCTTCTTAACCAAAGATCTAGAGGCTATTACACTATAATGGTGCACATTATCATTAAGCTCAAAACTCACCGTCTGCTTCTTAGTCACCAAATCCTTTATAAACTTCATGTAACCTGGCATTTGCTCAAGTGCCTCAACTGGAGGGATATTCACTGTCAACTCCTTCAGTATAGAAATAAACTTTTGGTATTTTCCCTCTTCAATTTTCTGATTCAGTTTTTGCAAGAAAAGAGAAGGAGGTTGCGAAATAGGATTCAATATTTGTGGGACCTCCTTGTCCTTCCACTTTCTTTCTTGTGCTCATGATCATCAAATTGAGGCTTTTTAGGTGTATTTTTATTCACCGTCAGGTTTTCAGAGTCGGTAACTTTTTCATCATCTACAACCACTAGTTCTACCATATCATCAACAACCGCAGACATAGGGTGATCCATGGTTATCTTACTACTCTGAGTAGTAATAGCCAAGCAATGACCATCATTCTTTGGATTTTGGATGGTGTTGCCTGAAAGTGTACCTTGTTGACGCTAATTCAATGCCATAAAAATCTGATCGGACTATTGCTCAAGATGTTTTATGGTAGTAGCATGTGATTCAACTTTCTGATTCATACCCGACACATCCATCTTAATCTCCTTAAGGCAGTCTTCCATATTATCTACACCTTTCACAACCTTTGCAAGTATATCTTCCATCCTCAAATTGCTCAAATCCGCATCACGATTCCCCGGTGGGACATAAAGGCTACTCTTATCCTTGTAGTCATCTTTTCTTCTCCAATCACTATATCGATCCCTATCTCTATCTATATACCCAGACTTGTTATAATTATTGTCTCTATTGTAGTTTTGACTTAGATTCCCTTGCCGAGAGTTCCAATTATCTTGGTTAGACCTTTGGCCCTTGGCTCGAAAACCCACCACCTCTCTTTCTAGATATTTTTCCTCCTCTTTAAAATCTAAATCTTCATATCTGGGTACCTTCCCTTGTGAATCGACATCAAATTATTTAGTCAACAACCCAATTTCAGCCCTCAGTTATGCTACCTCTTGGGCTACTGTCTTGTCTAATGCTCTCTGCTTTGTGGATGCTCTAATTGCATATGTACCTACGGGTCTGTCTGCATCCCAAGTATGCCAACCTCGGTTGGTTTTCATGATCCTATCTAGAATCTCAGAGGCATGCTCCCAATGCACACTCATGAATAATTCACCAGTGATAGTGTCTGCTACAGCCTTGGTATTAGCATTCAAGGCTTCGTAGAAGATCTCAAGTAAGTTTCTAACAGTCATCCTATGGTTCGGAACACTCTGCAGCTTCTTCTTGAACTCATTCAAGTCTCATACAACACCTATGAATGCATCTGTCTTAAATTATAAATCTCACCTTTCAACTATAACATTCTGGAAGGTGGGAAGAATCTTTCCAAGAACTGAGTCCGTAATTCATTTCAAGTAGTGATCGATCCCTGTGGTACCTCTACTAGCCATAGTGTGGCCTCTCCCAATAAAAAGAATGGAAAAAAGGCGCAGTCTGATTGCCTCTTAGGTCACTCTAGGTAGATTGTAAGATGTGCAAATCCCAATAAAATTCTTTACATGCATATTTTTATCGTTACTGGGAAGGCCTGCGAACACCCCTTTCAAGTTCAAAAAGTGAATCATGGCACTCGTGATATCAAAATTAATCCTAAGAGGTAATTCTGGTGGAATAATAACACCAGTTTCCATCGGCTCCAAATAGTCCAAATCCTCCCCCGAATCCTCATATTGAGGCAATTACTGTTGCAGAGGCTGTTGTGGAGGCTATCATACCCTATGCCTTCTCTGTATCTCTCGCTCATCAAGTACATATATACGGTTCACCTTATACTGTCTAGCCCTTTCTTCCCTAGCTGCCCGTTTGACAGCTTCTTGTCTAGCATTCTCCCCAGCCATCAACCGAGCCGTGTTCTGTTCCGCAGTCTCTTGACCGTCGTACTGATGTAGTGGCTGATTTAAGATTACTGGATCATCGTGAATACCCTCCAACAAGCCTACTGGATCCCGAACTCCTTCATTAACAATCCTTCAATTATTTCTCAGAGTTCTGTTAAGCTCTGTATCAAGTGGAATTAGGGGATTGCCTTGACTTTTGAGTACTGGGCATACAAAGGTGTGCACCCTAAAAAAAAAAAAAGTAAAATAAAGAAATAGCAACCAACAACCCCAACAAACACAATCAATAAACTCTGTAATCGTATTTTCCAGTAACGACACCAAAATTTGATATTGCCTAAATTACACCTCTAAACAAAGCATAAAGTGGTGGTTGATCAAAAATAAAATCCAACAAGGTTGGGGTCGATCCCACAGAGAATAGGTTGAAATATCAATCAAGATGTACGTCGAGGCAATCAATACTGATTTCCAGTTAAAGAGGGGGATTTATAAATAAATAATTTAGCAGAAACAGTTGTTGATTTGTTGGATTTCTAATCAATATGAGAAAAGTACTAGGACTGTGTTCCCTAATAACTTCATAACTCTGTAGGTTCTTCGTACTTTGTAACTCCTCCTGGTGTTTGGAATGCAGAATCGATAGGTTATGCATACTTAGAACAACTTTATGCTCTTGTCTAAGCAGTATCCTCAAGTAAGTTTTCTCTTCTCTTGAGCCTACGTTACTAAGCCCTATTTTGGATCCCAGATAGCTATCCCAGATTATCGGCTCAAGCTAGTAAGTGGATCTTGATAGCTCTAAGTCTCTGTTTTTTGTTCCCTTCTTCCCATCCGTATTCATACTTTCATCCAGAATACAGATTAGGCAAGTTCTGATGTTACGCACCATCAAAAAAATTCAAACCTAAGGAAACAATCAATAAATATGAACACCAGTTGAAGATTACTCTATACTATGAATACTACTTTGTTAATCCATCATGGTTTCCACAACCCTAGTTGTGGTGTGTAGATACTCATAATTGCAAGCACACAAGAAGGATTCATAGAAGAAAGCATAATTATGACTTACAAGAAAAACTCCAAAATCTCACTTTGAATTAAAACACTAAAATCAATGTTTGTGAAATTCTTAGACTTTTACAAGAACGTAATAGAATGTAAACTCATACAATAAAATGAATAAGAGTATTTATAGACAAAACAAAACCTATCCTAAACAAAATAGGAAATCTGAGTCGGTCCCGTCGGACGAGTGGAAGGTACGATTGTGGTTAGATACCACGATCGTCCTTTAGTGCTCGTGACTTGCTCATGAAATTTATCCTCTTCAGGTTTTCAATGGTACGACCCTCAGCATGACTCTGTGACTTCTTCCCACGACTATACTATGCGGTCGTCTGATCATCCTCATAGTTAGCTCCTGCAGGCATGTTTCCAGGAAATCCTTCTCATGATTAGGTGGTACAATCGTATGATCAATGTACGATTGTGGGAGATCTCGTCTGATTAACACCTGAGAGTCACTTCTCTGCTTCTTCATATGATGCTCAAGTATGACCATGGTCAGATCCCACGATCGTGGCAATGGTCGTCTGATATCTTTTTTTGTCCAAAATCCAACACTCCACTCTTCTGGACTTGTTTGACTTGCAAACACCCAAAAACCCATTATATCAAAATAGAAAGACTCTTGTACTTGTAAATATTCACCGTTTTAAGCATCTCAAGTGCCGCATTTTCACTGTACATCACACATAGAAACAATCAGTTCCGACTCTGAAGTAATTATGCTTTTAGGACAATTTATAATTAGAGGCGACGCCTATATAATGTAACCACATAGCCAGCAAATAGTAAAACCATTATGATCATGAACACCACCATGCAATATTAGTTTAATCATGTGACACTTAGCCTTTTCAATAACACCACATAATTTAGTCAAGTACAAGTCAAGATAGAAAACAAATTAAGTCAATACCATGACTACCAGTATCTATCCAACTCAACAAACCATTACTTAATAACAGTATATTACACTTTGTCTCAAATACATAAGTAAATAGACAATTAGAGAGATATGTCAATCATTTGTAATTTATCCCGAACCACTCAAGGATCCAATTCAATCATAATAATGACAATAATCATAAATCCTAATCCATTCAAGGAATCAAATATAACAAGTTCAACAAATAAATCCAATTCACTCAAGGAACCGTCACACTCACCAATGCCTTGTACACACATGCTAAGGGTCTTATGGTCGCCCACTAGCCATGACCTACAAAGGACGAGCTCTTCTCCATGTACCAAAATCCCGTACATCTAATGCCTGCCAACCTTATATCAACCAATCTCATGAAGATGTCAAAATACCGATACATCCTTTAATAATGATGAATATCACAACAACCACAATCATAATGAGAAGATAACAATCACACTTGTAAAATCAATAAGTTATTTAATACAACCTCATTAGATGTGATTAATACTTAGGATATCATTTAACTATTTACTTTCTTTGAACATGCATTGTAACAAGTATACGAAGGAAAAATTAACATGCACACATAATCAAGTTGGGTTTCAACTACCTTAAACCATCACTTACAATCCATAAATCATTTGAGGGCTTAACTAGGACTTGCTTGGTCTAAGATATACAACCACACCTACGGTTCACCCCCTTGTACGTCTAACTGTTCAGCTTAATACTAAAATACCAAATCAATGACTTTCCATCCTCTGGTTGCCACCCTAAATCCTTTGAAATCTACCAGTACTAATACCTAGTCAAGACTGCCAATCCTCTGGTTACCACCCTAGATTCTTCGAAATCCACCAAAACCAACTACCATAGATTTCTCAAAATTCACCAACATTAACAACCTTAGATTCGTCGGAATCCACCAACACTAACCACCATAGAATCCTTGGAATCCACCAACACTAACCACCTTTAGCATTAACTTTTATTAGGTTCTACTCTATTTTTCGGGTACAATACCATCACAAGCATTAAAGAATGACTAGTAACAACAACAATACACATTAATTTATTCACAGATTTAATATCACAAGTAACATCAATTTTTTCATTCAGACAACTGAAATTTACCGTTTTTAGCCATTCCAACACCATGCCCACAGGCCTAAGCATGAAATCTCCCGTCAATCTATATCATGCCTATGCTTTCTAACATAGGTCTATAATACTCAGTTAAACCTAGCCTACCTGGATGCCAAACAACTACTACGGAGGCATGAACACTAGCTTCTGACTCCGTGCTAGTGATTTTTTGGTGTGAAATTTATGAGAAAACCATGGGTTTTATCCTATTCAAGTGTATTTCCCCTCTCTCTTTCTTCTAGGCCATGAGGTAACCTTAAGAGGGAGGGGGAGGGGGGTTTAGAAGTCTCCCTCATCCTATTTGGAACTGAAGAGGAGTAAGAAAATTAATAAAATAGAGGACTAGTTACTGTCCTCGGCATCTCGCTATAGCGACCGATAGGCTGCTACCATGGCGCTGCTATAGCAAAAAAATTTCTTCTATAGCGGGATGACGTCAGCCAGACCTAAAATTTCAAATTCTGAATTTTTTCAGCTAATTCCATTCGTACTAGTTCGAGATCATATTCTTCAAAAATCCCCATACCCCATGCCTATAGACGAGGTTCCTTTAGCAACGATAGAATAGATCATTATAGAGATGCCTTTTCAAGAGAATATGTTACCCTTTAAATAGGCGTAACGTAGAGTAACGTCCAAGCTAGGATTTAGGATAACATAGCCTCCAAGAAACCTAATACGAATGGGCTCATCTTGTCGAGTCCCATAAATTTTTGATGTCTACACCAAGTATGGAGATATGTACTACTGTAAAAATAGATATACGTAATGTACATTGTACTGTGGTTGGGACTTTCCTAAGTTCGAGCTAATGTTTATGGAGAAATGTCAATGTACGACCACTTTCATGGTTTGTAAATGAGATCTATGACCGTATCCGGTACCATAAGTGGGAAGATGAGCTTTCAAGGTTACTGTTTAGGATCAAATGAGATTTACAACTAGGATCCATAGACCGTAAATGGGTTCTACGGTCCATACACGATGTCAGGCCTACCTTAAGTCGCTGCACTGCGATGCAACAACTATAAATTCTATCCTTATGATTTTTCATTCACTTTTTCACACCTCCGAGTTTATGATTCTATCCTTGTGATTTTTCATTTGCGTTTTCACACCTCCGAGTCCTAGAACAAAGCTACTCTCTTTCCAAGCCCTCCCATCAAGGTAAGCATAATCCAATATTATTTTCTAAGTAATGTTTGATCTCTTGTATTAAAAATTACATACATTGTATAAATTTTAAATAGTACTAAATTTGAGAGGTATATGTATAAGAACAATACTGATATTATTAATGTTATGATTTACTATGTATAAAATACTACTTAATATGATGCATACGTAATACTTATATTAATTGTATCAGACTTAAATTTGCAACCAAACATTGTACTATACAAGAGAAGTTTTTTAGTTGTCCCATTTATGAATCAAGAGAAGTTTTTTATGTTTTTTCAATACTACCCCTATCATTAAATGACTATACAAGTGTATATACTCAAGTTTATATTTTCAAAGCATAGTTAATAAGGTTAATTTGGTAAAATAAGCTCCTAATAAATATTTTCTTACAGGGACTGCTAGGTCAACAAGGACCAACTATTTTAAAATGGAGGGAATAGTAAATGTCAAGATATTACAAGTTAAGCTAATAGAATTTGACGTAAACAACGAATGCAATAAATATTTTCATATTCCCTTAGGGGTCGTTTGGTAGAGTGTATAAGAATAGTGCAAAATATGGTGTATTAGTAATGCTTGTGCTCGTTATGCTTGCATTAGTTATGCTTGCTTTTTTCTTATGCAGTGTTTAGTTTAATATATTAAAAATAATATGAATTGCATAATTTCAAAAAATAAATTACTTTTTATAAAAATACCCTCCATAAATATGATGGAAATGATGTAGAAAAGATTTTGAGGGACAATTGTGACTTTAACTATACTAATGCATGCATTAGAATCCATTGTATTACTAATACCAAGGATTTTCATGCATTAGTAATACACTCCTTAATACACAATAGAGTGTCTAACTAATGCAAGTACTAGTAATACATAGGATGAAAAAGTGTACCAAACAAGGTATTAGTAATACACAAAGCTAATGCATGCATTATTTTTTTAATACACTCTATCAAACGACCCTTTAAAGTTTTCTGTGCAAAATTTATCCCAATCTTGAGATGAACTCTGATGGATTGAAAAAGATTAAAAGGACAAAAAAGTCTCTTTTCTTTTCATTTTATTTTCCTGTCCTTTGCTTGTCAAAACTGAAAAGAGAATTGTTGAACATTGGCCCCAACACGTTCGTAGAAATTCAAATGGACCTCTACAGAATAACAAGCTCACATAAAGTTCACAAATGATCCTAAAATGGATTGGTCTTGATATTCTGTTCTCCATAAACAAGTTTTATAAAAATGATCTTCATAAGGGGTGATCTTGATTTTTTACCCCGCTTAATAAATTTTTCCCATAAGACAGACGCTCTAATTTTTTCCCATAAAACAGACGTTCATGATATTGTAAGATGATTAATCTGTATAATTGACCAGAAATTTTACCTTATAGGCTTACATATGTTGCCCATAAGGTAGGCGTTCAGAACATTTTAAGACAGTGAACCTGCTCAATTAATCTGAAGTTAGGACTTATAGGCATACATTAGAACTTAGGCTTGTTGCCTATCAGACGTATGTTTTAACTTTTGCTCATAAGGTAGATGTTCAGAACATGTTAAGACAATGAACATGTTCAATTGGTCACAAGTTCTGCCTTATAGGTTAATGTTAGAACTTATTTAGCAGGGTGAAGTTTTTAAAACCACACACATTCAAAGATAAAATTTAAGATCAGATATTTAAGGAACAAAAATTCAAGATCAAAAACTTTCAAGGATACTAGACATATTTTCCTACGCATATAACAGTTGAGCATTGGCCCAAAGAAAGTTCTTAGTGGAGCAACTTCTTATTGTTTAGAACAACAATTATGCTGGCTTTCCTTATCTTAGCCCGTTTACCTAAATTCAAATTGACCTCAAGAAAATAACAAGGGAAACTTATCGATATGTACGGTTCGACTAAACTTATTTATTAATATGGTTGAAATATATAAAATTTATATATCAATTAATGTATATTATTTGTATAGTATGTGTATATTATATTTAAATCTACACAATACATATATATATATAAATTTCACAAAATACGGTAATATAGAGTGGAATTACATAGCGCAACGACATTTTCAATAATTATCAATCCTGTCTGAGTTTAAAACAAGATAGTAGATACAGTGCAACCGACGCGGATCTAAAAATCTATGTGGACTAATAAGATGAAGTCACTTATTTCAGTAAATGACTCGCCAATTTCATGTCATTTTTCTTTCAATGAAAGAGAATTTAAAGACCGAAAATAATATTGAGGGTATTTTTGATCTCATGTGTGGAAGGAGGGCATTTTTAGTCATTTATGATAAGAATATTTTATTTTTTTTGGAAAAATTTCATTTATATATAAAAAAGTAAATAGTTTATAATAAAAATAGTCCAAGTTTTGTTTATTACTTAAAATGATCATTATTACTTAAAATGGCCATTATGCCATTTTTTTTTTCCAGTGATAATCTTAAAAAAAATCTCAGAAAATTCAAAACAGAGCTTTACGAATCCCCAAAGCAAGATATGATTATTTACTGTACTTTAAGGATTGATCATGCAATAACTTTGATCATCATGTGTTGGCAAATTCATTATCTTTTTTTCAGTTGATATATAATCAATGTAACCATTACCTTTCTAGCCACGTGATTTTTGATCCTCCCCGAGCTTTAATCTATTTTTAGGATTAAATATTTCTTTTTGTCTAATCTTTATTTTAACTTTTATTTTCATTTTTAGCAATTTTTCTTTGAATTTTTTTTGAAAAAGATGTCAAAAATAGAGTCACATTTTAGTATAAGTTTTGTTTTTACTTTGCAAAATAAAAGAAAAAAATTCTAAAAATATGTTTTCTTTTAATTTAGGTTTTTAATAAATAAGCTAATAATTTTAGTATTTTTGTAATTACATTTTGGAACTGGCCATTCAACTTTTCCACCTATAATTTTAATGTAAATTAATTAGTCAACATTTTTATTTGTGGTTATATGCGTATTTTATTTCATTTTATTTTAACATAAAAGTAAAACAAATAACCCAACTTACCCGTTCCCCCTAATATCTGCACACCCCTAACCTCCTTATTCCTTTCACGTTTTTCTTTCCCTTTTTCTTCCCCCAAAATTCTCAACCTAACATACAACTCTCATGCAATCCAACTCCTCTCCCTAAAACCTCTCCACAACTTTAGCACCCCCCCCATATCTCTCAACTTCCCCACACCCCCATTCCCTCACGTTCCTCACCATGCACACCACCACACACAAACATACTCCTATATAACAACACACGCATAGAACAAAAAGAAAAAAAAAAGGATTAGGAGAAGAAACAGAAAGAAAAGGAAGGAGGAACACGAAAAAAAAAAAAAACACAAGACGAGAGGGAGAAACAAGAAAAAACAGAGAGAGTAAAATAGATAAGAAAACAGAAACAAAAACATTAAGAGGAAAAGAAAACAACAACATACAAGGCACAAAAACAGGAAGCAACTTGAAAAGCTACTGAGTTAGAGTTTGAGTTCGGGTCTCCGTTTCGAGTTTTTGGTGGTGGCGTTCTTACTTCTATACTCGATTTAGTTTGCCGCACAGGTTCTATTCTGATCTTGTACCATTATTTTATAAGTTTGTTATTGTGAATCAAAGCATGAACAAAGTTGTTTAAATAGTTTAGCGAGTTATTTATCATGTCGAGTTGATTATTTGTGTGAAGGTTTTTTCCTGAGTTGTATGATTAGCTATCAGATCACTTATACGTTGTGCGTAATCTTGGGGGTTGTAAAAATATTGATTGTATTAATTTTGTTCTAGATTATGTTGAAATAAGTTTTGGTTACGTTTTGTATCTCTAGCCTACTAGTACTAGTGTATGGAAATTACTTTTAAGACTGTTAATTACCAGCCTGGTAGTATTTTAGATGGGCCGTGTGCTAATCTTAGGGAAGTGCTGGCATGTTGGGAGTATTATTGCAATTGAGTATTCATCTCAAAAAGTACTGTTTGAATGTCTTGGTCGTATAGATTTTTTTTTTAAAATACAAATTTATTTATCTCGTGGTCATTTTGTAACCTGTCATGATAGCTTTATCAATTTGTGTCCAGTTGACTAAATCAATACTTCTTAATGAGATTGTATCAGTACTTTTTCGGAGATGTGCCACAGATGCATATTAGTCGATGACAAACGTCCCATTGATCTTGATATTTAATAAATTATATTACTTTTAATAATGGCTAAGGTACTGTATAACTTTTCTAGTTTATAGGTTACTGGAATATGGAGATTCAAACATTACAATGTGGTAGAAATCAAGTAACTAACCAACTAAGCTACTAAATTTTTTTGAATGATGCTTTCTTTCGCTAGTTTGATTGTTTTTATTTATGTTAGGACGAATGTGTGAATGAAACCCTGTTTTTATTGCATGTCTGCTTTATTAAAAATGAGATTTTATTTGAACAATTAGTCACTTTTTAATAAAGAACGTAACAAGAGCATTGCATTAGTCCGCTTAAGGGTCATTTTGAAAATATGACTGCTTTCATTATTATTTTCTTATCCTCAAATTTATTATTTATACATATATCTTAATAGCCCTGAACCTTTAGGGGTCGTGAGACTGAGTTTTTACAAAATTTATATATATATATCTTAATAGCCTTGAACCTTTAGGGGTCGTGAGGCTAAGTTTTTACAAAAAATATATACATATATCCTAATAGCCCTGAACCTTTAGAGGTTGTGAGGTTGAGTTTTAAAGAAAATTTTCATATGCATGTATATTAATAACCCTGAACCTTTAGGGTCATGAAGTTGAGTTTTGCAAAAAATAGATAAAATAATTATGTTTTTCTTCTAAGTTACTATTATTATTATTTTTTCTAAAATTCTTGGTTGCATCTTGTTCCCCCAAACTCCTGGTTGAAATTATATAGAGGTATATCTTTGAAAAATGTCCCTGTACGGTTGGTATAGATGAGAGTCAGTCCCTAAAAAAAATATTGACATCTATGTTTCCCCCACCTCCAATTTTGAATAAAATTGTTTTTCATTTGAGTCCAATTTGACATCTGCACTAACATTCATGAGTCAAGTCAAAATTTGAGAAGTTAGTGAATTGAGTTTCGTTAGGAGCTTAGGCGTTTCCTAATCCCGTGTCTCTATCCATAGGTGCAACATGTCTCGTCCAGTTCGTGGGAAGTGTCAGAAGAGGAAAAGAGATTGGAATGCACCACTGCAGGTTGTGGATTGAAAAGAGATTGGAATACACCACTGCAGGTTGTGGATTGTGCCCCCTGGCAACTTTGGACATGGTGGAATGAGATGGACTCTTCAGATCATAATGAGATATTCAAATATTTGGGTTTTCTGACAAAAATCATGACAATCAACCCTAGGAGGGATGTAATTGGAGCCCTACTATCTTTATGGGACCTATTGAGCAATGTGTTTTGTTTTTCAAATTTTGAGTTGACTCCAACTTTAGAAGAGATAACGGGTTATATCGGACATGGGATAGCCCCGAGAATCATATCAGTGAATAGATTCTATACGCTTCTGAACATGCACGTTCCAAAAGAGAAATCACTGGAAAAAGGTTGGGTTTCATTGCAGTTTTTATATGAAAGGTATGGAAGGCAAGAGGGGTTTGAGCAGTTCGAAAAATAACTCGTCAACAAGGGAAATTTTGAAACCTGGAAAGAGCATAGCTGATTTGCATTTATGGTAGCCTTTTTGGGAACGATGGTTTTTCCAAGGAGGGAGAAAAAGATTAACATTCGTTTAGCCGGAGTGGTACATGTTTTGATTAAGAAAGAGGATCACACCATGGTGCCGATGATCTTAGCAGACATATATCGCGCTTTAACTGTCTGTGAGAAAGGGAAAAGTTTCTTTGAAAGGTGTAAAATCTTATTGCAAATGTGGATTGTGAAACATCTTTACCATCGTCCCGTGGTAGCAAGGTTTGTTCCTGAGCAAAATGATCATATCACAGACTATGAAGAGAGGATGAAAGGATATAAATGCCCACAAGGGGTTAGTGCTGGGGATTAGTGTTTTCGCTCGGTGACAGCAGATAAGGTCACATGGAACCTCCCTTGGTTCCTTTGGAGGTAGGTCATACATAGGTCTATTAGTCACCCTTTCTTGCTATTGATGGGTATTAGAGGTGTTCAACCATATGTGCCATTGCGGGTTCTGCGTTAGTTAGGAAGGTGTCAAATATTACCTTACTGAAGACATGATAAGGTTTATGTTCGAGGTCAGACCAGAGATTTCCCTTCCAGAGGGGTTGGCCCAACAAAGTTGGGATGGTTGTCGTCTTATGGGAATTGAAACTATGGTTATAGAATGCGAAGATGGAGAAGTAAACCCGAGTTACTCTGAATGGTTCAAGAAACAACCACCTCCATCAGTCAGACCAGAAAGATCAGTTAAAGGATCGATAGATCAAGAGGCTGCGATAAGGATAGGGATTAAGATGGCTATGCGAGATCATTACGCTGCCGATCAGGCTTTGAGAGCAAAGTTGGAATGTGCTAGGGCAGTGTTGACTCAACAACAAGTAGAGAGTGATGCAGTGAATGAGGCAAGAGTCAAGAAAGCTCGATTGGATATGGAGAGAGATTATCAGTCTACTATTTAGGTATTGAATGTTGATTTGGAACGAGCTAGGGAAAGGATCGAGGAACAACAAAGGAAATTTACTGAGGAAAGGTTAAGTCGGCACAAATTGAGGTTGGACTCCGGGGACAAATCAAGCTGGAAACAACTAGGGGGTCACCTGTCGCATAACTCGTTGCATCCTGCCTCCAATAATTGCATGAAATGAAAATAAAATGCAATTGGAATTTGATCAATAAAGGTCCCAATGGATGCGTGAAAGGGGAATATTGCAAGAAAAGCTAGAGGTAGCTTCCACTTAAGAGCAATGCGTAAAGGAGATGATTGCCTCATGTAATCAGCAGATTCAGCAATGGGAAGGTTCATCGTGTGGCAGGGCACACTGCTCAAATGGGCCTGGATTATCAAGAGTTGACTCACGAATAATTTTTGGTGTAAGTACCAGCCTTTGCTCAACCTCTCACTACTTCATTGCAAGACATATACTTGGGTTTGGGAGGTCATCTGAGCCTAAAATCCCCATGATCAGACAGTTCGAGGCCAGGAAGATCACCAGCAAATTTTGAGAAATTTAGAGACTACTCGTAGTGATGAACATTTATTTCCTTCTGTTGCGTTATTTCAGTTTTAGTCTTTGAATCTTTTCTCTAAATTTAAGTCTTTTAGTTAATCTTGTCTATTTAAGTTTAACTTCATTTTCAAGTGTCAGTTCGTAGGGCTTGTCGTTAGGTGTCTTTTCACTTTTTTTGTCGTATTTATGTTTGAAAAAAGAAATATTCAATGAAGGGTGAATGTGTTGGAGCTTTCTACTTATCTTTGTTTTTTTGTATATATATTTTTACTTTATTTTATTATTTTCTTGAAAAAAAAGGGAAAAAATTATTATTATTAGTTTTCTCTGAACTATGCAATGATCTGATTCATGTTTTGACATGATACATAGGCAACCCTACAACGGGTTCAATAAAAGCTTTTCAAAAAAAAAAAAACTAATTTTTTTTTTAAAAAAAAAATAGAAAAAGAAAATGCGTCTAGATAAGCCGGGAGGAAACATAAGGTCTCCCACATTAAGATGAGAAATGCATTTAGAGGCATAACATACGATGTGATGTGTTCTATAATTTTAAATGTGCAACACTCACCCATTTGCCACTTGTTATAGAGAAAGGTTAAAAATTGTAAGGTGGTTGGTTTGTGGTTACACTGGCATCTCATCCATACAATACAATATCCAAAGGAAAGGGCAAAATGACACACCAAGAGGGGATAGAGTCTGACAATGAAGAAGAACAAAATTAGTTGGTTCCACAAGAATTTGTATTGATGGAGGAGAATAGGTTATTAAAACAACAGATTGCGGAAATGTATCAAGCCTGGATAAATGGGAAAGCGCCACCCTCCTCAATCCCTGAATTTCTAAACACGACGGTCCTAATTTCCACTCAAGCCAAATTAATGATCCACTTTACCCACCAGGATTCGGCCCATATACTAATGTACCTAGCATGGCTGGGACTTATACCGTGCACCCTCCAAATCCATCTCTCACTAATAACCCACTTTTCATTCCCGCAGTACAAACTTCTGTAGATCCTCGACCAAAGCTGATACAGAAGTCTGTCGGTAATCTACCTCATGATCAATTCTATTCCCCTAGAGTAACTTTTAAGGTCCTAGAATCCTCTAATCCTACTCATCTTCAAAGTTCCCCTATTGTGATAGAAAAGATGACTAAGAACAAGGAACAAGAGGAGATGGCCAAAAAAATAAGAAGTTTGGAGTAAAACATGAGGAACATGTAAGGACTAGGAGGGAACAAGAGTGTTTCTTACAAAGATTTGTGCATGTTCCCAGATGTCCACTTGTCTCTAGGTTTCAAAACCCCCAAGTTTGACAAGTACGATGGCCACAGTGATCTTTTAGATCATTTGAAAATGTTTTGTAATCAACTAAGAGGAGCAGGGGGGAAAAAAAGAGCTACTTATGGCTTATTTTGGAGAGAGTTTGACGGGGATAACTTCACATTGGTTTATCGATCAGGATATATATTGTTGGCATGTTTGGGATGACTTGGCTCGGGATTTTATCCAGCAATTTCAATACAATATTGACATAATTCCAGATCGTACCATAGTTGCCAACCTAAGGAAAAAGACTACTGAGGATTTCCGTGAATATGCTATTAGGAGGAGGGAGCAAGTTGCTAGAGTTAAGCCATCAATCAAGGAGTCGGAAATGACTGATATTTTTCTCCAGGCACAAGAACCTGACTACTTCCATCATTTTCTTTCTGCTGTTAGAAAAATATTTACCGAGGTTATTAAGGTTGTCGAAATGGTAGAGAATAGAATTACGTCTGGAAAGATAATAAGCCAAGATTCTTTAAAAGCTACGACGCATGCAATTCAAAATGGTTCGAGAGGTATCGGGGTAAAGAAAAGGAAGGAGGACGTGACTACCATTATGTCAGGGCAACGACAAACTCCGAGAGGTCCGCCTCACCAATACGCACAATCTCAACCCCAGATATATACCCAAGATCCATATAACCACCCACAACACTACCCACTATATTCCATACCATCCCTTCAGTATCCTATTTATAATGCACAATCATATGCCCAACCCCCTTCTTACCCGCAATGGCATGCACCAGCCCCTCAAAATCATCCTCCACCCCCACAAGTTTACCAATGCCCTCCTAAATTCAATTTTTGACCTAAGGCAGAGTATAAAAAGGGTAACGTAGCCAAAGATAATTTCACTCCTATTGGAGAATCATATGCTAGCTTATTTCAGAGGTTGAGGGCCTTGAATGTTTTGAGCCCAATTGAGAGGAAAGTATCAAACCCCCCCTCCCCCTAAAAATATGGATTATTCTCGCAGATGTGCATATTGTTCTGATGCCCCAGGGCATGATACAGAGAAATGTTGGTTCTTGAAAAAATCCATCCAAAAGCTGATTGATACACAACAAATTATGGTGCAAAACTCAGATGCTCCAAACATTAATCAAAACCCACTGCCAATTTATACTGAAGAAAACATGCTTGAGTTGATACACGACGGTGAAGAATCCACAATTTCCTACAAGCTTATCATTAAGATCAAAAGTGATGAGGAAAAGACAACAAATGTGGTGGATTTGACAAAAGTAGTATCTTCAAGAGTGAATGAGACGCTCGTAAATCCTAAATAATTGAATACTCCCATGGTTATTATGAAAGGACCTTCAGAAAGCGCTGGGGTAAGTCAGATGAGCCCAAAGTTGATTGTTTCAAGAATGCCCACCAAGCCCCTCTTAATTGTGAAAGGAGCTCTCATAACTCATATTATTATTAAGCCAGTGTCGCAACTTCCTATGGTTAACACCAAGACAGTCCCTTGGAACTATAATCACATGACAGTGATATATAAGGGAAAGAAAGTCATTAAAAAAGTGGATGAAGTAGGGGGTTAACCCGTTCAGGGAGATGCTTTACCCTAGAAGAGTTAAGAAAATACAAAGATGACCAGAGGCCAGTCAAGAAGCCAGTTACCGAAGAAGAGGCTGGGGAATTCTTAAAAAAGATAAAGTTACCAGAATATTCGATTGTGGAACAGTTGAGGAAAATGCCAGCCCAAATCTCTTTGTTGTCTTTATTGATCCAATTAGAAGAACATTACAAAGCTATAATAAAGATTTTGAATGAAGCACATGTACCTAGTGAGATTACGGTGAATCAATTGGAGAAAATTGTTGGAAGAATCTTTGAGGTAAATAGGGTCACCTTCTCGGATGATGAACTACCCGTGGAATGTACTGGACATAATCGCGGCCTCTATATTACTATAAAATATGAGCATTCCTATGTCACTCGAGTCTTGATCGATGGAGGATCTGGTGCTAATATTTGTCCTTTATCAACTTTGCAAAAATTAAATGTTAGTTCGGAAAGGATCCGACCCAATAATGTATGTGTCAGAGCTTTTGATGGAGCCAAAACAAATTCCATCAATGAGATAGAGTTGGTACTGACAATAGGGCCTATTGACTTTGCCATAGATTTCTAAGTCTTGAACATTGAAACTTTCTACAATCTGTTATTAGGAAGGCCATGGGTTCATACGGCTGGGGCAATCCCATCTACGTTGCATCAAATGATCAAGTTCTAACATGACAGAAAAGAAATAGTCATTCACGATGAAAGGTACTTGTCCATGTACAAAGACTCTTTCATTTCCTTCATTGAGGCAGGCAATGCACATGGAGCGCTGATTTATCAAGATTTTGAGATAATGGTTGTTGAGCATATCCTCAAAGGGAATCTCATTTCGAGAACACAGTTTCCCTTTGCATCTATCATGGTGGTAAGTGAAATGTTAAAACATGGTTTTGAACCAGGAAAAGGTTTAGGGATGTCTTTACAGGGTCGAACTCATCCAATATGCCTCCGTGAGAACCTTGGTACCATTGGTTTAGGGTATGAACCCAATTTTGAAGAAAGAAATAGGGCTAAGAAAAGTAAGAAAGAGTTATGTTCACTTGCCCAACCGATACCACCACTCAACGAGTCTTTCATCAGAACCAGTTCTATTGGGTCCTCCATGTTACTAGTCTCAGAGCCAATGTTTGATGATGATACAGAGTTGATTGGCCTTTTTCAAAACATGTTTTTAAAGGATGATATGGTTGAAATTGGGAAAGGCACCAGTAATGCAGATGTGCAGTTTATTGGCCCTGATGTCCAACTCAACAATTGGGAGGCCACTCCTCTCCTCACTAAGAAGGAGTCTTGGTAGTATGTTTTGTTTTCCTTTCTGTAATTTGAATTATTCCAGGGTTGTAATTTAGATCTTTATCTTGTTTGTTTTTATGTTCAAACCCTCCCATCTTTATTTTCAATGAAATGCAGTTTCCCTCTTTTCTATTTTGAGTCTAATATTTACTTATTTATTTCCTATTGTACAGTTCTTTCTATGTTGATTCTAGTGATATGACATGCATACAGAATTTTTAGGCAGATCTTAAAACTCAAACTAATCATGAAATAACGAATGAAAAAGTTGAATATGATCAAGATGAAGCATTTGAGGAAATAAGCAAGGACTTCGAACAGTTTGAGAATATGTCCAACTCCTATATGAATGAAACGGAGGCAATAATCTAGGAGATCATGAAAATATTAGGGAGACTAAGATAAGCGTACATGCGCAACCACAACAAAAAGAAGAAATAACTGAGGCCTTGCTCGATTATAAGGATATATTTGCTTAGTCTTACAATGATATGCTTGGTTTGAGCACGGATCTAGTAGTTCATAAGTTTCCAACTGATCCTGCCTTTCCTCCGATCAAACAAAAGTTGAGGAAGCTTAAAACTGACATGAGTGTAATAGTTAAAGAGGAAATCACAAAGAAACTTGAGGCTAAAGTTATTCGAGTTGCTCAATATCCTAATTGGTTAACCAATATCGTCCCCGTCCCAAAGAAAGATGGCAAAGTTTGAATGTGTGTCGATTATCGTGATCTAAATAAAGCAAGTCCAAAAGATGACTTTCTGCTGCCCAACATCCATATTTTGCTGGATAATTGTGCTAATCAAGAACTTGCATCTTTTGTGGATTGTTACACGGGGTACCATAAGATCATTATGGACCATGAAGATGCAGAAAAGACATCCTTTATCACATCATGGGGGACATACTATTATTGAGTCATGCTATTTAGGCTAAAAAAATATAGGAGCAACTTACATGATGGCGATGACCACTATGTTTCATGACATGATGCATAAAGAGATCAAAGTTTATGTGGATGATGTGATAATTAAGTCAAGAAAGCAGTCAGACCATGTAAAAGATCTGAGGAAATTCTTTGACAGGCTTCGCAGGTATAATCTCAAACTTAACCCAGCAAAATGCATATTTGAGGTATCGTCTGGAAAGCTTTTGGGGTTTATAGTCAGTCAGCGTGGTATTGAATTAGATCCTTCAAAGATAAAAGCTACTCAAGAATTGCCTCCACCAAAGAACAAAATCGAGGTGATGAGCTTACTGGGAAGGTTGAATTATATCAGTAGATTCATTGCCCAACTCATAACAACATGCGAGCCCATTTTTAAATTATTGAAGAAGAATGCTGCAGTCGAATGGACTGAAGAATGTTAAGAGGAGTTCGATAGAATCAAAAGGTACTTATTGAATCCACCTGTGTTGGTTCCACCTGAGCTGAGCAAACCTTTGATATTGTATATGTCTGTTTTGGACAATTCTTTTGGCTGTTTATTGAGTCAACATGATATCACAGGAAAAAAGGAGCAGGCCATTTACTACCTCAGCAAGAAGTTTACCACATATGAAGCTAAGTACAAGCTTCTCGAAAGAACATGTTGTGCCTTGACTTGTGTGGCACAAAAGGTGAAGCATTATCTTTCATCCTACACCACTTACCTCATCTCCCCCATGGATCCCTTAAAGTATATTTTTCAGAAGTCTATGCCTAAAGGCAGACTCACAAAATGGCAGATATTGCTCACATAATTTGATATTGTCTATGTGATGCGGGCTGCAATGAAAACCCAATCGTTAGTGGATCATTTGGATGAAAACCCCATGAATGAGGTATATGAGCCATTAAAGACCTATTTTCCTGATGAAGAGGTATCATGTGTTGATGAAGTTGTTTCTAATAATAGCCATCTAGGTTGGAAGTTGTTCTTTGATGGATCTGCGAATGTGAAAGGAGTTGAAATAGGAGCAGTTCTTGTTTCAAAATCAGAACAATATTATCCCGTAATAGCCCAACTTTGAGTCTATTGTACCAATAATATAGCGGAATATAAAGCTTGCATCTTTGGTTTGCAACTGGCTATCGACATGGGAATCCAAGAACTGTTGGTGTTAGGTAACTCAGACTTGTTGGTCTACTAGATCCAAGGAGATTGGGAAACTCGTGACTTGAAGCTTATACCATATCGAGATTGTTTGCAAGTCCTTTGTCGACGATTCCTATTGGTAAAGTTTCGACACATTCACAGAGTTCATAATGAGATTGCTGATGCCTTGGCAACCTTATCTTCGATGCTCCAACATCCCGTCAAGACTCATATTGACCTCTTGCATATACAAATTCATGATCAACATACTTATTGCAATGTGGTCGAAGAAGAACTTGATAGTGAACCTTGGTTCCATGATATAAAAAAATACATTCAATCTATGAAATATCCAATACATGTCGAGGGTAACCAAAAGAAGACTATTCGATGACTGGCCAATGAATTTTTCTTAAGTGGGGGGATCTTGTACAACAGGACTCCAAATTTAAGACTTTTAAGGTTTATAGATGCCAGAGAAGCTTCCACTATCATGAATGAAATAAATTCTGGAGTTTGTGGGCCGCATATGAATGCGTATGTGTTAGCAAAGAAAATACTTAGGGCAGGTTATTATTAGCTCACCATGGAGTGAGATTCCATTCGATTCGTCCGTAAATGTCATGAATGACAAATACAAGGGGATTTGATACATTCTCCTCTTTCTGAGTTGCATACAATGTCTGCTTCATGTCCCTTCGTGGCTTCTGGAATAGAAGTAATTGGACCTATTGAACCAAAAGCATCAAATAGGAACAGATTCATCTTGGTAGTCATTGAGTTTTTTACAAACTGGGTGGAAGCAATAACTTTCAAGTCGGTGACCAAAAATGCTAGGGTGAATTTTGTTCACTTCAACATTATATGCTGATTTGGTATCCCAAAGGTAATTATTACAGATAATGTTGCGAATCTCAATAGTCATCTGATGTAAGAGGTATGCCAACAATTTAAGATTACGCATCGAAATTCAACTCCATATCGCCCCAAGGAAAATGGGGCTGTAGAAGCTGCCAATAAGAACCTAAAGAAGATACTCGCAATCTGGTTCAAGATTCCCGACAATGGCATGAAAAGTTGCCTTTTGCTTTATTGGGTTATCGTACTATAGTTCATACTTCAATATGTGCAACTCCCTACTCGTCAGTAGATAGGACCGAAGCAGTTATACTTACAAAAATTGAGATCCCATCTCTTCGAGTCATTGTGAAAGTTGAGATTGACGATGATCATTGGTCAAGACTCGATTGGAGCAATTGAGGTTGATTGATGAAAAAAGATTAACATCAGTATGCCATGGCCAACTATACCAGAAGATAATGGCACGAGCATATAATAATAAAGTGCATCCCATACATTTTGAAGTCGGTCAGTTAGTATTAAGGAGTATCCTCCCCCATCAGGTTGAAGCTAAAGACAAGTTTTTCCTAAATTGGCAAGGGCCATTCATGGTGAAGAAAGTATTCCCCAATGGTGCATTATATTTGACCGATGTAGAAGGAAAAATGGTAGAAGTGGCTATCAATGCCGATGTAGTTAAGAGATATTATGTATGATCTTTATTTATCATTATTGTTATTTGCATGTTTGGTACTTGCATCTTTAAAAGATTGATATAACGAATACATTTTATTCTGCTATCCAAATATTGTGTCACCCTTTGCTATCCCTTTTGAACCTTAATTTTAATTTCTTTCATGTCCCTCTTTTGGAGTTTCAATAGATTCAAAGTCAAAAAAAAAAATTAATTCTTTTTTACAAATCGGAAGAATTTACCTGAACTACGTTTGATATGATTCTTGATACGACAAGATACGTAAGCAGCCCTACTCTGGGTTCGGTCCAACTAAGTAAAAATTCAAGTTACCCAGTGTAAAAGAAACTGGGGCAAAAGTTATTTTCTTTGTGTTGATTCCAAAAGTTGTAAGTCTCGTCTTATTTTAAGTGTCTTTCAAGCCTCATGCCGCCTTTTCTTTCTAGCTCTATCCAAAAGCCGTGCCACAACCAAAGAAAGACCTTCAGATTAATCTTTTAAAATGTCGAGGCTAAGCATGGTATGGTGATATGATGTTCTATATTTTGGGCCCTACTTGTCTTCATCAGCATAAAGAAAATATGACAGAAATGAAAACGAGAGAGTCTTATTGGTGAAAAACCCTCACGGGCACCATAAGGCAACGGTGAGATGAGAGAAACAAAAATGAGAAAGTCTTATTGGCTAAAACCCTCACGGGTACCATAAGGCAATGGTGAGCTGAGAGAAAATGAAAATGAGAGAGGCTCGCTGATGAAAACTCTTTAGGGCTTCACTATCCGAATGAGGTCTGTAATCTAGAGGCGACAAGTTCAAAAGCAAAACTCAGTTTTAAATTCAATAGATTGGCAAAAGTTGATAAATTTGAGATTGGAAGATCGGGTTGCTTCATCCCAAATGCATGTCATAATTGCTAGAGTCGGCTATAACACTCAGATAAGTTTTCTTTCCTTTATTTTTTTGGAAAAAGGGACATTGTCGCGCCCCATTTTTCTCGCGAAAAGCGGGATTTGACGTAATAACTCTTTTAGGAATGATTTAAGAGAGAAGAGTCGCCACCTAACGAATTAAGGTGCGTTAGAACACCATTCTAAACTAATTACGAGATATTTAATTATTCTACGTCAACCAGAAATTCGGGTAAGGGTTCAGGTTACCTCGAAAGGAAGGTGTTAGGCACCTTTCGAGGTCCACAAATATGGGTCCCGGCCGAACTCATATATTACGTGAGGGATCTTATGTGATAAGCAAAGGTTAATTATTTTTTATCTTAACGTTCAACTAGGCATTGAAAAGATAAACATACGACTTAGTTATTATCTAATTAATAATTAACTACGTGATAAAGTAGAAAAAATGCGTAAATAAATAAATACAGGAATTATAATGAAAAGATTCAATAAGTTATACCTAAACTACCCCAAACAAAAAAGCATGCAAAAAAACAAACAAACAAAAAAATTCAATCAAATTTAGACAAAGATTAATTTTTATCCTATTCGGATCAGCGCCCGACTTATTAATGGATGACAATGTCGCATATCGCATTTCCAAATTTTGTTCGGTTCAACTTCCATCATGTCCGACTATCTACCCTACCCACCTATTTTATTTATTAATCTTAAATGCGTTCTAAAGAAAGCAACA
Organism: Capsicum rhomboideum; assembly: GCA_031232105.1. Lineage (NCBI taxonomy): Eukaryota > Viridiplantae > Streptophyta > Magnoliopsida > Solanales > Solanaceae > Capsicum > Capsicum rhomboideum. Next base: position 153,719,406 of record CP124714.1, read on the forward strand.
AAACTAACATTTCCTAAAATGCCTACCTGTCCCAACTTAATGTTCACAAGGCGTTGGACTTACTATTTTGTGATTTGGTTCTAGACAAGAAGAAGCCTAGGCTGTCTAATTAGACTCAGGCTCATGTCATACAAAACAAATAAGACTTACAAGTAGCACATAATGGTTTCAAATAAGCCTCTTACCTAATTAGAGTTGATTAAGCAGTTAACATGATAAACAATTATTTATGTTGTAATTAGAACCTATAGGCATAATATCTAGGCGACAAATAATTAATATGCTAAAAATTTATTAAAGTTAATAGAAATTAAATTAAGTATGCAGGAAAACAATTCGCAGTGTACAAAAAAAAAAACTATTCGAAATATGTAGGAATTTATTTTAAAAGATGCAGGAAATTATTAGAAAGTGTGCAGAAAGTTAATTCATTGTGCAGAAAGTTATTTATAAATGCATAGAAAATTATAAAAAGTATGCAAAAAATTGATTTCAAAATATGCAGGAATTATTAAGATATGCAAAAAATTATTTATAAATGTGCATAAAAATTAATATTAAGTGCATGGAATTAATAACAGTGTGCAGAAAAATTGTTTCTATATGCAGAAAATTAATTCATTGTGCAGAAAGTTATTTATAAATGCACAGAAAATTATAAAAAGTATGCAAAAAAATTGGTTTTTAAATATGCAGGAATTATTAAGATATGCAGAAAATTATTTATAAATGTGCATAAAAATTAATATTAAGTGCAGAAAATTATTTCAATTTTTTTTAGAAAAGTAATTAATGACTGCTGGAAATTAATTTCAATGCTGAAAATTAATTAAAATGTTGAAACTTAACTAAAAATGCTAAAAAAAATATACTTTGGAGTGCTGGAAATTAACAAAACATGCTGGACATTAACTTAATATGCTGAAAATTAATATTTTAAATACTGGAAAGTAATCTACTATGAAGTTAATATTTTAAATACTGGAAAGTGATTTAATTTGCTGGAATTTAATATTTTAAATGCTGAAAATTGGCTATTATATGCTAGAAATTAAATAAACTTGCTGAAATTATTTTAATAGATACCGAAAAATTATCTAAACTTTCTGAAAACTATTTTAATAAATGCTGAAATTAGTATTTTTTTTTATGCTGAAAATTATTTTAAATATATTAAAACTTATTTAAACATGCTGAAAAACTAAGTAGACATGCTGGAAATGAAGTAAATGTGCTGAAATTAAATTAAATATACTGAAAAGTAATAAAAAATATTAAAAATAAATAGAATGCTAAAATAGTTATATATGTCGAAAGTCAATTAAACATGCTATAAATTATTGATATGCTCAAAATTAATGCTAATACAATGAAAGTTAATGGAAAATCATAAACATGAATTTTAAGTGATAAAACGATTAATAATCCTAGAATGTTTGCCTACGTGATAAAACAATTTAATTAGTACATGAAATCTGTTAGATAATCCTATAGGCATGATCTCGAGGTGATAAAATATTCAAACATAGAATCCCCGCCCCCATAGCATTCCCATAATTTATTATACATAGAAGAGGTTTATACAAATTTATTACATGCCAAATGAATTTAAAAGAAAATAAAGAAAGAAAGATAAAGACTGTTTGGATAGCCTTCAAAACCCCCTCACACCCAGTAAACTCTTTAGCTATTCCGAACAACCTCAGTTAAAGACCTGTCAAACATAGCTATGCACAAAACCACCAATTCGGGAAGCAAACAATCTCATATAGTAAAAGAATCATACAAGCAACACAGAAGCGGAGAGAATACTTCAAAAATGAATAAATAAAATTGCTTCGATAGAGACTAATCAGTCAAGAAGTAAACAGATAATAAGAAGAAAACCAAAACCGCAAGGCGAAACCAGGAGGACCCTTTCAAAGCCACAAGTCAAAAGCCAAAAATAGAATTCTAAAGTGTGTGTAGTTTTTACTTTTTTTTTTTAGAGAGCAGATGATGTTTAAAAAAAACCCTCCTCTAGTGAATGAGAAATAATTGTTTATATAAGCATGGGATGATATAGCATTAAAGGAAAAGAGAATATTCAGAAAATATTTTTGAGTGAATTAAAGAGGAAAGGAAATATTCTTAAAGATCAATTAAAGATGGAAATTATGCTTGGCTACCATAAATAAGTGAGTAAAGAAAATCAGCCAAGAAGAATATTCAAAGTAGAAATTTTCCATAAATGCATGATTCAATTAATTAAGACATTCCCCTTACCCTTATCCGAATAAGTACTGGGAAGGCCAATTGAAACAAAAAAAAAGGGAGTTAACATCAAAGGCAAAACAGATCTCCATATATGGTCAATTGTCAAGGTTGTCATATATTCCACAAAGGATGAAGAATAATCGGAGTATAAAATTTACCGAAATTAACGAAGTACCAAGTCATTCCAATTTAAATAAGGAGGCTGAATCAATGATAAGGGTGTAAAATAAATTAGAGTGAATCAAATAAAATCAAAGCTTTGACAAGAATATATAAAGGGAATCAAGCAATCGACAACTCATACTCCTAAAAAGAAAAATAACATTCTGAGATGCTGACACGTAGTAGAACAACATGATCATAAGTCTTTTTGTCAAATCACTTTAACCACTTCAATAAATGGACAAGAACGCAAAAGCTTCAACTTGGACAAATTAGTACCCAAATTTTAATATTAGCGTTAGTCAAGGTTAATGAAAATTTGGGGCTTTTCACATATGTCGATCTAATCACATTAACAAATACAAATGATGAAGAAATTTGACAAAATTCTTAACCGAACTTCACTAATTTTAGATCATAGAATATGTCAAAAATAGAAAGAGAAAAGAAAGGTGGAAGAGAAATTTAATTTGGACACTAAATCAAACAAGAACACAAACCTGGATGGATTTTTAAGAATCCATCATGAAAGATTTGATATTTTTCGTCGAGGCTTGACTGGAGCATGGAGCAGCAACAGGAATTTGATTATTGGTTCACCGGCCACGATGGTGATGCGATGACCGGTGGCTCACTGGGTAGCGGTGGTCGGCGACAGTGGGAGGCGACGGAGGCAGTGAAAAGGGAGGTCGGAGATCTATTGTCCCACCACTTGTGGTGGTGCGACAATCGTCTTTCATGGTTGTAAGTCCGTCGGAGTGGTATGCAAGTGACGGGTTCTGGTTGGAGGTGGTCAGTGGTTCACCGGTGGGGGTTCGCCGGCCGGTGGAGATGGTGCTGGTCTATTCGGTGGTGGTTCCAATGAATTTCACCGGTGAAGGGCGGCAACTAATCGGAGATGAGGGGAGAGAGAAGAGGTTGGGGAGTATATGGGTGTGGCGGCTGATTGAGGGAGTATATGGGCTAGGTTTTTGGATTTTTGGGGCTTTAGGTTGATTAAAAAGGGAAAGAAAGAGGGATTTAATCTCAGTCGTTGATCACATGAGATCAACGACTGTGATTTGAAATTAGTATGGGTCGGATCATGGGTCAAAATTGGGTTTAATAAAATTGAAGTGGGAGTTTCAATTTAGAGTCGAATTGAAATCAATTTAGGCTAAATTGACACGAAATTGAGTATAAAATGGCTAGAATTTAAATGAATTAGGGGAATTGAATTGAATTAGACTGCTTATTTAATAAATAACGACACAACTATGATGAAGAGAAAATAATAAGACGTCACAAAATCGCTATTCTTAAAATAAATTATGTATATATAAAAATTGATGTTACGTAATATATTATATAAAATTGATGATAATAATAAATTATGTACCTGTAAATTATGCATGCAAACTTTAAGAAATGCTATAATAATAATAATAATAATAATAATAATAATAATAATAATAATAATAATAATAATAATAATAATAATAAAAATAAAAATAATAAATAATAATAATAATAATAATAAATAAAAAAACAAACTATGTGTTTGTAAATTATGAGTACACATATTTTGCGGAAATAGTTTGATAACTATTAACTAAATTATGTAAAATATTATATTTAAATTTTAAAATATATTACATACATCAAAAATCATGAATGCGAGACTCAAGATTTATTTAATACTAAAATAATAAGTACAAAAATATTAATACCCAAAACTAATAATTTTGTAAAATAACAGTCTAGAGGGAGTATCGGGAGGTCAAAATTGGGTGTCAACAGCTGCCCCTTCGTTGCTTGGGAATGATAGAAGAGTTGTCGAGCAACGAACGTTGACGTAGTAGCCGATTTTGTCCGACCGAAAGGATGGTTTGCTGGATTCAAAAAAGCAAAAGGGAGTTTGTCAAAATAGTGGGGCCGAGACTTGGTTCCAAGTCGCCTACATATCTTGGGTTTAGGAGAATTAGGCCGTGTGTAGTTCTAGATTTAGGAACGAACAATGTTCCTAAAAATGCCAATAATAAGGTATACGGGCAACAACAAATGTAGTATGAGCCGACGAGATTGGAGTGGGTAGAATTCAAAACAGTAGTTGAATGAGAGGTGTGAGAATGAGGGGTGAGTATGTTTCAAGCTGTATTGGAGTGACCGACAAATAAGTAGAATTGTATCTTGAAAACAGGAGTGAAAGTTGCTCCCATTCGTAACCCGTTCTTCCTTCGTCACCTGCGTGTTTTTTAGTATTACTAAATAAAATGGTTAGAGCATGTGGATAAAATAAATAATAAGTAATAGTTGTAAATATTTAAACATGATGCAATTTTCCCTTTAGACCATGGGCATTTGCTTTAAGACGGCAAAAATGATGTCTTAAGTTATGATGTCTTAGGGCCATGATAGAGAAAAGTAAATCCTAAGGCGATGAGATGATGTCTGCAGGCCATGAAAATGACGCCTTTAGACCATGACACCTTCTGAGCATGATAAGCAGAAAGTAAATCCTTAGGCTACGAAATGATGTCCGCAGGCTATGAAGATGATGCCTTTGAACTATGACGCCCTAGGGTAATTATATAATGATTAAAGAAAGTGTATCTGTCTTGAATGACATAATAAGTTGTTGGATGATTTGAGTAGCTTGGCCTGCAATAGTTTGATGCAATTCAGTAGCTTGATGCAATTTGTATGCTTGATTACGGATTCTGCAAGTACAATGTAATGTAGACTCTTGCAGGAGCCATGTAATGTAGATTTCTGCGGATGCCTTGCGATGTGGACTCTTGCAAGAGCCATGCAATGTAGATTTCGATGGATGCACTGCGGTGTGGACTCTTGTAGGAGCCATACGATGTTGATTTCTATGGATACACTGTGGTGTGGACTCTTACAGGAGCCATGCAATATTGACCCTTGCAGGAGCCGTGCAATGTAGATTTTTGTAGATGCATTGCGGTGTGGACTCTTGCAGGAGCCATGCAATGTACACTCTTGCAGAAGCCGTGCAATGTAGATTTCTATAGATGCACTACGGTGTGGACTCTTGTAGGAGCCATATAATGTAGACTCTTGCGGGAGCCGTGCAATGAAGATGGGAGGATAAAGTAGCTTAGCTGCATTTCCACATTGGACGTATAGTGGGATTTCTTTGATGATGATTATTCAGGTGTTGGGAGGTAGCTGCTGCATTTATACCTGTTGTTTCTGTACTCAAAGAAAAATATAAGTTTGTAAAAAAGGGGAGGTTGATTTGTGCCTCTGCTATGACTGGCGTGCTTCCTCCTTGCTTGATATTGTGGACTGATAATAGGCTTCACCCGAGTTTTTACTTGGGTAAAAATAAAAAATAAGTTTAAAAATCATGTTTTAAAAAATGTTTGCTCTTGAAAGATGAGAAATGAAAAACATTATTGTAAAGAAAATATTATTGAATCATTGATTGTGACACGTTTCGAGACAACGCAACTTCTTATAAGCGAATATATTTTGTCTAGAAATTTTTTATCTTCAAAAATTTCTGCCCCAGTGTAGATTTGATTGCTTCAGTAGGTGAAGGTTACTTGCTTTGAATTTTTAAGATTTCCTAAAAAATTCTACCCCAGTATCATAATTGCGCAAATGCTATCCTATGGAATTTTTGAGATCCTCTCAAAAATTCTGCCCCAATTACATGCTTATAAGGGGAAATAGGATAATTTTATTATGATAGGATCGAACTCCAAAGGAGCGCCTACGTACCCTTCTTAAAGGGGAATCAGGTCAAATGTAGTTCCAATTACAAGGTAAGAAGGCATGAAATAAAACTTAAGCGTAATATCTCTTAACAACATCTGAATTGATAGGCTTGGACCAAACTTTGCCATCCATTTCTGCAAGTATGAGTGCTCCTCCTATCAAAACCCGATGAACCACATAAAGACCTTGCCAATTCGGTGAGAATTTACCTTTTGCTTCATCTTGGTGTGGAAAAATCCTTTTCAAAACCAACTTCCCGGGCGAGAAATGTCATGGTTTAACCTTCTTGTTGAAAGCTTTGGCCATTTTGTTTTGATAGAGTTGACCATGACAGACAACGTTTATCCTCTTTCCGTCTATGAGTGTCAGTTGCTCGAATCTACCTTGTACCCATTCAGTGTCACTCAATTCTGCTTCCTAAATGATTTTGAGAGAGGGTATTTCTACCTCAGCTGGTATCACTGCTTCACTACCATAAACTAGAAGATAAGGTGTGGCTCCCGTGGAGGTTTTAATTGTAGTTCGATATCCTAGCAGCGCAAAAGGTAACTTTTCATGCCAATGTCTATAATTGTCAATCATCTTTCGAAGTATCCTCTTGATGTTCTTATTGGCAGGTTCCACCGCTCCATTTATTTGTGGTCTATATGCTGTGGAGTTTCGATGCTTGATCCTGAACATCTCACATGTTGTTCATATCAAATCACTATTGAGGTTGGCACCATCATCTGTAATAATAGGCTCAGGTACTCTAAATCGGCAAATAATGTGATTTCGAACAAAATCATCTATGACCTTCTTTGTGAATGACTTATTAGAAGTGGCTTCATGTCACGCCCCGACTTCCAACTAGGCATGATTGGCACCCGAAGCTGATATGGCTCGAGAGAACCAATCTTTGCTTATGTTCGATTATATGCATGTCTTAAGAAATACCATTACCACATAAGAACTTATCATACTCGTAACGAAAAGCCTGGAACATGTGATAAATATATACATATGTGAAACTTGGACGACAGGGCCATCAAGTCATCATGGACATACACTTCTTACATTCGTCTTCCCATAACCGTCTACAAAGCCTCTACAGATACCTGACCATGTCTACACAGTATTTACATAATACAAAAACCTAATATACACATGTGACGTGGGAAGCCCCGAAGCAACTGGAGCTCACCAAAGAGTTGCAAATACCCGATAATCTACTGCGGAGGTCTACTAGCACCTGCGCCTGCAGCAAGTAAAATAAATTCCCCAAGAGGGGTCAGTACGAAGAATGTACTGAGTATGTAAGGCCATATGAAACTGGTAAGCTATGAAAACATGTCAAGAACTCAAGTTCAAATGCATAACCAATATAGATAAATCACAGTGTAGATGAGTCACTATTCTGTACTTTGGAAACCATGTACATTACATTCATTCTTTCTCTTGCCTTTACGTTACTTTACATATGTTGTCTGGGCCCTCATCATGCAGGTGTTCTTTTCACCCCATGGATAACATGTCATCGTCATGCAGGTATTCTTTTCACCCCATGGATAAGATCATATCGTCATGCGGGTGTCCTTTGCACCCCATGGATAAAGTAACATCATCATGCGGGTGTTCTTGCACCCCATGGATAGTATATCATCCTCATGCAGGTGTTTGCACCCCATGGATAAATGACCATAATCAATATGCATTACTTTTTCTTACTTCATTTCTTTACTTTTGAGATTGATACCTTTACTTGTGAGAGATTGATACTTTTGCTTATGAGAGATTGATACAATGATAGTCACAACTTTATTTGAAGATTTGGATCAATAATCAATGAGTGAGAAACATGCAAATAAACATTGTTAGAAACATGACATCATTATAAACATAACACTATTGGAACCATTGGACAATAATCAATGAACAAGAGACATGAGTATAACCACTATTGGAACTTTGGAACATAACCTTATTGAGCTTTTGGAACATTATCCATGAATATGAGACATAAGATTCACCATTGATCAATGATTAGGAAACATATGATAATGACCATTGATAACCGGATATAGGATACCTTAGCACATTTCGGGATACGACAAGCGTAATGTCAATGTGAATACTATTTGCCGCAGAAAGATACGGACAGAGTAACCTTACATACCTTATCTTCCCAATGTAAGTACACAATCAACTATGTGAGTGCAACAATTTCGCTCCTTCTTCACGTTTCACTCTACATCACAAGTACATAATGGAACCAACATTAACCACCAACTACCTTACAAATGCATACAATAACAACAAGTCACATGTTTGGCTTTAACATGTCATTTCCCCCTTGACAATACCACTTATGAAATTATCTTACCAAAAATCCCACAATATTCACAACATTGACCAATACATGATAATCAATACATTTCACCACAACACTTCTCCTTTACCCTTTCTTATCCACACCACATCACAAATAATCCATCAACTTACTATAATACACCTCATAGCACATATCGGCCAAAATCCCACAATTTACACTTATAGGAAAATAAAAAGTTTCATAACAAAATCACACCATACATGTTCATATTTTATCCATACCATGCTCTTTCATCAAAGTCACAAGTCATAATTCAAGCTTGAATCTTAAGGATCACAAATCTCATATAAAAACACAGAGTACCATGTCCAACACTTCCAAGCATAACCAACATGATTTACATACTCTCCCATGCATATAATATATTAATCCATAAGAATAATCACTTACCCAAGCTTGGAAATTGATGATCTTGCTCCAAGAAGTGCCTTAGGGTTTGAAGTTGAGAGAAAATGCTTGTAGATAATTCTAGATTTGGCATGAGAGTGTTATGTGATAAAAATCTGATTTTGGCCCCCTTTTTATAGGCCTTGGGGTCATCCTTATCCATTCTTTGCATTTAATGCTAACTGTGGCTTGAGTCAATGGAAGAATGGGTCATTTGACCCATTCTTGGCCCATGTTTTCTTCTCATTTTGGGCGTCTTTATGAGCACAATTCACTTAACCCAATAAAATCAATAATTTCTCATGTTTATGTCATTTCATACGCGTTACAACAATATTCCCACTCATGAAATTCATACTCGTAGCCTCGATCCCGAAAATAAGCAATTCTAGCCATGTATGGCTTATTTTGGCTACAAGGGTAAAATCGTCATTTTGATGCCAAATTCGTTCTCGAGTAATTTTCTCATACCAATATAATACTTTACTCATTTCATGTATATGCTCATGGTTGTATAAGAAACGTAGAAAAAATCGGCTCAATACGTCCCCGGGTACCCTTGGGACTTAGAAAATTTTCAACTTTCGAAAAACTAAAAATCCCATCCTGGTACGCCCTGGGGCGCGCCAACTTGCTGCCTATGGGAAAAAAAATTTGGCCCAGAGCGGCCTGGCACTCTCCCTAGCGCGCCACACCCTTATATTTTTCAAAAATTTCATTTTTTGACTTTTCTTCGTGGGTTTGGTTAGATACTTCAAGTCCTATTCTTGAACTTTCTTCTTAAACTTAATATCCTTTGTTTAGAGTTCCTCTTAGCCTCGGTTTGAACCCCACGAATGTTCCACAAAAATCACAAAACACCTCTTATGAAGGGCTAATCTCATGTACGAAGCCAAATTTCAAATTTCTCATCACTAACATTACAAAACACATACTCATGGAACCTCGACACCTAGATAACCATTATTCAACGTCATCACATAGGTTTAGGAAGGTCTGGGGTGTTACACTTCAACCCACTTAGTGAAGTAGTCAGTTGCAACAAGAATAAACCTATGTCCATTGGACGCAGCTGGTTCAATAGGACTAATGACATCTATGCCCCAAGCTGCGAAGGGCCAAAGGGAGCTAGTGACGTGGAGTTCATTAGGAGGAACTCGAATCATGTCGGCATGAGTTTGGCATTGATGAAATTTTTGTACATAACGAATGCAATCGGTCTCCATAGTCAACCAAAAGTAACCTAATCTCAATATCTTCTTTGCCAACATAAATTTCATGTGAGGACCGCATGATCTAGCATGTATCTCCTCAATTAACCTGGACGTTTCCCTAACTTTGATGTACCTTAGCAAACCTAAATCTGGAGTCCTCCTATATAGGATTTCTCCATTTAAAAAGAATTGGTTGGCTAAGATCCGAATGGTGCGCTTCTGAATACTCGTTGCATTCTCTGGATAGTCTCCGTTTTTTAGATATCCCTGTATGTCATTATACCATGGTTTTCCATCCACCTCTTCCTCTAATGAAAATAATATGCAGGCTGCTTTTGTATGTGAATGGGGATAGGGTCAATATAATTCTTATCTGGATGTTGGATCATATAAGACAAAGTGGCCAAAGCGTCTGTAAACTCATTCTGGATCCTTGGAACATGCTTGAACTCTATATTGCAAAACCTCTTGCGTAACTCTTGTATACAATCTAAGTACGGTAGGAGTTTTGTGTTTTTTATGACCCACTCACCTCGTACTTGATGAATCAATAAATTCGAATCTCCAATCACCAATATTTCCTGAATATTCAAATCGATTGCCAAACGAAGCCCTAAAATGCAAGCTTCATATTTAGCCATATTGTTGGTGTAGGGGAATCTGAGCTTGGACGACACAGGATAATGTTGACCAGTCTCCGAGACCAAAATGGCGCCAATACCTACTCCTTTGAAATTTACCGCTCCATCAAAGAATAATCTCCAGCCATCATATTCTTCAGAGATATCCTCCCCTACGAATGCCACTTCTTCATCAAGAAAGTAAGTTTTCAATGGCTTATACTCTTCATCCACGGGATTCTCGGCCAAATGATATGCTAGTGCTTGTACTTTTACAGCTTTTTGTGTGATATAGACTATGTCAAACTCGCTCAGTAGTATTTGCCATTTAGCTAGCTTCCCGGTGGGAATTGGTTTCTGAAATATATACTTCAGAGGATCCATTCTGGAGATCAAATAGGTAGTGTATGCCAAAAGATAGTGTCTCAAGTTTTGAGCTATCCAGGTCAAAGCACAACACGTGCGTTCCAGTAAGGAATATCGAGCCTCATATGATATAAATTTCTTGATCATATAATAAATTGCCTGCTCCTTTCTACCTGTCTCATCATGTTGCCCTAGAATACAACCAAAAGCGTTATCCATCACAGATAAATATAATAATAACGGCCTACCAGTTTCGGGAGAAACCAAAATGAGAGGATTGGATAAATAATCCTTGATTTTGTCAAATGCCTGCTGACATTCTGTCGTCCATTCTATGGTCGTATCCTTCTTCATTAGCTTGAAAATTGGCTCACAAATAATGGTAGATTGAGCTATGAAGTGACTGATGTAGTTAAGGCGGCCCAACAAACTCATTACTTCTTTCTTGCTTTTTGGAGGTGGGAGATCCTGAATAGCTTTGATCTTGGTTGGATCCAATTCTATACCTCATCGACTGACAATGAAGCCCAATAATTTCCCAGCAGGGACCCGGAAGACACATTTCGCAGGATTCAAATTCAAATTCTACTTCCTCAATCTGTTAAAGAACTTTTTCAGGTCGGCTAGATGAATTGATCCCTTCTTGGATTTAATGATGATGTCATCCATGTAAACTTCAATTTCCTTGTGGATCATGTTATGTAATAGAGCGGTCATGGCCCTTATGTATGTAGCTCCAACATTTTTCAATCCAAAGGGCATAAACTTGTAACAATAGATTCCCCAAGGGGTAACAAAAGCGATTTTCTCAGCGTCATCATCATGCATCTTTATCTGATGATAACCGGCGAAGCAATCTATAAATGACTGTGTTTCATGCCTGGCGTAATTATCGATTAACAAATGTATATTTGGGAGCGGAAAATCATCCTTTGGGCTAACTTTGTTGAGATCCCTATAGTCCACACAAACTCTGACCTTTCCATCTTTCTTGGGAACATGCACGACATTGGCTAAACAGGTCGGATACTCAGTTACTTGGAGGATACCGGCCTCAATTTTCTTCAAAATATCCTCTTTAATTTTCAAACTCAGATTGGATTTGTATTTTCTCAACTTTTGCTTAATAAGAGGACAAGACGGATCACTGGGCAACCTGTGGGCTACTATTGACGTGCTTAGTCCTGTCATATCGGCATACGACCAAGCAAAAACATCTGGGTGTTTCCTCAGAAACTGGATGTATTCCTCTTTCTCATCTTCTGGCATATAAATACTAACACGGGTTTCTTTTATTGTCTCAGGATTCCCTATGTTTACTATTTCTAACTCTACTAAGTTTGCCTTGGATTTATCTTCAAAGTCTTCAACCTTACTAACAAATTTCTCGGGCATTTCACTTTCTTCCACCTCTTCTATTTCACTTATATTATGTTGCGTAGTCTCATTATGTGTCACAATCTCAGGCTCAACATTTTTAAAAGTGATTTTACTGAAAGAAACAGAAATAAATAATATCAATAAAATGAAAAGAGAGCTTTTATTAATTCAAATAACTTTAAATGTCTTCAAAATAACAAAATAACTGGAAAGATGCTAATTAGCTCGAACTCGAGTCTATTTATTTCAAACAATAAGATCAATCAAAATCTTTAAATTCTACCCAAGTGCCCGGCGAGGCCTGAAAGGAGTGGCAGTCCAGTTGCTGAATGTAGCCTTTGTTCAATGCTCTGACTAGGGGCTCCTCTCTCCTCAGTGATGATGACGTTACAATCTTCTCTTCCAGTTTCAGTCAAAAACAAATTCTTCAGACTATCCAGTAGTTCATCTTCACTATCATCAAGAAACCTAACAGAGTGGAAAATTTGGTACAACGTCAGTGAAGGATCAAGTGCCTGACCCTTGTCCATGTAGCCTAGCCCGGAAGTATCATTCTTCACAAAAGGGTGTACGAGTTCAACTATTCCTTGTAATCTGGCCCCAAGATCCTTACCTGGTTCATATCCAGACTTGAGCATTTTCTCACCTTTAATTTTCCAACTCAGCTCCTTTTCAATGTTTTCGACCAGCTCTAATGTGTGGAACATTTCCCCATCAAGAACTTCTTTTCCCTCTACAGCATATACGGGATATCCTCTTTCACCATGTATTACCACCTCTTGGTGATCGTACTCGAATTTGAGACACTGGTGTAGTATGGAGGGGACTGCACCAGCCATGTGAATCCATGGCCTACCGAGCAAGAGGTTGTAGGAAGCAGGAATGTCCATTACCTGAAATGTTACAGGGAAAGTGACAGGGCCCATTACCATGTCCAATATGATCTCTCCAATGGTATCTCGCTGGGAGCCATCAAACGCTTTCACGTTCATCTTCCAACTTTGCATTTTAGCTAAATCGACCTCCAACCTTGTCAGTGAACCCAAAGGACATATGTTTAATCCCGAACCTTGATCAATCAGCACTCGAGATACCACTCTTTCTCCATATTGCATTGTGACATGGAAGGCTTTATTGGGCGACCTTTGTTCAGGTGGCAACTCATCATCATGAAAAGATATCTTGTATGCCTTGAATACCTTCCCGACCATGTGAGCCATCTCTCCCCCTATTATAGTAGATGGTACATAGGCTTCACTTAATACCTTCATCAAAGCATTTTTATGATGTTCAGAAGTCTGCAACAGTGTCAGGATGGATATCTGAGCTGAGGTCTTGTTCAGCTGATCTACCACAGAGTACTCTTTAGCTTGTATCTTCTTCCAAATACCATTCTCCTCTATTTCTATAATGGGTTGTTTACTTTTACTAGCATTTCCCTGGATCAAATTTTTCGGTGTATAGATTCTTCCAGATCTGGTAACACCCTGAGCGACGTCTGCTTCAGCTACCCTTACTCTTGCCGGAGTGTTCTGCTCATAGTTCCAAGGGACTGCATGAGTATTATAAGTAGTTGGGGAAGCTCTGACGACTGTGAAAGGAGTCTTAGGTATCGCTATCTCAACCTAGAATGGTGCCCATTTTGATGTACTGATGGGTGTACCATTTGCCTTCTCAATGAACCAGATAGAGTATTCAAGGTTTACCAATTCATCAACATCGAGCATGTTTACTTGATGATCTGGCAGTGGATCATTGGTGATATTCGTCGTCGGATCTTTCAACTGAATGGCCTTAGTATCGATCAACATCTGGATTTTATCCTTCAGAGTATAACATGTTTCTATGGTGTGACCCCTCATCCCAGAATGATACGAGCAAACCTTGGTCGGATCAAAATGCTTGGCTTGAGTATTCTCACGTCCAGCAACAATAGGCATGACATAGCCTGCTTTCTTAAGTCTCTCGTACAGTTAGGCTATAGGTTCGTCTAAGGGAGTGTATTATTTTTTTTTTTAGAAATTGGCTCTGGGTCTTTGACTTTGTTGGGTCGGAGGCTAGGGTGTTTGGACATGAGCGGGTTGGGCATTATACACGGGATAAGCAGGACTTTGAAATTGTGGATGTAGTGGATATGGGGTTTGTGTTTGGTATAGTGGGGTCTAATATGGCATTGGGGTTTGCATTTGGTAAGGAGATATTGGGTATGACATTTGAGATTGTGGATAGGGAGGTGGATTTGTAATAGGAGTTTGGTAATTGAGCAAACTTTTTGAAGGCTGGGCTACTATCACTGTACCTACCTCTTTTTTCTTCTTGTTTTCAGCAATTCCCCCAGACTGCAAAACCTTGTTGGCAGCCTGTAAAGCTTTGAGATTGATGATGCTTCCATTCTTAAGACCCTTCTCAAACATTTCACTTACCTTGATGATTTCAGCAAAACTTTTATCCACGACGGTTATCATTTTCTCAAGATATTGCGGCTCCTGAGCGCGAATAAAATACTCCTTCATTTGAGATTCTTCGATCGGAGGTCAAGCTCTTGCTGCCTCAGACCTCCATCTTATAGCATAGTCCCTGAATGACTCATTGAGCTTTTTCTTCAAAGCCTGCATATAGAACCAGTTGGGAGCATTGTCAATGTTGAACCCGAACCGTTCCATAAAATCTAACGCCATATCAATCCAGCCTTTCCACTTTCTTGCATCCTGCTCAATATACCATGTTAAGGTTTCTCCAGTGAGACTTCTTATGAACATTTTCATTCTTATCCTCTCGTCTCTCCCGACTCCGTCCAACTTATCACAATACATGCACAAATGTGCCTTAGATCTCCAGTCCCATTATACAATTCAAACTTTGGAGGTTTGTACCCCTCCAGTAACTCCATATCAGGGTGTACACATAAATCCTCATAACTGATCCCCCTTGATCCTTTGCTTCCCTCAAGTTGCTTCAGCCTCTCAACCACAAATTGCATCATGGGGTCCTTTTATGAAGGATCGGGTGCATACTGAGGATAGGTGAATGGGGTTGTTTCAACATAGATGGAGTTCAAGGAGTGGCTACCAGATGCTTGGTTGTAGGATACGTTAGTGAAGGGCATATGTAGGTAATAGGACATTTAGTATTTTGGACATGCTAAGTGAGATATATGGGATTTGGAGTATTATGGGTATTTTGAGGAAGAGAGAGGTTTTGGATGTTTTGGGAAGGAGGAAGGTTTTGGATGTTTTGAGGAGGAGGAAGGTTTTGGATGTTTTGAAGAGGAGTAAGGTTTTGGATGTTTTGAGCTGAGGGCAATTGATGGCTTGGGGTAGAGGTTTGAGATTTTGCACCAGTATGGGCTTATGGTTCGAGAGGGGTATTAAGGGTAACAGAAAGATTGGCCAAGTTGCGTACTTGCGCTAATTCTCCTTGCAATTCGAGAATCTGTTGTCCCATTCTTAGAATTATTTCATTTTGTCCCATGAAACTTTCTCCTTCTATGCTCCTATCTGTAGCGCTGTTGTTATCTCCCATTTTCTCTTTATCTTTCAAACTTGTAGGACGAGGGAGAGGAGGAGGATCCCCTTTTGACCGTATGTGATAGGCCAGAGTGCACAAATCAACCTTTGGATGAGGGAAAAACAACAAAATCAAAAATTAGTACGTTAGTGGCATAAGGAGAATAATAGGAACAACACATAATAGACACATTGTTCGACGTTTCCTATTTTGGGTGCCTCTTTTGATCCAGAGGTGGGTTTATCATTGTTTGAGAGATAAATATGTCTTAAAATAATGTCATTTGCTCATAAAATAAACCCCAACAAAATTGAAAATTCATTAAACTAAATTGTCTCAAAAACTGAAAGTACAAAGAAATATTAAAGAAATAAACTAAATTCTGAAAACATCTTCTTCTTTGTCATTTTTTGTAAGCTTCTAAAGCTTTGTCAAAGCGATGGCGGCCGGTCAAGAGATATGATAGTGCCAATGTTCCTCCCAGATTTCCCATGCTAAGACACTCTTTGCCTTGTCGTTCAAATTCCTCACGAAGTTCTTGCACTTTTTCTTCTACACTTAGAGCACGTTGCCTCCAAAATTCTAGCTCTTTGCCCATTTCTGCTATTTCCTTTGCATTATCATAATGGAATTGGCGATGTCGTGTCTCAGATTCCAAGGCCCTTTTCTTACACTTGCGGTATAGGACTTGCGCCTCAGCTTCCTTATCATTAACATATTTTCCTCTTTTAATACTCAAGGTCACATTGTTTTTCAAGTCAGTGTGCAACCATTCAATATAGCCTACTACATAACCCGCCTGATATCTATCCGATTCGATACTTTTCTTGTACAGAAAAGTCTTCTTGCCCCAAGTTTTGGCAATATCAGTAGCATGCGGAATTCTGTCATTTTGATAATCCACCCGATGTTCATCCATGTTGGTCACCTTTGGTATTATTTGTTTCCTGCCTGCTTTCCTCATTACTCTTGCAGGAGCATATGGTTGAAGGCCATGAAGTCCCATCAAAATCAAGTAAACTTGGTGTTGATTGTATATTACAAAGTTTGTACTTGGGAACCAGTCAAACATCCATTGCTCCTGCAAGAGTAATATAACAATAATAATAATAATAATAATAATAATAATAATAATAATAATAATAATAAAAAATAAAAAAAACTAAAAAAAAACTATGTCTTTGTAAATTATGAGTACACATATTTTGCGGAAATAGTTTGATAACTATTAACTAAATTATGTAAAATATTATATTTAAATTAAAAAAAATATTAAAATAAATTACATACATAAAAAATCATGAATGTGAGACTCAAGATTTATTTGATACTAAAATAATAAGTACAGAAATATTAATATCCAAAACTAATAATTTTGTAAAATAACAGTCTAGAGGGAATATCGAGAGGTCAAAATCGGGTGTCAACAAACGTCTATTGCCTTTCTTTCCGTTCAATATTTCTATTTTGATTCTCTTGTCCTTGTTATCAAAATGAATAATCGTCATCCTCTTTTTTCTGTTGTCTATGAGTCAAGTCTATGACAAAATAAATGAGAAAGGACTTCAAAACTGGCTACCAACTCTTTCAATGGTGCAAAGCAGGGGAAAGGACCAACATATAAAAGTAATATGATTCAAAGTGAAACAAAATACCTAAGAATAGTCGTCATCTGACAGTTTCTGGATTCATAGGAATACAAAGGTGCGACAGAAGTTAAATTCAGAGGCGCTATGAAATGAAAATACGATTTGAGTTACAGTCATTGGGTAACCAGAACTTTGGGGTCGATAGTGCAACAAGTTAACGATACTCTTCAACTGCTCAAAACAGAGCTGAACATGACAAATGCAGGAGCAATCACCTCAGAAGTCAAAAACCACGAACCAACCACCTTGTTTTAAACTCACGGTTTGTCTTTGTTTGAAACAGATAGGAAATTTTACCTTTAAAGCAAAGGCTTCAAAAACTAGATATCAAAAGGCCCAGTTCTTCACTTCTACTCAAGAAGCAATGTCGCAACACAGGTTAGATAGATCACAAGTATA
The DNA here is from genome assembly GCA_031232105.1 of Capsicum rhomboideum. NCBI lineage: Eukaryota > Viridiplantae > Streptophyta > Magnoliopsida > Solanales > Solanaceae > Capsicum > Capsicum rhomboideum. The sequence continues at coordinate 153,737,446 of CP124714.1, forward strand.
GTAAATTTAGTATGCTTTACACTGGCGAGATGTATTTTTCAGAATGGGGCAGGCCCTGTTTCACCCTTTTCATTTTTCAAATGGTTATGATTTTGTTAACACTCATAAATTTTTTTGGTACAAACTGGGGCAAAATTATTGTTCGTTATTTTATGTTCAGAGCCCTCCTGAATAATAGGACTTTATTTTCTGTTCAAGACCCTCCTGGAAAATGGGATTAAGTTTTGCAGGACCCTCCTGGAAAATGAGATTAGCAGGACCTTCCTGAAAAATGGGACCTTATTTTCTATTCAGGGCCCTCCTGGAAAATGGGATCAGCGGGTACCCTCCTGAAAAATGGGGTCAGCAGGACCCTCCTGGATAATGTGACTTTATTTTATGTTCAGGGCCCTCCTGGATAATGGGACTTTATTTTCTGTTCAGGACCCTCCTGGAAAATGGGATTTAGTTTAGCAGGACCCTCTTAGAAAATGGCTTTAGCAGGACCCTCCTAAAAAATGAGACCTTATTTTCTGTTCAGGACCCTCCTAGAAAATGGGATCAGCAGGTCCCTCCTAAAAAATGGGACTTTACTTTTCTGTCCAGAACCCTCCTGGAAAATGGTACTTTAATTATTATTTTTTTGCATAGGACCCCCCTGAAAAATGAAATTTACTTTTCTAGTTCACTATTTATTTTGAGTTTAGGAACACATTTGGAGAACATGGATTACTTTTAGTTTTGAAGCTCAAGAGCCCGCCTGGAGAATAGGGTCAATTTTCATTTCAAGTTCAGGAGCCCACCTGAAGAATAGGGTCAACTTTCAATTCAAGCTCAGGAGCCCGTCTGGAGGACATGGCGATTTTCAAATTCAAAGTCAGAAGGAGCAAATGTACTCATGAAGAATAAGGTCGATTTTCAAGTTCATCTCCAATAACCTAAATCGATATGAAGAAAATTTTACTTTCGAGTTCAACTCAAGAGAAGAGCGGACATACCATCACTTGATAAAGCAGGAAGATTCAACTCAAGATTCAACGAAAGCTTAATAGATAGGAACTTGTACTTGAAGTATCATTTTTATTCTTGTCTTTTATTTTAATGTAAAAATAGGAGCCGCGAACCGGAGACTTAACGGGATCTCACTCGACCTCTAACTCATTGTCTCACCATTTCACCTCATCGAACTACACGTGACCTGATTTCCTTAGAACCCAGGATATGTAGGCTGTCCAAAACCAGGACTCAGTTACATCTTTTCCTTCTTTTCCTTTTCATTTCAAATAACGGTTGGATCAAAATTTATCTCGTTGTCTACTTCTTTGTCTAAAAACTCTTTGTGTTTGAAGACAAAGAGGGGCAAGTGTAGGGGCAAGTGTAGACACGTTATTTTTGACCCTCTGCGAGCTTTAATCTATTTTTAACATTAAATATTTATTTTTGTCTAATCTTTATTTTAACTTTTATTTTCATTTTTAGTAATTTTTCTTTGAAAAAAATTGTGAAAGAGATGTCAAAAATAAAGTCACATTTTAGTATAAGTTTTGTTTTTATTTTGCAAAATAAAAGAAAAATTTTCTAAAAATAAGTTTTCTTTTAATTTAGGTTTTTAATAAATAAGTTAGTAATTTTAGTATTTTGTAATTACATTTTGGGACCGGCCATTCAACTTTTCCACCTATAATTTTAATGTAAATTAATTAGTTAACATTTTTATTTGTGGTTATATGTGTATTTTATTTCATTTTATTTTAAAACAAATAACCCAACTTACCCATTCCCCCTAATATCTGCACACCCCTAACCTCCTTATTCCCTTCACTTTTTTCTTTCCCTTTTTCTTCCCCCAAAATTCTCAACCTAACATACAACTCTCATGCACTCCAACTCCTCTCCCTAAAACCTCTCCACCTGATAACTTTAGCACCCCCACACGTCTCTCAACTTCCCCACACCCCACCTCCCTCACGTTCCTCACCATGCACACCACCACACAAAAACACACTCCTATATAACAACACACACACATACAACAAAAAGAAAAAAAAAATGATAAGGAGAAGAAACAGAAAGAAAAGGAAGGAGGAACACGGAAAAAAAAAAAGACACAAGACGAGAAAGAGAAATAAGAAAAAACAGAGAGAGTAAGATAGATAAGAAAATACAAATAGAAACATTAATAGGAAAAGAAAACAGCAACATACAAGGCACAAAAACAGGAAGCAACTTGAAAAGCCAGTGAGTTAGAGTTTGAGTTCGGGTTTCCGTTTCGAGTTTTCGGTGGTGGCGTTCTTACTTCTATACTCGATTTAGTTTGCCGCACAGGTTCTATTCTGATCTTGTACCATTATTTTATAAGTTTGTTATTGTGAATCAAAGCATGAACAAAGTTGTTTAAATAGTTTAGCGAGTTATTTATCATGTCGAGTTGATTATTTCTGTGAAGGTTTTATCCTGAGTTGTATGATTAGCTATCCGATCACTTATACATTGTGCGTAGTCATGGGGTTTTTAAAAATATTAATTGTATTAATTTTGTTCTAGATTATGTTGAAATAAGTTTTGGTTAACTTTTGTATCTCTAGCCTACTAGTACAGTGTATGGAAATTACTTTTAAGACTGTTAATTACCCGCCTGGTAGTATTTTAGATGGGCCGTGTGCTAATCTTAAGGAAGTGCTGGCATGTTGGGAGTATTATTGCAATTGAGTATTTATCTCAAAAAGTACTGTTTGAATGTCTTGGTCGTATAGATTTTTTTTAAAATATGAATTTATTTATCTCATGGTCATTTTAGATGAATATATTTTTGATAGTTTGGTGTGTAACCTGTCATGATAGCTCTATCAATTTCTGTCCAGTTGACTAAATCAATACTTCTTAATGAGATTGTATCAATACTTTTTCTGAGATGTGCCATAGATGCATATTAGTCGATGACGAACATCCCATTGATCTTGTTATTTAATAAATTATATTACTCTTAATAATGACTAAGGTACTATATAACTTTTCTAGTTTATAGGTTACTGGAATATGGAGATTCAAACATTACAAAGTGGGAGAAATCAAGTAACTAACCAACTAAGCTATTAAAATTTTCTGAATGAGGCTTTCTTTCGGTAGTTTGATTGTGTTTTTGTTTATGTTAGGACGAATGGGTGAATGAAACCCTATTTTTATTGCATGTCTACTTTATTAAAAATGAGATTTTATTTGAACAATTAGTCACTTTTTAATAAAGAACGTAGCAAGAGCATTGCATTAGTCCGCTTAAGCATGACTCTAATTTCAAAGATAATAATAATAATAATAATAATAATAATAATAATAATACTAATAATAATAATAATAATAATAATAATAATAATAATAATAATAATAATAATAATAATAATAATAATAAAAACAAAAATAAAAATTCAAGAGAGGTACCATGCATGTTTTCTTTTAAAATGATGATTTTTGATACCATAATATTTATTGTCTTCTGTGTTTACTTGTATCCGAAGGCTCAAAGCGTGGGAGCTAAAACATAATTGATGGGTATTTTTTTTTTCTCACTTGATTGCCACTGTTGGGGTCGTTATTGTTGTAATATTTAAATATTTATGACTAGCGGATTAATTGTACTAATTTGACGAGGGGTCATGGGTCTTGAGATTATGGTGGTTCGAACTTTCTTGGGCTCGGACAATTGTTTAGGTCCCCATTGATTTTAGTATGAGTGTAAGTAAGATGAGTTGCGAATTTATTCAAGACCCACCATAATTGAGAAAGGATAAGAGAGGAAAAACCAATTGTAAGGGAGCGAGGCGAGTTGCGATTAATTCAAGATTCGTTGCAAAAAAGGGAGTGAAAGAGAGTAAAAATGAATAAGGAATGTCTGTAATGCTAGATAAGCTTTAGGCCCGATAAAATTTTGTTTCGATTAAGAATGCAATTATGCATCTTTATCGTTACGCTTAATAGCAAATATGAAACTCGAGAATGCATCTATGTATCTTGGCAAAGATCGTCCTAAAATTAACTTTCACTAGCCTAATCCAAGAGGTATAGACGGATATTATTGGTACATTAAAAATGACTGAATCAAGGCCTACAAATAGAGTTTATCCAAAATAGTTTAGGTTAAATATAAGTTGATAAAAGCGACCGTGCTAGAACCACGGGACTCGAGGGGTGCCTCATACCTTCCCTTCGGTCAACAGAATTCCTTACCCGATCTTCTGTTTTCGCAGGCCAATAAAGAGCCATTTCCTTTTGATTAGGGATTCAAAAAGGTGACTTGGAACACCATAACTCAATTCCAAGTGGCGACTCTGTAAATAAATAAAAATAATCCCTATTCAAAATCGTCACTTTAATTGGAAAAACTCTTTGACCCAAACGAAAAAGGGGTGTGCCAACCTTGCCATTTAATTTCATGTAGCAGAACGTTGAACAATATAGAGCTGGTAATGACTATTTCAAAAATATCCATGCATCAGTTTTTGAATTATCTCACAGAAAACCAAATTATTATACGCTCTTCGTTTAAAACATTTTTTTATTTTTTTTCAAACTTTTTTTGTACAACTTTTCATGTATCAATATTGTATAAATGGTGTATAAACATATATATGATGTACAAATAGTTATGTAGTGTATATGTAATGTATCGATATTGTATAAATGTGTGTAAACGTGTGTCGATATTGTATATAGTTATGTAATGTATCGACATTGTTATAAATGGTGTATAAACATTTATCGCTATCGTATAAATGGTGTATGAACATGTATATATGATATATAAATAGTTATGCAGTGTATATCTAATGTATCGATATTATATAGTGTATATGTAATGTATAGATATTATATAAATTGTGTATAAATGTGTATCAATATTGTATTAATATTTATGTAATATATTGATTTTGTATAAATGATATAAATGTGTATATATGATGTATCAATATTGTATATATGGTATATCTATATTATGTATAACTATGTATCATAGATATATATATACATCCTAGCACTTGCAAAATTTCACACCAAAACATGCCTTTCTTTGTAAAGTTTACTCCAAACCTCAAAACTCATGTGAAATGACTGATGCATCGAGAGCTCCTAGTATTATGTTCTAGTCTATTTGTTCTACTGATAATGTTAATACCAGCTCATTGTAATTTCAACTCGTCTCTAGTAGCTTAATGATATAAGTAGCTTGTTAACTAATACTCACCAAGTTATTTATTCGAGATTCTAATTGCATCAAACAGTAACCGTTACATACACCTGAAGCAAAGTTGGAAATGTATTACGACTAATGACAAGATTCACAGGATATTTTAGTTCTAGTAAACATATGTTTAGTTACAATTTATTCAATATTTTGCAATTGGAACAGAGGGATACATCAATACAACATCAATAGTTAACCACAATAGTTGCCCTTCTGCTCAATTGGTTATCCCCTGAATTGAACAGTGCTACATGTCCTCTTTGCTCCAGCTGGTTGGTTACCCATTCTGCAAAACAAAATTTTGGTTCAGCTCTTAAACAAAACTACATAATGACTTAACTACAAACTCAATAACTATCTAAACCAATGTCCGTTTCGATTTAACCACATGTAAAATTTGAATAATAGCTCTTATAATAGTTATACTAGAACAAAACAACTTACATAAATTTTTTTGATTTCTATATAGGAGATAATAAACTAGCAGCTATCAACTCAAAAGAATCTCATGCTTAAATTCAACTGCAAAATCCTTTAAAGAACTTGGCCGTTTGCAAATTCTTTCAATCCAATCAACTCAAAATCTCCTCTAAACAGTCCCAAATTTTAGCTATTAGCTCGTCTCGATATTTCGGGTCTTTTCATAGCTATTCACTCAAAACAGTTCATGTTTACGACACGTCGTATTTTAAAAAAGTGAGCTTACAAGACTACTTTTTTGGTAAACTAAATGCCGGCTATTGTTTTGGTAAACCAAATGAACTTGGTCATTTGGTGTAATTATCCTTTTTTTAAAAATCCTTTTTCGTATTTAAAACTATAACTATATATTGTAGATATAATATCTATCTCCTTTGTGTCATTTTACTTGGTACTCTTTCTAAAAATAGTTATTTCAATTTAATTGTTCAATTTATGAAATCAATAGAAATTTATTATTTTTCTTCCATTACTACTCCTATCATTAAATGTCTACATAAAATATTAATAGTCAAATTTAGATTTCTATAGTATAATTAATAAGATCATTTTAATAATATAAATCCCTAATAAATATTTTTCGAGTCAATATAGATGAAAGTAAAAAATGAAACAAAAGTACATACAACTAGGCAATTTTTCCAAGTGTTGAATAACTCTATTTAGAACCAAACCACCAATCATATATATATATAAAGGAAGGTTATGAAAATGGTGATGTGGCATGTCTCTATGGCCTTCATTCATTTTTCTTCATTTATCTATTTAATTAATTTATTTTTAATAGCCCTAAAGTCATCAAAATTTAATTAATCAACTTTTTATCTTCCACTATAATTATCTCTTTATTAGACATCTTAATATGTATTTATGTGTTCTTTCACCTATTCCTCTTCCTAATCCATCTATATAATAGACATGAAAGATGAAAGATGACACATTTCTTATATCATGATCCACACACCCCAACTATTTTTACTTTCGTTCAATAATCCAATAAAGTCCAAGAAGAAGAGCAAAATATTTTAGTTGTTTTATCTTAAGATGTTTTCGAGGTCTTGAAGATTACGGATCAATACAACCTATTTGGGAGGAGGAGATTTTGAGCACAAAATCATGTACTATTTCTGATATGTACAATTTTTACCTTTTTATGTCTTTGATATGATATGGTATTATAAAAAAATGGTTCATTTTATTTTATTTTGGTAGAATTGTTTATGCTTGAAGTATTGCTTTGAGTTTTAATAGTGAGACACATAGTTGGTTGGCCGATACAAAGAATATTAATTTCAAGGAACACTCATGATCTAATAAAAAAGCTTTGAATCATGACCATCAATCAACGTCAATCAAAGTATAATTACTTAAACTATGAGAATATTTTTTATTTTATTCTGTTAATTTTGGATCCATTAACAAATAATTTTTGATGTTGAAGGTGAAAACAAGCATTTCAAGAAACTAATACGAGCTTAAAATTATCGGGAATATCTCATGCTTCAAGGTAAGCTAATTTATCCAAATATCTTAATGATCTCATAATTAATACTTTTCGCATAATAGCTTAGCAAAATTACACAGGAAATGAAAAGAAATGGTATTTTTCATGGTAAATGTAAATTGTAAATGAAATATTACACGTAACAAAGTGAAGAAGCAATAAATTAAAATCTTTTGAAGGATGAAGAAGGAAGCGTGGAAACTCACACATGAAGATAGAAAGGTGAGACAGACAATGCTATAATTTATGGAGAGGAGAAGTAATGTTTCCTCTTAATAATACTTTTCTATGATCATATTAATCCTCTTAATTATAATTTCTTATGATCATATACGTGTGTGTGTGTGTATATATATATATATATATATATATATAAAAGAAAAGATAAGGAAACATAATGACACTTACAAAAAAATTCATGCATGTTGTTCGATGAATTTGGAGCAAACATACTCAATTTTGTATTTTCTAATTTATATTTCTTCTTAAGACTTTTTTTAGATTTTAAGCAAGAAGAAAGTCATGAAAAATACTAAAATTAGATATTTATAAACACATATATTTATATTATATCTAGGAAAGTTAAACAAATGAAGAGTGATGTAGCACCTTTCTTTGACCAACAAATTCAATTACATCTTTTCTTCTTTTTTACTTTTGCCTTTTTTTTTTTCATTTTTTTATATTTATTTATGTTATTTTAAAAATACCATATTTATTACTTACATCTCTTTAATTTCAACTCTTAATAATGCCCATAACTCTCATGTTGTTTATGTTCATAACCTCCAAATAATTAATTTAAAAATTTAAGATACCTTATGGTATTCCCTCAATTTTCATTTTTTTTCCAAGAAATACCACATTTGTTACTCACACCTCTTTAATTTATACTCTTAATAATGTTCATAACCTTCAAATAATTAATTTAAAATTTAAGATACCTTATGATATTTCTTTAATTTTACCTATATAAATTTATAGATTTTGTGTTTTATGAGAGTTATTCCTTTCGTACGATAGTTCAAGTAGTAATATTGTTATATATATTGTAGTATTATGCATTAGTTTGGCTTGAAAAAGAAAACCTTGAATGATAATTAATTTGTGGAAATTAATGAATATTGACAAGATCTCAAAATTTATGCATCATATTCTTGAAAATTCCAGGATGCAGATGAAGGAACAAAAAAATAGAGCCAACAAATTTTATGATGAAGAAGGCAAAGGCATGAGACGCCAAAAAGAAATGATTTGCCAATCGTAGTTTCCTTTAAGCCAAATATAGAAAATGTTTTTCATATTATTTATTTTTGTTTAAATATTAATGCAGAATCTTTTATATTTTGATTAAGTCACACAAATTATTTTAACATGTTAAAAGGAAAAAAAGAAGAATATATTTATAGAAATTTTCATGAATTTTGATTGATGTTTTACACATATTTTAATATTTTTTAAAATTTTTAATTGTCCTTAATTGTTTATATTTTGTCTCCTTAATTTTTTTAATAGAATATATATATATATATATATATATATATATATATATTTGGAGATGTGGTCCTAGGGATCTGGTTTTATTCAGAACAAGGTTAATAGAATATATATAACTTTTTTTGAAAGTATTCGTTAATCTTAAGATAATATAATGAATTTGAAGTGTGGACTGAATTATATTCTCTGTTTCTTTTTTACTCTCTCATCTTTAACTTCTTACCTCCGTTATTGATAAAAATTCAATTCAAGAGTAAATAGCACAATATTTAAGGGAGAAGTAACAGAAGGAGACGTAACTACTTCATTAATAAATCATTATTAATTTCTATCATAGGTGAAATATGAGAAATGGATAAGGTAAGTAGCTAATTTGATTTAAATGGAGTTAATTCTCCATTGATACGTTCATGCTATAAGTTTATTGTGTTTCACAATTCCTATTCAACTTTTAAAGTTTTTCTTAACATGGTAGCGATTGGGAAGGATATATTAATACTTCCACCCATATTTTACGGGAATAAAACTTTTCATGACTTTAATATTTTTCAATAAGTTGTAGAATAAATGATAATCATCGATAAGAGTTGTAGTGGAGTAGTAGGTACTACTCTTTCATCCTTAATCAGATCTCTCAAGTTCAAACCTGTATGAAATCACCTTTGATAAAAATATTTTACCTCTTAATGTTGATCGGTTCGACACAAATACGAATTTAATTGTGCACCAATATGAATATCGGTCATCAAATGAAAAACAAAAATAAAATACAATTTTATGATAATCATTTCCTTACAATAATTTCAATTAAATTAGTTAAAATTCCTTCTTTCTTATATAATTATTATTGGGTAGCCTGATGTTTTTCAAATAACAATTTTATTTTGGAAATTAGTCAAATACATAATGAAATAGGAAACAATAATGATCCTTATACTTTTTAGTTTAAACACAATAATCTAAGAATGATAATATGAAGTGTATTAAAGCTAATCGGATTACACACACACATATATATATATATATATATATATATATATATAATTTATTCATTTTTATGACTGCGTGAAGTGCGGCTATGTTGACTAGTATTCAAATAAAGAGGGTTGTCTAACAACTCTTTCCCATATGAAGATCGACATTTTGAATATACTTTCTTGTATTCATATATCTTAGTCAAAATCATTTTTTAGGAACACACACCCGCACAGCAGTTGATAGTAATTGGTTGCCGCTTCTTTTATCCCAATAAATAGTCTCCTCCCATGGCAAACTCACGGAAAGTAGCAGTAATTGGAGCAGGCGTAGCCGGTCTAGTAACGGCACGTGAGCTACAAAGAGAAGACCACCGAGTTGTAATATTCGAGAAATCAAACCAACTAGGTGGTCTATGGGTATACAACCCGCAAGCCGAGACCGATTCACTCGATCTCGATCCAAACAGACAAATTATTCATAGCAGTCTTTACAAATCTCTTCGAACAAATCTTCCTAGACAACTAATGAGTTTTAGTGATTACTCATTCGAAAAGGCAGGAAATAGAAAATTATTCAATAATTTTCCTGAGCACGAAGAAGTGTTGAAGTTTTTGAATGAGTTTGCTGAGGATTTTGGGATCGTTGAGTCGATTCGATTCAATACGGAAGTTGTACGAGTTGGGCGGGTTGAATTTGGAGGAGATCGTTGGGTTGTTGAGTCGAAAACGTATGAGTTGAGTTCAGATGAAGTGTTTGATTGTGTAGTGATTTGTAATGGACACCATACAGTACCCAGAGTTGCAAATATTCCAGGTAAGATCAGATGAATTCATCTTTTCTTTCAATAATCATTTATTTCTTTTAACAAAATATTACAAATGCAGGGTAAAAATGTGACAGTAGACTTTTGTGGTTTGATTTTTTTTTTTTTTAATTCCATGCATAGTGAGAATTTTAGTGTATCAGATTACCTTTTAAATATTAGAATGATAAAGTAAAAAAGTTAAGCCCGGTGCAAAAATTATTTACACAGGCTTCTGGAAGGCCGCATCCTAAATGATATGGAAAGTATTTACAACAAATTAGATGAAATTTCTGAAAGTTATTCCGTAACAAACTTGTGGTCAGGTAATTTCATTCGCCAAATATCTAGAAAAGCTCTAAATTACTACTATTGCTACTCAGTTCAAAATATAGGAAATCTGGGGTAAATTGATCATTATAGTCGCACACTTTATTGAGTGACTTTTGGAATATAAAACACCACCAAAGCTTCTAATTCAGGAAATTTGACAGACATCTTTTTTTTTTTTTAAAATTTTTGGGCCATATTATATATTGTATGTCATATTATTTATGTGGCCGTAAAAACTTCTCATCTGAGGAATCTCCGCAGATGCTGTGATGGGTTATTAACGCTCCTAGATGTCTTTTTTGGGTATATAGTTTGTAGGGCAGAATTTAGTTCCTGTAGATTGCCCTTTTAACCTTTGGAATTTTGTCAGCTCTTTTGCTATATAGCTTAGCACTTTTTTATCAAGCTGACTAATCCTTTCCTCTTATCTTACTTTATAAAAGAAAAATTAAATAAAAAATTCAATTACATTATAGAAGAAGTCTAGGGAAGCTCTTAATTACTACTCACTCGAGACAAATGAAATTTGACTAACATCCTAAAATATATTCTTTTGAACATTTAGATATGAGGAAATTGTATAGGTCTCAATATTTAAAGAGGGGTCTAGGGGTGAATGAAGTGTGTGGAGAGCTATGATGTCTCAGATTTGAATCCCAACAAAAACTACAAAAACTAAGGGTCTGTTTGGAAAGCTATCTGACAATTGGAATTAGTGTAATTACTATGGTAGTAATTACCAGCCTAGTAATTACACAACCTAGTAATTACACCGACCTGTTTGTTTGCCATAGTATAATTACAAGTTACTGTTTTGTTGCACAAGTATAATTACATGGTTATATTCAATTTTTAAAATAAAAGTTAATTGTCAAAAATTAAAAAATTATATTAGACAAATAAGTGCCTTTATAAATGATATTAAATTAATAAACATAAGTTCTTATAAAAAAATTATGGATTTATATTTTTCAAACTAGTATATTTTAATTAAATTAATCATAAAAACATAAAGTACATGATTTTTAAGAACTTCATGAAATGCATGATTGACAAAAGGATTAATATTATAAATATAGTGTCATAAAATTATTAAAACATTTAACAAAAAAATAATCTATCAATTCTAACTAAAAAATGAATGGCTTGCAATGTGAAATATCATGTCAATACTAGTAAAACAAATAAATTGAAAGTGAAAATATAACATAAGTTCAAAATTCAAAAAATTAAATAATACTCTTATGTCAAATTTCAACATAACGTAAATATGATCCAAAAGAAAAGAAAAACCTAAGTCTATAACCTTATTCGATAATGAATTCTACTTAATTTAAAAATTAGAATACTAATTAAATTATGCTAAATGAAAAAACTAAACATAAAATAAATAAAAAAATAGATAATACGAAAAATTGCATGGAATCACAAGAAGTAAAGGTTGGAAAATGAGAAGGCCAGAAATGAAATATAAATAATATAAAATAAAAAAAATTAGAATAATAAAAGTAGAAAGAATTTAAAATAAATTAAAACGAAAAAAAAATAAAAATAGAAATAAACGAAAGAAATTAAAAAGTAATTAGTTTGTAATTACACCATGTAATTACCAGCAATTCACAGTTTCCCCTGTGAATTGGAGAGTATAATTACAACTGCCAATTACACCCAATTACCTGCTGACCAAGTAATTACCTGGCCAACCAAACATGCCAGACAGTGTAATTAAACACAACTACGCAAAATTCAATTACCAGGGTGACTTTTCAAACAGGCCCTAAGTGATGTTTTCCCGTCCACCTAAAATTTGTGATGGGCTGACGGAGTTATTCCGTATCTTTGCTAGTAGGAGGTAGCATGTACATGACCCGGACACCACCTTCACAAAAAAGAAATAGTGAAAACAAATTAGGATGGTCTAAGAGTTGAACAGAAAATAAGTTTACCTTGCTGCTCTCACATCACAATATGGTGAAAGAAATGGGAATGATTGTTTTATATATATTTTGAACTAATTGTTGTTAGTTAATATCCAAAGGTATAAACAATTGGCCTGGAAAACAAATACATAGCCACAATTATCGAGTACCTGAGCCATTTAAGGATCAGGCAAGCCCTTTATAGACTTTCTCCTTTTTCATTTCTTAAAGTTGCATACACAAGTCTATGCTTTTCACTTGTTAATTGATTTTGAATTCAGATTGTAGTAGTAATTGGAAATGGACCAAGTGGGCTTGATATTTGCCGAGACATAGCTAAGGTAGCCAAGCAAGTTCATCTTTCAACAAGATCTTCTGATATTAAAGTTTCAAAATTGGACAATTATGCAAATATATGGAACCATTCAAAGGTATATACACTCTGTTTGGATGGCTGTTTTGTTTCATAATGTATAATATTAAATTGTGTTGTATCGTACTGCATTTTTTCGATGGATACAATGTTTGGATAGATTGTTTCGTTTTTTATCATTACACAATGTCACACATTAGCAATTTGAAGGATAAACTTACAAGTAAATAGGGTACGAGATAGAGTTACTATAAAAGATATGGTAAAGGATAATATAGAATTATCAAATAATAAGTAAAGACAAAATGAGAAAAAAAAGAATGTATTGACGTGATTACATCAAATCGTCCGTTACACAAAATGGAACTCTTCTTTGTTACCTAACTGTGCATTGGAAGATGTAGAAAGGGAGCTGATTTTGGAACTTTTCTTTTTGCAGATTGATCATGTTGATGAAAGTGGTGAAGTGACTTTCTTGGATGGATCATCTATTCATGCTGATATCATTCTCCACTGCACGGGGTCTAGTTCAAATCTTGATTCTTTTTGTTCGTATCTTGATTCTTTTTGTTCGTACACAAGCTTATTGTTATTATTTGTTGAATTGTGTGATCATTTCATCTAATTATCTAAAAGTTTAAATGGGGAAAGCCGAAAGCCCTTGGTACTTGCCTAATCAATCACACTAATAGCTTCAATAGTTCACTTAAATTTTGTGTAGTTTGGTATTTTATCATTTCATTGGTTACTAATCCAGTATACTTCATGTTGGTATCATTCCCCACTGCACAGGGTCTAGTTCAAATCTTGAGTTTTTTTGTTCATGCACAAGGTTATTGCTGTTATTGTTATTATTTGTGAATTGCGTGACCATTTCAGCTAAAAAGGGCAGCCCGGTGCACTAAAGCTACCGCGATGCGCGGTGTCCGGAGAAGGGTTCCACCACAAGGGTGTATTGTACGCAGCCTTACCTTGCATTTCTGCCAGAGGCTGTTTCCAAGGCTTGAACCCGTGACCTCCTTGTCACATGGTAGCAACTTTACCAGTTACTCCAAGGCTCTCCTTCTGCGTGACCATTTCAGCTAATTATCTAAAAAGCTTAAATGGGCAAAGCTGAAAGCCTTGGTACTTGTCTGATCAATCACACTAATAGCTTCAATTGCTCACTGAAATTTTGCGTAGTTTGTATTTCACCAGTCACTAATCCAATATATGTATAGTAGGCTTCTTTCACCACATCACACTTCTATTTACTTTTTTCTTTCTCATCCTTTTCGTATACACTTATATTTTATTTACTTATGCTTCAACACGTCCCCTTATATGTAGGCCTAACCTTTTTTTTTAGCCAGCCTAAGTTCTCAGAAGTTCTTTCTGATAATAGATAGAGGTGAAACTCAAATTTAGGATTTCTACCTACTCCGATATCATGTTAAATTGTGTGATCATCTTATCTTAAATCTTAAACCGTTACAGAGAATATACTTCGATTACTTAAATGTCTTCAATATTATTTTCTTGCACAGGTACAAGTATGATTTAGCATTTCTTGAAACCAATGGAATAGTAAGTGTAGATCATGAGGACCGTGCTGTTGGACCCCTATACAAGCATGTCTTTCCTCCAACGCTTTCTCCCTGCATCTCCTTTGTTGGTATACCTTATCAGGTCAGCTAAATTGTACGGGAAATATCATATTCTTATTGTGTTATATTGAGTTATTTTAGCGGGAGCTTCAGTGCACCAAGCTGCCCTTTATATCCCGTTATGGTTGTAATTGGTATGGCACAAGTGATTTTTCAGAAAATGTGTTTCCCTAAATGATTTTTTTTCTGAAATCTTTTTTCTCAATGTTTGATTGGAGAGTGAAAATAATATAAGTAAACTGGATCATGCTTGACAACATATTTTAATTTTTATTGATTAGAGTAGTGAATATGCAATGAAAGAAAATGACTTCCACCGAAAAGTGAGGAGACTATTTTTCCTTTTTGATGAAAAATATTTTCTAGCAATTGGACTCCAAAAAATGACTTATTTTCCGAAAAATATTTTCCATCGATGTTTAGTGTTCTCTTCTTTTTCGTTTTGGTTAGTACGAGTCCTCTTAACTTCTTTAACAGGCCGGAGCCAGATGGGTGCAGGGGGGTCAATTGAACCCCTTCGTTGAAAAATTAATCTATGTAGCTAGGGAATAAATGATTCTTTTTGCATATTTATAAGTTGTGGAATCTTCTTGGCATAAGAACATTTTTTAAAATCCCCTTGCTCGAATTCCTTGCTCGGCCACTGCTCTTTAACATTAAGGTGTTGCAAAAAATGACAAATGTAAACTTTTCAGACAATTGTGTTTCTCATGCATGAATTACAAGCCAAATGGATTGCACAAGTTTTGTCTGGAAAGGTGTTTCTACCATCGGAGGAGGAGATGTTAGCTGATGTTGAGGATCATAACAGGCACCTTGAGGAAGCTGGCATCCCAAAACATCACACACATCGCCTTCACCCTCACGAGGTAATTATTCCAATAACTAATTTATTTTTCAAAATAGTCCAGAATGATATCATCAACTACACAATAGACCATGAGTAAGCACTTTTGACAGCAAGAGAAGAGTCCTCCTCTTAAGGACCGATCCATTAGGACGGAGCTGACAGAATGGCACCATTTCCATGTCATTAGTACAAATTCCTGAATATAGAACTCCACTCAAGGTCCAGGCGTCCAGCTACAAAAGAATTATAGTTGAGAAGGATTTGTGTGTCCCCATTTAAAGATCCTAAAATTGCTTAGATAAAACTTTATAAGATTTCATCTTATTGAATTTATTACACTTTCTAAATCTCAATGAAGGAGTCTTATTGAACTTTATAAGATTTCATCTTATTGGCAGCTGGAGTACATGGACTGGATAGCAGCTCAAGTAGGAATGCCACCAGTTGGTTCTGATTTAAAGGAAATGTATTGGAGTGTTTACAAATGTGCTAGTGTAGTAGGGTATGATTGCTATAGGGATTTGTGGGACATTGAGAATTTTACTCAATGGTCTTTGTAGTTATCAAAATTAGTGGTTTTTGATGTATAACATCATATCTGTTCCTTTATGTTATACATCATTCATTATGTAATTCTTCCAAATAAGACCAAATAATAAAACAAAAAGACGTGAACAAGTATTATGCTTTAATATGAACTTTGAATCAATAAGACTGATTTTCCAGATAGTTGAATTGTCAAATATCATTCAATAATATCTCATACAATTTTATACTGTAAATAGCAACAGGTTCCTCTGGTAGGTGTTTGCACTTGAGGAGAGCTTGAATCTTGCCAGTCATATGCTAAATGAAGCCCTCACATGAAGCTGTTTAAATTTCTAAATGAGCATCGGTTGCAATTCAGTGAGGCCTCAAAAGAAGGATCACACGGTGATGACCAATTCGAGTTTCGCTTATACGACCGAGGTGTTGGCCGGACCTGCGAATGACAAATTACATTAGTATACCAAGACGCATGAATCTGATTATTGAGCCATTAGTGTTTGAGCCCAAGCATGTCTAGAATTTGAGGGGGTGTGTGTGTGTGTGTGTAAGAGTGGTGGTCAAGCCAAGTATAGGCATTTTCCAACCAATCCGACATTATCCATTCTGTCAAATGTGATGTAGCAAAAGAATACTTGAAAGAGAGACAAGTGTTAAGAGATCGACTTCTTGATGAAAACCTTTACATGCTAGTACCGACAGGTAAATGTAACTGAATGAAAAAGTTAAAAGCTAACCGTCCTTTTAGAAATATAAGAAGGAAAAAGGACTCTAGTCAAAATGTAAATACAATTAAAGTTTTCCTACGTTGTGTAAACTGTTAAGTACAATTTTTTTCCAGTTACGGTGATTAGTAACAGGCATGTAATTTTTGTCTTCACACAAAGAACAACACAGTTATTAGAACATGCACCACAGAAGCAATTCTCATGGATCAATCCAACTCACATTATAGCTAGATAACATAAACTAAAGCGAAATTGAGAAAACTACTTACCTGTTGAAGCTTTCACACAACTAGTTCAACGCCTTGTTGGCCAGGTCTGAAGCCTTCTACTAGTTCCTGGCTAACTTTTCCTCAACCAATACTTGTGCGGGCAAGTTAAACTTTTCTAGAAAAAGTATCTGCAGGTATATGCGGATGATGAAAAACCAACCCCTATATATTCACAATCTTCAATTGAAGTTGAAGTTGTAAGGGCTTTTTTCTCCATTTATTTCACACATTTAAGACTAGCCCATTAAGTCCAATAAATGTTTTTGTCCATTATGACCAATGTTTAATAGGTAAAACGATACTGTCTTAGTTTTTGCCATCAATAGGAAAGATGTTTGTCTTTAAGACAAATATTTTATTCCTATTAAAATAAAATCGCGTAAAACCTTCTTCTAGAGTACTCCTTTTTCTTTTCAAATTAGTTAATTAATCAGGCATAGTAGGGACCACAAATTATTAAGCGAGACTTCCAATTATGATATTAATTCGCAAAATAATAAATTACCATATCACAATAAATTATAAATTATTCCACTAAAAATCTGTAGTTGCACTCCTTGATTTAATTTTGAAATCTACCATTACATCTTATTTAACTCCCCATGTTAGAATTATCGACACCAATCAATTAAATTAAATTTTTTAAAATCTAATTCATTGATTAACTTAATCCTTCATAATTGTTCTCAACTTATTTCACGTGACGGATATTAAATCGACCTACAGGGTTTTCACGTGAAAACTTATAAGCAAACATAAAGGGGTGTCTTTTATCTCAAGTCCGAGACATGTTTCTATCAACTAATTATTATTTCACTAGTGCGATTTATTATCATCCAATCTATTAGGAATATATTGACTCATAATAGAGTCTCACCTTTTAATAGATTAAAATAATAAATCAAGCTATATAGATCATAGTAATTATATCTAGATTAAGAGTATAAGTACATGTAATGGACTAGAGAAGTTGTTTATTAATATTCAGAACATAAACGAACATCTCTACTTAGTCCATTCAGTGAATACGAAAGCACCCTAAAACTGGTCAAAGAAATTTTCTATGTGGAGCAAGGGATACTTATTCTTGGTGGTAACCTTGTTCAATTGCATGTAATAAATACATATCCCTATGTTATCATCTTTCTTTTTAACGAATAACACTGGAGCACCCAAAGATGAAGTACTAGGATGAATAAATCCCTTATCAAGCAGTTCTAATAACTTAGTTTTAAGTTCCCTCAACTCTATCAGAGCCATTGATAAAGAGGAATAGAAATTGGGTGAGTGCTCGGCTCCAAATCAATACAAAAATCAAGATCCCTGTCTTGAGGCATACCAGGAAAATCCGTGGAAAATACCTTCTGAAACTAAAAAACCATAGGAATCGACTCAATAGAAGGGGAGTCCACACTACCATCTCAAAGATGAGCTAGGAAGGCTGAACACCCCATCCTGACTAGCATTCTAGCCCGAATAAAAGATATGATTTTCAACGGCCTAGACTTATACGCACCCTCCTACTCTAATTTATCCATACCAGGTATTTCTAGCGTCACTGTCTTAGCATTATAGTTCAAGACAACATGATATGGAGACAACAAAGTCATACCCAGGATAATATCAAAATCAAACATGTATAAAATGATCAAATCTACCCAATTCTGAAAATTCATGTACAAAACAGAACATGCACGATATACATGGGTCACCACCATAGAATCTCCCACTAGAGTAGAAACATATACAGGAGAATCAAGTATATCACAGACCAAATCCAGAACCAAAGCAAATCTAAAAGATACATAAGAGTAAGTGGAACCCTAATCAACCAAAATAATAGTCATCCAGGCATAGACGGGAATAGTAACTATAATGACGGCGGCAAATGCCTCGGCCTTGATCTATCTTGGGAAGGCATAACAATAAGCTCTATCATCAAGCTGGGCAACCCCTCTAGCTGACTATACTCCACCCTTCCCTATATTACCATTACCTCAGTTTTCACCATGACCTCCCTAATTATTATCTCATCCACCCTGTGGACGACTTTTACCGTTACCACCTTTACCTCTACCTATAAGAACCACAAACTAGATTTGCTACTGTTACTGATTACCTATCTACCTTAGAGAACACTTTCTCTTAAAGTGTCCCACAACACCACAAGTATAACAACCTCGCTCAAGAGAAGGCCTGTTGGTCGAAGAGTAGGAAGCCCCTTTGCCTTTAGCAACTGAAGACTGCTGAATAGCCCCTAAAAGACCACCTATAGAGGCTGACAGAGTTGACTGAATTGGGCGAGCTGAATAAGCCTGCTGGCTATGACCTATGGAATAAGAACCACTGAAGTTACCCGCATTTCGGGACTACTTGTCTAATTCCTTAGCCTGACCAACCTTTTTAACTCCCTAAAGCTTTTTCACATAATCAGCCACATAAATGAAACTCCTTTCTATAGATATTTTATGAACAGACAATACCTGAAGATCGATGTTCAAACCTTTAACAAATAACTAGATCCTCTGCTCTTCAGCGTCTAACAGCTGGGTAGCATAGCGAGACAGAGCTTGGAATAAAGCCTCATAGGTTGCAACTGACATACTGCCCTTTTCAAGGGCTAGAAACTCATTTTTCTTATAGTCGCAAAGAGTAAGGGGTGTATACTTCTCTAAAAATAGGGCGTAAAACAAAGCCCAGGTCAATTCTACATTATCCATTCTGTGAAATGTGAAGTAGCAAAAGAATACTTTAAATAGAGACAAGTGTTAAGAGATCGACTTCTTGATGAAAACCTTTAAATGCTTGTACCCTGATAGGTAAATGTAACTAAATGAAAAAGTTAAAAGCTAACCGTCCTTTTAGAAATATAAGAAGGAAAAATGACTCGAGTCAAAATGTAAATACAATTAAAGTTTTCCTACGTTGTGTAAACTGTTAAGTACAATTTTTTTCCAGTTACAGTGATTAGTAACAGACATGTAATTTTTGTCTTCACACAAAGAACAACACAGTTATAAGAACATGCATCGCAGAAGCAATTCTCATGGATCAATCCAACTCACATTATAGCTAGACAACATAAACTAAACGAAATTGAGAAAACTACTTACCTATTGAAGCTTTCACACAACTAGTTTAACGCCTTGTTGGCCAGGTCTGAAGCCTTCTACTAGTTCCTGACTAACTTTTCCTCAACCAATACTTGTGCGGGCAAGTTAAAATTTTCTAGAAAAAGTATCTGAAGGTATCTGCGGATGATGAAAAACCAGCCCCTATATATTCACAATCTTTAATTGAAGTTGAAGTTGTAAGGGTTTTTTTCTCCATTTATTTTACACGTTTAAGACTAGCCCATTAAGTCCAATAAATGTTTTTGTCCATTATGACCAATGTTTAATAGGTAAAACGCTGCTATCTTAATTTCTGTCATCAATAGGAAAGATGTTTGTCTTTAAGAAAAATATTTTATTCCTATTAAAATAAAATTGTGTAAAACCTTCTTTTAGAGTACTCCTTTTTCTTTTCAAATTAGTTAATTAATTAGGCATAGTAGGGACCACAAATTATTAAGCGAGACTTCCAATTATAATAGTAATTCGCAAAATAATAAATTACCATATCACAATAAATTATAAATTATTCCACAAAATCTGTAGTTGCACACCTTGATTTAATTTTGAAATCTACCATTACATCTTATTTAACTCCCCATGTTAGAATTACCGACGCCAATCAATTATATCAATTTTTTTAAAAATTTAATTCATTGATTAACTTAATCCTTCATAATTATGCTCAACTTATTTCACGTGACGGATATTAAATCCACCTACAGGGTTTTCACATGAAAACTTATAAGCAAATATAAAGGTGTCTTTTATCTCAAGTCCGAGACATAGTTCTATCAACTAATTATTATTTCACTAGTGC
Source organism: Capsicum rhomboideum (assembly GCA_031232105.1). Classification (NCBI taxonomy): domain Eukaryota; kingdom Viridiplantae; phylum Streptophyta; class Magnoliopsida; order Solanales; family Solanaceae; genus Capsicum; species Capsicum rhomboideum. The sequence continues at coordinate 153,758,519 of CP124714.1, forward strand.
GATATATTATCATCCAATCTATTAGGAATATATTGACTCATAATAGAGTCTCACCTTTTAATAAATTAAAATAATAAATCAAACTATATAGATCATAGTAATTATATCAAGATTAAGAATATAAGTACATGTAATGGACTAGAGAAGTTGTTTATTAATATTCAGAACATAAACGAACATCTCTACATAGTCCATTCAGTACATATGAAATGTACTAGCTGATGCGCCATGGTTACATGGCACTTTCGATGCTTAAAACAAGGAAAATATGCAATAACTTGGGTGTATTTGGTTGGTATGATGTGGTTTCTTTCCTACTTTACAGGAAAACAATTTTTGAAGGCAACAAATGATCAAAAGGAAGAATCAAGCTCAAGAACGAAGTGTCTGAAGATGAAAGAACAAGAATATGCACCAGAGAGGGAGTCACGACATCACCCACGTGAAGTGGAGGCCACTCACGTGACGTGAGTGGCTGTTGTGACTCATGTTCAGAGATGTTGAATGTGGTCTGATTTCCACGAAAGGCATACACGTGGCTTGAGTACTACCTACGTGACATGAAAAGGTGGCGTGAGTCAACTTCTGAAGATGTCTAATTAATCCTGATTTCCACGACGCTCACCTACGTAGCGTGACTTGGTTCCACTACACCAAGTCACGATACCGTGGAGGTTGCCGACTTTGTTCTCCTGTTCTGATTAGGATATGATTAGCTTTGTATCTATAAATACCCCTGTATAGTCCTATGTGTGAGAGTGAGTCAGTACATTGTTTTGAGATATATTTTCTATTATTTCTGAGTTCATAAACATATTCTCGATTTTGTAGTTACAAACCCTAGCTTCGAGTTTTATTGATAATTGAGATTTCAGTTCTTCTTCATTATTGTGAGTTTACAATCATGTTTTCATCTCTGAATTCTTCTTGTGTTCTTGCAATTATGAGTAGCTAAACTCATTAACTAGGGTTGTGTGAACCATGAGGAATTAACGAAACAGGTTAAGTGCAACGCAACTCTGAACTACTGTGAATGCATGTATTGGTATTTCCTTCGTTGTGATTGATCTTCTAACAGTTATAAACATTAGAAACTCACCTGTATTCTAGACTTTCTCGAGAGAGAGGTATAGATTGGGAAAAGGAGATAACAATAGAGATTTGAAGCTATCAACCTTCATCTATAACTTGAGCCTTAGCGGGAATAGTTATCTGAGGTCCCAGACAAGGGTTAGTAGTGCGACACTCGGAGACCGAGAGGGGAAGAGTGAAATTCGTCTAACCAAGGTCGAAAGACGTTTAGATGAACATATCTTGTCAGATTTTGCATGCAACATAGCGGGACGGTTGTCACGACCCAATTTTTCGAGTCATGATGGCGCCTATCGTAACCCACCAATAGGCAAGCCAAACCCTAGTCCGGAGCAACAAGCGATGGGCTAACGGGCGGAATCTCATAAAACAGAGAAGAAGTGGAAGTAACCATATTTATAAACATACTAAGACTGAGAAGGAAGAGGACAATGTATATAAAGTTCAGAACCCCTCCCAAGACCTGGTAGGGTCAGTACATGAGCCACTACTAACATACCCAAAATACAAGACAGAAACCAAACATGTATAATAAGTACAATAGTCTTGAGAGCAAAAGACTATATAGTAGAGGATGGAGTAGGATCTGCCTCGGACGTCAGTAAGCTCACCCTGCTCCGAAATCAGTGCTAAGAAAAGAGTCACGTCAAAACCGTCGACTGGTGCCTGGATCTGCATCGGGGAAAAAGATGCAGAAGTGCAGTATGAGTACCAGGGAAACGGGTACTCAGTAGGCATCATCGGCCGACTGAGCTTAATATAATATAAGCAAGCTAAAGTGCAGGGGGCATGCTAAGTCTGGTGTACAAGTAATAGATACATAAGTAACGGTCGAGGCGTATAGATATGCTCAGGAAAATATAAGTGCGATACATAATAACGAGTAAATAAATGCGTAAGTAAACACACAAGTCAAACATAACCTATCTGGGCCCCCATAAGCCCGATAGGCACACGGAAGAAAACAATAACCCAGTCTGGCCCCCATAAACCAGTGGGACACACAAGAAAAGTAAATGCATAGTCACCAGTGTCTCGAGGCTGTATCAGTATCCAGTAACCACAATAACCAATAGGAGTGCACCGGTCTTGAACCGGCACCAATGGGTAATAACAAGAGGCCAGACGCCGGAGTCGAACCGGAAGCAGTAGGTAATAACAAGAGGCCACATATATATCATATCTGCCGGACTCGAACCGGAACTCATAGAACAACAACATCATAATCACGGTACCCAGTACCAAAACTCTCCAATCATATCATAACCAGATGCCGAACTCGAACCGAAACTCATAATAATCAGTGGTCGGACTCGAATCGGAACTCATAGTGTACCACAATCCGGGGCCGGACTCGAACCGGAACACCCAATAGTCAATAACCAAAATCATCATACCTGAATCAGTAGCCGGACTCGAACCGAAACTTATCATAGCAAGTAACCAGAATAGAATCAAAGGTCATATCATATCAAATAAACGAGGAACGCCCTAGTGCCAAGTCAATACTATTATATAGGTACAGAAGCTAACTCTACAACATGCTACAAGTCAATCTCGGGGTCCTTCTAGGTCAACTACCTACTATAAAAATATGTATATAAAAGTCTGGGTATACATTACAAGTCATGGAAAGGCGGTTCAGCTTTCTAAGTAAAACTAGCCGACCCCAATCAAATACGGTGCTATCAGGGACGAACAAAGCTAGATAGGCCAACCGGGTATAATCGGGGTGACTTAATCCCGTCATAATCCTAATAGTCATATAGGGCTTATCTAATCCCAAAGATGTCAAAGTTTCGACAAGTCGACAAAAAGGGTAACGGGGCCCGCTACTGGGTCCCGAAAACCAGGTCTGGTTATACTTGTCTAAGTCTGGGCTAAGTTTGTCTAAGCCTGGACTAAGGTCCAACAATAACATTCCCAGACTAGCAACAACAACAACAATACTATCCGACCCCAAATAGGTCATCTGTGGGGTACCACGAGGATAACGGGCCTGGAATATATCCGAATAGCCCCATCCGGCCTAGAAGGCCTAAATAACAGCAAACCACCACCACCAAGTCTATAATACCAGCCCATAATACCAGTACAATAGCATACATATATCACACATAAGCCCAGTCTAAGTGTAAAGGAAGGTAAACCTAGCCTACCTGGACGCCGCCGCAAGCTTGCTAAAAGAACCAACTATTCAGGAGCCTTCCCCTTTCGAGAGGCCTCTGACTGCCGCCACGCTACCAAGATAATAAAATACAGGTCAAAACATAACTATTGATACCTATATTGCATTAGTTCGAAAAAATGTCCGAACAGTCCTCGTGGGGCCCACTTGCGAAATCACGAAACTGAAACCGTTGCAAAGTCCCAAAAAACTCCGTGACCAATAGTCACAACTAGCACCGCTCAATTTGAGCTCAAAATATAGCTCAAACATCAAGACCAATCCCAAAATATACACGAAAATTGCGGTAAAAATAAGAAAACGTACCGTAGAAATGACCAGGACGAGTCCACAGACTCAGATATATAAACCCTTAAGCTTAAACCTCAATGGATTAGATTAATATTGAGCTTATATGATAAGAAATGGAGAGGGAATAAAATGAAATCAGTGGAGTAAATGTCATTTTATTCATTATGGACATTTCGTCCAAATGTATAGATATATATCCATGTACTGGTTGTACTTCCACTAGCATGTGTCAAATTGAAGGCTTCACATAGTGGAGTCACCATGATGTGCGCCTCTCCACTTTCCACGTGGTGGTAGAGGTGGCACATCGGTGCAATTTTATCCCCCTATATATATATTCGGGTATTGTATCGGTTCGTGGTAAAATAAATATAAATTTTTGAATATACCATAATTAATAGAAAATTATTTCTAACAAAACCTCTATAAAATAAAAATATTATTTTAACATATTTAAATTCACTATCTCCGCTTTAATTATCAATAGGTTATAAAACTATTATAAAATAGTATAGATATATCATAACTAAAGAATTTTATAAAGTTCAAAAATATTTTCAAAAGGTAATTACCTATGTCATTTTACCAAATTCAAATTTAATTTAATATTTTATAACGTGCTCGATCTAAATAATATTCTCAAACGAACTGTCAGTCCCAGCAAGTCATAAATAACTTGGGGCAGATATAGAAAAGCTCTAAACGCTTAAACACATGAAAACGAAGGAAATGACCGGGAAGGTCATTACAACGGTTTTGTTAGCACAAGTAACCGGTAGTGTTAACGAATCATTGGGGATCACAGTCCTAGTGTACTTCTCTTATTGTCTACAAACTCGATACAATCAAAAATAGTTACTATCACTATTTACTTACAAAACCCCCAGTTTTTACTTATTTGCCAACTACTAGAACAAGAACTTAACTTACTTCCGTCCTATTCCCTGTGGGATCGACCCCAACCTAGTTGGGTTATATATTTGACAGCGACCGCTTTATACTTCTTAGGAGTCATATTTTGGGCGACATCAAATTTTGGCGCCATTGTCGGGGGATACGGCTACGGAGTTGATTAGTATTGGTTGGAGTTGATTGGTTTTGTTTTTACATACTTTGAGGGTACACGCTAGTGTATGCCCAATGCTAGGAGTCAAGACAATCCCTGATTCCACTTGATCTTGAAATTGAAAGAACTCTGAGAGCTAATCGAAGAATGGTAAATACTGACGGAGTTCAGGATCCCGCAGTTGCGGGAGACATTCATGAAATAGCGGATCAAACTACCGCTCGATTGAAACAGGAAGAGCAAGCTAGGCAAGCTGCTCTTAGACAAGAAGAAAGAGATAATCGAGCGATGCAAGAAGCAGCACAATATTTGGCTGATGCTGAAAAGCAACAAAGAAGACTTAGAGCACAGCAGAGACCAAATGTGCCTATTTATGATGATCCTGAAGAAGGGGATATGGCTTATCTCAAACCGATTGAGACTGGTGCCATCATTCCACCAGAGTTACCTCCGGGCACGAAGTTTGACATTACCAGTGCCATGATTCATTTGCTAAATTTGAAAGGTGTGTTCGTCGGTCTTCTTTCAGATGATCCAAACATGCACATGATGAATTTTGTGGGGGTCTGCACTGCCTATAATCTGCCTGGAGTTAACTAAGAAGCGATTCGATTGGGATTGTTCCCATTCTCTCTAACATGAGAAGCGACATTGTGGTTTGAAAATTACCACGAGGTTCCATCACCACTTGGCAAGACTTGAGGAATTAATTTCTAGAAAGATTTTTTCCACCTTCTAAGATGCTTCAGTTGAAGGATGAGATTTATAATTTCAGAAAACTACATTGTAAAGCACTTTATGAGACATGGCTCAGATTCAAGAAGAAGATGCAGAATGTGCCGAATCATAGGATGAGTGGTAGAAATTTACTTGAAATTTTCTACAGGGCTTTGAATGCAAACACTAAGGCTGTAGCAAATACTATCACCGGTGGAACATTCATGAGTCTGAGATGGGAGCAAGCTTTAGAGATATTAGATCGTATCACTAAGACCAACCAAGGATGACATACTCGGGAGAAAGATATGCCTGCTGGTACATATGCTATTGGAGCCTCAGCTGCACAACGGGCATTGGACGAAACAGTGGCTCAAGAGGTTGCGCAACTAAGGACAGAAATTTGTTTGCTTACTAAACAAATTGTAGCCAGAGATACTGAAAAGGTGCATGCTGTAGGTGCACAAGGTAAAATGCCTAGACATGATGATAGTGAGTCTGATGAAGAGGCTAAGTACCTAGATTGAGAAGTGGCAGGTTTTTGAGCCAAAGGCCAAGGGTCTAATCAAGACTCTTGGAACTCAAGGCAAGGGAATCAAGGTCGGTACTATTATGGTGACAATTACAATAAATTGGGAAACAGAGATCAAGAATGAGACCGTGACGGTGATTGGAGATGAAAGGATGATTATAGAGAGCAGATGGCCTTTATGTACCCACAGGGAGCCGTGATGATGAGTCTGGTAATTTAAGAATGGAGGCCCTTCTTAATAAATTGGTCAAAGGGTTAGAAAGCTAGGAAAATTATTGGAAGGAGATTAGGTCAGACATTTCGGGAATAAGTCAGAAAGTGGAGTCTCATTCAACTGCCATTAAACAGTTGGAGCAACAGTTCGGGTAGATTTCATTGGCACTGAATCAACATCAGCCAGGCACCCTTCCAAGCAATACCGTCCAAAATTCAAAGAATGATAGCCATTGTCTAGCCATTACTACTAGAAGCGGGAAATACACGACAGATCCACCTATACCTGCCGACAGTGGTAAGACTAATGAGCTGATGGTTATTGATGTAGAAATTGAGTTAGAGCTGGATAATTCAAAGGGCAAAATAATTCCAGAACATCATGATACTAGCGAAAAGGCAAACTCTGAAAAGAGGAAGGAAAAGGAGGTACCACAAGTGCTGAAAACTATCCCACGACCTCCTTCTTCCTTTCCTCAAAGGTTGAGAAAAAAGGCTGAGGAAGCTAAATATCAGAAGTTTATTACAATGTTGAAGGATCTGTCAGTAAACATCCCTCTTGTTGAGGCATTGGAGCAGATGCCAGGTTATGCAAAGTTCATGAAATACTTGGTGACAAAGAAGAGTACTATTAGTTTTGAGCCAACAAATAACTTACATCATTGTAGTGCATTGGCTTTGAGTTCCCTAGTTGAAAAGAAGGAGGATCCAGGAGCTTTCACAATTTCCTGTACTATCGGGTCCTACAACTTTGCTAAAACACTTTGTGATTTGGGTGCTAGCATTAACTTAATGCCATTAGCCGTGTTCAAATAGTTGGGGTTGGGAGCACCAAAACCAACCTCTATGAGACTTCTCATGGCTAATTGGACTGTGAAAAAGCCAGTGGGCATTCTGTATGATGTCTTGGTAAAGGTTGCATCTTTCATCTTTCCGGCTGACTTTGTGATTCTTGATTGTGAAATTGACTTCGAGGTTCCCATCATATTGGGAAAACCATTCCTTGCCACTGGTCATGCACTGGTCGACATGGAAACATGGCAGATGAAATTCAGGTTAAATAAAGAACATGTCACTTTCAATGTTTGTCGTTCCATGAAGCAACCAAGAGATAAGTGGGTGATTTTGGTGGTAGATGCAGTTGATGATAGTGATGTTGTTGTGTCTCTTGAAGAAAGGTTGGGGGTAGAAGCTCTTGTGGCTGTGATTATGAATTTTGATAGCAATGGTATTGAGAAATACGCTGAGATGGTTGGTGCACTCACTGGTAAGGGAGCATACACTTGTGCTCCAAAGAAGCTTAATCTCGATTTGAAGAATAGGGTGACCCCACCAGCTCGTCCATCTATTGAAGAGCCTCCAGTTTGGGAGCTTAAGGCTCTTCTGGTTTACCTTGGCTACACATTTTTGGGAGCCAACAACACCTTTCCTGTGATTATTTCTGCTAAATTGGTGGAGTGGCAAGTAGAGGCTCTAGTTTCGGTATTGAGAAGATTTAAGAGGGCCATTGGTTGGTCCATTGCTGATATTTTAGGAATTTCACCCGATCGTTGCACTCACAAAATTCAACTTACTCCTAAGTGCGTATCGAGCATTGAGCACCAATGTCGTCTAAATCCACCTATGCAAGAGGTTGTGAAGACAGAAATCATCAAGTGGTTAGATGCAGGAGTGGTTTACCCTATTACTGATAACAAGTGGGTGAGTCCAGTTCAGTGTGTGTCGAAAAATGGGGGAATCACTGTGGTTTCAAACGAAAAAAATGAGTTGATTCCAATGAGGCCAGTTACTGGATGGAGTGTTTGCATGGATTATCGAAAGCTGAATTCTTGAACAGAAAAAGGTCTTTTTCCTATGCCCTTCATGGATTAGATGTTAGACCGTCTTGCTGGTAGAGTATGGTATTGCTTTCTTGATGGCTATTCGGGGTATAATCAGATCTTCATAGCCCTTGAAGACCAAGAGAAGACCACTTTCACTTGTCCATACGAGACATTCACATTTAAAAGGATGCCTTTTGGTTTGTGTAATGCACCGACCACTTTTTAATGTTGTATCATTTCTATTTTCTCCGACATAGTGGAAGACACTATTGAGGTTTTTATGGATGATTTTTCTATTGTGGGAGACTCATTTGATAATTTATTGACACACCTTGCCAATGTTCTGCAGAGATGCGAGGATTGCAACTTAGTGCTGAATTGGGAAAAATGTCACTTTATGGTCAACGAGGGTATCATATTGGGGCATAGATTTCAAAGAAGGGTATTGATGTTGATAAGGCAAAAATTGAGGTGATTGAAAAGTTACCTCCACCTATCTTTGTGAAAGGTATTCGAAGTTTCTTAGGTTATGCCGGCTTTTATAGAAGATTCATCAAGGATTTCTCTAAGATTGCACATCCTTTATCCAGATTGGACGATGCCTTTTGAGATTATGTGTGATGCTAGCGGAGTGGCTTTGGGTGCAGTCCTTGGCCAAAGACGTGAGAAGATTTTACATCCGATTTACTACGCTAGCAAAGTGCTTAATCCAGCTCAAAAGAATTATATTGTGACTGAGCAGGAATTATTGGCTATGGTATTTGCTTTTGAGAAATTTAGGTCTTACTTGATAGGTACGAAGGTGATTGTGCATACAGACCACGCAGCTCTTCGGTATCTTATGTCAAAAAAAGATGCTAAGTCAAGATTGATTCGGTGGGTACTTCTATTGGAAGAATTTGACTTTGAAGTCAAGGATCGTAAGGGAACCGAAAATCAAGTTGCTGACCATCTATCATGCCTTGAGGAGGAGGCCATGCTTAAATTAAGGGATGATCTTAAGATTGATGATAATTTTCCAGATGAGCAAGTACTAGCAGCATTTCAAGATTTAATCCCTTGGTTTGCTGATTTTGCCAACTTTTTGGTAAGTGATCTAGTTTCGGAAGATATGTCATATCAGCAGAGAAATAAGTTCATGCAAGAGGTAAGAAAATTCTTCTGGGATGAGCCGTATTTATTTAGGGTGTGTGCTGATGGCATAATTCGAAGATGTGTTCCAGAGGTTGAGATGATGAGTATTTTGGAAGCATGTCATTCATCTCCAGTTGGGGGTCATCATGGAGGTGTGTGGCCTGCCCATAAAATCTTGCAATGTGGGTACTACTATCCCAGCATTTACAAAGATACTCATGATTATGCTCGCGCTTGTGACCATTGTCAAAGGCAAGGGAATATCTCACGCAGACACGAACTTTCCATGACAACTATACTTGAGCTGGAATTGTTCGATGTGTGGGGAATTGACTTTATGGGCCCTTTTGTGAGCTCACATGGGATGAAATACATCTTGGTAGCTGTTGACTATGTTTCTAAGTGGGTGGAGGCAATTGCGCTTCCTAATAACGAAGGAAGAAGTGTCACAACATTCTTGAAAAAGAATATATTTTCACGTTTCGGTACACCCCGAGTTATTATTAGTGATGGAGGATCCCACTTCTGCAATCGTCTGTTCAAGGCCCTGCTTGAAAAATATGGTGTTAAACATAAGGTGGCAACACCTTACCATCCTCATACAAACGGGCAAGTTGAGGTGTCGAATTGTGAGATCAAGTCTATTTTGGCAAAAACAGTTAATGCCAATAGAACTGACTGGGCTCGAAGATTGGATGATGCATTATGGGCATATTGAACTGCTTTTAAAATGCCAATTGGTGCATCACCATTTCAGTTGGTTTTTGGAAAATCTTGCCATCTGCCTGTCAAACTTGAGCATAAGGCTTTGTGGGCATTGAAAAGGTTGAATTTAGACTGGAGTGAAGCGGCTAAATTGAGACTTGAGCAGATGAATGAGATGGGTGAATTTCATCTCTAAGCTTATGAAAGTTCAGCAATATATAAAGAGAAGATAAAATTACATCATGATCGTCGAATTGATAACCGAGAGTTTCACCTGGGAGATTTGGTTCTACTTTATAACTCCAAGCTTCGCTTGTTTGCTGGAAAATTAAAGTCCAAATGGTCCGGACCATTCACGGTGGTTAGGGTATTCCCACATGGATTAATTGAGCTAAAAGGAGTATATAATGTTCTATTCAAGGTCAATGGGCAGCGTGTTAAGCATTATGTGGGAATCACGGAAGAAATAAAGACATGTGAAGAACCTGAGCTTAATGAAGTCTATGTAGTCAAGCTAGCCATGTCGTGCCGCGACGTTAAATTAGGCTCTTCATAGGAGGCAACCCATGGGCTAGTTGGTGAAGTCTGAGTAGTCAAGCTAGCCGTGTCATGCCGCGACATTAAATCAAGCGCTGATTGGGAGGCAACCCAAGATTTTATTATGTTGTGATCTGAGCATTGGAGGAGCAGTTAGCTGAAATTCACAAAATTTACCTGAATAGATTCAGTACTACTCACGCCGTAACTCACATCACGTGTGTATACTCACGACACGTGGATGGTGCCGTGAAAATCAGAGGTAAGTTTCAGGTTTCAGAATCTCATTTACGGCAGCGTACCCTCGTGACGTAGGTCAACCCATGTCACGTGAGTTGTATCGTGAAAATCAGAGGCAACTTCAGAGATTAGAATCTCACCTACGATAGAGGACCCACGTGATGTAGGTCAACCCATGTCACGTGGGTTGTATCATGAAATCATAAAAACTCAGATATCCAAGACCCGACCCAACCCGACCCATTTTTTTTTTAAAATCGATTCCCTTCTTCTTTACCTGATACAAATTTCGAACACACCCCATTATTTCTCTACTTATAATTCATCCAACTAAACCCTTAATTTTCAAATTTCTCCACACTATCAATCGAAAATCCGACCCACCCACCCCAATTTTCAATCACCACAGGCCACCACGACCCAAATACCCTCCAACCCGACCCCTATATTTAAAAATCTGACCCACCCACCCTAAAATCTGATCCCCACAGGCCACCACGACCCAAATACCCAGAAACCTGACCCTAAATCCAAAATTTGACCCAACCCAACCCAACCCAAACCAAATACCCAAAATCCGATCCTAAACCCGTTACCATGCCTCCCAAATAAACCCCAAAAGTGACCATCTTGATTCTTCATCCAGAATTCACACCAAAAATCCAAAATTGCCAACCCATTTGTGTGATGAACCGAATGAATCCAATAAAAATGGGTCCGTGGAGGAGTTTTCAATTGGACATGATGATACTACATTAGTACCTCGTACCACGAGGTTACAGACTCGAGCCCAAGCTGCTGCCCGGGCTGCACTTTAGCTAATTCTACCACCGATAGCACCGGTTGTTTTGGATCAGTCTTTCGAGTCCGCCCCTTAGTTTGAAGAGGGGGAGGATGATTCAATTTCAGGCTCTGCGGATGATTCTACAGGTCAGGGTACCTCTGCAGTGGAGGCTACAACCTCTATTTTAGGTACTGGTGCGCAGAGTGCTCCGCCTCTTGCACAAAGTAGGGAGGTTCAGCGGTGGTGTGTTCAGGGCATGCGTACGTATTATGACAGGGATGCCAAGCTGACAGAGCGGGGTGTATCTCGGAGGAGTATTATGGAGGAGCCCCGATATAGGATTAAGGATTTAATAGCATTGCCGAACATCTGGGCTGTGTTTGAGCAGTATGGATTTGGTTGGATGGCGAAGCCTCCTGCTCACTATAGCTCGAAATTGGTCTGGGAATTTTATGCCTCATACGCTGCATCAGTTGACTTGAGTACACCTGTCGGGAAGCGATACAGGGATTAGCCCTTATTGACACACATTTTGGTGTGAGTACCCAGGTTGATATATCGGTGCAGACCATTCACCGCTTCTTGTTTGGTGCGGATCGTCCACTACCCGCTACGACTGCTGAGTTTGATCACCGCATGGACACTGTCAGAGATCGGATTAAGATGTGGGATGCGGACCAAAAGTTGGAGCTGCTGAAGTGGATTGCAGGGTATATAGCTGAGGACAGTGTGGCTGCGAGTTGGGTGACTGGTAAGCTGGATATCAAGAAATCCACGCTATATTTTGCCAGCAGATTTTGGTGGTCAGTTGTTCGGCACCGATTGGGTCCAACTAATGCTGACAATTCACTTACATTGGAATGGGCCGTGGTGGTAGACAACATCCTTGTGGGTTATGATATTCATATTGCCAGATACATCATCCGGGAGATTCATGAGCGGGCCTTTTAGGACCACACCAGTATACTGTTCCTCTGCTTGATCCAGAGTCTCTGTGATAGGGCGGGTGTGGCTAGGCTACCTACCCTTGATCATTATATAGAGGTGACCCGTATAGTGGATATTGGTTTGATGCAGCAGCGGGGATCTCACCCCATTCTTCCACGGGGTTAACAGCCGTCCGAGTCGTCAGGAGCAACCCTTTTTAAAGGGCCTGGAGATAGAGATAAGCCGAGTAATGCACCTATGCCTATTCTAGTACCGGTTCGGGTACCCGAGACTATTCCTGTATCGGCTGTGGGCACTATCCCTATTGATGATACAGTACCTGGTACTACAGCTCCACCACCTTTTGAGGGATTTTCTACAGCAGTTGATTGATAGACAGACGCAGATGTTCAAGCGGCAGACTCACACTAAGACCCAGATGGCTAAGTTGGTATCCCAGCTTAAGCCATGGGTTAGGACCACGGTAGAGGCTGCAAAGGCTAGGGTTGAGGCCCGGATGACTGCAACGATGGGTCAGTTTATGAGGGGACTGCATGGGAGGATTGATAGCTTTGAGGTACGGTTGGCCACCTGGTTGAGTGCTACACAGGATCCTGATATGACCAGATTGACATAGGAGGTGGCAGCATTGAGAGAGGAGGTTAGAGCGTTGACTTCGACCAACACTCCTGTTATCCCAACTATGCCTGCTCCGGTACCGATGCGACCAGCCTTTGAGGTAGATCTATTTTCCTATGAGGAACCTCCGATGGATAGAGCCAAGAGACCCCACAGTCCGTAGGACCAGGTTGACAGTGATGATGAGTATGAGAGTAATCTTTGGAGAGCGGTTAAAGCCTCCAGGGTGGAGTACCATACAATCCAGATAGAAGAGGAACATAGGGCGTGTGGTGCATCCGCTAGTCAGGCCGCCCCTCTATCAGATGCGCTTACTAGAGAGCCCACTGAGCAGACTGATTATCCCGCTGCGGGTGGGCCCACTTCCGATACTTAGGGCGCCACAGGTATGTATTCACTCCCTTGTATTTTATTGATATCTGTGCATTGAGGAAAGTGCACCATTGTTAGTTGGGGGTGGGGGTGTACCACCACTTGGGGGGTTTTGTTGCCGTGTTTCTTTTCCCCCGAGTGTGATATCATAGTAGAACCGACATGTTTAGGGTGTTATTTATATTATTATGTGTTTATGTGTTGAATTAGGAGAAAAATAAGGGAACCGTAGTGCAGTCTAGTTTTGAATTTTTTTTTATGCTTTTTGAATGTTAAGGATACCCCTCCTGAATTTTTTTTTATTTTGAAGTATGTGTGTGTAGCATGTTTATGTGTGACAACTATTGGATCTTGTTATGGCACTAGGATTATAGACAAAATAACTGTAGCTAGCATCACATGAATCAGATAGATAGTAGTTGATAATGTAACTCTGTGCTTGGGGAGTGTGTGGTCATTACTTAGTCAACTTTGTGTGTGCGATCCAGAACTTGCCCGGTTAGTCTTTCCTAGGTTAGAGGATAGTGGTTAGGAAAGGATCATAGGCCGTTTTTGAATAAGTCCACTTTTAGCCTAAACGCCTGACCAAATAAATTAAATATCCCTTGATCCCAATTTTGAGCCGTAATGGACGTATTTCGTTCATTAGCCTATTCACCTTCCCATTTTAGTTACAATGAACCTGCCTTGACCCTGGTCCCCCTTGGACATTGTGTACCTCAACTCAGCCAAATAGCCTAAGTTGAGGGTGGCTATTATAGGGGTGCGTAGATTGATTTGGGTATGAAGAAGGGGGTAATAATAATTAAAAAAAGAGAAAACAGATTTGGGTGTGAAGAAAAAAAAAATATAAAGTAAAGAAAAAGAAAAAAAAATATAGTTGTTTGTGTTGTGAAGTTTGAAAAAAATCACACCCAAAATTTGAAAATAAAAGAAAGGAGAATAAGGGAGGATAAAAAGGAGAAAGGTTGGAAGTTGGAGCCAAAAATAGTGTAGTGTCAAGGAGGGTTGAGTCACCATATCCATATGTACCATACCCGTCCCCAAGCCTACACTACAAGCCGAGTAAAAGTCCTATAGTGATCCTAGTCCAACTGTCTGATAACTTAAAGCATAGAAAATAAGGGCAAGCCTATGGTATTTCATGCACACTGTTTGAACTTCTTTGTGAGAGAGTGTTTTGATTGAGTCCCTAATTTGAGATTCATTAGCATACTGTGAGTGCATGGGACATCTTTGATTGTGAGAGTACATGGGTTGCATTGGTAGCTGCTATTTGTTCGAATAATGTCATTTGCATAAATGCTTAGTTGTTTGTTCATAATCTGGTGCCATCACTTGATCCCTTCTGTGTCATGATAATATGTTGCTTGTATACACATTATGATTTTGATTTGCAAATAGGAGGAGTCGGTAAAGTTTTTTTGTGCCAAAGGAAATAAGTTGACTGTCATAGGTCCCTTAGGTTTCTATTAGTTAAGCATCATATATATATCTATTTTTGTTTTGTTCGCCTGAGGACATGCAAACGTTCTAAGTTGAGGGTGTTGATGCACCATGGTTACATGGCACTTTCGATGCTTAAAATAAGGAAAATATGCAATAACTTGGGTGTATTTGGTTGGTATGATGTGGTTTCTGTCCTACTTTGCAGGAAAACAGATTTTGAAGGCAACAAATGATCAAAAGGAAGAATCAAGCCCGAGAATGAAGTGTCTGAAGATGAAATAACAAGAATATGCACCAGAGAGGGAGTCACGACATCACCCACGTGACGTGGAGGCCACTCACGTGACGTGAGTGGCTGTCATGACTCATGTTCAGAGATGTTGAATGTGGTTTGATTTCCACGGCAGGCATCCACGTGGCGTGAGTACTACCTACGTGACATGAAAAGGTGGTGTGAGTCAGCTTCTGAAGATGTCTAATTAGGCCTGATTTCCACGACACTCACCTACGTAGCGTGACTTGGTTCCATGACACCAAGTCACGATACCGTGGAAGTTGCCGACTTTGTTCTCCTGTTCTGATTAGGATAGGATTAGCTTTGTATCTATAAATACCCCTGTATACTTCTATGTGCGAGAGTGAGTCAGTACATTGTTTTGAGAGATATTTTCTATTGTTTCTGAGTTTATAAACATATTCTCAATTTTGTAGTTAGAAAACCTAGCTTCGAGTTTTATTGATAATTGAGATTTCAGTTCTTCTTCATTATTGTGAGTTTACAATCATGTTTTCATCTCTGAATTCTTCTTGTGTTCTTGCAATTATGAGTAGCTAAACTCATTAACTAGGGTTGTGTGAACCCTGAGGAATTAACGAAATAGGGTAAGTGCAATGCAACTCTAAACCGTTGTGAATGCATGTATTGGTATTTCCTTCGTTGTGATTGATCTTCTAACGGCTAGAAATATTAGAAACTCGCCTGTATTCTAAACTTGCTCGAGAGAGAGGTATAGATTGGGAAAAGGAGATAACAACGGAGATTTGAACTTATCAACCTTCATCTAATAAATTGAGCCCTAGCGGGAATAGTTATTTGAGGTCCAAGACAAGGGTTAGTAGTGCGACACTCGGAGACTAAGAGGAGAAGAGTGAAATTCGTCTAACCAAGGTTGAGAGACGTTTAGATGAACATATCTTGTCGGATTTTGCATGCAACATAGCGGGACGGTTTTGTTAGCACAAGTAACCGGTGGAGTTAAGGAATCATTGGGGATCACAGTCCTAGTGTACTTCTCTTATTGTCTACAAACTCGATACAATCAGCAATAGTTACTGTCACTGTTTACTTACAAACCCCCCCAGTTTTTACTTATTTTCCAACTACTCGAACAAGAACTTAACTTACTTCTGTCCTATTCCTTGTGGGATCGACCCCAACCTAGTTGGGTTCTATATTTGACAGTGACCGCTTTATACTTCTTAGGAGGCATATTTTGGACATCACTAGCCCAAGAAGTTGGAGTATTACCACTCTCATAATTAAGATCAAATTATATTTAATCCTGTGCTACAATCATCAAGATGTATTTCGTATTTCATCTCTGATTGTGAACAATAATTTATAACTTATAAGAATCAATAATTTTAACCTTCCATGTATAAGCTAAATAACTCCATACTCAAAATTGTCTACTATATAAGTAAAAGACACACATGTTAACACAATGATCTTATTAAAAAAAAATTTTATTAAATAAACTAAACCAAGTCTTTACATTGAATGAAAACATAATACTATAGCCTAAACCACATGGTTCATAGTATATTCTATCAATCTCCCAGTTAGACTTATAACCATGCATTCACAACTCTAACGCCCATTTCTTCCACTTGCTTATCAAAAGACTTCTGTGTCAAGCTCTTTGTAAACGGGTTTGCCAGATTGTTCTTTGACTCAATCTTCAATACTTTCACATCACTTCTTTGAGTTATATCCCGAATCAAATGATATTTTCTCTCATTTTGTTTACTTTTTTTTATGACTTCGTGGTTCATTTTAGTGTGCAACCGTACCACTATTATCATAATGAAGTGTGACTTGTGCTTGAACCAAAGGAACCACAACAAGCTCTTTCAAAATGTTTTCAAGCCAAACAGCCTCTTTAGCCACCTTAGATGGAGCTACATATTCAGCCTCCATGGTTGAATCAGCAACACATGATCTCTTGATGCTCCTCCAACTTATGGCTCCACCTTCTAAAGTAAACACATATCCTAAGGTAGATTTTCTCGAATCTCTATTTGACTAGAAGTCTGAATCTGTATACCTAAGTGGTACTAGATCGTCTAAGTGAAAAACAAGCATGTAATCCTTAGTCCTTTTTAGGTACTTGATTTTATGCTTGACTGCAGTTCTATGTTCTTGCCCAGGATTAGACTGAAATCTACTAACCATGCTAACAACAAAGTAAATATTAGGTCTGGTGCATAATATATCATACATGAGACTCCCTACAGCAGAAGCATAAGGAACCGCCTTCATTCTCTCTATCTCATCAGCCATTTTGGGTGACTGGTCTTTTGATAAAGTAATTCCATGCCTAAAAGGAAGGAATTCCTTTTTGGAATTTTGCATATTAAACCTCGCAAGAATAGTGTCAATATAAAATGCTTGAGATAAGCCTAATATCCTTTGTTTACGATCTCGCATGAGCTTTATCCTAAGGATATGAAGCCGCTTCTCCCAAGTCTTTCATATCGAAACGTGAGGAAGACCACTCCTTACCAGAATTCAATAAGCTCACATTATTTCCTATGAGCAAGATATCTACATATAGAATCAAAAAAGCTACTTTGTCTCCATCCCACTTTTTATAGATGCATGCCTCATTTTCATATTGATCAAAATCAAAAGTCTTTATCCACGCCCTAGATGTCTGTTTTAATCCATAAATAGATTTTTTAAGTTTACATAACATGTTCTCATTACCACTTTTAAGGAAACCCTCTGGTTGTGCCATATAGATGCACTTATCAAGGCTCCTATTTAGAAAAGCCATCTTTACATCTATTTTCCAAATCTCATAATCATAATGAGTAGCAATGGATAAGAGAATCCTAATGGATTTAAGCATGGCTACCAAAAAAAATATTTTCTCATAATCAATTCCTTCTTTTTGAGTGAACCCTTTAGCAACAAGCCTAGCCTTAAAAGTTTGCACTTTCCCATCCACTCATCTCTCTTTTTTATAGATCCATCTACAACCAATAGGTTTGACCCCCATAGATGGTTCTACAAGATCCCAGACTTGATTTGAGTACATGGATTTCATTTCAGATTTCATAGCAACAACCCACATTTTAGATGTAACACCCCGTACCTTCCCGACCCTACTTGACGATGTTGAACGATGTTTACTTAGGTACCGAGAGCCACAAGTATGTATTTTGTAATGTTATTGACGAGATAATTGATATTGACCCTCGTACATGTGATTAGACCTTCGTAGGAGGTGTTTTGTGACTTCATGGAACATTTTTGGGGTTAAAAACGAGGCTTGGAGGACCTCCTAACAAAGGATATGAAAGGTAAGAAGTAAGTTAAAGAATAGAACTTGAAGTATCTAACCAAATCCGCAAAGAAATGTCGAAGAACAATATTTTTTGAAAAACTTTTGCCCAGGCGCGCCAGGGGACGTGCCAGGCCGCTAAATGCCCAAATGTTTTGGGCACAGGGAGCAAGCTGGCCCGCCCAAGGGCGTGCCAGGCTCCTTGTGTCCACCTTTCAAAAGTTGGAAATTTTTCTAAGTCCCAAGGGTGCCCGGGGATGTACCGGGCTGCTTTTTGCCACGTTTCTTCTACAACCAAGAGCATATGCATGAAATGATTGAAGTATTATATTGGCATGGTAAAATTACTCGTGAACGAATTTGGCATCAAAATGACGATTTTACCCTTGTAGTCAAAATAAGCCATACGTGGCTAGAATCACTTATTTTTGGGATTGAGGCTACGAATATGAATCGCGTGAGTGGGAATATTGTCGTAACATGTATTAAATGAGTTAAACATGAGAAATTATTGGATTAATTGAATTGGGCTCAATACAAGCCCAAAATGAGGCAAAATACATGACCCAAATAGGCTAAAATGACCCATTCTTCTCCCTTTGACCACTTAAAACATGACATTTAATGCCAAGAAGACTTGAGGGCCTATATATATGTGGAAAATCTGATTTTTATTCAAAGGAACACACAACACATTTCTAGAAATTTCCCAAAATTTCTCTCAACTATTAAAACCCTAAGCCATCTTCTTGGACAAGATCATCCATTAACAAGTTTAGGTAAGTGATTATTTTTGTACTTTAGCATGTTATATGTATGAGAGATTATGTAGATCATGTTGGTTATGCTTGGAAGTGTTGAACATGTCACTTGGTGTTTTTGTAAAAAGATGTGTTATCCATGGGATTTAAACTAGAAATATAACTTGTGGTTTTGATGAAAGAGCATGGTAGGGACGAAATATCAACATGCATGGTGTGATTATGTTATTAAATTTGTTATTTTTCTATAAGTGTAAAATATGGAATTTTGGTCGATATGTGATATGAGGTGTATTAAGGTGACTTGATGGAGTAATTGTGATGTTGTGGTGATGGAGAAGTGTAAAGTATGAACTTGGTGTGACATGCTATTGGTTTATGATATATTGGTCAATGTTGGGTATGTTGTGGTATTGTTGGTAAGACCATGCCGTAAATGGTATTGTAAGGGGATAAATGACATTATACGGCGGTCATATAGCTTATTGTCATTTTGTACACTTGTAAAGAAACCATTTGATAATGTAAGCCCGGTATGTATTTGTGTTGTAGAGTAAGACTTAAGGAAGGAGCGGGACTATTGTGTTCACGTATAGGATTGAGTATTCATATTTAGAATACGAGGTATGTAAGGTTACTCTTTCCGTATTCTTCTGCGGCATTTAGTGTATACCTTGTTATTGTACTTACTCATTTTCGAAATATCCTAAGGCACCTCATTTCATGTTATCATCTATTACTACTCATATATACTTTATTCTTGATCTATTGTCATTCATGTATCACATAATTATGGACATGGTTCCAAGATCCAATAATGTTATGTTCCAAAGCTTCCAATAATGTTACAACTACAAAGTATCAATCTCATGAACGTAAAGGCATAAATTAAGCACCTATGTGTTTCCAATAATGATATACTCACCGAATGGACTATTTCATAGGTTAAAGAAGTAATGTTGTAAAGAGAGGTGATGAGTTCTTGGGTGGTAACCCAAGGGTTAAATACCTAGCATGGGTCGATCCCAATATCTCGGGTGGTATCCCAGGGATTAAAAGAACACCTAGAATGGGTCAATCCCACAACTAGGGTGGTATCCCAGGGGCAAAAGAAAAGCCTAGCATGGGTCGATCCTGAAAACTATTGAATACCCACTGATCAGCTTGGGGGCCCGGGTATTGTAAGAATGGAAGGATGAGAAGTGAGTGATGAAGGTAGCGAGTGAGCATAAAAGTAAAAGAAGTAATTCATTGAATGTACATATTTTCATACATATAGAGTGATGACTTATCCATATTGGTTCTTTACTTATATTTGATTTCATTAAAGTTTTGATGTATCATAGTGTTTCTTATGGCCTTACATACTCAGTACTTTCTTCGTACTGACCCCTCTTGGGGGATTTACCTTACTTTCTGCGAGCACAGGCACTAGTAGACCTCTCCAGTAGGCTACAGGACATCTGTTGATCGTTGATGAGCTCCAGTTGGTTCGTGGCTTTTTGGGTCTCTTATGTACATTTGTTTTGGTGCTGTAATGTTGTGTAAAGCGTGGACTTGTCCCGAAATTAAGATGTTTATGTGGGTACTTCTGTTAGAGGCTTTTGCAGACCGATGTGGGTATGTAACGTAAGAGATCTACGTCAACCTTGACTTGATGTCCCCAACGGCCAAGTTTCTTTAATATATATATATATATATATATATAATGTTTCATGATTTCCGCTCCTAGCATTTTATGTCTTTACGAGGTGGTGATGATTCTTATAGTATGCATATGATTGAGCATGAGTAAATATTGGTTCTCTCGGGCCTTATCAGCTTCGGGTGCCAGTCCGCCCCGTTGGGATACGGGGCGTGACAAAAGTGGTATCAGAGCAGGTCATTCTAAGGATGTCTACAAAGCCGTGTCTAAGTAGAGTCTTACTTATCGATGTGTTGTGCACCACATTTATAAGTAGGAGGATACGGGACATTTAGGAGTTGTTTAATTTCTTCATTTCTAGATCGTGCAATAGAGCCAGTGTTGTAAATTGAATTCTATTTGACCATTGGAATTGATTTTCTTTGATATAGTAACAATACCGATGACAAGAAGAGGTCGAGGTAAAAGTAAGAGACTAGACAGAATAGCGGGAGAAAAAACTAGTAGAGCCCCACCTGAACCAGTTAATCAAGGTGGTGCTGAACCAGAAATGGCATCATAGGATTCTTCTACTCTTTCAGTTTCAGAAGAGTCAAGAGGAAGAGACGTACCTGTAGAACCACCAGTGAATACTACTGACCAGGACTTAAAGAATACAGTGCAGATGTTGACCGGAATAGTTGCTGCACAGGTTCAGGGACAAGGTGGTCCGATGACAGGTGATGATAGTGCAGCGAGAGCATCTTGTCGACGGACCCATGATTTCTTGAAATTAGATCCTCCTACATTCACTGGATCAGAACTGAATGAAGATCCACAAGACTTTATAGATCAGATTCAAAGGGCCTTAGATGTTATGCATATAACTGGGGTAGAAACAGTTGAACTTGCTGCATACAGATTTAAAGGAGAGGCGATATTGTGGTATGAAGATTGGAAGAAATCTCGGGGTGTCGGTGCAAATCCACCTATTTGGGAAGAATTTAAAGCGGCTTTCCTTGATCACTACCTTCCTTATGAGATTCGTGAGGCTCGTGCGGATCAATTCTTGAATCTGCGTCAGGGGAATCTTAGTGTCAGAGAATACAGTCTGCAATTTAATTCTTTGGCCCGATATGCTCCCAATGTAGTGGCTACGATGACAGATAGAGTCCATAGATATGTGGACAGGTTGGAGCCATATTTAGTATGAGATTGCACTATTGCTGCCTTAAACAAAGATATGGATATAGTGAGAATTCAAGCCTTTACCTAGAAAATGGAGGACCAAAGACAGAGAAGAAGGGTACATGAATCTGAATGAGGACAGTCCAAAAAAGCTAGACCTATGGGATTGTCTATGGTGTCCCAAGGCGAATTTAGACCCCGGATGTTTCCTAGACCGCCGAGACCATTATTTTCCTATTCCACAGCAGGTACTCAAGCTCAATTTCGAGAGTTTAGAGGTAGTAATGTTGGGCAGAGTAGTGTAATTCGAGGGTCGCAGACTATGGGATTTTCTCGTCGGCCATGTCAGCAATGTGGATGGTTTCACTTAGGTGAATGCCGGCATGGGTCAAATGTTTGCTTTTGGAGAGGTATGATGGGGAATATGATGAGAGACTGCCCACGAAGAGGCTTGGGTAATATGGCGCGACTTGCGGGGTAAACCGTTGCATCATCATCATCGGTTCCTTTCCTGTCAGAGGTGTACAACCTACGGGTCGTGGTAGAAGTGCCAGAAGAGTAGCCAGTTCCAGTGGAACTCAGAACCATACTTATGCTCTAGTAGACCGACAGAATTCAGAGGCATCTCCTGACGTAGTCACAGGTACATTATTCATATTCTCATATAATGTATATGCATTGATTGACCCGGGTTCTACATTTTCCTATGTTACTCCATTGGTTGCTTTAAAATTTGCAAAGGCACCAGAATTATTAATTAAGTCAATTAAAGTGTCTACACTGGTTGGGGAATAGATTGTCGCAAAAAGGGTATATCAAAATTGTGTAGTAACTGTGTGTGGTCATAATACACTTGCCGATCTCATTGAACTAGACATGGTAGATTTTGATGTGATAATGGGAATGGATTGGTTGACCTCTTGTTATGCCACGGTGGATTGCCGGGCCAAGCAGGTACATTTCTATTTTCCGCAGGAAAATGTTCTTGAATGGCAGGGTAATGTGGGGGCACTAAGAGGAAAATTTATTTCCTATATGAAAGCAAGTAAAATGATTGCTAAGGGTTACATATGTCATTTAGTACTGGTGAAAGATAATGATGTGGAACCACTAACTCCGTAGTCGGTTCCAGTGGTCAACGAATTTCTTGATGTATTTCCAGAGGATCTTCTAGGCTTACCCCCCAGAATGGGAAGTAGAGTTTGGCATTGATGTGATTCCAGGCACTCAGACTGTCTCTATTCCTCCATATAGAATGGCTCTAGTAGAATTGCGTGAATTGAAAGAGCAATTGAAGGATTTGCTGGACAAGGGCTTCATCAGGCCTAGTATGTCCCCGTGGGGTGCACCGGTATTATTTGTACGGAAGAAAGATGGCACATTGAGAATGTGCATTGACTATCGACAATTGAATAAGGTAACGATCAAGAACAAATATCCCCTCCCTCGAATTGATGATTTGTTTGATCAGTTACAGGGTGCCAAGTGTTTTTCAAAGATTGACTTGAGGTTGGGTTACCATCAAGTCAGAGTTAGAGAAGAAGATGTACCTAAGACAGCTTTCCGAACACGGTATGGCCATTATGAATTTTTAGTTATGTCATTTGGACTAACAAATGCACCAGCTGTGTTCGTGGATTTGATGAATAGGGTGTTTAAACCATTTCTGGATGTGTTCGTCACGGTATTTATATATGACATCCTGGTTTATTCAAGATCACCTGAAGACCATGCTAATCACTTACGGAAGGTGTTACAGATTCTCCGTGAGCGTAAGTTGTATGCAAAGTTCTCCAAATGTGATTTTTGGTTAAAATCAGTCGCATTCTTGGGTCACAATTTTTTGGATGAAGGGATACAGGTTGATACACAAAAGATTGAAGCAGTGAAAAGTTGGCCAAGACCTACGACACCGACAGAGATTCGTAGTTTTCTTGGATTGGCAGGTTATTACAGAAGATTTGTGGAGGTTTTTTCTCCATTGCTGCACCGTTAACAAAGCTTACACATAAGGTAGTTAAATTTCAGTGGAATGATGCGTGTGAGAAAAGCTTCCAAGAGTTGAAAGATAAATTAACCTCCACACCAGTTTTAGTGCTTCCCAAAGGCACCGAAGGTTATGCAGTGTATTGTGATTCTTCCGGGGTTGGCCTCGGATGTGTATTGATGCAACACGGTAATGTCATAGCATATGCCTCACGACAGTTGCGGCCACATGAGAAAAATTATCCCACACATGATCTTGAATTGGCAACGGTAGTTTTTGCTTTAAATATATGGCGTCAATATTTGTATGGAGCTCATGTTGATATTATACGGATCACAAAAGTTTACAATATATCTTTAAGAAGAAGGAACTCAATCTGAGGCAACGAAGGTGGTTAGAGCTCTTGAAAGACTATGATATTGATATTCTCTATCATCCAGGCAAAGCAAATATAGTAGCTGATGCATTGAGCCGCAAGGAAGTAGAAAGCACTAGTGGCCAGTTGACTGAAAAGCGAGAGATAATCAAAGATCTACATCAACTAGCCAGCTTGGGAGTTTGTCTTATTGAATCTCCAGATAAAGGTGTTATTGTGCAAAATGCAGCGGAATCCTTCTTAATAGCTGAAGTAAAAGATAAGCAGTTTGCGGATTCCATGTTATTGCAGCTAAAAGAGAATGTGCAACAGGGTCTAACTGCGGCCTTTGATCTTACACAAAAAGGGGTACTTCAATGTCAAGGAAGCTTATGTGTACCAGATGTAGATGAACTGAGAAAAGGAATTATGACAGAGGCACATCATTCGCGCTATTTTATTCATCCGGGTGCTACTAAAATGTACCAGGATTTAAAAGAAGTGTATTGGTGGGGAAATATAAAGAAGAACATTGCAGAATTTGTCGCTCAATGCCCGAATTGTCAACAAGTAAAAGTAGAGCATCAAAAACCAAGAGGTTACATGCTAAGTATCAATCTTCCAGTCTGGAAATAGGATATGATTAATATGGACTTCATTACAGGTTTGCCTCGTACATTGCGGAAATTTTATTCTATATGGGTCATAGTGGACAGGCTTACCAAGTCAGCGCACTTTCTACCCGTCAAGACCACTTATACAGCTGAGGATTATGCATGTTTGTATGTTAGAGAAATAGTGCGGTTGCATGGTATTCCACTTTCCATTATCTTAGACAGAGGAGCACAGTTTACAACGCACTTTTGGAGATCTTTTCAGAAGAGCTTGGGTACACAGGTGAATCTGAGTACGGCTTTCCATCCTCAAATAGATGGACAAGCAGAGCGTACTATCCAAACACTTGAAGATATGCTATGAGCCTGCACGTTAGATTTTCAAGGCAGTTGGGATGACCATTTGCCTCTTATTGAGTTTGCTTACAATAATAGAATTCATTCAAGTATTAAAATGGCACCTTATGAAGCTCTGTACGGAAGGAAATGTAGATCACCAATTGGATGGTTTGAAGCGGGCGAGACTGCTTTACTTGGGCCAGATATTGTGCATCAGGCTATGGAGAAAGTTAAAGTGATCCAATAGCGGCTACAAACGGCCCAAAGCCGCCACAAGTGATATGCTGATGTTAGACGAAGAGGGCTCGAATTCGCCATAGGTGATTGGGTATTTTTGAAGGTGTCACCAATGAAAGGGGTAATGCGGTTCGGAAAGAAAGGAAAATTGAGTCCACGTTACATAGGCCCATATGAAATTATTAGAAGATTTGGGCAAGTTGCGTATGAAGTAGCACTACCCCAAAAACCTTCTTCAGTCCATCCTGTATTTCATGTTTCGATGCTTCGAAAGTGCATAGGGATCCATCTTGTATTATTCCCGATGAAGAGGTCCAAGTTACGGAGGATCGTACTTATGAAGAGGTACCCATTGCTATTCTAGATCGACAAGTAAAGAGGTTGAGGAATAAAGACATAGCTTCCGTAAAAGTCCTTTGGAGAAATCAACAAGTAGATAAGATCACATGGGAAGCTGAGGAAATGATGAAATCCAAGTATCCCTATCTATTTCAAATGGACCAAGAAGTTCAAAGTGCGTAATTGGAGTAATAAAAAAGTAAGTATCCATGAGCCTTAAGTATTTATGTATATGTATGCTAATATAGAGATGCATTTGTTATAATTGAAGTGATAGTATTAACATTCGAGGACGAATGTTCCTAAGGGGGGAAGAATGTAACACCCCGTACCTTCCCATCCCTACTTGACGACATTGAACGATGTTTACTTAGGTATCGAGAACCACAAGTATGTATTTTGTAATGTTATTGATGAGATAATTGATATTGGCCCTCGTACATGTGATTAGACCTTCATAGGAGATGTTTTGTGACTTCATGGAACATTTGAGGGGTTAAAAATGAGACTTGGAGGACCTCCTAACAAAGGATATTAAAGGTAAGAAGTAAGTTAAAGAATAGAACTTGAAGTATCTAACCAAATCCGCAAAGAAAAGTCGAAGAACAAAATTTTTTGAAATTTTTTTGCCCAGGCGCGCCAGGCCGCTAAATGCCCAAATTTTTTGGGCACAGGCATCAAGATGGCGCGCCCAAGGGCGTTCCAGGCTCCTTGTGTCCACCTTTCAAAAGTTGGAAATTTTTCTAAGTCCCAAGGGTGCCCGGGGACGTACCGGGCCGCTTTTTGCCACGTTTCTTCTACAACCACGAGCATATGCATGGAATGATTGAAGTATTATATTGGTATGATAAAATTACTGGTGAACGAATTTGGCATCAAAATGATGATTTTACCCTTGTAGTCAAAATAAGCCATACGTGGCTAGAATCACTTGTTTTTAGGATTGAGGCTACGAATATGAATCATGTGAGTGGGAATATTGTCGTAACATGTATGAAATAAGTTAAACATGAGAAATTATTGGATTAATTGAATTGGGCTCAATACAAGCCCAAAATGAGGCAAAATACATGGCCCAAATAGGCTAAAATGACCCACTCTTCTCCCTTTGACCACTTAAACATGGAATTTAATGCCAAGAAGACTTGAGGGCGCATATATGTGTGGAAAATATGATTTTTATTCAAAGGAACACACAACACATTTCTAGAAATTTCCCAAAATTTCTCTCAACTATTAAAACCCTAAGTCATCTTCTTGGACAAGATCATCCATTAACAAGTTTAGGTAAGTGATTATTTTTGTACTTTAGCATGTTATATGTATGAGAGATTATGTAGATCATGTTGGTTATGCTTGGAAGTGTTGAACATGTCACTTGGTGTTTTTGTAAAAAGATGTGTTATCCATGGGATTTAAACTAGAAATATGACTTGTGGTTTTGATGAAAGAGCATGGTAGGGATGAAATATCAACATGTATGGTGCGATTATGTTATTAAATTTGTTATTTTTCTATAAGTGTAAAATATGGAATTTTGGCCGATATGTGATATGAGGTGTATTAAGGTGACTTGATGGAGTAATTGTGATGTTGTGGTGATGGAGAAGTGTAAAGTATGAACTTGGTGTGACATGCTATTGGTTTATGATATATTGGTCAATGTTGGGCATGTTGTGGTATTGTTGGTATGACCACGCTGTAAATGGTATTGTAAGGGGATAAATGACATTATACGGCGGTCATATAGCTTATTGTCGTTTTGTACACTTGTAAAGAAACCATTTGATAATGTAAGCCCGGTATGTATTTGTGTTGTAGAGTAAAACGTAAGGAAGGAGTGGGACTATTGTGTTCACGTATAGGATTGAGTATTCATATATAGAATATGAGGTATGTAAGGTTACTCTTTCCGTATTCTTCTGCGGCATATAGTGTATAGCTTGTTATTGTACTTACTCATTTCTGAAATGTCCTAAGGCACCTCATTTCATGTTATCATCTATTATTACTCATATATACTTTATTCTTGATCTATTGTCATTCATGTATCACATAATTATGGACATGGTTCCAAGATCCAATAATGTTATGCTCCAAAGCTTCCAATAATGTTACAACTACAAAGTATCAAACTCATGAACGTAAAGCATAAAGTAAGCACCTATGTGTTTCCAATAATAATATACTCACCGAATGGACTATTTCCAAGGTTAAAAAAGTAATGTTGTAAAGAGAGGTGATGAGTTCTTGGGTGGTATCCCAGGGGTTAAATACCTAGCATGGATCGATCCCAATATCTCGGGTGGTACCCCAGGGGTGAAAAGAACACATAGCATGGGTCAATCCCGCAACTACGGGTGGTATCCCAGGGACAAAAGAAAAGCCTAGCATGGGTCGATCCTGAAAACTATTGAATACCCACTGATCATCTTGGGGGCCCGGGTATTGTAAGAATGGAAGGATGAGAAGTGAGTGATGAAGGTAGCGAATGAGCATAAAAGTAAAAGAAGTAATTCATCGAATGTACATATTTCCATACATATAGAGTGATGACTTATCCATATTGGTTCTTTACTTATATTTGATTCCATTAAAGTTTTGATGTATCATAGAGTTTCTTATGGCCTTACATAATCAGTTCTTTCTTCGTACTTACCCCTCTTGGGGGATTTACCTTACTTTCTGCGAGCACAGGCACTAGTAGACCTCTCCAGTAGGCTGCAGGACATCTGTTGATCTTTGGTGAGCTCCAGTTGGTTTGGGGCTCTTCGAGTCTCTTAGGTACATTTGTTTTGGTACTGTAATGTTGTGTAAAGCGGGGACTTGTCTCGAAATTAAGATGTTTATGTGTGTACTTCTGTTAGAGGCTTTTGTATACCGATGTGGGTATGTAACGTATGAGATGTACGTCAACCTTGACTTGATGGCCCCAACGACCAAGTTTCTTTAATATATATATATATATATATATATAATGTTCCATGATTTCCGCTCTTAGCATTTTATGTCTTTATGAGGTGGTGATGATTCTTATAGTATGCATATGATTGAGCATGAGTAAATATTGGTTCTCTCGGGCCTTATCGGCTTCGGGTGCCAGTCCGCCCCATTGGGATACGGGGCGTGACAAAAGTGGTATCAGAGCAGGTCGTTCTAAGGATGTCTACAAAGTCGTGTCTGAGTAGAGTCTTACTTATCGATGTGTTGTGCACCTCATTTATAAGTAGGAGGCTACGGGACATTTAGGAGTTGTTTCATTTCTTCATTTCTATATCGTGTAATAGAGCCAGTGTTATAAGTTGAATTCTATCTGACCATTGGAATTGATTTTCTTTGATATAGTAATAATGCCGATGACAAGAAGAGGTCGAGGTAAGAGTAAGAGACTAGACAGAATAGCGGGAGAAGGAACTAGTAGAGCCCCGCCTGAACCAG
Organism: Capsicum rhomboideum; assembly: GCA_031232105.1. Taxonomy (NCBI): domain Eukaryota; kingdom Viridiplantae; phylum Streptophyta; class Magnoliopsida; order Solanales; family Solanaceae; genus Capsicum; species Capsicum rhomboideum. The sequence continues at coordinate 153,787,679 of CP124714.1, forward strand.
TTAATCAAGGTGGTGCTGAACCAGAAATGGCATCACAGGCTTCTTCTACTCTTCCAGTTTCAGAAGAGTCAAGAGGAAGAGACATACCAGTAGAACCACCAGTGAATACTACTGACCAGGACTTAGAGAATGCAGTGCAGATGTTGACCGGAATAGTTGCTGCACAGGTTCAGGGACAAGGTGGTCCGATGACAGGTGATGATAGTGCAGCGAGAGAAGCTAGTCAATGGACCCATGATTTCTTGAAATTATATCCTCCTACATTCACTGGATTAGAACTGAATGAAGATCCACAAGATTTTATAGATCAGATTCAAAGGGCCTTAGATGTTATGTATATAACTGGGGTAGAAACAGTTGAACTTGCTGCATACAGATTTAAAGGAGAGGCGATATTGTGGTATGAAGATTGGAAGAAATCTCGGGGTGTCGGTGCAAATCCACCTATTTGGGAAGAATTTAAAGCGGCTTTCCTTGATCACTACCTTCCTTATGAGATTCGTGAGGCTCGTGCGGATCAATTCTTGAATCTGCGTCAGGGGAATCTTAGTGTCAGAGAATACAGTCTGCAATTTAATTCTTTGGCCCGATATGCTCCCAATGTAGTGGCTACGATGACAGAGAGAGTCCATAGATATGTGGACAGGTTGGAGCCATATTTAGTATGAGATTGCACTATTGCTGCCTTAAACAAAGATATGGATATAGTGAGAATTCAAGTCTTTACCTAGAAAATGGAGGACCAAAGACAGAGAAGAAGGGTACATGGATCTGAACGAGGACAGTCCAAAAGATCTAGACCTATGGGATAGTCTATAGTGTCCCAAGGCAAATCTAGACCCCGGATGTTTCCTAGACCGCCGAGACCATCATTTTCCTATTCCGCAGCAGGTACTCAAACTCAATTCTGAGGGTTTAAAGGTATTAATGTTGGACAGAGTAGTGTAATTCGAGGGTCGCAGACTACGGGATTTTCTCGTCAGCCATGTCAGTAATGTGGATAGTTTCACTTAGGTGAATGCCGGCATGGGTCAAATATTTACTTTTGGTGCGGTATAACGGAGCATATGATGAGAGACTGCCCATGAAGAGGCTTGGGTAATATGGAACAACCTGTGGGATCAACCGTTGCATCATCATCATCGGTTCCTTCCCTGGTCAGAGGTGTACAGCCGGCGGGTCGTGGTAGAGGTGCCAGAGAAGTAGCCAGTTCCAGTGGAACTCAGAACCGTACTTATGCTCTAGTAGACCGGCAGAATTTAGAGGCATCTTCTGACGTAGTCACAGGTACATTATCCACATTCTCATATAATGTATATGCATTGATTGACCCGGGTTCTATATTTTCCTATGTTACTCCATTGGTTGCTTCAAAATTTGCAAAGGCACCAAAATTATTAATTAAGTCAATTGAAGTGTCTACACTGGGTGGTGAATATATTGTTGCAAAAAGGGTATATCGAAATTGTGTAGTAATTGTGTGTGGTCATGATACACTTGTCGATCTCATTGAACTAGACATGGTGGATTTTGATGTGATAATAGGAATGGATTGGTTGGCCTCTTGTTATGCCACGGTGGATTGTCGGGCCAAGCAGGTACATTTCTGTTTTTCGCAGGAAAATGTTCTTGAATGGCAGGGTAACGTGGGGGCACTAAGAGGAAAATTTATTTCCTATATGAAAGCAAGGAAAATGATTGCTAAGGGTTATATATGTCATTTAGACGGGTGAAAGATAATGATGTGGAACCACTAACTCCGCAGTCGGTTCTAGTGGTCAACGAATTTCTTGATGTATTTCCAGAGGATCTTCCAGGCTTACCCCCAGAACGGGAAGTAGAGTTTGGTATTGATGTGATTCCAGACACTCAACCTATCTCTATTCCTCCATATAGAATGGCTCCAGCAGAATTGCGTGAATTGAAGGAGCAGTTGAAGGATTTGCTGGACAAGGGCTTTATCAGGCCTAGTATGTCCCCGTGGGGTGCACCGGTATTATTTGTACGGAAGAAAGATGGCACATTGAGAATGTGTTCATGGATTTGATGAATAGGGTGTTTAAGCCATTTCTGGACGTGTTCATCACGGTATTTATAGATGACATCTTGGTTTATTCAAGATCACCAGAAGACCATGCTAATCACTTACGGAAGGTGTTACAGATTCTCCGTGAGCGTAAGTTGTATGCAAAGTTCTCCAAATGTGATTTTTGGTTAAAATCAGTCGTATTCTTGGGTCACATTGTGTCAGATGAAGGGATACAGGTTGATACACAGAAGATTGAAGCAGTGAAAAATTGGCCAAGACCTACGACACCCACAGAGATTCGTAGTTTTCTTGGATTGGCAGGTTATTACCGAAGATTTGTGGAAGGTTTTTCCTCCATTGTTGTACCGTTAACAAAGCTTACACATAAGGCAGTTAAATTTCAGTGGAATGATGCATGTGAGAAAATTTTCCAAGAGTTGAAAGATAAATTAACCTCCACACCAGTTTTAGTGCTTTCCGAAGGCACCGAAGGTTATGCAGTGTATTGTGATTCTTTCGGGGTTGGCCACGGATGTGTATTGATGCAACACGATAATGTCATAGCATATGCCTCACGACAGTTGCAGCCACATGAGAAAAATTATCCCACACATGATCTTAAATTGGCAGCGGTAGTTTTTGCTTTAAAGATATGGCGTCATTATTTGTATGGAGTTCATGTTGATATCTATACGGATCATAAAAGTTTGCAATATATCTTTAAGCAGAAAGAACTCAATCTGAGGCAACGAAGGTGGTTAGAGCTCTTGAAAGACTATGATATTGATATTCTCTATCATCCAGGCAAAGCAAATATAGTAACTGATGCATTGAGCCGCAAGGCAGTAGAAAGCACTTATGGCCAGTTGATTGAAAAGTGAGAGATAATCAAAGATCTATATCAACTCTCCAGCTTGGGAGTTCGTCTTATTGAATCTCCAGATGAAGGGGGTTATTGTGCAAAATGCAGTGGAATCCTCCTTAATAGCTGAAGTAAATGAGAAGCAGTTTGCGGATTCCATGTTATTGCAGCTAAAAGAGAATGTGCAACAGGGTCTAACTGCGGCCTTTGATCTTACACAAAAAGGGGTACTTCAATGTCAAAGAAGATTATGTGTACTAGATGTAGATGAACTGAGAAAAGGAATTATGACAGAGGCGCATCATTCGTGCTATTCTATTCATCCGGGTGCTACTAAAATGTACCATGATTTAAAAGAAGTGTATTGGTGGGGAAATATGAAGAAGAACATTTCAGAATTTGTCGCTCAATGCCCAAATTGTCAACAAGTGAAAGTAGAGCATCAGAAACCAGGAGGTTACATGCAATGTATCAATCTTCCAGTCTGTAAATGGGATATGATAATATGGACTTCATTACAGGTTTGCCTCGTACATTGTGGAAATTTGATTCTATATAGGTCATAGTGGACAGGCTTACCAAGTCAGCACACTTTCTACCCGTCAAGACCACCTATACAGCTGAGGATTATGCAAGTTTGTATGTTAGAGAAATAGTGCGGTTGCATGGTATTCCACTTTCCATTATCTCAGACAGAGGAGCACAGTTTACAACGCACTTTTGAAGATCTTTTCAGAAGAGCTTGGGTACACAGGTGAATCTGAGTATGGCTTTCCATCCTCAAATAGATGGACAAGCGGAGCGTACTATCCAAACACTTGAAGATATGCTACGAGCCTACACATTAGATTTTCAAGGCAGTTGGGATGACCATTTGCCTCTTATTGAGTTTGCTTACAACAATAGCATTCATTCAAGTATTAAAATGGCGCCTTATGAAGCTCTGTACGGAAGGAAATGTAGATCACCAATTGGATGGTTTGAAGCGGGCGAGACTGCTTTACTTGGGCCAGATATTGTGCATCAGGCTATGGAGAAAGTTAAAGTGATCCAACAACGGCTACAAACGGCCCAAAGCCGCCACAAGTCATATGCTGATGTTAGACGAAGAGGGCTCGAATTCGCCATAGGTGATTGGGTATTTTTGAAGGTGTCACCAATGAAAGGGGTAATGCGGTTCGGAAAGAAAGGAAAATTGAGTCCACGTTACATAGGCCCATATGAAATTATTAGAAGATTTGGGCAAGTTGCGTATGAATTGGCACTACCCCAAAAACTTTCCTCAGTCCATCCTATATTTCATGTTTCGATGCTTCGAAAGTGCATACGGGATCCATCTCGTATTTTTCCCGTTGAAAATGTCCAAGTTACGGAGGATCTTACTTATGAAGAGGTACCCATTTCTATTCTAGATCGACAATTAAAGAGGTTGAGGAATAAAGACATAGCTTTCGTAAAAGTCTTTTGTAGAAATCAACAAGTGGAGGAGATCACATGGGAAGCTGAGGAAATGATGAAATCCAAGTATCCCTATCTATTTCAAATGGACCAAGAAGTTCAAAGTGCAGAAGTGGAGCAATAAAAAAGTAAGTATCCATGAGCCTTAAGTATTTATGTATATGTATGCTAATATAGAGATGCATTGTTGTAATTGAAGCGATATTATTAACATTCGAGGATGAATGTTCCTAAGGGGGGAAGAATGTAACACCCCGTACCTTCCCGACCCTAGTTGACGACGTTGAACGATGTTTACTTAGGTATCGAGAACCACAAGTATGTATTTTGTAATGTTATTGATGAGATAATTGATATTGGCCCTCGTACATGTGATTAGACCTTCGTAGGAGGTGTTTTGTGACTTCATGGAACATTTTTGGGGTTAAAAACGAGGCTTGGAGGACCTCATAACAAAGGATATTAAAGGTAAGAAGTAAGTAAAAGAATAGAACTTGAAGTATCTAACCAAATCCACAAAGAAAATTCGAAGAACAAAATTTTTTGAAAATTTTTTGCCCAGGCGCGCCAGGGGGCGTGCCAGGCCGCTAAAGGCCCAAATTTTTTGGGCACAGGAAGCAAGCTGGCATGACCAAGGGCGTGCCAGGCTCCTTGTGTCCACCTTTCAAAAGTTGGAAATTTTTCTAAGTCCCAAGTGTGCCCGGGGACGTACCGGGCCGCTTTTTGCCACGTTTATTCTACAACCACGAGCATATGCATGGAATGATTGAAGTATTATATTGGTATGGTAAAATTACTGGTGAACGAATTTGGCATCAAAATGACGATTTTACCCTTGTAGTCAAAATAAGCCATACGTGGCTAGAATCACTTATTTTTGGGATTGAGGCTACAAATATGAATCGCGTGAGTGGGAATATTGTCGTAACATGTATAAAATGAGTTAAACATGAGAAATTATTGGATTAATTGAATTGGGCTCAATACAAGCCCAAAATGAGGCAAAATACATGGCCCAAATAGGCTAAAATGACCCACTCTTCTCCCTTTGACCACTTAAACATGGCATTTAACGCCAAGAAGACTTGAGGGCCTATATATATGTGGAAAATATGATTTTTATTCAAAGGAACACACAACTGAAATTTCCCAAAATTTCTCTCAACTCTTAAAACCCTAAGCCATCTTCTTGGACAAGATCATCCATTAACAAGTTTAGGTAAGTGATTATTTTTGTACTTTAGCATGTTATATGTATGAGAGATTATGTAGATCATGTTGGTTATGCTTGGAAGTGTTGAACATGACACTTGGTGTTTTTGTAAAAAGATGTGTTATCCATGGGATTTAAACTAGAAATATGACTTGTGGTTTTGATGAAAGAGCATGGTATGGATGAAATATCAACATGTATGGTGCGATTATGTTATTAAATTTGTTATTTTTCTATAAGTGTAAAATATGGAATTTTGGCCGATATGTGATATGAGGTGTATTAAGGTGACTTGATGGAGTAATTGTGATGTTGTGGTGATGGAGAAGTGTAAAGTATGAACTTGGTGTGACATGCTATTGATTTATGATATATTGGTCAATGTTGGGCATGTTTTGGTATTGTTGGTATGACCATGCTGTAAATGGTATTATAAGGGGATAAATGACATTATACGGCGGTCATATAACTTATTGTCGTTTTGTACACTAGTAAAGAAACCATTTGATAATGTAAGCCCGGTATGTATTTGTGTTGTAGAGTAAGACGTAAGGAAGGAGTGGGACTATTGTGTTCACGTATAGGATTGAGTATTCATATTAAGAATATGATGTATGTAAGGTTACTCTTTCTGTATTGTTCTGCGGCATATAGTGTATACCTTGTTATTGTACTTACTTATTTCTGAAATGTCCTAAGGCACCTCATTTCATGTTATCATCTATTATTACTCATATATACTTTATTCTTGATCTATTGTCATTCATGTATCACATAATTATGGACATGGTTCCAAAATCCAATAATGTTATGTTCCAAAGCTTCCAATAATGTTACAACTACAAAGTATCAATCTCATGAAGGTAAAGCATAAAGTAAGCACCTATGTGTTTCCAGTAATGATATACTCATCGAATGGACTATTTCCAAGGTTAAAAAAGTAATGTTGTAAAGAGAGGTGATGAGTTCTTGGGTGGTATCCCAGGGGTTAAATACCTAGCATGGGTCGATCCCAATATCTCGGGTGGTATCCCAGGGGTGAAAAGAACACCTAGCATGGGTCAATCCCACAACTACGGGTGGTATCCCAGGGGCAAAAGAAAAGCCTAGCATGGGTCGATCCTGAAAACTATTGAATACCCACTGATCAGCTTGGGGGCCCAAGTATTGTAAGAATGGAAGGATGAGAAGTGAGTGATGAAGGTAGCGAATGAGCATAAAAGTAAAAGAAGTAATTCATCGAATGTACATATTTCCATACATATAGAGTGATGACTTATCCATATTGGTTCTTTACTTATATTTGATTCCATTAAAGTTTTGATGTATCATAGAGTTTCTTATGGCCTTACATAATCAGTACTTTCTTCGTACTGACCCCTCTTGGGGGATTTACCTTACTTTATGTGGGCACAGGCACTAGTAGACCTCCCCAGTAGGCTGCAGGACATCTGTTGATCTTTGGTGAGCTCCAGTTGGTTCGGGGCTTTTCGAGTCTCTTATGTACATTTGTTTTGGTACTGTAATGTTGTGTAAAGCGGGGACTTGTCTCGAAATTAAGATGTTTATGTGGGTACTTCTGTTAGAGGCTTTTGTATACCGATGTGGGTATGTAACGTGCGAGATGTACGTCAACCTTGACTTGATGGCCCCAAAGACCAAGTTTCTTTAATATATATATATATAATGTTCCATGATTTCCGCTCTTAGCATTTTATGTCTTCACGAGGTGGTGATGATTCTTATAGTATGCATATGATTGAGCATGAGTAAAGATTGGTCCTCTCGGGCCTTATCGGCTTTGGGTGCCAGTCTACCCCGTTGGGATACGGGGCGTGACATTAGCATCTTTGTCATATAGTGCTTCGGCGTAACTTAGAGATTCTTTATTAGGCTCCTCAGGGATTCTATCATATCATTATCCCCAAAGTGAAAGCTGTATAGGTTTTCTAATAATTCTCCCACTATGCCAACTAGCCACTGCAAAATTCGCTACTTCTGAAACTAAATTATGAACACCCTAAACATCTTCCTCCATAATAGCAGATTGCCTGATATTACTCCCACTACTTTGAGGTAGCGGGATGTCAGGTACTTGCTCTTGTGAAACCTGTTGCTTATCGATATTTCTCCCACTATGTGAACGCAATGGTATGTCAATAACAGTTTAAGGAATTCATTCTTGTGATTCATTATTTTTTATTTTATTATTCAGTTCCTGCAAAACAAGTTTACATCTAGGAACATGGTTTATTAAATAATCCTATTCCAAAAACTTGGCATTTGTCGAGACAATTACTTTTTCTTCCTTAGGACAGTAAAATAAACCCCCTTTAGTTCCTTTTGGATATCTAATAAAAACGCACGCCTCTGTTTTAAATTACAAAATGATCAAATCTACCCAAGTCTGAAATCCATGTACAAAATAGAACATGCACGATATACATGGGTCACCACCACAGAATCTCCAACTAGAGTAGAAACATATACATGAGAATCGATAGAGTACATCGCAAACCAAATCCATACCCAAAACAAATCTACAGATACATAAGAGTAAGTGGAACCCGAATTAAATAAAATAATAGCCATCCAGTCACAGACGAGAATAATACCTATAATGATGGCGTCAAATGCCTCAGCTTCAATCTTGACTGGGAAGGCATAACAGTAAGCTCTATTATCAAGATGGGCAGCCTCTATCATGTTGTGCTCCACCCTTCCCTGTATTAACGTTACCTCAGTTTCCACCACGACCTCCCTAATTATTACCCCGACCATTGGAACCACTACTGATGTGCTTGATTACCTATCTACCTCAGAGGACACTTTCTCTTAAAGTGTCCCACAACACCATAAGTATAACAACCTCGCTCAAGAGAAGGCTTTGTGGCCTAAGATTAGAAAACCCTTTGCCCTCTAGCAACTGAAGACTGCTGAACAACACCTGAATGACCACCTGTAAAGGATCGCAGAGCTGACTGAATAGGGTGAGCTGGATAAGCCTGCTGGTTGTGACCCATGGAATAAGAACCACTGAAGTTACCTGTATTCTGGGACTTCTCGGATAATGCCTTAGCCTGACCAACCTTCTTAACTCCCTCAAGCTTTTTCATATAATCTGCCACATAATTGAAACTCTTTCCTTCTGATGTCATATAAACATAAAATACCTGAAGATTAGTGTTTAAACCTTTAACAAATAACCGGATCCTCTTCTCCTTAGTGCCTAATAACTGGGTAGCAAAGCGAGACAGAGCATGGAACTTAGCCTCATAAGTTGTAACTAACATACTGCCCCATTCAAGGGCCTGAAACTCATCTTTCTTGTGGTCACGAAGAGTATGGGGTATATACTTCTCCAAAAATAGGGCATGAAACTAAGCCTAGGTCAATGAAGGTAGGATTGGTGACATCCCCTTGCAGTAGGAAAGTCACAAACTCAACACCATACTGTTGCACAATCCCCAATTTGTGTAGACTCTTATAGAAGTCAATTACGAGCTCAAATACATCCTCAATCTCAGCACTATAAAATGAAGGAGGTTTCATTTTCAGGAACTTAGTCAGTAACTCATGTTCGGTCCTGGTCATGACGGGGCCTGACACAGGATAGGGGAAGACATCAGTCCCTGAAGCCTCATCCACTTTGGGAGCTAAATTGGCAGTGGGATAAGTACACGGAACCTGAAAAGTTGGCACAGTGGGAGTGTCTCAGTACCATCCAACCCACTCAAAAAGGCCAAAACCTGCTGAATAACCTCAGAAGACATCGGAGGAAGAGATGTACTTCCGGCCGATGCCACCACCTCCTAATCCAAACCATCCTCGTCTACTACCTCAATCTTTTAATGATGATCCTAGGATGGTGGAGGTGATACTGACCTTTGATAGGCCTGGTCAGCTACTAATTGAGCTCTGCCCCTGGAGTGTATTGCTCTCCCTCTTCTTCTTTCCCTACCCTTTACTCGTTCTCATCCCCAAACAACAAATTCTATAGCTAGAGTTACTAGTGCGGGGGCTGCTACTCTTGCTTTATTTGCTCTGGTGTTCACCATTTGCAGACAAAGAATGAAGAGGATCAGATATCAATTGGAATCAATTTACAGCACGAAAGAAGAAAGAAAGATTAGTTTTCTAAAGTCCTATAGCCTCTCGAAGAACAGTACAGACGTCTCCGTACCATTCTGCAAGACTCTACTGGACCCATTTTAGTACATTGAGATCAAAAAACCTAGGTCTTTGATACTAATTTTGTCACGACCTAAACCCGTCGTGAGTGGCACCCACACTAACTTCTCGGTGGGAGAACCAAATAACCCCAAAAACATCAATCCAACACTTATCTAAAAATAAGGCAACTAACAATTTTTCATTACTGAGAAATATCGTTAAATTATACAAATGAAATTAAATGCGGAAATAGAGAAACTTAATTAATCCCCTAGAACCTGATAGTCATTGTACCAAAACTACTACATAGTCAATAACAGGATCAACCCAAAACTAATGAAATGTCTAAGTTCAAAACAATGGACCATAGACTAGAGAAGAACTCATGGCAGCCCGAGAGATATAGCTTACCCTTGATTTTGATCACAGTCTGAATCACAGCTGAGGTCTCAAAAGAGTCGCCAGAATATGCTCTGCACTCAACAAAAAGAAGAGCATGTGTAGTATCAGTACACAAAAAAACAACGGTGTACTAGTAGGGCCATCGGTCAACCCAAAATGAGAAATACGAACAGAAAAACATAACATAGTACAACCAGACAACCATGAACACCTATCATGCCACTCTACTTCAAGTTCATAAAACTAAATCTTGTAAAGGAGTACATCATGAAGTTTAGTCAATAAGAGTCAACATGGATAACAAGCCAAGTCAAACAATGACCACTAAAAAGACTCCAAGTCAACAACCATGATGCAATAATTACATCAATCATGTCCCAATTACATAAGTAATAGACAACACAAAGTTATGCCACAACTTTCACCTTAGCCCGAACCACTCAAGGATCCACAAGAACAACAACAATGGCAGTTTATCATGCATCTCAGTTTACATAAAGAAACCACCATTAGAAATTAAGCATATAAACCTGGTTCACTCAAGGAACCAATATAATAATGACAACACTTAAGCTTGATTCACTCAAGAAACCGTCACACTCACTTGTACCTTGTATTTATATGCTAACGGTCTTATGGTTACCCACTAGTCACTACTTGTAGGGGACGAGCACTTGTTCATGTACCAAATCTCAGACATCAAGTGTCTGCCAACCTTATGCTAACCAATCTCATGAAGAAATCCTAATACCGATACATCCCATAATAATGACAGATATCACAACAATCACAACCACAATGAATACAAAAACAACACATGTTACCAACAAGCTTTACATATAAGCTCATTGCATGTGCGATTAACACTTAGGATATCAAACAATCATTCACTTTTCTTGAACATGCATTGTACAAGCAATACTAAGGAATAGTTATCATGCACACATAACACAAGTTGGGTTTCAACTATATTAAACCATCACCTACCTCAATCCAAGTATGAACTCTAGCAAACTTGAGCTTTCCTTTTTCTTACGACCTTGGCTTTATTGTGGTCTAAAACTAGGAATATAATATATAATCATTCAAATGACCTACAATATCGAGGATTAAAACTTAATACCGAATCCTAAGGCCAATTTCAAGATTATTCTCCCCCCATTCTAGGGCTTTTCTACTATAAAATCCACCTTAAACTACCAATTTCATGGTTACATTAGTGAATTATAGTCATGCAAGAGTAAATAATCAACCTTTAACTAAAACCCCAAGGTTTTAAACCCAATTTACACTCTTGCACTAGAAAATTCAGCTAGGTCAAGTTAAACCCTCACCAAGACCCGTAAACTAGTGATTCTAAGGTTTAGGAATCAAAAAACTAGTTAATGGGGGATAAATAACTTACCTTTACGAAGAATTCTGGCGAAAAATTTCCCTAAATCACCAGAGCCTTTCCCAAAACATGTTTAGAAATAATAAATTATTTTTGGGGAATTTCTACATTAAATAATGATTTACGCTGCTATACAACCCCATTCCACTATAGCATCATCACTATAGTGGAAGTCGCCCGGTATAAAGGGATTGACCAGCTTTAATTCTCGCTATAACAAGAATTATTTCGCTATAGCGGGAATTATTCCGCTATAGCAGTAGCCCCATGCAGCTTGCCACTTGCTATAGCGGGTGTGGTGAGGCAAAAACTCAGGATTGCTCCCAGTTTTTCCTTTTCCGCAATGCACCCTCAAACCATGACATTCTGGACTAACCCCTCTACATCAAGTTCGATGTCAGGAGTTCTACTCACCCGAATTCAGAAAATTCCTACAGGTTTCTTATCGTCTTACCTAACATAAAATCATACTAAACTTTATTAAACTTACCCAATCCATTCCTGGATTATCCTAGACCATACCTCGCTCAAATTTCATCCAAGACTAGTCTAGCCTGAAATTTTTAACTTTCAATTCATGAAAAAACTTAACCCAAATTTTTGCACAATTGACTTTTCCGTAATAACGACAAGGGTCGTTACACTAGGCTTGTGCGCAGACCACAATTCTAATGAGGTTAAAGATGCTAACATTGAAGGAACCATACGTAGAATATAATTTGGTGTTTCTAATGCATATCCCCAAAAAGAGGAAGGCAAATCTGAATAACTTAGCATTTATATAATCATATCCATAAGAGTTCTATTTCTTCTTACTACTACACTATTTTATTGTGATGTTCCCAGAGCAGAATATTGAGATGTAATTCCAGATTTTGATAAGTATTTTATGAATTCCGCAGAAAGATATTCACCACCACGATTAGATCGAAATGATTTGATATTTTTATTATGTCGCTTTTCCACTTCTATCTCAATTTTTTGAATTTTTCAAAGCATTCAGATTTACGGTGCAACAAATAAATATATCCGTATTCCGAGTAATTATTTGTGAAAGTCACAAAATACTCAAAACCACCTCTTGCTTGTATATTCATAGGACCACACAAATCATAATGAATTAATTCTAAATTATCACCGGCTCTATTTCCTTTGGAAGGAAAAAGTTTCTTGGTCATTTTTCCTTCTAAACAAGATTCACAAATTGGTAGTGCCTCCACTTTCAATGAACTCCAAAAGTCCATCTTGAACCAACTGTGAAATCCTTTTTATGTTAATATGACCTAGACGTAAGTGCCATAAATAAGTTTAATTCATCTTAGAAATACATTTTTTTTATGTGATTGATCAATATTATTAAGTTCCGATGTTTGTAGCATATTATAAGACACATCAAATACAAACAAATCATTTACTCTAGGGGAAGAATATATACAATGATTATTATACTTAATAACAACACAATTATTATTAAAATAAATGTTGTAACCAACATCCATTGTCTTAGAAATGAAAAGCAAATTCCTTCGAATAGAAGGTACATAGAGAACATCATTCAACACTAAAATCTTGGAATTACTAAACGAAAAAGAAATATTTCCTATAGCTAAGGCTGGTGTTGGCTCCCCGTTATCTTGAAACACACTTAGTTTAATCTCATTTAGTTGTCGTGTTTTTGAAACCCATGCAAAGAAGTGCAGACATGATTAGTGGCTCCTGAATCTATAGCCAAAAATTGGGTAGAAAGAGCTGCTAAAAAGGTTTCAACGACATTTAAATAAGAAGTACCTTGCTTGGCAAGTTGGCTTGATAGCCTGTGCACTATTTCTTATGGTGACCAAGCTGTTTGCAATGACAACACTTGCCCTTAGGCTTAGCCACACCACCAATAGCACCTTTGGGTGCTGCAACCTTACCGGGCTTCTTATTTTTCTTTTCACCTTTCGGCCTAGAAGGCGAAGGCTTATCAACCATGAATGTCGTAGGGGGAGCTTTCTGCTTAATAATAGTCTCAGCCGCTTGCAGTTCATTTAGTAGTTTCTCAAGGGATAAGTCCATATTGTTCATGTTATAATTCAAGCAAAACTACTGAAAACTATCCAACAGAGTTTGCAGGACCATCTCTACTCTAGACTCCTTATTAATTACAACACTAAGAATTTCTAGCTCATTCAAAAGACTCATCATCTTAAGAACGTGCTCCCTTATTGACGATCCTTCATCTATTTTTATGGTTAAGATGGCTTTCATGGCCTGCTGCTTTGCCTCACAATTTTGCTCACCAAACATCTCTTTGAGAAATTTGAGCATATCGAAAGAAGAAGTCATGGACTAATGTTGATGCTGCACGACATTTACCATGGAGGCAAGAATATAAAATCTTGCCATCTCATCAGCCTTAACCCACTTATCATAGGCTTTGATCTCATCATCAGTGGGATCTGCTGGCTTTATAGGGCATTCCTCAACCAACATAAATTTAAAACCTTCAGCAGTAAGAACAATATCCAAATTCTGTTTCCAGTTAACATAGTAAGGTCCTTCCAGTTTATTTTAATTCAGGATTGAGGTTAGGGGATTGAAAGTAGTCATGGTTAATCTGAGCTTGTAAACATATCATTAGACATGCTAAAAAATAATTAAATTCATAAAAACCACATCACACATATAATCATGCATATAAATAGTTAGATTCGTTAGGAAAACTTAACTATTCAAGAAAATATACATGCAATGTCTGATATATTATCCCTTAAATAAAACAGAACCAACTTATTTAGACAGTAAACTGTTAATATAAGTTTGATAAATATCATATTTCATAAGTCTTTGTACCATTGAACCAACTGGTAACTTAGTTGGAAAGTTAATACAAGTTTTCAAAATCAGAAACTAAATAACACAACATCATATAGAGTTTATCCAATGGGGAAGAGGACCTACGTCAACATATAAACTCATATAACATGTTGTTGTTTATCATTGGAAATCATAAAATATTAACCCTACCACCACTGGTTGCAAGAAAAAGATTTTTAATTGATTTTTAATTTTCCAAAAAATATAAAAATGCCTAAAAAACCCATCAAAATGACTCTGAATGGCCAAAAACCATCTATTCCAATGGACCTAACAAATTTCAGGCCAATCGGAGTTCGTAAAATTTTTTGACAACCCCTAGCAGATGAAATTTTCAATCATCAGCAAGGCTATCCATGAGGGTCAGTATGACAACCTGGGGTGTTTTTCCTTTCCACTATGCTACTTGTTAAGGCATGGAAGTAACGGAGGTAGTTGGACAGATTCAAAATTCTTTACGGTTTTTTGCATAATCCACAAACTCAATTTGGTATTCATCGGCAAAACTGCTTGCGGGGGTGAGAAGGAATGCCCGTACAACTTTGCCTTGCCATCCCTACTCGTTAGAGCATGTGAGTAACGACTATAGTTGTGCATAGTCATAAATCTTTACAGTTTTTTCCTTTATTCAGAAAATCAGTTTTCACGAAATTAAGAAAAACTTGTAAAATTTACTTTTTATTTTCTTGATGATAAACTTAGATTCCAAAAATCATTAACATCATCAACAACATGATTTATACATTGATTATAAAAACATGTAGAGCAATCATGTAATTTCTTTTTATATTATCTAGCATATGGAAGAAGACTATTGATACCAATTATTAGAACATGCACAATGGAAGCAATTCTCATGGATCAATCTAACTTACATTAGAGCTAGATAACATAAACTAAAATGAAATTGAGAAAGCTACTTGCCTGTTAAAGCTTTCAAACAACTCGTTCAACGCCTTGCTCGCCTTGCTCACCAGGACTGAAGCTACTAGTTCCTGACTAACTTTTCCTCAACCAATACTTGTGTGGGCAAGTTAAACTTTTCTAGAAAAAGTATCTGAAGGTATATGTGAATGATGAAAAACCAGCACATATATATTGACAATCTCTAACTGAAATTGAAGTTGTAAGGGGTTTTTTCTTCATTTATTTCACACGTTTTTTTTTATTTAAGACTAGCCCATTAAGTCCAATAAATATTTTTGTCCATTATGTCTAATGCTTAATGGGTAAAATGTTATTGTCTTAATTTCTGTCATCAATAGGAAAATTATTCCTATTAAAATAAAATCGTATAAACCTTCTAGAGTACTCCTTTTTTTTTTTTCAAATTGGTTAATTAATCAGGCATAGTAGGGACCGCAAATTTATTAAGTGAGGCTTCCAATTATGATATTAATTCGCAAAAGAATGAATTACCATATCATAATAAATTATAAATTATTCAACTAAAAATCTGTAGTTGCACTCCTCAATTTAATTTTGAAATCTCCCATTACATTTTATTTAACTCCCCATGTTAGAATTACCGACACCAATCAAATGAATTAAATTTTATGAAAATTTAATTCATCAACTAACTTAATCCTTTATAATTATGCTCAACATTTTTCACGTGACGGGTATTAAATCCACATGCAGGATTTTCACGTGAAAATGTATAAGCAACCATAAAGGGGTGTCTTCTATCTCAAGTCCGAGACATGGTTCTATTAACTAAATATTATTTCACTAGTGTTTGTTATCATCCAATCTATTATGAGTATATTGACTCATAATAGAGTCTCACCTTTTAATAGATTAAAATAATAAATTAAACTAAATAGATCATAATAATTATATCAAGATTAAGAGTATAAGTACATGTAATGAACTAGAGAAGTTGTTTATTAATATTAAGAAACATAAACAAACATCTCTATTTAGTCCGTTCAGTACATACGAAATGTATTAGCACAAGAAGTTGGAATAGTACCACTCTCATAATTAAGATCAAATTATATTTAATTTTGTGCTACAATCATCAAGATGTTTCTCCTACTTCATCTCTGATTATGAGCGATAATTTATAACTTATAAGAACCGGTAATTTTAATCTTCCGTGTATGAGTTAAATAACTCCATACACAAAATTCTCTGTTATATAAGTAAAGGACACACATGTTAACACAATGATCTTATTTTAAAAACTTTATTAAATAAATTAAATCAATTCTTTACATTGAATGAAAACATAATACAATGGCCTAAACCACATGGTTAATAGCATATTCTATCAATAGTGAGTATTGCTTTTCCTGTATTGTCAAGCTTCAGTGAAGGCCCTTTGATGTCAGTTTCAAGAAAGAAATGCTTTCCTTTAACTGCTTCTGTTGCTGCAATATCTCTTAATTCCTGCAAAATATGAGTAGCTTTATGTTGTTTAAGCACGTCAAATTTAATCAACAAAGGCTACACTTGATCATAATAAGCTAATAAAATTCGATGTAAACATTGAATCTCGTAAATATTACTTCCTCTGTCCCATTTTATGTGACACCCTTTCCTTTATAACCATAGACGGGAATATATGATGGTCTCAAGGATAGACACCTCGTCCCTACAGCAGTTAGGCCTCAAGATTTGGATTATTTGTACAAATCCCAAGGTGCCCCATACAGTTTTCATCACAAACATTTGCAAAGCAATTTCTAAATGGATGTCACATACAATTTCTATCACTAACTCCATCCCAAAGCTGCCTCAAGATTCCGGAGGTGTCCTTGCAATTGCGAGGAAAGTAACCTTTTTACGAGGAGCCGTGAGAAGCTGGGAAGTTGCATCAGCATAAGTAACCATGTCATTTATTGCTGCATTGACCTTTTCCAAAGTGATACACTGTTTCATATACCTGCAATTTGTATCTCTTATTGTCAGCAAATATATGAGATAGAGCTTTATGATGCATAACCAGTAAAAGATACCGACATCTTTTTTACTCTCTCTGTCCAACAATAGTTGTCCACTATTGATTTGACACACTTGTTAAGAAACAATAAATAATAAAAAGATAAATTATCTATTGATTTTTCAAACTAAACAAGTATTGTTGGACATCTATTTTTAGTATAGTGAACATATATTATTTGACAGAGGGAGTACATCAGATGTACCACCAATTCAAGTCAAACTCCAAAGTGTATGGGTCCAATTTCAAAAGTGGTTGGAGGTTAAAAAAAAAAAAGAGAAATTGACATAAATATTCGTCCATCAAAATAATAGTCAGAAAATGTATATTTTGTATATTAATGTACAATATACATAAAATATAGTATATCTTCACTAAAAAATGTATAATATATAATTTTGTGTATATTTAACTAGCAAATATAATTAGTTTTAGCTTACCGATCAAATTTGCAGCCTGTCCAATAAAAAGCAAGCCACTAATAGCTCTTTCATTCTAACCATGTAAGTTGTAGTGGAATTAAGAAGATTTTAGTTTAGTATGAATAGAGTTAGTCCTTGATTTTTGTATTGGTAGGTTTAGGGTAAATGTGATTCTTCACATGTTTGTTTTTTTCTAAAACAAAAAATTAATTTCAAATATATAAGTAGAATATAAGGCCAGGGGTGTGACTGCATTGGTTGTTACAACGATGAATCTGTCTGGAAGATGAGAAAAAAATATTAACATAATGAAAATACTATGTTCCTCTGAGATTTTCTGTGAAAAAAATACGATAAAAAAAAATCTTATTTTATGTGCCATATAAAATAAGACGGAGGGAGTATCAAATTCCTCTGAGATTTTCTGTGCAAAATTAGTTACCTCAATCTTGAGATGAACTCTGATGGATTGAAAAAGAAAAAAAAAACAAAAGTCTATTTTCTTTTCATGTTATTTGCTTGTCCTTTGCTGGTCAAAACTGAAAAGAAAACAATTGAGCAATTGTATGGCTTCATTAATCTGTAGCTCACTTAAGCTAACTTCAAATGGACCTCTAGAAAATAACAAGCTCAAGTTGAGCATTGGTCTAAAGAAGTTCTTAGTGGAGCAGCTTTATTGTTTAGAATATCAATTGTGTCAGCTTCCCTTATCTTTAGCCCATGCACCCAAATTCCAAATGACTTCAAGAAAATAACAAGGAGACCTATCAATTTGAATAGTTTGGTCAAATTTATATATCAATATAGTTGAAATAAATAAAACTGATATATTAATTATGTATATTATATTTAAATATACAAAATATATGTATTTACTAGCTATTTATAAAACGATAATTTCACAAAACACGGTAGTATAGATTGAAATTACATAACACAACAACACTTTCAATAATTATGAATCTTGTCTGAGTTTAAAGCGAGATAGTGTATCCGACATGAATCTAAAAATTTATGTGGACCAGTAAGATGATGTCACTTATTTCATTACTAGCCAATTCCATGTTATTTTTTGGTAATAGAAAAACATTTATAGATCTAAAAAACACGCTAAAGGCACTTTGATTTAATAGATGAAAGAAGAGCATTTTGAAGCCATTTATGATACTGCCCATTTATTTTAGTTGGTCACCTTACAATAAATACATGTCCCAAATTACTTGTCTACTTACTAAATCAAAATAAAATTATTTAAAATTTTTCTATTTTATCCCTATAATTAATATTCTTTAAAAGTTTAAACAAATTTATAAGTTCTAAATCTACTCTTATGCCCTATGCTATTACATTAAACAAATTTATAAGTTCTAAATCTACTCTTATGCCCTATGCTATTACATTAAACAAATTTATAAGTTCTAAATCTACTCATATGCCCTATGCTATTACATTAATGTGATTATATTTTTCATAAATGATCTTGATATCCATATTGAGTAAATTAGTAAAATTAGTCATCTTATTTATAATTTATTAAGTATCATATAAAATAGAAAGTGACCAACTAAAATGGGATGAAAGAAGTACTCCATCCGTTCCTAATTAGTTGGCGTCCTCACTAAAAATAGATATTCCTTAATACTTGTCATTTCACAAAACCAAAACATAATTACTTATTTTTTTCACCTTTACCTTAGTCATAAATATGAAAAGATATCAATATATTGCAAAAAAGAGAAGTATTAAATAGAGAAAAGTAATAAATAAGGGTAATTTAGTCAATTTAGTAATCCCTCTTGTCCATTAAGTGAATTGTTGAGATTTTTTTTCATAGTTCAAAATAAGCAAATTTTTCAAAGTCCAAGAGAATTATTGGAACTTTTTTCCTTTTATTTAATGAGGTTCTTAAACGCTTCTCATTTTCTAGGAGAATAATTTAAGAATAATTAAAAGGGTAATAGTGAAAAGTAGCTCATAATTTATGTCCTTAAATATTTTTCTTAAGGTGTGTGTCATACCCCAATAATTCACTTAATATGGATTAAAGGGAGTATGTAATTAATGTTTTTCTTAAGCATTTCGCATTTTCTAGGAGAATAGTTTAAAAATAATTAAAAGGGTAATAGTGGAAAGTAGTCTATAGTTTATATCCTTAAATATTTTTCTAAATGTGTGTGTCATACCCCAATAATTCATTTAATATGGACTAGAGGGAGTATGTAATTAATATTTTTCTTAAGGAAAGTGCAAACAAAAATGATAACGACTATTTAAGAACGGAGGAAGTATATTAAGACATTTTAAAAATCTTTTTCCGTATTTAAAACTATAACTATATATTATAGATATAATAGCTATGTTTGCTTGATTAGACAATTTTTCCAATTGGTGGATAACTCGCATTAGAGCCAAACAACCACTATTCAAATAAAGAGGCTCGTCTATCAACTCTTTTCCATATGAAATAATTTCCCTATTCCTAAATACTTGTCACCTTTTTAAGTTGCACATCCCTCAAGAAGCTATGTAATTTTACTATCATGTCCTTATTTAATATTTTCCTTAATTAATAAAAAATGGGCTATATCTTCAATAAATGATAAGTGTGCTGATGAAAGTATGTAAATAACCATAAATAAATGGATTGGAAGATCAAGTCAACATTAATGCATACAAATCTCGCAAGGGTAAAATGTCACGACCCTAAAATTGAGGCCATGATGGCACCTACCTCGGCCCAACCTTGGTAGGTAAGCCAAATCCCACACGATAAGAGAAAATTGATATAAGAAGGTAACCCACAAAATACGAGACTTCTAGCATGAAGTCAGACCATAACATGTAACTAACAAGGACTCAAACAAAATATATAAATAAAATTCCCAAGATATAAGTGTCACAAGTGTAAGAGTATCCAAATACAACTCAGAATACTGAAGATACATAATTTTGTCTCCAAAAGGTAAATAAAGACAACTAGGATAAGAAGAGGTTCGAAAGTCAATCCCGAACTCTGGGGCGCACTAATACCTAGATAAACAACTCTGAAAAAGCACGAAATCATCTGTTGTGTCTCGTACTCAAGCTAGGATCTGCACCGAAAGGGCACAGTAGGGGTGAATACGGTCCACTTGTACTCAATAGGTATCATAGGACGACTGAGTAAAGTAGAAAACAAATACAAATAAAGGATACTATGAGCACGTCCCCTGCAAATAGAAAAGTTCTCAAATAGTAGCTCACACCGTCTCCACTAACACTTCTATAATATACAATGAAAGGAGTATCTACACACAGAATATATAAAAGGAAATTAATACACGTCATGGGTACTTAAAAGGAAACACAGTAGATGTGTATGCAATGATGATGGTGAGACTTACATATATACCTTCCAAGCCTCAGCACTTCAAACAAGACCCATGGGGGGTTCGCAACCCGTATACTTAATCATATCTCAAGTCACCTCTCCGATTATTGTCCATGGATCAAGGTATTATAACATGTCTCATTCACTTCTCTGACTATTGTTCACGTATCAAGGATTTTGTAAAGTATTGCATTTTCTTTCAAAATCAGAGTTCCTCAGTAGTACTAATATCTCATGAATGTGCACGTATAAAATGAGGATGTCATGCTCACGACCAATCAGTATGAAGATAATAATCAATTCAATACAAGTGTAGGTGAGCTCAGAATCAACTCAATATGTCAATAATTCATGATATCAACCCTCACTCGGCACTAGTAGAATAACTAGTCATGTAAGACATCAGTAATATCATTTCAAACCCCTCGCTCGGGTATATAAATCATAATAGAGGAAATTAATGCACAAATAAGGTCCATGATGCCAAATAAAGCCTCTTCACGGGCAACACGCAATATATGATATCTCAAGTCAACAATAATATGCATATAAGCCCCTACACGGGCACAGGATAATAATAATAATCCCAAAATATGATTTCCTATGGTTAATTCCCCAACCCATAGCATGCTTTACATGTACATTAACTACACAGCCCAGTCTGAAGAAAGTTAAGCCGTAACCTACCTCAAAGTGCCAAAATCCGAGCCTAGAATCTTCAATGATGAGCCTTTTCCTTTTGAACAATCTCAGAATGAGATAAAACCATCAAATATATGATCTATGCATTAAAAGAAAGCTAACGATACCCATATAAACTATATTGGGTCCAAAATTGATTCAAAAAGTGGGTTCGAAAACAAAAGAGGTAAAATTAAAATTTTATATTAGAAACATTTCCCCAAGATTATAGGAGTCTATAGTTGAAAATCCACGCGAAAAAATGAGTTAAAAACGAGGCTCAAATGGAAGAAAAACCATTTTGAGAGTTTACCAGCAAAACTCCTCAAATTCTAATTTGAAATCATGATTAAAAGGTGTTTTCAAAGATATAATCACTAGGTAATACTGGAAAGATGAGTTAGGGGCATACCCAAGAAAGAATGGTGGAGAAAACCCTAAAAATTGCCTTAACCCGAAGCTCCAAGGTCCAAAAATGGATGGAAATCATGCAAATGGAGTATTTATACTGTTCTGTGAACATTACCTTGCGATCGCAGCCCAAGCCTCGCGATATCGAGGGTCAGTGATAACCTAGCCAAAATATTTGCCATAGCATTAGCGGCCAGGCCTTCACATTCGTAAAGTCCGAAAACCCAGACCATCGCGTTTGCGACAGCCCGATCGCGTTCACGATGAAGGAAATACCCTACTCGATCTTGACTATTTTTTGTAATCGTGGCTACCCCCCTCGCTATTGTAATGAAGGATAATATCCTTCTCTGCATTTTCGAAGAAGGAAATACACTTGCACCAGCTATCAGCAAATGCAGAGTTTTTGTAAGTTGAAATATTTCTGAATGGACCCTTTGAATTCGTTCAAAATCCCACAGAACTAAACCATATATGATACTAGGCTATTTTCGACATTTCAGACTCAATGGAAACTTTAGATATTTGAAAAGAAGTTGTTTTCAACAAATTAGCCCCCGGGACCCCTAAAAGCTTAATTTAACCATTTTCCGAACGAAGGGTTGAAATACAAAATAAAGGTTCCAAACTCAAAACAACCTCGCTACTAACCCAAAATTGATATTTCGGATCTAATGAAACTGACCAAATTGTCATCCGGCGCTTGAAATATAAAATATTGACCAAAGTCAAACTTGTGGCTTTTAAAGCATCTAAGAGTCTCAAACTCTTCCAAATCATTCTCGAATGCATCGAGGACCGTTCCAACCATCCCCATACCTCATAACCAATATGTGGAAACTATGAGGAGGGAAAAAATGGTCAAAACACATAAAAAAACAACATTTCACACTTTAGGTTGTTACATTATCCACCACTAAAACACTATTTCATCCTCGAAATAAAAAGCAAATAAAGTACCTGAAGCGATAAAAAGATGGGGGTATCTACGTCTCATATCAAACTCAACCTCCCAAGTAGCTTCTTTAATAGGGAAATGTCTCCATTGGACCTTCATAGAATTAATACACTTAGACCTCAACTTCCTAGTCTGTCTTTCTAGGATAGCAATAGGCTCCTCCCCAAAGGATAAATTATGGTTTATTGCAATAGAATCCCATCAAATCACATGGTCATGGACGATATCTCTTTTACATAAAAACATGGAACACAGGATGAGCTACTGAATGATGTAGAGGCAAAGCTAGCCTATATGCCACAGCACCATACTTTTAAGGAACTTAAAAGGTCCAATGAACCTTGAACTAAGCTTTCCTTTCTTCTCGAACCTTATCACACCCTTCATATGTGAAACCTTCAACAAAACTCAATCTCCAATCATGAATGATACATCGCGATCTCGATGGTCGGCGTAACTTTTCTATCTACTCTGGGCATCCAAAAACCTCCGCTGAATCAGTCTCACATGATCATCGAATCCCTCAACAAATCTGTACCCCAAGGCCTCACCTTAAATGATTCAAACCATCCTATATGGGATCTACACCTTCGCCCATACAAAGCCTCAAACGACGCCATTTGAATGCTGGAATGGTAACTGTTGTGTAGGTAAACTCAGCTAGGGACAAATACTGATCCCAATAACCTCCAAAGTCCATGATACATGCTCAGAGAATATCCTTTAGCACCTCAATAGTCCTCTCATACTGACCATCCGTCTGAGGATGAAAAGTTGTGCTTAAATCAAGTTGAGTACCCAATTCACTCTGAATAGTACTCTAAAAACTTGAGGTAAACTGGGTACCTGTATCAGATATAATGGACACTGGTACACCATGAAAATGAACAATAGCTCTAATGTAGATCTTGGTGAACTTCTCTACATTATAATTTGCCTTCACTGGAATGACATGGACTGATTTGGTCAATCGATCTCTATCCACAATCACCCAAACAAAGTCAAACTTCCCCAAGGCCAGGTGTAGACCAACTATAAAATCCATAGTGATGTGCTCCCAGTTCTACTGGGGAATGGGTATCCTTTGCATAGTACCACCCAATCGCTGATGCTTATACTTTACCTATTGACAATTAAGACACTTAGCCACGAACTTAGCTATGTCCTTCTTCATGCCACCCCACCTGTAATGCTGCTTTAGGTCATGATACATCTTAGCAGCTTCTGAGTGAATGGAATATCTAGAATAATGAGCCTCCTCCAATATCAATCTAACCCATCCACTAACCCTCGGCACACAAACTTGGCCAGTAATCCTCAAAACACCATTAGAGTCAAAAGATGCCGCCTTGGTCTCGCCACTCAAAATATGTCATGAATCACCCTCAATCAATCATCATCAAACTGATGTGCTTGAATATGCTCCATCAAGAAAGATATAGCCTCCACAAAGGCTAACACATACCCGAGCATCGAAATATTAAGCCTAACCAACTGGTTAGCTAAAGACTGAACCTCTAAGGCCAAAGATTGCTCCTGAGTGAAAATATGAGCTAAACTCCCCATACTCATTGCCTTCCGACTCAAGGCATCCGTAATTCGATTCTTTACCTACAGGTAATTCGATTCTATTGCCCGCTCCTATCATTGATAAGTCTGAGGCTTGCGTCCTGGTTTGTTCGGTTCATCTTCTGGTAGTGGTCTTGATCTTGATGTTGATATTGGGTTGGGTACCCTATTCTTTCTACGATGTGGTTCATGGTTCAGTCGAGTTAAAGTTGGTGTAAATGGGTAATTTCAAAAAATTCTCATCTCGGTACTTGTTCGGCCTAATATGACTTCGTGGGATAATTCTACTCAATGGTATGTACTTGTGTATCCGTCATTGGTGCTTAAAGCGGGAGTTTTTCAAGAACGAGTATTTGTTGCTATGAACTGAGCATTGGTTTGACCAAATTTGTATGAAGATCAGGATTTTCTAAGTTGCTTGAGTTTTGGCTACCGTTAGTACTCTTCGCAACCTGGATGTGTTCTTGGTTATGACTTGATGCATTATGCCCTTTACCAGATGTGGAGTTGATTGCTTGTGTCTTCAGCCGGTGGTTTTCCTCCATTGTGATTATGTTCTTCATCAACATTTCAGTTTTAACTTTTGCGAGAATCATTGGATAGATGCTGGGATTCTGATAGTGAGGTTGGCTTGAGTATTTGATATCCGTGAAGACTTATGGGCATTAGTTTTAGGATTTTGACTCTCTTGAATGGCGGCTTGAAAGTTATGATAGCTTTTGGAATATGGATACTGCTCGTCAGTGTGATCGATTTGGAAATCGAGTAGTTTAGATTCCATTTGAAGATTACAGCTACAGATTGTGTAACTTTATTTAGCCCTATTTCCAGATTTTTTTTTGGTTGAGCAATTCATTTATAGGCTAACTAAGCCTACTCTTTACCTACAGGTTCGGTTTTCTTCAGTTTGGGAAGATGGTGTTAAATAGATGCTCGAAGGATGGTCCATTGGCTTAAGGTGTGGTTTCTACTGTTCTTGACCTTGGTTCTGAGTGTTTATCAGAATTTTGAGTGTCTTCTCAGCAAAAGAAGTGTGCTTAAGTTGGGCTTAGCGTGGTTTCACCTATAGTTGGTGGGACGTTCTGGAGCGGATCATTCAGTTTTGAGAGTTTATGCTTTGGATTCCTGACTATCAGTTTCGAGGGTTATCCAGACTAGTTGTAGCTTTGGCAAGAGATTGCAAGCTTTGATCATCTCCATTTATGTATCCAGGTAGCACCTTATGGACTTATTCTTATACTCGCTAGTATGAATTTTTGGTAGATTAGATTCAGTCTTTCAAGATTAGTGGGAGATGATTGTACGGACAGGATTCAGATGATATTCTATGTAGATTAGAGCAGATAGCAGGTTTGGAAAGGCAAGAGAATGCCATATTTAGAATTTGGAGTTAGTTGTATGATTCATGCCCTGAGTGGTCTTCATCTTGGTTGAGTATCTGCTTGGTTGTGCTTATTTTGGTATGATGACAGTATGTTGTGGTTTGGGTTTGTGTGTTTCAGTCGTGCTAGGTTCAGTTGGAGGCCAATTAGTTGTTGAGATTGATTTTGTGGCTATTTGGAAAGTGAAGTAAAGAAGTTTGTGAAAAAGGGATACCTTTAGCGAAATCCCTTGAAAGCATTAGTTTGCCCTAAGATTATCTAGGGAGTCTTGCTCGTAGTATACGAGCCTAGTACCACGTCCTTTTGAGCTTTAGGGCTCTTCTTATCCATTGAGTTTTGCGGATGAAAGTCTTTTTAGTAGTGGATATTATAATGACTCTCCAGGTTGTTTTCCTGATTTTCATACATTTCTGGCATTTCAAGCCTTCCTATAGTGACTACAGGTCATTTATTACTTGTCGGAACTGTCGGTTCGGTTATCGAACAATTCGTTTGGATTTTAGGATCATTTTCCTGTTTTGGAGCTTTTCTATTAAGGAATTGGTCTCAGACTAAAACTCCTAGTAAACGGCCTTGGATTAGAATTCTGACAGCGCCATCAGCTTTGGAATGTTGATTTTAGGCTAGGAGGACCCTTAGTTTGGGTCCCGAGGCTTTCGGACTCATATTGGGCTATTGTGTGGATTTGATGAAAATGAAACTATAGGTGTGGGACCCACATTTAATCCAAACGACCTCCGTTGGAAATTTTGATGGTTTTGTTGAGTGTGGAATGTCGAATTTGGTATGGTAGCATAGTTCATTTACATGCATGAGATTTCGAACGAATCCCAAACCCCCGGTCGGAGTCCGTGAGGACTTAGTGAAATTGCTGATATGCAGCATCTGGTGCATCCGAGATTTGTCCTTCACATTTACAAGGCTATGACCGCATTCGCGAAGGTCAAGGATGTTGGCCTCCGTGTTCGTGAGCCAGCCATCGCGTTTACGAAGGGTAGGCTGGCTGGACTGGCTCAGCTTTACTCTTCGGGTTCGTGGTCGATTAGCCAAGTTCGCTAAGGGTCTTTCTGGTCCGGTCCCACATTTGCGAAGGCCCCCCTAACAACCCTTTTATATTTCTCTCTTGCTCAATTTTAAGCCTAATTTTAGGGCTTTTCCGCTATTAAAGCTCCCAAGAGCTCTAGAAACTCAAGGAAAATCATAAGTTGGAGTTGGGGATGAGTAGAGGGTGTTGAGGTGATCATCCCCGTTAATTCCTTTGTAAGTTTTCATCCCAAAATCCATTTAATTTTTAGTTTTAGGTTTAGATTCTTTGGGCTTTAGTGGCTGATTTGAGCCCCGATTTGTGCTCCATTTGTTCTCAACTTTTGAGCACACATTACTTGACCTTCGAGGGACCGCGTGACGAATTTAAATTTTGGATTACAGGCCCGTTCTTGACCCGAGTTTCGATCCAAGTTTTTATATAGCATTATGGGTATCATTTTACTCCTATCAATGTGTAGATTATTATTTTGGTAGCGTGGCGATATTTCAGGATCGTTGAGCAAAGATGAGTGATTCGTGGGCAATTCAAGATTGTGGTTCGACAACGAGGTAGGCTTCGATCTACTTTTTTCTATGAGATTGTGTATTGTATAGATTGCATGCTAGGTAGGGATTATATGATGGAATTATGGCTAGTATATCACGACTTAACCTATTTAGAGAATTTGGAATAGAAATATGACCCGAACCCTAGTATAGAATACTCGTTCTGGCCATAGAACCCTATTATCCTTGATTATAGACATGTTATGATTAACATTAAGGACCCTTTAGGATAAGGTATACCATTTGACTTAGTGATTTGGACTGTAGCTTCTTGGATTATGGTGCTATTATCATGCTAGTTATGTATTGTTGGAGGTCGTGGTTACGATACCACTTAGAATCCAGGTGAGTATTTCATCCTTAAAGGAGATATGATTCTTGTTTATAGATGCTTAGGTGCTTATGGTTGTATTGTTTGGATACTTGTGATGGCATGCATACTTTTAGGCGCATTTATTCTTACTTAGTGGTACGATTCCAATCAAAATCTTGATTTTACTATTATTTTCTAAAAAGGGATTTATTCCCACTTTTCACCTTTAAAACGAATTCTTTCACAATGGGAATCGTACCACCTTATTTAATGAATTATGAGCTTTTAGAACTAAATATGCTATTTTGAAAATTAGACCGAGGTTGATTCTAGTCCATCATTAATTCACTCTTTTACCACTGCTATTTATTTCGATCGAGGGAGATTCCGACCCTTTCTACATTATTATGCCGATTTAGTCCCGAACTTGATCTTGGGCAATGGATTTATATATTTATCCTTGTTCAGTCTCGGTTCGAGTCTGAGTACTTATTATACTTATATATCTCTCCGGTACTGGACGGAGTAGATTGATTATGATGGTTACTGGAAGTCCTAATTCGGGACCAGGCAATGTATATGATATCTCGAGTCCCCTATAAGCCCTTTTCTTCATGAGGCACAATGCCGGAGAAGGATGGTCATCGTAGGTCCAGCCTTTGCAAGCTACTGAGCTGGAGGAGGTGTATACACTTGGTATGCTATGGCACTCAGATTAGATTTGGTGTTATCGATTTATGTTGTATTCATTCATTCATATGCATCGCCAATCCCCAGTATAATTATTTGGCGCTTATATCTATCAGTCTTATGGAGGCTGTATAGGTATAAGCTATGGTTACTGTTTGCTGAGTGCTTGCTTGAACCTTTAGGGCTTATGGGGCCCCGGTGAGGTTATTGTTTGTCCAAACTATCCGATTACTTTATTGTTGGCTGTTATGGTTAGTTTGTGACAGGATGATTATGGACTGGTACCCAAAATTATCGGTACGCTTCTGATTTCCCTTTTTCTATCACAGCAAGATGCATTATTGTTAAGTTATCTTATGATTAGTCACACTTTGGTTAGAGGCTTTGAGTATGCTAGTATTAGCTTTCTTACTTGGCTATGATCCTCGAGATGTTAGGTTGGCTCCCTCAGGTTATTACCTTTGAGTTTAGTCCTATATATGTATATGTATGTATGTATATATATATATATATATATATATATGTACATGGTATTACCGTATATCCCTCTCTTTCCTTATCTATTCATATTGTCTATGTATCCTTTGGCCCTTGTATTACAACTATATATCCTTCTTTCACTCTTCATTTGTATATTGGCTAGTGATATACGGTACTACATTTTAGTTCCTAAATACTGTAGAATAGGATAGTCTATCCTTATTGCCTCATTAACATTATTATGTTTAGTTTCTTTGATAGCTGCCTATTGTTATATTCCTGCTTTACATATTATTTATGCTTGCATTATCTTTGGAGCTCAGTCGGCCGATGCCTACTGATTACCATGTATTTGGTAATCATACTACACTTCTGCAGCCTACAGATCATAGTACGAGTTATCATCATGGATGTGTGTATCGTGCGGAGCATCCATGGATCGGAGATTTGGGGTGAACTCCTGACATTCGGAGTATTCATGCTCTCCCTCATTTTATTAGTTTGATCTCTATTTTGTATTTTAGAGACGACTTTGTATATATATTGACTCTGTATTCCACTTTGAACTCCTGTTGTATTAGAAGCTCTTGTACTAACTTCACTAGGTCGTGGGGTTATACTCTATATTAGTCTCTTGTTTAAATTCCTTTCCTTTGTTTTCTTCATTTCTCTTGGTAGTCTATTACTAGCTGTTTCGGACTACGGGTTGGCTTACCTACTGGTGGGTTATAGTCGGTGTCATCATGACCTGAGAAATTGAGTCCTGACAATATCTCAAGTCAACAACAATATGCATATAAGTACCCCACATGGGCACACGATTATAATAATAATCCCAAAATATGATTTCCCATGGTTAATTCCCCAACCCATAGCATGCTTTACATGTAAGTTAACTACTCAGCCCAGTTTGAAGAAAGTTAAGTCATAACCTACCTCGAAGTGCCGAAATCTGAGCCTAGAACCTTTAATGCAGAGACTTTCCCTTTTGAATGGTCTCAGAATGAGCTAAAGCCATCAAATATATGATCTATGCTTTATAAAAAAAAAAAAAAAAAGCCAACGATACCCATATCGACTATATTTAAGATGAGTCCAAAACGGATTCAAAAAATAGGTTCGAAAATGAAAGGGATAAGATCAAAATTTTATATTAGAAACATGTTCATGGAGATTATATAAGTCTACAGTTGAAAACCCACGCGAAAATGATTTAAAAACTAAGTTCAAATCGAAGAAAAATTATTTTGAGAGTTTACCAGCAAAACCCCTCAAATTCTAGTTTGAAATCAGGATTAAAAGGTATTTTTAAAGATATAATTACTAGGAATATTGGAAAGATGAGTTAGAAGCCTACCCAAGAAAGAATGGTGGAGAAAACCCTAAAAAAAGGCCTTAACTTGAAGCTCCAAGGTCCAAAAATGAAAGAAAATCGTGAAAATAGAATATTTATACTATTCTGTGAACAGTACCTCGTGATCGCGGTCCAAGCCTCATGGTCACGAGGGTCAGTATTGACTTGGCTGAATAATTGGCCATTGTGTTAGCGGCCGCGAAGGCCAAAAACCCTAATCATCACGTTCGTGACAGCCTGATCGTGTTCGCGATGAAGGAAATACCCGACTTGATCTTGATTATTCTTTGTGATCGCGGCTATCCCTCTCGCGATAGCGATGAAGAATAATATCCTTCTCCATGTTCGCGGTCAGAGGCCCACATTCGCAAAGAAGGAAATATACATGTACCAGATATCAGCAAATGTTGAGTTCTTGTAAGTTGAAATATCTCCGAACGGACCTCGAGATTCCTTCGAGACCCCATAGAACTAAACCATATATGCTACTACGCTATTTTTGACATTTCGGACTCAATGGCAATGTCGGATTTTCAAAAAGAAATAGTTTTCAACAAATTATCCCCCGGGACCTCCAAAAGCTTAATTTAACCATTTTTCGAACGAAGGGTCGAACTGCAAAATAAAGATTCTGAACCCGAATCAACCCCGCTACTTAATCAAAATCAACATTTCAGATCTAATGGAATGACCAATCGTCATCCAGCGCTCAAAACACAAAATATTGACAGAAGTCAAACTAGTGGCTTTTAAAGCCTCTAAGAGTCTCAAACTCTTTCAAATCATCCCTAATGTGTTGGGAACCGTGTCAACCATTTCCACACCTCATAACCAACATGTGACAATTACGGAGAACGATAAAATGGTCAAAATACATAAAAAAGAATATTTCACACTTCAGGTTGTTACAGTAAAATAGGAAGAATAATTATCAATTATGATTTTGTAAAGTGATAAGTAGTCAGTTATGAAATATCTATTTTTAGTACGGATGACAAGTATTTAAAGATGGAGAAGAGAAACCATTTCAAATTTACTTACCTGTATTCATATCTTAGTCATCATTATTTTTGAGAAAAACTCACACAAATACATTGTGCTTCTTCTTTTAGACCAATAGTCTCCTCCCATGATGAACTCCCGAAAAGTAGCAGTAATCAGAGATGGCGTCGCCGGTCTAGTGATGGCATGTGAGCTCCAAAGATAAGATTACCGAGTTGTAATATTTGAAAAATCGAACCAACTTGGTGGTCTATGGGTATACAACCCAAGTCGAGACCGATCCACTCGGTCTCGACCCAAAAAAGACAAATTATTCATAGCAGTCTTTACAAATCCCTTCAAACAAATCTTCCTAGACAACTCATGAGTTTTAGTGATTACTCATTCGAAAAGGCAGAAAATAGTAAACGATTCAATTTTCTTTAGCACAAAGAAGTACTCAAGTTTTTGAATGATTTTGCTGAGGATTTTGGAATTGTTGAGTCGATTCGATTCAATACGGAAGTTGTATGAGTTGAGCGGGTTGAGTTTGAGGGAAATAGTTGGGTTGTTGAGTCGAAAATGGATGAGTTGACTTTAGAAGAAGTGTTTGATGCTGTAGTAATTTGTGATGGTCACTATACAATGCCTAAAGTTGCAAATATTCTAGGTACAATAATTCATCTTTTGCTTGAACAATGATTGATCTATTTTGAAGCTCCCATTCAGCTATAGTTTGCTCGCTCTTCGATTAATTTCACAGAATATATGTCATTTTTCATCAACAATAGGTACGATGTAATTTTATCCATCAAGACTAGGACATGAGAGAAATCCACTATTAACTCGGTTTACTTTTACTAGTCCAATATTTTAAAGATAAAGTTTCTCTTTTTTTAACTCATCGAAAACGAACTAAGTAAAAAAGTTAAACGGAGGAGCTGTTCTTTTGTCTCTGCTCGTTGAAAGCTCTTAATTACTAGTACTCCTTGTAGGCGCAAGTGCAGTCAAGATGACCAAAATATTTTTCTTATATAACGAAAAACTTTTTTTCATAATATATTTACATATGTAGTATATTTTTTAAAGAAATTTGAGGTGTTTGACCAAAAATAAAAACTATTTTAAAGCAGCAATTGAATTAATTTTTTTCGGGAAAAAGCTACAAATGAACCATAGACAAAAGTATCTTTACAAAAAAATTGTATTTATTTATCAAACTACCTCAGAATAGTTTTAACTCATATATCTATCGCTCATATATAAATGCAATCTTCTTCTTTCTTTCTTTTTTTCTTTTTGACTTTTTGTTTTCACTATATTTATACTGATTAAAACTATAAGATATATTTTTTATTTTAAACATTAACAAAAAAATAAAACTTAAGCAAAATATTTCATAAATTATACGTATTTAAAATAATTTTCTCTTGAATACTAATGGCAAAATGAACCATAATACTGTCTTTCATCGGAATTCTACACTCAAAAGCATTTTAAGGAAAAATTGGCCAAGAATAATTGTTTATCAAATACTTAAAAAGAATATTTCTCAAATGAATTGGCTAATTAAACACAAACCTCTTCTCTTCAAAATTACTTCTCCGAAAAGTTAATTTGATAAAAGTGCTTCTTAAAATAAGTTTCTTTTTAGAAACTTGACCAAACATAACTGTTCATCAAATACTTAAAGAAGCACCAACATGGGTTGTGGTGTAGTAGTGAGACTATTTCATCCTTAACCAGAGGTCTCGGGTTCTAACTCTGGGTATGGAGAAAATCCTGTTGGTAGCGCCGCCCCCAGAATGAGCCCAATGGGATTCGAGGCGTTACAGATATTGAGGGTGCTGAGCCAGCACCCGCTATTGGAGCCCAGTCAGAGGGCGAGGTAGGGGTCGCGGCTGACCCATAGGTAGAGGTACTGCACGAGGAGCTACTTCGGATAGAGTACATGCTAGGACAGTCTCTCGAACCTGAAATTGACTATGCTAAGGATGATTATTAGACAGAGCATACGGGACCAGCTCAGGTCCCACAGAGTTCAGTTACTATCCCAGTATTATAGGATTTGCTAATTCTTCTGTTGGGTTATTTGGATGACGTCCCCCAGACAGGTGTTCCACTGGGTATGCAAGGTATTTCTTAGACTCTGGGAGGTATTCCACTATCAAGGCAGGCTCCTACTTATGATTTTTTGACATCAGGGGTACAACCATCTTCTATGATACCCCATCATGTTAATTCACTGCCTACTAGACTTAATGTTTCTCCTGTTTCTTTGGGTCCTATGATGACTTCTGATGATCTGAAGAAATTTAAAAGATTCATTGGCTTGGCTCCTCCTAAGTTTAGTGGTACTGTTGGAGAGGACGTTTATGAGTTTTTACTTAACTGCCAGGAGAGGTTGGATAACCTCGGATCTCTTGAGTCCAATGGAGTTACATATACTACTTATCAGTTAACTCACGTGGCTAGACAATAGTGGAGGTCTCTTGCTAGTTGTAGGCCCAGTGGGTTTGCCTGTTATGACATGGACCTATTTCATGTACTATCTAGATATTCCACTGCTAGTATCTCCATCGAGTCAAAGAGGATCAAGAGGTTAGTCAAGGGGTTGACATGTGATTATCAGTTGGCTACAGCCCAGATGGTTGTTTCAGGAGCTTGTTTTTAGAGAATTATAGATCATGCTAAGTTAATTAAGTCAATTCACCAGAGTACTTAGGGTGGTGGCGGTGTTAAGAAGATTCATCGACAGAGCGAGTTCAGTGGACATGCATTCCGAGGTAGAGGGTTCTCTAGAAGGAATGCTCACAGTTATCATGGTAGACCAATTCAGGCAGCCTTACAGGATTCAAATGGTAGGTCTGTGGTTCCTTTGGTTTTAAATAGCCAGAGGGCAGGTCATGCAGGCAAAGGCTCCAGTTTTGGTTCATCAAGATATGAAGGTCGTTCTAGTTCTTTTGGGGCCCCTCAGCTTGAGTCAGGTAGTAGAGTGTGTTACATATGTGAGAAGGTTGGTCATATGGCGAGGGACTATCCTCGGCGTGTGTTTATTCCTACCCAGTAGGGTTTTCAGCTTCAGCTTTGCCCTACTCATCTTTATATGGTTAAAGGTGGTTCATAGAGTGGCAGGAGTGGTACTACAAGTGCTCGAGGTGGAGCTTGGGGAGCTCGTGGTAGGGGATGCAGGGTTGTCAGTCTAGAGTGGACATGGTCAGTGTTAAGCTATACCTGGGAGACCTGAGGCAGAGTCCTCTGATGCAGTTATCACAAGTATCATCCTAGTTTGCCATTATTCTGCTTCCATGTTATTTGACCCTGGGTCTACATTCTCCTATGTGTCCACATATTTTGTTACTGGTTTTGATGTTGCACATGAGTTTCTTGTTGTGCCTATTCGTGTTTCTACCCTAGTAGGATATTCTTTAGTGGTGGATTAGGTGTACCAATCTTTGTAGTGACTTTTGCGGGGCGTGAGACCTGGTTAGACTTGATTTTCCTAGATATGGTTGATTTTAATATTATCTTAGGTATGGATTAGTTAGCTTCTTATCTTGCAATTTTGGATTGTTTTGCCAAGACTGTGACTTTAGCGACTCTAGGTGTGCCATAGTTGTCATGGCAGGGTTCGCCTAATTTTAGTTTAAAGGGAGTTATATCTTTTCTGCATGCTTGTTATATGGTGGAGAAGGAGTGTCTTTCTTTTTTGGCCTATATTCGCGATACTAGTATTGTTTCGCTACCTTCTTTGGATTTTGTTCGAGTTGTGAGAGAGTTTCAGGACGTGTTTCCTACAGATTTGCCTGATATGCCTTCAGATTGTGATATTGATTTTACTATTGATGTTGAGTCAGGCACCAAGCCCATTTCTATTCCTACTTATAGGATGGCCCCGGCTGAGTTGAAAGAATTGATGGAGCAGTTGCAAGATTTATTGAGTAAGGGTTTTATTAGACCTAGTGTGCCTCGTTGAGGTACCTCGATCTTGTTTATGAAGAAGAAGGGTGGATCTAGGTGCATGTGTATTGACTATTGGCAATTGAACAGGTGACAGTCAAGAATAAGTATCCACTTACTTACATTGATGATCTATTTGACCATCTTAGGGTGCTTCGGTGTTTTCTAAGATTAACTTGAGATCCAGATATCACTAGTTGAGGATTAGAGCTTCATATGTTCTGAAGATGGCTTTTCGAACTCGGTATGGTTATTATAAGTTTTTGGTCATGTCTTTTGGGTTGAACAATGCCCCAGCAGTGTTCATGGAGTTGATGAACAAAGTATTTTGACCGTATCATGATTCTTTCGTGATTGTATTTATAGATGATATCTTGGTTTATTCCAAGAATGAGGCTGACCCTGTGAGACACTTGAGGACTGTGCTTCAGAGGTTGCGAGATGAGAAGTTATATGCCAAGTTCTCTAAGTACGAGTTTTGGTTCGATTCTATTTCTTTCTTGGGTCATATTGTGACTAAGGATGGAATTATGGTCGATCCGGCCAAGATAATGGCAATTCGTGATTAGGCTATACCTACTTCTCCTATCGAGATTTGGAGTTTCATTGGTTTAGTGGTTATTATCAGCGTTTAGTGGAGGATTTCTCTTATATTGCGGCTCCTTTGACCAAGTTGACTCAGAAAAAGATTGTATTCAGTGGTCGGATGCTTTTGAGAAGAGCTTTCAAAAGCTTAAGGAGTTGTTGACTACAACTTCTATCTTGACCTTGCCCAAGGAGGGCTTAGGTTTTACCGTATTTTGTTATGCTTCTAGTGTTGGTTTTGGCGCTGTGTTGATATAGGAGGGTCAGGTGATTGTGTATGCTTCTCATCAGTTGAAGCCTCATGAGAAAAATTACCCTACCCATGATTTAGAGTTGGTCGTAGTGGTTTTTGTGTTGAAATTATGGCGACATTACTTGTATGGGGTCTATTGTAAGACTTTCTCCGATCATTATAGCCTCTAGTATTTCTTTACCCAATGAGATCTTAATATGAGACAGCGCCAATGTCTTGAGTTGCTTACATATTATGATCATAATATTCTTTATCATCCGAGTAAGGCCAACGTGCTTGCGGACTCCTTGAGCTGGAAGGCGACGAGTATAAGGAGTTTAGCTCATCTTTTGAACCAGGAGCGACCTTTGGTCTTGGAGGTTCATTCTTTAGCTAAATAGTTGGTTATGCTTGATATTTCGACATCTGGGCATGTTAGCCTTTGTTAAGGCTAGATCTTCCTTATTGTAGTAGATTCGAGCTCATTAGTTTGATGAGATAGACTGAGGGTGATTTGTGATAGAGTTTTGGGCGGTGAGGCCAAGGTGGCATCTCTTAATTCTAATGGTGTTTTGAGGATTAGTGGCTGAGTTTGTGTATAGAGGGTTGGTAGTTGGGTCAGACTTATCTTGAAGGAGGCTCATTGTTCTAGATATTTCATTCACCCAGGAGGGGATAATATGTATCATGATATAAAGCAGCATTATTGGTGGGGTGGTATGAAGAAGGATATTGTGGAGTTCGTCGCTAAGTACCTAAATTTCCAAAAGGTGAAGTATGAGCATTAGCGATCGGGTGGTACGATGCAGAGGATACATATTTTCGAGTGGAAGTGAGAGCAGATCACCATGGATTTCATAGTTGGCCTATCCCCGACCTTGGGGAAATTTGACTCTAGTTGGGTGATTGTAGACAGATTGACCAAATCAACGCATTTTGTACCTGTGAGAGCGAATTATAATACAGAGAAGTTGACCAAGATCTACAATAAAGAGATTGTTCGATTACATGGTGTCCCTGTAACACTCCGTACATTTATGAACCTAGTTGATTACCGTAACATTTATGGAATTATTTAAACATGAGATTGTTGAGGAATTATGCATTAATTTGTTGGGCTTAAACAAAGCATTTGTCATTGGGCTCCAATGAGGCCCAAAAATCATAAAAAAAGACATGGCCCAAGGGGGTATTTGACCCATTCATCTTGGCTAAGAAGACAATTATTATTGGACCAAGTGTTTGGTTAAAGAAGGACCATTAAGGGGCTATATAAAGGGCAATAAATCAGATTTTATTCACAAAAAGCCAGATGACTTTTCTAGATTTTTTTCTAAACTTTTCTCTCTTCTCTCAAACCCTAAGCCACCATTCTCTTTGGACAAGATCACTCCTTGGGAAGATTTGGTAAGTGTTTATGCTTATGTTTTAATATATTATATGTATGTAAGATGGTGTATATCATGTTGGTTATGTTGGTGAAGTGTGAGAAGTTCACTATATGTGAAACAATTTATGTTTGCTTAATCGGTGAAGGTTTTTGCCTTGTAAATTTGGAAATGGGCTTATGGTTTTGAAGAAAGTGAACTTGATGGATTCAATATTGACATGTGATATGTGATTATAGTCTTAACTTATTTTATTCTTGTACATAATGTTTGGAATTGTTATTGCAAAATTGTGCATGGATTTGGTGGTGTATTGAAGAAAAAGTGTGGTTTTGGTGATGTTCATGTGTGTTGTAAAACCATGGTTGATTGTTGGCATCTAATATGATCTAAAATATGTTAAGAGAAGCTTAGTTATGATCATGGACCATTCATTGCATAAAAATACCCAAAAGAGACCCATTTTGGCCAAAACTGGCACCCGCCCTCGCAGACGAAGGCATCTGCGGGCGCAGGTGACTTCGCAGGTGCCTCTGGCCACTGCCAAAGGTCACCTGCGGTCGCACCTCATCCACCTTCGGGCGCAGGTGGTTTTGCAGGTCAGACCAGAAGTCCGTTTCGGTTGTTTTCGCATCTCTTTGACCCCCCCAAAGCCCCTATACCCTTCATGGATGTAATTATCAACTTATGGTACCTTTTGAATGACTTTAAAGGAGTATCTCGGAGGTATTTTGAATGGTATAAATTATGGATTGTTGTTCATGTGTTATTATGAAAGCTATTGAGATGACTTGATGTAGTAAATGTGACGTAGGGTTAATGAGGGAGTGTAAAGTATAACTTGGTGTGAAATGCTATTGGTTTATGATATCTTGGTCAATGTATGAAATATTATGGTATTGTTGGTATGATAATGCCATGAATGGTGTTGTAAAGGGAGAAATGATATTCTAGGGAAATTGTGTAACTCGTTGCCGTCTTATGCACTTGGAATGTAGCTTGTGGTTAATGTTGGTTCCGTTATGTACTTGTGTTGTAGAGTAAGACGTAAGGAAGGAGCTGGATTATTGTAATCACATATAGGATTGTGTATTCGTATTGAGAACATAAGGTATGTAAGGTTACTCTTTCCGTATCCTTCTGCAGCATATAGTATTCGCCTTGTTATTGTACTTACTCATTTCCGAAATATCCCAAGGCATCTCATTTCAGGTTATCATTTATTGTTAATCATATATACCTTATTCTTGATCTATTGTTATCCATGTGTCACCTAATGGTGGACATGGCCCCAAAATTCCAATAATATTATACTCCAAAATTCCAATAATGTTATATTCAAAAGTTCCAATAATGACATAATCATCGAATGAACTATTTCTAAGATTGAAGAAGTGAGGTAATGAAGTATTTGTTCTTGGGTGGTATCCCAGGGGTTAAATACCTAGCATGGGTTGATCCCAATATATTGGGTGGTATCCCAGAGGTGAAAAGGACACCTAGCATGGGTCGATCCCGCCACTACGGGTGGTATCCCAGGGGCAAAAGAAAAGCCTAGCATGGGTCGATCCCGAATAAGTAATGAGTACCCACTGATCAGCTTGGGGCACGGGCGTTATATGGATGATGACTGATGATTGATGATGGATGATGTAAACTAAAGTAAAGAAAAATAAAGTAAAGTAAAGTAATGAATGTAATGTACATGATTCCAAACACATACAGAACGATGACTTATCCATAATGGGCTATGCCCTTGTATTTGATTCTATTGAAGTTCTTATGTATGATACAGTATCTTATGGCCTTACATACTCAGTACATTCTTCGTACTGACCCCCTTGGGGGAACTTACCTTACTTGCTGCAGGCACAGGTGCTAGTAGACCTCCACAGTAGGTTGCAAGTCATTTGCGGATCATTGGTGAGCTCCAGTTGGTTCGGGGCTTTCTGAGTCACATGTGTACATTGTTTTGATACTGTATAAATATTGTATAGGCATAGTCATGTATCTATAGAGGCTTTCTAGACGTATGTGGGAAAATTAATGTAAGAGATGTATGTCCATTTCGACTTAATGGCCCTAACGGCCAAGTTTCATATATATAGCATATGTTGCCATGACTTCCGCCATTTGTATTTTATAAGTTACATGTGAAAGAATGCTATTCACACAGAGACATGTGTATGAGATTGGTTCTCTCGGGCCTTAACGGCTTCGGGTGTCAGTCCGTTTAGAATGGGATACGGGGCTTGACAAAAGTGGTATCAAAGCAGGTCATCCTAAGGGTGTCTACAAAGTCGTGGCTGAGTAGAGTCTTGCTTATGGATGTGTTGTGCGCCACATTTATAAGTAGGAGGCTACGGGACATTTAGGAGTTGTTTCTTTTCTTCATCTCTAGATCGTGCAGTAGAGCCAAAGTTGTAGAAGGAATCGCATCTAATCATGAGAATTGTTTTGTTTTTTCTTGTGTTGTAATAGAAATGCCGATGGCAAGAAAAGGATGGTAAAAAGGTAAGAATATAGAGAGGACTACCGGAAAAGGAACTAGTAAATCACCACCTGACCAAGCTAGTCAGGGTGGGGCTGAAACTGAATTTGCGTCATGAGTTTCTTCTACTTCTCCAGCTCCAGAATAGCCGGGAAGGACAGAAGAACCTGCCGAACCACTTGTTAATGCTATTGAGAAGGATATAAGGAAGGCAGTGCACTTGTTAATTCAGATAGTCATTGGACAAAAACACAGACAAGTTGGTCCAGCTTTTGCACAAAAGAAGAAGGATCAAAGGCAAAGGGAAAAGGCATAAGAAATTGATAAAGGGTCATCAGAAAGGGCTAAACCTATGGGACAGCTCATGGCGCCCCAAGGAGAATTTAGGTCTCAGGAGTTTAACAGACCGCCTAGACCATTATTTCCTCATTCTACAGTAACTGCCCTACCTCGATCCCAAGGGTTTAGAAGCAACCATTTTGGGCAAAGAAGTGAGATTCAGGATTCACGGACAGTGGGGTTTTGAGCACAAGGAAGTATAAGCCAATCGAAGTCTCCTCGTCAGCCGTGTCAGCACTGCATAAGGCTTCACTTAGGTAAATATCAGGTTGGAACAAATGTTTGTTATTGGTGTGGTATGTCGGGGTACAAAATGAGAAAGTGTCCATAGAAGGGCACAGGTAGTACGGCACGACCTACGGGATTAGCCGTTACATCCTCCTCATCAGGTGTATAGCCTATGGGGCGTGGCAGAGGTTCTAGAGGGACAGTTGGTGCTAGTGAAACCCAGAACCGTACCTATGCCTTAGCGGATCGATAGAATTTGGAGGCTTCTCCTAAAATAAATACAGGTACATTATCCATATGTTTACATAAGGTATATGCATTGATTAATCCGGGTTCTACCCTATCATATGTTACTTGATTGATTGTTGTTGCTGGAAAAAAAAATAATATGAAGGAACACCAGAATTACAAGTTATGCCATTTAAAGTCTATACACCAATTAGTGAATCTATTGTAGTTAAAAGAGTATATCGTAAATGTATAGTGACTGTTTGTGGTTATGATACACTGGTTGGTTTCTTGTTAGGCCACAGTAGATTGCTGAGCTAAGAAGTTACATTTTTATTTTTCCAAAAAAAAAAAAAAATATTCTTTGAATGGAAGGGTAATGTGGGGCACCAAGAGGAAAATTTATTTCCTATCTTAAAGCAAGGGAAATGATACCCAAAGGAGTACATATGGCACTTAGTAAGAGTGAAAGATATCGATGTGAAGCTACCGACTCTTCAAACGGTTCCAGTAGTAAATGAATTTCTCGATGTATTTTCTGAAAATCTTCCAGGTTTACCTCCAGAACGAGAAGTAAGGTTGGTATTGAGGTGATTCCAGGCACTTAGCCTATCTCTATTCCTTCGTATAGAATGGCTCCAGTAGATTTACGAGAATTAAAAAGAGAAATTAAAAGATTTGCTAGATGAGGGGTTTATACGACCTAGTATGTCCCCGTGGGGTGCACCAGTATTATTTGTACAAAAGAAAAATGGCACATTGAGAATGTGTGTTGATTAGCGGCAACTGAATAAGGCAACAGTCAAGAATAAATGTTCCCTCCCTGAATTGATGATTTACTTAACCAATGCTTCTCAAAGATTGACTTAAGATCGAGTTATCATCAAGTAAGGGTCGAAGAAAAAAAAAATAATATGCCTGAGGCAGCTTTCTGAACATGTTATGGTTACTATGAATTTCTAGTTATGCCATTTGGTCTAACCAATGCACCAGCAATTGTTAGGGATTTGATGAATAGGGTGTTCAAGACACTTTTAAATGTGTATGTGACCATGTTTGGTGATGACATTCAAAATCACAAGAGAACCATGCTAATCATTTGTAGCAAGTGTTATCGAAGTTTTCTAAATGTGCATTTTGGTTCCAATCCATAGCGTTCTTAGGTCACATTGTATAGGATGACGGAATAAAGGTCGATACGCAAAAGATAGAAACGGTTAAAAATTGGCTAAGGCCTACGACGCTTACAAAGATTCATCGTTTCCTTGGGTTGGTTATTATAGGAGAATTACTGAAGGATTTTCTTCTATCCCTGTACCTTTAACAAAGCTTACACACAAGGCAATCAAGTTCCAGTGGAAAGATGCATGTGAGAAAAAGTTTCCACGAGTTGAAAGATAAATTAACTTTCACACCAATTTTAAGTACTTCCCGAAGGCACGGAAGGTTATGCAGTGTATTGTGATGCTTTCGGGGTTGGCCTCGGATGTGTATTGATGTAGCATGGTAAGGTAATATCGTATGCCTCACGACGTTTGCCGCCACATGAGAGAAATTATCCAACACATGATCTTGAGTTAGCAGTCACGATTATTGCTTTAAAAAAATATAGAGCGCCACTATTTGTATGGAGCTCATGTTGATATATATATTGATCATGGAAGTTTGCAATATAATTTTAAGTAAAAGGACCCACACTGAAGACAGCAAAGGTGGCTGGAATTATTAAAAGATTATGATGATGATATCTTATATCATCAGGAAAAGCAGATGCATTAAGTCGTAAAGCAATAGGGAGCACTAATAGCCAATTGACGAAAAAGCGGGATATAGTCAAGGATTTACATTAATTAGACGGCTTAAGATTTCGTCTCCTTGAAACTCCAGATGGAAGAATTATAGTGTAAAATGCAGCAAGGTCTTCACTTGTAATTGAGGTGAAGGAAAAAAAAAAGCAACATGCAAATCCTATTTTATTCTAATTGAAAAAGAATGTATAGCAACGTTCGACAAAGGTACTTGAGCTTACATAAGAGAGGAGTACTTCAATTCCAAGGTAGGTTTTGTGTACCGGATATATATGAGCTAAGAAAATGAATTATGACTAAAGCACATCATTCACGGTATTCTATTTATTCGGGAGCAACCAAAATGTACCATGGTTTGGAAAAGATGTGTTGGTAAGGTTACATGAAGAAGAACATTGCAGAAGTTGTAGTTCATTGTCCAAATTGTCAACAAGTAAAAGTAGAGCATCAGAAATCGGGAGGTTATATGAAATGTATGGATTTTCCAGATGGAAATGGGACACGGTTAACATAGATTTTATCACAAGTTTGCCTCATACACATAAGTTTGTCTTACACACTTTGGAAATTTGATTCCATAGGAGTGATAGTTGACAGGTTTACCAAATCAGCATACGTGTTGCCTATCAAGACCACCTATACAGCTGAAGAATATGCAAAGTTGTATGTTAAAGATATGGTGCGATTACATGGGATACCGATCTTTATTATATCAAGACAGGGGAGCTCAATTTACGGTATTTTGAAAAAAAATATATATTCTCAGGAGAGTTTGGGTATAAAAGTAAATTTAAGTACAACTTTTCATCCCCCGACAGATGGATAAGCAGAATACACTATCCAAACACTTGAAGATATTCTACGAGCTTGCACATTGGACTTTAAAAGTAGTTGGGATAATCATCTACCTCTTATTGAATTTGATTATAATAATAGTTATCATTCAAGTATCAAAATAGCATCTTACGAAGAATTATATGGAAGGAAGTGTCAATTATCAGTTGGATGGTTTAAAGCAAGTGGAACTGCCTTATTTGGGGCTAGATTTTGTGCATTAAGCTATGGAAAAGGTTAAGGTGATACAATAGTAGCTACAAGTTGACTCAAGTCATATACCGACATTAGAGAATTAGAATTTGCCATAGATGATTGAGTATTCTTGGAAGTGTCACCAACGAAAGGGATAATGAAATTTGGAAAGAAAGGAAATTTGGTCCTATATAATGAGCCATATGACATTGTCCAAAGATTTGGGCAAGTTGCGTATGAATTAGCATTACCCCAAGAACTCTCCACAGTTCGTTCAGTGTTCCATATGTTAATGCTTCAAAAGTATCTGGGAGATCCATCTCGTATTAATTTTAGTGAAGATGTACAAGCTACGGAGGATCTCACATATGAAGAGGTACCTATTGCTATTCTAGATCGATAAGTAAAAAGATTAAGAAATAAAGAAGTAGCTTCCGTAAAGATATAGTGGAGGAATCGACAAGTAAAAGAAATCACATGGGAAACCGAAGAAATGATAAAGTCAAAATACCCGTATTTGTTCAAACGAAAGAACAAGTGCACGATGTGGAATTGAAGCAATAACAAGTAAGTATCTATGAGCATTATGTGTATATATGATAACATGAAGAATGATACTAAACTTACAGTTGTTAAAATTAGACAATGTCTCTAACATTCGAGGACGAATGTTCCTAAGGGGGGAAGAATGTAACACCCCGTACATTTATGAACCTAGTTGATTACCATAACATTTATGGAATTATTTAAACATGAGATTGTTGAGGAATTATGCATTAATTTGTTGGGCTTAAACAAAGCATGTGTCATTGGGCTCCAATGAGGCCCAAAAATCATAAAAAAAGACATGGCCCAAGGGGGTATTTGACCCATTCATCTTGGCCAAGTAGACAATTATTATTGGACCAAGTGTTTGGTTAAAGAAGGACCATTAAGGGGATATATAAAGGGCAATAAATCAGATTTTATTCACAAAACGCCACATGACTTTTCTAGATTTTTTTCTAAACTTTTCTCTCTTCTCTAAAACCCTAAGCCACCATTCTCTTTGGACAAGATCACTCCTTGGGAAGATTTG
Organism: Capsicum rhomboideum; assembly: GCA_031232105.1. NCBI lineage: Eukaryota > Viridiplantae > Streptophyta > Magnoliopsida > Solanales > Solanaceae > Capsicum > Capsicum rhomboideum. The sequence goes on from CP124714.1 coordinate 153,832,585, forward strand.
GTAAGTGTTTATTCTTATGTTTTAATATATTATATGCATGTAATATGGTGTATATCATGTTGGTTATGTTGGTGAAGTGAGAGAAGTTCACTATGTGTGAAACAATTTATGTTTGCTTAATCGATGAAGGTTTTTGCCTTGTAAATTTGAAAATGGACTTATGGTATTGAAGGAAGTGAACTTGATGGATTCAATATTGACATGTGATATGTTATTATAGCCTTAACTTATTTTATTCTTGTACATAATGTTTGGAATTGTTATTGCAAAATTGTGCATGGATTTGGTGGTGTATTGAAGGAAAAGTGTGGTTTTGGTGATGTTCATGTGTGTTGTAAAACCATGGTTGATTGTTGGCATCTAATATGATCTAAAATATGTTAAAAGAAGCTTAGTTATGATCATGGACCATTCATTGCATAAAAATACCCCAAAGAGACCCATTTTGGCCAAAACTGGCACCCGCCCTCGCAGACGAAGGCATCTGCGGGCGCAGGTGACTTCGCAGGTGCCTCTGGCCACTGCCAAAGGTCACCTGCGGTCGCACCTCATCCACCTTCGGGCGCAGGTGGTTTCGCAGGTCAGACCAGAAGTCCGTTTCGGTTGTTTTCGCATCTCTTTGACCCCCCCAAAGCCCCTATACCCTTCATGGATGTAATTATCAACTTATGGTACCTTTTGAATGACTTTAAAGGAGTATCTCGGAGGTATTTTGAATGGTATAAATTATGGATTGTTGTTCATGTGTTATTATGAAAGCTATTGAGATGACTTGATGTAGTAAATGTGACGTAGGGTTAATGAGGGAGTGTAAAGTATAACTTGGTGTGAAATGCTATTGGTTTATGATGTCTTGGTCAATGTATGGAATATTATGGTATTGTTGGTATGATAATGCTATGAATGGTGTTGTAAAGGGAGAAATGATATTCTAGGGAAATTGTGTAACTCGTTGCCGTCTTATGCACTTAGAATGTAGCTTGTGGTTAATGTTGGTTCCGTTATGTACTTGTGTTGTAGAGTAAGATGTAAGGAAGGAGCTGGATTATTGTAATCACATATAGGATTGTGTATTCGTATTGAGAACATAAGGTATGTAAGGTTACTCTTTCCGTATCCTTCTGCAGCATATAGTATTCGCCTTGTTATTGTACTTACTCATTTTCGAAATATCCCAAGGCATCTCATTTCAGGTTATCATTTATTGTTAATCATATATACCTTATTCTTGATCTATTGCTATCCATGTGTCACCTAATGGTGGACATGGCCCCAAAATTCCAATAATGTTATACTCCAAAATTCCAATAATGTTATATTCAAAAGTTCCAATAATAACATAATCATCGAATGAACTATTTATAAGATTGAAGAAGCGAGGTAATGAAGTATTTGTTCTTGGGTGGTATCCCAGGGGTTAAATACCTAGCATGGGTCGATCCCGCCACTACGGGTGGTATCCCAGGGGCAAAAGAAAAGCCTAGCGTGGGTCGATCCCGAATAAGTAATGAGTACCCACTGGTCAGCTTGGGGCACGGGCGTTATATGGATGATGATTGATGATTGATGATGGATGATGTAAAGTAAATTAAAGAAAAATAAAGTAAAGTAAAGTAATGAATGTAATGTACATGGTTTCAAACACATACAGAACGATGACTTATCTATAATGGGCTATGCCCTCGTATTTGATTCTATTGAAGTTCTTATGTATGATACAGTATCTTATGGCCTTACATACTCAGTACATTCTATGTACTGACCCCCTTGGGGGAACTTACCCTACTTGTTGCAGGCACGGGTGCTAGTAGACTTCCACAGTAGGTTGCAAGTCATTTACGGATCATTGGTGAGCTCCAGTTGGTTCGGGGCTTTCCGAGTCACATGTGTACATTGTTTTGATACTGTATAAATATTGTATAGGCATGGTCATGTATCTATAGAGGCTTTCTAGACGTATGTGGGAAAATTAATGTAAGAGATGTATGTCCATTTCGACTTAATGGCCCTAACGGCCAAGTTTCATATATATAGCATATGTTGCCATGACTTCTGACATTTGTATTTTATAAGTTACATGTGAAAGAATGCTATTCATACAGAGACATGCGTATGAGAGTACATGAGTGAAGATTGGTTCTCTCGGGCCTTAACGGCTTCGGGTGCCAGTCCATCCCGAATGGGATTCGGGGCGTGACAGTCCCAGTATCCATTTGTTTGGATAAATGTACTTAGTTTACCTCAAGTTTTTAGAGCACCATGCAGCTTGAGTTGGGTACTCAGCTTTATTTTAGCACAACTTTTCATCCTCAGATGGATGGTTAGTCTGAGAGGACTATTCACGTAGTTGAGGATATGCTGCAGGCATGTGTTATGGATTTTAGTGGTTATTGGGACCAGTTCTTTCCCTTAGCGGAGTTTGCCTACAACAGCAGTTACTATTCCAACATTCAGATGGCTCCTTTTGAGGCTTTATATGGGCAAAGGTATAGATCCCCTATGTGATGGTTCGACTCTTTTGAGGTGAGAGGTTGGGGCATAGATTTGTTGAGGGATTCGATGGATCGTATAAGACTGATTCAGCAGAGGCTAGTGGCTTCCCAGAGTAGGCATAAGAGTTATGCCAACCATCTAGCCTGCGATGTAGCATTCATGATTGGATATTGATTTCTATTGAAGGCATCACCCATGAATGGTCTGATGAGGTTTGGAAAGAAAGAAAAGCTTAGTCTGAGGTTCATTATCCCTTTCGAGATCCTAGAGAAGTATGATGATGCGATGTATAAGCTAGCTTTGCCTTCACATATATCAGTTATTCATCATGTATTCCATGTTTCCATATTGAAGAGATACCGTACAGACGATGCCCATGTGATTCAGTGGGATTCTGTTGTATTAGACCATGATTTATCCTTTGAAGATGAGCCCATTGCTATCCTAAATAGGCAGATTAGGAAGTTGAGATCTAAGAGTATTGATTCAGTGAAGGTCCAGTTGAAACATCGCCCTATTGAGGAGGCTACTTGGGAGGTCGAGTCCGATATGAGGCGTAGATACCCCCAGCATTATACCGCTTCAGGTATTTTATTTGCATTTTAGTTTGAGAACAAACTAGTGTTTTAGTGGTGGATAATGTAACAACCTCAGTTGTGAATTTTATATTTTTATATGTTTTGACTATTTTACCCTTCTCCGTAGTTTTTATACACTATTTATGAGTTGTGGAGATGGTTGGCACAATCCTCGATGCATTCGAGAGTGATTTGGGAGAGTTTGAGACTGTTAGAGGCTTTAAAAGCCATGAGTTTGACTTAGATCAATATTTTTTGTTTCAAGCATCGGATGGTGATTTAGACAGTTCCATTAGATCCAGAATGTCGATTTTAGGTTAGGAGCATAGATAGTTTGGGTCGCGAGCCTTTATTTTGCGTTTCAACTCTTATTTTGAAAACTAATTAAAATAAGTTTTTAAGGGTCCTGAGGGCTACTTTGTTGTAAACGATTTATTTTTGAAAATTTGATATTTCCATTGAGACCAGAATGTCGAAAATAGTCTAGTAGCATATATGGTTTAGTTTTATGGGGTCCCAAACAAATCTCGAAGATCCGTTCAGAAATTTTGGAGTTATAGTTTCAGCTGGTGCAACAGCTGATATCAGTTGCATCACTCCCTTCATTTCGTTTGCATGGACATGTTTCACAATCGTAGGCCTCAATGATAGTCTTCATCGTAATGGCGTGGTGGTGGTACTGCAATCTTGATAGGTTAATTGGTAGATCGTATCGGGTCGACCATCGCTGTAGTGAGGCCCTCCTCTCGTCATCGCGATGACCAACTTAATTGACGGTCAATATTGACACTCGCAATCACCAAGTGGGGTCCGCGATCACGAGGTACTGTTCACAGAACAGTATAAATACTTTTTTTATGATTTTCACCATTTTTGGACCTTGAAGCTTCGGGATGGGGCGATTTCTAGGGTTTTCTTCACTATTTGTATTTGGGTAAGCTCCAAACTCTTATATCTATTAACTCCTTATGATTATATCTTTAAAAACACCTTTAAATCTTATTTTCAAACTAGAATTTGGGGATTTTCCGACAAACTCTTAAAATGGTTGTTCATCGATTTGATCACCGATTTCAACTCTTTTTTGGGTGAATTTTCAGCTATAAACTTCTCTTGACTTAGGGAACATGTTTTTAAAATAAAATTATGATTTACCCTTATCATTTTTTAACCCGTTTCAAATATAGCTATAATGGGTATCATTAACTTTTTTTGACGCATAGATTGGGTTTTTGATAGTTTTAGCTTGTGCCGAGACCGTTTGTGAAGGAAAGGCTCCACGTACAAGGCTTAGTCTTGAGATATGAGAAAGTATACGGGTTGCAAATCCCCCATGGATCCTATCTTGAAGCTCTGAGGCTCGAAAGGTGTATACGAAAAGTCATGCGATAGCTTACATTCATCATTGCATTGCATTGCATTACTTTACATTGTTGTGTTTTCCCTTATGTGTTGTTGTGTAGTTAGTTTTCTTTATTATCTTTATATCTTAGAACTATTAGTGGAGACGGTGTGAGCTACCATTTGGGAACTTTTCTATTTGTAGGTGACGTGCTTATAATATATTTTACTTGTATTATTTTTTTATTTGCTCAGTCGGCCTATGATACCTACTGATTATAAGTGGACCGTACTTACTCCTAGTGTACCCTTTCGGTGCAGATTCTAGTTCGAGTGTTACTCACAACAGCTGATTTATGCGGCGATAATTGATTTCTGGAGTACCTGTTGAGCTCTCCGTTTGGAGCCTTGTTCCAGTCTCCATCTATATTTATCCTATCTTTATTATTATTTGAAGACAGACATTTGTATTTTCAGTTCCAGACTATGTATTTAAATGCTCTTTCTACTTATGATACTATTTCTGGGAACGTATTTTTTTCAAACTTTTGCTATGTTTATATATTATGTCCTGACTTCGTTGTAGAAGTCTCATTTTTATTAGTTTAGTTTAAAATTTGGTTTTCCTTTCCTTTTTGAGTACTTATCTTACCTACCCAGGCAGAGTCGCGGTAGGTGCCATTATGACCTCAACTTTTGGGTCGTGACAATTACAGTATATGTCGTGTATCTCAGATACATTGGTTGAGATTAGGGGTGTCAAACGGGCGGGTTGGGCTAAAATTCAAGATATTAAAATGGGTTGAATTAGAAATTGGGTTGGGTTCAACCCAACCCAAATTTACTTTGGGTTCAAATGGGTTGGGCTAAAATGGGCTAAAAATGGGGTTGGGTCTTGATTCGCCCAATTTGACCCACTTAATTTTAAGAATATTAACATATTGATATTTACCTCTTGTAACTATAATTTGAATTCCAACTCAAAAAAATAAAAAAGCAAGTTCTTAATATGAAAATGAAAGTCACAAAATATTATACCAATGAAATAAAATATACTATGGATGTGTTCGGTATGGAGGAAAAATATTATCCATGAAATTTTTTTAAAAAAAATTAATCTTTTTTTTGGTGGGGGGGTGGGGGGTAGGAGGGGTGTGTTTGTTTGGGGTGAGAAAAAATAATTTTTTAAAAAGTGTTTTAAAAAATAAAAAAATTAAATATTTTTTTTCTTGGGGTGGAGGGGGGCAAGTGCGGTGGGCGTCGGAGGTGGGGTGGGTTAGGGGGGGTAGGAAAAAAAATTTTAAAAAGTTTTATAAAATAATTTAGTTGTCACTTATTTTCTCCTCTATCATTAAGGAAATCATGTTTCTTATTAAATGGGTTAAAGTGAAGATTGAATTGGGCTCAATTGAAGATCTTTTAAAAATGGGTTTAGGTTTAATGGGTTGAAATTGAACCCAATTGTAAATTATCTTGAGCCCAACCCATAAATATTGGGTTGGGTTGGGCGGGTTCACTTAATTTCAGGAAATTACATGGAATGTCCTCCATAGTGGGTGGCTTTGTATTTTTGTCCCCCATAAGGAAAGTCTTTAAAGACTAGCATTCCTTTATTTTTATGTATACAACAAGTACATTTTTGCCCCTCTACACCTCAAATGTTGTGTTACTCTTTACATGCTCATTTGTCTCTCAACTTTTTTTTTCTTTTTTACTATTACTTGATTTTTATTTTTTCTTTTCTCTTTTTTTCCTTGTTTTAATTCATTTGTCTCAACTTTTTTTAATTTTTTTTCTTCTTTTTTTTTTCTTTTATTTCTCAAACATTATTTATTTTTCATTTCTCTTTTTTTAATTCATTGTCTCAACCTTTATTTTTTTTATTTTTTGTTTTTTTCTTTTCACATTTTTTTAAATTTTTCTCAAACTTTATTTTTATTTTAATTTTTCCTCTCATTTTTTTTCTCAACTTTTATTTTTTTAATTTTTTAAATTTTCTTAACCTTTATTTTTTTTCTTCTCTTTTTTTTTTCTTTTTTCTCAATCTTTATTTTTTTCCTTCTCTTTTTTCTTTTTTCTCAGGTTCTATTATATTTTGCTACTGAATAGAAAGTTGGATAATCCGCAAAAAAGATCTTCTTTCTTTGACATCAAAGGAAACTTAAGGGCGTGACTTGCCGTTTGGAAGTCCTTTGGGATAAGTCTTGTCTCTAAGGAAAGATTTATAGAACATCAACTTATTGTTTGTAAACCCTTGAGCTAAGTCTTGCCTCTAGGGCAAGAATTATAGAGTATCTCATAAATTAAGACATAATGAAATAGTGTTAACTCTTTCCCATGAGGAGTAATTTATTTTTTTGGGAGATTCTTGGGCTAAGTCTAGTTTTAGAGGCAAGACTTATAGAGCATCTCATAAATCAAAGACACAATGTGGTAGTGCTAACTTTTGTCCATGGGGGCGTATAACTTGTTTTTTGAAAGTCTTTGGGCTAAGTCCTACCTCTAAGGGAAGAGTTATAGAACATCTCATAAATCAAGACACAATGTGGTAGTTTTAACTCTTGCCCATGAGACGTAACTTGTTGTTTGAAAGTCCTTGGGCTAAGTCTTGACTCTAAGGCTAGAGTTATAGAACATTTCATAATCAAGACACAATGTGATAGTGTCAACTCTTGCCCATGGGGCATAACTTGTTGTTTGAAACTCATTTGGCTAAGTCTTGCCTCTAAGGCAAGAGTTATAGAGCATTTCATAAGTCAAAACATAATGTGATAGTGTCAACTCTTGCCCATGGGGCGTAACTTGCTGTTTGAAAGTCCTTGGGCTAAGTCTTGCCTCTAAGGCAAGAGTTATAGAGCATCTCATAAATCAATACACAACGTGGTAGTGCCAACTCTTGCCCATGGGGCATAACTTGTTGCTTGAAAGTCCTTGGGTTAAGTCTTGCCTCTAAGTCAAAGTTATAGAGCATCTCATAAATCAAGACTCAATGTGGTAGTGTCAACTCTTACCCATGGGGCATAACTTGTTGTTTGAAAGTCCTTGGGCTAAGTCTTGCCTCTAAGGCAAGAGTTATGGAACATCTCATAAATAAAAATACAATATGGTATTGTCAACTCTTGCCCATGGAGCGTAACTTGTTGTTTGAAAGTCCTTGGGCTAAGTCTTGACTCTAAGGCTAGAGTTATAGAACATTTCATAAATCAAGACACAATATGATAGTGTCAACTCTTGCCCATGGGGCATAACTTGTTCTTTGAAACTCATTGGGCTAAGTCTTGCCTCTAAGGCAAGAGTTATAGAGCATTTCATAAGTCAAAACATAATGTGGTAGTGTCAACTCTTGCCCATGGGGCGTAACTTGCTGTTTGAAAGTCCTTGGGCTAAGTCTTGCCTCTAAGGCAAGAGTTATAGAGCATCTCATAAATCAATACACAACGTGGTAGTGCCAACTCTTGCCCATGGGGCATAACTTGTTGTTTGAAAGTCCTTGGGTTAAGTCTTGCCTCTAAGTCAAAGTTATAGAGCATCTCATAAATCAAGACTCAATGTGGTAGTGTCAACTCTTACCCATGGGGCATAACTTGTTGTTTGAAAGTCCTTGGGCTAAGTCTTGCCTCTAAGGCAAGAGTTATGGAACATCTCATAAATAAAAATACAATATGGTATTGTCAACTCTTGCCCATGGAGCGTAACTTGTTGTTTGAAAGCCTTTGGTCTAAGTTTTGCCTCTAATGCAAGAGTTATAGAGCATCTCATAAATCAAGACACAATGTGGTAGGTCATAACTTGTTGTTTGAAACTCATTTGGCTAAGTCTTGCCTCTAAGACAAGAGTTATAGAGCATTTCATAAGTTAAAACATAATGTGGTAGTGACAACTCTTGCCCATGGGGCATAACTTGTTGTTTGAAAGTCCTTGGGCTAAGTCTTGCCTATAAGGCAAGAGTTATAGAGCATTTCATAAATTAAGACAAAACGTGATAGTGTCAACTCTTGCTCATGGTGCATAACTTGTTGTTTGAAAGTCCTTGGGCTAAGTCTTGCCTCTAAGGCAAAGTTATAGAGCATCTCATAAATCAAGACTCAATGTGGTAGTGTCAACTCTTGCCCATGGGGCATAACTTGTTGTTTGAAAGCCCTTGGGCTAAGTCTTGCCTCTAAGGCAAAAGTTATAGAACATCTCATAAATAAAAACACAATATGGTAGTGTCAACTCTTGCCCGTGGGGCGTAACTTGTTGTTTGAAAACCCTTGGTCTAAGTCTTGCCTCTAAGGCAAGAGTTATAGAGCATCTCATAAATCAAGACACAATGTGGTAGTGTCAACTCTTGCCCATGGGGCATAACTTATTGTTTGAAAGTCATTGGGCTAAGTCTTGACTCTAGACAAGAGTTATATAGCATTCCATAAGTTAAAACATAATGCGATAGTGTCAACTCTTGACCATGGGGCGTAACTTGTTGTTTGAATGTCCTTAGGTTAAGTTTTGCTTCTAAGGCAAGAGTAATAGAACATCTCATAAATCAAGACACAATGTGATAGTGTCAACTCTTGCCTATGGGACGTGACTTGTTGTTTGGAAGGAATCGAAGAAAAGAAAAGTAAAAAAATAAAGGTTACGGAAAAATAAAAAACAAAAGAAAAATGAAGGTTGATAAAATAAAATAAAAAAAAAATCAAAGAAAATGAAAAAGAGAAAAAGAGAAAAAAAAATAGAAGTTGAGAGAAGAAAAGGAAAAAAAAAAAGGTTGAGAAAAAATAAAAATATAAAGAAAAAAAGTCAAAAGAAAATTAAAGGTTGAGAAAAAAAAAAGAAAAAAGGAGAAAAGAAAAAATAAAAAACAAAGAAAAATTAAAAAGAGAAAAAAAAAAATAGAAGTTGAAAGGAGAAAAAGAAAAAAAAAAGTAAAGGTTGAGAAAAATTTAAAAAAAAAGAGAAAATAATAATAAAAAATCAAAGTAAGATAAAACAGAGAAAAAAAATTGAAGTTGAAAGATAAATGAGCATTGAACTGTTTGAAAATATTTGATATATAGAGGGGCAAATATGTGTTTTTTCCATACATAAAAATGAAGGATAGTTTTGTAGCATTTTTGCTATGGGGGGCAAAAAAGTAAAGCCACCCACTATGGGGGCTATTTGACACCCCTAGTTGAGATTGAGTATCTGGGTATTTTCAAATACACGCTCTATACAAGGAAAAAAATAGATATTTAGGCGTTGTTCGTGTATCTGAAGATACACGTTGTTTTATAATTTTTCTAAAGTTAGGTGTGATTATGGTAAATTAGGCAATGATATTTGTGTAATTCTGTAGTTTTTCCTTCGTAATTAGTGGTTAGAACAATAACTGTGTCCGGGCTTCATTAACATTAGCTCACGTAGCTAATCTCAAATGGACCTCTAGAAATTACAAGCTCCGGTTGAGCATTTTCCCAAAGAAATTCTTAGTGGAGCAACTTCTTATCATTTGGAACAGCAATTGTCTCATCTTCCCTTATCGTTTAGAATGGTAGTATAGATTGAAATTACATAATACAACAACACGTTCAATAATTATAAATTTTGTCAGAGTTTAAAGCGAGATAATGTATCCGACATGTATCTAAAAATCTCTGTGGACCAGTAAGATGATGTCACTTATTTCATTACTAGCCAATTTCATGTTATTTTCTGGTAATAGAAAAACATTTATAGACCTAAAAAACATGCTAAAGGCACTTTGATTTAATAGATGAAGGAAGAGCATTTTTAAGCCATTTATGATACTCTCCCGTCTATTTTAGTTAGTCACCTTACAATAAATACATGTACCAAACAGGGTCGGCTCAATCATAAAGCCACTAAAACAATTGCTTGGGGGCCCAACTTTTTTGGGGATCCATTGTTTCTAAAAATATGTGCTCTACATATATTATTTTTCTTAAAAAAAATTTATGTATTGTTAAATTTCAAGAGAAATTTTGGAAAAAAATAACTTTTGAGGGGCTCATTTTCAATAGGTACTAAAAGTAAAGTTAGTTTTTTAGATTTTTTATACTCACACACATGTTTAACGATAATATCTATGTAATTCTAAATATTTTTACTAATTGACAACAAGATGCACATATGGCTCATGAAATGCATATAAGCATGTAAGTCGCACGAGATGCACTTACATCGCACGAGATGCATGTACGTCGCACGAGATGCATGTACATCTCACGAAATACACATGTGGTACGCGAGATACACGTGTGATGTACAAAAAAGTTAATTTTATTGAACACTTGAAACCTCTTATTGAGATTTGACTTTAGGCCACCTTAGCCGCCCGTGGTCTCAAATTACTTGTCTACTTACTAAATCAAGATAAAATTAATTAAAAAATTTCTATTTTATCCCTATAATTAATATTCTTTGAAAGTTTAAACAAATTTGTAAGTTCTAAATCTATTCATATGCCCTATGCTATTGCATTAATGTGATTATATTTTTCATAAATGATCTTGATAGCTATATTGAGTAAAATTAGTAAAATTAATCATCTTATTTATAATTTATTAAGTATCATGTAAAATAGAAAAGTGACCAACTAAAATGGGACGGAAGGAGTACTCCCTCCGTTCCTAATTAGTTGGCGTCCTTACTAAAAATAGATATTCCTTAATAATTGTCATTTCACAAAATCAAAGCATAATTACTTTTTTTTTTCACCTTTACACTAGTCATAAATATGGAAAGATATCAATATAGTGCAAAAAAGAGAAGTAATAAATAGAGAGGAGTAATAAATAAGGGTAATTTAGTCAATGTAGTTATCCCTCTAGTCCATATTAAGTGAATTATTGAGATTTTTATCATAGTTCAAAATAAGTGAATTTTTCAAAGTCCAAGAGAATTGTTGGAACTTTTTTTCATCCTTTCCCTTTCATTTAATGAGGTTGTTTAGCACTTCGCATTTTCTAGGAGAATAGTTTAAAAATAATTAAAAGGGTAATAGTGGTAAGTATCCTATAATTTATGTTCTTAAATATATTTTTTAAGGTGTGTGTCAAACCCCAACAATTCACTTAATATGGACTAGAGGGAGTATGTAGTTAATGTTTTTCTTAGGAACTTCGCATTTTCTAGGAGAATAGTTTAAGAATAATTAAAAGGATAATAGTGGAAAATAGCTTAGAATTTATGTCCTTAAATATTTTTCTTAAGGTGTGTGTCATACCCCAACAATTCACTTAATATGGACTAGAGAGAGTATGTAGTTAATGTTTTTCCTAAGGGGGTACAAACAAAAATGATAACGACTATTTAGGAATGAAGGGAGTATATTAAGACATTTTTAAAATCCTTTTACGTATTTAAAACTATAACTATATATTATAGATATTTGCTTGATTAGACAATTTTTCCAATTGGTGGATAACTCGCATTAGAGCCAAACAACCACTATTCAAATTAAGAGGCATGTCTAACAACTCTTTCCCATATGAAATACTTCCTCTCTTCCTACAGATTTTTCACCTTTTTAAGTTACACACCCCTTAAAAAGCTATGTGATTTTATTATCATTTCCTTATTTATTTTTTTCCTTAATTAATCAAAAGTGTGTTATATCTTTAATAAATGATAAGTGTGCTGATGAAAATATGTAAATAATCATAAATAAATGGACTGGAAGATCAAATCAACATTAATGCATACAAATCTTGCAAGGGTAAAATAAGAAGAATAATAATCAGTTATGATTTTGTAAAGTGATAAGTACTCAGTTATGAAATATCTATTTTTAGTATGGACGACAAGTATTTAAAGACGGAGAAGAGAACATTTCAAATATACTTGCATGTATTCATATATTAGTATCATCATTTTTGAGAAAACACGCACATACACATTGTGCTTCTTTTAGCCCAGTAGTCTCCTCCCATGACGAACTCCCGAAAAGTGGCAGTATTTGGAGCTGGCGTAGCCGGTTTAGTGACGGCACGTGAGCTCCAAAGAGAAGACCACCGAGTTATAATATTCGAAAAATCAAACCAACTCGGTGGTCTATGGGTATACAATCCACGAACCGAGACTGATCCACTCGGTCTCGACCCAAAAAGAGAAATTATTCATGGCAGTCTTTACAAATCTCTTCGAACAAATCTTCCTAGACAACTCATGAGTTTTAGTGATTACTCATTCGAAAAGGCAGAAAATAGTAAACGACTCAATTTTCCTGAGCATGAAGAAGTGCTCAAGTTTTTGAATGATTTTGCTGAGGATTTTGGGATTATTGAGTCGATTCGATTCAATACGGAAGTTGTACGAGTTGAGCAGATTGATTTTACGGAAAATGGTTGGGTTGTTGAGTGGAAAACAAATGATTTGACTTCCAAAGAGGCGTTTGATGCTGTAGTGGTTTGTAATGGACACTATACAATACCAAGAGTTGCAAATATTCCAGGTACAATAATTCATCTTTTGCTTGAACAATGACTGGTTTCTTTTGAAGCTCCCATTCGGCTAAATTGGTTAAACACAAGCCGCTTTTCATTAAAATCACTTCTCCAAAAAGTTAGTTTGGAAAAAGTGCTTCTAAAAATAAGCTTTTTTAGAAGTTTGACCAAACATAATTGTTTATCAAATACTTAAAAGAAATATTTTTCAAATTAATTTGTTAAATACAAATATATTTTTTTTCAAAATTACTTCTCCGAAAAGTTAATTCAACGTTTCTCACAATAAATTATTTTGGAAATTTTGGCCAAACATGCACTCTTATTCAAGATAAATGAAATTTAACTAACATTCCAAAAGATATTCTTATAACATTTAGATATGAGGAGATTGTATGTGATTAATGAAGTGTGAGGAGAACCATGAGATTTCTGGTTTGAATCCTTGCAAAAGTGAAAAATACAATGTGATTTCTTTTCATTTCTCTAAGTCTTGATAGACAGAGTTACTTAGTACCTTTTGCTGATGGGAGATAACCTGTGCGTGGCCGGACACCACCTTCATTAAAAAAATAGTGAAAACAAATTATGATGGTAAGAGTTAAACAGAAAACAATTTTAGCGTGCTGCACTCACAGTATGTATGGTGAAAGAAATTGGAATTATTGACTTGTATATTGAACTAATTCTTGTTAATTAATATCCTAAGGTATAAGCAATTGGCCTGGAAAACAAATACATAGCCACAATTATCGAGTACCTGAGCCATTTCAGGATCAGGCAAGCCCTCTATACACTTTCTGCTTTTTCAGTTATTAAAGTTACATACACAAGTTTATGCCTCTCACTTGTTAACTGATTTTGTATTCAGATTGTAGTAGTAATTGGAGATGGACCAAGTGGGCTCGATATTTGCCGAGACATAGCTAAGGTAGCCAAGCAAGTACATCTTTCAACAAGATCTTTTGAAGTTGAAGTTTCAAAATTGGCCAATTCTGCAAATATATGGAACCATTCAAAGGTATATACATTATGTTTAGATGGCTGTTACATATTGTTTCATGATGTATCATGTTAAATTTTATGGCATCGTACTATATTGTTTTGATGGATAAAACCTTTGAATTTATTGTATCGTTTTTGTCCTTACATATTGTCACACATCAGCAATTTGAAGGATAAACTTACAAGTAAATAGGGTACGAGATAGAGTTACTATAAAAGATATGGTAAAGAATAATATAGAATTATCATTAAAGACAAAATGAGAAAAAAAAAAGAAAAAAAAGTAATGACGCGATTACATCAAATTGGCCGTTACACAAAATTGAACTCTTATTTGTTACCTAACTGTGCATTGGAAGATATAGAAAGGGAGCTGATTTTGGGACTCTTTTTTTGCAGATTGATCATGTTGATGAAAGTGGTGAAGTGACTTTCTTGGATGGATCATCTGTTCATGCTGATATCATTATCCATTGCACAGGGTCTAGTTCAAATCATGATTCTTTTTCTTCACACACAAGCTTATTGCTGTTATTGTTATTATTGTTGAATTGCATGACCATTTCATCTAATCATCTAAAAGCTTAAATGGGCAAAGCCGAAAGCCCCTGGTATTTGCTTGATCAATCACACTAATAGCTTCAATAGTTCACTGAAATTTTGTGTAGTTTGGCATTTCACCGGTTACTAATCCAGTATACGTATAGTAAGTTTCCTTCGGCACATCACACTTCTTATTTACTTTCTTTTTCTCATCTTTCTTCGCATACACTTCTATTTTATTTAATTGTGCTTCAACACATCCCCTTATATGTAGGCCTAACCGTTTTTTTGGCGGCTTAAGTTCATATAAGCTCTTTATGGTAATGGGTGGTGGTGAACTAGAATATAGGACTTGTACCTACTCCAATGTCATGTTAAATTGTGCGATGGTCTTATCTAAAAGCTTAAATCGTTACAGGGAACATACTTCTATTTACTTAGTTATGTCTTCAACATTATTTTCTTGCACAGGTACAAGTATGATTTCCCATTTCTTGAAACCAATGGAATAGTAAGTGTAGAGGAGGGCCGTACTGTTGGACCACTATACAAGCATGTCTTTCCTCCGAAGCTTTCTCCCTGTCTCTCCTTTGTTGGTGTACCTTATCAGGTCAGCTAAATTGTATGGCGAACATCATATTCTCATTGTGTTATATCCTATGTTGCGCGGACTCTTCGATTTTGCCGCCGAACCCGTCTCGACACTAGACTGACACGGGTGTGGGTGCCTCCGCTGTCTCAGATTCGGTCAAACGATTTCGGATACGTTGACCAAAATCAAAACAAATTTGGGGGGAAACATTAGATAACTCTATGCAGAAGAGTAGCTAACTTAAGTAACTTGATAGTTGACAATACTTTTTGTTCTGTTAGTTATGAATTAATGTCTTAAGTTGGGATGCTTTCTTGTTTTTGTTCAATAGCGGATTTTTAGAATAGCTTTATAACTCTATATTTATAATATTTGATTTTTTTAGCCGAATCCCCGCACCCGTATCCATATTCGGATTCGCATCCCTGAATCTTAAAATTTAAATTTTGATGAATCCGACTCTCGGATCCGCACCCGTCTCGGATACCCGCACCCGAGTCCGAGCAACTTAGGTTATATCCAGTATTTTAGGGAGCTTTAGCACACCGGAGTGTCCTTTATATCCAGTTATGGTTGGATTTTGGTATGGCACAAGTGATTTTTCAGAAAATGTTTTTCATAAATGATTTATTTTCTGAAAAACATTTTCTCGATGTTTGATTGGAGAGTGAAAATAACATAAGCAAACTGATCATGCTTGGCAACATATTTTAGTTTTTATTGATTAGAGTAGTGAATATGCAATTAAGAGTCAAAATAACTATGAAAGAAAATGACTTCCCCCGAAAACTGAGACTTATTTTCCTTTTTGATGAAAAATATTTTCTAGCAATCGGACACAAAAAAATGACTTATTTTCTGAAAAACAGTTTTCATTGATGTTTAGTGTTCTCTTCTTTTTCTTTTTGGTGAATACTAGTCTTCTTAACCTCTTTAATAGGACGGAGCCAGAGGGGTGCGGGGGTCAAATGAACCCCTTCATTGGAAAATTAATCTATATAGCTGGGGAATAAATGATTCTTTTGTAGATGTATAAGTTGTGGAATCTTCTTGGCATAAGAACTTTTCTTAAAATCCCCGTACTTGAATTCCTTGCTCCGCCACTGCTCTTTAACATTGTATTATGCTCTTGAGAAATTTAATGTATTGCAAGAAATGACACATGTAAACTTTTCAGACAATTGTGTTTCTCACGTATGAATTACAAGCCAAATGGAGTGCACAAGTTTTGTCTGGAAAGGTGATTTTACCATCGGAGGAAGAGATGTTAGCTGATGTTGAGGATCATAACAGGCACCTTGAGGAAGCTGGCATTCCAAAACATCACACCCATCGCCTTTACCCTCACGAGGTAATTATTCCAATAACTAATTTATGTTTCAAAATAGTCCAGAATGATATCATCAACTGCATAATAGACCATGAGTAAGTACTTCTGATAGCAAGAGAAGAGTCCTCCTCTTCTCAAGGACCGATCCATTGGGACGAAGCTGACAGAATGACACCATATCCATATCATTAGTACATATTCTTGAATATAAAACTTCGCTCAGGGTCCAGATACAAAAGAATTATAGTTGAGAAGGATTTGTGTGTCCCCATTTAAAGATCCTAAAATTGCTTAGATAAAAATTTTAAGATTTCATCTTATTGAATTTATCAAACACTTTCTAATAAATCTCAATGAAGGAGAGCCTTAGTTGTTATGATCCTACTGCAAGGTATGAGACTTGAATACCACATCGATTTAATGGGTAGTTTATGTGGGGCTTGTATAGCCTTGGGCTCTCCCATCTTAATAGCTACATTTTGGTGTGTGGTTATCCCCAGGTTGTATCATTAGCGTAATGATATGAATTGTTGTCGTGTGACTAGGTCACATATTCAAGTCGTGAACAGCCTCTTGCAGAAATGCAAGCTAAGGCTACAAATAGACATAATTTGATCCGGCCCTTCCATAGAACTCGCGCATAGCAAGAGCTTTGTGTTTGGGTCTGCCTTTTTTTCTTTTTATTTTTTGGTTGGTTTTCTGAATGTCAATGTTGTAACTTTAAAGTTAGTGAAAGGCAATTACATGAATTTGTTGGCAGCTGGAATACATGGACTGGATAGCAGCTCAAGTGGGAATGCCACCAGTTGGTTCTGATTTGAAGGAAATGTATTGGAGTGTTTACAAATGTGCTAGTGTAGTAGGGTATGATTGCTACAGGAATTTGTGGGACATTGAGAATTTTACTCAATGGTCTTTGTAGTAATCAAAATTAGTGGTTTTTGATATGTAACATCATATCTATTCCTTTATGTTTTACAACATTGCCTTATGTAATTCTTCGAAATAAGACCATAAAACGAAAAGACATGAACAACTATTATTCTTCAATTTGAAGAAAGAAAATAATATTAGAAGAGACTTCTTTCTATTCTTGAGATTTAATGATTTTATCAGCTTATGCCTTATAAAATTTTCTTTAACGTTTAATTTATTAGTTGCTTAAAAGGGAGTACAGAGCTGAAAGGGCCAATTTTTTGAACAAAAATTCCAAAGGGGACAATTGATTTTGAAAGAAACCAAAAGGGATAACACGCTTTTGGCTGAGCGATTTGTACCTTAATTGTAATCGCACCTTAATTGTTAACGACCTTGTCAGTGTTGATAAAATCTAGTTAGAGATAGATGTAAACGATGAAAATAAATGAGGAAGAAGGAACCCTAAGCTACTCAGATCAATTGAGAGAAAGCAGAGTAGTGAAAATGAAATGGTTCAATTAGAATCAATGGAACAGTGCAATATTTATACTGCAATAGTGCCTCAACTACAGCTGTCAATACAACTCATTTACAACTATCAGTAACCCACTAACTACTCCACTAACTACCAAGCTAACTAACTACTTCATTAATCAGTTGTTACAATAATTGGTACTAACAACTAACTCGACTAATTATATCCAATGCTAATCACCTTTATCTTCAATACTCCCCCTCAAACTAGGTGTACTGAAAATATTCAGGACTCCAAGTTGGGAAAGTAGGGAATCATGTTGAAGCTTTCCAAGAGCTTTAGTTAGAATATCTGCTTGTTGATCCTTAGTGTGAATGTAGTGAGTCTGAATCAATTCAGCACCAATCATTTTCCGGACGAAGTGACAATCAATCTTAATGTGTTTTGTCCTCTCATGAAACACAAAATTAGCAGCAATTTGAATTGCTGCCTTGCTATCACAGAAAATAACAACTGGTCCTTCCATTGACAATTCAAGTTCTTTGAATAAATTTGTAATCCATACGCTTCTGCAGTCAAAGAAGCTAGACTCTTGTATTCTGCTTCAGCATAACTTTTGGAAACTATGGCTTGTTTCTCAGATTTCCAAGAGATCAGGGGATTACCCAGCTTCAATAAGTAGCCTGTGACAGACCTTCTGGTATTGGGGCATGATGCCCAATCAACATCACAATAGCTAGTTAGCTTCATATTGTTGGTAGAAGACATGAGTAAACCCAAGCCCTGGTCCATCCTTAACATATCTGATAACTCTCATGGCTGCATTCCATTGTTGCGTCTTGGGATTCTGCAAGAACTAGCTTAAGGTTCCGATTGTATAGGCTATGTCTGGCCTAGTGATAGTCAAGTAAAAGAGCTTGCCAATCAACCTTCGGTATTGATGTATGTCTGGGATCAAGTCTGCTTCACCCTTACCATCATAATCTACAGAGGCCAGTTTCATATTACACTCTAATGGGGTCAAAGCTGGCTTACTTCTAGATAGCCCTGCTTCAGATATCAACTCAAGGGAATATCTCCTCCGATTCATCAAAATACCCCTCTTAGACCTACTGAGTTCAATCCCAAGAAAAAACTTGAGCTCACCCAAGTCCTTGATCTTGAAACTACTATGCAACACTGTCTTAGTTTCTTGTATTAAAAGAGGATCATTCCTAGTGACGATTAAGTCATCAACATACACTAGGATCATGACCACACTCCTTCCCTTTCTCTTAGTAAAAAGTGAATAATCCAAGAGAATTTACTTATGCCCAGAAAGTAATTAGGCTTTAGAGAGCTTAAAATTCCTCGCCTAGAGGCTTGCTTAAGCCCATAGAGGGACTTGACAAGCTTGCAAGCAACACCCTGCTCCCCCTAATAGCCAACCCTTTAGCTAGTTCCATGAATACCCCTTCAGTCAAATCTCCTTGTAAAAAGGCATTATATATATCGATTTGGTAAATGCTCCAATTTGCAGTTGCTACAAGTGCAATAATGGTTTTTTCTATCACCACTTTCACCACATGAAAAAGTCTTTTGATAATCAATCCCAGCAGTTTGCTTGTAGCCTTTAGCCACTAGTCTGGCCTTATATTTTTCTATGATACAATCTGCCTTGTAGTTGATCTTGAACACCCAATTGCATCCAACAGCAGACTTCCCTTTGGGTAGTGGCATGATCTTCCAAGTCCCATTATCTTGCAGTGCTTGAAGTTTTTGTTGCATAGTATGTACCCACCTTTCATCTTTAGTTGTTTCCTCATAAGATTTGGGCTTAGAAGTAACTGAGATATTACTCAGATTGGCCTGATAGGAAGGTGAAAGATGATCATAAGTAATGACATTTGCCAGAGAATTATTTGACTTCTTCCCACAATTGGTAATATAATCTTGGTGCCAAATAGGAGGATGAACCCCTCTAGTAGACCTTCTTTGTTCTACTGTAGTTGTATGTGCAGGACTTGCACTATCAGGGGAAATATATGGAATATCTTCAGCATGTTCACTCTATTCAGCAGGATCAAGATCAACACCAGGTGTCTAATGTTCTTCTACAATAGGTACAGATGTTCCAGCATTATCATGTGGCAACTGCTTTATAGTGAAGTCTGCATTACTTTTTGTAGGATGCAAACATTGCATAGGTTGAGAAAGACTGCAGAACTGATTATCTGTGACTATAAATATGGGTAAATGCTTCCTTTCCACCACTCCATTTTGTTGAGGAGTGTGTGGACAGCTACTTTGAGGTATTTTCCCCAAAGAATCAAACAACACTTTGCATTCTTTATTAAAAAATCCACTTCCATTGTCAGATCTAACAACCTTGACATTATGGGAGAATTATGTCTTTATCATCAAGAGAAAAGTTTTCAAATAATTAATAACATCTGATTAATCTGAGCAATTACAACCATGCCATTCTTGAATTATCAAAAACAATGGTAAGAAAGAACCTAAAACCATTATGAGTACGCACCCTGTATGGGCCCCAAACATCAATGTGGATCAGATCAAAGACCTGAATACTTACTACTAGCACAATTATTTTGTCCTTTCTTCACCAAAGATTATCTCTGAAGAGCTTTTATTGAAGGATGACCCAATTTCTTGGTCATGTTACTTTATCTGCATTTACTATCATAAGCTTCTCATTTGCTGCTCTATTTACTTGTGCTTGTGCCTGATAATCATTCACTAAGAAGTATAGTCCACCTGTCTCCTTACCAATCCCCCCCCCCCCCACTCTCAGGTTGTGAGTTCCTGAAATACACAGAACTCAGGGAAAAAATTGATTGAACATTGTAGTTGTCTAGTAAGTTGAGATACTGACAACAAGTTATACTTAAACTCAGGCACTACTAACACACCACTCAGAACAACTTTATCATCCCATCTGTAGCTACCAATATGTGAGATTAAAGTAGTAGACTGACCATTAGGTAAATGAGCATGTCTTCTAGCACCTTCTGATATTTTGGATATGGTAAACAACTATCTAAATCAGAGGTAAAATGTTTTGTGGCTCCAGAGTCAATTACCCAATGCTTTACACTATTGTTTGTGAGAATAGCAAAACCATGATTATCATTACCTGTCATGGTGTCAATAACTACCATGTTAATTGATGGCTCAACAGTTGTTGCTTCTTTGTCCAACAATTTCAGAATCTGACTGTACTGATCATGAGTAAATGAAGGTTGAGGTGTGATTGAATGATCAAAACCAGAATTAAGTCAATGTCCCTACTTGGACCCCTTTCTATAGCACCAAAAGGATCTTCAACCTCGACTGTGTTGGCCATCCTATTACCTCCTACCCCTAGCTTCTTCTTAAACTTGAAACTGACGGGTAGCCTACTACTCTATAACATGTCTCTTTGGTGTGTCCCTTCAGTTTACACACTTCACATTGCAAGTTAAAGTTCCTTTTCGATTTATAGCTGTAAGTAGGACCCTTACCAGTACCAGCATATGAAGAAGATGATGACGATTCTCCCCTTGCATCACCTCCTTAATAACCAACACTACCTCCTCAATAGGATCTGATACTCATCCTTTGGTTGCGAAATGAATATGACTTTCTTGCGTACAAGGCTGTGGATGATTCACCTATATCCATCCCAGAATAAGTACTAGCAGTTGTCTTTTGACTTTCATCATACATTATCATTGAGTATGCCTTGTTTATGGATGATAGAGGTATCATCATCAAAATTTGACTACGCGCTTGACTGTAAGACTCATTTAGTCCCATCAAAAATGCAAATAAACGCATATACTGCAAGTGTCCAACCCAGACCTTGGACTTATCACAACCACAATTAAAAGGAGGCACAAGCGCATCGAATTCTTCCCAAAGCAGTTGCAACCTAGTGAAATAGGTTGAGATAGACGAAATGTCTTGTGTAATGGTGCAAATTTCTCTCTGTAACTTTTGACAAACCTTTCCTTCAGGTCTTCCCAAACAACTGATGCATCAGATGCGTACATAATTCACTTATCAATTCTTTTGAAACAGAATTTATGATCCATGACAGAACAAAAGCATTGTATTTTTCCTATTATTTTTCCAAATCGAGACTATAATCACTCTTCTTACAGGTTTCATAGACAAAGACCAATTTACTCTTAGCTTGCAGTGTAAGTAGCAGATCTACTCCAAGGGCATAATTTTCAACACCTATGAGCTGGATCGTAGTCAAAATTGAACCTGGAGTGTCCGATTGATGAAGATAGAGTGGATAATTACGATTTTTCTCTGCGTTGTCAAGTGTGTCAGTATTCGCCATTGATTCTCACAATCATTGCGTTGTAGAATGACCTCCACCGGATCAAAAAGCTTTAATCAAATTGAGAATTCAGAGCTCTGATACGATAATAAAATTTAGATAGAGATAGATGTAAACGATGAAAATAGATCAGGAAGAAGGAATCCTAAGCTACTCAGATCAATTGAGAGAAGGCAGAGTAGTGAAAATGAAATGGTTCAATTAGAATCAATGGAACAGTGCAGTATTTATACTGCAATAGTGCCTCAACTATAGCTGTCAATACAAGTGTCACTAACTGACTAACTACTCCACTAACTACCAAGCTAATTAACTACTTCACGTGGCTAAGCAACTTGTAAGTTGCTGGTGGTCAGGCAACTTACAAGTTGTTGGTGGCCTAGCGATTTTCTCAATTTTTTTTTTTGCACAGCCTTCTCTATATAATCAATAAGAAGATTCTTCTCCTCTTGTGTTTGAATTAACTAACCACTTGAAAACCCAAATAAGAGCAGACTCTGAAAGCTTATTGAAATAGGTAAAAATCACTTGAAATCTCTCATGTATCTCTTTCTTTGGATAATATGAAAGCTTCTAGGCCATTAAATAGATGTAGGAAACTAATGAATAAAACTGAAACCCTATTATAGTTAATAGATTATGGAACATGAAACTCTATTACAACATAATGCCCTATTGCAGTCAATAGATTATGGAGCATGAAGATCCAATACAACATAAAACCTGATTACAGTTAATAGATTATGGAACATAATACTAAAATATAGATTATGGAACATAATACTAAAATATAGATTATGGAACATAATACTAAAATATAGATTATGGAAAATTTCCATCCGACATCACAGTCGGAGTACCAATCTTGAGTGACACGAAATCTCATTCTTCTCCCCTCCAAACGCAACCTATTATTTTCCTCATGAATCCAAATTAGAGCAAGATTTAGTTCTTCCGGGGAGGAATGTAGCCATTCAATTGCACGATGTTTTGGACGATTTAAACCATGTTTCCTTAAATCTATCTCAAAATTATGAGCTTCAGCGACCCAATAACTCGGTTGTATTCACTATTGTAGCGGTCTACCGAATTGAGCAAGTATTCAAATTCCTGTTCCAATACCCATTTTCTTCCCATTAATTCAAAAATGTCACCAGCAACTTATATAGTGAAAGATTGTGCAAAAAAAAAATAATAATAAAGAAGAAATCGCTGGGCCACCAGCAACTTGTAAGTTGCCTGACCACCAGCAAATTACAAGTTGCCTGACCACCAGCAAATTACAAGTTGCCTAACCACCAAAAACTTACAAGTTGCTGACAAGTCATTAACAGTCAAGGGACAAATCGCTCAGCCAAAAGCGTTTTGTCCCTTTTGGTTTCTTTCAAAATCAATTGTCCCCTTTAAAATTTTTACTCAAAAAAATGGCCCTTTCGGCTCCAGACTCAGCCCTTTCAGCTCTGGACTCGCTTAAAAGGTATCAATTCAATGTTTAGAGAAATTTGTAAGCTTTGGCCATTTGTAGTAAACTAGAGAACGTGTTGTTATATCTAAACTTTAGGTTTTCTCTAGGCCTTATAATAAACAGAAAATGACTCAAATCGATAATAACTACTGCCACTAACATTTGATCCCTGACTATGAACTTTGCATCAAGAAGAACTGATGTTCCAGATAGTTGAATTGTCAAATATCATTCAATAATCTCATACAATTCTATACTGTAAACAGCAACAGGTTCCTCTGGTAGGTGTCTGCACTTGAGGAGAGCATGAATCTTGCCAGTCATATGCTAAATGAAGTCCTCATTTGAAGCTGTTTAAATTACTGAGCATCGGTTGAAATCAGTGAGGCTTCAAAAGAAGGATCACACGGTGATGACCTATTCGAGTTTCACTTATACGACCAAGGTGTCGAAGGACCTGCCAATGACAAATTGCATTAGTGCCAAGAAACATAAATCTGATATTGAGTCATTGTCTTTGAGCCCAAGCATGCATAGTTGGTGGTGCAGGATAAAATGTTTTGAGCAGAAAAGTAGAGGTGATAATAGTATGGTTAGTTCAGCGGCTTGTATTAGAATTTGAGAGGGATAGAGGTAGGTTTAAGATTGATGGTCAAACCAAGTACATGGATATGTTTAAATGTGAAGCTGCTATAGTTCTAGGGCATGAAAGGCATTACCAAGAGAATGAATCAAAATTGGCATAAATTTACTAAAACTAGTTACAGTCAAATCTTTTCAAAACATTAAAAGATGATTACAAAAATCTGATGTCTGAGATCATATGTTGAAGAATGAATCAGAAGGGATTTACAAACAAAATCCTAGATCAATTCTGCCAAATATGAAGTAACAAAAGGATACTTGAATTGTAGAAAGTGTTTTAGAGATTGACATCTTGATGAAAACCTTCACATGCCAGAGTACAAGTATTGTACCCTAACATGTAACGTAACTGAATAAAAAGTTCAAAGAAAACCGCCCTTTTAGAAAAATGAGAAGGAAAAATGACTCGAATCAAAAAGGAAATACACTTAAAAGTTTCACTAACGTAAACTGTGAAGTACAATTTTAGTCCATAACTTCACATAAAGAACAACTCACAGTTAGTATTGCTTTTCCGGTATTGTCAAGCTTCAGTGAAGGCCCTTTGATGTCAGTTTCAAGAAAGAAATGTTTTCCTTTAACTGCTTCTGTTGCTGCAATATCTCTTAATTCCTACAAAAGGTCAAATTCAATCAACAAAGGTTCCACTTCCTGACTATATCACAAGGAACACAATATACTATGGCCAGACTGGTTAAATATAGTCCATAAGTAGCTAATATATCAATCAGACATCATGAGCAAAATACAAAACTAGATTCCACGAAGGATATAAGGCTGAAGGGAGCAATTCAAATCATGTCTTGCGGACATATGTATAGAGCAATTAATCAAGCAAATTAGAGGAAGCTAAACTTGGCATAGGTGGGACAATATGATGATCTCAAGGATAAGATTGAACCCAAGACACCTCGTCCCTACAGCAGTTAGGCCTCAAGACTTGGATTATTTGTACAAATTCCAAGGGTGCTACACACATTTTTCATCACAATCATTTGCAAAGCAATTTCTAAAAGGATGTCACATACAATTTTTATCACTAACTCCATGCCTAAGCTGCCTCAGGATTCCAGAGGTGTCCTAGCAAGCAAATACATACAATTGAGTTGATAGAATGCTTACACCTTCTTTTCCAAAGTGATTCCTTCTGTAATGATAGAGTCCAAAAGAAAGTGAACCCTATCCAGATCAGAATGCTCAAACCACTGATTCTGTATTATAAATTGACAATCTGGTAGGTACGGCCAGCTTTAGCATTTTGCAAATACTATGGACAAATTTGGCAAGCAAGAAGGATCCATCTTCCAATATATGATTTGTGAATATTTTGTGGAAGCTATCGTATTTCTAGTTGAAAATAGAACTGCATTAACACTGGTGAGGTTTAAATCTGCAGATTTAACTTAGAAGGGCAAAGTTCCAATCTCTACTGGATATGTGGCATCTCAATTTTAGTTATGAGAAAGTCGAATTAAATAGGCAAGATTCAGTTCACTTACCATTGCTCTCTCCACAAGATTTTCTTTGAGCTTCAGAAGGAAAACATTTAGGAATCAGTACTGGAGTAATATCTAGCTTCAAGTGAAATTTGTAACCAGATTGACAAAAAATTAACCTTTTTACGAGGGGCTGTGAGAAGCTGGGAAGTTGCTTCAGCATAAGTAGCCATGTCATTTATTGCTGCATTGACCTTTTCCAAAGTGATTCGCTGTTTCATATACCTGCAATGTGCATTTCTTATTGTCAGCAAATATATGAGATAGAACTTTATGATGCATAAGCATTAAAAGAAATCAGCATCTCTTTTACGTCAGCAACCTTTTGGTCTCTCTTGGGACAAAATTAGAGAGTTGGTGATGACATTGCTGTATAAGGTACACAAAAAGTGTTACCTTAAGAGAAGTTAGAAAGAACTTACGGTGGTATAGAGTTCAGTTCATCAGAACTAATGTAGAAAAGTGGTGGGGAGGGGCGGCCTTTTTTCTCCTGAAATCAACAAAACATAGGGTGAGACCATAGCATGTCTATCTTGGTTCTAAGCTGTCCTGAACAGTGAACAACTGAATCATTCAGTAAATGTCTTTCATACTAGATGAAATATGATAAACTGCATCCTTTGGTCGCTATAATATCAAAATTGGGGTACAGAATCTGTGGGAGTCCTTTTCTTTTCCCACACAAACCTCATTGAAAGGCCCACGAAACAATTAATTCATTGAGTGAGTAGAACACATTCCCGATCCTAGAATGATTCGATTTTCCATTATTCTGGCCAATTAGAGAAAAAAAAAAGAATCTCAACCTTTATGCAATCAGATAGCCCACTTAAGGCCTTCGTGTTGTTTGACTAGATTAAGTATGATGGACACTATCTATTTATCAAGCTACAGCGACGTAAGATGTAACTTGCATTTTCGGGACAGAAGAAATCATGTGATGTGTAGAGAGTTTGAAAATCAAGAAGAGGATGTCACCTTGGGTGCAGGCTCCTCAAGTTTCGGAGCAACAAAACTAACCTCCACACTGGGCTCTAGATGTAAACTATAAAAAACAAATTCATAGTCAGAAAGAACAAATCTTTTTAAGTGAGGACCAAATGTTATTAAAGATATTTCATTACATAGTACAGAATGCTACCTTTTAGTAGCAACTTCAGTTGTTTTAGTCACACTATCAGGAACATATGATGGAACAACAGAAGATAAATGTTGCAATTTCTTTTGCTGCCGCAGCGATGCTTCTATCAGCTTCTGCAGCCAAAATCACAGCCGAAGAGGCAACGAGTTATTGCATCCACAATACTTGTTTACAATTAAGATGTAATGCAGAATAGTACCACCCTAGCTTTTCCAAAAACAAGCTGGACAATAAACACAAGGAATGTGCATCCTATAACAAATGCATTAACCCTACAGTAAGAATCATGAAACACCGATCAAACATTCCGAATTTCATAAAATACGCTAACTAGATTCTAGACAGTCATAACTAGGACATGAACATATTTCAGACCTTTTGGTTTTTTTTTAGAAAGAACAGTGGAAATCAATTGACAGTCCCCATAATAATAGAAAAAGGAACACCTCCAAGGTCTTGAATTTTCTGGACTTGGAAATGGATAGCATGCCCAATATAATCCTTGCTTAAATCAGCTTAGAGAGAGAGAAAGAGAAATACCTTGGCTTTGGGGATGGCTTCAGTTTCTTCACGCATCCGGATTTTGATTTTTTGGAGCTGAAGCTCCAAGACCTTCACTGCAGAGTCAATAGCTGACAAATCTGAAACGCTGCTTGCTGGGTACACTATTCACATTGAACAAATATTGAAGATCAGGAATAAGTACATCTGAAAAGCTTCAGAACAAAAAGTTGAGCAGATAATTTACTGTTTCGAGCTACAACAAGCTGTTGAATCTCCGATATCCGAGTGTTGAATGAGGATATCAATGAATCAAGTGAAGACCCCGCATCCTTGATGTCCATTTTCCCCTCTTTCCCTCTCTCCCTGACAAAAAATTCTTGGGGAATAAAGAAAAATAGAGAAAATAAAGCTCCTTACAAACAATCATAGTAAGTTCCTCCTGTATACATATCCATCCATGATGTATGTTGCTCGGACTCTTCAAAAATGTCAACGGGTAAATGTCGGATTCTCCAAAAGTAGTATATTTTTGGAGAATCTAACATGGGTCAACATTGGAAGTGAGTCCATGCAACTTAGTCCATCACCAACCGTATAAAGCAACAATTTCCACTATACTGTCCTAGGGCTATTAAGAGTCACACAACAGACATTACTATCTAAAATCAAGAGAAGCCTCGAAAACTAGGGACTACTGGTTGTTTGTCTTTGACTAGTGCACTATATTATTAATATGCAAATTAATAGATTTACGAAGCACCCCTTATGTGATTAGTAGCAACTAGGTACTCTACATCAAACGCACATAAGCACCCATGTCTAAGAAATTCCGGGTCCGCCACTGAATGCAAGAAACCGTAGAAATGTAAATATAACTAACATTGCTCTTAACACGACAATATTTTTTTCCAGATAAGCTTAATTTTCGGGCCAACTTTCACACACCTCGACTAGGTAACTCTATCCACCAAGACTAGGACAGATGAGAAGAAATCACATTTAACACAACAATAATTAACATGTAACTTTAGTAGAACTGAAAATATGAAAAGGGAAAATGCTCAACTACAACTAGGGTTCTATTATACAAATTCAAACCCTCAAAGATTCAAAGTGTTCAAAATACCATACGAAAACTATATTCAGTTTTAAATTAAAGCATTAGACACCCAAAAAATATTTCAACAATATGATACAGTCAGAGAGAATTTTCACCGAGGGATTTTATAATAGTAAACACACGAAGAAGCTAAAAAGGGTTCAACATCTATTACATATACATAAAAAAATAATTTTAACCATGTATGAACTGTGTAATTTTCACCAAGGCTAGACAAATTTCTTCGTATCTTCCTAGCCTTGGCGGATAGAGTTATTTGGCATCTGTTACTGGTGAGAGATGGCAGGTATCCAATGAAATTAGTCGAGGTGCTTACAAGCTAACCCGAACACAACAATTATCAAAAGAAAAAAATAGTGTAATTTTTTACGAAGGATTAACCCATCGGCCCTACCTGGCACGCCCCCGGATACAGAGCAGGTCTATGGTCACGAATTTCAGTTATACTAGATACGAATCGCTATAATTCGAGCACAAAAGATGCTTTTAAAATATACAAAAAAATGGTAATTTTTGTGGGACAGAAAGTATAAATTGCAAGACATACCTGAAATTGTTGAGAAAAATGTACAGAATGGTGAGATAAAGTTCAGAAAAATGAACCTTAAAGTTAAAAAAGAAAATCAAAGTCCTTTGCTTCGAGTAGAATGGGGGAAAAGCGCGCTTTTGTTTTTTGGGGTTGGGGCTGGTGGGCTTCTAAAATTTAAAAATGAAGGAACAATAGTGTATAAATAAGGTGTTTATATATACTACTACCTCATTTCTTTTTAGTTAGCTTTAAACGCCGAAATTTGATGCCATCTAAATTATACCTCTAGAAAAATATAACACAGTCATTGAATCAAATATAGAACTCAACTAAGTTGAGACATGATAAAATTTTGTACAACACTTATGAAATTAGCTAGCGTTTAGCTATAGATTTTCAAATATTTTTGACATGTTATTTTTGGATGAAATTTTACCATGTGTTTGGTCATAGCATTTGAAAAACATATTTCACTTTTAAAAATTCACAAAAAAAGGAATTTGGCCCAAATACTAGTATTTCTAGTATTTGGAAATTTGAATTATTTGCCAAATAATGGCAAATTGTATGACCAAACATTATTTACCAAGTTTTTCTCCAAAAACTACTTGAAAAATCTATGATCAAATGGGTCCTTAGTTAGGAGTATAGTTTGACTAATATATCTTATATTAATCTCTTATCCTTTGTCTATTTACGTGCTTCTTACTCCCTTCATTTCGTTTTACTTGATCCTCTTACTAAAAATAGTTGTTTCAATTTACTTGTCTAATTTATGAACTCAAGATATTTTATCATATTCGTTCAATAATACCCGGTACCCCTATCATTAAATAATTATATAAAGTATATAATACTCAAATTTATATTTTCAAAGCATAATTAATAAAAAGCTATGTTAGTTAGTTAAATAAGTTCCTAATAAATATTTTTTTAAAAGGAGTGTCAATTCAACAAGGCCAAGTGGAGGGAGTAATTCTAGAATAATCAATGTTAAGGACAAAGTGGGGAAAAATAATTAATTTTCTCATAATTTTTTAAATTGACAATTATTTTGGAACAAATATTTTTAGTATACATGATAACTAAAAAATGAGAGGGGGGAGGGGGGGGGGTGTTTATAAGTTATAACTTTGAAGCCTACAAAATCTCATATCAAAACGATTTAAAATTTTATCAAATTAAGTCAATAGAAAGGTCAAATTGATTATAAAAATACATCATCATCGATTGATATTGTAGCAAATTAAAATAGCCAATAGAAAGGTCAAATAGATTACATTATTTCCAATTCGCTGATTAAAAAAGACATAAATCGATTAAAAAAGTAATAGAAAGGTCAAATCGATTATATTATCATCAATTCGCCGACTAAAATAACTCAACAAAAAAGGCCAAGTCGATTCAAAAATACATCATCACCGATCGATGTCTATATATTGTTGCATCAAAATTATCAAATCCATTAACAAAAGACACTATCAAGTCCATTAACCTTGAATTGATTTGGTATGAGATTTCATAGGCTTCAAGATTGATACACTTGATATGCATAATATATCAAATCTTGTATAAAATGTATAATAGTGTAATATTTATAAATATGGATTAAACTGGATAACAAATTTAACATCTGAACACGTGGCATAATAAAAATATATATATATATATATATAGACTTAAAGTTAATTTTTCCAAAAAATTAATCACTTTAAGTACATTTCCTTGAGTAAAATTTATGGTCATAAATGCCCTTAGTTGTGACCATATACAATAGTGTATAAAGCTTTCTAAGAGCCTGAGATTGTTGTTAGAAAACTGCTTATTTGAGAAGCATTTTTATAAAATAGTTTTTTAGAAAAGTGCTTTTGAAAAGAAAAAAAAGCAAATTGTATTTGCCTAATTCATTTGAAAAGTGTTTTTAATAAATAAATTGTGTTTGGCTATTTTTTTTTTTTAAAAAAATGCTTTTGAGAGACAAATTATAAAAAAGGACATGTATCAATAGACTTTTACTACTAAAATTATTTTAAATATCTATTATAATATTTTTACCATTTAGTCTTGCAATGTGATTTATCTGTCATTCAAAATAATATGCTTCAATTATTGTTACTAATAATAAAAAAATAAAGAGTTGTGTATTCTTGTATCATCAATTTTCTTTATAAAAAGGAGTGGATAATAAAATAATAATAGATAAATCATAAAATAAAATAAAGAATTTATAGTATAAATTGAAGAATAAATTTTAAAATAAAACTTTAATCAAAATTATGAGATATGATAATTAATTAATAAGGGATTTATTGGTATATATGTATAAGTGATAGGAATATTTTTGGCATGAAAAAAATTATTTTTTGCTTTCGTTTCTGATTTTTTTAAAAGACAAATTTTTTTTGCTTCTTTCCAATAACTGAAAAACTGTTTTTTCTTTCATTTAAAAGCAGTTTTACAAGTTAGCCAAACACTCTATTTTATTAAAAAAATATTTCCCCCCAAAAAAATACTTTTGACTTCCCAACAGTAATCCCAAACAGATTCTTATGAAGAACTAAAGAGGATATCTCTTAAAATTTTAAAACTCTGTAAAAAGTAATGTTGAAAAGGATTTTAAAAGGCCTAAAATAAAATGATTTTTTTTCATGAAAACAAATAACTCAAAAGATAAAATGTCGAATCATTTTGTTGAAATTTGATTTAGTTACTACACTAACTTTTAGCTAATAAATATTTTAGAATTTGAATTTTGAATTTAAAGTTAGGTTGTTTGAGTTCTTGAGACATTTTAGGTAGTTTAAATTTCAAATAATGCTGATTTTTCTATTGTAAGGTGGCTATCTAAAGCCCTCCAATGCTCAATAAAATTATTGAAAGCTATTGAAAGTCATTTCAATCTATTGAGAGCCATTTTAATCCCTTTTTGCTTCCCTATTTTTTTTAAAAATCCACCTGTGATATCAAGAGCCACATTAATCTTACGGGATCTGTGAGTTCACCATATCATTTTTAACCCATAGGGCTACCTTTTTAACCTGTCAGAGCTACCCATTTTAACTCATCAGGGCTATCATTTTCAATCCGTGCTTATTTTCAAAGCATAGTGCTATTTTTAACAAATACAAATGTCAAACAGCAATCTCTCTTTGAATGCCCCAAAAAAATTTCAGTGACAAAAACTATCAGATTTGTTCAGTGAAAATGATATCACATTTTAAAACCCATGCTTTATGTGATGTTGTGAATCTGAAAGTAAAATCCTTACAACATTTTGCAAAGCCTATGACAGTACTTTCAAACAAGACAAGATTGTTGCTGGTATTTTTTCAGCAAAGAATCAAAAGAAGAGAAAGATCAATATCAAAAAGAAAAAATGCAAGTTCAAAAATAATCAAGAATTCGGCGCCAATCGTCAAAGCATAAATTGAGGAGGAGCATTTTTAAATTGAAGTAATTAAAGAAAAGGAGGAGTGTTGAAATTTAATTTAGTTACTGCACTAACTTTTAGCTAATACTTCCTCCGTTCCAAAATACTTGGTCTCTTTTGAGTTGGCACACCCATTAAGAAAACATTAATTAGAAGTATATTTTATAAAATTAACCCTATTAATGATGTTTTGAAACACTAAATCTAACTATTAGTATTTCTTTAGTTATTTAATATTGAGGGTAATATGAGAAAGAAGTAATAAAATACTCTTGATTTACGAAAATGGACAAGTAATTTGAAATAAACAAATTTAAAAAGAAGACCAAGTATTTTGGAATGGAGGGAGTAAATTGTTTAGAATTTAAATTTTAAATTTAAAGTTCTATTGTTTGAGTTCTTGAGACATTTTAGGTAGTTTAAATTTCAAATAATGCTGATTTTTCTATTTTAAGGTGGGTATTTAAAACCCTCCAATGCTCAGTAAAATTATTGAAAGATATTAAAAGCCATTTTAATCCCTTTTTGATGCCATATCTTTTTTAAAAAGACCTACACATTTAACAAAGACTTTGGCAAATTTTGTAGATGTTGATCTAACATTAAAGGACTTAAATAGCACTTTATTAGTCTTAATTTATACGGTATTGTAAGGATTGTAAGATTCAAATGAGTTTTTCTTTAATTGTAATTTTTCATATGCCTTTTAAATTGTTTGAATCGTCAATTATTGTAACACAACTACCTTTGTTGTACCTTGTAGTTTTTCCAAAGGTACAAAAAATTAGTGAAGTCATTGCTTCAAACTTGTCATTAGGATTAATTGTTCCTAGTATACAGATGATAACCACACATTGAATTTTCACATACACAAGATATGTAAAAGTCTGATTCCTTGCAGTAGCTAACAAAATTCATCAATAAGTTTGTTATTTTTGATCTCTATCACTTGGGGTGTGACCCTTCTTCCTACCCTATAATTGTGGGATACTTTGTGCATTGAACCACCATTTTGTAATTACTTAAACTTTTAAATGAGATAATCACACAAGTCAACGCACACACATAACATTCCTACTTTTATATATAATGGTTGGAAATATGCATCAACAGGGAGGAAACCATTCAATAATAATTCAAATTACTCCTTGGTATTACTATGTCAAATTTTGACTAGCACATACTGTAAATTTAATTTGTGTATTGCTGTCAACTCACGTAGTCACATCTACCACCAACAAGACGTGTTGTTACTCCCTGCATGCCACTAAACAATTGTATTTAACATTGGCTCACACAGTATGTACAAGAACTAAAACTCAACCTAGCTTAAGGCTAAAGCCATGGACTACACATTGTGAAAGTTCTCTATTTGACTAGCATACTTCCTTTTGATATTCTTCACACTTTCATATCAAGTTGGAAATGATTGATTTTCGAATTAAAATAATAGCGTATAGTGACAATATTCCTTTTCATTTGTTATAAAATAATTTTATTTACTTGAAATGCTTACCTGTCAATGCAGAAAGGTACCTAGGTGACCAAACAAGTGGATGCTCAAAGATCTTCAATTATAAATTACAAAAGGACACTCAAAAATCTTGAATCTGTCAGACAAACTGAAGGAGTTACGCTCCACTGATCATAAAAAATTGACGGTGACGGTGCAGCTGATGGAAAATTTGTCACACCTATAACAGAAGATTTTCTTATGAAAAATTCTTGGTTCCAACTTATATCAAAGTATCCTCATAACCCAACAGTACATGTTTCTAAGACATATACGGTTGTTGGTTTAAGTAAATATCTTGAATTAGCTTCTAAAGGTGTCATGATGTGTTTAATAAGGCTTATACAACACGAAGGTAAATGGATGATTGTGCTTGATAAAAATGCAAGTGGAGAACATGTGCAAGCTAATGAAAAGACCATTAGGAGAGATTCTAGTTGCCTTTTCAATTCAGGCGATTAGGTTGTCTTTGGTCAAGTAGGAAATCATGCTCGTATTTTTCAACTATTGTAATATGAGCTTACAATTAACTCACCTTCAGATGTTAGGACCGGTGCTAGAAATAGAAAACTATTAAATATCAAAAATTAGGTCAGAGAGGATTCAACTCTATTTTGACATTATTTTCGATCCCATGTCAAGACTTATTTTGTTTAAAACCGACATCACAGATAGTAGAAAGGATATGGATTAGAAAATCAATGCATGCTTCAACACCAGGGATGCCTTTAAGATCTACTACATTTAAGGAAGAAATTCATGTTGTAATTATTGATGGATAAGATATAGAAGTTTTATTTGATGACTTTCCTTATTACTTAAGTGAGAAAACAAAAATATATTGACTGTTGCTTCATATATACACCTAAAGCATAGAGAGCAAGTTAAATATGCCTCTAAAATTTCTGTGGTCAACTCAAGAATTTTGCTTTCTGGTCCTGGAGGATCTGAAATATATCAGGAGACGTATATGAAGGCACTTGCTAATTATTATGGAGCTAAATTATAAATTTTTGCTAGCCATACTTTTTTGGATGGGCTATTTGTGAAGGATGTTTCACCAATAAAAGAAGGATGTAGTTCACATAAAATCTCAAGCAGGTTGAAAAGATTTTGGGGAACCTGAATGGACCAAAGGCACTGAATTTTGATTTGGCCAAATAACCGCTAATACTAACTGTTTGGCTAATCCTTTATATTTGGAGGCACAAAAGAAGATAAGAGGAATGAAAATATATCCTCTTTATCTAAGGAATCAAAAAAATTGTCCTTATGACAGGTGATTGAGTCAGGTTTATTAGTTCTGCTTCTGCTATACTGCGGTTGACTCCCATCAAGGGCTCAATATTTGAAAATAGAGGGAAGGTTGTATTTTCTTTCAAAGGTAATCCGTCGATAAAATTTGATAAACTCATCCTTTGTGGTGTTAACTTACGTGGTCTTTGTGATGGTGCTCATGATGCAAATTCAGTGAGTTGCGCTTAGAAGCCACTAGCAAAATAGATATGAAAAAGTTACTCACTAACACATTATTTGAGGCTATATTCAATGAAAGCGGAAATTCCCCATTTATTTTTATTCATCAAAGATGGTGAGAAGTCTATGACAGGAAATAAGTTGGTTTGAGAAGATTTCTGATAATATAGTTATTATTGTTTCTCAAACTCATATAGATAATCAATAATGAGAACTAATAGCAATTACATTATCAAGAAGCTTCTCAGGTAGACTTTTAAATGTTGAATATGCTTCTGAATTTTCTGCCATAGATTTCTCAAAATCTTTCATGAACAAAATGAATAGGGAATATCTGCTTCATTAAATACAAATTCAAACAATGTGTTAGAGAGTAACTTTTCTATGTCATTCAAACTAGTGACTTTTAAATGCAGTTTACTGACTTTCCAGAAGAATTCATGAGCACCATCATAAAGATTATCTAAAGTAGCGCCATAATGGATGGGTTTATCAAATTTTACACCAACTTTTGTTGATGAATATATTTAAAAGATAATATAATCTTTCTTCTAGTCCTGAATGTTGGTCCCCTAATAGGAGTCAAGAGCAGGGCACTAGAAGTAGATTCAGTAAATTTGACTCTATCACCTATCATAAAGATGGTATTTTTTGATGCCCCAACTAAAGAGGATATATTGTCATTCTTTTTCTTCGGTTATGACTCCAAACATAAAGGATTAACCAAATAGTTAGTATTAACAACCATTTTTCTATATGAAGGTTCAGTGCCTTTGATCTAGTTAGATTCCACACAAAAAAAAATTCAAGCTACTTAAGATTTTATGTGCACTAGATCCCTCCTTTATTGGTGTAGCATCATTCACATATAGCTCACCCAATAAAGCATAACTATAAAATATGGGCAATTTAGCTCCATAATGAAAAAAGTGCCTTCACTAATATCTTCTGATATATTTCAGATCATGTAGAATCAGAAAGTAAAATTCTTGAGTTGGCCACATGAAACTTAGAGGTGTATCTACTCTCTATGCCTTAGATGTATATATAAGTCACCAATCAACACGTTTTTTGTGTTATCACTTAAGTAATAAGGGAAGTCATTAATGAAACTTATATATCTTGACCATAAATGATTGCAACAGGAATTTCTTTCTTAAATGCAGCAGCTCTTAAAGCAGCCTGAGGTTGAAGCATGCATTGATTCCCTAGTCCACAGTCTTTCCACTATCCAAGATGTCGGTTTTAAATAAAATAGATCTTGACATGGGGTCAAAAGTAATGCCAAAATAGATGCACCAAGTACAACTGAAGCATCTCCTGGTTTTCGATATTCAACAGTTTTTTGTCTCTGAAACTGGTCCTAACATCTGAAGGTGACTTAAATGTAAGCTCATATGACAATAGCTAAAAATATAAGTATGATTTTCTACTTGACCAAAGTCAACCTGATTATTCTAAATTGAGAAAGAAACTACAATGTCTCCTAAAGGTCTTTCCATTGACTTGCACACATTCTCTGCTTGTGTTTCTCTCAGTCACAGTCATCCAATTGACTTCTTGATGTATAAGACTTTTAAAACAAACCATTTCTAACTCAGTCAACAAACCATTTCTAACTTAGTCTCTTTCCTAGCTATCTTATACTCCTCCCTGTTCGTCCATTTCTTCTCCTCATTCTTACTCTCGACCAACTTTTTCTAAGCCTCCTTCTTAGCCTCCACCTTTCTTTTGACTCCTATATTCCACCACAAATCCCCTCGATGCTTGCCAGATCAGCCTCTCAAAACCCGTAACAACTCTTTATCCGTCTCCCTCATGCAACTGATAGTCATATACCACATACTATCCGCATCCCCTCTACTCTCCCAAGCCCCCACGACTAATATTTTCTCCCCTATCTCCAAGGCACTAGCCATAGTCAAGCTACCCCATTTAATCTTTGGTCGATCGTATACACTTCTTATCTTTCTCCTCTTATTAATCTCCAAGTTCATCACCAAGAGCTTATGTTGGGTCGAAAGATCTCACTTGGTATACCCTTAAAGTCCTTACAAAGACCTTTATCCCCTTTTCTAAGGAGAAAAAAAGTCTATCTGAGTCTAGGCCATTGAACTACGGAAGGTAACCAAATGTTCTTCCTACTCGGGAAAGCTCGAATTCGCTACTATCAACCCAAATGCTCTAGAAAAATTCAAAAGTGAAGCTCCTCCTTCATTTCTCTCCCCGATACCAAAGCCTCCATTTACATCATAATAACCCATCGGGGATGACCCCATATTCCCATTGAAATCTCTTCTAATGAAAAAGCTTCTTGGTTTTTGGAACACCTCACATTATAGATAACACCCCAAACTTCTAAACTAAGATCCGAACTATTATTCAAATATGTATAGATCCGAATCTGATAATTTCTAATGGTACATAGGTGTTAATACCAATTCCTTAGTGTGGGAAGAGCTTTGGTTATGAATTAAGGTCATAAGGAACTTTTAGCTCAAAATTGAGTTGAAAGCTTCTTTACCGATTAAGTTTTCTTCTAAGATCAACTTCAAATTAGCACAACTCATAGAATATGAATAGTTTTGTAGATCAAGACCCACCAAATTAAAGGTATTTGAGTTTTCTCTCCAACTCCATCAACCGTTCATTAATTTGGTTCTAAAGTACAAAGTTATGATCATTTTACTAAAATATGTCAGTGTTGAGAAAGTTTGGCACATCGCCAAACTGTTCGGTAATTAGCCAAGCTTTCTCAGCACTGACACGTTTTAGTAAAATGACCATAAGTTTCTACTCCAGAACCAGATTAACAAATGGTTGGTGGCGTTTGAAGTTGACCCTAGTAAAATCTTAGAAGAAAACTTAATCGGTAAAGAAGTTTTCAACTCAACTTTAAGCTAGAAGTTCGTTATGACCTTCATTCATAACTAAAGTTCTTCCCACACTAAGAAATTGATATTAACACCTATGTACCATTAGAAATCATCGAATTCGGGTCTATACGCATTTGAATAATAGTTCAGATCTTAGCTTAGAAGTTTGGGGTGTTACAATATCTTCCCCTTGGGATCATTCGTCCTCGAATGAAGACTAAGGCTAGAGTGAAGAGTACAAGGCATGAACATAAACATAGAATCATAATAAAAGAAACTTGGATATGAAAGCTACTATAAATTTCTATAGAAAGAAGGTCATTACCTGAAACGTTATCATCAGGAGGAGTGAATAGGTGTTGGTACTTAGATTTTATGGTTTCTTCGGCCTCTAGTGTAGATTCCTCAACTTCTTGATTTCTCCATAGTACCTTAACTAATGCTACCTCTTTTATCCTCAACTTACAAGTTTGACGATCCAAAATTTTAATCGAAATCTCTTCATATGAAAGGCTATCCTTAATCCCAACCTTCTCTACAGGAACGACAAGTGACGATTCCCCATTACACTTTTTAAGCATGAATACATGAAACACAGGATGTACTGCTGCTAATTTGGTAGGAAACTCCAACTCATAAGCTACCTTCCCAATCTTACTTAAAACATGGTAGGGACCTATGTAATAAGGACTAAGCTTCTCTTTCTTACCAAATCGCATCACCCTCTTCATGGATGAAACCTTTAAAAAGACCCAATCATCAATCTAAAACTCTAAATCTCTATGCCTTACATCAGAGTATGACTTCTACCTACTTTGAGAAGTTTTCAACCTCTCCCTAATCAAAATGACTTTCTCCATAGCCTGATAAACTAAGTATGGACCTATCAAAGCAGTCTCTCTTACCTCGAACCAACCAATAGGTGACCTACATCTCTTCCCATAAAGTAGTTCAAATGGCCTCGAACCAACCAATAAGTGACCTATATCTCTTCCCATAAAGTACTTCAAATGGAGCCATCTGGATAATAGAGATGTAACTATTATTGCAAGAATACGAGGCAAATGATCATCCCAATTACCTTTAAGTCAACAACACACACCCTCAACATATCCTCAAGAGTCTAAATGGTGCGCTATACATTTCCATCGATCTGCGGATGAAAAATTGTCCTAAGGCCTAATATATAACCAAGACCCTTCTGGAATGACCACCAGAATTGAGATGTAAATTGAGTACCCCTATATTAAATAATAGACAAGGGAACTCTATGAGGCTAACTAACTCTCAAATGTATAACTTGGCATAGTCCTCTACTGAATTCGTAGTCTTGATAGTCAAGAAGTGTGCTGGCTTGGTCATCCTGTCCACTATCATCCAAATCGAGTCATGCTGACAACGCATACGAGGTAATCCTGTAATAAAGTTCATATTTATCATCTCTCATTTCCATGTAAGAATACTAATATCTTGGGCCCTATCACCAGTCATTTGATGTTATACCTTCACTTGCTGACAATTAGGACATTTTGCTATAAAGTTTGCAATGCCCCTTTTCATACCACTCCACCGAAAGACTTCTCTCAAATCAAGATACATTTTAGTTGAACCTGGATGAATTAAATATCTAGAACTGTGAGCCTTAGACAAAATCTAGGCTCTCAACCCATCTACATTAGGCATACATAACCTACCTTGGCACCGAAGAATACCACCTTCCCCACAAGAGAAGACTTTAACTTTCTTCTTATGGGTTGCATCATTGAACTGGAGTAATATGGGGTCACTATCTTGCTTGTTTTCCACCTCAATCACCAACGAGGTCTTAGAACCATTTTGCACTACAACACCACATTTATCAGAATCCATGAGACAGACTCCCAACCGTGTAGGTCTATGCATTTCCTTCACAAGTTCCTTCTTATTTTCCTCTACATGGGCAACACTCCCAATAGACAACCTGCTAAGAGCATCAGTAACTACATTAGCCTTACCTGGATGGTATAACATGCTCATATCATAATCTTTGAGGAGCTCAAGCTATCTCCTCTGTCGAAGATTTCACTTTTTCTGAGTGAAGATGTATTGCAAGCTCTTATAATCTGTAAATACATCAACATGCACACCATAGAGATAATGATGTCAAATCTTCAAAGCAAAAACTACAGTTGCTAACTCAAGATCATGAGTTGGATAATTTTTCTCATGAGGTTTGAGCTGTCTAGAGGCATAACCTACGAACTTACCATGCTGCATCAACACATAACAAAGACCAACTCTAGAGGTATCACAGTAAACATCAAACCCATTTAAACCTTTTGGTAGAGTCAAAACTGGAGTAGAAATAAGCCAAGCCTTCAACTCTTGGAAGCTCTTCTCACGATTTTTGGACCATTAAAACTCCACCTTCTTTTGCGTCAGCCTGGTCAGCGAGTTTGAAATAGGTGAAAAACTCTCTATAAATCTCATGTAATAGCCCACTTAACCCAAGAAACTCCTAATGTCTGATGAAATTGTCGGTCTAGTCCAACTTTTGACTATCTCGAGCTTATGAGAGTCAACCTCTATTCCCTGACCAAAAAAAATATAACCAAGGAATGCAACTAACTTCAACCAGAATTCACACTTAGAAAGCTTCACATTCAACTATCTATCATTGAGAGTCTGAAGAACAATTCTAAGGTTCTTAGCATACTCATTCTCACTACGGGAGTAAATAAGATGTCATCTATAAACATAATGACAAACATGTCGAGATAATGTTTGAACAACCTATTTATCAGGTCCATGAAAGTTGTAAGAGCATTGGTTAGTCCAAAATACATGACAAGGAATTCATAATGACCATATCAAGTTTGAAAAGCTGTCTTTAAGATGTCATATTCTCTAACTTTCAAATGATGGTAACCCGACCTGAGGTCAATCTTAGAGAAACAAGTGACACCCTGAATTTGGTCGAACAAGTCATCAATCATAGGAATGGGATACTTATTTTTTATTGTGACCCTATTCAACTAGTGGTAATCAATACACATTCTAAGGGAGCCATCTTTCTTATGCACAAAGTGGACTGGAGCACCTCCACGGGGAAACACTAGGCATGATAAACCTCTTATCTAACAAATCTTTCAACTGCTCTTTTAATTCTTTCAACTCAGCTGGGGCTATTCTATATGAAAGAATAGAGATAGGATACATATCAAGAAAAACATCTATCCCAAAGTCTATTTCTCTATCGGGAGAGACTCCGGAAATATCTTCGAGGAAGACATTAGGGAAATCATTGACTATAGAAACTGACTGAAGAGTTAGGGTTTCAAAAGTAGAATCCTTAACCCTCACTAAGTGGTAGATATAGCCCTTGAAAATCATTTTTCTAGCTTTGAGATATGAGATGAAATGACCCTTAGGTACACCAGGACTACCCTTCCACTCTAGGCCTAGTTCATTCAAGAATTAAACTTTAACAACTTTGGTTCTACAATCAAATAAAGCATAACATGAATACAACTAGTCCATACCCAGAATGACTTCGAAGTCTATCATATCTAGTTCTACTAAATCAGTTGTGGTGTCCTTTTGATGGACAGAAATAGGACAACTTCGGTAGATTCTTCTAGCTACTACAGATTCTCCAACTAGAATGGAAATAATAAAGGGGTCTAGGAGTTTTTTTAGGACCGACTCCAAAATTTATAGCAACATAAGGAGTGACAAAGGACAATGTAGCTCCAGGACCTAACAAGGCATACACGTCAAGGGAGAAAACTTTTAACATACAAGTGATGACATGGGGGGGGGGGTTCTCTTGATCTTGACGGGCAGACAAGGCATAAAAATAGTTTTGACTACTGTTTGAACCTGAAGTGGTGCCTTTCTAATAGTTTTGGCCTACTAGAGCTGAGGATAAAGTAGCCTGGGGTCTGTTACCCCTATTTCCCTACCTGGTAAAGGGACAATCCCTAAGCTTGTGGCCTATCTGACCACACTTGAAACAACCATCTCTCCCATACAAACATTCACTAGGATGATTCTTTCCACAAGTCTTACAAGTAGGGTAAGTTATGAACCCCTTTGTAATACTATCTTGAGAACTAGAACCCTGCATTTTAACCTGCTGATTATACCTAGTTCTAGGTACAGGTGTACTAGCTGTAGAAGGAGTTGGCCCGGATGGCTTTTCCTAAAAGACTGATCGATTGCCATTATCGATCTTAGACTGACTGAACTCATTACCTAAGGTCCTGGCCTTCTTATTATGAAACTTCTCCTTATCCTTTAACTTGTCCTCCTCAACCTGCTGGACATAGGTCATGAGACTGGCAATATCCATATCTCCAATCAGCATAGCTATTTTTCCCTCTTTAGCTGAAAGGCGGCCAAGTCCATGAACAAACAAACCCCAAGTCCATGAACAAATAAACTCATCATGTTCCTCATATCAATAACAATATCTGGGGCATAGCGAGACAACTGGGTAAACTTAAGGCCATACTTTCTTACGCTTATAGAACCTTGCTCCAAAGTAAGGAACTCTCAGGACTTTACCTCCCTCAGCTCTCGAGGAAAGAAGCATCTCAAGAAAGC
This sequence comes from Capsicum rhomboideum, assembly GCA_031232105.1. Lineage (NCBI taxonomy): Eukaryota > Viridiplantae > Streptophyta > Magnoliopsida > Solanales > Solanaceae > Capsicum > Capsicum rhomboideum. The sequence continues at coordinate 153,875,404 of CP124714.1, forward strand.
TTAATCAAATATAGTCCAATTTGAAGGTGCAACATCCTTACCTAAATTTTGCTTCCACTAATCAAACCAAGTTCTAGGAACTTTTTTGAGTTGATAAGCAGCGAAATCAACACTCTCAACCTCATTCACATACATCAAGTAAAGAATCCTCTAGAACTCCTCAAAAAAATTCTCCAGATCCTCGTCCACCTTAGACCCAGGGAACTCAAGTGGATTTATCCTGAGAAATTTACAAATCTCAATAGTAGTTGGAACACCCTGAGGAGTTGCTTCCTGATATTAACTTGGGCTATAACAGCTTGAGCAAGCATTTGGATTGCATTTCAAAATTCTGCATTTAGTGACATCGGCCTGAGGTGGCAGTGGCAGCACCTGAGGGTTTTCACTCCTAACTTGCCATGGGCGTCCGGCGGCTTTGTGTAGAGGTATAATCTGTAACACGTGTAAAAATTGGAGTTAGAAAAGACTTATAGAGTTAAACTCTATCGCAAGAACCTAAAGCATGACAGATTAAAGAGTATTTCCTAAACGCTTTGTAGCCTCTTTGTTATAAGTGTGGTGTAGTTCACACCCATAAAAAGGACTTCACTGAAAGCGATTTTACAGACATCCTAGGGCTCTTTGATCTAGTGATCTGATACCAAGTTTTTCAAGACCCGAGTCTACATCTTAGCCGAGACACAATTCTTAGAACCACAAGTGGTTCCAAGCTAACCCTTGGCATAGCATAACTAAGCACATTATACAAAATTTGACCGGAAACTGTATTGAGATCATAAGATAAGTTCTAAAATATTTCAATGAATAGTCTAAATGAACAAGTACCAAGCTTGAATGACCAGTATAAACCATAATCTAATATCTGCAAACCTCTAATAACTGAATATCATAATCTGTGGGGACAAAGCCCCCGATTAACCATAAAATAATGTCTAAAAGTAGAACAAAAAGAAACAACTAACTAGGTCCCTGAATGATGAAGACTCACCAGTACTAGAAGCTAAACTGATATATACTAGCCACAAGTCTTAGCTTGGTCACCACTATCTATATCACATAAAAAATATAGGTAAGAGAAGTATGCAATCAGTACATTTGAATGTACTGATTATGTAGGGAGTAATTGATGTCGCCCAAAATATACCTTCAAAAAAGTACAATGCGGTCACTGAATCAAATATAGAATCCAACTAGGTTGGGGTCAATCCCACAGGGAATAGGTCAAAGTATGAGTAAACTACCAGATGGAATAATTGAAAAGTAACTAAAACTGGGGAGGTTTTGCTAGTGAATAGTAACAATGACGAATGCTGGTTGTATTGAGTTTGTAATCAATAAGAGAAATTCACTAGGACGGTGATCCCCAATGATTCCTTAACTCCACCAGTTACTCGTGTTTAACAAGATTGCCCCGCTGCGCTGCATGCAAAATCTAACAAGTTAGGTTCATCTAACTGTCTCTCGACCTTCATTAGACGAATTTCACTCTTCTCCTCTCGGACTCCGAGTGTCGCACTGCTACCCCTTGTCCTGGATTTCAGATAACCTTTCCCGCTACGGCTCTGGTTATTAGATGAAGGTTGATAGCTTCAAATCTCTATTGTTATCTCCTTTTCCCAATCTCTACCTCTCTCTCGAGCAAGTCTAGAATACAAGCAAGTTCCTAACGTTTGCAACCGTTAGAAAAGCAATCACAATGAAGAAAACAACAATACATGCACATACAGCAGTACAAAGTTGCTTTGCAATTAACCGGTTTCGTTAATTCCTCATGGTTCACACAACCCTAGTTGATGGGTTTAGCTGCTCATAATTGCAAGAACACAAGAATAATCCAAAGATGAAAACATAATTATGATCTCACAAGAATGAAGAAAACCAAAATGTCAATTATCAATTCACCTACAAATTAGGGTTTGTGAATACAAAACCAAATATATGTCTGAAACGGTGTAAAATATCTCTCAAAGTAGTAAATTGTCCAACTCTCGCACTTAGGACTACATAGGAGTATTTATAGATACAAAACTAGTCCTATCCAAAACCAAATAGGAGAACAGAGTCGGCAACTTCCACGGTATCGTGACTTGGTATCGTGGAACCAAGTCACGCCACGTGGGTTGATGTCGTGGGAATCAGGATCAATTTGTGGTCTTTAGAAGTTAGATCACGACAGGCTTCCACGTCACGTGGGTTTCAGTCACGCCACGTGACCCCTGCCATGGAAATCAGGTTGGAATTTTCCATGAGTGGCTCTCTTCTGCATCCTCTTATTCTTTCTTCATCCGACGGTCCATTGAAGATTGTACAGGCCCCTAAGCCTCTCGAGCCCAGGCATGCATACATCTTATATCATGATCATGTCTCATTCTCGGTCTTGATTCTTCCTCTTTTGCTCATTTTTCCTTTAAAGCCTGTTCTCCTGCAAATTAGGACAGAAACCACATCATACCAACAAAACACACCCAAGTTATTACATATTTTCCTCGTTTTAAGTATCAACAGTGCCATCTAACCATGGCACATCAACACCCTCAACTTAGAACGTTTGCATGTCCTCAGGCGAACAAAATAATAATACACAAACACAATGCTCAACCAAGAGAAACCTAAGGGACTTATGGCAGTCTACTTGTTGCTTTTGACACAAAACCTTTTCGACCCCTCCTATTTTCAAAGTAAAACCAAAGTGTGTATGTCAGCAGCATAGGATCATGACACAGAAGGAATCAAGTGATGACACCAATTCACGCACAAACAACTAAACGTATACGCAATTGACATTTCCCGAACAACTAGCAGCTAATTATTCAACCCATGTACCCTCACAATCAAAGAAGTCCCATGCACTCTCAGTATACTAATGGATATCAACATAGGGACGAGGTCAAAACACTCACGCTCACAAAGAAGTTAAGACAGTGTGCATTTAATACCATAGGCTTGCCCTTATTTTCTACGCCTTCGTTTTCAGACAGTCGGACTAGGATCACTATAGGAATTTACTTGGCTTGTAATGTAGGCTTAGGGACGGGTATGGTGCATATGGGTATAGTGACTCAACCCTCCTTGACACTACACACTTTTTGGCTCCAACTTCCAACCTTTTTCCATTTTATTTTTTTTGTTCTCCCTTTTTTTTTCCAGATTTTGGGTGTGATTTTTCTTCTCAAACTTTTAAACACATATATATATTTTTCTTTTTCTTTTCTTTTTTTTTCTTTTTCACACCCTAATCTGTTTTCTCTTTTTCTTTTATTAACCCTTCTTCATACCCACTCAATCTACGCACCCCTATAATAGCCACCCTCAACTTAGGCAATTTGCCTGAGTTAAGGTACACAGTGTCCAAGGAGGGACCAGGGTCAAGACAGGTTCTTTGTGATTAAAATGGGAAGGTGAATAGGCTAAATGAAAGAAATAGGATAATTATGGCTCAAAGTTGGGATCAAGGGATACTTCTTCCTTTGGTTTGGCATTTAGGCTAAAAGTGGAGTTTATTCAAAAATGGCCTATGATCCTTTCCTAATCCCTATCCTTTAACTTAGGCAAGACTAACCGGGCAAGTTCTGGATTGCACACACACAGCTAACTAAGTAGTGACCTCACATGCACATAGCACAGGGTTGTCTTACCCACTACTACTTATCCGTTCATGCAATGCTAGCTACGGTTGTTTGCCTATAATTCTAGTGCCATAGCAAGATCCAACAGCAGTCACACACAAGCATGCTATTCACACAATTCAAAAAAATTCAGGAGGGGTATAGTCAAAACATTTAAAAATCATCCAAAACTGGACTACACTATAGTTCCCTCATTTTTCTCCTAATTTAGCAACAAACATAAAAACATCAACAATAACATCCTAAACATGTCGGTTCTACTATGATAGCACACTCGGGGGAAAAGAAATACGGCAACAAAAACCCTCAAGTGGTGGTACACCCCCACCCCCAACAAAACATGGTGCAATGCCCTCAATGCACTGATATCAAATCAAAAACAACGGAGTGAAGACATATCTGTGGCGCTCTAAGCACCGAAAGTGGGCCCGCCAGCAGTGAGATCATCAGACTGTGCAGTAGTCGCATCCGATGGAGGGATAGCCTGACTGGCAGATGTACCACGCGCCCTCTGCTCTGCCTCAATCTGGCTCGCGTGGTACTCTACTCGGGAGGCTTTAACAGCCCTCCTCAGATCACTATCGAACTCATCATCACTAGCACCCCCATCCGCCGGACTGCGGGGTCTCTTGCCTCTATCCATCTGCGGCTCCTCATCAGCAAACAAATAGACCTCAAATGCTGGCCGTGCGAAGGTCGGGACAGGCATAGGTGGTATAATGGGCGTGCTAGTCGATGCCAGTGCCCGAACCTCCTCTCTCAATGTAGCTACCTCCTGGGTCAAGCCGGCCATATCAGGGCTCGGTGCAGCACTCAAGCGGGAGGCCATACGTGCCTCAAAACTGTCAATCCGCTCATGCAGGCCCCGCATAAACTGGTCCATAGCTGCATTCATCCGAGCCTCCACCCTAGTCTCCACAGCCTCAATTGTAGATCGAACCCAAGGCTTAAGCTGGGATACCAACTTAGCCATCTGAGTCTCAGTGTGAGCCTAGTGCTCAAACATCTCCGTTTGCCTGTAAACCAGCTGCTGCAAAAAATCTCGTGATATCGAAACCATCCCAGCAGGAGTCGGTGGGGCACTAGTATTGGGTACTCCCTCATCAACAGGGCCAACGCCCTCAGTCTGTACAGGTACCCTAACTGGTGCAGGAACAGGCAATGGGGCACTACGCAGCTCATCCAGGGCTGCACCTGCCGACTCAGACGGCTGTGACTCACGTGGGAGCACGGGGTGTGAACCCCTCTGCTGCATCATCCCAATATCTGCAATGCGAGTCACCTCAATATAATAGTCGAGGGCAGGTAGTCTGGCCACCCCTGCCCTATCACACAGGCCCTGGATCAGGCATGGGAAGGGTATACTCGTGTGATCTCTGAAAGCTCTCTCGTGGATCTCTTAGACGATGTACCTTGCGAAATGAATCTCATAACCAGCCAAGATGTTGGCTACTACTACAGCCCTGTCCAATGTGAGTGAGTTATCAGCGTTGGTTGGACCCAACCTATGATGAACCACTGACCACCAGAATTGACCAGCAAACTGAAGCGTGGACTTTCTGATGTCCAGTTTTCCAGTCACCCAACTAGCCGTTACACCCTCCTTGGCTATGTAACCTGCAATCCATTTAATCAACTCCAATTTCTGCTCTGCATCTCTCATCTGAACTCTATCTCTGACCGTGTCCATTTTGTGATCAAATTCAGCTGTCGAAGCCGAAAGTGGACGGTCAGGCCCAAATAGAAAGTGGTGAATGGTCTCTTCCGAAATGTCTACTCGAGTACCACGCACTATGACATAATTCAGCACTGGCTGCAAAATACATCGCTGCCCAACTGGGTGTTCAAACCAACCGACGCGGCATAGGAAGCATAAAACTCTCAGACCAACTCCGAGCTATACCGACCAAAAGGCTGCGCCATCCAACCCAAGCCATATCGCTCAAAAATAGACCAAATATCCGGTAATGTCCTCAACTCCTCCACCCGATATCGGGGCTCCTCCATAATGCTCCTCCGATACAAACCACGCTCTGTCATCTCAGCATCTCGATCATAAATAGCATGCATGCCCTGTACACACCACCGCTGAACCTCCCTATCCTGTACAGTAGTCGGGGCACTCTCGGTACTAGTACCAAAAAGAGAGGCTGTAGCCTCAGCCACAGATGTATCCTGACCCGTAGCCTTATCCGCAGACCTTGACTCAGAAGCAACCTCCCCCTCTTCAGACTGGGGGGCGGACTCAGACGACTCAGCCGTAACAACTGGCTCAACAGATGGTGGGGCCGACTGAAGTACTGCCCGGGCAGCCGCTCGAGCTCGCGTCTGTAACCTCGTAGCCCGAGGGACCAAAGCAGTATCATCTTGGCTAATGTCAAATTCTTCCACAGAACCACTTTGCTCAGACTCAGTTGGTTCATCCCGCAGACGGGTCGGTAAGTCCAAATTTTTGGTCCGAATTCGGGATGATGCATCAAGGTGGTCACTTTTGGGATTGGATTTTGGAGGCATGGTAACGGGTTTGGATCAAATTTTGGGTATTTGGGTCGGATTTGGTATGTTTGATTTGAATTTTTAGACTTAGGGTTTGGATTTTCGAATGAGTTTTGCAATGGGGGTCGGATTTTTGCGAGTTTGAGGAGGAGGGGTTTGGATTTTATGAGTTTGAGGAGGACAGATTCGGATTTTGTAGGGGGAAGAAGAGAAAATTAGAATTTTAGGGTTTTAGTTTAAGGATTTGAAAGTGGGGAAAGAACGGATTAGGTCGGTTTTAAATCGGGTATAGAAGAAGAGGTTCGGTTTTATTTCAGAAAATTCGGATCGGGTTGGGTCGGATTTGGGTTGCTAAATTTTTTTTTACTTTTCATGACACGACCCACGCCATGTGGGTGTGACCTACGTGACGTGAGTTATGTCGTGACTGATGGTCTGAGACTGGCCTGAATATCTGATTTCCATGACACGACTCACGTGGCATGGATCCCATCCACGTCACGTGGATCCCATCCACGTCACGTGGATCCCATCCACGTCACGTGGATGCCTGCCGTGGAATAGATTCAGAACATGGAAAGTTTCCTCTGATTTTGACGATACCAACCACGTGGCGTATAATACCCTCACGGGACGTGGTTCATGTCGTGGGTGGTATATCACTCATTCAGGTAAAGTCTGTGATTTTCAGCTAACTGTTCCTCAATAATCCTATCTCTGCATACCAGATCTTGGGTTGCCTCCCAATCAGCGCTTGATTTAATGTCGCGGCACGACATGGCTAACTTGGATACTCAGACTTCCCCAACTAGCCCATGGGTTGCCTCCCATGAAGCGGCTGATTTAACGTCGCGGCACGACATGGCTAACTTGGATACTCAGGCTTCCCCAACTAGCCCATGGGTTGCCTTCCATGAAGCACCTAGTTTAACGTCGCGGCACGACATGACTGACTTGACTACTCAGACTTCATCAAGTTCAAGTTCTTCAATCGTCCTTACCTCTTTCGGAACTCCTACATAATGCTTAACACGTTGTCCATTGACTTTGAATAGGACATCATCTGCTCCTTTTAGCTCAATAGCACCATGTGAGAATACCCGAACAACAGTGAATAGGCCAGACCATTTGGATTTTAGTTTTCCAGCAAACAGGCGAAGCTTAAAATTATACAATAAAATCGAGTCGCCCGGGTGAAATTCGCGGTTCTCAATCCGACGATCATGGTACAATTTCATCTTTTCTTTATACAATGCTGAACTTTCATATGCCCGGAGATGAAATTCATCCATCTCGTTCATCTGCTCAAGACGCAATTGGGCCGCTTCACTCCAGTCCAAATTCACCCTTTTTAATGCCCACAAAACTTTATGTTCTAGTTCAACGGGCAAATGGCAAGACTTCCCAAATACCAACTGATATGGTGATTCACCAATTGGTGTTTGGTAAGCCATTCGATATACCCATAACGCATCATCTAGTCGTCTAGCCCAATCAGTCCTATTTGCATTAACTGTTTTTGCCAGAATGGACTTAATCTCGCGATTTGACACCTCAACCTGCCCGCTTGTCTGAGGATTGTAAGGTGTTGCCACCTTATGTTTGACACCATATTTTTCAAGCAGGGCCTTGAACAGACGGCTGCAAAAGTGGGATCCTCCATCACTAATAATAACTCGAGGTGTCCCAAATCTTGAAAAAATGTTCTTTTTCAAGAAAGCTGTGACACTTCTCCCTTCGTTATTAGGAAGCGCACTTGCCTCCACCCACTTAGAAACATAGTCAACAGCCACCAAGATGTACTTCATTCCATGCGAGCTCACAAAAGGACCCCTAAAGTCAACTCCCCACACATTGAACAATTCAAGCTCAAGTATGGTTGTCATGGGAAGTTCTTGTCTACGTGAAATATTACCCTGCCTTTGACATCGGTCACAAGCGCGGGCATAGTCATGAGCATCTTTGTAAATACTGGGCCAATAGTACCCACATTGCAAGATTTTATGGGCGGTCCGTGCACCTCCATGATGACCCCCAACTGGAGATGAGTGACACGCCTTCAGAATACTTATCATTTCGGACTCTGGGACACATCTTCAAATTATGCCATCAGCACACACCCTAAATAAATACGGCTCATCCCAGAAGAACTTTCTTACCTCATGCATGAATCTCTTTCTCTACTGATATGTCAAATCTTCCGGGACTAGATCACTTGCAAAAAAGTTGGCAAAATCAGCAAACCATGGGATCAAGTCTTGAGATGCTGCCAGTACTTGTTCATCCGAAAAAGTATCATCAATCTCAAGATCGTCCTTCAATTTCAGCATGGCTTCCTCCTCAAGGCGTGAAAGATGGAAAACTACTTGATTTTCGGTCCCCTTACGATCCTTGACTTCAAAGTCAAATTCTTGCAACAGAAGTACCCACCGAATCAGTCTTGGCTTAGCATCCTTCTTCGACATAAGATACCGGAGAGCTGCATGATCTGTATGCACAATCACTTTCGTACCAATCAAATAAGATCTGAATTTCTCAAAAGCGAATACTACGGCCAACAACTCCTGCTCAGTCACAGTGTAATTCTTTTGAGATGGATTGAGCACTTTGCTAGCGTAGTAAATCGGGTGCAATATCTTCTCACGTCTCTGGCCAAGGACTGCACCCAAAGCCACTACACTAGCATCGCACATAACCTCAAAAGGCTTAGTCCAATCCGGTGACACAATAATAGGGGCTGACACCAACTTCTCCTTAAGACACTCAAACGCTGTAAGACATGCTTCATCAAACACAAATTTCACCTCTTTCTCTAAAAGTTTGCACAAGGGATGAGCAATCTTGGAGAAGTCCTTGATAAATCTTCTATAAAAGCCAGCATGACCTAAGAAACTTCGAATACCTTTCACAGAGATAGATGGGGGCAGCTTCTCAATTACTTTAATTTTTGTCTTATCCACCTCAATGCCGTTCTTCGAAATCTGATGCCCCAATACAATACCTTCATTGACCATAAAGTGACATTTTTCCCAATTCAGCACTAAGTTGCACTCCTCGCATCTTTGCAGCACATTAGCAAGGTATGCCAAACAGACCTCAAACGAGTCACCCGCTACAGAAAAATCATCTATAAACACCTCGATAGTGTCTTCCACCATGTCGGAGAAAATAAACATCATACAGCATTGGAAGGTGGCCGGTGCATTACACAAACCGAAAGGCATCCTCTTGAACGCGAACGTCCCATATGTACAAGTGAAAGTGTTCTTCTCTTGGTCTTCGGGAGCAATTAAAATCTGATTATACCCCGAATATCCATCAAGAAAACAATACCATCCTCTACCTGCAAGACGGTCTAACATCTGGTCCATGAAGGGAATAGGAAAATGATCCTTTTCAGTCCACGAATTCAGCTTTCTATAGTCCATGCAAACTCTCCATCCAGTCACCGGCCTCATTGGAATCAACTCATTCTTGTCATTTGGAATCACAGTGATTCCTCCCTTTTTCGGCAAACACTGAACCGGGCTCACCCACTTGCTATCTGCAATGGGATAAACCACTCCTATATCTAACCATTTGATAATTTCTTTCTTCACAACCTCCTGCATAGGTAGGTTCAGACGACGCTGGTGCTCAATGCTAGGTATGCACTCAGGAACAAACTAGATCTTATGAGTGCAAATGTCGGGTGGAATACCTATGATATCTGCAATGGAACACCCAATGGCCCTTTTAAATCTTTTCAAAATTGAAACCAAAGCCTCAACCTGCCAATTCACCAATTTAGCAGAAATAATTACTGGCAAGGTATTATTGGCTCCCAAGAATGTGTAGCGAAGGTTGGACGGAAGAGCCTTAAGCTCTAAAATTGGAGGCTCCTCAATAGATGGACGAGCTGGTGGCATCACCCTATTCTTCAAATCAAGATCCATTTTCTTGGGAGCATAAGCGTATGCTCCTCTACCTGCGAGTGCACCCGCCATCTCATCATAGTCTTTTATACTATCATCTTCAAAATTCATGATCACGGCAGCCAGAGGCTCTACTCCCAACCTTTCTTCGATGGAAACAACAACCTCACTATCATCAACAGCATCTATCACTGAAATCACTCGCTCATCTCTTGGCTGCTTCATAGACCGACAGACATTGAAAGTAACCTGTTCATCATTCAATCTAAATTTCAGCTGCCCGATTTCCATATCAACCAATGCACGACCCGTGGCAAGGAATGGTCTTCCCAGTATGATGGGTACCTCAAAGTCAACTTCACAATCGAGAATCACAAAATCAGCCAAAAATATGAAAGAAGCAACCTTCACCAAGACATCGTATAGAATGCCAACCGGCTTTTTCACAGTTCTATCGGCCATGAGAAGTCTCATGGAGGTTGGTTTTGGTGCTCCTAACCCCAATTGCTTGAACACGGCTAATGGCATTAGGTTGATGCTTGCACCCAAATCACACAGTGCTTTAGCAAAATCGTGGGACCCAATAGTACACGGGATTGTGAAAGCTCCTGGATCTTCCTTCTTTTCAACTAAGGACCGTGAAGCAACTGCACTACAATGATGAATGTTATCTGCGGGCTCAAAACTGACTTCTCTTCTTTGTCACCAAGTCTTTCATGAACTTGGCATAACCTGGCATAACCTGGCATCTGCTCTAATGCCTCTACAAGAGGGATGTTTACTGACAGCTCCTTCAACATGGTGATGAACTTCTGATACTTTCCTTCCTCCGCCTTCTTCTTCAACCTTTGAGATAGGGAGGAGGAGGTCGTGGGATAGTTTTGAGCATTTTTGGTACCTCGTTCTCTTTCCTCTTCTCAGATTTTGCATTGTCGCTATCATCATGCTGATTTGGAACCATGTTACCCTTTGCATTATCCGACTCTAACTCAACTTCAACATTGATAACCACTGGAACATTAGGCACACTACTGTCGGCAGGCATAGGCGGATCTGTCGTGCTCTTCCCGCTTCTAGTAGTGATGGCGAGGCAATGACTATCATTTTTAGGATTCTGGACGGTATTACTTGGAAGGGTGCCTGGATGACGTTGATTTAGTGCAAATGAAATTTTCCCAAACTGTTGCTCCAACTGTTTAATGGCAGTCGAATGGGACTCCACTTTCTAACTTATGCCCGAAATGTCAGTCCTAATCTCTTTCAAGCAATTTTCCTGACTTTCGGCTCCTTTGACCAATTTATTTAGGAGTGCCTCCATTCTTGAATTCCCAGACTCCTCATCACGCCTTCCAGGTGGTACATATATGTCATTCTTTTCTCTATTATCATCCTTCCACCTCCAATCACCATGACGGTCCCGTTCTCGATCTTTATATCCCGATTTGTTGTAGCTGTCTCCATAATAGTTCCGACCTTGATTCCCTTGCCTTGAGTTCCAAGAGTCTTGATTAGACCCTTGTCCCTTGGCTCGAAAACCCACCACTTTACGATCTAGATACTTCGCCTCTTCATCTGACTCACTATCATCATGTCTAACTGATTTGCTTTGTGCACCAACAGCGTGCACCTTTTTCGCATCTCTAGCAGCTATCTGTTTGGCCAGAAGACCAATCTCTGTCCTTAACTGAGCAACCTCTTGCGCCACAGATTCATCCAAAGCCCTTTGAGCTGCTGAAGTTCTAATTGCATATGTTCTAGCTGGCGTGTCTGCCTCCTGAGTATGCCATCCTCGGTTGGTTTTAGTGACACGATCTAATATCTCAGAAGCTTGGTCCCATCTCAAACTCATGAATGCTCCACCAGTGATAGTATCTGCTACTGCTTTTGTGTTGACATTCAAATCTCTGTAGAAGATTTCAAGTAAGTTCCTGCCGCTCATCCTATGATTTGGCACCATCTGCAGCTTCTTTTTAAATCTCAGCCAAGTCTCATAGAGTGCTTCCGAGTGAAGCTGTCTGAAATTATAGATCTCGTCTTTCAACTGCAGTATCTTGTACGGTGAGAAAAATCTTTCCAAGAATTGATTTCTCAATTCCTGCCAAGTAGTGATAGAACCTCGAGACAGCTCAGCCAACCACAACGTGGCTTCTCTTGTAAGAGAAAATGGGAATAACCTCAACTGTATCACCTCCTGATCAACCCCAAGCAGATTGTATGACGTGTAGACCCCCACAAAATTCATTACATGCATGTTTGGATCATCAGAAGGAAGACCCGCAAACACGCCCTTCAAGTTCAGCAGATGAATCATGGCACTAATGATGTCAAACTTAGTGCCTGGAGGTAACTCAGGTGGAACAATGGCACCATTCTCGATTGGCTCAAAATAGGCCACATATTCATCTTCAGGATCATCATAAACATGCACACGTTGTCTCGGTTGTTCTCTTAATTGTCTTTGTCGCTCTTCAGATCAGCCAGACGCTGTGCTGCTTCCTGTATAGCTCGATTATCTCTTTCTGATTGTCTAAGAGCAGCTTGTCTAGCATGCTCTTCTCGTGTCAATCGAGCAGTAGTTTGTTCCGCTGTTTCCTTACCAGCCGAATGAATTGGCTGATTATGAATATCTCCCGCGGCTGCGGGATTCTGGACTCCTTCAGTATTCACCATTCTCCGATTAGCTCTTAAAGTCCTTTCAATTTCAAGATCAAGTGGAATCAGGGGATTGCCTTGACTCCTTGTATTTGGCATACACTGGCGTATGCCCTCGAGAATATGTAAAAACATACCCAATCAACTCCAACCAGTAATGTTCAACTTCGTAATCGTAATCCCCGACAACGGCTCCAAAATTTGATGTCGCCCAAAATATACCTCTGAAAAAGTACAATGCAGTCGCTGAATCAAATATAGAACCCAACTAGGTTGGGGTCGATCCCACAGGGAATATGTCGAAGTATGAGTAAACTACCAGATGGAATAATTGAAAAGTAACTAAAACTGGGGAGGTTTTGCTAGTGAATAGTAATAATGACGAATGTTGGTTGTATTGAGTTTGTAATCAATAAGAAAAATTCACTAGGACGGTGATCCCCAATTATTCCTTAACTCCACCAGTTACTCGTGCTTAACAAGATTGCCCCGCTGCGCTGCATGCAAAATCTAACAAGTTAGGTTCATCTAACTGTCTCTCGAACTTCATTAGACGAATTTCACTCTTCTCCTCTCGGACTCCGAGTGTCGCACTGCTACCCCTTGTCCTGGATTTCAGATAACCTTTCCCGCTACGGCTCCGGTTATTAGATGAAGGTTGATAGCTTCAAATCTCTATTGTTATCTCCTTTTCCCAATCTCTACCTCTCTCTCGAGCAAGTCTAGAATACAGGCAAGTTCCTAACGTTTGCAACCATTAGAAAAGCAATCACAACGAAGAAAACAACAATACATGCACATACAGCAGTACAAAGTTGCTTTGCAATTAACCGGTTTCGTTAATTCCTCATGGTTCACACAACCCTAGTTGATGGGTTTAGCTGCTCATAATTGGAAGAACACAAGAATAATCCAAAGATGAAAACATAATTATGATCTCACAAGAATGAAGAAAACCAAAATTTCAATTATCAATTCACCTACAAATTAGGGTTTGTGAATGCAAAACCAAATATATGTCTGAAATGATGTAAAATAACTCTCAAAGTAGTAAATTGTCCAACTCTCGCACTTAGGACTACATAGGAGTATTTATAGATACAAAACTAGTCCTATCCAAAACCAAATAGGAGAACAGAGTCGGCAACTTCCACGGTATCGTGACTTGGTGTCGTAGAACCAAGTCACGCCACGTGGGTTGATATCATGGGAATCAGGCTCAATTTGTGGTCTTCAGAAGTTGGATCACGGCAGGCTTCCACGTCACGTGGGTGTCAGTTACGCCACGTGACCCCTGCCGTGGAAATCAGGCTGGAATTTTCTGTTTTTGGACTCAGTCACGATAGCCACTCACGTGGCATAAGTGGCTTCCATGCCACGTGACTTGTGGCGTGAGTGGCTCTCTTCTACAGCCTCTTGTTCTTTCTTCATCCGACACTTCATTCTCGGGCTTGATTCTTTCTCTTTTGCTCATTTTGCCTTTAAAGCCTGTTCTCCTGCAAATTAGGACAGAAACCACATTATACCAACAAAACACACCCAAGTTATTGCATATTTTCCTCGTTTTAAGTATCAACAGTGCCATGCAACCATGGCATATCAGTAATCAAATGACATAAAGACATGGTATTAATGTGCATTAATAAAATGACAGGACTGTAGATTTCCTGGGTATTTGGATTGGCTTATTTTTAAGTGTTTTTAATTTTTAAGTACTTTTTTATTTTTGGAGGTGTTTGACAAAGACAAAAATTGTTTTTAAGAACTTTACTTTAGGCTTAAAAAGTAAAGCAAAAGAAGCCAAAAGTAGGTTGCTACCTACTTTTGGATTTTGATTTTTAGATTTTAAGTTACTTAAAAAAAATCCATCCAAACACCCCCTTCATAAGGATTCATATCGACTGAAAGTAAAATAATTTAAAGACCATAAATGAGTTTTTCCTGAAGAATCATGTGTATGTGAAACCATATTTTTCAAAAATCATATCCGAAAAGAGGCATATGTGAAATCATGCTATCTGAAATTATGTCGTATTCATATCATCCAAAAAGTATAAGGATCATATCATAAAAATCATAAAAGTGAAGTTAAATCTCATAAATGGTAGTTTCTTATAACCGACATAAACCATGTGAGCATTATGGAGTCCAGTGTCATACACCCACGCTGAAAAAAGTTGTTCTAACCTGCCAAAGTTAGAACCATAAATGTAAGGATCCTGAAGATGCACCTAAAAAGGGAAAAAGTGTCAACCTCAACTAAAGGAAGACCCTTATCCTATGGTGGCATGTAGTTTTGGAACTTGAATTTATCGTGAATCATTGTTCTCTTGGTGCTAAATACTACTCCCAAAACTATTTCATAATATATGCTCAGAACGTACATAAATCATGCTTATTCATACATAAAGCTTGAATCTTTAAAAAGATTCAACTTTCATAACTATCATGGAAAAACTTACCCGAAAACCTTCAGAAACTGTTCATTTTGGCGATCTAAGGCCGCACTTTGGTGAACCGCCGGATAGTTTGGCGATAACAGCTCTAAATCGCCAAAATGACTGATCGATGGGATTCGTTAAAATGTCATTTTTCTGACTTTTCCAACTTTCTTTCTATTTCCCATTAGCCCCAAGTTGGTATTTTCTCCCCTCCTCATCCTCCAACCCTAAGGTAAGTTACTCCTATGCAATTCTAAGCAATTTCTAGTATTTCAATCATTTTTTTCCCTATTATTAATGAAATCCTACTCCATAACCTAGGATTTTCAAGAAAGTTCAACCAAGATTCCAAGAACTAAATTCTTTGAGATTCTCCTTCAGATTAGGGTTCCTTCTTGGATTCTTGAAAAACAATTAAGATATGTAGGACTTCAATGGGGATTTCCTTTCATCCCGATTTCCAAACCTTCTAGTTTTTCATGAACTTAAAAAATAAGGTTAGGGTTTAGAAACCCACTTTTAAACTCATCTCTTTATGAAACATATAAATTGATTTCTTGATGTTTTTAAATATGATTATGATTTCTATAAACACTACAATTACGTTTGTTTAACTTTAATTCTTGATATGATTCTTAAATTTTGGTTTTCTTGAAATTGACATCTCAAGCATGATTTTAGAATTCTTAGGACATTATGAATTTTCAAGAAACTTGAGTAAATCCAAAGAAGGTGAAATTCCATGATAGTTATGAAATACGAATACTTTTAAAGATTCAAGCTTCATGTATGAATAAGCATGATTTATATATGTTCTAACTATATAATATGAACTAGTTTTGGACTTATTAGTTAGCTCCGAGAACAAGGATTCACAATAAACCCAAGTTTCAAAACTACGTGCCGCCATAGGATAGGGGTGTTCCATTAGTTGAGGTTGACACCTTTGCCCCTTTTAAGGCGCATCTTCAGGATCCTTATGTTTATGATTCTAAATTTGACAAGTTAGAACAATCTTTTTGAGTGTGGGTGTATGACACTGGACTCCATGATGCTCACACGATTTATGTCGGTTATAAGAAACTCCCATTTATGAGATTTAACTTCACTTTTATGGTTTTCGTGATATGATCTTTATAATTTTTGGATCATATGAATACGATATGATTTCAGATATGCATCCTTTCAGATGTGATTTTTGGAAAATATGGTTTCACATACACATTATCCTTCAGGAAAAACTCATTTATGGTATTTAAATTGTTTTACTTTCAGTTGACATGAATCCTTATGAAATCTATAGTCCTGTCATTTTATTAGTGCATATTAATACCATGTCTTTATGTCATTTGGTTATTCCCTACATACTCAGTACATTCAAACATACTGATCACATACTTCTTTTGCCTACATTTTTCATGTGATGTAGATACTGGTGATCAAGCTTAGACTCGTGGCTAGCAGATATCAGTTCAGCTTCTAATAGTGGTGAGTCCTCATCATTCGGGGACCTAGTTAGTTATTTCTTTCCGTTCTACTTTTATACATTATTTTATAGTCAGCCGAGGGCGTTGTCCCGACAGATTATGATATTCAGTTATTAGAGGTTTGCAGACATTAGATTATGGTTTATGTTGGCCCTTTGGGCTCGATACTTGTTCATTCAAATTATTCATTGAAATATTTTAGAACTTATCTTATGATTTCAATACAGCTTCCGCTTAAATTTCATATCGTGTGCTTAGTTATGCTATCCAAGGGTTAACTTGGGACCACTTGTGGTTCTAAGCACCTTATCTCGGTTAGGGTGTATACTAGGATTGTGACACCCTCTCATCCAAAACTTCCCAAAACCTTTTCTTCTCCTCATCATCTAAGCTTGCTTGCGGTGCGTATGCACTAATAGTGTTCAAAGTAGACATTCCAAAGACCAACTTGCTCCCTAAGCTCTTTATCTACTAAGATTCCTACTCTACTCCTATTCCTCACGCCTCCTGAGTACCATAACCTGTACCTATCCACTTCTCGTGCCTTAGTACCTATCCTTTTTGTTCCTGGACACAAGCTATATTAATCCTCCTCTTCCTTAGAATCTTCACTAGCTCTATAAACTTACCATGTACATTTCTTATGTTCCACGACCCTACTCTTAACCTAGAATCTCTCTTAACCCACTCAACCCTTTTGCCCCCACCTCCAACCCTGACCCTAACCCCAACCCCAATCGAAGAAATAAACCTAGTCTACTATCATCCACCAAAGCCACTAAAGAAAGTGCAATCTAATCAGACATATACTTCCTAACCTAACTAATTTACAATAAACAACTACAAAACAGGGAATGCAAACAAGATATAAGGGACATGCGCTTATTAAAGCTTCAGTGACGTAATAGCGCTACTATTAAACAATCCAAGAACAACCAGTGGCTATAATACACTATCTCAATACTGGAAAAGTAATACCGGATCACAAAATCAAGAACTACAATACTAAATGAGAACTACTAGCTAGAAGAAGCGGTAATTTGACAGGAAAGTAAAGAGAAATAAAGAGACTAATATCCAAACGTACAAGAAATATCAGTAAGGAAACTTGAAGTAAGTAACACAACGAGAGATACATTTGTCTAAACTATATGCTAAGAAGGAACAAAGACGCAGGAACTAACGCTACATTAGCAATAGTCCAGAATAATCAGAAAACTCAGACAAGAAATCGAGAGAAAAGGAAACACTCAGGTAGAGATACAATAACGAATAAATCAAGAAGTATAAGCCACCAACAGTCAAGAATCATAAATTAAATAGTTAAATAAGAGGGAATGAGTGCACCTGGTAGTCGACGGTGAGAATGAACAGTTCATCTGATCTTTTCGGGCAGATTTGGGCTTTTCTGGTGAGAAGATGAAACAACACAATCCCACGATGGAGCAAGGTCTGATGGCTCCAGAGACAAAGGGGATTAGTGATACTAGTGAATGTAAAAATCGCAAGTGGAACCCTAGCAATTTAGGAAGACGAGATGGAAACGACGAATAGTGATTAAAGAGATGGGTCACCGGCAATGAGACATAGAACTGACGAGAAGTGGGTGGAGATGGGTCGTCGGCAGTGTCAACGGTGGAAATGTTTGTAGCGAGAGAAAGTAGCAAAAATAGGAGAGGAAGAGTCATCAAATATAAAGCATCTAAATATAAATCAATATATCATCAAACAAAGGAAAGATAATGAAGAGAAAAATTTATAAACTTGTTACTTATTGATTCTCTGAAGAATTCATGTTGGAAACGGATTCCATCATTATCATCGTCATCCTCTTCTTCATTGTTGTGAACTTTCTTTATTTCAGTCGCACTACGTTTAGTTGTGTTAAAAGTGAGAGGGATCGATAAAACATCATTATATATATATATATATATGCAGGGTAAGGGATTAGGGTTTTCTTTAAAGGTACAAACTTGTTTTTTTGGTGCAAAAAATTGCCTCAAACTTTATTTTAGTCCAAAAGTTGTTACAAACTTTTTAAAAATTTGATTATTTGCTCTCGATTTTTATACAAATAGCAAAATTATGCTTTTTTATAGAATGATTTGTCTGTATGAAATGATTTAATAAAAGTTTCTAGATTTTCCTCTTGTAATCATGTTTTTGGACATGAATTTTATTTGAATTGAAAATAAAACAATTTTTTTTATTAGAAATTATTATTTCACTTGCAATATTCTCCAAACTTCTTTTTCAAATTATAAATTCTCTTTCAAGTATCAAAATTGTCTTCTTTTCTGCTGAAACTGTATCAAAGGTATGAATTTCTTCCTCAATTACAATTTATTTGGATGAAATAATTTTAAAGAAATTGAATGAATTCAAGTTTTTTTTTTCTTTTATTCAAGATGTAATGAGAGTAAAATAAGAATAATTTGCATATAAAATACACTAAATCTTTTTCATGTACACTAATAAGATCACCATATAAATTTATTATTTGTGTTATGAATGACTTTGTTTAAATTGTTAATTACCTTATGAAATATAGAGTAAACGTTGAAATTGTTAAAATTGCACCGAGAACACTTGGGCTTTTTTAAAAAAAAAAAAAAATGTAGCACAAATCAAACAAAATAAATTAGAAATAAATTCGTACATATTAAATTTTAAATTTTGAGAAGAAGCCAACAGATATCTTGTGGCCCAAAATAGCTTTGAAGAAGATTTTAGAATTTGAAAATTAGTGTCACAATAACTAGCTAATTTTTATAACCAAACAAATATTTGACAAAAATGATTCAAAAAATGCTTTCAAAATCTTTACCAAACGGATTCGGAGTAGAAGTGTCATGTTTTATCTGCTACTAGTCATACAAAATGCCACAAAAGCCCTTACACTGCACATAGCCCTTAGCTCAAACTTCGAAAATGGCGACGAGCCAATTCACACAGAAATACACATATACTCTAAAGGTCTACTTGATGAGTTTCATTATGAGTGAGTCTATAGGTGCCTTTAAGTAGAGTGTAGCGAAGGCATTCTCCTAAGAGAATTAAGCTTTAGCCCTTGAACCAAGATAATTTTTATGAGTTGTCTTAATGATGACTGACTTTATGTTATTAGTTATATGATTAGTGACTAATTAGCTATTAGCTGTCTATAAGCTAAGATAAATAAAATTATATTAGATTTGAAAATAAACTACTACTAATCGGCCTTAGGTACTCTTTTAAGTTCGTATAAGAATGAGGGGATGAAGGGATTGCAGGTGGCATGAAAAGCCATAGAAAAGTAGTTGTTAAATAAATGAGATCATAGAACTCATGCTCAATTTTCCATTATATATAAGTTGAATATACAGTTGATATAACATAGGATCTTAAGACCTGGTGCTATATCATGAAGCAAAATGCTATGATATGATAATACTAATACACGAAAACTTTGAGTCATCAAAATGTTAAATTTACGAGCCAAAATTTTGAAGGCTCAAAATTTTACAACAGTACTACTCATCGATCTTTTTTGAGCCAAGGATCTAGCGGAGACAGCCTCTTCATCTTACAAGGTAAGGATAAGATATGCGTAATATTATTATTGTACGTAGTACTCATCAATCTGTTTTAGAGAGACTAAGATGAACTTAAATAGAGCGAAATGAACTCAGCTGATCGATCAGTTATGAACAGGAGGGTGTGTTCTTGGTGGTAAGTAGTCCAAATTATACTCTGCCTCCCTTTTCATATCCTTATTCGACACTTTTGATTCTACATTCGATCCCGATGGAATGGAAACGCTAGCCATACTTGAATTGATCTTCTCATTCTGTAAAAAAACACCCAAAAATTCAATTTTATATTTCAAAATTTTATCAAGATATATATTATATATACTCCTATAGTACTAGAATTTAAGTTATACATACGGAACAATGCAAAAAATTTACACTATCAGAATAATGTTACATGTAATAGCAGGTTAATTATATTACTGTCAGGTTACTAATAATTAGTGCATGATTAATTTATCCTAGGCATTTACTTATAATTAATTAATTGGATTAATGTAAATACTTTTTATACCGTCAGTTTCATAGAATTTAAATTCTAAAATAAAAGAGTAGTTATATACAAATACTGATTCGCGTAAAACAATCTTCTTTACACTAATATAGTATAAGAAATTCTTTATACTGTTGATGGAGGTTACACCATCAAGAGTGGGTATACTTGGAGAATAGGAGTACACCAGATATGGCAACAGAGCAGATGGGTTTGGAATAAAGTTAATGTTCCTAAGCACAGTTTTATAGGGTGGTTAACAGCTAATAACAGATTATTAACAAGAAGTAGATTGCTGAAGTTTGGGTTGGTAAAGATGTTCCTAAGCACACTTGTTCTTTGATTGTACATCCTCACAAATCTGTGTACAACAGATACTTGATTGGATGAAAATAGGTATACAAAATGTAGAATTTCAAAGGCTATGGAGGAGAATGACAAGAGGAGCTATGGGAAGGAACAAAAGAGAATTCATCTTGGCAGTTTTATCTGCACTAACATACCACATCTGGGGTGTTCGAAATGAAGCAGTATGGCATAACAGGGTCACAATGCCTAGGGGAGTATGTGAAGATATAAAGCAGGAGGTACATATCACAAGCGTGTATACCAAAAGTAAGAAAGATAGTTGGAAGGGAAGAGCATGGATAGAAAACTTATACTGTATAGTAGATAGTTTTTACTTGTTGATATTTAGATTGTAATAGATGTTTCGCGGATGATGAATAAAAGCTTTTGTTATACCAAAAAAAAAAAATTTCTATACTGCCAATACATATAACATAAACTCAAAACAGATATAAACTATAGAATAAATTTGAAATTAAAATATAGAATAATAGAAGAAATTACCTCGACACCAAGTGATCTAGCGTTACATGCATGGAATAGAAGGAAAATCGTAAGAAGAGAGGATATAGTCATGATTGACATTTGAGAAGAATTGTACATTAATGATTCTTCTCAAATATATGAGGAATATAATGCCAGAAAGATGCAAATAATTGGTTTTATTTAATTTAAAATTTGTATGAAGATATTGATACTTGCATATAAATACTTTAAGGAGTATAACTAGCTTCAAAATTCTGATTTTAGAAGGATATAAAAATTTCGATTAGCACATAACATGCATATGTCTGTACGGTAGGAAGTAAGAGAGACAAAATAAGGAATACTGTCTCAAAAACATGAAGATTTTCAAAGTGAGGGCATGATACACACACATATATATATGGCTTTGAATGTTTAAAAGTTGAAGATTATTGAATTTAAGTGCTGAACAACAGATAGGTGATCATGATGTTAAGGAAACAAGAGAAACAAGAAAGCAAGAGCCTGTCTATATTTTGTTTACATCGAGGTAAGTATACCACATTGGCCTTGTCCTTTTTTTGTGAAGCTAAACATTTAGAAATTTGTTGCTTTTACTTGGCTTATGGCTCCTTGTTTCTCGTTTAGTTCCACCACTTTTTACCTTGAAATTCTTACCAAGTAGTATTATTATTTTAGGGTTTAAATTATATACATAGTGTCAACGAAGAAATTAAGATTTCTCGGCCATTTTTGGCCCTATCACTAGTGGTTACTCCCGATCCGAAGCACCCCTTTTCCATTCATAGAGAGATTCACACCACAATATTAGTCTTTTGGGGGTTAACGTTCTCAATGGTGAACCGATCATTTTATATCCTTTTCCTTCTGTGACGGAATGGAAGAAAAGTAATGAAACCGGCTACTGAATAACCTTATTTTACTTTCTCAATAATAAATCCTTTGACCTTTGTATTCGTTCGCCAAATCTTGTTCAGTTCCATCCAAGCTCGATTTTTTCTGAATCTTCGTGGAAGAAGAAGAAGCGGCTCACCAGCCACTACATATGTAGATCCCATAAAATCATTAAACCTCGCGGTCGCCCTCTCTTTGATCTCTTAGAGTAAAAGAACTCTGATAAAAGATCACGAAATTATATATATAAGTGGCCTAAAAAAAATGCAGGTATTAGTAATGTAAATATTAGTTATGCGGATATTAGTTATACGGATATTAACTATATATTTCATTTTCTACCGCGCATAAGATAATATACCAATTTCCTCATCATAACTTATACATATATTAGTTATGCAAATTTTTAAATTATAAACCAAACATGGTATTAATTTTATACATGAACAACTTACTTCCAACTACTAAATATACATTGTATAACTTATACATAAATTAATATATAAATAAATTACCTCTTTACTATCTACCAAATGACGCCTAAGTGTATATAAGCTAAACTTCTTATTTTAAAGGGTAATGTCAAAAAGTGAGACACCTTTTTAGATTGACTCGACACCAACATGTCTACCTATATTGCTTATATATGTTTCCTAGCTGCCTCTAGTTGCATGCTAGCTTCATTAACAGAATGATCAACCGAATAATATTTTAAATTGTTTTCATGCTTTTGATAAACTCGAAGATGGTGGAAGCCAGTTTTATATATTTATAAAGACAAAACATTTAGCTAATTATTTATATTTTTAAACAGTACCAGTGAACATTGGACTAAGCAATTACTTAAGATCTATTTTGACCTCGAGATTTTTACTCTACTATGGCTTATTCACACATTCGTTAATCGAGAAATAATCACATGTTTATGAAGGTTCACTTGTACTTTTTTCTGATTTGACCAACTTTGAATTTACATAAAGCACTTTTATTTTTTTCCTTTTTCGACAATTTTCATAAAATATAAACGAACTCAACAAGCGTCAATAAGGGATTTGGCTCCTCTCCATTTCCCCTTCATTTTCCCCAAGTTCCTACTTTGAATTTGATGGATGACACATGGCATAAGTTGAGTTTAGTGGCTAAGATTTAATTATTTTAAAGAAAATTCCTAATCATAGTTTAGATAATAAATATATTATATATGTAGTTCCAAAAATTATTATAATCCACAATCTTCATAAATATAGTAAAATAATAAATCTCTTCCTACCCCCCTTTTTTTCCCTACGCAAGATCTATACCCATGTTAGTGTTATTTTCTGGAGTTTCTGAAGAAACTTGACAAAGTAACAGTACTTGTTTTTGTTCTAAGTCTACAGTTAGACTGTGTGTCCTTAAAGAATCTAATCCCCTCATTATTGCCCGAGGTATGGATTAATTCTTCCCAGGATAAAATAGAACTCTATTCTACAATATCGGCAACAAAAAATTGTAGAACTTCATCGAACTCAACAAACGGAGTATAATCACACACTGATTGTTTTATTTGTAGAAGGAGAGAATTTTTAGTTGGACAGAACTTCGTTATTACTCCTTAAAAATTATCGAATACCTGATGAAGGAAAACACAGGTATTTATAGCCAAATATGCACTATTTCGAAAGGATGTACTGCTTCGAAAAGTTGCACTATTTCGAAGCACTGTTTCTGAAACATCACGTTGGTTCTGGAAATGATGCATCATTTCTGGAATGGTTGCATTGTTCTGAAACGAAGCACTGCTTCATGAACAGTCACAACGTTGCAAAATAGTTCGTTGGAACATTGCATTTGGAGAAAAATTTCAGATGAATTTTCTGGATTAAAATATCACTTAAATACTTAAGTTCAAAAAAAATTGCCCAAAAAGATAACCTCTCGATCGATCATTTGCTAAATCCAAATCCGAAGCCGAAGCCGAGTCGAGCGATGACGATGACGACAGCGACGGTGCGAGGCTTGGCTTCTTCTTGGCTCACTATCCATACAAAAGAGTACTTCTTAATATAAAGGAATAAACTTTTCTTTCTCCCACCAATAAGGGAGATTTTTCCTTCTATAAAGTGACTATACACCTCCCTTTGTTCCCACTTTGTTTCCACCATTTTCCATTCATATTTCACCACTAAAACCAAATAATCCCCACGTGAATGGGGAATGGCTATTTCATTTTATTTTTTTTTAAAAAAAACATGTGTGATCTACAAATAAGGATCAGTTGCATCTGGATAAGTAGGTTTCCCTTTGAAATTTCCATAGTGAACATACATCGGGTATCCTGGGTCAATCGGTAGATTTGATATCCTTGAACAGTCGAGCTTTGATGTATACCTAAACAACGTATGTCACACAACTAACCCTTAACCATTCTTGGTTATCATTGTTTTGTTCGTTTCAGCCATGAACACGTCCTGGTTTCATGAGTGAGTAGAGAATCGGCCTTACTTTATATTCTCCTTGAAGCGGCTTACACTTCACACTCACATAGGTGATTCCTAAACATTAAGTCCAATAGACAAAACTATTTGGTCATACCAGCCAAACTTAGGTAATCATTAAAAAACTTCACATCTTAAGTTTTATCCCTATTTTCTGAACATTGTCTACATCATGAGAATAGGTTGAGTTTAGTTGACAATGTTGAACCGTCTGTCACAACTTTGTTTGATCTCTTTGAACCTAGCTCTTGGGATCTCCAGTCTACTAGGTAGAGTTACTGCCGTGATGACTTGTCCTAGGCCTTAAACCCATTCCCTTCGATGATTTAATAACTGCCTCTCTAGTTAGGCCTTTTGTTAGCTGATCGGACACATTATCTTTTGACTTGACATAGTCAATTGTGATAATTTCACTAGAGAGTAACTGTCTAACGGTATTATGTCTTCGTCGCATGTGACGAGATTTTTCATTATACATGGCATTTCCAGCTCGTCCTATTGCCGATTGACTATCACAATGTATACATATAGGAGTAACTGGATTTGGCCATAAAGGAATATCTTCTAGAAAGTTCCGTAGCCATTCTGCTTCTTCACCGGCCTTAGCCAGAGCTATAAACTCGGATTCCATTGTAAAGCGAGCTATACATGTCTGTTTGGAAGATTTCCAAGACACTGCTCCTCCACCAATAGTGAACACATATCCACTTGTGGCTTTTATTTCAGATGACCTGGTGATCCAATTTGCATCACTATATCCTTCAACCACTGCAGGATATTTATTGTAGTGCAATGCATATTCTTGAGTGTATTTTAAATAACCCAACACTCGCTTCATCGCCATCCAATGAGTTTGATCAGGATTACTCGTGTACCGACTCAATTTACCTATGGCGCAAGCTATATCAGGTCTGGTACAATTTATTATGTACATCAAACTTCCTAACACTCGAGCATATTCCACTTGGGACTTGTTTTGACCTTTGTTCCTTGTAAAAGTAGGATTTACATCAATTTGAGTCTTTGCAATTTTGAAGTCCAAATACTTGAATTTCTCCACTACCATGTTGATTTAGTGAGTCTGAGACAAAGCTAGAATTTGAGGAGTTCTGTGGATTTTAATTCCTAAAATCAGATCTGCAACTCCTAAGTCTTTCATGGCAAATTTGCTAGCAAGCATACGCTTAGTAGCATTTATGTCAGAAATATCTTTACTTATTATCAACATATCGTCAACATATAAGCAAACAATGACGACGTGATTTGGAGTGTTCTTGATGTAAACACATTTATCACACTCATTGATCTTAAATCCATGTGCCAACATTTTTTGGTCAAATTTTGTATGCCATTGTTTGGGCACTTGTTTTAGTCCATAAAGTGACTTAACAAGTCGACATACCTTCTTTTCTTTTCCTGGAACCACAAACCCTTCGAATTGATTCATGTAGATCTTTTCCTCCAATTCTCCATTTAAGAAGGCTGTGTTCACATTCATTTGATGAATTTGAAGACCGTATACGGCGGCTAACGCTATCAATACTCGAATTGACGTAATTCTTGCTACCGGTGAGTACGTGTCAAAATAATCAAGACCTTCTCGTTGTCTGAATCCTTTGACAAGTAGTCTTGATATGGATTCTATTTCACTATTGATTGCCTCTTTCTAATATTGTGCTTCCGAAGAAGACATAGCTTCCTTAAACGTTTGAGGCTCATTCTCTACTAAGAATTTCAAGAAATCAGGACCAAAGGAAGTTGATGCCTTTTGACGTTTGTTGCGTCTTACACTTTCCTCATTAGGCGTACTTTCCTTTGCTTCTTTCTGAGGTCATTTAGATTTTTCACTAGACGACTCACATTCATTCTTATAAGGGTAAATATTTTCAAAAAATTCAGCATTGTCTGATTTGTGAACCAGAAATCGATATGCCTTGCTATTGATTGCATATCCAATGAATACACAGTCAATTATTTTTGGTCCAATTTTAACCCTTTTAGGTTTAGGAACTTGGACTTTTGTCAAACACCCCCATAGTTTGAAATATTTCAAGGTGGGTTTCCTTTCTTTCTATTTCTCATTTGGAATGGACTTTGTTATACTATGGGGTATTCGATTGAGTATTTGATTAGCCATTAAAATAGTTTCCCCCCACAAGTTCTGCGGTAAACCAGAACTTATCAACAAGGCATTCATCATCTCCTTTAATGTTCTATTCTTTCTTTTCACAATTTCATTAGATTGTGGAGTGTATGGGGCACTTGTTTGATGAATAATGCCATATTCCAAACATATTTCTTCAAAAGGAGATTCATATTCGCCGCCCCTATCACTTCTGATCATTTTGATTTTCTTATCAAGTTGTGTTGCAACTTCATTCTTGTATTGCTTGAATGCATTAATTGCCTCATCTTTGTTGTTAAGCAGATAAACATAGCAATATCGAGTGCTATCATCAATGAGAGTTATGAAGTATCTTTTACCACCACGTGATGGTGTTGACTTCATGCCACAAATATTTGTGTGGATTAAGTCTAAGGGATTTGAATTCCTTTCAATCGACTTATACGGATGTTTAGCATACTTAGATTCCACACATACTTGACACTTCATATTATTACTTTCAAACTTAGGCAATATTTTCAAGTTAATCATTTTTTACAAAGTTTTGTAATTAACATGTCCTAAATGCACATGCCATAAATTATTGGACTCAAGCAAGTTAGAAGAAGAAGTACTTTTATTGATAGCAACAACCATTACATTTAGCTTGAAAAGGCCCTCGATGAGGTAAACCTTTCCTACAAATATATCATTTTTACTAAGTACAATCTTATCAGACACAAATACACACTTAAAACTATTCTTGACCAGAAGTGAAGTCGAGACCAAATTCTTGCGCATTTCGGGAACATGAAAAATGTTGTTAAGCGTCACTATCTTGCCCGAAGTCATTTTCAAGCCAATCTTTCCATTTTCTCTTTTCTTTGCGGTTGCAGAGTTTTCCATATAAATGGTCTCTCCTTGTCCAGATACTGTATAGAAAGAGAACAACTCCCTATTTGAACAAACATGTTGGGTAGCACCCAAATCAATCCACCATTCTTTTTTATTTTCCACCAAGTTGCACTCGGACAACATTACACACAAATTGTCCATGTCCTCATTCAGGTTCGCTTGGTCCTTCTTATTCTTATCCTTCTTAGGAGCACGACACTCCGAAGCCATGTGACCATACTTGCCACAGTTGTAGCAACCTCCTTTGAACCTTTTCTTGCTTGGTTCATTCTTCTCTTCATTGGACCTTTTCTTTTTCTTGTTCTTTGGAGGAATTTCAACATGATTTGCTCCCGTAATTGAAGACCTTGAAGTGGCTTCTTTTCAGCAGCTTTGTTGTCTTCTTCAATCCGCAAATGAACAATCAAGTCCTCCAACTTCATTTTCTTTCACTTATGTTTTAAGTAGTTCTTGAAATCCCTCCACAAAAGAGGCAACTTTTCGATAAAGGATGCCACTTGAAAAGCTTCATTTACAACCATTTCTTCAGTAAGTAAATCATGGATTATCACTTACAATCTTGGACTTGAGACATGACAGTTTTACTGTCAATCATTTTATATTTCAGAAATTTGGCAACCACAAATTTCTTTAGTCCAGCATCTTCAGTCTTGTAATTCTTGTCTAAAGCGTCCTATAATTCTTTAGATGTTTTGCATACGCTATAAACATTATACAAGCCATCTTCCAACTCATTCAGAATGTAATTTTTGCACAGAAAATCAGAATGATTCCATGCCTCCGTTAGCATGAAACGGTCTTTTTCCGGAGTATCATCCGAGAGGGTTGGAACATTTTCAGAAATAAATTTCTGCAAACTGAGAGTGGTTAGATAGAACAACATCTTCTATTGCCACCTCTTAAATTCAGTACCAGAAAACTTTTCGGATTTTTTAGTCGCTGTCAGTGCAGGAACAACACGGTTTGATGAAACTGCATTCGTTGGCACCGAAGCAGAATTCATAACAGTATCAATAGGTTCTCCCATTTTGTATTAGATTCTTTAAGCTTGTTATTTTCTGGAGTTTCTGAAGAACCTTGACAAAGTAACAGTACTTGTTTTTGTTCTAAGTCCACAGTTAGACTGTGTGTCCTTAAAGAATCTAATCCCCTCAGTATTGCCCGAGGTATGGATTAATTCTTCCCAGGATAAAATAGAACTCTATTCTACAATATCGGCAACGAAAAATTGTAGAACTTCATCGAACTCAACAAACGGAGTATAATCACACACTGATTGTTTTATTTGTAGAAGGAGAGAATTTTTAGTTGGACAGAACTTCGTTATTACTCCTTAAAAATTATCGAATACCTGATGAAGGAAAACACAGGTATTTATAGCCAAATATGCACTGTTTCGAAAGGATGTACTGCTTCGAAAAGTTGCACTATTTCGAAGCACTGTTTCTGAAACATCACGTTGGTTCTGAAAATGATGCATCATTTCTGGAATGGTTACATTGTTCTGGAACGAAGCACTGCTTCATGAACAGTCACAACATTGCAAAATAGTTCGTTGGAACATTGCATTTGGAGAAAAATTTCAAATGAATTTTCTGGATTAAAATATCACTTAAATACTTAAGTTCAAAAAAAATTGTCCAAAAAGATAACCTCTCGATCGATCATTTGCTAAATCCAAATCCAAATCCGAAGCCGAAGTCGAGCCGAGCGACGACGACGATGACGCGAGGCTTGGCTTCTTCTTGGCTCACTATCCATACAAAAGAGTACTTCTTAATATAAAGGAATAAACTTTTCTTTCTCCCACCAATGAGGGAGATTTTTCCTTCTATAAAGTGACTATACACCTCCCTTTGTTTCCATCATTTTCCATTCATATTTCACCACCAAAACCCAACAGTTAGTTCATAGAAGAATTTTTTTCCTATGAAAGATCTCTTCCTCTACATCCTTAAAGCTCTCTGTTTTAAAAAGTATTTTCCTAGTTATTCTTTCCTCTTTAGCCTCTCTATTTATTTGATGGAATTAGGTAGGTCACTTTGACTCCTTTAAGTGATTTTCAATGAAGAATTTTTTTTGTGTGTGAATTATTAACAGTTGAATCGATAATCAAATCGTTAACTCAATAACCTTTAATTGATTAATCATATTTTAATAATTTTATAATAGTTCAAGATGTCTATATCCTCAAAATCAAATCGACTGATAAACATAAAAAATGGATGAAAAACGAATTGATCTTCATGGTAAAAGTATGAAAGATTTTCTCTGCATCCATAATTTTCCGTGTTGCCAAATGACAACAAAGATAATTTCGGAGGGAATAGAGAGAAAAAGAGGAGAAATAATTCGACTTGGAGGGAATAACGAGAAAAGAGGAGAGAGAAACAGATTTTTTTTTAAAAAAATTGATATAATATAATTATTATCTAAATCATGGCTAGAAATTTATTTTGATTAATTAAATCTTAGCCAGTAAACTCAACCTATGTCATGTGTCATCCATCAAAGTAGGAACTTGGAGAAAATGAAGAGAAGGAAAATGGCGAGGAGCCAAATCCGTCAATAAGGTCTAATTGGATAATAATGTAAGAAGAGTATTAGAATTAATATACAACGGAAATCTAAACCATAACCGAGGACATGATGTTACAAGTCATGAACGACTAAAAATAAGGGTACAACAGCCCTACTAAAAAATGACAGGAATCGACTGCAAATCCAACTACACATGGTCGATATTTTGGAAAAAGCGATAAAATTGATCGAAAAGTGTAAATCAAAAATGTGCTAGTCAATATAGAAAATCAACCTACTTCGATCAATTTTTTTTTTTTTTAATGTTAGGGTCGGAGTTGACCCAGAATTTGAAAGTTGCGAGGGCGCCACTATCTTTAATATAGGCATGCCAAAAAAAATTTCTTCAAATAACATAAACATGTCAATTGCATGCGACAAATTTGGCATGAAACTCTCTAAAAATCTGAAGAAGAAAAAAAGCGACACACACCAAAAAAAACTAATTAGCTATAAATAAAAATGCTAGAGAAAAAAGGACAAATGATAGGGTGGAAATCGAACCCAAATAGGCATGATAAAAGTCAATATGCGCACTCCAAATCAACGAGTGTAGCTGATCTAACCTTGTTACTAGGGTGCCAATCAAAATATTTACCTATTAGGTAAGATATATACGCATATTTTTTCGAGTTTATTGGGGGCCTATGACCCCTCTACCGGGGAGGTAGGTCCAACTCTGAATATAAATGTCTAAAAAGAAATACATCAATGTTTGAAATATCGAATATTGTTCGGAAGAAAAGAATAATAAAGTAAATGAATAGAAAGCATCAACACTACTGCGAACAAAGTTATAGCTCACCACAGAAAGATCATACTAGTTAATTAATCACCCTCTCGAACATGGTGTTATTTTAGTTGCCACCTATTGTGCTGAAGAATATATTGGGTTTTTCAATCACCTAAATACGAAATATAAATAACACAAGAAATTTTACTGTGAAACTCTTTGTTTAAAGGGGTAAAAAATCACAATTTGTTCTTATAGGATTTGCCTCAGACCTCCACTAAAGCTCATGCAATTATTAGGTTACAAATCTATAATCAAAGAAACTAATTCGAGTACCTTTCACCCTTGTAATTAAACTGATTATAATAATCCCTTTCAAGACTACACTCCTCCTAGTCTAGAAAGTACAAAGCAAAGTTCAACACTCAAACACCTATTACAATACTTCAATGAACATAAATAGATTATAACTTACGAATAAAAACTCAAACTTAGTAGCCGTTTGGCCATGAGAATTTTTTACTTTTTTTCGAAAAATTATTTCACTTTAGTGAAAATAGTGTTTGGCCTTAAGGATTCCAAATACAATTTGGAATTGTATTTGGAAAAGTGAAAACAAGTTTACTTGTTTTCACTTTTTTCACTCCTACTTCTTTCCCAAAATTTCAAAAACAACTCCAATTTATATTCATGGCCAAACACAACTCCAACTCCGAAAAATTATAATTTTCAAGGCCAAAGGCTTTAATCAACTCAAGAACTAAAATAGCAACTTTGAACAGGTCCATTCATTGATCAGTTGAATCACTCAGCGTATTCTCCCACAATGACTACTATTTGTCAAGAAATAACTCTGTATTTGTATGAATAACATGAGCTCAATAGTATCATTATGGTGATTTATATAGGAATAGCGAGAGTCAAATTTCCCTTGACTTCTTTCTCCACATCTCATCAAAATTTTGGTTAAGAAATTCACTTCTATTTGAACTTGATTTTCTTATTTGTTTAGACCTCAACACGATTTTCCTAATTCTAAAACTCTTTTATTTTGTGCAAACAAGATAACATTTTCACACTAAATTCATGTTCCTTGATCAACATGTTTAATCTATTAACCAGATTCAATCCTTCTTGCAACTAGAATCTGCTTTAATTTATCGCGTCGATCAATAACTGTCTCCGGCTGTCGATGAAGGACATAGTTCCTTTACTATAGACCTAGACCTTATGCATGCAACCTAGTTCCATCAAGATATTTTCTAAGGACTTGATTTTTGTTAGTCGTTTGTCAATCATAAGCATTATCAATTCCTTATTAAGGCAGGTTAAGGATCTGATTCTTTTGTAGGTATTTGCCAATCATCAAAACTAAATGCATCTCAATTCAACAACTTTTTCCTTTTTGATTATAACAAATCCATTTGCATCAACATAAACCCATGTGCATCCTCAACATAAGAACCAATTTGGATCAGCAGTAATGACTTTACAAGATGCCAAATATCGTATAAGTCTAGGGACTCACCTTGTACTCGCTACCACCCCATATATGACTAGGTGAAGAAAACTTGAAAATGTTTAGAATTTTCATGTAAACATTAATATTAATACAATATAATAGTAACGGGGACCTGATTCTTGATTATTATGTATGCACATTGCCATAAGAATCAAGTTCTTTAATTAGTGTCAAGTACACATCTTTTAATCTTCTTCTTTAGGCATCACCAAAAAATAAAGTGTAACGTTTTGTCTGAAGTCCTTGTGGAGCAAACTGTGCATTTTGTCCTCCGAAGGCATCATTGCATTCTGAGTAGGCCGAGCACCATATGAAGCAACATATGTAGTCTGCAGTTCTTGTGGAATAAACTGTTCATTCTGGAACACAACTTCAGGTCCAGGATGAGTGACAAAGAGTCCACTTTACTTTTGATTAGTTTTGGGTTTTTCCTTCATTGGATGTGCGAACCATTTTTTAAATTGGTACCTTAGTTTCTTTCTTAGAAAAAACTTAAATATGTCATCAAACTATTAAAAATAGTTTATTTATGTCATTCATTATAAGTTTGGCTCATCTATGTTATCACTTTGAAAGTTTGACTCATCTATGCCACTGACATTACCGAAAGGTTCATTCGTGTCATTATTTTATAACGGTAATTTTACAAAATCATTTTTATCACGTGGACTCTTATTAGAGGTCCACAATAACCAAATTCAAATCAATCAATATTACTTAAAATCAAAATAAAAAACTAGACTCATTAAAATAAAATTTGATCAACACCGTTAAAATAAAAATTGGACTCATTAAAAGTAAAAGTCGGACTCATTAAAAATAAAAATCAGACCCAATAATTATGTTGAGTTTTATTTTAATGGATCTGATTTTTTATTTTGATTTAATTAATATTGGTTGATTTAGATTTGGTGACTGTTTGCAACAAATTTTAATTCATGAAAAATAAACTTTACCACAAACAAAATATGATGAAACATAGTTTTATTGATAAAGAATGTGGGTGCAATTCTCATAGTTTTATTGATAAATAATGTGGGTACAATTCTGTTCCTCCCTAGATTCTTCTCTTGGAATTTTCTCCGTAATTCAAGTGCTGTTAGTAGCGTATTTCTCGAATATAGGATGATCTCTTTGTAAATATCCCATGATTTTGTGAAATATTGGAGATATTCGAGATGCCTTTATAAGGGAATATGTTACCCTTTAAATAGGCATAATTTAGGATTTAGGGTAAAGTAGCCTCCAAGCTAAGTTTAGGGTAAAGTAGCCTCCAAGAACTCTAACAAAATTTGAATTCTTCTTGTAAAGTTCCACAAAATTTCGATGTCTACAAATGCTCCCTACTTCAAGGCTTGTCGGCGTATAGACTTGATGAAGCTCAATGACGAGACTTGAAGTACTCTTCCATCTTTGTAATTTTCTGTCTCCAGATTTGCACATCAAATTTGTGAGAGAAGAGATGAACTGGGCGTGCCAATTTGTTTGCAACAAATTTTAATTCATGGAAAATAAACTTTAATCACAAACAAAAGATGATGAAACATAGTTTTATTGATAAAGAATGTGGGTTGTAACACCCCGTACCTTTCCGACCCTACTTGACGATGTTGAACGATGTTTACTTAGGTGTCGAGAGCTATAAGTATGTATTTGGTAATGTTAATGATGAGAAAATTGAAATTTGGCCTCGTACATGTGATTAGCCTTTCATAGGAGGTGTTGTGTGATTTTCGTGGAGAATTTGTGGGGTTCAAAATGAGGCTAAGAGGACCTCCAAACAAAGGATATTAAGGGTAAGAAGTAAGTTAAAGAATAGGACTTGAAGTATCTAACCAAACCCGCGAAGAAAAGTCGAAAAAAAAAATTTTCAAAAAAACTAAGGGTGGGGCAGGCCAGAGGGCGTGCCAGGCCGTTCTTAGCCCAGAGGCAGCAAGCTGGCGCGCCCAAGGGCGTGCCAGGATGGTTTTTCCCACTTTTCAAAAGTTGGAAATTTTCTTAAGTCCCAAGGGTGCCCGGGGACGTACCGGGCCGATTTTTGCCACGTTTCTTCTACAACCATGAACATATACATGAAATGAGTAAAGTATTATATTGGTATGATAAAATTACTCGAGAACGAATTTGGCATCAAAATGACGGTTTTACCCTTATGGTCAAAATAGGTCATACGTGGCTAGAATCACTTGTTTTGGGGATTGAGGCTACAAATATGAATCACGTGAGTGGAAATATTATCGTGACACGTATGAAATGATTTAAACATGAGAAATGATTGATTTTATTGGGTTGAGTAAATTGGGTTCAATAAAAGGCCCAAAAATAGAAAGAAGACATGGGCCAAAATGGGTCAAATGACCCATTCTTCACCCTTTGACCCCTTATACATGGAATTTAATGGCAAGAAGACTTGAGGGCCTATAAATAAGTGGAAAATCTGATTTTTATTCAAAGGATTACACTACACATTTCTAGAAATTTCCCAAAATTTCTCTCAACTCTCAAAGAACCCTAAGCCAACTTCTTGGAGCAAAATCATCAATTTTCAAGCTTAGGAAGTAATATTCTTATGGATTCATATATTATATGCATGGTAGAGTATGTAAAGCATATTGTTTATTCTTGGAAGTGTTGAATATGACACTTTGGTTTTTTGTAAAAGATGTGTGATCCATGGAATTGTAACTTGAAATATGACTTGTGGGTTTGATGAAAGAGCATGGTATGGATGAAATAACAACATGTATGGTGTGATTATGTTATTAAACTTTTTATTTTCATATAAGTGTAAATTATGAAATTTTTGCCGATTTGTTGTTGTGAGGTGTATTGAAGTAATTTGATGGAATAATTGTGATGTTGAAGAGTGGAAAGTATGAACTTGGTGTGATATGCTAATGGTTTATGATATTTTGGTCAATGTTGGGAATATTGTGGGATTATTGGTATGATAATTTCATCAATGGTATTGTCAAGAGGGAAACGGCATTTTAAAGGCAAACATGTAACTCATTGACGTTATGTGCATTAGTAAGGTAGTTGGTGGTTAATGTAAATCCCGTTATGTATTTGTGTTGTAGAGTGAAACATAAGGAAGGAGCGGGACATTGTATGCACATCTAAGATTATATATTCGTATTGAGAATACGAGGTATGTAAGGTTACTCTTTCCGTATCCTTCTGCAGCTCATAGTATTCACATTGATGTTGTACTAGTTCATTCCGAAATGTCCTAAGGCACCTCATTTCATGTTATCATCTATTATTACTCATATATACTTCATTCTTGATCTATTTTCATTCATGTATCACATAATTATGGACATGGTTCCAAGATCCAATAATTTTATGTTCCAAAGCTTCCAATAATGTTACAATTATAAAGTATCAATCTCATGAACGTAAAAGCATAAAGTAAGCACCTATGTGTCTCCAATAATGATATACTCACCGAATGGACTATTTCCAAGATTAAAGAAGTAATGTTGTAAAGAGAGGTGATGAGTTCTTGGGTGGTATCCCATGGGGTTAATACCTAGCATGGGTCGATCCCAATATCTCGGGTGGTATCCTAGGGGTGCAAGGAACACCTAGCATGGGTCAATCCCGCTACTACGGGTGGTATCCCAGGGGCAAAGAAGAGCCTAGCATGGGTCGATCCCGAACACTAATGAATACCCACTGATCAGCTTGGGGCCCGGGCATTGTAAGAATGGATGGATGTGAAGTGAGTGATGAAGGGAGCGAATGAGCATAAAAGTAAAAGAAGTAATTCATCGAATGTACATATTTCCATACATATAGAGTGATGACTTATCCATATTGGTTCTTTACTTATATTTGATTCCATTACAGTTTTGATGTATCATAGAGTTTCTTATGGCCTTACATACTCAGTACTTTCTTCGTACTGACCCCTCTTGGGGGATTTACCTTACTTGCTGTAGGCACAGGCACTAGTAGACCTCCCCAGTAGGTTGCAGGACATCTGTTGATCTTTGGTGAGCTCCAGTTGGTTCGGGGCTTTCCGGGTCTTTTATGTACATTTGTTTTGGTACTGTAATGTTGTGTAAAGCGGGGACTTGTTCCGAAATTAAGATGTTTATGTGTGTACTTCTGTTAGAGGCTTTTGTAGACCGATGTGGGCATGTAACGTAAGAGATGTATGTCAACCTTGACTTGATGGCCCCAACGGCCAAGTTTCTTTAATATGTATATATATAATGTTCCATGATTTCCGCTCGTAGCGTTTTATGTCTTTACGAGGTGGTGATGATTCTTATAGTATGCATATGATTGAGCACGAGTAATGATTGGTTCTCTCGGGCCTTATCGGCTTCGGGTACCAGTCCGGCCCGAATGGAATTTCGGGTCGTGACATGGGTACAATTCTGTTCCTCTCTTGATTATTCTCTTTTGATTTTCTCCGTAATTCGAATGCCGTTAGTAGCGTATTTCTCGAATATAGGATGATCTCTTTGTGAATATCCCATGATTTTGTGGGATATTGGAGATATTCGAGATGCCTTTTTAAGGAAATATGTTACCCTTTAAATAGACATAATTTAGGGTTTAGGGTAGAGTAGCCTCCAAGCTAGGTTTAGGATAAAGTAGCCTCCAAGAACTCTAACAGAATTTGAATTCTTCTTGTAGAGTTCCATAAAATTTCGATATCTACAAATGCCCCCTACTTCAAGGCTTGTTGGCGTATAGACTTGATGAAGCTCAATGACGAGACTTGAAGTACTCTTTCATCTTTGTAATTTTCTGGCTCCAGATTTGCACATCAGATTTGTGAGAGAAGAGATGAATTGGGCATGCCAATTTGTTTGCAACAAATTTTAATTCATGGAAAATAAACTTTAATCACAAACAAAAGATGATGAAACATAGTTTTATTGATAAAGAATGTGGGTGCAATTCTGTTCCTCCCTTGATTCCTCTCCTTTGATTTTCTCCGTAATTCGAGTATCGTTAGTAGCGTATTTCTCGAATATAGGATGATCTCTTTGTGAATATCCCATGATTTTGTGGGATATTGGAGATATTCGAGATGCCTTTTAAGGGAATATGTTACCCTTTAAATTGAAATAATTTAGGGTTTAGGGTAGAGTAGCCTCCAAGGTAGGTTTAGGGTATAGTAGCCTCCAAAAACTTTAACAGAATTTGGATTCTTCTCGTAGAGTTTCACAAAATTTCGATGTCTACAGTGACATGGACATTTAATAAGAGTCCATGTGGCAAAAATAATTGTACAAAACTACCGTTACAAAATAATGGCACAAATGAATATTTCTATAACGGCAGTGGCATAGATGAGCTATACTTTTAGAGGTCATGGCATAAATGAGTCAAACTTATAACGGATGATCTAGATGAGTCATTTCTAATAGTTTGATAGCATACTTGAGCCTTTTCCCTTCTTTCTTTCATCATCTTCTTCATCTCAGGTGAGTTTCAATCTATTACCGTTGATATATTCCTTTGCAATGCTATTATTTGCAAGTGGCTTGTGGATATGTTCATTATGCACGTTAGGTGTTCGATGAAAATCCTCTCATAAAACACTATGATAAAAGCCTCGGCTGCAGTTTCTAGCTATTAACTTTATTTTGCTTCTATGCTTCCCAGATCGTTACCGTCATTTCCTTATTCAATCACTAAGCTTCTTCTTCATCTCAGGTGAGCTTTGAATATGTTACTACTATTTTCTGCTAATACAGATGTTACTGCCATGGTGCTTAGACAAATTAGATTTTAAGACAAAGCTAATCTCTTCTCAAGTTTTTTGGATTATATTAATTTTTTTCCCCACCTTATTATACTTTTGGATGTGTAGTTATACTATGTCTACGTGTCAGTATTACGTTTGGTAAATTGATAAATAGAAATCTAATTGTTCTAATCTTTGTTTCATAAATCCTTTCTATTAGTAAATCTCTTTAGTAAATCTTTTGTATTATTCCTTCAACTCTTTCGTGCTAGACTTTCAACTCTTTCGTGCTAGACTACCTTTTCCCCCCTCCCAGTTTGTTTCTTCCTAAAAGAGTTCTAATTTATTTGAATTTCTACTTATGTTATCTGTTGACTTATAGAAGCAACATATCACAGATTCAGTTAAACCTATGAATGACATATATTTTCTGAATGTCTTGGTTGTAGTTAGTCAGATAACAGTTAACCGAGTATTCTTGAAGCTTAGTTTAGGTTTTTCCCCGGAGTAGAGGAGTAATCGTCATTTCGAATTGAGACGTTCTTTAATAGACCAACATTGTCTAATCTGATCAGTATTAGATTAGAGAAACAATAGAGTATGGAAATCCCTACTAAGAGATTTAATATTGTTAGATCTTAGTTTGCTTAGATAATTAATTTACCAATTGAACCAATGTAAGTAAAGAATAAACGTGGTGAGGATTATCAGCTCTGCCAGTGAAATTGAGGAGTTGGCATCAAAAGTTACCTCAACCTTCTGCCCAGTTCCCTAAAAACAAATATTCGGCTTACATGTATAATGTATTAGATATATAGCTAACGTTCCTTCTGAGCTAGGATCAAACTCTTCTTTTGAGCATGATTGGGCCCTGCAGAGGCTCTGATAGAACCTGGTGAACAGGGCATATTTAACTTGAAAGCATGTGTTTTCAGGTAAAAGATGTGATTGATTCCATGCACAAGGATGCTAGTAAGAAAGGTGAAGCTAATAGTGAGGGAACAGAATTCTTACTCTTTCTGGATGGTGGTGCTATAATCAACAACCTTGTGATGCAAATTCAGGTTTGATTTACCTTTTGTCTTTCCTTTGTTATCTTCAGTTGCAGCCCTTTAACGTGGTTTTAAACTTCT
The DNA here is from genome assembly GCA_031232105.1 of Capsicum rhomboideum. Classification (NCBI taxonomy): domain Eukaryota; kingdom Viridiplantae; phylum Streptophyta; class Magnoliopsida; order Solanales; family Solanaceae; genus Capsicum; species Capsicum rhomboideum. The sequence goes on from CP124714.1 coordinate 153,914,990, forward strand.
CTCGAAGATTTATTGATTTTTTTCAATTGTGAAATTAGAGTAGCAGGATATCCAACTCCTTGTCAGCATTTTTTATGTTCACAGTGGCCTTTTGTAGTAGAATATAGCACTCTATTTTTAAATGGATATAGTGTTAAGATTCAGTTAACTTTATTTCCTTAAACTCATCTGGTATATTTGTTGGATAAAGTGAATCTCTATCTATTTACTTTGTCCTTTGTGACAGGGTACAATATTGATCTTCCCATGCGTCTAGAAATAATAGTTTCTGGCATAATTGTTGAGAAAGTTCCATTACAAAGCTCATCACTACAACCCTTTCCAAGGAAGTAATGATCTTTTATCTTCGTTTTTCATTCATCTAGATTTGAATTTAAATTAGCGGGATTTACTGTTTTATTTTAATAAACTGCCCTTGCTAGACCTGTTAAAACAATGTTTGATTTCCTTTGGGATCTACGGATTAATTTTATATTTTACATAATGTAGGCTGACTTTTTGGGTAGTCGGGGATATACTGTGGCTAGTAAATCATTTCGTTTGCATTTTATTCAACGAGATCAAAAACATTACAATGATCCGATTGTAAAACCAGCAGCATATATTGAAACAACTGCTCTTGGGGCAACTTGTGCTGTTGGATCAGCTGTTAAAGTCTTACACACAGGATGATATATTTTCTTCTGGGGAAAAGATGAAGGCGGCGTCTATATTCAAACCTGTGTTAGAAGAAGAATTGAGGAAACAGAGGTGCACTCTTGGTGTCGAGCTGTTTCAAGATAACTTGACCTGCTTGATTTATCTCCATATTCACTCTGACTGAACTCATGACCTACCTTCATATCGTTGATGTTTTAAGTTCTTTCCCGTCTTTTTAAATACCAGTGATGCCTGATTTTCATAAAAGCCTTTGGAGATAACTGTGAATTCCTTATATACACATAATGTTTCCTTTCTTTCTGATGTACTTAACTGGTAGCCACATATGCTATTAAGTTTATAGAAAAATTAAGAATAAGCCATTTGTAATAAATTGTTACAACCTGAATCATTTCCTATTTGGGAAACACTTCATGTTGCGTGTTCAATATTTTGTTAAAATGAATTGAAGTTGTATGCTTCTTATCCAATAAATATCTTATTCATAGATTGAGCCATGCTCAATCCGATCACTATTTTTCGTGGCACTTATCAACTTTTACAGATTTATCTGCTATGTATGATCAATGATATATAATAAAACAATATAATTTTGGTTCATATTGGGTTGCCCGGGCTATCGTTTCTAGTAAGGTAATATGTGGTGGTGACTATTGTATTCTGGGTACAAAAATTTGTATTACAACATGAACTTCAGTATTACGTTCAAGAATAACTTGAAGAACAACAAAGAAGTTCAAACAACTTCAAACACAAGTTCAAACAACAATTAACTATCAAAATGAAGTTTAACTATTTTCTGGAAAATAACAAAACTGTAACACCCCGTATGTTTCTAAGTCTGGCTAACAACCGTAACACTTATGGAAATATGACGACATGGGAGAATTGCTGAATTTTGTATTAAATTGTGGGCATTTAAAGTCTTGTACAATTGGGCCCTCAATGAGGCTCAATTATTATGAGAAAGACATGGCCCAAAAGGGTTATTTTTGATCCATTTGACCAATTCAACATAGCATTAAATGCTAATTAAAAGATAAGGGAGACATGAGGGACTATATAAGGAGGAAAAATCAGATTTTATTGCATTAAGCTCTCATGTTCTTTCTAGACTTTACCAAAAACAAAGTGCCCTTTTGCTCTCAAGAACCCTAATCACTCCTTTGGCCAAGATCATCAATTGGTAAGACTTGGTAAGTGTTTATTATGATGGATTAATATATTTTATGCATAATATATGGTGTATATTGTGTTGGTTATGTTGGTGGAGTATTGAGACGCTCACAATAAGTGAAGTGTACATGTTTGCTAAATCGGAGGGTGGTTTATCTTGTAAACTTGACTATGGGCTTGTGGTTTTGAAGGGAATGAATTTGGTGGAGTAAATATTGATATGTGGGATGTGATTCTGGTCTTACTTTGTTTTATTCTTGTGCATAACGTTTGGAGTTGATATTGTGAAATTGGTTACGGTTTTGGTGCCGTAATGGCCGTGAAGTGTCGTTTTGGTGATGTTATGTGTGTTGTGAGACCATGGCTGGTAGTTGGCATGTTAGATGATCAAAAATATGTTAAAATAAGTTTGGTTATGATCATGGACCATTCATTGCATAAAAAGACCCCAAAATGACCATTTCGGCAAAAACCGGGCATCCGCCCTCGACAGGGGAGCACCTGCGGGCGCAGGTGCCAACGCAGGTGCCCCTGGAATCTTCCAAGCAGCACCTGCAGGCACAGGTGGCTCCACAGCCCAAGGCGGATTGTCGAATTTTGTGTTTTTGCGTCCCGTTGGCCCCCCGAAGCCCCCGTACCCTTCATGGATGAAGTTATCAACTTATGGGACCTCTTGAATGACTTTGACGGAGTATCCCAAGGATATTTTGAATACTACCAATTATGGATTGTTGTTCATGTGTGATTACGAAAGGTGTTGAGATGGGTTGACGACGTAATTGAGACGTAGTGTTAGTGTAGACATGTAAAGGATCAATTTGATACGATGACATTTACTTATGATGTATTGGTCAATGTGTGGAATGTTATGGTGGTGTTGACATGTTGATGTGATAAATGACATTGTAAGAAGGTGAAATGACGTTCTAAAGTAACTATGTGATTCATGGTCCTCTTGTGCACTTGTAAGGTAGTTGGTTGCTAATATAAGCTTCGTTATGTACTTGTGATGTAGAGTGAGACGTAAGGAAAGAGCTGGACTATTGTATTTCCATATAATCTTGGGTATTCATAGTGAGACGCAAAGGTATGTAAGGTTACTCTGTCCGTATCATTCTGCGGCAAATAGTATTTATATTGCCTTTACGCTTGTCCTATGCCGAAATGTGCTAAGGTATTCACTATCCGGTTATCCATGGTCATTGTCATATATTTCCTACTCATTGGTCAATTGTGAGTCTCATGTCCTATATTCATAGTAAATGTCCCAAAGTTCCAATAGTGATTATACTCATGTTCCTTGTTCATGGATTATTGTCCAATGGTTCCAATGGTGTCATGGTGCTAGTAATGTTATATTTCTCATGATGTTTATTCACATGTCTCTCACTCATTGGTTAATGATTCAAAGCTTCCAACAATGTTATGTTCCAAAGCTCAAGTGATGTTATGACTATCAAAGTACCAATATAAAAGTAGTGACACCACAATTTCAACACAAACACAACTGCAGCTAACTCCAAATCATGAATAGGGTAATTATTCTCATGATCCTTCAACTATCGAGAAGCATAAGTAATTACCTTGCTCTAGAAGAAAGCTCCAGAAAGCTTTACAAGCATCACAAAATAATATAATAAAACCCACGCCCTCCTCAGGCAAAGTTAAGATAGGAGCTAAAGTCAACAACTCCTTAAGCTTTTGGAAGCTACTCACGTAGTCATTCAACCACTGAAAGAAAACCTTTTTGTGAGTCAACTTAGTTAAAGAAGCCATAATGGAAGAGAAGCCTTGCACAAACTGACGGTAATAGCTCGCTAAGCCAACAAAACTCCAAATCACGGTAGGAGAATTAGGTCTAGCCCAATCACAAACTGCCACTACCTTGGTCGGATCGACCATAATACCATCCTTGGTCACTACATGACCCAAGAAAGAAATAGAATCCAACCAAAACTCATACTTGAAGAACTTGGCATACAACTTCTTATCTCGTAATCTCTGAAGTACAGTCCTCAAATGTCTCACATGCTCGGCCTCATTCTTGGTATAAACCAAGAAATCATCGATGAACACAATCACAAAAGAATCAAGATAAGGCCAAAATACGTTATTCATCAAATCCATAAACATTGTCTGGGCATTAGTCAAACGAAAAGACATGACCAAGAACTCATAGTGACCATACCGCATCCTAAAAGTTGTCTTCAAAACATCTAAAGCCCTACTGCTTAACTGATGGTAATCAAATCTCAAGTCTATCCTAGAAAACACAGAAGCACCATGAAGCTGATCAAACAAATTATCAATGTGGGGAAGAGGTATTTTTTTCTTGATAGTCACTTTGTTCAATTGTCGATAATCAATACACATACGCATGGATCCATCTTTCTTCTTCACAAATAAGACAGGAGCACTCTAAGGAGATACACTCGGCCTAATAAAACCCTTACACAATAAATCTTGTAATTTTTCCAGCCATTCTATAAGGAGGAATGGAAATGGTCTTAGTGCTCGGCTCTACAACAATAGCAAAATCAAAATCCTGATTCATAGGAACACTAGGTAAGTCCACAGAAAACATGTCCATGAACTCTTGAACAACTCGTACAAAATTCAAGAGAGATGGTAAATCAACATTGGTATCGCGCACATAGGCCAAATAAGAAAGACACCCATTTTCTACCATACGAAGAGCATGCAGAAAAGATATAATTCCCTTCGGACAAGAACTAGGAGTACCCTTCCACTCTAATCTCGGCACACCCAGAGTAGCTAAGGTCACGATCTTGGTAAAACAATCCAAAACTTTATGATAAGGAGCCAACCAATCCATACCCAATATGACATCAAAATCAACCATGTCGAGGATAATCAAGTCCACCCAAGTCTCACACCTCGTAAATGTCACCACACATGATTGGTACACCCGATCCACCATAAAGAATCACCCACGAGAGTAGAAACATGAATAAGCATAGAAAGAGACTCACATAGCATCAATACCAATAGAAAAATATGCAGACACATAAGAGAATGTGGACCAATGGTCAAATAACATAGAATCAAGATGATGGAAAACTGGGATGATACCTGAAATCACAACATCAGAGGCCTCTCCTCAGGTCTCCCAGAAAAAGAATAGCACTAACTGTGCCTTCTACCAGACTGAGCAACCTCTCATCCACTACCACGAGCTCTCTATGCCCCACCTTTGGTACCTCTAGAAAAACCTCGACTACTCGGTGTACCACCTCTAACTGCATACACTAGGGTCAGATAAAACTGAAGCTAAGAACCTTGCTGGGGAGGACCTGATGCATGCCGAGGACAATCCCTCACTAAATGAACAAACGCATCACATATAAAACATCCCCTACCAACGAAATCACATTGAGAAAGCTCAAAGGAAATAGAATGCCCTTCATAACCTGATGAACCAAAACGATACCCTCGGCTTGCATGACCTAATTTCTAACCATTCTAAGCCTAGAACCTACAGACCTACTATCTGAACTCTACAAAGTTGCTTGAACGGGTCTACCATGTTAACCATGAGAACTTCTATCAGAAAAAACCCTACCTCGAGATGAAAAACCACTAAAATCACCATGTCGGCATATCCTCTTGGCACCACCACTCTGATTACCCTAGAAAATAGTCTTAATTATCTTAGCATGATCCACAATACTTATAAAAGAACTACTAAAAACCAGTAGTTGAGCTATCACCAACTGATAATAACCCATCATACCCTTAATAAACTTCCTGATCTTCTCAAGCTTTGTGGAGATACTAGTAGTGGCATATCTGGATAGTACATGAAAGTGTGCCTCATACTTCATAATAGTCTTGGAGCCCTACTCCAAATGATCAGACTCATCTCTCATGCGGTCCCTCAAGCTATAAGGCACAAATCTCTCTAGAAAAGTCTTAGAAAACTAGGTCTATGTCAAAGGAAGGGAACCCACTGGTCTACAACTGACGAGAGATCTCCACCACAACCTAGCCACATCAGTCAACTGGTAGGTAGTGTAAGAAACACCATGAAACTCAAGCGAACTGAGGTTATAAAACCTCTCCTAACAATCAATCAGAAACTCATAAGCATCCTCACCAACAGTACCACTGAACTTGGGAGGGCCAATTAAATAAATCTCTCAAATTTTTTCTGCTCATCAGCATATATCACAGGATCAAAAGCCATAGGCAGAACAATAAGTTTACTAGGCAAAGTCTCAACACGTAGGGCTATAACAGCATCTAGTTGTACCTCTAGAGTTTGAAAAAAAAAGTAGAAGCCTACCCTAGTGGTTGAACACTCCCTATAGTATAAGAACCATCCGATGTACTCGGTAGAATACCTGTCTGAGGAGTGTCATCCAAACGGCCTAAAAGACAAATCAGCAAATCCTGCAACACCGGAGTAACAACAAAACCTTAAGGGGCCTGGTTGGTCCCGCATCCTCTGGCTGATAAGCCTATTAAGCATGATCAATCTCAGGCTCAGGAGAGGTCGCTCTAGCCTGTCCTCTAGCCAGAGTTGTTCCTTGTGCTCGGCCTCTACCTCAATCTCGGTCATGAACCCTGCCTAGCATTCTGACTGTAACTCCAACAGTGGGTGCTATTTATCCTCAACAACTCTGGATCTAGTCCTCACCATCTGCTTAGAAAAGAGTGGAATACATGTTTAGAATTGATATGAGATGGAATACGCGGAAGCTAAAAAGAAACCCTAAAGTCTAAGAACACAAAATTAAAGATAGAAGATCGACACAAAATGGAAAAGAAATGAGAACAATGGCTATATCAAATCCAATACCCTCAAATACAAAGTCCAAAAAGTACCAAATCTATAAAATCTAGACACAAGCATGAGATCTAATAGGCAACCAAGGCTATACGAAAATCAAGACCTCCTATTAAGAATCCAAACAAGCACTTATACTATCAAGACACCATCAAGAGGAATGATATCCTCAAGCAAGCAATCCCATCAACATTGTTTAGCAACAAAGGCCTTAGCCATACCTCACAAGAGTTTCACTCTTTCAAAATATCATATCAAAATAATCTATCTCTAAAATGAGTTATTCTCCCTTATTTATAGCCTACACTAATAATTACAAAAATACCCTTAATGAAATAAGGGTCTTCTTTAGCATGTAGGCCTGAATGTCAAGAATAGTCACACTGGGTCCTTAGCCTCTTTCTCCCCTTTTCACCATTCTTCCTTGTACTTCCGCTTTAGCATATTCTCAAGCTTCAACTCGTCATTCCATGATATTAATGAAGCATAACATGAAGCTTGGCTTGCATCATAGGATACTGGGCATGAAAAACACGTACAATAAGATATCAAATTAGAGAAGTTTTCCTAAAAAAAAATCCTATAGCCTCCTGAAGAAAGATATGAATGTCAATGTATTGATCCGCGGGACTCTATTAGACATTTTTCTCTTTTACTTATAAGATCAATAAACCTAGCACTCTGATACCAATTTATCATGACCTAGAATTTGAGGTCATGATGGCACCTACCCCATCCCATATCCTGGGTAGGTAAGCCCAACACCAAAGGAGATAAAGAGATGGAAAAATAAAAATAAAACATAAATATGAGATTTTAAGATAAAGTCAGGCCAAATATATATAAACTAACTCTGAAAACTGAATAAATACAACTCGAATCCCAAAACCTAGTGTCATGAGTAAAAAGCACTAATAAACTGACATAGAATTTGAAAATACACAAATCTATCTCTAAAAAGTAAAATAAAGAAAAGATAATAGAAATAAGGAAAGCTGGAACAATGCTCCGAATGAGGAACTCAACAGTACTCCAAATAGCCTCAACAAAGCACAATTTCAAGCTCTGCGAGTCACACTCTTGCTTGGATCTGCACTGAAAGGATACAGAAAGTAGAAGTGAGTACGATCTACTTGTACTAAATAGGCATCATAGGTTGACCAAGAAAAGTAGAAGACAAAACATGTAAAGGCAACTATGAGCAATGCTTCCAACAACATACAAAAAAGTTTCCAATGGCAGCTCAAGTTGTACGACTCCTAAACCATAAATATAATACAACCATAGAACAAATAAAAGAGTAATCTACACAATAATACACATAAAAGGAAGGGAAAGTACATGATATCAAACACATAAAATACATGCAGGTGATGCAATACAATGGCCATAATGGAATGTTTCAATATCACATCATATACACCTTTCGAGCAAAAGCTTCCAGGACAGGACCTATGAGGGGTTTGCAACCCATCTACTATCACAGTTTCATATCTCAATAAACCTTGTTGGCACATCCCTCGAACAAGGCTTTTTATAAAGTGTTTTATTTTCTTCCAAAATCAGTGTTTCTTAGTGGTACCAATTTTCATGAATATGGATGAATGAAATGAGGATGCATTGTCACGACCCAATTTTTTAGGTCCTGATGGCACCTACCATAACCCGAAAGTAGGTAAGTCAACCTGTAGTCCGAAACAGCTAGTAACAAACTAATAAGAAAAGCAGAAGTAAAACTAAATAAAAGAGAAATAAGACAAGAAGGAAGTGAATACATCCCCAAAACTTGGTGAAGTCAGTACAAGAACTTCTAATACAACAGGAGTACAAAGTGGAATACAAAGTAAATATATATAAAGTCATCTTTGAAATAAGAAAATAGAGATCAGTTTAATAATAAAAGGGAGAGCAGGAACAACTCTGAATGTCAGGAGCTTACCCCAAATCTCCAATCCATGGCTACTCCGTACAAGGCACACACCAACAGCGAAGACTCGTACTATGATCTGTAGGCTGCAAAAGTGTAGTATAAGTACCAAACACATGGTACTCTGTAGGCATCGGCCGACTGAGCTCTAAAGATAATGCAAGTATAAATAACATGTAAAGCAGGAATATAAACTACAAGCAACTACTCAGGCAACGGAACATAATAATGCTAATATAAAAGTAAGGGTAAACTATCAGATACTACTAGTAATTAAGGACAAAATACAGTTTCATTAGTAGCTAGTTCATATATGATAGTCTAGTGAAGAAAGAGATATATAATATACAAGAGTAGTAGGAAAGAAGGAAATGAAATACAAATAGTAGCTAGAGAAGAATAAGTATACAATCGTGCTATACCGATAAACCAACATAAAGGTACTACTCTGAGGGAAATAGTCTACATCTCTGGGATCATAAAGAATAAGGGTGCTAAATCTAACATAATCTAACTGAAATGTGTAATCATAAGATGATCTAACAAAAATAAAACTCACCATAATACAAGAAAAGGGATCAAAATTATCTCAATAACCTCGGGGACCAATCCATAACTAATCTGCCCCGAGCTATGCAATAATAACTAATCAATAAGTAACCAAATAGCTTGGACAATATCCGTATACACTACTTGGCCCCAAATCAAGACTTCAATGATCCATCAAAAAAGTCTACTTCGTACAGTACTGAAGAGAAATACGAGTATAATAATTGCTCGAACTTGAACCAAGGCTAAATACGTATAAATCTGTAAATCCATTGCCCGAGATCGAATTAGGGACTAAAATGGTATAATAATGTAGAAAGGGTCAGAATATCCCTCGAACTAAGTGAGTAAGTAGTGGTAAAAAAGATCGGATCAATAATGGATCGGACCAGGCTCGGTCTAATTTCTAAAGCAAGATATTTAGTTTTAAAATGTCATAATTCAATAATATGGGTGGTACGACTTTTGTTTTCAAAGAATCAATTTTACAGTTAAGAAAAGTGGGAATAATTTTATTTTTTTTTGAAAATAGTAGTAAAATCAAGGTTTTAATCGAAATCGTACCACCAAATAAACATAAATGCATCTAAATGTATGCATGCCATCACCAATATATAAATAATTCAACCATAAGCATCTACGCATCCATAATTATAATAATATCCTTTCTAAGGATAAATTAATAACCTGGTGTCCAACTGGTAACGTAACCACAGCCTCGGGTCCAATAATATATATATATATATATATATATTTCAACACGATATTAGTACCATAAATCGAGAAATTAAGGTAAACAAAGGCATAAAGATGCCAGAAGGGTCTACTCAGGGAAATATCTCCAAATTCACTAAGTAATACAACAAGTCTTATACTAAAAGATCCTTTAGGTCAACCTAAAGTCATACAAGTCCATAATCCGGCATAATGGAATCCTATAACCATAATGGGTATTCTAGGCTAAGGTTTGGGTCATATTTCTATTCTAAATCCCGTAAATAGATCAATTCATGATATTACTAGGAATAAATCTATCCTATAATCCCTACCAAGCATGCAATCTACACATTACACCATATCATAGAGAAAAGTGAACCGGAGCCTACCTCGTAGCTGAATTGCAATCTCGAATCATCCACAAACCGCTCGTCTCTGCTTCATAATCCTGGAATATTTTCATGCTATCAAAATTATAATCTAAGAATTAATATGAGTAAAACGATACCCATATTGCAATATAATACTCTGAGTCAAAAATTAGATCTAAAATGGGTCCGCGGGATCCATGCGTGAAATCCTAAAACTGGACCCATCAATAGGTCCCTTATGACTCAAGGACATGTGCCCAAAATTTGGGCATAATACGAGCTCATTATCTCACCCAAAACCCAACATAAAGGAAAATCAAGAACTTGAAATGGAGAAATCAAGAAGAGGAAAGCTTGGAACTTACGAGATTCGGACGAGGTGAAGATCGACTTGACATTCCCGAGATAACCCTGACCTTAAATTAATGTTGCCAAGATGTTTCTTGGGCTCAAAATATGTCCCAAAGGGTTTGGAATTGGAGAAAATAGACTTGGGGTCGAAGGGGGAGAAGGCCTAAAAAGGCTGATTTTTGGTCGCCTAGGTGCCCATTTGGTCGCTAAGGCGCCATCGCCTACGCCCTAATGAAGTCACCCACGCGCCCCACATTCTTGCCATCCATGCCATTCCCTAGGCGCCACTCTTGGTCGCTAAGGCAACCTCGACTAGATACCAAGATGGTCGCTTGGGCGATGCACCAGAAACCAGAAATTGCCCAATTTTCATTTGGGTGCTCCGAGCCCATCTGAAGTCGTGTGGATGCAAGCAAACTATGATAACCCATCAAAAATGGCATTCCGAACTAAACAGAATTAATTAAATTTCCATCAAATATCTTTTCAACAAAATGTGGGCCCCAAACCCAATGTGCTATTTTAACCAACTTCTGACCAAAAGCCCAAAACTAGTTTGGAAGCCTCAAGACCCGAACCAAGGGTCCCTTTAGCCTAAAATCCACTTTCTGGAGCTAACATCATGGTCAGAATTTTCATCCAAGGTCGTTTACTAGAAGTTTTTATCTAAGACCGATTTCTAAACTTTAAAAGCTACAAAATAGATAAATGGGCTTAAAACCCAAAGGAACTATCCAAAAACCAAATCAACAGTCTCGGCAAGTCATAAATGACCTATAGCCACTGTGGGAAGGCACGAAATGCTGAAAATGCATGGAAATCAAGAAAATGACATGGAGGATCATTACAATATCCACTATTATAAGGACTTTCATCCCCAAAAGTCAATGGATAGAAAGAGCCTGAAAGCCTGAACGGATGAGGTGTTGGGCCCTCATGCCCCGTGCAAGACTCCCCAGGTAACCCTTAAGGCAAAACAAAGATTCCAAGTGATTTCACTAAAGGCGTCCCTTTTTCCTTCACATCCTAACTTCACTTTCCAAAATAACCACAAACTCATCCTCAACAACCAACTAGCCTCCAGTGAACCGAGCGCAACTGAAGCACGCAAACCCAAACCACAGTATACTGAAATCATACTGAAACAAGCACAACTAAGTGGATATTCTACCAGGCTAAAGACAACTCAAGGCATAAATCATGCAGCCAACTCCAAACTTCAAATCTAACATTCTCTAGCCTTTCCAAACGTGATGTCTACTCTGAACTACTTAGAATCTCTCCAGCAACATTCAAGTAATGCCTGCATAATCACATCACACTAACCTCGAAAGACTGAAGTTGACCCACTAAAATTCACACAGACTAGCATCTGAACAATGCCCAATAAGGCTCTGCCTGATACTTAAATGGTGGTGATCAATGTCTGCGATCTCTGCCACAGCTACTAACTGGTTTGAATGGCCCTCAAAGCCAATAGTCATGAGTCTGAAGCACAATCTCTCAAAACTAAAGTATTCATTTCAGAATGCCACACCGACTGTGGGTGAGACCACGCTAAGCCCAACTCAAGCACACTACTTCCGCTAAGTAGACAATCAAAATTATGACAAAAATTGAGAACCAAGGCCAAAAGTAGTAGGAACTAACATCGGGTGCCGACGGACCATCCTCCGATCATTTATCTAATATAATCTTCCTGAACTGAAAAAATTGAGTCAATAGGCAATGAGGAGGCCTAGTCAGCCTGTCAATGAATGCTCAACCGAACCAAAATCTCAAAATAGGGCTATAACCAAGTTACGCAATCCATTGCTATAATCTCAACATCGAAGGTGAACTACTCAATCTCAACTACCCAAACCGATCCTGTTGACGAGCAAGCATACATTCTCCAAAATCTATCACAACTTCCAAGTCGTCATTCCAAATGGTTAAAAACCACAACTGGAGACAATAAGTCTACACCAAGGTCAACTATCCAAATCGATCGCACTACCAGAAGTCAAGCATATACCCCAAACCAAACTCACATTCTGAGACCACGCACATATCCAAGGGTTCCCACAAGGGCTGAAACTGAAATGTTGTTGAAGAACATAATCACAATTAAGGAAAACAGGCTAAAGATACTAGCAATAAAATCCATATCAGCTGAGGGCATAACCATCAAGGCATAAACAAGAACTCACCTAGGCTGTAAGGAGTACTAATGGTAGCCAAATCTCGAGCAACTCAGAAAATATTATCTTAGACTGAATCTGGTTAAACTAATACTTAATCTATGTCAACAAATACTCATTCCCAAAAGACATCCACCTTGGTTACTAACAACTAATAAACAAGCATATACCATCAAACAAAAGCAACCCACAACGTCATATTAGGCCGAACAAATACCGAAATGAGAAATTTCTAAATTCACCCATGTAAACCAACCTTAAGTCAACTAAACCATGAACTATATCGCAGAAAGAATAGAGTACACATCACAAAACTAACACTAAGGTCAAGGCTACTACCAAGAGATGAACTAGACAAATAGGGAAAACAAACCTTAACTTACCAACTTTAGGAACGACTTTAGAAAAAGGATCACCAAAGCTAGAAACATAACAAAACCATGGAAGGCCCAACCTACATTCACTTTCACAACTCACTCAACAACTGACCTTACCTTACTAACAAGAAGGAAACCAACCAACCAAGATAGTTGTCTATGCCAACAAACAAGAATCGCAAGAAAAGAAAATATTAACTAGATAACACTAGTCTAGTCATCTATTAAGCAAGGACCAATCAAGTTAAAATCACAATAATAATAACCATAGTGTAAAGTGCAGGTGGCACCAAAAATAAAAAACAACAACCAGTCCCACTCTAAGGTCACACCAAAGGCAATATGCTAAAGGAAAGGGACTTTAACCCAAGTGCTACACCGCAAAGAAATTACCACACCGATCCAATCCACTACTAAAAGAAAATATCTACGGGGGTAGTCAAACATGCATAAAATCTACACAAAGGCTTACAACAATCAATATAGCAACATCAAGGCATATAACACCAATGGATATGAAAACCCCAACTCAATTAAAGTAGACACCAAAAGATAGTAAATCAAAATTGCACCTATACAAAAGAATTTGACGTCATAGTCCCTGACCTGCCGAAAGAAGTACGAATCTCAACGTGTCCAAACTCGGACTGAGCATCTGAACGACCAATTGAAATACTAAGTACACTACCTCTGCTCAAAGGAGTCACATCTCTAAGAGAATGATATGTATACACTGATTGCTTAATAATCCCATATCAGGGACACTCTCTAGACTAATAACATGCCTCTCTACAGTCATAACAAACCCCTGAAGCTCTAACCTGGTGAAAATACAAACTGGCTGACCAACTGAAGCCTGGGGCACTTTCTAGACCAATGACCAACCTCACCACAATCAAAACATGTCCCTGGAACTCTCTGATGCACTAAACCTACTGACCCAAAATGGTTGTCACGGCCTAAAGACCTAGATCAAATACCTCATAATGCGTGACCAGGACTCTGCCCACTGTGGTCACTACAACATGTCTGAGAGCCATCTATAATCTAAGGTGCTACCTGTACGGACCTGATAGGTTGCAAGTGATGTTGATCTCTGCTGAGAAGATCTCTACCTTTGGCTGGAATACCACTAACATTGTACTACTGACATAGTCTCTTACCTCCACCTCCATACGTCTCAAGCCATGCCCTATAGTCCTTGTATGATCAACAATCTGAGAGAAAGAAAACCCAACTGCTATCAAATGCTCCGATGCTAAACAGAGTGGTAAAGCTAATCCTCTGATAAATCTCTGCACCATCTGATGCTCTGTAGAATATTACATAGAAGTATGTTTGGCCTACTCGAAAAACACAATCTCATACTCTGAAACTGATAAACAGCCCTAATGAACACCAATAACCCAACTATGGCCTGAGAAACACTCGATGTACGGAGCACCACCACTGACTATGAAGTACTTATGAAAAGAATCAAAATACCCAACATGGTATCCTAGAAAGTTGAGGCAGTCATACACACTATTTGAGCTTGGGCTACCCCCAAACCCTCTGGCTGACACTGAAGATCCTCAATATCAATCTCTAACTCTGTAGCCCAACGCTTAGCTGAAACTCTGGTAACACGCGAAGAAGTCCCATTCGCATCTATTGATAATCTCGTGCTATCCATCTGGGAAAGAGTGGAGTAAAAGAAAGTACATAGAGGTTTATAGAAGTATGTACACATGACAAGGAATCAAGGAACAAAATTTCCTAAGAATGCCCTATAGTCTCCTGAAGATAGGATACAGACATCTCTGTACCGATCCACAGGACTCTACTATCCACTTAGCTCTTGTGCCAACAACACTAGTGAATCTATGCCCTGATACGAATTTGTCACGACCTGATTTCTCAGGTCATGATGGCACCTACCATAACCCATCAGTAAGGAAGACAACCCATAGTCTGGAATAGCTAGTAACAGACTAATAAGAAAAACAAAAGCAAAACTAAATAAAAGAGAAATAAGACAAAAAGGAAGTGAATACATCCCCAAAACCTGGTGAAGTCAATACAAGAGCTTCTAATACAAAAGAGATACAAAGTGGAATACAGAGTAAATATATACAAATTCGTCTCTGAAATACAAAAATAGAGATTAGTCTAACAATAAGAGGGAGAGCGAGAACAACTCTGAACATTAGGAGCTCACCCAAAATCTCCAATCCATGGTTGCTCCGAATGAGGTACACAACAATGGCAAAGACTCGTACTATGATTTGCAGGCTGCAGAAGTTTAGAATGAATACCAAATATAAGGTACTCAATAGACATCAGCCGACTAAGCTCTAAGGATAATGCAAGTATAAATAACATGTAAAGCAGGAATATAAACTACAAGCAACTACTCAGGCAATGGAACATAATAATCTTAATGAAAAAGTAAGGGTAAACTATTAGATACTACCAGTAATCAGGGATGAAACGCGGTTTCATAAGTAGCTAGTCTATATATGATAGTATATTGAAGAAAGAGATATACAATATACAATAGTAGTATCAAAGCAAAAAATGATATAAATAGTAGCTAGAGAAAAATAAGCATACAACCGCGCTATACCAATAAACCAACATAAAGGTACTACTCTGAGGGAACTAGTCTACATCACTGGATTATAAAGAATAAGGGAGCTAAATCTAACATAATCAGGGTCTCTAACTGAAATGCATAATCATAAGATGATCTAACAATAATAAACCTCACTATAATATGAGAAAAAGGATTAGAAACATGCCGACAACCTCGGGTACCAATCTACCATGAGCTATACAATAATAACCAAACAATAAGTAACTGAATAGCCTAATAATTAATAACCCCAACTAGGCCCCATAAGCCTGGAGAGGCACAAGCAAGCAATCAGCAAACAACAACCATAACTTGTATTTATATAGCCCCCCATAAGACCGATAAATACAAGCGCCAAATAATTATACTGGTCATAGGTGATGTATTTGAATGAATAAATGCAAGGGTAATCCAGTCCCATCAACCAATCAAGTGTCATAACGTACAAAGTGTATATACCTCCTCCATCTCAGTAGCTCGCAAAGACAGGACCTATGACGACCATCCTTCTTTAGTACTGTTGCTCATCAATGAAGGGGCCCATAAGGAACTCGAGATATTTGTATACACTGCCTGGTCCCAAAATAGGACTTGTATGATCCATCAAATAAATCTACTTCATCCAGTACCGGAGAAAAATAAGAGTATAATAATGACTCAGACTTGAATCGAGTAAATCTGTAAATCCATTGCCCAAGATTGAATTTGGGACTAAAATGGTATAATAATGTAGAAAGGGTCGGAATCTCCCTCGACCAAAGTGAGTAAGTAGTAGTAAAAGAGAGTGAATCAATAATAGACTGGAACCAGCCTCGGTCTAATTTTCAAAGCAATATGTTTAGTTTAAAAATGTCATAATTCAATAATAAGAGTGGTACTACTTCTAGTTTCAAAGAATTAACTTTAGAGTTAAGAAAAGTGGGAATAAATCCCTTTTTAGAAAACATTAGAGAAATCAAGGTTTTAATTGAAATCACACCACTAAATAAGCGCAAATATATCTAAATGTATGCATGTCATCATCAGTATCTAAAAAATTCAACCATAAGCATCTACGCATCCATAACTATAACCACGTCCTTTCTAAGGATATAGTACTAACCTGGTGGCCAACTGTATCATAACCATGGCCTCGATCGGCCCCAACAATATGTATAGCTCAACACGATATTAGTACCATAAACCAATAAACTAAGGTAAACAAGGGCATCAAGCTACTAGAAGGGTCTACTCAGGGAAATATCGCCCAATTCACTAAGTAATACGACAGGTATTATACTAAAAGATCCTTCAAGTCAACCTAAATACATAGAAGTTCATAATCTAACACAATGGAATCCTATAACCATAACGGGTATTCTAGGCTAAGGTTTGGGTCATATTTCTATTCTAAATCCCCTAAATAGGTCAAGTCATGATATTACTAGGTATAAACCTATCCTATAATCCCTACCAAGTATGCAATCTACATCTTACACCATCTCATAGAGAAAAGTAGACCAGAGCTTACCTCATAGCCGAACCATAATCTCCAACCATCCATAAACCGCTTATCTTTGCTCCATGATCCCAGAATGTTGTCATGCTATCAAAATCATAATCTAAGCATTAATATGATTAAAATATAATACTCAAGGTCAAAAATTAGAACTAAAATGGGTCTGAGGCACCCACGTGTGAAATCCTAAAAATTAAACCCGTCATTAGGTCCCCCATGACTCAAGGAACAGGTGCCCAAAATTTGGACACAATTCGAGCGCATTAGCTCACCCAAAATAGCACAACACAAAGGAAAATCAAGAACTTGAAATGGAGAAATCAAGAAGAGGAAAGCTTGGAACTTACGAGAATTGAATGAGGTAAAGATCGACTTGATGTTCTAGAGATAACACCAACCTTAAATTAATGATCCCAAGCTATTTCTTGAGCTCAAAATTTATGCTAGGGGGTTTGGAATTCGAGAAAATAGACTTGGGGTCGAAGTGGGAGAAGACCTAAAAAGGTTGATTTTTGGTCGCTTAGGCCCCAATGGAGTCTCCAAGGCACCCCACATATTTTCTAGCCATTCCATCACCTAGGCGCTACTCTTGGTAGCTAAGGTGACCTCGCCTTGGTGCCAAGATGGTCTCTTGGGCGATGCACCTGAAACCAGCAATTGCCTAATTTTTGTTTGGGCGCTCCGGGCCCATCTGGAGTTCCGTGGACACAAACGAACTATGCTACCCAATCAAAAATGGAATTTTGAACTCAACATAATTGACAAAATTTCCATCAGAGGTCATTTCAATAAAATGTAGGCCCCAAACCCAATGTGCCATTTTAACCAACTTTCGACCAATAGCCCAAATGAGTTCGGAAGCCTAGGAACCCAGACCAGGGTCCCCTTAGCCTAAAATCTACATTCTAGGGCTAACGGGGAAATTGGAATTTTCATCCGAGGTCGTTTACTAGGAGTTTTGATCGGAGACTGATTTTTCAACTTCAAAAGCTCCAAAATAAGGAAATGGGCTTAAAACCCAAATGAACTGCTTGAAAACTAAACTGACGGTCCTAGTAAGTCATAAATGACCTGTAGCTATTGTAGTAAGGCATGAAATGCTGAAAATGCATGGAAATCAAGAAAATGACCTGGAGGGTCATTACATGTATGCTCACAACCAAATCAATATCATGTAATGAATCAACTCAAAAATGGTATAAATGAGCTTAAATCTCCTCAAATGTCAATGGATAATGATATAAGCCATCCCATGACACTACAATAATAAACAGTCATGTAATTCATCAATAATATTAACACAAACCCCTCACTCCGGCATCAAAGCATAATAATGCTCAAGCAAGACCAATAATATCAATCCAAGCTCCTACTCAGGCATCACAATAATAATAAAGGCAAATAATGCTCGAACGAGACTAGTACCCGCCTCCCATGGGCATCACGATATTAATAATCCCACAACTAAATAATAATATTCCCATAAACCCCTACACGGGCAACACGATAAAATAATAATCTCATAAAGGTGAGTCTCACTATAAAATCCCAAACTCATCGCATACTTTATATGAATGGTTAACCATCCAACCCGGTCTGAAGAAAGTTAAGTTGTAAGCTACCTCAAAAGTCGAAAACCAAGCAAGGACCCCTCAATAAGGAGATTTTCCTTTTTGTGTTGTCTTGGAACGAATCAAATCTATCAAAAACGTAATCTACATGTCAAAAAGAGTATAATGATACCCATATTATCAACTTTCATTTTGGGTCCAAAAATAGTGTGAAAATCAACCCCAAAGAAAAAGGGTAAAACTGGAATTTTATTTAAGAATCAACTTTTTCATACTGTAAGGGTTCTAAATATGAAAACACATTGAAAAATAAGTTGAAATCGAGCTTAAAATGGAAGAAAACCCACTTTCTCATTTTACCGGATAAACCGCCAAAATCACGAGTTTAAAATCCAAGTTTTGAAGATTAATTAGTAAAATAATTAATGAATAAAGATGGAAATCATATTTATAAGCTCACCCAAGTCCAATTTGATGAAAAATCATCTTTAAAATTGCGAAAACTGAGACCCCAAAGCTTGAAGATGGAAGAATAGGATAAAAGATAAGAAAAATAGAATTTATACCAGCGACGTTTCTTAGAAGATAAACTAGTAACCTAAGCTACATCACCTAAGTGTACAGACTACCACTAAGGTGGTAGTCACTTGCCACGCAAGCTCGTTGCCTAGGCGGTCCATTTCCTGCTAAGGTGGTATCGCTAAGGTGATACATCCATTGCAAAAGAGATGGTGTTGGGTCGGTTGTCTTCCGCTAAGGTGGTCCTTCGTCTGCCTAGGCAACACTAAGGTGACTAAAATTCCGCTAGAGCGGTTGCACCAGAAACTAGAATCAGCTGAAACTTAAGCAACTAAAATGACTCTGAATGGACCATCAAAATTTGTTCGAGATCCCATGAAAATAAATTAGTAATCCTACTAGAATAATTTCAACAATCCGGACTTAATGGAATCATCAGATTAATCAAATAGGTCATTATCAATAACTTAACCCTCGAGACCCCTTTAAGGCTAATTTAACTAGTTTCTCATCTAAGAGATCAAAACTCCAAATAAAGGCTTGAAACCTGAACCAACCATGCTACTAACCCAAAATCAATATTCCAAATCTAAAGGAACTGACAAAATCACCATCCGATGCTCGAATCACAAAATGTTGACCAAAGTCAAACTAAATATTTTCAAAGCTACTCAAAACCTCAAATCACTCTCGGATGCTTTGGGGATCGTGTCAACCATCCTACAGCTCATAAATGATATATAACAACTACGGGGAAGGAAAATTGATTAAAACATAGAAAAAGCTAAAAATCACAACAAGGGTTGTTATATTTACAAATGATGTAGTTCTAATTGATGAGACTCTGGGAGAAGTTAGTGCCAAGTTGGAGGTTTGAATACAAGCCCAAGAGTCTAAAGGGTTTAGATTGATCAGGACCAAGATAGAATACTTGGAGTGCAAGTTTAGTGATTTGATTAACGAGATTGATGTGGTAGTGAAGTTGGATTCCCAGGCCATTCGAAAGAGAGATGGATTTAAGTATCTTGGATCTAAGGGGAATGGAGATATTTACGTGGATGTCATATACTATATTATTATAGGGTGGATGAAATGGAGGCTCACTTCTGGCATCTTGTGTGATGAGAAGGTGTCTCCTAAAATTAAAGGCAAGTTCTGCAGAGTTGTTGTCCAACCGGCCATATTGTATGGAGAAGAGTGTTGGCCAGTCAAAAACTCCCACATCCAAAATTTAAAGGTGACAGAGATGAGGATGTTCTAATGGATGTATGGACATACTAGGAGAAATAGGATTAGAAATGAGATTATTTGAGAGAAGGTGGGAGTGGATTCAGTGGAAGATAAGATGTAAGAAGTGAGGTTGAGATGGTTTGGATATGTGATGAGGAGGTACACGGATGCCAAAGTACACAAATATGAAAGGTTGGCTATGGATGGTTTCAGGTGAGGTAGAAGTAGGCTGAAAAAATACTAAAGGGAGGTGATTAGATATCACGTGGAGCAGTTACAGCTTACTGAGGACATGACTTAGATAGAAAGGTGTAGAGGACATAAATTAGGGTAGAGGGTTAGTAGGTGAGAGTGAGTCCTTATTAGTAGAAAGAGGTGATTTATTTGTAGTCGTGCTAATAGTCCTAATGCTATAAGTGTGTCTTGTAGTTTTTTTGTTCGTGGTGTTTTGGTGATGTTTGTGATGTTGGATAGATAGTTTATGGTAATACTCTATGGGTCTCTTGTTTCTGTTAT
Source organism: Capsicum rhomboideum (assembly GCA_031232105.1). Taxonomy (NCBI): domain Eukaryota; kingdom Viridiplantae; phylum Streptophyta; class Magnoliopsida; order Solanales; family Solanaceae; genus Capsicum; species Capsicum rhomboideum. The sequence continues at coordinate 153,936,062 of CP124714.1, forward strand.
TATTTATTGGTGTGTTATTCCATATTGTTTTTCATTTTTATTATTTATTTTTATACTATTTCTTGTTCTGAGTCAGTGGTCTTTCGAAAATAGCCTCTCTGCTTCATTTGAGGTAGTGGTATGAACTGCATACACTTTATCCTCCCTAGACCCCACTTTGTGGAAATATATTCGGTATGTTGTTGTTGTTTATATATTTCCATTTTAAGGTGTTCAGATTAAAAATTTCTCTCTTTGAATTCATTAATTTTTTAAAACAAATTAACCACTTTTTACACCTCTCATTCATTCAAAAACCTCCTGAAGGATAAGTTTCAGTCATGCGTAGTCCAACAATCATTGATGTTAGACTCAGAGTTATTGCACAAGGTATACAGATCTGAAATAAAGTTAATTAGTAGAGTTTGTTCATTTTTTCAAAACTTGATTTTTCTATCATCCCCCCACTTTCACCTGCAAATTCATCTCTATCTTATGCCATAAATATGTGATTGACAATCGAACCCCTACACTATAGCTAGTTCTCATTTCTTATTTTTTAAAATTCCTATCAAGGACTAAAAGGACTTCTTAGCATTAAAATTCTCAGCATGTTGTAACTAAACTACTTAAAAGAAATTAAGAACTCAAACAATAACAATAATTAAAAGAAATTATCAGGGAAATACTGTATAATATAGTGATATCAAAAATACCTACTTCATTTCAACAAAATACATTTCATGAGTTCACTATCTCATTGACACTTACATAACCAAAAATTAGGTATAAATTAAGTCTTGTATATTCCAAGTTCACTCTACACTTTCCTATACTTATACTAAACACCCTATGATAAAGATAAACATCTTTCAAGTCATTCAACATGAATTGTGGCTAGTTATCAATGGCATAACCTACAGGCTAAGTGGTTGTAACACCCCACACTTCATGTTATATTAAGTCATTTTGTATGCTTGTTAGAGCTTACAAATAAAGTCATATGACTCATAGATCAACTAGAAACCATTTAGAATGAGCTTGTGGACTTAAACAAGAGCTTGTGGACTTAAACAAAAGTTCTAGACACATGAAATAACCAGAACGACGTGTTGGCAGGCCAATACTATGACATCTATGCCGTATATGTCACCAAACCACAGATAGTTGGACTATTGTCACCAGATGTTATGAGGTCCACAGAGTGCAGTCCAAACTATGCTATGAGATCTGTATAGCACAGTCCAAACTATATTATGGGGTCCATAGAGCATAACCCAAAAAGTACTATGACTTGTGCGGAGCATACTGCCTATTCCAAACGAGAAATTTTTCTCATTTTATTTCAGTAAGTGTGCTTTTGTACTGCCATTTTTTAAAAATTCAATTTTTACAACTTAAAACTCCTTGTAAATATGATTAACACTCAGAATTACACTATACAATTCCTCTCCTCTCTCGAGAACTCCAAAGATTTCAAGAACGCTCTAAGAACTCCATCAAGGAATCTTCAAGTTCTTCTCCATACTCCTTCATTCTTCCAAGGTATGTAAGGCTAACCTTCAGTGTGATATTCCTATTCTTCCCTACAAGTGTGTTTTCGATCCGGTCTTCGTTCATGAATAAAGCTATAGTTTTCAAAGTGAATTCTAAAATCTTTTTTTATCTATTGATGATATTCCTTAAATACTCCATGAAATTAGTAGAAATCTCATAAATTGAATTCATCCTTTGATTATAGAACCTATTCATGTTCATGGATCTATTTTGAATGTTATGAAAGTTGTCTCATATTTTACAAAAGTTATCTCATGATTTTATGAAAGTCTTGTTTCAATTGTGAAAGTTCACTTCATGAAAAATCTATAAAGTACCCTTATGCATATTGATGTGTTTAGAAAATAGAAGAATGTTTTCTTATCATGAAAGTTAGTTTATGATTTTGAAAGTCTACTTTATGAAAGCTTACCAAATACCCTTATAAGTGTTGAAATGTTTTAGATAATTTAGAGTCAAGGCTCACTAGCAGCATATTTTCATGACATGATTTTGAGCCAAGGCTCCACAACATGATTTTTGGCTTATGTGAAAAGAGTATAGTATGAAAAAATAGTATATTTTGGGAGGATTATTTAACATCGAGAAGGGTATGAGTTAGAGAACACATGTCTCAAACACTACATATGCCAACATAGAAAAGGATTGTTTCATCGATTCGGGTAACTCACTTTTCAGCCCAAATAGTCTCAGTATGAATCCACAATTCAGTTAAGTTTCTTGATTTTTTATCATATTCATGTCTCAGTTGTTAAATTTATATGCATTAGTATTAAGTATTAGTATTGTTCCACTTCAACTATTCTATATACTGCCTTTCATGTACTTATGTTATTTGGCACTGCATTATTTTATGATGCAAATTTAGGTACTCAAGCTCACAATCAGTTGTTTCGTCAGATTTCACCTCCTCGACTTATGGCGAGTCATTCTTGCATACAAAGGACTTAGTTATGTCTAGTTCAGTAGTTCAGTTGTGCTAAATAAAGTTAAACCAGGGCCTTGACCAAGTATACATTACTCAATTATGTTGTTATAGACTACATAGACAATCAGTTGATTAGTAAATTAAGTCGTATTCAGTTTTTTCAGTTGACATTATGTCTCACTTTATAAAAGTATTTTGTTAATCATATTTTTAAAGTGTAATTCTTACTTTATATCATTCAGATCTTCTGCTTATCTTTCAAAGTCAGTCTTAGTAGTATGCCAGATCAACGGTGTTAGCCAAATTATAGTTTCAATAATGACAAACTAATCCCTACTTTTATGCAGGATAAATATGGAAGAAATAGGGCAAGCATTTATTCAAAAAGAAAAGCCACACTAAAAAGGAAAGAATAAATCAAATCACTAGAGAGGAGGCACGGAAGGAAGGAGCATATTTGAAGTAAGGAAAGAGTATATTCACATACTCTGTACAAGGCAAACTTCAAGAATGAGGAAAGAAATATGGACGTATCTGATACGGACATATGACGTCATCTAGGTATTCAAAATTCATCCTAGATGACCCCGTAAGTCCCTTGAGTTCCCTGAAGAAATATACCACAGAATTAGAAGAATGAAAATTCCAAATCCCCCAAAATCAAGGCAAATCAATTACTACAGCAAGAAGTGATCGGTCAAGATTCTACAACCAAAATTCTACAACGGTCACATCTTTTGTATCCATTATAAATAGAACATAGAAGTCTAGGTTTTTCTTCATACATAATCACTTGATCAATATCTTAGTTACTTCTATAGTCTTATACAATCCATTGTAATATGTTTTAGTGAAAACAAAAGAGAGAAGGAACTAGAAGCTATACGAGTAGAGAATGCTATCTTTCTCCAAAAGTTATCTCATAAGTTGTTGGAGAAATCTTCTGTAATCATTCAAGTTGCTCTAAAGGGAACCTCTTGTAACCCAAGGGGACTAGAAGTAGGATTCACAAGGTTGTTCTGAACCAAGATAAAGTTTCTTGTGTCTTTTGCTTATTTCTAATTTTTTATATTCTCTCGTTATTTCTTTTAGAACTAACGTTATTATGCAGGAAAGTTGACTAACAAACTGCCTTATTCGACTTGAAGTATAAGAATTTCAATCCCCCCCCCCTTCTTGCTTATCAAACTCTAGTGCTGGGCACTAGGATTGTGTTAAATGATTTTCTGTTTGATAAAATCTTTGGTATTGACTCCACTGGTGGAATTCCCTACATGAACGGTATCTAGCGAGATGATTTTGAAGTCTATTTCAAAGGGGCTAAAGTAGTTGTCGCTGAGTCTAGTACTGATCTTTCTGATTTTGGACCTTGATTTTCTGTTTTAGAAATCGAATTCTGGCCCATATGATTTCTACTACTATGGTTCCCCAGAAAAACTCTTTGAACAGTAAATCTACTAAGGATTTGTTTGACTTGTACTGTCTGATTAAAAAATATATCTTGAATTGGAGTTTATGGTTTCTAGAATACAGGCTTGAAAGTGCTCTAGACTCTAGTACCTCAACTAGTCACTCGTATTCTCAATTACTCTATGATTGATCTTTCTGGTTTTCCTGTTGTGGATATAGCTGGTACCTATGACACCCGCGCTTTTAAAAGCATGGGTTATGTGCTTGTTGACTTCCAATGGTGTAAAAAGGACTCTGTCAAGGCACGAGCTATAATTTCTAAACCCAGAAAGGCCTTAGTGGATTTTGTAGCACTGCTTCTCAAGGAATAAGAAGGTTTACAGGAGCGATTAATGATTGTGGAAGAAGACATGCTATCTCTACAGGAATCAATTGGAAAAATCTATCAGGTAACGAAGAATACAGGTACTGATGTGAGCAAACTGAGGATAGAAGTGGATAGCTTAAATAATTAAGGAGTTTGATCAGTGAACAAATTAGTCTGGCAAGTCAACTCTATCAAGGAAAAAGCCAACTCTTCCCAGAATTCACTTTCCATTACATTTCAAACATTTTACTCCAACTTCTCCAAGAACATACAAAATTACTATAAGACTTTCTGCAAGAATGTGGTCAACACCTTTACCTATTTTCTCAAAAAAAAATGAATTCACTGGCTCGCTTGATTCAATAGGGGTATGTCCCTATAAAACAATTCTTTTTGTAAACTCTCTGCACTACTTCTTTTGACTCCTCCCCTTATCAAGGGTCTGTCCTTAGTTGCATTAATCCCTTTGCTCATATGTATTTCATTCCATTCATGTGTTATCTATGGATCTGTATGCTTTCCATTACTATTTGATTATGCCAAAGGGTGATAAGGATAGGTAAAACCAACAGCACAACATGAAGGGAAGCCAACACAATCTGAGGGGAAGCAAATAATGAAATTCACGAAAGTTTAATTATTAAAAGTTTTGATTGTTGTCATCATCAAAAAGGGAGAGATTATTAGCCCCAAGTATAGTTTCAATAATGACAAACTAATCCTTACTTATGTGCAGAATAAATATGGAAGAAATCGGACAAGTATCTATTCAAAAAGAAAAGCCACACTCAATAGGAAAGAATCAATCAAATCACTAGAGAGGAGATACGGAAGGAAAGAGCACATTTGAAGGAAGGAAAGAGTATATTCACATACTCTGTACAAGGCAAGCTTCAAGAATGAGGAAAGAAATATGGACATATCTAATACGGACATATGACGTCATCTAGGTATTCAAAATTCATCCTAGACGACCCCGTAAATCCCTTGGGTTCCCCAAAGTAATAGAGAAAAGAATTAGAAGAAAGGAAATTCTAATTACCGCCAAATCAAGGCAAATCAATTACTACAGCATGAAGAGATCGGTCAAGATTCCACCACGGTCATCCTTTTGTATCCATGTATAAATAGAACATAGCAACCTAGGTTTTTCTTTATACATCTTCACTTGAGCAATATCTTAGTTACTTTTATAGTCTTATGCAATTCATTATAATACATTATAATGAAAACAAAAGAGAGAAGAAACTAGAAGATATACGAGTAGAGGTTGCTACCTTTCTCTAAAAGCTATCTCATAAGTTATTGGAGAAATTTTCTGTAATCATTCAAGTTGCTCTAAAGGAAACCTCTTGTAACCCAAGAGGACTGGAAGTAGGCACCACAAGGGTGTTCCGAACCAGGATAAAGTTTCTTGTGTCTTTTACTTATTTCCTATTTTTTATATTTTGTCATTACTGCTTTTAGTACTGTGCAGGGAAGTCAACTAACAGACTGCCTTAGTCGACTTGAAGTAGAAGAATTTCAATTCACCCCCCCCCCCCCCCCCGCCCTCTTATTTATCAATTGGAATCAGAGCAGGTCTCATATAAAACATTGCTTAACCATACGTGAGAAAAGATCAAATGGTAAACTATCAAATTCCAGGAGCAATTCTTCAGGATGGTCACTCATCAAATAGGCCAATATACTTCAACGGACAATACTAGTCTCGTTGGAAGAAAAGATTCAAAATCTTTGTTTAATAAAATAATTTTCAAGCATGAGTTGTAATCAAGAAAGGATCAAAATTGATTCCCGGACTTAAAGATAAAGAAAAGGGCTCTAGCAGTATAATTGATCTCGAAACATTTGAGATCACAAAGGAACAACAAGAGGTAATTAAAACTAACTCTAGAGCTATTAGTTTGCTTTATAGTGTAGTTAGCGGATCAGAGTACGACAAGATCTCAATCTGCGAAACTGCCAAGGAGATCTTTCAAGAAAAATAAGAACTTCGGCTCATAGAGAGATGAAGATGAAACTGAGGACGATGCAGAAACTGCAAACATATGTTTCATGGCTATAGAAGAATCAACCTAGGTAAGACCTTTCAACTGTCACAAGTATAGTATCTTCCAATCAAATCTTGACATGATAGCTGATGAACTTCAAAAAGTCATTAACGAATATAACAAAATTGCTCAAGAAAAGAAAGATTGGAAGATTCTCTTAAATAACAAGATTGTTCAAGAAAAAAAGACTAGCAGATTCTCTTAGAAGCAAGCCAGATAGAAGTCGACTTGCTTCAAGAAGATCTTGATGAACTTAAGATACAATTTAACTGCATCAGAAAATCACCAATTCACAGATCTGTTAGATGTAATGATTTTAAAGCCAAAATTGAATTTGGTTCTAACTCTTTCAGATCTGCAAAATCCTCCTTCTCTTATTATAAACCTACTAGCTACACTTGTGGAAGAAAGGGTTACAAATCATATAACTGCAAATAAAAATCTCGTAAAATATGGATTTGGAGACCGAAAGAAGCTACTTCTAATCCTCAAGGACCCAAGAACACTTGGGTACCCAAAGAAACTAAATTTCTTATTTTGCAGGTACACACCCGAAAAAACTACAAAAAGGGAATGTGGATAATAGACAACGGATGTTCCAGGCACATGACAGGAAAGAAAGAAAGTTTCAGTTATGTAAAGAAAATTGATGGTAGATATGTTGGATTTTGAGACAATGCTAAAGGAGAAATTGTTGGAGTTGGATCAATAAAGAATAGTCTTTCATGTGATCTAATTATAAGTATACCTGGTAGTAGATGGACTCAAAAATAATTTGTTAAGCATTAGTCAATTGTGTGATACAGGATTTGACGTATTGTTCAATGCCATCAAATGCACTATCAGCAATGATGCAAAGAATATCACCCTTATTAGTGATCGAGTTGAAAATAACTATGTTTTAAATGATGTTGATTTACCTACTTTAACGTATCTTACTGCTCAAACTAGTGATCCTTAGTTATTGCATAGAAATCTTGGATATGCAAATATGCATGCTACCAAAAAACTCTCTAGACTTAATTTGGTAAATGGTCTGCCTAAACTAAAGTTTGAGAAGGATCATATTTATGATGCTTGTCAACTCGGTAAATAGACTTGAACATCTTTCAAAGTCAAGGACATTGTTAGTACGTCCAAGCCACTCCAAGCTCTCCATATGGATATGTTTGGACACCAAAATAGCCAGTATTGGTGGAAAAATATATGCATTTATTATTGTTGATGATTTTTTGTGCTTTACTTGGGTAATGTTTCTTACTCATAAGCATGAAGCATTCACTAATTTTGAGATATTTTATAGAAGAGGTCAAAGAGAAGCAGGATATTTCATATCCACTATTCACAATGATCATGGAGGAGAATTTAAGAATAAACCTTTTTAAGATCTCTGTGCACAAAATGGTTATACTCAAAATTTCTCTTCACTATGTTCTCCTCAACAAAATGGAGTAGTTGAATGAAAGAATAGATCCCTTCAAGAAACAGCCAGAACCATGTTACTGGAACGAAATCTTTCTGACCACTTCTGGGCAGAAGCAGTAAGCACATCATGTCATATTCTCAATAGGTGTTTAATCAGGCCAGTCTTGAAAAAGACCCCATATGAGCTATGAAGAGGAAGGAAACCAAACATCGTCTACTTCTATCAATTCAGCTATAAGTGTTTCATTCACAATAATGGTAAGCATACTCAGGGAAATTTTGACCCCCAGAGCGACGAAGGTATTTTTCTTGGCTACTCTCCTACTAGTCGTGCATATAAGGCTTTTAACAAAAGAACATTAAGTGTTGAGGAATCTATGCATGTGGTTTTTGATGAATCTAATCCAATTTCGATGAGCATTAGTCTTGATGAGGAACAGGTAAACAACTCTCAAATCAAAATCTCCACAGAGATTTCATCACAAATTAATACTGAGCCGACTACAAAAATACAAGAGTCAACTACCTTCTCTGAACCTCAAAAAACAAATGTTCCAAAGGAGTGGAGGCACAATTCAAGCTTTCCAAATGATTTTATCATTGGTAATCCAAATGATAAAATACAGATAAGGGTATCATTAAGAAAACAAGCATCTATAACTCTAGTTTTTCAATTTGAGCCTAAAAGAATCGACGAAGCATTAGAAGATGAATCATGGATTCAGGCCATGAAAGAAGAGATAGACCAATTTGAAAGAAATAAAGTATGGACCTTGGTAAAACGACCAAAAAATTACTCAGTAATCGGGACCAGGTGGGTCTATAAAAACAAAATGAACAAAGAAGGTAAGGTCGTCAAAAACAAAGTCAGGTTAGTAGCTTAAGGTTACTCTCAACAAGAAGGTATTGACTATGATGAAACCATTGCTCCTGTATCAAGGTTGGAATCGATTCGCATTCTTTTAGCTTATGCATCCTTCAAGAGTTTTAAACTCTTTCAAATAGATGTAAAAAATGCTTTCTTAAATGGCTTTATCGACGAAGAAGTTTTTGTCAAACAACTTCCAGGGTTTGAGAATCCTAATTGTCCGGACTATGTTTCTAAACTTTCAAAGGTACTTTATGGTCTCAAACAAGCTCCAAAAGCTTGGTATGAGTGGTTAAGTACCTTCTTATTAGATAACAACTTTCAAAGAGGAAAAATTGATACTTCTCTCTTTATTCAAAAATTGGATTGAAGCATTCTCATCGTATAAATTTATGTAGATGATATTATTTTTGGAAGTCCTAAGACCTCTCTGTGCGAGAATTTTGCTAATCTTATGAAGGAAAAATTTGAGATGAGTCTCATGGGAGAGCTAACTTTCTTCTAGGGACTTCAAATAAAGCAGTCGGCTTCTAAAACCCTTATAAGACAAAGCAAGTATATAAATGAATTGATCAAAAAATTTGGCATGGAGAAAAGAAAAGCATTTGGAACACCTATGAGTCCTTCAACTTGTTTTGAGACTGATGCTTAAGAAAAAAGTATGGACGAAAAGATCTATCGAGGAATGATTGGTTTACTACTTTACTTAGTTGCAAGCCACCCAGACATTATATTCAATGTAAATAAATGTTCAAGGTTTCAATCAGCTCCGAAGGAATCTCACCTCACTGCAGTAAAACGAATAATTTTATAGCTCATCAGGACTCAAGATCTTGGACTATGGTATCCTCATTGCTCAACTTTGATTTAATTGGCTATTCAGATGCTGATTTTGCAGGTGATAAAAATGATCAAAAAAGCACCAGCGGGACATACCAATTGCACGGTGACTCATTAGTGTCATGGCATAGTAAAAATCAAACTTCCATTGCATTGTCAACCACTGAATCCGAATACATGGCGGTAGGAAGTTGAGGTACTCAATTATTTTAGCTCATGAACCAATTACTTGATTTTGATTTATCTTACGAACTGGTTCCTATTATGTGTGATAATAGTAGTATTATTACTCTTTTCAAATATACTATTCATCATTCAAAAGCTAAGCATATTGATATTAAGCATCATTTTATTAGAGATCATGTTGAAATTGGTGATTTTGTGCTTAATTTTGTCGATTACGAAAATTAGCTTGCCGGTATTTTTACAAAACCTCTCTTAGAAGAGAGATTCTGTTTTTTATGAAAAAGGCTCGGCATTACCAGTTTTTAAAAAAAATTTAATATAAAAAAAATTCAAATTAGATTTGCTTCCTTAATGAAATATTTACTTCCTTGTGTGTATGATTAATTTATTTGCGTGTTATTTCTAGAAAATATCCCTCGAATCCCACTTCCATCAATGCTTCCCTCTGTCCCATAAAGCAATCCTTCACTTCTCATAATTACACTCCCTTTTTCACATCTTTTCAGTCAATTCATAGACCTGACTTCTCATCTTCTTCTTCTTCTCTAAATAAAACCCCTTTCCCTCAAACTCTCTCACACTCATTCTCTCCGATAATGCCTAAGACCAGACCTATGGCGTCTCTCCCTCCAACTCCATCCAACTTGTCCAAAAGCTCCTCCACGAACATTTTCAATCTCTCTTCAGATTCTTTTTTGAGAGAATCTCATGTTCCTGTAGAAAAGATCTCTAAAAAGTGATCTCATGGTGACAAAGGCTCTTCTTGCAAGAAATCTCACTTAGAACCCCATGGTTTTTTCACTCAAGAAGACATACAAAAAATTTGAGGGATTTAACAAAAGGAAAAGTTTAAGAAGTTCAAAAGTCGCTTTGTAGTTTCTTGAAGGGTGATAAATCTGAAACAGCTTAAGGAATCACACTGTTCGATAAGTGATATCATTAAGGCTAAAAATTTGAAGTTGTTTCTTAAACTCTATAGTATTGAAGTTGTTGAGGACCATGTTTGCTTCCTCTATGCAAATATTCATATTTCTCAAGATAATAAAGAAATTGAAACCCTAGTGCTGGGCACTAGGATTATGTTAAATGATTTTCTATTTGATAAAATCTTTGGTATAACTCCACTGATGGAATTTCCCACATAAACAGTATCTGGCCTGATGATTTTGAAGTATCTTTTGAAGGGGCTAAAGCAGCTGTTGTTGAGTCTAGTACTGATCTTTCTAATTTTGGACCTCTGTCTTTGTGTTTTAGAAACAGAATTCTAGCCCATATTATTGCTACTACCCTGACTCCCCCGGAAAGCTCTCTTTAGCAGTATATCTACCAAGGACTTGTTTGTCTTATACTGTCTGATTAAAAAATATCGCTTAAATTGAAGTTTGTGGTTTCAAGAATATACGCTTGAAAGTGGTCAAGACTCAAGTACCTTAACTAGTTTGTCTTACGAAGCACTTATCACTCGTATTCTCAATTACTCTACGATTGATCTTTCTGGTTTTCCTGTTGTGGATATAGCTGGTACCTATGACACCTATGTTGTTGACACCCGCGCTTTTAAAAGCATGGGTTATGTGCTTGTTGACTTCCAATGGTGTAAAAAGAACTCTGTCAAAGCCCGAGCTATAAATTCTAAACCTGAAAAGGCCCTCAGTAGATTCTGCGACAGTGCTTCTCAAGGAAGTAGAAGGTTTACAGAAGCGGTTGATGATTCTGGAAGAACGCATGCTATCTCTACAAGAATCAGTTGGAAAAAATTTATCAGGTAACGAAGGATACAGGTACTAATGTAGGCAAATTGATGATAGCAGTGGATAGCTTGAAGAATTAAAGAGTTCGATCAGTGAATAAATTGGTCCAACAAACTGACTCTATCAAGGAAGGATCCAACTCTTCCAAGAATGTACTTGCCATCATATTTCAGACACCTTACTCCAACTTCTCCAAGAACGTGCAAAAGTCCTGTGACACCTTCTGTAGGAATGTGGTCAACACCTTGACCTATTTTCTCAAGAAAAAATGAATTATCTGGCTCGCTTGATTCAATAGGGGTGTGTCCCAATAAAACAATCCTTTTTGTAAACTCTCTGCACAACTTCTTTTGACTCCTCCCCTTATCAGGGGTCTGTCCTTAGTTGCACTAACCCCTTTGCTCTTATGTGTTTTGTTCCATTTATGTGTTATCTATGGATTTGTATGCTTGCCTTTTCTTTTTTATTATGCCAAAGGGGGAGAACACAACTTGAGGGGAAGCCACCACAATCTAAGGGAAAGCAAATGAAGAAATTCAGGGAAGTTTAATTATTAAAAGTTTTTACTATTGTCATCATCAAAAAGGGGGAGATTATTAGCCCCAAGTATAGTTTCAATGTTGACAAACAATATGGAAGAAATCGGACAAGCATCTATTCAAAAAGAAAAGCCACACTCAAAAGAACAGAATCAATCAAATCACTAGAGAGGAGGCACGAAAGGAAAGAGCATATTTGAAGGAAGGAAAGTGTATATTCACATACTTTGTACAAGGCAAACTTCAAGAATGAGGAAAGAAATATGGACGCATCTGATACGGACATATGACGTCATCTAGGTATTCAAAATTCATCCTAGATGACTCCGTAAATCCTTTGGATTCTCCGAAGTAATAAAGAATAGAATAGAAGAAAGGAAATTCTAATTCTCCCAAAATCAAGGCAAATACATTACTGCAGCAAGAAGAGATCGGTCAAGATTCTACAATGGTCACATTTTTTGTATCCATGTATAAATAGAATATAGAAGCCTAGGTTTTTCTTCATACATCTTCACTTGAGCAATATCTTAGTTACTTCTATAGTCTTATACAATTCATTGTAATATGTTATAGTGAAAATAAAAGAGAGAAGGAACTAGAAGCTATACTAGTAAAGGTTGCTACCTTTCACCAAAACTTATCTCATAAGCTATTGGAAAAATCTTCTGTAATCATTCAAGTTGCTCTAAAGGGAACCTCTTTTAACCCAAGGGGACTGGAAGTAGGCACCACAAGGGTGTTCCGAACTAGGATAAAGTTTTTTTATTTCCTATCTTTTATATTCTATCATTACTGCTTTTAGTACTAACGTCGTTGTAGAGGGAAATCGACTAACAGACTGCCTTAATCGACTTGAAGTATAAGAATTTCAATTCACCCCCACCCCCCACCCCTCTTGTTTATCAAACGATAAGCTCGGGCTAGTAATGATATCGAATGTCTACCACATTCAGGGTGTAGACTCAGAGTGTGATAGTAGCTAGGGGTGTTCATGACTCGGTTTGGATCGGTTTTGTGGTAAAACCAAAACTAAACCAATTGAGTCAGCTTTTTAATTATTAAAACCAAACCAAACCAAATATAATTCATATCCATCGGTTTGTTGTTGTCGGTTTGATTCCGTTTGGTTCAGTTTTTTTGGTTTATGACGTCTCCTAATTGGCTCAGCTATTGCCTAAACTTCACTCAACAACATCTAACACGACGCCTTTTACATGTGAATTAACTATCAAATTGATAAAGCTAACACAGATCAACATCTAACAGATTGATAAAGCTACTGCCTGAACCTTCCATGTTCCCTCAGCAACATCTAACACAGAGCAACATTGATCTTTCCCAGTAAATGATAAAGCTAATAACTAAATGCAGAATTGGGAACTTGTACCAACACTTATGGAAACAGAGGGATTAAGAAGAAAAAAATCAATAATTATAAAATGTAAGTGCAAAAGTGAAGTTTATGATTAAAATGTAACAAAATATTTATATTTTATTTATGAATAATATATAAATAATTATAAAATTTGTATATATAATTTATTGGTTCGGTTAGATTATTTTTTTGGTTTCTTCTAAGTAAAATCAAAACCAAACCAAATAGAGTCGGTTTTTAAAATTTAAAACGAAACCAAATCAAATATCAATTTTTTTAATCGATTTGGTTCGGTTTACGGTTCGGTTTGATTATTAACCAAACCATGAACAGCCCTAAATTAGTATCACCTTAATGTGAGGCTTTTTAACTCTGCAATAATGTAATACCAAGACCAATAAAAGAGAATATACTTCATCCATCGGACAGAACCCATACCCCCTAACCAGACGTCAGTTTTAAGTCGCACTTAGTGTGCACAACACAGAGGCATGCACATTAATAATTTTATAAAAAAATATATCAAGGTTCAAAAGGTTTTATTGATTACTATCAAATGTAAATAAAGTGCTCAAATTGTGATTGATACATATAAAATGATTTTAGTAATAAAATTCTAGTTCTAAAGTTATTAAATTATCAATGCAATCCTTTTGTAGAGGGGGAAAGAATTTACTAAGAATCGGGTTACTTGAATAAACAAGAAAATAATGCGGAAGAAAAAATACTAAGATTAAAGACAAGAAATTAAAGATAGGCGAAATTTGAGAATAAAATTCCCAAATTCGAGATAAAGTGCTAAGAGCCCTAATTGATCTTAGTATTCAAAATTAATGGATTAAGACTAATTATGATACTAATAGAGTCAATTCAAGAACTTAGATCAAAAGTGATCTAGACCCCTATTTCGAAGAAACTAAAGACAACAATTAGTATAAGACTAATCACCTTCTTTAATTAACTTTAATAGAAACCAAAGATATCAAATTAAGAATTAAACTTACCTCCTAAAGGAATCGTACTTATAGGGTTGCAAGAAAAATCCAAGTAGCCACACACAAAGGTGTAAAGAAGAGAAACCTCTCAAATAATATTAATCATCATGTTTTTTTAAATAACAAAATTCGTCCCTACATATAGGGAAAACCTATCCCAAATAGCATTGGATTCGAATTCTACTTTTATGGAAATAAATAGAAAAATCTAACTAGGAAACTTTAAATTAGGTAACTTTTAAACTAGGAAAACACCCAAAAACTACCTAATAAAAATAAGGAAAAAAAAATTCAAATTTCTAACCAAAACATAAGCCTAAAGTATGTAACGACCCTCCAATTCATTTTGTGAAATTTTATTATTTTACCCCTCCTCGTAGTTTCTAGACGTGATTTATGACTTTTGGGAATGGATAGTACGGACCTCGAGGTGTTCGGGAGCGATTTAAGTCATTAGTTGAGTTCTTGAGTTTTAATAAAGTTAAGCCGGGCATGGTCAGCCTTCGATCGAGATGACCTCGGATTAGTGTTGTAATGTTTCCAATAGGTTCAAGACGTAAATTTTAGTCAATTTACATATTTGGGTTATTTTCATGGGATTTCAAATAAATTTTGAGGGTCTACTTGAAGTTTTAGGTTATTTTAGACAATTAATTAAAGTGGGGGGTGATTAAACTAAATCCACAAACTCATAAACTACCCTATATCAAAACTAGTAGGCTTAACTCCCCTAGATCATAACAACGATAGGAAGAAAATAGAATTCATCGGGAAAATTGAGTTGTGCAACGTCTACGTCTCGACGGAAAGTTCAGGTGAGAACTCCAACTTGTTCTCGGCAACTCTTTACTGCTAAGTTAGACCCAATGTTCTAGAATACAGTAGTGGTGGGTTTTATACCCCTCTAGTCTCAATTGTTATAGTTTCATGGAATCTCGTTCATGTAGATTTAGGAGACAATAAAGTATGGATCAATGTTGTGGGTAATTTGGTTTCTCTCATGGTGGAGTTAGATGTGAATTGGTGGATCATTCATGTCACTTATAATAATGATATAATGATTAGAACGGGAGTAGTACATCAAGAGGTCACTGGTACGGGAGAAGCAGAAATTAGGATGTTATTAAAAGGGTTATAAATTGAAGAATAATTATAAGTTAATGATGATCCAATGATGATATGATAAGTTAATGACCTAGTTTGGTCTTAAGAATGTTAATGATGACTAATAATTAGATTATGATGGAAAGTGGTGGAGGTGAAATAATTTAATGGTATTAAATTGGTGCATTAGAAGTAGGCGTGAATGGATAACGTTATGTCCTATATGTATAAACCTTTCCAGTGCTTTTTATACTAGTAAAATGTAATGATTTGGTAAGATGACCAATCATTAGGCTACAGTGGTTGATAGGATAGGTACACGGTTGGTTTTAATGCATAAGGAAATAGACCACAACCACTGTTTCATTATTTTGCTTCAAAATTCGAGAATTTCAATATGATTTTCTTATCGTCTTTGCAATTATTATTATGATACAATGTAGGTTTTAAGTCTAAGATTTTTAGAGTAAGAATTCATAAATTGGAAATTTTATGTTTGACTAGATTGGGATCGTTCGAAAGCGATTCGGGAGGGTAAAGCTTCCATCTGATTCTTTCGATTTCAAGTTTACTTCGCAGGCCTTCTTTTAAGGCAAGTCGAGACTTTCTTAGACTTTTTTTCAAAGTGCTTATGTGTTAGTTATGTGTAATGGGAGTAATGGGAATGGGGGTCCTGTATAGATGAAGTGACGAGCATCTATGTGGGTACTGGTGTTATTTGAGGGATTAAAATCAGTTAATTGTTTGTTTGAACAATTTTTCCATATTTGCTAGCATGATTGAGTAGATTTGCTATTGTAAATAAATTGTTGAAAATGTTAGCTAATGAGAATACTCCCATTGGATAAGTTGAGTTGATTTTGGAATTGATATCTATCTGGCATAAGACATGAAATGTTTTGCTTAATTTGTACTGTTGATTTGGAATCGGAGTCGCACGCCTGCACATCATGCATTGCATTTCATATGGGGTCGGAGTGCACGCTTGCACATTATTATTTATTTATTGGGATCGGAGTGCATGCCTGTACAATATATTTATTGGGACCGGAGTGCACGCCTGCACAGTACATGGACCTTGTGAGTCCCCCATGGGTCCTGACCTTGAAGCCATTGCTCGATAGGTGTGTATACAACATATGCATTGCATTGCATTCATTCTTTCCTTGTTCAGATTGAGTAAGGTGTTTTGTTGATTTCGTACTATTCATTGAGTACTTGAATATCTGCTACTTGATTTCATTGTACTGAGGATTTCTTAGACTGTGTTATGATATCCTTATGACCGTTAGACTTGATTATTCCGTTGGATTAGAGTCCCTTTTTGAGTGCAGGTTGTATGGTTGTTTTAGAGGTTTGACGTGGTGTCACTCGTCACCACTTTCTATTAGGGTCGGTCGACGATGCTTGCTGAGTACACGTGGTTCCGTACTCACCCTTGCTTTTCTGCACCTTCCGTGCAGGTACCGATCCGACGGCCTCTGGGCATTGATTCCTGTGGTCTCTTCTGTGTTAGCATCTTTGGAGATTCGAGGTAGCTGCTATTGATTTCAGAGACTACTGAAATCTCCTCCACTCTTATCTTTATGCATTTTTCCGCATTTTAAGATACTCAGACTTTTCTTTGATTTCTGTATTTAGAGGCTTGTAATAGTGACTACCAGATCTGGGATTGTCTATATTTCGGCGACACTACTTATTAATCCACTTTGGAAGATAATTTGGATTTATTTTTTTTGCTCTTATTTCTTCCGCTTCTATACATTTGGGATATTATGTTTGGGATTAGGTTCTTGGCTTACCTATCACGGAGAGTCAGATAGGTGCCATCACGATCCAATTTTTGGGTCGTGACAGATGGTATCAGAGCCCCAGGTTCATTGGTCTCACAAATACAAGCCAAGTCTAGTAGAGTCTTGCGGATCGGTGCGGAGACGTCCGTTACCTATCTTCGAGAGGCTATGGGACTTTATGAAATATTCATTTCTTCTTTCTTATCGTGCAATATTGATCCTTTAATTTGAAATACTGAGATTCTTGTCTTATTCTCTCACAGATGGTTAGGACTCGTGCGTCTAAGGACGATGGTCAGGAGCCCGTACCAGCCCCTGAGCCTGCTGCCTATGCTGGGACACGTGGACACGGTAGGGGACGTGGTAGGGGCAGAGGTCATGGTAGAGAGAGAGCTCGGAGATCCACTCACATTTCTCATAGTGTAGGGTCTCTCGAGTCTGAGTTTGAGGCAGGTGATGATGATATTCAGGTTCCAGCTGATGGTGTGGCCCCAGGTCAGGCACCACCGGGATTTGTTGCTACACCGATTCTTCAGGATACCTTGATTCGGGTTCTGGGAGTTTTGGAGAGTATTGCTCAGGAAGGCGGATCATTAGGTACTCCACAGGATTCACACGCTAGGGTGGGGGCCCAGACCCCATATCAGCAGCCCATTCCTATTTATCAGGGTCCAGTGGTTCATCTAGCACCGAGGTATGATGGTATGCCTCTAGCAGGGGTAGGAGCTACCGGTGGGGTTAGGGCAGTTATGTCTGATAATGAGCAGCATCGGTTTGAGAAGTTTAGGAAGATGGACCCACCGTAGTTTCAGGGTGATCAGCGTGAGGACGCCTATGAATTTCTGGTCAGTTGTCATGAGAGACTTCAGAGTGTGGGATTGGTTGACTCCCACGGAGTTGATTATACTACCTTGCAGATGCGTGGTCTAGCCAAGCAGTGGTGGCGCTCCTATATTGATTCTAGGCCAGCAAGTTCTCCACCGATGACTTGGGCTATGTTTGCACAGGCTTTTCTTGACAGATTCGTCCGTCGTAGCTTGAGGGAGGAGCGTAGACGCCAGTTTGAGCATTTGACACAGGAGGGTATTTCTGTGGCTGAGTATGAGATTCAATTTTATGCCTTATCCCTTTATGCTATGGTGATCTTGCCAGACGAAGATGAGATGATTAGGAGGTTTATGAGAGGTTTGACCCTCAGGATTAAAGAGGTCGTGTTTGCTGTAGCCCAGTCTGGGGCTTCTCTTCAAAGGGTAGTTGAGTCAGCAAAGGAGTTTGAGTTGATGCATTGTGAGGAGTATGGGGATCTGAGGGACAAGAGGTCCCGCACTTCTGGTCGATTCAGTAGTACCTCATCTGGAGGTAGGGGTTTGTTCAGACGAGATTTTTGCCCTCAGCAGGGTAGACCAGTTCAGGCAGCGATGCAGGCATCGGATGGTAGACATTCAGGTCGGGGTTCTTATGGTTCAGGACAGGCTTCATATGGTTCATCTCAGCGGTTTTTAGGCTGTGGTGATCATACTGGGTATTCAAGTCACTCTCATCAGTTGATGGCTCCCAAGTCATGTTATGAGTGTGGTAGTCCGGATCATCTTTGGAGGGATTGTCCAGTGTACAGACAGAGGGGTCCACAGCACGGTCATCAGGCCCTTGCTAGAGCCACAGCGCCTCCGGCTAGAGGTCGGGACAGATCTCAGGGAGGTAGAGGTGCACCACCAGCTGGTAGGGGAGGTGGTAGCGGAGTGACCCATGCGATAGATAATAGAGCTCATTGTTATGCTTTCCCAGGGAAGCCAGAGGCAGAGTCTTCTGATGCAGTCATTACAGGTATCGTCTCAGTTTGCCATCAACCTGCTTCAGTGTTATTTGATCCTGGTTCTACTTTCTCCTATGTGTATGCATACTTTTCTTTCAGCCTTGATAGGATATGTGAGTCTATAGCTGTTCCTATTCGTGTTTCTACCCCAGTAGGTGATTCCTTAGTGGTGGATCGGGTGTACCGATCCTGTGTTGTTTCTATTTTGGGGTGTGATACCTGGGTAGATTTAATTATCCTTGATATAGTTGATTTTGATGTGATTTTGGGCATGGATTGGCTTTCTACCTATCATGCTATCTTAGATTGTCATGCTAAAACAGTTACTTTGGCTATGCCTGATCGCTCGAGGTTGGAGTGGAAAGGTGTTCAGAGTTCGTATCCTAAGGAGGTGATTTCATTTATTCAGGCCCATCGGTTAGTTGAGAAAGGGTGTCTATCATATTTGGCTTATGTTCGTGATACTAGTACCGAGACACCTTCTTTGGAGTCAGTAAGGGTAGTTAAAGAGTTCATGAATGTATTTCCTACTGATCTTCCGGGTGTTCCTCCTGATAGAGACATCGATTTTGGTATTGATTTGGAGCCGGGCACTAAACCCATTTCGATTCCTCCTTATAGAATGGCACCGGCGGAATTAAAGGAATTGAAAGACCAGCTTCAGGATTTATTAAGTAAGGGGTTTATTCGACCTAGTGTATCACCTTGGGGTGCTCCGGTGTTGTTTGTGAAGAAGAAAGATAGTTCTATGAGGATGTGCATTGATTATCGACAGTTGAACAAGGTGACAATCAAGAATAAGTATCCTCTACCACGTATTGATGACCTTTTTTACCAGCTTCAGGGTGCTTCAGTGTTCACGAAGATTGACTTGAGGTCAGGGTATCATCAGCTGAAGATTCGGGCTTCGGACATTCCTAAGACAGCCTTTCGGACTAGCTATGGCCACTATGAGTTCTTGGTGATGTCCTTTGGGTTGACTAATGCCCCGAAAGCATTTATGGAGTTGATGAATAATGTGTTTCGACCTTATCTGGATTCATTTGTTATTGTGTTCATCGATGACATTTTGGTGTATTCCAGGAGCGAGGAGGATCATGTGAAGCATTTGAGGATCGTACTCCAGAGGTTGAGAGATGAGAAGTTATATGCCAAGTTTTCAAAGTGTGAATTTTGGCTTAGTTCTGTGGCATTCTTAGGACACGTGGTGTCCAAAGATGGTATTATGGTCGATCGGCCAAGGTTGAGGCGGTTCGAAATTGGTCACGGCCTACTTCACCTTCAGATATTCAGAGTTTTATTGGGTTGGCAGGCTATTACAGGAGATTCGTGCAGGGTTTCTCTTCCATTGCAGCTCCTATGACTCGATTGACTCAGAAGAATGTGGTTTTTCAGTGGTCTGATAAGTGTGAGGAGAGCTTTCAAAAGCCCAAGACTCTGTTGACTTTAGCTCCTATCTTGACCTATGGAAGGTGAGGGCTTTACTGTGTTCTGTGATGCTTCTGGTATTGGCTTGGGTGGTGTGTTGATGCAAAAAAATAAGGTGGTAGCGTATGCGTCGAGGCAGTTGAAGCCACATGAGAGGAATTACCCTACCCACGATTTGGAGTTAGCAGCGGTGGTGTTCGTATTAAAGTTATGGCGGCACTATTTGTATGGAGTTCATTGTGAAGTGTACACTGATCATCGCAGCCTTCAATATATCTTCAAGCAAAAGGAGTTGAATTTGAGACAGCGTAGGTGGTTAGAGTTGTTGAAAGATTATGATATAACTATCCTATATCATCCGGGCAAGGCCAATGTAGTGGCAGATGCCTTGAGTAGGAAGGCAGTTAGTATGGGAAGTCTTGCATTATTGAGTGTGGAGGAGCGACCATTAGCCAGAGAAGTCCAGCAGTTGGCTAATAATTTCATGCGTCTTGCTATCTCCGAGTCGGGTAGAGTTCTTGCAAGTGTAGAGGCGAGGTCCTTGTTGATAGAGCAGATTCGAGATCGTCAGTTTGAGGATGAAAAGTTATGTATTATCAGAGATAAAGTGATGCGAGGTGAGGCTAAGGAGGCGATTTTAGACCAGGAGGGTGTCTTAAGGATAAAGGGACGGATCTGTGTTCCTAGAGTAGGTGATTTGACTAGATCTATTATGGATGAGGCCTATTGTTCACGGTATTCCATTCATCCATGCGCAGCAAAAATGTATCATGACCTAAAACAACATTATTGGTGGTGTAGGATGAAGAGGGATATTATAGAGTTTGTGGCTAAGTGTCTAAATTGCCAGCAGGTGAAATATGAGCACCGAAGACCAGGTGGTTTGCTTCAGAGGATGCCCATTCCCGAGTGGAAATGGGAGCGTATTACTATGGATTTCATTGTTGGGTTACCTCAGACCTTGGGGAAGTTTGATTCTATTTGGGTGATTGTGGACAGATTGACCAAATCAGCCCATTTTGTGCCTGTGAAGATGAACTATAATGCAGAGAAATTAGCCAAAATCTACATTCGTGAGATAGTTCGATTACATGGCGTGCCCGTTTCCATTATTTCAGATAGAGGTACTCAGTTCACTTCGAACTATTGGAGTACTTTGTAGCGGGAGTTGGGTACTCAATTGGATATGAGTACAGCATTTCATCCACAGACAGATGGTCAGTCGGAGTGAACTATTCAGGTGTTGGAGGACATGTTGCGAGCTTGTGTAATGGATTTCAGGGGTCACTGGGATCAGTTTTTACCCTTGGTAGAGTTCTCCTATAATAATAGCTACCATTCTAGTATTCAGATGGCTCCATTCGAGGCATTGTATGGAAGAAGGTGTAGGTCCCCAGTTGGGTGGTTCGACTCTTTTGAGGTTAGACCTTGGGGTACCGATTTGCTGAGGGACTAGATGGACCGAGTGAGATTGATCCAGGATCGGCTCTTAGCTGCTCAGAGTAGACAAAAGAGTTACGCTGACAGAAAGGTCCGTGACTTGGAGTTCATGCAGGGTGAGCGGGTCTTGTTGAAGGTATCACCCATGAAGGGTGTGATAAGGTTTGGGAAGAAAGAAAAGCTCAGTCCGAGGTTCATTGGCCCTTTTGAGATTCTTCATCGCATTAGGCCAGTGGCTTATGAGTTGGCTTTGCCACCGGGTCTTTCAGCCGTGCATCCGGTTTTTCATTTTTCGATGTTAAATAGGTACCATCCGGATGATTCGCATGTGATTCTGTGGGACTCAGTGAGTTTGGATCAGAATCTAGCATTTGAGGAAGAGCCTATAGTTATTCTGGATAGGCAGGTTAGGAAGTTGAGATCCAAGGAGATAGCTTCTGTGAAGGTGCAGTGGAGGCATCGCCCTGTGACGGAAGCCACTTGGGAGGTTGAGTCCGACATGCAAAGCATATATCCTCATCTTTTTTATAGTCCAGATACTTCTTTCTCTTTACGTTCGAGGACGAACGTTTGTTTTAGTGGTGGATGATGTAACGACCCTCCAATTCGTTTTGTGAAATTTTATTATTTTAACCCTCCTCGTAGTTTCTAGACGTGATTTATGACTTTTGGGAATGGATAGTACGGACCTCGAGGTGTTCGGGAGCGATTTAAGTCATTAGTTGAGTTCTTGAGTTTTAATAAAGTTAAGCCGGGCATGGTCAGCCTTCGATCGAGATGACCTCGGATTAGTGTTGTAATGTTTCCAATAGGTTCAAGACGTAAATTTTAGTCAATTTACATATTTGGGTTATTTTCATGGGATTTCAAATAAATTTCGAGGGTCTACTTGAAGTTTTAGGTTATTTTAGACAATTAATTAAAGTGGGGGGTGATTAAACTAAATCCACAAACTCATAAACTACCCTATATCAAAACTAGTAGGCTTAACTCCCCTAGATCATAACAACGATAGGAAGAAAATAGAATTCATCGGGAAAATTGAGTTGTGCAACGTCTACGTCTCGACGGAAAGTTCAGGTGAGAACTCCAACTTGTTCTCGGCAACTCTTTACTGCTAAGTTAGACCCAATGTTCTAGAATACAGTAGTGGTGGGTTTTATACCCCTCTAGTCTCAATTGTTATAGTTTCATGGAATCTCGTTCATGTAGATTTAGGAGACAATAAAGTATGGATCAATGTTATGGGTAATTTGGTTTCTCTCGTGGTGGAGTTAGATGTGAATTGGTGGATCATTCATGTCACTTATAATAATGATATAATGATTAGAACGGGAGTACTACATCATGAGGTCACTGGTACGGGAGAAGTAGAAATTAGGATGTTATTAAAAGGGTTATAAATTGAAGAATAATTATAAGTTAATGATGATCCAATGATGATATGATAAGTTAATGACCTAGTGTGGTCTTAAGAATGTTAATGATGACTAATAATTAGATTATGATGGAAAGTGGTGGAGGTGAAATAATTTAATGGTATTAAATTGGTGCATTAGAAGTAGGCGTGAATGGATAACATTATGTCCTATATGTATAAACCTTTCCAGTGCTTTTAATACTAGTAAAATGTAATGATTTGGTAAGATGACCAATCATTAGGCTACAGTGGTTGATAGGATAGGTACACGGTTGGTTTTAATGCATAAGGAAATAGTCCACAACCACTGTTTCATTATTTTGCTTCAAAATTCGAGAATTTCAATATGATTTTCTTATCGTCTTTGCAATTATTATTATGATACAATATAGGTTTTAAGTCTAAGATTTTTAGAGTAAGAATTCATAAATTGAAAATTTTATGTTTGACTAGATTGGGCTCGTTCGAAAGCGATTCGGGAGGGTAAAGCTTCCATTTGATTCTTCCGATTTCGAGTTTACTTCGCAGGCCTTCTTTTAAGGCAAGTTGAGACTTTCTTAGACTCTTTTTCGAAGTGCTTATGTGTTAGTTATGTGTAATGGGAGTAATGGGAATGGGGGTCCCCTATAGATGAAGTGACGAGCATCTATGCGGGTACCGGTGTTATTTGAGGGATTAAAATCAGTTAATTGTCTGTTTGAACAATTTTTCCATATTTGCTAGCATGATTGAGTAGATTTGCTATTGTAAATAAATTGTTGAAAATGTTCGCTAATGAGAATACTCCCATTGGATAAGTTGAGTTGATTTTGGAATAGATATCTATTTGGCATAAGACATGAAATGCTTTGCTTAATTTGTATTGTTGATTTGGGATCGGAGTCGCACGCCTGCACATCATGCATTGCATTTCATATGGGGTCGGAGTGCACGCCTGCACAGTACATGGACCTTGTGAGTCCCCCATGGGTCCTGACCTTGAAGCCATTGCTCGGTAGGTGTGTATACAACATATGCATTGCATTGCATTCATTCTTTCCTTGTTCAGATTGAGTAAGGTGTTTTGTTGATTTCATACTATTCATTGAGTACTTGAATATCCGCTACTTGATTTCATTGTATTGAGGATTTCTTAGATTGTGTTATGATATCCTTATGACCGTTAGACTTGATTATTCCGTTTGATTAGAGTGGCTTTTCGAGTGCAGGTTGTATGGTTGTTTTAGAGGTTTGACGTGGTGTCACTTGTCACCACTTTGAATTAGGGTCGGTCGACGATGCTTGCTGAGTACACGTGGTTCCGTACTCACCCTTGCTTTTCTGCACCTTCCGTGCAGGTACCGATCCGACGGCCTCTGGGCATTGATTCCTGTGGTCTCTTCTGTGTTAGCATCTTTGGAGATTCGAGGTAGCTGCTATTGATTTCAGAGACTACTGAAATCTCCTCCACTCTTATCTTTATGCATTTTTCCGCATTTTAAGATACTCAGACTTTTCTTTGATTTCTGTATTTAGAGGTTTGTATTAGTGACTACCAGATCTGGGATTATCTATATTTCGGCGACACTACTTATTAATCCACTTTGGAAGATTATTTGGATTTTTATTTTTTTTTTGCTCTTATTTCTTCCGCTTCTATACATTTGGGATATTATGTTTGGGATTGGGTTCTTGGCTTACCTATCACGGAGGGTTGGATAGGTGCCATCACAATCCAATTTTTGGGTCGTGACAAAGTAGCACTAATGTCAGCCCCTTTCCCACGTGAGATTTCAGCCCTTTTTCGGCGAGAACTTCAGCCCTTTGGGCTTGATTTCTTTAGCAACTTTGGGCATGCAAATCAAGTTCTCTTTGGGCCTCCATGTGGCAGCTCTTTGGGCTATCCTTTGGGGCTTCATGTGGAGCCCAAGTATACTCGTCTTTGGTTTGAACTTGATCCATGAAATATGTGTAGCGCTTAGTCCACTCTTTTTCACAACTCTTGGGCTTGTTTTTAGATATTTCTTCCACAATAAGCATCTTCTTGATTTTCCATTGAAACCCGTCAACTTTAGTGCAAGTATGCAAACGTGGATGCTATCAGAATTCTTTCACTGGCTGACGCAATCAAAGAGAAAGTTGTGCAATCTGCGTTTTCAATGATATGTCCATCAAAAAAGTCATCCTGCAGGATCAAAAAAATATTTTCAAGTTAGACAATTTAACTTACATGGTTAGACTTTGAATATGTGACAACCAAATGAAATTTAGCTCTTATTAGATAAATATAACACATGTCATTGTCAATTATAATCTTTCAACCGATTAATATTTGATGCACTTTATACGTGAAGAAATTATTTTCCTTCTCAGTCATGTATTATCTAACCTGGTCTTGAAAGGACCAACAAACCCTAAATTTCATATCAAAATTTGTGAGAAAAGATATTCCATAAAAAATAATCAAATTTTCATACTATTTTTCACATTTATCTATTATTACCTTATAACTCATGTTCTCCTCGTTAATATAGAAAGTTTGAGAGATAGCATTGTGTGCCTGAAATGTCACATACAACTTGTTACAATCTACAAGCAAGTACATGTTATAAATCCAATATTAATTGTGATTCAATCAAAATATACATATTTTTCTTGTCAAAGAAAAATTAACTATTCATGAATATTTTATAAGTACAATAATAATTATCATTTAGAGATCTCATGTCAAGTGATAAATTCTTGCATTATATATACATAATGACTAGCTTGCTCATGATGGCTACTAGGAAGAAATTTTAGAAGCAAAAAATTATTTTTAAAATTTTAAATTAGTCACAAGAATTAACTTATAACTAAAAAACTACTCATAACACCTAAAATGCCTAAGCTCCCAGCAAGTAAATGCTATAGATCAAATATTAATTGTGATTCAATCAAAATATGCATATTTTTCTTGTCAAAGAAAAAAAAACTATTCATGAATATTTCATAAAATACAATAATAATTATCATTTAGCTATCTCATATCAAGTGATATATTCTTACATTTCATAGACGTAATGACTAGCTTGCTCATGATGGGTACTTAGAAGAAATTATAGAAGCAAAAATAATTTTTAAAATTTTAAATTAGTCAACAAGGATTAACTTATAACTGAAAAACTATTCATAATACCTAAAATGTCTAAACTCCAAGCAAATAAATAATGCTACAGATTAATTATTATATTGTGATTCAACCAGAACATACATAGTTTGCTTGTCAAAGAAATATTAACTAAATATTTTATAAAATACAATATTCATTATCATTTAGAAATCTCATGTCAGGTGATAAATTCTTGCATTTCATACACATAATGGCTAACTTGATCGTGCTGGCCACTAGAATGAAATTTCAGAAGCAAAAATAATTTTTAAAATTTCAAATTAGTCAATTAGGATTAACTCATAATTGAAAACTACTCATAACACTAAAGATGTCTAAATTATTTGAAAACCTTCCGCCTTATCTCGTGTGCCAAATGATACCTTCAAAATTATCCAATTGTACACATCAATCTAATAAATACAAAATATTGTACATCTTTTTCATTCAGACAACTTAACCATAGTTAAAGTGATATATGCATTTTTACTTTGATCTTTAATGACGAAGGTTAACTTTCTTAATTTGGTGTAAACATGTAAGTATTTACTCTCTTTTTAATCTTATTTTTAAAAGTAATTCTTTTATATATTTGAAAACTCGTTTAACTTTTACAGAGGCCTAAACCTTTTTGGAAAAAAAAAAAAAAAATAAATTGACAGAGATGTAAACCTTAACTACATGTATATTCAATATAAACTGAAGCTATTTTATGAAAAAAGGAGGGAAAAAAATGTATTTGATAAAAGATCAAAAAGAATGTCAGAAGTGGGATTTGAACCCACGCCCTCTTACGAAGACCAGAACTTGAGTCTGGCGCCTTAGACCACTCGGCCATCCTGACTTGTTATGCTCTCCATCTCTCTGCTTATATTAGTTCTTTAAATTCAAACGTAAGTAGAATCTTTTTTAATAAGAGTTTAGAATAAATGGAATAGAAGGACAGAGTGAGAAAATTATGTTTGAATCATCTAAGGAATCCATCAGTATTCCAACCTACTCTCACTTTTTACTTTTTTTGCTTAAAAAAACAAATAAAATTAACCATACTTTGAAGTTTGAATGAGATTTTTGCAAATATTCTGTACTAATATTGAAGTTTAGAAAGTTTAGTAAAGATCAAGCACCGAAGGGTGTGGTGGTCAATGATGTAAGTTGAACACCATGAAATATCAGGTTTAATTCTTAAGTGACAGATATCTCGCAAGTTAATCGAGATATGTGCAAACTGGTTCGGACACCACAATTATAAATAAAAAAACAAAAGATTTACTAAACATCATTATTAGGAAAACACTAGTGGTCTTAGGTAATAGTAACCTGCCACGATATAGTTTTAGATTTGATTCTTGGCTTGTGCATGGTTTAAAATTTTAACACACTATCCACCCCTTCAATCTTTTAACTTCTTTGTTCTCTTTTACTGGTACTTGAATTTGTTCATTTGGAACTTTCTTGACTTTACATTTTCTTTTTAAAAAAAATTACTGCATTTGTTTATTTTGTTTTAAGTGGCATTTACGCTCCCGAAAATCAATTTGAAGAAAAGTTAAATTTATTAGATTAATTTAATAATTTAAAATTAAATATTATTAAAAAATTATACGAGAAGTACTATACGTTTGTAAATTTTTCAATATGAATAAAATAAATAAATATATTATAAAATATTGATCAAAATTTATATAGTTTAAATCTCAAAAAATGAAACATGTTACATAAATTGAGATAGAGAAAGTATACAAGTTTAATACTCCCTCTATCTCATATTAATTGTCAAATTTCCTTTTTATACTCTCTTTAGAAAAGCATAAATAAACAATATTTTTTACTAATTTACTCGTAACTTGTTTCATATAATCAATATTGTTAACTTAAAAAATAATTAATTTAAAAGGCAAAATGCAAAAAGAGTTAATTAATTCTATCTAAATTTTATGAACCGCTCCCTCCGTCCATTTTTATTTTTTCATGTTTAACTTGGTGCACCCCTTAAAAAATAATAAATAATAAAGTAATTTTATTATATTATCCCTATTTATTACTATAAGTCATTTAAATGTTGAAATTGGAAATACTAAAAGATAAATCATCTCTTGATTTTTTAAACTAGACAAATATTCTTAATATACTGAACAAGTAAAAATTTATGAGAAAGTAACAAATATTTTGAAACACTTTTAATAATATCGATAATTAATATGGAATGGAAAAAATACCGTTGTCATAAATAAAGTGGTAACAAAACAGGGCACAAGTCAACAAAAAAACAAAAATGGATATAACAACTAGGTGAAGTGCAAATACTGGATTACTCCCTCTAGTTCATATTTATTTAATTTGTGAGTCAATATATATTTATTAAGAAAAAAAATAGAACATAAATTAGATACCAATTCCCACTTTTGTCCTTTTAAAATCAAATTAAAATCATAATTATGAACAATTAAGTCTCTTGAATTCATTAACTAAAAAATATAAATAAAGGACCAAAATGAAAGAAAATTCCAACAACTCTCTTGAAAATTGAACAATTAAGTTATTATGAACATTAAAAAATTATTCACAAATTAAGTTAATATGAACTAGAGGGAGTACTAATTAAGTGGGATAAGGCGCTGCTATTTTAGTGGAAAATGGCCTTTTTAATGTAATCAATATTGTTTACTTTAAAAATAATTAATTTAAAAGGAAAATGCAGAAACTATTCTATCCGTTCATTGTTACTTGTTCATGTTTGATTTGGCACACTCCTTAAGAAATAATAAATAAAAGACTAATTTTATTTTTGATTTTCATTTTTATATATTAAGAAAAGATTAAAAAATTCAGTTTTACTCTTAATTTATTTACGAAGACTTTTTAAAATTTCAAATGGTCAATTTCAACTAGTACCAATTAATAGGGATAGTATGGTAAAGTCACTATGTCAATCATTGTTTTCTTAATAGGTATGTCAAGTCAAAAAGTGACAAGTAATTTTGAACGGAGGGAGTATTAATCATTTAAATGTTAAAAAATGAAACAATATTTAATAACAAGGGTAAAATAGGTACAAAATAGTAAATTATCTCTTGATTTGTTAAACTAGACAAGTAAATTTGAATAACCATTTAGTATAATGGATAAGTAAATTTGGACAACTATTTTAATATATTGGACAAGTAAAGATGAACCGAGAAAGTAACAAGTACTCCCTCCGTCCATCTTTACTTGTCCACTACACTAAAAATAGATGTCCAATAATACTTGTCTCGTTTGAAAATTAATGAATAATTTATTTTTTTCTACCCATTTTACCCTTGCTATTAAATATTATTCATTACTCAATGTATTTTTCAAGGCATTACATTTATTATATTCACAAGGTAATATAGTAAAATTACACCTATTATTTATTGCTTCTTAACATGTGTACCAAGTCAATAGTGGACAAGTATTATCGAAAAGAGAATGTATTTTGAAACAGATTTTTTATAATACCAACAACTAATATGAAATTGAGAAAGTATTGTTATCATCATTACAGTGGAAACTAGGGGTGGCAATTTCAACCCATATAAGTGAAATGAGTCCATTTAATTCATATTTAATTAATTGGATCACTCATATTTTAAATGGCTACTTTTGTCCTTTCCCCTTTTAAAAGCTCATACAAATATACACAAAATGGATAAAATATTGGTATTCATATAAGCCCATAGATCACCCACTTATGCTCAAAATCGCTAATTGCACTGAACAAATTTATTTTTTTTTGGAAAAAAAAAAATTAGAGGGGTGGGCTGGGCTAGTGTGGACTGAGGGATGGGGGTAGGGTGGAGTGGGCTTGGAAAGGGGTAGGGTGGGGGGTAGGGCAGAATTTTTCTTTTTGGAAAAAAAAAATAATTTTCTTTTAAGAAAATTTTATGGGGTGGGTGGGGATGGAGCATGGAAGGTAGGGCAGAAAAAAAATTAATTTTTTTTTTAAATTTATTTTAGTTTTCTTTTTAAAAAAATTTTGGGATGCGGGGATTGCGGAATGCAGAAGGGGGTAGGAGGATGGGGGAGGGTCAGAAAAGAATTTTTTTTAAAAAAATATATATATATTTTGGTGGGGGGAAGGGGTGGAGAGGGTCCGTGGGGGAAGGCGGGTAGGAGGGTGGGGCGGGGTTAATTTTTTTTTTATTTTTTTTGGGGGGGGGTGTGGAGGTGGGGGGTGCGTGGGGAGGGCAGGGGGGGGGGGGAATTTTTAGAAAAATAAATTTTAAAAAAAAATTGGGGGTGGGGTGGGGTGGAAGGGGGATGGTCGAGGGGTAAGATAAAATTTTTGAAAATTTTCAAAAAACAAATTAAAAAAAAAAATTGGGGGAGGGGGTATGGGATAGAGGGGCTCATAGGGGGTGGGAGAGTAAGAAATTTTTTTAAAACAAAATTAGGAGGGTGAGGTTGGGGGTAAAAACGAAACAAGTTGTTATGCATATAGAAGTTTTAAAGGCTCTAGAAGTTAAAGTGAGTTCTAACCATTTTTATCCAGTTCATATTTAACCAAAAATTACATACACATACGACTTAACTAGCCATATTTACACTAATTCTTTCCCTTCAAAAGTAATTACAAAAATTCTTAAAAGCACTTTCTCTCGCTAAAAATCTGATACATAGCACAACCCCCTCCCCCCCTCTCCTCTTCGCGAAAATGCCCTAGAAAAGTGAATTAAATCACGCATGTATCGGCGGTTTCAACAATTTTAGAAGATTTTGAATTGAATTTATCTTCTTCTCAACTTCATCTTCAAATTTACAAGCTTCAACTATTTTTCCTTCTCTATCTAAAATTATTATCCAAATCATTAAGGAGGTTAGTTTGTTTTCAAATTTTTCTAGTTCAGTACATCTTAAATTCACTGTTCTTAAATATATTTTGGTCAGTTAATGAAATCAGGATCATCGTTTAGTCTTGGTATAATTCAATTAGATGAGCAAACTTCAATGGAGAAATTAGATGTAGAAAATATAATGCCTAATGTATATGATATTACTACACCAACAAATTTTGTTCCGGGCCATTTTGATTCAAAAAATATTGATTTTCGTGAAAATAGATCCAAGCATCGCAACGACCCTTCTATGATGAAGAAGCTAGGAGAGGAATTGGCTAGAAAATCAAAAAAATCAGTGGCTTCATCTTCAAAAAGAAAAGCTAAAGAGGATACATCACAATGGCCTCCACCAAAGGTATGCAATTATGTATCATTGGCACTATTGTGCCTCAAATACTTTTGAAAAATGTATCTTTGTTGAAAAATTCTTTAAATTTATGTATCGGCTATTTTTTTTGTTCAATCCGATATATAATATTTATGTATTGGGTGCCAACGTTGCCTTATAGATACATAAAAATCGAATATCAGTGGGTGTTTCGTTTTAAAGATACATATGCTATTTTATTATGTGTTAAAGTTTTTATGTTATGAATATCCACTTAATAATTAAATATATATTTAGGTTGCTATGCAGGGCATGAAATATGTTGTACAAGATATTTCACCGCATTCTTTGAGGTTCGGCAGCTCATGCAACCAACATATTCTAACTGATTTTACTGAGATTCTGAGCAGTGAGGTCATTGAGCTCTTCCGAGAAACATGTTTTGATGTTTATCTCAATATTTTAAATTGTAAATTCACCGGTCAAATAAACAGATGTGTTTTGATGCTCGAGTTAGAACAAAACAATCCTGATGAAGTTCATGTATGGATCAACGACAAAGTGCTCATATTTTCCATAGCTGAATTTGCTCTCATTATCGGTTTAAAATGCACCGGTAATACAACAGATTTTGAGTACCCAGATTCTTCGGCCAGTGTGTTGATGAAAAAGTATTTTCCTGAAAAGATTGCTGTGAATAAGCTGGATTTTGTTCAACGTTTCAAGTTGGGCAATGAACAAAGTAATGTATATGTGGTCAATGATCAAGTACGGGTGGCAAGTCTAGGGGCGTAAGCGTAGCTCGAATCGATCCCGAGGTATCGATTTATGGGTGGCAGGTCTAGGGGCATAAGCCTAGCTCGACCCGATCCCGATGTATTGATTGATGGGTGGCAAGTCTAGGGGCATAAGCCTAGCTTGACTCGATCCCAACATGATGATATGTTATGTAAAGACCCACTGATCAGTAGGGGCCCGGGAACATTGTGACACATGTATTGACAAGTAAGCATTGAGATAAAGAAAGCAAAGAAAATAATGAAAGCAATACACATGGTTTCCAAAATGCAACATGGTGACTCATTCACGTTGATTACTCATATGTTTGAGTTCATTGAAATATTCATGTATTATACAGTTTCATCTAAGCCTTGCATACTCAGTACTTATTTCGTATTAACGCCTCTTGGGGAATTTACCTTACTTGCTGCAGGCGCAGGTACCAGTAGGCCTCCTCAGTAGGTTGCCAGTGTTAGCGGTTCTTTGGTGAGCTCCAGCTCATTCGGGGCTTCTCCGAGTCAGAGTGTGTATATGTTTTGGTGATGTACATGTTGTATAAAGCGGGGACTTGTCCCGACTTTTAGTTCATTTTGGTCAACGCTTAGTTAGAGGCTTTTGTAGACAGGTGTGGGTGTATAAATGTAAAAGGGATATGTCGTACTTGACTCGGTGGCCTCAACGGCCCAGTTTTGCATATGTATATATATATCATGTTCCATGAATTTCATTGTTAGTCTCTATAGCTGTCATGTGCTTATGGGTTTCTTATGACATGCATATGATTGAACATAGGCAAAGGTTGGTTCTCTCGGGCCTTATCGGCTACGGGTGCCAATCATGTCTCGATTGGATTCGGGGCGTGACAAAACCATAAAGAAAAGAGATGAAACAGAAAAAAATCAAGGTCACCGAATTCATGGTGTATCCTTAAGGAAGCTATTCCCTTCAAGTACCTAAGGTTAATGGAATATATCCTCCCAGGATAAAATGATTCACTTCAGCAAATAATGGTATCTCAAATTTGTTGAACTTCGAACTCACTCAACGATTGAAGATCACACTTGAGTTTTTTTAAGAAGAAGAGATTGTTTTTACTTCACAAATTTCGTGCCTTTACGTGAGCAAAAATTCAGGTATTTATAGCTAAAAGGTGGTGCTTCAGAAAGGAAGCAATGGTTCACGAAAAAATATATTGTTTCGAAATGACGCCTGACCTGTGCCAGCATCTGTATCCGTAGATGGCCCCATACGGCCGCAGGTCAGTGTTTGGCACGAACCAGTACGTTTTGGTTTGACCTGCGTTGGTCATCTGCTTCCGCAGATGCCAGGTGCGCGCGTAGGTTACCATTTCGTTCTCAAACAGTACCTCGAAGGATTGTGTCTCTTCGAGGTGCGTTGTGACATGCGTCCGTACATGATCGGGTGCGTCCGCAAACGGAGAAAATTATTTCTTATGTGATTTTTGGATTAAAATATCACTATTTCTCAAGTTTCAAAAGAATTTTGTCCAAAAAGATAATCTCTCGATTGACAAATTCAAATCTAAACCCGAGCAAGCGACGGCGACGACGGCGCGAGGCTTCTCTTGTTCTTTCCTCACTATCCACATGAAGGAATGCTTCTCAATATAAGCATGAGAAAGTTTCTTTCTCCCACCAATGTGGGAGAAACACTCTTCTTTAAAGTGAACTTCACATTTTTCCTTTTCCCTCCATTTTTCCATTCACATTTTCACTTAGAACCCAACAGTTACAACACCACACCATGTATAATTATGGACAATGGAAAACAAACATAAAAGTGACGTGAATCAATTTCAAATGGTATAAGTTAGTATTAATTAGTAATTAATTCTCTATCTATCTTTTTCATTTTCTATTCTGTGAAGTTTGATATGCGTAGAGTTACTTTCATATTGACGATATTGACTTTTCTCTCAACTGGTAGGAGTTTGATGACCATTTTACATTATTACTACTAAAATTTTGTCTCTATGATCTGTAATTTGCTTCATTCAATCATCACTCTTTATTTTACTTTCGCTTCATTAATCGAGTAAATTTCGAGTTGTAACCAATCATAAGTTTTGGCCAAAGGAGATGGGTAGACGGTGTTGGTGGTACCTTCGGGATGCGGGAATCAAGGTATATTAAGTCTATTTTTCTCTTTTTTTTTGGCATGATTTCATAAGATTTGAGATTTTCAGATTTACTGTGTTATCAAAAATCATTTATAAATTTCTTAATTGGTGTTGGTGTTACTTTTTATTATATAGCTGGTGATGTTGATTTCATGTCAAGTCAAAAAGTAGGAAGTGGTATATATGTTATTATGACTATTGGGTTCTTGTGATGGTGGAGATGATATTGCTATGATTGTGGTATGGAAGAGATACAAGTATATGTGGACTACTTGTGGGAGTTGATAACTTGTAGACATACCTATATTATTCATAGTGTTGCTATTTTCTTGCTCCTCTTTTACTTGTTGTTTCATATATTATGATGGCTTTGTTGGTCGCATAACGATTTACGTGCTTTTAAATATCATCGTGGATAAGTCTTATCGATCCAGATAACGATTTACTTTTTTCTGTTGTTGTGAACTGCTAGTTAGCTGAAATTGTTGTTGGGGTAAGATCTGCTTATTGGTTTTCGATATACATACGCATGGTGCATATGCATTTTATTTCATGTCTTTTGAGGCTAGTATCAGAGTTTTTACGGACATCACATGCATTTCATGCCTTTTGAAGCTAGATTTGGGTGTTCACCTATACCACATTTATTGAATCAGGGTATATGCCTACACCACATGCATTGTTGCCTTTGAAGCTAGGGATTGGGGTGTTCGTCCGCACCACATGCATTGAATGTTCGCCTACACCAACACTTGTGTTATTGCATTACATTCATTATTATTTGTTTCTGGTTGGTACCTTCCAAGCTTATGGAAGTCCAGGTAGGTTGTTTGATGACTGGACTACTTGTTTCTTTGTGATTTGAGTCAGAAATAGAGAAAATGGCTACAAACTATGCAGATAGTGTGTTTTCCATTTCGGGTGGCTCTCTTTCGATTATTTTATCGCCTTACATACTCGGTACATTAGTTGTACTAATGTCTCAATTGTCTTGGGGCATTGCGTTCATGCATGAAGGTTAGCATTGGTACGCTCCATTCTTTCTGGAGTTGCTGAGTCTGAAGTCCTCTTTTGCTTTATATAGCTAATAGGTATGTCGGGGCCCTGTCTCGACTAGGTGCAGTGTTAGCAATTTTTCATCTTAGAAGCTTGTAGACATATGTTATGGGTCTTGTAGTCAGTTGCGGTGTGGTTGACCTTGTATTATACTTTTGTTATATTTGAGTTTATCTTCGTTGCGTCTCTTTTTGGATGGCTTGGCCTTTACCGCCCAATGGCGTAGTTTAGCTCAGTTTCTGTTGATTCGCTCGAACAAGTGAGGCACTAGGTGCCAGTCGCGCCTCTCCTGGATTGGGGCGTGACAAAAGGCTCTACGAATTGTTGGTTGGGAGCCATGAGTAACCATAGCTTGTCACTAATGGTGATTACTGGCCAGTGAGAGGGATGATGAATAATGATGCTGAACTCTTACAATGTATATTGACGCAGTAGCATCATAGTTGAGATTCTTAGGGCAATTAAGTGTACACACCATATATAATTGGGAAAGTTTGTGAAACTTTGAGGATATAACCTAAATATTGAGTTTTCTATTGGCATAAATGGAATCATTCAAATACATGGTTAATTCGTATGAGTTTGTATGTGTAGATTGAACTTGTTGACTTTCTTAGGGCAATCAATATGACTTGTAGATAGTTCAGCACGATTTTGATGTATGTTAAAGCTGTTTGTCTCACTAGGCTTTTCCCTCCAAATTCAAATCGTAAGTTGATTTGAAAATTTGATTCTAAATGTGGGTCCTACCTTGCGGTTATGAGCAATATGAGTTTGCATCATTTTCTTGCGTGGTTAACTGTTCAAGTGCTATTGTTACGATTATTATAAAATGTAAATAATTTTAGTTTCAAGACTTTATCAATCTTGGATAGAACTTGCTTGAATCTTTAAAGATTGCTCCTATTTGATAAATATTTTAACATGCAATTTTAATTAAACAAGTGGAATTGGCTATGAACATCATGCGTGAGAAATGTGTAACTTTTTTGAAAGCTACTTATGTTCATCGATATTGGATTCAGAAGTATTTCGTTCGTCTTCACCATAAAACTATATGTGTCGATATGCGTACTCCCTATCTGATGGTGTGAGACTATGGCAGAGAGCCCCCATGATAAGGTATTATTGTGCTATATGTTTGTATGGGACTATGTCAAAAAAATTTCTTACCCCCTACCACCCGCACCCCCGGGATCCTCCAAAAAAAAAATTTAAATTTTTTAAAATTATTTTTAAAAGAAATTTCAAATTTTTTTCTTACCCCGACCACCCACCCCCTACCCCCACCCCACCCCCTACTACCCCCAAAAGAAAAAAAAATTAATTTGTTTTTTAAAAAAAAAAATTAAATTTTTTTCTTACCCACACCCGCTTACCCTATTTGTTCTTATTATTTTGTGTTAAATATATACAAACGCTTTTAGAAAACATTTTCCTACTTGGCATAACGAACACAAGAAAACAAGCAAGAAACAACTTGTTTTCCTAGAAAATGTTTTCTTGAAAAATATTTTCCTCTATACCGAACACACCCTAAATGTTATGTTTCAAGTATGATTTACATTTTTAAAAATGAATATGTTTATAAAATTATTTAGCACGCATGTAAGGAACATGTAATCAGGTATATATTTACGTATGAGTTGGTTTGCTCGGGTCGGATAGAGTATCGGGGTAGGTCATGTGAATTTGGGTTGTGACAAAGCACGAAGTTTAAGAAAAAGAAAGAAAGAAAAAGTTTGAATCTTATTGAATTAAACTGTCCTGAGATTTTTGTGGGGCTATAAAATCATGTCAATGAAAACCAAACAAAACAATTTAAAATTAGATTATATGTAACCTCTATCTAATTAGGAGGAGAAAAATGCAAGATTCAGATAGAATGAATGTGTACCCCTTTGGATACTCGTTTTTTTTTCTTTTTCTAACATGTAATATAAATCAAGTTGATTGTCTACACTTCCTATAATTTTATCATATGATAATAAAGGGTGTGAATTGTTTTATGCAGTTTGTCATTGTTTAATTTTTTGACATGCGTAATTTCCCATGATGAAGCTGGGAAATTTTTTTTAAAAAAAAACTTCGGTCATTTTTGGTTGAAAGAAAATCTTATCATTGGTAGGGGGATAAAAGCAAAGTCAACTGTCCAAACTTTTGAAAGTAGAGACATGAATTTTTTGTTTGATTTTGTTACATTTAATCAACTATGCATGCTTTTAATGTCAAAAATAGTGGGCTGATTACTTTTTCGGATATGTGTTACCTTTTATCTTTTTAATTGTCAGTCAAATAACTCACCCTAATTAGTGCATGGCCTTTATATAATTAATAAAATGTAAACCACTCTCTTTCATAATCTCAATGAAGTCATACCATAATCCAACTTGTTTCGACCAACGGTTGAATCACAAATATTTTTTGAGATCTTAATAGTTCAGTTAGTTGTCTATATGAACTTTCACCTAATTGGTGAGAGTTCAATTCTTCATCTTGTAATATTTTTCCTTATATTTCCTTTCCCTACCCCACCCCCTATGTAATAGAAAAAAAATCAGAAAAATTCAATTTGACTTTGATATACCAAAACAGAAAGGGTAATTAATCTTTAAAAAATTAATCTAATTTTTCCACAACGACTCCATCTTAATTTTTCCATTTATGCATGATCCTACATGCATTATAGTAATAATTAAATGATTAACTTTTTTCGGATCAGAGAATTGGTCAGTGGTGCACCTTTGTCTGTTCTATTTATCATTTTCCTATAATTGACGTTAAAAGAATATTTTATAGAACACGAAGTTTGGTAAGTGCTAGGAAAAAAGTATTATTTTGGAAAGAAGCGGATTCGTAAATTTAAGTGTATATGAATTTTGGATAAATTATTTATATGTATTAAAGATTTCTTAATATAACTATAAAAATTGCGCTAAAGCTACTAGATTTTGGTGAACCAGTAAGGCAGTAACTAGGTTGCAGAGGGTGTGTTTGGTAGAATTGAAAACGGTTTTTTAAAGAAGGGTTTCTTATGAAGACCAAAATAATTATTTTTTTCTTGAAAAATGATTTTAATAAAAGGAGGAAAACAATTTTCTACCCTTATGTGTTTAACTCTGGTATTACATCTGAAATATTTTCAAAATTTTACCAAGTGTTTGATACTAAGGCAAAAAATATCTTGAAAACTATTTTTCTTCGTATTGAGAAGCTATTCTTAGGAGGAGTTCAATGGTTAAATCGGAGCAGCTTCGAGGGGTTATGAGGACGTGCATGACATTTTTGTTTTGGGGATAGAAATGAATGAGGACTTGTACTTTTAGATTATGATGAAGCTTTTGATTTAGTGATAGCTAACTTGAGTTTTCAAGAA
This sequence comes from Capsicum rhomboideum, assembly GCA_031232105.1. NCBI lineage: Eukaryota > Viridiplantae > Streptophyta > Magnoliopsida > Solanales > Solanaceae > Capsicum > Capsicum rhomboideum. The sequence goes on from CP124714.1 coordinate 153,975,009, forward strand.
CAACGAGTCAAAGACTCAAATCGATTATATACTCCTTAGGAAGAGTGACAGAGGCTTATGTAAGGATCGTAAGGTTATCCCGAGTGAGGATAAGCTCGCGGTATATCTAGAGATTGAAACAAACAATAAGAGAAGATCTTTGTATGGCCAACCAAGGATCAGGAGGGGAGATTTGACTAAACGAAGATTTCAGGAGCAAGTTGATGGCTACGGAGGCTTGTAAGATTAGTTGGGATACAAATAATATGTGGACTAGGACAACTAATTATATTAGGGTAGCAGCTAGATAGGGGTTAGGCATCTTAAAGGGTAACTTTTGGGGACGTAAAAGGGCTTGGTGGTGGAATAGAGAGGTCTAGGAGAAAGTGGAAGCCAAGAAAAAGTTGCTTACATGAAGTTGGTAGAGACCAAAACAAAGATGAAAACAGGTCGAACAGTCATGGAGAGGTATAGCCTGCTAAGAAGGAAATAAGGATGTCGATTACGTCGAATAAAATGACAACATTTGAACACTTTTATGAAGACCTAGAGGACAAAGGTGAAAAAAAAAAGGTTGTTAGTCTTGACAAGGCGAGAGAGAAGACACCTCGAGACCTAGATCAAGTGAGATGCATTAAAGATGAGGATGATAATGTACCGCGGAAGAGGCGCCCATTAAACGAAGATGACATGCATATTTCCATAAACTCTTAAATAAAGGAGGAGACATGAATATTACGCGGGATGATTTAGAGCCCTTTGAGAGTCATCGAGATTTTGGGTTTTAGATGTATATTAAGTTTGATAAGGTTAAGGGGAAAATGTAAGATGAAGAGCGACCTGTCATGATCCAAAAGTCGAGGTCATGATGGCACCTACCTCTGAACTAGCCTTAGTAGGTAAGCCGAAAAAAAACCACACGACAATAGACAAGCAAAAAGTAAAGAGGAAGCCATAAAAGTGAGACTTTTAGAACGAAGTCAAACTATACATATTACATAGCGGAAATTTGAACAAAAAATATAAATCTCACAAGTGGTGTCATAAATAGAAAGAGCAGCTAATACATAGTCTGGAAAACTGAAAGTACAAACTCTATCTCTGAAAACTAATAAAGACAAGATAAAGATAGATGAAGGCTGGAACAAAGCTCTAAATGGGGAGCTCAGTAAATACTCTGAAAAGTCAACTATCACCACACAAGTCAGACAACGCGGCTCGTACTCACACGGGGATCTACACCGAAAGGGCACAACAGGGGTGAGTACGGTCTACTTGTACTCAGTAGGTATGATAGGTCGACTGAGCAAAGTAGAAAATATACAATAAGAACGTCATCTGCAAATAGAAAAGGTCTCAAATGGTAGCTCATAGTACCGTTTCCACTAACAGTTCTAAAATATAATATCAAAGGGACAACTAAACATGCAATATATATATAAAAGGGATTAAGGTACACATTAAAAAGTGCAAGAAGAGGACACAAAAGATGCAAATGTAATGAAATATAATAATATAATATGGCGGGACCTACGTATACACCTTCCAAGCCTCAGCTCTTCAGGACAGGACCCATGAAGGGGTTCGCAACCCATATACTTTCATGATCTAAACAAACCTTACCGACAATTGACCTCGGTCTAGGTTTCCAATATCTCACAATCCACATTGTCGGCAATGACCTCGACCAAGGGATTTTATAAAAAAGATTCCATTTTCTTTCAAAATCATAATATCTCAGTGGTATCAAATTCATGAACATGTATAGATGATATGAGGATGTAATGCTCACAACTGCTAAGTATAAAGATAAACATCAATTCAATACAAGCATGAATGAGCTCCAAATTTATTCCATATGACTATGGTTCATGATATAAGCCATTACAGGGCACTACTGGTATGAATAGTCATGTAAGTCATCAAGAATATCATTTAAAATCTCTTTTTTTGATATTAATTATGTGATAAAGGCAATCAAATGTTCAAATAAGGCCTATAATATCTAGTCACGCCCCCACTCAGGTGGCACAACAATAATAATGGTAATTATTGCACAAGTAGGCCCGAATCATCAAATAAAGCCCCCGCACGGGTATCACAACATTTACCACCTCTCAAGTCAACAATAATATGCATATAAACCCCCACACGGACAACACGATAAAATATAAATATATAAAAAACCTCAAATATGATTTTCACGTCTAATCCCTTGACTCATAGCATGCCTTACACATATATTAACTATCCAGCCCATTCTGAAGGAAGTTAAGCCATAGCCTACCTCAAAGTGACAAAAACCCGATCCTAAAACCTTCAACATAGAGCCTTCCACTTTCGAATGGTCTTGGAATGAGCTAAAACATTCAAATATAGAATCTATGCGTTAAAAGAAAGATAATGATACCCATATCGACTATACTTTAAATGGGTCCAAAATGAGTTCGAAAAATGGTTTTGAAAACAAAAGGGGAAAACTGAAATTTTATTTTAGAAACATGATCTCCAAGGTTATAAAAATCTACAGATGAAAATTCATGTAAAAACGAGTTAAAAACGAGGCTCAAATCGAAAAAAAATATTTTAAATCTTTACTGGAAAAAAACCCCAAAACCCATCTTGAAATCAAAATTAAAGAGTATTTTTGATGATATAATCAAAGAAAATTAATGAAAACAAAAGTTTGGAGCTCACCCAAGCACAAATGGTGAAGCAAACCCTTAAAATCGCCTATTTTTTAAGCTTCAAGGTACAAAAATGATGAAAATTATGAAAATAGACTATTTGTACTGTTCAATGAACAATACCTCGCAAACGCGGTCAATCCTTTACGTTTGCGAGGGTCAATGCTGACTTGGCCAAATAATTGGCCATCACATTTGCGGCTAGGGCTTCATGCTCGTGAAGCCCGATGAACCAGACCTTTACGTTTGCGACAACTCTATTCGCGATGGAGGAGGAAATTTGACCTGGTCCTGATTACCCATTGCGTTCGCGGCTAACCCCCTTGCGATCGCGATGAAGGAAAAATATCCTTCTCTATATTTGCGGCCTGGGGCCTGTGTTTGCGAAGAAGGAGTGTTGCACCAATAATTACTGCTGCGCTAGCTGGTTTTCCAAGTTAAAAATGTCTTCAAATGATCCTCGAGATTTATTCGAGACCGCAAAGAGATAAACCGTATATGCTACTAGGCTGTTTTGATATTCCAAACTCAATGGAAATATCAGATTTTTTAAAAGAGATCATTTTCGACAATTTAGCCCCCGGGACCCTTAACAACTTAATTTAACTAGTTTTCAAAATAAGAGTCGAAATGCAAAATAAAAGTTTCAAACCCAAACTAACCCCGCTACTAACCCAAAATCGATGTTTCGGATCTAATGAAACTGTCCAAATCTCCATCCGGCACTTGAAACATGAAATGTTGACCAAAGTTAAACTAATGGCTTTTAAAGCCTCTAAGAGTCTCAAACTCTTGCAAATCGTTCGCGAATGCATTGGGGATCGTGCCAACTATCCCTACCTTTCATAAACAGTATGTAACAATTACTGAGAAGGGAAAAATAGTTAAAACACACAAAAATAAAGATTTCATATGATACGTTCTTACATTATCCACCACTAAAACACTAGTTCATCCTCGAACTAAAAATAAATGAGGTACCTGAAGTAGAAAAAAGCTGGGGGTATCTACGATGCAGGTCAGACTCGACCTCCCAAGTAGCCTCCTCAATAGGGCAATGTCTCCACTGTACCTTCACCAACTCAACACTCTTAGACCTCAACTTCCTAGTCTGCCTGTCTAGGATAGCAATAAATTTCTCCTCAATGGAAAAATTGGGGTCTAACACAATGGAATCCCATCGAATCACAGGGGCATCATCAGGACGGTACCTCTTCAACATGGAGACATGAAAAAATGGATGAATAACCAATAGATGTGAAGGTAAAGCTAGCCTATACTCCATATCACCATACTTCTTAAGGATCTCGAAAGGGCTAATAAACCTCGGACTAAGTTTCCCTTTCTTCCCAACTCTCATCACACCCTCCTTGGGTGAAACTTTCAAAAGAACTTGATCTCCAATCATATATGATACATCATGGGGACGGTCGGTATAACTTTTCTACCTACTCTGAGCAGCCAATAGCCTCTGCTTAATCAGTCTCACATGATCCATCAAATCCCTCAACAAATTTTTACCCTAAGGTCTCACCTTAAACGAGTCAAACCATCCCATGGGGGATCTACACCTCCGCCCATGCAAAGCATCAAAAGGCATCATCTGAATGTTGGAATGATAACTATTATTGTAGGCGAACTTTGCTACGGGCAAGTACTGATCCCAATGACCTCCAAAGTCCATGACACATGGTTGTAGCATGTCCTCTAGCACCTGAATAGTCCTTGGATTAACCGTTGGTCTGAGGGTGAAAAGTTGTGCTCAAATCAAGATGAGTACCCAACTCACTCTGAATAGTACTCCAAAAACCTGAGGTAAACACAGTACCTCTATCGGACACAATCGAAATAGGGACACCATGCAATCGAACAACCTCTCTGATGTAGATCTTGGCAAATTTCTCTGCATTATAACTCGCCCTCACAGGAATGAAATGCGCTAATTTGGACAATCGATCCACAATCACCCAAACAGAGTCAAACTTCCCCAAATTTGGGAATAGTCCAACTAAGAAATCCATTGTGATATGTTTCCACTCGGAAATGGTCATCCGATCGATGATGCTCATACTTCACCTGCTGGCAATTCAAACACCTAGCCACAAACTCAACAATACCCTTCTTCATACCACCCCACCAATAATGTTGCTTTAGATCATGGTTCATTTTGGGAGCCCCTGGGTGAATGGAATACCAATTTGGATCGCCAGATACCTGAAATCAAATTATAGCATGAAAGAAGAAAATAATTTATTCCTAAAGTCCTATAGCCTCCTGAAGAAAAGTATAGACGTCGTCGTACCATTCCACAGGACTCTACTAGACCTATTCTTGTATGATAAGATCTACAAACCCAGTGCTCTGATACCATATTTGTCACGACCCAAACGGTCATGATTGGCACCCGCCCTAACCTATAGCAGGAGAACTATATTATTCTCGCTTTATTCACTTAAGAATTATTCTCACGGTCGTGGCAATAGTAACTCATACTTTTTAACAAGTTCCAAAATGTTTCACTTAATAACTATCAATCATTCAGAATATCATCTCTCATAAAACAAATTAAAGTGCAAAAATCTTTATTTATTACAATCCCCGGGACCTGAAATCACTGTACAAGAACATCTAGGAAATAACAAGGTCTGAAATTAAATAGAATATCCTAAAACATAAACAAAGGAAACAATATTAGTCCCGAAACTAGGGACATCAACATCATAAGAGGATCTGAAGGTTGCCCGAACATGGTGCTCACCCTTGAAATCAAGTCTGGATTACTATCTAGAGCCGAGGTCGTGTGTCAATCATTGGAAGTTGTATTGCACTCATCAAAAGTAGAGTACATGTAGCATCAGTACATCAACAAGTATTGGTAAGCATCATAGGTCTACTAACTCAACAATGTACAAGTAATCAAGTCAAACAAGTATAAAGCAATCATAAAAAAACTCATGAACAATGATATCAATCAAACAAACACATCATGAAACATTATATAATTACAATTCACAAGTTCACTTTCATAGGCTTTCACACTTAATCATTTTCATCCACCCTTCATCATCACATATATTTATCAAATAGCACTGAGTGCATATGAATGAGTGCATGTATGTAAGATGTGTGCATCATCTCTTACCATTCTTCTTCTCCTCATCAATATTATAATGTAACAGCGTGGTACCTGACCCATTATCACGTCGTATCACGTTGTACCGGTGTGGTACCTAACCTAATATCTCAACATATTATATTATACTGGCGTGGTACCCGACCCATCATCTCAACACCTCATCACGATGCAATGAAAATGTAATGTAGTCATTAAATCACAAGTCATATTAGAAGGCAATTATAGATGTTTAAATCACAAATAAACACAAAGCCAAGAAAGTCTAAGTGCTACAGAAAATCATAGCCTACCTCAACTCTTTTGCTCAAAGTCACTTTTAAGCCATACTTTTTCTCTTTTTGTTCTCGTTCAATTCGCTCTTGATCTATACAATACAACATATACACAAATTTTAATAATTCATCTTGTTTTAACTATTAGGGATCAAAAGTCACTGAATTTAGCCATAACTTACCCTATTTCATCATCTTAGGGTTTTCTTAGCATTTAACCTCTTGAATTTTACTTGAAGTAGCATAAACAACCATAATTCTAGTTCAATTAGTGTTTTCTAACACCCTAGGATGATTACATACAGAATTCATAGACGATCCCATCATTTTTCATCAATTTCTATTAACTAGGGTTAAACTAAAAAACCCACAGTTAATCCATTTCTAGTGATTTTCTAAGATTAAACAAAGTAAATTCAAGTCTAGAACGTAATTACTTACCTATAAAGATGAACAACTTCAAAATCCCTCTGAAAATCACCTTTCCCCAGAGACATATTGTATTTTTTGAAAAGTGGGGAATGAAAATATTTTCTGGTTTTTAAAATTGAAATTTTACTACAGGTGATAATTACCACTGCAGCGGTTCGCGTCCTTTTTTCACGAAAGTCATCGTTGCAGTTCTGGGTACCGCCACAACAGTTACTTTTTCCACTGCAGCGGTCTAAGGAAGAAACTCAGGACCCCTCCTCAATTTTCCTTATTTTACAAAACATACCACGAATTACCACATCGCGAACTAAGCCCTCAATGATAAACGCTATAATCGGAGTTCTATAACTCCGTTTCAGGTGCCGAAAGTTGTTACAACTTTCTATACTCGTTGGCTATATAATTATCATATCTAATCCTGTCAACCCACATTAATACTAGATTTAGTTTGATTATTACACCCTCAAAAATAATCCAATCCTAAACTAGCCCTGAATTTCTCAAAATTTCTCTTAGGAAAGTCTAGGTGAAATTTCCACTTCCTATTTCAACATAATGACATTTTGGATTGTCACATTAGATACCAATTTACCACTCATTCGTACCTAAATGACAACTTACCCAAAAAGATACCAACTTGAATAGAATGTACCTGAATCAATGAACAAGTGTGGATACCGCTTACGTATGTCCGCTTCTGTCTCCCATGTAGCTTCCTCAATAGTAAGATTACTCCACTAAACCTCACACAAGGAATAACTCGTATCCTCAACTTTATCATATCTCTAGCTAGGATAGTAATAGGTTCCTCTTCATAGGATAGTTCCTTATCAAATAGTTTCGAATCCCAGCGAATAATATAGTCACCATCTCCATGGTACTTCTTTAACATTGACATATGAAATATGGGTAGAACCCTGGACATACTAGGGGGTAAGGCCAGCCTATATGCTACTGTACCCACTTTTTCAACACCTCAAAGGGTCCTATGTATCTATTGCTTAACTTGCCCTTGCTGAATCGCATCACACCTTTCATGGGTGACACCTTCAAAAGCACTTTCTCCCCCTTCTCAAACTTTATATCTCTTTTCTTTTTATCTACGTACTCCTTCTGTTGGCTTTGAGCTGCTATGAGATTCTCTTGTATGATCCTCACCTTCTCCATATAGTCCTTGAGCATTTTAGTGCCCCAAGGTCTCACCTCAAATGCATAAAACCACCCTATTGGGTACCTATATCATCTACCATATAAGGCCTCAAAAGGAGCCATATCAATACTAGAGTGCTAGTTATTATTGTAGGCGAATTCACACATTGGTAAGTATTGGTCCCACTGACCCTCAAAATCCATAAAATAAGCCCGAAGTATGCCTTCAAGCACTTGGATAGTTTGTTCCGATTGACCATCAGTCTGGGGTGAAAAGTAGTACTTAGGTCTAATCTAGACCCCAACTTGGACTGAAACCTTTCCCAAAATTAGAAGTGAACTGAGTACCTCAGTCTAACACAATGAACATCGGTACCCCATGTAGTCTTACAATTTTCTTTATGGTTTGACTGCATTATAATCAACTTTTACTGGAATAAAGTGAGTTGACTTAGTCAATTGATCAACAATAACCCAAATAGAGTAGCATTTCCTTAAGGTTTTCGAAAGATAAATCACAAAATCCATCGCTATCCATTCCTACTTCTATTCCAGAATGGGAATTCGCTGAAAAGTGCCACTAGGTTTCCTATGTTCGTATTTGACTTGCTGGCAGTTTTGACATTTAACCAAAATACACAATGTCACGCTTCATCCTTTGACACCAATAGTGTTGTCTCAAGTCTCTATACATCTTGTTGTCACTCGAATATATGGAGTAGTTGTAATTATGAGCCTCTGCCAAATTGGTTGGAACCAAGTTACCTACTCGAGGTACACACAACCGACCTCTGATTCTCAAGTTCCCTTCGTTATCTAGAATGCCCTCATTTGCCTTCCCTTGTAACACTTTTTCTTTGAGGTTATTCAATTTCTTATCTTTAAACTGTCAGCTATTAATCTAATCATAGAAAATGGACCTAGCTTCTACGTGTGACAACACCTTTCCTTCACTAGATTCCAGCATATCTCAAAAAACCGTTAGACAAAGACCATATCTCTCTCGCTAATGGGAACCTAGACGTCTCAAATATGCTAGGCTCCCCATGCTCACTAGTTTCTGGCTTAGTGCATCCACCATCACATTGGAATTACTCGGGTGATACAAGATTGAGATGACATAGTCTTTGATCAACTCTGTCCATCTCCTCTGTCTCAGATTCAAATCCTTCTGGGTAAACGCATGTTGTAAGCTACGATGATCTATGAACACCTCACACTTCACCTCGTAGAGATGGTATCACCAAATTTTCAAAGCAAATACCACAGCTGCTAACTCCAAGTCATGTGTGGGGTAGTTTTTCTCATAGGGCTTTAGTTGTATCAAAGCATAGGCAATCACATTTTGATCCTGGATCAACACAACACTTAAACCCAAATGTAAGGTATCAAAAAATGTAATAAAATCTTTACCATCGACAGGCAGGGTTAGTGCTGGAGCTGAATTCAACAAAGTTTTGAACTTTTGAAATCTCTCCTCACACTTGTCATCCCATTCGAATGGAATTTCTTTCTGAGTCAGGCGGGTAATATGTGAAGCAATGGAAGCAAACCTCTTAACAAACCGATAGTAGTAACTGGCCAACCCCATAAAACTATGAATTTTTGTCATGTTTGTTGGTCTGGCCCAATTCTTGACAACCTCAAATTTTTATGGGTCCACCATAACCCTTTCTTTAGAAACTTTATGCCCCAAAAAGAACACCGAAGAAAGCCATAATTTGTACTTAGAGTACTTAGCATACAATTGGTTCTACTTCAACAACTTTGACACAGTACGAAAATGAGCTTCATGCTCTTCCTCACTCTTAGAATAAATAATTATATCATAAATAAGCACAATACTGAACAAATCCAAAAAAGACTTAAACACTTCATTCATCAAGCTCATAAAAGCAACTGGGGCATTGGTCAAGCCAAAAGACATAACAAAAAGCTTATAGCGCCCGTAACGAGTTTGGAAAGTAGTTTTTGGGATGTCATCTGCCCTAATTTTTTGCTGACGACAATCCGACCTTAAATCAATCTTATTGAACACTGCAGCTCCTTATAACTGGTCAAACAAATCATCTAGTCTAGGCAAGGGATATTTGTTAAGAATGGTCACCTTATTCAACTGGCGGTATTTTTTGCACATCTTTATACTACCATCTTTATTATTCATAAAAAACACTGGCAGATGGTGAGGAATAGGTCTCATGAGTCAAGAGATATGGAGCCAATGCCTGAGATAGAGGCCACGATAAGGGGGCAAGGTAGGGGTCGTGGACGACCTCGAGGTAGAGAACGGGCACGAGGAGCTGCTCCAGCCAGAGACAGTGTTAAGGGACTCTCCCCTTAGCTCAATATTGTTCGTCCAGAGGCTGTAGGGCCAGTTCAGGTTCCCTAGAGTACTACTACCCCAGTCTTAGAGGGTTTGTTGATTCACTTATTAACTCGGTTAGAGGGGGTCCCATTGAGTACACCGAGTATTCCTCCGGTTCAGAGTAATGTACTACCATCAGTACCAAAGTTTGCATATGTGTTTCTCTGACTCCGAGTGTGATTCCTCCTTCGGTTCCATCACCTACTTTTGGTGTCCTACATGTTTCAGGTGGTATTACACCTACTGCGCCAGTATCAGGTTATGATATTTTGAGTTTTGGGGTTCATCCTTCGTCTATATTGCCGTCACAAGTAGATTCTCAGCCTGCTATATTAACTATTCCACCAGTCAATATGGTTACTATTATGTCTTCTAAGGATTAAAAAAGGTTCGAGAGGTTCATTCGCTTGGGTTCGCCCAAGTTCAGCAGTGCTGTAGGTGACGATGCCTATGAGTTTCTATCAGATTGTCAAGAGAAGTTGCATAACCTATGATCTCTTGAGTCACACGGGGTTTTCTATACAGTGTATCAGTTGAAAGACATGGACTAGGATTGGTGGAGGTCACTTGTCAATTGCAGACCTCCTGGTTCACCACCTTTGACTTGGGGACAGTTTTCTTAGGCTTTTCTAGATTGATTTGTGCCCTTTAGCTTGAGAGACCATATGAGAGATGAGTTTGATCATTTGGAATAGGGCTCCATTTCCATTACGGAGTATGCGGCACGTTTTCATACTTTGTCTAGGTATTCTGCCGCCAGTATCTCCACCGAGTTTGAACGAATTTGGAAGTTCGTAAAGGGCTTGAGTGGTTTTTATCAGTTAGCTACTACCCAGATGGAGGTGTCAGGGGTCTCTTTCTATAGTATTTTTGAGCATGTGAAGATGACTGAGGCCATTCTTTATTCTACTTAGGGAGACGCCAAGAGGGTGCGTCGATAGGGTGAGTTTAATGGACATGCCTCCCGAGGTAGGGATTTCAGAAGATCTCGTGGCTATCATGGTAGGCCGGGTTCGTGTTGCTTTGTATGTAATGAGTATGGCTATATGGCCAAGGATTGTCCTCAGTGTTTTTTATACCTACTCCTATTACTGCAGTGAGAGGTGGTTCGCAGGGTGGTAGAGGTATTGTGAGGGGTGCTCGAGGTATAGGTAGGGGTACTCGTGGTGTTGGTCGCGGTGTTACTCTATCCGATAGTGAATGTGGCCAGTGATATGCTATACCTGCTAGACCCAAGGTAGAGTCTTCTGATGCTGTTATTACAGGTATCATCCTGATTTGCTATAGATCTACTTCTGAGTTATTTGACCTCGGATCGACTTTCTCCTATGTGTCTACATATTTAACTTTTGGTTTTGATGCTACGTGTGAGTCCCATGTTATGCCTCTTCATGTTTCCACCCCCGTAGAAGATTCATTAGTGGTGGATCGGGTGTACCGATCTTGTGTTGTGACTTTTAGGGGTCGTGAGACTTGGGTAGACTTAATTCTCCTAGATATGATAGACTTTGAAGTTATTTTGGGTATGGATTGGTTAGATCCTTATCATGCTGTGTTAGATTACTATGCCAAGATCGTGACCTTAGCTTCGTTGGGTATGCCAAGGATCGCTTGGAAGGGTGCGCTTCATTCGGGCCTGAAGAAAGTTATATCTTTTTTACGTGCTCGTCACATGGTAGAAAGGGGATGTTTGTCTTATTTGACCCATATTCGTAATACTAGTGCTCCTTCACCGCCTCCCTTAGATTCTATCTGTGTTGTCCATGAGTTCATGGATGTGTTTTCTGTGAATTTGCCCAGTATGCCTCCGAATCGTGATATTGATTTTGCCATTGATGTTGAGTCGGGCACCAACCCTATTTCCACTCCTTATAGAATGGCCCCAGTGGAGTTGAAGGAGTTAAAGGATCAGTTGCAGGAGTTATTAGATAAGGGATTCATTCGACCTAGCGTATCGTCTTGGGGTGCCCTGGTTCTTTTTGTAAAGAAGAAGGATGGTTCTATGTGGATGTACATTGATTATAGGTAATTGAACAAAGTTACAGTCAAGAACGAATATACTATTTCTCGTATTAGTGATTTATTTAACCAACTTCATGATGCTTTGGTGTTTTCCAAGATAGATTTGAGGTTTGGGAATCATCAGTCGCGGATCAGATCTTTGGATATTTCAAAGACACTTTTTCAAACTCGGTACAGTCACTATGACTTTCTGGTTATGTCTTTTGGGTTGACCAATGCCCCAGCCACATTTATGGAGTTGATGAACCGGGTATTCAGACCGTATCTTGACTCCTTTGTGATTGTATTCATTGATGACATCTTGGTCTATTCTAAGAACAAGGTCGATCATGTAAAGCATTTGAGGATTGTACTTCAGAGGCTTCGGGATAAGAAGTTGTATGCCAAGTTCTCCAAGTAGGAGTTCTGGTTAGATTTTATTTCCTTCTTGGGCCATGTAGTGACCAAGGACGGTATCATGGTTGATCCGTCCAAGGTTGCAGAGATTCGTGACTGGGCTAGGCCTACTAGTCCCATCGAGATTCGGAGCTTTGGTGGCTTAGCAGGGTACTACTAGTGTTTTATTGAGGGTTTCTCTGTGATTGCATCTCTTTTGACTAAATTTATGTAGAAGAAGGTTGTCTTATATTAGTCACAAGCGTGTGAGAAGAGCTTCCAAAAGCTCAAAGAATTGTTGACTTAAACCCCTATTCTGACCTTTCCCAAAGAGGGTGTGGGTTTTATAGTATTTTGTGATGCTTTAGGTATTGGCTTGGGTATTGTGCTGATGCAGAAGGGTAAGGTGATTTTGTATGCGTCTCGTAAGGTGATTCTGTATGCATCTCGACAGTTGAAGCCTCACGAGAGAAATTACCCTACCCATGATTTAGATTTGTGTGCAGTGGTGTTTGCTTTGAAGTTGTGGAGACATTATTTATATGGAGTCTGTTGTGAGATCTTCTTGGATCATCGCAGTCTTTAGTACTTCTTCAATCAGTGGGATCTTAATATGAGACAGTGTCATTGGTTTGAGTTGCTCAAGGATTATGATCTCACTATCCTCTATCATTCGGGCAAGGCTAATGTGGTTGCGGATGCCTTGAGCAGGAAGACGACTAGTATGGGTATTTTGGCTCATCTTTTGACTTTGGAGTGACCTTTAGCCTTTGAGGTTCAGTCTTTAGCTAACCAGATGGTTAGGCTTTATATTTTGACACCTAGGTGCGTTTTGGCCTATGTTGGGGCTAGATATTCCTTTATGGAGCAGATTTAGACTCATCAGTTTGATGACGTTAGGTTGAGAGTGATTCTGGATAAGGTGTTGAGTGGCAAGGCTAAGGAAGCCTCCCTTAATTCTGATGGTGTTTTGCGAATTGGTGGTCGAGTTTGTGTACCAAAATTTGGAGATTGGGTGAAGTTGATTTTAGAGGAGGCCCAATGTTCCAGGTATTCCATTCATCGCGGGGTGACTAAGATATACCACTACTTGAGACAACATTTCTGGTGGGATGGTATGAGAAAGGATGTACCGAATTTTGTGGTTCATTGCTTGTGTTGTCAGCAGGTGAAGGCCGAGCATTTGAGATAGTGTGGCTTGCTTCAGAAGTTACCCATTCCCGAGTGGAAGTGGGAGCAGATCACTATGGACTTTGTGACTGGGTTGCCTCGTACCTCCCATGGTTCTGATAGTGTTTAGGTAATTGTGGATCGATTGACCAAATCAGCCCATTTCATCTCTATGCAGGTGTCCTTCAGTGCCATGAGGTTGGCTCGGATCTATGTTTGGGAGATTGTTCATCTTCGTGGGGTGCCCGTGTCTATTAATTTTACAGAAGTTCTGTGTTCACTTCTAGCTTTTGAAGGACCTTTCATGAGGAGTTAGGTACTCGAGTTGACCTTAGCACAGCATTCCATCCCCAGACTGATGGTCAATCAGAGCGGACTATTCAGGTTTTGGAGGATATGCTCCGCACTTGTATTATGGATTTTGGTGGTCAGTGGGAGCAGCACTTAGCCTTGGTAGAGTTTGCTTATAATAATAGCTACCATTCGAGTATTGAGATGGTACCTTTTGAGGCATTATATGATAGGCGTTGTCGCTCCCCGATTGGTTGATTTAAGACTTTCGAGATTAGGCCTCGAGGTACGTACTTGCTTCGTGAGTCCTTGGATAAAAATTGCGTGACTCAGGATAGGCTTCGAGTGGCTCAGAGTAGGTAGAAGTGTTATGCTGATCGTAAACTTTGTGCTTTAAAGTTTAGTGTTGGGGATCGGGTCTTCCTTAGTGTGTCGCCCATGAAGGGCGTGATAAGGTTTGCAAAGAGGGGCAAGTTTAGCCCCAGGTATGTCGGACCATTTGAGATTATTCCGACTATTGGGGGTATGTCCTATGAGTTAGCTTTACCTCCAAATTTTTCAGCTGTTCATCCAGTTTTTCATGTTTTCATGCTTCGACATTACATTCCAGATGAGTCCTACGTCATTCGTTGGGACACAGTGCAGTTAGACGAGAGGTTATCTTTCGTTGAGGAGCCAATCTCCATTTTGGCAAGAGATATTAGACGGTTGTGCTCTAGATATATTCCTGTAGTTAAGGTTCAGTGGAGACACCATCCCTTAGAGGAGGCTACTTGGGAGGTTGAGTCTAATATGTGTAGTAGTTATCCCCAGCTTTTAGCCAATTCACGTATTTTCTTGCCTTAGTTAGAGGACAAACTATATTTTTAGTGGTGGATATTGTATTAACCTGATTCTGTATATTTTCCTCCCTGTTGTGTGTTGACCATTTTATCCTTCCTCGTATGTGTTATGTGTTCTTTTGGAGGCTTGGGTATGGTTGGCGCGATTCCCAAGGCTTTCGGGAAGGTTTTGGTTGGTTTAGAGCATTTATAGGCTTGGAGAGCTTATAGTTGACTTTGGTCAACTCTTCTTGATCCGAGTGTCGGATGGTGAAACGGACTACGCCAGCAGATCCAGAACATCGATTTTAGTCTAGGAGCTGGGTTGGTTGGGTTTCGTAGGTTTTAAATCTCATTTCGACCCTTGGTTCGAAAAACTTGAAAATAGGGTCTCGGGGGTTATTTTAGTAAAAACAATCATTTTTCAAAAATTTGATGTCTCCATTGAGTCCGGAACATTGAAATTAGCCTAGTTGAATATCTGGTTTACTTCTGTTGGCTCCCTAATGAATCCCGAGGGTCTGTTCAGATACTTTGAGACTTGGCCAAAACCAGCAATTGTTGGTATCTGGTGCATCCCCAAATCCTTCTTCGCGAACACAGGACAATGGCCATAAATGCGGTGGCTGGGTAGCTATCGCGAAAGGTAGTGGGGTCGGGGTCGGTCAAGTCTTCTTCGCGAACGCGACAGGGCTATCGCGAACGTGAAAGGTTCGGGTCACAAACCTTCGCGAACGTGAAGCCTTGTCCGCAAATGCAAAGGCCATTTTACTGGCCGGTCAGTATTGACCTTCACGAATGTGGAAGGCTGACGGCGAACTCAAAGGATCGCGACCTGGCAGTATAAAATGCCATTTTTTTTAATTTTTCCTCTATTGTTGAAGATTTTGAGCTCGGGCTTGAAGGGTTTTGATCCATTTCTCCATCTTCTGAGCTTGGGTAAGTTCCATAATCGTGATTCCTTCATTCTACTTCGATTATAGCGTTCAAACATTCTTTAAATCGCGATTTCAAAATGGGTTTGGGGGATTTGGCCCGAAAAGTTAAGAAAAGGATTTTCATCAAATTAAATGTCCTTTTTACTCCGATTACACTTTGGTTCTCTCCATTAAGTTCCTTAAACTTTGGGTAATGGATTTCTAAGCAAAAATTATAGTTTACCCCTTTGTTTTAAAAACTCATTTTTGGGGTCCGTTTTGGACCCGATTTAAATATGATCAATATGAGTATCAACGGCTTTCTTTTAACGCGTAGACTCTATATATGTTGGTTAGAGTTGATTTTGAGTCCGTTTGGAAGGAGGCTCCTTAAGCAAGGATTTTCAGATCGAGTTTGACGTCACGAGGTAGGTTATGGCTTAACTTCTTTCAGATTGAGCTGGGTAGCTAATATTTTGGCAAAGCATGTTATGGGTTGGGGAAAAAGGTAATGGGATTTAGATTTAGAGCATATATCTGTGATTTTTGTGCCCGTGTGGGGTCTTATGTGGTGTTGACATTGAGTTAAGATACTTGTTATTACGTGTTGACCGTGTGGGGCCTTATGTGATGTATTTTGGCCTTGATTGGACATTAAAATGCCTTCCTTTATGATTATGACGCCCGTGTGGCGGCTTAAATTATGAAAATAGGCCCTGTTGAGCATAAAAATGTCCTTATTCATGTTGATACACCGAATTGGGGTTAAAAATGATTTAGATGATGCCTTGCGTGATAATTATTCCATTGGTGCTTTGTTGAGTTGGAAATCATGAATTGTGGAATTCATGAGTTGATTATGAGTTCACTTATGCATATATCTTACGTGTTTATGGATTGTACATCCTCTTATTAAATTATTGTAAGCATTACATCCTCATTCGCATGTACATCATGAGATATTGGTACCATTATGGATAAGCTATTTTTGACAAAAATGAGACATCTTACAAAACCCTCTATCCGTGATCATGAGCCGGAGAGGTGATATTGAGATGGAGATTTGGTATTGAGATTGAGATTGAGTTAGTATATAGGTTGCGAACCCCCCATGGGTCCAATCTTGGGAGCGCTGAGGCTCGATAGGTGTATACTAAGGGTTATGCAATAACCCTCAATTATTCACATCATCATTGCATTCGCATACATGTGCATCTTCAGTGTTTGCTTCTGTTCCTTATTTTATGATTAATACCTACTCTCTTTGATGTATGCTAGTTCTGTATTTACTTTTCCTTTCATTCGTATATATTAGAACTGTTAGTAGAGACGGTGTGAGCTACCGTTTGGGACATTTTCTGTATGCAGGTGACGTGCTCATAGTTAGTTTTACCTATTTTTTTATTATCTACTTTACCTAGTCGGCCTATGATACCTACTAAGTACAAGTGGACCCGTACTCATCCCTATTGTTCCGTTTCGGTACAGATCCAGGTCCGAGTACGACGTGAGGTGCTTGAGTTCATATAAGTTTTGTCACGACCCAAAATGGGTCATGATAGCACTTATCGTGGCAAGCCTTGATAAGTAAGCCAAATCATCCAAATTGATAGATTAAAGAGAAGTATATAACATTCAATTAAACCAAGCCTTCTAGAACGAAGCCAAGCCAATAATAATAACACCGTAATAGCGGAAGATCTAAATAAATAGCATAAATAAATCCCAAGATGTGGTGTCAATAGTGTAGAGCATCTAAATATACATCTGAATACTGAATGAAACATAATCTGTCTCTAAATAAAGAAAAGACAAGGATAGGGATAGGATGAGATATAATCTGTCTTGAACACTGAGACGATACAGTACCTCGAATCTGTTAAATCCGTAGCATGAACTCAACCACCTCAAACTGCACTCGAACTAGGATCTGCATTGAAAGGGCACAGTAAGAATGAGTACGGGTCCACTTATGCTCAGTAGGTATCATAAGCCAACTAAGCAAAGTAGATAATAAACTAAATAAAGCAAACTATGAGCACGCCACCTGCATACAGAAAAATCTCAAACGGTAGCTTACACCATCTCCACTAACAGTTCTTGTATATATATATATATATAAAGTATGAAAGTAAACAAGATATAGACATACATCGATAAACAGGTGAAACGGATAGAATGAATCAACACAGGAAGACACCAAAAATGCACATGTATGGAATGCAATAATGATGGAATGATGTGCAATAATTGAGGGTTATCGTATAACCCTTTATATACACCTATCCAGCCTCAGCGCTCCAAGATAGGACCCATGGGGGTTTCGCAACCCATATACTAACTCAATCTCAATATCACCTCTCCGGCTCATGATCATGGTAGAGGGTTTTCATAAGATGTCTCATTTCTGTCAAAAATCATGTTTCCACAATGGTACCAATATATCATGAATGTATATGTAGGAATGAGGATTCAATGCCCATGATAACTCAGCAAGGATATCCGATGCATCAATATGCATAATATATGCATAAGTGAGCTCATAATCGACTCAGAATTTCACTATTCATGATTTACAATTCAACAAGGCACTAATGGATTAATTATATATTTAGATGCTCTACACTATTGATACCACATCTTGGGATTTATTTATGCTATTTATTTAGATCTTCCGCTATTACGGTGTTATTATTATTGGCTTGGCTTCGTTCTAGAAGGCTTGGTTTAATTGAATGTTATATACTTCTCTTTAATCTATCAATTTGGATGATTTGGCTTACTTATCAAGGCTTGCCGCGATAACTGCTATCATGACCCATTTTGGATCGTGACAAAACTTATATGAACTCAAGCACCTCACGTCGTACTCGGACTTAGATCTGTACCGAAACAAAACAGTAGGGATGAGTACGAGTCCACTTGTACTTAGTAGGTATCATAGGCCGACTACGTAAAGTAGATAATAAAAAAATAGGTAAAACTAACTATGAGCACTTCACCTGCATACAGAAAATGTCCCAAACGGTAGCTCACACCGTCTCCACTAACAGTTCTAATATATACGAATGAAAGGAAAAGTAAATACGGAACTAGCATACATCAAATAGAGTAGGTATTAATCATAAAATAAGGAACAGAAGCAAACACTGAAGATGCACATGTAAGCAAATGCAATGATGATGTGAATAATTGAGGGTTATTGCATAACCCTTAGTATATACCTATCGAGCCTCAGCGCTCCCAAGATAGGACCCATGGGGGGTTCGCAACCTATATACTAACTCAATCTCAATCTCAATACCAAATCTCCATCTCAATATCACCTCTCCGGCTCATGATCACGGATAGAGGGTTTTGTAAGATAAGGGTAAATAGGTCGATTCTACCTTTGAAACGGTCCTCAAATCGGTCAAATAATCCAACTTTTACTAACTAAGCAACCAACCGTTTCCAACCCAAAACTAGCATAATATCATACTAATACCATGATTAAGATCAATCTATAAGTAAGGTAAACCTAGCCTACCTGGACGCAGAAGAAAACTCAAGAAAGTTCGCTAAAGTGGGGCCTTTCCCTTTCAAGAAACCTCTGTACGATGTCATGCTATCAAAAATAACAATCTACTCATCAATACAAGAATAACAATACCCATATTGCATATAAATGTGTCGGGTCCAAAATCGAGTCAAAAATCTCATATGAGGCCCGCTTACTAAATCTCAAGTTTGAAATCGTCAAAATGCCCCTCAAGGTTCAAGGATTACTACCCTCAACATTGGATAAATTCCGAGCACAATAACATTCAAAGTCAATCCATCAATGAACTAGGGTTATAACTTTAAAACGGGGAATTTACCAATAAATTAATGAAAAGTTACGATAATATTTGATGAGGAAACGTTCCCACGCACTCTCCAACTCACCCCGAACACCCACGTAACGACCCTCTCACTCTCTTAGCTCTCTAGGAATTTTATGGTGTTAGGGACTTGTGGAAAATGAAGAAAATTAGTTTGGGCATATAGTTATATTGCCAGGGGTCCCTTCATCGTGAACGCGGGAACCCTGCCGCGAACACGACCTGGACCAGAAGGCCCCTTCGCGAACTCGACCGATCGATCGTGAAAGTGAAGGACAAAGTTGAGCCGGCCAAGCCGGCTTACTCTTCGCGAACGTGATGGCCTAAAGGCTTGAACTTCGCCAATGCGGCCAAGGACTCGCGAACACGAAGACCATTCTTGGCCTGCACCAGCTGATGCTGCATCAGCTAAACTTAGCAATTGCCAAGTTTTTGATTGGACCCTCGGGATTCATTCGAAATCCCGTGAACGCAAATAGACTATGCTACCGTATCAAATTCGACATTCCGGACTCAATGGCGCAATCAAAATTTCTATCTGAGGTCGTTTCGATAAAATGTAGGTCTCACACCCAAATGGTCGTTTTAGTCAATTTCTACTCAACAGTCCAAAACGAGTCTGGAAGCCTCAGGACCCGAACCAAAGATCCCCTTAACCTAAAATCGATGTTTCGGAGCTAATAAAACTGTCAAAATTGGCATACAAGGTCGTCTACCTGATGTTTAGGCCCGGTAGCCAAATTTAAAAAGCACCGATTTAAAAATAGGGAAATGGCTCTAAAACCAAACGAATTGTCCGGTAATCGAACTATCAGTTCCACCAAGTCATGAATGACTTGGGTAGCTATGGTAAAGCTCTAGAAGCCGAGATAATATGGAGAAGTAGAAAATGACCTGGAGGGTCATTATAGTCTGCCCCTCTTCTCAAATCTTATCACACCATTCATGGGTGACACATGGAGGAAAACTTGATTTCTAACTATAAACTTCAAGGCACGAAGTTTACGATCCGCGTAGCTCTTCTGTCTACTATGAGTCGCTCAAAGTCTATCATGAATCACACAGACTCTATCCAATGACTCACAAAGCAAGTCCAAACCTCAAGGTCTAATCTAAGAAGTCTCAAACCAACCGATCGAAGAGCGACAACGCCTACCATATAATGCCTCAAAAGGTGCTATCTCAATACTTGAATGGTAATTATTATTATACGCAAACTCCGCCAAAGCCAG
The DNA here is from genome assembly GCA_031232105.1 of Capsicum rhomboideum. Taxonomy (NCBI): domain Eukaryota; kingdom Viridiplantae; phylum Streptophyta; class Magnoliopsida; order Solanales; family Solanaceae; genus Capsicum; species Capsicum rhomboideum. The sequence continues at coordinate 153,995,720 of CP124714.1, forward strand.
ATGATGCTCCTACTACCCCCAAAATCCATGATACAAGCATGAAGCATATCCTCCAAAACCTGAATAGTCTGCTCCAACTCACCATTTGTCGGGGGATGAAATGTTGTGCTAAGGTCAATGTGAGTACCTAAATCCTCCTGAAAGGTCTGCCAAAAGCTAGAAGTGAAAATGGAACTTCTATCGGAGATAATAGACACGGGTACACCATAAAGGCAGACGATCTCTCGAACATAGATCCGAGCCATCCTCTCGACATTGAAAGAAATTTGCATGGGGATGAAGTGGGCTGACTTGGTCAATCGATACACGATGACCCAAACACTATCCGAACCACGAGAGGTACGAGGTAACCCTATCACGAAGTCCATGGTAATCCATTCCCATTTCCACTCGGGAATAGGTAACCTCTGAAGCAACCCACCTGGTCTCAAATGCTGAGCCTTCACCTGCTGACAGCATAGACAACAAGCCACAAAATTCACCACATCCTTCCTCATATCACCCAACCAGTAATATTGTCGCAAATCACGATTCATCTTGGTCACCCCGGGATGGATAGAGTATCTGGAACAATGGGTGTTCTCTAAAATCAACTTAATCCAATCACCAACTATGGGTATACAAACTCGACCAGCAATCTGCAAAACACCATCAGGATTAAGTGAGGCTTCCCTAGCCTCGCCATTCAACACCTTATCCTGAATAAACCTCAGCCCTTCATCATCAAACTGATGCGCTCGAATCTTCTCCATTAAAGAAGATCTAGCTCCAGCATAAGCCAAAATGCGTCCAGGCGTCGAGATATCAAGCCTAACCATCTGGTTAGCTAAGGAATAAACCTCAAAGGCAAAAGGCCGCTCCGAAGTCAAAAGATGCTCCAAGCTACCCATGCTAGTCGTCTTCCGGCTCAAGGCATCCGCAACCACATTAGCCTTGCCCGAATGATAGAGAATAGTAAGATCATAATCCTTGAGTAACTCAAGCCAACGACGCTGCCTCATATTAAGATCCCGCTGATTGAAGAAGTGCTGAAGACTACGATGATTCGAGAAGATCTCACAACAGACCCCATCAAGTAATGTCTTCACAACTTCAAATCAAACACAACCGCACGCAACTCTAGATCATGGGTAGGGTAGTTCCTCTCGTGAGTCTTCAACTAATGAGATGCGCAAGCAACCACCTTACCCTCCTGCATCAACACTGCACCCAAACCGATACCCAAAGCATCATAAAATATAGTAAAGCCCACGCCCTCCTTGGGTAGGTTCAAGATAGGCATCAAGGTCAACAACTCCTTGAGCTTTTGAAAGCTCTTCTCACACGCTTCCAACCACTGGAAAGTAATCTTCTTCTGAGTCAACTTGGTCAAAGAAGCCGCAATCGAAGAGAATTCCTCAAAAAAAGGCTGATAATAATCTCCTAAACCAACAAAACTCCGAATCTCGGTGGGGCAAATAGGCCTAGCCCAATCACAAATCGCTGCAAACTTGGCCGGATCAACCATGATACCATCTTTGGTCACTACATGACCCAAGAAGGAAACAGAATCCAACCAAAAATCACACTTGGATAACTTAGCATACAACTTCTCTTCACGCAACCTCTGAAGTAAAATCCTCAAATACTTCACATAGTCGGCCTCACTCTTGGAATACACCAACATGTCATTTATAAATACAATCACAAAGGAGTCGAGATACGGTTGAAACACCCGATTCATCAATTTCATGAACGCGACTGGGGCATTGGTCAACCCAAAATACATGACCAAAAATTCATAATGATCGTATCCAATTTGAAAAGTCGTCTTTGGAATATCCAAAGCTCTAATCCTCAACTGATGGTACCCGAACCTCAAATCAATCTTTGAAAACACCAAAGTACCCTGAAGCTGATCAAACAAATCATCAATGCGAGGAAGAGGATACTTGTTCTTGATGGTCACCTTGTTCAACTGTCTATAATCAATACACATCCGCATAGACCCACCATCCTTCTTCTTCACAAATAAGACCGAAGTACCCCAAGGCGATACACTAGGGAGTATAAAACCCTTACCCAACAACTCTTGCAACTGGTCTTTTAACTTCTTTAACTCCATTGGGGCCATCCTATAAGGAGGAATGGAAATGGACTTGGTACCCGACTCAACATCTATAGTAAAATTGATTTCACGATCTGGAGGCATACCAGGCAAATTCGTAGGGAAGACATCCATAAACTCATGGACAACACAAATAGAATCCAAGGGAGGTAGTGAAGGAGCACTAGTATCACGAATATGGACCAAATAAGACAAACATCCCCTTTCTACCATGCGTAAGCACGTAAAAAGGATATAACTTTCTTCGGACCCGAAGGAAGCACATCCTTCCAAGCTACCCTTGGCACACCAGGACAAGCTAAGGTCATGGTCTTGGTGTAACAATCTAACACAGCATGATAAGGAGCTAACTAATCCATACCCAAAATAACATCAATGTCTACCATATCTAGGAGAAATCAAGTCTACCCAAGTCTCACGGCCCTCAAAAGTCATAACACAAGATCGGTACGCTTGATCCACCATTAAAGAATCTCCTATGAGGTAGAATCATGAAGAGGCATAGGAAGAGGCTCCCAAGCAATATCAAAATCGAAAGCAAAATATGTAGACACATAGGAGAAAGTCTACCTAAGGTCAAATAACACTGAAGCAGATCTGTAGCAAACCGGGACAACACCTATAATAACAGCATCAGAAGCCTCTGCCTCAGGTCTAGCAGGTATAGCATAACATTAACCGCGTCCACTCCTGGACTGTGCAACCCTGAGATCACCTCCACGAGCTCCCCTACCTCTACCTCGAGCACCTCTTGCGGCACCTCTACCACCCTGTGAACCACCTCTCACTGCAGTAATAGGTCTAAAAATATATCGAGGGAAATCCTTGGCCACATGGCTAAACTCATCACATACGAAGAAACCCTTATGGCCTGAATCAATATGAGGAGGTGCGGCTGAACCAAAACGATTACTCTGACTCGATGCCTGAACACCAGTAGCCACAAAACCAAAAGACCTATCACCCGAACCCTGTAAGGCAACCTAAACCTGCCTACCATGATAGCCATGAGATCCTCTGAAATCCCTACCTCGGGAGGTATGTACGTTAAACTCACCCTGTCGATGCACCCTATTGGTGCCTCCCTGAGTAGACTAAAGAATGGCCTCGGTCATCTTCGCATGCTCCATGATACTCTAAAATGATGCCCTAAAAATAACCATCTGGGCAGTATCCAACTGATAAGAACTGCTCAAACCCTTCACAAACTACTGAATCCGCTCAGATGCGGTGGAGATGTTGGCGGTAGAATACCTAGACAAAGTATGAAAACGGGCCTCATACTCTAAAATGGAAATAATGTCCTGCTCCAAATGATCAACCTCATCTCTCATCTGGTCTCTCAACTGAAAGGCATAAATCGATCTAGAAGAGTCTCCGAAAACTGTCCCCAAGTCAAAAGCGGTGAACCATGGGGTCTGCAACTGACAAGTAACCTTCACGAATCATGGGCTACGTCTCTCAATTGATACGCCGTATAGGAAACCCCATACAACTCAAGAGATCCAAGGTTTCTCCTGACAATTCGACAGAAACTCATAGGCATCTTCGCCTATAGCACCTCTGAACTTGGGCGGACCCAAGAAAATGAACCTCTCGAATCTCTTCTGATCCTCAGAAGACATAATCGTTCCCGAAGTAACTAGGGGATTGGTGAATCTAGTAGCCTGAGGATCTACTCGTGGTGGTAACATAGACAAAGGCAGCACCCCTGAACTAGGAATACCATGATCTGATACAGGTACCGAAGGTGGTACAACACTCAGAGTTGATGGAATACCATAAGTAGATGACGGTGCTAATGGAGGGATCATACTCAAATTCGGAGAAACATCATAAACAGACTCTGGTACTGATAAAGGCACACTACTAGGAACCGGAGGAACACCCAGTGCACTCAATGGGACACCCTCTAGTCGGGTCAACAACCCTTCCAAGACTGGAGTAGTAGTACTCTGGGGAATCTGAGTCGGCCCTGCGACCTCTGGATGCACAATCTCTGGGTCGGAGGAGAGTCTCATAACACTATTTCTGGATGGGATAGTTTCTTTTGCCCGTCCGCTACCTCGATGCCATCCTTAACCGCTACCTCGCCCCCCTAGTCGGGGCTCCCATCTCAGGCACTGACTCCGCATCTCTCAACTCACGAGACCTCATCCTCACCATCTACACAGAAAGAATGAAACACAAGTTCAGATCATAGGGTATGAAGAAATTGCACGATAAGAAACAAAATAAGAAAGTCTTTCCTAAAAGACATCTTATAGCCTTTCGAAGATAGATACGGGCGTCTATGTATCGATCCGCGAAACTTTACTAGATATCCTGCTCTGACACTTATGAGACCATTGTAGCCTGGCTCTGATACCAATTTGTCACGACCTAAAATGGGTCATGATGGTACTCATTGCGGCAAGCCTTGACAAGTAAGTCAAATCATCCAAATTGATAGAAAAAAGAGAAATATACAACATTCAATTAAAGCGAGGCTTTTAGAACGAAGCCAAGCCAATAATAATAACACCATAATAGTGGAAGATCGAAATAAATAGCATAAATAAATCCCAAGATGTGGTGTCAATAGTGTAGAGCATCTAAATATACATCTGAATATTGAATGAAACATATTCTGTCTCTAAATCAAGTAAAGAAAAGGATAGGGATAGGATAAGATATGGTTTGTCCCGAACACTGAGACGATTCAGTACCTCGAATCTTTGAAATCTGCAGCATGAGCTCAACCATCGTGAACCGCACTAGAACTAGGATCTGCATCGAAAGGGCACAGTATAAATGAGTACAGGTCCATTTGTACTCAGAAGGCATCATAGGCCGACTGAGCAAAGCAGAAAATAACTAAAGTAAACTAATTATGAGCACGCCACCTGCATACAGAAAAGTCCCAAATGGTAGCTCACATCGTCTCCACTAACAGTTCTAATATATATATATATATATATAAAGCAAGAAAGTAAGCACGGAATAAACATTCACTGAATAAGCAGGTGAAAACACACAGAGTAATCAACACAGAAATACACCAATAATGCATACGTATGCAATGCAATGATGATGGGATGATGTGGAAGAATTGAGGGTTATCGCATAACCCTTCGTATACACTTATCCATCCTCAGCGTTCCAAGATAGGATTCATGGGGGGTTCACAACCCATATACTAACTCAATCCCAATCTCAATACCAATCTCAATATAACCTCTCCGGCTCGTGATCATGGTAGAGGGTTTTCATAAGATGTCTCATTTTCTGTCAAAAATCATGTTTCCACAATGGTACCAATATATCATGAATGTATATATAGGAATAAGGATGCAATGCCCATAATAACTCAACATGGATATCCGATCCATCAATACGCAATATATGCATAAGTGAGCTCATAATCGACTCGTTATTCCGCAACTCATGATTTACAATTCAACAAGGCACCAATGGAATAATTATCATACAATACATCATTTCATTTATATTTAATCTCAATTTGGGCATATCAACATGTATAAGGCATTTTATGCTCATTTAGGCCTATTGTCATAACTTAAGCCCCCACATAGGCGTCATATTCATATAATAAGGCATTTCAATGCTCAAGACATGGCCAAATAACATCGCATTAGGCCCCATATGGCCAACACGCAATAATAAACACTTAAAATCTATGTCAATACCAAACAAGCCCCCACAAGAGCACAAAAACTCCAACATATGCTCGAAATGTAAAACCCAAGCCATTTTCCCCAACCCATAGCATGTTTTACCTAGATATTAACTACCCAGCTCAATCTAAAGGAAGTTAAGCTATAACCTACCTCGTGACGTCAAAACTCGATCCAAGCTCCTCTCTCGCGGAGCCCTTCCCTTTCCAAACGACCTCGAAATCAACTACAAACAACAAATATAGAATCTACGCATTAAAAGGAAGCTGTTGACACCCATATTGACCCTATTTGAATGTGGTCCAAAACGGATCCTAAAAATGGGTTTTAAAACGAAGTGGTAAAACCATAATTTTTATTTAGAAATCCAATACATATGGTTAAAGGAACTTATAGGAGAAAACCAAAGTGAAATCGGAGTATAAAACAGAGAGTTTAATTGAAGAAAAACCATTTTTGAACTTTCCGGGCAAAAATCCCCAAATTCCATTTTTAAACCACGAATTAAAGAGATGAAGAAGGTTATAATCGAGATAGAATAACGAAATAGTGATCATGGAACTTACCAAAGCACAAGAAGTGAATAAATGGACCAAATCCCGTCAAACCCAAGCTCAAAACCGTCAACAATGGAGGAAAAATTGGGAAAATGGCATTATATACTGCCAGGTCGCGACCCTTTGCGTTCGCGGTCAGCCCTCCGCGTTCGCTAGGGTCAACGCTAATCGGCCATTAAAAATGGCATTAGAATTTGCGGCCAGGGCTTCACGTTCCTGCAGTTTCGTGACCCGGACCCATCGTATTCGCGACAGCCCTGTCGAGTTCGCAAAGAGGGAATTGAACCGACCCCGACCCAGCAGCCCATCGCGTTCGCGACCCCACCACCGCATTTGCGATGAAGGGAACAATCCTTCTTCGCGTTCGCGGCTGGTGGCCTGCATTCACGAAGAAGGATCTGGAGTTGCACCAGATACCAGCAATTGCTGGTTTTGGTCAAGTCCCAAAGTCTCCGAACGGACCCTCGAGATTCGTTCGGAACCCGACAAAAATAAATCAGATATGCTACTAGGCTAATTCCGATGTTTTGAACTCAATGGCAACTTCGGATTTTCAAAAAAATATCATTTTCAATAAATTGACCCCCGGGACCCTATTTTCAAATTTTTCGAACCAAGGGTCGAAATGAGAATTAAAACCCACGAAACCCAACCAACTTTGCTACTAGACCAAAATCGACGTCTCGGATCTGCTGGCATAGTTCGTTTCCTCTTTCGGCACTCGGATCAAGAAATGTTGACCAAAGTCAACTATGGGCTCTCAAAGCCTCTAAAAGAAAAATTCAACCAAAACCTTCCCGAAGGCCTTGGGAACCGTGCCAACCATTCCCAAGCCTCAAAAACAACACATGAATTTACTTTAGTTATGTATTAAGAAATTAACGTTGAGATACATGTATGCCACTGGCTCATTGACAATAACTCTAACCACTATCTAGGTATGACAAAATATCACATCTTGAAAAATCTCCCACATCTCAAAAGTATTTGCAGTCAAAATCATCAGCCCTAAAACCCTTGATAACCTCTTATATTTTTATGGAAAGGCAAATTGTTCGACTCTTTGGTTTTTTTATAGCATCAGTGTTGCTCTACTCAAATCTTGAGGTCAAGACTTTTATTGATGAAGGAAGTGTTGTTATGAATGGGTTCAAAGCAATATTCATTATCAATTGGTAAAAGCAATCCAACAACATATTAATTAAGTGGTTATTGGGATCTGGATGATAAACAGTGTCACGTGGGAGCAATTAAAATTCTTCATATTATTGAGTTAAGTGTTGTAAATCGATCTAATAGATGAAAGAAGAAATAGTTTTAACTCAAAAATTAACCTCACGAACAATATTTAGAATCCAACCCGTGAAAAAAGCGCAAATAAAAGCCATTTCAAATAATATATTGATCATGGATACTTTTGAACCTCTTTTGTGACCTTTTTAGTTTTAAAAAAACGGAGAACTCTCATATGTACTTTACATTGGAATTAGATGAAGAGCACGACAATATATAGTACATCCAGTAGTGATTTTGTAAATGGCAATTGAAGAAGATGTTATATATGCAAATCTTATTTCTATTTTAAAAATGTAGAAGAGCTATTTTTCAAAAAGACGCTAGTTCAAATATAAAAATGTTATTTTCTCCTTTCATTTTTACTTGTCATATTTTGCTTTATAAAAGTTAATTTGACTAAAATTCAAACCTAATTAAATTTTACATATTTAGGCTTTGCCTAGTAATAAGACCCAACTTTGCATATGTACCGTATAATTATCCTGTTTATGATTCCAGTTTTGTGCTCTTTCATGGCTTAAGTAACCATTTCTATTTTCCAATCAAAGTTACCACTAAAAGTATCACTATTTTCGCATTGAATTTCCCATCGAATATGTGAATTATTGACTTCTCCAAGTTTTCCTTTTAGTTCGAATATAATTGCAGTATTAGTGATTGGACTGCGTCTGGGGTAGTGACTCTTTAGGTTCCTCCATTGAAATTTTTTATATATATAATTTGAATTACCTGGTCAAAAAGAGACTCTTTCGATTGATCAGCATCCTCAAGAGCGTCTACCAAGTCATCCCATAGTTTTTTCACAAAATCATCGTCCGAAAATTGATGGGCAGATTCCATCTCCTCCACGACCAACTTAGCTTTACTTTTTTTTCGATGTCAAACCCCAAACTACCTGCCTAGACTTTACTCAAAGGCCTAAATGTGCCTTCCTCAAGAATGTGCAGCGTGTTGGACATCAAGTTTTCAAATTTAGGTGTTAGCTTCATCATTTCGGCCTCATTTGCCTTGACCTAAAGACCAAGACGGAAAGAAAGCACTTTAGGACGAGGTACAAGGCAAGAATGTCCTTCGTGGACAGCAACACCAAATGGCTATGTGGTTCAAAAATTTTTACTAACAATCTTATTCGATCCTTCTCTTTTTCCAGTCCTCCACACCACAAACTGATCATATTTCATTTCTAAGGAAGCACATTGAGCTCTCATAAGAAAGAGATCTTCATCTTCATTGGTAAGACCTTGTTTTTCCGAGAGAAGTATTGCAATCATTTAAATCTCTGTGAGCCCCAAGAGTGATTACGTATTTCTCTCAAAATAACTCGATACTGTTGGTGATAGAATGCCACGAGACCCTATGTTATAAACAAAAACAAAAGATGATTCAAATCCCCTCCGCCAAAAGATGAAACTCTATGTTCAAATTGAAATATACTTCATAGTTAGCAGCAAATAGGCAATAATAAGGAATCAAGAACAAACAAAGTGAGTAATATGTAAGTGGGAGAAGAGCAAAAATGAGTGAGAAATAATGAAGAAGACGGGTGTTAGATTAGTAGGGGAAGGAGTAATTAGGAGAGATTTTCTTCCTTAATTATTAGCCTAATAATCAAATCATTGTAAATACTATTAAGAATTCGAGTAGACAATTAAGGAAAAGCAATAAATCAAATCATTTTATTTTCATAAGACTTTTTTTTACCAAAAATAACACAATCATAAAGACATTTTTGGCAAACTACAACATTAGTTACCTTTAAAAACGGAATAGTTCAATCAATTAGCCATAAATAAATAGTAAATAATCAACTACTAATCCCTTATTCCCCCCAAATATAGGAAGACACAAAAATAGGGGTGTCATACATGAAATTATTAGTAATCCTGGATTGTGTCTATGTCATAACCCAAAACTTTACACAATCGAGGAGAACATTCTTTTCAATGGCTATTCCGCTTCGTTTCCCTAGTTTGATGCATTTCTTGTTATGTTTAATGATGTTGATGATGTGTTTAGTATTTAAAGTCTCCAGAAGACCGAGCTGGAGGCTAAAAATATCATGATGGTAGAAATATTGTTTACTTAAACACACGCAAGGGAACTTGGAGCAACAGAGTTGTAGCTGCTCCGAAGCAGCAGGTTGCGACTTCCAAAATTCCAGGCTATTAGTAAACCGCACATTAGGAGTATGATCAACCTAGAGAGACAAGAAAAAGTTTAGGTTCGATGTAAACCAATAAAAAAAAAACACTACTAAAAGGTTTAGCATTAATCTTCAGTGCATTTCCTTTAAGCTCTAACTTTTTACTTGTATTGCGGACGAAAGGTTTCAAAAGCTTAGCCTACTCCCCAGCAAGGGGGACTCTACATGGCACCTGGAAGTTTTCCTTTTAAAAAAATGACTTGGTCACTAGTGGGAGGTGCTCCATAGCAAATAACTACAATCCAAAGCCATAACCCAAAAAAGACAAGTTAGATATATGCAATAAAAGACACAGCATGAATAAGCATACTTCATACCTGGATAACAAAGCAGATTGCAGGGAAACTCTTCTTCCCCACCCCTATCTGAGACAAAGCAACACGCGTGTGAACCCAAACAGCTGACCCCACGCATAATCATTTATTCTTTCCACGTTCGTATCTTTCAACATGTGTAGATACTCTTTTGCTACTTTACATCTCTCAGGACCAGGAATAACTACACAACCTATTATATAAAGACTAGTTTAGGATATGTGCATTGCACATGTGTCTCATGTTAATATTATTAACTCGAATATTATAAAGGTTTGAAAACCCAAACTTGAATACCATTGTAAGCCTACAGAATTCTTTTGATGGTTAGTGGGTACATTATTAGTTAAATGATGTAAGAAGATTCCTTCTATTTTTTAACTTTCTTGAAGGTAGGGATGAATTTTATACTAATAATGAAATTTCCTGTTAAAATTCATTATTCACTTTTCTGAGATAATTTTCAGTTTATTTGAAAATTAGTGTTTAGCCATGTAAATTGTGAATCTAGCTTTAAGTTTTATTTCAAATTTGAAAAATAACTTTCTCAACTCACTTTCCACTTTTGAAATATTATTTAAGTACATTCAAGCATAAATATTGTTCCAAATTTTTTTTTTTGCCAAAAATATAATCAAACACAATCCCAACACCATAAATTACCAATAAAGTGAAAATTATTTAAAATCCTACGAAAGTACTCACCTATACTATAATAAAACAACAAATTTGTCTCGATGTTCCATAGACGATGGTAAAAATCGTATGTGTAAACAAGTCCTTCGTAATTGAAGAGGTTTAGAGGTAGTCCTTGTTTGTGGTTAACAACGCGCTTTTGAGAAATCAGCAATTGTGTTGGCAATGACCACAATTCAAGCAATAATTTTTTTTTGAACTAAATCAAAAATAGATTATGCACGCCAATTAACATTTAAACAACTATAGAAATAGCAAAAAACATAAGAAAGAGTACATGACCAGTTTAGCTTTTATCCTGGGTAATGTAGCCTTCCTTTCACCCCTCAAAGCCCTGCCTCATGAGCTTTTTCTCCCTTTTGGCAATATTTCTCATCTTCTTCTCCTTGGCTTTGCCAGCAATGTTATTCCTTCACTCCTGTTGTTGCTTATTCATCAACTTCTCCGTAGGTCTCCATTGTTTCCTTCCGCTACTCAGAACTTTTTTCTTTCCTTCTCTTTTCCTTCATACTCTCCTTCAACAACTTAATTAGGGTTATCATACACTTTTATTCCCATTGCCTTATTTGCTGCTGCCTTCCATGCTTCCCTATCCGCTAGGGTCTTATTCTCGCTCCACCTCTTTCAGACTCTTCAATCTTTCCAACTCTTTAGCTTTCGATACTTTCTTCTTTTTCTTCTTCTTTTTGTCATAGTCAATGTCTTTATACGTGTGTATCACGTTACTAAATATTAATATAGATAGATAGATAGATAGATAGATAGATAGATAGATAGATAGATAGATAGAGATATAGATATAGATATAGATAGATAGATATAGATATAGATATAGATATAGATAGATAGATATAGATATAGATATAGATATAGATATAGATATAGATATAGATAGATAGATATAGATATAGATAGATAGATATAGATAGATAGATATAGATAGATAGATATAGATATAGATAGATAGATATAGATATAGATATAATAAGAGAAAAGAAATTTGACTATTAAGTAATTACCTTCTACCAAATCTTGAATATTTTGTTTGGGAGATTTGATTTTGTAGTCATTTACAAATCAATCAATAGACAAATTATGTGATGAAAGGAAGTCAAATTATAGATAGAAGAATGATATCTTGTTTATGATGCAATATAGTGGTGTGTGGAACTCGAATGAATCTAGAACTTCAGTCTTCAAACGAAAGAATAATTGGCATAAAATTTCATAAAATTTATCTAATTAGCATAAATTATGTGTATGTATTTGCAATCTGATACATATATGAAATCTAAACAACTAATAATATCAATATACTAAACAAAGGTTACTGATCTAAACAATTAAAAGTATGAGAAGGAATTAATAGATGAACTAATTTACCTTTGAATTGCACAAGGAGTGTCGTATATTTGAAAAACAACCATCACAAACAATAGTAAGACGAGCATAAACAGTTAGCTCTCCTCCTCCAGTATCTTTTGTCTTGTAGTTTACACCTTTTACAATTTTCTTTTCTTCAATCAAAGATGTTATTGTTCCTTGTTTCAGTCTTCCGCTACATATATAACAACAAAATAAAATAAATATGACACGACTATAAGAAGTTGGTTAAATTCCTTAAAAGATGATTCTAGAAAAAGATTATTAGAAATTCAAAAAATATCATCCAAATGATCACACCATGCAATAAAAAAACATACCTTCAAGGAAGTCCTTTTTCAGCATCAAAATTATAATTTTCATCCAAAAAATCTATGGTCAACATCATCGATTTAATCCTAAATTTTTAAATTTGATTGGTTGGAGTATAGTATAACAAATCTAAAGATGCAACCTTAAATGATGTCTTTATGTACCATTTATTTGCTTAATTCTCCTTTGTAAATATCAATACCACTTAAGAAAAATATTACTATATGTTTCTGTCTCATCTTTTGAATGAAACGTCCATTGTGGAAACATCTAGCGGAAACATGGAACCTATGCATCTACATGGAACTTCTCTAAGGGATATGACTACATAATATGCTTTCCCTCCTTGTAAAGAGTTTGTCCAACTACTTTTCGAGCATCCATATATTTCAAACAATTTGCACTTAGTGGATATAATATAATATACATAAATTAAGAAAAAATAAATAATATCACATGAAGAAATAAAAAAACGAACAAAAGAATTTACTAATTAGGTGCTCATCGTTTCACTAAAGGGAGTGTTCAACATATACCTATAAATAGTACTAAGATCTCTCTATATATATATACAATATATTTTTCGACAAAGAGAGCTCACGATAAGTTATATATATCGATCTTCCTATACGTACCTTAAAGGCCTAAGTCAAGTAATTTGAGATAGCCACCGGGCTATAGAAGTTCACCAACCATTCTATCTGGTTGACTCGAGTCCCTCTCTATCACGAGAACTCATCACTCGTCCTGCATAGTATATCACATAATAAATATTTACATGATCAAAAGGATTTACACTAACAATGTAAATAATATTTATATTACGCAAGTATATTTTACATGTTGTATAGTATTAATCAGACAAACCTTGGCAAGAGTGCAGGCCAAAGCAGAACCAGCAAGCCTTGTTGCTCTTCATTATAATTATCTTCCTAATTCTGAGATTATACAATAAAAATAGTCCAAAAACGAAGCGATTAAAGTGGACAACAGAAAATCATAAAACATCTCCATCTTTCTTCTTCCTTCCAATAGTTCTAGGGATACACCATATGTTCATATATGTCCAACTCTAAGAAGAAAAACCAACAACAAAAAGTGATAATAAACCTGAAATAGAGCAATTAAACACATAAGCTTAGCTCAACAAACAAAGAGAAACAAAAAACATGGTTGTAAAGATAGAGACTGCAAAATAGCAAAATACAATATAGCAACAGTAGTAATACACATAGAAAAATATAAAATTACGCAATATTTGAATAGTACTACAACTAAGAGGACAAGATCGAGGAGAGGTGAAGGCTAGCTCACACCCTCTCTCCCACACAAAAAACGACATTCTTACTAACTTTCTACCCTAATACACATAGAAAAATACAAAATTACGCGATATTCAAATAGTACTACAACTAAGAGGACAAGAGGAGAAGTTGAGGCTAGCCCACACCCTCTCTCCCACACAAAAAATGACATACCCACTAACTTTCTACCCTAATACCCGACCTTCATACCTTCATATATAAAATTTTGTGACTTGATTCAACATCTCACCATAATGGTGCAGAAGAAGAAGATACGTAAGAGGAAGAGGAAGACGAATAGAAACAAAATATGATGTCGTATGTTGTTTGCTCCAGAATACCAAATTTTAAGGAAAATTTGTCCAAGGTAAATAACAAATTTAAGTCCTAAATCTAATATGAGTCTTGCTACATTATTTTTTCTTTTTACCAAATTAATAAAACCGTATATATGTTGTTTGCTCCAAAACACCAAAATTTATAAGGAAAATTTGTATAAGGTAATCCTAAATCTAATATGAGTCACAACACGGTTTTTTCCTTTTTCTTTTAACTAAATTAATAATAATTGGAGAAAATAGTGAAAAGACGATTTAGTCTATTGTAGAGTCTTTTAATGAAGTGCAAAAAGTTCGAATCACTTTTTTAAGGGTCTTCACACTTTTAATATATTATAGGTTATAGATTATAGATTATAGATATAGATTATAAATATAGATATAGATATAGATATAGATATAGATATAAATATAGATATAGATATAGATTATAGATATAGAGATAGATTATAGATTATAGATTATAGATAACAAGCCCTGATATATTTGTCAAAATTATCACAATCAGGAGGGACATAAGAAAATTCTTTTCTCAACCACTCTAAGGATACATACGTTTTGCCATGTTCTTGAGTTTCACCTAACAATTTGTCGCAATAACCAATATTGTTTTCAGCAACTACTGGACGACCATCAAGTGGTAGTCCAGTTAAGAAGTATATATCATCCAATCCTAAGCTTAATATTTCGCCATTTATTTCAAATGCTTCCATATTCACATCTAATAAATCAAGTAACTCATTCATAAAACAAATGTTAACTGTAAGTCCATGTAAAGAAGAAGAAAATTTATAAAGATAACTATCCCTAACTCGATCTATTCTCTTGTCAAGGGACCATTCTGCAAGTTTCACAAGCATATCCATACTTGACCCCAACATTTTCACTGCAACAAAGAGAAAGGAAGACAGTATTTTTTTCACTTTATTCCGGAATACTTGTTTGGCCATAAATTATTTTTTTTTGGAACCTTAGGATAACCCGCCGTCACTACAACCTCTACCACAGCCTCTGCCCTTCGGGTGAGCACTAAATTAAGATAGAATTAATTAATTTTTTTTCATTTTACCCCTACAATTAATTACAATTCCTATGCCCAATGAATATCATTAATATGGGTAAAGGGTAAAATAGTAAAAACTATCACTCCGTTTATGATTTCTTAATTAATCACCGTGTAAAATGGAATGTGCCCAACTAAAGGGAGTAGTATCACTTTCTCTTTGGCGTAATAGATAAACGTGTCTTTTAACTTGGCTTCAATTTGCATCTATATCCTCCAATTTTGAGAGAGCGCAAGTAGACACTTAGTAGGCGTTTGACCATGAATATTATTCACAATATTCTGGAATACGTGTTCACTTTATTCGGAATACTTGTTTGGCCATAAATATTTCGAAATACGTTTTCACTATTTTTGAATTCATTTTTTGCACTTTTTAACCCAATTTTCATAAAACTCTAAAAAGAGATTAAATTTATTCACTTTTTATATTATTTAACTTCAAAAAATATCTCATTTCCAAAATATTACGGTCAAACACAAATCCAACTCTATTTTCAACTTCAAAAATACCAAATAAAGTGAATATATTTTTTATTTTCATGGCCAGACAAATTTTTAAACTTGTATAAAGTTGAACAAGTAGACACATGCATTCTATGTGGCACACATTATAACCAAAAAATATTTGAATCCTCAAGAAAATCATGCTTAAAGAAAGATTTTTTTTTGGTTAAAAGTTTGTATAGGAAACCCCAACCAACTAGAAAGGCCACTAAAATTTTAAAGGAATATTTTTTGGGCAAATAATAGAAATAGCCAAACATAAGGGGCTATTTACAAAAGCTCCCTTAACTTTAAATTAAATTATAAAACATACTTGGGCCGCGTGTAACTTAAGGATCGTGTGTATCTTAAGAATCGCGTGTATCTCAAATACACAGACTCGCGTGTATCTCAGATGCATAAACTCGTGTGTATCTCAGATGCATAAACTCACGTGTATCTTAGACTGTGTATCTGGAATTATGTATCTAAGGCTGAGATACACGGATACACACTAATTAGGTAAGATACATAGTTAGAGACTGTCGGAATTCCATGGATCTCGACGGATAATCCACGAATCTGGACGAAATTCCATGGATCTAGACTAAATTCCATGAATTTTAGCAGAAAATCCATGGATCTGGCCGTAATTTCATGGATGTTAGTTCGTCGTCGGTTTGTCTGTCACCGTTGACGAAATTTTATGGATCTCGCCGGAAAATCTAACTTTTGTTGTGTATCCATTTATTTGTCCATATCCGCTCGTGTATCTCTAGATACACCCGACTTTTGCTTGTGTATCTGATTACTTATTTTGACATGTCTTGTAATTAGGGACCAAATTTCAGTATGTCTTGTAATTAAGAGTCAAACCTCCAATATTTATTTTCTTATATATCCAAGCCCAAAGTATTTATAACTTTTGATAGCCTTAAAAAATAGTGTGGCCATATTGAATTTACGAACTTTTTGTATTTGTGCAGAATTTTTTTATACATGATTAAAATACTACGATTGAATGTTTATCCTTTATAGTCAGTGTATAATTAATATATATACATGTGTATAAATATTATATAATGGAAAGATAATTATAAATTAATTACACAATAATTATGCATCAAATATTAAGTAATTATACATTAGCTACTGATTTATGCAATGTATAATTGATGAATAATCACCGCACAATTTGTGTATAATCAGTCTATATTCACAAAACATGAATTTTACCTTTATTATTCACCTTATCATCATGTACACCTTCCCCAAATACCTAGTTTTTCTAGGAAAAAAAAATTCTCTCTCATTCTCTTCCATCCATGCACTTTATTACCCTTCAAAAAATAATTACAGATTCGGATAAAAAGTTCAAAGCAAATCTAAAAATAAAAGAACTCTCTGATGATGTTGGACAATCTGTGATGACATTTTTATTGGCATCATTAGTACTCCCTCAGTTTCAAAAAGAATGACCTACTTTTTTTTTTAGTCCGTTTCAAAAAGAATGACCTCTTTTCTTTTTTAACAATACTTTAATTTCAACTTTCCACGTGACTTGTTTAAAACCACAAGATTAAAAGATATTTTGATACATTTGACATAATTTTAATCTAAGACCACAAGATTCAAAAATCTTTTTTATTTCTTAAACTTCGTGTCAAATCAAACTTGGTCATTCTTTTAGACACGGAGGGAGTTCTATTTTTTGTTGTTGGCTGCCATTAAAGCACTATTGAAAATGGTAAAGGAGGAGATAAGGGGATTTGTATCTATCCTTCCCCTATAAACATGTGACTTAATAAAAAGAGTACCTACAATTACTCAAACTATTAGTTTGGCTAATAAAAGTAAACAAGTCATGGAAGTTGATTATAATGAAGTTATCAAAATAAAGTATTATTATTTTGAGTTCAAAACTTATACCGGCTGCTATTTAAGTTAATTTTTCAATCTTAAATAGTAAGTTGTAAATCTCAAATCCACGTTCCTCTTGACTACAACCTTATATAATTCTTGAGTTTTTATAAAACTAAAAGGTCAAAGAAAATTTCAACACTACGTTCTTTTTGTTTTTTTGTGGCTGAGGGTTGATTCTTGACCTTATAGTGGACAATTTAAATTAGCTTTAGAACTAACTGCCAAATCCCCATATTTGACATGTGCAAATGGACCATTATCATTTCGAAATGAAGCAAATCCTCATCTCTCACATAAATGATGGTCCAAGAATGTTAAGAAGCCAAATTGGTAAAGACGTCAAAACATTCCTGCAAACTTTTTAACCAATATAAACCACATCAATCTTTTCAAATTATTCACTTGTTCAATGAATGCATCATTGTGGTATCACTGGCTTGTGTCACGACATAAGCTTAACTTCAATTTACTGATGGCGTAAAAAAAAAGAATTATATGATCAAATCACTTGATCACAATTTGTATGTAGTTATCCCATATTAGACTATTAACCAGGAAAAAGGGTAAATAGCATGTCGAACGAAATCAAATTACACGTACAATCATACCTTACACCACACACTGAACGAGGACTCAACCCTACGATTTTACCTTACGCATTCAATTGTAGCATGTCGAACATGTGGAACTCAACATATTCGCTGGTTATTGCTACATGCTACCAACACAGATACGAGATGATCTGCCACCAAAAACTTAAGAAAATGGAAAACTTGACCGGCAATGGCTCGGTTCTCAAGGTCACACTCCTCCAACAGATATATTTACATACAGTAGTCTATATACATGCACCAGAGAGGAATCACCGTGATGGTGCTTGCCGCTAAGGAGGCCTCAATGTTCAGGCTTTTCCGAAGAACGTTATCAATTATTATCTAAACATTACCTTAGAAAAGACTTGCCCAATTACTACAATCAAAGAGAAATATGAACCAATCACTCAAACTTGCCTCCAGATGCATTGCGTAGGGGGATAACATTCCTATCCAGGCAAGTTAATGCCAATGAACACTGGCACACCCAGCTAACTTGCTCTGCGCTAGGCCCATGAGAGTGGGATTTGTGCCAGAAATATGAAATGTCAACTAAAAGTAAGTAAAAAACAACATACCAACCCATAGCATTAGATAAGTATGTGATTCGGATAGTGAAATCCTTGAGACCGGAGGTTAACCACATGTTAGATGTACCAATGAGTCTCACAAGCGACCTTCATTTATATAGATTTTGGTAGCTCCAACCACTAATAGACAACAAAATATTCAAATCCTGGATCAATCACTATCATCCTTGAGACTGGGGGATAACCACATGTTAGATGTTGCAATGAGTCTCACAAGCTACATTCCTTTATACTCCCTCCATCTCATTTTAGTTGGACATCTTACTAAAAATAAATGTCCCATATTAGTTGATCACTTACTAAATCAAGAAAGAATTAATTAATTTTTTTCCATTTTACCCCTACAATTAATTACAATTCCAATGTTCATTCCTATGCCCAATGAATATTATTAATATGGGTAAAGGGTAAAATAATAAAAACTATATCTCCATTTATGATTTCTTAATCACCATGTAAAATGGAATGTGCCCAACTAAAATGGGACGGAGGGAGTATAGATTATGGTAGCTCCAACCATAAGTAGAAAACAAGATGTTCAAATTCTGGATCTGTCACTATTAATAAGCCTTGACCAGCCCCTATCACTCAACACACACGTAGAACCAACACACTCTCCCCCCCCCCACCATCCCCCCCCCCCCCGCCCCCCAAAAAAACAAGATTTTCCCAAATCATTCTGCACAAGAAAGAGAAGAAACACAAAAACACGAAGACTGCCAGACTGTGAAAGAGGATATAAACGTAATGCTGTATAAGGGTAGTTGTTTCTGTTTTAGGAGACAAATATTATGAGGAATAGGCAGTCTGATTTTCCCAGTCTGCACAGCCGTTGACACTGTTCATTTTTAAAAATCAAGGGAAGGGATAATGGAATAAGAGATTAAATGCAACTAATGGGAGAAACCAACTGAACAAGCTGTAAGCTGACAGATAAACATATGGTTATACCAAATGTATTAATTTTGTTGATGTGAATTTATTTAAAGCTGTCAAAAGAAATGCAAATTGTAGCATTCCCAATGGATAATGTAACACCGGAAAGTAAGTAAACAACTACACCTTCTTTTGCACTTCAATCACTTTAAGATGCAACATGCTACAGAATTCCTACACTGTTGGTCCGGCTACTTTTTTGAGAATGGTAACATTACTGTTGCTCCCTAAGTTGCGCGGACTCTTCAGCAATGCCACACCCGTGTCGGATTCTCCAAAAATACACTACTTTTGGCGAATCCGACATGCACCCCTTGACATTTTTGAAGAGTCCAAGCAACATACGTTGCTCCAACTACTCACCGGTATTTAACAAGAAAGAGCACTATATAGATCTGGAATGTAAAACCGCACCTTCTTATCAACTTTCAGTCACTTCCATAATCCAAATTCCAACATCTACTAAATTCATAACAGCACTCTAGTCCACCTACTCACCATTCACGAGAATTAAGCAATATTTCACGGCTTGTCTAAATAATTCACCAACATTAATTTCATATTATCACGCCACAGAAGAGCCAAAACCCAAACATGCAACATCTGAGAAACAGGATGACTAGTGCATTAACAAGTGAAAAATAAAAGCTGACAAGAGAAACAACACAACACAAAGGACAGGCATACGGGAATATCACGTGTGAATCCTATACTTGATCTTCTATCTTCTTGCTTGGTATTTGCTTTTCATTTCATTTTCTTCCTTTTGGGGGGTTTGTTCTGGGGATGCAGGGGGGAGAGAGGGAGAGAGAAGAGGAAGATATTTCATTATAAGGGCTCATTAACATATTTTTTTAACTGAAACACACATAAAATCAAAAGGTTGTCAATTACATTGGATAACCACACCTTCTCAGGTCTCTGCTGAAGAAGGGGTGCCGTAATGCTTCTCTAGCTTTCAGCCGTTCTGTTGGGTCATAACAAAGCAGCCCTTGCAAAAGATCAATGAGATCTCCAGCAGAGTGATCCACATGCTGCATTATCAGGTTCTGAAATATGATAGAGATAATATTACAACTAATAAAAACAATCCAATAAATGGAAAGGGATTTAAAGAAAAAACAGAATATTAAAGCTCCAAAGCACTCATAGATCAATAATCTGTTTCGCAAATTTGGCTACATACTCGGATATTAATCAATGAACCAACTCTCAAGGATATAAACTAATGGATCAGCAGCGCAAACAAACTACAACATCCAATCATGCATTTCTTTTAGTCTAACTATTCAACGATGTACAGGGAGTGGGAAGCTTCTCGTTATTGAGATATCATTAATACTACCCCAAAATTCATCATTTCCCTTGGAGAACAAGAGAAACCTAATTAAACTTTTTAAAAAAAGGCTGAGTGAGAAAGAAAACACCAGAAAGATGAAAAAGGTATTTTTCACAGCATTCCTACTACATCTTTTCAAACTACCAACTCAAAAATTTAAGCAAATAAATTTTTCAATGCAGTTGCTAGAAGCTAGGGAAAACCAACAAGAAAGAAGAAAAGAAAAAGGAGTGGGATAGATCCTACACAGTACACACTAAAAGCAAAATTCACACATCTAGAGAAGTTTGAACACTTGCAACAAGGCCTCATGAAAACTCTCACCAGATTAGAAACAAAAGATTTGCACCTCCCGATATAGCTTAGATTCAGGAATTACCGGGAGACGAGGCAATTTCCAGACGGCCCTCATACTTTCACTTGAAGTTGCACATTCTGGCCAATCCAACCTTTCACCCCTTCTAAAATATTTCTCAGCACGGCGGCTACAAAAAGCGAGACAAATAAAACTTTTTCTATTTGACGAAATAGCATAAACTACCACTAAAATCAAAAGAAACCAAAAACTTACTCAGCTCTCACAGCCATGTGCTGAGGAAGAGGCCCTAGCACCTTTTCCATCATCGCGAGATGCTCCAAGTTCTCATGTGTTTGAAAAAGAGCCTCACCCTATACATGCATTTTTTTTGAGGGGGGAGCGAAAGTCAGAAAATTAAATGTGACAGAGTAGTCATATTAGAGCCCGTTAAAGTGCAAACTTTTGGAAGCAAAACCACAAATAAATATAAATAGCTTATGGAGAAAAAACAGAAGCATGGACTCCATGGCAAGAATGTTCAGCAAAGGAAAAGATATCTAGACCTAGATTAGACCCGAATCACAGGAATAAAGAGATTCCTGTGGAGAAGGATTTAACTAGTCTGCTGGCATGTGAAAGTTAAAACAAGAATCCTCTTTTTTAAAAAGAGAAACAAGAGTCCATTTCAAGTATTGTTGTCGTCACACCTACTCTATTTCAGATAAATTATTACATTTTCATACAAAAGGTGCTCATTATATTCATGCAGTTGCCCAAACTCTTCTTAAACACTAATCCATTTAAATGAAAAAACCATGTGACAGATAAACCGAAGGTCCGAACCTTTTCTAGAAAGCACCTGTGCTTCACTGAATCATGACCGCATTCTCAAACCAAAAAAGTTGAGCCTATTGATTATCATGGAGCAGACATTCAGGGGTTACAGGTGGAAACGATGATTTGACCATAGATTTGTTAAGTATACCCACAGTATTCAACAGGTCAAGGGTGGTTCACAGGAATCATCAAGAAACTGTACCATAACAGTTCTCTCCATACCTCATTGGGTACTCATTAATGCTAAATAATCACTTCAAACCCCTGGGTCTGGGGGTTTTAAGTGTATAAATGGACAAAATAGCATCAGGAGCTAATGTTTCATATTTTCTTGCCATTTAAGACGATTAGGCTAGATCAGAGGGCATAATAATCCCTATCCTCAAGCCCTAACCTTCATGTAACTAAGTTTGATTGTAGAATGTGAAGAAGATCATAAATATCCAAGCAGCCGTATCAATCATTTCCTCTTCATGACAAAATAAGCAAATAAAATAAAATAAAAAACTAAGCCTCAATCCCAAGCTAGTTGGGGCGGCTGTAATCCTCAATATCATAGATGCTCTACTTGGGAGTTTAAAAAAAAACAAGAGAATGATTACAACAAACAAGACAAAATAACTAATAAATAAATAAACCAATAAATAACAAGGATGTAAAACAATACACATAATCAACTCTCACTTACAGAGCAAAGCTCAACAAGTATGCAACCTACACTCCACATATCACAGGGATAGTTCCATCCAAGACCTATAAAAACAGCATAAGACAAACTAAAAGACTGACAAGTTGCAACTTAAAGATGCAAATCTGAAAGAGATAGCTACCTAAGATAACCTCTGGAGCACGGTAATGACGTGTAGATACCACATAAGTATGATCCTGATGTTCACATGCCGTACTGCCGAAGTCAATGAGCTTAATAGCACTTGACTTTGGTACATTCTTGAAGTAGGAACCATCTTTTGCAGGTCGCAGCAGGAACTTCATAGCAGGGAAGAAGGGGAAAGTGACATAAGTAGTAAAGACTTTTCAAGTTACAGAAAGCGGAGAAATCAGAATACAATCACGACCCAGATGATATGCCATTTCAGAAACAAAGGACATACTATATTTCTCTCCCGAAAGAAGGTAATAATAGGAACATACAAATGTTAATACATTTTTTGATGAAGCGCTAATGTTATACATTCTCTGTGCTAGATTCTGGTTTCTACTTCCTAACCAAACAAGTAGATGGAACCATTGGTGTGTTTACAAAACATACAAATGCAGTTCATATAAAAATATTCAGCAGAAGGATAGAAGAATAAACAAACTTGCTCGATCTCCTCTTTCAGAGTTAAAACAAGAAAAATGACAAAGCAGAGAATAGGTTATTTCAATAAAGTATTTTACTTTCTTTTTCGGGCTAATCCAAAAGAATAACACTATCTTACAAGATCAGCATTTTCTCCATACTCTTTAATACTTTTCAGTGTCTCAAAAAAGATTAAATGGAAGCCACTTCTATACACCACATTTAACTCTCCGTTGTTGGACCCTCATTGATTGAAATGTAATAAACCTTAAGACTCTTACGTTATGCAGGTGCTCATACTAAAAAAATGTAAATTGGAATGGGATACTAAGTTGATGATGTCCATTTACCTCCCTACCTTCTAATCTTATGTTTTACTACTTTGACGATCTGGATTGCTCATGCAGGTGCGTAAAATATGTATCATGTATTCATGTCAGGAAAGGAAGAGCATTAGATTACCGTTTAATAGGTTAAGACACTGAAAAGCACAGTAAAGTCATAGAGAGTTGATTATTTTAATCTTTCTTTCTTATTCCCTCATTCTAAAGGATGACTTAGTTTAACTAGGCTGAGTAAAAGCTTCAATAGATACTACTGTAAGACCTTCAAAGAGCAAAGTGACAAACTGTCACATCAAAATCAAGGCAATAAGATTCAATATCTGTTACAAGAGGTGGAGTTCTTTAAGGCAAAATCTTGTATTACAAGAAATGGCTCTGTTTACTGACTACAAAAGGAGTCGGAAAATTAGCACATCCTTTATGCTGATGATATATAAAATCTGTTACTTTAGAAAAAAAGGACGGAGCCATAAAAGTAACTTGAGATCGTAGAGATGCATTAAAGTTAGTAGTGCATCTTAGGAGATTTTTAGCATAATTACAAAACAGAGAGCATGAAATCCAGTCTGAAATGGAGAAAATCCACTGCTAAAATTTCTAGGAATCAACCATCTAACATGAAAAAGTAAGCATTAGTCCAGGAAAGAAACCGTAGGTTCATGCAGAGAGACTGAACACTACCAAAACATCTCTCTCCCTATCTCTTACATGTGCCAATTGTATTGAGAGAGAGACAAATAAAGCCAGAGAGAATAAGAAGAAAATGCCAAGAAAACTTAAGTTTGCACTGCCTACATTGATAGAAAGGCTAAAATCCTAATACACAGGTCGATTTTTAGCAAATAATTACACAAATACCTGCTTGATTCTAATGATTACAATGCTATTGAAAAGCAATTTCAATAAGAAATACTATATGATGCACTACCTTGTAATCTGGAATACTATATGATGCATTACCTTGTAATCTGGAACTTTAACATACTCCGACGAAACAAGGAGAATATTTTCTGGCTTCAGATCAGTGTGAATCAGTCGCAGATCATGCATAACTGCAACAAGAAATAGGAATGAGCAAACTGCCAGAGTTTGTGGACATCAATATTCCTAGAAGAAATATCCACAAGCATATAAGTAGAGATGCTCCCTTGCTCCAATAGTAATCATATGTGCAACATAAAATCCAACAAAAAATGGTAACATGATCTGAGCCTCACAAAGCTTCTGAAAATTAATAGAAAAGTGTGGTAAAGATTAGTTCACACATGCTACAGACTCCAAAAGTTGTCTTCCAAACTCCCGGACAAGATCAATTGGAAATGAACGATAGCTGTTTTTGCGAAGAAAATCGTATAAGCTTGGACCAAGCTTCTCAAAAACCTGTTAAGACCAATTAAATCCATCCTCAAGTTTTACACCCAGAATATCATACAAGAAGGAGCTCATCTGCCCCTCCAAATCCAATCAAATAATAAGCACCAATAAGTACTTACAATACATATATGATTACGATAGTCAAACCAATTCCTTATTTGCACACAACTGCAAGAATAAAAGCAGTGGTACTAGAATCACTTCAATTTCGACTGTCAGTAAAGGGACACAAAAGGAAGGATGATTCCTACCGTTTGCCACCAAGATCGTGCCTGATAAGTTTCTGTAGGATGTTTATCTCAATCATTGCTGCTTCTCGATATTTATGTATTGAACGAACAACTTTAATTGCCACAAGTTCCTTCGTGTCATTGTCGAGGCATTCAAGGACTCGTCCAAAAGTTCCTGCAATTAGGTACCAAATAGATACAGCTGACTAAATGAACTAAAATATGTTCCACATGGGAAGTGCAAGAAGTACACTATTAGAACTTAGAAGCTTCTCAAGAAGTAATTTAATATTCCTGTATCATTCGGGCATTCTGTCGATAGATACTACCAAAAGTACCAACCTTGATAAGAAAACACCTAGTCATGCTTCTGCCAATGCTCAGTGAAACTGAATAATAAAATACAGAGTAACATAATTCTCAAAAAAAATAATACTGAGTAACATAGACCACAGGCCATTTCTTTTTCAACCAGAATTTTATCTCTGACTACACAGAAAAATAGCAGGTACAAATTAACAAAAATATGTGACCATTTAGCCAAGATATCAAGGGAAAACAGTTTGGCGGAATGATGTTAAGTAGGCTTTGCCCAAAAAAAAAAAGGAATTATTCAAACATAATAAAGATTGCTTCAATAACAAAAAGTACGATGACATTATATTTGTGTAAAACCAAATAAACACCTCTCACCAAAACATAGAAAGGAAAAGGGCGAAGATTCAGGAAAAAGAAAAAAAGAGAGGGAAATAACTGACCTTCCCCCATTTTGCTAAGTATCCTATCTGCAAATACAGAAAGGAGTCGATTAGGAAAGAGAAGCAAATTTTACGAACACGATACTTTACAGGATTATCATGTTAGTGCAGTTGCATGTAATCATCCCGCTAACTGTAGATTTCAGTACAGTACGCCAAATTTAGGTTAAGCTGACAATTGGAAAAAGAAATGTCATCCTGTATTTACTCTGGTAGAAAAGCATTGTTGACGTGATGATACTTGAACAGAAAGTCCAAAACACAGGGATAAATGATAATAATCCTCAAGCAGATAGTCAATTAACTTTCATGGGACTATGTGGCTATGCCCTAAAGTATACTTAATATCTCAGTTGTGGATAAAGCGCATCATGCAAACAATGGAGAGAATGATGACCTCAATCCTTTATCATTTTGGACTAGAGCATATTTGATACAAATCACCCGGGAACAAAACTAGGCCCCACATGCATGCCTAGAAAGCCAAGAATTCTCCCTCTACCAGAACAGAAAGTGGGGATGATATTTTTTATCAGTAAAAGTGAAAAAAATTCCAATAACCAGTTGGTACCTTATATCCTTGTCGAAAAAATGCAACTTTGCTAGATCAAATCAGAGTTGCAGCATTATAACTCACATTCACATATAAGAGCAAATCTCCTTTCTCTTAAGACACTTACATATGGAGATCTAGAATGATTAGTACTACTTCAAATACTGCTAGGTTGTGCAATTTGTCAAGTACTAGAATCAAGTTGAAAAAATACAATTTACATGCTAAGATTCTAAATCTTTTTTTTTATAACCCAATAATCTAGGGCCAGTAGCGCACAGTTCCCAACTCGGTGGATAATGGAGCCGCCCCTCTATTACTCTTTTCACCTAAATACCAGGCTTTTATTAGTGGTAGGGTTCGAATCGATGATGTGCTAACCAACACATCACTAGTTGCACTCTTACCACTAAACACTAGACCAAAGCCCAGATACTAAAATTCTAACTCATTTGATAGAAGGGAAAGTAAGAATGTAGATCTTAGGTACGAATAGTCAAAATCTAAAGGTGCAACTTCTAATATAAATAATAGAAAGGCCTTTTTTATTGTTTATAAATAATAGAAAGGCCTTTTCAAAATGGAAAGACAAAATCGCTTGCCCGAACATAATACATTAAAAAATTCTGGTACACTTGCAACGGAGTTACCAACAGAAATAAAATAATTTATGAGAACAAAAAGGTAACTTACAGCGAGGAGTTAAGTTCTCCCCAATGGAAAACACATAGTGGCCATCTTTATCATCCGGTCTCCGAGGAGGGGATCCATTATGAGGGATCCCTTTGTAATATATTGAAGAATAAGCATAATTCAGCCCTGCTCCATTTCCAAACTCTTGCCCACAGTATATTGTTGGAAAAACCTAAATTTGATAAAAGTATTATATTTCATTCCTACCCAATGCCATTTTCTCAGAGTGACATAATGCAGAGATTTCACTTATAACATATCAAATGCTACCACATATTTATTTACTGAATTGAACTACATCATGATTTGCAACAGTATGTCTATAGCATATCAACACGTTACTCCTATGTGTGATCATAGGAATTGAAACTAAATGATATTTAGCACTCAGGCAAACAAAACGGCACAAAATTGACATTCCAATGGTATCTCCCTAGCACTTACCCGTGACAGATAAGAGAGTAATGTCATAAGATGCTCAATGAGATACACGAACAAAAAACGTCGAATGCTTGATAAGATATAGGAATATAATGACCGCATCCTGTTTCAGAATATTGAGACTTGCTACTGATATACTCATCAAAAAAGAAACTTAAGGAACTCATAAAAAAGAATTGCTAGTTGATACAAGTGCCAAACTGTTCAGACCAAAACACATCTCATGGGATTCTCTTACATTGTTAATTTGTGATTTAGCAATAGGATAAAGATACAGCTAATTTCCAGGAAGTAACACCATAAAACACATTTTATAGATCTCCTTGTCTCAGTATACTGCCAGATATTTTTCCGACACGTTCTTGTATACTCCTGGTGACAAATTTTCCAAAAACTCCATTGATAGCCTCCTACGTTTAACTTTCAAGTACGCATGTTACCTCTAAATGCCTCAGTGCGTCCAACGTGGAGATAACTCATAATGGACCACTCAGTTGCAATAAGCATGTAAGATCTATTTGGACTTTCAGAACTTATCAGCATTGATTCAAGTTTCCAATGAGCAGGAAAAGAAAAACCAAACATATTTACACATAAGCATTTTCTTCTCAAACAGATCTTTCATGCATAACTACATTCTTAATGAACAGTTAGTATCGTCGCTGTATCATTTCCTGAATTCTATTTTCATCCCTTTTTCCCCAAGGAGACTAATTTGCAAGCCTTAGCAGTGTGAAAAGTGGCAATAGTTTCCATTCCCTTATGTAGCATAGACAGGGGAAGAGCAGTACAAAAAGGACTACGCAAGGTGACATTAATTTCTCAAAACATAGGAGGTTTCATGGTAAAGATTCCAAAAGCACAAATTTATTCTACTGCAACTATATAGACATGCATATCCTTTCTGAGACAATTTTTGGAAAATAACTTTTGATTTTCAGAAACAGCCTCTCCACCTTCACAAGGTAGGGGTAAGGTTTGCGTACATACCACCCTCCCCAGACCCTACTTGTGGGATTCACAAGATAGGGGTAAGGTTTGTGTACACACCATCCCCCCAGACCCCACTTGTGGGATTGCACTGGACATGTTGAAGCAAAATTCCAATAGTAGCTTTAGGGTGCTCAAGTAGCTTCTCCAAAGCTAAGGTTCGTGAAAGAACACAAGCAACCAACCACTAACCAATAGCTCCTCTTAAACATGGTTTTTAAAGGTTTCATTCATTTATCTTTCCGTTTTGAACAAATTTTCTTGACTCAGTTTTCTAAAACAAATTCTAGACACTCACTTTATAAGACATCTGGAAATGCATATTTACGTTCCTCTTGTACAACATAGTTCTCTTTACCTAAAATCTAGAAAAGGCAAAAGGGAAAAAACCAACTAAACAAAGGTATAAGTGCACAAAGTATAGTCAAAGATCGGGATATTGAGGATGTTGTCACAATAAAGCCTCAAAAACCACCTTTTTTTTTTTGAGAATGTTAAAATAATTTTGCCTCAAAACTTAAACTTTATGCCTGTTACTATGTTATAAAAATGGCCTTTTTTTAACCATACAACTCCATATTGAGGTTTATCCTTACTCCCATTAAAAAAGTTTGTATTTCAATGCAATCTTAGTCCAAAATCTAAGTCAGTCGAGTCTGATTTTTTGGAAAAAGCTACTCAAGGCCCATAATTTAGCATCCTTTTAATGGCAAGAACAGTGTTATCAAAGGCGCGCTTAAGCCCTAAAGCGAGGCTCAAAATGTGTTGAGCACTTCGCCTCGCTTTATGTGCACTTCACTGTCGTCATCAAGTTTCTAAGGCATACTTTTCCTTGCCAATGAGTCTCTTCTAAAGAGGCGACACTAAATAATTGATATTTCACTTTATCGTAATTGTTTTTCAATTTCTTTGTTCATATATTTGTCATTCATGCTTATAATTATTAGTTTTGGACTAAATATTAATATTTGTACTTTTTCTCCCTTTGCACCTTTTGTCATTAAAGCCCACGCTTTTATTTGCGCTTTGCGATTTAAGCCCCAGCAGACCTTAGAGCTTTTTTGCGCTTTTCGCTTTTGATAACACTGGGCAAGAATGAACTGCCTTACTAAACCACCTACATCTTCTCATAAGAAGGCGCTCCAACTTCATGCTTCTAGGCCTAAGATGGTATTATCAACATTCTTGGCTAGCGTTCGGCTATAGATTTTGAAAATTTGACCTTCAAATATTTTCAAGTTCTAAAAAAAAGACTTCGACCAGTTCTTGAACTTTTGAAACTTATACTCACAGAACTTCACCTCACTTGTGGGATTTCACTGGGTATGTTGTTGTTGTTTGTTGTATAATCATAAAACTTTAATTTTTTTTCCAAGTAAAATGCATGTCCAAAAACACAAGATAAAATTCCAAAAATCACAACTTTGAAAACTCAAATTTTCAAATTGCAACTTCAAAATTTATGGTCAAACTGAAGCTTAATGAACGGTTATGTCTAGCTCGTCTTTCACATTATAAATCCAGCTCAAAACAAAACAACTCTAAATTCACATATTATAATCATTGTCTTGACATAAACAAACTTCAAAATGCACCATTTCATATTGTCTTTCTCAAAAAATGCACCATTTCATATAGCTGAAATTCAGAACCAGCTGATAGAAAAAACTTAACAAATCTTCACACAATAAATTAAATACCAACACAAACTAATACTCCCTCCATTTCAATTTGTTTCTCTTACTTTCCTTTTTAGTCCATTTCAAAAAAAGAATATCTCTTTTCTTTTCTGACAACTCTTTAGTTCCAACTTTCCACGCGGCATGTTTAAGACCACAAGATTAAGTGACATTTTGGTATATTCTACGCATATTTAGTCCAAGACCACCTGATTAAAAGATCTTTTTGTGCAACCTACATATCTTTAGCTTAACATCACAAAATTCAAAAATCTTACTCCCTCCATTTCAATTTGTTTGTCCTACTTTCCTTTTTAGTCCATTTCAAAAGGATCATCTCTTTCCTTTTTCGGCAACTCTTTGGTTTCAACTTTTCCACGTGACATGTTTAAGACCACAAAATAAAAGTACATTTTGGTACATTCTACATATTTTTAGTTTAACAACACAAAATTAAAAAAAAAAAAAAAAAAAATAAACTTTTACTTTCTTAAACTCCGTACCAAGTCAAAACAGGTCAATCAAATTGAAACCGAGGGAATATTTACTTTCTTAAACTTCGTATCAAGTCAAAACCAGACAAACAAATTAAAACAACTAGAAAACATATTTAACTACATTTCAAAAATAAGTTTCAACTCAAACCTTGGGAATTGGTGGAATTGGAGGCTACTGAATTGGAGCACCAACATCCCATGTTAAACGAGGCCATTTCCGAAAGAATGTAAAAGAAAAAAATTAATTTTTTATCCCACAAGTGAGGTCTGGGCAGGGTAGAGTGTACGCAGATAAGTGCACAAAGTATAGTCAAAGATCGGGATATTGAGGATGTTGTCACAATAAAGCCTCAAAAACCACCTTTTTTTTTTTGAGAATGTTAAAATAATTTTGCCTCAAAACTTAAACTTTATGCCTGTTACTATGTTATAAAAATGGCCTTTTTTTAACCATACAACTCCATATTGAGGTTTATCCTTACTCCCATTAAAAAAGTTTGTATTTCAATGCAATCTTAGTCCAAAATCTAAGTCAGTCGAGTCTGATTTTTTGGAAAAAGCTACTCAAGGCCCATAATTTAGCATCCTTTTAATGGCAAGAACAGTGTTATCAAAGGCGCGCTTAAGCCCTAAAGCGAGGCTCAAAATGTGTTGAGCACTTCGCCTCGCTTTATGTGCACTTCACTGTCGTCATCAAGTTTCTAAGGCATACTTTTCCTTGCCAATGAGTCTCTTCTAAAGAGGCGACACTAAATAATTGATATTTCACTTTATCGTAATTGTTTTTCAATTTCTTTGTTCATATATTTGTCATTCATGCTTATAATTATTAGTTTTGGACTAAATATTAATATTTGTACTTTTTCTCCCTTTGCACCTTTTGTCATTAAAGCCCACGCTTTTATTTGCGCTTTGCGATTTAAGCCCCAGCAGACCTTAGAGCTTTTTTGCGCTTTTCGCTTTTGATAACACTGGGCAAGAATGAACTGCCTTACTAAACCACCTACATCTTCTCATAAGAAGGCGCTCCAACTTCATGCTTCTAGGCCTAAGATGGTATTATCAACATTCTTGGCTAGCGTTCGGCTATAGATTTTGAAAATTTGACCTTCAAATATTTTCAAGTTCTAAAAAAAAGACTTCGACCAGTTCTTGAACTTTTGAAACTTATACTCACAGAACTTCACCTCACTTGTGGGATTTCACTGGGTATGTTGTTGTTGTTTGTTGTATAATCATAAAACTTTAATTTTTTTTCCAAGTAAAATGCATGTCCAAAAACACAAGATAAAATTCCAAAAATCACAACTTTGAAAACTCAAATTTTCAAATTGCAACTTCAAAATTTATGGTCAAACTGAAGCTTAATGAACGGTTATGTCTAGCTCGTCTTTCACATTATAAATCCAGCTCAAAACAAAACAACTCTAAATTCACATATTATAATCATTGTCTTGACATAAACAAACTTCAAAATGCACCATTTCATATTGTCTTTCTCAAAAAATGCACCATTTCATATAGCTGAAATTCAGAACCAGCTGATAGAAAAAACTTAACAAATCTTCACACAATAAATTAAATACCAACACAAACTAATACTCCCTCCATTTCAATTTGTTTCTCTTACTTTCCTTTTTAGTCCATTTCAAAAAAAGAATATCTCTTTTCTTTTCTGACAACTCTTTAGTTCCAACTTTCCACGCGGCATGTTTAAGACCACAAGATTAAGTGACATTTTGGTATATTCTACGCATATTTAGTCCAAGACCACCTGATTAAAAGATCTTTTTGTGCAACCTACATATCTTTAGCTTAACATCACAAAATTCAAAAATCTTACTCCCTCCATTTCAATTTGTTTGTCCTACTTTCCTTTTTAGTCCATTTCAAAAGGATCATCTCTTTCCTTTTTCGGCAACTCTTTGGTTTCAACTTTTCCACGTGACATGTTTAAGACCACAAAATAAAAGTACATTTTGGTACATTCTACATATTTTTAGTTTAACAACACAAAATTAAAAAAAAAAAAAAAAAAAAAAAACTTTTACTTTCTTAAACTCCGTACCAAGTCAAAACAGGTCAATCAAATTGAAACCGAGGGAATATTTACTTTCTTAAACTTCGTATCAAGTCAAAACCAGACAAACAAATTAAAACAACTAGAAAACATATTTAACTACATTTCAAAAATAAGTTTCAACTCAAACCTTGGGAATTGGTGGAATTGGAGGCTACTGAATTGGAGCACCAACATCCCATGTTAAACGAGGCCATTTCCGAAAGAATGTAAAAGAAAAAAATTAATTTTTTATCCCACAAGTGAGGTCTGGGCAGGGTAGAGTGTACGCAGATAAGTGCACAAAGTATAGTCAAAGATCGGGATATTGAGGATGTTGTCACAATAAAGCCTCAAAAACCACCTTTTTTTTTTTGAGAATGTTAAAATAATTTTGCCTCAAAACTTAAACTTTATGCCTGTTACTATGTTATAAAAATGGCCTTTTTTTAACCATACAACTCCATATTGAGGTTTATCCTTACTCCCATTAAAAAAGTTTGTATTTCAATGCAATCTTAGTCCAAAATCTAAGTCAGTCGAGTCTGATTTTTTGGAAAAAGCTACTCAAGGCCCATAATTTAGCATCCTTTTAATGGCAAGAACAGTGTTATCAAAGGCGCGCTTAAGCCCTAAAGCGAGGCTCAAAATGTGTTGAGCACTTCGCCTCGCTTTATGTGCACTTCACTGTCGTCATCAAGTTTCTAAGGCATACTTTTCCTTGCCAATGAGTCTCTTCTAAAGAGGCGACACTAAATAATTGATATTTCACTTTATCGTAATTGTTTTTCAATTTCTTTGTTCATATATTTGTCATTCATGCTTATAATTATTAGTTTTGGACTAAATATTAATATTTGTACTTTTTCTCCCTTTGCACCTTTTGTCATTAAAGCCCACGCTTTTATTTGCGCTTTGCGATTTAAGCCCCAGCAGACCTTAGAGCTTTTTTGCGCTTTTCGCTTTTGATAACACTGGGCAAGAATGAACTGCCTTACTAAACCACCTACATCTTCTCATAAGAAGGCGCTCCAACTTCATGCTTCTAGGCCTAAGATGGTATTATCAACATTCTTGGCTAGCGTTCGGCTATAGATTTTGAAAATTTGACCTTCAAATATTTTCAAGTTCTAAAAAAAAGACTTCGACCAGTTCTTGAACTTTTGAAACTTATACTCACAGAACTTCACCTCACTTGTGGGATTTCACTGGGTATGTTGTTGTTGTTTGTTGTATAATCATAAAACTTTAATTTTTTTTCCAAGTAAAATGCATGTCCAAAAACACAAGATAAAATTCCAAAAATCACAACTTTGAAAACTCAAATTTTCAAATTGCAACTTCAAAATTTATGGTCAAACTGAAGCTTAATGAACGGTTATGTCTAGCTCGTCTTTCACATTATAAATCCAGCTCAAAACAAAACAACTCTAAATTCACATATTATAATCATTGTCTTGACATAAACAAACTTCAAAATGCACCATTTCATATTGTCTTTCTCAAAAAATGCACCATTTCATATAGCTGAAATTCAGAACCAGCTGATAGAAAAAACTTAACAAATCTTCACACAATAAATTAAATACCAACACAAACTAATACTCCCTCCATTTCAATTTGTTTCTCTTACTTTCCTTTTTAGTCCATTTCAAAAAAAGAATATCTCTTTTCTTTTCTGACAACTCTTTAGTTCCAACTTTCCACGCGGCATGTTTAAGACCACAAGATTAAGTGACATTTTGGTATATTCTACGCATATTTAGTCCAAGACCACCTGATTAAAAGATCTTTTTGTGCAACCTACATATCTTTAGCTTAACATCACAAAATTCAAAAATCTTACTCCCTCCATTTCAATTTGTTTGTCCTACTTTCCTTTTTAGTCCATTTCAAAAGGATCATCTCTTTCCTTTTTCGGCAACTCTTTGGTTTCAACTTTTCCACGTGACATGTTTAAGACCACAAAATAAAAGTACATTTTGGTACATTCTACATATTTTTAGTTTAACAACACAAAATTAAAAAAAAAAAAAAAAAAAATAAACTTTTACTTTCTTAAACTCCGTACCAAGTCAAAACAGGTCAATCAAATTGAAACCGAGGGAATATTTACTTTCTTAAACTTCGTATCAAGTCAAAACCAGACAAACAAATTAAAACAACTAGAAAACATATTTAACTACATTTCAAAAATAAGTTTCAACTCAAACCTTGGGAATTGGTGGAATTGGAGGCTACTGAATTGGAGCACCAACATCCCATGTTAAACGAGGCCATTTCCGAAAGAATGTAAAAGAAAAAAATTAATTTTTTATCCCACAAGTGAGGTCTGGGCAGGGTAGAGTGTACGCAGATAAGTGCAC
Organism: Capsicum rhomboideum; assembly: GCA_031232105.1. Taxonomy (NCBI): domain Eukaryota; kingdom Viridiplantae; phylum Streptophyta; class Magnoliopsida; order Solanales; family Solanaceae; genus Capsicum; species Capsicum rhomboideum. The sequence continues at coordinate 154,031,259 of CP124714.1, forward strand.
AAAGTATAGTCAAAGATCGGGATATTGAGGATGTTGTCACAATAAAGCCTCAAAAACCACCTTTTTTTTTTTGAGAATGTTAAAATAATTTTGCCTCAAAACTTAAACTTTATGCCTGTTACTATGTTATAAAAATGGCCTTTTTTTAACCATACAACTCCATATTGAGGTTTATCCTTACTCCCATTAAAAAAGTTTGTATTTCAATGCAATCTTAGTCCAAAATCTAAGTCAGTCGAGTCTGATTTTTTGGAAAAAGCTACTCAAGGCCCATAATTTAGCATCCTTTTAATGGCAAGAACAGTGTTATCAAAGGCGCGCTTAAGCCCTAAAGCGAGGCTCAAAATGTGTTGAGCACTTCGCCTCGCTTTATGTGCACTTCACTGTCGTCATCAAGTTTCTAAGGCATACTTTTCCTTGCCAATGAGTCTCTTCTAAAGAGGCGACACTAAATAATTGATATTTCACTTTATCGTAATTGTTTTTCAATTTCTTTGTTCATATATTTGTCATTCATGCTTATAATTATTAGTTTTGGACTAAATATTAATATTTGTACTTTTTCTCCCTTTGCACCTTTTGTCATTAAAGCCCACGCTTTTATTTGCGCTTTGCGATTTAAGCCCCAGCAGACCTTAGAGCTTTTTTGCGCTTTTCGCTTTTGATAACACTGGGCAAGAATGAACTGCCTTACTAAACCACCTACATCTTCTCATAAGAAGGCGCTCCAACTTCATGCTTCTAGGCCTAAGATGGTATTATCAACATTCTTGGCTAGCGTTCGGCTATAGATTTTGAAAATTTGACCTTCAAATATTTTCAAGTTCTAAAAAAAAGACTTCGACCAGTTCTTGAACTTTTGAAACTTATACTCACAGAACTTCACCTCACTTGTGGGATTTCACTGGGTATGTTGTTGTTGTTTGTTGTATAATCATAAAACTTTAATTTTTTTTCCAAGTAAAATGCATGTCCAAAAACACAAGATAAAATTCCAAAAATCACAACTTTGAAAACTCAAATTTTCAAATTGCAACTTCAAAATTTATGGTCAAACTGAAGCTTAATGAACGGTTATGTCTAGCTCGTCTTTCACATTATAAATCCAGCTCAAAACAAAACAACTCTAAATTCACATATTATAATCATTGTCTTGACATAAACAAACTTCAAAATGCACCATTTCATATTGTCTTTCTCAAAAAATGCACCATTTCATATAGCTGAAATTCAGAACCAGCTGATAGAAAAAACTTAACAAATCTTCACACAATAAATTAAATACCAACACAAACTAATACTCCCTCCATTTCAATTTGTTTCTCTTACTTTCCTTTTTAGTCCATTTCAAAAAAAGAATATCTCTTTTCTTTTCTGACAACTCTTTAGTTCCAACTTTCCACGCGGCATGTTTAAGACCACAAGATTAAGTGACATTTTGGTATATTCTACGCATATTTAGTCCAAGACCACCTGATTAAAAGATCTTTTTGTGCAACCTACATATCTTTAGCTTAACATCACAAAATTCAAAAATCTTACTCCCTCCATTTCAATTTGTTTGTCCTACTTTCCTTTTTAGTCCATTTCAAAAGGATCATCTCTTTCCTTTTTCGGCAACTCTTTGGTTTCAACTTTTCCACGTGACATGTTTAAGACCACAAAATAAAAGTACATTTTGGTACATTCTACATATTTTTAGTTTAACAACACAAAATTAAAAAAAATAAATAAATAAATAAACTTTTACTTTCTTAAACTCCGTACCAAGTCAAAACAGGTCAATCAAATTGAAACCGAGGGAATATTTACTTTCTTAAACTTCGTATCAAGTCAAAACCAGACAAACAAATTAAAACAACTAGAAAACATATTTAACTACATTTCAAAAATAAGTTTCAACTCAAACCTTGGGAATTGGTGGAATTGGAGGCTGCTGAATTGGAGCACCAACATCCCATGTTAAACGAGGCCATTTCCGAAAGAATGTAAAAGAAAAAAATTAATTTTTTATCCCACAAGTGAGGTCTGGGCAGGGTAGAGTGTACGCAGACCTCACTACTACCACGTAGAGGTAGAGAGGTTGTTTCCGAAAGAATGTAAAAAAAAAAAAAAAAACTTTTACTTTCTTAAACACCGTGTCAAGTTAAAACAGACCAATCAAATTGTAACGGAGATAATATTAATTTTCATGAACTTTGTACCAAGTCAAAACCCAACAAACAAATTGAAACAAATGGAATACATATTTAACTAATTATCAAAAAAAAAAAAAAAAAAAAAAAACCTCAGGAATTAGCTGACATTTTAGTACATTTTACATGTCTTCAGCTTAAGACCACAAGATTCCAGAAAAAGATATATTTTTTTAAACTTCGTATTAAGTCAAAACTAGACAAACAAATTGAAAAAGACGAACACATATTTAACTATTTTTCAAAAGAAAATTTCTAATCAAACCTTTGGAATTGGTGGAATTGGAGGTCCAACATCCCATGTTAAACGAGGTCGTTTTCGAGGTCGTTTATCTAAATTTCTCCGATGAAATTCCATTAATGGTTGAGTCTCCATAGTGTAATCAGCTGGAACAAATTGAATTGAAAATTTAGATGAATTTTTAGAGGGAAAATTAGGAATTTTAGCGGGTCGAAAATCGAAAACCCTATGGATTCAGTAGATATTTCTTTTGAATGGAGAGGAGAGAGAAAGAGGGCTAATGCGAAGAGAAAGTAACCATGGTTAGTTCATTGTTGACCTTAATTGGTAACTCTTTAATCTATTATCCACTTGTCATGTTTAAAACAAAACCGACCTTTGGTCAAGCCAATAGGCCTCAATTTTAGGCACCATTTTATATCAAAATAATTATTTTAGATGATTTTTGTTAAAAAATAAATTTTATAAAAAAATAGTACTACATTTATTCTCTAGAAAGGAAAGATATTTTTTAAACTTTGATTTGAAAAAAATAAGTCTTGAAGAAAGCATTGTGACGTAACTAAACAAAAAAAAAAAATTATGATAGCAAATGATAAATCTTTTCTTTTCCTTTTCAATTAAAATTAGACTTTTTATTTTCTTTCTTGGGCTATGCAATACTTAATCCTCCTCTATTATTTTCTTTTCAATCTTTATTCCTTTAAGGCCTCACAAATCTTTTTTTAAAATATTATTATTAATTTGCTTTTTTCTTGAATATCAAGCATTGTTGGTAGTTTATGAAGCAAGAGTTTTTATTTTTCAGATCGCGTATAGAATCAGGTTATGTTATTTTAGTTTTAAAATTTATTTTTCTTGATATTTTTATTACATAGATAGATATTATTCTTTTACTATTTGTTGAAAATTAAAATTGATAAAATCTTACTTAAGATCAACAATGTCTCAAGGGAGATTGAATAGATTAGGTATATTATCGATCGAAAGAGATTTGTTAGCATAAGACGATTATTCATAATTTTGCATCTCAAAAATCTAAAAAAATAGATTATATATATATATATATATATATATATATATATATCCGTCAGTTCCAGAAGACACTTTTAACAACCTAATAGAACAATTTAAGAAAGTAGAAGTAACTCCAAATAAAGATAAGACACCAGCAACTAGAAAACAAAAATCATGGACCTTTTTTCAGATAGGAGAGCAGACCAAGACATAGTTACACCCAAAACAGACTAGGAAATAACATATTAAGTACAATAATAAATCCCTCAAGACAAAATTTTATTCAACAATTAGATGAAGTAGTCGATATAGATAAAGACATCCAAATTTTTCAACAAAATAGATTAAAACTATTAAATCCCAGAGTATTATATAGTACATGAATTTTCTCACAAAAAGCTCAGTTATATAGACATTATAGAGAAGAACAATTATGTGTTACCGGAGAGAATAAAAGAAATATTACCTTAATAAGTTCAGAATCTTTAAATGAAATAAAAAGAACAAATATGAATTTAATGCATATGAGTTTAATTATTATAAAATTAAAAGGATTAACTAGAAAGAATCTAGGAACTAAAGTATTAATAACAATTTATGATGATAGATGGTCAGACTCTAAAAGATCCTTTATTGGTTTAATAGAAGCAGACATGAATAATAACGGAGAAATTTTCTATTGTAGTCCAGACTTTATGATTAATTCATCGGAATTTGGAAAATATATAAAGATAGGAATCCAGACTAAAGGATATGAAGGCATGGATGGTGGTAACAATCTTTTAATATGTGTAGGATTTATAGGAAATGGACATACTACAAGAAAAATGTACTAATATACAAATACAACGACAATTAAAGAAAGGAGAAACTAATTTCTGTAAAACTATATATACTACCCAAAGTTATGATGATAATTATCATATATATTACATCTTTTTTCTTCTTCTTTTTTTTGAAAAAAATAATAAAATATCAAGGCCTCTCATCGAACCTTCGCTTTAGGCCACTAATAGTATTGAGTCGCCCCTGATTTAAGACCACAATACTAAAAATATTTTAGTACGTTCTATACATTGTGAAACGCTAAATATTACTAGGGATAATTACACAAAAATACACCTAGCAAATATACTTTACATTTAAGTAGACAAAAATATACTTTACACTTTATAGCCCAAAATCTGATTTGGCCATCCATTGTAAACTAACTTTTCCTCCTTTACTTCTCTTTCTTCATTGATATTTTTCCAAACTCCCATTTCACCTTCAAATTTATCATTTTCTTTCTTCAGATAATTCACATTCTGTTGTTATTTGCTGTTTTACTCTTTATTTGGTTACCCCATATGAATTAATTACAAAATATAATGCTACCCATAATACCCAATTATCCCCCAAAAAATGGTTTCTTTATCGGCGGCAACTGAAAATCATAAGTTTTGAATTAGTAATATCTAGCCCAGTTTGCTTCTTCGTCATTCAATTTTAATTACTCCATCTTACATAAATAGGGCAGAATTGGTTCAACCATTGTTGAAACTCAAAATTTCAAAATTTAAGAATCGAAATTTCAGTAAATACGTTTTGTTTTGAGTGGGTATAGTTACAAAAGATCAGTTATGTATTGAGGAGCCCAAATTTGAATTTTTGAATGATTTGGTGTAGTTTTTAGGTGTTTTTGGATGAATTGGTGATTGGATTCGAGGAAGAAGACGAAGTTCGTTTTTTGTATACTATATTGTATATTGTTGTATATACAATATACTATTTTTATTTGGGTGATTTTCTTCTTTCTTTCCATCTTATACACACTTATATAATGTAGATACATTGTTTAAACATTGTACATACATATGTACATATTTGTATAATTATGTATATTATTGATAATTGTATATATAACATTATGCAAAATTAAAAGAGGTGTATAATACACTCATATACAAATACTATATAATAATATATGCTATCATACAAAAAAATAGACTTCATCTTTCCTTGAATTCAAGCATCCGATTCATTCAAAAACACCTCTTATAATTTTGCATAATGTTATATATATACAATTATTCAATAATATACATAATTATACAAATATATATATATATATATATATATATATTGAGAGAGAGAGAGAGAGAGAGAGAGATGTGTGTGTATGTATATGTATATATAATGTCTAAACAATTTATCTACATTGTATAAGTGCGTATAAAATGAAGAGGAACAAGAAAGTCATTGAAATAAAAAGAATGTATTATATATACAAAACAGTATACAAATGTATACAAAAAATGGACTTCGTCTTCTTCCCCGAATCCATGCTCTAAATTCATCCCAAAACACTTCAATACTACACCAAATCATCAAAAACTTCACATTTAGGTTCCTCAATACATAATCTATCTTTTGCGATCATACTCACTCTGAACAAAGCTTATTTATGAAAAATTGATTTTCAAAGTTTAAAGCTTGGAGCTTCAATAATGGCTGAATATCCAAAAAATTATGTTACAACTACAAAATTATAATGTAAATTTGCTACATGTTTGGTCTACGAATTTTATAAACATGTATTCTCTTAGATGCTCATTAGTTGTAGCAATAATGAACAACAAGATGTTAATGAAGAGTTGCCGAAGAAAAAGACTTGTATCAAATGTTTGTAAATCATGAAATTACAACAATGTCATTTGTTAAGTGTTTGTGTTGTAACTTTCACTTTTGAATGGATTTAAGAAGAAGGAGTTATTTGAATGGGTTTTCAGAATAATCAGATTTTAAATTTTAGAAAGAACAAGTATAAGGAGGTCATGGAACTGGATTAACCAACATGGTTTTTCTCCCTAATAATGCAGTTTTAATTCAGCTAGTTCTTTTAGGGACAATGGGTAATTTGGCTAAATGTAATTTTAGAAATCCTAGAGAAGAATGAACATAAAATACTTGGATTATAAAATTGAAATGAATGAGAGTTCTCTAGAAGGAAGATGAATGAGTGTATTGGAAAGAGAGGACGAAATAACCTACTTCAGTTAAGTTGGCTATGGGATGAAATCTAATATTTTGGTCCTATACAATAGGGCCATTTTTTGTAAGGTAATGTAGAGTGGGTCATATACTGTACTGTAACATTACTAGTTGCATTTTTTTTTGTAATTTTTCCATATTACTAGTAGATTCTACGAGATTCAAAAGTTATTCTTTTAATTTCGAACTTCGTGTTAAGTCAAAGACCAGACAAACAAATTGAAACGTGTGAAACACATATTGAACCTATACAGTAAACAATATTTCTCCCATGAAATTCCATTAATGATTGAGTTTCCATATTACCGAATCTACATAGTAAAAATCAGCTTGAACAAATTAATTGAAAATTTTGATGGATTTTAGAGGGAAAATTGGGGAATTTAGCGGGGTGAAAACCCCATGGATTCAGTGATCTTTTTTGAAATGAGGGGAGAGAGTTAACCATGGTTAGTTCATTATTAATCCTATTTAGAGGTAGGATTTGGTTAGCTCATTATTGATTTGACCTTAGTTAGAGTGAGGTGGGGTGCGCTTGCGGGTTTGCTTAGCTGCCCCGCACGTCTAAACCCATCATTTGGATTGTAAAATTTTAGGCGTTGTTCGTACACCGAATAGGATAAGTAGCAATATTTTATGAAACTATTTTATCCAACCCTTTATATAAGATAATAATTTCGTCGTTTACAAAATAGTCCCGAGATTAGTTAATACCTCATTACCAAACGTGGAGTAAAGTCAAATCTCAATTTTTATCTCGAAATTATTTTTCGTATCTGATGCACTAAATGACCCCTTAATGTTGTCAAAATTCATTCAGGTTGACACGAACTCATCACGTTTATAAAAGTTCAATTATATGTGCACTAAACTCATGCTCAAATATCTAAAGTTTGATTTTGGTCAAGTTCATAATTGTAAATTTTTTTATCTCAAAGTCAAATTTTATCAGAACTATTAGTTTAATAAAAAATATCTAAAATTTAATCTTGTGAAGTTCATAATTTTCATTAAAAAATGTCTGAAATTTACATGGACATATAATACTAGATTGTAGAAAAAAATATGCATGAATTTTAATAATTTCAAACTCGTATATCTGGAGTTATTTTCAAAGTGGATAAACATTTAGAAAAATAACTTCACATACGAATTAAATAAGGACCCTTGATTGTACTAAGTGCTCGTAAAAATAGGTGCACATCATGTATATGTTGTGACTTTTCAACATAAATAATTTTTGTAACTTCATAAGTGAATTTTGCTATTTCAGTTATGTATGTCTGGAGTTATGTGCCATGTGAATGATTTTACAAACAAAATCGCTTAGGACACAACCTAAACAATGATCCAAAAGATGAGTATTACTCCACTTCTCACATCTAGAACAGATAATATATAGGATTGGACATTCAATTCTTCAGAATTTCAATTTAATACATCGACTCTTGACTCTTTATTGTGTATACTGAATATCAAATCAAACTAAATTTGATTCTATTTTTAAAATTCAATTATATTTGATTTTGATTCAGTTATTTGGTATGAATTTTATATATTGAATTATTTTTTTACTTGTAAAATGGACTATTTTATATTCAAAATGGGTTGTTTTTTTTGTATTTTAGAAATGTGATTTTCATGGTGGTTTGATTTCATCCGACTCACTAGAGTTCAACTTATAATGTTCTTCTTCTTATGCATGTACAAGTTTTACTCTTCTATAGTATTCTGCTAGAAAAAAAGAAAAAAAGAAGAAGAAAAATTGAGTGTCTAAAAGGTACCACTCTCCAAACATAAAGCTAATCATTTTTATATTTTATACTAGGTATTTAATAGAATTTACAGAGGGCATTCTCTTTTTGCATTTTCTGTTATTATCATCTTTCATATGATTTTTATACCGACACAAATTAATTTATAGTGCTTTCTATTATCTGAGTTGTATAATACTAGATGATTATTATTGCAGGGTAAACGATGCAGATCATTAAAGACGATTGATCGGTTATGAATTTTTTATATTGAAAGAATTGTTGTACATGACATCACTAATACGACAGAAAATCATAAGGATACACAAAAATGAAATTTCTTGCACATGTATTTGAAGCAAGATGCAGTAAGGAGCAACTAGAATATAAAGTTAATGCAATTTGTACCTTCTGCACCTTAACAACAATTTGATTCTATTCCCAGATGTAGTATATACTTTGAAATCAATTTTGACTAATACTTAGTATGTATTTTCAAATTATTTTTTACAAAACATAAAATATTTGTAACTTTCTTTAAAATAATCAAATTGTATTCTACTTCCAATCCATTTTGATCCTCAAAAAATAATATAATTTTTTTTTATTGAGAATTTGAATGAAATATAGTTCCATAATGCGTCTAAGTATGAATATTTTTTAGCATGCTTTTATCAATGCTAACAATTATATTTTTGTGGCTTAGCCATGTGTGGTCCTCTATTTGATATGTCTGTGCATTCATATACTTTTGAGGAGACGTTGATGTTCTATCCCTATCGCTATGTAGTGGTAATGGCTAATAGATCGAAAATAGATTTGACCGTAGTTGGAGTGACAATTTGTGTGTTCTTGTAGATTTATTGCGCAATGTATCATAGAAAAGGTGAAGAGCTTTTGTCGATGGTGGTCATTATAGAGAGTTGATTCCGCTCTTTGATTTTTGTGTAGTTATTGATAGATGACACATCTTGTTGAGCATCAAAAGACAAATTATCATCTATTCGAATGTGGAAAAGTTATTTCTTCAATGCATTTATACATTGAGGTCTATTGATGCTTTGATAGGATATAATTTGCAATTTGGATGAGGGTTATTTCAAGTCCTTAGTTTGTTTTTGTTTTGAAACAATGTTGGTAACTTTGTTTTATTGTGTTCCCTCTGTTGACTTTTTCAAAGCTTGAGGTATATTATTATCTTTATGTGTGATGAATGTAAGACATTTATGTTGATATTGTTTTTTTTTTTTTAAAAAAAAAAAGTATGAATAATATTAGTGGCTTTTTAGTTTTCATCAAAGCTATTAATAATGGTTTAGAATTAGTTATGAGCTAACAAACTTAATAATATAAATCGTACTCAAAAATGTAAAACTAATAAGATCCAAAATGACAGTGTTAAAAAATTGAGAGTCGTTTTTTAACCTATCCAGATATATTTTTAGTTATAATGAAGATAATTTACTTTATTTTACTTAACATTATAATATTGTTTCTATATATTAAAAATGATTAAATCAAGTTAACAAGATTTTGGTCATTTGTTTGTAATACAATTCGTTGGATGATTTTGTATTAGATTTTTTTACTAATATGAAGATATAAATACATTAATTTAAAATTTTAGAATATTATAAAATATAAAACTAGACAGTTCTTTTACAAAAAAAATTAATCTAAAATTTAATCTAAAACTAGACAATTCAAATTACAAAAAATATCATCCTTTTCTGTTTTTTGCTTGCGCTCTTTCTTGAATTACCTTACCCATCTTGCAATTCTCGTCTCCTGTGTTTGCAATATGCTAAAATGTTGCTTCTGGTTCAATAAATTGTGAAAAGGATGAATTTTTACCCTACCGATGACTTGGTTAGAGATTAGTCTTGGAAAAAATGCAGTCTTGTGGAAGATAACTCAGAGTTATTAATCCCTTTCAAGGATTTGTAAATCCTATGCTGGCTTGGAACTGAAAAGTTTGAGTATATTTTGCTAGAATATTGCTGGTTTATAATTAACGTCTGACAATTTAAAATGTTGAAACTTTGGTATACTATTTATTCGATTAAGCTCACAATATTTAAGGTCTTGAGACCAAAATTCTGTGTTTATGAATTATGAATAGCAGTCCATATATGAGATTTTGACATTTGGGAAAATACACATAAAAATATGGGTGGGAAAGAGCCATGATTCTTTGATTAGATGCTTATACTCAATGCTTGTTTTGAGTAGGTTGACAATAGAGCTTCAACAGAACCTAAGGTCAGTCCTGATCAAGCTGTGAAAATGTGTGATAGAAAATTCGGTATTGGTGTGGATGGGATAATATTTACAATGTCGGGTGTCAATGGCACTTATTATACCACAACAATCTTCAATTAGATGGAAGTAGGGCATAGGTAACATTACATGTTTCTTGAATCTAGAATTGATTGCTTCTTTTGTCTCAGTAAGGAGTAATTTGACCTTTAAATATTGTGTTTGTATTTGCACATCTATGATTGAGAAAAGGATAGAACGTGTTGAAATGTATGTTGCTTTCTGTTCGGTCTCTATCTATATTTCTGATTCCTTACTTTATTTTCGTTTAGTAATGCCCTTGCTTTACTTATTTGATGGCAAGAAAAAAATAATAAGGACTTCAGAAGAACAGAAAATTGCGTTGGCAACAAAATATGATCCTTTTTCCTCATGGAATGAAGAGTAGAACATGCATTGTTTTTTATTTTCATAAAGTATGAACTTGCTTTAATATGTAATTAGATCAGTTCTTCTTGTTATCGTCCTTTTGTTTTCCCTTTTCTGACATAGAATGAAAGGAAGCCTGGTTGAACATGTATAAATTCCTCTCTGCAGCCAATGGTAGGCGGCCCTGTATATGCCCTCCCTGTATACATTGCTTTTATATAAAAAATTCCTCTCTGCATCTACTCAACCTCTTTCATTCATCCTCCTTTATCTCGTAGTCCTATCTGAAGTTGAAATTTTCTGATTGTTAACACATATTTTCTTTTGTATACAACCAGATATGTGGTAACGGAATTCGATGCCTTGTCAAATTTATTGCTGAGCTTGAGAACTTTCATGGAAAGAAAAGGTGTTTACATTCTATTTATTTTGCTATGCACAATAATCTACTTTAAAGATCCTCAAACACTGATTTATATTTTTTAAATTACTTTCTTTTACTTATTTCTTTGTATTGAAAACTTATAGGGGATTTAAACCTTCTTTGAACTTACCTATTTGGTGCTTCGGAAGGGGTACATTTTGAATTTGCTTGACGAATTTAAGATTAGGAAATATCATGAACTATCATGGAACATCAATAGTGCTCCCGTAACTTCATCATGCTGTCATGTCTGAGAATTGGACTTCCAAGCAAAATAGTTTTTTTTTTTTGACAATGAAGACTTCCAAGCAAAATAGCTTGTTTTTCTTTTTTTAATTCTTCTTCTGCTTGAAGATCCCTCTTAATAGAATATTCGTGCTACTTATTATTTGAACTGGTATCATGAAAAGCTTTACATAAAAATCATAAGCACCAGATGTTATTTGGTTGATGTTTCACTATCTGTATAACTGAACATATTCTAGTGGCTTGGATGGTTCAATGTTTTAATATGCCCTTATTAAGAATATAAATGCATCTCGGGATAGCTGAAATTTTAACAGTTGCGTGAATATGGCCATCGGGTCTCTGCATGAATTAAACAATGATAGCACTCATTTTTTGCACCTTGTTTTTCAGTACGCTTAATCTGCTACTGGTTGATAGAACTAATTGATTAAATAACTGTTGATATGATTGTTGTGGCTCACCAATCCCGGTGTTTCATTAAATTCAATTATTTGTGAATTTGATTTTCTTAATTAGTCTGGCTGACTGGCTACCATCTTTTTTTAATCTTTTAGTTTCACCATACATACAGGAGCAGAATTTATTGTTCCTGAAATCCAAGATGATGAAAAGGTAAATTCCATTTTTCTCAGCCATTTATCTAGATCAATTGATCAAGGGCTCATAAGATCATATAGGCGCCCCAACTAGATTGGGATTGACACTTAGTTGGTTGATTGATTAAAGGAGTTGCGTGTTGTCAGGCATTCAACACTGAAGTTTATTCTTCCGTTGAATTTGATGTCAGACTATTTGCGATCACATGGTTTGCTTTTTTTTTTTTCCAACTAAATATTTGTTTCTAATTTCAGGTTAGGGTTGATATGGGTGAGCCCTTCTGAAGGCATCAGATGTGCCCACTAAACTACCCCCTTATAGAGATCAATCTGTCTTTAAATCTAGACAAGATGTAGATAGAAGAGCATGGAATGTAACTTGCGTTAGCATGTGGAATCCTCGTTGTGTCACTTTTGGTACAGAACAAAGCCAGGTATTTTTCTTTGGCTTAGTGCTATTTGCTACCATTCTCATCGAATCAAAGGCAGATGGTGCTACAGTTGATTTGAACTGTTTTTGTATAGGGATGGTTAAATATCCCATATCTCTAAAAGGTTCTAGACTCTAGCCTATGAAAATAATGGATGACTTCTCTTATTTCGTACAATTCTTTTGTCCGTGCCTTCCTCTTTACATTATATTTTGTTGGAGTTAATGTAGATTGGGCTGCTACTACGACTGTTACTTAGGCCCATATTTTGTACATGTTTATTTATATTGTACCAGGCCCATTAAGTGGCTTTGAGTCTTATGTATATATAGGTGTACAGTTAGTGGACCAAAATAGATTTTTTCATTTTTTCATCAAATACATCTCTCTCTAGAAGCTTCCTAAATGAGGGTGGTTCATTGATATAGATTACAATAGTTCGATCCTCATATGGTATCAGAGCAAGGATAAATCGGTACACCGTACTTAGTTTTCCTCCGATCTCTGGGATTTTCTGGAGGTTTTTCACAGTGGAGTTTGTGGTGGAGAGTACTGTCCCAATGATTTTCTCCGATTTGCTTCATTTTCAGAGTTTTTCCTTTTATTTTTTGGCGATTTGCTACTATTTCAAGTGTTTTGCTCCGATTTCGGAGATTTGCTGCTCGTGACGGTTGATTTTTTTTCTTCTTCTCTGTTGACGGTTTCTGCTTATTGCAGTGCTTTTACACAAGGCTTGTTGTACTTCACGATCCTCAAAGGATTCTGGTATTCTCTTTTGTTCGTCTACTTGTTTGCTTAATTTTTTTTGATGGCATCTATTTTGTTGAAACGAGTTCAACTACTAGCTTGCCTCCTTCTTCTCCTTTGTATTTGCTTCCTTCTAATTCACCAGGGACTGTACTGGTTACTACAACCTTTAATGGTTCTGGTTATACGAGTTGGAGGAGGGGTATATTGCTAGGTTTGTCTTGTAAGAATAAATTAGGACTTATCAATGGTATTATCCCTAAGCCTTCTCCCGGCTCTATTGATCTTCAACCTTGGATTCGATTCAATGATATGGTCATTGTGTGGATCCTTAATAGCTTAGATAAGGAGATTAGAGTGACAGTAATGTACACTAAGTCTGGTGAAAAATTATGGAATGATATTGAGCGTAGATTTGGACAAGCGAGTGGGATTAAAATCTTCCAAATTCGAAAAGAAATTTGTTCTATTGCTCAGGGTACTTCCAATATAGCATCTTATTTCAATCGCATTAAGAAACTCTGGGATGAGTTATCTTTTGCGATTTCTTACCCTGACTCTGTGTGTGGATGTAAAGAGACATTTCAGAAACTTGATGAAGAACAAAAGGTTCATCAGTTTCTGAATGGTCTCAATGACTCTTATTCCTCTAGTAGGCGTAATATTCTCATGATGAAACCACTACCTGATGATGATAGTGTGTACTCTATGTTGGTCAATGATGAAAGTCAGTCTGAGAATTCTTCTCACATTCCTTCTTTCAACACTGAGTCTGTTGCATTTTCCATAGGGGTTCAGAAACCTTTTACTCAAAAGGTGCATTTTGAGCCTCATCACAAAGTCCCTTTTGATTCAACCAAGAAGAACAATATGAACTGCAGGTATTGTAAGAAATTGGGGCATACTATTGAACAATACTTTAAACTTCATGGTTATCCTTCCTCTTCTAGAGCACCTCCAAAGTTTGAACAATAACTTGTGCTCAAGTTTCAGATAGTCAACCTATAGGGTTTGAGGTTTCTAATTTTGCTGCTAATTCTACTCAACACAACTATGGGGGTGTCAGTCTTACTAAAGAACAATTTGAGTAGTATTGACTCTTTTCCAATAGTGCAAAGTAGGTGCTGCATCTCAGGAACTCTCTACTGATTCTGTAAATTTTGCAAGTTTGGTCAATAACCCTGATTTTGATAAATCTAGGTTCCTTGCTTGTAATTTCTCTAAGATAGAGGATAGTCCTTGGATTATTGACTCAGGTGCAACTAACCATATTACTCCCCATTCCTCTTTTCTCTCAGATCTTAAACCTTTACTCATTCCCTAGTTAGTTACTTTACCTAATGGATACAAGGTCAAAGTAACTTCCACTGGAACTCTCAAACTTTCACCTGACCTGTTTTTATCTAATGTTCTTCTTATTCCATCCTTTCAATTTAACCTCATTTCTCTTCCTCAACTTGTGCTACAGTTAAAATACATTGCTTATTTTTCTTCTTCTAATTGTGTTTTGCAGGGCCCTTCTCTGAATAGGCCAGTGGTTCTTGGTAATCTTGAGAATGATCTCTACATCCTCAATACAATTACTCTTGGTTCTCCTTTACATTCTGCTCATTCCTTGTCATCCATTTTACCTGCTTCATTTGTAAATACCACAGCTGCCTCCACTTTGCCTAAAGTAAATAAGAGCAGTTTTTCCACGTCTAATTGTGTTTCTTCTGCTTTAATGAATGTTTCTTCTACTTTACCTACTACTGTTACTCCTTCCAATTTGTCTTTTGATCATGCTTGGCATTTAAGGTTAGGACATATGCCTTTTAGTAAAATGAGAACCATATCTCATCTGTCTGCTAAGCTCCCTAAGAAACAAACTTTTCTTTGTCATATATGTCCTATAGCTAGGCAACAAAGATTACCTTTTCCTGAAAGCACCATACACTCTACTAGTCCTTTTCAACTTATTCATATTGACCTATGGGGTCCATATCATACTCAAACTTATAATGGGTTCAAGTACTTTATGACTATAGTGGATGATTACTCTAGAGCTACTTGGACTTACCTTCTCTCTTGTAAGACTAATGCTTTTCCTACTCTTAAGTCCTTTATTACTATGATTCAAACCCAATTTCATGTCATTGTTTAACAAGTAAGGTTTGATAATGCTTTTGAGCTTGGTTATAGTGCTGCAGCTTTAGCATTCTTTTCTGCAAATGGAATTTTACATCAAACTTCTTGTCCTCACATACCCCAACAGAGTGTGGTGGTGAAGAGGAAACATAAGCATTTATTAGAAACTGCTAGGGGTCTACTTTTTCAGTCCAAACTCCCTGTTAAACATTGGGGTGAATGTGTACTTATGACAACTCACCTGATTAATCTATCCCCCCCCCTTGCTTAACAATAAATCTCTTTTTGAATTATTGCATGGCATTGTACCCTCGATCTCTCATCTTAAGACCTTTGGCTGCCTTTGTTTTGCTGCTGTCCCTAAACTACATAGGGATAAATTTTAGTCTAGGGCCATTCCATCCTTATTTCTTGGTTATACTCCTGGGAAGAAGGGTTTTAAACTTCTTCATTTAACTAAGTTCTCCATTTTTCATTCTAGAGATGTTATCTTTCGTGAACATATTTTTCCATATTCCTCCCTAACTGCTCCTTCTTTATTTTCTTCACCTGATTCTTTGTTTGATGTTTCTCCTACTTCTTCTTCTAGTCCTACTGTTTCTGCTCCTCCTGTAGTTCTTGATGCTCATGTTCCTCCTCCTAGAAGATCTTCTAGGCAAACTCATTCTCCTGCCTACCTAGCAGATTATGTTTGCACCTCTGTCACTATTCCTAGCATTGGTTTCTTGTCTTCTGAGTCTTCTCTGCAGGAACCTCAATTTTATCATCAGACAGTCTCTAATCCTACTTGGCAGGATGCTATGATCAAAGAATTTGAGGCCTTGGAGGCTAACCACACTTGGGATGTGGTTCTTTTGCCTCCAGGTAAAAAGGCTCTTCCTTGTAAATGGGTCTATAAAATAAAACAAAGGGCCATGGGTCTATTGAAAGATATAAGGTTAGATTGGTCATCCGGGATGACACACAACAAGAGGGCATAGACTTTACTGAAACTTTTTCTCCTGTAGTCAAATTGACTACCATCAAGTGCTTGTTATCTGTTGCTCTTAAGAGGGGCTGGGCTGTTTATCAACTTGATGTCAATAACGCCTTCCTCCATGGTGACTTGGAGGAAGAGGTCTATATGAAACTGCCTTTTGGCTTAACAGTTTCAGGTTCTTTTGCACCACTTGCTTGTCGGCTTAACAAGTCCTTATATGGGCTTCGACAAGCCTCTAGACAATGGTATGCTAAACTTTCCGCTGCTCTTCAGTCCAAAGGTTTTCAACCAAGTCTTAATGACTACTCTCTTTTCACTAAGCATGTTCTTCCTGGTTCTGGTTTTACTGTTGTTGCTGTATATGTTGATGACATTTTATTGGCTGGGGATGATCTCACTGAAATTTCAGATTTAAAATATTTCTTGGATGCTCAGTTTAAAATAAAGGATCTTGGTGAGATTCATTTTTTTCTTGGACTTGAGATTACCAAACATTCCCAAGGTTTTTTTGTTGGGCAACATAAGTTCACTATGCACTTGCTATCTGAGTTTACTTGTGTTGCTGCTGCTTCTGTGGTTTCTCCCTTCGATTCTCATGTTAAATTGGCTGCTGATATTGGTGATTTAGTACCTGACCCTTCCTTATATAGGAAGCTGGTGGGTAAGCTGAATTTTTTACAACATACATGCCCTGACATATCATTTAAAGTGCAACACCTTAGTCGGTTTATGTCCTCTCCCAGACTTCCACATCTTGATGCTGGTTATCATGTTTTATGCTATCTTGCTGGCACTTCTTCTTTGGGTCGGTTGTTGAATAATTCTCCAGATTTTTCCTTTCAAGGATATTGTGACTCGGACTGGGCAAGTTGTGCCACTAGTCGCAAGTCTGTTTATGGTTTTGTGCTATTTCTTGGTGGTTGTCCTGTCTCTTGGAAATCTAAAAAGCAACCTACCATTGCTTTGTCTTCAGCTGAGGCTGAGTACAGAGCTATTCGACTCATTGTGGCTGAAGTTACCTGGTTACTGCGATTTTTGAGTGATCTTGGTGTTTCTAATCTCACTCCCGTCTCTATTTCTTGTGATAACAAGGCTGCTATTCATATTGCTCGAAACCCTATTTTCCACGAGCGCACCAAACACATCGAGGTGGATTGCCATTTCGTCTGCAATACTTTGTCTGGTGGTTTGATTTCTTTGCATTCTGTTCATACTTCTTCCCAACTTGTTCACATTTTTACGAAGTCCCTTTTTGGTGTTCATCAGCAGGCTTTCATATCCAAGCTTGGCATGGCTAGCCCTTCCAGCTTGCCGGGGGGTGTTGGAGTTAATGTAGATTGGGCTGCTGCTACGGCTGTTACTTAGGCCCATATTTTGTACATGTTTATTTATATTGTACCCGACCCATTAAGTGACTTTGAGTCTTATGTATATCTAGGTGTACAGTTAGTGGACCAAAATAGATTTTTTCATTTTTTCATCAAATACATCTCTCTCTAGAAGCTTCCTGGATGAGGGTGGTTCGTTGATGTAGATTACAATAGTTCGATCCTCAATATATTTTGATTGTAAGTTGAACATTAAAGTGCTTAACGTTTCACCAAGTTGTTCTCTCTGTAAACCAGCCTCTTAAATATCTCATGTTTTATTTAAGAATTCAAGCTGTGGGAATATATTGGGTTTTTTGTTGTATTTAAGAATTCAAGTTGATCATTCTATTATTTTCTTAAGATGAAATAAAGTGAGGTATTTCATTGGATTTTAATTTCATCTTTTTTTCCTAATGAATACTAGTCGTTCTGTTTCCACTTCCAATTTAGTGATTATCTACTTAATTGTGTCACTATTTAACAGTACGCTTCAATAGGAAAAAAAAATTCACTGAAAGCTTGTGTCTTTCCCATTTATCGGGTTTTGATTGTTTTCGTTTTCTGCTTACCATGCAATAGAATTTGCAAGTAGATGAACTAAAGTTAGCTGACATTGGTCCAAAGTTTGAACATCACGAGATATTTCCAGCTCGTACAAACACAGGTTAGTTCAAATCTTGTGTGGAGAAATTTATTATCTTTAATGATGCTGGAGCTGATCTTCAAGTCAGCCTTGTTATGTTTTCTTCAAAAAGATTTTTGAACTGCACACCAAGATATCTGGTGGCTCTATCTCATCCCCTGTCTATGCTGAATTAGCATGATATTTCATTTGAAAATCTCCCTAATCCAAAAGTAGCCAGGGTGGTGGTGGTGCGAGACACAATTTTCTCTCTTTTATGTAAATATTGAGGAAGCAGAATTTGGGTTCACGTATTGATCACATTGTTCAAGTTTGTTACCAGAAAAAGAATATAGACATCTCTTGCTCATTCCATACAGGCTACAAGCTAACTTTTTTCGAACTAACATTCCATTGACACCATTTATCATCCAGAAAATTGTGCACTATATCAATTGAAGGAACAAGTCTATACTTGGAGTTCAGAAATTTGAAATGTGTTAAGGTGACATTGATCAATCAAGTAGAATTCGGGAGTGTCGTCCTCAGAGTTTGATTAGTTTTTATGTTAACTCTATCCTCTAGAGAAAAAAATATGAGCATCTGTAAATTTATACAATGAAGCCCCACATAAACACCCCAAAAAGAAAAAAGAAAATCCAAGAAAATTAACAGGATCGTTCAATGACTAAACTAACCCCTTTTGCCTCGAACATGATGACAAAATTTAATCATGAACATGTGAAGGTCAAAATGATTACATCCCAAAATACCCAGCACACTAAAAAAAAAAAGGCAACCCGGTGCACTAAGCTCATGCTATGTGTAGGGTCCGGGGAAGGTCCCGACCACAAGGATCTATTGTACGTAACCTCATCTTACATTTCTGCAAGGGGCTATTTTCAAGGCTACCCGTGACCTCCTGGTCACATGGCAACAACTTTACCAATTACTCCAAGGCTCCCTTCAAACTGAAATACTCTTCGAAGAAGTTTTACCCAAATCCCATATGAAAATTATAAGTATGGAAAATTGATAGGTGTTTGTACCTAAGAAGGATTAAATCTGTGCAATGAGTTGAGATTATCTAGACAACTCAAATTAGATAAGTTAAAATCCAAAAATCAATTAGGAGATTTTTGTGCCCAGCTCGGTCTACCCGAAACCAGTGCTTCTAGCAAAGGAAGAAATAAGTACCATAGATACCCTGACAGAGATGGATCATACAAAAAGAAAAGATCTAGATATAGATCCAAAGAAGAGAGAGAAGCTCGGAAGGAGTGTCGTAAGTGTACGAGATTTACGAAAGATAGGTCTAAGAGAGATCTTTCCAATACCAAGTGTTATAGGTGTGGAAAATTAGGACATATTGCCCCTAAATGTAAGCTTCAAAAGTTAAAACTTTAGAACTTGATGATGAACTTCATGATAAGATTTACGGTCTCTTATATACTTCTGGATCTGACTAGGAAATAGATAATATTTCTGATTCAGAAGAAGAAGTTTATTTGCTTGACATAGCAGATACAGATAATGAAATAAGTCTTAACTGTAATACTTGTAAAACTCAAGATTGCATTTGTGAAAATGATGAATTTTATAAAATTCAATCACAATTTCAAGATTTGAACATAAAAACCTTTACATCTGACAATGTGATTGAGCTCTTAAAGGAGGTTACTGATAATAGCCTTCGTGAAAAAATTATTAGTTTGGCAAGCTCGAGTTCTTCTAGTTCAGCTAGCCAAAAAGATGATTTCTCTTATTCATCTCCATACTCATTATAAGAAGTAAATAGACGACTTGTTGAAAGAAATATTCAAAAACGCGATTCTTCATTCGATGATTTGAAAATCGAAGTTGATAATTTGAAAAAAGAGATTAAATCTCTTAAGCAGAATCAAATGATTTGTGATCATAGGATTACTCAGATAGAAAAAAATAAATTCTCTCGCTGATTCTTCAAAACAGATTAGTTTAAATCGTAAACAGGATATGTTCCTAGGTATGATGCAGATTATTACTGCACATAAATGGTATATTAAATGTACAATTTTGATTGATAATGACTTTTATCTTACTGACATTGCCATGATTGATAGTGGTGCCTATGTTAGTTGCATACAAGAGGGATTAGTTCCCACAAAATATTTTCAAAAAACCACGCATACTGTTAGATCTGCTTCTGGACATGCATTGGATATTGATTATAAGTTATCTAATGCTTATATTTGCAAAGATAAAGTGTGCATTCCTCATTTCTTTTTTCTGGTAAAAAATCAGTTATATCCGTCAATCATTCTTGGCACTACTTTTATAAATGCTATTTATCCTTACACTCATATTGATGCAGAAGGATTTACTGCTACTTTTGATAATAAAAAAATCAGTTAGACATTTGCTACGGATCTAGTAACTAGAGATATAAATGCTTTACTTGATATGAAGCAACGGCATGTAGATTCTTTACAGCTAGAATTGTATAGCATGAATATTTTTGATACTTTAAAATCTGCTAAAATACAGGAAAAAATTAAATTAATTTTCGAACAGATTGCTAATGATATTTGTGCAGATCATCCAATGCTTTTTGGAATAGAAAAAAGCATATCGTCACTCTTCCATATGGAGAAAGCTTTTCTGAGGATAATATTCCTACAAATCACGACCTTGTCAGATGAATAGTGAATTGATAGAATTTTATCAAAAAGAGATTGATAGTCCGCTCCAAAAGGGTCTCATAAAACCTTCAAATCTCCTTGGTCATGCACTGCTTTTTATATTAATAATGCAGCAGAAAAGGAACGAGGTATGCCTAGATTGGTTATTAATTATAAACCTTTAAACAAAGTTTTAAAATGGATTAGATATCCTATCCCAAATAAAAAGGATTTGCTTTCAGGATTATATGATGCCAATTTATTCTCAAAATTTGATTTAAAATCAGGTTATTGGTAAATTCAGATTTTTAAAGAGCATACTTATAGAACTGCTTTTAATGTTCCATTTGGACAATATGAATGGAATGTCATGCCTTTCGGTCTAAAAAATGCACCTTCTGAATTTCAGAAAATTATGAATGATATTTTTAATCCTTATTTGAATTTTATCATTGTATATATTGATGATATCTTAGTCTTTTCCAAAACTCTAGAGATGCACATCAAGCATTTTGATATTTTTAAGAAGATTATTATTCAAAATGGTGTGGTAATATCTAAACCAAACATGAGTTTGTTTCAGACTAATGTTCGATTTTTAGGACATTACATTTGTCAAGGAAAAATACCTCCTATTCAAAGAGAAATTGATTTTGCTTCAAAGTTCCCTGATGTTATTACTGATAGGACTCGGTTGCAAAGATTTTTGGGAAGTTTAAATTATATTTCCCCTTTTTATAAAAATCTATCTCGTGCTGTAGCCCTTTTAAATGACAGGCTAAAAAAATTCATAAAGAACCTTGGAATGATAATCATACTAAGCTTGCTCAAAATATCAAGCAACGAGTGGTTACCTTACCATGTTTCACTCTGGCTAATCCTGCTTGGAAAAAGATGATCGAGACTGATCCGTCTAACATTGAATTCAGAGGGATTTTAAAACAACAGAATCCAAATGATAATTGTGAATATCTGATAAGATATTATTCTGGAAAATGGACTGAAGCCGTGAATATCCTCATCAAGTTCCCTATTCATACAAATGGGATGAAGAACTTTGGTTAATCAGAAGATTTCTCAAATTGGCGAATCCTCGTCAAAATGAAAATCTATACATCTGGATGATATTCTAGAAGATAGTCCGTTATACCAACATATGCAGGCATATTTGGCCAATCAAAAGCAAAGTGATAAGTTTGCTTCAGTTTCCAAAGAGGACAATGATGATATCAAGTCCTATGAAAAATTAACAAAACAAGAAATGATATTTTATGTAGAAAATTCTGAGTTACAACGGAAAGATGAACCATGGAAGATATTTCAAAGGTACTTGATAAAAGGATTATATTTTCCGGGTGAGTCACACAAAACCAGTGTATATTATGAGACTATTCTCATAACTTCAGGCACTGCTGAATTTCAACAATTTACCGGGTATAAAACAGAAGAAAATGTTTATAACTTTTCCAAAATTATTATCAAACAACTCATTTCTATTGAAGATTGGGGAATATCCACCATGAAAGAAAAACAGATAGTTCTTAATGGTGTAAAAATGAGTTTTACTTATTGGGATTATATCCACGCATTTGATAAAGTGTTATGTTATAATAATTATAAAAATAATCACACTTGGTTTATAAAGATATGTGCAAAAATATTTTTAGAACCAATTCCCAACTAGTTTTTAAATTGGTGGTCATACCACGGTTCTTCGGTCAAAATATTGACCGAACGATTTATCAGTTATACCAAGAATAGACAAAGGTATCTCTTGCCATGGACGAGTTATACAGAACAGATCATATCTGCTGTCCAGAAAACATTGATCAAATCTATTTCTTTATAGAATTCTCTATCCCTTGGATTCACAAATGGACCCAGAATTGGGATTCACGAAGGAGAAAGTACCCTGCTTATACCGCACATTTTATAATAATTTTTGGGATAAATTAATAATGACTGATCCCAAGACCAAAATATTATTTGGCTAGGAATTATTAGATTCCATTATGGAAAAGATAAAAGAATATACTCTTTTATCTCAACAAGAGAAAATTGATGACACTGCCTTCCGTCATATTGCCTGAAAAATTACTTTTCAGGAAGGAGATAAAACTGCAATGATAAATAAATATTTAGAAGAAGTCAAGAGAAATCTGCTTCAATCTATTGATCAGATAGAAAAATCTGATACATCTATGCACTGTAAAAGCAGCAAAGATAATATTCTACCTGACTCTCAGCCTATGCAACCAGAAGAAATATTATCTGAAGATGTTGTTGAAAACGTTGAAGAATTTGTCAAGCGAATGAAAGAGCTGGATAAAAAATAAGGAAAAAAGAAAGAATAAACGGTGATATCCACCCGGACCCACATCAACAGTGAAGCCGCCGGGGACCCTACATAACATTAGATTTACTGTAGACATGAGACCAGATAGGGACCCAATGTTTTTACTGTTCATACTTTTCTTTTTCTATATATAGGCTTGTATATTCATTTGTAAAGAAGTAGAGAACCCTCCTCTCTCTCTCTCTCTCTCTCTCTCTTCTCTTGTACTTCCCCTTTTGTAAAAAGTTTTGTGTGAATAAAAGAAAACCAAAAAGCTCTACTTTGAGCACCATATTGGCCTTTCTTATCGGCCCTTGACCTTTGCTTTCCAGTCCCTGAGGTAGGATATTTTCTCTTCTTACTTCTTTCATCTCCTAGTCGTGACTATGTCCGGCTAAGTTACATATCTATATTAAATATCTAACTTCTCTTGCATATTCACCATGAATGGTCTAGCCTCTATCAAAATATAAGGGAATTTTTATTAATTTTTTGGCTTGGTTCCGAGATGGCAGTACAGTCATATTTTGTACTACTTTTATTGGTTTTGTCTTAGTGACTACGTCTAGCCGGCCGGTTGGCTAAGCCCGTTAATGATGAAAAGGGCGTCTTTTTTCGGTAGAACGCTAAACACATGGGCTCAATAAAAGTATGTATTAATTATAGACAGGCCCCTTGCTTGGGTAAAAGGGTAAGAAGATCCTCCATACAGTCATTAAATTATATGAAAATTCTTGTATATTTCGATTCTTATGTTCTCGCATAAGGGTGCTTGATTAAGCTCATTGCACAGATTTAATCCTTCTTGGGTGCAAACACCTATCAATTTTCCATACTTATAATTTTCATATGGGATTTGGGTAAAACTCCTTCGAAGAATTTTATATTCAAAATTCAAAAAAATTATTACAATGATAGTTAATTTAATAATAATGTGAAGTGACTTATTATTATTATTATTATTATTATTATTATTATTGTTATTATTATTTTTTATTATTATTATTACTACTACTACTACTACTACTACTACTACTACTATTACCACAACGTTTTTTTATTTGAAATTAAAAGGTTTGATCGAAAGAATAGTTTATATTGGAAAGAGTTATTTGAAATTTGACTTTATCTTGTATAGAGTTAGTTGTCAATTCAAAATCTAGAAGAATCTGTAAGTTTCAATTCAAATTCAAAATTCAAAAATTTAACACTTATTCAGTTAATCAATTTTAAGCTAACTTTATCTTAATCTAAAAAGTAATTTAAAAAAAAAACTTTATTGTTAAAAATAAATTTTATCCTCTTAAAGTTACAATTTATTATAAAAAAATATTTCAAACTAAATTGATGAATAGCGAATTGATAGAATTTTGTAAAAAGGAGATTGATAATCTACTTCAAAAAGGGTCTCACAAAACCCTCAAAATCTCCTTGGTCATGCACTGCCTTCTATGTTAATAATGCAGCTGAAAAGGAACGAGGTATGCCTAGATTGGTTATTAATTATAAACCTCTAAACAAAGTTTTAAAATGGATTAGATATCCTATTCCAAATAAAAAGGATTTGCTTTCAAGATTATATGATGCCAATTTATTCTCAAAATTTGATTTAAAATCAGGTTATTGACAAATTCAGATTTTTAAAGAGCATACTTATAGAACTGCTTTTAATATTCCATTTGGACAATACGAATGGAATGTCATGCCTTTCTGTTTAAAAAATGCACCTTCTGAATTTCAGAAAATTATGAATGATATTTTTAATCCTTACTTGGATTTTATCATTGTATATATTGATGATATCTTAGTCTTTTCCAAAACTCTAGAGATGCACATCAAGCATCTTGATATTTTCAAGAAAATTGTCATTCAAAATGGTTTGGTAATATCTAAACCAAAAATGAGTTTGTTTAATAATGTTCGATTTTTAGGACATTACATTTGTCAAGGAAAAATTACTCCTATTCAAAGAGCAATTGATTTTGCTTCAAAGTTCCCTGATGTTATTACTGATAGAACTCAGTTGCAAAGATTTTTGGGAAGTTTAAATTATATTTCCCCTTTTTATAAAAATCTATCCCGTGATGTAGCCCTTTTAAATGACAGGCTAAAAAAAATTCATAAAGAACCTTGGAATGATAATCATACTAAGCTTGTTCAAAATATCAAGCAACGAGTAGTTACCTTACCATGTTTAACTCTGGCTAATCCTGCTTGGTAAAAGGTGATCGAGACTGATGCGTCTAATATTGAATTCAGAGAAATTTAAAACAACAGAATCCAAATGATAATTGTGAATATCTGATAAGATATTATTCTGGAAAATGGACTGAAGCCCAGAAAAAATATGCTAATGTGGCTCATGAAATGTTAGCTATTGTTAAGTGTGTTTTGAAATTTCAAGATACAACCAAAAGTTTTTGATAAAAACTGATGCTCAATCTGTTAAATATATGTTTAACAAAGATTTCAAACATGATGCCTCAAAAATTATATTTGGGAGATGGCAAGCTCAATTAGCCCCATTTGATTTTGAAATACAATATAAAAAAGGAATTGATAATTCCTTGCCAGATTTCTTGTCTCGTGAATACTTGCAGGATGAATCCTCAGTGGAGTAGAAGCAGATCTCGAGGAAGAGGGGGAAGATCATCTCCATCTTATTCACAAGGATCATCATATGGATTCTCATCAAGTTCCCCAGTTAAACAAATGGGGCGAAGAACTTTGGTTAATGAGAAGTTTTCTCAAATTGGCGAATCCTCGTCAAAAGCAAAATCTATACATCTGGATGATATTCCAGAAGACAGTCTGTTATACCAACATATGCAGGCATATTTGACCAATCAAAAGTAAAGTGATACGTTTGCTTCAGTTTCCAAAGAGGACAATGATGATATCAAGTCCTATGAAAAATTAACAAAACAAGAAATGATATTTCTTGTAGAAAATTTCGTGTTACAACGGAAAGATGAACCATGGAAGATATTTCAAAGGTATCTCCTGCCATGGACGAGTTATATAGAACAGATCATATCTGATGTCCAGAAAACATTGGTCAAATCTATTTCTTTATAGAATTCTCTATCCCTTGGATTCACAAATGGACCCTAAAATTGAGATTCACAAAGAAGAAAGTACCCTGCTTATACCGCACATTCTATAATAAATTTTGGGATAAATTAATGAAGACTGATCCCAAGATCAAAATATTATTTGGCCAGAAATTATTAGATTCCATTAAGGAAAATATAAAAGAATATACTCTTTTATCTCAACAAGAGAAAATTGATGACACTGCCTTCCGTCATATTGCCCGAAAAATTACTTTTCAGGAAGGAGATAAAACTGCAATGATAAATAAATATTTAGAAGAAGTCAAGAGAAATCTGATAGAAAATCTGATACATCTATGCACAGTGAAAGCAGCGAAGATAATATTCTACCCGACTCTCAACCTATGCAACCAGAAGAAATATTATCTGAAGATGTTGTTGAAAACGTTGAAGAATTTGTCAAGCGAATGAAAGAGTTGGACAAAAAATAAGGAAAAAAGAAAGAATAAACGGTGATATCCACCCGGACCCACATCAACAGTGAAGCCGTCGGGGACCCTACAACACTGTAGATTTACTGTAGACAGGGGACCAGATAGGGACCCAATGTTTTTACTGTTCATACTTTTCTTTTTCTATATATAGGCTTGTATATTCATTTGTAAAGAAGTAGAGAACCCTCCACTCTCTCTCTCGTTCTCTCTCTCTCTCTCTTTTCTCTTGTAATTCCCCTTTTGTAAAAAGTTTTGTATGAATAAAAGAAAATCGAAAAGCTCTACTTTGAGCACCATATCGGCCTTGCTTATCGGTCCTTGACCTTTGCTTTCCGGTCCCTGAGGAAGGATATTTTCTCTTCTTACTTCTTTCATCTCCCAGCCGTGACTATGTCCGTCTAAGTTACATATCTATGTTTAATATCTAACTTCTCTTGCATATTCATCATGAATGGTCTAGCCTCTATCAAAATATAAAGGAATTTTTATTAATTTTTTGGCTTGGTTCTGAGATGGCGGTACAGTCATATTTAGTTCTACTTTTATTGGCTTTGTCTTAGTGACTACGTCTAGCCGGCCGGTTGACTAAGCCCGTTAATGATGAAAAGGGCGTCTTTTCCCGATAGAACGCTAGACACATGGGCTCAATAAGAGTATGTATTAAATATAGACAGGCCCCTTGTTTGGGTAAAAGGGTAAGAAGATCCTCCATACAGTTATTAAATTATATGAAATTTCATGTATATTTTGGTTCTTATGTTCTCACATAAGGGTGCTTGATTCAACTAGATCATCGTGGCCGCGCGGACTACCGTCCGCCTCAGTGATCCTGCAAATCTGGTATCAGAGCCTAGGATTATTCTGGTGAATATGTAACAGATTTGAAGTATTCAACATAGATATACTTTGTTTTACAATGGATCTGGGGGAATTTAGTATAAAGAATGATAGGTTAGAAGAGGTTGATATACCTCAAAATCTTGATTTGTTAAAAAAAAATGAACTATTCCAAAAGTTCCGATAAGAACTATTTATGATTATGGATGGTTTGATAAACTGTCTTCAACACAATTGATAAAAACTTATGAACAATCTTTAGCTTTAAATTAGTCTGAACAGACTATTCGTTTATTAAATAAACATGACATTAGTTTATATAAATGCCGTTATAATTTTTTGCATATTGGTATGGTACAAATTGCTTTTAAACCATTAACCCTTAAAAGGTTACTTGAGACTTTTCTGGCAACTCTTAGAGATGGTAGAAATTTAAATTTTTGACAATCTTTAATGGGTTCTATTGAATCTACCGTGGCTTATGGTCCGATATATTTTAATACACAACCTAATTTACAACTTTCTCTTTCAGATGTTAATATACTTGATGCTTTAACATTAGATGTTAAAACGCAAGATTATAATTATGCACCTGGATCTGAACTTATATGTTTGTCTTATAGAATTTATTATAAACTATTATCTACGTTAAATCCTAGATGTAAATTGTATGATACTTCAAATCAAACTATTTTGTTTGAAACTAATTTCGCTAAATCTAAGGTCACCACAAGGAGACCCATAAGATGGGAAGAAATTAATTTTCCATCTACCTGGATTTTAAATTTTGTGGTTTCACCTAGTCAGGTAACTGATACGGTTGCAAATTCTGAGTATTATCATATTACGCAAACCCCCGATGGTCAAATTTTATTCAATTTGAAGATAAATCCATTGTTTATAACAGACAGTCTTTTTCTAGCAATAGATTATTGCCTTCTATTCCTTATATGATTGCTCCTGTTGAACCTATGTATGGACCAACTAGAATTAATCGAGCTGCTTCCTTACATACTATTTCTTCAACTAGTGGTAATACGCCGGTTGAACATTTAAAAATTAACCCAAAAATAAATGTGATTTAGGTTAATAATGATGCTAATGATCAAACTTCGGATAGGGATATTCCTTCCGCATTCGAAATGGATTTCAACCCAAACGATGTTTAATGATTCCTTACACAATCGATTTTAGTTCAGGATCCCTGGCAAGACAACATATCCAAAAAGAATTTCGTGATGACAAATGGAACCAGTTTAAAACTTGGTTTTTTGATACTTATAGTACTGAAGATATGAATAATATTTCTCAAGAGTTTTATGAAACTTGCGCCTTATATAATCAAATTATGTACTTTGTTCCTTGGTTTATAACCACTTATCTGCCATTAAACATAAATGTATTAGAAAGATCTTATCAAGATGGTAGTGAAAAAATTGTTAAAACAATTTATCCATCTCAATCCTCTTTTATTTTGCCTATCACATTTACTGCTTTTCAAAAATTGTTGATGAAGATGTTGCCGCAGTCAGCATTGCAGAAATCAACAGACTAATTTCTCAAAATAATTATATGATTTTATATGTTAAAGTTTTGGGTGAACATATTAGTTCTCTTGATAAAAAGTTAGATGAACTTAGTATTTTAATAAAAAAGGTCAGTAACAATAAAGAAAAGACGAGGAAATAGATTATGCTTTATTAAAATAAATAATGTTTTATTTTTATTGACCCTTTTTATTAAAATAGTAAGTTCATTGAACTTTTTATCAAGAGAACTAATATGTTCACCCAAAACTTTAACATATAAACTCATATAATTATTTTGAGAAATTAGTCTGTTGATTTCTGCAATGCTGACTGCGGCAACATCTTCATCAACAAATTTTTGAAAAGCAATAAATGTGATACTTGTATTATTAGGCAAAATAAAAGAGGATTGAGGTGGATAAATTGTTTTAACAATTTTTCCATTACCATCTTGATAAGATCTTTCTAATACATTTATGTATAACGACAGATAAGTGGTTATAAACCAAGGAACAAAGTACATAATTTGATTATATAAGGCGCAAGTTTCATAAAACTCTTAAGAAATGTTATTCATATCTTCATTACAAAAACCAAGTTTTAAACTGGTTCCATTTATCATCACGAAATTCTTTTTGGATTTGTTGTCTTGTCAAGGATCCTGAACTAAAATCGATTGTGTAAGGAATCATTAAACATCGTTTGGGTTGAAATCCATTTCGAATGCGAAAGGAATATCTCTATCCAAAATTTGATCATTACCATTATTATTAACCTGAACCACATTTGTTTTCGGGTTAATTTTTAAATGTTCAACCGGCGTATTACCACTAGTTGAAGAAATATTATGTAAGGAAGCAGCTCGATTAATTCTAGCTGGTCCATACATAGGTTCAACAGGAGCAATCATATGAGGAATAGGAGGCAATAATCTATTTCTAGAAAAAGACTGTCTGTTATAAACAGTGGATTTATCTTCAAATTGAATACAAATTTGACCATCGGGGGTTTGCGTAATATGAGAATACTCAGAATTTGTAACCGTATCAGTTACCTGACTAGGTGAAACCACAGAATTTAAAATCCAAGTAGATGGAAAATTAATTTCTTCCCATCTTATGGGTCTCCTTGTGGTGACCTTAGATTTAGCAAAATTAGTTTCAAACAAAATAGTTTGATTTGAAGTATCATACAATTTACATCTATGATTTAACGTAGATAATAGTTTATAATAAATTCTATAAGACAAACATATAAGTTCAGATCCAGATGCATAATTATAACCTTACGTTTTAACATTTAATGTTAAAGCATCAAGTATATTAACATCTGAAAGAGAAAGTTGTAAATTAGGTTGTGTATTAAAATATACCGGACCATAAGCCACGATAGATTCAATAGAACCCATTAAAGATTGTCAAAAATTTAAATTTCTACCATCTCTAAGAGTTGCCAGAAAAGTATCAGGTAACCCTTTAAGGGTTAATGGTTTAAAAGAAATTTGTACCATACCAATATGCAAAAATTTATAACGGTTTTTGTATAAACTAATGTCATGTTTATTTAATAAACGAATAGTCTGTTCAGACGAATTTAAAGATAAAGATTGTTCAGAAGTTTTTATCAATTGTGTTGAAGATAGTTTATCAAACCATCCATAATCATAAATAGTTCTTATCGAAACTTTTGGAATAGTCCACTTGTTTAACAAATTAAGATTTTGAGGTATATCAACCTCTTCTAACCTATCATTTTTTATACTGGATTCTCCCAAATCCATTGTAAAACAAAGTATATCTATGTTGAATACTTCAGATCTATTACATATTTATCAAAATAATCCTAGGCTCTGATACCAGATTTGCAGGATCGCTGAGGCGGACGGTAGTCCGCGCGACCACGATGATCTAGCTGAATCAAGCACCATTATACGAGAACATAAGAACCGAAATATACAAAAATTTTCATATAATTTAATGACTGTATGGAGGATCTTCTTATCTTTTTACCCAAGCAAGGGTCCTGTCTATATTTAATACATACTCTTATTGAGCCCATGTGTCTAGCATTCTACCGGGAAAAGACGCCCTTTTCATCATTAACGGGCTTAGTCAACCGGCCGGCTAGACATAGTCACTAAGACAAAGCCAATAAAAGTAGTACTTAATATGACTGTACCGCCATCTCGAAACCAATCCAAAAAATTAAATTAATTATCATTAATTTTTTTAATTTTGAATTGAAAATGATTAAGTTAATTTACTTATGAACTTGGATTAAAAAAAAACAACAACTTACGTTTGACTATATCCCACAATACATGCATTTCAAATAAATAAATTTGAAAGATATATTTTTAGTAAACTTTATCTTTAGCTATAAAGTTTATTAAATTAGGTTAATAGATAAAGATAAAGTTTATTAAAAAATATTTAGTTTGAAATATTTTTTATAATAATTGAAACTTTCAGAGGATAAAATTTATTTTTAAAAATAAAGTTTATTTTTAAATTACTTTTTAGATTAAGATAAAGTTAGCTAAAAATTGGTTAGCTGAATTAGTGCTAAATTTTTGAATTTTGAATTTGAATTGAAAGTTACAGATTCTTCTAGATTTTGAATTGCAAACTAACTCTATACAAGATAAAGTTAAATTTCAAATAACTCTTGCCAATATAAACTATTCTTTCGATCAAATCTTTTAATTTCAAATAAAAAAACGTTGTGGTAGTACTAGTAGTAGTAGTACTACTACTAATAATAGTAATAATATTTGTCTTTCTAATTTTGTTCATCTAATTTTTGATAAAAATAAATACATTCGATTATGTAACTGGAAATAATATCACCTTTTATTGAGATTTATAGTCAAGTGTTTGGCTTTTTAAATGCTAACTTTTGTTACCATTTTAATATTATCATTTTATTAAAATAGTTGTTCATATTTTCTTAAAATTTATTTACTGTATATAATACTAGAATTTCAAATGTCACGTAATAGTTTATGAGACCATGTATAAAGAAACAATGTAATAACATTGCAATTGAAAGATATAGTTTAATTGATATATTTAAAATATTTTTTTTATTTTTTAAAGATACAAAGTTTTGTACTTGAAGAACAAGAAAAGAAAAAAAACATAAAAATTTAAGTTCAAAATATCACTGTAAAGATATAGTTAAAGGTCTAAATCTAATAAAACATAATTTTATTTATTTATTCATTAAATGACATATTAATTTATCATTCTCAAATATCAACATCATATCAAATCTTTATCAAATAAACTCAAATTTCAATCAATTTTGTCATCTTATTATTTAAACTCTTTTAAAATTATTCAAATATAATCTGATAATTTTGAAAATAAAAAAAAGGAAATTAATCTCATAAAGAAATTAAAATAAGAAAGATAACATATTATTGAGGAATATTATGATGATAAAACAAAAGTAAAGAGTGTTATTTCTTAAATTATCTCAGTATGAAAGTATATATATATATCCAACACAAAATAATAGAAATTAGTAGGGATAGAGTGATGTATATTGTGACGAGGGAGGGGGAGGATAGGGGATTGTGGTGGCCGGGATGGGATAGGTAGAGGGTAGAGGGTAGGTGAGGTGGTGGATGTAGGTAGGAGTGTGGCCGAGGTGGGATAGGTGGGGGTAGATGGGGTGATGGATGTAGGTGGAAGTTGGGGATGGGGTGGGGTGGGGTAGGAAAAAGATTTTTAAAAAATTAAAAAAATTAAAAAGTTTAAGACTTCTGGGGTCAGCGTAGGGGGTAGGGTAAGAATTTTTTTTTAAAAATAAAAAAAAGATAGAATTTTTTGGGGGTCAGTGTGGGTGGTGGTGGGGACGGAGTAGGGATAGGGGAGGGGTGGGCTAAAGAAATATTTTTTTATATTAAAATAAAATTTAATTTTTTCTTTGTTGGGGGAGGGAGGATTTGAGAGTAGTGGGGTCAGAATTTTTTTTTTTTAAAAAAAGATTTAAAAAGTTAAAAAAATTTGTGGTGGTGGTGGTGCGGGGTTTGGTGGGGTAAAGATGGGGTGAGTGATTTTGAAAGTGGTATGAGAGATTTTAATTGAATTAATTTAGTAGATATAATAATAAGTATAAATAAAATACTTAAAGATGTAAATAATAAAATCAAACAAAGAAAAAATTATGAACAATAGAACAAAGTTTGAAAATCTAAGAGAAAATAATAAATTGTATGTACTTACTTTTTGAATTGAGAATGATAAAATTTAAAATTTGGAATTAGAAGTTTTATAATTGACACAATTAAGTACTTTTAAAAAAAACTGTAGTTAGTTGTTGAATTGATGGACAAAAAGAAATTGAAATTTGAAATGGAAGATAAGAAATGTAATTATATGTCTTAATTGATTTAAAATATGAAGGTAAAAGTCCAACAATAAAAGTAACAATCATTTAATATTTTATTATTTTTAAAAACAAATCAATGGAATATGATTTAAAAAATTACTAATATTGTTCTTTTCATATCAAAACATCTAAAATAATTACAATTATGATTAGTTTCACTATTAAAAATTATTTTAATATTTCATAATCAATTTAAAATATATTAGTGTGATACAATAAAAATTAATTAATTTTATTATTTCAATGTGAATAAGCTAACATATAATATTAATGAATATTTTTTAAAAAATATTCCGTGCATCGCGCGGATACCTATACTAATTGGGTTTAATATTCAACGCGAACATTTTTGACAACATAGCCATTGCTTTCTTATGTGGCTTATTAAAGATGTAGCTGATACTACATCTCGTTTAGACAATTCATCGAACAGTTGGTATGCAATTGGATCAGTTTGTGTAAGGCATTTACAAGTTGAAATTTGGAATGTTATATGTACTGGTAAATATAGTAAAGGTAATCGAGTAGAACGGAACAAGCACAACGAATTCATATAATGGGCTAATTTATGTTACTCCGAGTATTCAAAAATATGTCCGATACTCAAAAATGCAGATTTGATATGAGTATATTTTTGACAAGTAGGAGCAATATAAGAGCTATTATGAGAATAAATTATTGGACTATTTCCTTATTCACATACTCACAATTTTGGTCTTTTCTTCCAGGAATATTAGTTCGGAAATTAATAATTGAATATTTTTGATGTAGTTATTAACTTGTGATAAACCAATGATCCCGCAACGAAAATATAATTATCTTTATTAATATAGCCATGTTTTAAAATTAAACCTTCAAGGATAAATAATTTTTGTCACTAGTTACAAAAATTTGACGGTTTTCAATTTTATAGTGGTATAGTGTATAATTTGTATTTAATTAATTTTCCACTGATTTGAGAATTTATATATCAAATGACAAGTTTTCTCATACTTAAAAAATGAAATAACCCACCAACAAGGGTTGTGGTGGAGTGGTAAATATTCCTTCATCCTTAAACAGAGATCTCGGGTTCGAGTCCCTGTGGGTACGGAGTCGCCTTTGTTAGGGAGCATTTTACCCCCAATGTGGGACTTCCCGGTGCAAATCCGGATTTAGTCGGGCTCCAATGTGGGTACCGGACACCGAATGGAAAACCAAAAAAAAAATAAAAAATGAAATAACGCCTAACCTAATCCAAGTAACCAATCCCACTCCCCGAAAAAGTTCATTAGGCATGAAACATGTCGTGGCTGATTCGTAACTTTCAACTCGTTTTTTTATAAGAACAAATCTTATTTTGGCTCTCGTTTATATAGCTAGCGTTCTTAACTGATCACTGGAATTGTGAGGGACAATGTAATAACTGTGGATATCGCCATTACAGGAACTAATCACTTAAGAACGTTAGCTACGAAAAAGATGGGAGCCAAAATTTGATTTCATAAAAAAATTGTAATATGCACAAGCTAAAGGAAAAAAAAAGAAAGAGAAGTCCACAATTTAATTATTAAGTAAAAATTAAACATACTTAATCATATACTTCCTTCGTTCGCTTTTACTTGCCACTATTTTTTTAATTGGATTTCTATTTTTTCTTGTCACTTTTGACATATCAAGAAAAGACAAAAGAATTTTTTCTATTTTACCCTTTGCATTAATTGTTTATTCTCCAAATTATTTTTAAGACATATTACTTTAAACATCAATTAATAGGGTAGTATGGTAACTATGATAAAAGAACCATATGAATAATTGTATTCTTAATGAGTGTGTCATGTCAAAGAGTAACAAGTGAAAACGAATGGAGTGAATATTATATGGACTAAATCAAATTTACTATCCAAAACACTATTAACATTAACCCCTAATACAGTAGTAAACAAACGCCTCCTCCCTGAAAACGCAACGAAAGTAACCAACCAAACTCCCCCTTGACCAAACTCCTCTAATGGCGATAGCCGCCGCCATTAAAGTGTACATTCAACAACAACAATCACATACCCAGTATATTTCTACAAAGTGGGGTATGAGAAGGGTAAACTGTATTCAGTTCATACCACTAGCTCAGAGGTAAGGTAGAGAGGTTGTTCCCGAAAGACTCCGGACTCAAGACAAAATATTTTAGAGAAGGACATTATATAAAAACAAGAAACAATAGATAGAAATAAACAACGGAGAAGAACAAAAAAAAGCCTACCACAAAATAGTACCACACTCGACCTTCCTACAATAACAAACATCACCAAAACTCTAAGACCAAGGCATTACAAGCAAAATAACTAACACGGATAATAAGACAAAACACACCTACCTACCACCAGAGACACATGCCTACCTACTACTTTCTCCGTCCCATTTTAGTTGGGCACATTCTATTTTATACGGTGATTAAGAAATCATAAATGAGTAATAAATTTTACTATTTTACCCTTTATCCATATTAATGATATTCATTGGGCATATGGACATTAGAATTATAATTGTTCACATTTAATGTATACTATTAATTGTAGGGGTAAAACGGAAAAAAATTAATTAATTCCATCCTACTTTAGTAAGTGATCAACTAATAGTGGACATTTATTTTTAGTAAACTGACTAACTAAAATGAGATGGAAAGAGTACCCATCTACCTTAATTCGTGTCTTTCACATTTTCCTAAAAGTGTACAAAAAATTAGAAGTACCCAAAACACTTCTCCCTCTAGTCCAAAATAATTGAATTATTGAGGTAATTGTCATGCCTCAAATCCCATTGGGGCGGAATGGCACCCGAAGCCGTTAAGGCCTGAGAGAACCAACCTATGACCTCGAACATTCATGTGCATGTCACTAAATAACAACACTATGTCACTTATAGACACAAGATATCAATGACGAAAATCATGGAAAGACATTTAAATAGATATGAAACTTGGCCGTTAGGGCCACCACGTCAAAAGGTAAGACATTCCTTCGTTTGACATTACAACGTCTACAAAGCCTCTAACAGATACATAACCATACCTATAGTCGGGACAAGTCCCCGCTTTATACAGTTGTTATACAATACCAAAACAAGTGTGTACAAATGACTCGAAAAGCCCCGAGTCACCTGGAGCTCACCAACAGTCCGCTGATGACCCGTATCCTACTGAGAAGGTCTACTAACTCCTGTGCCTGCAGCAAGTAAGGTAAGTCCCCCAAGGGACGTTAGTACGAAAGAATTTACTGAGTACGTAAGGCGATAAGCAACTGCATGAAATATAAGAACTTCAATGGAATCAAATACAAGTGAGTAAACATTATGGATAAACCACCGTTCTGTATGTGTGGAACCATGTACATTACCTTCATTACTTTTTTTTGCTTTTACGTTCATTCATTATCATTCATCCATTCATATAATGCCCGGGCCTCAAGCTGATCAGTGGGAAATCATAACATAACATATTATTGGGATCGTCTCTAGCTAGGCTTTCGCCCATTTGAGCTACCATCTATAAATCAATAAAGCAGGTTCGGCCCTAGCTAGGTTTTCACCCCTTTGGGCTACCCCCTGTCAGGTTTGGCATCAAGATAGGCTTTCGCCCCACTGAGCTACCCCCTGATCCAATAATCTCGGGATAGTCTCTAGCTAGGCTTTCACCCCTTTGAGCTACCACCCGTACTCAATAATCATTAGGGATCGGCTCGAGCTAGGCTTTCGTCCCATTGAGCTACCACCCATAAAATAATAAAATAATAAAACAAACAAATATGCATTACTTCTTTCCTTTACTTTTGTGAGATTGATACATCGGTGGTTATAACATTATTGGAGCTTTGGAACAATAGTCAATGAATAAGAGACACGTGAATAACAATTTATAACAAACCTGAAATGAGATACTTTAGAACATTTCAGAGTGGAAACAAGTTCGGTAATAATGAGGACAATAGGTGCTGCCAAAGTATACGGAAAGAGTAACCTTACATACCTTATCTCCTCACCACGTGAATACAACAATGTTTCAGCTCCTTCATTTTGTATTACTCTACAACACAAGTACATAATGGAGCTAACATTAACAACTAATTACACTACAAGTTCACAAGACGACAATTAGTTACTTAACGGGAAGTAAAACCCGTCCAACATTCCAAACACATGGTACATCATTCCACCTTCCTTCCTAATGCCATATAACTTCATTCCACCCTCCTACAATATAATTTAGTGCCTCACAACACCAACAATACCAAAACAGTCCGTACATCAGCATAGACGTTATAAACCGATAGGATTTCATACCAAGTTCATACTTCACAATTTTACCTTAATGCAACTCCACATAATTATTCCATAAAGTCACACAATTACCTTCCACAACAATATACCAAAAACAGTCCACACAGTTTCAGATTTCACTTTAACATAACAAGAAAGTATTCTCTTTTCACTACGCCAAACGTTCCATATACAAACACGTATAAACATTTCCATCAAGCCATACACAAGGAAAACGAATTAGGGACATAACCACACATTAATATACTGAAATTTCATCCATATAATTCAATTCCTTTAAGACTTTAAGTCCCTTTTCAAGTTTAAACCACAAAAAGACAAATTCTTTAGCCGAAAGCACCGGTGGACTGCCACTTAAAAAATGGACTGCCCTATGCTTTTTAAACATAACCAACATGTTTTCCACCATATATCATGCATGTATTACATTAATATACAAGGGCTTACCAAAGCTTGCGAAGAGAGAATATCTTGTTAAACTCTAGAATTGGCAAGTGTGCTTTGGTGATTAAAAATCTGATTTTTGTGACCTTATATAGTCCCTTGATGGTCATACTTAGCCACACTTTGGCCAATAATTGAGGTGTTTACTTGGTCAACTTAGGAATGGGTCATTTTTTCATTTGGGCCATGCCTTATGGCTTAAATTTAGGCCTCATTTGAGCCCATTAACACAAGATCAATTCAGCCCAAGAATTTTAATGTGTAATACACCAACCATCTCATGTTTAAATAATTCCACAAATATTAAGGTAATCAAATAAGTTCAAAAAAATGTACAGGGTGTTACAGTAATGCACACTTATTAAAAAAAATATTTGAGGACATAAATTTAAGGCTAATTTCCACTATTAGCCTTTTGCTTATCCAAACTATTCTCCTAGAAAAATGTAAAGTAGTTAAGAACATTATTAAAAGAAAGGGTAAATATGGAAAAAGGTTCAAACAATTCTCTTAAACTTTGAATAATTCAATTATTTTGAACTATAAAAAAGTCTCAACAATTCATTTAATATGGACTAGAGGGAGTATTAACAATAACCCCTAATCGTACAACCAAACGCCGTCTAGCTGAAATGTAACGACAGTAACCAACCAAACTCCTCCTTACCAACTCCTCCAATGGCGATAGCCCCCGCCATTACAACGCCACTCACCACCCCAACCCGCCGCCATTCTCTTTCTTCCATTCGATTATCTTTTCATTTCACTTTACAATTGAACAATCTCAAATTCGCCGCCATACAGTGCCCTAGTAGTCTCCGGATTTCTGCGGCGTCTTCAATGAAAATCAAAGCTTCGGAGAATAGATCTTCGGTTTATTTCCTTGATCTTAAGGAAAGTGGATTTGTTCACTTTGTTAAGTATCACGGCCTTAGCAATGACTTCATATTGGTAATACAAACATACACATCACTATCAACACAAACCATACTATAGCCCCAGGCTAAAGCTATTAGGCCAGAGATCGGTAACAAAACTACACCAAACACCCTAAAGGCACACTCAGCACACCAAAACTTGACTCTACCATCGAACTCTCATACTCAACCCTTGAGTCGACAACAAGCACCATAAAATTATATATACCACAGACATGAACACAGAAATATCATCAAATCCACGCGTGACTCATCACAAAGACCCGAACAAACCTTGATACCCAAAAGCTATCACACGACCCAAAATCCTCAATAACCTGATAGAACAAAGAGTCTTTTCGATTCCTCATACATAAACAACCCATCATATTAGGAACAATCAACCCATATAAAAAGTGCAACAATCACGATATCACACTGATAGACGCCCAAGTCACAAATCAAATATCGGGAGAATCACTGCTAGACTTTACACAAGCTACCAACAAACCATACTAACAAGACTTCAAATTTCTAGCTCAATCCATAGATAAGCCCTGAATGAATCAAATATACTCATGAACAAGATCCTTAACCTTTCCTTAGCTAAATTTTCCATTCAGAATTCTTTAATACAAGAGTCGTGGACTGATGAGGTACGACTTAGATCGGCT
The DNA here is from genome assembly GCA_031232105.1 of Capsicum rhomboideum. Lineage (NCBI taxonomy): Eukaryota > Viridiplantae > Streptophyta > Magnoliopsida > Solanales > Solanaceae > Capsicum > Capsicum rhomboideum. The sequence goes on from CP124714.1 coordinate 154,071,387, forward strand.
CAGTTCTCATTCAACCTTCTTTAACACAAAGACCATGAGGAACAATACTTAATCATTGAAGCACATGAGCTGAACATTTCACAAATCCACTTAGCTACAAAAGTAACAAATGCCATAATTAGGCACCACTTTCCATTCGAAATCTTTCCAAAACAAAAGCAAACATCCTCATGAGCTGAAATCTTCAAATCAGATCGAGGAGTGTCTCAATACCCCCAATCCCATCACACAACGAGGCCAAACACTAAGGAAGTAGCAAATTGCGAGGTCCAAAAGCCTGAAGTCTTTCCTTATCTAACTAGAATCCTTTACTTGCATTGCTTTTGAATCAAATACACCACATGTCTAGGCTATCGTAGGGCCTACCACTAGGCATGCTACAATTCGAAACGCCAAACCACAAAACCAATCCATTCAATCAATCTAAAAGTGCTGAAACCTAGAATTGATCTACCACTATTCCACAACATAACCATCAAGAACACCACTCTCCAATACACCAAAATCCACAATACTCACAAGAGGTCAAATCAAATCAGTGATATACTATGAACGAGTCCCAAAATAGGATCGGCACATCCGATCCACCACTAATCCATAACATAACCATCAAGGGCAAAATAACCAAATACCAAAATCCTCGATAACCAAGAAATCAGGTCAAAATCCAGCTATGCCCTCTAAGAAAATCGCAGCATAGGATCGGTACATTTGATCCACCACTAAAGAAATATCTCGGGGGTAGCAATATCAACAACTCCAGTAAATATTCATGAAATCATATCAAAACTCAATACCTAATAAACGAACACATAGGAGAATGTAGAACTTCAGTCAAATACTGTTAAGGCATAACAAGGCGCAACAAGAATCATACCTGTGGCTACTGTACCAGAAGCTCCTGCCTCGAGTCCATCCCGTGAGACATGATACTGGAATCTGCCATCTCCTGGAGTAACTAGTGAAGCATCTCCCTATCTAACATGTGGGCAACTCTCCCTATAATGCCCAAGGTCCCCACTTAAGAAGCAACCCAAGAAAGTCAGAGCCCGCTGAACCAAGCTTGAAAACCTTGATCGACCACTAAGATCTAACCCTCTCCAGGTGCATAACAACGAAGACCCTGACCTCTATCATGCATATCACTATGACCATCAAAAACCCTGGGCCATCTGACCCGCTAGCCTCTCATATCTCCACACAAACTCCTCTAAAAACACTCGAGTAGACTGATCCCACGAAAGAAGAGGTGATACAATTGGTCTACTCTCTATAAAGGTACTCCAACACTGCCTAGCTAGCCCAAAGAACTGAAAGGAGGTGAAGTCTACTCCATTAGAATCCACCAAGCACAACTTGTGCAACCTCTCACGACAATAAAGCAAGAACATATAAGCATCAACCCTAGGATCTCCATCAAATCGAGGAGGATCTGTCATCATGAACTCTACAAATCTAATCTATTTTTTCATAGACATAAGAGGTAAAGTCACTGGATATGGAGCAATCTCTGGCAATGTCTCATTAACGCTAGGAGAATCAGTAGGAGTCGCTGATACACTAGAGTCTGAAGCCCTGAAGTAGCATGCTGAATCAGAATAGGACCCACCCTCTGAAGAAAACCTAACACTCGAACCAAACAATTCTCAATCATAGGTATGGTCACAGGTGGCGTCTGAACTGGCCTCAACTCCTCTAACCTACTAGACCTACCACTACTAGCAACTCTAGAACCTGAAGAGGCAACTCTAACCTTTCTTCCAACTGGTCTAGACATCCCAATCCGACCTCTACCTCGAACTCTACTCCTACCGTGCACCGAAGGCACGATTTCTAAATCTCTAGCCACGAAAGAACGCGTGCTCACTATCTGTGAGAGAGTGAGTAAGAGATTTTTGAGTTATACAAAGCTACAAAGGCATGAGGAAGAATGAAGAAATAGGAATCTCCTAAAGTCATGTAGCCTGTTGAAGATAGATAACAGACGTCTCCACATCGATCCGCGAGACTATACTCAACTCGACTTGTACTAAAGAGACAATATAGCCTAGCTCTGATACCAATTTGTCATAAGCAAAAATGGGCACGTGATGGCACTTGTCATACCCTTCAGACAAGTAAGCCAAACCTAATTCCAAGAGAAAATATAATAAGGAAGGAAAATATGGAAGAAGAACACATAACCCAATTTAAGTATAAACAAGACTCAAGTCTCAAAATTACATCCCAGTGCTGGTTGTACACAATACAAGCCTCTAAATAAAGATTTATAATAATAGATGTAGTATCTTAAATGCAGATAAGCATAAGATAGATAAGAAGAGATCCAGGTAAGAATTGAAGTCCATCAACCTCTACCTCGATCTCCGCAACATCAATGTCATCTGGAGATAATCTACAAACTTTTACTAGGACTAATACCTTCACAGGTGCAGAAAAATAAGAAAAAGGAAAAAGGAGCAATAGTGTGTACGAAATCACGTGTACTCAACAAACATCATCAAAAATCGACCCTAATCTAAAGGGATGGAAAGAACCACCACTCCAACTACCCAAGGTTTTCTCGATCATTCTATATCCCTCCAAGAACAAGGTATATATAAGCCTATCTAGGTAAACCCCACACAATGGTCAACAGTACGTTAAAAATGGGGTAGGCATACTAATCCATGGTGAGTCAACACTTATTCATTTATTTCAACACAAGGGGAAGTCATTTATGAAGAAGACTCACAATTACACAATAACAGGCTTATAACAAGCCACCATCATACCCCAAGTCTCATAACACCACAACCTCTCAGCCAATAAGAGATAAAATAAGGTAATGTAATAAAGTAAAATGAATGCTCAAACACAATATCACAAACAAGGTTCTAACATGAAAATACGGTATAAGAGTAACACGATACCAAATCATACTAAGAAATGCCAATGCAAATACAAATGATGCAATGCAAAGTAGTAATGATGATGGGATGATGATGAATCTTTGAAAGTTATCGCATAACTTTCTTTACATTCCTACTGAGTCTCAATACTCCCAAAGTAGGACCTATGGAGGGGTTTGCAACCAATATACTTTCCATAATCTCAATCTATCTCTCCGGCTAATGTTCAGGGATCAAGGATACCACAATATCTCATAAAATATCTCATATCAATCATACCAGCACACATTTCGATATAGGCATTTTATAAAGTATCTCATTTTCTTGCAAAATTAGAATGTCTCAGTGGTACCAATGTGTCATGAATATGTATGCGTGATATGAGGATGTATGCTCACAATCAATTAGTGTGAAGATAAATAACCATTTAATACATGCATAGGTGAGCTCAGAATCAACTCAATGTATCAATAATTCATGATATCAGTCTCCACTTGGTACCAACATTATAAATGGTCATGTAGTTATCAATATTATCATTTCCAAGCTCACTCTCGGGCATCATTAGGATGAATATGCAATAATATTCAGATAAGGCCTACAATGTTAAGTCAAGCCCCTCACTCAGTCTACACAATAATAGATATGGCAATTCAAATGCACAGATAAAGTCTATGATGTCAAGTCAAGACCCCACTAGGGTGACATAATAATGAATAAGGCACTAATGCATATACATGACCAACAATCATCAAGTCAAGCCCTTACTATACGACATAGTAAATAACATGATAATTAAATACACAATCATGGCCAATCAATACAAATCAAGCCCCCACTAGGGCATCACCACCATATAACTCTCAAACAGTAATAATATGCACATAAGCCCCCACTCGGGCACACAATGATAATATCAACAATCTTGATAACAATATAGCGTGAGACTAGCCAAACTTAGCATGTTCATAACTTAAGCTACATTAACTATTACAAGTCCATTCTTGCTCTAAGTATCTTCTAACCCCAAATATTCCATCAAAAGACGATAATAACACAATTATCCCTTAAAAGTCACTAAATCCATAAATCATTATGTCAAAGTCCACTAAGCATGATTCAAATTAGGCATTCAATACTAATATTACAAGATCACTAAGTTATCTATCCCTAATCTACTTCTAAGGATAAGTACAAGCAATTATACTAACTAAGGAAGACAATAATCTATCTATGATCTACCAAAGACTCTGGTACCCGCGGAGATACTTTCTATTTCACCTAAGCGGGACCCCCAATCCTAAACAAATCACCAAATACCACAACCAAGCATACAAACACATAAACACTTTAGAGAAAGTCAAGGTATATCTCAACTTGTCTTAAATAAAGACTCGCAAGCTCAAACGCAGTCCAAAACCTCCACCGAAAGCCCAACTCTCCCAAATCAACACTAAATGCATCCAATCACGTCAAATGTGACATCTATAAGTCAAAAGGAAGCTATTGATATCCATATTGACCATATTTGAAATGGGTAAAAAATGGACTTTGAAAAGGGGTTTTGAAAATAAAGGGGTAAAATTAGCATTTTACTTTAAAATCACACTCCCCAAGATTAGAGGAGTCTATGGTTGCAAACCCATGCAAAAATGAGATTAAAATGGGGTTCAAATCAAAGAAAAACCATTATTAAGCTTTACCGATAACAACCCCAAATACCAATTTGAAATCAAGAGTTTAAAGATGGATTTACAAGAAAATCATTGGGAATCGATGAAACAAACGTTAGAAAGCTTACCCAAGAAAGAAATCTTGAAAACCCTCTTTAGAATCGTCTAAAACCGAGCTCTAGAAGGTGAAATATAGAGAAATAGGGTTTTTGGTCTAATTTGGGACTAAATTCTGTCCAAGCCTGAATTGCCCTTCGCGAACGAGGCCATTGGCCGCGAACGCGAGGTTGACCCGACCCTTCATGAATGCGAGCCTAAGGCCGCAAACGTGAAGAAAGAATAACTCAACCCTTTGCGAATACGAACCTCTGGCCGCGAACGCAAAGGTAGGAAAAATGACTCTTCGCGAATGCGAACCTAGGTCTGCGAAAGTAAAAAGGAAAGGAATTGCATCAGATGACAACTGAAAAACTAGCAACCCAAGTTTGAAATGTCTCCGAACGGACTCTTGGGATTCATTTGGGACCCCACAGAAATAAGCCAAATATGCTACTAGGCTAATTTTGATGTTCCGAACTCAATGGCTACGTCGAATTTTTGAAAAAGGATCGCTTTTACAAAATTAGCCCCTGAGATCCTATTTCACTATTTTCCAAATGAAGGGTCAAAATGAGATCCAAAAGCCACGAAACCAAACCAACTATGCTACTAACCCAAAATCAACATTTTGGATCTGCTGGTGCAGTCTGTTTTGCCATCCGACACTCGAAATAAGAATGTTGACCGAAGTCAACTATTGGCTCTTAAGTCCTCAAAATGAACTCAAACTCAATCAAAACATTCCTGATCTCCTCAGGAACTGTGCCAATCATCCCCACGACTCAAAAATGACGTAAGGCAACCATGGGGAAGGGAAAAATATAGAAAATTCTAAAATTCACAAATGAGGGTCATTACAGTATCTATCACTAAGATTCATGTTCGTTCTCAAACGTTACAAATACAAAAATCGACGCAGGTAAATGATGGAAGATACCCTCAAGAAGCATCAAACAAGCACTCCAATACGGAGTTACAACCAAAGGACTACCGGTCTTACCATATAACCAAAATCTATCACATACGGAACCTTCAGGTCACAACACAAGCACCAAAAGGCCAAAATCTCAATAAAGCAGAATTTCTATACAAACGAACTGCCTCTAAACTCATAAGTTGAGTCAAACACAATAGAGATACTAAATAAGTTCGGCTAATCTAAACCTGACCAAAGCATCTCAAGACACAAGCTACAATTGCAAGGCCATAAATCACCTAAACCTGACCAAGGCACTGACTACAACCACAAGACCACAAATCACCTAAACGACCAAGGCACCATAAGGCACTGGCTACAACCACAAGACCACAAATCACCTTTGGACCTACAAAAACCAAGGGGACTCACAAATCACATAACCAACCACCAATACACTGAATCAACCTGCCTAAGGCTGATACTATCACTATCAACACAAACCATACTATAGATTAGGCCAGAAACCGAAAACAAAACTACACCAAACACCCTAAAGCCACACTCAGCACACCAAAACTTTACTCTACTATCATACTCTCATGCTCAACCCTTTGAGGCGACAAAAAGCACCATAACACTTTATATACCACAGACATAAACACAAAAAATAGCATCAATTTAATGCTTCACTCATCACAAAGACCCAAACAGACCTTGATACCCAAAAGCCATCACACAACTAGAAATTCTCAATAACCTGGTAGAACAAAGAGTCTTTTCTATTCCGTATATATAAATAACCCCTCGTATCAGGATCAATCAACCCATAGAAAAATAGCAGCAATCACGATATCACACTGACAGACGCCAAAGTCATAAATCAAATAACGGGAGAATCACTACTAGACTCTACACAAGCTACCAACGAACCATACTATCAAAACCTCAAATTTCTAGATCAATCCATAGATAAGCCTTAAATGAATCAAATATCCTCATGAACATGATCCTTAACCTTTCCATAGCTAAATTTTCCATTCAGAATTCTTTAACACAAGAGTCGTGGACTGATGAGGTACGACTTGGACCGACTCAATTCTCATTCAACCTTGTTTAACACAAAGACCATGAGGAATAACACTTATTCATATCAAAGCTCATGAGTTGAACATTCCATAAAGCCACTTAGCTACAGGAGTAACAAATGCCACAATTAGGCACCACTTTCCATTCAAAATCTTTCCAAAACAAAAGCAAACATTCTCATGAGCAGAAATCTTTGAATCAGATGGAAGAGTGTCTCAATACCCTAAATCCCTTCATGCAACGAGGTAAAACACTAAGGAAGTAACAAATCATGAGGTCTGAAAGCCTGAAGTCTTTCCTTATCCAACTAGAATCCTTTACTTACAATGCTTTCTAATTAAATACACCACAAGTCTAGGCTATCGCAGGGCCTACCATTAATGAGTACCACTAGACATGCTACAATCCGAAATGCCAAACCACGAGACCAATCCATTCAATCAATCTAAAGGTGCTGAAAAATAGAATTGATCCACCACTATTCCACAACATAACCATCAAGAACACCACTCTCCAATACATCAAAATTCACAATACTCAAAAGAGGTCAAATCAAATCCAGAGACATACTATGAATGAGTCCCAACATAGGATCGGCACACCCAATCCACTACTAATCCATAACATAACCATCAAGGACACCAACACCAAAACACCAAAATCCTCGATACCCAAGAAATCATGTCAAAATCTCGTTATGCCCCCTAAGCAAATCACAACTTAGGATCGGTACATCCGATCCACCACTAAAGAAATATCTAGGGGGTAGCAATATCAACAACTCTAGCAAATTCACGAAATCATATCAAAACTCAATACTGAATAAACAAACACATAGGAGAATGTAGAACTTTATCAAATACTATTAAGGCATAACAAGATGTACCAAGAATCATACATATGGCTACTGGACCAGAAGCTTCTGCCTCGAGTCCATGCCGTGAGACATGATATTAGAATCTGCCATCTCCTGGAGTAACTGGTGAAGCATCTCCCTGTCTAACATGTGGGCAACTCCTCCTATAGTGCCCAAGGTCTCCATATAAGAAACAACCCAAGAAAGTTGGAGCTCGCTGAACCAAGCCTGAATACCTTGACCGACCACCAAGATCTAACCCTCTCCAAGCATAACCATGAAGACCCTGACCTCAATCACGTATATCGATATGACCATCAAAAACCTGGGCCCTCTTACCCGCCTACCTCTCATGTATCCACACAAACTCCTCTAGAAATACTCGAGCAAACTGATCCCATAAAAGAGGAGGTGATCCAATTGGTCTACTCTCTATAAAGGTACTCCACCACTACCTAGATTGCCCAAAAAACTGAAAGGACGTGAAGTCTACTCCATTAGAATCCACCAAGCACAACCTGTGCAACCTCTCATGGCAACCAAGCAAGAACATATAAGCATCAACCCTAGGATCTCTATCGAATCGAGGAGGATCTGTCATCATGAACTCTACAAATCTAATCTGTCCTTCCATGGACATAAGTGGTAAAGTTACTTGAGGTGGAGCAATCTCTGGCAATGCCTCATTAACACTAGGAGAATCAATAGGAGTCACAGATACACCTGGAGTCTGAAGCGCTGAAGTAGCATGCTGAGTTAAAATAGGACCCACCCTCTGAAGAAAACCCAAACACTCAAACCAAATAATCCTCAATCATAGGTATGGTCATAGGTGGCGTCTGAACTAGCCTCAACTCTTCTAACCCACTAGACCTACCACCACTAGAAACTCTACAACCTGAAGAGGAAACTCTAACCTATCTCCCAACTAGTCTATACATCCCAATCCAACCTTTAGCTTGAACTCTACTCCTACCGTGCACCAAAGGCACGATCTCTGAATTTTTAGCCACAGAAGAATGCGTGCTCACCATCTGTGAAAGAGTGAATAAGAGATTTTTCAGTTATACAAATCTATGAAGGTACGAGGAAGAATGAAGAAATGAGAATCTCCTAAAGTCATGTAGCCTCTCTAAGATAGATAATAGACGTATCCGCACCGATCCACGAGACTTTACTCAACTCAGCTTGTACTAATGAGACTAATGTAGCCTGACTCTGATACTAATTTTTCATGACCCAATATGGGCACGTGATGGTACTTGTCAAACCCTCCAAACAAGTAAGCCTAACCCAATCCCCAGAGAAGACATAATAAGGAAGGAAAATGCAGAAAAAGAACATAATAAACCAATTTAAGTATAAACGAGACACAAATCTCAAAATTACATCCCAAGACTGGTTATCATCAGTACAGGCTTCTAAGTAAAGATTTATAACAATAGATAAAGTATCTTAAATGTAGATAAGGATAAGATAGTTAAAAAGAGATTCGGGTAAGCATTGAAGTCCATCAACCACTACCTCAATCTCCACAACCCCAATGCCATCTGGAGATGATCTACAAACTTCAACTAAGACTAACACCTGCACTGATACAAAAAAATAAAAAAAAGAAAAAAAGAGCAAGAATGAGTACGAAACCACGTGTACTCAGCAAGCATCATCAAAAACCAACCCTAATCCAAAGTGATGGCAAGAACCACCACTCCAACTATCCTAAGGTTTCCTCGATCATTCCTATCTCCCTCTAACAACATGGTATATATAAGCCTATCTAGGTAAACCCCACACAATGGTCAACAATGCATCAAAAATGGGGTAGGCATACTAATCCATGGTGAGTCAACACTTATTCATTAATTTCAACACAAGTGAAGTCATTTATGAAGAAGACTCTCAATTACGCAATAACAGGCTTAATCAATTATCATTAACCAACATCATAGGATAGCAACAGGGAGAGAAAGCATATATATTAGGGTGTATCTCATGCTACCAAAGGCGCTTCCATCTATCCTTCGATCAAGCCACCATCATACCCCAAGTCTCATAACACCACAACCTCTCAGCCAATAAGAGATAAAATAAGGTAATGTAATAAAGTAAAATGAATGCTCAAACACAATATCACAAACAAGGTTCTAACATGAAAATACGGTATAAGAGTAACACGATACCAAATCATACTAAGAAATGCCAATGCAAATACAAATGATGCAATGCAAAGTAGTAATGATGATGGGATGATGATGAATCTTTGAAAGTTATCGCATAACTTTCTTTACATTCCTACTGAGTCTCAATACTCCCAAAGTAGGACCTATGGAGGGGTTTGCAACCAATATACTTTCCATAATCTCAATCTATCTCTCCGGCTAATGTTCAGGGATCAAGGATACCACAATATCTCATAAAATATCTCATATCAATCATACCAGCACACACTTCGATATAGGCATTTTATAAAGTATCTCATTTTCTTGCAAAATTAGAATGTCTCAGTGGTACCAATGTGTCATGAATATGTATGCGTGATATGAGGATGTATGCTCACAATCAATTAGTATGAAGATCAATATCCATTCAATACATGCATAGGTTAGCTCAGAATCAACTTAATGTATCAATAATTCATGATATCAGTCTCCACTTGATACTAACATAATAAATGGTCATGTAGTCATTAATATTATCATTTCCAAGCCCACTCTCGGGAATCACTTGGATGAATATACAATAATGTTCAGATATGGCCTACAATGTTGAGTTAAGCCCCCACTTGGGTGACACAATAATAGATATGACATTTCAAATGCACAGATAAGGCCTATATGTCAAGTCAAGCCCCCACTCGGGCGACATAATAATGAATAAGGCATTAATGCATATACATGGCCAACAATCATCAAATCAAGCCCTTACTCGACGACATATAAATAACATGGCAATTAAATGCACAATCATGGCCAATCAATACAATTCAAGCCCCCACTAGGGTATCACCACCATATAACTCTCAAACAATAATAATATGCACATAAGCCCCCACTCGGGTACACAATGATAAGTATCAGCAATCTCGATAATAATGTTATGTGAGACTACCCAAACTTAGCATGTTCATAACTTAAGCTATATTAACTATTACAAGTCCATTCTTGCTCTAAGTATCTTCTAACCCCAAATATTTCATCAAAAGACAATAATAACACAATTATCCCTTAAAAGTCACTAAAGCCCTAAATCATTATGTCAAAGTTCACTAGCATGATTCAAGCTCCAAATTAGGCATTCAATACTAATATTAAAAGATCACTAAGTTATCTATCTATAATCTACTTCTAAGGATTAGTACAAGCAATAATACTAACTAAGGAAGACAATAATCTATCGATGATCCACCAAAGACTTTGGTACCCACGGAGATGCTTGCCATTTCACTTAAGTGGGACCCCTAATCCTAAACGAATCACCAAATACCATAACCAAGAATATAAACACATAAACATTTTGGATAAAGTCAAGGTATAGTTCAACTTGCCTTAAATAAAGACTCGCAAGCTCAAACACGGTCCAAAACCTCCACCGAAAGCCCAACTCTCCTAAATCAACACCAAATGCATCTAATCACGTCAAATATGACATTTATAAGTCAAATAAAAGCTATTGACACCCATATTGACCATATTTGAAACGGGTCAAAAGCGGACTTAAAAAATGGGTTTTAAAAACAAAGGGGTAAAACTGGCATTTTACTTTAAAGTCATATTCCCCAAGATTAGAGGAGTCTATGGTTGAAAACCCATGCGACAACGAGATTAAAACGGGGTTCAAATAAAAAAGCTATTATTAAAATTTACCATTAAAAACCCCCAAATACCAATTTGAAATCAAGAATTTAAAGATGGATTTGCAAGGAAATCATTAGGAATCGATGAAACGAAGGTTAGGAAGCTTACCCACGACAGGAATCTTGAAAACCCTCTTTAGAATCGCGTAAAATCAAGCTCTAGAAGGTGACATATGGAGAAATGGGGTTTTTCGTCAAATTTGGGACTAAATTCTGTCCAGGCCTAAATTGCCCTTCACGAACGTAGGCCATTGGCTGTAAACGCGAGGTTGCCCCGAACCGACCCTTTGCGAACGCGAGCCTAAGGCCGTGAGTGTGAAGAAGGAATAACTCAACCCTTCGCGAACGCGAGCCTCTGGCCGCGAATGCAAAGGTAGGAAAAAAGACTTTTCACCAACGTGAGCCTAGGCTGCGAACGCGAAGAAGGAAAGGAATTGAACCAGATGACAACTGACAAACTAGCAACCCAAGTTTGAAATGTCTTTGAATGGACCCTCAAAATTCATTCGGGACCCCACAAAAATAAACAAAATTTGCTACTAAGCTAATTTCGACGTTCCAAACTCAATAGCGACGTCAGAGTTTTAAAAAAGGTCCACTTTCACAAAATTAGCCCCCGATACCCTATTTCACTATTTTCCAAACGAAGGGTCGAAATGAGATCCAAAATCCAAGAAACCAAACCAACTACGCTACTAACCCAAAATCGACATTTCAAATCTGCTGGTGCAGTCCTTTTTGCCATCCGACGCTCGAAACAAGAAATGTTGACCGAAGTCAACTATTGGCTCTTAAGGCCTCAAAATGAACACAAACTCGATCAAAACATTCTTGATCACCTCGGGAACACTGCCAACCATCCCCACGACTCAAAAACGACACAAGGCAACCATGGAAGGACAAAATAGTCAAAATATAGAAAATTCTAAAATTCACAATCGAGGGTCATTACAATAATATACATTAAATGTGAATAATTTCAATTCCAATGTCCATTCCTATATCTTATGAATATCATTAATGCGGTTAAAGGATAAAAGAGTAAAATTCATCATTCAATTTATGATTTCTTAATCACCGTATAAAATAAAATATGCCCAACTAAAATGGGATGGAGGGTATAGTTTATTTATAATTAAAAATCAAATATATTACTTATTCTAACATAACCCCTAACCTAATCCATAATCCCTAATCCCCCCCTTAATAATAAAAGTTGATTAGGCATTAAACATGCTTGTAGCTGGTTCCTAACTCTCAACTCACTTTTCATACAACAAATCTTTCTAGGCGCTCTTGCTCTTGACTCTCCAACCAACTCCTCCAGGATCCAATGGCGATAGTCGCCGAGATTACATTGCCTATCACAACCCCAACCCCACACCATTCACTTTCTTCTATATCATCCAATCCCATTCGTTTCTCTTCTCCAGGCAATTTACAATCCAATAATCTCAAATTCCTCGCCAGTAAAGCCGCCATACATTGCCCTAGTAGTTTCCGTATTTCTGCAGCATCTTCAATGAAAACCAAAGCTCCGGCGAATGCCTTTTTCCTCGATCGTAAGGAAAGTGGATTTGTTCACTTTGTTAAGTACCACGGCCTCGACAATGACTTCATATTGATAATACAAACATACATAATACTTATAAATGCAATGCTCAATATCGAATAAAAGATAAAACTTGCCACTTTTGTTGCAGAAATTATTGATCCCTTCATATATAAAATATTTTATACTCATGGAATTATATTATATCCAAACTAAAAATAATTAATAATATAACACATGAATTACTAAACAATGAAACTATTATAATTATAATAAATTTGTGAATATGCACAGACAAAAGAAATAAAAGTGTACATTCAGTTAATTAAAAATTTAATATATTTACAAAAAAAATGTTAGGTGATTCTTCCCATTTGTTGTGTAGAGTTACAACTGTTGCTGGTGGGAGGTGACAGTAGTGGACAGAATTAATTGGGTGACATGTATCTCGTGGAGTTAGTCAAGGTACAAAAGCTGATCCAAACACCTTTGTCACTAAAAAAAAATTTAATATTCTTAAATAACATATGAATTAAAATCAAATTTACAAATAATTAAAGTACCCAAAACAACACTATTAACATTAACCCCTAATCCAGTGGGTAACCAAACGTCCCCCCCCCCCCCCCCTCGAAACTTTACTGTAACCAACAAAACTTTCCCATTGACCAAACTCCTCCAATGGCGATAGCCGCCACCATTACAGCGCCACTCACAACTCCAACCCGTTGTCGTTCTCTTTCTTCCATTTGATTTTCTTCTCATTTCACTTTACAATCCAACAATCTCAAATTCACCGCCGGTAGAATTGCCATACAGTGCCCTAGTAATTTTTAAAATTTTGCAACGTCTTCAATGAAAATCGAAGCTCCGGAGAATAGCTCGTCGGTTTCTTTCCTCGACCATAAGGAAAGTGGATTTGTTCACTTTGTTAAGTACCACAGCCTCAGAAATGACTTCATATTGTTAATACAAACATACACTAAATGCAATGCTCAATATCGAATAAAAGATAAAACTTGCCACATTTATTGCAGAAATTCTTGATCCCTTCATATATAAAATATTTTATACTCTTGGAATTATATTATCTTCAAACTAAAAATAATTACTAACATAACACATGAATTACTAAACAATGAAACTATTAATAATTATAATAAATTTGTGAATATGCACAAACAAAAGAAATAAAAGTGTACATTCAGTTAATTAAAACTTTAATTTATTTACAAAACAAATGTTAGGTGATTCTTCCCACTTGTTGTGTAGAGTTACAACTGTTGCTGGTGGGAGGTGACAATAGTGGACAGAATTAATTGGGTGACACGTATCTCGTGGAATTATTCGAGGTGCAAAAGTTGACTCAAACACCTTTTTCATTAAAAAAAATAAAAATTAATATTCTTAAATAACATAATTAAAATTAAATTTACAAATAATTAAAGTACCCAAAACAACACTATTAACATTAACCCCTAATCCAGTGTGTAACCAAATGCCCCCCTCTCTGAAACTTTACAGTAACCAACCAAACTTCCCCATTGACCAAACTCCTCTAATGGCGATAGCCGCCGCCATTACGCCACCCACAACTCCAACCCGCCGCCGTTCTCTTTCTTCCATTCGATTTTCTTCTCATTTCACTTTATAATCCAACAATCTTCGCCAACGGTAGAACCACCATACAGTGCCCTAGTAATTTCCAAATTTTTGCGGCGTCTTCAATGAAAATAGAAGCTTCGGATAATAGCTCGTCGGTTTTAAGGATAGTGGATTTGTTCACTTTGTTAAGTACCATGGCCTCAGAAATGACTTCATATTGGTAATACAAAGATAAATAATACTTATACTCCCTTTGGTTTAATTTATTTGTCTTATTTTTCTTTGTCATTCTGTTTTGATAAGAATGAATATTTTCGTAAACTCCGTTCCAAGTCAAAATCGGATAAATAAATTAAAACAAAGGGAGTATGTGCAATGCTCAATATAAAATATTGATTTTTCTAATTTATGAGGAATTTGGAAGTACGATGTGAAAAAAAGTAAAAGATGAAACTTGCTGCATTCATTTCAATTTGTTTGTCTTATTTTCCTTTGTTTCAATTTTTTTAAATCTTATTTACCTTTTAATTTTGTTTCGATAAGAATGAATATTTTCGTAAGACTTCGTGCCATGTTAAAACTAGACAAATAAGAAATAAATGGAAATGAAGGGAGAATGTGCAATGCTCACTATGTAATATTGATTTTTCTAATTTATGAGGAATTTGGAAGTATGGTGTGGTAAAATATGAAACTTAATGTATTTGTTTCCAGTTATCTTTGGTCAATATCTATTTTCTGATATAAAGCTATCCTTTTTTTTGATAACCGGGGTGACCGGGCCAACTTTCACACACCTCGTACCTCGACGTGCTACCTGCCACCTCCCACCAGCAACAGTGGCTAGGACAGATGGTAAAAATTACCTAGTATTGATTTTTCTCTGGCGGGATTTGATGATGTATATCTATCCTTTTTTCACATTTTACTAATGATAAAATTTAAAGTTTGTGTATTGAACTTTTTTGGTATTCCTTGGAGTTAAGGGGAGCCTTAAAGTAATTGGTAAGTTTCTGCCATGTGACTAGGAGATCACGGGTTCAATCTGTGGAAATAACCTCTTGCATAAATGCAAGGTAAGGCTGCGTTCAATAGAACCTTATCGTCGGGCCCTTACCCGAACCCCGCACATAGTGGGAACTTTTGTGCACCAGGCTACCCGTTTTATCTTTTTTATCTTATATGGTGATGTTTGACATAATATGAAGTTTAGATGTTAACTTTCCTTGTGTATGATACTAGTGAAAGAAAATAATTAGAATCAGTTGAAAAGTTAGCTACTGGATGAAAATCAGTTTGATACAGAAAGCGTTAAATCATCAAAGCTTAACTTGAGTATTTAAGTATCTTTCCCGTGTGTTTAGTTTGAATACAGTGAAATTATCTTACTTTAATATATCTTGGAGATTTCTGTTGGTATTTGTCTACACTCTTTCTTGAATTACCTTATCCATCTTGTCATTCTCTTTTCCTGTCTTTGCACTATGCTAAAATAATACTTCTTGTTCAATAAAATGTTAAAAGGATGGATTTTTGCCCTAGTGATGGCTTTTTTAGATATTAGTCTTGGAAAAGATGCAGTCTTACGGAAGAAAAACTCAGAATTTTTAATCCCTTTCGAGGATTTGTAAATCCTATGCTGGTTGGGACTGAAAAGTTTGAGCCTATTTTGCTGGAATATTACTGGTTTTTAATTAACAGTTGATAGTTTAAAATGTTGGAACTTTGGTATATTATTTATTTGATTAAGCTCACAATATTTAAGGTCTAGAGACTTGTGAGAAATAAAGGAGAAAAGTATTATTGAATAGTGTGTGTCTAAATTATTACATTGAGACCCTATTTATAGACACTACACTAGACTCCTTCTCCAACTAGGACACTGACATTACAATCCTTTTCCAAGTAGGATTCTGTATACTATTCCTATTCCTACTCATATTCTAACACTCCCCCTCAAGCTGGTGCATACAAGTCACATGTACCGAGCTTGTTACAAATTTAATTAATACGAGAACTAGTGAGGGACTTGGTGAAAATATCTGCAAGCAGATCACTCGACTTCATAAATTTGTAACAATATCTTTGGAAAGTATCTTTTCTCTCACAAAGTGACAATCAATCTTAATATGCTTAGTCCTATCATGAAATACCGAATTTGATGCAATATGAAGAGCTACTTGGTTATCACACACAAGTTCCATTTCACTTATTTCTCCAAATTTTAAATGTAGAGAATCTATCACAAGGTGATCCTGCCCAATCAACATCTGTATATTCAACGATCTGCTCATGACCTCGATCCTCAAAAAGTAGTCCTTTACCTGGAGCTGACTTGATTTATCGCACAATGCGAATAACTATATCCCAATGCCTATCACAGGGAGAATCCATAAACTGACTTACAACACTCACATGATAGGAAATGTCAGGTCGGGTCACTGTGAGATAATTCAACTTACCAACTAGACGCCTATATCTTCCAGGATCATTGAGTGGCTCCCCTGTCCTGGCAGGAGCTTAGTATTCAGATCCATAGGAGTGTCAATAGGTTTACATCCCATTATTCCTGTATCCTCAAGAATGTCTAAGGAATCTTGCATTGTAAAATCAGAATCCCTGATCTGGATTGAGCAATTTCAATACCTAAAAAATACTTCAATCTACCTAGGTCTTGTGTTTGGAATTGCTGAAAGAGGTGTTGCTTCAAACTAATGATACCATATTGATCATTTCTGGTAATAACCATATCATCAATGTAAACTACCAAATAAATACATATATTTGGAGCAAAATGTCGATAAAATACAGAGTGATCTGCTGCACTACAAATCATGCCAAACTTCTAAATTACTGGGCTGAACTTTCCAAACCAGGCTTGAGGAGATTGTTTGAGGCCATAAAGTGACCGACGCAATCGACACACCAGACTAGACTCCCCCTGAGCAACAAAACCAGGTGGTTGCTCCATATAATCTTCCTCCTCAAGGTCACCATAGAGAAAAGCAATCTTAATATCCAACTGAAAAAGAGGCCAGTGTCTAACAGTAACCATGAATATAAAAAGATGAACAAATGCTATTTTAGACATGGGAGAGAAAGTATCACTATAGTCAAGCCTAAATATCTGAGTGTACCCCTTGGAAATAAGGCAAGCCTTAAGTCGATCAATTTGGCCATTCAGACCAGCTTTCACTGCATAAACCCAACGATAACCAACAGTTGATTTACCTAAAGAGAGAGGAACAAGATCCCAAGTACCACTCGTATGTAAAGCAGACATCTCGTCAATCATAGCCTGTCGTGATATTGAGTGAGAAAGTTCTTCTTTTGTGTACTTAGGGATGAAGAC
Source organism: Capsicum rhomboideum (assembly GCA_031232105.1). NCBI lineage: Eukaryota > Viridiplantae > Streptophyta > Magnoliopsida > Solanales > Solanaceae > Capsicum > Capsicum rhomboideum. Next base: position 154,089,273 of record CP124714.1, read on the forward strand.
AGAGGACAAAGATGATATAAAGGCATAATGGGGTGATGATAGATGATGATAACTTAAAAGGGTATAATGAGGGTTAGTATTACGAGTGGACCGTATACCTTTTTGAAGTGCAATCGGAGAAGACAAGTTTTTAGTAGGTACAGGGTCAGGTGCAGGACAGGAATCATCTGATGCTGTACGTGGAAGACGATGATAAGTCAAGAGTGGTGGCACTGTGGATTGAGTTGTAGAAGGTATTGTAGATTTCTCAAAAGTCGATGCAGGCAAGACTGGTGGCACTATAGATGAAAATGTAGAAGTAACGGTAGGATCCTCAAATATGTTAGGATGATCAGGATCAGAAAAGATGTAACGTACGGTTGAGTTTCAAAGAATGTGACATCAGCTGATATAAAGTACCGATGAAGGTCAGGTTGTCACGTCTCGAATCCCATCGAGACATGATTGTCACCCGTAGCCGATAAGGCCCGAGAGAACCAACCTTTGCCTATGTTCAATCATATGCATCACAGAAGCCTCACCACCATTACATAAGAACTTGAAAGATGAATAACAGAAAACATGGGACATATATATACATACATATGAAACTTGGCCGTTGAGGCCATCCAGTCAAAACAACATATTCCTGTTTCACTGATACACTCACATCCGTCTATAAAAGCCTCTAACAAATACATTGACCAAAATGAACTAACAGTCGGGACAAGTCCCCGCTTTATACAACATGTACAAAATCAAAACACATGTACAACAGTGACTCGGAGAAGCCCCGAACTAACTGGAGCTCACCAAGAATCTGCAACACTAACAATCTACTGTGGAGGCCTACTAGTACCTGCGCCTGCAGCAAGTAAAATAAATTCCCCAAAAGGGGTCAGTACGAAGAATGTACTGAGTATGTAAGGCCATATGAAACTTGTAAGATATGAAAGTATGTTAAGAACTCAAGTTCAAATGCATAACCAATATAGATAAGTCACAATGTATACATGTTCATATTTTGTCCATACCATGCTTTTTCATCAAAGGCACAAGTCCTAATTCAAGTTCAAATCACCAAGATAGCACATCTTTCACCAAAAGCAAAATACACTATTCATCACCTTGCCAACACAACTAGCATAATATACATAATCTCCCATGTATATAATATATTAATCTATGAGAATAAATACTTACCCAAGCTTGAAAATGATGATCTTGCTTCAAAAGTGCCTTAGGGTTTTGAGAGAGCAAAAGAGGCTTTCTTGAGAAGTCTCTAGAAAAGATAGAAAAAGCATGTGTATGTCTCTTGAATAAAAATAAGATTTTTGTGATCCTTTATATAAGCCTTTAATTCTATCCTTAGCCATTCCATGGCATTTAATGTTTTCTAGAAGGTCAAATGGAAGAATGGGTCATTTGACCCATGTATTTCTTCCACTTTTGGGCCTTAAATTGGGCCCAATAATACATTCCAATCTTAGCCCACCAATATTCATGCATAAGCCATCGTATATCTCATATTTAATTAATTCCATAATATCACGACAATATTCTCTTACGAGATTCTCATTCGTAGTCTCAATCGCTAAAATAGAAATTCTAGTCGTCCATGGCTTCCTTGAACATTTTTGGTAATTACTTGTGTTTCATGGTTTGATCATGTAGAAGTATGTAAGAGTGTATTGAGGTATTTGAAGCTTTAACAACACTCAAAGAACTCCCAAGAACCAAAAGAAACCATCTAAGGATCGTCGTAGAATTGCGCTGCGAAACGAGCCCGGAAAGGCAAAACATTTGTTCCTTGCGCCACTGCTGCAAAGCAAGGCAGTGGAACAAGATTTTCTTGCCCTATGAATCAGTGGCTTGCGCCACACCCCCTGAAACAGGGCATTGGCGCAAGTTTTGATGCTTTGCTGAATTTTTCAGCCATTTTTCCAACACTTGCGTATCGTCCAATCCCTTATCCAAACACTACAAAATACTTACTTAGTGATTTTAATCATCAAGTAAACATGATTCCAAGTCACCAAATAAGGTTAGAATGTGTACGGGGTATTACACAAATGCTCCATGAGATCACAAAATACCTCCTACAAAGGTCTAATTGCATGTGCGTGGCCAAATTTCAATTTTCTCGTCATTAGCATTACCAAATACATACTTATATCTCTCGACACCTAATAAAACATTATTCAAAATCATCAAATAGGGTTGGGAAGGTACGGGGTGTTACACAGGTGAGTAGCAATGATAACCTTTTTATACTTGAGAATAACCAAGAAAGACACATTTGAGAGCACGAGGGGTTAATTTATCTTTCCTTAAGGTGAAATTATGAACAAAACATGTACTCCCAAAGACACAAGGGGGAGATAGAGTATAGAGGTGACTGAGAAAGCAATACTGAATAAGGAATTTGATTCTGAATGAAAGATGAAGGCATCGATTAATAAAATAGAAAGATGCAATAATTGCATCACCCCAAAAATGTAGCAAAACATGGGATTGAATGAGAAGATTCCGAGAAGTCTCGATGAGGTGCCTATTCTTTCTCTCTGTTACTCCATTCTATTGAGGGGTATTCTAGCAACCTGCTTTCGTGCATTTTTCCTCCCTATTTTATTTTGACCATTTAAACCTTCCCTATATATGCTATGTGATGTTTTTAAAGATTGGGAATGGTCAGTGAGGTTCCCAAGGCCTTCGAGGAGGTTTTGGTTGGATTTGAGTTCATTTAGAGGCTTTGAGAGCCCATAGTTGACTTCGGTCAACATTTCTTGATACAGGTGCCGGATGATGAAACGGAAGGCACCAGTAGATCCAAAATATTGATTTTGGTCTAGTATAGAGGTTGGTTAGGTTTTTTTGGTTTTAATTCTCATTTCAACCCTTGGTTTGAAAAACTTGAAAATAGGGTCCTTGGGGTCATTTTGGTAAAAATGATCTTTTTTCAAAAATCCGACATCGCCATTGAGTTTAGAATGTCGAAATCAGCCTAGTAGCATATCTATTTTATTTTTGTCAATTCCCGAATGGATCTCGAGGGTCCATTCAGAGACTTTGGGACTTGGCCAAAACCAACAATTGCTGGTATCTGGTGCAGGTCTCACTCCTTCTTCGCAATCACAGGCCTCCCTCCACGAACGCGGAGAAGGATTTAGTCCTTCATCATGAATTCTAGGGTGAGGTCACAAATACAAAGGGCAATTGGGTAGGGGTCCGGTCAGGTCGACTCTCCTTCGCGAACGCGACAGGGCTGTCGGGAACGTGATAGGGCTGTCGCGAATGCGAAGGGTCCGGGTCATGGACCTTCTCAAACACAAATCCCTGGCCGCAAATGCGAAGACCATTTTTATGGCCGATCAGCATTGACATTTGCGAACGTGGAGGGCCGACCGCGATCGCGAAGGGTCGTGACCTAGACTGTACAAATAGTCTTTTTTTAAAATTTTCCTCTATTCTTGACCATTTTGAGCTCGGGTTTGAGGGGTTTTGGTCCATTTATTCACTTCTTGAGCTTGGGTAAGTTTCATGTTCACAATTTCGTTATTCTAACTTGATTACAACCTCTTTTATCTCTTTAATCCGTGGTTTCAAAAGGGAATTTGAGGGTTTTTGCCTGAAAAGTCAAAAATAATTTTCTTTGATTAATCCCTCGTGTTTACTCTGATTTCACTTTAGTTTTCTCCTATAAGTTCTTTAAACCTTGGATAACGATTTTCTAAAATAAAAGTATGATTTTACCCCTTTGTTTTCAAAACCTATTTTTGGGGTCTGTTTTGAACCCGATTTAAATGTGGTTAATATGGGTATCAACGACTTTCTTTTAACGCGTAGATTCCATAGTTATTGTTTATAGTTGATTCTGAGGACGTTTGGAAGGGGGGAGGCTCCGCGAGTGAGGATTTCAAATAGGGTTTTGATGCCACGAGGTAGGTTATAGCTTAACTTCCTTTAGATTGAGCTGGGTAGTTAATATCTAGGTAAAACATGCTATGAGTTGGGGAAAACAACTTTTGGTTTTATATTTTGAGCATATGTTGGTGTTTTGTACCCGTGTGGGGGCTTATTTGTTATTTGAATTTGACTTTAAGTGTTTATTACCGCGTGTTGGCCGTATGGGGCCCTGTGTGATGTTATTTGGCCTTGTCTTGAGCATTGAAATGTCTTATTATGTGAAATGACGCCCATGCGAGGGCTTAAGTTATGAAAATAGGCCTAAATGAGCATAAATTCCTTATACATATTGATATGCCCAAATTGGGATTAAGTATGAATGAAATGATGTCTCGTATGATAATTATTTCATTGGTGCCCTATTTGAATTATAAATCATGAATTGAGGAATTACGAGTTGATTATGATCTCACTTATTCATATATTATGCGCATATGCTTGTTGAGTTATCGTGAGCATTGTATCCTCGTTCTTATGTATACATTCATGACATATTGTTACTATTGTGGAAACATGATTTTTGACAGAAAATTAGACATCTTATGAAAACCCTCTACCGTGATCACGAGTCGGAGAGGTGATATTGAGATTGAGATTAAGATTGAGTCAGTATATGGGTTGCGAACCCCCCATGGGTCCTATATTGGAGACAGAGGCTTAGGTGTATACGAAAGGTTATGCGATAACCCTTAATTATTCACATCATCCCATCATCATTGGCATACATGTGTATTTTTGGTGTCTTCCTATGTTGATTCATTCTATGTGTTTCATCTTTTTATCGATGTATGTCTGTTCCGTGTTTACTTTCATACTTTATAGATATACTAGAACTGTTAGTGGAGACTGTGTGAGCTACTATTTGGGACTTTTCTGTATGCAGGTGGCATGCTCATAGTTAGCTTTATTTAGTTTATTATCTACTTTGCTCAGTCGGCCTATGATACCTACTGAGTATAAGTGGACTCGTACTCATTCCTACTGTGCCCTTTCGGTGTAGATCCTAGTACTAGTGGAGCTTGCAAGAGTTGATTTGTGTTGCAGTGTTGGTGATCTCGAGGTACTGATGCACTCTAGGCCTTCAGAGTTGATGCCACAACCTCCTCTATCTTTTGCTGTCTTTACTTTCGTACTTCAGGTGCACTCCAACGAGAGACACTTGGGCAAATAAATCCCTTTTCTAACAACTCTTGCAATTGGGATTTCAATTCTCTTAACTCCACAGGTGCCATATGATATAGAGGGATAGAAATGGGTCTAGTCCTTGGCTCTAGGTCTATATAAAAGTCAACTTCTCGATCTAGAGGCATACCCGAAAGATCGTCCGAAAACACTTCTGGGAAATCACAAACCACTGGAACTGATGCTATAGGAGTGATACAGCTTTATCTTCTCGAAGATGGGATAAATCTCCTTACACCCTTTCTTTACTAATTTTTGAGCATGAATTACAGACACAACCCTCACCGGATTAGGCTTTAAGGTACCCTCCTATTCTAACTTCTCTTTCTTGGGCACCGCTACCATGATGGTTTTGGCATAACAATGAAGAATAGCATGACGAGGAGACAACAAACTCATTCCTAAAATAATATCAAATTCCTCTATATCTAGGATGACTAAATCTTCCAGGGTCTTAAGCCCCATGAACATTATGGAACACGCACGATATACTTGATCAACATACACAGACACCCCAACTGGTGTAGACAGATGCATGGGAGCATCAAGATATTCACAATCTAAGTCCCAACCTATAACAAATTTCACTGACACATAAGAGAAGGTGAAATCAGGATTAAATAATACAGTAGCCCTATGATCACAAGCAAGAATAATACTTGTGATCACCGCATCAGAAGCTTCTACCTCAGGATGAGCTAGAACTACATAAATATGTGCTTTGTCACCACTCTGGCCACCACCTCTACCACCTCTACCAACTTATCCTCCACCTTGGTTGGCCTAGTTTCCACCCCTAGCTTGGCCACCACGCCCACCTTATGGATGACCCCGACAGTTTCCTCCTCCACCATGACCTGTCGAAACTATAGCAGTAGAAGTTAGTTACTGTGCCAATTGACCTACAGATAAGAAGTTAGGGCAATACCTTCTGACATGTCCCAATCCCCCACACTTAAAACATTTGGATCCCAAAGTAGGCCTCTGAATTGAAGAGGAAGAAGGCATATAACTGCCATCTCGGGAAGGCTAATAACTGGCCCGAAATAAGACCCCTGTAGACACTGGCATAGCTAAATAATAGGGCATAGAAGAACCACACCTTTTTGAGAAAGTACCACTGAATTGGCTCGAAGTTCGAGCCTTATTATCTTCTACCTTTACCTCTCCCTGTTTCTTGAGTGCTTCAGCCTTCTTGGCAAATTTAGCAACATCCTAGAAACACTTACTAGTCACTGCCACATATAAGGTAGCCAACTGAATCCTCGAATTCAGACCCTTCATGAAATATCTAATTCGCTCCACCTCTAAGGCAATCAACTGTAGTGCATAGAGGGACAATGCATGAAACTTGGCCTCATAGGCCACCACAGACATGTTACCCTGCTTTAATCTTAGAAACTCATCCTTCTTCTAGTCACGATAAGTGTGGGGAACATCTTTCTCATGGAATATATTTTGAACTTGAGTCCAAGCAAATGGAGGTAAGGCAGCCCTACACTCCATGAATGACCTCCACTACTGCTTAGATTTATTCTGAAGTTGGAAGGAAACAAACTCCACCCCATATTTTTCAACAATACCTATTTTGTACAAACGTCCATGACAATCTATTAAGAACTCAAAAACATCCTTAGATTCTGTACCTTGGAATACCGGGGGATTCATCTTCATGAACTTACAAAATAATCCATGGTCATCATTAGTCATTACTGGACCAATTACTTGTTGGGGATACACCCCTATTTTAGATCCTACATCCATCCCTGGTTCTACAGCAACGACATGTTGCAATGCTAGGGACAGAGCAGTTGAAATCACTAGAGTGTAGCTAGAACTAGCCAAGCTACCCAAAAATCCCAATGGATCACCTCCACAGACAAAGGCACTTGAGTTGCACCATTTGGTGCTGGCACCATATTCTCTGGGCCACCAGCTCTTCTTCCTCAATCGCCTCCTCTTCATCCTGAGCATAGACTGAAGCATCCTATTATGGGGGAGGGGACAGTGATCTCTGTCTTGCCAGTTTTCAGCTGCCTATGCTCCACCCCTAACGGTCACTACTTCCCGTCCTCCTCTTCTTGCTCTGCCTCTAACCCAAGGTCTGTCCTAGATTGCGGCCCCAGCGGCCGGTGCAGGTGCTGCTGTAGGTAGTGACGTGGTGTTGCTGTTGCTGCCCTGGTAGAATAAGCATTAATCATCTACGAACAAGAGTGAAAGGATTAGATACTAATTTGGATCGCCAGATACTAATTGAAATAAAGTTATAACACAAAATAAGAAAAGAAAAAATTTTATTCCTAAAGTCTCATCACCTCCCAAAGAAAAGTATAAATGTCTTTGTACTATTCTACACGACTCTACTAGACTTGATCTTGTACGATAAGATCTATGAACCCAGTGCTCTAATATCATATTTGTCACGACCCAAACGGTCATGATTGATACCCATCCTAACCTATGGCAGAAGAACCATACTATGCTCATCTTTACTCACTTAAGTATTATTCTCACTTTTATGGTAATAGTAACTCATGTTTTTTTAACAAGTTCCAAAATTTTTCATTTAATACTATCAATCATTCAGAATATCATCGCTCATAGCACAAATTAAAGTGTGAAAATCTCTATTTATTACAATCACCGGGACCTGAAGTCACTGTACAAGAACTTCTAAGAGATAATAAGGTCTGAAAATAAATAGGATATCCCAAAACATAAACAAAGGAAATAGTATTAGTCCCGAAACTAGGGACGCCAACATAATAAGAGGATCTGCAGGTTGTCCAAACATGGTGCTCACCCTCAAAATCAAGTCTGGATCATTATATAGCGTCGACATCATGTGTCAATTGCTGTAAGATGTGTTACACTCAACAAAAGAAGATTACATGCAGCATCAGTACATCAACAAGTACTGGTAAGCATCATAGGTCGACTAACTCAACAATGTACAAGTAAGCAAGTCAAACAAGTATAAAGCGATCATGACAAAACTAATGACCAATGATATCAATCAAACAAACACATCATGAAACATCATATATCTACAATTCACAAGTTCACTTTCACAGGCTTTCACACTTAATCATTTGCATCCACCATTCATCATCACATATATTTGCCAAATAGCACTCAATGCACATGAATAAACGCATGTATGTATGATGTGCACATTATCACTTACCCTTCTCCTCCTTCTCATCTACAGTATAATGTACAAGCATGGTACCCGACCCAATATCTCAATATATCATATTGTACCAGCGTGGTACCTAACCCATCGTCTCAACACCTCACCACGATGCAATGAAAATGCAATGCAGTCATCAAATCACAAGTCATTCCAGAAGGCAATCATAGATATTTAATACACAAACAAGCACAAAGTCAAGAAAGTCTAAGTGTTACACAAAACTGTAGCCTACCTCAACTCTTTTTCTCAAAGTCACCTTTAAGCAATACTTTTCCTTTTTGTTCTTGTTCAATTTGTTCTTGATTTATATAACACAATATATACACACATTTCAATAATTCATCCCTTTTTAACTACTAGAGATCAAAAGTCACTAATTTTAGTGATACCTTACCCTATTTCATCATCTTAATATTTCAACCTCATGAATTTTACTTGAAGTAGCATAATCAACCATAATTCTAGTTCTATTAGTGTTTTCTAATACCCTAGGATCATTACATGCCAAATTCATAAATAATCCCATTATTTTTCATCAATTTCTATAAACTAGGGTTAAACCCCAAGACCTATCGTTAATCCATTTCTAGTAATTTCTAAGGTTAAACAAAGTAAATTCAAGTCTAGAACGTAATTACTTACCTCCAAAGATGAACAACTTCGAAATCCCTCTAAAAATAGCCTTTTCCCAAAGCCATATTGTATTTTTTAAAAAGTGGGGGATGAAAACATTTGCTGGGTTTTAAAACTGAAATCTTACTGTGTGTTACCGCTGCAATGGATTTGCGTCCTTTTTCATGGAGGTTGCCGCTGCAGTTCTGGGTACTGCCACAATGGTTGTTCTATAACTCTATTTTAGGTGTCAGAAGTTGCTATGACTTTTTATACTCGTTGGCTATCTAATTATCACATCCAATACTGTCACTACAACCCATATTAATATTAGATTTCATTCAATTATTACACCCTAAAAAATAAATCAATCCTAAACTAGCCTAAGTTTCTCAAAATTTCTCCAAGGGAAGTCTAGGTAAAATTTCCACTTCCTATTTCATCATAACAACATTTTGAGTCCTTACAGGGAACTTATATGCAATATCAAAACCAGTCACAAAATATGTGGACACATAGGAGAATATAGACCTACGGTCAAATAACACAGAAGCAGGCCGATAGCAAACTGGGACAATACCTACAATAACTGCATTAGAGGCCTCTACCTTAGGTCTCCCAGGTTTAGCATAACACTGACCACGTCTGCCCTCAAATCAAGCAACCCCACATCCACCATCATGAGCTCCCAGAGCTCCTCCTTAAGCACCTCTAGTACCACCCCTGCCACCCTGTGAACCACCTCTAACCACAGAAATAGGAGTAGGGCATAATTGAAGCTGTGAACTTTACTGGGAAGGACCCAATACACGCGAGGACAATCCCTCGCGTAATGAACAATCTCATGACATAAACAACATTCTCTGCTACTAGCATCATGCTGAGAGGACCCAGAAGAACTAGAACGATAATCCTGGCCCTATGCACTGGAACTGAAGCCTTTACCTGCGTGACTTAAACCTTGACTACCTGGAGACGCAGAAACTAAAGGCCTATCACCTGATCCGTGTAAAACTTCCTGAATAGGCCTACCATGATAACCACGGGAACCTCTACCGGAGAAATCCCTACCTCTGGATGCATATCCACTAAACTCATCTTGCCGACGCACCTTCTTGGTGTCTCCCTGAGTAGCCTGGGTAATCGACTCAATCAACTTAGCATGATCTACAATACTCTAAAAAGAAGCTCCTAAAACTACCATCTGAGTCGTAGCCAACTAATAAGGACCCTCTAATCCCTTGACAAACTTCCTAATCCTCTCTGACTCAGTGGAGATACTGGCGGTGAAATATCTAGATAAAGCATAAAAATGTGCCTCATACTCAGTAATAGACATAGAGCCCTGCTCCATAAGATCAAACTCATCTCTCATATGATTCCTCAAACTGTAAGGCACGAACCTCTCCAAAAAAGCCTTAGAAAATTGGGTCTATGACATAGCAGGCTAACTCTATAGTCTACAATTAGAAAGAGACCTCCACTACTGTCTTTCCACAATAGTCAACTGATAAGTCACATAAGTAACATTGTGTGACTCAGGGGATCCAAGGTTATGCAACCTCTCCTGGTAGTCAGTCAGAAACTCATATATGTCCTCTCCAATCGCACCACTAAACTTGGGGTGAGCCAAGAGAATAAACCTCTCGAACCTATTTTGATCATCAGAAGACATCACAGGACCCGAAGCAATTGGAGGAACAGTAAGTCTAGTAGGCATTGAATCCACACGTTTACCCCTGAAGTCAAAATACCATAAGCAGAAGCCAGTACTGATGGAGTAACGCCACTCCAATTCTGAAGAATACCCGACACACTCAAGGGAACACCATCCAGATGACTCAAGAGATGAATTAATAGATCCTGTAGCATTGGGGTGTTAATTGAACCCTATGGGACCTGAACTATCCCTGCACCCCCTGATTGATAGTCACCCTCAGCATACTCAACCTCAGGCTTGGGAGTGGCCTCCCTAGCACGTCCTTTGACTGGTGCAGCTCTACGTGCCCGTCCTCTACCTCTGGGTCAGCCATGACCCCTACCTCTCCCCCTGACTAGGGCTCTAAAATCGGGTACCGACTCAACATCCCTAGCATATCTGGACCTAGTCCTCACCATCTATGCAGAAAAGAATAGAATGAAAGTTTAGAATATAGGGTATGAATAACCCATACGATAATGAATCAAATTAGAGAAGTTTTTCCTAAAGATGTCTTATAGCCTCTCGAAAATATATACGAATGTCTACGCATCGATTCGCGAGACTCTACTAGACATCTGGCTCTTACACTTACGAGATCCGTGAATCTAGCAGTCTAATACCAATTTTTCATGACCCAAAAGTTGAGGTTATGATGGCACCTACCTCGAAACTAGCCTTAGTAGGTAAGCTAAAAAAAAAACCACACGATAATAGACAAGCAAAAAGTAAAAAGGAAGCAATAAAAGCGAGACCTCTAGAACAAAGTCAGACTATACATATAACATAGCAGAAATCTGAACAAAATACATAAATCCCACAAGTGGTGTCTTAAGTAGAAAGAACATCTAATACATAGTCTAGAAAACTGAACGTACAAACTCTATCTCTGAATACTAATAAAGACAAGATAAATTCTGGAACAAAGCTCCAAACGGGGAGCTCAGCAAATACTCCAGAAAGTCAACTATCACCACACAAGTCATATACCACGGCTCGTACTCACACTGTGATCTACACCGAAAGGGCATAATAAGGGTGAGTACGGTCCATTTGTACTCAGTAGATATCACAGGCCGACTGAGCAAATTAAAAAATAATACAAGTAAAATATACTATGAGCACGTTATCTGCAAATAGAAAAGGTCCCAAATGGTAGCTCACACCGTCTCCACTAATAGTTCTAAAATATAAGATCAAAGGGACAACTAAACATGCAATATATATATATATAAAAAAGGGATTAAGGTACGCATCAACAAGTGCAGGAAGGGAACACAAAATATGCAAACGTAATGAAATGCAATGTAATAATATAATATGGTGGGACTTACGTATATACCTTCCAAGCCTCAGCGCTTCAGAATAGGACCCATGAGGGGGGGGGGTTCACAATCTATATACTTTCATGATCTAAACAAACCTTACCGACAATTGACCTTGGTCTAGGTTTCCAATATCTCACAATCCACCTTGTCGGCAATGACCTCAACCAAGGAATTTTATAAAAAAGATTCTATTTTCTTTCAAAATCATAATATCTCAGTGGTATCAAATCTCATAACATGTATAGATGATATGAGGATGTAATGCTCACAATCGCTAAGTATGAAGATAAACATCAATTCATACAAGCATGAATGATCTCCGAATCTACTCCATATGACAATGGTTCATGATATAAGCTATTACAGGGCACCACTGGTATGAATAGTCATGTAAGACATCAAGAATATGATTTAAAATCTCTTTTTTGGATATTAATTATGTGATAAAGCTAATCAAATGTTCAAATAAAGCCTATAATATCTAGTCAAGGCCCACTTGAGTGGCCCAATAATAATAATAGCAATTATTACACAAGTAGGCCAAAATTATCAAATAAAGCCCCCGCACGGGCATCACAATATTTACCACCTCTCAAGTCAACAATAATATGCATATACTCCCCTACACAGGCAATATGATAAATATAAAAGTATAAGAACCTCGAATAGGATTTCTACTTCTAATCCCCTAATTCATAGCATGTTTTACAAATTAACTACCATGCAGTCTGAAGGAAAGTAAGCCATAACTTATCTCGAAGTGATGAAACCCGAGTCTAGAACCTTCAACACAGAGCCTTCCTTTTTGAATGGTCTCCAAATAAGCTAAAATATTCAAATATAGAATCTACGCGTTAAAAGGAAGCTAATGATACCTATATCGACTATTTAAGATGGGTCCAAAATGGGTTCTGATTTTGAAAATAAAAGAGGTAAAATCAAAATTTCAAAATTTTATTTTAGAAACATGATCTCCAAGATTATAGGAATCTACAGTTCAAAACCCACGTGAAAACAAGTTAAAAATAAGGCTCAAATTAAAGAAAAATATTTTAAAGCTTTACTGGCAAATCCCCCCCAAAAGTCATTTTGAAATCAAGATTAAAGAGTATTTTTTATGATATAATCAATGGAAATTAATGAAAAACAACAGTTTGGAGCTTACCGAAGCACAAATGATGAAGAAAACTCTTAAAATCTCCTATTCTCAAAGCTTCAAGGTCCAAAAATGGTGAAAATTGCGAAAATGGACTATTTATACTGTTCTGTGAACAGTACCCCCATGAATATGTTTGTGAGGATCAACACTAACTTAGAAATCACATTCAAAGCTAGGGATTCTTGTTCGCAAAGGCCGATAAATCTTACCTTTGCATTCACGACAGCCCTATCGCATTTGCGATGAAGGAGAAAATTCGACTTGGTTTCGGTTACCCATTGCGTTCGCAGCTAACCCCCTCGCAATGGTGATGAATAAAAAATATCCTTCTCTATATTTGTAGCCTGAGGCCTGCATTTGCAAAGAAGGAGTGTTGCATCAGCAATTGCTGCTGCACCAGCTGGTTTTCCAAGTTAAAAATGTCTTTGAACTGACCCTCAGAATTCGTTCGGGACCGCATAGAAATAAACCATATATGCTATTAGGCTATTTTAGATGTTTCAAACTCAATGGCAATATCAGATTTTTGAAAAGAGATCATTTTCAAAAATTTAGCCCCCGGGACCCCCAAAAGTTTAATTTAACTAGTTTCAAAATAAGGGTCGAAAAGCAAAATAAAGGTTTTGAACCTGAATCAACCCCGCTACTAACTCAAAATCGATGTTCCAGATTTAATGAAATTGTCCAAATCATCATCCAATACTCGAAACATGAAATTTGAGCAAAGTCAAACTAATGGCTTTTAAAGCCTCTAAGAGTCTCAAACTCTCCCAAATTATTTTTGAATGCATCGGGGATCGTGCCAACCATCTCCACCCCTCATAAATAGCATGTAACAACTATGGAGAAGAGAAAAATAGTCAAAATATATAAAAATAAAGATTTCATATAACATGTTATTACACGACCAGACCAGACGACATTCCTGTAGAATTTTGGAAGAGCGCAGAGAAAGTAGGTTTGAGGTGGATCTTTGGTTTGTTAATGTCAATTTCAGGATGTCTAGGATGCCCAATTAAAGTAAATGGAGTATAATGATCCCGTTACACAAGAGATTTTATTATACAAGAATAAGGGTAATTTTTAAAACCGCAACAATTATAGGAGCATCAAATTACTAAGTTGTATTATGAAAGTCTGGAGGAGGGTGGTCGAGATAAGGTTGAATGGATCTATTTTGAATAATCAATTTAGATTCATGCTGGAGGGATTGATAATGAAAAGACATTCACTTTTTAAGGAGATTTTTATAGTAGTATAGGGCGAGGAAATGAGACTTACATATAGTGTCCATCAACCTAGAAAAGACATAAAATAACATTGGTTGGTATTTGTTATCTTTATAAGGTGCTTTCAGTAGATACCTTTTATGTCAGGATTGATCTTGAGGCGTGACACAAGAGAGGAAGCTTCAAGTATCTTGGATCTATAGTTCAAAGAAGCAGGGAGATTGACAATGATGTCACACATCCTATTGAAGTGGGGTGGTCGAAAAGGAGGCTCACATCAGGTGTCCTATGTGATAAGAATGTGTTACCAAGACTTAAAGATAAGTTCTATTGAGTGGTTATTAGACCAACTATGCTCTAAGGGATAAAGTGTTGACCATTCAAGAACTCACACATTCAAAAAATGAAGATATCAGAAATGAGGATTCTTAAATGAATGTGGTCATACTAGAAGAGATAAGATTAGAAACACAGATATACAGGGTAAGATGGGAGTAGCCCCGTGGTGGACAAGACGCGGGAAGCCAGACTGAGATGGTTAGGCATGTGAACAGAAAGAGCATAGATGCTCCAGTGCGGAGTTGCAAGAGGTTGACAATAATAAGTTTGAGGAATGGTAGGGGTAGACCGAGAAAGAATTGGGAGAGGTGATTACACAAGATATAACACATTTTCAGGTCACAGAGGACATGACCATGGATAGGAGAATTTGGAGATCATATCGAGGTTAGGATAGATGGTTAGTAGGTAGTAGAGTGTTTTCTCTCTTCCCAATAGTAGAACAAGGTTCTAGTCTGGAGCACCTATATGTTCCCTTACTAGTATTGTCATTATGCTAGCACTATCTTATTCTTCGATTTTATTACTACTGTTATTTCTTTTACTTTGGTTATCTCTAATATTTTTGTACTGTGAATACTTTTCTTTAGTCAATATCTTCATAGCTTTTAACTCTTGCATTTCTTTCGAATTATGTTCTGAAAAAGCCGAGTGACTATCGAAAACTATTTCTCTACCTCATAAAGATAGTGATGAAGTCTATGTACACCTCACCCTCTCCAATTCCACTTGTGTGATTATATTGGGTATATGATATTGTTAATATTATTGACTTCTCTTCGTACCAAACACACTCTCTAACATGGTTTTACTATTTCCATAATCTTAATTTATGATCATTTACATGTTTCTTCTTTCCTCTACGACTTTGCATGCTGTATTGCTGTAATTAGAATATTTTTTCCTTTGGAATAAATAAAAAAAAATCAGATCTTTTTAGCTACTCTCCATTAAAAAATAACCCCATACTCCATACTTATTTGGAGCTGTGTATCAAAGAGTTGACTTTGTACTGCATGTATTAAGATGAGGGCCATTCCATGTAAGTGTCAACTGCCTAAGTTAGAAATTATTGTATAGACTGAACCAATGACTTTAAGAAATCCTAAATGCATGTAAAACTAATTGAATATTTACAAGTTACAATATTATAATTAGACAATAAATCTTATAATCAAATAGAGTTTGAAAATATATGCATTTGCAATCTAGAAATGCAAGAATAAGGAATTTTAGCATTAAGGCAATCCAGAAGTTGAAATTTTGATTCACCAAATGACAACTTAATTACGCGGTTTTGTCGGAAAAATGAATTGACATGAAAAAGTCATACGGAATCTTCTTCTATTCTCTATTAATTACTCTCTCTCTCCATTTCTTTTTTATTTGTCCAAAAATCTAAATTTGATTACTCGTTGAATTCCAATTAGTTCTAAGAAACTATTAGGGCCTGTTTGGAAAGCCACCCTGGTAATTGAATTTGGTGTAATTTTGTGTAATTACACTGTCTGACATGTTTGGTTGGCCAGGTAATTACTTGGTCAGTAGGTAATTGGGTGTAATTGGCAGGGTGTAATTACACTCTCCAATTCACAGGGAGAGCTGTGAATTGCAGGTAATTACATGATGTAATTACAAGCTGATTACTTTTTAATTTCTTCCTTTTATTTCTATTTTTATTTTTTTCGTTTTAATTTATTTTAAATTTCTATTATTTTAAATTCTTTCTATTTTTATTATTCTAATATTTTTTAATAATATTTTTATTTTTTATTTTTTATATTTTATTTCTTTCTCAATTTTTCGTATTATCTATTTTTAATTTATTCTATGTTTATTTTTTTCATTTAACATAATTTAGTTAGTATTCTAATTTTTAAATTAAGTAGAATTCATTTTTGAATAACGTTATAGACTTAGGTGTTCCTTTTCTTTTAAATCCTATTTACGTTATGTTGAAATTTGACATAAGAGTTTTTTTTTTTTAAATTTTGAACTTATGTTATATTTTCAGTTTCTATTTATTTGTTTTACTAGTATTGACATGATATTTCACATTGCAAGTCATTCATTTTTTAGTTAGAATTGATAGATTATCTTTTTATCAAATGTTTTAATAATTTTATGACATTATATTTATAATATTAATCTTTTTGTTAAACATGCATTTCATGATGTTCTTAAAAATCATGTACTTTATGTTTTTATGATTAATTTAATTAAAATATACTAGTTTGAAAAATATTAATTGATTATTTTCTTATAAGAACATATGTTTATTCATTAATATATTTAAAAAATAATATTAATATATATATATATATATATAATATTTAATCTAATATCATTTATAAAGGTACTTATCTGTCTAATATAAATTTTTAGTTTTTGATAATTAACTTTTATTTTAAAAATTGAATATAACCATGTAATACTTGTGCAACCAAGCAGTACATTTGTAATTACACTGTAATTACACTGTGGCAAACAAACAGGTCGGCGTAATTACTAGGCTGGTAATTACTACCCTAGTAATTACACCAATTCCAATTACCAGGTGGCTTTCCAAACAGACCCTTAGTAAATGATAAGGGTAAAAAATTGCAAAAAAAAAAATAATACTTAATTTTCTCACAATATGTTAGAGTGAACAAGGAAAATTCCAATTAGATCAGAGAAGTAGTTAGTTAATTATAAGGGTAAAATGAAAAAGAATGACAATTAATTAACTCTCAATCTATTGAAGTGAACAAGTAAGAGAAAAAAAAAATACTTTAATCTACTTGGTAAGAACTTTTTTCGTTTTTAAATAAATGGTTGTTTTAGTTTAGACATACCCCTTAATTAGCATCAGATCCCTTTTGTGTTAGGGTGGAGTTTGAGGCATGATACAAAAGAGGAAGTTTTAAGTATCTTGGATCTGTAGTACAAAGAAATGGGGAGATTGACGACTATTTCGCGGGTCGCATTGGAGTGGGGTGGATGAAATGGAGGCTCACATCCGCTGTCCTATGTGAATTAGTAATTTCTTAAGGGGTGTGTCTAAGCTAAAACAACCACTTATTTAACAACAAAATGAAAAGGCTAAAGAATCACTTATTTAGGGATGGAGGGATCGAGTAAAGGGCAAGGGAGGAAAATATATATCTGGAGTGCTTGGAAAGCTGGGTTTTCGTAAGATTTAAATGCTTAATTAATTAGAGTGTGTATATATTCCGATCCCAATTGACCAAAGAAATTAAAGATTCTCCATTATTACTGGTTTCATACTACCTTCTTGGTGGGTTGGTTAGGATCTACTAGAAAAATATGCACTTTTTGTGTATATATATTAAACCAAAAAAAAATAAAAATACACAAATTGATCATGCATGAAACTGGAAACGTAAAAATAAATGAAAAGAAACTATGTAATATGCACTTTAATGTCATGATACATAAAAGCAATTACTTAAGGTTTATAGATTTTGAATTTTAATCGAATTCATAGCTCACTTTATTTATTAAGTTCACAATTAAATATTTAAACGTTTTTAATAAATTCTTTAATATAAATATAGTTTAAGCAAAAATTACTAGATTTATCCAAAACCGTACTAACTAATAATATTATATCTCCCTTCCTGAGGAAAGGACTTAGTATATCACTGGCTGGCATTGGCCTACAAGTGTTAGAAAATATGCTCTGTCTGGTATATTTTTTTTTAACTCTTAAAAGAAAATGGAATTAAGAAATAAAAAATTAAGGTAGACTTTGACAATTGGGCACACTCTTGTGATTCTTACTACTATAAATATGTGAAGAATTAAGGAACATATTCTACATCAAGCAGTGCTAAGCTAGAAACTTGGACAATATTTATCTTCTTTTCTCCCTTTTTATTTCTAATAATTTCTTTGTCATGGCTAAGATTTCTTTTTTACTATTACTAGTTATTATAGTCCCTTTTGTTATTGGGATGAGCTCAGCTCAATTGACTTCGAATTTCTACAATTCGTCGTGCCCAAATGTGCTCTCCGTTATCAAAACTGCCGTGGATTCTGCTATCGCTAAAGAGTCTCGCATGGGGGCCTCTTTGCTTCGTCTTCATTTCCACGATTGCTTTGTCAATGCAAGTTACCTTTATTCGTTTTCACATTTTCATTCTTAATTCTTGAGTATTCGTTATTATAACTTTTCTCATTTCACAAGCGGAGGTGGAGTCAAAATTTCTAATTTCTAAGTTCTGAATTTCGATTCGTTTTATTTACTGGGTTCTTGATAGATAATTTATACATATTGAATGATTTTTTAAAATACAAACACATGGTTTGAGCTCAAGTAACTGAGTCATGTCGAATCCATAAACTCAATGCTCGCTCCGCCCTTGTTCATGAGTAGCAGTCTCCATGCATGCATGCATCCAAGAGTGGAGCTAGAGTATGGCCTACGAATTCGGTCGATTTGGTCCAAACTTTGTATTTATCTTGAAAAATTCATTAAATATGTACGAATTATTAATTTAGAATACCAATAATTTAAAAAGATAAGAATTTCAAACTCATAAGATTATATTCAAATTCTGGCTCTGACTCTAAAAATGACAAATGAATTTTCCACACATGACAACTTATTTGATGACAAATAAATTAAACATGTGACATGTTTACGGACTTGAACATGCAGGGTTGCGATGCATCAGTACTATTAGATGATACATCAAGTTTCACTGGAGAGAAGACTGCTAATCCGAATAGTGGATCCATAAGAGGATTCGATGTGATTGATACTATCAAAACTCAAGTCGAATCATCTTGTGCGGGGGTCGTATCTTGCGCTGATATTTTAGCTGTCGCAGCTAGAGACTCTGTTGTTAAAGTAAGCTAACAATTAACTATACTCCTTCCATTTTATTTTACGTGTATTAGTTTGATTGAATATTAATATACAAAAGATATGTATAATATATCAAAATGTTCTTTGAATCTAATGATCTTAAACATGTTATGTAGGTTGAGCATAGATGAAATTAGGATTTTTATTCCAGGATTTTGGACCACATTTTTTTTTTTAACTTGAGTTCTGAATATATTATTTTTACATATTTTTTTTGCGGAACATGTAGCCATCAAGTGGCTCTACCCTTGGAAAGTTGAAATTGAAGAATGTAGAAAGTGATACTTTTTTTAAAACAAACTAAAAAGAACATAAGTCAACATATGAGTACTAGTGTATATATATATTACACAAATGCTATGAAAGTGAATTCATAATTTTTTTCTAAGCTATAGGCACGTGTGACGTGCCTTACCATAAAATAGTGCTACCTCCATTTAAAAAAGAATGACCTACTTTTCTTTTTAATTCGTTTTAAAAAGAATGATTCCTTTCCCTTTTTGGCAACAATTTAATTTCAACTTTTCACTTGACATATTTAAGACCACAGGATTAAAGGACATTTTGATACATTTGACATAACTTTAATTTAGGACCACAAGATTCAAAAGTTTTTTATTTTTTTAAACTCCGTGTCAAGTCAAACTAGATCATTCTTTTTAAAACGGAGGAAGTAACAAACCATGTAGTTAATTGATGGACTTTTGAAGGAAGCTATTAGCATGTGCAGATATTTTTAACTAATAAACTTGTTAGTTAGGAAAAGGAAAAGAAGAAAGCATACGGCTTATAATACGGCTTGGATTTTTGAAGGTAGTTATTAGCATGTGCATGTTGACCTTTATAGAAAGCAGGCATCAGTCAAAAAGTTTGGATATACGAACTAAGCATATACCGTTATAATATGTCAATTCTGTATGATTAATCATTGACTTATAATTAACTTAATATAATATACTTCTTTTGGACCAAAAGAAAAAAAACTAATTATATTGAGGTGGATTTGGTGATGAATTGTCAGCTTGGTGGGCCTAGTTGGACTGTGTTACTTGGCAGAAGGGACTCAACAACTGCGAGTTTGAGTACGGCAAACAGCGACATCCCTGCACCAACTTTGAATCTAAGCAGCCTCATTTCTTCCTTCTCTAACAAAGGTTTCACTGCTAGAGAAATGGTGGCTCTCTCAGGTTTATTCATTTTTTTCTCTACTTATTGTTAGCATACAAATTAGATATTCATATGAAATGTTTATTGACAGAAATTAATGACTTCCCTCATTTTTGGACGAAGCCATCTTCTTCATAGTTATCTCAATTATCTGAACTTTGTGTCACTGCGTAACTAACACATATTTAGACATAATTATTAATCTTTACTATTCAATTTTTTTTAATGAAAACATAATGAAATTTGCTAATATTATTATGAAACCTCAATAAATCATGTTTTCCGAAATATATATTTTAACTCTCTAACCAAACACATCGATAATAATTTTCAAATAAATTACTCCAAAAAATGACAAATGTCATATCGAATACAACAATAGAGTTTTTACTTTTCAAATATATTTTCTTTTAGGGCCTTAGTTTTTCACCTAACTCATAAAAACTTCTTTTAGAAATAAACAATGAATCTGTTTCAAGTAAACAATTTCTTATGGGTTCACGTGACTCATAGAAAATACACTTAATCAAAATATCTTTGGATTTTGCAGGTTCTCACACAATAGGCCAAGCAAGGTGCACTACTTTTCGCGATCGTCTCTACAATGAAACCAACATAAATGCATCATTCGCGACATCGCTTAAATCAAACTGTCCACAAAGTGGAAGTGACAACAACATATCTCCATTAGACACCACAAGCCCAACCACATTTGACAATTTTTACTACAAGAATTTGCGAATTCAAAAGGGCCTTCTTCATTCTGACCAACAACTCTTTAGTGGAGGCTCCACGGACTCTATAGTTAACACTTACAGCTCCAATTCAGCCACTTTTTTCACTGATTTTGCGAATGCCATGGTTAAAATGGGTAATCTTAGCCCACTTACTGGCACCAACGGCCAAATCCGCACAAATTGCAGGAAAACCAATTAAGATTTCACACAAAAAAGAGATTCTAAAATTTAATCTCGAGATTAAGTGTTGCTTTTATGTTCTCCTTTTTGTTTTATTGCGAACTGTTATGTTCTACGTTTTCAATTTGGAGGTAAATTAAAGGTGGTAAAGTCCCCCCTCCTATGTGTAACTTTCCGATCGAGTGTTGAAATAAATAATTAATGATTTTATATTTTGAATTTGTTGACTTATTAAGCTTTATTTTATTTACGGAGTGTTTCTTATATACTACTCCATCTGTTCCTAAATAAGTGCATAGTTTTCTTTTTAGAGTCAAACGATACAAACTTTAACCAATATTTTGAGACGTACTTCTTAATTAAATTGAAAAAAGGAAAATTGCAATTTATAGTATTTTTCATATAGTTTTTGAATATCTAAATTTTAATTTTTAAAAATTAAATTAATCTAATCTAAGTTAGCTTTGAAAATTAATCAAATTGACTCACGAAAAACGAAGCATGCACTGAAAAAGAAATGAAGGGAGTATATGTTTTCGTTTTTGTTTTATTATCGTAGATTTGATGTACTATATTTTTCATTGTCCTCCCCTTCCCCACCCATCCAATAATTCTGTAACTTTCCCATATTCAATCTTTGAAATTAACTCATTGAGTTAATAATAAACGATGTTCATTTAAAGGACATGAATTTTGATCATGAACAAGGAATGGAAGGTGTTGACCGTTAGTTAAACGTCATGATGAACCAAAATTCTAATCAGAGGGGTACTTTTAGCAAAATAGGTGGACGAAATGTATATTTAGACCTTTTGCGATAGTCTAGAATAATTAATTTTGCAC
This sequence comes from Capsicum rhomboideum, assembly GCA_031232105.1. NCBI lineage: Eukaryota > Viridiplantae > Streptophyta > Magnoliopsida > Solanales > Solanaceae > Capsicum > Capsicum rhomboideum. The sequence continues at coordinate 154,111,765 of CP124714.1, forward strand.
CTTCTCCATTGAATTTTTACCGATGAACTCGAACTTTTTTTTACTAAATATGCAGCAAACAACTTATGAATATTCATTTAAAAACTTCATATATTATTGTTTGATTACAATTGAAGAGTAATAATAAAAATTAAGACTACTCCTATGATTGAAAATTTTAAAACCCAAAGAAAATGTCATGAAATCAGATGATATCAGTACTAAATTAACTTCACTCACTTTTAAAACTTAAAGAAAATTTAATTTGGAGAGTGCATGTGGTATAAATTCATATAGAATGAGAAACAAATGTGAGTTCTATATTGCACTGGAAAATTACAACTCAAGAGTTGCAAAGTATATAAAACAATTAAAGCATTAAGTATCTATATATGGTTCCTTACAAGAAAATAGCAAAACAAAAGAGTACAAATTACAGTATGTGTGTCACCATGTATATTTGTTATGGTGAGTTTGTAATTACAAAGGAGATATATACTCAGTTTGACAAAGGAGAAAATATAAATAAAAAATTAAAAGCAGAAGAATTAAGGAACTGTATAAAATTTATGGGTTAGCCCCAACTTCTGTAGTTGGGCCAATCCCAACTTGTAACCAGTGAGAGGGATTTTCAGAAGTTTTGTTCATATCCTTTAATTCACTTAGCTTAGCTAACTTCAATTTACTACTGTCTGCTTCATCATCTTCTACATTTTGTATTGTACCATTAATGTTGTTATTACCATTGTTTCCATTATTATTATTATTATCATTATTGTTGTTGTTGTTGTTGTTTATGTTTTCATCAAGGTAGTAGTTGTCACTACAACTATGAGTCTCACCATCTTTTGCTGCATGAGGATTAATACTCCATGGATGTAAGTGAATTTCTGTTGAGACTTCAAAGCTCAATGGATTCATAGGGTCTCGCCTAATTCGCAACATGTCTTCGTGTGATATTGGAATGTTGAGATCTAATGCATCACCTGATTTTCTCAAGTTTGATCTTAGATTAATTTGCTCCATGTGACCATGGAAATTAAATTTTGACGTTGAATCCGGAGAATTGGAGGTGATCCAATGACACCTTTTGTGCCCACCTAAAGCTTGCCCTGTGGAGAAAACTCTATGGCATATTGAACATTCATGAATTTTTGATTTCTTCATGGATTTTGAACCTTGCAATGTGAATTCATCTTGTGTGATATTCATATCTTGATCATCCATTAAGCTATCATCTAATTGATCTTGCTTGGCTGCATAACACCCTTTAACCTTCTTGTGACTTGCCCTATGTCCACCTAGGGCTTGGTGGGAGTTAAAGACTTTCTTGCAAGCTTTGCATTCAAACAATCCTTTATTAGAAACCCCTTTAGCCTTATTGTCAAAGGGTACACGAGTACTCACTAGTGGGGTTAGGTAGTTCATCGGGTTCCTGGCCCGCTCCTCCTCCTTGCTAGCCGAGGCGCATGACTCCTCTGGCTCAGCCAACGACATGTCAACCTTCGCGTTGGCTAAATCTATAAGGCATTTCGCGAGGACAAGATCTTCATCCTCACTTGATGGATAAGTTGAAGTACTAATGGTGCCAATTTTTGTTCTCAATGACCTTTTCCTTTTAGACCATCCATAACCTTTTCTTCCACCATTATTAATGTAGTCCTCACCCTCTGAACCGGGCGAGGACACTAGGGACTCTGCGTCTTCAGAGCTACATTTTCCATGTTCAAGAAAAGATTTCCAGGACGAGAATTCTTTCCCACAATTCTCACAAACTCTATTGCTCTTTTGTCGATTAGGGTTTGTTCTTAATTGATACAGCCTCTTATTACCTCCCTTAACACTCCCTCCAAACTTATCTTCCCAATCACTAGCTGGATCATCATCATCTATGTTTGCACCTTCATCCCCAATTCCATGAGCTCTCATATGTCCACCTAGAGCTCTCCCACACAGAAAACCTTTCTTGCAAACTCTACAATAATGCTTAAAAATTGGTTGTTGTTGTTCTTGATCTATACAAGCCATAATGTTCTACTTCAAACATGAATGAGAAGAGACTAGAAGAGGTGGGGCTGTTGTGCATGCATGGTAGAGTTTGTTGTTCTTGTACTAGAAGTTGTTGTAGGCTTGGACGGTGAGAAAAAAGTTAGTCCTAGTTTTTAGTAGGAGTAGTGGTTTGTGGAGGGGAGTTTAGAGGTAGAGAGAAAAATAGGAGTGTAAGTGAAAGTGGGGAGTGAGAGTTGACAAGTGGAAGGAGAGTAGTAAAGCCTAAGGGAGTGAATTAAGAAGTAATTTTATCACAAACTTTTTATTTAACACTAGTTTATCCCAAACAACCAAATGGATGGCGGAAATGATAATATTAAACATAGTGGAGTCATTAGAGCAAATATAATTAGGAGTCATTAGAGCAAATATAATTAGGGGTCATTTAGTTTAGAGACAATATTGAAGAATTAATAATGCACAAATTATTATAGTGTATACATATATATATATATGGATTATTTCTTAATGAATATTTAACTTAATGTGTATAAAAATAATATAAATGCATAATTAAATGTGTGTTATTTTCTCCCAATTAAGCAAAATAAAAGTTTATTTGTTGTTAAAAGGATTAATCAGTTATGTCATTTTAGTTGTTATTTATGTATTTCTAATACATGCACACACACATTTTATCTCGCATAAAATATATAAAAAAATTCCATCTATCTAATGTGAATATTATTAATGCAAAGTTTAATGAGGCCAACCAATTTGTTTTTGTCACATGAGATTTTTTTTATTGAAGAACCAATCACATGGTATTATTCGTGTGCAATTTCATGCTAGAATTAATTTTTTTTAGTGAAGGACGAAAAAAATAGATTGATAACTATATAGATTGACAACAATCAAATTGGAGAAGCTGCTATTCAATTCTTCAATCATCTATTTACAAAAGAAGAGCATAATAATAAAATAGACTTTGGAATAATTAATCAACTCAATCGTATTATCAATGTAGAGGAAAACAACATGCTATGTTGGAATCCTGATGAAGCTGAGATCCTGGAGGCTATTAAGGATCTTAGTTCTGAAAGTGTTTCAGGGCCAAATGGATACAATGGATACTTTTTTCAAAAATGTTGGCTCACTATTAAAAATAATGTCATTAACTTTGTTCACGACTTTTTTGTAGGAAAGAAGTTGAGCAGGTTCTACATTAACTCTTTTTTAATCTCCATACACACGCAAGTTTTTTCTCAAATGATACCCATAAGTCTCAACAACTTCACAAACAAGGTTCTTTTCAAAGTTGTAGCTGCCAAACTTAATACTTGCTCCCCAAATTGGTTCAGAAAATTAGAATGATTTTATTACGGTAGACTAATAACTGAAAATATTATTTTTACTGAGGAGCTTATTCAACAACAACAACAACATACCCAGTGTATTCCCACCAGGTGGGGTCTGGGGAGGGTAAAGTGTACGCAGTCCATACCACTACCTCAGATGAAGTAGAGAGGTTGTTTCCGATAGACCCCCGGCTTATAACAGATAACAATCAAACAAAAGTCATTATATTAAATAAAAAACTTGTGATAGGATCTCTTGAGGACATTATTAATTTGATTCAAAGGCTAGTGGAAAATGCTTGGTACTCTATTTTGATGATCCTCTTTCTCCTTCCCTCTTTGTTATTGTTGTTGAGAATTTCTCTAAGATGCTAAAAAATTTCTTTTTTAACAGAAAATTTTCTGGATTCACCATAAATAAAAATAAATCACAAATCAACTATCTTGTTTACGCAGATGATGTGGTTATTTTGACATCTTGAAAAAAGAAGTCTTTAAAAGTTATTATGAGACAACTTAATAGATATGAACTTGTCTCTGGACAAAATATCAATGTCAATTTTAGGTGCTTCATAACTACCACATAGATAGGAAAATTAGGAAAAGTATTAACAAAATTATTGACTTCCATCATAAGACTTTTTCTTTCACTTACTTATATTGTCCTATTTATACATAAAGAAAGAAGATAAGCTACTTTGCTGACATTACCACTAGAATGATTGTGAAGAAAAGAAAGATGGTGGGTGACAAGACAAGCTCCAATCTCAAACAGTGCATCTTTTAGCAGCTATAGCACCCCTAGAGCGTTGTTGATCCAAATTAAGTAATACTAGGCAGATTTTTTATTGGAAATACTTAGTTATGGGAAAAAGGTATTACTGATCTTCTTGGGAAAAAAGGTGTTAGCCAAAAGAGAAGGGTACACTTGATTTTAAGAGATTGAGTGACATCCAAATATCTTTCACCATGAAAACAAGGTGGAGACTCCGAACTCAAGAGAATCTCTAGACTAATTTATGAATGTCAAATACTGCAGAAGAATTAACCTAGTGGCAAGGAGATGAACTTCTGAACAGTCACAATGTGGAGACCAAAATAATTAAATAAGTGAAATAAAATTTAAAAAAAATCAAAAAGGAAAGAATGAAAGAAAGAGGATAGATGATGGTGGTTGCAAAATGGTGGGCGCCTGACTTTGGTGCAAGTTGAAATGCAATTTGCATTTGCTTACCTTCCTTTCTTGTGATTGGTCAGAGAGGAGGCAATTTTACTATAAATAGAGGATCGTTCCTTAGACACACCAAAATAAAGAGAGCAATTGAGAGTAGAGAGAGTAATCTACGTATTTTTTATAGTCTATGAGAAAATAGTGTGTTAGTAATATTATAGTGAGTTGTATGAAATAATAGTGTGTTAGTAATATTATAGTGAGTTGTGTAAAATAAAAGAGTGTTATTTCTTTTAAAAGTATAGTAATTTTTTGATACTATCAAGCTATAATCAGTGATATTATATTACTCTACTCGGATATTATATATTTACCATGTTATAATATTTGGTGTCATTTGTTACTCTCTTATTTTTTATAATTTAACATGAATATTATTCTGGGTGGGATTATTATTTTTTCAACAACGTGGTATCAAAATTATGACAAATAATAGTCCACTGTCTTTTTAGTACCTCCATCTCACAAAAAAAAATATAAAAATATTGTCAACGAATTGAAAGACATTCTTGACTCTCAAGATGTTTGGGACAGTATAGACAAAGGGTATAAAAAATCCGCCAACGAGGAAACTCTATCTCAAAATGAAAAGGATGTCTTCTTAAAGACACGGAAGAAAGATCAATAAACCTTCACTCTCATCCACCAATGTTTGGATGATGGCATGTTTGAGAAGGTGGTTGATGCAACCACCTCAAGGGAAGCTTGGGAGATTTTACAAAATTCTCTTCAAGGAATTGATATAGTGAAGAAGATAAAACTTCAAACTCTAAGGGCTATTTTTGAAGTTTTAAAAATAAAAGAATTTAAATCCGAAGAAGTTTCAAAAATGAAAGAATCTAAATCCATTTTGGATTTTTGTTCAAGAGTGATGGCTGTTGTGAATCAAGTAAAAAGGTACGGGGAGGAAGTAGATGATATGCATGTGGTAGAAAAAATCTTAACACAAAAATTTGATTATGTGATGTGCGTTATTAAGGAGTCTAAAGATTTAGAATCTATGACAATAGAGCAATTGGAAGGTTCTTTACAAGTCCACAAAAAAAAGATAAAAAGGAGAAAAGAAGAGCAACTGGGCAACTTCTCAAAACTCAGACATCCTTTAAAGATTTTATAGGTGAAAAATTTTATAGAGGAAATGGTCAATAGTAAGGTTGTGGCGATCGTTGAGATCATGGAAGAGAAAGAGTTATGTTCATAAATTCAACAACGAAGATAAAAACCACCAGACATTGAGAGGTCATGGTCGTGGACAAGAGAGGAGGAAAAGGACGTGGCTCTTATCAAAGTACAAATGAAATGAGGTATGAAAAATCTAAAATTGGTACAAATGAAATGAGGTATGAAAAATCTAAAATTGAGTACTCCAACTGTCATAAATTTGGACATTATTGTTGAAAGTGTCATAGTAATGTTGAAGAGAAAGCAAATCTTGTTGACAATAGCAAAGAAGAAGATGAGTCAACATTGTTAATGACACTCAAAGAAGATGATACAGATGATTGCAGTGCATGGAATTTTGATAATGGAGCAAACAATCATGGGTGCGGATATAAAGACAAGTTTTTGAAGATCAAGAAAATTAAATAAAATCCTCAATGTGAATAAGTACAAGCAAGGGGAAATAGGCCTTACCTTATCAATCCTAATGAGGTAACGAATCTTTATTGATTAATAATCATGAAGAAAATAAGATCTATAGAAAATTAGGTTGTAACACCTCAAACTTTTGGGGTAAGATTTAAATTGTTTTACGTATGTAGTTAGACCTGAACCCGATGAATTTGATTATACCTAGGTGTAAGGATCAAATATTAAGGGTGAAAAGTGTTGGATGTGAATTAAGTCCATAAGGAACCTCAAGCACAAAGTTGAGTTGAAAGTTTCTCTATAGATTAAATTTTTTGTAAGTTCATACAATGGTCAACTTCAAACAAGCATATCTCCTAGAATATGAAGAGTTTTATGGTCCATAACCTATCAAATTAAAGTTCTTTGAGTATAATTTTCAACGAATCCAACCGCTCATCAATTCGATTTTTGAGTAAAAATTATGTGCATTTTACTGAAGGCCAATCGAACTGACTGTATGCGACATGCTCCTAGGCATGGGTGCACTGCACTAAGCTATTTTTTCAGTGACGGGATTGCTCAATTGCTTTATTTTATAAATTTACGTCGGGGATTTATCAGGGTACTCATTTTGGATGACTTAGGGCTTATTTTCTCTCAAATTCTCTTCTCTTCCACCTTCAACACCAAGGTATGTTCTTCACATGTATCTCAAGTGTTTTCAAGCATTCTTATTCTCTAATCCCGAATTCTTAATAAGATTCTAACATCAAATTCTCCTCCTATCTCTAGCAAAATCAAGAATTCACTTCTAAGGTTCAAGACTTGATTCTCAGCAAGACCTACCATTTATTAAGGGTATTATACATCCTTTCACATCAAGGTAAGCATACTCTCATAATTTTCTAGTAATTATAGCATATTATTATGAATCATGAGCAAGTATCTACTATCAAAATCTAGGGTTTGACAAAACTCATCTCAAGGCTCAAGAAAGGATTTTTGAGATTCTTCTTTTTGAGATTCTTCTTCAATATTGGGGCTTATTGATGTAGAACAAGATACAAGATGATAGAAAACAACCAACACTAGATAGAAAGTAGGAAGAAAAGATAGAAATAAGAGAGATAAAAGCTAGAAAGGATTTGATCAATTAAAGAAAGCAAAAACCACACATTCAATAAATGATTATAATATAAGGAATAAGGAAAATTGAACTGAATTACTTACCCAAATAACCAAGAAGGTTCAATGAAGATATAAGAGGGTTTTCCCCAGGAGTCTCAATTCATCCAAAAACTATCTAACCTTAATATGAAAGACATAAAGACTATTTATACTAGTCTTGTAAAAATAGTTAAAATATAAAAATGATCAAATTCTTAAAAATAGCCACTTCAGCATATTGGTGGCCTTAAAGTCTTCTATCCATACTTTCTTTAAGTCTTTCAAGCCCATGATGATTGAAAGAATAGTCCAAAACCCTTGATGACCTCCTTCGTTATCGCCAATTTTTTTATAAATCTATTTGAGCATGTTATGGATTTTAAAAGCTCTTTTAATGATCCTTCCATGACACTTTAAATTCTTTGTGGGTGATTGAAGCTTCCATATTCAAGATCGCTCATGCCATCAATCTTGCTATCTCGATTTGCATCATTCCCTCCTTCTTGAAAAGAATTCGTCCTCAAATTCAAGTCTTGAAAAACAAAGGAGGGAACAACAACTAGACAAAGTTTATCATAATTCTTTAATGTAATGCCAATGCAATAAAAAATATCTCCGGGATCAAAAACAAACTTTAATCCTCTAAGAACATAAAAAAATTGCTATAAGCATCTCCAAAACCACCAATAAGAAATGATTATCCAAAAAGAGAATCAAATTAAGCTCCTTAACTAGATCACACCAATCTTTAAATGACTTGTAACACTTTAAGAAAGAAGCATTAGCATAATCCAATAAGATAATCCAATAAGAATGGGTCTTCAAAAAGTACAATAGAATAATTAAAGAAATTAATACTAAGACTAGCATCAATTAATTCACTTTCATGTGTAGGTTCATTATTATCTTCCAATAATGTATCTCATAGTGGATTTCCATATACCTTGTAGCCTTCAAAATTTTCTACATTATCAACTTCACCAAAAATATCACTATGTTCATTATTAGAAATGATCATGTTATCTTCAAATAAAAAATTGTCTTTAAAGAGAGAAAAATCAATATACAATAAAGAAGTAAAGCATTTTAATTCACTCTCAAAAAGATAAATGTTCTCTTTCACAAGATTATCCATGATATGACCTCGATGAGTGAAACAAGAGATAGGATCAACAACACTATGCATACTCAAAGAGTCACTTGTTTGGCCTTCAAACACATTCATTCTTACATCATTAGTTGACAACAATTTAAGCTCAAAAGAATCGATAAGTTTGGTCTCACACTTTAACTCAACTAGTGGAGTAAAGTCAAGATGCAATAAGTCATCACTACCTTCAACAAGACACACATCACCACCACATCATGAATTTCATCAAATAAAATCAAAGTAGAATCATAAATTTTATTTTCATCTTTATCAAACAAAGCTAGAGTGTCATATTCAAAATCCTCATCTTTTCAAAATAACAGACAATATTTTCACCACTAACTTGAGGTTTACTAAACAATTCACAAGTTTCCTCAACTAGTGGCATATCAACACAAGCAACTCGGCTATCACAAACAATTTCAAAATAATCACATTCCTTAAATTCAAGCTTATCTTGGAGTGACTCCTCATTGTCATTATCAACAACAAGAGCATCCACTTTACATAAGGAATATTCATAATCCACATTACATGTAGTCAAAGATTCTTTTTTTAATCCTCCAAATTTATCACAAGCATGAACACTAGTTGCAATCACATTAAACTCAAAAGAATCATCACAATAATTTGCACAAGTAACCTCAAGTAGTGCTTGGCTACAACATCCAACATGACTTTCATCACAAAGAAAAGATTTATTTTGCTTAAAAAAATGACTTTCACTTAAACTAAAAATTTTGTCAAGCTCATTTAAAGAAAATAAAGTATTAGAGTAAACCATTTTACCTTGAAATTCTCCTAAAATTTTCTTTTTACCTTTGCGCTTATCATATAAGCTCACTTGAACACTCGAAGAAGTAGTGGGTGTCTCGATCAACTCTTGAGTCTTCAATGATGGAAGACTTTCCATTGTTGGATTCTTCATGCCTTTATTTTCAAATGTACCTACAAAGAGACATCACAACTAGAAAAAGAAAACTTATTATTAGAGTTAAAACAAAAAGAAAGCTCTCTCAAACTCTCTTTTTTTCGCTTTTCTCAATTTTATTTTACTCTTTCTTTTCATTTTTCTCATTTTTACATAGTTCTCTCTTTTTTCGTGGCAACACACTCACAATCCTCAACTCAAGCTCTCCGTTTTCCACTCTTGAGTTGCCACTTGCCACTTTCTTACTTCTCTCAATCTTTTCTCTCTCAAGATAATTTAGCATTGGGCAAGGCCCACAAATTCTCTTTGAAGGATTAGGATGACTCTTCACTTCAAATTTGAATTTTATACTTTGAGAATCATCAATTTTCCTCTTCGTGTTCTTTTCTTTAGCAATGATATCTTTTTGCTCAAGCCTTGCTTTTCTTCTTGTCAATCATAACAACTCCAAGTATCTTTCTTTCACCTTCAAAAGTGTAGATGGCACAAAGAAATATTCTTGACCTCTTAGGTTGATACAACAGTTGTTAGTCTTTTTTTTTAAAATCAAAAATAGCTTCTTTTTCAAGTATTCAAGATCTTCCAATTAACAAATGACAAGCTTTCATTGGGATGACATCACATAGTATTTCATCATAAAACTTGTCAAGTTGGAACTTAATCTCTACAGTTCCTTTTTCATTTGGCCATAGCAATCCATATGGTTGATGTCACGACCCAACCCACTGGATCGTGCCGGGCACCTACCTACACCTACCACCGATAGGAGAACCCTGAATAACCCACCATTCACTCAATGTGGAAATTACCATAAGGCTCACTTATTCAATTTATGTCTGTCATATGAACAAACCAACAGTTGGAATATAATTACCCAATCAATTCGTCCCATAACCTGTTTTAATACATCAGATAAGAAAAGTAAATTTGGAAAATAACTACAAGTGATTCCCCAGAACCTAGCCTAAACCGGTACAAGAACACTAGACAAGAAGTAGGAACATCCATGACACAACATCCATGCAGAATAAAGATGATAGGAGTTGTTGATGAGTGGTCGGCATCGCTGCTATAGAAACTCCAACTAACCTGCACCATGGCTATACCCTCGATTGGAGTTATAGTAAGTGTAGTATCAGTACAAATCACACATACTAGTAGGTATCATCAGCCGATAAGGGTTAGAAACAAATAACAATAATAGTAAGTAGGAAAGAAACATGACTTTAACTTAAATTCCGGTTACTAAAGCACAATTGTACGCATAGCTACTGACACTTAGTCTCTTTAAACATACTTTTCTTTTAACATTTTCGTATATCTTAGTCCCTTGATAGGCCATTCCACCTTACACTATTTCTCCACTTTATATAACCCAATTTCAACCTATTACGGAGAGCTCTGTGGGGTTCACTATATCAACACTTTTGGGCCACTGATGGTAACTGGATTTCTAATTCCTTAAGAGTCATGGCACCTCTGGCTATATAAAATTAGGTACATATAATCAAACTTGTTCCCTAATCAAGGACAATTGGTACAACAATATACATCAAATTTACTTGTCTATACATAAAAGGGTAATATTTATACAAAATTTGGAACATACCTTATATTCACACTTGACTACAATGCCCAAACATAAACATCAAACATAGTCGATCCACTCAGGGAAAATAATATCTTATTAAGTAATGGGTCTACACAAGAAACCATGACATATCATCAACATAACTCGGTCCACTCAAGAAACCATCAACCACATATAAATGTCAATGCACATTCAAATGCATATGAATGAGTGCATGTATGTAGGATGTGTGCATCATCTCTTTCTCTTTTCATCTGTTTCATTAACATATCAACATCATATTGTACCGGTGTGGTACCCGATCCATATCACAACATAGCATATCCATACCGGCGTGGTAACCGACCCATTCATAACTATCAATCATCCACAATGTGTATAATTATGCAACATAGTCAATAACTATAAGTTGTGCCTGAAGGCAAATCGCAAGCACCCAATTTGAAGTTGTATGCAAGCAACAACTATTGAAATAACACTTACAAGTAATGATGACCAAGTAAATACAGTCAAATCACAAAATCACATTTCAGATACCAATAAGTGTCCACTAACACATGAAATCACAAGTATGCCCGAAGGTCAATTCACCATTTATTCAATCGAGCATCATCAAATCCAATAATTAATCACCACAGGTACAAAGACCAATCAAATGGGTATTCATATTTCACCAAGGTTGACATCTGTGTTCTAAGCCATCAATCTATTTCGTTCACCTATCTAACCCTCTTTACTTTATATTCGAATAGGCCAATTTCAGTTACTAACTAGTAACCCTTTACCCTCAAGTCATCATTAGATTCTCCTATTGTTAATCACATTCACATATTAACTCTATAAACCATCAAACAAGTCATACAACCACAAACACCTATCCAGGGATCCACACAAAAGATAGTACATATAATTATCTTATTAATACATTACTTTCATGATTTATCCACATAACCTCTACTAACTCACAGGTATTCAATTTGGGTGACCTTGCTAATTACCTAAATCTTCATAAGAGCGCAACTAGCACATCGAATGTCAGCTAAAATGGGTCATTATTCGATCGCCAAATCCACTACTAAAAAAAACTGGAAAACCGACCACAAAAAGCTGCCACATATGGTCGGTTTTGGCCATTTACCTACCACAAAACCGACCACAAGCTATGGTCGGTAAAATAGTGGTAGCTTTTTAAAAAACCTACCACAAATGGTAGCTTTTTAAAAAACCTACCACAAGTGGTAGGTTTTTCCAAGTTTTTTTATAATAATTTAAAAATAAATATTATTTATTAAAAATAATTTTTTTATAATAATTTTCTTTATATTAAGTAAATAAAATTAAAATTACCGACCACCAACTGTGGTCGGTTTTATTTATTAAATTAATTTTTAAAAAATCTACCACATTTGGTCGCTTTTTTTAATTATTTAATTTATTTAAAAAGAAATAGATTATTTATTTAATTATATTTTTTAAAAATAAACATCAGTTTTTTTAATAAAACCTACCACGAGTGGTAGGTTTCTGTAAAATTTCCAGAAAAACCTACCACTTGTGGTAGGTTTTCGGTAAATTTCCAGAAAAACCTACCACTTGTGGTAGGTTTTCGGTAAATTTCCAGAAAAACCTACCACTTGTTGTAGGTTTTCTGGTAATTTTTTTAAAAAAAATTACAGCCTATATGCTGCATTTTCAAATAAAACCTGCTACACAAATATTACAGCCCACCAATTCAGATATAAATCCTTCAAACATTAAAATAAAATCATAATCAAATTATTCAAGCATCAAAGTTTACAAACCACCAAAACATATAAAATAGTAAGCTACAACTCAGTCTCATCATCCCCATCCTCATCCTCTTCCTCCGTAGTATAATCGTCAAGTGAACTTAAGCCTCTCGCAGCCCGAGGTGCATCATCAGGACACGGAGGAAGAATCCTTGGAGAATGAAGAAAACTTAGAATTTGCTCCTGCATTATTTTCATTTGCGCAGCAGTTTCCTCCTCTTTCTTCCTCGACCTCTCAGCCTATGCAGCAAGCTCTCGAGTGAGCTGAGAAATCGTATTCTGTAATGAAATAACAGTTTCTCTATCAACTGGTGGTGTAGAGGAGGATCCACAATGCGAAGACCTAATATTCTCCGTAAAATATTTTTTGGGGTAGCCATAGGCTATACCCCTAATCGGAGAACCCGCACACTCTAGCCAATACTTTTCCTCTACATCTTGAGGTATTGGGTTCTCCCGACTTCTAGGAGACTGAGTACCACGTAATTCAGTAATCTTCGTTACAAATTTTTCCTATATTTAAAGTAAAGTAAAAAATTAATAATAAAAAGATACTAAGCTATTCATAGTTAAATAATATAAACTTTAGTAAAAAAAAATAAAAATCATAAGTATGAATGTAGTTCTTACATGTGTAGCTTTTGCACGTGGCTCAACCCACACATCTTCATCCGTTGGGTTCTTTTTCTTCTTTACGTGGGTCTCCATGAATAACTCATCATGAGCTATTTTTCGACCCAATTTTTTTTCCTGCATATGATAAAATTATTAATCTTCTAAAACAAAAATATTTAAAATAGAAATAAACAGTTAAATTGATAAACGCTATGTACCATTTTTTCCTCAACGGCAATCTGACTGATAGCTCCCGCAGTATGTAGAGAGCCACCCTTCTTAGATGCTCTAGCTTTCTTTCCTTTTTCACTCAACTTCTGATATTCTTCACTATTCCAGTAGCGAAGAAAATCTTGCCATATGTCTTCATTTATAAACTCAGGCATCACCCTATTTTGTCTTGCATATTCCAATAGTCCATTAAATCTAAACCTGACTCTTCTAAAAAAATTCTTCTGTATTGCATAATAGTTCGTTGGATCATACCAAAAATATTTCTACAATAAAAATAATAGTTTAATATTCAAATTTTTTTAAATAACAATGTGTTAAGTAGTTGATAAGATAAATGTTTACCTGAAATTCTTTGAACATTTCCTCTCTATAAAATTGTGGAACCTTTTGCCAACTTGTCCAATAACCTTTGTAGTTGCGACGGATGCATTTGTAGATAACTTTGGCGATTCTATTATCGGGCCTAAATCTGCAATACAAGATCAAACATTAATATCATAGAGCATAATATAGTAAATAAAAATAAATAAAGTTGTTATACATTGAAATCATACCCTACTCCATATGGGATGATGTACTCCCTCCGACTAGCATCTCTCTATCCTGGCTGTGGAACAGGTGCTCCTGAGTGCGCTGTCGTGGGTGTATCTGAAGCAGTAGAGGGTGTGTCTCTAAGACGAAGATCAGTCAGCCCAATCGATCCAGCAGAATCACTATGAGTCCCTGGATGACGGCTAGTAGATGGTAGGGAAGCCGGAGATAGATGACTATAAGTACCATCCTAAAAGTTTTCTTCTTGATGAGATCGATATTGATGATAGTGACCTTGATACAGAGCTGGAACTGCTAACTAGGATGGATGAGGATGAGCTAGGCTTTAAACCAAAGAATGAGCCTACTTTACGCACTTCCGCACTAAGCAGGCAAGGCCAACTACACAAGCAAGAAGGCATCGCCTGCGGCTTCCAATCCAATAACAAGATGGTAGTACTGTGTAGGTGGTGGCATGGCGATCGGGGAAGGCTGAGTCTCGATAGATCCGTGTAGTGGACCCACATGCGTAGGAGCATTATATGTCTGATGTGACGACCTAGAATAAGAGGGTCGTACTAGAAGGTCACTTGACCGACCCTCAGATATATGAATCCCCGTTGGTCGTCTATAAGGTGGAGGTCCCTTATTCTTTTTTGCCTTACTAGTATCAACTTTTTGCTTACCCTTGTCACCCTTACCTACCATCTAAATTATTTAAAGCCAAACAATAGTTTGTTAAATGTCACTTTGTTAAGATTGTGGAATGAATTAATCAATCATTTAATAAGTAAACTAAACAATACGTAAACACATAATACCAATTTTTCTGCAAGATTAAAATAAACAACACTTAAATTCCACATAGAATTTCAATAGGTAAAAGACTTTGATTCAAGTGAAGTAATCTTACCAAAGCTATTACATGTCAAACTTAAAAAAAAAAACATAAAAGGTAAGTAGTACAAAGCATAAAGATATCAATAATAAAAAATACCGAATACAACTAATAAAGAGCTAATCCTCCTCTCCCGAAGATTCTCCACTAAACCATTCACCCTCTTCTGAAGTTTCCTCCTCTTCTACCCATTCAGCCTCTTCTGCAATATTTACTTCTTCGAAAATGTGTTCCGGATGGTTCAAATTATCCACTAAGTCAGTGTACACTAATTGGTGATCAGTCTGCATTTCATTTTGATATGCAGTCTCCAACACATTCTCAACTTCCACCCGCCCTATAGGTTTGGTTTTGATTACAGCCCACCAATCCGACTTGTCCCTGCACAACGGGTAAGGAGCATAGTACACTTGTTTAGCATTTTGTGCGAGAACAAAAGGATCGTATACAGGATACGTCCTAGTGTGATTAACTTCAATGATGTTATGCTCCTTAAGTACTCTGGTGCCTCTTGTGCTTGAATCAAACCACTTACATCGAAAGAGTACTATCTTTTTAATTGGCCAACCAGCATACTCCATGTCCAAAATCTCTTGTATGATGCCAAAGTAATCAACACCATCATTGCCCTTAACCCAAACACCACTGTTGTTTGTTTTCCTTGTTTTGGAATGTTCCTGGGTTGAAAATTTAAATCCATTTAATGTGTAGTGGGACATTGTATGAGCTTCAACAGGTTCCAACGAAATATCCTTCAAGAACTGATTATATGTGGCAGCATTTGGTGAATGGAATACCTATATATATGAATATATAGTTAAAGAATGCGTAAAACTCTTTAAATTTGTTGTTTTATTATTAAAATTACACACCTGATATGTATACCATGTTGCAAATGACTCATACACTTGATTTTGGTCTAATTGAGCCTTAAATGAACTGAAGATTCACATTGCAAACACAATTAGTTTCCTTAGTGAAACGATTAATTAAATTTAATATGTAAATATTTAATATCCTTACTTTAAAAAGGGCTCAACTTCCGGGCAATTCAGCAAGACATATAACGTTGCTGATTTGTGTTCCGTGGCAGTGAGTCAGCGAAAATTGCTCTTTTTTACCCTACTACCTGATTGATTGAAGATTGATATTGGTTGCAGATATGACTCATTCTCATCATCCTGGTGTCGATTCGGTCTGTTTCTCAAACAAGCGACTTGGTTACCAAAATAGTAAGAACAAAATTGGGATGTTTCTCTAGCAAGGTATGCTGCAACTATAGAACCTTCCACCCTATGTTTATTTTTAGGACCCTTCTTCAATTTCCCAATGGTCCTGCATAGTTTTACGTTAGGAGTTTAATGTATACAAATAGATATATACTTAAACAATTAAGAAATAAATTAATTGAGTTCCACTTGCTTACCGCTCGCCTGGATACATCCATCTGGTTTGAACTGGACCGCCTAGCCGGGCTTCGTGGACAAGGTGGATGGGAAGATGTTCCATCACATCGAAGAACCCAGGTGGAAAAATCTTCTCCAACTTGTTGGTGATAACAATAATATTACCTTCCATTTGAGCCAAATTTTCTTCTTTTAATGTGGTGGAACATAAGTCTTTGAAGAACAAACTGATCTCCGCTATCGGTTTCCATATGTTTTTAGGCAAACCAATAAAAGCAATTGGAAGTAATTGTTCCATGAAAACATGGCAATCATGACTTTTCATTCCCTGTAAGATTCCATGTTCCATATCAACCCTCTTTCCCAAATTCGAGGCATATCCATCCGGCATCTTTAAATTTTGGACCCACTCACATATTTTTCGCTTTTGGTCTAACTTGAATGTATAACTAGCCTTGGGCTTAAGCAAATTGCCATTGGGCCCCTCCTGCAAGTGTAATTCCCTACGCTTGCAATATTCTGGTAAATCAAGTCTAACCTTAGGATTATCCTTTGTCTTGCCAGTCACGTCCATAATTGCGTTGAACAAGTTATCAAAATAGTTCTTTTCAGTATGCATGACGTCAATATTATGTCTAAGTTTATTATCAGGCCAATATTCTAACTCCCAGAATATGCTTTGCTTAGTCCAATTATGTGAAACGCCATACCCATCAAACTTATACAATGGTTCCTCACTAACCTTTGGAAAATGTTGAACTCTCTCCCAAATGTCATGACCACTTAATCTTGGAGGTGAACCATCAGGTTCAGTTCTATTCTTTCTAAATGCATTCTTGAGTTTCCTAAACTCATGATCACGTGGCAAGAAACAACGATGACAATCAAACCATGAATTTTTTCGACCATATTTCAATGTGAATGATTTTGTATTTTCCATGCAGTATGGACAAGCTAACTTTCCAGCTGTCATCCACCCAGACAACATTCCATAAGCAGGGAAATCATTAATAGTCCACATTAGATAAGCACGCAAATTGAAATTTTGTTTAAGTGAAACGTCCCAAGCTTCAACCCCCTCATGCCATAACAATTGTAGCTCATCAATCAAAGGTTGCAAGTAAGCATCTATCCCACTTTTTGGATTACGCGGACCAGGAACAACACAATTCAGAAATATATATGGACTGGTCATCAACATTTCAGGAGGAAGATTATACGGTGTAATAAACACAGGCCAACATGAATATGGCGCAGCACCAATATTAATGTCTAAATCCTAAATCCATTGTTGTTTAATACTCCATTCGTTCACTATACTAAAAATAGATGTTTACTTAGGGGTGGAGCCAGTTTATGTCCAGGGGGTTCATCCGAACCCCTTCAGTGGAAAATTATACTATTTATACATGGTTAAAATTATTTTTTATGTATATATATACTACATGTTGAACCCCCTTCGGCAAGTTCGCGTGTTTACTTATTTCGATTTTGAACTCCTTTAGTAAAAATTCAGGTTCCGCCAATATGTCCAATTTAGAAAATCAAGAGATAGTTTATCACTTAATTAGTTCCTAATTCAACTTTAGTCATTTAATTTCATAATACATTTTACAAAGTATTGAATTTATTATATTCAAAGGATGATATAATAAAATTATCATTTTATTTATCGGTTCTTAAGGAGTGTGCCAAGTAAATTGAAGAAGTAAAAATGAACGGAGTGAGAATATTAGAGTCTACTCTTTGTAGAAAATAGGGTAGGAGGTTTGGTCTTTGTAATGAGCAAATTCCAGATTCTTTTGCTAAAAATATGTTTTGACTTTAGGTAATTTCATGTCTGTTGCTTACCCCTGTGTACTCATAATAGGATTAAGTGATAGCAAATCCTTATCAAATTATTCCTCTGGAATATGACAACTAATGGAAAACTCCTAACAATGTGCATCAAAGTAAAAAGCAACATTTCAATATGTAATTACTTGCATTGTCAACCTCTAAGTAATTATTCAATTTTCTAACTAAAGATGAGACCTACAGCTTAGCTTTTATAATTTGCAACCCCATTAACAAGGAATATATATAGTATATGGTTCCTGGTTTGACTAGGATGCATGGAAGTTAAGTAATTGAACTTTCATAATAATTTCGGGAGATTTGGTTTTATGCTCGTTACAAGTGTTATTTAGTTTGACGGTCTTTTTAACGGAATAGAGTAAAAATTAACAAGATTAGATTAGTAAATAAAACACATGAGATCTTTTCAAGGTCTTTCTCTGTATTCAAATTGTAACTGGTAATAAGAAAATGGTCTATAAGGCGTGAATCCTAATATGAATTACTAATAATTTTAGTCTAATAGGAATAATATTAATGAAATGAAATTTTTCGGAATAATAGGTATGAATTCATTTCTCACTAGTCACCATTTCCTTTTCCCATCTCCGATCTCCCTATGTAATGAGAAAGAATCTTAATGAATCTTCATAGTAGAATTGCTTAGTCCACCACCAAATCGTATAGTAGAATAATAAGGTTTCCTTCATTATTAATCAAAGGCTTCAAATTTAAACTCTGGAAATATAATTGAGTTCTTTTTGATAAAGATCATAGCTTTAAAATATCTTCTAATAAACTTTTTCGCACGCAAATCCAAATTAATCACGCGAGTAGTTTCCCAATACTCAAAATATAATACTAAAAATAAAATATAACAGCCCTTTTTTTTTTTGTTTTTTTCAATAGGATTCCCCCCTAACCCTAAGGTAACATGAGTAGAATTCTAAAAGAAGGAAGCAGTTTTGTCAAATGGCATTTGATCATGTAGGCAATTTTGGAATATATCGACCACCAGGAACAGCATTAATTGCTTAGATTTCCAATAACCGTCGTTGAAAATGATCATTCAAACATACAGTTAAGAAATAAATATTATATTAAAGCATAAAGTGTGCAAATGCCAAGAGAGAAACTATGTATGCCATGGTCGAGCTAATTTGCAATGATAAACCCTAATGTATTTAAAATATTTGAACCCCTAAATCCATTTTCTCATACGATTTGTTAAAATAAATTCGAAAAGATAGAACATTACCTGTCCGGATTTGAGGTCCCTGCCGGTGGTGATGTTGCTCCGAGCTGCGTTGTCGGAGGCGGAGGAGGAGACCACTGCTGCTGCTGCTATTGGGGTGGTCGGAGGCGAAGGCAGACGCTGCTGCTGCTGCTATCGGCGTGCGTCGTCGTCGGAGGAGGCAGAGCCGGAGAACACTGCTGCTACTGCTGCTGTGGGCGTGATCGGAGGCTGAGGCAGAGGCGGAGGCGGAGACGAAGTGGTCGATCGGAGGCTGAAAAAGGTTTAAACGTTTGGTGTTGTTGTTGAGGGTAATTAGGAAGGGGTTATAAGGGTAGTTGGGCCGGGTCGGGTCATGAGTATTGAGCTGGGAGAAAAATTAGAGAAAACCGACCACAAGTGGTCGGTTTTCTTATTTGAAAAAATATTCCTTCAAAAATCGACCACTTGTGGTTGGTTTTTGTTAGGAAAAATTAAAAAATATTGAAAAAATCATATTATATTTTTAAGAAATACAAAAAAATTTATTACGATATATATAAATCGGATAATTAGTTAATTCATCGTCACACACAAGTAGTATATTTCCTCAATTGTATATTAATATCAATGTATTTCGTATATTAGGATGAATTTTTGGTTAGTTAGCTTTTGAATATGTATTATATACCTCGTAATACAACGTATTTTATATATAATCCAATGAATTATCGATTAATTAGCTTACTTTATTATAGCTTCAAAAGTATATTATTACGTCGATCGTATGATATCAACGTGTTATTCAAAATGCTTAGATAGATTCGGTTAGCTTGCTTTTGACTACTACGCATATATATCGCTACACGAAAAAATCGTATATATACATATCGAGTGACTAAATCAGGTTTAACATACGTACTGTATACATTACATAAACGAGTATATATACTCAGATGAATTATCGGTTAATTTAGCTAACGTTATTATAACTTCAATGGTATATATATTATTACGTGGATCGTATGATATCAACGTGTTATTCAAAATATTTGGACAGATTCACTTAGCTAGCTTTTGACTACTATGTACATCACTACACGAGATATACGTATATATACACACGTACACTCTATTGACTATGAGGTTCAAATTACATACTGTATACATTATATACACGAGTATATTACTCTGTAATACAATGAATTTCATATATACTCAGATTAATTATCGGTTAATTTAGCTTACGTTATTATAATAACTTCAACAGTATATATATTATTACGGCGATCTTATGATATCAACGTGTTATTCAAAATACTTGGATAGATTCACTTAGCTTGCTTTTGACTACTACGTACAACAATACACGAGATATACATATATACACACATACACTCTATCGACTATCATAGTATATATACATACTATATATATACATCACATACACGAGTATATTACCCCGTAATACAACGTATTTCATATATACTCTGATGAATTATCGGTTAATTTAGCTTACGTTATTATAAATTCAACATTATATTATAACCTCAATCGTATGATTTTAACGTATTCAATATACTTAGAAAGATTCAGTTAGCTTTTGACTACTACATACATCACTACACGAAATACACATACAGATCACATGCACGAGTATATTACCCCATAATACAGCGTATTCAATACACTTTAATGAATTATCGATTATTTACCTTACATTATTATAACTCCAACAATATATTATAATTACCTCAATCGTATGATATCAATGTATTCAATATACTTGTATACATTCAATTAGCTTTTGACTACTACGTAAATAACTACACACGATAGACGCGTATACATACATTCAAACGTAAGTAAAAAATAAATATTGTTTTTATGTTATTTATTAATTTTATTTAATATATTTAATAATTCTTAATTTATTTTAACAAAAACCAACCACAAGTGATAGATTTTTCTTAATTCATTTTACAGAAACCGACCACTTGTGATAGGTTTTTTAACATTAATTGATTTTTATTATTATTAAGAAATAAATCAACCATACGTAGTCGGTAAAATTTTAAAAAATATATTTAATATATTTTTAAAATTTATGTTTTTTATTTGTTTTATTTATATTAATTTTTTGGGAAATTAAAACCGACCACAATGTATAAAATATTTTATTTATTTTTTTCATCAAAAAATCTACCACAAGTGGTAGGTTTTTATAAAATATTTTAATCTAAAACAGACCACAAGTGGTCTGTTTTTTTATAAAATATTTTTTTTTTTTTAAAATCCCAAACCTACCACAAGTGGTCGGTTTTTGTAAAATAACTTTCACAAAAATTTAACATATTTTGTATACAAAAATAAAAAGAATTTTTAAATAATTATTTTATTTATTTTTTGTTATTACCTACCACAAGTGGTCATTGTTATTTTTCCGAATTAATTTAATTACTTTGGCTCAATTTTAAAATATAAAACCGACTACAAGTGGTCGGTTTTTGGTTAAAAACATTTTAAAAATAAATTTAATGAAAAACCTACCACATGTGGTAGGTTTTTTGCGACCACAATTTGTGGTCAGTTTTCCGTGGTAGGTTTTTCTGTTTTTTTTAGTAGTGATCAAGAATTCCTACTTGAAGAATCCTAGACTAAAAATCTAAATCTGTCAAAATTTTAATCATAAAATGATACTCTTATTGGAATAAAATCTCAAATTCTGAGGCCAAGAATAGGGACGGCCGAGCTTAATGCTAAGAATAAAATAGTACATCCGAGAATAACTATATAGGCACCATAACTATCAACCAAATCCTCATAATTACCTAATGATTGGTAATCATTGCATTGCCTTTATTACATGTGACATAATTAAACCAATATATACCCAACTGTGTCAATTTAGTGTATGGTCACTCACTATAATTTCAATTTACCCTAACTCTAATAGAATCAATTCACTATAATTTACACGCAATGAATAATATTTAAGCCTAACCGAATTCGCATCAATTCCATCCATCCAAACACCGTGTTCGAATGCCTAAGATATGGAATCTCCTGATATTACTATTATTATCATATTCATCAAATCCAAAATCTACTAAAACAGCCTCAACCTACCTCGTTGATGAATTTTTTTTGCCAAAGAAAGGAGAATATTGTCACGCACGTGTTAGCATATTTCCGCATTGAGTTGATTGTCGCATGTGTCTCGAACCGCCCTTGTGAAGTGAGGCCGTTGGAATCTCCTAACTATAGATGTGGGGTTTATTCAGAGTGTTTTTGATGAGGAAAAATGACATAGGAAAATATTAAGGGGGAGGGTTTTTAATTTTTACTTGGGCTAGCTATTGTCTGGTACCGCTACAGCGGTTCTTTTACCGCTGCTATGGTAAGCCACTGACCAGCCCAAATTCTTTTGGGCCTTTTGGCCCAATCCCATTGAGACGCATTTTACCTTTCCTTTTTAAAAATTTTTTGGTCCAACTTGAGCGTATTATTTATCGAAAATTATTTTTGGGGCATTTTCACATGTAATGACAATTTGGGTCGTCACATTAGATACCAATTTACCCACCGTGCATCCCCGAATGGTCATTGGTAAAGAGGAGAGTTTTTAGCATGATTCACAGAATTTAGAATACACCAAGTTACGAAACTAATGCAACCTCCCATAATGCTAACAAAGCTACCCAACCAACCTACGTTGCCCGACTACTAAGCTCTAGGCACAACTTATGACCACTATAACACACGATATACAGTTCGTAATTAAATTTATGCAACTAGTCATCTATAGTACTCGGAACACCATACGATATTACAACGCACGAACATTTGGTGCGACAATGGAAATAATAGGGGATGAACCTGTATACCTCTGCAGCGGTACTTTTACCGCTGCAGCGGTACCGGTGTAGTGGTAACATTTTATGCTGCAGCGGCCCTTCCGAGGCATTAACTTGGTACTTGGTCCCAGTTCAGGCTATTTCACAACACACTTCTGAAAATTCGACACTTCGAACCAACCCCTTCACGATAATTGTTATAAATGGAGTTCTACCAACTCATTTTACGCACTAAAAATTTCTACGACTTCCTAAACTTATCCTCTAACATGTTAACCACTAAAATCCACCAATCCATACATCATGATCCACCCTTAAACACTAATCCATACAACACCAAATTTTAACCCAAACCATACTACTCTAAGGTTATCATTTCTATACAAGGAATAAGTTTAGTGGGGGTATTTACCCCCTAATTAAAGTTATAACATCACAACACCATCAATACACCACTACTTATAATATTAGTTTATTCGATCCTACAACATACCTCCACCACTCAAAGGGCAACAACAACCAAGTATTATTATGTACCGACGGGAGAAATGTGAATATGCATAAACACATCTAATAACTCTACTCCCTCAGTCGACCCTACAACTAATAATCATCAACCATAGCCAAACTAACTTATTTCACCCACCTTATCAACTCATATCGCTTATGACACATCAGTTGTATGTAACAAAACTACCACAAACATTCAGAGAATGTTATTAATCAATATCTATTCCCATACTCCAGGCGTATTAAGTCTAGGAGCATTATCCTACACTCACTTTATTCGCATCCTTAGACTTAACTCATTATATTTATTCATATCACCATGGGTTTGATACCACCAGTTAGTCCACCTTTAGGACATCATCATCCTTACCCTAATAAGATCATTCAAGTCACTTAACCACATAAGCTACATACTCATCAATCCCAAAACATTAAGGTTCGGCTTACCAAAATTAAGTGAAACCATTATTATCATCTCCCTTCTTCATATTATAGGAAAGAACTAATTTTATATCCTTAGTCATTTTACCTTACGTTGGTGACATCAACTACACAATTCACCTTACGTTCAAGTCACTATATTGTGCAAAACAATTAAGTCCATATCAGTTTAACCAACTACTTACCAAGGCATCACTAGCAAGTCAACTCATTAACCGGGTTATTCAAACCAATAACCCAATAACACTTCAAACCCAAATATAATCATCAAAGATCGGACCACACAAGGATCTCACATTAATCACCAATAACTTGGACCACACAGGATTCTAATTATAATCATCAAAGTTTAGACCACACAAGTGTCTCACTCTAATCACCAATAATTTGGACCACACACCAATCCTAATTATAATCATAAAAGTTTGGACCACGCAAGGATCCTAAGAATATTCTCAAAATCAAATAGAATTCACGAAATACCTCAAATCACACCCAGCCTTTATGATTCACAGATATTTTCCATAACAACTTATCATGTCCCTTATAATAGTCATATGCACTTAAGAAGTTCCACCATCAAACCACTAGGTAATAACATGATCAAAATAATAACCAACCACATAAGTAATAGACGCAACACTTTATCATACCACAATTTCCTCATCAAACAGTCAGTCACCTAGGTAGTTTGTCAGGATTCGGATAGAAGACAAGTAATACTCCAAATCATGAAGAGATAAGTTGTAGCTTAAATCACAGAAATAAAGACACTCTCGAGGTCACACCCGGTCCTTACATCCACCGGTCTGGTTGGCTAGATACCATCCAACCATACACACACTCAACAATCACATTCAAAAGTTAAACATCACAATCAAGTTACCATACACTACCATCAAAAACTATACACATAGCACATTCTTAACACATCATTGACTCATCACAAATACTTAATACCATATCAAACAAGGCATAACAGCCCACGTTAAGAGATACCAATTGGGACCAACTAGTCCCAAGTATACAGGCATAGCTACTGACGCTTAGTCTCTTTAAACATACTTTTCTTTTAACATTTTTGTATATCTTGGTCCCTTGATAAGCCATTCCACTTTACACTATTTCTCCACTTTATATAACCCTAATTCCAGTATAGTATGGATAGCACTATAGGGTTCACTATATCAACACTTTTGGGCCACTAATGGTAGCCGAATTTCTAATTCCTTAGGAGTCATGGCACCTCTGGCTATGTATAATTAGGTACATATAATCAAATTTGTTCCCTAGTCAAGGATAATAGGCACAACAATATACATCAAGTTTACTTATCTATACACAAAAGGCCAATATTTATACAAAATTTGGGACATACCTTATATTAACGCTCGACTACAATGCCCAAACACAACCATCAAACATAGTTGATACACTCAAGGGACAATAATATCTCATTAAATAATTGGTCCACACAAGAAACCATGACATATCATCAATATAACTTGGTTCACTCAAGAAACTATCAACCACATATAAATGCCAATGCACATTCAAATACATATGAATGAGTGCATATATACAGGATGTGCGCATCATCTCTTTTTTTCATCCGTCTCAACAACATCATCAACATCATATAATACCGGTATGATAACCGACCCATATCACAACCTATCATATCTATACCAGCATGGCATCCGATCCATATCACAATATATCATATCCGTACCAGTATGGTACCTAACCCATATCACAATATATCATATCCATACTGGCTTGGTACTCAACTCATATCACAACATATCATATATTTATCGGTGTGGTACCCAACCTATCCATAACCATCAATCATCCACAATGTGTATAATTATGTAACACATCAATAATTATAAGTAGTGCCTAAAGACAAATCGCAAGCACCTAATTGAAGTCAGATGCAAGCAACAACGATCGAAACAAAACTTACAATTAATGACGACCAAGTGAATGCAGCCAAATCACAAAATCATTATTTCAGATAACAATGAGTGTCCACTAACACATGAAATCACAAGTATGTCCGAAGGCCAATTCACCATTTATTCAATCGAGCATCATCAAATCCAATCATTAATCACCACAGGTACGAAGACCAATCAAATGGGTATTCATTTGGGAATTTAAATTTCACCAAGGTTGACATCTGTGTTCTAAGCCATCAACCTATTTCGTTCACGTATCTAACCCTCTTTACTTCATATTGAAATAGGCCAATTTCAGTTACTAACTAGTAACCATTTACCCTCAAGTCATCACCAAATTCTTCTATTATTAATCACGTTCACATATTAACTCTATAAACCATCAAACAAGTCATACAACCACAATCACCCATCCAGGGATCCACACAAAAGATAGTACACATAATTATCTTATTGATACATTACTTTCATGATTTATCCACATAACCTCTACTAACTCACAGGCACTCAATTTGGGTGACCGCGCTAATCCCCTAAATGTTCATGAAAGAGCAACTAGCATATCGAATATCAACTAAAATGGGTCATTATTCGACCTCCAAATCAAGAATTTCTACTCGAAGAATCCTAGACTAAAAAACTAAATCTGTCAAAATTTTAATCACAGAATGATACTCTTATTGGAACAAAAACTCAAATTCTGAGGCCAAGAATAGGGACGGCCGAGCCTAATGCTGAGAATAAACTAGTACATCCGAGAATAACTATACAGGCACCATAACTTTCAACCAAATCCTCATTTAACTTTCAACCAAATCCTCATTACCTAATGATTGGTAATCATTGCATTGCCTTTACATGTGACATAATTAAACTAATATATACCTAACTGTGTCAATTCAGTGTACGATCACTCATTATAATTTCAATTTTCCCTAACTCTAATAGAATTAATTCACTATAATTTACACACAATGAATAATATTTAAGCCTAACTAGATTTGCATCAATTCCATCCATCCAAACACCATGCCTGAAGGCCTAAGACATGGAAACTCCCGACATTACTATTATTATCATATGCATCAAACCCAAAATCTACTACAAATGACCTCAACCTACCTTATTGATGAATCTTGCTACTACGGAGAGGAGAAGGTTGTCCCACACCTATTAACATGTTCCCGCATTAGATTTTTCGTCGTGTGTGCCTTGAACCACCCTCATAAAGTGAGGCCTTTGGAATCTCCTAACTATGGAGGTAGGATTTATTTAGAGTATTTTTGGTGAGGAAAAACAACCTAGGGAAATATTAAGGGGGAGGGTTTTTCATTTTATTAGGGCTGGCTACTATCGAGTACCGCTGCAGCAGTTCATTTACTGCTGCAACGGTTATCCTACCGCTGCAGTAGTAGGCCGCTAACCAACCTAAATTCTTTTGGGACTTTTGGCCCAATCCCATTGGGCCTCATTTTACCTTTTCGTTTTAAAAAAATTTCGACCCAACTTGAGCGTATTATTCATCAAAAATTATTTTTGGAGCGTTTTCATATGTAATAACTGTTTGGGTCATTACAGTTGAGGATTTTTTCTAGTCTTCAACTTTAAGTGCTCAACCATGCTTGAACTTGCAATATTTATGAAACTCTTGTTATGTATAATCATGGCATCACAAAGTCCTTCAATTTTATGATAAATATGAAACATGTTCTTTCTTTTATCTATAAATTGGTCAATGCATGCTTCATCACACTTATGTTGTTCAATAAAATGATCTCCTTTTATCAAAGCATTCAAGTCATCATTAGATCGATGCACAACATTTCTACCATAAGTAGTATATCTATTCACATTTTGTCTCAATTGTTTGGTGAAAGATCTACCACCTCTTTTTCTAAAATAAAAAAATAAAAAATAACTACTACCATTCTCATGTTTAGAATTAGAATCATAATAAGATAAAAAAAAATATTTCCTATACTACAAGAAATTTGACTTTTAACGACTAGTTCTTAACAACTAAATAAGAATTCGGTCACTAAAAGTATATTTATAGCGACACAATAATTTCTCGATCGTTAAAAGTCAATTTTTAATCTAATATTAACAAGGGGATAATATTCGGGCGTTGAAAGGCTTTGCATCCGGTCGTTAATAACAAATAACAAATACGCTATGTATTTCCCTTCTTATATTCACACCCATGTCTCTTCTCGAGAAAATTGGAAAGGAGGTGACAAAAAAGTGTTGAAATTAAAATTGGTGACAAGTTTCACCAACTCAAGTCAAATTTTTTGTTAATTAGTGATTAAGAAGTTGTTGTAGCAACTTTCTAAAGTTGCTACAACAACTTAGATAGTTGCTGATAGTTATTGTATGTCATTAACAATAATAATAAAATTATCACCTCAACTCAATAATTAAAACTTAAATCACCTTTTTTTCAATTTTCAAACTTTTTTGTCACCTATAATTAAAAATCCCTCCACTGCCTCCATCCCTACCTCCAACAAAACCCAACCCCAAGAAAATAGAGCGATACACACTATGCATCTCTTATGTTTCAGTTTTCTTAGAGAGTAAATCAGCAAACCAAATGCACTCAGCGTGTCTCTCCATTTCTAAATTTTTTAAAAGTAGAAATCAGCCTATGTCTCTGCTCCAGCCTTTTTAAAAGGAAATCAACGTGTCTATGTGTTCATTGCAGAATATTTCCACTTCTTTTAAAAGAAAATCAGCCTTCTCTCCTTGCTAATCGTCGTCATATGTTTTTTACAGGTTGGTCGCTTCTCTTTAAGGCAAATTTATAATGTTTGAACTATTAATTGTTTTGTGGAATGCCTAGATTTGCCCAATTCTTGGTTTACAATGTATGATTTTATCTAGGTTTCTTTTTCCTTTTTTGGGGTCCAAGCACTATGCATATGTTCATCAAATATATATTGTATGTACTAATGTGAGAGCCTTGATTGAAATAATGAGTACTGTATTGAATAAATTTGTTAATTTGAGATAATTTTCCGTTTATTTGTTAAAGGAGGTGGAATTGAGGTTCTCTAGTTATTCCAATGATCTCTTTGTTTGCCAAATTATCATTAAATAAATTTTTTAATATGATAATTTGTTAAAGGAGTTGGAATTGAGTTTGTTTAGTTATTGCAATGCTCTCTGTTTGTTAAATTATTATTGAATAGAATCGTTAATCTGATGATAATTTTTTAAGGTGGAATTGAGTTTCTTTAGTTATTCAAATGATCTCTTTTCCAGTAGCAGATTACAGAATATAAGAAGCTTATAAATGATAGTCTAGAGTACCTGAAAGTTCAAATTTTATGGTTCTCTCTTTTCATTTAGCCACAAACACATGGACATTATGTGATGGTGGTGGGGGGAAGTCTTTACAAGTACCACCCTATCATTATAGTGGAAATATTTTGTTGAGAATTATATTATTTGCCGATGTAGGTGATGGGATGTCATTTTGTTTCTACAAACTAATTAGCGGAAAAGTTGGCTATGAATCTTGTAGTTGCCGTAATAAGATTGTGTGATTTACTTTTAAATGAGGTTTGAATCAAATCATTTGATGTGCATTTTCAAAGACTAGAGGGGATTTTTTCATAAAGATGTACATATATACATGGTACTCTGTTTTTCAACACATGATTCGTGTTTTCTATAAATATGTCTTGGCTATTTGCACTTTCTGTGATTAGTTACAGTTGCTGAGTGTGAATCTGAATTTATTTGCTTATATGGATTGAGAATAACGATTGTAGCTACTAGCTAGCCGCCATCATTTTATATTTTATCTCATTGATTTTTCTTATATGTATTAGTGACAGACCTCAAAAGGAATGGTTTGCATGATTTGTCCATGGCTCCATACTTTACTGGCTATCTTGTTTTCCTCGCTTATTTAATTATGTTAAAAATTGCAGATTGTTTAAAGTTTATATCGTCTTCCCTGCATGTTTTCTAGGAAAAAAATGTTTTGCAAAGGCTATGTTACAGATGCTAGTAATTCTAATTTTAGCATCTTATTTTTTCAATTAAGTAGACGGTGTTGTCTCATCATTTCTATATTTGAGTCAAGAGCTCAAAATTGGCAATTTCTCTAAGGTTGGAGGGGAGTAGCTTTGAAATTTTTATAAAATAATTATGTTCAAGATTGAAACTTTTGCTACTGAATCCAAATTTTAAGATCAGTAAAGCGGTCAGTCTTCTAAATTTCCACTTTGAATATCATAACAGACTGCAGAAGTTATTATAAAGGTATAAACTTGATGTTTTGATTGATTTGGATTCATCACGTAATCTCGTTGTAACCTTTCTGATATGATTATTATTTTTATTTGAGATGGCTAGACAATAATGAAGATGACAAGATAGTTACAATCATAATACGGTACTATCTAATGTTTCAAGTTAGTTGGCACTTGGAAGACTTCATGTTACAAAATATTTAAGTACATCATCTGGAGTTCTCAAATTTTGGTATCGACTTCTTTTAACTCTCTAATTATGTAATCTAGAATTTTCTTGAAAGATCTTAAAGTTGAGAATATTAGAATATAGAGTAACTTCTTTGTTAACATCTTCTCTGACTCCAAGAGATAGGGCTAAGGTCTGAAAACACTCTATTTCCCCAGACTCCACCTATGAGATTGCTTTAGATATGTTGTTGTTGTTGTATATAATAATTAAAGAAAAAAGTTACTGAAAGAGAATGATTCCCACATACTCTATATGGGATATGGACCGCTTTCACTTAATTATCCAATACTCTATATGATTCCCACATTTTCTCATACTACGCTCAGGTTGTTGTTGTTCTGGAAAAAGCTGCACTCTCAGATAAGTACTTTGTAAAAAGAAAGTTGTATGCACATGTTGATTTCTACTCTGCTTTAATTTATAGGTAAGCATAAACTAGGATGAATCTTTTCATTGTTATGAATGATAGATCTAATGTATAGTACTTTTTTATGTATTAAGATAATGAAATTTCTGGAAAAAAAAAAATTCTGTCTTGTTTGAAATTCATCGGATCGCAAGTTACTTGTATCATTGGAAAGAGTCTCTTGATGATCCTGATACCAAGATAAGGAGACCCGTACAAGTACAATCACTATTTCAATTTTCAATCTTGGTGTAATTAGATTTTGTACAAATTTGACTTTGTTACTAGCAATTACACTTTATGGTAACTACTTAGTACATGCTTGTGCCAGTTCAAAATCTTTGGATCTTTCCTTTTTGTGCTCGACTGTGTCGGCATATAAAAAAATAGAGAAGATGTAAAGGTGCTCCTTTAGACCCTAATGAGTTTTAGGTGGAAGGTTTATTTAGAAACTAAATGAATTTTAGTTACTTTGTTGGACTCTCTCTATGATTAATTAACTTTATAGTTCCCTTATGACTACTTATCCCTGAGGAAAATCCGTAGTCTTATAACTTCTTCCTCCTTTCAGGTGTATACTGATGTATGTGTGCACTGATTTAAATCTTTATGTTTGTCACTTTTTCTAATGAGAACTGATGCTCCATGGTTTCATGGCATTTTCAATACTTAAATCAAGGAAACTATGCAACAACTTGGGTATGTTTGGTGGGTATGATGTGTTTTCTGTTCTATATTGTAGGAGAATAGGTTTTTGGAGGCAAAGTGATCAATAAGGAAGAATCATGCTTGAAAACGGAGTATCTGAAGATGAAAGAACCAGGTCCTGCACCAGAGGAGTGACTCACGACAGGACTCAAGTGACGTGAGTGGGTTCCGTGAGTCAACTTCTAAGGATGTCCAATGTTGCCTGATTTCCACGGAGCTGACCTACGTGGCGTGACTTGGTTCCACGACACTAAGTCACGATACCATGAAAAGTTGTCGACTTTATTTTCCTGTTTTATTTAGGATATGATTCATCTTGTATCTATAAATACCCCTGTATTGTCCTATGTTCAAGAAATAGTCAGTACATTATTTTAAGACATATTTCCAGGATTTTGAGAAAACAAATGCATTATTGATTTTGTAATCTTGGATTACCAGTGCTAGGATTTTTATTAATATTGAGATTTCAGAGTTTTCTTCATTATTGTGAGTTTACAATTATGTGTTCATCTTTGAATTCTTCTTGTGTTCTTGCAATAATGAGCAGCTAAACCCATTAACTAGGATTGTGTGAACCATGAGGAATTAACAAAACAGGTTACGTGCAAAGCAATTTTGAACCGATGTGACTGCATATATTGTTATTACCTTCGTTATAATTGATCTTCTAACGGTTGCAAATGTTAGAAACTCGCCTATATACTAAACTTGCTCGAGAGAGGTAAATATTGGAAAAAGGGAATAACAACAGAGATTTGAAGCTATCAACCTTCATCTAATAACTTGAGTCGTAACAGGGATAGTTATTTGAGATCCAAGATAAGGGTTAGTAGTGCGACACTCGGAGACCGAGAGGAGAAGAGTGAAATTTGTCTAACCAAGGTCAAGAGACGTTTAGATGAACTTAACTTGTTAGATTTTGCATGTAACGCAGCGGGACAGTTTTGCCAAGCACAAATAACTGGTGAAGTTAAGGAATCAGTGGGGATCACAGTCCTAGTGTATTTCTCATATTATTTACAAATTCAAAAATCAGCAATTGTTACTGTTACCACTTATTCACAAAACCCCCCCAGTTTTACGTATTTGCCAATTACTCAAACTAGCATTCTACATAACTTTGTCCAATTCCCTGTGGGATTGACCCCAACCTAGTTGGATTCTATATTTGATACAGTGACCGCATTATACTTTTTTGAAGGTATATTTTGGGCGACATCAAATTTTGGTGCCGTTGTCGGGGAATACGGTTACGGAGTTGAGTATTTTACTTATTGGAGTTGATTGGTTTTATTTCATTATACTTTTAAGGGCACACGCCGGTATATGCCCAATACTAGGAGTCAAGGCAATCCCCTGATTCCACTTGATCCTGAAATAGAAAGAACTCTGAGAGCTAATCAAAGAATGGTGAATACCGATGGAGTTCAGGATCCTGCAGCTGCGGGAGACATTCATAACCAACCAATTCAGCCAGTTAGTCATGAAACAGCGGACCAAACTACTGCTCGATTGACACGGGAAGAGCAAGCTAGGCAAGCTGCTCTTAGACAAGCAGATAGAGATAATCGAGCTATGTAAGAAGCAGCACAACATCTTGCTAATTCTGAAGAAAGACAAAGAAGACTGAGGGCACACCAAATACCTCAAAAACCACATGTGCCAGTTTATGATGATCCTGAAGAAGAAGATGTGGCTTATTTCGAGCCGATTGAGCTGGTGCCATAATTCCACCAGAGTTACCTCAGGGCATAAAGTTTGATATTATAAGTGCCATGATCCACTTGCTTAACTTTAAAGGTGTATTCACGGGTCTTCCTACAGATAATCCTAATATGCATATGATGAACTTTGTGGGGGGGGTTTGTACTTCGTATAATTTGCCCGGAGTAGACCAAGAGGCTATTAGGTTAAGATTGTTTCCGTTCTCGTTAACAGGAGAAGCTACCTTGTGGTTGGCAGAGTTACCACGGGGCTCCATTACAACTTGGCAAGAGTTGATAAATCAATTTCTGGAGAGATTTTTTCCACCCTCCAAGATGCTACATTTGATGGATGAGATTTACAACTTCAGAAAACTATATTCTGAAGTACTTTACGAAACATAGCTAAGGTTTAAGAAGAAGCTTTAGAATGTGCCAAATCATAGGATGAGTGGTAGGAGTCTACTTGAAATCTTCTACAGGGCTTTGAATGCAAATACTAAGGATGTAGCAGATACTATCACTGGAGGAGCATTTATGAGTCTGAGGTAGGAAGGAGCTTCAGAGTTCTTGGATCGTATTACTAAGACTAACCGAGGATGGCATACTTAGAAGGCTGATACACCAACTGGTACATACACTATTAGAGCATCAGCAGCATAACGGGCTTTGGATGAATCTATAGCTCAAGAGGTTGCACAACTGAGAATAGAAATTGGTTTGCTAGCCAAACAGATTGCGGCTAGAGATGCTGAAAAGGTGCATGCCGTAAGTGCACAGGGTAAAGCACCTAAGCATGGCGATTATGAATCTGCTGAGAAAGCTAAGTACTTGGATCGAGAAGTGGTAGGTTTTTGAGCCAAGGGTCTAATCAAGACTCTTGGAACTCGAGGCAAGGAAATAAAGGTCGAAACTATTGTGGAGACAATTACAACAGGTCAGGATATAGAGACAGAGAGCAAGATCGTGATGGAGATTGGAGACGAAAAGATAATTACATGGAGAAGAGCGGTGCTTATGTTCCACCAGGGAACCGTGATACTGACTACAGAAATTCACGAATGGAAACCCTTCTTACCAAATTAGTTAAAGGATCGAAAAACCAAGAAAATTACTTAAAGGAAATTAAGGAGGACATTTCAGGAATAAGTCAGAAAGTTGAATCTCACCCAACTGTAATAAAACAGTTGGAGCAAAAGTTCGGGTAGATATTGATGGCATTGAACCAACGCCAACCAGGCACTCTTCCAAATAACACCATCTAAAATCCTAAAAATGACGGTCATTGTTTAGCCATTACTACAAAAAGCGAAAAAAACACGACTGACCCATCTATTCCTGCGAATAATGATAATAAAGATGAGCTAGTGGTAGGTGATGAAGAGGTTGAGATGCAGCTCACAAACCCCCACAGTATTAATAAGGAAGTTGTATCCAAAAAGAGGAAGGAGAATGAGTTTCCATAATTGTTGAAAACTATCCTACGACCTATCTCTCCCTTTCCTCAAAAGTTAAAAAAAAAGGCTGGGGAAGGAAAATATCAGAAGTTTATTACAATGTTGAAAGATCTATTGGTAAATATCCCTCTTATTGAGGCTTTGGAGCAGATTCTCGGTTACGCGAAGTTCATAAAAGACTTAGTGACAAAAAAGAGAACTATCAGTTTTGAGCTAACAGATAACTTGCATCATTGTAGTGCAGTTGCTTCGCGTTCCCTAGTTGAAAAGAATGAGTATCCAGGAGCTTTCTTAATCCCTTGTACTATCGAGTCTTACAACTTTGCAAAGGCACTGTGTGATTTGGGTGCTAGCATTAACTTAATGCCGCTAGCTGTTTTCAAACAGTTAGGGTTGGAAGCACCAAAACCAACTTCTATTTGGCTTCTTATGGCAGATAGAACTGTAAGAAAGTCAATGGGCGTTCTATATGATGTTTTGGTGAAAGTTGCATCTTTCATCTTTCCAGCTGACTTTGTAATTCTAGATTGTGAAGTTGATTTTGATGTTCCTATCATCCTGGGAAGACCATTCCTTGCCACTGGCCGTGCTTTGGTTGACATGGAAACTGGGCAGATGAAATTCAGATTAAATGATGAACATGTTACATTCAATATTTGTAGTTTCATGAAGCAACCGACAGACATGTAGGTTATTTCTGTAATTGATACGCTTGATGAGAGTTCCATAGTCATTCCAATTAAAGAAAGGTTGGGGATAGAAGCTCTTGCCGTTGTGGTTATGAATTTTGACAGTGATGGTATTGAAGAATATGATGAGATGGTAGGAGAGCTTGCTGGTAGGGGATCCTACACTTATGCTCTGAAGAAACTTGGTCTCGATTTGAATAATAGGGTGACACCACCGGCTCGCCCTTCTATTGAGGAGCCTCCAGTCTTAGAGCTTAAGGCTCTTCCTTCTCACCTTCGTTATGCATTTTTGGGAGCCAATAACACCTTGCCCGAAATCATTTCTGCTGAGTTAGCAGGATGGCAAGTAGAAGCTCTGGTTTTGATATTGAAGAAATTTAAGAAGGCCATGGTTGGTCCATTACAGATATGATAGGGATTCCACCCGGCATTTGCACTCATAAGATCTAGCTTGTTCCTGAATGTATACCGATCATTGAGCACCAACTTCGTCTGAACCCACCTATGTAGGAAGTTATGAAGAAAGAAATCATTATGTGGTTACATGCAGGTGTGGTTTACCCCATTGCTGATAGCAAATGGGTAAGCCCAGTTCAGTGTGTGCCAAAAAAGGGAGGAATCACTATGGTTCCAAATGACAAGAATGAGTTAATCCCAATGAGGCCAGTCACCGGATAGAGAGTTTGCATAGACTATCAAAAATTAAATTCTTGGACTGGAAGAGGGTGATACCGCTTTCTTAATGATTATTTGGGATATAATCAGATTTTCATTACTCCCGAGGACCAAGAGAAGACCACGTTCACCAGTCCATATGGGACTTTCGTATTCAAAAGGATGTCATTCGGGTTATGCAATGCACCAGCCACTTTTCAGCATTGCATGATATCTATTTTGTCCAACATGATGGAAGACACTATTGAGGTATTCATGGATGATTTTTCTGTAGTGGGAGATTCTTTTGACGACTATCTGGCCCACCTCGCTAATGTATTACAAAGATGTGAAGAGTGCAATTTGGTGCTAAATTGGGAGAAATGTCACTTTATGGTCAAAGAAGGTATTGTGTTGGGTCATCGAATCTCAAAGAAGGGTATCGAAGTAAATAAAGCAAAGATTGATGTGACTGAAAAATTACCCCCATCCTTTATGTAAAAGGGATTCGAAGTTTTTTAGATCATACTGGCTTTTATAGAAGATTCATCAAGGATTTCTCTAAGATTTCACATTCGTTATGCAAACTTTTGGAGAAAGAGGTCAAGTTCGTGTTTGATGAGGCATGCCTAAAAGCTTTTGTGTGTCTAAAAGGGAAATTGACTTCAGCCCCCATTATTGTCTCACCAGACTGGACGATGTCCTTTGAGGTTATGTGTGATGCTAGTGGAGTAGCTTTGGGTGTAGTCCTTGGCCAAAGATATGAAAAGATTTTACATCTAATTTACTACGCTAGCAAAGCACTTAATCTAGCTCAAAAGAACTACACTGTGACTGAACAAGAGTTGTTGGTAGTGGTCTTTGCTTTCAAGAAATTTCATTTTTACTTGATTGGCACAAAGCTAATTGTGCATACAAACCATGCAGCACTTCGGTATCTTATGTTGAAGAAGGATGCTAAGCCAAGATTGATTCGGTGGGTGCTTCTACTGTAAGAATTTGATTTTGAAGTCAAGGACCGAAAGGGAATCGAGAATCCGGTCGCTAACCATCTATCACGCCTTGAGGAGGAGGCCATGCTTAAATTAAGGGATGATCTTGATATTGATGATACTTTTCACGATGAGCAAGTGCTGGCAGCATCACAAGAATTAATCCCTTGATTTGCAGATTTTACCAACTTTTTGGCAAGTGACCTAGTCCCTGAAGAAATGTCGTATCAGCAGAGAAAGAGATTCATGCATGAGGTGAGAAAGTTCTTTTGGGATGAACCTTATTTGTTTAGGGTGTGTGCAGATGGTAAAATTCAAAGATATATTTTCGAGGTCAAAATGATGAGCATTTTGGAGGCATGTCATTCATCTATAGTTGGGGGTCATCATGGAGGTGCGAGGACCGCTCATAAGATCTTACAATGCGGGTATTATTGGCCCACCATCTATAAAGACTCTCATGACTATGCTCAGGCTTGTGTCCAATGCCAAAGACAAGGGAATATCTCACGCAGACATGAACTTCCTATGACAACTATCCTCGAGCTCGAATTGTTTGATGTATGGGAAATTGATTTTATGGGCCCCTTTTTGAGCTCACATGGGATGAAATACATTTTGGTAGTTGTTGAATATATTTCTAAATGGGTGGATGTGATTGCGCTTCCCAATAATGAAGGAAGAAGTGTCATGGCATTCTTGAAAAAGAACATATTTTCACATTTTGGTACACGCCGAATAATCATTATTGATGGAGGATCCCACCTATGCAATCGGCTATTCAAGACCTTACTTGAAAAATATGGTGTCAAACATAACGTTGCAATACCTTACCATCCTCAGACGAGCGGGCAAGTTGAAGTGTCAAATCATTAGATTAAGACTATTTTGGCAAAGATAGTGAATGCCAATAGGACTGATTGGGCGAGAAGATTGGATGATTCTTTATAGGCTTATCGAACTGCATTCAAGACACCTATTGGTGCATCACCATATCAGCTGGTTTTTGGTAAATCCTGCCATTTACCTATTGAACTTGAATAGAAGGCATTATGGGCATTGAAGAGGTTAAATCTAAACTAGAGTAAAGCGGCTAAATTGGGGTTAGAGCAGATGAATGAGATGGATGAATTTCATCTCCGGGCTTATAAAAGTTCAGCACTGTATAAAGAAAAAATGAAATTGTATCATGACCGGAAGATTGAACGACGAGAGTTTCATCCGGGAGATTTGGTGCTAATCTATAACTCCAGGCTTCGCCTTTTTCCTGGAAAACTGCGGTCTAAATGGTATGGACCATTCACTGTTGTTAGGGTATTCTCGCATGGAGCAATTAAGCTGAAAGGTGATGATAATGTTCTATTCAAGGTAAATGGGTAGCGTGTAAAGCACTATGTGGTAATCACAGAAGAAATAAAGACATGTGAGAAGCTTAGTCTTGATGAAGTCTGAGTAGTCAAGCTAGTCATATCGTGTCGTGACGTTAAATTAGGTGCTTCATGGGAGGCAACCCATGGGCTGTTTGGTGAAGTCTGAATAACCAACCTAGCCAAGTCGTGCCGCGACGTTAAATCAGGCGCTGCTTGAGAGGCAACCCAAGGTCTGAGTTGGTTGTGATCTAATCATTGGAGGATAAGGTAGCTGGAATTTACACTCTTGAACTACATATGTTCAAAATAACCCACGACACTGATTCACAGGACGTAAGTTCATCAACGTAATGTGGGTTGGAACCGTAGAAGTCAAAGAAAAGTTTACACCAATAGAAATCGACCTACGCCAGGTACCCATGTAATGTAGGTCAACCCACGTCACGTGGGTTGGTGCCGTGAAAATCAGAGACAAGTTGGCACCTGCAGAACCCAACCAACGACAGGGACCCACATGACGTAGGTCAACCCACATGACGTAGGTCAACCCACTTCACGTAGATGGTGTCGTGAAAAGCAGAGAATCCAATTTTGCCCGAGATCTGACCCGACCTGACCCAACTCCATATATATATATCGGTATACCCCTCAAATCCAACCCAACTTCAAATTTGACTTCAACCTTCTCAAATACAAATCCTAACATAAATTCTATTTTTAAAAATTCAACAAATTCTCATAGACCAAATCCAAAATTCTTAAATTCCCAAATACCAAATTCGAAATTCATCAAATCATCACTACCTAAACCCCACAATCCCTAAAATTTGACCCACCCAACCCAAAATCCGACCCACCCAATCCAAAAACAGACCCACCCGACCCAAAACTCAACCTACCCGACTCAAATTATAACTCACCTGACCCAAAACATGATCAAAACCTAACCCAATGCCACTCAAATCAAACCCCAAATGTGGAGACATGGGTTGTTCGTTGAGAATCCGAACTAAAAACCCCAAGTTTACTACTAGATTGTGTGATGAACCTTTGGGATCAAATAAAAGTGGGTCCGAAGAAGTATACAAACTTGATAATGATGATCCTACACTGGTACTTCATACCATGAGGTTATAAACTAGGGCAAAAGCTGCTGCCCGGGCCGTACTTCAGCCTATCTCGCCCTGCCAAGCCGGCTGCTCCTGATCAGTCTTCTGATTCTGCCCCCCAATCTGAAGAGGGGGAGGATGCTTTGGAAACCAGTGATGAACAGCAGGTTGATGTATCTAGATATGAGAAAAATGCTGAAGGACCTGATGATTCCGCGGTTGAGGGGACAACATCTATTTCTGGCACTGGGGCAAAATTCCACGACTTCCTCCCAGAGAAGGGAAAATAAACGATGGTGTGTTCAGGGTATGAGGGGATTTTATGACAAGGATGCTAAACTTACTGAGTGGGTTATGTGTAGATAAAGTATTACTGAGGAGCCCCAGTATCGGCTAGAGGAGTTAAAAGCACTACCCGACATTAAGGCAGTGTTTGATCATTATGGATTTGGGTGGATGACGGAGCCTACTGGTCACTATAGCCCAGAGTTGATTCGCGAGTTTTATACTTCCTATGCTACATTTGTTGAGTTGATCACACCTATTGAGCAACGCCTTCTGGACCAACCACCATTGACTCACACTTAGATTTGGGAGACCAGAGTAGATATCTCTGAGCAGACCATCCACAGAATCTTATTTGGTGTTGACCATCCATTTCCAGCCACGACTGCTGAGTTTGATCACCGTATAGAAACTGTCAGAAATAGGACTAAAATGAGGGACACCAATCAGCGGTTGGAGTTACTATAGTGGATTACGGGGTATATAGCGGAGGATGGTGTAGATGCTAGTTGGGTAACTGGGAAGCTGGACATCAAGAAGTCCACGCTCCATTTTGTGGGCCAAT
Source organism: Capsicum rhomboideum (assembly GCA_031232105.1). Classification (NCBI taxonomy): domain Eukaryota; kingdom Viridiplantae; phylum Streptophyta; class Magnoliopsida; order Solanales; family Solanaceae; genus Capsicum; species Capsicum rhomboideum. The sequence goes on from CP124714.1 coordinate 154,152,466, forward strand.
TTTGGTGGTCAGTTGTTAATCATCATTTGGATCCCACTAATGCTGATAACTCACTCACTTTGGACCGAGATATTTTGGTAGCGAGCATCATCGCCGGATATGACATCCACATCGCCCGTTACATTATTAGGGAGATCCATGAGTGCGCCTTTAGATATTTTACCAGCATCCCTTTCCCTAGTCTAATTCAGGGTCTATGTGATAGTACTAGTGTGATTAAGATGCCTGCAGTAGATCATTATATCGAGGTGACCCGCATTACAGATATTGGGTTGATGCAGCAGCAGGGATCTCACCCAATTTATTCGCGGAGGTCACAATCTCCAGTGTCATCAGGAACAACCCTTTTTGAAGGGCCTGGAGATAGAAAGGAGCTAGTTAGTACACCAGCACTGATGAGTATACCTGAGATAGTGCGTACACCTACTGAGGGCACAGGCCCGGTGATTGACGATGAGGTTACAGGCACTACAACACCATCACCCCCCTATGGTATGGTTTCAGTCTCGATGGACTTTCTGCAGCAGTTGGTTGATAGCCAGACACAGATGTTTGAGAGACAGGCTCACACTGAGGCCCAGATGGCTAAGTTGATATCCCATCTTAAGCCTTGGGTTAGGACCACGGTAGAGGCTGTAGAGGCTAAAGTGGAGGCCCGTATGACTGCGGCTATGAATAGATTTATGAAAGAGCTGCATGGGAGGATTGATAGCTTTGAGATATGAATGGCCACTCAGATGAGTTCGACACAGATTCCTGATATGGCAGGATTGACACAGGAGGTAGCTGCATTGAGAGAGGAGGTTAGAGCTTTGGCACCGAGCAGCACTCTTATTCTTCCACCTATGTCAGTTTCGGCCCCGATGAGGCCGGCTTTTGAGGTGGATTTGTTTGCTGACGAGGAGCCTCCTATTGATAGAGGCAAGAGACCACGTAGTCTTGAGGATCAGATTGATAGTGGTGATGAGTCTGAGGGTGATTTTTGGAGAGCGGTTGCCTTTAGAGTAGAGTACTATGCCAGTCAGATTGCTCAGGAGCAGAGGGCACAGGGTGCATCCTCTAGTTAGGTACTCCCTTCACCGAATGTACCTAGCAGAGAGCCCAGAGAGCATGCTGATGATCCCACTATGGGCAGGCCCACATCTGGCACCTAGGGCGCCATAGGTATGTCTTCACTCCCTTACACTTATGATATTGCTAGTTGTATACTGGGGACAGTGCACTATTATTTAGTTGGGGGTGGGGGTATACCACCACTTTTGGATTTTTGTTGTCGTGTTTCTTTTCCCCTAAGTGTGCTATCATAGTAGAACCAATATGTTTAGGTTTTTATTTAGATTATTAGGTGTATTCGTTTTTAATTAGGAGGAAAATAAGGGAACCTTAGTGCAGTCTAGTTTTGAACATGTTTTGATATTGTTTATGATTGTCTAAAGGATACCCCTCCTAAGAAAAATTATTTTAAATTGTGTGTGTAGTATGTTAGTTTGTGACAGTTGTTGGATCTTGTTATGGCATTAGTATTATCGGTAGAATAACTATAGCTTGCATTGCATGAATTGTATAGGTAGGAGTTGATAGCATAACTCTGTGCTATATGTGTGTGAGGTCATTACCTAGTTCACTTTGTGTGTGCGATCCAGAACTTACCCGGTTAGTCTTGCCTAGGTTATAGTATAGTGGTTAGGAAAGGATCATAGGTCGTTTTTGAATAAGTCCACTTTTAGCCTAAATGCCTGACCAAATGAATTAAGTATCCCTTGATCCCGAGTTTGAGCCTTAATTGACCTATTTCTTTTGTTAGCCTACTCACCTTCCCATTTAGATTTACAATAAACTTATTTTGGCTCTGGTCCCTCCTTGGACATTGTGTACCTCAACTCAGGCAAATCGCCTAAGTTGAGGGTGGCTATCATAAGGGTGCGTAGTTTGACTTGGGTATGAAGAATGGGTTAGTAAAACAAAAAGAGAAAAGATTTGGGTGTGAAAAAAAAATGATGAGTGAAACAAATAGAAATTGCAAAAAGAAAAAAAAAAGAATTGTGTTTTGAAAGAATGAAGAAATCACACCTGAAAATTTGAAAATAAATGAAGGAGAATAAGGGGGAAGAAATAAGCATGGTTGAAAAAAGGATCCAAAAAATAGTGTAGTGTCAAGGAGGGTTGAGTCACTATATCCATATGTACCACAACTGTCCTCAAGCCTACATTACAAGCCGATGAAAGTCCTATAGTGATCCTAGTCCTACTGTCTGAGAAACTAAGGCATAGAAAATAAGGGCAAGCCTATGGTATTTCATGCACATTGTTTGAACTTCTCTGTGAGAGAGAGTGTTTTGACCAAGTCCTTACTTTGATATCCATTGGTATACTGTGAATGTATAGAACTTCTTTGTTGTGAGAGTACATGGATTACACAGGTAGCAGCTATTTGTTCGGATAATGTCATATGCATATATGCTTAGTTGTTTGTTCATAATCTGATGCCATCATTTGATCCCTTCTGTGTCATGATAATATGTTGCATGTATACACACTATGGTTTTGATTTGCAAGGAGGGGTCAGAGTTTGAGGTCAAAAGCAATGAGTCGATTGTCGTAGGTGTTGACACTCAATTTTGACTCTTCATATTTTAATATTATTTAAGGTGAAAAGGCTCTACTTAAATACGACCGAGGTGTAATTGGAACTACGTGCGACCTGATTTCCCTCGGCGGGATACGTAGGCAGCCTACATAAGGCTCGGTCCCTTCATAATATAAAATTCCATCTTCTCCTAACGATAAGAGGAATTTGAACACGCCAAGATCTAGAAAACCTGACACGTTCCATCAAAGACGTCCTAAGATACGCAATAAAGAATCGTCAAGAAAGTCTCTCCGAGAGACTGCGGCAAATTTTTGGTGAATGCTCCAAAAATCAACGAAAGGTTCAATTCAAGCTAAGGGTAGGAGGTTTGACTCGGAGTCACCACTGCTGGTTTGTACCAAACAACAAAAATTATCATGGATCTACCATAAAGCATCAGTTACGAATAACTTCTCCACAAGTAGTGTGGTCTGACGTCTTTACGACAATATCAGAGGAAATTCGTCGCAAAGATATATTTGGATCAACGCGGAAGACATTACCCAGCCAAATACTTTCAGAATTACATCGGCAATCAGCGCACGATCAGCTATACTCATTGTATCGGTCATAAGAGGCCAATCGAATCTTCAGGCGGTACATGCCTATGAAAGAACCAGGAAAGAAGTCCAGGAACGACGATCTATACCCACTATCCTAAAGTGGATCTTTGAAGAAAAGATATGCTCAAGAAGCATCCAAAGCTTGGATTATAACTAATACATCAACTGTGAAATGACATCCAAATTAACTAGTGATACGACCATGTAGTGGACCCAAAGAGAGTTCATATCCGGAGACGCCCAAGAGATAAAGAGATTGTTGAGAAGGCGCTCAAGAAATGCATAAAGTTTACGCAAGGTAGACTCGTGCATATACCCAAGCCTCTTGCTTCTACCAAATTTGAGTCACCGAGACCACATATAAAAATAGATTACACAACACATTCACTGCTCTCCCGTTCAAAGCCATGCCAGGAGGGAACCGACCTTGAGACATGAATTTCAAAGCTTAATTGACTCCGACAACTTACAAAAGCATCAATCAAAGAAAAAAAGGCTCTGATGCTAATCATTAACTGCTAGGGAAAACGATCGGATGTTGAAGGCTCTTACGTAAGAGACATCACTTCGGCAAACGGCCAAAATGAGCCTTGGGGGGCAAGCTCATAATTATCGACTTTACCATTCTCCACCCACCCACCCTTTAAACCAAATTTACTAGATTCTATTTATATGAAACTACGTTTTAACCTGATTCCTATCCTAGGATACGTAGGCAGCCTGAGTCGGGCCCGGTTATATCAATAAAATATCCTTTCCACCCTTTCAAAAAAATAAAAAAAAATCTCATTTATCATCTCAAAACATATCGATCGCGTCGCTCTGACAGAAGTTGAGAGAAAAAATAAAAGTAGAGAAAGTCTCCACCAGAAGATATACCGGTATGAGCATGTCATATGGAACCAGGAAACGTCATCTCCTAAATTGACTAATAGATTTGCCAAATACCGAAAGGATGAAGGATGATATAGCTAATAGGCCGAATTCTCGATCAACATAAAATCAACACCCCCTCCCCAAACTAAGAAACTTTCTTTGAGCGCAGGAGAAATGACGCTACTACAAAAGTTCAAACATAGTGGAAGCCCAAAATACTGAGCAGCCAGGTATCATCAATTTATCCATAATTATTCCAAGACTCTAAAGAGTTTTCTCGAATCTTTCAGGTCATAATAATGCTCAAGGAAGCACATATCAAATATCTCATATTGGGGATAACATGCTGGCAATACCCCATCAGGAACTCGACACCGCATCGCTATCACAAGCCAGGAGGCCAGGTTTTATCAATTCATTCGCTATTACTTTCTAACTTTAAGAGGAATTTCTTGATTTTTACAGATCACGTTAAAGGGAATCCCTGTCAAGCCACGGACGTCAAGTACTAACCAGTTATTCACAAAACTCTAACATAATAAACACAGGGAAGTCTGCCCCGAACAATAGGACAGGAAAGTCTACCCCGAACAATAGGACAGGGCAAGTCCGCCCCGAACAATAAGACAGGGAAGTTCGCCCCGAAAAACAGAACAGGGCATGTCCGCCCCGAACAACAGGACTGGGCAAGTCCGCCCCGAACAATAGGACAGGGCAAGTCCACCCCGAACAACAGGACATGGCAAGTCCGCCCCGAACAATAGAACATACAACACAACTTTTCCTTCTCCAGCAAACTGCCTTGCCAGATGGAGGATTTTACATTTCCAACAATCGCCCCGCCGGTCAGAAATGTCTACATCACAAGATACGTCGCCAGTCAATACATACAATACACTCACTCCACATGACAGAGACATCAACATTTGTTTGAATATCTACACTCTACCCTTTACATTACTACTTTAATTTACAATTTTGAACCACAACAGGTACTTTGTCACCCCCTTCTACCTATTTTGCAGACAACGCATTACAACGTGGAACTACTCTCTAAGCAGCAAACTGGGGCAAGCTAGCGGAATGTCAAGCGTCCCTAGCTACGTCAAGGATTCATTCTCGAAACTCAACTTGACTCAACTCTCTAGATTTTATTCTACATCTCCAAGCTCTTTTACATCCTAGTGTCATCACAACTCGACATTGGGGCAATATTAAAATTCCAAGATCATTTTCCTCCTAAAAGACCCTCAGTTGAAATTACTTTGGAAGCCTTTCTCCTTCCAAACTATCCTTTAGAACTACATCCGGCCTAATTCTCGTCTCTTCCAAGGATATTTAGGTAGATCAAATTTGGGCACGGACGTACTCACTCAATTCGTGCCAAAAATATTTTATTTTTCTACGACAAAGGAAAACAATGTCATCATAATTCAACACTTGGGCAAGTTTTGAGAGTCCATCAAAATTTGTTGTATCTTCACCTTCCTGAACTACCTATATATGACCTGATTTCTTGTGGAACCCGATATATGTAGGCAACTCAAAAGCCAGAGCTCGGTCATACTCCCACCAACCAAACCTATTCTCGAACTACATATGACCTGATTTCTCGTGAAACTCGAGATATGTAGGCAGCTCAGAAGCCGGAGCTCGGTCGTAACTTCCTAAAGGATTATGCCAATTCTTGTTAAAAAAAAAATGTGTTTTGTCGATCGGCCAAAATTGGAATGTGTCAATATTTCTTTGCCCACGCCTTCTCTACTCTCATCCGTAGACAAAGAAAGGGGCAACTGTTGACACTCAATTTTGACTCTTCATATTTTAATATTATTTTAAGCTTCTATATCTGAATAATGTGAAAATAAATTTTTCAAAAATATTTTTTGTAATTTGCTATCTCATTTAGCAAAATATTCTGTAAATACTATTTTTATAAATTATATATATACATGTTTTACTACTTTTTGATTTTTTTAAAAATTTATTTATTTATTTTAAATCAATTTTGGCTATTTAAAATTCTCATTTTTTGCAAATAATTATCTTTCATAATCTTTCAAATCGGGAAGCTTAATTAACTCATTAATTGGTAAATCATCTTCTTTTATATTTACAATGATCAATTTTATAAATAAATTAGTTTTGCAATTAACTATTTTCAATATAATCAATGGTGGCTATGTTACATAGCAAATTGAATACAATTGAAATTTTAAAAATAAGTCAAATTGAGCAAGAATATGTGGCAATCCCAGTCTCAAAATACTGGCCAATCTGTGTATGCCACATAAGCATCAATGGATTGTGCCTTCTTAATGCTTCTTGGCCATTAAACCCCTTTTAATCCAATGGCCATATATATATATATATATATATATATATATATATATATATTATATTGGTATTATTTTAATTTGGTTTATTTCCTAAACCGTCCGATCAAATAATCGAACGGCTCAGATCATGCCAACAATTCCAACTTAATGCATGCTTCTCCTTTTCCCAAAATCAGAAAAGTGTTTTCCTTCTTTTCATAAAAGATCGACCTTTCTCTTTCCCTTTTCCCAAAATCAGAACCCTAGCCTCCTTCCTCTTCTCTTCTTCTCTCTCCTCCACCCCCAAAACCGACAGCAACTACATCACAACCCCGCTCCACCCGCGTCACCTCTGTCACAATGCCAACAATGTTCCAACGGCTCCAAGGTCACTATCAATGTCTGAAAGGTGATTCCTTTCAAAGATTTGAATTCAAAATTCAAATACCTTTTCAATTTTCACAAAATTTTTATTTCAAATCCGAATTTTCAAGTCCGGATTTTTCCTATAAATAGAGGCATCTTCCCCCCCCCCCCCAGGAGAATGGGGGGGACCCCTCGATAATACCGGTTGAGGATTCAAAAAACACAGAAAGCTTATACCCCAAAACATCAAAGTAAAAGAGTGATTTCATTACTAGCTAATAGTCTCTTGTTTCCCTCGGTTTGAGTTCGAGTTCCTAAATTGAGTCGTGGCCGGAGAAAACTTGACGGAAAGCCTCTGTTTGCTGCCCAACGCAAGGTGAACCTTTACTCTTTCTTTGTTTTATTTTGAAATTTTCAATGTGTGCCTGATATGGCTTCATAAATTACTATAAGAGTGATTCCTATCCCGTCTTGATGTTATTGTTGTTTCTTGTGAAAAATGGGCCATGTTACCTCGTCTTTATCTTTGATTATCCTTGTGTTGTTGTTTTGCCTTCTAAACGTGCGAGACATATAAAACCCCTCCCGTTCCATTTGTCTCTACTTTTCTTTGTTCAATGTGTTTTATGCAAATCTGTGTATGTGTATTGCTTATTAAATTTCTGCTCTCTAAATGTATAAGTGCCACTTGTTGTTTATCGGAATAAGAATGTGAACAAATTTCCTCAAATTCCCTTTAAGGTTAGATGTAATGCAAGTCATTTGAGAAGTGGACAACCGTATTATGGCTAACAGTTACTTAAACTCGCCTACATATCCATTGTGGATATATATTTTTTTTTTCTTCATCATATGGACACAACTTTGTTGCTTCTGACTTGGTGATAGAAAACTATACCATGACTAGCCAAGCAACTGTATAAATTAATATCTACTGATATAGTTATAAATAAGTGTATAGTGTGTGCAAGCCCTTTTAAATAAGTGATGTTAGCATATGTCTTTAGTTGAACGTAATAATATGAAATTTGCTCTTAAGTTTCCTGTACATTGTTCCGTGGAGTCACTAGTACAAGATTGGTGTTCTTGCTTAAATATGAGTAAAGCTATGAGATTTCTCATTTTCCTACTTGAATTATTTTATTTTATTTTTGTTTTGTTTTTGGATTGAAATACTATTTAATTACTAGTATACATTTAGTCTACTATGTTGGTTCAATATTTTCTTCATTGTGTTACATTTAAAAATCCTATATGTGTCCATGCTATGGGAACAAATAAAATTTGTGATCTTGAGCAGTGATCTTCTCTTATTTGGCCTCTTTCTTTTAGCCATGAGAAGTTTGAATTAAGGTCTTGTAAGTTGGGTATGAGGAACTAGATATGTCCGTTACTTTGCTTTGTTGCCTTTACGTTCTTAATCTAGGGAAGCATAAGATATAGAGATAGAACTTCCTTCTTTTCTTTCTTCTTTTTAGGTGATGTGGTCACTGAAGTTCTTGGTACTTGTGCAAAAACTTTTAATACTCGACATGCATACATATAGAATACAAATACTAGTATCCGTTCGCAATGGGAGGGCTGTCAAAATGTTGTTATGTTAAGAAATATGGATATGAAAAGAATTTCTTGTTCCGTCGTGTAATCAGAATATCGAACGAAGCTTAAATTTCCCATCGATATGTACTTTGTTAATTTTATTAGTTTTCAAATTTGTTTTGGGTTTCTCCCTTCATTTTCAATCTGCAAGTGTAGCATTTATACCTAAATACTTTCCTTGTTACTTGTTTAACTGGTGACATAGCTAACATATATAAACTTTGTGTCTCTAATCTTTTTCCCTCTCCTTTCTTATTTGACATGTACCCTCGGGAGCGCATTTGGAGTTGTAATACAACTCCAAATCTATCCCAATCGGAGAAGTGATCAATGCTTGCATCAAAGGCTCGTGTCTAGCAAGCCCATCTTCGCGTCTAGAGTGTCCAGTGCCCTTTCTTCTTCTCTTCAAATTTATATCTTTGGCACAAATTTTTACATATGTTGTTTACCTTTTGACTAATGTGTTATGGATTCGGCATATATATATATATTTGTTTATGGCATATATATATATATATATGTGTGTGTGTGTGTGTGTGTGTGTGTGTGTGTGTATGTATTTGTTTCTCGTGTTTGAGTTTTATACGAACCTTAGTGATATGGCATGATAGTGAACATAACCGCCTATTCTTCCACCCCCTTTCAATATTTAAACTTGGCTTAGCTTAGGGATGTCTAGGATAGTAATAGTTCTTCTAATTAGTCTCAGTTGTTACTACACATTTTCAGGTTGCTAGGATTGAGTTTCTATGAGGTGAAAGATCTGAAAATTTTATTCACTTGTAGACAGTTTTAATGACTGTTTTCATGTCTTTCTTTCGGCTATGATAACTGCTCCTAAAGTGCTGGTTTTTGGTGTGAGAACGCACCCTTTTAAGAGTGTAAAAGTGCAGATTTTTTTAGTGTAAGAATGCAGATTTTTTAGGGTAAAAAAACTGTTTTGAGAGCTTAAAAGTGGCAGGTCTTTGAGTTTTAAAGTGCAGATTTTTAGGCCAAACAATGCACCCCTTTTTTTGAGCTTTAAGGTGCAAGTTTAATTTGAAAAATGCAGATTTTTGATACTTAAACACAGCTTTTTTTTAAGTTTTTTTTTTTAAGTGCATATTCTTTAGGGTAGAAACACAACTTTTAAGAGCTTTAAAGTGTAGTTGTTTTGAGTTTTCAGATTTTAAAAGCCTCCAAAACACAAGGTATATATGTATTCTTATGCTACCAATTAGGAATATTTACTATCTTAATTCCTATCGTATTTATTTTTGCACATCATTTTGCCACACTATATGTTACTGTATGTATCTAACATACATTTATTTCAACTCTATTTTCCTATTTTTGTATATCTTTATATGTAAAGTTCTTAATTTTTCACATACTTATCATATGCTTACATATTCGTTTACTACATATAATGTACTACCATTACTTTCCATTCTTATATCACTTCAAGAAATCATACTTCCACATACACATATAATTTTACTCTATAATAAGCATAAATATACATAAGGTCATATCATAAGGTCATATTTTACATACATATACCTTTGTGTTTTGTAGACATATATTTATATACCTTGAGTTTATTTTTCTTGAAAATAATAAAGGTTTCTTATCATCTTTTCTAGCGAATAATAAAACAAATATTCTTTCCCAAATATTTTCTAAAACTAAGTTTAAGGACTATCTTCGGATAGGCTTTGAGGGATGCTTAATACCGTCCCCTCGAGTAACCAAAACCCTTATCCAGAATCTCAAATGTTTTTCCAAAGACTAAAAAACAGAGTCTCACATTTCAAAAAATGGTTTTCCTAGTTTTTTTTCCCTAAAAGTTCGGTGGCGATTCTAAAAAATGAACTTTCAAAAAATGAGAGAGTCACAACGACCAACAACACGTTGTGTGTTGTTTCGACCGATTCGAAACGGGGCCCGACAGCGTGGCGACTCTGCTGGGGATATAGACTTAGGTTTTGACCTTAGCAGACTTAGTTTAAGATTGGTATTTGGGAATATTTGCTAACTTTGGTTAATTATTTGCTTTAATTATATACACTGCTTTGCTTGAAAGGACACAAGCCAAATCCAAACTTGTGTTCCTTATTTGTTTGATAACACTATTTGTGACTGCTTTCCTTATACTGTCATTGCACTTTTTATCGAGTCTTTGGCCGTACACTTCACACATTGTAGGTCCCTTAGGTTTCTCTTAGTTAAGCATCATCGTTTTCATTTTGTTTTATTCGCCTTAGGACATGCAAACATTCTAAGTTAAGAGTGTTGATGCGCCATGGATTCAAGGCATTTTCAATACTTCAAACAAGGAAAATATGCAACAACTTGGGTATGTTTGGTTGGTATGATGTGATTTCTATTCTATATTGCAGGAGAATAGGTTTTTGGAGGCAAAATGATCAATAAGGAAGAATCATACTTGAAAATAGAGTATCTGAAGATGAAAGACCCAGGTCCTGCACCAGAGAAGTGACTCACGACAGGACTCACGTGCCGTGAGTCCACCCATGTGACCTGAGTAGGTGTCGTGAGTCAACTTCTAAGGATTTCCAATCTTACCTGATTTCCACGAAACTGACCTACGTGGTGTGCCTTGGTTCCACGACACCAAGTCACGATACCGTGGAAAGTTGTGGACTCTGTTTTTCTACTTTATTTAGGATAGGATTCATCTTGTATCTATAGATACTCCTGTATTGTCCTATGTTGAAGAGTTAGTCAGTACATTATTTTGAGACATATTTCCAGTATTTTAAGAAAGCAAACGCATTATTGATTTTGTAATCTTGGATTACCAGTTCTAGGATTTTTATTAATATTGAGATTTCAGAGTTTTCTTCATTATCGTGAGTTTACAATTATGTTTTCATCTTCAAATTCTTCTTGTGTTCTTACAATAATAAGCAACTAAACCCATTAACTAGGGTTGTGTGAACCATGAGGAATTAACGAAACAGGTTACGTGCAAAGCAATTTTAAATCGGTGTGACTGCATGTATTGTTATTACTTTCGTTATAATTGATCTTCTAACGGTTGCAAACGTTAGAAACTCGCTACTAAACTTGCTCGAGAGAGAGGTAAAGATTGGGAAAAGGGAATAACAATAGAGATTTGAAGCTATCAACCTTCATCTAATAACTTGAGCCATAACTGGGATAGTTATCTGAGATCCAGGACAAGGGTTAGTAGTGCGACACTCGGAGACCGAGGGGAGAAGAGTGAAATTTGTCTAACCAAGGTCAAGAGACGTTTAGATGAACTTAATTTGTTAGATTTTGCATGTAACGCAGCGGGACAGTTTTGCCAAGCACAAATAACCGGTGAAGTTAAGGAATTAGTAGGTATCACAGTCCTAGTGTATTTCTCATATTGTTTACAAATTCGAAAATCAGCAATTGTTACTGTTACCACTTATTCACAAAACCCCCCAAGTTTTACGTATTTGCTAATTACTAAGATTAGCATTCTACATAATTTTGTCCTATTCCCTATGGGATCGACCCCAACCTAGTTGGGTTCTATGTTTGATACAGCAACTGGATTATACTTTTCTGAAGGTATATTTTGGGCTACATCAAGAACTACAAACCATCTTGAATTCTTGATTAGATTAAGAAGGGTGTGCAGTGGTTTAAATTGATTTGATTCTTGAATATTGGCACTCTTGAACCTGCTGAAATTGGAAGAAAATTGGGACCAATTTTGTGGAGTTTTGAATCAAGCTATTGAAACCTCAACTTATAAATGGAGTTCTGGTTTCTGAAATATGTTGGTTGCTGAAAAGTGTGATTAACAGCTAGATTTAGTTTAAAAGGCGGTAAAAGAAACACTTATTTCCAGAATTTTGAATAGTAGTAGGTGTTGATCCTTCGTTAAATATGCAACTAAATTCTGCCCGATTACTATTATTATTAGAGTTAGAAATAGTGAATGCTACTGATTTGAGATTGTTACTATTAGTAATTTGCAAATGATAATTGCCTTTGTTGGAAGTATAAAAATTAAATCTTTTAAAACTCAACGGAATATGAGATTATTCTTATTATGCTTTACTATATTTTCCTAAATCATCAACATATATATAGTATGCTCTTTTGTTAGCTCATGCCCGTGGCTGTTGTACAACACTCAATAGTCATACTATTTTTCATTATATATACAAGTGTTTTTGTATTAACGGACAATGAAGTTCATGTTGGCATATAAAATTTAGGTTCCTGAATATTACTCTGAAAATATAGACACACTTCTCTATCTTTATTTTTGAAAATCATCTAATTTTGTTGGACTATCTAATAGGTATTTAACTTATTGTTCACGTACTCTTTTAGAAACATTAATGTTTTGCATCCTTTCTGGTAAATATGTTGAGATCTTATGTTTCTACTTTAAGAGTTTACTTTTTGTTACTAAGTAGCATAAACTTGTTTTATTACAACTCAAAAATAAGTATGAAGAATCTATCATTCAAGAAAGTAAGGAGCAAGTTCATGTTCAAAAGGTCTTATATTTTGTTAGGGGTGGTTTAAAGATGCGATCTTATGTATATATGCTGCATTTTTCTCTTTATAGGAGTTGATAAAGATGATGTCATACAACTTTGATACGATATATCTGTAATGACCCTCGTATTGAAATTTAGGAATTTCTGTATTTTGACCATTTTTCCCTTTTCTATAGTTGATTTATCTCATTTATGAGTTGCGGGGATGATTGACATGGTCCCCGATGTGTTCGAAAGTATTTTATATGAAATTATGGTTTTGAACATCCTTAAAGGGACTAGTTTGACTTCGGTCAATATTTTCTGATTGGATCCTTGGATGATGATTCTGATAGTTCCATTAGATTAGGAATGTTGATTTTGGGTTAGTAGCATAGTTGGTTTGGGTTCTGAGCCTTTGATTTGTATTTTGACCAGTTTGTCGAAAACAAGTGAAAATAGTCAAAAAGGGATCCCCAGAGCTAATTTATTGTAAACAATCTTTTTTCAGAAATTTAAGGGTTCCATTAAGTCCAGAACATTGAAATTATCCTGGTAGCATTATTGGTTTTTTTGTGGGGTCCCGAACAAATCTCGAGGGTCTTTTCGAAAAGTTTGTGACTTGAGTTTGCTGGTTTTCAGTTTTTTTTGGTGCATGCTCCCTTCCTCTTCAAGTTAGCATCCCTAGACTCAAGTTCACGAAGCTCTGATGTCCATAACTTTGCATTCGCGGCCAGAGGCTCGCGTTCCCCAAGGGTTAAGTTGTTATTCTTCACGTTCATGGCCAGAGGCTCGCGGTCGTGAAGGGTTGAATATTTCCTCTTCGTGTTCGCAACCCTAGGCTCACGTTAGTAAAGGTTCGGGTTGGGGAAACCCTGCGATCGTGACCAAGGGGCCGCATTTGCGAAGGCCAGTAGACCTAGACAAAATATTTCATTTTTGGCCACAAATCATATTTTCTCCATTTTTTCACTTCTAAAGCTCAAATTAGGTTATTTCAAGATGGTTTTCAAGATTTCTTTCATGGGTAAGTTACTAGATCTTTATTCCATCATTTCCCATTGATTTCATCTTCAAATCCTTTATTTTAAATATGATTTTGGGGGTTTCATCTGGTAAAATATAAATTGGTTTTTCTTTGATTTGAGGTCCTATTCCAACTCATTTTTACAAGTATTTTCAACTATAGACTCCTATGATTATGGAAAAATTATTCTTAAAGAAAATTTTGATGTTACCCTTGTACTTTCGAAAAGGATTTTCGAAGCAGATTTTGGACCCAGAACAAATGTAGGCGATATGGGTATCGTTGGACTCCTTTTGACTTGTAGATGTCATATTTGATTAGTTTGGACATGTTTGGTGTTGATTTAAGGAATTTGGGCTTTCAGTTGATGTTTTGGGCTATGTTTGGGCTTGTGGATCTTCTTCTAAGGCAAGTTGAGATATACCTTGACTTTTTCCAAAGTGTTTATGTGTTGTATGCTTGTTTGTTTGTATTTTATGATTTGTTTAGGATTAGGGGTCCCACTTAGGTAAAGTGAAGAGCATCTCTGCAAGTACCGGAGTCTTTTGTTGGAGTGTAGCTAGGTAAATACATAGTGTCACGACCCAACACATCGGATCGTGTCGGGAACCTACCTACACCCACCCCAGATAGGAGAACCCTGAAAATTCCATGATCCAACTAATGCGGAAGTTGAGGCCATACATAAGCCTAGTCAAATTAATGTTTATTAAATGAAAAATCTAATCAAGTTAAGATACGGTTACTCATTTTATTCTTTCCTAACATGTTTTAATACATCAAATATGAAAAATAACTACAAGTGACTCACCAGAACCTAGTCTAAATCGGTACAAGAGCACTAGATAAGGATTAGGGATATCCATGATGCAACATTTATGTAGAATAGAGAGGGCAGGGGCTGCTATTGAATGATCGGTATCACTACTATAGAAACTCCAACTAACCTGCACCATGGCTATATCCCTAATTGGAAATATGGTAAGTGTAACATCAGTACAACCACACGTACTGGTAAGCATCATTGGCCAACTAGGATTAGAAACAAATAACATCAATAATAAATAAGGAGAAATCACAACATCAAGTAAAGTTTCGGTTTTGGATCCCCAATTAACAATTTCTATTACCCCATATTAGCATCACTGTGACCTGCATTTAGCGTCTATGTGACTTACACTTAACATCTCAATGACCTAAACTTAGTCTCTCTGTGACCTACACTTAGCATCTCTGTGACCTACACTTAGCATCTCTATGACCTGCACTCAGCATCTATGTCACCTACACTTAGACTCTTTGTGACCTACCTGTCATTTAATATTTTCATATATCTTTGTCCTTTGACCACCTATTCTAAGAAATAGCTACCACCTTTTAGTCCACGTCCACCCAGAATTCTAGATCCTACCAATTATATACTATTACACCCGTTCCTCTCAGGGAGATCGTAAAATCTCATTCTCAACTTATCCCATCTAGGGACCTAATGTACCTTCATACCATATTTCACCTCTTACCACAATAATGACAAATATGAAAGTAAAATAAATTAACAAAACATTCAAACAGATGAAAGAATGCATGTATGCAAGATGTGCGTATAATCTCTCCTTATCCCTCCCCATCTTATCACCAACAATATCACAATGTACCGGCGTGGTACCCGACCCATATCATATCATACCATATTTGTATCGACATGGTACCCGACCCATATCACATCATACCAAATCTGTACCGGCGTGGTACCCAACCCATATCACAACATATCATCCCAATGCATATGAATGAGTGCATGAAATCAACAAATCATAATTCATGTAAAATATGATAACAATGTCAGCTCACAACCCAGCACGGGTCAATCAAGTTTATAGTTACATCAACCGTCTAATTCATCAATTTGGTGACCTCGTTCTTCACATATATAACACATTCATAAATTACAAAATACCCCTATAGAGTTGTCCTCACCCAAATTCTCATTATTATGCACTTTCCTCTAATAGTATTCCAACCTCAAATTTTCACATTACCTTCTAACTCTGGGAAGCATTAATCACGACAATATGACAAGTAATGCCAACTCTGCAACTGGCTAACCACAATACCTTTTTACTCACTATCTTGTCTCAATACCTTTTTACACACTAACTCATCTCAATACCTTTTTACTCACTATCTCATCTCAATACCTTTTTACAGACTATCTTGTCTCAATACCTTTTTACTCACTATATCATCTTCTAAATTCTGGAAAGCATCAGTTAAGACTATCAAGGTATTAGAATTGTACGAGTCTTTCCAACATAATTCAGGCATTTTAAGCATTTATAAATTAGTCGAGTTACCTTAATTTCCCGATTACCACTTCACACTATTTCATTCAACTTTCGTTATACTCAGACCCTAAAAGATCATAAACTACACACATTCGCTTCATCTTCCTATCCATCGCTTAGCCCATTCGAACATTAACATAACATTAATTAATTCACTAAAATCAAGCCTATCCAAATTTATAAATCTATCCAACCATCCAACTCCATGTCCGAAGGCGTAATGTATGATATTCCCAACATCATTATTAACATTAAATATATCTAGCCCAAGTCTAGTTGCTACAAAATAAACCTTAGCTTACCTCTTAGGCAAAACATACTGCTACGGAGAGGAGTGAGTTATCCGTGCATGCTATACATATTCCCATGTCGAGTTCCCTCCGATTGTGCCTCATAACTACTCTCATGAACTTAGGCCTTTGAAATGCCATGGCTGGGGGAGTAGCGTTTTTTAGGGTATTTTTGGAGGAAGGGGCGACCTGGGGAAATAATAAAAGGGAGGGTTTTTAAAAATTTCTCGGCTGGGCTACTCCCTGTTACCGCTGCAGCAGAACTTTTACCACTACAATGGTTACTAGCAAGTCGTCCCAGTCCTTTATTGGGCCTCTCGGCCCAATTCCTTTAGGCCCAAATTTTCTTCCCTGATTTGATTTTTTTCAATTTTATTTTGAGCCCATCATTCGTCGTAAATTATTCTCGGGTTTTTTTACATGTAATGACAGTTTGGATCATTACATTAGCTACTAATTTACCCGTTGTTCGTCTCTGAACGGCCCTAAGGGTAAGATCAGAACATTTACATGAGTGCTCGATGTATTTTTATCTACAAAAAGCCACTTAGGATAATTAATTAACGCTTATTATACATCCATGATCCTTAGTGGGCACCCATTACAACATTACCTAATCTAGGCCCGACGGTTATTCACACACTTTCCCAGAGACAGATCATAAAATTTACTATTAGGCAACTACCCAATATATCATACTATCTCCGAGCATAAAAGGTCGAGACAAAGTTGGTTCAGGAAGAGGTTTACCACTGTAGATATTAATTATTACTACAATGGTACCTAACCGAGGTAGCGATTCACAACAGTTAAGTAGCGGGAAAATTCATTTTTCCCCATTTTTACTTCACTCTCTCTCGAATCCTCTCAACTCTCTCTGCAAAAATCTCACCCCGTCAATGAATTCAAGGTATTGTCTTTGTCTCTTATACTTTCTTTACGTATTTATCATTATAGAATCATAGAATTATGTTAGAATAGAGGGGCAACTTTTTGAACTTGAATTTGGTAGTATTCTTGAGTATATTGGTTGACATGCTTAGTTTTCTTATGTTTTCAACGCTCCTATAGCGTTCGGGATGTAAGATTGACATAGTTCATGGTGGATTTTTTGCCATGGAAGTATTGAAGATGAGAAGTCATCTTCTCCAACGAATTCCTTTGATTTTGGGTGTTTCACATCCCCATTTTAGGGTAAAAAGGTTCACACACACTTCTCCAAGCTCGATCTAGTCAAAATATTTCCATGGAAGAGGAGGTTGACGGGTTGAAGATGACATTCTGCTGCAGTAGTAACTTTACCGCTACTGTGGTATCGTTACAGTAGTAAGTACCACCGATGCGGTACCCCTGTAGCGGTTAATTGTACTGGGCAGTGTGTCCCCAGTTTTTACTTTTTCTAAAAAAATTTAATTATCCTTCACTCCCTTGGTGTTTTGATATGGTTCTAACTATTTCTTGTTGTATTTACAGGATCATAATGGCCCAACAACCTGTCTACCGCCAATTTCTCAACGAAGAATATCATGACTGCTATGAGGAGGGATTGTATAATAGGGGTTTCCTTCTCAAGTGGAGCATGGTGATGATCCATGTGGAGGAAGAGGTGTTGGGCTTTTATGCCTAATTGAAGGCCTTTGGGTGGGAGGTGTTGAACTAGTCCATCCCTCCACATAACATAAAGGTTATTTGATAGTTTTATGTCAATCTCCCCACCGTAGACTGGTCAGCACCTCACTCTACTATCTGTGTTCGAGGCAAGAGGGTCCCGATGGATGCAGTACCATTAATGATGTTTTGGGTATCTTGAACCCTTCTAATATTTACTGTGAGGTGAGGATTTGAGCGTCAGGCTTAGAGTGTGCAATCAAACTCTTGGCACCAGAAAAATGAGCTATCAAAGTGAGATGGTCCAGCGCCAAAGGGAAAAAAAGCACTTATTTCTCAATCGAGGCCAGGGTGTGGTTAAAGTTGGTGTCCCAAAGGATACATCCCTCAAGAAACATCATAGATGTGGCCTTCCAATGGGCCATGGTGGTGTCTTGTGCCATTGCAGGGACCTGGGTGAATGTGGGGGCTCAAATTGTGGATGAGTGGCGGTATTTTTATGTTCGGAAGAGATCGGTATGAGATTTTTTCCTGCCTTCTTTGGTTACCACACTCTGTGATAGGGTAGACACTATGAGTTAGCATATAACCCCTTGCGTGGTAGGGGTATTTGGGAAGGAAGTAAGAAGAAGAGAAAGGTAGGAGAGGAGGGTGAGAGTAGTCCAGCTAGTGGGGCTAGAAGGTCGAGTGCCTCTTTTACTCAGGCTCCCGTGTCTCTCGGTGGTTAGGAAATTGATCTAGCCGTTGTTTGAGGTATACTAAAGAGGTCTCACCTACCTCCTCCCAGAGTGGATCCTTCGCTACTGCCCCACCAGGCCTGGCCTGAGCTTATACGGAGCTTCGAGAAGAGCTGAATAAAGAAAAGAAGAAGCATCGCTCCTGTGACCGCATGCTTGTTAGGATATGAAAGGCGGTTCAAGTGATGTTCGGGTGCACTTCTCTCCCAAAGAAATTGCCAAACTAGACCAGGAAGGATGCTGAGGAATTCTCCTTCCTTAGTGTCATGGAGGAGGAGGGCTCGGATGCCTCAAGTCTGGGAGATAGGGTCGATAGCTAGTTGTTCCCCTCCCCTCCCCCTTGGTTACATTTTATGTTTTTGGATTTGGGTTTCCCCCGTTTCGGTATATAACAAATAATTTACTGTTTTTATTTTTCATACTTTGCAGATATTTTTCTTCGCCCTCCCTTTTAATAATAATAATCCCCTTATCTTATACTGCGTGTCGAATGAATTTCTATCACTTATTGCTTCGAAAATAGGGTTGCTTTGCAACAATTGCAAAATTGCAAAAATAGGGGAATGCCTAGCGGGATTCTGCCTGGAGCAACTGCAGTGGTTAACTCTATCACTGCAACGGTAAAAGATCCGTTGCAGTGGTTTCCTCCAGTAGCTACACTTTGATTTTTTTCTTACCCATTCTCAGGTTCTTCCTACATGGCACTCTTTTTATGCTCGTTCTAGTAGCGCAATAATCTCTCGTTATACTTCATATACCTGGATTCGCAACTCCATTGCTCTCAAACCTCAACCAACATAATTTTTCATCAACTAGATTAAATGACGCTACACTTTCATTAATCTTCTTAACTACTTAATTCGCCGTCCTCAAAGGTGTTCCACCAAGTGTCAAGAATTTGGGTGGTTTACACGGGATAGGGGTAGAAGAATAGTAGCACTCCAAATCATGGAGAGATGATTTGTAGCTCAAGTTGCAAAAATAAAGATAGACTCGAGGTAACACCCGATCCTTACGTCCATCGGTTTGCTTGGCTGCACACCATCCAAACACACACATACTCAACAATCATATTCGAGAATTTAAACATCACCAAGCAAGTTACCATACACTACCATCAACAATAATACACATAGCATATTTCAACACATCATTTCCTCATCACAAATTCTTAACACTATATTGAATACAACATAACAGTCTACTTTTATGTTTCTTATAAATGACTATCGGTTAGGCGTCTTATCCCAACTTTTCCACGTTAAGAGATACTAATTGGGACCAACTAGTCCTAATTGTGATGATTGAGATACCAATTAGAATCGACTAGATACAAATTGAACTAAACCTAAGGGTATGACATTGAGAGGGCACGATAGAAAAAAAATGTGAGAGATTCCTAGATGACTTGTAGCTTCCTACAGATTTGATGTGGACGTCAACACACCAATCCATAAGACTCTACACAATATTTGTTCTTGTACTGGGAGATCGGTAACTTGGGCTCTGATACCATCTTTGTCATGACCTAACCCATTAAATCATGCTGGGCACCTACTTATACCTACCCCAGATAGAAGAACCCTAAAAATTCGATGATTCAACTAATGCGGAAGTTAAAGACATACATAAGCCTAGTCAACTTAATGTTCATTATATGAAAAATATAATCAAGTTAAAATACGTTCACTCATTTTATTCTTTCGTAACATGTTTTAATACATCAAATATTGAAAATAAATACAAAAAATAACTATAAGTGATTCCCCATAACCTAGCCTAAATCGGTATAAGAGCATTAGACAGGGAGTAGGAATATCCATAACACAACATCCATGCAGAATAGAGAGGGTAGGAGCTGCTGCTGAATGATCAGCATCGCTTCTACAGAAACTCCAACTAACCTGCACCATGGCTATATCCCCAATTAGAGATATAGTAAGTGTAGCATCAGCACAACTACACATACTGGTAAGCACCATCGGCCAACCCAGGTTAGAAACAAATAACATCAATAACAAATAAGGAGAAATCACAATATAAAGTAAAGTTCTAATTTAAGATCCCCAATTAAAAATTTCTATTACTCAACATTAGCATCTCTGTGACCTGCATTTAGCATCTCTGTGACTTACTCTTAACATCTCTGCGACCTATACTTAGAATCTTTGTGACCAACACTTAGTCTCTATGTAACCTATACTTAGCATCTCTATGACCTACACTTAGCATTTCTGTGACCTGCACTTAGCATCTCTGTCACCTACACTTAGCCTCTTTGTGACCTACCTGTTATTTAATATTTTTGTATATCTCTGTCTTTTGACCACCTATTCCAGCCTATACCTCTACCTCCAATACCGACTTATTCTTATAATACCTACCACCCTTTAGTCTACATCCACCTAAAATTTTGGATCCTACCAATCAAATACTATTGCACCCGATCATCTTAGGGGGACTGTAATATCTCTTTCTCAACTCACCCTACCTAGGGACCGAACATACCTTCGTACTATCTTTCACCTCTTACTATAACAATGACATGTATGAAAGCAAAATAAATTAACAAAACATTCAAACAGATGCAAGAATGCATGTATGCAAGATGTGCGCATCATCTCTCCTTATCCATCCCCATCTCATCACCAACAATATCACAATGTGCTGACGTGGTATCCGACCTATATCATATCTATACCGACGTGGTACCCAACCTATATCACATTATACCATATCTGTACCAGCATGGTACCCGACTCATATCAGAACATATCATCCCAATGCATATGAATGAGTGCATGAAATCAATAAATCATAATTCATGTAAAAGATGATAACAATGTCAGCTCACAACCTAGCACGGGTCAACCCAGTCTATAGTTACATCAACCGTCTAATTCATCAATTTGGGGACCTCATTCTTCACATATATAACACATTCTTAAAATACAAAACACCCCTATGGGGTTGTCATCACTCAAGTTCTCAGTATTATGCTTTTTCCCTCTAACTGTATCCCAAACTTGAATTTTTACATTACCTTTTAACTATGGAAAGCATTAATCACGATAATATGACAAGCAATGTCAGGTCAATACAGTCTATAGTTACATCAACCATCTAATTTATAAATTTTGTGACCTCATTCTTCACATATATAACACATTCTTAAAATATAAAACACCCTATGGGGTTTTCGTCACCCAAGTTCACATTATTATGCACTTTCCCTCTAATTGTATCCCAAACTTGAATTTTCACATTACCTTCTAACCCTGGGAAGCATTAATCACGACAATATGACAAGCAATGCCAACTCTGCAACTGGATAACCTCAATACCTTTTTACTCACTATCTCATCTCAATACTTTTTTACTCACTAACTCGTCTCAATACCTTCTTACTCACTATCTCGTCTCAATACCTTTTTACTCACTATCTCATCTCAATACCTTTTTACTTACTATCTCGACCTCTAAATTCAGGAAAGCATCAGTTAAGACTATCAAGGTATTAAAATTGTACGAGTCTTTCCAACGCAATTCAGGCATTCTTAGCATTTATAAATTAGTCGAATTACCTTAATTTCCTGATTACCAGTTCATACTATTTCATTCAACTTCCATTATATTCAGACCCTAAAAGATCATAAACTACACACATTCGCTCCATCTTCCTATCCATCGTTTAGCCCACTCAAACATTAACATAATATTAAGCAATTCACTTAAATCGAGCATATCCGGATTTTTAAACCTTTCCAACTATCCAACTCCATGCTCGAAGGCCTAATGCATGATATTCCCAACATTATTATTAACATTAAATGCATCTAGCCTAAGTCTAATTGCTATAAAATCAACCTTAGATTACCTCTTAGGAGAAACATACTGCTACAGAGAAGAATGAGTTGTCCCGTACGTGCTACACATATTTCCATATTGGGTTTTCTCTGGGGTTTGCCTTGTAACTGCTCTCATGAATCTAGGCCTTTGAAATCTCATAACTGGTGGAGTAGGATTTTTTATGATATTTTTGGAAAAAGGGGGCGACCTGGGAAATAATAAAAGAGAGGGTTTTTAAAAATCCCTCGACTGGGCTACTTTCTGTTACTGTTGTAGTGAAACTTTTACCACTGCAGTAGTTAATCAACCACTGCAACGGTTATCGATAGGCCGGCTTAATCCTGTATTGGGCCTCTCGACCCAATTCCTTTAGGTCCCAATTTTCTTTCTTGATTTAATTTTTTCGGTTCTATTTTGAAACCATTATTCATCGTAAATTATTCTTGGGGTGTTTTTACATGTAACGACGGTTTGGGTCGTTATAACAAGTTAGCCTTTCTTCTTGTAGGTATCCCTAGAATAGATTATAGATAGATAACTTGGTGTTCTTGAATAATTGATAAGGATTATATATATTATTAGCTTGTATCGAACTTGGTGACTTTCTAGAGGATAGTTAGGTTATTCTTACCTTGTTATAGAATGGTTGAGATTTAGTAAATATTTAGAACGTCAGTGGGCTAGTAAAGGTTGACGTACGTATCGGAGTTTAGTATCTCTTGTTAGAGCATGTTGTTAACTAGCATAGTTTCCTTCAAATGACTTAGTCTAATGATGTCATGTTTGTGTGAGATAGACCTATTGTAAGGAACAAATGCAAGTTTTGGGGTAGTTTTGTGATATCTTATTGTTCGGATTATTTATCATTTTTGGGTTGCTGAATAGGGCTTATGTGTATATTATTACTGATTTGGGAGCATATATATTATGGTAATGCTCAAGTGGGGGTTTGAATTGATATTGTTGTCTATAATTGTGCATTTAATTTCCATATTTATTATCGTGTTGTTGGGTAAGGGCTTGACCTATTGTCATAAGCCATGATTATGCATAAAATTGCCATATTTATTGTTGTGCATTAAATTGCATGTGTCATATTGATTATACTCGAATAAGGGACTTTAAAAGATATTATTGATGTCATACATGACCATTTATACCAGCGGTGCCCTACGATGGCTTACATCATGGAACATTGTCATATGGAGTTGATTCTGGGCTCATTTATACTTGTATTGAATGGATTGTTATATTCATACTGATTGGTTGTGAGCATTATATCCTCATATCATTTATACTTGTTCATGAGATTGATACCACTGAGGTTTTCCCCATTCAAAATAAAATGATATTTTTATAAAACCCTTGATCCGTGAACATTAATCGGAGAGTGGATTGAGATTATGGAAAGTATACGGGTTGCGAACTCCTCATGGGTCGTACTTTAGGATCAGCGAGGATTGGTAGGTGTATACATAAAGTTATACGATAACTTTCAAATATTCATCATCACTACATTGCATTGCATTGACATTCTTTGGTATGTTTTGGTATTGTCTTAGTATTTACTCTTGTATTGTATTACCATGATAGAACCTTGTTTGTGATATTGTGTTTGAGCATTCATTTCACTTCACTATATTATCCTTTATACCATCTTGTATTGACTTAGAGGTTAAGATATTATGAGACTTGGGGTATGGTTGTGGCTTAATTTGAGAGACTATTGTATCGCACCTTTTGATAGTATGTTAAACACTTGTACATTCACTCTCCTTATTGTATCCCACATTATTGGTTGATTATAATTGATTAAGCCTGATGTATTATAACAGTGAGTCTTCTTCTTAAATGACTTCCCGTAATCGTGGATCATGAAATGTCTAGCATTGGCTCACCTAGACTAAGGTGCCTACCCTGTATAGGATTATTCTGTACCTGTTGGGTTGGGTTACCCTTCTATATGATGAAATGGTGCATTTACTGGCTTTGGAATTGTTTGGAAAACCTTGGATAGTTGGAGTGGTGGTTCTCGCCATCATATTGTATTAGGGTCAGTTATTGATGATGTTTGCTGAGTACATGTGGTTTCGTACTCGCCCTTGCTTTTCTTTCTTTTTTCTTATTTTCTACACCTTATGCAGGTATTGGTTCAAGTAGTAGACCGTAGATCGTATTTCTTTCAGTATTGGCAATGCGAATATTGAGGTATTGACTTATGGGCTCCAGGAATTACTCAGACCTCTCCATTTTATCTTATGTTTTCTTTGCATTTAAGATACTTTAGTCTTTTGTTATTATTTTTTACTAGAGGCTTCTACTGATGACAATCAAACATGGGATGTGGGATTCTTTTAATTCTCTTTAATTCTTATTCTCTGGGTTGGGTTAGGGTTACTTATCCGGATGGTGTGACAAGTGCCATCACATGCCTATTTTGGATCGTGACAAATTGGTATCAGATCTCTAGGTTCACTGGTCTCATTAGTACAAGTCGAATTTAGTAGAGTCTTGCAGATCGGTGTGGAGATATCTGTTATCTATCTTCAAAAGCTACATAACTTTAGGAGGTTTCCACTCTTTCATTCTATTTCGTGAATTTGTAGCTTTGTAAAACTCAAAAATTCATTATTCGCTCTCTTACAGATGGTGAGCACGCGTTCTTCCATTGCTAGAGATTCAAAGCCCGTGCCTTTAGTGTGAGTTAGGAGCAGAGTTTGAGAAAGGGGTCGAATCGAGATGTCTAGAGCTAAAGGTTACGTTAGAGTTGCCTCTTCAGGTTCTGGGGTTGCTTGTGGTGATAGGTCTATTAGGGGTTAAGGCTAGTGCAGTCACCACCCCTGACCATATATATGCTTGAGGATTGTTTGGTTCGAGTGTTGTAGTTTCTTTAGAGGGTGGCTCCTATTTTGATTCAGCATGCTACCTCAGGGCTTCAGACTTCAGATGCACCTATGACTCCTACTGGTTCTCCTAGTATTAGTGAGATATTGTCGGGTATGGCTCCACATCTAGTAACTTTACCCTTTATGTCCATGGAAGGACAGATTACATATGTAGAGCTCATGAGGATAGACCCTCCTCAGTTCGTTGGAGATCCTAGATTTAATTATTATATATTCTTGCTTGGTTGCCGCGAGAGGTTGCAAAGCTTGGGCTTGGTGGATTCTAATGGAGTATACTTCACTTTATTTTAATTCTTTGGTCCAGCTAGACAGTGGTGGAGGACCCTTACAGAGGGTAGACCTATTGGATCACCTCCTCTTTCATGGGATCAGTTTACTCAAGAGTTTTTAGAGGAGTTTGTGTAGAGCCATGAGAGGCTTGCGGACCAGAGGCTCCATCGATTTGATGATGATAGCGGTATTCAAGTTGGAGACCAGGGTCCTCGTGGTTACGCTTGGAGAGGGTTAGATCATGATGGTCGTTCAGGTTCTTCAAGCCTAGTTCAGCTGGCTCCCACTTCCTAGGGTTGCTTCTTATGTGGGGATTTCAGGCACTATAGGAGTGATTGCCCCCATCTTAGATAGAGAGATACTTTATCAGTTGCTTCAAGAGATGACAGGTCTCAGTATCAAGTTTTTGCTATGTGTTTATTTATTTGGCATTGAGTCTTGATGTGATTTGTGAGTTTTGTTGGATCTTTGGACATTTATACCCCGTAGATGATTCTTTAGTGGTGGATCGGGGGTGTTGATCCTATGTTGTGACGCATTTAGAGTATATCACCGAATTGAATTTGATTTCTTTGAGTATTATGGATTTTGATGTATTTAGGTATGATTTTCTTAATGGTTATGTTGTGGAATAGTGGTGGATCAATTGTAGGTTTCATCTTATAGAATGCCTAGTGGTACTTATTAGTAGTAGACCTTGTGATAGCCTAGGCTTGTGGTGTGGTTGATTCGAGAGGATTACGAGTAAAGGATTCTAGTTGGATAAGGAAAGATTTCCAGGCATTCAGGACTTGCAATTTTGTTACTTCCTTAGTGATTAGTCTTTGCTTACATGAATAAACTAATTGGTATTGAGACACTCCTGGGTCAGATTTGAAGGATTTCAGCTTATGAGTATTTTTGCTTTGGATTTGAAAGGATTTTCGAATGGAAAAGGGTACCTAGTTTGTAGCAATTGTTACTTTTGTAGCTAAGTGACTTAATGGAATATTTTGCTCATGATTTTTGATTTAGAGTATATGTTACTATTCCATAGTTCTTGTATTGAAGGAATACTGAATGGAAAATTAAGTTAAGGAAAGGATAAGGAACTTTCACATAAAGAGTTTTAATATATTCAGAGTTTACCTATGGGTTTGATTTGGAAATTTAAAGTCCTGATAGTGTGGTTCATTAGTAGCTTATGCAGAGTCTAGCGGTGATTCTTTTGAGTTTGATTTGTGATTTGAGCGTCCATCAGTGAGATATAGTGATTGTTGCACTTCTTTTATGGGTTGATCTTCCCTGTTATGACGGGTTGCTTATGTATGTATAGTCGAAGAGACTTTTTGTTCTACAGATTATTGAGGACTTTGGGTTGTTGATGGCTTTCGGATATTGACGGTTGCACAAGGTTATTGTGATGAGTTTCTTGAGTATTCGGTGTCATTTAGAGATTTCATATATGTGGTACATAGAGTTTTATGGTGTTTCTCGATTGCCTCAAAGGGTTGAGCATAAGGGTGTGATTGTGGATTAGTGATCTATGTGTGCTAAGTGTGGCTTTTTAGGGTTTGGTGTGGTTTTGATATCGGTTTTTAGCTTAGTAACTTTAGCCTGAGGCTATAGTACTGTTTGAGTTGATAATGATAGTATCAACCATAGGTAGGTTGATTTAGTGTTTGATGGGTAGTTATATGGTTTTATGAGTTCCTTGGCATTTCGTAAGTTCGAGGATGATTTTTGATTTTGTGGTGCAGTCAGTGTCTAGTGATGTCTTGGGCAGGTTTAGATTAACCGGGCATGTTCAGAACTTCTATTGTATTTGACTCAATTTTTGGATATAGAGGAAGGTCATTAATAAAGGGTCTCGGCTTCATTGGGAAATTTGCACTTAGATGCTAGTGTTGTGACCTTGTGAGTCATTATGTGATAGATTTCTGGATCTATGGTGAGACGAGTAGTTCTCTAATTGTGATTCCGCGTCGGGGTGCTTGCTTGATGTCTCTTAAGGGTATTTTCTATCCCTCACCTATTTTGGTATTTTCTTGCTTGGACGTTCGAGGACGAACGTGAATCTTAATTGGTGGTAGATACTGTAATGACTCTCGTATTGAAATTTAGGAATTTCTGTGTTTTAACCATTTTGCCCTTCTCCATAGTTGCTTTATATCATTTATGAATTGCGGGGATGGTTGGCACGATCCCCGATGCATTTGAAAGTGTTTTATATGAAATTATGGTTTTGAACATCCTTAAATGGACTAGTTTGACTTTAGTCAACATTTTGTAATCCGAGCCTCGAAAGATGATTCTGACAGTTCCATTTTCGGAATGTCGATTTTGGGAGCCTTTATTTTGTATTTTGACCCGTTTGTCAAAAACTAGTGAAAATAGCCAAAAAGGGGTCCCGGAGGCTAATTTGTTGTAAATGATGTTTTTTCAGAATTCGATGGTTCCATTGAGTCTGAAACGTCGAAATTAGTCTACTAACATTATTGATTTATTTCTGTGGGTCCCAAATGAATCTCTTCCTCTTCACGTTCGCAACCCTAAACTCGCGTTCACAAAGCTATGATGTACATACCTTCGTGTTTGCGACCAGAGGGTCACATTCGCGAAGGGTTAAGTTGTTATTCTTCGTATTTGCAGCCAAAGGCTCGCGTTCACAAAGGATTGAATATTTCCTCTTTGCATTCGCAACCCTAGACTTGTGTTCACAAAGGTTCAGGTCAGGGCAACCTTGCAATCAAGACCAAGGGCCCACAATTGCGAAGGCGAGCAGATCTGGACAGAATATTAATTCCATTTTCGGTCCCAAATCGTATTTTCTCCATTTTTGAACTTTTAGAGCTCGAATTAGGGCTATTTCAAGGGGGGGTTTGAGATTTCTTCTAGGATAAGTTTCTAAATATTTATTCCATCATTTCCCTTTAATTTCATCTTCAAA
The DNA here is from genome assembly GCA_031232105.1 of Capsicum rhomboideum. Taxonomy (NCBI): domain Eukaryota; kingdom Viridiplantae; phylum Streptophyta; class Magnoliopsida; order Solanales; family Solanaceae; genus Capsicum; species Capsicum rhomboideum. The sequence continues at coordinate 154,181,271 of CP124714.1, forward strand.
ACAACTTCAAATCCTTGATTTTAAATGTGATTTTGGAGGTTTTTACCCAGTAAAGTATAAATTAGTTTTTCTTCTATTTGAGGTCCGATTCTAACTCATTTTTACGTGAGTTTTCAACCATAGGATCCTATGATTATGGATAATATTATTCTTAAATAAAATCCTAATTTTACCATTGTACTTTCTGAAATGATTTTTAAAGCAAATTTTGGACCTGGAACAAATGTAGTCGATATGGGTATCGTTGGACTCCTTTTGACTGATAGATGTTATATTTGATAAGATTGGACGAATTTGATGTTGATTTGAGAGAGTTGAGCTTCCGGTTGATGCTTTGAGCCGTGTTTGGGCTTGCAGATCTTCTTCTAAGGCAAGTTGAGATGTACCTTGACTTTTTCCAAAGTGTTCATGTGTTGTAAGCTTGTTTATTTTTATTTTGTGATTCATTTAGGATTGGAGCTCTCTCTTAGATGAAATAGCGAGCATCTCCGTTGGTACCGAAGTTTTTTGTTGGAGTGTAGTTAGGTAAATACCTATACTAGTTAGCCTTGCTACTTGTAAATATCCGTAGAATAGATTGTAGATAGATAACTTATTGTTCTTGAATAATTGATAGGCATTACCTATATTATTAGCTTGTATCGGACTTGGCGACTTTCTAGAGGATAGTTAGGTTATTCTTACCTTGTTATAGAATGGTTGAGGTTTAGTAAACATTTAGAATGTAAGTGGACTTGTAAAGGTTGACGTACTTATCGAAGTTTAGTATCTCTTGTAAGAGCATGTTGTTAACTAGCATAGTTTCCTTTGAATGACTTAGTCTAATGATGTCATCTTTGAGTCAGATGGACTTATTGTGAGGAATAAATGCTAGGTTTGGGGTAGTTTTGTGATATCTTATTGTTTGGATTATTTATTATTTTTGGGTTTTCGAGTGGGGCTTATGTGCATATTATTACTAATTTGGGAGCATATATTGTGGTAATGCCTGACTGGGAGTTTGAATTAATATAATTGGCTATGATTGTGTATTTAATTGCCATATTTATTATATTGTCGCCGGGTAAGGGCTTGACCTATTATCATAAGCCATGATTGTGCATTAAATTGCCATATTTATTGTTGTGCATTAAATTGTCTTTATCATATTGATGATACTCGAATGAAGAACTTTAAAAGATTTTATTGATGTCATGCATGACTATTTATACCAGTGGTACCTTACGATAGTTTATATCTTGGAACATTGTCATATGGAGTTGATTCTAGGCTCATTTATACCCGTATTGAATTGATTGTTATCTTCATACTGCTTGCTTGTGAACATTATATCCTCATATCACTCATACATATCCATGAGATTGATACCGCTGAGATTTTCCCCATTCAAAAGAAAATGATGTTTTTATAAAACCCTTAATCCATGAACATTAGCCGGAGAGGTGTATGAGATACTGTTGTAACCTTGATCCGTAAACATTAGCTAGAGAGAAGGATTGAGATTATGAAAAGTATACGGGTTGCGAACCCCCATGGGTCCTACTTTAGGAGCAACGAGTAGGTGTATACTGTATACAGAAAGTTATGCGATAACTTTTAAATATTCATCATCATCACTACATTGCATTGACATTCCTTGGTATGGTTTGGTATTGTGCTAGTATTTACTCTTTTATTGTATTACCATGATAGAACCTTGTTTGTGATATTGTGTTTGAGCATTCATTTCACTTCACTATATCATCCTTTATACCATTTTGTATTGACGTAGAGGTTGAGATATTATGAGACTTGAGGTATGGTTGTAGCTTAATCTGAGAGACTATTGTACCGCACCTTTTGGTAGTATGTTAAACACTTGTACATTCACTCTCCTTATTTTATCCCACATTATGGATTGATTATAATTGATTAAACCTGATGTATTGTAATAGTGAGTCTTCTTCTTAAAAATTTTTTCTTAATCGTGGATCATGAAATGTCTAGCATTGACTCACCTAGACTAAGGTGCCTACCCTGTATAAGATTATTTTGTGCCTGTTGTGTTTGGTTACCCTGATATGATGAAATAGTGTATTTGCTGGCTATGAAATTATTTGGGAAACCTTGGGTAGTTGGGGTTGTGGTTCTCGTCATCGCTTTGGATTAGGGTCAGTTATCGATGATGCTTGCTGAGTACACGTGGTTTCGTACTCACCCTTGCTTTTCTTTTCTTTTTCTTATTTTTTGTACCCCATACAGGTGTTAGTTCGAGTAGTAAATCGTAGATCGTGTTTCTTTCAGTATTGGCATTGCGGAGATCAAGATAGTGGCTGATGGGCTTCAGGACTTACTCAGATCTCTCCACTTTATCTTATGCTTTCTTCACATTTAAGATACTTTAGGCTTTTATTATTTGTTCTAGAGGATTGTACTAATGACAACCAAACCTGGGGTGTATCTTTGAGATTTGTGTCTCGTATATATATATTTAGGATTCTTCTGTTTCTTCTGCTTCCGCTTTTGATTCTCTTTAATTCTTGTTCTTTGGGTTGGGTTAGGCTTACTTGTCAGGAGGGTGTGACAAGTGCCATCACTTGTCTATTTTGGGTCGTGACAATATCTTTCTTTTGTTGTTGTATTAACGATGAAGTTTTATATGAATTTAATTATTTAGTATATTGTCGGATGCGTCTGTTTTTGGAATAATTATATTATTATTTAGTTGTATACATTTTTGTATAATAGCAAATGAAAATATGGTATTTGAAAATCCTTTATTATTGACTTATCAAATATTAAAATGATCATTAGCGACGTTGGCCGTTAAAAGTATTGGTGTTAAAACTAACATAAAATTAACGAAAGAAATTTTGGTCATTAAAAGTACTTGTATGGCTTAGTTTCTTTGTCATTAAATCTTTTTAACGACCGGATGACAAACTTGCAAAGGGCAAATCCCGTCACTATAAAGGACATATAACGACTGGATTTTATGTTGCCTTTAAATGGTTTTTTAACGACGGACTGCAATCCGATCGTTAACTTTTAACGATGGAGCTTTTAAAGACGGTGACTACTGAATTTTTTCTGATCATTATTGACTTTCAGCGATCGGATTTGGACTTTTAACGACCAAATTTCCCGTCGCTAAAGATCTTTTTTCTTGTAGTGCTAGAAGTTTCCTCATAATCATCATCAAGCCCATAATCACTTTCTTCAGTATTATATTCATCACAAGAAGAGTATGTGGAAGAATCATACCTTGAAGCATCATAATTTTCAAAGTAATTGTTGGAAGCATAAGAATCTCCATACTAACATCCTACACCATAGGATCTATAATCTTCATTTTCTCCATAATCTTTACTGTAGTAACTCTCATTATCCTCATGGTCATAATCTTCAAAATCATCATCACAAGAATCATTCGTAGCTATTGAAGACATGCCTGCAACCAAAAGAAAGTAGCAACAAAGTCAAAGTACCTCACAAATTCACTCCCTCACGTTATCACTCAAAACTCTTGTATACACTCAAAGTCAAGGATTTTAGACCTCGCTCAATTAATCTCACCAACTCTTGTCTTTTTTCTCTCAAGGAAATTTCCTCAAATCACTTCCAAAACCAACAACTCAATCAACTTAAAGTAAGCATCCAAGTATCAGCTCGGAATGAAGTTTATGTAAATCAAGAAATGATAATTAAAAACTAAAGGACAAGGAAACAAATAAATATACAATGAAATGAAAGAAAAAAAATATAAAATAAATTGGCACGAATAAATTAAATAGATAAAAACTAGTTTAACATTAAGTATGAACTAATACTCTAAGTAAACCAGTTAGAATTAACAAGAAAAAAAGAGAAAACAAGTAGGAAGGCTATATATTAAATGGAGGAATATTTGGGCTATTTTTGAAAATTTCAAATTCATCTTCTTCTCCAAGAAGCTCAATTATTTTTTTGAACCAATTTCCTTCAATACTCAATCAAATGAGCTCAAATTTGAGACACAACCTTCCCATAACTCTATCAACAACTTCCAACCAATAATTTTTTCAAACAAACACCAAATCAACAAAATTCATTTTTCAAGTTCTTCTTTAAAGCTTCAAATCTTAACAATGGCTCTTAATTTTTTTAAGCTATGTATTTCTTGATTTTCAACTATGAAACAACAATATGTAGCTCAAGGAACAATATCAAACAACCTCCGAATGAATTTTATTTTTTTAAAAAAAAAATTAAAAACTACTAGCCAAGGATTAAAAATTGTAATAACAATTCTTTAGCATTACTCTGATACCAATTGATATAAAACGAGATACAAGTAATCCAAACAAGATAATAAGATAAGATACAAGGATATAATTAAGAAAAGGGAAAAGAGATTTAGAAAAAAAGAAGGTAAAATCTAACAATTAAAATACATTAATCATTAGATTCAATCAAAGAGAGTTCAATGAAGAGATAAGAGGGTTTTCCCCAAAACTCACAAAAGAGTCTCAATTCATCCAAAAACTACTTAACCCTAATATGAAAGACATAAAGACTATTTATACTAGTCCTGTAAAAATAGCTAAATTACCAAAATAATTAAATTATTAAAAATAGCCACTTCAGCACATTGGTGGCCTTGAAGTCTTCCATCCATACTTTCTTTAAGTCTTTCAAGCCCATGATGGTTGGAAGAATAGTTCAAAGCCCTTGATGACCTCCTTCGTTATCGCCACTTTCCTTATAAATTCATTTGAGCATGTTATGAATTTTAAAAAGCTCTTTTAATGATCCTTTCGTGACACTTTAAATTCTTTGTTGGTGGTTGAACGCCTCCATATTCAAGATAGCTCACACCGTCACTTTTGCTATCAATCTTGCTATCTCATTTGCATCACTTCTATTGGAGCGATTAAAGGTATATAAGACTAACGCTAAGTGTGGGATCATCATTGTTCCTTCCCACAATTCATTCTTCCATGTTTATGAAATTGTCATCATGAACTATCAAGCTATACTCAAGTAAACCATGTTTTCCATGAATTTCCTTTCTTGAGATAATTAGAGCTATTCTATGAATTCTATTATGTCTGTTCATGTAGATTTAATTCAAACTCATTAACTTCTATTGATTATTTGTTCATGCTTATAGTTATTCAATTTCATGAGTTTTGAGATTTTATGAAGAGTATAATTTATGAAACTATATGATTTGAGTCAAGACTCCCTTGCATGATTTATAAAACTATATGATTTGAGCCAAGACTTCTTTTCATGGTTTGTAAAACTATATGATTTGAGTCAAGGCTGCATGATACGATTTTTTACTAGTTACATCTGAGCCCCCAATTGATCTGGGGGCCAGGGGCTTAATGGAGCCTCCCAATTTAATTAGGGCTAGGGAGCTCAACTAGGGCCCTCTGTTTAATTTGGAGCCAAGGTTCTCAAGTGAGCCCCCTAGTTAAATTGGGGTCAGGGTGTTCATACAACTGTCTTTATATACATGTATGTAGGTCGGTTTAGCCAAAAAGAAACCCCATTATAAAAAATATGCATTTAGAATTTCATATTCCATTCAAGCTATGATTATATGTGCTTTTAGTTGTCCTTTTTATTCAACTATACTTCATGTCTATTATGCTTGCATACAATATAATTTCATATATACTTAAGTCCCTTTTGGCTGGAGTGCTTCTTTTTAAATGATGCAAACTTAGGTGCTCAAAGTGAGCGAGCAATATGTTAAGTACTATATTTCAGCTCTTGGTGAACTCCTTTCATTCTTGGAATATAAATAGTCAGTTTCATTTTTATTCAAGTTTATGGATCAGATCGGGGGCTTGCCCTGATAAATAATATTTAGTCATGTAGGCTTCATAGATGGTCAGTCAGTATACTTTTACGTCATGTCTTCCAGTTTTGACCTTTGTATCACTTTATGAACTTAAAACTATGATTACAAAAAGTACTTTATTTAAAATACTTATTGTCTTATGTTTAACATATATCTCAAATGTTTTAAAATTATTCATTTTGCTCATGTTTAGATGCATGCTCTATGTTCATGTCATGTTATGGATTCACTCGGTTCAGCAATGGCATTGGGTGCCGTCCACTTCCAGAATTTAGGCTTGAGTCATGACATGGGTATTATATGATCATCACAGAGTTTATAATACACTCTATGATAATACTATAGAGGAGAATGCTTACATAATGCAAAAATATAAGGGTCAAGAAGAAGGTTGAGTTATCAACCTCAAACTTTCTTTTATATATGCATGAACTAAAAAAGATAGCTTGCCTGTCTAAAGTAATTTGATGTATCTTTCACCTGTCTTTTTCTTCAAATCTGTCCAATAACACTTCTTTTTGAATTTATTGGATTTTTTTTAAGTTGTTGACACTGTCAGATCATTCTTCTTTTTCAGTCGCATCAGTAGGTACCTTGGAACAAATTCCTAGATTACCTTACCATCCCAACTATGTTGACTTTCATGTGTCTTCTTTTTGCTTTTGTTGCTTCTACTATTTCACTTCTTTGTTTCCTAGGTGAGAGATCCCCGTCCCTAGCCACTTGTCAAAACACATATCCAGCATATTATCTTCCTCCTCATCCTTAAGGAAGTCCTCATCCAAATCTATAGCACAAGCATTAACTGGATTGAGTTTTGACGCTAAGTTTCCCAATTTATTCTTCTTTGCGATCACACTTTTAGGAATAAATATCGAAATTTCTGGATTCAATTTGCTATTCAAAGGATCAGAGGAGGTGAAATTTGATTCTTCATCGACCAAATCAACCCACCTAGGATCACTTATCTCCCCTTATTTTTCCTTACAGATAATCAAATTATCTGTGAAAAATACAAATATTTCTTGTTCATTATCAGACAATCACTTATTCACAAAGTTAGTTTGAGAAAGCGATGGCATATCTTTCTCTATACAACACTTTCGTTGAATTTTTCTAGTACCAGACAATGGTTCATAAAAATTTGGAGTTGATAATATTAAATTAAGATGGACACATGACTGAAAATTTTTAGTCGCACCTTTTAACAACTTGAGAATTACTTGGACTTGTCGAAGAACCAATACGACTGTCAATTAATTTCTTACTTGCAATCACAGTCCAATTTTCAGATGCATTCTTTTTATTGCTAAAATTTTCAGCTTGCAAGTCAAGAGGTTTTAAAGCTGCGACAGTTTCTAGGTTCTCATGCTGTGCAATAGATTTTTTAACTTGTAAAGCATCACATTGTGCAATTCTTTTGTCATCATCTGTAGCAAACTTCATCTTGATACCATGGACTACTTAACCAGCTCCTTATCTTGTCAAAGATTACCGACATCTGTATTTTTGTTTCCAGTGGCATTGCAATCTAATGGTTGCGCAAAATCAATTTGCAACTTATAAACTAAAGCTTTTGAATTAGCAATACATTGTCTAGCGGTATTATTAATCCCAAGCCTCGAACTAATAGAACTTTTATTTTCAATATCATTTAGTTGCTTCACGGAATTGACTTGTGATGCTACTACCAAAGCTTTGTAGTAGTTTCATCGATTGCACTTCAACTCCAACACAGTCAACTAAATCTACAAGAATCACACCTTGTTGATTATTGCAAAAACCTGAAACATTCATTTGTTGTTGCTGCAATATCTCTCCAGCGGAAAAGAAAATACTTTTTGATGACCATAGATAATTTAATGAAAATAATTATCAAATAAAAGTTTATGTGTATATATTGTACCTGGTTTAGTATGCTACGTTCTTGGCTTCATTTATATTCTTTTATTTCTCATTTTGTGATCCAACTTGAACAGTAGCTTAGCATTAGCTTTCAACGTCTTTTGTATTACTAGATAAGATAAGAAAATGACAGAATGAGAATCGTGATTGATTAGATTTTTGTGTTGATGATAATGTGTTACAAAATGAGAACAAACAAGAAATGCAAGAAAATAAAAAGAGATAAAAGAAGAAAATTTTCTTATTCCTTCAAGAGCGTTTAAATATATCATCCATCAGATCATCACCTATCATATCCCTATTTATATTATAACAAGAGGATAGTTATAAGACTGCTTTAAATATGACATTAAACCTTTTGAGAATGAGAGGAAGAATATGAGGATATGAGAGGTCAATGAAGAGATTGTGAAGGTGTGAATCTTACACACATAATAGTGGAAATTATAGCTTAAGGTTATGGATACCCACATTTAGGGGGTGTTTGGCCATGAGAATTTTTCCCTTTTTTCTGAAAAATTATTTCATTTTAGTGACAATTGTAGTGTTTGGCCATAAGAATTTCAAATACAATTTGAAATTGTATTTGAAAAAGTGAAAGCAAGTGAAACTTCTTTTCACTTTTTTCACTTTCACTTCTCTCACAAAAAGTCAAAAAACAGCTCCAATTTATATTCACCGTCAAACACAACTCCAACTCCAACTTCAACTCCAATTTCAATTTCAACTCCAACTTCAAAAGAAATAGTTTTCGTGGCCAAACACCTACTTAAATACCCTCCGTCCCAATTTATATGGCATAATAAAAATTTTGAAAGTCAACCAAATTTTTTTTATATCATTTAAATATTTTAAGTCGTTAATTATTGTGATTTATAGTACTTTTTACATAGTTTATTCAAATATATAAGTTTTATTTTTTAAAAAAATTAAATTTTTATATCTGAATTCACCATCAAAATTTAAGAGTTTGAATCTCATAATTTCATCTATGACACATAAATTAGGACAAAGAAAATAATACTATATTTACAACATATTCAATAATATACCATTTTTTCAACAAGAATTATTTTTGCATTTATTTCCCTTTGCTTTTCCATACTCCCAAATAACAGGTACGTGTCATTAATTGATTGGCTGTATCTATGTGGCCTCTTCCACGTATAAATCAAGCTTTTAAAGTTCACACTATAAAAACCAATTAAACAACAGGTCAAAAAATTTCTCATCCATTTTCCTTCCAGATCGAACACAACATTTCCCTAATTGTCAGCATTCCAAGGTATTTTTCTCCTCTTCAAAAGTTCATTTAATTAATTTTATCGAATGAATTTGTGTTTTTACCTGCAGATTTGTAATTAGATTTGTTGATGCATGTGTTAATTATGCTTGTTAAAATTTTCAATTTTTTTAGTTTTAATTTGAGAAAGCTGTTGTAATTGATCGTTAACGTAGCAAATTACCTTTGCATTTTTTAGATCTGAAATCTGATGGATCTAAATTTTTTGAATTGTGTTGATGTTTTATGATCTAATGGATTTGACATTTGATCTTTCGGGTCAGGGCGGGTCGGGTAGGGTTTTGTTCAGATTCAGCAATTTGTTAGGAAAAAAAAAAAACAAGTTTTCTGATTTTTCCGAAACCGCGATGTGAATTTATGCTGATGATTTGTAAATCATGTAATGCAATGATTCTACGGGGCGTTTTGCCATGAAATTTTTTCACTTTTTCCGAGAGTTCAACTTCGGAAAACACGTTTGACCATAAAATTTCGGATAATAACGGAGAATTTTCAGGAATTTGAAAAACAACAAAAGGCTATTTTTACTTTTTTTCACTCGAAGTTACTCACAAAAATTCAAGAACAACTCCAGTTTTCAGATATTATTTTTCACTTTGAAAAAAAAAATATTTGCTTTACAAATTTCATATTGAAACATGGCCAAACACCCACTACAACTCTGAAATTTGTCGTGGTAATGAGTGCGGATTTAAATATTAGGTTAATCTATTCCCTCCTTAAATTGCATACATGTAAGTTGTAAACCCAAGCATCTTGTGATGGTGTTGGGGATTCGTTGGCTAGTTAGTGTAGTTGGTGGTATGTCAAGCACTTGCTTGAATTGCTTGAGTTAGCTAAAAAAAAATTTAAACTGGATGCCCTGTATTCGAATAGTACCAGTCTTATAAATGTAGTTAGCAATTTTAGGCCAAAGTTGCAGTATAGCAGGGGCAAGGATGATGAATAAACGGTACATCATTTTGTTTGCTATATATGCTTTTCTTGGCATGAAATTTTATTCAATTGAATTCATATTCAATGGAAAATCACGGGCTCAGTGTTCTTGGGCTGCATTAGTGTGGACAAATTCAAGATTCACAATCTCTTTTCACTTGGAGTGGACTGAGTAACCGCTGTGCGATATGACCTAGAAGTACATGAAAAGAAGCGAACCACGTTAGGGTGTGCTAAAAATGAAATGAATGTTGGACTCGTCTTCTCAGTAACCAGTCTGATTCTCCTGAACATTGATGAATCAGCTTTTACCTTGCCCAATCATGTCTTTGGTACATGATCCGTTGCTTTGTTGGTCTCAATGTTGCATGATAATGTAAATGTTGAATTGTTAATACTAATTCTCCATTTAAACCATCTCATGCCAATATTATGTAAGATAAAATAAAAATAAAACATAGTAGAACTCCTAGAAAAGCATATGACATGAAATAAAAGTGCTAACATGGCTACACCCTATTCTAAACTAATAGGTACCACCTATATAGGTCTGTCTTCCATTGTACCCTATCTTTCACCAAGTCTGCATATGGATTCCTAGAACTTATAGGTCCTCCGATACATTCCAAGTATTTTAAGGTTTATGTCGCCCCTTTTAACAATACCTTCACTTAGTCACTGACAATGACCATAATACTATCTCAAGTGACCTCTCATTTTATAGTCGGTGTTTGTTACTTGAACTTTCTTGTGAATGTGGTCATTTCTACTCTTGTCTAGTCTTTTATGACCTCATATACACCTTAGCATCTGCATCTCTGCGACCTCATCTTGTGGATATGGTGTTTGATTGGATCTATTAAATAATAATGCTTCAATTCTTTTTTTTAAAATAAATAAATGGAAAGATTGAGTTTCCTGTCAAACTGTTACAGACATGGATCACTTTCCTCCCTTAGATTGCACTTACACTATGGGCATTTGTGCAGTAATGAACTCTACTGAAGTTGATTCTTATTAGTCTTATCCTCCTAATCCGAGTAAACATGTATAACAGTTCTAGCATAGTCTCATACTTGTGCGATTTTTGAACTTCTAGTACCAAATATACGAGAAATTGTTGACACTACGAAGGCGAAACTATATAATAGAGCTTGAAAGTCCTAAAGATATATAGCAAATGAATAATACAAAAATACTATTATTTCAAATTGTTTAATGTTGTCCGACTAATATGTCTTGACTAATACCCAGTTTGTCCCAACTGAGTCGCCTAATTTGACTCTGATGGTTGAGTTGATTAAATGTATTGACTGATAGTTGATGTATCAACTCCATATGTGTAATGTATGGAAGGAAAGAAATTCCAGATATTTTGAAGACGAGAGCAGTTCCATTCAGAAAATTAGGATGAATTGTTGTAGTGTTTTTTTTAATCTTTGGTGTAAACAGAATATGTGGGGGGAAGTAGGATACTTGATAGATTTAATTGGCAATGCGTAAGTGCACAGTTTTTTGGATAGGAGTCCTTTTCTACCTTTGCAACTGCAAATATCCCCTCTTAACATGTTTTTGATGTTATGAATGTAGCAATACAGTTGGTTACCTATTTCAAAATAAAAAAACTCCATACTTGTAATGTATTGTTGGAATGCCTGGATGCAATAGTTTCCATGTTCCCGTTAGTCGATCAATCCTGTAATCATTTGATTGTTAGTTGTTTACTGTCTTTTATATGTTCACTGTGTGTTGAGAATTTGCAATATATTTAGTGTGTTGAAAGATTTCTGTGAATCTTCCTACTAAAGATTTTATATTCCATACTTTCAGACAGTGACTATAAATGGCTTTGGGTGGAGGTGGACCGCAAAGGGGGACTGCTGCAGCAGCTGCTGCTAACCTGCGTCGAAGGAAGACCGCTGGTGGCGCTGGAGGTGCAGGAGGAGCAGGTGGTACCATGCTCCAATTCTACACTGATGATTCCCCCGGACTCAAGATATCCCCCAATGTTGTGCTTGTGATGAGTATTGGCTTCATATCCTTTGTCGCGATCCTTCATGTCATGGGTAAGCTCTACTTTGTCCGCTGAGAGGGATAGAGAAATTCAGATATCTCATTGCAGACTTGGGAAATTTTTCTGGGGCAACAACTTCTTGGTTGAAGGACAACTGACATTGTAGCTTTACTTTCTTTTTGTTTTTCTATGCAATGAAGTTTATAGAAAAGTTTTCTAGTTATGAGTTGACTGTTTCTTATGCTATCTGTGTTCCAACGTCTAATGAATAGGACGGCACCAAATTCTAGTTTCTTAGAACATGAATGGAATCATGTTGCAATTATAGCTTTAGTGGAAATGATTTTGCTTTGCTCACTGCATGATTCTTCTGAACAGCTTAATGCTTCCTCTTTGTGTACCAATGATGGTAATCCATATCTTATGAGTTATGACCTGACTGTCCACTGCTCCTTATGAGTTCAGAATCGAATAGAATTAACTTGTATTCTCATCAACAACCCCAATATGGTGCATATTTTGATGTCAGTGTTTGGTCTAGAGTTGCTAAATCCCATTCTTTTATAGCTGCTAACAGGCGAATCTCTCCTCTTTTCTGTGCTTTGTTTTAGCTTCTGGTTTCGCTTCTTTTTTTCACAGGACATTTTAACTGTATATAAGTAACTTAAAACTATGTAATGTTGCCAACTTATATGATTTTTAACTTTAGAAATTATGCGCTCTATTCCTCGTGGGAAGAGGTACAAAATTACGATTACACACAATTATACAGATCTTGCGAGAAATTATGAGGTTAATGCTGGGGCAAGGAAAAAAATAAAAAATGCTCCCAGGCACATTCCCCAAGAATCTTCTCTCTCCTACTTCCTAGGAGGGGAAACCACCAGTTTCCGGTGCTTCCTTGCCGGAAAACATCCTCTCTTTGTTTCCCAAATCTAGGCTACCACCTTTTGTGATAGCTCCCCTCTCTCTGTCCTCTCTTTCTTACCATTCACTCTACTATATTTGGCTCTCTTTTCCAGACATGGAAAACAAAATTTACTTCAGATCAGGGGGCAAATCATACGACATTACGGAATCGAAAACATCATCAGAAACTTGGTTTGATTGGGTGGAGGAGTCGAAAATGTCAATCAGAAGAATGGTGTTATGCAGAGGAACTTTGTTGTGGATATGCAAAAGACTAAAGGAGGCTTCTGATATTAAAGGCCAAAGCTTCAAATCTTGGAGGAGTAGGGCTGTCTCGACCCATATTTATTGCACTCTTAAATTCAATAAATATGGTAGGTACATCTCAATCATAACCGTCAAGGGACTGAGCAGAACAGTGATCATTATTCCAGAAAACACATTTAATGAAGGGTGGGAAAGGTTGGCCATTAAAGTGGAAAACTTTATTAATAGAAGTATAGAGTCTCAGGGAGCTGTAATTACATCTGGAGAAAGAATACGAAACAACTTTGAAGGAAAAGGTAATTTCGTCGGGGCTTTAAATAAAGGAAAATGGACTATGAAGAATGCTGATAAGTCTCTAATTCAACCTTCAACTTGGGAAGACAATGAATTGTTGAGAAGATGTCTTGTTGGTAGATTCCATGGAGGAGAAGAGGTGCCAACACGAAACGAGGTCAGGAACTGGGCTTAACAGACCTGGAAAGGAGCCCCAAACACTCTGGTCTACGATATGAATGGTTTTGAATTCCTCTTCGAGTTTCAAAATCGAAAAATAGTGGAACATGTTCTGATGGGAGAATGGAGACGGCAAGGAACCAATCTGAAATTAGACTGGTGGTCTCCAACAAAAGGGGCGGTTCATGAATGTTCTAGTTTTGACTGGTTCTGGATTAGAGTTCTTGGTCTTCCCCTGCACTTATGGAACAAAGAGGTCATGAAGAAGATTGGAGATGACTGTGGCAGATGGTTGGAGAATGAGGAGGAGACGGAGCTGAAGAATCACTTGAGATGGGCAAGAATCCGAGTTCAAGGACCCAAGGAAAACATTCCGACGAAGGTAGAGATCACAGACGACAAACTGATTTTCTCCTTGTCGATCTGGGTCGAATCTCCGGCAACCTTCAGACTGGCAGAGGAGGCGGAATCGTCTAATCGAGTTGACAACCTGTCTGTGGGGCAAAAAACAGAGGACAGTTATGAACATGATGGTGGCAGACCTAATAGACTTGAAAAGGGAAAGAAGATTTCAAAAGAAAAAGTTGCAGAGTTTGAGATATACAATTGTGGGGGAAAGATCTGGGAAAACCCCCACGTGGAAAGAGAAAGGGGGACCCACTTGGCTTTACTGGAGGAAAACAAAAATTTTAATGGGCCTATTGACTGGGTTACTGAAAATAGGTCAGAAAGTCCTTTGGGCCTCTTAAACAAGCCCAAGAACTTTGTTGAACCTTTTATTGAGATGCAGCCCCCACTAGGAAATTATGGAAATATCCCCATTCACTACGCCTTAAATTCTGAAATCGACTTCTACATGCACATGAGTGGAGGAGACCAGAGTAAGATGAGGGAAAATCTGCAAATTGTGAACTTTACAGAGGGGGCAATTACAAGGAAAGATGAAAACAATAGCAACATGGAGGAGGCTTACACTGAAACTGATGAACGAAAGGATTTATCTGAGGACCAGTTGGTTCTTGTGCAGGAACCGAGCCCTTTAGCAATCGACGACAACATTACAGAGGAGGATCTTGAGTCCCAAGCATCGCTGAAATTTCATATTAAACTGGTTAAATTAAGCCAGCTATTTGGGGTGTGCACCAGGGGGTACGAAAGAGAATTCTTCTCTTTAATAAGGAGAATGGGTCAAGGAAATTCAGGCGTTGAACTGTGCAATGGAGACAAAACAAATAATTCAAGCAACCAAACAATACCAAAAGAACTAAGAAATTTGATCTTCAATGTGAAATTCAAGGAGGGTAAATCGAGGAACAAAGAGAGGAGACTAACAATTGTTGAACAATGAGGGTCAAGATTCTTTCTTGGAATGTGAGGGGATTAAACAACGAAGGGAAGAGAGAGCTTGTATGAAATTTGCTTAATCAATGGGGATCTGATGTGTATATTCTTTTAGAGACTAAAATTCAAGGGAACATTAGCAAATTACTTCATAGTATTTGGAACAATAGGTGGTTAAGTGAAGTTCATGTAGAGGCAGAGGGGTCTAGTGGGGGAATCTTAATTTTGTGGGATAAAAGGGTGTGGGATGGGATGATGGTTGAAGCAGGAACTCAATGCATATACTGCAAATTCTCCAGTCAGAACCAAGATTTTACTTGGTTTCTAACAGCAGTGTATGCTAAATGCAAGAAAACAGACAGAAGAGCTTTGTGGAGTGAATTGGGAGCTGTGAGAAGTCTTTGTGAAGGGCCTTGGGTGGTGGGGGGTGACTTCAATGTCATCAGATATCCATTAGAAAGATCAAATTGCAATAGGATCAATGGTGCTATGACTGAATTTTCAGAATGTATTGAGGAATTGGAACTGTTAGATCCTCCTTTGTCTGGAGGTTCATATACTTGGAGAAGGGGGGAAGGGCACTCAACAGCGTCTAGGATCTACAAATTCTTGTACTGTTCAAAATGGGAGGAACTTTTCACTCTTATCAGGTAATCCACTTTGCCAAAGCTGAGATCTGACCACAACCCAATACTGTTGACATGTGGAGAGATGAATTTCAAGAAATCATATTTTAAATTTGAAAATTGGTGGATGGAAGTAGAAGGTTTCAAGGAAGAAGTAAAACTATGGTGGCAATCTTTTGCAGTAGTGGGGTCTCCAAGCTTTGTTTTAGCAGAAAAGCTGAAACTCCTAAAAGGAAAGATGAAGGAATGGAGTAAGAACTATAGAAACAACTGGAAAGTACAAAAAGAGGAGATGATGGAGGAGCTGGCCAAATGGGAACTATTACAGGAACATAGAGTTCTCACACAAGATGAGCTTCAACAGAAAACAACTTTGGCTACTAGCTACGAACAAGTGGTCAAGAATGAAGAGATTGGGTGGAGGCAAAGATCAAGAATTCAATGGTTGAAACAAGGGGACAAAAACACAAAAATTTTCCACAGAGTAGCAACTTCCCACAAGAGATGCAACTCCATTGAGACACTGAAGGTGAATAGGAGCAGTACAAATGATACTGGTGCAATCAAAGATAGCATTAGAAGCTTCTACCAAAATTTGTACACAAAAACCGAGGTATGGAGACCTGAGCTACTGTTACAGGGGGCGACAAGCATTAGTATGGAGGAACAATCAGAACTTGAAAAACCTTTTGAGGAGACAGAGATCTTAGGTTGCATTAAGATTTGTGCTATGGAGAAAACTCCTGGACCTGATGGTTTTCCTATGTCATTCTACCTTGCTTTCTGGGATTTAATGAAAAAGGATTTCTTGAAAGCTATTCAGGAGTTCTATGACAAACAGAAGACTGAGAAGAGCTTTAATGCTACTTTTGTAGCACTCATTCCCAAGAAAGTTGTTGCTTCTGATCTTAAGGATTTCAGGCCCATTAGCTTGATTACTGGTGTTTACAAAGTGATTGCTAAGATACTTGCAGAAAGACTCAAAAGGGTGATTGATAAGTTGGTCAACAAGAACTAGATGGCATTTATAAAAGGGAGGCAGATTATGGATGCGACCCTTATTGCAAGTGAATGTGTAGATTCTAGAATGAAAGGGAGTATTCCAGGAGTGATGTGTAAACTGGACATTGAAAAGGCATACGACCATGTTAGCTGGAGTTTCTTGCTAAACATCCTGAAACAAATGGGCTTTGGAGAAAGGTGGTTAGGTTGGATCAAGTTTTGTATTAGCACTGTGAGATTCTCAATTTTAGTAAATGGTGAACCTGTGGGATTCTTCCCATCAGGAAGGGGAATTAGACAAGGTGACCCTTTGTCCCCCTTCCTGTTTATTTTGGTTATGGAGGGACTTGACAGCTTGATGAGAATTGCATTACATAAAAGATGGGTTAGAGGTTTCTAGATTAATGGCAATGGAGAGACTATGGAGATGTGTTATTTTGTATGCAGATGACACAGTGATCTTCTGTGAACCTCATGAGGAGCAACTAAGGTTCATCAAACTAATTTTATTGTTTTTTGAAGCTTCTGCAGGTCTGAAAATTAATTGGGGAAAAAGCAGCTTATTCCCCATTCAAGAGATGACAAACATTAAGGGGCTAACAGACATTTTGGGGTGCAAAGTGGAGAAATTGCCTACAAAATATCTGGGCATGCCACTAGGGAACAAACATAAAGATGTGGAGATTTGGGACAACATAGTGGAGAAGACTAAAAAAAGGCTAGCTAGATGGAAGGCACAGTACATTTCCTTTGGAGGTAGACATACCCTCATCAACTTTGTCTTAGATTCTCTTCCAACCTATGTTATGTCCCTTTTCCCTATACCTGCAAAGGTGGTAAAGAAACTGGATAAACTTAGGAGAAACTTCTTGTGGCATGGTTGTAAGGAAATCAAAGGATACAATCTAGTGAAGTGGCAGACTGTTCTACATAGCAAAGAAAGAGGGGGGATGGGCATTAGGGATTTAAGAAGACAAAATAATTGCTTGTTGATGAAATGGTTGTGGAGATACAATGAAGAGAGACAGTCTTTGTGGAAGGATCTGATTAAGTGCAAATATGGGGAGGATGATTTTTGGTGCAGCAATGCAAGCAATGAGGTGTATGGAGTGGGGGTGTGGAGAACAATTAGAAACTTGTGGGCCAAGCTTGAAGAAAATTTATACATTAAGGTGGGAGATGGGAGAAGAACCAAGTGTTGGTTGGATGTTTGGCTTAATCAGACATCTTTGAGGGACTTGTTTCCTAACCTCTTCAGTATAGGTACCAACCCTGAGGCAAAGATTAGTGAGTGCTAGACGGAGCAGGGTTGGCACCTTTCTTTTAGAACATCGCTTAATGACTGGGAGATAGAAAGAGTGGCCAAATTACTAGAGGAAGTGGGGAAATTTGCAGGCACCAGCAATAGCCCTGATGCAGTTAGGTGGGCTCACAACAAGGATGGGTTATTCTCAGTTGGTAGAGCATACAAGAAAGAGGGAAATGTACTAGGCAGTAGTAATCTGAACTTGTGGAAAAGGGTATGGAGGAACTCAGCACCGAAAAAAGTCAAATGCTTCACCTGGATAGTGGTTAGAAAGGCCTGCCTGACTCATGAAGTTCTGAGGAAGAGAGGGAAGATCATATTGCCTTGGTGCTCTTTATGTAGAAAGACGGGGGAAACAAATGGTCACTTATTCTTACATTGCCCTTTCACAACCCAAATTTGGTCTATGTTTCTCAACATTTTAGAAGTGAAGTGGACTATGCCGGAGCACACTGCAGACTTTTTAAGCTGCTGGATAAGAAGAGGAGGGAGCAAGACACAGAAAATCTGGTGGAATCTAATCCCACACTGCATTTGGTGGACTGTGTGGAAGGAGAGAAACAGTAGAAATTTTGAAGATATATCCAATTCCATTCACAAGGTTAAATGGAATTACATTGTATCTCTAGTTTTTTGGTCCAAACAGATAGAATTAGGGGATTCAGATCAATTTCTAGATTTTTTAGGTTCCTTGTAAGTATCTCTTTTCTGTTTTTTTCTTTCCTTTAGTTAGAAAAGGTCTCCAGCATATCCTTAATGCTGACGAATACAAAGTTACCAGTTCTCAAAAAAAATTATACAGATCTTGTGCATAGTTAACAAACTGCTATAGTCTATCCAGTATGGTAAACGAATGATATGTTGAGCTTGGTGAGTTTCCATCATCAAAATGTCTTGGGGAAAGATTCTAATTTTACCCAACTCTGTAAGAATTCTGCATACAGTACAAGTTGAAGGGCAATTATGTTGAAATGTTCTCGAATGGAGTTTATACCATATATCCTGCTGCCTTGGGACGACTGCACGTTACATCATAGTAGCACGGCCAAATGGAGGTGGGAAAGCCCTTATATAGGCTGGGCGCTAGCTAGCGCCTTTGTTATACTAATAGACAATGTTGGGCCTTCTCTTTATTTATTAGTATTAGTAAAGTTGCTCGTGGACTTCTACTGGTAATGATGACAACAACAACAACATACCCAGTATATTCTCACCACGTGGGGTCTGGGGGATAAGTGTACGCAATCCATACCACTACCTCAGAAGTGAGATAAGGAATGAAAGTTTCCTATTATAGGATCCCTAGTAAAGCCAACTAAATGATGGCCACTTATCTGAGTAAGAAGAGCTCCTATTATTGTCGAGATCTGAAAGAAACTGTCCGAAATTATACCATTGATTTCTCTGTCAAAAGTCTATGTTTTGATGGCCCAAAAGTGCTCCGAAATGAAAAAATTTGGATTAGATTCTTTATGTCACAGTATGGACGCAATCGGTATTTTCAGATTTGTTGCATCGGAAAAATCTGCAACATTAATTAGCGTTAAAATGATCATAACTATCTCAAGACGACACTGAAATTCGACAATTGTTGTTATGAGTTTGAAATAATGAACACGACCTAGTTCAGTTGAATTTTAGTTAATAGTTTTATTGACATTTCCTTTGAGTTTGGAAGTAACTAGTATTGTTGGATTCTATTCTACTGCATGGTATTTATTTTTGGATATCTATTTACTTCTTTAACTTATTTTCTTATGCAGCATAGGTAACTCCATAAAATTTAGATTGATGCAATTAGAGAGGAAAAAAGGAAACACTTGTATTAGACATACCAAAATGCGTAACAACTGTCAACTTATGCCATGAGCATTGAATAAAAAGTAAGCAAATGATGAAAAATTTTACTATGGGTGAGGGTGTGAGGCTCCACCCTTTGCTTGACAAGTGGAATTGTAGATCCCATCAATAACTTTATTTGCCCACCCTTTCTGTTAGGATTTTTGTCTTGATTTTCTTATCAAATTTGAGTATTAATTTTCTATTAAAGTAAAATAAAAGTAATACCATAATTACTTTTACTTTTCCTAAAAGGAAAATATAAAATTCTTCCATATTTGGCTAACCTCTTTATTGTAGGAAAAGTTTTAAAACTCTATAAATAGAAGATCCCTCTTCTCATACCATAACACAATAGCATGCACAATGTAGTCGTTAAAGAGTCTTGTTTAGGGGGAGATTTCTCCCAATAGATTTTTATGTTTTTTCAATATTAGGTTTTCATATGTAGGTCAATTGGTCAAATCATATCAATAATATGCTTTTTAGTATTGTTTTATTTGTCATCTGATTTATCGCCTTAGCGGTTTGTAACTTTAAGCTTCCGCATGACGCCCTCTCGATTTCGAACCCAACAAGTGGTATCAGCGCCAACGTTCCTATGGGTTCTACGGTTCAATGATCTGATGGTTCAGATTGAAGACATGTTATGATAAAAGTTGGAACCAATTTGATGATAATGAAGATATATGTCCAACAAACTACATGTGAAGATATATGATAATTCAATCGACAGATATTTAGCAGGCGTTTGGTGTAGACTTCAAATATATTTTTTTAAAATTTATGAAATTAAAATTATAAAATGGCAATCTGGTGCACTAAAGTTCTCGCTATGCGTAGGGACTGGGGAAAGATCCGACCACAAGGATCTATTGTACGCAGTCTTACCTTACATTTCTGTCAGAGGCTGTTTTCAAGGCTTGAACCCGTGACCTTCTGGTCATATGACAGCAACTTTACCAGTTACTTTACCAGTATGAAATTAGAATTATGTTTAGTTATATTTTTTTGCATACTTGAAAATTGTTCATTCTTGAATTGTTCATCAAAATTGAAAAATGTGCTAGGGAAAAAATATTGTAACCTAGTTTTCAAATTTGAATACACCTTCAAGTTGAATTAAAAAATTTCATTGTCAAATACTGATTTTCAAATAAAGTGAAAAATTATTTCAAAAAAAAAAAGTAATTATTTTCTATGGCCAAACGAATTCACAATTTTCAATAGTAAGTTGATTGTTATTTTGCCTTCTAGTAGTTCTCACCCCCTCCTACAAAAAAGGAGGAAAAAAAATATACATTTTTAAAAATTTTATAAATATGTAAAATCATATATGTGAAATTTGATTTACATGCCTTCTAAGTTAATTGAGATAACAAACAATATGAGAATATGAGAGATGACAGATAGCTTAAGTTGTGTTTTAGAAATTAAATTTATAAATTGAATTTTTGAAATGCACGTTAAAAATTACATTTTAAAAGTACAATTTGTAAACTGCACTAGATATACTGGAGCCCGTACTAGCACGAGCCCAATATATATTACTTTTTTTATCTCAATTTATGTGACACTTGTAGAATTTAGATAGTCAATCAATTTTTTTATGATTTTTAGATATCATAAGTTGTTAACTATTGTGATTTATAATACTTTTTATATAATTTTTAAATAATATATATTACTTCCTATGTCTCAATTTATCTGGCATTGATAACTAAACTTTCTATATATGTTTTAAATATTTTAATTTGTTAATTATTGTAATTTATAGTATTTTTTCTTGTGTCCCAATGTATGTGGCATTGATAAAATTTTGAGGGTTAACCAAATTTTTATGTCCTTTAAATATTTTAAGTTATTAAATTACTATGATTTATAGTATTTTCTACGTAATTTCAAAAAATATAACAAATTAAAAAGAAAAATAACACAAACAAATTAAAACGAAGAAAGTATGAAAGGAAATATCCAAGCAAATATGTCGACTTGTTGCGTGCTTATTTCCCTTTATAACAAAGATTTTGTACAAACAATTAATATGTAAATAAATATTATTTCCTTCATTTCAAAATAGTTGTCATATCTCACCTTTTGAGAATTTATTTGATTAATTTTTAAAATTAAATAGATTAATTAAATATTTAAAATTAAAATTTAGATATGCAAAAAATATAGAAAAAGTACTATAATTTACAATTTTTCTCATATTAATATGACAAAAATATATATCCTAAAATATTGATCAAAATTATATCATTTAACTAAAAAAAATGGTAAAAAATATTTTTGAAGCAGGGGTAGCAATAAATAAAGTTGTATTTGTTATGTAATATGGATGTCATGTGACATATATATGTGTGAATGTCATTAATAAGAGATAAGAGTTAGTAGGCAAATTGAACTTGAACACCAAGAGTTACTTATTCAAATTGGATTTGAATACCAAAGTTACTTGTTCAAATAGGATTTGAACACCAAAGTTAGTTGGTCAAATTGTCAAGTTGATGTCAAGCTTAACATGCTTAGGGAGCAAGTTTGGTGGCTTATAAATAGCCACTCTTTTGTACATTTTGATATAGTTCCAAGTAGTAAACAAAGTACTACTAAAATTATCTAAAGTTGCCTCTTTTCTTTAAGTTTGATATTGATATTTTGTCTTTATTTTATAATACGTTATCAGCACGAGACTTTACCATCTCAAGATAAGGCTAAGGTATGGCTAAGGTATTTTCGATTGGGGTATGATATTGGTGGTAATCTCAACCCATGAAAACTTTTACTTAGACAAAGTTTGAACTTTGGATTTATACTTAGTTCCTTACCTTTATTGATTTAATTATTGGACATCATGGAAGGTTAGTTTGCAATATATAATTCATATATATATATTCCTTCTCGGTTAGCATGCCATTGGACAGGTTTGGTTGACATATTCTTATTCTTCTTGTTAAGGTTAATAGTATAATGTGTAAGTGTTGGATCTAATATTATTGAAATCAGTAGGTGAGAAAATCTCTTTCACTGTCTTAATGTAAGTTATTATCTGCTAAAACATATGTACGCAAGTGAATCCCAAATAGTTGATTTTCATGTTTAATTTTCTTTTGGTAATATTCTTTTTAAGGCTCAAGGGTGAGTCCTGTTATATTTTGGTTTAATATGCGTTTATAGGTAAGATGGTGGATTCAAGCTCCATCGCCCCAAAAGATAAAGACATCAGGTTAGAGTCTCGATGGACCATGATGATAAGATATTGGGTTAAAGTCCCATCGATCTATGGCCTAAGATGCCTTTTATTTGAATAAGACGTTGAGTTTGAATCTCAATGGACCATATTGATGATATAATGATGACTAAGATAAAATTTTGGTGAAAAGTCATGAAATATGCTCCATTCCCTGAAGTGAATGTGGTAGCAATGCATAATATGTCTGAAAGAAAACATGTGATTGAATTTATGAATATGAATGTGGGAGTAGAAAAGGACAAAATCTTTTGCTACATTATATGTACGCCTCGATTTGCTCATGAAGGAGCAATATCTTAAAAGAGATTCTAAGCTATTTTAATCTGATAGGCTTAAGACACTATTATATTCCATTCCTGGGGAATGGGAATTTTGATTGTATAAGTACAGATCCATTCCCTAGGGTGAATGTGATAGGAGTAACTCCTCCAAAAGAGGTAGAATAATTGAGAAGAAATATTATGAAATATACTCCGAAATAGTAAATCTAAAAATTTATTCATGTTATAGTAAATCTGAAATTTACTAAAGCAAAAATCATATGTCATGGTAAACTTGGAGTTTACTAGTACAAATAAGTTCATAAGTTGGCAGGATCGATTATGACATTCCGAAGATGTGCATTAAGTATTGACATGTAATGAAGAACTGAAAAATTCTTCAACAATTGTTGTATGTTGCTTGTTCTCGTGATAAGTTGGTTGGACCAACTAATGTTGGGATTGGATCCCTTAAAATTTGAAAAGTATAAAAGGTGAATATAGGCCCGTTCACCTGTCATGTGATATCTTAAATAGATGCATCTATAAAATGATCACATGTACATTTGTTGTCAACCTGCAGTTTGACATTCATAAAGTTGCTTGCTCAATATAAATTGAGTTAAGAGCATAATTTCCAGATTGTGTAATCAAGACAATTCATCTTGATAATGTTGGTTTGGCATTGAATGTCTCTAATAAATAGTTGAATCATTGCTTATGAGAACAAAGCTTCATGTGATTGGTCTGAAATATGATAATCACATATTATAGAACTTATACGCATTAGACCAATAAATTATGGTTAATTTTCCCCTCTCAATTGGTTTAAGGTCAGGAATCAAATATTTCATCCAGTAATTTTTTATGTGTGGTATATGAGGAATGAATATACCATGATGCACAAAGATGGATTCCTCAAAGAAGATAGAGGAGGTATGTTAGTTTTCCTAACATGAGGAGATAACAAGCAACTATGAAATATGTTAGGAATTATCATTAAATTCTCATTCAAAAGATAATTCAAGTTCAAATGCTAGGAGCATTTACTGACCCAAAATTGATCTCATATTTAGCTGTAAATGCTCCAATTGAATGTCCCTGAAGGACAAAGTCTACTACATGCATGAAGCATGGTAGATCATAATCGGTTCCAAATGAGATAATCCTTGAAAAGAATAAGGAGCAAATGATCATAATAAGGAAAGAATGTACTTTTGAAGAGCTTACGACATAACACTTCATGAAACCTTATGAGAGGTTCAGGTACCTGAAAATAATGAAGTGATGAGATCTCAAAATATCATGTCACATTGCGAACCAATACAAAATGATATATCGTCGAAGATATCTTTGATACAATATGACGCAATATTGTAAAGGAATTGTGAGGATCTGAATTCTACGTTTATATAAGCATGCTGACGTAGAAATATTTATCAAGTGACATGGAAAGATATCTTGGTAAGCATAAAACTAATTTGATTTGCAGTTCGGACACTAGAAGATGTCACACATAAAATGATTGAATATTTTCACTTGACAAAATCTATACGAAAATCCCTGAAGGATTCAAAATGCGTGAAGCATATAAAAGTTTCTGCGAAACTTGTTTATAATCCTTATAAGGGGTAAATTGATGATTTAAATATTATTCGAACTCTTGGAGAATTTTCAAAAGCGATAAATTATCTGGTGAAAGAAGTTGAAATGAGAAACATGCAGAAATGGATTGGTCATGAAGTACCATATCTTGTGCAATTGATGTATTTATACATTTTGCTATAACTATGAGCATGATATAGTTTTACTCCTACATGGAGATAGTGAAGTAAGATCACTTGCATATTGCAAATGAAAACCCCTAAATAGATGTGTTTATCTTAATGAATATTATTAAGCTTTTAAATATACAGGATATTCATATGGTCGATATAAGGATTCGATATAGACATATTATCTATTGCCATGAAGGGTTACTGTCATACCATGCTATTTTACATGATAGTCTAATCATGTTAAGATAATAGCTATTCATGAAGCAAGCCGAGAATCATGCATGACCCAACCAAAGGAAAGATTCACAAAAGGAGATAGAATGAAGCACATTTCACCAAAAGCTTTTCTACACACATGAACTCCAAAAGAATGGTGATATCAACGTGTTACAGATTCGTTCGAGTGATAATATGATTGATTCATTCACAAAGTATCTACCTAATACAACTTTCAAGAAGATGATGCACAAGATTGAAATGTGAAGATTCAAGTTCTGTATTGATGTTCTCATCAGGGGGAGTTAATACGCGTTGTACTCTTTTTCCCTCACAAGGTTTTGTCCCACTGAATTTTCCTTGTAAGGTTTTTAGTGAGGCAACACTAAGGGCGTATTACAAGATGTGTGTACTCTTTTTCCTTCACTAGGATTTTTTCACTGGATTTTTCTAGTAAAGTTTTAACGAGGCACATTATCTATTAATGGACATCCAAGGGGTAGTGTTATGTAATATGGATGTCATATGACATATATATTATGTGTAAATGTCATTAATGATAGATAAGAGTTAGTAGGCAAATTGAACTTGAACACTAAGAGTTACTTATTCAAATTGGATTTGAATACCAAATTTACTTGTTCAAATAGGATTTGAACTCCAAAGTTAGTTGACCAAATTACCAAGTTGATGTCTAGCTTAACACTCTTAGGGAAAAAGTTTGGTGGCTTATAAATAGCCACTCTTTTGTACATTTTGATATAGTTCCAAGTAGTAAACAAAATATTACTAAAATTCTCTAAAGTTATATCTTTTCTTTAAGTTTAACATTGATATTTTATCTTTATTTTATAATAGTATTACTATTATTTTCTCTTATACTACTATAAAATAATAATATATTTATCACAGCAGAAGCTCAATGGTGAAAAGAAGATTTCAGTGTGGGGCCACAATTTTCAAAACCTATACCCATCTTTAAATGAAAAATGTTCTGGTTTTTTGGTCCGAATAAGTGGAAGTACACATCTAACATAAATTAAGTAGGCATTTGCCCATGAAAACTAAAAAAAATTTGAAGTTGGAATTGGAGTTGTGTTTGGCCATGAAAATAAATTAGAATTCTTTTTTACTTTTTGTGAGAGAAATAGGAGTGAAAAAAGTGAAAACAAGTAAAATTTATTTTCACTTTTATGAAAAAGAATTTCACTAAAGTGAAATAAATTTTATGATCAAATACCATAAATTTTCACTTTTTTCACTAAAGTGAAATAATTTTCCAGAAAAAAGTGAATTTATTTTATAGCCAAACAGATCCCATACAACATGCAGCAACGTGAAAGTGGAAAAGCCAATACAAAAAGTAACCCCAATGTCGGCAAGGAGGACAACCGGAAGCACACTCAAACTTCCTCTTATAACTAAATAGGTATGCAACAACAACGAAATTCTATGTATATTCTTCATATGTTTGCCTCAAATAATGAAATTAAACAACAGAAATTCACACAATTGACAGATTGATGCGCTATACTGGACACGATGATAATTTGGATAAAATGTGCACTTATTGCCTAAAAGGGTTACATGAGATGACATCCTTTTAAAACAAAAAAGCTAGAAAATTGGACATCGATAAGAATTTACGCTGGACAAAAATAAAGTTTTCTAGAACTCTAGATAGAGGGATGTCGGTGGTAAAGAGGTCCTGCACATATACAACTATAGCATTTTGAAATTAAAGATGTATAACATATCCAGGCCTTGTTGTACAGTAGAGGAACTAACGATATTGTAGTTGTGAAAAGACAAATGTGGAATGCCATACAATTTTCACTTTATACCAAAGTAACCAGTTTTCACAAACTAAATTATTCAGCTAAACAAAAAACATCACATGTGCCCCTCATGTCATCAAGAACTTCATATGATTAAATTTTGATTGACACAGGCAACCAAACTTTTTTCTTAAAAACAACTCATTTGTGCCACCATCTTTGAAGTGAAGTAGCAAGCATAACCTACAAATAAATAAAGAATAGCATTACTCGATAGATAGAAAGTAATTTATCACAATATATAGATAGAAAGTAATTTATCACAATATATTTATCACGACTTAATCTTTGAAATCAAGAGGACTCAAAAAACAATATATTTAGTAGTAAGCACAACCTACAAATAAATAAAGAGTAGCATCAGTCGATAGATAGAAAGTAATTATCACAATATACTCATCAAGACTTAATCTTTGAAATTAAGAGGACCCAAAAGACAATTTATTGGCGATAATATGTTCACTTTTGTACAATATAGAAAAGGAATCACATGAACTACTTAAGGATGGCTTTTATATATATTAGAACTTCACGCGATCAAGATGGCAAAAGTGATGAACTTTGGATATTAAAAAGGATAACAAAACAAAAATAAAAACAACCAACAAAATACAGAGAACCAAGATGTGCTACAGTCTAATGCAACCTAGCATAAGATGAAATTTGAATCAAGCAGATTGGTATATACAAAATTCGAAGAGATATTTGTCAAAATTAAAATTAAAATTAAAATTAGAGCTACGACGATTCATATCTCAACATTATCTACTCCAACTATACTCCTATATTTTCACACATAACAAATCCGCCAACTCTGGGGTTTTTTTGCCAATTTTTTTTTTCAGTCTTCCTCCACCATCCGTAAAATTCAGAAAAAAGTTGGGAATTTTGAAGATAATTATATACTAAAGTTTCACAACCAACCACAAAGTTGAGTTAAGAAAATGGAAATTTTGAAGAAATCTTGAACAAGGGAAAAAAGTCCAGAAGATAATGGAAAAGAGAAATTGAATTTAGGCAATAACTTAAAAAGAGGGGAATACCTAATCTTGTAATAACCAGTTAAGATGAAGAGAAGGGAAAGAAGTGTTACTGAAGAATTTTTAATAAGAGATCATAGAATGGATATTTCTAGATGCTATGATATTGTGCGGTGTAATAAAAGCCACTTGGAGTGGTTTCTAGCTGACACTTAATAAAAAGTACAGTAGAAAAAAGTACAATTACAAATGCTTATGGTACAACTTTTACAGTTGTGGTCGTCCCTTTACTCACATTTCTATACAGATAGAATATAAGAGAATATCTGAAAATCACTTTGTAAAACTTCAACAAAGATCAATAAATAAAAAAACTTAAATATTTGTGTTAGAATTGTACATTCTAATGCTAGCAAGAAACCAACATAAATTAGCAAAAAATATTGAATAAAAAATAGATAGACTTTTTATTTATTTTTTGAGATATATGTCTTGTAACTAACTAGATCCGGAGCAGAAAATTACATGAAATGGCCCTCATAGTGGGTGACTTTGTTTTTTTATCCCCCCGTAAGAAAAGTCTTTAAAGAATAACTTCCCTTCCTTGTTATGTAGAAAACAAGTACATTTTTTTCCCTTCTACATCTCAAATGTTTTTTTACTTTCCATGCTCATTTGTCGTTCAACTTCTATTTTTATTTCTTCTTTTTTTTCCTCTTTTTTTATTTTTCCTTGATTTTTATTTTTTCTTTTCTCTTTTTTTTCTTGTTTTAATTCATTTGTATCAACCTTTGTTTTTCTTTTTTTTCTCAAACATTATTTTTATTTTATTTTTTTAATTCATTTGTCTCAACCATTATTTTTCTCTTATTTTTTATTCTCTTTTTTTTCTCAAACATTTTTTTTTAATTCATTTGTCTCAACCTTTATTTTTCTTTTCTTTTTTGTTTTTATCTTTTCTCATTTTTTCTTCTTTTTTTTCTTCATTTTTCTCAAGCTTTATTTTTATTTTTTCTTCTCATTTTTGTTTTTCTCAATCTTTATTTTTTTTAATTTTTCATTCTTCTTTTTTTCCTTTTATCTTAACCTTTATTTTTTTCCTTCTCTTTTTTTCTTTTTTCTCAATCTTTATTTTTTATCTTTTCTCTTCTCAACGTCTATTATATTTTGCTAATGAACAGAAAGTTGGATAATCCGCAAAGAAGATCTTCTTTCTTTGATGTCGAAGTAAATTTAAGGGCGTGCCTTGTTGTTTGGAAGTCCTTTGTGATAAGTCTTGCCTCTAAGGCAAGAGTTACAGAACATCTCATAAATCAAGACACAATATGGTAGTATCAAGTTTTACTCATGGTGCATAACTTGTTGTTTGAAAATTCTTGAGCTAAGTTTTGCCTCTAAGGCAAGAGTTATAGAGTATCTCATAAATTAAAACAAAATAAAATAGTGTTAACTCTTACCCATGGGGAGTAACTTATTTTTTTGGGAGGTTCTTGGGCTAAGTCTTGTCTTAGAGGCAAGACTAATAGAGCATCTCATAAATCAAGACACAATGTGGTACTGTTAACTCTTGCCCATGGGGCGTAACTTGTTGTTTGAAAGTTCTTGAGCTAAGTCTTGCCTCTAAGGCAAGAGTTATAGAACATCTCATTAATCAAGACACAATGTGATAGTGTCAACTTTTGCCCATGGGGAGTAACTTGTTGTTTGAAAGTCCTTGGGCTAAGTCTTGCCTCTAAGGCAAGAGTTATAGAACATCTCATTAATCAAGACACAATGTGGTAGTGTCAACTTTTGCCCATGGGGCGTAACTTGTTGTTTGAAAATCATTGGGTTAAGTCTTGCATCAGAGGAAAGAGTTATAAAAAACAACAACAACAACATACCCAGTGTATTCCCACAAAGTGGGGTCTGGAGATGGTAAAGTGTACGCAGTCCATACCACTACCTCAAATGAAGTAGAGAGGTTGTTTCTGATAGACCCCTGGCATAGGACAAATAACAGTATAACAAGTAGAAAACATAAAAGCAAACAACAAAATGGGGTAACACACCACTAGATAATAAAGAAACAAGACACCCATAGAGTAATACTATGAACTATCTATCCGAAATCACAAACATCACCAAAATACCACGAACAAGCACTATGACTACATGTACATCAATAAACAAAGCACTCTTCCCTACTAGTAAGGGATTCACTCCTACCCACTAACCCTCTACCCTAATCCGCATCATCCACACCTTTCTATCAAGGGTCATGTCCTC
Organism: Capsicum rhomboideum; assembly: GCA_031232105.1. Lineage (NCBI taxonomy): Eukaryota > Viridiplantae > Streptophyta > Magnoliopsida > Solanales > Solanaceae > Capsicum > Capsicum rhomboideum. The sequence goes on from CP124714.1 coordinate 154,211,598, forward strand.
TATAAGCGGTAACTGCTCCATGTCATGCCTAAACACTTCCCTCCAATATGAGGAAAGAGTTATAGTGCATCTCATAAATCAAGACACAATATGGTAGTGTCAACTTTTGCCCATGGGGCGTAACTTGTTGTTTGAAAGTCCTTGGGCTAAGTCTTGCCTATAAGACAAGAGTTATAGAACATCTCATAACTAAAAACACAATGTGATAGTGTTAACTCTTGCCCATGGAGCGTAACTTGTTATTTGGAAGGAATCAAAAAAAAAAAAAAAAGAAAAATAATAAGAGTTGAGGAAAAAGAGAAAAATGAAGAAAAAACATTTTTAAAAAAATAAATAAAAATCAAAGAAAATAAAAAGAGAAAGAGAAAAAAATAGAAGTTGAGAGAAGAGAAGGAAAAAATCTAAAAGAAAAAAACGAAGAAAATAAAGATAAAACAAAAACTAAAAAAATAAAGGCTAAAAAAAAAAATAGAAAAGAAAAAATAAAAATCAAAGAAAAATAAAAAAGAGAAAAAAAAAAATTAGAGGAGAAAAGGAAAAAAGTAAAGGTTAAGAAAAACATAAAAAAAGAAAAGAAAATAAAAAATAAAAAAGAGAAAAAAATATAAGTTGAAAGATAAATAAGCATGAAGAAATAAAAATATTTGAGGTATAGAAGGGCAAATAGGTATTTGTACCATACATAAAAAAGAAGAAATGCTAGTTTTGTAGGACTTTTCTTGTGGAAGACAAAAGAGCAAAATCACCCACTATGGGGGCCATTTCTATAGTTTACCCGATACGGAGCGCCGGTGCCAGCATGGCCCCAAATATGTTACTTTCCTAGTTCAAATTTATGCAACACAGATGAAATTTAGACGGTCAATCAATTTTTTGTATGATTTTAAATATTTTAAGTTGTTAATTAGTATTATGATTTATTGCATTTCTTACATAATTTCTGTTATGTCCCAATTTATGTTACATAGATGGAATTTTAAGAGTCGATCAAAATTTTTTGTCGATCAAAATTTTTTGTATAATTTTTAAGTATTTTAAGTTGTTAATTATTGTGGTTTATAATATTTCTTATATATAATTTTCAGATAATATATGATACTCTCTTTGTCCCAGTTTATGTGGCACTGATAGAATTGGGAGAGTCAACTAAATTTTAATATAGTTTTTAGATATTTAAGTTGTTAATTATTATGATTTATAATACTTTCTACATAATTTTCAGATAATATATGTTACTTTCTCTACTCCAATTTATCTGGCATTGATAGGATTTGGAGAATCAACCAAAATTTTAATATGTCTTTTAAATATTTTAAGTTGTTAATTATTGTGATTTAGAGTACTTTTACATGTGGCACTGATAAAATTTTAAGAGTCAATCAATTTTTTTATGCCTTTTACATATTTTGATTTGTTTAGTATTGTAATTTATATTACTTTTTACATAATTATTTTCTTTATTTAATATAAGTATGTAATTTTTTGGGAAAAAAATGAATTAAAAAACTTTAATTTTTTTTGTTTTTTTGATGCGTAAAAGAGAAACACCATGTTGAATGAAAATAATCTAATTCTCTCTTTACATTTGAAAGTCACAAATCTCAAAAAATAAGCGCAATTAATAATGAAGAGAGAAATTATCAATTTTTTTGGTCAAATCACATAATTGGATTTCACTAATATTTACTATTTTATATATAGCCACAAAATAAAAATAGAAGGGCGAATGAGTCAATTTGCTTTTTGACCCTAAGCTACTTTATGCTCTCATATTTTATGTTGTTAATTATTGTGATTTATAGTACTTTTTACGTAATTTTTAAATAATATATGTTACTTCTTATGTCTCAATTTATGTAACTATGATAGAATTTCGAGAGCCAATCGAATATTTTATGTCTTTTAAATATTTTAAATTATTAATAATTGTAATTTATAGCACTTTTTATGTCACTTTAAAATAATTATCCCAATTTATGCGGCACCGATCGAATTTTGGAAATCAGTCAATTTTTTTATTATGTCTTTTATATATTTTAAAATTAATCATTGTGATTCATTGTTTTTTTTACGGTAAATTTCAAATAAATATAAGTAATTCTGGAGAAGTAGAAGGGCGAAATGGTAATTTTGCAGACTGACCCTAAGCTCCTCAAATAGTAATAAGTGGGACTTTGAGGAGCTTATTTGTAATTTTTGAAATTTGACCCTAAGCTCCTATCATTCCCTTCTTTTTATATGTCTTTTAAATATTTTAGGTTAATTATTATGATTTATAGTACTTTTTATACCATTTTCAAATAATTTTTCCAATTTATGCGACACCGATAGAATTTCGAGAATCAATTATTTTATTATTATTCTCTTTAAATATTTAAAATTAATTATTGTAATTTATAGTATTTTTCTACGTAAATTTTAAATAAATATAAGTAATTCTGGAGAAGTCCTAAAATAGTAATGAGTGGGTTGAAGAGCTTAATTGTCATTTTTGAAACTCCTCAAATAGTAATAAGTGAGACTTCAAGGAGCTTAGTTGTCATTTTTGAAACTTGACTCTAAGCTCCTCTCGCTCCTCAAATAGTAATACATGGGACTTTGAAGAGCTTATTTGTAATTTTTAAAAGTTGATCCTAAGCTCCTCTCATTTTCATTTCTTATATGTCTTTTAAATATTTTAAGTTGTTAATTATTATGATTTATAGTACTTTTTAAATCATTTTTAAATAATTATCCCAATTTGTGCGGCACCGATAGAATTTCGCGAAACAATCATTTTTTTTTTTTGCTATGCCCTTTAAATATGTTAAAATTAATTATTGTAATTTATAGTATTTTTTTAACATAAATTTTGAATAAATATAAGTAATTCTGAAGAAGTCCCTAAATAGTAATAAGGAAACTTTGAGGAGCTTAGATGTCATTTTTGAAACTCCTCAAATAACAATAAGTGGGACTTTGAGGAGCTTAGTTGTCATTTTGAAAACTTGCATCTAAGCTCCTCAAACATTCCCTTATATAATAGAGTAAAATGTAAGAAACTGATAATTGACCATTTATATTACATAATTTTTTGAATTTTGCAAATGATATAAAGCATATAAGCAATAATTAATGAATTTATAAAATAACATTTAACCATTTTGGAACTCATAGGAAATATTTTACATTAATTAGAGAAATTTTTTTAGCATTTTATGAGAAATTTATTATGAGAGAAAAATGAGGAAGAAACTGACAAACTGAAATGTAAATGTGGGAGCAAAGTTAGCGTAGGACCCATAATTTCATTTGTCAAGTAAAGGGTGAAGCCTCACACGACTTTTATTGGTTGAGCCTTACCCATAATAAGATTTTGGGAAACTTACATGAAATAGCCATAGTTTCAGCAAAAGGGGCGCGCAACAGCAACACTTTCAGAAATTACAATCCATATTCGTTGTATCACTGTATTTGTATTAACGAATAAAAACCTTCTTCTTTTTTTTTTTTTTTTTTGTATTTTGTATTTTTCACTCCTCTCTTTCTCCTTCTTTTTGTATCTTCACCCCTCTCTCTCTCTCTCTTTCTCAAATGTATTAAACTTATCATTTGTATTTGCATATTAACAAGTATATGTATCATTTGTATTTGCTTGAGTCTATTATATACAAATACAAATATATCATTTGTATTTGAATGGTTCAATTTGTATCAACGAATATAATTTGTATTTTTTTACTGAACTGTATAAATACAAAATACAATTGTATGAAACTAGTAAACAAAACTGGAAGTTTAAAAAAAAGAAGAGAAAGAGAAAGAGAACAAGAGGGGAGGAGAAAGGCAGCGAGAGAGAGGGAGAGGGGGGAGGTAGGTGAGCAAGATTGAGAGAGAGGGAGAAGAGTGGCGAGAAAGGGAAGGAGAAGAGAGGTTATGGATTGTATTTAATTTGCAAGAGAGACTATGAATTGTAATTAATTGAAACTTAGGATAAATAACTTAATTAGGAGCTTATGTTTGCTATGTCCTATAATTTTTCATAAAAATTTTCAGCAAATGATATGTGAAGACTGAGGATGATCGAATTAGTTGAGCATGTGATCTCCCAATTGGGAGGGGGGGGGGAGAGAGGGTGGTGGTGGGAGAGTAATAGACTCGAAATTTATTGCATACTTTTTTGGCTTGTATAATGCGTTTTACCTCTTTAGTGTGATTTGCAGATTTTTAAACTAAAGTGAAATTTATCCAGTACATACCCAAAAAATAGCAATTTCACATTGTTAGGATTTTTGCCCTGATTTTGTTACCAAATTTGAGTTTTACTTTTCTTGAAAGGAAAATAAAAGTAATACCATAATTACTTTTATTTTTCCTAAAAGGAAAATATAAAACTATTCCACAGTTGGCTAACCCCTTTCTTGGAGGAAAGGATTTGAACCTTTATAAATAGAAGACCCCCCTTCTCATATCACAACACAATAGCATCCACAATGTAGTCATCAAAGAGTCTTGTTTAGGGGGAGATTTCTCCTAATAGATTTTTATGTTTTTTCAATATTAGGTTTTCATATGTAGGCCAATTGGTCAAACTCTATCAATAATATGTTTTTAGTATGTTTTTATTTGTCATCCGATTTATCGTCTACATGGTCTGCAACTATAAGCTTCCGCATGACGCCCTCTCGATTTCAAACCCAACACACATTTCCTTGTCAACCATTAAAAAAAGAAAAGGATAAAAAAAAAAAAAAAAGATAAGCAAATGAACGTAAATCCCAAAGGTTAATTGTCTATTTGTTGAGAAGGTAGATTTCTCAAATGGAATATTCACAAATAATTTGCTTCTAGTATTTCTTTTAACTAAAAGTAGAAACATTATCTAAATATCATATTCTATCTTCCTTATTTTTTATTTTTTTAAAGTATCAAAGAATGTAACTAGCGTAAAACAAAAAATAACCAATGAAGTAGTATTATGCTTATTTATCTTAAACTAGTATTAGTACCCACGCGATGTGCGCGTGTGGTCAATTTTTAAGAATAAAGATCATAGTAAAAAGATAGATAAAAATAATTTAGATTTACAATTTTACCAAATGAATAGAAGCATAAAATATTTCTTTTCATTATTGACCAACTGATAAACCAACATATACTAATGAAATATATTGTCAATATCTTCTATCACTTATAGTTCCTTGAAGATTCATAAAAGTTAGTGCAAAGAGAAAAGAAATGAGAGATAAAATCGATTTAAATATGCTGAAGATGCTTACCTATGAATATTAAGAGACAAATATAAGGAAAAAATATTATCTTTCTATTTACACTATTTGTAACTTTCTCATTCAAGCCAACATAGGATTCAAAAGATACCAAATATAGTAAAAAAATTAATTTTGTAATTTTTTCATTATCTTCAAAATAATCATATTTTTAATTTCATTAATATTTCTTATACTTTTTTTTTATCATGTATATTTATAGACCTCGTTATCTAGTGATACTATTTTACCGTAAATTTACAATCTAACGATGATGGAATTTATTACTTAATAACTTATTTTTATTTACAGTTCTTATATCTTACACGTTAGTTAATCTCTATCACAATAAATTATTTTTAAATTTGAATAAAGAAATTACCAAACTTACCAAATTATATTATTCTTCAAAAAAGAAAAATATTGTGTATAAATAAATTTATATTCGACAAATAATTTTCTTGATCCAAATCAATATTCGGTAAATGGTTTTCTTGTTCCAAACTAATATTATGAATGTAGTGTTCAGTCTTCTCATATGTTTCTTCTTTTACTGAACTCTCATTTTGAATTAGTGATAACATTCCATCAACATGTCTGGTCTCTTACTTTACTGAAATCTGATATTAAAATGATTCAAAAAAGATCAAGAAAGTTAATCACCTTTATATCATAATTATGTAAGACCCCAAAATAATATATAATCAAGGAACTATATTAGCCATAGTACAAATTTATATTTGTATAAAGAAATCACCAAACTAACAAATTATTTTTCTCAAGAAAGAAAAATATCATTGATAATTCAAATGATTTTTGGCAATTGATATTCCTTTGTTTCAAATCTATGTTACGTTGTTAATACATTTCAAACCTATGTTACGTTGTGAATACATTGTTGAACCACCTCATACGTCGATTCTTCTGTTGAACTCTCCCTTTGAATTAGTGATAACATTGCATCAACACGTTTGGTCTCTTACTCCACGAAAACTTGATATTTAAGCCTGAAATTCATTAAAAAATTTAAAGTTAATATTTTACAAAATATCGACAATTCTTATTTAACTGCTACATACTCAAAATACAAAATATGATAATGACACGTAGAATTAATGATCAATGATTTTTAATTTTTTTTAAGTTTAAAGTCCCTTAATAGGAAAATCCTTCTTTTCTTTTTTGAAAGCTATAAAAATCTACTTACACAAATGGAAATTTGAGATTTTATCATAATTTTCAAAATGATAATCATGATTAATGCATTTTATTTTGATTTGTAATTTTTATGTCAAAGTGATAGTAATTTTACGTACAATATTTTCAAAGCTTGGATCATAATTATTAAAAGAAATCTCATAATTTCAAGAAATTTATATTCAATATATACTATATATTCTTCATAAAGTTTTTTGTTTTTAGTTTTGAAATGGCTCTTTGATCACAATAGTATTTTTCTATAAATGTCACTTTAATTGCTAATTGATTATTTTCTTAATAGAATATCCTTTCACCATAATATTTGTATATCAATTATGGAATTCAACATATATTTACTATTAAATTAGCTTATTAACTAATTTTCACCTCAATTTAATATAATTAATTTTATTATTATAAAATTAGTATTACTATTACATATTTACTTCCCATAAATATGTCCTAATTTTATAGTTTGATTATATTTGGTTGATTGTTTAATTAACTCTATAATTACAGAAAGAACTCAAATAAGAAAGTAATTATTTTTTCCGTAGTTACATATTTACTTCCCATAAATCTCTCTCTCCTATTTTTAAATTTTACTTAATTATTTAAGTATCCCTATAATTATGATAAAGACTTAAATAATGAAGCAATTATGTTTTTCCTAATTACATATTTACTTCCCATGAATCTCTCATATTTTTATAGTTAGATTATATTTAATTGATTATTAACTACCTTTATAATTTCAGATGAACTAAATAAGGTACCAATTGTTTTTTTTCCTAATTACTAATTTACTTCTCAAAAATCTCTCCTAATTTTATATTTTGATTATAATTTTTTGTAACACTTTGTTGATTTACTCAATTGTAGTGAAACATAAATATTTTTTTAAAATAATATTATTATTATTTTTTAAATTAATTGTGTACATATTTTGAAAGGACATCTTTTTCATAATATTTTAATTTTGGAATGAATCTTTGGACGTAATAATCGTTTCCATATAAGTTGCTTGATTACTATTTACTATGAAATAATATAAAATAATTAATTAATTAAAAAAATAAAAATAATATAAAATAATTGAACAATCATAATAGTTTTCATCCATTAGGAATCAATCTTAATTATTTTTTATCACTATATGAAATAATATTAAATAACTAAATAATCAACAAAATAGTTTTTTGTTGTTAAATGATAGTTTTTTGTTGTGAAATCTCAAGTGGCTAGTTCTCAAGATGTTACTTAGCTTAAATAAATGCTATCCAATAGGAATCAAACTTAATTATTTTTTATCACTATATGAAATAATATTAAATAATTAAATAATCAACAAAATAGTGTAAAATGATAGTTTTTTGTTGTAAAATGTCAAGTGGTTAGTTCTCAAGATGTCACTTGGCTTAATTAAATGATAGACTATACTCCTTTATTATATATATAGATTTTAATTTTGGAATGAATCTTTGGACATAATAATCTTTTCCATATAAGTTGCTTGATTATTATTTACTGTGAAATAATATTAAATAATTAAATAATCAAAAAAATAAAAAATAATATGAAATAATGAACTACTAATCTTAATATGAATAATTGAACAATCATAACAGTTTTCATCCAATAAGAATCAATCTTAATTATTTTTAATCACTATATGAAATAATATTTAGAGTAATACTCAATATTTTTTTGCACCAACATTGCGAAAGATAATTAATGACATATTTTTTTTTTACTTTGCGTAAATTAATAAATATTCAATAGTTTTATTAATTTGATAAATTGCTATTTCATCTATAATTTTCAATATTTTTGTGTAATATTTAGAGTAGTTTGAAAATTGTTATGATTGTTCAATTATTCATATTAACATTTAAAATATTGAATTTTTAATCACACCCTCAACATCTATAATTTGCACAAAAAATAATTAATGACATATTTTTTTTACTTTGCGTAAATTAATAAATACCCTTTATATTTGTTGGGTTCGAAATCGAAAGGGCGTCATGCGAAAGCTAATTGTTTGCAAACCATAAAGACGATAATTCGGATGACAAATAAAAAACATACTAAAAACATATTATTGATAGGGTTTGGCCAATTGTCCTATATATGAAAAACCAATATTGAAAAATATAAAACCTATTGGGAGAAATCTCCCCCTAAACAAAACTCTTTAAAGGACTACATTGTGGATGTTATTGTGTTGTGATATGAGAAGGAGGGTCTTCTATTTATAGAGGTTCAAATCCTTTCCTCTAAGAAAGAGGTTAGCCAAATATGGAAGAGTTTTATATTTTTCTTTTAGGAAAAATAAAAGTAATTATGGTATTACTTTTATTTTCTTTTTAAGAAAAGTAAAACTTAAATTTGATAAGAAAATCAGGACAAAAACCCTAACAAATCTCCCCTTTTTGGCTTGATTTTCTTAACATAACTTGATCCGCCTTCTTCACTTACATATATGATCTTTGTTCTTCACATAATCTTCATCACTGCTGCTTGCCATGGTTAAAAATAAGGTTTAAAATATCATGGTTAAAAATGGGTTAAAAATTAATATTTTATTTTTATTTTTAAAGATGCAGCAGCATGAATGTTGAAAATATGGTTGAAACTTCTTCTCCACATGTAGTTGGACAAAATCTTCATTATCATCAAATTGGTTGCAACTTGATTTGAAACCGCTTTGAACCTGTTTTTAATCTCGTTTCACCAAACCATTGGACCTTTGAACCGTAAGCTCTGATACCACTTGTTGGGTTCGAAATCGAGAGGGCATCATGCGGAAGCTAATTGTTTGCAAACCATAAAGACGATAATTCGGATGACAAATAAAAAACATACTAAAAACATATTATTGATAGGGTTTGGCCAATTGGCCTATATATGAAAAACCAATATTGAAAAATATAAAACCTATTGGGAGAAATCTCCCCCCTAAACAAAACTCTTTAAAGGACTACATTGTGGATGTTATTGTGTTGTGATATGAGAAGGAGGGTCTTCTATTTATAGAGGTTCAAATCCTTTCCTCCAAGAAAGAGGTTAGCCAAATATGGAAGAGTTTTATATTTTCCTTTTAGGAAAAATAAAAGTAATTATGGTATTACTTTTATTTTCTTTCTAAGAAAAGTAAAACTTAAATTTGGTAAGAAAATCAGGGCAAAAACCCTAACAATATTCAATATATATATATATATATATATATATATATATTGATAAATTGTGAAACATTTACCCTTAAAGAGCAGTACAAAGAAACATAATCACCTTCTAGGAAGGGTGTTAGTCACCTCAAAGCCTCAAGAAATGAAAGAAAACAAGCATCTAATTACAAACTTTCTGAATCAAACTACTATAGTTCCTAGCTTTCCTAGAACCTTTTAATAACCCCATCCTTTCTATAATCTCCCTTTTTATTTGCGTAACTGGTAATTCTGTATTTACAATTTTTCTCTGAAACAATTTTCAATTTCTTGCTTTTCAGGTGTGGTAGATTCGATGTAGTCATTTCCTGCTTAACTGCCTCCAATATCTGTCCTTTATCCATGTTAAACATATATAGTAGTTTCAGCTCTTTATATCCAAATATTATTTGCAAAGTTGTTACAATTTCGATTATTTCATTGCAATGGAGAATTTAAAATTTCAAACTTGATTGAAAAGAATTTTAATAGTTTTTCAATAATATACCTACCATTTTCTCAACAAGAATTCAAATATTATTTGCATACGTGTTACAATTTCGATTATTTCATTGCAATGGAGAATTTAAGATTTAAAACTTGATTGAAAAGAATTTTAATAGTTTTCAGTAATATAGCTACCATTTTTTCAACAAGAATTATTTTATATTTACTTTCCTACTTTTCGATAAAAGGCTTAAAATCGTCCCTCATCTTTGGATTAACATTCAAATCATCCTTTTCCTTTAATATGGAGCATTTATGGTCCTTATTGTATGCCAAACTAGTGCACTTTTAGTCCTTTTTGAACAACCGTTATTATTTAACAGAGAGAGCAAACTCACTTAGCGGTCGTTTGGTAGAGTGCATTAGAAAAAATAATGTACGCATTAGCTTTATGTATTACTAATACCTTGTTTGTTATACTTTTTTCATCCTATGTATTACTAATGTTTGCATTAGTTATACACCCTATTTGGTATTAAGGAGTGTATTATTAATACATAGAAATAGAAATCCTTGATATTAGTAATGCAATGGATTCTAATGCATGCATTAGTATGATTGAAGTCATAATTGTCCCTCAAAATCTTTTCCTCATCCTTTCCATCATATTTATGGAGAGTATTTTTGAAAAAAAATATTTTTTTTAGAAAGTATGCAATTCATGTTATTTTTAATACATCAAACCAAATACTACATAACAAAAATACAAGCATTACTAACACACCATATTTTACACTATTCTTATACGCCCAACCAACGGCCCATTAGCCCTTACTCACGTCACGTGAGATATTTTTCTCTCAAAATTGAAGCCTCCTTTTTTTTTATTCCGCGGATTCATATCATAACTATTCATTATTGTTTTAACTTACCTAAAATATCATGTCCTTTATATTAAAAAACATCTTGCTGCTTAGTATATCAAACATTATTCTCACTTGACAACAAATGCATGTAAGACAACTCAATAATATTAAGGCATTTTAATTCAAAGGAAATGATAATTTAGGTAGGTAAATAGACAACATATAATTGAGAGAAAATTTATTTGGTAGAATATTTACAATTTTCTTAGTTTTATATCTTTTTACGAGATATTTTCATTTTTTACGTAAAATCTACAAAAGTAATTTTCTTCTATTCATTTTGTAAGTGGTCAAAAGATCTTAAGTCTTCGATAGTGGCGGAGCTAGAATTTCCACTAAGAGGGTTTAAAATAGGAATAATTTCAAATATATACAATAAAGTAATTAGTTTACATCAAATATAACCATGTTTTTAATTACAAAAAAATAATTGAAAAGTCAAAAAGAAAGTAATTAGTTTACATCAAATATAACCATGTTTTTAATTACAAAAAAATAATCGAAAAGTCAAAAAGACTAGCGTTTTAGCCACAGTTACAAAGAGATTCGAGAAGAGCGAAAAGGCGCACGTTCTATCCTTTTTACAACGCCTATAGATGAAGTGCTTTGTTTCAGATCAATTCTTCGCTGCAATCACTTCGATCCACCCCCTCGGTAAAAAACCGTAATATACCCTGAGGAATTCCTACCAGCAAACTTCTCTGTATTCAAAGTGAATTGTCTAAGTGCTCTCCTTGTCTCATTGTTTATCTCGTAATCATTCGATTCCGCCCCTAAGGCTAGCTCCTCCTCCTCCTCCTCCTCCTGACGGATAGGATCCTCCTTGGTCCTTTTTACATAACACTCTCGGCCGCCCAAGTGGACTTGCTATCTTTCTATTTACTTACGTAATTTCTTTCAAGGCAAAGAAAAAGATCTACCTTGGCAATGGACACATCATTGACTGATAGTTTTATTGCATGGAATGCCACACTTAATTGTCAGTGAATGGGGACCCGGTCTTCATTAGAAATTTATGGCATAAGCTCTTTCGTTTACAAGGGACATAATTTAACATGAGTACTGCTTTACACTCTTTTTTGGGGTGAGGCTTCTTATACCTAAGAGCAGTAGGCCCCGCGAGTAGTCGAACAAATGAGAGGTTGTCGATGAAGGGGTCAAAGGTTGCGCAAGACTCCTTCAACCTCGCCCGCATGTTAGCTTGCTTGTACTATCGCTCACCCGCCTGACCTGTTTTCTAGCTAGCTTCTTTATGGAAAGTGCTACCCTAACCTAGCTACCGCTACATCTTGCTAAGGTCGTTTGAATTACCTTACAAGCTCTACATCTATATGGCAAGCCCATATCGCCTTCATCTCCCATTGTAGTTGCCTTCTTCATATGGCAAACGCTACCCGTTGCTTACACTATATTGTCTGACGATAACCTTGCCTAACCGCTTACTCTCTGACTGGGCTGACCATCGTCCCTGACTTCTATATCCCATTATCCATAAATCTCCTTTCTTATCATTGCCGGTCTAAGTAGAAGGTTACTAAGTCAGATGTCTAGTGAACACATTCGTAATGAGTATGGGTCTAGTAGGTGCACTAGTAAGGAAGCGAGGTACTGGCACTAGTAAGGAAGCGAGGTACTGAGTTTAGCATCGACAAGGCAATTAGTGGATCTTTATTATCAAATGATATGGGAGATAGTCAAAGCATCAGTCTCAGCATCAACAGAAGAAAAGGACTGACCGCCCGCTATTCAAGAGAGATCCCGAAAGGTCAAAATTTTTGCTATCTTTGAAACATGGGCCGAAGGAAAGAGGAATACCAAACAAAGTCGCGGTCAAACCAAAGAAAAAGATGCGAAAAAAGATTCACTTTAGCTTCTAGCTCGCTTAGCTTAGTGTAGGTTTCTTTCAAGACTTTCGATAGCTGGCTTGGCCAAACGGAATCACCGATCTAGATAGAAGGGTCATTCACTCCTGATTCTTTGAGAGGTTGCTTGCGATGGTAGCATTAGCTAGGCAATCAAGGCAGGTTAAACAAAGTCAGTCCTAGGGTGAAGATCATCGAATGGAAAAATGGATTGGGCTGGCTAATCACTTGATGATCCGACGGAGAATGGGAACACAGAGTCACTCCCATAAATGAATGAATGGGAAACCTGGTACTGATAGAACCAGAGATTCCGACAATTCGAGAAATCGGCAGAAAGAGATGGGTCGGATACTGGAATCTACCCAAAAGTCCTGACTTTTTTGAGGCAGATCTTCGACCCAAATCTAGCCAACTCCTCGAACTGCTGGGTGCGGTATATTCATAGACTGGCAAAGAAAACTCTCAATTTGATTAGGAGAGCCTAGAGAGCTCTCTATCCTTACCCAAATTCAGACTAGCACGGTTCTTTTTCTCTACCAATTTGAATTCCATTTCATTTTTGATTTGTTGTTAAGTAGAGTAGTAAGTATATAACACCCCGTACCTTTTTGACCCTATTTGCTTGGTGATATATATGTCATATTTGAACCATGTCTAACTTGGTTTTGAGAGCAATAAGTGTATATTTTGTATTGGTTTTGATGGACTATTGATATTGTATGAACGTCCAAAAAAAAAAAAAAAATTGGGCTAGGCGCGCCCAGGGGAGTGCCACGCCGCTCTGGGCTGAAATTTTCAGCCCAGAGGCAGCAAGGGGGCGCGCCAGGTAGCGTGCCACGCTGGGATTGGCCACCTTTCAAAAGTTGGAATTTTTCTTAAGTCCCAAGGGTATCCGGGGACGTATTGAGCCGATTTTTGTTACGTTTCTTCTACAATCATGAGAATATACATGAAATGAGTGAAATATTATATTGGTATGATAAAATTACTCGAGAACGAATTTGGCGTCAAAATGACGATTTTACCCTTTTGGTCAAAATAGGCCATACATGGCTAGAATTGTTTGTTTTTGGGATCGAGGCTACAAACATGAATCTCGTAAGTGGGAATATCGTCGTAATGCATGTGAAATGAATTAAACATGAGAAATTATTAATTTGATTGGATTAAGTAATTTGGGCTCAATAAAGCCCAAAAATGAAGAAGAAAAACATGGGCCAAGAATGGGTCAAATGACCCATTCTTCTTTGACCAAGCAATAATTGAGAAAGGGACTTCAAAGGCCTATAAAAGGGGCACAAAATCAGATTTTTAATACAAAGAACACACATGCTTTCTATTCTTTTTTCTAGAATTATCAAGAACATCTCTTTTGGGCTCTCAAACCCTAAGTCATCTTTGGATCAAGATCATCATCTTCCAAGCTTAGGTAAGTGTTTATTCTTATGGATTAACATATTATATGCATGGGAGAGTATGTATATCATGTTGGTTATGCTTGGAAGTGTTGTATATGGCACTTTATGTTTTTGTAAAAGATGTGCCATTTATGGAATTTAAACTTGGAATATGACTTATGGTTTTGATAAAAGAGCATGATATGGATAAAATATCAACATGTATGGTGTGATTATGGTCCTAAACTTGTTATTTTTCCATAAGTGTCAATTATGGAATTTTGGCCGATTTGTTGTTGTGAGGTGTATTGAAGTGAATTGATGGAATCATTGTGATGTTGTGGTGATGTAGAAGTGAAAAGTACGAATTTGGGGTGACATGCTATTGGTTATCATGTGTTGGTAAATGTATGGAATATTGTGGGATTATTGGTATAATGATTTCGTAGGTGGTATTGTCAAGGGGGAAATGACATGTTAAAGCTAAACATGTGACTTGTTGTTATTGTATGCTATTGTAAGGTAATTGGTGGTTAATGTTGGTTTCTTTATGAACTTGTGTTGTAGAGAAAAACACAAGGACGGAGCGGGACTATTGTACGCACATCTAGGATTAGATATTTGTATTGCAAATCCAGGTATGTAAGGTTACTTTGATATCCTTCTGCAACATATGATGTTCACACTGTCATAGCACTCACTTGATTCCGAAATACTCTAAGGTATTTCATATTCAATAGTTGGCTAGAGTTACTCATATGTTCCTTATTCATTGGTCAATGGTGAATCGTATAATTCATGTTTATTGATTGACTCATGTCCATTGGTTGACCCACGTTCATTGGCTAATATGTCTAAAGTTCCAAATGGTCTAAGGTATTGCATCACAGGGTGATGAATAGTTAGTATCGCAGGGTGATGCATAGTTAGTATCCACATGTATCGTATTTAGTGATCATTATGTTAAGGTTCCAAAAGTGTACGATTCTATAGTATGCCAACTAGGGGTGATATATTGATAGTCATATGTGTTTTACTCCTATACGAATCATGAATCACGTAGTTCTTATTTATGGGAGGAAGTTCTTAAGTTGTCATATGTTGTTGATCCTAAGAGAATTATCCCAATAAGAGCAATGAGGTAAAGAGAGCTTGTTTAGTTGAATATCATTGTTCCAATCATGTTATGAGTCCTATGGTATGATGATTTTCCTTGTGCCAATTGTAAGCGTATCAATCTCATAAGAGTAATAAGAGAGGTGATATGCAAGTTAGTATATTTATTCTTCATAAGTGAAATTGTCAACCTCATGAGATAAAGGAGTGAAGTGAGATGTGCATATAAGTACGTGTTTAGCTAAGGCGTTAATCTCAAAGCATATGAGGGGGTGTTCCAATTAGTGTCATGATCCAAAGTTCCAATAGTGATTATACTCATGCATCTTGTTCATTGATCATTGTTCAACGGTTCCAACAGTATTATGTTTCCATGAAGGCTATGTTTCCAAGAATGTTTATATACACGTCTCTAGCTCATTGGTTATTGTTACAAATCTTCCAATAGTATTATGACGACAAAAGTATCAATCCCTCATAAGCCAAGGGTACCCTAATTCATCATATGTTCTTTACGCATGGATCAATTGTCATTCACATGTTTCATATGCTTTGAGTAATGTTCTAAATATTTCATGGTTCCATCAATGTTACGTCCCAAAGTTCAAAGTGATATGATGACTATCAAAGTACCAATCTCTCACAAGTTGAAGTATCAATCTCAAAGTAATGAAATGAAGTAAGAATTAAGTAATGCAAATGTGGTTAATGATTGATTTATGGGTGGCAAGTCTAGGGGCATAAGCCTAGCTCGACTCGATCCCGACGTATTAATTTATGGGTGGCAAGTCTAGGGGCATAAGCCTAGCTCGACTCGATCCCAACATGATGATGTTAGTTTATCCATGGGGTATAAATACCCGCATGATGATGGCCATTTATCCATGGGGTGCAAGAACACCCGCATGATGATATGATCTTATCCATGGGGTAAAAAGAATACCTGCATGACGATGATATGTTATCCATGGGGTGAAAAGAACACCTGTATGATGAGGGCCCTAACAGTGTATGAGCAATGTAAAATTAAAGTAAAGTAAAGGCAAGTGAAAGAAAGAATGTAATGTACATGGTATCCCACATACAGAAAGAGAGTTTACTCACAGTAAAGAAAGCAAAGAAGGTAATGAAAGCAATACTCATGGATTCCAAAATGAAAACTGATGACTTATTCACATTGACTATTTAATTGTAGTTAATTTCATTGACGTATTCATGCATTGTACAATTTCATCTGAGCCTTACATACTCAGTACTTTCTTCGTACTGACCCCTCTTGGGGACTTACCTTTCCTGTTGCAGGTGCAAGCATTAGTAGACTTCCTCTGTAGACTGGGGATCATTTGCAGCTGTTTGGTGAGCTCCACTTGATTCGGAGCCCCCTGAGTCATAGGTGTATATTTGTTGTGATGTTATATAAATTGTATAAAGCGAGGACTTGTCCCGACTGTAAGTTGGTCTTGTTGATGCATCTGTTAGAGGCTTTTGTAGACATATGTGGGTATATGGATGTAAGAGACGAGTATGTAGAAACGAATGTCTATTCTGACTTAATGGCCTTAACGGCCAAGTTTCCTAAATATATGTATAGCATATGTTTCCATGTTCAAGTTTTCTGCATAGTTGCATAAGGTTTAATAAGGTGCAGACGAAGATATGCATACGAATGAACATAGGCAAAGGTTGGTTCTCTCGGGCCTTATCGTCTACGGGTGCCAATCATGTCTCGATGGGATTCGGGGCGTGACAAAAGTGGTATCAGAGCAGTTCGTTCTAAGGGTGTCTACAAAGCCGTGTCCGAGTAGAGTCTTGTTCATGGATGTGTTGTGCACCACATTTATGAGCAGGAGGCTATGGGGCATTTAGGATGTGGTTTCTTTTCTTCATTCTAGATCGTGCAATAGAGCCAGTGTTGTAAGTTGAATTGTATCTGACTATGGTGATTGTTTTTCTTTGGTATAGTAAACATGCCATGTGAAATTGGTGAAGGCATATAAGAGTTTCCTTACATATTGTGTCCATTGGAAATATACAAAGATCGGAAGATCTCACTAGGAAAAGATAGCTATGGCTATTCTAGACCGACAAGTGTGAAGGTTAATAAATACAGACGTACATTTTATAAGAATTCTTTGGAGAAATCAACAAGTCGAAGAGATCGCATGAGAGGTTGAGAAAACAAAATAGGATGAAAGCGACGTAACCATATTTGTTTCAAAAGGATGAAAAAAAAAAGTGCAAAGTGTGGGAGTGGAGTCATAACAAGTAAGTATTTATGAGAATTAAGTGTCTATGTCTGTGTATGCT
Source organism: Capsicum rhomboideum (assembly GCA_031232105.1). NCBI lineage: Eukaryota > Viridiplantae > Streptophyta > Magnoliopsida > Solanales > Solanaceae > Capsicum > Capsicum rhomboideum. The sequence goes on from CP124714.1 coordinate 154,229,311, forward strand.
AAGAGAGAGATGTATTTGTCGTAATGGAAGCGATATCGTTAACATTCGAGGACGAATGTTTCTAAGGGAGGAAGAATATAACACCCCGTACCTTTTTGACCCTATTTGCTTAGTGATATATATGTCATATTTGAACCATGTCTAACTTGGTTTTGAGAGCAATAAGTGTATATTTTGTATTGGTTTTGATGGACTATTGATATTGTATGAACGTCCAAAAAAAAAAAAAAAATTGGGCTAGGCGCGCCCAGGGGAGTGCCACGCCGCTCTGGGCTGAAATTTTCAGCCCAGAGGCAGCAAGGGGGCGCGCCAGGTAGCGTGCCACGCTGGGATTGGCCACCTTTCAAAAGTTGGAATTTTTCTTAAGTCCCAAGGGTATCCGGGGACGTATTGAGCCGATTTTTGTTACGTTTCTTCTACAATCATGAGAATATACATGACATGAGTGAAATATTATATTGGTATGATAAAATTACTCGAGAACGAATTTGGCGTCAAAATGATGATTTTACCCTTTTGGTCAAAATAGGCCATACATGGCTAAAATTGTTTGTTTTTGGGATCGAGGCTACAAACATGAATCTCGTAAGTGGGAATATCGTCGTAATGCATGTGAAATGAATTAAACATGAGAAATTATTAATTTGATTGGATTAAGTAATTTGGGCTCAATAAAGCCCAAAAATGAAGAAGAAAAACATGGGCCAAGAATGGGTCAAATGACCCATTCTTCTTTGACCAAGCAATAATTGAGAAAGGGACTTCAAAGGCCTATAAAAGGGGCACAAAATCAGATTTTTAATACAAAGAACACACATGCTTTCTATTCTTTTTTCTAGAATTATCAAGAACATCTCTTTTGGGCTCTCAAACCCTAAGTCATCTTTGGATCAAGATCATCATCTTCCAAGCTTAGGTAAGTGTTTATTCTTATGGATTAACATATTATATGCATGGGATTAACCAACGTGTGAGATACATTCTTCAATTGCTATCCAAGAGAGTACTATCGCCAGGTTGGGCGAGTGGTTGTCGTCCAAACATTTCCCCCTCTTTCATCACCATTGAAAGAGTTTTTTCCTGCATATCAGAACCACTTCCACCTCTGGGATTTCGGAAAGCCACTAAATAATGAGGTTCAACATGAACTTGAGAAGGAAGAAAAAAGGTTGGATCCGTTCTTAAAGAAGACATTCTAGGGGGAAGAGTTAGAAGTATGAGTTCCATTCCTATTATAATATTAGCCACACTTGGGCGAAGATGAACTCAAAGCAAGAGATAAATCTTCTATTGATTCATTAATTGCTATGTAGCAAGAAATGAACCTGTCATAGTTTAATATTTCTTTGCCTTGCTCAATCTTCCTTTTCTGATTGAAAGTAGCAAACCACTCTACTATTGGTACAGATGCCAGGTAGAAGGTTGTTCATCCAGCCCAGCGGATCCATTGTTTATGCGGTAGTGCAATGTAGCTAAAAAAGAGAAGCCCCTTTTTATTAGTAAGGTATAGGTTAGTTGAGGAAACCTCCAAAACTAGGGTTCCAAAAATCTTACTTACCTTATATTATAGAAAAGTTTGAGAAAGGGGAACCCCTACTATACCCTTAAACTACAAGCTAGCATACAAAGGCTGAAAAGCCATTGTTGCTTGCTGCTTGCAGGCTCGAAAATCTCTCTTTCGCCTCTCCTCCCTGTCTTAATTTTGATTGATTAGCTATTTCCTTCACACAAGTTATGGTCTAACGACCTCCTTGTTATGTTGCATTTTGGGATCTTCCGCTTCAGTCTGTATTTTTTAGATAGCCAGGACCCAATGTTGATTTACGATTTAAATGTCAGCTCCAGGTTTGGGGTGGCCTATCTGATTAGTTCAACTATCACTGCTGGAAACCCCAGCGATTATTTGGCTGCGTACTCCACATCTGCCTATCTCACACTCCCAAAGCAAATTTGGATTTCTTCTTTCATTTTCCTTTCCTGCATCTTTCTTTCTATCCATAGGTCGGCTTCGCGCAAATAGATCTTTGATGGGGGAGATTGGTGACCCTTGAGGTATGCCCTTCTAGTGGTTTATTCCATTATTTGTCTTTTCCATTCAATCCCCGTACTGCGTTAGAAAATCTTCATCTTCGATATCTCTTCGCTACGCATTTGTTGGGCTAAGACTTTCTCTCAACATCTTTCTTTTACCATTGTCATTGATCTTATATCTAGTTGCAGGGGGGTCTGCATTCACTATTATGTCTATGCCCATCCATTCCTTGAAAGCTTGATCCTTTCCTTAGACTCGTTACCTTGTTTGACTAAACTAGTTGGTTCCGCGTTGGTCATAACCAGATTCGAGAACCTTTTCTCATAGATTCCCATCACCAAGTTATCGCCAGCAATTAGCTCTTATCCCTTGGTGTCGAAGGGCGAGTTCCTTTTTTGTATTGCCCAAAAACTTTCTTTATTCTCATTGGAGAAAGACGCTCCCGCGGCAAGGTCTTACACATAAGGCCAGCTGCTTTCTTTATCTTGCTTGCCCTTAGTCCGTCTAGAGCCTTTCGGTTGGGGTCCGCCCTGGCGTTAGGCTAGACCACTTGGTATTTTTTGTCTACGAAGGCAGTCAACGTGTCAGCCATTCTTCCCCCATTAGACTTGTCAATCCTTTGCTCTTTTTCTTTCTCTTCCAATTCTCTCCCTCTACTTTATTTGACAGGGGTAGAGAATGCCACTCTATCAATAACAAGAAAAAAATAGCAATTCTATTTCAAATGGTTTGATCTTGGAAGCAACCTATTATCTATTGATAGACAAAAATAGACTGCTATTGACTGCTTCGCCTATCTATTCTATTATGGCCGGCTTGGAGACATCAGAGGAAGACCACCATCTCTATCGGGATACGATCATAGCTTCATTCAATCATTGAACCTTGGGGATCACTATTAGATATTGAGGTCAATCACCACACTACCTCTATTAGACCTACGACATTACACGAAGAGAGAGTGCATGGTCAATACACACCTAAAGTGTCTATGCTCCACTTTCAGCCAATACAACCACAACCTAACTTGCACGATATTCAACAATCAAAGCTACTAGTAGTCCTAAGGGGGCGGTATTCTCCTATAGTAGTTAGCATTACTGAACAAGTGAGTCATCGGTCCGAGGAAAGAAAAGGACTGCCTTTGAAATAATAAAAGGAACTCGCTAGGCCTTTAGATCAAAAGTGATTCTATTCATGCTTCAAATGATCTGGCTAATTCTATATACAACTATCTAATTTTCTTTTATTATAAAGAAAAGTGTAAGGCCGAAGGCTTATTTAGCACCTTTTTAAAAGTAAACGATTAGGTTAACTTTGGAAAGGCTACTAAGGACAGGGTGAAGAATGAAAAACATCCGCTAAAGCCCATGAGATAAGGTTTGTAAATGCGATCATGAAAAGAACCAGATCAAAACATTCAGCTATCGACGGACAAAGCCGGAACGTCGACCACAAATGAAGGATGGCCAAACCCCGATTCCCAGGGTTAAGGTATTCCTTATTATGAGCCTACTCAGATCAAAACTAAAGTAGTTGATTCTATTTGGACGGATGGATTATTTCAACCTTCACATTTCCTGCTGCGATCCTAAATCTCCAAGTGGGCCCTCTTGGCCACCCAAGACCTTGACTTTTTAGAGAATCCTGCTCCTGTGTCCTAGGACTTTGTAATGACCCTCCAGGTCATTTTCTCATTTTTCATGCATTTCTAGTATTTAGAGCCTACCTACAATGGCTACAGGTCATTTATGACTTGCTGGAACTATCGGTTCGATTATCGGACAATTCATTTGGCTTTTAGGCTCATTTCCTTGTTTTAGAGCTTTCGTTGTTAAGGAATTGGTCTCGGACCAAAACTGCTAGTAAACAAACTCAGATAGAAATTGTGACAGCGCCATTAGCTTCGAAACATTGATTTTAGGCTAGGACGACCCTTGGTCCGGGTCCCGAGGCTTTCGAATTCATTTTAGGCTATTGGGTAGATTTGGTGAAAAATAGAACTATAGGTATGGGCCCCAAATTTAATCGAAACTACCTCGGATGGAAATTTTGATGATTTTATTATGTCTGGAATGTCAAAATTGGTATGATTGCATAGTTCGTTTGCACGTATGGGGTTTCGAACGAATCCCGAGCACCTGGTCGGAGTCTATTTTGGACTTAGCTAAAATCTGGTAGCTGATATCTGGTTTGACCGCTTTAGTGGCCAAAGAGCCGCTTTAGCGACCCTGAGCCGCTTTAGTTGCCTTGGCTTTTTAGCTGAGGTTCACTTTAGCGGTCAAGGTCCGCTTAAGCAGACGTCGCTTTAGCCGCCAAGTCCCGCTTTAGCGACCTCCACCTTTCCTTGCCCGACTGCTTTAGCGGTCGTGTACTACTTTAGCGGTAGCCTCTTAAGCATCCAAGTGACTGCTTTAGCGGTACCTGGGTTTTTATATCTCCTTGCTTCACGCATTTTCTCCCTCATTTCTCAACCTTTTTCCTTAATTTTTGAGAGCATGGGACGTGGGAAAATAGGTGAAAACATCCATTGAAGCTAAGGTAAGAGATCACCACTCCTTGGTCATTATTCATTATTTTACCCGTTCAGTTTCGTTCCCTTTCATTGTAAATTCTTAGAAATTAGGTCTTTGAAATCCTAATTTTTGGGGACTGATTTGGACCCCGATTTGTATCTCGTTTGTGCTCAACTTTTGAGCACATATTCCTTGTCCTTCGAGGGACCTTGAGACAGATTCAATTTTGGATTCCGTTAGCGGGCCCCATGGGCCCATTATTGATCCAATTTTGGGCCCGAAGTATTATATTACAACATGGGTGTCGTTTTACTCGTAATGACGTGCAGTATCTTTTTTGATAGCGTGATGGCATTTTGGGATTGTGGAGCAAGAACAGACAAATTATAGATGATTCAAGTGTTACGGTTCGGCATAGAGGTAGACCTCGGCCTACTTTTCTCTATGAGATTGTATATAGTATAGATTGCATGCTAGGAAGGGGTTATACGATATGAGTATGGCTAGTGTAGCATGACTTAGCCTATTTTATGGAATTTGGGGTAGAGATGTGATCCGAACCCTAGTATAAATACTTGTTATGGCCATAAAGTCCTATTAACATTAAATATAAACATGTTAACCATAGTTGATGATTAAGGATCCTTCGATATGAGACTTACCATTTGACTTAGTGATTCGGGAGTTTTTTCCCCAATTAGATCTCGTGGTTGCCCGGGTTATAAGACCTTATTATATTGGGTATATGTTATTGGGCCCGAGGTCGTGGTTATGATACCAGTTGGACTCTAGGTGAGTTTTACCCTTGGAAAGGGAGTGACTAGTATTTATAGACACTTAGGAGCTTATGGTTGTGTTGTTTGGATACTGGTGATGGCATGCATACTATCTGGTGCTTTCATGCTCATTTAATAGTATGATTCTAACTAAAATCTTGATTTTACTACTATTTTCAAAAAGGGATTTATTCCCACTTTCACTTTAAATATGGATTGTTTTATAACAAAAATCGTACCACCTTACTTACTGGATTATGAAATTTTGGAACTAAAAATGATGTTATAGAACTTCGACCGAGGATAATTCCGATCTATTATTTATCTTCTCATTTTACCACAGCTATTTAATTCGGTCGAGGGATATTCTGATCCTTTTGTACATGATTATGATGATTTAATCCCGAGCATGATCTCGGGCGATGGATTTACTGATTTATATACTTTTAGTCGCAGTTCGAGTCCGCGCACTAATTATACATATATCTCTCTTCGGTATTAGGCAGAGTAGATGGATTATGATGGTTATTGGAAGTCCTAGATCGGGACCAAGCAGTATATATGGATTTCCCAAATCCCCTAGGGGCCCCTTAGTCCGAGAGCCATTGTGGCCGAGAAGCTTGGTCGCCGTAGGTCCTGCCTTTGAGAGCTAGGTGAGCCGTAGGAGGTGTATACACTTGGTACAGTATGGTTTGAGATTGTGGAACCGGTTCGAGTCCGGTGTCCCCAATATGGTTATGGTATTTCAGTTTATATTGCATTCATCCATTTGTATGTATTGCCTATCACCAGTATAGTTGTTTGGGGCCTATATCTATCGATCTTATAAGGGGCTGTACAGGTACAGATTATGGTTGTTGTTTGCTGAGTGTTTCCGTGAACCTTCCAAGCTTATGGGGGTCAGGTTAGGTACTTGTTTTCCCAGACTAGCCGGTTACTTTATTATTGGCTATTATGGTTAGTTCATGGCAGGTTGGTTGTGGACTGGTATCTGAGTTTGGAGGTACGTTTCTAGTTCCTTTATCTTTTCAGTGAGTTACTTTATGGATAGATTGTCTCATGATTAGTCACCCTTTGGTTAGAGGATTGCTTATACTAATGTTAGCTTCCTCACTTAGCCAGGATCCTTGAAATGTTAGGTTGACTCCCTCAAGTTACTACCTTTGACTTAGACCTAGACGTATCTATACATATGCATATGGTATTACTGTATATCCCTTTCTTTCTTGTTCATCCGTATTGTATATGAAATCCTTGACCTTGTATACTACTATATATATATATATATATCCTTCTTTTACACTTCTTGGTATATTGGGTGTGGATATACGGTATAGTACTCTAGAACCTGAGTAGGGTTAGGATAGGGTAGTCTATCCTTATTGCTCCATTAACATTATCATGTTTGTTCTTGGATATTTACCTGTAGTTACATTCATGACCTCATGTTATTTATGTTTGCATTATTTTTCGAGCTCACTGCCTACTGCGTACCACGTGTTTGGTACTCATACTACACTTCTGCAGCCTGAAGGTTATATTACAAGTTATCGCCGTTGATGTGTGTATCATGCAGCGCAGCGATGGATCGGAGACTTTGGGTGAGCTCCAGACGTTTTGGACTATCCCTACTGATCTAAGGCGTATTTGTATGCCTTATTACCAATTTTGACCCATGTTTACCTTAGTTTCGAGAGCAATAAGTATATATTTTGTATTATTTTGATGGAATACTTGATATTATGCTAATAAATGGGATTAGACCCTTGTAGGTGAAATTTGCGACTATTTGGAGCATTTTTGGCGTGGAAAGCAAGGCTTGGAGGAGCCACGAGCTAAGGATATTGAAGATAAGAGGCAAGCCAAAGAGTTGAACTTGAAATATCCAACCAAATCCGCAAAGAAAAGTTGAAGAAAGGAAGAAAAATATAGTCTAAGAGAGAGGCGCGCCAGGCAGCATACCGGGCCGCTTTTGACAGTATTTTTGATGGCATGGACAGCAGAGGGTTGCGCCAGGCAGCGTGTCGGGCCGCTCAGGCACACCTTTCAGAGGCAGAAATTTCTCTAAGTCCCAGGCGCTCCCGAGGGCGTGCTGGGCCGCTTTATGGCAACTTTTGCCTCCGAATTCCAGCCTATAAATAGGGCTCTTGGGTTATTGTATCAAGGGAGACATAAATATTCCATCTTTTGTAGACTACTTTGGGGTGTTTTTGGCATTGAAATTAGGGTTCATACTTCTTCTTTTCATCTTTTATTTCTTTTTATGGTTTTTTTTTATCAATTATTGATGTTATTTCAAGTTATGAGTGGCTAAAATCCCTCATTCTTGGGGTTGAGGCTATGAACATGAATCTCGAAACTTGAAAATTAGTGGTTTTTGCTGAAGTTTATCACTTATTGGTTATTCTTGTATTCTTGATTTCACTATTTTAATGTTTGATCACCATTGAAATAAATCTATTGTCTTGAGAGGAGCTCGAGAGAGAAATTGAGAGATAGAACGTGGAATATAAGGAGCGTGATCTTTACTCGAGGAAGATATTCCAAGAGATTGATATGCGGTTAGGACCGAGAGGTACCTAATTCACCGCGCTTGTTCAAATACGGGAAGATAACTTAAAGGCGTTAGAATTGGTTAAATCTATCCTCACTCAATGATGTAGTTAGATTTCCAATTTCTAATAGAAGATTATAGTTTGGAGACACATATAATCATATTATTAACCTCGTGATCAATAACCAAGATAAACGACTCAAATTGCTTAAACTAGTAATATTCATGAACTATAGATGATGTTCTGAGTGCCTTGACCCTGGGAATTTACTTTTTATTGACTTTTAAATCATATTTGAAAAACTGAAGTTACGGTAGCGAAGATAGTAGTTTATAGTCCGCAATCATCTAATTTTTAGTAATAAATCCCTTGTCTTTTTCGCAACACTAGTTTTTAACTATTGTTTGACGCCAAAAAATGACTTCTTTTAACGAAAGTCCCTTGGGTTCGATATTCGGCTCGTTTAAAGGAGCCATTATATTACTTGAACGATCACTTACACTTGCGTGTATAGCTGGGTTGCAACAAGTTTTTGGCGTCGTTGCCGGGGACTTCGATTTTAATTGTTTATCTAGATTGGACTTTTTCTTTTTAGTTGTTTGAGTTGTATATAATTTATTTTTGTACAAAGTTTTGTTTTACTTTTCTACCACTCTTGTTGATATGTCAGCCTGGGATAGATGGTCATTGAATGATGACAATTCGTGTTGTTTTGTGAAGGACCACACTTGGATAGTAATTGTCATGATGTTCAAGAGAGAGGGTTGTGCGCACCTGCCCAATATTTTGAATTGAATAGATGTCATATGTGTGGTGGTCAGGATAGCCATTGGAGTGACTGTCCAAACTATTATTCCCCTCCCCTGAACCTCTATTATGATCAGTCTGTTGTTTGTGATGTTGGCAAGGCTAATGGAGCTAATGAGGCAGAACATGAGGCTCACTTTATGGATATACTGAAGCGAATAATGGAACTACAGACACAACAAAGGGAAGACATGCAGAGAGTGAGGGAAGCCACAAAGAAGATGAATTCCCAAGTCACAAAGTTACAGGCTAGGGCTGAAACTTGTGTTAATCAGCAAGTTACAATCTTATTCAACACTCAAGAGGAACCCCAGATTGATGAAGAAAGGGAGGCACTAGTAGAAGAAAGTTGTGATGAAGAAGACATAGTCATCTAAGAATGGCTAATGGACCAAGCACAATAATTAAAATTCATGAGTGTCTTCGGGATGGTCTCACAACCATGGCAACTCAATTAAAATGGGGGAGAGATGAGCTTATTTCAGAGATAGATCAATTTTTCTTAGATATCCGTGACTTGAATGTTCAATTGATGAAAAAGATTGAGATGTCTGATGTCCAATCACCAATAGTTGCAGAGAATAGCCATTCTGTGGAGAAAGAAGAAGAATATCAACAATTCGACTATCATTCTTTGATTGAGGCTGACGTTGAGAGGGAGTATAAATGTGAGCATGTTGCAGCTAGTGCAAGTGGGAAAGTGGGACGTATTGGATATCATTCAAAGCATTTTTCTACATTATGTTTAGATAATGACATGTATTTTGAATCATCTGAACTAGTGGAGGATTGTGTAGATGAGAAACAAGAATCCTACATTCTTAAATTTGCACCAGACAAGCAACAAAACAATATGCCTCACCTCTGGGCTAAGCGATTTAACATGTACCATCCATCACTTGGTCCCTTTATACGTGCACCACCACCCTATGAGCGAAGCAAAAAGATGGATGCGATGTTGGGGGTGAAATTTATATCCTCAAGGTAGAGGAAAAAGTTGATAGGTCGTGCCGCGACGTTAAATTAGGCGCTTGTGGGAGGCACCCCAACGTTTAGTATGTAGTTTTTTTTTGTTTTTTAATTTTTTTTTTAGTGTCACCTTTGTTTTTGTTTTTTGTTTGTTTTGTTTTGCAGATTAGGGGAAGTCTGAGTACCCAAAATCTAAGCTAAGGAGTATTGCAAAAACTAAGTGTGAGGTCCTCCGGACCTCTTTGATGGATAAGATGCTACTAGCTAGGCCTAGAGGCCTCAGGGAGTATTTCTCTTTCTTTATTCTTTGAGTTATACTTTGGGGACAAAGTATGATTTTAAGTGTGGGGTGGGAAATCTTCCTATTTCGTTAGGGTGGAGAGTTCTATAGGAGTCTTTTGGTTATTTGCTTTTTGCTTATGTTGCTGAAAATTTGAAAAATACAAAAAGATTTTCTTTTAGTAATTTTTAGTTTTATTTAGGAGCACACGTCATCCACCCCTCGATTTTTCTTTTCGGTTCTTTTCTGAGGGGAAGCCCTTTGAACCCAGTATCCTTTTTTATTTTTAGGAGTAATTTTAAAATTTTAGAGATGCTCTAATCAGATGCTGCGCATGATTGCATGATGCAAGTTAGTTTTGAATGTTGAAGCATGTGTAGCGAATTGAATGAGTATTGTTGAGACACCTAGGCTCATTTGTTTGACTCTTTTGTGATGTTAGTTTAATGTTGAATTCTTGATATTGCTTGTTTGAGAGTCTATAGGGATCCGTCTTGATTTAGACATGTGCCATGTGTGAGTGAGGTTTTGTGATAATCCATGTGCATATTGATGTCTAGAACTTGCCCGATGTGTTTGCAAAGCGAAATAAAGGGTGTTGAGTTTAGGAGATGATATAGGCATTTCTTTGATAGCCATGTTTTATACCTACTTTATCTACCCTTTTTGCATGATCTTAACTAGCCCCATTGAGCCTTTAGCCTTATATGTAGCTTAATATTTTCTTTCAATTAATCGTAATTTGATCCAAAACTCCTAAGCGCTTTAGTTGAGAAATTAAGATGTTAAGGAGTGTAAAAATTGAAGAAGGAAAAAGTGAAGTTGAAGCCCCAAGTAAATAACTTTTGGGTGTGTGAAAAAGTTGATGTGTTGTTGGTAGGGAGTAATGTAATGAAAAGAAAAAAAATTGACCAAAAGAAGTGAATCATGTGTTGATAGCAAATACTCCTTGCCAAATATGTGTAAGCTAGCTTAAAGAGATGGGGCAAAACAAAAGAGAGTTAGGAAGACAAAAGTGGTGTAAAATAGGTTGGTTGGAGGCGATTTTAATGTAAAGTGTAGTGTATTAAAGCGCTTAGGGAAGATAGTCACTATTCTAGACCAAAGAGTTCCTACCCATCCCTTAGCCTACATTACAACCCATAAAGTCCTACTTGATCTTGAGCTGCGACATTCTAATATTAGTGGAGTACTACACTAAGGGCAATCTTATGGTTCATTTTGTGTTGCATGTGAATTCTTTTCGAGAGTGAGAGAACTTTTATTTATGCACACATTCAATAGTTACTTTGAAAAATTTGTGTGAAATACTGGGTGATTCTCTTGCGGTGAGGGCGCATGCTTAGAAAAGAATGGTGATCTATTGGTAATGTGTCTTGCATGAGTTCGCAACTAGTAGAGTTGTTTTGTGAGGATAGATCGTTTCAATTTGCTATTTACTTGTTAAGTAATGTTAGCGTGTTGAGTGCATAATGCAATTAATATGGGTGTGTAGCTATACAGGAATACCTATTGTGTGTTGGTTGTCTGGAGTTGCCTTGAGTTGAATATGGTTATTGTTCGAGGACGAACAAAGGTGTAAGTGTGGGGTGGTGATCTAAGGCGTATTTGTATGCCTTATTACCAATTTTGACCCATGTTTACCTTAGTTTCGAGAGCAATAAGTATATATTTTGTATTGTTTTGATGGAATACTTGATATTATGCTAATAAATGTGATTAGACCCTTGTAGGTGAAATTTACAACTATTTAGAGCGTTTTTAGAGTGGAAAGCAAGGCTTGGAGGAGCTACGAGCTAAGGATATTGAAGATAAGAGGCAAGCCAAAGAGATGAACTTGAAATATCCAACCAAATCCGCAAAGAAAAGTCGAAGAAAGGAAGAAAAATAGAGTCTAAGAGAGAGGCGCGCCAGGCAGCATGCCGAGCCGCTTTTGAAAGTATTTTTGATGGCATGGACAGCAGAGGGGTGCACCAGGCAGCGTGCCGGGCCGCTCAGGCACACCTTTCAGAGGCAGAAATTTCTCTAAGTCCCAGGCACGCCCAGGGGCGTATAGGGCTCTTGGGTTATTGTATCAAGGGAGGCATAAATATTCCATCTTTTGTAGACTACTTTGGGGCATTTTTGGCATTGAAATTAGGGTTCATACTTCTTATTTTCATCTTTTATTTCTTTTTATGGTTTTTTATCAATTATTGATGTTATTTCAAGTTATGAGTGGCTAAAATCCCTCATTCTTGGGGTTAAGGCTACGAACATGAATCTCGAGACTTGAAAATTAGTGGGTTTTGCTGAAGTTTATCACTTATTGGTTATTTTTGTATTCTTGATTTCACTATTTTTATGCTTGATCACCATTGAAATAAATCTATTGTCTTGAGAGGAGCTCGAGAGAGAAATTGAGAGATAGAACGTGGGATATAAGGAGCGTGATCTTTACTCAAGGAAGGAATTCCGAGAGATTTATATGCGGTTAGGACTGAGAGGTACCTAATTCGCCGCACTTGTTCAAATACGGGAAGATAGCTTAAAGACGTTAGAATTGGTTAAATTTATCCCCGCTCAATGATGTAGTTAGGTTTTCAATTTCTAATATAAGGTTATAGTTTGGAGACAAATATAATCATATTATCAACCTCATGATCAATAACCACGATAGACAGCTCAATTTGCTTAAACCATTAGTATTCATGATCTAGAGATATGTTCTGAGTGCCTTGACCCTGGGAATTTACTTTTTATTGACTTTTAAATCATATTTGGAAAACTGAAGTTACGGTAGCGAAGATAGTAGTTTATAGTCCGCAATCATCTAACTTTTAGTAATAAATCCCATGTCCTTTTCGCAACACTAGTTTTTAACTATTGTTTGACGCCAAAAATTGACTTCTGTTAACGAAAGTCCCTTGGGTTCGATATCCGGCTCTTTTAAAGGAGCCATTATATTACTTGAACGATCACGTGCACTTGCGTGTATAGCTGGGTCTCAACAAGTTTTTTGCAAAAACTTGTTGCGACCCAGCTATATACGCAAGTGTACGTGATCGTTCAAGTAATAAAGTGGCCCTTTCGAACTGGATGTCGAACCCACAGGGACTTGTCGTTTAACTATTCACTAGACTAAACTAGTTCTTGATTATTTATTTAAGCGGTGGAATATAGAGATATGATGGTTTTAAAGTATAAAATAACTATGAACTAAACTAACATGATTAATGTCGTGCCCCATTTTTCTCGCGAAAAGAGGAATCCGACGTGACAAACTCTTTTTGGGATTTAAAGGGTGAAGAGTCGCCACCTAACAAATTAAGGTGCGTTAGGGCACCATTCTAGACTAATTATAAACTTATTTTAATTATTAGCCTACGTCAATCAGAAATTTGGGTAAGAGTTCACGTTACCTCGAAAGGAAGGTGTTAGGCACCTTTCGAGGTCCACAAATATGGGTCCCGACCGAATTCATATATTACGTGAGATATTCTATGTGATAAGCAAAAAGAGCGATTTATTTTTATTAACTTAATAATAACTAAATGTTTAAAAGATAAAAAGATATTGAACAAATTACACATGCAACTTAATTATTAACTAATTAACAATTAACTACGTGATAAGGCAAAAATATATAGATAAATAAAGAAGTAAATTAGATAAGCGAGAAGAGAGAATTGAGATGAAAATGCGGAAAAATCGGTTAATTAATAACTTACATTAAACTAAACTACCCCAAACCAGTAAAGGAATAAAAATAACAGGGTAAATAACTTAATTTAAAATTCTTCAAAATTTAACTAAAATCAAGAGTGTTTTATTTTCTTAGAAGAAATAAAATATTTGTTGCTTTATGGGAATGATGCCACGATATTAATAATCGCGTTCATTGGACTTTAGCAACATTTTTAATTGGAGGTCGGTCTCAAGTTATAAAATAGTAATATTAGCATTTTTTTAAAGGCAATTGAAATTTTTTGAGTTTTGAATATAAACACATAATATATTTACGTATAAGTACACATATCCTCTTTTGCAAAGCTTTGGTAGATGATACTCCCGAGGGGTGCGTCGGCTTAGTTTAAAAATTCCGGAATTAGACCTCGTAATTTCTTTCACTTTCACGCTAACTATAGGTTAGGAGATAGCATTTATGTAGTGATTTTAAAGGGCATTGTCCAATTCTCAAGTTGTAGAAAAGGAATTGAACAATGGTTTTGCCGAAAAATAAGAGAGCTTCAAACAAATGGATTTGTATTTAAAACATTTGAATAAGAATAAGGAATAAGAAATTGGGAATTAAAAATTGAAAGGAGGCACATAGCACATAATTTTCAAATATGCCATCTTATTTAATTAAAGTTAATTAAGTAATTAACATGCTTAAAAGACAACTATTCATTTACGTGATTAAGACCTATAGGAGTGATTTCTAGACGAGACGATCTCAATTAACGTACCGAAAATTAATATGCTAAATATTAATTTAAACCTGCCGTAAATTTATTTAAATATGCAAGGATTTAGCCTAAATGTGCAGAAAATTGAATAAAGTGTGCATAAATTATCTTTTATTTGAAAAAAATTATTAAGTGTGCAGAAATTTAAATAAAATGTGCAGGAATTATTTTAATTTACAGAAAATTAAATAAGTGTGCAGAAATTTATTTTTTATTTGCAGAAAATTATTAAAGTGTGCAGAAATTTATTTTAATTTGCAGAAACTTATTAAATTAAAAAAGATTTTCAGAAATTTATTTAATTTGCGAAAAATTAACTAATGAATGCTAAAATTAATTTTAAAATGCTGTAAGTTAGATTTAAAAGTATGAAAATAAATATAAATGCTGAAAAATGATTCATAGGTGCTGGAAATTATTGAGATTATACTGGAAATGACTTTTTATGCTGAAAGTTATTTAAAACTTTGTTAAAAAATATTTTTAAAGTTGCTGAAAATTGAATTTGAAATGCTAAAAATATTGAAATTAGTTTTACCATGCGAAACTTAATCAAATGCTGGAAAGTACATTAAAGGGCTAAAAATTAATCTTTTCGTTATGCTGAAAATTAAATTGCTTTTACAGAAAATTAATTAAAAGTGCCAAACATTTAATTTTAATATGTCAAAATTAATAAACGAAATACTAACAATTAGTTAATACGCCTAAAACTAATTAGACACGTGAAAAAATCAATTAAACATGCTTTGGATTAAGGAGGTCGGAAATTAATTAAATACATCCTAAAACATGATTTCTAGGTGTTGAAACAATTCCGAGATCTATTTTTTATTCCTAGAAAAGGTTGCCTAGGTGACAAAATACTCACATAATCCCCCACCCCAGCAATCCCCATCATTTTTATTACACATAGACGTTTATACAATTAATATTACAAACCAAACTAAATAAGAGAAAGAGAGACTAAACTAAAATAATCAAACTAGGCATCCCCGAATCCTTGGACAACTCTTTACATCCCAAACCATTACTTCTAACAGAACCTGTTAGGCACCAAAAAGAAGAGCCAAATCCGGATATACCAAAACATGCAGCAAACACAGAAAAACGTACAAATATAAAAGAGACAAAAGCACTATTTTGACACTAATTGTGTAAACATATTCTTTAACTTACAGGAAACTATCACAGAAAAATCGGAAATCGCATCGATAGGGACTCACCAGTCAAGCAACGAATAGATAAAAATAAGAAAAGCCTTAAACAGGGCAGCAAATGTGAAACCAAGAATAGAATTCCTAAAGCCAAAGCAAACGAAGAACTTGAAGTCTTTTCTTTTAATATGTAGAGAGTATATGGTGAAAAAGTCTTAAGAGTATCTTAGTGAGGGGCCAAAAGTCTGTCTAAATAATGGAGACAGGTCCCCTTTTATAGTGAAAGGGAGATAGTTGTTAAAGGAGAGAAAATAATTCAGATATGCAATTAGAACAATCTAATTCCTTAATTAACTTAGCCAAATCAATTAGTGTAGAAAATCATGTCAAGTCCATAAATAAGTAAGTAAAAGAAATTTGTTCATGCTAAATAAGGTATGAGAATCGGTAAATAAACCCAAGGACATATTGACATGCCATAAATATATGAGTAGTAAAAAACTGTCACATTCTTATTAAGGAAGTAAAATCAATTATCAAAGCATGTCAGAGCTACCATAGATAGGACAATACTGAAGCTGTCCAAATGACTAAAGAAACGAAATGAGAAGGAAAATTGATCCTCAAGGATTTTCCCCAAAACACAGTAAGCAAATCAATTTTAGCAAAGAATCTGACAATGTAAAAGTTGTCACACATTACTTAAGTGATTTGCACAAGTCAGAGTGAACAAGAAAGGAATGATCATTCGAGACTATCAAAGTTTACCAAAATTAAGCACAAAAGTATTGTCATGAGTCAAACTTGATCTCGAACGAATTATGCAAAGTCATCACGTGATTGATCCCAAGGAAACACAGCGTATGTAGTGTATGAGTTCAAAGAACAGTATTTCTGTCCAAAACAGTATTCCTTACACTGCCGTGGACAAGTAGCACATGAATACAATAACCAAATCAGTCGTAATAGAGTGTTAGGGATGGGATTAGAGTCAGTAACAACTAAACAATTTCACCTATAATGGTCCAAACATATAAGAAACACCAAAATGCACAACTTTCCAATCTCATAATCTCTTCGGAGAGCACGCGGTAGCAAGGGTAGCAATCAAACATAAAATGAATAGAAGGCATAATACCTGGGACGGATTCATTGGAATCCGTCTCGGAATTAGAACCCCGCAGCTGGAACGTAGACAGAAAAATGACATTGGTGATTGCTCATCATCTCGATCATCCTTGACCTTTTTGGAGTCAGTTGGAGAAAAGAAACTTTTTGGGTTTTCAGGTTTTTGATTAGACGAGAGCATGGGGTTTATTTGGTGGTGCGACAGTGGCGTTTCTCCGGCGAGTGGTGGTTGTGGTGCTGGTTGATCCGCCGACCAGCAGTGGCGCGGCGGTGGAGGAGGGATGAGAGAGAAGAGGGAGATTGGGTCGAGGGGGAGTTGAGGGTGTGGGTTTGTTTGGAGTCGGCTGTGGTGACCTCTTAGTGGTTCACCAGTGGAGAGAGAGATAAAGGGGAAGATCGGGGAGAGAGTGGGGAGGTGGAAGGTGGCGGCTAGTGCAAAGGTGGGGCGGCGCCGGCGTGGAGGCTGTCCACCGGAGTTGGGGGAGATGATCAGGTAGAGAGAGAGAGAGAGGGAGAGGCGGCTGTGGTGTATTTGAGGGAAAGAAAAATTAGGTTTAGGCTTTGGGATAAAATTGATTAAAAAGGGAAAGAAGTAGGGATGTAATCTCAGCCGTTGGATCAATTTTGATCAACGGCTGGGATTTAAAATAGCAAGAATTAGTCAAAATTGATTTATTTGAATTGGTTTAATTGAAATTGGAATTGGGATTTAAAATTGAGCCAGATTAAGCTCAATTTAGGCTAAAATTGACACGAAATTGAGTACAAAATGGCTAGATTTTAAATAAATTGGGGAAATTGAATTGAATTAGACTGCTATTTAATAAAATTAGTAAATATATAATATCAACAAAATTAGTCAATTTTATAAAATCGTTATGACATGTAATATATCATTTAAAATCAACGACAAAATGATTTGAAACAGAATAGGCATCTATGAATACAAAATTTAAAAAATACTATAATAATAATAATAATAATAATAATAATAATAATAATAATAATAGTAATAGACTACGTGTTGTAAATTATGAGTATGTATATTTGCGGAAATAATTTAATAAATATTTATAAAATTATATAAAAATATTATATTTAAATTAGTAAATTGTATATTATATAAAAAAAAAATAAGAATTAAATGTTAAAAGTAAACTGCATACTTTAAAAATCATGAATACGAAATGTCAGAATTTATTTGATACAAAAATAGTAGTTAAAAATTCAAAACTAATATTTTTTGATAAAATAGCAGTTTGGGAGGATATCGGGAGGTCAAAATTGGGTGTCAACAATTAACTTGTGGTATAAACAATAACAAGTTGAATTCCCAGGGTCAAGGCATCCTGAACGTCATCTCGAGCGCATGAATACTAATGGTTTAAGCAAATTGAGCTGTCTATCGTGGTTACTGATCATGAGGTTGATAATATGATTATATTTGTCTCCAAACTATAACCTTATATTAGAAATTGAAAACCTAACTACATCATTGAGTGGGGATAGATTTAACCAATTCTAACGTCTTTAAGCTATCTTCCCGTATTTGAACAAGTGCGGTGAATTAGGTACTTCTCAGTCCTAACCGCATATTTATCTCTCGGAATTCCTTCCTTGAGTAAAGATCACGCTCCTTATATTCCACATTCTATCTCTCAATTTCTCTCTCGAGCTCCTCTCAAGACAATAAATTTATTTCAATGGTGATCAAGCATTAAAATAGTGAAATCAAGAATACAAGAATAACCAATAAGTGATAAACTTCAGCAAAACCCACTAATTTTCAAGTCTCGAGATTCATGTTTGTAGCCTCAACCCTAAGAATGAGGGATTTTAGCCACTCATAACTTGAAATAACATCAATAATTGATAAAAAAACCATAAAAAGAAATAAAAGATGAAAAGAAGAAGTATGAACCCTAATTTCAATGCCAAAAACACCCCAAAGTAGTCTACAAAAGATGGAATATTTATACCTCCCTTGATACAATAACCCAAGAGCCCTATTTATAGGCTGGAATTCGGAGGCAAAAATTGCCAAAAAGTGGCCCGACACGCCCCTGGGCGCGCTTGGGACTTAGAGAAATTTCTGCCTCTGAAAGGTGTGCCTGAGCGGCCCGACACGCTGCCTGGCGTGCCCCTCTGTTGTCCATGCCATCAAAAATACTATCAAAAGCGGCCCGGCACGCTGCCTGGCGCGCCTCTCTCTTAGACTCCGTTTTTCTTCCTTTTTTCGACTTTTCTTTGCGGATTTAGTTGGATATTTCAAGTTCAACTCTTTGGCTTGCCTCTTATCTTCAATATCCTTAGCTCGTAGCTCCTCCAAGCCTTGCTTTCCACGCCAAAAACGGTCCAAATAGTCGCAAATTTCACCTACAAGGGTCTAATCACATTTATTAGCATAATATCAAGTATTCCATCAAAACAATACAAATATATACTTACTGCTCTCGAAACTAAGGTAAAAATGGGTCAAAATTGGTAATAAGGCATACAAATATGCCGTAGATCAGCACCCCACACTTAAACCTTTGTTCGTCCTCGATCAACAACTACAATCAACTCAAGGCGACTCTATAATTACTACTACAACTAAGACACTCAAGCCAGCACTAACGACCATATGAATAGCAAGCTCTACATTTGGCATGTTATATTACAACTTGAAACACATGAATACTACCTCAAAACTTCCTAGCCTCAAGAATTGACTCTACCAAGTTTGCCAACTCATGCACATTACTCAACAAAGTGATCATATAAGTCACCTATCTATCTACTCTCTCTCTCTTATTATAGGCTATTCTCTATGTTGTATCAAAGACGGCTTGTGTATGTGTATATATATATATATATATATATATATATATATACACTTTCCTCTATATTTCATTGCACTCCTGTTGTATTAGAAGCTTTTGAACTGGCTCCACCAGGTTTTGGGATTATATTAGCCTTGCTACTACATTTATTCCGCTGTTTTCCCTTATTTCTATCAGTAGTCCATTACTAGCTGTTTCGGACTACGGGTTGACTTACCTACTGGTGGTCCCCTGGACATAGTCCTTTCAGGTAGTGGTCGTTTAGTCCATGGTCCATTGGATGGTCGGCGCAAGGCCAGAAATTGGAACACATTGATTCCGCTCATTCCCGTCCTTCACTTCAGGGCCTGTCTCTCGGTGTGGTTGGTACTACATACTGTCAGGCAGCGAAGCTTACACTTGTTCAATAATTATGAAGGTTCACCAGGGCCTCTTTCCTCCTTTCTTTTTTGCTCACTCGTAAGGGTTGGGACCCCCACAAAAGAGGAGGGAGTCGACTAAACATCTTAGCCATTGGCGGGAATTTCGCCCGTATTCGATCCTTAATTCTTGTTCACCCTGGATGATCGTGTTGGGTGAATAGTGACCTCGTATGACCGTGTCAGGTGAGAAACAACCGCTTTGTCACAGTACTTACTTATGGGCTAACAGGTCACACTTTGGCCAAGTATCCTACAAAGAGACTTCTAAGAGCCAGAAGTATTAAAGGAAAGGACATAGGAATGGGCGCATCATGACATCGTAAGATGTCTCGCACGAATGAATTAGTTGGTACTATAAATGTTAGAAAAAGTGAACAAAAGGAGTAATAAGAAGTGAAAAGGACAGAGACACTACCCAACCAGAAAGTAAAGTTCCCACTGATGGTATACTTAGTGTAAGCAAGTTCTAAGATCACATCTTTGGAATAAAATCTAGTTAGAAAAGGAAATCAAATTAGAGATAAGTTGCCCATGAGCATTATGGCAAAGGTAAAAGGGAACGAGGAGGCAAGCTCCCTCATCTTCCGTATAACTTGCTCATCCGACATGGCATGAATCACCGAACCTGTACTCAGGAATAGTAATGCTTTGAAAAAGGTGTGATTCATTTAGTGAAAGATGCTAACCGAATAGTTAGAGATGCCGCAAGCAAAGATCATATAGCCTAATTGACTGCAAGTTGAATAAGCTATGACCCTCTTTAGATCATTCTGTAATATTCCAGTGGTTGCCAAAAGGAATGACGTCATAGATCCAGCAAAATTAATAACAATCAAAGTCGTAGGTGGGTATTCAAATAAAGGGGAGCACCGTGCTATCATGAAAACGCCAGCTGTTACCATAGTAGCTGCATGAATCAAAATGGATACTGGAGTGGGACCCTCCATAGCATCAGGTGACCAAGTATGCGATCCTATCTGTGCAGATTTCCCAATAGCACTAATAAAAATTAAAATACAAATAAGAGTTATGGCATTTAATCTCATAATGCAAGAAATCCAAGAATTTCTAGGGCACTAGCACAAGCAAAAATGGTGGAAAAGTTTACTGTTTGAAATAGAGTAAAACAACCCAAAATCTCATGAGCTAATTCAAATCACCTACTCGATTGACAAACATAGCTTTTACAGCTGTTTTATTTGCCTGAAGTCGTATAAACCATAAATGAATTAACAAATATGAAGCAAGACCTACTCCCTCCCATTCCAGGAATAATTGAAGAGAGTTATCTCCAGTCACCAATATTGACATAAAAAAGTAGGAATGGATAAATAACACATAAATCGAGGGCTATGCGAATACTCAGACATATATGAAATGGAATAAAGATGGACCAAGCTATTTATGAATGTAACCACAATTAACATCACTACTGTCGGACTATCGAACATGGGGTCAGAAGTGAATTATGCGTCGGACCAATTTGCGAATCGAGCGAGCTCTCCTTGCATGCAATAATGTTGTGGTAAACCCCATATTCTAATCCAGTGCTCTCCTAACCGTATGGGAAGGTTTCCCATCACACGGCTCACCAACTTCATCTTCTGCGAGAACCATATATCCGAACAGGCCTAGAAAAAAAGGTAAGGTCTCGCTTTTCTTTGCCACTCAAGTGTAGGACATCTGTCGTGCTTAGGCCCCTTATTCCCTTAACTAATGAAAGAGTCTACCGCCTGCCTTAGTAGTCTCAAATAAGGCGTGCAGGCATGCCTCTTAAGTAAGTGATCCACTACCGAAGCGAAGAACATGTTGGATCAATTAAAGGGGGTACTATGAGCCCTCTGTCCCACATATCTAACCAGCTCACGTGGTTCGCCGGTTCCATCGACTAGACCAAAAAAGTGATCCAGTTGATACAGAGGTATGCTTGAAGTGAAGGGTGTGTTGTTCTTATTGGGTTGGGCCTTTCCCCATAAGGCCCCACTGTCGGGGCATGAGCGCCCTCTTGCTACCCATATATGAGGCGTCGTCTTAGCCTTCCCAGACCAGTATCGCTCCTACATATGTATCGTTTGTGATCGGCCTCCTCAATTGTGTATCGATCAAAAGGCAAGGCGGCACATCCCCCAACTAAGGGAGTGGTTACGTCCAGTATGTCCCCCCTTATTTTTGACATGCTGTAGTACCCTGGAGTTGGTCCATTCAGTATCACCGTGGAGCAACAGCCGCGTACGGATCTAATCTATTTACTCGACAATTCATCCAGCGACTTCACGATGGCCAAAGAAACCCCAAGAAGAATGAAACATTTCCGATGAGATAAATTTCTCTAAAATAGAATTGACTATTTTTTTTGGGTAACTAATAATTTTGTTAATCACCAAGCAAAATTCATATATAACTTCTCGAACATTGTATATGTAATATATCGATATTGTAAAAATAGTTACGCAGTGTATATATAATGTATCAATATTATATAAATGGTGTATAAACATGTATTGATATTATATAAATGACATATGAACATGTATATATGATGTATAAATAGTTATGCAATGTATCGATATTGTTTAAATGGTGTAAAACCTGTATCAATATTGTATAAATAGATATGTAATGTCTATGTAGTGTAGGATATTGTATAAATGTATATATATGATTTATCAATTGTATAAATGATGTATATATGATAGTATAACTATGTATCATATATATATATATACACACACACACACACGTTGTTTATACAATATTTATACGCTAAATTGATAAATCAAAGCTAGAACATTCACTTGGCATGGATCAAATTTTACAGAATGTCATCTTCCTTATCACCATCTTCATCTTCTCTATCTATTCCTCCAAACCACACGACAGAGAGCTGCATCCATCTGAGCACGAATTGTCATACCAACACTCGTCAAATCCGACTGCAATATCCAACAATTCAAAATTGTATTCATTCTTTGTCGGCATCGGAGACAAAACACCCCCTTTATTTTTTTCCCAATGACTTATGTTTACAATTTAAGCGCCATTTGTTCCTCTGAGGTATGAAAAAATGGGTAGAAAAAAAAAATTCTAGCAAAAGAAGCAAGTGTTCGGTCAAAATTCATCCTAGTGATAGTTATAAATTGATGGAACTTCTAAAATTTAATATTTTTTGCTATTCTTGCAGCACAATGAAAAATTTATGAGTTAAAAAATCATATTTTTTTGGGTTTTAATTCTGGCTAACAAAGATACAAATGTTGTAGTTTTTCAATTTCAATCAACTCAGAAGAAGAAGAAAAAGAAGAAGAAGAAGGAGGAGGAGGAGGAGAAAAAGAAGAAGAAGAGGACGAGGAAGAAGAAGAAGAAGCAGAGGAAGAGGAAGAAGAAAAAGAAGAGAAGGAAGAGAATGAAGAAGGGGAAGGAAGGAGAACAAGGAAGAAGGCGGAAAGAAGATGAAGGACTTCCCGAAGAAGAAGAAGACCAAAATGATGGAATGACCAAATTAAAGATAATTATGTAGACCGAATGGCTATTTCAGGAAAGAACTTTGGCCGAATGGCCATTTTAGGTTGGAAATGATAAGTGCACTATTTTTTGTGTAAGAAATTTAACCAATGAATATTTTATCTAATTTTTTCTTTAAATCAAAAGATATACGACGTCAACTATATATATATAAAAAAATAATTCAACTATATATAAAATATTAAATAATATAAAGCCAAGGGGATTTGGATGAATCTCTGGCTCAAAAGCCAACTCCGCCACTGGTCTACGCAACTCAAAAAAAAAAATGATATGTAATTTAAGTATGCTTTTGATTATTTTTTTTCATTGAAAATAGGAAGGATTCGCTATCTAAGCAATGAGCTATTAATTTCATTTACTTTTCTCTACTCCCGTATCAGAGTTTTGGCTAGATTACGTGTCATGAATTGATTCGCCGTATCTATGTGTCCTCCTCCACGTATAACAATAAAATGTTTTTAAAAAGTCCATCTTCTTGCAAAGCCAATTAAAATACGGGTCAAAAAAAAATAAAAAATTCATCCATTTTCCTTGCATATCGAAGAGACCATTTCCCCCTAATTCTCAGCATTCTTAGGTATTTTTCTCCTCTTCTTAATTTTATTTCATTAATTTTTTTGTATGAATTTTTGTTTTTATCTGCAGATTTAATTTTCAATTTTTTTCAGTTTTTATTGGAGGAAATTATATTCGTATTTATGAGATCTGAAGGATCTAAACTTTTTGATTTGTGTTGATGTTTTATAATCTGATGGATTTGACACTTGATCTTTCGGGTCGGGTTTTGTTCACATTCAGCAATTGTCAGAAGAAAGATTAAGTTTTCTGATTTTTCCGCAATGTGAATTTACGCTGATGATTTGCTAATCGGTAATGAGTGCTGATTTAGACATTAGATTTCCGAAAATTGAGTACAGGGGCGGAGCTAAGTAGGGCCGAGGGGTTCGGGACCCCTTTGGTGGAATAATACATTATTTATACATGGTTAATTTTATTTTTTTTAATTGGATATATAGTAGATGTTTTACTTTTCATATTTTGAAGCCCTCAGTGAAAATCCTGGATCCGCCACTGATTGAGTACATGTAAGTTTAACTTATACCTGATTGAGTACAGGATTTATTGCATAGTCTGTTTCGTGTAAGTCTGTGTGGATCAGGTCCATTGAGACGATTACCTTCCAAGTTCAAGTGACCTCTCATTTTATTCTTGACCTTTGGGGAAAAGTCTGTGGGACACTCTTTCGAGGGTGTCTAGGTAATGAAAGGTTATTCATTGCAATGATGGAAGCTAAGCCAAGTCACAAAGCTAGCTGACTATGCTCGAGTAGAGCTCAGATCCGGAGGTGGTGATTGAACTCGCTGCGAGAGTTCAGGAGTGAGCAAGACTATATCGGTGAATGCAGTAAGAGCCAGCTGCTCACTACAATAGATTTTGTTGCCCATGCTGCTATCCACTGCTGAAGTGGGGATTTGTGCTTGAATGTCATGATGTGTGCTATTTGAACCTTCTCGTGAATGTGGTTAATTATAATCTTGTCTAATCTTGTATGAGCGCGCATTCATCTCAGCATCCGCATCTCTGCAATACTTATCTTGTGGATGTGTTGTTTGGCTGACTTATTAATATAATTCTTCAATGTTTCTTTTATAATGGTGGTGCTCGGGCCAACTTGTGCTCACCTTTGCTATTCCACTAGATAATAGTGCTTCAATCAAAAGAGGGAAATACAAAAATAGCGATACAGAAGCAAGAATAAGAGTATCCCGCCCCAAACCGAAACAAAAATAGATGAATGAAAGATTGAGTTTCCTGTCAAACTGCTGTAGACATGGATGACTTTCCTCCTATTGGATTGCGATTACACGATAGGCATACTGCCTAAAGCTTGCCTATGTGTTGTTTGGCTGACTTATTAATATAATTCTTCAATGTTTCTTTATAATGGTGGTGCTTGGGCCAACTTGTACTCACCTTTGCTATTCCACTAGATAATAGTGCTTCAATCAAAAGAGGGAAATACAAAAATAGCGATACAGAAGCAAGAATAAGAGTATCCCGCCCCAAACCGAAACAAAAATGGAGGAATGAAAGATTGAGTTTCCTGTCAAACTGCTGTAGACATGGATGACTTTCCTCCTATTGGATTGCGATTACACCATAGGCCTACTGCCTAAAGCTTGCCTATGTTAATATCTCCTGCAGTAGCTTATAAAGTATAATCAATCAATACATGTTCTTATTAGTATCATTCTTGTAATCTGAGTAAAAAAGATATGTATAGTGCCCGTGTGGATGGGCTTTTGGCTTATTTTTTAGCATTTTAAGCCAAAAGTCATAAGTTCGGATTCCTAACTTATGGCTTTTGGCTTATTTTAAGCATTTTAGCCAAAAATCAAGTGCTTATAAGCACTTTTTAAATTTACCTAAACACTTCAAAAGTGCTTAAAAGCTATTTTTAGCTTAAAAGCACCTAAAATAAGCCAATCCAAACGGGCCCATAGTAGTTCTAGCAGTCTCATAATACTTGTACAATTCTAAAACTTCTAGTACCAGTAGTATGAGGAATTGGTGACGCAAAGGCCAAAATATTTAATATAGTTTGAACTTCCTTAGATCATTAGCAATTGAATAATTCAAAATTCTGTTATTTCAAAATTTGTTTAATGTTGTCTGACTAATGTCTTAAAGTAATACCCCGTTTGTTCCAACTGTGTGGCCTAATTGACTTTGATGGTTAAGTTGATTGAACTTTTGACTAATAGTTGTTGTACATTTTTAGAGTTTAGAGGTTGTGATGCATAAGTATCAGAAGGGATATATCAGCTCCATACTTTTTTGTATTGTTGGAATGCCTGGATGCAATAGTTACCATGTTCCCTTTAGTCGATCAATTCTGCAATTATTTGATTCTTATTTGTTTACTGTCTTTTATATGTTCACGGTGTTTGAGGACTTGCAGTGTATTAGTGTGTTAAAAGATTTCTGTTATTCTTTCCAGTTTCCACTAAAGATTTTATATTCAATACATTGGAACAGTGACTAGAAATGGCTTTGGGTGGAGGTGGACCACAAAGGGGGACTGCTGCAGCAGCTGCTGCTAACCTGCGTCGAAGGAAGACTGGTGGTGGTGGTGGAGCTGCAGGAGGAGCAGGTGGTACCATGCTCCAATTCTACACTGATGATTCCCCTGGACTCAAGATATCCCCCAATGTTGTGCTTGTGATGAGTATTGGCTTCATAGCCTTTGTCGCAATCCTTCATGTCATGGGTAAGCTCTACTTTGTCCGCAGAGAGGCCTAGAGGAATTCAGATATCTCATTGCTAACTTGGGAAAGTTTTGTTGGGCAACAGCTTTCTTCCTTGAAGGAAAACTGGCATTGTAGCTTTATTTTCTTTTTGTTTGTCTATGCAATGAAGTTTATAGAAAAGTCAGTTCTCTAGTTATGAGTTGACTGTTTCTTGTGCTATATGTGTTCCAACGTCTAATGAATATAACGGCACCAAATTCTTGTATCTTAGACCGTGAATGTAATCATGATGCAATTATAACTTTAGCAGAAATGATTTTTCTTTGCTCGCTGCATGATGCTTTCTCTTTGTGTACCAATGATGGTAATTGATATCTTATGACCTATAAATGTCTGCAGCTGTTATGAGGTCAGAATTGAACTGAATTATTCTAGTATCCTTATCAGCAACACCTATGGTTGCATATTTTGATGTCAGTGTCTGGACTGGATTTGCTAGATCCTATTCTTTCATTGCAGACTGGCAAATTCCTCTCATTTTTTATGTGCTTTGTCTAGTTTCTGGTTTCACTTCTTTGAGATATCGAATCATAGTTTTGGAGTTATAATATGCACAGATCACCTAATGATAATGAGTAGTGAAGAAGAAAATATGCACACTATTCCTCGTGGACGGAACTAAAAAAAAATAAGGATTATACACAATTATACAGACTGCGGGCATGTAGTTAATGAACCGTTCTACTCTACCCCATATGGTAAACGAATGACATGTTTATTGGTGAATTCCATCATCAATATGTCTTGGAATACACACTTAACTTTGCCCAAAAGAGGGGTCGTTTGGTTGGTGGGATGGGATAGACAGGGATATTTCATGGGTTGGGATATTTTACCTATATATGGGATAATTGATCTCCCTAAATATTCTCACGAGATATTCTGGGATTATTATTCTATTCCACCAACCAAACCAGCCCTAATGTCTTGCAAACAGTACTGTGTTAGAGTTGCATCATTTGGTAAGAGATAATTTAGAACAGAGCACTAAGCACATTCACTAAGTTGCAAAAACTTGATGATGGAGATTGCATAGCCTTAGTTGAAGAATGTGATACAGGTTATGAGACTGAAAACAGGCATTACAAAACAGTAGAGGTGTCATTATGGAGTTGGCAACAAAAGTAGCTTAATTTCCAACTTAAAAAACTCGAGAAATATGACTCACCGTTTCACTAAAATGAACTTCTCCATCTATCCTGAATTGACTTGTTTCAATTAATGGTAATCTTGATCAAAATGTTGTCTTCTATCAGCTATTCAATATTTTCAATAGCTTGGTTCTTAAAACTATGTGAAGAATTACTACGACGTACCAACTTTGGAATTAGAAATAATAAGAAATGGATCCTCACATTTGATTATTTCTGGTCAAAATTAGTTAAGATTTCGAAAATAAAAGACCACAAATTGGAAACTACTACTATCTCTAATCTCTAATCTCTATCTCTAATCTCTAATATATTAAAAGTGTGAAGGTCCTTATAAATGTTGTTTGAACTTTTTGGGCTTCATTAAAAGACTCCGCTTTAGACAAAATCGTCTTTTCACTATTTTTCTTAAATAATTGTCATTTAATTATTTTCCTTATATTTCAAACTAAAATCCTTTTTGATATAGGTAGGAAATCATAATATTTACCACTTTTAAATCAATTTGAATCTTACCTTATATATAAAAAAGAATTTCTACTATTCTATTTAAGTTATATTTTGGGTTAAGCTTTACCACAAACATATGGTTTCGGCAAGAAACTTAAATTCTTTTCAAGCAAGAAACATGCGACTTATTTTTTCTGAAGGGATTATGATCACCACCGGTTCTTATTTTTTGTCACTAAACATATTGCGTTATAGTGTAGACCCTATTTGTTGCTCTATTTGTTTTGAATTACTTTTGCTCTCTTATTCCTTATAATCGTGCTTTGAATTCTTTGAGGGTCTATCGAAAATAGTCTCTCTATCCATAAAGTAGGGTAAAGTGATATGTTAATGTAGACCCTTACGATGTCAAATTTACTATATACATGAAGATATGTAGTTTCAATATCATTATCATCTTGGTTAGCAAATATAGGTATTTGATGCAAGCATCATTGTAGTCTATATATTCTGCTTTTGAGAAAAGTTTTAGATTAGCTTGATATAAGAGCAGCTGTTGCAGGTATTAAGGGTTCAATTTTCACTAACAGTTTCTTTTCTTTCTCCAGGCGTTATGATCGCTACTAGGTGAAAGTTGTTGTGGCATAGAGTGTTGAAATCTTTTGTCTTGACTTTGTGAATTTCTGATACTTTGTACTCTTTTTATTTGTTAGTTTTCTTCTACTTGTTAATTAGATTTACATAGCACTGCCGTGGGGTTTGGGGTTTGGGTGGTTGGAACCAAGTTTAGGTTTTAGTACTTATCATGGTAATATTAATCTACTATACAACAAAGTCGGTGTATTTAATAGTTGTATGCTTTATTTTTTCTGCATCTGGTCATCTCAAATAAGTATGAATTTGCAGTAAGTTTGTTAATTTATCCGAATGAGAGATTGTCGCTGCTACAACTCTTGATTGACTACACATACATCAATGTCTAAGGTAATGTTGGAATTTATTTATTATTTTCTTACAAATTTGTGTTATTATTGTTTTTTTTTTTGTTTCTTAGATGTGTATTATATGTCTAATACAACAGCCTGAAATACTACGTAGAAGAGCAACTTGAATAATCTCATTGGATACACTAAGTTATACATTGTCTGGTATATTGTGCAAAAAATAGAGCTCTAAAATAATATAATGTTGGTTGAAAGTGTTTGGGTAATTAATCAAGTTTTGTAATGTTGGTTGAAGAATTTTTTATCGTTGAACCCATCATACAATTTAGGTTTAATCGGATTGTTTTGATATCTCGATTATCATTAGATGAATATTTGGTCGGAGTTTGAGAAATTTTGTGTAAAGGTTAGGTTTACTATTTTTACTTATTTGATTTGTGTAAGAGGATATTGAAATACAACTGATTTATTATTTTTGAGAATCTATGACACCAAAAAGGGGGAAGAAGAAAGTTTCAGTAAACAATGGATCAGTACACAAAGAGTCTTACACTTCTATATCTTTATGTGTGTGTGTGTTTCTATGTATTTATCTAAATTTGAAGGGTTTCATCTATACCTCGAAAGCAGACTGTCTTTTGTGTGCGCAGATCAGTTAGTTTTTTTTCTGTAATTATACATCTGTTCTAAAATTCTTACCGTATAAAAAATAATCTGTTTTAAAATTTGTTAAGGAAATCTTCTTCAAGTACAATTACTGCAGTACTTCCTCTATTAGGTGTGGTCTGCTCAGCAGATAGGGGAGATGAGTGCAATTTCATGTACAAGAGAAAGTGTTTTTGGAGGAATATTCTTCTTAATTGTCTAATTAGCAAGTTATGTAGCTGCTTGAAGTATTCTGTTAGTACCAACTTATGTTATCATAAGATAACTCAAAGTTGAAGACTTGACAGAATGGATACCCTGATTAAAAATAAAGGACATCTCTAAATGTGGGTAAGCAAGTACCACAATATCTGTCTTCCACAACCTGTAGACTATTAAAAGTATGAATGACTTTAGAAAAGTGATTTTAACTTTTTACTCTGCATTAAAATTTTCTCCAATAAACAAAAGTGTGAAGGTCTTTAAAAATGTTGTTTGAACTTTTTGCTCTTCATTAAAACACTCTTCTTTAGACAAAATCGTCTTTTCACTATTTTCCTCAAATAATTATTTAATTTTATTAGGTTAATATAATTTAATTTTCCTTCTATATTTTAAGGATTAGAATTCATCTAAGTTTAGAATTCGTGTGATATTTTTACTTAAGGTTTCGTTCCATATTTTAAGTATTATTATAACTCTTAATTTTCTTTTCATATTTTATGAATTAGAATTGGTTTAGGTTATAGAACTTTGTGTAATAAAAGGAAGATACTACGTACATAGCCCTTTTTTTTAACGCTCCATATCCTATTTGGGAAATTCATCTTTTCACTTTTTTTTCCCTTCAAATTATTACTTAATTATATTTATAATATTAAAATTGACTGTAAAAAAATATATGAAAAAATAAATGGGAAAGATTTTCTAATGTCATTAAATATTTCCATAATTGAATAATGTACTTAAACTAGGAACCATACGTATTTCTTTTGGAGAAGGTTTTCTAATGTCATTAATATTTCCATACTTGAATAATTTTACTTAAAGTAGGAATTTTTATTTTTATTTTTTTAAAAAAAAAAAAAAAAGAGAGAGAGAGGCAAAATTTCACAAAGTTGAATTAGGAAAAGGATTGGAAGTCATGTTATTTTAATATTGATAAATAATTTCTGGAAGAAAAATAAAAATCTACCATAATTAGATAATTCTTTTCTTAAAGAAAAAGATTTGGACTTTTATAAATTGAGAATCCTTCTTTTCTATAATAATAATAATACAATGAAGCAAAATTTATGTCTTTTAAGTGATACGGTGTCAATAAAATTCAGAAATACAGAAATACATAGCACTTTCATACTAGCAAATTCTTAGTACAAAGTTTTATACCAGGTAAAGCTT
This sequence comes from Capsicum rhomboideum, assembly GCA_031232105.1. Classification (NCBI taxonomy): domain Eukaryota; kingdom Viridiplantae; phylum Streptophyta; class Magnoliopsida; order Solanales; family Solanaceae; genus Capsicum; species Capsicum rhomboideum. The sequence continues at coordinate 154,260,656 of CP124714.1, forward strand.
ATTGTGCATGCCTTAAAATTGAGTAAGTATCCACTATCGCAGCCACCGTGAGGAAGATCAAGGGCCATGATTCTTTCATGAGAAAATAGAAATTTTCTTCTCATTTATCATATTGTTCCTATCTTTTTTTTTATTGGGTGCACAATTCTATATTAATTATTCATAACTATGCGTTGATATATTTGAGATACAAGAAATTTTGTTCACGTTTAATTTTTCTTTTGAGGATCTATCGGAAATATCCTCTTCATTCATCTTTAAGATAGTCATACGGCATGCATACATTCTATCAATTAATTTGTTTAAAATATCTTAGGCAAACTTAACTTTCTGTTCTTTTTTCAAGTTTTGGAGTTTTTTTGTTAGGGGTTTAACTTGTGGATTTTTTTATATTCTGGAAAATGTCTCTTCTATATTTAGTTAATATTGTTTCAGTTCCAATTAAATGTGTCAACTGGGCCGGGCCGGGCCAACCCGGACCCGGTCCATTAATTTTTCCCGATCTTGGGCCGGTTATGGGTCGGTCCCATTTCTTACTGGGCCGGGCCGGGGTGAACAGTAAAATTCCCCCAAACGACCCAGCACCGGCCCATTTAATTTTTTTGACCTGTTAATGGGCCGGTTTATCGGGTCCCGACTAAAAAAAATTGTATTTTGAACCTTGATTGTTTTTTAATATACATTCAATATATATACTATTTAAAATACTACTTTAAAGAATAAACATACACATATATACATTCAATATATACTACTTTAAAGAATAAACATACACATATATACATTCCATATATACATTCAATATATACTACTTTAAAGAATAAACATACATATATACATTCAATATATACATTCAATATATACTACTTTAAAGAATAAACATACACATATATACATTCAATATATACTACTTTAAAGAATACACATACACATATATACATTCAATATATACTACTTTAAAGAATAAACATACACATATATACATTCAATATATACATTCAATATATACTACTTTAAAGAATATACATACATATATACATTCAATATATACTACTTTAAAGAATAAACATACATATATACATTCAATATATACTATTTTAAAGAATAAACATACACATATATACATTCAATATATACTACTTTAAAGAATAAACATACACATATATACATTCAATATATACTACTTTAAAGAATATACATACATATATACATTCAATATATACTACTTTAAAGAATAAACATACACATATATACATTCAATATATACATTCAATAGATACATTCCATATATACTACTTTAAAGAATACACATACACATATATACATTCAATATATACTACTTTAAAGAATAAACATACATATATACATTCAATATATACTATTTTAAAGAATAAACATACACATATACATTCAATATATACTATTTTAAAGAATAAACATACACATATATACATTCAATATATACATTCAATATATACTACTTTAAAGAATATACATACACATATACATTCAATATATACTACTTTAAAGAATAAACATACACATTTATACATTCAATAGATACTACTTTAAAGAATACACATACATATATATACATTCCATATATACTACTTTAAAGAATAAACATACACATATATACATTCCATATATACTACTTTAAAGAATAAACATACACATATATACATTCAATATATACTACTTTAAAGAATACACATACATATATATACATTCCATATATACATTCAATATATACTATTTTAAAGAATATACATACATATATACATTCAATATATACTACTTTAAAGAATACACATACATATATATACATTCCATATATACTACTTTAAAGAATAAACATACACATATATACATTCAATATATACTACTTTAAAGAATACACATACATATATATACATTCCATATATACTACTTTAAAGAATAAACATCCATATATACATTCAATATATACTACTTTAAAGAATACACATACATATATATACATTCAATATATACATTCAATATATACTATTTTAAAGAATATACATACATATATATACTATTTTAAAAAATATACATACATATATACATTCAATATATACTACTTTAAAGAATACACATACATATATATACATTCCATATATACTACTTTAAAGAATAAACATCCATATATACATTCAATATATACTACTTTAAAGAATACACATACATATATATACATTCAATATATACTATTTTAAAGAATATACATACATATATATACTATTTTAAAAAATATACATACATATATACATTCAATATATACTACTTTAAAGAATACACATACATATATATACATTCCATATATACTACTTTAAAGAATAAACATACACATATATACATTCAATATATACTACTTTAAAGAATACACATACATATATATACATTCCATATATACTATTTTAAAAAATATACACATGTATTGACATTCAATATATACTATTTTAAAGAACATACATACATATATACAATATTCAACAACATATACTTTTATACTATTATATTAAAAGTATTGAATTCATACAAGATATTCAATTAAAATTTTAAATGGAAAAAATATATAAAGAGTAAATGAATTTAATATTTGATTGATTGCAAAATGTTTGAAAACTTACAAGTTACAAGGTTGCAATTACATTTCACTAATTTCACAAAGTTAAATTGAAAAATGAAAATTCAATTGATTAATTGTAAATTCTACAAATTTTTCATCATTTTTTCCAATTCACGCCTGTTAACATTAATGGGAATTGGCTGTGGATTGTCAAAATCAATGGCACTAAAGCCATGCATTGGACTTGATTGTGCTGAATTCTCTCTTGAAGTCATTATTTCTTCAAGATCTTCTTCGTCTTCCGGCTCCACGAACATTCCTTGATTTCTTCGTTCTGCTCTAATCCAGTCTCTAAGGCAAACTAAAACATTCATGGCATTGCCTCCCAATGTGTGTCGGTTGTCTCCAATCTGTTGCCGTCCTTGACTAAAAGCGCTCTCTGATGCAACGGTTGACATTGGAACATTCAATATATCTCTAGCTAACATTGAAAGTACAGGATATTGTCTTTCATTATTCTTCCACCATTCCAGCGTGTTGATTCTACCTCTAGGATCCTCTGTAGGCTGCATAAGATAATACTTAAGCTCTTCCCGACTTACGGTTCTATGCGATGAAGGCTGCAATCTATTCCAAACAGATAGATCAGAAACACAATAAGCAGGCATATTATGTGTCTGTCTTTTAGAAGATGATGGTTCCTCAGAACGATGGGGAGCGGGGGTCGGTGTAATGTGTGACGGTAAAGCATTGTCAAGTAAATCAGCATAATGATTGTATAATGTGTTCATGTAACTATTCGCATCAGACATAGACTTATACAAAGAAGGTTCTTCATCAGCTTTTACTCCTAAAGCAGAATAAATAAGAGAAGTAAATTCGGACATAGTATTATATTTCATACATGGATTTATTATAGCACCAACTAAGAAAATAGGGGGAAGCGGAAAAAAATACTTTTTAAATTTATCAATCATTGCCTCAATAGCATATTTGTAACCTGGTTTAGACTTATACTCGTTAAGCAATAAAGAAATGTCGGCTAAATAAGCTAAAATATTACAAACAGTAGGATAATAAGCTCCAGAAAATTCAACCGTAGCTAGATAAAATTTTTGCAAAAAATTAACAATATCATCAATTTCAGCCCAGTCTGAATTTTGTAACATACAATCGGGAAAATCACTAGCAAATTGGTTAAAAGTCATAGTAATAGAAACTTTATAAATATTGCAAGTATTTAAGAAATCATACGTAGAATTTCATCTCACATCTATTTCTTCAGGCATTAATCTCGGTCTAAGTCCATTTTCCTGACATTTTCTTTTAAATTCGGTAAGTCTAATTTTTCTATTATTTCCTTGAATAAAGCCAACTGCAAGTCTAACTTTTTCAATAGCAGGCTCAAAAAAAGCAAAACCATCCTTTACAATTAAATTATATATATGGCAAGCACACTTAACATGAAATATTTCGGATAACGGTGGAGAAAGTTCAGTTTTTAACAACTCAATAGCAGCGTTGTTGTTAGATGCATTATCAAAAGATATACATAAAACTTTGCGGTCAATACCATAATATCTTGCAACTTTTGTAATAGATTCAGAAATAAATTTTCCAGTGTGTCTACGGTCTTCATCATACAAAAATGCTAAAATACGTTTTTGCATAACAAAATTACTATCTACCCAATGACAAGTAATTGTTAAATAATCATTTTTATTAATAGCACGACCAAGATCAGAAGTTAAAGAAACTCTACATGAAAGATTTTTTAATAATGCAGATAAATAGTAAACATATTGTGCATGGAGTCTAAAAATATCGGACCGACAAGTACTTCTAGGAATACCCTTAAACATAGGATTATAAATTGCCTGAATATAATGAATAAAAGCATCAGAAGAAGCAAAAGAGAAAGGCAAACAACCCACAGCTATCATTTTGGCTATTTCTTCACGATCCTTCATTTTATTATAATTCTTAACTAATAGACCGGTTTTTGGGTTCAATCTAGTTTGACTTGGGCCCTCAACTGTCTCACCACCAGTTACCTGAGCTAGCTCTATTGGGTGTTTCTCCTTCAAATGTCTCGACAACTGACCCGTACCTCCTTTATTACCCCCAGTCTTATGCTCGTATTTTACCTGACAAAGATCGTATTCAACCTGAGTGGTTCCTTCTATTCGGGTATAAAAATTCCACACAACACTAATTTTTTTACGAGATCTTACAGGGGGCCGGGGAGGAAGATTAACTGATTCAGATTGAACATTAACATTACCAGATTCGGGTGTAACATCATCATCATCATTTTCATCTAAATCAACAGAGTCTACTTCATTCTCTTCTTCTATACCATAATTTTCTTGAGCCTCAAAATAATTCATATCGTGAGCACCTACACGTATTTCATTCTCAAATGGTTCGCTAATTGCTACCGGAGGCACACGAGTATATCGAGCATTTGAACTACCTCTACCGGAACCAATTTGTTTCTTACTACCACTACCACTTCCGGGACAAAGATTTCTAACACTTTTACCGACTTTCCTTAATTTATCCATATTACCAATTAAACTAACAAATATTCAAAAAACACAAAAAAAATCCAAATAAATATTCAACAAATAATACACTAATTAAAAATTAAAAGTAAGAGATGGAACGATAATACCAAATTTTTGAAGTACTCGAAAGTTGGTCAATTGAGTACTTTTGGAAACTTCAACGTAGTATTTGTAATTGCAAAATAATAAAATATATAGAACACTTTATGAGATAATTTTAGCAAATTTGAGAGAGAATAAGAGAATGAGAATTGAGATTGTAGGAAATATTTTTTGAAATGGCATGTATTTATAGGAAAAAAAAAAATTTGATTTTTTTTTTTTTTTTTAAAATTTAAGCCTAAAAAGGCTGTTTTGGCCGTTGGGCCTCAACGGACCAAAACAGCCTTTGCAGGCTGGGGCCCAACGGCCCAGAATTTTTTTTTTTTTTTTTTAAAAAAAAAAAGTTACCGGGCCGGGCCGGGCCGGTGCACCGGTGGACCCGGTCCGGTTTTCTAACTGGGCCGGTCCACCGGTTTCAATGCCGTGTCCGGCCCAGCCCACTAAAAAACCGCCAGGCCCATTACCCATATCGGGTCCGGTCCGGTCCGGTCAGGTCGGTAAATGGGCCGGTTTCGAGTTGAACCGGCCCAGTTGACACCCTTAGTTCCAATATTTTTTAGGTTTACAAATATTCTTTTAATTATAAAACTTTACCGTTAGAATGTAACTTTCATTTATAGGTCTCCAGCTATATGCAGGGGCAGAGCAAGGAAGGCCTGAAAGGGGTCGACCAAGAGTGTTCATCCGAACCCTCTTTAGGTAAAATTACGTTTGTATATGGTTAAAATTATTTTTAATGTATATATAGTAGATGTTGAACCTTTTTTGGCTTCTTCGTGTGTTTACTTTTCATATTTTGAACCCTTTAATAAAAGTTTTGTCTTCATCACTAATATATGTTGTTGCAGAAAAAGTTCAATTGTATTATTTGATATGTAAATTTATTATGACAATCTGTTTTACCAGGGCTCGAGCAATAATGCAGAAATTGTTGGATGTCCATCGCACTCTGTGGCAAAGATTTTTGATATTATCTGCTATAACCCCGCCAATGATCAAAGCGATTAGCACGTGATAAAATATGAAGACATTCTATTGGAGTATACCAGGGTAAACAATTCATAATACTTGAATATATGTGATTGGAATTGAGGCTTCATTCTATATTGTTGTTCTTAATAGAGAAAGGATTAAAAAGTTTTGACTTTTTTGTTCTCATCCGCTGGTACACAAGAGAATGTATGTACTACCTCATGTATACCAACTTCTTGTGTCATATATGGTATGGTGTAGCATAAAGCAATTGATTTTGTATTTGAAATTGAGTCCACTTCACCGAGGGGACTCTATCGAGTACAGGAAAATTCTTTCCCAATTTCACCTCCTTTTAGATTTAGGTGTTCTGTTTCCCTCATATTTTAGATGTTTTCATATTCATTTTTGTTATTAATTCTGAACTAATTACTAAGTCCATATTCTAAAGTTAAATTTGAAAGAATTTGAAAATTTTATTAATAACATTCAAAAGTAGTGTTATATTGTGATTTTTCCAATAAAATACTTTTTATTTAAAAATTAAAAGAGTAATAGATGTAAATTAGTCCAATAATGATGTTTTGATTAACAATAAATATATTTAAACTTATGGGACAAGAAAATAAAATTAAGAGAAGCCAACATAATAGAAAAGGATAAAATAATTCAATTATCAATTTTTGTTAATTAATAATAAATAGATAAAAAAGAATTGTGACAAGAAATGAAAATAAGGTAGATGAGCGAAATATTATAAACCAATAAAAGGTTCGTGTCAAGCAATAAAATCAAGAGAAAAATCTTTCAAAGAAAAGGTGGTTGCTTTTTTATTTTTTTTCCACGTTCATTGACATATAAATGTGGTTTCTAGGACAATATCAGTGAAGCAACTATGATGTATACGAGTGCTTTCTTCCTTTGAAGATCTTATAGTTTGAATTTCTCAAAGATATATTGTCGTAGATGGAGATCAGGTAGATCACTAAGTGCAAAACTTGTGGACAACGTCAACGTCTATAAAACATTAGAGAAGTTCTGTTGATAGCCAATTGATATCATATAAGTGTAGGTATGAGTTTTAGAATTCTCTTAACTTGAGCAAGTTTTTCTAATTAATTTCTTCAATTATTATTACGTTTAATATTTTGACACGGTATTTCGACGCTTGATTCAATTATAATGAAGAAACTACATAATAATGTAGAGTTACTAAATTTTTACAGTGATTGAGTAGAGTTATAATTCGAATATGTTAGAGATCCGTTTGTATGGTTGGGATGGATCTAGAAGGGGTTGAGGATATATTTTGAACCTCCCTAACATAAGATTAGAGGTTGGCTTAATGGTTGGGGTATGAGGTGTTAAGCTTTCAAATTTGATTCTCGAGGTCATATTTCACTTCTATATATTGATAAATATTTTTTTTATTTTGAAGATTATAACACTTGCCTACTACTCCCCCGTTTCAAAAATAATGACCTACTTTCCTTTTTAGTCTGTTTCAAAAAGAATGATCCTTTCCTTTTTTAGCAGTACTTTAATTCCAACTTTCCACATGGCATGTTTAAGACCAAAGATTAAAGGGCATTTTGGTACATTTGACACAACTTTAATTTATAACCACATGATTCAAAAGTCTTCTTTATTTTCTTAAACTCCATGCCAAGTCAAACTAGGTCATTCTTTTTGAAATGGAGGGAGTAACATCTTATCAACCATCGTGATACTTAGGCTAAGTTTCTGGTCGACTCAGGTACGGGGAACGATTGACAATTTTCTGAGGGGTGTTTTTAATGTGTATCAAGGTATGTCATGCTTTACGATGATACATCTTTCTAACATGCATTGTGTATCTTTCCTCTTTGATTGAATTTGAGTCTGTTTGCCACATATTTTAGTTTAAGTAAAGTTATGGTATCGAAGATATCAAATTTTATAGTTTCTCAACAACTTTCAGGTTGTCATCTTCTGCATTATCATAATCTTTTCGGTTATTGTTAATTTGTTATAAGTAGTTGTATTACATTATTATGCTCATATAATAGTGTAGTACTCGCTTTTCCTTTATCTTATTGTTTAGATTGTGTTTGCATGACCGTGGAAGAAGCAGAATATAAATGAAATAAGAAATGGTTTTGGCTTGAGAGACGTAGTAGAATTAATATTGGAACAAGAAACAAACATACAAAGAGTCATAGTGTAAAATAGTCTTTAGTTTCTCTTTAATGGTCATAGTGTATCATTATTCTCAAATAGCCATTTACTATTTACTCAAATAATTATCACCTCTTTATGCAATATTCAGGAGTGTGAGAATCAATTTCCTTGCAAAAAGCAATAATCAAGCAAATGAAGGAAGGATGCAATGATTTTTTGTCCTCTAAAGATGAAGCTCCTGACTTTCTGGTATACGTTATTGTTATGCGAGTACGACATATAACTATATAAGCAATCCATCCACTATCTTCTTCAAAGAATATAGATCTATATAATGAGAATTTAGAAATAATACCTCAAATTTATGTATACATTTTTAGTGGTAGTATATGCTTTAAGAGGCATTAGGTACACGAACGAGATTGAATAAGTAGGGATATTTCATGGGTTGAGATATGCCATGGGACTATCTTATCTCACCTTCTATTTGGGATAGTATCCCATCATTTTAGTACAAATGATGGGATAAAATAGTCTCAAAAATAGCTAATACCTTCCACCAAACATGGGATAAAGTTAATCCAAATTTTGTTCCGAGATTATTATACTTATCCCGCATACCAAACAATGTCTTAGTTATGATTTTCTATGTGGTCACTTTATTCTGCAACTTGTTTGGTATATATTAAAGTTGTATGTCACATTGTGAAGAATTGTAATCTAATTATTTCCAATATTTAGGACTTTATATTGACTAAAGTTTTAATGAATAAATCTTTCTTATTTGAACAATATAAGAAGAGCTAATATTTAAGAATTCAAAATCAATTAAGATTAAATCTTTCCTCCACTTTGAAATTTTTCTTCCAAGATACAAGCTCATGAGTATTATCTTTGATTCACATAGAGAGTGATATACATCAAATTTATAAAGCCGAATTTGCAAACTTAAGAGTTCATATTAAGATGAAATAAGTCTCACACCTCATCAAAGATCACATCAAGTTCTTCTTTCAATATCCTTCTAAGTCAATTGATGTGTACATATTTCGTGAAGATTAACCTCAAAGAAAAAAAAAATTATATTCTATCTAAAGTCAATTGCAATTTTTCATAATTTATAATTCTTTTATACATTTTATATTGATTAACGACTTGACTGATGCACACGTGCAACGCACGTACCCTAAACTAGTATAATATAATACCATTTAAGCTGATTATTTAAAATTTTGAAATTTTATTATGACGTATTGAAAAATCATCACAAAAATTGATTGCATAGATTCAAACTTGAGCACATAAATTGGACAAGATAGAAATTCAAGAAAGAATTAACGAAAGATGGTACACTGAAAAAGATAAAAAAGATTACTATATTCTTTCAAAAGCAATATCGCTTAAATCTATCAGGAGAAGCACCTCCATACCCTTGAGCACATTTCCCCGAATTATAAATCTTCATTATGTTTGTGTCCTTCATTTGCCAGAAAATCGATACATTGATTCACTTTCTTCAGTTGTGTTTAATCAGGGCCTTGTTGGCATTCAGCAAAAATCTTATGCTCTTCAATAATAGCTCTAGCCTTTAGAGGATGATGTTGTATGTCCTCATCCTTAATAAGCTTGTGAGCGATTAGGTATTCTTTCCTCTTCAATTTCTTGGTATCCCAGTAGATTAACTGTGGTTAGCCCCTTTTTTATGGTTCATAATTCTATAGTGAAGCTTGTCATAGATTTCACCTTACCTTACAAACATCCCAACAACCATTTCCCACAATCATCTCTAAAGCTTTAACTTCGCTTTGGAACAGCTCGATATGAACTTCCTTATATTGAAAGTTCCAATCAAATAAACATACCGTACAAGTAAAACAACTCCCCCATCTTTTAAAGTATTAAGTCATATGCACCATCAGCACAAATTTTTTTTACACTATCATGTCACCTAGTTTAAAGTAATAAGCCTCTTTTTCTGGTTCGCTTCTCAAAAACATCAAGGAACACTGCACAGATAAAAGTAACACCTCATATACTGCAGAGATTTGATGTTAGCACATTCATACATACTCTATTAACACTACCAAAAACTTCCATGGATCAGCAAAACACTCTAGTTCAAAGAGAAAGTAGCCAGAAAAGTTAGCATTGGCATAAGCATAGGTAAAATAGAAAGAGCTTCACACTAAGCGCGGGGGATCTTTTCCCTCTTCAGCACTTTGTCAAGGGTCAACAACACATCTATCACCAAAATGTCATAAACTTGCTCCTCCAGCAAAATCTCAAACTGCAGCACTTGGGTTCACCTCATTCTGCTCGCAATTGGCACTCACCTCCACTTTCCTCCTCTGATGAGAATTCTTGGTCATCAGTTTCAGGAGGAAGAATGTACATCTCAAGGCCGTAGGTCGCAGGGTCAAACATGGGATCCTTAGCCTTGATCTTCTCTATAGCTAGCTTCACCCCTAATCCCATGTAAGGAGCTGCATACTCCATGAGGTCCTGTCTGTACAAGGAGGAAGCTTTGTATTTCTGGATAGCAGCAGGAACAGCCTCCTCCAATTCCCTTCTCAGCTCGGAAATAGTCTGGTGAAGGATCGTCTGGACTCGCAAAATGGACTCCTTCTCACCAGTTAGAGCGGTTATCTTGTTTGCAGCTCCAGCCAACTCATGCTCAAGCCTCTTCTTCTCCTTCTTAGAGTCCTCAAGCTTCCGACTGGCTTCTGCCAGCTTGTCTTTAAAAGAATTCATCTTTTCCATGTCATCCCTTGTTTTTGCCGCCTCATTATACTTGTCAGTGGCAACTTGAAGGCGTTCTGACAGAAGACAAAAATAGTTGATGCCCTACAAAAGGGAGAAAAAGAGGTCAAGAAGGGAACAGAAGGGAAAAGAAACAAAGGTGAAAGGTGAGGCTAACTTCATCAAGTTTAAAAAAAGCAGAGACAAACTGACATCGTAGAAGTGACGTAGCCCCTTTTCAATGACCTCTTGATCTGTCTTCTTATCCGCAACAACCCGTTTCCATATATCAATTGTTGAGTGCAGAAGATCGACAGGTGGAAAGTAAGGTTGCTCCTTCTCAGCAGGCTGTGAGTTGGGGAGCAATGAGCTGCCTGACATTGAGTCCAACATGACTGACAAAGTGGAGGTTGAAGGGACACCGCTCATGGGAACACTGCACAGCGTGGACTCCCCATATTTCTGTTCAGCAGTAGCAGCAGGTATATGAGCAGAATCACCAACGGGCTTGCTTGAGCTTGTACTTTCAAATCCCGTGGCTACACAGGCCAAGAGCTGAGCGACTGAATCGTGCCTTTCATTTTGCCCTCTGCCTTGAGTTTGCCCAGCAGCTCGGCAGGACAGAAGCTTCTCACATTTGCTTGCCAAAATTGCAGCAACCTCATCCTGCTCGAGGGAACAACAAACAGGGACAGTTACTGCAAACAAACTGAAAAGGTCAGCGACATGAAAGGTTGGAAAGTAATAATTTCACTTAGATGACTTAAAAGACAAATGTAACAAGACAAATGTAATCATGTAGGATATTGTAAACATCAGCTCCACCAGCAAAGAAATGCACTCTATCAGCAAACCATGCTCAATACACAAGCTGACATACCAGCAAGGCAGCTAGAACTTGATCTTTTTCGTAAGAGCTGAGTTGAGCTAGGGCTCAAAATTCACTCCTGCCAGCTCATAGAGGTAGGCCACTACCCATAGAGGATAAAGCAAAAAACTTCCTCACAAGCTGTGAAATGCAATGGCACTTGAGAATATTTTTACGAGCTATGATACCAACCAAGATAATTTGAAAGGTACTTTGCAAAAATAAACTCAAAAAAAAAAACCATATTTCATGCCTATGATCCTAGAGAAAGTCAGAAAACTTCATGGAAAAGAAAATTCACGACATAGTGAAAATCAGGGCAATAGAAATATTATAACTCAAAATTAGCTCAATGGCTAGCAGATGAAAAGAAAACTTGAGGCTGACCTAGCACAATTGAGGTAAGCTACATATGGTCTTAACAAGCTCTGTTAGCCCTATCATGTTTGCTTTGGGTCCAAAATGGCAAATAGACTTCTAGTTTTCTTCAATTAAGAGTCCAATACATACGAGAACTTTTTCATGTCTTATTCTAAGGTTAACCAACTCGAACCAGTAGTCCAAACAGGGGGAAAAGTAAAGTAGGTATCTACCGCATGGAACAGATACTTTCAAATTCTGAGTCTGGTCTGGAGTTCCAAGATAATATTCGACATGGAAAAAATCATTTCATCTTGCAACTATTTGAGAATACACAAGTCAAGCAACGGGAAAGATGAAGAAGCATACTTGTCAAAAACCAAGAAACAAAGGCGCGAACAGGTGATGGAACAATCACAAACACATAAAGCAGCAAAAGAAATGAGTAAATTAAAGAGAAGTTCAGAAGTGAACAAAGAAGCTTAAACCATACCGTTAGCTGATAGATACATGGCAGATGAGAAAAGGAAAAAGCATAAAACGAAATGGAATGAAGGTAAGCAGAAAACGCAAAGGGAGCGAGCGGGAAGTTGCATGCACAAGACAGAAAACTTTCTCAGAAAAGCAAAGGGAAATGAAGGATGCAAAATGCATGTGCTCTATATATATGAGGACAGAATGTATCGCCAAAACGGAAATTTTAAGGCCAAAACGCACAAGTTGTAAAAACTATGATGACTTGCTTAACTTTCTATTTTGAACAAATCCAAGCTCATGGAGCTTGGAGAAAATCTGATAGTATAAAGTATAGAATGAGCTATCTCATATACAAGCCCCAACTATAGATGGACAGGTCATGGATGACTTCTTTTTTTTTTTTTTTTTGGGATAAGATAGTAGTTCATGGATAACAGCACCCAAATATTGACAAGAAGGCAAAACATAGCCTTGGGCAACAAGTATGAATAACAAATAGTATAGACAGAAGCAAAGACTCATAACTTGAAGACACATTCTTCTAAAAGGAACTCTCCTTACCATCTCTTCGACTTATTCTCGCAAATTCATTCCTACTAATGCCAAGCCTAATTTAGGCATTGAAGAATAACCCGTGATATTGCTGGGATCTCATTGCAATTTTTTCTCCCACTTTCCCAGGCAATGAGGCCATCTCAAAGCACACTTCTGCAACTCATTCTTTCTATAACGTAATACGAGCTAACTAACTCTTTCAACCAAATCTACTTTTATAGCGCTAGCAGGTTTGCTAACAGCTCCATTTCAACATAGCAATAATGCCATAGATGCAGTATAAGAGGAAGGAAAATGGCCGGTAAGACTACTGTTTCTTTTAACAACAGTTTTGTTACAGGGGAGCGAGATGAACAACATAATCCTGCACCACAAGTCACATTGCTTTACATTTCTTCCCTATTCTCATCTTCTACCTTTCGAAACCTCAGTAATCTCTTCCACATCAAACAGGAACTGTAGATCACTGGACAGTGGCTCACTGACTCCCTCTTACTCCGAGCATGACAGTAACAGAAGAATCTAAACATTCCAGCAAACAATCCAAAACTACTGAAACGGTTGGAATTAGAGGAAACTTTATTTTTGACAATTGTGGTGTCTGGGCCAGCTTCCATGCACCTCGACTAACAACGGGACACTTGCAAACTCCCACCAGCAACGAGTACCAGATAACCAAGATAACTCTGTCCAGCAAGGCTACAGGCTACGACCGATGAAAACCTCATGGTTCTCAACCACTTGATTGACCACTAGGCCACCCCCTTGGTGCAAAGGAAGTTGTACTAATTTAAACCCAAACAAATTCCCAAAGTAAAATCCATACTGAGCAATTTGAAAACTGTACAGCAATGCTAGAATGAAGCAGTAAAATTAGAAACCATCACCAGGGGACATATACTTGCTATTGAAATCAAAGGAACTACTAGGAACTGAAATTAATTCCAGTCAAAAATTAAACCAATCATGGAGCAAACTTTCATCAAGATGGTCAATGCTATACAAGGCATATACTCATACATTGGACATCAAAACCAAAAAAAATGAAGAAAACAGTACCAAATTCTGGTGCGGAGACGGTTAATTGTGGTTGTGAAGAAGAAGCTGATGCAGATGCTTTTCCAGAGAGAGAAGACGTTGCCAAAACCGAAGACAATGAAGTGACTGATAATAGTGAATCCGAAGGAGGAATATGAGAAACCGTTAGAGAAGTTGTTTTAGCGCTTGTTGTAGCTGATGAGATTGCATTAGTAAACCAAGGCACTACAGAAACAAAATATGAGTTAGTAGTAGTAGAATCGCAACATTTTTCATATACTGAACTGACTGTTGAGGAAAAGTGGAAAATGTGAAGAATAATAGGAGGCATATTACTAGTAGAGGTATCAGTAGAAGCTGCATTCGCTCCGAACAACCACGGAGGAGCAGTATCGCCGGCAAAAGGAGATGAAGACGCGGTAGCACTTGATGAAAGTCCAGAATACAAAGTATGAGTAGTAATAAAATCGCAAGGTTTTTCAGAAACCGAAGGTACTGGCGATGAAGGCTCTGAAGGAAACTTAAAATATACGGAAGTTTTAGGAGGCATGGTACTAGTAGCGGTATCAGTAGAAGCTGCAATTGAAACGAAACATGCTCCAAACGGCAACGCAGAGGCTGTAGCCGATGATCCGAGAACTGTATCGCCGTCAACCGTAGACGAAGAGGCGGAAGCACTAGATATAGAATCGCAAGGTTTTTCAGATACCGAACTGAATGTCGATGAAGGCAACGGAGGAAAAGTGAAAAATGTGGAAGTTTTAGGAGGCATAGTACTAGTAACTGTATCAGTAGAAGCTGTTGCAGTTGAAACGGAACTTGCTCCGAGCAACCACGGAGGAGCTTCAGCCGATGATCCGAGAACTGTATCGCCGGGAACCGGAGATGAAGAAGGGGAAGCACTAGGTGAACTGACTGTTGATGAAAACTCTGGAGGAAAAGTACAAAATACGGAAGTTTTAGAAGGCATAGTAGCGGTATCAGTAGAAGCTGTTGCACTTGGAGCGGAACTCGCTCCGAGCAACCACGGAGGAGCTGTATCGCCGGTTTCCGGCGATGAATCGGCGGAAGTACTAGATGAAAATCCAAACCTCATTGGAGAACGAGGAGTGGTAGGGTTAAAATTTTGACAAGGGGAATGGTGAAGAAGTATTTGGCGTTGCAGAATGTGTTGTTATTCTGACATTGATGCTGCGTGTTACTTTTTGCCCAAGGGAGTCTGGGAGAGGAAAGGTGAAGGACTGACGAGTTGGAAGGAAAATGACAAAATGTAGTTCCTTATGTGAGAAGATTGGTCTAAAATAGTCTTTTTAATTTTTAAAAAGTTTAATAATTTTAATATTTATGTCTATTAAAATTAGGAAAAATTACTTGTCTAGGCAGGAGTAGGCATGATATGGTATGATACGGTATTTGAAACCTCAATACGATAATTTTGTTATTTTTTGGGTTTTGTAAATCTGTATTTTCCATTAATAACTTCAATCACGTGTTCAAACTAAATAAGAACAATCTCATGAAGTTGTAACTTTGTATTTCACAACTTTGAACTTCAATATAAATTCAACCCAACTTATGAAAATCAACAAAATGAAGTTCAAATTATTTTTCTGGAAAATAGCAAAACCAACATTTAGAAAGAGATGAAAAATGAAGATTCAAGTCCACCGAATTCACGGTGTGTCCTTAAGAAAATTATTCTCCTCAAGTATCCGAGGTTCTGGAATATATCCTCCCAGGATAAAATGAATCACTTCTACAGAATGACGGTACCTCAAACTCTGTCGAACAACGAACGCACTCAACGATTCGTAAATCACATTTGAGTTTTTATGAATAAGAAGATGTTTTTTACTGCAAAATTTCGTCACCATACCTGAGGAAAAATTCAGGTATTTATAACCAAAAGGTGTTGCTTCAGAAGAGAAGCAATTGATCCAGAAAATTGCACTGTTTAAGACCGACGGGACCACCTGCGTCCGCAGGTCACAAATGGCACGTAGCAGAGGCATCTGCGTTGGCCACCTGCGCCCGGAGGTGACAATCTGCACGGGTAGGTCAGCTTTTCTGTCTTCAAACAGTACCTCGAAGGGTCACGTCCCTTCGAGGTGCGTTGTGACATGCGTCCGCACTTCGTCATGTGCGTCCGTAAATGGAGAAATTTCAGATTGATTTTTATTTTTTTTGGATCATTAACTCTCAAGTTTCAAATGAATTTTGACCAAAAAGATAGTCTCTCGATCGATCATTTGCCAAATCCAAATCCAAAGCCGAAGGCGAGTCGAGCGAGCGACGACGACGACGGCGCGAGGCTTGTCTTGTTCTTGCCTCACTATCCACATGAAGGAATGCATCTCAATATATGCACAAGAAAGTTCTTTTCTCCCACCAATGTGGGAGAAACACTCTTCTTTAAAGTGAAAATTCACTTTTTTCCTTCATTTGTTCCCTCCATTATCCATTCACATTTTGCACTAGAACCCAACAATCCCCCACATGAATGGGGAATGGCTATTTTATTTAAAAATATTCGGACAAGTGTGTGATCTACAAGCAAAGACTAATTGCATCTGGATAAGTAGGTTTCCGTTTGAACTTTCCGTAGTGA
The DNA here is from genome assembly GCA_031232105.1 of Capsicum rhomboideum. Taxonomy (NCBI): domain Eukaryota; kingdom Viridiplantae; phylum Streptophyta; class Magnoliopsida; order Solanales; family Solanaceae; genus Capsicum; species Capsicum rhomboideum. The sequence goes on from CP124714.1 coordinate 154,277,695, forward strand.
ACTTGCATCGGATGCACTCGGTCAATCGGTAGATGTGATATCTTTGAACCATCGAACTTTAGTATACGCCTAAACAACACAAGTCACACAACCACCCTTTTACCGTTTATGGTTCTCACGATTTTGTTCGTTTCAGCCATGAACACTACCTGGTTTCATAAGAGCTTAGAGAATAAGCCTTTACTATCATTCTCCTTGAAGCGTCTTCCACTTCACCCTCACATAGGTGATTCCTAAACGTTTCAATCCTATAGATTAAACTATTTGATCAAATCTGCCAAACTTAGAAACCATTAAAAGACTACCAACCATAAGTCTTATCCTTGTTTCCTAAACATTGTCTTCATCATGAGAATGGGTTGAGTTATTGACAATGTTAAACCGTCAGTCACAACTTTGTTTGATCTCTTTGAACCTAGCTCTTGGGATCTCCAGTCTGCTAGGTAGAGTTACCGCCATGACGACTTGTCCTATGCCGTAAACCCATTCCCTTCGATGATCCCTCAACTTCCTCTCTAGATAGGCCTTTTATAAGTGAATCCGACACATTATCCTTTGACTTCACATAGTCAATCATGATAATTTCACTAGAGAGTAGTTCTCGAACGGTATTATGTCTTCGTCTTATATGACGAGATTTACCGTTATACATCATGCTCCCTGCCCTACCTATCGCAGCTTGGCTATCACAGTGTATGTATACTGGTGCCAAAGGTTTAGGCCAATAAGGAATATCTTCTAAGAAATTTCGGAGCCATTCAGCTTCTTCACCGGGTTTATGTAACGCGATAAATTCAGATTCCATTGTAGAGTGGGCAATACATGTCTGTTTGGATGATTTTCAAGAGACTGCTCCTCCACCTAAAGTAAATACATATCCACTCGTGAATTTTACTTCATTTGATCCGGTGATCCAATTTGCATCACTATATCCTTCAATTACCGCAGGATATTTGTTATAATGCAAAACATAGTCTTGAGTATGTTTTAGATACCCCAAAACTCTTTTCATTGCCATCCAATGAGTTTGATTGGGATTACTTGTGTACCGACTCAATTTACTAATAGCTCATGCTATATCTGGTCTCGTACAATTCATGATGTACATCAAACTTCCCAACACTCTAGCATACTCCAATTGTGAGTCACTTTCACCTTCATTCTTTCGAAGTGCATAGCTCACATCCAATGGAGTCTTGGGAATATTGAAATCCAAATACTTGAACTTATCAAGTACCTTTTCAATGTAATGAGACTGTGACAATACCAACCCTTGTGGAGTTCTATGAATTCTTATCCCTGAGATCACATCCGCAACTCCAAGGTCTTTCATATCAAACTTGCTTTCAAGCATTCATTTCGTAGCATTTATGTCAGAAATGTCTCTACTGATGATCAACATGTCATCTACATACAAACAAACAATGACTTTGTGATTGGGAGTGTCTTTAATGTAAACACATTTATCGCATTCATTTATTTTGAATCTGTTTGCCAGCATGGTTTGGTCAAGCTTTGCATGCCACTGTTTGGCTGCTTGTTTTAGTCCATAAAGTGATTTAACAAGTTTGCACACTTTCTTTTCTTTATCAGGAACCACAAAACCCTCGGGTTGTTCAATGTAAATTTCTTCCTCCAATTCTCCATTTAGGAATGTTGTTTTCACATCCACTTGATGGATTTCAAGATCATATACCGCAGCTAATGCAACTAACATCCGAATGGACGTTATCCTTGTTACTGGCGAGTATGTGTCAAAATAATCAAGACCTTCTTTTTGTCTAAAGCCTTTCACTATAGGTCTTGCCTTGTATTTGTCAATAGTACCATCAGCTTTCATTTTCCTTTTGAAGATCCATTTAGAACCTAAAGGTTTATTTCCTGGAGGAAGAACAACCAACTCCCAAGTATGGTTGCTCAAGATTGAATCAATCTCACTATTGACAGCCTCTTTCCAAAAGGATGAGTCCACAGATGACATCGCTTCTTTAAACGTTAGAGGTTCATTTTCAAGAAGAAATGTTACAAAATCTGATCTGAAAGAAGTCGACGTTCTTTATCGCTTACTACGCCTTGGATTCTCTTCATTAAGTACATTCTCCCTTGGTTCATCACTAGGTCGTTTAGAGCCTTTACTAGACAGCTTATGTCTAGTCTTATACGGATAAATGTATTCAAAGAACTCAACATTATCTGATTCCATTACCGTATTATCATGGATATCCGGATGTTCGGATTTATGAACCAAAAATCGACATGCTTTACTGTTTGTAGCATATCCGATGAAAACACAGTCCACATTCTTTGGTCCTATTTTCACCCTTTTGGGTATAGGAACTTGGACTTTCGCTAGACTCCCCCACACTTTGAAATATTTCATGTTGGGTTTCCTTTCTTTCCATTTCTCATGTGGAATAGATTGTGTCTTTCTATGGGGTTGAGTATTCGATTAGCTATAAGGATAGCTTTCTCCCATAAGTTTTGCGGTAAACCTGAACTTATTAGTAAGACCTTCATCATTTCCTTCAACGTTCGGTTCTTTCTTTCCGCAATCCCATTTGATTGAGGCGAGTATGGGGCAGTAGTTTGATGGACAATTCCATTTTCCAAACATATCTCTGCAAAAGAAGATTCATATTCTCCACCCCTATCACTTCTTATCATTTTGATTCTTTTATCCAACTGATTTTCAACTTCAGTTTTATATTGCCTAAATGCATCTATTGCCTCATCCTTACTATTCAGCAAATAGACATAACAATATCTAGTGCAATCGTCAATAAAAGTTATGAAATACTTTTTCCCATCACGAGATGGTGTTGACTTCATATCACAAATATCTGTGCGAATTAAGTCTAAGGGATTGAAATTCCTTTCAACAGACTTATACGGATGCCTAGCATTCTTTGATTCAACACATGTTTGACACTTTGATTTATTGCACTCAAAGTTAGGCAAAACTTCCAAGTTAATCAGTTTTCGCAAGGTTTTGTAATTGACATGTCCCAAACGTTCATGCCATAATTTATTTGACTCAAGCAAGTAAGAAGCCTCAGCTTTATTCTTTTCAACAGCCATCACATTAAGTTTGAAAAGACCCTCAAAGAGGTAGCCCTTTCCTACAAACATTTCATTCTTGCTTATTTCAACTGAAACAAACACACATTTAAACCCGTTTTTAATGAGTAGTGTTATCGACAATAAGTTTTTCCTAATAGTAGGAACATAGAGAACATTGTTGAGAGTCAACACCTTGTCGGAAGTCATTTTTAGGAATATCTTCCCACTTCCTTCAACCTTGGTTGTTGCATTATTTTCCATGAAGATCACTTCCTTGGGACCAGCGGTATCATAAGTGGCAAAAGCTTCTTTGTTCGCACAAACATGTCTAGTGGCTCCTGAATCTAACCACCATTCATTTGGATTTCCAACTAGATTATATTCTGTGATCATTGCACACAGATTTTCAATCTTTCCAGTTGCTTCCAACATGTTTATCTTATTTCTTTTCTTGTTCTTATTCAAAACTTGACAGCTTAGAGCTTTGTGGCCAACTTTACTATAATTGTAGCATTTGCCTTTGAACTTTTTCTTGTTCAGCTCTTTCTCTTGTCTAGAAGAATTCTTCCTCTTCATATTATGTGCAACATTATCTTTAACAAGATTTACACACATCATTGTTGATTTCTCATGCAATTTAATGTCCTCTTCTATCTTGTGACGAATCACAAGATCTTCTAAACCAACCACTTGGTTTTCAAACATTCATTTTCCTGGAACAAGAGGATATCTACTTGTGAACATTTGCATTTCAAGTTTGGTCAGCCAAAAGAACATCATTTACTGCCATTCTTTGAAGTTCACACCAGAATATTTTTCCGATTTCTCTATCATTTCCATTGCTTCAGCAATATCTGAACGACTTAGTGACGCAACATTGGTTGCCGTTAGGACAACACCAATCACAACCGAATCAATTCATTGTTCAGTTTCATTCGTCATTTCCATGTCAAGCTTTGACAAACCCTTTAGTATTTCAGTATACTAACTCTAAAGACTTTAATCTTTAAACTCTTGTTTCTAGTTTAATGACGAAGTTTTTATATTCTTCAAATCGTCAGCCGAATGATTTTTGACTCGTGATGAAGTTTTTATATCTTCAAGTCACTATAAAGTTCAGACAGAGTAGAAAACCAAATGGTTTTAATCTCCAGAAACTAAAAATACAGATTATCAAGTACTAATTAATTTCCTTAAGATTATTGTTTTTCGGGTTTGGTAAATCTGTATTTTCCAATAATAACTTCAATCACATGTTCAAACTAAATAAGAACAATCCCATGAAGTTGTAACTTTGTATTTCACAACTTTGAACTTCAATATAAGTTCAACCCAACTTATGAACATCAACAAAATGAAGTTCAAACTATTTTTCTGGAAAATAGCAAAACCAACATTTAGAAAGAGATGAAAAATGAAGATTTAAGTCCACCGAATTCACGGTGTGTTCTTAAGGAAATTATTCACCTCAAGTACCCGAGGTTCTAGAATATATCCTCCCAGGATAAAATGAATCACTTTGACAGAATGGCGGTACCTCAAACTCTGTCGAACAACGAACGCACTCAACGATTCGTAAATCACACTTGAGTTTTTATGAATAAGAAGATGTTTTTTACTTCAAAATTTCGTCACCATACCTGAGGAAAAATTCAGGTATTTATAGCCAAAAGGTGTTGCTTCAGAAGAGAAGCAATTGTTCAAGAAAATTGCACTGTTTCAGACCGACGGGACCACTTGCGCCCTCAGGTCACAAATGGCATGTAGCATAGGGCCCGCAGGTGACGACCTGTATGGGCAGGTCGACTTTTCTGTCTTCAAACAGTGCTTCGAAGGGTCACGTCCCTTCGAGGTGCGTTGTGACATGCGTCCTCACTTCGTCATGTGCGTCCGTGAATGGAGAAATTTCAGATTGATTTTTTTTTTGGATCATTAACTCTCAAGTTTCAAATGAATTTTAACCAAAAATATAGTCTCTCGATCGATTTGCCAAATCCAAATCCAAATCCGAGCCGAGCGACGACGACGACAGCGCGAGGCTTGTCTTGTTCTTGCCTCACTATCCACATGAAGGAATGCATCTCAATATATGCACAAGAAAGTTCTTTTCTCCCACCAATGTGGGATAAACACTCGTCTTTAAAATGAAACCACAATTCACTTTTTCCCTCCATTATCCATTCACATTTTGCACTAGAACCCAACAATTTTGGTATTTAATTTTTAAAATTACTATACCATTACCATATCATATTAATTTGGTACGGTTCGATTTTGATATTTTGTGGTATGGTAATCGGTAACCATAGTTTATTCCACTTCGATAATATATACTCATAATGGAGTATTATGACATTGAATTTTCAAAAATACATCTCAATTATATCGTACTAACACATTATATATGTAGAAATATATATTCAAAAGAAAGTATAAACAACTCTTTTTATTAATCAATTACATAAAAATGACATTTCAATCAAGATGGAGTAGCCAAAGTTCCAATGTCTAAACATTTAGTTTTATACTAATACTAAGTAGGCGTTTGGCCATGAATATTATTCACAATATTTCGGAATATATTTTCACTTTATTCCAAAATACTTGTTTGGCGATAAATATTCCGGAATACATTTTCACAATATTTGAATTTTTGAAAAACACCTTAAGAGATGTACTCACTATTTTTGGATTCACTTTTGGCACTATTTAATTATTTTTTTCAAAAAAAAAATCTAATTTTTTTTATTTTCATAAAATAACTCAATTGTCATAAAACTATAATTTTTTTAAAATTTATTTTCACTTTTTATATTTTTTAACTTCAAAATACCCTATTTCCAAAATACTATGGCCAAACACACCTCCAACTCTATTTTCAACTTCAAAAATACCAAATAAAGTGAATATGTTTGGTTTTCATGGCCAAACGGATCCTAGTTTTATATTTGTTAATATTTTGATAATATATATAAGTTATTTATGCAACTATATACTTCGGTATGGTATTTAGTATTTTGATATGTCATTTAAAATACCAAATACCGTGTCGAATATCAAAAAAATCTAAAATATATACCATATACCATACAAATACCATAATATCAAAATCATGATATCCAAAATTTTAGTTTGATATGATAATTTGGTATATACGATACCATTCTCACCACTATGTCTAAGCAAATATAGTTAGACACACACACACAACTTGGCGATTACACTTTCAACATCCTCTCTCGCTCGCCTCTCTCCCTTCTTTCACGGTCTTTCAACCCAATTATACTTTTAATCCAAATCACATCTTCAATTTCCATTGTTTCGCCCGCTTTTGTCCTCTCAGAACCAATCAATCAATGGATCAAAATTGGGGGGAAATGATATTATGAATATAGGAATGATGAAAATGACCCATTGTCGGATAGAAAATTCAAGGTGCGATCATCATAATTTTATGAGAATTTGTTACTAGACGGCGACAACTTCTATTGGCATTGATACCAAATACATCTATCTAGATAACTATATCTTCTTCTTTGTTTTTCTTCTTCTTATTCTAAGTATGTATTTATACGCAGATTTACTGAATACATCAATACATATTTAGTACTGTCTTATTTCATGAATGTATGTGCATATTTGATAGTTGTCACAACTCAGAATTTGAGGTCATGATGGTACCTACCTTATCACAACCTTGGTAGGTAAACCCAACACACAAAAGAGATAAAAATGCAGAAAGAAAGTAAACAATACCCAAATACGAGATTTAGAGCAACGTCGGGCCATATGTATATAAAACAACTCCAAAACAGAAATAAATACAACTCCTAATCCCAAAATCTAGTGTCATGAGTAAAGAACATTAATACTGATAGAGTACGAAAATACACAATTCTATCTCTGAATAGTAAGTAAAGATAAAATAGATAAGATGAACTCTGGAATCAATCCCCGTACTAGAAGCTCACCAATACTCCGAAAAAGCCTCAACGCAGCACAATCTCAAGCTCCGCGGGTCACACTCGAACTGGGATCTGCACCAATAGAGTACAGAAAGTAGAAGTGAGTACGATCCGCTTGTACTCAGTGGATATCATAGACCGACCGAGCAAAGCAGAAAACTAAACAAGTAAAGGATACTATGAGCACGCTTCCACCTGCATACAGAAAAGTTCCTAATGGTATCTCAAGTCGTATCTCCTAATAATTCTACAAGTATACTAACAGTATAAGAATAGTTATACACCAATATATAAAGGGGATACTAAATGACACGATAACAAACACATAAGAGAAATGCAAGTGATGCAATGCAATGGTATGCACCTTCCGAGCATAAGCTTCCAGGACAAGACCCATGGGGGTTCGCAACTCATCTACTATCACAGTCTCATATCTCAATCAATCTTATCGGCACATCCGGTCAAGGCATTTTGTAAAGTGTTTCATTTTCTTTCAAAAATTAGTGTTTTTCTGTGGTACCAATTCCATGTATATGGATGAATGAAATGAGGATTCATGCTCATAACCAAAACAATATCATATAATGAATCAACTCAATGATGGTAGCTTAAATCTCATTAAATCATGATATAAGCCATCGCATGACACCATAATAATAAAGAGTCATGTGAGACATCAATAATATAAATTCAAGCCCCACTCGGATTCCACAATAATAATAAAGGCAAATAACGCTCAAACAAGACCAATACCAGCCCCCGCTCGGGTATCGCAATAATAATAATCTCTCAAGTCAATAATAATACTTACATAAACCCCCACGCGGGCAACACGATAAAATAATAACCTCAGAAGATGAATCTCATGATAAACTCTCCAACCCATTGCATACTTTACATGAATAGTTAACTATTCAGCCCATTCCGAAGAAAGTTAAGCCATAACCTACCCTAAAAAGTTGAAACACGAGCCTAAACCCTTCAACTAGAAGTTTTTCCTTTTCATGCAGCCTCGAAACGAACCCAATATATCAAAAACTTAATCTATACGTCAAAGGGAATCTAACGATACCCATATTGGCTACTTTCATTTTGGGTCCAAAAATAGTTTGAAAATTGACCCTGAAGAAAGAAGGATAAAATCAACATTTTATTGAAAAATCAAGTTTTTCATGCTTTAAGGGTTCTAAATATGAAAACCCTTTGAAATCGAGGTTGAAATCGAAAAAAAGCCATTTTCTTACTTTACCGGATGAAACCCCAAAATTCCAATTTTAAAATCCAAGTTTTGAAGTTGTTTTTGAATCTAATCAATGAATAATGATGAAAAACATGTTTAGAAGCTTACCCAAACACCTTTGATGAAAAACTCTTTAAAATCGTCAGTTCTGAGGTTTCTAAGTCCAAAAATGATAACAATCGAGAAAAGAAGGTTTTGTACTATTCAGGTGCACAATGCCTCGCGATCGCAGTCCTTGCCATGCGGTTGCGTGGGTCAACATTGAACAAGATTAAATTGGTCATTGTTATCGTGGGAGGTGGGCCTCGCGACCGCGATGAGCAACCCGACCCGGTCCATTGGAATAAGTCTTCACGATCGCGGTCAACCCCCACGCGATCAAAATGAATAACTTGGTCCAACCTCTTGACCGCGACACAAGGCCACGCGATCGTGATGAAGAACCAGGTGTTGCACCAAATGATAGTAGTCAGCTAAGGGAAATGGTCCAAAACCATTGAATTTATCAAAAGAGGTTGTTATCAACAAGTTAACCCCCGGTACCCCTCTTAAGTTATTTTAACTATTTGCTCGTCTAAAGGCTCAAAACTCAACATAAAGGTTGAACCAACTCGCTACTAATCCAAAATCGACATTCTGGATCTAACGGAACTTATGGAATCACCATCCGACGGTCGAATCACAAAATATTGACCAAAGTCAAACTAGCCACTTTCAAGGCTACTCGAAATCTCAAACTCGTTCAAATCATTTCTGAATGCTTTAGAGACCGTATCAACCACCCCCACGACTCATAAATGATATATAGCAACTACGGGGAAGGACAAAAAAGTTAAAATACAGAGAAAATTAAAAATCACAATAAGGATTATTACAATAGTAGATATATGCATCTTTGATACCAAATACATGTATCTGAATAGACGTATCTTCTTCTTCTTTTTCTCCTCCCTCATTATATTTGACATATCAATGCATAGTTGATACTGAATACACTAAATGTTTGACGAAATTGGCTGCTTAGCAGTACATGAAAGATTTAAATGGAAAAAAATTATCAAGACATAATTCTCTTGATTTATTCCCTTGATTTGCAGCTTAAGGGGGAAAAAATGACATTCAAGCTAATTGAACCTCTCAATGCCTTTTTTTAAGTAGACATTATATGGAATAGCGAATGAATCAATACTTCTTTAAATAATGTCTATATCTCTTTCAAACCCTCAAAAAATCTTTGTCGAAATCTTAAAGTTTGAATTTTCCTTAAGATATAGTAACTTTTAAATTTAAACAACTCTTAAGTGCTTTTTAGAGCCAATTTCATTTTTTAGAAAAATTATTGCTATTGATGACTTATAAATATACAGAAATCAAAGGTGTTCAATTTAGGAGGATTAAAACTGTTCAAGTATATATTATTAAAAAACTAATTTGGACCCGTTTGACCATAAATAGTATTCACTACATTCCGGAATACATTTTTACTTTATTCCGGAATACTTGTTTGATCATAAATAAACCAAATACAACTTCAAGTCGTATTTGGGAATTTGGAAAACACCTCACTGTTTTTTGTTTCACTTTTTGCAATTTTTAATTTATTTTTTTTCAAAAAAATTTCTAATTTTTTTATTTTCATAAAATAACTCCATTTTCATAAAATTCTAATTTTTTTAAAATTTATTTTCACTTTTTATATTTTTTTAAAAATATATTTGAATTCGAAATATTAACTCTAAAATACTATGACCAAACACAACTCTTAACTCTATTTTTAACTTCAAAATTTCAAATAAAATGAATATATTTTTTATTTTCATGACCAAATGCCTACTAGAGCAACTGCCAAATACAAGGTATTGACTCGTCATTTACTCAAAAAAAAAAAAAAAGAGACTATAGAGCACTTGTAAATATTTTAAAAAGATGTATCTCGTTTTCTAAAAGAAGGGGATTAGAATCAAATATTTTTAGGGAAAACTACATAGCTTAGCAAACATAAACTCCTAATTACTTTATTTAGCCTAAGTTTCAATTAATTATAATTCATAGCCTCTCTTGCCGATTAAATACAATCCATATCCTCTCTTCTCCTTCCCTCTCTCGCCACTCTCCTCCCTCTCTCCCAATCTCGCTCGCCTCCCTCCCCCATCTCCCTCTTTCTTACTGCCTCCCTCCCTCCATCTCTCTCTCTCGCTGACTCTCAACTCTCTCGTTATGTTTCTCTTTTTTTTAAAAAATAAAATACAATTCAGTTTTGTATCAAAAACTTCCAGTTATGTATTTGTATTTGGTTTCAAATAACTAATATATTTTGATACAAAACTGGAAGTTTAAACAAAATGATGATATAAATTGAACCTTTCAAATACAAATGATGCATATACCAGTTAATATATAAATACAAGTGATAAGTTTGATACATTTGAGAAAGAGAGAGAGGTGAAAAGAAAAAATACAAAGAAGGAGAAAAAGAGGAGTGAAAATATAGAATACAAAAAAAAAAATGAGAAAGAGAGGTTTGTATTCGCTGATACACTTATATTCGTTGTTTCAAATACAATGATACAATAACTATCTAGTGAAAATACAAAATACAAAAAAAAAGGAAGAAGAAGAGAAAGACGGGTTTGTATTCGCTTATACACCTGTATTTGTTGATACAAATACAATGATACTGCGCGCGATCCAGATACAAAGTAGGCTACAATTTGTAATTTTGCAAACTGTGGCTACTTGATGCCTATCAATCAATCAACCAATCAATATATAATAATAAAGGAGAATGTAGATGTGGCATCTTCCAATGACCTCCATTCCTATTTATCTTTTTTTCCTTTTTTTGAGATTTTTCTATTTTTTTCTCATTTTCAAATTAAATAATTAACAATATTCTACCCTAATTATTGAGTATCATTAATAATTATTGTAGTTAAGCTAATGGAGAATTGAAAATCCCCAATCAGCTTTCTGTTAGGGTTTTTGTCCTGATTTTCTTACCAAAATTGAGTATTAATTTTCTAATGAGGGAAAATAAAAGTAATACCATAATTACTTTTACTTTTCCTAAAAGAAAATATAAAACTCTTCCATATTTGGCTAACCTATTTCTTCTAGGAAAGGTTTTGTACCTCTATAAATAGAAGACCCCTCTTCTCAAATCATAATACAATAGCATCCACAATGTAGTCATTAAAAGAGTCTTGTTTAGGGGGAGATTTCTCCCAATAGTTTTTATGCTTTTTTAATGTTAGGTTTTTATATGTAGGTCGTTTGACCAAATTATATAATAATATTAAGTTTTTAGTATTGTTTTATGTGTCATCTGATTTGTCACATTGATGGTTTGCAACTTTAATCTTCCGCATGACGCCCTCTCGATTTCGAACCCAACAAGTGGTATCAGAGCTAACGATCCTATGAGTCCAATGGTTCATCGAGATTGAAGGTTCAAAGCAAGTTGCAACCAAGTTGACGATAATGAAGATTTTTGTCAAAAAAAAAAAAAGTCCAAAAAAACTACATGTGGAACAATTATCAATCATATTTTCAACAATCCTACTGCTCCATTATTAAAAACGGAAAAGGGTCAGAAATACCCCTTAAGTATTGAAATTGGTTCAAAAATACCCTCCGTTAACCTATTGGGCCAAAAATACCCTTCTACCCACCTTTATGGCTCAAAAATACCCTTCCATCTACCTTTATGGCTCAAATATACCCTTATAACTAACGGTCCTTTTTTAAACCATAATTAAAAAAATTATTTATTACGTGTTAGTTTTCTATTGGTTGCAAATTAAATTAATTAAAATGTTATTATTTTATAATCAAACCCAGACCCAAACCAGACAAAACCGCCCCCAACCAATTAAATAAAGAGGCAAATCCATTTCTTCTAAACCTAATTTCATTCATATTTTACGTCTGTTGAAAGCTGGGTCTTCTTCTTCTTCAATTTTTAGGGTTCTTGAAAACTATTTCGTGTTCTAAACTCTTTTTTCTTCTCACTGCGAATGAGACTTGCAAGTAAGTAGGTTGTTGCCAATGAAAACTTTTAATAAAACTTCGGTTCTTCGGTGCAATGAAAATTAAAAAAAAACTTTTAATAAAACTTTTGTTCTTCGGTGCATCGAAGAACCGTTACCCCTAAACCAAACTCCGAACCAAAGAACCGAACTACCGAAATAAAAACGGAAACCGAACCGAAGAACCGAAATCGAAGAACCGAACTAATTCTGTTCGGTACGGCTTTTTGGTTCTCCGGTTTTTATGCCCACCCCTATCCCTAACGTATTTGCAGGCAGACACAGAAAGTAGAAAATTATTCACCTTTGAGGTATGGTGTAACTGATATAAACCAAAAAACTATGGGTCACCGTTATTTAATTGGTTGGGACGGGTTTTGTCGGGTAGTTTTAGTTGGGTCCAGATTTGGTTATAAGATAATAACATTTTAATTAATTTAATTTGCAACCAATAAAAAGCTGACACGTAATAAATATTTTTTTAATTATGGTTTAAAAAAGGGTTGTTAGTTGTAAGGGTATATTTGAGTCATAAAGGTGAATGGAGGGGTATTTTTGGCCCAATAGTTAAACGGGGGGTATTTTTGAACCAATTTCAATACTTGAAGGGTATTTTTGGCCCTTTTTCGTTTTTTTAATTATGGTTTAAAAAATGACCGTTAGTTATAAGGGTATATTTGAGTCATAAAGGTGGATGAAAGGGTATTTTTGAGCCATAAAGGTGGGTATAAGGGTATTTTTGGCCCAATAGGTTAACGGAGGGTATTTTTGAACCAATTTCAATACTTAAGGGGTATTTCTAACCCTTTTCCCTATTAAAAATAAAGCTCACTTTTAACCCTGCAAAGGGCTCCAATATTTTTAACCCGAAAGGGCTCATATAGTTTTGACCCAAAAAACTCCATTTTTAAACATGTCAAGCAGCAGTGATGAAGATTATGTGAAGACCAAAGATCATATATGCAAGTGAAGAAGGCGGATCAAGTTTTACCAAGAAAATCCAGCCAAAAAGGGGAGATTTGTTAGGGTTTTTGCCCTGATTTTCTTATCAAATTTGAGTATTAATTTTCTATTGAAGGAAAATAAAAGTAATATCATAATTACTTTTACTTTTCTTAAAAGAAAAATATAAAACTCTTTCATATTTGACTAACCTCTTTATCGTAGGAAAGGTTTTGGACCTCTATAAATAGAAGACTCCTCTTCTCATACCATAACACAATAGCATCCACAATGTAGTCATCAAAGAGTCTTGTTTAGGGGGAGATTTCTCCCAATAATTTTTATGTTTTTTTAATATTAGGTTTTTATATATAGGTCGTTTGACCAAATCATATAATAATATTAAGTTTTTAGTATTGTTTTATGTGTCATCTGATTTGTCACATTGATGGTTTGCAACTATAAGCTTCCGCATGACGCCCTCTCGATTTCGAACCCAACACTTTCAATAGCTCAAAATTTATTGTCATTAATTTAGTGGTATAATGATAATTTATTGTGCAAAATAAAGAATCAAATTACTATGATAGTAACCGCAATTTAATTCATCATAATTATCAACAAGTTCATTGAGTATGATAATGGAGAACTTAAAAGACATACCATTTGATGTATAAATATGTACCAGGCTACGAGATTGGTCTTCCAAACAATTGAAAAGACTAGGCTCAAAAAATTGAATTCACAGAAGTGATTTTTTTTAATTTTTAGCTCAATAACTATGGTATATTCTGTTAATGGGTATGGTGACTTGGGTGCTCTTTTTTATCATTGACTTTAAGGTATTTTCTTACTATTTTCTTACTAAGGATTATTTTTTCTTCTTTGCAGGAACTTGTCCAATATCTTTTGCAGGCATGTACCTTAATGAGTTTTATGACTTTCTCCTTCACCTTTTGGACGTTTTGCATCTCTATATATATTTAATTCTCTATTTTTTTTATTTGTATTTGAAGAGTTATTCTTTTATTCAATTTATACCACGATAGAATAGCGAAATGGCCAATAACAATCTATTAAAAATTTGCAGCGAATTATGAGGAAAAAATAGTGTAGATTTGTAGACAAAGGAGGGTAAGGTTTCTGATTTTTGAAATGATATTAGGAAAGATGAAAAAAAGAAAATAAAAAAGAAAACAATTATAGAAAAAGTACAATGTGAAAAAGGGGAAGAAGAGTAAGGAAAAATAACAGCTTTTCTGAAAATATTAGACAATTATACCTGAAAAGAAAGATCAAAGAAAAATAACAATAAGAAAAAATAATTCAATGAACACAAACTACAATTTGCATAACAACTTAGTTGTGTGGTTCTAGTTTTTTTTTTCTCGATTTAATTTCTTTAGTTTACATTTATGTTTTTTAATTCAAAATTTGAATAGAATTAAAATTGGATAAATAAATTTTTTATCCCATATAATGAAAGAAGAAAAATTGAATGGGTATCACATTTACAATCAACAATACCTTCTTTGCTTTCAATCTTTTTCATTTTAACACATTCTTTTTTCGTTTTAACATGCATTGATTAAGGAGAAAGTAATTTCTTCTCTTTACTTTTTTTTTTTTAAGATGAAATTTTGCTCAATTAAAGCAAGAAGATAGAAATAGGAGAAAAAAGTAATATTATTTTGTCGTAAGTTATATCAGTAGTAGCATCATTCGAAATGTAATTTGTATAGATTTCATAGAAAATCTCATCAATGATTGAACATCGTCGAATATCACTTAATTAATTGTTTTTTATTCGTGCTTTCTTATTGTACTACATGTAAGTCTAATTTTTTAGAGGTGAAGTTTATATTAAGTACATTTAATTTGTGATGAATAATTATATAAGTCGAAACTAATTGAGAATGTGATTGTCATAACAAGAAGAACAAAATTATTCTAAGGCATATGGTTGTGAGGAAGGAGAATGAAAAACAAGAAACGTTCCCTTGCTGGTTTGACCATTGCATATGTCGATGTGTTTTCACATTTCAATTATAAGATGATTTTCTTATGCTAGTTAAAAATTGATATTTTATTTTACTTAAATTTCTATCTTCATAACATTGTACAAATCGTAATTTAAATACTTTTTGTACGATAATAAGCCGTTAACAATAAAATTTATATCATTTCATTTTTTAATAGTTTATGTAACAACCGCACGAAGCGCGATTAAGTCTACTAGTATTATATGACAATGAATCATGTAGATAGGTCATAAGAGGATACCAGTGTAGAATTTCAATCAACCAAGCACTCAATGTGGTGTATTCATTGTCATAAAAGTTCTTTCCTCTACCAAAACCGATTACAAAGGCATACTTTAAATTAAATACAAAGAATTTGAGAAGTGATGACTCAATATAAATTATGGGTAGGGTGAAAATCGTTTCCCCCCGAAGTTTGCCTTAAAAATTAACTCCCCCCCCCCAACTATCAATAATAATCAACCTCTCCCTTTTTATCAATCGGCCATTGACCGACAACTTTGCTACTTTGATCGATGACTAGATGGGCAAATAGTAATTTCCACTTTCTTCTAAATTAATTAAGTGTCCTAATTAATTAATATTATCCTTAATATTGTGTTTCATCTTCTATAACGGCGATCTTCTCTTTTTTTTTCATGCGAGGAAGCACATGACTATTCATCTTCAACCTCACAAAATCAAGGTAAGTAATTTGATTAAGCTTCACTTTACCCCCAACTACTTTGTCCTATGTTATGCCTTTCTAGTTGCAAAACTATTGGACACGTTTTTTTTCTTTCTTGGATTCGTATTGCTAAACTCTATCATCAATAATATGAATAGTATATAATTTATCCATCATATCCATCAAAATAATATAATACAATATAATCCTATACTATATAAACATCCTAGCTATTACATAAGTGGGATGGAAAACAAACTAATAGCATTACATAAAGAAAACAAACTAGTACGAGTAGAAGGACTAGCAGCAACAGTAATAGTAGTAATAGTAGCTGTCATGCCCTGTTTTTCACCAAAGTTAAAACAAGCACGACTTATGGAACTCTAAAAGAATTGATTTTTGTACAGAGTCGCTACCTGATTTTTAAGGAAAATAAGAAAACCTATTTAATTATTGACATATATGACTTATGTTTTAATCTGCGAAAACCAGTTTAGATTCTAGGTAAGGGTTCAAGTTAATCCGAAGGGAAGGTGTTAGGCATCCTTCAGAATCCACAAAATATGGTACCCGACTAAACTAAATTTATCAAAGGGGGAGGAGGTAAAACTAATTTTTTAAAGTATGAATATACAAAATACATATTAAAAATAATGTAAAGAAGTTTATGTGTGAAGTGTGTATTAATCATATAAATAAGACATATTATCATAAATGTGCGTATAGAAATATATAGGATGTATAAGAATATGTTTGAAAAGAAAGTACTCTTTTAAAAAGGAAAACACTTTGTAATGTGTGGAAAATAGAGTATTGTTTGTATTAAAAAGTCTTCTCTAATGATTTTAACTTAACCAAATTAGTGAAAAAAAATATTAGTTGTGGAAAAGAAAAATAGAGTTATTTTTAAAGAAAAGACTATAATATTATCTAACGTAAAGAATGTGAATTAACTAATTAAATACCAAAATTGATTTAATTCATTGAATAAATATTAACGGCCTAAGTTTTGCCTAAGCGCATAATAATGAATAGATAAGTAAAAGACTCCCCGCCCGATGCCCCAAAAGTAAAGTTTCACTATAATTAACATTTGTACAATTTTGTAAAAATATAAAAATAAATACAAACAATGAATTCGAGGAGATCTTCTTTTAAACATCGTCTTTTGAAAGTGTCTCCGGGAACCTGTATACACACTTGATATAAATATTAGTAATGAATAAATAATTATCAAGATCAAATATTTGTATATGTATAAATAAAATAGATTTTTCATTATAATGTGGGCTTGGATTAAGTTTTAGATACTCCATGGCTACGAAGTGGTTGCTCGAATTTATCGGCCGTCCTAAATCGCCTTGCCAAGATACGAATCATAAAAATTTTATGTTGTCGTGATAATGTAAAGATTTCGTCATCGCTCATATTTATTTATTTTTGTTACGTATATGTCCGTCTTTTTATTTGTGGAGGCCTCAAAAACCAACGGAAATTTTTCATTGGCCAATTTTGTATAGTATCTTGTTCATTATCAGTATGATAAAAATGTGAAGGACAAAATCGTCCCAAAATCATTTTTTAAAAAAAAACGTGCAACACAGTACCAGATCAAACGGAATAGAGCCGACAATGAGCAAGTCACCGGAGTGAGATTTTCCGGCAAAGATCAAACATCAAATTAACAAAATATTATAAAGTGATAATCCAAACAATAGCAAAACAGTCAACAAAATCAACCAAACCAAAAGCGAAGCTAAAACAGTGATGCTCATCGGAAAGGACGAAGATCTCGTTGCTAGTTCTAGGTCACAGAAAGATATCGAACCATTGTAAGAGAGATCGGGAACGTCGCTTCCACGACGAGGATCGTCGGATCAACACTTTGATGATGATATCAAATATGGCCGGATCTGTGCAAAGACCAAACAAGCAACATATAGAATTAATGAAACCCAGTTCACACGGAGGTGAAGAGTAGGAGCGGCGGTGATTACCGGCGTTGCTTCAACGGTTTTCACCGGAGCAACGCCGGAAAGGCGTGAGCACGGACAGATCTGGCCCCTTTCGGGCAAACAGTTGCGATGGAGAATAGAAAAAGAAGATAGAAAGGGAGATAAAAGAGGGACGGCGTGGTGGTAGTCGTGGTGAAGTTTGCCAGCCGGTCGGTGGTTAACTCCGGCGGCGGCAGTGAGCAAAGAGGAAGAGGAGTGGGTGTGAGAGATGAGAGAGCATACGAGAGGCTATTTGGGTATTATTTGGTTCGTGGTCGAAGTTTACTCACCAGAGCTCCGGCAGTCGGCTGGTGATGGTGGGGCGGCAGTATTGGTGGCTCAATGGTTGTGTGAGGGGAGAGGAAGAGAGAGAAAGGGGAGAAGAGAGAAATCTGATTTTTGTTAAAGTGTAGTGTGTCCTCTTTTCTTGTGTATGTGAAGTATGGGTATATGTATGTGTAGTGTGTGTATGTAAATGTGTATTGTGTATATCTATGAATGTGTGTGGATGTAGTGTGTAAATAGGTATTGTGTGGGTAAGTGTAGTGTGTGAATATTTTCTCCTTGTGTTCTTGTTGTGTCCTTTATTTATAATGGAAAAAGATGTCATTTTTTAACCCCCAAAATAATAGGCTATCAACTTTTATCCATTAAATATTATTTTAATCTATTGGTCATTATTCAAAGAATTTTATCCTTTTAACCAACGTGTAAAGGCTAATATCCAAAGAATAAAGATCATGTGTAGTCATGTCACACATTACCTTTAATAAAGGTGACGTGACAAGTCACATTTAATAAAGATGACATGATAAGTCACCTTTAATAAAGATGACATGACAAGTCACCTTTAATAAAGGTGACATGACAAGTCACCTTTAATAAAGGTGACGAGACCTCGACTTGATCGGATTATTGCTCCGTGTATCAAAATAATTGATCCGCCTTATCATTTGCAGATTGTATTAAATGATGTACAAAAATGTGTAAATGTCGATATGTAATTACAGAAAATATAAATAATAATAAAAATATAATTATCCTGAAAAATGTATTATGATGTAAATAGTTAAAAATGTAGTGTACTGTAAAGAATTGTAGTGTTATGTTGTGTACGTGTGCAGATGACTGTGAAAAAAATTTAAAATGATAATAAATTGATAAAAATCCTAATATTTACAAAATTAAGGATAATTATCAATGAATTGTAAAAGTATGTGAAAAAATGTATTTTGTGCTCTTTAACGATCAGGAAGCCTGAAGACGTTAATTTTAAGCACGGAGAGCCAAAATTGGGTGTCAACAGTAGCAGCAATAGCATGAACAATGATAATAGCAGTTACATTTACATGATTAAAAGACATAGTAGAGGGAGGCGCAATAGCATTACATAACAAATTAAACTTGTAGGAGTTGAAGGACTAGAGGTAGCAGTAGCAGCAATAGTAGTAGTAGCAGTAGCATGAGTAGTGGCAACTATATTTACATGATCAAAAAATATAGTAGCATTGTGCGGTCATTGAAATTGTTTTCCAGTTGAGTCCTCACGAAAGATGTCCATTATATTTTCTGGTGTATCTTCAAAAAGCTGCAAGATCGTATATTATTGTTAAATGACGTTGTTCCTATCTTAGCTAGTTTCTCCGTCAAAATTTTTTGCTCCCCATATACATGTCGGACAATAGGACTATGCAGCAAGGTGATCCAATGCTTGCAATCATGTAAAAGATATTACTCTCTTTAATTCTTCAAACTAGATTTTAAGAGCTTAAAAGTAAAAAATATTTTCAGATTCCTTGATTTTGCATAACTGGACGTAACTTTTTTTTTCTTGCTTTAAGATAGACCAAACTTAGGCTTACTCTATTGGTGTTATTTTAGGTAGGGGTGTCATTGGTACGGTTCGGACTGTTATTTTATAAAATTTAAACCGTACCAATTTTTCAGTTATTTTATTTTATATAACCAAAATTAGACTTTTCAAAACCATTCCATCATCTCGGTTTTTCTTCGGTATCGGTATGGCTCGGTTAATTTTTTATTATTTTTTTTACTTTTAAAGTTTCACCTCAAAATACACCATTATCAAACATTTCTCTATTATTAAAAGGAATCAACTCAATAAAGTCCATAGAGGAATAAACACATTTAGTAGTTTTGCAATTCTTCTACTATATGTTAATTGACTAGCAAGAAGCATTTAATAACATAAAAATGAACGCATCATCGTGACGTGAAACTTGAAAACACCAACAACTTCTTTATATCTGTCCAATGAAGCCTTCATAGTTGATATCAATATCTTCTCCATTCTGGATGAGAAGTAATTTAGTGAAAAACATTGTTGCCCTATTGTTTGATCTCAAACTTTTAATAGGAGTGTTTGCATAGATTTTGCTGTATGTTTGATGGAGTATCTATTATAGTATATCCTTTTAATTTTTAAACCTAATTAATTAAAAACTAATTAAAGGGCAAAGACCCAAATAGGGGTGTCACCAGTGGCCTAGGACCTAGATTATATTTTATATTTGAAAAATGTTATAAGACATATTTACATATTAAATTTAACATATTGTTAATATATAAAATATATTTGCATACATGTAAGGTTATTCGGTTCGATTCGGTTTCGAATTGTTTTTGGATTTTTTTATAAATTAAAAAGACCTTCTCAATTATTAGGCAAAGTTATACGTTTAAATAAAAGTCCATGATTTTATTGAAAAAATGATATAAATCAGTTTGGTACGGTTAGGTTCGGTCGATTTTTCATATTTTTTTGACACCTTAATTCCAGGAATGTCATTCACCTTATCAGTACATTGTCTTGACAAATGCTACCAAGTATTTAATGTGAATGATAATTGCTATGGAATGTTAGATTTATTAGAATAAACTAATAATGGTATACCATAAGGCCCTTCCACTTGATTGGGGAAAACTACTTGTTTAGAAGCCATTGATCCAAATACCGGTGGTACAATTCAAGTGGATAATGATACAAATCTAAAAAATTTATTCGATATGCATAAGAATATGGAGAAAAGAGAGGTTCATATAAATCTGAATATAATGGATGAAAAGCTTGATGAAGTTGAAGGTGAAAATTTTCAGTGGACTGATGATGAGGAAGATGAAAATGTGATTGAGAATATGGTGATTCACTCAGATGAACAAAATGATGACGGTTTATATGATTATGAATTTGATGAAAATGGAGTATTTGAAGGTGTTAGCGATGATGATAAAATAATTGATCA
The DNA here is from genome assembly GCA_031232105.1 of Capsicum rhomboideum. Taxonomy (NCBI): domain Eukaryota; kingdom Viridiplantae; phylum Streptophyta; class Magnoliopsida; order Solanales; family Solanaceae; genus Capsicum; species Capsicum rhomboideum. The sequence goes on from CP124714.1 coordinate 154,298,899, forward strand.
CCCAATGGCGAAGGTAAGTGACAAAATGCAAGGTGACATTTTCAAATATATGTATGATGAGAAACTGAAAAAAGAGATTGTTGTACGTAAAGAGGGACAAATATTCAATAACGTGAATCATTTTAGATAAGTTATTGAAGAATTTGTCCGCCAAAAGGATTTTCATATTGAGAAACTGAAGAATGAAAGGAGAAGGTTTATTTCTAAATGTAAAGATTAAAGATGTGGATGGAATATTTATACTTCCCCTTACGGCGATGGAGTAACTTACAAGATTAAAAAGTTAAGCGATCCACACACATGCCTTCAAGATAGGAAAGGTCATGAAGCAACTTCAAGAAGGATTGTTAAGAAATTTGAGTCAGAGTTCAGAGCCGACTATAACTTATCCACAAATAAGCTTTATATTTCATTGAAAGAGAAATTTGGCCTTGATGTTAGTAAACAAAAGTTGTTAAGGACAATAGCGATTGGAAAAAAGATAGTTGTTGGAGATCATGAAAAAAGTTATGTCAAAATACCACAATACATAGCTATTCTAAAAGAGACTAATGAAGGTGTTGTGGTAAAATTAAAGTGTATTGATTTAGATCTGTTGAATCCCACGTGCAATTCAATTCTTGAAATTTTTTACATTAGCTTTGAGGCACAGGGTTATGATTTTGTTAGTGGTTGTAGACGCGTTGTTGGTATTGATGCGTGTTTTTTGAAGGACCCATTTCAAGGACAATTACTTGTTGCTGTTTCACTTGACGCAAATTCAGGTATTTTTCCTTTAGTAGTCATGATTGCCAATAAGGAGTATGGGCCGACATGGGAGTATTTTCTTGATTGCTTGACTAACTCTATTGGAGATATTGAAGGTATCACATTTATGAGTGACAGGCAGAAAGGGCTTAAAAATACTGTGAAAAAAAATTCCCAATAGCTAACCATAGATTTTGTGCAAGACATTTTTATAACAATTTTAAAGCCAAACATCCTGGTCCAAAGCTAAGACAGCTTTTCTGGGCAGCAGTTAAGGCCAATAATGAGCAAGACTTTTGAAAAGTTATGAATGAGATGAAAGAAATAAGCAAACCTGTCTATAATTGGTTGTTGTATGACTGCAAAGAATCACTAGGGAGTTGGGCAAGGCATAAATTTGATGAACATGTAAAAAACGATCATGTTACGAATAACATGATCGAGTCTTTCAATGTTTTTGTGGTGAAAGTAAGAGAGAAGCCAATTCTTACTATGTTGGAATGGATTAGAAGAAAAATTATAACTAGATTTCAACAAAGGTATGAAAAGGTTGTTGCTCTGAATAGTCGAATTCCTCCAAAAGTGAGAGAAAAAATTAATAAAAATCAGAAAAGGGAAGGAAATTAATTTGTTTCAGGAGAAGTGATCACTTGTTTGAAGTTCATGACTTGAAAAATTACATGGTGAACTTAAAGGAGATATCTTGTCAATGTAGAGAATGAAAAATCAGTGGAGTGTCGTGCAAACATGCATTATGTTGCATGACCCATATTAGAGATGATCCGACCAGATTTGTTCATCCTCTACTCACTAAAGATTTTTATGTGAATAAAAATAAATAAATAAAATAATTTTTATGTGAAGACTTATTCTAAAAAGATCAATCCACTTGCAAACTACACAAGAAGTCAAGAAACAATCGAGCTTGTCGGCAAGTAAAATCGAACCACCGCCATCAAGATACATCAGCGTGCTATTAGATTAGGAAGTCAAGCATTAGATTTACATGCATGTGAAAGTCCACACACAAAATCGGGGTTTCATCTACATCAAAAGATTGAGAATAAAGTTGTTGCACAAAATTGGGGAAAATAAGTAGAAATGAAAACCAAAGTCGTTGAAGGACAAAGAAAAAAGAAACACTCACCGGGAAGCTCTATAACAACTGAGATTGGAGATCGGGAGAAGCCATGTCGATTTTCCTTTGAGCTGATACTTTCATGATCAACTTTACCTTTTTTTTGTTCTCTATAGCTTCTAAAATAGTGTAGTTTTGCTTTTTTATTAAACTATATTTTAATGTATAAATATAAAAATGGGTGGACCCCTGAGATGCTTTGCTTTATAAAAATAGTGTAGCTTTGCTTTATAAAAGCAGTGTAACTAAAATATTTTTTTTGTAAAACTATATTTGGCGTATTAATTAGAGCACTTAATTAATTTAGAAGAAAGTGAAAATTACTATTTGCCCATTTAGTCATCGGTCAAAGTAGCAAAGTTATCAGTCAATGGCCGAATTTGGATAAAAGAGGAAGGTTGATTATTGTTGATAGTTGGGGGAGGTTAATTTTTATGATAAACTTTGGGGGGTGGGGGAGGGGGGGGTGGGGGAGGGGGGAGAAACGATTTTCGCCTATAAATTATAGTATTTAATTGACCAATGCAATACAAAATATGATCATCTACTTCGGTTCAGCTTCCTCAGAAGTCATAACATTAGGATGCTCTCTAGTCACCATTTTTAACTTTCTCTATTTGTGTGGCATATGCTTCTTGTTTTTTCACCACACTTTGCAGGCACTCCTTATTCTTCTCTCTGGATTTTTATATGTATTTTAATGTATTTATTTATATGTGTGTGCTAATGGTGAATTCTAAGTGGACTTTTGGGCTTGAAAAGAATAGACCTTTATAAACTGGGGTAAGAGGTGGTCGTGAATCTAGTACTTTGTTAAATTGTTTTTAGAGTTAATTTGCTATTGATTTTTAGCGATTTAATTTCTTTGAATACTCGGAGTCTTTTGCTCCCCCCCCCCCCCCCCCCCGCCCTCTCAAACTAGCTGCTTTATTGTTTTGTTTTTGTACATTATAATTAATATTTGGGAATACCGTAAACAATATTCATTCTTGTACGACTATAATTTCATTTGAATTTCACATAAAAAAATTCATTTACCACTTTTACTATTTGGCTTAATATTTTTGCCAGTGAGTTGGAAACTCATTACTTTGACTATAGCTATGTTATCAATTTAGTATTAATAGCATTCAGTTTAGTTGTTCTTGATCAAATTAAACTTTTGCTTGGTAAATTGTACTAATTCTTAGCCTTTTTCTCATATGGTAGTCTTGAAGATGCGAAAGCAAGGTTGGAACTCAACTTTATGAATTCAGAATTAGAGGTCGACTCCAAAAATCATTGGACATTATTTTGTTTTCTTCCTGATATAATAAAGTGTTATATTCTTCCTGAAGTACAAAAGTATGTCATAGATGATTGTTATACTTCATAATACAATTTAACTAATATTTCTTTTTGTCAAATTCACAGATGACATCACTAACAATTTTGAGTCGGACAAAGGAGACAAAGTGTACACATACATATAATTATGATTTATATATGTAAATAGTTATTATTTCTATCACTAATAAACTACTTCTGTATAGGTGTATACAATGGAATTGAAAATGATCTACTAGTCATCCTTAGGAAGACATGTATTAATCGAATCTATGTATATAACTTTTAAACACTAATGTTATTCGTCTTCAACTACTTGATATCTGTAAGACTGTAAAAAATGGAGACGACTATCGTTTCTTAGAATGAAGGAAAAAATTTTAAGACATGAAATATTTTGCAACTATAAGCAACAATTAAATTATGTGTTGTGACATATTGAATTTTTTTTTTTGTTCGGATATTACTTTTGAAATACATGTGATAGTGATATTTCAGTATGATGTGTCTTTCAATGATAATAATATCGATTTGAATAAGCTCATCACTCATTGGTCTGAGTTTATATTTTTTCCTCTTCAAATTATGTTCAACTCATTACTCAATTATTATGATATTTTAAAATATTTATACTAATTTATATGGGATTCACGTGCAATGCACGTGTTCGAAAATTAGTTTCTTCAATAATACAGTCATTTTCTGTAAGTTTTTCACATTTGGGAAACTACGGAGGCCAACAAACATTAGGCATTAATATACCTTTTAGCTTAAGTTTACATTAATTACCTTTTCTAGCCTAACATGCTATTAATAGCCACACTTTGAAAAATACCACACACGCGTGTATCAATTGCATGCCTTTGTAGTTTTACCTTTGTATCTATCACGATCCAATCCACGGATCGTGCGGGCACCTACCTAACACCTATCCCAGATAGGAGAACCTTTACTACCCAACTATTCGTTTAATGCGGAAGTTATAACAATTCATTTTTCAACAACATGATTCAGTCAACTCATACATAAATAACTCTAGTTTAATACATTTGGTAAGTAAAAATAATGCATAATAAAATCAATAGTGAATCCTCAGAAACTAGCCTAAACTGGTACAAGAGCACTAGACAAGGAAAAAGAGAATCCATGACACAGTATCCATACAGAATAGAGAGGGCAGGAGCTGCTGCTAAGTGATCGTCGTTAGAAACCCCAACTGACTTGCACCATGGCTATATCCCCGATTGGAAATATAGTAAGTGTAGCATCAGTACAACCACACGTACTAGTAGGCATCATCGGCCAACCAAGCTTAGAAACAATAACATTAATAACAAATAGGGAGAATTCATAGCATCAAGTAAAGTTCTAGTTCTATACCCTAAGTTATGAATTCATTAATACCATACTTTTAACATCTCTATGACCTACTTGCTATTTAATATTTTCTTATATCTTTGTCTTTGACCACCCAATCTAACTTACACCTTTTTACCCTTTACTGACTCATTATCCTGATTTTCGCAAATCCTAACTTACACAAGACCGGATCTTCTTGGTAATTCACTATTACATTGCACTACGGGTTTACCATCCCAAGGCTTAAAATTCTAACGACCCTGCGGGAGAGACAATACCGTACAATATGCTCCCATAAATATACACTTAGAACAGTTAACATTAAACTTGAATTAGGACGTACCTTGGATTCACGGTGTGCTACTATATTTCACTAGTACTACCAACTGACTGAGCCACTCAAGAATCAACAACAATATGTATAAACATAATAGAATGTCAAGGCATATGAATGAATGCATGTATGCAAGATGTGCGCATCATCTCTTCTACTTCTCAATCTCTTTAGCATCATTTTCCTTATCATGAACATCATGATTCACAAAACAATATCACCATCATCATCAACAACGTCATGAACATCATGATAGCAATAAAATCATCAATATCCTCATCACCTTACCTCCACGACATCAATGTGTATGAACATGCAATGCAATCGATAATCATAAGCATTGCCCGAAAGCAATCACAATCACTATTTCACATATAAACACAAAAACATCAATCTTAGTTCCATATCTATTCTTAGGAACATACATTATTAAGATCATTTACTCTACGCCTCCTACTGAACCGCAGTGTTTCCACCTAGGTGTCGTTACTAATCTTGTTTATCCATGACACTCATTCATATTTCCTACATAGTACTCAAATTCCTTCCTAAATACTTCTGTTGGAATTCTCATACTTGACCTTACAAGCTTACCACGATTATTCGATGGCTCTTATCCACTTACCTATTCTGCCACGTATCCTACCACTAGGTTGTCTCTCAATTGTCCTATTCGTTTAAGTCCGCTCATAGGTCTCCTAAAACTTTCTTTGGTTACTTTTAACCCCTACTCCCCATTTACGTTTTGTTAACCTTCCTCAAAGCAAGACATAACTATTCAATTCACCAAGAGCACGCTCTATATACCCTATTTCAATACTACTCCCCCTTTTTATTGTACATAATTCACACATGCTTACGAACCACAATATTTATTCAGCTAGTCAAGATTCTCTCAAGATTCAACCCATTCCATACCACCAATATCACACCAATGGGGTACAACAACAATTAATCATATTATTAAAGCCTAACTGAATTTTATCATTTTCGTCCATTCAAACGCTGTATCTGAAGGCCTAATGTATGAGAATTCCCGATATTACTATCCATGTTATATGAATCTAACCCAAGTTTAATTGCTACGATAAATAAACCATAACCTACCTCGTAGACGAACCCTGATGCTATTGATAGGAGAGAGTTGTCCCGCGAGTGCTAAGCGTCTTTCCATGTCGAGTTCCAGTAGGTTGTGCCTCAAAACTGACCTCATGAAGCTTGACCTTTGGAATCTCATAACTATGAACGTGGGGTTTATTATGGGTGTTTTTTAGGGGAAAAGGCGACTGGGGAGGATTAAAATAAAAGAGAATTTTTAAAATATTTCGCGCTGGTTACTGTTGGGTTCCGCTGCAGTGGTTATTTTATCGCTGCAGCGGTAGGTCACAGACCAACCCAATTCCCTTATTAGGCCTTTTGGAACAATGACCTTGGACTTTGTTTTTCTCCACGAATTAAACTTTTCGGGTCCATTTAAAGCATTTTATTTATCGTAAAATATTTTTGAGGTGTTTTTCACACGTAACGACATTTTGGGTCATTACAGTATCAATTTTGTTCTTCAATTCTTCTCTTTCACTATCCCCAAATTCTATGGGATTCTCAAATTAAATCCATTCTCACCCCCACCCCCACCCCCACCATTATCATAAACTGTAAAAGCATGATTTATGTATAGATCGGTAAGTAATTTTGAGATCCATCAATGGTGAAACTGGATTAAAAATTATTTGTAACAGTGATGAAGTTTGAAGGCAAGAGATTTAGAATTCGAATGTTGGATTTGAACTGTTGGAGATTAGAAAAAGAAAGGCATTGTGTGATTATGTGATAAGCAATTAATAATGGGTCTAAGTTTTGCACACCAAGTGTTTGATGAAGCATATGAATATAATTGTATCAATTGTACTCTTCTTCATCTTCTTCTTCTTCTTCTTCTTCTTTCTGTGTATTTCTTTTTGTATTCGTTGATACAATTGTATACGTTGACATGAATTGTATTTACCGATGTAACCCATCCAAATACAAATGATACATTTGTATTTGTATATTATACAATTATACGGTTCTATAAAATACAAATTGTATTAGTTGATACAAATTGAACAATTCAAATACAAATGATACATACGCATCAAACAATACATTTGTATTTGTATCAAATAATACAAATGATACACTTTTGCCGCATGTAATTAGTTACTATATTTTTATTTTATAGCAAATACAGTCAGTTGCGTACAATTGATACATCGACTGAATTTTACTGTCAGTTTAATCGAATACAATCAGTTGAATTTAAATGTATTTATATTTTATATCAAATACAGTCAGTTGCATACAGTTGATACATCAACTATGGATAGTAATTTTTGAAAGTGTGGCTAGCGCTCCCCCTATATGCTGAAACATTGACTATTTTCTGAAAGTTTCCCTTAAGTATCAAGACACATGATACTTCACAATTTTTTTCCTTCTAATTTATAAAGTATAATTAAAATACAGAAAATATATGTAACAAATATTAAAAGTATATAAATTGTAGAAAATTTGTAAAAAGTGAAAATGAATTTATCCAAACTTCTAAAACAATGGTTGGGGAACAAGTTATCCGAGGATTAGTTATTCCGGGGTTGTTATTCCACCCTCAATGTGGGATAAAAATAAAACTACAATTTCGGGATAACTAATCCCTTGATAAGTTACCCTTCGATTTTATCCAATCAAATATGGATAAACTCATCCTAAAATTAATTTCGAGATTAGTTATCCCTTATCCCTCATACGCGAGTCCTGTTATGAATTATGATTAATCCCATTGCCAGTCATCTACCTATCATCTTTTTTTCTTTTTTAATTTACTTGTTCTCGGTTACACGGAATTTGAATGGAAACGAAATACAAATTTAAAATGATGAACAGAGAGCCTAGTGACTAGTGTTTGATCTAAGGACAAAGCTGCGGTTTGACCATGTTAAATTACACAACTAAATTTTGTTAGGTAAATAATGTTATGTAGCACTTAGGTCCAGTACCATCAATAATGCAAGCATAATGGATAAAAGGGCAAAAATTCCTTACAAAAGATATAAAACAATCTTTTAGAATATTTACTTCATATATTTAACAAATCAATATATAAAACCAATGAAACATGAATCACCTTTTTGTGGGTTCAAGTCCTAGTGAACACCACTGTTTAAAGAAGAAATCATCTATTGAAAAAGAATAATAGCATCGTGAATATCGAGTAGAATTCAGCAGAACATCTAATATACAGAAATAGACTAACTAAAATACTATCTTGAATATTTAAAGTCTTCCCCTTCAACAATTATTTGAAGCACAAAAATAAAAAACTAATAAGATTTAAGGAAAGAACTCTATTAAGAGCCACAAAGAAAAGACACATTTTAATATCAAAAGATAACTATGAAATAAGGACATTCTGATGACCTGATTGGCTCTCGTTCTGGTTTGACGGAAAATTTTTTTTTGGTAAGAAATTATGATCCAACTACTCTGTAGAACGATCTATTAGATCGTGAACTACAAGATCACCTCAAGTAATTTGGTAGTGCATATCAATATACATTCATCTTGATTGAAATCATGTATTGCTAGGAAAATTTAAAGGTTCGGTTGCAATTTTCTTTTTTTGCTCATGCAAACTTCTTTTTCGTTCTTCAAACAAAGAATTTGAAATCATAATTCAATATCAGAACAATGGAAGCCTCTCCTCAATTTTTTTAACATCAAATTCAACAAGCATCCACTCACATGACCCCGATTTCGTTACATTGCATCTTGCAACCAACAAATTTCCGAAATTGGTATACGAACAAAACAGAATTAGTTTGACACCCCTACTTTCAATACATATTCCGGAAAAGAACAAAGGTTCGACAATGGCCTTAATTGGAGCCTAATAAAGTTAGGAATGACTTCCACGGAAAAGAAACCGACACACTGATTCATTTTTAATTATAATAAGATCCCTTTTTTCCTTTTCTTTTGATGAGTAAGACCCAACAAATTGAGATCAATTTACATATCAAAAAGGGAAGTTCTTAAAAATATTGAGATCAATTTATTTATCAAAAAGGGAATTTATGAGATTATCCTTGTTTGTGAGGAATGACAATGGAGAATAAAAGGGAATTTATGAGATTATCCTTGTTTGTGAGGAATGACAATGGAGAAGAGAAGAAATAAGTTGGTGGGAAGAATTTTTTGTTACAAAAGGTCAAGGGTATAATTGTAACATGTTTTGATTAACATCATATTGCATTAGGGATTCCTATATTACAATCCATGTATAACTTGTTTCAAACCAAATGACTCCTAAAATTACAAGAATTCTCAGGCGAAGAGCACAAATAGAAAATTTTAGGACTGCTATTTAAGACATAATCAAAATTTATAATTTTTTATAAGTTTAATCGCTTCAAAATCAATGTTAGACCTACAAGTCTGAAGTATAGAGTATCAATCATAGTTGGAGCTAGCTTGTGACAAATGGAATCACTTTTGGTGACAAAATTATAATGCATAAATAAGATAAACATATTTTTTTAATCATATGTCAATTATTGAATTCTCTTGATATAGGGAAATATTCTAGTTCAGTGGCAAATGGGGTTCGGGAATTGTATTAGGCTATGTTGAAATTCTAGGTGTGATAAGATAGTAATTGTTTTGTATTTTCTTATATGAGTTTCTGACTTTGTTACTAGTCAAAACATACATTCAAATATGTATTATTTGAAATTGACATAAGTTCAAACTTTCAAATATGGATATCTAAATTCTGAATTGTTTCAAATTCAGCTCAACAATTCCCATCTTCGTACATTTATATTTGAAATTTGAACCTTCAAATCTACACATAAACAAGAAACTAAGTACTAAATTAGATTGGATGTTAAATAATACTTTTCACTCTTTTTCCCTCAAGCAGCATGATTTTACCAGTAAGATTAGTCAATTGTAAAGCTCTAGTTAAGTATCAAATAAATAAACTTCAACATGTCCAATGAACAAGTACATGATACTAACTTCTTAAATCTTAACTGGAAAGAGATACATAAATCTTATCAACATTTTGAAACAAACAACATTAGAAGTTCAAATACTAAATCAGGAATACTGACGGAGAGCAATAAAATTGCAAATAACTATTTACTGTGTAAAGTAGGAAAGAGAGCTCTGCTACTGCTACTAAGAAAAGAAAAAGAGGCAATTTTTACAAACATGAATGTTTGAGAAGGACGCCATAGAGTTCTCGCCAATCCACCAAGATGAGACTAAGAAGTTGTACAACAACTAAGAAGAGAGAAACAAAAGAAGAGAAAGCAGAAGCAGAGGAAAAGTAGATAGATTTTTGTCAAAAATTCATCAATATTGACTATAAGTTAAATAACATAAAAAAGGTATATAAGCTTGATTGACGCAATTTAATGTAGACGACTCCAAACCACGTAACATATATGAGTCTTACAAGAATGGTCATGGGGGATGGAGGTGGAGGTGTGGTCTTGAACTTTTAACCCGTTTGCTCCATCGAGGAATTTCAAGTTTAATAAATGTTGCCCATAAAAAATATTTGTGACTTTTGACCAAGAATTTTGGTCATGGAACGGACGGAGGTAAAAAATTTAACATTACACAATTTTAAGATCATGCAATGTAATTTCTAGTATCCATACTCCAAAGATCCAAACTAGAAGTTCCTAGATCTAGTCAAATCATATCAAAGCCTGAGAAACAAAGACCTAGAGCATTATTCAAACACTGTATGCAAATGGAATGGTCTAATTGGATGACAATGAGTATGAAATCAACAAAGATTGATCAAATCAAAAGTTCCTTTCTATTGGCTCTATCTTTTTCTTGTTTTTTTGAATTGGTTTCAATTATTTCACAAAAATAGTATTGTGGGTGAAAACTGTTGTTGGACCGACATAAGAAGTAGCTCAATGATCAAAATAATAGATCTAATGAGGTAAAAACCACTGAAATTCAGTCATATATATTCAAATTTTAAATATAAGAAAGTTAAACTTTGCTAAGATTAAATTCAGATATCTGATGTTTCTAAAGTTATCCTAGTGTGAATATATGTATAAAAAGTTTTAAAAACAGACACAAATTCACTGACAACCTCAAAGTTGAATATAAACTGGGGAAAAGCCCATAAGAGCAAATTATTTACAATCCCCTTACACAAAATGTCCCCCTAACTAATTACATAAAATGTCTTTTTCCCTTGTAGTTTTTAGTTATTTATCTCTCTTTTAATACTTTTTCGTTTTATTTCTCTACTTTTTTTCCTTATTTTTTTTTTCTCATTTCCTTTTTTTTATGCTTCTTTATTCATTTAATTTTTTCATAAAATTATTTTATTCTTTATTTTTTTTACACCATAATCTAATTAACAGTCAATTTTTATTTTATATACTCCTTTTCTTCTTCTTTTTTCTCGTTTATTTCTTTATTCATTTATTTTTTCTCTACTTTTTTTAAAAAAAATTCCTACTTTTATTTTTCTCTTTTTTTCCTTTATTGGTTTCTTTTATTTTTACATTTTAAAAAAAAAAATCTCTTTTTTTTTTTTTTCAATTTCTTCCTTTCCTTTTCTTTTTTTCCGTTTATTTCTTTATTCTTTATTTTTTTCTCTACTTTTTTTCCTGCTTTTTCTTTTTTTTTTTCTTTATTGGTTCCTTTTATTTTTTTATTTTCTCTTTGTTTTTAATTTCTTTATTTCTTGATCCTTTTCTTTTCTTTTTTTCCTTTATTTCTTTATTTTTTTTCTCCTCTTTCATTCATTTTTTCCTCAAATCATAATATTGTTTATTTTTTCACCACAAACTAATTTCATATCTTTAATGTGATCTGTTTCAATATTTAGTGGGACCTCCATGATTCTATCACATTATATATACTAAATAAGGGTGCCCGTGCTTCGCACGGGTGCCAGAGGCGAACCCAGGATTTCAGCTTGATGGGTGCACACCTATATTTAAATATAGTAATTAATAGTACCAAAGTTCGATATACAGTTCTTTGAAAACTTATTAACTATGGTATTTTATAAGCAAAATTCTAATATTGTTGAATATCATTAATTAGATTTAATATGACAAGTGTGTTATCCACCGTACTTGAGTTTGATGCACTTTTATATTTTGAACAATAATAGAAAGTTTTTGAAAAATATGAAATTCGAGAGATTTGTTTGCTAGATGGTTGCTAGAGAAAAACGTTTGATTTAAGCCTATTTCAAACTTTAAATTGCTAATTTTTTAAATAAGAAATAAGTCAATGATTAAAAGATAAAAATAATATAAACATTATAAGTATAAGATAGGGAGAATATCTACCTTTTGAAGTTGGAGGGGAGCTTGTACTTTTGAAATAAAAGAAAAAATACGTAAATAATGTCCACAATACATAAAAAAAGAAAAGAAGAAAAAATGTAAAATAATTGACTGCTAACATGTATTTGGAAAAAGGAGCAATAAATAATTGTTGTTGTTGGGGTTCGAACTCAAGTCATCAAGCAATAAGGGAGATTTTAGGCAACATACTCAACCATCTCGCTTGCCAAGCCGATTATTCTTATGGGTACACTACATCTATTTAACTAAACTCCCTGATATATATACAGATATACAAACTATAAATACAGAATTTTTCTCGAAGCTAGCGGGTGCACGTGCACCCCCTACTGCTAAGGTAGGTACGCCTCTGACGGGTGCCTAATGTCATTATTTTCTCACCATACGTAAATAATTTTTGATTTGACAATTTTATGATGTAATAAATGTAAACAATGACATCCAAGCGAAAGTGATAGAGATGAGTGAGAAAGTGGAGAGCAGATTGGGACTAAAATAAAGTAATATGTGAGCAACACGTGAAGATGTAACGCGTGAGTAGTATTAACACGTGTTTGGTGTAGATATCGATGCCTGTGCTCCGCACGGGTCCAACATTACTTAAATAACTTCTAATTATATCACATTAGTATATGAAGAAGGTAAAACAGTATGAGGTATGACAAAGGTAAAAGAAAAATTAGCTCTTACAATATCTAATCTAGTAAAAATATGATTAAAAAACACGTGCATACATAAAGTCAATAGTAAAAGCACATGAAATCCATCAAGTATAATCTTCCAATAGTTTGTTTTATTTTCTATTCTCCCTCTGTTTGAAAAAGAATTACCTATTTTGACTTGGCATAGAGTTTAAGAAAATAAAGAAGACTTTTGAATCTGTTGGTCTAAAATTAAAGTTATGCCAAATTTACCAAAATGCTCTTTAATCTTGTTGTTTTAAACATGCCATGTGAAAAAAGTTGGAATTAAAGTGTTGCCAAAAAAGAAAAGGGTCATTCTTTTTGAAACGAACTAAAAAAGAAAGGAGGTCATTCTTTTTAAACGGAGGGAGTATTTACTTTGCTAACGTTTTGGAATACGCGGAAACCAAAAACTGTGACTGGTGAAGAGCATTGAAAGGATATTGAAAAGACAATTAGTTATTTAAGTTGATAGATAATCGATCAAACTTTTGTATGATTTTAAAATATTCTAAGTTGTTGATTATTATGATTTATAGTACTAATTTTATGTCTTTCAAATAATATATATTATCGTTGTCCCAATTTATGCAACACCGATATAATTTTGAGAGTCGATCAAATTTTTTATGTTATTTAAATATTTGAAGCTGTTAATTATATTACTTTTTAACGTAATATAATTTATCATTTTGTGTCTATTTTACTTTTTTTAATTAAATATTATTAATTTTTTAATACTTAATGACTTATAATAATTAATTAGGGGTGATATAGTAAAATCACGGGGTTGAAGCAGGTGGGTTGGCCCCTTAATTTATCATGTTGTATTTATTTACCTTTTTTAATTAAATATTATTAATTTTTTAATACTTAAATGAGTTAAAATAATTAATTAAGACGAGATGAAGGAACGAATAATATCCGTCCGATCAAAGGCCGTGGACGGCCGAGATCTTTTTGGTCATACGAAAGACCGACACTTATTAAAATGGATACTGACAAGGTATCATTGGAGTTTGTTTCAGTCTGTAATGATACCATAACAATATATCTATCTACTGCCATGATATCATTAATGTCTGCTTCAATCCTTAGTGGGACCTCCATGATACTATCACAGTATATCTATATACCGTTATGGTATCATTGATGTCTACTTCAATCCTTCAGTCAGACCTTCATAATACCATCACAATATATATACTGACGTGGTATCATTGAGGTTTGCTTTAGTCTGTAATGATACCATACCAGTATATTTATATACTGTCATGGTATCACTAATGTCTGCTTCAATCCTTTGTGGGACTTCATGATACCATCATAGTATATCTATATATCGTTATGATATCATTGATGTCTGCTTCAATCCTTAGTGGTACTCTATATCTTTATATCATCATGGTATCATTGATGTCTGCTTCAATCCTTCAGTCAAACCTCCATGATACCATCACAGTTTATACATACTGACATGGTATTATTGAAGTTTGTTTCAGTCTGTAATGATACCATAACAGTATATCTATATACTGTCATGGTATCATTGATGCCTGCTAAATCTTTCATTGAGACCTTCATTATACCATCACAGTATATCTATATACTAACATGATATATAGATAAACTAGTGAATTTATTATATATATATATATATATATATATATATATATATATATATTGCTTCTTATTATAGTTCAACTTTTTATTTTGTTAACTGAATTAGTAAATTTAATATTCTTTTTAATTACTTCTTCTTATAGTACTAATTATTTATTTTTTAATATTTTGTTAGTCAAAAAATAATTAGCTACTATATTTATTTTTATATTAAAATACAAGAAAAATAAATAACACAAAAAGAAAAGAGAAGTACAAAAAAAAAAAAGAGAAAAAAAATACTTTTAATTACTTTTTTATAATCTAATTTAATTAGTCAAAAATTTGAAATGAATTGGAATTGGAAGAGGCAGCGCAATTTCAAAAATCAATTGAAAATGAGTTGAAAATCGGTGCCACAATTCTTAGGCAAGGTGGCACGAGTGTAAATTATTTGTGCCGCTCGAATATAGTCAAAGTTATGAAGGTATTTGAATATAAATACTTTAATTTTTGATCTATTTTATATACTTTTCCCTATAAACTGTCTCTCTGCATGAGGCCAAGAACCATGTAGGATACTGCAAGAGGCCCAAATAGTAAATCTAATAATGCCTCATAAAATCTAGAAGAAAAAAGGTTTTTAACTTTGGGAGAATCATATAAATAAACAATATAAGATCTAGTATTACAAAATATAACATGATTTTTTGCTTTTCAAAACATAACAATAAAATTTTATCAAAACCTATACAAACTAAATAAAAAGTTGAAAAAAAAAAAATGGCAAATCCACAATCGCATTATCTTTCTTCTCCTCCTAAAAATAATGGAGCATATCAATTTATGAGATTTTTCAAAAATAAACGCCCACCTCTCTACAATTTCTCCCACCCCCAATGCAATTTTGAGTTACTCTCCCCACCCCACTGTAATTTTCCCTAGGTGTTCTTCTTCCATACAATTTTTATTATTGTCATGGTTGACCAATCATTAAACCACTTTTATGAGCACTTTAACGTCGTTATTTTGCGTTTTTGCAAAAAATTTTTAGAAAAGGAACATATATTACTCTTTTACGGTATAATCGATGGTATTGTTTATTCTATGATTAAGATAGATACTAATTGTGTTCATATTAAGATGTATATGATAACACCAATTTCTATACAGTTCATACACTATGAAATTACCGATACACTAATTTCTATACAGTTCAGACAATATAAAATTATTGATACACAATTTATATTTGCTCGATTCATCCAACATTAGTTTTTAATAATTTTGAGAGAGAAAACACTATTAATAGTAGCAAATTTTGTAATTGATACAAACCCCATTTTATACACATTTTGTACGCATGTCAGTTTTCAATATTTGAGATTAATTTGTATATATTCCATACACACTCTAACCATATATATATATATATATATTAATAATTATATGAACCATATTTCATACAAGTTTCACACATATGTCAATAATCTATGAATGCTATATGTATTTAATGTGTATAATTTAGGTTTGCATTATGGTGCACAGTTGGTATAGATTATGATACCTTGCTGGTAATAGTATGTGTTATTTGGTATATGGAAAAAATGATATATATTATGATATTCATGTGGTAGTTGTTTTTTTTGTTAATAATATTCAATATGTATAGATTGTGGGTGAGAATAAGGGAAAGCAATAATTTAGGAGAAAATTATGGAAAAGGTAACGATTTGGGGAAGAACAGGGGAAGGCAACGATTTTGAGAGATTAAATCAGATGAATTAATATAGGAGTGAAAGAAACACCAAAAAAATCAGTCCATTTACCTAAAATAACTCCTAAAAAATAGGTCAAAATCACCACATCCTAAATTTTAGCCCATTTTCGATAAAAATAATTATTTTTTTCTTAAATTGATATGTTTTGTAAATAAAAACTAGATTTTCTAAATAAAAAATAGTATATTTATGTATTGTAATTTAAGGTCTTAAATAGTATAGGTGTGTGATTTTCACAAGTTTTTAAGTATTGAATATGGATTGTGATTTTGTCTTACATGTGTTACGGAGAAAAATAATTTTTGATTTCTTCATATTCACTTGGTTAAATTTTTTGAAAAATAATTTCTCTAGGAAAACAAGTTTATTAAAAATGAAAAAAAATAATTTTCCTAATGGAAATACATTTCACATTGATTGCACATGTCTTTTCCATCCTCCAATACACCTCATCTTCACCCCTATCCTCACCCCCGTAGCCCCTATCCATACCACCCCTACCTACCCCACCTCCCATAATAGATATAAACTAAAAAAATATAAATTTAATAAAAAGAAATTATTATTTGATTAAAAAATAAAATATTTATATCCGCTAGTGATGATGAAAACAGTTTGTAGTGATAGTAAAAATGATTTATAGGAAAGATGATGGTAACGGTTGATGTCAGTGGATCATGAATTCAATCCAACAAAACCTTATAGCAAGCAACATGTAGGAGGTCATGACACTTCAGATCATGACATATTTACACATCTAAATAAAGTGTTGCACATTACTAGATAGTAAACTAGACCCATTTTCTTTGACAAGAAACAATTATAAGTAGTGTTCTTCATGAGATACAAGAATTCCCATCCACATCATCTACACACTGGCAATTAAACTGTCACGCCCCGAATCCCATCGGGACGTGATTGGCACCCGAAGCCGATAAGGCCCGAGAGAACCAATCTCTACTCATATATTCTCATAAGTATGCTCGCGTATGAATATCATCTTATCTCATGTAATTAAATATCAATAGCGGAAATGCATGGCAACATAAGCAATATATGCAACTTAGCCGTTAGGGCCATTTCGTCAAAATGAACATACATCTGTTACTTTCATGCTACCCCACATATGTCTGCAAAGCCTCTAATAGATACATGACTATGTCTATACAATATTTACAAATGACAAAACCTAATGAACACATGCGACTTGGGAAGCCCCGAAGCAACTGGAGCTCACCAACAATCCGTGGATACCTTGTCACCTACTGTGGAGATCTACCAACACCTGGGCCTGCAGCATGTAAGGTAAGTCCCCAAAAGGGGTCAGTACGGATAAAGTACTGAGTATGTAAGGCCAGATGAAACTATGGTAATACATAAGTACTTCCAAGAAAGTAAGCATAGGAGAATACTTAATGTGAATAGACCTCCAACCTGAATGTGTGGAACCATGTTCATTACTTTTATTATTTCATTACTTGGTCATTCATTCGCATCATCTTCATCATCATTCTTATTCATGCAAGGGATACAGTCTCATCTCTTTTACACTCTCTTTCTAATTGTTCACTCAACTAGTTAGTGATTCATAACACCTTATGGGTCGTCATCTTACTTATAAATATATAATACCGGGCCTCCACTTTTAGTAGGATATAATAAATAAGTTTATATATACAGTACCGGGCCCCCATCTTGGTGGGATATATAGTACCGGGCCTCCACCATAGATGGGATATAATATATATAAGTATATAGTACCGGGCCTCCATCTTGGTGGGATATATAGTACCGGGCATCCACCATAGATGGGATATAATATATATATATATATATAGTACCGGGCATCCATCTTGGTGGGATATATAGTACCGGGCATCCACCTTTGATGGGAGAATAATATATATATATAGTATTGAGATTGTTCCATCTTAACTTATACCCTTTAGTTTGTGATTCATACTTAATGAAACATAAAGTAACCATATGCACATTACTTCTTTCCAATACCCTTTTTCTTTCCATACTTATAAGAGTGACACATTAGAGTTCATGAGATTGATACTTCAACTTATGAGAGATTAACACATCTACTTACGAGAAACACACCTCTCGTATGAAACCTATGAGATTGGTACAAAGATAGTCGTGACATTAGTAGAACTTGGAACATACATCATCGGAATTTGGAGTCATAATATTATTGGAACTTTGGAATTGTGTCCACCCCCTATTATTTTCCTTCATTCTTGCAACCAACAACATGTATAACCTAATTTATTTCAGTTGAGAGATTGATACATTGAGGATCGTATACTTTTGAAAACACAAACACTTTACCTCATTCTTCACTCCTCATGACATTGTTTGGAAAATGCCATCCACGATTGAATAGATTCTTTTATGCTATTATTCTCTTGAGATAGGTCCTTAGAGATTTCAACGTTATGACAACTTTTCCTTGAAGCTTCGGATCATTAACCAATGGGTAAGATATATGTGAATAAACAGTGTGGGAAACATAACATTATTAGAAACATAACACTATTGAAACCATTGGACCATAATCCATGAACAAGGGACATGAGTATAATCAAACATTGTAACGTAACCTTATTGTTTTTGGAACATGAACCATGAATATGAGACATGAGATTCACCAATGATCAATGAGTAGGAAATATATGACAATGACCATGGATAACCGAACATGGAATACCTTAGCACATTTCGGGATGGAACATGCGTAATGTCAATGTGAAAACTATTTGCCGCAGAAAGATACGGACAGAGTAACCTTACATACCTTATCTTTCCAATGTAAATACACAATCCAAGATGTGAGCACAACAATTCCGCTCCTTCCTCACGTTTCACTCTACATCACAAATACATAACGGAGCCAACATTAACCACCAACTACTTTACAAATGTATATAACATCAATGAGTTACGTGTTTGCCTTTAAACATGCTACTTCCCCTTGGCAAAACCATGGAAGATATTATTATTCCAAAAATCCCATAATATTCCCAACATTGACCAACACATGCAAATCAATACATGTCACCACAACACTTCTCCTTTACACTTTTTTATTCCCACCATATCACAAATAATCCATCAAGTCACCTTAATAACAAGTTTAGGACCATAATAACACCATACATGTTGATATTCTATCCATGCCATGCTTTTTCATCAAAACTACAAGTGATAATTCAAGTCACAACCCCATGGATTTCACATCTTTTTCACAAAACCAAAAGTGTCATGTCCAACACTTCCAACCATAATCAACATGATCTACATACTCTTTCATGCATATAATATATTAATACATGAGCATAACTACTTACCAAGGCTTGGAATAGGGTGATCTTGCTCCAAGAGAAAGCTTAGGGTTTAAGAGCCCCAAAGGGTGTTCTTGAGACTTCTAGAAAAATAAGAGAAAAGCATGTGTGGTTTTCATAATAAAAATCAGATTTTGGTCCCTTTTTATAGGTCCTCAAGTCCATCTTTATCCACTCTTGGCATCTAATGCTTGGTCAATTGAAGAATGGGTCATTTGACCCATTGTTGGCCCATGCTTTCTTTCTTATTTTGGGCCCCTTTTTGAGCCCAATTCACTTAAACAAATAAAATCAATAATTTCTCGTGTTTAATTCATTTCATACACGTTACGACAATATTTCCACTCACGCAATTCGTATTCGTAGCCTCAATTCCAAAAGCAAGCAATTCTAGCCACGTATGACCCATTTTGACCAAAAGGGCAAAATCGTTATTTTGACCCCAAATTTGTTCTCGAGTAATTTTATCATACCAATATAATATTTCACTCATTTCATGTATATTCTCATGGTTGTAGAAGAATCGTGGCAAAAATCGGCTCAATACGTCCCCGGGAACCCTTGGGACTTAAACAAAATTTTCAACTTTTGAAAGGTGCGCAGGGGCGGCGTGGCACGCTGCCTGGCGCGCCCCTTTACTGCCTCTGGACTGAAAATTTCAGCCCAGAGCAGCGTGGCACGCCCCACCCAATTTTTTTTTTTTTTTCTTTTTTTTTTTTTTTAACTAAGGTAAACATGTACGGGGTGTTACATAAACAAGCGGGAAAAAAAGAAGAAGAAATATTTAGGTAAAAATATAATCCTTCTTTTCAAAATAAGAGGTGTTTTTTGTTTGGCACACCCTTTAAAAAAATTGCTCATTCCTAGAAAATGAGATGTATTTTTACTTATTCTTAACAAAAAAAAGTACTCCCTCCGTTTAAAAAAGAATGACCTACTTTTCTTTTTTGGCAATACTTTAATTCCAACTTTCCACATAACATGTTTAAGACCATAAGATTTAAGGGCATTTTGGTACATTTGACACAATTTTAATTTATGACTATAAGATTCAAAAATCTTCTTTATTTTCTTAAATTCCGTGCCAAATCAAAATATGTCATTCTTTTTAAAACGGAGGAAATATAATATTGGAAGGATATCCTTAATATCTTCGAAAGAAATAATTCTTTATGTTTCTCTTCTTACCTTTTTACATGGGACAATGACTTCATTTTATAGCCATTTCTCTATTTAGATTGAATTGAACTCTATAATCTCAATCTTAATAACATAACTAATCCTAAGTTATGTCAATATTTAAATACCAATACCCTAAAGCTGGACATTGGCAATAATACAACTCCATACTTACTTCAAAATTTATATAAACCAATTATATATTTTTTAGGCTTGAAAGGTCATGGCTCGAAGATTATGCCACTACTTGTGACAGTATCGGACCTTAATTATACAATTCATCGAGCCAAAGCTTAGATAAATAGGAAACAATCACCTTTTATTCGTTCAACATTGCCACTTTTATGGCAAGATTGCTCACCAATAGGTGAACGAAGTTACAATTTCCAATATACCTCAAACATTTTCTTGAACATAATGGGCAAAAAGTAGACCACACGCATAAACAATCATACTCTCTTCGTCCCGAATAAATAGAATAACAATTCTATTATATCATATCATCTTTTTAATATAATATTTTGATCAAGATCACCTTTTAAGAAAATAAATTTACTATTTTGAAAGATGCTTTGTGAAATGACAAGTAGCAAATATAAGTGGCTGAAGGAATTAATAAAGAGTTTAAGTTTTATGCACTGTGAGTGAGTATACAAAATTATTTACTCCATCCGGTAAACTAAAATATATTCATGACAATTTTAATTATTACAATTTAGGAATTAAAGATATTAAAAACCAAAAGAGTCCTAGTTGTACTCTAATCAAATTTGTTATTTTTGTTGGCCTAAATCAATTTTGTTTCCTTTTAAGATATTGAATCAAATCCTTAGTTTCCATAATTTTATCTCAAACAAGATCGTTACTATCATTGAACTAATCTAGCCATACCTCAAATATTTCAAACCTTGCAAGAAGTAATTGCTCAACAAATCTACCATTGTTGACCCTTGAGAGTTTCTTTTGCTTAATTAAGGATTAATAGTTACATAAATTTTATGTTTCTTTCAAACTGCTATATAAACAAATTTCACTATTTTTTTCTTTTAATTTGGGAAGCATCATAAATCGCAGACATCATATAAAATTCACTTCAAAATTATTAACTATACTAAGTGCTTCAATCACATTAAAGTGATTAGCAACATAAGATGTTGGATAAGAAAACCAATGAAATAAGCATGGAAGGAGGGTTCGGAGGAGAGATCTAGTTAGACAGAAGATTTGGAGAGAGATGGTGCACATAGTATTTTTATCTTTTTAATATTTAGAAAAAAGAAAAGATAGTTAAAAATAAGAGATAATTTCAATTATATATAAAAAAAAAATAAAAAGTTTACAATAAAAATAGCCTACTTTTTATTTACAGAAAAAGTAGCCAAAACGGCATACTTGATTTTTACCAACCTGGCTCGTCAAATGGGTGGACCCAATCAAAGCAGCAGACGGGTGGACATTATTTGGATTAAACCGAAAAACCAAACCAAATCAAACCGAATTTTAATTTGGATTGGTTTTTTGGATTTTTGGTTTGATTTCGGATTAAAATTTTACTTTTTTTGGTTTGATTTTGGATTTAGAAGAATTAAAACCGAAAAACCAAAAAAACCGAATTATTTTTTATATATTATAATACACACACACACACACAGAGAGACATATATTATATTGCATATATAATATTTAACTTTAGAATTAGGGTTTGAGTTTACAATTTTAGTCCATTTAATTATTATCTTTCCTTGTAACTTATATTAGAAAGTATATTTATCAATATTATTACTTCGCGTTGCACCTGCATTTCTTGTCCTCATTTTATTCTCACTGCTTTGCGTATTTATCGACGTCTTTTCGGCGAGGCATGATCGTCCAGCACGTTAAAGTTGTCTATGTGCTTCTTCGATTGGGAATGGAGGTTGGTTAGAGGATAAAGGGAGTGAGGGACTGATGGGTTGGCAATTCCGAGTAGTAACTATGCTATAGATAGTAGTGACAATGACAGTAGCAAATTGGAGCAAGTAACAACTAGTGTTGCTTCTATATCTAGTATCATAGTTAATGTTGATGAGAACTTTTCATTAACTGGCATGAACACTTCAGTAACTTTGACTTCTTTATTAAAAGATTTAGCTATAAATCCATCTATATGGATGAATATAATCAAGATGGAACAACAGAAATCTATTGATGCTTGTAGAACTATAACACAAGCTTCAAGTTCTAACTCTATTCTTGGAGCAGTTTCATCAATTCTAGCATGCAAATATATCTTTGATTATGCTATTAACTATTGACATAACCGAATACCGAACCGAAAAAACCAAACCAAAAAGAGAAAAAATCGAACCAAATCAAATTTATTATGGTTCAGATTGAGTTGCACATTTTCAAAACCGAAAACCGAAAAACCAAAATCGAATAATACAAAACTAAACCGAAAGACCGAATGCTCACGCCTAAGCAGACCTAAAAGACAAAGCTGAAAGGGTACTGTTAGTAATAATAGTGGTAGCTGGAGGACCACCACGTGGCCATGGAGGGTCTTGCCATTCTTTCTTTATTTTCTTTCATTACCTAAATGGTCATTAACAATAGTATATAAATAACTATATTGTATATGTAATGTATTAATATTGTATAAATTGTGTATAAATATGTATATATAATATACAAATAGTTATATAGTGTATATGTAATGTATCAATATTATACAAATACTGTATAAACGCATATCGATATCGTATAAATAGTTATATAATGTATCGACACTGTACAAATGATGTATAAGTGTGTATCAACATATTGTATAAATAACATATAAACGTATATAAATGTTGTATAAATAGGTACGTAATGCATTGATATTGTATAAATAATGCATAAACGTGTATCGATAATATAAATAATTATATAATGTATCAATATCGATATTTATTTAACTATTGTTCCCACCTTAATAAATAAAAGTTTAAACAAAAAATAATAAACAACATAAATATTTATTTTTTCCACAAAAAAAAAAAGTTAAACAATTAGAAAAGAAAAAAGGTTTTAAAAAAAGAGCAACAAAAAATTTTTAAACAATGAAAAAGTTTTTTTTTTTTTTTAAAAAAAAATGAAAGAATGGCCAAATGCCCAAATGGCCTAATAGTGACGTCAGGGGGCAGGAATAGGCAACCTGCCATTATTGTTGTAAATACTTCAACCGATCGGCTATATTATGCAAAAACAATGGCCGGTTGGTTATTTAAAGTAAAAAAACAAACTCGACTATTTTTTGTGTAAAAATTTAACCCAATGAATATTTTACGTAATTTTCCCTAAAAATAATTGGTAACCTACAATAGTAGGTAATTTTACCTGAAGGTGTAAAGAATTTTGTATACTGACAGTGCACAAAACTTAAACTCATTAATAAATACATTCCAAAATATAGAGTGTTCCAATTAACAAACATAAATCAAATTGACATAAATCTAAAGAAGAAATATGAACAAAATCTGGATATTCTTCATTATGAAATAGTTCAAAGACAACAAACACTCACATCAACTATTTGATAATAACAATATCTGTCATTACGAGAGCAGCAAAAATCCCAAAACTTTTCTATCTTAGAACCTAAGCTTGGCAAAACACCAATGATTTTCCCCCGTCTTAACCCTTTCCTCAAACCTACCTTTAATTTCTTTCGCAACAGTTACATTCTTATCCCTCGACTGAACCAAATGTCTTTCAAATCTACATAAAGTGTGTATGAGTAGTCATAAAGTGATTATAATTCACTAGCTTGATGAAACTCTTAACAAGAGATTTTTTCACTTGTTTCTTCGCTGACGCTGAATTCTTACAAATTACCTTTCTACAGGTAGAAACCAAGTAAATGATACTTATCAAAAGGAGATATTAAGATATGGAATATCAACATAGCCTGAGTACATTGATCATCGGACCTAGATTCGTAGAGAACAAATGACATAATTTTGCACATAAGTTTCATTTAGTCTAAAGTACATAACATGGAATATATGTATGTTAGACAGAGAGTAAGAATTGAGATTTTTGACTTAGATGTTCCCTCTCGTATCAGAGATAGATGTGGATTCTTTACTTTCATAAAACTTTCTGAACTTGTTTTGGTCTTAGGTTACACTTACACCTCAAAAGGAATCTTAGGTAATGTTAACATTACAATATGTGAAAATCTGTACATGGCTTTCCCATCATGACAGACAGATTGTTATTAAGTTTAAGAAGAAAGGAAGGCATTGTTGGGTTCAAAATTGATCAGAGCGTCATGCAAAAATTTATAGTTGCAAATCATGGATATATGGTGTTATAGTATGAGAAGAGGGTTCTTCAATTTATAGAGTTACAAAATTATTCCTCCAAAAAAGTGGTTAGCAAAGATGAAAGAGTTTTATATTTTTCTTTTAGGAAAAGTAAAAGTAATTATGGTAATACTTTTACTTTTCTTCCAAGAAAAGTAAAACTCAAATTTGGTAAGAAAATCAGGACAAAAACCCTAACAGACATATACTAGTTGATTTATTTTCATCTGTTCACAGACAGGTACGAAGTACAGGGCCTGCCGTATATGGGAAGAACTATGCAGATACTGAACCACTCAAAGAAGTTTAAGCAAAAGAGAAAATTAGAAAATAAACCCAGAGCTTTTGAGAGAGGCGACTCATTGCACACTAGGGTTCTGTTAGCATATATAGTGATTGTTAAGCGGAGCCTTTTCCACGCTCGTCATGTTCACGGTCTTGTGGATGAGCCTTTGAAGGAAATAAAGGCACCTAAAGGAATAACATTAGCATAAGTGAAAGACCCAATTCTTAATATATTGAAGAAATTAATCAAACTAGAGAGAAGAGGGAGGAAAATTTTGTTCAATAATACAAAAAATCTTGAATCTGTACTGAAGGAGTTATGCTCCACTGATCAATAAAATTTTTGCGATGATGGTGTAGCTGACGGAAAATTTGTCAAATCTTTAATAGAAGGTTTTGTGATGAAGAAGCCCTGGTGCCAACTTATATCAGAGTATCATCATAACCCAACAGTACATATTTCTAAGCCATATATGATTGTTGGTTTGGGCAAATACCTTGGATTAGTTTTTGATGGTGCAAAGGTGTGTTTAATAAGGCTTATACAGCACGAAGGCAACTAGATGACTGTGCTTGATAGAAACGCAAGCGGAGAACATGTGCAAGCCTTTGAAAAGACTGTTAGGAGAGATTTTAGTTGCTTTATCAATTCAGGCGATCGGGTTGTCTTTGGTGAAGTGGGAAATCATGCTTGTATTTTTCAGCTATTGTCAGATGAGCTTGTATTTAATTCACCTTTAGACTTTAGGACCAGTGCTAGAAATAGAAAAGTATTGAATATCAAAAATCAGGCAGGAGAGGATTCAACTGTAGTTGGTGCTTCTATTTGGCATTACTTTCGACCTCATGTCAAGACTTATTTTGTTTGAAACCAAAATCAGTGATAATGGAAAGATTGTGGACTAGAGAATCAATTCATGCTTCAACATCAGGGATGCCTTTAAGATCTACTGCAGTTAAGGAAGAACTTCATACTGCAATTATTGATGGATAAGATATAGAAGTTCCATTTGATGATTTCCCTTATTACTTAAGTGAGAAAACAAAAAATATGTTGATTGTTGCTTCATATATACACCTAAAGAATAGAGAGTAAGTTAAATATACCTCTAAGATTTCTGCGATCAACTCAAGAATTTTGCTTTCTGGTCCTGGAGGATCTGAAATATATCAAGAGATGCAGGTGAAGGCACTTGCTAATTATTATGGAGCTAAATTGTTAATTTTTGATAGCCATACTTTTTGGGTGGACTATCTGTGAAGGATGCTACACCAATGAAAGAGGGATATAGTTCACATAAAATCTCAAGCAAGTTGAAGAAAATTTTGGGGGAACTGGACTAGTCCAAAGGCACTGAACTTTCATTTGGCCAAACGACCACTAATACTAACTCTTTGGCTAATCCTTTATGTTTGGAGGCACAACAAAAGATAAAAGGAATGAAAATATATCCTCTTTATCCTCATCCCTTATGGTGTTAACTTAGGTGGTCTTTGTGATGATGCTCATGGATTCTTCTACAAAGTCAGTGAACTACGCTTAGAAGCCACTGGGAGGGATGATCCGAAAAAGTTACTCACTAACACATTATTTGAGGTTGTATTCAATGAAAGCAGAAATTCCCCATTCATTTTGTTCATCAAAGATGTCGAGAAATCTATGATAGGAAATTCAGAATCATATTCAACATTTAAAAGTTAGCTTGAGAAGCTTCTTGATAATATAGTTATTATTGGTTCTTACACTCATACAGATAATCATAATGAGAACCAATAATAACTACATTATCAAGAAGCTTCTCAAGCAGACTTTTAAATGTTGAATATGTTTCTGAATTTTTTGCCATAGATTTCTCAAAATTTTTCATGAACAAAATGAATGGGGAATTTCTGCTTTCATTAAATACAACTTCAAACAATGTGTTAGAGAGTAACTTTCTATATCATTCATACTAGTGGCTTCTAAACACAGTTTACTGACTTTGCAGAAGAATTCATGAGCACCATCACAAAGACCATCTAAGGTATCACCACAAGGGATGGGTTTATCAATTTTTACACCAACTTTTGTTGATGAATTATCTTTAAAAGACAATATAACCTTCCCTCTAGTCCCAAGTGTTGGGCCCCTAATAGGAGTCGAGCGCAGTGCTCCAGAAGTAGAACCAATAAACTTGACTCTATAACCTGTCATAAAGATGGTATTTTTTGATTCCCTAGCTAAAGAGGATATATTGTCATTCCCTATCTTTGGTTGTGCCTCCAAACATAAAGGATCAGCCAAATAGTTAGTATTAACAACCATTTTTCTATATGATTGTTCAGTGCCTTTGGTCTAGTCAGGTTCCACAAATATTTGCTCCAACCTGCCTAAGAGTTTATGTGCACTAGATCCTTTCTTCATTGGTCTGCATATAGCTCACCAAATAAAGCATGACTATCAAAAATGAGTAATTTAGCTCCATAATAATGGAAAAGTGTCTTCACCAATATTTTCTGATGAGATTAGTATTGAAAACACCCCTAAATTTGGCGTGAATTATTACTTTAGTCCCCAAACTATTGACAGCATTAAAACACCTCTCTACTTAACTAAGTGAATTTCACCCCTCTTATGCCACACATGCGTTTATGTGAAATTTTCAGTTGATGTGGCATACACATAGATATATCTATAGTAAAAAAAATATAGTTAAAAAATTTGTTCTTTTAATTTTATTTTTTTTACCCCACCCCATCCCCTACCCAATACCCCAACCCGACACTCCACCACCCATTTTTTTTCTTTAAAAATTTTAAAAAAAATTTCTTATCCCACCCCACTGCCTACCTCGACTCCCCCACCCCCACCCACCCACCCAAAAATTTTTTTCTTTTAAAATTAAATTTTTTTCTTAACCCATCCCCACTCCCTAAAAACTATTTTTTAACTTTTAAAATTAAAATATTTTAAAGAAAAAATTAAATTTTTTCTTACCCCTACCCCGACCTCCACACCCCTTCCCCCTTCCCCCTCAGAAACAATTCCTACCCTACTACCTCCACCCCCTTAAAAATTAATTTTTTTTTGTGTTAGATATATATATATATAAATACTTAGGAAAATCTTTTCTACTTGCATATCGAACATAAGAAAATAAGTAAGATTTTCTTGGAAGTAGAAAAGATTTTCCTAAAAGCATTTAAATATATCTAACACAAAATTTTAAAAATAAATTTTTTTCGAGGGGGTGGGAAAAGTGGGGCAGGAATTTTTTTTTTTTTTGTGGTGGTGGTGGTGGGGGGGGGGGGGCGGAGGGAGGCTTTGGGGTCTAGGGATAGGGGGGGGGGATGGGGTAAGAAAACCTTTTTAATTTTGTTTTAAAAATTAATTTAAAATATTTTAAAAAAAATTTAGAAGAGGGAAGGGGGGGGGGGGGTTGGGGTACTGGGTAGGGGATGGGGTAAGGAAAAAAAATTAATTTTTTCTTAAAAGAAAAGAAAATTTCTTCTTCTCTTCTTTAATAGCTAAATTCTTAGCATTTAATTTTTTAATTTATTTTGACTATATATATCTATATGTATGCCATATCAGCACCATATCAGCAGAAAATTCAACATATACGCATGCGTGACATAAGAGGGGTGGTTTTAAATTCACTTGGTCAAGTAGAGGAGTCTTTTTAAGGCTGTCAATAGTTCGGGGACTAAAATAATAATTTATGCCAAGTTTAGGGGTGTTGTCAATACTTATCTCTTTTCTGATATATTTCAGATCCTGCAGGACTAGAAAGTAAAATTCTTAAGTTGACTGCATGAAGCTTAGAGGTGTATTTAACTTGCTCTCTCTGCTTTAGGTGTATATATGAAGCACCAATCAACACGTTTTTTATGTTCTCACTTAAATAATAAGGGAAGTCATCAACAAAACTTATATATTTGTCCATAAATGATTGTAGCATGAATTTCTTTCTTAAATGCAACAGATCTTAAAGGCATCCTGAGGTTGAAGAAGACATTGATTCCCTAGCCCACACTCTATCCACTATCCAAGATGTCCATTTCAAATAAAATAGATATTGACATTGGGTTGAAAGTAATGCCAAAATAGAAGCACCAAATCTAGCTAAAGCATCTCCTGGTTTTCAATATTTAACAGTTTTCTGTTTCTGGAACTGATCCTAACATCTGAAGGTGACTTAAATGTAAGCTCATATGACAATAGCTTAAAATATAAGTATGATTTCCTACTTGACTGAAGTCAAGCTAATCCTCCTAAATTTAGAAAGCAACTACAATCTCTCCTAACGATCTTTCCATTGACTTGCACACATTCTCTGCTTGTGTTTCTCTCAATCACAGCCATCCAATTGACTTCTTGATGTATAATCCTTACAAAACAAACCATTTCTAACTTAGTCTTTTTCCTAGCTATCTTATACTCCTCCCTGTTAGTCCGCTTCTCTTCCTCATCCTTACCCTCTACCAACTTTGCGTAAGCCCCCTTCTTAGCTTCCACCTTTCTTTTGACTTCTCTATTCCACCACTAGCCCCCCTCGATGCTTGCCATATCAGCCTCTCAAAACCCCCTAACAACTCTCTAGTCATCTCCCTGATGCAAATAGCAATCGTATCCCATATACTATCCACATCCCCTCTACTCTCCCAAGCCCTCAAGACCAATAATTTCTCCCCTATCTCCAAGGCACTGGCCATAGTCAAGCTACCCCATTTAATCCTGGGATGATCATACTCACTCCTCGTCTTTCTCCTCTTCTTGATCTCCAAGTCCATCATCAAGAGCTTATATTGGGTTGAAAGATTCTCACTTGGTATAACCTAAAGTCTTTACAAAGACCTCTATCCCCCTTCCTATGGACAAAAAAAGTCTATCTGAGTCTTGGCCATCGAATTACAGAAGGTAACTAAGTGTTCTTCCTTTTGGAAGCTCAAATTCACTACAATCAACCCAAAAGCTCTAGAAAAATCCAAAAGTGAGGCTCCTCCTTCATTCCTCTCCCCGAAACCAAAGCCTTCATGCACATAGTCATAACCCCTCGAGATGACCCGATGTGCCTATTGAAATCTCTCCTAATAAAATGCTTCTCGATTTTGGAACACCTCATACTATCTCATGCAAAACCTCTTTTTCTCCTCCTCGTCCAAGCCCGCTTGCGGTGCGTATGCACTAATAATGTTCAAAGTAAGCCTTCCAAAGACCAACTTTATTGACATCATCTATCGTTGACTCTCCTAACCTCTGCAACTTGCTCCCTAAGCTCTTGATCTACTAAGATTCCTACTCTACTCCTATTCCTCATGCCTTCTGAGTACCACAACTTATACCCATCCACTTATCGCACCTTAGTACCTATCCATTTGGTCTTCTGGACACAAGCTATCTTAATCCTCTTCTTCCTTAGAATCTTCACTAGCTCAATAGACTTACCTTGTAAAGTTCCTATGTTTCATGACCCTACTCTTAACCTAGAGATTTCCTTAACTCACTTAACCCTTCTGCCCCCATCCCCAACCCTAACGTCAACCCCAACCCCAACCCCAACCTTGATCGAAGACATGACCCTAGTCTACCATCATCCACCAAAGTCACTAAAGAAAGTGCAAGCTAATCAGAGATATACTACCTAACCCAACTAATCTACAATAAACAACTACAAAACAGGGAATGCAAACAAGATACAAGGGACATGCGCTTATTAAAGCTTCTGTGATGCAATAGCACTACTGCCAAACAATCCAAGAACAACTAGTGGCTACAATACACAATCTAACTACTGGAAAAGTAATACCGAACCACAAAATCAAGAACTATAATACCAAATAGAACTACTAGGCTGGAAGAAGTAGGGAGACTAATATCAAAACGTACCAATAACTATCAGTACGAAAACTTGAAAAAAGCAACCCAATGAGAGATACAGTTGTCTAAACTATATGCTAAGAAGGAACAAAAAAACAGGAACTAATACTACATCAACAAATAGTCCAGAATAATCAGGAAACTCAAACAAGAAATTGAGAGAAAAGGGAACACTTATGCAGAGATACAAATAATGAACAAATCATGAAGTATAAGCCACCAACAGTCAAGAAACATAACAAAATAGCTAAGTGAGAGGGAGTGAGTGCACCTGTTAGTCGACGGTGAGAATGAACAGTTCATCTGATCTTCGGGGCAGATTTGGGCTTTTTCAATGATAAGATGAAGTAGCACAATCCCATGATGGAGCAAGGTCTGACGGCTCTAGAGACAGAGGTGGTTGGTGATTCTAGTGAATGTGAAAATTGCAGGTGGAACCCTAACAATTTGGGAAGAGGACATGGAAACGACGAGTAGTGACTAAAAAGATGGATCTCCAGCAATGAGATGCAGAACCGAGGAGAAGTGGGTGGAGATGGTCATCGGCGGTGTCAACGGTGGAAAAGTTTGTAGCGAGAGAAAGTAGCAAAAATAGGAGAGAAAAAGCCATCAAATATAAAGCATCTAAATATAAATCAATATATCATCAAATAAAGGAAAGATAATGAACAAAAAAATTTACAAACTTGGTTACTTATTGATTCTGTGAAGAATTCATGTTGAAAACGGATTCCATCATTATCATCGTCATCCTCTTCTTCATTGTTGTGGACTTCCTTCATCTCAACCACACTACATTTAGTTGTGTTAAGAATAAGAGGGATCGGTTGAACATCAATATATATATATATATTTTCGTAGAGGTACAAACTTGTTTTTTGGTCCAAAAATTGCCTCAAACTTTTTTTTTAGTCCAAAAGTTGTTACAAACTTTTTAAAAATTTGATTATTTGCTCTCGATTTTTATACAAATAGCAAAATTCTGATTTTTATAGAATGATTTGTCTGGATGAAATGATTTAAAAGAAATTGAAGAAGAGAGGTTCTTTTTTTATTTTAGTCTACGAAGAAATGAGAGTAAAAGTTTCAAATTTTTTCACTTGTGATCATGTTTTTGGACATGAATTTATTTGAAGCTAAAATAAATTTTTTGATTAGAAATTATTATTTCACCTGAAATATTCTCCAAACTTCTTTTTCAAATTTTAAATTTTCTCTTTCAAGTATCAAATCATCTTTTTTTAATCTTTTTTCGTGGAACTGTATTAAAGGTATGAACATTCTTCCTCAATTGCAATTTATTTGGATGAAATAATTTTAAAGAAATTGAAGGAATTCAAGTTTTTTTTTCTTTTATTCAAGATGTAATGAGAGTAAAATAAGAATAATTTGCACATAAAATACACTAAATCTTTTTCATGTACACTAACAAGATCACCATATAAATTTATTATTTGTGTTATTAATGACTTTCTTTAAATTGTTAATTACCTTATGAAATATAGAGTAAACGTTGAAATTGTTAAAATTGCACCGAGAATGCTTGGGCTATTTTTTTAAAAATAAAATATACAAATCAAACAAAATAAATTTGAAATAAATTCGTACAAATTCAATTTTAAAATTTGAAAAGAAGCCAACTGATATCTTTTGGCCAAAGCAGATTTGAAGAAGATTTTAGAATTTTAAAATTAATGTCACAATAATTAGATAATTTTTATAACCAAACAAATATTTGACAGAAAAAATTCAAAAAATGCTTTAAAAATCTTTACCAAATGGATTTGGAGTAAAAGTGCCATGTTTTATATACTTCTAGTCAAACAAAATGCCACAAAAGCCATTGCACTGCACATAGCCCTTAGCTCAAACTTCGAAACTGGCGACGAGCCATTTCACATAGAAATACACATACTGAGCGTGTATACTGTATTCAAATTCATTGGAGAAGAAAGCAATCGACAAATGTTGAGTACACTCAAGTTACAACTATCATTGCTGTTTCTCGACAACTATTTTGACCAAATAATAATCAGAAACTTGGTTTCTAGTCGAAAGTTTCATATTCGGCTGCCACAACGCCAATTTGCATCTCTTTCATTTCAATCGAAAAACGTTTCATCATTTATGTCGTTGGTGCCTAAACTCTCTCAATGGACTTTTAGGGCCCGTTTGGGATTGCTGGTAGAAAACTGCTTATTTGAGAAGTACTTTTTTGAAATAGCTTTTCAGAAAAGTGCTTTTGAAAAAAAACAATTTGTGTTTGGTAAATTCATTTGAAAAATACTCTTCATAAACAGATTGTGTTTGGATAATCTTTTTCAAAAAGTGCTTTTGAGAGACAAATGACCAAAAAGGACATGTATAAATAAACTTTTACTATTAAAATCATTTTATAGAGATTTTTTTTTTAAATATCTATTATAATATTTTTAAAGAAAATTTTTATTTTTATTTAATTAAAAAGTACATACCATAAAATTTTCAATCAATATATATACGTAGATACATTAAAAAATATTAAATAATAATATAATATTATTAAAATAATTTAAATATTACTAAAAAACATCAAACAAAAATGAATTTAAAATTCTTTCATAAATTAAATCACTACATATGAAAAAATTCACTACAAAAATAAGAAGTCCTTCATACATATATGTCAGTTTTCATGAATTATTTATTTAAAATTAAATATTCGAGAAAAAATATTTACAAGTGCTGTCAAAATATCATTTGATCTTGCAACGTGATTCGTCTATCATTTATTATCATTAATAATAAAAAATAAAGAGTTATATATTCTTCGACCGTCATCATCAATGATATTTTTGATTTTATTTTAAAAAAAATGAGTGAAAAATAAAATAATAATATATAAATCATGGAATGAAATAAAGAATTATGATGTAAATATGAAGTATAAAATTTTAAAATCAAACTTTAATCAAACTTATAAGATATGCTAATTAATTAATAAGGGATATTTTATTATATGTGTGTCTGTGTATGTGTGTATAAGTGATAGGGATATTTTTGTCATGAAAAAAATAATTTTCTGCTTCTGCTTTTGCTTTTTTTGAAAAGCAGAAATTTTCTGCTTCTTTCCAACAGCAGAAAAACTGCTTCTGCTTCTTTTTAAAAGCACTTTTGCAAGTTTACCAAACACCCTTCTTTTCAAAAAAAGTGTTTTTTTCTCAAAAAAAGCACTTTTTTTGAGAAAAAAGCAATCCCAAACAGGCTCTTACTTATATCCATAATCATATCCTCAATTTCATTGCTTGCATGGTACATGCTCTTTTCTTTTACTCCAAGTCATTTTCTGTAATGACCCTCTAGGTCATTTTCCATATTTTCATGCATTTCCAACATTTCGAGCTTTTCTATAGCTACCCCAAGTCATTTATAACTTGTTCAGACTGGTGGTTCTGTTCTCGGGTAGTTCGTTTGGGTTTTAAGTCTATTTCCATATTTTGTAGCTTTTGAAATTGAGAAATTGGTCTTCGGCTAAAACTTCTAGTAAATGGCCTCAGATGAAAATTTTGACAGTCCCATTAGCTCTGAAAATGTGAATTTTAGGCTAGGGGGACCTTTGGTTCGGGTCTTGAGGCTTCGAGGCTCAATTTGGGCTATTAGGTGGATTTTGATAAAAACGAAACAGTGGGTGTGGGGCCAATATTTTGTCAAAATGATCAATGTTCAAAATTTGATGGTTCAGTTGAGTCCAGAATGCCTTTTTTGGTGGGGTAGCATAGTTCTTTTGAGTTCAAGGGGTTCTGAATGAATCCGGAACACCTAGTCGAAGTTTTTAAACTTAAAGCATCTAGTGCAATCGCCTTAGCGACCCTTTTGTCACCTAGGTAGAGCAACCTTAGAAATCCTTTTGTCACCTAAGCAGATCCGCCTTAGTAGCTGCTGATGATGTCAGCATCCATCACCTTAGCAACCCTTTTGTCTCCTAGGCAGAGCCACCTTAGCGATCAGTGCTCGCACTTTATAAACTTTATCTTCCCGAATTTCATTCATTTTCTAAGCCCTATTTCATAATTCTTGAGTTGTAGAGCATGGAACTTATTCGGATTTCATGCCATTGAACTAAGGTACATTAATTTATCGTTCCTTGGTCATTTCCCATTAATTCTCATATCTTATTCCGCTCTAAAATCCGTTATTTCTTGATTTTGGAGTTTGGTTTTCTTGAGCATTTTGGGTTGTTTTAAGCCCCTATTTGAGCTTCATTTATTCTCAAATTTCACGTATGTATTCCTTATCTATTGAGGGATCTTTCTATAGGTTCAATTTCTGAATTTCGTTAGTGGGTCCTATAGGTTTATTCTGACCTGATTGTTGGCTCAGACTTTTATATTGTAATATGGGTCTTATTTTACTCGTAATGATGTATAAATTATGATTATGATAGCGTGACAGCTTTCTGAGGTTGAGCTGAGGGGACGAGCAACTCGTGGACAATTTGAGGCTGTTGTTCGGCTTTGAGGTAGGCTACGGTCTACTTTCTTGTAGACTTTGCTCTCTGAGATTGTGCATTATATAGATTGCATAAGGGATATTGGTGTATATGATGGGTTTAAGGTTATTTCTTCATGCTAGTATTCTTGACTTCCGTTAGGAGCCTTAGACTAGGACCATGTTCTGGAATCCTTAGTTTAGGTAATCATTTCTCACTTTTTGTCATGGCTTAGCATGTGTAGTATCATTGAAATTAGAATTGGAAGCCTTAGCTTAGTTTAGGCAGTCGCTTGCCTTAGAATGAGTTCGTCGGGATTCTTTAGTTAGCATCGCAATTCCATAAAGTGACTACTATAGAATAATACCCTTTTTGGTAGCACGTGGATCTTAAACTTCTTCAGTATTGTGTGGTCCACTTGGTATTGACCCTTGGCTTATATATTTACCTTTTTTACATCTACAGCTTAGGTTAGGATAAGGAATCTTGTTTTCATAATACGACCTTAGGATGCGATTAGTGATGTCGCGACCCATAATTCGAGGTCATGATGGCGCCTACCCTATCTCAACCTTGGTAGGTAAGTCCAATAGCTAAACGAGATAGAATTGGGGAAAGAAGATAAATAACACCCAATTACGAGACTTTAAAATAAAGTCAGGCAAGATATATATATAAACAAACTCCAAAACTAGAATAAATATAACTCAACTCCCAAAATCTAGCGTCATGAGTAAAGAGCACTAATAACTGAAACAGAATACAGAAATACCCAACTCTATCTTTGAAATGTAAATTCAAGACAAGATAAAGATATGATGAAGTCTAGAATCATGCTCCGAACAAGGAGCTCACCAGTACTCTGAAGCAGCCTCAACTTAACACGATCTCAAGCTCCGCGGGTCGCACTCGACTGGGATCTGCATCGAAATGGTACAAAAAGTAGGAATGAGTACGGTCCACGTGCACTCAGTAGGCATCATAGGCCAACCGAGCAAAGTAGAAAACTAAACATATAAAGGATACTATGAGCACACTTCCACCTACATATAGAAAAGTTCCCAACAGCGGCTCAAGCCATATCTCTTAACAATATAAATAATACAACTACTATAACATTATATAAGTAATTAAGCACAAATATATAAGAAAGACTAAATTACTCATCAACAACATATAAGAGAAATGCAAATGATACAATGCAATGATATAATAAGGATGAAATGTTTAAATATCACCTCGTATACACCTTCCGAGCATAATCTTCCAAGACAGGACCCATGAGGGGTTCACAATCCATATACTTTCACAATATTATCAACCAACCTTGCCGGCATATCCCTCGATCAAGGCGTTTTATAAGGTGTCTCATGTTCTTTCAAAATAAGTGTTTCTCAATAGTACCAGTTCCATGAATATGGATGAAAGAAATGAGGATGCATGCTCATAACTAAATCAATATCATGTAATGAATCAACTCAATAATGGTATAAATAAGCTCAAATCTCCTCAAATCTCAATAGACCATGATATAAGCCATTGTATGGCAACACATTAGTAAAGAGACATGTAAGACATCAATAATATCAATCCAAGCCCCCACTCCGACATCACATTAATAATAAAGGCAAATAATGCTCCAATAAGACCAACACAAGCCCCCGCATGGGCATCACAATAATAATAATCTCTCAAGTCAATAATAATATTAACATAAGCCCCCACACGGGCAACACGATAAAATTATGATATCAAAAGATGAATCTCACGATAAATCCCCAACCAATAGCATACTTTACACGAATGGTTAACTATCCAGTCCGGTCTGAAGAAAGTTAATCCATAACCTACCTCGAAAAGCTAAAACACGAGCCTGGACCCTTCAACAAGGAACTTTTCCTTTTCGTACGGTCTCAAAATAAACTCAATCTATCAAAAATGTAATCTACATGTCAAAAAGAGTCTTGTGATACCCATATTAGCTACTTTCGTTTTGGGTCCAAAAATACTTCAAAAATTGACCCCAAATGAAAGAGGGTAAAACCAAAATTTTATTGAAGAATCAAGTTTCCCATACTCTAAATGTTCGAAATATGAAAACACATCGACAAAACAAGTTGAAATTGAGATTGAAATCATTGAAAAACCATTTTCTTCCTTTATCGAGTAAAACCCCCCAAAAATCCAAGTTTGAAATCCAAGTTTAGAAGTTATTTTTGAGAGATAAAATTAATGGGTAATGATGGA
The DNA here is from genome assembly GCA_031232105.1 of Capsicum rhomboideum. NCBI lineage: Eukaryota > Viridiplantae > Streptophyta > Magnoliopsida > Solanales > Solanaceae > Capsicum > Capsicum rhomboideum. The sequence continues at coordinate 154,336,992 of CP124714.1, forward strand.
AATGAGGTTTAGGAGCTTATCCAAGTCCAATTTGATGAAAATCTCTTTTAAAATTGCCAAAATCGAGACCCCAAAGCTTAAAGATGGAAGAATGAAATAAAAAAGAAGAAAGAGGGAATTTATACCAGTGACATCGTCTAGGCGGTCAAACGATCGCCTAAGCGACATCACCTAAGCGGCCAGACTATTTCTAAGATGGTAGTCACTTGCCACGCAGGCTCGTCGCCCAAGCGGTCAATTAACTGCTAAGGCGGTATCGCTAAGGTGATTCACCTATCACTAAGGCGATGGTGCTGGACCAATCAACTACCCGCTAAGCTGGTACCTGGTTCGCCTAAGCGGCACCTCTAAAGCCACTAGGGTACCGCTCTAGCGGTTTCACCAGAAAGAAGGTGAACACAAGCAACTAAAAATGACTTCGAATGGACCCTCGGTATTTGATCGAGAGCCCGTAAAAAATAATTCAATAATGCTACCAGACTAATTTCGATGTTCCGGACTCAATGAAATCATCAAATTTTTCAAAGGAAGTCGTTCTGAAGAAGTTACCCTGGGACCCCTTTTAAGCTAATTTACCTAGTTCCTAGTCTAAAGGCTTAAAACTCAAAATAAAGTCTCGAAACCCAATCTAAACACGCTACTAACCCAAAAATGACATTTATGATCTAATGAAACTGACAGAATCACCATCCGACGCTCGTATCACAAAATATTTTCTGAAGTCATATATAACTCTTTAAAGGCTACTCAAAACCTCAATCTCATATAAATTACTCTTTAATACTTCCGGGACCGTGCCAACCATCCCCACAACTCATAAATGAAATATAACAACTATAGGGAAGGGCAAAGTGGTCAAAACATTGAAAAAGCTAGAAATCACAATAAAGGTTGTTACGTTATCCACCACCAAAACATGCGTTCGTCCTTAAATAAAAAGGCAAAGAAAGTACCTTAATCGATAAAAAGCTGGGAGTATCTACTCTGCATATCAGACTCAACCTCCTACGTATCCTCCTAAATCGGGCAATGTCTCCACTGAACTTTCACATAATCAATATGCTCGGACCTTAACTTCCTAGTTTGTCTATCTAGGATGGCAATAGGCTTCTCCTCAAAGGACAAATCATGATCCAATTCAATTGAATTCCACTGGATCACATGAGTATCATCTGGATAGTATCACTTTAATATTGAAACATGGAATACCGAATGAATAGCTGACAAATTTAGTGGCAAAGCTAGCCTATAGGCCATATCTCCAATCTTCTCAAGAATCTCAAAAGGTCCAATAAATCTCTGACTAAGCTTCCATTCTTTCCAAATCTCATCACACACTTCAAGGGTGACCTTCAACAAAACCTGCTCACCAAGCATGAATGCCACATCACAAACTCGTCAAACGGTGTAACTCTTCTGCCTATTCTGGTAGCCAAAAGCCTCTGTTGAATTAATCTTACTTGATCCATCGAATCCCTCAACAAATCAGTGCCCCAAGGCCTAGCATAGAAATAATCAAACCATCCTACAGGAAATATACATCTCTGCCCATACAAATCCTCAAAAGACTCCAAACGAACAAGACAGAGCACCCCAAAGAGACACTCTAAGTCTAATAAAACCCTTACTAAACAAGTCCTACAATTGCTCATTCAATTCTTTTAGCTCTATCGGGACCATCCTATAAGGAGGAATGGAAATGGGCTTAGGGCCTAGGTCTACATCAATAGAAAAATCAATATCCCTGTCCGGAGGAATGCAAGGTAAGTCCTTAGGAAACACGTCCATGAACTCTCTAACAACTCATACAAAATCTAAGGGAGGTGGTGAATCAACATTGGTATCGTGCACATAGTCCAAATAAGAAAGACACCTCTTCCCTAACATGCAACGAGCACAAAGAAAAAATATAACCCCTTTCAGACATGACCTAGGAGTACCCTTCTACTATAATCTCGGCACACCAGAAATAGCTAAGGTCACGGTCTTGGTAAAATAATCCAAAACTGCATGGTAAGGAGCCAACCAATCCATACCCAATATGACATCAAAATCACCCATATCAAGGATAATCAAGTCTACCTAAGTCTCATGCCCTAAAAAGGTCACCCTATATGATCAGTACACCCAATCCACCACTAAAGAATTTCCCACGGGGCTAGAAACACGAATAGGCATAACAAGGAACTCAAACATAGCATCAATACCTATAGCAAAATATGCAGACATATAAGAGAATGTAGATCCAGGGTTGAACAGTACTGAAGCGAGATGATGGTAAACTAGGATGATACCTTTAATCACTGTATCAGAGGCCAGTGCCTCAGGTCTCCCAAGAAAAGCATAACACTGACCATGTCTGCTACTAGACTAAGAAGTTCCTCGTCCACTACTACAAGCTCCCTAAGCCCCACCTCTGGTACCTCTAGAACCACCTCTACTACCTTGTGTACCCTCTCTCTAACTGCTGATACTGGAGTCAAACAAAGCTGAAGCTCAAAACTCTATTGGGGAGGACCAATCGCATGCCGGGGACAATCTCTCACTAAGTGACCATGCTCATTACACACAAAACATCCTCTACTAGATGAATCATACTAAGAGGGATAGAAAAAACTAGAATGTCATCCATAACTTGATAAACAAGAATGAGACCCTTAGCTTGCATCACCTGATCTCTGGCCATGCGAAGTCTCAGAACCCATAAACCTACTATCTAAACTCTGCAAGGCTGCTTGAACTGGTCTGTCATGGTAACCATGAGAACCTCTGCCTGAGATATCCTTACCTTAGGATGAATAACTATTGAACTTTCCCTATCAGCACATCCTCTTGGCACCACAACTCTGAGTACCCTGACAAATAGTCTCAACCATATTGGCATGTTCCATTATACTCTAAAAGAAACCACCCAAAATTACTAACTGAGCCATCACCAACTGGTAATAATTAGTCAAACCCTTAAAAAACTTCCTGATCCTCTCAGACTCTATGGAAATAATAGTGGTGTCATATCTGGACAAGCCGTGAAAATGAGCCTCATACTCGGCAACAGTCATGGAGCCCTACTCCAAATGATCAAACTCGTCCCTCAAGCTAAAGGGCACAAACCTCTTCAGAAAAGTCTCAGAAAACTAGTTCTATGTCATAAGAGGAGAACCTATTGGTCTACAACTAATAAGAGATCTCCATCACTACCTAGCCACATCAGTCAACTGGTAGGTAGTGTAAGCAACACTATGGGACTCAAGCGTACCGAAGTTATGTAACCTCTCTTCAAAATCGACCAAAAACTCATAAGCATCCTAACTAATAGCACCACTGAACTTGGGAGGGGCCAATCTGATAAATCTCTCAAATCTCTTTTGCTCATCAGCAGACATTACAGGATCAGGTTCTATAGGTGGAACAATAAGTCTAGCTGGCAATGTCTCATTATGTGGGGCCACAATAGTCAATGGCTGTGCCTTGAAATTCTGAAAACCATGAGTAGGAGCTTACCCTAGTGGTTGTACACCTCCTGTAGTCTGAGAACCATCTGGTGTACCCGGTAGAATACCTATCTGGGGATTGCTATCCAAATGGACCATAAGATGAATAACATATCCTACAACACTGGAGTAACAATAAAACCATGAGGGGCTTAGGTTGGTCCCACATATTCTAGTTTTTAAGCTGCCTCATCATGCTCAATCTCAGGCTTGGGAGAGGTCACTCTAGATTATCCTCTAGCCGGAGCCAATCCTGGTGCTCGGCCTCTACCTCTGTCTCGGTCGCGACCCCTGCTTCGTCCCCTGACTGGGGCTCTAACAGCGCATTTGACTTAGCATCCTCAACAACTTTGGATTTAGTCCTCACCATTTGCGTAGAAAGAGTGGAATACAAGTTTAGAATACTGGGCATGAACAACGCGCACGATAAGGAATCGAATTAGAGAATTTTCATAAAAACATCCTATAGCCTCCCGAAGATAGATACCTACATCAAAGTATTGATCTGTGGGACTCTGTTAGACATCTTGCTCATTTACTTATGAGATTGGAGAACCTAACACTCTGATACTAATTTGTCACGACTCAGAATTTGAGGTCATGATAGCACCTACCCTATCCCAATCTTGGTTGGTAAGCCCAAAATCCAAAGAGATATAATTTCAAAAAGAAGGTAAATAACACCCAAATATGAGACTTTAAAATAAAGTTAGACCAGATATATATATATACATATAAACAAACTCTGAAACTAAAATAATTACAACTCAACTCCCAAAATCTAGTGTCATGGGTAAAGAGCACTAATAATTGGCATAGATAATGGAAACACCCAACTCTGTCTCTGAAATGTTAAACAAAGACAAGATAAAGAGACGATGAAGTCTAGAATCATGCTCCAAATAAGGAGTTCACCAGTACTTTGAAGTAACCTCATCTCAGCATGATCTCAAGCTCTATGGGTCACACTCAAACTAGGTTCTACACCAAAAGGGTACAAAAGGTAGGAGTGAGTACGGTTCACTTATACTCAGTAGACATCATAGGCCGACTGAGGAAAGTAAAAAACTAAACATATAAGGGATACTATTAGCATGCTTCCACCTACATACAAAAAAGTTTCCGACTACGGATCAAGCTATATCTCTTAAAAATATAAATAATACAACTACTATAACATTATATAAGTAACTATACATGGATATATATAAGGAAGACTAAATTAAACGTTAACAACAAATAAAAGAAATGCCAATGATGCAATGCAATGATATGCTAAGAATGGAATGTTTCAATATCACCTCGTATACACCTTCTGAGCATAAGCTTCCAGGACAGGACCTAATACGTTACAAAATGCAGAAATGAAAACAAAGTACGGAAAGATAAGAAAGAAAATGATAAATAGATAGACACAAGAAGAGGAAATGAAAGCAAATAAACTGATAACCCTCAAACGTTAATCCTACGACAAGCACCTAACTCCTACGAAGACCTCAAGAGAAATTAATCGACTCGCAACCAACCTTTCAAAACAAAGTTCACCAAAAGTTTTCAACAAGCTTTGAACACTCTCAAGTGTATTTTTCATCAAAAATCATCTTAGAAAGAAAAGGGAAATCCTAGCTATTTATAGCCATGGGCTATTTATTACAAAATGGACCCAAAAGTGACCCTTAATAATGGGCTTCCTTTGTGCTCCAAGCTATCATCCATAAGTGGAAGCCCTTACTTTGGTGATCAACAAGGTCCATCCAAGCTATTTAAGATTTTTTTCATATCCTCATTATGAGATCCAAGAGGTCATTATCGTTGGTGCTAGCCGTTCTCGTATCATCATCCCCTTCTTGAAAAGTATTCATTCTTGAATCTAAATCCTGCAAAACATGGAAAGGAATGAATACCAATTCTAGCTCAATCCAAATAATGAAATCTTCAAAGGGCCAATGATAAAACCTATAGTGAGCGTAACATGTAATCAACACCCTAAATTGCTCACTCTTATGGTATAACCAAGTATCAACATGATCCATTAAGAGTACATATTCAAATAAAATTATGGACACTTGGATACATAAAAGACCTTGATAAAGAGGCAAGCCAAAAGAACCATGACATTTAGGTAACAACACCTGCAAGTCCACATTGGTTCTACATTTCCTAAAGCACATATCCCTTTTTAAGTGAAAAGTCTCATGAACCTCCCCTTGGCTAGGTGCAATGTCATAAACTATTTTTCCCCAAGTTAAGACTCCACCCCAAACACTAGCCATTCTCAATAATGGAATTACTCCCAATTCATCACCGAGGTCAAATACCAAGGTATCCCCCGTACAAGTCAACAAGAATATTGCATTTAAGCTCATCATAAGATCAAGTAGCAACACAAGTCAAATGTCACACGAATATAAGAAAGGGTTACTGCTATACTTACCACACATAAATTTTACCTCCATGGCTTTAGAAAGCCCAAGAATAAGCATAAGCCACAAGTACATACCTTCTTTGTAGAAAATACAAGATGTGACTTCATACCAATTTGATGCTCCATGAGGTTTTCTCCCATGATATTCCTCCTCAAGACTCCTCCCTAGATAAGACTTAATAAACAAGCCAATAAAATAATTAAATTCATAAAGAGAGAGAGTTTTACCTTTAAACTCGCCTTTCACCAAGCTTCAAGTAGCATTTGTCCATTTTGAGGTCAAAAGCTTTGGCATGGTATACATCAAGAGAATGCTCTTTTACCTTCTCATTGCTCCCCTTCTTTAATGAGTATTCTTCTTTGTTGGAAATATCTTCCATATACAACTTGGGTCCATCAAGTGGATTATAAATCCTCAAGAAAGACTCTCCGTCATAGGGAAAGAAACCAACAACTTCAACCAATTTTTGCTTGTCGTCTTGACTAAGTACCAAGTTGGGTGTATAAAAACCACCACATTCCAAATGGTCACCGGGGTCAAATGGGAGATGTATCCATGAACATGGGTCTATGCAATACCTATTTTCCCCAAGGGTGCCAATATCACTAGAGAATATACTCTCTACACAACCAGAGATAATATCATAAGAAAATAGAGAGTAAAGAACGTGTCATGCAAATTAACTTCATCTAGAGTGTCCTCATACATATACTCACTATTAGATTCAAAATCATCACCATGAGTATCCTTACCAATTGGGGCACACAAAGAAGAAGCAAAACTTCTAAACAAATTTCACCTTCCTTCTCAAGAGAAAAATCCCCGATGTCACACGAACCACCACTAACATTGAAGAGATTAGGACTCAAGTCTTCATATGACTCAAGTAATTCATCAGCATCTTTATTAATCAAAGGTGGGGTTGAAGAAATTTGGACATGGAATTGAGGAGTAAAACTTGATGGGTCTAAATGGTTCCCCATGTTTGTCATCCTACCATCCATACGTGTCATTGCCTCTTCCATAGGCAGCAATTTCCCACTCATTTTCCTTATATCTATCACAACTTAGAAAGTGCCTCCAAGATGGTATCAAGGGTTGTCCCAAATATAGTAGATTGGATTTCATCACCCGATACCATGGTACCTATCATTAAGACTCTCAAAACAAAAGCAACAAAATAACATTAGCGTTAGTGAAATCAAAACCTTGCAATCACTCATGTTTTCACACTTTTGATTGTCTCACAATTGTCTCGGCTAATGTTGAGCTTTGCTTCTATCTGTTGCTATACGAAGTGCCAATTTCAACTCTCGGCTAGAATAGATTCTTGTTATGAGAAGAATGGGTGACTTGATTAAAAACTAAATGACTTGAAACTAGAAGTTAACTACGAAGTAAAACTAAAAAAGCACACAAAGAAAAGGTCTAAGAAATAAATGGACTCAAGAACTAATCAACAACTAAGTATGTTAATTACTAGTTGAAAATTAGTTTAGGAATCAAAGAAAATTGAATTAGAATCAAAGAAATGAAACTAGGAAGTTGAAACCTGAGAAAATGGGAGTTTGAGAAGGTTGATCTGTGTTTTGGGAGACATGCCCTCTGATATGTGGATGCATGTGGTGAGATGTTGGAGCATATATGGGCACATATGGCCTCCGACAGACACCTAAAGCCTCCAAAAGTTATGCTTTTATGGGCCCTTTTTGTACTTCTTTCCTTTGTCTTTTTCCTCTTTTGAAATATTTCTTTAGCACAAACAAGTACACCTTTTTCCTTTTCCTTTTTGGATCAAACCACACCTTTTTGAATTTTCTTCTTCAACAAGATAAGAAGATCATGAACAACACATGAACATTCAAAAATTGACCCTCGATCAAACGTGCTCCAAATTTGATGAAATTTTAACCACGAGCTTCTTTCGACCTCTAGAACACGACCCAAATATTTTTAGGCATCAATTTCTAACCAATCGCTCCCGAAAATCAAATCCACTTCAAAATATGAAGAACAACATGAAGATGATGAACTTTTAAATTTGACCCCAATGGATTCCAACTCTGTTTGCCTTCAATTTTCAGATTTGAGTTCTAATTGATTAGGAGAACAATCCCCAACACTTTTAAACACTCAAATCAAAGCCAAGAATCTTCAGATTTGAGTTCTAATTGATTAGGAGAACAATCCCCAACACTTTTAAACACTCAAACCAAAGCCAAGAATCTTCAGATTTGAGTTCTAATTGATTAGGAGAACAATCCCCAACACTTTTAAACACTCAAATCAAAGCCAAGAATCCCAGATCTAAGAACCCATTTTTAATTTTCTTCAAGCTCAAGAACAATAATAGTAAAACCTTCAAATCAACTCCGATTAAGCTCAAATCTCAGATCCATACTAGATTTATACTAGAGAACACAAATCTAGTATAAGAAACTCAAGAAAACACAAAACTCAAAACTCAAAACTTTTGGGATTTTTCAAAAATGTTTTTTTTCAACTTTATTTTTGTAACAAAACCAAGACTAGATTTGTAGGAATGAATCTATAATGCGGCTCTGACACCAAATAATATGATACAAATTATGAAACTGAAAACAAAGTATGAAAATCAAAAGATAAGAAAGAAAATGACAAATAGATAGACACAAGAAGAGGAGATGAAAGCAAACCAAAGGTATATTAAATCGATGACCCTCAAACTTTAATCCTACTACAAGAACCTAGCTCCAACGAAGACCTCAAGGGAAATAATACACTCGCAACCAACCTTTCCAAACAAAGTTCACCAAAATATTTCAACAAGCTTTGAACACTCTCAAGTGTATTTTTCATCAAAAGTCATCTAAGGAAGAAAAGGGAAATCCTAGATATTTATAGCCATGGGCTATTTATTACAAAATGGGACCAAAAGTGACCCTTAAGAATGGGCTTCCTTTGTGCTCCAAGCTATCATCCATATATGGAAGCCCTTACTTTGGTGCTCAACAAGGTCCATCCAAGTTTTCCAAGATCTTCCTTCTATCCTTATTGTGAGCTCCAAGAGATCATTATCGTTGGTGCTAGCCATGCTCATATCAGTACCTATGGGGGGTTCGCAACCCATATACTTTCACAATCTCATCAACCAACCTTGCGGGCACATCCCTCAGTCAAGACATTTTATAAATTATCTCATTTTCTTTCAAAATCAATGTTTCTTACTAATACTAGTTCCATTAATATGGATGAATAAAATGAGGATGCATGTTCATAACAAAATCAATATCATGTAATGAATCAACTCAATAATGGTGTAAATGAGATCAAATCTTCTCAAATCTCAATTGATTATGATATAAGCCATCGCATGGTAACACAATAGTAAAGAGTTATGTAAGAAATCAATAATATCAATCCAAGCCCCCACTCGGGCATCACATTAATAATAAAGGTAAATAATCCTTAAACAAGACCAACTCTAGCCCCCGTATGGGCATCACAGTAATAATAATCTCTCAAGTCAGTAATAATATTCACATAAGCCCCCACACTAGCAACACAATAAAATAATAATCTCAAAAGATGAATCTCACGATAAAATCCTCAACTCATAGCATAATTTACATGAATGGTTAACTATCTAGTCTGGTCTGAACAAAGTTAAGCCATAACTTACCTTGAAAAGCTGAAACACAAGCCTGGACCCTTCAATAGAGAGCTTTTCCTTTTTATGTAATGTCAGAACGAACCCAATCTATCAAAAACATAATCTACACATCAAGAGGAGTCTAGTGATACCCATATTATCTACTTTCATTCTAGGTCCAAAAATATTTCAAAAATCAACCCCGAAGGAAAAAAGGTAAAACTAAAATTTTATTGAAGAATCAAGTTTCCCATACTCTAAGAGTTCTAAATATGAAATCCTATCCAAAAACAAGTTGAAATCAAGCTTGAAATCATTAAAAAATCATTTTATTCTTTTACTAAGTAAAACTCCAAAAAAATCCAGGTTTACAATCCAAGTTTAGAAGTTCTTTTAGAGATAAAATCTATGGGTAATGATGGAAATGAGGTTTAGGAGCTTACCCAAGTCCAATTTGATGAAAATCCCTTTTAAAATCTCCAAAACCAAAACCCCAAAGCTTGAATATGGAAGAATGAAATAAAAACAAAGAAAGAGGGAATTTATATAAGCGACATCACCTAACACTTGCCAGCAGGCTAGTCGCCCAAGTGGTCAATTGCCCGCTAAGGCAATACACCTATCACTAAGGCGATGGTTCTGGACCAGTCAGCTATCCGCTAAGGTGGTACCTTGTCTACCTAGGCAGCACTATAAGGCAACCAGGGTACTGCTTTAACATTTGCACCAGAAAATAGCTGAATACAAGCAACTAAAAATAACTCTGAATGGACCTTCGAGATTTATTCGAGAGCTCATAAAAATAATCCAATAATACTACAAGATTAATTTCAAAGTTCCAAACTCAATGGAACCATTGGATTCATCAAAGGACGTCGTCTTCAACAAGTTACCCCAAAGAGCCCTTTTAACATAATTTAATTAGTTTCTCGTCTAAAGGCTTAAACTCAAAATAAAGATGGGGGACCCATCTAGCTATGATACCACAAAAATGATATTCTGGATCTAATAAAAATGATAAAATCACCATACGATGCTCAGATCACAAAATGTTGACCGAAGTCAAATATAACTCTTTAAAGGCTACTCAAAATCTCAAACTCATATAAATCACTCCCGAATGCTTCAGAGACCATGACAACTATCTTCATAACTCATAAATGAAATATAGTAACTACGGAAATGGGCAAAATGGTCAAAACTCAGAAAAATCTAGAAATCACCATAAGGGTTGTTACAAGTGACCCTTAGCGTAGGTTGGGTTAGTACCTTACAACAAGGTTAGTTTCCCTAGTTCGACTCTTATAATACCATGATATTATTCTTTCTCTCTTGGTATACTTATGTGTAAATATTGTACTATATGTTGGTGGGCCTGAGACCTTGGATACGAACTAGTTGGGTTTCTAGGTTAGTGAACTCCCTCCGAAAGTTGTGATACCTATATAGAGGTATTCATATGATAATGTTCCTATTATTTAGAAACTGGTGATGGCATGAATACATTTACTCAGGCACTATATATTACTGATTACTACTTATTTAGTCTTGGTTTGAGGTTGGGCATTTATTACACTCATACTTACCTCCAGTATGATTACGAAGTAGATTTATTAGGGATTATCGTTAGAAGTCTTAATTCAGGATCGGATGGTATATAGGGATAACCCGAGTCCTCTATAGGTCATGAGTCCTTCTGTCTATGAGCCACAATACTGGAGGAGAGATATACCCCATGGGTCCTATTTTGCGAGCCACAGTGCCGAAGAAGGTGTATATACCTTGGTTAGACGTAGAATTCTGGTCATATTGTATCACTTTACTTTCTTTGCAATTAACTATTCATATTCTTTGTTTGTCACCAGTACATCATTTTGTTATTTGTACCTACTGGTCTTATAAAGTGCCAGTTAGGTTATGTTTGTTGTTGTGTACCTTCTGGGCTTATGGTGGTTCGGTTAGGTTATTGTTTGATTATTATTTTATAGCTAGTGGTAGGTTGGTTATTGGTATGTACTCACAAGTTAGGTGTATTATTTGAATTTTTCCTCTTTATTATTTCCAGTTTTAGTGTTAGACTATCTCGTTGTTTCTACTATTTTGGGTATACAACCTGTGGTTAATCCTATCAGCACTCTTCTTTAGTGCGATTATCACAGTGTTAGACTTTTAGGCTAGCCACTCTTAGGTCAGTATTTTTTTCTTTAGTTACTCATACTATATATCATTTCTTCTCTAGTTTTTTACAATGTATATCCTTCCCTTACGTGTTGTTTATACTTAATTTTATGTTTAGAGCTTAGTAGGCCTACGCCTACTGAGTACTGCATGTTTGGTACTCATATTATACTTCTGCACCCTGCTGATCGTAGTACGAGTTCTCGCTGCTGACGTGTGCATTTTGTGGAGATGTCATGGATCGGAGATTTAGGGTGTGTTCATGGTGTCTAGAGTGGTTTCTTCTCCCTCTATTTTTTGGTGGACTGGTCTTTATTTTTCATTTCAAAGACTGTTCATATATATATATATTGTATTTTCCTAGTACTCCTATCATGTTTAGTAGCTCTTGTACCGACTGATACCAGGTCTTGAGGGGTATTTTGTATATTTTGGTTCTTTCCCTTCCTGTATTCATGTATGTTGTGTTGTATTTTCTATATTTGTCTCTTTATTCAGTTTAGGTTTCCCTTTGGTTATCTTTCCTCTTGTTAGCCCATTACTCGTTATTTTGGGCTACTAGTTGGCTTACCTACTAGTGGGTTATAGTAGGTGACATCATGACATGAGATTTTGGGTCGTGACTGTTGACACCCAATTTTGACCTCCCTATACCCAACTCGGGCTGCTATTTGAATAATTAATGTCTTTTAGACCTATTTCAAAAAAAAAAAAAATCTTTATATAATTATTTATACATTTAAACAACTAGTCATACATTTTATTATTTTTGACATATCTTAATTTCAAAATTTACAAGTGTATTATTTATTATCGTTATCAATTTCGTACATAATTCGTATATATACGTACTTTACTTAAATAACGTCTCATTTCAAATGTAACTTTTATCAATTTTCGCACTTTATTTATGGTTAATTTCAAAATAATATTTTTATTTAATATTTATGGTATTATATTTATTTTCACTATTATTTATTTGTTGAATTATATTTATTAAATAACCTCCCAATTCTATATGATTTTTTCCAATTCATTTAATTTCTGGCCATTTTGTATACAATTGATGTCAATTTTAGCCTAATTTGATTCCTATTTGACCAACTTGAAATCCGCAATTCAATTTCAATTAAACCCAATTCCACGATCCAAATCAATTAGCCCATGTGCGGAGCTGATGCATGACCCAACCCGTGTTCTTGATTTTTAATCATATTCTTCCATCGTTTAATCCTACTGCCCTAATTTAATCCCTCAGTTTAATTTCCCTTTGAACTGTACAAATCCCAAAAATTCTTTCCTACGACCACCCACACTAGCCGACACCCTCTCTCTAAACCATAACCCACCATCTTCTCCTCTCGCTCAGCCCTCTGTCTCCGACGAGCTTAGCCTTGAATACCATAGGTAGTCCACTGCCGGCAAACCGATATACTCCCTCCTCTGTCCATTTCCTCTTCTCTCTATCGAACACCACCATAGCTATACCTCCTACAATGCCACAACTCCGACCACCATGGACGGTAAACCTCTCATCACCGACGCACCATCGCTATCTCTGGTGAACCGCCACTAGATAGAAACCCCCAGCGCCACTCTTTTCTTCTCCCCTTCACTCTCCATCTCTCTTCTTTTTTTCATTTCTCTCTGATCAATATCCAAACCCCCAAAGATCTCTCTATTCAGGCGAAATTCCACCACCGAGCTCCACCACCCGATGCCTTGGTCTGTGGTTGAGTTTTGAACTTTGATCTTCCATGGATTATTAGATGATTCATCTCTGGTATGATTCTCTTGCATTCGTTTGAATTGATTGTTGGTTTTGATGGAAATTGGGTCGAGTTTTGCTTGTTGAGCCATTTCATGGTGTGTCCAGTTTAGATTTAGTTAAAATTAGTATTGTGTTCTACACTCTTAATCATTAATTTTCAATTCGAACCGTATGGATGAAAGGCCATTAGTTAGTGTTCATTTTTGAATCAGTTTAAATTATATGATAACTGTACCTTGCCTTGCTTAAATCCAATTTACAACAGCCTAGTATGATTAAATATGGTAATTTGAGATTCTCACCTTATACAATATATAACTTTGGTACTGATCTATTTTTAGTAAACTTTGATAGCTCTGAATAATTATTTTCCTTACATGATGACAGTTGAATTGTGACAGCCTCCGAACCTATTATTTTGGTTAAAACTAGCCTGATTTGACGACAAATTGATTGGCTTTACTTATTCTCTTTAAAGAAAAGCTCCATGATTTATGCATCTTTTCCTTCTTTCTCCCTTTAATTAATTTCAACAACTTTATTACTATAAAATAAAGTGATCATTTTTTATTCCCATTCATGGTAAGCTTTGATCATTTTTTACACCTAATTGATTGAGCCTAGTGAATTGACTGATTTTTGGTTATCTTCGTTCCTTCTACCATTCTTGGTTAACTAGGATTTGGATGCTATAAAATCAGGTCCCAGTCCCCTCCTCACTATTAGACATACATTGGCTTCTACTTACATGCTCTTAAACACTTTTTCTGGCATTACTCTGACTGACACTTAATGTATATTTAAGCTTGTATTCTGCTTTTTCTCTGGTTTCTGATTCCTTGTTACTGCTTTCGCTGCTAAATGGTTAGTCTTCTATCAAAGAAATTTTTATTCATGCGTGTAGTTCATTGAAGTTAAGTTTCCTGCCTTGGCTATAATCATTTATGTAACTCTAATGGAGGCTCACTGGTTAGTCACTCCGCTCCCTTCTTTCTATGTTCATCTGTCCTGTTTGGAACTTATTTGAACTTCAGCATGTGTACCAATGTGTGACAAATATGAATTAGTATTATCCCATATACACTAGACTTGATGTTATTTCTTATGCTAGTTACTGCCAGTTCCGCTTCATAGAGACACCATGCCTATAGATTTTGATCTCTATGGTTGCTCGCATGTTGTTTTGTATTTAACGGTAGCCCGTACCTTGATTGGAAATCTTAGAAGATTTGCCTGGGATTGGAGGGATATTAAGGGCTGTTGAAGTCACTATTTAATTAATGTATTTTCTTTTTCATTGATTCGGTCATGTAATAATTATTGTATAAATGATATAAAATAATAAAAGAATAGGGTACTACCATTGGGGGGGCGGGAAATTACGTGCTAAGTGTTGTTTGTGCGTCTTTGATTTAGCAGCATGTATAATCACTAATCTTTTAAACATATAGAAACCATGCCATAGGAATTGATTAATTATTTCAGTATGTTTTGCTCATCACTAGAAATCATGATTATAGGCCGTTATGGTGATTTACTCATCACTGTTGTTTTAGTACGTTAGCCTAATAATTAATAGTCTAGAAATTACTGTTACGGTTTGACCCAATACTTTCAGCATGTTATTTTTAACTTAAACATCATGATCATTGGTTTACTAGTAAAATTTCAACATAGTAATTAATTATTTGTCACTTAGATATCATGTTTTTTTAGGCCCAACAATTAACCTTCAGCCGGTTTAATTAATTATCTCTCACTTTGAAATCATGCTATTAGGATTTGTTTAATAATTTCAGCACGTTCAACATATTGATTATCACCTAGAAATCATGCACATAGGAATTTAATAATTTCAATACCTTAACCGTTATATATCATGTCTACAGGTTTTAATCACATAAAATTGTTAATTGTTTCTTTGCATGCTTATCACCTAATCAACTTTCATTAATCAAGAGACTTGCTTGAAACTATTATGTGCTACTTGGTCAAGCCTTGTTTGTTTTGCTTGATGCGAATTTCGAGTCTAATTAGGAAACCTAAGTTTTCCTTTTCTTGACCCAAATCCAAAATAGCAAGTCCAATGCCTCTTGGACATTAAGTTGGTACGAGTAGGCATTTTAGGGAACACTAGTTTTTATCACTTTTTAGAGCATTTTAAGCTTAATAACCAAACTAGGTGGGGTGGGTAGATAGAAGAAAATGATGGAAGTTGACCCGAGCAGAATACGACAATGCAACATATGCATTGTCATCCGTTAATAAGCCGGGTGCTGATCCGAATAGGATAAAATTAACCCTTGTCCAAATCTTTTAAACTTCGATTATATTTTACTTATTTCTCTTATTTTTGCATGTCTCTTTTGTTTTGGGGTAGTCTAGATTGTTATTTAATAAATCTTTTCACTATGTCATTGTTTCCCTTCTATCTTCTTGCTTATCCGATTCACAGTCTGTTTTTACTTATTTATATATTTTACTGCTTTATCACTTAGATAATTACTAATTAGATAATAATTGACTTGTACGTTTAGTTTATTTATTATTTTCCATGATTTAAACACTTAGTTAATGTTAAGTTAATAAAAATAATTGACCTTTGCTTATCACATAAAATTCCCCCACGTAATATATGAATTCGGTCGGACCCCACATTTATGGACCTCGAAAGGTGCCTAACACCTTTCTTTTAAGGTAATTTGAACCCTTAACCGAATTTCTGGTGATGTAGACTAATAATTAAATAATCACAATTAGTTTAGAATAGTGCCCTAACGCACCTTAATCCGTTAGGTGGCGACTCTTCTCTTTTAAACCATCCCTAAAAAACAAGCAAGCGACTCCCCTTCCCTAGCGTACCTGTCTATTAAGGCATTCTTCCGGTCACCCAGGAGTATTTATCCTTGCAAGGTGGTCCTTGCTCATTCACACGGGATTCCACGTGCCCCATGCTACTCGCCTTTTCGCAAGAAAAATGGGGCGCGACAGTATGACAACTCCTCTGGAGATACTTAGGTTCTAACCATTACGAATTTGTATGTTATGTGGGATTTTCTTTTCTTTTGTGTTTGTTCTTTTATTGATTGCCCTATTCCATTTCCTTTAATTGTTTCTTTACATAATTATTTTGACATCTCGATTAGTCGTTGTTACATGTTAATCCTTTGCCTTTCCCCTTTATTCTTTCTTTAAATAGTTGTTTTGAGTTGTCGTTATTACATGTCAATCCCCTTCCTTTTTCTTTATTTGTTTTCCAAAATAGTGTCCCTATTTTCATTCATTTCTCTTTTCTCTTTTGCTTGTCTATGTGCTATGCCTTATTTACGATATCTCTTTATTTGCGCATTTATTTATTTTGTTTATACTGTTTAATGTGTTACTGCTTTTTATTATGTGTTATGTGTTACTGCTTTATATAAGCGACATTCCGCTCATATATTCCTCCACTTGGAACCTCTTCTTTTTAAGAATGGTTGTGTGGTTGCACGAGCGTTCATTTCCTAAAACACCCTTATGGGAAATACTTCATGAATCAGTCGATCAACGGTGCGTTGAAAGTCATGAGCTTTCCCACTCTCAAATTTTTTGCTTGAGGGAACCATGTCAAGAACCACTCTTATTCTCTAGATCTTAACCGTATATTTCTTTACTAAGGAATATACACCCTGATAAATTCAGGTTGTCTTTGTAACTTATGTACATATGCCTAATTTGTTACTTCTTTAAAATTTTCTTATATTTGTATTTGACAGATCTCCTTAATTATTTCATCCATCATACATCTTCATCCATTATTTGAATTTCTATAAATCTCATATTTCGAACTACGTCTGACCTGATTCTTGTCCAACAAGATACGTAGGCAATCCTGTATAAGGATGCGGTCCTCCTTTTTTCATTCTTACAAAATATCCTCATATTTAAAAATGTGAAACAATCTTTATTATTCAAATAATTTTTCGGTCAAACCTTTTATTCTCCCTTTCTTTTTACTTCCCCATAATGTCATAAGAGTGAAAACTAGAGCATTTTTTTGAATTATTCAAATGATTTTTCACAACTTTTCAAATTTTCAAATGTTTGAAACTAAATGTCTCTAAATCTTTAAAAACTTTTCAAACCTTCAATCCTTCAGTTCTTTTTTTTTTTTTTAAAAAAAATTGTCTTTAAATATTCTATGCCATCTTTCAAATATCTTATTATTGTTTACTTGTTCACCCATCAGCTTTAAGTACGAGCTTAGTATTTAGGTCTTGCTTAGAGCCTATCTTCTACCTTCTGACATCAATTCACTTCTTAAGCTTAAGTTTTAGTTCACCCATTAGTCCTAAAGTCCTCTTTAACAAGATAACTCGTATTTTCATACTATCTCTTTTATATTGGGTATCTGACTTTTGTTTTTGTTCGATTTATTATTTTTGATTTAAAGGTTGTCTAGCATTTGAACATCGACTCGATTGAAATTCTGCAATATGAAAAATATGCTCAATATCTAGAAAAATTCCATCCTTCTTCCTTCTCGTCCAATGCAAACCACTGTTTGGACTGTATCTCCTTATTCTCGCTCGCCTTACTCGCACATCCTCTCAACAGTTTCCTTCAGCACGCACCACTCTTGGAAGTGATAAAGCCGATTTAGATACATGACAACAAAAGCTTCATGACTTAGAAAAGAGGTTGCATAAGAGTCTATGTTCCAAAGGCATTCATGACTTGAGGTAGGAGAAACTGTGTTTACATCCAAGGGTTGAGTTGCCTCCAAGATACAAAGTCCCAAAGTTCAACATGTTTGATGGGCATGGAAATCCAATCACACATCTAATGGACTATTGCGGTAGATTAGTTGGCGTAGGGCATAATGAGGCTCTCCTAATGAGATTATTTATTCAAAGCTTGTCAGAGATAGCACTCACCTGGTTCGCTAAATAAGACTTTGAAAAATGACATACATGGGAAGACATGGTTCAAGACTTTGTGGGGCAATATAAGTTTAACATCAAGGTTGATCCGACAATGTAGGATTTTCTCGAAGTAAAAAGAATAACTCACAAATCTTTTGAGGAATATGCAATTCGATGGAGATTGGAAAATTCTAAGATACGTCCTTCTGTACCCGAAGAAGAGTTGGTCCAAATTTTCATCAGGCCTCTATATGGAATATACTACCAAAATTTGTACTTCTTAAGCAGTCACAGTTTCAAGAGTCTGATTTCAATAGGAAAAAAGTTAGAATATGGTATTCGGATAGGGAAAATTATTGATGTTTTTGCAATGACAACCACTTTTCAAGCACCAGAAAGTCCACGCGAGGAAAGGAAGAGGATTTATCACCCTCCATACCTCAGACACAATGCTATCAGAATAATGAAGAGGTCCATGCTATTTTTGTTTCCCGTAATGAGCATCTCAAATCTTATGACTCACAAGATTCTCAACACTAGGCTTATCAGATTCAACCATACTCTTTCCAGCAAGGTTCTTAAAATGAGGCTTATCATACGCAGCCCAACTTTCAACATTGGTCTTGTCCAGTACAATATGATTTTCGTCAACCAAAGAGAATGAAGCCTCGTACATTTACTCCTTTGACTGAGCCATTGATGAGCATATTTAAAAGATTGAGGGCCCAAGGTATTGTGCAACCGAGAAGGGAATGGATTGCTAAGTATCCACCTTCTAACTTTGATCCATCTTATGACTCACAAGATTCTCAACACTAGGCTTATCAGATTCAACCATACTCTTTCCAGCAAGGTTCTTAAAATGAGGCTTATCATACGCAGCCCAACTTTCAACATTGGTCTTGTCCAGTACAGTATGATTTTCGTCAACCAAAGAGAATGAAGCCTCGTACATTTACTCCTTTGACTGAGCCATTGATGAGCATATTTAAAAGATTGAGGGCCCAAGGTATTGTGCAACCGATAAGGGAATGGATTGCTAAGTATCCACCTTCTAACTTTGATCCATCTAAAACTTGTGCTTATCACTTAAATATTCAAGGTCATGATATTGAGGAATGCTCAGCACTAAGTTACAAGATCCAGAATATGATTGAAAAAAGAAAGATAAAAGTGCAGCGAGGGCCTATAAGCAACATCTACGACCCCATCACTGCAGGCGAAATCTTTGTTCAAGGTGATTCAACAAAAATATTTCTGAGAGGTTAGCGAAAGAAGCACAAAGCACATCACATGAATTGTTAAGGATAGACTATCGTCGCAAGCAAAATGTCATCATTCTCTATTCTTCCGCCTTATGGATAATAATATTTTCCCATTTTATCTACCTTTCTTTGTACTCATGAACTACATTTGACCTAATTTTCATTTGGATAAGTAGGCAACCTATTATTGGGCCCGGTCTCAATCTAATAAAAATTTTCTTTTCTCTCCATATCCAGTTCAAAGAACTTTACTCAAATCCAAATTCAAAATATCGGGCTAATAGGACCGACTCTTGAGCATATAAAGACATATTTAAATTGAGATCATGATGTTCAAATGTAAGGCATTCATTTCTTTTGTACTAATGTTTTCCTGGAGTGAAATAGAAATATAAGACTGCATAAGTGAAATCTGGGGCAGATTTTTTGAGGTCTCAAAAATTTCGCAAGGAAACAACATGCCAACCCATAAGGACGTGCGAAAATCATCTCTTATCCTAAACTGGGGTGGAAATTTAGAGGATTCCTCAAAATTTCACCATGATGGAGTGCAAGCATCAATCCAAGATATTAAGACAATGACAGCAATAGGTATGAGTCAACCTTACTTTTCGACAGATAATTTTTCTTTGAGTGCAGATAGCAGGTATAAATGTAGCAACCGCTTTGCAATATCATCAGAGGAAGCCCAAACTACATCCTAATTTGGGAAAAAAGCTAATTCATTCTATCTTCTTAACTTTGACGACATCAAAATTGATAATACATTGCATTAATAATTCAACATCAAATTTAGCATTGGCTTTCTCGCAGGACCTTAAAACAGTATTGGGTTCCTAGCCGAACCTTAAAATGGCTTTGGGTTTCTCACAGGACCTTAAAAAGGTATTGGGTTCCTTGCAGGACCTCAAAACGACATTGGATTCCTCACTGGACCTTAAAATGGTATTGGGTTCCTCGTAGGACATTAAAACGACATTGTGTTCTTTGCAGGAACTTAAAAAGGCATTGGGTTCCTCGCCGGACCTTAAAACAACATTAGATTCCTCGTCAAACCTTAAAACGAGCATTGAGTTTCTTGAAAAATGAGAGACGACTAAATAATTCTCTCTCTATACATAATTCTTTATTCCTATATCTCGCAACATGACCTAAATCATATTCGCACACCATCTTCCACAACTACCTCTTATTTCTCCTAATTCAGAAGAGTCATCCTTCCGGTCGGACAAAATTGGCTACTATGTCAACGTTCTTTGCTCGACAATTCTTCCATCATTCTCAAGCAACGAAGGGGCATCTGTTGACACCCAATTTTGACCTCCCTATACCCAATTCGGGCTGCTATTTGAATAATTAATGTCTTTTAAACCTATTTCAAAAAAATATTAAAATCTTTATATAATTATTTATACATTTAAACAACTAGTCATACATTTTATTCTTTTTGACATATCTTAATTTCAAAATTTACATGTGTGTTATTTATTATCGTTACTAATTTCGTACATAATTCGTATATAGACGTACTTTAGTTAAATAACATCTCATTTAAAATGTAACTTTTTGCAATTTTCGCTCTTTATTTATGGTTAATTTCAAAATAATATTTTTATTTAATATTTATGGTATTATATTTATTTTCACTATTATTTATTTGTTGAATTATATTTATGATATTATATTTATTAAATAATAGCTCAATTCTATTAGATTTTTTCCAATTCATTTAATTTCTAGCCATTTGTATACAATTGATGTCAATTTTAGCTTAATTTGATTCCTATTTGACCAACTTGAAATCCCTGATTCAATTTCTAAACCCAATTCCACAATCCAAATCAATTAACCTAGGTGTGGAGCTGATGCATCTAGGGCTGTGCAAATTTTGGGTCAAACTATTAACCCGAACCGATAATTTGATTATCGAGTTAATGGGTCGATTTATTGGGTTTTTGAGTCGGGGTTCGATTTTGTTATTTCTATTATTGGATTTTCCAATCGGGGCTCGGTTTAGTCATTTTTTTATCGGGTTACCCGATAAACCGATAAGCATATTACCCTATTAAGGTCCTGTACTCAATTAGTGAATTACTCAACCCATTAGTCCATACCTCAGTCGGCCCAAGCCCAACTTCAGTAGGGTAATTAGTACTTCACTCACTACTTTTAATCTCTCTAGGGTAATAGAAAATAGAGAGACAAAATTCTCAAAGGCAAAGGCCAAAGCTGTTGCTGTCTACTACACTCAAGTCTCAAGATTCAAAGTTGTTGCGCTCAAGATTCAATAGTGAACAGGTAACTTCTATTCTCATTTCTCAGTAGTCATCCAACCCCAATTCATCTCCATCTTCGATTTCTATCACAGTGGATTTTGTATCAATTATCATATGAATTTTGTCGACATGCTATTTTTTTGTGTTTTATTGTATTGTTGTTTGATTATTTTTGTTTTTAAAATCACAGTCACAGTGACACAACTAGATGGCAGAAAATATTATAATTGATAAAGTGATTAGTGAAAGTGGAGCTTCTGATTCGAATGTAGTGAATCAAAATCAAATTGTTGAGACTAAAGTAATGAAAGAACGAAGAAAAAGATCTCGTACGTGGGATCATTTTACTACTAATGTTGATTTTGAAGGAAATTAAAAGGGTGTTTGTAACTATTGTACACTAGAGTAATTTTCTAATGCAAAAGATCATGGTACGACAGCAATGCTTGGTCATACAACTAAATGCAAAAAAATGCCCCTTAATATAGATACTAGACAGTCAAAGTTAGCATTTCAATCAGTTGCAGGGGTAGCAAGGGTGATTTGGCAATTATTTCATGGCAATTTGATCAAGAAGAGTGTAGAAAAACTTTTTGTCGTATGATAATTCTTGATCAGCTTCCTTTTAGATTTGTTGAAAAAGAAGGTTTAAACAATTTATCAAAGTGGTACAACCTCTTTTTTGGGTTCCTTCTTGTCCACGGTAACTCGCGATTGTTTTGATCTCTTTGATGAAGAGAAACATAAAATGAGGCCCATTTTTAAGGAAACACAACAAAGAGTGTGTATAACCACTGATACTTGGACTTCGGTGAAAAGAATCAATTATATGTTTATTACTGCTCATTGGATTGATAAAGATTGGACTTTCCATAAAAAAAATTATCAATTTTTGTCCAATATATAGTCATAGAGGTGAAGATTTGGCAAAAGGTATTATTAAGTGTTTACATGAGTGGGGATTGCATCGGCTTTTCACTGTTACAGTTAATAATGCTAGTTCAAATAGTGTGTGTGGGGCTAAGTTATCTAATCAATTGACTAAGAGGGGGACCAATCTTATGGGTGGTAGGAACCTTCATGTTAGGTGTATGGCGCATATTATAGATCTTGTCATTCATGATGGTATAAAAAAAGCAACTGTATCTATTGAACGAGTTAGACAAGCAGTGAGATACATTAGACAATCTCCTGCTAGGTGGAAGAACTTTCAGGAATGTTGTGAAGATGAAAATCTTGTTAAGAGGTCCTTACGCTTAGATGTTCCTACAAGGTAGAATTCCACCTACTTGATGTTGAATAGGGCTATTGAATATGAGGGTGCAGTTTTAAATTATGCCCGTCGTGATATTGGTTTGGTACATCATCTTGAGTTTGGTCATTTCCATGTGTGTGATGATGATATTGTGGATGCACAACCTGCAGGTAAAATTTTGAGTAGTGATTGGGATAGTGTGAAAAGAATTACCAAATTTCTTGAATTATTTTTTAAGCTTACTTTGAGGGTATCTGGATCACTATATATTACATCAAATATTTATTTTCTTGAAATATGTCAAGTTGGTGTTTACTTGACAAAATTGATATCAAGTGGCAATAGTGTTTTGGCTAAAATGGCAACAAAGATGAAGGAGAAATTTGAGGAATATTGGGGTGATGCAACAAAAATGAATATGATGCTTTTTATACCTTGTGTTTTAGATCCTCTCCACAAATTTTCTATTCTTGATTTTGCACTTAAGAAGATGTTTGGGGACAAAGCACCAACTATAGAAAAAGATGTACGAGAGTACATGAAATCATTGTTTTATGAGTATTCAAAGCCTGCTTCAAAAGACAAAGGTGGTAAACTTTCTTCAACAGAAGTGGAGGCTTCTAGTTCAAGATCTATGGTTGTAGAAGGTGTTGGTGACTTTTATGAGGAATTAAGTAGACATACATCTGAAAGTGGAGGTGCGAATGCTAAATCGAAATTGGATAAATATATTGCAGAAGATATTGAAATTGGAAAGGCCGATTTTAGTGTATTGGTTTGGTGGAAATATAACTCGGCTAGATTCCCTTTTCTTTCTGAGATGGCTCAAAATATTTTAGCTATTCCTATTTCAAGTGTAGCATCAGAATGTGTTTTTAGTACTAGAGGGCGTATTCTTGATTTATTTAGGAGTTCATTAACTCCTAAATTGGTACAAGCTCTAGTGTGTCTACAAGATTGGCTTCGAAGTGAATCACAACCTATAAGTATCGAGGAGGATTTAGATTCTCTCGAGCAACTTGAACAAGGTAAGAAAAGAACCTTGCATTTGGTGAATTGTTTATTTAATATTTTTGTTGCTTGAGTCTTGACTTGTTTTTCTAATTTATTTATATTTGACCAAACTTAGAAAAGAATCTAGCACTGATGACATGTAGGATTGTAGATTGTTAAGAGATGAAACTTTGATAAGTTAATTATCTTTGATTTGTACAGTTTTTATACTATTTTGGTCAAGTTTTATACTATTTTGAACAGAGTATAGATCTCATATTAACTGAGCATGTTGCTAATCTTTTCCTCCTTATCTTTTAGTTTTGGTGCAATATATGTCAAGTTTTTAGTTGTGTTGGGTTGTTGCCTTGTTATCCATGTTATATGAACAGGTTGTAGATATAACTTGATGCAGTAGCCCAAGTAAATGCAAAACTTCCTTGAATTTATATTTACTAGCCAACTTCTGAATACTGTATCTCAGTTGGCTTGCATGCCAATGAGTAATTTTACCAAGTAATTAAAGGGACAACTCTCTACCCTTTTACTTTGTTTGCTTTATGTTTTCATTTGGGGTTGTGTTAAATATAAAAAATCTACAGTTTACTTCTGTTTTGTGCTCTTTGTTGGTGGTCTATTGGAATTGACTTGAATCTATATATTGTTGCTTACATTTTTAACAATATTTCACATAATTATCTATTCTCTAAATTATTAAATTGCAGCATGTTGATTGTTGTCTTCACATATGTATAAATATATATACACACACACACACACACATATATATATATATATATATATATATATATATACCGACATTTTTATCAAAACTTCTAAAGAAATTTAATAATGTTTAGGTTAATACTAATACTTTGTTTCTCTCTTAATTAGGTTTCACCATGACTCCACTTCGTAGACCTAAAGTTCGATCACATATTTGAATTCACTATGAAATACTTGAAGCAGATGATGATGGAAAGTAAAAAGTAAAGTGTGTTCATTGTGGTAATGTTTATAATTACCACAAAAGGAATACCAGGACCTACGGCTTAATAAAGCATGTTGAGCGTTGTTTGGAGAGGATGGAGCATGGTCATAGGATTGAGTAGTTATTAGTATTATGTTTGGAGTTTGGACTTAATTTTCAAATTTCTAGATAGTTTGGAATTTGTTTTTTCGTATTATATGTGAACTTTGAAGTATGGTTACTTGCTTGAGACTTGAGTTGCTGTTTTTTCTATTTGAAGTATGGTTACTTGCTTGAGACTTGAGTTGCTGTTTTGCTGTTTTTGAACTTTGAAGTATGGTTGCTTGAGCTGTTCTGTTTTTGCTTGAGTTGTTTTGCTATTTTTCTTGAGTAACTTGCTTGAGACTTTGTTTGTCCTATTTATCAGTAAGTGTAAGATATATGATTTGTATTCTTTTGGTTCAAAATTCTGGCAGTGGTTTCAAGAATGATGAATACTTTTTGCATGAAATAAATTCAAAAAATCCCCCTATATCCCTGCTAGTATAAAATACTATCAAGTTTAAATGTTAACGGTTAACCCGATAACGATCAAAAATTGATTAATCGATAACCGATTAACTGATATCTTAATGGTTCTTTAACTGTTTAGCATGTATACAAAATTATAATGAATAAGTAAAATCGATAACTTTCATAACCGAATCAAACCTATCGATATGAAGCCCTAGATGCATGACCCGACCAGTGTTCCTGATTTTTAATCACATGCGTCCATCATTTAATCCTACGACCCTAATTTAATCCCTCATTTTAATTTTCTTTTGAATTATACAAATCCCAAAATCCCAAAAATTCTTTCCTACGACCACCCACACCAGCCGACGCCCTGTCTATAAACCATAACCCGCCACCTCCTTCTCTCGCTCAAACATCTGTCTCCGGCGAGCTTAGCCGTGAATACCACTGGTAGTCCACAGCCAGCGAACCTATATACTCCCTCCTCTGTCCATCTCCTCTCCACTCTCTTCTCCTCTCTATCGAACACCACCATAGTCGCGCCTCCTACACTGCCACAACTCCGAACACCATGGACGGTGAACCTCTCATCACCGTCACACTATCTCTAGATCCGGTGAATCTCCACAAGACAGAAACCCCCAGCGCCACCCTTTTCTTCTCCCCTTCGCTCTCCATCTCTCTTCTTCTTTCTATTTCTCTCTGATCAATATCCAAAATCCCCAAAGATTTCTCTATTCCAGCAAAATTCTACCATCGAGCTCCACCACCCGATGCCTTGGTCTATGGTTGAGTTTTGAACTTTGATTTTCCATGGATTATTATGTGATCCGTCTCTGGTATGATTCTCTTGCATTCGTTTGAATTGATTGTTGGTTTCAATGGAAATTGGGTTGAGTGTTGCTTGTTGAGCCATTTCATGATGAATCCAATTTAGATTTTGTTAAAATTAGTATTGTGTTCTACATTCTTAATCGTTAATTTTCAATTCGAAGCTTATGGACGACAGGCCATTAGTTAGTGTTCATAAAATTATGTGATAATTGTACTTTGCCTTGCTTAAATCTGATTTACAACAGCCTAGTATGATTAAATATGGTAATTTGAGATTCTCACCTTATACAATATATAACTTTGGTACTTATCTATTTTTAGTAAACTTTGATAGCTCTGAATAATTGTTTTCCTTCTATGGTAAAATTTAAATTGTGACAGCCTCCAAACCTGTTATTTTGGTTAAAACTAGCCTGATTGTAAGACAAATTGATTGGATTTACTTATCTTCTTTAAAGAAAAGCTCCATGATTTATGCATCTTTCCCTTCTTTCTCCCTTTAATTAATTGCAACAACTTTATTACTTGATCATTCATGGTAAGCTTTGATCATTTTTTATACCTAATTGATTGTGTCTAGTGATTTGGCTGATTTGTGGCTATCTTCTTTCCTTCTACCATTCTTGGTTAATTGGGATTTGGATGCTTTAAAATCAGGTCCCCTCCTCACTATTAGAAAGACATTGGCTCCTAGTTACATACTCTTAAATACCTTTTCTGGCATTACTCTCTCCGACACTTAATATATATTTAAGCTTGTATTCTGCTTTTACTTTGGAAGTGCTAGTTTTTGATTCCTTGTTACTGCTTTCGCAGTTAACTGGTTAGTCTTCTATCAAAGAAATTTTTATTCAAGTGTGTAGTCTATTGAAGTTAAGTTTCCTGCCTTGGCTATAATCATTTATGTAACTCTAACGGAGGCCCATTGGTTAGTCACTCCGCTCCCTTCTTTCTATGTTTATCTATCATGTTTGGAACTTATTTGAACTTCAGCACGTGTACCAATCTGTGACCAATATGAATTAGTATTATCCCAAATACACTTGACTTGATGTAATTTTTATGCTAGTTACTGCCAGTTCAGCTTCATAGAGATACCATGCCTACAGATTTTGATCTCTATGGTTGCTCACATGCTGTTTTGTGTTTAACGGTTTCCCGTACCTTGATTGGAAATCTTTAAAGAGTTGCCTGGGATTGGAGGGATATTAAGGGCTGTTGAAGTCACTATTTAATTAATATCTTTTCTGTTTCATTCATTCGGTCATGTAATAATTATTGTATAAATGATATAATAAAATAAAAGAATAGGGTACTGCTATTAGGTGGCGGGAAATTACGTGCTAAGTGTTGTTTGTGCGTCTTTGATTTAGCAGCATGTATTATCACTAATCTTTTAAACATATAGAAACCATGCCATAGGACTTGATTAATTATTTCAGTATGTTTTGCTCATCACTAGAATTCATGATTATAGGCCGTTATGGTGATTTACTCATCACTGTTGTTTTAGTACGTTAGCCTAATAATTAATAGTCTGGAAATTATGGTTACAGTTTTACCCGATACTTTCAGCATGTTATTTTTAACTTAAACATCATGATCATTGGTTTACTAGTAAAATTTCAGCATAGTAATTAATTATTTGTCACTTAGATATCATGTTTTTTTAGGCCCAACAATTAACCTTCTGCCGGTTTAATTAATTATCTCTCACTTTGAAATCATGCCATTAGGATTTGTTTAATAATTTCGGCACGTTCAACATATTGATTATCACCTAGAAATCATGCACATAGGAATTTGTAATTTCAATACCGTTATATGTCATGTCTACAGGTTTTAATCACATAAAAATGTTAATTATTTCTTAGCATGCTTATCACCTAATCAATTTTCATTAATCAAGAGGCTTGGTTGAAACCATTATGTGCTACTTGGTCAAGCCTTGTTTGTTTTGCTTGATGCAAATCCCGAGTCTAATTAGGCAACCTAAACTTTCCTTTGTCTCGACCCAAATCCAAAATAGCAAGTCCAATGCCTCTTGGACATTAAGTTGGGACGGGTAGACATTTTAGGGAACGCTAGTTTATATCACTTTTTTAGAGCGCTTTAAGCTTAATAACCAAACTAGGTGGGGTGGGTGGATAGACGGAAATGATGAAAGTTGACTCGAGCAGAACAACATACGACATTATCATCCATTAATAAGCCAAGCGCTGATCCGAATAGGATAAAATTAACCTTTGTCCAAATCTTTTAAACTTTGATTATATTTTACTTATTTCTTTTAGTTTTCCATGTCTCTTTTGTTTTGGGGTAGTCTAGATTGTTATTTTATAAATCTTTTCACTATATCATTGTGTCCCTTCTATCTTCTCGCTTATCCGATTCACAGTGTTTTTTTACTTATTTATATATTTTACTATTTTATCACTTAGATAATTACTAATTAGATAATAATTGACTTGCATGTTTAGTTTATTTATTATTTTCCATGATTTAAACACTTAGTTAATATTAAGTTGATACAAATAATTGAACTTTTCTTATCACATAAAATCTCCCCACGTAATATATGAATTCGACCGGGACCCACATTTGTGGACCTCGAAAGGTGTCTACCACCTTCCTTTTGAGGTAATTTGAACCTTTACCCAAATTTCTAGTGACGTAGACTAATAATTAAATAATCGCAATAGCAAAATAATTGTCACATCGAATCTCGCTTTTTGCGAGAAAAGTGGGGCGCGACAATGACAGTTTCGTATCAGAGCCTAGGTTCGTCGGTGTCATTGGTAGAATAGCAAAAAACCTAGTAGAGTCTTGCGGATTGGAACGATGATGTCTGTATCCTATGTTTGGGAGGCTATAGGGCATTCTTAGGAAATTTCATTTCTTGATCCTTTATCGTGTGTCCTTACTTCTATCAACTTTTAAGTTCTTCTGTTGGCTCCACTTTTTCTCATATAAATAGCACAAAGTTGTTGATAGATGCGGAAGGGACTTCTGAATATGTTACTAGAGTATCAGGTCAAGGTCAGGTTAGGGAATCATAGCTTGATGTTGAGAATCTATAGCGTCATCCAGATGATCTGGGGCCAACCTAGGCTCCAGCAGGGTTTGTGACCACCTCAGTTCTTTAGGATACCGTGTTAGGGATTCTGAGACTTTTTGATGATATGTTGCTGGCAGGGGTGGTGTCTAGTACATCGAGTAGTTCTCAGGCTAGAGTAGGGTTTGTAGGTCTTTAGTAAGATTCCTTGTCAATTTCAGAGTATGAGATAGGGTTTTTTGAGTGGCCCAGTCATACTTCTATGATTTATTTTTACAGAGCGTAAGATAGTGTAGAGGTTTGTCAGAGGATTGACTTTACCACTTCATTTGGTGTTGGAGAATTTAGTAGAAGCTAGGTCTACCTTTCTCTAGGTTGTTGATCGCGTAAGGACTATAAAGGGTGCATGTCTCGAGATATATGGAGGTGGCAGTAAGAAGCCCCACCATCAGTATAATTCTAATAGTATTCTGTTTGGAGCAAGGAATTATCCCAATAGAGGTCACCATCACTCTCAGCCTATCAGGCCCATATAGGTAGCACCTCAAATTATATGTAGTTCTCAGATAAGTCGCGGTGGTAACAGTGGATAGAGTACCTATTTGGCATCACAGGGTTCTCAGTCTAGGTCTTCAGGCTGTGGCGGCCGTTCTAAGTCAGCGGGTACGTCATATTAGAGAGTTTCTGTGGTATGTTATGATTGTGGGAAAGTTGGTCATTGGTCTAGGGAGTTCCCCAAGTATGAGTTGGTCAGTCAGTGAGGGTTAACCCATATTCTTTGCTAGGCTCAGGATTCTAAGGTTTGTTATAATTGCGGAGAGAGTGATCAATTCTGTAGGAAGTGTCCCAGGCATGGGATCATTCAGCAGTCAGCACAATCAGATCAGTCTCTTAGGGCCATGGAACCTTCGGGCAAAGGCGGTGCCCTAGGTATTATAGGTGGTCGTATGGATGATTAATTCGGGGTTAGACACGATCAGTTATGTGCTTCTTTAGGTAGTCTAGAGGCTGAGGGTTTAGATACAACTAGTTTAGGTATGATTTCACTTTGCTATCCTTTAGCTCCTATATTGCTTTGATTTGGGGGTTTTATACCCATACGTGCCTGCTTACTTTGCTGTTTGTTATGTAGATATTATGAGATCTTTATATGGGTTGTGCGTGTATAACTACCCCCGTAGATGATTTTTTTAGTAATGGACCGGTCATGTGTTGTTCCTTCCTTGGGATGTAGAACTTGAGTAAATCCCTTTATCTTCGGCATAGTGTCTTTGATGTGATCCTAGAGTTGGACTAATTGTTCTCTCTTCATGGCACTCATGTTGTATGCTATTTCTATTTGATATTACCTTAACTGTTGTTGATCCTTAGTTCATAGATGGCTAGACTAGTGTTAGCTGGTTAGTATCTCTTTTTATGCGATTCTTATCTGCTTGGCTTAGACAGCTACCTTGTTTAATTGGCACCCTTCTGGTAGTGAGGTGGGAGGTCTTCGTTGAGAAGGTTGTAGTGAAGAAAGTCCTGGCCTTCCATGGTTATGTTTATAGTACTAGCATTGACATTCCGCCACTCCAGTCAGTCCCTAAGGTTGGAGAGTTATTGATGTTGTTCTCCCAGTTTGTTTTGTTTGTTGCCTGATTGTGATCTTGATTTCAGAGTTGATGTTGAGTCGAGTATTCTGTTCTTTCTACTACATTATGTTGGATGGCCTCAGTTGAATTGAGAAAAGTTAAAAAGGGGTAGTTTTAAAATCTTTTGAGTATGGTGTTATTTAGCTAGGTGTGTTTTCGTGGGATGTTTCCATTGTGTTCAATAGAAATATGGGTTCATATACTTGTGTCTTACCAATCGACAGCTGAGGGAAGTGGTTATTGAGTGTGAGTATCCTGTATTGTGTATTATTGATTTGTTCGACAAACTTTAGGGTAAATTTGATGTTTTTGAGTTTTTTGAGATTTGGCCACCATTAGCGGGGATCTGAGATGCGGGTATGTCCAAGACTACCAGGAGGACTATTTTCAACCACCATGAGTCTTGGTTATGTCCTTGGTTTTTCCTATGTACTGCAACATGTGTGCTTTGATAGATCGTGTGGTCAGACTTTAATTTAGTTTGTTCATTATAGTGTTCATTAATGGCATCACAGCTTTAGCCTTTATGGAATCAATGGTCATATGCTAAGTTATAGAGTGTGAGATTGGCTGTGGATCTTGTGATTACGCCGTATGTTGTGGGGGGATTTGAGCCTGTTCGGGGCATTATGGTAAGGTTAACTAGGCCTACTCACTACTTACCGATTCAACTTCCTTCTAATCAGAGGGATTGGCTCAAAATTATACTCAAGGGATGGTTCATTGGAACATGACATCAGTTACCACTACTTTTAACTTGGATTCTTAGTTTGCATTAGGTTTATAGAAGTTTTTTTTATCGAGAAGCAGTTATTCGAGTTGAGCATAGTGCAACTTTCACCCATATGTCGATGATCCTTTAGAGCAGACTATTCAGGTTCTGGTGGTTGTGCTTCAGACTTATGTTATTGGTTTTGAGGGTCATGGGACCAGTTATTAGCCTCGACTGAGTTGCTATATTAGTCATTGCCATTTAAGTATTCAGGTGAGTGGTTTTATCTTTTTGAGGTTGGTAGTTGTATTATTATGTGGGCAAGATTTGGATGATGTTTGAGAGATTTTGTGTAGCTTAGGACAGGTAGGAGACTTATGGTGACAAGAGGATGTTGGACTTAAAGCTTGAGGCTAATGATCCGATTCATGAGTTAGCTTGCATCTATCCTTGTCATGTGTTTGCTCATTTTTACTCATATATATTTGGTGTTGGTATATCTCGGATGATTCTTGTGCATTTTCAGTTGAGTTCGGTGCACTTGGACGGGAGTTGGCACTCGAGAAGGAGTTAGTAGTTAATTTTGGAGCGGTGGAGTAAGGAAGTTAAAATCGAGGATATTCCTCTAGTTTAGGTTCTGTGATGGCATTCTTCAGTCCAAAAGGGTGTCTGGGGAGCCTTGCAGGGCATGTGGACTTTGTACCCTCATTTTTTCAAACTCTCAAACTCTTTTTATTTCTTGACTTTCAAGGACAAAAGTCCTTTTAATAGTAAATGTTGTGATGACCCTCTAGGTCATTTTTCATATTTTTATGCATTTCTAGCATTTTGATCTTTCCTATAGCTACCCTAAGTTATTTATGACTTACTGGGACCGGTGGTTCGGTTATTGAGCAATTCGTTTAGGTTTTAAGCCCATTTCCCTATTTTGGAACTTTTGAAGTTGAGAAATTGGTCTTTGGCCAAAACTTCTAGTAAACGGCCTTGTATGAAACTTTTGATAGTTTTGTTAGCTCCAAAATGTAATCTGGGGGATCTTTGGTTTGGATCCCGAGATCGATTCGGACTATTGGATGGATTTTGATAATAGTGGAACAATGAGTGTGGAGCTCACATTTTGTCAAAATAATCTCTATTGGAAATTTTGATGGTTTTACTGAGTCCAAAATGCCATTTTTAGTGGGGTAGCATAGTTCATTTGGATTTACAGTGTTCCGAATAAATCCCAAACACCTGGTCGAAGTTTTAAAACTTGGCTAAAAATCTGGTGTAATGCATTTGGTGTAGCCGCCTTAGCGACCCTTTTGTCACCTAGGTGGAGCCTCCTTAGTGACCCTTTTATTACCTAAGCATAGCCGTAGCCACCTTAGAAGCTGGTGATGTCAACATCCATCACCTTAGTGAATCTTTTGTCGCCTAGGGGGAGCCACCTTAGCCACAAATTGGCCACCTTAGTGATCAGTGCTGGCACTTTATAAACTTCATCTTCCTGAATTCCATTCATTTTCTAAGTCCTATTTTACCATTCTTGAGCTGTGGAGAATAGAACTTGTTGGGATTTCATGCCAGTGAACAGAGCATAGAACTTGTTGAGATTTCATGCCATTAAACTAAGGTACATTAATTTATCATTCCTTGGTCATTTCTCGTTAATTCACGTGTCTTATTCCGCCCCAAAACCCATTTATTTCTTGATTTTGGAGTTTAGTTTTCTTGAGCATTGTGGGATGTTTTAAGCCCTGATTTGATCTCCATTTGTCAAATTAACATATTTCTAGTCCGTCGAGGGACTTTTTTTTGTGTTTAATTTTTGAATTCTGTTAGTGGGTCCCATGGACCTGTTCTGACCTGATTTTCAGCCTAGAGTTTTATATTATAATATGGGTCTTGTTTTACTCGTAATGATGTATAGATTATGATTATGATAGCATGGCAGCTTTCTGAGGTTGAGTTGAGGGGACGAGCAACTCATGGGCGATTCAAGGCTGTTATTCGGTTCTGAGGTAGGTTATAGTCTACTTTCTTCTATATAAATTTATGCATTATATATATTGCATGTGGGATAGGGGTCTATATGATGGGTTTAAGGTTATCTTTCATTCCGGCATTCTTGACTTTCGTTAGGAGCCTTAAACTTGGACCATATTCCAGAATCCTTAGTTTAGATAGTCATTTCCCACTTTTGGCATGACTTAGCATGTGTAGTATCCTTGAACTTAGAATTGGAAGCTTTAACTTAGTTTGACTAGTCGCTTGCCTCAGAATGGGTTCCTTGGGGTACTTTAGTTAGCATCACAATTTGATAAAGTGAATTTATAGAATAATACCCTTTTTGGTAGTACGTGGACCTTAGACTTCTTCAGTATCGTGTGGTCCACTTGATATTGACCCTTGGCTTATATATTTACTCTTTTTACTTCTATAACTTAGGTTAGGATAAGGAATCTTGTTTACTTGCTACGTCCTTAGGATGAGATTAGCAAACCTCAGCATAGTTTGGGTTAGTACCTCGTAACAAGGTTTGTTTCCCTAGTTGGACTCTTCTAATATCGTGCTTTATCCCATTTATCCTCCTTTCTCTATTTATATATTTATGTATGCATATTCTTTTATACATTGGTGGGCCCAGCTTGGATGCAAACTAGTTGGGTTTCCAGGTTAATGTAACTCCCTTTGAAAGTTGTGATACCTGTCTAGGTGTATTCATATGATAATGTTCCTATTGTTTGGATACTGGTGATGGCATGCATATATTCACCCGAGCACTGGATTTTATAAATTACTAGTTATTTCATCTCGGTTTGAGTTTGGGTGCTTATTACACTCATACACACCTCCGATACGCTTACAGAGTGGATTTATTATGGATTATTGTTGGAAGTCCCGGTTCAAGACTGGGCAGTAGATACGAATATCCCGAGTCCCCTATAGGTTCCTCCATCTGGGAACCATAGTGCCAGAGAAGGGGTATACCTCACGGGTCTTTCCTTACAACCTATAGGGCTAAAGAAGGTGTATATACCTTGGTTTTGCACTCATTCATTCATATACATTGTTTGTCACCAGTCTATCTATTTGATATTTGTACCTACTGGTCTTATGGGGGATGATTAGGTTATGTTTGTTGTTGTGTAACTTCCAAGATTTTGGGGGCTCAGTTAGGTTATTGTTTGATTATTATTGTATAGCTTGTGGCAGGTTGGTTATTGGCATGTACTCGCGATTTAGGAGTGTCTTATGGACCTTTTCTCTTTAGTATTTCCAGTTCTAGTGTTTGACTATCTTGTTATTTCTATTATTTTGGGTAGATAGCCTATGGTTACTGCTATCAGTTTTAACGAACCCTTTCCGCCATTACAGGTAAGTCTAGCGTGCCAAAATTTGAGTTAAGGTTTTTCCCAAATTAAGAGTTAGAAATTTCAGGCTAGGCTAGTTTTGGATGAAATCCGAGCAAGGTCGGTCTAGGGAAATCTGGGAATGGATTAGTTAAAGGTTATGTAATTCAAGGTAATTTTGTGTTAGTCAAGTCGATAAAGAATCCATAGGATCTTTCAAAAGTGAATTTGGGTGAGTAGAACTCCCAATATAGAAATTGACATAAAGAGGTTGGTTTGGCATGTCGAAATTTGAAGGTGTGTTGTGAAAAAGTCAAAACTAAAAGCAATACTGAGTTTCTGCCTAGCCTAACTACTACAGCGGGTGGCAGGCCGCTACTACTGCACCTCTATAACGGGATTCAACTTTGGTCAATCTCGCCATAACCGGTGAATCCTGCTATAACGAGGCTGCTATAGCGGGATAGGGCCGCTATAGCGGGACATATGCTGATTACTGTAGAAAACACCCCAAAAAAGTTATTTTCATTCCATTCTCATATTGGACATAGTTGTGGCGATTTAGGGTGAATTCCATATATTTTCCATCAAAACTCTTGGTAAAGGTAAGTTAATCACTCCGATTAACTAGTTTTTTGGTTATTAACTCATAGAATAACTAGTTTATAGGCTTTGGAGAGGATTTAACTTAACCTAACTGATTTTTCTAGTGCAATTGGGTGAATTGGGTAGAAAACCCTTGGGTTTTGGTTAAAAATTATAAAATTACTCTTGCATGGCTATAATTCACCATTGTAACCATGAAGTTTGTAAGATTAAGGTGGAATAATGATAGAAAAACCTAGTATGGGAGGAATGATCTTGAATTTGGTCTTGGGGGTTTGGGATTAAGTTATAATTCTTGATATTGTTAAGTCATTTGGTTGATTATGTGTTGTATTTATGTTTTTAGACCATAATCAAGTCGAGGTTACAAGAAAAGGCAAAGCTCAATTTCGTTAGAGCACTTCGGGGCTTGGATTGAGGTAGGTAATGGTTTAACGTAGTTGAAACCCAATTCGATTTATGTGTGCATGATAACTATTCCTTCATATGCTAGTTACAATGCATGTTTAAGGAAAGTTAATGACTATTTGATATCCTAAGTGTTAATCACATGCAATGAAATTATTTTAAAAGCTTGTTGTTTTACAAGTGTGATTACTATTATCATTGTGGTTGTGATTGTTGTGATATCTGTTATTATTATGGGATGTATCAGTGTTTGGACATCTTCACGGTTTTGGTTGGTGTAAGGTTGGCATGCACTTGATGTCTCGAATTTGGTACATGGACAAGAGCTCATCCCCTGCAGGTCATGACTAGTGGGTGACTATAAGACCCTTAGCATATGTGTACAAGAGATAGTTGAGTGTAATAGTTCCTTGAGTGAACCGGGTTTATGTGTTGACTTATTATATTTGGTTCCTTGAGTGAACCGGGCTTAGGTGTTGACTTGTTATAATTAGTTTCTTGAATGAACCAGGATTTATGATTACTATCATTGTTGTTGTTGGAATAGATCCTTGAGTGGTCTGGGCTAATGTGCAAATGAATGACATATCTCTTTTATTGTCTATTACTTATGTATTTGAGATAAGGTATAGCATATTATGATTGAGTCATGGTTTGTTGACTTGGATTCTTGTTGGTATTCATGGTTTGACTTGAGCTGTTGTCTATTTGACTTGTAAATGACTGAATTCTATGGTGTTGTTGAATAAGGCCAAGTGTCATAAACTTGAGGTAAAGTTATATGGTAGGTGTTCATGGTTGTACTTGGGCTACTATGTTATGGTTCCTTGTTCACATATTGGGTTGGCCGATAACCCTACCAGTACATCGTTGTTTCTTGTATACTGATATTACATGTGCTCTTCTTTTTGTTGAGTGCAGAGCATCTTCCGACGACTGTTTCAAGACCTCAGTTGTAGAGCAGATCACATTCAAACTCAAGGGTGAGCTACATCTTCCGGGCTTCCATGAGTTCTTCACTTTGTTCCTGTCTAATTATTTTGGACTTGGATGTTTCCTTTGTTTTTGGTTTGAACCCGTTACATTGACATTTGTAGTGCTTTGATACAATGACTTTTAGATTCTAGGGAATTGTTTAAATATTCATTTAATTCCACATTGGTGTTTCATAGAGAATATTGGAGATATTATTTTATTTAATGAAACATAGTTAGTTGCCTTATTTTGGCTAAGTGTTGGGTTTGATGGTTATGGGTTAGATGGTTCTCCTACTGGAGAGTTAGTGTGGGTGCCACTTGCGATGAGTTTGGGTTGTGACATCAACACTGTTCTTTAGTGCGATTCTTGTAGTGTTAGATTGTTAGGCTAGCCCCCCCTCAGATAAGTACTTTTTTCTCTAGTTACTCATACTGTATATTATTTCTTCTTTAGTTTCTTGTAATGTATATCCTTTCCTTACGTGTTTATTATACTTGCTTTTATCTTTAGAGCTCAACGCCTACTGAGTACTGCATGTTTAGTACTCATACTACACTTCTAAACCCGGTAGATCATAATATGAGTTCTCATCACTGATGTGTGCATCGTGCTGAGCTGTCATGGATCGAAGATTTGGGGTGAGATCCTGGCATCCATAGTGGTTCCTTTACCCTTTATTTTTGGATAGACTGGTCTTTATTTTGTATTTTGAAGACGGTTCTGTATATATTGTATTTGCCTAGTACTTTTGTCATGTTTAATAGCTCTTGTACAGACTGATACCAGGTCTTGGGGGGTATTTTGTATATTCTGGTTCTTTCACTTCCTTTATTTGTGTATGTTGTGTCTTATTTTTTATATTAGTCTCTTCATTTTGTTTGGGTTTCCCTTTGGTTATCTTTTTATCTTATTAGCCCGTTACTCGTCGTTCCGAGCTATGGGTGGGCTTACCTACTGATGGGTTATAGTAGGTGCCATCAAGACCTGAGATTTTGGGTCATGAAATATTCATACCTAATGATTAGAATATTGTGATTATGAAGGACATATAGATGTCAAAAATGAGCATCCTGTACATATGCATGCAACATGGTCCATGATGATTAGAAGTTGATACATACTAATATATGTGACGATCATCTACATTTTTGCATCTTGATTGGATTCCATAAGATCAATCACTACAAGAAAATAATTATAAAAGTTAAAATTAGCTACTAATTTTTATTAAATAGCTCTTAGGTAACTGATTTTTAAAAAAATATATCGCTAATCTATTCCTAAATAGGTGTAACATCTCACATCTTGAATCATGTTTTGGAATGTCCCACACATGTGTTGAAGCTTTGGAGTCGGGTTATTTCAAGTAAAAACCGACTAGAATAGTACGAGATCATGTGGGAAAACTATGGAGAATAAAGGAGAGACAAATCAAGTAAGGGTGGAAAAACAGAGGTCAGGGCACCGCCCAGGCTAAGGCCATGGACAGGGCGCTACCTTGGCCACAAAACTTCAGAGGGGCAGGCTACCTACACAGGGTGGTAGTTTCCAATTGCCTTGCCTAGGAAGGGAGATGAGAAAGGAGATGCCTTGGGCAGTGAATCCGTGCACTCCTTTCTTTTAGGGGTATTTTCTTCCTCCAACATTTAGGTACTCATTTATATGTTCTAAAACCCCTTTTGACAGATAACAATACTTAGAAACTTACATTCTTCATTTATTTCCATCCTCCCCAACCTAAACTACAAGTGTTTCAAGAAAAACTATGCTAAGACTCAGAATTCTTCTTCAAGTTCTAGAATCTTCTATTAACTAGAAGAGAGTAAGGTATGTAAGACTATCCTTCGTCTCATTCTTCCAATGAATTTTGTTCCCATGTTCTCAAATTTGTCTTCTATGAATGAACTAGGACTAAAGTAAAACCCTCATGTTTTGAATCCTTAATGATTCCTTATGAAATTCTAAGAATCCTCTACCCAAGTACTGCATTCTTATGATATTTCTATGAGTATATGGATCTTATGGGTTCTCTACAAAATTTTATGAATGTCTATAAAACAGAATGATCTTTGTGATGAATACTAAGTCTTTATGATTTCCTTAAATTTTGAAAAAATCTCAAGAACCCTCCATGAAAGTGTTTGATTTCTAGAATATGCTCTACTTCATGAAATTTTACAAGTTTACTTCATGAATTTTAAATGTTAATGAAAAGAACGCATTTTTGTCATGAAAACCTAAACTCGGTCAATTTCTTATGCTTTTAATCGCAAGACTCACTGGCATGAAATCAAAACTATGATCTTGAGAGCAAGCCTCACTAGCATGAAATAATGAATTATGATTTTGAGTACAAGGCTCTAAAGTATGACTTATGAACTATGAATTGAGCCAAGGCTCCACAGATATAACTCATGGGATTCCAAGCCACACATGCTTTTTCATGGGCATTATGCCAAATTATGATGTATGAGCTGAAAGCTATTTCATGATATTTTTGGAGTAATAGTTAACACCGTAAAGACATAAGTTTAGATAATGAATGCTCAAAACTATATTTGTCGATGTAGCTTAAGTTTAAAGGATCGTATCATTGGTTTGCACTCCTCATCTATGTGTCCCTGATAAGGGCTTGTTATGTATTCACATGTCATGTATGTATGTCTCATAACCGACAAGGTATGAGACGACTTAGTTGATCTGGCGAAGATCAGACTTCGTGTGCTCCTCGTGGTAGTCATGTCAGACTAACCTAAACAGTATGCTAAATTATGAAATGAAAAGATCATTCTTATGAATTATGATTTATGAAAGATGATTTTGGACAGGCTAACCTTATGATTTTTAAAGCTTATGGTTTTACCTAACATTTTTCTCATGGTCTTCAGTTATACAGTTTATGACATGATTTAGATATTCAGATTCCCCTATGATTCAATTGTACAATTATCTCATGATTCAAGTATTCAGTCTCTCTTATGCTTTAATTATATAATATATCTCATGATCTTGTTATACATTCTGCCTCATATCTCAGCTGTACAAATATACCAGAAAGTAGTTATAACTTTATGTCATGTTTCATTCAGTTCGATTGTATATGGTGCTTCCACATACTTACGCCATTTGGTGTTGCATTTTATTTATGATGTAGACTCAGGTATCCAGACTCATGATCATATACCATGCTAGACTCTTCTCTCTCAGCTATTGTTGAGCCCTTTGTACTTCAAGAGAGCTTAGTCAACAGTTTTGATATTTAATGTTTGCTTGCTTAAGATATGTCGGGGGTCCTGTCTAGACATATAGTATTCAGTCATGTTAGAGGCTTTAGAGATAAACTGTCAGTCATGTATTTTAGTTTGGATCATCTTAATCCACTACATATATAAATTCTTTTATGAGACATACCTCTTCAAAAGCTTTTAAATTATGTTTTTGCTCTTGTTTCATGTCATATTATGGCTCGGGCCAGTGATGGCATCAAGTGCCGGCCACATCCAGAGTGTAGCCTCGGAGCGTGACGATTAGACTACGAATAAATTTTATTATTTAATTATAAAATTTATTTATTGCTAATTCCTTTTTAATATTAAATAAGTCACAACTGGTGATAAGAGCTAATTGTTCAAGTTGCTAATTAAAACCTTGAGAGCTTTGTTCATGATCAAACCTAGTAAAGCAATTCACTAAATATTTAATGACGAAATTAGTTATTATTATATATTAATTGGACGATTACTATAAAAATTCATAAATATCAAATTTTGAATCCGCGCTTCAACTTAACCAACTCGTTTTGTGAGTAATAGACTACTCCCATCAAGATTAGATTATTGATAAGTGATCATCCTTAACTCCTTATTAAACTTAGTAAATCTTTTCTACCCAAAAAAAAAAAAAAACTTAATAAATCTTACAATTCATGATATAACTTTTTTTTTTTTTTCAAATAGTGGTATTCATAGCTATATAAGTTAAAATATCTTTCTCCACTCATGCCTCAATGATAGCTAGTCTTTTTGACATAAAACTTTAAGTTTCTCTTTAAATTGGGCTGATTTTTAATTTTGACCCTTCAAATGGTCTAATGTTTAATTTTTGTCTTTAATTTAGCTATTAAATTTATGCCTAGTAGGACATAAGTTCTTTAGAAACTGAAGTTATTCGGGCATAACCAGAGCCGACCTTTATGTAATGCTGGTGAAGCTTGGGCTTTAGGCCCCAATTTTTAGGGGTCACGTTTTATACCAGAACAGTAATTTTAGATGTGTGAAAAAAAATTAAAATTATCATATATGTTCACTACAAAGGAAAGATACTTTTTGGACTTTGACTCGACAAAAAATAAGCCTTAAAAGAAGCATTGTAACGCATATAAACAAAAAAATAATGAAAGGAAAGGATAAAAGTTAATTATTATTCTTTTTTTACCTTTTCAATTAAAATAAGACTTTTCATTTTCTTTCTTGGGTTATACAATACCCATTCCTTTTTTATGTACTATCTATTTACATAATTCATCCTCCTCTATTATTTCCTTTCCAATCTTTATTCCTTCAAGACTTCAACATATCTCTTTTTAACAATATTATTGATTTACTTTTTCTTGGATATGAAGCATTGTTGATAGTTTATAAAACAAGAGTTCTTGTTTTCAGATTGAACATTAAATCAGGTTTTGTTATTTTAATTTTTTAGTATTATTTTTTCCAATTAAAACTGATTTTTCTTGATATTTTTATTGCATAGGAATATATTATTCTTTTACTATATATTCAAAATTAAAATTGATAAAGTCTTACTTAAGATAAAC
The DNA here is from genome assembly GCA_031232105.1 of Capsicum rhomboideum. Classification (NCBI taxonomy): domain Eukaryota; kingdom Viridiplantae; phylum Streptophyta; class Magnoliopsida; order Solanales; family Solanaceae; genus Capsicum; species Capsicum rhomboideum. The sequence continues at coordinate 154,379,046 of CP124714.1, forward strand.
AATGTCTCCAATGAGATTGAACAAATTAGTTATATTATCAATTGAAAAAGAATTATTAAAATAAAATCCATTATAAGAATATTATTCATAAATATGCATCTTAAGAAGTTAGAAAAATAGATTTTAAGTAGAAAATTATATATTATATCTTTTTTTGAATTTTTTTTTTATCAAAGTCTCTCATCAAACTTTTGTTTTAGGCCACCAATAGTACTGAGGTGCCCTTGAACATAATATATGAGATATTATGATGCAAAACATATAAATTTATGCTCTGTAAAAAATTATTTATTATAAAAAAACATAAATTAAAAATAGAGGAGCAAAAATGCAAATGACCCTCTTCTTAAGGCACAATCGAAATGATTCTCAACCATACCAAATACAACTAATAATTAAAAAAAATAAACCTCAAAGTAATAAAAATGAAAAAGAAAAGATGGTCCATTGGACAAAAATCACAAAATACATATCCGATTTTCTATCAATCACACGAATTTTTTTTTATAATCGTTCATTCAAGAATAGGCCCCTTTTAAAGGAAGTCCCAAGAGAATCTAGCTATAAATATGTTTGCTAGCTAAGTTCTTAATTAGATGAAATCCAATCATAAGAAGAGTGACACTTATTCACGTGTAAGTGTTTCTATATTTAAGGGTGTTTTTTGATACTAAAAAGATATATTTTTCCTCGAAAATATTTTTCAGAAAAATAAATGATATTTCCGTAGTCCAAGAGATTGGTTACTTTTGGGCATGCGTTGCTTTACTCTTCTTCTTCAGCTTTTCATTTTTGGCATGAGAAACTTATTATGAATTCACTTGTTTTTGTCGCTTCCATTATTTGTTGTTGAATTGGCCATAGGGCCTGCTTCTATTGGACCTGAGGTTGGCCAAGGGACTGTTATGGGTTATTAAGATCTTCTTTTCTATGCATTTCTTAGGATTTTTTGGTATATCACGTCACGTGGTATTAATTCCAGAGTATCCAGGTGTTTACGCTTGATAAAATACAATTTATTATGTGTTTAAGTACTCAATTGAAACAAACAATATGTCTATATAAAATTTACTGACAAATTTAAGAGACTATTATTAAACCTTTTTATTAACCATCTAATTTTCTTAATTTATTGGCTCGATTAATTTAGATATGCTTCATATAAGACTCTTTTAAGGGGAAATCGCTCCTTCAAGAATTTTTTTCATTTTAAAACTCAAACTCAAAACTTTTGATTAAAGATGATGGAATCAAATCGTATCCATTCTATAACGTTCTTTCAGTAGGAAATTAAAGTGCTCCATTACCTCCCCCACCCCACCACCCACCCCCTGGGCAAGAGAAAAAAGTAAGAAAAAACCATACTCGTGAAAATACTACTATCCACAGATTGAGTTTCAAGTAGTACCTGTACTTTTACTTGAGATAATTTCATTCTGGCAATCGACCTATAAGGGAACATATTAAAATTTTGACTAACAAAATAATACCAGTTCATGCGGTAAACTAGTTGTCTAATTATACACTAAAAATGTTTATTATTTTGGACATAAAAAAGTTAGATATTTAATCCTATAGGTTTGAAATAGCTATAAGGTTCAGAGGCGAATCTAGAATTTATGCACCAATTAAGAAAAGAAAGAAAAATTGTGTTAACTAGGAATTGATCCCTAATCCTCTAGGCAAATGACTCATTCTTCAACCAATTGCACCATTTAGTCTTCTTGTACTATAATTGCCAGCAGGTAGTAGTATACCAATTTTTTTTTTAAAAAATATATACATAAAATATTTAATTTTACGGAGAGACCACATGTTCATGTGCACCATATTTTTGTGTGAATTTGTCCTTGATTAGGGCAGGATTAACCCATAGAGAGTGCTAATTAATCTGTTAGGAGTCTTCTAGCTGGTTTAGACATGAGTTGTGCAGGTATTGAATCCTACATAAGTAATACCATATTTGGTAGCGAGTTAGAAGGTAAGTTATTCATGTATAAAATTAATACGGTCTTTGATTTGCAATTTAGAAACTTGCATAACTAATACATGTATAAGTTATGAAGTATGCATTATTTTATGTAGGATAGAAGGTGAAATACGTAATAATGAATAACTAAACCCTGCTTAACTAATACCTGCATAAAATAATACATAGATTTCCTCATAACTAATTCATGTATTATTTATGCCTGCATAACTCTAACCAGCTACCAAACGACCCCTTAGTTCATTAGTCTGTTCTTCTCAAAACCCCACTTAAAACGTAAAACATAATAATATGAGTGTTGGAAAAGAGAGTTTTTCATCATAATATGACGTTCAGGGTTTACAAAGAAAGATAGCTTTGCATTTTTTAGAGTATATATTTAGGCTGTGGACAAAGAAAAATTATCTTTATTCTTGATGACCTATGACACGTATCGTGGTTACTACAGATTTGCTTTTGCAAGGAGAAATATGTAAGTCTCCTAAAATAATATTTTTGGTTAAATATGAAGTATAAAATAGTGCAAGGCTCCGTGTATTTGTATGAAGATTAAGAGGTTGTCTCTAGATCTAAAATCAAAATGATTAAGACTGTTTATTTTTTAATATTTGAATGTACATAATTTATTTATTTTTAAACATAATAAATATACAATTAAAATAAAAAATAGTTAAATATTAGAAAAAGATATAAATGTAGTATAATAAAATCATTTTAAGAGAATAATTATGTTCGCTAGTGTTGGTGAAGAAGGTTTGTAGTAGTGGTGGTCGTGATAATTAGTGCTAGTGAATAATAATGGTGGTGGTGATAATTGTGATTGGAGGTGGTTGATGTTGTAGCGCCTAGAGCGATAGCGACGGTTGGTAGTGATGGTGGAGTTGGTTGATATAAGTAATTGACATTATTGATGGCAAAGAATATGTAGTGATTGACAATGGTATTGGTGGTAGTTGGTAGTGCTGCTACTTGTGATGGTGGAGATGGTTGGTAGTAAAAATTGGCGGTAGTGGTTGATAGTAATGGCAGGAATGGCGACAGTGGTGACGATAATGGTAGTTGCAGTGAATATAATTATAATGATGGAGGTGCTAAGTGTGGTAGCGAGTGTTTGTGTTTGGTAGCGTGATCATTGTCAATGATTGTTGTAATGATAGAGATGGTTGGTGGTGATGTGATGGCTGGGTTGACAACAATGGTGGTAGATGTAATTGCAGAGGTGATTCCTGGTGGTGGCTGATGGTTGTGGACAGAGTGATGGTAAAACTATTCACACAAAATATCTCTTAATGATATTAAAACTTTATTCAAGTTCTTAATAATTAAATTCTATTCACCAAATTAGTATTTAATTTTTAACTTAAACAAATGTATATCATTGAAATATTGGAATAATTCAATGGGGCTTCAATATTTCAATAGTAAAGGAACAGAAGACCCTTCAATTAAGTAACAAAAAATTGAAATACTATATCAAGGGGAGAAAAACAAAGTTTGACACTTTCTGCTAGAGCACTGTGCACACAAATAATCATGACAATTGACATCTTTTTTTTTTTTTAAATCAAAATGCCAGAAAGGCCATCTTTATTCAATTAAAAAAACAAGTCCATGTACAAGATCAGACCGGCCCAAATAACCAAAGTCCATCAAGAAATAAAGATAAAGTAGCTAAACAAAAACAAAAGCAATGTTATAAAATAAAGACAAAATATCAATATCAAACTTAAAAAAAAGAGGCAACTTTAGAGAATTTTAGTAGTACTTTGTTTACTACTTGGAACTATATCAAAATGTACAAAAGGGTGGCTATTTATAAGCCACCAAACTTGCTCCCTAAGCATGTTAAGCTTGACGTCAACTTGGCAATTTGACCAACTAACTTTGGTGTGCAAATCCTATTTGAACAAGTAATTTTGATATTCAAATCCAATTGGAATAAGTAACTCTTGGTGTTCAAGTTCAATTTGCTTACTAACTCTTATCTCTCATTAATGACATTCAAACATATATATGTCACATGACATCCATATTACATAATTCTCCTCCTTGGATGTCCATTAATAGATAATGTGTCTCGTTAAAACCTAACTAGGAAAATCCAGTGAAAAAAGTCTAGTAAAGGAAAAAGAGTACACACATCATGTAACTAGCCCTTAGTGTTGCCTCATTAAAAACCTTACAAGGAAACCCAGTGGGACAAAACCTTGTGAGGAAAAAAGAGTACAACGTATATTAACTCCCCCTGATGAGAACATCAATATAGAACTTGAATCTTCACAGTTCAATCTTGTGCATCATCTTCTCAAAAGTTGCATTAGGTAGATACTTTGTGAATGAATCAATCATATTATCACTCGAATGAATCTGTAACACGTTGATGTCACCATTCTTTTGGAGTTCATGTGTGTAGAAAAGCTTTTGGTGAAATGTGTTTCATTCTATCTCCTTTTATGAATATTCCCTTTAGTTGGGTCATGCATGATTCTCGGCTTGCTTCATGAATAACTATTTTCTCAACATGATTAGACTATCATATAAAATAGAATGGTATGACAGTAACCCTTCATGGCAATAGATAATATGTCTATATCGAATCCTTATATCGATCATATGAATATCTTGTATATTCAAAAGCTTAACAATATTCATTAGGATAAACACATCCATACAGGGGTTTTCATTTGCAATATGCAAGTGATCTTACTTCACTATCCCCATGCAGGAGTAAAACTATATCATGTTCATAGTTATAGCAAGATGTATAAATGCATCAATTGGATAAGATATGGTACTTCATGACCAATCCATTTCTACATGATTCTCGTTTCAACTTCTTTCACCAGATAATTTATCGCTTTTGAAAATTCTCCAAGCGTTCGAATAATATTTAAATCATCAATTTACCCCTTATAAGGATTATAAACAAGTTTCCCAGAAACTTTTATATGCTTCAGGCATTTTGAATCCTTCAGGGATTTTCATATAGATTTTGTCAAGTGACAATATTCAATCATTTTATGTGTGACATCTTCTAGTGTCCGGACTATAAATCAAATAAGTTTTATGCTTACCAAGATGCATCTTTCCATGTCACTTGATAAATATTTCTATATCAGCATGCTTAAATAAATGTAGAATTCAGATCCTCACAATCCCTTTACAATGTTGCGCCATATTGTATCAAAGATATCGTCGACGATATATCATTTTGTATTGATTCGCAATGTGACATAACATTTTGAGATCTCATCACTTCATTATTTTTAGGTACTTGAACCTCTTATAAGGTTTCATGAAGTGTTATGTCGTAAGCTCTTCAAAAGCACATTCTTTCCTTATTATGATCATTTGCTCCTTATCCTTTTCAAGGATTATCTCATTTGGAACCGATTATGATCTACCATGCTTCATGTATGCAGTAGACTTTGTCCTTTAGGGATATTCAATTGGTGCATTTATAGCTAAATATGAGATCAATTTTGGGTCAGTAAATGCTCCTAGCATTTGAACTTGAATTATCTTTTGAATGAGGATCTGATGATAATTCCTAACATATTTCATAGCTGCTTGTTATCTGCCCCTTAAGTTAGGAAAACTAACATACCTCCTCTATCTTTTTTGAGGAATTCATCTTTGTGCATTGATGTGTCATGGTTACGTGACACTTTTGATGCTTAAAACAAGGAAAATATGCAATGACTTGGGTGTGTTTTGTTGGTATGATGTGGTTTCTATCCTACTTTGCAGGAAAACAGGTTTTAAAGGCAAAATGATCAAGAAGGAAGAATCAAGCCCGAGAACGAAGTGTCAGAAGAAGAAAGAACAAGAACCTGCACAAGACAGGGACCCACGACATAAGTCACATGGCATAACTGCCACTCACGTGACGTGAGTGGATGGCGTGGGTCCACTACAGATACTGAAATAATTGTCTGATTTCTATGGCAGGAGTCACGTGGCGTGACTACCACCCACGTGACGTGGAAGCATGTCGTGATCCAACTTCTGAAGACGTCTAATTGAGCCTGATTTCTACGACAACAACCTACGTGGCGTGACTTGGTTCCACGACACCAAGTCACGATACCGTGGAAGCTGCCGACTCTGTTCTCCTATTTTGTTTTGGATAGGACTAGTTTTGTATCTATAAATACCCCTGTATAGTCCTAGGTGCGAGAATTATTCATTACATTATTTTGAGAGTTACTTCATACTGTTTCAGACATATTCTTGGTTTTGTAGTCACAAACCCTAATTTGAGTTTTATTAATAATTGAGATTTCGGTTTTTCTTCATTGTCGTGAGATCATAATTATGTTTTCATCTCTGAATTCTTCTTGTGTTCTTACAATTATGAGCAGCTAAACCCATCAACTAGGGTTGTGTGAACCATGAGGAATTAACAAAACTGGTTAAGTGCAAAGCAATTTTGTATCGCTGTGAATGCATGTATTGTTGTTTCCTTCGTTGTGATTGCTTTTCTAATGGTTGTAAACGTTAGAAACTCGCCTGTATTCTAGACCTTCTTGGGAGAGAGGTAGAGATTCTGAAAAGAAGATAACAACAGAGATTTGAAGCTATCAACCTTCATCTAATAACCGGAGCCTTAGCGGGATTGGTTATCTGAGATCCAGGACAAGGGTTAGTAGTACGACACTCGAAGACCGAGAGGAAAAGAGTGAAATTCGTCTAATGAAGGCCGAGAGACAGTTAGATGAACCTAACTTGTTAGATTTTGCATGCAGTGTAGCGGGGAAATCTTGTTAGCACAAGTAACCGGTGGAGTTAAGGAATCATTGGGGATCACAGTCCTAGTGTATTTATCTTATTGTCTACTAACTCGATACAACCAACAATTGTTACTACCACTTTATATTCACATAAAACCCTAGTTTTATTTACTTCCCAATTGTTCCATCCGTTATTCTACTCAAACTTCGATCTATTCCCTGTGGGATTGACCCCAACCTAGTTGGGTTCTATATTTGATACAACGACCGCATTATACTTTCCTGGAGGTATATTTTGGGCGACATCATGCATCATGGTATATTCATTACTCATATACCGCACATCAAAAATTACTAGATGGAATATTTGATTCCTGATCTTGAACCAATTGAGAGGGGAAAATTAACCATAATTTATTGGTCTGATGCATATAAGTGCTATAATATGTGATTATCATATTTCAAACCAATCACATGAAGCTTTGTTCTCATAAGTAATGATTCAACTATTTATTGGAGTCATTCAACGCCAAACCAACTTTATCAAGATGAATTGTCTTGATTACACAATCTGGAAATTATGCTCTTAACTCAATTTATATTGAGCAAGCAACTTTATGAATGTCAAACTACAGGCTGACAACAAACGTACATGTGATCATTTTATAGATGCATCTATTTAAGATATAACATGACATGTGAACGGGCCCATATTCACCTTTTATACTTTTCAAATTTTAAGGGATTCAATCCCAATATTAGTTGGTCCAACCAACTTATCACGAGAACAAGCAACATACAACAATTATTGAAGAATCTTTCAGTTCTTCATTACATGTCAATACTCAATGCACATATTCGGAATGTCATAATCGTTCATGCCAACTTATGAACTTATTTGTACTAGTAAACTCTAAGTTTACCATGACATATGATTTTTGCTTTAGTAAATTTCAGATTTACTATAACATGAATAAATTTTCAGATTTACTATTTCGGAGTATATTTCATAATATTTCTTCTCAATTATTCTACCTCTTTTGGAGGTGTTACTCCTATCACATTCACCCCAGGGAATGGATCTGTACTTTTACAATCAAAATTCTCATTCCCCAATAATGAAATATAATAGTGCCTTAAGCCTATTAGATTATGATTGCTTAGAATCTCTTTCAAGATGTTGCTCCTTCATGAGCAAATCGAGGCATACATATAATGTAACGAAAGATCTTGTCCTTTGCTACGCCCACATTCATATTCATAAATTCAATCACATGTCTTCTTTCAGATATATTATGCATTGCTACCACATTCACTTCAGGGAATTGAGCGTATTTCATGACTTTTCACCAAAATTTTGTCTTAGTCATTATTATATCATCAATATGGTGCATCTAGATTCAAACTCAACGTCTAATCCAAATAAAAGGCATCTTAGGCCATAGATCGATGGGACTTTAACCCAATATCTTATCATTATGGTGCACCAGGACTCTAACCCGATGTCTAACCCTTTTGGGGCGATGGAGATTGAATCCACCGTCTTACCTATAAACGTATATTAAACAAAAATATAACAGGACTCACCCTTGATCCTTAAAAAGAATATTACCAAAAGAAAATTAAACATGAAAATCAACTATTTGGGATTCACTTGCGTACATCTGTTTTAGCAGATAATATCTTACATTAAGACATGAAAGAGATTTTCTCACCATTCTAATCAAACTTATAATATTGATTTAAATAGTATTAGATCCAGCACTTACACATTATACTATTAACGTTAACAAGAAGAATAAGAATATGTCAACCAAACCTGTCCAATGGCATGCTAACCAAGAAGGAACATGTATATGAATTATATATTACAAACTAACCTTCCATGCTGTCTAAGCAAAAGTTTTCATGGGCAGAGATTACCACCAATATCATACCCTAATCGAAAATACCTTAGCCATACCTTAGCCTTATCTTGAGATGGTAGAGTCTCGTGCTGATAACATGTATTAATATCAAACTTAAAGAAAAGAGGCAACTTTAGAGAATTTTAGTAGTACTTTGTTTACTACTTGGAACTATATCAAAATGTATAAAAGGGTGGCTATTTATAAGCCACCAAACTTGCTCCCGAAGCATGTTAAGCTTGACATCAACTTGGAAATTTGGCCAACTAACTTTGGTGTTCAAATTCTATTTGAACAAGTAACTTTGGTATTCAAATTCAATTTGAATAAGTAACTCTTGGTGTTCAAATTCAATTTGTCTACTAACTCTTATCTCTCATTAATGACATTCACACATATTTATATATATGTCACATGACATCTATATGACATAACAAGCAACAAAATCAAAATAGGAAATTAGAAACAAATCAATCAATAAAAAGGAGAAAGTGAAGCAACAAGAGAAGCTTCTAGAAAAGAGGCGATCTTGACTTCGGCAAAGACCATTGGAATCAAGATCATCACCCAACCAAGGAAAACGTTTCTCTTGAATACCATACGTAGTCGATCCTTTACTCAAAGATCGACTCTTTTATCTCTGTTAAATTAAAAGGATGCTTAAGTTGAATCTTTATCTTTGATTTCCTTATCATTGAAAAGATCTCTAGGTACGCATTTATAAGCATTCTATTTAAATTAAATCTCCTTTTCTCTAGTCTAATCTTCGATGGGTTATATCTCACAAGGATATTAATACCACAATGTTAATATTAGACATTTGTATAGAAAAACTAATTATACTTTGCTTATACAATTTATGGGACTGAAGAAAGCTTCTGGGGAACTAGATCTGTGGAGGATCTAAAAGGAGCTAGAATCAGCCAAATACATCACTTACAACCTCTGAGTCCGGGTTTCGTACCACTTTAGACACTCTATGCTCTCATCAGGTATGTGATACTGTTAACCAACCAAAATAACTTCAGACTTTAGAAGATTACTATAGTTATGCATGATGCATCAACTCTTTACTTATGTATGCTTCTCATTGATAATTGTATATCTGAGTATGATTTGGAAGTTGAACAGTGAATCTATCTAATTAGAACATTTTGGAATGTCTGTGTGCTTGATTATCATGTATGGAGTGCTAATTTTTTCAAGATTTATTATCTTCTTGCCTGCTGTTGAGACTTCCTGAAAAGAATTGAACTCATAAGTAACTACAAAAAATAAAAACTTTGTTAGCAAAAAATCAGTAAGAGTATTTTCCTTTCTTAAGGAGTGTCATACTCTTATTGATATAGCATTCCTGATCCTGTTGATGGAGTTGGCCTCCATTGTCACACTCAAGGTAAATATCACTATCCATTTAGAATGTTAACCATAGTCAAAGAATCAGACTCAATAATGATCTGATGAAAACGGTGATGTAGGAATTACAGATCCTCTCTAATTACAATTGCTTCAGTCACCAAATTAGCAGAATTAGCTAACTTCACACCCTTATCCCCAACCAAATTACCATTATGATCTCTCAAACAAAAAGTAGTAGAACTAGGAGCAGGGTTTCCTTTAGAAGCCCCATCAGTATTATATTTTAGCCACCCTAAAGGAGGATGATCCCATTTGAAAATTTTGTGATAAAACCTTGGCATGTAGTTATCAAGATGAGAAGCTATCTGAGGCCAAGTTTGAGGGATATTCAGAACCCAATTAAACCTTAACTTGAACACTTATTAATGTGAGAATTGATTTCCTAGAAAACCTTGCCTTTAGAGTAAGAGCCTCCATGTAATACTATGTTTCTCCTTTTCCAAAGTATGAGATTGGAAATGGCTTGATAAACTTCTTAAAGTCTATGATTACCATGAGTATCCCACCACTTCTTTGAAGTATATCTTACATATATCAAAAGGGCATGTGATCCCTGCTGCCCTAGCATAGTACCCCCATACACTAACGACCAATTCACTTTTTTAAAAAGGATGTTCAATAGTCTCTCTAGAAGGCACTGTACAACATGTGCAGAATTGAGAAATATTAGGGTTCCAGGTAGCCATGATTGCTTCAGCAGTCTAAACTATTCACTCAAAGAAAGAAATCATGAATGGTAAACCTTTCACTCATATATGTTTAAAAGAGTCTTCTAGAGCAGCTCTATTTTTTTATAATTTCCCAAGATTTCTTCACTGTAAACTTCTCATTACTAGATTGTAACCACTAAGGTTTGTCTTCCTAATTAGACTGCCTTACATGATCTATATTTTTCTCACATAATCAATAATGTCAGAAGGAAGAAGTACCTGTATAGTGATCATAACCCCAACCAATCTTCACTCAAGAAGATATCAATGTTTGTCAAAGGATAAGAACTTTGTACTTCAGATTGGTGAAGGAATAATGAACCAAGCTTTGTCTAATTGTCATACCAAATACAAGATATAACTCATTTAGGTTCCCACCATAGATTTGTTCTACTATCTCTCTCATATGCAACATGCATTTTCACACTTGTGAACCACCCTTCTATTGTACTAGAGTTGGAATTTGTTTCTTGCAGTATTTGTACCAAAAAAATTGAACAACAAAGATCTTCGAGTCCTAAATCTTCAGCAAAACATAACATACATAGCCTGGGAGACATCAAATAATGATTTGAACCCTAAACCTTCTTCATTTTTGGAAGACATACATTATCCAGGAAGCCTAATGCTAGCTCCTTCCAGAATCCTTATTACCCTAAAAATATTTGGCAATAATTCTATGAATATCCCTAATGACACATTTTGGTGGAACTAAATCAAATAGTACATGGACAGGGATGCCCTAAATAACACTATTAATCAACACCTCCTTACCACAATAGGATAGCATATTACCCTTCAAGGCTTGAACCTTATCTTTTACCCTTCTAATAATATCTACATCGTGTTCTTTCCTTTTGTTGGCTTGATTAATAGGACAACCTAAGTCTTTCATGGGAAATGGACCTCTTGGAAAACCATTACACTCTTCTACCAACTATCTCATCTCTGCTGCTTCATTTTGATGCAAATAGAAGGCTCTCTTTTCCTTCTTAATCTTCAGTCCTGATTGTGATTCATACTCCTACGATGTTGACATTATTCTTTTGAAAGAATATTTATGGGTTGATGCAAATATAATAGTATCATCTGCATAAGCAAGATGATTCAAATTTGTGCTCCACTTTTGTAACCTATAATCAACCAATTATTCATCGCCAAATAAAGATTTTAGGGTCCTAGATAAAATCTCAGCTTATATAATGAATAAAGCAAGGGATAAAGGATCTCCTTACTTCACTCCTCTAGTTGAATGGAAGAAACCATGAGGTTTCCTATTAATCAAACTAGAATATCAGCTGTTGGAAATCATTCACTAAATCGTATCAACAAAGTTATTTGAGAAACCCATCTTTCTTAGCATTTTCATTAAGCAAAAATGTCATAAGCCTTAGACATATCAAGCTTGATGACCACATTAGTGGGTTTTCCCTTCTTTCTAATATGTGTAACAATCTCCTGAGTGAGAAGTACATTCTCAATTATACTTCTACCTTTAACAAACCTCAATTGATCACTAGAAATTAAGTTAGGTAGAAGAGCTTCTAATCTATCATGAACAATCCTGGAAAGGATTTTATTAATAAAGTTATTCAAGCTAATATGTCTCATATTAGAAAGGGTTTGAATATTCTCCTTCTATGGTAGGAGCTCCAAATTAGTATGAGTCATGAACTTAGGCAGTGTGTTACCACCGAAAAAAGTCTTGAACCATCCTCAGAATATATGGACCAATAATTTCCAAGCAACTTTGATAAAATCTCCCTATCAACCCATCAGGACCACTAGCGCTGCCCCTATTCAAATTAAAAACAACTATTGACTTTTTCTAAATCTGGTTGTTTGCATAGATTTGAGTTCTCTTCAACATTGATAATTTTAGGAATGTGCCTTCATAATAAGAAATCAGTAGCATCTCTCTCCTGAGTGAATTGACTCTAGAGAAAATAATAGCTTTAGTAGCTATGTATGGCTCCTCCTCTAGCCAATTGAGCTGGTTGTTCGAATCTTCTGCATACGTAACCTTTTTCTTCTTCCCCTTACAAGACTATAAAAGAATCTTTTATTTCTATCACCATTCTCAAAAGAATCATACCCTGCCTTATGTTGCCAAAAATCTCTTCATAGTGAAGATATCTTTTTGTTATCTCCAACTTACTGTCCAACTACTCAAAACACATTCGATCGCTCTGGGACCAAACAAACCCTGCTACTAACTAAAAATTGATGTTCAAGAGCTGATAAAACTGACAGAATTCCCATATGATGCTTAAATCTCCGAATGTTGACTAAAGTCAACAATTCTAACTCTGGAACCTTTCAAAATGAAAAACTTACTCAAAAAATCAACCAAATACCTCGAGAACCATGCCACCTACTTCCACACACCAAAAACGCCAATATATAATTACGGGAAAGGGTAATATGGTTAAAACATGCTAAACGATAAAAATCATAACTAGAGTTGCTACACTCAACTTAATGAAGAGGGCCCAAAACCATGTAGCATATATGTCTTTTACAAGAATGGTCATCGGTGGTGGAGTGTGGTATTGAAATTTTAATCCATTTGCTCCATCAAGAAACAAGTTATATAAATTTTGTCCTTGAAAAATACTTTGTGTCTTTTGATCTTAAAGATTTAGTCATGGGACAAACGAAGGTAAAAATTTTAAGATTACACACTTTTAAGCTCATGAAATATAGTAATTTCCAGTAGTCAAACTGGATATGAAAACTAATAAAGAAATATGAAGCAAATCTGGATATTCTTTATTAAGAAATAGTTCAAAGACAACAAACACTCACATAAACTATTTGATGATAAAAATATTTTTCATTACGAGGGAAACAAAAATCCTAAAGCTTTTCTATCTTAAAACATAAGCTTGGCAAAAAACCAATGATTTTTCCCCATCTTAAATATTTCTTCAAACCTACCTTTACTAACAATTACCTTCTTATCCCTTGACTGAACCCAATTGGTATTAACAATGTCCTTCAAATCTATCATGGTGTAGCGAGTAGTCATAATTTTATAATAATTCACCAGATTGATGAAACTCTTAGCACGAGATTTGTTCGTTGAACTATCACAAGTTACCTTAATAAAGGTAGGAATAAAGTACATGATACTTATCAAAAGAGAGATATATCAAAAGAAGGAATCTTAGACATGAGTCGTGTGAGATATTTAGCTATGAAATGTCAACATAGCCAGAGTACATTGATCATTGGACCTGGATTCATAGAGAATGAATGAAATAATGTTGGAAATAATTTTCCTTTACTTTGAAATACATAACATGGAATATAAGCGTGTTGGACATAGAGTAAGAATGAGACTTTTGATTTAGAGGTTCTCTTCTTGCACTAAAGATACATATGGATACTTTGCTTTCCTAAAACCTTTTGAACTTTTCTTGATCTTAGGTTACACTTACACCTCAAAGGAATCTTAGGTAATGATAACATTACAATATGTAAAAAGTGTACATGGCTTCCCCATCATGACAGGTGGATTGTTACTAAGTTTAAGAAGAAATGAAGGGCATATATTACCCGACTTATTTTCATATGCTCACATACAGGTACTGCCATATATGAGAAAAACTTTATAGACACTGAACCACTCATGAGAAGTTTAAGCAAAGAAGAAAACTAGAAAACAAAACCACAACATCTGAGAGAGGAGACTCATTACACACTTGGGTGTCGTCAGCATAAAGATTTTGAAGCGGAGAATTTTCCACGCTCGTCATGGTCTCAGTCTTGTGGATGAACCTTTAATTTGAAGGAAATAAAAATACCCAAAGGAATAATATAAGCACAAGTGAAAGATCGAATGCTTGATATATATAGAATAAATTAATCAAACTAGAGAGAAGAGAGAGGAGACTGTTCTTCACTAACATAGAACTCTTGAATTTGTCAGAGAAACCGAAGTAGCTACTTTATACTGGTCAATTATAATTTAGTGGTGACAATGTGGCTAATGGAAAAGTTGTCACAACTATAACAGAAGGTTTTGCGATGAAGAAGCCTTGGTGTCGACTTATATCAGAGTGTCCTCAGAATCCAACAATACATATTTCTGAGCCATATTTGGCAGATGGTTCGAGTAAATACCTTGAATTAGTTCTTGATGGTGCAATGGTGCATTTTATAAGGCTTATATAGAATAAAGGCAGTTATATGGATTTGCTTAAGAGAAACACAAGCAGAGAGCATGTGCAAATTAATGAAAAGACTGTTAGGAGAGATTCTAGTTTTTTCTCAATTAAGAGATTAGGTTGTATTTGGTCAAGAGGAAATTATGTTGATAATTTTCAGCTATTGTCATATAAGCTTACATTTAATTCGCCTTTTCATGTTAGGACAATTATCAGAAATAGAAAATTGTTGGATATCGAAAACTATGTAGGAGATGCTTCAGTTGTAGTTGGTGCTTCTATTTTGGCATTACTTTCGATCCCATGTCAAGATCTATTTTATTTTAAATCGATATTTTAGATAGTGGATAGGTTGTGGACTAGGAATCAATGCCTACTTTAAAATCAGGGATGTCTTTAAGATCTGTTGTATTTAAGGAAGAAATTGATGATTTCCCTTATTACTAAAGTGAGAACACAAAAATGGTGTTGATTAATGCTTCATAAATACACCTAAATTATAGAGAGCAAGAAAATGTACCTTTAAGCTTTTAGTGGTCAGCTCAAAACTTTTGCTTTCTAATCTTGCAGAATCTGAAATATATTAGGAAATGTTGGTGAAGGCACTTGTTTGTTATTTTGGTGCTAAACTGCTCATTTTTTATAGCCATGCTTGTTTGGGTGGGCTATATGTTAAGGATTTTGCACCAGTAAAATCGGGGATATAGTGCACATAAAATCTCAAGTACGTTGAAGCAAATTTTTAGGACACCTGAATGGACCAAAGGCACTGAACCTTCATCTCGCCAAACCGACATTGATACTAACTCTTTGGCTGATCCTTTATGTTTGAAGGCATAAATGAAGATAAGAAATCAAAATATATCCTCTTTAGATAGGGAATCAAAAAATATTGTCTTTATGACAGATGATAGAGTCATAGTTATTAGTTCTGATTCGGGTACACTGCACTTGACTCCAATTAGGGGCCCAATATTTGGGACTAAAGGAAAGCTTGTATTGTTTTTCAAACATAATCCATCGATAATAGTTGGTGTACAATTTGAGAAATCCATCCCTTGCAATGTTAACTTAGGTGGCCTTTGTGATGGTGCTCATGGATTCTTCTGCTAAGTCAGTGAACTGCACTTAGAAGCCATTGGCATGGCTGATCTGAGAAAGCTACTCACTAACTCATTGTTTGAGGTTGTATTCAATGGAAGAAGAAACTCCCTGTTTATTTTGTTCATGAAAGACGATAAAAAATATATGATAGAAAATTAACAATTATATTCAACAAGTAAAAGTTGGATTGAGATACTTCCTAATAATGTAGTTATTAGTTCTTCACACACTTATGCAGATAATCATAACTGCAAGTCATATCTTGAGAAAAGTTTTATCCGAAATTCAGTTGTCCTTGCATCCTGCTTCCCCTTGTCATGCATCTTTTCAAGACTATCCGGAATGTTAGATCAAATAAAGTACTTTGATTGTTGTTGCCAAATTTAGAGAAGATCAATTCTCTAGGATGTTACTTCTCATTATGATTATCTGTATGAGTGTGAGAACCAATAATAACTACATTATCAGGAAGCTTCTCAAGCAAACTTTTAAATGTAGAATATAATTCTTAATTTTTTGTCATAGATTTTTTACTGTCTTCCATGAACAAAATGAACAGGAAATTTCTGCTTTTATTGAATGCAACCTTAAATAATAAGTTAGTGAGTAACTTTTTCAGATCATCCATGTCAGTGGCTTCTAAGCATAGTTCACTGACTTAGCAAAAAAATCTATGAGCATCATCACACAGAACACCTAATTTAACATCATAAGGGATGGGTTTATCAAATCATACACCAACTTATGCCAATGAATTATCTTTGAAAGACAATACAACCTTTCCTCTAGTCCCAAATATTGGGCCCCTGATGGGAGTCAAGCGCAGTATACCAGAAGTAAAACTAATAAACATGACTCTATCACCTATCATAAAGACAATGTTTTTTAATGCCTCAGCTAAAGAGCATATATTGTCATTCCTTAACTTTGGTTGTTCCTCCAAACATAAAGGATCATCCAAAGAGTTAGTATTAGCGGTCGTTTGGCCAGATGAAGGTTCAATGCCTTTGGTACAATTACGTTCCCCAAAAATTCTATTTTGTATGAATTTTTGCCTCATCTTGTGGATCTAACTTGTTTCCATCATGGATAAGCTATATTAGGTTCCAATTTTGGAATCTAAGGATGAAATTGAGGTCAATTTTGGATTCAAAAATTGGGCATTTTCCTTGTGCAAATTTTAATGAAAATTTTGAAGTTTGAGTTGATTCTTTATTTCAAAAACTATCGGGTGATGCTTAAAAATAACCCCTATTGATTGGGTAAACTTGATTTGAATTGGGTCTTGATAGATCTGATGAATGTGGTGTTTTGAACTTGTTTTGAGTGATCTCTTGCCCCAAGTACTCTTAGATTTGAGTTGTTTGATTTATGGGTAAATCATATTGTGTGTCAATTTCTTAGCTAGATTACATTGAGTATTAGTTCTACTTGTGTTATCTAGTTATTTTTGTGTTTGTATTTTATTTCATGTCAATTTCTTTCGTACTTTTCTCTTTTTTAGTTACTTTGTGTGTTTATTTCATTCCTAGTCCATTAGTGTGTTTTTATACTTCTTTATTAGTGTCATAAACTTCATTCCAAACCGATACTTGAAAGCTTGCTTTGAACTTATTTGAGATTGTAAAACCGCGAAGAGAATAAGGGATACCCTTGAGTGGTCAAAGGCTTGAGTGGTGAGATTATTTGAGTGTGGTCCTAAAAGACTACGACCTATGAGTGTATACATGAGTGAAAAGAAAATTGAGTGCAATCATTTGAGTGATACACGTAAGGGAGTGACTTGTGACACCCATTATTTTTACTAACCACTTTTCTTGTCTTAATTATGTCTTACATAGGTTCAAGAAGTTACAATGGATGTTTGGACGACAATGGAGAAAGGAGAATTTCATCTTATAATTCTACTTCTAGTAGGAGTTATTGTGAATTTTTTCATGATTATAGTGATGCTTCTAGAAGAAAAGGAGAGCATGAGCCTAGTGAAAGTTTGACTAAATTTGAAGTTATTATGGAGGGATATGAGAGTGGTTGAACATTTAATTGTACTTTAGATGTACATAGATTGTTTTATACCAACTTCATTGATCCTTCTTTGGTTGAGTGGTTGAATATACCTTGTCAGACAAAACGTTCACCATATAAATATGGTGGAAGGTTGGTTGACAAAGAGGTGAAGATCATCGTTTACCATGGGAGATATCAAGGAGGAATTTGGTGTGATGTATAACCTTTATCTAGTTGTTTGGTATGTTTAGGAGCTCCTTGGTTCAAACATAATAAATTTTGATTTGATAGGAATTTGAAAAGTTTTTTATTGTAGATTCGATGGGATGAAAGCATGTCTTGACACCTATGGTCATTAAAGAATCTTCAATAACAACTGAGGAAGTCAAGAAAGTGAAAGTGACGACTCCTAACTTGAAGTTTGATTTACAAAGTCAATCCAATAATTTAAGTAGATTCATTGAAGCTTCTAGTGATGCTAAGTTGAAAATTAATGTGAAGAGTCATCCAAATGATTCAAAAGGCGCATGCTTGGAGCCTATTGCACTCCTAATGGAATGAGTGAAAAAGAAAAGGAAAAGAGGAGTGAGGAAGTGGACAATGAAAACTCAAAAGAGGAAAAAAGAAAGGATATTTGGAATGAAGTGAGATAGTGGCTACAAGCACAAAACAAAAGAGAGTTGAAAATTGAGAGTGAATTGTCACAAGAAGAAAAGAAGAAATGTGAATCAAGTGAAAGGAAAGAAGATGAGCTAAGAGAAAAACAAGAGAGTGTGAGTGAGAGGTTTTCTAATTCGTACTCAAACCTTTTGAATTCTTGTTCTTCTAGTGTTTTCACTTCTTTTGTGGGTATTTTTGAAGAAGAGTATAAAAATGAAGACTCAACATGGAAAGAAATTCAAGAACTTAAAGAAGCATGTCAAGTTGGGACTACTTCTTCAAGTGAGCAAGTAAGCTTAATTTTAGAAAATCAAGGTAAAGAAGGTTTCTTTAAGTGCTCATCAAGGTAAAAAGGCTAATCCTAACTCTATAGTTACTTCAAATGAACTTGATAGTGACTTGAGTGTGATTGTTAGCCATATTTTGATGTGGTTGATGATTCTATACTTTGTGTTAATATCCAAATGGATTTTGGCCATACACTAGTTGAATATGATTGTGGAGCTAAAATTGTTATTGATTGTGAGCTTAAAGGATTTGAAGCTAGTGTTATGTCAAATATGAAAAAACATGGTGTTTCTTTGAAATCTTGTAATGAAGATGAATGTATTTCTTCTTTGGCTACTAGAAACACTAAAAATGTGATTGATGATGAATATCTCTCTGCAAGTGAGTTTGATTGTAACATTCTTTTATCTTGTAAGGACATGGATATTCTTTGTAGTAGTACTCTTGGAATGGAGCATAAAATGTGTGATAATATTCTTTTTGAGCCTAAAGAATGTCAATATTTTAAATATTTGACAATCCTTTATTTGGAGGCGATTTTTGTGTTGATAGTGTGACTCATTCTTTGAGTTGTCCTAATCTTGATTGTGTGCTTCGCAATGATCATAATTTGTAAATCGAGTTTGAAAGTGTGAACAATATTGATGAAGACCAATTGAATGATTCATTTCTTGTTGACTTATGTGCACTTGATGAAAAAGATGATCCAAAATTTAAAAAGTGCATGACCTATGAAAATAATTCCTGTGGCTTGATTGAGGATGCTAATTTTTTGGATGTTAGCAAGCTAACTCCCAAAATATTTGTTGAAAGCATCTCTTGTGTTGTAAAGTCCTCCAAGGTTAAGGAAAGTCTTTTAAAGAATGAGAGAGGTAGAAGTGATAGTAGTAGTAAATTGATAGATGCTAACTTTTTTGTCAATTTATTTACTTACTCTAATCTTTCTTTTAAGGATAATTTTTGGATTAAATTTTTGAATGCTTATACAAAAAAATGTAAACATAATCTATTTGAAGCAATTTCAAATATCTATGGGCGTAAATATGAAAATCCTTCTTTTGATGAGTTTACTAACCTTGTTGATCTATTTGTGAAACACCATCAAGAGAGGATCTACAAAGAAGTAAGATACTTGAGAGCATCTTCTTGGGCTACAAAAAAAGTTGAGGTATCTTTGTCCTTTAAAGTCAAGAATGATTTGTTTGAATGGCTAGTGCTTATTTTTGGACTTTCTAAAGCCATGAAGGTAAATTTCTATGCCCTTAACCTATACAATAGCAACTTTGTAATGATTGGTAATTTTTTTTTAATGTTGCTATTTGATTCATGTTGTGAGTTACTAAGTGAGAAATTCAAGGAATTTGTCGGATTGATGTTTGTCTTTGATATCGAGAATACATACTTGTGTTTAAGGTTTGTGAATAATATTGTTAGTTTTCTTAATCTTGTGGTTAGAAGAGTACAATCAAATTATGAATTGAGAAATTATTTGGTCCAAGTTGTTGAAGAAACTAGTTTTTACTTGAAAGTTTAACGTGTAGAATTATTGGTTTCTTTAACCCATTTTATGATTGTGGTATACTTTCAAGTCAAGTTCTTGATACTATGCTTGAAAAATTAATTTTTATGGGATTTCATGATTCTTGGATCTATCACAAAAGTGTGTATTTTTGGGAGTGGTATGTCACCTATTTGAAAGATTATTTTTTGGCTTGGGTACTAATTTCCCTCTATGATTTGCAAGGTTCGAATTCGAGGTCGAATTCTTTTCAACAAGGGGAGAATAATGATGCAACTTTGAGAAGTACTTATTGCATGGAAGGATTTCAACTTGACATCAAGAGCTTGGATTGTTTCAAGAGAGTATGAAATCCAAGAATAAATAAAAAGAATAGCTTAACATTATGTTGTAGGGTCACTTTGTTCATAGTATGATATATATGTAATCAAGGGGCATTTGTGTCTTTTCTTATTTGAAGTTAACCCTAGTAGTATAAATTGAACATGATGAGCACTTCACCCTAGTAGTATAAATTGAACATGATGAAACATTATTAGGGTAGACAACATTTTTAGGTTTAAAGACTCTTGTGAGTTTATGGGTTGAATCCCTTTGTCTCTACATTGGATCTCTCTTGAATATCTTTTGGTAAGATTATTCACGTATGAGTTTAATTCTCTTGTCCCTTGAATTAATCATGTAATTGTTTGTTCAAATTAGATTATTTAAAATTCATATTTGTTGTCTCTAATTTACTTCAATTGTGGGATTATTCTTTTTTCTTCTCTATCTCCACTTGATTTCTTAATCTCTTGATTATCACCTGATTCTCCTTATCTTATATCTCGTTTTACATCAAGATGGGTCTAGGCCAATTCCTTACTACTTCGGTCTTTTGAGGATCAACCCTAATGCCTTCACCGAAAATAATATGACCAAGGAATGCTACTGATTTCAACCAGAATTCACATTTACTAAACTTCGCGAATAACTTGAGATCTTTGAGAGTCTACAAGACAATCCTCAAATGGTCTGCATGTTCATCCTTAATCCGAGAATAAATAAGGATGTCATCAATAAAGACAATGACAAACATGTCCAAGTACTGCTTGAACACCCTATTCATCAAGTCCATAAAAGCTGCAGGAGCATTCATTAGTCCAAAAGACATAAAAATAAATTTGAAGTGGCTATACCGAGTTTTGAAGGCTATCTTCGAAATGTCACGTTCTCGAACTCTGAGCTAATGATAGCCAGATCTGAGGTCTATCTTAGAGAAACAATTGGCACCCTAAAGTTGGTCGAACAAGTCATCAATCTTGAGGATGGGATACTTATTCTTGACTGTGACTTTGTTCAACTGACAGTAGTTGATGCACATTCTGAGAGAACCATCTTTCTTTAGCACGAAAAGAACTGGAGCACCCCATGGAGAGATTTTGGTCCTGTGAAACCCTTGTCTAGAAGATATTTTAACTACTCCTTCAATTATTTAAGCTCAACTGGAGCCATTTTGTAGGGTGGAATTGAGATCGGCTGGGTATTTGGAAGGAGATCTTTTTCTGAAGTCAATTTCCCACTCGGGAGGAACTCCAGGTAAATCTTCTGGAAATGCTTCTGGAAACTCATTTACCACCAAAACTGACTCAAGAGTTGGGGTCTCAGACTTTGAATCCTTAACCCGAACAAGAGGATAGATGCACCCTTTGGAAATAATTTTTCTAGCTTTAAGATAAGAAACAAACTGACCTATAGGCACTGAAGTATTACCCATCCACTCTATGACTTGCTCATTTGGGAATTAAAACTGTACTACTCTCTTTCTACAATCAATAGAATCATAGCAAGAGTGGATCCAATCCATGCCAAAAATAACATCAAAATCTAGTATGTCTAGCTCTACAAGATCAACCGAGATAACTTTCTGAGAAATAGTGACTGGGCAAGTTCTGTATAATCGTCTAGCTATGACTGAATCACCAACTGGAGTAGAGACTGAAGGGTTCTGAAAGGATTCCAGGACTGACACCAAAGTCTACAGCTTTGTAAAGAGTCACAAAAGAAAGTGTGGCTCCGGGATCTATAATGCATATACATGAATATGAAAGACCTGTATCGTACCAGTGACTACATCATGAGAACCTTCCTGATCTTGTCAAGTCTTAAGGGAATAAAACCTGGTGTGATGCTTCCCACTAGCTACACTGGATGAGGCACCCTACTGAGTCGGGGGACCTACTGGACCTGCTGCATAGTTAGACTGATTCTGCTGACAAGTATCTCTATCTCTCTGCGTAGCCACTGGACACTCCCTCAATCTGTGGCTAGGCTTACCACACCCAAAATAAGCATCACTGCCGGCCATGCACCCACCCTTGTGGTTTTTACCATACTTCTTGCAAAAAGGATTAGAATGACCACTAGTAACACTGCCTTGGGACTTAGAGCCTGGTGCCCTATCCTGATTATTATTCCTGAACTTGGCACTGGAGCACTAGTGGATGATGGAGCTGGAGCTAAATATTTTTGGCAGAACTGAGAACGATTACCACCATCTGACCTTTGCTGAGAGAAATTAAATTACTTATTTTGGCCCTCTTGTTTTCCCTTTCCTTCTCCTTAATCTTTTCTTCCTCGATCTATTGAGCATAAACCATCAACTTGGAGATGTCCATATCCTTAACTAACGTAGCAGTCCTGCATTCTTTGACCACATCCTCAGAAACACCGGACACAAACTTACTCATATGGGCCCTGGAGTCAGCAACCATGGCTAGAGCATACTTTGCAAGCTGTGTGAACTAAAAAGAATACTCCCTCACACTCATGTTACCCTGATTCAGATTAATGAACTCCTGAACCTTGGATTCCCTCAACTCAAGTGGGAATAATCTATCCATGAAAGCAGCAACGAATCATCCCACTCTATTGGTTCTGCATCTGCACCTCTATCCTCTTTTCACTGCTTACACCAAGTGTGAGCCACTCTATGTAACTGATAAGCAGCCATATCAGCACTTTCAGTTAGAGTGACACCCATGATCTCAGTAACATTCTGAATTCTATCCAAGAACTCTTAAGAATCCTTTTCAGACTTAGACCCAAAGAATACCGAAGGATTCATCCGAGTAAAGTCTCGGAATCTAGTTGCTGCCGTATTCACTGCCGAGTTGGCTGGTGCCATAGCCTGCCAATTATTTTGGATGGTCATAGATAGGTTAATGCTATGAAGGCAGCCCTGAATTCAGCATGGGAGACATTTTCATTCAGAGGGTTTGTTGGAGCTGGTGGAGCTTGCTGATTTCCATTCCCGTTGCCATTACCATTTCTCTTTCCGTTAGTTATCTTGGGAGGCATTTTCTATAAAAATATAGAGCGCGAGTAAGAAGAAAGTATTTAAATAAAGTTTACACTCTATCGCACGATATGAACATAAAAGAAGTGAAACTTTTCCTAAAATGCTTCATAACCTCTCATGCATAAGTGTGGTGTGCTTCACACCCATGAATAAGACTCTACTTAACGTGGCCTACAGACACCCTAGGACACTTTAAACCTTGTGCTCTGATACCAAGTTTGTCATGGCCCGAGACTACCCCATAGTCGTAACACGGTGCTTAGAGCCACTAGTGACCCCAAGCTAACCCATGGCCTGGCATGATACTATAAATACTGAAATAATCGGGAAATCACTTTTGTGGAAGTTAATAATCTGAATAATAAGTTTTACAAAACACCCAAGTGACAATATCTGAATAAAACTCATAAAGCTGAAATCATAATCTAACTGACTGTCTGAAAGTCTCTAAATCGTATGAGTTGTTGGACAAGCCCCCAAATAACTCTAACTGTCTGAAACTGAAATAAAGAAAAAAATAAAATATTGATAACTAGTCCTTATACCTCTAATGATGAGGAATCACCAAAAACTATTGCAGATATGATGGGGAATCATACTAAGCGCGATCGGGATGCAGAATGTCAGACCCTATATTATAAGACAATATAGTAAAAAGGAAAGTATGTGATCAGTACTTTGAATGTACCGAGTATATGGGATAGGAAATAACTGAAGTAGACTGAAAATAATGCATGTGATGTGATAAAATGATGTGAGACCAAGTAATAAAAATGTACTGTATGATAAGCGGAACAACTGAATACAAGGTCATGCAAGTATTTGTTTCTGAACTATGAACTGTGGACTGTGAGAGCTACCATTAACCGACATACCTTAATTTGAGCTAACTGGGGTCCAACCTCTAACCCCAGATGGAAGGGTGTTCAGTTCCTTACAAGGATACGAACAATGACTAACATGGATCTACTAAACCGATGTCCAAAAGGCTAAGGTACCAAGCCTGGTCCGATGGGTGACCCGTTAGAATCTACGGTAGACCCATAGTTTTAGGACTTAGGGACTTTTACTAACGGTCTCAGCCTAACTGGCGGGTGAACCTTTATCCCTGCATTTGCTTGGTGCTAAGTACTACTCCTAACTGAATAACAACTGATAACCGTATGGTTCATTAAACTGAATAACTGATAAGCTCAAAATGTTGATATCTAAGACTGATATAGTAGACACTTGTCTAGAAAGCACTCTACATCATGTAACCATAAAGGAATGAGTATTCATTACATATACATGAAATCCTAGGTCATCGGGTGTTCATAATCCGCCATCTCAGAAGAATGCAACTACTAATGGCAATTCTGTAAATTAAATGAAATAAGGAAATTTCATAACTCAAGCCCAAAATCAAGAATTTATCAATATAATGAGAGTTCATAGTCATGAGTACGAAAAGATGCTCAAATTTATGGGAAAACATATATTCATGGTTTAGCCATAGCAAGAAATTGAAAGCTAAAGGAATATACACTTTTCATAAAAACCCTAAGCCTGAAGGGTGAACTAAACTTGAGGAATTGAGTTAACTTTGGGACTCAATGGGAGACAGGAAACCCATTGATAAAATCCCACATACTTATATATGAAAACATTGGAGAAATCTTTGGAATTGGAAGCTTGAAGTAGATGAACAATAGTTGCCTGAAGAGGAGAGAAATTGCCTCTAAGTGTCAATTATTTTTCTGAGTAATGAGGGATTATGATAATATTAACCTTAGTAATCAGCTTTGGGAAGGTTTAAATGATGTAGTTTTGATGTTAAAAAAGTGGAAAAAAACTGAGGTGCCCTTATAAAAACATATTGGAAAAATTGCTGGAAGGAACCCACGAGACCTTCCCACGATCGTGGTATGGGCTGTACTTTTGGGTTCTCTGAACATGATCAGATAAGCCATGGTACAATTTTGGGACCCGCTCACGATCTTGCCTTGGTCCGTAGGTTGTATGTCTCAACCGGATCAACTTTAGAAGTCAAGATCATACCTAAGATCGTGGTTTCTAACCACGATCGTGGTACCCCTTCATGGTTGGATGGTACAAAAGTCAACTTACATGTGTTTTGGGGCTGTTTCGATTACACGGGAGCATGGTAGAATCGTACAATGTAACCACGATCGTACATAAGCTCATAGGTTCTCACTGTTGTACAGTGCTTCACTAAAATGTCCATAACTCTTAGCTCCGACATCGGATTAAGGTGAATCTAGATGTGTTGGAAAGGTTGGCCTGAATACATGTCTAAATCACTTCTCATACTACCAAAATGTGATGTTTGATTTTACATGTACTTGAAGCATGGTTCTAATCTTAGCTTGGATTTTTGGGGTGTTATAATTTTAGATCATGCAGGAACAGAAAGCAAATTCCTAGAGTTGATCGCTTGAAGTTTAAAGGTATATTTAACTTGATCTCTATGCTTTAGGTATATATATGAAATATCAATTAAAAATTTTTTTGTTTTCTAACTTAAGTAATAAGGGAAGTCATAAAATGATGCTTTTGTATCTTGTCCATCAATGATTGCAACATGAACTTATTCCTTAAATGCAACAGATCTTAAAGACATCTCTGGTGTTGAAGAAGACATTGATTCTTTAATCCATAGTCTTTCCACTATCCAAGATGTCGATTTCAAACAAAATAAATCTTGACATGGGATCAAAAGTAATGCCAAAATAGAAGCACCAACTACACGTGAAGCATCTCCTTCCTAGTTTTTGATATTCAACAATATTTTGTATTTGGCACTGGCCCTAACATCTGAAGGTAAATTAAATGTAAACTCATATGTCACTAGCTTTAAAATATAAGCTTGATCGCCTGAATTAAGAAAGCAATTAGAATCTCTCCAACTGGTCTGTTCATTGACTTGTACATGTTCTCTGCTTGCGTTTTTTTCAAGCATAGACATCTAATTGTCTTCATGCTATATAATCTTTACAAAACACACTATTGTACCATTATGAATTAATTCATGGTATTTCCTCAAGCCAACTGTCTAATATGGCTCAAAAACATGTAATGTTGGGTTCTAAGGACACTTTGATATATGTTTGCACCAAGGATTCTTCATCACCAAACTTTCTGTAATAGATATGAAAATTTTTCTATCAACCACACTATCACCACCAAATTTTAATTGATCAGTGGAGCGTTACTCCTTCGATTTCTCTGACAGATTCAAGAGTTTTGTGTTATTAAAAAAAGTTCTATCCATCTTCCCTCTTCCCTCCACAAAGGCTCATCCATAAAACTGCAAACATGGAAAGCGTGAAAAAGTCTCCTCTTAAGGATCTCTATGCCGACGGCACCCCAGTAGGCAATGAGTCTACTCTTTCAGATGCTCTAGCTTTCTTTTCTAGTTTTCTCCTTTGCTTAAACTTCCTGTAGTGGTTCAGTGTCTGTATAGTTCTTCCCATATATAGCAACACCTGGACTTCGTACCTGTCTGTGAGCAGATGAAAATAAGTAAGCTGGTATGTGCCTTCCTTTTCTTCTTAAATTAGTGATAATCTGCCTGTAATGATAGGAAATCCATGTACACTTTTTCACGTATTGTAATATTAACATTACCTAAGATTCCTTTTGAGGTGTTCCTAATCTCATAATATTATTTCTTTGAAAGAGATGAAACACACTATTACATAGAGACTCTTACTCCAGAGACAAGGTTTTCTACAAAATCAATTCTCACATTAATAAGTTTGTCAAGTTTAGGTTTAATTGGGTTCTGAATAGCCCTCAAACTTAGACTGGATAGCTTCTCAACATGATAACTACAGTCCAAGTTTTTATCATAAAATTGTCAGATGGTCTCATCCTCCTCCTCCTGGGTGGCTAAAATATTTCACTGATAGGCTTCTAAAGGAAACCTGGTCCTATTCCTGCTGCTTTTTGTGTGAGAGATCACAAGGCTAAGGGTGTGAAGATGGTTGATTCTACTAATTTGGTGGTTGAAGCAATTGCAATTTGAGAGGGCCTATAATATTTCCTAGATAACCATTTTCATCAGCTCATTATTGAGTCTGATTCATTAACTATGGTTAATATTCTGAATAGAGAGTGGGATTCATCTCGGTTTGTGACAATGGAGGTCAATTTCATCAATAGGATCAGGAATACTATATTAGTAAGAGTACGACACTCCTTAAGGAAGGAAAATACTATTACTGATTTTTTTGCTAACTTAGTTTTTATTTATGTAGGTACTTATGAGATTAATTCTTTTCAATATGTCCCAAAAGCAGGCAAGAAGATATTAAATCTTTACAAATGTAACACTGCATACATGAGAATCAAATAGACAGACATTCTTAAAAGTTCTAATTAGATAGATTCACTTTTCAACTACCAAATCACACTCAGATATATAAGTATCAATGAGAAGTATACATGGGCAAACACTTGATACATAACTATAGCAATCTTCTAAAGTCTAAAGTTATTTGGGTTGGTTAATAGTATCACACACTTGGTGAGAGCGTAGAGGTTTCCAAAGTGGTAAGAAACCAGGACTCAGAAGTTGTAAGTGGTTTATTTGACTGATTCTAGCTCCTTTTGCATCCTCCACAGATCCAGTTACCTAGAAGTTTTCCTCTATCCCATAAATTGTATAAGCAAAGTAGAATTAGTTTTTTTATTCAAAGGTCTAAGATTTATATGGGGGTATTAATTTCCTTGTGAGATTCAATCCATCAAAGATTAGACTAAAGAAAAGGACTAAAGAAAAGGAGATCTAATTCAAATAGAATGCTTATAAATGCTTACCAGGAGATCTTTTCTATAGCAAGGAAATCGAAGATGAAGATTTAGCTTAAGCTTCCTTTTGATTTGACAAATACATAAGAGTCAATCTCTAAGTAAAGGTTTGACTACATATGGTATTCAAGAGAAGTATTTTTGTTGGTTGGGTGATGACCTCCATTAGTTTCGGTGGTCTTTGTCGGAGTCAAGTTCGCCTCTTGTCCATAAGCTTCTCTTGTTGCTTCACTTTCCCCTTTTTGTTGATTTATTTTGTTCCCATTTTCCTTTCTTGATTTTGTTGCTTTGATTTTTGTCTTTCTCCTTTGTCTTTATTTCTTCATGGGCTTTGGCTATTTGGCCCGGTTTGATTTTGTACATGGACTTGTTTATTTTTATGGATAAATTACATGAATCCCCAAACATCCATAGCATATATACATATTCTCTCACTACTTTTATTTAATTACATATCCTCCCACTTTTTAATAATTCTCTATCTACCATACTTGATACATAACAACAAGTAACAACCGCTGCTACTTCGCCTAAATCACCACATTCATTGGTAAATACGTATCAAATATTTTCTGACCAAAAATCACGCTAACTGATGATAACCCATGTTTTTCCCTCTTCATACTTTTTCTTTATCAACTTAGCATGACCTAACACCCACTTACCAACTCAAATTTAATTTTTTTGACATTTTTTTTTAGGTTTTGCAGCGTTAGGGGCTCCTCCATTGAAATCTGACTTCTCAATTCTTGCACTGATTCTTGCTCTACATCAGTGTCGATTATTTTTCAATAGGGATTAAGTTTTCACCATTCTTGCACCATTCATGCCATTACATATTCCTTCAATTTATCCTAAGGAGCCAATGCACAGATTGCTACGTTTCTGGTGAGAACGGCAAAGGTGGTTGTGGTGGTGCCGGCGAATGATGGAGGTGGCGGTGGTGGTAGATTAATGTATCAATAACAAGTATCAAGTATACATGTGTCAGGCATATGTATCTGACATATGTATCAAATAAATGTATTTGATACATACATAGATACATATCAAGAACTTGTGTTCTATGTAATATATGTATCATGCATATGTATCACATAAAATCAGTGTTATATAAGTAGCAATATATATATATATATATTATACATATGTATCAACACATATACATGTGCATATATATATATATATATATATATATATATATATATATATATATATATATATATTATACATATGTATCAACACATATACATGTGCATAAGATGTCTGATAAAATAAGTTGAAAATGTGTGACAAACATATTTTGATACATTTGAAAAGTTACCATAAACGTGTTCAAAAGGTTCCAGATTCCTATTTGAATGAAATTTAAACTTAACTGTTGCCTATGTTTGATACATATGCCATAGAGATTTTTTTTGTTGTTGATACATGTCTTTGATATATATTTTGATACAAAGTGACACCAGCCGAAATACACCAAACCCTTCCGAATTCCTATTTGAATGAAATTTAAACTTAACTGTTGCCTATGTTTGATACATATGCCTTAGAGAATTTTTTTTTGTTGATATATATTTTGATACATATTTTTGATATAAAGTGACACCAGATAGAAAATACCAAACCCACCACCCAACACAGTTCCAGCCAAATTAGAATCATTCATTATTTTGTTGAAATCCAAATCATCGAAAAACAACCGTTCCAATGAAATGCAGATCGTCGAAATTATTGTTCTTCTAGATTCAAATATCAGAAAATCAAAATTTTAAGAAAAAAGAGAAAAGATTAATAGAGATGGAAGGAATTGAGCCAAATTGTAAATTATAAGATCTAATGGAAAGTTTTTGAATTTTCTTCTGTTTTAGATATTTAAGAGATTCTCTCCCATGATTTATTCCCCTAAATAAATGTGATTTCTGTTATTTTCTTATTTAAGTTATTGATTAGTTGGCAATGTATCAAAACAATGTATCAAAAAACATCATTTAAGGGATTTTATGTAATTAGGAAAAGTTGTGGTAAGAAATGTAATTGGCTCCTTAACTTATGAGATTTCTGTAAGTTACCCTATTTTTATTGAATAAAGATGGCCTTTCAGGCCTTTTGATTAAAAAACAAAAAAAGATGTCAATTGTCCAAATCATTTGTGCGGCATAGTGCACTACCAGAAAGTGCCAAACTTTTTTCCCCTCTCCTTCATACAATATGTCAATTTTCAGTTACTGAATTCCAGGGCCTTCTTCTGTTTCTTTACGATTGAAATATTAAAGCCCTGTTGAAATATTTCAATATTTCAATGATGTGAATTTGTTTAAGTTAAGAATTAAATACTTATTTAGTGAATAGGTTTTAATTATTAATGATCTTGAATAAAATCTAAATATCATTAAGAAATATTTTCGTGTGAATAATGTTTACTATCACTCTGTCCACAACCATCAGCCACTACTAGAAACTACCTCTGCCATCATCTACCACCACTAATTTCAACCCAGCCATCACATCACCACCAACCACCTCTACCATTAAAATTATCATGCTACCAACCACAAACATTTGCTACCATACTTAGCACCTCCATCATTATAATTAATTCACTACCACAACCATTGTCGTTGCCATCTCTGCCATTACTATCAACCACTACCACCACTATGGCCAAATTTTACTGCCAACCACCTCCACAATCATAAGTAGCACCACTGCCATGTATTAGTTCGTGATGGTGCAATGGTTCATTTTATAAGGTTTATACAGCAAGAAGGCAATTGGGTTGCTGTGCTTGAAAGAAATCCAAGCAGAGAACGTGTGAAAATTAATGAAAAAATCATTAGGAGAGATTTTAGTTTCTTTCTTAATTCAGGTGATCAGGGTGTCTTTGGTCAAATAGAAAATCATGCTTATATTTTTCATCTATTTTCATATGAGCTTACATTTAAGTCACCTTTCGATCTTAGAATCACTGTCAGAAATAGGAAATTGTTGAATATCGAAAACTAGGCAGTAGATGCTTCATCTATAGATAGTGCTTCCGTTTTGGTATTACTTTCGACCCCATGTCAAGATCTATTTTGTTTGAAATTGACATCTCATATAGTGAAAAGATTATTGACTAAGGAATCAATGCCTGTTTCAACATTAGGAATGTCTTTAAGATCAGTTGCATTTAAGGAAGAAATTCATGATGCAATCATTGATGGACAAGATACAGAAGTTTCATTTGATGAATTCCCTTATTACTTAAGTGAGAACATAAAAAAATGTACCGATTGATGCTTCATATATAGACCTAAAGCATTGAGAGCAAGTTAAATATACCTTAAGCTTCAAGCGTCAACTCAAAAAATTTTCTTTCGAAGCCAGCATGATTTAAAATATATCAAGATATGCTTGTGAAGGCACTTGTTCATTATTATGGAGCTAAATTTCTCATTTTTTATAGCCATGCTTTTTTGGGTGGGATATATGTGAAGGATGCTGCACCAATTAAATAGGGATATAGTGCACATAAAATCTCAAGCAGGTTGAAGCATATGAGTTCTTGGTGATGTCTTTTGGATTGAGTAATGCCCCAGCAGCCTTTATGGACTTGATGAACCGTGTGTTCAGGCCGTATCTGGAATCTTTCGTGATTGTATTTGTTGATGACATTTTGATTTATTTGAGGAGTAGCGAGGAGCACGAGCAACATTTGAGGATTGCGCAACACATAGAGATCGTCGTATTTATACCAAGTTCTCAATGTGTGAGTTCTAGCTTGAGTCTGTAGCTTTCTTGGGGCATGTTATATCCAGACATGGTATCATGGTAGACCCAGCGAAGATTGAGGCTATTCGATATTGGGCTAGGCTCACGTCGCCTACTGAGGTTCGCAGTTTTATTGGGTTGGCAGGGTATTACAAATGTTTTGTTGAGGGTTTCTCATCCATTGCAGCTCCTATGACTAGATTGACCAGGAAGGAGGTTCTTTCAGTGGTCTGAGGGTTATGAGATAAGCTTCCTAAAGCTCAAGGACCGACTTACTTCTTCTCCTGTGTTAACTTTTCCAGTTGAGGGCAAGGGTTTCACTGTCTAATGTGACGCTTCTGTGTCGGCTTAGGTTGTGTTCTGATGCATCGAAGTCGCATGATTTCTTATGTATCTATACAACTAAAGGTGCACAAGCGTAATAAACCTACTCATGACTTGGAATTGGCAGTGGTAGTGTTTGCGCTCAGAATTTGGAGGCATTAACTGTACGGGGTTCATTGTGAGATTTATACTGATCACCGTAGTCTTCAACATCTTATGACTCAGAGGGATCTTAATTAGAGGCAGCGCCAATGGGTAGAATTGCTGAAGGACTATGACATCTCTATTCTCTATCATCCGGGAAAGTAGAATGTAGTTGCAGACGCCTTAAGTCGAAAGGCAGTGAGTATGGGTAGCTTTGCCTTCATTCCAGTCTCTCAGCGGTCATTGGCATTGGACATTCAGTCCTTAGCTAATTCAATGGTACGTTTGGATATCTCTGATCCTAGGAGAATTATTGCTTGTGTTGGGGCGAGGTCTACTTTGTTAGAGAATATTCAGAGTAGACAGTTTGAGGATAGTGAACTTCGTAGTCTTAGGTGAGTCCTAGAGGGCTACTTTGGGTTATGATGGTGTACTGAGATATGATAGTCGTGTGTATGTTCTGAGGTTTGGAGACTTGATTTCTTTGATTTTACGTGAGGCACACAGTTCCAGATACTCTATTCACCCCGAAATAGCTAAGATGTACCGAGATCTGAGGTAGCACTATTGGTGGAGTGGTATATGGTGAGATATTTCTGAGTTAGTAGATCGATGCTTGTGTTGTCAGTAGGTAAAGGCCAAGCACCAGAGACCCAGTGGTTTGCTTCAGTAGTTGCCCATTCCCGAGTGGAAGTGGGAGCGAGTCACTATAGATTTAGTTAGTAGATTACCTCGCACGTCCCGCGGTTTTGATAGTATTTGGGTTGTTGTACACCGGTTGACTAAGACGACACATTTTATACCTGTTCGAGTTTCCTACAGTGCTGAAAACTTAGCTCGTGTATATATTCAGGAGGTGGTTCTCCTACATGGAGTGCCAGTATCTATTATCTCAGACCGAGGGTCTCAGTTTACCTTTATTTTTTGGAGGACTTTCCAAGAGGAGTTGGGTACTCAGGTGGACCTCAGTACTGCATTTCATCCTCAGACCGACGGACAGTCAGAGCAGACTATTCAGGTATTAGAGGATATGCTCGATGCTTATGTGTTAGTCTTTGGGGGTCAGTGGGATTAGTTCTTGCCTTTAGCAGAGTTCACGTATAATAATAGCTTTCACTCCAGCATTCAGATGGCTCCATTTTAGGCTTTGTATGGTAGACAGTGTCGGTCTCTAGTTGGTTGATTCAAAACTTTGGAGATCAGTCCTCGTGGTATAGATTTGCTCTGTGAATCTTTGGACCAAGTTCGGGTGATTCAGGATAGGCTATGGACAACTCAGAGTAGACAGATGAATTATACTGTCCATAGACATCATCTATTGAGATTCAAATTTTGTGATAGGGTCTTCTTACGAGTATTGTCCATGAAGGGCGTGATATGATTCGGTAGGAGGGGCAAGCTTAGCCCCAGATATATTGGACCCTTTGAGATTTTGTGGACAGTTGGGGAGGTAGGATATGTGTTAGCTTTGCCTCTGGCATTTTTAGCTATTCACCAAGTGTTTCATGTTTCTATGCTTTGACAGTACATCCCGAGTGAGTCTCATATGCTATAGTGGGACTCGATTTAGTTAGATGAGTAGTTAGCATTTGTAGAGGAGCCTGTGTCTATTTTGGCCAGAAAAGTTAAACGATTGTGCTCTCGGGACATTTTAGTGGTTAAGGTACAGTGGTGTCACCGTCCAGTTGAAGAGGCCATTTGGGAGCTTGAGCGTGATATGCGAGCCTAGTATCCCTACTTGTTCACGTTTTCAGGTATGCGCTTATTCTTTACTTTCGCGGATGAAAGGCCTTATAGTAATGGATATTATAATGACCCATCAGGTCATTCCCACACGCGTGTTTATGATGTTTAAAGCCTTTTCATGACTGCCCCAGGTCGTGTATGACTTGTTGGGACAGGTAGTACGGTTAACTGGCAGTTCATTTAACTTTTAGAGTCACTTTCCTATGTTGAATTTTTTGGTAGTCAGGTATGACTCCAGGACCTAAACCCCTGTTAAATGGCCTCAGAATCCATTTTTGACTGTCTCATCGGATCCTAAATGTCAACTTTAGGTTAGGTAGACCTTTGGTATGGGTCTTGAGGTTCCCGGACTTGTTTTGGGTGATAGGCTGACTATTGGCTAAGTCGAGTCAGTGCTTGAGGTGTGGGCCACAATTTTAGTCTAAACGACCTCTGATAGAAATTTCAACAGTTCTATTGAGTCTGGAACATTGAAATTAGTTAGGTAGCATAGTTCATTTGTATGCACGGGACTCCGGATAGATCACAGACATATAGTCAAAATTGCCCGGACTTGGCCATTTTCGACATTGGCCATGCGCTTAAGCATCTATAGGCACGCCTTAGCACTGGGAGCTTAAGCGACCCTAGGCGCACTTTAGCAGTCAAGACAGGCTAGGCAAAAGCGCTTTAGAGGCCAAGGACATGGCTAAAGCGGCCATAGGCGCTTAAGAGACCCTTGGCTTCGCTTTAACAGCTAAGCGGGGGGAGCGGTGGAGCGCTTAAGCGGCCACTTATGGAGCGTTAGGCACTTAAACAACCACTTATGGCTCGTTAGGCTCTTAAGCGACCATAAGGGCGCTTTAGCGCCACCTGCCTTGGCTATATATAGACATTTCACCTTCATAGAAACACCATTTTCAAAGCTTCAAGCTCTTATATAAGCTTGTATAGCAAGGTCTAAGATTGGACACTTACATATTTAAGTTCGTGGCTTCGTTCTCGACATTTCTACGGTATGTTTTCCCGATTTTACAATCGTTTACGTTTTTATTAGATTTGTTGGTATTGTTATTGGTATTGGAGCTACGTATTGAGCTCAGATGATAAGATAGATGTTGTGACTATTGCTCACGGTGAGATTTAGAATGTTGTGACCGTTCTGATTTAGCGGGTTCTGCAAGCGGGCCCTTCGTGAGTTGTTTGGTCATTTTTTGACCTAGTGACATGTGGGTATCATTGGTTATGTTTTGACATCTAGCTTACCATTTTGATAGTGTGGCAGCAATTGGAGGCCTTTCGGAAGGGAAAGGCTCCAGCTTAGCGGGTTCTTTGACAGGCTTACGGCGATGTCCAGGTAGGTTAGACTTACATTTTCTTGCACATAGATTGGGTTTATATGTGATGTATGTATGTTGTTATGCTAGTATTGGGTTGGTATTGTAGTTATGGTGTTGTCTTACTGTATTTAGGCTTTTGATAAGGATAATGCCACCCGAACACGTTCCCAATCTGGTATCCTCGCAGTACGCCACAGGTGACCCATTTGGGGTTAGTGGGTAGTATACTATTGTTGGTTGGGGAATTATGAGATTATGGTTCATACTTGGCCAGACTTAGTTAGATCTGGGCGGATATTGCCAGACTTGGTTTTGGAACCCGTAGCGGGCCCAGCTATCATTCTTAGTCGGCATATTTAGTCCTCGATATTGTTAGACCTAGTTAAGACTGACTGAGATGGCCCATTGGTGTTGATATGAAGTAGACTTTCTCCAGTTATGTTGGTTTAGCCTAGTTGACCTTATTAGTCCCTGATAGCACTTACCTTTTATCGGTGTGACTAGCCGGGACGTAGAGTTGGGACCCGCCTTACCAGGACTTATTTTAGATACTCAGGGGCTTATGTATATCTTGCCTGACTATAGGCTAGTGACTTGAGGACCCCGAGACAGCTTTATAGCATATTATGAGCTAGTTTCCCTACTTATTTTGGGCTCGGTTTGGGCTGTGTGCTCGTTTATCTATGTTTGGGTGTCGATTCAGGCACTACTTCAGCAATGAGATGAGTTTCAGTTCAATTCCGGCCACTACGGGTATGATGCTTTGAGATACTGGTTACTATGAGTTTTGGTTCGAGTTCGGCCACTACAGGTATGATGGTTTTGTATACTGATGTTGGGGACCCCGACTTAAGTCCGGCCTCGGATATATATTATATGTGGCCTATCGTTATTACCCACAGTGATCGATTCGAATCCGACGTTGGTTCTGGTATTGTTATGGTTCTACTGGATATGGGATCAGCTACAGGTTTGTCGACGGTACTGCATTTACTATTCTTATGTGTCCCACCGGTTTATAGGGGCTAGAATGGGTATTGTATTCTTCTGTGTACCCAGCGGGCTTATGGGGGTCCAATTGGGTTATGTTTGAATTATGTGTTCTGTACGCAGTTACTTACTTATTATTCAGTATCGTATTTGCTTATTAGTTATACCCGGACTTAGCATGCACCCCCATACTTCATCTTGTTTATGTTACATTGAGCTCAGTCGGCCGATGATGCCTACTGAGTATCCATTGCCCCAGTACTCATACTGCACTTCTGCATCTTTTTCCGATGCAGATCCAGGCACTAGCAGATGACCGTGACGTGACTCTTCTCAGTACAGATTTTGGAGCAAGGAAAGCTTACTGACGTCCGAGGCAGTTCCCACTCCATCTCTGATGTATAGTCTTTTGGATCCGAGACTGTTGTATATATGTTGTGTATATTTGGTTTCTGTCTTGTATTCTGGATATGTCTAGTAGTGGGTCGTGTACTGACCTTACCAGGTCTTGGGAAGGGTTTTAGAGTTATATGCTGTCCTCCTCCTTTTTGTCCCGGTATGTATACTTCCTTTGTCTTTACATTAGTAGCATGTTGATGGTAGTAATTTTGCTTCATCTCCTTTCTTATGAGATCTCGCCTATTGGCCCGTCACTTGTCGCCCCGGGCTAAGGCTTGGCTTGCCTATTGGTGGTTTTCGGTAGGCGCCATCATGACTCAAAAATCGGATCGTGACAAATCACCTCGACTATCACAACTAGCACCACCTCCAAATACCACTAACACCATTGTCAACCATCACAATTTTTTTATCAATACAACCAATTACTACTGACATCAACCAACTTCACCGTTACTACAAACTGCCACTATTGCGCTCGACACGACAACGTACACCAACCACCTCCACTATTACTAGCGAAAATAAATGTTCTCTTTTTTATCAAATAATGATTTTATTATATTAAAATTTCATCTTTTTCTAATATCTAACTACTTTTCATTTGGATTGTATATTTATGATGTTTACAACTAAAAACATCATGCACATTCAAAATGTTGAAAAACAACTCTTAATCATTCAATGTTAAATTTAAATACATCATATTAATTATTCAGATATATATTTAGACAATTCAAATGTTCTTAAGCTTAATGCGAACTTATATTATTTTTGTACCATAGTATCTAATCGAAAATATTAATTTAGAAGACTTATAGGTTTCTCCTTGCGAAAAAGCGGATCTGTAAAAACCATGATTCATGTTATCAATCGTCAAGAATCCTTACAAAGATAAATTTTCTTTGTTCATATCCTAGATATACTCTAAAAGATCTAGATTGTTCTTTCTTTGTAAACCCCGGACGTCGTATTATGGCCAAAAAAATTCTCTTTTCCAACACTCATAATATTATATTTATATGCTATAAGTAGGATTTAGAGAAAAACAGACTAATGAACTAATAGGTTAATTAATACTCTTTATGAGTTGGACCTGATCTAATAGCTATTTCCAATATGTAGAATAAAACATTTAACTATTTTTGTATCTTAATCATATAAAAATTATTAATTTATAATTAGATAACTAGTTTACCATGAAGTGGTATTGTTTTGTAGTTAACTTTGACATATTCCCTTATAGGTAGTTTGCTAGAGTGAAATTATCTGAAGTGTAAATACACTGCTACTTGAAACTCAATTTGTGGATGGTAGTATTTTCACGAGTATCGTCTTTTCTTTTCTTACTTTTTTTTTTCCTTTTGCCTATCAAAAGATAATGGAGCGATTTAATTTCCTATCAAAAGATGTTAGGAAATGGATAGAATTTCGTCATTTTTAATAAAATATTTTGAGATCGAGCTTTGAAAATAGAAAAGTTTTTTGAAAGGAGCGATTTACCCCAAATGAGTTTGATGTAACGCACATCCAAATTAATTGAGCCAATAAATTATAAAAATTAGATGGCTTAAATAAAGAAGGTTTAATATATCAATAGTCTCTTCATTTTTCAGTAAATTTTATTTAACACACTGTTTATTTCGATTGAGTATTTGAACACATGATAGTGTTCCTATTAAATATTTTGGGTTCAAAATTTGAAAAAACTTGTTGTGCATGTAATTCTCAGTCATCGATTGACTAGGTTGTTAAGTTAATCATATATAATATGTCATTTAATATAATTATGCACAGTATTTTCAATTGAAATAGTTGTCAGTTTTACAACTTCTTCAGCTATGACGTATAATGAAAGGAGGTGACATGAGTGATTAACCTTCTTTTTTTTTTTTAACGTAACGAGTAAAGTTTTTTCAAATTTAAACTAAAAATGTTAAATAAAAATACTTTATTATGTATTCAGGTGCTCAATGAGAATAAGTCGTAATTCCAAATTTAAATAAAACTTGCTGCCAAGTTTAAGAGTTCGTCAATCGATGTATTAAGCCTCAAATAATGTTTTCATCTCCAATCTATTGTCACTTTTGGTGTTGTAAAGAGTTCCTTGACTTGAGGTTAAACTGAAAAGTGATGATTAAACTATAAGAAAATAACATGATGATCTAGAAACTTTTATTCAATTATTCTGTCCTAATTGCCCTTCAATGATTGGCGTTTTATGTTGGGTTAGGAGTCTTTTTTCCTTCTTATGTTAATAAATAAAGCCCAATATGGACCAACCCACTTTGTCCATAGCCCAATTCTATTGGGTATATATATATATCTTTTTAGGTCTTATTTCACTATCCACAAAGAGAGTTTCAGCGGCCAAAACAGAGAGCAGATTTTCGCACCCAAAATTTCAGCCCTAACTAGCCAACTTCAAATTAAGATTTCCGCTTCATTTCTTGTCCGATTGAGCTAAATTTTGGATAGCTTGTTGTTCTCATCTATTTGATTAGGAACTGACAGAGTTGGATTTGGTGCCCCGCAGCTCCAGTTTTTCATCCATGAACAGTAGCTGTGTTGTCCCTTTATTTCTCTAGTTTTTGGTGTTGTGATTTATGTATTGCTGCTCCTTGTTTGACACTTTTTTGGTGGTCATTTTGGAGAACACTATTGTAACTCTTGGTGATTATATTGGAAGTTTTGGTCCGTGGTTTTTACACTTCACACTAAAGGGTTTTTCACGTAAATCTTGGTGTCTCGTGTGGTTGGTTTCATTTTGTTCTTTCTTATTTCGTTTGGTTGATATACTTGCTTCCTTATTACCATTGTAATTGGATTTGTTTGTCTTCTCTTGATTCAAATTGAAATGAAAATTTTAGGCTTGAGTATTCTTCCGCTGCTACCTTGTTGTGCACTTTGTTATTGCCCTTGCCTTTCCCAACAAAGTGGTATTAGAGCATAGGTTGTTGTTGATTTTCTATTTGAATGATGAAGGCAAATATGAGCAAAATGGTTTGTTTGAATGGTAGTAATTATCATACTTGGAAAGGAAAGATGAAAGATCTTCTATTTGTCAAGAAAATGCATTTGCCTGTGTTCGCTTCTAATAAACCTCAATCCATGTCAGATGAGGATTGGGAATTTGAGCACCTACAGGTTTGTGTCTATATCAAACAATGGGTTGAAGATAATGTTAGAAATCATACTGTGAATGAGACACATGTCAGAAGTTTGTGGGATAAAAGTGAGACACTTTATACTTCGAAGACTGGCAATAACAAGTTGTTCCTGTTGAAACAATTGATGAATATCAGGTATAAAGAGCGCAGTCCTATTTTTGATCATATAAATGATTTTCAGGGTGTCCTTGATTAGCTGTCCTAAATGGGTGTAAAGTTCGATGAAGAAATTCAGGAACATTGTCTTGTTAATACTCTGTCAGACTCTTGGGAAACTCTTCGAGTTTTTTTGACTAATTCTGCTCCCAGTGATGTTGTAACTATGGAATATGCTAAGTGTGGTGTCTTAAACGAAGAGATTAGAAGAAGATCTCAGGCCTCATCTTCTTCAGCTTCACACTCTGATGTTTTGGTTACTGAAGATAGGGGGAGAAACAAGTCTAGAGGCCATAATGATAAAGGTACAACCAGAAGCAAGTTGAAGTCCAAATACAAGAATGTGACATGTGACTATTGCCACAAGAATGGGCATATCATGAAATATTATAACAAGCATAAAAGAGATATGAGATGACAACAGAAAGAAGGCGATAATGAAAATCGTGTTGCTATTGTTGCTAATGATAATCTTGTTGTTGCTTGTGGTGAAAATGCCATTAGTCTTGTTCATGATGAGTCTAGCTGGTTTGTGGATTCTGGTGCTACTTCTCATGTCACGCTCAAGAAGGAATTATTTTCTTCTTATACTCCAGGTAATTTTGGGATGTTGAAAATGGGCAATAATGATGAGTTTGAAGTTCTTGGCATTGGGACAGTTTGTTTGGAAAGTAACAATGGTTCCAAACTTGTTCTCAATAATGTCAAGCATGCTCCAGTTGTTCGCTTGAATCTGATTTCTGTAGGGAACCTTGATAATGAGGGTTATATTAACACCCTTGGTGCTGGCCAGTGGAAGCTTACTAGAGGTTTAATGGTTGTGGCTCGTGGTGACAAGTTGTCTAACTTGTACATATTTCAGAGCTCTATCTCTAGAGGCTCAGTAAACTTGGTGGAGAATGATACCTCATCAGAGTTATGGCATAGAAGGCTGAGTTATATGAGTGAGAAGAGGATTGATACTTTGGCTAAGAAAAATTTGCATTCTGGAGTGAAACAAGCAAAGTTGAAGAAATGTGTTCATTGCTTAGCTGGTAAATAGAAAAGAGTTTCTTTTCAGGGTCATCCGCCTTCAAGAAAGCTTGATTTGCTGGAGTTGGTACATTTTGATTTATGTGGTTCTTTTAAAGTAAGGTCTCATGGTGGTGCACTTTACTTTATGACTTTAATTGATGATCATTCTCGCAAACTCTGAGTATTTCCTTTGCAGTCCAAGAATCAAGTACTTGATGTATTCAAGGGTTTTCAGGCCTTAGTTGAGAGACAGACAGGGAAAAAATTAAAATGCATCCGCTCAGATAATGGTGGTGAGTATATTTGTCCTTTTGATAGATATTACAGAGAGCAGGGTATTCAGTATCAGAAAACTCCTCCAAAGACTACTCAGTTAAATGGTTTAGCAGAGAGGATGAACAGAACTCTAGTTGAGAGGGTTAGATGTATGCATTCAGATGCTAAGCTGTCAGATTCTTTTTGGGCAGAAGCTCTTAATACTGCTGCTTGTGTTATTAATTTATCTCCTACTGTTGCTTTCGATGGTTGTGTTCCTGACAGTGTTTGTTCTAGTAAGAATATTTCTTATGATCATCTTAAGAGTCTTTGGGTGTAAAGCCTTTGTGCATGTTCAAAGTTGGATGTTAAAACTAGGCAGTGTATCTTCATTGGTTTTGGTCAGGATAAATTTGGCTATCATTTTTATAATTCAGTTGAGAAAAAACTTATTAGAAGCCGCCGTGATGTTGTGTTCTTTGAAGACCAACCAATTGAAGATTTTGACAAAGCTGATAAGGTTGATTCTCAAAGTAGTGAGAGCCTGGTTGATGTTGATCTAGTTCCTTTGACTATTGTACCTGAAGAAAATTTTCATAATGATGAAAATCAAGTTGATAATGAAGATAGTGATCATGTTCAGAATGACCAGGATGATGTTAATGTTCTAGTGCAAGATGATGTGGTTGATCAACAACCAGTTATTATTGATGCTACAGAGAGTTCTCTCAGACGATTTACTAGAGAGAGAATACTTTCATCTCGTTATTCTTCCAATGAGTATGTACTCTTGACTGACGGGGGAGAACCTGAGAGTCTTGATGAGGCCATGGAAAGTGAAGAAAAAGAAAAGTGGTTTGATGCTATGGAAGATGAGATTAAATCTTTGCATGATAATCATACCTTTGATTTGGTTAAGTTACCTAAAGACAGAAAACTTTGAAAAACAGGTGGCTTTTCTGGGTGAAACATGAAGATGGTAATCCAGTTCCATGGTACAAAGCTAGATTAGTTGTGAAGGGTTTTAACCAAAAAAAAGAGAGTTGATTTTAATGAGATATTCTCTCCAGTTGTAAAGATGTCATCCATTCGTGTGGTTCTAGGCTTGGCTACAAGTTTAGATTTAGAAGTTGAGCAAATGGATGTTAAAACTGCTTTTCTCCATGGTGACTTAGATGAAGAGATTCATATGGAGCAGTCAGAAGGTTTTGAAGTCAATGGAAAAGAGAATTATGTTTGTAAATTGAAGAAGAGCTTGTATGGTATGAGTCAGTAAGGCTTCAAGAAGACTTCTTTAGACCATTGTGTTTGTGCGAAAATTCTCTAATGGTGACTTTATTATTATGTTGCTTTATGTTGATGGAATGCTT
Organism: Capsicum rhomboideum; assembly: GCA_031232105.1. NCBI lineage: Eukaryota > Viridiplantae > Streptophyta > Magnoliopsida > Solanales > Solanaceae > Capsicum > Capsicum rhomboideum. The sequence goes on from CP124714.1 coordinate 154,422,350, forward strand.
GTTGTTGGGCATATGCTTGCAGGATTCAGAAGTTGTAGCAAGAGTTGAGTAAGTCTTTTTCTATGAAAGACGTAGGACCAGCAAGACAGATTCTTGGCTAAGGTTGTGGTTGTCCATGAAAGAAAGGCCAAGAAGTTGTGGTTAATACAAAAGAAGTACATTCAGAAAGTACTTCACAGGTTTAACATGGACAAGGCTAAGGTTGTCAGTACACCTTTAGCTATGCACTTCAAATTGAGCATGAAGCAGTGTCCTTCCAGTGATGATGAGAAGGAAGATATAAAAAAAGTTCATTATGCTTCAGTCGTTGGTAGTTTGATGTATGCAATGTTTTGTAGAAGACCGAATATTGATCACGTTGTTGGTATTGTTAGCCATTTTCTTTCTAATCTGGGAAGAGAACATTGGAATGCTGTGAAGTGGATCATGAGATATCTTTGTGGCACTTCTAGTCTGAGTTTGTGTTTTGGTATAGGGAAGCCTATTCTTTGTGGTTATACTGATTCAGACATGGACTTCAGGGTACTTGGTTACTTTTGCAGGGAGAGTTGTGTCTTGGCAATCTAGGTTGCAAAAATGTGTTGCTCTATCTACTACAGAAGCTGAGCTTATTGTTGTCGTTGAAGCTTGTAAAGAGTTGCTTTGGATGAAGAGGTTCTTGGGGGAACTTGGTTGTGCTCAAGAGAGGTATGTGCTTTATTACGACAGTCAAAGTGCTATACATCTTGGAAAGAATTCTACATTTCATGGTCGGTCTAAACACATTGATATGAGATACCATTGGATTCGAGATGTGTTAGATTCTAAGTTGCTTGAAATTGTGAAGATTCATATGGATGATAATGGTTCCAACATAGTGATTAAAGCTTTGCCAAGAGGGAAGTTTGAATATTATTGCATGATCGTCGGGATGGCGGTCTCCTCCACAAAGTCGTGAGGGGAAGAATTGTTGGGTTATGGATCTTTTTTCCTTCCTATGTGGATAAATAAAGCCCAATTTGGACCAACCCACCTTGCCCATAGGCCCAATTCTATGGGGCATATATATATATAGATTTTTTAGGTCTTATTTCACTATCCATAAAGAAAATTTCAGCAGCCAAAAGAGAGAAAGATAGCAGATTTTCGCACCCAAAATTTCAGCCCTAAATAACCAACTTCAAATTACGATTCCCGCTTTGTTTCTTGTCTGTTTGTGCTGATTTTTGGAAAGCTTGTTCCTCTCATCTCAATATTTGATTAGGAACTGAAAGAGTTGGATTTGGTGCCCCGTAACTCCATTTTTGCATCCGTGAACAATAGCTGCGTTTTTAGTGATTTTGCTCCTTTATTTCTCTAGTTTTTGGTGTTGTGATTTATGTATTGTTGCTCGTTGTTTGACACTTCTTTGGTGGCCATTTTGGATAGAACTATTGTAACTCTTGGTGATTATAGTCGAGTATTTTATCCCATGGTTTTTTACTCTTTACACTGAAGGATTTTCCACGTAAATCTTGGTGTCTCGTGTGATTAGTTTTATATGGAAAAAGGGTCAGAAATATACCCAAACTTTGACGAAAATTATTGTAACACGCCTGAACTTTGCGGGGGTCCTATGACCCCCCTGAACTATTTATTAACGTATTTTAGTGACATTTATTTGCACTAAATTAAACTTTTTTATTTATTTATTTATTAGCATATTTTATTTATTTACTAGCGTATAAATGTCACTAAAATATGCTAATACATAGTCCAGGGGGGTCATAGGACCCCCGCAAAGTTCAGGCCTGTTACAATAATTTTCGTCAAAGTTTGGGTATATTTTAGACAATTTTCCCATTTTATTTTGTTCTTGCTTAAATCTTTTGGTTGATATACTTGCTTCCTTATTGCCATTGTGCTTGGATTCGTTTGTCTTCTCTTGATTCAAATTGAAAGAGAAAGTTTAGACTTGGGTATTCTTCCGTTGCTATATTGTCGTGCACTTTGTTAGTGCCCTTGCCTTTCCCAATATTTCCCTGTACAATATGATGTTGACTAAATTAGAAGGAAACAATTTATTCCTATATTGATGTGGAATGTATTGTCAAATAAATTCGTATTTGAGGAAAGAAAAAAGTTAACTTAGGGTGTGTTTGGGACAAACGAATTTTGTTTTAAAATTTTCCTCATGTTCTGTTGTTCAAATTTTTTGAAAAATTTATTTTCAGTAGGAAAACTAGTTCCTTAAAAATAAGAAAAATAACTTTTTTTAAGGGTCTGCTTGGAAAGCCACCCTGGAAATTTGATTTGGTGTGATTGAGTGTAATTATACTATTTGTTATGTTTGGTTAGCCAGATAATTACTCGGTCAATATGTAATTGAGTGTAATTGGCAGGAGATAATTACACTCTCCAATTCACAGAAGGAGCTGTGAATTACTGGTAATTACATGGTGTAGTTACAAACTGGTTACTTTTTATTTTTTTGCTTTAATTTATTTTTTATTTCTATTATTTTATTATTCTAATATTTTCTTAAAATATATATATATTTTTATATTACTTATATTTCGTTTCCTTCTTATTTCTCAACCTTTACTTCTTGCGATTCCATGCAATTGTTCGTATTACCTATTTTTATTTATTTTATGTTTATTTTTTTCATTTAACATAATTTTTTTAGTATTCTAATTCTTAAATTAATTTAAAATTCATTGTTTAATAAGGTTATAGACTTACATTTTCCTTTTCTTTTAAATCATATTTATGTACGTTATGTTAAAATTTGACATAAGAGTATTGTGTTAACTTTTTTATTTTGAATTTTGAACTTATGTTATATTTTCAATTTCAATTTATTTGTTTTACTAGTATTGACTTGATATTTCACATTGTAAGCCATTCATTTTTTAATTAGACTTGATAGATATATCTTTTTGTGAAATTTTATGACATTATATTTATAATATTAATTTCTTTGTAAAACATGCATTTCATGAAATCTTTTACTTTTAGTTTTTATGATTATTTTAATTAAAATATACTAATTTAAAATATATAAATCAATTTATTTAATAATATTAGTTAAGAACATATGTTTATTAATTAATATATTTTAAAAAGACAATATATATATATATATCTTTAAATGTTTAATTTAATATCATTTATAAAGGTCTTTATTTGTCTAATACAAATTTTTAGTTTTTTATAATTAGCTTTTATTTTAAAAATTTAATATAACCATGTAATTACACTTGTACAACCAAACAGTAAACTTATAATTACACTGTAATTATATTGTGATAAACAAACAGGTCATCTTAATTACTAGGTTGTGTAATTACTTACACCAATTTCAATTACCAGGTGGCTTTCCAAACAGACCCTTAGTGAAAGTAGGAAAAATAAGTTCCAGAATTGACATTCCATATTGATTGTGTCCTCCCCACTCTTCAATACGATTCATCTTCACCCCAACCCCCTAGTCTCCACTCTACACTACTACCTTGCTCCAACCTTATCTCTCATATATTTGTCTAGATTATATAGAAAAAATAAGTATGTTAAAATTGTAATGGCATACCATCGAGCGTAAGCATATGAAAAATCTGAAATACGACGTGATATATACCTGAAAACCCTTAAGAAATGCATAGGAAAGAAGGTCTTATTAACCTGCTTAACAATCTCTTGACCAACTCCAGGCCTAATAGAAATCAATGAATTCATGTTGGGTTTTTGAGAGGTGTGAATGTAAAATGAATAGGTTTTTTCCCAAAAAGACACTAGGAAAAAGGATGCAATAGCTGTGACTTTTCCGATATCTTATGACTTTTTCTATTAGTTGTGACTTTTGCGATAAGACATAGTAAACACCTCTTCATACTACATTTTCATTGGCTATAAATTTAGAGGACTAACCTCCGTTTTCTGCATCAAAATTCTGAACTTCTTCTGCATATTTTCTAATAAATAAATATTGACTCCTTTTATGACTTGTTACCGTCTTTGCGTTCTGTGAAGTCGTCATTGACATTTGAGGTATTGTTATTTCAGCGACAGGTATGTTCATTTTATCTTGGGAGGAAGTAATCCAAAACCCGGATACAGTGAGGGGATAAAATTTCTTAAGGATACATAGTGAATTTTGTGGATTCAGATATTTTGATTAAATTTTTTGCTTTTCTATTTTTCTGTTTATTTTGATTCTTTTGATTTACTATTTTGAACATAGAATACCAACAATTCATAATAAGTTTCTCGTACCAAAAAAGATGAATTCCAAAGAAGAAGAGCAAAACAAACGAAGCATGCTTGAAGTAAACCAATCCCTTGAATTGTTACAAAAAACTCATTTATATTTCCTGAAGAAAATATTTGTGAAAAAACATTTTTTAAGTACCAAACAAACCCTTAAATATAGAAAAAACTTTTTTTTTTTTTTGGGTTAAATATAGAAAAACTTACACCTGAATAAGTGTCACTTTCTTATGATTGGATTTTCATCTAATTAAGAACTTAAATAGCAAACATTTTTGTAGCTAGATTCTCTTGAAATTTCCTTTAAAAATGGCCTATTCTTGAATGAACGATTATAAAAAAATTGTGTGATTGATAGAAAATTTAGATATGTATTTTGTGATTTTTGTCTGATGGACCATCTTTTCTTTTTTATTTAATGCCTTTGAGGTTTATTTTTTTAAATTATTAATTGTATTTGGTAGGGTCGAGAATCATTTTGATTGTGCCTCAAGAAAAGACTCATTTGCATTTTTGCTCTTATTTTGTCCTATTTTTAATTTACGTTTTCTATCATAAATAATTTTTTTATGGAGCATAAATTTATATTTTCGCATCATAATATCTCATAAGTTATGTCCAAGAGCTGCTCAATACTACTGGTGGCCTAAAGTGGAAGTTCGATAAGAGGCGTTGATATTTTTTTTAAAAAAAAGATATAATATATAATTTTCTATCTAAGATCAATTTTTTAGAGCTTTTTGAGATGCAAAATTATGAATAATAATTTTTCATATAATCGATTTTATTCTAATAATTATTTTTCAATTGATATATAATTAATCTATTCAATCTCACTTAAGACATGGTTGATCTTAAGTAAGATTTTATCAATTTTAATTTTGAATAAATAGTAAAAGGACAATAAATGTCTATGTAATAAAAATATCAAGAAAAATAAATTTTAATTGAAAATATTAATACTAAAAATTAAAATAACAAAACCTGATTCAATACTCAATCTGAAAATAAGAACTCTTGTTACATAAACTATCAATATCCAAGTAAAACTAAATCAATAATATTGTTAAAAAGAGATATGTTGAAGTATTGAAGGAATAAAGATTGAAAAGAAAATAATAGAGGAGGATGAACTATGTACGTAGATATATAAAAAAGGATTGGGTATTGTATAACCCAAGAAAGGAAATGAAAAGTCTTATTTTAATTGAAAAGATTAAAAAAGAATAATGATTACTTTTTATCCTTTCCTTTCATAAATTTTTCATTTATAAGCGTTACAAGTGTTTCTTTAAGGCTTACCTTTTGTCAAATCAAAGTCCAAAAAGTATCTTTCCTTTCTAGTGAATAGATATAGTAAATACATATACATGCCTTTTAACTTAGTCTCAGCTGACATCTATGTCCTCCAACTTTGGATGTGCACAAGTAGGCACTTAAAATTGTATAAAGTTGAACAAGTAGACACATATATCCAATGTGGCATAATACACGTAGGCGTCACGTAGGATGCAAATTGGTCACGTAGGACGCCACATAGGATACATGACTCTACTTGTTCAACTTTATACAAGTTTAATTGCATACTTGTGCACACCTAAAGTTGGAGGGGATAGATGCAAGCTGAAGCCAAGTTAAAATGCACCATCGGCAACAAGGAAAAGAACATCACCCTCATTGGCAATCGAGTTAAGAATATTTAGTCCTAAATAAAGTTGATCTACCTACTCTTACATTCCTTATGGTAGTTACTAATGATCCTTGGATTTGGCATAGGAAGTTGGGTCATGCCAGCATGCATACTATTGAAAACTTTAGAAACTTGAACTGGTTTTGTGTCTGCCCAAATTAAACTTTTCAAAACTCATGTTCTTGTTGCCTTTCAATTAGGTAAACACTCATTCTTCTTTTAAAACTAGATATATTGTTAACACTTCAAAACCTCTTCAACTTGTACATATGAATTTATTTTTCCCTATTAGAACTGCCAGCATTGATGGTAAGAAATATGCATTTGTTATTATTGATGATTTTTCTCATTTCACTTGGGTCATCTTTTTGGCTCATAAAGATGAAGCCTTCATAAATTTTGAGCAATTTTGTAGGAAAGTGCAGAGAGAAAAAGGATGTTCCATTTCCACAATTCACAGTGATCATGGGAGAGAGTTTGAGAACAAATCTTTTGAAGAATTTTGTAATCTTTACGGCTACACTCAAAACTTCTCCTCTCCTTGCACACCTGAACAAAATGGAGTTGTGGAAAGAAAAAAATGATCTTTACAAGACATGGCCAGAACAATGCTCATTGAATGAATTCTTCCTGACCACTTGTGGGCTGAAGCTGTAAGCACTACTTGCCATATTCTTAACAAGTATTAGGCCCATTTTGAAAATGCCCCCTACAAACTTTGTAAAGGAAGGAAACCCAAGATATTTTTTATCCCTTTGGATGTAAATGCTTCATTCACAATAATGGTAAGAATAATCTTGGTAAGTTTGAACCTCGAAGTGATGAAGGTATTTTTTTCGGCTACTCGCCTATTAGTCATTCCTATCGTGTCTTTAATAAAAACTATCTCTGTGAAAGAATCCGTTCATGTTGTTTTCAATAATTCTATCCCAAATGTATCAGAAGCTCGTATTATTGAATTTGATGTAGGAGATGAAGATGGAAAAATCCAGTCTCCATTGTAAACTTTTCTCAACAAAATGCAAAAATTGATACCAAGTCGACTATTCTAGAAAGCACAAATATTTTAGAGTCGACTATTGGTCCAGAGTTGACTAGGACCAGTCATATTCCAAGAGAATGGAGAAATGAAGCTAGTTTTCCAAATGACTTTATCCTCTGAAATCCTGATAAGAAAATGCAAAAAAGGCAAGCATCAGTCGCTCTTGTATCTCAAATGGAACCAAAATGCATTGATGAGGCCCTAAAAGATGAATCTTGGGTTTATGCTATGAAAGAAAAACTCAATCAATTCGAAAGAAGCCAATTATGGACCTTAGTTCAAAGACCCAAAAATGCTTCTATAATAGGCACAAGATGGGTTTTTCGAAACAAGTTAGATGAGGAAGGAAAGGTTATTAGAAACAAAGATAGACTAGTAGCTCAAGGCTACTCACAACAAGAAGGTATTGATTATAATGAAATTTTTTCTCCGGTAGCAATTTTAGAATCTATTCAAATTTTACTTGCCTATGCTTCTTTTAAACAGTTCAGGCTTTTCTCAAATGGATGTTAAAAGTGCTTTTTTAAATGGATTTATTAAAAAAGAAGTTTTTGTTAAACAACCTTCCGGTTTTGAAAATTCATCTTGTCCTGATTGTGTTTTTAAATTGTCCAAAGCTCTTTATGGTCTCAAACAAGCCCCCAAATCTTGGTATGGATGTTTGAGCTCCTTTTTACTATACAAAAATTTTCAAAGTGGTAAAATTGGTACTACCCTTTTAATTCAAATGACTGCCTCAAATATTTTAATTATTCAAATTTATGTTGATGATATTATATTTGATAGTTCTGACTCTGGTTTGAGTAAGAATTTTGATGAGTTAATGAAAGGAGAATTCAAAATGAGCATGATGGAGGAATTAACATTATTCCTAGGACTACAAATCAAGCATTCAGCTGAAGGAACCTTCATAAGTCAAACCAAGTACACCAAGGAGCTTATAAACAAATTCAGATTGGAAAAGGAAAAAGTTTTTGGAACTCTCATGAGTCCTTCAATATGTCTAGAAACTGATGCACCAGGAAAGACGTTGATGAAAAGCTATTTCGTGGATTGATAAGCTCACTTTTATATGTCATTGCAATCCGATCAGACATCATGTTTAGCGCATGCAAGCATGTAGGATCTCAATTAGCTCCTAAGGAATAACATCTGACTATAGGCAAAAGAATCATTCGATAGATCATTAGGACTCAAGACTTTGGTCTTTGGTATCCCCACTCTAACAATTTTGACCTTATATACAGATGCAGATTTTGAAGGTGATAAAACGGATAGAAAAAGCACTAGTAGAACATATCAAATACTTGGAGAAGCTCTCATCTCCTGGCATAGAAAGAAATAGAGTTATGTGGCTCTATCCACTATAGAATCTAAATACTTGGCACTCGACAGTTATGGTACTCAACTACTTTGGATGAAACATCAATTGCTTGACTATGATTGTGTGTATGATCATGTATCTATACTATGTGACAATACTAGTGCTATTAGCTTGTCTAAATATACTGTGCATCACTGTAGAGCTAAGCATATAGATATCAAACATCATTTTATTCTTTATTATGTTGAAAATAGTGACTTTTCTTTAGAATTTGTTGATTCCGAAAATCAGTTAGCTAATATTTTTATAAAACCTTTGCTAGAAGAAAGATTTTGTTTTCTTAAAATTTTTTTAGGTGTGACTGCTTTTAATTAAATACGTGTATCTGTGAAAAAATCTTTTGATTGACATATCTATTGATTTTCTTCCCTTAATTACTACCATCTTTTCATCTTCCCTTTAATAAATTAAAATCCTTTCACCTTCTCCCTTTCTCTCTTTATATTCACCCTTCATTGTTTTTCTTTTAAACTTCCTTAGCTCCGCATCTTTCCTTCTCCTTATGGAAAAATCCTCTCTAAAATCTTCTCGCGTTGTAGCAAAAGAGTCAAAAACCTTTGATTAACAGTTCCTCTTTTGAAATATCTGATTCCTCCAAGGTTGGATTTCAAGAATCTACTGTTGCTAAGAAAATTCCCCCTTCTTCTGGACATGCAAGCAAGAAATTGAAGTCAAAATCATCCATGGCTCTAACTCTTGAGGACATACATCTCTTCTAGGGATCTGCTGTAAAGACCCAAATCGTCGTTATGCTAAAATGGAGAATAAAAGCCTTGCCTAGTTTCCCCTTAGACCAAAAATTGAAAGTTCAGGGATGACCTAGTCTTAGATATATTTTAAGTGTATGGTGGTCTAGGAAAATTTAGTAATGATTTGAGAATTTATTGGTGTTTTTAATTTGATTTTGTATTAGAGGACGAGTTTAGGAAGTCATAGAAACTTTCGGTACGTCAAACAGGTTAGTAGAACCCTGTTTATAGCAATTGTCGTGAAAGGTTAGTTCATGATATCGTATTTTGAGAATCATGTTATGAAATGTACAAAACTAGGATCAAGTCCCGAGTTACTGCCTTGGGCTGCTGAAGTGGCAGAAGTGCCACAGTGGTGGCAACCCATTTGGCCTGAGGGCTGCTATAGTGGAAGATTCTCCGCTGTAGCGGTAAAGGTGTCGTTGCACCTGTGAAAACACAATTTTTCAATTTTAGAAACCAAAAAACTTGTTTTTCATTCCTACTTTTTAAAAAACGTGTAAGGGCTTAGCAAAAGGCAATTTTCTATAATTTTTGGAGCTTTAATCTATGGAGGTAAGGTTTCTTTACATTTTAAACTTGAATCACTCCTTTAAATTCTTAGAAATCACAAGAATCCTGTCATGGTAGAAATTGGAGTTTAGCCCTAATTTATGAACTGAAGGAAAATTGGTGGGGAATTCATTTATTTCAGTTGTTATTAATTCTAAGAGTGTTAGAAAACACTCTGTGTGGTAGCATTCTTATTGATAATGCTAAATTATGTATAATTCATGAGGTTTAAAGGGTAGAAAATCCTAAGATGGTGAATAGATTCCTTATGTTAAGTTTGTAAATTTAAGTTCTTAATGGTTAGAAAAGGTGAAATATTGAAATGGATCTTGTACAATTATTGTGTATAGATCAAGACTAGACTGAAAGAGAAAGGAAAGACAAAATTATGGCGTTATAGTGATTCGAACAAGGAATCGAGGTAGGTTATGGTTTAATTGTAGCAAAAACTTGCTTGACTTTGTGCTTATATGTGAATTGAGTGTTCGTGATTGCCTTCGGGCACTAGTAATTATTGACTGCATCTTACATTTGCATTGATATTGATAATGATATTGAAATGATGTGGAGGTAATGTTGTGATGATATTGATAATGATATCGAGATCATGATGAGATGATATTGAGAATGATATTGATACTGATAATGAGATGAAGTTTTTATGTTGTTGGTGTTGATGAGGTGATGATGAGATGATACATACATCTTGCATATATGCATTCATCATATGCATTGAAATGTATATGTATATACTTATGTTATGATGAACCTTGTTGAATAATCTGCCTAAGTGTAATTGGTGTAATCATATACTTATATTCCTGATGATATGAAATGTTATATATGTACTTAGTTGTCACTAATTGTAAATTTTTTCTTAATCACTGTTCCTTGCATTTGATTTGCCTATTTGTATTGTGTTGAGTTGAGTCGGCATATGATACCTACCAATACTTAGTTGATGTAATGATACTACATGTAGTCTTCTTTTTATTGAATCCAGATCATGTTTCAGCGTTTGAGATGAGATCTTAACTCTAGCCAATGATTTTAGACTTTGATTCTAGAGTGAGCACCATGACCAGGCAGCTATTGGATCCTCTTATTATCGTTCATGTCCTTTGTTTTGGGACTAAAACTTTCCTATTATTTCAGATTTTTGGATGATCTGTTCGATTTGGTTTTGGATATTGTTAGATGTTCTTTTACGATAACTTTAAGTCCAGAGGGTTGTAATAATTAGAGATATTCTTCACTCTATTTCTTGGTTATGACTACTTGTTTAAGATTAGATATTTCTTTTGTTGATCAGTATTGTGCTTTAGTGTTTTAAAGACAGAATTTTTCAAAGGAAACTTGTGAAGGATCAGACTTAAATGGGTAAGAGATGGTTTAGATGGTCCTCCCACTATAGTGTTAGGGTGGATTCCAATCATGACCACTTTGATCGTGACAAAGATGGTATCAGAGCATTGATTTCATAGATTTTATTGTACAAGAACAGGTCTAGTAGAGTCTTACGAAATGGTACAGAGACACCTGTACTTTTCTTTGAGAGGTTACATAGCTTTAGGAAATAAAATCCTCTTCTTTCTTCCATTCGTGCTATTACTTGATTCCAATTGGTATGTGGTGATCTAAATCAGTATCTAATTTCCTTCACTCTTATTTTATAAATAGTGAATACTCATTCCACCAGAACAGCAGCAGCCGCACCAGCAGTAACACCCGTATCGGCTACTGGGGCTGTAGTTTGGGGTAGGCCTCGAGTGAGGGTCAGGGCAAAAAGAGGAGAAAGATGGATGGCACCTATCAGGGCTCTGAGATCAGAATGTTTTCATTTAGACTGGTGATGAAAAATGATGAGCATGAACTATTCTATAAATTTATGAAGATGAAATCATTAGTGTTCTAGGATACTGAGTTAGAGGATGCTTTTGAACTCTTGATTGATTTTCATGAGCGTCTGCATAAGATAGATATTGTAGAAAGGTATAGTATGGATTTTGTGTCATTCCAGTTGCAAGCAGAGGCCAAGTAGTGGTGGAGGTCCTTTGTTCAGTGTAGGGTTGTCTTACCTCCACTTAGTTTGGCTGAGTTTCAGAATGTGTTTCTTGAGAAGTATGTTTCTCATGCATATCGAGATTAGAAAAATGATTTGTTTCTGAGGCTAGAGTAGGGTGATATGTCTGTGGAGGCCTTTGAGGCCAAGTTTCATGCTTTGTCACATTATGCCCTTCAGTTGATTACTTCAGAGGAGGAATAGATCAGGTACTTCGTGAAAGGTTTGAATTCAGTGATTCAGATGGTTACCTTGTTAGTGGCTGTATACGATAAGTATTTTCAGGAGGTGGTTGAGTTTGCTAAGAAGGCTGAAGCGATTGGGAAGCAAGGAGAGGTAAAGGCAGAGGAAAAGAAGGCCCAGACATTTATTCAGTTCAGAGGTACTTATTCTAGGGGCCATGGTTCATAGGGTCATACTTCTTGACCTTTCTATTCATCCATGCCTATATTTGTAGGGTACCCATCTGGGGTCAGCTATCAGCCTTCACGAATAGGCAGCTATGCGTCTTTATCATCTTTAGTTCAATGACCTTCCTTAGGAATTAAGTATCATTAGTGTGGGTGTTTGGGTCACGTCAAGAGATTTTGTTCTAATTTCTTATTTGCAGGCTAGTTGACTCAGCAATCAGATTCTACTGCTTTAGTTCCTACTGGTCATGGTGGCGGAGGGCATGGTAGAGGTCATCCACAGGGTGGGCATGGTGGCCACAATGCAGGGAGGGGTGGCTACCAAGCCAACTACGATGGATGACAGGTTGGCAGATGTGGCTCATAAACTGGTAGAACAACGATCAGGGTGGTGATATGGCTCATCTTTATGTTATTCTGGCCCATCCCAAAGATAAAGCTTCTAGTGCTATGATCATAGGTACTATTCTTGTCTGTGATCATATGGTTTTTCTATTATTTGATCTCGTGTCTACCTTCTCTAATGTGTCTATGAAATTTGCTTTGGGTTGGGATTTAGAATGTGAACTTCTTGATACTCCTATGTATGTGTCTACACCAGTTGGGGTTTTAATATGTGTTGATGAGGGGTGGCTACCAAGCCAACTATGATGGAGGACAGGTTGGCAGATGTGGCTTATAAACTGGTAGAACAACGGTCAGGGTGGTGATATGGCTCACCTTTATGTTATTCTGGCCCATCCCAAAGATAAAGCTTCTGGTGCTATGATCATAGGTACTATTCTTGTCTGTGATCATATGGCTTTTCTATTATTTGATCCCGTGTCTACCTTCTCTAATGTGTCTGTGAAATTTGCTTTTGGGATTTAGAATGTAAACTTCTTGATACTCCTATGTATGTGTCTACACCAGTTGGGGTTTTTATATGTGTTGATCAAGTTTATCAGGCATGTATTGTGATGTTTATGGGGTATAAACTTTGGCAGACTTAGTGATCTTAGATATGGAGGAGTTTGATATTATTTTGGAGATGAGTTGGTTGTCTTCTTATCATACGATTCTTGATTGTAATGCTAAGACTGCCACTGTAGCTATGCCCGGGATGGAAAATTTAGAATAGGAAGGTACATTTAAGCCTACTACTGTGAGAATTATGTCAACCATTCATGCCCAAAAGTTAGTTAAGCGGGGGTGTAAGGCATTCTTAGTTCATCTTCAGGAGAAGAGTTTAGTAGTCCCTCCTATATCATCAGTTTCAGTAGTGTGTGTGTCTCTTAGAAGTGTTCCCTACTGATCTCCCCAATATGCCTTCGAATCGTGAGTTTGACTTTTGTATAGACTTAGAGCCAGAAACTTTACCCTTCCCAGACCTCACTTTGTGGGAATACACTGGGTATGTTGTTGTTATTGTTGTTGTTAGAGCCGAGAACTTACCCTATATCTATACCTTCTTATAGGATGGCATCGACAGAGTAAAGAGAATTGAAAACCCAGTTGCAAAAATTGTTGGATAAGGGCTTTATTCGCCCAAATATTTCACCTTGGGGTGCTCCTATTCTGTTTGTAAAAAAGAAGGATGGTAGTATATGGATGCGTATAGACTACCAACAGTTGAATAAGGTGTCTATTCATAATAAGTAACCTTTGTCGAGGATTGATGATATGTTCGACCAGTTGCAGGGAGCCACAATATTCTCTAAAATTAATTTGAGGTCAGGTTACCACCATCTTAAGACCGGGGCGGAGGACATCCCAAAGACTACTTTCCAAACTCGTTATGGTCATTACGAGTGTTTGTTTATGTCTTTTAGTTTGACCAATGCCCTAACCGCTATCATGAGCTTGATGAATGGGGTATTTAAGCCATTTTTTATTTATTTATCATTGTTTTCATTGATGATATTCTGGTTTACTCAAAGAGTAAGGAGGAACATGAAACTCACTTGCAGAGGAACATGAAACTCACTTGCACATAGTGTTAGGGTTGCTTAAGGAGAAGAAACTTTATGTTAAGTATTTGAAGCCTGAATTTTGGTTATCTTCGTTATCCTTTTTGGGGCATATCATGTCTAGTAAGTGGTTATGGTAGACCCGCAGAAGGTTGCAGTTGTTAAAAATTGGGCTAAACCGATAAATGTTATAGTGCTTTACAGTTTGTGGGGTTGTCTAGTTACTATCATCGGTTCATCAAAGGGTTTGCATCCATTGCTTCAAATATGACTTGCCTGACTCAAGAGGAGGTACCTTTTGTGTGGGATGATAAGTGTGAGGAGAGCTTCCAAAGGCTCAAAACTTTTGTTAACTTCAGCTCTTATTCTTACCTTACCTGTTGAAGATAAGAGTTTCATTGTATATTGTGATGCTTCACAATCTAGTTTAGGTGCTATTTTGATGCAGGGTCAGAATGTGATTGGTTATGCTTCAAGGCAGCTGAAGCCTTATGAGAAGACCTATACCACTCATGATTTAGAGTTGGCAACAGTGGTGTTTGCTTTGATAATTTGGAGACATTAGCTCTATGGGGTGAAATGTGAAGTATTCACAGACCACTGTAGTCTATAACTTGTGTTTACCTAAAGATACCTGAATTTGAGGCAGAGAAAGTGGATGGAGTTGATCAAATATTATGACATCTCAATCTTTTATCATCTCAGCAAGGCCAATATGGTGGCAGACGTATTGAGCTAGAGGCCAGCAAGTATGGGGAGTTTGGCGTAGTTAGAGGTGTCAAGGCGCCCATTGTTTAGAGAGGTACATACTCTAACTAGTGGTTTCATGAGATTGCAGGTGACTAGCAAGGGAGGAGTGTTAGCCCAGGTGGAGGCTAAGTCTACTTTCTTTGAAAAGATTAAGAGCAGGCAATTTAAAGATAAGAAATTGGGCAATCTTAGAGAAAAAGTGTTTCATGGTGAGGCCAAGGAGGCCATTCTCGATAAAGAGGCAGTGTTGAGGATTTGGAGGAGCATGTGTGGACCTCGTGTAGGTGACTTGATTCCTACTATTCTTGTAGAGGCCCACAATTCTAAGTACTCTATACATCCGTGTGTAATTAAAATGTATAGAGACTTGAGATAACAATATTGGTGGCAAAGAATGAAACGAGACATTATAAATTTTGTGACCATGTGTCAAAATTGTCAGCAGGTCAAGTATGAGCATTGGAAACCTGGTGGCATATTTCAAAGAATGACTATCCCAGAGTCAAAGTGGGAAAGAATAACCATGGATTTTGTTGTGGGTCTTCCTAAGACTTTGAGGAAGTGTGACTCCATATTGGTGATAGTAGATCGATTGACCAAGTCGTCTCATTTCATTCTGGTAAGGGTGGACTATAATACAACTAAGTTGGCCCAGATATATGTGAAGGAGATTGTTAGGTTGCAAGGGTACTTGTTTTTATTGTGTTGAACAGAGGTACTAAGTTCGCCTCCATCTTTTGGGATAAGTTTTTGTCAGAATTGGGTTCTAGGTTGGACCTAAGTATAGTTTTTCATTTACAGTATGCTTCGGGCTTGTGTAATGGACTTTAGTGGTCAATGGGGCCAGTATTTACCCTTATGTTAATTTGCTTATATAATAACTATCACTCAAGTATAGACATGGCTTCTTTTGAAGTTTTGTATGGGAGAAGATATAGGTCACCAATTGAATGGTTTAATGATTTTGAGGTGAGACCTTGGGGCACTGATATGCTAAAGGAGTCAATGGAGAAAGTGAGATTCATCCAAGAGAAGTTGGAAGAAGGTCAGAGCCGACAGAAGGAGTATGCAGATAATAAGGTAAGAGATGTGAAATTTGAGAAAAGTGAGAAGGTGTTGTTGAAATTATCACACATAAAGGGTGTGATGTGGATTGGTAAGAACGTAAAGTTGAGTATAAGGTATATCGAGCCCTTTAAGATTTTAAAGTGAGTAGGGTCAGTGGCTTATAAGCTGGACTTGCCTCTTAGCTTGTCTGGGGTTCATCCTGTGTTTCATGTGTCAATGTTTAAGTAGTACCATGAGGATGTAGATTACATTATTTATTGGGACTCAGAGTTGTTCGATAAGGAGCTCTCTTATGAATACGAGTTGATTGCTATACTGGATATGGATGTAAGAAAGCTGAGAACCAAGGTTATTCCTTCTATGAAAGTTTGGTGGAGGAATCAACCGATTGAGGAAGCAACATAGGAGACGGGGGTGGATATGCACAAGTGATATGCATATTTATTCATTGACTTAGGTATATTCCTTATTTGTTGTTGAATCATTTTGGGTTAATTATCATCCGAGGATGAACGCGGGTAAATTGGTAGCTAATATAACAACCCAGATCATCGTTAGATTGAAATGGAAAATAGAAGGCTTGTCTAGTTTCCCCTTAGACCAAAAATTGAGAGTTTAGAGCTGGACTAGTCATAGGTATATTTTGAGGGTGTGATGGTCTAGGGAAATCTGGTAGTGATTTGAGCATTGATTGATATTTTTGCTTTGATTTTGTGTTAGAGGACGAGTTAGGGAAGTCGTAGCAACTTCTGATACGTAAAATTGGTTAGTAGAACCCCGTAAAAAGGTTAGTTTGTGATATTATATTTCGAGAAGCTTGTTGTGAAATGACCAGAACTGGGACCAAGTACCAAGTTGCTACCATAGGCCATTGTAGGAGATTAAAGTGTCGCTGCAGCGAAGCCCATGCCACAGCAACGACAACTCATTTGGCCTGAGGGCCTCTACAGTGGTTCCACTACAGCGGTGAAAACACAGTTTTTCAGTTTTAAAAACCAGAAAACTCATTTTTCATTCCCTTTTTTTCAAAAATGTGTAAGGGCTTAGCAAAGGGCAATTTTCTATAATTTTTAGAGTTTTTATCTTTGAAGGTAAGGTTTCTTTACATTGTAAACTTGAATCACTCCTTTAAATTCTTAGAAATCACAAGAATCCTGTCATGGTAGAAATTGAAGTTTAGCCCTAATTTATAAACTGAAGGGAAATTGGTGGGGAATTCATTTGTTTTAGTTGTTATTGATTCTAGAGTGTTAGAAAACACTTCTTGTGGTAGAATTCTTATTGATAATACTAAATTATGTATAATTCATGAGGTTTAAAGGGTAGAAAACCCTAAGTGATAAACTAGAGCAATTCCTTACGTTAAGTTTGTAAATTTAATTTCTGAATGGTTAGGAAAGGTGAAATATTGAAATGGATGTTGTATAATTATTGTGTATAGATCAAGACCAGACTGAAAGAGAAAGGAAAGGAAAGGTTGTGGCATTATAGTAATTCGAACAAGGAATCGTTGTAGGTTATGATATAATTGTAGCAAAAACTTGCTTGACTTTGTGCTTATATGTGAATTGAGTGTTCGTGATAGCCTTCAGGCACTACTTGTAATTATTGACTGCATCTTGCATTTGCATTGATATTAATAATGATATTGATAATGATATCAAGATCATGATGAGATGATATTGAGAATGATATTGATAATGATAATGAGATGATGTTTTTATTTTATTGATGTAGGGTGATGATGAGATGATACATACATCTTGTGTATATGCATTCATCATATGCATTGAAATGTATATGTATATACTTATGTTAAGATGAACCTTGTTGAAGAATCTGCCTAAGTGTAATTGGTATAATCATATACTTATATTCCTGATGATATGAAGTGTTATATCTGTACTTAGTTGTCACTAATTGTAAATTTTGTCTTGATCACTGTTCCTTGCATTTGATTTGTCTATTTGTATAGTGTTGAGTTGAGTCGGCCTATGATACCTACTAGTACTTAGTTGATATACTGATGCTACCTGTACTCTTCTTTTTGTTGAGTGCAGAGCGTGTTCCAGCATTTGAGACGACAACTTTAGCCAGTGATTTCAAACATTGATTCAAGGGTGAATACCATTTTCAGGCAGCTATTGAATTATCTAATTATCATTCATGTCCATTGTTTCGGAACTAAGACTTTTCTATTATTTCATATTTCTAGATAGTATGTTAGATTTGGTTTTGGGTATTGTTAGATGTTCTTATACGGTGACTTCAGGTCCCGGGATTTTTAATAATTAGAGATATTCCACACTCTATTCCTTGGTTATGACTATTTTTTTAAGATTAGATGTTACTTCAGTTAATTATTATTGTGTTTTAGTGTTTTAAAGACAAAGAATTTTTCTAAGGAGACTTGTGAAGGGTCTGACTTAAATGGGTAAGGATTGGTTTAGATGGTCCTCCCACTATAGTGTTAGGGTGGTTGTTAATCGTGACCACTTGGGTCGTGTGCATCTGCATAAAAGGCTAAGTTTGTCTCATTCAAAGACAAATACATTGCTTATGGTAAGGTGATAAATTTCTCTCAACTAGAAGATTCACATTGTGTTGTCAGTAAGTAATTCTACTTTCAAAAACTTCAACTATTTTTCAGTCTTTGTGAGAATAAAGTGTTCGTGAGACCTGTCAAAATGTTTTATGCAAATCTTCATTTTTCTAAGGATAATGGTGTCCTAGAAACTCTGGTATTAAGGAATCACATTGTTCTTAATCAACATTTGCTCGAATAGGTGTTTTGTACTAAAATTTTTGGTAATATTCCTTTTTTTACTGGTACTTGGCCTGATGATTTTGAAGTCTCACTTCAAGAGGCAAGGCACTTTACTGTTGAAGATGGGTCCCTTTTGTCTGATTTTGGGCCTGCTTCAATTCGCTTTTAGCATAGGATTATGGCTCACATTGTTGCAACCACGCTTCTCCCTTGAAAAGGGTCCCTTAGTTCTTTCACTATTAGGGACATCTTTGTTGTCTATTACTTATTGAACAAACTGAAGATTAACTGGGCTGAGTGGTTTCTCAATTATATGGCTGAAAGCTCCTTGGATATCAATGCTACTGCAAGTCTTTCATAGGGGATGTTGATCTCTAAAATTCTCAAAGACATTAGGATTAATCTATCCAAACATTTTACCAGCTTGGGGTATGTTCTTGTGGACAACAAATGGACAAAGAAGGTTAAGATGGATCACATTGATGAAAGTAACGCTTTAAATTTCCTCACTTATGATGAATTGAAGATAGCGTGGCTCGCAAGGGAAAGTTTGGAACCTAAACACTCTATGAATTCTATAGTCTATGGCCTGTAGAAAGTTCAGGAAACTCTTACCAAACTCACTTCTCTATCCAAGGCTACTGGAATCGATGTAGGGAAGCTAAGGATGCAAGTTGACTCTCTAAAGATTGATGGAGTTCGTTCCATCAATGAGGTGCTCCAGTATGTAGACTCAAATGGTGCTAGGGTTGAAGTTGGTTAAAATGAGCTTGCAATTTTTTTCTAAAACTCCTACTCCTCCTTGTCCAAAAGAATTAAACGCTCCTATAACTCTTTTGCTCATCGTGTCATAATGTCCTAAAATTCTTCCTTAGTGGTGACTTGGACACTGTTGTCCTACGTTTTTTTGGAACTCTTGCCCTCCTATGGGCATTTGTAATTTCTGTTGCTATCTGCCCTCTAACATGCCTCTGGACTATGCTTTCTTCGTTCTCTTTTTGTGATGAAGGGGGAAACTTATCTTGACTTATGACTATAGTTTGTGCTTGTCTTTATCTGTAGAGTACTTATGACTATAGCTTATGCATGTCTTTATTTGCAGACATCCTTGTGTTTTTCTCTTGTCTGTGGTGTGTGTGTTTTACTCTATTTTGTGTTGTGTTTTACTATGTGGAATTAAGTATTATTATTTTTTAGCGTGTCTCAAATCCGTGGACATCATCTTGCTCTATAATATTCCATAAAGTTCATAAAGACTGGGGGAGCATTGAGACAAACTAAGCTTATATTTGATGGAAATTCATAAAGTCCTAAAGATAAGGGGAGCAACCTCAAAGAGAAGCACACCTCAAAGTTTCAGGAAAGTACACAGGCTCTATCTTCCTTTTTGGTGTCATCATAAAAAGGGAGATATTGTTAACCTGAAACATTAAGTTTAATGATGATACTTAATAACTTTACCTTACAGGAAGCAGAAAGGGAAACCACGAGGAAAACATGAATCCACAAGACTGACCAGATCAAATATATTTCTTATAAGGAAAGTATAAGATGACAATCCACAAGGAAAATCTTCATTCTACATAAATTAGTTCCTATAAGTCAGCAAAAGGATAGCACGGATCCACTCTCTCAAGGAAAGATCATCACTATCATGATTCACTCGAAGTCAACACACCACTACAAAAGGAAATAAGAATCCTCATTCACATGATTCACTCACATCAAATGTAAGGAATAATGACTATATGGAAGGAAGTTGTTGATCGATCATTAAGAAGAAAATCAGTGAAGATCAATATTCATAATAAAGAGCAAATCAAGTTGAAATCAGAGAAGATCAAGACCTCAATCACACATCCAAAATAAATGTGATTGAAGAAATCTCTTGGGTTACCTTTGAGCACTCCAATATCAAAGGAACTGATCTTGTCATCCCTTCATAGTTGTAGACCTATATACACCCTCTCTTTAGATAGAAATTATCTTGTACATTTTCACTTAAGCTTTTTCCTTTGAACTCTTTCAATCTTGTAAAATCACTATACTATTATTGTTATTAGTGAGTGAAAAAGAAAATGAGAGAAAAAAAAGAGCTATATAAGTTGAGACTGTAACACGTGGAAGATTAGGATACTAGAACCAACAAACTGTAACAAATTCCATTCAATACTCTAAGGGAACCCTTGTAACTCAAGGGAATTGAAAGTAGGCACCACACCGGTGTTTCTAACCAGTATAAATCTCTGAGTTGCTTTGCATTGTTTCTACCTGACCAATCTTACAGGAACTGAACATTTGACTGTCTACTAAGCATAGTCGATTCACTGACTTAAAAAGAATTGTATGTCACACCTTCTCTTGTCTATCAATTATGTGGCTTATATAGCATGAATGCAATTGGGTGGCTGTGCTTGAGAGAAACGTAAGCAGAGAACATGTTTAAGTCAATATAAACACTGATAGGACTGATTCTAGTTGCTTTCTCAATTTAGACAATCTGGTTATGTTTGTTCAAGTGGGAAATCATGCTTACATTATTTAGAAATTGTCATATATATGAGCTTATATTTAAGTCACCTTACGATGTTAGTACTTGTGCTAGAAATAGAACACTATTGAATATCAAAAACAAGGCAGGAGATGCTTCAAATGTAGCTGGTGCTTTTATTTTGGCATTACTTTCGACCCCATGTCAAGATCTATTTTTTTTGAAATTGACATTTTAGATAGTGGAAAGACTGTGGACTAGGGGATCAATGTCTGCTTCAATATCAAGAATGCCTTTAAGATCCACTGCATTTAAGAAAGAAATCCATGCTACAATCATTGATAGACAATATACAATTGTTTCATTTGACGACTTCCCTTATTACTTATGTCAGAACAAAAAAAATTGTGCTAATTGATGCTTTATATATATATATACCTAAAGCATAGAGAGAAAGTTAAATATACCTTTAAGATTCAAGTGGTCAACTAGAATTATGCTTTCTAATCCTACAGGATTTGGAATATATTAAGAGATGCTGGTGAAAGCACTTGTTCATTACTATGGATCTAAATTGTTCATTTTTTATAACCATACTTTTTTTGGTGGCCTATATGTGAATGATGTTGTACCAATGAAATAGGGATATAGTGCACATAAAATCTAAAGCAGATTAAAGCAAATTTTTTGGGAACCTGACTGGACCAAAGGCACTGAACCATTATCTAGCAAAAAGACTTCTAATACTAACTTTGGTTGATTCTTTATATTTGGAGGCACAACCAAAGATAAGGAATGGAAATATATCCTCTTTATCTAGGGAATTGAAAAACACCACCTTTATGATAGATGATAAAGTCAGTTTTACTGGTTCCACGTCTGGTGCAATGCACTCGACTATCTTCAGGGGACTAATATTTGGGACTACAGGGAAGGTTGTATTGTCTTTCAAAGATAATCCATCGACCAAACTTGGTGTAAGATTTGATAAACCTATCCCTTGTGGTGATAACTTAGACGGTCTTTATGATGATATTCATGGATTTTTCTGTAAAATCAGTGAATTGTGTTTAGAAGTTACTGGCGTGGATGATTTGTGAAAGTTACTCGCTGACACATTGTTTGAGCTTGTGTTCAATGAAAGTAGAAATTTCCTATTTATTTTGTTAATGAAAGATGCTGAGACATTTATGATAGGCAATTCAGAATCATATTTAACATTTAAAAGTTAGCTTAAGAAGCTTCTTGATAATGTAGTTATTATTGATTCTGGCACTCATCCAGATGTCATAAGGAAAAGTCACATCTTAGAGGAGAAAACAACAATCAATCTATTTTATTTGATCTGGCATTTTTGGACAATATTTGGAAGATACATGACAAGGGGAAACAACAAGAAAATTAAGTTTCTGATAAACAATTTTCCAAATAAATTGGCTATTCACATGCCACAAGATGCATACTAAAATCTACTTGAAACCAACAATTGGATCAAGATGCTGATGCTCTAAAAATGAACAAAAGAATAATAGCTTGAAAACAGTTCTGAGTTAGATTGGATTGGAATGTAAAGGACTCGAGACATTTGTGAGTCCAACATAGCCTCCCTTAAACCGAAGATATTCAAACTTGAGCATGTCATGAATAATTTCATGCCTTGTAGAAGACAATTACTTTATACTCTCGATCAATTTTCTAAAATATGTAAAGTCAACAAAATTGTGGGTGCCATCTTTAGTCATCTTCAGTTTCTCTTCAATGGGATTCAAGGTCAATTTGACTTTTTTCATGTCAAACACCTTCAAAATATCATCATCATATTTTTTCCTCTTTTTATTACATTGGATAATTATTCTTGTCTTAAAATTATCTACTTTTTCTATTAGTTTGTACTTGGTCTTACATGCTCATTCGAATTAAATTTTTCTTTTTGTATATGATAGAGTAGTATCATCAGCAATTAAATTTTCATGTTCTTCAAAATCTACAATTTTGAAGAATGACACAAAGTTGATTGTATCTTCAATATCCATAATCATGCAATTCAATTGCATATATAAATCCTTAATTATTTTTGGTTCAATTTTGGTTAGATCATTAAAAACTTGCTCTTGATGAACTTTTTGCTTCTTTCATTACTAGCTTCATCTTCAATACCTTCAAACAATTTTTCTTATACAACCATGGAGGGTATTTCTCTTTTATCATTAAAAAAGAAAAAAAATATGTTGATGATAGTTTGAATATGTTTGACATGAAGAAAGTCAAATTGACTTTAGATTGCGTTGAAGAAAAATTGAAGCTGAATAAAGATGGCACCCACAATTTTGTTGATACTACTTAACAACCACAACAACAACATACCCAGTGTAATCCCACCAGGTGGGGTCTGGGGGGGGTAAGTGTACGCAGTCCATACCACTACCTCAGGCAAAGTAGAGAGGTTGTTTTCAATAGACCCCCGACTCCGAACAGGTCACCATAACAGAGAAAACACAAAAATAAACAAAAAAAAAAAAAAAAAAAACGACACCCACAGCATAATACTATAACTATTCATTCGGGAAACCCAAACATACCAAACCCATGCGAACAAGAGTCTGTCCAAAAAGCAACAGGCACAGAAACAAACAAAACAATCCTTCCCACCCTCCTCCCTACTAATACAAACGCCTTCCTACACCCTAACCCTGTACCCTAATCCGCACCCTCCACACCTTTCTATCAAGGGTCATGTCCTCTGTAAGTACTAACTGCTCCATGTCATGCCTAATCACCTCCCTCCAATACTTCTTCGGCTTACCTCTACCCCGCCTAAAACCATCCACAGCCAGCCTCTCGTACCTCCGTACTGGGGTATCCGTGCACCTCTTCGATACATGCCCAAACCAACGTAACATCACTTCTCCCATTTTGTCTTCCACCGAAGCCACTCCCAACTTCTCTCGAATAATCTCATTTCTAACCCTATCACTCCTGGTCAGCCCACACATCCATCGCAACATATTTATCTTCGCTACCTTCAACTTGTGCATGTGGGAGTTTTTAACTGGCCAACACTCCGCTCCATACAACATAGCCGGACGGATGGCCACCCTGTAGAACTTACCCTTAAGCTTCATAGGCACCTTCTTATCACACAAAACTCCCGACGCTAGCCTCCACTTCAACCATCCTGCACCAATACGGTGCGTGACATCCTCGTCAATCTCGCCATCCTCTTGGATCATAGATCCCAGATACTTGAAACTACCCCTCTTCTGAATGGTTTGGGAATCCAGCTTCACTACCACGTCAGCCTCCTGCGTCACAGCACTAAACTTATATTTCAAGTACTCCGTCTTGGTCCTGCTCAGCCTAAGCCCTTTGGACTCTAAGGTCTGTCTCCAAACCTCCAACTTATCATTAACTCCTCCTCGGGACTCGTCAATAAGCACTACATCGTTCGCAAATAACATACACCAAGGTACCTCTCCTTGAATCCGCCATGTCAAAACATCCATCACCAAGGCGAAAAGGAATGGACTAAGAGTCGACCCCTGGTGCAACCCCGTCAGAACAGAAAAGTGCTCTGAATCTCCTCCTACTGTCCTTACACGAGTCTTCGCTCCGTCGTACATGTCCTGAATCGACCTAAGGTACGCCACTGGCACACCTCTAACCTCCAAGCACCTCCACAGAACCTCTCTGAGGACTTTGTCGTACGCCTTCTCCAAATCGATGAACACCATATGTAAGTCCTTCTTCCTCTCCCTATACTGCTCCACCAATCTCCTCATGAGATGGATGGCTTCGGTAGTCGAGCGACCAGGCATGAAACCGAATTGGTTTTCCGAAATAGTCACGATCCTTCTTAGCCTCGACTCTATCACCCTTTCCCACACCTTCATAGTATGACTCAACAACTTGATACCCCTATAGTTGTTACAGCTCTGAATGTCCCCCTTGTTCTTATATAACGTAATCATAGTGCTCCACCTCCAAGATTTCGGCATCTTCGTTGTCCTAAAAATGATGTTAAATAACTTTGTCAGCCACTCCAAACCTACCCCGCCAGCACTCTTCCAAAAATCTACCGGAATCTCGTCTGGCCCAGTCGCCCTACCCCTACGCATCCTACAAATAGCCCTCCTGACCTCCTCCACCTTAATACGCCTACAATAACCATAGTCGCGACACCTCTCAGAGTCCTCCAAGTCCCCCAGCACCAAACCTTCGACTCCCTCGTCATTCAAAAGTCTGTGAAAATACGACTGCCACCTCCGCCTAATGAGGGTGTCATCCATCAACACTCTGTCATCCTCACCCTTGATGCATTTCACCTGATCCAGGTCACGGTCCCTTCGCTCCCTAGACTTGGCCAGCCTATACAACTTCGTATCTTTACCTTTTTCCTCTAAGGCCGCATACAGACGTTCGAAAGCGGCCGTCTTAGCTGCTGTCACCGCTAGTTTCGCCTCTTTCCTAGCTAACTTAGACTCCCCCCTTCTCATCTGCTTCTCCTCGTCGTCCTTGCTTTCTATCCACTTCGCATAAACTGCCTTCTTCGTCTCCACCTTCCTCTTGACTTCTTCATTCCACCACCAATCCCCCCGGTACTTGCCAGGTCGGCCTCTCGAGACACCCAACACCTCTCTAGCTGACTCCCTGATGCAACTAGCAGTCGTCTCCCACATACTATCCATATCCCCTTCACTCTCCCAAGCCCCCAAGGTCGACAACTTCTCCCCTATCTCCAAAGCGCTGGCCAAATTCAAACTACCCCACTTAATCCTGGGGCGACCCTCTATCTTCCTATTCTTTCTGCCCTCCTTGATATCCATATCCATCACCAATAACTTATGTTGGGTCGACATATTATCGTTAGGTATGAACTTGCAGTCTTTACATAGCACTCTATCCCCCTTCCTCAGGAGCAAAAAGTCTATCTGCGTCTTGGCCACCGAACTACGAAAGGTAATAAGGTGGTCCTCCTTCTTGGGGAAATTCGAATTCGCTACCACCAAGCCAAAATCTCTAGAAAAATCCAAAAGTGAGGCTCCTCCCTCATTCCTCTCCCCCAAAACCGAAACCTCCATGCACATCGTCGTAGCCTCTAGAAAAAGACCCGATATGTCCATTGAAATCTCCTCCTAAGAAAATTTCTCGGTGCTCGGAACGCCTCTCACCACCTCACCCAAAATTTCTTCTTCTCTTCCTCATCCAAACCCACTTGCGGAGCATAAACACTAATAACGTTCCACGTAGACTCCCCAATGACAAACTTTATCGACATCAACCTATCGTTAACCCGCTTAACCTCCACCACCTGCCCCCTAAGTTCTTCATCTACTAAGATACCTACCCCATTCCTATGCATCGTGCTACCGGAGAACCACAACTTATACCCGTCCACATCTCTCGCCTTAGTCCCTACCCACCTGGTCTCCTGGACGCAGGCTATACTAATCCTCTTCTTCCTAAGAATCTTCACCAGCTCTATGGACTTACCTTGCAACGTTCCTATGTTCCAAGACCCAACTCTCAACCTATAGACTCCCTTATCCCGCTCCCCCCTACTACCCTTCGCCCCCAACCACGAGCTCCGCCCACCCTCCGACCCTAACCCAAACCCCGACCGACCCCCAGACCACAGCCCCGACCTATGACATGACCCTAGTCTATTATCGACTGCCAGAGCCACTACTCCGAAAAAGAGGGGACTAACAAGGCGTGCAAAAGTAGGCAAATCAAAAGACAGTGAAACCACAGCCAATGAAATAGGAGCTCTCAATCTCCAACAAACATGTAGTAGGCAACCCAAAAACAACGAAACCTACAAGAGCTAAAAGAGAGGAACGAGGGAACTTGATACACTGTGTCTGCAGCGTACACCTATGTCTTGGTCAACTTGTTGAGTTTCGGCAACTTGGTGATGAAATTGGTCGCCGAAATCTGTTGCCGAGACCGCTGTACTTCAGTCCAGCTGCTGACCTGAGGTCTGGAATACCTGAGAGAGAAAGGCATCACACAAAAGGACGAAATGTCATCTCCGGCAAGAATTCTGGTAGACCTCGCCGGAGCCAGTAAGATCTAAAAAGGGTCGAAAATAGTCGGGCGAAACAAGATCGGAATAGTACTAGATCGTCGGACTGTGGACTGGACCGCCGGCGAAGCGATCGGCTGAGGGAGGTCGCCGGAGCTTGCCGAAAAAGTTTGATCTGTTTCCTCTCGGACAGATCGCCGTCGTCGGAGTTCAGATGCGGCGGAGTACCTACCGAGACGGAAAGAGAAAAGGGGGGGGCCTTACCTATCGCCGGTGCTGGTCTCGTCAGCGGCTTTTAGCCGTTAGAGAGAAAGAGAGAGAAAGAGAGAGAGCCGTTAGAGAGAAAGAAAATAGAAAGAGGAGAGAGATTTTATTGATGATTTTGTTGATACTACTTATTTTAAGAAATTGATGGAGAGTCCAAGGTGCAACATCCTTTACATATAGCCCACCAAAAAAAGCATGTCTATAAAAAATGAGCAATTTAGCTCCATAATAACGAACAAGTGCCTTCACAAGTATCTCCTGATATAGTTTTGTCATGACCCGAGACTACCCCCTAGTCGTAACACGGTGCTTAGAGCCACAAGTGACACCAAGTAAATCCATGGTCTGGCATGACACTATAACTACTGAAATAATCTGGAAATCACTTATGCAGAATAATAATTTGAATAATAAGTTTGGCAAAATGCCCAAGTGACAATATCTAAATAAAATTCATAAAGTTGAAATCATAATCTAACTGACTTTCTGAAAGCCTCTAAATCATATGAGTTGTTGGGACAAGCCCCCAACTAACTCTACCTGTCTGAAACTAAAATAAATAAATAAATAAAAAAAATACTGATACCTAGTCCTCGAATGATGAGGACTCATCAAAAACTGTTGCAGATATGGTGCGGAATCCTACTAAGTGCAATTGAGATGCTGAACGTCAAAACCTATATTATAAGATAATATAAGGCAAAGAAAAGTATATGATCAGTACTTTGAATGTACTGAGTATATGGGATAGGAAATAACTGAAGTAGACTAAACATAATGTATGTGACGTGATAAACTGATGCGAGACCAAGTAATAAACATGTATTGTATGATAAGCGGAACAACTAAATACAAGGTCATGCGAGTATTTGCTTCTGAACAATGAACTGCGGACTGTGGGAGCTACTATTAATCGAAATACCACAATCTGAGGTAACCAGGATCCAACCTATAACCCCAGCTGAAAGGGTGTTCAGTACCTTGCCAAGGGTGCAAACACTAACTGACATAGATCCACTTAACTGATATCCAAAAGGACTAAGGTATCAAGCCTAGTCTGACGGGTGACCCTTTAGAACCTATGGTGGCACCGTAGTTCTAGGACTTAGGGACTTCTACTAAAGGTCTCAGCCTAACTGGCGGGTGAACCTTCATCCCTACGTTTGCTCGGTGCTAAGTACTACTCCCAACTGAATAACAACTGATAACCATATGGTTCATTAAAATGAATAACTGATAAGCTCAAAATGTTGATATCTAAGACTGAAATAGTATACAAGTGTCTGAAAAGCATTCTACATCATGTAACTATGGAGGAATGAGTATTCATTATATCTGCATGAAATCCTAGGTCATCGGGTGTTCATAACCCGCCATCTCAGAAGAATGCAACTACTAATGGCAATTTTGTAAATTGAACGAAATAAGAAAATTTCATAACTCAAGCGCAAAATCAACTACTACGATCGTGACTTGTGATCGTGGTATGGGCTGGACTTTTGGGTTCTCTAAACATGATCAGACGATCCATGGTACGATTGTGGGATCCACTCTCGATCGTACCTTGGTCCGTAGGTTGTAGGTCTCAACCGAATCAACTTTAGAAGTCAAGATTATACCTAAGATCGTGGTTTCTAACCACGATCGTGGTACCCTCTCATGGTTGGAAGGTATAAAAGTCAACTTGCAGGTTTTAAGGGCTGTTTCGATCAGACGGGAGCATGGTACAATCTTACAATGTAACCACAATCGTACCTACGCTCGTAGGTTCTCACTGTTGTACAGTGCTTCACTAAAATGGCCATAACTTTTAGCTCCGACATTGGATTAAGGTGAATCTTGATGCGTTGGAAAGGCAATTCAAATATCTATCATTTGGTGGTATTTAGATCAAAAATACCCCAGAACCTAGGTTTATACTCATTTGAAGTTGGTTATAGCAAGATTCTTCACATGGAAACCACTGGTAAGGAAGGTTTCAACTTGGCTATGAGCTAGGAGTTATTTGTGGCCTGAATACATGTATAAATAACTTCTCATACTACCAAAACTTGATTTTTGATTTTACATGTACTTGAAGCATGGTTCTAATCTTAGGTTGGATTTTTGGGGTGTTACAATATCACCCCCTTGGGGTCATTCGTCCCCGAATGAAAACTAACTAAGCTGAAGAGTTAGGGAAAGAACTGCAATCCCAACACTGAATTTCTAAGGGCTGAATACTGACATGATAACTGAAACATGGACTGAATTTGAACTCGTTAATGTATGACATAACATGAGAGTAACTGGGTGACATGAGACAAAGAATTAATTAAGGGAAAACTATTACCTCAAGCTGAAATAGAGTTTGAAGAGAAAAGATGGGGGTACTTATTCATCATATCTACCTTTGCTTCCCAATTAGCTCCCTCAACAAGCTAATTCCGCCAAAGAAATATTACCGAAGCGACCTCTTTATTCCTCAACTTATGAACCTGACGGTCAAGAATCTCAACTAGGACCTCTTCGTAAGAGAGACTATCTTTTACACCCACACTATCTAAAGGAACAACTGATGCAGGATCACCAATGCACTTTTTTAACAAGGAAACATGAAAAACTGGATGGACTGATGCTAAGTCTACAAGCAAGCCCAACTCATATGCTACATTGCCAAAATGACCTACTATCTTATAAGGACAAACATAGCTGGGACTGAGTTTCCCTTTCCTGCCAAATATCCTCACTCTTTTCCTGGGTGAAACTTTTAAGTAAACCAAATCACTAATATCAAACTCAAGTTCCCTTCTCTTCACATCTACGTAAGACTTCTGACGACTCTGAGATATTTTCAATCTTTCTCTATTCAACTGAACTTTCTCCATTGCCTCATGGACTAAATCTGACCCTATCAAGGTAGCTTCACCAACTTCAAACTAACCAATAGGAGACCTACACCTCTGACCATAAAGTGCTTTGAACGGGGCCATCTGAATACTGATAACTGTTATTATAAGAAAACTTAATCAAAGGCAAATGATCATCCCAACTACCTTTAAAATTGATCACACATGCCCACAACATATCATCTAATATCTGAATGGTCCGCTCTTTCTGACCATCTATCTGTGGGTGAAAATTTGTACTGAGGTGAACTTGTATACCAAGACCTGCTGGAATGTCATCCAAAACTGAGAAGTAAACTGAGTACCCCTAACTAAAATGATAGTCAGAGGAACACCATGTAACTTCACTAACTCCCGAATATAGAGTCCAGCATAATCCTCGGCTGAGTCTTAAGTGTTAACTGGTAGAAAATAGGCTGACTTAGTCATTCGATCTATAATAACCCAAATAGAATCATGTTGCCGACGAGTACGAGGCAACCCTGTAATGAAGTCCATATTTATCACTTCCCACTTTCAAGTATGAATACTAATACCTTGAAGCATACCACCAGGTCTCTGGTGCTCAACTTTAATCTGCTGACAATTTGGACACTTAGCCACAAATTTTGTGATATCCTTTTTCTTGTCATTCCACCAATAGACTTCCCGTAGATCATGGTACATCTTAGTGGCTCCTGAGTGAATAGAATATCGAGAATCGTGAGCCTTTGTTATCATCCATTGTGTCAAGTTATCCACATCTGGAACACATAATATGCCTTGATAATGAAGAACACCATCTCCCCCTTGGGAGAAAACCTCAACTTTTTGACTTTGGACTATTTCTTTCAACTTAAGCAAAATGGGATCACTATCTTGCTTTCCCTTTACCTCGGTTATTAATAAATATTTCGAACCATTCTAAACCAAAATATTACCTTCGGTTGAATCAACCAGTCGAACTCCCAATCTAGCCAGCCTGTGAACCTCACAAACTAATTCTTTCTTCTCATCCCCAATATGAGCAACACTTCCCATGGACAATCTAATAAGAGCATCTGCCATAACATTGGCTTTACCTGAATGGTACAAGACACTCATATTATAGTCCTTCAACAACTCTAGCCATCTCCTCTGATGAAGATTTAGAGATCTTTATGGCTAAATACATACTGAAGGCTCTTGTGATCAGTGAACACATCAACATGAACCCAATAAAGATAGTGCCTCCAAATCTTTAAGGCAAAAACAACTACTGCCAACTCAAGATCATGAGTCGGGTAATTATTCTCATGAGGCTTGAGTTGTCTAGAGGCATATGTTATAACCTTGCCATGCTGCATCAACACACACCCAAGTCCAACTCTGGATGCATCACAATAAACTACAAAAATATCTGAACCCTATGGCAGAGTCAAAACTGGAGCAGAGGTGAGTCGAGTCTTCAACTCTTGAAAACTCTTCTCGCAAGAATTGGACCACTAAAATTTGACTTTCTTCTGAGTCAATCTAAACATGGGAGAAAAAATAGATGAAAATACTTTTACAAACTGTCTGTAGTAACTAACTAAACCCTAAAAACTCCTGATATCTGATGGAGAGATATGATGCAAGTTCGAAAAGTGCTTATTGCATGGAAGGATTTCAACTTGACATCAAGAGCTTGGAGTGTTTCAAGAGAGTATGGAATCCAAGAATAAATAAAAAGAATAACTTAACATTATGTTTTAGGGTCATTTTGTTCATAGTATGATATATGTAATCAAGGGGCATTTGTGTCTTTTCTTATTTGGAGTTAACCCTAGTAGTATAAATTGAACATGATGAACATTATTAGGGTAGACAACATTTTTAGGTTTGAACACTCTTGTGAGTGTATGGGTTGAATCCCTTTGTCTCTACATTGGATCTCTCTTGAATATCTTTTGGTAAGATTATTCATGTATGAGTTCAATTCTTTTCTCCCTTGAATTAATCATGTAATTATTTGTTCAAATTGAAGTATTTCAAATTCATATTTGTTGTCTCTAATTTACTTCAATTGTGGGATTATTCTTTCTTTCTTCTTTATCTCCACTTGATTTCTTGATCTCTTGATTATCTTTTGATTCTCCTTATCTTGTATCTCATTTTACATCAATTGGTATCAGAGCAAGGCTAAAGAATTATTCCTATAATTCTTAATCCTTGGTTTGCATCTTTTGAAAATCTCAAGAAAAAAAATCAAAAAAAAAAAAATTGAATCCGAAAATTGACAAAATTTTCAAGTGGGTGTTGTTGGGAATTGTCTAAAGTTCTTAAATATCAAATTTGGAAGCATTTAAATTTGATTTGGAGTTAATTTTGACCAAATTTCTTCCATTTTCGTAGCTGGAATTTCAGCAATTTCTAGAGTGTGAAAATTTGAGTTTTGTGGCCGTAACGAGTCCTGAATGTTGTCATAGGGATATCCGACGCCCAACCCTCAACTGGTGATATCCACATTCTAATCTATCTTACAGAACATTGTTGTGCCCTGAAGCTAATCAAACAAATCATCGATGTGAGGCATAGGATACTTATTCTTCACCGTCACCCTATTTAGCTGCCTGTAATCGATACACATACACATAGATTCATCCTTCTTCTTTATAAACAGAATTGGAGCACCCCACAGAGACACACTCAGCCTGATAAAACCCTTATCCAGAAGATCCTCAAGTTGACTACTCAACTCCCTCAACTTAGTAGGGGCCATACAGTAAGGGACCATAAAAATAGGTCGGGTGCTCAGTTCGAGGTTAATAATAAACTCTATATCACGCTTAAGAGGAAGGCTAGGTAGGCCAGTTGGGAATACATCAGGAAACTCACAAATAACAGGGACAGAGTCAAGTGACGGACTCTCAATACTAGCATCCCAAACATAAGCAAGGAATGAATCACATCCCCTCGACATCAATCTACGAGCCCAAATGTAAGAAATAATCCCCGTCGGTGTGCGGCTAACAGAACCTTACCACACCACTAGAGGTATACCAGGCATGGTTAAGGTAACGATCTTAACAAAGCAATCCAAGATCGCATGATCAAAAGACAAGCAGTCCATGCCTAGAATCACATCAAAAGTCTACCATGGACAATATAATAAAATCAACCTGAGTCTTAAACTCCCGAACAATCACCAGGCAAGATCTATATACCCGATCTACTACTAAGAAATCACCAACAGGGGTAGATACACGTAAGGGTACAAATAATAACTTAGAATAAAAACCCAACCGTGGTGCATAATAAGTAGATATATAAGAAAATGTGGATCCGAGATCAAATAATGCAGAAGCTGGATGATGGCATACAGAAATCATACATGTAATCACCACATCCGAAGCCTCATCCTCCAGCCTAGCCGGTATGGTATACAACTGACGCTGGCTACCACTAGTCTTAGCACTGACTTGACCATCAGTTCGACATTCCTGCACTCCACCTCGGGAACCCTAGGGACCACCCCGCCTGCTAGCGGTATAGATCTGATGGGTTGTACTGTCTGAACTGAAGGCTCAATCGCCCTGCACTGAGGACACTCACGCGTGAAATGACCGACAACCCCATAAGTATAACATGTTCCTTGCTCCCTGCTCGGCCTAGAAGATCCAGTTGATCCGGATGACCACCTCTAGTCGATGAACTGGACTGACCACGTCCCTGAGGATAACTAATAGAACCAGTACAGGGGGATGACCTCTGTAAAAAATCTGCAAGGCTGACTGTACGGGCCTACTAGGCTGACCCTTTTACTGAAAAGACTGCTGCTACTGCTAAGGGTACTTACCCTGAAACCCGCGGCCTCTGAACTACGAACTATTGTGAATGCCACTGTAACTACCCTAGAATCGGGGTCTTTTATCACTGCCCCTTTGGGCCTCGCGATTCATTTTCTTGATCGATTACATATGCTCAGCTATCTCAGCAAATGACTTCTCCGAAGTCACTAAACTCTGTGTAGCTCTGCTAAGTGATAACCGTAATCCTCTGACAAAACATCTGATCCTCTCATGCTCGTCAGGTAGGATAATCATAGCATGCCTGGTTAAGTCATGGAATCTCACCTCATACTCGGCTACTGATATCGAACCCTATCTCAATCTGAAAACTTATCTCAGAGCCACTCGCGCATACTGAATGTATATACATCCCTAAGAATGCCTCGGAGAACTGATCCCAAGTAACCGGCGGAGATCCAACTGGCCTGGAATTAAGATAACATCTCTATCATCTCCTTGCGACTGTATCAAACTGATAAGCAACAAAATCTACCCTGCGCAACTCCACTAATCCCAAATTCCTCAACTTCTCCTCGCAGCTGGATAAGAACTCATAAGCCTCCTCTCCTGGAGTACCCGCAAATATGGGTGGAGTTAATCTCAAAAAAAGACTCAACATATTCTGATCCTCGGCAGACAAAAGTGGTTGGGATGCTACCACCTGTGGAACTACCGATACAGGCGGATCCTCTAATCTGGGTGCCACAACTGCAGGCTGCGCCCCAATACCAACTCTCTGTAAGGCTGGCTGGGCTCTCTCGATTGACGGACCTCTAACTAATCCCAGCAAATGCACCAAAGTATCTCGGAGCACTGAAACATCAATAAATTCGGGTGGAGCCTGGGATGCTCCCTAGCCCACCGACTGCTGTGGCGGCAGAACATCTGGAGCTATAACGGGATCGGGTGACTGATCCCTAACATGATCTCTGCTCGGGGC
Source organism: Capsicum rhomboideum (assembly GCA_031232105.1). NCBI lineage: Eukaryota > Viridiplantae > Streptophyta > Magnoliopsida > Solanales > Solanaceae > Capsicum > Capsicum rhomboideum. Next base: position 154,457,399 of record CP124714.1, read on the forward strand.
TGTTGTTCTATTCTTTCCCCAAACTCTAGGTCGACCTCGTCCCCTAATAGGAGCCCTTGTTGTAGGCTCGGGGTCCTGCTCCCCAGCTCTCATGCCATGAGTCCTAGCCATCTGCGGAAAGAGTGAACTAAACAAGGATCAGAAACCAACACTGACTTTCTCGCATGGACGTGAATCAAGGAATAAAAATATCCACTAATAATGCTCTGTAGTCTCTCGAAGATAGGATATAGGCGTCCCCGTACCGATCCGCGGAACCCTACTACACATCGACTCATGTACTGACACTGCCCATAAAACCTAGGCTCTGATACCAAGCTGTCACGATCGAATTTCTGAGTCATGATGGAGCCTACCGAAAACCACCAATAGGCAAGACAAGCCCAAGCCTGGGGCGACAAGCGATGGGCCAATAGGCGGGATCTTATAAGAAAGGAGATGAAGCAAAACTACTACCATCAATATGCTACGAATGTAAATACAAAGGAAGTATACATACCGGGACAAAAAGGAGGAGGACAGTATATAACTCTAAAACCCTTCCCAAGACCTGGTGAAGTCAGTACACGACCCATTACTAGACATATCCAGAATATAAGACAGAAACCAAATATACACAATATATATACAACAGTCTTGGATCCAAAAGACTATACATCAGAGATGGAGTGGGATCTGCCTCGAACGTCAGTAAGCTTTCCCTACTCTAAAACCTATACTGAGAAGAGTCATGTCATGGCCGTCAGCTAGTGCCTGGATATGCATCGGGAAAAGATGCAGAAGTGCAGTATGAGTACCGGGGCAATGGGTACTCAGTAGGCATCATCGGTCGACTGAGCTCAATGTAACATAAACATGCTAAAGTACGAGGGTGCATGCTAAGTCTAGTATAACTGATAAGCAAATGTGATACTAAATAATAAGTAAGTAACTGCACACAGAACACATAAGTCAAACCTAACCCAACTAGGCCCCCATAAGCCCGTTGGGCACACAGAAGAATACAATACCCAGCCTGGCCCCCATAAACCGGCAGGACACACAAGAATAGTAAATACAGTACCGTCGACAAACCTGTAGCTGATCCCATATCTAGTAGCACCATAACAATACCAGAACCAACGTCAGATTCGAACCGATCACTGTGGTTAATAACAATAGGCCACATATAATATATATCCGGGGCAGGACTTAAGCTGGGGCCCCCAACATAAGTATCCAGAACCATCATACCTGTAGTGGCCGGACTCGAATCGAAACTCATAGTAACCAGTATCTCAAAGCATCATACCTGTAGTGGCTGGACTCAAATCGAAACTTATAGTAACCAGTGTCTCAATGCTGAAGTAGTGCTAGAATCCACACCCAAACACAGATAAACGAGCACACTAGCCTAAATTGGGCCCAAAATATAAGTAGGGAAACTAGCTCATAATATGCTATAAAGATATCTCGGGGTCCTCAAGTCACTGGCCTATAGTCAGGCAAGATATACATAAGCCCTGAGTATCTAAAACAAGTCCTGGCAAGGCGGGTCCCAACTCTACATTGCGGCTAGTCATACCGGTAAAAGGTTAAGAATTATCAGGGACTAATAAGGTCAACTAGGCTAAACCAACATAACTGGAGCAAGTTTACTTCATATCAACAACAATGGGCCATCTCAGGATTAACTAGATCGAACAATCTCGAAGACTAAATATGCCGACTAAGAATGATAGTTGGGCCCACTACGGGTCTCGGAACCAAGCCTGGCAACATTCGCCCAGATTTGACTAAGTCTAGACAAGTCTGAACCATAATCTCATAATATCCCAGTCAACAATAATATACTACCCACTGATCCCAAACGAGTCACCTGTGGCGTACTACGAGGATACCGGATCGCGAACGTGTTCGGGTGGCATCATCCGGCTCAAAAGCCTAAATACAGCAAGACAACACTATAAATACAATACCATCCCAATACCAGCACAACAACATATACAGCAAGCCAACACTATAAATACAATACCATCCCAATACCAGCACAACAACATACATACATCACATATAAACCCAATCTAAATGCAAGGGAAGGTAAGCCTAACCTACCTGGACGCCGCCGTAAGCCTGCTAAAGAACCCGCTAAGCTGGAGCCTTCCCCTTCCGTGAGGCCTCCAATTGCTGCCACGCTAACAAAATGGTAAACTAGATGTCAAAACATAACCAATGATACCCATATTTCACTAGGTCAGAAAATGACCGAACAACTCACGTGGGGCCCACTTGCGGAACCCACCAAATTGAAATCATCACAGTGTCCCAAATCTCACCGTGACCAATAGTCACAACATCTATCTTATCATCTGAGCTCAATACATAGCTCCAACACCAATAACAATACCAACAAATCCAACAAAAACGTAAACGACCGTAAAACTAGGAAAACATACAGTAGAAATGTTGAGAACGAAGCCACGAACTTAAATATGTAAGTGTCCAAGCTTGTACCTTGCTATACAAGCTTATAAAAGAGCTTAAAGCTCTGAAAATGGTGTTTCTATGGAGTTTATTCATTTAAACATGAGAGAGAAAGTGAAATGTCTATATATAGCCAAGGCAGGTGTCTCTAAAGCGCCCTTATGGCCGCTAAAGCGCCATAAGTGGCCACTTAAGCGCTCCACCGCTCCCACTGCTTGGCCACTAAAGTGGAGCCAAGGGTCGCTTAAGCCATGCCCTTGGCCGCTAAAGCGCCTTGGCCTAGCCTGCCTTGGCCGCTAAAGTGCGCCTAGGATCGCTTAAGCGCCTAGCGCTAAGGCGTGCCTATGGCTGCTTAAGCACATGGACAATGCCAAAAATGGCTAAGTCTGGGCAATTTCGACTGTGTGTCCGGGATCGATCCGGAGTCCCGTGCACGCAAACGAACTATGCTACCTAACTAATTTCGATGCTCCAAACTCAATAGCACTGTCAGAATTTCTATCAGAGGTCGTTCCGACTAAAACTGGAGCCTACGCCCCAAGGGCTGACTCGACTTAGCCAATAGTCGGCCTATCACCCAAAACAAGTCCGGGAACATCAAGACCCAAACCAAAGGTCTACCTAACCTAAAGTTGACATTTTGGATCCGATGAGACAGTCAGAAATGGCATTTGAGGCCTTTTAATAGGGGTTTAGGCCCGGGAGCCATACTTGACTACCAGAAAATTCAACATAGGAAAGTGACTCTAAAAGTCAAACAAACTGACAGGTAATCGTACTATAGTCCCAGTAAGTCATACACGAGCTGGGGAAGTCATGAAAAGGGTCTAAACATTGTAAACACGCGTAAGCACTGTGAATGACCTAGAGGGTCATTACATGATTGGTTGTAGTGATGGTAATGACTCATAGTGATGGCGGAGGTGGTAGATATAGTGAAGACGATTGTGGTGACAGTAGATATAATTTATAATGATAGAAGTGGCAAACATGGTATTGATAATGGTTGCCAGTGATAGTGGTTGTCAGTGTAGAGGTGGTCGGTGGTTGTGGCTAGCTAGTGGTTGGCGATGCTGGTGGTTGGTAGTTATGGACAATGTTTTATACTAAGAATTATTCACCTAAACAATACTTTTTAATGATATTTAGATTTTGTTCAAGTATTGCTCAATTGTTGAGCACCTTCCATCAATCAATAGATTGAAAGTTCGAATAAGTGAAAGCACTATTGATTTTCTTGATGATGTGAGATGAAAAACAAAATTATTCAAAATTTAATGAATAAAATCTATTCAAACTAAGTAAATACTTGCATTTCAGAAAATTGAAATAATATTTTATCAAGGAGAGGAAAAGAAAGTTTGGCACTTTCTGGTAGTGCACTATGCACACAAATGATCTTGACATCACTCGTTTCTTTTTTCTTTTCATTGTCTATTCCTCCATCATTGAAAACATTTATGTGAGTTATGGGCAGATTATACAACAAACAAATCTAATCCAACGGACCCAATTGCAAATCATTCCTTATGCTTCTGTAATTTAGTACTATATTTAATTAATTATATTATAGACGTTTCTTTTTTAGTATATATTCTGTTATAGTTAGGCACCGCAGTCCGCGGGCAGTTAGGCACCGCAGGCAGTCAAGCACTCGGGTGGATGCAAAGCAACAAAGTTGGGTCGTTCGATAAGGTGTATAAAAATAAAATTAAATAAAATATGTTAGAAATATTGAGATTAATTATGTTGACATTATTTTTTATTCACGATTTAATTTAGTGTATTTAAGAATAGTTCTATCTTTAATTATGCTTATTCATGTATTAATAACTCAGATATTGCTAATACCATGAGTTGTTATGTATTATTAATTATACACCCTATAATACTCCGAATGGAATATATTAATTAATATATTAAAAATATCACCAAACTAGGTATTAAATAATACCAAATTTAAGACATATTATATTTCTGTAATATATCCTAATGAATAACTCCTAGAGTTTACGTAAATCCAACAGTTCTTTTGGTCATCATACTTTTTCTTGTATTAAAACTTTTAACGGATACTTATAAATATATAAATGTGAATCCAATTATTAAATTATATATTAATTAGAAATCATTCTAAAAATTCATGAACTAAAATTTTCGCTTGATTTATGAAACACAACTAATTATTTAAGCAACATTTAATGAATTATAACTTGAAATGGAGGAAAAGTACAGGGACTTATAACCATATGATGAAGTCTTGCCTATCCTTTTTAGACTTTCAAGCTGTCGAAACTTATATCTGTTTATTTTTAAAAGTAATTTTATTAAAAGTATTTTTCGATAAAATATTTTCTGGTTACAAAAATTTGTGTTGTGCTATGTCATTTTAAGAGATACTTTTATTAATATTAACAAAATTATTTATGCTTGGCCAATGTAGTTAAAAGCATTTTAAAGTGTCAAATCATGAAAAAGTACATGTACTGATATGCTTCAATATTTATATTAAAAGTATATTGGTTTTATTTTTACTGTTAGAGGCTTTAAAAAAACAAAATTAAATTTTATTTATTTAAAATATTTCATATTTTATTTGAATTTTAGAAAAGAATTGGAGAGAAAATGAAGAACAAATTATGGTAGAGAAGGAGATAACATTCTAAATGTTAATTTTCATTTTGAAATTAATAATGAGAAGCTACTTTTATTAATATACCAAATTATTGATAAAGATATTTTCGCCTTAAAAAAAATGAATTTTACATATATACTTTTTCTTTTTTAGCCTCACCCCCATAGCAAAATATACTGCTACACTTTTCCTTTTTTCGCCAAACAACTCAATTAATCTCAAAAAAGTGTTTTATTTTTAAAGAATAAAAGACTTTTAACTTCTTTAACAGACCGCCAAACATAAATAGAAGATCGGGGTATCTCACAGAAAGCCTGATATCACGCTATTTGAGATACTGATTCAAGTTTGTCGATTTCTTAAATTATCCGAATCTCTGGTTCGATAAAGACTAAAGAGTTAACCAAATAGGCTGATAAAAATCCCCTTAAAACCCTCTAAGGGATCGGAGAGTTGAAATCTTGTATTGAATCATATTTCAGCTAATACTATTTTGCACAGACAAATGGAGGTGAAAAATGGGGATGATTTTCGATATTTTTTTAGCTTAATCCCAGATAACATTTCCACGTAAAAAGAAGCGCCTTGATATATACTAGAATATTTTTAAAAAATAAATAACTACGTAAAAACTTACCTCACTCTATTTACATCAAACCAATGAATTCAAGACATAAGTCTCCTTCACACATATTTATATGTATATTATTATTTAACTTTATAACAGCTAAAGTTAAATTTTTGACTGATGTAAACACTCAAGGCTAGTAAGCATTTATTGGACTACTCCCACAAAAATGGCTCATCAAGCCTACAAACAGTAGCATCAGTTCCAATCAGCTGCTGCCATGTGGACATTGTGCACCAATAGCGGTTATTTTGATCCACCACGTCAATGGAAAGATCAGGCAAGTCGAAAAATGTGTCATCATCTTCTCTTGATGGAGAATTTTGAGATTCTTGGATATTTTCCAAGAGTAAATTTGTTGACGAATGGCAACTCTGTAGTTCAACTCGATTTGGCTCGGCTTGAATTTCTTCTTCTTCCTCATTTTCTCCGGGAAATGTGATGGCAGCAGCCTTTGCGGCTGCTACTTGGATATCCTTAGGAGAAGTGGAAGCCGGACGTGGATATTGATCAGCTAAATGAGGGAAATTAAGGTAAGTTGAGTGACCTTTGATGGCTAAAGCCGCAACATCATGTGCTCGAGCTGCCATTCGAGCCGTTGGATAAGTACCTAGCCAAATTCTTGATTTCTTTTTTGGCTCTCGAATTTCGGACACCCATTTTCCCCAACTCCTCTTACGTACTCCTCGGTAGGTTGGGTGCTTATCATCGTCATTATTTCTCTTCTTTTTCTTCAACTCTTCATTTTTGTCATTTTGGATGAGTTCTTGAATTTTTCTCGAGCTCTGGTACTTTATTGAAATTGGTGCATTGCTCGAGGAAAAACAAGAAGAAGACGAAGATGATGATGATGTCGCGGAGTTCGAAAGAGAATTCAAGCCATTACAAGAAGAGTTAGAGAAGAAATCATGATGACGATCATGATCGGCGATAGTTTCGAGGTTGATTATTTTTTCTTGATTTTTCATAACTTTTTAGCTAAAGTAGCTATAGCTTATTGTATATTTCTTGTGAAGTTTGTTGTAGCAAGTAAGGAAAGTGGAAAGGAAAATCTATTTTAAAATAGAAATTTTGATTGCTTTGTGGTCCTCCTATAAATATCGTTGTGTTCATTTAAATAAAAGAAAGGGAGAAATTAAAGAAAATAAAGATGAAAGGGGCCTTTTTGAAGCAAGTGTGTCAACAGTTCAGCTATTTTGCCACCCATGTGGTAATTGCCATACATTTATTTTTCCTTCTCATTAATTTTTGAAATTTTTTATTGGTCTTGTCTACTTTGATGAAAAAAAGGAAACTTTGAAAATAAGTAAACTTTTTTATAACGGTATTGTTTGTTTGGATATTTTTTGACTGTTATACTGATATGTTATTATGAAAACATATAATATAACATAACATGAAAAATCAATTTCAAAAAATTTTTGACCTTTATAGTAGAAATATTGTTATCGAGGATCACTGTTGCTTCGAGATTGTAATACTAATATCTTCTGTTTAAATGCCTATAAGATGTATTTTGGCCATATACTATATGCTACGATAAATTGTCACAATCAAAGAACCATGCATTTCATATGAAGTTTGACATAAGACCCTAGTAAGGTTATAAATGATTCAGTCCATTCATTTTCATCTACTTTCTCAGTTTTAAAATAGTTGACCCTTGTTGACTTGACACTCTCCTTAAGAAAAAATTTATTAGGGATTTATTTTATCAAATTAGTCTCATTAATTATGCTTTAAAAATATAAATTTGAGTATATACACTTTGTTAGTCATTTAATGATAGGGGTCGTATTGGAAGAACATAATAATATTCTCTTAATTTCATAAAAGGGATAATTAAATTAAAATAAATAATTTAAAAAGAGAGCCAACTAAAATGAAACGGAGGGAGTACTTTCTTGTCGACCATTCAGTAAGGACGAAATTGAAAACAATAATAAAGTAAGAAATGATTTGCACATTTTAAAAAATAATCAATCTGAATTCTTCACTAATTATTACTCCCTCCGACTTAAATTATATTATGTCATGATGTTTAAAAACACTTGTCTCAAAATTATTAGTTTTAAAAAATCAAGATAAAATTAATTATTTTTTTCTCATTTCACCTTTAATTATGAGGTGATGTTATGACTGTTCAAATACCTATAGATGGTAAGATAGTTTTTTAAAAAAATCTCCTAATTAATGGTTTTACGGGACATATAACAAAAACTCACTGTAGATAATTTGAGACAGAGGAAATAACATTTTGTTGAATGTTGTTAAGTTCTTTTTTTATTTTCTTAAGAAACTTATTGTCTGACTACTTTGTTTTAGTTAGCCATGACAAACTTGAAAATGGAGTGATATTTTAGTTAATTAAACTACTATCTTGAATATTTTGGGTGCAAAATATGTTAGTAATTTCTCCCTGCCTTCCCACCCTTCAAGGAAAACTAAAATAAAATGCTAGGCTTTGTTGATATGTCTTCTTCAAGTTGTCCTAATTCCTGAATTTCTGCAGTGGCCTCACAACTTTCCCTAATTCAAGTAACAAAACCCTTTGACAAAAGATAAATAAAAGAAATTCCCAAGCTTTGTTAATAACACTTTGAATAGATGGGATTGGGTGTCAAAATATTTTTTTTAGATATCTAGACTTGTTATTACAAGGGAATGGAATTCTCGATGAAGATCCAGTTAGTCGAAGAATTAAAACAACAATATTGAAATGAATAATTGCTATCGAGGTGATAAATGATAGAATGATGCTTATCAATGTGAAAGGTAAGTTCAACAAAACAATTATAATTAAGATTAATAATTTTATATAGTAGTGAATGAGCTGCCAACGTATCTATAAGATGAGTATGGTACATATGTGGATGCTAATATGAATATATAATTATACAAGATTAGATAAAATGAAAGATCTTCATCACACTCGTCAAAGGTGTAAGTAGCATGCGTTGAGGATAAAATGAGAGAAGATCACTTGAAATGATTTGGTCATATTTCACGTCGTCTACATATGTACTGGTCCATATGTGTGAAACTATTGTGAGTGAAGTCGTTGAAAAAAGGAAAGAGGTAGACTTAAAATCATATAGAAAGAAGTTGTCTCGAAAGACCAATAATTTTTTGGAGCTAATGCAGACTTAGCTAAAAATAGACCGAACATATAAGATTTATCAATCTCTATCTATTAAATTTGATGAAAACAATGAAAAAAGAGAGAAAATTAATAGGAACTCACACTTAGAGATACAATTTTTATAGTTTTTGCTATTTTGATTTATTTCTAAATTTTGGTACAGTTTTTTGAGATGTAAATTTTAATATTTTTAAAAATATATTTTTAATGTCTAATATGTTTTTTGGTGTTCCATAGTTAGGTTTTGATAGTCTTTCATGTAAGATTTATCAATCTCTATCTACTAGATTTGATGAAAACAATGAAAAAAGAGAGAATTAACAGGAACTCACACTTAGAGATAGGGATGAATAAAATAGAACCGTAAAATTTGAGTAATGGTTTGGTTTGACTTGGTTTGGTGTTGAAAAAAAAAATCCGACTATAATTGGTTTGGTTTGGTTTGGTTTTAACTAAAAAAGGTCAAACCGAACCGAACTAAACCGATATTACATTTATACAATTTTTAAAAATATTTAATACATAAAAATATTTACTATGATGTAATTTATAAATATTTCTTAAACTTTTTCATTGTTTTTATCTTTCAACATATTATTTCAAATTTAAACATAGAAGTTTGAATGGTTCAATAAGTTTTATAGCCCATAGATATTAGTAACTCAAATAAAGCCCAAATCAATACTAATGCTAACAAAAATATTCAATTAAACACTAGGAATGACAATAATGTTGGATATATATTCTTTAGTTTTGTATAAATACATAACTTAAATTTATTTTTTTATTTAATATTTAGTGTATTTTTGAAGGAACGCCTAAGATAGTTGTATCTTGCTAGGACGAAAGAAATATTTGAAGCACAAGTTAATTATATGTTTGCATGAAGACTTTACCGGAAAAAAACTCGAAAAAATTCGAACAACCCGAGAAAACCGAAAAAACCCGGAGTTGAAAAAACCCAAATTTTATTGGTTTGGTTTGATTTATAGATTTAAAAATCCAAAGCAAATGATTTGGTTTGGTATTTAAAAAATCTGAACCAACCCGGTGATGTACACTCCTACTTAGAGATACAATTTTTATAGATCTTACTATTTTGATTTATTTCTAAATTTTGGTACAGTTTTTTGAGATGTAATTTTTGATACTTTAAAAAATATATTTTTGATGTCTATATATATTTTGGTGTTCCATATTTAGGTTTTGATAGTCTTTCATGGTGTTTACAGTTAAAAAATTTTTCCCATTATTACCGTCAAATTTAACGAACATGTTCTAATATTTGAAAACCAAAAGTATAACTTTTCGTCAACCAAAAATGTTTGATACATATTTAAAGGACTATTTTGAATCTGCCCTCAAATATAAGTGATCATTTTAGTTATTTTCTATAGAAAAAAAAAAGCATCAAAAAATAATACTCCATTAAGTTGACCAATAAAAGATATTTACAAGAAAATAAAAGAGATGCAGTACCAGTTAGAATTGAGGAACAAATTTCTTGCATGTTATTAATTATAAAGGGAAATGACAAGAAGCTTTTGGACGGTTGTGTTTCTACATTTGTGAAAATCAATTCGAGATTTTCGAATCAATATGTTTAACTTTTAATAAATTAAAATTAAAACAATTAGTACTAGACTTGACTTTGGTACACGTGCATCACATGCTAATGTTCAATCTACTTTAGTTCAGAAAGTGGGTCCTATCCCTAGATTTGATTCCCTAATTCATTCCAACTTGGATTAAGAAATTCTTAATTTCCTTAATTTTACTCACTTTTCTTTTCCAGAAGTTCGGTCAAAACAAGATTTATCGATAACAATAAGAACTAACCAACAATGATTGTAGTGGAGTGGTAAGTACTCTTTCATCCTTAATCAAATGTCTCGAGTTTGAGTCCTCCTAGATACGGAGTCGTGTTTGTTAAGGAGCGTTTTACCCTTCATGTGGGACTTTCCGATGCAAATTCAGATTTAGTCGGATTCCAATGTGGATATCGAACACCGAGTGAAAAAAAACCCGATAACAATAAGATCCTATCCTGTAACAACCCAATTTATAAATTCCTCCTCTATTACTTCAACGATAAAAAGAAAATTACAATTCAACTCAATTAGATAAACTACGACAAATACTAGCAACAGAATCAAAAGATTAAATTGAAATACGAGAGATAGAGAAGAATGAGAGATGAGAAGCTCAGACTCAGAATTGGGGATGAGAGATTTTCCATAACAATTATGTTTGCCTCTTCTCTTCTTCATACGTGCTATTTATTGTCAAATTATCAATAAGCTTCATCAATGGAGCTCATGCAGAGCCATTGATACATCCAGTAACAGAGAGAGCTTAGAGTAGAGAAGAAAGGAAAAAAATATTTTTATTTCTATTAACTGCTCAACAATACACCATTACTCCTATTTATAGATTTGTTATGACAGCTCACTATGGAGCCCACTACTAACAAACACTTAACAACCTCCTAACTGACTCTTGATTATTAGGCTAATTACATATATTGTTGCATATGACTAACTCTATCGACTAGTTTCAATACTCCCCCTCAAGTTGGGGTGGAAGACGTCTAACACCCCAAGCTTGGATAACATGAAATGATGTTGCACTATGCCTAAGTCTTTGGTTAGCAAATCTGCCAACTGAAGCTTTGTTCCAATGAACTCTGGCTTGATCAATCCATCTTTAAGTTTCTTCCTTATAAGATGACAGTCTATTTCTATATGCTTGGTTTTTTCATGAAAAAGTTGGATTTGATGCTATTTGCATAGCTGCTTTACTGTCACAGCACATCTTGATTGATATTGTAACACCAACTCCCAGATCTTTTAGCAAACCAACCAGCTATATTATTTTTGCTACTGCACCTGCCATACTTCTATATTCAGCCTCTGCTGAGATTTTGCTTACTGTGTGCTGCTTCTTTGATTTCCAAGATATTAGTGAGCTTCCAAGTTGAATCATATACCCTGTCACTGACCTTCTTGTATTGGGACATGCTGCCCAATCTGCATCACAAAAAGTTGTTAGACAGTCAACATTTCCCTTCTTCAGTAAAATGCCTTGTCCTGGTGCTTTCTTCAAATATCTCAGCACCCTCATTGTTGCATCCCAATGTGATCTCTTTGGATGTTGCATGAATTGGCTAAGAACTTGAACTGCAAAACATATGCCAGGCCTTGTAATGGTTAAGTAAATTAACTTTCCAATCAGCTGCTGATAACTGTGAACATTTTCTAACACTGGATCATCATGATTACCTACTGTGGTGTCATATTCCACAGTTGTAAGCTTTGTATTCACTTCCATAAGAGTGGAAGCAGGTTTTGTTCCACTTAATCCAACTGTTGAAAGCAACTCTAGTGCATACTTTCTCTGATTTCAACACCTCAATGCCTAAGAAGTATCTCAGTTGTCCTAAGTCCTTGACTTTGAATTTACCATGCAAAGTAGCTTGTGCATCCTTCAGCGGTTGCTGATTACTTTCTGTTATCAAAAGATCATCAACATGTATCAGTACTATCACAATGCCGCCAACAACTTATTTTGTGAAGAGTGAATGGTCATGTGAGCTCTGTATATATCCAGCCTCTAGTAAAGCAGTAGATAATTTTATGTTCCATTGCCTAGAGGCCTATTTTAGGCCATATAATGATTTTAGAAGCTTGCATACTTTATTCTCCCTCTGTCTATGAAAACCTTGTGGCAAAGCCATATAGACTTCTTCATATAAATCTCCTTGCAAAATGGCATTGTTAACATCCATCTGTAGAAGAGGCCAATCCTTTGAAGTAGCAATAGTGATCATTGTCCTAACTGTAACCATTTTAGCCATTGGGGAAAAAGTCTCATGATAGTCTAACCCCTCCTTTTGATTATAACCCTTGACAACTAACCTTGCCTTGTACTTGTCTACTGTCCCATTTGCATGGTGTTCGATTTTATACACCCATTTGGATCCAATAGCTTGCTTCCCAATTGGTAAATCAACTATTTGCCATATGAAGTTGTTTTCCAAGGCTGCTATCTCACCAGTCACGACTGCAACCCATCTGTTGTCTAAAGAGGCTTCCTTGAAGGTTTTAGGTTCTATTTCAATAGAGTAAACTCCTAAATACGCTTGATAGAAAATCGAGAGATGTGAGTATTAAACATAATCTGAGATAGGATAAGAGCAACTAGCTGAAGATTTGTTAGGTGTAACATAATCACTTAACCAAACAAGTGGCTTAATTGTTTTTGATGGTCTAGATGGACCATTTGTATCATGAAACAAGGGTGGGATGACAGGCACATCTGGTATTAGACCTTGTTCCTCTTGGGGAGCTACATCAATCTCTTCATCAGGATGTGCATGTGGTGGTACCTCATGACTTGGAACATCAGCATTAACATATGAATTTATCCCTGAAGAAGTTACAGTAGTTGTATCACCCTGTGGATGTATTGATCCCAAATATATGCTTCCATTATCTATGACTCCTGAATAACTATCATTTACAGCTAGTGTGCTATGATCAATAATATCTAGTTTTGCACACCTCAAATACATCAAGATCATCATCTGAACTTTGCTTAACAGAACTACAGTCTTTGTAAGGAAAAATCCACTCCCTAAAAGTAACATCCCTACTTACAAAGAAGACATTTTCTATGAGATTATGTAATCTATATCCCTTTTGTGTTTCTGAATATCCAATAAACACAGCATTCCTGGCTCTGGGTGCAAATTTATCCTTCTTAGGCAGTTTGCTTGCATAGCATAAGTAACCAAATATTCTCAAGTGATCCACTTTTGGAGGCTTGTGAAATAACATTTCATAAGGTGTCTTACCACCCAACACATCAGTAGGTAACTTGTTGATTAGATACACGACAGTTCTAATACAATCACCCCAAAACTGAATTGGAATTAAACTCTGAAACTTTAAGGCTTTAGCAACATTCAATATATGCCTATGCTTTCTTTCCACTGTACCATTTTGCTGTGGAGTATATGGACAACTACTTTGGTGAACAACACTATAAGATGCTAATAGATCAACAACTGATGAATTAAAGAACTCAGAACTATTATCAAACCTCAAGGTTTTTACAAACAAGCCAAACTGATTATTTATTAAGGCAAGAAAATCTTTCAGTACCACAAAGACTTTACTTTTGAATTAAGCAAGGCATATCCATGTGTATTTGCTATATTCATCAACTATAGTTGCAAAATAGTTTCTTATATCATAAGTAGGTTTTCTATAGGGCTCCCACACATCAACATGCACAAGTTCAAAGGGCTTAAGAACTTTACTCTGACTAACAGGAAACTTTAACCTACTATGCTTAGCTAAAGGACAGATCTCACAATTGTGTTGTCCACTTCTTGCTGATAGATGTTGGAGAGGTTGAAAATGCTTGAAAACACCTGATAATGCATGTCCTAATCTGAAATGCCATAACTCTGCATCTCCACTTGCACCTTTAGACAAAGTTTCCTTCACTACTGGCTTGATTTCTTTATTCAATATGTACAAAACTTCCTTCTCTCTACCAATCCCCAATACCCTGCCATTGTAGAGCCCCTGAAAGACACAAAAGTCAGGAAAAAAGGAGATCGGACAAGACAGTTCCCTTGTTAGTTTGGACACAGACAATAGGCTAAATTTGAAATTAGGTACACGCAGTACTTCTTTGATCTCATTAGCCAAAAGAGTTGTGTTTCCTATTCCTTTTATGTTACATCTATCACTAGTTGGCACTTGTACACCATAAATTTCATACTTCTTAACTTTACTGATTGTATGTAACTGATCCTCATTAGGAGTGATGTGATGAGAGGCACCACTGTCTACAATCCACTTAAACAATAGTGAAGTAGTACCTGCCATGTTAGAAACAACATTAGATGTGTCTACTTTGTCCATTCTATGCATCAAGTCCTGGTATTGCTTAGGTAACATCAAATTCCTTGTTATCACATCTCCAATAGAATAGTCATCTCTTCCTTTTGCTGCACTTGAGGATGCTATGGCATGCCTGTTCTCAGCAGTGGATCCTACAGATGACCTGGTAAAATTAGCAGCTGCATTTTTGGTGTCATTCTTAAAGTGTTCACCCTCTCTCCTCTTGCTTTTGAAATTTGGTGGATAACCAACAACTCAATAATAGTCTTCAGTAAAGTGGTTCCTGAAACCACAAATATTACATACAGTTCCAAAAGGTACAAAGTTTTTAGGCTTTGGTTTGTACTTATGGTTTCTTTCTGCAAGTAGAGTCAATGCATCCTTAGTTTTATTCATCGCTCCCAATGTCCTTTGACTCTTCTCCTGTCTGGCTACAACATAAGCCTTATTGACAGACACTACATGCTTCCTAGCTAAAATATTGCTTCAAATGTTGTTGAAACTTTCATTCAGTCCCATGAGAAATTGAAGTAAGCGTTATGACTTTAAATGTTCTATATACAAGGCTGAATCTTCACAATCACACTCAGGTAAAGGAATCATCACATCCAACTCAGACCATAAGTCTCTCAATTTCAAATAGTAAGAAGTAATTGTATCAGTACCTTTCTTTGAGTTTACAATTTCTGACGATAAGTGATAAGTCCTTGTGAGATCAGATCGATCAAACCTTTCCTTGAAGTCGACCCAAACTTTCTTCGCATTGGACGCATACATGATTTCTGGAAATAATTCTCCAGTTACTGTACTTGCAATCCATGATAGCACAATGGCGTTGCACTTCTCCCATTGTTCCTCAAGTTTTCCTTTAGATGACGATTTCACACATGAGCCATCAACAAAGCCTAATTTTCCTTTTCCTTGAAGAGCCAATTTCATCAATCTGCTCTATAAAGCAAAGTTTTCTGGACCAGTTAACTTGATCGGAATGAGAACTACACTAGGAGTATCGAAACCTTGTAGGTATAGTGGATGATTATGATTAATATGTAGTGACTGCATTTTCTGCAATGGATGTTTGTTTTCGAAGCTTAGTTACTCTGTTTTTCTGCTAAATCGTCTACGCTGATCAGCTCCCAGGCGATCATCGCTATGATACCATGTCAAATTATCAATAAGCTTCATCAGTGGAGCTCATGCAGAGCCATTGATACATCCAGTAACAGAGAGAGCTTAGAGTAGAGAAGAAAAAAGAAAATATTTTTATTTCTGTTAATTGCTCAATAATACATGATTACTCCTATTTATAGACTTCTTATGATAGCTCACTATGGAGCCCACTACTAACCAACTCTTACCAACCTCCTAACCAACTCTTGATTATTAGGTTAGTTACATATATTGTTGCATATGACTAACTCTATCGACTAGTTTCAATATTTATCACACACCACTCGAATCCCACACATAATTTTCTCATTTTTCAAATTCGCCCTCAACCTTATAGTCTTGGCCCAAGTCATTCATAACAGATAAGAATCAGATTATAGAGCATTATTAAAAGAAAAAAGGACTTATTTTTTCAATTCACATCTATGACCAGAAATTCCTATATCTCTTGATCGTTTTGAATAGTACAAACATCTATGACGCGACGCAAATGACCTTTGTTTCAACTCTCATTACCTGGTCACTTAAATCCCAAGTATAATGGAAATTCGAGTCGAGGCACAACAAGTGAACAAAACAAAACTTCTTGTAAGTTGTAGAGTGACTGAATTTCCTAAAATTCACTTTATTTCTTTCAATTAATTTCTCGTTGGACAGTGACTAAATAACTTGGAAGAAGTATTATTAAGAACAAAATTATACACGGTTGCAATTTTTTCAAATTTTTTTTAATTTTATTTTTGTAACTATCCACATTTATTACCAAAAGTGTTACTCATGTACAACTTAAAGAAGGAAAAAGGAAAAACAAAACGGCTCCCCATCAGGACATGCCAATCATGAGTTATCTACTTCCGATCATTATCTACCTATCACATAAGTAAAGAAACAACTAGCTATATAGCATATCCATCAAGTTGAGTAACACATTGTTATAGTTTAATATGCATGCTAGCTCTCACGAGTACTTCTTGGATGATCTTCTTCACTATGGTTGTGTTTGGTAGGAAGGAAAATATTTTCTGAAAAATATTTTCAATTTTCTCATGTTTGGTCGGCTTAAATATTTTGAAAAATATTTTTCAAATAGACTTATTTTTTTTTTTCAAATTTAAGGAAATTGATTTTCCTTCATAAAGTAAGAAAAATATTTTCCAAAACTCTCTTTCAACCTTTTCACCCGACTCTCTAACCTCAACTTGAGATCCAACTCCAGACTTTGACCCCAACCTTGACTCCCAACCCCAATCCTAACCATGGACTTGACTCCCGACACCAAACCCAATAAGACTCCTAACTCCTAACCCGAGCTCCAGTCAGGGTTGAGTTTCAGGTAGGCATTGAGAGTGGGTACTGATTGGGATCGAGAGTCGAGTTTTGAGTTAGGGTCGAGAGTCAGGACCCGCATCGGGTTTGGGGTTGAGATCAAGATTTGGGTCCCTATTCGATTTTGGGTTAGAGAGTCAGAGTAAAGTCGAGGTAGGAATCGGGAGTCGAATCTAGTGTCGAGGTCAAATTTTTAGTCTGACGTAAAGGGTCGGGGTCGAGAGTCGGGTTTCGATCGAGGTTGAATCCTGGATCTCGAGTCTCGATCAGGGTCGGTAGTCGAGGTTAATATAAAAGCTGAGAGTCGGGGAGTCTTAGGCCAGAGTTGGGTCTGGGTCAAGAGTCAGTGTAACATCTCACACTCATTAACTTGTCAAGTACCTTAGAGGGCAATTTCGTCCTTTCTTTTTTACCTTAACCCCAAGTGATTAAAATCCTTTTAACTTATCAGTTTACATACTTTATTTTCCCCAAAGGAACGTTAGTTTTCCAGCTAGATACATCTCTTTATTTTCCACCCGTTATATGCGTTAAAACAAGTCCCTCTATTTTTCTCCAGTTCATATGATAAAAGCCTCACTTCCCCATCAGTTTTCAAAAGTTTTCCGTTAGCAAATATATCTATTCTTCCTCTCAATCCCAACTCCTAACAAACACAAGAGAATTGGTGAGAATCAAGTTCAAATTTCTTCCTGCAATCTCAAGTTCTTTCAAAATTTAAAGAGGTGTGTAGAACCTCTCTTGCTCACGTTTCTGGATGTTTTACTATTCTCCAAATCTCTATTTTGTAATATCCTTTCTTAATCAGATGGTGTTTGTGTGTTTGTATTCAGCAGTTAGCTTAAATCTTCAACCTGATAAGTTACTATTTTCTTTTGGCGTCTTCACAAGTGCTTTATGTATTCATAACGTATGATTTTACCTAAATCTGGAATCTGAATCTTATCCAGTCAATAATATGGTTGTTTAGATAATCCTCAATAAGTATTTTCTATTTTTAAAATTCTCAAAAGACATTAGGATTAATTAAAGATAAAGAACATCCCTTTTGTCTCTTAAGTTGATGTCCGATCCAGATTGAGTATATGTTGGCATGCTGAATTTCTTTAAGTTTAACAAGTAAGAATGACTACTCTCTCTTTGTAATTCTTTGAACTTTTGAAATGATTGAATTTATTACCATGAACTTTATAACCTTGGCTAATATTGGTTCCCGAAATTGTGAGTTCGCTAAAGAATGGAAATTCTGTTTTCTGAATTCTTAATCTGGATTGTCTTGATTACTTTCCAACTGACATATTACGTTAGGTTTCTTGTGATAACATCCTCTCTATACTTCTAGATATATAGCTCTGTAAATCAATTCTCAAATAGCCAGTAGATGTGTTTTTGTGGTCCTCTTTAAGATGTGAAAATATATCACTACGATTGTTCTGAACCGTACTAATAATCATGAGTTAAACACTGCTTCTCCATCCCTCCACATGCCATCTGGTCTGATGTTCTTTGACTTGATGTGTAGATTAGGAACCTGGTATTTGTCTAAATTAAGAATCTTCCTTTGCTTGCCTAGGTAATTCAGAGAAATCTGGAAACTCGAATCTGCCAGTAGCGTCAAAAATCATGTTTGCCAGATGTCTGCAAGAAAATTTCCTTTCTCTGTAAATGTGTTTTAGTCGAGTACTGCAGAGTTGTGACACATTCATTATATCCTCAATAATTACAGCAATGCTCCACAGAAATTTCCAGATTTTAGTTACTATCTTAATCACTACTTAAGAATCTGTTTCCAGATAGATTTGGTTTATCCCAAGTGTTAAACATAGTGTAATTGCTTCCTTACCAATTAACTCATAAACATAATCCCTCAAGAGCTGTGGAAGCCATGTTTATGAACTATTAATAGAATGTATCTTAACTCTTTCAGAAAGCTATGAAATGGTACCAAATCAAAATCTTATGAACCCAAAGTGGTTGAATTCCCATCATGAGCCCCAAAAGGCTAAATTATGTACATGAAACTAAAAAGGTTAAACTATGAGCATAAGCCTAATATGGCTAACACATTGAACATAAATAAATAAGATAACATTATGAGCGTAAGGGAGTTAGCTAGATGACCGAGAAGGCATAGGTCTAAATGACAAATGCCTGAAACTATGTTTGCTGACGTAGGATAGAGATTATTCTGCAAGTCGGATGACTCTTTTTTCATGTGTCCCAAAATGGGCTAAATATGGATACTTGCTAGCAAATCATGTCATGTCATGTCCTATGCCCGGCAAGGTATAGGATGGCTTAGCTAATCAGGCCGAGATCAGACTCCATGCGCTCACATGGTGGTTTATGTCGGTTCACTAATTGCTCCCACAAATAAGCAAAAGAATTAAATTTACCTTACTTTGTCAATTATTAATTCAGTTTATACTCTTGTTCCTTTCCAGTTTGTCTTCACTTAAATTTGAATTTCATTTATATTGATAATCTCCTGCTTTGCTATTTTCCTGGAATGGTTTTACATACCAATACATTTCACGTATTGACCGTCGTTGGCGCTACATCATTTTATGATGTAGGTTCTATCTCTCAAGTCCTTGGTCAGACGCATCATTAGGATCTCTATCTTTTGCCATTAGTGAGCCTTTTTTCTACCTGGAGGTCGGACGAGATATGATGACTTCTTTATATTTTTCCTTCAGTATTGGTACTTATTAAAGGCTTCACAGGCCGGTGTAGTTGTCAAACAAACTTTGTAATTTTCAGTCTTTATTTCTCATTACTATTAGTTTTGTTGGACATTATGCGGTGATAATAAACTTTGGTGAAGCTTTATCCCTTGAGGAAATCTTAAATAAATTTTATATTCCGCTTTATTCATTTGTATTAGAAGTATGCTCAAGTGATATGCCAGAATGTTCGCTCGTACTAGCAATAGTATTGGGTGTGCGCCATGTCCAGGGCCCAGCTCGAGTCGTGACAGTCGGGTTCAGGAGCTTGGGTTGGGATCGAGATTAGATGTTGTTATCCGAGTCGAGGTCAGATTTATGGTCCCGAGTATTGAATCGGGGGTCAGGGTTGAGAGTCGGGTCTCAAATAAAGATCAAGGTCGAGAGTCAGGTCTTGAGACAAGGTTAGGATTCAGGTCGGAGCTAAGAGTAGGATATGGGTTCGGGGTCGAGATCAGAAGTCAAGGTCGAGAGTCAGGTTTCGAGACAAGGATAGGATTCAGATCAGAGCTGAGAGTCGGATATCGGGTCGGGGTCAAGGTCAGGAGTCAGGTCCCCAATCGAGATTGGGCGTCGGGGTTGGTAGTCGAGTCTCGAGTTAGGGTACAAAGTCGAATCCTGTGTCAAGGCCAGATTTGTTGTCAAAGTACTTTCCCAGATTATATATACTTAAATCCTCTTGAGACAATATTTTCTTTTTACTGACTAAACACCAAATTAAGTAAAAAAAAACTGAGTATTTATTGAGAAAAGATTTTTCTTCATACCAAACACTCCCTATATCAGCCTCGTGTCTCCTCTTTTCTTAAAGATTTTGTGATTTCTTTTCAACCAATGCTCATATAATACAGCAACAAGTGTCATTCTGTAGATTGTAGCAGTTCACCCCTTGCCTTTTCTTCTGGTCACAAACCAATGCACTTCATCAGGCCATGACATATCTCATTACCCTACCACTGCAATAGTTTGATCCAAATACCATTAGTCATTTGACACTAGAAGAATAGATCGATGGCTCATGCTTTGATATAATAAGTTTGTTTTTTTGACAACAAACTTATTATATTAATACATAAATGGTCTTAGTGAATCAAATGATCCAACAACAATCATTTACAATCCAACTGGCTGGGAAAAACAGGAAATCAATTAATCTTATGTAGTAACGAGATAGAAAATTTGGCTAAATTGTATGCTAGCACAATATGTAGTCTAAATTTACCCATGAGAAATCTTGTCAAAATACTTTTTAATTTTTTTTTTGTTGTTTGATATGTGTTATATGTAACCATAATATAAAGAAACAAAATTATTAGGTATTTAATTACAAAGTTACAAAAAAAAAAAATCAAAGTTGATGAAAATTGGACGAGTTGAGTTATAACCCGTTCTTAAGCTCATTTTAGTCCAACCCTTTTTTGTCCAAGTATCTATTTGACTCATCCATTTTAACAAGCCAAAGTTCAACCAATTCTCTGTATGGAAGACTAATTCATCCGCTTTCGAGAACTAATATTTACAACTTATTCTCCCTTTAACGAATCTTCTTCATCTTGGAGGAAATTCAACTCTTCTTTCATAGATTGGGAACATAACAAGCACTATTAACCTATTGAGTTAGATGAGCTTCATGACTTTCATTAGCTCCTCATGCATCACGTCTGAATTCACTAGTAGCCTATTGCTTACACTGCTGAACAACGTCCACTTTAGCGAGTTGTAAGAGAACTACTTATAAGAAGAGAAAGGAAGCTTTGAATAGAAGGATCAGCACTTGTTGCAGTCGATGGTCGTGACGAGCTCTACTAGAAAGAAAATCACAGTGGGATATAAATTTTGAGTCCTAAATTCAAATTTATGTTCCTAGTGCGAATGCATTATTCCCAGTTTAATCAACTATAGCAGCTAACTTAACAATATTCGATAGTACTCCGAGTGACATAGGCGCTTAAAGTCTGTAAGATAGAGTGACCCATGCGCACTGCTTCAAATTCTAAAGCATTGCCAACAACCTTCAAAACCCCCTTTACCACTATATTATAAAAAACAAGTGTTCACCTTTAGAAATTTAGTTACTTAAGTCTTCTTCAGAAAGTCACAATAAAGACAAATCACATTTTGTTCTACAACTAAACCACGTAATATTTATTATTACTATTAAATATCTTAACAGCAAAACTACTTTCGTACTATTAAATAAGGAAACCTTGAATTCCCTTTGTTTGAATAAACGCTGCTTATTTTAGTTTACATTCAAATCGAAATAAACCAATTCTAAGTGGTCACGGCATCTTATTGATATTGTTGAGGAATTTAATGGCGTTTAGCCGACTGAATCCATACCCCTAGGCCCTAACAATACCACATAAATTACAACGGAAGAGCAATTGTTAAAATCACAAAAAAATGAAAAATTGTGGACTTATGAGGCCTGGAATAGTTGTTAGTTGAGACAGAGAAGGGGTCAGAGGAACTGAAGTGAAGGCAGACATATATGTTGTACTATATGTTTGTCTCTTTCACCTTAATAATAGGAGATTCAACTCATCCCTACACTCTTTCATGGAATCCCTTTAGGGAAATGCCAACCAAGAAAAGGTACTAAACATATATGAAGCTCATCTATCTTATCTAGTAGCTTTCAAGACACACACATATATCCAACTCATTTAAATCATAACCTAATTTTTTGGGCTCCCATAATACATGATCAAAAAGTCTTCATGATCAACTCCTCTTATGCAAGATTTTATTGTCGACCTCAAACATGAGTTATGATGAATGCAGTGGGTTGACAATCAGTGCGTAAACTAAATTAGTCAATTCATGATGATTGATAAATCCTAACAATACGAATCTTCAGATTAAGGCGTAATAATTGTATTCTGATATCCATGATTAATGATATTAGTATGATCATCTTTTTTTAAAATAAAACTTACGAGCCTTTTAAACTACGGCCTAAAATTTTCTTTTGAGTAAAACAAAACATTTATCAAAGAATATAATGTTAGAGCACAATCTAAAGTTTTATAAGTTATTGCAAATGTTAGACCAGTATTGTCTAATGTTTTGTCTGTAAAATCGAATAATATATGAATAAACATTAGACCAAATTTAATAATAAACTGAAGGGTAGTTTTCCAAAAGCTATACTAGTATAACTTTTATAAATAGAGATTAAATTTAAATAATAACCTAAAAAAATATTTGCGTAAATCACCCCAATGCTTAGTACAATATTTCGGTTGGTGATGCTCAACCCGGAAGTGCTACTCCTGTTCTTGCAATGTACTCTTCGGTCCATTTGTACTTGTCTGTATTGATTTGACATGTCTCTTGAGGAGTAATAAATAAAAGATAATTTTACTATCATTATTCTTAGAATAAAATAAATTTAATATTTTAAAAAAATGACTAGTTAATATAATAAGAATAAATTAGAAACTAAGTAATAAATTATCTCTCGACTTTAAACTAGATAAGTAAAAAAGAATATTTATTTTTATCTTGAACATTCAACAAACAAAAGTGGATGAAGGAAATACTACTAGTTAAGATACGGGACCTTCAATAGTCACTTTCACCTTTTAGCTATAAGGCCAATGATATGTTTTGATATCATGTCACAACAATGGCTTCTTTTGTCAATTATTTCGATAGGAAAAATATAAGAAGGGTAAAAAGTTATTCGTACTTCGATATGTGATGAAAATATGGTGCTGTGTGTATTAGTGGTAATTTATGATTCATGGTGTGATGTTTGGTGGTGTTGTGCATGTTAAGGGATGGTCAGGTGATATAATTTCCCGTAAAGAGTTTCGGAACGGTGAATAGATTCGTAGAATTTTGATTTTAGTGGATGCCGCGTTGGGATAACTTTGTGATGTTCTAAGTCGATGATTTGTGTTGTGAAATGGGTTTGATTCAATCCTTCCCCGAGCTATTGTTTAAGGTACACTGTAGTGGTAGGATTCTCGCTGCGACGAGACCGCTATAGCGGTCGATGTCCTGCAGTAGCAGTAGTAGTGGAGTAGCGATGGCCTGCTATAGCGAACCCTATTTCACCGTAGCGAGGCCGTTGCAGCGGATGACACACATATTAAATCACTTTTTATTCAGTTTCCTCCGAGTGTTATCCCATAAACTCAAAATTCTCGTTCTAAACTTCTAAGAAGCGATTTTCTTTAGAGATAGGGGGATTTTCCTTGTGGAGGTAAGTGATTCCATCCATCTTTTTGCATTTTAATTTTCTATTACCGTAGCATCATTAAGAAAAATTGTTAGGATGAAATTGTGGGTTAAAAATCCAAGGTTCAGGCAGGGCCGACTTGACAAGATTAGGGGCCTAAAGTCAAACTTTATAAAGAGGCCCTAAAATTTTTTAAATGTGATCTTTTAAAACCTTTTTAGATCTGAAGCCATACTTTCCAGTTGACATATTTAAATTGATTAAATTCTAATAATAACAAAAACAAGAATATGTACTTATGAAGTAAGAATATCAACAATGAAAAAAGTAGTTTTGCAAAATGTTGAAGGTTTGGTTAGACTTAATAATATTTAATAATAAGAGAATTTAAAAAAATATAGGAAAATTTGGGCTCATGTTAGTTATTAATAATAGGAAAAATTACATAGCATAGATAAAAAGGGTCCTTAATTATCTATCATGGTTAATGTTTAAAATAATTACATGATATAGTCAAAAGTTAGTTAAAGAATTATTATTTAAGTTGACCCTCATATACAAATATGATAGCTTGTATAACATGCAATTAATCTCTCTCATCTAATTATCTTAAATTTTGGTTGACTTAATTGAACACTTAATTTTATTTTTTGATTTAATTATGAAAATTGACCACTTTTCAGAATATGTACTAACATGTACATATTTTTTCCCATTTATTTGATTTTTCTCTCTCTTCACACCTCTCTCTTCTTAAATTTTCCACCATCTTCTTCAATCTTTTTTATTAAAAAGTAGAAACTATTGGTAGGCTTTGTTATATTGACTCTTAAATAGTATATTTTTGTGATTTGCCCAAAGATTTAGTACATCAAAAAACGTTTCTTCAACTTTTTTCTTCCAATTCATGCGAAAAAAGGTTTAAATATATATATATATATATATAGTTACACACAAGTATGTATATCATGTCAATTTTTTGATGGATTTATGTATACAAATAACCATCATATACAATTAGAAAGTTGTCATGTGTTGGTATATACATATATATACACATATAAAATATACATATAAGTTGTATAATCAGTTTTTGATTTGTATAAAATATGTTGGTTCATATTTTATACATTATGTATAGGTATACAACTATCATGTGTTTGCATATAACTAAATTGTATATTTTGAAGTTGGTTTGTATAAACTATTTTTGTTCTTCTATTAGACATTAGGTATATCTCAGTTTGTATAATCTGTTATTGATATTTTGTATAAACTAAAGGAAAAAGAAAAAGGTTCCAAGAATTCTCACACCAGAGGGGTGAGCAACGACGTTGTGAATGACTCAAAGGTATTTTGTATATACCCAAATATATATTCGTATGAATGTATATATAATAGATATACGTATGCCTATATATCTTTTTTTTCTGTTAGTTACACACAAGTATGTATACCATGTTAATTTTTTGATGTATATATGTATACAAATAATCGTCATATACAATTAGATAGTTGTCATGTGCTAGTATATACATATATATACATATATAAAATATATATATATATAAGTTGTATAATCAGTTTTTGATTTGTATAATAATGTTGGTTCATATTTTATATATTACATATAGGTATACAACTATCATGTATTTGTATATAACTCAAAGGTATTTTGTAAAAATTATATTTAGTCATAAAGTGAATTTGTTTGCTTATTTCTATCAGTGTGTTTATATTTTTGTATTTATTTTGATATATTTCTTTCACATACATTTTGAATTTGTATACATTTATACATTTGACTTTGTATATTTATACATATAATCTGAATTTATATCCATTTTATACATTTGAATTTGTATAAATTCGAATTTATCTTGAAGATATGAGTTGTAAGTGTTTGTATTTGTATTTGAATGTTAAATTCAGAGCTAATTTTCATTTGTATCAATTCTAAATTTGTATTTCTATTCATAGCTAATTTTCGTAGATAAATACATTGAATGTATAAATACATTAAAATTATATTTTAAATTCTGAAGTCATAGAAGAAATCAGAGGAATTTTAGTTTTAATTGTATTTTTGTATTTCAAAAATTAAAAGGCAAGTTATAATTGTCTATATGGGAAAGGAAGAAACAAACAATTTGAAAAAGATATGTTGGAGAGAATAAAGAAAGTGAATTACTAACTGAAATCTATAAAATGTAATTATTAAAACTTAGACTAAGAAGTTAGTTAAGAGGGGTATAAGTTGGCTATATGTGAAGTTTTGCCTAAATAATATACAAATGAGGCACCAAAAAGGTATCCGTATAAAAAAAAATGCTACAATTACCTAAAAGCTACTCCCTTCGTTCCTAAATATTTATCGTCTTTACTAAAAGTAAATATTCCATAATACTTGTCATTTCAGAAAACCAAGACATAATTACTTTTTTTTTCACTTTTACCCTTAGTCATAAATATAGAGAGATATTAATATAGTACAAAAAAGAGAAGTATTAAATAAAGGGGAGTAATAAATAAGGGTAATTTAGTCAAACTAGACTCTAGTTAATGTTTTTCTTAAGGGGAGTGCAAGCAAAAATGGTGACAAGTATTTAGGAACGAAGGGAGTATTCTATTTCAAATTATTGCAAGGTACCATAAAAAAAAAGGGCAATCTAGTGCACTAAAGCTCCCACTATGCGCAGGGTCTGGGGAAGAGCCTGCCAACAAGGGTCTATTGTATGCAGTCTTATCTTGTATTTCTGTCAGAGACTGTTTCCAAGGCTTGAACTCATAACCTCCTGCTCACATGACAACAACTTTACCAATTACTCCAAGGCTCCCCTTCAATTATTGCAAGGTACCATATTGGTAAAAAGTTAATTTACGTTCTATCCAAAAATTTCTCTTCAAACCTAACAGTACATAGGATTTTTCTCACAAATAATACATCTAGAATACATCGTTAGAAAAAAATGGGGCCCCAAAAAAAGTTAGGGTCCTAGGCCATTGCTTTAATGGCCTTATAGTTGAGCCGGCCCTAGGTTTAGGAAATTATGGGAAAAAACCTAGGTTGGATGTAACCTCATCTAGAATTGTCCTAGGGTGTAAGATAACACTTTCTAGTGTGAGATTATTGTTCTTGAACATGAATTGGGGTAATTGGGAACCTTGAGTTCCATAAAAGTGAAACCTTTAGCATAGAAACTGCTTAAAAAGGAATAATAGAAGTAGAAGCTCCATGATTTTGGATAATGTGAATATTATGGAATTAGTGAATGGTAAATTGACTCTTGGATAGCGTTATAGACTGCAAATAAGAGTAGAGTTAGTGGGTTTGAATCCCCAAAAAGGTTATTTGAAGAGTAAATGATTAATTACTTTTGTATTTATTTACTTTAGACCGTGAACGATCCAAGACATTGAGGAAAGGAAAAGCACTTGCGAATTAGCTTGAATTTTGGATTCTTCGGTTGAGGTAGGTTGTGGTTTAAATGGAGTTAGAGTTAATTTAGTTTCTTGTATATTTCTAAATTGAATGGTATATTGATTGGTCTTTGGGCATACCTGTGGTGGCCTGATTGGTTGATTTGATAATGCTTGAATTAATAAGTTGTTGATTGTTGAACTTGCTTGAACTTGAAATATAATTGTGAAGTGTACATGTAAAATTGGGTGCACTTGTGATATTACCCTGAGAGATAGTAAAAGTGAAAAATAAATTGATATTATTATTATGGATCGGGTACCACGCTGATACGATACTATTACGATTGGTCGGCTACCACGCCGGTACGGTATATGACCTCTATAGTATTTCCCCTGCAGGTCATGGCTAGTTGGACAGAAATAAGATCATTTAACATGTGCGTACAGATTAGTGTCTTGAGGTGTGAGTTAGTGTAATGTATTGTGATAATAATGAACGGAGAAGAAAATACAAACGTAAATTGATGTGGGCGTAGATCCATGGTTGTAATATGATTGTTGAGATTGTAGAGTTCATGATTACTTGTGAAAACTGATGGTCGCTCATATGTATTTGTTGCTGACATTGCTTAGCTGATTTGGAATGATTATTTGATTGAGGAAACTATTTGTTATGTGTTGATGCCCTATTCACCTGTTTATTTGTTTTGTGATTTACACTTGTACTAAATTGAGTCGGTCAATCATGCCTATCAGTACATAGTGGTTTGTACTGATACTACCATGTACTCTACTTCGTTGAGTGCTGACTGTGTTTCAGAAACTCAGACGCTACCTCACTTTTAGTACATCCAGTTGATCGATTCGAGGGTAGGCTACTTGTATTTCAGGTTGCCACGGGTCTTCGTAGTTGTTATTATCTTTCTTTCAAACAATGGAGTTATTTCATTTTAGTTGTTTATGGAGATATTCTTAGAAGGTTTTTGTTAGCGTCCTTGTACGGTGATTTTCAAATTCTGGGGATGTAATAGTTAGGATTTCTGCATTTATTTATTAAATTATTTGAGATTATTATTATTTTGCTTTAATTGATCAACTGAATGGGTTAAAGATTGGGTTAGATGGTTCTCCCACCGGAGGGTTAGTGTGGGTGCCATTCACAACCATTTGGATCGTGACATATACATAGTATTTAAACAATGATTAATTAATATGTATATTTACTTCATAAAATCACTTTAGCTATAGTAAATTTATATAGTTTATTATAAACACCTAGTACGGATAGTATTTACAAGTATTGCTCACCTTTGGTAATTTGTATTTATGCAAGCAAAAGGGCCAACAAAGAACAAACACTACACATTCGTCTAATAATTTAACGTCAAAAAATTAAATCAGATTGCCCCCATAAGGGGTGGTTTTGCTTTTTTGTCCTCCATAAGAAAAGTCTTTAAAGATCAGTCTTCCTTCCTTTTTATATATAGAACAAGTACCTTTTTACCCCTCTACACCTCAAATGTTTTTACACTTTTCATGCTCATTTGTCTCTCAACTTCTATTTTTGTCTTCTTCTTCTTTTTTCTCTTTTTTATTTTTCCTTGATATTTATTTTTTCTTTCTATTTTCTTTTTCTTGTTTTAATTCATTTGTCTCAACCTTTATTTTTCTTTTCTTTTTTGTTTATTTTTCTTCTCTTTTTTTTTTTTTTTTTTTTCTGAAACATTATTTTTTTTTCTTTTTTTAATTCATTTGTCCCAACCTTTACTTTTATTTTATTTTTTTTCTTTTTTCATTTTTTCTTCTTTTTTACATTTTTTCTCAAATTTTATTTTTATTTTTCTTCTCATTTTTATTTTTCTCAACCTTTATTTTGTTTGTGCGTTTTTTATTATTCTCTTTTTTCTTAACCTTTATTTTTTTCTTTTCTTTTTTTTCTTTTTACTCAATCTTTATTTTTCTTCTTTTTTTCTTTTTTCTCATCTTCTATTATTTTTTGCTAATGAACTGAATGTTAAATAATTCGCAAAGAGAATCTTCTTTCTTTGACATCGAAGTAAACTTAAGAGCATGACTTATTATTGTTTGGAAGTCCTTTGGGATAAGTTTTCTTGTAATGCAAGAGTTATTAACATCTCATAAATAAAGACACAATGTGGTAGTGTCAACTCTTTCCCATGGGGCATAACTTGTTTTTTAAGAGGTCTTTGGGCTAGGCAAGACTTATAAAGTATCTCATAAATCAAGATATAATGTGGTAGTGTCAACTTCGCCCATGGGTGTAACTTGTTGTTTGAAAATTCGTGGCTAAGTCTTGCCTCTAAGGCAAGAGTTATAGAGCATCTCATAAATCAAGATACAATGTGGTAGTGTAAACTCTTGCCGGCGTAACTTATTGTTTGAAAGTCCTTGGGTTAAGTCTTGCTTCTAAGGCAAGAGTCATAGAACATCTCATAAATCAAAACACAATGTGGTAGTGCCAATTCTTGCCCATGGGGCGTAACTTGTTGTTCGAAAGCCCTTGGTCTACGTCATGCCTCTAAGGCAAAAGTTATAAAGCATCTCATTAATCAAGACACAATGTAGTAGTATCAACTCTTGCCCACGAGACGTAACTTGTTGTTTGAAAGCCCTTGGTCTATGTTTTGCCTCTACGGCAAGAATTATAGAGCATATCATATATCAAGACACAATGTGGTAGTGTCAACTCTTGCCCATGGGGCATAACTTATTTTTTTGGGAGGTCCTTGGGCTAAGTCTTGACTTAGAGGCAAGACTTATAGAGCATCTCATAAATCAAGATACAATATAGTGGTGTCAACTCTTGCCCATAGGAACTTGTTGTTTGAAAGTTCTTTGGGATAAGTCTTGCCTCTAAGGCAAGAGTTATAGAACATCTTATAAATCAAAACACAATGTGGTAGTGTCAACTCTTGCCCATGGGACGTAACTTGTTGTTTGAAAGTCCTTGGGCTAAGTCTTACCTCTAAGGCAAGAGTTATAGAATCTTACCTCTAAGGCAAGAGTTATAGAACATCTCATAAATCAAAATACAATATGGTAGTGTCAACTCTTGTCCATGGGGCGTACCTTGTTGTTTGGAAGTCCTTTAGGATAAGTCTTGCCTCTGAGGCAAGAGTTGTAGAACATCTCATAAATCAAAACACAATGTGGTAGTGTCAACTCTCTTGCCCATGGGGCGTACCTTGTTGTTTGAAAGTCATTGGGCTAAGTCTTGCCTATAAGACAAGAGTTATAGAACATCTCATAAATCAAGACACAATGAGATAGTGTCAACTCTTGCCCATGGGGCATAACTTGTTGTTTGGAAGGAATCGAAGAAAAGAAAAGATAAGAAAAAAAATAAAGGTTGGGAAAAAAAATGAAGAAAAACAAAAATAAAGATAATAAAATTTTTAAAAAAAAATCAAAGAAAATAAAAAAAGAAAAAAAAATAGAAGTTGAGAGGAGAAAAGGAAAAAAAAAGTTGAGAAAAAAGAAAAAAAAGACAAAACAAAAAATAAAAGAAAAATAAAGGTTGAGAAAAATAAAAACCAACGAAAAATAAAAAAGAGAGAAAAAAAATAGAAGTTGAGAGGAGAAAAGGAAAAAAGTAAAGGTTGAGAAAAATTAAAAGAAAAAATAAAAAATAAAAAGTAAAGTAAAATAAAAAAGAGAAAAAAAATAGAAGTTGAAAGATAAATGAGCATGAAGAGTTGTTTAAAAATATTTGAAGTATGGTGGAGCAAATAGGTATTTGTTCTATACATAAAAAAAAAAAAAAGGAAAACTAGTTTTGTAGAACTTTTTATGGGGAACAAAAAAGCAAAGTCACTCAAAAAAAGGATAATTTCTGTAGTTTACCCCAATAATGAACAAAAAACATCCCTTATCTAATCCAAACTAGAGGCATATGGCTCGTGCCAGCACGGGCCCAACATTACCGACATTTTGAGCACTAAAATTTGACACTGATTAGAAGCTTAATTGCAAATATGTACCATAAGGCACGAAATGTAAATATAATTGTACATGACTTAAAACGATAAATGTACATGACTGGTAATAACTATTTGACGGTTCTTACTAAGAAGCCAAGTTTTACAAGATAGTTATGTATACTTTTTTTTTACATGATAAAAAAGTGTGATGCATCGTGTACTCGGTTATTTGGATGGTTGACGATAAGATTGAGACCTGTTACAAAAGGTAGAGAAGATGTAGGATTAGTATTCATAGGAATATGTTATTGGAAAAAGGATTAAATCGTAGTTGGTTGAAATGGTCGTGCATACATATATGAAAGTGTATAACTACTCAAGTAAAAGGCAGAAATATAATAAGTAAAACTGCCACTTTTTGCTTAAGTTCACACATGTAGGCATACATTTCTCTCGAGTATAGATTGAAACCAAAAGGGTAAACAAAATTTATATCCCATCCACCCAACAGATCGTTTTCATCTCTCATTTTATTCTTCATGGAGATCAATGTTGGCACTGCTTATCCCACAATAAACTCAATAAATCTTTTAGTAAAGTTCTAATCTTTACCATACTAAACTAATAAACATGAACTTCAAAGTTTGCATTTTTCATGGGAAAAGAAGAAATGCATGTTAAGGGTATAGTAAAGTTTTAATCTTTACCTTCATAGTTAACATCTTTAGGTGAAAAAAGACTTACGGAAGCTGGAGTAATGGCCACCCAAAGAAAAAAGATTGAGAAAATGAGTACTAAGACGATAAGATTGAGACCTGTCATGAAAGGTAAGGGAAGACGAATAATTAGTATTGATTGAAAAAGGATTGAATTGTAGTTAGGTGAAATGATACGTGCATACATATATAAAAGATGTACAACTACTTAAGTAAAAAGCACATGGATATAAATAAATATTGCCACTTTTTTACTTTCAAGACTACCAAAAAAAGTATATGTAAAGATATGAGAGAAGTTGCTTCTTCTAAGAAGATAGACAATTCTTGTAATCCAAACACGTGAAAATAAAATGCATAAGCAGCAGATTTCAGAAGCTCTAAACACAAGAATTATGCATAATAAACTTACATTAGGAAAAGACTGTTGTTGCACAATAAGAAACACATGTCGCAATTTTTCTCGCGAAAAACGGAATCCGACGTGACAACTCTTTTTAGGATGATTTAAGAGAGAAAAGTCTCCACCTAACGAGTTAAGGTGCGTTAGGGAACCATTCTAAACTAATTACGGCCTATTTAATTATTAGTCTACGTCACCAGAAATTTGGGTAAGCTAAGGGTTCAAGTTACCTCGAAAGGAAGGTGTTAGGCACCTTTCGAGGTCCACAAATGTGGGTTCCGGCCGAACTCATATATTGCATGGGAAATTTTACGTGGTAAACAAAGGTCAATTGATTTAGATCTAAAACATATATGGGATCAACTTAAAATCTTTAGTTTTAAGAAAGAAAAACTAAATTAGCGAGAAAATAAATAATTTGAACACATAATTGAACATGCAAAGTCAATAATTACTTGACAAAAAGCATGCAAACTACGTAACGTAGGTTAAACAACTAAGAGATTAGTCACAAAAAAATAAATAAAAAAAAAAAAGACAAAAATCAATTATTACTTAATTAATACTAATCAAGGTGAAAAAAGTGCCTAACACATGGGAACTTAATTATTACTATTATTTAAACTAAGTGAAAACTAGAATTGATCATTACTTAAGACACTAATTTAAATAACTATGTGATAAAATCATTTTTTTTACATAAATAAATAGATTTGATGAAAATTCAATTTTACCTAATTAATATAAAAAATTGATTAAACAACAAATAGCCTATCCTAAAAAAAAAAGTGTAAATCAATAAATAACAATTATTCAGATAAGCAAGGAGAGAGAAGTGCGACAAATATATAAAGGAAATAGGTCAATTATTAACTTAAATTAAACTAACCTATCAAATATAAGTAAAGAAATAAAAATTAAGTTAATGAAATAAACACTTCGATTTGGATAAAAGATTTTAAAAAAATTATTTGTTGCTTTTATAGGGGCAATGCTACGATATTATTAATCGCACTCTTCCATCTTAGCAACAATTTTAATTGGAGGCCGATCTTAAATTATAAAATAATAATATTATATTTTTAAAGATAAAGTGAAAATGAAAATTTTGAGTTTTGAATATAAACACATAAGAATATTTACGTATAGATACGCTTAATCTCCATTTTGAAAACTTTGGTAAGTGGTACTCTGATGTCGCCCAAACTATACCTCCAAAAAAGTATAACGCGGTCACTGTATCAACTATAGAACCCAACTAGGTTGGGGTCGATCCCACAGGGAATAGGATGAAAGTCTATCGAGTGTTTGTCTGAGTAATTGGTACGTAAGTAAAAAGGGGGTTGTTGTAAGCAAACAGTAACACTAATAATTGTTGATTGTCAAATTTGTGATCAATACGAGAAAGGCATTAGGACTGTGATCCCCAAGATTCCTTAACTCCACCGGTTACTTGTGCTGATAAACTGTCTCACTACATTGCATGCTAAATCTAACAAGATAGGTTCATCTAAACGTCTCTCGACCTTGGTTAGATGAATTTTACTCTTGTCCTCTCGGTCTCCGAGTGTCGAACTACTAACCCTTGTTCTTGATCTCAGATTAACTATACATGTTACGGTTCAAGTTATTAGATGAAGGTTGATAGCTTCAAATCTCTGTTGTTATTCCCTTTTCCCAATCTCTACTTCTGTGTTGAGCAAGTTTAGAATACAAGCGAGCCTCCAATGTTTGCAACTGTTAGAACATCAATTATAACGAAGGAAACAGCAATACATGCAGTCACACAAGTTCAGAATTGCTTCGCACTTAACCCGTTTTGTTAATTCCTCATGGTTCAAACAACCCTAGTTATGGGGTTTGGCTACTCATGATTGCAAGAACACAAGAAGAATTCAATGATGAAAACATAATTATGAACTCACAATAAGAATAAAACTCTAAAATCTCAATACAAATCAAAACCCTAGAATTGATGTTTGAGATTACAAGATCAATGTAATAGACAACTCAAAATAATGTAATAGAATCCTCAAAATAATGTAATAATTAACTCCTAAACATAGGACAACCTAAGGGTATTTATAGATACAAAGTGAATCCTATCCTAAACAAAATAGGAGGAAAAAGTCGACAACTTTCCACGGCCTGTGACTTGAGGTCGTGGAATCAACCCACGGACCGTGGGTCCAGACCGTAGGAATCAAACATCACTGTACAACTGCAGAAGTTGACACACGGTCGTGACTCACTGACCGTAGGTCCATGTCGTGGGTCACTTCCGTGGATTTCATCTCTGCTCTTTTATCTTCAAAAACTTCCTTCCAGTGCATGCTTCATTCCGTCTTCTCCATTTTGCCTCCAAAACCTATTTTCCTGCAAGATAGAATAGAAAACACATCATACCTACCAAACATACCCAAGTTATTGCATATTTTCCTTGTTTTAGGCATCAAAACTTCCATAAGATCATGGCACATCATACTCCCAAGGATGCGTCGGCTCGATTGAAAAGATTTCGAATTAGACCACGTAATTTATTTTTACTTTCCCGCTAACTATAGGTTAGGAGATTGTATTTATATAGTTAATGATTTTAAAACACATTGTCCGATTTGAGGTTGTGGAAAAGGAATTGAACAATGATTTTGATGAAGAAATAAAAAGGAGCTTTAAACAATTGACTTTGCATTCAAAATGTTTGAAATGAGTAAAAATAAAAGAAATAAGGAATTTAAGATTGATAATTGGAAAGCAAACACATTGCACCTAATTTTCCAACCCTCGAGCAGTCTCATTAATATTATTGCATCAATGTTGTTCATACGTTTCCACATCCAGTGACATAAATAAACACGAAAGAAAAAAAACTAAACTAAGCAGCCCCTCAAATTCCACATCCCAAGCGACTCTCCAACGTCCCGAACCTATTTAGTTAACATCCTGCCAAACATAAACATATACTCGAACATCCACACAAACAAAAATTCGTGACCAACTCAAACATAATGGTAATGGATTTATTTAAGACAGAAAGCTATAACAACTAAGTAAGACACAACATACGAGGACTCATGCATAGCTTGAAGTTAGAGAAAGGGCATTGACATACAACATAAGTTGTAGCTTCTCTATAGAACCATTCTAGCCTCATTTATGGATAAAGAACCGAAATGCATATCAATTAGGAGAACGTACCTGTTCGCATTCCATATAGTGCTCACAACACCCAAGATTTCTAACATACATAACTACTAACACATAATGAATTGAAATTGCTTCAATAGAAAAACTAACCCATGAGCAACAGATAAGTAATAAGAAAGCCAGGAAAACAGCACCTCCAATACAATATGAAAGCTTAAAAGAATATATAAGTAGAAAGGAGAGAAAATGAGCAAAATGTTTGAGTAAAAAGTCTGTGTCAAATCTGTGTAAAGAGAAGTGGGAGTATGAATAATGCCCGCCAGAGAGAATGAAGGGAAGTCTTGTTTATATAGTAGGAGGGTTGTCATCAATCCCAAATAAAAGGAAGAAGAATATTCTGAAAATTGAATCAAGGAAAATCTTTTTTCTTTAAAGGAAAAAGACGAATCAGTTGTGGCGAAAATCATGCAATTACCATAATTAGACAAGTAAAAAATCTGCCCAGACCAAATAATGAGACTATGAAATTTACCAAGAATAATCGAAGATGAAAGCTATCACACAATTTCAACTCGAATCATACACCAATCAGTCAAATAATATCCTTAATTAGGTGTAACCAAATCAAATCTAGCACAATCAGGTATCAATTCAAATACTAAGATAGGACAATAAAATCTTTAACTTTACCATAATTTGACAAATAAGAGACTATCACAAATTCAAATTCAAGAAGACAAGAAATAAGCGGATCAAAATTAATAACTTAATTAGAGACAAATTACAATTAGAATGCTTCGTCTTGGCATGAAAATCAATCACACGAATCAAATAAAGATCCCAATTCATGACGATTCACATATAGAAATACACAAAGCATGAATAGGCAAATATTAATTAAATTTAAAACAGAATTCATATCAATACCAAATCATAAAGAAACAGATCATGCATCGAGATAGAGGGACAATCGATTGAGGATAGAACAAACACTAAAGGACCATACCTGGAGAGATTCGCCATGTTTCATTGTCAAATTGGAATCTCAAAGCTTTAACAAAGAACCAAATTGAGATGGTCGATTTCGATTACATGGCGGTGAATTCATCGTGATGCTCTCTTCGTTGGAATCCTCCAAAACTCACAGGAGAAGAAAAGTTTAGGGGGTTGAAGGAGGTGTGGTTTTTCGGTGGTTGGGGTTGAATCGAAGGCGGCTCACGGCTAAGCGGCGGCGCGATGGTAATGAGAGGTTTACCCCCCATGATGGTCAGAGTTTTGGTGATGTTTATGGTGTGGTGGAGGAGAGTGGACGGCGTTGGAATTGTGGGTGTTTGACGGTTGAAGAGGAGATGAAGAGGTTCACCGGAGGCGGCTCACTGCTAAGCGGCGGTTCACCGGAGAAGGTGATGTAACGACGAAGGGAGTATTAGGGACGACTGCTAGTTGATTTTTGAGAATCAGTTAGGGATTTGGGAGGTTGGATATAATTAAACAGGAAATGAAAGATGAATTGATCTCGGCCGTTGGATTGATCTAGATAGACGACTGAGATTAAAATTGAAAGATGGGTCGGGTTGCGGGTCAAATGAATTAAGTTCATTTAAAATTGAATTGGGGAATTGAATTTGGAAATTGGGGTTAAAATTGGATCAGTTTAGGATTTAAAATTTAGCCAAATAAGACTCAATTTAGGCTAAAATTAACATAAAATGGGTAGAATCAGGCTAGAAATTGAATAAATTGGGGGAGATTGAGTTGAATTAAGCTGCTATTTAATAAATATAGTGCTAAATTGAGGAATATATAATAACAATAATAACAAAAATTAACCAACATCATGAAAATCGTCATGAATAAATTATGTAAGTAAAACTAATGACACGTAATATATTATATAAAATCAACGACAATAATAATTTGAAACAAATTAGGAACCTATGAATACAAAATTTAAAAAAATAAAATAAATAAAATAATAATAATAATAATAATAATAATAATAATAAGCAATAAACAATGTGTTTGTAAATTATGAATATGCATAATTGCAGAAATACTTTAATAAATATTAATAAAATTATGTAAAATATTATATTTAAATTAATAAATTATATATACTATATAAAAAATATTAAAATAAATTACATAAAAATCATGAATGCGAGACGTCAAGATTTATTTGATATCAAAATAATAAGTAAAGAAATATTTATACCCAAAACTAATAATTTTATAAAATAGCAGCCTAGAAAGAATATCGGGATGTCAAAATTGGATTTCAACAGCAAAGTTTATTATTCGTCTTCATCCAAAAAACAGAGGAATCCTACTCTTCTACGGTAAAAAAAAAAAGAAAAATATTGCAACTTTTTTTTTTTTGCGCCAAATCTACTGATTTGCGATAGAAGACAAAAGCTGCAAGTTTTTGGGCTACCAGATTTGTTATCACCTCAAATTTGTAGTCCAAAACAAAATCCTACAGATTTTATAACTCAATCAACTCTAGTTAATTAGAGACACAAGAATCGAATTGGATCTTCTTCCATTAGAAAATAGAAATTCTCGAAGATGGAGAGAAACTCAAAACATAACCTAAAAATATAACCCAGAAATAAAAGAAAACGAAACATAAGTTGATATCATCTTAGTTGTAGTAACATATACCACAGTGAAGAGGCAGAGATTATCTTTCCTTTACCTTCTTTTTCTTGCATATTCATGCACACATAAATACGATGTCGGGGATTAACAATGTTGTATCGTCTTCTCGATCAGTTGACCGTAAAATGCATGCTCGATGGGAAGAAATTGTTCACATAAAGTGGAAGGAATATCTTAAAGAACAAGAAGTTACTACTTTTCTAGCAAGAATGTACCCTAAGTTTGTCCTATAGTATAGGGATGTTTTTTAGCCAAAAACTCCAATATTTGTATGTCCATGGACTGTGGGGTGTGAGCTATAAATAACTTTAGCAAATTTTGCAGGGAGATATGCATACAATTTAAAACTTCATTGCTTAGTTGTTAAAGACACAAGTGTTGGTGAAGTTACAGAATATTACAATCGAAAAATACAAAAGAAATGAAGAAAATACAATAATCTTCTTCTTGGCTGAGGCACGGATATCTCGCTCTCTTTAAGGAGATTCAAGCCCACTGCAGCAAATGTTTTCACCGGTCCAGTAGTAAACTTCTTGACTTGTCCCCTCCAGGATACAACAGCCTTCTCACAAAGTACAACTCAACAAACTCTGGACAAGAGTTGTGTTCAAAGCTCCACAAAAAAAAAACACCTCCCTTCAACTAATAAACTCTCTTTTTACTAACTTTTGTGAACTCTATATTATCTTGTACTTAGAAAAATATGTAAGACCACCTCTATTTATAGGTGAGGTATTCATCATTGTATTGAATAAGGATGAATGAGGGGTAGTAAAGAGGACAAATCAATGGCCTAGAGGTTACAAGAATTACAAGAGTTACAACACATAAAGAGTAGGATAATGGATAAATAAAGATATTAAAATTAGAAGAGTTACAAAAACAATTGTAACCTGCCAGTCACGTTGCTGGAAGATATATGCATTGTAACTTTCAACAATCAGTAACAAATGTAAGTAATAACACACCCCAAAAAGTCACAAACATAATGGAGTAATGACTTGTAACCATCTAGTGAATATTGGCCACTAATGTTACACTTAAATTCTCCAACGTGAGAAAAGAAAATGAAATAGTGGGAGTACAACAGTCAACACTAGACATTAAGAGGAAAACGCAACGGAAGGAGTAAATGACTTAAATGAATAATATTATGTTGCTTAACGTCTCAAAACAACTGATGGAGTTAGTGTTGCAAAATGTCCCATAACCATGCATAATAATATTAAATAATAATATTAAAAATGCTAAAACAACATCAATCCCCCACTCATTTTAATATTAATATAAGAGAGTCTACTAGCTGAAGGAAGACTACCATGCATAATGAAGGTGTGCTCTGCATTGAACCTCCACTTAGTAAAACAGTAATTTTTTATTCCAGAGTCATAGTGGTCTCAGACTTGAACTATGATTGCTTTGGGGAAATAAAATATCACTGAATTACACATAATAGTCAAGGTGTTGACATGAGCGTTATAGCCAGCACATTACGGCTTTGTGCTATCCCGGTTTCATGAGTGTATTTGAGAATGAGCCCAATTCTTATAGGAAGCGGCCTACTTCCACACTCACATAGGTAAAATCTGTCGAGAGCGCTCCTGTAATTTTAGCACCCCACTTATACGAGCTACAGAATTTCATTGAGAGTTTTTTAAAACTCAACCTCACAAAACATTACAGGAAGAATGCACTCACATCATAGGGAGGGATAAAAAATAGTGCATTTTTTTCACAACAAGTCATCATGTGATTCGTTTTTCTCATTGAACCTGGTTATAGGATCTCTAGTCCCCAGGTTGGGTTTCCTCACATATGACTTAGAAATTTGTAGGCTTCAATCCCATCCCTCTCGATGTGCTCCAGACCTTTTCTCTTGCTAAGGCCTTAGTCAATGGATCTGCAAGATTATCACAAGATTTGACATAATCAACATTAATGGTACCATTTGTCAAATATGATCTCACATTACTGTGTTTTCTCCTTATAGGTCTGGATTTACCGTTGTAATAATGGTTTTGAACTCTACCAATTGCAGCGGTGCTATCACAATGAATTAAAATAGGAGGAATTGGTTTTTCAAAATAAGGTATTTGAAATAACAAATCTCTAAACCAATTCGCTTCCTCACTAGCTGAAGCTAAAGCAATTAGTTCAGCCTCCATGGTAGAGTTAGCAATAATAGTTTGATTTTTAAATTTCCAACAAATAGCACCACCACCCAAAGTAAATACATAACCAGTAGTAGATAAAGAATCACCTGATAAAGTGTTCCAATCCGCGTCACAAAAGCCTTCAAGTACAACAGGATATTTTTTATAGAACAAACCACAATTTTTTGTTCCTATTAAATATCTCATTACTCTTGTTATAGCATACCAATGTTCATTACCTGGCTTACTAGTAAACCTGCTAAGTACTCCTACTGCATATGCAATATCAGGCCTAGTGCAATCAGTCACATATCTCAAACTTCCAATTATGCTAGCATATTCCTTTTGATTTATAACATCATTTTCACTTTCAACAGGAAACAAGTGAACACTGGAATCAAAAGGAGTTACAACATGCTTGCAATCAAGGAAATTATATTTTTTTCAAAATTTTCTCAACATAATGTGACTGGTCAAGGAAAATTCCATCACATGTTCTAGTAATTTTTATTCCTAGAATTACATTTGCCTCACCAAGATCCTTCATATCAAAATGGCTTCAAAGAATATTTTTAGTCTCTCCAATAACATTCATGTTAGAGCCAAAGATCAATAAATCATCAACATATAGGCAAATAATAACATGCGAATTATTCCAAGACTTATGATATATGCACTTATCACCACTCATTTGTTTTAAAATCATTATCAATCATGCAGGAATCAAACTTTTCATGCCATTGCTTTGGTACCTGTTTCAAGCCATATAGGGATTTAGTAAGTTTACACACTTTGCTTTCTTGACCAGCTTCAACAAAACACTCGGGTTGTTCCATGTAAATTTCCTCATTTAGGTCTCCATTTAAAAAAACAGTTTTTACATCCATTTGATGAATTTGCAAATCATAAATTGCAGCAATAGCAATTAAAAGTCTAATGGATGTAATTCTAGTTATCGGAGAAAAAGTTTCAAAAACTTCTAGGCCTTCTAGTTGTTTAAAACCTTTAGCCACTAGTCTAGCCTTATATTTATCAACGGATCCATCCGGTTTTAACTTTTTTCATAAGACCCATTTACACCCAATTGCTTTACAACCCGGTGGTAAATCAACTGGCTTCCAAGTTTTATTGGAAATTAGTGATTCCATTTCATCATTTACAGCCTCTTTCCAAAAAATAGCATCATGTGAAGATAAAGCTTCTTTTAAAGTGAGAGGGTCATCTCCAATATTAAAAACATAATAGTCAGGACCAAAATCTTTTTCTACTCTAGCTCTTTTACTTCTTCTTAACTCAAAATCATCATTTTCTTTATCTTTCAAAATAGAAGTAGAAGAACTAGGTAGTTGCAAAATATTTTCTTGAATCCTTTGACCCCCACTATTTTTAGAATCAAAATTGAATTTATTTTCATGAAAAATAGCATCACCAGATTCTATTATAATACTATCTTCAAGATTAAAAAATCTATAGGCTGTAATATTTGAAGCATAACCAAGGAAAGCACAAGTAGTAACTTTCTTACCCAACTTAGAGATTTTAGGATCCATCAACCTTACATAGGCTAAGCAACCCCAAACTCTTAAATATCTCAAATTTGGCTTATGACCTTTCCACAACTCAAAAGGTGTCAATTTAGTTTTTTTATGAGGCACACGATTTAACACATAACAAGTAGTCAAAAGAGCTTCACCCCAAAAATTTAAAGGTGCACTAGACTCAATTAATATGACATTAGTTAACTCAACCAAAGTTCTATTTTTCCTTTCCACTACACCGTTAGATGCAGGCGAATAAGGAAGAGTAGTTTCATGAATTATACCCAATGATCTAACAAAAGAATTAAACTCATTAGACTCATATTCACGACCTCTATCACTTCTTATTCTTTTTATTTTTCTATTAAACTGATTTTCAACTTCATGGAGAAAAGTTTTAAAATTCTCAAAAGCATCACTTTTATTTTTCATTAAGTAAACATATGTAAACTTTGAAAAATCATCGATGAAAGTGATAAAATATCTATTTCCTCCACGAGTTAAAATTTCTCCAAGTTCACAAATATCAGTATGAACTAGTTCTAATAAATCAATTTTTCTTTCAACTTGAAAATGAGGTCTTTTTGTGATTTTGGCTTTACTACAAGCCTCACATTTTTCAAAATTCTTTTTGATCATTGGAATTAATCCTAAACTACTCATGATTCCCACATAACGATCATTAATATGACACAAACGAGCATGCCAAAAATTAGTAGAAGAAAGCATGTAAACAGAAGTAGAAGTTTTATTCATTTCAACATTCAACTTGAACATCCCATCACAAGCATATCCCTTTCCCCCAAAAATACTATTTTTCACAATTACATATTGGTTAGATTCAATAATCTGTTTGAAGCCTGCTTTATTAAGAAGAAAATTAGACATCAAATTTTTTCTCATGAAAGGAGTATAAAGTACATCTTTTAAAATTAATACCCTTCCAGAAGTAAAGCTCAACTCAACATCTCCCGTTCCAAGCACTTGAGTGGTGTGAGAATCACCAAGCATGATGGTTTTGGGCTCCTCAAAAGAAGTATATTTTTTAAACCAGTCTTTGTCATAACAGACATGATGGTTTACACCAGAGTCAGCCCACCATCCATCAACATTCTCAACCATGTTTATGTCTGTTATTACCGCCACAAATGGTTCTTCGGTAACGTTTGCCCGAGGTGTAAGCCCACGTTTTCGAAATTTGCAAAATCAAGCAATATGCCCACTCTTGCCACAGACAAAGCACGGTCCCTTTTCTTGAACATGTTGATTTTTTGCTTGGTTATTTCCACCATTATTGTCCTTGGGATGTCTACCATTATTTTACTTGAATTTTTTCTTCTTAGGCTTCAAAGAAGTATTTTTGTAAGTATCAGGAGTAGCATTATTTGAAGTAGTTAAATTTACCTTCGGTGTGATGTTGTTCTCTTCTGTTTGCAAAAGTGCATCTTGGCCCCTTGCCTCTTCTTCCATGCGGATTTTCATTAGCAACGTCTCAAGAGAAGTTTCCTTTTGTTTGTGGCGCATGATT
This sequence comes from Capsicum rhomboideum, assembly GCA_031232105.1. NCBI lineage: Eukaryota > Viridiplantae > Streptophyta > Magnoliopsida > Solanales > Solanaceae > Capsicum > Capsicum rhomboideum. Next base: position 154,501,106 of record CP124714.1, read on the forward strand.
TTTTGAAATTCCTTCCATGAAGGAGGAAGTTTATCCACTATGCCACAAACAATAAGATTATCTCCAGTTTTGACCTCCTCGGACCTGAGCAATCATTCTAAAGTATTGAGCTTAGTCTACCACTGATTTGTTGTCCACCATTTGGAAACGAAAAAATCTGCTAGCGGCATATTTTTTCGCTCCAGCCTCCTCGGTATCATACTTACTCTGCAATGCTTTCCAAATTTTCTTTGCACTAGAGTAAGTTCTATCATAATAATCATAAAAATTATCAGATAGACAATTAAGTAAAAAATACCGACACTTGTAGGAGTCAACATCGTACTTTTCAAATTTCTCTTGAAGAGAAACAAGTTCATCATCATTCATGGAAGAGTTATCTACTTTGTTTGGATTCTTCTCAGCTAACACATAAGAAACATTGAGAAGACTTAAGTAGAAAAGTACTTTACCCTTCCACCTCTTGAAATGAGTACCGTTGAACCGGAATGGCTTGTTAAGATCTCCCATCTTGACATCCGCGGATTTTTCAATTGTTGCCATCTGAATCTCCTTAAAATTGTTGGTGAAATTACAGAAAATTACAATCGAAAAATACAAAAGAAATGAAGAAAATACAATAATCTTCTTCTTGGCTGAGGCACGGATATCTCGCTCTCTTTAAGGAGATTCAAGCCCACTGCAGCAAATGTTTTCACCGGTCCAGCAGTAAACTTCTTGACTTGTCCCCTCCAGGATACAACAGCCTTCTCACAAAGTACAACTCAACAAACTCTGGACAAGAGTTGAGTTCAAAGCTCCACAAAAAAAAACACCTCCCTTCAACTAATAAACTCTCTTTTTACTAACTTTTGTGAACTCTATATTATCTTGTACTTAGAAAACTATGTAAGACCACCTCTATTTATAGGTGAGGTATTCATCATTGTATTGAATAAGGATGCATGAGGGGTAGTAAAGAGGACAAATCAATGGCCTAGAGGTTACAAGAATTACAAGAGTTACAACACATAAAGAGTAGGATAATGGATAAATAAAGATATTAAAATTAGAAGAGTTACAAAAACAATTGTAACCTGCCAGTCACGTTGCTGGAAGATATATGCATTGTAACTTCCAACAATCAGTAACAAATGTAAGTAATAACACACCCCAAAAAGTCACAAACGTAATGGAGTAATGACTTGTAACCATCTAGTGAATATTGGCCACTAATGTTACACTTAAATTCTCCAACGTGAGAAAAGAAAATGAAATAGTGGGAGTACAACAGTCAACACTAGACATTAAGAGGAAAACGCAACGGAAGGAGTAAATGACTTAAATGAATAATATTATGTTGCTTAACGTCTCAAAACAACTGATGGAGTTAGTGTTGCATAATGTCCCATAACCATGCATAATAATATTAAATAATAATATTAAAAATGCTAAAACAACATCAACAAGTAAACAAAAGTGTACTGTTGTGGCAAGTAGTCGTATCCATTAGTATGTATATGTTTAGCTTATCCAACGATGCTAATCAGTTAAGTGAAGAGAAAAAGGAAGTTATACTAAAGAAATTTAAAGAATGAAAAATTTCATAAATAGCACTATTAGTGTCCGTAATAACAGATTATAGCAAGATTATCTAGTTTTTAAAAACTAACATATTTTTTTGCTCAAAATATATTATACATACATATACATCCTAGCTGTCATACATACATGCATGTCTGAGTTGTCATATTCACCCCATACTTGACATACATCTGACATACAGCAAACATATGCCAAACATAACACAATGCGTATATCACTTGTGAGTCATATGTATGTTACTATATATGTAATAATGATATGGGTAATATAAAATAACTTATATACGAGATATTTTTTATCCTTTCATTTTCTAAATTCTAACCAATGACTAGGTAATATTTACGAGCTTATGTTGTCATCCTTTTGTAAACTGAGTTGGATCCTAGAGATGGGAGATGTGTCTTTACTTGTTATCCAACATTATAAAATATTTTGATCCCATTACAAAAAGAAAGTATGTCTTTATGGATGTTACTTGATTTTTAAATCAACCCAATTTTCAAGTATCTGATGTACTAAACGAATAAGTATTAGTTTGGTAATGATTGGAACAGCAAAATCGGATTCAACAAGAATCTCATTTTTTGATAGTACGAAAGGGGAATTGGCCCAAAATTGGATGGGGTCAAGACGATGCTGGGTGCCGGTGGCTAACTCAAGTGCCCCCGAACCACGCGAAATGATTGCCTATTACACGGCTCGTACCAGAAGGAGAGGGATTGTAGTTTTTTGTTAGTGAGGACAAGTCGCTTTCTTTCAACGAAGGCCCCTGAGTTGAGCTCCTTTTACTGTATCATGAATTTTTGTATCCATTAATCTATATCTTAATCAAAAGGAATCTTTTTCTAGTCTTATTTCATACTAATACAAGAAGAATTTGACTTAGTAAGCTATTCCTAAAAAAAAATATATTATATATATAGAAATAAGAGAAGCATAAAAGTGAAAAAGACACTTCTAGGTTTTTGGTGGATAATATAGTGGAAAAAGGTACATTTATATGGCTTTCTTTTCCTTAGGTCTTGCATTATATACCATACACTAAAGTGACCAAAATATATTAATCCATTAATATATGAATAACTTGTCAGCGATCAGTTTGCAACCAAAAAGTATTTGTCTCTCCAAATTTAAAGGTAAATTCAAAATTTAAAATTAGTAAATTTAATTTTAGAAAATTTTAACATTAAATTCATTTTATTTTTGATTTATAGGTTTAGAAAATATTTATTAAAAAATTGGTGATTTTTATATACATTTATATTTTTATCAAAAATATTAAATTCAATTAAACTCGTAACACAGAGGTCAGCATCCACATTGACTCCCTGTATATGCTAGCTAAGAGGATAATCATATCAAGTTATAGAGTTGGGAATATAAATGAGTTGCTGTTTTCAAGTGCCTCTTTCCTAGGCCTAAAGAGAGCACCAGGATTATCATTTTGTTCAACATTATTATGGTTTTGAAAAGTAAGTATCCACAAAGGTCCACATATATAATCATCACTAACTAGAACTGTGAAAGAATATGTTGAAATTAGCTATTGGGTTGGGTTCATTTACAAGGTGTAACTAATTAGCCCATTTGTTCATTAATTTGTCATACAATATTGTTACTTCAGATTTTTTTATAGGTGTTATGAAATATAATTAATATTTCAAATTTAAAAATTAAAATCAAAGAAATTTAACACTGTACAATTTTTTTTGAATATGTTGTCGGGCTCGGCTCAACGTTTAGGTCTAATTGTGTACGTGTAAGGTGTATTGTTTGTGTAAATGTGTGCTAGTGAGAGGAAAAGGGAGATTTTTTTTCAAATTTCATAATCTCATTTTGAAAATGATTATTTTTTTCTTTCTCCAAATATAGTCTCGACTTTCTCTACCATCTTGTTCATAGGTTAGTCAGTCACTAGGGAGGAAGAAGAGTAGTATCCTATTTGCAATTAGTCTTACGCAATAGGTTAATGTAATTCAACTAGTGGTCTTTTTGCTCAAAAAATAAAGGTGACTGATTGACATGAGCAATGAAAGACGATCAAAGATTTACAAAGTTATTCTAGTTTGTGTTGTGCACCAACACAATATAATTCAAAATTTCTCAATAGACTAGGCTATAATGGAGTCAAACCCATCACACTATTTAAGTAGGACTGTTGACTTGATCTAATTTTTGAATAACATGTATTGTATTGTCAACTACTTAACTAGAAAATGAAAAGAAATCCTTTGGTGGTGTGCCTCGCCTAGAGGATGGCATTAAGGAAAGGACGTAGCATTAAATTTGCCTAACCTTTCAAAGGTTTGGGACCCATTCGTTGAGCACCAATTGAAATCTTTTAAAACATGAGTGAAGACATGCAAGCAGACCCCAACTTTTCCACACATTCCTCTCTCTAGGAGAAGAACATTAGAGACGTGCAACATATAGGCGTTGTCAAGTAAATATCGACTTTTAATGAGAAAGAAATGGTGGTTTTCATACCACTAGAGAAAAGTAATGGTACTCTTTAAATAAATTTATTTCACTCATAAAATCTCAAAATAGTCTTTTTAACATGTATTTTACGTATTATATAACAAATAGAGTGTCGGTATAAATACTAATATTGATAAATGAAATGAAATTTTAACGATATTTATTTATTGGCAATTAAAGCATCGAAATCGTGATAGTTGCTTGAATCAAAGAGGATATTGGAGTAAAACTAGCTATAGGACTAAATTGACCAAGTATGAGATGATCCTTTTAAAAAAATTAACTATAGGATTTAATTTGTGGTTCTAACGCAAATATACAGCCTGAACAAATAGCATATATTCTACATAGCACTATAATTATTTACATTTAAACTGTTCAACATATATTTTTACACTGAATTTCAAAAAGCCCAATTTCTTTCAATGTTGTTTTCTACTTTTTTTCCCAAGCCACAACAAACCCTCTTCGCTTTTCATTCTCCATTTTTCAAATCTATATAACATGGCATATAATAGTGTATATACACTTTTATATATATATATATTATATATACATCTATAGATACTATTATACGTTATATATACACTGTTATACATTCATAATTATGAAAACTGGAGCTATAGAGTGGTCATATTCTTCGGCGAGTGGGGATTGAATTTCAGTTCAAAAACATATGAAATCTCTCCAGAACAACCCTAAGTTTAGATATAAATTTCTCTCTAACGTTTTCATCTTTGAGATACCACCCACTCAAACTAGAGCTCGTTTGCAAAAATCCATATTTCAAACTTAAACTCTGAGCTCTTTCAATGGCTTTCCGTGAATGAATTTCAATCAAAAACCACCTGATATCTCACGAAAATAGCTCCATATTTTAAAGATGAACTTTTCTCGATATTTTTTATTTTTTGAGAGATCACCCACTAATACGGTGCTCATTTGTGAAAACTTAAATTTTGAACTTGAGCTCTAAGCTCCTCAATGTCTTCCCTGTTATGTTTGTGGACCTGACTGCAGAGGTTGCAGTACCACTACTAAAATAAATAGGAAAATCGACCACAAAAAGCGACCATAAGTGGTCGGTTTTCCTATTTTTGGACCAAAAAACCGACCACAACGTGTGGTGAGTAAAATAGTGACAGCTTTTTCAAAACCGACCACATGTGGTCGGTTTTTCCAAAAATATTTATTTATTTATAAATTGATATTAATTATATTATAAATAAAAAATTATATTAAAATTCTTTTTATACTAAAAAAAATCTATTAAAAATTTCCGACCACATTTAGTGGTCGGTTTTTGTAAAAAAAAAAAATTAATATTTTTTTAGAAAACAGACCACATGTGGTCGGGTTTTTAGTAAATATTCCAGAAAAACCAACCACTTGTGGTCGGTTTTTTCTGAAAAATTTGTAAAAAAAAAAATTACAGTATATATACTGCATTTACAATATAAACCCTGCTAATACAAAACAACCCACCAATTCAGAAACATTCAATCATCTCAATACAACCCACCAATTTAGAAACATTAAAACATCTCCTTAAACATTCAAATATCAAAATCAAAACATAGAAACATCATCAAAAATAAACTAAAAGTCATCATCATCGCCATCATCCTCAACCTCATCCTCATCCTCACCTTCATCATCATCATCATCATAAAAAATCCTCCTCCTCATCTGTAGTGTAATCATCAAGTGAGCTTAGGCATCTCGTAGCCCAAGGTGCATTATCGGGACACGGAGGAAGTATCTGTGGAGCTTGACAAAAACTGTTAATCTGCTCCCGCAACATTTTCATTTGCATAGTAATTTCCTCCTCTCTCTTCCTCGTCCTCTCAGCCTCTGCAGCCATTTGACTAGTGAGCTGAGCAACTGTATTTTGTAACAAAATAACGGTTTCTCTATCAACTAGTGGGGTAAAGGAGGACCTACAATACGAAGAAGTAATGTTCTCCGTAAAGCATTTTCTCTAGTAGCCGTAGACATTACCCCTAACAGGTGAACCCGCACACTCTTGCCAGTACTTCTCCTCTACTTCTTGAGGTAGTGGAATCCTCCGTATATAGTTGTCCTATATTTAAAGTAAAGTGAAACATTAGTAATAAAAAGATACTAAACTATTCAAACTTAAATATTATCAAATTTAGTACTCCCTCCGTCCCATTTTATGTGACCTACTTTTCTTTTTGGTCTGTCCCAAAAAGAATGTCACATTTTCTTATTTGGCAACGTTTTAAAGGCACAATTACTCTTTTGCCCTTATTGGTCCCACTTAGTTAAAAAGTGAATGCATTACCTTTTATTTTTTAAATAAAAATTAATACAAGTACATTTTTAATTGCAAAAGACAATATGACAAACATTATCAAGATAAACCTTATTTCTTAAACTCCGTGCCTAGTTAAATTAGGCCACATAAAATGGGACGGAGGGAGTAATAAAAATTTATAAGTGTGAATATAGTTCTTACATGGGTTTCTTTAGCACGTGGCTCAACCCATCTATCTTCATCTGTAGGGTTCTTTTTTTTTTTTTTTTATGTGAGTATGTGCAAATAACTCACCCTGAGATACCCTTCTACCCAACTTTTTTTCCTGCATACGAAAAAATTATTAATCTTCAAAAAGAAAAAATATTTGAAATAGAAATAATCATTTAAATTGATAAAAGTTACGTACCATTTTATCCTCCACAACAATCTGACTGACAGCTCCCACAATGTGTAGAGAGCCACCCTTCATAGATGCTTTGGCTTTCTTTCTTTTTTCACTCAACTTCTTAAATTCTTTGCTATTCCAATAGCGAAGGAAATCTTCCAACATATATGCCCCAATAAACTTTGGCACTTTCTTTTTATTTCTTGCATAATCCAATAGACCATTAAGTCTAAGTGTGGCTCTCCTAAAAAAATTCCTCTTTATAGCATAATGATCCGCTGGATCATACCAGAAATACTTCTACAAAAACAATAATAGTACTCATTATTAGTTATTACTAGTCTATATTAAAGAGGTTTAATTCCCTAAAGTACTTAAACATCTAAAATAAACAGCAGACTCCAATTTCACGGTATGTTATTAAACTCCAATATCAATTTTCTTGATTAATGACAAAGATCGTGAAATAAATTTCATCTAACAAGTAAAAGCATCAAATATGTATCACTAGAATAATTTAAATAAGAAGGCATCAACCAAAAATTAAAAAGTTTGGTGAGAAATGCTAACTTACCTGAAATTCTTTGAACATTTTCTCTCGATAAAATTGTGGAACCTTTCGCCAACTTGTCCAATAACCTTTGTAGTTGCGAAGAATGCATTTGCGGATAATTTTGGTAATTCTATCATCTGGCTTAAACCTGCAATACAAGATCAAACATTAATATCATAGAGCATAATATAGTAATTGAAAAATAAATAAAATTGTTATATATTGAAATCATACCCTTTTCCATGTGGTATAATGTATTCCCGTCGACTAGCATCTCTCTGTCCTGGATATGGAGCCTGTGCTCCTGAGTGCGCTATCGTGGGTGTACCTGAAGTACTCGGGGTGGTGTCTCTCATACGAAGATCGGCCAGCCCAATCGATCCAGTAGAACCATTATGAGTCCCTGGCTGGCTGGTACCAGATAGTAGCACAGGAGATGGTAGATGAGTATAAGTACCATCGATCGTCTGGTAGTACTGTGAAGGTGGTGGCATGGCGATGGGGGTGTGCTGAGTCTCAGTAGAGTCATGTAGTGGACCCACATGTGTAGGAGCACTATATGAATAATGGGACGCCCTAGAATAAGAGGGTCGTGCTGGAATGCCATCTGACCGACCCTCAGATATATGAATTCCTGTGGGTTGTCTATAAGGTGGCGGTACCCTTTTCTTTTTTGGTTTACTAGTGTCAAGTATTCGCTTACCCTTGTCACCCTTACCTACCATCTAAACTATTTAAAGACAAAATAGTTGGTCAAACATCATTTTGTTAAGATTGTGAAATTTATTAATCAATCAATTAATAAGTAAACTAAACAACACTTAATCACAGAATACCAATTCTTTTTCAAGATCAAATTAAACATTTCATAAATTCAAGTAAGAATTTCAATAAGTAAAAGAGTTTGATTTATTTACAGATCTTTCTTAGTCTATTACACAACAAACTTCCAAAAAAAATATATAAAAGGTAAGTACTACAAAGCATGCAGACATCAATAATCGTCCTCTCCAGAAGATTCTCCACTAAATCATTCACCCTCTTTGGAAGTTTCCTCCTCTTCTACCCATTCAGCCTCTTCTGGAGTAACTTCTTCGTAAATGTGTTCTGGATGGTTCAAATTATCCACTAAGTTAGTATCCACTAATTGGTGATCAATATGCATTTTATTTTGATATGCAGTCTCCAACACATTCTCAACTTCCACCCGCCCCATAGGCTTGGTTTTTATTACAACCCACCAATCAGACTTGTCCCTACGCAATGGATAAGGAGCATAGTACACTTGTTTAGCATTTTGTATGAGAACAAAAGGATTTTAAGCAGGATACGTCCTAGTGTGTTTGAATTCAATGATGTTATGCTCCTTAAGTACTTTTGTGCCTCTTATGCTTGGATCGAACCACTTGCATTGAAAGAGTACTATCTTTTTAACATGATAACCACCATACTCCATATCTAAAATCTCTTGTATGACGCTAAAGTAATCAACATCATCATCACCCTTAACCCAAACACCACTATTGTTTGTTTTTCTTGTTTTGGAGTGTTCCTCGATGGAAAATTTAAACCCATTAACTGTATACTGGGACATTGAACTAGCGTCAACTGGTCCAAAAGCAACATCCTTCAAGAATTGATTATATGTGGCCGCATTTAGTAAATGGAATGTATGTATATATTATGGTTAGTAAAAGAATGCAAAATCACTTTAAATTTGTTGAGGTATTATTACAATTACACACCTGATATGTATACCATGTTGCAAATGATTCATACACTTGATTTGGGTGGAATTGAGCATTAAATAAACTGAAGATTCACAATACAAACACAATTAGTTTCCTTAGTGAAATGAATAATTAAATTTGATGTGTAAATATTTAATATCCTTACTTTAACAAGGGCTCAACTTCCGGGCAATTCAGCATGACATACAATGTTGCTGACTTGTGCTCCGTGGCAGTAAGTCGGCAAAAATTGCTCCTTTTTGTCCTACTACCTGATCGATTGAAGATTGATATTGGTTGCACATATGGCTCATTCTCATCATCCTGGTGTCGATTCGGTCTGTTTCTCAAACAACCGACTTGATCACCAAATAGTAAGAACAAAATTAGGATCTTTCTCTAGCAAGGTACGCTGCAACTATAAAGCCTTCAACCTTATATTTATTTTTAGGACCCCTTTTTTAATTTCCTAATGGTCCTGCATTATTTTATGTTACACATGCATCTAATTATATAAAAATAGAGATATACTTAAACAATTAAGAAATAAATTAAATGTTTGCACTTGCTTACTGCTCACCTGGATACATCCACCTAGATTGAACTGGACCTCCAAGCTGGGTGGGCTTCGTGGACAAGGTGGATGGGAAGATGTTCCATCACATCGAAGAACCCAGGTGGAAAAATCTTCTCCAACTTGTTGGTGATAACAACAATATTACCTTCATTCGAATTAGATTTTCTTCTTTTAATGTGGTGGAACACAAGTCTTTGAAGAACAAACTGATCTCTGCTATCGGTTTCCATATATTTTCAGGCAAACCAATAAAAGCAATCGGAAGTAATTGTTCCATGAAAACGTGACAAGCATGACTTTTCATTCTATGTAAGATTTCATGTTCCATGTCAACCCGCTTTCCCAAATTCGAGGCATATCCATCCGGTATCTTTAAACTTTGGACCCACTCACATATTCTCCATTTTTGGTCCAACTTGAATGTATAACTAGCCTTGGGCTTAAGAAAATTGCCATTGGTCCCTTCCTGCAAGTGTAATTCCCGACGCGTGCAATGTTCTGGTAAATCAAGTCTAGCCTTTGGATTATCTTTTGTCTTTCCAGTCACATCCATAACTGTGTTGAACAAATTATCAAAATAGTTCTTTTCAGTATGCATGACATCAATATTATGTCTAAGTTTGTTATCTGGCCAATATTCTAACTCCCAAAATATGCTCTACTTTGTCCAATTATGTGAAACGCCATACCCATCAAACCTATACAGTTGTCCCTCGCTAACCTTTGGAAAATCTTGAATTATCTCCCAAATGTCATGACCAATTAATATTGGTGGTGGACCGTCAGATTCCGTTCTATTCTTTCTAAATGCATGCTTGAGTCTCCTAAACTCAAGATCAGGTGGCAAGAAACAACGGTGACAAGCAGATCATGAATTTTTTCGGCCATGTCTCAATGTGAACGATTTTGTATTTTCCATGCAATATGGACAAGCTAACTTACCAGCTGTCATCCACTCAGACAATATTCCATAAGCAGGAAAATCATTAATAGTCCACATTAGATAAGCACGCAAATTGAAATTTTGTTTAAGTAAAATGTCCCAAGTTTCAACCCCCTCATGCCATAACAATTGCAGCTCATCAATCAAAGGTTGCAAGTAAACATCTATCCCATTTTTTGGATTACGCGGGACAGGAATAACACAATTCAGAAATATATATGGACTAGTCATCAATATTTCAGGAGGAAGATTATACAGTGTGATAAACACAGGCCAACATGAATATAGCGCAGCACCAACAGAAAAAGGTGAGAAACCATCCGCACACAACCCCAACCTAATATTTTGTGGTTTAGCATTAAAATCAGGATAAGTTGCATCAAAATGCTTCCAAGCCTCTCCATCAGACGGATGACACATGACACCAGGGGCCTTCTATTTTCACTGTGCCATCTCATATGGGGAGCTGAGCTTTTTGATGCAAACAACCTCTTCAACCTTGATATAAGAGGTAAATAATACATCGTCTTAATAGTTATTTTATTTCCTGTACAACCACATTTATAGCGAGGGTGTTGACAAACCTTACAAAACTCTATTTCAGCATCCTCCTTAAAGTATAACATGCAACCATTTTCACAATAATCAATTCTAATTGACGAGAGACCTAACTTAGACACCAATCTTTTTGCCTTATAAAAAGAATCAGGAATCTCTAAAGCGGGTTTAACTAACTCTTTAATAAGGTCTATCATATAGTTCATTCCTCCTTCAGTAACATTCCAAGCAGATTTGATACTTAATAATCTAACAGCAACAGACAGTTGAGAGTGCGAACTTCCGTCAAACAAAGGATGACTAGCAGCACGCAATTCTTCATAAAAATGGTGTGCTTCTACATTGGAAACATCTTCTACATTTTCTATGATTTCAACCCTCCCTTGCATCCCAAAAGCATCATGCACCATTTCTGAAATCTTAGTATGTTGATAGTTATTATGCCCCGCAGACCTACTAGTTTCACTAACATCAAAGTTATTTTGTCCAACTTCTCCATGACTAGTATTCAATCTTAAACAGTCCTCATGAAACCCCTTGCTATAAAGATGATTCCTCACAACATCTTCATTTAGAATGCATGTACCATCACATCTTACACAAGGACAATGAATCAATCCGAAAATTGACCAATCATCAAGTGTCTTGGATTGTTCAATAAATCAGTTGACACCTGCTGTAAATTCCTCCCTCATACCCACTCTATTATCATTATTTCGTAGGTATATCCAGCAATATCAAATTCCATCTACATAAGCAATAACAATCTTAACTAATACACATTTCAAGTCACAACACTTAACCATTTTCAAGTAACTAAAACACATTTCAAGTCACTACACTTAACCATTTTGAAGCAACTAATACACATTTCAAGTCACTACACTTAACCATTTTGATGTAACTAATACACATTTTCAAGCCACTACCATTTTCAAGTAACTAGTTCACATTTCAAGTGACTACACTTAACCAATTTCACGTAAACAATGCACATTTCAAGTCACTACATTTAACCATTTTCAAGTAAATAATTCACATTTTCAAGTCACCACCATTTTCAAGTAACTAGTTCACATTTCAAGTGACTACGCTTAACTAATTTCAAGTAACTAATACACATTTCAAGTCACTACACTTAACCAATTTCAAGTAACTAATATACATTTCAAGTCACTACACTCAACCATTTTGAAGTAACTAATACATATTTCAAGTCACCACCATTTTCAAGTAACTAGTTCACATTTCAAGTGACTACACTTAACCAATTTTAAGTAACTAATACACATTTCAAGTCACTACACTTTATCAATTTTAAGTAACTAATACACATTTCAAGTCATTACACTTAACCATTTTGAAGTAACGAATACACATTTCAAGTCACTACCATTTTCAAGTAGCTAGTTCACATTTCAAGTGACTACACTTAACCAATTTCAAGTAACTAATACACATTTCAAGTCACTATACTTAACTAATTTCAAGTAACTAATACACATTTCAAGTCATTACACTTAACCATTTTGAAGTAACTAATACACCTTTTCAAGTCAACTACCATTTTCAGGTAACTAATTCACATTTCAAGTGACTACACTCAATCAATTTCAAGTAACTAATACACATTTCAAGTCACTACACTTAACCAATTTCAAGTAAGTAATACACATTTTCAAGTCAACTACTGTTTTCAAGTAACTAGTTCCCATTTCAAGTGACTACACTTAAACAATTTCAAGTAACTAATACACATTTCAAGTCACTACACTTAACCATTTTCAAGTATTTATTACACATTTCAAGCGACTACACCTAACCAATTTCAAGTAAATAGTACACATTTTCAAGTAACTAGGTCACATTTCAAGTGACTACACTTAACCAATTTCAAGTAAATAATACACATTTCAAGTCACTAAAACTCATTTCAAGTGACTTCACTTAACCATTTTCAAAGCACAAGTTCACATTTTCAAGTAACTACACTAACCATTTTGAAAGTACAATTTCACATTTTCAAGTGACAACACTTAACCATTTTCAAGTCACAAGTTCACAGTTTGAAGTCACTACATTTAACCATTTTCAAGTAACTAGTACATTCAATTCTAATATAAGTCAAATAGTTCAACAAACTTAATAAAACAAATAAGTAGAGGCGTCACATGTCTCTCTCACACCATATAATCATCACAAACCTATGACTTTCAAAGCCTTCTACAACAAATAATCCCACCGTAACACTATATTTAAAAACTTCAATATAAGAAAATAGAGAGAAATCAACTTACCTTCAAGTAAGCTAATGTTCCAAAATTACTTTTACAAAAATTGCTCCTTCCTTATGATATGCCTCTTTGCAAATATCTAATCCAAATCTAAAGAAAAAAAATGTCAGTTAGTGCCAAATAGATCAGTACCTAAATCAACCGGGAAAATCAATAATGTAACTAATTATTAAAGCGACGATAGGAAAATCAACCTTTTCAAATACGTTGGAGCTTCTGAACGGAGCTGCTGCGTCGATGAATGGAGTTGTTGTTGTTGGTCGGAGCTACTGTCATTGGTCGGAGCTGCTGTTGATGAACGGAGCTATTGTCATTGGTCCGAGTGGCTGCTGTTGTTGGTCGGAGCTACTGTCGTTGTTGCTGCTGTCGTTGGTCGGAGCTGCTACTGTCGTTGGTCGGAGCTGTTGTCGATGAACGGAGTTGTTGTCATTGGTCGGAGTTGCTGTCGTTGGTCGGAGCTAGTGTTGATGAACGAAACTGTTGTCTTGGTTAGAGTTGCGTCGACAAACAACGGTATGTGGGTTTGATGAACAGTGGTGGTCGGAGCTGCGTCGGGTGTGAGGGTTTGATCGATATGTATTGGGGGAATTAGGAAAGAGGTTATTAGGAAAGGGGTTATATATGGGCCAGTCTGGTCAGGCAATAATTGGGATGGTTCGGGTGAAAAAAATTAAGAAAAGTGGTCAGTTTTTATTTTAAAAAATTTAAAAATATATAATAAATTGTGTATTATTTATAATAAATACAAAAAAAATTTAATATGATGTATATAAATCGGATAATTAGTTAATTCATCATCACACACGAGTAGTATATTTCCTAAATTGTATAATAATATCAATGTATTTCGTATATTAGGATGAATTTTTTGTTAGTAAGCTTTTGAATATGTATTATATATCTCGTAATACAACGTATTTCATATATAATCTGATAATTATCGATTAATTAGTTTACTTTATTATAACTTCAAAAGTATATATTATTACGTGTTATTCAAAATATTTGGATAGATTCAGTTAGCTTGCTTTTGACTACTACGCATAAATATCACTACATGAGATATACGTATATATACATATCAAGTGACTATCAAGTTCAAAATATGTACTGTATACATTACATACGAGAGTATATTATCTCGTAATACAACGAATTTCATATATACTCTAATGAATTATCGATTAATTGGCTTTCATTATTATAATTTCAACGTGTTATTCAAAATACTTGGATAGATTCACTTAGCTTGCTTTTGACTACTACGTACATCAATACACGAGATATACGTATACACACACACACACACACTCTATCGACTATCAAGTTCTAAACACATACTATGTATATACATTACATACACGAGTATATTACCCCGTAATACAACGAATTTCATATATACTCTGATGAATTATTGATTAATTAGCTTACATTATTATAACTTCAACAATATATATATATATATATATATATTATTACATCGATCGTATGATATTAATTCAACGTGTTATTCAAAATACTTTGAAAGATTCACTTAGCTTGCTTTTGACTACTACGTACATCAATACACGAGATATACATATAGATCATATGCACGAGTATATTACCCCATAATACAACTTATTCCTTATACTCTAATGAATTATCGATTATTTACCTTACATGATTATAACTCCAACAATATATTATAATTACCTCGATCGTATGATATCAACGTATTCAATATACTTGTATACATTCAATTAGCTTTTGACTACTGCGTAAATAACTACACGTGATATACGCGTATATATATATATATATATATACACTCTATGGACAATATATTTATTTTATTGAAACGTAAGTAAAAAATAAAGATTCTTTTTTATGTTTTTTTTTTAATTTTTTTTAATATATTTAATATTTTTTACAAAAACCAACCACAAGTGGTAGGTTTTTCTTAATTCTTTTTACAGAAACCGACCACTTGTGGTCGGTTTTTTAATATTAATTGATTTTTTTTATTATTAAGAAATAAACCGACCACAAGTGGCCGGTAAAATTAACAAAAATATATTTAATATATTTTAAAAATATATTCGGTTTTAAGTTATTTATTTATTTTATTTATATTAATTTTTTTGAAAACCAAAACCGACCACTTGTGGTC
The DNA here is from genome assembly GCA_031232105.1 of Capsicum rhomboideum. NCBI lineage: Eukaryota > Viridiplantae > Streptophyta > Magnoliopsida > Solanales > Solanaceae > Capsicum > Capsicum rhomboideum. The sequence continues at coordinate 154,516,647 of CP124714.1, forward strand.
GGTTTTGGTAAAATAACTTTCACAAAAGTTTAATATATTTTGTATAACAAAATAAAAAGAATTTTTAAATAATTATTTATTTATTTTTTGTTATTACCAACCATAAGTGGTCGGTTTTAAGAAATTATATTTTTGCAGGTTAATTAAATTACTTTTCCGCAATTATTAAATAGAAAAACTGACCACTTATGGTCGGTTTTTGATTAATTTTTTTTTTAAAACAAAATAATGAAAAGCCGACTACATGTGATCGGTTTTTGTGCGAGCACAAGCCGTGATCGATTTTTTGTGGTCGATATTTCTGTTTTTTTTAGTAGTGAGTGGGTGGGTGTCCTATATAAACTTGGCTTACTTGACGTATTTGTATCATTTTTCATTGAGAAAAAAAAAGAGTTGATGATTGGTCGTGAGTTCTCTTTCACTTTAGGGTTTTTCGTGTTAAATGTGTTTTCTTTCTTTTTCATTATTATTATTTTCATTACCAGTTGTCTTATAGCAACTTGTATCAAAGCTCTGAGGGAAATGATACAAAGGAAAGATACATATCGAGAGATTCGATGAAAGAAATTTTAATATTTGGAAGATGTAGATATAGGATCACATCTATCAGAAGGATCTGTACTTGCCGCTTGGAGGAACGAAGCCGTCAGAGATGGAACAACCAAAATGGAATGTGTTGGATCGAAAGGCTTTTGTTGCGATTCATCTATCGCTAGCTCGTCTAATTCCTTCAACATTTCCAATAGGAGAAAACAACCAAAGATCTCATGGATGCATTGACGAGGATGTATGAGAAGCCATCGACATCAAATAAGGTGTTCCTAAGGAAAAAATATTTGATATGAAGATGACTAATGGTAAATTTGTGGCAGAGCATTTGAATGATTTCAATAATCTCATAAGACAACTTGAGTCGGTAGGAATAACCTATATGGATGAGATCATGGATTTGTCGATGATGTCAATCTTATCGTTGGTCTAGTGATAAACATAAACAATTCATTGGTTGATTGAATTTGTAACATATTATGGGTGCTCTACTGATTGAAGAGTCACAAAGAAACATTTATCCACATAATGATAGTCCTGGTAATACATTGAGTATGGAGGGAGAGGAAAATATGGTCAAATGGGAGGTAATAACTAAGGAAAGTCGTGTTCTAAGTTTTGAAAACTCTCTTGCAAATGAGGTTCTACTTTGTGTTGGAATTGCCAACAACCATATCACAAGAGATGCCATTGTAAGGTATCTGCTTGTTGAAATGTGAACTTTGTCTTGGAAGAAGAAAATAGTTTTTTCTGATTTGTATAGTACATGAATTTAATGTAAGGATACATATATGGTTGAATACATGTATTTAGGAAAAAGAGAATGAATGGAATTAACTGACGATACATGTACTAGACTAGGTACATGCAAGGATAGTCCTATAAATACCTAGGTATGCTATATAAAACTGTAAGTCAAGTTAGAAGTAAAGAAGAATACTTTTACACTTGTCTTCAAGAGAATTTATAAGTTAAGTGATGGACGAATATATTCTCCACTTCTCTTCAAAGAGAATTAGAGAATTTGTATGCAAGTAGAGTAAAATAAAGAAGAACTATTTTCTCCACTTGTCTTTAAGAAAAAAATTAGAATTACTTGGGAGTGCTCTTCTCCTCCTCTAATAGTCTAACATTTGGTCTCAGAACGAATTTCTTAAGGGACCTATGAGAACCTGAAACTATTGATTATATAAGGAAAATGAAACTATACTACAATTTTGATAAAGATTTACCTATAACCAAAAATAAAGTCTAGTCAAGCGATTAGCCTGTAGATAACGATCCTAATCGGACAACTAAAATCGATATTGGAAATGCGGAACTAAACAACAAAATTAAAGGATAGTTGAGGAATAAGAGATGAGAAGTGAAGAAAGAAAGGCTCAATTGAACAACAATTAAACCAAGGGAGAAAGAGAACTCAATCAAATGCACGAGAAATCAAATTGAAGAAGAAAGAAAGGCTCAATTGAACAACAATTAAACCAAGGGAGAAAGAGAACTCAATCAAATACACGAGAAATCAAATTGAATCCACAATATGATAACTCGATGATCAATCAAGCGAAGAAGATAACACAAGCAATTCGGGAATCCACCCTAATCACTCGATCTAAGCTAACAGTTGGAATTGAACACAATTACTACCCTAACCTAGAGTAACTAAATATCAAGTCTATTCAAGACAATTCAATCATCCCAAAATCTAAGTAATGAAAATGGCTAAGGAAACTATTTATACTCATTGCCTTATAAAAATAGTTTATTATAAAAATAGCCCAAAAGTGACTATTTTACAAATAACCCATAAGGGACCTTCTTGATTGCCCAAATGGCATCTTGATTTCCCATGACCTTGTGTATTTGGTTCTTCATGCCTTCCTCTGGGATTCAAGCTATCATCCATATATGAAAGCCCCTCCTAATGTGCTCCAAGCTAACCGTGCTCGTATCATCATCCCCTTCTTCAAAAAGGATTCATCCTCGAATCCAAACCTTGCAAACACATAAGAAGGACAAACAATCAAATATTCTTCTTAGTACGAGGGTTAGAACTAACAAATCTATCACTATACCAAGGGTGCACACATTTAACATATAACTAAGCATCAAAATGAGCCACAAATGGTTTGTAACCCAACAAAACAAGAGATACTTGGCTACATAGGAAACATTGACAAAGGGGTGAATCAAAAGAACCATGGTGTTTAGGCAATCACACATGTAAGTCCTCAATGGTTCTACATTTAGAAAAAAACAAATCCCCCTTTACGTCAAGTAACACATGATAGCCCATATAGCTAAGTGTCATGTCATAAACAAGGTCATCCCAAGTTAAGACTTCACCAAATGCACTAGCTATCTTCAAGAATGGTATTACTCCCAATTCATCACCGAGGTCAAATACAAAGGTATTCTCCACACAAGTTGGCAAATATATCTCATTCAAACCCATAAGATCAAGTAATAACACCAAGCAATAATCATATGAGAGAAAAGAAATATTACTACTATACTTATCACCATGCAAGCCAACAACCTCACTCATAACTTGCTTGTTATTTGGACCAAGCATTTCATCATCTATACCATTATTCAAATCATTATCGGGGTCAATGGGAAAGGAAATCCATAAACATGGGTCAAGCATACACCTATTTTCCTCATTGGCACTTTCACTCTCACACAACATACTCCACTCAAAGGCAAGAGTATCACCATATGCAACCAAATAGTATAGAAAGGTGCCACACATGTCAACTTCATCCAAGGTGTACTTATGATAAGATTCACTCATTGATTCAAGCACATTAAGGACTTGACCAAGAATTGGGACACACAATGATGAAGGGATAGTCGTAGCACATACATCACCTTCCATGAAGAGAATTCCATCTTTGGAAAGTGTGTCATCATACCATAGTGGATTCTCAATCACTTGGTAGCCTTTAAGAGGGGCTACATTTCCATCATGCCAAGACACACAACTATGCATTTCACCTTCACTAGTCATGTCAACATAAAATAAGGGATTATCCTTAAGAACATACTCCACCTCAAAATCCTCATGAGAAGAACAAGGAATGGAATCACAAATCAAGGATTCATCATTTAGGTGCAATGACTTCACATGACTATCTACATGACCAATTATATCAATGCCATCACTAAATTGAGGTTCCTTAAGTTCATCACAAAACTCCTCATTTAGTGGGACATCATTACACACAAGTTGATCAATACCAATATCATTTGATAATGAACTAACATTTAAAGCACATGTATCAACACTAGGTGGACACAAATTGATCTTACTAGAAGAATTAATTCAGTCATCAATAGGATCAACTAGTGTATCCACATTATCAACATGCATATTATCAAAACATGGCAAACAATTACATGACAATGTACTATTATTTAAGCCATAAGTATCAACACTAGGTGGACACAAATTGATCTTACAAGAAGAATCAATTTGGTCATCAATAGGATCAACTAGTGTATGAACACTTTCAATAAATACATTATCACTATGTGGAAAAGAATCATTAAGCTCAAATGAAAATAAGCTATCACTTACACTCAATTGGCTACTAGTCACACAAGATCTTTTACTTTCAACAAAGTGTAAGGCTTAACTTTGCTACCTCGTAGCTCACATGAATGATTATCTTCACCTTGATTTTCAACATTAGAGCGTAAATGTTCTTTTGGGAAGCTTTTTAGTGACTCATGATTCTTCTTTGATTGAGACGTCTCACTAGGATTGCTTCCAAGGATACCTGCATAAGAATCAAGACAACTAAAAAACAAAGAGAGGTTACAAAAGTTAGTATAAGGTTGTGAAAACCCTCTCACATCACTCCTCACAACCTCTTCTTTTTCCACTCTAGAGTTGTCATATATCACTTCCTTATTCCTCACAATCTTTTGTCTCTCAATTTTATTAGAGTTAGGATAAGTGCCAAGAATTCCTTAGGAAGGGTTTGGAGATCCCTTCACCTCTAACTTCCACTTTGGGTTGCTAGGAGTAGCCTTCATTTCACTCATTGGATCCTCTTCAAGCACATTTACACAAGGAGTAGCTTGTTTTGCTTTCGAATCCTTGGAGACCATTTGAGAGATCTTGTCAAGAGTTATTAGCGTGGAAGTAAACAATTTGTTCATCCTCAAAGTAATAAGATCCTCAATCGGGAGTAGTTCACTTGTAACTTTTGTTTCAAGAATCCGCTCTCCTGGTCATACATATCTTGAAACAATGAATTCCCTCTACTTCTGTGGCTCATTGATCCTCCCACCCTTCGTTCAACATCATTACCATATGGAGAACTAGTCACATTTAAATGAGGATAAGAAGTATAAGTTCTTGCACCATAAGAAGTAGAGAATGTTCTCCGACTATGGTTCACATGATGTTTTCGAATTGGTTCCACCCACACATCTATACCTCCTCGACTAGGATAGTAAGTAGCACAAGATGAGGAAGGTAATTCATCCCCACAACTTTCGCTTCTATCATAATCCTCCTGAAAGAGTTCATAAGGCATATGGGAGAAATAATCATGCCTCGCATCGCCTTCACCACCATGGTGTGTAATATGAGGACCCCCATACCCTTAATTTTCACTATCAAATTCATCATAATATACTTCTACACCTTCATGTTCATCATAAGAGCAATAAACTCCATGCATTTCATATTCGCCTCCGGTGTAGTAATTCTCATCACCGTGTCGATCATAATCTCTTGGACCATTATATCCTTCATAGGATTCACCATCATACTCATAATCTTCATTACTTTGCTCACAATCACTCAAAGAACCGTCATGTGGCTTATCATTATTATGCTCATAGTTCATGTCTCTACAAGCATAGTCATTAATGTCATCTCCACAATAATTCGAAGCTATGGATGACATTCTCCCTTATATCACCTTTTGCACCTACAAAACTAGAAAACAAGTTAATAATAAAAGTCTCACATCACTCTTTATATGAACTCTCAACTCACCTTCTATGGCTTCTTTTCCAAATTGATAGTGTTACTAGCTTTACTCAATCAATTTAAGGTTATCTACCCTTGTGGAGGAATGGATCTTTCTTACTCTTGAAAGAAGGACGACTCAATTGAAGCTAAAAGGACTTGAAACAAGAATTTTATCTATGAATTAAGATGTGAAAAGTCGAAGAAAAGAAGCACGAAAGAAAACGGACTCAAGAAAAATTAAGTAACAAAAGTAGGACAATTACTTGTTGTTGCTTAATTTGATGAATCAAAGAAGTGATTTGATGTTTCAAAACTAGTTAACAAGTGATTAAATATATTAATTAATTATTAAATATTTGAGAAATTGGAGAAAAAGTTTTTTTTAAAAAAACACGAAGTTTGGAAACTTAGAAAATTTTTGAGGTCTCAAAGAAGTTCATCACTTTAAAGGATTTGATTTGATGATTTGATGATTAAAACTAGTTAACAAGTGATTAAAGATATTAATTACTTATTAATTAGTTGAGAGATCGAAGGAGAAAAAGAACAAAAAAAAATAATCACGAAGTTTGGATACTTAGAAAATTTTTTAGGTCCAAAACACTTTATGCCCCCAAAAAAATGAAGTGTAAAAATCTGCACACTTTGCTCTCTGAAATGTAACACCCCGTACATTTATAAACTTATTTGACTACCTAAATATTTATGGAATTATTTAAACTTGAGATAGTTGGTGTATTACCCACTAAATTTGTTGGGCTAAATTAATATTATGCTAATGGGCTCAATTGAGGCCCAAAATTAAGTAAATAAACATGGGTCCAAAAGGAAATGATCCATTTAAAAATGGACCAAGTCTACTTGGACTTTTTGACCAAAAGTGTGGCTAAGATTGGACCATGAGAGAGAGGGTTTATTAGGGACTATTTAAGCTGAAATTCAGCTCATTTTTCTACACAACACACTTGCAAAAATTAGATATTCAATCAAATATTTCTCTCCTCTCAAAACCCTAGCCACCCTAATTTTTCTTAAGGATTTTTGGACTAGATCTTCCACTTGCAAGTCTTGGTAAGTGTTTAACCTTATAGATTAATATATTATATGCATAAGAGGTTGTGTAAATCATGTTGGTTATGTTTAAAAAGTGTTGAGTAGTCCACTATTTGTAAAACAATCCACTTTCGCTTAACCGGTAAAGGATTTGACTTCTATGTGGTTTAAACTTGAAAGAGGACTTAAGGTCTTGAAGGAATTGAATTATATGGATGAAATTTTAGTATATTTAAGTGTGGTACTTTTCCTAATTCTTTACTCCTTGAGTATGACTTGTGGACATGTTTATACGTAATTGTGCATGGAACGTGTGGTGTAGTGGAAAGAGGATATTTTTTTGTGATGTTGATGTGACTTTTGAAACCATGGTGGATTGTTTTGGGTATGTTTTTATTAAATTTATTTAGGTGAATTTATGGAATAAATATATGATCTTGTATTGAGGTGGAAATGTAAAGTATAAACGTGGTGTGAAATCTTGTCGGTTTGTGACGTCTATGTTGATGTGTGGACTGTTTTGGCATTGTTGGTGTTGTGAGGCAGTAAATTGTGTTGTAGGAGAGTGGAATGAAGTTTTATGGCAGTAGAAAGGAAGGTGGAATGATATACCATGTGTTTGGGATGTTGGATAGTTTTCACGTCCCGTTAAGTAACTACTTATCGTCTTGTGAACTTGTAATGTAGTTAGTTGTTAATGTTATCTCCGTTATGTACTTGTGTTGTAGAGTAACGCCTTAAGGAAGAGCTGAATTTTTGTAGTCACACGTTGTGAAGATAAGTTATGTAAGGTTACTCTTTTTCCGTATCCTTTGGCAACACCTATTGTTCACATCGTTACCGAACTTGTTTCCACTCCACAATGTTTTAAAGTATCTCATTTCAGGTTTGTTAGCAATTGTTATTCACGTGTCTCTTATTCATTGACTATTTTTCCAAAGCTCCAATAATGTTATGACCACCAATGTAACAATCTCACAAAAATTAAAGAAATGAAGTAACGCATATGTGGTTGAGTACGGGTGGTAGCTATGGGGGCGAAAGCCTAGCTCAAGTCGATCCCGATTGATTATTGGATATAGGGTGTAGCTCTGGGGGGAGAAAGACTAGCTCGAGCAGAACCTGATTGATTGATTTATGGGTGGTAGCTCTGGGGCATAAGCCTAGCTCGAGCCGATCCCAATGTTATTTACCACTGATCAGTTGGTCCCGGGCATTACATGATTGATATTGATATATATTGATATTAAGGTAAAAGGAAAGAAATGAATGTAATGTACATGGTTTCACATATACAGTACGGTGGTATATCAGTATTGTCTATTCACTTGTATTTGATTCCATTTGAGTTTCTATATTTCATACAGTTACTTATAGCCTTACATACTCAGTACATTCTTTCGTACTGACGTCCCTTGGGGGACCTACCTTACTTGTTGTAGGAACGGGAGCTAGTATACCTTCACAGTAGGATATGAGTCATCCGCAGACTATTGGTGAGCTCCAGGTTGATTCGGGGCTTTTCGAGTCATTTGTATATATTTTTGGTACTGTGTAGTAGTTGTATAAGGCGGGGACTTGTCCCGACCTTAGTCAGGGTTATGTATATATTTTAGAGGCTTTGTAGACCATTGAAAAGTCTAACGTAGAAGTGTCGTACTTTTTTAGACGTTGTGGCCCCAACGGCCAAGTCTCGTATCTATTTTGAACGTCTTTACATGACCTCCGTCATCGCTATATTCTTTCTACTTGTGGCAGAATTTTAGTGCATTTAGTGACATGCATATGAATGTACACAATCATAGGTTGGTTCTCTCGGGCCTTAACAACTTCGGGTGCCAGTCTGCCCCAAAAGGATTTGAGGCGTGACAAAAGTGGTATCAGAGCGGGTCGTCCTAGGGTGTCTACAAAGTCGTGTCTGAGTAGAGTCTTGCTTATGGATGTGTTGTGAACCACATTTATAAGTAGTAGGCTACGAGACATTTAGGAGATGTTTCTTTTCTTCATTTTCTAGATCGTGCATTAGAGCCAAAGTTGTAGGTGGAATTATATCTGACCACTGAAATTGTTTTTCTTTTGTTATAGTAAGATGCCGATTGCAATAAGAGGTAGGGGTAAAAGTAAGAAGATAGACAGGATTTTTGGAGAAGGAACCAGTAAATCACCACCTAAACAAGCTAATCAAGGTGGCGCTGAAAATGAGTTTGCATCACGGGCTTCTTCTACTCTTCCATTTTTAGGAGAGCCGAGAAGGAGATGAGTACCTTCAGAACCACCTGTTAATGCTACTGGGCAGGATTTAAGGAATGCGGTGCAAATTTTGACTAGTATAGTTGATGCACAAAATCAAGTACAAGCTGGTCCAACTACAAGTAATGACGGTGTAGATAGGGCAGCTAGTTGGCGGACACAAGATTTTCTTAAATTAGACCCTCCCACATTCAACGGGTCAGATCTTAATGAGGATACACAAGACTTCATAGACCAAATTCAAAGGGCTTTAGATGTTATGCATATATCTGGTACAGAAATAGTTGAGCTTGCAGCATATAGATTGAAAGGAGAGGCTATATTATGGTACAAAGATTGGAAATGATCTAGGGGTATCGGTGCACTTCCAGCTAGTTGGGATGAATTCAAAGCGGCATTCCTTGATCATTACCTTCCATATGAAATCTGAGAGGCTCGTGCAAACCAGTTCTTAAATCTTCGTCAAGGTAATATGAGCGTCAGAGAATACAGTCTTTGATTTAACTCTTTGGCCAGGTATGCTCCTAATGTAGTAGCTACTATGGACGATAGAGTTCATCGGTATGTGGATAGATTTGATCCATATTTGGTGATGGATTGTACTATTGTTGCTTTGAATAGAGACATGGATATAGCCAGGATACAAGCTTTTGCACAGAAGATGGAGGATCAGAGGCAAAGGAGAAGAACACAAGAATTTGAAAGAGGACCGTCAAAGAGAGCTAAACCTATGGGACAGTTCATGGCATCCCAAGGAGAATTTAGGCCTCGATTTTTTAGTAGACCGCCTAGACCATCATTTTCTTATTCTACAATAGGTACTCCATCCCAATTCTGAGGGTTTAGAGGAAACCACATTGGGCAAAGTAGTGGGATTCGAGGTTCAAAGATAGTAGGGTTTTCTCGTCAGCCATGTCAGCACTGCAAAAAGCTTCATTTAGGTGCATGTTGGCTTGGGAAAGATTCTTATTTCTGGTGTGGTATGTCGGGACACATAATGAGAGAGTGTCCATGGAGGGGCACGGGTAGTATGGTGCGATCTATTGGATCAGTCGTTGCATCATCCTCATCGGGTGTACAACCTACTGGGAGTGGTAGAGGTGTTCGAGGAGCAGCAAATTCTAGTGGAGTCCAGAATCGTACCTATGCCTTAATGGATCGTCAGAATTCGGAGGCTTCTCCGGATGTAGTTACAGGTACACTATCCATCTTTTCACATAATGTATATGAATTAATTGATTCGGGCTCTACCCTATCATATGTCACTCCATTGATTGCTGAAAATTTTGAAAGAACACCGAAATTACTAGTCAAGCCATTTGAAGTATGTACACCCGTTGGTGAGTCTATTATAGTTAAGAGAGTCTATCGTAATTGCATAGTAACTGTTTGTGATCATGATACGTTGGCTGATCTTATTAAGCTGGAAATGGTAGATTTTAATGTTATAATGGGTATGGATTAGTTGGCTCTTGTTATGCCACGGTAGATTGCCGAGCTAAGAAGGTACATTTTCATTTTCCACAAAATACTGTCCTTGAATGGAAGGGTAATGTTGGAGCACCGAGAGGTAAATTTATTTCTTATCTTAAGGCAAAGAAAATGATATCCAATGGGTACATATGCCACCTAGTAATAGTGTAATATACTGATGTGAAGCCACCAACTCTTCAATTGTTTCCAGTGGTAAATGAATTCCTTGATGTATTTCCTGAAGATCTTCCAGTTTTGCCTCCAGAACGGGAAGTAGAGTTTGGTATTGATGTGATTCTAGGTACTCATCCTATCTCTATTCCTCCGTATAGAATGGCCCCGGCAGAGTTACGGGAATTGAAGGAACAATTAAAAGACTTGCTGGACAAGGGATTCATAAGGCCTAGTATGTCCCCTTGGGGTGCACCAGTGTTATTTGTACAAAAGAAAGATGGCACGTTGAGAATGTGTATTGATTATCGGCAACTGAATAAGGTGAAAGTCAAGAACAAATATCCCCTCCCCAGAATTGATGATTTGTTTGATCAATTACAGGGTGCCAAATGCTTCTCAAAGATTGACTTGAGATCGGGTTATCATCAAGTAAGGGTTAGAGAGCAAGATATACCCAAGACAGCTTTCAGAACACGGTATGGTAATTATGAATTTTTAGTTATGTCATTTGGGCTAAGAAATGCACCAGCATTTTTTATGGATTTGATGAATAGGGTGTTCGAGCCATTCTTGGATGTGTTCGTGACAGTGTTTATAGATGATATTCTGGTTTATTCAAGATCAATATAGGACCATGCTAATCACTTACGACAGATGTTACAGATTCTCCATGATTGTATGTTATATGCAAAGTTCTCTAAATGTGAATTTTGGTTAAAATCTGTAGCATTCTTGGGTCATATTGTGTCGGATGAAGGAATACGGGTTGATACTCAAAAGATAGAAGTTGTGAAGAACTGGCCAAGATCTACGATGCCTACAAAAATTCATAGTTTCCTTGGGTTGGCAGGTTATTATAGAAGGTTTGTTGAAGGATTTTCTTCTATTGTTTCACCTTTAACAAAGCTAACACACAAGGCAACCAAGTTTCAGTGGAATAATGCATGTGAGAAGAGTTTCCAAGATCTGAAGAATAAATTGTATTCTACACTTGTATTGGTACTTCCAGAAGGGTATGCGGCATATTGTGATGCTTCAGGAGTCGGCTTAGGATGTGTATTGATGCAGCATGGTAATGTAATAGCTTATGCCTCAAGACAGTTGCGACCACATAAGAGAAATTATTCGACACATGATCTTGAGCTAGCAGCTGTGATATTTGCTTTAAAGATATGGTGCCACTATTTGTATGGGGTTCATGTTGACATATATACCGAACATAAAAGTTTACATTATATCTTTGAGTAGAAGGACCTAAATTTGCGGCAGCGGTGGTGGTTTGAAATATTAAATGATTATGACATTGATATTTTATATCATCCGGGGAAAGCAAATGTGGTAGCCGATGCATTAAGCCACAAAGCAATAGGAAGCACTGATGGCCAGCTCATGGAAAAGCAAGGTATAGTCAAGGATCTACATCAACTAGTCAGCTTGGGGGTTCGTCTTCTTGAAACTCCAAAGAAGGAATTATGGTGCAAAATGCAGCAGAATCTTCATTAGTAGCTAAAGTGAAGGAAAAACAGTATGCGGATTCTATTTTATTGCAGCTAAAAGAGAATGTACAGCAAGGTTTGACAAAGGCATTTGATCTTACGCAAGAGGGAGTACTTCAGTGCCAAGGTAGATTGTGTGTACTGGATGTAGATGAGCTAAGGAGATGGATTATGACAGAGGTACATGATTCACGGTATTCTATTCATTCGGGAGCTACCAAAATGTATCATGATTTGAAAGAAATGTATTGGTGGGGAAACATGAAGAAGAACATTTCAGAATTTGTAGCCCAATGTACAAATTGTCAACAAGTAAAAATAGAGCATCAGAAGCCTGGAGGTTACATGCAATGTATAAATCTTTCAGTTTGGAAGTTGGATATGATTAACATGGATTTCATCACAGGTTTGCCTCGTACACAGCAGAAATTTGATTCCATATGGGTAATAGTTGACAGGCTTACCAAGTCAGCACATTTTCTATCGATCAAGACCACCTACACAGCTGAGGATTATGCAAGGTTGTATATTAAAGAGATAGTTCGATTGCACGTAGTTCCAATCTCTATTATATCGGAAAGGGGAGCTCAATTTACTGTAAATTTTTGGAAGTCTTTTCAGAAGAGTTTGGGTACGCAAGTGAATTTGAGTACAACTTTTCATCCTCAGACAGATGGACAAGCAGAACGTACTATACAAACACTTGAAGATATGCTATGAGCTTGCACATTAGACTTTAAAGGTAGTTGGGATGATCATTACCTCTTAGTGAATTTGCCTACAATAATAGCTATCATTCAAGTATCAAAATGACGCCTTACAAAGCTTTATATGGAAGAAAGTGTAGATCACCAATTGGATGGTTTGAAGCGGGTGAAACTGCCTTATTTGGGCTAGATCTTGTTCATCAACCTATAGAAAAGGTTAAGGTGATACAACAGTGGCTACAAACGGCCCAAAGTCGACACAAGTCATATGCCGATGTTAGAAGAAGGGGGCTAGAATTTACCATAGGTGATTGGGTATTCTTGAAAGTGTTACCAATGAAAGGGTTAATGAGATTTGGGAAGAAGGGAAAGCTGAGTCCACGTTATATAAGACCGTATAAGATTGTCCGAAGATTTGGTCAAGTTGCGTATGAATTAGAACTGCCCCAAGAACTCTCCACAGTTCATCCAGTGTTTCATGTTTCAATGCTTCGGAAGTGCATAGGAGATCTATCCCATATTGCTCCCACTGAGGATGTACAAGTTACGGAAGATCTTACCTATGAAGAAGTACCTATTGCTATTCTGGATCGACAAGTCAAGAGGTTAAGGAATAAAGACATAGCTTCCGTAAAAGTGCTTTGAAAAAATCAGCAAGTAGAAGAAATCACATGGGAAGCCGAGCAAATGATGAAGTCTAGGTACCCGCATTTATTTCAAACGGAAGAGAAAATTCAAGATGCAGAATTGGAGAAATAACAAGCAAGTATATATAAGTATTATGTGTATGTGATAATATGAAGAATGAACTTAAACTTGAACTTTTTTAGATTGGATAATGTTACTAACATTCGAGGACGAATGTTCCTAAGAGGGGAAGGATGTAACACCTCGTACATTTCCGAACTTATTTGACTACCTTAACATTTATGAAATTATTTAAACTTGAGATAGTTGGTGTATTACCCACTAAATTTGTTGGGATAAATTAATATTATGCTAATGGGCTCAATTGAGGCCCAAAATTAAGTAAATAAACATGGGTCCAAAAGGAAATGATCCATTTAAAAATGGACCAAGTCTACTTGGACTTTTGACTAAAAGTGTGGCTAAGATTGGACCATGAGAGAGAGGGTTTAGTAGGGACTATTTAAGCTGAAATTCAGCTCATTTTTCTACACAACACACTTGCAAAAATCAGATTTTCAATCAAATATTTCTCTCCTCTCAAAACCCTAGCCACCCTAATTTTTCTTAAGGATTTTTGGACTAGATCTTCCACTTGCAAGTCTTGTTAAGTGTTTAACCTTATAGATTAATATATTATATGCATAATAGGTTGTGTAAATCATGTTGGTTATGTTTAAAAAGTGTTGAGCAGTCCACTATTTGTAAAACAATCCACTTTCGCTTAATCGGTAAAGGATTTGCCTTCTATGTGGTTTAAACTTGAAAGAGGACTTAAGGTCTTGAAGGAATTGAATTATATGGATGAAATTTTAGTATATTTAAGTGTGGTGCTTTTCCTAATTCTTTACTCCTTGAGTATGACTTGTGGACATGTTTATACGTAATTGTGCATGGAACGTGTGGTGTAGTGGAAAGAGGATATTTTCTTGTGATGTTGATGTGACTTTTGAAACCATGGTGGATTGTTTTGGGTATGTTTTTATTAAATTTATTTAGGTGAATTTATGGAATAAATATATGATCTTGTATTGAGGTGGAAATGTAAAGTATAAACGTGGTGTGAAATCTTGTCGGTTTGTGACGTCTATGTTGATGTGTGGACTGTTTTAGCATTCTTGGTGTTGTGAGATAGTAAATTGTGTTGTAGGAGGGTGGAATGAAGTTTTATGGCAATAGAAAGGAAGGTGGAATGATATACCATGTGTTTGGGATGTTGGATAGTTTTCACGTCCCGTTAAGTAACTACTTATCGTCTTGTGAACTTGTAATGTAGTTAGTTGTTAATGTTATCTCCGTTATGTACTTGTGTTGTAGAGTAACGCCTTAAGGAAGAGCTGAATTTTTGTAGTCACACGTTGTGAAGATAAGTTATGTAAGGTTACTCTTTTCCGTATCCTTTGGCAGCACCTATTGTTCACATCGTTACCGAACTTGTTTCCATAAAGTATCTCATTTTAGGTTTGTTAGCAATTGTTATTCACGTGTCTCTTATTCATTGACTATTGTTCCAAAGCTCCAATAATGTTATGACCACCATTCTTTTTGTAAGGTCATTTGTAATTCTTCGATTCCGCGCGGTCGACTTTCTATTAATAATTTTGGGAATCCCATAAAGATTATGACCTGGATCAGATCGATTCTTTTTTGAATCTCTATACGTGCAATTCCTTCGACGCCAGAGGACGTTCTCATATTCTTTTGTACATAATTCTTAATACAATCTCTTATTTTTTTATCTTCTTGTAAACCTTCAGAATAATTTTTTGGTTGTGAAAACCAAAGGGAATGATGACTTTCCCCCGTCAATTCCTTTGAGTTTCATTCTTGCGAACGTACTCCCCAGGTGGGATACTTAACGCGTTAGCAACGGTCGAAGAAGGCCACAGGTGGAAGCAACCGATGCTTTGATCATTCAATTGACTCCTTGCTTCCAGTCCGTGCTTGCTGTCATGCTGGTAAAAGCAGGGGTTTCGGTCGGTTTTACCTACTATTGGATTTGAACCAATGACTCTCGCCGCAGCTCGCTTACACTAAGTATACCATCAGTGGGAACTTTGCTTTCTGGTTGGAAAGTGTCTCTGTCCTTTTCACTTCTTATTACTCCTTTCGTTCACTTTTTCTAACATTTCTAGTACCAACTAATTCATTCGGGTGAGATATCTTACGATGTCATGATGCGCCCATTCCTATGGCCATCATGTAACAATCTCACAAAAATTAAAGAAATGAAGTAACGCATATATGGTTGAGTACGGGTGGTAGCTTTAGGGGCGAAAGCCTAGTTCAAGCCGATCCCGATTGATTATTGGATACAGGGGGTAGCTCTGGGGGCGAAAGCCTAGCTCGAGATGAACCTGATTTATTAATTTATGGGTGGTAGCTCTGGAGGCATAAGCCTAGCTCGAGCCGATCCCAATGTTATTACCACTGATCAGTTGGTCCCGGGCATTACATGATTGATATTGATTTATATTGATATAAAGGTAAAGGAAAGAAATGAATGTAATGTACATGGTTCCACATATACAGTACGGTGGTATATCAGTATTGTCTATTCACTTGTATTTGATTCCATTTGAATTCCTATATTTCATACAGTTACTTATAGCCTTACATACTCAGTACATTCTTTCGTACTGACGTCCCTTGGGGGACCTACCTTACTTGCTGCAGGCACAGGAGTTAGTATACCTTTACAGTAGGATACGAGTCATCCACAGACTATTGGTGAGCTCCAGGTTGATTCGGGGCTTTCTGAGTCATTTGTATATATTTTTGGTACTGTGTAGTAGTTGTATAAGGCGGGGACTTGTACTGACCTTAGTCAGGGTTATGTATATCTTTTAGAGGCTTTTTAGACCATTGTAAAGTCTAACGTAGAAGTGTCATACTTTTTTTGACATTGTGGCCCCAACGGCCAAGTCTCGTATCTATTTTGAACGTCTTTACATGACCTCCGTCATCACTATATTGTTTCTACTTGTGGCAGAATTTTAGTGCATTTAGTGACATGAATATGAATGTACACAATCATAGGTTGGTTCTCTCGGGCCTTAATGGCTTCGGGTGTCAGTCCGCCCCAAAGGGATTTGAGGCGTGACATGAAATTGGGATCCACGCACTACGTGGTGCGAGTGGGAAGGCTGGACATGTTGACTAGGAAGTTGGTGCTGATGTGGCACTGTGTTGGCAGTCAATGGGTGCCTTTGACCGTTGACAAATGACGTGGCATGCCTACGAGGAATTTCTTTAAAAAAAATTTGATTTTTTTTTTCAGATTTCCACAAGTGGATACACTAACACTTTGATCAACTTTGAATTGACATTTTTTGGATCAAAGTGTACCTTTTCAATCTTCTTCTCCAAGAACAAGATGAAGATGCTCCAAAGCATAAGAAAAAATTCCAATCTTCAAGTGTTCATAACTCCTTCGTTTTTGCTCCAAATTCAACAAATTTTTTGCCCACACACTCCTTTCAACACCACGAATAAACCCACTAATTTTTAGCCTTCAATTCTAAGGCAAAAATAAACTCTCTTTTCAAAATTGACAAAGTTTCAAAAGCTTCAAATCCTTCAATGGTAACTTCACTTCTACACCTCCAAATCACATGAAATTCGAGATTTAGGCTCAAAAAATACTAGGGAATCAAGATCTGATGTCAAAAACAACAAATAAAAATAAAAAAAATTCTGGATTTTTTTGGGATTTGGATTTTGAAAAGATCAAAATTCCAAGAATTAGATTTGTGAAAACAAACCTAAACCTAGTCTCTTGATACCAAAATGATAACGATCCTAATCGGACAACTAAAATTGATATCGAAAATGGAATTAAACAACAAAATTAAAGGATAGTTGAGGAATAAGAGATGAGAAGTGAAGAAAGAAAGGCTCAATTGAACAACAATTAAACCAAGGGAGAAAACAAACTCAATCAAATGCATGAGAAATCAAATTGAATCCACAATATGATAACTCGATGATCAATCAAATGAAGAAGATAACGCAAGCAATTTGGGAATTCACCCTAATCACTCAATCTAAGCTAACAATTGAAATTGAAGCCAATTACTACTCTAACCTAGAGTAACTATATATCAAGTCTATTCAAGATAATTCAATCATCCCAAAATCTAAGTAATGAAAATGGCTAAGGCAACTATTTATAGTCATCGTCTTATAAAAATAGTCTATTACAAAAATAGCCCAAAAGTGACTATTTTACAAATAACCCACAAGGGACCTTCTTGATTGCCTAAATGGCATCTTGATTTTCCATGACCTTGTGTATTTGTTTCTTCATGCCTTCCTCTGGGCTCCTAGATATCATCCATATATGAAAGCCCCACCTAATATGTTCCAAGCTAACCGTGCTGGTATCACCTAGTCTGGAAGAAGGTGAGTGACAACTATGAATAAAGTGACCTATATGAAGATAAAGATTAAGATTACTATGATTATAATCATGGAAAAACAATATTGTCAAATCTAACAAAATTAGCTTTGATGAAAATTTAAGAAGTGAGTCCTGAAGAATTAGACACTTCAGAAATTATATCTATTTTTGTAGAACCTAAAAGGTTTTCATAATGAATATTAAATTGATTAAATGATGAAGAAGAACTACTCTTGTTACTAAGAAATCTCAAAAAAAGGAGAGCATTGGAGAGGATTAAAGTTTTGATGAAACTAATTATCTACCTTCTGAATTAAGCATAAATAGCAAAAATGACAACCTCAATCACAAGAAAGAAACTTCTTTTAAGAAGATGAGGAGATTTTGAAGAGAATGGTGAAAATCATCCAGACGCTCAAGAAGAATGTTGATAGGCAATCTTGGAAGAGTGTGATGAAGAAAGATGGTGATGTTAAAGAATGTTTTGAACTCTGATCACAATGTTCAAGGTGGAGTTTGAAATATAAACCATGTCTTGGGAGGAACAATATTTTTTTTTTTATTTGTGTGATACATGAATTTAGTTAGTTCATATTTTTAGAATATTAATGTAAGAACACATGTATTTTATAAAAAGAGAATGAATATAATTAAATGATGATACATGTACTAGACTAGATACATGTTAGAATAGTCCTATAAATACCTAGATATGATATTAAAAATGTAAGTCAAGTTAGAAGTAAAGAAGACTATTCATTACACTTGTCTTCGAGTGAATTTATAAATTTAGTTGGTGGAAGAATATATTTCACCTCTCTTCAAAGAGAATGAGAGAGTTTATAAGAAAGTAGAGTGAAAATAAAGAAGAATTATTTTCCCTCTTGTACTTAAGAAAGAATTAGAGTAATTTGGGAGTGATCTTATCCTTCCCTAATACTCCAACACCGCTAAGTATTCAAACAAGAATGACAAGGTTTCATTATTAGGTTCATTTAAATGTCCTTATGGGTCATATAATCCTGACAAAGCTTTGGTACTCTCATGTGTTTCAGTGAACAAATCTTGGGTTTAGATTCCGGAGTATCGTTTCATGCTACTTCAAATAGGGAGTACCTTTCCAATTATGAATAGGGTAATTTTTACAAGGTGTATCTTGAATAAAATGAACTTTGTGAAATCGTTGAGAAGGGAGATACATATCAATTTGATGAATGGTAAGAAGATTAAACTGAAAAAAGTTTGAGATATACCAAAACTAGCACAAAATTAGTTTCTATTAGTCAATTATCAGATGTTCATTATGTTGTCACTTTTAATGTAAATTTGTGGAAGATTACCAAAGATAATTTTCTGATAACACAGGTGAAGAGAGATAGAACTCTGACATCTACTTAGGATATCATCTGACGCCCACTCTGGATGGATCCCTAGATAGAATTAATATGACTTCTTCAGAGGATGGTTCAGTGTAACAACCCTTCCCATCGTTATAGCAATTTTTAGGGTGTAATTTCCCTAGTAGAGTTTCTCCTAAGGTAAGAGTTGATGAAATCTCAGGCTAGGGTGGTTTCTGACAAAAATCTAGTGTTGTGTAGCTTAAAGATCATTGGTGTCTCATGGTGTAGTGGTTGATGACTTTGTGTTTAGATTATGATAGTTGAGGGACATGAGAGTCCATAAAAACTTTCACATTGAGAAATAAATTCATAGAACTTCAATTACAGTGGTTACTACAATAGGATAAATATGTATTATTAAAAAATCCAGGTGTATGTTGTGACATAAGGGAAATCTAAGAACTTCCTCGAGCTACTACCTAAAGGTTGTCGTAATGGTCAAGGTATTGATGTAGCGAGCCCCGATGTGGCAGTTAACCAACAGTCGTAGTGGTTAGTGAGGAGTGGTCAGGGACCGCTGTGGCAGCCACTTGGCAGCCATAGTGGGACCACTGCAGCGGTCATCGAGTAGTTTAATGCCTGATTCGTGATTTTAGACCTTATTTTTATCCCTAACATTAAAAAGTTTGTCCTTATGCTTAAGAGAGGTGATTTTCTACCAACTTGGGTGATTTACATCTTTAAGTGTAATGACCCTCCAGGTTATTTTTTTTATTTCCACACATTTCTGGCATTTTAAGCCTTCCTAGAGCGGCAAAAAGTCATTTATGACTTGCCGAAATTGTCGGCTCAGTTATCGGACAGTTCGTTTGCATTTTAGGCTCAATTTCCTATTTTAGAGCTTTCACAGTTAAGAAATTAGTCTCGTACCAATAATCCTAGTAAACGACCTCAGATGAAAATCCAGACAATGCTATCAGCTCCAGAACGTCAATTTTAGGCTAGGGGAACCCTTGGTCTTGATTCTGGGGCTTCCGAACTCGTTTTGGGCTATTGGTTAGAAGTTGATTAAATTGGCACATTGGGTTTTGGGCGCTTATTTTGTCGAAACGATCTTCGTTGGGAATTCTGTCAATTTTGTTGAGTTCAAAATGCCATTTTCAATGTGGTAGCATTATTCATTTGCATCCACGGGACTCCAGATGGGCTTGGAGCACCAAAACAAAGTTTGGGCACATAGCTGGTTTTCTGGTGCATCGCTTTAGCGGCCACATTGGCGCCTAGGCAAGGCTGCTTGAGTGACTAAGGTTGGCGCCTTGGAAATGGCATGCTGGACTTGGCATTGGCCACCTAGGCAATGCCATTGGCGCCGTGGCGACCAAATGGCCGCCTAGGTGATGGCATGGCTGGTATGTTGAGGTCTCTTGGGTGATGCCTTTGGGCGCCTGGGTGACCAAGCTGATGCCTTTAAAGGTTTGAACCCCTTCAACCCCAAGCTCATTTCCCCCATTCCATAACCTCTCTAAACACCCTTTAAGCTCCAAAATTAGTTGGGAAACATTAGTATAAGGCCGGGGTCATCTCAGAAGCATCAAGGCAACCTTCATCTCGTCCGAATCTCATAAGTTTCGAGTTAATCTTCCCTAAATTTCTCCATTTTGATTCTTGATTTCTCTAACGTTGGGGGCTGATTTGGGAAAGCTAATGAGCTTGGTTTGTGCTCAAATTTTGGGCACATGTTCCTTGATCCATAAGGGACCTAATGATGGGTCTAATTTTGAAATTTCATGTGTGGGTCCCACAGGCCCATTTTAAATCCAAATTTTTTCCCGGAGCTTTTTATAGAAATATGGGTATCATTTTACTCCTATTAATGTGTAGATTATGATTTTGATAGTGTGGCATCATTTTGGGATAGTGGATCAAAGACGAACGATTTGTGGACGGTTCAAGAATACAGTTCGACTACGAGGTAGGCTTTGGTCTACTTTTCTCTATGAGATGGTGTTATGTATGAATTGCATGCTAGGTAGGGAATATAGGATAGATTTATACCTAGTATTATCATGTCTTGACGTATTTAGGAGATTTAACATAGAAATGTGACCCAAAACTTAGCCTAGAATCCGTGATATTGTTATAGAATCTTATTACACTTGATCATAGTCTTGTTTGGCCTCAGATTGATCGTAAGTATCCTTTAGCATAATACTTACCTTAATCACTTAGGGAATTGGACCATGTCTTCCCGAATAGCTACTTTTAGCAACTTTATGCCCTTATTTACCTTAGTTTCCTGGATTTTGATGCTTTTAGCATGCTAGTTATTTATTGTTGGGCCCGAGGTCGTGTTTACTCCCCATAGATGATTTCTTTTAGTAGTGGATCTAGTGGATCAATATTGTGTTTTTCCTTGGGGTGTAGCACTTGGGTTAAAGTCCCTTTCCTTTGGCATATTGGCCTTGTATGGTCGTAGGGTGGTAATGACTGTTGCCTTTCATTTTTGATGCCACCTGCACCTTATACTGGTGATTCTATTATTATTGTTGTTAGTATTATTATTGTTTTGACGTCGAGTGATTTCTACTTGATAGACGGCTAGACTAGCATTATCTAGTTAGCGTTTCCCTTCTTGCGATTCTTGCCCATTTGGCTTAGAACTTAGATTGGTTGTTTTCCCTCTTGTTAGCAAGGTTAAATCAGTTATGGAGAGAGAGTGAAGGTAGTTTTAGCTTTCCATGATTTTGTTGTGGTTCTAAGAGTTGGTAATTCAGTTCTATTGCATATTCCTGATGTTGATAAATCTGGGGTTTGTTATTTTGATTTATTTGGTTCATCGCCCTGGTAGTGGTCTTGTTCTTGATGTTGATATTGAGTTGGGTACTCCATTCCTGCTATGATATGGTTCATGATCCAGCCGAGTTAAAGTTGGTATAAAATGGGTGATTTCAGGAAATTCTCATTTCGGCAGTTGTTTGGCTTAATGTGACTTTGTGGAGTGCTTCTTCTTGGTGATATATGCCTATGGGTATTTGTTACCATATATTGAGTGTTGGTTTGACTAAATTCAAGCTAAGGTTGTATTTTTCTGAGATGCTCGAGTTTTGGCTATCATTAGTACTGTTTGCTGCCTTGGTGAGTTCTTGGTTATGCCTTGATGCATTATGCCCTTCAACAGATATGGAGTTGATTGCTTGCATCTTCAGCCAGTGGTTTCCCTCCATTATGATTATGTTCTTTATCATTATTTCAGTTTCAGTTCTTGCGGGAACTATTGGGGAATATGCTTGATTTTTGATAGTGAGATTAGTTTGAGTATTTGATCATAGTGAAGGATTGTGGGCTTCAATTTTGGATTTTGACGCCTTGGAATGGCGGCTTGAAGGTTATGATAGATTTTGGAATTTGGATGGTTAGTCGCAACAAGATTGGTTTAGATAGTTGAGATCGAGCAGTTCAGCTTCGGTGTTGAGATCTCAGCTATAGGATGTATAGCTTGGTTGCAGTCTCCATTTTGAAATTTCGGTCAGTTGAGAATTCATCTGTAGTCCTACTAAGCCTACTCCTCACCGACCGGTTCAGTTATCTTCAGGTCAGATGGGTTATACTTGATAGATGCTCGGGGGATGGTCCGTTGGTACACGGTATTAGTTTCTACTGCTCTTGACCGTGATTCTCAGTATTCATAAGAGTTTTGGATTGTCTGCTTAGCAGATCTTGTTCAAGTGGACTTAGCATGGTTTTACCCACAGTTGGTGGGGAATTTTGGAGCGAATCATTTAGTTTTGCGGGTCTGTGCTTTGGACTCCTGACTATCCTGTTCGAGGGTCATCCAGACCAGTTGTAGCTTTGGCTAAAGATCGTAGGCTTTGGTCATCTCCATTTGTGTGTTCATGTAGCACCTTATGGGCTTATTGTTATGCTTGTCATTTTGTATTTTCAGTAGATCAACTTCATTCTTTCGAGGTTAGAGTGACGGGTTTGCGCTGACAGGACTCGAATGATATTTTGTGTGGTTCAGAGTAGATAGTAGGGTTGGAAAGGCAAAAGAAGGTTAGATTTGGAAATTGGAATTGGTTGCATGATTCATGCCTTGGATTTCCTTTAGCTTGGTTGAGTTTTCTCTTGGTGGTGCTTGTATCAGTGTGCTGTCAGAATGTCGTGGTTTGGGTTTGCGTGTTTCAGCCGTACTCGATTCAGTTGGAGGCCAGTTGATTATTGAGATTTAGTTTGTAGCACTTTAGAAGGAGGACCAAGAAAGTTGGTGAAAAAGGGATACCTTTGATGAAATCCCTTGCAAGCGTTCGTTTGCCTTAGAGGCTATCTGGAGAGTCTTGCTCGGGGCAGGCAGGACCAGTATCTCATCCTTTTGAGGTTTTGGACTCCTTCAATCCATTGACTTTTGAGGATGAAAGTCCTTTTAGTAGTGGCTATTGTAATGACCCTCCAGGTCATTTTCTCAATTTTCGTGCATTTAGGTCTTAGGGATTGTAATAGCTGGTGGACATATTTTCCACACTTATTATCATTTCTTTGGCTTTTGAGATATTAATCATTTGAGTATTGAGATTTTCTATATTTTGTCTTAAAAAGGACTAAGTGTTTGGGTTAAGCCTTGAGTTAGATGATTGTCCCATCGGAGGATTAGTATAGGTACCACTCATGACAATTTGGATAATGACATACAAGTTTATGATACAGAAGGTTTGGCTACATGAATATAATGGGAATGAAGGTAATAGTTAAAAAAGATAAATTAGAAGGAGTGACATCTATTCATTTGTAGTTTTGTGAAAATTGTATATTGAAAAAATAAAAGAAGGCTAGCTTTTCTAAAGGAGGACGAGATCCTAGAAGTAAGAAATTGAAACTGGTCAATACAAATGTTTGGAGACCAACCTAGGTACCTTCAGTTAATGGCTCTCAATATTATATTACTTTTATGATGATTATATTAGAGTGCTTTGAGTTTATTTTATGAAAAATAACACAGAGGTATTTGACATCTTTAAAAAATGGAAGTCTCTAGTTGAGAATGAGATAGGTTTGAAGCTGAAAAGCCTAAGGTTAGATAATGAAGGTGAGTACTACATTAAGGAATTTAAATACTATTATGCTAAAAATGAAATCAGAAAAGGTATTTTGGTTAATGTTGTCTTATATGAGTCCATGACCAGTCAAGAAACCAGGTCCTTGAGTAAACAACAGAAAGTCGAGTGTATAAACATAAAAGTAGAAAAGTAAAGAAAATTAACACAAGATATTTACGTAGAAACCTTCTTGATCAAGGGAGTAAAACCACAACCTACCATGTAGGATTTCTCAACCACTTCACTAACTCCAAGCAGCGTTTGATACAGACTCTTGTAATCCAAAGGATTAAACTCTTAAACCCTACCTTCTTGCAATAGCTCAATTAAAAGGCAAGACAAAAATAACTTTATTCCTAACTTGTTTGATCAACTAACTCTAGCTAATGCAAATATGGCTAATTCTAGCCCAACTATCAACTAACTCTAGCTAATACATCTTGAATATAACAAAATAAATGCTTGCTAAAAAACCTAAATAAGCTTCGCTAGGAAGAGTAGCTTTACAATTAGAAACAGATTACCAAGACTCAAAAACAACAAAAAATAAGAGACAACTTGAGTTGAGTGCGAGTAGGTCCCTCGTTGGTGATGAGGCTTTGAATACAAAGAGCAATGTGGGATTTTGCAGAAATAAGGATTCCTTTTTCTTGAATGCAAAAACTAGGTTTTGTTTGTCACATCCTCTTATATATATATATAAGAGAGAGAAAAACCTAGAACTAACACCATTGGTCGAGGTTAAAAAGGTCATTGTGCCTCTATTGCAGTGCCACCAACCTTCCTGCAAAAAGTACAACTAACAGTTGTATAATTGACTGTCAAAAAGCTTAAACAACAGATGAACTTGGTCCCTTGATGGTTTGTAAATCATAAAAATAGTAAGTATAGTAATCATTTGGGGACAGAGTCACTTAAGTACGAGCAAGAGACCCAACAGGTTGTTTAGCATTTGGGGACAGAGTAGTGTCTACACTTTCTGGCATGGGAGAGGGAGTAATAGGAGTGCCCGAAAAAGGGTTTTGAAACTCATAAGTTACTGGAGATGAAAGAGAGAGTTATGTCAATAGAGAAGTTTCTTGGGTGGACTTGACAGGTAATTATGGATAAGACATGATTAAGGACTTGAATTAGAGAAGGAAATAAACAAGAGATAATTGTAGGATGTAGGAAACAGATAAGGTTGAAGAGGTTTTGGAGATACAGAGGTTTGGGTGTATATTTTGGCTATAAATTAGAAGAATGAAACGAAAAATTGAGATTGGGGTATAAAAGAGGTGATGCAACATGTCGCGATAAGAAGTGTCGATTCAACTAAAAGTGGCACGACAATGTAACAGAGAGGCGTGAATCCTACATGGAATATTTCAAAATAGTTTTTAAAACTTTTCAAAAGTAGCGTGGATGATACTAACCTTGTAAGTATAGACCATGTCCCTCCTCTGAACATCTAAAGTTTGTTGTACTTATGTCTATCCCATCTTCTTTTTTCATTCCCTCTTTCTTACCATGCATGTATACCTGTAAGGGTATGAGGGTATGAGACTGATTTAGATCTAAAGTAACTTATGTTCACTTGGATGCCTGCTCCCTATTCATAGTAAAATATTAAAGGAGGATAGTGACAATAGAGGAAGACTAATTCAGCTTAATGAGTCCCAACTTTAAACAATTTTTCTCAAACTAGTCCCTGCTTAGTACCTTTGTAAAGATGCCAGTAATGTGGTCCTCTGTGCTACAGAACTATAGATGAACAAACCCATTCTCTACATTATCTCTTAGTAAATAATGTCTGATATTAATGTTTTTGGTCCTCTTGTGTTGTACTGGATTTTTTTCTATGTTGACAACACTAGTGTTATCACAAAATAGAGGAACACAATCAGAATTTATTTGAAAATCTTCTAATTATTTCTTGATCCATAGGAGTTGAGCTCAACAAGATGTGACAACTATATATTCAACTTTAGCAGTAGAGAGAGCTATTGAGTTTTGCTTCTTGGTTCCCTAAGAAATTAGGGAAGAACAAGGAAATGAACCATTCCAGAGGTACTTTTTTTATCTACCAGATACTCAGCATAGTCAATATCAGCAAAACCAACTAGGTTGAAGTTATCACTGGATGGATAGAAGAGGCCTAGGTCGGGAGTCCCTTTGAGGTATCTGAGAATTCTTTTGGCATCTTTGAGATGAAACTCCTTGGGACAAGCTTGAAATCTAGCACACATGCATACACTGAAAATTATGTCAGGTCTATTTGTTGTCAGATACAATAGGGACCCAATAATCCCTCTATACATGGTTTCATTAATAGAGGGACCAGATTCATCTATGTCCAATTTTGAAGTAGTTTCAATGGGAGTATCAATGGGGTTAACATCATCTATATGGAATCTTTTCAAGAGATCCTTGATGTATTTCTGCTGTCTTATCATGGTTCCATTTGAGACCTATTTTACTTGCAATCTAAGGAAGAAATTCAGCTCTCCCATCACGTTTATTTCAAATTCACTTCTAATTAGCTTGGTAAATTCTTCACACAAGGAATCAGTTGTGGCTCCAAAAATAATGTCATCCATATAGACTTGCACAATCAGTGGATTTCTTCCCCTGGACTTTAAGAATAGGGTATAATTAATATTTCCTCTCTTAAATCCATTTTCTAGAAGAAATTTTGACAGTCTCTCATACCAGGCTCTTGGAGCTTGATTCAAACCATACAGAGCCTTATCTAATTTGAACATATGGTGAGGATGATCAATATCTTCAAAACCAGGAGGTTACTTCACATACACTTCTTCCTTTATATATCCATGACAAAGACACTTTTCACATCCATCTGATACAATTTGAACTCTATGAAAGAGGCAAATGCAATAAGGATTCTGATAGCTTCCATCCTTGCAACAGGTGCAAATGTCTCATCATAATCTATCCATTCTTCTTGATTGTAACCTTGCACAACAAGCCTTTCCTTGTTTCTAGTAGTGTTTCCATGTTCATCCACTTTGTTTATGTCTACCCATTTGGTCCCAATAATAGTTATATCATTCGGTTTAGGGACCAAGTGCCATACTTTGCTTCTTTCAAACTGATAAAGGTCTTCCTTTATAGAATTTACCCAATCAACATGTTTGAGATCTTCCTTTACATTTTTAGGCTTAATCTGTGACAGTAATGCTCTGAAGGCAAACATGTTTCTGGATTTTAACCTGGTTTTCATTCCTGACTCTAAAGGTGAGATGAGATTGTCCAAAGGGTATGACGATTTATGCTTCCAATTTGATTCCTTCAAAATAGACTGACTTTGACAGGTACCAGGTCCCTCTAAGACTTAACTTTCTAATACTGGAGGAAGAGACTGTCCTCTTAAGCTATCTCGTTGATTCCTATTATCTGAGGGACCTTGAAGAGTACCTGGTTCCTAGATACAACCTGTTGTATATTCTTCATCATCTGTTTTAGATGAATCACCTATGCTTTCATTATCTAGTATATCTATTTGAATTTGTAGAAGTTTTTCTAACTCGGTATCATAACGACCCTCCATGTTGCTCAAATCTCCAGATTCCTCAAATATGAGATGTATGCTCCCTTCCACATACTATGTTCTCTTGTTGTAGATTCTATAGGCTTTGCTATTTTAGGAATATCCCATGAAGATTCCTTCATCAGTTTTAGGATTAAATTTCCCCAAATCATTCTTCCCGTTATTAAGAACAAAACATTTGCATCCAAAAGATCTAACATAGCTTAGCTTAGGCTTTTTCTTGCTCAACAGTTCATAGGGAGTCTTTTCAAGAATGGACCAGATCAGACATCTGTTGATCACATAGCAACCGTGTTAACAGCCACAGCCCAGAAATTTTTGGGAACACCAACATCAATCAACATAGTTCTAGCCATATCCACTAAGGTTCTGTTCTTTCTTTCAACAACACCATTTTGTTAAGGAGTTCTAGGAGTAGAGAAATTATGATTGATTCCATTTTCAGTACAAAACTTATCAAACTTGGCATTTTCAAACTCTGTGCCATGGTCTGACTTGATCCCTGCAATCTTCTCATCTACTCTGACTTGTACGTTCTTGGCAAAGGTCACAAAGACTAGAAAAGTTTCATCCTTGGACTTTAAGAACATTGTCCAAGTGAATCTGGAATAATCGTCCATAATGACCAAAATGTATTTTTTCCCACCTTTATTGGAAACCTTTACAGGCCCATATAAATCCATGTGGAGAATTTCCAAAGGACTTGGGGTACTTACTTGTTTCTTCTTCTTGAGGGAGGACCTGGTCTGCTTGCCCTTTTCACACGTATCACATATCTTATTACCAGTAAATTTTAGCTTTGGCACACTACGAACCAGGTCCCTTGAAATCAATTTGTTCAGAAGAGAGGAACTGACATGTCCTAGTCTCCTATTCCATAAGTTAGCATTGTCATCTTGGGAACTGAGAAAAGTAAGATTATCACTAGGAATGGAGCTCAGGTCAGCTACATATATGTACTTGCACCTTCTTACAGTCAAGATGATTTCACCAAATTTAATGCTTGTGACAGTACATTGTGCTGATAGAAACTTGACTTTATTTCCTTTGTCACAAATTTAGGACACACTGAGAAGATGTAATTTAGAACTTTAACATAATACACATTCTCAATCGCATAATTAAAAGTCTTTCTAATTTTTCCAACACAAATGATATACCCTTTCTTTCCATTTCCAAAGGAGACACTTCCCGCTTGAAAGGCCTTGAGTGAGAGGAAGTCTTCCATTCTACCAGTCATATGCTTCGAGCATCCACTATCCATGAACTGTTATGAGTTCTTCCTCTTACTCTTACCTGCACAAAGAGTCATTGGTTAGATTTGGAAGCTCATTTTAACTTGAATTCCCAAAAAAGAGACAGGGAGAGGATCAAACTTCTTTTTGTCCACATGGGTAGCCTTGTCCTTTTGAGCATAGGACCATGTACCTTTTTGTTTTCTTTCATCTTAAAATTTTTTGGATACTTCCTCTCAAAAACCAATTTAGCTGGATAACTATTCTTAACATGCCTATTTCTACCATAATAAGTACACAACAAGTTGTTGGCTACAAAAACATACTTGATATGGGGATTATAAGAGGGATTTGTCTTCTGATAACTAATATATTGACCTTCGTTTGACCTTTGACTAGTTAGACTAGCTAAGACTTGTGAAGAGGCAGTCCATCTGAGGGAATTTTCAAGATCAGCCTTGATTTTGACTAGGTCCCTTTCTAGTTCCAGGTTTCTCTCCAAGGAGATAATAAGATCCAGTTGAGACCTGTTCAGCTTTTCTTCAAGCTCAAACTGGAGGCTACTACCTTCACCTTTCCCTTTTTTACCATATTGAGATATCTCATTCATCTTCTCATGCATCACTAGGTTTTTAGATGACACTAACTCATATTTTTCTTGTAATCAGTTTGAATAGTCAAGACAGTTTTACCAATTTCAAGTTCATCAAAGTTTTTATTTAAAAGCTTCTTTTCTTTAGTGAGATTGCGGACAGAGTCTATCAATACATTATCTAGTGACTTCAGCTTCTTCAATGTGTAATATTTAAGATTATTTTTAATGTTTAAGAAGGTTAACTTTTCAACATCTTCATCATCTGACTTTACCATGAGTGCAAAAAAAGAATTGAAAATTTGATCTCCATCTTCAATAACCATCATTGAAGCATCCTCAAGATGTTCAAATGCTTCTGACTCACTGGAGGAATCTCTAGAAGCAGCTAGAGCTTGTTGGACAATCTGATCTGCAGCTTCTTTTCCTTTGATTTTATCGGGGACCCGGTCCTTCCTTCTTCCCTTATCAGCACCATTTTTTTCATACTCCTTATACTCAACTTAGTATTGAGTAAAATCTTTGATTAAATGGCCAAGTTTCTTACATTTATGGCAACAATCATTTCTACATGAGAAGCTACAAGTATTTACCCTTCTTGGAAACCCTCTATTTCTCCTCACAACCTTGTAAAATCTCCTGGTAAGGTAAGCCATGTCTTCATCTTCCTCATTGAACTCACCTTTTAGGGACTTTAGAGCTAAGCTCTTCTCTCTTTTTGGTTCATTCCTTCCTTGGTCTTGCTATTTTTTGAGCTCATGAGTCTTCAAGTTTCCAATCAACTCATCCATGGTAATGGTCTTAAGATCTCGAGCCTCTGTGATTGCATTAACCTTTCTTTCTCTTGACTTGGGCAAGATACTAAGAATTTTTTGAACCTGCTTACTTGGCCTTATCACTTCTCCTAGACAGTGTAGTTAGTTAGTGATAGATGTGAACCTGGTATGTATCTCCTAAATAGATTCTCCTTCCTTCATGGTGAAAGTTTCATATTGAGTAGTGATCATATGAACTTTTGACTCCTTCACTTGACTAGTACCTTCATGGGCAGTTCGCAAGCATTCCTATATTTTTTTTGCTAATTCATAGGCTGAGATCCTGTTGTATTCATCTGGTACTATCCCACATACCAACAGCTTCTTAGCCTTGTAGCTCTTTTCAATCTGCTTCCTATCATCCTCTTCATACCCTTTCCGAGTCTTAGGAACCAAGAAAGTAACTTCTCCAACTTTGACTGATTTCATAGGAACGTGAGGTCCATCATAGATGATGTCCCAAAGTTCACTATCCTCAGCCATGATAAAATCATGCATACGGATTTTCCACCACCCATAGTACTGACCATTGAAGCAGGGTGGTCTTGTGGTTGATTGACCTTCTTCAAGATTTTGTGGTACAACCATCAGAAATAGGATCCTTCCTAGGTGTTAACCTTTTAGGAAGTATATGTTCTGATACTAATTGTTGGCTTCTATGAGTCCACCACCAATCAAGGAACTAGGTTCTTGAGCAAACAACAAATAGTCAAGTGTATAAACGTAAAAGCTGAAAAGTAAAGATAATTAACATAAGATATTTACATTGAAACCTCCTTACTCAAGGGGGTAAAACCACAACCTACCACATAGGATTTCTCAACCATTTCACTAACTTCAAGCAATGTTTGATTACAGACTCTTGTAATCCAAAGGATTAAACTCGTAATCCCTACCTTTTTGCAATAGCTCTTTTACAAGACTACACATCAATAACTCTATTGGTAACTTGCTTGACCAACTAACTCTGCCTGATGCAAATATGGATAACTCTAGCCCAACTATCAACTAACTCTAGCTGATACATCTTGATAACAACAAAAGAAATGCTTGCTAAAATACCTACACAAGCTTCGCTAGGAAGAGTAGGTTTATAGTTAGGAATGGATTACAAAGACTCAAAAATAACAAGAAATAAAAGATCACTTAAGTTGAGTGCGAGCAGGTCCTTTGTTGCTAATGAGGCTTTGAATACAAGAAGCAATGTGGGCTTTTGTAGAAATAAAAATTCTTTTTTCTTGAATGCAAAAATTAGGTTTTGCTTGTCACATCCTCTTATATATATATATATATATATATAAGAGAGACCAAAACCTAGAACCAACGCCATTAGTCGAGGTTGAAAAGGTTGATACACCTCTGCTGCAGTACCACCAACCTTCCTGCAAAAAATACAACTAACAGTTGTACAGTTGACCGTCAAAAAGCTCAAACAACAGATGAATTTGATCCCTTGTTGATTTGTAAGTACTGTAATCAAAACTGAACCAGGTCCCTTACTAGATTGTCAACCATCAAAACCAGGATGCAACAGGTACACCATAATAAAATGGGATTGTTGAATGTACGAACAAAACCATTGTTGGAAGAGCTGGAAGCATGATGATCAATGTTGGATTAGCTAGATGATTTTGGGCTGACATTGTGAATACTGTTGCATACTTGATCGATAGAGGACCTTCAATAGTCATAACATGTGAACTGACTTAAGAAGCATAAATGGGCGATGGGATAAAATTTTCAAATCATAAGTATTTTGATTGCATTACTTAGGTTCATGTGAATGAAAATTGAGACCTAAGTTAGATGCAAAGTTCAAAATTTGTAGTTTCTTAGGCTATGGTGGTGATAACTTGGGTATAGACTCTAAGATCAAGATAGCCACAAAGTAATTAAGAGCAAGAATTAGATATTCAACAAAAACGTTCTGATAAGGACAAGTTCAAGGAGAAACAAAAATAGATAGACCATTATTTGTTGAACCTGAGGATGATGAGAACATTGTTAAATAAGATGCACAAGTTGATGCACATGAGGAGGATGAATAGAAAATAGTAGATGCACTACTTTTGCTATCTAGGTCTGTAAGACAGAGGTTTCCTGTCAAGTAAGATTCTCCTTCTCTTGATTATTTGTTACTAACAGATGATGGTGAGCTTAGTTGCTTTAATGAGGCAATGCAAGTTGATATCAAGTCAAAGTTAATTCAGGCAATGGATGAAGTGGACTTAGTCCGCATAAATTAAATCTGGGAGTTGGTTAAATGCCAGAAAGGAAAAAGATAATACAGAATAAATTGGTATACATGGTGAAACAAGAACATGATGGCTCATCAAGATATAAGACAAGGTAGGTTTCTGGCATAAGACACATTGATTTCACTGAGATTTTCTCACATGTGGTTATATTGCCTACTATTCGAGTTGTATTAAATATTGTTGTGTTTAGAAAATTTACATTTAGAACAGCTTTCTCTATGGTGGTCTTTCTCCATGAAAACCTAGAGAAAGACTTGTATATGAAACAATATGAAGTACGTAGAGGTTGATAAGGAAAATCTGGTGTGCAAATTGAAGAAGAGTCTCTATAATTTGAAACAAGCACCAAAATAGTGGTACTTGAAGTTTAATAGGTTTATGATGACTATTGTCTTTACTCACTGCAATAGTGATCATTGTTGTTACTTCAAGAAGCTTGTAAATTTGTACATTACTTTGCTCTTATACATGGATTACATGTTAGTGGAAGGTTCTAACAAGCGTGAGATTATAAAATTGAAGGAGCAAATGACTAGTAAATTTTCAATGAAGAATGTTGGTCTTGTGAAGAAACTTTTGAGTCTGATAATTGAAAAAGACTGAAGAAATAAATTGTTGAGGTGTAGATTCAGAAGGAGTAAATTGAAAAGATCTCGAGAGTTTTAATATGGAGGAAGCCAAGCTGGTGAGAACTTCTTTGGTAGGTCACCTTAAGAACATCTCAAAGCAACTTAGCCTGAAATTTGATAAAGAGAAGAGTCGAATATAGAAGATACCATATGCATCAGTTGTATGCAGTCTTATGTATGCTATGGTATATACAAGATCGAATATTTCTCATACAGTGGGAGTTTTGAGTAGATTCATGTCTTTCCTGGTCCTTTCGAACCAGTCTTTCTAAACTATGGAAAAAGACTTTGGCTACGATTCGATCTCGAAAGGATACATAACACTGGAATGTTGTGAAGTGGATTTGCGATACATGTTAGCAACGCAGGATTTGTCTTATTCTTTACACAATTGCTAGAATCAAGCTATAAGGTTTTGTTAATTCAGATATGATTGAAGATATTAATGGTAAGAAGAGTACTACAATATGTTATATATGTGTTTACTTTTGGTAGTGCAACAATCAGTTGGATTTCAAAATTACAATAGGTTTGTCTTGTCTATCATATAGACAGAATATATTGCTACAACGGTAGCATGTAAGGAAAAGATTTGATTAAACAACTTGTGAAGAAATGATGGAATGTAGGTTGCACAATGATAGTCCAAGTGCCATTCATTTGGCAAAAATAACGCTGCATGTCATTCAAGGACGAAGCACATTAATATTAAGTATTCATTAATTCAGTCACTCTTGGAGGAAGATTTATTCAAGCTCGAGAAGATTCCCACTTGTGAGAATCCTGCAGATATATTAACTAAATCAGTTACTACTAAGAAGCTGAAGTTCTCGGTTTCTCTTAATCGAGCTAACTAGTTAGTTGAAGTCACCAACTCTATGATACACGATGCGGAAAATGGAATCAGTTCGAAGTGGGAGAACCGTTGAATTTGTGGGCTTGAGTGCGGGGGTTGCATGGGGAGCAACCAATATAAATATGGCTTACTTGGTGTTTGTACCATCCTTCATAGAGAAATAATAAGAATTGTGACTGGTCGTGGATTTTCTTCCGCTTGAGGGTTTCTCATGTTAAATTATGTGGTTTGTTTCATTATTATTGCTTTCATTAATCATTGTCTCATGACATTCCAATGGTGTTTTCTACTATTATCTCTTCACGTTTCTCAACTTTCAATCAGTTGATAAATACATTTTTATCTTCGAGCAATAGACTTATAATTTCACATCTGGTAAAGCAGATCAAGTCATCAAATCATAAGAATGGTTATTGATAAAGCAAATGATGCAAGAAAGAAAAAGGATTGAAGAATTAATGGTCTACACGAATAATAACTAAGAAATTCGGCTAAATGCAGTAAATTAGATTACCGGAAGACATTTCATCATAATTATCTTATTTTACTTACTACATTTTCTACTTAGAATTTGAAAATTGTTCAAGTAATAGAGTATTGTATTAATTAGTATACCTCATTTAATCTACAAAAAGTTTAGACAAATGACTATAAAGCTTTGAATATCTTAGTTATCCTGAAAGTCGTGGCAAAATTAGACTAATTGATACCTATATATTTTTTTTTTGGTTGATACCAACGCCTAACTAAGTTACTCCGAATTTGTTTTGAGGATGTAATGCTTAATTGGTTGATGTCCTCCATCCCAGTCAATTCATCAAATTCTCACTCAATTTGTAAAAGTATTCCATCAAAGTAATTTTTAAAATTTTTTTGACAATATTGCCTTTGAATTTGTAGAAACATCTCATTAAAGTAACTCTTGAATTTTTTAGAAGTATCCCATTAAAGTAATTTTTTGAAATTTTTTGACAATACTGTCACTGAACTTGTAGAAACATCTCATTAAAATAACTTTTGAAAAAAAAAAATTTATCAATATGTTCATCAAAGAACTACCCACATATTTCCAACAAGGCATTGTTTGAGTGACAATTTGAGGAATTGACTCTCCTCCATCCTTCACCACAAGAGAAGGATCGAATTCTATTCTCCTCCCCCCAAGAAATTAAAAAAAAAAAAAAAAAAAAGGTACGGAGTATTTATTTTGGATGGTGTAAAAGCATAAAACTTCTGTTTTTTTCTTCTTGTGTTTTTTTAAAAGGATAATTAATAATATTATTACTTTCTCCATTCATCTTTACTTGTTCACTACACTAAAAATTATTATTCAATTTTAATTGTATAGTTTGGAAAACAAAGAGAGTTTTACCATTTTTTTTCTATTTGACTTTGCTATTTAATATTATTCATTTACCAAAATTTAAACAACTTATAATTAATAGAGGTGATATAATAAAATTATGCTTCTATTTCTTGTTTCTTAAGAAGTGTTGTCAAACACGAATAAGTAAAAATAAATCGAGGGAGTAACAACTGAAACTCTGACAACAAATTGATGTATCCACAAATGTGAGCTATATATTAGTACTAGGGGGTATGGCTCGTGTCTGCATGGATCCAACGTGTTTGATACCGATTAAAACCTGGAGTGCAAGTAACAAAAGGTAAATATATTAAGATGTACATAATGTGAGAAACGTAAATATACTAAGCTTCTGACATATTAATTTGCTAAGGAGTCGAGTTTCACTAGATAATTATGTATAATATTTGTACATAAATAAGAAAGTGTGATGTATTGTGCTGAGGTGTATCTCAGTTGTTCTAATGTTTGATCATACGATTGAGACCTGTCACATAAGGTAGAGAAGATAAAGCATTAGTATTCACAAGAATAAATGATTGGAAAAGGGATTGCATTGCAGTTATTTAACATGGGACGTGCATACATATATGAATTACAATTACTTGAGTAAAAGGCTGAACAGAGACAAAGTAACCACTTTTATTCTTGAGTTTATAAGGAACATACTTAGGAACAGATTTCTCTATGGTTCATTATATTGATTTTTTTTCGGATTGTAATCAACAAAACAGAAGGGAAAATTGTACAAATACAGTAGAAAGCTCCATAGTTTTCCCCAGGTGAATGAACTCTTGTTTAAGTATCCAAAGTCATAAAATTTGTCATATTATTCAAATTTAAAAATAAAGAAGAAATAAAGATCACCCGAAGGATATTGCTAAAACTTACCCTTAACATGACGAAGTCGACGCTTGCAGTAGTACACAGATAAAAGTGCATCAAAAATATCCCATCACATGTTTGTCGTGAATTAGATGAAGTAACGCAAAGACTGTTAAAGTAACTTCTTCCTCGTGCATTAAACTTCACATAATAGAAAAAGTTCTTAAAACTTTTTCCAATAGGAGAACTCAGTCCTTCATATAATGTATAGATAAAAGATATTAATATTTGTAACTTACTGCCATAAATGGCTCTGCTCATGCTCACAAGTCTGAACTGTTACCATAGCTTAATTCTTTTAACTGTAGTCCTATAAAATATGTATAGGAAGAGAGGAGAATCACAAGATTACCTCTGAGAGGCACACCAGAAGTTATTTTCAGCACTTTGCAGCACTCCTGGTAAAAAAGTGTTATCTAGAAGTATCATAATCTTGAATGCTTCGAGAGGAACATCTTTTATTCAGCAGACCATTGAATAAACACTCTCCCTAAGTCCGTTTGTAAACATCTGTCAATTCAAAATTCTCAGTAATTTAAAAGCTACATGAGTTGAACATTAAACTACTTAAATAGCATAACTAAAATTCGTTTGTTATCTACACAGTATAACAAAAAACTTGGAAGAAATAAGTTATTCAGCTTATCCATTAGGGCCACAGGTGAGTGTTGATTTCTCAATACAACTCAAGAGTAAATTTCTCATTAGTTGTTAGAACCCTTGTTTCAAGATAAGGGTGATACTTTTTTTTTTAACCAGTATCCAGGCGAGGTAAAAGTGTCACAAATATTGAAATTGCCTAATGTTAATATTAGATGATCAACAATAATATTCATCATCACGGAACCAGTTATCAACCGAGAATTATATGTCAATTAGAGATTACTTACTACATCATAGAAGCAATTTGTTTTGGCAAAATTTGTGATCATGTAAATAAGATGCAATCTCACAAGATGTGTAATCTTTTGACACCTTTATCTCTTTCTAAAGAAGACATCGCTTTAAATGTATGGTTTGTTGTCTAGCTCCCACAATACTTATTATAAATGTATCATTCGTTATTATAATTCCTATAAAACTTGTAATAGATGTATGATGAACAATAATGTTTTACCTGTAACTCCTTGAAACGGATAGACCATAAGAATGGAAGTTCTCTGGAAAATGCAGTATATTTGCATAAAACTGTGTAGCTAGTATAGCCATTTGCTTCTCTATCATGTCCCCTTCATCTTGTTGACCACCCAAGTTAGTATTTCAGGGTTGTAGGATCCACTTTTAACTTCAGGAGGGGACTGGATAAGCCTTTCATTAGTTACTTGACGCTGAAATTTCTGAAGCTAACTACCGCTATCATCTTTAGATGAATATACCACAGAACAGCATGCAGCAACAACTCTTGCAACATTTTCTGTTGTTTGAAAAAAGGATGCACCCCAACCAGGACTACCTGACTCTTCAATTTTCTCCACCTTCTCTCTTAGACAAAGAAGAGCAAACTTAAATTCAGAGGATATGATTTCAATAACATAAACAAAAAAAATGCTTGCACATTGGTGCAGATTGCATGTTAAAGCACACTACACCATAAAGGAACTAAAATAACAACCCAAGCGGTGTAAGTTAGTCCTTACCGCATTGCGCATTTCATGCTTTACCAACATTTGCATCCTAACAAGGAGAACAACAGTTTTTTTCTTTTTATTTTCTTCATTTGGATAAGTCCAAAATCAATAACATACCCAATGAAATTCCACAAGTGAGGTCTAGGGAGGTTGAGTATACATAGATCTTACCACTATCTTATCATTTGTATGAGACCAATTCCACATCCCACTACTGATGTGGGACAACTTAACACCAACTTTGTGATCCTTCGTCCATTTCAAGGCACAAATATTTGAATCAGCAAATTCTTGGTGGGCAGACAAACTTGTTTCTATAGGTTCTTGGTGACCATATAAATTCCCCAAACTCTTTATTGTAAGCACCAGGAATCCTTGAAAATCTGCTTAATTACAGCTAGAGTAGGGTGAGTTAATGTCA
Organism: Capsicum rhomboideum; assembly: GCA_031232105.1. NCBI lineage: Eukaryota > Viridiplantae > Streptophyta > Magnoliopsida > Solanales > Solanaceae > Capsicum > Capsicum rhomboideum. The sequence continues at coordinate 154,555,096 of CP124714.1, forward strand.
TTAAACAGATAGGTTCTAAAGAACATAGCTAACTCTACTGGCATTTGACAGATTTCTTGAATTGATAAAAGATAGCATCCCTCAAGGTAATGCCCTTCATTTCTTATGCTTTACAAAGACACTCCTAACATATTACATCTTTCATTTGCTTGTACTTCATTTGCACTTAGAATTAGTTACCTAAACTACTGAATATAGAATTGAAATAAGCATAAGAGTACAAATATGCACTAGAACCCACTTCACACTGAATTTGTTATTGTTGTTCTTATAACATGGTTATTGAACTTTACTATGCAAAAGATCATTATACTTTACCCTCACACTCTACCCTACACCTTGTACACTTACCATATGTGACACGCCTCTCCAACAAAACAATGTACGGATAATATTTTTCGTGAAAAACACTTCCCTCCATACCAAATGCATCTGGTCTTACTTCTACTTCTAATAATCCTCAAATCGTACACTCACTACTACTCTCCAATCTAATATTCAGGTGAAATAACATCCCAACGTAAGTCCAATTTCGCAACAGAAAAACAATTCTAGTTATATATATTCTATCTCCGAAGAAAACTCTTCCTCGGAAGTAATTCTTAATTACCCAAAAGAAACCTAAAGGGAAATAGATGTGAACATACCTTCTAGAACATCCAAAAAATGTCGCTGACAACAAAACAACAAATGAAAAGGACTTGTTACTCTTGAAATACTTCTTACCTTCTCTTTTGTATACGGAGAAAAACTTCAAATCTTCAGCAACAAGTTTAAATTAAATAAAATTACTTTCTTTACCATTATTTATTTACTCTATCTATCCTAAAATACCCGAAATAAAATTCTAGGTCAAAATCTCAAAACTTAAATAAGAATGGGGTTACCTTGAATAGAGCAAAAATCGAGCTTGAAAATAGCCGATCAAAACCCAATTTCACGTCTCAAGAAATTCCCAGATATCTAACTTGATTACTCTTAACTTTTGAGAGTAATCAAAGGGATCGAAAACAGAGAAGCTAAGCAAACGGGGGAAAAGCAATAGCAAAACAAAGAAGCGATGGAACCGATGGAGTCTACAAATTGCAGAAAGAACAGTAGAAGAGATACGTGTCTTTTGAGTGGTAAGGTGTTTACACGTATATTGTAAGGCTGGCAATGGACCGGGTCCGGACCCGCCAGACCGGGTTTTACCAGAACCGGGTTCGTTTCGGTGCTTCAAAAAAGGGGACCCGTACTGAAACCGGGTCTACAAATTTTTTATTGGTTCTGTCCAGGTCCGGTAGATATCGGTGTGGAACCGGGTCGGACCGGACCTATCCATTGGGTCTATCGGATTTTTAGTTTTTATTTATTTATTTATTATTAAAGTCAATAAAAAAAGTTTTTTAAAAATTCTAAAAACATTTTTTTAAAACTAAAAATAACTTATAAAATTTTTCAAACTTTTTCAAAAATTGTTTCAAACTTGTTTTCAAACTTTTTAAAAAAAAAAATTCAAAAATTTAATTTAGATTATATTTTTAGTTTTCACAAAATTTTAACTAATTAATTTATAAAATTAATTGCATTAAATAAAAGATAAATTTAAAAATAAAAATAAGGAAAATACCCTATATATTTATTCAAATCTCGAATATTGTACATGTATTATAAATATTAGAAGAGAATATAATTTACGCAGCCACCTTCTATGAAGGATTTTGTTTGAATTAGATTTCTAATATCTCACTAATATCTATAACCTCCAAAATATTCTAGTTGTAATTTAGCTATTTCGTCTGCGAAAATATTTTTCGGAATCGGTCTTCGTCCTTGTTCATCCATTGCGTCCATTCCATCATCACTATCTTCCGCAAATACTTCATCTATTTGTTGTTCGATTTGGGCCGGTAATTTTGGGAGCCCAAAATTTTTCGTTCGGCATTGATCCAATCTCTAAATAAAACTAAAATCTCTAAACTATCCTTTACTATTGAATATCGATGATCTCCAATAATAAATCTTTCTGAGCTAAAAGCTTGCTCCGAAGTAACTGAAGAGGCCTGACTTGCTAGCAAATCTCGAACCACCTTTGAAAGCCTTGGAAATTGTCTGTCACGGGTCTTCCACCCCTCTAAAAGTTGTTGTCCATTCGCATCTCTAATATTATCCCGATCCTACGAAAGATATGAATCAAAATCATTATTGCTAGAACATTGAAGACCAAGTTCTTCACTCATTTCATCATCTAAATCATTATATCTAGACCTAGATGAAGATGCTTCGGCCAACGAAATATGTTGTTCCATAACTTCATACATGTTATACAAGCTCCTAGCGTTAGGAACAATGTTAGTACAACAAGTTTCAACCGATGGCTCTTCATTCGGACCAATTTCTAAATATCTATAAATTTTTTGAACCATCATCATTACACCAATTTTTTTGTAAAATGGGTTGAATAAAACAGCGGTCAAATAAATTTACAGAATAGGAAAATAATATTTTTTAAAAAATTTCATCATAGCTAAAATAGACTCTTTGAAGAAAGGCATTTTTTTATATTCAGTAAGTACTTTAGAAACAATAGTAATATTTACTAAAACAGAAGAAACGGTTGGAGTATATGTAGCAGATACGGTATGTGTAGCTTGATAAAAAGTTTTCAAAAATCTACAAAGTTCTTGTATTTCAGCCCAATCATCACCACATAGTCTTGAATCAGAATTCGTATTTTGAGAATTATAAACTAACTGTATAGGTTCACGATAATCATAAACAACAATAAGCATTTCATATAAAGAATTTCATCTAGTAGCGACTTCTTTTGGAACTTTTCTATATGGAATTTCTAATTCTACACAACGACGTTTAAAATCATTTGATATACTTTTTTTTATTTTTAAAAATAAAGCTACAAGCAACTCGAACTTTATAACAACCATTTCCAAATAATTCCACGTCGTCTTGTACAATAAAATTTAAAATATGTACACTGCATTTAACATGAAAAAAATCTTCAGCTATTGGACAAAGTCTAGTTTGTAAAGTATCAATAGCTTTTATATTGTTAGAAGCATTATCTAATGTGTATGACATGATTTTTTCAATAAGTTGAAAATATTTCAAACTATCTGCTATTGTAGTACCTATATACAAACCAGTTTTAGTCTCGTCAACATATTTATAATAAATAATTCTTTTTTGCATGTTCCAATGGTGATCAATCCAATGAGCCGTAATAGTAAAATAATCATTACCTAATATACTACGACCCATATTAGAAGTAATAGATATTTTATCATCAAATTTTTTAAATAAGCAATGAAGAAAATGACAATGTTCAGCTTGATATATCACTTTGATTGTATTTCGTGAAAAATCATTAAAAGAGGGATTATAAACTCGTTGAATATAATGAATAAAATCGGGGTGTGAATCAAAACTAAAAGACAAACCCATCACAACAATCATTTTTTCTAATTCTTCTCTATCTATATTTTCACTATATGTCGATGATGAGCACGGGCTACCCGGATTAGACATGTTTAAATGAGTCTAAACCATATTACCTCCTACAGATTCTTCCGGAAATGGTGTATCATTTTTTTTGGCCTTAACCTCCTGTTCTAGATGAATATATTCTTTACTACATTTTCTAAAATGTTTATTTACCAATCCTGTCCTGCCATTGTTTTCCCCGGTCAAATATTTCATAACTTTCTGGCATCTATTGCAAGTAGCGGTATTCTTTTCCCTATCATGCACCATAAATTTTCAAACTATAGACCTTTTAGGACGTTCGATCCCTTTGGCCCTAGTAAATTCCGGCAAAACTTCATCATCTTGTTCTGGTAATTTCGTAACCGGACTAGTAGGGGTAGGGGTCTCACCTAACTCTTGTTCTTCTATATCATCTTCTTCTAGTAATTCTTTATCACAAATATCATAACGTCTACTTAGGGTCTCATGGTCTAATTGTGCACCAGAGTGAATATCGTAACCAATTGGTTGTGATAAAGAAGTTTCATTAACATCATTTAAAAATCTAGAAGATAATGAAGTAGTAGCACTATTTTTTTTATCCTTACGAAAAAACTTACGAAGCATCGATGTTTTACCATTACTTTTTTTACTGACGTCCATAATTAAATTTAAATATAACTAAAACATTAAAAAGAAACAATATAAATATTATAACAAAACAAATAATGAAAGTAAACATATATAGATATTTAAAAACAAAAATATATAGATTAAAGTAAACAAATAGAGAGATTAAAAATGGAACGAATGTACCGAACGTCTGCGTAAAAGCAGACGTATACCAAATGTCGAAAATCGAAATTGAAAGATGATAATTGAAGCTTGCAATATCTTCAAAAAATCCCCAACTCCAATTAGCTAATACCACAATTATAGAATATTAAGAGAATAATAAAGAGATTTTTAGGGAATGATAAAGAGAGTATATGAAGATTTGTGAGAAAAATAATGGATATATGGGGGTATTTATAGTGAAAATGATTAAGGGGGGTAGAGGGGTGTTTTGGGAGGATAGATAGGCAAAAGAGTCGTTGGTGGGCTCCCCCAACGGCTACTTTAAAAAAAAAATTCAAAAATTCAACCGTTAACCGGACCGAGATCGGACCGAAATCGGGTCTAGCGGTACCGGGTCAACCAATGCAAAAAAGTAACACTGAGTCTCGATCTTTAACGGGTCTAACGATACCGGGTCGGACCGTTACTAGGTCCATTACTGGAACCGGACTGGAACGGGTCATACTCGGTCCATTGACAGGCTTAGTATAGAGGATATAGTATCTACTTATGTCCAAAATGACTAATATGCCCTCAGCTACAATTTTTATTCCACATAGCAGAATTGTCGAAACCATGTCAAACAGAGAAGCTAAGCAAACGGAGGAAAAGCAATAGCAAAACAAAGAAGCGATGGAACCGATAGAGTCTACAAATTGCAGAAAGATCAGTAGAAGAGATAAGTGTCTTTTTAGTGGTACGGGTATATGTGTCTTTAGAATGGTAAGGTGTTTACACGTATAGAGGATATAGTATTTACTTATGTCCAAAATGACTAATATGCCCTCAGCTACAATTTTTATTCCACATAGCAGACATGTCTAAACCATGTATTCTATATAATAGAAAAGTACTTGTCGTCTTCAAGCTCTCGAATTTTTGCCTCGGATTCCACCCCCATCGATGTCACCTCCTTCAAAAGAATTAGCAAACGAGGAAAATGTGAATAATGATAATGAGGTACGTACACCTTAACAATAACTCTGTAAATCTTGTCTCTACTTTTGTTAGGGATGTGAAATCAATGGAAAAGCACAAACAGTTACATAGAAATAAGAAAAAGGTACTCTTTTTTTGGTTAGTTGTTGATTGAGACATATTTTGATGATTGACAAGATTATAAAATTAGTACATAAAACAGGTAGATGGTACTTGCTCCAGCGTGCAGAATTCAATTTACAATGTAAGTCCCTGAACTGAAGGAAGTCTCAAGTAGAAAAGAAAAAATCATGGAGTGTGTACAAAATATATCAAGAACAAAAGCCCTCCAACGCGTAGACTCAAGTACCCTAGAAAGATGAGAGTCCTTGTGTGTCTAGAGTTCTGATGGACTGAGTAGAATGATCAAAGAACAAGTACACTAGGCCTTCCACAATGAAACTTATGCACTTACACTAAAAGAGAAGGCAGAACACAATCAAATAAGCAAAAGTAATATTTGAAAGAGTTTTGACTGGTTATTAAAGTGCGACATGATACAAAGGATCGAATTGATGTACCTACTTCGTAGTCATATGATTTACAATTTTTCAGTCTCATTGTGTATTAGAAAGTGAGGTTGAATTGCAATTAATTTACTGCTTTCCTACAATCACCATTTAGGAGATTTATAGTAAGTTCAAATTAACTTCAAGTTGGGATAACTTGATGATTAGTATCCATCTCGCATGGTTCATCAACTTTATAAGCTTTACATGGAGATTCATTTTGTGCCACCTACGTTGTTCGAATATTTATGACTATCAAAGCCTAGAAATTAGCTTCTTCTTTTTTTTAATGTGCATGCGTCTCCAAGCTACCTGATAATAACCTTTTAATTAAAAAAAAAAAAAGCTACCTGAAAAGTTCAGAAATAGTAAACTAGGCACATTAATTAGAAGGCACATAGCAATCTTTTGCTAATTACCCTAAATAGCAACATGTATATGTATTTGATGCAAAAGACAACATTAAATATATATATATAAATACAGTTAATTATCTTATTTTTAGGTAACAACTTGAGTTTAAAAAGGCAAAAGAATTTCAGTTTTCTTAAATCACGTTCACCCAATTAAATAGAGATTAATTGAAGATTGTATTTCTAAAAATAGGAAGTTTTTTTTAATGAGTTTCAAAACTCAAAATAGGTTTGAATGATAAAAAAAATCTTTTTTCTATTTTTCTCTCTCTTCTTTTTTTTCTTTTTCAGTTTTTTCCTTCATTTTTTTCATTTTTTTTCTTTTTACATTTTCTTACTGTTTCTTTTTTCTTTGCATTTTTTTTTGTATTTTCTTTTTTTTTCTTTATTGTTTCATTTTGCCTTTTTTTGGTCATTTTTTTCCTTCTTTTTTTCGTTTCTTTTTTTTTTCCTTTTTTATTTTTTTAAATTTTTTTTTCTCATTCTTTTTTTGTTGTTGTTGTTGTATTTTATATTTATATGTTTTTTATATTTTATATTTATTTGTATCAAACTACACATTTTAAATAAATTTATTATTTGTATTTGAATAGTTTAGCTGTGAATATGTACAATTTATCATTTGTATTTGTATACAAACAACTATATGTATTAATTGTATTTACTTGAGTCTAAAATATACAAATATGTAATGTATCATTTAATACAAATGTATCATTAGTATTTGTATGTCAAATTTATCATTTGTAGTTGTAAAAACATGTATCATTTGTATACGTATGGTTCAAGTTGTATAAATATGTATCATTTGATACAAATATAACATTTGTATTTTTATAATTTATCATGTGTATTGTTCAATTTCTATCAATAAAATACAATTCGTATCAATGAATACAAACACAAGTGTTTATAGAAAGAAAAATAACAATTCTTTTTCACTTGTTGAAAAATACAAATGATGCAGTCAACTACAAATTTAAATACGAATAAATGAAATTAAAAATATAAATGCAATGTGCGGTCAACTTAAAAATACAAATACAAAATAGTTATTTAAAAATACAAGTGTATTAATGAAAATAGAATACAAATATAAATACAAGCAAAATAAAACCACAAAATACAAATACAATATGCAGTCAATAATAAAATACAAATAAAAAATAATTCTTTAAAATACAAGTGCGAATTGTATAAAATATAAATGATGGTGCAACCTACAAAATACAAATACAAGTGCGAACTATAAACTACAAATACAAGTGCGAACTTAAAATACATACAAATACAAGTGTGAAGTATAAAATACAAATACAAGTGCGAACTATAAAATACATACAAATACAAGTGCAAACTATAAAATACATACAAATACAAGTGTAAACTATAAAATACATACAAATACAAGTGCGAATTATAAAATACAAATACAATTGTATCAACGAATACAAAAATATAAATGATGGTGCGAATACAAATACAATAAATCATTGTGGTATTTTCATTATCATCCATGGCTTGTGCTCGACGTAGCCATATTTTTCGAAAATACAAAAAAATATAAAATAGAACCCAAAAAAAGGAGAAAGAAAAAAAATGAAAAAGGAAAAAAAAAAAGAAGAAATAGAAATAGAAGAGTAAAAAAAAGCGAAAAGAAAGCAACAAAAAAAAAATTATAAAAATAGGAAAAGAAAAAAAAAATCCAAAAAGAAAAAAAAAAGAAAAAGGAAAAAAGAAAAAGAAAGAGAAATAAAAGTTAGGGATAGAAGAGTAAAAAAAAAAAAAAGCGAAAAGAAAGAAAAAAACATAGGAAAAAAGAAAAAATAGGAAAAGAAAAAGAATAAAATGAAAAAGAAAAAAAAATGAAAATGGAAAATAAAAAAATAAGAAAAAAATAGAAGCTAGAAATAGAAGAGAGAAAAAAAAAAGTGAAAAGAAAAAAACGAAAAAGAAAAAAAAAACAAAATAGAAAAAAAACCAAAAAGATGAAAAACGAAAAAGAAAGAGAAAAAAAGGTTAGAGATATAAGAGAGAAAAATAAACGAGGATAAGGAGACACTAAAATATTGTTATTTTGCTATCCCACTTAATTTTTTTAAAGTATTGTTATTTAGCTTATTATGGACTTAAGTTTTCTAGTCTATGTACTTTTCTCATTTTTATAAACCGAGGCCCATGTACGTCATCATTCCACCACCATCTCCTTACTCATTCCACCAAATCATAGGATTGTATACTAATTGTTGGATTAAGCTATCCAAAAAAAAACTCTTATTAAGGTGTAATATTATTTGTTGTGAGTCAAGTTCACCTAATTTTTCCCTTAAAAAAATCTCACACCATTAAATATATTCCTCACACTATTATAAGATTTTATTTAGCTATCAATATAAAATTTATGTTCGTAGGGTCAAACAATTCTCTTGTTTCATGTGTTATATGTTGATATTATCTGATATGGTCCGTAACCTCCATGTCTGTAATCTCTCACTTCAGTTACTCAACTGCCAAGATTTGAATTTCAAATCCTTTGTAACTGCCTGCCCAACAGCGCTAATTGTAAACTGCTGACCAATGTTCTTGATGGAGAACATTATAATTAAATAGATCTGGTTAAAAGTCCCTAAGAATAACCTTCTTTAAGAATCTCCACACCATCTAAAGTGTGAGGGTTGAGTGCTTAGAAGACTCACCGAAAGGAAAGCGAAGCCGACGACATTGCCTATGACAATGCCACCTTCTGACGAACTCCGACAATGGCTGGAGGTACGCCAATCTCTAATTTCTGTTGTGCTATTGCTCTGTAGTCTCTAACATTTGGTATCAGAGAAATTTGATACCTCTGCCTTGTTATTTTCTGAAGCTTGAAAATTTGTTCAAAAATGGAATTCTGATTTTCAAATCTATGAGTTTTGAATTTTTGATATAAATTGGTATTAGAAATCACAAGAAAACAGATTTTCAAACAATTTTGTGAATTTGTATCTATTTTTCGGCTTCTAGAATGGTAAATATGAACTGATTTTGCAAATGGGTATAGTGGTATTTCACGGTCTTCAAATAATTTTTCAACTAGGTTAAACTAACCCATATGAAGAAGATGACTGAAAAAGAAATATCATGACATAAAAAGTCTTCCCGAGTTTTTTTCCTTTTTCTGTTATGACAATTTGAACTTTTATTTCTGATATTGATGATATCAAAATTGGGTGTGAAAGGTTGAAGACGACATGGTTGTTTTAGAAAAAGAATGATTACACGATTGAATAATACCATTTTATATATTCGATATTAATATAGTAGATTGTGACAGATCATTTAATGCTCTTAATGCACACTTATCTTTTTCTTAAAAAGAAGAGAAATTTGCTGGCTGCATTTATTAACAACCATATTATTTTTGTTTATTTTATTTGCAGAAATGTATTCACTATGTGCATAGTATTTCTTTTACTTTTGTATATGAATACTTGAAAAATGTTATGATATTGAATAGATGACAGAGATGTTAATACTTTTAATATCGAAGTGTATAATTTTTGAATGCATATTATTGCTTTCATCTACTAACCTTATCTTTAATGTCTAGTGATTCATATAGTTTTATTGAATTAAGACTTAGCCACAACAATCTTGGTTTAATAAAATTATATATTATATTTAGGATCACATAATAAAATTGTAGACGTTAAAATAAGGATTGATGTCTAAGTGATCCATAGTTTTGTTTAATTGAAGATTAGCCACAACATCTTTAATTGAATAGAATCTTAATATTAAGCATCACATAAAGAATTAATTTTTTTAGACATTAGTATTGTGATTAGTTATGCACAATATGATAACTTAAGAAATCTTTATTATTGAGTTGCATAATTAATTAGGAGAAAATGTTAAATACTTTTCATAATTACCCATAGAGATTATGAATGAGAATTTAATAGTTTTATCGTAAAGATAGAATATCATGCTAGTAAACGATAATTCTATCATAAAGAATGAGTCTAATTGAATTAAAAATTTAGCCCACAGGCAATTTTTATATCCGTAGATTCAATATTATATTATTTGCCTCAATTAAGTATGTATGTATAATTTTTCAGTTATGCAACTTGCGAATTTCTCTGATATTTGTGATATTTTCGAATTGAATGGTGAGAACTATAAGATATGGAAGGAAGGAAAGAATTCCCCTTCACTTAGGGTGCATGGACATTGATTATTCTATCAGGAAAGACGAACCACCTATTGATGAAATTAACACTCAAGCTGAGATTGCTCTTCATGAAAAATGGGAGCGTTCTAACTGTTTGAGTGTTATGTTCATTAAGACCAAAATATCTGCTGGTATTCATGGTTCTGTCGAACAGCATAACAATGTCAAGGAATTACTGAAGGCTATTGATGAACAATTTGAGACTTCAGATAAGGCACTTGCCAGCACTTTAATTATGAAATTCTCATCAATGAGGCTCACTTGTGTGAGAGGCGTGCGTGAGCACATCATGAAAATGCGAGACTTAGAGGCTCAACTAAGGACTCTTGAGGTTGAAATGTTTGAAACTTTTCTTGTGCACTATATTTTAAATACTCTGCCTGCACAGTATGGCCCCTTTAAGATCTCCTATAACACACATAAGCATTAATGGTCTATTAATCAACTTATGGCCATGTGTGTTCAAGAGGAGGGTTGATTGCTGATGGAAATAGGAGAAAGTGCATTCATGACTATTCAAGGATAGAAGTCTCATCAAGCTAATAAGAAGTTGAAAGAAAAGGCTCCACTTGATTCTGACATCAAGAAAGAATCCAAGTGTCGCTTCTGTAGAAAGAAGGGGCATATAAGGAAAGATTGTGTCAAGTTTCAACGATGGCTTGAGAAGAAAGGTACTTCTATCTCTCTTGTTTGTTATGAAACTAATATGATTGATGTTAATCATAACACGTGGTGGATTGATTCTGCTTCTACAATCCATATTACGAATTTGTTGTAGGATTTAACAAACCTACGGAAGCCAATGGGAGCTGAGCGAAGCATCTATTCAGGAAACAAGATGCAGTCGCGTGTAAAAGCTATTGGAACATGCACTTTAATTCTTAATAGTAGTTTTATTTTAGAGTTGGAAAAGACCTTTTATGTTCCTAACTTTTCTAGGAATTTAATTTCAGTATCAAGACTTGAAGCTTTGGAATACTCGATCTTTCTAGAAGGTTATTCTAATCTATTTTATAAATCTAAACTTGGTGGATATGGTACATTATCTGATGGTCTTTTCTCTCTTGATTTACAAAATGACTCCACTCATAATGTTATGCATGCCCAAGATGGCACTAAACGATGTGTTATGAATAAAGTTTTCTCTATTCTATGGCATCCGAGATTGGGACATGTCTCCATAGATAGAATTAAGAGATTAGTAAATGATGGAGTACTTAGTACTTTAGATTTTACTGATTTCAATACTTGCGTTGACTGCATTAAAGGCAAGCAAAAAAACAAGTCAAAGAAAGGTTCCAAGAGGAGTTCAACCACATTAGAAATCATAAATTCATATATATGTTGTCCAAATATGGATGCATATGGTCATAAATACTTTATCATCTTTATAGATGATTACTCACGATATATGTATCTCTACATGCTTTATAATAAAAGCAAAGCATTATAAGAAAATGTGTTAAAGATAAGAAAGTGGTCATTGAACAGGTTAGCACTGAAGTGATGTTAGCTGATCCTTTAACTAAAGGCATGCCACCACAAAAATTTAAGGATCATATAGTCACAATGGGACTTAGTTCCACTATATATAATTTCGTTGTAACAATGAATGTTTGTGAAACTCTATTTTATATGATATTTTTCTAATTTGTAATTGTGTGCACATTTAGTTTTACTTTGATAAATGTCGCTAAAGTATGGACCTAGAATAAACATTGTGTTTGTTCATTAAGTAATAAGGGCTAAGGCTTAGAGGCATAATGCATTGTGATACATGAAATATACTACTCACTTTTAGAAGAACTATAAGCATGATTCATGTCTTATGTTTCACTTATGGGATTAGGATATACGGAACAAGTGGGAGAATATTGTTATTATCTGATATGGTCCATAACCTTTATGTCTGTAATCTTCCACTTCAATTACTCAACTGCCAAGATTTGAATTTCAAATCCTTTGTAACTGCTGCCCGACTGCCCTAATTGTAAACTGCTGACCAATGTTCTTGATAGAGAACATTATAAATAAACAGATCTGGTTAAAAGTCCCTAAGCATAACCTTTTTTAATAATCTCCATACCATCTAAAGAGTGAGGGTTGAGTACTTATAAGACTTACCGAAAGGAAAGCAAAGCCGATGACAATGCCATATTCTGATGAACTCCGACAATGGCTGGAGGTACGGCAATCTCTAATTTCCGCTGTGCTATTGCTCTGTATTCTCTAACATTATAATTAACTAGAATTGTATTAAACCTTTACTAATTTGTGTAAATCCAGCAGAATGATCATTTTTGCTTCACATTCCATTCCCCTCCCCCTGTTCTTTCCCACTTATAGATGTAAATTTACAGGTTGCTTTGCATGTATATCAATTGTTGCATTAATCATAACTCATGGTTTAATTAATAGTTTAATTTCTAAGAATTGGAACCTCAACTTGATTTGAAAGGCGTAGTTTGTTATTATACATAGCCAAAAAAGCTGCCGAACATGATACAAATTATGTTGAACTTAATACATGAATAAATCACCTACTAACCAGCAATCAAATGATCCCTAATCATAAATAACCCACAGCTTACACAGAAATTGACTTTGTCATACCTAATCCTACTTATATATAATTGCCATATTATCTAAATGATATCTATGCACCAATAGCCACACTAGGAATATTCTTCCGGTGATAATACATACATATCTCATTCAAAAGAGTAGCATTCTTTGTCAATCCATCTGCAACTTGATTGGCTTCCCGGTAGCAATATAGCTACGCTAGTTAAAAAATTTCACATTCTTGTAATTAAGAAGACTCTTCTTAATATGATGAGATTGAGATTACTCATTAATTTGGAGTAATTACTAGAGCTAGAAAACTCAAAAAGTACACACGCATCTCCTTCCATCAAGAAGCATTATTTTAACTAAATAAGATATTTAAGTTGTACATTGCAATTAGTTATTCAAATTACAACTACAATAATAGCTGAGGATGATGTGTACAAATGGACAATAATAGCTGCAGAAGATGTGTACAAAATGAAAGTAAACACAATATAGGTGAAGAGTGTTGGGTTATGGGTCTTTTTCCCCTCCTATGTGGATAAATAAAACCCAATTTGGACCAACCCACTTTTATCCATAGACCCAATTCTATGGGGGGAATATATATATAGATATTTTTAGTTCTTATTTCACCATCTACAAAGAGAGTTTTAGTAGCCACAAAAGAGAGAGAGTGTGCAGATTTTCGCCCAGAATTTCACCCATAGCAGTCAACTTCAAATTGTGATTTCCGCTTCGTTTCTTGTTCGATTGAGCTGATTTTTAGATAGCTTGTTCCTCTAATATCAATATTTGATTAGGAACTGATGGGTTTGGATTTAGTGTCCTATAGATTCTGTTTTTTATTCGTGAACAGTAGCTGCATTTTTTGTGCTTTAGCTCCTTTTGTCCTCTTATTTTTGGTGTTGTGATTTATGTATTGTTGCTCGTTGTTTGATACTTCTTTGGTGGAAATTTTGGAGAACATTATTGTAACTCTTGGTGATTATAGTAGAAGTTTTGGTCTCATGGTTTTTTACTCTTCACACTGAAGGATTTCCACGTAAATTTTGGTGTCTTGTGTGATTGGTTTTATTTTCCTTGTCTTATCTATTTTGATTGATGTTTTTGCTGCCCTAATAACATTGTGCTTAAATTTATTTTTCTTCTCTTGATTCAAATTGAAAGGTAAAGTTTAAACTTAGGTATTCTTCCGCTGCTACCTTGTCGTGCACTTTGTTAGTGCCTTTGCCTTTCCCAACAAAGTGGTATCAGAGCATTGGTTGTTATTGATTGTCAATTTGAATGATGGAGGAAAATATGATCAAGTTGGTATGATTGAATGGTAGTAATTATCATATTTCTAAAGTCAAGATGAAAGATCTTCTATTTGTCAAGAAAATGCATTTGCCTGTGTTCGCTTCTAATAAACCTCAATCCATGATAGATGAGGATTGGGAATTTGAGCTCTTGTAGGTTTGTGGCTATATCAGACAATGGGTTGAATATAATGTTAGAAACCATATTGTGAGTGAGACACATGCCAAAAGTTTATCAGGTTTAAAGAGGACAGTCTTATTTCTGATCATATAAATAATTTTTAGGGTGTCATTGACTAGCTGTCCGAAATGGGTGTAAAGTTCGACGAAGAAATTGAGGAACTTTGGCTTCTTTTAATACTCTGCTAGACTCTTGGGAAATTCTTCGAGTTTCTTTAACTAATTCTGCTCCCAGTGGTGTTATAGCTATGGGATATGCTAAGAGTGGTGTCTTAAATGAAGAAATGAAAAGAAGATCTCAAGCCTCATCTTCTTCAGCTTCACACTCTGATGTTTTAGTTACTGAAGATAGGGGAAAATTAAGTCCATAGGCCAGAATGACAGAGGTACAAGTATAAGCAAGTCAAAGTCCAGATACAAGAATGTTACATGTGACTATTGCCACAAGAATGGGCATATCATGAAATATTATCACAAGCATAAAAGAGATATGAGACGACAAAAAAAGGGCGATAATGAAATTCGTGTTACTGTTGTTGCTAATGATGATCTTCTTGTTACTTGTGGTGAAAATGCCATTAATATTGTCCATGATGAGTCTAGCTGGTTTGTGGATTCTGGTGCTACTTCTCATGTCACTCCGAAGAAGGATTTTTTTTTTTTATACTCCAGGTAATTTTGGGATGTTGAAAATAGGCAATAATGATGATGTTGAAGTTCCTGTCATTGGGACAGTTTGTTTGGAAAGTAACAATGGTTCTAAACTTGTTCTCAATAATGTCAAGCATGCTCTAAATGTTCGCTTGAATCTAATTTTTGTAGGGAACCTTGATAATGAGGGTTATAGTAACACCCTTGGTACTAGCCAGTGGAAGCTTACTAGAGGTTTGATGGTTATGGATCGTGGTGACAAGTTGTCTAACTTGTACGTATTTCAGGGCTCTATCTATAGAGGCTCAGTAAACTTGGTGGAGAATGATACTTTATCAGAGTTATGACATAGAAGGCTGAGTCATATGAGTGAGAAAGGGATTGATAGTTTGGATAAGAAAAATTTACTTTCTGGAGTGAAACAAGCAAAGTTGAAGAAATATGTTCATTGCTTAGCCAGTAAACAGAACAAAGTTTCTTTTCAGAGTCATCCACCTTCAAGAAAGCTTGATTTGCTGGAGTTGGTACATTCTGATTTGTGTGGTCCTTTTAAGGTAAGGTCTCACGATGGTGCACTTTACTTTGTGACTTTTATTGATGATCATTCTCGCAAACTCTAGGTATTTCCTTTGAAGTCCAAGGATCAAGTACTTGATGTGCTCAAAGGTTTTCAGGCCTTGGTTGAGAGATAGACAGGAAAGAAATTAAAATGCATCTGCTCAAATAATAGTGGTGAGTATATTTATACTTTTGATAGATATGGCAGAGAGCAGGGTATTCGGCATCAAAAAACTCCTCCAAAGTCTCCTCAATTAAATGGTTTAGCAGAGAGGACGAACAGAACTCTTGTTGAGAGGGTTAGATGTATGCTTTCAGATGCTATGCTGCCAGACTTTTTTTAGGCAGAAGCACTTAATACTGCTGCTTATGTTATCAATTTATCTCCTACTGTTGCTTTGGATGGTGATATACCTGATAGAGTTTGGTCTGGAAAGAATGTTTCTTATGATCATCTTAGAGTCTTTGGGTGTAAATCCTTTGTGCATATTTCTAAGGATGAAAGGTCAAAGTTGGGTGTTAAAACTAGGCAATGTATCTTCATTGGTTACGGTCAGGATGAATTTGGCTATCGTTTCTAGGATCCAGTTGAGAAAAAACTTGTTAGAAGTCGTGATGTTGTGTTCTTTGAAGACCAACTGATTAAAGATTTTGACAAAGCTGAGAAATTTAATTCTCAGAGTAGTGAGAGCCTAATTGATTTTGATCCTGTTCCTTTGATTATTGACCTGAAAAAAATCTTTATGATAATGGAAATCAAGCTAATAATGAAGATGATCATGTTAAGAATGACTAGCATGATATTGCTGATGCTCCAGTTCAAGATGATGTGGTTGTAGAACAACCAGTTATTATTGATGCTCAAGAGAGTTCTTTCAGACGATCTATATAATGACCCTCCATAGAGTTCTCTCAGGCTAAGGTTGTATATCTCTGAGTTGCTCAAGTTTTGACTATCACGAGTATTTTTTGTAACACTGGTGAGTTCTTGGTTATGCCTAATATGTTATGCTCTCAGCGAATATGGATTTGATTTTTTGTATCTTTAGCATGCAGTTTGCCTCAGCCGTTATTATGTTCTTCGACGGCATGTTATGTAACACCCCGTACATTTCTAAACTCATACGACTACCCTAATGTTCATGGAATTAATTAAGTTGTGATAGATGGTATATTATTCATGGAATTTATTGGGCTAAACTAATCATGTGTTAATGGGCTCAATAAAGGCCCAATAATTGAGCAAAAGACATGGCCCAAATGGGTAAATGATCCATTCTTGCTTTGACCAAAGTAAACCCTCAATTATTGACCAAAAGTTGGCTAAGGATGACTTCAAGGGCCTATATAAAGGCACAAAAATAAGATTTTAATCCACAAAACACACATGCCATTTCTAGACATTTCCAAAGATATCTCTTTTCATCCATACCCTAAGCAACTATTCCCTTTGGACAAGATCACCTCTTTTCAAGATTTGGTAAGTGTTTAATATTATGGTTTCATATATTATATGCTTAATAAGGTGTATAAATCATGTTGGCAAAGTATTGGACAATTCACTGTGTGTAAAATAGTCTATGTTTGCTTAATCGGTAAAGAGTTTTGCCTTATAAACTTGAAAGTTGAAAGTGGACTTGTGGTCTTGAAGGAAGTGAACTTTATGGATTAAATAGAAACATGTATGATGTGGTTATGTCCTTAACTTGCTTTCTCTTTGTGTATAGCATTTGGAATTGTTGTTGTGAAATTTTGCATGGAATTGGTGATGTATTGAAAGAAGGATGCAGTTTGGTGATGTTTATGTGCGTTGTGAAACCATGGCTATTCGTTTGAATCCAAGATAACTTACAATATGAAAAGAGAAGCTTAATTATGACCATGGACCATTCATTGCAAAAAAGGACCCGAAAATGACCCCTGGAGGTTGAAACGGGCACCCACCCTCGCGGGCAGGGCACCTGCGGGCACAGATGCCAATGTAGGTGGACCTGGACCAGGACAATGGTCACCTGCATACACACCTCTCCCACCTGCGGGAGCAGGTGGATTCGCAGGTCAGCCCAGAACTCCGTTTTGATTGTTTTTGCTTCTCTTTGACCCCTCAAGGCCCCTATACCCTTCTTGGATGCAATTATCAACTTGTGGTACCTTTTAAATGAATTTAAAGGAGTGGCCTAGAGGTATTTTGAATGTTATCAATTATGTATTGTCTTTAATGTGTTATTGTGAAAGCTATGGAGATGACTTGATAGAGTAAATGCGACGTGGTGTTAATGAGGAAGTGTAAAGTATAAATTTGGTGTGAAATGCTATTGGTTTATGATGTATTGGTTGATGTGTGGCATGTTGTGGTGTTGTTGGTGTGGTAATGCAGTAAATGGTATTGTAAAGGGTGAAATGACGTTATATGGCAGTCATGTAACTCATTGTCGTCTTATGCACTTGTAATGTAGTTAGTGGTTAGTGTGAGTTCCGTTATGTACTTGTGTTGTAGTGTAAAACAAAAGGAAGGAGCTGGATTATTGTAATCACATATAGGACGATATATTCATATTGAGAAGATAAGGTATGTAAGGTTACTCTTTCCGTATCCTTCTGCAACACATATTGTTCACATTGTCATTGTACTTGTTCCATTTCGAAGTGTCCTAAGATATCTCATTTCAGGTTGTCATCTATTGTTATTCACATGTTCCTTATTCATTGATCAATTGTCATTCATGTGTCACATAATTGTAGACATTGTTCCAATAATGTTACGTTCCAAAGTCCCAATAATGTTACGTTCTAAAGTTCCAGTAATGATGTTACAACCACCAATGTATCAGCCTCACACAAGTAAAGGAATGAAGTAATGTATATATGTATTTCTTAGAGGCCGGGTGGTAGCTCCAAGAGACGATCTCGATGATTGTTGATATAATATGTTATATTATGTTATGGCCCACCGATAAGGTAGATGATTGTACTATAGCCCACTGATCAGCTGGATGAATGATATATGGCCCACTGATCAGCTGGATGAATGGTAATAAGGATAAATGTAAAAGCAAAGAAAGTATATCACTTGGTTGAAAGTATAGTACTTGAATGAAAGTATATCACTTGAATGAAAGTATATACGAATGATAATGATATGAATGAATGATCGAAAATGAAAATAACGAAAGCAATGTACATGGTTCCACATATACAGAACGGAGGTTTATCCATATCGAATACTCACTTGTACTTGATGTCATTGAAGTACTTATGTATTATGCAGTTTCTTACAGCCTTACATACTCAGTACATTCTTCGTATTGACGTCCCTTGGGGTACTTACCTTACTTGTTGTAGGCACAGGTACTATTAGACCTCCACAATAAGTTGTGGGTCATCTACTAATTATTGGCGAGCTCTAGTTCAGTTCGGGGCTTTTCGAGTCACATGTGTACATGTTGATTTTGGTACTTTATAAATGTTGTATAAAGTGGGGACTTGTCCCGACTTTAGGATGGTTATGTAAATGTATCCGTTAGAGGCTTTGTAGGCATTGTTAGACATTGAAGGCATGTATGTCCATTTTGACTTGATGGCCCTAACGGCCAAGTTTCATATATATCATATGTTCTCCATGACTTCCGCCATTGGTATCTTGTAATTACATGAGGCAGAATGTTGTTCACTCAGAGACATGCATACGCATGTACATGAAAGAAGATTGGTTCTCTCGGGCCTTAACGGCTTCGGGTATCAGTCCGCCCCATTGGAATTCGAGGAGTGACATGTTAGTTTCAGCCCTTGCAGAAATCGTGGGATATGAGCCTGATTTCTAGTAGTGAGATTAATTTGGTTATTTGACCGTAGTGAAGGCTTATTGACTCCAGTTTTGGATTTTTTTGCCTTCGAATGACGACTTGAAAGTTGCTATAGATTTTGGGTTGTGGATGTTTTTCATCAATGTGATCAGTTTGGGCAGTCGAGATAGAGCGATTCAGCTTCGGTGCTAAGATTTTGGCTATTAGTTATATAGCTTAGGTGCAAACCATATTTCCAGATTTGATTTAGTTGAGCACTTATATATAGACTGACCAAGCCTACTCATTACCTACTGACTCAGTTTTCTTCAGTCCAGGTAGACGGTGCTTGATAGATGCTCGGAGGATAGTCTGTTGGCTCACGATTTTGGTTTCTACTTCATTTGGCCTTGAAATCTCAGTTTTTGCCAGAAATTTTGTATGTCTACTCAGTGGAAGAGATGTGCTGTAGTTGGCCTTAGCATGGTTTCACCCACAGTCGATGGGGTATTTTTTGAGCGGATTGTTCAGTTTCAAGAAGTTGTGCTTCGTACTTGTGGCTATTGGTTTCGAGGGTCATCAGTACCAGTATTAGATTTGGTAGAGCTTTTAAGCTTCAGTCGCGTATACCTTATTTTACATTGGCATATGCTAGTCCACATGAATTTTTAGTATATCAGCTTCAGTCTTTCGAGGATAGTGTGATATGAATGCGCAGATAGGCCTCGAATGACATCTTATGTGGTTCAGAGTAGATATCAGGTTTGGTAAGGCAAAAGAAGGTTAGATTTGGAAATTGGAGTTGGTTGCTTGATTCTTGCCTTGGATTGCCTTTAGCCTGGTTGAGTTTTTGCTTGGTTGTGCTTGTATCGGTGTGACATCAGTGTGTTGTGGTTTTGTTTTGTGTGTGTCAGTCGTGCTCAGTTCAGTTGGAGGCCAGTTGGTTGTTGAGAATGAGTTTTGTTTTTTTGGAAAGTGAAGTAAGGAAGTTGGTTAAAAAGGGATATTTCTAGCAAAATCCCTTGGAAGAGGTGTCTATTCTTAGAGGTTATCTGGGGAGTTTTACTCGAAGCATGTGGACCCAGAACCTCGTTCTCTTGAGCTTTCGAGCTCTTTCTATCCATTGACATTCGCGGATGAAAGCCCTTTTAATAGTGGATATTGTAATGATCCTCCAGGTCACTTTCTCATTTTCTTGTGTTTTAGGCTTTTTGAGCCTTCCCATAGTGGCTACATGTCATTTATGACTTGTTGGAACAGTCGGTTTGGTTATCGGACAGTTCGTTTGGATTTTAGGCTCATTTCCTTATTTTGGAGCTTTCGTTGTTAAGAAATTGATCTTGGACCAACACTCCTAGTAAATGAGCTCAGACAAGAATTTTGATAGCTTCATTAGTTTTGAAATGTTGATTTTAGGCTAGGGGACCCTTGGTTCAGGTCCCGAGGCTTCTTGGTTCATTTTAGGCTATTGGGTAGAATTTAGTTTAAGTGAAACTAAGTGTGGGACCCACATTTAATCAAAACGATCTCTGATGAAATCTTTGGTGGTTTCGTTGAGTTTGGAATGCTGAATTTGGTATGGTAGCTGATAGAGGGTCAACCTATTTGTTCGAACCCAATGAGCAGCCACACGTACTATGGCTTCAACCCATACTTTTTTCACTCAACACTTAGTTTGCCTAGGCTTACAAATTGAAATAGACACAAGCATATACGGGAATGAATCCCCACCTTTGTATTTAACTCACACCACAAAGAAGCACATAAAATAGTTTTACAGAAATCTGACCAACACAATGAAATCTGGCCTTTGAGACTGCCTATCTGAGCCTATTTATAGGCCAAAGCTTCTGTCATATGTCAGCCACATGCCAGTCTTAACCACCACTATGATCGATGCTTTGCCATCAACCTTTGGAAACCCGCTAATAAAATCCATAGAAATGGAAACCCATGGAAGTTCTGCAACAGGTAGAGGTTGCAACAACCCAACTTCCTTCTTCTTTCAGTCTTGTCAAGTTGACAAATAAGGCAAGACTTCTCATAGGCCTCAATGTCATGTTCCATCTTTGGCCAGAAATAGTTTCAGGACAACAACGCCCTCATTCTTTAAACACCCGGATGACCGTCATAGACAGGATCATGTGTTTCTTTAAGGAGTTTTCAACGCAACCCAACACCTTGAGGCATAATAATTCTCCCCCCTTAAAATACAACAGATCGTCCTTGATCCAATACCGTCTAACAGTCTATTCTTTCACATGATCCATCAATTTCATATATAATGAATCACATGCAGCACTAAACTTTATCTTTTCTAAGAAATCAAAGTCTAGTGAAGTGATTGCATAAACTGCAGCAAATACCTTTTTGTGACTTAAAGCATCCGCAACTTGATTTTGCTTGCCTGGAATCCCAAAAAAATCATATTCAGCAAGAATCTCCTTCCATCGGGCCTGTTTCAGACTCAATTTTTGTTGAGTCTTGAAGTATGTTTTAGCCATATTATCCGTCTTGAGAAAAAATTTCATTCCCAATAAATATACCCGGCAGATTTGGAGATAATGAAGGACTGCAACCATCCTTTTCATGAGCAGAATACCTTTTCTCCGCAAGATTTAATTTTCTGCTCTCAAAAGCAAGCGGTTGATCCTCTTGCACTAGCACACATCGACTGCATAATTAGAAGCATCCATGTGAACTTCAAATGGCAAGTCAAAATCAAGCAACCGTAATATTGGTTCAGAAGAAATGGCCTTCTTTAAGGGCTTGAAATCCTTGTCACTTGCTTCGGACCAAGCCCACTTAACATGCTTCTTCAATAAGTCCATTAATGCGGTAGCCTTTTTTGAATAGCTAGCAATGAACTTCTGATAATTGTTTGTCAATCCTAAAAATGATCTCAATTCTTTAAGCCCACTTGGTGCCTGCCAATCCACAACAGCCTGCACTTTCTTAGGTTCCATTCGTACCTGGTTTTCACTGACCAAATGGCCCATAAATTTGATCTCGCGACAAGAAAACTCACACGTTTCCATCTTGACATAGAGTTTATATTCTCTAAGTCTTTGCAGCACTATTCTCAAATGCAACAAATGATCTTCTAGTGTTCTACTATAAAAGACTATATCATCTAAGTAAACAACTACAAATTCATTAAGGTACTCGTAAAGAACATTATTCGTTAAGTTACGGAAAGTATCAGGGGCATTATTCAGCCCAAACGAAATTACAAGGAAATCATAGCTACCACATCTAGTCACACAAGTGGTCTTTGGGGCATCCCCCTCGGCTATATGTACTTGCTAATAGCCAGACCTTAAGTCTAAATTAGAAAAGAAACTAGCCTTAGACAGCCTATCCATCAAGTCTTGAACCAACGACACTGGATACTTGTTCTTCACAGTTACCTTGTTCAATGCGCGATAGTTAACACATATTCGCAGGCTTCCATCTTGCTTCTTTTGGAACAGAATAGGGGCACCACAGGGAGCCTTTGAAGGCTGGATTATTCTGGCCTCAAGCAATTCAGACAATTGCTTGGTCAATTCTGCCAACTCTAATGGAGACATGCAATAAGGAGGGCGTGCTGGTGGCATTGATCCAGGAATCAGATCAATTCTGTGATCAATTTCCTTACTAGGAGGCAACTCTTTAGGCAATAATGGTGGCATGACATCCTTAAATTCTTCTAGCAATTTAGCAACACTGTCTGGAACTTTAATCTACACATCAGGCTTTACTTCAACCAAGGCAACAAGATAAGCAGTCTCATCCTTTTTTAAACCTTTCTCAAAAGCCATAGCAGACAATATAGTAGCAATTTCTTCATGTTTTCTCTTCGTTTCCTCATTATAGGGTCGAATACCTTTGACAATTCCAAGGTTAGTTTGCCCCATGAAAATCATACCATCCAAGTGAGGGATAGGGGTATCCTTGAATTTCTTTATAAAATCAATCCCAAGCAGAAGATTGAAGTCATCAAGCGGCACTACAGTCAAGTTGTGCAGTCCAGACCAATGACCTATGGTTAGTGGGACATCCAATAGCATTCCATGGCCTGGTTGTGTTATAGAATTTACAGCCTTCATCCTTATTGCACAAGTAGTCACCTTCAGTCCATTTACCTTCACGATTTTTAGGCCACAAAAGTGTGAGTAGCGCCGGTATCAACCATTGTCATTACACTTTTGTTCCTTATTTTAACATCCAAGTACATTAAAGAACCGTAAGCATGTGACAATTCATCAACATTTTCAGTGGTATTGAACAAGGCATCAGCATTATCATTTGCCTTTCCTTCCATCACATTCATACTAGACAGCGTATTCAACAAATGTAATGGATTCACATAGGCAGTAATTTCTTGTTCCTCGGCTTGTTCTCCTTTTCAGCAAGAAGAGCATTGATTTTCCCTTGCTTTAGACAGTTTCTTGCCTGATGCCCAGGTTTTTGACAAGTCCAACAAACTTTTTCACCAGCCTATTTTCTTTGGTCAGACAAAGCAGCATCCATCTTTCCCTTGCCCTTGTCATTTGCCTCTTGCCTCCGATTATCTTTCTTCTAGTATCTACCCTTTTCCTTCTTTTTCATTTTAGAAAGAGTAGTATCAGGGGCAGAACTGTTAGAACAAAAATCAATCGAAGCATCCGTCACTGTAATGGTACTAGATCTTAAACTTTCTACCTACGTAGTTTGTTTTGTACCCAACCTTGCATTCCAAAAATGAAGTTGTGCAACGTATCTTCCTCAGATATGTTCTAAATATCAAGCATCAAAGATGAAAATTCCTTCACATAGTCCTGAATGGAATTAACTTGTTTCAACCACTTTAGTCTGCCCTTAGCAACCCAACACGAGTTACTAGGTAGAAATTTCTCTCGAAGTGCATCTCTCAGTTTTTCCCACGTATCACACTTGGGTATGCCAGTACTTTCATCATTAGCATTCTTTGTACCCCACCACAACACTGCATCATTCCTAAAATACCAAACGGTCATGGTCAACTTGTCAGTTTCAAGCACATGGGCAGTAGCAAAATAATGTTCCAAGTCCCACAAAAAATTTTCCAGTTCCTTAGCACCACAGACACTATCAAAGTACTTTGGTTCTGGAATTTTGATTTTGGCAAGTTCTTCGCCGCCACGCAATGAACTAGCCATAGCACAATGAAGGACCACCACCTCCGCTTTCAAATCTTTATTTTCCTTCAAAAGTCCTTCAATTCTTGTACCTACAAACAGTTCTGTGTTAATGCCATGAATTTGAGTCATGACATTAACTAGTTCGTCTATGTCATCTGTCAAGCCAACCAGCGTCTCTAGCCTTGCAACTTTCTCACGTAATTTGTTGTAATTTGTACCGCCATCCGTCGCAACAAAAGCTCTGATACAAATTGACAGAGAGTCAACCTGTTTGTTCGAACCCAATGAGGTAGCCACACGTACTATGGCTTCAGCCCTTACTTTTTTCACTCAACACGTAGTTTGCTTAGGCTTGCAAATTGAAACAGACACAAGCACATATAGGAAAGAATCCCCAACTTTGTATTTAACTCGCGCCATAAAGAAGCACATAAAATATCCTTACAAAAATATGACCAACATAGCCAAATCTTGCCTTTGAGATGGCTTTCCTATGCCTATTTATAGGCCATAGCTTCTATCACATGTCAGCCACATGCCAGTCACATGTCTAGCACATGACCCTATCCTAATTTAGTTGACATCCCCAACTGATGGGATAATTTAAAATTCAAATAGAACATTCAAATTCCATCAGCAACCAAGCTTTGCCATATGTCCAGGGCTGTTGTAACTTTCCAAATGCTGTCATGTGTAAGGTACATGCCAGTATCAGCACATCCTTGACAGCTTTGTGCCAATTTCTCACCAGGGCCCTCTGCGTCTGTGCACTCTCCCATGTCACTGCCTTGTCAGCACCCAAGCTACCAGGTCCCAGCCATGTCTTAGCCATACCTCCGCAACACGACTTGCCATAGCTTAAATCAGCCTTAGCCTTAATCCTCCTTAGCTTGCCAGCCCTTTTCATGCCTTATCCACGCCTTACATGCCTTAGCCACACCAATTCCAAGGTCATTCCATGCCCTTCCATCATACGTCATGCCATACTGACATGCCAATGCCGGCAGATTGTCCTTAAGCAAATCTGACTTTGGCCCTCACCATTTGGTCTTGGCTAGGTTGATCATGTAAATCCTTAACCAAGTCCAATCCACCCGAACCATCAAACTGGAGGTCTAACAGTAGTATAGTTCGTTTGAGCGTACGTTCCAAACAAATCATGAACACCCGATCGAAGTCTGTTAGGACTTGAAAAAATCTGGTACAGCTGCATCTGGTATAGCCAACCATTGCTCTTCGCGATCGCGAGGAGTAGGCTGCATTTTCGGAGGGTCAAATCCTTGAAGTTTGCATTCGTAATCCATCTCTCTGAAGTTCGTGATGAAAGTCTGGACTGACCCGGTCCATTTTCTTCTTTGCATTCGTGAAGGCCTCATTACGTTCGCGATGGCCTTCCCTTGTTGTTCATCGCATTCATGACTCTTTCCTCGCTTTTGTAGTGAACTAAATTCCTATGCTTCACGATCATAGCAAGAGGTCCTCGCGATTGCGATGGGTAACCCCTGGGCCTATATAGTGCTGTCTCACCCAATTTTCTCTCATTTTCCAAGTCCCAAATCTCCATTGATGGCATTGAAAGCTCAAGAAATCATGGGAAATCATAAATTAGAGTTGGGGATGAGTAGAGGTTGTTGAGGTGATCATTCCCAGTTAATTCCTTTGTAAGTTTTCGTCCCAAAATCCATTTAATTCTTGATTTTTGGTTTAGATTCCCCCGACTTTGGGGGCTGATTTGAGCCCCGATTTGTGCTCAAATTTGAGCACACTTTTCTTGTCCTTCCAGGGACCTCGTGAGGGATTCAATTTTGAAACTCCATTAGCAGACCCCACGGGCCCATTTTTGACCCGAAAATTTATATTGCAATATGGGTATCTTTTTACTCGTACTGACACATAGGTTATGACTTTGATAGTGTGACATCTATTTGGGATCATGGATCAAGGGCGAAAGATTCGTGGACGATTCAAGAATTACGGTTTGGCATCGAGGTAGGCTTCGGTCTACTTTTCTCTATGAGATTGTGTATAGTGTAGATTGCATGCTAGGTAGGGATTATAGGATGGGAATGTGACTAGTATATTATGATTTATCCTATCTAGGGAAATTAGGGTAGAAATGTGACCCGAACCTTAGTATAGGATACTTGTTATGGCCATAGAATCCTATTACCCTTGATTATAAGCATGATAACCATAGTTGATGATTAAGGATCCTTTAGTATAAGATTTACCATTTGACTTAGTGATTTGAGTGTTATTTCCCCAATCAAATCCTTTAGTGACTTTACGCCCCCATTTATCGTAGTTTTCCGAGTTATGAGGTGTTATTATGTTGACTATATATTATTGGGCTCGAGGTAGTGGTTATGATACTAGTTGGACTCTATGTGAGTATTTTATCCTTGAGAGGACTTGATTTTAGTTTATACACGATTAGGCGCTTATAGTAGTATTGTTTGGATACTGGTGATTGATGTGTCATGATTGCATGGCACTTTCGATGCTTAAAACAAAGAAAATATGCAATAACTTGGGTATGTTTAGTTGGCATGATGTGTTTTCTGTCCTATATTGCAGGAGAATAGGTTTTTGGAGGCAAAATGATCAACAAGGAAGAATCATGCTCGAAAATGGAGTATCTGAAGATGAAAGAACCAGGTCCTGCACCAGAGGAGTGACCCACGACAGGACCTACGTCATGTGAGTCAACCTACTTGGTGTGGGTCTGTGTCGTAGGTCGACTCCTACAACAAGTTGAGGTATACTAATTTCCACGATAGGACCCACGTGATGTGACTTGGTTTCACGACATTAAGTCACGGTACCGTGGAAAGTTGCTGACTCTGTCTTCCTATTTTGATTAGGATAGGATTCATCTTGTATCTATAAATACCCCTTTATTGTCCTATGTTCAGGAGTGAGTTGGTCAGTACATTGTTTAGAGAGATATTTTCCATTGTTTCTGAGTTCATAAACATATTATTGATTTTGTAATCTTGGAACATCGATTCTAAGGTCTTATTCATATTGAGATTTCATAGTTTCCTCTTTATTGTGAGTTTACAATCATGTTTTCATCATCGAATTCTTCTTGTGTTCTTGCAATCATGAGTAACTAAATCCATTAACTAGGGTTGTGTGAACCATGAGGAATTAACAAAACGGGTTAAGTGCAAAGTAATTTTGAACCGTTGGGAATGCATGTATTGTTATTACCTTTATTATAATTGATCTGCTAACAGTTGCAAATGTTAGAAACTCGCTTGTATTTTAGACTTGCTCAAGAGAGAGGTAGATATTGGGAACAAGGAATAACAATAGAGATTTGAAGCTATCAACCTTCATCTAGTAACTTGAACCGTAACAGGGATAGTTATCTGAGATCCAGGACAAGGGTTAGTAGTACGACACTCGAAGACCGAGAGGAGAAGAGTAAAATTCATCTAACCAAGGTTGAGAGACATTTAGATGAACATATTTTGTTAGATTTTGCATGCAACGTAGCGGGATAGTTTTGCTAGCACAAGTAACCGGTGGAGTTAAGGAATCATTGGGGATCACAGTCCTAGTGTATTTCTCATATTGTTTACAAATCCAAAAACCAACAATCGTTACTGTTACCACTTATTCACAAAAACCCCCCAGTTTTACTTACTTGTCAATTACTTAGACTAGTATTCTACATAATTGTCCTATTTCCTGTGAGATCGACCCCAACCTAGTTGGGTTTTATATTTGATACAGTGACTGCATTATACTTTTCTGGAGGTATATTTTTGGTGACATCAAATTTTGGCGCCGCTGCCGGGGAATACAGTTATGGAGTTGAGTATTTTGCTTGTTGGAGTTGATTGGTTTTATTTTAATATACTTTTAAGGGCATACGCTGGTGTATGCCCAATACTAGGAGTTAAGGTAATCCCCTAATTCCACTTGATCCTGAAATAGAAAGAACTCTGAGAGATAATTGAAGAATGGTGAATACCGATGGAGTTCAGGATCCCACCGCTGTGGGAGACATTCATAACCAACCAATACAGCCAGTTGGTCATGAAACAGCGGACCAAACTACCGCTCGATTGACACGGGAAGAGCAAGCTAGGCAAGCTGCTCTTAGGCAAGCAAATAGAGATAATCGAGCTATACAAGAAGCAACACAGCGTCTGGCTGATGCTGAAGAGAGACAAAGAAGACTGAGGGCTCACCAAACACCTCAAAGACCATATGTGTCGGTTTTTGATGATCCAAAAAAAGAGGATGTGGCATACTTCAAGCCGATAGAGATTGGTGCCATTATCCCACCAAAATTACCTCATGGCACTAAGTTCGACATAACAAGTGCCATGATCCACCTACTTAACTTGAAAGGCGTATTCGCCGGACTTTCGACGGATGACCCGAACATGCATGTGATAAACTTTGTGGGGGTCTGTACTTCGTATAATTTTCCTGGAATAGACCAAGAGGCTATTCGGTTAAGATTATTTCCGCTCTCTTTAACAGGAGAAGCAACTTTGTGGTTGGCCGAATTACCACAAGGCTCCATTACTACTTGGCGAGAGTTAAGAAATCAATTTTTGGAGAGATTTTTTCCACCCTTCAAGATGCTACAGTTGAAGGATGAGATTTATAACTTATGACAACTACATTCTGAATCACTTAACGAGACTTGGCTAAGGTTTAAGAAGAAGCTACAAAATGTTCCAAATTATAGAATTAGTGGCAGGAGTTTACTGGAAATCTTCTACAGGGTTTTAAATGCAAATACCAAGGCTGTTATAGATACTATCACTGGCGGAGCATTTATGAGTCTGAGGTGGGAACAAGCTTTAGAAATTTTAGATCGTATCACTAAGACCAACCAAGGATGGCATACTCGGGAGGCAGATACATCTTTGGGAACGTACGTTATTGGAGCATCAGCAGCACAAGGGGCTTTGGATGAATTTGTAGCTTAAGAGATTGCACAGCTGAGGACAGAAATTGGGTTGCTAGCCAAACAGATTACGACTAGAGATGTTGAGAAGGTGCATGTCGTAAGTCCACAAGGTAAAGCACCTAAGCATGACGATTATTAATCAAATGAGGAAGCTAAGTACTTGGATCGAGAAGTAGTGGGTTTTCGAGGGGTCTAATCAAGACTCTTGGAACTCGAGCCAAGAAAATCAAGGTCGAAACTGTTATAGAGACAATTACAACAGGTCAGGATATAGAGATAGATATCGAGATCGTGATGGAGACTGGAGATGAAAAGATGATTACAAGGAGAAAAGCGGTGCTTATGTTCCACCAGGGAACCGTGATGCTGACAATGAAAATTCACGAAGGGAAACCTTTTTACCAAATTGGTTAAAGGATAAGAAAACCAAAAAAATTGCTTGAAGAAAATTAGGGCCGACATTTCGGGAATAAGTCAAAAAGTTGAATCTCACTCAACTGCCATAAAATAGTCGGAGAAACAGTTTGGGAAGATATTGGTGGCATTGAACCAACGTCAACCAGGCACTCTTCCAAGCAATACCATCCAAAATCCAAAATATGACGGTCATTATTTAGCCATTACTACAAGAAGTGGAAAGAGCACGACCAACCCATCTATTCATGCGGATACTGGTAAGAAAAATGATTCAGTGGTGGTCGATAAAGAGGTTGAGACGGAGCCAAAAAATTTAGCAGCAGACAAAAATGCAGTTCACAAACCCCACAGTATTAATAAGGACGTTGAATCTAAAAAGAGGCAGGAAAAGGAGGTTCCACAAATGTTGAAAACTATCCCACAACCTCCTCCTCCCTTTCATCTAAGGTTAAAAAAAAAAGGCTGAGGAAAGAAAATATCAGAAGTTTATTACAATATTTAAAGAGCTATCGATAAATATCCCTCTTGTTGAGGCATTGGAGGAGATGCCCAGTTATGCGACATTCATGAAAGACTTGGTGACGAAGAAAAGAACTGCCAGTTTTGAGCTGGCAGATAACTTGCATCATTGTAGTGCAGTTGCTTCGTGTTCCCTAGTAGAAAAGAAAGAGGATCCAGGAGCTTTCACAATTTCTTATACTATCAGGTCTTACAACTTTGTAAAGGCACTGTGTGATTTGGGTGCTAGCATTAACTTAATGTCGCTAGCCGTTTTTAAGCAGTTGGGGTTGGGAGCACCAAAATCAACTTCTATGAGGCTTCTTATGGCAGATAGAACTGTGAAAAAGTCGATGGGCATTCTGTACGATGTTTTGGTGAAAGTTGCATCTTTCATTTTTTTGGCGGACTTTGTGATTCTTGATTGTGAAGTTGATTTCGAGGTTCACATTATCCTGGGGAGACCATTCTTTGCCACTGGTCGTGCATTGGCTGACATAAAATTGGGCAGATGAAATTCAGGTTAAATGATCAACATGTTACTTTTAATATTTTTCGTTCCATGAAGCAACCGAAAGATATGTGGGTGATTTCTGTAATTGATACGCATGATGAGAGTGACGTAGTAGTTCTGATTGAAGAAAGGTTGGGAGTAGAAGCTCTTGCAGCTGTGATTATGAATTTTGACAGTGATGGTATTGATGAATACGATGAGATGGTAGGGACGCTTGCTGGTAGCGGATCCTACACTTATACTCTGAAGAAACTTGATCTCAATTTGAAGAATAGGGTGACCTTTCCGGCTCGCCCTTCTGTTGAGGAGCCTCCAGTCTTAGAACTTAAGGCTCTTCCCTCTCACCTTCGCTACATATTTTTGGGAGATAATAACACCTTGCACGTAATCATTTCTGCTGAGTTTGCAAGATGGCAAGTAGAAGCTCTGGTTTTGGTATTGAAGAATTTTAAGAGGGTCATTGGTTGGTCCATTGCTGATATTATAGAGATTCTATCCGGCATTTGTATCATAAAATTCAGCTTGTTCCTGGGTGTATACTAAGCATTGAGCATCAACATCGTCCGAACCCACCTTTGTAGGAAGTTGTGAAGAAAGAAATCATTAAGTGGTTAGATGCAGGCGTAGTTTACCCCATTGCTGATAGCAAGTGGGTAAGCCCAGTCCAGTGTGTGCCAAAGAAGGGAGGAATCACTGTGGTTCTAAATGAAAAGAATGAGTTAATCCCAATGAGGCTAGTCACCGAATGGAGAGTTTGCATGAACTATCGAAAGTTAAATTCTTGGACCAAAAATGATCACTTTCCCATGCCTTTCATGGACCAGATGTTAAATTGTCTTACTGGAAAGGGGTGGTATTGCTTTCTTGACGGTTATTAAGGATATAATCAGATTTTCATTACTCCCGAGGACCAAGAGAAGGCCACGTTCACCTGTCCATATGGGACTTTTGCATTCAAAAGGATGTCGTTCGGGTTATGCAATGCGCCAGCCATATTTCAGTGTTGTATGACGTCTATTTTCTTTGACATGATGGAAGACACTATTGAGGTATTCATGGATGATTTTTCTGTAGTGGGAGATTTTTTTGACGATTGTCTGGCCCATCTCGCTAATGTGTTACAAAGATGTGAAGAGTGCAAATTAGTGCAAAATTGGGTGAAATGTCACTTTAATGTCAAAGAAGGTATTGTATTGGGTCATCGAATCTCAAAGAAGGATATCGAAGTAGACAAATCAAAGATTGAGGTGATTGAAAAATTACCCTCACCTATTTCTATGAAAGGGATTCGAAGTTTTTTAGGTCATGCTGGCTTTTATAAAAGATTCATCAAGGATTTCCCTAAGATTGCACATCCGTTATGCAAACTTTTGGAGAAAGACGTGAAGTTCATGTTCGATGGAGAGTGCCTGAAAGAGTTCAAATGTCTGAAAGAGAAGTTGATTACAGCTCCTATTATTGTTGCACCAGACTGGACGATGCCATTAGAGGTTATGTGTGATGCTAGTGGAATAGTTTTGGGTGCAGTCCTTGGCAAAAGATATGAAAAGATTCTACATCCTATTTACTACACTAGCAAGGCACTTAATCCAGCCCAAAAGAATTACACTGTGACAGAGCAAGAGTTGTTGGCGGTAGTTTTTGCTTTCAAAAAATTTTGATTTTACTTGATTGGTATGAAGGTGATTGTACATACAGACCACGCCTCACTTAGATATCTTATGTCAAAGAAGGACGTCAATCCAAGGCTAATTCGGTGGATACTTCTACTACAAGAATTTGATTTTGAGGTCAAAGACCAAAAGGGGACTGAGAATCAGGTTACAGACCACCTATCACGCCTTGAGGATTAAACCATGATCAAATTAAGGGATGATCTCAATATTAATGATACTTTTCCAGAAGAGCAAGTGTTAGCAGCATCAGAAGACTTAATCCCATGGTTTGCAGATTTTGCCAACTTTCTGGCAAGTGATGTAGTCCTGGAAAATATGTCGTACCAGCAATGAAGGAGATTCATGCATGAGCATGTTTAAGGTATGTGCAGATGGTACGATTCGAAGGTGTATCCCAAAGGCCAAAATGATGAGTATTTTGGAAGCATGTCATTCATCTCCAGTTGGGGGTCATCATGGAGGTGTGCGGACTGCCCATAAAATCTTGCAATGTGGGTACTACTGGCCCAGTATTTACAAAGATGCTCACCATTATGCTCGCTCTTATGACCAATGTCAAAGGCAAGGGAATATTTCACGCAGACACGAACTTCCCATTACAACTATACTTGAGCTGGAATTGTTTGATGTGTGGAGAATTGACTTTATGGGTCCTTTTGTGAGCTCGCATGGAATGAAATATATCTTGGTAGCTGTTGACTATGTTTCTAAGTGGGTGGAGGCAATTGCGCTTCCTAATAACAAAGGAAGAAGTGTCACAGCATTCTTGAAAAAGAACATATTCTGATGATTCGGTACACCCCGAGTTATTATTAGAGATGGAGGATCCCACTTCTGCAATCATATTTTCAAGGCCCTACTTGAAAAATATGGTGTTAAACATAAGGTGGAAACACCTTACCATCCTCAGACAAGCGAGCAAGTGGAGGTGTCAAATCGTGAGATCAAGTCGATTTTGGCAAAAATAGTTAATGCCAATAGAACTGATTGGGCTCGAAGACTGGATGATGCTTTATGGGCATATCGAACTACTTTCAAAATGTCAATTGGTGCATCACCATATCAGTTGGTTTTTGGAAAAGCTTGCCATTTGTCAGTCGAACTTGAACATAAGGCTTTGTGGGCGTTGAAAAGGTTGAATTTAGACTAGAGTAAAGCGACAAAAATGAGACTTGAGCAGATGAATGAGATGGATGAATTTTGTCTCCGGGCTTATGAAAGTTTAGCATTATATAAAGAGAAGATGAAATTGTATCATGATCGTCGAATTGAGAATCGAGAGTTTCACCCGGGAGATTTGGTGCTACTGTATAATTTCAAGCTTCGCTTGTTTGCTGGAAAATTAAAGTCCAAATAGTCCGGCCCATTCACGGTGATTAGGGTGTTCCCACATGGAGAGATTGAGCTAAAAGGAGTGGATAATGTTCTATTCAAGGTCAATGGATAGCGTGTTAAGCACTATGTGGGAGTCACAAAAGAGATAAAGACATGTGAAGAACTTGAGCTTGATGAAGTCTAAGTAGTCAAGCTAGCCATGTCGTGTCGCGACGTTAAATCAGGCGCTTCATGGGAGGCAACCCATGGGCTAGTTGGTGAAGTCTGAGTATCCAAGTTAGCCGTGTCGTGTCGCGATATTAAATCAAGTGTGATTGGGAGGCAACCCAAGAGTTTATTATGTTGAGGTCTGAGTATTGGAGGAGCAGTTATCTGAAAGTCACAAAATTTACCTGAATTGGTTCAATACAAGTCACGCTACTAGTCACGCCACGTGAATTACAGTCACGCCACGTGAGTGGTGCCATGAAAATCAGAGACAAGTTTCAGGTTTTAGAATCTTACCTACGGCAGAGGACCCACATGATGTGAGTCCACCCCACCTCATGTGAGTTACATCATGAAAATCAGAGGTACTTTCAAAACTTCAGGATCTCACTTACGCCACGTGTGGTTCCGTGGAAGTTGGAATCTGCAGACAACCCAAACCTGACCCGACCCAATCCTATTTTTCTAATTCAAAATTGGGTTTCTTCGTCTTCACTGGATAAAACACCAGATAACCCCCCCCCCCCTCGCCCCCCACTCTTAAAATACACTAAACCCTAAATTCCCTTCTCCAACTCCCAAAATCTAAAAAACCCTTCTCAAAATCCACCAAATCCGATCCCCCTCCCCCGAGCTAATTTGACCAACTCAGACCCCTAATTCGATAATTGATCCAAACCCGACCCCCAAGGATTCAAAAATCCGACCCTACTACCTCCGCATCCATCAGATCCGAACCCACAACCACAAACCCGACCCACCCAAACAAAATCCGACCCTAACTCGACTCGAATACCCAAATTCCAACCTAAACCCATTACCATGCCTCCCAAATCAAACCCCAAAAGTGACCATCTTGATTTTTCATCCCGTATTGGCACAAAAAATCCTGAAAACCCAACCCGTCTGCGTGATGAACCAACAGATACCTTGTACCACGAGGTTACAGGCTCGGGCCCAAGCTGCTGCCCGGGCTGCACTTCAGCCAGCCCCACCACCGATAGCGCTGGTTATTTTGTATCAGTCTTTCGAGTTCGCCCCCCATACTGAAGAGGGGGAGTATGCATCGGAGTCGGGCTCTGCGGATAATGCTACGGGTTAGGGTACCTC
This sequence comes from Capsicum rhomboideum, assembly GCA_031232105.1. NCBI lineage: Eukaryota > Viridiplantae > Streptophyta > Magnoliopsida > Solanales > Solanaceae > Capsicum > Capsicum rhomboideum. The sequence goes on from CP124714.1 coordinate 154,590,400, forward strand.
TGCGGCGGAGGCTACAACCTCTATTTTAGGTACTGGTGCCCAGAGTGCTCCGAATTTCGCACAGAGTAGAGAGGTTCAACGGTGGTGTGTGCAGGGTATGTGTGCCTTTTATGATAGAGATGCAGAGCTGATGGAGCGTGGTGTGTGTCAGAGGAGTATTATGGAGGAGCCCCGCTACCGGGTGGAGGAGTTGAGTACACTACCTGATATTTGGCCTATTTTTTAGCGATATGGTTTGGGTTGGATGGCACAACCTTCTGGTCGTTATAGCTCGAAGTTAGTCCAAAAATTTTATGCTTCTTATGCTGTGTCAGTTGACTTGAGTACTCCTGTGGGGCAGCGGTATAGGGATCAGCCCTTATTGATGCACATCTTGGTTCGCGGTACCCGCGTGGATATTTTGGAGCAGACCATTCACTGCTTCTTATTTGGGGCAGACCGTCCACTTCCGGCTTAGACCGCTGAGTTTGATTATCGGATGGACACTGTCAGAGATAGGGTTAGGATGCGAGATGCGGATCAGAAGTTGGAGCTGCTTAAATGGATTGCGGGGTACATAGCTGAGGATGGTATGGCTGCTATTTGGGTGACTGGTAAGCTGGACATCAAGAAGTCCACGCTTCATTTTGCTGGCAGCTTCTGGTGGTCCATTGTTCGGCATCGGTTGGGTCCAACTAATGCTGATAACTCGCTTACGTTGGATCGGGTTGTGGTGGTAGCCAGCATATTGGCGGGTTATAAGATTCACATTGCTAGATACATCATCCGAGAGATCCATGAGAGGGCCTTCCGAGATCATACGAGTATACCATTCTCATGCTTGATCTAGAGTCTATGTGATCGGGCGGGTGTGGCTAGTATACCTAGCCTCTATCATTATATAGAGGTGACCCGTATAGCGGATATTGATCTGATGCAGCAGCGGGGTTCTCACCCCATTCTCCCCCATGGGTCACAGCCGTTCGAGTAGTCGGGGCAGCCCTAGATGAGCCGAGTAGTGTTCCTATGCCTTTTTCCGTACCGGTTAGGGTACCTAAGACTATTCCTTAAACAGACTGAGGGCGCTGGCCCTATTGATGATGAGGTACCCAGTACTACCACTCCACCGCCTCCCTCTGGTATGGTTTCTATTTCTAGGGACTTCCTGCAGCAGTTGGTTGATCGGCGGACGGAGATGTTTGAGCGACAGGCTCACACTGAGACCCAGATGGCTAAGTTGGTATCCCAGCTTAAGCCTTGAGTTAGGACTACTATAGAGGTTGTAGAGGCTAGGGTGGAGGCCTGGATGACTGCGGCGATGGATCAGTTTATGAGGGGGCTGCATGGGAGGATTGACAGCTTTGAGGCATGGATGGCCTCCCAGTTGAGTGTTGCACCAGGTCCTGATATGACCGGATTGACCTAGGAGGTAGCCGCATTGAGAGAGGAGGTTAGGGCATTGGCATCAAGTAGCACTCCTATTATACCGGCTATGCCTACCCAGGCCTCGATACGACCAGCATTTGAGGTAGATTTGTTCTCTAACGAGGAGCCTCCGATGGATAGAGGCAAGAGACCCCGCAGTCCGAATGATCAGGTCGATAGTGATGCTGAGTATAAGGGCACGAGGTACATCCTCTAGTCAGGTACCCACTATGTAAGACGCACCTAGCAGCGAGCCAAGAGAGCATGCAGATGATCCAGCTATGGACGAGCCCACATTCGACACCAAGGGTACCGCATGTATGTCTTCACTCCCTTGTACCTTTATTGATAATTGTGCATTGAGGGCAATGCACCATTGTTAATTGGGGGTGGGGGTGTACCACCACTTGGGGGGTTTTGTTGCCATGTTTCTTTTCCCCCGAGTGTGCTATCATAGTAGAACCAACATATTTAGGATGTTATTTTTATGTGTTTCTTACTAAATTAGGAGAAAAGTAAGGGAACTGTAGTGCAGTCCAGTTTTGGAAAAAAAAATTATGTTTTTTGAATGTTAAGGATACCCCTCCTGAAAGTTTTTATTTGAAAAGTATGTGTGTTTAGCATGTATATGTGTGACAGCTATTGGATCTTGTTATGGCACTAGGATTATAGGCAAATAACCGTAGCTAGCATTGCATGAATCGGATAGGTAGTAGATGATAATACAAACCTGTGTTGTGTGTGTGAGGTCATTACTTAGTTCACTTTGTGTGTGCGATCCAGAACTTGCCCGGTTAGTCTTGCCTAGGTTAGAAGATAGTGATTAGGAAAGGATTATAGGCCGTTTTTTAATAAGTCCACTTTTAGCCTAAATGCCAGACCAAATGAATAAGTACCCCTTGATCCCGATTTTGAGCCTTAATTGACCTATTTCTTTCATTAGCCTATTCACCTTCCCATTTTGACTTACAATGAACCTGTATTGGCACTGGTCCCTCCTTGGACACTGTGTACCTCAACTCAGGCAAATCGCTTAAGTTGAGGGTGGTTATTATAGGGGTGCGTAGATTGAGTTGGGTATGAAGAAGAGGTTAATAAAAGAAAAAGAGAAATAGGTTTGGGTGTGAAGAAAATATATATATATATATATATATAAAGTAAAGAAAAAAAAATAGTTGTTTGTGTTGTGATGTTTGAGAAAAATCACACCCAAAATCTTAAAATAAAAGAAAGGAGAATAAGGGAGGATAAAAATGAGAAAGGTTGGAAGTTGGAGCCAAAAATAGTGTAGTGTCAAGGAGGGTTGAGTCACCATATCCATATGTACCATACCCATCCCCAAGGCTACATTACAAGCCGAGTAAAGTCCTATAGTGATCCTAGTCCAACTGTCCGAAAACTTATGGCGTAGAAAATAAGGGCAAGCCTATGGTATTTCATGCATACTGTTTGAACTTCTTTGTGAGAGTGAATGTTTTGACCTAGTCCCTAATGTGATATTCATTAGTATTCTGTGAGTGTAGGGGACTTCTTTGTTGTGAGAGTACATGGGTTTCGACTAATGTCATTTGCATAGATGCTTAGTTGTTTGTGCATAATCTGGTGCCATCACTTGATCCCTTATGTGTCATGATAATATGCTGCATGTATGCACACTTTGGTTTTGTTTTGCAAATAGGAGGGGTCGGAAAAGTTTTGAGCTAAAGGCAATGAGTCGACTGCTATAGGTCCCTTAGGTTTCTGTTAATCAAGCATCGTATATGTGTGTTTTTGTTTTGCTCGTCTGAGGACATGCAAACGTTCTAAGTTGAGGGTGTTGATACGCCATGGTTACATGGCACTTTCAATGCTTAAAACAAGGAAAATATGCAGTAACGTGGGTGTATTTGGTTGGTATGATGTGGTTTCTGTCCTACTTTGCAGGAAAACAGGGTGTGAAGGAAAAATGATCAAAAAGGAAGAATCAAGCCCGAGAATGAAGTGTCTGAAGATGGAATAAAAAGAATCTGCACCAGAGAGGGACTCATGACACTACTCACATGGCGTGACTGCCACTCACATGACGTGAGTGGCTGGCATGAGTTCACTTCAGAGATCAAAGCGGGGTCCTGATTTCCAAGCCAGACAGTCACGTGGCGTGACTACCACCTACGTGATGTGATTTGAATGTGTCACTTTACTTCTGAAGACGTCTAATTGAGTCTGATTTCCAAGACACCAACCTACGTGGCGTGACTTGGTTCCATGACACCAAGTCACGATACCGTGGAAGTTGTCGACTCTGTTCCTCTATTTTGATTTGGATAGGATTAGCTTTGTATCTATAAATACCCCTGTATAGCCCTATGTGGATTATTATTCAGTACATTATTTTGAGAGCTATTTCATATTATTTTTGAGTTTATAGACATATTCTTGGTTTTGTAGTCACAAACCCTAATTCGAGTTTTATTGATAATTGAGATTTCTGTTTTTCTTCATTATTGTGAGTGTGCAATTATGTTTTCATCTCTGAATTCTTCTTGTGTTCTTACAATTATGAGTAGCTAAACTCATCAACTAGGGTTGTGTGAACCATGAGAAATTAACGAACCGGTTAAGTGCAAAGCAACGCTGAACTGCTGTGAATGCATGTATTGTTGTTTCCTTCGTTTTGATTGCTCTTCGAATGGTTGCAAACGTTAGAAACTTTCCTGTATTCTAGACTTGCTCGAGAGAGAGGTAGAGCTTGGGAAAAGGGAATAACAACAGAGATTTGAAGCTATCAACCTTCATCTAATAACTTGAGCCTTAGCGGGAATAGTTATCTGAGATCTAGGACAAGGGTTAGTAGTGCGACACTCGGAGATCGAGAGGAGAAGAGTGAAATTTTTCTAACTAAGGTTGAGAGATGTTTAGATGAACATATCTTGTCAGATTTTGCATGCCAAATAGCCGGACGATTTTGTTAGCACAAGTAATCGGTGGAGTTAAGGAATCATGAGGGATCACAGTCCTAGTGTATTTTTCTCATTGTCTATAAACTCGATATAACCAGCAATCGTTATTGTTACTATTCAGTCGCAAAACCCCCCAATTTTACTTACTTTTCAATTATTCCGGCTAGTATTCTAAACAGCTTTGTCCTATTCCCTGTGGGATCGACCCCAACCTAGTTGGATTCTATATTTGATTCAGTGACCGCATTATACTTTTCTGGAGGTATATTTTGGGCGACATCAGTACCATGCCAGTCAGATTGCTCAGGAGCAGAGGGCATGAGGTACATCCTCTAGTCAGGTACCCACTAAGTAAGACGCACCTAGCAGCGAGCCCAGAGAGCATGCAGATGATCCCGCTATGGACGGGCCTACATTCGACGCCTAGGGTACCGCAGGTATGTCTCCACTCCCTTACACTTACTCTATTGATAGTTGTGCACCAGGGGAAGTGCACCATTATTTAGTTGGGGTGGGGGTATACCACCACTTGGGGGGTTTTGTTGTCGTGTTTTCTTTTCCCCCAAGTATGCTATCATAGTAGAACCGACATGTTTAGGTTGTTACTTATATTGTTTATGTGTTTTTTTAGTTAATTAGGAGAAAATTAGGGGAACCTTAGTGCAGTCCAGTTACGATTAGTCTTGCCTAGGTTATAGGATAGTGGTTTGGGAAAGGATCATAGGCCGTTTTTGAATAAGTCTACTTTTAGCCTAAATGCCTGACCAAATGAAATAAATATCCCTTAATCCAGATTTTGAGCTGTAATTGACCTATTTTTTTCATTCGCCTATTCACCTTCCCATTTTGACTTACAATGAACCTGTCTTAGCTCTGGTCCCTCCTTAGACATTGTGTACCTCAACTTAGGCAAATCGCCTAAGTTGAGGGTGGCTATTATAGGGGTGCATAGTTTAACTTGGGTATGAAGAAGCGGTTAGTGAAAGAAAAAGAGAATAGATTTGGGTGTGAAGAAGAAAAAAAATGAGTCAAATAAATAGAAATTGAAAAAAAAAAATATGTTTTGAAAGTATGAAGAAACTCACACCCAAAAATCTGAAAATAATTGAAGGAGAATAAGGGAAGATAAAATGAGAATGGATGGAAAGTGGAGCCAAAAATAGTGTAGTGTCAAGGAGGGTTGATTCACCATATCCATATGTGCCACACCTGTCTCCAAGCCTACATTACAAGCCGATGAAAGTCCTATAGTGATCCTAGTCCAACTGTCCGAAAAAAACTAAGGCATAGAAAATAAAGGCAAGCCTATGGTATTTCATGCACACTGTTTGAACTTCTTTGTGAGAGAGTGTGTTTTAACCCAGTCCCTACTTTGATATTCATTAGTATACTGTGAGTGTAAGGTACTTCTGTGTTGTGAGAATACATGGGTTGCATTGTTAGCTGCTATTTGTTCGAATAATGTCATTTGCATATATGTTTAGTTGTTTGATCATAATCTGATGCCATCATTTGATCCCTTCTGTGTCATGATAATATGCTACAAGTATAAACACCGTGATTTTGATTTGCAAATAGGAGTGGTCAGAGAAGTTTTGATGCCAAAAGCAATGAGTCGACTGTCGTAGGTCTCTTAGGTTTCTCTTAGTTAAGCATCGATTGTGTTTATTTTGTTTTGTTCGTCAGAGGACATGCAAACGTTCTAAGTTGAGGGTGTTGATGTGTCATAATTGCATTGCACTTTCAATGCTTAAAACAAAGAAAATATTCAATAACTTGGGTATGTTTAGTTGGTATGATGTGTTTTCTGTCCTACATTGCAGGAGAATAAGTTTTTGGAGGCAAAATGATCAATAAGGAAGAATCATGCTCGAAAATGGAGTATCTGAAGATGAAAGAACCATGTCCTGCACCAGAGAAGTGACCCACGACAGGACCCACATCATGTGAGTCAACCTACGTGGCGTGGGTCTATGTCGTAGGTTGACTCCCACAGTAAGTTGGGCAGACTGATTTCCACGACAGGACCCATGTGATGTGACTTGGTTCCATGACATCAAGTCACGGTACCGTGGAAAGTTGCCAACTCTGTTTTTCTATTTTGATTAGGATAGGATTCGTCTTGTATCTATAAATACCCCTTTATTGTCCTATGTTCAGGAGTGAGTTGGTCAGTACATTATTTAGAGAGAGATTTTGTTAGGCAGACTGATTTCCACGACAAGGGTTGTATTTAGATGAACATATCTTGTTAGATTTTGCATGCAACGTAGCGGGATAGTTTTGCTAGCACAAGTAACCGGTGGAGGTAAGGAATCATTGTGGATCACAGTCCTAGTGTATTTCTCATATTGTTTACAAATTCAAAAACCAGCAATCGTTACTATTACCACTTATTCATAAAAAAACCCTAGTTTTACTTACTTGTCAATTACTTAGACTAGCATTCTACATAATTTCGTCCTATTCCCTGTGGGATCGACCCCAACCTAGTTGGGTTCTATATTTGATACAGAGACCACATTATACTTTTATGTAGGTATATTTTGGGAGACATCAGTGATGGCATGCATACTTTTAGGCACATTCATGCTCACTTTACGATTCTAACCAAAACCTTGATTTTACTACTGTTTTATAAAAAGGAAATTATTCCCACTTTTCACTTTTAAAATAGATTCTTTTATAATGGGAATCGTACCACCTTATTTACTGGATTATGAGCTTTTGAAACTAAAAGTGATATTTTGGAAATTAGCTCGAGATTGATTCCGGTCCATGGTTTACCAACTCTTTTACCACTACTATTTACTTTGGTCGATGGAGATTCCGACCCTTTCTACGTTATTATGATGATTTAGTCCCGAAGTTGATCTCAGGCAATGACTTGTAGATGTACACTCTTTTAGTTAGGTTTGAGTCGGTGCACTTATTATATAATATACACTTTTTTAGTCACTGTTCGAGTCCGTACACTTATTACATATGTACATATATATATATCTCTGATACTGGACAGAGTAGATGGATTATGATGATTATTGAAAGTCCTGGTTTGGGACCAGGCAATGTATACAGATATCCCGAATCCCTTATGGGCCCCTTGGTCTGTGAGTCACAGTGTCGGAGAAGGATGGTCGCCCTAGGTGCTGCCTTTGCGAGCTACCTAGCTGGAGGCATATACACTTGGTACTTTATGGCACTTGAATCGAATATGGTATTTATAGTTATGTTGCATTTATTCATTTATATGCATCGCCTATCACCAGTATGATTGTTTGGCGCATGTATCTATCGATCTTATGGGGGGCTGTATAGGTACAGGTTATGATTTTTGTTTGTTGAGTGCTTCCGTGAGCCTTTCAGTTTTATGGGGGCTCGATTTGGTATTTGTTTGTCCGTACTAGCCGATTACTTTATTATTGGTTATTATGGTTAGTTTGTGGCAGGTTGATTACGGACTGGTACCCAAGATTGGTGGTACGTTTCTTGTTCCCTTTCTTTATCATGATAGAATATGTTATTGGTAGGTTGCCCCATGTTTAGTCACCCTTTGGTTGGAGGCCCTGATTATGCTAGTATTAGCTTCCCTAATTGGTTATGATCCCTAAGATGTTAGGTGGACTACCTCAGGATGTTACCTATGATTTAGGCCTATATGTATATATATATATATATATGGTCTTATCGTATATCCCCTTTTTTCCTTATCTATTCATATTGTATATGTATCCTTTGGCCTGCTATTATTACTATATATCCTTCTTACACTCTTCATTTGTATATTGTCTGATGATACATGGTATTGCATTTTAGTACTGGAATACTGCTAGAATAGGATAGTTTATTTTTATTGCCCTATTAGCATTATTATGTTTAGTTGTCTGGATAGTTGCCTATAGTTTACTTTCCTGCCTTGCATATTATTTATAATTGCATTATTTCTGGAGCTCAGTTGGTTGATGCCTACTGATTTCCACGTGTTTGGTACTCATACTACACTTCTACAGCCTACAAATCATAGTACGAGTTATCACCATTGATGTACGCATCGTGCAGGGCAGTTATGGATCGGAGCTCCTAACGATCGGGGTTGCTCCTACTCTTTCTCTCTTATTGTTTGACTGATCTCTATGTTTTATTCAGAGACATCTTTGTATATATATTTATCCTGTATTTCACTTGTACTTCTGATGTATTATAAGCTCTTGTACTGGCTCCACCAGGTTTTGGGGATTATAGTATCCTTTTTATTACATTTATTCCGCAGTTTCTTCTTTTCTCTTGGTAGTCCATTACTAGTTGTTCCATACTACGGGTTGGCTTACCTACTGGCGGATTAGAGTAGGTGTCATCATGACCTGAGAAATCAGATCGTGATAATCTACTATAGAGAGAATACCTTCATCTCATTATTCTCCCAATCAGTATGTACTCTTGACTGAGGGGGGGAGAACCTGAGAGTCTTGATGAGGGCATGGAAAGTGAAGAAAAAGAAAAGTGGTTTGAAACTATGGAAGATGAGATTAAATCTTTGCATGATAATCATACCTTTGATTTGGTTAAGATTAAATCTTTGCATGATAATCATACCTTTGATTTGGTTAAGTTACCTAAAACAGAAAAGCTTTGAAAAACAGGTGGGTTTTTTGAGTGAAACATGAAGATGGTAATCCAGTTCCACGACACAAAGCTAGATTAGTTGTGAAGGGTTTTAACCAGAAAAAGGGAGTTGATTTTGATGAGATATTCTCTCCAGTTGTGAAGATGTCATTCATTTGTGTGGTTCTAGGCTTGGTTGCAAGTCTAGATTTAGAGGTTGAGCAAATGGATGTTAAAACTGTTTTTTCAACATGGTGACTTAGATGAAGAAATTTATATAGAGCAGCCAGAAGGTTTTGAAGTCAAGGGTAAAGAGAATTACGTTTGCAAATTGAAGAAGAGCTTGTATGGGTTGAAACAAACTCCCATGCAGTGGTACAGGAAGGTTGGTTCTTTTATGATTCAACAGGGCTTCAAGAAGACTTCTTCAGACCATTGTGTTTTTGTGCAAAAATTCTCTGTTGGTGACTTTATTATTGTGTTGCTTTATGTTGATGACATGTTTTTTATTGGTCATAATGCTTGCAAGATTCAAAAGTTGAAGCAAGAGTTGAGTAAGTCTTTTTCATGAAAGACTTAGGACCAGCAAGGCAGATTCTTGGCATGCAGATTGCCAGTGACAGAAAGGCCAAGAAGTTGTGGTTATCACAAGAGAAGTACATTCAGAAAGTACTTGTTCAACATGGACAAGGCTAAGGTTGTCAGTACACCTTTAGCTATGCACTTCAAATTGAACGCGAAACAGTGTCCTTATAGTGATGATGAGAAGAAAGATATGAAGAAAGTTCCTTATGCTTCAGTTGTTGGTAGTTTGATGTATACAATGGTTTGTACAATATTAGATATTGCTCATGTTGTTGGTATTGTTAGCCATTTTCTTTCTAATTCGGGAAGAGAACATTGGAATGATGTGAAGTGGATCATGAGATATCTTTGTGGCACTTCTAGTCTGAGTTTGTGTTTTGGTACAGGAAAACCTATTCTTTATAGTTACACTGATTCAGACATGGCTGGTGATGTTGATACTCGCAAGTCTACTTTAGGGTACTTGGTGACTTTTGCAGGGGGAGCTATGTCGTGACAATCTAGGTTGCAAAAATGTATTAAGAAGATTCATACGGATTATAATGGTTCTGACATGATGACTAAAGATTTACCAAGAGGGAAGTTTGAAGATTGTTGCATGATCGTCGGAATAGAGGTCTCCTCCACATAGTCGTGAGGGGGAGAATTGTTGGGTTATGGGTCTTTTTCCCTTCCTATGTGGATAAATAAAGCCCAATTTAGACCAATCCTCTTTTGCCCATAGGACCAATTCTATGGGGAATATATATATATATATATAGGTCTTATTTCACCATCCACAAAGAGATTTTCAGCAGCCACAAAAGAGAGAGTGTGCAGATTTTCGCCCAAAATTTCGACCGTAGCAGCCAACTTCAAATTGCGATTCCCACTTCATTTCTTGCCCGATTGAGCTGATTTTTGGACAGATTTTTTCTCTCATCTCAATCTTTGATTGGGAACTGACGAAGTTGGATTTTGTGGTCTGTAGCTTCTATTTTTCATCTATGAACAGTACCTGCATTTTTGGTGCTTTTGCTCCTTTTGTTCTCTTATTTTTGGTGATGTGATTTATGTGTTGTTGCTCGTTGTTTGGCATTTCTTTGGTAGCCATTTTGGAAAACATTATTGTAACTCCTGGTGATTAAAGTGGAGGTTTTGATCCCGTGGTCTTTTACTCTTCACACTGAAGAGTTTTTCACGTAAATCTTGGTGTCTCGTGTGATTGATTTTATTTGCCTTGTCTTATCTATATTGATTGATGTGTTTGCTGCCCTATTACCATTGTGCTTGAATTTATTTGTCTTATCTTGATTAAAATTGAAAAGGAAAGTTTAGACTTGCGTACTCTTCCGCTACTATCTTGTCGTGCACTTTGTTAGTGCCCTTGCCTTTTCCAACAAAGAGTTGCATTCTTACATTAATAATTTTGTTTGTTAAATTGCTTTATTATGTATTACGTCACGAATTTGGCTCTCCATTTCCCTTATCTCAATTTTCCCCAAGACTGCTTGGATTTGGGACACATTTCATAGTTTAAAATGAATGATTGGGATTTAATAATCAAAGTAAAACTTTAACCATAATCAAGAACTTGGATAAAGTGGAGAGAATGAAAATAGAGAGGAACCAAATCCATTACGTCATCCCTTAATTTTTGGTAAACTCCAATTTTAATCCTTATGGTACTTCATTAAGCATATCTGACCTTCAATTACTTGAAATGTGCTTCTTCTCTTTTTTATTTAATCGCTTATCATGTGAATAATCACACATTTTCTGAAGTATTAACTGTTTCACCATTTAATTAATGATGTGTTAGGTTAAACTCATAATGTTACACCGTATTTGTGGGCTTTATGTACCTCTACGTATAATCTGAATATATATAACATATTTTCAACACAAAAGGATTAAAAACACACATTTTAATTAGTTGAAAATTAAATGTACGAGTCATATATCACAAGGATCAAAATCATAATTAACTTATAATTGAGGGACCAAAAATGTTATTATTCATATTGATTAACTTGTTTGGGATGTGGTGGAAAAAATTTCAACGTAATATGTATTTAAGGGGTCGTTTGGTAGGAGGTATGAAAGAAAATAATAGAATATTGATATTAGCTTTGATATTATTTAACTCTTTGTTCAAATCCCAGCAAAGACAAGAAATAGTAGGTGATTTTTCCCATTTGTCGTATCCTTAGTGGGCAGAGTTACTTAGTATCTTTTGCTGGTGGGAGTTGATAGGTATCCCGTGGATTTAATCGAGGTACACGAAAGCTGATCCAGACACCACGATTACCAAAAAAAAAAAAATTTAATTCTTTGTTTGATAGTTTTTTCAACATATGTATAACAATATCATTATTTTTTTCTATTCTAATACACCCTATTCAATACTATTCATATTCTAATATACCCCATTTATTTATTACAACAAACTACACAGTCGATAAAAAATAATGTCAACATAACTAATCCAATATTATTAATATACCCTAATTAGTATTATTCCTATACATTCTACCAAACAACCCCTAAGTAGTTGTGCTTTTAACCAACATCAAACTTTAGACGACTTATCACACAGTTTAAAATAATATCACAACAATAACAACAACATACCCAGTGTATTCTCACTAAGTGGGTCTGGGGAGGGTAGAGTGTACGCATACCATATCTTTATCTTAGAGGTGAAGTAGAGAGGCTATTTCCGATAAACCCACTGCTCAAGACAAAAACAAATCAAAAAAAATGTAATGAAAGTACAAGAGATAATAGATAGTAAACGAAAATAATAGATAGTCGCAGAACAATACTATAACAAAATAATATTACAATCGAACTATACGAAACACTAGATAGCATCAGAAATTGAAGAACAAGAAACTATAACAACGACTACTACGTACTAAGGGCAACAAGGCAACGCATACCTACTAGTAAAAATGCGCTCCTACCTACTAACCTTCCAACCCTAATTCGTGTTCTCCACACTTTTCTATCTAAGGTCATGTCCTCCGTAAGTTGCTACTGCATCATATCCTGTCTAATCGCCTCTCCCTAATACTTCTTTGGTTTACCTCTACCTCTCCTGAATCCTTGATATCCAACCTCTCACACCTCCACACTGGGTATCTTTGTTTCTATCCTCGTCGCATGCCCGAACCATCTCAACCTCCCTTCTCGCATTGTGTCTTCTACTGACATCATTTCTACCTTGTCTCAGATATCCTTAGTTTTAATCTTATTTCTTCTAGTTTACTCACACATCCATCACAATATTCTCATCTCTGCCACTTTCATTTTTTGAATGTGAGAGTTCTTGACTGACCAATACTTCGCCCCATACGACATAGTTGGTCTAACTACCACTCTATAGACCTTGCCTTTAAGTTTAGATGACAACTTTCTTATCTTGTTACAATTTAACATTATATCATAACAAACATATGCTTTGATTATTAAGCTCACGAGGAAATGAGATATCATGACCATATACAAATTGAGTAGAAGAAAATGGTCTTTTCAAATCTCTTATGTATAAAAAAGAAAGATATCTTGAATGTAAAAATAAAAATCTCTTATAAAAAGACCATAAATCTAAATTTAAAAAAAATAATTATAAATAGACTACAAAATCAATTTTCTCCTCACTCACAGACCCCATTATTTTTTTAAAAAAAAATTCTTTGACAGATATGGTCATGAAAAATAATCAAGCCGACCAACACGTGAAAGAACATATCCAACACATAATTAAGTAAATTAAACTACATCTAAAGGGTAAACTACAAAAATGACCCTCTTTTTTAATGACTTTATTTTTATGCCCCCATAAGAAAAGTCCTACAAAACTAGTCTTCCTTTTTTTTTATGTATATAATAAATACATATTTGTCCCTCTATAATTCAAATATTTTTAAACAACTCTTTATGTTCATTTATCTTTCAACTTCTTTTTTTTTCTCTTTTTTATTTTACTTTATTTTTTTAATTTTTTCTTTTAATTTTTCTCAACCTTTACTTTTTTCCTTTTCTCCTCTCAACTTTTTTTTTTCTCTCTTTTTTATTTTTTGTTGGTTTTTCTTTTCTCTTTTTTTATTTTTCTCAACTTTTACTTTTCTTTTATTTTTTGTTGTCTTTTTTTTTTTCTCAGCCTTTTTTTTTCCTTTTCTCGTCTCAACTTCTACTTTTTTTCTTTTTCTCTTTTTTATTTTCTTTAATTTTTTTTTTAAAATTTTATCAACCTTTATTTTTGTTTTTCTTGATTTTTTTCCTCAATCTTTATTTTATTTCTTATCTTTTCTTTTCTTCAATTCCTTCCAAACAACAAGTTATGCACCATGGGCAAAAGTTGACACTATCACATTATGTCTTGATTTATGAGATGTTTTATGACTCTTGCCTTATAGGCAAGACTTAGCCCAATGACTTTCAAACAACAAATTACGCCCCATGAGCAAGAGTAGACACTATCATATTTTATTTTGATTTATGAGATGTTCTATGACTCTTGCCTTAGAGGCAAGGTTTAGCTCAAGGATGTTCTATGACTTGCCTTAGAGGCAAGGCTTAGCCCAGGGACTTTCAAACAAATAAAGATGTTCTATGACTCTTGCCTTAGAGGAAAGACTTAGCCCAAGGACTTTCAAAACAACAAGCTACACCCCATGGGCAAGAGTTAACATTACCAAATTGTATCTTGATTTATGAGATGCTCTATAACTCTTGTCTTAGAGGCAAGACTTAGCACAGGAACTTTCAAACAAGAAGTTACATGTTATGGGCAAAAGTTGACACTACCACATTGTATCTTGATTTATGAGATGCTCTATAAATCTTGTCTCTAGACCAAGGACCTCCCCAAAAAACAAGTTATACCCCATGGGCAAGAGTTGACACTACTACATTGTATCTTGATTTATGAGATGCTCTATAACTCGTCTTATAGGCAAGACTTAGACCATAGACTTTCAAACAAGAAATTATGCCCCATGACAAGAATTGACACTACCATGTTGTGTTTTAATTTATGAGATGTACTATGACTCTTGCCTTAGAGGCCAAAGGACTTTCAAATAACAAGTTACATCCCATCGACAAGAGTTAACACTACTAAATTGTGTTTTAATTTATGAGATGTTCTATAACTCTTGTCTTACAGGCAAGACTTATTCCAAAGGATTTCCAAACAAATCACGCCCTTAAGTTTACTTCGATCTAAAAAAAAATAAGATTCTCTTTGCGAATTATTCAATTTTCTGTTCATTAGCAAACATAATACAAGTTGAGAAAAAAGAAAAAATAGAAGAAGAAAAAGAGCAAAGAAAAAAAATAAAGCCTGAGAAAAAAGAAAAAAAAAATACAAGTTAAGAAAAAAGAGAAGAATAAAAAACGCACATAAAAAAAATAAAGGTTGAGAAAAATAAAAATGAGAAGAAAAAAATAAAAATGAAGTTTGAGAAAAATGAAAAGAAGAAAAAATGAGAAAAATAAAATAAAAATAAAGGTTGGAACAAATGAATTAAAAAAAAGAAAAATAAATAATGTTTGGAAAAAAAAAGTTAGATAAATAAATTAAAACAAGAAAAAGAAAATAGAAAGAAAAAATAAAAATCAAGAAAAAATAAAAAAGAGAAAAAATAGAAGTTGAGGTACAAATGAGCATCAAAAGTGTAAAAACATTTAAGGTGTAAAGAGACAAAAAAGTACTTGTTCTATATATAAGAAGAAAGGAAGACTAATCTTTAAAGAATTTTTTTACGAGGGACAAAAAAACAAAGTCACCCTTACGGGGGACATCCCGTGTAACTTCCTGTCATTATTGCAGCATAAGGATGTCAGCTTGGTTTCATAATTCAGGGATATTTTTAGCCAAAAACTCTCAATGTTGCTATCATTTTCTATACTACTAACTAACTACGTAATAATAGGAAGTACCAAGGATAAGAGCTCAGAAAGCCCAATTGAGCTAGCAATCAACTGGACTTTAGGACCAAAAACAAACCTACAGCATTAGTACTAACATAACAAACTGATGCACAACCAAAAAGAAAGCCAGTTAATTCCTAACCAAAACAGCCAACAGATCATAGACAAAATTGGGGAGTCGACCAAAACACCACTATCTGAAAATTCTATTGTTGGTTACAACCGACACGAGGAAGATTTGGCTCGTCATCATCATCCGTATCATAAGCCTCTTGCCTGTGTCGCTGCTGCTCCTTGCGCCTCATTTCTTCCTCCATGTTGACATCATGCATAGTGGTTTCCTCACACTTATCCAACTCCATATCATATGTGCACTTCCCTGGTCTAGGTGGCAGAATAGCCTCAAGAGCGCGGCATTTATCAGGCGAAAGAGAACCAGATTCTGGAAATTCCACATTAAAATGGATATAAAGCCGACCCCTAATGAATGGCCTCCCATAATGAGGCATTCCTTCATCATTTATTGCCTTGTATTGATCTGCAAGAGACACCATATGATCAACAACAACAACATACCAAGTGTAGTCCCACAAGGTGGGGTCTGGGGAGGTAGTGTGTACGCAAACCTTAACTCTACCTCAGAGGTAGAGAGGCTGTTTCCGACAGATCCTCGGCTCAAGAAAAACAATAGCAGTCCCGAAAAAAAAAAGGGAACAGAAGTACAAGAGACACCATATGATCCCCATATATAAATCACAGCACAAACTGAAGAATTCTTTACCAGGCTTTATAACCTCTCCGGGGCTAGATTTAATCAGAAGCTGCCTGCCATCAAGATGAGTCAGGACAAACTGAAAGCCACAGAGAGCTTCTATCAAACTGAGATTGTGTTCCACATAAAGATCGTCAGACTTTCGCCTGAACTTTGAGTGATTCTTCTGTTGCAATACAAAAATGACATTGCCGGTGATGGTATCTGGCTGCATATAACCACAAAAAACAACTATGAAAGAGGAAGTCGCATACAGTAAAACGAAAGCAGATAGGACTGACAATATTTTGTATATTAGTGAGAAGGATATATATTCAATTCAAAGTCCTGCACCGACTTCAAAATTTATAGATTCGAATAGATTAGACTTCGGAAAAATAATACATTTTTGTTTGCAATACATTGCCTAAACACTATGGAAGCACTATTTAACAAGTACTGGGGAATTGCAAAAGCTGAGCAATTTGCATAGCAAAAAATTCTTACAGCTTCATCAGCTTCCGCGTTGAAAACAATCTTCTGACCGTGTAACATCCCTTTCTCAACATTTACTTCCAGTACCTTTTTTTCTTGTGAAATTTTGTTTCCCTTGCACTGAGGGCACCTATCCCTCTCACTTATATGTTCTCCTGTATTAACAAAGAAAGATTCATAGTTACAATTAAATTTTTTTTCTTCTACATATAAGACAGAAAATTAGAATTACAAGGGAATCTCATTACCTGAGCCTCGGCAGTCATGACAAACATGCTGCATCTGTTGAATCATGCCTGGAGCTATTTGTCTTGTTGTAACACGCATTCCAGTACCTTGACATCCATAACATCTCCCAGAAGCTCCACTCTTTGAACCTTTCCTGACAATGCAAGTAAATCATATAAAAGTTGTAAATATGCACCAGTGAAGTTTCAATAAAACATACATGCATAGAGCAAATTAAACACATAAGCAACCTAATAAATAAAAAGCAAATTAAGACGAGCTAAACTAATAAAATATGGATTGGTGTAAAGCCCTCTGATTTCTCATTCAGATAGCAAATGTTCTGGTATGAGGACATAGACCGATACGGTGAAACAGGTGACTTTTTAAAAGAGGTAAATATACAACAATTTCTATCAGACAATTCTTTTTTTCTGAACATTCTCTCCTTTCTTGTCATCCCTGCACCAAAAATGAAGTTATGTTTTCTCAAATATGTACATCTGAAACTGAAAAAGGTTATATTAAATTTCCCACTAAGATGCAGCAACCTCATAGCCACACCCACCCAATAAAGGAGAAGTAATATAATTATATAAACCAGCAACACTAAATTCACCTCAGTGAACATCCGTATAGATGATAGATATACTGCAGATACAGGAATTAATATCAAATCGCTATTGTGGATCCAACAAAACTTACTCATGTTTGCCCCCTTCTGAGGAGCACAGAAATGGAAATTAGCATGATAAAGCCAAGGACATTTTTTAGTCCATAAAATTCAAATTTTTCAACACCGCACAAACTAGATCCAAGCCTTTCTATGTCCAACTAAATACTGTTGAAGCATCTAAAAGAGAACCAAGAAAGTAGAAATCCTGCCTCCTGCCTCCACTCTTTTTTTTTTGGTCGAGCCTCTAACAATCTTATCTTGTAGAGAAGTCTCTTCTGCCTTTCCCATTTAGAATTAGGTGAAACCATTGGGAGGAAAACCTGCCTTAATACATGTTTTTTGTGTACAATAAATGACTAATTTTATTCTATAAAAACATCCATTTTTGTTACAGAGAGAAAACTAGCAGATAGTAAGCCCAATTTCTCCTATAGGTGTTGTCCGAATTTGAAGAATTTCAAATGTATCTAGTACTCTGTGTCAGACCTCTGTTCAAAGGGTGGTTGATTTTTATACTCAAATGCAGAGCCTGCATAAAATTTCGTGTTTGTATTTCTCAGTAATACATGCAACCAACCTGTAGTAGGAAAATTAAGAAAGGGCTCTACAACAGTGAATCAATTATACAAAGAAGAACCGATCGATGACGTGTAGGTTTACTTGGCAAAAATCACAAAACTAACGCTTTCGACAATCATAGTTCAATCTAAAATTACTTCAGACAGGATCAGTGGAGAGAGACACCAAAAGAAGAAAAGGGATAATGCGAAGAAACATAAAAGATCCTGATGAACCAAAGTCACCAGTTTATACATCTGTATAGAGGATTCACGTACTTTCTCTATTGGACTCCCTAGACGTTCAAGTCAGATATGTTCAGTGACAGAATTTGGTATTGATTCTCAACCTTGGTGGGAACATAAGAATTTAAAACACAATATCATCATTCAACACATTTATTTGAAAATCACAGTCACAAAGTTCTACAAAGACGGCAGAAATGAAAATAGTCAGATAATTAAAGAAAGAGAAATACCCTTTACACTTTGGGCACAATATATTCCGTGAAAGAGAGAGCTTTTTTGTTGTGCCATTGTACAATTCCTCCAGCGATACCCTTAGCGTGTGCACTACATCTTCACCTTGTTTCTTTCTGCTGCCTCTGAAGCTACCACCACCTGGGATAACCAAGGCAGATAAATGTTTCAACCATAAAAATTTAAGAAAAAACAAAGAGGAATTTAGCAGCCCACACCCCCCTCCTCTTGCAGGGTCTCTTTCCCAAGAGGGAGATGAGTCATTAATCGTTATTACCGCCAAAAGCTCCACCAAAAGCTCCACCAAAGAACGACTCAAATATGTCAAATGGGCTGTGACCACCACCACCACCCATTCCTTCTTTAAGGGCATCTTCACCATACTGATCATAAACATCTCTCTTCTCTGGATCACTTAGAACTTCATATGCGTGAGCCAATTCCTTAAACTGAGTGGACATAGAACAGGACAAAGAAACATGAAAAAAAAAAAATAAGCATCAGCATCAAAAGGTTCCCTTGGTATGGACACAACATATCGGGAGCAGCAACACACAGAAATTTTTAATTGCACGAGCGAGAAGGGCAAACTCACTTTTTCAGGGTCCCCACCCTTGTCAGGATGATTCTTTATGGCAGCTTTTCTGTATGCCTTTTTAAGATCATCTGAACTGGAATTTTTTGGAACACCAAGGACCTCATAGTACTTGGAATTGTCACTCCTCCTTGCACCCCGTCCAAACATTATAGATCACCTAAGTAACTACACAGAAGTGCAATAATTTCATTTAATTCAACCATCTTAGGACAAACTTATTATATAATAAAAGCTGGATACTACACATAGAGAATGTGCAGTAAACAGGGAACTGAGAGGTATTGATTACAAGTCAATTGGGGTAGGCAAGTATTAGAACTAGCAATCCAAAAAAGTAGGTTAAGTTCCAACATGTAGTTCAAGAATGAAAATGATTGAACATATAAGACATCCGTTAGCAATCCTAAAGCAATTAAGAAAAAGAAGGAAAAAAAAAAAGAAGGCAAAAATCCATGCTCTGAAAGGCTATGTTACTAAAAGTCATCATTTCATTGTTTTTGTTAGAATATGAGTAGGAATAGGAATAGTATATGGAATCCTACTTGAAAAAGGATTATAATGTAGTGTCCTACTTGGAAAACGATTAGAATGTAGTGTCTATAAATAGGGTTTCAATGTAATAATGTAGATACAACAATTCAATAATATTCTTCTCTTATATTTCTCACATGATATCAGAGCCTCTACGATCTTGGTAGAGAATCAAAGAGCTTCCGCTGCCGGCGGGCGGCTATTACCCATATATGCAGACCGTCCGACCATTGATTATGTTGGCAAAAGTTGGGTCACCGTGTATCTTTCTGGTGACTATTTTCTCATCTCTGATTTGCGTAGCACCTTGCATCTTTCCGGTGATTACTTTCTCATATCTGATTTGCATAGCAACGTGCATCTCTCCGGACTACTTCTCATATTTAATTTGCGTAGTACCGTGCATCTTTCCGGACTACTTTCTCATATCTGAGTTGCATAGCACCGTGTGTCTTTCTGGTGACTCCTTAGATCAGATTTGCGTGGTTCCATGCGTCTTTTTGGTGACTCCTTAGATCTGATTTGCGTAGGGTCATGCCATCATTACAACCCTGCCCATATAATTTTTCTTTTTCAGTAGGGTCATGCCGTCATTCCGATCCTACCCATATAATTTCTCTTTATCAGTAGGGTCGAGTCGTCATTTCTACCCTAACCATATAATTTCTATTTTCCAGTAAGGTCGTGCCGTCATTCCGACCCTAACCATATATTTCTCTTTCTCAGTAGGGTTGTGCCATCATTCCGACCCTACCCATATAATTTCTCTTTCTCAGTAGGGTCGTGTCATCATTCCGATCCTACCCATATAATTTTTTATCAGATTGTGACCACTTTTCAACAATCAAATCTAATAATTCAGCGCGTAAGCATGTTCCAACCAGTTTTTCGGTGACTTTCTTGTTCAAGATCTACTCATCTCTTGATTATGAGATGACCCATATATTTTACACCAATTTCCTGCAATTTTCCAGTGACAGATCGACTTTCCGACGACGTTTACTACTTTTCCAATCACTTTTTCAGTTTGTTCCTTTTCAACTAAGGTCTCCCAGACGTCCAGAGCAGTCCTTACCAGTTTTCTTGCAGATATCTTCACCAAGTCCCTCACTGATCCTCATATTAATTACATCTATAACAAGCTTGGAACATATGACCTGTATGCACCAGCTTGAGGGGGAGTGTTAGAATCTGAGTAGGAATAGAAATAGTATATGAAATCCTACTTGAAAAAGGATTGTAATGTAGTGTCCTACTTGGAAAAGGATTGGAATGTAGTATCTATAAATAGGTCTCAATGTAATAATGTAGATACAACAATTCAATAATATTCTTCTCTCATATTTCTCACAGTTTTAAACAATGGAGCAATCAAAACGAGGTAGGAGTAAGGTCTATATACACCACCACCCTTCCCGGACACCACACACTTGTGCAATCACACTGGTTATTTTGTTGTTGTTGGAGCAATCAAAATGAGGGTCGATCACCTCATAGGTGCAGCAATGCTCTACAGAGAAATACAACTACAAATGGTGAGGCATAAGGTGATCCCAGTGAGAGGAGGTTATTCTTTGAATCTGACTTTAAAATATGGGAAAAAGAGAAGACAAAAAAATAGGTTCTTCTTTGTTTGGATGAAGGGAAAAAAAAGATAGGGTCTTTTCCTATTTAAATACCAAGATTTTTCTAGTATGTCAGTCCCCTTCCTATTATTTGTGATTCTAAACTCCTTTTCAGCTTCCTCCTTCTACTATCTTAGTACTCCCTCTATTTACTTTTACTTGTCATAGTCAAACTATATGAACTTTTACCAACATCTTAAAATACTATTTTTTCATCATATTAATATGAGAAGGATTGCAAACTAATAGTATTTTATGTATAGTTTTTGAATATCTAAAATTTAAATTTAAAATATTAAATTAATTTAATTCAATTTAGCTCCGAAAATTAAACAAATTGACTTTCGTGAAGCGAAACGTGACAATTAAAGGTGTACGGAGGGAGTATAGCTATTGAACTATCATATATGAAACCTAAAACAAATTAGTGATTCTTTTTAATGGTGATTAACAAACTTTTCAAGGTTCCAAAATTCCCTATAAGTTCATCAAGACCTCTTCATGATTCTAATGCCACTTATCTTTCCACTGCTGATAAGATACTAACAAGATTCAAGGAATCAAACTTTACAGCTGTAACTACAAAGAGAAACTGTCAATCCAAATTTTACATATGATAAACAGGGAAAAAAACAGACAGCCTAGTGTACTAAGCTCCCACTATGCGCGGGGTCCATGGAGGTTCAGACCAAAGGGCATATTGTAGGCAGTCTTATCTTGTATTTCTGCAAGAGGCTATTTTTCCATGACCTCATTTACAGCTTAACTAGTGAAAAGAGACCCAAAATTCAATCATGCACCTCGAATAATTCTACAAGATACCTACCACCTCCCATCAGCAACAAGTACCAGAGACTGTATCACGACTCGTGACCTTCCAATCACATGACAACAACTTTACCCGTAATGCCAATGAACAAAGAGAAAAAAGAAATTCACATAAATTACAGCAAGCTTCAAATCACCAAAACTAAAGAAGAAACAAGCACAAATAAGCAACAAAGAAACCCA
Organism: Capsicum rhomboideum; assembly: GCA_031232105.1. Lineage (NCBI taxonomy): Eukaryota > Viridiplantae > Streptophyta > Magnoliopsida > Solanales > Solanaceae > Capsicum > Capsicum rhomboideum. The sequence continues at coordinate 154,612,804 of CP124714.1, forward strand.
AAATTAGTTTTTTTTTAAAAGGGAAAAAAAAAAAAACATAAACAAGTTAACATACAATTCAAAAGAACAACCCCAGAATCAGATTTTCAAGAAAACAGCAATAAAAGGAAGATCTAACATTTCTAGCCAACAGAAGAAAAATTACCTCGAAATTCGAAAAGGGGTTTTCTGAAAGAGCGATAGAAAGAAAAGAGTTGTTAATTATTAATTAATTTACATAGAGAAAAATGAACAAGCAGGGGAAGATGACATGTGTTTTTCATTCTTCGAAGAGGTTTTTGTTTTCGGATGGCGGTGGCAGTAACAGAAAATGTTTGACAAAATGACCAAATTGGTCCTTTTATGTATGGGTGGTAGACCACTTTGGTCCTTAGGCCGCGTTTGATACTAGGATAAGGGATAACTTATTTCAGAATTAAATTTAAAATAGGATGAGTTTATTTTATATTTTATTGGGATAAAATTGTAAGATAACTTATTTCAGAATTAGTTATTTAAAAATTATAATGTTATTTTTATCTCATATTAAGAGTGGGATAACAATCCTGAAATAATTAATCTCAAGTAATTAATTCTGAAATAATTAATCTCAAGTAATTAATTCCGAAATAAATTATTTCCCAACCAAACAATCCTTAATGTGACAACTTGACATATATATTCCTTGATATATGTAAAAATATCACATATTTGATCCAAAGCCCAAAATTTAACAATTTTACTAAGGATATGTTTGGAAAGTCACCTGTTAATTGGAATTGATGTATTTACTAGGATAGTAATTATCGGTAGTAATTACGATGACTTGTTTGTTTGCCACAATGTAATTACAAGTGTATTGTTTGGTTGCACAAGTGTAATTACATGGTTATATAAAAATTTTAAAATAAAGGTTAATTATCAAAAACTAAAAAATTAGATTAGACGAATAAGGATCTTTATAAATGATATTAAATTAAATAATAAGATATATATTATCTTTTGAAAATATATTACTTAATAAACATATGTTCTTAGCTGATATTATATTTTTGAAATTAGTATATTTTAATTAAATTGATCATAAAAACTAAATGTACATGATTTTAAGAACATCATGAAATGCATGTTTGACAAAAAAAATTAATATTATAAATATAATGTCATAAAATTATTAAAACATTTGACAAAAAGATAATCTATCAATTTTACCTACAAAATGAATGGCTACAATGTGAAATATCAAGTCAATACTATTAAAATAAATAAATTGAACCCGAAAATATATCATAAGTTCAAAATTCAAAACAAAAAAGTTAACATAATACTCTTATGTCAAATTTCAACATAACGTATATAAATATGATCCAAAAGAAAAGAAAAACTCTATAACCTTATTGAACAATGAATTCTACTTTAATTTAAAAATTAGAATACTAAAAAATCATGCTAAATAAAAAATATAATAATAAAAAATAGATAATACGAACAATTGCATGAAATCGCAAGAAGTAAAGATTGGGAAACGAGAAAGAAATGAAATATAATTAATAAAAAATATATTTTTAAAAAAATATTAGAATAATAAAAATAAAAAAGAATTTAAATAGTAGAAATAAAAAATAAATTTAAACGATAAAAATAGAAATAGAAATAAAATGAAGAAATTAAAAAGTAATCAGCTTGTAATTAACAGCAATTCACAGATCCTTTGTGAATTGGAGAGTGTAATTACCTCTGCCAATTACACCCAATTACTTATTGATCAAGTAATTATTTGGTCAACCAAACATGTCAAATTAGGTAACTACACCCAATTATACCAAATTCAATTCTCAGGGTGGCTTTCCAAACAAATCCTAAAAAACTTGTTGAAATTAATGGTTTTTTCATGGTTAAAGTGGAAAAGCAAAGGAGAAAGATAAAGATAATATGATCTGACAAGGATATTGAGTAGTATGTTAGAGTTGCAAACTAATGTTTTTATTATGTAAATATTATTGGGTTTTTATAATTTTTTAAGTATTTATGGATTAGAGGGAGCTCCTTATAGAGTTATTTGAGGAATAAGAATGTGAATCATTATAATAGCTCGACATTTTTTGAAATCAAAATTGAATTGTTATCAATAAAGTAGTTTTGGTATGAGTCATTTACAATCAGATTGATAAGAAATGGTTCCAAAAGTTTTTTTGGCCGGTAGCTAAAAAGAAGATATTCTAATTTAAGTCACTAAAGATTGAAGATAGAGTTTCATGAATAATAAATTAAAGTTGATCAAGGGTTAAGATTCTTAACTGAGTATTAGAAGATCCATTTCAAAATTATCTATCACATAAGTAAAACTATTATGTGCTATTAGGGCTCGCAAAATGGGTCATTTATATGGGTATTCATTCATTTTAGTTAAATTACTTAAAACTACACCTTAAATTACCATTATTACTTAAAGTCTCATCCTCCAAAACTAATTACAAAAATTCCTTCTTAATCTTTTTCTCTCCAAATTTCGGATACATCACTCCCCCGCCCCACTTTAACGCCTACTGCTCCACAAGACTCGCCTAAAATTAAGGGCATGTATCAAGCAATTTTCCTAACTCACCGAATTTAAATTACAATTGTGTTCGCCTCTACTTTATCAACATACAAGTTTCAACTTCTACTTACAACCTCCATTATCTTTCTTCTTCAGTTTTGTTGGGAGGTTAGTATGTTTTCATACTTTTTTAAAGTTTAGTAGTTCAAAAATTGAAGCCAATCTTTTGTCGATTTACTATTTTTCACCAATTTAAGCATATTAATGGAGTCAGGACCATCGTTTAGTATTAAACTTACTCAATTAGATGATAACACTCCAACACCAGTTGTAGTTGGATTTGTTCCTGGTAATTTTGATATGGATGACAATAATTTTCGTGAAAATAGATCGAAACATCGCATCGACCCGACTATGATGAAGAAGTTACGGGAGGTTGCTGGTAGAAGTAGTAAAAAGCCTATTGTTGCAGCTTCAAAGAGGAAAAAAAAGCAGATACATTACGCGACCATCTATCAAAGGTATAATGCTATGTATCTGACAGATTTATAGGTTAGAGATACATATAATTGATGTATCGCGCTAAAAAAAAATTCAACATATTGAAGTTGTTTTGCTGTTACTGATACATAGGTCTAATTTAACTAGATGTGTCTTTTAATTACAGATACATAGCTTGTTATATATCGGTATGATTTTTGTTCTGTGGATACATACAAAAGAATTATTTCCAATTATGTTGAGTTATGTATGTTATGAATATATTGTTGTTAATGAATCTATTATGTTTTGCAATGTATCTGAATGCAGGGGATGAACTATGTTGTCAAAGATATCCCACTTCATCCTCTTAGGTTTGGCAGTTCTTGCAATCCTAAGATTCTGGATGATTTTAAGGATTTTTTGAATGAAGAAGTAGTGGAGTTATTTCGTCAAATCTGCTTTGGGGAATATCTCAAGATGTCCAAATATAATTTCCAAGGATAAATAACCAAATGCGTTTTGATGCTTGAGATAGAGCAGAATAATCTCTATAAACTTCATGTTTACATCAAGGACACCATTCTTAGATTTACCATCTTTGATTTTGTTGTCATTACTGGGTTAAAATGCACCGATAATACTAAAGATTTTGAGTATCTTGAATCGCCACCCTTTAGGTTGATGGAGAAGTACTTCTCGGAGTCAATAACTGGAATTTCCAAAATCACTTTGGTTCAACTTTTTAAAATGAAAATTTTTGATAACAATCAAGATGCTCTGCAGATGGCTATACTATATTTCATCCACACCTTTGTGCTGTCACAACTATATGATGCACCGATTACCTTAGCGGACTTCAATATGGTAGAGGATAGCCGTTATGAACATTTTTCATGGGGAAAGGTTGTCTTCACCAAGTTGATGAATTCTTTGAGACAAGATTTTTTTTATAGAAAACAACTATATCGTTTAGGAGGCATGTCACACGTACTGAATGTATGGATGTACGAATGTTGTTCTGAAGTTGATAATGGGATAGATGTTCGTCAGGGCAACCTTATTCTGAGGATATTGAACTGGTCAGTAGTTGGAATCAAGCCCAAATATGAGAAGTTCATGGCGGTAATGTTTAGCAAGGTAAATTTCATACCCAATCTAAATTTTATTTGCTTTACAGTGAAGTTTTTTTATGTGTTGTTGTTTATCTAAACATGTCAGTCACATCACATATCTCACTGATACATTGCTACTTATGTATCTTTTATATAGTTAAACATTATACACAGTAATATACACAGCTTCTGATACAATTGATTCATTCAAACAGAAAAATATTTTGTCTGGTATATCATTTACCATCATCTAGTGGTTAATTAGATTTAAATGTGATACATTGATTTTTTTTTTCCATATTGTAATCAAGCCTTGGAAATAGCCTCTGGCAGAAATGCAAGGTAAGGCTGCGTACAATACACCCTTGTGGTGGGGCCCTTCCCCAGACCATGTGCATAACGAGAGCTTTAGTGCATCGGGCTGCCCTTTATTGTAATCATTTTTTAACTTTTTTTATTTTCTTTTTAAATCTTTATTACAGTTTGTGTATACCAACCAACATCCTACAGTTGAGGAATTGGATAGTCTTGATTTGCCTAATCCCTCGAGTATTTCTACGTATGATCCTACCATATTGTCTATACTAACCACATCGGGTGATCCTTATAAGAAAATAGAGTCTGAGGCTAAGCAACCAGCTTCTGCATTAGAACCTGCTGGTTTCGAGGATTTTAGTACCTAACCACCAGTTGATCTGTTGAACAAGTCAAATCATGCTTTGGATACATCATTAACCCCCTCCCCCCCCCCCTGCCAAAGAAAAGGAAGACAACCATTATGCCCCAAAAAATAGTAATTGAGTGAGAAAGGAAGAAATCTACATCATCATCACTCAAAGAAAAACTGTCCCCGGAGACATCAAAAACTTATGATGAGCACATTGTTGAAGTAGCTAAAGATGCACCATCTCGTGTTAATCATGATCAACAAACATCACCAGTCGCGTCGCAGCCACATGAGGCTGAAAAGATCTTTGATGGGTCTTCTAACAGGCATCAAGAGCAACAGTTGCAAAAAGCAGATCTAGATTTAATAAAGGCATATGTTCAGTCTTATGTAAGTAGAGGTTGCTTTTTTTTATTTTAACCTGGTGTAGTTGAATTCGCTACTAATATCAATTTGTTTATATGATAAGGTTGACAAAAAATTCCAACACATTAAGACATTATTGTCTAAGCAACATGTAGAGGAGATGAATGCTCTGAAACAGAAGCACGACGCAGATCAAAAGGTAACGGATTTGTTTTTTAATGTTCATATCAGTTACCAACTAGTGACATTGTAATTATTATTTATTAGGTTGATGATGGCACTGATAGTCCAAACAGAGATGACCCAAAGGATGAAAAAGGTGATGTTGATAGCACTCGAAAATTGGATAGTCCAAAAGATCCAGCTGATAAGGTCATTGAATTGGCTTTTTACTTTGTTGATAATAGTTACAACATGTTCATTTTGCAAATTTTGTTTCCCAGAATGACGATGGAACAAGCGGTCCAATTAGAGATGACCCTATGAATGGACAAGGAGATGTTGATCACTCTCGAAAATATGATCAACCCAGGCCAGTCAGTATAGTATCAATAACCACTGCACATCGACAAAGACCAATGATGTCCATGATGAATAGAAGGTAAACACATATGTATAAGTTACAAGTATAATATTAGACACATCAATGATTCTGCATAGAGTCAGATACATTCTTATTATACCAATGTATCTGATATATCAACAATTCACTGGAAATTAGTGATGTATCTTTGACTACTAAATAATATTTTTTGTCTAACAACTTTACACCATGTATCTTCAGGATGATTGCACAAATAAATTACCTGACTCAAGTGAAGAAGCTATAGCCACACTTATATTTGGACCAACTGCTCCCCTGCTTGCACTGACACTCAAGGCTTTTAGTCCACTTGAAATGACAGACAGTCAATTTTACATTCGTGACAGTCAGTTTTACCAGATTTTTCCAATGTCAAGTTGATTACAAATGACGACATGAAGACACTTGCTCCCAGGACTAGGCAGCCTTCAAAGATATTCATGTCACCGTATCTAACAGATTTTAGTACCAGTTCTAAAGTCAAGGAGAGCTCAGCTTCTGATTTTTCTCAGAAGTATCCTTTTGATGGTTTCAATATTTCTGAAGAGGGGTCGATAGAATTAATCATGATATACTCTGAATGGATTGTGGAATGGCTGTTAAAGTATCATGCCAGCAGGTAAGATATCTCTTTTGTTTTGTTAAAATTTTCATAAAATAAACTTATGCTTATTCAAACGTTATCATAATTACTTATACAGGAAATTGAAGGACGATCACTATAAGTCTAAATCGTCGGGACTTAGGTTCAAACAACTAGATTTTATTGTTGCACATCCCAAAACAAAGAACTGATTCTACTTGATGTTCCACTACAAGTCTAAATCGTCGGGACTTGGGTTCAAACAACTAGATTTTATTGTTGCACATTCCAAAATAAAGAACTGATTTTACTTGATGTCCCAAACCAACACCTGCTGGAATGATGAGGTATAACTAGACTTTTCTAAATTACACTTTATGTTATGTATTTTAAGTAATATAAATCCAATACATATATATATGTATGTATCAGATGGAATACATATATTGATTTTGAGTATCCATGAGTTACATTGGTAGGGCCATGTATCAGATTTGATAAGTTGTTTTGGTATTTTGTACTTATAGCATCCATCAAGATACATAGAAACTTATGTATCAGTTGTACTATGTTTGAACTATCTATGTATCAGTTTGTTGACATTATTTACTAAATTATCTTGGTACATTTCTGCAGCATATTGATGTCATATTCTATTATCTGCACAAAAAGTCCAAGCAACAAACCGATCAATAATACAGATACACTACCAAAAATTATTTGTTCAAAACATATATAGATAAGACATATCATAGGTATTATCCAGTGTGGGGAGTAAGGATGTTTCTTCACATGAGGACTATGCACAATCCTGTGTTGTTACCCGACATAAGAAATCCCTATGCAACTTATCAAAGGCTTTAGCATCCCTGCTGGTCTACCTTGGCACTTAGTAGATGAGGTTTTTGTACCGGAAAATTACAATGGGGAGTTTCATTGGGTGTTTGTTGTCATTGTTCTCAAGGAAAAATGCATATGGGTTTAGCATCCGTACAGTCAGTTTCTAAAACAAAGAGAATGTACGGACTGGTCAACCCTCAAAGCATACAAAGGTAAGATAAGCCAAGGCAGCGTGTATTTGAACCAACAACCGTTTGATTTTGAATATGTGGAAGGCATTGCTCAGCAAATGAGTGGCAACTCGTAAGTATCATTTCAACAAATTATGTTTTTACTACACGTACAACTTTATACTAATGCTAAACATATTTTTTAACTTAAGATACACTATTATGCAGGGATTGCAGAGTTTTTATAGCTGATTTTCCTGAGTATCTGGGTGATAACATATCAGTTTCTTCTTTTGATTTTGATGTTTAATATCATCGTCGGAGATACGCATCACTTTTATGAAACTATGGAGTTGTCAAGGCAAAGAAAGGCTATGCTAGCGATAATGAAGATCCACCAAGACTAAGGCCAAATTATGTACCACCACCTGATGAATTAGCCATAGTTAGCATTGAGTCTATGTGTATCTTTTGATTCTGTTTACTTAAGCTTAGAAAGTTACTTTTGATTTTTTGTGAACAATATTTGACTATTGTGTTAGAAAATACTGATCAAGACATGTCTTGTAGTTTTATGTTTTCAGTATTATGGACAAAATGATTATCATTTATTAAGTAAAGCTTTTGTCTGTTTCTCTCACATCGCGTTTAAGTATAATTTCTTGCATCAGCTATATTACTATATAGCAGAAGATACATTACTCTTTAGTAATGTATTAGATAATATAATCGGCAGTAATGTATCATTTTTTATCAGACTGCTAAGTATCAGCTACTTTTATATCAATAATGTATAATGCAAATTTAATTGTAATGTTGTATCAGTAGTCAAAATTACAGTAATGTATCAGGTACATAATGACACTTAATGTTATGGAAACCATTATAAATGGTAATGAAAAATACTTTTGCTCTTTAGTAATGTATCAGATAATATAATTGACAGTAATGTATCATTTGTTAACAGAATGCAATGTACCAGCTAATTTTATATCAGTAATGTATAATGCTAACTTAATTGCAGTGATATATCAGTAACCAAAATTACAGTAATATATCAGGTACATAATGACACTTAATGTTATGGGAACCATTATAAATGGTAATGACAAAAATTTTAGCTCTTTAGTAATGTATCAGATAATATTATTGGCAGTAATATATCATTTGTTATCATAATGCAATGTATCAGCTACTTTTACATCAGTAATGTATAATACAAATTTAATTGCAGTAATGTATCAGTAGCCAAAATTACAGTAATGTATCAGGTACATAATGACACTTAATGTTATGGAAATCATTATAAATGGTAATGTATCATGCATTGTATTATTAATAGCATTTGATACTTAATCAAAAAATGGAAACATTTAATTATTAACATTACATAAAGTAATGTATCAACCACACAAAATATTCAGTAATATATCGACAAATAAAACTAAAGTAATGTATATTTAATGAATGTTATAAGCAATGTATTAGAAACTTCAAATAATAAAACTATCATACCAACAGTTTTAGTCATTACTTGAAATCTGGTCAAACAAGATTTAACACTATTCAAACTAGAAAATAACAAATTTCTAATAACAAGTGTCACTTTTCCTTTGGAAAGAAATCACAAGTGTGTCTGTTGTGACCTTCACGACCACATCGTCCACAACAGTTTGTGCTTGATAAGAGAGTTTCACTTGATTTCTTATGCCTCCCTTTCTTTGGCCTTCCCGGTTGTAATAACCTGATTTATAAAATTTTATTTTTTTATGTGATTTGATCATTTTGCTCTTATCCATAGTTGCTATATGTTGATTTTGGAGTGTGGGGATGATTGACATGTTTCCCAATGTCTTTGAAAGGGTTTTGGGAGAGTTTGAGGTTTTAGAGGATTTAAAAGTCCTATAATTGACTTCAGTCAATATTTGATGTTCTGAGTGCCTGATGGTGATTTGGAGAGTTTCATTAGATCCAAAATGTCAAATTTATATTAGTAGCAGGGTTATTTTGGATTCAGAACCTTTAGTTTGTATTTTGACCCTCCGTTTGAAAACTAGTGAAATTTGCTTTATAGGGGTCTCGGGGGCTAATTTGTTGAAAATGATCCTTTTTTTAAAAAACATTGCAATTGAATTTAGAACATTTCAAATAGCCTAGTAGCAGATATAATTTATTCCAGTGGGGTCCCAAAAGAATCCCGAGGATCTGTTCGGAGACATTTCATCACTTGAAAAATCTGCTGGTGCATCATGCCCTTCATCACGATCGTGTCGCCATGTGTCGCGATCACGGGCCTCTATGACAACTTACATCGCGATCGTATGGTGGTGGTACCGCAATCGCTATGGGTTAATCGGTGGACCGGGTCGGGTTGACTTATCGTGATCGTTAGACCCAGCTACGCGACGATGATGACCATCTTAATTGCTGATCAATGTTAACCCTCGCGATCACGAAATAGGATTCGCGATCACTAGGTACTATTCACAGAACAGTATAAATACCCCAAATTCACTATTTTACTCTATTTTTGGACCTCCAAGCTTCGAGAAAGACGATTTCACAAGGGTTTCTCCATCATTTTCGTGTGGGTAACCTCTAAACTCATCTCGTCATTATTTCCTTTTGATTATATCTTCGAAAACCATTTAACCTCGATTTTGAAATGGATTTTTGGGGGTTTGGCGGTAAAGCTTAGAAATGGTTTTTAGTCAATTTGCACCTCATTTTTAACGTGTTTTCGCATGGGATTTCAACAGTAGATTCCTGTAACCTTAGGGAATGTATTTCTAAAAGAAATTTCTGATTTTACCCTTTTCATTTTTGAACCCATTTTGGACCCGACTTAAATATGGTCAATATGGGTATCATTAGTTTTATTTTAATGTGTAGGTGTTATAATTGTATATTTTAGTTGATTTCGAGACAGTTCGAAAGGGGAAGGCTCCATGTTGAAGGACTTTAGGCTTGGATTTTGATGCTTTGAGGTAGGTTATGGCTTAACTTTCTTTAGACTGGGATGGGTAGTTAGTAAATAAGTAAAGCATGTTATCGGTTGGTGAAAATAACTACAGAGATTGTATTTTGAGATTATTATTACTGTTGTGTGTCCATACGAGAGCTTATATTCTTATTGTTGTTGACTTATGACATCATATATTGCATGTTGCCCGAGTGGGAGCTTTAATTGATATTATTGGCCTTATATGTGCATTTGTATGCTTTATTCTTAATGTAATGCCCGTACGGGGGCTAGAATAGATATTATGGACCTTATTGAGCATTATTTGCCTTTATTATAATTGAAATGCCCGAGTTATGGGTTGATATGATATTAATAATGTCTTACATGTACATTTATCCCAATGGTGCCAAACTAGAACTGGTATCATGAAATGTTGACATATTGAGTTGATTTTGGGCTCACTTATACACGTATTGAATATATTTTTATCTTCACATTGATTTGATTGTGAACATTACATCCTCATTCATACATACACATTCATGAGATATCGGTACCATTGAGGAACACTATTTTAAAATAAAATAAGATATTTTTGTGAAAACCTTTATCTGTGAACATGAGCTAGAGAGGTGGGTTGAGATTCTGAAATAGTATACGGGTTGCGAGCACCCGATATGGGAGCCTCGGTCTGAGGACGAGGCAGGGGTTATAGTCTACCCAGAGGTAGAGGATGGGCAAGAGGAGTTGTCCCAGACAGAGGACGTGCTAGGGAGGCCTCTCCCAAGACTGAGGTTGTGTATGCCAAAGATGAATATCATACAGGGGGTGTGGGGCCAGCTCAGGTTCCACAATGTTCAGTTAATTCCCAGTGCTTCAGGATTTATTGGTTCACCTTTTGAGTCGCTTAGAGGGTGTTCCCTCGAGTGTACTTGGTATTCTTCAGACTTCGAGTGGTGTTCGGCCATCTGTACCGGCATCTGCTTATGATATTCCTACTTTAGGGGTACAACCATCATCTATAGTACCCCCGCGTGTTGATTCATTGCTCGTCAAACTTACTATTTCTCTAGTTGATTTGGGTACAAAGATGTCTTCTAATGATCAAAAGAGGTTTGAGAGGTTTATTCGCTTGACTCCTCCCAAGTTCAGTACAGTGATTGGCGAGGACGTCTATGAGTTTCTGATTGACTGCCAGGAGAAGTTACATAATCTTGGGTCCCTTGAGTCTCAGGGAGTTTCTTACGCTACCTATTAGTTGACGGATGTGGCCAGGGATTGGTGGAGGTCACTATCCAGTTGTAGACCTTTGGGTTTGCCTGCTTTGACTTGGGCCCAGTTTTCTGAGGCCTTCTTAGAGAGATTTGTATCGTACAGTGATGTGTCATGATTTCATGGCACTTTCGATGCTTAAAACAAAGAAAATATGCAATAACTTGGGTATGTTTGGTAGGTATGATGTGTTTTCTGTTCTATCTTGCAGGAAAATAGGTTATGGAGGCAAAATGGAGAAGAAGGGAAGAAGCATGTGCTAGAATGGAGTATTTGAAGAAGAAAAGAGCCAAGTCAAAACCTAGGGAGTGACTCAAGGCAGGGACTCACGCCACGTGAGTCGACCTACGTCACGTAGGTTTATGCCATGAGTCAAACTCCTGAAGATTGTGAAGAAGCCTGATTCTCACGGTAATGTGACGTGACTTGGGTCCACGATGCCACGATACCAAGTCACATGACTTGAGTTTATAGTTATGTTTTCATCATTGAATTCTTCTTGTGTTTTTGCAACATGAGTAACTAAACCTATCAACTAGGGTTGTGTGAACCGTAAGGAATTAACAAAATGGGTTAAGTGCAAAGTAATTCTGAACTGGTGTGAATGCATGTATTGTTATTTCTTTCGTTGTGATTGATCTTCTAACGGTTGCAAACATTAGAAACTCGCCTGTATTCTAGACTTGCTAGAGAGAGAGAGAGAGAGATTGTGAAAAGGAAATAACAACAGAGATTTGAAGATATCAACCTTCATCCAATAACTTGAGCCATAACAGGGATAGTTATTTGAGATCCAGGACAAGGGTTAGTAGTGCAACACTCGGAGACCGAGAGGAGAAGAGTGAAATCCGTCTAACCAAGGTCGAGAGATATTTAGATAATCATATCTTGTAAGATTTTGCATGCAACGCAGCGGGACAGTTTTTCCAGCACATGTAACCAATAGAGTTAAGGAATCATTGGGGATCACAGTCCTAGTGTATTTCTCATATTGATAACAAATCCAATCAACAATTGTTACTGTTACTACTTGCTTACCAAAATCCCCCAGTTTTACTTACTTGCCAATTACTCAGACTAGCATTTGATAGACTTTCGTTCTATTCCCTGTGGGATCGACCCCAACCTAGTTGGGTTCTATATTTGATTCAGCGACTACTTTATACTTTTTCTGGAGGTATAGTTTGGGCGACATCAAATTTTGGTGCCCTTGCCGGGGAATACGATTGTGGAGTTGATTAGTTTGTTTGTTTGAGTTGATTAGGTTTTTTTTCCTACACATTTAAGGGCACACACCGGTGTATGCCCAACACTAGGAGTCAAGGCAATCCCCTGATTCCACTTGATACTAATATAGAACGAACATTGAGAGCTAATCGAAAAATGGTGAATACTGATGGAGTTCGAGATCCCGCAGCCGCGGGAGATATTCATAACCAGCCAATTCAGCCAGTTGGTCATGAAATTGAGGAACAAATCACTGCTCGATTAACGGCTGAGAAAAATACATAGTAAGCAGCTCTTAGACAAGCTGATAGAGATCACCAATGAATGCAAGCAGCAGCACAACGTATCGCTGCACTTGAAGAGAGACAAAGAAGACTGAGGGTGCAAAAACCCCTCTCAAAGACCATATGTGCCGATTTATAATGATCTCGAAGAAGAGGATGTGGCTTATTTCGAGCCAGTTGAGACTGCTGTCATTATTCCACTAGAGTTACCTCAGGGTACTAAGTTTGACATTACATGTGCCATGATCCACCTACTAAACTTGAAAGGTGTGTTCTCTGGTCTTCCTACAGATGATCCGAACATGCACGTGATAAATTTTGTGGGGGTCTGCACTTCATACAATTTGCCTGGAGTTGACCAAGAGGCTATTCAGTTGAGATTATTTCCATTCTATCTAACAGGAGAAGCGACTTTGTGGTTGGCCGAGTTACCACAAGGTTCCACCACTACTTGGCAAGAGTTGAGAAATTAATTTCTGGAGAGATTTTTTCCACCCTCCAAGATGCTACAGTTGAAGGATGAGATTTACAACTTCAGACAACTATATTCTGAAGCACTTTACGAGACATGGCTAAGGTTTAAGAAGAAGTTGCAGAATGTGCCAAATCATAGGATGAGTGGTAGGAGTTTACTTGAGATCTTTTATAGGGATTTAAACGCCACTACCAAAGCTGTAGTACACACTATCACTGGCGGAGCATTTATGAGTCTGAGGTGTGAACAAGCTTTGGATGACATACTCGAGAGGTAGATACACCTGCAGGGACGTATACTATTGGAGTCTCTGCAGCACAACGAGCTTTGGATGAATCTATAGCTTAAGAGGTCTCACAGTTGAGGATAAAAATTGGCTTGCTAGCCAAACAGATTACGGCTAGAGGTGCTGAGAAGGTTCATGCCATAGGTGCACAAGGCAAAACACCTAGGCATGATGATTATGAATCTGATGAAGAGGCTAAGAACTTGGATCGAGAGGTGGCAGGTTTCCAAGCCAAGGGCCAAGGGTCTAACCAAGACTCTTGGAACTCAAGGCAAGGGAATCAAGGTCAGAACTACTATAGAGACAATTACAATAAGTTAGGATACAGAGACAGAGACCGGGATTGTGACAGTAATTGGAGGCGAAAGGATGATTACAAAGAGAAGAGTGGCCTTTATGTACCACCAGGGAACCGTAATGATGAGTTTGGAAATTTGAGGATTGAATCCCTTCTTAATAAACTGGTTACGAGGTCAGAGAGCCAAGAAAACTATCTAAAAGAGATTAGGGCAGACATTTCGGGAATAAGTAAAAAGGTTGAGTCTCACTCGACAGCCATCAAACAGCTGGAGCAATAATTCAGGTAGATATCTATAGTATTCAATCAGCGTCAACAAGGTACACTTTCGAGCAACACCATCCAGAACCCAAGATATGATGCTCATTATATGGCTATCACAATTAGAAGTGTAAAGACTCTCATTGAGGCACCCAAATAAGTTGAGGGTGTTCATGCTACACTGAAAAAGCAAACGAATGCCATGAAAAAGGTAAAGAAAGCTCTAAAGAAGTATGTTCCATTTCCAAGACTTCCTCCACCCTTCCCTCAACGTCTAAAGAAAAAGGTGGATGAAAATAAAATTGTTAGTGGGGAGATCATGACAGAAGTTGAAGATCCTCAGACTAATGAAAACAAGGTGAATGCTGAAAATGAGAAGAAAAGGAAGCCCCACAAATTCTAACCCCCATTCCTAGGCCGCCACCTCCATTCCCTCAGTGCTTGAAGAAAAAGAAGAAGGATGGAAAATTTCATAAGTTCATGTCCATATTGAAGCAACTTTCTATAAACATTCCATTGGTGGAGGCGCTAAAACAAATGTCGGGATATGCAAAGTTCATGAAAGAGTTGGTCATAAAGAATAGAACTGTCAGTTATGAGTTTGTTGGTGATTTAGACCATTGTAGTGCAATTGCATCTCGTTCTCTTGTGCAAAAGAAAGATAATCTTGGTGCCTTCACAATTCCTTGTACAATTGGGTCAGTTAACTTTGCCAGAGCTTTGTATGACCTAGGTGTAAGCATTAACTTGATGCCGCTGGAAGTATTCGAGAAATTAGGCTTAGGAAGCTCTGAGCCAAGAAAGATGCGGTTATTGATGGCAGATCGTATGATCAAGAAGCCTATAGGCATATTATTTGATGTTTTGGTCAAAGTTGAAAACTTCATCTTTCCTATTGACTTTGTTGTCTTGGACTGTGAGGTAGATTTTGAGATGCACATAATTATGGGGAGACCATTTTTAGCCACCGGCAGAGTATTGGTAGATATGGAGTGGGGTGAGCTAAAATTCAAGCTAAATAATAAGGAAGTCACATTCAATGTTTGCAGAACTATGAAGCAACCAAAGGGCATGAGGGTGGTTTCAGAAATAAATATTTTAGATGACCGTGGAGGCCAACCCAGGGATACCTTGATGAAGTCTGAGTAATCAAGAAACTCTTGTCGTGCCGCGATGTTAAATCAGGCGCTGCTTGGTTTTCTATATTTTGGTGGTACCACCACTTCTTCTTGAATATCTTGAGGCATATGTCAATCCTTCATATCAGGCATCAGAATCATTGGAACTTCATATGTCTTGACTAATGCTGCAAGTTTATGGTGATCAGAGCAGTACAAACCTATATCATCTATATTTTTGCTCTTCAAAATTGTAACTGCATGAGAACATGATATCTAGTCAAGTTGAAACCTTCCACAATTGCATGTTTGACTCTCAAGGTCCATAATGTACCTTCTACCAGATTAGTAAAAAGAGTAGACATAGTTTGATGAAGCAACCTGCCAAACAATGTCCATTCAGTGAACTGATTCATAAATATAAGTTATGTATCAGTTTGCATTGAACTTATGAAATAAAATTTTGTTTCTTGTTTCTGAAAAAAAAAATATATTTCATAAAACAGTCAAATTACTCAAAGTTACATAAACAAAAAATAATATATGTATCTCTAAAAAAATACCGTCATGCGATAAGATTTCACTCCATTAAGAACTAGAATGTCTTCGAATCTTCTTCCTAATGTAGTTTTGTATATGATGTTATCTCTCTGTTTTGGTAATTCCATGATCTAAATAATATTCATGCTTATTTCAGAAATTTTAAGATAGACAATTCACGCACCTCTACCAAACAACCATTGATACATTCAACAATATTATAAGTCTTTATCCCACCTTTGTTTATTGGTGCATAAACTCTTGACTATTTTTCATAACCAGCATTATAAAGGTATTCTTGTACCCTACGATCCACCTTTCCTACCATGGCCATAAGGTAATCAAAATCCTCTTTTCTGTAAGTCTTGGCCATAGAATAGTATAAGTCACCAAGTCTGTATTTGCTCCGCCGAAAATTTGTGAAAACATTCCTCCATAGATGTCAAATGCATGCAAAATGAGGTACAGTAGGATACATAATGCTTACACTTTTGATTATGCTTTTGTTTTGATCCGATACAACACATATATTCTCACGCTCTCCAAAAGCACTTCAGAACTACTGAAAACAGAACTATCATTCTCTGTATCTACAACTCCATATGTTATTGGCAATATGGAACCTAAAACAGAAAATATCCAATTATTTGATGATGAAGCCTATGCATGTGTGGTTATATTTGTGAACCAGATACATTACATTTTAATATAACTTTATGAAACATTTTTCAAACAAGTTCACTTGAAACATATCAGTTGTCATACCTGTACCATCGAGTGCTAGCCGAAACAAACATTCTTTTGTATGCTCCACTCAAATGAGCCCTATCAACGACAATTACTAGTCTACAAAACTCAAACCCACTCATTATTGGATGTAAAGCTATAAAAAAAATACATGAATTCATTTTCTGCTGACTTATGCATCCTAATGTGTGAGTTAGGATATACAATATTTAGCATATGAATGTATCTGGATATTTGTCTATATCCATCAGTCGGTCCACCCCTTATCATCTCTGTTGCATGATCTTTAGACCGTTATGTTTTCATGTAATTAATATCCACCCTATAAGCAACTTTCACTTCTTCAATTATGTCTCCAAGAGTGTGCTTTCTCTTATGATTCACTAACTTTAGGGTTGTAAAGTTACTAACAAAGGCTACTGTAGCATGCACTTGTTTAAAAACCCTATCACTCATTGGACATGTATGTACATCGTTGAATATTCTAACTTTAAAGAGATCAAAATTTTTCAGACCAGATGCCTTCATTATGCAACTACAATTTTCAGAATAACAGTGCAGAACATAGCTGTAAAAATTAAAAAAAGACAGTGTATTTCAACTAACCCAGTACATATTCAATCATAATAATAAGTAATGTGTCGGGAATATAAAAACATAATACTGTATAAATTGATTATGGATAATGTATCTAGATAGTGTAACTTGTTAGTAAGTCAGACATTCTAGAAAATTATTGGGCAAATACATTCAAGATATATAAGTAGTAATGTATCTTTATGAATAATGCAACATTTATTCGATATAATTATACAAAAGTATTTAATCAGATACATAAATAAGCATACTTATGTTTGTCAGATCGCTTTGCCTTGAAATTAAACCAATAATCTAAGGCATACTTCACCATTACAGATACAAGAGTAGCTTTATCCTTGTAAATCTGATTCTCCTTAACTACTTTATTTTTGCAATCACTGATGAAGTTTTCAGTTTCAATTTCTGGTACATATAACGAGTACTCATTTTTTAACTCAATAACAGCAAGAGCAAGTGCATCTGCTTCGATTCATTCTACGCAAACAACAGCTTCAGTTTCTCCATCAAACATTCGCTCACCTGATGATTTTTCTGTTGTAGTAATGCACAAAGGATACATTACAAATCCAGGAACACTTTTCTTCAACTCAATATATAGCTTCGCTCCATTATCATTTCAAATCACCATTGATGATGAATTGTCTTCAACTATGTATCGGACGTCAATTTTTTTACTTGATTCATCAATTTCTAATTCGACTACGATTGTCGAAATCAATATCATATACGAAATACTTTCCCCAACAACAATTCCTTCACTTTTCTATCGTTCATATACTATTTTAGATTTCCAAACACAAGAATGTCTCAACAAATCGAGATGTTCATCTTATATCGGAATGAAAGAATTCAAAATCGAAAAACAGAGATGGAAGGATTTGGGAGAATTTGATTGAAGGAGCTTTACCTAGTGTTGATGTTACTGTTTTTCAGAGATTAAACAGACATACAAAAATCGTGATCGAGTTGATTGCTCGGCTACTCACGTGATTTTCGTTATTTTTCCTATTTTAAATTAAATTAGTTAGTTTTGATTTATCGGTAAATTATATATCATGACATGAAGTTATGTATCCGAACGTTGGAAATCAGGGATTCGGTGTAATTAAGAAAGAGTAGGGAAAGAGTGTAATTATGTAGTAAACTGTTGGGATTTATGTTGTTTACACTTCATTTTAATCCATCTTAAATAGGTTGAATGCCTGATCATTTAAAATGGGTCAAATATGAATAGAACTCATATTAACTATTTAAAATGGGGATAATTATATAAAAAAATACACATAGCAAATATACATTGCAATTTCATGGACAAAAAGTAAATTACATTTTTATAGCCCAAAACCCGGATTTGGCCACGGAATAAAAAGTAACCTTTTTTTGTATAACATTGTATACCTATGTATATTGTATTGTTGTATATACAATACAGCCTTTTTATTATATTTCATAATGTTATGTATACAATTATTCAATAATGTACATAATTATACAAATATATACATATGTATATATAAAGTTTAAACAATGTATCTATATTGTATAACTGTGTATAAAATGAAGAGGAACAAGAAAATTATTGAAATAAGAAGACTGTATTTTATATACAACAATATACAATATAGTATACAAATATATACAAAAAAAATGGACTACGTCTTCTTCCACAAATTCAAGAACCAAATTCATCTAAAAACACTTCAAAACTACACCCAATCATCAAAAACTTTAGATTTGGGATCCTCAATACATAACCGATCATTTGTAATCATACCCACTCGAAACAAAGCTTATTTACGAAATTTTAATTTTTAAATTTTGAAACTTGGAGCTTTAATAATGGCTGAACATCCAAAAAAATTCATGCTACAGCTGTGAAATTGTAATATAAATGTGCTATATGTTTGGTCTACGAATTTTATAGACTTGTATTTCCTTAGATGTTCATAAATTGTAGCAATAATGACCAACTATGAAACATTTCACGAATTGTGCATTAAATAAGCATTGGGCTACAGATTGTAAAGTAATATTTTGGACCTATACAATTAAGTCGTTTTTGGTAATGTAATGTACAGTGGGCTATATTTTATAATGTAACATTGTTGGATGCACTTTTATATAATTTTTCCTTTAAAATGTGGGTAGTTTAATAGGTAAAATGGGTAAAACAGGCTCATTCATAAAAATAAAAATAAAAAAAATAAAAATAAAAAAAAGACATTATTCTCAGTCTAAAAAAGAGGCATTAAAAAAAAATTGGGGTGGGCTGGGGTAGGGGTGGTTGGGGTTGGGGGGAGGGGGTAAGAAAAAAACTTTAAAAAATTTTAACAAAACAAATTAAATTTTTTTTTTTTTGGGAGTGGGGGTGGGGGTCAATTAAGGGGTAAAAAAATATTTAATTTTTTAACAAAAATTAAATTTTTTTTTTGGGAGTGGGAGGCCGGTAGGGGGTTGGGGGTAGGCGTGGGGTAAAAAAAAATTAATTTTTTTTAACAACAACAGCATACCCAGTATTTTTAATTTTTTTTAAAACATTAATTATTTTTTGGGGGAGTGAGAGAGGGGTGGTGTAATGACCTTCCCGATTATTTCCCTCGTTTTCGTGTGTTGTCAGCGTTTAGAGCTTTTCTATAACTGCCCCAAGTTATTTATGACTTGCTGGGACTGACAGTTCGGCTCCCGGGCAGTTCGTTTGAGAATATTATTTAGACCGAGCACATTGTAAAATATTAAATTAAATTAAAATTTGGTAAAATGACATAGTTAATTACCTTTCGAAAATATTTTTGAAATTTATAAAATGTATAAAAGTTTTTAGTTATGATATATCTATACTATTTTATGATAGTTTTATAACCTATTAATAATTTAAGCGGAGATAGTGAATTTAAATATGTTAAAATAATATTTTTCTTTTATAGAGGTTTTGTTAGAAATAATTTTCTATTAATTATGGTATATTCAAAATATTATATTTATTTTACCATGGACGTATGCAATACCTGAATACATATATAACGGAATAAAATTTATATTAGTCCGCCACCTCCACTCCACGTGGAGGTTAAAAAGTGGGATATCACTTGCTTAAACTAGGGGGGGGGGGGCTGCCACGTAGCCATTAACATGGCATTTAAACAATGAAGTTATGCTTTAACTTTATTTATATATAAGGAAACAGTGTACAACAACCTTTAAGATTATTTTGCACCCTGTACGTATATATGCACATATGCTACTGCATAACGACCCCTTTTTATTCACGTATTCTTTTTGTCAAGTTATTCAAGATCGGTTTCTAGTAGGAAAGTGTTGGTGGACGTGTAATCGTCTTTACTTCGGTAAGTTTTCTTATTTTTACGATAGTTTTTGTCTGCGATAGTATATTTTGGGATTGATATTGATGTTTGAGCTACATTTTGAGCTCAAATTGAATAGTGCTAGTTGTGAATATTGGCCATGGAGTTGTTTGGGACGCTGTGACGGTTTCAGTTTCGTGATTCCGCAAGCGGGCCCCACAGGGACGGTTTAGACATTTTTTTGAACTAATGCAATATGGGTATCAATAGTCATGTTTTGACATGTAGTTTATTATTCTGGTAGCCTGGCAACAGTCAGAGGCCTCTCGAAAGGGGAAGGCTCCTATTTAGCTGGCTTTAGCAGGCGTTCAGCGGCGTCCAGGTAGGCTAGATTTACCTTCCTTTGCACTTAGATTGGGCTTATGTGTGATATATGTATGTTATTGTGCTGGTATTGTGGGCTGGTATTATAGACTTGGTGGTGGTGGTTTGCTGTGATTTAGGCCTTCTAGGCCGGATAGGGCTATTCGGATATATTCCAGGCCCGTTATCCTCGTGGTACCCCACAGATGACCTATTTGGGGTCGGATAGTATTGTTGTTGTTGTTGCTAGTCTGGGAATGTTATTGTTGGACCTTAGTCCAGTCTTAGACAAACTTAGCCCAGACTTAGACAAGTATAACCAGACTTGGTTTTCGGGACCCGGTAGCGGGCCCCGTTACCCTTTTTTGTCGGCTTGTCGAAACTTTGACATCTTTGGGCTTAGATAAGCCCTATATGACTATTAGGGTTATGACGGGATTGAGTCACCCCGATTATACCCGGTTGGACTGTCTAGCTTTGTTCGTCTCTGACAGCACCGTATTTGATTGGGATCGGCTAGTTTGACTTAGAACGCTGAACCGCCTTTCCATGACTTGTAATGTATACCCAGACTTTTATATACATATTTTTACAGTAGGTAGTTGACCTAGAAGGACCCCGAGATTGACTTGTAGCATGTTGTAGAGTTAGCTTCTGTACCTATATAATAGTAATGACTTGGCACTAAGGCGTTCCCTGTTTATTTGATATGATATGACCTTTGATTCTGTTTTGGTTACTGGCTATGATGAGTTCCGGTTCGAGTCCGGCTACTGATTCAGGTATGATGATTTTGGTTATTGACTATTGGGTGTTCCGGTTCGAGTCCGGCCCCGGATTATGGTACACTATGAGTTCCGGTTCGAGTCCGGCCACTAATTATTATGAGTTCCGATTCGAGTCCGGCATCTGGTTATGATATGATTGGAGAGTTTTGGTACTGGGTACCGTGATTATGATGTTGTTGTTCTATGAGTTCCGGTTCGAGTCCGGCAGCTATGATATATATGTGGCCTCTTGTTATTACCCACTGCTTCCGGTTCGACTCCGGCGTCTGGCCTCTTGTTATTACCCATTGGTGCCGGTTCAAGCCCGGTGCACTCCTGTTGGTTATTGTGGTTACTGGATACTGATACAGCCTCGAGACACTGGTGACTATGCATTTACTTTTCTTGTGTGTCCCGCTGGTTTATGGGGGCCAGACTGGGTTATTGTTTTCTTTCGTGTGCCTATCGGGCTTATGGGGGCCCAGATAGGTTATGTTTGACTTGTGTGTTTACTTACGCATTTATTTACTCGTTATTATGTATCGCACTTATATTTTCCTGAGCATATCTATACGCCTCGGCCGTTACTTATGTATCTATTGCTTGTACCCCGGACTTGGCATGCCCCCTGCACTTTAGCTTGCTTATATTATATTAAGCTCAGTCGGCCGATGATGCCTACTGAGTACCCGTTGCCCTGGTACTCATACTGCACTTCTGCATCTTTTTCCCCGATGCAGATCCAGGCACCAGTCGACGGTTTTGACGTGACTCTTTTCTCAGCACTGATTCCGGAGCACGGTGAGCTTACTGACGTCCGAGGCAGATCCTTCTCCATCCTCTACTGTATATTCTTTTGCTCTCAATACTATTGTACTTATTATACATGTTTGGTTTCTGTCTTGTATTTTGGGTATGTTAGTAGTGGCTCATGTACTGACCCCACCAGGTCTTGGGAGGGGTTCTGGACTTTATATACACTGTCCTCTTCCTTCTCAGTCTTAGCATGTTTATAAATATGGTTACTTCCACTTCTTCTCTGTTTTATGAGATTCCGCCCGTTAGCCCATCGCTTGTTGCTCCGGACTAGGGTTTGGCTTGCCTATTGGTGGGTTGCGATAGGCGCCATCATGACCCAAATATTGGGTCGTGACAGCTTGGTATCAGAGCCCAGGTTGTGTAGGTAGTGTTGGTACATGAGCCAATGTTTAGTACAGTCCTGTGGATCGGTGCAGGGACGCCTGTATCCTATCCTCGGGAGGCTACGGAGCAGTTTTAGGGGAGTCTCTCATTTTCTTGACTCATGTCCGTGCATTGGGTCTGTGTTGGTTTCTGATCTTCATTTGGTTCACTCTTTACGCAGATGGTTAGGATGCATGGTGCGAGACCCGAGGGTCAGGACCCCGAGCCTGCAGCAAGGGCTCCAGTTAGGGGCCGAGGTCGACCCAGAGGTCGGGGGCAGGGTAGAGCAGCAGCCCCAGGCCGAGATCATGCTAGGTATCAGTTACCCAATCCTATTATAGCTTCAGATGCTCTGCCGCCACAGCAGCCGGTGGGCCAGGGAGCAGCCCAGGCTCCACCTGGATTTATAGATGCTTCTTTGCTTCGAGGTATATTACTTCAGTTGTTGGGGATAGTTGGAGGTCCGTCAGCCGAGGGAGCCCAACCAGCAGTACAGGGAGTTGGTGTTGGGGCGCAGCCTGCAGCTGCAGCACCCAGAGTTGAGATTCCGCCAGCACCGGTAGCTCTACAGCCAGTTATAGATCAGCCTGCTATGTCTGTCGATGAGCAGAAGATGTTGGGGCATTTCTTGAGGTTGACTCCATCGAGATTTGCTGGTACTCCGGGTGAGGATGCATATGAGTTCTTGTCCAGCTGCGAGGATAGATTGCAGAATTTGGGATTGGTACAGTCTCGTGGTGTTGATTTTGTGGCATATCAGTTTGATATTGCAGCGAGGAGATGGTGGAGGGGATATCTTGATTCCAGGCCAGCAGGATCTTCGCCGGTTACTTGGACCCAATTCTCTGAGATTTTCTTGGGAAAGTATATGCCCCGTACTATGCGGGAGCGACTTAGAGATGAGTTCTCCAGATTGACTCAGGGTTCGTTATCTGTCGCCGAGTATGAGGCGAGGTTTCATGATCTTACTAGGCATGCTACTTCTATTTTGCCTGATGAGTATGAGAGAGTTAGATGTTTTGTCAGGGGACTGAGATTGCCACTCCGCAGAGCTACCCAGAGTTTAGTGACTTCAGGGAAGTCATTCGCAGAGATTACCGAGCATGTATACTCTATTGAGGAGATGGATCGCGAGGCCCAAGGGGGCAGCGATAAGAGACCTCGTGTTCAGGGTAGTTTCAGTGGGAGCCATAGTGGTTTGCAGTTCAGAGGTCGTGGGTTCCAGTTTTAGGGTAGGTACCCTCAGCAGCAGTAGCAATCTTTTCAGCGACAGGGTCAGCCCAGTAGGCCCGTACAGTCAGCTTTGCAAATATCTGATAGGGGTCAGCCCACCTATAGTGGTTCTGTTAGCCAGCCTCAAGGACGTGGTCAGTCCAGTTCATCGACTAAAGGTGGTCATACCAGCTCAGCCGGACCTTCTAGGCCGAGCAGGGAGCCAGGAGCATGCTACACTTGTGGGGTTGTCGGTCATTTTGCGCGTGAGTGTCCTCAGCGCATGGCGATTGAGCCTTCAGGTCAGACAGCATAGCCCCTCAAATCTATACCTCCAGCAGGTAGAGGTGGTGCACAGGGTCGTTGGGGTGGTCCCCAGGGTTCTCGAGGTAGAGCGCAGGGAGGTCGGACTGGTGGTCAGGGCGGTGCTCAGACTAGTAGTAGCCAGCGTCAGTTGTATGCCGTGCCGGCTAGACCGGAGGCTGAGGCTTCGGATGCAGTGATTACAGGTACGATTTCCGTATGCCATCAGCCAGCCTCTGCATTATTTGATCCTGGATCCACGTTTTCTTATGTATCTACTTATTATGCACCACGGTTGGGTTTGTGTTCTGAGTTATTACCTATGCCCTTACGTGTATCTACCCCCGTTGGTGATTCCTTAGTAGTGGATCGGGTATATAGATCTTGTCTGGTGACTATTCAGGAGTTTGAGACTCAGGTTGATTTTATTGTATTGGCCATGGTAGACTTTGATGTGATTCTGGGCATGGACTGGTTGTCTTTTCATCATGCAGTCTTGGATTGCTTTACCAAGACCGTTACCTTAGCCATGCCTGGTGTACCCCCGGTGGTGTGGCAGGGTTCTGTTAGCCGCACACCGACAGGGATTATTTCATATGTTCGTGCTCGTAGATTAATGTCGAGGGGATGTGATTCATTCCTTGCTTATGTTCGGGATGCTAGCATTGAGAGTCCGTCACTTGACTCCGTCCCAGTTGTTCGTGAGTTTCCTGATGTATTCCCAACTGACTTACCTGGCCTTCCTCCTGAGCGTAATATAGAGTTCATTATTGACCTTGAGCCGGGCACCCGACCTATTTCTATAGCTCCTTATCGTATGGCTCCTGCTGAATTGAGAGAGTTGAGTAGTCAGCTTGAGGATCTTTTGGGGAAGGGTTTTATCAGGCCAAGTGTGTCTCCGTGGGGTGCTCCAGTTCTGTTTGTAAAGAAGAAGGATGGATCTATGCGCATGTGTATTGATTACAGGCAGTTGAATAAGGTAACTGTGAAGAATAAGTATCCTATGCCTTGTATCGATGATTTGTTTGATCAACTTCAGGGTGCAGCGGTATTCTCAAAAATAGATTTGAGATCTGGATACCATCAGTTGAGAGTTAGGGCTGAGGACATCCCAAAGACAGCCTTCAGGACTCGGTACGACCATTATGAGTTCCTGGTAATGTCTTTTGGGTTGACTAATGCCCCATCAGCTTTCATGGATTTGATGAATCGTGTATTCAGTCCATACTTAGACTCTTTTGTGATTGTGTTTATTGATGACATCTTGGTTTATTCAAAGAGCAGCGAGGAGCACGAGCAGCATTTGAGGATTGTGCTCCACACTTTGAGAGATCATCGGCTTTATGCCAAGTTCTCAAAGTGTGAGGTCTGGCTTGAGTCTGTAGCTTTCTTGGGGCACGTTGTATCCAGACACGGTATCATGGTAGATCCAGCAAAGATTGAGGCTATTCGAGGTTGGGCTAGGCCCACGTCGCCTACTGAGGTACGCAGTTTTGTTGGGTTGGCAGGATATTACAGACGGTTTGTTGAGGGCTTTTCGTCTATTGCATCTCATATGACCAGACTGACCAGGAAGGAGGTTCCATTTCAGTGGTCTGAGGATTGTGAGGCAAGCTTTCTGAAGCTCAAGGATCGACTTACTTCTGCCCCTGTGTTGACTCTTCCAGTTGAGGGCGAGGGTTTTACCGTGTATTGTGATGCGTCTGGTATTGGTTTGGGATGTGTTCTGATGCAGCAGGGTCGTGTTATTGCTTATGCATCGAGGCAGCTGAAGGTGCACGAACGTAATTATCCCACTCATGACTTAGAATTAGCAGCGGTAGTATTTGCACTGCGGATTTAGAGGCATTATCTCTACGGTGTTCATTGTGAAATCTTTACAGACCACCGCAGTCTTCAGCATATTATGACTCAGAGGGATCTTAATTCGAGGCAGCGTAGGTGGATTGAGTTGCTAAAAGACTATGATATCTCTATTCTCTATCATCCGGGCAAGGCGAATGTGGTAGCGGATGCCTTGAGTCGGAAGACAGTGAGTATGGGTAGCTTAGCCTTCATTCCTGTCTCTCAGCGACCGTTGGCTTTGGACATTCAGTCCTTAGCTAACTCGATGGTGCGTTTGGATATTTCTGACCCCGGAAGGGTTATCGCTTGTGTTGGTGCGAGATCTACTTTGCTGGAGCAGATTCAGAGTCGTCAATTTGAGGATAGCGGTCTCCGTAGAATTCGAGATCAGGTATTGAGGGGTGAGTCTGAGAAATCTACCTTGGGTTCTGATGGTGTTCTGAGGTTTGACGGTCGTATTTGTGTTCCGAGGGTTGAAGATTTAATTCGGTTGATTTTGCGTGAGGCTCACAGTTCTAGATATTCTATTCACCCCGGGACAGCTAAGATGTATCGGGATCTGAGACAACACTATTGGTGGAGCAGTATGCGCAGAGATATAGCAGGGTTTGTAGCGCGATGTCTTTGTTGTCAGCAGGTAAAGGCCGAGCACCAGAGACCTGGTGGGATGCTTCAGCAATTGCCCATTCCCGAGTGGAAATGGGAGCGGGTCACTATGGATTTCATTGTTGGATTGCCTCGCACCTTCCGTGGTTTTGATAGTATTTGGGTTATTGTAGATCGGTTGACTAAGTCTGCACACTTTATCCCTGTTCGAGTTTCCTATAGTGCTGGGAGATTAGCTCGTGTATATATTCAGGAGGTGGTCCGCCTACATGGAGTGCCAATATCCATTATCTCAGACCGAGGGTCGAGGGTCTCAGTTTACCTCCAGTTTCTGGCAGACTTTCCAGGAAGAGTTGGGTACCCAGGTAGACCTCAGCACTGCATTTCATCCTCAAACCGACGGGCAATCAGAGCGGACTATTCAGGTATTAGAGGATATGCTCCGCGCTTGTGTACTTGACTTTGGGGGCCAATGGGACCAATTCTTGCCTTTAGCGGAGTTCGCGTATAATAATAGCTTCCACTCCAGCATTCAAATGGCTCCGTTTGAGGCTTTGTATGGTAGAAGGTGTCGGTCTCCAGTTGGATGGTTCGAGACTTCAGAAGTCAGTCCTCGTGGCACAGATGTACTCCGAGAATCTTTGGATCGAGTTCGAGTAATTCAGGACAGGCTGCGGACAGCTCAGAGTAGACAGAGGAGTTATGCTGACCGTAGACGTCGTCCATTGAAATTCAGGGTGGGTGATAGGGTCTTCTTACGAGTATCGCCCATGAAGGGCGTAATGCGATTTGGTAGGAAGGGTAAGCTTAGCCCCAGATATATTGGACCCTTTGAGATTTTGCGGACAGTAGTAGAGGTGGCTTATGTGTTAGCTTTACCTCCGGCATTTTCAGCTATCCACCCGGTATTTCATGTTTCTATGCTACGACAATATATTCCAGATGATTCGCATGTGCTTCAGTGGGACTCGGTTCAGTTAGATGAGAAACTAACATTTGTGGAGGAGCCTGTGTCTATTTTAGCTAGAGATGTGAGACGGTTACGCTCCCGGGACATTCCAGTGGTTAAGGTACAGTGGCGTCACCGTCCGGTTGAAGAGGCTACTTGGGAGCTTGAACGTGATATGCGAGCCCAGTATCCCTACTTGTTCACGTCTTCAGGTATGTGCTTCTTCTTGACTTTCGCGGACGAAAGTCCTTTTAGTAGTGGATATTGTAATGACCTTCCCGATTAGTTCCCTCGTTTTCGTGTGTTGTCAGCGTTTAGAGCTTTTCTATAACTGCCCCAAGTTATTTATGACTTGCTGGGACTGACAGTTCGGCTCCCGGGCAGTTCGTTTGAGAATATTATTTAGACCCAGCACATTGTAAAATATTAAATTAAATTAAAATTTGGTAAAATGACATAGCTAATTACCTTTCGAAAATGTTTTTGAAATTTATAAAATGTATAAAAGTTTTTAGTTATGATATATCTATACTATTTTATGATAGTTTTATAACCTATTAATAATTTAAGCGGAGATAGTGAATTTAAATATGTTAAAATAATATTTTTCTTTTATAGAGGTTTTGTTAGAAATAATTTTCTATTAATTATGGTATATTCAAAATATTATATTTATTTTACCACGGACGTATGCAATACCTGAATACATATATAACGGAATAAAATTTATATTAGTCCGCCACCTCCACTCCACGTGGAGGTTAAAAAGTGGGATATCACTTGCTTAAACTAGGGGGGGGCTGCCACGTAGCCATTAACATGGCATTTAAACAATGAAGTTATGCTTTAACTTTATTTATATATAAGGAAACAGTGTACAACAACCTTTAAGATTATTTTGCACCCTGTACGTATATATGCACATATGCTACTGCATAACGGCCCCTTTTTATTCACGTATTCTTTTTGTCAAGTTATTCAAGATCGGTTTCTAGTAGGAAAGTGTTGGTGGATGTGTAATCGTCTTTACTTCGGTAAGTTTTCTTATTTTTACGATAGTTTTTGTCTGCGATAGTATATTTTGGGATTGATATTGATGTTTGAGCTACATTTTGAGCTCAAATTGAATAGTGCTAGTTGTGAATATTGGCCATGGAGTTGTTTGGGACGCTGTGACGGTTTCAGTTTCGTGATTCCGCAAGCGGGCCCCACAGGGACGGTTTAGACATTTTTTTGAACTAATGCAATATGGGTATCAATAGTCATGTTTTGACATGTAGTTTATTATTCTGGTAGCCTGGCAACAGTCAGAGGCCTCTCGAAAGGGGAAGGCTCCTATTTAGCTGGCTTTAGCAGGCGTTCGGCGGCGTCCAGGTAGGCTAGGTTTACCTTCCTTTGCACTTAGATTGGGCTTATGTGTGATATATGTATGCTATTGTGCTGGTATTGTGGGCTGGTATTATAGACTTGGTGGTGGTGGTTTGCTGTGATTTAGGCCTTCTAGGCTGGATAGGGCTATTCGGATATATTCCAGGCCCGTTATCCTCGTGGTACCCCACAGATGACCTATTTGGGGTCGGATAGTATTGTTGTTGTTGTTGCTAGTCTGGGAATGTTATTGTTGGACCTTAGTCCAGTCTTAGACAGACTTAGCCCAGACTTAGACAAGTATAACCAGACTTGGTTTTCGGGACCCGATAGCGGGCCCCGTTACCCTTTTTTGTCGGCTTGTCAAAACTTTGACATCTTTGGGCTTAGATAAGCCCTATATGACTATTAGGGTTATGACGGGATTGAGTCACCCCGATTATACCCGGTTGGACTGTCTAGCTTTGTTCGTCTCTGACAGCACCGTATTTGATTGGGATCGGCTAGTTTGACTTAGAACGCTGAACCGCCTTTCCATGACTTGTAATGTATACCCAGACTTTTATATACATATTTTTACAGTAGGTAGTTGACCTAGAAGGACCCCGAGATTGACTTGTAGCATGTTGTAGAGTTAGCTTCTGTACCTATATAATAGTAATGACTTGGCACTAAGGCGTTCCCCGTTTATTTGATATGATATGACCTTTGATTCTGTTCTGGTTACTGGCTATGATGAGTTCCGATTCGAGTTCGGCTACTGATTCAGGTATGATGATTTTGGTTATTGACTATTGGGTGTTCCGGTTCGAGTCCGGCCCCGGATTATGGTACACTATGAGTTCCGGTTCGAGTCCGGCCACTGATTATTATGAGTTCCGATTCGAGTCCGGCATCTGGTTATGATATGATTGGAGAGTTTTGGTACTGGGTACCGTGATTATGATGTTGTTGTTCTACGAGTTCCGGTTCTAGTCCGGCAGCTATGATATATATGTGGCCTCTTGTTATTACCCACTGCTTCCGGTTCGACTCCGGCGTCTGGCCTCTTGTTATTACCCATTGGTGCCGGTTCAAGCCCGGTGCACTCCTGTTGGTTATTGTGGTTACTGGATACTGATACAGCCTCGAGACACTGGTGACTATGCATTTACTTTTCTTGTGTGTCCCGCTGGTTTATGGGGGCCAGACTGGGTTATTGTTTTCTTTCGTGTGCCTATCGGGCTTATGGGGGCCCAGATAGGTTATGTTTGACTTGTGTGTTTACTTACGCATTTATTTACTCGTTATTATGTATCGCACTTATATTTTCCTGAGCATATCTATACGCCTCGGCCGTTACTTATGTATCTATTGCTTGTACCCCGGACTTGGCATGCCCCCTGCACTTTAGCTTGCTTATATTATATTAAGCTCAGTCGGCCGATGATGCCTACTGAGTACCCGTTGCCCTGGTACTCATACTGCACTTCTGCATCTTTTTCCCCGATGCAGATCCAGGCACCAGTCGACGGTTTTGACGTGACTCTTTTCTCAGCACTGATTCCGGAGCACGGTGAGCTTACTGACGTCCGAGGCAGATCCTTCTCCATCCTCTACTGTATATTCTTTTGCTCTCAAGACTATTGTACTTATTATACATGTTTGGTTTCTGTCTTGTATTTTGGGTATGTTAGTAGTGGCTCATGTACTGACCCCACCAGGTCTTGGGAGGGGTTCTGGACTTTATATACATTGTCCTCTTCCTTCTCAGTCTTAGCATGTTTATAAATATGGTTACTTCCACTTCTTCTCTGTTTTATGAGATTTCGCCCGTTAGCCCGTCGCTTGTTGCTCCGGACTAGGGTTTGGCTTGCCTATTGGTGGGTTGCGATAGGCGCCATCATGACCCCAATATTGGGTCGTGACAGGTGGCACGGGGGCTTTTGAAGCTTTAACAAGGATTTCTACTAATGAATCAGTGAAACCCCTTGTACTACGAAGGGTATTTTAGTTAACATACATTGCTTTATCACTTTGTTTTTTTACAGATCCACATGCCACTTTACTCTTTACAATTTATGCTTCTGAGATTAAATATACATTGCCACGTATACATTATATTCCTTTTTATTTTTATTCAAAAATTCATATGAAGACGCGTATACCTGTGCATGTTTTCAAGTTACAAAGCACCCACCATTTTCTGTTTTCCTCTGTCTCTTCCATTCCTTTGTCTTGTTTCCTTCCAGCTTCAAGGTGAGTTTTTCTCTCCTCATTTTTTTGTTGCTCATGTCTTTTTATTTTGTAATTTTGCCTTTTGAACTTCTTCGTAATTGTTGCTCATGTGGTTTTTCTATGTTTCCTTCTGTCTGATTTTTTTGTGCTTCCTCTTTTTTGTTTTAATTTTAGTTTAATTTTTTCTTTGACTGTCCAGTTTCGCACTACTAACAAGCTGAGATCTGAGCACCTTCTTTGCTTTTCCCTCTGTTTCTCCGGCAATGCATGTGGTCTGATCTTGTTTTCAAATAGAACTTTGGCCTAAAAAGGAGAAAATAATCACATATTTAGCAGAAATTAAATTTTGGAAAAAAAAAGAAGCAAATAATCACCGACTTATCAAATACAACAATTCATAAGTGTAAGTAAGTTTAGGATTGATGAAAGGTTTGTCACTTCTTATTTTGGAAAGCTCAATAAACTTGTTCATATGCAACAAATTGTGTGTTATCGGGAAGCTAAATCTGATTGAGAATCCAAGCTTATATTGAAAGCATATTAATCATCTTGTGGTACCTGATTGAGAAGAAATGCCAACGTTAATTAAAGTGGTGCTGGTAGAGCTAATATGGTGGGCTTTGACATCTATGTGCTTATGAGTAGATGGTTCATGGACTTGGTTCCCTTCTAATCATGTCAATGGCTGGTGTAATTTACTTATTCACCCGTAATAGAAGTGAGAAAATTCTCATTAGGCTATGCCTAAACATCCTTAAACATACTAAGTTTCTTTAAATACTTAAATGGTTATGCTAGAATGACATCTGATTTTATCAATGAGTCACTCCACGATGGGTGGTTCTTTTCATGGGAACAATCATGAACTTCTTTGGTTACCTCATGAGATGACTATCAGTCACTAGGCACATAGCTAAACTTCCTGTTTGGCAAATGTCTTTTTACATTTGTATTGGTGCAAGTTCTCAACATTTTCCAATACTGGTGCATTAGTCACCTGTGTCAAGAAATTTCCCAGTAGGGAGGGATATTGAATATTGTTCTTGGATTGTTGAAGGGAGATGTGGGCCTAAGCGGGGCAACTATCACACCATATATTATGTATGCTGAAACCTGATTACAATCTTTCTCTTACAATTTTGTCTTCTTCGATAGATTGTTTTTTATATTTTGAGTAATTGTTTACATATTTTTACCTTTTTTACATTTTTATTTCTCAATACACTTCACTGCCGATTTGTGATTCATTTAGTTGAAATATAATGATTGCTCAATTTCGATTTGGCAAGCTATCGGAAGTGAACTTTGCTTTACATACACGATATTTCCACTGTAAGAGGTAATTCTTGAACGTCTCCCTAATTTTATGTGTTTGGTCACAATGCAAAATGGTTCTATTTACTATTTTATATTGTATTGTGTTTATATGGATGTGTGTAATGACCTGAAGTATAAAATCTTGCTTTTTATGTGGTTTGACCATTTTGCTTTTCCCCGTAGTTGTTAAATTTTGATTTTGGGGTGTGGGGATGGTTGGCACGGTTTCTGATGTGATCGAAAATATTTTGGGAGAGTTTGTGGTTGTTAGAGGTTTTAAAAGCCATGTAGTTGACTTCGGTCAACAATTGATGTTTTGAGTCTTGGATGATGATTTGGACAGTTCCATTAGATCCAGAATGTCGAATTTGGATTGGTAGCGAGGTTGATTCGGGTTCGAAACCTTTATTTTACATTTCGACCCTTCATTTGAAAATATGCCTTAAAAGGGTCCCAGGAGTTAAATTATTGGAACGATCTTTTTTAAAAAATCTAAAGTCGCCATTGAGTCCGGAACATCAAAATTTTCCTGGTAGCATATATGGTTTGTTTTTGTGGGATCATGATCAAATCTCGAGGATTCGTTCGGAGCATAGTTGGCTTGCACCAAAATCAGCAATTCCTGATATCTGGTGCAGCCGCTTAAGAGGCTAAGGATAGCTTAAGCAGTAGTCGCTTTAAAGGCCTAGTACCACTACCGCTATGTATAAACCTCATTTCGTAATTTTCACCATTTTTGGATTTTGAGCTTCGAGTTTGGGTGATTTTTAGGGTTTTTATCACCATTTGAGCTTGAGTAAGCTCCAAAACCTTATTTCCATTACTTTACATTGATTTATATCATTAAAACACTCTTTAATCTTGGTTTTAACATAGGATTTTGAGGATTTTTTCGGAAAAGCTTTACAATGGTTTTTATTCGATTTTAACTCGTTTTCACGTGGGTTTTTAGCTGTAGATTCCTTTTACCTTTGGGAAGGTATTTCTAAAACAAAATTTTAGTTTTACCCCTTTCATTTTCAAACTCGTTTTTCGAATCCATTTTGGATCCTGCTCAAATATGGGCAATATGGGTATCATTAGCTTTCTTTTAACGCGTGGATGCTATATTTGAGTGTTGTAGTTGATTCTAAGGCCATTCGAAAGGGGAAGGCTCTATGTTGAAGGACTTTAGGCTTG
This sequence comes from Capsicum rhomboideum, assembly GCA_031232105.1. NCBI lineage: Eukaryota > Viridiplantae > Streptophyta > Magnoliopsida > Solanales > Solanaceae > Capsicum > Capsicum rhomboideum. Next base: position 154,646,809 of record CP124714.1, read on the forward strand.
GATTTTTGTCGTTCGAGGTAGGTTATAGCTTAACTTTCTTCATACTAGGTTGGGTAGTTAATGAATAAGTAAAGCATGCTATGGATTGGGGAAAACAACTATGGGATGTGATTTTTGAGCTATTATATATTGCGTGATGCCCGTGTGGGGGTTTATTTTCTATTATTGTTGACTTATGATATTATATATTGTGTGTTGCCCGTGTGGGGGCTTTATTTAACATCATTGGCCTGATTTGTGCATTTGAATGCCTTATTTCTTAGTGTGATGCCCGAGTGGGGGTTTGAATAGATATTTTAGGCCTTATTGAGCATTGATTGCCTTGTCATGATAAATTACTCGTATTTGTGGGTTGATATGATATTAATGATGTCTTACATGAATATTTATTCCAATGGTGCCCAACTAGAACTGATATCATGAATTATTGACATATTGAGTTTATTTCTAAGCTCACTTATATACGTATTGAATGTATTTGATATCTTTATACTGATTTGATTGTGAGCATTATGTCCTCATTACATACATAAACATTTATGAGATATCGGTACCATTGAGGAACATTGATTTTCGAAAGAAAATGAAATGCTGTTGAAAACGCCTAGACCGAAGGATGTGCTGTTCGGGTAGATTGAGACATGAGACTGAGATTGGTGGAAATTTGAGATAGTATATGGGTTGCGAACCCCCCATGGGTCCTATTTTGGGAGCATTGAGGCTCGGTAGGTGTATACAAAAAGACATACGATGACTTTCAACTATTCACTTCATCATCCATTGCATTGCATTGCATTTGCACATCATGTGTTGCTTTTACGTGTTACTTGTTGTGTTTTTAGCTCCCATCTATGCTTGCGTATATGTTTGTCCTTTTTGTTGTTATTTAGGTATTATTAGAACTGTTAGTGAAGACGGTGTGAGCTACCATTTGGGAACTTTTCTGCTTGCAGGTTGCATGCTCATGGTATTTTCTTTACTTATCTTATTTTCTAGTTTGCTCAGTCGGCCTATGATACCTACTGAGTACAAGTGGGCCGTACTCACTCTTACCGTGCCCCTTCCATGCAGATCCTAGTTTGAGAATCACACGTGGTGGCTAATCTTTGTAAGGAGACTCTAGGCTTTCGGGGTACTAATATGCTCCAGAGTTCGGGGCTGATTTGGACCTCATCTATCTTTATTTGTCTTTACTCATGACTCAGAGATAGATTCTATACTATTCAGTATCAGATTTTCATATTTATGATATTTTTCTTCAGACTACCGTATTTATCTATACTATGGTCTGATTTCGTTCTAGAAGTCTCGCCTTATTTTATTTTGTTGTTGTTTCCGATTTTTCTTTATCTTTGGGTGATTGACTTACTTATCAAGGCTAGGCCGCGATAAGTGCCATTATGACCTCATTTTTGGATCGTGACAATGTATATGCTGTAGGAATAAATTAAATTTGGACTATAACGAAAACAGGAAAATTCAATATGCTTCATAATCAGATGTGTAACAAAAAAGGAAAGATAGATGACACCCAAATTGAGCAGACGATTGTACAACAATATATTTGTGCCAACAATAGTGAGAAAAATCTTAGGCGTTGTATTGCCCATTAAAAATGCCACCTTTCTCTGAAAATTCCATTGCTACCCATTCTAATCAGACTTATCCTTCGTCATAACCTTAAAGCAAATGGATTAATTCTCAAATATCCTAACTCATTCTATGACGTTACTTAATAACACCTTTTCTATTCTATATATATATATTAATAGTAGTTTTGCAGGAAAATGAAGTCCCTCTTCCAGCTAACCTTTGATTTTTTGTCTTGTAACTAGCTATATGTTCCAATCAATGGCGGATCCAGAATTTTCATTGAGGGGGTTAAAAATCGAAATAAGTAAGCACACGAACTAGCCGAAAGGGGTTCAACATCAACTATATATACATAAAATATAATTTTAACAATATATAAATAGTATAATTTTCTGCCCCCTAGCCATAAGGTGGCTCCGCCAGTGGTTCCAACGACAAGTATAGCCATGAAGTAAAGGCAATCAAGATTTTATTTTGTCTTTATCCCTTTCAAGAATAATAAATAACATAGTATTGCAACTTTGAGACTTTTTCAATTTGCAGCTTATTTGTGTGAAGTTATGAGGGAAACTTAGTGCATGTTTGAAAATTTTGAAGTAACTTTACAGGCCGTTACCAAAATCCAAAAAGGGATATTTTACATTCCCTTTAGGTGAATATCGATCATATTTTCTTTTGTATAAAAATGAAAACAAGAAAGGTTCTCAATCCGCTAAATATTTCTTTAATTTTATTTGGAATGAGTGAATTTGCATATCCAGAGTTGTATTAGAAGTTAGTAAAAGTGCTTTGAGATTCTACGTTGCTGAGAACTACTTTAGTAGTTGATTGAAGTGTGTCATTTCTAATTCTGCGCACAAACTGTAGGAATGTAAAATTCTCAAAAGGGTGTTCAGTCAATTATTTCGTTTACCTAGCTTATTTTTTAACTAGATTCGGGTGGACAAAAAAGGAGTTATTTTAGCTGTTGCTAAAAATCAAAAGTAATGTATTTTTCCTAATTTTGAAAAGATAACTGGAAATAAGAAATAGTTGGGCTTGCAGAAGGGGAAATGATGCTGGTAAAATGAGGTGAGCTCAAAGTGAAGAGTAGACATTGGATGTTGTTTCTTGAAATTCATGTTTCCTGGGAGAGAGAATGTGAAACTGATTTTTATTAATAAAAATATTTTTGAGTACTTTATTTATGTATTTATGTGGTGAACATGTAAGCAAATATATTTGGAACTATAGTTCGAAGAACAAACAGCAGAAGCAAATACGTATGGAACATTTAACCAAAGTGTATGCATCTATGAATTGCTTGTTTTTGCAATTCAATAAATTGATCTAATGTTTAGTTTGATTGACATTGCAAATTCTCAACTTCTTTGCATATTATAGTGCATGGTGTCGTGAATTTTGTTCTTGATGAAGAAGTATTTGAGATCCTTAAGTCTCTTCAATGGTGTAAGAGATACAATTGAACTTCTAAAGCTTTTTCAATTACAATGTACATCCACTTGATCCATAAAAGACTATTTCTTATAAGAAAATCAGAAACATACCGATAACAATAAATCTCCCACCTCTGCTTGCTTAGTTGCTTTTGATGGGGCATTCTTTGGCCTTGATTTGTGTAAAAGCATCTAGAGATGAAAATAAAAGGCTTTCTTTTGAAGGTGCTAGAGCAACAAAAGTATAAAAATGAATTCTTAGCATAAACCATCTTGGATTGTTGTTTGTGCCCCTGTTATTTTCTTTCCTTTCTTCAAATAGAAATTCAAAATCAATATATTATTATTAACTTATGAGTATAAGCAGAGGATCAATACTGTTAGTAAGCTAGAGTAAACACTTCCTTACTTCCATTTATTTTTATAATTTTATGAAATCGTTAATATCATGTACCATGTTCCAGGATCATGGATGAAACCAAGTGAAAACTTATTGGCACTGTTAAAGAATGGGGTGGTGACACAGTAGGAATTTCTTTAGTTAGAAGCTCAAGTGATCTTGAAAAGATATGCTAAATTTCTTTTGGGTGAAGTGCTGCTACAGTTACCTGTTATACTACTTTTGATTCAAAATTCTGGATTTTTTAGCTCGTTAGCTTCTGCCATGTGCCTATGTTACATTACTTTGTGAATATGAAGTTAACGGACGGTTACCTTACATTACTCTTTAATTCTCTTTTTACTTTCTAAAGGCAGCCTATGCTTTTTTAATTCAGTTATTGTTTTCCATGTTGTTTGATATATAGAAAATTGGTACTATTCTTTTAAGAATTTATGAATTGGATTTTGAATTTTGATTTAGTTTTTAAGAGTAAAGTTAGCTACTATACTACTTGATAAGAGACAACACTCTATGTATACTTCTACTTCTATTTATGAAAGGTACACTTTGAGTCTATCTTGATCGCAATTCATAATGATTTTGGAGGACATAGTGTTTAGTAATTGTAGTAAAGAGATTCCCAGTGTTAGGCTGCGTGAAACAAGTACTACCCCAATATTGGTTTGGGTTTAGACAAATTACATATTTGGAGACGACTTGGATCTCTCTTGTTCATAGATCATGAAATCAGATCAATATTCATTTTTCAATAGATCTATTTATCGATAGAAAAATATAAATCTCTATATGAATCTATCTCCATATCTAAATATGGAAAAATCGACACTTCAAGGGCGTAACCAACGGTAAGAAAAGACTTGGCTGTCAATTTTGGGTGTTGTGCTTTGTTGTGTTGGTAGTAATATTTTCATTGGGACTGTAATCTGACTTTGCATGTTTGATCTTTTTTTTATCTAGGAAATACCATGGTGAAACACATGCTGCCAACTGTAGTTGTTACAATCTGGATTTTACTCTCAAATTTTGTATTAGCTGGACCGACATGAATAGTCTCACAAACTTTTTTCTTTGTAGCAAGCTCAATAATGTAGTAGCATAACTTTGTTCCACAAATAAATATTACATACTATGTTAATTTTAACTGATGATATTACTTTCTTTCTTTTTATTCCTAAACAATTAAAACAAACAGGAAATTATCCGCCAGACAGTCCGATCTCTTCTCCACAACAATATTGCAGAAATATCCGTGCTCAGAACGGGCACGGGCCATATTTACCCATTGGGTAATCATTTTTATCTATTATAAATATGGGTCGAGTATTTTATCCATTATAAACATGGGTTGAGTATTTTAATCATTTTTTGTTTAACCTATTTTTAACTGTTTCATATTCGACTCGATCCACTCGTTTGCCACTCCTATGTGCTATGGGTATTTTTTTTTTATGACACAAGTTATTTGATTTGAACTATTGATAGTCGGCTCTATTGTTAGGCCTATTTTGGTCATCATTGTGAATAATGATAAGAATGGTCAAAGTAAACACTTGGCACAAAAATTCTTACACTTAAGCAAAAATGGGGCTAATGAAATTTTATTGAATATATCATACATCTTATTTGGTGATTGATCCTTAATTAACTAGCACTTCAGCATATGAATCAGTTTTAAAGTATGTATGATGTCAGCCTTTCAAAGTGTACTTACTTTGATTTATAAAGACTGTTTTAGATACCGTGTTACAAATATGAAATTAGTTTCATTTGTTTTGTATTTTCAATTTTCATATTTGATATTCATGGGATACATAAGATTGAACCCATAAAAATCAATACCATAATATAATTAATGGAAGCTTATTGAAAACTAGAGAAAGAACTTCTCTCATTAAAGTCACAAGGTAAGATTGTGCATGTGTTACATAAAAGGAAGTACTTAATTTAAAATGGGTAAGACTGTCATAATCCTTGCATCTTACTACTCTTTGTTTACTCATGGTAGAATTTTCATTCATTATCACTTAAACTAGTAATATATAATTCAAGTGGGAGGACGTTGAATTTTTCATTAAGATTAATTAAAGTGTGATCAATAATATTACTAATCAAGTTTTTTCATATCAGTATTGAAAGCTACGGCATATTCTTCTCTCTTTTTGGTGTTTCAGGTTTACAATATTACTATACTTGCACTTGATCATTATGATTAGAGATAATCCTAAATTTCGTTGCAGACGGCAGTTAATCTGTATATAATTATTTGTATGCATATGTTTTAGTATAGTATATATAATCTTACATGATTTGTTCTATATTTATTTAAGAATGAATGGTAGTCCATTTAAATATTCATACATGACGACTACATATGTCTTTTCTCTGACTAACTCACACTCCATAAAAAATTGAAAGCTTCAGAAGATACTTTCTTGGATTTAGTATTTTGTTAAAAAAAATTAATTACAGATAAAAATAGAAAAAATTACACAAAAATACAATTAGTAATGTTAATTACAAAATATAACTCACTCTATATTACATTACCATATATGGCTCAATTGTATAGAAAAAGAAAGTTACTTTACATCCTTAGCCAAATGGAATTAAAAAAAAAAGAGGCTAAACAACGGTCATCAACAAATTCAGAAGTACATTTTTTCAATCCACCATCTGTTTCATTGGCCGTGCAGAGTTTGACAATCTTGAGCGAAAAAGCTGGATTTGTGTGGAAATGTTTCAAATCAATGCTTCCTTCTAATTCAGAGTATCAAAGCCAGAGCGCAGCTGAAGCTACAAAATCAAGAATCACTTCAGAGCTCAAGCAAATGCTGCTTATGCCTTATTGTATGTTAAAAAGTGACTACATCTGCTGCTACTATACTTATCCAGATAGAGTACAAAATAGTAGTTTCAATGATAGTAAGGAGAAAGAAGCAAAATCGAATGGAAATAGGCTAAACGGTTGTAACACCCCGTATGTATCCTAACCTAACCTACGTAATTTCCGTAACATTCATGGAAATATTGAAACATGAGAGCTTTGATGAATTTTACATTAAATTGTTGGACTAAATTAATCTTGGTGAATGGGCTTGAAAATTGGCCCAAATTAACAAGAAGACATGGCCCAACATGAAAATTTAACCCATTCTTCCAATATTGGTCCAATTGACCAATCAAACTTTGCATTTAATGCTAATAAGGGGATAAGAGAGACTTGAGGGGCTATATAAAGCAAGAAAATAAGATTTTTAATTCATTTGGACGCTCATGATTTCTCTAGAATATTCACAATATTTCCTTGCTCTCAAGAACCCTAAGCCCTCATTCCTTTGGCCAAGTTCATCAACTTGCAAGAGTTGGTAAGTGTTTGTGCTCATTGTTTAATATATTATGTGCATGGGAGGTTGCTTATATGATGTTGGTTATGTTGGTGATGTATTGAGAATTCACTATGTGTGTAAAATTGTATGGTTGCTAAATTGGCAAGGGGTTTTGCCTTGTAAACTTGGAAATAAACTTGTAGTCTTGATGAAAGTGAACTTGATGGATTCAATATTGACATGTGAGATGTGACTATGGCCTTAACTTGTTTTTTCCTTGTCTTTAATGTTTGGAATTGTTATGGTGAATTTGTTCATGGAATAGGTGACGTAAGTGAAGGGAAAGTGTCGTATTGGTAATGTTTTTGTTCGTGTGGAAACCATGGTTGTTAGTTGATGTTTAAGTGACCTAAAATATGTTAATAGAAGCTTACTTATGGCATTGGATCATTTAGTACACAAAAGACCCAAAAACGAACCCCGGTGGCCGAATTTAGGCATCCGCCCACGCAGACGGGCACCTGCGGGCGTAGATGCCAACGCAGGTGGACCTGGAAGTGTTCAGAAGGGCACCTGCGGATGCAGGTCACCCACCTGAGCGCGCAGGTGGCCCCTCCAGACCCCCCAGGGTCCCCTTTTGCATGTTTTTGTCCCGTAATGATCCCCGAACCTCTCTAACCTTCTTGGATGCAATTATTAACTTGTGAATGACCTTAGAGGAGTAAGTTGGAGGTATGGTGAATTATATCAAGTATGGATTTACTTTAATGTGTCGTTGTGAAAGACGTTTATGCAACATAATGACGTAAACGTAACATAGTATTGAAGGGGAAGTGTAAAGTATGATCTTGGTGTGGAATGTTAGTAATGTATGATATCATGGGTGATGTGTGACTTGTTTTTGGTAATGGTAAAGCAGTACATGATATTGTACGAAGGTGAAATGGCATTGTGTGACAATTATGTAACTTATTATCATGTTATACACTTGAAATGAAGTAAGTGGTTAATGTAAGCTTCATTATGTACTTGTGTATAGAGTAGATATAAAGGGAAAGATGAAGTGTTGTATTCACGAGTAAGATTGTGTATCCATATTGAGGAATTAAGGTATGTAAGGTTATTCTTCCCGTAGCCTTCTGCAGCATATAGTATACACCTTGTTATTGTACTTACTCATCTCCGAAATGTCCTAAGGCCTCTCATTTCAGGTTATGATCTATTGTTAAGCATATAGACCTTATTCTTGACCTATTGTCATTTATGTATCACATAATTATGAACATGGTTCCAAGTTCCAAAAGTATTATATTCAAAAGTTCCAATAATAATATGATCATCGAATGAACTTTTCTCAAGATTAAAGAAGTAATGTTGTGAAGAGAAGTGATGTGTTCTTGGGTGGTATCCCATGGGGTTAAAATACCTCGCATGGGTCGATCCCAATATCTACGGGTGGTATCCCATGGGGTTACAATACCTCGCATGGGTCGATCCCGCTGCTACGGGTGGTATCCCAGGGGCAAAGGAAAAGCCTAGCATAGGTCGATCCCAAAAACTGTTGATTACCCACTGATCAGCTTGGGTCCCGAGCATTGTAAGAATGGAAGGATGAGTTATGAATGAAGAGGTGAATGATCAAGAAACGATTGAGCGTAAAGATAAAAGAAGTAACCCATCTAATGTACATATTTCCACACATATAGAGTGATGACTTATCCATGTTCGTTCTTTGCTTATATTTGATTCCATTGAAGCAGTGATGTAGCATATAGTCTATTATGGCCTTACATACTCAGTACATTCTTCGTACTGACCCCTTTGGGGAAATTTACCTTACTTGCTGTAGGCACAGGTACTAGTAGACCTCCACAGTAGGTTGCAGATCTTTGGTGAGTTCCAGTTGGTTCGGGGCTTTCGGGGTCTCTTGTGTACATTTATTCTGGTACTGTAGTGTTGTGTAAGGCGGGGACTGTCCCGAATTTAAGACATTTATGTGTGTACTCTTGTTAGAGGCTTTTGTAGACCGATGTGGGTATATGAACGAAGAGTTTTATGTCCACCTTGACTTGATGGCCTCGACGGCCAAGTTTCACATATGTATATATATCTATATAACACATGTTCCATGATTTCCGTTATTGGCCTCTTATGTTCTCATGCGATAGTGGTGTTTTCCATGGCATGTATATGAATGAATAGAAGCAAAGCTTGGTTCTCTCGGGCCTTATCAGCTACGGGTGCCAATCACGCCTCAATGGGATTTGGGGTGTGACAACGGTGTAAAGCTTTTTATGGTGTCAAAAGGAAAGTAGAGGTTCCTTGAGGCATATAGGCTGAAACAATGGTGGTCTGATGACTTGGAACTCCAAATGGCTCTCAAAGCTACTTTCTTTGCAAATAAAAGGTGTTAAAGAAGGAGGGTACGCTTCCTGAATTCTTTGCGTGCAGCTCAAAAGCTGAATCTAAGTTATTGTTTACAATAATTATACAAATATATACACAATGCATTTGCATTGTATATGTGTGTATAGAATAAAGAGGAACAAGAAAATTACCGAAATTTTTTTTTGTATTGTATATACAACAACATACAATACAATATACAAATATATACAATAATATATAATACAATAAACAAATATATACAAATATATACATTGTTGTACCAAAAAACAACTTCGTCTTCTCCTCGAATCCAAGCATCAAATTCATTCAAAAACACCTCAAAACTACACCAAATCATCCAAAATTTCATATTTGGGCTCCTCAATACATAACCTATCTTTGATAACCAAACCCACTCGAAACAGAGTTTATTTAAGAAAATATTGGGACCTCGAATTGTAGAAAAACACTCGAAACGATGCTGAATTTTTCACCAATTTGTTTGAAGTTTTTTGGGAGTGAATTGGGAAAGAAGTGAAGTGAAAATCGTGAAGAAGAAGCTGGAAATTTGGTCTGAGAAGTGTTGTTCCCTATATAACTAGAAAGAAAAGTTAGTTTACAGTAAATAGCCAAATCAAATTTAAGACTATAAAGTGTAAAGTATATTTGCTAATTATATTTTTGTGTAATTATCCTATAAAAATAAAGCTACAATTTAGTTTTTCAAATCTAATAAATCAAAATTATCAAATTGAATAAATCAAAATCATAAGGAGAGAAATCAAACCGTATCAAAATAAATTAGGTATCATATTAATATAACATTTTAACAAACTAAATATAAAAAATATTGAATCAAAATATCTAAAATTCATGCTGTATCGACTGACAAATGCCCCTAATCAATACTCTGTTCATTTATTTTTACTTGTTCAATATTTTAAAATATAAATTTTTATTTTTACTTGTTACTTTTAACATATTAAAAAAAGATGAAAAAAATTCTATTTTATCTTCAGCATTAATTACTTATTTTTCAAATAATTTCTTTAAGATTATACTGACATTACGATAAAATACTTATCTTAATTGTTATTTTTAATGCAAAATTTGGAGGAAGAAATTAGAACATTTGGTGGGAAAGATTCCTAGAATATCATTGATGAGGACTTGAAGTATTAAGGGCCCGTTTGGCCATGTAAGATGAAATTATGATATAAAATTATATGAGGTGAAGTTGAAGTTTTGTTTGAATATGTAATTTGGGATTTTAAGTTGTATTTTTTTTCTTATAAATAAAAAAATCTCCTTAGTTGTGACAACTATCAAAATTGCCCTAATTTTGTATATAATCTTACCAAATAAGCAAAAGTTCATAGCAAAAGTATAATACACTATCACAAAATTATTCTAAAAAAATACAATATTTATTGATCAAATAATAAATTAGGTGAATAATAAATGATAAAGTAGAAGTTGATTTAAAATAATAATAAGTTTTGTAGGCGTTTGACCATGAAAATCAAAAATATTTGAAGTTGAAGTTGTGTTTGGTCATATCTTTTTTGAGAGATTTTTTAACTATAAAGGTGAGGTTGAAATTAGAAAAAAGTGAAAACAACTTGAGACTTGTTTTCACTTTTTCAAATAGAACTCTAAATTGTATTTAGAGTTTTTATGGCCAAAAATCATTTTTTAATAAAATAAAAAGATTTTTCGAAAAAAAAAAGAAGTGAATATTTCTCATGACCAAATGGGGTTATATGTTGGTGAGAGTAATGATTAAATGAGATATAAATGATTTAAAGATTGATAAAAATAATACTATGAACTATAAATTTTATTTACAGATGAAATAAATGATTGGTAAATAAAAATGGTGGGGTTCTTTTAACAAAATATAAACTTGTGGATTAATTTTTGTACTTGAAAAAAAATTTCAAATAATGATTTGAAATTTTCAAATCATGCTTTTTTGGAGAATTTGGGATTTCATGTCATGATATGAAATCATGAGATGAAATCAGAAACGCTGATTTCATCTCATGATTTCATATCACAGACATGAAATTGCATGTCCAAACACCTACTAAGTCTGAACCACTTTCTTACTTGGAATTTTTCCCTGTATTATCTTTAATATTTATTACTTATTCTCTAAATTATTTTTAAGAAACATGCACATTATAAAATGGACAAATAAAATTGGACGGAGGAAGTACTCCCTCCGTTTCGTTTTAGTTGACCCTCTTGCTAAAAATATTTATTCAATTTAGTTGTCCCATTTATATATCAAGAGAATTTTATTACTCCCTCTGTTTTAGTTTTTCCTCTTTTTAAAAATATTTGTTTCAATTTGATTGTCCCATTTATAAAATCAAGAGAATTTTAATATATTCTTTCAATACTACCCCCGTCATTAAATAGCTACACAAAATGTATATATACTCAAATTTATATTTTCAAAGCATAATTAATAAGGCTAATTTGGTAAAATAAATCCCTAATAAATATTTTCTTAAGGGGAGTGCCAAGTCAACAAGGACCAACTATTATGAAACGGAGGGAGTATATTTTTTCAATACTACCCCTACCATTAAATGACTACATAAAATGTATATACTCAAATTTATATTTTCAAAGCATAATTAATAAGGTTAATTTGATAAAATAAACTCCTACTCTCTCCGTTTTAAAATAGTTGACCTTTGTTGATTTTACACTCCCCTTAAGAAAATATTTATTAGGGGTATATTTTATCAAATTAGTCTTATTAATTATGCTTTGAAAATATAAATTTGAATATGTATATACTTTGTTTAGTCATTTAATGAAAGGGATAGTATTGAAAGAACGTAATAAAATTCTTTTGATTTCATAAAATGAACAACTACTCCCTCCATTCTACTTTACTTGGCCTCTTTTGACTTGACACACCCATTGAGAAAACATTAATTAGAAGTGTATTTACAAAATTAACCTTATTAATGATGTTTTGAAACTCTAAATCTAACTAATACTATTTTTTTTGTTATTTACTATTGATGGTAATTTGGAAAAAAAGTAATAAAACACTCTTGATTTGCGAAAATGGACAAGTAATTTGAAATAAACATATCTAGAAAGAAGGTCAAGTAAAATAGAACGGATGAAATAAATTAAAGAAAATATTTTTAAAAAAAGGACCACTAAAATGAAACGAAGAAAGTAATAAATATTTTTTTTAAAAAAAAATCAAATCAATAAAGATCAACTTATTTTAAAACGGGGGAGTAATTAGGACATTTGGTGGAAAGAATCCTAGAATTTCATTGACGAGGACTTGAGTAGTGTTGGTCTCCTCGTTAGTTGTGGGCTTGTGGGAGTTGAGTAGTATCAAGTCCGAATCTCTTTCTTAGAATATCATTGGTGTTCTCGGACCAACTTATCCAATACTCCCTTCATTTTATATTAGTTGTTCCTTTTTTTATTTTACACACATATTAAGACATATAAATAAAAAGTTAACTTTACTAATATACTCCTTAAGAAGTTTTTTAAAATTTATAAGTGTTCACACTTTCAAAAAGAATTAATTATAAGGATAATATGAAAAAGAATTAATTACTAATTCTCTCTTACTTTAATAAGGTGGACAACTAATATGAAACAATCACTTTACTAAAGTGGACAACTAAAATAGGACGAAGAGAGTACTACTACTCCGTCTATTTTTATTTATCCATATTTAATTTGACATAATTTTTAAAAGTAATTTTAATATATCACTCTTATTAATTATAAGTCATCTAAATGTTGAGAAATGAATAATATTTAATAAAAAGAGTAAAATAGACACAAAATAGTAAATTATCTTTTAATTTTTTAAATTGTACAAGTAAAGTTGGACAACTTTTTTAATATACTGAACAAGTAAAGATGGAATGGATTTCTTAATTTAGTTTAAGAAAGAGTTAGTGCTATAACCATACTTAAATTATCATTTTTACAAGTTTTATATTTGAACTGTCCATTATTTCCTGTATCTGTTTAAATTATCACTTTATTGTGCTAAAACACACTGAATTTAGATTGGTAAATCAAATATTGAATAGTTAAAATACGAAATTCACAAAAAGATTGTAGTTTAGATTTGTCTTTTTCCATTAACTCTAAAAAAATAGTTTATGATTAAAAATACATCTAAAATATTTCATTTTTTTGAGTTTCCTACATAAATTATCATCAAAGTTTTATCTAGACACACCTTAATTATCATTGTTACTTTTTCTACCAAAATATCACGTGTAATAAATCAGATATGAAAATCAAACTCCTTAATTTGGTTTAAAAAAAGGGATGATATAAAAAAAGCGAAAGGTGAAAAAAGCACCTAAAGTATTTTAATTTTTTGAGTTTCATACCTGAATTATCATGTGTGTGAGTTTCATAACTGAACTATCACCAACTTGTTATCAAAACTCACTAAACTATTTATGACTCACTTTTCCTAACTGAAAGTTCAGGTATGAAACTCAAACAATTAATAATTTAGGTGTGTTTTGCTAACTAGGTGATGATAGTTCAGGTAGGAAACTCACACACTTGATGGTTTAGATATGAAACTCAAAAAATCAGGATACTTTAGGTATGTTTTGAACCATTAACTCTATAAAAAAATGTCTTTTAGTTTTACCTCAACTGTCACTTATGTTCTTCAACTTTGGGAGTCCACAAGTACGGACGTGTGTATATGTTTGCTTGTTCAATTTCAGTAGTTTAAGTGCCTATTTATGCGTATCAAAATTGAAGCACACAGGTGTTAGCTGAGACCAAGTTAAAAGACACGTTAATGTGTTATATCTTCTTCAAATATTGCATTTTTTGGTTAAGTATTTTTTTTTAAACCTCATCAAAACCTACAACCTCTGCCACAACATCAACTCTTTGGGTAAACACTCTATGATGAGTATTTTGTGATGATACAAGCTCATAACTAAGTAGGCATTTGGCCATGAAAATTAATTTTTTTAGAGTTGGAGTTGAAGTTGGAGTTATGTTTGGCCATGAAAAAAATTAGAGTTCTTTTTGTCTTTTTGTGAAAGAAGTAGGAGTGAAAAAAATGAAAACAAGTAAAATTTATTTTCACTTTTCCAGAAAAAAATTTCACTTTAATGAAATAAATGTTATGGCCAAACACCACAAAATTTCACTAAAGTAAAATAAATTTTTGAAAAAAAGTAAAAAAAATTCATAGCCAAATGAGCCCTAAATGACAGACAAGAATTAGATTCGATCACAAATCTCTAACATGTAAAATCCACCTCCCAACTAGTCAACTATCGCCTTTTTGGCATTTTTGATTAAGTAGAAAAGGTCAAAGACGAAGAAATCCACAAGTATTGAAAAGACACATGTATATTTGGATAGGATTAAATAAGTAAATGGTGAATAAAAAATCCAATTTGTCCCCCATTACAGAAGTTCCATCGCAGTTTCTCATATTGGTGCTATACTTCCTCCTAGCTGTTCCATCTTTATTTATCCAACTTATTGATTTGACACATTTTTTAATGAGCATAAATAAAATAATAATTTATTATATTATTCTTTAAACATAATAAATTTAATTAAAAAGTTATTGATAAATTATTTTTTTAATCTATTCTCTAGAAAGGTTCCGGCCTTTTTTTTTTTGACCTGAAATTACTGCCTCATAATTAAAAATGAAAGGTGCTTACTAATTATCATTTTTTTTGGCAATAATTATTTTAATTTTTCACCTGATATATTAAAGATCATAAAATTAAAAAATATTTTAATATATTTATTATAATTTTAATTTAAAATCATAAAATTTAAATATGTTTTTTATTTTATTAAGCTTCATACCAATTAAAAACAGGTCTCTTTTTTAAACGTGGAAGTATAATGGAAAAATAAAAGTGGACGGAGGTAGTAGCAAGTCTCGTCCAACTTTCTTCTTCCATCGACTTTCTAGGAAGCTTCAACGAGAAAAACAATCCCAACGCCATTTCTCACATTTCCATCTTCTCGAAAGTGACCTACATTATACATTATCAATATAAATAACTCCTAATCCTCATCAAACTATACAATAAAAAGAAATAATAATCCCAATCTTTTTATCAACAATGGGGAAACAAGAAAATCAAAACGTCGTCGTAATGAGGCACGGTGATCGACTAGACAACTTTGAGGAATTATGGGTAATGAAAGCGGAAAGGCCATGGGACCCACCATTGCATCAAGATGGTAAGATCCGGGCATTTTGTACGGGTCAAAAGATCCGATCCAATATGGATTTGAAAATCCATCGGGTTTTTGTTTCGCCGTTTTTGAGATGTGTACAGACTGCTGCTGAGGTTGTACGTGCACTTTGTGATGTTGCGGAACGTAATGGGGAATCGAATTTGTTGTCCTCGAATTCTGATTCTGTTATCATTGATCCATCGAAAGTCAAAGTAGGTATTCTCAAAAAATATGAACTTTGATTAATATTTTAAAATATAGTTTTTTATCATTTTGATATGAGAAAAATTGCAACTCTTATACTTTTTTCATATAGTTTTTGAATATCTAAATTTTAGTTTTAAAATATCGAATTAATCTTATCTAATTTAGCTTTAAAAATTACTCCAACTATAGTTAAATTGAGTCTCGAAAAATGGAATATGACAACTAAAAAGGAACGAGGGAGTATCTTTTATTTTGTTGAATTGCGTGACACACAAAATACAAGTTAGGATTTTGAGTTTATGAGTTCCGTATAAACTGTATACTCTGTTCATTTCAATTTGTTTATTTGGTTTTAACTTGATGTGGAGTTTAAGAAAATAGTCCCTCCCTTCACTTTTAGTTGTCCACTTTGGATTTTGCACATCCTTAAGAAACAATGATTAATATGTATTTTACTAAAATATTCATATTAATAATTTATGTATAGTCTTAGTTATTGAAAAATGATTTGGGAAATAAGTAATTAATGTTAAGTGAAAGGTGAACGGAGGGAGTAAAAAAAAGACTTTTTGAATCATGTGGTGTTAAGTTGAATTGTGTGACAACCAAAAGCAAAGTTGTTTTTGAGATTATAAGTTTTGAATTCTAGAAAAGACAGTTTACTGAGTTGATAAACTATGTGTGTGTGTGAATTTTTTTAGTACAAATAGTGCTGGATTTGAGCCAAAGTTACTGGTTTAGCTGAATTCGCGAGCAAAGTGTAGCTCCGGCCCAGTAATAACAACAACATATGCAGTGTAATTTTGTAAGTGGGGTCTGGAAAATATGGTGTGTACTCTGCTAACACCCTAGTCTGAAAGCTTAACTTTCATAGGGGGAATATATCATTGATTGTCTTTGTCTAGTACTACTAGGAAGAACTGTGTTTGTGATAAGAAATTTTGTATGCTCAAAATTTGCCGTTTTAATGTTTTATCTGTCACAAAAAAAAAATTAATTTATTTCTTGTATACTTGACCTTACAACTTAGCCCTCTTGTTTCATGAATGAATATCAATAAGAGTGGTCAGTTGGAAGACTTTTAGTAGATTCCTGAGGGAGCAAAGGCAAAGCACTATTGCAACTATCATCTTTTTTGTTTTTTCCCTCCTTACCGTTGAGCATATGAGGTGTGACATCAACCTTTATGAAGAAGAAAACCTTTCACTCCCTTCCATTTGTTCAATACTCGACTTAATCTATGTTCGATTATAGGTCTTGCTGCAATTAGTTTGTTCATTTTACCTAAAAATTCACACAAATTTCTTTTAGCTGTTTTGACTTTGATCAGTGATTTAAGGATTAGTTCACCAGCCATATTGCCATTAGTGATGAATCTAGAAATTTCGTTAAGGGTGTTCAAGATTTAATATATACATATCAAAAATAATTTTTGATCTATATACTTTGTATGATTTTCTATATACATGATACAATTTTTCAATGAATGATGTTCAACTGGCCACCCTTCACTACATGTAGCTACGCCCCTGATTGCCATAGTCCTTTGAGGTCCTAGTTGAGGATGATGTTTGGTGATTTGAGTGGCTCTGCTCGACTGCCCAGTTGGTTAAAATGTCTCCACTTTGCATGTAGCAATTACCAATATGTCAAAGTCAACCTGAATCCCAGCTTGTTCAACTCATTGTTATTAGGGTTGATTGCCTGTGTGCGTATTTTCTGACAAAGTATAATTAGCTTTTAATTAAAACTGAGCTTGATTTCAGAATGAGCTGGGAATTAGGCCTTCCTATTGTTGGCACCAATTGAGTCGTCAATTTATCAAGATTGGACAAAAAATTGATCCTTGGTTTTGTGACAAAATGGTGTTCTATGTTCACGCACACAACTCGAATTCTGGTATGCAGGAGAAAGAGAGAACACAACCTCAAAGGAAGAACAGAGAAAAAGAATGTTATGTGGTAGTTAGGTCCATTTGTAGACATATGTAATATGTTCCATCGCTTAAGCTATACCAGGACTTAGAGTTGAATATGCTTCTTCTGTGCCATGAAACTTGTTGCAAAATTGATATGACTCTGTTGAGTCTTTGTAGAAGCAGGGGTATGAGAGACATGCAGAAATCTACACGCATACTTTTGCTCAACTTCAGCATTCAAATCAAATGGCTTTTCTTTGCTGTCATCTTCTTGGGAAATGGTTCTCTTCATATGTTTCTGGATAACTTTAAAACTTTTTCTTCTTTACATTTTAGGTATCTATTGAATATGGTTTGTGTGAAATGCTGAATTTAGTAGCCATAAGAGCTGCTGCAGCTCCGAAGGATGGGGATTTCAAATTCAGTCTCTCACAATATGAATCTGAGTTGCCTGCTGGAACTGTAGATAACACTGTTGAACCTGTGTATAAGAAGGTATTTTGTAGGATATGAGTTCTTGCTTCAGTTTTGTTTGTTGGCATAGTTGAGTATATGCATGATAAATTGTTTCTCTACTTATTATATCTTATGCCTCTGAAATTGCAGCTGCCAGAGTGGGAAGAGACGTTGGAAAGTGCAAGGGCTAGATATAAGGAGGTAGTTAAGGCCCTTGCTGATAAGTATCCTTCTGAGAACCTGTTGTTAGTCACACATGGTAAGTATTCTTGCATGGTTATGCATTCTCTAGGTCCAATGTAGGTTGTGAAGTGGTGAGTAAAGGCTTTCTAATCTCCAAAGAGCATAAAGGTCAGTTGTAAAAGACTGCTTCTACAGTGGCAAAATCAGTCAGATATGTTTCAATTTAAATGTTGTATCTTTGTGGGTGGCAAATCTAGTTCCAGATTGCTTGCTATTTGGCTATCTGAAGTAGCTTCTTTCTCACGTGTCGCATGTTTTGATTTCTTGTGGCTGTGCGTTTTCCCTTTGTCATTTTTTTAAGAACAATATGTATCTTTCTAGTGCCACTGAAGAGAATACTGCTAAAAACAACTCCATTTGCACTCCATGAACTTTTCCGTAACTCTACATACTCTTTAAGTTTTAGCGATTAGATAAAGTTGGAAACAACCCTTCCTCATGAAAGCGACCTGATGAACTTGTTAAGTGGCACCAATACTCTTGCCTTCCATTTATCATGAACCAGCTGCTAAACTGTAAATTGGCAGATCTAGTTTTTTTTTTCTTCTTGATTGAAAATCTTAAACGAGTGGCGTTGGTAATAATTACGGCTTGATTTGGTGCATCAATTACTGTCAAAAACTGGGTGTACCTAATTGAAAGTCTTCCTGCGTTTTCTTACAACAAATGTGACATAATTCTACTGTATAATTTGTCTATCGGCTGTAGATAAAAGGCATATTCGTGTTAGTTTCTTAATAAAAAACAGAAGGCATAAGTTCCCCAACATCATAATAAATGCATAGAACCAGCATATATAGATGATATGCACAAATGAGATAGTATTCCTGATCTCTTATTAACTCTTCCTTCATTAATCCAGGTGAAGGAGTAGGCTCCATCTTTACTGAGCTTAACAAGGATGCAACTGTATTAGAGGTAGAATATTGTGGACATTTGTATGCGAACAGAAGTATCCAATTCGGAGAGAACCAATCATTTACTGCTGGAGAGTTTGTATACGAGAAACAAACCGGTATACTATCAGCTTCTAAATAAAACCAAGTCTACCAGACTATAAGTGATTTTATTGTTCGGTTTCGTCCCTCTCTGCCATGGCTGTTACTTATCGTCCATTTGTCGAAGCTTGCTTGTCCATTTAGATGTGTTAAGGTTTCCATTGCTGAACTATGTTATTACTCTTTTCTTTTCTCCCTTGTTTTTAAACTTATGATTTGAAAGAGAGGATTATGGTATTGCATCTACTATACATTCTGTTGAAATAAATACGTTATCCAGATTGCCTCTGTTACCACCTTGTAATTTTGAAATCCCAAGATGCATTTTCTCTGTTGGACTACTTACATCCCAGTTGCAATTGTTATTTTGAGAATGATTTGTGGTATTGGTGACTACTGCTTCCATCTCAAATGAATCACCGTTTTCTTCGAGTTGTTCCAAAGAAAGTGATCATATACCATAAAAAGAATATTTAAATCTTGTAGTTTTCTACCATAAGAAGCCATATGAGATTTGCACCCAAGTGTGTGACCTATTGCTAAATGGTTTGAATGAACATTTTGAAATTACGGTTTAAATTCTAGTAGTACTCGTACGACTAAGAGGTAGTACACATCCGGTGGAATAATTGAGGTACGCAAAATATTTGCACCACTGCATAAGACATCAGTAAATGGATTAAATCAATAGAGTTGAATGACTTCCAATAATTGTTTCATTAGTACATCATAAAAGGCAAACGAGGGGTTATAAGTACCTCCATATTAATGCCTAACCCTTCTGTCATGTCAACCGGCATGTCACATGGTGTACTAAAATCAAAACCTTGAAGCAAACGTGCAAAGGTGAGGAGCGTAACAAGTGTCGCGAAATTCATTCCTGGACATGATTGTCTTTCTGAACCAAATGGAATAAATTCAAAATGTTGACTTTGACTAGTACCGTCACCGTTCTTTTCTCGATGATCGGTTGTCAAAAATCTTTCCGGCATGAATTTTTCAGGGTTTGGCCAAACGCACGGATCCCGATGTATCTTCCATGCATTTACAAACTAACGAGTACCTTTTGAAACATCATAGCCAAGTATTTTACAATCTTTCACTGCTTCATGAGGTACTAACAAAGGTGCTGGAGGATATAAACGCAGTGCTTCTTTAATAATAGCTTGTAAATAGGCTAAATCTTGGAAATCAGACTCTTCTATCCACTTGTCTTTACCCACTTTTACGTGTATCTCCTCTTGGGCACGTCTCATAACATTTGGATTGTTCAACAATAAGGACATTAGCCATGTCCATTGAACTGCAGTAGTATCAGCTCCAGCCAAAATTATAACCTACACATTTGTATATAATTAGAGAATTGATAATCCAACTTATTTGCATCGATATTCATCTGATTTACGCAAATGTTCCCTTTTTAGGCCACAACTTAGAAAATTTTCCCAACTCCTAAAAGTTGGGACTGACAAAACATTAGTCTGGTGCCTAATGTCTATAATTTAATTTAGATCATGGTAGAATGTTTTTTTTTAATGAGATTTACAATTTGCTCAAAAGAAATATGTAGATTGTTATATAAAATGGTTTGTTTTTCTTTCTTTTTTTTATACATGTCGTAGATTCACATGGGAATTCGGTATATTTTCATAACTAGGATTTACATATACAACATATACCACAGTCAAAGGGGAAGTTCGCATTGTATTTAGGTTAGTTAAGTAACATGGATCGAACTCTCCAGTTTCAGTCTTCCTCACCGGAGTGAAGCTCCACTATTTAACAAAGTGAAAGAAATATGTGCTAGCATATTCGATTACGAGGAAATTAAAAAAAAAAAAGGGTCATTTACTAAATACCTAAAAGGGACAACTGGTGAAAAATTTAAAAAGTTAGAAGAAAGAACATACCATTACTGTTGACTTGACAGTTTCTTGAGAATAACCATAGGCCTTGAACTCATCATAATTTGTTACACGAAGCAAGGCATCTATAACGTTTTGGTTCTCATGATCATTGCCTATTTTTGCCTTCTTAATATGTTCATCCACCCAATTTTGTAGAACATCATCTAGGTCCTTATGAATTCTCTTTGACTCTTCATTATTTTAACATGCCCTTGAAAATCACATACTTAAATAATTGGAATGGAATTGCATCATATAAAATAATTTGCCCTGCCACATACATAATGTCTTTGAATACCCTTTTTAAACATTGTGCCTCTTCATCTTCCTCCACATTATCATATCTCTTCCCACATCCCATCTTCACAATTATGTTTAAAGACAACATTTCAAACCATAGAGTCATGTTAACTTTGGTACTAATTGGCGTTATTTCTCTTGTGTTGTCATTGTTATTAAGTTGTGTTGATGAAATAAGCAAGTCTTTAATACTCGATTCCACCTCACTCATTCGAAGATGCCTCGTTTTGTCAAGTCTAGTGCTAGAGAGATGAAGGAAATAAAATCACTCAAAGAAATAATATAAGTACAAGTGAAAGATGAACAATGGCTAAATAGAAGAAATTAATTAAACAAGAGACAAGAGGTAGGAGCTTTATTCAATAACTCAAACAAACTCTTGAAATTCTACTCTATATCTGACTACCTCACAACCTAAGAAAATATGTAGCAACCACCCCTATTTATAATAGTGCATAACCAAATTAAACTAGGACTAGAAAACCTATTCCTATATGAACTAGGACAAACAAATCATAATCATAATTAGACATGATTTAAATAAATACCAAAAATATTAAATCCCAAACAACTAAGGATTTCTACTCCAACTTTGAATTATTATTTTCAACATCCTCCCGTAATTCAAAGTTGGGTTTCTGTATTGAGCACTTCTCTTCCAATCTTCAATTTCTTGTTTGTGTTGGAGAATTACTCTACAACCTTCAATTTCTTGGTTTAATTCCAACATAGCCTCCCTTGAACCAAGATCTTCAAACTTGAGCATGCCTTGAATAATACCATATCTTGTAGAAGTCAAGTACCTTAGACTCCCCATCAATTTTCTAAAATAAGTAGCATCAACGAAATTACGAGTGTCATCTTTAGTTAGCTTCAATTTTTCTTCAACGCGATCCAAAGTCAATTTGACTTTCTTCATGTCAAACATCTTCAATATGTCATCATCATATCTTTTCCTCTTCTTGTAATCTTGAATATTTTTTTCTTGCCTTAAAATCATCAACTTCTCCAGTTGATTTGTACTTGGCTTTGCGTGCCCATTCGACTTCAGTTTGTATTTTTGTATGTGGTAGAGAAATATCATCAACAATCAATTTTTCACGCTCTTCAAAATCTTCAATTTTGAATAATGGCTCAAAGTTGCTTTTATCTTCAATATCATAATCATGCACTTCAATTGCGAATCTAAACCCTTAATTATTTCTGCTTCAATTTTGGGTAGATCATCAAAAACTTGCTCTTGGTGAACACTTTTGCTTCTTTCATTACTAGCTTCGTATTCAATATTTCCACACAATTTTTCTTGTGCGACAACGGTGGGTATTTCTTTTTCAATATCCTCACCTTGTATAGACCAATCATGTCTATTACACTTTTCATGACTTAAATTACTAGCTTCTATTGAAAGAACATTAGTTTCAACCAAATCATCATTTTTAGTCATTTCAAGAATTATTGGCAAATCAGTTTGGACACTATTAGAGTCCTCTTTAAACTCAAAGACATCTATTCCACAACAAAAAATATCTTTACCTTCACTTGTTTTCTCCACTGTTTCTGAATTTTGATCTTTTTCATCAATTTCTGCCAGATTTGTTAACTCTTCATTTTCTGTTGGTTGATCATACTTTGCCTGCAATGTCTCCTCCACTAATTCAATTGTCTATTGATTTAGGGACATCTCATATGTCACCAACTCATCTTCTAGCTCATCAAGTCTCAAAGTATTAAGATTTTGAGTAGCCTCTACGACTATCTTCTTGTCATGAAACTTCAAACTTAGAGATTCTAATATCTTTTTAACAACTTTAACTTCTTCCAATATTTCTCCATTGACCTTCATATTATTAATAATTTCTCTAATTCTTATAAAGAATTCTTTAACAGATTCAGTTGGTTTCATCTGGACCAACTCATACTGTCTCCAAAGCTCTTGAAGTTTCTCTTTCTTCACGTCAACAACACGTCGATGGTATTTCACTAAAATTTTCCAAACTTCCTTTGCCGATTCGACATATAAAATTTTGATGGATACATGCAATTCAACCTTGCAGTCAATGTAGTACCGTGCCTTATAATTCAATTATCTATTTTTCTCCAATTGAATAGTTATTTCACCCATTAATGTTGTGCCTTCCGGGGGCTCTACAAATCCATTTTCAATAATGGACCATAATTCATTAGCCTTGAAAAAAATTCTTCATCTGTTGATACCAACTCTCAAAATTTTTTCCATCAAACTCAAAAACAGGACAATCAGGTAAATATGGAATATCCATATTCTCCTATATATGTCGGATCTCACACGAGGCTCTAACAGGATTTCACACAAGCTCTGATACCAATTTGAAGGAAATAAAATCACTCAAAGAAATAATATAAGCACAAGTGAAAGATCGAACAATGGCTAAATAAGAAATTAATTAAACAAGAGACAAGAGGTAAGAGGTTTATTCAATAACTCAAACAAACTCTGGAAATTCTACTCTATATCTGACTACCTCACAACCTAAGAAAATATGTAGCAATCACCCCTATTTATAATAGTGCATAACCAAATTAAACTAGGACTAGAAAACCTATTCCTATATGAACTAGGACAAACAAATCATAATCCTAATTAGACATGATTTAAATAAATACCAAAAATATTAAATCCTCAACAACTAAGGATTCTTACTCCAACTTTGAATTATTATTTCCAACAAGAGAGCTTGTTGCATGATTAATTTTCGTACATGGCAATAATATGGACCGTAATTAGCGTGAGAAAATCTCGCGTACCCATATGCAGTGTATTTTCCTGTTGAAGACATAATTAAGTAATTAGAAGTATGTTATCTTAACAACTTATCTTTTAATTGAAATGATCACATAATTCAATATAAGCCATAGTTGCAGTGTATAAAATTTACATGTTTAGCCACTTCGAAACTAATTTCAGGCATATGTGATCGAAGTTGTAAAAATTCGCTTATGAAGTTTATAGTGGCAAAGTTCCAACATTTTTGCTTTTTGGCTTGCCAAGGGCAAAACGATGTTTGTCCGGAATTTAGTTTGCCAAATTCAAACTTTAGACAATCGTGCATGAAGTTTGTCTTGGCAAGATTAAACTTCAAAGTTCAAAAGTCTGAAATTGAAAGCATTTTTCTGAAGTTTGAATTACAAATTTTCATCTCTGACACTTCATTAAACTCAATTTTCATATTCAAAATTCAAGATCCAGTTATTCAAGCCTGTAATGATGGTGATTTTAATACCGAAAACCTTTTAATTGCAAGTTATAGCAGATTTTTGAAGTTTTATTTATTTAAAAATATATATATATATATATATATATATATATATATATATATATATATATATATATATATATATTAATCTAAATCCCTCCTAATTTCATGTTTATCTTTTCCATCTCTCCTCATTTAAATATTCTATTTTTTGTGTTTATCTTTTTCCTCTCTCCTATTTACTGTTTAGATAGTTATTGTATGAGTAAAATTTGGTCATTAAATTATCTTCTTTTTTACACGTTTTTGCCTTTTCAGAAAAAAAAACTTTCCCTATTGTATTAGATTTATTTCACTATGTATTGTATGGATAGGATATATAATATGGTATGTTCACCTTATTATAAAAAGTTTTTTTATATGTATGAAATAGATGTATATAAATTGTTTTACTTAATCTTTTTATACCAGTTTATATACAAACAAGATTAGTGTATTGATTGTGTATAAAATGTGATATATCTATCTAGTTTGCTTTTATTTTTCGGGGTCTGAAATTTGTATAGAAACTAGAATATTTTATTTTTGAAAAATTATTTTTACATGTTAGTATGTAAGAAATTTGTGCATATTTTAGTGTATTAATTGTGTATCAAATATGGTACATTTAATTAGCTTAGGGTTGCTTTTATTTGTTAGGTGTCTAAAATTAATGTATAAATTTGTGTATCTTTAATTTTTTTTTTTGTTTATACAAGTTTGTATGTAAGAAATTTGTAGACAAACTAATATGAATCATGAATGCGAAGTTGTTCACTGAATTTGCTATTTTATTAAAAAAAATAAAAAATCATGAATATATACAAATATGTTTTATGTATGGATTGTATCTAAAATATGATAAATTTAACTAGTTTATGTATACTTTTATTTTCTGGGTTCTGAATTTTGTAATGTATGTTTCGCATTGTTAGTTACTTATCAAGTTGTATTATTTGTTAATAAATACACATAAAAAGAGTATAAAGTTTGATTTTTCAATAAAACTTTCCATTCAGTCAGTGGTGCATTGCTTAAGAGAGCAGAACTTTGTCGCAAATGTCCTAGCAAAAAATGGTGCAGCAAAGAAAATCTTTTGACAACACAATCCTTTTTGCAGTTCCTCCTATGTATGCCCTTAAATATGTATGGGCAGACATCCTAGGAACTTCTCATATTAGGAACCTCAAACAAACCACTAACTCTGATGAGGCAAACTCCTTTATTTTGGAGACTGACTAATAGTCGGGCATGTAATGTATTATTACTCTATGTTTTCTATTTTAGTTAATGCATCTCCTAAATTGCCAAAAAAAAACAACAACAAACTTTCCATTCAATAAAAATTGTGTATAGATTCTGCCTCTCCACAATTTATCCGTTACATCTTTTTTTCCCAACACAAACAATAGAATCTTCATTATGTTCTATCATATCCATGGACATATCATTCATTGTTATGTACAACGAAAATTTAACAAAGAAATCGACAACAGTCTTTTTTTGATCTAGATACACCATGACTCCTGTATCGTTGTGTATGATAATTGGTGGGCATCTATCACTTATAATGTACTTAACTTTCATTTGAATTGAAGTACTGTTGATCTTGAGTTGAGTTGCTATCGAAGTTACCAATTCTTTATACTTGGTATGTGCATCATACATAATCCCATCCTCAAGAAAATCTTTAGGTCTACAATCTACTTGTTCAAATAATACAAAATTTTTTTAATAAGTCATATTCGAGAAGAGGTGGAGATATGTACTTTTTTGAAAAAAAAAAAAATCAAATAAAAAAAAAATCACATGAATACTAAAAAAAAAAAAATAAAAAAAAATTAACTGTTATACACACACAAAAAAAAAAAAATATTAGGATTAAGATCATCACCTTGAATTAATGTTTAAAAAAAGGTTCAGAATCTTGAAAATTCGAACACAATTTAAAACCCCAAAACATACGAATGAAAAATAAAAATAAATTAAAAAAATTGTCAACTATTATACACACACAATTACTAAGATCATCATCTTGGAGATACGTTTGTTTCACTTAATTTTTGTTGTTATTAAATAAATAAAAATTAACTTTTAGAGTAATAAAAAATCCAAAATTGATGTTATTTTAATACCATAAAATACCTGTGACATCCCATCTTCCTCCATGCAATATCATTATTGAATGAAATCTGTCACAATTCATTTTTCTGAAAAATGGATAGCCTTAAGAATAACGTTGTATTCAAGTAATAAACTAAAATTAGTATTTTAATAAAAAAATTTAACTCAAATATGTCTATTGATTGACAAATTTCTGAATATATAAGAAGATATTTGATTTTTTGAAGAAATAAGATGAAGAAAGCAATTGTTGAAGAAGAAGACGTAGTTGAGTATTTTAAAGGATAGAGGAAACCATTTCAGAGAGAAAAATAGGGATGATTGCTATCCTGATATTAACTGGTATCTATTTTTAAGGGTATGAGAACGATTTTTTCCTTTTTAATAGATTGTTTTTTATTTTACTAAAATACAAATTGTATTTTCCTTTTTTTTTTTTAAAAAAAATAATAATTTGCTATAACTTGCAATTTAACAAATGTTGCTACAGTTTGTAACAAACAATCTAAAGATGTATATATAGTTGCTTTTCCCTAAATAGGCACACACATGAGTGAACATATCGAAAACATAATTAGATGACTAAAATATACTCTTTCTAACAATTTACGCTTTTAGATGACATAACCACATAACGTCACCTGCCAAGGAAGTTGGCCTGGTTGCCAAATCCTTATCATGAGTTGTGAAGCAATCCTTAGCACCTTCCCAATTGTTGACCATCAAATATGGAAACATTCCCATCCTAATAGTGAAGATTGGGCAGTTTTCATGGGCCATTGCTGCCAAATTCCGTGCAAAAGGTACCTTCTTGACCCGGTTCAGCATTAGGAGGTGACCTATGATAGGCCATGCACCAGGGACTTCTGGGGGTAGCTTTTTCAACTTTTTGTAGTCAATGACTATAATCTTCATCCCCCATAAAATTATTATAGGCAAGAATGACAAGGCTAAAAGCCATTTGCCTTGTAAATGGGAAAGAATTGGAAAATCCATTAGCTGTGAGAGTTGCTTGGACCACGTATTTATGTAGAGATATATAACTCCTCTTTTCTTCTTTGTTAATTACCATACAGGGGTGGATCTAGCCTTAAATATACGCTTTCATGTTAATTCATTAATTTTTGCTTAAATTCTATATTTGTATTAAAAAAATCTACTTAATATATATAAATATTTAATTATGAATCTGATTATTATTATTATATATGAATTTGAGATCGTCTATAGGAGTTCATAAAATTCAAATGTTGAATCCGTCTATGTTGATCTGATGCATATAATTTGTGAAGTTTATCCTCATCCTTGCTTAACAACAATTGAGATACTCGTCAAAACAATATTTTTGTTTGTTTGGTTTGGCTGCCGTTTCCCCAACTGTTTCGGCCAGAATGCAATTTGGTTATAGAAAAACACATTCCCTCCATTCACTTCCTATTCTGTCGTTTTTTAAAAAAGAAAATATCAACTTCTGGAGATCGATTTTTAAAATGGCACAATTGTAAATGCACCATCCGTGGATTGAACCCTCATCCCAATAGACTATTACTGCTTGTTGGCCTAAGATTATGATTTTTTAATTTATACTCTTCAAATTTATTTTGCGCGAAAAAACCAATTTCTTTGCAATTCTTTTTTTTTTAAAAAAAAAAAAAACCAACTTCAAGTCCGGTTCGTCACATTTTCCCAATTTTTAGCGGTAAAAAATTAATATTTGAAGGTCGGTTGTTTCCATCCTTTCTTGAAGGTTGAATTTTTAAATCACTTTTACTTTGTCTTTTAGCAGTGACAACAATCATAAATCTGGAGGCTAGCATCGAGATTTATAATAACTCGAAAGCTACTGACTTAGCTAATATCCAAGAAGAACGTCTTCAAAGGGAAGCAAGAATGAGTTCCAGTGAATATGCATGAGACTTACAATAATATAATCAACAATGATGTATATGTAGTTTTGATGATTGACAAACTCATGAAGGGACCAGATACCAGAAATGCATGAATATGTGGTCAAATGGCGTTTGATAGCACCGCAGTAGCGAACTGGAACTGGTTCATGAAGTCGATATTCTTTTGGGAAATTTGATTTACGTAATTGTCATCATAAAAAGGGAGAAATTGATTAACATAGACGTTATAGTACTATGCCTTATTTTGATGATTTGAAAAACCTGTTGTGGGACCAGATATGCTACCTAAAGAACCTAATCCTTTTCTCAGATGCAACTGTATGAGAATATGGTTCTCAGGGGGAACTTGATTCATGTGCTTGCCATCATAAAAAAGGGGGTAATTGATGATGTATAGATACTACGATACTATGTTTTGTTTTGATGATTTGACAAACTTTCTGAAGGACCAGGTATACGCACCAGGCTGATTCCGTACGAGTCAACTCTTGCAGCTTTTCACAACTGTCCTCAACTGTAAAAGTGTTGTCAATTGTGATAGAGCTGCAGAAAAACTGCTATGGTCCCTTTCTCGACCAATGAGAAACATTCAAGGTTTTCCCTCTTATTTGCTCGATATATATACATCATTATGTGGGAGGAAATCTTACCCTTTTCACAACCAAATATTGCCTATTCTTCTTGCAAAGGCCGTCACTATTTCCCCAAAGGCAAAATGTCAACAACAAGAGACCTACTCATATCAATTGAAGATGTTCAGAAGAGGGACCAGGTTCCTCTTTACAGGTTAGTACCATTAACTGCACTCATAAAAGCTTTGAAACTGTCTTGAAATGCCATATAGATTTTTTCCACTCTTCTGTAATATTGTCATGTCACTTGAAACTCAATAGTCATCTCCTTTCCTTGACATGAAACTTTGATTTTTCTCTTCTTAAAGGCATAATCCTAACCGTTCCTTCATTTTAACACCACTTCTAAAGGACAATAAAAAATTCCTCAAAACCCATGGTCTGATAGTTTCTTCTAAACTCTCTACTCCCAAACTCCACTCTTCTCACTGATAAGAACTTTGACCATTCTTAGACTTATTCAGTGATACTACTTTGAGCAAAGGTTTAAGATCAGGGTCATATCTCTCAACAAAGTCCAGTGGAGGTTAGTAAAAATGTTCAAAAAAGGGAGGAAGTAAATACCATACAGGAGATTGCACACACTCAGAAACTTGATTCCTCTACTGTGTCCAGACAAAAGGAAAGGGTGGAATATGATATTGTGATGTCCGAGGGCTTGGATGAGCAGTTATTTGAGGAAAGTTTTCTAAAGGAAAGGGGAAAGTCATCAAACATCCTAGCAATGGGAGAGAAGTTAGTAGCTCAATACTAGACATCAATGGCAAGAAGTGATACTAAAATGTGTGGCATTGGTGTTCGCTCATGAAAAAAGGCAAGAAATTCTGAAAAAGAAAAAAAGGTACTATATGCCTGAATTGCATGCAAACTTCTTCCAAGTTCGATGAGGGACCAGGTGCCCTATGGCTCTTCGTCAGGAGAATGAACTTCTCAAATCTAAAATTTTTCAGTTACAAGCCAAAGCTGGGGACCTGACCCACAAGCTTCTCCAAGCTCATAAAGATGTCGTTGCCCTTATGAACCTGATGCTCAAGACTCTGTTTAGATTTCTTGAATTAACCCTTATCTTGTCTTTCTTCTTAATGTCTGTTCCTATCCTCTATCTTTTGGCTAAGCTTTATTTCAAATCCTATGTGGCAAGTTGATAGTTCTCTCCTTTTATGTATGCTTTTTATGGTATTAATAGAATATTTTGCATGTCTTGTTGTTTGCCTATATCTTTATTTCTTCTCTATTTCTTTTTCTCATGTTAGTGTTTCCCCAGTAACCATGTGTTAACATATGTTGATTCTCTCTTTTACTTGGTTTACTATTTGTTCTTTTTAATGATGTCAAAATGGGGAAGATCTTAGTGAAAGGGATAATAATTGTGATAGAGGAAACAGGTGATAGGGGGAATAGTGTGATAGGGGAAACTGATTGTTAGCGATAGGACAAGGAGAATAATGTGATAGGGGGAACTGATTGTTAGTGATAAGGGGAATTAAAGCTGACTTGATATAAGACTTTTCTTGGTAAATGCGAAAAGTGTTTGTCATCATCAAAGGGAAAAATTGATGTATATGTGGTTTTGATAATTGACAAACTCATGAGGGGACCAAGTACCAAAAATGCATAACTATGCAGTCAACTGGTGTTTGGTAGAAATTCAGTAGGGAACTGGAACTGGTCCATGAAGTCAATATTCTTTTGGGAAATCTGGTCCTCAAGGGAAACTTAATTTACGCGGTTGTCATCATCAAAAATGAGGAAATTGATTAACATAGATATTACTATGCCTTGTTTTGTCGATTTAACAAATCTGTTAAGGGACCAGATATGCTGTCTAAAGAACGTGATCCTTTTCTCAGAGGCAACTGTTTGAGAATATGGTTCTCGGGAGAACTTGCTTCATATGTTTGCCATTATAAAAAAGAAGGTAATCGATGATGCATAGGTACTACGATACTATATTTTGTTTTGACGATTAGAAAAACCTCATGAGGGACAAGGTACATGGACTGGTCCTATTCCATACGAGTTAACTCTCACAGCTTTTCACAGTTGTCCTCAATTGTAAAAGTGTTGTCAACTGTGACAGAGCTTCAGAAAAGCTGCTATGGTCCCTTTCTTGACCAATAAAAAACATTCAAGATTTTCCCTTCTATTTGCTCGATATATATACATCATTATATGGGAGGAAAATCTAGCCTTTTGACAATCAAATATTTCCTATTCTTCTTGCAAAGGCCGCCACCATTTCCCCAAAGGCAAAACTTTAACAACAAGAGACCTGCTTGTATCAACTGAAGATGTTCTTAGTCTCTTGTTGTTAAGTTTTCTATTTTGTTCTTATATTGTAAACCTACTCCTCATTTGTGAAGCACTTGGTATTCAAATGATAGACCTGATGAGAGAACCTGGTATCCATTATAACTGACTGTACAGTTTTCGGTTAGTGACAACTGGCCACGTACACTGCTATGTCTAACATGCCTTATTCATACATTGTTGTGGTCCTTATTTCTCCTTTAATGAGAAAATCATAGTGCAACAGCTCTCACTCTCCTACTCCTATATATTGATCCTTACAAGAGAAGAAAACCTAATTTTTGCACATACAAAAAATGAGCATTCTCTCTTCAGCAAAAGCTGTGTTGTTATCTAGTTAAGATAAAGCTTCAACATCCTAGAAACTCTTCTGCTCATAGTGAAAAATATTTTTGTTTCTAAGTTGATTGAGTCTTTGTATTTCTGTTCTTATAATTGTAAACTCACAGCTCTTCAAAAGGGTTGTGTAGGTATTTACTTTACCTGTTCTTTTATTTGAGGTTGTTAGCTAAAGTTAGCTGATGAAATCCTTGCAATAGTGTTATTGGAAATGATTAGAGATTAAGAGGTTAATTTCTAGATTAAGTCTTTTCAATAGAGTTATTGTGAAGAGTAGTTGCAATAGAGTTATTGCAAGTGATTAGGGATTAAGAGGTTAATTCCTAGATTGAGTCTTTGCAATATAGTTATTATGAAAAGTAGTTGCAATAGAGTTATTGCAAGGAGTTAGGGACTAAGAGGTTAATTCCTAAATTACATAGGTTTGTAATCTGAATCTTACGTAGTGTCAGTGAAGCAGTTAAGAAATCCTACTAGGGTGGGTCGTGATTTTACTCCATTGAGCAAGGAGATTTCCACGTAAATATCATGTTTTATTTTCTTTACTGCTGATTATTTTCTGTTCTTATGATTACTTGTCTTTCTAGCTTAGGGACCAGGTTGTGTATCAGGTCCCTAACTCTATGGTGGACTTATTCAAACTATCAAACAAGCTACTTGCTTAGCTAATGCCCAAGACTTACGTAGTTACATTAAGTTTTTTTGTGTTTATACTTTTGTAAGAGAAAAGAATTAATATGATCAGACATCATAGTGGGAATTGGATTGACAATGCTAAAGTTTTCAAGGCTAAAGTATTCTTTGAAATTTAACTTTAAGAAGAAAAGTTTATTTACCAATAAATATAGCAATCACGGAGTTACTCATGTAAACACACTCGTTATAGGTGGGCTCCTCAAAATCGCGAAACTACTATTTATAGGCACAAAAATGTCTTGAAGTGCTTGTGTAGAGCACCAATTAATCTTTTTAACCATCAAATTTGGCTCGATAACAATTGCACATCATTTCATTACTCTCAAGAAGATGAGCTTGAAAATAGCTTGCCCACCCTTCTTCAAGTTTTGATCTTGTCTTTAGTTAGTAGCACAAAACGATCTTATGATCAAGTTTCCCTTAAATGAAGCAAAATCTCTTTGTCTTCTGAATTTGACTGTAACATCTCGTAAATTTTTGAATGCATGCGACTAAGTGATGAAATTATTTGAACTTGCAATAAAGGGTATATTATGCATGCAAATTGTTGGACTTCATTTATCTAGGCTAATGGGCTCAAAATTGGCCCAAAATTAATAAGAAAGACATAGCCCAAAAAGGAAAAATAACCCATTCATCTTTGACTTATTAAACTTGTCATTAATGACCAAGTGTATGGCTAAGAGGGACTCTTAAGAGACTATATAAGGCTCCAAAAATCAGATTTTTAATCATGAAAACACCTTGCAAATTTTGGAATTTCTAAACATTTCCAAGAGACCAAAAGAGGCCATTTAAACCCTAAGGCAACTACACTTGGTTTGACAAGATCATCACATTGTAAGCATTGGTAAGTGTTTATTCTTGTGGTTTAATATATTATGTGCATAAGAGATTGTATGAATCATGACGGTTATGTCTAAAAGTGTTGGTTGGTGCACTTTTGCTTATGTGATACAAGTTTTGTCATTTTGGTGACTTAAACTTGAAAGTGGACTTGTGGTCTTGAAAGAAGTAAGTTTGATGGATTGAATATTAACATGTATGATGTGGTTATGGTTATGTCCCTAACTTGATTTCTCTTGGTGTGTAACTTTTGGAATTGTTGTTCTGAAATTGTGTATGGAAAAGGTGACGTATTGAAATGAAAAGATGGTTTTGGTGATGTTTATGTGTGTTATGAAATCATGGCTGTTTATTGGCATTAATTTGATCAAAAATATGTAAAGTAAAGTTTACTTATGGCCATGGACCATTTATGGTGAAAAAGGACCCAAAAATGACCCTTGGAGAAGAAACCGGGCATCCGCCCTCGCAGACGGGGCACCTGCGGGCGCAGATGCCAATGCAGGTGACCCTGGAATTGTCCAGAAGGGCACCTGCGGCCACAGGTCACCCATATGCGGGCGCAGGTGACCCCTCCAGACCCCCCAGGGTCCCGTTTTGCATGTTTTTGTCTCGTGTTGATCCCCAAAACCCCTCTAACCTTCTTGGATGCAATTATTAACTTTTGAATGAACTTAAAGGAGTAATTTGGAGGTATTGTGAATTATATCAAGTATGAATTGGCTTTAATGAGTTGTTGTGAAAGACGTTTATCCAACGTAACGACGTAAACGTGACATTGTATTGAAGAGGAAGTGTAAAGTATAATCTTGGTGTGAAATGCTAGTGATTTATGATATCTTGGGTGATGTGTGACATGTATTGGTAATAGTAATGCAGTACATGGTATTATAAGAGGGTGAAATGACGTTGTATGACAGTTACGTAACTTGTTGTCATGTTATGCATTTGTAATGTAGTTAGTGGTTAACGTAAGCTCTGTTATGCACTTGTATGTAGAGTAGACGTAAGGAAAGAGCTGGATTGTGGTATTCACGAATAGGATTGTGTATCCATATTGGGGAGTTAAGGTATGTAAGGTTATTCTTTTTCGCATTCTTCTGCAGCATTTATTGTTCACATTATCATAGCACTTGTCCTATCCCAAAGGGTTGTACAGTGTCTCATTCCTCTAAATGGTTTGGAGTATCTCACTTCAGAATTAATAGTACTTGTTATTCATTTATCTCTCATTCATTGAACATTGTTCTAACGTTCCAATAATGTTACGTTTTATAGTTCTAAAGTTCCAATAAAGTACAGTTACCAATGTATCACTCTTATAGTTAAAGAATGAGGTAATGTAAATAATTATTTAATGGTTAATGTTGAGAATGGGTGGTATCTCATGGAGTGAAAGAAACACTCGCATGAATGTCGATCCCATTATTACGGGTGATATCTCATGGGATGAAAGGAACATCCGCATGAATGTCGATCCCGATTATTATAGCATGGGTGGTATCTCATGGAGTGAAAGAAACACTCGCATGAATGTCGATTCCATTATTGAAAGGAACATCCACATGGATGACGATCCCGATTATGATGTTATTTCCCACTGATCAGTTGGGCCCGGGCATTATATGATTGATGATTGATGATGTACAGTATAGTGAAATAAAGTAAAGCAAAGTAAAGTAAAGCAAGTAAAGTAAAGTAAAGCAAGTGAAGTAGAGTAAAGAAAGCAATGTACATGATTCCACACATATACCGTATGGTAGTTTATCTATATTGTTCTTGATTCCATTAAAGTTCTTATATCTCATACAGTTACTTGTGGCCTTACGTACTCAGTACATTCTTTCGTACTGACGTCCCTTGGGGGACTTGCCTTACTTGCTGCAGGCACAGGTACTAGTAGGTCTCCTCAGTAGGCTGATCATCTGCGGAATATTGGTGAGCTCCAGTTCGTTCGGGGCTTTCCGAGTCGTATGTACATGATGATTTTGGTATTGTATCTTAGTTGTATAAAGCGGGGACTTGTCCAGACTATAGGTTTGGCTTTGTATATGTTAGAGGCTTTGTAAACGTTGTGCAGTTAAAGGAAGGAATGTTGTATCTTTTTGACTATCTGGCCCTAACGGCCATGTCTCATGTCTATATAAATGTCCTTATTTGATTTCTATTGTTGAGATGTTGTGACCATAAGTGACTGAATGCTAGCCCATTGACGTCAAGTATGTGAACGTATATATTGGTTCTCTCAGGCCTTAACGGCTTCGGGTGCCATGTCCGCCTCGTTGGAATTTGGGGCGTGTCATTGACTCCCTGACTTGTTGAAGTGATTCTTCTTCTTCTTCACATCCTTTTTCTAGATTTTATTCTATTTGCCTTTAAACCTATCTTTCATAATACTATAGAAGATTCCATAAGGTTAGCATTAGAAGAGTTAAGCGAAAAAGCTTCCATCTTATCTTTGAGACGATTTACATTTTCAATCCTCACTGATCAAATCTTCAGGAGTCAAGTTTTTTCTTAAGTTTCAATTGGTTCATGTAATCAATCTGAGAAAGTGAGAATTTTTCAAGTAGAAAGTTGGTTTGGAAAACCTTGCACATCTTCGATCATGTCTTAATTGAGTACATCACTAGTAAAGTTTTATACTTGTGGACCTGTTCCATAATTTGTTTATTGTAAAACATTTGGAACTTAATTCACTAGTCAATAACATACTTTTTCTTTACTGCATTAGCAACATCATATTTCTTTTCCAATCTATCTCATATTTTCTTAGCAAATTTATTAAGAACAAATAAATCAAATATAAAATTAGTCACGTGGTTCAACAAATATCTTCTAAGAGTTTTGTTATCCTCTTCAATTATTTTAACACCAACACCAATAGCCACACAATAGTACCAGAACAAGAAATGGTGTTAGAAACATCAATAGTATAAGAATATTCATAGGAGGTTCGTCAAACAAAACATAATCAATGTCTAATTGTTAATTAAAAGGAAAATAAGAAATTTTTGAGATCAACGTCTAAAATTATATTCATCCAAAGGCTTAAGCTTTGATTATTTTTTATATTAATAGCTGTTGATCAATTTATTTTGATGCAGAAAGTCATTTTCAAACCGTTAGAAAAATACTACAATATCAATCTTAAACAAAAACTAAGAAATAATAAAACTTATCAAATCATCGTCATGGAAAGTCACTGTCTTTAGAAGTAATTTTGACTTAATTGTGTGTAAATCATTTAGACTCGTCATTTCGTAAGATTGTACAATACTGCCAAACAGTTGTACTCGTTTTTGAAAGTTTGGAGTTTGCACATATAAAATTTTTCAAAAAAACCCAAAAATATGGAGTGCTACGATAGAGAGAGGAGTAAGAAGAATATTTTATTTGTGTTTACAAGAGATATTTGTACCAATATGTATAAGTAGATGACAACGTTTGGGCAGGGGCGAAGCTACAGTATATGGTGGGGGTTCGGTCGAACCAAGTAACTTTTACATAGACCTGTATTTATATTGAAAAATTCAATATATTTATATATATTTACACATTGCGAACACACATACCAAGAATTGCTGATGGCTTAGTGGCTATAATAGCAGATTGTTTTTCTAAAAAACAACTAAATTTTGAAAAAACATGAGGTTAACAATTACAAAATTAGAAGAGCAAAAGAAAAAAAATTGTTTCTCTCTTAACCAAAATCATTTTTCACACAAACTTTTAATTCTCTTTTTCTCTCTCTCCCTATCTCTCTCCCTATCTCTCTCCCTATCTCTCTCCTTTTTTTTATTTGTTTGCCTTTTATAATGTGTAATAATAGAATCAAAAATTAATTTTTAATCTTTGATTCTAGGAATGTTTCACATTATCCTGTTATATTGTTAAATTTTGCTATTTTTCTTGACAAAGTTTCAGCACCAGAACTTCCGACAAGCCGACAAGTACGTTCTCCCTTTCTTATTTATGATTTTCTTTTTTCTAGTGTAATTTTTTTTTTTTTTCATTTTTCATAATTTGCATCTTTATAGGGTTGACAATGAGATAGGCACATAATTTGTGTTCTATGATTTTAATTAGGATCTTTAAAGTGATAATCAATATGGTCACAAACTTTTTCAAGGCTCGAACTTCTTCAAACACTGCTCCTAACTCCCGAGTGCACTTGTAATAATAATGTTTGTACTTCTACAATATCAAGTGATTGGTTGCTTTTTAAATGTATATTGTGGATTGATACTCGTTCGTCAGTTTAACGATATATATTAACTTGAAGTCGTTAACCTATCTTAAAAGTCAGAACCCCCAAACTTCAAATCCTGATTTCGCCTCTGCATTTGGGTAGTAAATGTCAAAATCAAAAACGATTGTAAGATTAATTGTATTGATTAACTTCAAAAATAATTTTTGCAAAATACGATTTAGTTTAGGCCACACGCGGGGAGAGGCAAATCAACTAGTTTTGCTTAATTTCAAGCTCATTTCTCATGTGCGTGAGACAATTCCCTTTTATTTGTTTTTTATATGTTCAATAAAAGGCAATTCAATATAAGAAAAAAAAAGTATGATCTTCCTGATCAACAAGGGACTTTTGTTTTTCACATAAATAAAGTGAGAGAAGAAAAGAACCTATGAGAATAAAGAGAAAAAAAATGAATATAATTTGCATTAGAAAAAGTTTAATGCCAACAAAGATAACCACCCCACCTAATTTGGTCGCGAAGACCTCATAGAATTGATTGAATTAGTTATAAACTAAAATGTTCTTCCAAGTGGGCTATCAATTAACTAGAATTTCAATTTTTGTCACGTTGTCTCTACTATTACTTTTCTTAAGTGTATGTCTTGGCAAAACTTAGGGGCGGGGAGTCAGATAGAGGCAAGGGATTTACACGAATTCTTTTCAGTGTAAAATTACATTGCATATACAAAATTAAAATTAATTTTTTTTATATATATATGATAGATGTTGAATCTCCTTAAATTTTTCATATATTTATTTTTTTATATTTTTAAACTTTTTGATGTAAATACTGACTCCGCCACAAAAGTCACATCACCTACTCTCATAATATTATTCTCCCACCCCCGTCCCCACACCGCGTGGCAAGACAAAGGCACAAATTAAACCAAAAAAAAAGCTTATTATAGTATAGATGATATCTTGAAGAGATTCGGAAGAATTAATTAACATGTAAATACATGTGTATGTACCTTTTGTTTTGTCTAATTTTGATTATGAATGGAATAGTGGAACATAAACTAAGATTAAAATGAAGCAGCTAGCTAACTCTTTTTATTTCATTTTTATAATGTGTTATGTCATGCTGGTTGTCACTATTTGTCTAATTATCCCCATATATATATATATATATATATAATATTGTTTTCAATATCATTCAGAATTCTCTTTTAATCTGTTCAAAAATCTCTTTCACTAATCACTAAAACCATTTTTCTGTTCCAAAAGGAGAATATATTTTTTTTTATTTTTTTTTTGTCTTAATACATAAATTGACATATCTACTTCCATGGATTTGTAAGTAGGAGTATAATATTTATGTGATTATAGAAGAAAGTGCTAGAGTTGTTCGAAAGAGAGAAAGTACATATCACATCCAAATTAGAAGTGAGAATAGTTTAAAGAATCAATGTGGCATTGATCATGAAAATTAAATATTATTCATTTTATTTAAAAAATTTAAAGTTGGAGTAGGAGTTTTGGGGTTGTGTTTAGCAATTCCTTTTGCAAAAACTATTCAAAATTTGAATGTACTTTTTAAAAATATCATTTATACCCGAATCACCAACTAACTAATTGATCTGAATTAACTACAATCAAATCTGCTCTAAAAAGTAATATCTCAAAATAAATAGTCACTTAATGTCATAGATTAGATCTCATATACTAGCAACTACATATAATTAGAAATATTTTTTCACTTGGCAAATAATTTTTAGTTGTTTGAATGTACTTTCCTACAAAAAAAACCTGAAATATGATTTAAACATGAAATATAATTTGAATGAGGCCATTTTATAAAAATAAAATTTAGGGTAAAATTTGAAAAAGAAAATATAGTGGAAGTGAAAAATAGGATTTGGGGCAAGTTGTATTTGGAATTTTAATGACTAAATGTTAATCTTCAAATAAAGTGAAAAAAGGTACTAAAAAAAGTGCATAATTCTCATGGTGAAACGGGTCCTAAATTTTTGAAAATTGTCAAAGTTCTATAACAATAAAATATGGCCAAAATAAGTTGTTTTTTAACTTATTTTCTTGTGTTCGTTACGCAAGGAGGGAAAATATTTTCGAAAAGCATTTGTATATATTTAACATAAAATAATGAATGAATAGGGTAAGAAAAGAAATTTGATTTTTTTTTTTATTAGTAGGGTGGAGTTGTGGGGGGGGGGGGGTCGCCGTAGGTGATAGGGAGTGGGGTAAGAAATTTTTTTGAAATTTTTTTAAAAAATAAATTTAAAAAATTTCAATTTTTTTTTTTGGGGGGGGTGGTTGTAGGGGGTGGGGGTATGGTTAGTAAAAAAAATTGAAATTTTCTAAAAATAAATTTAAAATATTTTTTAAAAAATTCTTTTTTTTTTGGGGGGGGGGGATGGTAGGGGGGGGGGTCGTGGTAGCGGAGTAGGGTAAGAAATTTTAAAAAAAAAAACAAAATCAAAAAATTTTTAATCTTTTTTTTGGGGGGGGGGGGGGGCGTGGGGGTTGGGTAAGAAAAAAATTGAAATTCTTTTTAAATAAAATTTTGGAGGGGGTGGTAAGGGGTCGGGGAAGGGGGTGGATAAAAAGTTTTTATTTTGGGGGTGGAGTGGGTGATTTTGCGAGTGATATGAACATTACAATTTGTTTTTTCTACTTTGATTAAGGAAGTCATTTTCCTTAGTTTGAAGGAACTTGTTTTCCTAGAAAAAATATTTTTCACATCTTTTAGCCAAACAAACACAAAAAAATAGGAAAACATTTTCCTTCATACCGAACACACCCCAAATAAATATTATTAAGCCCTAAGCACACGGTGATCAAAGGTCATTTTAATGAAGGATTTTAATTTCCATAATTGAACAGTATCTAGAAGTTTAAATCAAGGCCAAAAGTTATTAATTGTCGATACAATGGACTCAACTTTTATAAATGACTATTTATTTTGGTTTTCCCTTAAGCTAGTAGATTCACATGATACGAACTTTTATTTTATTACGAAGCAAAGTAAAATATACCAAATTCTGCTATTAATTCTTCTTTTGCATAGAAAGAGATGGTTTAATTTTGATGTTGATTGTGGAATTTGAACATAGGTTTAGATTAAATAAATCAATGGGCATTCTTGTATGGTACCACAGAAAATATCATTGAAGATCCTGTTGGGTTCTAATTATTGTGAATGGAAAAATGGAGGGAAAGTGAAAGAATAAAAAATTCACTTTAAGAAAGTTAAGTTCTCCCACATTGGTGGGAGAAAAAAACTTCTTAGTGTTTATATTGGAACACTCCCCTTCATGTGGATAGTGAGGCAAGAACAAGACAAGCCTCGCGCCGTCGTCGTCGTCGCTCGGCTCAGCTTCGGCTTCGGCTTTGGCAAATGTTTGGACAAAATTCATTTGAAACTTGAAATATAGTGATATGTTAATCCAAAAATCCGATAAGAAATGATTCTTCTCCATTTGCGGACGCACATGTCATGTGCGGACGCATGTCACAACGCACCTCGAAGGGACGCGACCCTTCGAGGAAGCAACACACTGTTTTAAGCGAAAACGGACGACCTACGCGCGCAGGTTGTCACCTGAGAACGCAGGTGACCTTCGCAGAAAAACAGAGAACTTTCTGGAAATTGACATTATACGACCTGCGGCCGCAGATGGACCACCTGAGCGCGCAGGTGGGTGCGCAGGTCGGCACCGGTTCCAGAAAGTTGTCTCTTTTCATGAACCATTGTTTCTTTTCGGAAGAAACTTTTTATGGCTATAAATACCTGATTTTTCCTCAAGTATTGGCACAAAATTATTGAAAGAAAAACATCTTCTTCTTCTTGAAAAACTCTAGTGTGATCAACTAATCATTGAGTGTGTTCGAAGTTCGGTAGAATTTGAGGTACCACTATTCTACTGAAGTGAATCATTTTATCCTGGGAGAAAAGATTCCATAACCTCGGGTACTTGAGGGGAATAAATTCCTTAAGGACACACCGTGAATTCAATGGACTTGATTCTAAATTTTCTGTTTCATCTTCTTTCTTACGGTTTTGCTATTTTACAGAAAATAGTAGAAACTTCATTTTGATAGTTCATTATTGTTGAACTTGTGTTTGAAGTTGTTGAACTTCTTTGTTGTTCTTGAACTTTTTCTTGAACTTAAAGTTGAAGTTCTTATTGATTAAAATACAGATATTTGTACCCGAAAACAACAATCTTAAGGAATTTATCATAATCTGCATTTTTTATTTCTGGAGATTAAAACCATTTGATTTTCTACTCTGTCTGAACTTGATAGTGATTTGAAGATATAAAAACTTCATCACTTGTCAAAGATCATTCGGTTAACGATTTGAAGAATATAAAAACTTCGCCGTTAAACTAGAAACAAGTTGTTTAAAGTTTAAAAACTTTGTTGTTAGTATTTAAAATACTAAAGTGGTTGTCTCTTTGTGACAACAAAATGGCTAGTGAAATTCAAGTCAATGAGGGAACGACGAATGTTGCAGCAACAAGCATTGCTACTTCAAGTCGTATGAATGCTGCTCATGCCATGGCACCGGCGAAAAAATCAGAAAAATTTTCTGGTGTTGATTTCAAACGTTGCCAGCAGAAGATGTTCTTTTATCTGACTACCTTGAGTCTGCAAAAGTTCATCACAGAAAGTGTTCCTGTATTAACAGAGGATACTTCGTAAAAGGATCGCTTTGTATTAACTGAAGTTTGGAAGCACTCAGATTTTTTTATGTAAGAATTACATATTGAGTGACCTACAAGATGACCTATACAATGTGTATAGCATGATGAAGACCTCAAAGGACCTCTGGGATGCTTTAGAAAATAAGTACAAAACAGAGGATGCCGGGATGAAGAAATTTATTGTTGCCAAATTCTTAGACTTTAAGATGGTAGACAGTAAAACTGTAGTTACCCAAGTCCAAGGGTTGCAAGTCATTATTCACGACCTCCTTGCAGAAGGTATAATTTTAGATAATGCCTTTGTTAAACATTTTAAGAATGTTATTAATGTTCACTTAACCTTCTTTGTAGGTTTGATTGTGAACGATTCTTTTCAAGTAGCTGCTATAATCGAAAAGTTACCACCTTTGTGGAAGGACTTTAAAAACTACTTAAAGCATAAACGAAAGGAGATGTCAGTTGAAGACCTCATTGTGAGGTTGAGGATTGAAGAAGACAACAAGGCAGCTGAGAAAAGGTCTCGTGGGAATTCTACAATAA
Organism: Capsicum rhomboideum; assembly: GCA_031232105.1. NCBI lineage: Eukaryota > Viridiplantae > Streptophyta > Magnoliopsida > Solanales > Solanaceae > Capsicum > Capsicum rhomboideum. Next base: position 154,689,827 of record CP124714.1, read on the forward strand.
ATGGAGCAAATACTGTGGAAGAAGATCCCAACAAATCAAAGAAGAGAAAGAAAGCACAAGCATAACAAGGCAATCCTCCTAAGAAGAAATTCAAAGGAAATTGCTTTAACTGTGGCAAAGCTGGCCACAAGTCGGTTGATTGTCGAGCTCCAAAGAAGGGCAAGAAAAAGGACCAAGCAAACATGGTTGAATCCAAAGAAGAAATGGACAATCTATGTGCTATGCTCTCGGAATGCAATCTTGTTGGAAATCCTAGAGAGTGGTGGATTGATTCAGGTGCCACCCGCCACGTGTGTGCCAACAAAGAACTATTTGCATCATATGCTTCGGCTCAAGATGATGAGAAGATATTTATGGCCAACTCCGCCACGACAAAGATTGAAGGAACAAGCAAGGTTTGCTTGAAGATGACATCAGGCAAGGTGGTGACACTAAACAATGTCCTTCATGTTCGGGAGTTGCGAAAGAACTTGGTTTCTACTTCACTTCTGACTAAGAATGGTTTCAAATGTGTATTTGTTTCCGACAAAGTTGTAATTAGTAAGAATGAAGTGTATGTAGGGAAAGGTTACCTCACTGAGGGCCTTTTTAAGATCAATGTAATGACTATTGATATGAATAAAAGTTCTGGTTCTTTTTACTTACTTGAGTCAAATGATTTATGGCATGAATGTTTAGGATATGTCCATTATAAAACCTTGCGAAAACTAATTAACTTGGAAGTTTTGCCTAACTTTGAGTGCAGTAAATCAAAGTGTCAAACATGTGTTGAATATAAGTATGCTAAGCATCCATATAAGTCTGTTGAAAGGAATTTCAATCCCTTAGACTTAATTCACACAGACATTTGTGATATGAAGTCGACACCATCTCGTGGTGGAAAAAAGTATTTCATAACTTTTATCGACGATTACACTAGATTTTGTTATGTCTATTTACTGAATAGTAAAGATAAGGCAATAGGTGCATTTAGGCAATATAAAACTGAAGTTGAAAATTAGTTGGATAAAAAGATCAAAATGATAAGAAGTGATAGGGGTGGAGAATATGAATCTCCTTTTGCGGATATATGTTTGGAAAATTGTCCATCAAACTACAATCCCATATTCACCTCAATTAAATGGGATTGCGGAAAGGAAAAACCGAACATTGAAGGAAATGATGAATGCCTTACTAATAAGTTCAGGTTTACCACAAAACTTGTGGGGGGAAGCTATCCTTACAGCAAACCGAATACTCAATCGAGTGCCCCATAGAAAGACACAATCTATTCCATATGAGAAATGGAAAGGAAGGAAACCCAACTTGAAATATTTCAAAGTGTGGGGGTGTCTAGCGAAAGTCCAAGTTCCTATACCCAAAAAGGTGAAAATAGGATCAAAGACTGTGGACTGTGTTTTCATCGGATATGCTACAACAGTAAAGCATGTCGATTTTTGGTTCATAAATCTGAACATCCGAATATCCATGATAATACGGTAATTGAATCAGATAATGCTGAGTTCTTTGAACACATTTATCCGTATAAGACAAGACAAGAAGCTGTCTAGTGAAGGGTCTAAATGATCTAGGAATGAACCAAGGGAGAATGAACATAATGAAGAGAATCCAAGGCGTAGTACACGTCAAAGAACGTCGACTTCCTTTGCATCAGATTTTGTAACATTTTTTCTTGAAAATGATCCTCTAAAGTTTAAAGAAGCGATGTCGTCTGCGGACTCATCCTTTTGGAAAGAAACTGTCAATAGTGAGATTGATTCAATCTTGAGCAACCATACTTGGGAGTTGGTTGATCTTCCTCCAGGAAATAAACCTTTAGGTTCTAAATGAATCTTTAAAAGGAAAATGAAAGTTGATGATACTATTGACAAATACAATACAAGACATGTAGTGAAAGGCTTTCGACAAAAAGAAGGTCTTGACTATTTTGACATATACTCGCCAGTAATAAGGATAACGTCTATTCGGATGTTAGTTGCATTAGCCGCGGTATATGGTCTTGAAATCCATCAAATGGATGTGAAAACAACATTCTTAAATGGAGAATTGGAGGAAGAAATTTACATGGAACAACGTGAGGGTTTTGTGGTTCCTGGTAAAGAAAGGAAAGTGTGCAAACTTGTTAAGTCACTTTATGGATTAAAACAAGCACCCAAACAGTGGCATACAAAGTTTGACCAAACCATGTTGGCAAATGGATTCAAAATAAATGAATGTGATAAATGTGTTTACATTAAAGACACTCCAAATCACCAAGTCATTGTTTGTTTTTATGTGGATGACATGTTGATCATCAGTAGAGACATTTCTGACATAAATGCTACGAAATGAATGCTTGAGAGCAAGTTTGATATGAAAGACCTTGGAGTTGCGGATGTGATCTTAGGAATAAGAATTCATAGAACTCCACAAGGGTTGGCATTGTCACAGTCTCATTATATTGAAAAGGTACTTGACAAGTTCAAGTATTTGGATTTCAATATTGCCAAGACTCCATTAGACGTGAGCTTTGCACTTCAAAAGAATGAAGGTGAAAGTGATTCACAATTGGAGTATGCAAGAGTGCTGGGAAGTCTGATGTATATCATGAATTGTACACGACCGGATATAGCATGCGCTATTAGTAAATTAAGTCGGTACACGAGTAATCCCAATCAAACTCATTGGATGGCAATGAAAAGAGTTTTGGGGTATCTAAAACATACTCAAGACTTTGCTTTGCATTACAACAAATATCCAGCGGTAATTGAAGGATATAGTGATCCAAATTGGATCACCGGATCAAATAAAGTAAAATCCACGAGTGGATATGTGTTTACTTTAGGTGGAGGAGCAGTCTCTTGGAAATCATCCAAACAGACTTGTATTGCCCGCTCTACTATGGAATCTGAATCTATTGCATTAGATAAAGCCGGTGAAGAAGCTGAATGACGCCATAATTTCTTGGAAGATATTCCTTATTGGCCCAAACCATTGGCACCAGTATGCATACACTGTAATAGTCAAGCGACAATAGGTAGGGCAGGGAGCATGATGTATAACGGTAAATCTCATCATATAAGACGTAGACATAATACCGTTAGAGAACTTCTCTCTAGTGGAATTATCACAATTGACTATGTAAATTCAAAGGATAATGCGTCGGATTCACTTACAAAAGGCCTATCTAGAGAGGGAGTTGAGAAATCATCGAAGGGAATGGGTTTATGGCCTAGGACAAGTCGTCACAACGGTAACTCTATTTAGCCGACTGGAGATCCCAAGAGCTAGGTTCAAAAAGATCAAACAAAGTTGTGATTGACGGTTCAACATTGTCAATAAACTCAACCCATTCTTATGATGAAGACAATGTTTAGGAAACAAGGATAAGACTTATGGTTGGAAGTCTTTTAATGGTTTCTAAGTTTGGCAGATTTGACCAAATAGTTTGATCTATAGGATTGAAATGTTTAGGAATCACCTATGTAAGAGTGAAGTGGAAGCCGTTTCAAGGAGAATGATAGTAAAGGCCTATTCTCTAAGCTCTCATGAAACCAGGTCGTGTTCATGGCTGAAATGAACAAAATCGTGAGAACCATAAATGGTAAAAGGCTGATTGTGTGACTTGTGTTGTCTATGTGTACATTAAAGTTCGACGGTTCAAAGATATCACATCTACCGATTGACCGAGTGCATCCGATGCAAGTTCACTATGGAAAGTTCAAAGGGAAACCTACTTATCCAGATGCAATTAGTCTTTGCTTATTGATCACACACTTGTCCGTATATTTTTTGTTGAAATAGCCATTTCCCATTCATGTGGGGGATTGTTGGGTTCTAAGTATTGTGAATGGAAAAATGGAGGGAAAGTGAATGAATGAAAAATTCACTTTAAGAAAGTTAAGTTCTCTCACATTGGTGGGAGAAAGAAACTTCTTAGTGTTTATATTGGAACACTCCCCTTCATGTGGATAGTGAGGCAAGAACAAGACAAGCCTCGCGCCGTCGTCGTCGTCGCTCGCTCGGCTTCGGCTTCGACTTCGGATTTGGATTTGGCAAATGATCGATCGAGAGATTTATATTTTTGGACAAAATTCATTTGAAGCTTGAAATATAGTGATATGTTAATCCAAAAATCCAATAAGAAATGATTCTTCTCCATTTGCGGATGCACATGTCATGTGCGGACGCATGTCACAACGCACCTCGAAGGAACGCGACCCTTCGAGGAAGCGACACACTATTTTAAGCGAAAACGGACGACCTGCGCACGCAGATCGTCACCTGCGGACGCAGGTGACCTTCGCAGAAAAACAGAGAACTTTCTGGAAATTGGCATTATGCGACCTGCGGCCGCAGATGGACCACCTGTGCGCGCAGGTGGGTCCGCAGGTCGGCACCGGTTCCAGAAAGTTGTCTCTTTTCATGAACCATTGTTTCTTTTCGGAAGCAACTCTTTATGGCTATAAATACCTGATTTTTCCTCAGGTATTGGCACGAAATTATTGAAAGAAAAACATCTTCTTCTTCTTGAAAAACTCAATTGTGATCAACTAATCATTGAGTGTGTTCGAAGTTCGGTAGAATTTGAGGTACCACTATTCTACTGAAGTGAATCATTTTATCCTGGGAGAAAAGATTCCATAACCTCGGGTACTTGAGGGGAATAAATTCCTTAAGGAAACACCATGAATATGGTGGACTTGATTCTAAATTTTCTGTTTCATCTTCTTTCTTACGATTTTGCTATTTTCCAGAAAATAGTAGAAACTTCATTTTGATAGTTCATTATTGTTGAACTTGTGTTTGAAGTTGTTGAACTTCTTTATTGTTCTTGAACTTTTTCTTAAACTTAAAGTTGAAATTCTTATTGATTAAAATATAGATATTTGTATCCAGAAACAACAGATCCAAGTCGAAACGTGAAAAGAAATTCATACAAACAAACTATAAGTTATAGACACTAATAATAACATTAGATCTGCTCTTCACATAGGCAAACTTGAAATTTACAATATAAAAAAACATGAGAACGTAAAAAAAAAAAGGGATAATAAGCTCATGAACTTGGCCTTTTTTCATGAAAAAAGAAGAAGAGGATGAGGATGAGGAAGAGTACTTCCATCTTCATATATATGAAATTCAAACTTAGAAAAGGAAATTCTTTTTAATCCTAAGGATGAAATGCATAACTAGTGACTCCAAACATATGTATGATACTATGATTATTCAAATTGACTTTAGCTAGGCTGTTTATTAGCTGAGCATTTCTTCTTTTCGAACTCGGAATTTCAACTTCCTTTATTATTTCGGGTGACCGCGAACTCCGCTTAGGCCGAACTCTATTCAGCTCAGCGACGTTCGTGTCAATCAAGTGAGGAAAATTCAATAAGGCGCGCGTGCCCCTCAACTTAAACGCGGCCCGGTCATAAGCTAAAGCCGCGTCCTCAGGGGTCTCGTAAGTTCCCAGCCAAAGCCTAGCTCCTTTTCTTTTCGGATCTCTAATCTCGGCAGCAAATTTTCCCCACGGTCGTCTACGAACACCTCTATATCTCTTCCAGTTATTCGGTACTTGTGATGATGAACGCGGAGTACTATCTCCATTTTCTTCTATTTTTTCCGACTTTTGATCGACGAATAAATTGGAGGAGATTGAGTCCGAGTTGGAGCTGTTGAATTGATGCTCTAGTTCTAAATCAAGAATGCTTAGATCAAATTCTATTGAATTTTCTTGATACATCATTATTTTGGAAAGGGAAGCTGCCTTGTGTGGGATTTCTTTCTTTCCTATTTTTATGTAGATGAATTTGAGATGAATGAATGCTTTATATATATAGGTGTAGCTTTAGGTGGGGTAACATAATTCTAAGATTTTTTTAAAAGTGAAAATAGGAGAGAGAATTATAACGTGGGAAATCGAACCTTCACCAATAAGGTGAATGTTCAAGTAGCGAACCAATTGAGCTACTAAGATTTTTTCAATTCTAAGACGTTTCAACTTGGGTAATAACTGTTTTTACTTTTTATTATGTATAATCATCTAATTAACAATATCCGGAACTCGTTGGTCAGACAAATCCAAATTCATTTTGCATAAGGCGTGAAAAGTGAAGCACTTTCTATCAAAGGTTTCCTTATTAGCATTAAAATTTGACCCTGAAATTTTTAAATAAGAGTGAAGAAAACTCATTCTCTTCCATCTCATTATACCCTTAATGGTAACGTCATCTGCATGTTCATGGACTTGATAAAATTTTTGTAATGTCGCATCATCACTCCATCTTTTTTGGTCCTCTTCTTTTTTTATTTGATATACTCATATTTCATTTTATATGTTAGTTTTTGTTTTCATATTATTTAAAAAGCAAAAAAAATATATATTTTGACATATATAAAAAGTGATAAAATCCATGTCTCCTAACCAGTCGTACTCTAATAAAGCTTCTAAAAACTTTGAGCATGACATAATATTTCCATAAATAAGAGAGAGAAAATGTACATAATTAAAGTTGAAGAGGAATTTAACTTTTAAAATAAAATTGGGGTATAAATGATTTTCACTTATTTAATTCTTCTAATGATCGAACATGTAAATTTTCAATGGTTGGTCATCGCTATCAATTAATGATGTTTAAGTAATTATTAATTTAATTTTCTTTTTAATCATTTGGAACTATATAAAGGCGACATTAAGTTGTTGTTTTTCCCCGGAACCAGTCAATCTGTCAATGTAATCAGACTAGTAGTCATTTTCTTTCGTAAGGAATGCCTAAGATCATAAATTATGTTACCTAAAAATGTCAAATTTGACTGTCAGAGGATAACAGTGCTCGTAAGCAGTGATCCTTTGAATGCATATTTCTTTTGTCCTTGCAAATACAATAAAGTTAAAACTTATTTTTAAACGAGGTAATCAAAACGAGCTCCGATCGAAAAGAAAGTCCCAAGATTGATGTATAGGTAGAACTAGCTAGTACTTGCAAATTATTACTAAAGTTAAAAATTATTTTTGAAAATGAGGTAATGAAGACGAGCTTCGATCGACAAGAAACAAGAAAGTGCCAAGATTGATGTATAGGGTAAAATCTCGATTCAACAGGTGGATGAATCAGAAGGTGATACGTAACAAAAGTGACAGGTCAGATACGAGTTAGCAAAAGTTACATTAAAGCGACAAGCAAAAATGGCTTCGTTCAAGGCTGGTTCAGTATGCTACCCTCGGTGACTGGTGTTCTAACAAAAGCCTTTCTTGTTTTAGATATGTGGTGCCACGAACGAAATCGGATTGAGGTTATTTGAACATTCAATCATTACATGAGATTTTGAAATTGTTGCCAGCTGTTATACGAGAAAATTGAGTGTAGGGTGATAAATAAGCCTGGAAATTAAAATTGGTGACAAATTTAATCAGCCCAAGTTAAATCTTTTCCAATTAGTTATTAAGTTAAATTGGGGTGTAAAATGTCTTAAAAATCTTAAACTTTCAGAAAAATACAAAAATAATCCCCCCAAACCCAACACACACACACACACACACGCAAAAAAATTTCACTTTACTAATTTCTCCTTTCTTTCTCTGAAAAATCACAAATAACTCTCCCGATTCTCTCTCTCAAACAAATCGATAATGTTATCGTCGTAGTCGCCATCTCCGACCTCAAGTTGTCATCGTCTTCGGCATCTCTGACCTTAAGTTAGGGTTCCGATTCTCAAAGGTAAAACTCTTTTTTTTACTCACACAGTTAGGGTTTCATCTATTTTCGAGAAAGAATCTGTTGATTTTGGAAATATGAGTTTAGATTTATGGGATTTGTAGTGCCCTCTTTTGGGTTTGTTCTTTTTGAAATGGAAGATTTGCAGTCTCATTAATCATGAAACAACTCCAATAATGTAGTTTCTTGAAAACTCACTTAGGATAATTTAGAAAAAAAGTGACTTTTTTTTTTTTCAGAAGTGAAAAAAGATGTTTTGTACATTGAAGATATACAACACACTTTGATTTTGTACAGAGAAAATATAAATCTAAATTTGTTTTGGATTTGTTCTTTTTATGGGTATGTTTGAATTGAAGTGTGGATACATTGATGCATTTCTTGAGAAGGAAGAGCTTCGTTTGCCATGGATTTGTATAAAGTTATGATTTTTATGAAAATGGTATCTTAGAATTATTCTTGTTTGAACTTTATTTGATGACTTGGTGCTGAATTATTTAGGATTGAGGCGTAATAATAGTAGTGTACATGAACCAATTAAAAACATAATTTAATTCTGAATTTATACCTCGTCTCTTGAGATCTTCTCATAACAGCAGCTTTGTGATAATATTTGTACAAAAATCATAACTTTGCCTCTTCTCATTTGTTTATAAGCTTTATGATTTTCCAACTTCTTATTAGCTTTTTGATTACCTCGCCTTCACTGATAAGGAAAGGTAATCAGTAAACTGATTTCAACAAAAGTGAGTCAACTAAGCGCAAATTTAGCAGATGAAAAACAGCTCCGGAAGGAGGCTAAACATCTATGAGTATTTAGAGATCATATAGAAGTCCTTATTCTCATTGACTTAATGATTTCGGTTAATTTCTTAAGTGTGATACTCTAAGCCAATTAACTTTCTTTTGCTGCTTGAGGAGACCGAAAAATTCTGATGAGTTTTGTTGCTTCTTATATAAATGACTTAACATTTCAAGAAAAGCTTAATTTGGCAATAGGATTATCCCAACAACCAGATTTATGGAAATCATTAACTTTCTTAGAACTCTGGCAACAGAACATTGTAATAGCAGTTTACAAGTTATTTGGTCTACCATATAACCTCAGCCTAGTTCCATAGGTTCACAACAACTGTGAAGAATGTTTCCATGATAACGCCGATAGAAGCAGCTTTCTACTGCTGCAAAAAAGGAACTATTTTCCTCAATATCTTTATTTCTTAGTTCCTTTAGATTGAGTTGTGCTAGAGTTTCTATGGCGTCATGTCTTATCTGTATTTCTTGCAGTATATAGAATGTTACAAACTTTATTTTTTTTAAGCTAAAATTAGAATGTCACAAACTACCATACACTTTACCAAATATTGGTGTTAAGTATTTAGTTGTTGGTTAAATTAGTTAATGATTTTTGTTTTCTTTCATGTGGTGTAGATAAAATTGCTCCAAGAAAAAAAGAGCAACAACTGCTACTACTACTAGAAATATTAGAAGGAAAATTAGTAGACAGAGGCAAATAGAAGAAGAAGAAGAAGAAGAAGAAACACAAGGTTGGAAAAGTCTATAGAAGAAGAAAAAAAAAAAGAAGAAGGTGGAACTGATGCTTCTTACACAAATGTAGATGCCTCAGATGATAAAGCCAAAGGTAATGAGAATGTAGAAGGTGAGGATAGAGGAGTTGAGGATGAACAGAGAACAAAAAACCGGCATGATACACCTATCTTGGAGGAGACATCTCATAGTTGATTTGTTATATTTTGTTGAACTTTTGTAGTGCTGATGAGACTCAAATGTGAATTGGTTCTCTTGGATTTAAAGAATTTTCATAGTGTGCTGGGAGCTAGAATTCATTAATGTTGTCATTAGTATAAATATTGTTTGTTTGCAATAGCAGCTATTGATATAAATTAGCCTTTTGTTGCAAGATTGGTGAATACATTTTCTTTCTTTAAAGTCTTATGATGATTAATTTTTATTGCAAACCTTACAAAGCAATTGCTGAAATATGCTACAACAAGTACGTTAGTTGCTGAATGTTTCACAGCAATTACTGAAATATGCTATAATAAGTATATTAGTTGTTCCACGTTTCATAGCAATTGTTGGAATATGCTACAACAAGCACGTTAGTTGCTGAATGTTTTACAGCAATTGCTGAAATATACTACAACAAGTACATTAGTTGTTGCATGTTTCATAGCAATTATTAAAATATGCTACAATAAGCACGTTAGTTTCTGAACGTTTCATAGCAATTGCTGAAATATGCTACAACAAATACATTAGTTGTTGCATGTTTCATATCAATTGCTGGAATATGCTATAACAAGTACGTTAGTTACTGAATGTTTCACAGTAATTATTGAAATATGCTACAACAAGTACATTAGTTATTGAATGTTTCATAGCAATTGCTGGAATATGCTACAAGAAGTACATTAGGTGCTGAATGTTTCACATCAATTGTTGAAATATACTACAACAAGTACATTAGTTGTTGAATGTTTCATAAAAATTGCTGAAATATGCTACAGCAGGTACGTTAGCTGCAGAATGTTTCACAACAATTGTTGAAATATGCTACAACAAGTACATTAGTTGTTGAATATTTGATAAAAATTACTGAAATATGCAACAACAAGTACGTTAGCTGCTGAATGTTTCATAGCAATTGCACATGCAATCAAACTAAATTGAGTAAATTGATCATTAATTAATTGTATCAATCATATTTAATGATAAATAAGGTGGTGTTAGTCTAATTTAAGGCTAAAATCTAGATTTGATAGTGATCTTATACAATGAGACAGTAATTTGAGATATACTAGACGATCAATTAAGCAATTTCACAAGTAATCGACTAAAATTGAGTTAAATGATCATTAATTGATTGTATTAATCCTATTTAATGATAAATAGGGTGGTGTTAGTCTACTTTAAGGCTAAAATCTAGATTTGATAGTGATCTTATACAATGAGACAGTAATTTGAGATATACTAGACGATCAATTAAGCGATTTCACAAGTAATCAACTAAAATTGAGTTAAATGATCATTAATTGATTGTATCAGTCCTATTTACTGATAAATAGTGTCGTGTTAGTCTAATTTAAGGCTAAAAGTTAGATTTGATAGTGATCTTATATAATGAGATCGTAATTTGAGATATACTAGATGTTCAATTAAGCAATTTCACAAGTAATAAACTAAAATTGAATTAAATGATCATTAATTAATTGTATCAGTCATATTTAATGATAAATAAGGTGGTGTTCGTCTAATTTAAGGCTAAAATATAGATTTGATAGTGATCTTATATAATGAAATCGTAATTTGAGATATACAAGACTATCGATTAAGCAATTTCACAAGTAATCAACTAAAATTGAGTTAAATAATCATTAATTGATTGTATCAGTCATATCTAATGATAAATAGGATGGTGTTAGTCTAATTTAAGGTTAAAAGCTAGATTTGATAGTGATCTTACATAATGAGCTGATAATTTGAGATATACTAGACGATCAATTAAGCAATTTCACAAGTAATCAACTAAAATTGAGTTAAATGATCATTAATTGATTGTATCAGTCATATTTAATGATAAATAGGGTGGTGTTAGTGTAATTTAAGGCTAAAAGCTAGATTTGATAGTGATCTTATTTGAATATGCTATATCAAGTAAGTTAGTTGCTGGGAATTTCATAGCAATTGCTAAAATATGCTATAACGAGTATTAGCTGTTGAATGGTTCATAACAATTGCTGAAATATGCTACAACAAGTACTTTAGTTGCTGAATATTTTGTAGCAGTTGCTGAAATATGCTACAACAAGTACGTTAGTTGTTGAACGTTTCATAGCAATTACTGAAATATGATACAACAAGTGCGTTAGTTGCTGAACGTTTCATAGCAATTGCACACGTAATCAACTAAAATTGAGTTAAATGATCATTAATTGATTGGATCAAGCATATTTAATGATAATTAGACGATCTTATATAATGAGATAGTGATCTGCTATAGCAAGTGGATTAGTTGATGGAAATTTCATAGCAATTGCTGAAATATGTTGTAACAAGTTAGCAAGTTTCTCAGAAATAATAAACGATCAATTGTGCAATTACTGAGAATTTCCTAGCAATTGCTATATCTGCTGAATCTCCTAGACAGTATAACATGCAATTTCTTAAAAACTGAATATCCGAACAGATTCACAAAAAACAACAACAACAATAAGATCAAATTTGTTCACAAATAACAACAACAATAATATGATCAAATGTGTTTCTATGAAATATTTCACTCGGAGCATGTAGTCCTTTTATGTCCAACCCTTTTACATATGTGTCAAGACCCAAAAAGTAGGTTATGATGGCACTTGACGCGGCCCAACCTTGACAAGTAAGTCAATTACCCAAACTGATAAAGTAAAATCGAATTCAACACTTATACAATTAAGGCGAGACTTCGGGAACGAAGTCAGACCAACACAAGTACAATAATAGCAGAAGTCTGAAATAAATGTCATAATGAATCCCAAGAAATGGTGTCAAAAGGCAATAACATTTAGTACAATCCGAATACTGAAATACAACTCTGTCTCAGAAAGTAAATTAAGACATAAAAGAAAAAGATGAGGTCCGAAAGTCAGCCCCGAACACTGGAGCATATCAGTACCTCGAAGATCTACTCAACCTCGCACGAACTCAACCGCCACTTGTTGTACTCGGACCTGGATCTGCACCAAAAGAGCACAGTAGGGATGAGTACGGGACCTCTTGTACTCAATAGGTATCATAGGCCGACAGAGCAAAGTAGAAAATAACATAGATAAGGATAGACTATGAGCACGCAATCCTGAAAGCAGAAAAATTCTCAAACGGTAGCTCACACCATCTCTACTAATAGTTCTAATATAATAACGAGATAAACAGTACGAGTAAACACAGAAATACAAGAAGGCAAGTCAAGAACAAAGAAACCACATAATATGCGAATGGAATGCAATGCAATATAGTGGTAATGATGAGGTGAAATGGTGAAAGTCATCGCATGACTTCAGTATATAACTACCGAGTTTGCAACTCCGCAATAGGACCTATGGCGGTTCGCAATCCATATACTTTATCTCATATCTCAATCTCAACACAACTCACCTCTCCGACTCGTGTTCACAGAGAGGGTTTTTATGAAATGTCTCATTTTCTTTCAAAAATAGTGTTCCTCAATGGTACCAGTATCTCTTGAATGTATATGTATGAAATGACGATATAATGCTCCCAATCAGATCAGTATGAAGATATTCAATCAATTCAATCTAATGTATATATGTAGGTGAGCTCAAAAATCAACTCAATATGTCCATAATTCATGATTCATCAACTATAAATGGGCACCATTGGAATAAATATGCATGCAAAACATCATAAATATCATATCAACCCCTAACTCGGGTATTTCAATCATTTAATAAGGCCTATAATAACAATTTGAGCCCCCGTACGGGCATTATATCTAAAGTAAGGCATCTAAATGCACATATATGGCCAGATGATGTGAAATAAGGCCCCCACACAGGCTACGCACAATATCAAATATCTCAAGTCAATATCCATACAAAATAAGCCCCCACACGGACACACAATAATAAATAAAATCTCAAAATATAAACCCACATCCATTCTCCCCAATCCATAGCATGCTTTACCTATATATTAACTACCCAGATCAATCTGAAAGAAGTTAAGCCATAACCTACCTAGAAACGACGAAATTCGAGCCTACAGTGCTTTAACACGGAGCTTTCTCCTTTCGAACGACCTCGGAATCAACTAAAACGCACAAATATAGCATCTATTCTTTAAAACAAAGCCAACAATATCCATATTGCCCATATCTAAATCGGGTCAAAAACAGACCTCGAAAATGAGTTTCGAAAATGAAGGGGTAAAACTGGAATTTTTGTTTAGAAAATCATTGCCCATGTTCAAAGGAACTCATAGAAGAAAATCTAAATAAAATTGGATTAAAAACGAGTGATTAATTGATGAAAAACTCTTTTTAAACTTTTCGAGCAAAAACCCCAAAAATTCATTTCAAAAATCACAATTTGAAGAAAGTTTAGAAGATATAATTGAAGTAAAATGATGGAAAAAGAATTATGGAGCTTACCCAAGCTTGAGAAGTGAAGAAATCGCCCCAAAACCCTCAAACCTGAAGCTCCAATAATCAAAATGAAAGAAAATCGCAGAATTAGGTTTATATACCAGCCCAGTAGGTATCGCTAAAACGGCTAAGTGACCGCTAAAGTGGCACCTGACCGCTATAGTGGTCTGGGATGACCAGCTATGACCGCTAAAGCAGTCGTCTTTGCTAAAGCGGCACCCACTAAAGTAGTCATGTGCCCGCTTTAGCGGTAGGCTACGTGGATCGCTTGACCGCTAAAGCGGTCACTGCTCATGCGGTAATTGACCTCTAAAGCGGCTGCACCAGATATCAGCTAAGGCTGATTTTTAGCAAGTTTTCCAAGTCTCAGAACAAGTCCTCAGGATTCATTCGGGATCCAACAAAAATAAACCAAATATGCTACTAGGCTAATTTCAACATTCCGGGCTCAATGACAACATCAGATTTTTGGAAAAAGACTCTTTTCAACAAACTAACCCACCCCGGGACCCTAATTCATAACTTTCCAAATCGAGGGTCAAAATGAGATATAAAAGCCTCAAAACTGAACCAACCACGCTACTAACCCAAAATCGATGCTCCGGATCTGCTAGCGCAATCCGTTTTGCCGTCTGACACTTGGATCAAGACATGTTGACCGAAGTCAACTATGAGGCTTTCAAACCTCTAAAAATCACAAACTCGCACAAAACTTTTTCGATCGCATTGGAAACAGTGCCAACTATCCCCGAACCCTAAAATCAACATGAGCAACTACGGGAAAGGGTAAAGTGGTCAAAATACATAAAAATAGAAAATGACAACAATAGGTCTTTACAATATCCACCACTAAGACTCTAGTTCATCCTCGAACTAAAAATGCAAAGAGGTACTTGAGTTGGTGAATAGCTGAGGGTAAGTACTACGCACGTCGGACTCGACCTCCCAAGTAGCCTCTTCAACTGGACAATGTCTCCACTGAACCTTAACTACATGGATATTTCCATAATGCAACCGTCTAGCATCCCTAGCTAAAATGAAGATCGGCTCCTCAACAAAGGTCAACCTCTCATCCAACTGAACTGAATCCCATATAAGCACGTGAGACTCATTCGAAATATAGCATCAGAGCATAGAAACATGGAAAACTGGATGAATAGCTGAAAAGTCTGGGGGTAAGGACAGCTCATAAGCAACCTCTCCAACAGTTCGAAGAATCTCAAAAGGTCTGATATACCTCGGGCTAAGCTTGCCCTTCTTCCCAAACCTCATCACACCCTTCATGGGCGACACACGAAGGAAAACCTGATCACCAATACTAAACTTCAAGGCACAAAGTCTATGGTTTGGATAGCTCTTCTGCCTACTTTGGGCTGCTTGAAGCCTATCCTGAATCACACGAACTTTATCCAAAGACTGGCAAAGCAAGTCAGTACCTCGAGGCCTAATCTCAGAAGTCTCAAACCAACCAATAGGAGATCGACAACGCTTACCATACATTGCCTCGAAAGGTGCCATCTCAATACTCAAATGGTAGCTATTGTTATAGGCAAACTCCGCTAGGGCCAAATATTGCTCTTACTGACCTCCAAAGTCCATAACACAAGCGCGGAGCATATCCTCCAAAATCTGAATGGTCCACTCCAACTAACAGTCGGTCTGAGGGTGGAAAGTTGTACTGAGATCAACCTGAGTGCCTAACTCTTCCTGAAACACTGCTAGAAGTGAATACAGAACCTCTATCTGAAATAATAGACACGAGAACTCTGTAAAGATGAACAATCTCACTCACATAGATTCGAGCTAACCTCTCGACACTAAAGGAATTTTGAATAGGGATGAAATGGGCTGATTTGTTCAATCAATCCACGATGACCCAAATACTGTCAGAACCACGAGAAGAACGAGACAATCCACTCATAAAGTCCATAGTGATCCGCTCCCACTTCTACTCCAGAATGGGTAACCACTGAAGAAAATCGCCCGGTCTCTGATGCTCGGCCTTCACCTGCTGACAACACAAGCAACGAGCTACAAATTCCACCACATCCTTTTTCATACCCATCCATTAGTAAAGCTGCCTCACGATACATCATAGTCACTCTAGGATGAATAAAATATCTAGAACAATGCGCCTCCTCCAAAATCGATCTCACCCAACCAACAACTCTCGGTATACAGACTCGTTCACCAATTCTCAACACACCATCAGATTCAAAAGAGGCTTCCTTAGCCTCACCACTCAACACCTTATCCAAAATCACTCTCAAGCAATCATCATCAAACTGGTAAGCACGAATCTACTCCATCAAGAAAGATCTAGCATCAATGAAGGCTAAAGCACATCCAGGTGTCGAAATATCAAGCCTAACCATCTGGTTGGCCAAAGACTGAACCTCTAAGGCTAAAGGCCGCTCCTGAGTCAAAAGATGGGCCAAACTTCCCATACTAGTCGACTTCCGACTCAAGACATCCGCTACTACATTAAACTTACCCGGATGATACAAAATAGTGATGTCATAATCCTTAAGAAACTCGAGCCAACGACGTTGTCTCATAGTAAGCTCCATCTGGGTGAAGAAATACTAAAGACTATGATGATCTGAGAAATCTCATAACGGACTCCATACATATAGTGTCTCCACAACTTTAACACAAAAACAATCGCGGCCAACTCCAAATCATAGGTAGGATAATTCTTCTTATGAGGCTTCAACTGACAAGAGGCATAATCAATCACCTTACCCTCTTACATCAACACTACACCTAAACCAACACCTGAAGCATCACAAAATATGGTAAAACCCACGCCCTTCTTGGGCAAGGTCAAGATAGGAGTTGAAGTCAACAACTCCTTGAGCTTTTGGAAGTTCTTCTCACACGTTTTCGACCATTGAAAGGTAATCTTCTTTTGAGTCAACTTAGTCAAAAGAGCCGCAATCGAAGAGAAACCCTCAACAAAATGCCGATAGTAACCCGCCAAGACAACAAAAATCTGAATCTTGGTGGGACTAGTGGGCCTAGCCCAATTATGAATTACCGCAATCTTGGTCGGATCGACCATAATACCGTGCTTGGTCACACATGACCCAAGAAAGAGATAGAATCCAACCAAAACTCACACTTAGAGAACTTAACATACAACTTCTCATCACACAACCTCTGAAGTACAGTCCTCAAGTGCCTCACATGATCGGCCTCATTCTTGGAATAAACCAAGATATCATCTATAAATACAATCACAAAGGAGTTGAGATACAGTCTAAACACCCAGTTTATCAACTCTATGAATGCTGTTGGGGCATTGGTCAATCCAAAAGACATGATCAAGAACTCATAATGACCATATCGAGTTCGAAAAGTCATCTTTCAAATTAATTATAGAAAACTTGGAAACACCCTAAAGCTGATCAAACAAATCATCAATGCGAGGAAGAGGATACTTGTTCTTAATCGTCACCTTATTTAATTATCGATAATTGATACACATACGCATAGAACCATCCTTCTTCTTCATAAACAAGACAGGCGCACCCCAATGAGAAATACTAGGTCTAATAAAGCCTTTACTCAACAAATCTTGCAACTGATCCTTCGACTCTTTCAACTCAGTCGGGGCCATCCAATAAGAAGGAATGAAAATGGGCTTGGTGTCCAGCTCAACATCGATAGTAAAGTCAATATCACGGTTCGGAGGCACACCCGACAAATCCATAGGAAACACATCCATGAACTCGCGAACTACTTGGATAGAATTCATAGAAGGCGGTGAGGTAATACTTGTATCACGAACATGAGCCAAATAAGCCAAATAATCCCTTTCTACCATGCGATGAGCATGTAGAAAAGATATAACACTCTTCGAACCTGAATTAAGCATACTCTTCCAAGCTAGTCTTGGCACACCTGGTGTAGCTAAGGTCACGGTCTTGGTATAACAATCTAAAATGGCATGATGAGGGGCTAACCAATCCATACCCAACATAACATCAAAGTCAACCATATCTAGGAGAATCAAATCTACCCAAGTCTCACGCCCCGCAAAGGTAATCATACAAGATCGGTACATCCGATCCACAACTAAAGAATCTCCTACGGGGGTAGATACATGAAGAGGCATAGCAAGAGGCTCATATGCAACATCATGTCCAGTAGCAAAATATGTAGACACGTAGGATAATATAGATCTAGGGTCAAATAATACGAAAGCAGATCTGTAGCAAACTGGGACGATACCTGTAATAACTACATTAGAAGCCTCTGCATCGGGTCTCCAAGGTATAACATAGCATTGTCCACGTCCTCTTCCAGACTGAGTAACCCTGCGACCACTACCACGAGCTCCTCTACCTCTACCACGAGCACCTCTATTAGCACCCTTACCACTCTGAGAACCACCTCTCACTGTAGATGTAGGAGTAGGTATGAAAACACGCTGGGGAAAATCCTTGGCTACATGGCCAAACTTATCACATATGTAACACCCTCTATGCCTAACTCAATTTGATGAGGTGCGGTTAAACTAGAACGACCACCCTGGCTCTAAGTGTGGCTACCCGTAGTCACAGACCCTAAAGTCTACCACCTGATCCCCGTAATGCGGCCTGAATTGGCCTACCATAGGAACCTCTACTAGAGAAATCTCTACCTCGGGAGGCATTTTCGTTGAACTCACCCTGACGATACACCTTCTTGGTGCCTCACTGAGTAGCCTGGATAATTGACTTGATCAACTTGGCATGCTCAATAATACTCTGAAAAAAGCCCCTGAAAAAACCATCTGAGTTGTAGCCAACTGATACGAACCATCCAACCCCTTCACAAACTTCTGAATCCTCTCAGACTCGGTGGAGATGCTAGCGGAGGAATATCTAGACAAGGTATGGAAACGTGCCTCATACTCAGCAATGGACATGGAGCCTTGCTCCAAATGATCAAATTCATCTTTCATTTGATCTCTCAAGTTAAACGGCACAAACCTCTCCAAAAAGGCCTCAGAAAACTGAGTCCAAGTCATAACAAGCGAACCCAACGGCCTACAACTATGGGGGGTTCGCAACCTATATACTTTATCTCATATCTCAACACAACTCACCTCTCTGGCTCATGTTCACGGAGAGGTTTTTTATGAAAATGTCTCATTTTCTTTCAAAAATAGTGTTCCTTATGGTACCAGTATCTCTTGAATGTATATGTATGGAATGATGAAATAATGCTCACAATCAGATCAGTATGAAGATATCCAACCAAGTCAATACGATGTATATATGTAGATGAACTCAGAAATCAACTCAATATGTCCATAATTCATGATTCATCAACTATAAATGGGCACCATTGGAATAAATATGCATGCAAGACATCATAAATATCATATTAACCCCTAACTCGGGTATTTCAATCATGATAAAGCAATCAATACTTAATAAGACCTATAATAACAATTTGAGCTGCAGCACGGGCATCATATCTAAAGTAAGGTATCTAAATGCACAGATAAGGCCAGATGATGTCAAATAAGGCCCCCACACGGGCTATACATAATATCAAATATCTCAAGTCAATATCCACACAAAATAAGCCCCCACATGGGCACACAACAATAGATAAAATCTCAAAATATAAACCCCAGAGTAGTTTTCCCCAACCCATAGCATGCTTTACCTATATAGTAACTACCCAACTCAATCTGAAAGAAGTTAAGCCATAACCTACCTCGAAACAACATAATTCAGGCCTAAAGTGCTTCAACACGGAGCCTTCCCCTTTTGAAAGGACTCAAAATAAACTAAAACACACAAATATAGCATCTATGCGTTAAAAGAAAGCCAAAAATACCCATATTGCCCATATCTAAATCCAATCCAAAACGGACCTCGAAAATGAAGGGGTAAAACTAAAATTTTTGCTTAGAAAACCATTACCCATGATCAAAGGAACT
Organism: Capsicum rhomboideum; assembly: GCA_031232105.1. Classification (NCBI taxonomy): domain Eukaryota; kingdom Viridiplantae; phylum Streptophyta; class Magnoliopsida; order Solanales; family Solanaceae; genus Capsicum; species Capsicum rhomboideum. The sequence goes on from CP124714.1 coordinate 154,709,625, forward strand.
CATAGAAAAAAAACCAAGTGAAATTTGGTTCAAAATGAGAGATTAATTGATGAAAAATCCTTTTTAAACTTTCCGGGCAAAAACCCAAAAATCATTTCAAAAATCACAATTTAATGGAAGTTTAGAAGATATAAATGAAGTAAAATGATGGAAAAAAGATTATGGAGCTTACCCAAGCTTGAGAACTGAAGAAATCGCCCCAAAAATCCTCAAACCCGAAGCCAATACTCAAAATGAAAGTAAATCGTGGAATTGGGTTTATATACCAGCCCAGCAGGTACCACTAAAGTGGCTAAGTAACCGCTAAAGTGGCACCTGACCGCTAAAGTGGTCTGGGCTGACCGGCTATGACCGCTAAAGTGGTTATGTGCCCGCTTTAGCGATAGGCTACGTGGATCGCTTGACCGCTTAAGTGGTCACCGCTAAAGCGGTAATTGACTGCTAAAGTGGCTGCACCAGATATCAGCTAAGGCTGATTTTTAACAAGTTTTCCAAGTCTCCGAACAGGCCTTCGAAATTCGTTTGGGATCCAACAAAAATAAATCAGATATGCTACTAGGCTAATTTCGACGTTTCGGATCAAGACATGTTGACCGAAGTTAACTATGAGGCTTTTCAAACCTCTAAAAACCATAAACTCATACAAAACTTTTTCGATCGCATTGGAATCATGCCAACTATTTTTGAACCGCAAAATCAACATGAAGCAACTACGGGAAAGGGAAAAATGGTCAGAACACATAAAAATAGAAAATCACAAAAACAGGTCTTTACAATATGGAACATTTATTTTTCTTGGTTGAAAATGATTTTTTGATTCCCCTCCGCCTTTTCAATGCCCTTCTTCCAACCTTGTCTGGCTCAACAAACGGAGGAGATATTTTCCTCTCTAAAATCTCAATAAGAATTCCCAAGTTTCTTCAGATGGCACGGGTTTAATTTCCTCCACCTATGCAATAAGGTATAACTCTACCTTATAATATGAAGAGGAGTACTCATAAATGCGCCTCCCATAGTCTTCACCATATTGACATCGAAGCGTCATCTCGATGCACAATTATCGCTATCGTTTCGACCATTTCTTTATTTTTCCAACGCCAAATATAACGATTGTTGGACTCAACTCATTTAGCATGACAATCAATGTCTACTGTTATTTTATCTCACATTAATGATCTTGAAGGTACCTGAAGATATTATGATTTAAAATAAAAAATTGGTCATGAAAGAAGAGAAAATATACTAAAATGTCATAATTCCTGTAGTTTATTCAATAACTGTTTCATCAATTGCAACAACAGATACAACAATTGTTGTAGATTATTCAGCAACTACAACATTCTGTTTCATTAATTGCTGAATATGTTGCAGCAACTACTGCAACAAATTAAGTAACTACTGAAAACATATGTAGCAGGTGCTAAAATAGATACAGCAACTATGGAAATATATTCAATAGTTGCATCTGTTTCAGCAGTTGCTGCAATTGATGAAGCATTTATTGAATAAATTATTTAGCAACCGCTGCATATTTTTCAGCAGTTACTGCAATTGATGAAATATTTGCTGAATAAATTATTCAGCAACTGCTGCATATTTTTCAACAGTTGCTCCAATTGATGAAGCATTTGCTGAATAAATTATTCAGCAACTACTGCATATTTTTTTCAGCAGTTGTTGCAATTGATGAAGCATTTGCTGAATAATTTATTCAGCAACTGCAGCATATTTTTCAGTAGTTGTTGCATCTGTTGAAGCACCTGTTGCAATAGTTGCTGACACATATAAAGCAATGACAGGAACAATATAAAATTTGAACTCAGATGAATAATACACACTAATTACTACATAATTCATTATCAAAATGATCGAAAATTACCTCTTAAGTAATTCCCAGTGCTACACGAACAAAATTTAGTCCAAAATTGAGGAAAATTATTTTTTTTCCTCTCAAATTCTTCAAAGAAGAAACTCACAACAATAACAACAGTAACAACACTAACAAGAGAACAACAAAACAGAAGAGAAGAAGAAGAAGAAGAAGAAAAAGAAAGCTGGAGAAATTCGTTGGGAGAGAAGAGGAGAAAAAAGCTTAATTTTTCCCCTTTTAGGAGCTAGGATTTTAGTTAAAATTTGGGTTAAAGTGTAAAAGATAAAACTTGGGGACTTATTCAAAAGAAAGTCAAATATTATTAAAGTCTAATTATAAACTTGTCACCTATACCTAATATTTAAGATTTGAGTCACTTTTTTTACATTTCAACTCTTTTTTATCACCCTTAATTTATTTTTCCCTGTTACACAATAATAATTATAATGAGCAATCAATAAGCTTTATAAAGGCATATTTTCTTAATCTTGTCCCTCGATATGTAGCTATAAATAGAATATTACCTTTTTTTGGAAGGACACCTGAATTTGTTTCACTTACAAGCATTGTACTAAGCTTTCTAAGTTCTTAAGTCTTTACAATTTCAGCGTTCTAAGATTCCCTTTCCGATGACGTTGTCAGCCAATCCCATCGATGCTCATGACAATTTTATCTTATATCTTAACTCAAATTGTTCAATTACTTACTTAATATTTATTTCTTGCAAGTTTGTTCAGCATAATCTCATTATTTGGTCAATACAACTCACATGTCCTTAAATCATGCGTACAAACTCAACTGAGTTTTCGTTGAATTTGGAGACCGAAAAATGAAAAAGATGACATTGCTGCGCATTTCAAGAATTTGCAGACATAGCCAACTTCTTCAACCCAATTTCGAACTTAGCCAAAACATGCTCCAATTAATTAGATGCAATTAATTTTATATGTCCAATCAAAAGATGACATTTATATCTTGTTAATCAATTTCAAAATTACTTTTGTAACTTTCAAATGAGTGTGCACACTATTTATACATTAATTTTTTTTAGGAGTAATTGGATTCCCATAAAAATAAGGCATCTGAAACTTCGAATATAACTCAGGGGTTACTTATGCTTTTTACTATAAGTTTAAATTTTTCGACTTTCTTAAATTAATTTTGTTATCACTATACTCTATTGGGGGATTTTTGGTTCACAGACTAAATTATCATACAGGATTATAGTTTTGGGACTATAATTTCTCGACTAATTGATTCAACTTGAGAGGTGAGATAAATAATCTTAAATTTAATTAGATAATGTAAACATCTAAAGATTAAGCCCGAACAAAATTTATCAAGATAGATTTATACCGTTAATTAAATATAATATAATTTTTTTTTCGGATTTAATCATAAAAGATTCCATCTTGTTTCGCATGGCAAACGACCCCTAACTATATATACACACGACATCATTCCCAATTTCCCACAAATGAATTACTATATCATCTGGATGTTTGATTAAAAGTCCCTGCAAGATACTCCCTCCGTTCATTTTACTTGGTCAAAAAGAGTTGTTTCAAACTTTCAATTTATTGTCAATTTATGAAATTAAGAGTAGTTTATTATTTTTTTGACATTATTTCTATCACTAAATGATTTTATAAAGTATTATTAGTCAAATTTAGATTTTCAAAATATAACTAATAAGATTAGTTTAGTAAAATAAACTTTTAATAAATATAATAAATCTCTAATAAATATTTTTTTAATGGAAATAAAGTCAACATGAGACAAGTAAAAATGAAACGATGGGAGTATATATCAATGGATCAGATTTTAAGAGCAATCACATTTCAGCCATCACTTCTGTCCTGTATCGATTCCTCATTGATTGAATGCATTATTATTTAACTTTAATTTAAGTTAAAATATAATTTATTTTATGTGTGCTATTTCACTGTTTATTAGCTTTTTTTTCTCTTTCAATTTACTGTTTATTAACTAGAATTTTGTTTTCCTCACATTGTCTTTTCATGGACAATCTTTTTTTAAAATATTTGTCTTTATAAAAGAGTATTCATCACTATTTCTTTTATTATATCCTCCCATGTGATGTGAGGCACATATTTATAAAATATGACCTAAACTTATTGTATTTGTCTAATCATATTTTGATTTTATAATTTTTGGCAACATACAGTACGTAGATAAGATTGAAATGAAAGAGCTGAATGTTTTTTTCTCATTAAATCAATTAAAATCAATTGGAATATTAAGTAAACTAAGCAATGCTATATGTGTCATGTATGTTGTCGTACAAGGCGCATTTCGTTCTTGAGAATTATATTATATGTTTTCTTATAAATTATAATAGTACTAAAGTATTGCCATTGGAGTAAATGGTACAATTATTGTTATGTGACTAAGAGGTCATGCGTTTAAGTCGTGAAAATAGCCTCTGATAGAAATGTAAAATGAGGTTGCGTACAATAAATTTTTATGATTCGGACGTCCGGTCTTTCTTCAGACCCCGTGCATAGCGAAAACTTTAGTTAACCAACCTGTCCTTTATAATATTACTAAGGAAAAAGGATAAAAAATACCCTTCTACTTTAGTTTATTGGCTAAGTTTGCCTCTCGTTATACTATGGAGTCAAATATATCCCTGCCGTTAACAAAGTATGCAAAAATACCCCTCATTTTAACGGTTGTCCACCATGACCTAACATTTGATGAGGTGGATGCCACGTGGCATGCCACCTCATTGCCAATTCTGAAATTCACTTAAATTTTTAAAGAATGTTTTCCTTTTGATTTCCTGTATTCAGTTTTTTCCTTTTTCATTAATAATCATTTTATACATTAATTCCTTTTCATTTTCTTGATGGAAGATTGAAGTACCATTATACAACACATATTCTCTCTATACAGACATTCAGCTAATTTCTCTCTTTAGCAAATTTCTACCAATTCGTTGACGCAGCTGAGGCGTATTTGGTGGGTGACCCCAATTTGTGTGCTATTCATGCTAAAACTGTCACAATTATGCCTAAGGATATTCAATTGGCTAAGCATATTAGGCATATTAGGGGTGAAAGGACTTATGGTGCTCTTCTTACAGCTTTTCTGGCTAGTTTCGTAATGTTCATGGTGGAAGTGATGTGTAGTAGCCAGTGGATCTAGTTGTTTTTGCTTGAAATGTAATGAAAACTTCCGGAAATGAAATGGGAAAAAATAGAGAAGAAGATAGAAGTGTTAAAATAGATTTTAAATGTCGCCGAAAAAAATGATGCGTCACGATGGTTAAGAACTCTGTCAGACTAAGAGCCTGTTTGAGATTGTTTTTTCTCAAGAAAAATACTTTTTTTTGAAAAAAAAACACTTTTTTAAAAAAAAAGGGTGTTTGATAAATTTGCAGAAGTGTTTCTAAAAAGAAGCAAAAATAATTTTTCTGCTGTTGGGAAAAAGCAGAAAATTTCTGCTTTTCAAAAAAAGCAGAAACAGAAAATTATTTTTTTCATGACAAAAATATCCCTATCACTTATACATATGCACACGCACACGCACACACACATACACACACACACACACACACACATATATATATATATATATATATATATATATCAAAATATCTCTTATTAATTAATTAACATATCTTATAAGTTTGATTAAAGTTATATTTTAAAATTTTATACTTCATATTGACATCATAATTCTTTATTTCATTCTATAATTTATATATTATTATTTTATTTTTGACTCATTTTTATAAAATAAAATTAAAAATATCATTGATGATTTTAGTTAAATAAAAATAAAATTTTAATTAAAAATATTATAATAGATATTTAAAATAAATTTTCTCTATAAAATGATTTTAGTAGTAAAAGTTTATTCATACATGTCCTTTTTGGTCATTTGTCTCTCAAAAGCACTTTTTGAAAAAGATTATTCAAATACAATTTGTTTAGCAAAAGCACTTTTCAAATGAATTTACCAAACACAAATTATTTTTTTTTCAAAAGCATTTTTCTGAAAAATTATTTTAAAAAAATACTTCTGAAATAAGTAATTTTCTATCAGCAATCCCAAACGGACCCTAAAACCAAGAAAGAGAAAATGAAAATGAAAAAAAGAAAAGAAACAACAATCTAAAATTAAAAAGTAATATTAAAAATAATAATTAAAATTTAGAGATGAGGTGACATGCAACAGGGTGTCCACCTCATCAAATATCAGACCACAGTGAACAATCATTAAAATGAGGGATATTTTTGCATATTTTATTAACGACAGAAATATATTTGATCTTATAATATAACGAGGGGCAAACTTAACCAATAAACTAAAATAGAGGAGTATTTTTGATTCTTTTTCCTATTACTAAACTAGTGAGCCAATGGAAATAATCAACGTGACATTTCGTGCAATATATGACGGGAGACTCCAAAAAGGAGATCCATCTCTCTATATATATATATATATAAAAAGTAGAAGTAACAGAAGAAGTCAAGTGACAAGCTATTGAGAAGTCACTTAACTATTTTTTAGGACAAAACTTAATAATATTGTAATAAATTTTTTGAATTAAAAGATTATAAATATTTGAATTTGAAAATACATTATCATTTTTTAAAAAAAATAAATTATTAGCTTTAAAATAGAAACTCATGATTAAAGAGTCTTAAATGAACTCTTACCATTTCATAACCTAATTCCATTCAAATGTTATATAATATATTTGAATACATTTGGTTTATATATTAAACAAAAAATAAAAAATGGTGATAACAATAATAATATTAAATAATAGGAGTAGTAGTACATAGTAGTTGTAGAAATAATAATCAAACAAAAAATGAAAATGGCAATAATAATAATAAAAAAAAATATTAAATATTAGGAGGTGGAGTACGTAGTACTTAGTGATAATAATAAATAATAATATATATTTGTAATTATTTATAAATAGAATTTCATAATAGAAGAGTTCTAAATGAATTATAACTATTTCATAAATTTATTTCTTTCAGATGTGATAAAATAATTTAAATTTATTTGATTTAAATATTAAGTGAAAGATAATAATAATAATAATAATAATAATAATTATTATTATTATTATTATTATTATTATTATTATTATTAATAGTAGTAGTAGTAATAATATAAGTACGTAGTAATTGTAGTTGTAATGGTGGCAGTAGTATAAATAATAATAATAATAATAATAATAATAATAATAATAATAATAATAATAATAATAATAATAATAATAATAACAACAACAACAACTAAACATATTTGTAATTATTTATAAATCTAAAATATCTATTTGTGGTGGTGTAGACAATAAAATTCGAGTCAAGAAAATAATAATCGGGACAGGAAAATATTGTAACAATCGTTTTATTTGATTTCAAAAAGTGAGTGTTACAATCTCTATGAATCCTCTAATTCACGTTTTCAAATATAAATTCAAGGGCTTCGAGCTTGATCTTTGAATTTGATGAACTTGAACTTGATTTGTAAAATTGATGGATTTGATCTTGACTTGTGAATATGGATTCAAGGGCCTTTGAGCTTGATCTTGAATCTTCATCTTGATCTTCAGTTATGTATGAACTTGAATGCTTGATTTGTAACTTGTAGAGAAATCTGCAGTGTTTGATCCACGAGCTCTCTCTTGCTTTTTGTTAGGATTGTTGGTTCATTTTTCTAAATTATGAGACCCCTATTTATAGTTTTAGGAAGGAAAGAGTCATGGTGAAGATAAACTTCTTTTGGCCAATCAGATTTAAGTGACATGACGCATTTTTATGGGTCTTTGCTTTTGACATGTGGCACGGTCCTATTAACTCTTTAACTTGACTTGGCATGCCATGTCATTGGATATATGGCACCAAATTGAGCTTCTAAAATAAAATGACATATTGAGCTTTGCAAAGTGGGCTCATTATTTGTAGCCCAAATAATAATAATAATAATAATAATAATAATAATAATAATAATAATAATACAGTAGTAGTAGTAGTACATACGTAATATTATTAGTAGGAGGTGGTAATAATAATAATAAATAAATAAATAAATAAATAAACAATAGTAATAGTAATAGTACATACGTAGTAGTAATAGTAGTGGTAGTAGTAGTAGTAATAATAATAATAATAATGATAATAATATAATATTATAATAATAATAATAATAATATTTGTTATTGATTTAAATATTTATCTAAATTTAACTAGATAGATTATTAGATAAATATACATTATATTTGAAAAAGTAAGGATAAGAAAGAATAACAAACTAATCTTCTTTTTACAAATTAATATGATATTTGAATTTGAATTTAAATAAAATTTGAATTGGGATAGAGTTCTAGCTTCTTAGCCTCTCTTATAAGGTTAATAATAATATTGTAATAAAAATTTTGAATTAAAAAAGTAGTAATGATAGTAATAATGATAATAAATAAAAAAAAATATAAAGATAGTAATAGTAGTAATCTATATTTAAGCTAAGAATTTTATAAAATAATCGATAATGTATTTTCAAATTCATTTTAGAAATATTTGAATTTGAAAATACATTATCCATTATTTAAAAAAATTCTTAGCTTAAAAATAGAAATTCATGATTGAAGAGTTCTAAATAGACTTTTACTCTCTCATAAACTTATCTCTTTTAAAATTTAAATATTTTAACTCATATCTGAATATAAATTATTTAACTATTAAATTAAAATAAAATAATAATAATAATAATAAATAATAGTAATAGTAGTAGTACGTAGTATGTGTAGTTGCAGTAGCAGTAATAGTAGTAATAGAAGTAATAATAATTAAAAAAAAATAGTAATAGTGGCAGTACGTAATAGTGTAATAGCAGTAGTAATAGTGTTAATAGTAACAATAATAATAATAATTTTAAAAATAATAGTTATATTAGTAATAATAATAATAATAATCCCATTTATTTCAGACCCCTATTCTATCAAAATTTTAACATAAAATCAGGAAAGTAGTTCTCTTGGTAGTTATCTCTAATCAATCATGAATTAGGATTTTTTTTTGTGTGTGTGTGTGGATTCTGTGGTCAAATTTAAAATTTAAATTAAAAATCTACATAGACTTATTATTTTTCAAAGTTATAATATATATTTAAATACATTTAATTAAATATTAAATAAAAATATAATAATAATAATAAATAAATAATAAATAGTACAATAGTAGTACGTAATATTAATAGTAGTATTAGTAACAAGAAAAAGGTCCTGCCATTGAAGATATATTATATTTGAAAAAAATAAGGATAAGGAAGAATAACAAATTAATCTTCTTAACAAATTAATATGATATTTGAATTTAAATAGAATTTGAATTGGAATGGAGTTCTAACTTCTTAGCCACTCTTATATATACTTAGCTTTATTCATGAATTTATTCACTGTATTCTTTATGCTCTTTTTAACTTTTTTTTTTTATATGCAGGAAGGATATGACGTCTTCATCTTTCTCCGTTAATATTCAAGGTCTGCAAAGTAAATCACTTTTCTTTCTTACTCCTTTTCTATAGCAACTGTATGGTCACTCTTTGTCTTCTATGATAGTTAAATATTTATTTCTTTAAATTACTTTTTTAGTGTCATTGTGGTTATTTTTTTTAATTAGTCGAGTTATTTTAAAATTTTTGTAAATGAAGTTATCTTTTACTTGAAAAAGACATGCAAAAGAATCCTGTGAGATTAGATACTAATAACCCATCTATGCCATTCAACATCAAAAAATTTTAACGAAAAATCTTTTGAATTTGAAGAGAAGGCATATAAAATGATGCTCAAGTCATGTGGGAGGATATGTGGAGAAGTTCTCCAAGAAAAGGTGAGATTTCATATAAGCTCTTAAAAATAAAAAACAAGAGCAATTAGAATTTTTGATATTTTCCCCAAGATTTTTTACTGTCAAGGGATTATCTTTGGTTATTGTTGATGTCTTTGCTTTTGAAATCAATGAGGGTCAGGTTAATTAATTACTCTCTTCTTTCATTTTCTCAAAATGTATTGGTATAATCCTAATTAATACTATGTATATTATACTTTATTATTAAGTGTTGACATTAATAAATGATATTATTTTATGATTACAGACCAATGTGCTTAGATATGCAAAAGAGGTGAGGGTTATGGAGAAAAATCAAGAACTTGCATATTGTCGGTCAATCCGAGCATGATAAGTTCGCGTGTCAACGTTCACTTGCTAATTGAAAATTGAAATATTGTATCCATTGATAAATGAAGAATCATAAATAATATTTATTGCATGTGCCGTTTTGCTAATCAAAAGATAGAAAAATAATCCTTCTCCTGAAGTTTAAGGGTCATTTTGTCGAGTTTCTTCAATATGATTTTCTCAAACAACTATCCCTAACCAAATTTATATAAACAAAGATAATCACGTAATTGTAAAAAAAAAAAATTATTTCATATTCTTCTTTATTATATTGTTCACAATTTAAACATGTTAGTATTAATTTTTTGATTTTTAAATTTTTACTTTATGTTCACATCTATTTAGTTTAAAATTTATGACCAGTAATGTGTATTATCTAATTACTTCATTATATTCTCAAAATTCATTATTTTCAAACTAAAACAAATTATATTCTCAAAATTCATTATTTTCAAACTAAAACAAAGACGAACAAAAAATAACAAAGATATATTAGATTTGACATTGTTTCTATTATATATAATATAAAATGCTGGATGAATAAAAATTATATAAAATATTAGAGTAGAAAAAATATACACAAAAAGGGAGATAATCAAATACACAAGTTACAATTTTACTTTACATGAATTCAATTCCAAAAAATATAACATTATTTGTATAATAGGTGAAATACTTTATGAGATACAAATACAAATTCAAATATCATCATAAAAAGCGATGTATAAGAAAAAAATAAAAATATTATAATAGTTCATGAGAAAGTGACATTTCAAAAGTTGAAAAAGTACGAGAGAGGAATTGCTAGACTATTTAAGAAAGAATGTCCTTCTCCTCCTCCTTCGGGGGGGGGGGGGGATTTGAATTAATTTTAAGAATATAATGAAGTAATTAGATAATACACATTTATAAACTTTAAACGGAAGAAATGAACGAACAATAGAATAAAAATTTAAATTATTTTTGACAATTTGAAATCTTTAAATTGTAAACAATATAATAAAGAAAAATATGAAACGTAAAATCTTTTTTACAATTACATATTATTTTTACTCATATAAGATTTGATTAGAGGTGGGGGAAGGAGGGGTTGGGGTTGGATATTAACAATCTAATATCTTTAAATTGTGAATAATATAAAAAAAATATGAAACATAATTTTTTTTTACAATTACATAATTGTTTTTAGTATAGATTTGATTAAAGATGGGGGAGGGGGGAGAGGGGGTGGAGGGGTGTGTGTGTGTGTTGGGGGGGGGGAATGGAGGTGGGGGTAGGGGTATAATTTATTTTTTTTGTATTTCATTGAGCAATAATATGATAGTTGAATATTTTTAAGGTAATATGATTTAACATGCTCGAAGGAGACATTCCAATATGAAACGATTAGAAATAATATTTCAATATCATTCGCGCATCACGCGGGTACGTATACGTGATAAGATAATTATATAGTTCATTTGAGAAAAGTAAGGATAAGGAAAAATAATAAACTAATCTTCTTTTAACAAATTAATAGGATAATATTTGAATTTGAATTTAAATGGAATTTGCATTGGAATAGGATTCTAGCTTCCTAGGCTCTCTTATATATACTCCTACATAATTAGTTTTATTCATGAATTTATTTACTGCATTCTTTAATTCTTCATCTTTTAAAAACTATTTTTGATTTAACATTTTTCTTTTTTATATGCAGGAAGAATATGCCATTTTCATCTTCATCTTCCTCCATTAATGTTCAAGGTCAACCAATTTAATCAATCTGTTTTTTCTTAAATTGGTAAAAGTCAACTTTTTGCTGTTTTGAACAATGTATATGCATGCATTACATGCTTTGTTGTGTACTAAGCTATCTGAAAATTACAATATGTGGATATTCATGGTTCTATCACAAATATATAATATTTTGTATAATAGTTGTATGTAGTACTTTTCATCTATTTATACATTCTATATTCACAGATCTTGATCATTTTAAGTTATAAAACAAACATATTTTTTATTTTACAAAGTAGTACTGTTGATATATATATATATATTTTTTTTGATAAATATTATTGTTACAAAAGTACTATCATTTATATATAATATTTCCAATTTACCCCCCCAAAAAAAGTTCAAGATTTTGTGTACCATCATTCTTATATTTTATCACTGGGGTTTTTCAGTGGTTTTATGGGTGTGTTCAGTATGAAGGAATATAATTTTCATGGAAAATATTTTTTAAGAAAACAAACTGTTTCTTACTTATTTTTTTATGTTCGCTATGCAAATAAAAGATTTTTTCATACAAGCATTTGTTTATTACTAATACTAAGCAATAAAAACGAACAGGGGCAGAGTGATGAATATGACCGGGGTGGGATAGGTTAGGTGGGGGTGGGGTAAGGGGTGGTGGTGAATGTAGGTGGGAGTTGGGGTGGTGGTAGGAAAAAAGATTCTTAACAAATATAAATTAAAGAGTTTCAAAAAAAATTGGGTTAAAAAAAAAGATTTTAAAAAAAGTTTTCTAAAAATAAAACTAAAATATTTTATTTTTTTTTTGGGGGGGGGGGGGGGGAGGGGGATTTCGTGGTGGGGTGGGTGGTGTAACGATAAAAAAGTTTTTTTTTAAAAAATAAAATAATTTTTATTTGTTGGAGGAGTCGGGAGGGCGAGTTTGGGGGTAGAGATTAAAATTTATTTAGAAGATATAATAATAAGTATAAATAAAATACTTGAAAATATTAATGATAAAACTATGAACAATTGAATTTTGTTTGAAAATTTTAAAAAATAATGAATTGTATGTGCTTTTTTTTATTGAATTGAGAGTGGTGAAATTTAAATTTTGAAATTAGAGGTTTTGTAATGACACAATTAATTACTTTTAGTGTTTTTGAAATGAAATTGAAAGATAAAACCTTTTTATGAAAAAGTGTAGTTAGTTGTTGAAGTTGAATTGATAGACACACAAAAAAAATTGAAATTTGAAATGAAGATAGGGAATATAATTACATGTCTTAATTTATTTAATATTTCATAGTTTATTATTTTTGAAATTGAAGAAGGGATGAAGATGGGTGGGGGTAGATTTATTTTTTAAAATTATTTTTTATTGAGAAATAACATGATACTTAAATTTTTTTTTATAATATGATTTAACATGCTGGAACGAGACATTCAATATAAAATGATTAAAAGTAATATTTAATTATTATCCGTGCATCGCACGAGTACGTATACTAGTAATATTAAATAATAGGAGTAGTAGTACATAGTAGTTGTAGAAATAATAAGCAAACAAAAAATGAAAATGGCAATAATAATAATAAAAAAAATATTAAATATTAGGAGGTGGAGTACGTAGTACTTAGTGATAATAATAAATAATAATATCTATTTGTAATTATTTATAAATAGAATTCCATAATAGAAGAGTTCTAAATGAATTATAACTATTTCATAAACTTATTTCTTTCAGATGTGATAAAATAATTTAAATTTATTTGATTTAAATATTAAATGAAAGATAATAATAATAATAATAATAATAATAATAATAATAATAATAATAATAATAATTATTATTATTATTAGTAGTAGTAGTAATAATATTAGTACGTAGTAATTGTAACAACAACAACAACTACTACTACTAAACATAATTGCAATTATTTATAAATATAAAATATCTATTTGTGGTGGTGTAGACAATAAAATTCGAGTCAAGAAAATAATAATTGGGACAGGAAAATATTGTAACAATCGTTTTATTTGATTTCAAAAAGTGAGTGTTACAATCTATATGAATCCTCTAATTCACCTTTTCAAATATAAATTCAAGGGCTTCAAGCTTGATCTTGAATTTGATGAACTTGAACTTGATTTGTGAAATTGATGGATTTGATCTTGACTTGTGAATATGGATTCAAGGGCCTTTGAGCTTGATCTTGAATCTTCATCTTGATCTTCAGTTGTGTATGAACTTGAATGCTTGATTTGTAGCTTGTAGAGAAATCTGCAGTGTTTGATCCACGAGCTCTCTCTTGCTTTTTGTTAGGATTGTTGGTTCATTTATCTAAATTATGAGACCCCTATTTATAGTTTTAGGAAGGAAAGAGTCACGGTGAAGATAAACTTCTTTTGACCAATCAGATTTAAGTGACATGACGCATTTTTATGGGTCTTTGCTTTTGATATGTGGCACGGTCCTATTAACTCCTTAACTTGACTTGGCATGCCATGTCATTGGATATGTGGCACCAAATTGGGCTTCTAGAATAAAATGACATATTGAGCTTTGCAAAGTGGGCTCATTATTTGTAGCCCAAATTAATGGGCTAGCCCAATAAGAATTGGATTTTGGGATTTAATTAAATTTATATTTCTTGGACTTAATAATTAATTCAATTATATCAATCCACACCATTTATTTGGACTGACATATTTTGAATTTAATATAATTCAAATTTCGTACAGATAAAATTTTGTTGAACACAAATTGTCCCCACTTCAAGACTTGTCGGAGTATTTAATTTTTTGAAGTCTAGACTTGAAGTATAAGCTTGATGTTTTAATTTATTTGTGTACAAATCATCATGAACCAATACACGTGATACCAAATGAGACCTTAATTAAATATTGCTATATATCTTTGAGAAATATTTTTTTTCTTGATTCACGTGTTATACATTGAGAAGAACCTCTTTTTTTTTTCTTTCCTTGTTTGCACGTCTTCAGGATACTCATTTCCATTTTGGGAATGAAATTCTTCTACTCCATAACCAACCATTCTCCAATTAGAATTAGGATGTTTATATTCCTACAAACTTGAACTGTCCCAATTCCACTCCAATTAGGAGTATGCCATCTCCTCAAGAACTTGAAAATTTCTCCTAGTTTTATTTCAACAAGGAGACTATTAATGCCTTGCTGCATCTATAAGTAGATGGACGCTCTCTATTATTTTGACATTGCAGCATTGGGAGTCACATAAAGGAGCACAATGCTAGGTAATATATTCTTCTCTTTTAATTTTCGTCACTTTTTTTTCAGCCCAGCATGCTAGTGGCAGAAAATTCATATCAAATTGTAGAAATATTAAAATCATGAACGGTTTAATATTCCAGAAACTAGACTTCGAGATCTACAACATGTCCAAAATTTAGAACTTAAAAGCCTTCAATATCATTCTAGACAATTTTTTGAAATTAGCCTTAACTTTTATCATGTTGGAAATTTCAGATTTGCACGTCGTTACTAGAACCTTGATATCTCGAAGTAGGAATGATAAAACCACAAGACGCTTGATTCTTTCGAAACTAGACACAGAGATCTATAACATACCGAAATTCATAATCTAATACTTTCGGTATATTTTCAGATATTATCCCGAAATCACCTTTGGATTTTAACGCAACGGCAGTTTCAAATTTGCGCGATGACACCGAACAAAATTGTATCTCAATGTGAGAGTATCGAAATCATGATCCACTTAATTCTATAGAAAGAAGACACATTCATCTATGACATATCCAAAATTTAGAATTGAAAACCTCCCTGATTGTTCTAGATAAATTTTGAAGTTGATTTTAAATTCTATCTCACAGAAAATTTCAGATTTGCGTTGTCTCACCACATAATTTATATCATGATGTCGGACCATCACCATCAAAAAGTGTTTTGATTGCTAGAAACCAGACTTCAAGGGATTCATTCTCACTAAATCATTTTGTCTCAAGCCTATCCGAGTTGGTGATGTATGGTTTTCGAGTTTGAAATGTCCTGACAGGTAACAATCTCTCTTCTTCTTGAGCCTTTTTTTTTGTGTTGTCTTTTCCTTTCTTCTTTTATAGGTAGACCTCAAATATATAGCATTCATGAAGGGTCAGCTTAAGGTGCGAGAGTTTAACTTTACCTCCGTTACCTTGAGACCTGACAAGTTTGGCTTTAAGTTTGGTCCCTATGTAACAATCAGCTTAAGGTTCGAGAGTTTAACTTCGCCTCCGTCACCTTGAGACCTGATAAGTTCGGCTTCAAGTTTGGTCTCTATGCAATACTCAGCTTAAGGTGTGAGAGTTTAACTTCGCCTCAACCACCTTGATACCTGACAAGTTTTGCTTCAAGTTTGGTTCCTATGCAATAATCAGCTTAAGGTGCGAGAGCTTAACTTCGCCTCCGACACCTTGAGGCCTGACAAGTTCGGCTTCAAGTTTGGTTCCTGTACAAGAATCAACTTAAAGTTCGAGAGTTTAACTTCGCCTCCGTTACCTTGAGACCTGACGAGTTCGGCTTCAAGTTTAGATGCTTTACATAACAAATCCGTGAAAATGTCAGCTTAAGGTGCAAAGGGGCAAATATTGTCCACCTTAAGACATGAAAGTTTAGAGATCCTTTTAAAGATAACCCAGTGAAAAGGTTAGCCTAAGGTGCAAATGGACAAATTTTTGTCCACATTAAGGCATGGAGATTTATAGATCCTTTTAAGGATAAACTCTTGAAAAGGACAGCTTAAGGTGCAAAGGGACAAAATTTTGTCCACCTTAAGGCATGGAGATTTATAGATCCTTTTAAGGATAAACCAGTGAAAAGGCCAGCTTAAGGTGCAAAGGGACAAATTTTTGTCCACCTTAAGGCATGGAGATTTATAGATCCTTTTAAGGATAAACCCGTGAAAAAACCAGCTTAAGGTGCAAGGGACAAATTTTTGTCCACTTTAAGGCATGGAGATTTATAGATCCTTTTAAGGATAAACTCATGAAAAGGCCAACTTAAGGTCCAAAGGGACAAATTTCGTCCACTCTAAGGCATGAAAATTTAGAAGGCCTCAACTTGAAACTTGGAGGTTTTGACGTTTTCACCTTGCAAACTTGACGAATTTGGAGACTTCAACTTGCAAACTTAGCGGATTTGGAGACTTCAGCTTGCAAACTTGGAAATTTTGACAACTTTAATTTGTAGGCTTGGTAGATTTGAGACTTTATCTTGCAGAATTGTTGAACTTTGAGGACTTTAACATGCAGATGTGCTGAACTTGAGACTTCAACTTCAACATGCACGCTTCAATTCACAAGCTTGGAACACTTACAACTTCAACTTTTAGGCTCGTAGAACTTGAGGTCTCAAATCCTGTTGCAGAAGCTTACCTTTTATATGGAGCTCTGCCCCCATTGAGTCATGGACATCTTGGTTTAATCAGAATATTTGCAGACTTAACTTTCGTGTGGAGGATCAAGCGGGAACATGTATTTTTTTGACACTCATGCACTGAACTTAGAATGAAACTTCTAAGCACCTACGTACATTGGTGAAGAGGATCAAGTCACAACGTAGTTCTGAAGAAGTTTTTTTTTTGGTCCTAACTTTTGCCTAGACCGCCTCTTTTGAGATTTTCAACCTAGTGGACATTTTTTTTTTGATCCGTACACAGTTTAGACTTTTGCGGGCCAAGAGTGACATGCAGTTTAAGCTCATGCCTTAAGGAGCGTCATCTTTCTTCAAGGATAGAACTTCTTCAAGAACTTGGCATTGATAGGACCAATTTTCACGCCATCTGCATCGACAAACTTGTAAGCACCATTTGAATATGCCTCTTGTATGACGTATGGTCCATCCACTTAGAGGTGAATTTCCCCCCAGATTTATGAAAAGTGATAATAGATCTCCTTACTGCTAGGATTTGATCTCCAACTTGGAATCACCACAAGCGAACCTTTTTGTTGAAAGAACGAGATAGATGGACTTGATAACATTTAACATTTTGTTGAGCCTCTAGCCTCTTCTCATCAAGAGCTTCTAACTCCGCAAGACGCAACTTAACATTTTCTTCTTTGGTGAGCCCTTCTTGAATAACAAGTCTTAAATAAGGTATTTGACGCTCAAGTGGTAGGACTTCTTCAACTCCAAAAGCAAGTGAGTACGGGGTTGCTTGCGTTGGTGTGCGGTGAGTCATCCTATATGCCCATAAAGCTTCTTCCATTCGTTCATGCCAGTCCCGTTTGGATTTGGAGACGACTTTCTTCAACAGGTTGCATAAAGTCTTATTGAATGCTTCAGCTAGACCATTGGCGGCAACATGGTATATAGAAGATTTACGCTGCTTAAAACCAAAGTGATCACAAATCTTGTTCATCAGCTTGTTATCAAATGGCTTGCCAATGTCAGTTATTATGTAATGGGGAATTCCAAAGCGGTAGATGATATTTACTCGGATGAAGTTTGCAACATTCTACTTCTTCACTTCTTTGAGAGTAACAGCTTCGGCCCATTTTGAGAAGTAATCTGTCGCAGCCAAGATGTACAAGTGTCCACCAGAAGATTTTGATAGTGGTCCAACAACATCCAATCCCCAAGCATTGAATGGACAAGCAGCGATAGTGGGGTGTAATATTTTAGGAGGCTGATGTATGAAATTTGCATGAAATTGACAGGCCTTGCATCTTCTAGCATAGTCCAAGCAATCTTTCGTCATCATTGACCAATAATATCCCATCCTTTTTATGTGAAAGTGAAGCTTCGGTCCAGACTGATAAGATCCACATACTCCCAAGTGTGCTTCCTGCAAAGCTTGAACTGCTTCTTCCTCTCCTAAATATCACAAGAGTACTCCTTCAAATGATCTTCTGTATAGCGTGTCCTTGTCGTAAAGAAAGCGAGGTGTTGACAGATGTCAGTCTTTCCTTGGATCTTCTGGAAGTATTCCATAACACAAGTAGTCAATAATTGGTTGCCATCAATCTTTCTTTACGGCTTCAAACACAGCGACAAGATGCTCAAGTTTGTTTTCTGTATATTTCTCTTCATCCAGTTTTGGTACTACCCATTCTTGGCGGATAGTCACTCGTGTTTGATTCGGAAGAGTTAAGGTTGAAGCTAAAGTAGCCAATGCATCCGCCTGCTTATTTTTCTTTCTTGGCACGTGTTGGAGGGTAACTTCTCCAAGCCATCCTATCAACTTCTGAGCATAACTATGATATGGGCGTAGCTTGGGTTTTTTGACTTCATAGTCTCCCAAGAGCTGTTTAATCACCAGTTAAGAGTCACCAAAGACTTGTAATTACAGTTGCTTCATGTCGACGGCCATTTCAAGTCCGAGAATCAAGGCTTGATATTCGGTGACATTGTTGGAGCAACATTGTGTCAAATTAAAAGAGTATGGGATAACCTCTTCTTGCGGAGTGACAAACACTACGCCAGCACTAGCTCCACCACGATGAGCCACACCATTAAAGTACATCTTCCATGAAGGTCGAACTTCAATAACCATTGCTTCCTCATCAGGAAATTCATCAGTTAGCTCCCAATTATCAGGTATCGGGTGGTCTGTCAAAAAGTCTGCTAATGCCTGTCCCTTTACGGTCTTTTGAGGGATGTATATGATCTCAAACTGTTGAAACTAAAGGTACAAGTCAATCATTGAGGACTGGTTTCGATATTATAAACTTGATGAGATTTGCTCTAGACACTAGATGAACAACATGAGCTTGAAAGTAGTGCTTCATCTTTTGGATTGAGAAGACCAACGCCAAACACAACTTTTCAATAGGTGAATAATTCAGCTCATTTGGTGTCATTATTCTGCTCAGGTAATAAAGAGAGTTCTCTTTACCTTCACTATTTTCTTGGGCCAATAGTGCTCCAACTGACCTTTCTTATGCAGCGATGTAGAGAATCAATGATTTTCCAGGTATAGGTGCCGCAAGAACTGGAGGCTTCATCAAGTAAGATTTGATATTTTCAAAGGCCTTACTATAAGCTTGGTCTCATTCGAAAGGGGCACCCTTCTTCATGAGATGGCTAAATGGTTGACATTTTCTCGCCAAATTTAAGATGAACCTCCTTAAATATGCTAACTTCCCTTGAAGACTTTTTAATTCATGAATGTTTCGAGGCTCGGGCATCTTCAAAATTGCATCAACCTTGTATTGATCAATTTCAATTCCTGGGTGTCGTACAATAAAGCCAAGGAACTTTTCAAAAGTAACTCCAAAGGCGCATTTCAATGGATTCATCCTAAGCTGATATCTTCGGAGCAACTCAAATACCATTCTCAAGTCTTTCAAGTGGTCATTCTTCTTTCTTGACTTTACCACTAAGTCATCCACATAGCATTCAACATTTTTATGGAGTAGGTCATCAAAGATGTTTTGCATAGCCATTTGATAAGTGGCACCAACGTTCTTCAAATCAAAATGCATCACCTTGTAGCAATAAATACCTTTAGGAGTACGAAATGCAGTGAGCTCTTCATTCTTTGGTGCCATACGGTTGTAGCCGGATGATCCATCCATGAAAGATATCGCCTTAAAACCAGTAACAGCATCAATCATCAACTTTGGAATAGGGATTGGAAACTCATTCTTAGGACATGTGTTGTTGAGATCCCTAAAGTCGACACAAACTCGAATTTGACCATTTTCTTCCGTACTGGAACAAGCTTGATATCCATGTGGGGTATTTAAATTCATGAATAAAGCCAGCTTCAATGAGTTTGTTAACCTCATTTTCAATCAATGGAACCAAGTCGGGTCTAAAGAGCCTTTGGGCCTACTTAACAGGACGAGCACCATTCTTGACTGCCAACTGATGAACTGCTACTTTTGGATATAAGCTAGGCATCTCCTTATAACTCCAAGAGAAGACATCCCTATATTTTTTGAGTAAGTCCATGTAAGCAATTTCTTCATCCATTTCTAGAAAAGCTCTTAGGAAAGTTGTCCTTGGGTCTTCATCAGTGCCAAGATTAACTTCCTTTAGGGGATGTATTGTCGTCTTTACTCCTTTTTCAAGTTATGACGGAGTATCTCCAACATCTTCCTCTTCTTGAAGATCATTGCCATTGACAGATATATGGTAACACCAGGAAATATCTTCCAACTCTTCAACCTTTATTAGAGATGATGTATCGTTCTCACTTTGGGCTGTAATATGATATGAAGAGCCTATACTTTCTTCATATTCCTCTTGTTCCTTGGTATAAACCACAGTATAAGTCTTTGCCTTTAACACTTCCTTGCATGAAACCACAAGTTCTGTATGTCGCCTCATTCTAGAAGGAATCAAGCTTTGGAACTACTTCTGGATTCTATGTGAAGAGTGTGTTATAGTGCCTTGATAACTTCTCCGAGTTTTATTACTCTTTTTTTTCTTCAGTGGACCCAACCTCTCAAACACAGAAGTTCTTGCGGTTGATTCTCCAAGTCGATCAAAGACGGAAGGCCTATTATTGGAAGTAGTAGACTCCTCTTCCACAGTGATGTAGTTGCTAGCCACCCTTCTTATAGAGATACGAACCAGCGGTGGTGGTATGTACTCTAAGCCTTCATGCGCTAGCCTGGTAGTGGCTTCTGATGGGATTTTCCCCAAGTTTGATGGCTCATTAGGGTTGTATCCAGCCTTTACAAATAACTTGTAAGCGTTTGGATCAAAGCCTTCTTTCGTACGCTTTGAAGGGAGTGTCATATCTCGCGGCGAATTTTGAGCCACAAATTTCCCAAGTAGCTTTGAGGACAAATTTATTACATCGATTCACCTTATCGGAAGAGTTATCCCCCTTAGTACATTATCTTGGACATCGGATAAGTGTCCTCCGTCTTTTCCCACCTTTGGTATATAGCGAAGCACAAGAGTTACCTTTTTTTTTTTCAAAGACGCGACATTCCCTTTATTTGAAGTGGAGGGAGGCTTCATAACGATGACTTTTGACTTTTTCTACAACCACCTCGACCTTTTTAGCTGCCGGATCATTACACTTGATTGTCGTGACGTCATCAACCTTTTTCTCCTTCAAAATATAATTCTTCAACTAGAATTTTGCGTCAGCAAAGTGTGACTCAGCTTCTGTAAATGTCTTATCATCGACAACTATTTTTTTTCCACTTCGTATTTGAGATACTTTAAGCATTGATAGTAGGAAGAGGAGATAATTTTGTTCTCGTGTACCCAAGGCCTGCCAAGCAATATGTTGTACGAAGTCTTGGCATCGATCACATGCATTAATACATTATATCGCAAATCATCCATATGGATCTCTAACTTGATGGATCCTATAGCCCTCTAACACCCTTGATTGAACCCTTGGACCATCAAATGGCTTTCAGTAAGTTCATCAGTTGTGATGCCAAGTTCCTTCAGTGTGCGAATAGGAAGGATGCTTACTCCAGACCCTTCATCTATCGGGATTCTATTTATCTTCTTCTCTAGAACATGACCCACCATATATATACAAGGGACCATTGTGCAATGTTTCACTGAACAGTATATCCTTATTTGTAAATGTGATTTTTGTATCACATACATGTGCTTCTTTGTGAAGAAATTTAGTAGGCTTTTCAGGAGAAGGAGGTTCCATTAATAGGCTTTCTCCCTTCGCTTCTTCTTTGTCAGTATTGAAACAAGATGCCTCAATGTTGTCTTGAGTAGTCTTTGTGCAGAACCAACTTGGAAAGAATTCTTCCAAAGGTCACATGACGCCTTGGTTTCTTGGTGGTGATGCTCCACTACCCTCGCCCTCTTTGGAAGCTCAACCAACCTCTATTTCTTCGATTTCTTCACCATTCTCCTTCTAATTGGCTGCTCGGATGACTCTTTTCGTAGACTCATCCTCTTGTTTTGTCTCTGCCTAGTCACCAAAGTCCAACCTTCATCATCACATTCATCAGTCAGAAACTTGTTATGCTTCAATAGCTCCTCATTATGCTCTTTGACGTTGCATATTCAGACCGGATAGAGTGAGCCAAAAGTGATAGAGATTTGATGAGAACTGGCCTTTTCATCATCAAGCATGATCTTCTTTTCATTAGCTAGTTGCATTATTTTATCCTTGAAGATGAAACATTTCTCCAGAGGGTGATCCATAAGCATGTGATACTTGCAATAGTTTGGGTCATCAGTTTTTCCAGCTTCATCGGGCCGCTTCATCTCTGGTAGATCAATGAGCTTCAGCTCAAGAAGTTCATCAAAAATTTTAGAAACGTCAGAATCAAGGAAGGGGTATTCTTTTTGCTGCATTTTCTTGAAAGTCAACTTCTGGTTTGGACGCGCTTGAGAAGTCATCTTCACGCTTTGCTTCTTGCTCACTTTTGTGGTGAGCTTCACAGGAAACACGTTGACATTCATGGATTTTTTAATGTCGCTTTTGGGGACA
Organism: Capsicum rhomboideum; assembly: GCA_031232105.1. Classification (NCBI taxonomy): domain Eukaryota; kingdom Viridiplantae; phylum Streptophyta; class Magnoliopsida; order Solanales; family Solanaceae; genus Capsicum; species Capsicum rhomboideum. Next base: position 154,732,852 of record CP124714.1, read on the forward strand.
AACTTGGTCCATTTTCTGGGTTCCTACTTGTCCTTTCCCTTTCGAGGGTCATGGATGGGAGTTACTCCTTTTCCGGCAGAAGACATGCTCAACTTCATATCGTGAGCACGGGTAGCTAACTCTTCAAAGGATTTTGGCTTAATGCCTTGCAAGATATAGAGTAGCTCCCAGTGTATTGCTTGGATACACATCTCTATTGCAGAGGTTTCACTAAGCCTATCTTTGCAGTTTCGGCTAGCATTTCTCCATCGATTGATGAAGTCGATAACTGGCTGATCCTTTCTTTGTCGAGTATTTGTGAGCTCTACCATACTCACTGTTCACCTCGTGCTATAGAAGCGATTCAGGAACTCATGCTCCAGTTGCTCCCCAGCTATCAATGGAATTGGGCTCGCGGTCCGTGTACCAATCAAATGCGTTTCCTTTTAGGGAGCGGATAAATTATTTGACGAGATAGTCATCGTATGTTTTGGCATTGTTACATGTCTTAAAAAAGTGGGTGACATGTTGCTTTGGATTCCCTTTGCCCTCAAATTATTGAAATTTGGGGGGTTAATAACCAGTAGTCATCTTGAAGCTATTAGTCCTAGCAGTGTAAGGCTTGGCGTACGTCAGGGAAGACTTGGTGGCGTACGTCAGGGAAGACTTGGTAGAAACGTCGTACTTGTCCTTAAGGTTCCCTTCAATGAACTCTTTCAATTGATCAATTAAGATCATTCCGTCAGAAGAGACTGGCACCTCCTTAGTAGGTGGTGTCTGTTTGGTAAGAGGATTTATCTCTTGAACTTCTAGAGCCTTTCCAAGTGCATGGCTAGAATCTCCATATATTAAGTCTTTCATTCGATCCATCAACTTATCGATCCGAGAGTCTTGAGTTTGCACATACTTGGTCAAACCTTTAATCGCCTTCGTCAAATTCGTAAGTTGCTCCTCTATGGATGAGACATCAGTTACGATTGCTTGCATAATTATTGGAGACGTCAAAGAGTAGCACGTATTATCACATAAGTTGATCTCTGAAGTCCTTGGCTCGCGCGGAGTTAGTGGAGATGACATGTTGGTTGAATGACCATTATTTTTTGTGCCACAGTTTTTTGAACCAGAGAGATCAAGTAGAGCTAGAGTCTTCTTGATTTCTCTGCCACACTACTTCTTTTTTCTGAAGCACTTGTAGAGGACTTTGTTCTTTTTGGGGTTGAAGATCCAAAAAATAGAGTTGATGTCGTCAACACTTGATGTGTTTTTTGCCCCATCATGTTGGCCTTGCTCCTTGTGACAACCCCAAAGCTTCCAAAAGTAACATCAAGGATGCTTTCTACTTCGGCGGAGAACTTGGAATCAATAGCCTTAGGGGCAGTGAATTGAGAGTTGACCTTCCTGGAAATCATTTTGGTATTATTGAACTTTGAAGTTAGAAAGTTGAGATGAGAGGTAGAGATTGTCCCACTTGGCATGTCAGAATTTGTAGACAATAAAATTTAAGTCAGGAAAATAATAATCGGGACAGAAAAATATTGCAACAATCATTTTATTTGATTTCAAAAAGTGAGTGTTACAATCTCTATGAATCATCTGATTAGCCTTTTCAAATATAAATTCAAGTGCTTCGAGCTTGATCTTTAATTTGATGAACTTGAACTTGATTTGTGAAACTGATGGATTTGATCTTGACTTGTGAATATGGATTCAAGGGCCTTTGAGCTTGATCTTGAATCTTCGTCTTGATCTTCAGTTGTGTATGAACTTGAATGCTTGATTTGTTGCTTGTAGAGAAATCTGCAGTGTTTGATCCACGAGCTCTCTCTTGCTTTTTGTTAGGATTGTTGGTTCATTTATCTAAATTATGAGACCCCTATTTATAGTTTTAGGAAGGAAAGAGTCATGGTGAAGATAAACTTCTTTTGGTCAATCAGATTTAAGTGACATGACGCATTTTTATGAGCCTTTGCTTTCACTAGGCTTGCTGCATCATTTTGACATGTGGCACGGTCCTATTTACTCCTTAACTTGACTTGGCATGCCATGTCATTGGATATGTGGCACCAAATTGGGCTTCTAGAATAAAATGATATATTGAGCTTTGCAAAGTGGGCTCATTATTTGTAGTCCAAATTAATGGGCTAGCCCAATAAGAATTGAATTTTGGGATTTAATTAAATCTGTATTTCTTGGACTTAATAATTAATTCAATTATATCAATCCACACTATTTATTTGGACTGACTATTTTGAATTTAATATAATCCGAATTTTGTACGGATAAAATTTTGTTGCACACAGGTGGGTTATCCAAATATCACCCTTACTTGCAAAAATTTTAAAATTATAAACATAAATTGAAAATTATCTAAATCTTACTTATATATATATATATATATATATATATATATATTTACTTGCAATTCATTTATATATTTGAATCTTTATTAAATTTTATTAAAGAAATAATATTTTTTAACAAACAAACAAATGAAGAAAAAAGAAGAAGACTAACTACTACGGAAAAAAAAAAAAGGACTAACGAAAAAAAATAAGAAAAGAGGTAAAATAGCAAAGATGAGAAAGAGTAACAAATAAGTCTTCTTTTATTTGCTATTATTTACTATGAAAAATATTTAAATTGATCTTAGTTATTAATTTCAAATATTTTTCACTTCATATTTATAGATAGTAAGGTAATTATGCATTGTATTTGAAAAAAGTACAAGATAAGGAGGAATAAATAAACTCATTTTTTTCTAACAAATTGATATGATATTTGAATTAATTGGAATGAGATTCTAGTATATATAAAAACAAAAATAGAAGCACCAGAAGAAGCCAAGTGGCAGCACAATAGAAAGCCATGTGACAGTTTTAGGACAAAGTTATAAATATTGTAATAAAAGGTTTATTTTAAAGGATTAAAAATACTAAGCTTTTAGAAGAAAAGAAAAAAGATTTCATTAGCTTAAAGCTAAAAACCCATAATTGAAGAGTCCTAAGTAAATTCTAACAAATCCTTTTCAAATGAATAAAATATATTTGAATACATTTGATTTAAATATTAAATGAAAAATAAAATTAAAGATATAATAATAATAATAATAATAATAATAATAATAATAATAATAATAATAATAATAATAATAATAATAATAATATCTTCTAAATGCAAACTTTATACTGAAAGTTACCACTTTAGCATGATCTTATTTTGATATCAACAGTTTTTAATTTCAAATAAGTTAGCTATACTTTTCATATATAGCTACAAGTTTAGAATTATATTCAAATTCAAAATACGAATGTTTATTACTTTTGCATCCTCATTATCTTTTATCACATAAGTAATTTATTTACAATCGAATGCTTATTACATTTTTTTAAAAATTTTATGTTATCATTTAATTTATGAAAAGAAATGTCAATTTGGATTTGAATTTATTTTCAAACCAACATCTTATGATTAGTAAATTAACAAATGCCTTTAATTTGATTCATGCATTAATTAATTGTATCTACAGTTCCTTTTTTTATTTTTTGATTATTCTGAGATATCTTATGAATTATCTTGGTAAATAAGATATGATTTATCTCTATTTGTTGAGAGGTATTGAAACAGATTGAACATAAACCAATTCTACGTATTTGAGGAATGACTTTTTTGAGTATCCTACATTTTTTATAGTTTCAAATTGCAACTATAAAAATATAGAGTTTATTTTGAAAGATAAAATTTATTGTAATTAGTTTATAGATAAAGAAGAAGTTTGCTAACAAAAATTATTTAGTTTGAAACATTTTTTATAGTTCTAAAATGAAATTATAAAAGGATAAAGTTTATTTTTAAAGAGATAAATTATTAGAATTAGTTTTTAGATAAAGATTAAGTTTGCTGAAAATTAGTCAGTTAAATTGGTGCTAATTTTTTAAATTTTAAATTTGAATTGAAAGTTGTAGATTTTTTTAAAATTTGAATTGAAAACAAACTTTATACTAGATAAAGCCAAATTTCAATTAACGCTTTTCTATATAAACTAAATTTTCAATCAAATTTATCATTTCATTCTTTAAATTCTTTTGAGCTTATTCTTTAATTCTTTCATTCTTCAATCAAATTCCTTCCTTGCTTATATTACATTCATGGCTGGCACATGCTTACATTAATAGATATGTGCACAATTTATTTACTATCCAAAATTGATTTTAGATTATTTGATTTTAATTTGTAACAATTTGTATTATTTTTTGTTATATAGCATTTCTACAACAGATAAAACGGTTATAGGTCATGCACAAGAATAAATGTCAAGGTATGTTGTTCATGCTTAATCACACTATTTAATTAAAATTTGTCATTTACAATTGTAACGACCCTCCAAATCGTTTTTGTGAATTTTTCTTATTTTGATCCTCGTCGTAGTTTTTATACATGATTTAGGACTTTTGGGAATGGATAGTACGGACCTCGAGGTGTTCAGGAGCGATTTGAGTCATTGGTTGAATTTTTGAGCTTTAAGAAAGTTAAGTTTGCATACAACTACCTTCGATCGAGTCGACCTCGGATTATTATTTTACTATTTCCAATAGGTTCGGAGCATGCTTTTTAGTCAATTTTCATATTTGATTTATTTCTATAGGATTCCGAACAAATTTCGAGGATTTATTAGAAGTTTCGGGTATTTTAGATAATTAGATTAATTAGTAACTTAATGGGTCAAAGCCACAATTTAATTACTTATGTGGCCAATACAAGAGTGAATTTAAGTGGAAGGGATTTACCATATTTATTAATAATAAGATCAGGAAGTTAAACAAGAAAGGGGCACGAAAAGAACAGTTATTCCTTTTCTTTTTCACATCGCAGCTTCTGGAGGAGATAGAAGTTTTGAAGGTTAGCAACTTTTGAATGTATATATATATATTCTTGACTTTATGTTTATAATAAAAAATATTGTAGGGGTGAGTTTGAAGTTGGCAGTAGCCAATTTTCGTAATCGAGCACTTTGTGCTGTTAGTATTGTTTTGAGTAATAGTGTAAGCATGACCTAATAATGTAATGGTGATTCAATCATTGGAAAATAATGATAGGTTAGTGATTAGATCATAATGATATAAATAGGTGTTGAGTCAATGATTTCACATGGTTGGGTGAATTGGTACTTTGCAGTCACTGTTTTGTGTTTAGCCTTAGAGTTTCGAAAATTTCCATGCGATGGTCGATTTAACTATTGATTTTTAATACAATTTAGGCTTTTGAGAATAGGAATTTATAAATTGGGGATGTTTTATTTGACTAGATTGGACTCGTTTGGAGGCAATTAAAAAGGGTAAAGCTTCCATCTGATCCTTTTTGCTTCGGGTTAACTTCATGGGTCTTCTTTTAAGGCAAGTTGAGACTTTCTTAGACTCTTTTTCGAAGTGCTTATGTGTTAGTTATGTGTAATGGGAGTAATGGGAATGGGGGTCGCATATAGATGAAGTGACGAGCATCTATGCAGGTACCGGTGTTATTTGAGGGGTTAAAATTAGTTAATTGCCTGTTTTGAACGATTTTTCCCTATTCGCTAGCATGATTGGGCAGATTTGCTATTGTAAATAAATTGTTGAAAATGCTAGCTAATGAGAATACTCCCACTTGATAAGCTGAGTTGATTTTGAAACTGATACTATCTGGCATAAAACATGAAATGCTTTGCTTAATTTTATTATTGATTTGGGAGCGGAGTTGCACGCCTACACATCATGCATTGCATTTCATATGGGGTCGGAGTGCACGCCTGCACATTATTATCTATTATTAGGGTCGGAGTGCACGCCTGCACAGTATATTTATTGGGATCGGAGTGCACGCCTGCACAGTACATGGACCTTGTGAGTCCCCCATGGGTCCTGACCTTGAAGCTATTGCTCGGTAGGTGTGTACACAGCATATGCATTGCATTGCATTCATTCTTTCCTTGTTCAAATTGAGTAAGGTGTTTTGTTGATATTGTACTATTCATTGAGTACTTGAATATCTACTACTTGATGTCACTGTATTGAGGATTTCTTGGACTGTGTTATGATATCCTTATAACTGTTAGACTTGATTGTTGCGTTAGATTATAGTGGCTTTTTGAGTGTATGTTGTGTGGTTGTTTTAGAGGTTTGACGTGGTGTCACTCGTCACCACTTTGAATTAGGGTCGGTCGACGATGCTTGCTGAGTACATGTGGTTCCGTACCCACCCTTGCTTTTTCTGCACCTTACGTGCAGGTACCGATCCGACGACCTCCGGGCATTGATTCCTGTGGTTTCTTCTGTGCTAGTATCTTTGGAGATTCGAGGTAGCTGCTATTGATTTCAGAGACTACTGAAATCTCCTCCACTCTTATCTTTATGCATTTTTCCGCATTTTTAGATACTCAGACTTTTCTTTGATTTCTGTATTTAGAGGCTTGTATTAGTGACTACCAGATCTGGGATTACCTATGGTTCAACTACTCTACTCTATTAATCTACTTTGGGAGATTATTTGGATTTTATTTTGCTCTTATTTCTTCCGCTTATATACATTTGGGATATTATGTTTGGGATTGTGTTCTTGGCTTACCTATCCCGGAGGGTTAGATAGGTGCCATCACGGTCCAAATTTTGGGTCGTGACAGATGGTATCAGAGCCCCAGGTTCATTGGTCTTACAAATACAAGCCAAGTCTAGTAGAGTCTTGCGGATCGGTGCGGAGACGTCCGTTACCTATCTTCGAGAGGCTATGGGACTTTAGGAAATATTCATTTCTTCTTTCTTATCGTGCAATATTGATCCTTTAATTTGAAATACTGAGATTCTTGTCTTATTCTCTCACAGATGGTTAGGACTCGTGCATCTTAGGACGATGGTCAGGAGCCCGTACCAGCCCCTAAGCCTACTTTCCATGCTGGGACACGCGGACGTGGTAGGGGCAGAGGTCATGGTAGAGAGAGAGCTCGGAGAGCCACTCAGATTCCTCATAGGGTAGGGTCTCTCGAGGATGAGTTTGAGACAGGTGATGATGATATTCAGGTTCCAGCTGACGGTGTGGCCCCAGGTCAGGCACCACCGGGATTTGTTGTTACACCGGTTCTTCAGGATACCTTGATTTGGGTTCTGGGAGTTTTGGAGAGTATTGCTCAAGGAGGCGGATCATTAGGTACTCCACGGGGTTCACACGCTAGGGTGGGGGCCCAGACCCACCAGATCAGCAGTCCATTCCTATTTATCAGGGTCCAGTGGTTCATCCAGCACCGAGGTATGATGGTATGCCTCTACCGGGGGTAGGAGCTACCGGTGGGGTTAAGGTAGTTATGTCTGATGATGAGCAGTGACGATTTGAGAAGTTTAGGAAGATAGACCCACCGCAGTTTAAGGGTGATCAGCGTGAGAACGCCTATGAATTTCTGGTCAGTTGTCATGAGAGACTTCAGAGTGTGGGATTGGTTGACTCCCACGGAGTTGATTATACTGCCTTGCAGATGCGTGGTCCAGCCAAGCAGTGGTGGCGCTCCTATATTGATTCCAGGCCAGCAGGTTCTACACCGATGACTTGGGCTATGTTTGCACAGGCTTTTCTTGACAGATTTGTCCCTCGTAGCTTGAGGGAGGTGCGTAGACGCCAGTTTGAGCATTTGACACAGGAGGGTATTTCTGTGGCTGAGTATGAGATTCGATTTTATGCCTTGTCTCATTATGCTATGGTGATTTTGCCAGACGAGGCTGAGATGATTAGGAGGTTTATGAGATGTTTGACCCTCAGGATTAAAGAGGCCGTGTTCGCTGTAGCCCAGTCTGGGGCTTCTCTTCAAAGGGTAGTTGAGTCAGCAAAGGAGTTTGAGTTGATGCATTGTGAGGAGTATGGGGATCTGAGGGACAAGAGGTCCCGCACTTCTGGTCGACTCAGTAGTACCTCATCTGGAGGTAGGGGTTTGTTCAGACGAGATTTTCGCCCTCAGCAGGGTAGACTAGTTCAGGCAGCGATGTAGGCATCGGATGGTGGACATTCAGGTCGGGGTTCTTATGGTTCGGGACAGGCTTCACATGGTTCATCTTAGCGGTTTTCAGGTCGTGGTGGTCATACTGGGTATTCAAGTCACTCTCATCAGTTGGTGGCTCCCAAGTCCTGTTATGAGTGTGGTAGTCCGGATCATCTTCAAAGAAATTATCCAGTGTACAGACAGAGGGGTCCACAACATGGTCATCAGGCCCTTGCTAGATCCACAGCGCCTCCGGCTAGAGGTCGGGGCAGATCTAAGGGAGGTAGAGGTGCACCACCAGCTGGTAGGGGAGGTGGTAGTGGAATGACCCAGGCGATAGATAATAGAGCTCATTGTTATGCTTTCCCAGGGAAGCCCGAGGTAGAGTCTTCTGATGCAGTCATTACAGGTATCGTCTCAGTTTGCCATCAACCTGCTTCAGTGTTATTTGATCCTGGTTCTACCTTCTCTTATGTGTCTGCATACTTTGCTTCCAGCCTTGATATGATATGTGAGTCTATAGCTATTCCTATTCATGTTTCTACCCCAGTAGGTGATTCCTTAGTAGTGGATCAGGTGTACCGATCCTGTGTTATTTCTATTTTGGGGTGTGATACCTGGGTAGATTTAATTATCCTTGATATGGTTGAATTTGATGTGATTTTGGGCATGGATTGGCTTTCTACCTATCATGCTATCTTAGATTGTCATGCTAAAACAGTTACTTTGGCTATGCCTGATCGTCCGAGGTTGGAGTGGAAAGGTGTTCAGAGTTCGTATCCTAAGAAGATGATTTCATTTATTCAGGCCCAACGGTTAGTTGAGAAAGGGTGTCTATCATATTTGGTTTATGTTCGTGATACTAGTACTGAGACACCTTCTTTGGAGTCAGTAAGGGTAGTTAAAGAGTTCATGGATGTATTTCCTATCGATTTTCCGGGTGTTCCTCTTGATAGAGACATCGATTTTGGTATTGATTTGCAGCCGGGCACCAAACCCATTTCGATTCCTCCTTATAGAATGGCACCGGCGGAGTTAAAGAAATTGAAAGATCAGCTTCAGGATTTGTTAAGTAAGGGGTTTATTCGACCTAGTGTATCACCTTGGGGTGCTCCGGTGTTGTTTGTGAAAAAGAAATATGGGTCTATGAGGATGTGCATTGGTTATCGACAGTTGAACAAGGTGACAATCAAGAATAAGTATCCTCTACCGCGTATTGATGACCTTTTTGATCAGCTTCAGGGTGCTTCAGTGTTCTCGAAGATTGACTTGAGGTCGGGGTATCATCAATTGAAGATTCGGGCTTCAGATATTCCTAAAACAATTTTTTGAACTAGATATGACCACTATGAGTTCTTAGTTATGTCTTTTGGGTTGACTAATGCCCCGATAACATTCATGGAATTAATGAACAAGGTGTTTCGACCTTATCTTGATTCATTTGTGATTGTATTCATCGATGACATTTTGGTGTATTCTAAGAGCGAGGTGGATCATGCGAAACATTTGAGGATTGTACTCCAGAGGTTGAGGGATGAGAAGTTATATGCCAAGTTTTCGAAGTATGATTTTTGTCTTAGTTCTGTGGCATTCATGGGACACGTTGTGTCCAAAGATGGTATTATGGTCGATCCGGCCAAGGTTGAGGCGGTTCGAAATTGGTCACGGCCTACTTCACCTTCAGATATTCGGAGTTTTATTGGGTTGGCAGGCTATTACAGGCGATTCGTGCAGGGTTTCTCTTCCATTGCAGCTCCTATGACTCGATTGACTCAGAAGAATGTGGTTTTTCAGTGGTCGGATAAGTGTGAGGAGAGCTTTCAAAAGCTCAAGACTCTGTTGACTTCAGCTCCTATCTTGACTCTACCTGTGGAAGGTGAGGGCTTTACTGTGTTCTGTGATGCTTCTGGTATTGGCTTGGGTGGTGTGTTGATGCAAAAAAATAAGGTGATAGCGTATGCGTCGAGGCAGTTGAAGCCACATGAGAGGAATTACCCTACCCACGATTTGGAGTTAGCAGCGGTGGTGTTCGTATTAAAGTTATGGCGGCACTATTTGTATGGAGTTCATTGTGAAGTGTACACTGATCATCGCAGCCTTCAATATATCTTCAAGCAAAAGGAGTTGAATTTGAGACAGCGTAGGTGGTTGGAGGTGTTGAAAGATTATGATATAACTATCCTATATCATCCGGGCAAGGCCAATGTAGTGGCAGATGCCTTGAGTAGGAAGGCAGTTAGTATGGGAAGTCTTGCATTATTGAGTGTGGAGGAGCCACCATTAGCCAGAGAGGTCCAGCGGTTAGCTAACAGTTTCGTGCGTCTTGATATCTCCGAGTCGGGTAGAGTTCTTGCAAGTGTAGAGGCGAGGTCCTTGTTTCTAGAGCATATTCGAGATCGTCAGTTTGAGGATGAAAAGTTGTGTATTATCAGAGATAAAGTGATGCGAGGTGAGGCTATGTAGGCAATTTTAGATCAGGAGGGTGTTTTAAGGATAAAAGGACGGATCTGTGTTCCTAGAGTGGGTGATTTGACTAGATCTATTATGGATGAGGCCCATTGTTCACGGTATTCCATTCATCCAGGCGCAGCGAAGATGTATCATGACCTAAAACAACATTATTGGTGGTGTGGGATGAAGAGGGATATTATAGAGTTTGTGGCTAAGTGTCTGAATTGCCAGCAGGTGAAATATGAGCACCGGAGACCAGGTGGTTTGCTTCAGAGGATGCCCATTCTCGAGTGGAAATGGGAGTGTATTACTATGGATTTCGTAGTTGGGTTACCTCAGACCTTGGGGAAGTTTGATTTTGTTTGGGTGATTGTGGACAGATTGACCAAATCAGCCCATTTTGTGCCTGTGAAGATGAACTATAATGCAGAGAAATTAGCCAAAATCTACATTCGTGAGATAGTTCGATTACATGGCGTGCCCGTTTCCATGATTTCAGGTAGAGGTACTCAATTCACTTCAAACTTTTGGAGTACTTTGTAGCGGGAGTTAGGTACTCAATTGGATATGAGTACAGCATTTCATTCACAAACAGATGGCCAGTCGGAGCGAACTATTCAGGTGTTGGAGGATATGTTGCGAGCTTGTGTGGTGGATTTCGGGGGTCACTGGGATCAGTTTTTACCCTTAGTAAAGTTTTCCTATAATAATAGCTACCATTCCAGTATTCAAATGGCTCCATTTGAGGCGTTGTATGGTAGGAGGTGTAGGTCCCCAGTTGGGTGGTTTGATTCTTTTGAGGTTAGACCTTGGGGTACCGATTTACTGAGAGACTCGATAGACCGAGTGAGATTGATCCAGGACCTGCTCTTGGCTGCTCAGAGTAGACAAAAGAGTTATGCTGACAGGTAGGTCCGTGACTTGGAGTTCATGCAGGGTGAGCGGGTATTGTTGAAGGTATCACCCATTAAGGGTGTGATGAGGTTTGGGAAGAAAGGAAAGCTCAGTCCGAGGTTCATTGGCCCTTTTGAGATTCTTCAGAGCATTGGGCCAGTGGCTTATGAGTTGGCTTTGCCACCGGGTCTTTCAGCCGTGAACCCAGTTTTCCACGTTTCTATGTTAAAAGGGTACCATCCAGATGATTCATATGTGATTCAGTGGGACTCAGTAAGTTTGGATCAGAATCTATCATTTGAGGAGGAGCCTATAGTTATTCTGGATAGGCAGGTTAGGAAGTTGAGATCCAAGGAGATAGCTTCTGTGAAGGTGCAGTGGAGGCATCGCCCTATGGCGGAATCCACTTGGGAGGTTGAGTCCGACATGCGGAGTAGATATCCTCATCTTTTTGATAGTACAGGTACTTCTTTTTCTTTACGTTCGAGGACGAACGTTTGTTTTAGTGGTGGATGATGTAACGACCCTCCAAATCGTTTTTGTGAATTTTTCTTATTTTGATCCTCGTCGTAGTTTTTATACATGATTTAGGACTTTTAGGAATGGATAGTACGGACCTCGAGGTGTTCGGGAGCGATTTGAGTCATTGGTTGAATTCTTGAGCCTTAAGAAAGTTAAGTTTGCATACAACTACCTTCGATCGAGTCGACCTCGGATTATTATTTTAATATTTCCAATAGGTTCAGAACATGCTTTTTAGTCAATTTTCATATTTGATTTATTTCTATAGGATTCCGAACAAATTCCGAGGATTTATTAGAAGTTTCGGGTATTTTAGATAATTAGATTAATTAGTAACTTAATGGGTCAAAGCCACAATTTAATTACTTATGTGGCCAATACAAGAGTGAATTTAAGTGGAAGGAATTTACCATATTTATTAATAATAAGATCAGGAAGTTAAACAAGAAAGGAGCACGAAAAGAACAGTTATTCCTTTTCTTTTTCACATCGCAGCTTCGGGAGAAGATAGAAGTTTTGAAGGTTAGCAACTTTTGAATGTATATATATATTCTTGACTTTATGTTTATAATAAAAAATATTATAGGGGTGAGTTTGAAGTTGGCAGTAGCCAATTTCCGTAATCGAGCACTTTGTGTTGTTAGTATTGTTTTGAGTAATAGTGTAAGCATGACCTAATAATGTAATGGTGATTCAATCATTGGGAAATAATGATAGGTTAGTGATTAGATCATAATGATATAAATAGGTGCTGAGTCAATGATTTCACATGGTTGGGTGAATTGGTACTTTGCAGTCACTGTTTTGTGTTTAGCATTAGAGTTTCAAAAATTTCCATGCGATGGTCGATTTAACTATTGATTTTTAATACAATTTAGGTTTTTGAGAATAGGAATTTATAAATTGGGGATGTTTTATTTGACTAGATTGGACTCGTTTGGAGGCGATTAAAAAGGGTAAAGCTTCCATTTGATCCTTTCTGCTTCGGGTTAACTTCATGGGTCTTCTTTTAAGGCAAGTTGAGACTTTCTTAGACTCTTTTTCGAAGTGCTTATGTGTTAGTTATGTGTAATGGGAGTAATGGGAATGGGGGTCCCGTATAGATGAAGTGACGAGCTTCTATGCGGGTACCGGTGTTATTTGAGGGGTTAAAATCAGTTAATCGCATGTTTTGAACGATTTTTCCCTATTCGCCAGCATGATTGGGCAGATTTGCTATTGTAAATAAATTGTTGAAAATGCTAGCTAATGAGAATACTCCCACTTGATAAGCTGAGTTGATTTTGAAATTGATACTATCTGCATAAAACATGAAATATTTGCTTAATTTTATTATTGATTTGGGAGCGGAGTTGCACGCCTACACATCATGCATTGCATTTCATATGGGGTCGGAGTGCTTGCCTGCACATTATAATCTATTATTGGGGTCGGAGTGCACGGCTGTACAGTATATTTATTGGGATCGGAGTGCACGCCTGCACAGTACATGGACCTTGTGAGTCCTCCATGGGTCCTGACCTTGATGCCATTGCTCGGTAGGTGTGTACACAGCATATGCATTGCATTCATTCTTTCCTTGTTCAAATTGAGTAAGGTGTTTTGTTGATTTTGTACTATTCATTGAGTACTTGAATATCTGCTACTTGATGTCACTGTATTGAGGATTTCTTGGACTGTGTTATGATATCCTTATAACTGTTAGACTTGATTGTTGCGTTAGATTATAGTGGCTTTTTGAGTGTAGGTTGTGTGGTTGTTTTAGAGGTTTGACGTGGTGTCACTCGTCACCACTTTGAATTAGGGTCGGTCGACGATGCTTGCTGAGTACATGTGGTTCCATACTCACCCTTGCTTTTTCTGCACCTTCCATGCAGGTACCTATCCGACGACCTCCGGGCATTGATTCCTGTGGTTTCTTCTGTGCTAGTATCTTTGGAGATTCGAGGTAGCTGTTATTGATTTCAGAGACTACTGAAATCTCCTCCACTCTTATCTTTATGCATTTTTCCGCATTTTTAGATACTCAGACTTTTCTTTGATTTCTGTATTTAAAGGCTTGTATTAGTGACTACCAGATCTGGGATTACCTATAGTTCAACTATTCTACTCTATTAATCTACTTTGGGAGATTATTTGGATTTTATTTTGCTCTTATTTCTTCCGCTTATATACATTTGGGATATTATGTTTGGGATTGTGTTCTTGGCTTACCTATCCCGGAGGGTTGGATAGGTGCCATCACAGTCCAAATTTTGGGTCGTGACAACAATCCTAACATTATATTTGTCTTTTGTCACAGATGTAACAAAAAAATTTAAAGTTTTCACAAATCTAATAAGTATAGATATCTCAAAAATGTGAAATGAATATTTGAAAAATAAACAAATGAAGAATCAAAATATATAAAAGAGATTATTAGATCATTTGTGCAAAGAATTAATGCGAATATATGTATATATATATATCACATTTTTTATTTTATTTCTCTTAAGTAAAAAGGCGTATGTCTAGAGCATTACTACATCACATTCACATATCTACTCTCTTTTAGAAAGATTAAATTAATTTTACATGCATTTAGATATTTTAATTGATTTATTCATTTCTTAGTTTTAGATTATTTGATTATAATTTGTAACAATTTGTGGTTTTTGTTATACAATATTTTATCCATGGAAAAAAAGGTATAACTCATGCAAATGAGATTTCTTTGAATAACTGTCAAGGAATCTGAAGTTTTGACTAATCTGATGTATATAGATATCTCAGAAATACGAAATGAATATCTAAAAGATGAACAAGTAGAATGAAGAATCAAAATATGTGAAGGAGATTTATCAGTTCATTCATGCTAAAAATAAATACAAATATATTTGTATATGTATAATATTATAATATTATATTTTTTATTTTAATATATTTGTCTTAAGTTGAAAGACGATTTTCTAGAGCATTACTACATCACATTCACTTATCTATTCTCTTTTAGGAAGATTATAAAATAAATTTATGGAAATTTTGATATTTCAATTGATTTATTCTTTACTTGATTTCACTTGCAAATCTACATTTATGTATAAGTTTTTAAAACTGATTATATGTCTTTTATCTTATATCAACAATGATATTTTTGCATTTTTTCTTGAGTAGTTCTTTAGTATAAATAAAATAACAATAATTTAAAAGACTACATATATTCATTTTAAAAGTGTAGTAAGTCATAATAATTGAATGTTAAATCACAACTTAAAAAGGTAATTTTTTAATATTGTAGCTTAATTAGAATATAATTAACCATAATGTACACTGATTACTAATTAAAATTCTTTTTCTAAAATGAATTTATGACTTTATTTTTTCCTTTAAAATTTATATTCAAGAAATTTTCATGCATTATGGAATTCTTTTTAATTATTAGGACACGTTAATAAAATTTTGAATTTGATTAAAAAAAATAAAATTTTGACATATAATATGAGATAGAATTATATTTTGATACAACTGAAAGTGTTTAACTTGAATTTTAAATAATAACAACTTTTAATAGATTAGATTATTTGTGAGTTTCTTCTAATCCATATTTTATTTATTCATGCATGAAAAAACTTATCTATAGTAATTTCATTATTTTGAGATAAGAGAGAAGAAAACTCAACTTCTTATATTTATAACACAAAAAAAATAATGATTCAAAGTTAAATTAGAAAAAAATAAAGTAATTAAAATATAGTTGAAAAAAGATACACAGAGGGTGGGGGTGGGAGAGGGGGAGGGGGTAAAATTTTGAAGTAATATTGAAAATATAATAAAATAATTAGATAATACACATATAGCTATTTATAAACTTTAAACAGAATAGGTGTGAACAACAGAATAAAAAATATTAAAATGTATCCTTATTCATAAAGATTTGGTTAGGAAAAGAGGAGGGGTGGGGGGTGGGGGTGGAGGGTAGAATTTTAAACTAATTTTGAGAATACAATGACGTAATTTGATAATACACATATTACTATTCATAAATTTTAAACTAAATAGATGTGAACAATAGAATAAAAATTTAAAAATAAAAAATATTAATTTTGTCCTTATTCATATAGATTTGGTTAGGGAAAGGATAGGGGTGGGGGAGGCGGGGGAGGGGAGAGGGGAGATAATTTTGAGAATATAATGAAGCACATATTACTATTCATAATTTCTAAACTGAACAAATATGAACAATAGAATAAAAAATTAAAAATATAAAATTTTGTCATTATTCATATAGATTTGGTTAGAAAAAGTGTGGGGGTGGGGTGGGGTGTATGGAGGGGAATAATTTTTAGAATATAATGAAATAATTAGATAATACACATATTACTATTCATAATTTTTAAACTTAATAAATGTGAAAAATAGAATAAAATTTAAAATTTAAAATATTAAATTTTGTCCTTATTCATATAAATTTGGTTAGGAAAAGGGTGGGGGTGGGGGGAGGCATTTCATTGAGAAATAATATAATATTTAATTTTTTTTAAAGATAATATGATTAAACTTTCTCTAACAAGACACCGCAATCTGAAACAATTAGAAATAATATTTTTATATTATTCGCACATCACGCGGGTACCTATACTAGTTAGTTCTAATGTCCCTAGTAATAATTTCTTGTCATAAGAAGGAATTATTAATCACAGAATTGCCTCGATTCTTTATCTTTTTTTTTTTGTAGTGGAACATGCGTTGGAGTTGCTAAATATTGGGATCGTTTGGTATTGTGCATAAAAAATACTGAATGTGTTATAATCATAATGTTGAGATTAGTTATGATAATACTTTCTCCGTTATTTTTTACTTATCCCAGTTTTCTTTTTTGAGAGTCAAACTAATGGCTTGTGTGAATTCACCACGAGAGAAGGGATACCGGGTCCTTGGCTGACTACAACTAATAACAGAAGAAAGTAAATGGCGAGAATAAATGCAAACAAGAAACAGACGGTATTTATGTGAAAACCTCCTTACTCAAGGGAGTAAAATCATGACATACCTAGTATAAATATGGGAATTTGGAGTTCTTTCGGTAAAGTTAAAGACTCGATTTTAACTCCATTTTTGATGAAATTTCTGGTCTGAACTTCTTAAGTTATGAGTAAATTGACTTTCTAATAAATTCTAGTTTTGCCCTTGGGTTCGCGGGGTTGACTTTTTAGTCCCATATTCAAAGTGTAGCAATACGAGTGTAGTTAGTTTCATATTCTTATGTAAAATTTATATTTGAATAGATTTTACTCGTTCGGAGGTGATTCAGAAGGGAAAAGCTTCTATTTGATTCTTTGGGCTTCTTTAAGGCAAGTTGAGACTTTTCTTGGACTCTTTTTCAATGTGTTTATGTGGTAGTTGTGTGTACGGGGAGTAATGGAGATTTAGGGGTCCCATATAGATGAGATGAAGATCACTTATGTGTGTACCGTTGTATTTGTATGTAAAGGGAATAACATCAATTAATTGATTGCTTGAGTTGAGTTTCTAAAATTTATGACTGTTATGCTATAATTTCCTAGTAATTGAGTTGTTGGTGCCTGTTTCACTTATTTACATGCAAGTGGCATGGGTTTTAACTTTTTATCATGTGGGAAAAATTACTGAGCTATGAGATATTATTATTGCTTGTTCTGGACTGAACTGGTACTGTTGATTTGATGTATTCCATTCCATCATACCCCCTTTCATATGCATATTATCATGGTTCTACTAGATATTTCTCATTGACCTTTGGGTGGATCAGGAGGTTGAGATTGATTTGAGGCACCTGGATATTTGAACTTCTCTGTGTGGCCCTATGGTTGGATCTCAATTGAGCTAATATTGATTATTTATTTACTCCATGGCACTAGAGGCGGATTCGGAGGGCGTATATGGACTTAGCTAGTCCCCCATGGGTCTCAGCTAGCTATACAGGACAATGTGTGTATACGGGTAGGACATACATGCATCATATTTATCATCTTCTTATCCTCATTGCATTGTATGGCATGCATCATACTCATCATACCCATATGACTTACTGATTTGGTTTGGTGACTTGATATTGGATCTTTGATACTGAATTTACTTTCTTCATGAAGTGATCGATCTTACTTGATAGCTGAACATATGTGCATAGTTGGTTATTTTTACTGTGTTTGAAAGCTGATGTGTATACTATTGCTAGATTAGGATGGTACTTCCTGAGTGCAGGTTATGTTGTTGATCAAGAAAGTTGGTTTTGATTGGCTCTCGCCATCACATTGAATTAGGATCGATCGACGATGCTGCTGAGTACATGTGTTCCATACTCACCCTTGCTTTTTCTCCACCTTATGTGCAGGTTTTACGCTGGCGATCTCCGGATGCTGATCTAGCATTATATGGTGATTACTCCTAGAGATCTGAGGTAGAAACCTTTGGTTCCTGGCACCCCTAGATTCTCTTCTATTTTAGTATTATTCTATTTTTTCCGCATTATATACATTTTAGGATCATTTATTGTATTTCTTTTCCTTAGAGGCTTGTACTGTGACTTCCAGACTTGATATATCATGTGACTTGTCGTACTTCCTTTATTTTATCAGTTTGAGATTGTACTTTGGGGCTTTTGATTATTATTTATTTCTTCTGTTTTAATTTAATTCAGTATATTTATTGGGTTGGATTTGTGGCTTAGCTATAGCGGTGGGTGTAATAGTTGCCATCATGTCGCAATTTTGAGTCATGACAAGCATAAGCTAGGTTTTGCCTCTTGTACCGTTTACTTATATAAGAGAGAGGTCGAAACCTTGGATGAACCCTATTGGGTAAGGAAAGAAAGGACCACTGTAGTCCTACCACAGATCTGCACAGATAGTACAAATTACAGCTATACATTGACAGAACATACAAGCATAGCTAGAACCAGGTCCCCTAGTTAGTTTGTCAATCATCAAAATCACAATTATATCAAAGCCCACCACTTTCCTTTTGTAACAAAATTTTTCACCATACATTAATTAGTTCCCAGCTCCCCTTATCAGCAGCAGTTCCCCTTGTCACCAGTTCCCCCTATCCTCAAGAACTTTGTTACCAGTTCCCCCTATTACCAAGAATCTTCCCCCTTTTGACATCATTAAAAAAAGCCAACAGTAAACCTAGCGTATGTAAGAATATTCCATCATTCAAGTAGTGATGTACCTAATTGTCCCTTTAAGCTGGTCAACAAGTCTTAGTAGGTGTTACACCTACTTGGTTCTTTAGGCTGGTCAATAAGTCTAAGTAGGTAATGCACCTACTAGTTTAGTTAAGTCAAGCAAGCAGCTCAATTATTTTATTTCATTTTCTAAATCTTAACCTCTTCACTTTAACTTAACACTTATATACACCTGACCAATTTAAATCTTAAACTAGAATATCACCTTACACCTTACTATCTCGAGTGTAAATACTTTCATTGAGGTTAACTTGATCGTATATGTGCTAAAATGTACTGGTATTACAATACCGTCCAAATTTGTATTAATCCATCAGTACTCACATAATGAACTTGGTCCCTCACCTATACAACAAGGCTAAATCAAGTGTCATATAAATTAAACTTGTATACACGGAATACAAGGTGTTACATTTCACCTCCAATTAAATGAAATGCGTGATTTTCATCAAATTATTCACTAAAGCTCAAACGATAGATGGTGCATTAGTTTCAAGAGGGGTAATCTACTATTGCACATTCTAATTGCCCTTCCTAGAAGTTACAAGCCGTTTTTCTTTTAACTTTTGTTAGTAATTGAGTTGAGATCACCCATTTTATTCAATTGAAGGTTAAATGTACTACACCAAATATTATAAGAACTAAAAATGAATTACACCATAACTCAAGGACCACAAAATTTTTATTTTTCCTATTTATATTGTAAATTCCAAGGCTAAAACTCTATCAAGTATTCTTGATCTTTCGTCGTCTCCTCTTCGAGTTCTTGTTTTTGATATCCAACTGCCCAACGTAAGTACTTAATTTCTTTGCACCTTGTTCTTTAATTCTTGCTCTAACCTTCATGTATTAATTATATCCTTATTTTTAGAGATAGTTCTTAAAAGAATACTGTATTAAGAGATCTAACAAGAATGTTAAACATGTATGATATAACTAGTGAACAACAGATTTAGCTGAAGAGCAACTAACGTCATCTATAATTTCTTAAGATCATTTACTTTGCGATTATCACAAAAAAGTAATTTTTTTTTACTTATTTTAGCTCTTTGTCCAGCTAATCAATGGAAAGGAAAATGAAAGAATTCATAATTGATGATACTCTTTTGACATAATTTATCAACTCACAACACATATAGGTAACTTTGTCAACCAAGGATAGGATAGGTGAGAAGAATCACTTAGTATTTTTTATGTACGTTGAGATTTGAACCTGAGACCTTAGGTTCTCAACCCACTTCACTAACCACTAGGCCACACCCTTAGATGCATCTCAAACTTTTTAAAAAAATACCTAAACAATAATCGAAAATTTTGGTCCTCTTTACCAATGTGCAACAATAACAAGGACATAGCAATGACAAGTCTGTTTTTGTTGTAATTTTGATTTTATATTGTCTCATAAGTTTAACTGATACGACGCCCTATAACGTTTGTAAAATAAATTGATGGAAGAATCCGCGCCAACGCAGGCCCAATGTGTTATAGAATTAGAATTATATCAATTTGCACCAGAAGGAAGTGTGAAAATGAGCTTTACATTAATTTGGCTATAGTAGCTACACCAAATTGGTCTTTTCAGACTATTCTCGTCCGACCGTAGGGAAAAATCACAAAGAAAGAAAGCAGAACAGGTTCACATGCCTTAACAAAAAAAGAAATGGTTACAAGTTACAATAACGTGTAAGCATGCTGTAACACCCCGTACTTTTATAACCTCACTTGATCCCTACATAGGTGTTGAGATGCCATGCATATGTGTTTTATAGTGTCATTGGTGAAACATTTGATATCGGACGTAACATGTGCGATTAGATCGTCGTAGGAGGTGTGTTGTGATTTCGTGGAGCATTTGGGTAAGAACTCGTACACATTCTAACCTCATTTGGTGACTTTAAGTCATGTTTACTTGATGGTTAAGATCACTAAGTAAGTATTTTGTAGTGTTTTGATAAGGGATTGGACGATACGTAAACGTTGGATTAGTGGCCGGAAATTTCAGCAAAATGCTGAAACTTGCGCCACTACCCTGTTTCAGGGGTGTGGCGCAAGCCACCAGCCTGCAGAAAATTCAGAGAGGCTGCATTTCCTGCGCCACTACCCTGTTTCAGGGGGTGTGGCGCAAGGCACAACAATTGTGCCTTTCCGGAGTCGTTTCGTAACGCAATTCTACGACAATTTCTCGATGGTTTCTTTTGGTTCTTTGGAGTTATTTGAGCATTGTTAAAACTTCAAACACTTCAATATACTCCTACATACTCCTACATGATCAAATCATGAAATGTGAATAGTGATCCAAAATATTCAATGAAGCCAAGGGCGACTAGAATTTCAATTTTTGCGATCGAAAGGACGAATGAGAAATGTTTAAAAGAATATTGTCGTGACATTATGGAATTATGTAAACATGAGATATATGGTGAATAATACATGAAATTGGATGGGTTACATGGGTATGTGTTATTGGGCCCAAAGTTAGGCCCAAAATGGAATTTACAAGAATTGGCCCAAAGGGGCAAAAAGACCCATTCTTCCACTTTGACCTCATTTAATGCCAAGAGTGGCTAAGCATGACTTCAAAAGTCTATAAAAGGAGCACAAAAATCAGATTTTTAAGACAAAGAACACACATGCTTTTTCTCTTTTTTTCTAGACTTTTCAAGAAAGTTTCTTTGGGGGCTCTCAAACCCTAAGCCATATTTGGATCAAGATCACCATATTTCAAGCCTAGGTAAGTGATTCTTATTATGGATTAACATATTATATGCATGGGAGATTATGTATATTATGCTAGTTGTGTTGGCAAGATGATGAATAGTGTATTTTGGCCTTTGGTGCAAGATGTGTCATCTTGGTGCTTTGAATTTGAATTAGGCCTTGTGCCTTTGATGAAAAAGCATGGTATGGACAAAATATGGACATGTATGGTGTTATTTTTGGTATAAAACTTGTTCTTGTCTAAAAGTGGAAATTATGGGATTTTGGCCGATATGTGTTATGAGTTGAATTAAGGTGCTTTGATGGATTATTTGTGATATGTTATGGATAAGAAAGTGTAAAGGAGAAGTATTGCGGTGACATGTATTGATTTTCATGTATTGGTCAATGTTGGGAATATTATGGAATTTTTGGAATAATAGTATGATCAATGGTTTGTCAAGGGGAAATGACATGTTTAAAGGCAAACATGTAACTCATTGACATGGGGTGCATTTGTAAAGTGATTGGTGGTTAATGTGAATTTCGTTATGTATTTATGTTGTAGAGTGACACATAAAGAAGGAGAGGGATTATTGTAGACGCATCGAAGGTTGTATATTCGTATTGTGAATCCAAGGTATGCAAGGTTATTTTGTCCGTATCTTTCTACGGCCAATAGTGTTCACATTGACATTTCTTTAGTTCTATTCCGGAATGTACTAAGGTATCCCATATGCCCTTATCTATGATCATTGTCATATATTTCCTACTCATTGATCAATTGTGAATCTCATTTCTCATATTCATGGTTAATGTTCCGAAAGTTCAAAGAAGGCTATGTTCCAATATTCCAATAGTGCCTATGCTTGTGTCTCTTGTTCATGGATGATTGTCCAATGGTTCCAATGGTATCATGGTGCTAGTTATATTATATTTCTCATTGATATTTATTCACGTCCTTCACTTATTGGTCAATGATTCAAAGTTTCCAATAATGATATGTTCCAAAGTTCCAAAGTAATGTTATGACTATCCAAGTATAAATCTCAAAGTAAAGATCAAAGTAATGCTAATGTGGTCAATGATCAAGTACGGGTGGCAAGTCTAGGGGCGTAAGCCTAGCTCGACTCGATCCCGAGATATAGATTTATGGGTGGCAAGTCTAGGGGCGTAAGCCTAGCTCGACTCGATCCCGATGTATTGATTTATGGGTGGAAAGTCTAGGGGCGTAAGCCTAGCTCGACTCGATCCCGATGTATTGATTTATGGGTGGCAAGTCTAGGGGCGTAAGCCTAGCTCGACTCGATCCCGATGTATTGATTTATGGGTGGCAAGTCTAGGGGCATAAGCCTAGCTCGACTCGATCCCAATATGATGTTATGATATGAAAAGACACACTGATCAGTAGGGTCCTGGGTACATTGTTATCATTGAGCATTGAGATAAAGAAAGCAAATAAAGTAATGAAAGCAATCCACATGGTTTCCCAAAATACCAAATGGTGACTTATGCACATTGATTATTCATATGTTTTGAGTTCATTGAAATATTCATGTATTGTACAGTTTCATCTGAGCCTTGCATACTCAGTACTTATTTCGTACTGACCCCTCTCGGGGAATTTACCTTACTTGCTGCAGGCGCAGGTCCCAGTAGGCCACCCCAGTAGAGTGCCAGTGTTAGCAGTTCTTTGGTGAGCTCCAGCTCATCCGGGGCTTCTCCGAGTCAGAGTATATACATGTTTTGGTATTGTACATAATGTGTAAAGCGGGGACTTGTCCCGACTTATGGTTCATTTTGGTCAATGCTCTTGTTAGAGGCTTTTGTAGACCTATGTGGGTGTATCAGTGTAAAAGACATATGTGGTTTTGACTGGATGGCCTCAACGGCCAAGATGATGTCCCATGTTTTCCTTTATTCGTCTTTCATGTTCTTATGCCATGGTGATTATGATATGCATATGATTGAACATAGGCAAAGGTTGGTTCTCTCGGGCCTTATCGGCTACGGGTGCCAATCACGTCTCGATGGAATTCGGGGCGTGACACATGCGTTGATGGAGAATCACTTGTTTCATAGTTAGTGGCTTGAGTTAATCCATAGTAAGCTTCTGTTGCATTTTGACAATATTATGTACATGTATATTAGTAAAATTGTAAGAAGAAATGACCGGAACCAGAAACGCTGCGGGCGTTGACAACTATTCCATCAGCTGGCTGCATTCCATGGAGTTCCTTTAGGAAATAATCGAGGAGTTCAGGAGAACCAACTTGGAACCAGAGATACAATTGGATCACAGCAAATGGCACATGTGAACTTGAAATATCAGAACTATGTTTGTCTCAGTGTTGAAGGTTCGTACAGAGCACACACAATGTGAAGGTTATAACGAAACATATGGAGCAATCAACCATGAAGCAAAAACAAATCATATTAATCAACAACACGAAGTAGCTATAAATTGCAACGTAAGTGTATGGCAATTGAAGTCTCAGAAATCAAAGCAATTAAAAAATGTCTCTTTGCTGATGTAGCATTATATCCCAACAATTATCAAAAAGATTTCAACACATTAGCTGGAGAATTTTCACCAACAAATATAGAGCAAAATCTCCTCAGATGTATGTTTAATTTGGATTGTGCCATAATGTCTAGTCGCTTGTGGTAAAATACACAGATTCCATCATGCTATTTAAACAATACATACACCTTCTTTTTGTTAGTGCAAGGAACTCATTTACTACTATCACCAGGAATGAAGGCAAGCATAAGGAGAATATGCATTTCAAAGTAAAGCAGTAGATAATCATGAATAGTTGAGTCACACACCTTTTTTTGAGATCTTCAGTGAACAGTAATATATCTGCGTTTCTGAGTGTGATACGAATAGAGAGGAAGCTTTTGTTTTAAGCTAACTTTGACAAGCTGAAAGTGTTGATTAGTTTTGATCTCTTCCAAGTTTAAGATCACAGCAAAGTCATTGCTTCTGGATATCTTTCCTACTGTCTTGGTTATATGTGTAAAAGTACCAATAAGCAGACAAAAGAGTTAGGCTTCAATTGATACCCCCATCTAGCAACATCTTTGGTGGACGATTCAGGGTGTATCACGTAGCTAACCTGGAGAGGGAAGGAAGAAAAGTCTTATCCTAACTGATTCATGTTCTTGAGAGGCTTCTTAAAATATATGAAAAAGGGGAGAAATATACTGAACTTTAGTTTTAGACATTGTTTACCTAATAAGCAAACTTTAGTTAGCAGGTTGACAAATTTCTTCTTCGTCAGATCAACTTCTAAAGGTGAAAAAGGATAATGCAATTCTAGGATGGCGAATCTCTTTGTCGTCAGATCAATTTCTAAAGGTGAAAAATGACAATGCAATTCTAGGAAAATAAGAGTAATGAAAAATATCAATGGATGCAAAGGAAGTGCAGAACAAGTAGAGTGTAGAAATATAGTTAAATGAAGGTAATAAAGTACAAGTATTGATGATTAACTTCAATAAGTCACCAACAGATTGACATATAGTTAAACTAAACAAAGAAAATGCACAATTCAGAGTTGGTCAAAAGCTGTAATTGATAATGGAAAAAAATAACACTCTGCACCTTCACCTAATATGCATCCAAGTTCCAACATTGACAGATACAAAATATGTTCCTAAAGTCTGAAAGACACGAAATGCAAAACTAAATTCAGTAGTCCTCTATTAGTAGTGTAGCAGCAGCTTTTAGTAGCAAAAGAGTCTTCAATTCTATTTTCCAACTTATAAAATTGTTTTTTTTCCTGTGAGTAGAAGTCTGAATCCAAGTAGTAAATTTTCATAGAATGTCAATTTCATGTTTCAACATTAAGTAGCAATGATTCAGTTTACATGTTACTTTTTTTTGCATGGTTGAACTTCGCAAACAAGTACTATTATTGTAACAGAGTAGAAGTGAGTAAATTACCTTAACAAGATGTCAATAGAAAGGAAGGACAGTAGTGTTGAGTCTTTGAAGTGCATGCGATCAATCAATATAACTTTTCTTAACTACCGTAGTTTCTTTCCCGTCGGGCATGGTGTCACATTCTTCTTGATTGGATGTTTTATTGTATAATTCATCTAATTCCAACAACTCTCTTGATACCTATGAAAATTGAACTTTGAATTCTCTTTTCAACCAGTCTAAGGTAGCAAAATGAGTAAGAGTGTCTTTAAGGAGATTCAGTAGCAGAATAATTTTGTGTCTTTCTATTCAGCTAACAATAAAAACATGTAGCATCTACAAGAACATCATAACAGGGAGAACAAAGTCATAGTAAGTATAATTGAATCACAGTAACAATCATAGACATAAAGCTGATTGATGAGTATCAAAGATAGACGTGTCACGCTGCATGAAGAAAGTTGTTCTTGAACAACTTGGAGCCGGACCTTCTTTTCGCACTATTACGGATATGAAAATAATGGTTAAAATAGGATTCAATTGTCAACTGACCCAATCGCAAATAGGATTAACTATCAATTTTGAAGGAAGATTTATTGAATTAATGCATATACTCACTTAAAAATATAGGAAAATGCACTGTTAATCAGAAGAAAGAACTAAATCCATTGGTAATAATAGAACCTAATTTAAAGTCTAATTCATAGAAGAATTATATCAAAAAACTAAAGAACAAAAACATGTTGAACTAATTTAAAGTCTAATTGATAGAGAAATACAAGTCAAGAAAAAGAAAACTCACTGGGAAATAACAATTAAACGGGAAAACATCAGCACGTGCACTTGCAATTACTGATGAATTTTGAAGGAAAGCAACAAAGAGAAATGGAGAAGCCGAAGGAGAAAATAGAGAGACACACAAGAGAAAATTCGGAAGAAGCAGCAGGGTAGAAGCAGACATTCGATAAAAAGTATGAAAATTTTGTGATACTTATCTCAGTTTATTTAAGCGGTATTCAAGAAAAGTTACCAAAATGCCCCTGCTGAAGCAGGCATGCTGACCTCAACTTCTATATAAGAGAATTTCTATTGTCTCATATATAAAAGTTAATAATGAAGTTTGTAAAATAATGATTTTATTCTATAATTTTTCCTTTATGTATAACAATATATGTGCTATATCTTTCTGGGTTTATCTAATTTGGCCTTATTTGATTCATCAACAATGGTTAAAAGGGTATAAAAAATACGTCTTGTAATTTAAAAAAAGTCTTTTATTATTTCCAATTAAGGTAAGATTGTGTGTTAATAGAGTTAATCATTTTAGATTTATTAAATTTTCCCATGTTTGATTCATCGGGCTATAAAGGTGCGAAGAAAAGAAGGGTAGAAGTTTTTTTTTCGTTGTTATAGTGCTAATTTTTCATCATGCTTGTATCGATCAGGTCTATTTGAGAGCCAGATGGACGAAAAACTTGGTGTTTTTGCAGCAGTGGATGTCATTGCTAGAAATGCTGACATTTTATCTGAAATTCTAGTTCGTTTGCCTGCAAGTTCTCTCATCAGGTTCAGTGTAGTATGCAAGCTTTGGTACTCGATCATTGTCAGTATGTATTTTAGGGTTCGGCACTCTCTAGTCTTGCACTTTCTAATGCTCTCCCTCCTTCCGGTATCTACTTGTACAATTGTTTAATGGATCTCAAAAACATAGAATCCCTTCCGTTTACTGATAGTATAATTAGCCTCCCTCATCTTCACGTACTCCATGACGAACATACTACAACTACAACGATAGGAGGTAATATAGTTACCTAATTCAAGGTTACACAATCTTGCAATGGTCTGTTAATGTGCATATTAACCGAGAGAGGTTATAGGTATAGTAGCAGAAAAAGGTATTGCTTACAATCCTATAAATAAGTTCAGCCATGTATTCCCTACATGTATGATGTCTGATGAATTTGTCTATTATAATCTGATACCTGATCCAGAACCACCTTATTACAAAGCTTTGTGTGTTACTTATCAAGGAAGTCCCTATACGAATATGCGTGTGTATATGCTAGAGAGTGACTCATGGAGATATTGTTGTTGTATCTCTGCAACCGGAATGGGATTTAACACAGGAGTATTTTGAAATGGTGCAATTCACTGGACTGGTAGATATTACTCTGTTTACTTTGTTGTTAATTCAGGGGAACATGCATAAAATCACCCTCAAACTTGTCATCAAAACTTACTTTAGCACTTTAGCTTTACGCACATTTAAATACTCCCTTAAATAACTTTCAAGTTAATTAAATACCACCTTAATGACTGACGTAGCAAAAAAAAAAACTTTAAAGCACGTTTTTTTAAAAAAAGGGAATTGGTCCCACTTATTTAATTATTATGTGAGAAAAATAAAAATAATAAATAAAAACACCCCTACACCTTTTTTCATCTTCTTTAAATCCCCCCCCACCCCCCCCACCCCTTTTCACCTTCTCTGAATCCCCCGCCCTCCCCCTCTTCTTCTTCGAACCCCACCTCCTCTCTTTTTCTTCTTTTTCGAACCCCTACCATCACCTAGAGGAAAAACTTTCATCTTGCTTCAATAAAAATCTTTATTATAGTTTTCAAATATGTAATTTAGAACACTCACTTTTTTAAAAAAGAAAAGAAAAAGTGCTATAAGAAGAGTAATTAAAAGCAGTAATCGAAAGGGAAGAAGATAAAAATTTACTCAATTTTAAAAATGGAG
The DNA here is from genome assembly GCA_031232105.1 of Capsicum rhomboideum. Lineage (NCBI taxonomy): Eukaryota > Viridiplantae > Streptophyta > Magnoliopsida > Solanales > Solanaceae > Capsicum > Capsicum rhomboideum. Next base: position 154,761,266 of record CP124714.1, read on the forward strand.
CTTTTGAAATAGAGGTTACTGAAAGAAGAAAAATTGAAAGAGCTGATGATAAATTAATAAATACTTACCTAAAGGTACAATCTCAAAAGCACATTGTGAGGAATTAATCAATTTTTCTGTTGATTGACGCCAATGAATTTTAGATTCTTGGCAATGAAAAAACTAAAATTAAAGTTTCATGTTCTTGCTTCCATGGAAGAGGGAGAGGGGAAGGGAAAAATAAAATAAAAAATCAAAATTAAAATATTTTTTACCTAATTCTTATGTGGCACTGATGTGGCATGTGTGTAATGCACTCTCCATTGTGAGAGTGGTATTATATTTTTGGGGTGGTATTTAATATACTTAAAAGTTGTTTAAGGGGGTATTTAAATGCCCGTAAAGTTAAAGTGGTAAAGTAAGTTTTGGTGACAAGTTTAGGGTGATTTTATGTATTTTCTCTTAATTCAAAGAAAGTTGGTATGATACGTATGTCACCGAAGCTTTGGGGACCATGTAACCAAAAGATTAGGTATTTTGGGGAATGGGGTGGTCGTTTGCATCTTATTCGGGTTAAGAACCTATACACCAAGAAATTTGATGTGCTTGAATTAGATAAAGATACCTTGAAGTGGTCAGTGAAGTATCGTGTTCATCTTACTCGATTAATTTCAACATTTGCCGAGATGGTTCAACGGACATTCTCTGGATATGCGTTTTCCATTTTGTCTGTGATACGAGGAGTGATGGAAGAAGATTCAGTACTACTGCTTACTATTCTTGGGAAGGTGGTCGCCTACAACTTAGTGCTTAAAACTACTAAAGTAATCCGCGAGTTGCCTGGTGAAATATGCAGAATTTTACGTTTTAATCATATTAGTGCTTATCAGTATACTGAAAGTTTTGCTCCAAGTAAGGATTGGACTATTGATCCAAAATATATAGCGCTATGAATTACTTCTAGATATGGTTATATCGTAGGTATTTCATGTGAAAATTTCTTCAAAGATACTAGATTTGTTTTTATCAAGTTCTTAGCTTTCATAGTTTATAGAACCTTATTTTAGCCGAGGGTCTATTAGTAAGATCTGTGTACATTCTACTCTTTTCAGATTCTACTTGTGGGATTACGCTGGATATGTTATTGTTATTGTTATTGTAGTATAGATGTTATTGAACTTTTCATGTTTTATCTGAAGCAAAATTATTTTCAGCTCCTATGTGATTTAGTTTTATTTACTTTTACATTATCATTTCTTCATATTTGGAATTTTCATCCAAGGGTTTATATCATAAGTAACTTAAGGCACAAGATGTCAAAATTTATATTGTGAATGAATATTCTGGTGCTCCTTGTTTGTCGGCAGTTATAAGCTATGTTGTTTGGAATCTCCGAAATGTTATCGCACTCGTGTCAAACCTTCAAAAATAAACTGCTTTGGAGGATCTGATACTTTTTCTTGCATTTCTGTAGAACCCGAGCAACATAGATTATGGACGGGTGGAAATTGAAACCAATAAGTTTGAATGGATAGGATGCCTTGAGCTCATAAACTACTCCCTCCATTCCTATTTACATGTCACCTTTTAAAATTACACACCCGTTAAGAAAAACATCAAATAAAGGTAATTTGACTAAATTATCCTTATTTATTGCTAATCTTTATTTAATACTTCTCTTTTTTACACTATATTAATATCTCTCCACATTTATGACTAAGGGTAAAGATGGAAACAAACAACTAATTAAGTCTTGATTTTCCAAAATGACAAGTACTCCCTCCGTTTCGTTTTAGTTGGCCATTGTTGAATTGACTTCCCTTAAGAAAATATTTATTAGGGGTTTATTTTACTAAAGTAGCCCTATTAATTATACTTTGAAAATATAAATTTGAGTCTATATACTTTACATAGTCATTTAATGACCTGGGTAATATTGAAAGAACATAATAAACTTCTCTTGGTTTCATAAATGAGACAACTAAATTGAAACAAATATTTTTAGTAAGAGGGCCAACTAAAACGAAATGGATGGTGTATTATGGAATATCTAATTTTAGTAACAACGGCAAGTCTTTAGAAACGGAAGAAATAATAGTTTTTAGACATAATTACTTTTGAGTGTTTGCATCAAATCCAAAAATGTAACTTTAGGAGTCAAATGTAGCAAGATACATAGTGCCAATTTAATGCAATTATAAAATTTGTAATTACCAAAGTTGACGTGATTCTAAATGCAAGAAATCACAATCAAGTAAATAAGATAAGATACAATGATATGATTAAGAAATAGAAAAGAAGGGAAAAAGATTTAGAAGAAAGAAGGGATAATCTAACAATTAAAAAAATATTTAATTACTAGAATAAATTCAAAAGAGAAGAGAAATGAACTCATACATGAAAATCCTACTTAGAATATCTATAATGACCTAATCCATCGTTACTAGAAAACGCCTCGATATGACTACAAAGTGCAGGGATTATCGGTATTACGTTCGTAAAAGTCAAAATTTTGGAATTTAAAAGCTATTGACCGGGCTGACGTCATCCCACTATAGTGGGACTTATTCCGCTATAGCGACATGACGCGACCAGAAACCTCACTTAAGCGGATTTTATTTTTTTTCTCCAAAGTTGAAATCAATGACGTGGGAGGGTTCCAAAAACCCTTAGGGTTGCCTCCCATGCCTTGGAGCTATAGATGAAGGAAAATAGATGCGAATGGGGTGCAAACCAATGGATTTTCGAGGAATAACGCGTCTGTAATCTTAGCCCGAGGTTGGAATTCATATTCGTTCGCCCTTCCTATAGTTGGTTGACATCCACTAAGCTAAGGTTAATTGAGTAGTGTAGACCCGGGTTATAAAATATAAACGTAATGTAGATAGATGGGAGATTTCATGATTAGGCCTTCGGGCACTGAATTTGGATAGCTAAAATAGGTTAAAGTCAGGGTAACTTACGGGAAGGTGGTTGTATCATATATCTTATCATGTTATGCTGTTGTAGACTCGTAATTGGGGTAGTGGAAAGGACGAATTATCGGTCATTAGTTAAATCCCTAAAGAAAGTGATAATACTGTGTGCGGTGGTGGTGATTTCTGAAGCATCTAGGGTGGTAATTCGATTAGTTGTTTTAGAAAAGAGGGTTGAGTTAAGTGGCATGTGTTTTTACCTCTTTTTGACTTAGAGGGTGGAAAATGATTTTTGACTTGTTTGAATTCGAAAAACTTATGAAGATTTCCAAACTCAATTAAAACAGAGTCGCCACATAATTTATTTAGGAAAAATTAAGAAAACCTTTAACAATATTCAAAAGGCTAAAACAGATAAAATCTTTTGAATTTAAGAAATCCGAATAAGAGTTCACGTTAATACCTTTTGAAGGTTTTTAAGGCACCCAAAGATATCTGCTAATAAGCGGTTGTCCGATTATTTGAAAACAACTTTGTTTGACTAACTTGATAAAATGAGCGAAAATATTTTGATAAGTAAAGACAAAAGATTCTTCGAGAAATTTTTTATATTGATTAGTTAAGAAATACGTGCAAGAAAACTTAATTAACTAAGCTAAGTGATAAATTGATTTGGAATTTGAAATTTTGATTAACTAAATTAGACAAGTATAGTAATTAGTTTGAAAAGAGAAAATAGTGCTCAGAAGGGGAATCAACTAAGTTATTAAAGGTTATAATTAATACAAATAATTAAATATGTATTACAAATAAATAAAGGGAGAAAAGTTGAAGTTTGGGCCCCTTTTTAGCACATTTCAAATCTGTCCAGCCTTTGGGCTCAACTTTTTGGCCTTTTCTAGCCCATTTTTCAACTGTGTATACTAGATATATATCAGCATCTTTCCTTTACGTTTTCTTCTTGCATTATACCCACTGTATACTAGTGTGTATGACCTGTATACTCGCTTCCAATTTCATAATGCACCATATATTGATGTATACCAACCATCTTCATCCTGTAAAACCTGTATATCTGTTGTATACCACTATGTACAACCTTGTTTTTCATAGTTTTTGATCCACTTTGGGACTAGAGATGGGGTCTCAATGAATTGGGCCTCACTGGCCCATATGATGAATGCAAAGGAGGCGAGAGTCCATTATGGACTCGGATGGAAAGTTTCATGCAAGCAAAATGATGAGGATTAGAAGCTAGAAAAAGATTAACATAAAAACAAATTCTACTAAAATCAAACACACATTCATGAATGAGAAAAATAGAAACACTTAGAAGAGATTCTGCATAAGCCTTTCAAATGCAACAATTGATATCAAAGATAAAATATGCTTATCAGGCCAAACACACAATGGGAGGCAATGCAAGGAAACAAGAGATGGAAGCTTGACATATTCCGACATACATAAGCTTGAACTTGGTTTAACATAGGCAAAGTTTTGGAAATCCTATAGGCTAGCATATATAGAACTCACAGAAGGAAATAACACACACAATAGGAGGAGATTTCGATCACTGGACATAGCGTAACCTCGATCTCATTCAAACATGATTCTTTAAGAGAAGATAAAAAGTTAATCTTAGAGAATCGATCATATTTTCTTTTTCCAGCCTCCAAGATGGTATGAGAGACCTAAACAGAGTCTTCAAAAAATCCTTGAGGACTAACCCGAAAAAACTAATTCATAGAAGAAAATAGGCCATGAAAAGGCTTCATTCTTCCAAGATTCCATCTTTTGAGAATAACTAGAAAGGAAGTCATCCCAAAGGCATCTGTGAATCCTTCTTACTACAGACAGAAAGAGTTTCGAGGGACCAAACATACAACCACCAAGCTAAACGCCAAAACAAATAAAATAAAATAAAAATATATATCTTGACAGTGAACTTTTGAAGATGAAGCTAGGCAATTACCAACATCCTTCTTCGATCCTCTAGCCCTGATTTTGAAAAATAAAATTTAAACAATGGCTTCATCCCCTCCTTGACATAAGCCAAGAAAATCCCCGGGGAATCCTTAGCTTTAGAAAAATGAGTGAATCTCAACATTAATCGATCAACATAGTTATTTCTCCACTCAAATACACCTAAACATCAAGCAAATTACAACGACAATTGTACCAACTAGTTTCAAACGCTGCTAAATCTCAAAACGCAGGAAAGATTTCATTTTTTTAACCCCTTGATGGTGCCAAAACAGTGTTACAGTTACATAACATCACTAAAGAAAACTAGAACAGTTCGCACAACATTCAAACATCAACACATGAAACTTGTAAATGGTGCACAAAGATAATCACACAAACTCTAATTTCAACAAACCCCAAACAACGTTATAACTCATTAATACAAAACAAGACCAGCCTCATAAGATAAATAAATTATCATACTCGAAATCAAACAGACATGAAAAAATGAGATTCTTACACAACATCCAAAATAGTTCCATAACAAAACAAGTATCCAAATTCTTTGACAAAATTCCACATTAGGAACTTTAGAACAACACAGAAATACTAATCACAGAAGCCAAAAAACAAGAGAAATGAAACATTTAAGAAAATCAACACTTAACAAATTCAATAGAAATAAATAAATAAGAAACTGAATAAAAGAAAATTATAAAAGAGAGGATTTTACCCTTTTTGGGACAGTAAACTGGAACTTCGAGCCTTCGTCGGAGTTCTTACCACCACTGGAAAACTCAAATTTAAATTCCTTAGCCTGAATCCTAAGCCCAACAGTCTTACACAGATTCAAACACATGAATTTTCAGTTTTAGTGAAATCTCTTTCAATTGGGGTTCTCTGCTAATTGATGCCTCCCCCCCTCAACCTTTCCTTGATAGTACATTAGAGGGAGTATTTATAGGGTCGAGTTGGGACTGATTTGGTGAGCATATGGCGATGTGGGATGGGTTTTTGGAGGGTGTTTTGGGTATTTTTTGAGGTGAAATTTGAATTTCAAAAGTGGGATAAGGTTCCAACTCATCCATGAACTTGAACAATATTAAGGTCAAATTTAGAGGAGATTTTTTTTTGGGGGGGGGGGGGGGAGGGAAGGGAATACTTCTAGTGACCAATCAAAATCAGCCAACCATGTACTATTTAGTATGAGATTGATGAATTCTCGGCAGATTCGGCAGAAACGAACGTTGGAGGTGACACCTAGGTACATATTTTCGCGTGCTAATCACATGTTTTGTATGAATTTCAGGAGAATGGAGGGAAATCGAATTAAGGGTTGGTCGTTTGGGCAAGCTACGTTATTATTGGTGCACTGCCACTGTTGAACGTTGTTGCTGGTGTTGTTGTTCGTTAAAGATGAAGGGGAAATAAGGGGAAAAAGTGTGGGCCTGGGTCGGGTCAGTCAGTTTTGGGCCTGGGTATGGGGCGGATTAAAAGGGGTAAGGGTAGATTAGGCTATTTAAGAGATAGCATAATCAGATTAGGACTTAGTCAATCTCATTCAAATTTCGGCCAAATTGAAGATCAAGTGACCAATTGCATTGCAATTGTGGTCAATTTGATTTCAATTACGGCCAAATTTAATAAGTTTGGCTAAATTAAATTGCAATTTGATAAGAATTTATAATCGATTTAATCCCAAGCTTCTTGGCCTAGTAAAATCAAATAAACATTTTCTAAATAAATTATTTTTAAGAATAAACTATATTTAAATCATGATTTACCCGTTTGAATTAATTTTCAAGACGAGTTTTAATTAAAAGCTGATTTTTGAAAAATTATTAAGTAACAAAATTACACGACCTCGTATATATGAATACAAAAATGTACAATTGCTACTTAAAATGTCAAAATTAACTCAGATACATATTTCAAAAAGTTTTTATTTAGATTAAATAAATATTTTAATTTTATTTAAAATTGAAGCAACTCAGGATTAAACCCAATCGGGGAGGGCAAAAATTAGGTGTCAATGACATGTTTTAGGGTTCTAGACGGTAGTGGAGGTCAAGAGTACGTATATAATCTAACTGTATTCTATGGGTATGTTATTTATCTCTCCGTATTGTTTGTTAGTACATGTTAATTAAGTGTTGTTATCCTTTCAATGAACTTACATGTAAGGCTTGTGGATATTGCAAGTGTTGGTTGATATCTTTGCTTTTTATGATTTGTATATCTCATTGTTGATTTTGGAGTGTTTCGATAATTGGACATTCTGAAGGAATATTAGTGGAATAAGGTTGACAGGCACTTGTGTCTGGAACTAGGTACATGGACGGAACTTGTCCCCTGTGGGTCATGACTAGAGGATGGTTACAATACTCTTAACATGTATGTACAAGGTACATGTGAGTTTGATGATTCCATGAGGAGATCGGGTATTACATATATATGTGTCATTGTATTTGGTGTTTGACTTAACTTGATTTGGTTTTACATATATATGTGCCGTTGTATTTGGTGTTTGACTTGACTTGATTTGGTTTGACTTGACTATTAATTCTTGTTGGTTGCTTGACTTGTTATATTGTCTCTTGTGGTGAAATGACATTTGTGTTTAAAGCTAAATGAGGATTTCTGTATAAGTAGGATAGTGTGAAGACGGTTGTAAGTTATTTGTTAAGTCTGGGTTAATGACTTGAGGTCTTGCTGGTAGTTTATTTGACAGGGTAAGTTATTTTTATGAATGCCAGGTCGACTTATTTGAAGTCTTGACATGGATTAGGGTCATCTTAGATGTAATGGTCTCCTTATGATTTATGGTAGTCCTTAGTGTAAGGCCGGACTTAGCGGTTCAGGGTAGTGGAGTCATAAGGATAAGAGCGGTATTTTAGAGTTCATAACCAAGAGGTTAACAGAAGATAACTGGATCATTTTAGGGGAAAAGGGTGACATGGGGTTCAATAATGAGAATAATAAGATGCATATTTTCTTTTGAATATTTATGTTAAGTTTGTGTAATCCAATTTGGGTCAATCGATGAGGCTTACCAGTACGTGTGGTTTGCACTGATACTACTCTTGCTATACCTTTTTGGGTATAATCTTTGTTGACACCCAATTTTGACCTCCCGATATTCCTCTCAGACTGCTATTTTACCAAAATTATTAGTTTTGAATTTTAATATTTCATTAATTATTATTTTGGTATCAAATAAATCTTGACATGTAGTATTCATGATTTTGAAATATGTAATTTATTTTATCATAATTTTTATATTGTACATATAATCTATTAATTTAAATATAATATTTTACATAATTTGATTAATATTTATTAAATGATTTTTGTAAATATACATATTAATAATTTACAAACATAGTTTATTATTATTATTATTATTATTATTATTATTATTATTATAACATTACTTAAATTTTGTATTCATAACTTATATGGGTCTAATTTATTTCAAATTATTATTGTCCTTATTTCTTCTTAATTTCTAACAGATTTTTTTTTACTTATATATTTATGGTACTTTGGCCCTTAATTGATTTTCCGTCATTTACTTAAGGAAAATATCTTCACTAACTGATTTTTGAATATTTTTCTTCTCCTCTACCTCTTTAGTTTTACTTGATTAAGTATGGCAGTCAAATATATTTTCTCTCCTTAATTGATCATACATATTGGTTAAAGGAAAGGGTTTTATTGACCAATTTCAGAAAAATATTATCCCTTCCTTTTATTTTCATGAACTCTCACAACTTTTTAACTATATAAACAAGCCTTCCCATCATTTATTAGAAGTTTTCAACCTCTACTCTCTCTAAACCGAAAAAAAATTACTTTACAGTTCTAATTTGCTTTTGGCTTTGAAAGGGTTGACTCTTGGTTTCATTTTGCTGTTTCGTTCTTCTATTGTTGTTGCTTAAAGTATTTCTATTATTATCTATTTGCTGCTCGACTGGTTAGTGTCTATCGATGCAATTCCTCCGATTCCTTCAACAATGCGATATGCGACATTGTCACCCGTTAATAAGCCGGGCGTTGATCCGAATAGGCTAAAATTAACTCCTTGTCTAAAAGCTTTTCTAAATCGGTTTTCTTTATTTTATTTTGAATGTTCAATTATTTGGGGTAGAGTTTAGGTTCGTTATTATTTAAATAAGTCTTTCGGCTATAAATGGTGTCCTTCTCTCTTCTTGCTTATCTAATATTTTATTTTCCTTTTCATACATGTTTTCCCTAATTTTATCACTTAGATCTATATTAATTAGATAAATAATTATTTTTCCTGTTCAAACACTTAGTTAACCTTAAATTAATAAAAATAATTGACTTTTGCTTATCACATAGAATTCCCCCACGTAACATATGGATTCGACCGAGACCCATATTTGTGGACCTCGAAAGTTGCCTAACACCTTCCTTTTGAGGTAATTTGAACCCTTATCCGAATTTCTGATTGACGTAGACTAATTAATTAACCACAATTAGTTTAGAATGGTGCCCTAACGTACCTTAATTCATTAGGTGGCGACTCTTCTCTTCTTAAACCATCCCAAAAAGAGTTGTCATGTCGAATCCCGCTTTTTGTGAGAAAAATGGGGCGCAACAGCATGACGACTCTGTTGGGGATACTTAGGTTCTAACCATTACGAATTTATGTGTTATGTGAGGGTTTATGCACATTATTTTTTTATTTTTTTTATGTTTGTTGTTTTTCGTGATTGCCCTATTCCTTTTCCCTTTATTTAGTTTCTTAAAATAGTTGTTTCGCCGTTTGAATTTGTCATTATTACATGTTAATCCCCTTCCTTTTTCCTTTATTTATTTCCCTAAATAATGTGTGTATTTTTCATGTCCATCCATTTTCCTTTTTCCCTTTTGCTTGTCTATATGTTGTTTCTTATTTTTCCCGATATTACTTTAATTTTGCTTGTATCTATTTTTCTTATTTTTCTTATATTGTTCAATATGTTACTGCTTTCATTATGTGCTATGTGTTACTGTTTTATACATAACTGGCATTCCGCTCATATCTTCCTCCACTTGGAACCTTTTTTTTTTAAGAACGATTGCGTGGTTGCACGGATGTTTATTTTCTAAAACACCTTATGGGAAATATCTCATGAATCAATCGATCAACGGTGCATCGACAGTCATGAACCTTCCCGCTCTCAAGTTGTCTGATTGAGGAAACCATATGAAGAAATCACTCTTGTTCTATAGATCTTAACCTTATATACCTTAGTAGGGATATGCATCCTGATAAATCTAGGATGTTTTCATAACTTATGTGCATGTGCCTGATTTGTTACTACTTTAAATTTAACGTATATTCACTTTCATATCCCTTATATGTGTCTCTTTGTTTAAAGTTGCATTTTTCTTCTGTTATTTGTAAGTTCTCTTTCTAATTCAGTACTTATTTATTCTTTGTTTAAATTATTTTCCATCAATGTTAAACCACTTTCCTTTTATCCTTTATATGTTTTCTTGTTAGATTATTATTTCATGATTAATCATCTCCAACTATCCCTTTATTTATTTATGGACATTATATCTTAACTTTTTACACACCTTCTTTATTCATGTATTTACTCATAATTTTATCAAACATTTGCTTTTACTTAATTGCTTATAGTGTTACCATTTCTTATAATGTGCCAATTGTTATCGTTTTATATAAATGACATTCCGTTCATATTTTCCCACTTGGAAACTTCACAATTTCACATACTATACAGTATACTTGGATGTTGTGCATTTGCATTTCTCCAAATTCTTTCAAATATCCTATTTTAGAGAGTTGGCATAGACGTGGGGTGAGCGTATAGTTTTGCTACCATATGACCATGTGCCTTCTCGCATAAGAATACATCCAGTCCGTGTTTATCTAAATCTTAGAAAAACTTAAGATAGTACCATATCCATTCCTTGCATTTAAGTCATGCATGCATCAACCGTAGGTGGTTTGGCCCTTCGCGCTAATCCACAAAGTTAGTAACTACCCTCTTGTTGAAAGGGTTCCCCACTACCCAAAGAAAAACATTCATGTTATGTGTCATGTGATCATGATAAAGTAATCCAAGCCAAAATTGATCAAATGAGGTTAGAAAAGTCTAATTTCAAACTTCTATTGTGTCAAATGCCAAAAACTTGGATTATACTATCATAAGTCACATATATTTGTCATCCTAGGCCTACCTTGGGTTTAACGAGGCTCCATGCATTATAGGACGCTTTATCAAATTAATGTGTTTGTTCTTCCACTATGGGTGTGTTTGGTATGAAGGAAAATGTTTTCCATGAAAGATGTTTTCCTAGAAAATGTTTTTATGGAAAACAAGTTGATTTCTTACTTATTTTCTCATGTTTGGTTGGTGAGTGGAAATCATTTTCCAAAAAATATTTTCTAGTGTTTGCTTGGTGAATGAAAAATATTTTCCAGAAAATATCTTTATGTGTTTGGCTAGAGAGTAAAAAATACTTTTTAGGAAAATAATTTTTGACCCGGGAATCAACCCCAAAGACTTATCTAGGACCCGAACCCGACAATCAAATTGAGACTCTGCACCCAACCCAAGACCCGAACCAGACTTCTAACATGAAACCTGATCCCAACACCCGACCTCGATACTCGACCCGAACACCCAAACCAAGACCTGACCTCGACACCTTATTTAGAACCCAACGCCAGCATTCTACTCCCGACCCCAACCCCGACTCCCGACCCGAGACTCGACCCCAGCACCTGACCCTGACTCACGAACCAGGAATCATCCCCTGACCTCGGCACCCGACTCGATACCTGAGACCCAACCTCGACTCCAAACTCCAACCCGAGACCCGAGCCCAACTCCCGACCTGAGACCTAAAACCCGATCTCGACCCCGACACCCAACTCAAGACCCCAACCCCGATACCCAACCCAAGACCTGACCCCGACACCCAAACGGGAGTCGACCTTGACACCCAACTCGGGACCCAATCCCGACACCCAACACCGCACACCCGATCGAGACCCGACCCCAACCCCGATACCTACACCCGACTCGGGACACGATCCTTACACCCGACCCCAATTCCCAACACGAGACCCAGCTCCCGACTCAGGACCTAAAACCCGACCCAAAAATCTCAACCCCAAAACCCGACCCCCGCACTCAACTCGAGACCCGAAATCTCGACTCCCGATCAGACACCCGACCCCGACTCTCGACCCGAGAATCGATATCGATCTCGAATCCCGTCTGACTCCCGACCTCGAGACCCAACCCTAACTCCTAACTCGAGAACCGACTTGACTTCTAAATCTAAATCTTTACTTGGGACCCAACCCCGACCCCAAATCTCGACTTAGGACCCGACCCCGCACCCAATCTAAGACCTGACGTAGACTCCCTACCCTGAACCCAACACCAAGGCCCGACCCCGACATCCGACCCCGACACCAGACCCGAGACTCAATCCAGACTCCCGACCCGTGACCCAACCTTGACACCCAACCCTAGACCCGAGACCTAACCTCGACACCCGACCCGAGACATGACCACGACACCCGACCTCAACACCAGTCCCAGAATCAGACCCTGACTCTCGTTCCCAACATTTGATCCGAGACCCACCCTCGATTCCTGACCTGAGACCAAAACCCGAGTCCTGACCCTAAACCAGACCCCGACTCTCGACCCGATAACCGACCTATGACCCGATTGTGACTCTCGTCCTGAGACGTGACCTCAAATCCCAACCTCGACTCTCAAATCAAGAATCGAGAGTCAGGGTCGGGAGTTGAATCCCGTATTAGTGTCGAAAATCGATAACGGAGACTTAAGTTAGGGTGAAAAGTTGAGGTGTGAGGTTGAAAGAGAGTTTTGGAAAATGTTTTCCTTACTTTTTGAAGGGAAGTCATTTTCCTTCAATTTGAGGAATCCTTCATACCAAACACACTCTATATGTCACCTTCACCTTTCTAACTTGATTTTTTATTTTATTTTTTCCTCATCCCAAAGGTTGATTTGTACATTCTCTCGCCTATCACATCTATTTTTAAAGGGCTCGTGCTTGATGTGCCATGGTTGTATGGCACTTTTGATGCTTAAAACGAGGAAAATATGCAATAACTTGGGTGTGTTTTGTTCGTATGATGTGGTTTTTGTCCTAATTTGCAGGAAATCAGGTTTTAAAGGTAAAATGACCAAAAGAGGAAGAATCAAGCCCAAAGATGATGTGTCTGATGAAGAAAGAATGAATCTGCACGATGGAGTAACCCACGGCATCATTCACGAGCCGTGATTATCATTCACGAGCCGTGGGTTGTGTCGTGAAAGACTTCCAGAGGAATAACATTTCACCTGAGTTCCACGACAAGATTCACGCCACGTTACTGACATCCACGTGGCGTGATTTGATGGCGTGAGTTCACTTCAGAGATCCAGGAAAAAAGCCTGATTCCCACGATACAAGTCACGTGCCGTGACTTGGTTCCACGACACCAAGTCACGACATCGTGAAAACTGCCGACTCTGTTCTCCTATTTTGTTTTGGACAGGACTAGTTTTGTATCTATAAATACCCCTAGTTAGTTCTAAATGAAGGAGAGGAACAATTTACTATTTGGAGAGTTATTTTACATTGTTTGAGACATATATTTTGGTTTTGTATTCACAAACCCTAATTCTGAAGTGGATTGATAATTGAAATTTCGGGTTTTCCTTCATTCTTGTGAAATCATAATTATGCTTTCATCTTTGGATTGTTATTGTGTTCTTGCAATTATGCATAGCTAAACCCATCAACTAGGGTTGTGTGAACCATGAAGAATTAACAAAACCTGTGACGTGCAAGACAACTTTGTACTGTTGTGTATGCATGTATTGTTGTTTCCTTCATATTAATTGCCTTTCTAACGGTTGCAAACGTTAGAATCTTGCCTATATTCTAGACTTGCTCGAGAGAGAGGTAGAGATTGGGAAAAGGAGATAACAACAGAGATTTGAAGCTATCAACCTTTATCTGATAACCGGAGCCTTAGCAGGACAGGTTACCTGAAGTCCAGGACAAGGTTTAGTAGTGCGACACTTGGAGACCGAGAGGAGAAGAGTGAAATTCGTCTAATGTCAGTCGAGAGACAGTTAGATGAACCTAACTTGTTAGACTTTGCATGCAGTGCAGTGGGGCAGTCTCGTTAAGCACAAGTCACCGGTGGAGTTAAGGAATCATTGGGGATCACAGTCCTAGTGAATTCCTCTTATTATTTACAAACTCAATATCAGTCAGCAATCGTCATCGTTACTAGTTACTAGCAAATCCCCCAGTTTTAGTTATTTGCCAGTTATTCCTTCCAGTAGTCTACTCACACTTCAACCTATTCCCTGTGGGATCGACCCCAACCTAGTTGGGTTCTATATTTGATACAACGACTGCATTATACTTTTCTGGAGGTATATTTTAGGCGACATCAAATTTTGGCGCCGTTGTCGGGTAATTACGGTTACGAAGTTGAACATTATTGGTTGGAGTTGATTGGGTGTGTTCTTACATACTCTCGAGGGTATACGCTAGTGTATGCCAAATACTAGGAGTCAAGGCAATCCCCTGATTCCACTTGATCTTAAGATCGAAAGGACTTTAAGAGCTAATCGGAGAATGGTGAATACTGAAGGAGTCCAGAATCCCACAGCTGCGGGAGATGTTCACAATCAGCCATTGCATCCGGCTGGTCAGGAAACAGCGGAGCAAACTACTGCTCGATTGACCCGAGAAGAGCATGCTAGACAAGCTGCTCTTAGACAAGCAGAAAGAGATAATCGAGCTATGCAGGAAGCAGCACAGCGTTTGGCTAATGCTAAAGAGCGACAAAGACAATTAAGAGAACAACCAAGACAACGTGTGCCTGTTTATAATGATCCTGAAGATGAATATGTGGCTTATTTTGAGCCGAATGAGAATGGTGCTATTGTTCCACCTGAGTTACCCCCAGGCACTAAGTTTGACATTACCAGTGCCACGATCCATCTGCTGAACTTGAAAGGTATGTTCGCGGGCCTTCCTACTGATGATCCAAATATGCATGTGATGAATTTTGTGGGAGTCTGCACGTCATACAATCTGCCTGGAGTTAACCAAGCGATTCGGCTGAGATTGTTCCCATTTTCTCTTACAGGAGAAGCCACTTTGTGGTTGGCTGAGCTGCCACGAGGTTCAATCACCACTTGGCAGGAATTGAGAAACCAATTTTTGGAAAGATTTTTTCCACCATCCAAGATACTGCAGTTAAAGGACGAGATCTACAATTTTCGACAGCTTCATTCAGAAGCACTCTGTGAAACATGGCTTAGGTTCAAGAAGAAGCTGCAGATGGTGCCGAATCATAGGATGAGTGGTCGAAATTTACTTGAAATCTTCTACAGAGCTTTGAATGTCAACACAAAGGGGGTAGAGGATACTATCACTGGTGGAGCATTCATGGGTCTGGGATGGAACCAAGCTTCTGAAATATTGGGTCGAGTCACTAAGACAAACCGAGGATGGCATACTCGGGAGGCAGATATGCCGGCTGGGACTTATGCTATTGGAGCTTCAGCAGCTCAAAGGGCATTGGATGAATCTATTGCGCAAGAGGTGGCTCAGTTGAGGACAGAGATTGGTCTTCTGGCCAAACAGATAGCTGCTAGAGATGCGGAAAAGGTGCAAGCTGTTGGTGCACAAAGCAAATCAATTAGACATGATGATAGTGAGTCAGATGAAGAGGAAAAGTATCTAGATCGTGAAGTGGCGGGTTTCTGAGCCAAGGGCCAAGGGTCTAATCAAGACTCTTGGAACACAAGGCAAGGGAATCAAGGTCGAAACTACTATGGGGACAGCTACAACAAATCGGGATACAGAGATCGTGAACGAGACCGTGATGGTGATTGGAGGCGAAAAGATGATCATAGAGAAAAAAATGACACGTATGTACCGCCTGGAAGACGTGATGAGGAGTCTGGAAATTTGAGGATGGAGGCACTTCTAAATAAATTGGTGAAAGGAGCAGAAAGTCAGGAGAATTGTTTGAAAGAAATTAGAACTGACATTTCGGGCATAAGTCAGAAAGTGGAGTCTCACTCGACCGCCATCAAACAGTTGGAGCAACAGTTTGGGCAAATTTCAGTGGCACTGAATCAACGCCAGCCAGGCACCCTTCCAAGTAATACTGTCCAGAATCCTAAAAATGATAGTCATTGCCTCGCCATCACTACTAGAAGAAGGAAGTGCACGACAGATCCACCTATGCCGGCCGACAGTGGTATGCCTAAGGATCCAGTGGTTATCGATGTTGAAGTTGAGTTAGAGTCAGATAATGCAAAGGGTAACAAGATTTCAAATCAACAGGATGATAGTGACAATGCAAAAGCTGAGAAGAGGAAGGAGAATGAGGTACCAAAAGTACTCAAAACTATTCCACGACCTCCTCCTCCCTATCCTCAAAGGTTGAAGAAAAAGGCGGAGGAAGGAAAGTATCATAAATTCATCACTATGCTGAAGGAGTTGTCAGTTAACATCCCTATTGTAGAAGCATTGGAGCAGATGCCAGGCTATGCCAAGTTCATGAAAGACTTGGTGACTAAGAAGAGAACGGTCAGTTTTGAGCCCGCAGATAACATCCATCATTGTAGTGCAATTGCTTCACGGTCCTTAGTTGAAAAGAAAGAGGATCCAGGAGCATTCACAATCCCGTGTACTATTGGGTCATACGACTTTGCTAAAGCATTGTGCGATTTGGGGGCTAGCATCAACTTAATGCCATTAGCCGTGTTTAAGAAGTTGGGGTTGGGTGCACCAAAACCAACCTCCATGAGACTTCTCATGGCTGATAGAACTGTGAAAAAGCCAGTAGGCATTCTGTACGACATTTTGGTGAAGGTTGCTTCTTTCATATTTTTGGCTGATTTCGTGATCCTCGATTGTGAGGTTGACTTTGAGGTTCCCATCATACTGGGGAGACCATTCCTTGCCACTGGTCGCGCACTGGTTGATATGGAAACCGGGCAGCTGCAATTTAGATTGAATGATGAGCAGGTTACATTCAATATCTGTCGGTCAATGAAGCAGCCAAAAGATAAGAGAGTCATTTCAGTGATAGATGCGGTCAATGATATTGAAGTTGTCGTGCCCATGAAAGAAAGGTTGGGAGTAGAACCTCTGGCTGCAGTGATCATGAACTTTGGAGACGATGGTATAGAAGACTATGGCGAGATGGTGAATGCCCTAGCTGGTAATGGAGCGTACACTTATGCGCCCAAGAAACTGGATCTTGATTTAAAGAATAGGGTAACTCCACCAGCTCGCCCATCTATAGAGGAGCCTCCAGTGTTAGAGCTTAAGGCTCTTTCGGCACACCTTCGCTACATATTATTGGGAGCCAATAATACCTTGCCAGTAATTATTTCTGCTAAGCTGGCGGAATGGCAAGTAACGGCTTTGGTTTCGGTGCTGAGAAGATTCAAGCGGGCCATTGGTTGGTCCATTGCAGATATCATAGGTATTCCACCCGGCATTTGCACTCATAAAATTCAGATTATGGCAGAATGCGTCCCTAGCATTGAACACCAACGTCGTTTAAACCCACCTATGCAAGAGGTCGTAAAGAAAGAGATCATAAAGTGGTTGGATGCAGGAGTGGTTTACCCTATTGTCGATAGCAAGTGGGTGAGCCTGGTTCAGTGTGTGCCGAAAAAGGGAGGAATCACAGTGGTTCCTAATGACAAAAATGAGCTGATTCCAATGAGACCAGTGACTGGATGGAGAGTTTGCATGGACTATCGGAAGCTAAATTCATGGACTGAAAAGAATCATTTTCCTATGCCCTTTATGGACCAGATGTTAGACCGACTTGCTGGCAGAGGATGGTATTGCTCTCTCGATGGTTACTCAGGGTATAACCAGATCTTTATTGCCCCCGAAGACCAAGAAAAGACCACTTTCACTTGTCCATATGGGACGTTCGCATTCAAGAGGATGCCCTTCGGTTTGTGTAATGCACCGGCCATCTTCCAACGCTGTATGATGTCTATTTTCTCCGATATGGTGGAAGACACTATCGAGGTGTTTATGGATGATTTCTCTGTAGTAGGTGACTTATTTGAAGGCTGCTTGGCACACCTTGCTAATGTGCTGCAAAGATGCGAGGAGTGCAACCTAGTGCTGAACTGGGAAAAGTGTCATTTTATGGTAAATGAAGGTATTGTATTGGGGCATCAGATTTCGAAGAACGGCATGGAGGTGGATAAGGCAAAAATTGAAGTAATTGAGAAGCTGCCCCACCTATCTCTGTAAAAGGGATTCGGAGTTTTCTGGGTCATGCTGGTTTTTACAGAAGGTTCATCAAAGATTTCTCCAAGATTTCTCATCCCTTGTGCAAACTTTTAGAGAAAGAGGTGAAGTTCGTATTTGATGAAGCATGTCTTAAAGCGTTTGAGTGTCTGAAAGAAAAGTTTGTGTCAGCTCCTATCATTGTCTCACCGGATTGGACGAAACCTTTTGAGGTTATGTGCGATGCTAGTGAAGCAGCTTTAGGAGCAGTTTTGGGACAGAGACTTGAGAAGATATTACATCCTATCTACTACGCTAGCAAAGTGCTTAATCCAGCTTAAAATAATTACACTGTGACTGAGCAGGAATTGTTGGCAGTAGTTTTTGCTTTCGAGAAATTTAGATCATACTTGATTGGCACTAAGGTGATCGTGCACACAGACCATGCGGCTCTTTGGTATCTTATGTCGAAAAAGGATGCTAAGCCAAGACTGATTAGATGGGTACTGCTGTTGCAAGAATTTGACTTTGAAGTCAAAGATCGAAAGGGGACCGAAAATCAAGTGGCTGATCATCTGTCACGCCTTGAGGAGGAGGCTATGCGTAAATTGAAAGATGATCTTGAAATCAATGATACCTTTCCAGATGAGCAAGTGCTTGCAGCATCCCAAGATTTAATACCATGGTTTGCTGATTATGCCAACTTTTTGGCAAGTGATCTAGTCCCGGAGGATATGACATACCAGCAGAGAAGAAAGTTCATGCATGAGGTAAGAAAATTCTTTTGGGATGAGCCATATTTGTTCAGAGTGTGTGCTGATGGCATTATTCGAAGATGCATCCCAGAGGTCGAAATGATGAGTATTTTGGAAGCATGTCACTCATCCCCAGTTGGGGGTCATCATGGAGGTGCAAGGAATGCCCATAAAATCTTGCAATGTGGGTACTATTGGCCCAGCATTTACAAGGATGCTCATGACTATGCCCGCGCTTGTGACCGGTGTCAAAGGCAAGGTAATATTTCTCGCAGACACGAACTTCCCATGACTACTATTCTCGAACTTGAATTATTTAATGTGTGGGGAGTTGATTTTATGTGTCCATTTGTGAGCTCGCATGGAATGAAGTATATCTTGGTGGCTGTTGACTACGTTTCTAAATGGGTGGAGGCAATTGCGCTTCCCAATAATGAAGGAAGAAATGTCACAGCTTTCTTGAAAAAGAACATTTTTTTACGACTTGGGACACCTCGAGTTATTATTAGTGATGGTGGATCCCACTTTTGCAACCGGCTGTTTAAAGCTCTTCTTGAAAAATATGGTGTAAAGCATAAGGTGACCACACCTTATCATCCGCAGACAAGTGGACAGGTTGAGGTATCAAATCGTGAAATCAAGGCTATTTTAGCAAAAACAGTCAATGCAAATAGGACTGATTGGGCTCGTAGATTAGATGATGTATTGTGGGCATATCGGACAACTTTCAAAACACCAATTGGTGCTTCACCATATCAGTTGGTTTTTGGAAAAGCTTGCCATTTGCCCGTCGAAATGGAACATAAAGCATTGTGGGTATTGAAGAGGTTGAATTTAGACTGGGATGAAGCGGCTAAACTGAGACTGGAACAGATGAATGAGATGGATGAATTTCGTCTCCGGGCTTATGAAAGTTCAGCATTGTATAAAGAAAAGATGAAATTGTATCATGATCGTCGCATTGAGAATTGAGAGTTTCATCCGGGAGATTTGGTGTTGCTGTATAACTCCAAGCTTCGCCTGTTTGCTGGAAAGTTAAAGTCCAAATGGTCTGGTCCATTCACAGTAGTTCGGGTATTCTCACATGGTGCTATTGAGTTGAAAGGAGTAGATAATGTCCTATTCAAAGTCAATGGACAACGTGTCAAGCACTATGTAGGAGTTTCGGAAGAGATAAGGATGATTGAAGAACTTGAACTTGATGAAGTCTGAGTAGTCAAGTTAGCCATGTCGTGTCGCGACGTTAAATCAGGCGCTTCATGGGAGGCAACCCATGGGCAACTTGGGGAAGTTTGAGTATCCAAGGTAGCCACGTCATGCCGCGACGTTAAATCAAGCGCTGATTGGGAGGCAACCCAAGATTTTGTTATGTGGAGATCGGATTATTGAGTAGCAGTTAGTTGAAAATCACAACATCTACGATAGGTGGTGAAATGTCATCCACGACATGAATCACGCTGCGTGAGGGGGTTCTACGACACGTGGATGATATCGTTAAACTCAGAGAAAGATTTCCAGTTTCTGCATCAGTTCCACGAAAGTAATTCACGTGACGTGGATGGGATCCACGCCACGTGACTGGTGTCGTTGAAATCAGACATTCAGTCCAGTTACAGAACACCAGTCACGATAGACTCCATGTCATGTGGGTGTCAGTCACGTGGCGTGGGTCCTGTCGTGGTACTCAAAAACAACCGAAATCAGAATCCGACCCGACCCGAACCCAGTTTTTCCAATATATACCCGAAACCATTTCTTCCTCACCCGATTTATACCCGAATAAAACCCTTTCTTTCCCACTTTCAATTCATTCATCTTAAACCCAAAAATTCCATTTACCCCTACTTCTCCCCATTAAATCCGAACCACATCTCTCCCAAATTCCAAATATCCGAAAACCATACCCCAAAAATGCACCAAATCCGACCCAAACCCCATTCCCAAATAGATCCAAAAATTTGAATTCACTATACAAACCCGACCCAAATCCGACCCCAAACCCAAAAATTTATCCACACCCATTGCTATGCCTCCAAAATCCAATCCCAAAAGTGACCACCTTGATGCGTCATCCCGGATTCGAACCAAAAATTTGGAATTACCGATCCGTCTGAGGGATGAACCCACTATGTCTGAACCAAGTGGTTCCGTGGAGGAATTTAAGATTAGTCAGGACGACACGGCCTTAATCCCACGGGCTACTAGGTTACAGACGCGTGCCCGAGCGGCTGCCAAGGCTGCAGTTCAGCCGGTCCCACTACCTGTTGAGCCCGTGGTACCAGCCGCATCTTCTGAGTCGGCCCCCCAGTCTGAAGAGGGGGAGGATGCTTCTGAGTCAGAGTCTGCGGCTGATGCTACCGGCCAGGGTACGTCTGCAGATGAGGCTACAGTTCAGGATACATCTGTGGCAGAGGCTACAGCCTCTTCCTACGGTACTAGTGCTGAGAGTGCCCCGACTACTGCACAGGATAGGGGAGTTCAAAGGTGGTGTGTCCAGGGCATGCGTGCTATCTATGATCGGGATGCTGTGCTGACAAAGCGTGGTGTGTGTCGGAGAAGTATTATGGAGGAGTCCCGGTATAGGATGGAGGAACTGAGGTCATTGCCGGATATTTGGCCTCTGTTTGAGCGATATGGTTTGGGTTGGATGGCGCAGCCGTCTGGCAGGTATAGCTCGGAGGTGGTGCGAGAATTTTATGCTTCCTATGCTGCATCTGTTGGTTTGACCACCCCAGTGGGGCAGCGATACACTTTGCAGCCAGTATTACCTCATGTTATGGTGCGCGGGACCAGAGTCGACATTTCGGAAGAGACCATTCACCGATTCCTGTTTAGGCCTGACCGTCCAGTTCCGATTTCGACAGCTGAATTTGATCACAGGCTGGCCACGGTCAGAGATAGAGTTAGAATGAAAGATGCCTAGCAGAAGTTAGAGTTCGTTAAATGGATTGCAGGTTACATATCCGAGGAGGGTGTAGCGGCTAGTTGGGTGACTGGGAAGCTGGACATCAAAAAGTCCACGCTCCATTTCGCTGGTCGTTTCTGGTGGTAGGTTGGGTCCAACCAATGCTGATAATTTTCTCACACTGGACAGGGCGGTAGTAGTGGCCAGCATCTTGGCTGGTTATGAGATACATTTCGCAAGATACATCGTCCAAGAAATCCACGAGCGAGCATTTCGAGATCACATAAGTATCCCTTTCCCATGTCTAATTCAGGGTCTGTGTGATAGAGCTGGGGTTGCCAGCATACCTGCCATCGATAATTCTATAGAGGTGACTCGTTTGGAAGATATTGCGATGATGCAGCAGAGGGGTTTGCACCCCCTTATTCCCCGAGGATCACAGCCGTCTGAGGCATCAGGTGCTGCACTGGATGAGGTGAGTGGCGTACCTTTACATATTCCTACACCAATTAGACTACTGGCACCAACTGAGGGCACTGGCCCTGTTGATGTGAGCGTTCCCAGTACTAGTGCCCCACCGACACCTGCTAGAATGGTGTCCGTCTCTCGAGACTTTCTGCAGCAGCTAGTTGACAGGCAGACAGAGATATGTGAGCGTCAGGCTCATACCGAGACTCAGATGGCTAAGTTGGTATCTCAACTTAAGCCTTGGATTCGATCTACTGTCGATGCTGCTGAGACTAGGGTGGAGGCACGGATGACTGCAGCTATAGAACAATTTATGCGGGGCCTGTATGGGCGGATTGACAGTTTCGAGACACGTATGGCCTCCCGCTTGAGTGCTGCACCGAACCCTGACTTGGTCGGCTTGACCCAGGAGGTTGCTGCGTTGAGAAAGGAGGTTCGGACACTGGCATCGACTAGCACGCCAATGATACCACCTATGCCTGTCCCGACCTCTATACGCCCAGCATTTGAGGTGGATTTGTTTGCGGATGAGGAGCCAGAGATGGATAGAGGAAAGAGACCTCGTAGTCCGGCGGATGGGGGTGCGAGTGATGATGAGTTCGATAGTGAGCTGAGGAGGGCTGTTAAAGCCTCCCGGGTAGAGTACCACGCGAGCCAGATTGAGGCAGAGAATAGGGCGCGTAGTGCCTCTGCCAGTCAGACTACCTCCCCACCAGATGCGACCACTGCACAGTATGATGATCTCGCGGTTGGCGGGCCCACTTTCGGCGCTTAAGAGCGCCACAGGTATGTCTTCACTACCTTATTTTTTTGATATGATATCGGTGCATTGAGGGCATTGCACCATGCTTAGTTGGGGGTGGGGGTGTACCACCACTTGGGGGGTTTTGTTGCCGTGTTTCTTTTCCCCCGAGTGTGCTATCATAGTAGAACCGGCATGTGTAGGATGATATTGTTGATGTTTTGTTTTATGTTTCTTGCTATATTAGGAGAAAAATGAGGGAACTTTAAGTGCAGTTCAGTTTTTGAAACATTTCTTATGTGTTTGCATTTTTTTGGTAAGGATACCCCTCCTGAAACTTTGGTTTTTGGAACATGCTTTGTGTGTGATTGCTGCTGGATCTTGTTATGGCACTAGAACTATAGGCAAACAACCGTAGCTAGCATTGCATGAACGGATAGGTGGTAGTTGGTAATATAACCCTGTACTATGTGCGTGTGAGGTCACTACTTAGTTAGCTGTGTATGTACGATCCAGAACTTGCCCGGTTAGTCTTGCCTAAGTCAGAAGATAAGGATTAGGAAAGGATCATAGGCCGTTGTTGAAATAGTTCACTATTAGCCTAAATGCCAAACCAAAAGAATAAGTATCCCTTGATCCCGACTTTTGAGCCGTAATTATCCTATTTCTTTCATTAGCCTATTCACCTTCCCATTTTTAATCACAATGAACCTGTCTTGGCCCTGGTCCCTCCTTGGACACTATGTACCTCAACTCAGGCAAATTGCCTAAGTTGAGGGTGGCTATTATAGGGGTGCATAGATTGAAGTTGGGTATGAAGAAGGGTTAATAAAAGAAGAAGAGAAGACAGATTTGGGTGTGAAAAAAAAAAAATGCCCTAAAAAAAATTTTTTTTTTTTATATATGCATTTAAAGTTTGAAAAGAAAAAAAAAACACCCAAAATCTGAGAATAAAGAATGAAGAACAAGGGATAATAAAAATGAAAAAAGGTTGGAAGTGGGAGCCAAAAATAGTATAGTGTCAAGGAGGGTCGAGTCACTATATCCGTATGCACCATACATGTCCCTAAGCCTACATTATAAGCCAAGTAAAGTCCTATAGTGATCCTAGTCCAACTGTCTGAAAACTAAGGCGTAGAAAATAAGGGCAACCCTATGGTATTTAACGCACACTGTCTTAACTTCTTTTTGAGCGTGAGTGTATTGACCTCGTCCCTATGTTGATATTCATTAGTATACTGAGAGTGCATGGGACTTCTTTAATTGTGAGGGCACATGGGTTGCATAACTAGCTGCTAGTTGCTCTGGGAATGACAATTGCATATACGCTTAGTTGTTTGTGCATAATTTGGTGCCGTCACTTGATCCCTGCTATGTCATGTCTGCATTGTTTACAAATTCTACCAGGAAAATAGGAGGGGTCGGAAAAGTTTTTGTATCAAAAAGCAACAAGTTGACTGCCATAAGTCCCTTAGGGTTCTCTTAGTTAAGCATTGTGTGGGTGTAGTTGTATGTTGTTTGCCTGAGGACATGCAAACATTCTAAGTTGAGTGTGTTGACGTGCCATGGTTGTATGGCACTTTCGATGCTTAAAACGAGGAATATGCAATAACTTGGGTGTTTTTTTTTGGTATGATGTGGTTTCTGTCCTAATTTGCAGGAAATCAGGTTTTAAAGGTAAAATGACCAAAAGAGGAAGAATCAAGCCCAAAGATGATGTGTCTGATGAGGAAAGAATGAATCTGCACGATGGAGTAACCCACGGCATCATTCACGAGCCGTGATTATCATTCACGAGCCGTGGGTTGTGTCGTGAAAGACTTCCAGAGGAATAACATTTCACCTGAGTTCCACGACAGGATTCACGCCATATTACTGACATCCACGTGGCGTGATTTGATAGCGTGAGTTCACTTTAGAGATCCAAGAAAAGAGCCTGATTCCCACGATACAAGTCACGTGCCATGACTTGGTTCCACGACACCAAGTCACGACATCGTGAAAACTGCCGACTTTGTTCTCCTATTTTGTTTTGGACAGGACTAGTTTTGTATCTATAAATACCCCTAGTTAGTTCTAAATGAAGGAGAGGAACAATTTACTATTTGGAGAGTTATTTTACATTGTTTGAGACATATATTTTGGTTTTGTATTCACAAACCCTAATTCTGAAGTGGATTGATAATTGAAATTTCGGGTTTTCCTTCATTCTTGTGAAATCATAATTATGCTTTCATCTTTGGATTGTTATTGTGTTCTTGCAATTATGCATAGCTAAACCCATCAACTAGGGTTGTGTGAACCATGAAGAATTAACAAAACCTGTGACGTGCAAGACAACTTTGTACTGTTGTGTATGCATGTATTGTTGTTTCCTTCATATTAATTGCCTTTCTAACGGTTGCAAACGTTAGAATCTTGCCTATATTCTAGACTTGCTCGAGAGAGAGGTAGAGATTGGGAAAAGGAGATAACAATAGAGATTTGAAGCTATCAACCTTCATCTGATAACCGGAGCCTTAGCAGGACAGGTTACCTGAAGTCCAGGACAAGGTTTAGTAGTGCGACACTTGGAGACCGAGAGGAGAAGAGTGAAATTCGTATAATGTCAGTCGAGAGACAGTTAGATGAACCTAACTTGTTAGACTTTGCATGCAGTGCAGTGGGGCAGTCTCGTTAAGCACAAGTCACCGGTGGAGTTAAGGAATCATTGGGGATCACAGTCCTAGTGAATTCCTCTTATTATTTACAAACTCAATATCAGTCAGCAATCGTCATCGTTACTAGTTACTAGCAAATCCCCCAGTTTTAGTTATTTGCCAGTTATTCCTTCCAGTAGTCTACTCACACTTTGACCTATTCCCTGTGGGATCGACCCCAACCTAGTTGGGTTCTATATTTGATACAACGACCGCATTATACTTTTCTGGAGGTATATTTTGGGCGACATCAGTGCTCCTTCTCTTAAGCTTAATCACCAAGACAAGGAAATGAGAGATAACAACGACACAAGTGATGAGCATAATGAGGTGATCCTAAGAATGGAACAAAGAATCATTCAATTACAAGGGGAATTGTCACAAGTTCGTAACTCAACTAATCCATCCCTTGCATTGAGTACTCCTTTTGAGCCATAAATTGAGGACAACACCACTACCAAATCCCAAGCCACCTTCACAAGCCATCCCTTACCATCACTTCCTATCTCACAATCCCAAAATAATCCAAGTCATATATATGCGCATCCACATTCTTGTCCGCCACAATGCCACATATACCCAGCTCCACTAAATTTCCAAATAACCTTATATGTCCACAATATACCGCCTATGTTTACCACGAATATGTCTCAGTCTCATGATCCTGTCAATCGCACTTTAAATCCCATTTATGTCAAAACGACACTATTTACCCACCACCAATACGAACCTGAACCTCCAGAAAAAGACCCTATGATGCAATCTGTGGTTGAAAGGCTGGAACAACTTAAAGGTAGTAAGGGGTTGAAGGGGCTATGTTATGAGGACCTATGCATGTACCTTGACGTTGAATTGTTGGAGGGATACAAAACCCCTAAATTTGAATTATATAATGGTACTGGAGACCCAAAAGCACATCTGAAAATATATTGTGCCAAGCTAGTAGGAGTCGGTAAAAATGAGCAGATTAGCATGAAGCTATTCATGAGAAGTCTTACTGGAGACTCTTTGTCATGGTATATCGCACAAGATGCAAGGAAATGGTCAAAATGGACTGATATGGCCTCTGATTTTATGGAAAGATTTAGGTTTAATATTGAGAATGCGCCTGATTTGTTCTACATTCAGAAGTTAAAGAGGGAACCTACAAAATCATTCTGAGAGTATGGAATGAGATGGATACTTGATTCTTTTAAAGTGCGCCCTCTTTTAGAAGAAAATCATATGAAAGAATTTTTTATGCGTGCCCAAGAGCTACAATATTATGAAAAGATGAAGCTCATAGAAGATCGCAAACTTGTTGACATCATCAAGCTAGGTGAGAGAATTGAAGAAGGCATAAAAAATGGCATGATAATAAATTTGGAGGCACTGCAAGCGATTAGTAAGACTCTGCAAGCCGGTGGTATCAGTGAGAACAATGACACGAAAGAAGTGAATGTTGTCTTGACTACACAAGAGCTTAAAACTCTTCTGCTTAACCAAACCTCACTTCCTCCATTTCAATACCAAACACCTGCATATTAAGCACCTCCATATTCACCCCCTGCAATGACATACAATTATCCCATACCATCTTATTACCCTACCATCTATTTTGTCCACAACGCATAACCTACATACTTTTAAATTTCTCCACCTATATTCCAGCAACTACTAGCTTATCAAAATCCGACAATAAATCAACAATCCAGTCAATCTGCTAGACCTCGAGCTAACTTTCAAAAAAATCCACTCAGACAGTACATTCCTTTGGTTGAGCCCACATCCCAACTTTATGAGAGATTAAGAGATGCTATATCACTCCAATTCCTGCAATTGTAATGAACACATGTGCAAAATGGCTCGATCACTCCAAAGTTTGTGCTTATCATTCAGGGATGAAAAGGCACACTACAGAGGGATGCCGAACTTTGAAATACAAAATTCAAGCATTGATTGACATCAAGGCGATAAGCGTGACGGAGCCAAATCTCAATGTTGATTAATTTCCTAAGCATGACTTGAACCTGTTTGGCATTGACGAAGGGTATAATGTTGTTTCTTCATTTTGGGCTCCCAAGCACTTGAAATTACTTTAAGCTTTTGGAAAATATGATGGTTCTTTTATTATTTCCTCTTATGTAATTGGAACTACGTTTGACTTGATTCCCGTTTAAGAGGGATACGTAGGCGCTCCTGTGGAGTTCTGTCCTATCATAATAAAATTCTCTTATTTCCCCTTATAAGGCTGTAACTGGGGCACGATTTTTGAGAAGGTCTCAAAAATTCTATGGAAATTACATTTGCGTAAATATGACACTGGGGTAGATTTTTTGAGAGGATCTTAAAAATTCTATTGAGAAGCATTCTACAAGTTCAAGGCTAGCAAGACACAAAACTGGGGCAGAAATTTTTGAGGGGCCCTCAAAAATTTCATCAAGGATTGCATCTCAAGACATCCATATGGAGTTTATGACTAAAGACAACAAATTCAGGACTAGAAGCAAAAGACGAGCAGAGACACAAATCAATCTTCCCCTTTTTAAAACTTACAATTTTTCTTTGAGTGCAGGATTGACAGGTTCAAATCTAAAGTATGCTATACATTATCAAAAGACATACAAGGCTAAACATTGTCCTTTGTATTCCTTCAGAATTTTATTTATGGCTAAGCATTGTCTTCTGGATGGGGTTAAGCACTACTCTATCAATGAGATCCGAGGCTAAGTATTGTTCTTGGGAAAGTTAACTGGATTAAGCATTACACTCTCGAGAAGTTATCCGAAGCTAAGCATTGTCTTCTGGAATCCAATAGGGTTAAGCACTATTCTATTAAAGAGCTCTGAGGCTAAGCATTGTTCTTGGGGAAGTTCTTTGGGTTAAGCACTACTCTTTCTCGAGAAGTTATCTGAAGCTAAGCTTTGTCTTCGAGAATTTAATGGGGTTAAGCACTACTCTATCAAGAAACTGTCTAAGGCTAAGCATTGACTTTAGAAAGTTAAACTGGGTTAAGCACTACCTTATTCTTAAAGATCACCAGAGACTAAGCATTGTCTTTTGAAGGTTGATTGGGTTAACCACTACTTTATTCCCAAAGATCACCGAAGGCTAAATTACCCAAAGCTGAATATTGTCTTCTGGATACTAAACAAGCTAAGCACTGCTATATCGAAGTTATTTAAGGCTAAGCATTGCTTTTCTAGTTATCATATGAGCTAAGCACAACTCTTCAAATCTACACGGGCAAAGCATTGCTCTCTCATAACAGATATGTTTTCTTATCTCCTCTTGTCATTATTGTTATCTATTACGATTGTTTTCACAACATTATTTAATCTTCTATATTCTCTAGTCATTTTTATCTAGTTATACTAGAAAGCATGCAGGTAACGAAAAAAATGAGTTCCGAACAAGAACAGTTTTCTCTCCTATTTCGAGATACGATCCTATTTTTCCTCGCGTCACTCCAATTCAGCTTGAAATACATTTACTTTTCATTTCCACACTTCTCATTATGCTTGATTCAAATCCTACCCACTGCAGTCTCCCGACTCATTCTATCGTTATTGTTGCCCATATAACATATTATTAACTTCTTTTAGGAATCTCATTCATTCCTAAATCTAGAACTACACACGGATTAATTCTCGTAAAACAAGAGATATGTAGGCAAATTAAAACTAAAGTCTCGGCCACATTATTTTAACAATTTCATTTTGCTTCTTCAAATTTCAAAGAATCATCCTATTGGTCGGACAAAATTGGCTACTATGTCAACGTTCGTTGCTCGACAATTCTTCTATTATTCCCAAGCAACGAAGGGATAGCTATTGACACCCAATTTTGACCTCCCAATATTCCTCCCATGCTGCTATTTTACCAAAATTATTAGTTTGGAATTTTAATATTTTATTAATTATTATTTTGGTATCAAATAAATCCTGACGTGTAGTATTCATGATTTTGAAATATGCAATTTATTTTATCATATTTTTTTATATAGTACATATAATCTACTAATTTAAATATAATATTTTACATAATTTGGTTAATATTTATTAAATTATTTCCGCAAATATACATATTAATAATTTACAAACATAGTTTATTATTATTATTATTATTATTATTATTATTATTATTATTATTATTATTATTATTATTATTATTATTATTATCATCATCATCATTATTATTATTATTATAACATTTGTTAAAATTTGTATTCCTAACTTATATGGGTCTAATTTATTTCAAATTATTATTGTCATCGATTTTAAGAATATATTACGTGTCACTAATTTTATTTACGTAATTTATTCATAATAAATTTGAGAATAACAATTTTTATGACGTTGGTTGATTTTGTTGTTATTATTGTATATTTATTACTATATTTTTATTAAATAGCAGCCTAATTCAATTCGATCTCCCCAAATTTATTTAAATTCTAGCCTGATTTTACCCAAGTAACGTCAATTTTAGCCTAAATTGATTCCATTGACCCAATTTAAACCCATCAGTTTGACCCATAACCCGACCTGTCCTAGTTTTAAATTACATCCGTTGATATCATGTGATCAACGACTGAGATTAAAATCCCATTTTATTCCCTTTTTAATCCTCAAACCCCTAAATCCCAAAACCTAATCTCATTGGACATTCCCACAAAACAACAGTCGCCACACCTTACTCTCCTCACCCTCTCATCTCTCGATCTCCCTCACCTCTCGTTGCATCTTCTCCTTCCACCGCCGCTAGCCACCACTGGCCGGTGAATTATTTCCACCAGAGCCCACGTCAGTCCCGCTGCCTCAAACATCTCCGACCAGCACCACCGAAGCTCCACCCTAAACCACCACCGGTTACCCTTGATCGGCAAACCACCATGAACCGCCAACATTCACAACTCCGAGCAGCAAACACCACGCAGTACCTTCTGCCGCTTCTCCCCTTTTTAATCCTCCTCTCTATCTCACCTTTCTCCGTCGCTGCATCGCCAGGGTCGCTAGTCGTCGAGCCTCCATCGCGAGAACATCACCGGAGAGATTTTTGTCTCTCTCCGTGATTCAAAAACATCATAGATCACAGTTTTGGGGAGAGAAACCAGTAAATTGGCCCTTACAGATCGAATTCGAAGAAAACTATGAATGTTTCGGGTTTGATTTCTATTACGAATTAAATTCTATTTTTTGGTTGCATTGCTTGATTTCTAGATTTGAAATTTATGAAAACATGGCTATGATTTTGACTTGATTAGTTTAATTTTGTGCTTATTTACTTCTTTAGATTGACATATGTGAAGAACCCCAATTTATCTGTACTCATTATGCAATTCTTGAATTCTCCAATCTCTCTTTATTGGCTGTTAAGAATTTACCATTGATGTATTGTTGAAATTAAGTTGGGATTACCCGTCTTGATCAAACATGGGTAACTTTTGATATGCTAAGATTATTTTGGCAAATTTGAACTCTTATTGATTGATATTAACATGCTTGCAATTGATCTCCCATCCTTAATGGGATTAGAACAAATCTGTATGTGTTTATTTGGTTAACTTGGATCCAATTTTGTGCATAATTAAAGTGATCGGATTAGGGAATATTCTTACATGACTAATTGCCCTTATTTTTTTTTTTTTTTTATCATTTTGTTTTATATGACAAATGTCGGGCCCCCTCTTAATTTCTAACAATTTTTTTTTACTTATATATTTATGGTACTTTGGCCCTTAATTGATTTTTCGCCTATTTACTTAAGAAAAATATCTTCACTAACTGATTTTTGAATATTTTTCTTCTCCTCTACCTCTTTAGTTTACTTGATTAATTATGGTAGTCAAATATGTTTTCTCTCCTTAATTGATCTTACATATTGGTTAAAGGGAAGGATTTTATTGACTGATTTCAGAAAAATATTATCCCTTCCTTTTATTTCCGTGAACTCTCACAACTTTTTTACTATATAAACAAGCCTTCCCATTATTCATCAGAAGTTTTCAACCTCTACTCTCTCTACACAAAAAACACACACTTTACAGTTCTATTTTGCTTTTGGCTTTGAAAGGGTCGACTTTTGGTTTCATCTTGTTGTTTCGTTCTTCTATTGTTGTTGCTTAAAGTCTTTCTATTACTATCTATTTACTGCTCGACTGGTTAGTCTCTACCGATGCAATTCCTTCGATATCTATGTGGTAGTTTTTTTTTTTTTTTGATATTTTGAACCAAGAGAATAGCCTGAATGAATGTTGAAATGCTATCCTAATTTCTCTCTGTGTGTTTGTTTCTATGTGGTAGCTGTATGTTCGTTTTTGTGCATTTGGATACGATTTGGTGATTAGCAGGTTCTATTAGAAGGTAGGCATTTCAGACTTGAAGAGTCGCCTGAGAGTTTAGAGGCATTAGGGTGCTGCCTAGCCTATTTCTTTTCTCGTATAGTTAAACTTTCTATTCTGTTTTTTCACTGGTTTTGTAATAACTATTGTATAAACACTGATATGTAATAAAATATTGGAGACTGTTGGGGCGGGGATTATATGACTTGAATGTCCTATCACTTAGATACCACGCCTATAGGATTATTAAATTAATTTCAACATGTTAATTAGATTATTTTATCATTTAGGCAATGCGTTCTAGGATTATTAATTAATTATTTTTTCACTTAGAAATTATGTTTTAGGATTATTAATTAGTTTTTGACGCATTGCACTAATTTCGAGCATCGTCAATTTAATGCATGTTTAATTAATTCTCCGCGTGTTTAATTAGTTTTTGGCGTATTATAACTAATTTTCAGCATTTGCAGCATGTTTTATTAATTTTCAACACCAAATTGAGTTTTCAACACTTTTAATTAATTTCCTGCAAAGTTAATCAATTTTCAACATTTTCAATTAACTTCAAGCATTTTAATTAATTTCCTGCATTTTTAAATTAATTTTCTGCAAACTTAAATCAATTTTCAGCAATTGTTAATTAATTTTCAGCATATTAAAAACTATTTCTAGCATCTTAAATTATTTTTTGGCAATTTTTAATTAATTTTCAACATCTAAAAAACTATTTTCCAGCAATTATTAATTAATTTCCAGCATCTTGAACTATTTTCCAGCACCTTTGACTAATTTCCAGCAATTTAAATTAATTTTCTGCTCACTTTCGATTAATTTTCCTTCATATTCTTATCAATTTTCAGCACATTTTAAATAACTTCTCGTATGGTTAAATTAATTTCCTGCATAATTAAATTAATTTCCAGCATGTTTAATTAAATTTTCTGCATATTTAAATTAACTTCCTACACGTTTAAATCAACTTCCTGCACAATTAAATTAATTTTTTGTATATTTAATTAAATTTTCTGCATGTTTAAATTAATTTCCAGCATATTTAAATCAACTTTCTGCACATTTAAATTAATTTTCTGCATATTTAAATTAATTTTCAGCATTTTTAATTTAATATCTAGCACATTAATTAAATTTCTGGCATCTTGATTAATACGTCTCACCTAGAAATCATGCCTATAGGTTTTAATCACGTAAAATGAATAATTGTCTTTTTAAGCATGTTAATCGCCTAATTAATTTAATTAATCAAGAGGTTTGTTTGGACCATTACGTGCTATTTGTTCAAGTCTTATGTGTTTTGTGTGACGCGAACCCCGAGTATAATTATGTAGCCTAGACTTTCCTTTTGTCTAGAATCAAATCCAAAATAGTAAGTCCAACGCCTCTTGGACATTAAGTTGGATGGGTAGGAATTTTAGGGAATGTTAATTTTATCGTTTTTTATATAACGCTTTTAGGCTTAATAACCAACTAGGTGGGGTGGGTAGATAGTCGAAAATGATGGAAGTTGACCCGAGCAGAAATTCAACAATGCGATATGCGACATTGTCACCCGTTAATAAGCCGGGCGCTGATCCAAATAGGCTAAAATTAACTCCTTGTCTAAAAGCTTTTCTAAATTGGTTTTCTTTATTTTATTATGAATGTTCAATTATTTGGGGTAGAGTTTAGGTTCGTTATTATTTAAATAAGTCTTTCGGCTATAAATTGTGTCCTCTCTTCTTGCTTATCTAATATTTTATTTTCCTTTTCATACTAATTTTATCACTTAGGTCTATAATAATTAGATAAATAATTATTTTTCCTGTTCAAACACTTAGTTAACCTTAAATTAATAAAAATAATTGACTTTTGCTTATCACATAGAATTCTCCCACATAACATATGGATTCGGCCGAAACCCATATTTGTGGACCTCGAAAGTTGCCTAACACCTTCCTAACCCTTACCCGAATTTTTGGTTGACGTAGACTAATTAATTAACCACAATTAGTTTAGAATGGTGCCCTAACACTCCTTAATTCGTTAGGTGGCGACTCTTCTCTTTTTAAACCATCCCAAAAAGAGTTGTCACGTCGGATCCCGCTTTTCGCGTGAAAAATGGGGCGTGACAGTATTTTGCAAAAATCAGTGTTGGTTTCATGATTGTTGCGGATAGTGATTCTTCAGCAGCTCCCACTTCTCTTACTCATGGTGGAAGTTGAGTCCAGTTTTACTTTTCTCTTAAAAACTCTTGTACCTGGTTAAACTAGATCCTAGGGTAGTTTATACTTCCGCATTTGTTTTGTTAAAGTTGTTGTAATAAAGATGAGATACTGTTTTAATAAAGACTCCTGCTTAACTTCTTAAAGGGGTGGTAAGGGGTTCTCCTAACTAGGTGAATTAGAATAGGTGCCCTCACGATCTGGTAAACTGAGTCGTGACAGTATCCAAGAGAGATTTATTGAAGAAATACAAGAGAATCCTCCCATAAACTCATAGAAAGAGTCTTTCTACATTCTCAAAGTTAGCTAATCCTAAAATGAAGGCTTAAAGACTATATAGTATTTATATTGGTCTTGCAAAAAATAACTAAATTACAAGAATGACCAAATTATTAAAATAGTCACTTTAGCATGTTTCTGTCCTTGAAGTTTTCCATTCATGCTTCCTTTAAGTCCTTCAATCTTATGATGGTTGGAAGAATGTCCCAAAGTCCTTGATACCTATGTTGTTGTCATTATTTCCCTCATAATGATGGTTGAAAGAATGCTTCCTTTAATGAATTTTCCATGGTACTTTAAGCTCTTCATGGGCAATTAAAAGTTTTCATATACAAGATAGTCTACACCTTCATTGTTGATATCAATCTGGCCACCTCAATTTGCATCAAAATTCTGTAATTTATGTGGACCAATTTAATGCAATTGTTAAATTTGTTATTCCCAAAGTCACTCCATTTATGTGTCCCTAGATTGCTTTCTAATTAAACCTTTTGAAATACTACCTTTGTTTCATTTTATTTAACTGATGTTGACTTGACACATCTTGTAAGAAAAGCTTTAATTTGAGGAATATTTTAGTAAAGTAACTTTATTTCTCCCTCTCTCCTCCGAAAGTATTTTCTTCCTTTATCTCTTCCTATATTCCTTTTTTCCTCCAAAAATATTTGATTTCTCCCTTTCTTCTTCAAAAATATTTTCTTCCTTCATCTCTCTTTCTATATTCCCTCTCTCCTCCGAAAATAATTTGTTTCTCCCTCTGTAATCCGACTATATTTTCTTCTTTCCTCTCTCATCATATATTTCCTCTCGCCTTCAAAAATATTTTCTTTATCCCTTTATCCTACAAAAATATTTTCTTCCTTCGTTTCTCTTCCTATTTTTCTCCATTCATTTGCAAATCTCTCACTTGGAGTGTCACAAATCGTTACAAACTCCCTATCCTTTTAACTATCAGTTATCTTAGCCTACTAATTTTACAAAAAAAATAGGACATTCTTTGGGTCGTGTTTACACATTAATGTACTTAAGTACAAGTATAACATGAGAGTAGTGGTCATGAAGTTGGTATAATTATGAGTTCTCAAATTCAAATCACTAGATGATTTCTGTGTAATCAATACCGGTGCTATGGGAGATAGGAGGTACATGCTAGAGTTAACCATGACGCCCCATACCATTGCAAAAGGAGGCGACTTACCCACAAACCGAGGTTGTGGCCTCAACCTTTTTTTCTTCTTCTTTTAACCTCAAGCCTTGCTCACTCCATCAAAAGGATCAATAATGTTCACATACTACCCTTCATGGCCGCATAATTTGGTGTCTCATAGTTGAGGCCATAGTCTCAAGGCTTTTATTATTTATTGCTCACTAGATATTTGAGGTCATGACCTTAACTTGCAGGCCATGGCTTCACAAAATATAGGGTTATTCTTTAGCACACTTAGAAGGAATTATATATAAATTCGAACGTAAGATTATTTTCACAAGTTTTTTGCATATTGAGAGATTAGAAAATTCTTTTTGAGAGATAACTGGACCTCTGGTTTGCGTTCAACTTCATATTGCTTATTTTTAGGAATTTGAATTCTTGAAGGTAATATTCTTCTTATTTTTCTTTATGTCTTGGGGGTTCTATTTCATCATTGTTTGTACGTGATGGGGTTTTGTTTGTCGATGGTTGTCAAATACGTGAGTTAATATCTCACATGGTCACTCAACTAATAGCTTTTCTCTCAGAAAGTCACTCAACTTTGATTTTTACTTCAAAAGTCGCTCAACTAAGATGTCTTTTCTCATAAAGTCACTCAATTTTGGATTTTACTTCAAAAGTCACTCTACTATGAGTGGTTACTTACAAAGCCACTCAATCTATTTAATTGGGTTTTTTTATTTAAATGAATACCTTTTTTATTTCTTAGAATTTTGGTTTTACCTTTTTTATTTCTTAGAATTTTGGTTTTAAATAAAAATTCTATGTTAGTAAATTTTTATTATTGGTTAAATGATTTTCACATATGCTACACATACCATGTACTATTAAATTAATCATCAAATTCATAGTAAAATAACAGAAAGAGAGTAAATCCAAGATAATAAAAGAGAAGTTTACAACTGTAAAACATCAAA
Source organism: Capsicum rhomboideum (assembly GCA_031232105.1). Taxonomy (NCBI): domain Eukaryota; kingdom Viridiplantae; phylum Streptophyta; class Magnoliopsida; order Solanales; family Solanaceae; genus Capsicum; species Capsicum rhomboideum. Next base: position 154,797,949 of record CP124714.1, read on the forward strand.
ACTCTAAACAAAAAAATGTGACAATAAAAACCAGAGAAAAACATAGTCCATCTGTGAAGATTTTGCAACAAAAAAGAACTGATCCTCTAAACTTCCACTTATAGGAAGAGCGCATTGCTATAAAAAATTTAAGTTTATGTTGGATGATAATGGACAACAGTTGTCATTAGGCTATCAATCAGGTCGACACAAACATATTTATGCATTAGCTTTTGCCTGCAACACATAAGAATTTAAGTAGATAATACACACAAAATACATTCTCACCTTGCCCTATATCCTAAAAGAACTTTGTCTATATCCTATGCCAGCTCTCAGTTCACAGGAAGGAGCAATATACATTCCATATTCCGCTATAGGTTTAAAGCATACATGTTGCTTTTGATTGATAGAGTTGTATTTTTAGATTATATGTTTCACATGTGTCTGTTAAATATTAAGGAAAATAGGCGAACTCTTAAAGTGAAACGTATGTTCTTTAGCCCAAATTGATATCTTGAAACGATAGTTCCAGCATTCCATCTATATAATGACAAGAAAGCAAAATTGAAACAAATATAATAAATGACACGCATATCAATACCATAAATCCCAAGAAGAAAACTCATAAAATATTCTTGGTCTCTATCATCGTTGTAGACTACATTTGATTAATCTGAGCATCTAAAGTGAATTAAAGTATTAATCCAGGTAAAAGATTAAGGTCGAAAGTGATGAATAAAAGGAAGGAAACAAATGCAGAAGAACATTGAAGAGAGAGTTAGATAGAACAATAACCACAGTAGTCATGAATTTTAGTAATGAAATTGAGAAATCTAAAGAGAACCGAAAGTAGATTAAAGCAAATATTGAGACAAAAGCTGATCTAAAATTGAACACCCAAATGAAAAGATGAAGTTAAAGAGCTGACCATGAATGTTTGGAGAAAAGAGAATTCTAACCACTTGTGAAGGAGAGAAATCTACATAAAACCGAAAGAAGCAGTAAATTCACAATTTACCTTCGTTGGTACTTGGTGCTGCTAACTGTAAAATAGACGTTTCCTTCATCATCAACGTTCCGGTCATTTGTGAATACCAGAGGCACTCCTTCAGCATCAGTTGTCAAAATTTCTATATAATAGAAAAAATATGTTAAGAGATATATTAAAAAAAGACAAAAAAAAACAGAAAAAGATTTGAGCAAACATTGGACGAGAATCATACATGAAGTTGTAATGGACTGATGAGAAGATGAAGGGTATTTCTAAGTCTGAAAAGAGGAGAAATATCGAAAGATGAAGATGTTTTCAGATAATGGGCTGAGCTGCAACTAAGAAAAACAAAATGCCCATAAAATTTAGCAATATATTTTACCATTGGTCATTCTCCAACTCACATTTCTATATAGTAGAAAATAGAAACTGAAATTAATGAAGACGAGAGTAATTACTAACGAATTAAGAGAAAGAATTGACATTCAGCTCAAGTTTAAAAAAGTTGGCATCTAATAGCCATATTTAACATTTTCTGCCAAATATATACATTTTACAGATTTCAATTTTTTCCTTTCTATAAAATATGTTATTTCTCCCTCTATAGTCCGAAAATATTTTCTTCTTTCATCTCCCTTCCTATATTTCCTCTCTCCTTCAAAAATATTTTCTTTATCCCTCTCTCCTACGATTACGAAAATATTTTCTTCTTCTTTCATCTCCCTTTCTATATTTCCTCTCTCCTTCGAAAATATTTTCTTTATCCCTCTCTCCAACTATTATGAAAATATTTTCTTGTTTCATCTCCCTTCCTGTATTTCCTCTCTTCTTTGAAAATATTTTCTTTATCCCTCTCTCCTACGAAAATATTTTCTTCCTTCATCTCTCTTCCAATGTTTTCTCCATTCATTTACAAATCTCTCAATTGAAGTCTCACAAATCCTTACAAACTCCCTATCATTTTAACTGCCAGTTATCTTAGCCTAATTTTACAAAAAAAAAAAAAAAGGACTTTCTTTGGGTCGTATTTACACATTAATATACTTAAGTACAAGTATAACATGAGATAATGGTCATGAAGTTGGTAGATAATAACTATGAGTTCTCAAACTCAAATCACAAGATGATTTTTGAGTAACCGATACCCGTGCCAACAGGAGATAGATGGTACATGCTAGAGTTACCCCTGATGCCCCATACTATTACGAAAGGAGGGGACTTGCCCATAAACTGAGGCTGTGGCCTCAACCATCTTTTACTTTTTAACTTCAAGACTCACTCCATCAGAAGAATCAATAATGTTCATATACCCTTCATGGCTACATAATTTGGTGTCTCATAGTTGAAGCCGTAACCTCAAGGCTTTTATTGTTTATTGCTCACTAGACATTAATTTGAGATTATGTTCTTAACTTGCAGGTCATGGCTTCACAAGATATAGGGTTATCCTTTAGCACACTTGCAAGGAATTAAATTCGAACATTAGATCATTTTCTCAATGTTAAGAGAATTGTGCAGAAGAAACCAACGAACACTAGCACAATCTATGGGAGTGAAAACAGAGAAGAAGAAATTAATTTGGGAAAAATCACTCAATTAATTTTCACTATGCGTGTATGAGTATTTATACAGGAAGAAAACAAAATATATCTAATTTGTAACTACCTCACAGTTGTCAATGAGCTGGACTATTATAACTACCTATAACTGTCACTAACTAATAGAATACAAGACTAAAGGCTAACTAACTATCTGATAATAATAATTAACTAATCTTAATACCCCCCCCCCTCAAGTTGGAGGTGTGGGGAACACTGACCACTTGTGTAATGTAACAGAATGTTTAATGCCAGTCAAAGTGTTTGTCAAGACATCTGCCAATTGATTGTCTAAGCTTATGTGATGGAGTGATATAAGGCCTGGTTGTAGCAAATTCCTTACAAAGTAGCAGTCAACTTCAATATGTTTGGTTCTCTCATAAAATACAGGATTTTTGGCAATGTGGAGAGCAGATTGACTCTATCATAATACACTTCAATAGGAGTTGGCAAGGGCACTGTAAGCTCTTCAAGTAATCTACTGAGCCAAACCAATTCACCTGCAACTTTTCTTAGTGCCCTGTACTCTGCCTCTGCTGAACACAAATATATGGTTTCTTGTTTCTTTGACTTCCAGCTGAGAGGACTATTACCCAACAACACAATATACCTACTCACTGATTTCCTAGAATCAGGGAAAGCAGCCCAATCAGAGTCATAGTAAGCTTTAATATTATATGTCTGATCATGTGACATGCAGATGTCTAGAGTGAGATCTGCCTTGAGATATCTCAATAAATGAAATGTTGCCTTTAGGTGAGGCTCCCTGGGGTCTTGCATGAACTAGCTAAGATGTTGTTCACTATAGGATATATCCATTCTAGTTTTGGTTAGGAAGTTTAACTTGCCAATGAGCTTCCTGTAAAATGTAGGGTCTGATAATGGAATCCCTTCATTGACATTAAGATTCACTGCAGGATCCAGTGGAGAAGTGCAGCTTCTTAGACTGAAAATATTATAGCTTTTCAATAGGTCAAGGACAAACTTTCTTTGGGAGATGATGAGCCCATCTTCCTTGTAAAGTACCTCCATCCCAAGAAAGTAATTTATTTCCCCAAGTCTTTAATCTTCAACTTATCATGTAGAAAGGTCTTGAGTTCTTCAATCTCAGAAATATTTGTCCCAGTCAAGATAAAATCATCTATATAGACAACTACAAAGATAGTAGAATCTACAGTTTTCTTGTGGAAGAGTGAGTAGTCATTCAATTAATAAGTATAACCTCTAGAATACAGAGCTTCTGCTAGTTTGGCATACCATTGCCTACTAGCTTGTTTCATACCATAAAGTAATTTGTTTAATTTGCACACCATCCCTAGTTTATTCACTACCAAACCTGGTGGTACCTCATGTACACTTTCTCATGCAAATCACCATAGAGGAATACATTGTTTACATTAAGCTAAAAAATTCTCCATCATTTACTTACTGTTGTGGCCAATAAAGCTCTTACAGTTGTCATTTTTATCACCGGTGAGAAGTTTCTACATAATCAATGCCAACTTGTTAAGCGTAACCTTTCACTACAAGTCTTTCTTTGAACCTCTCATTGGTGTCAGTAGCCTTGTGTTTCACTTTATATACCCATTTGCACCCTATTTCCTTCTTTCCACTTGGCAAAACCACTAAGTCCCAAGCATTATTTGCATGTAATGCTTCAAATTTCTGTGTCATGGTCAGTTGCCAAGCAGGATTCATAGTAGCCTCTCCATATAAAGAAGGTTCATCATCACTGCTGGTGTTTCTTACAAGTGATTAACTCTCATGTTCTAGGACATCAGGTGGTATATGCTGGTGTTTTGAAAAAGCAGCATTGAGAAAAATTATTCCATTATGGAGTTGGCTGGGTGGTTTAGCTATAGTCTTAGGCAAAATGTAATCATGCATGTATGTAGGCAGTTTGTGTGATCTAGAAGGACTATTTAGTGTTGCAACAGACTCATTTGTGTAAGGAATATCGGAAGGTGCCTGACTAGGAATTGGGTAAGTTATAGTCTGTGAGTCAACTGGTTGGTCAAATAAGGTGTCAATTGGAGTGTCACTTGCATCAAATGTATTGTCCTTAATATGTTGTATAGTTTGTGGTCCACTTTCAACACTAATAGTATCTATGAAAGGCATAGAATGCAATACAAAATGAAAAGATGACACATCAGAAGCAACAACAAAAGGAAAAATATTTTCTTTAAAGACTACATCTCTAGAGATATGTATTTTCTTTGTAGCCAGACTTAGGACTTTGTATCCATTTGATCCAAAGGGGTATCCTGTGAAGATGTGGGGTATGGATCTGGCTTGAAACTTGTCTCTTTGAGACTTGGTATGGTTGGATAGCAGAGACATACAAAGGTTCTCATATGAGAGTAGGATGGTTTGGATTTGTACAACAATTCATATGGGCATTTGTCCTTGATATAAGAAGTAGGGAGCTTGTTAATGATGTATGTGGCACATAACACACACTCTCCCCAATATTTTAGTGGTAGTTTGGATTGAAAAAGAAGTGCTCTAGCATTTTCCAACAAATATTTATGTTTTCTCTCCACCACACCATTTTTTTGTGGTGTGTAGGGGCAGGTTTTCTCATGAATAATCCCTTTTGATTTTAAGAAGGATGATGTTTCTACGTTTATTGAATTCAAATCCATTGTCTGTTCTTATGGACTTAACATTGGTATCAAACTGGTTTTCAGCCATAGATATAAAGGTCTTGATAACCTCCAAGGTGTTACTTTTACAGGTTAAGATTTGGTTCCATGTACACCTGTTGTAGTCATCAACAGGGGTGATGAAGTATCTATAGTTTTCATGTGTCACTGTATGGCAGGGGCCCAAAGATCAATATGTAACAACTGAAAATTTTTGGTTTTATGGAGAAATGGCAGCCTTTCTTGTCTGGACATTGGACAAATACTGCACAAGAAAGGTTGTTTAGTGTAAAAAGTTTCAGGTATGGAACTAATCTCCCTCATTTTCACAAAGGTTACATGTCCAAGTCTGTTATGCCATAATATATTCACATCACAAGCATGAGACATAGGAGAAGCAGAAACATGAGTTTGATTTTTTTTCTTGAAACAGAATTTTGTACAATGGATTTATGTGAGCACTTATTCATGCTAAGAGTATTATCTAAACAGTGAAATGTTGATGACATTGTGCTTTGTGGCTACATAAAGAATCAAGAAAAGACTAGGACATATAAGTGGAAAAACTGGAATTTGAAATATAAGTAGGAACACTTGAAGCAGCAAACTTGGTACTAGGACAATTGTTATTCTTCAAACACTTGGGATAGAGAAAGTAGAGCCCATTTTTAGCTTCACCAATCTCTAGAGGCCTCTTTATTGAAGGGGCCTGCAAAATGCATGAAGTTTCAGCAAAAAATACAACACTCTTAGGCATGGACTTGGGAAGAGAATGAATAGACACAAGATTATACTTGAAAGAGGGAACATACAATATTTTATGCAAGATAATATTTGATGCAAGTATTATACTACCAATTTGAGTGACTTTCACCCTATAACCATTTGGCAATGTGATCAGTAAAGGGTAAGGAAGGGAAATAATGTTGGTCAAGGAATTCATGTCAAAAGTCTTATGATTAGAAGCTCCTGAGTCTAGGATCTAAGAGTCAGACTTATTTTTGAAATACTTGCAAGACAACTTACTAAAATCAACAGAAGAAGTACAAACTATTATACCTGTAAAGTTCACATTGTCATTCACAAGATCTATATTTTTGGCATTATCCCCATGATTCTCAACTTGAAAGTATTGCAATAGATTCACAAATTGTTCATATTTCTCCCTTGTCAGTCTGGGATTGTACTCACATGTGGACTTCTATGCTCCTTACCCCTAGTTGACATCACATTAGATGAAAAACCATGCACATCAGCCATAAGAACTTTATCTTTGTTGAGTCTAAAATTCTGATTGTTGTTGCAATACCCATTCTAAAAGTTTTGATTGTTGTTTAACTTTTGATTATTGTTGTAAGAACTCTGATAGTTTTCCTATGGATATCCATGGAGTTTGTAACACTTATATTTGGTATGTCCTGGCCTCTTACATTAGTCACACACCACATGATCCCTGTTGCCATTGTAAGTAGTGATTTGAGAGTAGTTTGTCCTAAAATTATCGTTTCCTCTTGAAGAATAATTTTGTCGGGGAGGTCTGGAATTGCTGGCTCCCCCTGAGCCATTTGCACTAAATAAAGCTGACTCTATGATCATTTTTCCTAAGCTACTTGCATTAAGGGATGTAGACTCCATGAATAACTGGTTGTTAGGCTTAATTTTCCTCTGTTTTACATCTTGTACCAACAGTGAGAAGGTTTGTGCCAGTGAAGGCAATAGATTCATCATGCGAATATTCCTTCGAACTACAGTATACACCTCATTTAGCCCCATAAGAAACTGAATTAGCCTCCTATCCTACTCTGCTTTAAATATATTTTCCTTGGCTCCATAGCTGCAATTGCAACTACACTAAGTTTTCACATGCAGAGTGCTCAATTCCTCCCACAATCTCTTAATCCTAGTGTAATAGGTTGTGATGTCCAATGTTCCTTGAGACAATTCATTTATTTCTCTTTGAATCTGATAGAGTTTTGCCCCACTCGCCTGGTCATATCGATCATCTAGCTCTTTCCATAATTCAAACTAGTCATTCACATATTCCACACTATCCACGATCTCCTTAGCAAGATAATTTAGGATCCATGATGTGACTATTTCATCGCACTTTTCCCACTGTCAATAGCGTGATGTCCCTAGATCTGGACTTTTACATTCATCATTGATGAAACCTAACTTGTTCTTAACCGAGAGGGCTCTAAGAACACCTCTCTTCCACGATCTGTATGATACCCCATCAAAAAGAATTGACACCAACATTGCACCTGGATTGTCTGAAGGATGCATGTACATGGGAGAACTAGAATCTTCACTACTAACACCATTAACATTTGTACTATCGATATTTGATTGTTCACCATTTTCAACCGCCATTGTAGGTCAAATTTGATTTTCAACAAAGATTAATCAAAAATAGAAGAACTAGGTATGCAAATTGATCAACACTTTACAGAGAAAGGAAAACAATACAATCGCAATCCTATATTGAAGAACAACTTCTCGAATTTGATGAAAAATACAGTGTATATGAAGAGAAAAAATATGCAGAAGAAATACCGATCAAAACAAGCTGAGCTCTGATACCATGTTAAGAGAATCGTGTAGGAGAAACCAACACAAGCACAATCCATGGGAGTGAAAGTAGAGAAGAAGAAATGAATATGGGGAAAACTACTCAATTGATTTTCACTATGCGTGTAGGAGTATTTATATAGGAAGAAAGTAAGAAATATGGAACTTGTAACTACCTCACAACTGTCAATGAGCTGGACTATTGTAACTACCTACAACTGTCACTAATAACAGAATACAAGACTAAAGGCTAACTAACTATCTGATAATAATAATTAACTAATCTTAATACACAAGTTTTTGCATATTGAGAGATTAGAAAATTCTTTTTGGGATATAACTGGACCTCTTGGTTCTCGCTCAACTTCAGATTACTTATTTTCAGAAATTTGAATTCTTGAAGGTAATAATCTTTTTATTTTTCTTATATCTTGGGGGTTCTATATTATTATTCTTTGTAAGTGATGGGATTTTGTTTGTGGATGGTTGTCAAATACGTTCATCTAGGACTTTTTTTGGGGCATGCATGATACATATATGTGGCCTTTAATTTGGCTTTAACTGCTAGCTATGCTCTTCAACTTTGGATGTACACAACTAGGCACTTCAATTTCTATAAGGTTGAACAAGTAGACACACACGTCCTATGTGGCATAATACACGTAGGACGTCATGAAGGATGCGAATTGCCACATAGGACGCCATATAGGATGTATGTGTCTACTTATTCAACTTTATACAAGCTTAAGTGTCTACTTGTGCACACCCAAAGTTGGAAGGGATAGATGTCAGCTGAGGTCAAGTCAACGGGCATGTTTATATATTATGTTGTTTGATTTTTTAGAGTATTCTCAATTACTACTTCATTGAATTCTATCTTTAAATTATTTATTTTTACTTATTGTTATTTAATATTTGGTTTTCCTTTTTATCTCAGATCATATCAATTTCAATTGAGACTATAATTTTTCTTCATTATTACAAGTCCCTTCGTTGGATGGTAGCAACTTTACTAGTTACTCCATCGCTCTTAATTAGATTTTAGAAATAAAGGCTCCTTGTTTTTACTTATTCTTCTGCAAGAACAACATCGTCTTGCTTAAACATACTACTTAACTAACTTTCAAATAGAATTTATGAGGCAATATACTCGATAAGATCAAATTTCACTCCTTAGGTCTACCACATCAAAATACAAAATAAAAATTCAAAAATTTTCCCCATCAATATAGAGATAATGTTAATATAACACGCCTGAAATATCAATTCTTTTGTGAGTTTTCTACCTGAATTATTAGGTGTTTGTATTTCCTACCTAAACTATCACTAACTACTTATCAGAACACACCTCAAAAAATTAATGAGGAATTGGCATTAGGAATATTAGTGACATTTGCAATTCATTGATTGTCAAAAGATGGTGGAGGTTCAGAACTCAAACATCCTTGTGGGCTGAGTTTCTAAACATCAAGTATGTAACACCCCGTACCTCCCCAACCCTACCTGACGATGTTGAATAATGTTTCCTTAGGTGTTGAGATCCATAAGTACGTATTTGGTAATGTTAATGAGGAGAAAATTGAAATTTGGCTTCATACATGTGATTAGCCTTTCATAGGAGGTGTTTTGTGATTTTCGTGGAGCATTTGTGGGGTTCAAAATGAGGCTAAGAGGACCTCCAAACAAAGGATATTAAGGGTAAGAAGTAAGTTAAATAATAGGATTTGGAGTATCTAACCAAATCCGCAAAGAAAAGTCGAAGCACAGAAAACATTTTCAGTGTCACAGGAGGTGCCAGGCGCTGGTTCTGGCGCCCAAACCAGCAACCTTTTAAAGCTCAGTGCCCTGGTGGGCGCCAGGCGCTGGCTGGGGCGGCCAAACCAGCAATGCCTCCAAAATTTATCTAAGTGTCCAAGGGTGCCTAGGGACGTACCGGGCCGATTTTTGCCACGTTTCTTCTATAACCACGAGTATATACATGGAATAAATGAAGTATTATATTGGTATGGTAAAATTACTCATGAACGAATTTGGCATCAAAATAACGGTTTTACCCTTGTGGTCAAAATGAGTCATACGTGGCTAGAATCACTTGTTTTTGGGATTGAGGTTATGGATACGAATAGCGTGAGTGGTAATATTGTTGTAACACGTATGGAATTATTTAAACATGAGATATATGATGGATTATGCATGAAAAATTGATGGGCTAAGTTGAGATGTGTTATTGGGCCCAATTTAAGGCCCAAAATGGAATAAAATACATGGGCCTAAAGGCAAATGATCCATTCCTCCAATATTGACCAAGTAAACCTTGTATTAAATGCCAAGAATTGGCTAAGGACAACATGAGAGGCCTATATAAAGGGGCAAATCAGATTTTATTCACAAAATCTCTCATGCCTCTTTAGATATTTTCCCAAATAATTCTCTCAAACCTTAAGAACCCTAAAGCACTTCTTGGGGCAAGATCACTCATTTGCAAGATTGGGTAAGTAATTATGCTTATGGATTAATATATTATATGCATGGGAGAGCATGTAGATCATGATGGTTATGTCTAAAAGTGTAAGTGGTGCACTTTTGTGTTTTGGTAAAGATGTGCTATTTTTGTGAATTAACCTTAAAAGGTGACTTGATGTCTTGATGAAAGTGAATGGTATGGACAAAATATGAACATGTATGGTGTGATTTTGTTATTAAACTTGTTATTTTTCTAAAAGTGTAAATTGTGGGATTTTGGCCGATATGTGCTATGAGATGTATTAAGGTGGTTTGATGGCTTCTTTGTGATGTGATATGGATAAGAAAGTGTAAAGGAGAAGTATTGTGGTGAAATGTATTGATTTTCATGTATTGGTCAATGTATGGAATATTGAGGGATTTTTAGAATAATAATTTCAACAATGGTTTTGTCAAAGGGAAATGGCATGTTTAAGAGCAAACATGTGACTTATTGATATTGTATGCATTTGTAAGGTAGTTGGTGGTTAATGTTGGTTCCATTATGTACTTGTGATGTAGAGTGAAACGTAAAGAAGGAGTGGAATTGTTGCGCTCACATATTTGATTATGTACTTACATTGGGAAGATAAGGTATGTAAGGTTACTCTGTCCGTATTTTTCTGCGGCAATTAGTAGTCACATTGACATTACGCTTGTTTCATCCCAATATGTGCTAAGGTATCCCATATCCGGTTATCTATGATCATTGTCATATATTTCCTACTCATTGAGCAATGGTGAATCTCATGTCTCATATTCATGGTTAATGTTCCAAAAAGCCCAATAAGGTTATGTTGCGATATTCCAACAGTAGTCATACTCATGCCTCTTGTTCATTGATTATTGTTCCAATGGCTCCAATGGTGTTATGTTCTTGATGATATTGTGTTTCCAACAATGTTACTCATATGTCTCTCACTCATTGGTTAATGATCCAAAGTTTCAAATAAAGATATGGCTACCATTGTATTAATCTCTCATAAGCAAAAGTACCAATCTCTCACAAGTTAAGGTATCAATCTCAAAAGTAAAGAAATGAAGTAGAATAAAGTAATGCATATTGATTGTGTTTATGGGTGTTATCCATGGGGTACACATACCCGCATGATGATGATAGTTTATCCATGGGGCGCAAACGCCCGCGTGATGATGGCCATTTATCCATGGGGTGCAAGAACACCCGCATGATGATATGATCTTATCCATGGGGTGAAAGAATACCTGCATGACGATGTTATGTTATTCATGGGGTGAAAAGAACATCTGCATGATGGGGGCCCAGAAAGTGTATGAGTAATGTAAAAGTAAAGTAAAGTAAAGGCAAAAGAAAGAATGAATGTAATATACATGGTTTCCAAAGTACAGAATAGTGACCCATCTACATTGTGACTTATCTATATTGGTTATGCATTGGAACTTGAGTTCTTGACATATTTTCATATCTTACAAGTTTCATATGGCCTTACATACTCAGTACATTCTTCGTACTGACCCCTCTTGGGGAATTTACTTTACTTGCTGCAGGCGCAGGTCCTAGTAGGCCTCCACAGTAGATTATCAGTGTTGCAGATCTTTGGTGAGCTCCAGTTAGTTCGGGGCTTCTCCGAGTCACTGTTGTACATGTGTTTTGATTTTGGACATGTTGTATAAAGCGGGGACTTGTCCCGACTTTTAGTTCATTTTGGCCAATGCGTTTGTTAGAGGCTTTTGTAGACGGATGTGGGTGTATAAATGTGAAGGTACATGTCGTTTTGACTTGATGGCTCAAACGGCCAAGTTTTACATATATAGCTATGACGTATGTTTTCATGTCTATGACTTCCGCATAGTTGCATAAGGTGTAATAAAATTCATATGAGGTTATGTATGCGAATATACTTGAGCAATGATTGGTTCTCTCGGGCCTTATCGGCTTCGGGTGCCAATCACGCCTCGTTGGGATTTGGGGCGTGACAAAGTACTGCAAAAGATCCCAGCCTGTTGGAAAAGTTCCAACCTCTATTGACTCTCATACTTGGAAAAGTTTAATTTGATGAAAATCAAAGAACAAGCAGAGCCACACATTATCTGGAAGGTGCAAGAAGGAAATTCTAGCTTCTGGTGGAATAACTGGACAGGTATAGGGGCCTTGGCTAAGCTTTGTCAAGGCCCAGGAAAGTCTCCCAGAACCCTATTAAATCTTTTATTGAGAATAGCTCTTGGAATATTAACAAGTTAAATAGTGTTGTCCCTAAGTACATTGTGAACATCATTTCTGGCATTGTAATAGGCAACAACACTGAGAAGGATTACCCTGTGTGGAATATTACTGAAAATGGTGTTTTTAATAACTACTCTGCCTGGCAGATAGTTGGAAACCAAAAACCAAAAAATAGCTTTCTTTACAATCTGTGGCACACTGGGTGGCTTTTAAGATATCTTTCTTAACTTGGAGAATGTTCAAGAGGAAACTTCCTTTTAATGACATAATTACTAGATTGAACATCAACTCGCAAACTGACTGTTTTTGTTGTAGGAAAGCACAAAATGACACAATGTATCATGTGTTTGGAGAAGGAGAGGCAGCAAGGCAACTTTGAAACATCTTGGGAAATCCTTTGGGCATCCAACACACTAATCAACCGATGGCGAACATCTTCAATAAATGGCAGGGCACAAAATCTAAAAATTACATCATAAAACAATATTGAAGATCGCCCTACAAAAATCTGTTGGGAGATCTGGAAACAATGGTGTGCCTGCAATTCCATAAGAATAAGATGTGCTACCAAGCTATTGGAAGAATCAAATTTGTTTTGGAAAGAACTCTTCAAAACTTCCATGGAAGTGATCACTGGCCAACCTTTTGTTATGAAGTAGAAAGACTTGGACTAGTGCAAAAATTAATGCAAAGTTACATGGAAAATGCCTCATGTAGGACTCATAAAAGTCAATACAAATGATAGTTATTTACATGAGAGTGGAAGAGCAGGCATTGGTGGTCTCATTAGAAATAGCCATGGAGATTTGATTATGGCTTTCTCTTTTCCTGTGGACTGCAACAATAGCATCATGGCTGAAGCTATGGCAGCTGCATATGGTGTGAAGTGGTGTAATCAATATGGATACACTAAGTTTGACCTGGAACTCGACTCCATAGACATAGTCAATATGCTTAACAACAATACGGTCACAAACAGGAAGATCAGACAAATCATAGACTCAATCAGCATCATCAAAAACATAAGTCAGATGCAAGTACTTGGCAAACTACTTGGCAAAATTGGCTTCTTCCTCTAATCAGATGCTCATCACTCACTCCTACACGCACCTACCTCGACAGGCTAAAGGAGCTTTTCTCTTGGGCAAATGGCAGCTACCTAGTATTAGGTGCAAATATGACACAGAATTTTTTTTGCAAGCTAACTTATCAAACATTGTTCTACTTCCAGAAGGCTCTTCATTGGTTTCTTGTAAGCCTTCTGGTCCTTTTGTCGGTGATAGTAACACTCAAGGCTTAGTGTTGTATTGAGGTTAGGCCTAGCCCCCTATGCTCCTTTTTTGCTAAATACAATATAACCCAGAGTACCTGGGTAAATTTATCAAAAATAAAAAAGGTAGCGGCAATGTAGACGAAATTTTATGGGCAAATCCTTTTGGGAACTATATTCATACACTTGGTCTAGTCAATTTTGAGGTGCGTTTTGATCAATAGTTAGTGATAGTTCAGATAAAAAGCTCACTATATATATTTTTCAAGTGTGTTTTTGACCATTATCTCTATCCATATACATACAGATTTTAAACTGCTCAATGAAAATTTTGGGAACCAATTGGTAGGCTTACCACTTAGAAGTTGCAAACTAATGAAAGATGTCCAATAGACAACAATTTGTACTAGAAAATTGTTGATACTACTAGGGGTGGGGATGGTATGGTATATACCAAATTATCATATCGAAACAAAATTTTTGATATCGTGGTTTTGGTATTATGATATTTGGTATGGTATATGGTATACATTTTAAATTTTTTTGATATTCGGTATTTATAAATGACATACCGAAAAATCGAATATCATACTAAGTATATAGTTGCATAAATAACTTATATATATTATTAAAATATCAACAAATATACAACTTAGTGTTAGTATAAAACTAAATGATTAGACGTTAGAATTTTGACTACTCTATCTTGATTGAAATATCTCTTTTATGTGATTGATCAACAAAAAGAGTTGTTTGTACTGTCTTTTGGATATATATTTTTACATGTGTAATGCATTAGTAAGATATAATTGCGACGTGTTTTTGAAAAATTGAAGTTATAATACTTTACTCTATGAGTATATATATATATTGTCGAAGTTGAACAAACTACGGTTATCGATTATCATACCGCAAAATACCGAAATCAAACTTCAAAATACCAAACCATACCGAATTAATATGGTATGGTAATGGTATAGTATTTTTAACAATCGAATATCAAAATCACCGTACCGAAGTTTCAAATATCGTACCATATCATACCATGCCCACCCCTAGATACTACAACTTGATATATTCGGCAATATTTTGCTGAAGGTTTTCCACGTCTTTTCTGTTTTTCTTTTCCTTGGTAAATAAATTTTTAGATATATATAGAAAGAGCATCATATCTTGAATTATAGCATCAAGAAATTAGATGTCAATTATATCGAAAGGAATTTATATTTTGTGCATTGATAGTATATGAATTATTTGTACCATATTGCATAACTGTAACACGTAATTCTTCATTTACCAATCCTCATATGGTAATCTGAAAAATAAAATAATAACCTATTATAGCCAACTAGATTGAGTTGATGATATGAAAAATATATTATACTATCGATATATATAACAAAAATTTCAATTAAGATCCTGCAAATAAATTAAAGCGATACGTGGGATAACCAACGCTTTAACATGGCAAGACATTCTACAGGTTTCCACTCGGAGGCAGTATGCCCTCCTCCCTGAATTCAAAAGTCATTAAACATAATTAGAAATTTACTTAAAAAATCAGTCAAATGTATTAAAAGTTAAAAATAGATACATTCAAAATTACTTGTCACTTAGTATTTCTATTTTTGATTTCCATTTTTACTTGTCATTTCTGACATATTAAGAAAAAAAATAAAAAATACATGTTTTACCTTTAATTTATGTACTAATACTTTTTGAAATTCCAAATGATCTATTGAGATTAAACATCAATTAATAGGGATAGTATGGTAAAGTCACTATGTCAATCATTGTTTTCTTAATAGATGTGTCAAGTCAAAAAGTAATCAGTAATATTAAACGGAGTGAGCATAAATTAATCATGGTTGAATGATAAAATGTATTTATAAAAGATGTATTTATTAATTCGGTTATATTTGGTTTGAGTAAAGTTTTATCATGAAAAGTATTATAGTTAGAGGAAAGAAAAACGTAGTTCTTACCTTGACCGTCGCAAACGTCATTTGATTGGAGTAACTTCTTGTATAACTATGCAATAATAAACCTTAATTAATTATTTGTATTTATCTCTTTTTCACAACATTGTATCATCCTCTAAGGAGTACTCGAAGAAATATTTAGGTTAGGAACTCACCCTGCAACTTGACCATTGACAACCCAGGGCCTCCAATCATTAATAATTGAGTAGTTTAGCGATTGAATCCATGATTGAGTTGAACTAAATGGCACAACCATGTCGTGATCACCACTACTCAAAACAAAGATTAATTTAAAAATGAAAAGAATATTATTTATGATCAATACATCAAAAATATGTCTAGAGAATTATTATCAAGTGCAGTAACCTCAACATATGATAGTCTAATAAATACCTGAAAATAAGAGACCTAAAGCCTTTACGGCTAAGATTTGCATGATATGGTATGGTATTGTTGATAATTGTTGTAAAAGATAAGTTGCTCCTGCATCGCTCCCATGCTCCACTAGTCATCTGAAGAGTTTCATATAAAGATTTTTTGTATTTTAGTGAATAATATCTAGGTTTCAATTTTAAAAAAACATTATTTTATATTTTAAATATCATACCTTTCGAACATGTAGAGCGTCTCGTACATTCTTATCGTTGGCCCAAATCACACAGAGTTCGTGCCATTCTTCCTAAAAAAAAAAAAAAAAAAAAAAAAAAGAATTGGCAGTGTGGTCTAATAGTATGGTCCTTAGTCCTTACTAGGTGTTTTGAAGCAAAATAGGAATTGTGGCTTATAAGTTGGCCCTATATGTTTAATTATTAATATTACATTCTAGTTCTTTAGTTAGTTAAATGCAAGATGTGGTATTTACATTATAATGCACATGTGTCATCTTCCTATAGGTTGTTTGATAGAAGTTAGCTATGCTCTATTGTCATTTTGTGAGCTGGAGATTAGTTTTGATAATCCTCATTAGAATAGCCTTAATTTTCCTTCTTGTTCGTGTTTCTCTTAGATAATGGCAAAATACCATTAGTGCTTCAACGTGAAATAAGTGAATTTCATGTATTCGAATTCATACCATTAGTGCTTCAACGTGAAATAAGTGAATTTCATGTATTCGAATTCTTCTTTTGAAAAAAGGTTTAATTTTACTCTCAACTTAGTATAATAATTTAAAATTACTTTCAAGTTAGAACTCTACTGGGGTTTAACGGTAAAAATGAAATTGTTTCCTAAATAATATTTGACCACAAGTTTAATGCAAGCAAAATTGATCAATTTCGATAAAACAAGCGAAAAATTAATCTTTTTCTGTAGAATCTATATATAATAAGAAAGTAGAATCAAAGCCCGCTAATGTGGTACCTCCCAATGACCTCTATTGTCATTTATCTTTTTTCTCAATTTTTTGGCTTTTTTCCCATGTATAAATGTCTAGAAAATCTAAAAATTTGAATACACCTTATTTATTTCATTCCTTATAATTAAAAGTATCATTAATTCCATATACACACCCACATCCTTTCTCCACCTCCTGAAATATTAATAAAAGAAACTCTCCACCTCCTGATACAATGCATCAATAACGTTTTCCTCCTTTTTTTAATACCCACGTTTCTTCATTACCCATAAAAACTTATAACATCAATTTAAATGCATCAATTAGGCAAAAAGAAAAACAAAGTACTTCTAACCTATAAATACAACACCAATATCATTTGGTTTCAAACACACAATCCTTTTCAAAGGATTAGCAAGAATTATATAGGGAAAAAGGTACTCCAATGTGCACGATTGTCATGATTTATCAAAGTCCGTCTAAAAGTTTGTTGCGTCAAAGTAAATAGATGAATACGGGGATGAAAAAGATATACTGATGATAAAAGGTCTGATGAGGAAATACGAGGATGAAGAAGAGATATTGATGATAAAAGGTTTGGCAAGGAAATACGAGGATGAAGAAGAGATATTGATGATAAAAGATTTGGCAGGAAATTAGAAATGAGTTCAATAGGGTTGTGAAAGAGAGTGTATTTAATATTTTTTTGTTCTTGTATAGTTGTATTGTATGTATAGAATAAAGTATATATAAAAGAGTTTATAAGAGTTCTATTCTCCTTTTTTTCTCCTTTTTAGGAATCCTTATATTATAAGCCTATATTAAATTTAAAGGATGTATATATGGAAGTATTGGGATGGTAAAAGAATAAAAAAGATAGGTGAAAAAGATTAAAATTTGGAATTTGCAGATTTTAGGCACAAATTAGGACTAAGAAATTAAGAGAATATTGATAAAAGATGAAGTAAAAGTTATAGGTGGAAATTTGCAAAGATTATGAAAGAGGTAGTGAATCATTTACCCATCATCCATGTTCAATTGTGCCCAAGATTTGTGTTATGTCAATTAAGAGTATTACTTCATATTACTTTCCTTATTTTGTTGCTTTTTTAATTTAACCTTTTATTTTTTTATTCTTAAATTAATGAAAAAAAAAATATTCTAACTTACGAAATATATTAAATGTATACTAAATAAAATATGAGGAAATGCAATTTTTTTTTTGGATATTTTATGTGTAAAAGTGGAGATATCTTATGTATACAAATGAAGATTGCTTACAAAAACTCCGTAAAACTAAAATAAAGGACTGTAACATACAAAATCAATTCTCCAAAATAATACAGCCACGTACGAAAATATATTACCTATACGGATACATTTACCAAAAAAAAGGCTAATAAAAAACAAGTAATTTCACCTAAAATTACATATATATATTTAATAAAATTTCTCTCTCTCTCTCTCTCTCTCTATATATATATATATATATATATATATATATATCCATTTCTATTTATCTTTTTTTGGATTTTTTTTGGCCATTTTTCTAATTTTAAAAGACATAAAATTTCACCTTAAGATTTTACAAAAATTAAATATAGTCATATTTATTTCCTTTCAGCATTAATGTTATATTAAGCTCTTTTTCTTAATTGAAAAATTAAAAACAACCTATTTGTATTTTGTTAGAAAGCTAAAAGGTCATCACCCAACTTAATCATGTTTGTTGTCAAAATTAATTCTTTTCAAAGTTACATAGTAATGGACGTGGATGATTATGGTACCCATTGAATGTGGATAAATGTGGCATTCATTTCATTTCATTGAATTTATGATAAATCTGATAAGTAACAAATTTGACTTCACAATTTTATGACAAAACAAATGAAAAGCCAACATCAAATATTATACTCCCTCCGTCCCATTTTAGTTGATCACATTTTATTTTACATGGTGATTAAGAAATCATAAATGGAGTGAAGATTTTTACTCCCTCTGTCCATCTTTACTTGTCCACTTTCCTATTGACACGGAGATTAAGAAGTAGTAAATGATGGAGGTAATTTATCATATATATTACCCTTTGAATATAATAAATTTAATATTTTAAAAAATACATTAAATAATGAATAATATTTAATGCTAAGGGCAAAATGGGTAGAAATAAATAAATTATTGATTGATTTTATAAGTTGGACAAGTATTATTGGACATCCCAAAATTGAAAAGTGGACAGATAAAGAGGGATGGAGGGAGTAATATTTTATCCTTTTTCCATATTAATGATATTCATTGGGCATAAAAATGGACATTGAAATTGTAATCAATTGTAGGGATAAAATGAAAAAAATTAATTAATTCTATCTTGATTTAGCAAGTGATCAACTAATATGTGACATTTATTTTAGTAAGATGGTCAACTAAAATGGGATGGAGGGAGTATATCCTTTCGGTGCAAGTGAAACTCGCCCAAAATATTCATGTTCCTGGTGGTTGGTGATTTTGGTGGTAATACGAGATTGAAGGAGTATCTAATATCACATTAGCATCATGTATGTTTTACCTTAACTCAATCAAATCGTCAACTTTTTGATATGATCATTACTAAAAGATCTTGATTGTCACCACAAATCAGTCATGTCGCCAAAAGAACAATAAACCTTTTCAGTAAGTAAATCTTACCATTATATCGATCTAAATGAAACGATCATTAAAAAGGGATATCTGTATCTACAACTATTCAATTATACATGTTGCTTATGGTACCGTGACTAACAAGGAATAGGGGAAAGAGAGAAAACAGAGAAAGGAATAGAGGGACACTAATAACATCACTCAATATATTAAAATTAAGTGATAGGTTTCATTTTTGTAGCCATATATTGTAGAAAATGTAATTAAGTTGTATTTTAGTAGTATTTATCATTACTGTTGTAGATCACTCGATATATTTTAAAATGAATATGAAGGAGTAGAAGATATCTAATGAGATGGAATGTTTAACATGTATTTAATTAGTGAGCACAAGTTATCACAAAAGGCATATTATTGGAGAAGGAGAAATGGAAAGACATTTAAAAAATAAAAGATGAAAAAGAAAAATGAAAGGAAAACGTGAAGAAGATGTATTATTCATGCAATTCAAATAATTTACTTTGAAAATGTATTAAGGATTCAGTTTAATATTTCAACTTCTTCATTTTATTTTTTTTGTATTTTTAACTTACTATATCTTAACTTTCTCATTTTTTTTAACTCATACTTAGTGTAATTCAATTAGATAAAATTAATGACCATAAAAGGTAAGATAATTATACATTACATTACATTACATAAATATATATATATATATATAAAGTAATTAGTTCTTGACATGTGTATTTATTATTCTTTAATTAGCGTTTCTTTTCTATCATTTCTTTCAATCATACCCTTATTTTGGCCTTTGTTATGACACTGTATTTTGTAAATTCTTTAAATGTTTTTTTTTAAATTATTATTGGTTATTAAAGATTAGTAAGTCTGGAATATGTATATTATATGAATGTGCAGTTAGTCAAATACCGTTATAAGAAGAGGAAAAATCAGTAGAAGTTCATAAAGTATAAAATTACACTCAAAATGAATTATGAGATTATTAAAAAATTATTTCATAATTATAAGAGAAAATATATTTTATAACCACGCGAAGCAAGGATATTTTCTCTAGTTAAATACTAATACAAAAGAGATTATAAAATAACGAAAATACAAAGCCATAATATTATAAAATTAAAAAATAAATATCTGATAGATGACTTACTCGACATGTAGCAGGATTTTTGAGCTTCTGAACATTCTCAGCCAACGATCTTCTTGAATCAGGTGGTACAAAACCACAAGGGGACTCAAGGATATGATATTGATAAATATCCTTAATCAACTACATCAATTAATGGCCCTTAATTAATTCTTAATTTGACAATCAAAATTAATCCCTTCGTTCATATTTACTTGTCCATATTACTAAAATTAGATATCTAATAATAAATGTTAAGTTGAAAAATCAATGGATGATGTATCATTTTGTGTTCATTCACTTAAAAAAAAAAAAGACAATCTGTAGAGATTAAAAATGTAATTTGCGGCGGTTTTAAACCTCGCTATTTGTTGTCATGGAGGTTCAGCAAACCCCTGCAGTTAACACTGACACAATCAATTAGTGGTAGCTTAATATGGGATTTCCTGAACCTCCTTGATAGCAAATAACAGAGGTTAAAAAGCTCCACAAATTGCACTTGTAAAATATTTTACTGTTACTATTAAATATTATTATTACCCAATTCATTTTCCAAAATATTAAGGGATGGTTTGGTAATGTGTATTAACAAAAATAATGCATTCGTTAGTCTTTTGTACTACTAGTACCTTGTTTGGTACATCTTTTTAGTCAAGGTATAACTAATGCAATTATATACTCTACTCTGTATTGAAGTGTGTATTACTAATACCTCAAAATCAATGGTATTAGTAATGCAATAGATTCTAATGCATACATTAGCATGATTAAAGACACAATTACGGCCCCTTAAAAACATTTTCCACATTTTTTCCACCATATTTGTGAAGGTATTTTTATAAAAACAAATATTTTTTTAAAGAAAAGTATGCAATGGATTTCCATTATTTTTGATACACCAAACCAAACACTCCATAAGAAAAATCTCAGCATATCTAATGCAAGTATAACTAATACTAGCATTACTAATACTCCATATTTTGAATTATTCTTATATATCCTACCAAACGACCCCTAAATTTATTATATTCAAAGGATAACAACGTAACACAGCAACATACCCAGTATATTCCCACCAAGTACAGTCTGGGGAAGGTAGAATGTACGTAATTCATACCTACCACTAACTCAGAGATGAGGTAGAGAGGTTGTTTCCGATAGACCCCCGACTCGAAACCAAACAACATAAGATTATATTCAACGGACGGTATAATAAAATTATCATATTATTTATTGTTTCTTAAGGGATGTGTCGACGTTAAATCAATAGTGGACAAATAAAGATGCACAAAGAGCTAACCCAACGGAAAAAAAAAAAAAAGTGAGATCTAACCCAATCGAAAGTACGCATATCCCTCGAGCAAAGTGAATTGATTGGACCATTATGTTTGTACACTCCTCCACAGTTAGTCATTAGTGACTGTTCAAGAAAATAAGCACACAATTAAATAGTCAATAATTTTCGAGAAAAGGAACTTGGTAATTTCACGGATGATCACTTAATTTTTATGTTATCACACCAAAATTACAAGAAATAAAATTATTTTTGTATAAAAAAAAAAGTCACTCACTTACCGAAGTGGACTTACCCTTGGGTAGAGGAGTTACTGGCATCCAGTAATCTCAAAAAAAAAATATATGTATATATGTGTATATATCTTAAATGAATGATATTTTTTTGTATTGGCATATCTTTGACAAAGAAATTTTTTTTTGACAAAGTTTTGTATTGTCATAATATCTTGCAACAAAACAAAGATTAATTTGTTCCACTGGTTAATTTGAGGTGCGCGAATGTACTTTTAATGTGCTCCTGAATTTGGTTGGATTCCCACTTTTAACATTTTTCTCAATTTTAGGTTTTTGACATTTTTGTAGTTTATAACCTATAGTTTTCCTTTCTTTGGTTGCAATTTTTCTTTAGTTTTACGAGAGTTCCACGCCAAACTTTGTAAGAAGTGATTGATACGTCTATGTTACTCATAAGAAAAAAAAAAAACTATGATGTTTAATTAAAGATAGTGATGTCCCAACCACCAACGACTTTCAATTCCTAGATCTGCCTCTACTCATTTAGTATCTCAAAAAAGTCACTTAAACAACATCTTTAACTAAATATCACTGCAATAGTATTGTGTCCGCGGTTCATGTCTTTATTTCGCCCTAATTAATAATTTTTTTGTGATACTTACGCAAAGTCGTTAAGTAATTTTTTTAATTACAAAATATAGTTTATTCACTTTCTGTTACTTAAGTAAATCCGAATTATTTTTTAATTATAAAAAGTAATCTAATAATTTTAATAAAATGAAACGAAAATTAAATAATCATTTGTGAAATTAACCTGAAAGAAATGTGAGTACTCATAAAGAAATTGTGAATATCCCATACCTTGTATAATTCATCAGGAATTAGGCCCATCCCATGAGCAAAAGGGATCTTATAGTAATCTTGACCAGAAAATGTTACTGGATTACCAAGAATATATCCCTGCAAATATCATTTATTGAACATAAATGCATAACACACGTAATGAATACACTATACCAAAAAGATCTTTAGCGGTAATTAATTAACGATAATAGCTTAATTGCCACTGAATATATATACTTTTAGAAATAGTTATTACTGACATTACATTTTAACACACTTTGTAAATGCCCCTAAAGCCTATAACGATATTAAATTCAATGGCAATTAATTGGAGTTAATTCCTTATATTGTCATTGAACTATTGACAATATTTCACCAAAGTCATTTTTGTTTTTTTATGACAAAAATATCATTGAACTATCACTTTGTATCTTGTATAGTCATTCTAACATTTTAAGCTACTAAACTCACTTAATTTTCTTAGTTAACATTGTAAGTTCAATTTTAATGACAAATTCATTAAACTATACAACACAATACATAACAAAAAATGGTTCTAGTATAAAAATAATGAAATCCACCAAAATAAAATAAATTTTAAATAAAGACAAATT
Source organism: Capsicum rhomboideum (assembly GCA_031232105.1). NCBI lineage: Eukaryota > Viridiplantae > Streptophyta > Magnoliopsida > Solanales > Solanaceae > Capsicum > Capsicum rhomboideum. The sequence goes on from CP124714.1 coordinate 154,821,797, forward strand.
ATTCATGCTTAGATGTTAAAATAAATAAATAAAACAACATAAGATTTTATAGGATCATTTTTAAATTTTTAAGCGGGCACTCTCTCATTTTCATATTATTTTCCACTTTTCTCTACGGATTCCATAAAAAATTATAAATAAGAAGGATAATTTACTAATTTACCTTGTAATTTTTTTTAATAAAACACTCTATTTGTATCTTAATCAATACTAAAATTAACAATATAAGATTTTTTTGGAACTTAATACTCCCTCCGTTCGCTTTTACTTGTCACTAATTTCCTAATTAGATTTCTACTTTTACTTGTCATTTTTGACATATCAAGAGAAGACAACTTCTTTTTTCCTATTTTACCCTTAGCATTAATTATTTTTTCTCCAAATTAATTTCAAGACACAATGTAAACATCATTTAATAAGGGTACTATGGTAAAATAGCCATGTTATTAATTATTTTTCTTAATGGGTGTGTCATCGCAATTTGTGATGAGTAAAACCGAACGAAGGGAGTAATAATTATACTTTCAAAAAGAATTAATTATAAGGACAAATAAAAAATTAATTAATTTTATCTTAATCTTGTAAATTGACAAATAACTTGGAATATATGAGACAAAAAGATTAGTTAATACTCCCTCCGTTCCTAAATAAGTGGACAATAGCAAAATTTTAACTAAGAAGATTTAAAATTTAAAAAATAAAAATAAATGCACTAAGAAAGTAAGGCATTCAACATTTACTATACATACATAAAAATAATTTTATTTTTTATATATGTAATGTCATTTTTTCACTGAATGAAGTTTGGACGAATCCTTGATCTCAGTAATTACTTTATTTGGTCCAAATTTTATATCTGTTTTAAAAATTTATTGAATGTATACACATTAATAATAGAGAACTCATTAATTTTTTAAAAAAAAAAATTCAGAATTCATAAACTTCAAATTCTAACTCCATAAGTGGGACATGTAAAGAGAAAAGTCTATAAATAATATGAAACGGAGAGAGTGCCCACTTAATATTTTTTAAAATGGCCCTATAAAATCTCATGTTGTTTTAGTTATTTTTTTTAACGTCTCAATATATATAATTTGTCTTTATTTAAAATCTATTTCATTTTGGTGGATTTCATTACTTTTATACTGGACCCATTTTTTGTTATGTATTGGGCGGTATAATTTAATGAATTTGTCATTAAAATTGAACTTAATTAAGTGAATTTAGTAGCTTAAAATGTTAGGATGACAATCTATGAGACAAAAGTAATAGTTCAGTGACATTTTTGTCATAAAAAAAATAACTTTAGTGGGATATTTCCAATAGTTCAATGACAATACGAGGAATTAACTCCAATTAATTGATGGCAATAAAAATTTTACCATTCTTTGTTAAAGTGCATATTTATTGCCGCTAAAAATCGTTTTTGCTGTAATGAATATGAGTTGTTTGGCCATGAATAATTTTTATTTTTTCCCGAAATTTTTTTCTGGAAAACTGTTTGGACACAAAATTGTTATAAGTTTCCAGAATTCGAAAAACTCGAATAAGCTATTTTTACAATTTTCACTTCAAATTACACACAAAAATTTAAAAACAATTCTAATTTGTATTCATGTCCAAACACAACTCTAATTTCCAAATATTATGTTCTACTTGTAAATAAATATTGATACTTTTTTTCAAGTTCACAAATTTTATGTCCAGATGTCCGCTAATTGAATAAATTATTCAGCGAATTAAACATTAAATGAGCTTAGTTTAATTAATTTTCATCAACATGTACATATAAATTCACCTTAATAAAACTTCATGAATGAGTACCAACCTTAAGATTTATCCATGGCTTGATTCCAATATCATTACCTGCATCACAATTTGCATCGAACATATATAAGAAGAAGAATAGGTATGTCGACAACTGTGGCTTTTGACATTAATTTTCCTATAAAAGAAAAAGCTATATATAATAATTAATAAACTATTTACTTATTACCATTTGACATCACTTGAGTAACAATAGGAACTGTAATTCCACTATAGGAGTCTCCAGCAACATAGAAAGGATTATTGAGATATTCTGGATGCTCAACTAACCACTGTAAAATACATAAAAGAATTAGTAAACTAAAAAAATTAGTTTTACATGATACATAAATTTTGGAGGTATTTAGATGTTCACTTGTGAGTAGGAGTGTTCAACCGACATAATGGAAACGAATTGAGATATGATGTGCAAGTGCATCTTTAAAATTGGAGTGTTTAGTTGCTACTCCCTCAGTTCGTAAATAAGTGATGTTTAGTCTTTTCATTTTGTATCTAAATAAGTGGTGTTTTAAATAAGCAAGAAGATTTAATGATGTTCTTTCAATTTTGTCCTTCTTAAATAAAGAGAGTTTCACATAACCAAGAAACGTAATTACTAAAGAGTACATCTTTTTAAAAGTATTTATTAAAGGTAAGTTGACAAAAAAACACTTTGTTTTCTAGAAATGAGTAATTTTTTAAAGGGTGTCCCCAAACCAAAAAACATCACTTATTTAAAAATGGAGAAATTATACCTTATACTCCCTCCATTCCTATATACATATCATTTTTTTGTGTTGCAAGCCCCTAAAGAAAAGCATTAATTATTACTCATTCATATTTAATACTTCTCTCTTTTGCACCATATTTATATCTCTCCATATTTATGACTAAGGATATAAATAAAAACAAATAACTAATCATATCATGATTTTCTAAAATGACAACAAGAAAGTACTATGGAATAGTTATTTTTAGTAAGCATAACAAATACTTAGGAAAGGAGGGAAAAATAAATCCAATAGACTTACCTTACGAAGAAATTCGTAAGCATGATCAGCTGAATGTAAATCATTTGAGTGGATTGCTCTCTGTGTTGTTGCATAGGAGTATCCACTCCCCACTGGCAAATCTACAAAAATCATGTTTGCCACCTATAATTTAACCATTATCAGTTGAGTTTTTTGTGAAGTTAAAAGTGTTTATATTTTTTAAAAAAAAGTATCGTCTTCTTTCGTCGAGGAGGAAAGAATAATCTTCCACGCGGACAGAGACCTAAATTTCTATTAGAGTTATTCCTAAGCTTGCTTTGTTGCAGCAAGATGATCAGTCCAAGTGTGCTGGAGAAAAGAGAAAGCGGTAAAACCCTCTTATTCGGTCACCGAGAAGTCGGACGACTCTTCAGTAACCCAGAGTGATCCGATCCTTTGATACAATGGGTTTAGCCCTTCTTCCGCTATCCCAAGAGAGGGAGATTCAAGCAAAGGGGGTTCCGCTACCCCAAAAGAGGGAGATTCATGCATGGGAGTTGTGCAGGAATAAATCTCAGACAAAGTTTTCATCTTTTCCTCTTATTTGGAATACATCCTGAAAAAGAAGATAGAACAGCTATTGATCATCACCTTGATAAGTTATTGCCTCACCAACTAGCTAATCAGACGCGAGCCCCTCCTCAGGCGGATTCCTCCTTTTGCTCCTCAGCCTAGGGGTATTAGTAGTCGTTTCCAGCTGTTGTTCAGCCCCAAAAGGAGGGGGGTTGAGCATCATTTATTTTAAAAAATCGAAGTATTTGACTAAATATTTAAGAAATTTTTTTATTATTATTATTTTTCTTTTCCTAATGTTAAAAAAAAAAAAAAAAACTTTTCTCCAAAAGCATTTTTGGATTATTGATCGAGCATAAAGTACTACTCTAATTTTAATAAAAGTACATTTCAAATTGATGAGTCAAACACAAACTTCTACTCTCCAAAAGTATTTTTTTGATAAATACTTTTGACACAAAGAACTTCCAACAGAAGGACAAATTTTGAAAATTGGCAACAAAACATTACTTTGTTAAGGGATATTTTCAAATATATACAATAAAGTAATTAGTTTTAAAAAAATAGTCATGTTTTTAATTACAAAAAAAAAATAGCCAAAAAGTAAAAAATATTCGCGTTTTAGCCACAGTCAAACCATGACTAATGATATAAAAACTGTGGCTAAATGACCAGTTCTGTTTTTTTTTTCTTTGTAACTAATAATTTTATTAATCACCAAGGAAAATTCATATATGACGTCTTGAACGTTGTATATGTAATGTATTTATATTGTAAATAGTTACGTGATGTATTGATATTATATAAATAGTGTATAATCGTGTATATATGATGTATAGCTATGTTTCAGAGATGTATATACATTCATATACACTGTTTATACAATACATATACATTATATAAATAGTTATGTAATATATTGATATTGTATAATGGTATATAAATATGTATATATGATATATTATTATGTATCGAAAACTGATATCTAGAAACAACCTGATTCCACCAATCAATATGGAATTGAGGCAAAGTTGACTGATTGATAAGTCACTAAGGCTCAAAACTGTAATGACCTGAAGTGTGAAGCCTTGCTTTTATGTGTTTTGACCATCTTATCCTTCTCCGTAGATACTACATGTTGATTTTGGGGTGTGGGGATAGTTGGTGTAGTTTTCGATGCAATCGGGAATATTTTGGGAGAGTTTGTGGTTGTTAGAGGCTTTAAAGCCATGTAGTTGACTTCGGTCAACATTCAACGTTCTGAGTGCCAGATGACAATCTGGACAGTTTCATTAGGTTCGAAATGTCGAATTAGGGTTAGTAGCGAGGTTGGTTCGGGTTTGGAATCTTTATTTTGTATTTCGACTCTTTGTTTGAAAATATGCCTTAAAGGGGTCCCGGGGGTTAAATTATTGAAAACGATATTTTTTTCAAAAATCTGATGTCTTCATTGAGTTCAAAACATCAAAAATAGCCTAGTAGCATAGTTCATTTGCGTTCATGGGATTCCAAACGAATCTCGAGGGTTCGATAGGAAACTTGGCATTTTAGCCAAGTTGTTAAATGTGTTGATATCTGGTCCAGCTGCTTAAGTGGCCTAGGACCGCTTTAGCAGCCTGACATCGCTTAAGCGGCAGCCGTTTTAGTGGCCAGGTCCGCTTAAGCGATAGCTGCTTTAGCAATCATGCGTCGCTTAAGCGATGGCCGGCCAAGGTGGCTGGGCCGCTTTAGCGACCTTTTAGCCACTTAAGCGGTGGTCGCTTAAACGGTCAATTAGCCGCTTAAGCGGCCATCGCTGATATAAAAACTCATTTTCGCGATTTTTTACCCTTTTTGAATTTTGAGCTTATAGTTTGCGTGATTTTTAGGATTTGCATCACCATTTGAGCTTGGGTAAGCTCCAAAACCTTATTTCCATTATTTTACATTGATAAAAATGAATTTTTGAAGGTTTTTACGGTAAAGCTTGAAATTAGTTTTTCTTCAATTTGGACCTCATTTTCAACTTGTTTTTGCATGAATTTTCAACTGTAGATTCCTATAATCATGGAGAATGTATTTCTAAAAAACAATCGATTTTACCCCTTTCATTTTCGAATCCGTTTTGGACCCAGCTCAAATATGGGCAATATGGGTATCAATAGATTTTTTTTTTAATGCATAGATGCTATATTTGAATGTTGTAGTTGATTCTGAGGCCATTCGGAAGGGGAATGCTCCATGTTGGAGGACTTTAGGCTTGGATTTTTGTCGTTCGAGGTAGATTATGGTTTAACTTTCTTTAGACTGGCTGGTAGTTAATGAATAAGTAAAACATACTATGGGTTGGGGAAAAATAACTATGGGATGTGATTTTCGAGCTATTATATATTGCGTGTTGCCCGTACGGGAGTTTTATTTGACATCATTGACCTTATTTATGTATTTGAATGCCTTATTTCTTAATGTGATGCCCGAGTGGGGGCTTGAATAGATATTATAGGCCTTATTGAGCATTGATTACCTTATCATGATAAATTACCCATGTTTGTGGGTTGATAGGATATTAATGATGTCTTACATGCATATTTATTTCAATGGTGCCCAACTAGAACTGATATCATGAATTATTGACATATTGAGTTGATTTCTGAGCTCATTTGTATACATATTGAATGGATTGGATATCTTCATGATGTCTGATTGTGAGCATTATATCCTCATTACATACATACACATTCATGAAATATCGGTACCATTGAAAAACATTGATTTTTGAAAGAAAATGTGACACTTTTGAAAATGCCTAGACCGAAGGATGTGTTGGTCGGGTAGATTGAGACATGAGACTGAGATTGGTGGAAATTTGAGATGGTAGACGGGTTGTGAACCCCCCCATGAATCCTATTTTGGGAGTATTGAGGCTCGATAGGTGTATACAGAAAGTCATGCGATGACTTTCAACTATTCACTTCATCATCCATTGCATTGCATTGCATTTGCACATCATGTGTTGCTTTTACGTGTTACTTGTCGTGTATTTAGGTTTAATCTATGCTTGCGTATATGCTTGTCCTTTTTGTTGTTATATATATATATATATATGCTAAGGATTTTGTCAGATAATAACTTTTCTTTATATAATTATTCTTCTAAGACGGTCTTTTGTATCTTTTATTAGATCTTCTTCCCTTTTGGTATTCTTCATCATAACTTTGAGTAGTATATATACTTTTATAGAAACTAGTTTCTCCTGTCTTTAATTGTAACTATATTTGTATGTTAGTACATTTTTCTTGTAATATTTCTATTATATGTTGTATTCTGTGTCCCATTGCCCATCTAGTGTTCGAATTTTGGTATTACTCCTTCGCTTTTACCCCATCTCTCTTCTATTTCTTTTCTTAATGCTCCTGGTAATTTATTAAAAATTTTATTTCCTAGAGTCTGGTCAAAAGCATCTCCACTTCTAGCACAATAAAAGAAATAATCATTTAAAAAAGATTTTATATGATGCCAACTACTGATACTTAATTGTTCTAACTGAATTAAAGATTTTCTTTGTAAAATCAGTAAGCCTCTATTAGGGTCTTCGTCTGTTATTAAATTATGTATTTTATTTATAAAGTTGTAAGGGTTTGCTCCCATATTTATGAGGCCTTGAAATTCGTGGGGAAATTCTAATTTGAAATCTTCCTATAGTCCTTTTGTAGATTCTCCTAAAAAGGTCTCCATGTATCTATACATAGTCTCTGCATCTGTTTCTTGATATGTTTTAATATAGTCTGCTACCAATATTCCTTTTCATACGTCTATTACTGTGTTCCATGCTTGTGGATCTTGAGCAGCAATATTGAGTATTTTTCCTTTACTTCCTCCTTCTTGGAGTATTACTGGTTCTTCTATTGGCATTCTTTTTCCTACAGGTTTTACTCTTTTCGTTTCTATTTCTGGTTTAATTCTATATACTCTGTGTCTCGGTACATTTTCTGTATTTGTTTCTACAGTATATCCTAGGGTTGTTCTTTGGAAAAGACTTGAACTTGTCATGGCTGACTCCATAAATTATTTAAAACTTCTTGTGGTATCATCGCCTTCATCATTACTATTGTCATCAATTCTATACCCTAGGTTATCTATTCTTGATTTACAACATCTAAAATGTTCTTCTACTAAATTATACCTGACTATATGAAATTTTTTGGGATCGAAATTTCTTAACTTTTTCTTTGTATTATCAAAATTTCTAATTTTATTTACTTGTTTGATTTTAACTGTCCTTGCTATGTTTAATTGTCTTCTGAAAAAAAATATCTCGTTATAGTGATAAGCTATGAATCTTGATTATAGTCTTCGTTTCATATACTATTATCCTAGAGGAAAATATTTAATCTGGTTTTGAATGTAATGTCTAAAGCTTATGGTGTCTTGAATATCCCTAGAAATAGTTAGTATGTCTGATAATAGCCTGTTTCTGATTCCTAATATTCTGTGGTATTTTTCTGCTGAACAATTCCTAAATTTCTTATTGATTAATCTATCAAATTGTATTAAATTATTTTCTAGTTTAACTCTTATTGTCTTTAACCACTTAATTTCTGCCGAGGTAGCACCGGCTATATTATTATGTGTTCTAATATAGTAATAGTAGTTATCTTTTCTCATATACTATTTATCCTAAAAGAATTTTACTAAGTTTTTCTAATAGTTTAGCTATAATACGGTTTTGAGAGTATATTTCGGTTTCAACTCTATGGATTTCCGAAGTATGTATTCTTTTAATTCAAATATTGGGGGGATAGTAATTCTATGTCTAACTTATATTGTTCTTCAAAATTATTTATTTTTTGATATAGAAATTTCTTATACTTTATACTTTTATTGATAAAATCTTGTCTAAGTCTAATTATTTCATATATTTCCGATAAGTCTTTGCTAATCTATGTTGTCTCATATACTAGCATTTTAGTCCTAGAAACTTCTCTGATACCAAAGTAAAACACAGTTAGATAAGTAAAACACTTAGATAAGGAAATAAGGGATAATTTGAATAACAGTGAGTGGTTGTTTATAGTTGTAAAATCCTACTCGGTACTTCCTCTTCCAGAATCTACTTATGTAAAATAGATTTTGATTACTACTAGATTTCTAAGTATATCTCCCGAAATTAAATTTTTATTTTTTTTTATTGTTCATACCTGCTTTCTTTATCTTATTTAATTCATCCTATGTTCTACCCTGTTCATCTCTTTCTCTTAATCTTTATGCCTAAAAACTGCTTCTTCAACCTCATCCTGGACAAACATGCGTCCTTCAGCTCTCTGGCCATGGCAGACTTAAATCCTAGAAATTTACAGGTTAATCCATCGGAGTTTTTTAAGCAATTAAGAGATAGGTTGTTAAATACAGATATTGATCATAGATATAGAACTTAAAACACTTAATATCAGAGTGGGAAGTATAAAGAACAAGGTAATATGAGTAGCATAGACGTAGAAATTATTGTGGTAATATCTGGTTTAAATAGTTTTAAAATATATATCTTAAGTAAATCAGAAATATTAGTACGAATAGTGTGAAGCCATAGTTAAGTTTCATGAAAGAATAAGCGAAAAAAATAGCAGCAAAAGAAGATGGTTGAACTTTATTGATGCTACTTCAATATATAATATTAAATTAGAACACATCAAAGGTAAAGACAATAATCTTGCCGATAAACTTAGTAGACTTATTCCAAAGACTGCTAACTAAGTTTCTTTGCAGCATGAGTACAGATAAAGGGAAAGCCAAGGCTTCCACCTCAGACTCAAATGCAGACAGATATCTTCAGACACTCTTGGGAAATACTCATTTCAAACCTCAGACAATGCTGAATTTACCACAGACTATGTCAGATCAGACAATTGAAAGAATACAGTTTGAAAAACAAAATTTAGTTTGTTATCCAGAATCAAATTTTAGTTTCAAAGCAAGACCCGAGACAAGGGTAGACAAAAATCAAAAATGTCTATTAGACAATTTATAGATTGCTTATAACAAGACTCCCAGAGATGTCAGCTATTTTTTAGCTGTAATGAATGCCCTGAGCCAATATTTTACAGAAAAAAAATTTAAATAACAAATTTAAGTTTTATGTGGCAATACAAGGACACCAGGAGTAATTCTATGTCTAACTTATATTGTTCTTCAAAATTATTTATTTTTTGATATAGAAATTTCTTATACTTTATTTTATTGATAAAATCTTGTCTAAGTCTAATTATTTCATATATTTTCGATAAGTCTTTGCTAATCTATGTTGTCTCATATACTAGCATTTTAGTCCTAGAAACTTCTCTGATACCAAAGTAAAACACAGTTAGATAAGTAAAACACTTAGATAAGGAAATAATATTTTACAGGAAAAAAATTTAAATAACAAATTTAAGTTTTATGTGGCAATACAAGGACACCAGGAGTTTATCAGACCTGAATATAAGTAGTGGACTCCATTAGAGACTTCAGAGATCCGTTATACAAAGGATTCAATAACCTCACAGAAGCACTAGATTATGCAAGAGGTAGACTTGGACCTAATTTTCATATAACCCCAGAATTAAAGAATCCAGTAACTTTTTCCCAATATAATATACAGAGAGACACAAACAAAATTATATTACGATCATTGTAATGCTATTACAGAAGGTTTCAAAAGATTGAACTAGAAAAATGAACAACTCGATGAAGAAAAGAAAAGACTATTTGAACAGAACCAGATACTACAAGACAGAATTCGAGTGCTTTATTTTGAATTAAGCCAAATGCAAGATCCTATACTACCTCTTAAAGACCCTAATCCCACACAAACCCAAGTACCAATTCCCCAGACTCCACACAAGAGTTTTCCATCTCTACAAATGGATCAAATGGGTGTGCATTCCCCAATGAATGCAGATAGATTTACTACATCAGGTCAGGGTGTAGCTAGTCCGACTCAAACGGTGGCCGGTAAAGACACATCAAATCCATTGATGGTTGGCACTTTGCCAAAAAGTGTACAAAGACTCCCATCGAGTTTTAATTTAGAAGGACCATCAAAGACAGTAAAAACAGGAATAAAGATAGGACAACAGACTAGAAGGAAGCTGGATACTAAAAGAGATATAGAAAACATAGTGGGAAGTACTATAAGGAGATTATTAATAGAGACAACAATGGCAACCTTAACAAAAAAAAGAAACCAAAGACATGATCAACCCAAAATCGAAAGACGATACAGAAGACCATAACTCAGACTCAGATTACAATGAAGCTATGGAACAGTTTGCTCAAGACCCTAACGCAGACAACGACTCAGGTATGAGTTTTGACTCAGACGCACTACACAATTTAGACACTATTTGTTAAAAGACGAAAGCAATGACGAAAGACAATTTGGACGCTACTTAAAACGTAAGCAATGACCTCAGCAGTAGACAATGACTTCAAACAAAATACATGGGAAAGAAAAAGAAAGGATGAAGACATAAAGAAAAAGGAAAGCAGACAGATGAAGGCGACATAAAATTCAGAAGAACGAAATTTTCTTCAAATGCATGTGACGATGGGGCCCATGATGTGTACCCGACAGCATAAAGGAGATTCCTCTACTGATTTGAATTGAAGCTAGACGTCCGCAATCCTCAATAAATAGAGATCATTTCTCAAGACAAAGGGTATCGAGAAATCAACTCTAGAGCTTGAATATCAGAATATTCAACTAATATTATATAAGTGTGAGTGATAAAAAAAAACGAGTGAGAAATAGTGTGAGCTTGTAAAAAAAAGTGTGAGTGTGTTTATTTTTAGGTTATTTTGGAGCACTCCGGGGACTCTCGAAACGGAAACCTCTATCTGATCTACACCATATAAGTAGGTTATGATTATTACTAGATCTAGGTAGCTATCTCCTATGTTTGTAAATTATGTTTGTATAAAACTTTAATATTCTTGTGAATATTAAGTGTTTTAAGTTCTATATCTATGATCAATAACTGTATTTAACAACTCATGTCTACCCTTAGTATATGGTTAGTTTCTTAATTGCTTAAAGAACTCCAATGGATTAACCTGTAAATTCCTAGGATTTAAGTTCGCCATGGCCAGAGAGCTGAAGGACGCATGTTTGTCCAGGGTGAGGTTGAAGAAGCAGTCTTTAGGCATAAAGATTAAGAGAAAGAGATGAACAGGGTAGAACACAAGTTTAATTAAATAAGCTAAAGAAAGCAGGTATGAACAATAAAAAAAAAAAAAAAAATTAATTTCGAGAGATATACTTAGAAATCTAGTAGTAATCAAAATCTATTTTATATAAGTAGATTCTGGAAGAGGAAGTACCGAGTAGGATTTTACAACTATAAACAACCACTCACTGTTATTCAAATTATCCTTTATTTCCTTATCTAAGTGTTTTACTGATCTAATAATATATATATGTATATATATATATATATATATATATATATATATATATATATATTATTATTAGAACTGTTAGTGGAGACGGTGTAAGCTATCATTGTGGGAACTTTTCTGTTTACAGATTGCGTGCTCATAGTATTATCTTTACTTATCTTATTTTTTACTTTATTCAGTCGGCCTATGATACTTACTGAGTACAAGTGGACCGTACTCACTCCTACTGTGCCCTTTCGATGCAGATCCTAGTTCTAGTACCACACGTGGCGGCTGACCCTTGTGCGGAGATTCGGGGCTTTCGAGGTACTGATACGCTCCAAAGTTTGGGGCTGATTTGGACCTCATCTATCTTTATTTGTCTTTAATTATGACTCAGAGACAGATTTTGTACTATTTAGTACTCGGATGGTTGTTTAGATGATCTACACTTATGTCATCATGTTTTGGGATTTATGATATTTTTGTTTAGACTTTCATATTTATCTATATTATGGTCTGACTTCGTTCTAGAACTCTCGCCTTGTTTTATTTTATTGTTGTTTCCAATTTTTTTTTATTGTTGGGTGATTGACTTACTTATTAAGGCTGAACCGCGATAAGTGTTATCATGACCTCGTTTTTGGATCGTGACAAAAACATAGGAAAATAATACATGACCTTTTACAATATTTGTTAAGGAAAAACAATCCCTGAATGAATAATAGGAACAATGCCTCCTCGAGCCAGCAGTACACCAAAAAACAACAACCAAGTAATACAGATGAAAGTATAATCGTGCTCAGAATGGACAAGATGGTCTAATTTTGAACTTTGGGTACAGATTCTAAGTTCTAACAAGTTTCTAGCTAATATCTCCCTGATGAAATTGTCGTGCAAGATTATCCCTTTAGAAATTTAGTGAAGAAATAATAGCATTGAATAACAATTATTTCTTACTCAACCAGAAACTTCTTCAAAAAAAAAAAAAAAGGATTTCAACAACAAAATGGCTTTCAGTACTACGATATTTTATTATATTGCAAGTTCTTTCAATCCCGGCTAACGCAAAATCTTCTCTAAACACTCCCAAGTTTTAGATATGAGCTTTTCTTTATATCTCAAGTCTTTTGATATGTTATTCACTCGAAACAGTTCACTTTTGCGGCACGTCGAATTTTCAGATCAAGCTTTTAATGGCTAAAAGAAGAAGAAGAAGAAGAAGAAGAAAGCTGGGCGTAATTTTAACAAAGCTGGGCCAATTTTCCTGTAAATAGTCGGTCATTTTTCATAATTATCCCTTTTGTTAGGTCTATTTTTATTTCGGGCATTTTGTAGAAATAATTATTAGCTTGTTTGGTCAAGCTTTTAGAATCAACTTATTTTGAAAAATATTTTATATCAAAAGTGATTTTGATTAATCAATTTGAAAAAATATTTTTAAATAGTCTTTTAATTTTGTTTTTGTTAGCCAAATGAGTTATAATAATTAACTTTATCTGCAAATTAAAAAAAGAATATATCATAATAATATATTTACATTTCTGACCTTTGTGTATGCATATGGATTTAAAGACAACGTTGGCAAGCTCCCATTATACGCTCTATCTATTTCCAAAGGCCCTGCAGGTTTTAGCAAGAAAATTGAAAAAATATTACATACGTCATTCTTCTAAATTTATGTGATGTATTTTGATTAAATATAGAGATTAGAAAAATAAATTTTAGAAATTTATGATGTAAAACAAGTCATAAATTTGACTGACTATAAATTATCTCACTAAAAGATAGAATGATTTTTTAAAACTGACTAAAAAAAGTTAATCACATACATTGTATCACGATCCCAGTTTGATTCTTTTTCTTTCCCTTTCCCAATCTCAACATAATAAAAAAAGTTAAAAAGAAAAAGAACCGCTCGCATGTGGCGTTATAATAAGGATAAAATTAGAAGAATAATTTACCTAATTCATATAGAATCGCATTCAATGGAGAACAACCAGGACCTCCGGTAAACCAATATATAAGAGGATCAATTTTAGGATTAGACTGCGACTTTATAAAGTAGTAGAAGAGTTGCACCTCATCTGCTTCACCTACTCCTATATACCTGATAATAATAATTTATATCAATTTGAGAATAATCAACATAGAAAAATCATGTTTATCTCATCATCAAAAATGACAAAAAGAAATAGGAACATAATAGATCTATGCACCCCAACCCCCAGCCCCTTCACGGCGGTCCAAGAACTAAGAGCGGTCGAAGTCCTGTATCAGGAAATGGGCTTGAAGGCTAGTAGTCATATTAGTCATCTAAGGGGAAACGCGCTCCCCCCTTCTGTCCCGTGCGTGAAGTATATACGATGTATATCATCGGGTTAGTTCGGGTTTTTTAAATACTAAATCAAATCATTCTTGTTGGATTATAAATCTATAAATCAAATCAAATCAATAAAATTTGAGTTTTTCAACTTCGATTTTTTTCGGGTTTTTTTATTTTCTCGATTTTTTCCGGTAACGTTTTCATACAAACATATACTCCCTCCGTTTCAAAAAGAATAACCTAGTTTAACTTGGCACGACGTTTAAGAAAATAAAGAAGACTTTTGAATCATGTGGTCATAAATTAAAATTGTGTCAAATGTACGAAAATACCCTTTAATCTTGTGGTCTTAAACATGCCACGTGAAAAATTGAAATTAAAGTATTGCCAAAAAAGGAAAGGATCATTCTTTTTGAAACAGACTAAAAAGGAAAGTAGGTCATTCTTTTTTAAACGGAGGGAGTAATTAACTTATGCTTCAAATATTTCTTTAGTTCTAGCAAGATAGAACTATTTTAGGTGTTCTTTAAAAAAATAACATTAAATAAAAAAATAAATTTAGGTTATTTATTTATACAAAACTAAAGAATAGATATCCAATATTATTGTCATTCCTAGTATTTAATTGAATATTTTCATTAGCATTATTATTGATTTGAGCTTTATTTGAGTTACTAATGTCTATAGACTATAAAATTTATTGGGCCATTCAAAATTCTAAGTTTAAACTTGAAATAATATATTGAAAGATAAAAATAATGAAAAAGTTTAAGAAATATTTATAAATTACATCATAGTAAATATTTTTATGTATTAAATATTTTTTAAAATTGTACAAATGTAATATCGGATTGATTTGGTTCGATTTGACCTTTTTTAGTTAAAACCAAATCAAATTAATTATTGTCAGATTTTTTTTATCAACACCAAACCAAGTCAAATCAAACCATTAATTGAAATTTTTTTTTTGATTTGACTCTATTTATGGTTTGATGTAATTTGCGGTTCGATTCGATTCGCCCCTATGCGAGCCCTTATCCGAATCACCTTTCAAAACAAATTTCCCTCTAATTAAATATTTATTATTTTATTTTATCTTACCTTGACATGATCAAATATATAGACAATATCATATTAATTTTTCAAACTAGCTAGTACAAGTTTATATTAATACTAGATAATGAAAGGCCCATTTTACGGGCCGAATATTGTAACCTTAATATTGTAGGTGTTTCATTATTTTTTTCAAAAATAAATTAATCATCTATATTTCCAGCTAAACATGATATAAAATTATAATGGGGTCACATTTTATAATAAATTATCTTTTTGATTTTATAAAGCTAAACAATAATTTATAACATGTCGAGTTACTACAATTAATTAACACTAAAAGAGTTTTTAGTGGTTTGATAGGGCTTTTATAAGAATAGTAATGATGCATTAATATTGCTAGACAGTAATATTGTGATTAGTTGTACATATATTATTTCTTATCAATTGTTGGCTAGTTGTATTAAATGAATAGAAATAGTAGCGACTATGGTGTACTAAAATAGAATCAATAGTATAATGTATTGTTAATGTCATGATTTACCATATAGTAAAGTTATACATAGGTTGAAAACATTAATAAACAAGGAATTACATAATATCAAAGATAATATATATATTATTTTTCTCTAATATCTCCTACTAGATGACTCCATAGGTGTTTTAATACTCATTTAAATATTATATGTCAAAGACATAAATCAACTGAAATAATTAATTTACAAGTGTTTATTCAATGCTTAATATCGAATATGTAAACTAATATCGAATAAACACAAATTTATTTTACAAGTGTTTAATTTATGAAAATACTCATCTACTCGAAGAACATTAGAACGAACTACATTTCTTTTCATAAATTAATAAAAGATGAAAAGCAATATAACCCCTACTTAATGTATTATACGCAACAAAGTTAAGAGACAATTTAGTTCAGTAAGCAAATAAAGCTTCTAAAAGAATTTGCATATGTAATGAAATGATGTACTACTACATCAAACGAAGATAACCAAAGGACATTAACAAAAGAATGACATGTTTTAGGTAACTTGTTTAAAATGACATTAATTGGTGACAAAATAATGGGAGTCATACCACATACGTTATACGTATGCTAAATGTTTTTCAATTAAATAATTTTCTTAGATCCCACTTTATGATAATACACTGGATATATTATTGTATTATATATATAAATAGTATAATAATTAAATAGTTATCAAAAAAGAAGAGAACTTTTTTTTTTAAATGGACTTAAAAGAAAGTAAAACATAAAGAGTACATTTTAAATATTTATAATATTTTTAAATTATTTTATTACAATAATTATTTTCTGAATGAAAAGGAATAGAAATAAGTATATGCATGCGTGCAATTCTTAAAGGGGGGATAAATAGGGGAAACTACATGCATGTCCTATAGGAGCAAATTATTTACAACTAAATACCCCTTTACATAAAATGTCCCTCTAACTAATTACAGAAAATGCCCCCTTCTCTTATAGCTTTAGTTATTTATCTCCTTTTAAATTATTTCCTTTTTATTTCTCTACTCTTTTTTTTTTCTTTTTTTGCTTCTTTGTTCATTTAGTTTTTTCTCAAATTATTTTATTTTTTATATTCTTTTTACACCATAATTTTATTCATACTCAATTTTTATTTTATATACTCTTTTTCTTCTTTTTTTTTTCTTTCTTTCCTTTTTTTTTTAAATTTATTTCTTTATTCATTTATTTTTGTCTCTAATTTTTTTTCTTTTTTCCTGTTTTTATTTTTCTCTTCTGTTTTTCCTCCTTTATTGGTTCCTTTTTTTAATTTATTTTTTTTCTTTGTTTTTCAATTTTCTTATTTCTCTCCTTTTCTTTTCTTTTCTTTTTTCGTTTATTTCTTTTTTAAAAAAAAAATTCTCCTTTTTTAGAATTTTTTATCAAATCATAATATTCTTTATTTTTCACCACAATCTAATTTCATATTTTTTATTTTTAATTTTTTTTCATTTTATTTATTTCTTATTTTTTTTTCCTAGTTTTGTTTGATTCCCTTTTCTTTTTTTATTTTATTTTTTTTATTTGTTTCGGTCCGTAATGATATCATCACAGTATATCTAAATATCGTCATGGTATCATTAATGTCTGCTTCAATCCTTTAGTGAGACCTCCATGATACTATCACAGTATATCTATATACTGACATGCTATCATTGGGATTTTCTTCAGTCCGTAATGATACCATCACAGTATATCTATATACTGTCATAGTATCATTGATGTTTGCTTCAATCCTTCAGTCAAACCTCCATGATACCATCACAGTATATATATACTAACATGGTATCATGAGGTTTACTTCAATCTGTTATGATACCATCACAGTATATCTAGATACTGTCATGGTATCATTGATATCTACTTCAATCCTTTAATGAGACATTCATAATACCATCACATTACATATATACTGATATGGTATCATTAGGATTTGCTTCAGTTTGTAATGATACCATCACAATATATCAATATATCGTCATGATATCATTATTGTCTTCTTCAATCCTTCAGTGAGACCTCCATGATACCATCAGAGTATATATATATATACTGAAATGGTATCATTAGGGTTTGCTTCAGCCCATAATGATACTATCACAGTATAAATATACTGTCATGATATCATTGATGTCTGCTTCAAAACATCAGTGAGACCTCCATGATACCATCAGAGTGTATCTATCTACTGTCATGATATCATTGATGTCTGCTTTAATATAATCCTTCAGTCAGACCTCCATGATACCATCACAGTATATATATACTGACATGGTATCATTAGGGTTTGCCTCAGTCCGTAATGATACCATCCCAGTATATATATACTGACATGGTATCATTAAGGTTTGCTTCATTCTGTAATGATACCATCACAGTATATCTATATACCGTCATGGTATCATTGAGGTCTGCTTCAATCTTTCAGTGAGACTTCTATGATACCACTACGGTATATCTATATACTGTCATGGTATCATTGGTGTATGTTTTAATTTTTTAGCCAGACCTTCATGATACCATCACAGTATATGTATACTAATATGGTATCATTGGGTTTATTTCAGTCCGTAATGATACCATCATATTATATCTATATACCATCATGGTATCATTGATGAATGCTTCATCGTTCAGTGAGACCTCCATGATACCATGACAATCTATCTATATACTGTCATGATATCATTGATGTTTGCTTCAAACTTTCAGTCAGACCTCCATGATACCATCACAGTACATATATACTGACATGATATCATTGAGTATGCTTTAGTCCGTAATGATATCTTCATAGTATATCTATATACTGTCATGGTATCATTGATGTCTACTTCAATCCTTCAGCAGACCTCCATGATATCATCACAGTATATATATACAGACATGGTATCAGGGGTTTGCTTCAGTCCATACTAATACCATCACAGTACATGTATATACCGTTATGGTATCATCGATGTATGTTTCAATTTTTTAGCCAAACCTTCATGATACCATCACAGTATATGTATACTAACATGGTATCATTAGGGTTTGCTTCAGTCCGTAATGATACCATCACAATATATATATATATATATACCATTATAGTATATCTATATACTGTCATGGTATCATTGATGTATGTGCGTCAATCCTTTAGTCAGACCTCCATGATACCATTATAGCATATATATGTACTGACATGGTATCATTAGGGTTTGCTTTAGTCAGTAATGATACCATCAAAGTATATCTATATACTATCATGGTATCAGTGATATCTGCTTCAACCCTTCAGTGAGACCTCCACGATACCATTACTGTGTATTTTTGTATACTGACATGGTATCATTGGGGTTTGCGTCAATCCGTAATAATACCATCACAGTATAAATATACTGTCGTGGTATCACAGTAAATTGTGAGTAAATAATTTTTGTTATAAAATATATATTTTATTAATTTATATTTTAGTAAATAAGCTAGTGACTTTAATATTTTTCTTAATTTTTATTATTATAATCTAATTATTTTATTTCTCTATTAATACTTTGCTAATATTAAAATTAGTTATTAACAAAATTAATCGTATATTTTGATGGTATCATTACTGATTCAAGCAAATGAAAAAAAATAAAAATAAAAAAAGAAAAGAAAATTACAAAAAGAAAAGAAATAAAAAATAAAAAAAGGACCAAAAATATGAAATTAACTTGTGGTGAAAAAATAAAGAATATTATGATTTGAGAAAAAATGAATGAAAAAGCAGAAAAAAAGAAGATAAACTTATAAAAAATGAGAAAAAAGGGACAAACAAAAGGACAACAAATAATAAAAATGTTAGTAAATGATATTTCTAGTCAATGAAAAATGAAACAAAAACAAAAATAATAAACAAAAAAAGGACAAAGTAAGAATAAAAATAATAAATAAGAACATGAGTTAATAAAAGAAAAACAAAAACAAAAAAAGAAACTAACAAGAGAATAATAACTAAGTAAGAGAAAAAAGAGGTTGCATTACAAAATATATTCTGTAACAAAGATTAAGAGAAAAACTCACAAACAAAGAAAAGAAAAAAAATTAAAAAGAAGGGAACAAATTATAAAAATGTTATCCAATGATATCTTTAATAAAGGATAAAATGAGACAAAGGATTAAAAAAACAAATGAAAAAAGGGACAAAAATAATAAATAATAAAAGAGACAAAAGTATTATTTATTTAAATTTTAATAAATAAGCTATTAATTTTAATATTCTTTTATTAATTATTTCTTCTTGTAGTTTAACTATTTTTTGTAATTTTTATTTCATTTTCCTGTTAACTAGGTGAGAATAAAAGTTTTTTTAAAAAAAAAAATTATTTAAAGACAATTTAATTACTAATTAATACTACTACTAAATTAATTAACTATTACTTAATTAAAAAATATAAAACCAAAAAGAATTAATGAAAGAATAAAATGGGACAATGGGACCCACCATGTTCCAACAAAAGCTAACAAAACTTTAAAGTAGAGAAATCACCTAATTAATTCGTTGATGTCGTGCCAAAGCAGGGGGCAGCGAGTGTAATTTTTTTTTTGGCGCATGGACATTATTAGAATTATTATGGAAGAGGGTATTTGGATATAAATATTTTAGATTTTTAGTCTATTTAGTGTATTTTTCCCAAAAAAAGAAAAAGAAGGGGACTAATCATATTACTGACACGGTATTTAAGAAGAGTACAGTGGAGGATGTGGGTCCACATGAGATGTCATATCACTTAGGACAAAATTGGGATTTAGAAAAAGATCCTTGGCTTTTTTGTCTTTGGAAATTTGTAGCCAAGCATTGAAGCTTAACGAATAAGTATGCGATGCACAATTTCTTATGAAATGACCATGATGCCCTTGGTCGTTCCACTTGCACATCCTTCTATATAGTAGAAATAGAAATAGAAATTTTTGTCACCTTAAAGCTAAATCCTATTCTACATATTTTTCTAACACTAATAAAGTTATATGATGTACTTTGGGTAATAATAAGGTGTAACAAAAACTGCAAAATTAAAGTGTGTAAATAACTTTTTGATACAACTTAGGGTGTAATCAAAATATTTTTCCAATAAGGAAATCAATGAATAAATGTAGAGAAGTGGAACCCCATGAGTTGACTAACATAAAAACAACGTGAGAAAACTACGTTACGGCAACTCCCACTTGGATATGTTCAGAGAAGTTTTGACTAAACTTTTAGTTTAATCATATATATCATGTATAGATAGTCATGGCAGTCTTTTAAAAAACGGGGGCATGAGGAGAAATGTTTTACGTAATATAGGGTGAGGCGTAAGTCCCAACATAAAAAATTTATATAGCACAAAGCGTATATCTCATGTATCTTTATTTTTATAATTTTATTACTAAAAATATAAGTAATAGCAAAATTTTCATTGATTTTATAAATAATTTGAATAAATCACTAATAATATAGAAAAAATATTATAATTATTATTTGAGAAAGGTAACAACACAAAGAATGATATAGTCGAAATAATCTCTAAAATAAAAATCAGCATTCACCTCCACATCTACTAGTCATTCCTACTATCAACTGATATTACAATTATTATTGTTTATATATATTTCAAAAAAGGAGAATGATAAAAAGTGTAAGATCATAAATAAAAAATTAATAAAGTTACTTTAGGAATATAGTGCTATGGAAACTTGCTTTCTTTATTTACATATTTTAGAAAAAATCACTATGATATGATAACATAAGATATAAATATCATTACATCAATAAAAATAGGATTATAGCAAAAAATACTTTTAAAATAATAAAAATTAAATTTAACGTCCGGACATATATTTTTATGCACGGGACTTACGTTTTTACGTCCGGGGCATACGCGCCAAATTTTAGGACTTACGCCCTATAGATCTACGTTTTCTATTTGCGTCCTAGAGCGTTTTTACTACGTCCCGTCCCGAGACTCACACCGAAATTCGCCCCAAAAATGCCTTTAAAAATATTTTCAAATATTAAATTTTAAATAATACTTTTGACACATAAGTTAAAAAATCTTTTAATTCTTTTTTCTTTCTAAAATACCATGGATAGTCTTTCTATCGGAGGTTCAAAAATCTATGAAAAAACATCAAAAGCTAAAATTACAATGTAAAGCAGATTCATCATTGAGAGAAATGATGATCTTATCTTCCTTATTGGGAGAAAGGAAGTTTCCGGACTATATTTTTCAGTTAGATAGGGAGCAATTATTCAACAATAAACACTAATGAAAGTAATACTTATTATACTAGACTAGCACCCAAGCTAAATGATACTTATACAACTACTCCTTAATCCTTATCAATTGATATAAATACTTTCTCCATCTTAATTTATGTGATGTAGTTTGACTTGACATGAACTTTAAAAAAGAAAGAAAATTTTTTAAAACTTATGATCTAAAATGAATCATAGATTTTTGTGTGATTATAAATTATTTTATTAAGAATAAAATAAATATATTAAAATTAAATTATTATTAAATATAAAAATGTGTCACTTTTTTAGGACTAACCAAAAAAAAATGTATGCAACATAAATTAGGAGAGAGAGATTATATCTTTTCACTTAAAGCTGAGAGGTTAACTCCCTCCACTTTCCACTGTTTTTGCTTATCTTACTAGTAGTTTTATCTATTGGCATCAGCTAGGACGCTCCCTCTTTGCGAGTTACTTTATCAGGACTCTACCAATAAATGCAAGAATTGCACTGACCATTATACGAGATATATATCCTTTAAGATTATATATCAGTCAATAAAGAAATCGGGGCACTAGGTATTTTCTTTTTTCATACCAATCAAATATTTCCATGTAAAATACAAAAGGTACGGATGAAATAAAAAATTTTGTCTCTTAACAACTCAGAGATTTGTTAAATGAAAAAGATAATTACCCGGTTTCAAGTTGAAAAGGAAGTGGACCTTCAAATCCAGGAAGATACTTGACAGGTGAACTAGCAAGAACAAACTGTGGACAGATCTCCAATATTACAACAATTAACAACATAATCAGAGCAAGCAGAGGCGAACACATTTTCGAGTATTCCATTTTTCAGATTTTCGATTTTCGCCTCTCTCTCGAATACATAGAATAGGTAGGACTGAGCGAAAAATTGTTCCCTTTGCTAATAAATTTTTTTCCCGACCTTCGATTAACCTTATTGAAACTGACTGAGAAGCAGAAAGTAATTTATAAATGGAAAGTGAAAACAAGACAGGTCAGCTGCTCTCAGTTTTGCTAATTAATGAATGGTTAGATTATCTGCATACGCTATAGGGGTCATCCTTATTGGTGCTACAACATCGATCACGTGAGGCTATATGGACATTATGTATTATTCCATCTATCCCAATTTATATGATATATTTTTTTTTTAATTAATTTTAAAAAAAATGATACATTTCTATATTTAGTAATAATTTAACTTTAAAATACCCACTTTACCCTTAATGAAATGATTTACAACCACACAAATATCTATAACTCATTTTAGACCATAAATTTCAAAAGTCTTTCTTTATTTCTTAAACTCCATGTCAAGTCAAAGTACATCACATAAATTGGGACGGAGGAAGTAGCAAACAAGCACCTCTTTTGTCGTCATCACGTCTGCTTGCCAACAAAGGGGTGTTTTTGGTATTTTAAAAACTCTTTTCTTCGACTGCGTTGTACCAATTGCTAACATGGTCATACTTTTTCTTCATTGAACTAAATTACCAAAGACATTTATTTATTTATTCATCTGCCCCCTTAAACAAGGAGTACTATTTTCCTGCTAGTGGGGACCCCACCCTGTACATATATTAATTGAGCTACGCGCCATACCTTTTTAGTTGCTGAAAATGTGGTCCTCGCTTGAGTTTCTACAACACGCGCTTTTATTTGCAGCTGTTTCCAATTTACTCATCCAAAAAGGTAGGCCCCTTTAAACTTTCACATGGCAGTTCATATTTTTCTTTTCAGAAAAGGATCAAAACTATCTCTGAATATTTAAAATAGAATAAAAATATCCTTCATTTATTTTTTGGCTTAAATATACTTCTTCATTTATTTTTTGCTTAAAAATACCCCTTAATTTGTTTTTGGCTCTCAAATATCCCTCATTTTAATAGAGTGCCACCAAGCACACCATATAAAAAAAATATCACATAACCAACCCACGTCAGCATCTCATTTACTAAAATGGGCCAAAAGTATCCCTAAACTATTTGAAATAGAGCAAAAATACCTTATTTTATTTTTTGGCTCAAAAATATCCCTCAATTTATTTTTTGGCTCACAAATACCCCTCACTTTAACGGAGCGCCACCAAACACATCACGTGAAAAAAAATTGTCACATGGCTAATCCACGTCAGCATCCCATTTAATACCCAACCGACCCACTTTACCATCCAACTTAACAACTCATTTAATACTCGTACCTGATCCGTCTTCAAAAAACCTAACCCGAAGTAAAACCTAAAATGTAGCGAAAGAAAAGAATTTTAAAAAAACGATCTTTTTCTTTTCATGTCGGTAAAAAAGTTAAAACATGATTATTTCTTTTTACATTTACTCTATCTATATAGTAATTAAAAACCTAATTGTATGAATCTCTCATATAATTTTTATCTTACTTTTTCCTTTTATTTTCCCATTTTAAATCTTTTTATCTTCATTTTTTTTTTTTTGACTTTCCTATCAGTTCATTTTCTTTAAAAACAAATTTTCAAATCCCATTTTTCTTTAACTTCCTAAAAACAAAGATAAGTAAAAAAAGTTGATATTTTTAACAATTTAAGAAAAATTACGAAAAGAATATTTCGAAAACAATGCATAAAATTAATGTTGATTATGAAGATGTATAGATATTTATAGTATTAATTACTCACTTAATCAGAACCTTGAACTACTTTTCCAACAAAATTTTAGTTCTTTAGCAAATATAATTATAGTGAAAAATTAAATCCATTTACATCGGTGAAAAAATTGTCCTATTCCACGACTTCGTGTTAATTTTCTAGGAAATGCTAGACAAATCATCACTATGTGTTAAGAGAAGTCTGATTTTCCTTATATTTTCAAATTTTCAAATTTCATAAGCAGCTTTTAAAGTGACACAATATCACATCCATGAATAGACGTGATCGAAAAGCACAAATTGTAAAAAGGAAATTAAATAAATAAGAGTAGAAAAAGTTCATGAATTTAGCGAGTGATTTTAATTACCTTAAAAGAAATACATTCAATGTTGAAATAGATATCATCGAATGTGCCATGCTGCTCACAATATCACATCCATGAATAGACATGATCGAAAAGTGCAAATTATTAAAAAAAAAATTTAAAAAAAATAAGAGTAGAAAAAGTTCATGAATTTGGCGAGTGATTCTAATCATCGAGTGTGCCATGCTGCTACAAATTATTAAACATTAAAAAATAATATTAACTAATAAATAATTACAGGACTTAAAAATGTAATTTCAACAAAAATATCGTCATACCTTTTTTCCTTGAAACAAGTTCATTTGAATATGCTTGAAGATGAAACAAACATAAATTTTACTAAGAATCCATTAACACATGAATGTATATCACAAGATAAATTTAACTATATATGCAAAGTAAGAAAATGAAAATATGAACCTTAGTGGACTTGAGTTGGACTTTGAGATTTCATGTCCTTTCAAGTGCCAAACAGATAGCACATATGTTGTAGAATTTCACAATGCATAGTTGAAGCTATACCGTATGGGTTATATATGATGAGGCTTAGGTTCTTGGCTTTTTAGCTCCTACCATTGATGCATGATTAATACTATAAATTGATTAAAATTAATTTAAGGGAGAGGAGAAGAATTATAACGTCTAGAGAATTTAGTAGACTTTAAGGCTGGTTATATTTAAGAAAAATAACAAATACTTTAAGGTAGATTATTGTGTTATTATTATATTATGAAATGGAGAGAAAAATGTCAAAAAAGAAGCAATAAAGATAAATACAAAGGAAGATTATAGAGAGATGTCACATCACATTGTTTATGACCTTCTTTTATATTATATATAGAATATAGATATAGATTGATTGATTCTTTCATTATTGTTTTTATTTATTGTATAACCAATGCACAATTAAAAAATAAAAGTCTTGTACCCATTCAAAACCATTCAAATTTCTTAGTAAAGAATAGGAGTGGAACAATAAATTTTAAAACATTTAAGCTTTTACAATAAATAATAAAAATAAATGGAGAGAGTACTAATTAACACATTTATTTTTGTACAATAAATGATAAGTAAATAAAAAAATCACAAAAATAAATAAATTGAATGGTGGCTTTTGAAGCATGCCACATCAGCAAATTCACAACCCTCCTTTATATATATATATATATTGATTGATTAATAGAGTTAAAGATAGTGACTTTTGAGTTTTTTTTAAACACATAAATATTTAAAATGAGGAGAAGATTCAAGAAATGCTCAAAAAAACCACAAAAAAGATAAATAAGAATAGAAGTCATAGAGATGTGTCACATCACCTTGATTCGTTTCTACTTTATTATAATATATATATTGATTTGTTCAGAAAGAATATTAAGATCATGCTTTGAAAGGTTTATAAGTTGAAAGAAAAATAATTAATAGAAATTTACCACTAGATTATGGCCTTAGAAACCCCTATACATTAGTTTGACTTTGAATAATTTTTAAAATCTCCGTGAATCCCAATCTACTGAAAGAAGATACTGTTGGAATTTGTAAGCAACATGGTAAAAATAAAGTACTCCCCCCTCTATTGTCTTAGTTTTGATTGATCAAAATTTAAGAAAGTAAAAGATACTTTGAAATTTTGTGATCTTAAATTAAAATTATGCATGATTCATTAAATATGTTTTATATTTTGTGATTTTAACCTAGTCATGTGGAATATTAAAAAAAAAATTAAATATAAAAATTACAATATTTCTGGAAAAAAACAAAAAAGAAAGAAGGCACATAAGCTAAAGCAGAGGGAGAAATCTAAATTTGGAAGGAGAATCAATTAAATCGAGAACGAAGCTAATTTAATATGTATTTAAAAACTAAACAGGTGGATTGAGAATCTTATTTCACGATAGCATCGTTACTTGCATGGGAAAAAATTCACACACAAGTATTTCTCTGCGATTTTCTATTTTTCTGAACCAATTTTGTTGAATTTGTTTCTTTTAATCGATCAAAATCATATCTTTGTTTGTTAGATATTCCATAGACAGCCATCATATATTTGTTTCTTTTTGTTGAGAAGAGTGTATAAGCTCAAGCTAATGTAACAAGCTAAGAAGAGAAGTTGCCTAAGAAGGTTCAAGAAGAAGTTAGTTATAACTAACTTATGGACTAGTTAGTTATATGGTAGTTAGAAGAGGAGCCTACATCTCTTACTATATATATATATATATATATATATATATATATATATATATATATATATACACATTCATTTACATTACACGACTAAGTTGATTGAATAATACTCAATAATCACATTATTCTTCTCTTTTCTTCTCTTCTTTGGTTAACATCTTTCTCAGTTTCTATTCTTCATGATCATCAAGATCATTCATATCAGTCACTCAATTCTACATGGTTTCAGAGCAGTGATCTTCTGCTAGCTTCCGCGATCTCAGTTCTTGTTTCTTGTTCTGTATTTCTCTGCATTTCTCTTCTTTGTTTCCTCAAAAAACTTCCTTCCCTTTGATCTAAAAGAAATCCTTGCAAATTTACTTGAATTCTGGTAAAGTTTAGGAGTTCTGTTGTAAATAGTTCATCAGATTGCTTACTCAATTGACTTGAAATGGAGCCTGGAAACACATCTAGTAGTGCTGGAGGGGTGACACCTTTGGATTCAACTACATCTCAGGCTAATCTTGGATCAAATCCGGCTATGGATCACAATCATCCTCTTTATCTACACAGTTTTGATGTAAGTGGCATTTCACTGATATCTCTTCAGCTTACTGGCTCTGAAAACTATTCTTTATGGAGTAAATATATGAGAATTGCTCTCTTGGGAAGAAACAAACTTGGATTTGTGGATGGTTCTTGGAAGAAAGATAGTTTCAGTGAGGCTTTAGGTTATCAATGGGAGAGATATAATGCCATAATTCAATCTTGGTTAATGAATATTGTGTCTAGTAATTTATTAGGGGGAATGGTATATGCTACTACTACACATGAAGTTTGGGAGGATCTAAAAGAAAGATTTGTTAAGCTAGATGGATCAAGAACTTTCAATTTACATAAAGATATTGCTTCTTTGGTCCAAGGTTCTATAACTGTAGCTACATATTTCACTAAACTAAAGGAACTCTAGGTAGAACTTGAAGCATTGGTACCACCTCCTAATTGTAATTGTGAGAAATCTAGAGGTTTTCTGTTGTATCTGCAAAGGCAAAAGTTGTACCAGTTTTTTATGGGACTTAATAACAGTTATGCTCAAGCAAAGAGTCAAATTCTTATGATGACTCATCTGCCTTCTGTGAATCAAACTTATGCCATGATTATCAGTGCAAAGTTTCAAAAATCCATAGCTTCTAGCTCTTTTGTAGGCTTACTTAGAGTTGTTCCTGCCACTAGTGGTTTTGATCCCACTGCAATGTACTCCAAAGTGACTAACTCCAAGTTCAAAAAGAACTATAACCTGTTCTGTGACGTTTGCAAGATGAAGGGGCACACAAAAGATGTCTGTTATAAGTTGGTTGGCTATCTTAATGATGTTGGATTCAAGAAAAAAGGTGCAGGTCCTTCCAACTATAGGTCTGATTCATCTGCAGCAACTTGCAATGCATACACTGATAGGATCACTAAGGTGAATAGATGTGAGGTACAGGAAGGTCAAAATACTGGACAACAAATGAACATGGTACAACCTGGAGCCTGTGCTCTTACTCAAAGCCAGTATGATCAAATAGTTCAGCTTCTCAATCAAACTCAGTTGAATCACTCTACTAATGCAGGGCCTTCTCTGTATGCCGCAGGTAATGATACAAGTATATCTAGTCATAAGGCATTTCTTGTGTCAAGAATCCTTAAGAATTGGATCATTGACACAGGTGCCACTAATCATATGGTAGTTGAGATGGACAAGCTAAATAAAGCATCCATAAGAACAACTTCAGACCCTCACAAGGTCCAGTTACTAAATGGAGCTAATGCTCAAGTCGCACACATAGGTTCAAGATCTATTTCTGATGCACATACCTTAAACAATGTACTGCTACTACCACAATGCAAATGTAATCTATTATCTGTCTCACAGGCTACCAAGGACTTAAACTGTGTAGCTTTCTTTATCCTAACTTTTGTGTTTTTTAGGATCTCTCAAATTGGAAGGTAAAGGTGATTGGTAAAGAATATCAAGGACTTTACTACTTTCTCAATCAACCTATTGGACAACTAAAATTTGTTACTCTATTTGCTCAAGAAACACTGTCTCTTAATAATACTGATATTTCTCTTTGGCATAAAAGATTAGGCCATGTATCTAGTACTTCCTTAAACAAAATGCTACCTGCAACTAGTGAAATGTAGTAGATGTCGTCAAAAAGTGTGATATTTGTCCATGTGCTAAGCAATGTAGATTACCTTTTCCTAGTAGCACTACTAAATCAACAGATAATTTTGATTTAATTCATATGGATGTATGGGGACCTTACAAGGTTCCTACTTTTGATGGTAATAAATACTTTTTGACTATTGTAAATGATCATACAAGAGTGACTTGGATTTATCTGCTTAAACTGAAGTTTGATGCATGTGTAGTTATTCCTTTGTTCTTACAGTTTGTAAAGACGCAATTTAATAAAATAATAAAAGTAGTTTGGACAGATAATGGTTCTTGCTCTACTCTTTTTAACAATCTAAGCATCATACATCATAGATGTTATCCTTATTCACCTCAATAAAATAGCATAGCTGAAAGAAAACATAGGCATATACTAGAAGTCACTAGAGCTATTAGACTAGAAGCTAATAATCCTCTTAAGTTCTGGGGACATTGTGTAAATACGTTTGTTTATTTGATCAATAGAACTTATTCCTCAGTCATCAATATGACTCCTTATGAAATGATATATGGTAGAAAACCATTTTTGAATCATCTTAGGGTGTTTGGAAGTTTATGTCATGCCAAAAATTTATTAGAATCTGATAAAATGTAGTCTAGAACAAAACTTGCTATGTTAATGAGATATTTAGATACTCAAAAAGGCTACATCTTATATGATCTAACTGACAAAAATTTTTTTGTCAACAGAGACACTATATTCAAAGAGTCAGAGTTTCCTTTCAAAATGAAGGATGGAAACATTCCTGTGTTTGTGGACAACATGATCTCATCAATAGAGGATATCAGTGTAGAACATGTTGTTCCAGTAACAAGGCACAATACTAATTCTGATATTACTACTACAAACAATCTAAATACTGATGCATCCAAACAATCAACTACTACACCACCTGCTGCAGCAGCTAATACCAGTACCAGTAACAAATCATTTGTTATTCCAACAAGAAGATCAACTAGAGGAACACAACCACTTATATAGCTCAAAGATTTTGTTTCTCTGAGTCAACATCAGGACAACATTCTCATCTCTTATGATCATATTTTCTCTAACTATAGTGCATTTGTCACAGCTTTCTCCTCTATTACTGAGCCTTCAACTTATGCTGAAGCAGCAAAGGATCAAGGCTGGATAGATGCAATGCAAGCTGAGATCAAAGCCTTGCAAGATAATCATACTTGGGATGTAGTACAACTGCCAAAAGGAAAGAGCACTATTGGATGAAAATGGATATACAAGGTGAAATATAAAGCTAATGGTGAAGTAGAAAGTCTTAAAGCAAGGTTGGTTGCCAAAGGCTATAGTCAAAAGGAAGGTATAGAGTATAAAGAGATATTCTCACCTGTGGTTATGATGATTACTGTCAGGTCTATGTTATCAGTTGTAGCTGCTAAAGAAGGGAATGTACATCAGATGGATGTGTACAATGCCTTCTTGCAGGGTGATCTAACTGATGAGATCTACATGGATATGCCTCAAGATTTTGTGAGTCAGGGGGAGAATGCAGTATGTAGACTCACTAAATCACTCTATGGGCTTAAACAAGCACCAATACAACGAAATGTTAAGCTTACAGAAGCACTTCTAAAGTTTCAGTTTCAACAGAGCAAATATGATCATTCTTTGTTCATCAGGAAAATAGCCCAAGGGATCACTATATTACTCATTTATGTGGATGATATGCTGATAACAGGTGATAAGTTAGAGCTAATTGAGGATGCCAAAAGAACTTTGCAACAGGCTTTCAAAATGAAGGACTTAGGAGAACTCAAATACTTTCTAGGTATTGAGTTTGCAAGATCAAAACAAGGAATCTTAATGCATTAAAGAAATTATGCACTGGAGCTAATCTCAGAACTTGGATTAGTAGGTACTAAACCTACAGGAAATCCTTTAGATAATAGTCTAAAACTAACTACTAGAGAGTATGATGAGCATGTTGGTGTAAATTTACTTGAAAATGATGAAGTCTTAGCTGATCAAGGATCATATCAAAGGCTCATTGGTAAACTACTATACTGTATAGACACAAGACCTGATATATCATATGGTGTTCAAACTCTGAGCCAGTATCTTCAACAACCTAAAAGATCTCATTTGGAAGATGCACAAAGAATAGTCAGGTATATCAAAAATCAACCTGGTCAAGGGGCTCTATTATCTAACACAACTCAAGACACTATAACTGCTTATTGTGATGCTGACTGGACAACTTATCCACAAACCAGAAGGTCAGTCACTGGTTTTCTAATTAGGGTTGGACATTTTATGGTTTCTTAGAAGTCAAAGAAACAAACCGCAGTTTCAAGAAGCTCTGCAGAGTCTAAATACAGAAGCTTAGCCTCAACAATTGCAGAGCTAGTGTGGTTACTTAGCATTCTTAAGAAGATTGGTCTTGAGTTTAAACATGCAACCACTATCTACTTTGGTAGTAAAGCAGCTCTACAAATTACTGCCAACCCTGTTTTCCATGAGAGGACTAAACACATAGAGATATACTGTCATTTTATAAGGGAAAAACTACAGCAAGACTTGGTTAAAACTGAGTATACCAACACTAAAGAATAGCCTGCTGATATTCAAACTAAGGGACTAAACAAGGATCAACATGTTTACTTAAGTTCCAAGCTTGGATTGTTCAATATTTTCACATCTTCTATCATGAGGGGGAGTGTTGAGAAGAATGCATAAGCTCAAGCTAATGTACCAAACTAAGAAGAGAAGCTGCCTAAGAAGGTTCTAGAAGAAGTTAGTTATAACTAACTTATAAACTAGTTAGTTATATGGTAGTTAGAAGAGGAGCCTATATCTCTTAATATATATATATATATTCATGTACATTACATGACTAAGTTGATTGAATAATACTCAACAATCACTGTCACGCCCTATTTCGAACCGGTCGAAACAGTACACAACGATGTGGTGGTCGATTAGACTCACTGGTTTTGAAAATTCATTTTTTAGAGTCGCCAACTAAATTTTAAGGAAAAATTAGGAAAACCATTTTTTATGTGAAAAACTCTATTTTTGGTCTTTCGAAAACGTTTGAGATTCTGAGTAAGGGTTTTGGTTACTCGAGGGGAAGGTGTTAGGCACCCCTCAGAGCCTATCCGAAGATAGTCCTTAAACTCAGTTTTAAAAAAAAAATATTTGGAAAATAGTTGTTTTATTACTTGCTAAAATGGTTACAACTATAGAAGTTTATCAAATTTAAAAATAATAAAAAAAACATACGAGGTATATAAATACACTTATGATATACGAAAAAAGTAACGTAATTTGTTGTAAAACATAGACGCATGTTTAAAAAAAATGTGAAAATGAAGAGTAAAGTTAACATTAACATTTTGTTCTAATATGTATATTAAGAAAACGGTATAAAGTTTTATAATTTTACAAAAAATATAATCTTTAATGGTGTATAAAGTAATGTATATAAACAAAGTTTATGCAATAAAGAAAATATAGTTTTGAAAACATGTAAGGATTTATTATAAAATGAACATGTATATTAAGAAGAATAAAATCTATTTAATTTGAAAATGAGTTTATGACAAAATAAAGATATTTATAAAAATGTCAAAATACGGTAATGCGATAGTTCTTGAGTAAAATAGACTTGCGTATATTTAAGATATAAAAATCATGCTTATATTTATTTATTTGTAAAGATTATGAAGGTAATGGTTTAAAGTAAATATAATAAATGTAATAGTAAAAATACACACATAAATATATAATTGAAATAAAGTGTAAGTAATAATAACAATTATTTTGTTAAAAAAAATAAAATAGATAGATAGATAAGAATAGTGATGAAAATATTTTGTATAGGGTAGTGTATACATATATACCTTGCATTTTGAACTTTTTAAAGTTTAGAAATCTTGAAATAAATGTTGAGGAAAATGAGTGAAAGTAAAGTAACATTGGTATGATTTAATTTTTTTAAAAAAATCGGGATTGATGATTTAATTTCTTTTAAAGAAAACTTGAGTTTTAGCCATTCGCAAAATAATATGGAAAACTCCATTTGTTTTAAGAAAAGTGTTGAGGTTGCGACGTTAGTTCATTTTCATTAAAAAGAAATGTTCTTGAGGTGAGAAATTAGTTTTAAAAGTGTTAGGAACATCAAAGTTGCTAAAGCCCATTTCTTAATTCAAGAAAAATCCATTTAACTAGTCATGTGTTAATTACGAAAAGGTGAGGTCGTTAATCTACTTCTAAGGAAACCCGCAAATATCCAAAGCAATAAACAAATAATAAAATTTTAAAACAATACTAATAACAATAAGAGTAATTAATTATCATTCTAAGTGTCAAAGCTACAAGTATAGAACATGATTAATAGATAAAGGAGAGGGCTAAAGAGATACTAGACTCCGTTTCGGAGTTGAGTTTCTAGTTTATGCGACTCCGGAGCTCTGCGATCATCCTATAGCGATTGACCCGATATTTGGGTCGAAATGGAGTTTCTATTGAAACTCCAACTCCCGAGTTCACATGTAAAATAAAGAGGATAAGGATTAGAAAACAATTTAAATTCCAAATAGCTAAATGGAACATGAAGTAGAGAAAACATATCACAGGACATAAACTTAAGTGTAATACATACAGATAACCATTCTCACGAGAGCATGAATGTTACTGTATGAAGAACAATGCACCCACAAACGATATCCTTTAATGAAAAAGAGATTATGCAGTCACAAACCGACAAAAATTTACACTCCAAGTGTTAAAAAACTAGAACTATATTTTTCAGATCCTAAGAGCAAGAAGTAAACATAAGATGGTTTAAAATAACACATCAATTTAAACAAAGAGCAAAGAAAGGATCCGCATATTCAATTGCCAATATATCCCACTTGAATCCCGACCTGAAGATCACGGACACTAGTCGAAGTAGATTTAAAAGCTAAAATTTCAATCTAAGTCAAAAGATTAAAGGAGGTGCCAACGATGGAAACAAGAGTCAAGGTAAACTATGAAGATACAAATAGGAGCAAGAAAATCGCGAATCCAAGCTATTAAGAGGACGGATTTCTAACTCTAAAATTTACCTTTTACGCTAAAAAACAACCCGAAGACGAATCAAACTATAGTATCCCCATACCACACGAAATAAGACAAAAACAGAGGAGCACAAAATTTCACATATTTCATATATTTAGACGCTAAGGAGACATATGTGTTCAAACAAAAATTAAGGTGGAATGATATTCTTGGACTCTACTTGCGAAAACGACCAATAACATCAAAACGGGGTAAGCATATATATATATATATATATATGTCCGCAAAAACATATTCGGGAAAAACGAATTCAAACTCATTTTTAGGAGGTGAATACGAAAAGAAAAATATATAACGGGGAAAGTATAATGGCTCACATCAAAATATAAAATCAGCGACACAACCAGCTGTCCTAAAGAAAATAAATATAGATGTGTACGTTTCTACAGACCCATGTATTCATATGTGAGAATACAAATCGAGCAACACATACCAAACAAACACGGAAGGTCGACTAAAACACTATTTTAATTGGAAATGACTCATGATCATTTTGATATATACCCGGGCAGCATTAAAATTTCGAGAATTATTTCGTATAACTCACATAAGACAACCAACAATGGTACAAAACAATCAAGACATGCGCACACGTTCAAGTGGGCAAAATCCGCACGGTTGAATTGGAAGAAAAGACATATACTAAGATATGAGCCAAGACTAATAACCCATGACCTCGTTTGTTATAACACAATTCTTAAAGCGAGACGAAAGAAAGGAAGGTGAAGGTGCGACGAAAAGGGGAAAATTCGTACCTTGTTTGGAGCAGCGAAAGAGGACGTCGAACGTCGAGTTCCGAACTAGCAATTCCGACTCCAACTTGAACTTGAAGTATCCAAGAAGAGAAAGAAGCTCAGTAGAGATGAGTAGAATAAAGAGCAATTTGAAGAAGGCTATTGAGAGAGTCCTAAGTGTATGTCCTCCTCCCCTTCTGTAAACCGAAACTTCCCTTTTTATAGTCGAAAATAGGGCTACGACGGATCTAAAAGAGGCTCCAAGAATTCAAAAATTGAATTCTTGGAAAGCCAATTTTCAGAGGAGTGATGATGATATTGGAGAGAGAAAAGAGCTGAGTATACCTTTTCAACTTTATTTGAGGGTGATAAGTGACGGTTTGGAGGCGTCGATCCATCGAATTGAAGAGGCAAAGAGCCTAAATCCGATGGATTCTTCAAATTTGTCCCTTCCCAAGAGCGACAGTGGTGGCAGAGCTTTCTTTTTCGAGGTCTGTTTTGGGAAGGAAAAGGTGATGTAAAGTTGATGGGTGAGGTGAGGTACTAGTTGAAGACCAGCGGATTTCTCCATTATCTGGTGGTCTGGCGGCGATGGCAGAGGAGAAAGGAGCGATGGAGGATGATGTTGAGGTTTTCTGATTTGGTTGAGTTTTTACGATGGAGAAGAAAAGGAATTGGGGGTCTTTTGGGTTAGCTGAATTTAGTTAAGTTTAAGTGGGTCTGGGCCAGGTTAGGTGGGTAGCATTGGGCTGGTGGGGTAGTATTTGGGCTGGTGGGGTAGTTTTAGATAAAAGAATTGTAGGAAATTGGCCCAAATATGGATAAGTGAATTGATTTAAGAAAAAATCTGATTTTTCACTTGTTATTTTTTTTGCTTAATTAATTTAATGATGCTTGTTTCATGCTAATTAATTTCCAAAAGTGTAAATGTATACATACGCATGTGTTTTCATGCGTATACGTATATACAAACGTATGAATTTTTACATACATATGTTATATTTTAACTACGAATAGCTATGTTCAAAATTAAATAAATAAATAAAATAAATAAAGTAAAGTAAATTTGCAAAATATAATATCATAGCAAAGATTATTTAGAGTCTTTGAAATAAAAGTTAATATGCTAGCATATATTTATTTATTTATATATATTTTATGGAGAAAAAATAGTGAAAATAATGAATCAAGATATATTATTATCATTAATTCATTTTTACGGGTAATTTTATAACATACGACATAAGTAATTTGATTGAAAAATAAAAATAATTATAAGAAAAAGATATTATTTTTTGGAAAAATTGTTATTGGTGTTAATTTTATTGAGATTAATGTTAAACAATAAGGAAAACAAATATTCAAGACTCATAAGCATCGAGAAATTAATTTAGGAAAAAGGAGAGCCAAAATTGAGTGTCAACAACTTGCCCCTCTTCGTACATAGATAATGAAAGAGTCTATGGACGAAGACGTTGACATAAACTAATTTTGTCTCGACTGGTAAATCAGGTTGGTTTCAGAATCGCTGCACCCTAAAGGTGGAATGGTGAAGCTAAAGCCACCATGATCGGGATTGTGGATCCGACCGAACTCTGGTCTCCGAGTAGCCTACATATCTCAGGTTTCATGAGAATCAGGCCGATGTAGTTAAAAAAAATATAAAATTTTGAGAGGTCCTCAAGATTTTACCCCAGTGTCAGGCTTATGACGACACTAGTATTACTTGTGATGGAGATAAGAATACTTTGGCACGAATAGAGTGGTTTCTAACGTGCTCAAAATTGAGATACCCACATATTCGTAAGAAATCAGGTCGGTTGTAGTTCTGGAATGAAAAATTATGGCAAATTTTAAGGCGATTCTCAAAATTTGCCCCAGTGTAAGATTTATGGTTGACACTGGTTTCTTTGAAAAGAACTTCGTGGTGTTAATGGTAGAAATGAACTTTTGGACGACATAATTCTTTTGGGATGGGGCATACTTTATAGCCTCCCGATTATAAATGTGTTGCACAACACAACCATAAACGGGGCTCTACTTAAGTGTGTCCTGCGTCTC
Organism: Capsicum rhomboideum; assembly: GCA_031232105.1. Classification (NCBI taxonomy): domain Eukaryota; kingdom Viridiplantae; phylum Streptophyta; class Magnoliopsida; order Solanales; family Solanaceae; genus Capsicum; species Capsicum rhomboideum. Next base: position 154,858,971 of record CP124714.1, read on the forward strand.
TACAAGATCATGTCAGATTATGGACGGGGAATAGACCCTCAAATGTCTCTAATGAGGATCCTGAAAGAAGTATTAGAGAAGGGTAATGACATTCGTAGGAGTAGATGTGCTCCGAATTGAAAGTGCGGATGATTGATTATGAGAATCGGAGTCGGAGTGCTAGTTTTGAACTCTAGCTTGCGAGTTTGGTGGAAATTGCTAGAATGTAATAGCCTCTGTCGGCAGGGCCAATTGCTGAAAAGTAAAAGCCTCCGAATGGCGGGGCGAATTGATAAAGAGTAAAAGCCATCCGACTGGCGGGGGCAATTGCTTAAAAGTAAATGCCTCCGACTGGAGAGGTAATCTCCAATACGAACTTGATGATGATGTTGCTATTGGAATCTGATGCTATTACTAGAGCGAATTTCCGATGCTTCTTTGCTATGGTGTGAATCTTTGATTGACAGAGCATGCTTTGCTTGCTGAAATACAATTCTATAACATGGCGGAACGTCATTTTGTTTATCCGCAATCTCCGATATGGCAGAGTGTTGTTTTGCTCCTATACAGCCTCCGATATGGCAGAGGGTCGCTTCGCTTGCTTATGTACAATCTTCGAAACACGAAATTCGCTTGCTTATGTACAGTTCTTGAAATACGGGAGTTTTAACCTTGCTTGCTTATATACTTCCCTCGGAATGCTGGAGTCTGCCTTTGTTTGCTTATATACAGTCTTCAAAATATGGGAGCTTGATGAAGTTATACGATATTCTCCGATTGGCGCAGTTATTCGACGCAATTAGACGGTGATTCTTCGATTGGTGAAGTTATTCAACGCGGTTAGGTGGTGAGCTTTGATTGGTGGAGTTTATTGAAAAAATGAAAATAACCTAATTGTCCTATGAGGATCCTCTGTCTTCGGCCTTTCGATCCGGATCTTGGCTATGCCTGCAAAAGAATTCAAACGAAACTCTTAGAGCTTGTGAGGATCAGTATAAACGTTGTTAAAAATAGAGTGGGGAGAGAATATTTTGGCTCATGTTGTCAAGATAAGTAGCATGATGTTTCTAATCATGTCCAAGAGCTTGACTTGATATCATTTCTCCTAGTTCCTGTTTTCCTGCGCTCAAAGAAAATTCTTAGTTGGGAGGGGGTGTTGATTTGTGTCAACTCGGGGATCCTGGCTTTGTCATCGGAATCCTTCAGTACTTTCTCGGCTGCTCGATCTTCCCAAATTTGGAGACTTGGTAGGTGGAAAAGTAGGAAAGTAATTTTGAAAAAATATTTTTCGCAAATATATTATGGATATATTGAGTATATATATAGTAATCCTTTATTGTTTTCAGATTATGACATGTTCCGAAATCCATCGAGCCTCCATTTTTCAGTCGTATACACATGTAGCCTTATCCTTCTGATGACTCTTCTCTGGCTATGCAGATGCTAAGGAAATTTTGATGGAGATATCTCTTATATTCTGAGGCTATGCGGTGGGTAAAGGAGGGTTGTTTCCCTAAGGGTATGACCGAACCTTTTAGGTTGCCTACGTATCCTCAAATGGGAATCAGGTATGTACGTAGTTCGATGGTAGAGAAAGAAATATGAAATGCAATGACCGAGCCTGACTTAGGTTGCCTACGTATCCAAATGGAATCAGGTCATGACGTAGTTCAAGTACAAGGGGAGAAATGAAAACATGAAATACAATGACCGAGCCTGACTCAGGCTGCCTACGTATCCAAGTGGAATCAGGTCAAGCCGAAGTTCAATACAATAAAAGAGTAAAATATGAAGGGACCGAATCCGATGAGGATTGCCTACGTATCCCGCCAAGGAAAGTCAGGTCAAACGTAGTTCTGAATACATGAAAGATGATATTTTTGGCTTTTCTCTAAGGGAGATCGGACTCGATGAGGGTTGTCTACGTATCTCGCCGTGGAAAGTCAGGCTAATACGTAGTTCTATTATATTTAGAGAAAAATGCAAAATTACAAGGAAATAACAACTAGTCCTAATGTCTTCAAATATAGTATTTCTTGATAGCGTCTGAATTGATCAGCTTCGTGCTCACTGTGCCATCCATTTCTGCGAGAATTACTGCTCCTCCTGAGAGTACTCGGTGAACCATGTAGGGACCTTGCCAATTTGGCGTAAATTTCCCCTTAGCTTCATCTTGGTGAGGGAATATTTTCTGTAAAACTAACTGCCCCGGTGTGAATCGTCGAGGCCTGACTTTCTTGTTGAACGCTTTGATCATTCTGTTCTGATAGAGTTGACCACGGCAGACTGCGTCCATTCTTTTCTCATCAATGAGCATCAACTGTTCGATCCTGCTATGAATCCATTCAGCATCATCTAGATCGACCTCTTGGATGATTCTTAAGGAGGTATTTCCACCTCTGCGGGTATCACTGCTTCTGAACCGTAGACCAATATGTAGGGAGTTGCCCCAGTGGATGTTCGGATTATGGTGCGATAGCCGAGCAAAGCATAGGTTAGCTTCTCATGCCACTCTCTGTTACTGTCCACTATTTTCCTCAAGATCCTCTTGATATTCTTGTTCGCGGCCTCAATTGCTCCATTCATTTGTGAACGATATGCTGTGGAATTTCGATGGGAGATCTTAAATCTTTCACAAGTCTCTCTCATGAGATCACTATTAAGATTGGCCCAATTATCTGTTGTAATTGACTCTGGAATTCCAAACCGACAGACTATGTTACTGCGAACGAAATCTGCTACCACTTTCTTTGTTACTGCCTTGTGCGTTGATGCTTCAACCCATTTTATGAAATAGTCGATAGCTACCAGGATGAAACGGTGTCCATTTGATGCTGGAGGCTCAATGGGCCCAATAACGTCCATGCCCCAAGCAACAAATGGCCAAGGAGAACCCATCACATTGAGCTCGTTTGGTGGAACTCGTATAAAATCTCCATGCACTTGACACTGATGACATTTCTGCACGTATCAGACGCTATCCCTCTCTATGGTCATCCAGAAGTATCCGACTCTCAAAATCTTCTTCGCTAGCATGAACCCATTCATATGGGGACCACAGGTCTCTGCATGTATTTTCTCCAACAACCTGGTTTCCTCTGCGGTGTCTATACATCACAACAATCCCAAATCTGGAGTCCTCCTACATAGGATTTCTCCGTTGAGAAAGAAGTGATTATCCATCCTTCTCAAAGTTCGTTTTTGCTTGCTGGTGGCACTTTCTGGATATTCTCCTGCTTCGAGCAACCTTCTGATGTCATAATACCACGACTTTCCATCTGGTTCTTCATCTACATGGAAACAGTATGCATTTTGATCGTGTATCTCTACCTTGATGGGATCGATGTAATGCTTATCTGGATGCTGGATCATTGAAGATATTGTGGCCAGGGTGTCGACAAACTCATTTTGAATTCGAGGGACATGTTTGAACTCGATCTTCGTGAATCTTCTGCTCAGCTCTTTGACACATTGACGAAGGATCTTAACATTCTTAGTGGTCCATTCCCCTTGTACTTGATGAATTAACAAATTAGAATCTCCTATGACCAACAACTCTTTGATGTTCATGTCCACAACCATTCTGAGTCCGAGAATGCAAGCTTTGTATTCTGCCATATTGTTCGTACAAGGAAACCTAATCTTTGCTGAGATCGAATAATGTTGACCTGTTTTTGATACCAAGACGGCTCCGATTCCAACACGTTTAAAGTTTGACGCTCCATCAAAGAACATCCTCTATCTATCATATGACTCTGCTATGTCCTCCCCTGTGAACAATACCTCTTCATCGGGGAAGTAGGTCCTGAGTGGCAGGTACTCTTGATCAACAAGATTTTTTGCCAGATGATCAGTCAAAGCTTGTCCCTTAACAGATTTTCGTGTCACGTACACAATATCAAACTCGCTTAACAAAATCTGCCATTTTGCTAATTTTCCAGTAGGCATTGGTTTCTGGAAGATGTACTTGAGTGGATCCATTCTTGAAATCAAGTATGTGGTGTATGCGGACAGGTAGTGCCTCAACTTTTGTGCCACCCAAGTTAACGCGCAACAAGTTCGTTCCAACAACGTATATCTTGCTTCGTACGGTGTAAACTTCTTGCTTAGGTAGTAAATGGCTTGCTCTTTCTTTCTTGTTTCATCATGTTGTCCCAACACACACCCAAATGCACCATCCATAATGGATATGTACAACAACAACGGCTTCCCGGGCTCTAGTGGAACCAATACCGACGGGTTGGACAAGTACTCATTAATTCTATCAAAAGCTTTTTGACATTCTTCCGTCCATCTCGTGGAGGCGTCCTTATTCAGCAACTTGAATATGGGCTCACATATTATCGTGGACTGAGCTATGAACCGGTTGATGTAATTGAGTCTTCCCAAGAAACTCATCACGTCCTTCTTGGTCTTAGGGGGTGGTAACTCCTGGATTGCCTTGATTTTGGACGAATCCAACTCTATACCTCTCCTGCTAACAATGAACCCCAATAATTTCCCAGTGGGGACTCCAAAAAGCACATTTGGCTGGATTCAACTTTAGGTCGTACCTCCGCAACCTTTCGAAGAAATTTCGTAAATCATCCAGATGATCTGAACTCTTCTTGGATTTGATAACAACATCATCCATGTACACCTCAATCTCCTTGTGAATCATATCATGGAAAAGGGTAGTCATGGACCTCATGTAAGTTGCGCCGGTATTTTTGAGTCCAAATGGCATTACCCTATACCAATATACTCCCCACGGAGTGATAAAAGCTATTTTCTCAGCATCATCTTTATTCATCAAGATTTGATGATATCCCGCAAAGCAATCAACAAATGACTGCAACTCATGTTTCGCGCAATTATAGATGAGTATGTGAATGTTTGGAAGAGGAAAATCATCTTTAGGGCTAGCCCTGTTAAGATCTCAATAATCTACACATATCTTTATATTTTCGTCCTTCTTTGGCACCGGCACAATGTTGGCCAACCATGTAGGGTAATTTGTGACCTTCACGACATTTGCTTCTATCTGCTTGGTCACCTCCTCCTTGATTCTCAAACTCAAATCGGGTTTGAATTTCCTCATCTTTTGCTTCACGGGCGGACATGCGGGATCAATTGGTATCCTGTGCGAGACGACATCGGTGCTTAACCCTGGCATGTCGTCATAAGACCAAGCAAACACATCAATGTATTGCTTGAGCAATTTTATCAATTCTTTCTTTCGACTTCCAAGTGTATGCTGACTCGCGTTTCCTTCGTCGTTTCTTCATCACCCAAATTGACAACCGCAGTTTCATCCAGATTAGGCTTCTTCTGACTTTCAAGCTGCTCAATCTCATACAGGCATCATGCTTTCATGATATTCCTCATAATCATGCTCATTTCTCGTATTTTGCTCAGTGGATTCGTTACACGTCATAATCGTTGAACGAGTATTATTATTAATATTAGCACTGAAAGTATAAAAGGTGAGCAGAATAAATATATTTTAATGAAAAATAATGAAAGTATATATTTAGGAAAATAAAGACTTTTATTAAAGAAAAACACTTGGCTTTAGCAAGAGGCGAGTAGAAAAAAGGGCTTAGGCATGATTCAAGCCTCAATTGATCATGCAAAAACAATTTTGAAATTAACTACGATTCCACACTATCAGGATTCCTGCCGAAACAGGGTTGGGCTGATGGTCCAATTCTGCAAGACTTCCCCAGGATCAACATCATGGATAGTCAGCTCCTTGAGATCTATCTCCAGTCCTTCCTCGATCACGGCCACAAATAGATTCCCTATTCCTTCTATGATGTCTTCATCAACTGCTTGCTCTGAAGCTGGAACTTGGGCTGGCACAAACACTGTCTTACCTGATCCTATACCACGCACCTCTCCTGAAGTGGATTCATATCCTAGCCCAGTGGTACCTCTCTGATGTTTTAGCTGGATTGGCTCAATTATACCGTTGGCATTTAGTCCTAGTCCTGTCTTAGGCTGATACCCATACTTTAACATCTCAGATGCAACTATCTTTGCTGCACTCGACATTTTTACTTCAACTGACTTTACTTCCTCATTGATCCTTGCAGTTTGCATGATCTCCAGAGTGTGGAAAGTGGCTCCATCCAACTCCTCCGTGACTGGAACAGAATTAACAGAATATATGGGATGACTGAGCTCCCCATGAATGGTAACTTCCGTGCGACCCCACTCAAACTTTACACACTGATGGAGAGTTGAGCAAACTGCTCTCGCCATGTGGACCCATGGCCTTCTCAACAATAGGTTGTAGCTGGACGCTACGTCCATCACTTGAAATAAAATGGGAAATTCAGCTGGCCCTACTTGCAATGTTAGGTAGATTTCTCCAATGACGCTCCTTTGCGATCCATCAAATGCTCTGACCTTCACCCGACTCTCCCTTATCTCTTCTATATTCACACTTAAATCTCTCAGAGTGGAGAATGGACAGATATTACAACTAGAACCACCATCGATTAGAACCCTTTTCATGACCTTATTGCAGTATATGACGGTGATATGAAGTGCTTTGTTGTGTCCAGCCCCTTCTGACGGCAACTCATCATCATGAAAAGAGACCTTATTTGCTTCCACCATATGTCCGATTGCAGCAGCCAAAGTTTCACTTGTGGTTTCTTTCGGTATGCTAACTCCGCTTAATACTTCCATCAAAGCGCTCCTATGGGCTTCAGAACTCATAAGCAGGGACATAATGGATATGTGGGCTGGCATTTTCTTCAGCTGCTCCTCGACCGAATAGTCCTTAGGTTGCATCTTTTTCCAAAATTCTGCGGCTTCAGCATCAGTAACATTCTTCTTTGGATTTTGTTCTTTCCCAGAAACCCTTCGATTTAAATCCTCTGGGGCATAACACCTTCCTGACCTGGTCATCCCTTGAGCTACGGCAACATCTATCGTCTTGCCTTTGGCTTCCGCTCGATAGTCCCATGGGACTACTTTAGTGTCATAATCAGGCTTTCCAGCAGCTACAGTGGTTACTACAACTTTCGGCAAGTAGGTTTGGACAGTCAACGACTCCCTTAACTGAACTATGATAAAAGGTTGCGCTGGAGATGTAGTGGCAACTTCTTCTATATTCCAAGTAGGCACAATAGCTCCCTCTAAGTCATACTCTTCCTCTAAAGTAATCATGTTGACTTCTCAATTCTCATGATTCGGTAAAGGGATATTATTCACATTTGGAGGAGCTGTGGTGCATTTGATCACTCTTTTTCTGATTAGAGACTCAATCTGGTTCTTCAAACCATAACACTCTTCCGTGTCATACCCCTGGACTCCCGAGTGATAAGCACATCATTTGTTTCCATCAAAGTTTTGAGAGGTTGGATCAGGGGTCTTCCCTTCGACTGGGTGCAACAATCCTGCTGCCCTCAACCTTTCAAATAGTTGAGCCAAAGGTTCGACAATAGGTGTGTAGGTGCGGGTATTTCTTGCTTCAAGATTTGGACGTGGCCTTGGTGCATATGTTGGTTTATTTTGGTGAAGTGGAGCTTGTACATGGGCATATGGTCTTGGTGGATTTTGGTGTACTGGAGCTGGAGGTGGATTATAGTGTGGCTGAGTATTGTATATAGGGACATGTGCAATAATTTGAGGGTTGTTAGGGTAATGGTAGGAAGAACTTCCAGGCTGGTAGTATGGTGTAATAGTTGAGACATCTTCTTTCTTCTTCTTGTTAATGCCGATAGAACCTGACTGTATGGCTTTACTTGCGGCTTGCAATGCAACCATAGACTGAATCTTTCCCGACTTGATGCCTTCTTCTATAAAATCTCCCATCTTGACCAATTCTGCAAACTTTTGTCCCATCATTGACATCATCTTGTCAAAGTAAACACCTTCTTGGGCTCGAATAAAATACTTGGAAAGTTCACCCTCATCCAGCGGGGGTTGGTCCTGGCAGCCTCAGTCCTCCATCGCCATGCATATTCCTGAAATGACTCTGATGGCTTCTTCTGTATATTGGCCAATGAGAATCTATCTGGGGTGATTTCGGTATTAAGCCTGAAACGACTTATGAAATCTTCAGCCATCTCCTGCCAATCGCGCCGCTTACGAGGGCCTTGGCGAGTGTACCAAGTTAAAGCTTCTCCCGACAGACTTCGAATGAACAACTTCATCCTCAACTTCTCGTTCCTTCCTACACCGACCAGCTTGTCGCAATAGGCTCTTAGGTGTGCATGAGGATAACCCTTCCCATCAAATACATCAACCTTTGGTGGTTTGTACCCAACTAGCATGTCGATGTCCGGATGGATGCATAAGTCATCATAATCCAAGCTCTCGGCTCCTCTGGTGACCTGCATGTTTCTAAATGCCCTTTTCAGACTTTCGAGTTGAGCCACTATCGACCCTTCTCCATTCAACCGGACATCTTTCTCCAATCCCACATACTGATCGACCTCATACGGGACTTTGACAGCTGCGGATGTTGCAAAGGTAGGAGCTTCAGTAGCATATACCGATGGCACAGCTATCTCACGAGTGACGTGTGCCTCAGGTATGTGCTGCATTATTGGGTAAATGGGTACAGTGAAGTTTTGAATAGGTAATGAAATATCAAGTGCAACCCTGGTGGCAGGTGGAGGAGCAAGTGGAGCTTGAGCATAAGTCGGTACATGTGGTGTTTGCGTAGGTGGGTTTGTTAGATTCGCAGGGGAGACAGGAGGTAATTCAGCATTTGAAAATTGGAATTGAGTGGGGAAGGTAGTAGCCGTAAGCTTAGTCAAGTCCCGCACTTGACGCAGTTCTTCTTTTAGGATCTCAATTTCCTGAGCCATGTTGGCTATTTGTTCGTCGTTCAGAGTATCCATCGACTTTTGGGAACTTTCGGCACCATCTATTGGTACTATCGAGGCGTTGTTGGATTCTTCCATCATTTTTGCTTTAGATCGGAGGTTGTATTGTGATTCAGTCAGTTTGCAAGTTGACACAAATCAACGTTCTTGTCTTTGGGATTAATAATGAACAAAGGAGAAAAGAAAAGAAAGAAAGAAAAAAAAAGAAAAAGGAAACCATGTTAGTTTGGGAGATATTGAAAAATATAACAAATAAATAACACATATATACACCAAGTTGGCGACATTCAAAACGCGTCCTAATATGGGTCCTTTTTTTGCCAGAGGTGGGCCTATAATGCAATCAGTTCGATGATAGATGATCCATTTTAAACACATTTGGATTTGGAATAAACGACTTTCATTAAGAAAATACGGCTTCAAAAGATTACAATGAAATAGAGCAAAGGAAGCCTAAAAGGAACTGAAAGTACATGGGCAGCCGCAAAGGCATACGCTGGGATTGGCCATGCGACTCTTTAGGGGAAAGAAAGGAAAAACACAACAAGAAAACAAATCTAAGGCAATGCAGCGTCATCATCATCATCATTGTTACTCACGTCATCATATGACCTTGGATGGTACTCTGGGGATCCATCGGGGTTATACTCAGGTGGCAAGTCTGTATCCATCATAACCCTTACCCCCCCCCCCATCTTCAGGATCATAAATGTTGGATCCAGTTTCAGAACCCTCTTGGGGGTCTTCTTCCATCCATTCCTCAGGGTCCTCTTCAGGGTCTTCTTCTGGATCTTCTTCGGGGTCTTCTTCAGGATCTTCTTCCACTTCCTCCTCTAACTCGTTCGAATCCTCCTCAATTATCGGTATCAGATAATCAGCTGAGCCTGGAACTATTTGATTATACATTGGCGTGGTGAGGTCCATGCGATGAAGTACTGCTTCCCTAACCCACTCGACCCACTGAATATCTGTGAATCCTCTGAATCCATCCACACTTGGTTGAACCATGTGGCTCACGGTAGTACGCCATGCGTAATATTCTGGTGTGCACCATCTTTCTCCTTCCATGTGCAGTGTAATCATGTAGTCACATTCTGCTTGTAAATTTCTCACACGTGCTGCGGGAACTGAATCACCATAACCGTCCTCATATAGCACCATAACTGACCACAGCGGTATATCCTGAACAACGCCAAACTATCTTAGAATTTGAAGAGGCGCGTAGGGCTGAATGCCTCCTAGACCAATTAACTCAATGAAGTAAAGGTGTCGAGTCCTGACGAAAGCCAATCCTGTCATCCAAGGATACCTCCATTGGATGGAATCTCCGGTAAGATTAGTCAAATACTCGCGCCATTCTGCCTGTCATGTGGGTGCGATCCAATACCTTAGACGATCTTCGTGGCTTTGGATTCTACTGGGAGCGTCAATGTTGTAGTCCATTTGTGGATTGCGACGATAGAAGTGTTCCATTGCCCAAATTTGCAATAACAAATTGCATCCCCCGAAGAAATTATGGCCTCTAGTACATGCAGACAATGACCTGAATACCTCGGCAAGAATAATATATACCAATGTAAGCCTCTGCGGCTTTGCGAAGATACCCATCACTATTGGTAAAATATTGATGTCGATACAACGAAATCTCATTGGTAAGATCATGGTTCCTAAGAAAGCCAACACGAAGACTCTAGGCCGCATATATAGCCATTGCCTACGTGTGCAAACAAATTCACCTCGATGTTCATCGTAGCTTTCAAGACTACCATACCTTCTAAAAAGGTAATCCAACCTCACCTTTCCACCTTCCACATTCCTTAATGACGGAAAAATGTCCAATCCTAAGAGCCTCAGAAAATCTTCCTTTCTTACGGATGATGGGAGTACTGGCAATTTTCCTCGAAGCGGTAGTTCAGCAAACTCACTGATTTCCTCCAAAGTGGGACTGATTTCAAAATCCAGGAATTTGAAGGTAACTGTGGCTGGATCCCAGAATTCCATTAACAGAGTAATGAGGATTCTGTTAGCTCGGATCCTCATAAGTGATAACAAAGCACCCAAATGCTCTCGAATCTCGCCCCCATGTGCTACATGAATATTCCTCCACCAATTTTGCAAACTTTCAGGAGCTGAGATGACCATTTGGATATCTGGTAGGTTCTGATTGATATTCATCTGAAAGAAAAAAAAAGGTAAAGGGTATGAAAGGTTTGTTTGTTCCAAATTCGTTATGTGGTTAAGTTTGGATCAGTCACATCAATCTTCACATAAAAAGTATGTCGTTAGGTTTTTAACCTTTGACAAAAGGGTGGCTCCCTATTTGCGAAGACGATGCCTTGGACCGTCCCGCCTATGGTGTATGCAATATGACCTATTTCTAAAGTAAGAGTTTTTCCTAAACGTTTTAGAGTAGGACTGAATAACTGCGAGAAGACGCACTAACCTAATTGCACCGACTCTGAAACTAGGGAATCCAAAAGAAGGTTTGGAGGAGTGTGTGACACTCCCCGCGTGAACCACAGTGTGTGAGTGTGTACGGCCAAAGACTCGATAGGAAAATGCAAATGATAAAGCAATAACAAATAATGTTGATCAAACAAATAAGGAACACAAGTTCGAATTTGGCTTGCGTCCTTTCAAACAAAGCATGATATAAATGTAAATAAAACAAGTAACGCAATGAAACTAAATATTTCCAAATAATAATCCTAAACTAAGCCTGCCAAGGTAAAAACCTAAGTTGGGTCCCCAGCAGAGTCGCCATGTTGTCGCGTCCTATTTCGAACCGGTCGAAACAGCACACAACGATGTGGTGGTCGATTAGACTCACTGGTTTTGAAAATTAAATTTTTATGTGAAAAAACTCTGTTTTTGGTCTTTCGAAAACGTTTGAGATTCTGAGTAAGGGTTTTGGTTACTCGAGGGGAAGGTGTTAGGCACCCCTCAGAGCCTATCCGAAGATTGTCCTTAAACTCAGTTTAAAAAAAATATATTTGAAAAATAGTTGTTTTATTACTTGCTAAAATGGTTACAACTATAGAAATTTATCAAATTTAAAAATAAAAAAAACATACGAGGTATATAAATACACTTATGATATACGAAAAAAAGTAACGTAATTTGTTGTAAAATATAGACGCATGTTTCAAAAAAATGTGAGAAGATCACCAAGATTTCGCGATCCGCTGCCGAATTTATTCCAATTCAGAATGCTCATTCAATGAGCATTCTCAATATTATGCCTTGAAGAGGACTCGAACCTCCACGCTCTTTAGCACGAGATTTTGAGTCTCGCGTGTCTACCATTTCACCTCCAGTGATTTCGCTACAGTTTACTAGCGCATTCCTAGACTAAGACTACGGCATTGAAGAAGCAAGCTCACTCTCATTCCCAGAATCAGAGGAAGGCATTCTGTCCGGTAATGAAGTACGAAGTTTCCGGCTTGCTTTCTCTCTTCTCTTCTCTTGCAGTTGGCAGTCTCAGTCAACCTAATGAAGAGTAAAGTTAACATGAACATTTTGTTCTAATATGTATATTAAGAAAACGGTATAAAGTTTTATAATTTTACAAAAAATATAATCTTTAATGGTGTATAAAGTAAAGTATATAAACAAAGTTTATGCAATAAAGAAAATATAGTTTTGAAAACATGTAAGGATTTATTATAAAATAAACATGTATATTAAGAAGAATAAAATCTATTTAATTTGAAAATGAGTTTATGACAAAATAAAGACATTTATAAAAATGTCAAAATACGGTAATACGTTAGTTCTTGAGTAAAATAGACTTGCGTATATTTAAGATATAAAAATCATGCTAATATTTATTTATTTGTAAAGATTATGAAGGTAATGGTTTAAAGTAAATATAATAAATGTAATAGTAAAAATACACACATAAATATATAATTGAAATAAAGTGTAAGTAATAATAACAATTATTTTGTTAAAAAAAATAAAATAGATAGATAGATAAGAATAGTGATGAAAATATTTTGTATAGGGTAGTGTAAACATATATACCTTGCATTTTGAACTTTTTAAAGTTTAGAAATCTTGAAATAAATGTTGAGGAAAATGAGTGAAAGTAAAGTAACATTGGTATGATTTAATTTTTTTAAAAAAATCGGGATTGATGATTTAATTTCTTTTAAAGAAAACTTGAGTTTTAGCCATTCGCAAAATAATATGGAAAACTCCATTTGTTTTAAAAAAAGTGTTGAGGTTGCGACATTAGTTCATTCTCATTAAAAAGAAATGTTCTTGAGGTGAGAAATTAGTTTTAAAAGTGTTAGCCGAACATCAAAGTTGCTAAAGCCCATTTCTTAATTCAAGAAAAATCCATTTAACTAGTCATGTGTTAATTACGAAAAGGTGAGGTCGTTAATCTACTTCTAAGGAAACCCGCAAATATCCAAAGCAATAAACAAATAATAAAATTTTAAAACAATACTAATAACAATAAGAGTAATTAATTATCATTCTAAGTGTCAAAGCTACAAGTATAGAACATGATTAATAGATAAAGGAGAGGGCTAAAGAGATACTAGACTCCGTTTCGGAGTTGAGTTTCTAGTTTATGCGACTCCGGAGCTCTGCGATCATCCTATAGCGATTGACCCGATATTTGGGTCGAAATGGAGTTTCTATTGAAACTCCAACTCCCGAGTTCACATGTAAAATAAAGAGGATAAGGATTAGAAAACAATTTAAATTCCAAATAGCTAAATGGAACATGAAGTAGAGAAAACATATCACAGGACATAAACTTAAGTGTAATACATACAGATAACCATTCTCACGAGAGCATGAATGTTACTGTATGAAGAACAATGCACCCACAAACGATATCCTTTAATGAAAAAGAGATTATGCAGTCACAAACCGACAAAAATTTACACTCCAAGTGTTAAAAAACTAGAACTATATTTTTCAGATCCTAAGAGCAAGAAGTAAACATAAGATGGTTTAAAATAACACATCAATTTAAACAAAGAGCAAAGAAAGGATCCGCATATTCAATTGCCAATATATCCCACTTGAATCCCGACCTGAAGATCACGGACACTAGTCGAAGTAGATTTAAAAGCTAAAATTTCAATCTAAGTCAAAAGATTAAAGGAGGTGCCAACGATGGAAACAAGAGTCAAGGTAAACTATGAAGATACAAATAGGAGCAAGAAAATCGCGAATCCAAGCTATTAAGAGGACGGATTTCTAACTCTAAAATTTACCTTTTACGCTAAAAAACAACCCGAAGACGAATCAAACTATAGTATCCCCATACCACACGAAATAAGACAAAAACAGAGGAGCACAAAATTTCACATATTTCATATATTTAGACGCTAAGGAGACATATGTGTTCAAACAAAAATTAAGGTGGAATGATATTCTTGGACTCTACTTGCGAAAACGACCAATAACATCAAAACGGGGTAAGCATATATATATATATATATATGTCCGCAAAAACATATTCGGGAAAAACGAATTCAAACTCATTTTTAGGAGGTGAATACGAAAAGAAAAATATATAACGGGGAAAGTATAATGGCTCACATCAAAATATAAAATCAGCGACACAACCAGCTGTCCTAAAGAAAATAAATACAGATGTGTACGTTTCTACAGACCCATGTATTCATACGTGAGAATACAAATCGAGCAACACATACCAAACAAACACGGAAGGTCGACTAAAACACTATTTTAATTGGAAATGACTCATGATCATTTTGATATATACCCGGGCAGCATTAAAATTTCGAGAATTATTTCGTATAACTCACATAAGACAACCAACAATGGTACAAAACAATCAAGACATGCGCACACGTTCAAGTGGGCAAAATTCGCATGGTTGAATTGGAAGAAAAGACATATACTAAGATGTGAGCCAAGACCAATAACCCATGACCTCGTTTGTTATAACACAATTCTTAAAATGGGCCAAAATCCCTGAAGTAAAGACAATTTCAGCCACCAAACCCCAAAAATTCTGTTACCGTTCACATTCCTTTACATAAAACAAATTCAAATACTTTGACCAAACCAGAGTTCAAGATCGTTCCTAAAAGAAACCAATAATTTTACCAAACATTTGAACGTATTTTCAGTTGTTGAAACTATCACTTAGAGACTCCAACCATAACCAAGTGAGACAAACACAATAGAGTAATTGAATAGCTATTACAGTCTTATTAATATGCACTAGTACCCTTAGTTATGACTACCACTGGCAACTACTTAGTACTCTTCATTACTTATTACCTTAGGAAAATCATTTAACAAACATTGTATACAATTATATTTAGCGTATGTAGAGATAAAGTGGGGTCCTATAAGAAAAGTAAAGTTCATACTCTTATATCACAATACTTGACTTAGTGAGTAACTAAAAAAATATAATCACGCATGAACACTTCAAATATTAATGGGATAGTAATTAAACTCGAAATTTTTCAAAATACATTAGTAACTCCAAACTATAATGTCATTATCTATTAAAACATAGTAGCCCCCCAACTTGATTCGTAAAAAAGGGGGCAACAACACCAAATGAGATATTCACACATATACACGAATTCGCCGGCCTATATTTACATACGAAAGTAATTTCAGAATGACAAACTAACAAGTTTCTTTTTTATTTCACTGGACGAAGTATCAATGAGCCAACTAAGTTTCAAAACCTTATATCCAGTAACGTTTCGACAATAAATCAAACCAACCCAAGACCTATTCAAGATCGTCCATTAAAAATAAAACATATTAACGAAAATGTAAATCGAGAAGACCTTGTCTTTGCTTAACCTGATTTTGGTAAAATAATGCAAAGTTGAACAATCCGTGCGCACCAATATCCATAGAAACATGGTAATAAAACAATATCAAAATGGGGAATTAGGTTTAAACGCAACTTGGACTCGAAGCAGTCATACCTTGAAACGAATTAAGACGAAACTATATTTTAGAAGTCTGATTTTATTTTTTTTTGAGAGCAAACAGCGACACTATGACCAAAAAAGATAAAATTAGTACGCCCACATACTACTACTTTTCAGAATAAAAAACAATAATATGAACTTGACCAAAATTTACATCCAACACAATTTTTCAAAATTAACAACAACACATAATTTTGGTCGAAATTAAATCAAAGTAACAGGTTCACAGAATTAAAGCGAGGCGAAAGAAAGGAAAGTGAAGGTGCGGCGAAAAGGGGAAAATTCGTTCCTTGTTTGGAGCAGCGAAAGAGGATGTCGAACGTTGAGTTCCGAACTAGCAATTCCGACTCCAACTTGAACTTGAATTATCCAAGAAGAGAAAGAAGCTCAGTAGAGATTAGTAGAATAAAGAGCAATTTGAAGAAGGCTATTGAGAGAGTCCTAAGTGTATGTCCTCCTCCCCTTCTGTAAACCGAAACTTCCCTTTTTATAGCCGAAAATAGGGCTATGACGGATCTAAAAGAGGCTCCAAGAATTCAAAAATTGAATTCTTGGAAAACCAATTTTCAGAGGAGTGATGATGATATTGGAGAGAGAAGAGAGCTGAGTATACCTTTTCAGCTTTATTTGAGGGTGATAAGTGACGGTTTGGAGGCGTCGATCCATCGGATTGAAGAGGCAAAGAGCCTAAATCCGATGGATTCTTCAAATTCGTCCCTTCCCAAGAGCGATAGTGGTGGCAGAGCTTTCTTTTTCGAGGTCTGTTTTGGGAAGGAAAAGGTGATGTAAAGTTGATGGGTGAGGTGAGGTACTAGTTGATGACCACCGGATTTCTCCATTATCCGGTGGTCTGGCGGCGATGGCAGAGGAGAAAGGAGCGATGGAGGATGATGTTGAGGTTTTCTGATTTGGTTGAGTTTTTACGATGGAGAAGAAAAGGAATTGGGGGTCTGTTGGGTTAGCTGAATTTAGTTAAGTTTAAGTGGGTCTGGGCCGGGTTACGTGGGTAGCATTGGGCTGGTGGGGTAGTATTTGGGCTGGTGGGGTAGTTTTAGGTAAAAGAATGGATAAATTACATATTACCACGACTTAAGGTGTCATATTCTCTTAAAATCCCAATCAACTTAAATTAATTACATAACTCCCTTCTTTTACTTTCTCTTTTTAAATCATCACATACATTACCCCAAATCCCAAATCCAAAAATATCTCAATATAATAGTAAAAAAAATAGTAAAACCCCAAATCCCAATATAATCCCCCTCCATCTTGGAACATTATCCCCCTTCACCTTCCCCTGTTCTCCAAAAAAAACTCAAATTTCTCCATTTCCACCTCTTCATCCCAAAAAAATTAAAAAATCATCAAAAATGAGAATTCGAAAACCCATACCCAATTCCCTTAGCATCATCCATTGACTCATCTTCCTCAACTTCGAATTCGAAAACCCATACCCAATTCCCTTAGCATCATCCATTGACTCATCTTCCTCAACTTCATCTTCAAATTCTTCATCTTCATCTTCAAAGAAAAATATCTCAATATATAGATCTCGAATGATTCGTACAGAATTCATATACAGATCTCGAATTTCCACCATCAGATCTCGAATCCACGACGTCCTCCACCATTACATCTCGAATCCATGGCGGCGTACAAGACAGTTCAAGCCATGGGGAATTCTGGAGTTCGGAGATTCATCAATGGAGATATGTATTGGATTAAAAAAACTGTGAGATACATAAATTTTGGTGCGGAGATACATAATTTAAATCAGTTCCATGAATGAGACACAATTTTAATTATGTATCTCTCTTTAATAAATTACAGTATTATGTATCTCAACCTAATAACTTCAATAATGGATGTATCTCAGTTAATATTAGTCTACTGATAAATTCAGTGATTACTAACCAAGTTGATCCATAACTGTTACATTTTTATGTATCTCAATACAGGGTATGCATCATGTTGCATTATGTATCTTGACAACACTGAGACATTCATTATGTATCTTATCGGAAAAAAAATTGAGCAGCAGAAAAAAACAGAGAAGAAAGAAGAAGCTTGTTGTTGCTTGAAGAATTGTGATTTTTTTTTTGAATTCAAATTTTGAACTGATTAAGTAATTATGGGGATCCTTTGAAGAGATTTTAACGAAAGTCGCGTGATTTGCTCCATTAATTGAATAGATTTCCGTTACTTTTCCTTTTTAAAAGAAAAAATTTCTCACCAAGTGTATCGGAAATGGATGTATCAGGAGGTTAGTTATGTATCCGAAAGTGGCAAAATAAGAGATTTTTTTTAATTTTAATAAGAATAGGGATAGGGAGTAATTAGGGGTAAACTTGTTGGGATTTATGTAAGAATTGTAGGAAATTGACCCAAATATGGATAAGTGAACTGATTTAAGAAAAAATCTGATTTTTCACTTGTTATTTTTTTTGCTTAATTAATTTAATGATGCTTGTTTCATCCTAATTAATTTCCAAAAGTGTACATGTATACATACGCATGTGTTTTCATGCGTATACGTATATACAAACGTATGAATTTTTACATACATATGTTATATTTTAACTACGAATAGCTATGTTCGAAATTAAATAAAAAAAATAAAAATAAAGTAAAGTAAATTTGCAAAATATAATATCATAGCAAAGATTATTTAGAGTCTTTGAAATAAAAGTTAATACGCTAGCATATATTTATTTATTTATATATATTTTATGGAGAAAAAATAGTGAAAATAATGAATCAAGATATATTATTATCATTAATTCGTTTTTACGGGTAATTTTATAACATACGACATAAGTAATTTGATAGAAAAATAATAATAATAATTATAAGAAAAAGATATTATTTTTTGGAAAAATTGTTATTGGTGTTAATTTTATTCAGATTAGTGTTAAACAATAAGGACAACAAATATTCAGGACTCATAAGCATCGAGAAATTAATTTAGGAAAAAGGAGAGCCAAAATTGAGTGTCAACAATCACATTTTTATTCTGTTCTCTTGCTTCTCTCCTCTGATTAACATCTTTCTCAGTTTCTGTTATTCATGATCATCAAGATCATTCATGTCAATCACTCAATTCTACACTTTTAATCGATCAAAATCATGACTTTAGATTTGGTGTAACTTGCAGGAAAAAAATGATTCTTAATTGTATCATACAATCAATTAATATTAAAAAGGCAATTATATCAAGGAATAAAATTTGTAGTTGAGAATATGTAGAAGATAAAGAAAGTGAACAAAAAATAATACTTTTACATTCATTCATTAAAGGTCCTTAAGAGATGCGACAATGTAAAATTTATATTAAAACATTTTTAGTGTGGATCTTTGTTGAGGATACAGGGAGTTAGTTAGAAAGGGCAATTCAGTCTTTTCATATAGTTAGTTAGTTAGTTAGTTAAGAGTTAATTGAGCTAGTTAAAGTACTGCTGCATATATATAGCACATATTCTGTGCTTTTCTCAATAACACAAGTATCATTTTCATTCTCTCTTTTTCTCTAATCAATGTTCTTCTTCTTCTTCTCTCTTATTCTTCTTCTCTTCTGATAAATCAACATGGTCTTAAAGCTCGAATGCACAAAATCATAGCTCATTCATCGATTCTGGAAATTCTCAATACATTTTGAAAATTCTATTATGGAAATTTTGTTTTCATTTTTCATTTTCTTTCTGATTCTTCCTTCTTGATTCTTTCAAAGCTTCCGCTATATCAATTGAATTCTCAATTCATTCTACGTTTCTTCAACAATTCTTGAAGACTAACCATGGCCAATAATCAAGCAATGGAGTCTCAGGTTCAGGCACTGCTTCATAGGAATCACCACTTGATGAAACCTTGGATCAAGGTGTGACAATCGAAGCTACTCATCCTCTGTATCTTGCTCCTGGTGACACTAGTGGTATCTCTTCTCAATTAACTGGTACTGATAATTACTCCTTATGGAGTAGGTCTATGAGAATAGCTCTTATTGATAGAAATAAATGGGGAATACTCGATGGTTCTTGGAAGAAAGAAAAATTTCATGAGAAATATTGGTGTCAATGGAAACGATGTAATGCTATTGTATTGTCATGGCTTATAAATTTTGTTGCACGGAGTTTGATTAGTGGGATTGCATATGCTACAAATGCTTATGATGTGAGGATTAATCTTAAAGAGAGGTTTGGTAAAATAGATGACTCTAGATCATTTAACATACATAGAGAAATTGCAACTACTAGTCAAGCAACTTCTTCTATTTCTACTTATTACTCTAGACTAAAGGAACTTTGGGATGGATCTGAAACATTACTGCCTTTACCTGGATGTAATTGTGAAAAATCAAAAGAATTCTTGGTTCATCTTCAAAGGTAAAAATTGTATCAGTTTTTAATGGGATTAAATGATTCCTACATACAAGAAAGAAGCCAAGTTTTTAATGGGATTAAATGATTCCTACATGCAGGAAAAAATCCAAATCTTGCTTAAGGTCCAATTACCAAGTGTTAATCAAGCATACTCTATGCTTATGAGTGATGAGAGCCAAAAGGCTATGGCTGCTTCTGTGTCAAATAGTGTTTTAGGAGCACCACTAGTGTCTTATGGAAGAAACTATGAATGTATTGCCTTATATGGTGCAAGAACTGCTATTGGAAGTGGTGCTAGTGGTTCTAATAGTTTCAATAAATTCAAGAAGACTAGCAATTTGTACTGTGAATTCTGTAAGTTGAGGAATCATACAAAGAAAAATTGTTATAAGATCATATGATATCCCTCAGATAGGCTCAAAAAGAAAGGGGGAATTCCTACTACAAGTGTTCATAATGTTGTGTTTGATACACAAAATGGTAGTTCTGCTGGTGCTTATAACGCTATGGTTGGATCACAGAAAATGCCTCACTCACCTCTACAAATATTTTCTACTCAAGCATCAGGATAGGGAAGTCAACTGACTACACCCTGTATGTTCACAAAACAACAGTATGATCAGATTCTTAAGATGCTAAATGGTGCTTATACCACCTCTATGGTTAACTCAGCAGGTATTGATATTGCTTGCATAAATATCAACTCCAAACATTATTGGATCATTTATATAGGTGCTACTGATCACATGGTAGCAGACATTAACTTGCTTACAAGTTCTGTAACCTTGAATAACTCTAGAAAAGTGTTTTCACCCACTGGAGAATCAGCATTTGTCACTCATATTGGTTCAAGTATCTTAACTAATGGATAGACAATTAACAATGTTCTGTATATTCCAAAGTTTCAATTTAATCTCCTATCAGTTTCACAGGTAACCAGAGCTCTACAATGTCTTGTTGCCTTTTATCCTGACTTTTGTTTATTTCAGGATCTTTACAATGGGAAGGTGAAAGAGATTGGTAGAAACAAAAATGGTTTATATTTACTACCCTCAGTACATTCAACTGCTAAATAAGATGAAGGCTTGTGTTCACTGGTTTCACATCATTCTACTACACTTAGTTCTACTGCTATAGGCTTGAGGCATCATTCTACTACACTTAGTTCTACTGCTATAGGCCTGAGGCATAATAGGCTTGTTCACCTTTCTTCAAACGTCTTGAATAAAATGTTATTAGTTTCTTTAGATAATTGCACTTCAGTTGTAAAGAATTGTGTTGTGTGTCCTTGTGCAAAGTTAGTCAGAATACCTTTTACTGCTAGCACTATCAAAGGTACTGCATGTTTTGATTTGATCCACCTTGATGTATGGGAACCTTATAAAGTTCCTTCTTATGATGGCAATAGATATTTCTTAACCGTAGTTGATGATTTTACTAGAATGACATGGCTATATCTATTAAAACTTAAATCTGATGTTTGTGTAGTTTTAAAACAATTATTGACTTATGTTAGTACACAATTCAATAAAACAGTAAAATGTGTTAGATCAGATAATAGAACTGAGTTTGTCAACTCAGTTTGTGACTCAATGTTCAAGTCACTTGGCATTATGCATCAAACCTCATGTGCTTACACACCTCAGCAAAATGGTGTGGCTGAGATAAAGCATAAGCACATCCTTGAGGTTTGTAAAGCTATCAGGCTTCAGAGGCACATTCCCATCAAATTTTGTGGTCATTGTGTCTTAGCTGCTACTTATCTAACAAAATAGAACGCCTAGTGTTGTTCTTAATAATAGATCACCTTATGAGTTGTTATATGGTACTAAAACTTCATTGAACCACTTGAGAGTTCTAGGATGTCTGTACTTTGCTAAAACAGTTCATGAATCTGATAAACTTAAGCCAAGAGCAATAGCTGCTGTACACATGGGATACTCTCACTTACAAAGGGATATATTTTGTTTGACTTTAGTAATGATGTGTTCTTTGTCAACAGAGATGTTGAATTCAGAGAAAGTATATTTCCCTTCAAAACACTCAAAAAGGATCCCAAGTTCCTTTTCTTGATGTGTTCGATAATCCCTTGATGACAGCATCTGAGGATACACAGATTATAGTACAGAATCATAATGAAGGACATGTACAACCTCCCTCAGTATCTAGTCAAGCACTTTTAGCTCCTGCTCAAGACAGTGGAGTTGTAAACACTCAACAAGTAGCTGAAACTTCAGAAGCACATCAAAGAAGATCCTCTAGAACTAAGATTGCACCTATGTGGTTAAAGGATTTTGTGACAACAAAGAAGTCTAGTTATGCTACCCCTTATAGTATCTCAAACTACATTCAATATGATCATCTTCCTGATGACTATTAGGCCTTTGTTGTAATTAGTTCAGTTGAAGGTGAGCCTTCTTCCTATAATGAAGCAGTCAAAGATCATAAATGGGTAAATGTAATGAAGGATAAAGTAGAAGCCTTAGAAAGGAACAACATTTGGAAAGTTATTTCTTTACCTGAAGGAAAAAGAGTTATAGACTGTAAATGGGTTTTTAGAATCAAGTATAAAGAAACAGGTGAAGTGGAGAGATTTAAGGGTAAGTTGGTAGCAAATGGGTTCAGCCAAAAGGAAGGAATTGGCTATCAAGAGACATTCTCTCCTATTGTCAAAATAGTAACAGTAAGATCAGTTCTAGCAATAGCTTCCATCAGACATTGGCACATCCATCAAATGGATGTGTACAATGCATTTCTTCCAGGTGAGCTAAATGATGAGATTTACATGGAGATGCCACAAGGATTCAAGAGTCAGGGGGAGATCAGATCAGCATGTAGGTTTCTTAAATCCTTGTATGGCCTAAAACAGGCTTTAAGGCAATGGAACATGAAGCTATTAGAAGCAATACTCAAATTAATTTGGATTCAAACAGAGTGAATATGATCACTCTTTATTTCTGAAAAAAAACTGAAAGTGACTTAACAATTATATTGGTGTATGTTGATGATCTTCTGATCACTGGTAGCAGCTTGCAACTGATTCAAGACACAAAAGAAGCACTAACACAAAAGAAGCACTAAGTCAAGCTTTCAAAATGAAAGACCTAGGTGAACAAAGGTACTTTCTTGGTATTGAATTTGCTAGATCAAGTTCAGGAATACTAATGCATCAGAAGAAGTATGTCCTAGAGCTGATTTCTAAGACTGGATTAAGTGCTGCAAAACCTATATCTACACCTTTGAAGACAAACATCAGGCTAACTACCAAGGAAATGGATGATCATGTATACAGTTCAAACAAGAGTGTCATTGATCATGAAACAGATGTCTCAGAATATCAAAGAATTGTTGGAAAACTTCTTTATCTAACCATAACCAAACCTAGCATAGCTTACAGTGTTCAGATACTTAGTCAGTTCCTACACAAGCCTAAGAAGTCTCACTTTGAAGCAGCAATGAGAATTATAAGATAAGTCAAGCAACTACCAGGACAAGGAATTCTACTTTCAAGCAGCAGCAAGGAACAAGCCTCAACTTATTATGATGTTGATTTGGCAGCTTGTCCAAACTCTAGAAAATCTATGACAGGCTTTTTAGTTAAACTTGGTGACTCATTAATCTCTCGGAGGTCAAAAAAGCAAAGTACAATAGCTAGAAGTTCAACTGAAGCTGAATATAGAAGTTTGGCATCAACCACAGCTGAATTAGTATGGATTCTGGGATTGCTTAAGGAAATAGGACTTTAACTCAGTCTACCAGTTCAGGTCAACATTGATAGCAAAGCAGCTATGCAAATAGCTGCAAATCTAATCTTCCATGAGAGAACAAAATACATTGAAATAGATTGTCACTTTGTGTGGGAAAAGATTCAGAATGGAATGATCAAAACTGAGTATGTGTCCACAAAATCTCAACAGGCTGATCTACTAACTAAGGCTTTGAATATAGCTCAACATCAGTTTCTTTGTTCCAAGCTAGGGATGCTTAATGTATTTGCACCACCTAGCTTGAGGGGGAGTGTCAAGGATATACAGAGTTATAGCCTGTTTGGCCAAACTTCTAAAATCAGCTTAGTTTGAAATGTGTTTTTTTTAGAAGTGCTTTTCAAAAATGTGTTGTTGCTGAGAAGCAGTTTGTGTTTGACCAATAAATTTAAAAAGCACTTTTGAGCAACAATTATTGTTTGGCCAAGTTTTTTAAAGTGCTTTTAAGTGTATTTTTTCAAAAGTGCTTTTCAAATAAGTTCTTTTATGAAAAAACTACTTTTTTTAGCTTATGAAAAACTATTTTTTCTACTCCCCTGAAACACTTATTTTCTTTCAAAAGCTTGGCCAAACACCTCATTTTTTAGAAATAAGCACTTTTGGCAAAAAATAAACTTGGTCAAACAGGCTATTAGTTAGAAAGTAGTCTTTTCATATAGTTAGTTAGTTAGGAGTTAATTTAGTTAGTTAAAGTACTGATATGTATATATATAGCACATATTCTGTGCTTTTCTCAATAACACAAGTATCATTTTCATTCGATCTTCTTCTCTGATCAATGAATTCTTCTTCTCTCTTATTCTTCCTCTCTTCTGATAAATCAACAATCTTACATATGTTTAATGAAATAAGTCATTCATGACTGTGTTAAGTGCAGGCAAATTGCCTAATTTTTATAATAATTACACCTCAATTTCAAATAAATTAACTTGACTATATAAATTATCAATGGCCGCATTTCACCATTTAAACTCGTGTCCTTTCATATATTTTTTTTACAATTATTGACTTGTATTTCGAGCAAAAGCCTATAACATTGCAAAAGAAAGTAGAGAATTTTCTAAATTTACAGTGGCACTGCAACTTCTTAAGTTTAATAATAGTAAAATACCACAGCTAGCATTTCCTGATTATGAATTTTATTTAAATTGTTCTGTTCCAATATTTAAATTTGTTATTTAATCCTCAGGAGATACATATGGAGATATGGAACTATACTTACTTGTACTAGTATCGTAAACAGATATATAACTATTAAGGGAATATATTTTAGAGTTTTGCATTTTCATGATTTTATCTAACACTATTTGCAAAATATATGTTACCCGTAATTAACATTTAACAACAATAAAGTGAAAAAAGTTTTTAAGTAAAGAGAATAATACGTCTAGTCCTCTGCTCTCTGGTTATATGCGGTTGAATATCACTTTCATTCTGCCAGCATGAGTTTTTTATTTGGTTTGACCATTCATCATTCCGAGCCTACTTGTTTGACTAATTCAAATTCTTGTCGTTTAGGGTTCACTAAAGCGGAAAAGCCTCCCTATTAGGAGTTTGTCTTTTTTCCAGAAATGGACCATGAAACCTCTATAGAAGGATCTCATTCGTCTCACCACATCCTCGATGATTCAGCCGGCATTTTAAGACTCTTTTGGCATGAAGTTGAAGGTCACTTTCATTATAATTTTTGGGAATCTCTTTTCCCTCACTCTATTCTGCTTAAATGCAGACAAAGGTCACTTTCAAGCAAACAGTATTCTCTTCTTATAAACAATTCTTGGAAGAGTCGAAATTTGTACAAGCAAACTAAATCAACATATTCTCATTGAGGGGAAATGGATATCAAAGTTGAGATCATCTCCAAAGAAATAATCAAACCGTCTTCTCCAAGTCCAACGAGTCCTAAAAGCCACAAACTCTCTCTTTTAGATCAAAAGGCTGCAAATTGTTACACTACATTTGTTCTCTTCTACGACAAGAACTCGAGTAGTGATTTGGAAAATGTGTTAGATTCTCTTAAGGTATCCCTCTCGAAAACCTTAAATCACATGAACCCTCTTGCAGGAAGAATTACGGATGGAATCACAGTTGAATGCAACGGCCAAGGTGTTGATCTATTATGTGCCAACGTTCATGAAGACATGTCAAACGTTCTTATGAACCTGAAAATTCAAGTCCTGAGAAAATTACTCCCAATGAATCCATTGACAAGATCAGATGACAATGTCTTGTTGGCATTACAGATAAACGGTTTTGTTTGTGGTGGAATTGCTATAGGCGTTTGTATTAGTCACCTTATTACTGATGGTTCTTCCCTGGCCACTTTCCTCAGCACTTGGGCAAGCATTAGTCGCGCAAAAAATGATAGCATTAACATTTCAGACAATTTGTTCACGGATTGTACTTCCATTTTTCCACCAAAAGAGATCCATAGATTTCCCATGTATCAATTTGGGAAAAGAGATCAACTTCCACCAAAAATGGCAGCAAGAAGGTTCGTGTTTGATGAGTCTAATATATTGGCTCTGTATACGAAAGGAGAACGTTCAACTTCTTGGGTGAAGACTGTGCTAGCCTTTGTATGGGAAGCAGTAATTGCAGCTATGCAGAAAAGGAACAATAATAATGACATCAAGAATTATGTAATTAGAATTCCAATAGACTTAAGGAGAAGAATTCAACCTCCATTACCTCAACAAACGATGGGAAATATCATACACATGGTTGAGGCAAATTGGGAAGTTTCTGAGGGATCTTTGGACTATAAGTTACTAGTGAAAAAAGTTCAAGATTCAATAAAGAATGCGACTCAACATGGCTATGATGTAAAGAATATGGATGATAGAGTAAGAACATTAAATAAAGAAGTGGGAATACTTAGCTCCACTAGTTTGTGCAAGTTTCCTTTCTATGACATTGATTTTGGATGGGGTAGGCCAAAATGGGCATCTGTTGGAAGCATAGCTCCCAATTTGGTTGTTTTAATGGACACTAGTGATGGGAAGGGAATAGAAGTATGGCTTGGGTTGGTAGAGGAAGACATGGCCATACTTGAGGAAAATCAAGAATTCTTCAAATTTGTTTCTCTAAGTCAATCTATTTTCTGAATGCATATTTCCTTCATTCACATATTTCCCAAAGGAACAAATAGTTTTGACTGGTCTTATATTTATTCAGAACACCTCAAAAATCTATTTATCTCAATTGCGATTTGACTGCTCAAATCAACCCGGAGGCGACATCTGTCCAAATTTATGTTCTTTTCTTTTTCAAACCTAACCAATTGGAAATGCAACAAGGGGTCTAAAGGCAAGGGCAAAAACAAAATGTAAATTATACTAATAAATATAAAACTTTGGCCCAAACTCCTCCAAAATTTTCTCAACCGAAGAAACCAAAACCACCACACAATAATAAGTGTTGCACACAAAAGAATGCCACTGCCAACCATTTTGTTGAGAATTTTGTGTCTAAGATTCCTCCTTGACGCAATTCTTCTCTCTGTTATGCCCAAAAGTTCAGGCCATTTAATCTTCTCCAAAAAATTATTATCAGCACGGGAAAATCAATAACTATATCATTGTTTCACCACAGAATAATGGAGACGGAAGAACTCAAGCGTGTCTTTCATATGTTCGACAGGAATGGTGATGGAAGGGTCACAAAAAAGGAGCTGAATGACTCGTTAGAGAACATGGGAATCTTCATGTCCGATTCAGATCTGACGCAGATGATCAGCAAGATCGATGTGAACGGAGATGGTTACATCGATATTGATGAATTCGGTGCTCTATATGAGACCATAATGGAAGAGCGAGATGAGGAGGAAGACATTAGAGAGGCCTTCAATGTGTTTGACCAAAATGGGGACGGATTCATTACCGTAGACGAATTGAAATCCGTCTTGGCATCGCTTGGTCTCAAGCAAGGGCGAACCGTCGACGACTGCAAGCAGATGATTAAGAAAGTGGATGCTGATGGAGATGGAATGGTGAATTTTATAGAGTTTAAGCAGATGATGAAAAGTGGTGGATTTGCTGCATTGAGTTAAAGAAACAATCAACAAGACCTTGGAGGCTGGAATCTTGTACTCTTAAGCAAAGGTCTGAGGTCAGTTCTTAGAGAAGTTTTCGTGGTGGAGCCGTTACCGCCTTAACAGGACAACTTGATGATAATGTTAATTAGTCAATCAAGTGAACTTGGAAAACTAGATGACTAATCAGAAAACAAAAATGGAGAGGAAACCACTCATTGTAAATACAGTTTGTTATGTTTTCTAGTCTTTCTTTAATTTTCTTTGGCTCCTAAAACAATCTTGATAGAAAAGTGTCACCCCCTCATTTTCATGTTTCTACTCTTTTGTGTACACACATTGTGCGGGTTAGGATTACCTCCGGTATTTAACCATCCAGTAATGTTCAATAGAGGCTTTGATTGAAACCACAGAGATCTAAGGTTTATATTGTATCTCTTCTCCTCTATTCTGTTTAACAGGTGATGTACAGAGAGATTTTCATTTCTTCTTTCGTCTTGTTTGCAAGTTAATGAAGGAAATTCCACGACCTGAATTTCTTCTTTCTGTTCTATTACTCTTTCCTTAACCCTTGTTTTAATATCTATCTCTTGAAATCCCAAGAACACAGTTTCTCACAGAGGCTCTCTTGCTTCTATTCCATTCTCTCATTGTGATTTTCTTTACGTGTGAGTGTTTAAAAAAAATCTCATTATCTTCTTTTTTTAGTTGTTTTTTGAGTTTTCAAAAATTTCTCCCATCTTAGAAGCATGTTTCACTTTCCACTATTATGATCTGGGCACAGAAGTTCATGAATGACATCCAGAAAGTTCCTTAGATTGAATGAACCTTCAGTATATATCCTCTGGTACATCTAAATAGACCCTTAGAGGGTGTTTGGATTGGCTTATTTTTAGGTGTTTTTGACTTTTAAGCACTTTTTAATTTTTGAAGGTGTTTGACAAAGACAGAGTGTTTTTAAGCATTTAACTTTGGGCTTAAAAAGCACAAAAAAAAAAAAAGAGTCAAAAGCCAAAAGTTGCTTATAAGTCACTTAAAAGAAGTTAATCCAAACATACCCTTAGATTGAAGCCACGTGTTCATGGTCAGCTTAAAGGCTTAGATTATATCTTCTTTCCTCTCCTTCCTCTGTCACCTTGTATTTTCCACCATTACTGTTACTGACCTTTCACAATTCCTCTTTGGTTGATTAAACTATCAATCACTCTTTCTATATTACTTTAAAGAATGCTAATATCCAACCACAGAAAGCAGTACAAAAAGTTGCCTCATTCCCTACGTCTGGAGATAGCGGGGGGGTCAGACCAAACCAATGTAATCCTCATCTCATGATTTTAGGAAGAACGGCATTTACAGGTAATGCTTCCAACAAGTCTTCCTTTGTGCCAAATGAAAACTAGCATAGGGTAGAGGACAGTTGGAAAAAAACTGTGATAGAGGATCAAGATTAATGAATTATTTCTATGAAATATAACTAAATTGGGGGGAAATTGAAGGTGTTCATTCCCCTTTTGATTTTAAGCCGCAGAGTTCCAATCGAGTGACACGAACTGGTTTAGAACAAACAGCAAAGAAGTGCATAGTAAACAATGAGGCATAACAGCAGAGAAAAGTTAGGAAAAAGAATTGTTATTCTAGCTGAATGAAAATTAGATAACATTAAACAACTTCGCCTGACCTCAAATAAATTAATCTCTTGAATACATAATAGGGGTAAGTCTCTGTATATATTATCCTCCCCAGACCCCACTTGTGGGATTACATCGGGTATGTTGTGTTGTTGAATACAGAATAGAGGACCCACCTGTAGCAGGTTACAAATCAGTTAGGGAAGTGAGATAACGGACTCCGCAAGTTCATGATCTTAAGAGTTCGAACTACGCATGATGTGTGATGATACCAAAGAGTCACAAATCAAAGTACGTTTTGAGTGCCACATTAATTGATTTCATGAAATTTAGCTGAGCAGACAGCATAAAACTAAAAACCTTCAGTTAACTCCTTGATTTTATCAGACCAACTCTTGAATCTACATGATTAAAACTATTGCAGCTGAAATCTACTCAAATGGATGTGTATGACATGTGTCCATTCTTCGGCACTCACGTTCAAGAAAAGCTTTCAATAAATTTAGAGCTGAATTAACAAGTTTGCTGAATGGACGATAAACTTAATAGAAATGGAAACAAACAATATCGAGATGAATGAATCAAAAAACATAATTTATTCACCTCATGAACTACCAAAGCTGAATTTCAGGAATTGTACTTACAAGAACATGTATGGTGTAAACCAGTAACAC
Organism: Capsicum rhomboideum; assembly: GCA_031232105.1. NCBI lineage: Eukaryota > Viridiplantae > Streptophyta > Magnoliopsida > Solanales > Solanaceae > Capsicum > Capsicum rhomboideum. The sequence continues at coordinate 154,889,206 of CP124714.1, forward strand.
TGAGTTTAATCTTACATAGGCAGATCTCTAACACTTAGGAATTCCATGCCGCCAGTTGCTGCACAAAAGGGTCAAAATTAAAAAAGTTTTATCTATATATATACACCCAAGGATAAGCAAGTATCACAATAATTTGTATAAAATAATTTTTTGAAGAGAATTTATAAAAGCATACTACTGAGTAAATTTACTTATTGAATTTGGTATCACAATCCATGTATTATAATTAACAGCATAAATATTCATGTATTATTATTTACGCATAAAAATCTGTGTATTTTTTATGAGAAGGAAAAAAAAATACACAGATTTTTATGATTCATAGAAAGAAAATTCATGTGTTATGATCCTTGCATAACTAGTTCACTGAATTGACAAATTTATATGTTATACTGATAGATCAATCTTGAGCCTATTCATCTTTATTAAACCTACAACAACAACAACATACCCAGTGTATTCCCACCAAGTGTGGTCTGGGGAGGGTAAGTGTACGCAGTCCATACCACTACCTCGGATGAGGTAGAAAGGTTGTTTCCGATAGACCCCCGGCTCAGGACACAAAACATAAAAAGACATAATAAAAATAAAAACAAAAACAAAAATGGAATAACACACCAATAAATAATAACAGAAATAAGACCCACAGAGTAGTACAAGACACTACGAACAGGAAACTATAAGATACACATAAAGCACCTACGACCACTGTCCCGACTACAAACAAAGCACTCCTACCTACTAGCAGGGACGCACTCCCACCTACTAACCCTCTATCCTAATCTGCGATCTCTACATATTCCTATCTAGGGTCATGTCCTTCGTAAGCTGTAACTGGTCCATGTCATGTCTAATCATCTCCCTCCACTATTTCTTTGGCCTACCTCTACCCCGCTTGAAACCATCCATAGCCAACCTCTCGCACCTCCAAACTGGGGCATCCGTGCCCCTCCTCATCACATGCCGAACCATCTCAACCTCACTTCCCTCATCTTGTCCTCCACCGAAGTAACTCCCACCTTCTCTCGAATAATCTCATTTCTAACCCTATCTCTCCTAGTAAGCCCACACATCCATCGCAGCATCCTCATCTCCGCCACCTTCAACTTTTGGATATGGGAGTTCTTGCCTGGCCAATACTCCGCTCCATACAACATAGTCGGTCGAACTACCACTCTATAAAACTTGCCTTTAAATTTAGGAGACACCTTTTTATCACACAAGACTCCAGAAGCGAGCCTCCATTCCAACCACCCTGCACCAATACGGAGTGTGACATCCTCATCAACCTCCCCATTTCCTTGGATCATAGACCCAAGGTACTTGAAATAACTCCCTTTCGAATGGCTTGAGAATCCAGCTTCACTACCACGTCCGCCTCAGGCGTCAACTCACTGAACTTGCACTCCAAGTATTTTGTCTTGGTCCTACTCAACCTAAACCCTTTAGACTCTAGGGTTTGTCTCCAAACCTCCAACTTATCATTAACACATCCCCGAGTCTCGTCAATTAGAACAACATCATCTACAAATAACATACACCAAGGCATCTTCCCTTGAATATTTCGCGTCAATACATCCATTACCAAGGCGAATAAAAATGGACTAAGAGTCGATCCCTGGTACAACCCTGTCAAAATAGGTAAGTGCTCCGAATCTCCCCTCACCATCCTCACACGAGTTTTCGCTCCGTCGTACATGTCCTTAATCGACCTAATGTACTCCACCTGAACACCTCTAGCCTCCAAGCACCTCCAAAGAAGCTCCCTAGGAACTTTGTCATACGCCTTCTCTAGATCGATGAACACCATGTGAAGGTCCTTCTTCTTCTCCCTAGACTGCTCTACTAATCTCTTCACGAGATGAATGGCCTCAATAGTCGAGCGACCTGGCATGAATTCGAACTGATTCTCAAAAATAGTCACGATCCTCCTCAACCTCAACTCTACTACCCTTTTCCAAACCTTCATAGTGTGACTCAACAACTTAATACCCCTATAGTTGTTTCAACTTTGGATGTCACCCTTGTTCTTGTATAGTGGAAACATCGTACTCCGTCTCCAAGCTTTTCAGGCATCCTCATCGTCCTGAAAATACCGTTAAACAACTCGATCAACCACTGCATACCTGCCCCGCTAGTGCTCTTCCAAAAATCCACCAGAATCTCGTCTGGTCCAGTCGCCCTCCCCCTACGCATTCTACGAATAGCACCCTTGACCTTCTCAATTTTTATACGACTACAATACCCGTGATCGCAACACCTCTCGAAATGCTCCAAGTCCCCCAACACAATGTCTTTGTCCCCCTCGTCGTTCAAGAGTTTATGGAAATAAGACTGCCACCTCCTCCTAATGAAGACATCCTCCACCAATACTTTGTCATCCTCCCTATTGATGCACTTCACTTGGTCAAGGTCACAAGTCCTCCGCTCCCTAGCCTTGGCAAGCCTAAACAACTTTTTTCCCCATCTTTCTCCTCTAACTCAACATACAAGCTTACGAATGCTGGTGTTTTAGCCGTCGTAACCGCTAACTTAGCCTCTTTCCTAGCTAACTTATACGCCTCCCAATTTGTCTGCTTCTCCTCTTCATCCTTACTCTCAACCAACTTTGCATACGCCACCTTCTTAGTTTCCACCTTGCTTTTAACCTCTCTGTTCCACCACCAGTCCCCCTGGTGCTTGCCAGATCGACCTCTCGAGACACCCAACACCACTCTAGCTGACTCCCTGATGCAACTTGCAGTCGTCTCCCACATACTATCCACGTCTCCTCTACTCTCCCAAGCCCCCATAGTCACCAACTTCTCCCCTATCTCCCGCGCACTGGCCAACGTCAAGCTACCCCACTTAATTCTGGGTCGATCCTCCACACCTCTCTTCTTTCTATCCTTCTTGATTTCCAAGTCCATCACCAGAAGCTTATGTTGGGTCGAAAGACTATCGCTAGGTATGATCTTACAGTCTTTACAAAGCTACCCCACTTTAATTCTTTTATTAAAGTGTTTGGGTCAAAGACGTATAGTTGCATCTTGCCGTTTATTTACAGGTCATTATCCAAGACACGTAACTACGACCTCAGTCAGGACGATTTATTATTTGTGTCTTCATCTGGCCTATCACTTGAAATATATCATTTATTTGTCTCACGCAAATCTGAGACCTCTATTTGCACTCTTTTGGTTGGATTTTCGCAACGAGTCATGAATTAATTCGCGACTCATCTCGCTTTCTCACAATTGTTCTTTCCACTATTTTTCTTTTACTTTGTAATAGGATTTTAAATAAACTTTCATTCTATCTCACTCATCACACTAGATTTAATTAGTTTGGCCTTACTTTTGCCACCGAGACTTAAAAGTAAGTTCTTTAGAATGTTGCTAGACTAGCAATGTTGTATTGGGCAGAGTGTTGGCCAGTCAAGAATTCACACATTCAGAAGATGAATGTAGCAGAGAAGAAAATCGCTTAAATTGATGTACGGGCACACTAAAAGAGATAAGACTAGAAACTAAGATACATGGTACAAGGTGGGAATGGCCTCAATGGAGGATAAGATGCGGAAAGTCAATCTGAGATGGTTGGAGTTGTAAAAAGGAGGAACACAGATACCCCATTGAGGCTCTGACAATGAGACCCGCTAAATTGGAAATTAACTTCCTAAGTGTTGGACAAAGATGCCACAACATGTTCTTAGGAAGACCCTAGATTCACATGGCAAGAGTTACTTTTTCACTGTTTTGAGGAGACCCGGATGTAGCTCATTTACTCTTTGGGTTTCAAGCTTTTCTAGATTCTTATCTTCACTAAGAGGATGCTATTGTTTGGGGCTCGGCTAAAATTTCCTGTGTTTGGGGAGTAAAGTAAAAGAAAAAAATGGAAAGAACAATAATGAGAGAGCGAGATGAGTCACGATTAATTTAAGACTAGTCGCAAAATAAAAGTAAAAGAAAAGAATGAAAATGGACAAAAATAAACACTCAGATTTGCGAGAGACAAATAAATGATATACTTCAAGTAATAGGCCAAATGAAGGCATGAATAATATATCGTCCTGACTGAGATCACAGTTATGCATAGAATAACAAGGTCATGGTTACGCGACTTGACCCAAACACTTTCATAAAAGAATCATCATCGTTTAATTACGACAAGTAGGCTCAATATTAGGATGCAATACGCAGGACAAGGTCATGGTTATGAGTGATTTATGTTGAAGCTAAAGTAGTAGTTCCGTGAAGCTAAAGTAGTAGTTCTGTGTCTTAGTTAAGACTAATCAAAGTTCAAACAATATCAAGTAAATCATCGGCATAACCAAATAAACACAGTTTTATCCAACAAAAACTAATTTACGCCAAATATAAGTCAATAAAGTGGTCGTACTAGAACGACGGGACTCGAAGATGCCTAATATCTTCTCCAGATCAACAAAATTTCTTACTCATTCTTCTTGTTTTCATGGACCAACACCCTCGCTTCAAATTTGGTGTTGCACTAAATTTGGTGCAACCCAACTCCAACAAAAAAGAATATTCTTCTTTTATGTTTCTCTCTCTTCAATATTATATTATTATTATCTAATTTCATAAAATAAATCCTTTCTTCTTTTTTTATTTTACATAATCACCCTATTTAATTCGTATTCTTATATAATCATTTAATATAAAATTATGTTATAACCTAAATTATTAAATAAAACAAACTGCAAGCAAATATTATATATATTAATCGATAATTCAAATAAAAGTGAAATTATTGATGAAATGCAATAATTTCTACATAAATATTCAACTCATCCTCGAATTATCATATTGTGCAGTATAATACATGTAGTTATTATATCATGTAGCACTTCTTTTCTCAAAAAACGTGACGGCCCTGCGATAATTGCAAATCTAAATCTACCCATCGCATCAATGCATTGTTCGAAGTACCTATCATGAGCTTTAATTGCATCAACAATACGAAGGAACAAATTTCGGGACATCCGCTACCGACGACGATACATACCATCATTAAAGCGTGAAGTATCTGATAATCATGAAATAAATTATTTATCAGTTGCTTCACGATCGTGATTAATTACCACATGACCTAGAACGGAGCCACCTCTGAAAACTTGATTATTCTAGAAATTGTTGCAACATATAGTTGTTCATGCGAAGAGATTACAAGATCTCTTCATGCTTTTCTGCAGCAGTAGTATCAAAATCTAAACAAGATGATGATGAAGAAAAAATTTCATCATTATTATTTGATGAACCTCCAGTATAGAAATTCATTTTCAGAAGACAAATAAGAATATTTGATTTTAAAATAAATTGAAAATGCTGAGTTCTATTCCTAAATGATGTTCATTCAGACAGATTGAAAAATGTGTAGATATTTTCCTCTAATAAGTATATATTATGTAGAAATTCATTAAAGATAAGGATGAGTATCTTATCCTACGGTTGAGAATAGGATGAAATTCATCCAACGGTAGAGATCAAGATTATATTTATCCTAATATTATCTATATAAATATATGGATAAGTGGCAACATACTCGTTCATACAAGGTGTTGACTTTTATTTTTCTTTATCCATATTATTTACTTTTCCTCTAATTAATTGCAAAAGTGTTTATCCGATCTGCTGGATACTCCATCAATGAAAAGAGACTATTATGTCAAGTTTATTTAGAAATTTCTCAAGATCCCGTAACGGTCGTACAACAATCTGCAGATCAATTTTGGGGTCGGATGGAAGAAACATATAATAATGCAAAGGATGAATCTTGGATTAATCGCAGCAAAAGATCGCTGCAATGTCGAATCCAAGTTATTGAGAAGGCAGTAAGAACATTCCATCTCCAACCTTGCTTCAAATTTGGCAAAGCCAAATTTGAAGCAAGGCACTCCAATCTTGCATTTAATCCAAGACTCATCCTTAATACTTGATAACTTGGATTCGACATTGCATCGATCTTTTGCCTCAATAAGTTTGGAGATGGAATGCTCTTACTACCCTCTCAATAACTTGGATTCGACATTGTAGCGATCTTTTGCTACGATTAATCCAAGACTCATCATTTGCATTATTATATGTTTCTTCCTAGTTCCACCCGACCCCAAAATTGATCTACACATTGTTGTACGCCCGTGACTGAATCTTGATAAATTTCTAAATAAACTTGACATAATAGTCTATCTTCATTGATAGAGTAACCAGCAGATTGGATAGACACTTTTGCAATTAATTAGAGGAAAAATGAATAATATGGATAAAGAAAAATAAAAGTCAACACCTTGTATGGACTATGGACGAGTATGTAGCCACTTATCCATATATATATATAGAGAGAGAGAGATAATAATAGGATAGAATATAATCTTGATCTTTACCGTCGCATGAATTTCATCCTATTCTCAACCATCGGATAAGATTCTCATCTTTATCTATAATTTATTTTTAGATAAAATATATTATATGAAGGGGAGCCTTGGAGTAACTGGTAAAGTTGCTGTCATGTGACCAGGAGGTCACGGGTTCAAGCCTTGGAAACAGCCTCTGGCAGAAATGCAAGGTAAGGCTGCGTACAATACACCCTTGTGGTGGGGCCCTTCCCCGGACCCTGCGCATACCCGAAGCTTTAGTGCACCGGGTTGCCCTTTTTTTATAAAATATATTATATATGGATAATAATAGGATAGAATGTAATCTTGATCTCTACCATCGAATGGATTTCATCCTACGCTCAACCGTCGAATAAGATTTCATCTTTATCTCTAATTTATTTTTATATAAAATATATTATATATAGATAATAATGTGATATAATGTAATCTTGATCTCTACCGTCGGATGGATTTCAATTTTCATCCTATTCTCAACCGCCGGATAAGATTCTCATCCTTATCTTTAATGAATTTTTACATAATATATACTTATGATAGGAAAATATCTACACATTTTTCAATCTATCTAAATGAACATCATTTGAAGAATATAACTCAGCATTTTCAATTCATCAAAATCAAATCAAATATTCGTATTTGTCTTCTAAAAATGAATTTTTATATTGAAGGTTCATCTAATAATAATGATGAAAATTTTTCTTCATCATCATCTTCTTCTTTAGATTTTGATAATATTGTTGCAGAAGAGCATAAAGCGATCTTGCAATCTCTTCACATGAACAACTATATGTTGCAACAATTTCTAGAATATCAAAATAATCAAGTTTTCAGAGGTAACTCCATTCCAGGTCATGTGGTAATTAATCAAGATCGTGAAGCAGTTGATAATAATTTATTTCATGATTATTTTTCAGATACTCCACGCTTTAATGACGGTATGTTTCGTCATCGATATCGGATGTCCCAAAATTTGTTCCTTCATGCTGTTGATGCAATTAAAGCTCATGATACGTACTTCGAACAACGCATTGATGTGTTGGATAGATTTGGATTATCTACTCTACAAAAAATCACTGCTGGGTTTAGAATGTTGGAATACGGTTTGCCAGCGGATGCCGCTGACGAAAATGTGAATTGGAGAGTCAACTGCAATTGAAAGCATAAAGAGATTTTGTCGAGCTACCATAGAGGTTTTTGGTGAGCGGTATTTGAGATCACCAACAGCTAATGATGTTGCAAGGCTTCTTCACATCGGTGAGCAGCGTGGTTTCCCAGAAATGTTAGGTAGTCTAGATTGCATGCATTGGAGATAAGAAAATTGTCCAACGGCGTGGGCTGGACAATATGCAGGTCTTAGTGGATCCCAAACAATTATTCTTGAAGTTGTAGCTAATTATGACCTTTGGATATGGCATGCATATTTTGGTTTGCCTGGCACCAATAATGATATTAATGTTTTAGAGTCATCACATTTGTTTTCCAATCTTGCTAGAGGTATGGCGAAGGGTATTGCTCCTTCGCCAATTATGTTATTCAAGGAAAAGAATACGATGTGGATTATTATTTAGCTGACAGTATATATCCAAAATGGTCTACTATTGTGCAAACTAATCGTGAGCCATGTTCCCAAAAGAAGAAATATTTCGCGATGGAACAAAAATCGTGCCGAAAAGATGTTGAACATGCATTCGGAGTTTTGCAATTATCGCAGGACTGTCACGTTTTTGGAGAAAAGAAGTGCTACATGATATAATGACTACATGTATTATACTGCACAACATGATGATCGAGGATGAGCGTGATCTAAATGCACCAATTCAAGATACTTCAGAAGGTCCAACTCCAACAGTAGAAATGGTAGTAGATGAAAATTATCGATTTGAACAATTTTTTGCTCGACATAAAACAATTAAGGACAAAGATGCTCATTTTGAACTTAGTAATGCATTAATAGAGCATTTATGGGAGCAACATAGTAATCTTGAAAGTTGAATATTTATGTAGAAATTAAAATAAATTTTACCATGATGTATTTAATACTTATTTAATTGCATTTCATCAATGATTTCACTTTTATATGAATTATCCATTAATATGTATGATATATAATATTTGCTTGCAATTTATATTATTTAAAAATTTAGGGTATAAATTTTTTTTATATTAAATGATTATAAAAGAAAAGAATATGAATTATATAGGGTGATTATGTAAAAAAAAAAAAAAAGAATTTATTTTATGAAATAAAAATTATAATATAATATTGAAGAGAGAGAAGTCATGAGCCCGGAGTCTATCGGAAACAACCTCTCTATCTCACCTCTGAGGTAGTGGTATAGACTGCGTACACTTACCCTCCCAAACCCCACTTGGTGGGCATATACTGGGTATTGTTGTTGTTGTTTGAAGAGAGAGAAGAAGAATAAAGAAGAATATTCCTTTTTGCTGTAAAATTTGGTGTAGTGGGTTGGAGTTGGTTTGCCTTTCTACTTCATCTGAGGTAGTGGTATCAACTGCATACACTTTAGCCTCCCCAGACCCCACTTTGTAGGAAAATACTGGGTATGTTGTTGTTGTTGTTGGGTTGGAGTTGGTTTGCACCAAATTTAGTGCAACACTAAATTTGAAGCAAGGGTTGGAGATGCCCTAAGGAGTCAAACCTTCCTTTTGATTAAGGATTCAAACAAAAGGTGACTTAAAACACCAAACTAAATTCTAAGTGGCGATTCCATCAAATAAATAATCTATTTTCAAAGCGTCACTTCAAATGGAAAACCCTTTTAAACCTTTAACGGGTTAAAAAATAAAAAGGAGAGTTACAATGAGGATTAGGAATCAGAGACCTAAGGATATTTCACAGAGCCTGTTTGGAAGTGGATGTAGAGTTTTGGCATAGAAAATCAAATGTCCGGATAACCCCAGCATTCAAATCAAGGGTGAGGAAGGATCTCTCTCAATATAACAAAAAGAAAGTAAGAAGGGTTCCAAACCACTAAAAGACTTGGCCCTTGAAGTGCATTGCAAAAAACCCTTATCTTAGTAAGGCTGGAAAGAATGCCCACCTAACAACCGACTACGGTAACGACAACTCATCATGGTCCTAGAATGTTTCACCTGATCACATATACTTATTTAAGGACAATATGATCCAGTGAAGAAGAATTATAGTAGACAAATATGAGATCCAAGGAGGTGGACGGCCGATCACTTTACTATGCCATATGTGAGGTCTCTGGAGGGGCGTTATAGACATTAGACATGGGACTAAACAAGGATATCATTTCAAATGGGCAATGGCGATAGAATCAATATCTAAAGACAGAAGCAGTGATTATCCTTCTTTTCCCCGCCATTGTCAGCATTCTGTCTGTTAAGAGCACAATATTTACATAATATTGATTTGAGCAGGGAATTTGATTTAAGGATCTGATTGGACTTCATAATACACCTACCAAATTGTATACATTCGTAATTACCATATAAGCTTGAGGGAATTATAAGCTCCTGAGTTGAATTCTCTCTTTTTGTACTAGTTGGACACAGGTTTTCCCATTTAGCTACTGTATAAAAGCTGCTCCCTAAACCAAAAAGAGAAGGGTAGAATACAATCTCACCCTACATCTCGTTCCTCCTCAGTCCACTACTTTATGGTTAAGAGCGGCATACTAAAATGGCTAAGTTGTGAGTGGATCTCCCCTTTTTTATCAGTGTGAGGGGATATCATTTTTTACATATCATATGAGAAAGAATGGTGACAACAGAAAATAATAGTACGGTATCAGGTTGCTCAATATCCCAACCCTTTTACTAGTCAAACTTGTCAAGAATGTTAGATAATATGTATAAGGTGTCTGTTCATTATTGAATTCGAGAACCAGGTTCAATCCATTGATATTCGCTCAGTCAATTTAATGAGCAAACACTAAAGTCTAAAGCGACAACACTAAATGCAAACCTTAGAGACAAGTCGAATAGATCTTCTGGGAAGACGCTTTGCACTTCTCAAAATTCTCCCATCATTACAATGATGAACATTATCAGCTTTACCGTCACGCCTCTTTCTCTTCTTCCCTCCATGGGATAATTGCTCCTTCTGCTTCTTCAAAAGCTCTCTGCAAGTGTACAAGTCCAAAAACAAAATTAGCATCCTTGTGTCGTCAGACACTATATTTCACAGCATCTTAATTCAGGAAGTGAGCTTACTTTGAAGCTTCTGTTCGGATAGCATGGCTGTCCCTTGCCTGTAAAAGGAAAGACATCATGATGTTAACCTGTTTCAGATTTTCATGAAAGAAATAAAACATATAAATTACAATGAGACAATCACGAAAACAATTTTCTACATGCTTAATTATCACTTCTTATCACATGCAAAGAAAAAGAGGATAAAAATAAAAAGTAGGCAAGCTGAGAAATGAAAGAGCTGTAAAATATGTAACTTCCACTTAGTCGAGCCAATAGTGCTCAAAAATAACAGTCACACAAACATCAAAGTAGAACTAATACAACTTTGATCAAAACCAATAAGCCCACATTCACTCCCAAATCCCGATTATCTAATTCCTTTCCAACCAAGGCACCACTGTCACTGTAACAAACCATCACCACAACTGCTGCCATTATATATGCCTCCGGGTCAGAGCCACCTTAATGGCCACCACCGTTTCACCTTTGCGTCACTCATCTCTGGAGCCTCCACCGCCCAAATGGTGTCCCTCACAGCAACCGCCACCACTAGTTCCACACACTTGACATACGATCATGGTTTGGGCCGTTCATCCTCGCTTATCACGTCCTTCATAGCTTGCCCAGTCTTGAAAGTAATGCAGCCAAAAACCCGTAGAGCTACCAGTCTGGTTGTCGTCAGTGATCCTCCATTTGAGTATTTCACTAATCTGAGAAAAAGCCTTCGCAATGGTTTGACTGGTGGTAGCCCATGTGAGCCACAGAGAGAGGGCGGGATTTGGGGGCAGAAAAAGGAGGAGAAATCCAAAGAGAGTAAGGAGAGCTGCTTAGAACGCACAAACTATTCCAATATTTAACATCATTTTCACAAATTACCAGACCAGTAAAAAGCTAATCAAAGTGGATATAACCCTACTAATGAATGTCATGTCACAAGCTAAGAAACATGCTGACAAAAACAAAGAGAAGAAACTAGCGTTGAATAAAGCTGGTACACTTAAATTTCCAACATGTTGACAAATACGTGTAATGAGGAAACTACATAAAACATAAGAATATCATTTAGATAATCCTCAAAAGTTAATATTTAATCATTCGTAGAGCACAAACTATATTTCAGACTGGTTGGTCATCCCACTACTTAAGAGAATCCAGACAGGGAATAATAGGCTACATACAATCACGTATACAAAGCAATAATCTAGATAGATACCATAGCAAAATGCACCAAACGATGCTATGAATATATTACCCCGCCAGCAGCAGATGAAGGCGTGTCGTCCGGGAAAATGCTACAGCTATCCTCACAACAATGGGGTAGACTTCTGAGGCTCTCTGCTGCATCAACCAAATTTCTAAAGCAATCTTTTCCAGAAGAATATAATGAATGTTGATGATGACTGCCGATTTCTGAAGCCTCTATCTCTGTAAAATCAGTTTTCGAAGAGAGATGAGATAGCACTATGAGCTTTTCTGGGACACAACTTCTCTGACTCTGCCTTCTAGAATCGAGACAACTTACATCACAGAGCCTCGTATTCTGATTTTCATTTTTATTATGTTTTAGCTCTGGCACATCTGCAGGGGAACTGATAGCTACTTTCTCCAACGATGCATGAAAAGATTTACATAGTCCAGCATTTAAAACCTCTTTAGTGTTTTCAGGGTAATAAGCCTCAACATTGACAGTTCTATTAATAGCCACTGTTTTTTCTGAAGCTCGCAAGGTATTCAGACCCACACATGTTATCTCTTCCTCTCCCATAAAATTATTTTCATCAGTGATATTCATGTTCTGTACACCACAAATGGTTCTAAATGACAATGGACTTCCCTTTTTTCCTTCTGAACGTGTAAAAGTTTCTATAGAACCATCACATGATTTTATCGTTGCTGAAAACCCCAGAGATGCGTCATCTGTATTTTCTGTATGACATAAAACATCAACAGTACCACGTAAACTTGCGGGAGAAACAGTTTGCGCGTGACCACTGTTAAATCTACTGTCTGAATTCGTTTTCCAGAGAAATGAGCTTGTCAATTTTCTGTTATTTCCTAGGTATTGAATCTCCTGACAGAAACTTTGAAATTTGTGATTCTGCAGATTGTGACATACACACACCTTCTTTTCCAATCTCTTAAAAGAGTCTGATGGGCATGAATTCAAGTCAACAATAAGGTTGATTCCATCTTCCGATGAGACAGAAAACTCAAAAGAAGGTACGCGCATCGAAGTTATGTCAGAAGTAAATGCATTCTTGGAAAAACTTATTTGTGGATTGTGAAGTCCTTGTTTGAAACCCTGCTCATCCCACTGCGCGATGAATCTTGAAAACATTATCTCTTCGGTTGTGCTCCTTACGCCAGAAGAATCTAGAATGTTGTACTCATTGCCTTCAGAAGTTTCTATATCTGCTTTCTGCATCAAGACAAAGTTGTATTTCAGAGATCAACCCAGGGCATCTAAGCACGTGATGCAATAATAAATAAACCTGATCAAGTAATTTAGAGATCATCCTGTCACGATACAAATTCATAATGAACTCACCATCATGTATCATATGTTCAATCTCACCCTAATTTTTACATCCATTCATCACTATAAGATTGTCTATCATCAACCCGAAGCCAAAATTTACCTTGAAGTAATTGATCAGGGAATTCATGAGATTGGGTTTTGTCTTATAAGGAGACAAACCGTACTTCTTGCATAATTCTTGAAGCTTTTTCTTGGGTAGGCTGCAAATGGAATTTCCACTGTCCTTTGTCTTCATCTCTTTGAAGGAAAAACTCTCTGCTCCCTGCATCAAGACCACTTGATACTTCAGTGATCAATCTAGGTGTCATTTAACGTGTGACAACCAACAAACTTAAATCAGACATGTTTTAGTTGATCGTGTCAACAAAACAATTCCCAATGAATTCAGTTTCAAGTATGAGATGTTCAATCTCACCCAAATATTCACTTTTATTCACCAAAAAAAATAATATTTTCTTTAACATCTACCTTGACATAAGCGATCAAAGAATTTACAAGATTAGGCTTTGTCTTATAAGGAGATAAACCGTGTTTCCTGCACAAACTTTGAAGCTCTTTCTTAGATAGTCTGCTTATGGAATTTACACTGTCCTTTGTCTTCATCTCTTTAAATAAAAGCTCATCTGCTCCCTGCAGCAAATGTATTTGAGTGGTCAATCCAAGTCGGCTACGGAGGTTACAAAACAATCAAGAAACTTGAATAAGGCATTTACAAAACAATCAATATTTTGATCTCTCCAAAATATTTACTTTTATTTACCATACAATAAGATTCTTCACGACATTTACCTTGATGTAAGGGACCAAAGAACTCAGAAGATTGGGCTTTGTCTTATAAGGAGATAACCCGTGTTTCCTGCACAAATCTTGAAGCTCTTTCTTAGATAGCCTGCTTATGGAATTTACGCTGTCATTTGTCTTCATCTCTTTAAATAAAAGCTCATCTGCTCCCTGCAGCAAGATGAACATGTATTTGAGCGGTCAATCCAAGTCGGCTAAGCAGGTTACAAAACCATCAAGAAACTTGAATAAGGCATTTATAAAACAATCAATATTTTAATCTCACCAAAATATTTACTTTTATTTGCCACAAAAATAACATTCCTTACGACATTTACCTTGATGTAAGTGACCAAAGAACTCACAAGCTTGGGTTTTGTCTTATAAGGAGATAACCCGTGTTTCCTGCACAAGTCCTGTAGTGTTTTCTTGGGTAGTTCCAGTAGGCTGCAAATAACATCTGTGTTGTCCTTCGTTGTCATTTCTCTGAATGAAAATATATAAGCATCATGCAGTTGTCCATAATTGCCTTTATGTTTCTTGAAATGAAAACTACAGACTAACAAAGTAAAAATAATATAGAAAACTAGAAGCTCTTTCTGTCATAGGTTGTGAAACAAATTGCCAACTCTGCATATCTTTTTCCCTTAACTGGAAGAGTGATAATCTCACAATAAACAAATTTCAAGAGACATGTAAGATCCAGATGAAATATTAATGTATTTAAACCAAACAAAAAGAACCCTTTTTCTTTGATTTGAACATGAGTAATGTGTTACATCTTTTCATCCATTGCATTTTAAGCATCCTCCTGGCCCTGGGAGTATGAATATAAATGTTATTTGATTATATCTGGTATTTGAATGTATCACAGCACAAAAGTAGACAAAGTTCATTCTATTAGTAAATTCCAACTTTAATAGTGTAAATATTACCAGTTCTGCATATAAAGCTCAGATGCTCAACTGCACAGAGTTCCCGAATAAAAAGGTAGCTGGAAACTTAAACTAGTAATAGGGGGGTTAACGCTTTTGGTACAATAACACGTATTACAGGGATGATTTGGCATAAAAACTGCATAAAAAACTAGAAAGAGAAAGGTTCAATGCGCAGAGTTTCTGTCAGATCTCCTTTTTCTCATGCAAATGTACCAACATCACATCCTTGGCAGAAATCGAAACATATTTCTAAGTGAAACTTTCTCAGACCCTTAAGTTTATCTTTTATCAATCGCTCATTTAAGAGACTTACCAGGGAGAAAAATGAATCATATAACTCTGGGTGAATCTCTAAAAGTCCCAGTAAATGTTGTCAATGTGAATACTTCCATCTAAGGAAAATATAGGAATAGCCAACACAGTTTATGGTTTCTTTTGGCTAAGGACAAGCAAACACATCTAACACGAGCTAACAAATCATCTCAGTGATCAACACAGCTTTTGTTACAGTTGAAAAATATTTTGCTCCACTTAGAAGGAAATAGAAGTTTATAATTTTTTGTCAATCTTCAATCCCTTCGAATTGTTGAGATCACAATATACAATCTATACACTCAAAATCAAAAACCAAGTCCAACAGCCTTTTTAAACTAGACATAAATTTTGACATTTTATTCCCCCATTTTGTACCAGAGACAACATATAAAGTGAATGCTCAACATTTTATAAATCCCTAAAGAACAAGAAGCGCCAAGACATGCACAAGCTCAGCCTAGAGTTGATCTTGAAAGAGAAGGAAAAAAGGCAGGTTGCAAAACTGCGGAATTTCATTCTATAAGGTAGGGCTTTAGTTTTTCACAAGAAGTTCAGCCTATAGTTGATTGACAGTTTAACCTCGAAATGAATTGATTGACCGATTACCATAATTGACCCCTATGATCGGGGGAATCGGAAACTATTGCATCTTTTCTAAAACGGCACTCTCCCTTAATTTCCAAAATAATGTTCGCTTATGAAGATTTTCTCTTTAACTGAACCTCGACCAAGAATGTATCCATTTTCTCGTTGCTTTCTTCCATACTTCCAACCTTCTGAAATGCTCCTTTAACATGAGGAATTGAAAGCTTTCACTTTGAAACGCTGATAGGAATTAAGAACATACAAGTTCTTGTGTACAATATTCCCCTCTACTAGGCTTTCTAAATTTCCTAGTACTTTTAACTGCTATACCTTTCTCCCAACCACATATAGATGTTACTTCTCAGACAATGCGAGTATTCCATTATTTACTACTTATAGCGCGAAGAAGTACAACAACTCTTATTCATTTACATGAAACAATGCAATTACAGTTAAGGGAAGTTTTTATTTTTTTACCTTTGCTAACCATCAAGTTATGACATAGTTTAAATAAGCAGTTGAACAAGTACAATACACCATGAAGCCAAAAACAGTTCAGATTTGGTTTAAATAAGCAGTTGAACAAGACCATACACCATGAAGCCAAAAACAGTTCAGATTTGGCCGTTCGCTTCAATCAAAAGAAGCCACCATGCTTTAGTTCTAATTTAGTAGATCAATATCCGAAATATAAGGCAAGTTAATGAGTAAATTAACGATTAATTTCTCATATGATCACTCAACTAATACAATAGTTATTATCTCACAAAGTCACTTGTCTTCTCGATTTCAATTTTATTAAAGTGACTTTCTGAGATAACTATTAGTTAAGTGACCATCTGAGAAATCAACTCATAAATTAACTACTCCCTCTTGTGACACCTTTCGAATTTTGAGATTCAAACAAGTATAAAAAAAAAAAAATTAAAAAAAAAGAGATTCAAACAAGTTTATTTTTTACCATAATTTTTTTATATATCCTTTTAAATATTTAAAATTGTTGATCATTTTGACATATAGTACTTTTACGTAACTTCTAAATATATAAATTTCGAAATCCGAAGTATGCCACATATATTGGGACAAAGAGAGTATTAACAAAGAAAAAAAGACAAAAGAATTTCCTAATTCAAATCTCCGAAAGTGCCAAAACTTAAATCTACCCAAGGATAAGAAACACAAAGTTCTTCCACAAACTACGCATTTTTGAGCTAACTTTTTTTTATGTTACGGCCGTACAATGAGTTGTTCAGCTGAAAAAACGAAGCTCAGAAGAACAAAAACGAAGAATTTTTTCTTCGAGTTTACTTTAAAAGCAAAACGAAAAACTACAGACTATGGAATTGTTACCTCGATTCTCGAACAATAAATCGGATTTTGTGAGCTGAGAAGGTTCTACAAAATGGAGCACGAAGCTGAGCAATAAAATCAGAGTTTTTTACTTTCTTAAAACTCCGTGTCAAAGTCAAAATCAGAAAAATAAATTGAAATGAAAGAGTATTAGTTGAATGACTATCTGAGAAATCAATTCGGAAAGTAACTGTTAACAAAGAGAAAAAGATAAAAGAATTTCCTAATTCAAAATTCAAATCCCCGAAAGCGCCAAAACTTAAATCTACACAAGAATTAAAAAAAAAAAAAAAAAAAGTTCTTCCACAAACTACACATTTTTGAGCTAACATTTTTTTATGTACAACCGTCCAATAAGTTGTTCTTCTAAATAAAACAAGCTCCTTGAAGCTTTTCTTCAAGTTTACAGTAAAAGAAAAATGATGAAATACAGAGACTATGGAATTCTTACCTCGATTCTCGAGCCATGAAATTCGATTTGTGAGCTGAGGAGGTTCTAGAAAATGGAGACGAAGCAGATGGAGGAGCTGAAGCTGAGCTATGGAGAAGACTCTTTGGGAGTTGGGGAGCGGGAAAGTAATTTAGGGTCGTCTAGTCTAGACATACACCCCAGACCTAAAGATTAGGATGTTAAAACAAACCCTTGAGGGGTCTTTGGTTGGGAAACAACTTATCCCGATAAGCTATTTCGTCTCATCTTCGAGGTGAAATAAAACTAACATAATAATTTTGGGATAATTAATTATAGGATAAATTATCTCATGTATTTTGTTTCAATCAAATATAAGATAAATTAATTTTAAAATTAGTCATCTCTTATTTCTTGTACCAAACAAATTTTAAAAATATTTTTCCGTCTTATATTAATTGTTCACTTTCTCCTTTATACATTCTTTAAAAATGCATAAATAAGATGGTTAATTTTACTAATTTACTTTTATTCACTCTTTTGAAAATAAAATATTTTTGAACTAATTATAAACTTGTTTGCTTTTAAAAAATATTAGTTATAAGGGTAGAATGAGAAAAATTTAATTGAATTTGTTTTGATTTGATTAAAAGACATATAATTTGAGATATTTATTTATAATAAACTGAACAATTAATATGAGAGGAAGGGAATATGAGACTTGCTACAATTTCGACTTTTAGAAAAAGTAGCATTAATTTTGAAAAAACGACTTCCAAAATAGTATTTCATCTTTCTTTTGTTTTTACTTGTTCATTTTAGACTTTTTACGCTCATTAAAAAACAATAGAGTATGATTGATACTTCCTTCATTTATTTTTACTTGTTATATTTAAATTTACACTCCCACTAAGAAAATAATGAATGACATAGCTATTTTACCATAATATTTATATTAATTGATATTGAGTATTAGGTCTTGAAAAATAATTTGGAGAATAAGTAATTATTGGTAAGGATAAAATGCTAAAAAAAAAATCTTAATATGTGACAACTAAAAGTGAAAATTTATTTTTAAAATGGTAGACAAGTAAAAGTAAACGGATAAAGTATGAGTATTTTACTAGAATACTCATATTAATTGATGTATAGTCATTGGTCGTGGAAAATGATTTGGAATAAGTAATTTTATGTTGAGAGTAAAATAGAAATAAAATAATTGTTTTTTATTGATATACTAAACGTGACAAATAAAATTTAAAAAATTATTTTTAAAATAGTGGACAAATAGAAGTAAATGGAGATAGTAGTTTTTTAATTTGTTTGTATACATTGCTTTTCTTTTTAGCTTGTTAGAAAAGAATATTATTTTCTATATTTAGTAACTTTTTGCACTTAATATCTTATATGAAAAATTTAAGATTACAAATTTAAAAGATATTTTGATATATTACACATATATTTAGTAAAAAGATTCAAAATTTATTTTTTTTATTCTCTTAAACTTCGTGCTGAGTTAAACTAAAACAAATAAAAATGAAACTGAGGGAGTACTATTGTACTTCAAATATGAGAAGTTAGTATTTGAAGTTAAATTCAAAAAATAGAAATCGTGTTGTGTTTAGATATGCATTTTACTTTTTTAAAGAAAAAATATTGAAATTTTGTGAGTGAAAGAAACTTTTACTTAAAAAATTATTTTAATGGGCTTTTCAAACTTGTGCCAGTCAGTTTCAAGTGAAATGAAAATTTTGAGTATAACGTATGATCAAATAGTTTTTTAAAGAAAACAAGAGTAAAAAAATGATATGTCCAAACTTGGTGATACTTGTTTTCATCTTCTATTGTTTAATTACTCCCCTCCTATATTGTCAGTAATTTGAAAGATTGATTTGGTAAATCAAATTTTGATATGATAATTGGTAATTACATATTGAAGGAAAAATATTTTGATAAAATATGTTCATAATCTCTCCAACATTTGATATGTTAATTATTAGAGAAATTAAATCATATATGAAGACACAGGTCTATCACGAATTTAGGGATGGCAATGGGGCGGGGTGGGTTTTTTCTTAACCCACAAATTTAATAACCATCCAGCTCTGTCCCGCATAACCTTTCAACCCGCATAAACCCTCCCCGCTCCGTCCCCCATAACCTTTCAACCCGCATAAATCCGCCCCACACCATACCCGCACATACCTGCCCCACTCCGCCCCGTGGTTTTTTTTTTGAAAAATCTATAAAACACTGGTAACTGGTAAGGAAATATTTAAAAAAAAATTATATGCCAGTTAAGGATTTAAGATCCGGTGTTTTTGAGATTTCTTTTTTTTTTTTTTTAGGTCCTTCTGTGCAACTGCTACATACTGTATCTCAAAGACTTGGCTCCAAATTTATATATTGCATAGGCCATTTACTATTTCCAAGTTTTTTATGTGAAACAAAAGATCTAAAGTATTGAAACACCATTAATTGATAACAGAACAATGCAATATGTGAACGTTGTGTAAATATTCTTCATTTTCCCAAGGAAATGGAGGAAAGAAGTGGTTGGGGGTGGGGGTGGGGAGGAGGGGGTTGAGTGACCAAATTGTAGAAGTTTTAGTTAATTTCATGTGTGAATAGTATATATATATATATAATAAGTTTGACACTTTAGCTGCTGTAAATCCAAATGCATGTCAGCATGGGCATTTCCACATTGGTAAAAGGTCTAGAAGCTACATACAAAATTGAAGAAGATGACAGGTACAACTCACCGCGTCAATTTCCTAAAAAATCCGCAACCACCCCGTAACCCGCAGAGAGTTAAAACAAATTATATAAAATCCACACCGCACCGCTCCACACCCGCACAGACCCAAAACCGCCCCACCCTACCCCGCAGAGGTTCAAACCTGCACCGCTCCGCACCACCCCATTGCCATCCCTAATCATGATCACGATGTTTCGATCATATTCGCGAAGAACAACCCAGACCCGACCCATCCCGCTCCCTCTGACCTCACGCGATAGCGATCACCTCTCCCGCGACCATGATAAAGGAACTCAATTCCCTTCGAGATCGCGATGGGAGAATCGCGAACGAGAGCCAAATGGGCCCTGCACCAGTAACCAGCTGCAAGGAAAACAAGAAATTCCCCGAATAGACACTCGAGATTCGTTTGGAACCTTGTGAACACAAACTGATTATGCTACTAGATCAAAATTGACATTCTAAACTCAATAAAATCATCAGATTTTTGAACAGGTGTCATTATCAATGGATATTGACTGAAGTCAACTCTAAGCCATAAACCTCCAGGTTTCCAACCAACTACTCAAAATTCACCTGAACACCTCGGGACCCGAACCAAAGGTGTTACTAACCCAAAAATGGCATTCTGAACTGACGAAATTTCCATACAACCTTTAAATCTCCAAATATTGACCAAAGTCAACCACATCAACTTCAAAACCTTTCAAATTGAAAAACTCACATAAAACTCAACCGACTACCTTGAGAACCATGTCACCCACACCCGCAAATCACAAATATCTTAATACAACTAAGGAGAGGGGTAAAATGGTTAAAACACACTAAAATTCAAAAATTACCATGAGGATTGTTACATCATCCACCACTAAAATACATGTCCATCCTCAAATATAAGGATAAGAAATTATTTGAAGTGTGGAAAAGCTGAGGATATCTACTTCACATGTCCAACTTTGTCTTCCAAGTAGCGTCCTCAACTGGACGATGCTCCCACTGAACCATCAGTAAGACTATCTCCATGAATCTTAAGTTCTGAATCTGCTTATCCAAAAAGGCTATGGGCTTCTCCTCAAATGTCAGATGCTAATCTAAATTCACCGAATCCCGTTGAATCATATGAGAACCATCGAAATGATACTACTTCAACATCAAGACATGGAAAACTAAATGCACAACTGAAAGACCTGGAGGTAAAGCCAACTCATAGACCACTTTCCCAACACGCCGAAAGATCTCAAAAGGGCCAATAAACCTCGGGCTAAGCTTGAACTCCTTCCCAAGCCTCATCACACCCTTCATTGGAAATACCTTCAACATAACCTGCTCACTAATCATGAACTCTAAGTCACGAACTCTCTGATCTACATAACTCTTATGTCTACTCTGGGCTATCAGAAATCGGTCCTGAATCAACTTCACTCTATACATCGAATCTCTCAACAAATCAGTATCCCATGACCTAGCCTCAAAGGAATCAGACCAAGCAACTGGAGATCTATAATTTCATTCATACAAAGCCTCAAATAATGCCATATAAATGCTGGAATGTTAACTATTGTTGTCGCCAAACTCTAGCAAAGGCAAGAATTGGTCCCACTGACCACCAAACTTGATCACACAAGCTCAAAGTATATCTTCCAAAACCTGAATAGTCCGCTCTGACTGACCATCAGTCTGTGGGTGAAACGTTGTGGTCATCTCTAACTGAGCGCACAAATCTCACTACATAGAACTCCAGAAGTGTTATGTGAACTTAGTATCTCTATATGAAATGATCAATCTATCTACAATCACCCAAATAGAGTCAAAATTTCCCAAAGTCTGGGGCAACCAACCATGAAGTCCAGAGTGATACTTCACTTAGGTATAGGCATCCTCTGACAATTCAAACACTTAGCCACGAACTCCAAGATGATCTTCTTCATCCTACACCATCAATAATGTTACTTCAGGTCATGATACATCTTAAATGCACCCAAAAGAATAGAATACCTTGAACTATGAGTCTTCTCCATGATCAATCTAGTCAAGTCACCAACTCAAGGAGCACAAATCCGACCCTTGATCCTCAAAATATCCTCCTGGTCAAAAATTGCTTCCTTGACTTCACCTCTCAATACTTTATCTTGAATGATGTAAAAAATTTCATCCTCGAACTGTCTATCCTTAATTAGTTCCATCAACAAAGATCGTGCCTCAACGCAAGCAAGAACTCTATCAGGCTCAAACATATCAAGTCTCACAAAGCTATTGGCTAAAATCTAACTATCCATAGCCAAAGGTCACTCCTCCGCCATCAACACGACAAGACTATCCATACTCACCGCCTTCCTACTGAAAGCATCTGCCATTATATTGACCTTACCCAGATGATAAAGAATAATCGTGTCAGTCTTTCAACTATTTCAACCAACTGCAATGTCTCAAGTTCAGATCCTTCTAGTTGGATATGTACTAAAGGCTGATGATCATTCAACACCTCACAATGAAATCCATACAAGTAGTTGCCACACACACAAAAAAAGATTCAAACAAGTTTATTTTTTACCATAATTTTTTTATATATCCTTTAAATATTTAAAATTGTCGATCATTTTGACTTATAGTACTTTTATATAACTTCTAAATATATAAATTTGGTTTCAAAAAATTGAAGATTCCATACTCAAATTCACAGCCAAAAATTGAATTGTTAACTTTTGAAATCCAAACTATGTTACATAAATTGGGACAAAGAGAGTATTAACAAAGAAAAAAAGACAAGAATTTCCTAATTCAAAGTTCAAATCTCCGAAAGCGCCAAAACTTAAATCTACCCAAGAATAAAAAACACAAAGTTTCTTCCACAAACTACACATTTTTGCGCTAACATTTTTTTTTATGTTACGACCGTACAATGAGTTGTTCGGCTGAAAAAATGAGGCTCAACGAAGAAGTTTTTCTTCGAGTTCACTTTAAAAGCAAAGCAAAAAAATACAGACTATGGAATTGTTACCTTGATTCTCGAGCAATAAACTCGGATTTTGTGAGCTGAGAAGGTTCTAGAAAATGGAGCACGAAGCTGAGCAATAAAATCAGAGTTTTTAACTTTCTTAAAACTCCATGTCAAAGTCAAAATCAGAAAAATAAATAAATTAGAGTAGCTAACATTTTTTTATCTACAACCGTACAATAAGTAGTTCTTCTAAAAAAAAAAAAAACAAGCTCATTGAAGCTTTTCTTCAAGCTGTCGGAATTCTTTTAACTTGTAATCTGTTTGGCAGTTATTATTTTTTTCTCAAAAGTGCTTATATTTTTTAAAAAATGCTTATTTTTAAAAAGTGGAGTGTTTGACCAAACTTTTGAGAGAAAATAAGTGTTTATAGTGAGTAGCAGAAACTATTTTTCAAAAGTTAAAAAAGGTAGTTTCTTCCTAAAACCACTTAGTTGAAAAGTACTTTCGAAAAAAATACATTTAGCACTATTAAAAAGTTTGATCAAATAATAATTAATGCTCAAAAGTGATTTTTAAATTTATTGCCAAACAAAAACTGCTTTTTCATTAAAAGTGTTTTTTTAAAAAAGCACTTTTAAAATAAATATTTTTCAAAATAAGCTGATTTTAGAAATTTGACCAGACAAAATATTAGTAAATAAAAGGGCGTGGGAGATTTCCTTTAACATGATAACCCTTATAACTTACAAGATTAGAAAACAGAATACTAACACTAAACACCATGAATAAATCTATAATGTAAGAAGATTACACTTATAACATTTTTAACCTTTTGGGTTACATGTTATAACATGTAACATGGCAAATTTGCCTCAATCTATATCTCGTGTATAACTAAGTCTGATGTGGAAAAAAAATACTTCTAAGTTTGAGATGTGATCCCAAGAGTTAAAGACAGGATCATTGTGAAATATGGGTCCTGGAATTTCGTATTCTGCAAGTGGCTTAGAGTACCAATAATCATCGTCTTTTTTACTTCCCTTCATGGAGTCAATCGAACTAATTGATGAATTAAATTTTTGATCCTTCTCCACAATTTTTCTTACGATTGTTTCTGTCCTTGATTTTTTAGGAATTGATGTTAAAGAAAACCCTGATTGTTCAGTAATAGCTTCATCTTTTTTGGTGGCAGCCAATTCCTTACGTTTTCTTTGAGGTTTATTTTGATACTTCGCCATAAATAAACTAAGCAGAAAATTAAAACTTCTCTCTGATAAATTTTCAATAATATGATTAGTGGCCTTATAGCCCTTTTTATAAGCATTATAATCCTAATATTAGATGGAGAAGGATTTTGATGTTCCCTTAATTGAGACGCCCAAATACTTTTGACACAGGGAAAGAAAAAGTGGGAGAATTTTTATATTTTTTGGAATATGACAATCCTTATTATATTGGGACATTAAAGAGTATAAATATTAGGCAACATTATTAGAAACAGTACCACATATTTTGGCAAACTCGGTTCCAAGACTATAAAATATTAAGCAATTGAATTCAAATAATTTAGTTTTCCTTTAGTCTTAAACTATCTTGTCGCGTTTCTCTTTCACTAGCCCCTTAAAAGAGCAACTCAGTGCAGTAAAGCTCCCGCTAAGTGTGAGATTTGGGGAAGGGAAAGACCATAAGGATCCATTTTACGCAGGATAATATGCCTGATAGCTCCATTTTAGGACCCCTATTCAACTACGAGCTCTTTTTTGAGCAAGACCATCGTGCGCCCGATTTTCAAGTTGTCAAATCGGAAATGTTACCCAACCTGTGATTTGTGAACAATGCTATTAGGGAAAAGCCTTTATGTGAATTTCCTATTCCGGCTAGTGGACCTCTGCTTAAGGCCGTAGGATTGGGGATTATGTTGTCGTTCGTTTTAGTTGCGGGTGTTATCCCAGAGGTCGTTTCTCTTTTACACGTCCCTTAAAAAATATTATTTAGGAGAGTGTTTTTTTTTTCTATTTTACATATTGGGTTCTAAGTAGAAATGCGAATGGAAAATAGAGGGAAAACAAATAAAGGGAAAAAAAGAGTGAATTGTAGTTTAACTTTATAAAAAAGAGGTGGGAGACAGAAACATTCTTGTGCTTAAGTATGGGAGCACTCCTCCTTGTTATAGTGAGGCAAGAAGAAAGCAAGTCTCGCGCCGTCGTCATTGTCGCTCGCTCGGCTTCGGCTTCGCCAATCGAGAGATTATCTTTTTAGACAAAATTCATTTGAAACTTGAGAGTTAATGATAGGAAAATTTTCTCCATATGCAGACGCACCCGAGCATATGCAGATGCATGTCACAACGCACCTCGAAGGGACGCGACCCTTTTAGGCACTGTTTGAAGATGAAATGACGACATGCGCGTGCAGGTACCCATCTGCGGACACACCTGGGCCAACGCATGTCAGTGTCCATATTCTATCTTTTGACAAACAGCGACATGTGGGAGCAGGTGGGGTCCGCAGGTCGGCGACGATCCGAAATAGTACGTCTTTTTAAGAAACATTGCTTCAGTTCTGAAGCACCACCTTTTGGCTATAAATACCTAATTTTTTCCTCAGGTGAAGATACGAAGTTTTGAAGTGAAAATACTCTTCTTCATCCTAAAAAAACTCTAGTGTGATCTATAAATCGTTGAGTGAGTTCGTAGTTCCGTAAATTTGAGGTACCACCATTTGCTGAAGTGAATCATTTTATCCTGGGAGGATATATTCCATTAACGTCGGGTACTTGACGTGAATAATTTCCTTAAGGACACTGTGAATTCGGTGGACTTGATTCTTTCATTTCTTCATCTCTTTCTTATGATTTTTCTATTTTTCCATAAAATAGTTTGAACTTCTTTGTTGTTCTTGAATTTGTTGTTGAAGTTCTTGCAGTAAATACAGATTGTACCCGAAAAACAACAATCTTAAGGAAATTATTAATCTGTATTTTTTGGTTTCTGGAGATTAAAATCTTTTGGTTTTCTACTCTGTTTGAACTTGATAGTGATTTGAAAATATAAAAACTTCATCACAAGTTAAAGTTCATTCGGTTGGCGATTTGAAGAATATAAAAACGTCATCGTTAAACTAGAAACAAGTTGTTTAGAGTTTAAAACTTTATTGTTAGTATTTGTGATACTAAATTGTTTATCTATTTGTGACAGCAAAATGACTAATGATACTAATATTGTTACTTCAAGCCGTTTGAATGTTACTCCTGCCACGGCATCGGCGAAAAAACCAGAAAAATTTTCTGGTATTGATTTCAAAAGATGACAGCAGAAGATGTTCTTTTATTTGACTACTTTAAGTCTGCAAAGGTTCATCACGAAAAGAATTCCAGAATTGTCGGAAGAGACTCCAAATAAAGAACGGTTCATTGTGACAAAAGCTTAGAAACACTTAAATTGTTTGTGTAAAAATTATATTCTGAGTGGCCTACAAGTCGATTTGTACAATGTGTATAGCAACATGAAGACTCTAAGTATCTCTGGGATGCTTTGGAAAAGAAGTACAAAACAGAGGATGCCGGAATCAAGAAATTCATTGTTGCAAAATTTCTGGACTTCAAGATGGTAGACAGTAAAGCTGTAGCTATCCAAGTCCAAGAGTTGCAAGTCATAATCCACGATCTCCTTGCTGAAGGTAGAATATCATTTAATACCTTTGTTAAATATTTTCAGAATGTTCTAAATATTCACTTAACCTTTGTTGTAGGTTTGGTTGTGAATGTTGCTTTTCAAGTGGCTGCAATAATCAAGAAGTTACCACCTTTGTGGAAGGACTTCAAAAACCACTTGAAGCATAAACACAAGGAGATGTCAGTCAAAGATCTCATTGTGAGGTTGAGGATTGAAGAGGACAATAAGGCAGCGAAAAAGAGGTCTCATGGGAATTCAGCGATAACTAGAGCAAATATTTTTGAAGATGATCCCATAAAGTCAAAGAAGAGAATGAAAGCATCTGAACAATAAGGCAATCCTCCTAAGAAGAAATTCAAAGGAAATTGCTTCAGTTATGGCAAAGTTGGCCACAAATCTACTGA
The DNA here is from genome assembly GCA_031232105.1 of Capsicum rhomboideum. Taxonomy (NCBI): domain Eukaryota; kingdom Viridiplantae; phylum Streptophyta; class Magnoliopsida; order Solanales; family Solanaceae; genus Capsicum; species Capsicum rhomboideum. The sequence continues at coordinate 154,916,481 of CP124714.1, forward strand.
TTTTCGGGCTCCGGAGAAGGGCAAGAAAGAGGATCAAGCAAACATGGTTGAATCCAAATAAGAAATAGACAATCTTTGTGTCATGCTTTCGAAATGCAATCTAGTTGGTAATCCTAGAGAATGGTGGACGGATTCCGGTGCCTCTTGTCACGTGTGTGCCAACAAAGAACTATTTGCATCATATGCTCCAGCTCAAGCTGATGAGAAGATATTCATGGCGAACTCCGCTACGGCAAAGGTTGAAGGAATAGGCAATATTTACTTGAAGATGATTCTGGCAAGGTGGTGACACTAAACAATGTCCTTCATATTTCGGAGTTGCGAAAGAACTTAGTTTCTACTTCACTTCTGACTAAGAATGGATTCAAATGTGTATTTATTTCTGATAAAGTTATAATAAGTAAGGGCGAAGTGTATGTAGGTAATGGTTACCTCACCAAGGGCCTTTTTAAGATCAATGTAATGACAATTGATATGAATAAAAGTTTTGGTTCTTCTTACTTACTTGAGTCAAATAATTTATGGCATGAACGTTTAGGACATGTCAATTATGAAACCTTGCAAAAACTGATTAGTTTGGAAGTTTTGCCTAACTTTAAGTGCAGTAAATCAAAGTGTCAAACATGTGTTGAATCTAAGTATGCTAAGCATCCGTATAAGTCTGTTGAAAGGAATTCTAATCCCTTAGACTTAATTCACACAAACATTTGTGATATGAAGTCGACACCATCTCGTGGTGGAAAAAAAATATTTCATAACTTTTATTGATGATTGCACTAGGTTTTGTTATATTAATTTACTAAATAGTAAGGATGAAGTAATAGAAGCATTTCGGCAATATAAAACTGAAGTTGAAAATCAGTTGGATAAAAAGATTAAAATGATAATGTCACGCCTCAAATCCCATTGGGGCGGACTGGCACCCGAAGTCGCTAAGGCCCGAGAGAACCAACCTATACATTCGTATACATTCATATGCATGTCACCAAATGAACACCATTCTGCTTAATATAGATACAAGATGTTAACGATGGAAGTAAGGGAAAGACATTCAAATAGATATGAAACTTGGCTGTTAGGGCCACCACATCAAAAGGGTCATACATTCCTTCGTTCATCTTACAACGTCTACAAAGCCTCTAACAGATACATAACCACCTAAATTCGGGACAAGTCCCCACTTTATACAACTATGACACAGTACCAAAACCAATATGTACACATGACACAGAAAGCCCCGAATCAATATGGAGCTCACCAACAGTCTGCAGATGATCTGTATTCTACTGTGGAGGTCTACTAGCTCCTGTGCCTGCAGCAAGTAAGGTAAGTCCCCCAAGGGACGTCAGTACAAAAGAATGTACTGAGTATGTAAGGCGATAAGCAACTGTAAGAAATATAAGAACTCCAATGGAATCAAATACAAGTGAGTGGACAATATTGATAAACCACCATTCTGTATGTGTGGAACCACGTACATTGCCTTCATTACTTTCTTTGTTTTTACGTTCATATCATTATCATTATCAATCATATAATGCCCCGGCCCCAATTGATCAGTGGGAAATCATAACATTGGGATCGTCTCTAGCTAGGCTTATGCCCCTTTGAGCTACCACCCATAAATCAATGAAGCAGGTTCGTCTCTAGCTAGGCTTATGCCCTTTTGAGCTGCCCCCTGCCAGGTTCGGCTCGAGCTAGGCTTTCGCCCAATTGAGCTACCCCTGATCCAATAATCTCGGGATCGTCTCTAGCTAGGCTTTCGCCCCTTTGAGCTACCACCCGTACTCAAATAACCATATATGCATTACTTCATTCCTTTACTTTTGTGAGATTGATACATTGGTGGTCATAACATTATTGGAACTTTGGAATAATAGTCAATGAATAAGAGACATGTGAATAACGATTTATAAAAAACCTGAAATGAGACACTTTAGGACATTTTGGAATGGAAACCAGTTAGGAAACAATGAGAACAATAGGAGCTGCCAAGAAATATGGAAAAGAGAAACCTTACATACCTTATCCTTCCAACGTGTGACTATAACAGTTTAGCTCTTCCTTAAAGCGCTACTCTACAATAGGAATACATGACAGAACTTACATTAGAAGTCAACTACATTACAAACCAATAGGATTACACACCAAGTTTATGTTTTACACTTCTTTCTCAATACATCGTCACATTTACTTCACCACATCACCTAAACACCTTTCACCACAACACATTACAATTATTCCACCATTGATACAATTTAAAACGTCTCCGGACTACCCTATTAGAGCTATCCAATAGGTACCATGAGTTGGTGATTGCATCCAAAAAGGGTAGAGGGACCTTGGAGGGTCAAAGAGAAACAAAAACGAGCCAAACGAGGTCCTGGAAGAACCTGCGAAGCCACCTACACCCACAGGTGGTGAGGTGCGGCCGTAGGTGCTCCCTTGGCCCTTTCCAGGGCCACCTGCTCCCGCAGGTGCCTCACCTGCGAGGGCGGGTGCCCGTTTCGGCTGCCAGGGGTCACTTTTGGGTCCTTTTTTGCAATAAATGATCTATGGCCATAAGTAAGCTTCTCTTTTCATATTTTAGGTTAAATTTGATGCCAAGGAACAATTTTGGTTTCAACATACACATGAACATCACCAAAACTATGTTCTCCTTTCACTACACCACAAGTTCCATGCACAATTTCATAACAACCTTTCTACAAATCATACACAAGAAGGAAACAAGTTAGGGCCATAACCACATCCTAACATGTTAACAACCACATCCTAACATGTTGACATCTCATCCATATCATTCACTTCCTTCAAGACCTCAAGTCTCCTTTCAAGTTTAAGTCACATAGAAGGCAAATCCTTTAGCAAAGAAGCAAAAGTGGACTACTCAACACTTTTAAACATAACCAACATGATTTACACAACCCCTCATGCATATAATATATTAAACCATAAGAGTAAACACTTACCCAAGCTTGCAAAGAGAGGATCTTGTCCAAAGGGTTGTTGCTTAGGGTTTGAGAGAGGAGTGGATATTTTTGGAAAAATCTAGAATTATGCAAGTGTATTGTGCTGAATAAAAATCTGATTTTTAGACTTATATAGTCCCTCAAGGTCATCCTTAGCCAAACACTTGGTCATAATTAATGTGTTTACTTGGTCAATTCTAGAATGGGTCATTTCCCTTTTTGGGCCATGTCTTATTGCTTAATTATTTGGGCTCAATTGAGCCCATTATTACAAGATTAATTTATCCTAATAAAGTTAGTGGGTAATTCACCTCATATCAAGTTTAAATAATTCCATAACTGTTAAGGTAATCAAATAGGCTATGAAATGTACGGAGTGTTACAGATAAGAAGTGATAAGGGTGGAGAGTATGAACTTTTTTTTGCGGAGATATATTTGAAAAATGGAATTATCCAAAAACTACTGACCCGTACTCACCTCAATCAAATGAAATTGTGGAAAGGAAAAATTGAATGTTGAAGAAAATGATTAATGTCATACTTATAAGTTCAGGATTACCGCAAAACTTCTGGGGGGAAGCTATCCTTACAGCAAACCGAATACTCAATCGAGTGTCCCATAATAAGACAAGATCTATTCCATATGAGAAATGGAAAGGAAGGAAACCCAACTTGAAATATTTCAAAATGTGGGGGTGTCTAACCAAAGTTCAAGTTTCTATACCCAAAAGGGTGAAAATAGGACCAAAAATTGTAGACTGTATTTTCATTGGATATGCTAAAAAAAGTAAAGCATGTCAATTTTTGGTTCATAAACTCGAACATTAGGATATTCCTGATAATACGGTCATTGAATCAGATAATGATGAGTTCTTTGAACACATTTATCTATATAAGGTAAACATGAGCTGTCTAATGAAGGGTCTAAACGACCATAGATGAACCAAAGGAGAATGTACTTAATGAAGAGAATCTAAGGCGTGGTAAACGTCAAACGCCGTTGACTTTCTTCGGATCAGATTTTGTAATATTTTTTCTTGAAAATGAGCCTCAAACATTCAAATAAGCGATGTCGTTTACGGACTCATTCTTTTAGAAAAAATCATTCAATGGTGAGATTGATTCAATCTTGAGCAACCATACTTAGGAGTTAGTTGATCTTCCTCCAGGAAATAAATCTTTAGGTTCAAAATGGATCTTCAAAATAAAAATAAAAATTATTGGTACTATTAACAAATACAAGGCAAGACTTGTTGTGAAAGGCTTTAGACAAAAAAAGGCCTTGATAATTTTGACACATACTCTCCAGTAACAAGGATAACGTTCATTCAGATGTTGGTTGCATTAGTTGTGGTATATGGTCTTGAAATTCATCAAATGGATGTGAAAACAACTTTCTTAAATGGAGAATTGAAGGAAGAAATTTACATGGAACAACCCGAGGATTTTGTGGTTCCTGGTAAAGAAAGAAAAGTGTGAAAACTTGTTAAGTCACTTTATGGACTAAAACAAGCACTCAAACAGTGGCATGCAAAGTTTGACCAAACCATGTTGGCAAACAGATTCAAGATAAATGAATGTGATAAATGAGTTTACATTAAATACACTCCAAATCATAAAGTCATTGTTTGCTTGTATGTTGATCATATGTTGATTATCAATAGAGACATTTCTGACATAAATGCTACGAAACGAATGTTTGAGAGCAAATTTGAACTATTAGACCTTGGAGTTGAGGATGTGATCTTAGGAATAAGAATTCATAGAACTCCATGAGTTTTAATATTGTCACAGTATCATTAAATTGAAAAGGTACTTGACAAATTCAAGTATTTAAACTTCAATATTGCCAAGACTCCATTAGATGTGAGCTTTACACTTCAAAAGAATGAAGGTGAAAGTGACTTACAGTTGGACTATGCAAGAGTGTTGGGAAGTTTGATGTATACCATGAATTGTACGCGACCAGATATAGCATGTGTTATTAGTAAATTGAGTCGGTACATGAGTAATTCCAATCAAACTCATTGGATCGCAATGAAAAGAGTTTTGGGGTATCTAAAGCATACTCAAGACTATGTTTTGCAGTATAACAAATATCCAGTGGTAATTGAAGGTTATAGTGATGCAAATTGGATTACCGGATCAAGTGAAGTAAAATCCATGAATGGATATGTATTTACTCTTGGTGGAGGAGCAGTCTCTTGAAAATCATCCAAACAGACATGCATTGCTCGCTCTATAATGGAATCTGAATTTATTGCATTAGATAAAGTCGGTGAAGAAGCTGAATGGCTCCAAAATTTTGTTGAAAGATATTCCTTATTGGCCCAAACCTTTGGCACCAGTATGCATACACTGTGATAGTCAAGCTGCAATAGGTAGGGCAGGGAGCATGATGTATAATGGTAAATCTCCTCATATCAGACGAAGACATAATACCATTAGAGAACTACTCTCTAGTGAAATTATTACGATTGACTATGTGAAGCCAAAGGATAATGTGTCGTATCCACTTATAAAAGGCCTAACTAGAGAGGGAGCTGAGAGATTATCGAAGGGAATGGATTTAAGGCCTAGGAAAAGTCATCACGGTGGTAACTCTACCTAGCAAACTGGAGATCCCAAGAGCTAGGTTCAAGGAGATCAAATAAAGTTGTGACTACGGTTCAACATTGTCAATTAACTCAATCCATTCTCATAATGAAGACAATGTTCAGGAAACAAGGATAAAGCTTATGGTTTGAAGCTTTTTAATAATTTCTAAGTTTGGCAGGTATGACCAAATAGTTTGATCTATAAGATCAAAATGTTTAGGAATCACCTATGTGAAGATGAAGTGGAAGCTGCTTCAAGGAAAATGATAGTAAAGGTCTATTCTCTAATCTCTTATAAAATCAGGTAGTGTTCATGGCTAAAATGAACAAAATAGTGAGAACCATAAATGATAAAAAGATGGTTGTGTGACTTGTGTTGTCTAGGTGTACACTAAAGTTCGATGGTTCAAAGATATCACATCTACCAATTGATCGAGTGCATCCGATATAAGTTCACTACGGAAAGTTCAAAAGAAAACCTACTTATCTAGATGCAATTAGTCTTTGCTTGTAGATCACACATTTGTCCATATATTTTTTTGATGAAATAGTTATTTCCCATTCATGTGGTGGATTGTTGGGCTCTAAGTGAAAATATGAACGAAAAATTGAGGGAAAACAAATGGAGGGAAAAAGGAGTAAATTGTAGTTTCACTTTATAAAAGAGAGTTTCTCCCACATTGGTGAGAGAATAACATTCTTGTGTTTAACTATGGGAGCACTCCTCCTTGTTGTTAGTGAGACAAGAAGAAAGCAAGCCTCGAGTCATCGTCGTCATCGCTCGCTCACTCGGCTCGGCTTCTGCTTCAGCTTAGGATTGAATTCGGATTTGGATTTGGATTTGTCAAATAATAGATTGAGAGATTATCTTTTTTGACAAAATTCATTTGACAATGACTTTTTAATCAAAATATCCGATAGAAATGGATGCATGTCATATCGCACCTCGAAGAAATGCGACCCTTTGAGGCACTGTTTGAAGACGAAATGATGACATGTGCACGCAGGTGCCCATTTGCAGACTCACCTGGGCCAATGCATGTCAGTGTCGACTTTCTGTTTTTTGACAAAAGTCAACCTGTGGGCGCATGTGGGCCACCTGCGGCCGCATGTGGGCCATCTGCGGCCGCAAATAGGTCACATGCGGGCACAGGTGGGGTTCGCAAGTTGGCGACGGTTCGAAACAGTGCAATCTTTCATGAACCATTGCTTCCTTTCTGAAGCACCACCTTTTGGCTATAACTACCTGATTTTTTTTTCCTCAGGTAAAGGCACGAAATTTTGAAGTGAAAATACTCTTAATTCTTCTTTAAAAAACTCTAGTGTGATTTACGAATCGTTGAGTGCGTTTGTAGTTCAGCAAATTTGAGGTACCACTATTTGCTGAAGTGAATCATTTTATCCTGGGAGGATATATTCCATTAACCTCGGGTTCTTACGGTGGATAATTTCCTTAAGGACACACTGTGAATTCGGTGGACTTGATTCTTTCATTTCTTCATCTCTTTCTTATGATTTTTCTATTTTTCCATAAAATATTTTGAACTTCTTTGTTGTTCTTGAACTTGTTGTTGAAGTTCTAGCTTGTTGTAAATACAGATTGTACCCGGAAAACAACATTATCCTCACTTATGAATTATGCCTAGAGTAATATCTTTTCATTGAATATTTACTCTATTGAGGTGTTTGTATATTCAAGAACAATTACTATTAAGGATAAAATGCAAAAGCATAATTAATTTTATCTTGAAATTTCTAAAATGATAAATAATTTTAAACAATTAATTATTTTTAGAAATCACGACAGATAATTTGAGACGAGGGGAGTGTAATTTAATAGCATGTGATCAGGTGAACACTTCAAGGCTAATACCAGGGATTAGGGAGGAAGCAAGCATGGGATTAAACTTAAATAATAGAGTACTTTGAGTTCTTGCAATAATAATAAACTAAAGGGGAAGTCATTATATTTAATTAATTGAAAATGGAAAAGCTTAGAAAATAAAACAAAAGAACACATTATCGTAATTTTGAATTGTCTTTTTGAGTAATGAATAAACATAATTAGCTACCTTTGCTTGTTGAAAAGTCCAATAACACTGAGAAAGCCTTGCAAAGAAAAGAAATACTCCCTCCCTTTTTATTTTATTCCACCCATATTGACTTGACATTCTCTCGAAAATATTTATTAAAGATTTATTTTTATTAAATTCCTTAAGAAAATATTTATTAGACATTTATTTTACTAAACTAATTTTATTAGTTATGCATTCAAAATTTAAATTTGACGACTAATACTTTATGTAGTTATTTAATAATAATAAGGTAGTATTGGAAGAAGATGATAAATTTCTCTTGATTTCACAAATTAGAAAAGTAAATTTAAACAACAATTTTTAGTAAGGAGGTCAACTAAAATGAGACGGAAGGAATAAAAAATAAAAATCCAAGTGCTCTATGGCTTTTTATTTAGGTATTAAAGTTGACTTTGACTATTGGTTGCTTCTATAGACACATATTGCTAGGTTTTCACATTTCACACGCATGTTTACGACCCACAAGGAACTAAGATTATTTTTTAGTACGCAAATTGGTAAATTAAAATGGTTTCGTTTATTAGTGGTGAGATTTTTAAGTTGAATCACAAATTATCCTCCGAATGAAGAAAATTCTAATAAATAATAATTTCCTCCTTCAATAGACCTTGCGAATGCATGAATTCAAATAAGTAGGGTTAATGAATTCAGAACAAAAGATAATTTTACAAAAGAAGAAAAAAAAGAAAAAATACAAGTTAACCTCGTTTGTTGTAGGACCAGGTAAAACAATGGAACGAGAGTATCCATACATAAAATATACTCATAATTGTTAATTAAAGTTTCAATACTTTGGAAAAACCATTTAGATCTCTCTTGAAATTCAAAACTCATCTTACTTAGACATTGGCTGATGTTTTAATACAACTTTATAGAATATATTTGACGTATACTAAATAAACGTTTAAACATGAATATGGTGATATTTGGAATACGTACGTAGTATTTGAAGGTTAAGTTGAAAAAAGATATTTGAACATGTATTTCACTTGAAAAAAACATTGAAGTTTTTGCGAAAGATTTTATTTCTTTTTTTACTTGAAAAATGTTGATAGAACTTGTTTTGCAAACTTGAAAAACTCAACTTCAAATTAAAGTGAAATCGACTACATTAATGTATAATCACATAGTTATTTGAAGGAAAAAAATAAGTTGAAAAAAAAAAGCAACCAAAAAAATTGTATGCTCAAAGGATACCAAATTAAGCAACAAATTGATCATGAAATTCCTTATAATTTGTACACTGTTAAACTTTAATTATCACCGTTACATGTTGAATTCTCAAAGTTACTATACTTCTAAGAAATCATAGTTTCTCAATTACCAATTGCAAAGGATTAATCAATAACCCACGTATCTAGCTTTTTTTAAAAAAAAATAATAATCATCTTTGGTTTATCTAAAAATATTAAGTACTAACATTTAGAGCTCTTGTTATTTCTCAACGGAAGTGTGTTGTGCTCATTGCTATCAAATGAGTCATTTGGTATATAGTTTTGGACCCATGGTAACCTGTTTTATTTACCGCGTTCTAAATCTATTCTTTATCTATTTTTTTAATGAAGCTGTAAACATATATATAGAGTCTGAACAAAAAGTACTAGATTCAAGTGAACTCACAATTCTAATAATACATCGGACAAACCCGCAATTAACAAAGAGCTTAATATTTGTAACAAAAAACAAACAAACTCACAATTAAGTATAACACCAAAACTACATATTATTCAATTGCACTATAAAATTGTTAACAAAAAGGAGTTAATTATAAGTACACACACTCTTAACGTAAAATAAATATCCTTGGAATTATTACATCAAATACTTCAGATGAATCATTATTAAGAAAATAATTAATCATGTTCTTGACGATCAACCACACCAAATCATCAAATGTGGTTTATTTATTCATAATACGAACTTAATTAATTAATAATTATTATTAAATCACCTAACCTTAATTAATTAGGCGTAATCACACAAGCCATAAAAGCAATATCCACCAGTCATGCATCTGTTGTTGCAATATCCGCAATGCCTCTTATCAAAAGACAAATTCACACATTCTCTCCTACAACAAGTCTCAGTAAATGGACATTTTTTCTTGCACGCACCGCAGTTGTGATCATCGTACGATAAATCGATGCATTTGTTGTTGCAGCACGTTGTGTTTTTACCACCTATTTGGAACGCGGTACAGATTTCGTGGTCCTTGTGGCAGTGATCGGCTGCTCTAGGGTTCTTCGGTTTCTGTTGTTCGGCTAGAAAACGGCTTGCTACTAATTTTCTCTTCAACGGAGGTAATGTGGGAACTGGTGTTCTTTTGGCTTCTGTGTTTTCGATTTTTTTAACGGTTTGAGTAGTGGTGGTGATGATAGTTATGGCGATAGCCATGGTGATGGCGAGGGAGATCAAGATTTTCATCACCTTCATCTTTTCGAGAAGGTGAAATGTACGTTGAGGTGCTCAATTTCGTTATTTTTGTTTGAGGGGTAAGGGAAAGAAGAATGAAATGTTTGAGAGACTTGATGAAGGGGTACTTATATATACATACTTCCTAGCTCCCAACTCATTTTATATTGAAACATTTGAGTGAGCGGTATGAAGTTTAAAAAAGAAAGAAAAGACTTTTTAGAGAAGAAATTCATAATTTGAAGTTTAATAAAAAAATGTCATTAAGAGTTAAATGAAAAGTTTAACGTTATATCTTTTTAATATAAAAAAAAAAAAAGAGATAAGTATCTATCCCCCCCTCCCCCCAAACTAATGCCGAAGTTGCTACGACACACTCCAATTTTACGGGAGTCTTATTATCCCCCTGAACTATTTTTAACTAGAATAAATACCACCCTAATGCTGATGTGGCATAGACAACCAAATGAGTATCAAGTATGTGTACTACGTGCGCTTCACATACTTTTTAATATTAATAAATCTTTATTTTTTCTTTTTTTGCCATTAAAACCCTTTTTTCTTTTTCTTATTTTCTAAATCCTTTTTTCTCTTTACTTATTTTTGAATTCTTTTCTTCATTTAAATGGGAAATAGTCTTTGCCAAGCGGTTTTTTTCTAATAGTGAGATTGGAAGCTTAGGATCTTTGAAAGAGCATGAACATTGAGCGGAGACGATGATGGAAGCCGCAAGCTACTCGCTTCAATTCAAGAAACTTGAGAAGCATAAGTTGCTGGAATTCGAAGTTAGTCGGAGATGGTCACCGACGACGAACAGGGTACTCCAAATTCCGGCATGAAAAGTCTCAAATGTAACAACTATTAATGGCAATTGAAAAATCAGTGGCCTAAAATTTGGGGAAAGTGATTTAAAAAATCATTTTTTTATAAGTATTGTTGAAGAGGATTTGTTTATTTTTTTCCACATAAAGTTTGCTTGTTTCAAGATTGCAATTTGATGAGATTTAAGTTTATTAGTGGATCAGATGTAAACAGTTTCAAATGGAGAAGAAGAGGTTTAGAAGAGGCGAAATGGTCTTCTGGATCCTTATATTTGTCCAAGTTTGTAAAGTGGACGCTTCTACTTAGCTTTTTGTCATCTGAACCCTTTAACCCATCAGAACACAACTTTTTAAACCCTTTTTGGGTTTAATAACTTGAGCATGTAGCACAAAAGTTGACACATCATTAAAAATTTAAAAATTAATTTACACGTAGGAAATTACGTGTAATGGACTTTCTTCTCAAGATTTCCATAGCTTTGCAGCTCATTCCAAGAAAAATTCAGAAGGAAAACATTTAATAAAGAACATTGCTGGCCATTTTGAGAAGCTTTTTGGCAAGAATGAAGAAGCCAAGAAAAGAAACGAGGAAGGATCGAAGAAGGATGATTCTTCTGACATGTCCACCATCACATCTGACTATGACGACATTTCGGAGGAGCCTTCGGTCAGCCATAACTTTGAAGAAGTGATTGAACTAATGCGGCCAACTAGTGAAGATAAAGAAATGCCAGGGGACCGCCAGGGTGGAGTCCTGCTAGACCAGACATATGTTGTGTCTTCAAAAGATCTTAACATGCTTCTTTTCGCTCCTGATTCACAGTTCAGGAAGGATCTGGCATAGTTGCAGGGTACAACAGATGTTCAAGAGGGTCCTTGGACATGGAAATTGGATGAAATATGTGTAACAAGAGTTGTCACCTATATTAAAGCAGCAAGTAAATTAGTTAAGGTTGTTCAAGCCACAAAGGAGCAAACATATACCACGGCTGATGTAAAAGAATTTTCTTAATACACACTTAGAGAGAAAAGATCGAGAAGAAAGGGAAAAAAGGCTAAAATTGATCCAACAATGATGTTGGAAGCAAATGAGGAAGAAGGGCTAATATAAGCCCTAATTTGACCATTGGGGCCCTTTTTACAAGGTGGGACGCGCCTTTTTTGTTTGTATCACACGCTCCTATATAGTTTATGCCATATAGAATGCCATGTAGAAAAAAGGGTTTAAAAAGTTGTGTTCTGATGGGTTAAAGGGTTCAGATTACAAAAAGCTAAGTAAAAGTGTCCACTTTACAAACTTGGACAAGTATAAGGGTCCAGAAGACCATTTCGCCTTTAGAAGATGAAGGAGTTTAACTAATTAGATGTAATTAATTGTGTAAATGTCCAATAAAAAGATGATACTTGTACATGTTAATTATTGATGAAAATATTTTTGTAATTTTCACTTGCCTTTCAAGAGAGTGTGCACACTCTCTATGCCACATCAACATTAGGGTCGTATTTATTCTAGTTAAAAATAGTTTATGGGGGTCATAGGACCCCTGTGAAGTTGAAATGTGTCGTAGCAACTTCGGTCTTAGTTCGGGGGGGGGGTAACAGATGCTTATCTCTAAAAAAATATCAATTTTATTACAATAAACTAAGAGGTCATTTGGTATGCGGGATGGGATAGACAAAGGATATCCCATGAGATTAACTATTTTAGTACAAATGGTAAAATAAAATAATACCACATTCTATCTCGGAATTGATATCCTTATTCCACCAACCAAATGAACCCTAAGAATAGAAAGGTGTCATATAAAATAAAGAGGTTTAATTATATATACCGATGATGTAACTCTGTTTTACATTATTACATCACTAAAATGTTGTTTATAGCTTTGTATAAAGTAGAAAAACATATTCAGTATAGTTTTCCAAAATGGAATTTGAAGTGGATAAAGTGTATGTAAATCTTGTTCCTTCATAGAATATAAAGTAGATGTGAATAATCTTTTTTGAAAAAAGAAATAAACTATCTATTATAACAAGTAAGGGTGATTTAATAATGTAAATTCTTTTTACATGAATTAGTCAGACTCATAAGTAAACGGAGGGAGTATACTTTAATTTATCTTGAAATAAGTTTGGGGGTTGACTTTTGAAAGAGCTGGCCGAATGTGAATAAGCAGCAAGCAATAAACTTAGGAAATAATTGAAGAAATAATTAATGATTAACTAATTAGACTAGTACCTTTGCTTGCTAGAAAAATTGTTGAAAGTTGAAACAGCTTATGTTCATATATGGTTTTGCATGTTTTGAAAATGAAGTTAATTAGTAGTAACATTATAGAGTTAATATATAGATTTTAAAAAAAAAAAAAATTGGTCATGGATTTTATAGGTGTCTATATAGGCATTGTTGTCTTTAATTTGAAGACTCTAGCTAGCTAGCTAGTTTACTTCTTTAATTAAGTTGCTTGGATAGGTTCTAATTAAAGTGCTTAAGGGGAAAATTAATGACACGTCTAAGTAATTAGGAGTGAATATTGTTTTCTACTGTTGCATAATTGATTGTTGCAGAAATAAAAGAAAGTCATGTTTTTTGGGGTTATGTCTGCATGTTTTTAAGGTTCTTGAAGAGTCATACTTACAAAATTACAAAAGAGTGATACTTCTCATTTTATTAATTTGACACGTAATTTTTTTTAAAAAATAAAAATAAATTCTGCATATCTTTTTTTTTTTGGAAATTTGTGATCTTAGACATGTCAATGATATATAGAGTTGAAACATTCACTAAATTAAAGAAGATCAAACATGAATATGCAGATTAAACCCGTCAACTATGCCGGGTTGACCCGGTTCCGGCCGATTAGACCGGCCCAGTAGGAGATCGGACCGGACCGGAACCGGAACCGGTATAGGTAGTGGGCTAGGGGGGGGGGGTTTAGGGGGCTGGGCCGGTCAAGGTAACGAGACCGGTAGACCGGCCCAGTTAGAAAATCGGACCGGGTCCACCGATGCATCGGACCGGACCGGCCCGGCCCAATAACAATTTATTTATTTTTAAAAGCGAAATGGGCCCCTGCCTGCAAAGGCTGTTTTGGACCGTTGAGGCCCAACGGCCATAACAGCCTTTTAGGCTATTTTTTTAAAAAAAAAAAATTAATTCAAATTTTTTTTTTTCCTATAAATACATGTCATTTCAAAAAAAAATTCTTACAATCTCATTCTCTCATTCTCTCTCAAATTTGCTAAAATTATCTCATAAAGTGTTCTATTATATTTTATTATTTTGCAATTACAAATACTACGTGGAAGTTTCCAAAAGTACTCAATTGACCAACTTTCGAATACTTCAGAAATTTGGTATTATCGTTCCATCTCTTACTTTTAATTTTTAATTAGTGTATTATTTGTTGAATATTTATTTGGATTGTTTTTGTGTTTTTTGAATAATTGTTAGTTTAATTTGTAATATGGATAAATTAAGGAAAGTCGGTAAAAGTGTTAGAAATTTTTGTCCCGAAAGTGGTAGTGGTAGTGGTAGTAAGAAACAAATTAGTTCCGGTAGAGGTAGTTCAAATACTCGATATACTCGTGTGCCTTCGGTACCAATTAGCGAACTTTGAGAATGAAATAGGTGTAGGTCTTCACAATATGAATTATTTAGAGGCTCAAGAAAATTATGGTATAGAAGAAGAGAATGAACTAGACTCTGTTGATGTAGATGAAAATGATGATGATGTTGATGTTACACCCGAATCTGGTAATGTTAATGTTCAATCTGAATCGGTTAATCTTCTTCCCCGGCCCCCTGTAAGATCTCGTAAAAAAACTAGTATTGTGTGGAATTTTTTTACTCGAATAGAAGGAACCACTAAGGTTGAATGCGATCTTTGTCAGTCAAAATACGAGCATAAGACCGGGGGTAATAAAGGAGGTACGGGTCAGTTGTCCAGACATTTAAAGGAGAAACACTCAATAGAGCTAGCTCAGGTAAATGGTGGTGGGACAGTTGGGGGCCCAAGTCAAACTAGATTGAACCCAAAAATCGGTAAATTAGTTAAGGATTATAATAAAATGAAGGATCGTGAAGAATTAGCCAAAATGATAGTTGTGGGTTGTTTGCCTTTCTCCTTTGCTTCTTCTGAAGCTTTTATTCATTATATTCAGGCAATTTATAATCCTATGTTTGAGGGTATTCCTAGAAGTACTTATCGGTCCGATATTTTTAGACTCCATGCATAATATGTTTACTATTTATCTGCATTATTAAAAAATCTTTCATGTAGAGTTCCTTTAACTTCTGATCTTGGTCTTGCTATTAATAAAAATGATTATTTAACAATTACTTGTCATTGGGTAGATAGTAATTTTGTTATGCAAAAACGTATTTTAGTATTTTTGTATGATGAAGACCGTAGACACACTGGAAAATTTATTTCTGAATCTATTACAAAAGTTGCAAGATATTATGGTATTGACCGTAAAGTTTTATGTATATCTTTTGATAATGCATCTAACAACAACGCTGCTATTGACTTGTTAAAAACTGAACTTTCTCCATTGTTACCCGAAATATTTCATGTTAAGTGTGCTTGCCATATATATAATTTAATTGTAAAAGATGGTCTTGCTTTTTTTGAGCCCGTTATTGAAAAAGTTAGACTTGCAGTTGGCTTTATTCAAGGAAATAATAGAAAAATTAGACTTACCGAATTTAAAAGAAAATGTAAGGAAAATGGACTTAGACCGAGATTAATGCCTGAAGAAATAGATGTTAGATGGAATTCTACGTATGATTTCTTAAATACTTGCAATATTTATAAAGTTCCTATTACTATGACCTTTAACCAATTTGCTAGTGCTTTTCCCGATAGTATGTTAAAAAATTCAGATTGGGCTAAAATTGATGATATTGTTAATTTTTTGCAAAAATTTTATCTAGCTACGTTGGAATTTTCTGGTGCTTATTATCCTACTGTTTGTAATATTTTAGCTTATTTAGCCGATATTTTTTTATTGCTTAACGAGTATAAGTCTAAACCAAGTTACAAATATGCTATTGATGCAATGATTGATAAATTTAAAAAATATTTTTTTTCACTTCCCCCTATTTACTTAGTTGGTGCTGTAATAAATCCATGTATGAAATATAATACTATGTCCGAATTTACTTCTCTTATTTATTCTGCTTTAGAAGTAAAAGCTAATGAAGAACCTTCTTTGTTTACGGCTATGTCTGATGTGAATAGTTACATGAACACATTATACAATCATTATGCTGATTTACTTGACAATGTTTTACCGTCACACATTACACCGACCCCTGCTCCCCATCTTCCTGAGGAACCATCATCTTCTAAAAGACAGACACATAATATGTCTGCTTATTGTGTTTCTGATCTATCTGTTTGGAATAGATTGCAGCCTTCATCGCAAAGAACTGTAAGTCGGGAAGATCTTAAGTATTATCTTATGCAGCCTACAGAGGATCCTAGAGGTAGAATCAATACGCTGGAATGATGGAAGAATAATGAAAGACAATATCCTGTACTTTCAAGATTAGCTAGAGATATATTGAATGTTCCAATGTCAACCGTTGCATCAGAGAGCGCTTTTCGTCAAGGACGACAACAGATTGGAGACAACCGACACTCATTGGGAGGCAATGCCATGAATGTTTTAGTTTGCCTTAGAGACTGGATTAGAGTAGAACGAAGAAATCAAGGAATGATTGTGGAGCCGGAAGACGAAGAAGATCTTGAAGAAATAATGACTTCAAGAGAGAATTCAGCACAATCAAGTCCAATGCATGGGTTTGGTGCCATTGATTTTGACAATCCACAGCTAATTCCCGTTAATGTTAATAGGGCTGAATTGAAAAAAATGATGAAAAATTTGTAGAATTTACAATTAATCAATTGAATTTTCATTTATCAATTAAACTTTGTGAAATTAGTGAAATGTAATTGCAACCTTGTAACTTGTAAGTTTTGAAACATTTTGCAATCTATCAAATATTAAGTTCATTTACTCTTTACATATTTTTTCCATTTAAAATTTAAATTGAATATTTTGTATGAATTCAATACTTTTAATATAATAGTATAAAAGTTTACTTAAACTTAAAAAAACATATATTGAAAAATAATATTAGCAAATAATCCTTAAACAAGTATTGACATATAAAAATTCTATATAAGTTTAACTTTTAAATAGTATATGTCAATACTTAAATATATTGAAGTATTATTCTTTTAAGAAGTATATGTTGTTGAATATTGTATGCATATTCTTTTAAATAGTACATATTGAATGTAAATACATATGTATATTCTTTAAAGTAGTATATATTGAATGTAGATACATATGTATATTCTTTAAAGTAGTATATATTGAATGTATATACATATGTATGTTCTTTAAAGTAGTATATATTGAATGTAAATACATATGTATCTTCTTTAAAGTAGTATATATTGAATGTAGATACATATGTATGCTCTTTAAATTAGTATATATTGAATGTAAATACATACGTATGTTCTTTAAAGTAGTATATATTGAATGTAGATACATATGTATGTTCTTTAAATTAGTATATATTGAATGTAAATACATATGTATGTTCTTTAAAGTAGTATATATTGAATGTAGATACGTATGTATGTTCTTTAAAGTAGTATATATTGAATGTATATATGTATGTATGTCCTTTAAAGTAGTATATATTGAATGTAAATACATATGTATGTTCTTTAAAGTAGTATATATTGAATGTATATATGTATGTATGTTCTTTAAAGTAGTATATATTGAATGTAAATACATATGTATATTCTTTTAAATAGTATATATTGAATGTAAATACATATGTATATTCTTTAAAGTAGTATATATTGAATGTAAATACATACGTATGTTCTTTAAAGTAGTATATATTGAATGTAGATACATATGTATGTTCTTTAAAGTAGTATATATTGAATGTAAATACATATGTATGTTCTTTAAAGTAGTATATATTGAATGTAGATACGTATGTATGTTCTTTAAAGTAGTATATATTGAATGTATATATGTATGTATGTCCTTTAAAGTAGTATATATTGAATGTATATACATATGTATGTTCTTTAAAGTAGTATATATTGAATGTATATATGTATGTATGATCTTTAAAGTAGTATACCAAAAGGTGACACCTCTAGTCTCTCTCCTTCACCGTGCCGTGACTATGTCCGGCTAAATTTCTTATCTATGTTGAGTACTTAGCCTCTTTTATATCTTAATCTTATAGATCTGGCTTTATCAAAATATGAAAGAATTTGTATATTTCTTCTTAACTTGGTTCTGAGATGGTGACACAGTCGGATCTAGTACTATTTATAATGGCCTTGTCTGGTAAGCCGATTTTATAAGCCCGATAAGTTGAGATGAAAGGGCGATCTTGTCCAGTCAGAACTTCCAGGCATTTGGGCTTATTATAGATATGTATTAAATTCGGACAGGTCTCTTGCTCGGGTAAAAGGCATAGGCCTTCCATACAGTTAACAGAAATAAATAAATTCTTTTCTATTTCGAGCTTTATATCTTGATATAAAGGTGTTGCTTTAGCTAGATCTGTCTGGCCGTGCGGACTACCGCCCGCCTTATAGATCCTGTTAAATGGTATCTTTAAAGTAGTATATATTGAATGTATATATGTATGTATGTTCTTTAAAGTAGTATATATTGAATGTATATATATATGTATATTCTTTAAAGTAGTATATATTGAATGTAAATACATATGTATGTTCTTTAAAGTAGTATATATTGAATGTATATATGTATGTATATTCTTTAAAGTAGTATATATTGAATGTAGATACATATGTATATTCTTTAAAGTAGTATATATTGAATGTATATACATATGTATGTTCTTTAAAGTAGTATATATTGAATGTAAATACATATGTATCTTCTTTAAAGTAGTATATATTGAATGTAGATACATATGTATGTTCTTTAAATTAGTATATATTGAATGTAAATACATACGTATGTTCTTTAAAGTAGTATATATTGAATGTACATACATATGTATATTCTTTAAAGTAGTATATATTGAATGTACATGTATGTTCTTTAAAGTAGTATATATTGAATGTAAATACATATGTATGTTCTTTAAAGTAGTATATATTGAATGTAGATACATATGTATGTTCTTTAAAGTAGTATATATTGAATGTAAATACATATGTATGTTCTTTAAAGTAGTATATATTGAATGTAGATACATATGTATATTCTTTAAAGTAGTATATATTGAATGTAGATACATATGTATGTTCTTTAAAGTAGTATATATTGAATGTAGATATGTATGTATGTTCTTTAAAGTAGTATATATTGAATGTATATATGTATGTATGTTCTTTAAAGTAGTATATATTGAATGTATATATGTATGTATATTCTTTAAAGTAGTATTTTAAGTAGTATTTATTGAATGTATATTAAAAAACAATCAAAGTTCAAAATAATTTGTTTTTTTTAGTCGGGACCCGGTAAACCGGCCCATTAATATGGATCGGTTGCCTAACCCGACCGGGCCCATTAAAACCTGTAATGCATTTTAAATGGGCCGGTGCTGGGCCATTTGGGGGTTTGTTACTGTTGGGCCCGGCCCGGCCCAACCCAGTATGAGTCGCGATCGGACCGAGCCCGGTAAAAATTACCGAACCGGAGCCGGGTTGACCCGGCCCGGCCCGGTTAACATGCTTAATGCAGATTGTTGGAATATAGACATATGCAACAGAAGTAAATAGTCAAGATCACTTGCATGTAATATAGATAACACATAATCACAAATTTTATTTAATCAAGCATAAAATCAATATTTATCTCTTGAAGCTGACCTATCGCGAATCAAACCTTCAATCACGAGCAAAAATCAGTCATGCGATCATCCACCACTTCCACTGTCTTCTATTGCGTAATCCTAATAATATCAAAATCTACAAAATTCATGTGGGCAAATTTCTATTAAAATATGTGAAAACGTGGCTAATTTTATTGTCTCCTTGATAAAATAAGACTTTTTATATAACCAAGTCTTAGGATTTAAACCTTTTTTCAAGCCTGCTAGGTCTCTAAAATGATTGGTTCTATACTTGCCCCCGTCCTCCCTAAGTTGGTCTTGAACTATCAATCAAGATTCATTAAAGGGAGAAATATCTCCGAGAATATTATGCTTGCTAAGGATATTGTTCATGGGATTAAGAAGCTAAATCTTGGCGGCAACATGGCTATCAAGCTTGACAATATGGTTAAAGCATATGATAGGGTTTCTTAGACCTACATTTACGTTAGTCTCATGAGAATGGAATTCAATGAAACCGCACTTTTATTTGGTCTGGAAGACCATGTCTAGCAATTGGTATTCCATTCTTATTAGTGGCACTAGGCATAGCTTCTTTCAGTCTTCAAAAGGAAGTTTTGACCAAAATAAGCCGTAATTTAAATTAATTCACCAAAGTAATATATTTTTTGAAAACTTTACAAAACTAGTATAAACGTTGTTGGCAGTAACATATTAGGTTTTAAAAAAATTAACGGACCAGAAGGAACAGTAGACGGCGTTAAAGTAGGAATCGTTACTGACTGTAACATTTTTGGCTTAACACGTTACCAACAGTAACGAGACTCTGCAACTCTGCCACATCAGACTCTACAACTCTGCCAAATTAACTCTGTAGAGGCTGATGTGGCAGAGTTGCAGAGTCTCATACCGATGGTAACGTTTTAAGCTAAAAACGTTACTGTCAGTAACGATTCCTACTTTAACGCCGTTTGTTGTTCCTTCTGGTCCGTTAATTTTTTTTAAAACTTAATACGTTACTGCCAATAACGTTTATACTAGTTTTGTAAAAATTTCAAAAAACATATTACTTTGGTGAATTGATTTAAAAAATGGCTTATTTTGGTCAAAAATTCCTTCAAAAGGATTGAAACAAGGTATAATTCTCTAGCTCCTTTCTTATTTATTCGTGGGCCTGACTTACTTCCCAAGAATAATGCTTAATAACCACAATTATCATGAATTGTTTAATGACTTCTACATGGAAAAAAAAGGTCCCCAGGTTAATTACCTGAGCTTTGTAGATGATGTTATCATCTTCACTTCATGGACTAAAAATTGCTTGAGCTGATCATCACTACCTTGAGAACCTAAGAAGATATCTCTGATAAGAGAATCAACAACAACAAACGCCACTGATTTGGCTTTCCACTCTTCCCGTTTGAGCACCATTATAAGAATCAATCACCTATCTTAGATGTCTTTTTTACATTGGAAAAAAGAGAATTTCTCATTTTAGTAGCCTTATTAATAAAATTGTCAGCAGAATTAGGGGTTGGCATGGTAAACTTTTAACTTATAGTGATAAATCCACTCTGATCAAGCATGTCCTACAATCCGTTCCAATTCATTAATGTCTACTTTGTCTCTGATCCCCACAAGACTATTATAAAACTTATTGCAAAACTTGCAGTTAATTTCTTTTGGGGGTATTGATAATGATAAGAATAAGTATTGTTGGAATTTTTTGGGGAAATCTTTGTTCTCTTATTAATAAATGTGAAGCAGGTTTTCAAAAAGTTAGGCATATCTGTAAACAGGGGCGGATCTAGGGTAGCGGGTGGGGGTTCCCAGAAATCCCCATCCGCTACCGTAAATTCTATAATTATGTAGAAAAATATATTAAGAGTATAAATATTTGCAGATGGGAACCCACAAACAAATGTGTTGTTGGTTCAATGGCAAGAAAGTAGCCCTTGAAGCTTCCTCGGATTGCTAATTGTGGGTTCGAACCTCAGTGGGTGTGCCTTTTTTAAATCAAATTTTCAGCTTTTTTACTTAAAGTAAAGTGCTTTTCTATTTTAGTTATAAAATGCACACTTTTTTTAAAGTAAAATCCCTTTCCTTTCTTGTATGATTTTATTGCATATTAATTTATTTTATTGGAAACCCACAAGTTTAAAATACTAGATTCGCCTCTGTCTGTAAAACTATGAAATTCAAACAATGGTGGCTTTTCAAGACCAAAAGCTTTTTATATGGAGTCAATTTCTCAAAACTATCTCAAAGAAGAAGCAATCTAGTGATTTCTCTGCCTGAAAAAAAAATTACTGACTAATGGAAAGAGTGTACTGTAGAGGAACACATCACATGAAGACTTAATTTGAAAATTCCTATTTTTAGTGGGACAATTGGCTTGACACGACAATCTAGCTACCTTATACATGGTGAACAGTCCAGTATTACTGTCTCTCATTTCTGAAATAATGGTCAATGAAATGTAGATCATGTAAGTACTATCCTTCCTGCACTATCCTTCCTTTCCATAAATATCTGGTGGTCCTAAATTCTCAGAATCTCGAAAGGTCCTAAATTTTCATATTTTCTTTAAACCCAACATGAAGGATCATCCTATTCAGATACCTAATTCCAATGGCACCTTTAATTGCTCTTCTGCTTTGAAGAAACATTCTCTTTAAAAATATTATATAATGAAATAAGAGTTTAAATTTTATGTACCGTTAGAGTACCAGTTTTTTACACCATTAGATAACTTTAACCTGCTATAGCAGGTCACCTATTTTTCTCAAATTCTTTTTTCTTTTTAATATAAAATTAAAGAACTACTTTTACCTTTCCCCTCTCTCTCTTCCCTTAAAATCCTCCGTTTCCATCTAAAGTAATTGTTCCGTTTTCTCTCTCATCATTTCTTCTACCACGGTAACCCTTTTATTCTCCTTCAATCCATCTATACTGATGTGTTACAGGATTTTCATTTACATCATAAATCTCTTTTCAAAAAATCTATTGTTTCTTCGGTCTCAACTTTCAAGCTTCCAGGTAAAACCGATTTCTTTATTTCTACTTTTTAATTGCTTCTCATCTTATGCATCGGATAGTGTTTCATTGAAGTTCCTGAAGTTATGTGAATTGCTTTAATAAGGGGGAAGGGATAAGCTATGATATCAAGGAACAAAGAAAGTTAATGGGTATTTTGGATTATGAATTTTCTCTTAATGATGTGGTACTGAGATAAATTATACTTTCGGAATCGTGCTTCCTCATGTGTTTAACAACAATTAATAAAATTTCATTAATTCCTCTTACTTGATCCTTAACAATAGTTGGGAAGAGAAAACAGGACTTGCGACACTACTGTTATACTTTCAATTTTAAGAGATATTATTTACCTAAATCTAGGGGTGGCAACTGGGCGGGTTGGGTCAAATTTGGGAGGGTCAAAACGGGTCAAGACCCAATCCGATCCAAATTTGTTTGGGTCAAAATGGATTAGGTAACGGGTTATAACCCAACCCGCTCAATTCTTATTAAGTTTTAATTGTTTTATTTTGTTATAAACTAATGAAGAAAAGAACAAGAATAATAAGGCAGAGAAGAGAGGAAACTTTTTTATTTCTCTTGGGGAATGAGGGATGGATTCAGGATGAAGAGAGCATCTCTATTTATAGGGGGGGAAACTCCTAACTTATCTCCAAAAGATAGACATTCCATATCCTGATAGATACTCCTTATATCTAGATAGATACTCAATATATCTTGATAGGCATTCACCATAAAGTAAATATATTTATAACACTCCCCCTTGAATGCCTAATTGAAAGATAATGTGTCTCGTTAAAACCTTACTAGAAAAAGTCTATTGGGAAAAAAAAACTAGTGAGGGAAAAAGAGTACACATCTCTAATAATACGCATTTCGGCTGCCTCATTAAAAATCTTACAAGGAAAACCCATTGGGACAAAACCTTGAAAGGGAAAAAGAGTACAACGCGTATTGGCTCCCCCTGATGAGAACATCAATTCAAAATCTTGGATCTTCACATTCCAATCTTGTGCATCATCTTCTAGAAAGTTGCAGTAGGTAGAGACTATGTGAATGAATCAATCATATTATCACTCGAACGAATCTGTAGCACGTTGATATCACCATTCTTTTGAAGTTCATGTGTGTAGAAAAGCTTTTGGCAAAATGTACTTCATTCTATTTCTTTTTATGAATCATCTCTTTAGTAGAGTCATGTATGCTGCATTATCTTCATATAACATTGTGGGTATTTTGTCACATTTCAAACAATAATTTTCTTGAATGAGATATATCATGGACCTTAACCACGAATATTTTTGGTTTGCTTCATGAGTAGTCATTACCTCAACATGATTTGACTATCATGTAAAACAACATGGTACGGTAGTACCTTTCGTGACATATGTTTGTATCGATTCGTAATGTAACATAACATTTTGAGATCTCATCACTTCAATTATTTAGGTACCTAAACCTCTCATGAGGTTTCATGAAGTGTTATGTCGTAGGCTCTTCAAGAGCACATTGCCTCTTTATTATGATCATTTGCTCCTTATCCTTTTCAAGGATTATTTCATTTGGAACCGATTATGGTTTACCACACTTCATACATGTTATAGACTTTGTCCTTCAGGGACACACAATGGGAGCATCCGCAGCTAAATATGAAATCAATTTGGGGTCAGCAAATGCTCCTACCATTTGAATTGAATTATTTTTGAATGAGGATCATAACGATGATAATTCACAACATATTTCTTAGCTGCTTATTATCCCCCCCCCCCCCTTATGTTAGGAAACTAACATACATCTCAATTTATTTTTGAGAATGGTATATCCATTAATCGTATACCGCACTTCAGAAAATACTAGATGGAATATTTGGTTCCTGACCTTGAACCAATTGAGAGGGAGAAATTAATCATAATTTATTGGTCTAACGAATACAAGTGCTATTGTATGCAATATATCATAGTTCAAACCAACACATGAAGCTTTGTTCTCATAAGCAATGATTCAGCAAATTTTCTAAAGGTATTTAACGCCAAACCAACTTGAATATTTATCAATCTGGAAGTTGTGCTCTTAACTCAACTATTTTGCACAAGCGATTTCGTTAATGTCAAACTCCAGGTTGACAATAAACTCATGTGATCATGTATTGATGCATCTACTAAACATATCACATGACAGGTGAACGAGCCCATATTCACCTTTTTTTTACTTTCCAGATTTTAAGGGATCTAATCTCAACATTAGTTGGTCCAACCAACTTATCACGAGAACAAGCAACATAAATAATTGTTTGAAGAATCTTCTAGTTCTTCAATATATGTCTAATACTCAATATGCACATCTTCGGGATGTCACAATCGTTCATGTCAACTTTTGAACTCTTATACTGGTAAACTCCAAGTTTACCATGACATGTGCTTTTTTGCTTTAGTAAACTTCTGGTTTACTATAACATGAATTTTATATCAATAAACTCCTAGTTTATTATGACATGTGCTCTCATCATGCTCGCATAACTTTTCACATTCGTGTTTCTTATCATAGTAACTTGGAGATATTCAATCTTCCAATTATTCTACCTCTTCTGGAGATGGGTTGTGATATCTTTACAACCAAGAACATGTTCATATTTATAAGTTTTACTTGGCACATTCACCCTAGGGAATGGATCTGTACTTATAGCAATCAAAATTCTCATTCCCCAGGAATGAAATATAATCGTGTCTTAAGCCTATCAAATTATGATAGCTTAGAATCTCTTTCAAGATATTGCTACTTCAGAGCAAATCGAAGCATACATATGATGAAAGTTTTCTCTAACATATCTTTCAGAGTTACCAAATTTCAAAGTAATTACTACTTCATGAGCTTATCAAGTACTATGAAGTTTTAACTGTTTGTCTTTTTTCAGACATATAATGTACTGCTACCACATTCACTTCAGGGAATGGAGCATATTCAATGGGATAAGTTTCATGACTTTTATCAAAAACCCATTATTTTACCTTAGTCATCAATATGGTGCATTGAGATTCAAACTCAACGTCTTATCCACATAAAGGCGTCTTAGGCATAAATTGATGGGACTTGAACCCAACATCTTATCATCATGGTGCACCGTGACTCTAATCCAATGTCTTATCCTTTTAGTGCGATGAAATTTAAATCCACCATCTTACCCTTAATCAATAATATAATAGATCAAAATACAATATAATTTTTCAGATTCAATTATCAAATATCATGAATAAAAGGGAGAGGAATATGATTAGCACAAATTGAAAATATTCACGTAAATCACCTTTGATGTAATAAAAGATGAACTAAATAACTAAAATCAAAAGAAGTAGATTCCATATATATTAATGCATGCGGCAGTACACATACATTAGCGTACCTGATCTGTTACCTATGTTCTTGGTTGCATTCATTTCGAATTCTCATAATGAGATTAATAACATGGGTTTGTAAGAAGTGCAATTCAATCACGAGTTAGAGAATTTGTGCTGATAATGTATTATAAACTAATAAAGAAAAGAACAAGAATAATAAGGCAGAGAAGAGAGGAAACTTTTTTATTTCTCTTGGGGAATGAGGGATGGATTCGGGATGAAGAGAGCACCTCTATTTATAGGGGGGAGAACTTCTAACTTATCTCCAAAAGATAGACATTTCATATCCTGATAGATACTCCCTATATCATGATAGATATTCACTATATCTTGATAGATACTCAATATATCTTGATAGACATTCACCATAAAGTAAATATATTTATAACATATTTGTTCTTTTTATAAATTTTTAGTACCGAATAAAATTATTTTTTTCGTTATTATAATTATATATAACATATCAAATAAAAAAAAAGTCTTTTAAAAATATTTTAACAAGATTTCTCAAAAATTAATTCGGGTTAGATATTAACCCAAATTTTAACTAGTTGAAAAGGGTTGGGTTGACATGGGTTAAGCTAATAAATAGGCGGGTCAATAACCAAACCAAACTTGAACGGGTTGGGTCGGATTGGACGGATTGGATTTGATTTTGCCACCCCTACCTAAATCCTTTTTGGGCAAATGATCATAGGCAGGCTACTAAAGATATTATGAATTGTTTTTTATTATTATGAAGGAGTTACTGTTCCTTTCTTTTTAATTTCTCTGTAGATTGTTATAAAAGCAGGCTACTGAGCTTTGCTTTTTTGGTTGGTTGGAAACTCATAGAGCATGTTTTACCAAAAAAATTGCAGCAAAGACAATATGTTTTACTTTAAGATTATTCTGTAATGCCACAAAGCTTTACGAGCTTACTCATGAGCAGTTGGAGGTCAAGTTATGCTTTAAAAACATACAAGAAGAATCTTATATTGATTCTTTTAAGCGACAACAATATAATGAGTGAAATTTCACAAGTGGAGTTTGTAAAGGGTAGAGTGTATACGCGAAGAATCGTGTTTTATCATTGATCTTCCATTAGAAAATGTCATTCTGCTAGGCTTTCCAGAAATACATTCCACTATGTCTGCTTCCTCCTCGTTGTCTGTTGGACTGCTCAATACCTCAAGCTCTTTTACCTTGCTACTCTTTTTATCACCCTCTTCAAATCGTCTAAAATGCTCCGGGGGAACTTCTTGTTTTTCCTCGGGCCATATTTTTACCCTTCAACTTGAAGATGTTGGAGTAATTGTAGTTTTGATTTGCGAGATTGTCTCCGGTTGATCATATCCATTGCATACATCTATTTCACTATCTTGAGAGATCCCGAGTAGCTTTTCAACAATCACAAACTTATTATTTCACGTAAAACAAAACAAACTCAATTCAAACCTAGGATCAATGAATAGAAAATATATGATAATCTCAAACCCTGGATAGAGAAGAAAAATAAGAAGTGTAGATATAAAAATAGGATGTCCCATATGTTCAAATACCAAAACAGTTTTTATCCCATAAACATGTCAAAATAAACGATTAAAGGACTATTTAGAATTCAAAAATAAAATAGAGCAAAACCAATAAACTAAAGTCTAAGGAACTGTTTCTTCTTGTTTCCTTTGTATCCTAAAGCTCCAAATTTTCTATTTCTTCTTGTTTCCTTTGTATCCTAAAGCTCCAAATTTTCTATCTTCTTACTCAGTAACTATTCATCAGATACGTAGGATCAAAAACAACTACTTCCCCGAAATTCTTATAAGCAATCCTAGATCTAGCATCAACCCAAAAACAATTATCTAAACAACCATCTACATTCATTTGTATTACATAAAAGAAACATGGATTCTCAGATTGACGCTTTTGGAAATATTGCAGCATCAGTTGTGCATATCCGTTCTCGATATCTTTTTGTCTCCTTATTTGCAAATATTTCTGAATATCTTGACCTGTGAAATTGAGTCGATCTACACCCCTAGGTTGAGTTATCAACACTGACGTTATTTTACCTGGACAGACTCTAGAGTTATCAAGCAAATCCATAAGATTTTTTTGGGCTTCAAATTTTTTTCTTTTTGACCGCAAGAACTTTTGACTATTTGGAGGTGCCAGAACGTGATTGTGCTTAGCAACAAGCCTACAAATAACCCATTTACCATCTTCTTTCTTCGACATATATACCAATGCTTTGCATCCTTCTCTGGTTTTTTCTTATGATTTATTGCTTTCTAAAGTTTTCTTTGACCGAAATCCTTGCTTTGAACAGAGAAACTCTTGACCAATTATTGATTTATCTTTTCTTGATTTAATCATACGACCTCGACGCATACTAAAATCACTACGATGAGCATAATCAAGATAAAACTTGAATGAATCATTAAGTGACTGGAACTCCATACTGATGTAGGGGTCGGGAACAATCTGTCAAGTTTCATACATGTCACTTTCTTCTAATGAAGCATCAACTCTTATATTTTGCTCATCTAAGTTTGAGTTTTCCATTAATCCTGCAAAATACAATTATGAATGTTAGATAACTTACAAAGTCTATCTCACCTCTTTAAATGTTGATTCTAAATTAAAGTGGTGAATTTTACATGCAAATGAAATGTATCCAAAAGAGTTTTTTGACTATCTAAGCTTCACATCTCTTAAACAAAGAACTGTATTAACTACTTCATTATTCGCCAAAAGGTATAAAATTTAATGGTATAATCTTTTCCTAAATTTTTTTTGTTTTGCATCTTTCTTGTGACATTCAAGCAATTAGTATTTGAACCACTTATAGCTTAATAAAGTTTCTAAGCTCTCACTATCAACGATTAGGTCTTTTATGCTTGTAAACAAGAAAAGAAACTAGAATTTGTTAGAAATATATGATGACATACTGCTAAGAAGAAGAAACTTGTCCCAACTTTCAGAAGTTTGAAAGCTTCAAAAATTATTTTTTACAAGGTCCCAATCTTTGATGCTTTGAAGAATTACTTAGAGACGATGAAAAGTAAAAGAAACATCAGTCATATTAAATTGGAAAAGAAAATAATTTGGCTATGGAAATAATTTTGGTTAGAATCCAAGTAGGATTCTAATTGTTGTTGAGATCTTTTTTTTTTTGGCTACATTACTGATTTTATTTTTTTTATAATTTTTAAAAATAGATTATTATGGTTAAATATCACTAATATTACCTAATGGTGTAGAAAACTGATACACTGACGGTGCATAAAATTTATGGCAAACAATATAAATCCCGACAGTTTGGAGCTTGATTACAGAAAATCCCGACATTTTGCATAATTACTGAAAATCTCAACTTTGGGTCTGTCGAGATACATAATTAGCTCCTGATACATCCAAATAAGATATATTTTTTCCTTGTAAAGATACATAATTAGCTCCCGATACATTTTTTTCGATTTTGGGTCTATCGAGATATATAATACATCCAACGAAGATACATTTTTTCCTTTGTAAAGATACATAATTAGATTTCGATATATTTTTTCCGATTTTGGATCTGTCGAGATTCATAATTAGCTCCCGATACATCCAACAAAGATACATAATTAGTTAGGATTTTTGTAATTATTTTGTAAGGGTGGGGATATGTGTAAATATGGTAAGTTAAG
The DNA here is from genome assembly GCA_031232105.1 of Capsicum rhomboideum. Lineage (NCBI taxonomy): Eukaryota > Viridiplantae > Streptophyta > Magnoliopsida > Solanales > Solanaceae > Capsicum > Capsicum rhomboideum. The sequence goes on from CP124714.1 coordinate 154,946,347, forward strand.
GTGTATGATTATGTTATTTTTCCTAAATTTAAACTCCTGAAATAATTATATCCCTTTCAAGTGTTCTTTCCTTCTTAGCGAGCCCTTAGAAGCAATCTGCTGATGAGAGTCTTACATTTTGGTAGACAGGTGAATTTTAACTATGTTTGCTGCAACTTTATCATTCCTGTAACTGTTGACTATACTTTTAGCATGGGCCAATTTGCTAATAGCCCAATACCATTTAAAAGTTGTGTAAATAACATAAATATCAGTAGTTTACTAGCTAATTACACTCTTTCCCGACATTTGCTTAAATTACATCAAATCCCTTATCTTTACACGGCATATACATAATTAAACGACCATCTACATCACTAACATATACATAAGTACAAAACTGTTTAATGACATAAAAGAAAAATGAATTCATATTAGGAAACAAGATAATGCTTCCAGTCAATTCCCCTCATTTCCTTCTTATTTCCTTTCTCCTCTTTACCTATATAATTGTTCCTTCTCTTCCCCTGTTTTTTCAAAACTCAAACATTCACTACTCTCTCTTTCTTTTTCTAAATGGAGATAGACGTGATGATGCCATCTCCGGCGCCGGTTGATTTCAATCTCGACAATGGTTGTACTACTCCTTACATGAGTGCACCTTCTAGTCCTCCACGTACTGCCACGTTGTTCTACAGTACACCCGCTACATATTTCATACCCTGTAATTATATACATAAGTATTAAAATATAGTTCAAATCCAATACCTAAATTAACAGACAAATAAGCAACATTCTCTTCTATGTATATGCATTGCCTATGCTACTCAAATACATAAGTATAATCCAATATATTAGTTAACACAGTTATGGATTTATTAGCTTGTATGTATATGCAACTGTAACACCCCGTACATTTTTGAACCTAGTAGATTACCGTAATATTTATCGAATTATTTAAACATGAGATTGTTGGGGTATTACACATTAAATTTGATGGGCTGAATTTAGTCTTGTGTCATTGGGCTCAATTGAGGCCCAAAATTTACAAGAAACACATGGCCCAAATGGAGGAAAAGATCCATTCTACCATTGACCAAGTAAACACACATTTAATGTGGCTAAGGATGACCATCGGGGCACTATATAAGGCAAAAAATCAGATTTTTATTCATTATAACACACATGCCATTTCTAGAATTTTCAAAGATATTCCTCATCTCTCACAAACCCTAAGTCATCACTCCCTTGGACAAGATCATCCTCTTGCAAGCTTTGGTAAGTGTTTACTCTCATGCTTTAGTATATTATATGCTTAAGATGGTGTATAAATCATGTTGGCTATGTTGGCAAAGTGTTGGACAGTTCACTATGTGTAAAACAGTCTACTTTTGCTTAATCGGTGAAGGGTTTTGCCTTCTAAACTTGAAAGTGGACTTTTGGTCTTGAAGGAAGTGGATTAGATGGATTAAATATCAACATGTAAGATGTGGTTGTGTCCTTAACTTGATTTATCTTTGTGTATAACATTTGGAATTGTTGTTGTGAAATTGTGCATGGGATTGGTGACGTATTGAAAGGAAATGCAGTTTTGATGATGTTCATGTGTGTTGTGAACCATGATTGTTCGTTGGCATCCAAGTTGACCTAAAATATGAAAAGAGAATCTTACTTATGTCCTTGGACCATTTATTACAAAAAAGGACCCAAAAGAGACCCATTTTGGCCGAATCGGGCATCCGCCCTCGCGTCTGGAGCACCTGCGGGCGTAGATGCCAACGCAGGTGGCTCTGGAAAAGGCCAGAGGGACACCTGCGGCTTCACCTCATCCACCTGTAGCGCAGGTGACTCCACAGCCCAGTCCATAATTTTCTTTTGTTTGTTTTTTCTTCTCTTTGACCCCCCAAGGCCCCTATACCCTTTTTGGATGCAATTATCAACTTAGGGTACCTTTTGAATGGCTTTAAGGGGTCGTTCGGAGGCATTTTGGATTATATCAATTATGTATTATTGTTAATGTTTTATTGTGAAAGGTATTGAGATGACTTGATGGAGTAATTGTGACGTAGTGTTAATGAGGAAGTGTAAAGGATAAACTTGGTGTGAAATGCTATTGGTATATGATGTCTTGGTCAATGTGTGCAATGTTGTGGTGTTGTTGGTATGGTAATGCAGTGAGTTGTATTGTAGAAGGATGAAATGACGCTATACAGCAGTCACGTATCTCATTATGGTTTTATGCACTTGTAGTGTAGTTAGTTGTTAACGTGAGCTCCGTTATGTACTTGTGTTGTAGAGTAAAACGTATGGAAGGAGATGGATTGTTGTATTCACATATAGGGTTGTGTATTCATATTTGGAAGATAAGGTATGTAAGGTTACTCTTTTTCGTATCCTTCTGCAGCACATATTGTTCACATTGTCATTGCACTTATTTCTATTCTGAAATGTCTTAAAGTATCTCGTTTCAGGTTTGTTACCAATTGTTATTCAGGTGTCTCATAATTGTGGACTATTGTTCCAAAGTTTCAATAATGTTACAACCACCAACATATCACTCTTATAACAAAATAATTGAAGTAATGCTTACTTGTTGAGTACGGGTGGCAACTCGAAGGGGCTAGACTATTGTTCCAAAGTTTCAATAATGTTACAACCACCAACATATCACTCTTATAACAAAAGAATTGAAGTAATGCTTACTTGTTGAGTACGGGTGGCAACTCGAAGGGGCGTAAGCCTAGCTAGAGGCGATCCTGAAGGATTATTGGGAATGGGTGGCAACTTGAAGGGGTGTAAACCTAGCTAGAGGCGATCCCAAACGGGTGGCAACTCAAAGGGGCGGAAGCCTAGCTAGAGGCGATCCTGAATGATTACATGAATGATATTATATGAACAATGTTATATGAATGATTGTGATAATGATGATGAACGTAAAAGCAAAGAAAGTAATGAATGTAATGTACATGGTTCCACATATACAAATCGGTGGTTTATCTATATTGTCTATTCACTTGTTTTGATTTCATTGAAGTACTTATGTATCATGCAGTTTCTTATAGCCTTACATACTCAGTACATTGTTTGTACTGACATCCCTTGGGGGACTTACCTTACTTGCTGCAGGATCAGGTGCTAGTAGACCTCCACAGTAGGCTGCAGGTCAACTACTGATTATTGGTGAGCTCCAGTTCAGTTCGGGGCTTTCCGAGTCACATATGTACATATTGGTTTTGGTACTATGTAAACGTTGTATAAAGCGGGGACTTGTCCCGACTTTAAGTTGGTTATGTATATGTATCTGTTAGAGGCTTTATAGACGTACGTGGTGAGATGAATGAAAGAATGTATGTCCATTTTGACTTGATGGCCCTAACGGCCAAGTTTCATATATCATATGTTCTCCATGACTTCCGCCATTGGTATCTTGTATTTACATGAGATAGCATGTTGTTCACTCAGGGACAGTCATATGAGTGTACATGAATGAAGATTGGTTCTCTCGGGCCTTAACGTCTTCGGGTGCCAGTCCGCCCCGTTGGAATTCGAGGCGTGACAGCCACATACTTCATATACATAATTATTATATGTACATTAGATATATGTCTCAGAATAAACAAATACAATACGCTATATTGTTTCCGCCATCATATTCATCATCAAAACATTACATATATGTATCAGAATAAACAAATACAACACATTATCTTGTTTCCACGAGCATATACATCACCAAAATTTTATACATATGTGTTGTAGTAGAAACTCACATATACATTAGGTCTATGTATATGTAATAACAGAAAACATTAGATCTATGTATGTGCAGTAACATAAACCCACATATACATTAGATCTATGTATGTGTAGTAACAGAAACCCACAGTGTAATTAGATCTATGTATGTGCAGTAACATAAACCCATATATATTAGATCTATGTATGTGCAGTAACAGAAACCCACATATACATTTTTGAAGTCCTGACAAGAATCTCTTTCTCTTCTCCAAAATTTTGATTTTTTCAGGTGGCCATTAAATGATGGATTTGAACTCATTTTTTCGTTGTTGTATGAATTTGGGGACTGATTTCTCTGATTTTGTGGATTCACGGGTTGGGAAAGTGCAAAAATGGGCGAATCCCACTGGCTAGCGGCAGATGAGGGTGACACGACTATGGCTAGGGTTTTTCTATTTTGGTGGTGGTGGAAGATGTCACACCCCGAGTTCCAACGAGGCGTGATTGGCACCGAAGTCGATATGGCCCGAGAGAACCAATCTTTGCTCATGTCCACTCATATGCATGTCACTCAATAAGCAGAACCATCACGTAGAGATATAAGATGTCAATTGCGGAAGTTATGGAAACATGCAATTTATACATATAAGGAACTTGGCCGTTAGGGCCACCAAGTCACAATGGATATACATCTCTTCCATTCATTTTCTCACATATGTCTACAAAGCCTCTAATAGATACATAACCATGCTTATGCAATATTTACATAACAACACAAAAACCCATGTACACATGTGACTTGGAGAAGCCCCGAAGCAACTGGAGCTCACCAATACTTAGCAAAAGATCAGCACCCTACTGTGTAGGTCTACTAGTACCTGCGCCTGCAGCACGTAAGGTAAATTCCCCAAAAAGGGTCAGTACGAAGAATGTACTGAGTATGTAAGGCAAATAGTAACTGTGCAAGATATAAGAACTTTCAAGAGTTCAAGTACAAGTGAATGATTAATGTAAAATAAACCATGATTCTATGTACATTTGGAAACATGTATCTTGCTTTCTTTGCATTTGCATTCATTTGTCATTAACCATTATCACGTGACACCCGGGCCCCAACTGATCAGTGGGTTATAACATATCATTGGGATCGTTCCAGCCAGGCTTATGCCCCTTAGAGTGCCACCCATAAATGATATATCAATAGGATCGTTCCAGCCAGGCTTATGCCCTTAGAGTGCGATCCATGAATAATAGTAGTGGGAGCGTTCCAGCCGGACTTATGTCCCTTAGATTGCACCCCCAATTGAACAATTATGCATTACTTCTTTACTTTTGAGAAATCGATACATTGGTTACTATTGCATTATTGAAACATTTGGAACAATATTGGAATATTTGGAATAATATTGGAACATCTATGTAACACATGAATAATAAGTGATCAACATATGAGGAACATGTGAGTAACAAGATAACTACTTGAGTTGGACTACTTTTGGACATTTCAGAATAATACAAGGACATTGCCAATGTAATCAATATGAGTTGCAGAATGATACGGACAGAGTAACCTTACATACCTCGTATTCTTAATATAAATACTGAATCCTATACGTGAACACAATAGTCCCGCTCCTTCCTTATGTTTCACTCTACAACACAAATACATAACGGAATTTACATTAACCACCAACCACTTTACAAATGCATATGACGTCAATGAATTACATGTTTGCCTTTAAAATTGTCATTTCCCCCTTGACAATACCATTGATGAAATTATCATACTAATAATCCCACAATATTCCCAACATTGAACAAAATATCATAAACCATTAGCATGTCACACTAAGTTCATACTTTCCACTCTTCATCACCACAACATCACAATTATTCCATCAAATCACCTTAATACACCTCATATCACATATCGGCCAAAATTCCATAACTTACACTTATATGAAAAATAACAAATTTAATGTAACACCCCGTACCTTCCCAACCCTACTTGACGACGTTGAACAATGTATACTTAGGTGTCGAGAGCTATAAGTATGCATTTGGTAATGTTAATGTTGAGGAAATTGAAATTTGGCTTCATACATGTGATTAGCCCTTCATAAGAGTTGTTTTGTGAGTTTTATGGAGAATTTGTGGGGTTAAAAATAAGGCTAAGAGGACCTGTAAACAAAGGATATTAAGGTTAAGAATTAAGTTAAAGAATAGGACTTGAAGTGTCTAACCAAATCCGCGAAGAAAAGTCGAAGAAACAAAAATTTTGAAAAAAAAAGAGGTGGGGCGCGCCCAGGGGCATGTCGGGCCGCTCTGGGCTAAAATTTTTAGTCCACAGGCAGTAAGGTAGAGCGCCCAAGGGCGTTCCGGGCTGCTTGTGCGCACCTTTCAAAAGTTGGAATTTTTCTTAAATCCCAAGGGTGCCCAGGGACGTATTGAGCTGATTTTTGCCACGTTTATTCTACAACCATGAGAATATACATGAAATGAGTAAGATGTTATGTTGGTATGATAAAATTACTCGAGAACGAATTTGGCGTCAAAATGACGGTTTTACCCTTTTGGTCCAAATGAGCCATACGTGGCTAGAATCACTTGTTTTTGGGATTGAGGCCATGGATATGAATAGCGTGAGTGGGAATATTGTTTTAACACATATGAAATGAATTAAACATGAGGAATTATTTATTTTATTGGATTAAGTTAATTGGGCTCAAAAGAGGCCCAAAATAAGGCAAAAGACATGGGCCAAGAATGAGTCAAATGACCCATTCTTCCTTTGACTAATAAATAATTGAGAAAGGTGGATAAAGAGGACTTCAAGGCTCTATAAAAAGGGGCACAAATCAGATTTTTAATCCACAAAAGACACATGCTTTTCTATCTTTTTTTTTTCTAGACTTTTCAAGAACACCCTTTTGGGCTCTCAAACCCTAAGGCACTTTTTGGAGCAAGATCACCATTTTACAAGCTTGGGTAAGTGATTATTCTTGTACTTTAACATATTATTATCATGAGATATTATGTATATCATGTTGGTTATGCTTGAAAGTGTTGAATATGGTGTTTTGTGTTTTGGTAAAAGATGTGAAATCCATGGGATTGTAACTTGGATTATGACTTGTGGTCTTGATGAAAAATCATGGTATGGATAAAATAACAACATGTAGGGTGTTATTATGGTCCTAAACTTATTATTTTTCTATAAGTATAAATTATGGGATTTGGGCCGATTTGTTGTTGTGAGTTGTATTGAAGTAAAGTGATGGCATAATTGTGATGTTGTGGTGATGGAGAAGTGTAAAATATGAGCTTGGTGTGACATGATATTGGTTATAATGTGTTGGTCAATGTATGGAATATTGTGGGATTATTGGTATGATGATTTCATAAATGGTATTGTCAAGGGGGAATGACATGTTAAAGCTAAACATGTGACTTATTGTTATTGTATGCCATTATAAGGTCATTGGTGGTTAATGTTGGTTTCGTTATGCACTTATGTTGTAGATCAAAACACAAGGACGGAGCGGGACTATTATATGCACACTTAAGATTGTAGAATCGTATTGAGAATACAAGGTATGTAAGGTTACTCTGTCCGTATCTTTTCACTTGTCCTATTCTGAAATGTGCTAAGGTATCCTATATTCGGTTATCAATGGTCATTATCACATAGTTCCTACTCATTGATCAATTGTGAATCACATGTCTCATACTCACGGTTAATGTTCCAAAAGTTCAATAAGGGTATGTTCAAATGTTCCAATAGTGATTATACTCATGCCTCTTGTTCATTGATTATGGTTCAATGGTTCCAATAGTGTTGTGTTTCCAAGGATGTTATATTGCCAATTAATGCACATGTCTCTCACTCATTGGTTAATGATCCAAAGCTTCATGTAAGATGTCATAATGTTGTAATTCCTAAAAGAACTATCTCAAGAAAGTAATAATGTAGGAAAATCTATTTATGCTTGAATAGCATTTTCCAATCCTGTCATGTTCCAAAGTCCTATAATATGATGGTTATCTTTGTACTAACCTTTCATAAGTAAAATTACTAGTCTCATAAGAGTAATAAGAGAAGTGATGTGCAAGTCAATATATCTATTTCTGCATAGTGAAGATGTCAATCTCCAAAGGTAGAGAAGTGAAGTAATATCTAAGTGTGTGCTTCTATTAATGTCATGCTCTCTAGTGTGTCACCTTCTTAGCTATGTAAAGGGTACAAGATGGTAAAGAAGTAATGCATGCATGGTTGCTAGATGTTTCATTGAGTATGGATTACAATCTAAAGGGGTATAAGTTCAAGGTGGAATAATCCCAAGATTAAGCTATGATACTTAGTATAGCCACTAAAGGTGGAGGCCCGATGTTATGCTTGCATATATAAGATCTCATAAGATAAGGAAAGAGGTAAAGTGCGAGTTAGTATAACTATCCTTCACAAGTTAAGGTGTTAATCTCATGAAGCTTAAGATTAAGGTAAAGCATAGTTGTGTGTTTCAATTAGTATCATGCTCCTTAATGTACCAAGCTCTCATAAGTGAATAAATCAATCCCTCCTAAATAAGAGGTGAGGAGATGTGTGAGCAATGTATGTTAAACCCACCATAGAGTGGATGTATGTTAACCCACCATAGAGTGGATGTATGTCGACCCACCATGAGAGTGGATGTATGTTAACCCACCATGAGAGTGGATGTATGATAACCCACCATGAGAGTGGATGTATGTTGACCCACCATGAGAGTGGATGTATGATAACCCACCATGAGAGTGGATGTATGTTGACCCACCACGAGAGTGGATGTATGATAACCCACCATAAGAGTGGATGTACGTTAACCCACCATAGAGTGGATGTATGCTAACCCACTATGAGAGTGGATGTACGTTAATCGAATGGATGTACGTTATGTTATTAAATTACCGATAGAAGAGATGTATGTTATATCATTATCCCACCACTAGAGTGTATGTATGTGGATGAATGTTATTCTTTTATAACCTACTAATCAAGTAGAAGAATCTATTGAAGGCGAGTTTCTTGAGTGAAGGTAATTTTCCTTGAAGGAGAGTAGATATAAAGGTTATGATGTAAAATGATGGTTTATCCTCAATGACTATTCTCTCATATGTCATTCTATTGATATTATCATGTATGATTCTATTTCTTATGAGCCTTACATACTCAGTACATTTTTCGTACTGACCCCCTCGGGGGACTTACCTTACATGTTGCAGGTGCAGGCATTAGTAGACCTCCTCAGTAGACTGTCGATCATTTGCAGAGTTTTAGTGAGCTCCAGTTGGTTCGAAGCCTCCTGAGTCATAGTTGTATATTTGTTTTGATATTGTAAATATAGTATAAAGCGGGGACTTGTCCTGACTGTTAGTTGGTCTAGTAAATGCATCTGTTAGAGGCTTTTGTAGACATATGTGGGTATGTGGATGTAAGAGATAAATATCTGTTTTGACTTAATGGCCCCAACGGCCAAGTTTCATTAATATATATATATATATATATATATATATAACATATGTTACATGATCATGTCTTCTGCATAGTTGCATAAGGTTTAATGAGATTCATACGAGAATATGCATACGAAGGTTTATGAGAAAAGACTGGTTCTCTCGGGCCATATCGGCTACGGGTGCCAATCACGCCTCGTTGGAAGTCGGGGCATGACATTTAATAACATAATCACACCATACATGTTGGTATTTCATCCATACCATGCTCTTTCATCAAAATCACAAGGCATATTTCAAGTGTAAATCCCATGGATAACACATCTTTTAGCAAAACACAAAGTGCTATGTTCAACACTTCCAAGCATAACCAACATGATCTACATACTCTCCCATGCATATAATATATTAATCCATAAGAATAATCACTTACCTAAGCTTGAAAAATGATGATCTTACTCCAAAAGTTGGCTTAGGGTTCTTTAAGAGTTGAGAGAAATTTTGGAAAATTTCTAGAAATGTGTTGTGTATTCCTTTGAATAAAAATCAGATTTTCCTTTCATTACGTCATCCATTCCGTACACTTTTTCCATAACAACAATTTCTAAAAATGACACATAAAGAGAAATCAACTTAGGGCATAACCATATCATACATGTTGATGTTCAAACCATCAATCTCACTTCTTTCAAGACCACAAGGCCACTTCCAAGTTCAAATCACCAAAATAACACAACTTGTGTCACATAAACAAAAGTGCCCCAATCAACCCTTTTAGACATAACCATCAAAATCCATACCATCTCTTATGCACATAATATATTAAACCACAAGAATAAATACTTACCAACACTTACCAAGTGATGATCTTGGCAAAACAAGTGTGGTTGCCTTAAGCTTGAAAAGGGTTTATTTTTGGCTCTTGGAAATGTCTAGAAATTTCAAGAAATGGCAAGGTGTCTTTATGATTAAAAATCTGATCTTTGAGCAATAAATATACCATCCTTAGCCAATATTAAGTCACAGATGAGGTGTCCTTTTGGTCATTAATGCATGGATCAAGAATAGATCATTTTGTTCCTTTTTGGGCCATGTCTTCTTGTTATTTTGGGACAATTTTTAAGCCCATTCCCACGATGAATTAAGTCCAACAATTCAATGTAAAAATTCATCAAAGCTCTCATGTTTAAATAATTCCATAAATGTAAACGTAGTCATCTAGGTTTGAAAACTTACGGGGTGTTACATTCTTCCCCCCCTTAGAAACATTCGTCCCCGAATGTTAACGACGTTCCCTCAAGGTTAACAAGTACATTTTTTTTTTGTGACAACCTATTCATATACATATTCACATAAGCTTATAAGTACTTACTTGTTATTGCCCTTCCGTATGAAACAAATATGGGTACTTTGACTTCATCGTTTCTTCCGCTTCCCATATGATCTCTTCTACTTGTTGGTTCCTCCAAAGGACTTTTATGGAGGCTACATCTTTATTCCTCAATCTCTTCACCTGCCTATCTAGAATAGCAACGGGTACCTCTTCATAGGTAAGATCCTCCGTAATTTGAACATCTTCAATGGGAACAATACGAGATGGATCTCTTATGAATTTTTGAAGCATCGAAACATGAAATACCGGATGGACTGAGGCAAATTCCTGGGGTAGGGCCAACTCATACGCAACTTGCCCAAATCTTCTAATAATTTCATATGGGCCTATGTAACGTGGAATGAATTTTCCTTTCTTTCCGAATCGCATTACCCCTTTCATCGGTGACACCTTTAAAAATACCCAATCACGTATAGCGAATTCAAGCCCTCTGCTTCTAACATCAGCATAGGACTTGTGTCGACTCTTGGCCATTTGCAATCGCTGCTGGATCACTTTAACTTTCTCCATAGCCTGATGAACAATATCTGGCCCAAGTAAAGCAGTTTCACCTGCTTCGAACCATCCAATTGGTGATCTACATTTCCTTCCGTACAAAGCTTCATAAGGTGCCATTTTAATACTTGAATGATAGCTATTGCTATAAGCAAATTCAATAAGAGGCAAATGGTCGTCCCAACTGCCGTGAAAATCTAGCATACAAGCCCGTAGCATATCTTCAAGTGTTTGGATAGTACGCTCCGCCTGTCCATCTGTCTGAGGATGGAAAGCCATACTCAGATTCACCTGTGTACCCAAACTCTGCTAAAAAGATCTCCAGAAATGCGCAGTAAACTGAGCTCCCCTGTCTGATATAATGGAGATCGAAATCCCATGTAACCGTACTATCTCTTTCACATATAATCTTGCATAATCTTCTGCTGTATAGGTGGTCTTGACTGGTAGAAAATGCGCTAACTTGGTAAACCTGTCCACTATAACCCATATAGAATCAAATTTCCGCAGTGTACGAGGCAAACCTGTGATGAAGTCCAAATTAATCATATCCCATTTCCAGACTGGAAGATTGATACATTGCATGGAACTTCCCGATTTCTGATGTTCTACTTTCACTTGTTGACAGTTCGGGCATTGAGCAACAAATTCTGCAATGTTCTTCTTCATATTTCCCCACCAATACACTTCTTTCAAGTCATGGTACATTTTAGTAGCACCCGGATGAATAGAATAGCGCAAGTGATGCGCCTCTATCATAATTCGTTTCCTCAACTCATCTACATCCGGTACACATAATCTTCCTTGGCATTGAAGTACCCTTTCTTGTGTAAGATCAAATGCCTTTGTCAAATTCTGTTGTACATTTTCCTTTAGCTGTATCAACATAGGATCTGCAACCTGCTTTTCTTTCACTTCAGCTATCAACAAAGATTCAACTGCGTTTTGTACGATAACTCCTTCATCTGAGGATTCAAGAAGACGAACCCCCAAGCTGGCTAACTGATGTAGGTCTTTGCTTATCTCTTTCTTTTCGGTCAACTGGCCACTAGTGCTTTCTAATGCCTTGTGGCTCAATGCATCCGCGACCACATTTGCCTTCCCTGGATGGTATAGAATATCAATATCATAATCCTTCAATAACTCAAGCCACCTTCTTTGCCTCAAATTGAGTTCCTTTTGCTTAATGATATATTGCAAACTTTTGTGATCGGTATAGATATCAACATAAACTCCATACAAATAATGACGCCATATATTTAAAGCAAAAACCACCGCTGTTAATTCAAGATCATGTGTGGGATAATTTTTCTCATGTGGCCGCAACTGTCGTGAGGCTTATGCTATGACATTACCATGCTGCATCAACACACATCCGAGGCCAACCCCGGAAGCATCACAATACACTGCATAACCTTTGGTACCTTCCAGAAGTACTAGAACTGGAGTGGAGGTCAATTTATCTTTAAACTCTTGGAAGCTTTTCTCACACGCATCATTCCACTAAAATTTAACTGTTTTATGTGTAAGCTTTGTTAACGGTGCAGCAATAGAGGAAAAACCTTCCACAAATCTTCTGTAATAACCTGCCAACCTAAGAAAACTACGAATCTCGGTGGGGGTCGTAGGTCTTGGCCAATTTTTCACTGCTTCAATCTTTTGTGTATCAACCTGTATCCCTTCATCTAACACAATGTGGCCCAAGAATGCGACGGATTTTAACCAAAACTCACATTTAGAGAACTTGGCATATAACTTACGCTCACGGAGAATCTGCAACACTTACTGTAAGTGATTAGCATGGTCCTCTGGTAATCTTGAATAAACCAGGATGTCATCTATAAATACCTTGACGAATACGTCCAGAAATGGCTTAAACACCCTATTCATCAAATCAATGAACACAGCTGGTGCATTTGTTAGTCCAAATGACATAAATAAAATTCATAATGGCCATACCGTGTTCGAAAAGCTGTCTTAGGTACATCTTCTTCTCTAACTCTGACTTGATGGTACCCCGACCTTAAGTCAATCTTTGAAAAACACTTGGCACCCTGTAACTGATCAAACAAATCATCAATTCGAGGGAGGGGATATTTGTTCTTGATCGTTACCTTATTCAATTGCCAATAATCAATGTACATTCTCAGTGTGCCATCTTTCTTCCGTACAAATAATACCGGTGCACCCATGGGGACATACTAGGCTGGATGAAGCCCTTGTCCAGTAAATCCTTCAACTACTCCTTCAATTCACGCAATTCTGCTGGAGCCATTCTATATGGAGGAATAGAAATAGGGTGCGTGCCTGGAATCACATCAATGCCAAATTCTACTTCCCGTTCTGGGGGTAAGCCTGGAAGATCCTCTGAAAATACGTCAAGAAATTCATTGACTACTGGAACCAACTGCGGAGTTAATGGTGCCACATCATTATCCTTCACTCGTACCAAGTGACATATGTACCCCTTGACAATCATTTTTCTTGCCTTCAAATAGGAAATAAATTTTCCTCTTGGTGCTCCTATATTACCCTGCCATTCGAGAACATTGTCTTGGGGAAAACAAAAATGTACCTTCTTGGCTCGACAATCCACCATGGCGTAACAAGAGGCCAACCAATCCATTCCCATAATCACATCAAAATCCACCATGTCTAATTCGATGAGGTCGGCCAGTGTATCATGACCACACACAGTTACCACACAATTACGATATACTCTTTTTGCAACAATATATTCACCAACCAGTGTAGATACTTCAATTGATTTAATTAATAATTCTGGTGCCTTTGTAAATTTCGCAGCAACTAATGGACTAACATAGGACAATGTAGAACCCGGGTCAATCAATGCATAGACATTATACGAAAATATGGATAATGTACCTGTGACTATGTCAGGAGACGCCTCTGAATTCTGCCTGTCTACCAGAGTATAAGTACGATTATGAGCTCCGCTGGAACTAGCTGCTCCTCTTGCACCTCTACCATGACCAGCAGGCTGTACACCCCTGCCTAGAGAGGGAACCGATGATGAGGATGCAACAGCTGATCCTGTAGGTCGTGCTACACCACCTGTGCCCCTTTGTGGGCAGTCTCTCACTATATGCCCTGACAACTCACACCAGAAGCAGACATTCGTCCCAATACGACATGTACCTACATGATACTTTCCGCAACACTGACATGGCTGACGAGAAGATCCCGATGTCTGTGATCCTGGCATACCACTGCTCTGCCCACTGTAACTGCCCCTGAACCCTCGAAATTGAGGTTGAACGCCCGCCGGGAAATAAGAGAATGAAGGTCTAGGCGGTCTAGGATACATCCGGGGCCTAGAGCCTCCTTGGGACACCATAGACTGTCCCATAGGTCTAGCCCTCTTTGAAGGCCCTCTCTCAAATTCGTGTACCCTTCTTCTCTGCCTCTGGTCTTTCATTTTCTGTGTAAAAGCCTGGATTCGGGCTATGTCCATATCTTTATTTAAGGCAGCAATAGTGAAATCCCATACCAAATATGGCTCCAACTTGTCCACATATCTATAGACTCTATCTGTCATCGTCGCCACTACATTGGGTGCATATCGGGCCAAAGAATTAAATTGCAGACTGTATTCTCTGACACTAAGATTCCCTTGACGCAGATTCAAGAATTGATCCGCACGAGCCTCACGGATCTCATAAGGAAGGTAGTGATCAAGGAAAGCCACTTTAAATTCTTCCCAATTAGGTGGATTTGCACCGACACCCCGAAATTTCTTTCAATCTTCATACCACAATATCGCCTCTCCTTTCAATCTGTATGCAGCAAGTTCAACTGTTTCTACCCCGGTTATATGCATAACTTCTAAGGACCTTTGAATCTAATCTATAAAGTCTTGTGGATCTTCATTCAGATCTGATCCAGTGAATGTAGGAGGATCCAATTTCAAAAAATCCTGGGTCCGTCGACTAGCTGCTCTCGCTGCACTATCATCACCTGTCATCGGACCACCTTGTCCCTGAACCTGTGCAACAACTATTCTGGTCAACATCTGTACTGCATTCTTTAGGTCCTGGTCAGTAGTATTCACTGGTGGCTCTACCGGTACGTCTCTTCCTCTTGACTTTTCTGAAACTGGAAGAGTAGAAGAAGCCTGTGATGCCATCTCTGGTTCAGCGCCGCCTTGATTAATTGGTTCAGGCGGGGCTCTACTAGTTCCTTCTCCAGCAATTCTGTCTAGTCTCTTACTTTTACCTCGACCTCTTCTTGTCATCGGCATTTTCTATAATATACAAGAACAACAATGTTTATGGTCAGAAACAAGTATACCTATAACTTCGGCTCTAAAACACGATCTAGAAATGAATGAATGAAACAACTCCTAAATGTCCCGTAGCCTCCTACTTATAAATGTGGTGCACAACACATTGATAAGTAAGACTCTACTCAGACACGACTTTGTAGATACCCTTAGGACGACCTGCTCTGATACCACTTTTGTCACACCCCGATTCCAATGAGGCGTGATTGGCACCCGAAGCCGATATGGCCCGAGAGAACCAATTTGCTCATGTCCACTCATATGCATGTCACTCAATAAGCAGAACCATCACGTAGAGATATAAGATGTCAATTGCGGAAGTTATGGAAACATGCAATTTATACATATAAGGAACTTGGCCGTTAGGGCCACCAAGTCAAAATGGATATACATCTCTTACAATACATCTCTTCCATTCATTTTCCCACATATGTCTACATAGACTCTAATAGATACATAACCATGCTTATGCAATATTTCCATAACAACACAAAAACCCATGTACACATGTGACTTGGAGAAGCCCCGAAGCAACTGGAGCTCACCAATACTTAGCAAAAGATCAGCACCCTACTGTGGAGGTCTACTAGTACCTGCGCCTGCAGCAAGTAAGGTAAATTCCCCAAAAGGGGTCAGTACGAAGAATGTACTGAGTACGTAAGGCAAATAGTAACTGTGCAAGATATAAGAACTTTCAAGAGTTCAAGTACAAGTGAATGATTAATGTAAAATAAACCATGATTCTATGTACATTTGGAAACATGTATCTTGCTTTCTTTGCATTTGCATTCATTTGTCATTAACCATTATCACGTGATACCCGGACCCCAACTGATCAGTGGGTTATAACATATCATTGGGATCGTTCCAGCCAGGCTTACGCCCCTTAGAGTGCCACCCATAAATGATATATCAATAGGATCATTCCAGCCAGGCTTATCCCCCTTAGAGTGCGATCCATGAATAATAATAGTGGGAGCGTTCCAGCCGGACTTATGTCCCTTAGATTGCACTCCCCAATTGAACAATTATTCATTACTTCTTTACTTTTGAGAAATCGATACATTGGTTACTATTGCATTATTGGAACATTTGGAACAATATTGGAATATTTGGAATAATATTGGAACATCTATGTAACACATGAATAATAAGTGATCAACATATGAGGAACATGTGAGTAACAAGATAACTACTTGAGTTGGACTACTTTTGGACATTTCAGAATAATACAAGGACATTGCCAATGTAATCAATATGAGTTGCAGAATGATACGGACAGAGTAACCTTACATACCTCGTATTCTTAATATAAATACTGAATCCTATACGTGAACACAATAGTCCCGCTCCTTCCTTATGTTTCACTCTACAACACAAATACATAACGGAATTTACATTAACCACCAACTTTACAAATGCATATGACGTCAATGAATTACATGTTTGCCTTTAAAATTGTCATTTCCCCCTTGACAATACCATTGATGAAATTATCATACTAATAATCCCACAATATTCCCAACATTGACCAAAATATCATAAACCATTAGCATGTCATACTAAGTTCATACTTTCCACTCTTCATCACCACAACATCACAATTATTCCATTAAATCACCTTAACACACCTCATATCACATATCGGCCAAAATTCCATAACTTACACTTATATGAAAAATAACAAATTTAATAACATAATCACACCATACATGTTGGTATTTCATCCATACCATGCTCTTTCATCAAAATCACAAGGCATATTTCAAGTGTAAATCCCATGGATAACACATCTTTTAGCAAAACACAAAGTGCCATGTTCAACACTTCCAAGCATAACCAACATGATCTACATACTCTCCCATGCATATAATATATTAATCCATAAGAATAATCACTTACCTAAGCTTGAAAAATGATGATCTTACTCCAAAAGTTGGCTTAGGGTTCTTTAAGAGTTGAGAGAAATTTTGAGAAATTTCTAGAAATGTGTTGTGTATTCCTTTGAATAAAAATCAGATTTTCCTTTCATTACGTCACCAATTCCGTACACTTTTTTCATAACAACAATTTCTAAAAATGACACATAAAGAGATATCAACTTAGGGCATAACCATATCATACATGTTGATGTTCAAACCATCAATCTCACTTCTTTCAAGACCACAAGGCCACTTCCAAGTTCAAATCACCAAAATAACACAACTTGTGTCACATAAACAAAAGTGCCCCAATCAACCCTTTTAGACATAACCATCAAAATCCATACCATCTCTTATGCACATAATATATTAAACCACAAGAATAAATACTTACTAACACTTACCAAGTGATGATCTTGGCAAAACAAGTGTGGTTGTCTTAAGCTTGAAAAGGGTTTATTTTTGGCTCTTGGAAATGTCTAGAAATTTCAAGAAATGGCAAGGTGTCTTTATGATTAAAAATCTGATTTTTGATCTATAAATATACCATCCTTAGCCAATATTAAGTCAAAGATGAGGTGTCCTTTTGGTCATTAATGCATGGATCAAGAATGGATCATTTTGTTCCTTTTTGGGTCATGTCTTCTTGTTATTTTGGGCCAATTTTTAAGCCCATTCCCAAGATGAATTAAGTCCAACAATTCAATGTAAAAATTCATCAAAGCTCTCATGTTTAAATAATTCCATAAATGTAAACACAGTCGTCTAGGTTCGAAAACTTATGGGGTGTTACAGAAGAGAGGTGAAGAAGAGAGGAAGAAAGGGTCTGATTTTTGTGTTTTTTGTGGTAATTCAAAAATGGTAAGCAACTTGATAGTTGCCTTGAAAATAGGCTTTCATTTTGTAGCATTAGGCTTAAAAAATGGGAGGATGGAGTGGGTTGAGTAATGTATAAGGAATAAGGAGAGGGAAAATGAGATATGGGATATTTTGTAATTAGTTTGGGGATTTGATATTTTAAATAATATACATAAGTTAAGTTGTAGTTTTGTGTAATTTTTTCTTAAAAGTAAGTTTTTCTTTGGGGTAATAGTTGCCTCAATATTGGTGTCGTATCTCAGGCTTTTCTCGGTGAAATGGTGGACTACTAAAGATGAAAATGATGCTAATAACTCATTATTTAAACCTTGCCTATTATTATTTGTTGGAATCTCTGAAAAATAGATGTAGTACTAAATATGGCAACAGAATATCTTTTATGGCCAGAACTATTTATTTCCTTTGTTAATTTTTACTTGTCCACTATACTAAAAATAGATGTACAACAATACTTGTACAGTTTGGAAAAAAACCAATGGATAATTTGCCCATTTGTGCCTATTTTACCCTTCGTATTAAATGCTATTCACAATGCAATGCATTTTTCAAAACACTAAATTTATTATATTCAAAGGGTAATATAGTATAATTACCTCTATCATTTATTGTTTCTTAAATTGTGTGTCAAGTCAATAGTGGACAACTATTGTTGGACGGAGTGAGTATATTATTATTAACAATGAAGTTAATTGTTTTTAAGTACGGTTTGTCCTTATATTATTTAACTCCCAAAGTGGTCTGATCTTTATTTCTAGATTGAATCAACCGAACATCATATTAGGAGCATTAAAGTTATTTGATAAACCTGATGAAGGCTTTGTGAAAGTTAACACTGATGGTAGTGTCATCTCTAATCCTAGACTTATTGGGATAGGGGTTATTATAATGAATAGATGTGGAAATTTTATTCATGCTATTGTCAAGCATTTGGGTATAGGGACCAGTAACCAGGTTGAGCTAGAAGTTGTTTCTATGGGTATTCGTTATTGTCTTAACAATGGCTATAGGAAAATGCATCTGGAAACTGACTCCATGCATGTTCCTAATACAGTGTTTGAAGGATGGTATCAATCCAATTGGACAAGTTGAAGGACATTGCTCCCAATTCAAAGATCCAAAAGTAGCCCATACTATAGAGAAGTCAATTGGCCAACGGATTCACTGTCCAAACTCTGTCAACATCTTGTTGGTCTCATTTTTTTTTTTTGACTCTATGACAATGCTCCCAAGTCTTATCTATGATTAGGCCAAATCATTCAAGATCAATTGAAATCTCCTTCTTTAAAGTACACAAATTTAAGACCATATAATACCTATACCTTTTAAATTATAAGATTTGTTAAGAAAAACACCATAACATGTAGTTTCCTTTTGCTAATGAATAAAAGAAATAGTTTACATCTTAAAAAAGAAAAACATGTAGTTTACAAATGACTAAAGCTACCCGTATTTATTCCTTGTTTAAATATTGTTTATGAAAATATTCTAGGATTAAAGTTTGGATTGAACCTCTTGTTTTGCTTATGTATTGAACAATTTTTATTTATAATGAAGTGAATTAATATTTCTTTAATTATTCTTTTTCCTTAATGTTTTAAAAGAAATTAACTAACCCTAGGTGTAACACCCCGTACATTCCCAACCCTACTTGATGACATTGAATAATGCTTACTTAGGTGTCGAGGGCTAGAAGTATGTATTTGGTAGTGTGAAAGATGAGAAAAATTGAAATTTGGCCTTGTACATGTGACTAGCCTTTCATAGGAAGTGTATTGTGATTTCGTGGAGCATTTGGGTAATACTACGTGCACATTCTAACCTCATTTGGTGACTTGAAGTCATGTTTACTTGATGATTAAGATCACTAAGTAAGTATTTTGTAGTGTTTTGATAAGGTATTGGACGATATGCAAGTATTGAAGAAAGGGCCGAAAAATTCAGCAAGGTACTGAAACTTGCGCCACTACCCTGTTTTAGGGGGTGTGGCGCAAGCCAATGATTCAGAGGGCCTTGATTTCTTGCTCCACTGCCTTGCTTTGCAGCAGTGGCGCAAGGCACAAATAATGTGCCTTTCCGGACTCGTTTTGAAACGCAATTCTACGACGATTCTCAAATGGTTTCTTTTGGTTCTTTGGAGTTCCTTGAGCATTGTTAAAGCTTCAAACACTTCACTACACTCCTACACACTCCTACATGATCAAATCATGAAACATGAATAGTTATCCAAAATGTCTAATGAGCCATGGGCGACTAGAATTCCTATTTTTGTGATCGAGACGACGAATGAGAATCTCGTAAGAGAATATTGTCGTGACATTATGGAATTATGTAAACATGAGATATATGGTGAATAATACATGAAAGTTGATGGGTAAATGGATATGTGTTATTGGGCCCAAATTTAGGCCCAAAATGGAATAAAATACATGGGCCCAAAGGAAAATGACCCATTCCTCCAATATTGACCAAGTAAAACTTGTATTAAATGCCAAGAATTGGCTAAGGACAACATGAGAGGCCTATATAAAGGGGAAAATCAGATTTTATTCACAAAATCTCTCATACCTCTTTAGATATTTTCCCAAATATTTCTCTCAAACCCTAAGAACCCTAAAGCACTTCTTGGGGCAAGATCACTCATTTGCAAGCTTGGGTAAGTAATTATGCTTATGGATTAATATATTATATGCATGGGAGAACATGTAGATCATGATGGTTATGCCTGAAAGTGTAAGAGGTGCACTTTTGTGTTTTGGTAAAGATGTGTCATTTTTGTGAATTAAACTTGAAAGGTAACTTGATGTCTTGATGAAGGTGAATGGTATGGACAAAATATGAACATGTATGGTGTGATTTTGTTATTAAACTTGTTATTTTTCAAAAAGTGTAAATTGTGGGATTTTGGCCGATATGTGTTATGAGTTGGATTAAGGTAAGTTGATGGATTATTTGTGATGTGGTATGGATAAGAAAGTGTAAAGGAGAAGTTTTGTGGTGAAATGTGTCAATTATCATGTATTGGTCAATGTTGGGAATATTATGGAATATTTGGAATAATAATTTTATCAATGGTTTTGTCAAGGCGAAATGGCATGTTTAAAGGCAACCATGTAATTCATTGACATTGTATGCATTGGTAACGTAATTGGTGGTTAATGTGAGTTCCATTATATATATTTGTGTTGTAGAGTGACACATAAAGAAGGAGCGGGACTATTGTATGCACCTCTAGGAGTATATATTCGTATTTTGAATCCAAGGTCTGTAAGGTTACTTTGTCCGTATCTTTCTGCGACAAATAGTATCCACATTGACATGTCACTAGTCCTATCCCGAAATGTGCTAAGGTATTCCATATCCGGTTATCAATTGTCATATATTTCCTACTCATTGATCATTTGTGAATCTCATGTCTCATATTCATGGTTAATGTTCCAAAAGTTCAAATAAGGTTATGTTCCAATGTTTCGATAGTGACTATACTTATGTCTCTTGTTCATTGATTATTGTTCCAAGGGTTCCCATGGTGTTATGGTTCTAATAATGTTATGTTGCCAAGTTTCTCATGCCTCACACTCATTGGTTAATGATCCAAAGCTTCAAGTAAAGTTATGACTATCCTAGTATCAATCTCAAAGTAATGAACAAAGTAATGCATATGTGGTCAATGATCAAGTACGGGTGGCAAGTCTAGGGGCATAAGCCTAGCTCGACTCGATCCCGATGTATTGCTTTATGGGTGGCAAGTCTAGGGGCATAAGCCTAGCTCGACTCGATCCCGATGCATTGATTTATGGGTGGCAGGTCTAGGGGCATAATCCTAGCTCGACCCGATCCCAACATGATGGTATGTTATATAAAGACCCACTGATCAGTCGGGGCCCGGCTACATTGTGACACATGTATTGACAAGCAAGTATTGAATGTAAAGAAAGTAATGAAAACAATTCACATGGTTTCCCAAAATGCAAAATGGTGACTTATTCACATTGATTATTCATATGTTTTGAGTTCACTGAAATACTCATGTATTGTACAGTTTTATCTGAGCCTTGCATACTCAGTACTTATTCCGTACTGACCCCTCTTGGGGAATTTACCTTACTTGCTGCAGGCGCAGGTACCAGTAGGCCTCCTCAGTAGATTGCCAGTGTTAGCGGTTCTTTGGTGAGCTCCAGTAAATTCGGGGCTTCTCCGAGTCAGAGTGTATATATGTTTTGGTGATGTACATGTTGTATAAAGCGGGGACTTGTCCCGACTTTTGGTTTGTATTGGTCAATGCATCTGTTAGAGGCTTTTGTAGATGCACGTGGGTATATGTATATAAGGTGACTCATGAAGTCTTGTTTTGATGGCCTCAACAGCCAAGTTTCTCAAATGTGTATGTATATGCCACATGTTCCATGATTTCCAATATCCATGATTTCCAATACCAGTCGTTCATGTTCTTATGTGATAATGGTGTTTCCTATGGCATGCATATGAATGTATAGAAGCATAGCTTGGTTCTCTCGGGCCTTATCGGCTACGGGTACCAATCATGCCTCCTTGGAATTCGGGGCGTGACAAAAGTGGTATCAGAGCCAGGTTGTTCTAAGGGTGTCTACAAAGCCGTGTCTGAGTAGAGTCTTACTTATCGATGTGTTGTGCACCACATTTATAAGTAGGAGGCTACGGGACATTTAGGATATTGTTTCGTTTCTTCATTCTAGATCGTGCAATAGAGCCAATGTTGTACGTTGCATTGTATCTGATCTTGGTAATTGTTTTTCTTTGGTATAGTCAAAATGCCGAACACTAGAAGAGGAAGAGGTAAAAGTAAGAGGATTGATAGAATTGCTGGTGAAGGAACTAGTATACCACCACCTGATCAAGTTAATCAAGGCTATACTGAGCCTGAATTTGTGTCACGAGCTTCCTCTACTCCCTCTGTACCATAAGAGTCGAGTAGGAGAAGAGCACCTGCAGAACCACCAATGAATGCCACAGATCAGGATCTTAGAAATGTTGTACATATGTTGACATAGTTAGTGGCGGCACAAAGCCAAGGACGAGCTGGTGCAATGACACATGATGATGATGTGGCTAGAATGGCAAGTCGCAGAACACAGGATTTCTTGAAACTGAACCCTCCTATATTCACTGGGTCCGATCCAAAAGCAGATCCACAGGACTTCGTGGATCAAATTCAGAGGGCCTTGGAAGTTATGCATGTGACAGGGGTGGAGACAGTTGAACTTGCTGCGTACAGGTTGAAGGAAGAGGCAATATTGTGGTATGAGGATTGGAAGAAATCCCGTGACATTGGTGCAAATTCACCTACGTGGGAAGAGTTTAAAGTGGCTTTCCTTGATCATTACTTGCCCTATGAGAACCGTGAGGCACGTGCGGATCAGTTCCTAAATCTCCGTCAAGGAAATTTGAGTGTCAGAGAATATAGTTTGTAATTTAATTCCTTGGCTAGATATGCGCCAAATGTGGTGGCTACGATGACAGATAGAGTCCACAGATACGTGGACAGATTAGAGCCATGGTTGGTAAGAGATTGCACCATTGCTGCCTTAAATAAGGACATGGACATAGCGAGAATCCAGGCCTTCACTCAGAAAATGGAAGACCATCCACAGAGGAGAAGAGTGCATGAATTTGACAGGGGACAGTCCAAAAGGGCTAGACCTATGGGACCACCTGTGATGTCCCAAGGAGGATCTAGGCCTCGTATGTTCCCTAGACCACCTAGAACATCATTTTCTCATTCCATGGCAGGAGCTTATTCTCAGTTCCGAGGGTCTAGGGGTGGTCCATCTGGGCAGAGTAGCGGAGTTCATGGGTCCCAGGCAAAAGGTTTTCCTCGTCAGCAGTGTCAGCACTGCGGGCGTATTCACACAGGTACATGTCGATAAGGGATGAATATCTGCTTTTGGTGTGGTATATCGGGGCATATAGCGAGGGATTGTCCACAGCGGAGCATGGGTGGTATAGCACGACCGGCTGGGTCGGCTGTTGCATCATCAGCATCGGTTCCTTCACTAGGCCGAGGTGTACAACCTATTGGCCGTGGTAGGGGTGCCAGAGGAGCAGCCAGTACTAGCGGTGTCCAGAATCGCACTTATGCTTTGGTGGACCGCCAGAATTCAGAGGCTTCCCCTGATGTTGTCACAGGTACATTATCCATATTCTCACATAATGTATATGCATTGATTGACCCTGGTTCTACATTTTCCTATGTTACTCCATTGGTCGCGGCGAAATTTGCAAAAGCCCCAGAATTATTAATTAAATCAATTGAAGTGTCTACACCGGTTGGTGAATATATTATTGCAAAGAGAGTATATCGTAACTGTGTGGTAATGGTGTGTGGTCATGATACGTTGGCCGATCTCATTGAATTAGACATGGTGGATTTTGATGTGATCATGGGGATGGATTGGTTGGCCTCTTGTTATGCTACGGTAGATTGTCGGGCGAAGAAGGAGCAATTTTTTTTTCCGCAAGAAAATGTTCTAGAATGGCAGGGTAATGTAGGGGAACCACGAGGAAGATTTATTTCCTATTTGAAAGAAAGGAAAATGATTGCCAAGGGATACATATGTCATCTAGTACGGGTGCAAGATAACGATATGGAACCATTAACTCCACAGTCAGTACCAGTAGTCAATGAATTTCTTGATGTTTTCCCAGAGGATCTTCCAGGCTTACCCCAGAACGGGAAGTAGAATTTGGCATTGATGTGCTTCCGGGCACTCAGCCTATCTCTATTCCCCCATATAGAATGGCTCCAGCAGAATTACGTGAATTGAAGGAGCAATTGAAAGATTTGCTGGACAAGGACTTCATTAGGCCTAGTATGTCCCCATGGGGTGCACCGATATTATTTGTGCGAAAGAAAGATGGCACCTTGAGAATGTGCATTGACTATCGGCAATTGAATAAGGTAACGATCAAGAACAAATATCCCCTCCCTCGCATTGATGATTTGTTTGATCAGTTACAGGGTGCCAAGTG
Source organism: Capsicum rhomboideum (assembly GCA_031232105.1). NCBI lineage: Eukaryota > Viridiplantae > Streptophyta > Magnoliopsida > Solanales > Solanaceae > Capsicum > Capsicum rhomboideum. The sequence goes on from CP124714.1 coordinate 154,971,554, forward strand.
TTTTTAAAGATCGACTTGAGGTCAGGTTACCATTAAGTTAGAATTAGAGAAGAAGATGCACCGAAGACAGCTTTCCGAACACGGTATGGCCATTATGAATTTTTAGTTATGTCATTTGGACTAATAAATGCTCCAGCTGTGTTCATGGATTTGATGAATAGGGTGTTTAAGCCATTTCTGGACGTGTTCTTCACGGTGTTTATAGATGACATGAGTGTAAGTTGTATGCAAAGTTCTCCAAATGTGAGTTTTGGTTGAAATCAGTCGCATTCTTGGGCCACATTGTGTTAGATGAAGGTATACAGGTTGATACACAAAAGATTGAAGCAGTGAAAAATTGGCCAAGACCTACGACACCCACAGAGATTCGTAGTTTTCTGGGTTTGGCAGGTTATTATCGAAGATTTGTAGAAGGGTTTGCTTCTATTGCAGCACCATTAACAAAGTTAACTCACAAGGCAATTAAGTTTCAATGGAATGATGCATGTGAAAGAGGGTTTCAAAAATTGAAAGATAAGTTGACTTCCACACCAGTGTTAGTACTACCTGAAGGCACAGAGGGCTATGCAGTGTATTGTGATGCTTCTGGGATTGATCTCGGATGTGTGTTGATGCAGCATGGTAGGGTGATAGCATATGCCTCACGACAGTTGCGGCCACATGAGAAAAATTATCCCACTCATGACCTAGAATTGGCAGCGGTAGTGTTTGCTTTAAAGATATGGCGTCATTATCTGTATGGAGTTCATGTTGATATTTATACGGATCACAAAAGTTTACAATATATCTTTAAGCAAAAGAAACTCAATTTGAGGCAACGAAGATGGTTAGAGCTCTTGAAAGACTATGATGTTGATATTCTATACCATCCAGGGAAGGCAAATATAATAGCAGATGCATTGAGCCGTAAGGCAACGGGAGTCACTAGTGATCAATTGACGGAAAAGAAGGAGATAATCAAAGACTTATATCAGTTAGCCAGCTTGGGAGTTCGCCTTATTGAATCCTCAGATGAGGGATTTATTGTGCGGAATGCAACAGAATCCTCCTTAATAGCTGAAGTGAAAGAGAAGCAGTTTGCGGATTCTATTTTATTACAGCTAAAGGAAAATGTACAGCAGAATTTGACCAGGGCATTTGATCTTACACAAGAAGGAATACTTCAATGCCAAGGGAGATTATGCGTACCGGACGTAGATGAGTTGAGGACACGAATTATGACAGAGGCACATCATTCGCGCTATTCTATTCATCCGGGTGCTACAAAAATGTACCATGGATTGAAAGAAGTGTATTGGTGGGGAAATATGAAAAAGAACATTGCAGAATTTGTCGCGCAATGCCCGAATTGTCAACAAGTAAAAGTGGAACATCAGAACTGGGAGGTTACATGCAACGTATCAATATCCCAGTCTGGAAATGGGATATGATTAATATGGACTTCATTACCGGTTTGCCCCGTACATTGCGGAAGTTTGATTCTATATGGGTTATAGTGGACAGTAAGTCAGCGCATTTTCTACCTGTCAAGACGACCTATACAGCTGAGGATTATGCGAAGTTGTATGTTAAAGAAATAGTGAGGTTACATGGTATTCCACTTTCCATTATATCAGATAGAGGAGCACAGTTCACAGCGCACTTTTGGAGATCCTTTCAGCAGAGTTTGGGTACACAGGTAAATTTGAGTACGGCTTTCCATCCTCAGACTGATGGACAAGCAGAACGTACTATTCAGACACTTGAAGATATGCTGCGAGCTTGCGCATTAGATTTTCAAGGCAGTTGGGATGACCATTTGCCTCTTATTGAATTTGCTTACAACAATAACTATCATTCAAGTATTAAAATGGCACCTTATGAAGCTTTGTACGGAAGGAAATGTAGATCACCAATTGGATGGTTTGAAGCAGGTGAAACTGCTTTACTTGGGCCAGATATTGTTCACCAAGCCATGGAGAAAGTTAAAGTGATCCAACAGCGGTTACAAACGGCTCAAAGTTGTCACAAGTCATATGCCGATGTTAGAAGAAGAGGGCTTGAATTCGCCATAGGTGATTGAGTGTTTTTAAAGGTGTCACCGATAAAAGGGGTAATGCGGTTTGGAAAGAAAAGGAAATTGAGTCCACGTTACATAGGCCCATATGAGATCATTAGAAGATTTGGGCAAGTTGCGTACGAGTCGACACTACCCCAGGACCTTTCCTTAGTCCATACAGTATTTCACGTTTTGATGCTTCGAAAATGCATAGGAGATCCTTCTCGTATTGTTCCCGTAGAGGATGTTCAAGTTATAGATGATCTTACTTATGAAGAGGTACCCATTGCTATTCTGTATCGACAAGTGAAGAGGTTAAGGAATAAAGATGTCGCATCCATAAAAGTCCTTTGGAGAAATCAACACGTAGAGGAGATCACATGGGAAGCGGAAGAAATGATGAAATCCAAGTATCCCCATTTATTTCAAATGGACCAAGAAGTTCAAAGTGCGAAGGTGGAACAATAACAAGTAAGTATTTAAGAGCATTATGTGTATGTGTATACGTATGTTAAAGAAGAGATGCATTTGTCGTAATTGAAGCGATACTATTAACATTCGAGGACGAATGTTTCTAAGGGGGGAAGAATGTAACACCCCGTACATTCCCAACCTTACTTGATGACATTGAATAATGCTTACTTAGGTGTCGAGAGCTAGACGTATGTATTTGGTAGTGTGAAAGATGAGAAAAATTGAAATTTGGCCTTATACATGTGACTAGCCTTTCATAGGAAGTGTATTGTGATTTCGTGGAGCATTTGGGTAATACCCCGTGCACATTCTAACCTCATTTGGTGACTTGAAGTCATGTTTACTTGATGATTAAGATCACTAAGTAAGTATTTTGTAGTGTTTTGATAAGGTATTGGACAATATGCAAGTATTGAAGAAAGGACCGAAAAATTCAGCAAGGTGCTGAAACTTGCGCCACTACCCTGTTTTAGGGGGTGTGGCGCAAGCCACTGATTCAGAGGGCCTTGATTTCTTGCGCCACTTCCTTGCTTTGCAGCAGTGGCGCAAGGCACAAATAATGTGCCTTTCCGAACTTGTTTTGAAATGCAATTCTACGACGATTCTCAGATGGTTTCTTTTGGTTCTTTGGAGTTCCTTGAGCATTGTTAAAGCTTCAAACACTTCACTACACTCCTACACACTCCTACATGATCAAATCATGAAACATGAATAGTTATCCAAAATGTCTAATGAGCCATGGGCGACTAGAATTCCTATTTTTGCGATCGAGACGACGAATGAGAATCTCGTAAGAGAATATTGTCGTGACATTATGGAATTATGTAAACATGAGATATATGGTGAATAATACATGAAAGTTGATGGGTAAATGGATATGTGTTATTGGGCCCAAATTTAGGCCCAAAATGGAATAAAATACATGGGCCCAAAGGAAAATGACCTATTCCTCCAATATTGACCAAGTAAAACTTGTATTAAATGCCAAGAATTGGCTAAGGACAACATGAGAGGCCTATATAAAGGGGCAAATCAGATTTTATTCACAAAATCTCTCATACCTCTTTAGATATTTTCCCAAATATTTCTCTCAAACCCTAAGAACCCTAAAGCACTTCTTGGGGCAAGATCACTCATTTGCAAGCTTGGGTAAGTAATTATGCTTATTGATTAACATATTATATGCATGGGAGAACATGTAGATCATGATGGTTATGCCTAAAAGTGTAAGAGGTGCACTTTTGTGTTTTGGTAAAGATGTGTCATTTTTGTGAATTAAACTTGAAAGGTGACTTGATGTCTTGATGAAGGTGAATAGTTTGGACAAAATATGAACATGTATGGTGTGATTTTGTTATTAAACTTGTTATTTTTCAAAAAGTGTAAATTGTGGGATTTTGGCCGATATGTGTTATGAGTTGGATTAAGGTAAGTTGATGGATTATTTGTGATGTGGTATGGATAAGAAAGTGTAAAGGAGAAGTTTTGTGGTGAAATGTGTCAATTATCATGTATTGGTCAATGTTGGGAATATTATGGAATATTTGGAATAATAATTTTATCAATGGTTTTGTCAAGGCGAAATGGCATGTTTAAAGGCAACCATGTAATTCATTGACATTGTATGCATTGGTAACGTAATTGGTGGTTAATGTGAGTTCCATTATATATATTTGTGTTGTAGAGTGACACATAAAGAAGGAGCGGGACTATTGTATGCACCTCTAGGAGTATATATTCGTATTTTGAATCCAAGGTCTGTAAGGTTACTTTGTCCGTATCTTTCTGCGACAAATAGTATCCACATTGACATGTCACTAGTCCTATCCCGAAATGTGCTAAGGTATTCCATATCCGGTTATCAATTGTCATATATTTCCTACTCATTGATCATTTGTGAATCTCATGTCTCATATTCATGGTTAATGTTCCAAAAGTTCAAATAGGGTTATGTTCCAATGCTCCGATAGTGACTATACTTATGTCTCTTGTTCATTGATTATTGTTCCAAGGGTTCCCATGGTGTTATGGTTCTAATAATGTTATGTTGCCAAGTTTCTCATGCCTCACACTCATTGGTTAATGATCCAAAGCTTCAAGTAAAGTTATGACTATCCTAGTATCAATCTCAAAGTAATGAACAAAGTAATGCATATGTGGTCAATGATCAAGTACGGGTGGCAAGTCTAGGGGCATAAGCCTAGCTCGACTCGATCCCGATGTATTGCTTTATGGGTGGCAAGTCTAGGGGCATAAGCCTAGCTCGACTCGATCCCGATGCATTGATTTATGGGTGGCAGGTCTAGGGGCATAATCCTAGCTCGACCCGATCCCAACATGATGGTATGTTATATAAAGACCCACTGATCAGTCGGGGCCCGGCTACATTGTGACACATGTATTGACAAGCAAGCATTGAATGTAAAGAAAGTAATGAAAACAATTCACATGGTTTCCCAAAATGCAAAATGGTGACTTATTCACATTGATTATTCATATGTTTTGAGTTCACTGAAATACTCATGTATTGTACAGTTTCATCTGAGCCTTGCATACTCAGTACTTATTCCGTGCTGACCCCTCTTGAGGAATTTACCTTACTTGCTGCAGGCGCAGGTACCAGTAGGCCTCCTCAGTAGATTGCCAGTGTTAGCGGTTCTTTGGTGAGCTCCAGTAAATTTGGGGCTTCTCCGAGTCAGAGTGTATATATGTTTTGGTGATGTACATGTTGTATAAAGCGGGGACTTGTCCCGACTTTTGGTTTGTATTGGTCAATGCATCTGTTAGAGGCTTTTGTAGACGCACGTGGGTATATGTATATAAGGTGACTCATGAAGTCTTGTTTTGATGGCCTCAACGGCCAAGTTTCTCAAATGTGTATGTATATGCCACATGTTCCATGATTTCCAATATCCATGATTTCCAATACCAGTCATTCATGTTCTTATGTGATAATGGTGTTTCCTATGGCATGCATATGAACGTATAGAAGCATAGCTTGGTTCTCTCGGGCCTTATCGGCTACGGGTGCCAATCATGCCTCGTTGGGATTCGGGGCGTGACACTAGGACTCGTCCATTTACTTTGATTTGTGCTTCAAAAAGAAAAATTGAGGTTGAGAAAGATTAATTAACAAGAATTTGGGGTGTTGACCCTCATAAATCGAGCTAGAAATAAGAGAACTACTTGTAGCTGCATTCAGGTGTTCTTAATGCTCTAAGCTCTAACAGGAGGATGAATGAAGAAGAAGCCTCACCTCTTCTTCTTGTGAGAGTAAAAAAAATAAAACTTCCAAGGAAAATAGTCATCAAAAAAATTCCAAAAAGAATTTTTGAGTGTAGGGATCAAAGGAAAAATAACAAAAAAGGCAACGCCATGGGGAATAGTAAAGTGGCAGTTGTGGCTTTGCTACTTTGCCTCTCTGTGGGGGTGATAGCTAAGGACTTTTACCGCTACTGTAACTGAAACGTTACATATGGAACATTCACTCCATTGGTTATGCCACAATAAGGTATCCTCATCAATGGGCAGTTTGTATGGCTTAGAATCGATTGTAACTCTAACAATTACAACATTATCGTCAATGTCTTCAACAACTTGGACGAGTCAATTCCTTTTCACCTAGAGCAGTGTCCAACGTAGAAAGAATTTATGGTAAGATGATAACCCAAGAACCATGTTCCTAATCATTCCTAGTAAAATACCTACCGCTTCCAGGTCAAGGACCAGATTGGTAGCTACTGCTACTTCCGAACCACAACCTTGCACCAAGGCAGTGGGTGGCTATGGTCCCATCAATGTCCACAGTCGTGCTCTCATCCATGTTTCTTTGGACAATCCTGTGGATGAGTACAATGTGTTTATGGGGGAATTAGTACAACAGAGTCCACAAGACCCTGAAAAAGGTGTTGGATAATGGACACGTCATTCGCAGGCCTGGTGGCATTATCATCAATGGTAAATCTGCTAAGATTGGCGAGGCAAAAAAGCCAGTTTTTACCATGGAGGCCGACTAGACCTATAGTTATAGGTTCTGTAACCTTGACATGAGGTCCTTAATCAACGTCAGGTTTCAAGGTCACCCAATAAAATTGGTAGAGCTAGAGGGATCCCACATCGTACAAAACATCTATGATTCGTTGAACCTCCTTGTTAGTCAGTGCCACTTAGTATTAGTGACTACCAATCAGGAGGCCAAGGACTATTACTTGGTTTTTCAAGCAGTTTCTTAAAGCAAGAACTCACCTTTGTTGCCATCATTCACTATGACAATGGCAAGGGTCCAGCATCATCTGAGCTCTCAGCACTATACCAAACAACAGTAAAGGCATTGCCTAGTCCACGAAACAGTTCCACTCCTTTAGATGAAACCTGATCGCTAATGCTGCCCGACCCTACTCTCAAGGTTCCTACCATTATAGACAGATCAACATCATCCGCACGATCAAGATTGTCAACTCCATGAGTCAAGTAAATGGTAAGCTTAGATATGATTTGAACGGGATCTCACATTCTGATATCGAAACTCCATTGAAGCTTGTAGAGTACTTTGGAGCTACCGTTAAGGCCTTCAAGTATGATCTCATGGCTGATGAAGCCCCAGCTGACCTAAGCAAGCTCACAGCTACCGCAAATGTGAAAATTTTGGGCAACAGTAAGTTGGCATTTAACAATGAAGGAATGTTGAACTTAAGGTCAAAAATGTGGGGTAAGACATACTTGGAAAAGCAATTGCACTTTAGCTTCATACAATGCTTAGTTAAATCACTCTCCCCCTTTCTGTAATAAGCGGACGACTTAACTATTAATGGATCAATCCCATGTATTTGTTTTCCTTCCCCAAAAAAATAAATCAATAAAAAAAAAATTCTTGCATTAATTAAAAAAAAAGTGTCTTAATGCTCCTGATTAGGCAAGAGATAGCCAATTAGGAAGTCTTGTTAGTGTCCGCGAGGATCTAATATAAAATGGCTACCGAGGCTAATTAATATAAACTCGCTCTTATTTGTGCTCGTGAGATACATTGGATCATTATTTGAGAGTGATTTCCCTTGTATCCATGCTTGTGACCATTAATCATTTTACTTACTTTCTTGGTCAGTTTATATTTTTGCATCCATGCTTGTGACCATTAATCATTTTACCTACTTTCTTGGTCAGTTTATATTTTTGCATCATTTTACTTACTTTCTTGGTCAGTTTATATTTTTGCATTAGTTATAATTTTCTAAAAAATCAAAACATTATCAAGTGTTTGACTTGGAGTAGTTGGTTGTAATTCCTTACTTACTTGATTGTCTATATATTGTTCTTTGTGGGATCGACCTCGACTCATAGTTGGGTAATTATATTGCATACGATCGTGTGCACTTTTTTACTTTGAGGATTGGATTTGAACGTTACCAATATGCACATAACCTAAATATTCAGGAAATTTGGTATCAGATTAGGTCACTTGAATATAATATCAGTAGTCTTTTTTTTTGTTGTTAACATAGTTATACTAATATATCATAAAATCTTCTGTTAGAGCTATTAATAGTAGTTAAAGGAGGAGTCAAAAATTTCATTGTGATTAGATGAATGTACATTGAATGTTGCACTTGATCATTTTCTCTATCAATTTTCCTCTTCTCAGAAAACATATTTAATTTAATGACTATGTCAATTTTGGATATTTGAGTCAAAAGTTACGCTTTGTCGTTCAAATTTAAAAAATATGTGTATAAAATTGAGGATTGTCAAGCTTAACTTATGATGTTAATGTCTTAAGTTTGAACTGTACAAGCAATACGCCAATATCAAACATATGGATCTGAAGTTAGGTTTGGTAATATCAATTTTAGACTCATATATCTATAGTTTGGAAATTTAGGCCCATATGTTTCAATCTCAATTTTACAATCTGTATTTAATTTTGAAGCGATTAAATATTAAATATTTTTATAATTTTTAGCTGTATCTTAGATAGAGGTGCTCCAAGCAGCTATTTAGTGCACTTGGTGCAGATACCAAAAAGGAAAATGACAAAAAGATTTGGGAAACACAGATGTACACTTCAGCCATCTACTTTAACAAACATGATCGAAGTATGTATATATATGCACACACTTCAATTGTATATATTGTGCATAGATACGTTATTTTTAGGAATCTTTATATAAATAGTCATCCATATAAGTTTTAAATCCAAAATAGCTATACTTTATTTTGACAATCTCATTATAACCAACTTTCACATGTTGTTTACTTTTATTAGTCATTCTATATAGTTTGAGTATTTGTAGGATTTTTATTATTCTTATTAGGTATTTGTAGGGGTAAAGATAGGTACAAATCTTATTTCTAATCACCTATTTGTAGGGGTAAGGATAGGTACAAATATTTTTATTTATATTCTTTTAATAAGGACAATTATACATAGATTATGTAGCTATTTTTAGCATATAATACGTGTATAATTAATGTATAAAGTATGCATATAGATTATACATAGATTATGCATTATTCATCAATTATACACTATATATCTATGTATAATGTTTACAAATAACCGAGAAACATTAATTAGACACTTACTATACACTAAATTTAGACCTATAACTATTTAATTGACCTTGTTTAAAGAGATATAAATATAATAAGATTTGTACCTATTCTTACCCCAACAAATACGTAACCAGAGTAAAAATCTTACAATTACTCAAACTATGTACACTGGCTAATAAAAGTAAACAACATGTGAAAGTTGGTTATAATGAGATTGTCAAAATAAAGTATGAATATTTTGAGTTTAAAACTTATATGGTCGGCTACATAAGTTAATTTTTCTTATTATTTAAAACTTAAGGTCAAATGATATGAAACAATCATTTTACTCATGAGCACCCAGAACAATGTCTTAGTAGAGTTTCAATTTATAGAAGTTGAAATTGCATGATTGTGTCTTGAAATTTAAACAAATTTGATTACAAAAATTACAGCATAGATTCTTTTTTTTTAAGAAACTTAGATAAGAGATTTTCTAACTCACATATTGTGCTAAAGTTTCACTTGTAAAAACTTTAAAATCTATCGCGTATTGTTAAAGTCTTTTCAATTGTAATTGAGAGAATTTTTATTTAAAACTTTTTTTCGTGTCAAAAAAGTGAATAAATATTATTAATATTATCTCTGTTTTAATTTATTTATCTGATTCTAATTTGGTAAGGAGTTTCATAAAATAAAAAGGACTTTTTTAATCTTGTAATTTTAAATTAAAACTATGTTAAATGTACAAAATGTCATTTATTTTTATGGTTATAAATATATCACGTGAAAAGTTAAAATTAAAGAACAGTAGAAAAGAGAAGAGACATTCCTTTTTAATTGAACTAAAAATAAAATAGGGCAAACAAATGGAAAGAAAGTAAATTTTAAAATAGTTATTACTACTCCCTCCGTTTCTAAATAGTTGTCAATATTTTTGTTTGCACTCTCCTTAAGAAAAAAACATAAACTACATGACTAAATTACCCTTATTTATTACTCCTCTTTATTTAATACTTCTCTTTTTGCATTATATTGATATCTCTCCATATTTATGACTAACTAGTATTGGTACCTACGTGATGCGCGGTCAATATTAAATGAAATTAATCATAGAAAATTATTATCCTATTTGTTTGATATAATAAAAACTTTATTCTACATCATTGATATATTTGAAATTAATAAATTTATGCAATATTAAAAATAACTATTAATATATTAAACTCAGTAGTCAGTGTCATTAATAACATAAAACTTAAATATTTCTTTTTGTAAGTAAGTATCCGCGTGCAAATACTATTAAATTATAATATAATTATTTGAGCACATTAGATAATATTGTGATCCGTGTTGATCTATCTATATCTGTTTAAAAAAAAAGGAGCATATTATTACAAAAGAAAAAGTATATTTGACATAATTATTAGTAATTAAGTAACTTACTTCTAAATGTGGTTAGAAAAACAAAGAACTAATGAATGATATGCTTTAGAGTTATATACATGAAGTTTTATTTATAAAATTTTAATTTGAAACTTGAATTCTTTTATATTCAATAATTTAATTTGCACCCTCCTATATACCGAGGGGAAAAAAGGTGTTTCCCCTTATCTTTTCTTGTTTTAATAGATTTTTTTCCTTTCAAAATATATTTTGAATTCCTTTACATGATCTTAGTCATAATATATTTTTCATTATAATATAATTTAAAATAATTTTACTTCACCATAAATATTTTGAGTAATGTCTTAACAATAGCCAATATCCACTGTAAAGACCTGTTTTGTGAAAATTAATTTTTTTTCATGCTTTGACCATTTTTCCCTTCCCCGTAGTTTCTACGTATTGATTTAGGGGTGTGGGGATGGTTGACATGATTCTCGATGCGATCGGAAATGTTTTGGATGAGTTTGAGATTTTTGCGGCTTTAAAAGCCATATAGTTGATTTCGGTCAATATTTGATGTTTCGAGTTTCGGATGACAATTTGGACTGAGCCAGCAGATCCGAAATGTCGAATTTGGATTAGTAGTGAGGTTGGTTCAGGTTTGGGACCTTTATTTTGCATTTTGACCCTTCGTTTGGAAACTAGTTTTAATAAGCTTTTAGGAGTCTCGGGAGTTAATTCATAGAAAATAATCCTTTTTAAAAAATCCGACGTCGTCATTAAGTTTGGAATGTCGAAAATAGTCTAGTAGCATAGTTCGTTTTACTCAAGGGATTCCGAACGAATCCCGAGGATCCGATCGAAAACTTAGCCTTTTAGCTAAGTTGCTGGTGCAGGGCATCAGCTGGTGCAACTGCAAGCTGCCAATTGGTCGCTAAAGCGAAGCCACTTAAGGGCCAATGGGTTGCTAAAGCGGAAGCTGCTTAAGCGCCAATGGGTCACTTCAGCGGTGACCGCTTAAGAAGTACCCGGTCTCTTTAACAGTCATTTAGCCGCTAAAGCGGCCAATCTGTATATATACCACCCTTTTCGCGATTTTACTTCATTTTTGGACCTTTGAGCTTCGAGAAATACAATTTTCGAGGGCTTCTTCATCGATTTTTATGTGGGTAACTTCTAAACTCATTATCCCACTATTTCCTATTGATTTTATCTTCAAAAACACCTTTTAATCTTGATTTCAAAAGGGTTTTTTGGGATTTTTGCCGGTAAAGCTTAAAAATGGTTTTTCTTCGATTTGGACCTCGTTTTCAGGTGGATTTTCAACTGTAGACTCCTATAACCTTGGGGAATGTGTCTAAAATAAAATTTTGATTTTACCCCTCTCGTTTTCGAACTTGTTTTTTCAGTCCATTTTGGACCCGATTTAAATATAGTCAATATGGCTATTGATAGCTTCCATTTAACGCGTAGATGCTATATTTGTATGTTTTAGTTGACTCCGACGCCGTTCAAAAGGGTAAAGCTTCGTGTTGAAGGACTTTAGGCTTGGATTTTGTCATTTCGAGGTAGGTTATGGGCTTATGACTTAACTTCTTTCTGATTGAGTTGGGTAGTTAATAAATAAGTAAATCATGCTATGGGTTGGGGAAAATAGCTATGAGTTTTATATTTTGAGATTATTATTACTGTTGTGTGTCCGTGTGGGGGATTATATTCAGTGGTTGTTGACTTGTGATATCTGATATTGCTTGTTACCCGAGTGGGGGCCTTATTTGACATCAATGGCCTTATTTGTGCATTTATATGCCTTATTCTAGATATGATGTCCGGGCGGGGGCTTAAATTGTTATTATAGGTCTTATTGGGCATTGATTGCCTTTATCATGATAGAAAAACCCGAGTTAGGGGTCGATATGATATTAATGATGTCTTACATGAATATTTATTCCGATGGTGCCTAATTAGAGTTAATAATCATGAATTGTGGATATATTGAGTTGATTCTGGGCTCACTTATATATGTGTATTGAATTGATTGGATAACTTCATACTGATTTGATTATGAGCATTACATCCTCATTCCAGCTACATATATTCATGAAATACTAGTACCATTAAGGAACACTATTTTTGAAATAAAATGAGACATTTTCATAAAAGCCCTCTCCGTTAACACGAGCCGGAGAGGTGTATTGAGATTGAGATATGAGTTATAGTATACGGATTGCGAACCCTCCATGGGTCCTATTGCGGAGCTGCGAGCTCGGTAGGTGTATACAAAAAATCATGCGATGATTTTCACCATTCCATCCCATCATCATTGCATATGCATCTTTTGTGATTTCTTTTAGTTTTTTCGTGATTGTGTTTAGTTTATGCATACTTTTGTGTGTCTCTGTGTTGTTTCAATTCAGTATTAAATTAGAACTGTTAGTGGAGAAGGTGTGAGCTACTGTTTAGGAACTTGTCTGCTTGCAGGTGACGTGCTCATAATCTTCTTTACCTATATCATTGTCTATTTTGCTCAGTCGACCTATGATTCCTACTGAGTACATGTAGACCGTACTCACCCCTACTATGCCCTTTCAGTGCAGATCCCAGTTCGAGCACCACGCGTGACGGTTGATTTTGTGCGGAGTTTCAGATTTCAAGGTACTGATTTGCTCTAGAGTTCGGGGCTGATTCAGACCTCATCTATTTTACTTGTCTTTATTTATGATTCAGAGACAGATATGTATTTTTAATTTTTTAGATATTGTACTTAGATGCTCTTACACTATATCACCAGGTTTTGGGATGTGATGATATTTCTTTCAGACTTCCACTAGTATTGTACTTGTATTGGTATGACTTTGTTCTTAAAGTTTTGCTTTATGATTATTTCATTATGTTGTGACTTTTCTTTCGATTTTGCGTGATTGGCTTACTTCTCAAGGTTGGGCCGCAATAAGTGTCATCATGACCTAGTTTTTGGGTCTTGACAAATTGGTATCAGAGCGCTAGGCTCACTGGTCTCATAAGTGTAAGAACAAGATGTCTAGTAGAGTCTCGTAGATTGGTACGTAGACGTCCGTATCTATCTTTGAGAGTTTATAAGATGTCTTTAGGAAAAACTTTACTAATTTGATCCCTTATCGTGCAGGTTGTTCATACCCAATGTTCTAAGCTTGTATTCAATTCTTTCTGCCCAGATGGTAAGGACTAGGTCCAGAGATGCTGAGCCGGCACCCGACATGGGAGCTCCGGTTCGAGGATGAGACAGAGGTCGTAGATGGCTTAGAGGTAGAGAACGGGAATGAGGAGCTGCCCCAGTCAGAGGACATACTAGGGATGCCTCTCCCGAGCCCGAGGTTGAGTATGCTAGAGATGATTATCAGACAGGAGGTGTGGGGCCAGCTCAGGTCCCACAGGGTACAGTTGATACCCCAGTGCTTCAGGATTTGTTGATTCACCTTTTGAGTCAATTGGATGGTGCTCCTTTGAGTGTACTGGATGTCCCTCAAACTTCGAGTGGTGTTCCTCCATCTGTACTGACATATGCTTATGGTATTCCTGCTTCTGGGGTACATCCATCATCTATGGTACCCCCACATACGGATTCTTTACCTACTAGATGTCACGACCCAAAATAGGCACGTGATGACACTTGTCACACCCTCCAGACAAGTAAGCCTATCTAAACCCAAACTTAATAATAAAGTAAATTAGAAGCGGAAGAAAAAGAATAATCCCCAAAATATATATAAAGAGGAAGCAATTATTTAAGATATATCCCAGGTCTGGTTGTCACTAGTACAAGCCTCTAATATAGAATAAGAATAATAATCTTCTAGAATATCTTAGATACGAATAAAGCATAAGACATAAATAGAGAGATCTGAGAAGTCCTGAAGTGCCTCAGCTACTACCTCAATCTCCGAAATGCTAATACTGGAAGAAGACGATCTACAAACTGCTACTCGACCCAATACCTGCACAGGGTGCAGAAAAATAAGAAAAAGGAAAAGAAAGCAAGAGTGAGTACGAAACCACATGTACTCAGCGAGCATCGTCGATAACCGACCCTAATCCAAAGTGATGGCGAGAACCCTCCCCCCCCCCCAACTACCCAAGGTTTCCCCAATCATTCTATAACTCGCCAAAATCATAGTACTTTATCCTACCAGGGTAACCCAAGACAATGGTCAACAGGTAAACTAAATGCAGGGTAGGCACACTAATCCAGGTGAGTCAATCATCATTAACCAATACTATGGGATAGCAACAGGGAAAGTGTCTATATATATAAGGATGTATCTCATGCTACCAAAAAATATGTTATCCATCTTTCGATCAAGTCACCATCATACCCAAGTCATATCACACCTCTCCCTTTCGACCAATATACGATGAAATAGGATAATGAAATAAAGTGAAATGAATGCACAAACACAGTATCACAAACAAGGTCCTAACACCGAAATACGGTACAAGAGTAGACACTAACACAATATGAAAACACACCAAGGATGATAATGCAATGCAAATGATGCAATGCAATGAAGTGATGATGATGAATCTTTGAAAGTTATCGCATAACTTTCTGTATACACCCACAGAGCTCGCAGCTACCAGATAGGGCCCATGGGGGGTTCGTAACCCATATACTACTCAGTCTCAATCTCAATACCAATCTCAATATCTCCTCTCCGCCTCGTGGATAACGGTGGAGGGTTTTACAAAATGTCCCAGTGATACCAATGTCTCATGAATATGCATGTGTGATATGAGGATGCAATACTCACAGTAATCTCAACACAAGGATCTCAAATTCATCAATACGCAAGATATATACACAAGTGAGCTCAGAATCAACTCAATGTATCAATAACTCATGATATCAGTCTCCACTTAGTACCAACCGAATATATGGTCATGTAATTATCAAAATTACCATTCTCAAGCCCACTCCCGGGCATCAGTATGATGAATATGCAATCACATGCTTAGATAAGGCCTACAATATCAAGTCAAGCCTCCACTCAGGCAACACAATAATAAATATAGCCTTAATGCAAAATCATGACCAACAATCATCAAGTCAAGCCTTTACTCGGTGACACAGTACATAATATGACAATTAAATGCATGCTCATAGCCAATTAACACAATTCAAGCCCCCATACGGGAATCACCACAAAATATACACTCAAGACCGATAATAATAATATGCACATAAACCTCCACTCGGGCACGCAAAGATAGATTTCAACAATCTCAACAATAATAGAACGTGAGACTACCCAAACTTTGCTTGATCATAACTTAAGCTTCCTTAACTATTACAAGCCAATCTCTCTCTAAGTATCTTCTAACCCTAGTTATTCCATCAAATCACGATGATCACACAATTATCCCTTAAGAGGTCACTAAAGCCCCAATCATTATGTCAAAGTCCACTAAACAGGAATCTAGCTCCAAAACAGGCATTAATACTAACATTACAGAAACACTAAGTTAGTTATCTGTAATCTACTTCTAAGGATAAGCACAAGCAATAATACTAACTAAGGAAAACAATAATCTAATATGATCTACCAAAGATTCCGGTACCCGCGGATATGCTCGCCATTTCACCTAAGCGGGACCTCCAATCCTAAACGAATCATCAAAATACCACAACCAATCATACAAACACATAAACACTTTGGAAAAAGTCAAGGTACAACTCAACTTGCCTTAAATGAAGACCCGCAAGCTCCAACGTAGTCCAACACCTCAAACGGAAGCCCAACTCTTCCGAATCAACACCAAATGCATCCAATCATATCAAATATGGCATCTACAAGTCAAAAGGAAGCTATTGATACCCATATTGATCATATTTGAAATGGATCAAAAACGAACTTCGAAAATAGGTTTTGAAAATGAAGGGGTAAAATTGGAATTTTATTTTAAAAACACATTTTTCAAGGTTAAAGGAATCTACAACTAAAAACCTTTGTGAAAATGAGTTGAAAACAAGGTCCAAATCTAAGAAAAACCATTTTCAAGCTTTACCGGCAAAACCCCAAAAATCCATCAAAAATCAAAAAGGATAAATCCTCAAGTGAAAAGGACTCTATGGGTGAAAACCCAAGAAAAAATGATGAAGAATCGAAGTTCAAATCAAAGAAATACCAGATTTCAATTTGGGGAAAAACTCCAAAAATCCTCTTTTGAAATCTTTGATTTAGAAAAATTTAGATGATAAAGTTGGTAGGAAATGATTTAGAATTGAGTTATGAACTTACTCGCACAAACTTACGCAAGAAATCTCCCCCAAAATCTTCCTCTCAAGCTCCCAATGTGATAAAAATGGTGAAAATGAGCAAAAATAGGGTAAATCCCGAATTTGGGCAATTTTCAGCAAAGAAGGTTGACTTGTTGACTGTTGACTTCGGTCAACTATTGACCAACCATCAACAATTTTTAAAAATTTGTTTTTGACCCTTGAAACTCATCTGGAACCCTATGAGCATGAATCAATAGTGCAAATTGACCATAAAATATGTTTTGGATCCAATGAAATTATCGAATTTACGAAAAAAGATAGTTTACAATAAATTAACCCCCGAAACCCCTTTAGGCTAAAATACACTATTTTTCAAATGGAGGGATGAAATACAATTAAAGGTTCCAAACCTAAAACAACCATGCTACCAACCTAAAATCATTGCTCCGGAGCTAATGGGACAGTCAGAAACCTCAAACAAGACTCAAATCACAAAATGTTGACCAAAGTCAAACCTATCGTTATAAGGATACTCAAAATCACAAACTCAAATAAAACACTTTCGAATGCATCTGGGACCATGCCAACTATCCCCACAACTCTTAAACAAGATAAGGCAACCATAGGGAGGGGCAAAATAGTCAAAATACAGAAAATTCTGAATATCAATACAAGAGTTGTTACAGTATCCACCACTAAGATTCACGTTCGTCCTCGAACGTAAAAGCAAGAAAAAATAGCACAAGTAAAGATAGAAGATGCCCTCGAGAGACATCAAACAAGCACCCCAACACAGTTCACAACTAATGAACTAACGGTCTCATCATAGGACCAGAATCTATCACATAAGACCTCACCAGGTCACAACACAAGCCAAAAAAGGCCAGAATTCTCGATGAAACCGAATTTCTATATCAATGAACTTCCTCTAAACTCATAAATTGAGTCAAATACAATAGAGTTACTGAGCATGCTCAGCTAATCTAAACCTGAACAAGGCACCACAAGGCATAAGACATAACCACAAGACCACAAATCACCCTCGGACCCACAAAACCAAGGGACTCACCAATCACATAACCACCTACCAAAACACTGAATCCACCTGCCTATGGCCGATACTATCACTATCAAAACAACTCACACTATAGCCCTAGGCTAAAGCTACTAGGACATAAACCGGTATAAAAACTACACAAAACACCTAAAAGCCATAGTTAGCACACCAAAACTCTACTCTACCATCACACTCTCATACTCTGCCCCTTTGAAGCAATCAACGAGCACTATCAAACCCTATATACCCTAGACATGAACATAGAAATGGAATTAAACCCTCACATGACATATCACAATAACCCAGCAAACCTCGATATCCAAAAGCTATCACACAACCTGAAATCCTCAACAACAGGGTAGAAAAAAGAGTCTTTTCGATCCCACACACATAAGCGACCTGTCATGACAGAAATAATAAACCCATAGAAGAAGCACAACCATCACTATATCTCACTAACTGACGCCCAAGTCACAAATCAAACATCGGGAGAGACACTGCTAGACTCTACACAAACTACCAGTAAACCACACTATCGAGACTTCAAATCTCTAACTCAGCCCATAGATCAATTCTGAATGAATCAAATATCCTTATGCACAAGAAGAAATCCTTATCTCTTTTTCTTAACTCTATTTCCATTCAGAATTCTTTAACACATGAGTCGTGGACTAATAAGGTACAACTCAGAATAGCTCAATCCTCATTTGGCATTTCCTAACAAAAGGTCCATGAAGAGTAACACATACTCAAATCGAAGCTTATGAGATGAATGTTCCACCAAGTCACTTAGCTACAAAAGTAACAATGCCACAACTAGGCACCACTTTCCATTTGAACTCTTTCCAAATTGAAAGCAAACATCCTCATGAACTAAAATCTTCGATTCTGATCGAGGAGTGTCTTAATACCAAATAGTGTATTCACGGAAGCAAAAGACAAATACTAACGAAGTAATGAATCGCGAGGCCCGAATGCCTGAAGTCTTTTATTATCCAACAAGAATCTCTTACTCGTAATCCCTTTCGAATCAATCACACCACAAGTCTAGGCTATTACAGGGTCTACTACTAAGGAGTACCATTAGGCATGCTATAACCCAAAAAACCAAACCATGAGACCAATCTATTTAATCAATAGACAGATGCTGAAACCTAGAATCGATCCACCACTATTCCACAACATAACCATTAAGAGAACCATACTCAAAACACCAAAATCCATAAAAATACTCAAAAGAGATCAGAGTAAATTCAGCGACATACTATGAATGAGTCTCAACATAGGATCGGCACACCCGATCCACCACTAAAGAAATATCTATGGGGTAGCAAATAACAACGGTTCCAGCGAAACTCACAAAATCATATCAAGTCTCAATGCTGAATAGACGACCACATAGGAGAATGTAAAATCATAGTCGAACACCGCTAAGGCATACCAAAGACGTACCAAGGATCATACTTGTGGCTACAGTACCAGAAACTCTTGCCTCGAGTCCATACTGTGAGACATGATACTGAAATATGTCATCTCTTAGAGTAACTAGTGAAGCATCTCCCTGTCCAACATATGGGCAACTCCTCATATAGCACCCTAAATCTCCATATAAGAAGCAACCCAACAAAGTCGGAGTCCACAAAACTGGGCCTGAGAAACCTGGACGACTATCATGATCTAACCCCCTCCAAGCATAACCACGAAGATCCTGACCTCCATCATGCATATAGTTATGAGCATCAAAACCTCAGGCCCTCTGACCCATGAGCCGCTCATGGCTCCAGACAAACTCCTCTAGAAATACTCGAGCAAACTGATCTCATGAAAGAGAAGGTGATACATCTGTTCTACTCTCTACAAAGGTCCTCCACCACTCTCTAGCTGGCCCGAAGAACTGAAAGGAAGTGAAGTCTATTAGAATCCACCAAGACCAATCTGTGCAACCTCTCACGACCACTAAGTAAGAACATGTAAGCATCAACCCTAGGATCTCCATCAAATCGGGAAGGATCTGTCCTCATGAACTCTACGAGTCTGATATGTCCTTCTATAGACATAAGAGGTAAAGTCACTGGATGTGGAGCAATCCTTGGTAATATCTCATCAACACTAAGAGAATCAGTAGGAGTTGCAGATACATCTGGAGTATGAAGCCCTGAAGTAGCATGCTGAATCAGAATAGGACCCACCCTCTGAAGAAAACCCAACACTCGAACCAAATAATCCTCAATCATAGATGCGGTCATGGGTGGTGTCTGAACTAGCCTCAACCCCACTAACTCATCAGACCTACCCCACTAGAAACTCCAAAACCTGAAGAGGTAATTCTAACCTGACCCCTAGCTGTTCTAGACATCCCGATCCAACCTCTACCTCGAACTCTACTCCTACCGCATATCAAAAGCACGATCTCTGAATCTCTAGCCACGGAAGAACTCGTGCTCACCATCTGTGAGAGAGTGGATAAGATATTTTTGAGCTATACAAAGCTATGAAGGCACGAGAAGAATAAAGAAATGGAAATCTCCTAAAGTCATGTAGCCTCTCAAAGATAGATAACGGACGTCTTAACACCGATCCGTAAGACTCTACTAAACTCGGCTTGTACTAATGAGACCAATGAACCTGGGCTCTGATACCAATTTGTCACGACCCAAAATAGGTACGTGATGGCACTTGTCACACCCTCTAGACAAGTAAGCCTATCCAAACCCAAACTCAATAATCAAGTAAATTAGTAGCGGAAGAAAAAGAATAATCCCCAAAATATATATAAAGAAGAAGCAATTATTTAAGATATATTCCAGGTCTGGTTGTCACTAGTACAAGCCTCTAATATAGAATAAGAATAATAATCTTCTAGAATATCTTAGATACGAATAAAGCATAAGATATAAATATAGAGATCTGAGAAGTCCTGAAGTCCCTCAGCTACTACCTCAATCTCCACAACGCTAATAATTGAAGAAGATGATCTACAAACTGCAACTCAACCCAATACCTACACGGGGTGTAGAAAAATAAGAAAAAGGAAAAGGAAGCAAGAGTGAGTACAAAACCATATATAATCAGCAAGTATCGTCGATAACCGACCCTAATCCAAAGCGATGGCGAGAACCACCCCCCCAACTACCCAAGGTTTCCCCAATCATTCTATAACTCGCCAAAATTATAGTACTTTATCCTACCAGGGTAACCCAAGACAATGGTCAACGGGTAAACTAAATGCAGGATAGGCACACTAATCCAGGTCAGTCAATCATCATTAACCAATACTATAGGATAGCAACAGGGAGAGTGTGTATATATATATATAAGGATGTATCTCATGCTACCAAAAAGGGTGTTATCCATCTATTTTTCGATCTAGTCACCATCATACCCAAGTCATATCACACATCTCCCTTTCGACCAATATACGATGAAATAGGATAATGAAATAAAGGGAAATGAATGCTCAAACACAGTATCACAAACAAGGTCCTAACACAGAATTATGGTACAAGAGTAGACACTAACAAAATATGAAAACACACCAAGAATAATAATATAATGCAATGAAGTGATGATGATGTGATGATGATGAATCTTTGAAAGTTATTGCATAACTTTCTATATACACCCACCAAGCTCGCAGCTACCAGGTAGGACCCATGGGGGGTTCGTAACCCATATACTACTCAGTCTCAATCTCAATATCTTCTCTTCGCCTCGTGGATCACAGTAGAAGGTTTGGTAAAATATCTCATCAATATCGTCTCTCTGCCTCATGGATCACGGTAGAGGGTTTTTCAAAATATCTCGCTGATACTAATGTCTCACGAATATGCATGTGTGATATGAGGATGCAATACTCACAGTAATCTCAACACAAGGATCTCAAATCCATCAATACGCATGATATATGCATAAGTGAGCTCAGAATCAACTCAATGTATCAACAACTCAAGATATCAGTCTCCACTTGGTACCAACCAAATATATGGTCATGTAATTATCAAAATTACCAAATTTATGGTCATGTAATTATCAAAATTACCATTCTCAAGCCCATTCCTGGGCATCAGTATGATGAATATGCAATCACATGCTTAGACAAGGCCTATAATATCAAGTCAAGCCCCCATTCGGGCAACACAATAATAAATATAGCCTTAATGCAAAATCATGACCAACAATCATCAAGTCAAGCCTTTACTCAGTGACACAGTACATAATATGACAATTAAATGCACGCTTATAGCCAATTAACACAATTCAAGCCCCCATTTGGGCATCACCACAAAATATACACTCAAGACCGATAATAATAATATGCACATAAACCTCCACTCGGGCACTCAATGATAGATTTTAACAATCTCAACAATAATAAAACGTGAGACTACCCAAACTTTTCTTGATCATAACTTAAGCTTCCTTAACTATTACAAGTCAATCTCTTTCTAAGTATCTTCTAACCCCAGTTATTCCATCAAATCACGATGATCACACAATTATCCCTTAAGAGGTCACTAAAGCCCCAATCATTATGTCAAAGTCCACTAAACATGAATCTAGCTCCAAAACAGGCATTAATACTAACATTACAGAAACACTAAGTTAGTTATCTATAATCTACTTCTAAGGATAAGCACAAGCAATAATACTAACTAAGGAAAACAATAATCTAATTATGATCCACCAAAGACTACGGTACCCGCAGAGATGCTTGCTATTTTACCTAAGTGGGACCCCAAATCCTAAAAGAATCATCAAAATACCACAACTAAGCATACAAACACATAAACACTTTGAAAAAAGTCAAGGTACAGCTCAACTTGCCTTAAATAAAGACCCACAAGCTCAAATGCAGTCCAAGACCTTAACCGGAAGCCCAACTCTTCTGAATCAACACCAAATGCATCCAATCACATCAAATATGGCATCTACAAGTCAAAAGGAAGCTATTAATATCCATATTGATCATATTTGAAATGGATCAAAATCGGACTTCGAAAATGGGTTTTGAAAATGAAGGGGTAAAATTGAAATTTTATTTTAAAAACACATTTTTTTAAGGTTAAACAAACCTACAGCTGAAAACCTTTGTGAAAATGAGTTGAAAACAAGGTCCAAATCTAAGAAAAACCATTTTCAAGCTTTACCGGCAAACCCCCAAAAATCCATCGAAAATCAAAAAGGGTAAAAATGGAATTTTTATTTGAAAATCATAATCCTCAAGTGAAAAGGAATCTATGGGTGAAAACCCAAGCAAAAAAAATGAAGAATCGAAGCTCAAATCAAAGAAATACCAAAATTTTAATTTGGGGAAAAACTCCAAAAATCCTCTTTTGATATCTTTGATTTAGAAGAATTTAGATGATAAAGTTGGTAGGAAATGATTTAGAATTGAGTTAGGAACTTACTCGCATGAACTTACTTAAAAAATCTCCCCCAAAATCTTCCTCTCAAGCTCCCAATATGATAAAAATGGGGTAAATCCCGAATTTGGGTAATTTTCAGCAAAGAAGGCTGACTTGTTGACCGTTGACCACGGTCAACTATTGACCAACCATCACCAATTTTTAAAAACTTATTTTTGACCCTTGAAACTCATCCATAACCCTATGAGCATGAATCAATAGTGCAAATTGATCATAAAATATGGTCCGTATCCAATGGAATTATCGAATTTATGAAAAAAGGTCGTTTACAATAAATTAACCCCCGGAACCCCTTTAGGCTAAAATACACTATTTTTCAAATAGAGGGTTGAAATACAATTAAAGGTTCCAAACCAAAACCAACCATGCTACCAACCTAAATTCGACGTTCCAGAACTAATGGGACAGTTAGAAACCTCATCAGAGACTCAAATCCCAAAATGTTGACCAAAGTCAAACCTATCATTATAAGGATACTCAAAATCACAAACTCAAATAAAGCACTCTCGAATGCTTCAGGGACCACGCCAACTATCCCCTCAACTCTTAAACAAGATAAGGCAACCACGGGGAGGGGGCGAAATGGTCAAAACACAGAAAATTCTGAATATCAATGGGAGAGTCATTACACTAGACTTACTATTTCTCCAGTTATTTCAGGTATAGTGATGTATTTTGATGATCAGGAGAGGTTCGAAAGGTTTATTCGCTTGGGTCCGCCCAAATTTAGTGGTGCTATGGGCAAGGATGCCTATGAGTTTCTAATTGATTGCTAGGAGAAGTTACATAATATTGGATCCATTGAGTCTCACGGAGTTGCTTATACTACCTATGATAACGACCTCAATCAAGTGACTAAAATCGATATTGAAAACGCGGAATTAAACAACAAAATTAAAGGATAGTTGAGAAATAAAAGATGAGAAGTGAAGAAAGAAAGGCTCAATTGAAAGAACAATTAAACCAAGGGAGAAGAGAACTCAATCAAATGCACGAGAAACCAAATTGAATCCACAATATGATAACTCGATGATTAATCAAGCGAAGAAGATAACACAAGCAATTCGGGAATCCACCCTAATCACTTGATCTAAGCTAATAATTGGAATTGAACCCAATCACTACCCTAATCTAAAGTAACTAAATATCAATGTCTATTTCAAGACAATTCAATCATCCAAAATCTAAGTAAAGAAAATGGCTAAGGCAACTATTTATAGTCCTTGCCTTTTTACAAATAGCCTATTACAAAAATAGCCCAAAGTGACTATTTTAGTAATAACCCACAAAGGCCCTTCTTGATTGTCCAAATGACATCTTGGTCGCCTATGACCTTGTATATTTATTGCTCCATGACTTTCCTCCGGGCTCCAAGCTATCATCCATATGTAGAAGCCCATCCTAATGTGCCCCATGTTAATCATGCTCGTATCATCCTCCCCTTCTTCAAAAGGATTCGTCCTCGAATCTGAACCTTGCAAAAATATGAGAAGGACAAACAACAAACATATCCTCATAGCATGAGGGTTAGCACAAGGGTTATCAATCATACCAACTTGCCAAGGAGGCACACATTTGACATACAACCAACTATCCTTTGTATTGAATAAGATCCATTCATCATATAAAGTGCAAAGGAATTGGTCATAAGCAATATCATGAAACAAGGAAACCACAAAGGTCTTAATGGCATCAAGAATCTCAAGAGATAACATCACATTTACTTTAGGAGCCATAAGACACAATTGTTTCATTACCTCACAATAACACCTCACCAAAAATGGTGCAATCACCCATAAGGGTTCATTCTGGTCAAAGAAGTAAAAGACCCACATATCTCTACCTCCATACAAAACAAATCCCATACCATCATGGGTATCATCATAAGCAAAAAGGTAGTATAGAAAGGCGTTAAGCTCACTATTCTCATCTGGGGTGTGCCAAAAGATAAGGACACTGGTAGATAAGAAGAAACATTTTAAGCACAAAACAACCCTCTCTATCAAGCAACTTTCCAAAGAAAGAAAATGCACCAACGAAGCCATGCTACTAGAATGATTGAGGAATCTATTAGGAGTCAAATCACTCCATATCAAATAATAATTCCAATGGATTGGGGTCCCTCCTAGCATAGTATCAAGCATGCTTCCAAGAGTCCCATTTAAAACTTCAACCCTTTGAAGGTAACAAGGAGCTTTCAATATCTAAGGACTCTCCCAAAAACAAACAAGAAACTTAGCACCCACTAGTTGTGGTTCACACAACTTAAGCACAAGTGTGTCAAAAAAGAATTCAACAATATAGGAAACTCCCAAAATAGGCAATGACATATTTGCCTTGGGGTTCACAAGTGTGAGATCACATTTGAGAAAAGGGTCATCATATGCAAAAAAGTAGTAAAGAAAGATGTTACTTAAATGAACTTCATCCAAGGTGTGCCCACATATAAAATCACCCTTTGATCCACAAACATTAAGGCCTTGATCAAGAATGGGGTCACAGAAGAATGAAGGGGTTATTGGAGAACATACACCCTCTTTCTTTTGACCACTAACCTCTCCAATAAACGTACTATCATCTTCCAAGAAGAAAGTTCCATCTTTGAAAAGTGTGTCATCATACCATAGTGGATTCTCAATCACTTGGTAGCCTTCAAGAGGGGCTACACTTATATCATGCCAAGACACACCACTATGCATTTCACCTTCATTAGTCATGTCAACATCAAATAAGAGATTATCCTTAAAAACACATTCCACCTCACAATCCTCATGAGAAGAAAAAGAAATGGAATCACAATTCAAGGATTCATCATTTAGGTGCAATGACTTCACATGACTATCTACATGACCAACTATATCAATGCCAACACTAAATTGAGGTTCCTTAAGTTCATCACAAAACACCTCATTTAGTGGGTCATCATTACACATGAGTTGATCAACACCAATATCAATTGATAATGAACTATCATTCAAAGCACATGTATCAACACTAGGTGGACACAAATTGGTCTTACTAGAAGAATCAATTCGGTCATCAATAGGATCAACTAGTGTATCCACATTTTCAACATGCACATTATCAAAACATGGCAAAGAATCACATGAAAATGTACTATCATTCAAGGCACAAGTGTCAACACTAGGTGGACATAAATTGATCTTACTAGAAGAATCAATTCGGTCATCAATAGGATCAACTAGTGTATGAACACTCTCAACAAATACATTATCACTATGTAACATGGTGTTATCAAGATGATCACAAGGCAAAGGATCTTTAAGCTCACACATATACATGCTGTCACCTACACTCAATTGGCTATTAGCCACAAAATGATTTTTTACTTTCAACAAAGTGTAAGGTTTAGCTTTGTTACCTTGTAGATCATAGGAATGATTGTATTCACCTTGATTTTCAACATCGAAGCATAAATGTTCTTTTGGGAAGCTTTTTAGCACCTCATGATTCTTCATTGATCGCGGTGCCTCACTAGGCTTGCTCCCAAGGATACCTACACAAGAATCAAGACAACTAGAAAAGGAAGAAAGGCTACAAAAGTTAGTATAAGATTGTGACAACTCTCTCACATCACTCCGCACAACCTCTCTTTTTTCCACTCTAGAGTTGTCACATATCACACCCTTACTCCTCTCAATCTTTTGTCTCTCAATTTTATTGGAGTTAGGACAAATGCCAAAAATTCCTTGGGAAGGGTTTGGAGATCCCTTCACATCTAACTTCCACTTTGCGTTGCTAGGTGTAGCCTTCATATCACTCATTGGATCCACTTCAAGCACATTTCCACAAGGAGTAGCTTGTTTTGCTTTTGACTCCTTGGAGACCATTTGAGAGATCTTGTCAAGAGTTATTAGCATAGAAGCAAACAATTTGTTCATCCTCAAAGCAATAGGATCCTCAATTGTGAGTGGTTCATTTGTAACTTTTGTTTCAAAAATCCACCTCTCCCCATCAGACATATCTTGAGACAATGAATCCCCTCTACTTCTATGGCTCATTGTTCTTTCCATCCTAACTCTAACATCATTACCATAAGCATAACTAGTCACATTGGAATAAGGATAAGAAGTACAAGTTCTTGCACCATAAGAAGTAAAGAATGTTCTTCGCCTATGGTCCACACGACATCTTCGAAATGGTTTTGCCCACACATCTATACCCCCTCAATTAGGATAGTAAGTAGCAAAAGATGAGGAATGTAATTCATCCTCACAACTTCCCCTTCTATCACAACCCTCTTCAAAAGGTTCACAAGACATATAGGAGAAAGAATTGTACCTCACATCGTCTTCATCACCATGGTGGGTAATATGATAATCCCCATACTCTTCATCTTCACTATCAAATTCATCATAAGAGACTTCTACTCTTTTATGTTCATTATAGGAGCCATAAGCTCCATACATCTCATATTCATCTCCGATGTAGTAATTCTCATCATCATGTCGATTATAATCTCTTGGACCATCATATCCTTCATAAGATTCACCATAATACTCATGAGCTTTATTAATTTGCTCACAAGCACTCAAAGAACCCTCATGTTGCTCATCATCACTATACTCATAGCTCATGTCACTACAAGCATAGTCACTAATGTCATCTCCACAATAATCCGAAGCTATGGATGAAATTCTCCCTTATATCACCTTTTGTACCTAGTAAACTAGAAAACAAGTTAGTAATAAAAGCCTCACGTCACTCATATATGAGCTCTCAACTCACCTTCTACGACTTCTTTCCCAAATTAATAGGTTACTAGCTTTGCTCAATCAATTCAAGGTTATCAATGCTTGTGGAGGAATGGATTCTTGTGACTCGTAAAAGAAGGACGGCTCAAATAAAACTAAAAGGACTTGAATCAAGAAGTTATCTATGAATTAATATGAGAAAGTAGAAGAAATGAAGCATGAAAGAAAACGGACTCAAAAAAAAAACTAAGTAACAAAAGTAGAAAAGTTACTTGTGTTACTTAATTTGAAGGATCAAAAAAAGTGATTTGATGTCTTAAAACTAGTTAAAAAGTTATTAAATACGTTAATTACTTGTTAATTAGTTAGAAAATTGAAAGAGAAAGAGAACAAAAAAGAATCGCGAAATTTGGACACTTAGAAAAATTTTGAGGCCTTGAAGAAGTTCATCACTTTAAAGGGTTTTGATTTGATGATTTGATGATTCTGTCACGTCCCAAACCCCGTTGGGGCGGACTGGAACCCGAGGCCGTTAAGGCCCAAGAGAACCAATCTTCATTTACGTACACTTATATGCATGTCACCGGATGAACAACACTCTATCACAAATAAATCATGATACTAAAGGCGGAAGTCATGGAAATAACTTTCATAAATACATGAAACTTGGCAGTTGGGGCCCACAACATCATATAGAGTAAAATACCTTTACACTTGATGACTCGCTGTCGACAAAGCCTTTAAAGATATACAAAACCAGTACTAAGGTCGAGACAAGTCCCTGCCTTATAGCTCTACTACAAGTGTCAAAACATGTACAATGACACAGAAAGCTCTGAATCAACCTGGAGCTCACCAATAATCCGCAGATAACTCGTAACCTACTGTGGAGGTCTACTAGCTCCTGTGCCTGCAACAAGTAAGGTGAGTCCCACAAGGGGCGTCAGTATGAAAGAATGTACTGAGTATGTAAGGCCATAAACAACTACATGTGATATAAGTACTTCAATGAAACCAAATACAAGTGAGTGTACAATATAGGCATGACCACCATAATACTCAATCGAGGAAATAAATACATCACTTTCATTTCTTTCTTCTGCTTTTACGCTCAATATCACTCACAATATGCCCGGGCCCAACTGATCAGTGGGATAAGAAAAGGATGACCCATGCTAGGTAATATAACCCCTGGGATGCGGTCCTTATAAATACACAATTCGGGATCGACCCATGCTAGGTATTGTAACCCCTGGGATGCCACTCGTGGTATTGGGATCTACCCATGCTAGGTGTTTTTCCACCCCTGGGATGCCACCCATACCTTAGAACACTTATGCATTACTTCACTTCTTTACTTTTGTGAGATTGACACTTAGGTGGTCATAACATTATTGGAGCTTGAAACCATGATCATTAGATAAGAAACATGTGAATATCTATAGCTAGCAAACGTGAGATGATTTACTTTAAAACACCTCGGAGTAGAAACAAGCTCGGTAGCAATATGGACAATAGGCATGGCCAATGAATATGGAAAGGAGAAACCTTACATACTTTAGCCTCTCAATATGCAACTATAACAATTCGGCTCTTCCATAAAGTGCTACTCTACAATATGCACACACAAAGGAATTCACATTCAAGACTAATAACATAACAACTTTACAAGGAAATAATGGACTTAGTCATCACCCCAACACATGGTACATCTTACCACCTTTCTTCTCATTATCATTTAACTTAATTCCACCTTCCCAAAACAAAGTGGACTCCTCAACACTTTGAACATAACCATCAAGACTACAACACCTTCCATGTACTTAATATATATTAATCCATAAGGATCATAAGGGTAAACACTTACTGATATTGCAAAGAGATGATCTTGTCCCTCCAAGTATTATTGCCTTAGGGTTTTGTGAGATAAGGATGACTTAGAGAAAATATCCAAAAGGCATGAGAGTGTTGAATGAATAAAAATCTGAATTTTTTCCCTTATATAGACCCTCAAGTCAAAGCCATCCTTAACCACATATTTGATCCATTTAGATTGGGTTTTTCCTTCATTAGTTGAGGCCCATGCCTTAATACATGGTATTTGGGCCTCAATTACAGAATATTGACCCAGCCCAACACTTATAATGGGTCTCACACTCCAAAATTTCATCAAGTCAAAATGGGTCAACAAAGCCGGCAAAGTTCCACAGTGTCGTGAATAGTATCGTGGAACCCAGTCACGCCACGTAGGTGGTGTCGTGGAAATCAGAGCCTTTTTTCCAACTCTCTGAAGTTGTTTCACGGTACCACTCACGTCACGTGAGTGTGACTCACGTCACGTGAGTCCTGTCGTGACTTTTTTTTTTTGCATGCTCGTTTCCAGTACACGCTTCGTCACCTTTTCTTCATTTAGCCTTATACCCCAACCATTGTATATTTTTATGTGTTCGTAGCACCTGGGGTGTTACAGATTCAAACTTGTTAACAAGTGATTAAAGATGTTAATTACTTGTTAAATAGTTGAGGAATCGAAGGAGAAAGAGAACAAAAAAAGAATCACGAAGTTTGGACACTTAGAACAATTTTTAGGTCCAAAAAACTTTAGGACCCCAAAAAAAAACTAAGTGTTGGAAACCTGAAATTTTCAACTCTCTGAAATTGGGCTCCACGCGCCACGTGGCGAGAGTGGGGAGGCTGGGGCCGTTGACAAGGCTGCTGGCACTGATGTGGCACTGTGTTGGCAGTCAACGGTGGACTTTGACCATTGACTGCTGATGTGGCAAGTCCATGTGGATTTTTTTTTTCAGATTTCATTTTTTTTTTTTTTCAAATTTCAATTTTTTTTTATTTTTTCTTTTCAAAATTCCAAAAATGGACCTACTAACACTTGACCAACTTTGACTTCAAAATTTTTGGATCAAAGTGTACATTTGCTATCTTCCTCTTCAAGAACAAGATGAAGATGCTCAAGAACACAAGAAAAAATTTCAATCTTCAAATGCTCATAACTTCTTCGTTTTTGCTCCAAATTCAATGAAATTTTCGCCCACGTGCTCCTTTCAATGGCACGAACAATTTCCAATGATTTTTGACTCTCAACTTCAAGCCAAAAATAAACCCACTTTTCAAGTTTCAAACACTCAAAAGCTTGAAAACCCTTTAATGGTAACTTCACTTCTACAACTCCGATTTGAACGAAATTTGAAATCTAGACTCAAAAAACACTAGAGAATCAAGATCTAGTGTCAAAAATAGCAAATAAAAACAAAAAAAAAATCCAGATTTTTTTTTTTTTTTTGGATTTTTGGATAATTTTTGATTTTTTTGGATTTTGAAGAAATCAAAATCCCAAGATTAAGATTTGTGAAAACAAACCTTAACCTAGGCTCTTGATACCAAAATGATAACGACCTCAATCAAGTGACTAAAATAGATATTGAAAACGCGGAATTAAACAACAAAATTAAAGGATAGTTGAGAAATAAGAGATGAGAAGTGAAGAAAGAAAGGCTCAATTGAAAGAACAATTAAACCAAGGGAGAAGAGAACTCAATAAAATGCACGAGAAACCAAATTGAATCCACGATATGATAACTCGATGATTAATCAAGCGAAGAAGATAACACAAGCAATTCGGGAATCCACTCTAATCACTTGATCTAAGCTAATAATTGGAATTGAACCCAATCACTACCCTAATCTAAAGTAACTAAATATCAATGTCTATTCAAGACAATTCAATCATCCAAAATCTAAGTAAAGAAAATGGCTAAGGCAACTATTTATAGTCCTTGCCTTTTTACAAATAGCCTATTACAAAAATAGCCCAAAAGTGACTATTTTAGTAATAACCCACAAAGGCCCTTCTTGATTGTCCAAATGACATCTTGGTCGCCTATGACCTTGTATATTTATTGCTCCATGACTTTCCTCCGGGCTCCAAGCTATCATCCATATGTAGAAGCCCATCCTAATGTGCCCCATGCTAATCATGCTCGTATCAACCTATTAGTTGATAAATGTGGTTAGGGATTGGTGGAGGTCGTTTGCTAGTTGTAGGCCTTTGAGTTCACCTGCTATGACTTGGGCTCAGTTTTCTGAGGCATTCTTGGAGAGGTTTCTACCTTATATCTTAAGATATCAGATGAGGGATTAGTTTGATCATTTGGATTAGGGCTCTATTTCTATTGCGAATATGAATGACGTTTCCATGCTCTATCCATATATTCAGCTGCTAGTATCTCCACAGAGTCTGAGAGGATTCGAAAGTTCTTGAAGGGGTTAGATGGTTCATATAGTTGGCTACAACCCAGATGGTAGTTTCAGGGGCTTCTTGGTAGAGTATTATTGAGCATGCCAAGATGACCAAGTCTATTATCCTGGCTACTCAGGGAGCACCAAGAAGGTCGTCGTCAAGGTGAGTTTAGTGGACAAGCCTCTCGAGGTAGAGACTTCTCTAGTCGAGATTCTCGTAGTTATCATGGTAGGCTAGTTCAGTCTGTGTTGTAGGGATGAGGTGGTAGACTTTCAGGATCTGTGGCTTCTGGTAGCCAGGTATCGGGTCATATGAGTAGAGGTTCCAGGTTTGGTTCTTTAGGCCAGGGTGGTCATTCTGGTTCATTCGCACCTCCTCAAATTAAGTCGGGCCATAGAGGATGTTTTGTTTGTAATGAGTTTGTCCATGTGGCCAAGAATTGCCCTCGGCTTGTGTTTGGACCTACTCAGCAGGGAGCTCAACTTCAGCTTTGCCCTATTCCTATATCTGCAGTCAGGAGTGGTTCCCAGAGTAGTAGGGGTGGTGATGGATATGCTAGAGATGCTCGAGGTAGAGGTTGGAGAGCTCGTGGTAGTGGTTGTTGGGGCTCAGTCCAAGAGCGGGTGTGGACAGTGTTATGCTATACCTGGGAAACCTGAAATAGAGTCCTCTAATGTAGTCATTACAGGTATCATCCCGGTTTGCTACAAATTTGCTTTTGTGTTATTTGACCCTGGATCTACAATCTCATATGTGTCTGCATATTTTACTTATGGTTTTGATGATGCATGTGAGCCCCTTGCTATGTCTCTTCGTGTTTTTACACCTATAGGAGATTTTTTAGTGGTGGATTGGGTGTACCGATCTTGTGTGGTTACCTTTGCGGGGCATGAGGCTTGGGTAGATTTGATCCTCCTAGATATGGTTGACTTTGATGCTATCTTGGATATGGACTGGTTAGCTCCCTATCATGCTATTTTAAACTGTTATGCCAAGATCGTGACCTTAGCTACGCCAGATGTGCCAAGGTTAGCTTGGAAGGGTACACTTAATTTAGGTCCTAAAGGAGTTATATCTTTTCTATGTGCTCGTCGCATAGTAGAGAGGGGTTGTTTGTCTTATTTGGCTCATGTTCGTAATACTAGCATTGCCTCACCACCTCCCATGGATTCTATTCGGGTTGTTCACGAGTTCATGGATATGTTTCCTATGGATTTGTCTGGTATGCCTTCAGATTGTGATATTGATTTTTCTATTAATGTGGAGCCGGGCACTAAGCCCATTTCCATTTCTCCTTATAGGACGACCCCGGCGGAGTTGAAGGAGTTGAAGAATCAACTATGAGATTTGTTGAGTAAGGATTTCATTAGGCCTAGTGTATCTCTTTGGGGTGCACCTATCTTGTTTGTGAAGAAGAAGGATAGTTTTATGCGCATGTGTATTGATTATCGATAGTTGAACAAGGTGACAGTTAAGAACAAGTATCTTCTTCCTCGCATTGATGATTTGTTTTATCAGCTTTAGGGTGCGTTCGTGTTTTCTAAGATTGATTTGAGATTCGAGTATCACCAGTTGAGGATTAGAGCTTAGGATATTCTGAAGATAGCTTTTCGGACTCGATACGATCATTATGAGTTCTTGGTCATGTTATTTGGGTTGTCCAATGAGCCAACAGCGTTCATGGAGTTAATAAACCGGGTGTTTCGACTATATCTCAACTCCTTTGTGATTGTAGTTATAGATGACATCTTCGTTTATTCCAAGAATGAGGCCGATCATGTGAGACACTTGAGGACTGTACTTTAGAGATTGCGTGATGAAAAGTTGTATGCTAAAGTTCTCCAAGTGTGAGTTTTGGTTGGATTCTATCTTTTTCTTGGATCATGTGGTGATCAAGAATGGTATTATGGTCGATCCGACCAAGAATGTGTCACTTCGTGATTGGGCTAGACCCACTAGTCCTGCTGAGATTAGGAGTTTTGTTGGCTTGGTGGGTTATTATCGGTATTTTGTTGAGGGTTTCTCTTCTATCCCGCCTCATTTGACCAAGTTGACTCAGAAAAAGATTACCTTTCAGTGTTCGAAAGCGCGTGAGAAGAGCTTTCAAAAGCTCAAAGAGTTGTTGACTTCGGCTCCTATCTTGACTTTGAACAAGGAGGGCGTGGTTTTTACTATATTCATTGATACTTTTGGAGTTGGACAGGGTGCAGTTTTGATGCAAGAGGGTAAGGTGATTGCTTATGCTTCTCATCAGTTGAAGCCTCATGAGAAGAATTATCCTACCCATGACTTGGAGTTGGCCACCGTTATGTTCATGTTGAAATTATGGAGGCACTACTTGTATGGAGTCTATTGTGAGATCTTTTAAAATCATCATAGCCTTCAGTACTTCTTCACCTAGAGAGAGCTTAATATGAGACAACGTCGTTGGCTTGAGTTGTTAAAGTATTATAACCTCACTATTCTGTATCATCTGGGTAAGGCTAATGTGGTTGCTGATGTCTTGAGTCAAAAGTCAACTAGTATGGGGAATTTAGCTCATCTCTTGACTCAGGAGCGACCTTTAGCCTTAGAGGTTCAGTCTTTACCTAACCAGATGGTTAGGCTTGATATTTCTACACCTGGACATGTTTTAGCCGTTGTTGGTGCTAGATCTTTTTGGTGGAGTAGATTCGAGCTCACTAGTTTGATGATGATGGTTTGAGAGTGATTCAGGATAATGAGTTAAGTGGAGAGGCCAAGGAGGCTTCACTTGATCCTGATGGTGTTTTGAGGATTGGTGGTCGAGTTTGTGTGCCGAGAGTTGGTAGATGGGTGAGATTGATTTTGGAAGAGGCTGTCACGACCCGAAATCCCATTCGGGCCGGACTGGCACCCGAAGCCGATATGGCCTGAGAGAACCAATCTTTGCTCATGAACCTTCGTATGTATATCCTCGTGTGAATCTTTGCAACTATGCGGAAGACATGAACATGGAAACATATGCCATAAATATATATACCAAACTTGGCCGTTGGAGCCATTACGTCGAACTGAACGTACATATCTTACATTCATATACCCACATATGTCTACAAAAGCCTCTAACAGATGCATCAACAAGGCCAACTTACAGTCGGGACAAGTCCCCGCTTTATACAATATTTACAATATCAAAACAAATACACAACTATGACCCAGAAAGCTCCGAACCAAGTGGAGCTCACCAAAACTCTGCAAATGATCCACAGGCTACTGAGGAAGTCTACTAATGCCTGCACCTACAACATGTAAGGTAAAATCCCCCGAGGAGGTCAGTACGAAGAATGTACTGAATATGTAAGGCTCATAGGAAATAACATCATACATGAGAATGTAAATAGAATAAAATATGAGAGAATATTCAATGTGGATAAACCATCATTTTATCTAATATCTTTTATAACTACCTTCCTTCAAGGGAAATTACCTTCACTTAAGAAACTCGCCTCCAATAGATTCTTCTATATACAAGAGATTCTTTTTAGCTTCTATGTTCATTACCACTATTATTCATCTACTTGGTTAGTAGGTTGTAAAAGAGTAACACTCATCCACATACATCCACTCTAGTGGTGGGAGTAATAATATAACATACATCTACTCTATTAACGTACATTCACTCTATTGGTGGTTTAGCATACATCCACTCTCATGGTGGGGCAACATACATCCACTCTTATGGTGGGGCAACATACATCCACTCTCATGGTGGGGCAATATACATCCACTCTCATGGTGAGGTAACATACATCCACTCTCATGGTGGGGTAACATACATCCACTCTCATGGTGGGGGAACATACATCCACTCTCATGGTGGGGCAACATACATCCACTCTCATGGTGGGGAAACATACATCCACTCTCATGGTGGGGTAACATACATGGGAGAGATTGATATATTAACTTAAGAGAGATTGGTACATTAAGGATCATGACACTATTTGAAACACACAAATACGCTTTACCTCACTCTTACACTTCATGAGATTAACACCTTAACTTGTGAGGGATAGATATATTAGCTCAAACTTCACCTCCTTCCCTATTCTTAGGAGATCTTATATAAGGAAGTATATGATACCGTACCTCCACCTTTGGTGGGCTATAATAAATAACAAAGCATAATATTAGGATTATTCCATATTGAACTTATACCCTCTAGAATGTGATCCATACTCAATGAAACCT
Source organism: Capsicum rhomboideum (assembly GCA_031232105.1). Classification (NCBI taxonomy): domain Eukaryota; kingdom Viridiplantae; phylum Streptophyta; class Magnoliopsida; order Solanales; family Solanaceae; genus Capsicum; species Capsicum rhomboideum. Next base: position 155,007,904 of record CP124714.1, read on the forward strand.
ATAATAACCGTGTGCCTTACTTTGTTACAATCTTATACCCTTTACATAGTTATGAGAGTGACACATTAGAGATCATGAAACTAAAGCACACACTTATATACACGTCTCACTTCACTCCTTTCCTTCTCCTTTCCTTCACGAGATTGACATCTTCACTTATGAGGAATAATTATACTAACTTGCACATCACCTCTCTTATTACTCTTATGAGATTGATACTTTTACTTATGAAGGATTGGTACAAAGGTAATCCTCATACTATAGGACTTTGGAACATGACATGATTGGGAAAATGTGTTTCAAGAATAAATAGATTCTCTTACTTCATTACTCTCTTGAGATAGTTCTTTTAGAAATTACCACATTATGACATCTTAGGAACTTCAGTCAATGAATAAGAGATAAGTGAATCATCATTCATCTAAGAATAGGATACATATGAATAACAGTATATGTCAACCTGAATTGATATACTTCAAGCCTCTCGGAATTGAAACAAGTCCAATGTCAATGTGAACAACATGTTGCAGAAGGATATGGAAAAAGGAACCTTACATACCTTGTATTCTCAATACAATTCTACAATCTTAAGTGTGTATACAATAGTCCCGCTCCATCCTTAGGCTTCACTCTACAACACAAGTACATAACGGAACCAACATTAACCACCAATTACCTTACAATGGCATACCATAACAATAAGTCACATGTTTGGCTTTAACATGTCATTTCTCCCTTGACAATACCATTTATGAAATTATTGTACCAATAATCCCACAATATTCCATACATTGACCAATACATGATAATCAATAGCATGTCACACCAAGTTCATATTTTACACTTCTCCATCACCACCACACCGCAATTATTCCATCAAATTACTTCAATACACCTCAATACAACAAATCGGCCAAAATCCCATAATTTCCACTTATAGAAAAATAACAAGTTTAGGACCATAATAAGACCATACATGTTATTATTTCATCCATACCATGCTTTTTCATCAAAACCATAAGTCATAATTCAAGTTACAATCCCATGGATAACACATCGTTTAACAAAAACCAAAAGTGCCATGTCCAACACTTTCAAGCATAACCAACATGATCTACATAATTTATCATGCTTATAATATGTTAAAGTACAAGAATAATCACTCACCCAAGCTTGGAAGATGATGATCTTGTTCAAAAATGCCTTAGGGCTTGAAGAGCCATAAAGAGCTCTCTTGAAAATTCTAGAAAATGAGAGAAAGTGATGTGTGTGTCTAATGAAATAAAATATGATTTTCCCCCATTTTAATATGTCACGCCCCGAATCCAAACGAGGCGTGATTGGCACCCGTAGCCGATAAGGCCCGAGAGAACCAACCTTTGTCTATGTTCAACCATATGCATAACATAAGCATAACCACCATTACGTAAGAACTTGGAAGACGAAAACAGAAAACATGGGACATATATATATACATATGAAACTTGGAAGTTGAGACCATCCAGTCAAAAAAACATATGCCTTTTACACTGATACACCCACATCCGTCTACAAAAGCCTCTAACAAGAGCATTGACCAAAATGAACCATAAGTCGGGACAAGTCCCCGCTTTACACAATATGTACATCACCAAAACATATATACACTCTGACTCGGAGAAGCCCCGAATTAACTGGAGCTCACCAATGATCTGCTACGACTGGCAACCTACTGTGGAGGCCTACTAGTACCTGCGCCTGCAGCAAGTAAGGTAATTTCCCCAAGAGGGGTCAACACGAAATAAGTACTGAGTATGCAAGGCTCAGATGAAACTGTACAATACATGAATATTTCAATGAACTCAAAACATATGAATAGTCATTGTGAATAAGTCACCATTTTGCATTTTGGGAAACCATGTGAATTGCTTTCATTACTTTCTTTGCTTTCTTTATCTCAATGCTTACTTGTCAATACATGTGTCACAATGTACCCGGGCCCCTACTGATCAGTGGGTCTTTCCATGACTTATCGTCATGTTGGGATCGAGTAGAGCTAGGCTTATGCCCCTAGACTTGCCACCCATAAATCAGTGTATCGGGATCGGGTCGAGCTAGGCTTATGCCCCTAGACCTGCCACCCATAAATCAATGCATCGGGATCGAGTCAAGCTAGGCGTATGCCCCTAGACTTGCCACCCATAAATCAATACCTCGGGATTGAGTCGAGCTAGGCTTATGCCCCTAGACCTGCCACCCATACTTGATCATTGACCACATATGCATTACTTTGTTCTTTACTTTGAGATTGGTACAATGGTTGCCATATCTTTATTTGAAACTTTGGATCATTAACCAATGAGTGAGAGACATGAGAATAACTTGGCAACATAACATTATTAGAACCATAACACTATGGGAACCATTGGACAATAAACCATGATCAAGAGACATAAGTATAGTCACTATTGGAACATTGGAACATAACCTTATTTAAGCATTTGGAACATTAACCAAGAATATGAGACATGAGATTCACAAATGATCAATGAGTAGGAAATATATGACAATTGATAACCGGATATGGAATACCTTAGCACATTTCGGGATAGGACTAGTGACATGTCAATATGGATACTATTTGCCGCAGAAAGATACGGACAAAGTAACCTTACATACCTTGTATTTCCAATACGAATATACAACCTTAGATATGTATACAATAGTCCCGCTCCTTCTTTATGTGTCACTCTACAACATAAATATATAACGGAATTCACATTAACCATCAACTACTCTTCAAATGCATGTAACATCAATGAATCACATATTTGCCCTTAAACATGCCATTTCCCCTTGACAAAACCATTGATAACATTACTATTCCAAAAATTCCATAATATTCCCAACATTGACCAATACATGATAATTGATACATTTCACCACAACACTTCTCCTTTACACTTTCTTATCCATAACACATCACAAATAATCCATCAAATTACCTTAATACAACTCATAACACATATCGGCCAAAATCCCACAATTTCCACTTTTAGACAAGAACAAGTTTAATACCAAAAATAACACCATACATGTTCATATTTTGTCCATACCATGCTCTTTCATCAAAGGCACAAGTCCTAATTCAAGTTCAAATCACCAGGATATCACATCTTTCACCACAAGCAAAAATACACTATTCACCACCTTGCCAACACAACTATCATAATATACATAATCTCCCATGCATATAATATGTTAATCCATGATAAGAAATACTTACCAAGGCTTGGAATATGATGATCTTGTCCAAAGAGTCCAAGGGAACTATTTGCTTTAGGGTTTGGAACTTAGAGAAATGTTGAGAAAAATATCTTAAAGGCATGAGAGTTTTGAGACAATAAAATCTGATCTTGGGGCCTTTATATAGACCCCAAGTCATACTTATCCATTCCTTTGGCATTTAATGTGGTCAAAGTGGAAGAATGGGTCATCTTGCCCTTGGGCCATGTCTTTTAAATTCCATTTTGGGCCTAACTTTGGGCCCAATAACACATATCCATGTAATCCATTAAATTTCATGTATTATTCACAATATATATCATGTTTACATAATTTCATAATGTCACAACAATATTCTCTTACGAGATTCTCATTCATCGTCTCGATCGTAAAAATAGGAATTCTAGTCGCCCATGGCTTTATTAGACATTTTGGATCACTATTCATGTTTCATGATTTGATCATGTAGGAGTATGTAGGAGTGTATTTAAGTGCTTGAAGCTTTAAAAATGCTCAAATAACTCCAAATAACCAAAAGAAACCATCCAAGAATCGTCGTAGAATTGCGTTACAAAACGGGTCCGAAAAGGCACAAGATTTGTGCCTTGCGCCACTAGCTGCAAAGCAAGCTGTGGCGCAAGAAATGAGGCCACACCCCCTAAAACAGGGTAGTGGCGCAAGTTTCAGCACCTTGCTGAATTTTTCGGCCACTTCTCCAATGTTTGCATATCGTCCAATACCGTATCAAAACACTACAAAATACTTACTTAGTGATCTTAATCATCAAGTAAACATGACTCCAAGTCACCAAATGAGGTTAGAATGTGTACGGGGTATGCCCCAAATGCTCCACGAAATCACAAAACACCTCCTACGAAGGTCTAATTGCACATATGAGGTCCGATATCAAATATTTCACCAACGACACTATAAAACACATACTCATGGCATCTAAACACCTAAGTATACATTGTTCAACGTTGTCAAGTAGGGTTGAGAAGGTACGGGGTGTTACATTCTCCCCCCCTTAGAAACATTTGTCCTCGAATGTTAATGATGTCGCTTAAATGACAACACATGCATCTCTATATTAGCATACATACACATAAACACTTAAGCCTCATGGATTCCGTAGTCTTTATTTATTAACCTTCACACTTGTCTTCCCTAGTGAGGTCCTCCAAACTTTGTATATTTCCAATGGGACCAATATGTAAGGAAACTCTTATACACTTTCAACAATTTCACATGGCATGTTGAATAGGTTCACTTTTCCCTTCTTTCTGAATTCCATTATACCTTTCATAAGTAACACTTTTAAGAGTACTTAATCATCTATGAGTGCAAATATCTACTACACTATTTCGATATATACTAAATTTTCTAACGGATAGAAATATGCCATTGACTTAACTAATAACTCTGGCGTCCCATTAGGTTCATAGTAACTGATGGAGTAACATAAGATAGAGTAGTTATATATACATCATGTAACATATGGTAATATCCCTAACTATCGGTACCATAATCCGGAGTTGCCTCTTCATTCTGCCGGTCCACTAGAGCATAGGTACGATTTTGGGCCCTACTGGAACTAGCTGCTCCTCTCATATCTCTACCACGACCCATAGGCTGCACCCCTCGGCCCAGTGAAGGAACCGATGCTGAGGACGCAACAGCCGACCCAGACGGTCGTGCTGTACCACCCATGCTCCGCTGTGGACAATCTCTTGCTATATGCCCCGGCATACCACACCAAAAGCAGACATTCGTCCCTGACCGACATGTGCCTGAATGAATACGCCCGCAGTGCTAACACTGCTGACGAGGGAAACCTGCTGCCTGGGACCCATGAACTCTGCTACTCTGCCCAGATAGACCACCCCTAGACCCTCGTAACTGAGAGTGAGCACCCGCTGTGGAATAAGAGAATGAGGGTCTAGGCGGTAACATTCGAGATCCCGATTCTCCTGGGGACACCATAGACTGCCCCATAGGTCTCGCCCTTTTTATGGGCCCTTCCTCAGATTTCTGTATCCTCTTTCTTTGACTTTGGTCTTCCATCTTCTGTGCGAAGGCCTTTATTCTAGCTATATCCATATCTCTGTTTAAGGCAGCAATGGTGCAATCTCATACAAAATATGGCTCTAATCTGTCCACGTATCGATGGACTCTATCTGTCATCGTCGCCACCACATTTGGCGCATATCGAGCCAAGGAGTTAAATTGTAAACTATATTCCCGAACACTCATATTCCCTTGACGAAAATTCAGGAACTGATCTGCACGTGCTTCCCGAACCTCATACGGAATATAATGATCGAGGAAAGCCATTTTAAACTCTTCCCATGTAGGTGGATTTGCACCAATGTCACGGGATTTCTTCCAATCATCATACCACAATATTGCCTCTCCTTTCAACCTATACGCAGCAAGTTCAACTGTATCTACCCCTGTCACATGCATAACTTCCAAGGCCCTCTGAATTTGATCCACGAAGTCCTAGTGCGCACCTTTCAAAAGTTGGAATTTTTCTCAAGTCCCAAGGGTGCCCGGGGACGTATTGAGCCGATTTTTGCCACGATTCTTCTCCAACCATGAGGATATACATGAAATGAGTGAAATAATATATTAGTATAATAAAATTACTCGAGAATGAATTTGGCATCAAAATGACAATTTTACCCCTGTAGCCAAAATGGGTCATACGTGGCTAGAATTGCTTGATTTTGGAATTGAGGCTACGAGTATGAATCCAATGAGTGGGAATATCGTTGTAACGCATATATTATGGATTACACATTGATGTGAGTGATTTAAGATGATATGGGTTATTGGGCCTAATTTGAGATTAAAATAAGCAAAACATGCAAAGGCCCAATGGGTCAAAATGACCCATTCTTGCCTTGACTTGTCAATGATGGACTTAATGGCTAAGGATGACTTTAAAAGGTTATAAAAGGTGGCCAAAAAAATCAGATTTTAATCCCAAAAACACACATGCTTTCTATTCTTTTTTCTAGAATTCTCAAGAACACTCTTTTGGTGCTCTTCAAACCCTAAGGCATTTTTGGACAAGATCATCATCTTCCAAGCTTGGGTAAGTGATTATTCTTGTACTTTAAAATATTATAAGCATGAGAGATTATGTATATCATGTTGGTTATGGTTGGAAGTATTGGATATGGCACTTTGTGCTTTTCTGAAAGATGTGAAATCCATGGGATTGTAACTTGAATTATGACTTATGACTTTGATGAAAGTGCATTATATGGATGAAATAACAACATGTATGTTGTTATTATGGTCCTAAACATGTTATTTTTCTATAAGTATAAATTATGGGATTTTGGCCGATTTGTTGCTGTGAGGTATATTGAAGTAAATTGATGGCATAATTGTGATGTGGTGGTGATGGAGAAGTGTAAAATATGAACTTGGTGTGATATGCTATTGGTTATCATGTGTTGGTCAATGTATGGAATATTGTGGAATTCTTGGTATAATTATTTTATAAATGGTGTTGTCAAGGGGGAAATGACATGTTAGAGTTAAACATGTGACTTATTGTTATTGTATGCCATTATAAGGTTATTGGTGGTTCATGTTGGTTCCATCATGTATTTATGTTGTAGAACAAAACATAAGGATGGAGCGGGACTATCGTATGTACGTCTAAGATTGTGTATTCGTAAGTAAGAATACAAGGTATGTAAGGTTACTCTTTCCGTATCCTTCTACAACATATTGTTCCTATTGACATTGGACTTGTTTCAATTCTGAGAACCTTGAAGTATATCAATTCAGGTTGACATATATTGTTATCCATATGTGTCTTATTCTTAGATGACTTATGATTCACTTATCTCTTGTTCCTTGATTGAAGTTCCGAAGATGTCATGACGTTCTAATTCCTAAAAGAACTATCTCAAGAGGGTAATAATATAAAAGAAGATTGGAAACGATCCAGAGGTATCGGTGCAAATCCATCTGGTTGGGAGGAATTCAAGGAGGCATTCCTTGATCACTATCTTCCATATGAGGTCCGTGACGCTCGTGCGGAGCAGGTTTTAAATTTACATCAAGGCAATATGAGCATCAGGGAGTACAGTCTTCGATTTAATTAGTTGGCTAGATATGCACCTAATATGGTAGCGACTATGGTCGATAGAGTTCATCGGTATGTAGACAGATTGGAGCCATATTTGGTAAGGGACTGTACCATTGCTGCGTTAAATAAAGATATGGATATAGCTAGAATACAGGCCTTTGCGCAGAAAATGGAAGATCAGAGGCAACAAAGAAGAGCACAAGGGTTTGAAGAAGGGTCGTCTAAGAGGGCTAGATCCACGGGACAGTCTATGGCATCCCAAGTAGAGTCCAGGCCTTGGAGTTTTAATATACCGCCTAGGCCTTCATTTTCTTATTCCCCGACAGGCACTTCCTCTCACTTTCGAGGGTCTAGAAGTTTAAATCAAGCCGGGCAAAGTAGCGGGGGTCGTGGTTCAGGTTCCCAGACGACGGGATCTTTTCGCCCGCTGTGTCAGTATTGTAGACGATTTCATTCTGGTGAATGCCGATGGGGGACGAATAGTTGTTATTGGTACGGTATGACAGGGCATATGATGAGAGACTGCCCACGACGAGACTTGGATGATATGGCGCAACCTGCGGGATCGACTGTTGTATCACCACCATCGGTCCCTTCCATAGGAAGAGGTGTTCAGCCTATTGGTCGTGGTGGAGATATTAGAGGAGCAGCTAGCTCCAGTGGGACCCAAAATCGCACCTATGCTCTAGTAAACTGGTAGAATGCGGAGGCATTTTCTGATGACGTTACAGGTAAATTACCATATTTTCACATGATGTATATGTCTTGATTGATCCAGATTCTATCCTATCGTATGTTATTCCATCGACTATTACGAATCTAATGGGACATGGGAGGTTATTAGTTCAGTTACACGAACGAATCTCTATCTGTCAGGAAATTGAGTATAGTTAAAGGCACATATTGTAATGGTATATGAGATGGTTATGATTATAGATGATTAAGTCCTCTTAAAAGCGTTACTCATGAAAGGTATAAAGGAATTCATAAAGAAGGGAAAAATTGACCCTATACAACATGCCATGTGATATTGTTGAAAGTGTATAAGAGTTTCCTTTCATATTGTTTCCATGGGAAATATACAAAGTTTGGGGGATTTCACTAGAAATAGATAGCGATGGCTATTCTAAACCGACAAGTGTGAAAGTTAATAAATAAAGACGTACATTTTGTAAGAATTCTTTGGAGAAATCAACAAGTCGAAGGGATCGCATGAGAAGTTGAGAAAACAAAATATAATGAAATCAACGTATCCATATTCGTGTCAAATGGAAGAAAAGGTTCAAAATGTGTACGTGGACCAATACTAAGGAAGTATCCATGATCCTTCAGTGTTTAGGTGTACGTATGCGAATAGAGAGATGCATTTGTTATAATTGAAGCAACATCGTTAACATTCGAGGACGAATGTTCCTAAGGGGGGGAGAATGTAACACCCCGTACCTTCCCAACCCTATGGGATGAGGTTGAACAATGGTTACTTAGGTATCGAGATGCCGTAAGTATGTATTTGGTAATGTTAACAATGAGAAATTTGACATTTGGCTTCGTACATGTGATTAGCCTTTCATAAGATGTGTTTTGTGATTTTTGTAGCGCATTCGTGGGGTTCAAAATGAGGCTAACAGGACCTCTAAACAAAGTATAGTAAGGCTAAGAAGTAAGTTAAAGAATAGGACTTGAAGTATCGAACCAAATCCGCGAAGAAAAGTCGAAAAATAAATTTTTGAAAAAGGTTAAGGCAGGGGCGCGTTAGGGAGCGTGCCATGCCACTTTTGCCCAAAATTTTTAGTCCACAGACAGTAAAGTAGCACGCCCAAGGGCGTGCCGGGCTGCTAGTGCACACCTTTCAAAAGTTGGAATTTTTCTCAAGTCCCAAGGGTGTCCGGGGACGTATTGAGCCAATTTTTGCCACGATTCTTCTCCAACCATGAGGATATACATGAAATGAGTGAAATAATATATTGGTATAATAAAATTACTCGAGAATGAATTTGGCATCAAAATGACAATTTTACCCCTGTAGCCAAAATGGGTCATACGTGGCTAGAATTGCTTGATTTTGGAATTGAGGCTACGAGTATGAATCCAATGAGTGGGAATATCGTTGTAACGCATATATTATGGATTAAACATTGATGTGAGTGATTTAAGATGATATGGGTTATTGGGCCTAATGTGAGATTAAAATAAGCAAAACATGCAAAGGCCCAATGGGTCAAAATGACCCATTCTTGCCTTGACTTGTCAATGATGGACTTAATGGCTAAGGATTACTTTAAAAGGTTATAAAAGGTGGCCAAAAAAATCAGATTTTAATCCCAAAAACACACATGCTTTCTATTCTTTTTTCTAGAATTCTCAAGAACACTCTTTTAGTGCTCTTCAAACCCTAAGGCATTTTTGGACAAGATCATCATCTTCCAAGCTTGGGTAAGTGATTATTCTTGTACTTTAACATATTATAAGCATGAGATATTATGTATATCATGTTGGTTATGGTTGGAAGTATTGGATATGGTACTTTGTGCTTTTGTGAAAGATGTGAAATCCATGGGATTGTAACTTGAATTATGACTTATGACTTTGATGAAAGTGCTTGATATAGATGAAATAACAACATGTATGGTGTTATTATGGTCCTAAAAATGTTATTTTTCTATAAGTATAAATTATGGGATTTTGGCCGATTTGTTGTTGTGAGGTATATTGAAGTAAATTGATGGCATAATTGTGATGTGGTGGTGATGGAGAAGTGTAAAATATGAACTTGGTGTGATATGCTATTGGTTATCATGTGTTGGTCAATGTATGGAATATTGTGGAATTCTTGGTATAATGATTTTATAAATGGTGTTGTCAAGGGGGAAATGACATGTTAGAGTTAAACATGTGACTTATTGTTATTGTATGCCATTATAAGGTTATTGGTGGTTCATGTTGGTTCCGTCATGTATTTATGTTGTAGAACAAAACATAAGGACGGAGCGGGACTATCGTATGCACGTCTAAGATTGTGTATTCGTAAGTAAGAATACAAGGTATGTAAGGTTACTCTTTACGTATCCTTCTACAACATATTGTTCATATTGACATTGGACTTGTTTTAATTTTGAGAGCCTTGAAGTATATCAATTCAGGTTGACATATATTGTTATCCATATGTGTCTTATTCTTAGATGACTTATGATTCACTTATCTCTTGTTCCTTGATTGAAGTTCCGAAGATGTCATGACGTTCTAATTCCTAAAAGAACTATCTCAAAAGGGTAATAATATAAAAGAATCTATGTATTCTTGAAAAAGCATTTTCCAATCAGGTCATGATCCAAATCCTATATTGTGAGAAGCATCTTAGTACCATTCTCATAAGAGTAATAAGAGAGATGATGTGCAAGGTAGTGTGTGCTTTACTGTCAGTATCTCTAGTGTGTCACTTTCCTAGATAGACAAAGGGGTATAAGATTGTAAAGAAGTAAGGCGCTTGGGTACTAGATGTTTCATTAGGTATGGATCACATTCTAAAGGTTATAAGTTCTAGATGGAATAATTCCAATACTATGCTATGTTAGTCACTATAGACCACCAAAGGTGGAGGGCCGGTACTATATGCTTACTTATATAAGATCTCATAAGAAGTAGCAAAAGTGTTCTCTTGGAAGTAGAGAAACGAGGTAAAGTATATATGTGTGTTTCCAATAGCATCGTGATCCTCAATAGGTCATACAAGTGTGTATATCCTAATTCCAAGTTGCGAGAATGTTATGTTCTAAAGTCTAGTAATGTTATGATTATGTTTGTACCAATCTGGTCAAAGTTGAGGTATAATTTTGACATTTTATCCATGGGGTGAAATGAACAACTGCATGATGGTTCTCTATACATTATCCATGGGGTGAAATGAGCACCTGCATGATGGTTCTCTATACATTATCCATGGGGTGAAATGAACACCTGCATGATGGTTCCCTATACATTATCCATGGGGTGAAATGAACACCTGCATAATGGTTCTCCTTACATTATCCATGGGGTGCAATGTACACCTGCATGATGGGTCTATGAATTTCCCACTGATCAGTTGGGCCCGAGCAGTATATGACTAATAAGTGATTAAGTGAAGTAAGGTAAGGTAGAGAAGCATGTAGAGTGGATGTATGATACCCCACCCATAGAGTGGATGTAGGTTATATTATTAGTCCACCAAGAGAGTGTGTGTGTGTGGATGAATGTTATTCTTTTGTAATTTACTAACCAAGTAGTAGAATAATAGTGGTAATGAGCATAGAAGCAAGAAATAGCAATAGACAAGTTTCCAATTAGAATGATGGTTTACCCATATTGAACAATCTCTCATATTTATTTCATTGACATTCTCATGTATGATGTAATATCTCTAGCCTTACCTACTCAGTACATTTCTCGTACTGACCCCCTCGGGGGACTTACCTTACATGTTGCAGGTGCAGGTATTAGTAGACCTTCTCAGTAGACTGTGGATCAGTTGCAGAAGTTTTGGTGAGCTCCACTTGATTCGGAGCTTTATGGGTCATAGTTGTATAGTCATTTTGATGTTGTAAAGGTGGTATAAATAGATGTATCTGTTAGAGGCTTTGTAGACATATGTAGGTACATGGATGCAAGATGTACATTCAGTTTGACGTAATGGCTCCAACGGCCAAGTTTGATATTTCTATTTATGGCATATGTTTCCATATTCATGTCTTCTGCATAGTTGCATGAGGTATAATAAGATTCATACGCAGATATACATACGAAGATTCATGAGCAAAGATTGGTTCTCTCGGGCCATATCGGCTTCGGGTGCCAGTCCGATCCGAATGGGATTTCGGGTCGTGACATCTGCGACTTGCTACTCTAGCCGCATTATCATCATGGTCATTGGACCAGCTCGTCCTTGACTCTGGGCTGCCACTAACTGTGTCAACATATGAATTGCATTTCTAAGATCCTGATCTGTGGCATTGACTGGTGGTTCTACAGGTACGCTTCTCCTACTCGACTCTTCTGGTACAGAGGGAGTGGAGGAAGCTCGTGACACAAATTTAGGCTCAGAATCACCTTGATTAACTTGATCAGGTGGTGGTATACTGGTCCCTTCACCAGCAATTCTATCAATCCTCTTACTTTTACCTCTTCCTCTTCTAGTGTTTGGCATTTTGACTATACCAAAGAAAAACAATTACCAAGATCAGATACAATGCACCTTACAACATTGGCTCTATTGCACGATCTAGAATGAAGAACAGAAACAACAGCCTAAATGTCCCGTAGCCTCCTACTTATAAATGTGGTGCACAACACATCGATAAGTAAGACTCTACTCAGACACGGCTTTGGAGACACCCTTAGAACGAACTGCTCTGATACCACTTTTGTCACGCCCCGAATCCCAACGAGGCGTGATTGGCACCCGTAGCCGATAAGGCCCGAGAGAACCAACATTTGTCTATGTTCAACGATAAGCATAACATAAGCATCACCACTATTACGTAAGAACTTGAAAGACGAAAACAGAAAACATGGGACATATATATATACATATGAAACTTGACCGTTGAGGCCATCCAGTCAAAACAACATATGCCTTTTACACTGATACACCCACATCCGTCTACAAAAGCCTCTAACAAGAGCATTGACCAAAATAAACCATAATTCGGGACAAGTCCCCGCTTTACACAATATGTACATCACCAAAACATATATACACTCTGACTCGGAGAAGCCCCGAATTAACTGGAGCTCACCAATGATCTGCAACGACTGGCAACCTACTGTGGAGGCCTACTAGTACCTGCGCCTGCAGCAAGTAAGATAATTTCCCCAAGAGGGGTCAGCACGAAATAAGTACTGAGTATGCAAGGCTCAGATGAAACTGTACAATACATGAATATTTCAATGAACTCAAAACATATGAATAATCATTGTGAATAAGTGTCCATTTTGCATTTTGGGAAACCATGTGAATTGCTTTCATTACTTTCTTTGTTTTCTTTTTCTCAATGCTTACTTGTCAATACATGTGTCACAATGTACCCGGGTCCCTACTGATCAGTGGGTCTTTCCATGAGTTATCGTCATGTTGGGATCGAGTCGAGCTAGGCTTATGCCCCTAGACTTGCCACCCATAAATCAGTGTATCGGGATCGGGTCGAGCTAGGCTTATGCCCCTAGACCTGCCACCCATAAATCAGTGTATCGGGATCGGGTCGAGCTAGGCTTATGCCCCTAGACTTGCCACCCATAAATCAATGCATCGGGATCGAGTCGAGCTAGGCTTATGCCCCTAGACTTGCCACCCATAAATCAATACATCGGGATCGAGTCGAGCTAGGCTTATTCCCCTAGACTTGCCACCCATAAATCAATACCTCGGGATCGAGTCGAGCTAGGCTTATGCCCCTAGACCTGCCACCCATACTTGATCATTGACCACATATGCATTACTTTGTTCTTTACTTTGAGATTGGTACAATGGTTGCCATATCTTTATTTGAAACTTTGGATCATTAACCAATGAGTGAGAGACATGAGAATAACTTGGCAACATAACATTATTAGAACCATAACACTATGGGAACCATTGGACAATAAACCATGATCAAGAGACATAAGTATAGTCACTATTGGAACATTGGAACATAACCTTATTTAAGCATTTGGAACATTAACCAAGAATATGAGACATGAGATTCACAAATGATCAATGAGTAGGAAATATATGACAATTGATAACCGGATATGGAATACCTTAGCACATTTCGGGATAGGACTAGTGACATGTCAATATGGATACTATTTGCCGCAGAAAGATACGGACAAAGTAACCTTACATACCTTGTATTCCCAATACGAATATACAACCTTAGATGTGTATACAATAGTCCCGCTCCTTCTTTATGTGTCACTCTACAACATAAATATATAACGGAATTCACATTAACCATCAACTACTCTTCAAATGCATGTAACATCAATGAATCACATATTTGCCCTTAAACATGCCATTTCCCCTTGACAAAACCATTGATAACATTACTATTCCAAAAATTCCATAATATTCCCAACATTGACCAATACATAATAATTGATACATTTCACCACAACACTTCTCCTTTACACTTTCTTATCCATAACACATCACAAATAATCCATCAAATTACCTTAATACAACTCATAACACATATCGGCCAAAATCCCACAATTTCCACTTTTAGACAAGAACAAGTTTAATACCAAAAATAACACCATACATGTTCATATTTTGTCCATACCATGCTCTTTCATCAAAGGCACAAGTCCTAATTCAAGTTCAAATCACCAGGATATCACATCTTTCACCAAAAGCAAAAATACATTATTCACCACCTTGCCAACACAACTATCATAATATACATAATCTCCCATGCATATAATATGTTAATCCATGATAAGAAATACTTACCAAGGCTTGGAATATGATGATCTTGTCCAAAGAGTCCAAGGGAACTATTTGCTTTAGGGTTTGGAACTTAGAGAAATGTTGAGAAAATATCTTAAAGGCATGAGAGTTTTGAGACAATAAAATCTGATCTTGGGGCCTTTATATAGACCCCAAGTCATACTTATCCATTCCTTTGGCATTTAATGTGGTCAAAGTGGAAGAATGAGTCATCTTGCCCTTGGGCCATGTCTTTTAAATTCCATTTTGGGCCTAACTTTGGGCCCAATAACACATATCCATGTAATCCATTAAATTTCATGTATTATTCACAATATATATCATGTTTACATAATTTCATAATGTCACAACAATATTCTCTTACGAGATTCTCATTCATCGTCTCGATCGTAAAAATAGGAATTCTAGTCGCCCATGGCTTTATTAGACATTTTGGATCACTATTCATGTTTCATGATTTGATCATGTAGGAGTATGTAGGAGTGTATTGAAGTGTTTGAAGCTTTAAAAATGCTCAAATAACTCCAAATAACCAAAAGAAACCATCCAAGAATCGTCGTAGAATTGCGTTACAAAACGGGTCCGAAAAGGCACAAGATTTGTGCCTTGCGCCACTAGCTGCAAAGCAAGCTGTGGCGCAAGAAATGAGGCCCCTATGAATTCAGGTGGCTTGCTCCACACCCCCTAAAACAGGGTAGTGGCGCAAGTTTCAGCACCTTGCTGAATTTTTCGGCCACTTCTCCAATGTTTGCATATCGTCCAATACCTTATCAAAACACTACAAAATACTTACTTAGTGATCTTAATCATCAAGTAAACATGACTCCAAGTCACCAAATGAGGTTAGAATGTGTACGGGGTATGCCCCAAATGCTCCACGAAATCACAAAACACCTCCTACGAAGGTCTAATTGCACATATGAGGTCCGATATCAAATATTTCACCAACGACACTATAAAACACATACTCATGGCATCTCAACACCTAAGTATACATTGTTCAACGTCGTCAAGTAGGGTTGAGAAGGTACGGGGTGTTACATTCTCCCCCCCTTAGAAACATTTGTCCTCGAATGTTAACGATGTCGCTTAAATGACAACACATGCATCTCTATATTAGCATACATACACATAAACACTTAAGCCTCATGGATTCCGTAGTCTTTATTTATTAACCTTCATACTTGTCTTCCCTAGTGAGGTCCTCCAAACTTTGTATATTTCCAATGGGACCAATATGTAAGGAAACTCTTATACACTTTCAACAATTTCACATGGCATGTTGAATAGGTTCACTTTTCCCTTCTTTCTGAATTCCATTATACCTTTCATAAGTAACACTTTTAAGAGTACTTAATCATCTATGAGTGTAAATATCTACTATACTATTTCGATATATACTAAATTTTCTAACGGATAGAAATATTCCATTGACTTAACTAATAACTCTGGCGTCCCATTAGGTTCATAGTAACTGATGGAGTAACATAAGATAGAGTAGTTATATATACATCATGTAACATATGGTAATATCCCTAACTATCGGTACCATAATCCGGAGTTGCCTCTTCATTCTGCCGGTCCACTAGAGCATAGGTACGATTTTGGGCCCTACTGGAACTAGCTGCTCCTCTCATATCTCTACCACGACCCATAGGCTGCACCCCTCGGCCCAGTGAAGGAACCGATGCTGAGGACGCAACAGCCGACCCAGCCGGTCGTGCTGTACCACCCATGCTCCGCTGTGGACAATCTCTTGCTATATGCCCCGGCATACCACACCAAAAGCAGACATTCGTCCCTGACCGACATGTGCCTGAATGAATACGCCCGCAGTGCTAACACTGCTGACGAGGGAAACCTGCTGCCTGGGACCCATGAACTCTGCTACTCTGCCCAGATAGACCACCCCTAGACCCTCGTAACTGAGAGTGAGCACCCGCTGTGGAATAAGAGAATGAGGGTCTAGGCGGTAACATTCGAGATCCCGATTCTCCTGGGGACACCATAGACTGCCCCATAGGTCTCGCCCTTTTTATGGGCCCTTCCTCAGATTTCTGTATCCTCTTTCTTTGACTTTGGTCTTCCATCTTCTGTGCGAAGGCCTTTATTCTAGCTATATCCATATCTCTGTTTAAGGCAGCAATGGTGCAATCTCATACAAAATATGGCTCTAATCTGTCCACGTATTGATGGACTCTATCTGTCATCGTCGCCACCACATTTGGCGCATATCGAGCCAAGGAGTTAAATTGTAAACTATATTCCCGAACACTCATATTCCCTTGACGAAAATTCAGGAACTGATCTGCACGTGCTTCCCGAACCTCATACGGAATATAATGATCGAGGAAAGCCATTTTAAACTCTTCCCATGTAGGTGGATTTGCACCAATGTCACGGGATTTCTTCCAATCATCATACCACAATATTGCCTCTCCTTTCAACCTATACGCAGCAAGTTCAACTGTATCTACCCCTGTCACATGCATAACTTCCAAGGCCCTCTGAATTTGATCCACGAAGTCCTAGTGCGCACCTTTCAAAAGTTGGAATTTTTCTCAAGTCCCAAGGGTGCCCGGGGACGTATTGAGCCGATTTTTGCCACGATTCTTCTCCAACCATGAGGATATACATGAAATGAGTGAAATAATATATTAGTATAATAAAATTACTCGAGAATGAATTTGGCATCAAAATGACAATTTTACCCCTGTAGCCAAAATGGGTCATACGTGGCTAGAATTGCTTGATTTTGGAATTGAGGCTACGAGTATGAATCCAATGAGTGGGAATATCGTTGTAACACATATATTATGGATTACACATTGATGTGAGTGATTTAAGATGATATGGGTTATTGGGCCTAATTTGAGATTAAAATAAGTAAAACATGCAAAGGCCCAATGGGTCAAAATGACCCATTCTTGCCTTGACTTGTCAATGATGGACTTAATGGCTAAGGATGACTTTAAAAGGTTATAAAAGGTGGCCAAAAAAATCAGATTTTAATCCCAAAAACACACATGCTTTCTATTCTTTTTTCTAGAATTCTCAAGAACACTCTTTTGGTGCTCTTCAAACCCTAAGGCATTTTTGGACAAGATCATCATCTTCCAAGCTTGGGTAAGTGATTATTCTTGTACTTTAAAATATTATAAGCATGAGAGATTATGTATATCATGTTGGTTATGGTTGGAAGTATTGGATATGGCACTTTGTGCTTTTCTGAAAGATGTGAAATCCATGGGATTGTAACTTGAATTATGACTTATGACTTTGATGAAAGTGCATGATATGGATGAAATAACAACATGTATGTTGTTATTATGGTCCTAAACATGTTATTTTTCTATAAGTATAAATTATGGGATTTTGGCCGATTTGTTGCTGTGAGGTATATTGAAGTAAATTGATGGCATAATTGTGATGTGGTGGTGATGGAGAAGTGTAAAATATGAACTTGGTGTGATATGCTATTGGTTATCATGTGTTGGTCAATGTATGGAATATTGTGGAATTCTTGGTATAATTATTTTATAAATGGTGTTGTCAAGGGGGAAATGACATGTTAGAGTTAAACATGTGACTTATTGTTATTGTATGCCATTATAAGGTTATTGGTGGTTCATGTTGGTTCCATCATGTATTTATGTTGTAGAACAAAACATAAGGATGGAGCGGGACTATCGTATGTACGTCTAAGATTGTGTATTCGTAAGTAAGAATACAAGGTATGTAAGGTTACTCTTTCCGTATCCTTCTACAACATATTGTTCCTATTGACATTGGACTTGTTTCAATTCTGAGAACCTTGAAGTATATCAATTCAGGTTGACATATATTGTTATCCATATGTGTCTTATTCTTAGATGACTTATGATTCACTTATCTCTTGTTCCTTGATTGAAGTTCCGAAGATGTCATGACGTTCTAATTCCTAAAAGAACTATCTCAAGAGGGTAATAATATAAAAGAAGATTGGAAACGATCCAGAGGTATCGGTGCAAATCCATCTGGTTGGGAGGAATTCAAGGAGGCATTCCTTGATCACTATCTTCCATATGAGGTCCGTGACGCTCGTGCGGAGCAGGTTTTAAATTTACATCAAGGCAATATGAGCATCAGGGAGTACAGTCTTCGATTTAATTAGTTGGCTAGATATGCACCTAATATGGTAGCGACTATGGTCGATAGAGTTCATCGGTATGTAGACAGATTGGAGCCATATTTGGTAAGGGACTGTACCATTGCTGCGTTAAATAAAGATATGGATATAGCTAGAATACAGGCCTTTGCGCAGAAAATGGAAGATCAGAGGCAACAAAGAAGAGCACAAGGGTTTGAAGAAGGGTCGTCTAAGAGGGCTAGATCCACGGGACAGTCTATGGCATCCCAAGTAGAGTCCAGGCCTTGGAGTTTTAATATACCGCCTAGGCCTTCATTTTCTTATTCCCCGACAGGCACTTCCTCTCACTTTCGAGGGTCTAGAAGTTTAAATCAAGCCGGGCAAAGTAGCGGGGGTCGTGGTTCAGGTTCCCAGACGACGGGATCTTTTCGCCCGCTGTGTCAGTATTGTAGACGATTTCATTCTGGTGAATGCCGATGGGGGACGAATAGTTGTTATTGGTACGGTATGACAGGGCATATGATGAGAGACTGCCCACGACGAGACTTGGATGATATGGCGCAACCTGCGGGATCGACTGTTGTATCACCACCATCGGTCCCTTCCATAGGAAGAGGTGTTCAGCCTATTGGTCGTGGTGGAGATATTAGAGGAGCAGCTAGCTCCAGTGGGACCCAAAATCGCACCTATGCTCTAGTAAACTGGTAGAATGCGGAGGCATTTTCTGATGACGTTACAGGTAAATTACCATATTTTCACATGATGTATATGTCTTGATTGATCCAGATTCTATCCTATCGTATGTTATTCCATCGACTATTACGAATCTAATGGGACATGGGAGGTTATTAGTTCAGTTACACGAACGAATCTCTATCTGTCAGGAAATTGAGTATAGTTAAAGGCACATATTGTAATGGTATATGAGATGGTTATGATTATAGATGATTAAGTCCTCTTAAAAGCGTTACTCATGAAAGGTATAAAGGAATTCATAAAGAAGGGAAAAATTGACCCTATACAACATGCCATGTGATATTGTTGAAAGTGTATAAGAGTTTCCTTTCATATTGTTTCCATGGGAAATATACAAAGTTTGGGGGATTTCACTAGAAATAGATAGCGATGGCTATTCTAAACCGACAAGTGTGAAAGTTAATAAATAAAGACGTACATTTTGTAAGAATTCTTTGGAGAAATCAACAAGTCGAAGGGATCGCATGAGAAGTTGAGAAAACAAAATATAATGAAATCAACGTATCCATATTCGTGTCAAATGGAAGAAAAGGTTCAAAATGTGTACGTGGACCAATACTAAGGAAGTATCCATGATCCTTCAGTGTTTAGGTGTACGTATGCGAATAGAGAGATGCATTTGTTATAATTGAAGCAACATCGTTAACATTCGAGGACGAATGTTCCTAAGGGGGGGAGAATGTAACACCCCGTACCTTCCCAACCCTATGGGATGAGGTTGAACAATGGTTACTTAGGTATCGAGATGCCGTAAGTATGTATTTGGTAATGTTAACAATGAGAAATTTGACATTTGGCTTCGTACATGTGATTAGCCTTTCATAAGATGTGTTTTGTGATTTTTGTAGCGCATTCGTGGGGTTCAAAATGAGGCTAACAGGACCTCTAAACAAAGTATAGTAAGGCTAAGAAGTAAGTTAAAGAATAGGACTTGAAGTATCGAACCAAATCCGCGAAGAAAAGTCGAAAAATAAATTTTTGAAAAAGGTTAAGGCAGGGGCGCGTTAGGGAGCGTGCCATGCCACTTTTGCCCAAAATTTTTAGTCCACAGACAGTAAAGTAGCACGCCCAAGGGCGTGCCGGGCTGCTAGTGCACACCTTTCAAAAGTTAGAATTTTTCTCAAGTCCCAAGGGTGTCCGGGGACGTATTGAGCCAATTTTTGCCACGATTCTTCTCCAACCATGAGGATATACATGAAATGAGTGAAATAATATATTGGTATAATAAAATTACTCGAGAATGAATTTGGCATCAAAATGACAATTTTACCCCTGTAGCCAAAATGGGTCATACGTGGCTAGAATTGCTTGATTTTGGAATTGAGGCTACGAGTATGAATCCAATGAGTGGGAATATCGTTGTAACGCATATATTATGGATTAAACATTGATGTGAGTGATTTAAGATGATATGGGTTATTGGGCCTAATGTGAGATTAAAATAAGCAAAACATGCAAAGGCCCAATGGGTCAAAATGACCCATTCTTGCCTTGACTTGTCAATGATGGACTTAATGGCTAAGGATTACTTTAAAAGGTTATAAAAGGTGGCCAAAAAAATCAGATTTTAATCCCAAAAACACACATGCTTTCTATTCTTTTTTCTAGAATTCTCAAGAACACTCTTTTAGTGCTCTTCAAACCCTAAGGCATTTTTGGACAAGATCATCATCTTCCAAGCTTGGGTAAGTGATTATTCTTGTACTTTAACATATTATAAGCATGAGATATTATGTATATCATGTTGGTTATGGTTGGAAGTATTGGATATGGTACTTTGTGCTTTTGTGAAAGATGTGAAATCCATGGGATTGTAACTTGAATTATGACTTATGACTTTGATGAAAGTGCTTGATATAGATGAAATAACAACATGTATGGTGTTATTATGGTCCTAAAAATGTTATTTTTCTATAAGTATAAATTATGGGATTTTGGCCGATTTGTTGTTGTGAGGTATATTGAAGTAAATTGATGGCATAATTGTGATGTGGTGGTGATGGAGAAGTGTAAAATATGAACTTGGTGTGATATGCTATTGGTTATCATGTGTTGGTCAATGTATGGAATATTGTGGAATTCTTGGTATAATGATTTTATAAATGGTGTTGTCAAGGGGGAAATGACATGTTAGAGTTAAACATGTGACTTATTGTTATTGTATGCCATTATAAGGTTATTGGTGGTTCATGTTGGTTCCGTCATGTATTTATGTTGTAGAACAAAACATAAGGATGGAGCGGGACTATCGTATGCACGTCTAAGATTGTGTATTCGTAAGTAAGAATACAAGGTATGTAAGGTTACTCTTTACGTATCCTTCTACAACATATTGTTCATATTGACATTGGACTTGTTTTAATTTTGAGAGCCTTGAAGTATATCAATTCAGGTTGACATATATTGTTATCCATATGTGTCTTATTCTTAGATGACTTATGATTCACTTATCTCTTGTTCCTTGATTGAAGTTCCGAAGATGTCATAACGTTCTAATTCCTAAAAGAACTATCTCAAAAGGGTAATAATATAAAAGAATCTATGTATTCTTGAAAAAGCATTTTCCAATCAGGTCATGATCCAAATCCTATATTGTGAGGAGCATCTTAGTACCATTCTCATAAGAGTAATAAGAGAGATGATGTGCAAGGTAGTGTGTGCTTTACTGTCAGTATCTCTAGTGTGTCACTTTCCTAGATAGACAAAGGGGTATAAGATTGTAAAGAAGTAAGGCGCTTGGGTACTAGATGTTTCATTAGGTATGGATCACATTCTAAAGGTTATAAGTTCTAGATGGAATAATTCCAATACTATGCTATGTTAGTCACTATAGACCACCAAAGGTGGAGGGCCGGTACTATATGTTTACTTATATAAGATCTCATAAGAAGTAGCAAAAGTGTTCTCTTGGAAGTAGAGAAACGAGGTAAAGTATATATGTGTGTTTCCAATAGCATCGTGATCCTCAATAGGTCATACAAGTGTGTATATCCTAATTCCAAGTTGCGAGAATGTTATGTTCTAAAGTCTAGTAATGTTATGATTATGTTTGTACCAATCTGGTCAAAGTTGAGGTATAATTTTGACATTTTATCCATGGGGTGAAATGAACAACTGCATGATGGTTCTCTATACATTATCCATGGGGTGAAATGAACACCTGCATGATGGTTCTCTATACATTATCCATGGGGTGAAATGAACACCTGCATGATGGTTCCCTATACATTATCCATGGGGTGAAATGAACACCTGCATAATGGTTCTCCTTACATTATCCATGGGGTGCAATGTACACCTGCATGATGGGTCTATGAATTTCCCACTGATCAGTTGGGCCCGGGCAGTATATGACTAATAAGTGATTAAGTGAAGTAAGGTAAGGTAGAGAAGCATGTAGAGTGGATGTATGATACCCCACCCATAGAGTGGATGTAGGTTATATTATTAGTCCACCAAGAGAGTGTGTGTGTGTGGATGAATGTTATTCTTTTGTAATTTACTAACCAAGTAGTAGAATAATAGTGGTAATGAGCATAGAAGCAAGAAATAGCAATAGACAAGTTTCCAATTAGAATGATGGTTTACCCATATTGAACAATCTCTCATATTTATTTCATTGACATTCTCATGTATGATGTAATATCTCTAGCCTTACCTACTCAGTACATTTCTCGTACTGACCCCTTCGGGGGACTTACCTTACATGTTGCAGGTGCAGGTATTAGTAGACCTTCTCAGTAGACTGTGGATCAGTTGCAGAAGTTTTGGTGAGCTCCACTTGATTCGGAGCTTTATGGGTCATAGTTGTATAGTCATTTTGATGTTGTAAAGGTGGTATAAATAGATGTATCTGTTAGAGGCTTTGTAGACATATGTAGGTACATGGATGCAAGATGTACATTCAGTTTGACGTAATGGCTCCAACGGCCAAGTTTGATATTTCTATTTATGGCATATGTTTCCATATTCATGTCTTCTGCATAGTTGCATGAGGTATAATAAGATTCATACGCAGATATACATACGAAGATTCATGAGCAAAGATTGGTTCTCTCGGGCCATATCGGCTTCGGGTGCCAGTCCGATCCGAATGGGATTTCGGGTCGTGACATCTGCGACTTGCTACTCTAGCCGCATTATCATCATGGTCATTGGACCAGCTCGTCCTTGACTCTGGGCTGCCACTAACTGTGTCAACATATGAATTGCATTTCTAAGATCCTGATCTGTGGCATTGACTGGTGGTTCTACAGGTACGCTTCTCCTACTCGACTCTTCTGGTACAGAGGGAGTGGAGGAAGCTCGTGACACAAATTTAGGCTCAGAATCACCTTGATTAACTTGATCAGGTGGTGGTATACTGGTCCCTTCACCAGCAATTCTATCAATCCTCTTACTTTTACCTCTTCCTCTTCTAGTGTTTGGCATTTTGACTATACCAAAGAAAAACAATTACCAAGATCAGATACAATGCACCTTACAACATTGGCTCTATTGCACGATCTAGAATGAAGAACAGAAACAACAGCCTAAATGTCCCGTAGCCTCCTACTTATAAATGTGGTGCACAACACATCGATAAGTAAGACTCTACTCAGACACGGCTTTGGAGACACCCTTAGAACGAACTGCTCTGATACCACTTTTGTCACGCCCCGAATCCCAACGAGGCGTGATTGGCACCCGTAGCCGATAAGGCCCGAGAGAACCAACATTTGTCTATGTTCAACGATAAGCATAACATAAGCATCACCACTATTACGTAAGAACTTGAAAGACGAAAACAGAAAACATGGGACATATATATATACATATGAAACTTGACCGTTGAGGCCATCCAGTCAAAACAACATATGCCTTTTACACTGATACACCCACATCCGTCTACAAAAGCCTCTAACAAGAGCATTGACCAAAATAAACCATAATTCGGGACAAGTCCCCGCTTTACACAATATGTACATCACCAAAACATATATACACTCTGACTCGGAGAAGCCCCGAATTAACTGGAGCTCACCAATGATCTGCAACGACTGGCAACCTACTGTGGAGGCCTACTAGTACCTGCGCCTGCAGCAAGTAAGATAATTTCCCCAAGAGGGGTCAGCACGAAATAAGTACTGAGTATGCAAGGCTCAGATGAAACTGTACAATACATGAATATTTCAATGAACTCAAAACATATGAATAATCATTGTGAATAAGTGTCCATTTTGCATTTTGGGAAACCATGTGAATTGCTTTCATTACTTTCTTTGTTTTCTTTTTCTCAATGCTTACTTGTCAATACATGTGTCACAATGTACCCGGGTCCCTACTGATCAGTGGGTCTTTCCATGAGTTATCGTCATGTTGGGATCGAGTCGAGCTAGGCTTATGCCCCTAGACTTGCCACCCATAAATCAGTGTATCGGGATCGGGTCGAGCTAGGCTTATGCCCCTAGACCTGCCACCCATAAATCAGTGTATCGGGATCGGGTCGAGCTAGGCTTATGCCCCTAGACCTGCCACCCATAAATCAATGCATCGGGATCGAGTCGAGCTAGGCTTATGCCCCTAGACTTGCCACCCATAAATCAATACATCGGGATCGAGTCGAGCTAGGCTTATTCCCCTAGACTTGCCACCCATAAATCAATACCTCGGGATCGAGTCGAGCTAGGCTTATGCCCCTAGACCTGCCACCCATACTTGATCATTGACCACATATGCATTACTTTGTTCTTTACTTTGAGATTGGTACAATGGTTGCCATATCTTTATTTGAAACTTTGGATCATTAACCAATGAGTGAGAGACATGAGAATAACTTGGCAACATAACATTATTAGAACCATAACACTATGGGAACCATTGGACAATAAACCATGATCAAGAGACATAAGTATAGTCACTATTGGAACATTGGAACATAACCTTATTTAAGCATTTGGAACATTAACCAAGAATATGAGACATGAGATTCACAAATGATCAATGAGTAGGAAATATATGACAATTGATAACCGGATATGGAATACCTTAGCACATTTTGGGATAGGACTAGTGACATGTCAATATGGATACTATTTGCCGCAGAAAGATACGGACATAGTAACCTTACATACCTTGTATTCCAAATACGAATATACAACCTTAGATGTGTATACAATAGTCCCGCTCCTTCTTTATGTGTCACTCTACAACATAAATATATAACGGAATTCACATTAACCATCAACTACTCTTCAAATGCATGTAACATCAATGAATCACATATTTGCCCTTAAACATGCCATTTCCCCTTGACAAAACCATTGATAACATTACTATTCCAAAAATTCCATAATATTCCCAACATTGACCAATACATGATAATTGATACATTTCACCACAACACTTCTCCTTTACACTTTCTTATCCATAACACATCACAAATAATCCATCAAATTACCTTAATACAACTCATAACACATATCGGCCAAAATCCCACAATTTCCACTTTTAGACAAGAACAAGTTTAATACCAAAAATAACACCATACATGTTCATATTTTGTCCATACCATGATCTTTCATCAAAGGCACAAGTCCTAATTCAAGTTCAAATCACCAGGATATCACATCTTTCACCAAAAGCAAAAATACATTATTCACCACCTTGCCAACACAACTATCATAATATACATAATCTCCCATGCATATAATATGTTAATCCATGATAAGAAATACTTACCAAGGCTTGGAATATGATGATCTTGTCCAAAGAGTCCAAGGGAACTATTTGCTTTAGGGTTTGGAACTTAGAGAAATGTTGAGAAAAATATCTTAAAGGCATGAGAGTTTTGAGACAATAAAATCTGATCTTGGGGCCTTTATATAGACCCCAAGTCATACTTAGCCATTCCTTTGGCATTTAATGTGGTCAAAGTGGAAGAATGGGTCATCTTGCCCTTGGGCCATGTCTTTTAAATTTCATTTTGGGCCTAACTTTGGGCCCAATAACACATATCCATTTAATCCATCAAATTTCATGTATTATTCACCATATATCTCATGTTTACATAATTTCATAATATCACAACAATATTCTCTTACGAGATTCTCATTCGTCGTCTCGATCGTAAAAATAGGAATTCTAGTCGCCCATGGCTTTATTAGACATTTTGGATCACTATTCATGTTTCATGATTTGATCATGTAGGAGTATGTAGGAGTGTATTGAAGTGTTTGAATCTTTAACAATGCTCAAAGAACTCTAACTAACCAAAAGAAACCATCCAAGAATCGTCCTAGAAGGCATAAGAATAGTGATCCGAAAAGGCACAAGATTTGTGCCTTGCGCCACTAGCTGCAAAGCAAGCTGTGGAGCAAGAAATGAGGCCCCTCTGAATTCAGGTAGCTTGCTCCACACACCCTAAAACAGGGTAGTGGCGTAAGTTTCAGCACCTTGCTGAATTTTTCGGCCACTTCTCCAATGTTTGCATATCGTCCAATACCTTATCAAAACACTACAAAATACTTACTTAGTGATCTTAATCATCAAGTAAACATGACTCCAAGTCACCAAATGAGGTTAGAATGTGTATGGGGTATGCCCCAAATGCTCCACGAAATCACAAAACACCTCCTACGAAGGTCTAATTGCACATATGAGGTCCGATATCAAATGTTTCACCAACGACACTATAAAACACATACTCATGGCATCTCAACACCTAAGTATACATTGTTCAACGTCTTCAAGTAGGGTTGATAAGGTACGGGGTATTACATTATAGGCCTTGAGTCCATGCTTATCCAATATTATTTGTGTGTATACTTAGTCAATGGAAGAATGGGTCTTTTTGACCCATTGGACCATGCATTTTAGCTCCACTTTGGGCCTCAAATTGGCCCATTAACACATATATTATTTTGGACCACTAAAATCAATGTGTACTCCATCATATACTCATTACAACGATATTCCCACTCACGGGATTTATATTCGTAGCCTCAATCCCAAAAATAAGCGATTCTAGCCACGTATGACCTATTTTGACCAAAAGGGTAAAATCGTCATTTTGATGCCAACTTATCTCACGAGTAATGTTATCATACCAATATAATACTTCACTCATTTCATGTATATGCTCATGGTTGTAGAAAAAACGTGACAAAAATTGGCCCGGTACGTCCCCGGGCACACTTGGACACTTAGAACAAATTTTGGAAGCTTACTAGTTTCGCCGTTCCAGCAAGAGACTGGCGCTTCCCAGGGCACTGATCTTTATAAGCTTGCTGGTTTGGGCACCAAAACAAGTGCCTGGCCCTTCCTGTGGCGCTGCAAATTTAATGTTTAAAATTTTCGTTTCTTCGACTTTTCTTCGCGGATTTGATTAGATACGTCAAATCCTATTCTTTAACTTACTTCTTACCCTTAATGTACTTTGTTCAGAGGTCCTCTTAGCCTCATTTTGAACCCCACAAATTCTCCATGGAAATCGCAAAACACCTCCTCCGCAAGGTTAATCACATGTACAAGGCCAAATTTTAATTTTCTCATCACTAACATTACAAATTACATACTCATGGCATCTCGACACCTAAGCAACCATTGTTCAACGTATTCACATAGGGTTGGGAAGGTATGAGGTGTTACAGAGGCGCATTGTTCTAGATATTCCATTCATCTTGGAGTGACTAAGATGTACCATGATTTGAAGCAGCTTTACTGGTGGTGTGGTATGAATAAGGATGTAGCGGACTTTGTAGCTCATTGCTTTTGTTGTCAATAGTTGAAGGCCGAGTATCAGAGACTGGGTAGTTTGCTTCAGAGATTACCCATTCCAGAGTGGAAGTGGGAGCAGATCACTATAAATTTTGTGAGTAGATTGCCTCGTACTTCTCGTGGATCTGACAGTATTTGGGTCAGTATGGATTGATAAACCAAATCAGCCCATTTCATCCCTATTCAGATTTCATCCAGTATCGAGAGGTTGGATCGTATATATGTTCGAGAGGTAGTCCGTCTTCATGGAGCACCCGTGTCTATTATTTCAGACAGAGGTTCAGTATTTACTTCTAGCTTTTGAAGGACGTTTCAGGAGGAGTTGGGTAATCAGGTTGAACTTAGCATAACTTTTCACCCCCAGACCAATGGTCAGTTGGAGCGGACTATTCAAGTTTTGCAGGATATGCTCCGCACGTGTGTTATAGACTTTGGAGGTCAGTGGGAGCAGCATTTAGCCCTAGCGGAGTTTGCTTATAATAATAGCTATCATTCGAGTATTGAGATGGAACCTTTGTAAGCGTTGTATCGTAGAAGCTATCGATCTCTGATTGGTTGGTTTGAGACTTTCGAGGCCAGACCCCGTGGTACCGACTTGATTCGCAAGTCTTTGGATAGAGTTCGGGTGATTTAGGATAGGCTTCGAGCAGGCCAAAGTAGGCAAAAGAGTTATGTCAAATGCAGACTTCGTACCTTAAAGTTTGGTATTGGAGATCGGTTTTTCCTTCATGTATCACCCATGAAGGGCGTGATGAGGTTTGATAAGAGGGGCAAGCTTAGCCCGAGGTACATCAGACCTTTTGAGATTCTCCGAACAGTTGGGGAGGTTGCTTATGAGTTGGCTTTACCTCCAGACTTTTCAGTCATTTATCCAGTTTTTCATGTATCTATGCTCCGACGCTATATTCTGGATGAGTCACATGTGCTTCGTTGGGAATCGGTTCAGTTGGATGAGAGGTTGACGTTCGTTGAGGAGCTAGTGTCCATTTTAGCCAGGGATGTTAGAGGGTTGCGTTCTAGAGATACTCTTATAGTTAAGATTCAGTGGAGACACCATTCCGTTGAGGAGGCTACTTGGGAGGTCGAGTCCGATATGCGTAGTAGTTACCCCCATCTTTTCACTGATTCAGGTATT
Organism: Capsicum rhomboideum; assembly: GCA_031232105.1. NCBI lineage: Eukaryota > Viridiplantae > Streptophyta > Magnoliopsida > Solanales > Solanaceae > Capsicum > Capsicum rhomboideum. The sequence goes on from CP124714.1 coordinate 155,037,521, forward strand.
TTCTTGTCTTTTAGTTCGAGGACGAACTAGAGTCTTAGTGGTGGATATTGTAAAAATCTATTTTGTGAAAACTAGTTTTTTTCGTGTTTTAGCCATTTTGCCCTTCCCCGTAGTTTCTACGTGTGGATTTTTGGGTGTGGGGATGGTTGACATGATTCCCGATGTGATCAGGAATGTTTTGGATGAGTTTGAGGTTTTTAGAGACTTTAAAAGAGACATAGTTGACTTTGGTCAACATTTGATATTTCAAGTCCCGGATGGCAATTTGGACTGTGCCAACAGATCCGTAATGTTGAATTTGGGTTAGTAGCGATGTTGGTTTGGGTTTGGAACCTTTATTTTGCATTTCGACCCTTCGTTTGGAAACTAGTTTTCATAAGCTTTTAGAGGTCCCGGGGGTTAATTCATTGAAAAAAATCCTTTTTCGAAAATTCGATGTCTTTATTGAGTCCAAAACATCAAAAATAGTCTAGTAGCATAGTTTGTTTGTACTCACGGGATTCCAAACGAATCCCGAGGGTCCGATTGAAAACTTAACCTTTTAGCTAAGTTGCTGGTGCAGGGTATCAATTGGCGCAGCCGCTTAAATGGCCAATTGATCGCTAAAGTAGAAGCTGCTTAAGGGTCAATGGGTCGCTTAAGTGGTGCCTGATCGCTTTAGCGATCATTTAGCTGCAAAAGTGGCCAATCTATATATATACCCCCTTTCATGATTTTACTCCATTTTTGGACCTTTGAGCTTTGGGAAAGGTCATTTTTAGGGTTTCTTCATTGATTTTTGTGTGGTTAACTTCTAAACTCATAATCCCATTATTTTCCATTGATTTTATCTTTGAAAACATCTTTTAATCTTGATTTCAAAAAGGGTTTTGCGGGTTTTTGCCGGTAAAACTTAAAAATTAGTTTTCTTCGATTTGGACCTCATTTTTAACTCTTTTTTGCGTGGGTTTTCAACTGTAGACTCCTATAACCTTGGGGAATGTATTTCTAAAATAAAATTTTGATTTTACCTCTCTCATTTTTTTAGACCGTTTTAGACCCGATTTAAATATGGTCAATATGAGTACCGATAGCTTCCTTTTAACGCATAGATGCTATATTTGTATGTTTTAGTTGACCCGTTCAAATGGGAAAAGCTCCATGTTGAAGGAATTTAGGCTCGAATTTTGTCGTTTCGAGGTAGGTTATGGCTTATCTTCTTTCTGATTGAATTGGGTAGTTAATAAATAAGTAAAACATGCTATGGATTGGAGAAAATAACTATGGACTTTATATTTCTAGATTATTATTACTGTTGTGTGCTCATGTGGGGGCTTATATTAAGTGGTTGTTAACTTGTGATATCTGATATTGCGTGTTGCCCGAGTGGGGACCTTATTTGATATCATTGGCTTTATTTTTGCACTTATATGCGTTATTCTAGATGTGATTCCCGAGCGTCGGCTTAAATTATTATTACAGGCCTTATTGGGCATTGATTACATTTATCATGATAGAAAAACCAGAGTTAGGGGTTTATATGATATTAATGATGTCTTAAATGCATATTTATTACGATGGTGCCTAATTAGAGTTGATAATCATGAATTGTGGACATATTGAGTTGATTTTGGGCTCACTTATATATATATATATATATATATATTGAATTGATTGTATATCTTCATATTGATTTGATTGTGAGAATTACATCCTCATTCCATCTATATATATTCATGAGATGCTGGTACCATTGAGGAACACTATTTTTGAAATAAAATGAGACATTTTCATAAAAACCCTCTCCGTGAACACGAGCCGGAGAAATGGGTTGAGATTGAGATATGAGTTATAGTATATGGGTTACGAACCCCCCTTGGGTCCTATTATGGAGCTGCGAGCTTGGTAGGTTTATACAAAAAGTCATGCGATGACTTTCACCATTCCATCCATCATTATTGCATTGCATTGCATATGCATCTTTCGTGATTTCTTTTAGTTTTTCTGTGATTTTGTTTAGTTTCCTTATACTTTTCATGTGAGTCTGTGTTGTTTCAATTCAGTATTATATTAGAACTGTTAGTGGAGACGGTGTGAACTATCGGATACTGTACTTAGATGCTTTTACACTATGTCACCAAGTTTTGGGATGTGATGATGTTTCTTTCAGACTTCCGCTATTATTGTACTTGTATTGGTCTGACTTCGTTCTAGAAGTCTCGCTTTATGATTATGTCATTATGTTGTGACTTTTCTTTCGATTTTGGGTGATTGGCTTACTTATCAAGGTTGGGTCTCGACAAGTGCCATCATGACCTAATTTTTGGGTCGTGACATCCACTTTCTTATGTTTTATTACCATTTTTTCAATAAATAACTTATAACATTATCTGTGTACCTATTCTCTTACGATAATGCACCAACTAATATTAATGAACTTTATTGTATATTGTTCTTCCAAATAAATGGTGCAAGTCCTTCATATGTTTGAATATTCACTCTTCAACTCTATTTTCGATCAACCCTATCATGCTTTCATGATTTACTTAATTTGAATGAAATTATAACTACTCGTGGTCGAAATTGAATTTCCTCCCATATTAGTATATTCAACTAATACTTAACCCCTCATGTTTATCGACACAATAAGATCATTAATCTTATTCATCTTCATCCTTTATATTGTGCAAAGTAGATGAAATAATTATTGCACCAAAAAATATATAATATTCTAAAAACAGAGTTACAAATGTAAAGATAAACATGATTTATCTCATTACCTGTTTATATCAACTAAACATTATATATATATATATATATATATATATAATGCTTATAAATAATAAATGATAAATGATCTTTAGTACAATATTCTACATAAAAGCACCCGCGCGATGCACGAATAATATGAAAGAAAATTAACAACAACATAGCAAGTGTATTCCCACAAAGTGGGGTCTGGGGAGGGTAAAGTGTATGCAATCCATACCATTACCTCAGATGAAGTAGAGAGGCTGTTTCCGATAGACCCCCGGCTCAGGACAAATAACAGTATAACAAGTAGAAAACATAAAAATAAACAACAAAATGGGGTAACACACCACTAGATAGAAGAAACAAAACACCCATGGAGTAATGCAATGAACTATCTATCCGAAATCACACACAACACCAAAACACAACAAACAAGAAACTACAAGACACAGGCATAACCCTATGACTACAGATACATCGACAAATAAAGCACTCCTCCCTACAAGTAAGGACGCACTCCTACTCACTAACCCTCTACCCTAATCTGCGGCCTTCACACCTTCCTATCAAGGGTCATGTCCTCTGTAAGTTGTAACTGCTCTATGTCATGCCTAATCACTTCCCTCCGATATTTCTTTGGCCTACCTCTACCCCATCTGAAACCATCCGTAGTGAGCCTCTCACACCTCCGTACTGGGGCATCCGTGCACCGTCTCATCACATGCCCAAACCATCTCAACCTCACTTCCCGCATCTTATCTTCCACCGAGGCTACTCCCACCTTCTCTTGAATAAACTCATTTCTAACCCTATCCCTCCTAGTAAGTCCGCACATCCATCTCAACATCCTCATCTCCTCCACCTTCAACTTTTGGATGTGGGAGTTCTTAACTAGCCAACACTCAGCTCCGTACAATATAGCCGGTTGAATTGCCACTCTGTAGAACTTACCTTTAAGCTTAGGAGACACCTTCTTATCACACAAGATTCCCGAAGCGAGCCTCCATTTCAACCACCCTGCACCAATATGGTGCATGACATTCTCGTCAATATCTCCATTTCCTTGAATCATAGACCCAAGATACTTGAAACTATCCCTCTTCCGAATGGCCTGAGAATCCAGCTCCACTACCACGTCAACATCCTGCGTCAAATCATTGAACTTAGACTCCAAGTACTCCGTCTTGGTCCTGCTCAGCCTAAACCCTTTAGACTCTAACGTCTGTCTCCAAACCTCTAACTTATCATTAACTCCTCCCCGAGACTCATCAATAAGCACTAAATTATCCGCAAATAACATACACCAAGTTACCTCTCCTTGAATATGCCGTGTCAATACATCCATCACCAAAGAGAATAAAAAAGGACTAAGAGTCGATCCCTCGTGCAACCTAGTCAAAATAGGAAAGTGTTCTGAATCTCCTCCTACCGTCCTTACACGAGTCTTCGCTCCATCGTACATGTCCTGAATCGACTTAGTGTATGACACAGGCACACCTCTAACCTCCAAGCACCTCCACAGAACCTCTATAGGGACTTTGTCGTGTGCCTTCTCAAGATCGATGAACACCATATGCAAGTCCTTCTTTCTCTCCCTATACTACTCCACTAATCTCTTTACAAGATGAATGGCTTCGGTAGTCGAGCGACCTGGCATGAAACCAAACTGATTCTCGAAAATAGTCACGATCCTCCTTAGTCTCAACTCTACCACTCTTTCCCACACCTTCATAGTATGACTTAGTAACTTGATACCCCTATAGTTGTTGCAACTCTGAATGTTCCCCTTGTTCTTATATAAAGGAATTATCGTACTCCATCTCCAAGCTTTCGGCATCTTCGCCGTCCTAAAAATGATGTTAAATAACTTTGTCAGCCACTCCATACCTGCCCCGCCATTGCTCTTCCAAGAATCCACTGGAATCTTTTTTGGCCCGGTCGCCCTACCCCTATGCATCCTACAAATAGCCCCTTTGACCTCCTCAACCTTAATACGCCTACAATAACCATAATCGCGACACCTCTCTGAGTGCTCCAAGTCCTCCAGCACTAAACCTTCGACCCTTTCGTCATTCAAAAGTCTATGAAAATAAGACTGCCACCTCCTCCTAATGAGGGTGTCATCCATCAATACTCTGCCATCCTCACCCTTGATGCACTTCACCTAGTCAAGGTCATGGGGCCTTTGCTACCTAGCCTTGGCAAGCCTATACAACTTCTTATCCCCACCTTTCTCCTCTAAAGCCGTATACAGGCTTTCAAAAGTTGTTGTCTTAGCCGCTATAACTGTTAACTTCGCCTCTTTCCTAGCTAACTTATACTCCTCCCTGTTCATTCGCTTCTCCTCGTCATCCTTGCTCTCCACCAACTTCGTATAGGACACCTTTTTAGTTTCCACCTTCCTCTTGACTTCTTCGTTCCACCACCAATCCCTTCTGTGCTTGCCAGATCGGCCTCTCGAGACACCCAACACCTCTCTACCTGTCTCCCTGATGCAACTAGCAGTCGTCTCCCACATACTATCCACATCCTCTCTACTCCAAAGCCCCCATAGTCATCAACTTCTCCCCTATCTCCAAAGCACTGGCCAAAGTCAAGCTACCCCACTTAATCCTAGGTCGATCCTCCATAGCCCTCTTCTTTCTGTCCTTCTTGATTCCCAAGTCCATCACCAGAAGCTTATTATCTTTTGTTTGAACAAATAAAGTTAGTTGTAATTTTTTTTCTCTCATGCAATGTATCCTAGAACAAAATATTTGTAAAATCAAAGATGAATAAACTTACTTGTATTGGTGTTTATATTGAACTACAAATACATGATATATTTCATAAATATTCTTATCACTAAATAATAATTAATTACGGTACATTCTGTAGTTAATCAATAATTTAATTATAGTTAAAAATTTGTATGATTTAATCTAAATATTAAGTGCAGATAAACTTTTATCATCAGACTTACTTAATATATACAATTACCTATACACAAAAATTATATTGATAATTGTTTCTTCTTCTTCTTTTTTTTTTTCTTTTTTTTTTTTTGTAATTGTCTTCTACGTTTAATATTTTTTTATACATAAATTTCGTGTTCAAAAGACTTAGCTAGATTTTATCTCCCTATTTTTTACTTAATATTTATTAATTTTCACATCCAATAGTTTACTTATAATTAAAATAATATAATATTTATTAATACGTGATTTATATTTCATCAAAAGTATAAAGATACAGCCTTTTATTATTTTGTTAAACTCAAATTTAAAAATTATACCAGTTAATTAGTTGTTAGGATATAATATAATTTTTTTTTGAAAAATAATGTATACTGAATGTGTATTTGAAACGAAAGACAGAAAATCATAATAATATGAATATTAAATGAAATAATTGAAAAAAGTAACAAAAATAAACAATTAGAGAGCGTCAACTCAAATAATTAGAAAGTACCAAATGAATAAATCAACAAAATAACAATAATTACACAAAAATATTACTATTGATCGAGTACACGCCTATTATAGTAGACAAAAAAAATTAATGTCATCATTTCATTTTAAGAATAAGACAATAGCGTTTTGAAACCAAGGGATTGGATGAGGCAACAAATGGGAGCTCAAGCCACGAATGAAATCCATAATCCTGGACTAAAAAATAAAAGAAGAGATATTACATATTTACTTTGAAAAAAGAGACATTGTGTAAATTTGTTTGCTAATGCGGGAAAAAATAAATCATCTCTGTCTTCTTTTCTCCTCGTCACAGATATGTATTACTACAAAATCATTCTATAACTATCTACAGAAAATATGAAAAAATTGCATAAATAATTTATTTTACGCATCAAGAAACAAACAGTCAAATAATAAGTCAAATTCAATTGCATATACAAATAGAGGAAGACCTGAACATAGTTTATTTATTTGTCAATCCTAACCTGCAATTCACGAAGAGGAACCATTTCTTTGTCTACTCTGACACTGCATTGTAGGGTTATATTTAAATATATATAAGATGTTTTGTAGGGTTATTTTATTATAGAAACTCTTAATTACAATATTCTTTTTACATATATATCGTGTAATTACTAATTGATTAATTATTTTCTAGATATCTAATATTCTTAGAACCTTTTGTTTGGTAAGAAAATTCTTTAAATCTTTTCCATACCATATTTAATTTTATACCATTTACAATTACATTACTTAGCTGTAAGCAATAAGTTTTTTACTGTCTTTTCTTGTGTGACAATGCTCATTTCAAAAAAATTTAATAAGATCATAAAGAGTTGCATATTTTACTTTTCAAATTCAAATAGCATATTTGCTCCTTGTTTATATAAATTCTCTCAATAAAAAAAATTAGATTACTGAAAAAATAAGAGTAAATCTTAATTGAGTTTCACGATAATCAAGTTGTGTAACTTTAGCAAGCTTTTGGAATATATTAATTGTGAAAATAGAATCAATTTTAGTTGATTTTCACCACAATATAATAAATAGGAATGCTTATTTTTAAAATATAGATTAAACTTTCGATTTTTATGCATGGAAAATACTTTTTTGATTTACTCAATTGTAGTGAAACATAAATATTTTTTAAATAAAAATATTATTTATACTGTTTAAATCAATTGTGTACATATTTTGGGATGACATCTTTTTCATACTAATATTTTTAATTTTGGAATGATTCTTTGGATATAATAATTTTTTCCATATAAGTTGCTTGCTAGATTATTTATTAATTGGTTGTTTTCTTAATTGATTTTTCTTGTAATAATTTTTTGATTTTACTCAATTGTAATGAAATCATAAATATTTATTTTTTATAATATTATTATTTATATTATTTAAATTAATTATTTTGCATATTTTAAGAGATGACATCTTTTTCATGGTATTTTTAATTTCGGAATGACTTTTTGGTCAAAATAATTTTTTTCATATAAGTTGCTTAATTTTAATTGATTATTTACTTAATTAATTTTTCTTTTAACATTTTCTTAATTTATTCAATTGTAATAAAATTATTAGTATTTTTTTTTTTACAATGTTATTAGTTATATTGTTTACATATTTTGAGGGATGACATCTTTTTCAATATTTTTTATTTTAGAATGACTCTTTGGTCCTAATGATCTTTCTTATATAAGTTGCTTGTTCTCAATATGCCACTTGATTTAATTTTAGGCTAACTATTCTCCTTTATTATATATATAGATGGTAGAGATGAAAAAAAGCAGTAATTATGACTTGTTTGTAAAATGAAAAGTATAAAAAAATATCTATTTTTAATAAGTACGATAACTAATTAGGAACGGATTGAGTAATATTTAAATAGTAACGAATGGTAGAAAATGCCTATTTATAAATTTTATCCCTTCCTGGTGGGCAATAAATAATGCACCCCAAGGATTCCAATTTGAGACCCAATTTGTTGCTCGACAGACACCGCTCTACCGACCTTTGCTCCAGCACTCGGCACTGTAACTTCTCACGGCAAGTACCCTTATCTCTTTTTTCCAATTCAAATTGTGTATTGTGTTTCTGCTGCCAATACTTAGTGAATTTGCACCCTTGTTTGTTTCTCTACTTTTAAGCTCTTTCAGACCCACTCGTGGGATTACACTGGTCTTGTTGTTTGCGTACACTCTATCCTTTTCGAACCCCACTTTGTGTACACTCTATTCTTTGTGATTTTCTGAGATAATAACTATTAGTATAGTAACCATCCGATAAATCAACCCATCTCATTTGGGTTTAAGTATGGGATGACGATGACCACTGTCATCATTGAACAAATATATTACAAAAATCAATATCTCACATTAACTCCTGCTCAAAGTTTATATAAGTAAATTAACAATAAGCAATAATGTGCCAGGTAAAATGGATAAATGGGCCACACCCGTGTTTACCCGACCCATTTTTACCTATGTTGAAATGGGCGGGTTGAATTGTAACCCGTTTTTGTTCAACCCATTTTCAACCCAACCCGCCCTTTGCCACTACTATTCAGTATGTTTGTGTTGTGTATGCATATCTCTGGTTTTAGCTACTTTTGTTTGTCGTTCCTAAATAAGCTAACAAGTCCGATTGCTGTATGATGTGCAGTTGCATAACTTGTAATTGTATGAAATTATGGATCATCCTTGATTGTAATATGGGTTCTTTTATTTCGAAAAGGGTATTCAAAAGTGTTCTATATTTGATGTAACACATTTTCAGTGCCATTATTCATCACTATAGCTTACTGCAGGACTGTACTTTTGAGTTGTATGAGTACCATTACTAGGTCGCTTTCGAGGTTGGATAATTCATTGCTGCAACCCTTTTTTCAGTCTTCATACACTTGTTCTGAGAATTTTGCCTGTGCAAGTTAACAATTGTCCTAACATTGTGATAGATCACTGAGATGGTCAGTATTTCCAGCTGGCGTTCGGATCTAGTTACAGGTTCCATTCTCCATCACACATATGTAGTTCGGTTCTTTGTGGCTTCAATTAATCTAACACAACTTTGTGAATTTCCTAAACATCAATTTACTTTAGGTATCCTCTGCCCCAAAATTGGTGGAGTATATCCAAGATTACTGTCCCATACTGTGAGTTACAAGAGGAGCACACTCAAAAGTCATGATTGTATTCAGTCCTTGTCTAGAAAGGTTTATTTAATTTTTCTTCTTTTCTTATTTAGTAGTATTAGTTAATATTCACGTAGTGTCTTGCTCTTCAATCTTCATTTGCTTTGTTCATCTTGCTATTTTGCTGTTGTTATTTTTCTCCTGTTACCTACTTTGATTACACTTCCTTTGAGTTGAGGGTCTACTGGAAACAACCTCTCTACCCCACAAAGGTAGGGGTAAGGTCTGCGTACATCCTATCCTCCTTAGACCCCACTTGTGGGATTACACCGGGTATGTTGTTGTTATGATAAATACATCTTTAACTTGGATTTTTGGTATTCACAGGTGCCTGGTAGAAGCATTACACATTTATCTTTTGCTGGCCATGCTGTCATATGTGCTTCATTTGTAGAAGGAAATTATCATTCTAGTGTCAATGATGACGAGGATCCATTTTTGATAAATGCTATGAAGCAAACTATCTGGTATGTCAATTACAGATGTGTATGTGTGTAAACTTGAGTATCAGCATAAATTATTTTCTGCAAGTGAAAGTGTGAAACTGTATAGGTAGGTGAGAGAGAAGATATCAACTTACCTGATGTTAAGACCTATTCATTTGACCAATATTTACTTTCTGGAGCTACAAGCCCCTCAAATCCCTTTATCAAATTAATTTATATCTTCAATTTCCATAGAGAAATAGGAATTGAGATATTGTTTATATGAGATTTCCTTTTGAAGAAGGTCTGTATTGGATATGATGACCTCATTGTATTGGTTCGTGAATCAACATTGTGAATCTTGAGCTGATGACTTGACGTTTTACTAGTTTCCCCAATAGTTTCTCCTTGGCTTGGATATCCATTTTGTTAATAAATAATTTGGATGGATATTATAAGATCTTCTGACTATATGATTGTGAAAGTTTAACTAGATTAAATGTTTTTGATGATGTATTGATACTGTTCTGAAATTCCATTTGTTAATGACTTAGGGCTGCAAAATCTATACTACAATTCTTGGTTGAGCAGCCAAGTCAGCTGAAGTACATAGAATGGCCTGGATTTCAAAGCACGGTTAGTATGTAAAGCCTTCTCATTTGGTAATTATCATTTCCTTTCTGTTTTGTGTATGTGGCCAACACAATGTGCTGATAATGTGTTACACCAAGTTGTTATCATTCTGCGTCTTCTTGCAATGGAGTAACCAGCTGTACATTACATTTTGTCTCGTTACTTCAGGATAGTCAACTTTTAGTCATCTACACAAAATAATGCTAAAAATAGCTGTTGAACTCGACATGTGGAGGCAATGTAACTTTTATTTTAGATTCAATACAATAATTGGCAATGCTCTTGTACATTTCCTAGTACATTTTCACAACCTACTAGAAACACCAAAATTAAGGGCCATGAGATGGCCAAGGGAAAAAAAATAGAGATGGCCAAGGGTGTGGGGCCAAGTGGATAAGGCAACCATGGAGCACAATGGCTTGGAGGCATTCACGACACGCCTGAGGTAAGACTCCATGGTAGCAAGGGGCAGACTTGAGTGTTTTGCATTTTACACCCCTAATATATGTTCGGTTTCTTTGATTTGTGTAAAACTTTTATTTCTTTTTACGACTTGTCCTTAGTGTATACGACTTTCTGTTTTGCACCTATACTAACTCTTTTTAGGTTTGGTACCTAATGTAATAATGTATGCACCATTTTTCAGCTTGTACCCTATCTGTTTTTTATATTCACATTCAAAAAGGAAAGTACTATCCTCCCAATTTTTCAACCGGCGTTGGAGCTGTAAGCCAAAAGCCATAAGTTATAAACCAAAAACCGTAAGTTAGGATTGCTAACTTATGACTTTTAACTTATTTTTATCATTTTGGCTTAAGACCAAGTGCTTATAAGCATTTTTTTATTTTACCCAAACACTATAAAAGTGTGTAAAAGTTATTTCGGCTTAAAAACACTTAAAAATAAGCCAATTCAACAAGCTCTTTATCTTGACCTTACTAACTTCGTCACTCTCTTAATCCAGATTAAATCCACATCTAATTACAAAATATTTGATTTTCCAAATCTTTGGAAATTCACACCTCAGAGGGAATTCATAATCTTTTTATTCAGAGGTATTTCTATCTTCACAAGTACATAATCGACCTCAAAAACAAAATATTTAGCATAGTTTTAGTTGAGAAGTGCTTGAAGGACATGTCTTTGTGAAAAAGAGTTGGAGATGCTACAAAGGGAATAGGATATGAACCTATATATTTCTATAGTTTCAGTAGTTGCTACAATGACATTGATATGCATTATTCCTATCTTGTCCTTGAGAAATGAAGTGTTTTGTGATTTTGCAAAGGAGACAATGCAAATAAAAAAATGATGCATACATTACATGACATATTAGAACAAGTACAAATGGTATTGTGCAAATAAAAAATGATGTATACATCAGCGGCAAAATCACAAAAAGCATAAAGTGGGGTGCAAATAAAAGTGGTGCATACATTAAGGATGTAAAGAATGCAAAGAACTTCAATTTTTCTTCTCTCATACATTAAGGATGTAAAGAATGCAAAGAACTTCAATTTTTCTTCTCTTAGTGAAGTCTATGAGGTGGCCAAAGATGTGTGACGCTGGAATGTCGGGGGTTTGCCAATATTGGTGAGGTTAGGAACCACACTGTGACACAATAGCCAAAAAGATGCCGCCTTGCTCACGTACTTCTTAAAAGGAAACACACTCTTAAAAGAAGCAGACTAAGGCTCAAAACTTTATATAAAAGATTTATTCAAATTCAAGATGATTTACATTAAGGCTTAAGAGCCTTTATATAGGTTTGCAACAGCTAAGGGAAGATGTTCACTAAACAATATGGGACTAAAAGCCTACTAAAAAATAAGGAATACAACTAAGAGATGAGGATGATAATTTAGAAGATAAGGATAACAACTAAGGGGTTGTTTGGTAGAAGGTATTAGAAAAAATAATGCATGCAATAGTTTTGGTATTACTAATCCCTTGTTTGGTATACAATTTGGTATACAATCTCAGCCTATGTATAACTAATGCAAGTATTAGTTATACACCCTATTTGGTATTATCCTATGTAAAACTAATACATAACAAGCCATGATTTTAGTGATACCAAGGTTATTAATGCATGCATTAGCATGGTTAATAGCAAAATTGTCCATGAAAGTGTACAAAGCTAAAGAATGTGGAGAGTAATTTTGTAGACAAATAATTTTTTAGAAATTATGCAATGCATGTTATTTTTAATACATTAAATCAAATGATGCATAAGAAATAATGCCAATATAACTATGCCAACATAACTAATCCCTACAATATTAATCCCAACATTACTAGTACACCATATTTACACTATATTATACATTCTACCAAATGACCCCTAAGAGATAAAGATGACAACAAAAAGAGAAGGTGAAAAGCTGCTACATCATCAAGTGATTAGTTCCTGCATCACATTGTCATGTAAAATGAGCTAGCCATGGAGTGGAAAGGTGGCGTTGGACCTAGAATATGTTGCTAAGGAGGTACTTTGCTCAAGCGTCCCCTGGGTCAGCTCAATTGGCAAAGGTTGAGGGACTTGCTTGTTTGGTCACACTTTTGAACCCTGCACTAAGCAAACTAACTCTAGTATTTAAGTAGAGAAGTGATGAGGGATGGGCATATCTTCCCCGAGTTTCTAAGGAAACGAGGCACTTTGCTCAAGCAATACATGTCATTCTTTGAAGGAATAGTGCCATAGTAAGGTGAGACATGACAAGTAGTTTTGTTGCATCAACAAGGGGGTATTTGGCATGTGGAAGGGTTTAGAATTATTTATGGAGTGTTGAGGGTACAAAAAGAAGACGAGGCAAAAGAGTGTTATGGGCTCACAAGGCATTAAGTGCACAGGCTGAGGCATTGGAAAGTTCTAGAGGGCTCAAAAGGGCACTATGATGTATAGTAGGAGTACCATGGGGTAAAGGAGGTTGGCTTGATTTAAAGTTGGACATTATTCAAGGTGAAAAGTAGGAAGAAAATGTTGTCTTTTACTGAGAGGCTCGACTTGTTTGAGGTTGGCCTCGTTGACCCTACTCATTGAAGCAGGAGCTTGTCACCTGCTGATATAGTCGCTTACCATATGCTGACGTCGCCACTTACTAAATGATCATGCAGTAGCTTATCACCTTCTCTTTTATTTATCATCCTTATCTCTTTGTTGTTATCTTTATCTTCTAGGTTGTCATCCTTTTCTCTTTGTTGTATCTTTATCTTTTAGTAGGTTTTTATGTTCCACATTAGTTGATGAACATCTTCTCTTAGCTTTCGTAAGCCGATATGTAAAGACCCTTGAGCCTTAATGTAGATCATCTTGAATTTGAGTAAATCTTTTATGTAAAGTTTTGAGCTTTAATTTACTTCCTGTAGAAGTGTGTTTCCTCTTTAGAAGTGAGTCATCCTTGGAAATAGCTAACCTAGGTGGCCTCTTTTTACGCTATCGTGTCATAGTGGGGTTCCTAACATTGCCAATATTGGCACACCCTGTTCCATCATCACTCATAGGATAGAGGCCATTAAGCATAACATTCAACACTTGCATTTCACTCTTGTGTAGAGATTGATGATTTCAAGGGGAGATAACATGGACAAGGATCTCAATAAGCACAAGTACACACCTTGGAGCTCTATGTAATGGAGGTAGTTGTTGCCATGCATGCATATATTACCTGTGGTATGGATGGTGTTTTATAGTTGCTACTTGCTTACATGATGGATGAGAGTGAAAGTGTGCACTTTCTTGATATACCTGACATATCTCACCATACTTTGATAGAGAAGGAAGCATGTGACATGGAGAAGGACATATGCCAAATAGAGACCTTGAGAGCAATTTTAAGAAGTAGCTTAAGAGATGAACATTCGAGACATTATGTAAGTTGATGGGCACAATTTAGTAGTACATCAAGGAGTTTACGACTCAAATGCACTAGATTCCTAGAATGTTGACTAGCGGATCTCCTATATCACTTTGAGGACAACATGCAAAGTTGGGCCAAGTGGGAGGTTACATCTCGACCAAGTAACCGACATAGATGAGTTGTTGTGTTGGTTACAAATAAGAGACTAGTAGTCCAGGGAGAAGGTTAAGCGTCCATATTTTGGCTAATATGATAAAAGCCAAGGTCATATGTTGCAAGAAGGCGAGAGTGATGTTTATAGGCCAATCATAAAGGACGGTAATCCAAGATGATAATACAAGACCAACCCGATCATCTTTGCATCAAAGTGAGTTTTTGCTACGTATTTAAGGGGGCCTCACATTGTGAGAGATGGATGTGCGGACTTACTAGGAGGAATAGGGTTAGAAATGATGCTATTCAAGAGAAGGTGGGAGTAGCTTCGGTAGAAGATAAGTTGCGGGAAGCGAGGTTGAGATGGTTTGGGCATGTGATGCAACGGGGCACGGATGCTCCAGTACGGAGGTGTGAGAGGCTCGCTATGGATGGTTTCAGACGGGGTAGAGGTAGGCCGAAGAAATACTGGAGGGAAGTGATTAGGCATGACATGGAGCAGTTGCAGCTTAGAGAAGACATGACCCTTGATAGGAAGATGTGGAGGACGCGAATTAGGGTAGAGGGTTAGTGGGCAGGAGTGTGTCCGTACTAGTAGGGAGGAGTGCCTTGTTGGTCGTTGTACCTGCAGGCATAGTGCTATGCCTATGCCTTGTTGTTTCTTGTTTGTGGTGTTTTTGTGCGATGTGCTCGATTTCGGAATAGGAGTTCTTAGCATTACTTCTTGGGTGTTTTGTTTCTGTTGCCTCGCTGTTGTTGTTTGTTTTTATGTTTCCTGCTTGTTATACTGCCATCTTTTCTGAGCCGGGGGTCTGACGGAAACAGCCTTGCTACTTCTTCTGAGGTAGTGGTATGGACTGCGTACACTTTACCCCCCCAGACCCCATATTGTGGGAATACACTGGGTATGTTGTTGTCATTTGGTCAAGGATTTTTCGAACTTGGTAGTCTCTCATAGCAATGATCAAAGAAGCACGAGGGTAAAGGACAACCGGGGGAAAGGATATGCATCTATGAAGGATGCAATTCTTGGATTAATGAAGCTTGTGGATTCTAAGGAGGTGGACAACAACTATGCGACACATAGTAAGGAGGACCTTGCGCCAAGGGTGTCACAACATTAGGTTGAAAAGTGTTATGAGATGAAACAAACATGCAATTTTTCGCATGCCACAATGTTCACAAGGTGGCTAGTTATGGAACCGAGAAGAACAAGGAGGCTATTGAATGAAATTAGGGGTGTACAAAATCCGGTTTAATAGATAAACCAAACTGAAAAAAATATTATTGATTTATGGGTAACGGGTTATTGGGTTAACAGTTTTTAAACGGTTTTGTAAATTTTTTTATTGGCTACTGGTTCAGTTCCCGATTCTAAGGTTTTAGTTAATGATTTAAACCGATAACCCAATAAGATTATATTAAAATTATCTTTTTATCCCTAATTACATAATAATGGCTCTAGATTTTAAATACAAACCCTATTTTCTTTTACATTTTATAGTCGTCTTGGTGGTGTTGTTTTCTTTCTGTAGTCGTTAGTTTGTTGGGGTCCTACCCATCAATATGAACTGTGAGCTGACCTTGTTTTGTCTTTGAGATATTGATATAGCATTCAAGTTTGCTACTTAACCAAAAAGAAAATAAGTTCGTTTTAGCAATAACTTATTTAAATTTGCTTTTTTTTTCTTGTAATTCGTGTAGATTTTTATGCATGAAGGCAGTGTATATATGAACAAATAAAAACATGAGAAAGCAAAAAAAAAAAAAGAGAGGAGCATTTTCTTATCGATTAAAGCGAAAATGAACCATTAAGAACCAAAAATCGATTAACCGAAACCTAATAATGAATATCTTATTGGTATGATTATCGGTATATGGTGTTTACAAACCGAGTTTTTTGTTTTTGTCGGCTATTGTTATCTATTCTGAGCCGGGGGTCTATCGGAAACAGCCTCTCTACTTCACCTGAGGTAGTGGTATGGACTGCGTACACTTTACCCTCCCCAGACCCCACCTGGTGGGAATACACTGGGTATGTTGTTGTTGTTGTTGTTGGTGGTGTTTACAAACCGAAAACCGGTACATCGAACCAATAATACACAAAATTGAATCGAACCAACTGATAACACCCTTAAATGAAACAACATGGAGGCATGGTTGGCACACATTGTGGTGTTGGTCCAAGAAGAGGTTGCCATTTGGGAACATACAGGATGTAAGGTTACCATAAGAAGTGCAAGGCCTTTGCTTTAAGCACCCAAGCAGGGAATGATACCTAGGGGATCGGGGGAGGGGGTATAGTGCCCCAGTAAGAGGAGTTATGTGACAATGTCTAGAAACATCTAGAGTGCACAAGTAAGATTGGCCAAGTGCCAGGGTTTATGAAGCCTTGAATGCTGAAGGTGAGGCCCTAGAAGATTCTAGATTGCGTAAGAGTGCACTCTGGTGTGCAATAGTAGGCTAGTTCTTTATGAAATGTCCAAAAGGCACCAAAGGCACGTAGACATGACCATGTTGATCAAGGGTATGACTAATTGACCGTAGGAGTTAGGGCCTCTTCGTCTGACCTTGGTGGTTGTAGAGGAGTCTTTGAGGACTTATAAATAAGTCTCGCACTAGCCATAACCAACAAGTTAGTGAGTTAGAGCCATACAAGAGAGTCTAGGCGAACATGTAGTGAATGTACTCACTAAGCCTTGTATTAAAGGTTTGTGTCACTACACAGTATATCTTCTAACACACGAAAATCAATCTTCTAGATTCATAGCCTTACTCGCCTTGCATTAGAGTAGTCAAGTTTATCCAGCATCTATAAAACTTCCTAACATCGTGGGACTATGCATAGTTTAGGTTTAAGTTGTTGAGTGAATCTACTTACAATGAAAATGATGGGGTCCATACCCATTGATGAAAAAGAAACAAAGAGGAAAAAAAAAAAAAAGAAACATAGGAAGAAATTTGATTGCCACAGAAGGAGGTGTGGCAACTTGCTTGACAAATTGTGGGCACCGTGCAGAATGTTGCAATTTGAATTGCAAATTGCTAGTAATCGAAATTTCTGATTGGTTGAAGGTTCGGCCACTACTTCTATAAATAGAAGGCTTCAATTTCTCATTTCATCACTCATAAGCAACAAAAGCTTCAAGTACACCTTTCACAGCTAGAGAAATAGTCTGTGAGGAAAAATAGAGTGTGAGCAATGTTATAGTGAGGTGGGGAAATCAAAAGAGGGTTATTTCTGTTGAGTGTGTAGTTGCTTCCCGAGTATTTACTCGGGCCTACAAAGTGTAAAATTCCTCATTATAGTGAATTGCTTTGCTCCTCTCGAGCCCACTGTTTTTTCTCTAATTCAGAAGGTTTTCCACAGAAAAATCTTTGTGTCCCTGTTGTTCTATTAATTCTTGTTGATTACCGTAACTCATTGCTAGTCATCATTTCGCTGTTATTATCGTAAATATTATTTCTGTGGCGAGTTTATCCCAACAACTGGTATCAGAGCACAATTCCGCTCATTCACAGAAATATTTTTGCGGTCGGTAGTACTATACTCGGTGAAAACAAAATGTTTGGAGTAAAGTACAAGGTAGCAAATTTCAATGGCGATAACGATTCCTCAACATGGCAGAGAAGTAGGGCTGTGCAAATTTCGGGTTAAACCAATAACCCGAACCGATAATTTCGTTATTGGGTTAATGGTTCGGGTTATTGGTTTACAAGGTCGGGTGTTGGTTTATTTAATATTGTTATTGGTTAATCGGGTCAGGGCTCGGTTTTGCCATGATTTTTATCAGTTAACCCGATAAACCGATAATTTCAGTACTACACTCCTAGGCTTTTAATTGACAAAGTCAAAAGACGTAAAAAGTCCATTGATATTCGGTCTCATTCTCTCAAAAGACCCTTCAGTACTTTCACTTTTACACTTTTCATTTCTCAAAGTCGCTCCTCAAATGCAAAGGGTATCTTATCAGTCTTTTGTATTAAATCGTCGATTTTCTCTATGTGGTGAGTACTTTTTTGCTTATACCCATTATTGGTTTGATTGTTCTTGATTTTTCAACTGGGTTTGGGGATCTCTCGATTTTCTCTATGTGTTGTCGGTTTGATTATTCGAGTTTTCCACTGTCTTTGACATCAAAATCTTGATTTTCCACTTTTGGTTTGTTTGTTCTTGATTTTTCAATTGGTTTGGGGATTTCTCGATTTTCTCTATGTGCTGTTGGTTTGATTATTCTAGTTTTCCACTGTCTTTGACATCAAAATCTTGACTTTTTTTCAAGTGGGTATGTGTAATTTGGAGTTATTTGGAGATCAAAATCAAGATTTTTGAGTTTGATGCTTTGAGCTGTGTATGTCCTTACTCCTCAGTCCTCTGTATGTTTTGAGCAGTTTGTGTGTATGTTAGCTTTTCAATATTCAATAGTGGAATCAATCACGTTAAGCTCTTGTAATGTTAATGGTAAATCGATAACCAAACCGATAAGGATCACTAACCGATAAGCCTATATCTTAATGGTTCTTTAACGGTTTAGCTTTTTTACAAACCGATAACCGATAAACTTCAAAATTGAATCGAACCGACTGCTATGCAGCCCTACAGAGAAGGATGAGGGATCTGCTCATCCAACAAGAATTACACAAGGCACTAAGCGGCAAATCCAAAAAGTCTGAATCCATGAAACTTGGGGATTGGGAAGAAATGGATGTTAAGGAAGCTAGTGCAATCAGGTTGCACTTAACAGATGATGTGGTCAATAACATCATTAATGAACAAAATGCATGTGGCACTTGAACAGAGTTAGAAAATTTATACATGTCCAAAACTCTGAGAAATAAATTGTACGTAAAGAAGCAATTGTATGCCCTACGTATGGGTGAAGATACAAATTTTTTGTCACATTTGACTGTGCTTAATGACCTAATCAAGCAGATGACAAACCTCAGAGTAAAGATCAAGGAGGAATAGTAACATTGCACCGAGTTATGGTAGTTAACACAACTTCCACAAAAATAATATTTGCGGTAATAGCGTGATAATAACGTAACACCAAGTTACAATAATCAACAAACATTAAAAGAACAACATTGACACACAGAGTTTTACGTGGAAAATCCTTCTGAATAAGGGAAAAAACTGCGGGCCCAAAAGGAACAAAGTAATCCACTATAATGAGGATTTTTACACTTTGTAGGCCCCAGTAAATACTCAAGGAACAACACACTCAAAAGAAATAACCTTTTTTTGATTCTCCCACCTCACTATAACACCGCTCACACTCTATTTTTCCTCACAAACTATTTCTCTATCTGTGAAATACTTCAAGCTTCCGTTGTGTGTGATGAAATGAGAAGTCTTCCTACTTCTATTTATGGAAGTAGTGGCTCAACCGTCAACCAATCAACAATATTTGTTACTTGCAATTGCAAATTGCAACATTCTGCACACCGCCCACAATTTTTCAAGCTAGTTGCCACACCTTCTGTGGCCAATCAAATTTCTTCCTATATGTCTTTTTGTTTTCTTTTTCTTTTTCTTTTTGTTCTTTTTCATTGATGGGTATGGACCTCATCATTTTTATTGTGGTAAGTAGACTCATTCAACAACTTAAACCTAAACTATGCATAGCCCCACGATGTTAGGAAGCTTTTATAGATATACAAGGGTATCTAAATGAGAGTGTAAATATCTCGGGCCATTCAACAATCAACCGTTTTATATGTGATGCGTGATTCTACTGTGTGGTGGACAGATGACCGGAAGATAACTTTGAGTTGTCCAGCCAGAGGGTGGGTGACGTGCTTATTTTGTGAGACAACACTGCATAGCGTGTTGAGTAGGGTGACCTCTTTTTCTCCTGTCTGGAGACATGGGGTGGCTTACAGGAAGGGGTTGATAAACTATGGTGGAATGGTCACAATAGTGGGAACTATAAAGTGAATACAGCCTATAAAGAGTTGAACTTTAGCTGTCACCAGATTGATGGCTTGCCCTGGAAACATATTTGGAAGGCCAAGATCCCTTTCAAAGTATCTTGTTTTGTTTGACTTCTAGCCAGAGAAGCTGTCCTCACTAAAGAGAATCTGATAAAAAGGGGGATTAACATATGTCCCAAATGCTGCTTATGTGGAGAAATGGCTAAGACAATAAAGCATCTCCACCAGATTGATGGCTGGCCCACCCTGGAAACATATTTGGGAGACCAAGATCCCCTTCAAAGTATCTTGTTTTGTTTGACTTCTAGCCAGAGAAGCTGTCCTCACTAAAGAGAATCTGATAAAAAGGGGGATTAACATATGTCCCAAATGCTGCTTATGTGGAGAAATGGCTGAGACAATAAAGCATCTCTTTCTCCATTGCAAGGTAACAGGACAAGTATGGAGGATTTTTTTTGTCTCTCAGAGGGATCACCTGGGAGAAGGGAATAGGCCTTGAGGGTAATGTCTTATGCCAGACACCATTGCATCAACTTGGAAGGGAGACGGGAGACAAAGAAAGATGAAGACTGATACCTGCATGCATTTGGTGGACTGTTTGGAAAGAAAGGAACTCAAGGTGTTTCGAGAATAGGAGCAACACAGTTCAACAGATTAAAATGAACTACATTTTGCTTTTTTGTCTTTGGTGTAAACTATCCTGCTCTGTAGAAACTGTAGAAATTCTGGATGTACTAGACTCCCTCTAGGTGTTAAGAATAGCTGCAGGTTCTTAGAGTTACTCTTGCTGTAAATAGGGACCAGCACTCCCTGACTACCATGTAATTATGAATCAGTTATAAATATATACAAAGTTACCAGTTTCCCCCCCCAAAAAAAACACAGCATAGCGGGCTGCTCATTCCAAGAACACCCAAAACGGCACACAATAAGGAAAGGAAGATCACGCATTCATCTTTTTATGTTTTGCTGCCCAAGACATTGTATTGGTAAATCCATAGTACGAGGATGTTTATATTTAATAGCAGTAGCTCTTAGTTAATTTCATATTGTTGTGATCTAAAATATTTTCTTCTAGCAATGAATTAACACAAGTGAATAGGAACTAACAAGTTGAAGAAGGGGATAAGATGGGAGTATACGTAGGGATACTTTAAGTCATCAATTTCCATTCAGTTTTTCTCCCTTTCCTTTTTCTTACTGCTTTAGATCTCTCCACTACTTGTTGCTAGAACTATTTGGCTCCCAGACTCTCCTAATGTCCTTATCATGTCTGCATTCCATCTTTACTTTGTTGTTTCAGCTTGATGTATGTTGTTCTGCATTAAATCCCATGGAATTTAGAAGGAAAAAATCTGAACCAGTCCCATACAGTAGTTATTATTCAACCTTCGGTGAATGAGGGATACTGTATTTACTTAAAAGGCAATTGTTCATGTCTTCGTTGTTAATACAGTGGAAAAGATGATTTGGTAAGAAGACTTTGAGATATATGATATAGTAAGGGAGTGGATCTAACTATTAGACCCGTAGTCTCGGAAATAGCTAAAACATCGGCAGAGGCATGTCAAGGTGTGCATTGGCCTTGACATGGGTTGTGGGAACAATGTATGTGGCTGTAGCGACTAAGTGTTGGTGTGCAGCAAATGACTAAGGTGCTGGAATGATGGCAAAGCAGCCTTAGGCACAGTTGGGCAAGGACAAACACATGGCACCTGAGGGGCATGCGTGCAGACAGTGGCATCGGTTAGGCAAGGCTGTGGCATTGGCTTGGTGAGGGAAAGGCAAGGTTGCATGATGAAGGCATGGCAGTGGCAGAAGCTGAAATATTCTAAATGTTGGAAAAAGCTGAAAATATTTTAAGTGTGGGAAGGCATGGAAATTCGGGTAAGGCAGGGGTAGCCCTATATATGTTTGTTGGGCAGTTGAGTTCGAAATTCAAATGTGTCCAGATGTTAGATAACTCAGTTTTGTACTTACGCCTCATTTGTTTGCACTTAATGAAGGGCTGAAGCTGAATCATTCAGACTACAACTCATTTAGTGCATTTGTTTTTTAAAGTTTTTTTTTTTTTTGGCTTAATGAATCTTAAAAGATCTGATTCGATCAGATCTACAATGAACTCTTAAAACCATTCAGAGCTCTTTTATTATTAAAATCAGTTAAATATACTTTACAACAAATGGCGCTTTCTACCACAACAACAGTGTCTTTAAATTCACTTGTGATGCAGCATCTCATATTGCTTAGAATATATGTACTTATTGTTTATAGTTTAGTTATATTAAACTATTATCAACTATATATTACATATTTTATTAGTTTAGGGATCTTATTATATTATATTAACATTTTCTCAAATATATATTATTGATTTAATTAATATATTGTTTAAATTTTATCTTGTGGACTATATTGGTTATTTGTTGTTGTTGTGTCTAATTTTATACTTGATAATTTTTTAATTCAACATATTCAAATGCTAAGAAAATAAATAATTTTAATTATTTAGTGTTTATAACTATATTGGTTATTTGTTGTTGTGTCTAATTTTATACTCAATAATATTTTATTTTAACATATTCAGATGTTAAGAAAATAAATAATCTTAATCATTCCGTGTTCAATATTTTAGTTATTTGAATTTTCCAGTATTGAAATGTTATTAATTAGTTATTCAAATACTTTAATATTTATGCATCTAAATCAAAACTATATATGTGTAATTATTTTAGTTTGGTGGATAAGTTCAATTAATAGATTGCTTTATGTTAAATTTTATTTTTTATGATTACATTTTATCATAAATTTTTTTTGTTGATATATCTTCTTAAAAAAAGTTTAGATAATTCAATAATTGTATCTAACATAAAATATTTACTAATATCTTTAAATATTTTAATTTGTCACTCAAATAATACTTTTTTTTGTTTAAGTTAATATTTTATCAAATATTTTCTTGATATAATATTTAATTACTTTTTAAATTTGCATTGCATATTTATTACAAATAAATAAATAATGTACATTCAGATGTTTAAAAAACAAACAAAATTAATCGTTCGGTGTTCAGATTTAGAAACAAAGTCTTAATCATTTAGATGTGCATTTAGATTCAGACATCTCAATCTTAATAAAAACAAGTGCAGCCTTTAGTTTTATTTGGCTAGAAATCTGTAAAGTAATGTGCCTGGCATGCTGTCAGTTAAGCATGCCAGTTGTAACTGCTTGTAACCGCTTGTAACCACTGTATAACTGCATGTGTGCAAATTTATATGTTGCCTAAATTGCAGTAGAGAGTTGTTCTATGCCTTAGAAAAATTCGTGAGTGTATCCTTTTTGATATCTGCGAGATTAATAAAAAGGTTGGGACTTGTTCCTGTAAACTATTGTGTTCTTACTGTTCCTACGTTGCCTTAAATTTGTCTAAGTACTTAGATGCGTGTGCGACTATGGGGCTGAAGTTGTGCTGTGTTGCGTGACTGCCAAGCGGTGGTGTTGCGAAAAATAATCTCCCCCGTCTCACTAACCAATGATATGTGATGTGAGAGGATTTGTGGGGAGAGAATTTATAATCAATTGCTTCCAGTAATTTACTTACTGTTTCCCTCCATCTTGTCAGATATATCACGTCTCAAGCTAGGATCATTTTATGTTGTCAAAGGTCTGTTTGCTTCTGTTGAAAATTTAGTAGGCGTTTGGCCATAGGTTCCTAATATTTTTCACTTTATTTGGAATTTATGGAGCTTTGTTTGGTTATACTTTCTGCAAAAATATTGGGAATAATGTTCATATTTGAATATACTTAAATACAACTTCAAATGTGAGTTGGAAAATAGGTCATAAGCCGTTCTCCAGATTTGAAATACAACTTCAAGTTGGATTTGAATTTTCATGGTCAAACACTGATTTTCAAATAAAATGAAAAATTGTTTCGGAAAAAAGGGAATAATTTTTATGGCCAAACGGGTCCTTAGAGAATTTCTAGTATTAAAGCACATAAGTAATTGAATATTAAAATAACATGGTTCCAGATGGGGTGAAATACTGTGAAAATCGAATGACAGACCCCAACTAGCTTCAGATGGAGGCATAATTGTTGTTATTACGGTATTTATCCCATACAGAATAGCATTGTCAGAACTCCCTTTCCTTATTTGTAATCGTCATGCAACTAATTCTGTGCTGAATTCATCTAAATTTTGATTGTTTCACAAGTATGAAACTGTTGAATCACAAGTGGATCCAGGATTTAAATTTTATGGGTTCAATCTTTAAGTTCTTATGATTGAACCCATGATATTCATAAGGTTATGGGTTCATATCTACTATTTGTTGTAATTTTAAGTGGATTTTACACATAATTTATGCTCCGCATCGAAAATACTGGGTTCAGATGAACTCGATAACGTCAAGCTACAACCGCCCCTGTGTTGAATTAAATACTTTTGTCTCAACTTGGACAATATGAAGTGAAGGCAATCATAAAATAGTTAAGATTGATTTCAATTGTCAAAAAGGTGAACAAAGCTAACCACACGTTGGTTTTGTGCCACATATTGACATGTGCTATTGAAACTAGTTCTAGTTGGTGATTCTGAGACAAAACTACGGAATTAGTAATTTTAATGCTACTTTTATCTTACCTTATCAAAAAGAAGAATTAGTAATTTGAATTCTACTTCTGTCAGTACCTTTCTGTTGGTTTCTACTTTCTTATTCTAGTATAAACATTTACAGTGATCTCTTTCTCAAAACCAGTCTATTTGTTGGCTTCCATTTTGCTAATGTTTGTTCTTTCTTCATTTAACCACTGCATTATGTGGCAACATTGGTACTCTCCTGTTTTTCTGAGAAGGGAGATAATGTCGTGTGCTGGTGCATTTTAACCCCTGAGTTGAATCATTATGCTAGTAGTTTATGTATTTTCCTTTCTTTAGAGTTAAGTTGCTCATTTCATTTGTTGCACTAGGCATACAGCTTATTACAGTTCAGTGTGTTAATATCAAAGTTTACATGAAATTATCGGGAGCTGTAGCTTTTCAAATAGAAGGATTTTGGATAAGTGTGGCGCCTTTTGAAGTTTCTGCGCTGCTATAATTTTCAGAAGCTAATTGTTGGAAATCATCTACATTGACCAGTATCTTCTGATTTGTTTGATGAAGGGACAAATCGTTTTACCCAAATTTTTAGTTCTTGAGATTCTGCCATGTGCTAAATACGATGTTCATTTGCACTGATTTGCTCGATTCATAAATTGAGCATAGTTTTAAAGAATGTTCATCTTTTTCTTTTTTTTGGTTGAGATCAATACATGCAGTAAAACTAACCCTTTCTCCACTTGCTGCAGCTGAAGACTGCAACACTGGCACTTGTTCTAGTTGGGCTGTTTATCATTGCTTTATCGTCGGTTGATTCTGCATTGTCTTACATGTTGGCTCTATTTATGCGGAGAACATCATGATCCAAGAAATAAACTGATTTTCTGGCTTCACACGAAGCCAACTCATACTAATGGTGTGCTCCACATATTTTTCACTTCTGGCATAAGGCTATGCCCGACAATACAAGATTGGCCAAACTCGAGCAGCATGAGACCTGCAGCTTTTTGAGCATCTGCTGAATATGTCACCACAGAGAAGATCATTACGAGATTATAGCGTTATATTAACTCTAGAGCTACTGCTATGGT
Organism: Capsicum rhomboideum; assembly: GCA_031232105.1. Lineage (NCBI taxonomy): Eukaryota > Viridiplantae > Streptophyta > Magnoliopsida > Solanales > Solanaceae > Capsicum > Capsicum rhomboideum. The sequence continues at coordinate 155,063,599 of CP124714.1, forward strand.
GGTATGAGAAGAGTGTACATCTATGTCTTTGCATTGATACAATTGATGTTGATTACTCATTTGCGCACACTTTCTTAATATGATGATAGACATGTTTATGGTTCTTTTGAGTAGTTCTTTGAATTTATTCTCCTTAAAATGGAGTACACGTACAACGTGGTATGTTAAAAATAGTTTAGTAGTAAGAGCTTGAGGGATTTTAAGGTATTTGCTTCTCCTACTTGGCAGCTGCTGATAACTTGATTTACAAACTGTGTCCATCTATTAATGCAGCATTTCATACAATAGGAGAATTTATTCTCCTTAAAATGGAGTACACGTACAACGTGGTATGTTAAAAATAGTTTAGTAGTAAGAGCTTGAGGGATTTTAAGGTATTTTTGTAATTTTCATTATTTTATTCCGGAATAATTAATTTTAGTACTATTGTTTCATCCTCTAGCAGGGATAGCTTATCCTTGTACTAATTACTAATCTTGGTATAATTATCCCAAGATTAGTAACCAAACCAAGGGATAAAGCAGTACAAAATTTTTATCTTAAGATTACCTCTGCTTGTCCTGCAGTATACAAAATGAACCTTAGTCTGTCAATTTTTTTACCAAATTTTATCTGTTAAGACTTGACGGGGATTATGAAAGAAAAAAGGATAGAAGCTCACATTTAGAGGTACATTTTTATAGTTTGTGCTATTTTAGATTCGTTTCTAGATTTTGGTAGGAACTTTTTGAGATGTAATTTATAGAACTTTTTATATCTTTTCGCTGTTTTTTGTGTTGCATATAATTTTAAATTTGAAAGGATTTTTTTTGGTATTTATGGCTAATTTTTTTTCTTCATAATGTCTGTCAAATCTAGTAAGTCGGTAAATATTTAAGTGAAACTACAAGTATTAACTTTTGAAAAAACTTGGAGAACAAAAAGTGTTTAATGAATACTTAAGGAACTATTTTGAACCTACACAGAGGATCATTTGTCATTTTTGAAATATTCACACACATAACTTAGATTTAAGGCAATATTTATATGCACATCAAACGTGAATTTCAACCTCAATACATTTGAATTGTTTCCAAAGCGGATAAACTTGTCAAAAAAATTATATAGTAGGCAAAAATTAAATAGAAACCTCAAAAGTGGTATTTGTACACCTCTCTCACTTTAAGACGTACACACATTATCTACCACAAAGATAAGGAGCAAGATTCTCACTATCCTTACCCAATCACAAAACTAACACCAATGGCCATGGCCATCTTCCTCTCTGTCCATTGACATTGGTTAACCATGAAAGTCCTAAGCATAATATTCATAATATCTATGATGTTACACACTAATTGCCAAGCAAATACTAACCACCACCTCCACCCTCTTATCTTAATACCAGGAGCTGGTGGGAACCAATTAGAAGCAAGGCTGACTTCAAAGTACAAGTCTACAAGCTTATTGTGCAACAAATGGTATCCACTAAAGAAAGATAATGAAGGTTGGTTTAGGATATGGTTTGATCCAAGTGTACTTTTGGAACCCTTCACAAAGTGCTTTAGTCAAAGGATGATGCTTTATTATCAAACAGAGTTAGATGATTATTATAATGCTCCTGGTGTTGATACTAGGATTGCACACTTTGGTTCTACTAAGAGTCTTCTTTATCTTGATCCTAATCTCCCGTAAGTTAATTCCCACTTACTATATTTATTTATGAGCTTACATCATAGTTTGGTCTTTTCTTGACAATAATGTATTGAGTGCTTGTTCATTTACTCCCTCACATCCCTTAATAAACAAGAAATAAAAGGGTTATTTTACTATATCCCCTATTAATTAAAATTCATCTTGATGGGAAATAAATATTAATATTTAGTAACAAGGGTAAAAATATATATCAAATGGTAAATTATCTCTTGGTTTTCCAAACTGGACAACTATTTTTAATATACTGACAAGTAAAGATGGACGGAGGGAGTACTATTATTTTTACTGTTGAAAATGCTTCATCTTTCTTCTTCTTCTAAGCATTTTTTTGTTGGTTCACCAATTTTCTATGGAATACTTAATGCTAGCTAATTAAGATGTTAATTATTCTTAATACATCATCGATGCTTTCTTCTATATGATTGGAAAACCAAATAATGTCCTCACCTCCTTATGTGATCTATAACTCTCAATGAAGTGAATAAAAATTATAGAAGATCAGAGTTCATATTTTTACGTAGAGATAAAAAAGATACGCTTAATTTTGATAGTCAAAATTACCTAATACCTGTATGGATGGAATACAATAAGTACTAGATGGAAAACGGGAATAGTTGATGCGCATAAAAGTTGGCGTGATACCATTATAAAATAATGAAAAGAATATGTCTTGCGATTGGCCAAAATGCTAATATCATACGTTACCAGTATGGCGTTATCATAGGGTGTTATTGTTAATAACAAACGCCATAATGGTAATGTATAATTCAAGAAATTCCATTCTGTGTCAACAAATAATTCAAGAAATTCCCTTTTTTAAGTAGATTGATTGCCTTAATTTTCTTTTTCTTGTAATAACATAATCTTTTAACATGTACTAAACATGTTTTAGGAAAATTACAGCATATATGGAGCCACTTGTGAAGGCTATGGAAGAACTAGGCTATAGAGATGGCGACAATCTGTTTGGAGCACCCTATGATTTTCGTTATGGTTTAGCTGCAGTAGGTCATCCAAGTCATGTTGGTTCCAAATTTCTCAATGACTTGAAAGGACTCATAGAAAGTGCAAGCAATTCAAATGGAGGAAAACCTGTTATTCTTGTTTCCCATAGCTTAGGAGGTTTATATGTACACCAACTACTCTGTCGTAATCCGAAATCGTGGAGCCAGAAATACATCAAACATTTTGTTGCATTGTCCACCCCATGGGGAGGTACAGTTGAGCAAATGGTGACTTTTGCTTCAGGGTACACACTTGGTGTGCCTTTAGTTAATCCGTTGCTTGTAAGGGAAGAACAGAGGAGTTCTGAAAGTAATATGTGGCTTTTGCCTTCTCCGAAAGTATTTAGCAATCAAACACCACTTGTTATTACCCCAAATGTTGCATATTCAGTTCATGATATCCCGAAATTCCTCAAGGATATCGGGTTCCCTCAAGGAGTTTTGCCTTACACATCGCGTATTCTTCCCCTGGTTGACAATTTTACTCTCCCTGATCAAGTAGTGTCTCTCACTTGTATAGTTGGTTGTGGGGTTAAGACTCCGGAGACATTGTTTTACGGAGATGGAGAGTTTGATAAGAGGCCTGAGATTGTGTATGGGGATGGAGATGGCACTGTCAATATGGTAAGCTTGTTGGCACTTGAATCAATCTGGGCTAACAAGAGTACTAACCAACCTCCTAAAGTCATCAAATTACGAGGCGTTTCACATACAGGTATACTAAAAGATGAAACTGCACTTGAGAAAATAGTTGAAGAGATATCTTGTATTAACTCTGAGAATGCTACTTACATTTCACTAGTTTCAAAAGCTTGATCACGATTCGTGATATTTCTTATTTGGAAGTTCGTGATATTTCTTATTTGGTCTTCCCTTTTTCTTCATATTCGTAATCATAAATATAGTAGTGTACTTGCCAGTGCTTCCCATGTTTCTTAACATGTATAACACCATGAAAAATTGTGAACAAACATATTAGGCCCTTCTTTGGCTGCACCTGAACATGATATCATTCTGTACTAACATGCGAACATATGAACGTACCTTTGTTCTTTGTTTTGTGCATATCGTATGGACTCAAGTAGTTATAAGCACGAATCATAATAAACATTAAGCTCTGAAAATTGACATGATTTAAACACATTGAACACAAGTGAGCTGACGTACAAATATGGCATACGAGAGATAAGGATATTATAGGAAGAAATTATCGTTTTAAACCCTTTTTCTGACTTATGGAATAAGCATGGATACTTTGAATTTCCACATGAATGCGTCTATATTCAAATTCTCCTACTGTATCTTAACAGAGGCAGTAAACAGATGGGATGTAAACATCCCTTAAGAAGTTACACTTTCCCATTGTCTTACTTTGTTGGAAACATGGGCATAGTTTGATGAATTTTTGTCTAAAAAATTTCAAAAGTTACTTTCACGAGTTATTTTTATAACTTAGACGTTTGAGCCGGAAGTGTGTCTAATAGGAACACTTCATCATGTGTTTAGGTGCTTAATAAGAACATGTTGTAGTTCAAGCGTCTTGAAGGAAATTGGATCGGGTCACCCATGTAGATCAATCCGGATCCATGTCTAGAGAATTATATATATATAATTAAGTATTATATATATTTAATTAATTAATTAATAAAAAAGGAAGAGACACCTTTGCGTTTATAAAAGAGTTTCTTTTGAAGAGAAACGACGACTCTTTTTTCTCCCTCTCTAGAAAAACAAGAAAGAAAGAAAATCTTCTTCCTTCTCCAATTCCTCTCAAGATCGCATGAAGATTCCTTGAAGATTTCTTCTCCAAAAAGTGTTGGAACAACTCTGTAACAAGGAACGATTCATAGACTGTGATCTTTCTGTGTAGTTCATGTTTATACATGTGATTACACTATTGGACTAGTGAAATGAATTTAATGATCCTGCAAACTGTGTGTTTGATTAGATTCTTCATTGGCATCAGAGTCTGCGTTATTTGTTTGCATATTCTAAGGACCCGTTTGGCCATAAAAAAAATTCACTTTTTTCCAAAAAATTTATTTCACTTTAGTGAAAAAAGTGAAATTTTGTGGTGTTTGGCCATAAAATTTATTTCACAAAAGTGAAATTTTTTTTCGGAAAAGTGGAAAACAAGTTTCACTTGTTTTCACTTTTTTTACTCCTACTTCTCTCACAAAAAGTAAAAAAGAACTCTAATTTTTTATGGCCAAACATAACTCCAACTCCAACTTCCATTCCAACTTCAACTCCAAAAAATTTAATTTTCATGGTCAAACGCCTACTAATTTTTATACTTGAAAATGTTGTATTCCATGATAATTTATTTTTGCGTTTTTTTGGGCTGCTTCTGATAGTGCTAATGTTAATAGTCTTTGTTCTATTTTTTGGTCGTGCGTTTCTGTAACGGAAAGTGACCAAGTGGCAGAGGATATTATTTTTATGTCAACAAGAATTTTTCTCAATGTTATTAAATGGTATTCTCTGAGTGTTGTTGTTTGGGACGATGGTACTTGGCGTCATTTTGTGGCCATGTGGAAAAGTTATGCCACTCCTGTTTTGTGACTTTGGTCACATGGGCTGTAGTTTCTTTTTGGTAAAAGAGTCCATATCAATGGACTTGGCTTCAATTTGCTGTGCCTTAATCCCTGGGAATTTTTATTTTTTTAACAAGTATGTTTATAAAAACAGAGCCTCTTGGTGTGGCTGCGGTGAGACACTCAGATTGATTATGAATCATCGGTATAACTTTATTGTTATCATTTTCCAATATATACATGTGTGTATTTGTATGTATAATTTAAGGTGCATTTACTTTGTGTAATTGTCTATGTGACATTCTATTTACATAAGTCCGCATATGTTTGTACTTCTGTGAAATTTAAATTTAATATTTTTTGTGCAATTAAATTGTTATGGAGTGTTTCTATATTTATTATAGAATTTATGCATGTTTAATCTTGAATTTATGTGATTTAAGATAAGTGGTTATTAGATGATTGATTGTGTTAGATTTATGACATATCAGAATTCAGATGATGATTGGGAACTTAGTGAACTTTTGATTCTGAACCTGATGTGAAATGAATATTGACATAGTTAATTATTCTAAAAATTATTATGTATATGAATTTAGGCTATAATAATGTACATAGTTGTCTCATAATACTTTATAATTGTTTAAATCATTATGTTAACTGCTGCAAAGAACATTGTTGCCGAGCTTAATAAAGGTGATAAGCTCAACGGTGATAATTATGAATATGGAGCATGAAAATCCAATATGTCCTGGAAGAGCAAGAAGCTCTTGAAGCTCTTAATGTGTCTATGACACTTCCTGAAAATGGTGATAACCCCCAACATGTGAAAGATCTTGAGGCATATCAAGTTTGGAAAAGAAAAAATTCTCTTGCTCGCATTACGTTGCTAAGCAGCATGGATAACTATATCATTAGAGAATTTCGAAAGTATGACAATGCTAAGGACATGTGGTCTGAACTAAAAGAAAAATTTGGTCATACTTTAGTTGCTAAGTTAAGGGCTCTTACTATTAAGTTTGATACTTATAAGAAACCTCCTGATCATACCATGCGTAAGCATCTGCGCCATATGTCAAATATGGTAAATGAACTGAAAGATGCCGATCATGTGTTGACCGAAGAGCAACAACTCCAAGCTGTGATTCGCTCCCTACCCCAAAGCTGGAAAAACATGAAAATGCACCTAAACCACAATGTTAGCATCAAAACTATGGAAGATGCTAAGCGTCATTTGGAACTCGAGGAAGAGTGCCTTGGAGTAGACAATGTCGCTACAAATGCGTATATGACTAGTTCAGATCCAAAAAGTGGACATAGTAATAAAAGCAAGCGTGGTGAATTTTCTCAAAAGAAGGGGAAAGGAAAAGTCTCAAAGAAGCCTAAGAATAATCAACAAAGATGAAAATATTTCTGCTCCAAAGAAAAAGAAAAAGGTGAACATGGCTAAGCTCAAGTGCTACAACTGTGAGAACAAGGGACACTTTGCTCGTGCTTGTCCTGAGCCTAAAAAGGTACACAACCTTATTACTAATTTACATAGTGATGTAAATGTTTCTTGTTCTGCTTTTTTAACTGAATCACTTCCTATGTGGATTGTAGACTCAGCAGCCATCGAGCACATAGTGACGGATAGAGATGCTTTCGAAGATTTTCGACGAATCCCACAAGGATTCAAATAGGTGTATGTAGGAAATAACTCCAGAGAGGAGGTAAAAGGGATTGGTACCTGCAAACTTGAAATGCGTGGTGGCCAGACTCTATATCTACATGATGTACTATTTACCCCAACAATACGTCGAAATCTAGTCTCTGTCAGAATGTTGATTAAGTTGGAATTTAATTTTTTCTTTCATTAACATGGTATGGATTTGTATTTGGCCAAGACAAAATATGGCACTGGTTATTTTTATGATCGATTTTTTGTATTGGATATTGTTCACAGTCCTAATAATAATAATATTAGTTTTCCTTTGTTTACGCCAACTTCAAATTGTGAGAATGATGTAAATATATGGCATGCTAGGCTTGGACATATTGGTCAACAAAGAATGAATCGCTTAGCTAAAGAAGGTTTGCTTGGCACAATAGATAAAGTAGAATTGTCTACTTGTGAATCTTGTCTAGCCGGAAAAACTGCAAGAAAACCATTTAGGATAGGCACAAGAGCTGATACTCCATTTCAATTAATTCATTCTGACATCTGTGGTCCAATGAATGTAAGGGCAAGACATGGTGCTATTTACTTCATCACTTTTATTGTTGATTTTACTCGATTCGATTATGTATATTTGATTTCTCACAAATCTGAAGCTTTGAGTTGCTTCATTAAGTTTATGAACTTGGTTGGGAATCAATTGGATAGAAAAATTAAAGCTCTAAGAACCGATCGAGGAAGAGAGTATTTGTCTGATGAGTTCAAACGTTTGTGTGATGAAAAAGGAATTCAAAGATAATTAACTACTCCTTACACTCCACAACAAAATGGTGTTGTGGAACGACGAAATAGAACCTTTTTAGAAATGGTTAGGTCAATGATGGCTCAAGCAAAATTTCCTATCACCTATTGGGGTGATGCGCTGCTCAATGCTGCGTTTGTACTTAATCGTGCCCCTTCTAAATCAGTTACAGCTACGCCGTATGAGTTATGGACTAAACAAAAGCCCGATTTGAGAATTTTAAAGCCTTGGGGTTGTGCTGCTTTTATACATAGCCCTTCTTCCCAATATGGAAAATTAGGTCCAAGGGGAAAGAAGTGTATCTTTATAAGATGCTCTGAACAGTCTAAGGGTTATGTGTTCATAGGTGAACAAAACAGTAGAACTGTAACTGAAATTGAGTCACGTGATGTTACATTCAAGAGAATGATTTTCCTAAGCAATCCGAGATAGGTAAGGACTTATCTCTTTATGAACCTAGGACCAGACCACTTCCGCTACCGATATTCCAATGGATTTGAGTGGGAGTCATGTTGATGATAATGGATCAGTTACTATTTCCACAAATCCTAGAGATATTGTTGGTCTGAGTGGGAGTAACTTATTAATTGAAAAATCAATTTGTCAATCTCAACCTCGACGAACAAGTCATCCACTAGTTCCCCGTCGTCGATTTGAGATCGAAGGGGAAACATTTATAGTTACTCCGGATGATGAAGAGCCAAGAAACATAAATGAGGCTTTTACATGCCCCGCTAAAGAAAAATGATTAAAAGCAATGGAAGAGGAAATGGAGTTAATGAAATCTAACCAAGTGCGGGAATTGGTTGATCTACCTATAGGCCAAAAGCTATTGAAAATAAATGGATTCTAAAAATCAAGCATAAGGCAGATGGTAGTATCGAAAGATTTAAAGCTCTCCTAGTATCTAAGGGGTACACACAATATGAAGGAATTGATTATGAAGAAACTTTTTCACCTGTTGTACGCTTTACTTCAATAAGATTAATTTTGTCAATAGTGGCTATGTTGGATCTTGAATTTCATCAAATGGATGTGAAACTACATTTCTCAATAGAGAACTAGAAGAAGAAATCTATATGGAATAACCTGTAGATTTAGTGAAAAAAAGGAAGAAGATAAAGTATGTCGACTTCGAAGGTCGATTTATGGCCTTAAACAATCTTCTAGACAATGGTACTTACATTTCCATAATGTGATAATATCGTATGGTTTCGTTATGATTCATGAAGATTATTGTGTATACATCAAAAGATCCAAGATAAGTTTGTAATCTTATCATTGTATGTAGACGACATACTTATAGCTGCAAGTGACATCGAATATGTACAAGAAATAAAAGAGTGGTTATCATCTACTTTTGAGATGAAAGATATGGGTGAAGCGTCATACATTCTTGGAGTTAAGATTTCAAGAGATCGTTCGAAGAGATTATTATCTCTTTCACAAGAACCTTACATTAAGAAAGTTCTTGAACGCTTTAATATGCAAGATTGCAAACCCATAAACACTCTAGTTTCTAAAAGTGAAGCTTTAAACCAAAGGATGTGTCCTCAAACTCCGCAAGAGAAGGAACAAATGAGAAAAGTTTCTTATGCCAACACAGTCGGAAGTCTAATGTATGCTATGATGTGTACTAGACCTGATATTTGTTATGCCGTTGGGTTAGTTAGCAGATATCTGTCACGTCCCAAACCCCGTTGGGGCGGACTGGCACCCGAAGCCGTTAAGGCCCGAGAGAACCAATCTTCATTCACGTACACTCATATGCATGTCACCGGATGAACAACACTCTATCACAAATAACTCATGATACTAAAGGGGGAAGTCATGGAAATAACTTTCATAAAGACATGAAACGTGGCCGTTGGGGCCCACAACCTCATATAGAGTAAAACACCTTTACACTTGACGACTCACTGTCTACAAAGCCTCTAAAGATATACAAAATCAGTACTAAGGTCGGGACAAGTCCCCGCCTTATAGCTCTACTACAAGTACCAAAACATGTACAATGACGCGGAAAGCTCCGAATCAACCTGGAGCTCACCAATAGTCCGCAGAAAATACGTAACCTACAGTGGAGGTCTGCTAGCTCCTGGTCCTGCAACAAGTAAGGTGAGTCCCACAAGGGGTGTCAGTACGAAAGAATGTACTGAGTATGTAAGGCCATAAACAACTGCATGTGATATAAGTACTTCAATGAAACCAAATACAACAGAGTGTACAATATAGGCATGACCACCGTAATACTCAAGCGAGGAAATAAATTCATTACTTTCATTTCTTTCTTCTGCTTTTACGTTCAATATCACTCACATTATGCCCGGGCCCAACTAATCAGTGGGATAAGAAAAGGATGACCCATGCTAGGTAATATAACCCCTGGGATGCGGTCCTTATAAATACACAATTCGGGATTGACCCATGCTAGGTATTGTAACCCCTGGGATGCCACCCGTGATAGTGGGATCGACCCATGCTAGGTGTTTTTCCACCCCTGGGATGCCACCCATATCTTAGAACACTTATGCATTACTTCACTTCTTTACTTTTGTGAGATTGGTACTTAGGTGGTCATAACATTGTTGGAGCTTGAAACCATGGTCAATAAATAAGAGACATGTGAATATCTATAGCTAGCAAACTTGAGATGAATTACTTTAAAACACCTCGGAGTGGAAACAAGCTCGGTAGCAATATGGACATGGCCAATGAATATGGAAAGGAGAAACCTTACATACCTTAGCCTCTCGATATACAACTATAACAATTCGGCTCTTCCTTAAAGTGCTACTCTACAATATGCACACACAAAGGAATTCACATTTAAAAACTAATAACATGACAACTTCACAAGGAAATAATGGAATTAGTCAACACCCCAACACATGGTACATCTTACCACCTTCCTTCTTATTATCATCTAAGTTAATTCCACCTTACCAAAACAAAGTGGACTCCTCAACACTTTGAACATAACCATCAAGACTACACCACCTTCCATGTACATAATATAGATTAATCCATAAGGATCATAAGGGTAAACACTTACCAATATTGCAAAAAGATGATCTTGTCCCTTCAAGTATTGTTGCCTTAGGGTTTTGTGAGATAAGGATGACTTAGAGAAAATATCCAAGAGGCATGAGAGTGTTGAATGAATAAAAATCTGAATTTTTGCCCTTATATAGACCCTCAAGTCAAAGCTATCCTTAACCACATATTTGATCCATTTAGAATGGGTCATGGTGTTTGGGCCTCAAATACAGAATATTGACCCAGCCCAACACATTTAATGGGTCTCACACTCCAAAATTTCATCAAGTCAAAATGGGTCAACAAAGCCAGCAAAGTTCCACGGTGCCGTGAATGGTGTCGTGGAACCCAGTCATGCCACGTAGGTGGTGTCGTGGAAATCAGAGCCTTTTTTCCAACTCTCTGAAGTTGTTTCACGGTACCACTCAAGCCACGTGAGTGTGACTCACGTCACGTGAGTGTGACTCACGTCACGTGAGTCCTGTCGTGACTTTTTTTTTTCTTTTTTTCGCATGCTCGTTTCCAGTACACGCTTCGTCACCTTTTCTTCATTTAGCCTTATACCCCAACCATTGTATATTTTTATGTGTTCGTAGCACCTGGGGTGTTACATTCTTCCCCCCTTAGAAACATTCGTCCTCGAATGTTAGTAACGTTATGAAATCTGGACAAGTTTAAGTTTGAATTCATTTGTCATAAGCACTTATATAAAACTAAAGAGTACTTACTTGTTATTGCTCAGATTCCACATCTTTATCTTTTTCCTCATTTTGAAACAAGTGTGGGTACTTGGCTTTCATCATTTCTTCGGCTTCCCACGTGATTTCTTCCACCTGCTGATTTTGCCAAAACACTTTCACAGAAACCAAGTCTTTATTCCTCAACCTCTTCACTTGCCTATCCAGAATCTTAATAGGTATCTCTTCATAGGTGAGATCCTCCGTAACTTGTACCTATTCAATGGGAGCAATACGAGATGGATCTCCTATGCACTTACGAAGCATCGAAACATGGAATACTGGATGAACCATGGAAAGTTCTTGGGGTAACGCTAATTCATACACAACTTGACCAAATCTCCGGACAATCTCATATGGCCCTACATAGCGTGGACTCAACTTTCCCTTTTTCCCAAACCTCATTACCCATTTCATAGGTGATACCTTCAAGAATACCCAATCGCCAATGGCAAATTCTAGCCCCCTTCTTCTAATATCAGCATATGACTTGTGTCGACTTTGGGCTATCTGTAGCCGCTGCTGTATCACCTTAACTTTCTCCATAGCTTGAAGAACAAGATCTGGCCCAAATAGGGAAGTTTCACCCACTTCAAACCATCCAATTGGAGATCTACACTTTCTCCCATACAAAGCTTCGTAAGGCGCCATTTTGATACTTGAGTGATAGCTGTTATTGTAGGCGAACTCAATAAGAGGTAGATGATCATCCCAACTGCCTTTAAAGTCCAACGTACAAGCTCGTAGCATATCCTCAAGTGTCTAGATAGTACGTTCCACTTGTCCATCTGTCCGAGGATGAAAAGTTGTACTCAAATTCACCTGTGTACCCAAACTCTTCTGGAAGGATTTCCAAAAGTGAGCAGTAAATTGAGCTCCTCGATCCAATATAATAGAGAGTGGAACCCCATGTAGCCGAACTATCTCTTTAATATACACTCTTGCATAGTCCTCAGCTGTTAGGTGGTCTTGACCGATAGGAAGTGCGCTGATTTGGTAAGTCTGTCAACTATCACCCATATGGAATCACCCTTCCGAAGTGTAGGAGGAAAACCTGTGATGAAATCCATATTAATCATGTCCCACTTCCAGACTGGGAGATTGATGCATTGCATATAGCCTCCAGGCTTCTGATGTTCCACTTTTACTTGTTGACAATTCGGACACTGTGCTACAAATTCCGCAATATTCTTCTTCATGCTACCCCACCAATACAATTCTTTCAAATCCTGATACATTTTGGTGGATCCCGGATGAATAGAATACCGCAAATGATGCGCTTCTGTCATAATCCGACTCCTTAGCTCATCTATATCGGGCACACACAATCTACCTTGGCACTGTAGCACTCCTTCAGGAGTAAGATCAAATGCCTTTGTCAAGCTTCGTTGTACATTCTCCTTTAGCTACAATAAAGTAGAATCCGCATACTGTTTCTCTTTCACCTCAGCTATTAACGAGGATTCTGTCACATTCTGCACAATAACCCCTTCGTCGGAGGATTCAAGAAGTCGAACCCCCAAGCTGGCTAGTTGATGTAGATCCCTGACTATATCTTTCTTTTCTCTCAACTGATCATTGGTACTTTCTATTGCTTTGCGACTTAGTGCGTCAGCTACCACATTTGTCTTCCCTGGGTGGTATAAGATATCGATATCATAGTCCTTCAATAACTCAAGCCACCTTCGTTGCCTCAAATTGAGTTTCTTCTGCTTAAAGATATATTGCAAACTTTTGTGATCCGTATAGATATCAACACGAACCCCATACAAATAATGACGCCATATCTTTAAAGCAAATATCACAACTGCTAGCTCAAGATCATGTGTGGGATAATTTCTCTCATGTGGCCGCAACTGTTGTGAGGCATACGCTATTACTTTACCATGCTGCATCAATACACATCTGAGGCCAACCCCAGAAGCATCACAATACACTGCATAACCTTCTGTGCCTTCGGGAAGTACTAAAACTGGTGTGGAAGTCAACTTATCTTTCAGCTCTTGGAAACTTTTCTCACATGCATCGTTCCACTGAAACTTAATTGCCTTATGTGTTAGCTTCGTTAATGGCGCAGCAATAGAAGAAAACCCTTCCACGAACCTGCGATAATAACCGACCAATCCAAGAAAACTACGAATCTCTGTAGGTGTTGTAGGTCTTGGCCAATTCTGCACCGCTTCAATCTTTTGAGAATCAAGCCAAATTCCTTCATTTGATACAACGTGACCCAAGAACGCCATAGATTTTAACCAAAATTCACATTTAGAAAATTTGGCATACAACTTACGGTCAAGCAGAGCCTGTAACACCTGTCGTAGGTGGTCAACATGGTCTTCTTCTGATCGTGAATAAACCAGAATATCATATATAAACACCGTCACGAACACGTCCAAGAACGGCTTGAACACCCTATTCATTAAATCCATAAAGACAGCCGGTGCATTTGTTAGTTCAAAGGACATAACTAAAAATTCATAATGACCATACCGTGTTCGGAAAGCTGTCTTGGGCACATCTTCTTCTAACTCTGACTTGATGGTAACCCGACCTCAAGTCGATCTTTGAAAAACACTTGGCACCCTGTAACTGATCAAACAAATCATCAATTCGAGGGAGGGGATATTTGTCCTTGATCGTTACCTTATTCAATTGCCGGTAATCAATACGCATTCTCAATGTGCCATATTTATTCCGTACAAACAATACCGGTGCACCCCATGGTGACGTACTCGGCCTGATGAAGCCTTTGTCCAGCAAATCTTTCAATTGCTCTTTCAATTCACGTAATTCTGCTGGAGCCATTCTATATGGAGGAATAGAACTAGGCTGAGTGCCTGGAATCACATCAATGCCAAATTCTACTTCCCATTCTGGGGGTAAGCCTGAAAGATCTTCAGAAAATACATCGAGGAATTCATTTACCACTGAAACTGTTTGAGGAGTTGGTGGTTTCACATCAATATCATGCACTCTCACAAGATGATACATATACCCCTTGGATATAATTTTTCTTGCCTTAAGATAAGAAATGAACGTGCCTCTTGGTGCCCCAACATTACCCCTCCACTCAAGGACAGCGCTTTGTGGAAAATGGAAATGTACCTTCTTAGCCCGACAATCTACCGTGGCATAACAAGAAGCCAACCAATCCATACCCATTATCACATCAAAGTCCACCATGTCCAGCTCTATAAGATCACCCATGGTATCACAACCACATACAGTTACTACACAGTCACGATATACTCTTTTCGCAACAATAGACTCACCCACCGGTGTAGATACTTCAAATGGCCTGACTAATAATTCTGGTGCTCTTTCAAATTTTGCAGCAATCAACGGAGTAACATATGATAAAGTAGAGCCCGGATCAATTAGTGCATATACATTATATGAGAATACAGATAATGTACCTGTAACTACATCTGGAGAAGCCTCCAAATTCTGCCGGTCAAATAGAGCATAAGTACGATTTTGGGTTCCGCTGGAACTAGCTGCTCCTCTAGTACCCTTACCACGACCAATAGGCTGCACCCCTCTACCTAGGGAAGGAACCGATGATGATGATGCAACGGTCGATCCCGTCGGTCGTGCTACACCTCCCGGGCCCCTTTGTGGACACTCTCTCATCATGTACCCGGTCATACCACACCAAAAACACCCAGTCGACCCCATCCGGCATGTACCCAAATGAAACCTTCCGCAATGTTGACATGACTATCGAGGAAACCCTATCGTCTGTGAGCCCTGGATCCCACTGCTTTGCCCAATATAACCGCCTCTAGACCCTTGAAACTGAGAGGAAGTACCCGCTCTGGGATGAGAAAATGATGGCCTAGGTGGTCTATCAAAAACCCGAGGCCTAAATACTCCTTGGGACGCTGTGAACTGCCCCATAGGTCTAGCCCTCTTTGACGGCCCTCTCTCCGATTCCTGTGTTCTCCTCTGATGCCTCTGGTCCTCCATTTTCTGTGCAAAGGCCTGTATCCTGGCAATATCCATCTTCCTGTTCAGAGCTGCAATGGTACAGTCCCTTACCAAATATGGCTCTAGTCTGTCCACATATCGATGGACTCTATCAGTCATGGTTGCTACCACATTTGGAGCATATCTGGCCAAAGAGTTAAACTGAAGACTGTACTCTCTGACACTCATGCCACCTTGTCGGAGATTTAAGAATTGATCTGCTCGAGCCTCTCTAATCTCATAAGGCAGGTAATGGTCAAGAAAGGCCGTTTTAAATTCTTCCCAACTAGCCGGAAGCACACCAATGCCTCTCAACCGTCTCCAGTCCTCATACCACAATATGGCCTCGCCTTTCAATCTATAAGCCGCAAGCTCGACTGTTTCCACACTGGATACATGCATAACCTCCAAAGCCCGCTGAATTTGATCTATAAAGTCTTGCGGGTCCTCATTAGGATCTGACCCAGTGAATGTGGGAGGATCTAATTTCAGGAAGTCCTGAGTTCGACAACTAGCTGTCCATCGGCACTATCATCACCTGTTGTCGGACCAGCCCGACCTTGAGTTTGCGCAGTAACAATCTGAGTCAACATATGTACTGCATTCCTCAAATCCTGGTCAGTAGCATTCATAGGCGGTTCCGCGGGTAAAGTCGAAGAAGCTTGTGATGCAAACTCCTGTTCAGCACCACTCTGATTAGCTTGATCTGGTGGTGGTCTACTAGTTTCCTCTCCAGCAATTCGATTTAGCCTCTTACTTTTACCTTTACCTTTCCTTGATATCGGCATTTTTCTATAACACAAAGAAAACAACTTCATTAAGTAGATGTGATTCCTCCTACAATTTTGGCTCTATTGCACGGTCTAGAAAATGAAGAAAAGCAACAACTCCTAAATGTCCCGTAGCCTCCTACTTATAAATGTGGTGCACAACACATCCATAAGCAAGACTCTACTTAGACACAGCTTTGTAGACATCCTAGGACGAACCGCTCTGATACCACTTTTGTCACATCCCAAACCCTGTTGGGGCGGACTGGCACCCGAAGCCGTTAAGGCCCGAGAGAACCAATCTTCATTCACGTACACTCATATGCATGTCACCGGATGAACAACACTCCATCACAAATAACTCATGATACTAAAGGCGGAAGTCATGGAAATAACTTTCATAAAGACATGAAACGTGACCGTTGGGGCCCGCAACCTCATATAGAGTACCAAAACATGTACAATGACGCGGAAAGCTCCGAATCAACCTGGAGCTCACCAATAGTCCGCAGAAAATACGTAACCTACAGTGGAGGTTTGCTAGCTCCTGGTCCTGCAACAAGTAAGGTGAGTCCCACAAGGGGCATCACTACGAAAGAATGTACTGAGTATGTAAGGCCATAAACAACTGCATGTGATATAAGTACTTCAATGAAACCAAATACAACAGAGTGTACAATATAGGCATGACCACCGTAATACTCAAGCGAGGAAATAAATTCATTACTTTCATTTCTTTCTTCTGCTTTTACGTTCAATATCACTCACATTATGCCCGGGCCCAACTGATCAGTGGGATAAGAAAAGGATGACCCATGCTAGGTAATATAACCCCTGGGATGCGGTCCTTATAAATACACAATTCGGGATTGACCCATGCTAGGTATTGTAACCCCTGGGATGCCACCCGTGATAGTGGGATCGACCCATGCTAGGTGTTTTTCCACCCCTGGGATGCCACCCATATCTTAGAACACTTATGCATTACTTCACTTCTTTACTTTTGTGAGATTGGTACTTAGGTGGTCATAACATTGTTGGAGCTTGAAACCATGGTCAATAAATAAGAGACATGTGAATATCTATAGCTAGCAAACTTGAGATAAATTACTTTAAAACACCTCGGAGTGGAAACAAGCTCGGTAGCAATATGGACATGGCCAATGAATATGGAAAGGAGAAACCTTACATACCTTAGCCTCTCGATATACAACTATAACAATTCGGCTCTTCTATAAAGTGCTACTCTACAATATGCACACACAAAGGAATTCACATTTAAAAACTAATAACATGACAACTTCACAAGGAAATAATGGAATTAGTCAACACCCCAACACATGGTATATCTCACCACCTTCCTTCTTATTATCATCTAACTTAATTCCACCTTACCAAAACAAAGTGGACTCCTCAACACTTTGAACATAACCATCAAGACTACACCACCTTCCATGTACATAATATAGATTAATCCATAAGGATCATAAGGGTAAACACTTACCAATATTGCAAAAAGATGATCTTGTCCCTTCAAGTATTGTTGCCTTAGGGTTTTGTGAGATAAGGATGACTTAGAGAAAATATCCAAGAGGCATGAGAGTGTTGAATGAATAAAAATCTGAATTTTTGCCCTTATATAGACCCTCAAGTCAAAGCTATCCTTAACCACATATTTGATCCATTTAGAATGGGTCTTTCCTTCATTAGTTGAGGCCCATGCCTTAATACATGGTATTTGGGCCTCAAATACAGAATATTGACCCAGACCAACACATTTAATGGGTCTCACACTCCAAAATTTCATCAAGTCAAAATGGGTCAACAAAGCCGGCAAAGTTCCACGGTGCCGTGAATGGTGTCGTGGAACCCAGTCACGCCACGTAGGTGGTGTCGTGGAAATCAGAGCCTTTTTTCCAACTCTCTGAAGTTGTTTCACGGTACCACTCACGCCACGTGAGTGTGACTCACGTCACGTGAGTCCTGTCGTGACTTTTTTTTTTTTTTTTTTCCTTATGCTCGTTTCCAGTACACGCTTCGTCACCTTTTCTTCATTTAGCCTTATACCCCAACCATTGTATATTTTTATGTGTTCGTAGCACCTGGGGTGTTACAATATCAAATTCGACCCAGGACCGCAACATTGGAAAACAGTTAAAAGAATATTGAGGTATCTCAAAGGAACAGTCGACTATTCCTTATGTTATCAAGGAAATGATCTGCAACTCAAAGGCTACACTGATGCTGATTGGGGAGGAGATTTAAATGTGAGAAAGTCCACCTCTGGATATGCTTTCTTGCTTAACAATGGCGCTATATCATGGAGTAGCAAGAAGCAGTCATGTATAGCCTTATCTACGATGGAAGCTGAATTCGTAGCACTTTCATCTGCTGTGCAAGAAGCTGTTTGGCTTAAACGTTTTTTGGTCCACTTGGGTGTGTATAACAATGTTGTTGAACCTTTCACAAATAATTGTGATAGTCAGGCTAAAATAGCCTACACAAAGGATCCAAAGTACCATGGGAAGATGAAACATATTGACATAAAGTATAATTTTGTAAGAGGCATGGTTGTACAAAAGGAAGTGAACGTGAAATACATATCTACGCATCAAATGATAGCAGATCCCTTAACAAAATCTATAGCATGTGATGTTTATGAAAGACATGTAAAGTCGTTGGGTTTACGTAGATGATGATGTATTTATTTTTATTTTTTCCAATCATGTTCATATATATTCACATTATTGAAGTTAATGTTGATTTATGCTTAATTTTCCATCTTGTTGGTTTATATACATATATCGTTTTTTATGTGATGTAAATAAATTTCTGAAGATAAAAAGTATGTCAAACAGACAAAAAGATTGGCCTATTCACACAGGCAATCGCCTCTATTGTTTAATTGACAAGTAGAGATGAGACATTTATAAACTTATTATTTTCAGAAGTGATGATAGAATAGAGCTGAAAGTTTATAATCAGAATATCATTTGTTAGATTGTGTTTAATCATATGCGATTAAAATGAGTTAGTCTGTTTCTAATGCCAGATGTGAGTTTAGAAAAATAAAATGATTGAGTAGATTTGTGAACTCAAAGTTAGACATGGGTTGTTTGAACTATCATATGCACAGTATTTAGTTTATAAAAGACATGCGCTCCATGGGAAATGAGTCAATACTGTGATACATGTTTCATACCATATATGAATATAGTGACCCATAAGGGCGATACAAGTTTAGTCTCTACTTGCTATGGTGTGAAGCCCTGAAAATTATAAGTAATTTTCCACATTGTGCCCTGATGACTTTAATCAGTTTCTTGAGATTCAATTTGGTGTTTGCTATCTTAGTATGTTGCCAAGAGATCATGGTTGATTCGGTCTGGCGGGACATTACTAGAAAAGCATATCACGTTGAGATTAAGAGATTCATGAGACGAGGAAGATCATTGGATATTATCACATTAATTGTGTTCATTGTCGTCCTTTATGTTTGTCTGTGAGACAAGTACATAATGATGAACTCAAAATTAAGAAAAAGAGATGATGAGTAAATATGAATGTGATAAATGATCTAGGGTAATGCGTACTATAATCTACTCTAAGTTTCATTGATCTAGATGTTGTATATTCCTAACAGATGTATAGCAATGAAGCTCTCGAAGTATGCACTGGTCACACGGTCTAGTCGTTAAGTATGAATGTTACAGAATAGAAATGAGAGTTGACCTACTATGTGTGAGTGGGAGATGAAGGAAATTGGATCGGGTCACCCATGTGGGTCAACCCGGATCCATGTATAGAGAATTATATATATAATTAAGTATTATATATATTTAATTAATTAATTAAAAAAGGAAGAGACACAACTATTTGAAAAGTTGTGTCCCTTTGGGTTTATAAAAGAGTTTCTTCTGAAGAGAAACAACGACTCTTTTTTCTCCCTCTCTAGAAAAACAAGAAAGAAAGAAAATCTTCTTCCTTCTCCAATTCCTCTCAAGATTGCGTGAAGATTCCTTGAAGATTTCTTCTCCAAAAAGTGTTGGAACAACTCTGTAACAAGGTACGATTCATAGACCGTGATCTTTCGGTGTAGTTCGTGTTTATACATGTGATTACACTATTAGACTAGTGAAATGAATTTAATGATCCTGCAAATTTTGTGTTTGATTAGATTCTTCACGTCTAAATGAAATATACTGACAATTATAAGGGTCTTTCAATGTATTCCGCCGATAAAAAATGAAGATATCAGCTGCTTCATTCCAATGCTACTCTTTATTCATTGAAATAACAGGCTACAACTGATAAATTATATTGGGAACTAGGAAAACATTTAACCTTGAAAAACAAACATAAGATATTCCATAAATGTAAAATGCAGTAATTAATTTTCAAGACATTCAAAAGCTAAATATCTCAACTAATTATGGTCTCCTCCATGACATTCTGATGCTGGCCTCTGTCCATGACATAGCTGCAAGCCCTTTGGACAAATGAGACAGTTGTGTTCAAAACTTCCCTGAACCCCTTCTAAAGTCCTGTTGAGGTCTCGGGGCACCGATCCCTCCAGGTTATTATATTCCACGTTGAAACTTCTCCACGAGAACCCAAGTCTTGGCCAATATTCTGATGGAATCTCACCCGAAAACAAGTTATGTCCAAGGTTTATTTTCGTTAAGTTTGGGTAAGTAATCAAGTTCACAGGCAAATGACTGTGTAGACGATTGGCATGTATGTCTAGTGTGTGAAGCTGTGATTCTTTATCAGAGAATTCTACCACCTCCAACACTGTGAACCGGTTTACTGAAACATTTACGTAACTTAATTCAGGTAACATGAAGATCCCCTTGTTTATTCCTCCTGAAAATCTGTTATCACTAAGGTCTAATGTTCTGAGATGTCTAAGTTTATGCACGGGAGTAATGTGTCCTGATAACAAGTTGTGACCAAGTGATAGTGTCTTGATCTTCAATGGGAACTGAGGCAAATTCCCATAAATTTGGTTATTCGAAAGATCGAATGAAGAGAGTTGCCATAAACCATTAAGTTGAGGAAGTTTTCCTGTCAATTCATTGTTAGACAGGTCTAGTTGTGTCAAACTTCTAAGTGATGTAATTGATGAAGGGATTGAACCAGATAGCCTATTATTTGACACATCAAGAATTTCAAGTTTTGTGAGTTCACCAATGCCATTAACAAGACTACCAGAGAAAAAATTCTCATAAAGTTGAAGACTTGTGAGTTTCCTCAAATTAGTAATAGTCTCTGGCACTGGCCCTCTAAACTTGTTCCTGCCTAAATTCAGAGAGACAAGTTCAGTTAAGTTCCCGATTGACGATGTCAAGAACCCCTCCAGTTCATCTCCTTCTAGATCGATTTCCATTATCCGGCTCGAGGAGTTAGTGTCCACATCAGGAACTGTGCAAAGAATGCCCAAGAAACTTGCCCCCGTCGTCTCACAAGGGTCCAAGTTGAAATCCCAACTACTGAGGAAGGAATCCGCCGAGATTGAAAAAGGGTCTATCGACGTCTTGAAGGCCTCTAGAACATCAATATCAGATTGCAGTGTTGTTGCATTGGCAATTGAAAGTGTATATATGACACATATATACAGACAGGAAAAGAAAATGGGGTTAACTAATCTAGCCATTTCGTTTGAGAAAACTTTTGAGTGATTGAATGTATCTTGTTAATAGCTCCTTATATGAAGTTCTTAAGTTAAGAATTGGAAAATTTTAGGTAAGTCATGGAAAAAATGATCATTTTTTTTTGGCAATGCCATGCAAAATGGATTCTTGGGAAGTAGATGATAAGTTGGAAAGTGCTTTTACTAGTCCTGTTTCCAACACCCTAAATACGTATAAGTTGATCATTGTAAAGTTGTGAAAAATAAGTATCCAAGGGAATCAGACAAAGAAAGTGAATCAAGAGAGAATTAGGACCTAACGAATGTTCTTAGCTACTAAACGTATATATGTTGAAAATCATGAGGTTGCTAATCATTTAATACACGAAGGCACGTTTACATATTTTCACAAGCATTACATAGTGAAACCAATTTTAACATGTTGTAACATAAAACATGTACTATGCATTACATAGTGAAACCAATTTTAACATGTTGTAACATGTACTAACTTCTTGATATTGGAGTTCAACCAAGATGTGGGACTTCTAAAAACTCATCGTCATCTGGGATTTCTATTCTGGGCTTTTTATGATGCATGTAGAACTTGGTCGGGTTGTATGACAGCTCAGGTACTTCAGCTACTGGTCGTTCACCAAACAGACCAATGTCTTTCAAGTTTCAACCACTGAAGTTCCCCTAGTTCAAATTGCTCCTTCTGTAGAGAATGAAACAATTTATCAGTATTTGTTAAAATGCAGACACAAAAAACAATGAGATAGTTCTCTCGAAATTGCCACAAATTCATATTAAGCTTGTCTCAAATTTGATGAACTGGTATAGCATCGAGATCGAATAGTATTAGCTTCTTGAGGGAAAAAGTCTCCTAGAAGAGGAGGGGCATACTTGAGTATACTATAAAAAAAACTAGAAAGTATTTAATTGGAGCTGAATCACCTCAATATCAGTAGGCTAACTTTGGCTAATAATTCTCTTAAATATATCGATCAACAACAGCTACGCCACAATCCCAAACTAGCTGCTATAGATTTTTAAATTGAGCCCGAGTCTTGAGGGTGAGAACCGAGTCTCGTATAGATGCTCTTTAGGAGTTTGAGGCCACATTGCTCGCTTCGCCAATGCCGTACATATCAGAACTTATCACTTAACTTACAAACTTACAACAATGGCAGGGATAGATTAATCAAGTGTTAAGAATATAATCAAGTAACTAAAAACGTGTTCTCTCCAATAATAGTTTAAGCTTTTCGATAAGAGGGTCAAACACTTCAACACTGGATCAGAACAGAGCTCAAAAAGATTTTTCACATATTTGGCCATGAAAAAAGAATCAGGTTCACATTTGAGAGGGCGTGTTAAGAATATAGTTATGTAAATATAAAAGTGTAGAAATCTAGACTGTGAGCTTCATGAATAGCTCCAACAGTTCATCAATGGAGGTTAACATCTAGAGAGAGAAATATTTGGAGAAGATATTTTTGATTGAAAGGAAAATGAATTGTGTATTCTACTTCTATACACTGTATTATATATACATACAATCTAGAAGCTAACTGACTCCACTAACTAACTCGCCAGCTGTACAAGCCAACTAACTACCTCTGCCAGCTGTACATCCTAATTACAATTGATCACCTACACTAACTAACTAACTAACATTCGTTAAGTCTAATCTCAACACTCCCCCTCAACCTGGAGGGTGTAAGATATTGAACACTCCAAGCTTGCTCATCAGATATAAATGTTGTGCCTTAATTAAGCCTTTGGTTAGCAGGCTTGCTTGTTGTTCTTCAGTTTTTACAAACAAAGTTTCAATAAGTCCCTCCTTGATCTTGTCTCTAATGAAATGACAATCAATTTCAATGTGTTTAGTTCTCTCATGAAAGATTGGATTAGATGCAATCTGTATTGCAGATTTACTATCACTCATGATCTTCACTGGTTGTCTCACCTTGACTTCTATCTCTTGAAACAGACCTACCAACCATGTTACTTCAGCCACTGCTGATGCTATACTCTGCCTCTACAGAGCTTCTTGAAATTGTCTGTTACTTTTTTGACTTCTATGACACTAGTGAATTCCCAAATTTGATCAAGTAACCTGTCACAGATCTTCTGGTATTTGGGCAGGCTGCCCAATCTGAATCACACCAGCATGTAAGTTCTTGACTAGGTGATGAGCTCATGAAGATTCCTTGTCCTGGTGCCAACTTCAAATACTTCACTACTCTGATAGTTGAATCCCAATGAGACTGCTTTGGCCTTTGCATAAACGGCTCAAGGTCTGTACAGTGTAGCTTATATCTGGTCTTGTTACTGTCACATACTGTCACACCCCGAGTTCCAACGAGATGTGATTGGCACCCGAAGCCGATATGGCCCGAGAGAACCAATCTCTACTCATACCCAATCATATACATGCCATAAGAAACATTACTACCACGTAAAGACATAAGATGCTAAGAGCGGAAATCATGAAGCATTATATATATATATATATATATATATATATATATATATATATATATATATAAGAAACTTGGCCGTTAAGGCCATCAAGTTAAGGTGGACATACAACTCTTCGTTCATATACCCACACTGGTCTACAAAAGCCTCTAACAAGAGTACACACATTACACAACGCTACAGTACCAAAATAAATGTACATAAGAGACCCGGGAAGCCCCGAACCAACTGGAGCTCACCAAAGATCGGCAAAAGATCCGCAACCTACTGTGGAGGTCTACTAGTACCTGTGCCTGCAGTAAGTAAGGTAAATTTCCCCCAAAGGGGTCAGTACGAAGAATGTACTGAGTATGTAAGGCCATAAGAAACTCTATGACACATCAAAACTTTAATGGAATCAAATATAAGTAAAAAAAACCAACATGGATAAGCCATCACTCTATATGTATGAAAATATGTACATTAGATGGATTGCTTCTTTTACTTTTATGCTCATTCATCCCTTCATCGTTCACCTCTTCATTCACACTTCATTCTTCCATTCTTACAATGCCCGGGCCCCAAGCTGATCAGTGGGTAATCAATAGTATTCGGGATCGACCCATGCTAGGCTTTTCCTTTGCCCCTGGGATACCACCCGTAGTAGCGGGATCGACCCATGCGAGGTATTTTAACCCCATGGGATACTATTGGAAGCTTTGGAACATAACATTATTGGAACTTGGAACCATGTCCATAACTATGTAATACATGAATGACAATAATCAAGAATAAGGTATATGTGATTAACACTAGATGATAACATGAAATGAGATGCCTTAGGACACTTCGGGAATGAGTAAGTACCATAACAAGGTGTACACTATATGCTGCAGAAGGCTACGGAAAGAGGAACTTTACATACCTCGTATTCTCAATATGAATACTCAATCCTATACGTGAACACAATAGTCCCACTCCTTCCTTATGTTTCACTCTACAACACAAATACATAACGGAATTTACATTAACCACCAACCACCTTACAAATGCATATGACGTCAATGAATTACATGTTTGCCTTTAAAATTGTCATTTCCCCCTTGACAATACCATTGATAAAATTATCATACTAATAATCCCACAATATTCCCAACATTGACCAAAATATCATAAACCATTAGCATGTCACACCAAGTTCATACTTTCCACTCTTCATCACCACAACATCATAATTATTCCATCAAATTACTTCAATACACCTCACAACAACAAATCGGCCAAAATCCCATAATTTACACTTATATGAAATTAACAAGTTTAATCACACCATACATGTTGATATTTCATCCATACCATGCTCTTTCATCAAAATCACAAGGCATATTTCAAGTGTAAATCCCATGGATAACACATCTTTTAAAAAAACACAAAGTGCCATATTCAACCCTTCCAAGCATAACCAACATGATTTACATACTTTCCCATGCATATAATATATTAATCCATAAGAATAATCACTTACCTAAGCTTGAAAAATGATGATATTGCTCCAAAAGTTGGCTTAGGGTTCTTTAAGAGTTGAGAGAAATTTTGGGAAATTTCTAAAAATGTGTTGTGTATTCCTTTGAATAAAAATCAGATTTTCCTTTCATTACGTCACCAATTCCGTACACTCTTTTCCATAACAACAATTTCCAAAAATGACACATAAAGAGAAATCAACTTAGGGAATAACCATATCATACATGTTGATGTTCAAACCATCAATCTCACTTCTTTCAAGACCACAAGGCCACTTCCAAGTTCAAATCACCAAAATAACACAACTTGTGTCACATAAGCAAAAGTGCCCCAATCAACCCTTTTAGGCATAACCATCAAAATCCATACCATCTCTTATGCACATAATATATTAAAACACAATAATAGGCACTTACCAACACTTACAAAGTGATGATCTTGGCAAAATAAGTGTAGTTGCCTTGGCTTGCAAAGGGTTTCTTTTTGGTCTCTTGGAATTGTCTAGAAAATGCAAGAAATGGCAAGGAGTCTCATATGATAAAAATCTGATTTTTGGCCCTCATTTATATCATCCTTAGTCACAATTAATTCAAAGATGAGGTGTCTCTTGGTCATTAAGGCTTGGATCAAGAATGGGTCAAATTTTCCTTTTTGGGCCATGTATTTCTTGTAATTTTGGGCCAATTTTGAGCCCATTAACCAAGATGAATTAAGTCCAACACTTTGCATACATAATATACCCTTTGTTGCATGTTCAATTAATCCCGTCACTTAGTCGCATTCATTTGAAAATTTACGGGGTGTTACACATACAAGAGCTTTCCCATCAATCTTTGATAAGGTCCTATATCTAAAAGCAAAGCATCATCTTGATTTCCTATTGCTTCATCAAATTCAACAGTAGTAAGTCTGATGTTGGTTTCTAAGAGTGTTGCTACAGGTTTTGCTCCACCAAGTACCATTTCTGAGATTAGTTCTAACACATATTTTCTCTGATTCATCAGTATTCCAGACTTGGATCTTAACACTTCAATGCCTAAGAAATTTTTTAGTTCTCCTAAGTCTTTTACTTTAAACTACCTATGTAGTTCATCCTTTGCAGAGTTGATCATCTTGTCATTACTACCAGTGATCAGTAGATCATTCACATAGGCCAAGATGACCACTATATCTTCTCCTTCCTTCTTAGTGAACAAGGAATAATCATAATTGCTTTGAGTAAATCCAACTTGAATCAGTGCTTCTGTCAACTTGATATTCCACTGCCTTGATGGTTGTTTGAATCCATATAAGGACTTTAACAACTTGCATACTTTAGTCTCCCCCTGTTTTCTGAAACCTTCAGGAATTTCCATGTATACCTCTTCACACAAGTCACCTTGGAGATATGCATTAAACACATCCATTTGGAATAAATTCCAACCTTGTGAGGTTGCAAGAGCAATGATTGATCTGATTGTAACCATCTTGGCTACAGGTGAGAAGGTCTCATGATAATCAAGACCTTCCTTTTGACTATATCCTTTGGCCACCAATCTAGCATTAAATCTTTCAACTTCTCCATTTGCTTGAAATTTAACTTGTAAACCCATTTTGAACCTACTGTATTCTTTCCTGCTGGCAAATCAACAATATCCCAAGTCTTGTTTTCTTCTAGTGCTTGAATTTCTAACTTCATGGCATCAACCCATCTCTTATCCTTTGCAGCCTTCCTGAAACTTTGTGGTTCAACTAAGGACGAAAATATGGCAAGATAACACTGGTATTTGGGAGAAGTTTTGGCATAATACAAATAAGCAGATATTGGATATAAGGTAGTAGTGCAATGTCCTTTTGACTTGCCAACATAATCCTTCATCCAAAAAGGTTGTTTGGATGCTCTAGTTGATCTTCTCCTGGTATCATCACTAATGAGAGGAGCTTCTGGTGCAGCAATATGATTAGTAGGGTTCAATGGTATCTGCACTTTATGATTCATTGAAGGACTCAGTTCATCTGAAGGTGAAGAAAGCACCTTTTGAGATGAATCAATTTCAGCATCATAAGGATAAACAGGATGCACATCCTTAGGACGTGAGTATAATCTGTGTAATGGTTCTGGTGAACTGAAAGGAAATACATTTTTTCTGAAAACAACATCCCTGCTAACAAATATATCCTTTAAGGTTAAATCAACAAGTATGTAACCTTTCTGTGATTCAGAAAATCCAAGCATCATAGCAGGCCTTGCTCTTGGTCCAAACTTGTCTCCTTTCAACAAGGTTGTGGCATAGCAAAGACAACCTAAGACCCTCTGTTGACACCCAATTTTGACCTCCCGATATTCTTTCTGAGCTGCTATTTATCAAAAAATATTAGTTTTACATTTTTAATTATTATTTTTGGTATCAAATAAATTCTGACATTTCGTATTTATGATTTTAAGGTATGCAATTTGTTTTTTAGTATTTAATTTTATATTCTTATATAATATCTATAATTTACTAATTTAAATATAATATTTTGCATAATTTTGTAAATATTTATTAAATTATTCCCGCAAATATGCATACTCATAATTTACAAACACATAATTTTTTATTATTGTTATTGTTATCATCATCATCATCATCATCATCATCATCATCATCATCATCATCATCATCATCATCATCATCATCATCATCATCATCATCATCATCATCATCATCATCATCATCATCATCATCATCATCATCATCATCATCATCATCATCATCATCATCATCATCATCATCATCATCATCATCATCATCATCATCATCATCATCATCATCATCATCATCATCATCATCATCATCATCATCATCATCATCATCATCATCATCATCATCATCATCATCATCATCATCATCATCATCATCATCATCATCATCATCATCATCATCATCATCATCATCATCATCATCATCATCATCATCATCATCATCATCATCATCATCATCATCATCATCATCATCATCATCATCATCATCATCATCATCATCATTATTATTATTATTATAACATTTCCTTAAAATTCATATTCATAATTTATTGGCGCCTAATTTATTTCAAATTATTATTATCGTCGATTTCAAATAATATATTATGTGTCATTAATTTTTATTATAAAATTTATAATTAATTGGAGAATAATTTTTTATGACATTTGATTAATTTTATTAGGTATTTTTATAGTTACCTATTTATTACTATATTTACAAAATAGCAACCTATTTCAATTCACCTCTTCCAATTTATTTAATTTCTAGCCTGGTTTTACTCAATTAATGTCAATTTTAGCCTAAATTGAGCAAAATCTTGCGCAATTTTAAATCCCAATCCAATTTCAATTAAACCCAAATTTTGACTCTTTTTTGCAATTTTAAATCCAACCGTTGATCAAGATTGATCCAACGGCTGGGATTGCTTCCCCTTTTTCTTTCCTTTTAAACCCCCTAACCCTAATTACCAAACCCTAATTTCATTTACTCCCCACCAGCAGCCTCCCTCATTTTTCTCTCAACTCTTTACCGCCGTCTCCCTCTCACCGCCACCATCATCGTCGATACCGGCAAACCAGCGCCGCCACCTCTCCTCTCTCACAGCCTATGTTCTCTCTCAAATCAGCAGCCGCCGCTATCTCACTCCAGTGAACCCACGCTGGCAGAACCACTGCACCACAACGCCACCCTCTTTCGTTCCTCTCTCTCTTCTCACCAACCTTGCATCCCTCTCTCTGTCTCGATTGTCTCTCTCAATCTCCGACGACCTCCACACCAGCTGTCACTACTCCCCCACAAACCACACGCACCGACAAATCCCCTCATCTTCATCGCCTCCCCCTCTCATTGCCGACGCCGGCCACCACCCATCGACGGACCAACCAAGCAGACCCGCACTGTGTCCGCACCTCTCCTATATCTCCAATCCAATTCCCAAAGATTCTCTCCTCCTCGGCTAAAATTCGGGATGATCGAAAAACTTTAGAAGTCATCCATTTCATTTCAGTTTTCGTTCAAGCTTCAAAGGGTAATTTTAAGTTGGATTCTCATGAATCCATCCTCGGTATGATCTCTTTTATTTATTATTATGTTCAATTGCTACCTTTGCTACCTCGACTTATTCTGAGATTTGAAATTTCCCCATTTTTGTTTGGGGAACTTTTTGTTTAATTTTGGTGATTCTTATTTGTTTATCCATTTGGATTATTTTCATATATGAAAATTCCTTGTTACTGATTTTAATTTCAATCCTAATGCTCTATTATGACTAATTGAGTTACTGTGTTCATGTGTTACTTATTCGAATTATATGCTTGCTACAGAAACTTGTTTTCCCTTAGGGTCAATTACATGGTGACTTTGAATAATTATGCTTTTCTTTGTCTCTCAAGTTCAATTCGCAACATCCCAGTAAGCTTAAATACGGTAACCGGAGATTTCCTTATTTGTCTAATTGACCCACAGCTTAGTATTCGTTTATACTTGGTAAGCTTTGGTTCTTATACAGTTAGTGATTTACTCGAGATGCTATTAATCTCTTCCCTTTTAGGACAAGTTTGATACTTACTCTTTTATGGTAAAAATGACGTGTTGGTTTTGTCTAAGAGAAAAATCATTCTTACTTATCTCCTTTAAAGTTATAGAGCAGCCTCGGTACTATGTGATTATGGAAAACCTCTAGCATACCTACAATTGATTTTCTTTCCTTTTACCAAAAAATTATTTGGACAGCTCAATATTTAAGGCAGCTGTGAGCTGTTTACACTACTCTAATTTGATTACGTTTAAGGAAAAGATTTCCTTGATTCTTTACCTTTTTTTTCCCGTAATTGAGGATTCCTTTCTTTAATCATGAATACTCTATTATATAAACAGTCTTTTCCTCTCATTCATGATAGGCTTTCAAGCGCTGCTCTCTCTTCTATACTAAAAATATTTTAAGTTTTATTTGCTGCTCTTCTCATCCTACTTGAACTGTGGGAGTTTGGTTCTCGGCCTATTCTTGTTACACTGTTGTGTGCTGAGTTAAAAGTTTGTTTACTTCTCTCTGGTTTTGCTGCTAATCGGTTAGTCCCGATTGATACATCCTCCATTTTTTATGTGGTTGTTTTCTTCTGGCTTGAACTTAGAAAACATGCCTATAGGATCTAATCCAAACTGATTGTTTTGTTTCGAAATTTACCTATGTCTCTGTTTATACTTTTACCCATGTCTCTGTTTCTATGTTTCTCTGGTTATGGCCATGCCTCGGTGCATCCGAATTTTCTATGCTTGTTCAGGTACTTTGTTTGTGTTTAACATGACATTAGAAGGTGAACGTTCGGACAAGATGAAGAGTTGCCCGGAGGTTGAGGAACTGCTTAGTCCATCTATTTTAGCCTTTTTATTCATTTTGATTTTGTATTTATTGTATAAACGCTATATGTATAATGAAATATTGGCAAACATTCTAGGATTATCACATAGGCAAACATTCTAGGATTATTAATCGTTGTATCGCTTAAAATTCATGTTTAGGATTTGCGATTAACTTTCATCATATTAGCATTAATTTTTGAGCATATCAATAATTTATAGCATGTTTAATTGACTTTCGATATATTATAACTACTTTTAGCATTCTATTTATTTTTAACATTTTTCATTACTTTTCAGCATATCTAATTTAATTTCAGCACATTTACTTCTACTTAATTTTTCAGCATGTTTCAATAGTTTTTGATATATTTAAACTAATTTTCAGCATCTAAAAAAAATAATAATAAATTTTTCAGCAACTGTTAATTAACTTTCAGCATTTTCTAATTAACTTTCATCATTTTTAAATTAATTTTTCTGTATTCTAGTTAATTTTCTACAACCTAATTTAATTTCCAGTACTCTAAATTATCTTCCACCAACTGTTTAATTAATTTTTAGCAACTGTTAACTAATTTTCGACACTTTAAATTAATTTACGGCACCTTTTATGAATTTCAACATTTTAAATTAATTTCTTTCATATTAAACTAATTTCCAAAACTTTTAATTAATTTCCTGCACACTTTTTAATAGTTTTTGAACATTTTAAATAATTTTCTGAATTTCCTGCACGTTTAAATTAACTTTCCTGCAAATTTAAATTAATTTTCAGCACTTTTTAATTAATTTTAGCATATTAAAACTATTTTTAGCACTTTAATTTAATTTCCAGCACATTAAAACTAATGTTCTTTATGTTTATTAATTTCCAACACCTTATATTAATATTCTGCACTTTTAACCAATTTTCTGTACTTTAAATTAATATTGTGCACAGTTTAATTAATTTCCTGCACAGTTTAATCAGTTTTCTACACACTTTAATTTACTGCACAGTTTAATTAATTTTTTGCACTTTAAATCATTTTTACACGCACCTTAATTAATCTTCCGCACATTTTTATAAATTTCTACATATTTTAAATAATTTCTTGTGCACCTTAAATTAGTTTTCAGCATATTTAATTTAATTTCTAGCATTTTGATTAATACATCTTGCCTAGAAATCATGCCTGTAGATCTTAATCTCGTGAAAATGAATAATTATCTTTTTTAAGCATGTTAATCGCCTTAGGCAACCTCTAATTAAGTAAGAGGCTTATCTGAAACCATTATGTGTTAGTTGCTAGTCCTATTTATTTTGTTTGACGTAAATCCCGAGTCTAATTAGGAAGCCTAAGATTTTCTTTGCGTCTAGATCCTTATCCAAAATAGGTCATCCAACGCCTCTTGGGCATTAAGTTGAGACGAGTAGGCATTTCTAGGTAACGCTAGTTTTTATCGCTTTCTTTAGAACACCCTTTAAGATTAATAACCAACTAGGTGGGATAGGTAAAACATTCGGATATGATGGAAGTTGACCCGAGCAGAATTCGACAATGCGATATGCGACATTGTCATCCGTTAATAAGTCGGGTGCTGATCTGAATAAGATAAAATTAACCCTTGTCCAAACCTTTTAAAACTTCGGTTATATTTTACTCTTTGCATGTCCCTTTTTGCTTTGAGTAGTCTAGATTTACTTTCTAAATACAAATTTCTTTTTATATAAATTGTGTCTCTTCTTTCTTCTTACTTATCTGATTTACCTTTACGTATTTTATTATGTTGTCACTTAGATAATTGCTAATAATTAAACTTTATGTTTAGTTTATTAATTATTTATTTTAACACTTAGTTATTATGGAGTTAATAAAATAATCGACCTTTTTGCTTATCACATAGATTTTTCCCCCAGTAATATATGAGTTCGGTCGGGACCCACATTTGTGGACCTCGAAAGGTGCCTAACACCTTCCTTTTGAGGTAATTTGAACTCTTACCCGAATTTCTGGTTGACATAGACTAATAAATCAAAATAAGTTCGTAATTAGTCCAGAATGGTGCCCTAACGCACCTTAATTCGTTAGGTGGCGACTCTTCACTCTTAATTAATTCCAAAAAGAGTTGTCACGTCAAATTCCGCGTTCGCGAGAAAAATGGGGCGCGACACCCTCAAGTGAGTGATTGAGGGCTTCTTATGATAGATCAACTCATATGGTGTATGTCCACCTATTGTAGCTGAAGGTAATCTATTCATCAAATAGACTGCAGCCTTGACACACAACCACCAATATCTAAGTGGAATCATAGCTTGAAATCTTAAAGTAGCATCATTTAAAATATGACTATGCTTTCTCTCCACAGTACCATTTTGTTGTGGAGTATAAAGGCAACTACTTTGATGTTCAATGCCAAGGGAAATCAATAATTATCTACACTTAGAATTAACAAATCCAGTGCTATTATCAGCTCTCAACACTTTAATCATCAGGCCAAACTGATTATGCACCATGGCTAAAAACTGTCTAAGCACTACAATTACTTCAAACTTTAACTGCAACAAGTATATCCAAGTGAATCTAGAATGACCATCAACAATAGTCAAGAAATAGTATTTCTTATCATAAGTTAGGACCTTATAAGGACCACAGTGATCCATATGTACAAGATGGAAGGGAAAAGTTGCTCTAGACTTACTTGATAGAAACTGTAGTCTAGTTTGTTTTGCCAAGGGACAAACATGACAATCACTCTCTACTCTAGTGCTAGTGCAATTATTTAATTATGGAATCTTCTTCATAACTGTGGGTGAGGGATGGCCCAATCTCTGGTGCCATAAACTGTAATCCTCATCACTGCTGGTCATATATGCTGTCTTCAGCTTATTTGCTAACACAAGTCCATCTGAATCTTCATCAACCACATACGAGCCACCTTGCTCTCTACCAATCCCCTTCACCCTACCATTGTAAAGGTACTGAAACACACAAAAACCAGGGAAAAAGGTGACAAAGCAAGACAGTTTTTTAGTCACTTATGACACTGATAAAAGGTTAAACCTAAACTCAGGAACAAACAACACACCCTTCACTGTTTTATTGACAAATAATCCAGCACTTCCAGTATGAGTAATGTCAGTCCTATCCCCTGTAGGTAGATGCACCTTATCTCTTTTAAAAGCATCTACACTAACACAATCTTTCAATAATTTCAAGTTTGCAGTAACATGATGTGTACCTTCGGAGTCAATAATCCATTCATTTTTAGGGAAATGAGACAACAAACAAGTGACAATACCTGCCATGTTGACATAATGTTCTCCGAAATCTTTTTTCAATAAGCCCAAAATCTGTCTATATTGTTCATCAGAGAAAAGATTATAGAACTGATTTTCAGGTTGAGATCCAGCATGAAATCTAGAGGATGAGGCTCCATTATTTCTAGATGAAGATACAACATCAGTATTATTCACTGTTGGTGATTGCTCCGTCCTCTAGTTATCAGAAGCGTATGTATTTCTCCTCCAACCATCAGAGTTACCATGACTTCTCCAACTGTCACGCCCCGAATCCCAACGAGGCGTGATTGGCACCCGAAGCCGACAAGGCCCGAGAGAACCAAGCTTTGCTTCTATTCATTCATATGCATGTCATAGGAAACACAACTATCACATACAAACATGAGAGGCTAAAATTGGAAAGCATAGAACATGTGACGTATATACATATGAGAAACTTAGCCGTTGAGGCCATCAAGTCAAGACTTCATCTATCATCTTATACACATACACCCACGTACGTCTACAAAAGCCTCTAACAGATGCATTGACCAAAACCAACTGAAAGTCGGGACAAGTCCCCACTTTATACACAATGTACAATATCAAAACATATGACCCACTGCGACTCGGAGAAGCCCCAAACTAACTGGAGATCACCAATGATCTGCGATTACTGTCAACCTACGGTGGAGGTCTACTAGTGCCTGCACCTGCAACATGTAAGGCAAGTTCCCCAAGAGGGGTCAGTACGGAATAAGTACTGAGTATGTAAGGCTCAAATGAAACTGTACAATACATGAATAGTTCAGTGAACTCAAATGCATATGAATAATTCATTCGAATAAGTAACCATTCTGCATTTTGGAAATCGTGTGTATTACTTTCATTGCTTTCTTTGCTTCATTACTTCAATGCTTAATCATCATTACATGTGTCACAATGTACCCGGGCCCCTACTGATCAGTGGGTCTTTACATAACATATCGTTATGTTGGGATCGGGTCGAGCTAGGCTTATGCCCCTAGACCTGCCACCCATAAATCAATGCATCGGGATCGGGTCGAGCTAGGCTTATGC
The DNA here is from genome assembly GCA_031232105.1 of Capsicum rhomboideum. Lineage (NCBI taxonomy): Eukaryota > Viridiplantae > Streptophyta > Magnoliopsida > Solanales > Solanaceae > Capsicum > Capsicum rhomboideum. Next base: position 155,099,136 of record CP124714.1, read on the forward strand.
CCCTAGACCTACCACCCATAAATCAACATATCAGGTTCGACTCGAGCTAGATTTTTCACCCCTAGAGGTTCCCCCTGTCAGGTTCGGCTTGAGCTAGGATTTCGCCCCTAAAGCTGCCCCCTGATCCAATAATTTTGGGATCGTCTTGAGCTAGGCATTTCGCCCCCAAAGCTGCCACCCGTACTCAAACATTAACCACATGTGCATTACTTTGTTCTTTACTTTGAGATTGATACAATGATAGTCATAATATCATTTTGAACTTTGGAACATAACATTGGTGGAACCATGGAATCTTTGGAACATTAGTCAATGCATATGAGATATGTGAATCACAATTGATCAATGCATAAAGAACATGTGAGGAACCATAATTGATACCCGGAAATAGGATACCCTTGGCTTATGAGAGATTGATACTTTTGTAGCCATAACATTGTTGGAAGCTTTGGAACAAGAACAAATGAGCAAGAGACATGTAAGTAAACATTATTGGAAACATAGCCTTCGTGGAAACATAACACTATTGGAACCATTGGATAGTAATCAATGAACAAGGTACATGAGCATAACCACTATTGGAACTTTGGAACACAACCTTATTGGGCTTTTGAAACATTATCCATGAATAGAGGACATGTGATTCACAATTGATCAATGAGTAGGAAACATGTGATAATAACCATTGGTAACCGAAAATAGGATACCTTAGTACATTTCGGTATAGGACAAGTGTAATGCCAAAGTGAATACTATTTGCCGCAGAAAGATACGGACAAAATAACCTTACATACCTTGTATTCTCAATACGATTCTACAATCTTAAGTGCATACAATAGTCCCGCTCCGTCCTTATGTTTCACTCTACAACACAAGTACATACGGAACCAACATTAACCACAAATTACCTTACAATGAAATATAATAACAATGAGTCACATGTTTGGCTTTAAAATGTCATGTCTTTCGCTACAATACCATTTTCGGCATGGTCATATCAATAATACCACAACATGCCCAACATTGACCAAAATATCATTTATGAATTTATTATCCCAATAATCCCACAATATTCCATACATTGACCAATACATGATAACCAAGATCATGTCACACCAAGTTCATACTTTACACTTCTCCATCGCCACAACACACAATTATGCCATCAAATTACTTCAATAAACCTCTCAACAACAAATTGGCCAAAATCCCATAATTTATACTTATGTGAAAATAACAAGTTTAAGAACATAAGCACACCATACATGTTGATATTTCACCCATACCATGCATTTCCACCAAAACCACAAGTCACTTTTCAAGTTCAATTCACAAAAATGGCACATCTTGAGCGAAAGCAAAAGTTCACTATTTAACACCTTGCCAACATAACTACCATGATATATATAATCTCTCATGTACATAATATATTAAATCACAAGGATAAACACTTACCAATCCTTGTAGGATGATGCTCTTGCCCAAGAAGAGGATTTAGGGTTTGAGAGTTTGAGAGCAATATATTGGAAATATCTCCAAAAAGGCATGTGTGTTTTAAGAAATAAAAATCTGATTTGTGGTGGCTTTATATAGGCCCTAATGCTCATCTCTATCCATCCAATTAGTTAAAAAGGTTGTGTTTACTTGTCAAACACAAGAATGGGTCATTTGACTATTTTTGGCTCATTTTGGGCTTTAAATTGGGCCTAACAACATATCTCAACTTAGCCCACCAAATTTCATGTATAATTCACCACATATCTCATGTTTAAATAATTCCATAATGTCACGACAATATTCTCTTACGAGATTCTCATTCGTCGTCTCAATCGCAAAAATAGAAATTCTAGTCGTCCATGGCTTCCTTGAACATTTTTGATAACTACTTGTGTTTCATGGTTTGATCATGTAGAAGTATGTAGGAGTGTATTGAAGTGTTTGAAGCTTTAACAACACTCAAATAACTCCCAAGAACCAAAAGAAACCATCTAAGAATCGACGTAGAATTGCGTTACGAAATGAGCCCGGGAAGGCAAAATCTTTGTGCCTTGCGCCACTGCTTCAAAGCAAGGCAGTGGCGCAAGAAATGAACCCTCTATGAATCAGTGGCTTGCACCACACCCCCTGAAACAGGGAGTGGCGCAAGTCTTGGTACTTTACTGAAATTTTCTGCCACTTTTTCCAACACTTGCATATCGTCCAATACCCTATCAAAACACTACAAAATACTTACTTAGTGATCTTAATCATCAAGTAAACATGACTCCAAGTCACCAAATGAGGTTAGAATGTGTACGGGGTATTACAAAAATTCCCCACGAACTCACAAAACACCTCCTACGAAGGTCTAATCGCATGTACGTGGCCACATTTTAATTTTCTCGTCATTAGCATTACCAAATACATACTTATATCTCTCGACACCCAAGAAAACATTATTCAACATCATCAAATAGGGTTGGGAAGGTACGGGGTGTTACACCAACCATCTGAGTTGCCAGAACCAAATTCTCCACCTCCAGCAGACCTCCTATTCTGGAAGTTGGGAGGGTATCCAATAAATTTATAGCAAGTGTCTCGTGTGTGGCCTTTCATTCTACAAAAATCACTTTGTAGTTGTCTACCTCTAAATCCTCTAACTCTTCCTTCTTGAGGACTCACAGAACCTGCATGAATGGCCATAGTTTCAACTTTCTCAGCAACTTTAGCCACCAAATTTGCAGTTGTGACCTGTTAACTTTCATCTTGAATAATGTTGGCATATGCCTATCATAGAATTGGTGCTACTAATTTCATGAGTATTTTCCTACGAGCTTGATCATAAGACTCATTGAGACCACTAAGAAAATGAAGAAGCCTCTGCTGATTCAAATGTTCAACATAATCCTTTGACCTCTCACAGTCACAGTTAGGTGAAGAAACCAATACATCATACTCATGCCATAACTTCTTCAATTTGGAGAAATAAGTGGAGACAGAGTTCTTACCTTGCATCAATGTCGTGATTTTGCAATGTAACTGCCAATTCCTTACGCGATTAACTTTGTCAAAGCTTTTCTTTGGATCTTTCCACACAAGGTATGCGTTCGATGCATAAATGATTCCACTCAATAAATCTTCAGAAACAGTATTTATTATCCATGTAGTGCATTGCAAGTCTCCCATTGATCATGTAGTTCAGCGTCTACTGACTCCTTTGTGCAAGCACCATTCACAAAGCCTAATTTCCTCTTCCCTAAGAATGCAATGCGCATCGATTGACTCCATAAGCCATAGTTTTCTGAACCAGTAAGCTTCACCGGAATGAGAACAGAGCCCGGTGTGTCTGCCGTGCCAAGAAACAGAGGGTGATTGGCATCAATTTTGGTTTTCATCATTGTTATAAAACCAGTAAGCTTCGAAACAAATGCTCTTTGAAGAAAATTAAAACAAACAAATTGTGTGATTCACTCAGGATCTAACGATCTGATACCATGTAGAAATCTAGACTGTGAGCTTCATAAATAGCTCCAACAGTTCATCAATGGAGTTTAACATCTAAAGAGAGAAATATTTGGAGAAGATATTTTTGATTGAAAGGAAAATGAATTGTGTATTCTACATCTATACACTGTATTATATATACAGACAAGCTAGAAGCTAACCGACTCCACTAACTAACTCGCCAGCTGTACAAGCCAACTAACTACCTCTGCCAGCTGTACATCCTAATTACAATTGATCACCTACACTAACTAACTAACTAACATTCGTTAAGTCTAATCTCAACATAAAGTGTGCGCCACGATCCATATAGTAATTAGGAAATCACCAACTATTCTTTTCGGTCCATTTATACAAGATTTACACCTTAGCCATCATAATGCGCTGCTAATCCCAATCAGACAAGTTTCTTTAACTATAATAGTTCTGAGCAGATGTTTAATCAAGAAACAAGTTAAAATTCCAATAGTCAAACATTTAGTAGCCAATTATTGAAATATTTTATTTGGAAGGAATGGTTTCACAAGCAGTAGAAAGAAACCATGTTCGATACTCACCTAGATAGACAACTAGTCAACCTCGACACCCTTAACGTAATAGAGTCCTTTTTTATCGAATGCTCATTTTCTTTGCATACAGACTATATGAAACGAAACTAAAAGCCTCGTAGTTTGCTTGAAAAAAAAGATGACCTAAGGGCATAGCTAAGTTATCATTATCGGACACGTGAGATATCCCTACCAGAGAGCATTGATTTCTCCTTTCGTTCTTCTGTGCGAAGGCGATTTTTTTTGCTGCATGCACTTTAATGTCACATTGTGTTAGTGAAATATTACAACAAGTACAATTGAAAATACAAAAATGAAGAAAATAAAAGCTATCTTCTTCTTGGCTGAGGCGTGGATATCTCGCTCTCTTTAAGGAGATTCAAGCCCACTACAACAAATATTTTCACCGGTCCAACAGTAATCTTCTTGACTTGTCCCCTCCAGGATACAACAGCCTTCTCACAAAGTACAACTCAACAAACTCTGGACAAGAGTTGAGTTCAAAGCTCCACTAAAAAAAGAACACCTCCCTTCAACTAATAAACTCTCTTTTTTACTAACTTTTGTGAACTCTATATTTTCTTGCACATAGAAAAATAATGAAAGACCAACTCTATTTATATGTGAGGAAGTCTTCCTTGTATTGAATAGGAAGAATAAAGTGTAGTAAAGGTAATAGATGAATGGTCTAGAAATCACAAGAGTTACAAGAAATAATGGATAAATAAAGAGTGGAAAGTTACATGAATCTCAAGAAAAATGGTGGCCAAATTCAGCCACCACTAACAAAAGAATCAAAAGCATATAATGAGGTTGAATGCACCAAATAACTCACGTCCTCTGACTTAAAATGCCATTAACTCAATTGGCATATAATGCCATTAATAATGGGAGTAAAAGGCATAAAAAGTCAACAATGAATGTGTGTGTGTGGTGGTGGTGGTGGTGGTGGTGGGGGGTAATAGTACTGCTGCACGATAGTGGCAGTAAATGGATTAGGAGAATAGTTACCTAAAGTCATTGTAACTTAAGCCACTAAAAGGTAATGTAACAGAAAATCACTTATTATGCAGCACTAAAACATTTCATCAAGAGAAAATATTAAAATGCTCAAAAGAACCTTCAATTCCTCACTCATTTTAATATTAACATAAGAGAGTCTACTAGCTGAAGGAAGACTACTATGCATAATGAAGGTGTGCTCTGTATTGAACATCCATTTAGTAAAACAGTAATTTTTTACTCCAGAGTCGTAGTGGTCTCAAACTTGAACTATGATTGCTTGAGAAAAATAAAAAGTCACTACTTACACATAACAGTCAAGGTGTTGACATGAGCTTTATAGACAACACATTACGGCCTTGTGCTATCCCAGTTTCATGAGTATTTTTGAGAATGAGCCTAATTCTCATAAGAAGCGGCCTACTTCCACACTCACATTGGTGAAATCTGACAAGAGTGCTCCTATAATTTTAGCACTCCACTCATACGAGCTATAGATTTTCATTAAGAGTTTTTTCAACTCAACCTCCACAAGCTATTACAGGAACAATGTACTCACATCATAGGGAGGGATAAAAAATAGTGCATTTTTCACAACAAGTCATCATGTAATTCATTTTTCCCATTGAACCTGGTTGTAGGATCTCTAGTTCCCAGGTTGGGTTTCCTCACATATGACTCAAGAATTTATAGGCTTCAATCCCATCCTCCTCGATGTGCTCCAGACCTTTTCTCTTGCTAAGGCCTTAGTCAATGGATCTGCAAGATTATTACAAGATTTGACATACTCAATATTAATGGTACCATATGTCAAATACGATCTCATATTACTGTGTTTTCTCCTTATAGGTCCGGATTTATCGTTGTAATAATGGTTTTGAACTCTAGCAATTGCAGCGGTGCTATCACAATGAATTAAAATAGGAGGAATTGGTTTTTCAAAATAAGGTATTTGAAATAACAAATCTCTTAACCAATTCGCTTCTTCACTAGCTGAAGCTAACATAATTAGTTTAGCCTCCATGATAGAGTTAGAAATAATAGTTTATTTTTTTGATTTCCAACAAACACCATCACCACCCAAAGTAAATATATAACCGGTAGTAGATAAACAAGCACCTGATAAAGTGTTTCAGTCCACATCGCAAAAGCTTTCAAGTACAAGAAAATATTTTTTATAGAACAAACCACAAGTTTTCATTCCAATTAAATATCTCATTACTCTCATTATAGCATGCCAATGTTCATTACATGGCTTTCTAGTAAACCTGTTTAGTACTCCTACTGCATATGCAATATCAAGCCTAGTGCAGATCAGTCACATATCTCAAACTTTCAATTATGCTAGCATATTCCTTTTATTTATGACGTCATTTTCACTTTGAACATGAAACAAGTGAACACTAGAATAAAAAGGAGTTACAACATGCTTGCAATCAAGGAAATTATATTTTTTCAAAATTTTCTCAACATAATGTGACTGGTCAAGGAAAATTCCATCACATGTTCTAGTAATTTTTATTCCTAGAATAACATTTGCCTCATCAAGATCTTTCATATCAAAATGACTTCTAAGAATATTCTTAGTCTCTTCAATAACATTCATGTTAGAGTCAAAGATCAATAAATCATCAACATATAGGCAAATAATAACATGTGAATTATTTCAAGACTTATGATATATGCACTTATCATACTTATTTATTTTAAAGCCATTTTCAATCATGCAGGAATCAAACTTTTCATGCCATTGCTTTGGTACCTGTTTTAAGCCATATAAGGATTTAGTAAGTTTACAGACTTTGCTTTCTTGGCCAGCTTCAACAAAACATTCGGGTTGTTCAATGTAAAGCTCCTCATTTAGGTCTCCATTTAAAAAAGCAGTTTTTACATCCATTTGGTGAATTTGTAAATCAAAAATTGCAGCAACATCAATTAAAAGTCTAATGGATGTAATTCTAGTTACCGGAGAAAAAGATATCAAAAAATTCTAGGCTTCTAGTTGCTTAAAACCTTTAGCCACTAGCCTAGCCTTGTATTTTTCAATAGATCCACCCGATTTTAATTTTTTTCGTAAGACCCATTTACATCCAATTGTTTTACAACCCAATGGTAAAGCAACTAACTTCCAAGTTTTACTAGAAATTAGCGATTTCATTTCATCATTTACAGCCTCTTTTCAAAAAGTAGCATCATATGAAGATAAAGCTTCTTTTAAAGTGAGAGGGTCATCTCCAACATTTAAAAATTTGAAAATCAGGACCAAAATCTTTTTCTACTCTAGCTCTTTTACTTCTTCTTAACTCAAAATTATCAGTTTCTTTATTTCTCAAATAGAAGTAGAAGAATTAGGTAGTGTCAAAATATTTTTTTCAATCCTTTGACCCCCACTATTTTTAGAATCAAAAGGGAATTTATTTTCATGAAAAATAGCATCACCTGATTCTATTATAATACTCTCTTCAAGATTAAAAAATCTATAGGCTGTACTATTTGAAGCATAGCCAAGAAAAGCACAAGTAGTAACTTTTTTGCCCAACTTAGAGATTTTAGGATCCATTAACCTTGCATAGGCTAACCAACCCCAAACTCTTAGATATCCTAAATTTGGCTTATGATCTTTCCACAACTCAAAAGGTGTTAATTTAGTGTTTTTATGAAGCACACGATTCAACGCATAACAAGTAATTAAAAGAGCTTCACCCCAAAAATTTAGAGGTGCACTTGACTCAATTAACATGACATTAATTAACTCAACTAAAGTTCTATTTTTCCTTTCTGCTACATCATTAGATGCATGAGAATAAGGAGGAGTAGTTTCATGAATTATACCCAAAGATCTAACAAAAGAATTAAACTCATTAGACTCATATTCACGGCCTCTGTCACTTCTAATTCTTTTTATTTGTCTACCAAACTGATTTTCAACTTCATGGAGAAAAGGTTTAAAATTCTCAAAAGCATCACTTTTATTTTTTATCAAGTAAACATAAGTAAACTTAGAAAAATCATCAATGAAAGTGATAAAATATCTATTTCCTCCATGAGTTAAAATTTCTCCAAGTTCACAGATATTAGTATGAACTAACTCTAATAAATCAATTTTTCTTTCAACTTTAAAATGAGGCCTTTTTGTGATTTTGACTTTACCACAAGCCTCACATTTTTCAATTTTTTTTTTAATCATTGGGATTAATCCTAAACTACTCATGATTCCCACATAACAATCATTAATATGACACAAATGAGCATGCTAAAAATTAGTAGAAGAAAACATATAAACAGAAGTAGATATTTTATTCATTTCAACATTCAAATTGAACATCCCATCACAAGCATACCCCTTTCCCACAAAAATACTATTTTTCACAATTATATATTGGTCAGATTCAATAATCTGTTTGAAGCATGCTTTATTAAGAAGAAAACTAGACTTCAATTTTTTTCTCATGAAAGGAGTATAAAGTACATCTTTTAGAGTTAATACCCTTCCAGAAGTAAAACTCAACTCGACATCTCCCTTTCCAAGCACTTGAGTGGTGTGAGAATCACCAAGCATGATGGTTTTGGGCTCCTCAAAAGGAGTATATATTTTAAACTAATCTTTGTCATAGCAGACATGACGGTTTGCACCAGAGTCATCCCACTATCCATCAACATTCTCAATCATATTTATGTCTATTATCACCGCCACAAATGGTTCTTCGATAACGTTTTCCTGAGGTATAAACTCACATTTTTGAAATTTGCAAAATAGAGCAATATGCCTACTCTTGTCACAGATAAAACACTGTCCGTTTTCTTGAACTTGTTCATTTTGTGCGTGGTTATTTCCACCATTATTATTCTTGGGAGGTCTACCATTATTTTTCTTGAACTTTTTCTTCTTGGGTTTCAAAGAATTATTTTTATTAGTATCAGGGATAGCATTATTTGAAGTAGTTAAATTTACCTTCGGTGTGATGTTGTTCTCTTATGTTTGTAAAAGTGCATCTTGGCCCCTTGCCTCTTCTTCCATGCAGATTCTCACTATCAAAGTTTCCAGAGAAGTTTCCTTTTGTTTGTGGCACATAGCTTTTTTGAAATTCCTTCCATGAAGGTTGAAGTTTATCTATTATGCCACAAACAATAAGGTTATCTCCAATTTTGACCTCCTCGGACCTGAGCTCTCCAACAATCATTACGAAGTCCTGAGCTTGGTCTACCACTGATTTGTTGTCCGCCATTTAGAAACGAAAAAACCTGCTAGTGGCATATTTTTTTGCTCCAGCCTCCTCGGTATCATACTTACTTTGCTATGCTTTCCAAAATTTCTTTGCACTAGAGTAAGTTCTATCATAATAATTATAAAAATTATCAGATAGATAATTAAGAAGAAAATACCGACACTTGTAGGAGTCACCATCATATTTTTCATCTTTCTCTTGAAGAGAAATAAGTTCATCATCATTCATGGTGGAGTTGTCTACTTTATTAGGATTCTTTTCAGTTAAAACATAAGAAACATTGAGAAGACTTAAATAAAAAAGTGCTTTACCTTTCCACCGCTTGAAATGAGTACCGTTGAATCGGAATGACTTGTTAAGATCTCCCATCTTGACATCCGCGAATTTTTCAATTGTTGCCATTTGAATCTCCTTAAAATTGTTGGTGAAATATTACAACAAGTACAATTGAAAATACAAAAATGAAGAAAATAAAAGCTATCTTCTTCTTGGCTGAGGTGCGGATATCTCGCTCTCTTTATAGAGATTCAAGCTCACTGCAGCAAATGTTTTCACCGGTCCAGCAGTAATCTTCTGGACTTGTCCCCTCTAGGATACAACAGCCTTCTCACAAAGTACAACTCAACAAACTCTGGACAAGAGTTGAGTTCAAAGATCCACCAAAAAAAGAACACCTCCCTTCAACTAATAAACTCTCTTTTTTACTAACTTTTGTGAACTCTATATTTTCTTGTACATAGAAAAATAATGAAAGACCAACTCTATTTATAGGTGAGGAAGTCTTCCTTGTATTGAATAGGAAGAATAAAGTGTAGTAAAGATAATAGATGAATGGTGTAGAAGTTACAAGAATTACAAGAAATAATGGATGAATAAAGAGTGGAAAGTTACATGAATCTCAAGGATAATGATGGCTGAACCAAAGAATCAAGAGCATGTAATGAGGTTGAATGCACCAAATAACTCAGGTCCTCTGACTTAAAATGCCATTAACTCAATTGGCATATAATGCCATTAGTAATGGGAGTAAAAGGCATAAAAAGTCAACAATGAATGGGGAGTAATAGTACTGCTGCACGATAGTGGCAGTAAATGGATTAGGAGAATAGTTACCTAAAGTCATTGTAACTTAAGCCACTAAAAGGTAATGTAACAGGAAATCACTTATTATGCAGCACTAAAACATTTCATCAAGAGAAAATATTGAAATGCTCAAAAGAACCTTCACATTGTGTAAACAAAGTTGCCTCATCAGCACAGCAAATCAAAGTAGCTTCAGCTTTCTCACACACATCACACTGGATCTTCATCTTTATTTCTCCTATAACTTTCAACTAATTCCTCTTAAAGCTTATTTAGAACATGAGATTTGGACTTCAAATATAGGAGTAACAGAGGGGCAATTTTAAACTGGAAAATAATGTTAGAGACAAATTTGATCCAATAAGTGGAAAGAAGGGTATTTTTTAGCCATTTATAATACGTTATGAGTATGACCCAATAGATGGAAGGAGGACTTTCGATTTTAATACGTTATAAGAAATTTCAATTTTAGCTTAGACAGTTTTGTGGGTACCAGTTTCCAAAATCATTTGTTAGGGAGCACTTTTTCTTTTTCAATGTGGAATATTTTAGCATGAATTTAAATTCAATTAGACTTTGATGCAAATACCAAATATCGAATGAAAATAAAAACCAACTAGTTTCAAATCATTACAAAAAACTTGAGACTTTTGGAACAAAAAAGTTAATTATTTCGTTGTCAAGAAAAATTGGATCACATAATAAAGGCATAAATTATTGTAATTAGTATTTTAATCAAATCAATTTTAGTAGCCACTGTTTTAGCGAGAAATCTCTAACTTAAGGGGAATGAAGAATAAAAGGTAAAAGGGTCATCAAATGGATATTTTGTATTTTTCAGAATTTTGTTTTCAAATGAAAATTTCACATAAGAAAAATTTAGTTTAAAAAATAATTAAATGGATTGGGTGACTTTCTGAGTAAAACATCTAAAGTTGAGTGACTTTCTGAGTAAAGTTCAAAATTAAATGACTTTCTATGATAAAAGCCCAAAGTTGAGGACCATTTAAGTTATTAACTCTAATGACTACATGAATTACAAAGAATAATAATACTACTTTCTCCACTTTACGAGCATAGATTATCTTACACTTCAATATTTTAATGAGTTTTACTAGTATCCACTGTCGGTGGAAACTATTTTTTACACAAGTAGGTATTTTAAAGCCTATTATAAGTAAGTTTTAATTATTTTAATTTTTTAATATTTAAATTATAAATTTTTTAATATTTGCCGGGGGTCTATCTGAAACAGCCTCTCTACTTCATCTGAGGTAGTGGTATGGACTGCGTACATTTTACCCTCTCCAGACCCCACCTGGTGGGAATACACTGGGTATGTTGTTGTTGTTGTTGTTTAAATTATAAATAAGGAAAATAGTTGTAGAAGGTAACTGTTTGGTCTTCTCATTTTTTTACTTAAAACTCATTAGAGATGAATCTCACCATTTATGGAAGAAGTCTCTTCAAATTGGGACTTCAAATTCATTGTACCTTCAATTTTTGATAATTTTTCAGTTGATGCTTTTACCCTTTCCTCTTAGAAACTTTAGTTTCACTTTTCTATATGGGCTGTTTTTTTTTAATATATTTTATGAAAGTTTTTTCTTTGTCACACTTCTGGAGCGATTTGGATAATAAGTCCTGGGTATCTCCCAAATCTGGCTTCTTTGAAACCCCTCCTATACCTTATTTTCATCTTTTTTCAATTGGATTATTCAAGATCTATTTATTGAAATTTTCAATGTCTATTTTCGATGTAAAATTGAGTCAAAGAAAAAGAATATGTAGAAGTGAAAAAATTAAATATGATGAAGAAGAAAAATATCAAAAGACATTCTTCATGTGAAGAACTGAAAGAGCAACTGTGAGGAATTCAGAGAAATGAAGAATGAAATGGTAGAAACTTTAAAGATGGCCTATTTAATGGAGCAAATTATTTGAACCAGAAGTTGATGATTATTCCGAAAAGATTTAGGAATTGGGAGAAAAGAAAAAATATTTTAAAAGCAGGGAAATATTTATCATGGTTAGACTCTTCAATTAACCAAACAAATCTGACCCACTAAATTATTGAACGGACAGAGATCACAATTTTGAGGGTGTAATTGAGGAACTGGATGAATCCCTACTGGGGGGGGGGGGGGGGGCAAGTCCGTTTTCACTGATCGCCAACTTCTACTTTAGTGTTGTTCAACACCATCGAATATGAATCAATTAGCAACATCAACTTTTAAAGCAATCAGCAAAATAAACCTAAGCAATTACTATCACCATCACTATTCTATGAGATAATACTCTTTCTGTCTCAATTTATATGATACTTTTCACTTTTTGCGATTCGAATTTTTTAATTTTGATAGTACCATTGGACGACATTGAAGCTTTTTTTTTTTTTCTAAATAAAATTTACATATTTCAAAATTTAAAAAAATTATCACAGAATAAGTTATGATAATTAATAATTTAAAATATTTAGTAGACATAAATTTTTTTACAAAAAGTTAACTCGTTTGATTCTCAAAATCCAAACATCACCAAATAAATTGGAACTAAGAAAACTATTCGTAGAATTTTTGGCTTAGGGGAGAAAAAGCGGAAATAACAGGAAATAGCAAAACCTAAGATTAAGGAGTGGAGAGAGGAAAAAAAGTAAATAATTAAGAAAATGATTTTAAGAAAATAATGTGGTAATTAGCTATTACCTATTAAGCTTACTGTTGTGTAAATTAATGTTTCCACTGACGGTGGAAATAAGTTAAACTCTATTTTAATTTTAATATTAAAATACATATAAACACCAACATGTAGTATTAATGACATCATCTTTAATTCTCACCAGCACTATTCGAAGACAACAAATGTGAGAATTGAGATCAAGTCAACACATTATTCATGTTACTGGGGTAACAAGGAAAAACAATTTTATTCGTTGTTTATTAATTAAAATTTTCTCAATCTAACAATGTACATGATATATGAAGAAAAAACAAATCTCTAGGAAGGATATAAAGGAACCCAGAATATTGTTTGTATTATTTAAAAACGGAGGCCAGCCTAACCTTGAGCATATGAACGAGAAACAATAGTAAAATAATAATAATAATAATAAAAATAAGATTCCATTGTAAAAACTTGCTACACTTTTTTTTTTTAATTGCTTTAACTACGTAAAAGTTCTTGTTCAGCTGAGAAAAAAGAGGCATATGTTAACTAATGAAAGCTTGAAAAGTAAACTTAAAACAAATGTAACAAGTGGAGAGAGGGAGAAGTAGCCAAAGTCTTATATTGCTTTTCCTTTTCCGTTTCGTGTGTATTACAAAGTGAAAAAGAAAGGCTATTTATAGCCAAATGACTTGGTGTCACGATCCAAACTAACGGACCGTGCGGGCACCTACGCTATCCTAAGTAGCTAGGAGAACCCTTATTACCGAACCAAAAATATGCGGAAGACTTCTATTTTTTAAGAGAATACTGTATTAAATACAATAAAGTAAATTAAATATCAATAAATAAACTTTTCAAAAACTTTTTACAACTATTCTTCACTACCCCAAGACCTATGCAGACATGTACAAGAGCTACCTATTACAAAATAGACTGATAATAAAATAAATAACACAACCATTCCAACATCTGCTAGGAAGGAAGTGCAGAAGTTAATGCTGAATATCACCATCCATCTAGTAACTGCAAACTAACCTGCATCCAGTCTACACCCCAATAAGGGATGTAGAAGAGTAGGATCAGTACAAACACACGTACTGGTAGACATCATCGACCGACCAGTGTTAGTCCACATAATCATAAAATAGAATCAAAGAAAAAAAATCATGATATCTTAAATAGAGTATAATTCTACTAAGGCTATAATACCATTATAACACTTTGCCAATATAATTTACAATTTTCCAACTCTATTAACGAGATTATATTCACCACTAGCATAGTCTAGCCTCATTAATTCACACCATCCACCATAATCCAACACTATACCATCACTATCACTCTTTTATTCGCATTACCGCTTCCATTACCCACATCTATAGGATCAACCCAGTAATCATAGACAACTCACACTTAACTCTCGGGCTAGCAACCAAATACTCTCTTATAACATTAAAGAATAATAACTAGCCAATCGGATAAACAATAATTACACAAGTATAAATGAAGCAAGTCGACCAACATATAGCAAGTAAGCACGAAGTTTCACTTTTCCAAGTACATGTCACACAATCAATCTCAAGGATACAATCAAATAGGGAATACAAGTCAACTAACATCTCAGTAAAACACACAAGAGAACTCAAGTTTCATTAGAAAACCTTATAAATACTCTTGGAGAAGGATTATTTCAATTATTGGAACTTCGGGATCGTTTCTTTGGGATTATTCATTGGATTCATCACTTTAGATCACTTCATTATCAATTCCTTTATTATTAATATTACCATGCCGGCTCGTGGCACCCGATCCAATCATGTCTTACAGCAATACCAGAATTGATCGTCGGCCACATTACTTAAGAAATCAATAAGGTAGCAATACCGGAATTTAGCATCGGCCACATTGCTTGAGAAAATAATAAGGTAGCAATACCAGAATTTAACGTCGGCCACATTGCTACTAACAATCTTTCCACTTTTTAGTTCTTGATAAATATTCATCTTTCACTTTTCAACCTGTATGAAGGTATATCACAAGCCTTATTTACTCAAGGCATTCTTTTCGGTCACATTATCATTATGGATCAAGATCTTTCATTTATCAACATTTTGACCTCTCACGGGCATTATTTCAACAATTCATCATGATCATCAACAAGCAATTCATGGCATCAATTCAAGGAGTTATCATTATCAAACAAGTCTCTCATAGGCACAATTCAATAAATCATCATTATCACGAATTTAGCCTCTCATGGGCATCCAATAGATAAAGTATGTTTATCAATACCAAATCAAGAATGTCATAAAATAAATCACAATGCAACACTTTGTTAGTATCCTGTGTTCAAAATAGTAAACCAGAAAAATAAAATGGGAAAACAGAAAAAAAACAAAGAACTTAATTAAAATATCCAAGTCCACAATTTTCTTGTGTGTACTTACGAAATTTAATCCCCTCATTGTACCCGAGGTTTTGGATTACTTCCTCCCAGCATAAAACGGATATACTTATCCATGGAGTAGAGGTACCTCAAACGCCAACGACTTCATCGAACGCAAAGAACAACAACAAACCACACATGACTCTATATTTGTTTGTTAGAAAATATGTAGAAGATATTCAGATTATTTTTTTTTATCCTTAAAACTGAGGCTAGTCCTCTAAATTTATAGCCAGTGAAAAGGTAGTATGAAGAGGTGCTTATTGTGCCTTATCAAAAAAGTCACTACTTATGGGAAAAGTCACAACCCATCGAAAAGGTCACAACCATTCAAAGTGAAAAGGTGCCTATTCAAATTGCATCCTTTGTCTTGGTGTCTTTTCAAAGAAAACACTTATTTATTTCACATTCACACCTCTTAAAAACCCAACACACTTAAGAATACAAGTCATTATTGGAGCCATCATTACTCATTGATTATTCAATTATCAATACCACCTCAAATACCACAACTTGGGTTCTAATACCACCACCCGTAACTAGCACATTCAAGCCTGTCATTATTCTCTACCTCGCTCCGCATAATACAATGCTTACAATGATTCAAGTCATCTATCCCCTAGGCCTCACCATTATCACGACACAATATGCAACTTATTACCTTTATAACACAATTAGGTTCATCACTAGAACAACTAAGAAATATCATATCCACAAACTTAATTCACAACAATCCCTTTTCGGGCACATAACACATAATATAATAAATATCATATAATCAATCAATAACATAGTTTTCGGGATTAAAGTAAAGTTCTTATGTCTTTATCCGCCTTAACTCCATGTCCGCAGGCCTAGACATGCTTTCTCCCATCAATTCTAAATTACGAAGATATAAAATAACACAGTCTTCTACTCATTAACCTAGCCTAACTGGACGCCAAGCTTTTTGAAGCAACAAGCCATATCAAGGATGCTCCTTCCCTTTCTTCATGCTTCGGAATGATCAATCATCTAAAAATCAAGCAATCATAAGAGTAATTAATCAATTACTCTTCAAATAAATATCTTTAGGAATTCAAACCCACTAATTCTACCCTAATTCAAGGTCTATATCATTCTCCAAGGTCAATTAACCATTAACTAATTCTTTCAAGCTTAACCCATCTCCATTAATGGAATTTTTATGCTAAAGGTCTCAGCTTTATGGAATTCAAGATTTCCAACCAACAAAATACATAAATTAGTTTACCAAGTTCATTCTAGAAATCATTAATTTATAATATAGAATTAGTTCTAGGTGATATTAAGAACACCCATAAATTTTTTCCAAAAATCCACCATTAAAGGTTCTAACCCAAAATTTCACCATTGAAGGTCTTTCTAATGATTCGAGGATGTTAAAGGATTAAAAGACAAAGAAGATGATGAAAAAACTTACCTCCAGTAAGGACTTTCACCCTAAACCTTGGGAAATCACCTCTCTAGGGTTGGGGAATTAAGTTTTGGGGTTTTGGACCTGAAAATAGGCTAAAACTGATTTAAATACCACCAGAATTCTCGTACAGAGAAATTTTCGTTTCAGCCCGGACAATATTTGGTAAAACGGTCATAACCTTTTACTCCAAACTCGGATTGACGAACGATTTATTGTGTTGGAAAGAAGACTCGGAGATATTTGATTTGGTGGATATTGGGCCCCCCTAACTCCTTATATTCTAGGAGATATGATCGTTTGAAGTTGACCCTAGTAGAAATCCATATCGAAACTCTATTGGTTAAAAATGTTTCCAACTTAACTTTGTGTTAGGGATATTGTACGACCTTAATTCATAGCTAAAGAACTTCCAAATTAAAGGATTGATATTAGTACTCATGAATAATTAAATTCATTGGGCTTGAGTATATCTAGACACATCGAAAGGCTAAAATCTTCACCAAAAAGCTTGAGGTGACACAATGAACAAAATGATGGCTATTTTGGACTCAAGTTAATATTGAGGAATGAAAATTAAGAATTTTCATGAATTTATCATGGATAATTTAGTAACGATGAAATGGGTCGTTACACTTGGCCACCAAGTTCATTTACTGAAGCGGTAATAGTACTTGGGCCAAAAGTAATTAACATGGTCATCCACATTTTGGGTGACATGACACCCAATTAATATACAACACTCCTTTAGGGGTGTGCATCGTTCGATTTGGTTCGATTTTATGTATTATTAATTTGATTTATCGATTTTTACTTTTTAATTATGCTAAACCAATAACCAAACCAATAAGATATTTTTTTATCGATTTTTGATTTATCGGTTTTAAGTCCTTAACAGTTCGGTTTTCGATTTAATCGATAAGAAAAAACTCATACATAGAAATAGTAGCAACTTACATGAAAAGAAACTGAATCTTAGTTGTAGTCAAAATCCTACATGATGTGTTTTAATTTACAAGAATCTTCAAGCTTGAACTGAATGTTAGTTCAGGAAATTGAATAGGTTGGTTAGTTTGTAGAAATTAAAGAGAAATTAAGAGAAGTATATAATAAGTAATATATATATAATATAGGTAGGGGTAAAGTAGTAATTTAGTATATTCTTATTGGGTTATCGGTTAACCCAATAACCCAATAAGAAAAAATTGAAATCGAACCAATAATCCAATAAAAACCATTAACCCGATAACAATAAACCTATAGCATTTTTATCGGTTCGGTTTTGCACACCCCTACACTCCCCCTTGGATGTCCATGTAAAATATGCATTTGAGTGTTGCCTTATTAAAAACCTTACCAGGAAAACCCATTGGGATAAAATCTTGGTTAAGAAAAAAAGAGTACAGTGCATATTCTTACTCCCCCTGATGAAGACCCTGATTCAAATGGTTAAGCTTTCGCATTCCAATCTTGTGTACCATCTTCTCAAGAGTTGAAGTTGGCAAAGATTTAGTGAACAAATCTGCTGGATTTTCATTTGAACGGATTTGTTGTATATATATATATATCATTTCTTTAGAGATCATGTGTGAAGAATAACTTTGGTGAGATGTGTTTCGTTCTGTCTCCTTTTATGAATCCTCATTTTACTTGGGCTATGCAAGCAACATTATCTTCATACAGGACGGCGGGTATCTTGACATAAGATTTTAGGCCACATCTTTCTCTGATGAAATGCATCACTGATTTTAACCATACACATTCTTTACTTGCTTCATGAATAGCTATTATCTCAGCATGATTTGAAGAAGTAGCAACAATAGACTACTTTGTAGATCCCCATGATATAGCAGTACCTCTATACGTAAACACATAGTCTATTTGAGATCGAACTTTATGTGGGTCAGATAAATAACCTGTATCTGCATGACCAACAAAATTTGCACTAACTTTGTTAGTATAAAATAGACTCATATCAATAGTCCCCTTTATATATCGTAATATATGCTTAACTCCATTCCAATGTCTAAGTGTACGGGAAGAACTATATCTTACTAGTAAATTAACAGAAAATGCTATATCTGAACTTGTAACGTTAACAAGATACATAAGTTCACCAATAGCACTGATATATGATACTTCAGGACCAAAAATCTCTTCATTCTCTTCTGGAGGTCGGAATGAATCCTTACTCACTTCAAGTGATCAAACAATCATTGAAGTACTTAATAATGTGCTTTGTCCATGTAAAATCATTTCAAAAGCTTCTCAGTATTGGCAGAGTGATGGATAAAGACCCCGTCTGCTAAATGTTTAATTTGTAGACCAAGACAAAGTTTTGTCTTTCTCAAGGTCTTTCATCTCAAATTCTCTCTTTGGATATTCAATTGCCTTTTGGACCTGTCACGCCCCGACTTCCAACGAGGTGTGATTGGCACCCGAAGCCAATATGGCCCGAGAGAACCAATCTTTGCTCATGAACCTTTGTATGCATATTCTCGTATGAATCTCATTAAACCGTATGCAACTATGCAGAAGACATGATCATGGAACATATGCTATATATATATATTAATGAAACTTGGTCGTTGGGGCTATTAAGTCAAAATGGACATTTATCTCTTACATCCACATACCCACATATGTCTACAAAAGCCTCTAATAGATACATTTACTAGACCAACTAACAGTCGGGACAAGTCCCTGCTTTATACAATATTTACAATATCAAAACAAATATACAACTATGACTCAGGAGGCTCCAAACCAACTGGAGCTCACCAAAACTCTGCAAATGATCCACAGTCTACTGAGGAGGTCTACTAATGCCTGCACCTGCAACATGTAAGGTAAGTCCCCCGAGGGGGTCAGTACGAAGAATGTACTGAATATGTAAGGCTCATAAGAAATAGCATCATACATGAGAATATCAATAGCATGCCATATGACAGAATAGTCATTGAGGATAAACCATCATTTTATATCATAACCTTTATATCTACTCTCCTTCAAGGGAAATTACCTTCACTCAAGAAACTCGCCTCCAATAGATTCTTCTACTTGATTAGTAGGTTATAAAAGAATAACATTCATCCACATACATCCACTCTAGTGGTGGGATAATGATATAACATACATCTCTTCTATCAGTGATTTAATAACATAACGTACATCCATTCTATTAACGTACATCCACTCTCATGGTGGGTTAGCATACATCCACTCTGTGGTGGGTTAACGTACATCCACTCTCATGGTGGGTTATCATACATCCACTCTCGTGGTGGGTCAACATACATCCACTCTCATGGTAGGTCAACATACATCCACTCTCATGGTGGGTTATCATATATCCACTCTCATGGTGGGTCAACATACATCCACTCTCATGGTGGGTTATCATACATCCACTCTCATAGTGGGTCAACATACATCCATTCTCATGGTGGGTTATCATACATCCACTCTCATGGTGGGATTAACATACGTTGCTCACACATATCCTCACCTCTTATTTGGGAGGGATTGATTTATTCACTTATGAGAGATTGGTACATTAAGGATCATAACACTATTTGGAACACACAAATATGCTTTACCTCACTCTTATACCTCATGAGATTAACACCTTAACTTGTGAAGGATAGTTATACTAACTCTCACTTTACCTCCTTCCTTATCTTATGAGATCTTATATATGCAAGCATAACATCGGGCCTCCACCTTTGGTGGCTATACTATACCCTTTAGATTGTAATCCATACTCAATGAAACATCTAGCAACCATGCATGCATTACTTCTTTACCATCTTATATCCTTTACATAGCTAAGAAGGTGACACGGTAGAGATCATGACATTAATTGAAGCACACACTTATATATTACTTCACTTCTCTACCTTTGGAGATTGACATCTTCACTATGCGGAATTAGATATATTGACTTGCACGTCACTTCTCTTATTACTCATATGAGACTAGTACTTTTACTTATGAAAGGTTAGTACAAAGATAATCATCATAGTATAGGACTTTGGAACATGACAGGATTGGAAAATGCTATTCAAGCATAAATAAAGTTTCCTACATTATTACTCTCTTGAGATAGTTCTTTTAGGAATTACAACATTATGACATCTTACTGAAGCTTTGGATCATTAACCAATGAGTGAGAGACATGTGAATAAATTGGCAGTATAACATCCTTGGAAACACAACACTATTGGAACCATTGAACCATGAATATGAGACATGTGATGCACAATTGATCAATGAGTAGAAACTATGTGATAATAACCATTGATAACCAGATATAGGATACCTTAGCACATTTCGGAATAGGACAAGTGAAAAGATACGGACAGAGTAACCTTACATACCTTGTATTCTCAATATGATTCTACAATATTAAGTGTGCATACAATAGTCCCGCTCCGTCCTTGTGTTTCGCTCTACAACATAAGTGCATAACGAAACTAACATTAATCACCAATGACCTTATAATGGCATACAATAACAATAAGTCACATGTTTAGCTTTAACATGTCATTCCCTCTTGACAATACCATTTATGAAATCATCATACCAATAATCCCACAATATTCCATACATTGACCAACACATGATAACCAATAGCATGTCACACCAAGCTCATATTTTACACTTCTCCATCACCACAACATCACAATTATGCCATCACTTTACTTCAATACACCTCACAACAACAAATCGGCTAAAATCCCATAATTTACACTTATAGAAAAATAATAATTTTAGGAACATAATAACACCCTACATGTTGTTATTTTATCCCTACCATGCTTTTTCATCAAGACCACAAGTCATAATCCAGGTTACAATCCTATGGATTTCACATCTTTTACCAAAACACAAAACACCATATGCAACACTTCCAAGCATAACCAACATGATATACATAATATCTCATGCTCATAATATGTTAAAGTACAAGAATAATCACTTACCCAAGCTTGTAAAATGGTGATCTTGCTCCAAAAAGTGCCTTAGGGTTTGAGATCCCAAAAGGGTGTTCTTGAAAAGTCTAGAAAAAAAAAAAGATAGAAAAGCATGTGTCTTTTGTCGATTAAAAATCTGATTTTTGCCCCTTTTATACAGCCTTGATGTCCTCTTTATCAACCTTTCTCAATTATTGATTAGTCAAAGGAAGAATGGGTCATTTGACCCATTCTTGGGCCATGTCTTTTGCCTTATTTTGGGCCTCTTTTGAGCCCAATTTACTTAATCCAATAAAATCAATAATTACTCATGTTTAATTCATTTCATATGTGTTACAACAATATTCCCACTCACGCTATTCATATCCATGGTCTCAATCCCAAAAACAAGTGATTCTAGCCACGTATGGCTCATTTGGACCAAAAGGGTAAAACCGTCATTTTGATGCCAAATTCGTTCTCGAGTAATTTTATCATACCAACATAATATATTACTCGTTTCATGTATATTCTCATGGTTGTAGAAGAAACGTGGCAAAAATCGGCTCAATATGTCCCCGGGCACCCTTGGGACTTAAGAAAAATTCCAACTTTTGAAAGGTGTGCACAAGCAGCCCGGCAAGCCCTTGGGCACGCTACCTTACTGCCTGTGGACTAAAAATTTTAGCCCAGAGCGGCCCGGCACGCCCCTGGGCGCGCCCCACCTCTTTTTTTTTAAAATTTTCGTTTCTTCGACTTTTTTCGCGGATTTGGTTAGACACTTCAAGTCCTATTCTTTACCTTACTTCTTACCCTTAATATACTTTGTTTAGAGGTCCTCTTAGCCTTATTTTGAACCCCACAAATGCGCCATAAAACTCACAAAACAACTCTTATGAAGGGCTAATCACATGTATGAAGCCAAATTTCAATTTCCTCAACATTAACATTACCAAATGCATACTTATAGCTCTCAACACCTAAGTATACATTGTTCAACGTTGTCAAGTAGGGTTGGGTAGGTACGGGGTGTTACATTCTCTACCCCTTAGAAACATTCGTCCTCGAATGTTAACGATATTGCTTCAATTACAAATGCATCTCTATATTAGCACATGCACGCATAAACACTTAAGGCTCATGGATATTTACTTGTTGTTGGTCTACTTTCACACTTCGAACTTTTTCTTCCATTTGAAACAATATTGGTACATTGGTTTCATCATTTTTTTTTTATTTTCTCAACTTCTCATGCGATCTCTTCGACTTTTTGAGTTCTCCAAAGAACTTTTACACAATTTACGTCTTTACTTCTTAGCCTTTTCACTTGTCGGTCTAGAATGATAATACGTATTTCAATGGGAAAAAATATGAAAGGATACTCTTATATACTGTCCACAATTGCACATCCTTTGTTTCCAAATCCTTTACCCTTTTTATTAATGACACTTGCAAGAGTACTTAATCATCTATGATCACAAACATCTACTATACCATTACGATATGTTCTTTTCACTATACTAAACTCACCGACCGGTGGAAATATTTCTATTGACTTCACTCATAACCCCGGTGTACTATTAAATTCACGGTAGTCGATGGAGTAACGTACGATGGAGTAGAGCTCAATCAATCAATACATATACATCATGTAAAATATGGTAATATACCTAAATACCTGTACCATCATCAGGAGGTGCTTCCTCATTCTGCCGGTCCACTAAAGAGTAAGTGCGATTTTGCGTTCCACTGGAACTGGCTACTCCTCTGGCACCTCTACCGCGACCAGCAGACTGTACACCAGCTGCCGATGCCACATCGACTGATCCGGTAGGCCGTTTCATACTACCCGTAGGCCTCTGTGGGCATTCTCTCATCATGTGTCCTGGCCTACTACATACAAAGCAAACATTCGTATCAAATAGGCATTCGCCTGCATGAAATCTCCCACAGCGCGGGCACCACTGACGAGAAAATCTTGTTGCCTGTGATCCATAAATCCCACTACTCTTTTCAAATCGACCACCTCTAGACCCTCGGAATTGAGAAGGAGCACCTGCTGTGGAATAAGAGGATGACGGTCTAGGCAGTAACATTCGAGATCCAGATTCTCCGGGGGACACCATAGACTGCCCCATAGGTCTGGGCCTTTTTGATGGCCCTTCCTCAGATTTCTGTGCCCTCTTTCTTTGCCTTTGGTCCTCCATCTTTTGTGCGAAGGCCTGTATTCTAGCTATATCCATATCTCGATTTAAGGCAACGATAGTGCAGTCTCGTACCAAATAAGGCTCCAATCTGTCCATATATCGATGGACTCTATCTTCCATAGTGGCTACCACATTTGGAGAATATCTAGCCAAGGAATTAAACTGCAAACTGTATGGTCTAACACTCATATTTCTTTGACGCAAATGGAGAAATTGGTCTCCACGTGCCTCCCGAATCTCTTATGGGAGGTAATGATCAAGGAATGCCATCTTAAATTCATCCCAATCAGCTGGGAGTGCATCCATACCCCTTGATCTTTTCCAGTCCTCATACCACAAGATAGCCTCACCCTTCAGTCTATAAGCTGCTAGTTCAACTGTTTCTACACCTGTTACGTGCATCACCTCTAGTGCTCTTTGAACTTGGTCCACAAAATCCTGTGGATCTGCTTTCGGATCAGACCTTGTGAATATGAGAGGGTCTAATTTTAAAAAGTCCTGTGTTCTGCGACTCTCCACCCTAGCCACATCATCCTCATTTAACATTGGGCCAGTTCGTCCCTGTGTTTGTGCAGCAACTAATTATGTCAACATATGCACTGCATTTCTCAAATCCTGATCAGTGGTATTCATTGGTGGCTCTGCAGGTACTTCTCTACCTCTTGGCTCTTCTGGAGCTGGCAAGGTAGAAGAAGACCGCGATGCAATTTCAGCGTCAACTCCACCGTGACTAACTTGGTCAGGTGACAATCTACTCATTCCTTCCTCAGCAGGCACATCCACCTGCTTCCCTTTTCCTCTACCTCTTCTCGTGATTGGCATTTTACTATACCAAAGAAAAACAATCACCATGGTCAGAGACAATTCAACTTACAACACTGGCTCTATTGCACGATCTAGAATGAATAAAAGAAACCACATCCTCAATGCCCCATAGCCTCCTGCTCATAAATGTGGTGCACAACACATCCATGAACAAGACTCTTCTCAGACACGGCTTTGTAGACATCCTTAGAACGACCTGCTCTGATACCACTTTTGTCACGCCCCAACTTCCAACGAGGCATGATTGGCACCCGAAGCCGATATGGCCCGAGAAAACCAATCTTTGCTCATGAACCTTCGTATGCATATTCAAGTATGAATCTCATTAAACCGTATGCAACTATGCGGAAGACATGATCATGGAACATATGTTATATATATATTAATGAAACTTAGCCGTTGGGGCCATTAAGTCAAAATGGACATTTATCTCTTACATCCACATACCCACATATGTCTACAAAAGCTTCTAACAGATGCATTTACTAGACCAACTAACAGTCGGGACAAGTCCCCGCTTTATACAATATTTACAATATCAAAACAAATATACAACTATGACTCAAGAGGCTCCAAACCAACTGGAGCTCACCAAAACTCTGCAAATGATCCACAGTCTACTGAGGAGGTCTACTAATGCC
This sequence comes from Capsicum rhomboideum, assembly GCA_031232105.1. Lineage (NCBI taxonomy): Eukaryota > Viridiplantae > Streptophyta > Magnoliopsida > Solanales > Solanaceae > Capsicum > Capsicum rhomboideum. The sequence continues at coordinate 155,124,654 of CP124714.1, forward strand.
TGCACCTGCAACATGTAAGGTAAGTCCCCCGAGGGGGTCAGTACGAAGAATGTACTGAATATGTAAGGCTCATAAGAAATAGCATCATACATGAGAATATCAATAGCATGCCATATGACAGAATAGTCATTGAGGATAAACCATCATTTTATATCATAACCTTTATATCTACTCTCCTTCAAGGGAAATTACCTTCACTCAAGAAACTCGCCTCCAATAGATTCTTCTACTTGATTAGTAGGTTATAAAAGAATAACATTCATCCACATACATCCACTCTAGTGGTGGGATAATGATATACCATACATCTCTTCTATCAGTGATTTAATAACATAATGTACATCCATTCTGTTAACGTACATCCACTCTCATGATGGGTTATCATACATCCACTCTCGTGGTGGGTCAACATACATCTACTCTCATGGTAGGTCAACATACATCCACTCTCATGGTGGGTTATCATACATCCACTCTCATGGTGGGTCAACATACATCCACTCTCATGGTAGGTTATCATACATCCACTCTCATGGTGGGTCAACATACATCCATTCTCATGGTGGGTTATCATACATCTACTCTCATGGTGGGTTTAACATACGTTGCTCACACATATCCTCACCTCTTATTTGGGAGGGATTGATTTATTCACTTATGAGAGATTGGTACATTAAGGATCATAACACTATTTGGAACACACAAATATGCTTTACCTCACTCTTATACCTCATGAGATAACACCTTAACTTGTGAAGGATAGTTATACTAACTCGCACTTTACCTCCTTCCTTATCTTATGAGATCTTATATATGCAAGCATAACATCGGGCCTCCACCTTTGGTGGCTATACTATACCCTTTAGATTGTAATCCATACTCAATGAAACATCTAGCAACCATGCATGCATTACTTCTTTACCATCTTATATCCTTTACATAGCTAAGAAGGTGACACAGTAGAGATCATGACATTAATTGAAGCACACACTTATATATTACTTCACTTCTCTACCTTTGGAGATTGACATCTTCACTATGCGGAATTAGATATATTGACTTGCACGTCACTTCTCTTATTACTCATATGAGACTAGTACTTTTACTTATGAAAGGTTAGTACAAAGATAATCATCATATTATAGGACTTTGGAACATGACAGGATTGGAAAATGCTATTCAAGCATAAATAGATTTTCCTACATTATTACTCCCTTGAGATAGTTCTTTTAGGAATTACAACATTATGACATCTTACTGAAGCTTTGGATCATTAACCAATGAGTGAGAGACATGTGAATAAATTGGCAATATAACATCCTTGGAAACACAACACTATTGGAACCATTGAACCATGAATATGAGACATGTGATGCACAATTGATCAATGAGTAGAAACTATGTTATAATGACCATTGATAACCAGATATAGGATACCTTAGCACATTTCAGAATAGGACAAGTGAAAAGATACGGACAGAGTAACCTTACATACCTTGTATTCTCAATACGATTCTACAATATTAAGTGTGCATACAATAGTCCCGCTCCATCCTTGTGTTTCGCTCTACAACATAAGTGCATAACGAAACCAACATTAATCACCAATGACCTTATAATGGCATACAATAACAATAAGTCACATGTTTAGCTTTAACATGTCATTCCCCCTTGACAATACCATTTATGAAATCATCATACCAATAATCCCACAATATTCCATACATTGACCAACACATGATAACCAATAGCATGTCACACCAAGCTCATATTTTACACTTCTCCATCACCACAACATCACAATTATGCCATCACTTTACTTCAATACACCTCACAACAACAAATCGGCCAAAATCCCATAATTTACACTTATAGAAAAATAATAATTTTAGGACCATAATAACACCCTACATGTTGTTATTTTATCCCTACCATGCTTTTTCATCAAGACCACAAGTTATAATCCAGGTTACAATCCTATGGATTTCACATCTTTTACCAAAACACAAAACACCATATGCAACACTTCCAAGCATAACCAACATGATATACATAATCTCTCACGCTCATAATATGTTAAAGTACAAGAATAATCACTTACCCAAGCTTGTAAAATGGTGATCTTGCTCCAAAAAGTGCCTTAGGGTTTGAGATCCCAAAAGGGTGTTCTTGAAAAGTCTAGAAAAAAAAAAGGATAGAAAAGCATGTGTCTTTTGTGGATTAAAAATCTGATTTGTGCCCCTTTTATAGATCCTTGAAGTCCTCTTTATCCACCTTTCTCAATTATTGATTAGTCAAAGGAAGAATGGGTCATTTGACCCATTCTTGGCCCATGTCTTTTGCCTTATTTTGGGCCTCTTTTGAGCCCAATTTACTTAATACAATAAAATCAATAATTCCTCATGTTTAATTCATTTCATATGTGTTACAACAATATTCCCACTCACGCTATTCATATCCATGGCCTCAATCCCAAAAACAAGTGATTCTAGCCACGTATGGCTCATTTGGACCAAAAGGGTAAGACCGTCATTTTGACGCTAAATTCGTTCTCGAGTAATTTTATCATACCAACATAATATATTTCTCATTTCATGTATATCTCATGTTTGTATAAGAAACGTGGCAAAAATCGGCTCAATATGTCCCCGGGCACCCTTGGGACTTAAGAAAAATTCCAACTTTTGAAAGGTGCGCACAAGCAGCCCGGCACGCCCTTGGGCGCGCTACCTTACTGCCTGTGGACTAAAAATTTTAGCCCAGAGTGGCCCGGCACACCCCTGGGCGCGTCCCACCTCTTTTTTTTTAAAATTTTCGTTTCTTCGACTTTTCTTCGCGGATTTGGTTAGACACTTCAAGTCCTATTCTTTACCTTACTTCTTACCCTTAATATCCTTTATTTAGAGGTCATCTTAGCCTTATTTTGAACCCCACAACTGTGCCATAAAACTCACAAAACAACTCTTATGAAGGGCTAATCACATGTATGAAGCCAAATTTCAATTTCCTCAACATTAACATTACCAAATGCATACTTATAGCTCTCGACACCTAAGTATACATTGTTCAACGTCGTCAAGTAGGGTTGGGAAGGTACGGGGTGTTACAGGACCTCTTCTGGAGTTCCAATGAGATTTATGTCATCAACATAAACAGTAAGAATAACAAACTCTGATGTTGTTTTCTTAATGAAAAATACAATGACAAATGACATCATTTATATGGCCTTCATTTATCAAGAATTCACTAAGGCAATTATACCATATACGCCCTGGTATTTTAGACCGTATAATGATCTTTGTAATCTGATTGAGTAAATTTCTTGAGATTTTGAACTATATGCTTTAGGCATTTTTAATCCTTCTGGAATTTTCATATATGTTTCATTATCAAGTGACAACATTCAATATTAAATACGTGACATCTTCTAGTGTCTGGACTGCAGGCCAAATAAACTTTATGCTTACCAAGAAGCATATTTGACTTGATAATTATTTCTCTGTCAGCATGCTTAAATAAATGTAGAATTCAGATCCTCATAATCTTGTACAATATTGCGCGCTATATTGTACTAAAGATATTGTCGACAAAATATTTAAATCGATTCATAATGCGATATAACTTATTGAGATCTCACCACTTCATTATTTTTCTTAGGTACCTAAACCTCTCATGAGGATTCATGAAGTATTATGTCGTATGCTCTTCAAGAGCATGTTACCTCCTTATTATGATCATTTGCTTTATTATTTTATTTGAAACCGATTGGTCTACCATGCTTCATGCATATTGTAGACTCTGTCCTTCAGGGACACATAGTAGGAGCATCTGCAACTAAATATGAAATCACTTTTGAGTCAGCGAATGCTTTTAGCATTTGACTTGAATTATCTTTTAAATGAGGATTGTACCTTTGGCTTTAGACTTTCTGCTTTGAGAGGAAAGACGATAATTCACAACGTATTTCTTAGTTGCTTATTATCTCCCACTCATGTTAGAAAAACTAACATATACTCCAATCTACTCTGGGGAATCCATCTTTGTGCATCATGGTATATCCATTAATTACATACCACACATTAAAAATCTATTAGATGGTATATTTGATTTCTGACCCTGAACCAATTGAGAGGGAGGAATTGATCATAATTTATTGGTCTAATGCATATAAATGCTATTGTATACAATATGTCATATTTCAGACCAATAAATGAAGATTTGTTCTCATAAGCAATGGTTTAGCTATTTATCGATAGCATTCAATGCCAAACCAGCTTGAATATAACCAACATTATCAAGATCAATTGTCTTGATTACACAATCTAGAAATTATGCTCTTAACTCAATTTAATTGAGCAGGCAACTTTATAAATGTCAAACTGTTAGTTGACAATAAACATATATGTGACCACCTTATGGATGCATCATATCACATGACAGGTGAACGGGCTCTTACTCACCTTTTATACTTTCCAGAATTTAGGAGATTCAGTCCCAACATTAGCTGGTCCAATCAAGTTATCATGAGAACAAGCAGCAATAATTCTTGAATAATCTTCTAGTTCTTCAGTATATGTCTAATACTCAATATGCTCATCTTCGGAACGGCAAAATTATTCATGCCAACAGATAAATTATTTGAACTAGTAAACTCCAAGTTTACCATGGCATGTGCTATTTACTAGAGTAAATTTCAAAGTTCTACTACTTCGAGAGTAGTTAACAAGATTTTATTATTGCACAATCTTACCACTTCTGGAGTAAATTTCAGCTTTACTACTTCAGGAGTAAATTTTAGATTTACTACTCCAGGAGTAAATTTCATATTTACTTCTTCAGGAGTAAATTTCAAAGTTCAACAATCAATTACACAAATATTCTCACGATTGATTATTAATCCAAATAAACTTTGAGGAGTATCCATATATTCTTCAAGATGAAAATATAAACAAAGTAAACATCATAGTATTAATAATAAACAACGTATTACACATAACTATATTTATTTACAAGACTAGAGAAATACAACTAACAGGAACGTAAACTAATACAACCAACAAAAAAGTAAAATACCATAACAGATTCGTCATCGACAAGGTGATCTATATTTCCTTAAGGGAGTTTGAAGAATTCTGCAATATCTAAATGCATAGGATCAATATTATCTTCAAAGATAAAGTTTATTTCTGCATTATTATCCATCTCCTTCAGGGATGCTTGGTAAATATCAATTAAATGCCTTGGTGGATGACAGGTACGTGACCAGTGCCCTTTTTCTCCACATCGATAGCATCTATTTCCTAAATTATTCCTTTGTACCACTTCAGGATTTTCACCCTTCTTCTTAAACTGCTAGTAAGGAAGGTTATTATTTAGTGCAAGATCATCACCATGATTAAAATTTCTTCCTCTACCACGGCTATAACTACGATTGGGCCCAGGACCTCTTTCACACCTAGATTGGTGAAATTTTGCAGCATTCACTTCAGGGAATGGATCACTACTAGGAGGTCGACTCTCATGGTTTTTCATCAAAATAACATTATGTTGTTTATCAACAAGAAGATACGAAATTAATTTAGAATACTTTTTAAATTCCATTTCTCGATATTACTGTTGTAGGAGCATACTCGAGGCAGGATAGGTGGAGAAAGTTTTCTCCAGCATATCATGATCTGTGATATTTTCTCTACATAAATTTAACTATCATTTAAGTCTAAATATGGAAAAATTATACACAGTTATATCTTTAAAATCTTGTAATCTCAAATGGGTCCATTCATAATGTGTTTGTGGAAGAACGACCATCTTCAGGTGGTCATATCTATCTTTTAAATTGTTCCATAGTATAAGCGGATCCATAATAGTGAGATATTCTAATTTTAAGCCCTCATTGAGGTGATGACGGAGAAATATCATGGCCTTGGCACGATCTTGATTCGATGCCTGGTTTTTATATTTGATGGTGTCTACCAGACCCATCATATCCAAATGGATTTTGGCATCATGTGCCCAAGATAAGTAGGTTCTGCCCGATATATCCAGGACAAAAAATTCACGTTCAGATAGATTCGATATTTTTTTAAGAAAAATAAGTTCTGACCTTTAAAAGTATTTGCTTGAGATGACAGAGTCTCGTGCTGATAACGTATCAAATAATGAAAGCTTGAAAAGTAAACTTAAAACAAATGTAACAAGTGGGGAGAGGGAGAAGTAGCCAAAGTCTTATATTGCTTTTCCTTTTCTGTTTCGTGTGTATTACTGTTGCGACCCAGCTATACACGCAAGTGTACGTGATCGTGCAAGTAATAAAGTGGCTCCTTTTAAAGAGACGGATATCGAACCCAAGGGACTTTCGTCAACAGAAATCAACTCTGGACGTCAAACTATAATTAAAAAACTAGTGTTGCGAAAACGACAATGGATTTGGTGCTTAAAATTTAATGATTGCGGACTAAGAATTGGGTAACAATTGGTTTTTTTTTGTACGGTTCAAAGGGACTCTCCTTAGTAAAAGAACCAAAAACAAACGCTAAGGAACCCAAAATAAAAGCATACAGCAGTACACAACATACAGCAGCACACATATACATACATACAAGGGAAGTCCATCACACCCCACCCCACACTTAAAAGATTAGCACTGTCCCCAATGCTACCAAAATAAACAAAGCAAGAGTAGGATGTAAGGAGCTCCCTGGTCAGTCGAGGTAGTCGTCATCCTCCGGTCCACGGACATCTAACGGTGGATCATCTGCCTCAGCTTCCTCATCCTCAGAACCACTCTGGAGGTCCTCTTCATCTGTGGGGACATCATCGTCCACAGGATCCACAAAGTCAGGACCAATCCTCAATAAGGCCATGGCATGCTCATTGAGAGGATAATCCCTCTCTACCTGGCTCAGCTCATCCGCCGTAGAGGGCCTACCCCAGTTCTGTGTCGCAGCATCTCCAATCCATACATACGGGCTAAAATCCCGTCATCTCGAGCATGACGCTTTGCTAATGTCAAAGTGGGGCCGAGTGAATCTGGCGCCTTAGTCTGGGTGACATCCACAGGCGTCGTCATCAAAGGAGGATGATAGTCAAAATTTTCTTCGGGCACTTCGAATGCTCGCATTAATTTGGTCAATAGTCCACCGAAAGCATATCGAAGACCTCCATGAAGGTGAGCTCGCCGCATTGCTGACAACAAAACAGAACCAACATCAATCTCTGCATCAGTCATGAGAGCATATACCAGACAGACGCGATCTCTTGTAACTTCAGTCATGTGGCTCCCCGGAATTAAACAACAACATACAATCTTAAGCCAAATCCTAGCCTCTTTGTTGAGATGGGCAAAGGGTAGACTCTTGTGGTACCCTCGTTGGTGATGGCGAAGCCACCTCACAGTTGAACGTGGGCCGCACAGAGTGTGTCAAATTTCAGCATATGGAGGCCTGGAATTTAGCCTGAGTATGTCTTGAGGACTCGCACGAGTGGGAACCCCCAATAATCCAGTCAAGCTCAAGGAGTCAAGTATCACATCTGAACCTCGTACCACCACCGAGCATGTAGGTGCGTCAGGGTTCCAATTTCCGTACAATTCCCTCACCAGGTGGAGGTTGCAATCTGTAGGTCTGTTGAAAACAAAGCCCATCCCCACTTGCTCAAGCCGAGCCAAAATTCTTGGGTAAGCTCCAGCAAGGCTTGCCCTATCAATACACTCATCGGAGAAATAATTAGCTTTCGGATGGATTTTGTACCAATTTTTCCCCGCACTGGAGACCGCGTGTAGCCCATACTTCCGTTTTTGCCCTTTAGGGACTAGGGGAGCTGCGGGCACCTTATTACCCGACCGACGTCTCTTGTGAGAGCGAGAGGCTGCTACATTAGAATCAGACATAGTACCTGTAGCATAGGTCCATAACCAAGTCAATAAAACATGTAACAAATAGCTAACCGACTTGCTGCTCAGTGACGTTGAGGGACACCCCACACCTAGTCGCTTAGCACCAGGTCAAAATAATTATGGGCGGAGGGTACTCAGACTTCCACTCATCACTCAATGCCCCAAAACCAATTTCCCACCATAAATAAGTGTACAGTCTTAATAACGAAATCCAGCAATAATCATGTATATTCCACACATATGAGTTGTATTCGGTGATTTCCACCACTAATTTGCTCAATTTTGCACCAATAAAGATAAACCCACTTCCATTTTTTGCACCACAATAAGATTATTAACCACAAGTGCACAGGCCTTCCAAGTTCAATGTAATGCCACCAATCATATGATAGGACGCCAAGTCAACAAACCATGAAAATATTATGTTCATAAACAAAATCAAGAGTACCCAAAATCGCATAATTCATGGCAATTTGTAGAAAGAGAAAGTGAAGGAGACATACCTTGAGAGCTTTGATTTGTGACTTGAACACAATCCCAGAGTGAGAAAGCAAAGAGTCGAACTTTGTGTGGGCAAGAAGAGAAAAATAATAGAGAAAATTTTTGAAGTTGGGGGGAGAAAATCGTGAGTTTAGGTGTGGGGTGTTGGAATATTTGTGACGAATGAAGTAATTTGAGGATTTAAAAGAGGAGGGGTGGGGGTGGGTCGGTTCTCTTTTAAGAAAAGAACTAAAAAAATTTAATAAAGGGTAGCGGCGTGGCACGCTGCCTAGCGCGCTACCCCACTGCCCACCTTAACCAAAAATCGTGCACAGGCAGCGTGGCACGCTGCCTAGCACGCCTGTGCACTGCCCACCTAAACCAAAAATTGTGCACAGGCGGCGTGGCACGCTGCCTAGAGCGCCTGTGCACTGCCCATGCGTGCTGAATTTTTGGGGAAGGCAGCGTGGCACGCTGGCCAGCGCGCCTCCCCACTGCCTCAACAAATATTTTTTTTAGCTTTTTCAGCCTGGCACGCTGGGTAGCGCACTCCACACTTATCCTCATACCTGAGCAATTTTTTTACATTCGTTTCATAATCTTGGGGCTTTTACAAGTCCCAAGACTCGAAGCTTTGCTCCAAAACATGTCCTGCCTGCCCGGCACCTTCAAATAATCATCCATCCGCCAAATTTACCTTTTTCTTGTGGATTCTTAGACCAACATACTCCGTGCCTCTACATGAACACAAAATCCTGGCACTACATTAGAAAACAAAAACTGTAAAAGAGATGGGTTGCCTCCCATCAAGCCCCTTAGTTTTGGTCGGGGCACGACTCTTCTTTTTGTATTTTTACTTTATAAATCTAACTATTACAACACATGCATGGGTTGCCTCCCATGTAGCGCCTGGTTTACTGTCGCGGCTCGACCAATTATAAGAGCTCAGTTATCATCAAGGCGAAGCACATCCTTCGTCTGCTTCTCTTCCTCACCGAAGTAATGCTTCAATCTCTGGCCATTTACCATAAACCTTGTACCATCCGCCTTGTTTACAAGTTCCACCGCACCATGAGGTGTAGTGCGACTTACCTCAAAAGGCCCACTCCACTTAGATCTTAGCTTGCCCGAAAACAACCTAAGTCTTGAGTTAAACAAGAGTACCAACTGACCTGTCTCAAACGTAAGAGGAAGAATATGCTTGTCATGCCATCGCTTCATTTTCTCCTTGTAAATCTTAGCATTTTCATATGCATGGGCGCGAAATTCTTCCAACTCATGGAGTTGTAACAACCTCTTATTACCTGCAAACCCCGAATCTAGATTCAACTTCTTTACTGCCCAATATGCTCGATGCTCAAGCTCAACTGGGAGGTGACAAGCTTTCCCAAAGACCAAATGATAGGGAGAAGTCCCTATAGGAGTCTTATACGCCGTTCGATAGGCCCAAAGAGCATCATCCAGCTTAAGTGACCAATCTTTCCTCTAAGTAGTCACCGTCTTCTGCAAGATTTGCTTTATCTCCCGATTAGACACTTCCACTTGGACACTTGTTTAGGGATGATACGATGTTGAGACCTTGTGTTTTACTCCATACTTTTCCAATACATTCTTCACCAAATAATTTATGAAGTGTGATCCTCCATCGCTAATAATATCTCTTGGAGTTCCGAACCTAGTGAAGATGTGCTTTTGAAAAAACTTTACCACAACTTTGGCGTCATTAGTAGGAAGAGCTGCAGCCTCTACCCATTTGGATACATAATCCACTGCAACGAGTATGTATAGATTTCCATTCGACTGTGGAAAAGGGCCCATGAAATCAATCCCCCATACATCAAAAATTTCAACTTCTAGGATGTTGTTAAGGGGCATCTCATGTCTCTTGGCAATCGTCCCCATACGTTGGCATTGATCACAATTCTTTACAAAGGCATGAGCATCTTTAAAAATCGAAGGCCAGAAGAAACCTGATTGCAATATTTTTTGGGCTGTTCATTCACCACCATGATGTCCACCATAAGGTGATGAGTGGCATTTCTTTAACACTTGCTTAACTTCCGCATCCGGAATACATCTTCGTACTATTTGATCAGGCCCTTGCTTGAATAAATACGGCTCATCCCATATATAAAAGCGTGCCTCATATGCCAGTTTCTTCTTCTGTTGAGGACTCGAATCAGGAGGAAATAATCCACTTACCAATAGGTTCACAATGTCTGCATACCATGGCAACTCCTCGACCTTTAATACCAACAACTGCTCGTCTGGAAATTCCTCACAAATATGCCCATCATCCTCTATATGTGTAGAGCTCTCAAGTCTAGAAAGATGGTCAGCAATTTGATTTTCTGTCCCCTTTCTATCTTTAACCTCTAAGTCAAACTCCTTTAGCAATAGGATCCATCTAATCAAGCGTGGTTTAGCATCCTTTTTATTGAACAAATATCGTATCGCTGCATGATCCGTGTATACAATAACACTTGTGCCGACTAAATATGATCTTAATTTATCAAATGCATATACCAAAGCTAGCATCTCTTTTTCCATCACAGTGTAATTCATTTGGGCCGCATCGAGGGTCTTGCTCGCATAATAAATAAAGTGAAATACCTTATTCTTCTGTTGACCTAGAACCGCACCTACTGCCCCATCACTTGCGTCACACATGAGCTCAAATGGCAAAGCCCAGTCAGGAGCAATGAGAATAGGTGCCTCTACCAACTTCTTTTTCAACACCTCGAATGCCTTCACACATGATTCACAGAATACAAACTTCACATCTTTCTCCAGGAGTGCACACATGGGACGTGCAATTTTGGAAAAATCTTGAATAAACCTTCTGTAAAATCCCGCATGACCCAAAAAACTTCGCACCCCTTTAACCGATACAGGTGGAGGGAGTTTTTCAATAGCTTCGATCTTTGCCCTATCAACTTCCAGCCCCTGCTTTGACACTTTATTCCCAAGAACTATACCTTCTGTCACAAGGAAATGGCACTTCTCCCAATTGAGAACAAGATTAGTTTCTTCACACCGAGCAAGGACTTTATCCAGGTTTTGCAAACATACCTCGAAAGAGTTACCAAAGACTGAGAAATCATCCATAAAAATCTCTACAAACTCCTCCACCATGTAGTAAAAAATAGCCATCATGCAATGCTGAAAGGTAGCCGGTGCATTACATAATCCAAATGGCATACGCTTGAAAGCATATGTGCCGTAAGGACATGTGAATGTAGTCTTCTCTTAATCTTGGGGATCTATAGTAATTTGATTGTAACCGGAATACCCATCAAGAAAGCAATAATACTCCTGCCCGGATAAACGATCCAGCATCTGATCAATAAAAGGGATTGGATAATGGTCCTTCCTCGTAGCATCATTAAGTTTCCGGTAATCCATGCAAATACGCCATCCAGTTACAGTTCTTGTAGGAATCAGTTCATTATTGTCATTTGTGATCACCGTCATACCACCCTTTTTTGGAACACATTGTACTGGGCTCACCCACGTACTATCAGAGATAGGGTAAACAATGCCAGAATCCAGCCACTTAATTACCTCCTTCCTTACTACTTCTTTCATTACCGGATTTAAGCGTCGTTGGTGTTGTCCACTCGACTTGTGCCCTTCTTCCATGTAAATTTTATGCATGCATAAGCCCGGATTAATCCCATGGATGTCAGACATCTGCCAACCAATAGCCTTCTTTCTTCGCTTTAGAATCAACAATGCCGCATCAACTTGTTCTTGTGACAAATCTGCTGCCAGAATAATAGGAAGAGTCTTGTTTTCACCTAGGAAAGCATATTTAAGATGCGATGGAAGTTCCTTCAATTCAAGCTTCGGTGCTTCCTCAATTGAGGGCTTAGTTGTAGGACCGAGAGGACGATTTAATGGTTCCCATCTACCCTCTTTAGCATAGATACCCATAAGATCAAGAACTTGCACCATCTCACTAGCTTTTGCATCACCAAACACATCTTGCCCCATCAAAACTTTTTCCAACGGATCTGTAGATAAAGTGTAGATGCTTTCAACCGCCGAATCTATAGCTGTGATAGCCGACAAGTTCTCATAAATCTCTGGAAGCTTCAAAGCCCTATATACATCAAAGACTTCAACCTTATCATGAGCTCGCATAGTAAGTTTCCCTGCTGCTACATCAATGATTGCACCTCCTGTAGTCTTTACAGACACGATCCCCCAGAGTAATCTTTACAGTGAAGCTTCCAGGATCTTTCAGCTTAGTAGGTAACCGGTTCTGAATGCGAGAACTAACCTCCTCAGTCAAAGCCACTGTGGCATACTCTGTCAATCTACTCTTGTTTGCTACAATGTCTTTCACGAACTTGGCATACTTTGGAATACCCTGCAAGATATCCACAAGAGGCACATTAATGTGCACCTGTTTAAGTAATTCAATGAACTTACCAAAGCATTCATCCTCCTTCTTCTTTTTGAACTTCTGAGGGAACGGAGGAGGCAATTTCACACTAGGTCTCACTGTATCATCTTTGGAGCTTTTGGTAAACTCCACTTGTTCGTCTTCAATCACCACTACTTTTGGCTCCAATTCTTTCGCTGGTGCAACTGTATCCTCTAACTGCTTACCACTACGGGTAACTATAGCATTCACCTGCTTGGGATTTGGCTCAGTATCTCCTGGAAGACCTCCTTGGGGCCTTGTATTCTGTGCATTAGCTAACTAGCCAATCTGCTTTTCCAAATTTTGAGTAGCCAACTGATTGTTCCTCACATCTGCTGCTAGCTTCGCTTGTTCAGCCATAATCTGTTTTAACATATCCTCCACACTCATATCTCCAGGCTTAGCACCCACTTGATTTCCTTGACCTTGCTGTTGGTTGTACTGAGGGGCATATCCTTGAGGCCTATATTGATTTTGATTTCCTCCCCATGAGAAGTTCGGATGGTTTTCCACCCGGCATTATAAGTGTTACCGTAGTTCTGAGCTCCACCTCCCATTTGGGCATTACCAACAAAATTTACTGAATCCGGATTAGCACTACACAAATCGCTGGTATGATCACCATTTCCACATACACTACACATTACAGAAACCTGTTGCTGGACTACATTCACGGGAGCTGGTTGTTGCCCCAAATTCAAACTGCTAAAGTGATTGTTCATCATGTTTTGCATAGCTGAAATTTGGACAGATAATGCTGTGACTGCATCCACATCTAGTTTTCCAGCAACCTTCTTTGTAGAATTTCTCGAATTATCACTATGTCAGTCTGGATTTCCCTGCGAAATATGATTCAACAGAGCATATAATTCATCATACGTCTTCTCTAAAGCCTGTCCACCTGCAGCTGAATCAAGTAGAATTTTAGTGTTGGGGTCGAGAGCCTCTATAAACGTATGCACCAACACTTCATTAGCTTGGTGGTGGTGAGGACAATCCCTCAGCATGGATTTGAATCTGTTCCAAGCTTGGTACAAATTCTCATCATCTCTCTGTCTGAAACTTAGTATCTCACTCCTCAGCTTTGCTGTCTTTCCAGACAGAAAGAACCTTATCAAGAATTTCCAAGCAAGATCATCCCAAGTAGTGATAGAATTAGCCGGCTCTGCATCTAACCACCTTCTTGCTTCCCCCAACAGAGAAAAGGGAAACAAAGTAAGTCTCACATAATCTGAAGACAAACCCGCAGGAATATATGTGTCACTGATTTCTAGAAAATTCCGAATATGCCTCTGCGGGTCTTCATGAGCAAGACCAGTAAACTGTCCACTTGAGTGCAAGAGTTGCACCATGTTCTATTTAAGCTCAAATCTACCTCCAGCTGCCGGTTTGAGAATACTGGAGGTCACATTAGTGGCGAGTGGGATTGCCACATCACGGACTGTTCTAGCTGCCATCACTTTCGGTTCACGTCTCTCTGCACCTGGTTCTTCAATTCTCACGGGATTACCCCGTATTCCTTCGCCAGCCAGTTCGACTTGTGGGATTGGGTAGTATGCAGCCTGTCTCCTCAATCTATTGAAATATCTTTCAGGTTCAGACTGCGGGGCTACCAAATCCTTGTTCCTTGCCAGTGTTCCGATGAAGCAAGCCTGCAAAATAGAACAGCTAAGATCAAGTTGTCAACACGTAGCTGAAAATTAAAGTACAAACGTCAATAATTGAAATCTATCTATTTGAAAGTCCCCGGCAATGGCGCCAAAAACTTGTTGCGACCCAGCTATACACGCAAGTGTACGTGATCGTGCAAGTAATAAAGTGGCTCCTTTTAAAGAGACGGATATCGAACCCAAGGGACTTTCATCAACAGAAATCAACTCTGGACGTCAAACTATAATTAAAAAACTAGTGTTGCGAAAACGACAATGGATTTGGTGCTTAAAATTTAATGATTGCGGACTAAGAACTCCTATCTTTGCTACCGTAACTTTGGGTTTCGCAAATTTGCTTGAAAAATCAATGAAAAGTAAATTCCCAGGGCTAAGGCACCTTGAACATCATCTCTTGAGCATAATTGTTGTGGGTTTAAGCATTTTGAGTAGTTTATCATGGTTATTGATCCCAAGGTTAATTTTACAACTATATTCGTCTCCAAATTATAATTGTCTACTAGAACTTAGAAACCTACCTACATCTGTGAGTGGTGATAAGCTTAACCAATTCTAGAGCATTCAAGCTTTCTTCTTGTAATTGACCAAGTGTGGGTGGTAAGGTACCTTTCGGTCCTAACCACAGGTCAATCCCTTAGAATTACTCTCCGAGACAGACCATACTTCATATATTCAAGTTCTATCTCTCAGTTTCTCTCTCGAGCTCACTTTAAGACAAGAAATATATTCTAATGGTGATCAAACATCAAAATAATGAATGTTAGAATATATGAATAACCATTTTATAATAAACTCCAGCAAAAACCAATACAATTAACCCAAGAGATTCATGTTCTTGGCCTTAACCCCAAGAATGAGGTATTTTAGCCACTCATAATGTTTATCAACATCCAAAAGTAAATAAATACCATAAAAATACTTAAAAACTGAAAAGAAGAGGAATGGAACCTAATTAATATGCCCCAAAACGCCCCAAATATTCTAAGGATGATGGAATGTGATACAATAACTCAAAAGCCCTATTTATAGATCCAAGTCGAGGCAAAAATCGGCCAAAAAATGACCCGGCACGCCATTGGGCGCGCCTAGCACTTAGGCAGATTTTGCCTCAGCAAGAAGGGTGCTCCCAGGCGGCGTGGCACGCTGTCCAGCGCGCCTGGTCACTGCCTAAACAGGTGAGATTTTTGCCAAATGCGGCCTGGCACGCTGCCTAGCGCGCCAGGCCCTTTTTTTGTAATTTTCTATCTTTCGTCGACTTCTCTTCGCGGATTTGGATGGATTCTTTGAGATAAACTCTTTGGCTTGTATCTTATCTTCAATATTCTTCACTCGTAGCTCCTCCAAGCCTCACTTTCCATGCCAAACATGCTCCAAAAAGTCGCAAATTCCACCTACAAGAGTCTAATCATATTGGTTAGCACATTATCTCATTTTCCATCAAAAACTTATATAATACACAAGTATTGTTCTCAAAACTAAGGTAATCATGGGTTAAAGTCGCTACTAAGGCATATAAATACGCCTCAGATCAATTACAAAGTGAAAAAGAAAGGCTATTTATAGCCAAATGACTTGACCTCCAAGTTTATTTACTGAGGCAGTAATAGTACTTAGGCCATGGTCATCCACACTTTGGGTGACATGACACCCATTTAAAATACAACACTCCCCTAGAGGTATGCATCGGTCGGTTCGGTTCGATTTTATGTATTATTGATTTGGTTTATCGATTTTCAATTTTTAAATATGCTAAACCAATAACCAAACCAATAAGATTTTTTTTTATTAGTTTTCGGTTTACCGATTTTAAGTCCTTAAAAGTTCAATTTTTGATTTAACAGATAATAAAATACTCATAAATAGAAATAGTAGCAACTAACATGAAAAGAATCTGAATCTTAGTTGTAGTCAAAATTCTACATGATGTGTTTTAAAATTACAAGAATCTTCAAGCTTGAACTGAATGTTAGTTCAGGAAATTGAATAGGTTTGTTAGTTTGTAGAAATTAAAGAGAAATTAAGAGAAGTGTGTGTGTATATATATATATATATATATATATATATATATAAGTAGGGGTAAAGTAGTAATTTAGTATATTGGGTTATCGGTTAACCCAATAACCCAATAAGGAAAAATTAAAACCGAACCAATAATCCAATAAAAAAAATTATAAAACCATTAAAAATCATTAAACCAATAATAATAAACCTATAGAATTTTTATCGGTTCGGTTTATTGGTCGGTTCGATTTTTGCCCACCCCTACACTTCTCCTTGTATGTCCATATAAAAGAGAATCTAGTGAATACACATTTGAGTGTTGCCTTATTAAAAACCTTACCAGGAAAATCCAGTGGGATAAAATCTTGGTTAAGAAAAAAAAGAGTACAGTTCGTATTCTTACTCACCCTGATGAAGACCCCGATTCAAATGGTTAAGCTTTCGCATTCCAATCTTGTGTACCATCTTCTCAAGAGTTGATGTTGGTAAAGACTTAGTGAACAAATCTGTTGGATTGTCATTTGAACAGATTTGTTGAATATCAATATCACCATTTCTTTGGAGATCATGTGTGAAGAATAACTTTGGTGAGATGTGTTTCGTTTTGTCTCCTTTTATGAAGCCTCCTTTTAATTGGGCTATGCAAGCAGAATTATCTTCATACAGGAAGATGGGTAGCTTGACATAAGACTTTAGGCCACATCTTTCTTTGATGAAATGCATCACTGATCTCAACCATACACATTCTCTATTTGCTTTATGAATAACTATTATCTTAGCATAATTTGAAGAAGTAGCAACAATAGACTGATTTGTAGATCCCTATGATATAGCTGTACCTCTATACATAAACACATAGTCTATTTGAGATCGACCTTTATGTGGGTCAGATAAATAACCTGCATCTGCATGACCAACAAGATCTGCACTAACTTTGTTAGTATAAAATAAACCCATATTAATAGTACCCTTTAGATATCACAATATATGCTTAAATCCATTCCAATGTCTAAGTGTTCGGGAAGAACTATACCTTACTATTAAATTAACAAAAAATGCTATATCTGAACTTGTAGTGTTAGCAAGATACATAAGTTTACCAATAGCACTGATATATGGTACTTCAGGACCAAAAATCTCTTCATCCTCTTTTTGAGGTCGAAACGAATCTTTACTCGCTTCAAGTGATCGAACAACTATTGAAGTACTTACTAATGTGCTTTGCCCATGTAAAATCATTTCAAAAGCTTCTCAGTATAGGCAGATTGATAGATAAAGACCCCTTCTGCTAAATGTTCAATTTGTAGACCAAGACAAAGTTTTGTCTTTTTCAAGGTCTTTCATCTCAAATTCTCTCTTTAGATATTCAATTGCCTTTTGGACCTCTTCTGGAGTTCCAATGAGATTTATGTCATCAACATAAACAGTGAGAAAAACCAACTCTGATGTTGTTTTCTTAATGAAAAATACAAGGACAAATGACATTATTTTTATAGCCTTCATTTATCAAGTACTCACTAAGGTGATTTACCACATATGCCCAGGTGCTTTAGACCATATAACGATCTTTGTAATCTGATTGAGTAAATTTCTCAAGATTTCAAACTATATGCTTTAGGCATCTTTTATCCTTCTGGAATTTTCATATATGTTTCATTATCAAGTGACAACATTCAATATTAAATACGTGACATCTTCTAGTGTCTGGACTGCAGGCCAAATAAACTTTATGCTTCCCAAGAAGCATATTTGACTTGTTAATTATTTCTGTGTTAACATGCTTAAATAAACGTAGAATTCAGATCCTCATAATCTTGTACAATATTGTGCGCTATATTGTACTAAAGATATCATCGATGAAATAATTAAATCGATTCTTAATGTGATATAACTTATTGAGATCTCACCACTTCATTATTTTTTTTAGTTACCTAAACCTCTCATGAGGGTTCATGAAGTGTTATGTCTTATACTCTTCAAGAGTACGTTGCCTCTTTATTATGATCATTTGCTCCATTATTTTATTTGGAAACGATTGGTCTACCATGCTTCATGCATGTTGTAGACTCTGTCCTTCAGGGACACTTAGTAGGAGCATCTGCAGTTAAATATGAAATCAATTTAGGGTCAGCGAATGCTTTTAGCATTTGACTAGAATTATCTTTTAAATGAGGATTGTACTAACGATAATTCACAACGTATTTCTTAGCTGCTTATTATCTCCTCCTCATGTTAGAAAAACTAACATATACTCCAATCTACTTTGGAGAATCCATCTTTGTGCATCATGGTATATCCATTAATTACATACCGCACATTAAAAAGCTAGTAGATGGTTTATTTGATTTTCGACCCTGAACCAATTGAGAGGGAGCATTATATTTGGGATTTAATACAGTCAATTTGGCATAATTATATTTGTGGTAGATCAAGAGCACGCGTTACTACTTAGCTTCTTATTAGTGGCGATAGTTTGCAAGGTAGTAAATATACAAAGCAAATAGTATAACTGATAAGAAAAATAGAGGTCAGAAACAAATCTGGTTAGGCGACGAAGTAACTAATTCTTCGCTCATGAACCAACCGTAATTGTAGTATCTTTTAAGTTATTTATATTCCTAGCATAATAAAAAAAAATTAAGCAAGCTAAGTCAATGGAGATAACTTAAGAACAAAGCTAAAGATTTTTATTACTTAGAGATAGAGATGAGCCAAAATCATATGGATGTTATAACGGGGAGGGGGTGCCTATTTATAGGGTATAAGGACTGCATATGACCAATAAGAGAGTGCCATTTTAACCCTTTAGTACCACAACTAATGGAAGCCGCTTACCGTCGAGTCATTGGAGGATGCCAACCCAATTTCGAGTGTCTGACGCAATTTTTCCAAGGATCACCTGTGCATCTGAGAGCCCTGATACACTGTTCGTCTATCTGTCCTTTCGTGTGAATTCACCATAGTTGCTAGTCTCGTGCTACGTCTTTCTTGCCCAAGAGAATGTTCCCTTATTTCAGTTTCATTCTTGGGATAAAGCCATTATGGGCCATTTCTGATTCTTTCTGACTTGAGTTGGCCTAATCTCTACTACAAATTATTTCATTTGATACAGATAATCCCTATACTTTTTGGGGAGCTACACTTTGTAGTAGTCGCAAAGCAGAAATGGTTACGAGAGAGCCTACCACATACTAAGTCGAGAATCCTCTCAAATGAGCCATTGCTCTTCTCCGATCTTACTGCAATGCCTCCCTTCCCGAGTCAAAAGTGAAATGTCATGATACTATTGTATGATCTTCCTTGAATACACATTTTGACATTTTTGAATCCAAATCGAGTGTCGACAAAGAGGGCGGCATTGTCGAAACACTTATTCGGTTGTATTTCTTGCTCTGATTGATGGGTGATAGAGTATTTTGCAGATTTTATGGGGCAGTCCCAAGATCATAATTTCGACCCTGTCTCCTCATTATAGTTGTCTTTTCTTTCTGATGTGGTAGTTTAACAAATGGTTTGCCCTTTGTCAATTTGTTGACCATGGGAATGGTTGAATGTTCTCTCTCGATATCTGAATTGTTACTTCTATAAAATGGTGTGTTATTCTTGATATTTCAACTATCCCGAATTGTCACATTCAGCGTGGATAACCTTTCATTTGTCAAGCATTTGGGGTCTTCCATTTCTCACATTTAATGACTCATCGCATATAAAACCTGTGTCTCCCCGATCATTTCTTCCTACATTCTCTCACTTTCGATTATCTCATACTAAGGAAGAAAGAAAAAGTTAATCAATGAAAAATTCCCCTAAAATAATCTTATTTGCCCTTTGTTTTCCCTATAGTACATTCGTCATTTTTGTTTTTCACCCCAATGAACAATCCATAGTGTCTTCGTCTGGTCTTGCGACTAAAGTGGGTAAGGATTATGGGAAAAACCAGGGGTGAAGGTGGCAGGAGATATTCCAACCTGTCACCCATCTCTACGGCGGTCCTGGTTTTTTCCATTGATGTTGTGATTAATGCCACTGTCATCATCAGTCGTGCTGGAATCTTATCCTTGGAGGTTCACTTGATCTACTTTGGCAGATCTTCTTGTGTTGGGGTATGCATTGCATTAAAGATACTTGACCATTGTGTGGAGATCCCGTGATAAAAAGACTCTCACTAGACTTTGATGGGAGAACCTGAGACGAGGAAACTTGGCCCTTCCCTATTGATGAGGATACATTGTTGCTGGGGCAAGATTCTAGGCCTATCTTATTTTAAAAAATAGAATACGTGGATTACCGACAGCTATTTTCTTGATTTATACTTAAGTTTTAGCTTTGTATGTAGTGTCATGTAATACTTTTCCTGATCTTTGTATTATGTAACATTTTGCCCCATTTGGGGGCTAATGTTGTAATAAGAATGACATTCTTAATATTTCATATTTCTCAAAAACCTCTATATCTTTTGTTTACAATAATTCACCTCCGGCCCTAGACGGGGTGATGTTGGGGCGATCGTGCTTGCGTCACTTCCCAAGGCTATAGAACCTCTACATTTAAAAAAGAATAGGGGAAGCCTTCTGTTGGAGTATTCTCCTCCTGAGAACTCCGGTCGTGACGTGAGATCGCTTGGTCTCTATGCAGGCTATTGGTCCATCTATTCCTTGCGCTTAGGATGCTTACCTTGCTTGTCTTTGCACCCCGAGGAGGCTTCACCTGATCAAGACCTCAGAGTCCCATCCCCGAGCCATTCTTACTGGCAGACTGGGCTCTTTATGATGTAGGTAAGCTTTCTCCTTTCAAGGGTGCGATATTAACGTTTACCCAAGATCAGGACAAGCAGGGTAGGGTTTATTCTTACTGGTTTTATCCAGCATGATTTTTTATATTCGTCTATAACCCTGCAACCGTGATCTCGGGAGTGACCTTCTGCACTAAGTATCGAGCCCATTCATTAGATCACTTGACTTTTGTTTCCTCTACTCTGGGATAAAGGCAAGGAGTTTGAGGGGTCCTTATCTTTTTCAACACCCGAACTGCAAAGTGCCAAGGAGATGTATCAATTCTGATGCCTTGCTTCCCGAGCACTATTGCTTTGAATCTCGTTCTAATCCATTGAGCGAGCCACGTGGCAGTCATCTCGACCCTTTGCCTTTTACGCATTTAAGAGGGATTGGGATATAAATGGCTGCCCTTTAGACCTCATACCATATTCCTTTCCATACATTTCTCATTCGTTAAGGAGAGAAAAAAAATTAGGAAGGAATCGATCCCTTCTTTATGGCACCCTTCTTCGGCCTCCCCTGATGTTTTGGTTTTGATTCAGTTTTCTTCTACAATTTTTACCTTATCTTTGTTTTTTATCTCGGGGTAAGACCCCAGGTTGTCACATTGAGGTTGTCGATGAGGGTAAGGTAAAAACTGTAGGTAAAGCCTGGGGTAAGAGAGGTCTGTAGCGGGTTCCTCCGTTCCTTTCCTTTTAACTTTACTGAGGTTGTGGCTCTGTACCTTCGGGTTCCGGTGCTCCTTTTTCAGTCTTAATAATTTTAGATATGGTAGGTTATGGAGGACGCACAGATCCATCTTATGAGCATCTTCCTATGAGTTGAGGTCTGCCTTTGTGCTCGCGGAACCGCTTCTATGGGAGCTTAGCTAAAGGTTATCAGATCTGCTTGGACCTGACTACCTTTAGCCATGAGAGCTCCTTCCCTGACCCTTATGATAGATAATGGTTGTTGGAGACAAAGGCTACTCAACTATAATCAGGCTGAGATCATGAGATTCCGTAGCTTGATTTGGATTTGCTTACTTCATAGTGGATAATTTCGGCTTTGGGCATCTCACTGTGCCACCTCAGCGATTCTTTATTGGACTTGATCTAAGAGGATTTCGTGTAGTGCTTTTGGTGCAAGGCTCTAGAGTTCTTTATGTATTACAAGTTTTATTTATCATTTTTTTCAATCAATTGAGGATGAAAAAATTATCATGTATTTGCACAACAATATTATATTGTATTTCTTTTTGCAATAAACTCGTGCTTGTTTACTCCGAGGCATGCTTTAGAGTGTTTTCTCTCATGAGGTTATTTTTATGTGATGCGGTAATAACTGCCTCTTTCTTAGTTGTCCTCGAAGGGTCACACCTTCTGTGTGGTCCATTGTTGAGCCCGCTCGAGTAGAGTTAGGTTGGTAAGTATCGATGTCGTAATTGATGATCGAAGACATTCACTAATCGATTTTTATTTTCAGTGTGCCTTTTAGGTCATCTAAATTAGTTGGTCTTTTAATATGACTTTTTGCCTTTTAGGCCTCTTAATACCTCATTATCTTGAGGAGGGATCTCCCTTATTTTTATTTTGCTATTGTCTAAGTCTGGACGTCTCCTAAATATATAGCGCATAACATTAGAGTGTTACTCTTTTTTTACAGTTGGACGTCTCCTAAATATATAGCGCATAACATTAGAGTGTTACTCTTTTTTTACAGTCGACATCAACTTTATGGACCATTCTAGGGAACGGTTTTAAAAAAACTTTTACACAGATAAACTTTTAATAATGCCTCTCATTCGGGTGTCTCTTAGCCGAGCATGTGGTGACATGGTCTAGGGTTTTTCACAATCGGATGATCAGTCTGCATAGTTTTCGTGTTTGTGCTTCACAGAGAGGCGCCTCCACATGTGGGAGTCAGTACCAAGTCCATGTGCTGATTGAGCAGCCTCGGATTCCTTCATCAATCCTTAGTGTAGACCTCGGAGTCGCTAGCTTATCTCCTATTGTCAGGGTTTGAAGAATTGCTCATTTGGCTATATTTCTTTTTAATTTTTAAAAATGTCAAGGATCCCCAATCTCAGGAGGCCCTGCTTATTTGTAGCTAGTCACAATCCGACTAGAGGATCCATTCTAGCATCTGAGATGTAACAGAGTTCCCAATTATTCGCACGTATATCAATAAATTTTAAGAAAAAACTTCTTTTATCTCTTCAATCTTTAATAGGCCATCGGTTTTTATAGTGAGAAAACATCCTAAGTTATACCTGGAAGTCACTAACCCTACCTCGTTAAAACCCTTGCCAAAAAAACCCCATTTTTGGGATAAAAATTAGACGACAGAAAAAAAAGTGTAGCTTTTCCTTTCGGGACTCTAATTGAGGTGTCCATACTCCGCACGTCGCACCACTGTCCAACAAAAATCACCAAGGACCAGGACATAAAAAGTTAGCTAAAAGAAAATAAAAAAAAGAGTGGCGTACCTTTTCGAGGATTAGTGTTTAGTTTATTATCTTTCAGGGGGTCTCGTGATCTGCAAGTGTCCTGTTACCTTCAGAACCTTTCCCACAATTTCGCTTGCCTCGTTCGCTCAGAAACTCCTTGAGGTGTCCACCCTTTAGCAACTCATGAATACTTTCCAAAGGTGGCGACAGTCTGTGGTGTCGTTCCCGTGAGTCCCATGGAACTCGCACCTAGAGGTTCTTATCCCTTGGCTCTGGGTTAGTTCAGAAGGGCTTCAGGAATTTTTCTCCCTTGATGTCCTCGATTGTTGCGACTAGATGCTCAGGGATGATATTTGAAGCAATATTCTAAGAGTATAGGCGCATCACTAATGGCTTACACTACATGTTTCACCACTTCCCGAGCCCGTAATTTCTATTGTGAGGACTCTCTCTCTGTCCTTCGATCATGTCAAGGCTGGCCTAAATCTCAAAATCCATAGCTCCTGCTACCGCTAGCCTTTGTTTCCATCGAATAACAAGTATAATGCACTTGGGTTGATCCTTTGCAGTCGTTCGAATGCGAGGGGTTTCAAGCAAACCTATATCCTAAACCTCACGAGCTCTTTAGGGGCCTAGATTTATTCCACATCCACAGGGCTTTCTCAATAAATCTCTTGTAATTTTCCTCTATCCGGATCTTTGAGTCATACAGGTTGTGCACGTCATCTCAAGTCGTCACCTCAAACTCGATCAAACTCTCTTTGAACTTGAAAGAAGCGATCGAGCTTTCTGGGTTCAATCCTTTGGTTAAGGCCTCTGTTGCCCCATCATTCAGCACTATCAACAGATGCATATTTTCTTTCTGGAACCTGGCAACAAACTCCCGAAGCAACTCCGTATCCCCTTGCTCTATTTTGAAAATATCCCTTCGACGGGGTTGCACCTTCATGGCCCCGATATGTCCCTAATAAAGTTGTCGGCCAACATGTTAAACAAATCAATAGAGTTCTCTGGATGAAGTGTATCTTTCTCTGAATTTTTTCACCATAATTGACTCACCTTCTTCCTGGGTCAAATCTTTACCATTTATTGTTGTGGTAAAGAATAGTAAATGCTCTTGGGGGTCTGAGTTCACATCGTACTTGGGATGTTTGGCAAATTGAACCTCTTTAGGATGGGCCTTGTTATAGTAACAGCCATGTAAGGTACTGTGGCGTAACTCTTGGAGTCAGGTCCCTTCACTAACGGTGGGGCTCCAGGTGAGTTATTCTTCCGTGACTGAAGCTCAAAATACTGTGCCTTCATTTCCTTTCTCAACAACTCCAGCACGGCCATCAATGAGGCCGCATCTTTGGATCTGGCCTCGTCGTCTGCCATTGTTACTCCCTCCATCCTATCCTCATGTTCTTAATTGTCTAAATCTTCCCGCTCGTTTCTTCTTGAAGCAGTTGAGGGTCACATGAGTTACACAGTCCTACAGTTCGTCTATCTTTTTGTCTTGTGCCTCCATTCGGGCCATCAACTCCTTGTGAGATGAAGCAAAGTCCTTCAAGGTTCTTTCCACATTTTCTACATGTTTACGTTCATCGTGTTTATGATGAAAGACGATTCTTCATCATTCGGGGTAGTCCTCCCCTCTCTTCCCCTCAAACTTGTAGGGTTTGTCAGCTCAGTTCCTAGAGAATGTTGGGGAGCAATAACCCCCACACGATCGTTGTTGTCATCAGCCATAACCTACTTTCCTGCAAAGTAAAACACAGGAAAAAAATGACAAAGAAAAAGAAACTAAACCCACACAGTTGCTCTGGGCCCACGGTGGACGTCAAACTATTTACCATCAATTTGGGATAATTAGATTTGTAGATGGGTCAAGAGCATGCGCTATGGCTTAGCTTCTTGTTGATGGTGATAGTTTGAAGGATAGCAAATAAACAAAGGAAATAGTGAAAATGATAAGCAAAATAGAGGTCTGACACAAATCTGGGAAGGCGACAGAGTCCACAATTCTTCGGCCATTAGTCGACCTTAATCGTAATATCTTTTAAGTTAGAGAAAATAGCCAAATACCCATCCAACCTATTACCGGATTTTCAATTACACACTTCAACTTTACAAAGGTTCTATCACCCCCCTGAACGGTTTAAAACAGAAATTATTACCTCCATAAATGCTTACGTGGCAAGGTGAGTGTATTTCACTCTCTTTGAGAGAGTGAGCACCAAAAATTAATTATTAACTTTTATTTTTAATAGTTCTTTTTATCTATATATGTATTTTTAATTATTCTTTTTTTAAAATTTGTTTTCTTTCTTCCTCATAGCAACATAGACCAATTTCCCCACCACTCACCATCTCGCTGCCATTGCCGCCGCCGCCATCTCCACTAAATTCACCATGGAACGTTAAGATTCCCCTTAATTGTTAAATTTTGATTCTACAATTTGTAAATGGAATTAGGATATTTTGAAAACTAACTCTCTATTGATATTATTGGAGTTGTTATTCATCCTTTTAGATGCCAACCTACAAGACCAATTGGATTGTCAAATTCTATTCTTTGTTCTTCGGAACCTCAATTTGACAATTTTAATCCAAACCTAAATTATTTTTTTTGAATTTTCTACGAAATTCATTTTGAGAATGGATATGAAAATGAAAAGAGGTAGCATTATCTATTGCCCTAATTTGAGCAATTTAATAATGGATCCATAGAAATAATCCTAGTATCCTTGGCTAGGAATAAAAACAAATCACTCTTTCAAGTAACCCAAAAATAAACATTAGATCTGTAACGTTGTTTACACACAATTTATAATCAAAGAGGGAAATAAAATAAACCAATTTCTTGTTTTTCCCATGCAAAAAGATTGATTTTTTCTTCAACCTCATTTGATGAATTTGTATTTTCAGCAATACCCATTAATGATTTTTGTTCAGATTCATCACTAGTAGAAGATTCTTAATCAAATTTTTCAGAAATTTGGCCCATTTTTGCATTTTCAGCTATTAGTAGAACCTTTGATATTGTTTTAATGGTGAAAAATGGTGGAAGGTGATGAAAAGAAGAAAAATGAGGAAGAAAGTAAATAAAAAATAATTTTAAATAGAAAATACACGTGTTAAATATGAGTTGGTGCGTGTATTTCACTGCCCACTTCAAATTTGGGTGTAGCGTTTTAGGGTGGAATTAATTCCACATTAAAATAGTCCAAGAGGG
Source organism: Capsicum rhomboideum (assembly GCA_031232105.1). Taxonomy (NCBI): domain Eukaryota; kingdom Viridiplantae; phylum Streptophyta; class Magnoliopsida; order Solanales; family Solanaceae; genus Capsicum; species Capsicum rhomboideum. The sequence goes on from CP124714.1 coordinate 155,151,551, forward strand.
TAATAGGACCCCCACAAAGTATAGGTGTGTAGTTGGTAATTGGGTAATAGGTTAGGGGGGCATTTGACTGCTTTCTCTTTAAGTTATTTGGACAAAGAGCATAATAAAATAAATAAATGAAGCAAGCTAAGGCAGTAGAAAAAACTTAAGAACAAATCTAAAGATTTTTATTACTTGAGAATAGAGATGAGCCAAAATCATATAGATGTAACAATGGGGAGGGGGTACCTATTTAAAGAGTACAAGGACTACTTCCGACTAATAGGAGAGTGCCATTTGAAGCCTTTAGTACAACAACTAATGGACGAGACCCACTTGTCGTTGAGCAGTTAGAGGATGCCAACCCAATATTGACGCGGCTAAGGTGAGGATCGCTTGTGCACCTGAGAGCCCTAACACACTGTCTTTCCTTTCGTGCGCGGTCACCATCATCGCTAGTCTCGTTCTACCTCTTCTTTTCCCAAGAGGACGTTCCCTCATCTCAATTTCATTCTCGGTGTTTTGCAGAGACAAATGACTAAGACTTGTTTAAATTCGAAGATTTGGAAAAAATTTCAAACTCAATTTAAAACAGAGTCGCCACTTAATTTATTTAGGAAGATTAAGAAAACCTTTAAAATGCTTAAAAAGAGTTAAAACAAAAGAATCCTTTTAAGTTAAAGAAACTTGAATAAGGGTTCTTATTAATACTCTCGAAAGGGTGTTAAGGCACCAAGAGCATCCGCTAACTTGCGACTGTCCGGACTATTTGAAATTTGTATTTATTTTACTAACTTAGGGAAAGCGATTCATTTGTTGAGACCATTTTGAAGGGAAAAGGTTTAAACATGCAGAAGTGAACAACACATATCAATTTCTTGTTTCTTAAAATAAGCAAATGACAAGATCGAATTTTAAAAGGAGTTTCAGTTTTTTAGAAAGATGAGAATCGGATCAAACTTGCTTAAGCAAAAGCAGACTTATAGCAACTCATAATGGGGAATTCAACTGAGTTATTTAATCTAACTGTTAAAGATTAAATAAAAACAACATGGGAAATTAACATATACAAGATAAACTAAGCAGAAAGGGATAGAAATGTGGGTTGTCAGCCCATTTTAATCTTGTATACTGGACAGTATACTGGCCGCCCCTAAGTTGCATGCATAATTGTATACCAATCCTTTGCTCTTGCATCCCTCTTCCACCAGTACAGAAGTTGCCTATCCTTTTTAGCCTTCTTTAATGGTTGCTACTGTCGAAACCTTCGGGGATTAATATTTTGCTCCCCTTCACCTTATGCATTTGCTTCCTTTTACCAATGTGGGCGGGGGTTTACTCGATGGAACTATTGGGCCTTTGCCCAACTTTGAAATACAAGGACGGGAGTCCAAAAAGGACTCGGACAAAGGCGTTCATGCAAAGAAAAATTAAGAATTAGCAATGGTGTAAATAAATCAAGACAATTAAAATAAATAGTCCATGGTGTTAAGGGTTGATCCATCGAGATTCTTAATGAAAAGGTAGCTCAAGCATACTTTATCAAAATCGAACAAATAAGAAAACTTTCACACAGACTATTGATCAATCCCAAATTTGTTGTTTGCAACTTATCATATTACAATAAAGTCCATTCTTTAATCATTCAGAAGAATAAAGTTTCATATTAAAAAAAAATGAAAATACGAGGGGCAACCACTGGTCATTCAAAGTAAACAACATTTTTTTCCATACATTAATAGCAAAACTTTAGACAAAATGGCCAGATTCCATAAAAGAAGTTTCATTAAAATCATGCATCACGAGTCAATGTTTCAAGCATGGTTCCAGCAATTCGGAGATACAATCTTAACTAACTAAATCTAAACAATCCAAAGTAGTCACAACTAGGCATGATTTACCAAGATGTGAAAGGTGGGTGGATTGAGGAAAGAGGAAATGTCATAGCTAGTTACTCAATTTTTAACAGAAAACATGTAGTTCGAAAAAGGGGTATGGAGGTCCTGAGTTTAGAAGTATCCTAGGAAAACTGAGTTGGTATACTCAAGGTTCTCCATAGAGCCTAATCATTCCCATCCTCCACACCATCTACCTTAAGACTACATATAAGACACATGAGAACACATATAGGAATTGGAACGAAATAGGGAATCATAGCAGTTACGCATGTGTCGAACAAGGGATTGATTTGCCAAAAATCCAACAAACAAGAATCTTAAAAAATTGTCAAGCAAACATGCTAAAGGCTAGACCTTTCATTAGTAACTGAAGCAAAACCAGAAGAGATTTTTTAGAATTGAGGATTAGGCCATAGGGATGAGCCTATTATATCTCGAGTTTCTTCTCTTTAGAGTCGATAATGAATGAACTCAAGATAAAGCTCTCTTCACCTTTCTAAAAATAATCTGAAATTAACTACAAAACAAAGGTCATGGATTTGCCTACTTATTCAAAATCCAACAGCGAGATTATGCTAGTATCAGCTAAAACAAAAATGAGTGGTGACACAGAATGAACTAACGAATCACAACGACGAGCAAACCAGCAACTGAAATTAAACTAACATAAAAGAATAAAGATGAGGAAAGAATGATTACCTTCTTTGGAGTAGCCAATCGGGACTACGAGCTTCACAGGAGAATTTTTTCGCCACTAAAAAGGGCACTCAGATTTCGTAGCCTAGAGTTTCAAGGTCAAAGTTGAGTCTCACAGAAACCTTGGCACTGAAATCTTTTGATAGCTGAAATCCCTTACGAATTGGGGATCTCTGCTATCCAACGCTTCTAACCCCTCCATATGGAAATAAAGAGGGGTTTATATAGAAATGGGATTGGGAGATTTTCAATTCATCCACCGATGTGGGATTGAGATTTTAAGGGGCTTTTTCGAGAATTACTTCAAGATAAGGTTTGAGGAGCTGAATTTGTACTATATCAATACAAATTCGAGTGAGAATTTGAATTCTTAAACGGGAATGAATGAGAAACGAGTAAAGAGGTTCCACGTCGTGGGTTCTAGAACCTTCGTAGTACAGCCCTCATGCTTTGCCCATGATGAGGTACGAAGGGGAGGGAGAATTGGGTCGGCTTTGGACGATTTGGGACTTCATTTGGGTGTCGGGTTTTCTACTGGTGTTGTTGTTGTTGTTTTGATGCTGCCATCGTTGTTGTCGGTGTTTTGGTGTACTTGTCGATGATAGAAAGAAGAGGAGTTATAAGGGTGGTTGGGCCTGGATCGATTTTGTAAGGTTGGGCCGGTAGGTGGGTTGATAATGGGCTGGGTAGGCTAGATGATTTAGGGAATAAGGGTAGAAATTAGGTTATTTAATAAATAGTCCAATCAGATTATGATTTAGTCAATTTAGTTAAATTTTAACCAAATTAAAAGATCAATTGATCAATTGCATTGGAATTGTAATCCAATTAATTTCAACTATCGCCAAATTCACCAAATCGACTAAATTGAATCAAAATTCGAAACAAATTAATAACCAATTTAACCCTAAGCTTCTTGGTTTAATAAAATAAAACAAATATCTTCCGGATAATTCACTTTAAGAACAAATTATATGTTTAAATTGAAATTCACCTATTTGAATTAATTTTCAAGATAGTTCTTGATAAAAATCTAATTTTTGATAAAATGATTATTTAAGCGACTAAAATTATACGATCTCGTATACAAGAATATGAAAATGTATAATTCATCACTTAAATGGTAAATTTAACTCAAATAAATATTTTAGAAAGCGTTTATCCGAATAAAACAAATATTTCAAACCGAAGAAACTCAGGATTAAATTTAGTTGGGGAGGGCAAAAATTAGGTGTCAACACTCGGGATAAAGTTATGGGCCCGTTTCGATTCTTCCCAACCCGAGTCGGCCCAATCTCTGCTACAAACTATTTCACCTTATACAAAATTAACCCGGGTATCATTTAGACACCTCAAATGGTTCCAACAACTTGGTTGCAACATGTCAATCAAAATTTTTAGCTTCTGAACATATATTACATGTTGGAGAAAATTGTAATTGCAATTACATCCTTCTCTTTTATTTATCTTAGGAATTGTTAGGGATGTTTTTATACTTTGAGAATAATTTTATTCCTTTTTGACAAGGTTTTTCTTTTCTATGTTTCTAAGAAGAAAAAAACAATTGATTCCTTCTCAAAAATGTGTTTTCCTCTTTTATTTACGGTAGGAATTTCTATAACTGAGAGAAATCTGACTCATTCTTGAAAATGTAATTTCCCTATTGTATATTTATGTTAGATTTTAGGAATGGAAGACTGTTGTGTTACCTTTTTTAAAAAAGACATTTTCTTCGTTTATTTACACACTAGGTAACTTGCCTGCTCTTTGCGCGATCATGAATGACCTCATTAAACTTATGACGGATCATTTTCTAATACTCAAATATTATAAATAATGAAAAGGTAAATCTTTATAAAAAATATACTATGCAAGTCTTCTTCTTTGATCAATTTTATCTTTTGTATATTTCCCTATAGAATATAAAATTTCACGGCATACACTATACTTGTTTCATAGAACTTTATGACGTGAAAATTTCCCAAAATCATCACTATTGGTTAATGTAAATTAGTCGGACATTAATAAAAAACACATAAATAAATCAATGATAATCTTAATTGAAAATTTCAGAACAATGTTTTTCCAGTAATCCTCATTCTTCATGTCACCATTGGCATATCTAAGGTTCTCTGATGGTTAATGTAGAAATATGGCATAAGTTCTTCGATAATTCCTACAACATAAGTTCTCCAATACATAATTTCTCAACTAATAGAGCACACCCAAAAAATATAGAGCACTACCTGTATAAATAAATTGAAAGAGAAGTTAAACATCTTCATTTAATAAAAATTTAGAAGAATTCATGTAATTAAAAGTAGCAGATTATAGACCACTCATAGACGTGGAATGAATTTGAGCTAAATCTTTGCAAGTTCCCTATTTCTTAATTTAAATTTTTGAATCTTTCAAAGGTTGTTTGGTCGCATATGCAAGAAACGCAAGATAGTATACAAGTAGAAGTGCAATAAATATGATCAATTATAAGATTTACAAAGCATGAAACACAATTGGAAAAAAAAATAAGACTACCATACCAAAGGTGAGCTAAAAATTGTGTTTTGGGGAAATGCTTAGCAATTAAGACCATAATAGCCATCCTGAAAGGTTTTGGAGATAGAACATACAATTTAAATCCTCTTGGGTAATGTGGAATCATGAAAAAAAGAAAGAATTAAAATTGATCGATAGATTTCTCAGAACAAACGAAAAGGAAATGAAAGATGAAATATAAATCATGGATCAACTAAACCTTCTAGGGGACTTTCTTAAAGAGGAACCACATGTAAATACCATGAAATAAGGTTTGATCCTATTCATAGTGATCCCATTCATTGACTCACCATCCTTGGGTTATAGCAAGAACCCTTTTGACCTTTAGATGCCAAATGGAATTAGCATATGAGCAAAAACACCACTTAATCTTGGAGTGTTTTGTGCAACTACAGTTGAAGAACATTACAAATTGCCAAAAATGATAAACGCAATACCATAGTGACATTGAATTATCAATTTGTCATGATTATTAGAGACACAACACTTCAAATAAAATGGTCATCGGCCCTCTCAACCACACGCATTTGAATTGCTCTATCGTGCTATAGAGTGGCTTGTGAACAATTCAGTAAATACCCTTAAGGAAACCTATGTATAGTATAACCGTTGTTTTAAATCGATCGTAGAGAAGCAAGTATCTGTTATAACACATAATCTATAGAAAAGAGAATACCAATATACAATCCATATGCAAAGTTCATTAGATGGACTTGCATTTTGTCCTAACATATGTCACATGAGTCTTTATTTTCAGATTTTACCATTTGGCAAAAGTCTTTGCTCATTGAAACACCATCAAGATCTGTATCTACCCATGCTATATTCTGTACTTAAGACACTGTAATCCAACTAATATCTGAGAGCTCATTCTCTTGCGTTGTTTTTTCGTAATGAATATACCAAGTTCTACATAACTTCTCCCATAGTCAGTTGGTCTGCACCATATTCAACCGAGCATTGTTCAGCAGTCTCTGTTAACTTACACGAGTCCTCCACGAGTCACGGGACTAGGTCCCTTGACAGAGAAGTACAGTAACTAAAGGGATAATAAAATAATTGCAAGAACAGTAAATAGCACAAGATATTACATGAAAACCTCCTTGCTCAAGGAAAGAAAAACCACGACATGTCTCACAGGATTTTCCAACTCTCCACTAAAACCAAGCAACAAAGTTATTACAGACTCGAGTAATCACAAGGATTAAACTCGTGATCCTAAATCTTGCAATAACTCTATTACAGGACAAATGCAATAACTCTATAGCATCACCGTGTCAACTAACTCTAGTCAACACTCCTAAGTAACTCTGCTCAGGAAAGACATCAAGCAAATGATGAAAAGAGATCACTTGACTAAATACAAAGTGATTCGACCAATTAACTCTAATTGATATGACTCAAGCTAAGACTTAGACAAGCAAGCGATCTACAATCCTTTATAACTCAAGAATAGATTTACAATGTAAGAATAAAAGACACAAGGCTAAAGAAATACAATATAACTAGACAGCATGTTGAAATATGAGCAATATTCTTGTAGAATGGCTTTTGCTTAAGAGATAAAACTTGATTGTAAAAACTAGGTTTTTCTCTTGAAACATGTTTCTTTTATAAGGAAGAGCAAAACCTAGGTCACATGCCATAGGTCACATGCCATTGGTCGAGGTTGGCCTGTCCTGCAGTGTCTCTGCTGCAATGCCACCAACCTTCTGCAGAAAGTACACTTTCCAGTTGTTCCATTTGACTTCTCTTTAAGCCGACATCACTACGGACCAGGTCCCGCATTTACTAGTTTGTCATCCAATTAGGTCCCGTTGCACAATAGTTTGTAGATCATTAAAACTTCAGAAATATAATATTTTTCCCCTTTTTAATGATAACAAACTATTCCAAAATATTCTCCCTGTCAAGCAGACCAAGTATCTCAATGGTCCTTCCATTGAAGTTTCCCCTATTAATAATATCTTCCCCCTTTTGGCATCATTAAAAAGTAAAACAGTAAACCAAGCTAAGTAATCTGCAAACCAGGTTAATTCATGGCCATTGAGGTAACACTTGCACGAATGAACAGACCAAATAAAGAGATTAAATGATAGACAGGACTAAGATATTTCATTAAAAAGCAAAGAATCAAAAATACAGAAAGAAAGTTGTTTTTAAATAGCCACAGGAACACAAAACAGAGACAGATGACATGAGGACAGAGAGGTTTAAGAGGTAGGAGGCTTAGGGGAAAGAGACCCAAGGACCAGATTTATGTGCTCACTCTCAGCTGCGTGAGCATTAAGAAGCTATTAAGTTAGGTCCTTAACCTCAGTATTGAGACCCTTAACTTATGCATTCAGGTCCTTGACCTGTGCTTTCAGACTAGCATTTTCTTCCTTTAGAGCATCAGTGGTACTAGGTCCCTTAGGTCCCTGAAATGAAAGTTGTTGCACCTTCGCCTTCAGATGAGAAATTTCAGCATCTCTTTTAGCCAATGTCACTCCCATTTTCTCCAAGTATGCAGTCAATTTTTCTTGGTTATCAATCAGCTCCGACACTTGTGACTTTAACTTGGTCCCCACCTTTCCTTCGACACACTCATTCTCACTCAAAGTGGTCATGGTGAAGGTTTGCTTTACCAATCCTGACACTTTGTTCTCACACTGAACCTTGATGTGATCGAATACCTTATTCAAAAGGTAACTATACGGCATCCCATGTTTTCCGTCTTTAACATGCATAATCTTGTACATGTGTTCAATCATGATAGCTGGAAGATTTATTAACTTAAACTTACTGAGGGACTTTATAAGTAATAGTTCAGTTGCAGAGGCGACTATATGCTTTGCTGAGAGTGGTAGCAGGACCTTGTTGACCAGTTCAAACAGCAATTGAAACTCCCCTTTTAGGAATTTCTTCCCCACTCCAGCCTTCGAATTTCCAGTAATTTTGCAAGATACTGCACAAACTCAAGTGATGGAACTTTGTTCGTTAAGAACCTGATCCCCTCCACTGGGACCTCAAGGATCTTTCCAAGCACTGATTCATTGATAAAAATCTCAACACCTCGCACCATAGTAGTCAAGCTCAGACTATTCTCAGAGAACATTATGGTGTAGTAAAAGTCCCTCACTTCCTTTTCATAAACTGGAGGAATTGGCAACTCAAAAAAGTGAAGCCACTCTTGACATTTCACATATTCAACCAACTCACACATTCCTGGACTTGCAAAGATGTTTGGATCAAATACTCTTCCATTCAACACCTTTTGTGTTCTGAGTGACCTGATTCTTTCCTCCCTAATGAGGATTTTTTCATCCTTTTGAACTTTTCTTTGCTTGGAGAAGGTACCTAGTCCCTTAACTGACTGAATTACTGTTGTAGAAGTGGTGGAGTCGGCTTCAGGACCAGGTCCCTTGGGAACGTTGTCTCTGTTTCTTTTGACTGAGATACGTTTCTTGGGAGCAACTGCTTTGGGTTTCCCAGCAGATGACTTAGCAGGCTTTAATATACTTGTTCCTTTCCTTATTTTTATTGTTGCGGCAGTAATATCAGAATATATCTCATTGTCCTTCTTATCGTCCTCCACAATCACAACCACTTTTGTGGGAGTTTCCTCTTCCTTTATTACAGAAACTTTCCTCAATCGCTTCTTGTGAACAGTAATAGACTTATTTGCCTTCATTACATCACTCATGAAATTCTTCCTTACTTCTCGAGTTCTATAGGACCTCACCAACTTATCAGCAATATCTACCAGAGCCACGCTGTCCGAATCTTTTCTAAACCAAATCACCATCTTTGTCCTCCTCTACCTCATCCTCTTCTGGGGACAAGAGTGGTTCCTTTTGAGCTTGTACTGAGGCTGGGGTTCCATCATATGTTGGATAGGGTGATAGAATAGGTAACTTAGGCAGGACAGATTTTCCAGACCCATTTTGGATTGCTATTTGGTCACTAGATAAAAGAGTCAAACTCTCTATGACCCAGTCAACCCCTGCTGCCACACTGTTTGAGGGATTATTTTTTTATCTAGAAAATACCTATCAAACATGTGTTCGTCAATTAGAGTGTGTTCAGAACGATTTAGGGTACTTGGTCCCTAAGAAAACTCGGTGCTCACTTCAGTACATAGGGGATCAGGTTGACATTTGAGAACTGACTTAATGGGGGGTCTAGAAATCGCCAATACAGTGAGTGGTTGTTCTTGAACTGTGATAGAAGTGGTTTCAGAAGGAGTAGCAAAAGCAATGGGGATTGATTCACTTACAGAAGATATGATGAAGGTACCTTTTTTCACCATGGATGAGGGAGTTTTCTCAAAGAAGGGACTTGGCCTCTTTCTTTAACTCTAATTGATGCGACTCAGGCTAAGACTAAACAAGAAAGCAATCTACTATTCTTTATAACTCAGGAGTATATTTACAATGTAAGAATAAAATAAACAAGGCTAAAGAAATACAGTATAACTAGACAGTACTCGATCAGGTCCCTTGTTGAAATATGAGCAATAGTCTTGTAGAATGGCTTTTGCTTAAGAGATAAAACTTGATTGTAAAAACTAGATTTTTCTCTTGCAACATGTTCCTTTTATAAGGAAGAACAAAACCTAGGATGCATGCCATTGGTCGAGGTTGGTCTGTCCTGCAGTGCCACCACTGGAGATTTTAATGAAGCAATATATTTGAAGATTTGTCATTAAGGTGGATAAATTACCTTTTGAGAACTAGTATGAAGATAGTGAAGTCCTTTTGTTGATCCTATACAATTTCAAGCCTTTATGCCCAATTCAAATTCGGAAGATCTGAGCCATACAAATGAACCTTAAGAGTTTCATTCTCCGTGTACTTGTAAATGAACATCATCTCATTATTTTGATCATATTAACCAATCAGTGAGACTAAATAACGATGTCTAAATTGAGACAACGTTTATACTTCAATCTTGAACTCGGAAAGACCTTGTTCTGATAGATGAAATCCTCTCTTCACTGCCACTGGTATGCAACCCAAGGGTTGTTATATTCAGTTTTTAGGCACACAAGTGAAAGGCTAATGAAAGAAACAGGGTCATTCCGAATTTTTTTTTGACATCTTTGGTAAAGTGGATAGAAAAAAATAGCTAAAAGAATATAATTTCTATGATTGATCAAACTCAGGATAAAAGCATTTATAGGTGCCATGTGTACGAGTCTATGGCCCTCTTATATATATATATATATATATCAGAGAGAGAGAGAGACTCATCACTAATTACAAACTTAAGTAGGAGATAGGGAAAAAGAATCAAAATATTTAGAGATTGGGTATAGAATTTGTAAGTTGACCATTTCTTGTATATCTTGTTCATTTTGCCTCATATCTCGTAAATGCTTTTGCAAAACTGTTTGTCTAGCTGAACTACTCGGATATATTATGATATTCTCTAATTTCATCGTAATATTTTTGCCTCTATCAATGTCACTGTGATTCTTAAATATGTGCCACCCAACGCCTACAAAAGCTGCATAAAGGTTCACTAAGGAGTCTTGTGTTGTGGGTGTCTTCGCTCAAACTCATGAACACATGATAAATGCAAGGAGAAATAAAAAAGGAGGATATTTCTGATATAGTTACTTCATCTGCTACTAATAAATTATTAAGTCGATTCTTTATTTACTCAATAGTGAATATTTTAACTTTAGCAGGAGAGAAATGAGGAGAAGGAAATTGTAGTCTGAGTTTAGGCATGATTTTTAATTTACTAATTCATGTACAGGGGCGGCTCTACCCTTTAACAAAAAAAGCGATCGCCTTAGGCCCCCAAATTTGAGGGGCCTCAATTTTTTTTAACAATAATAGATTATAGATTTTTTTAAAGAAATATTGAATATTATTTGCAGGAAAATAAACTTTTTATACAAAAGTAAAGAATTATTAGAAGAAGTTTGATATATCTAAAGTACTATGGCTTTTATAATATGCTTGCACCTATGCTTCCTTTTTCTCTCCCTCTCCTATGAAAATTCACATTTTAGGTTCAATCTATCCATAAATCTTTTTGATCTCCCTCTTCATTACAAAAGCATTATCTTAAACTTCTTCCTCAAATTTCTCATAAAAGAATGGAGGATTTCTATGCATGGCAGACCTTATAACACTATGACAGAGAATTTTACAAATATTGAAGCAAAAAGAGAAGACATCAATGAGTTCATTGAAAGGAAGAGTCCATTGATTAATTCAAGATTTGAAGTTTATAGGTTCCCCACATCAATTTTAAATTTCTAATATACAATAATAATTGATTTAGCTATACAAAAATTACAAATATATAACGAATATTTCACTACATATACAGAGTATGAGCAAAAGTTATTGAGTTTCTCAACCTTGGATCAATGAATATGAGTTCAAAATTTGACTCAACTTTCATTTACTTCTACCTCGATAACTAATAAAGAAGTAAATTAATCAAAGATGGTCAAGGAATCTATATTATTTGATTATCAAAAGATAAAGGGGTCAAATGCATAATTAACTCATCCTTCTTGATTCATTTATTCAGGATTACAGGCCCAAAGAAATACTCCAACCAATTAAGCAACACGTTACCACCCTTAAAATTCAATGCATATGAATAATTGAATCCCAAGTAGAAAATTGGTGGTAAAGCATCAAGAATAACTTGCAGTAAAATCATTGCAGAGTCCCAATTGAAGCCAACTTAAATGACAAAATAAACAAACTAAAATACAATATATATATATATATACACGACAACATATAAGAAAGGCTGACATCCAGAAAGACTTGGCCTATGGACCAATTTCATGATTCTCATCGAGAAACATTAAAAAATAATAGTAAAATTAAGAGCACATTTGGACCTTTTGATAACCAAAATTTTTCTTGAATTTATATGTTATGTAAAGAAAGAATCTCCATGGCACTAGCAAAACCGACAGGCACTTTTTGTAGAAACAATAGTCAAATTATTTTGGTATCTGCTTTCGCCTTTCTGAGATGAATCAAGGTTGTTTCCCTGTAATAGTCAATTCATGGTGTTGGAGGTTGCTGAAGTTGTCAATCTAGTTAATCAATTCGCGAATATGATAACAACTTTTGATGTCATACCGAGAGAAAAAAGGTTCTTTTAAAAAAAATAGAGAAAGAACATGAAAAGAGCATTTTGTAAAAAGCAATCGAGAGGAAGATGTAATTAAATGGACAAAGGAAGTGTCTGTTGAGTTTTCTTCAACAAAAGCGTCTTTTGAGTTTCTGTTGTCTGATGAGTTCCCTTTAACCAAAGCGGCTGTTGAGTTTTTGTTTGAATGAAAAGGTACTTATTTAACTAAATAATTGTTTTTTAACATTAATAATCTAGAAAATTAGATACTCCCTCTGTCCCAATTTATATGATACACTTTTTTTTTTAGTCAGTCCCAAAAAGAATGACACATTTCATTTGGTAACAATTTAACTTTAAAATACCCACTGTACCCTTAATGAAATGATTTACAACCACACAAATATCTATGAGTCATTTTAGACCACAAGTTTTAAAAATCTTCCTTTCTTTCTTAAACTCCGTGCCAAATCAAAGTACATCACATAAATTGGGACGGAGGGAGTAAATAACAATCCTGCTCTAGTAGAGTGCCACATCACCGGGTCTTTGTCCTCTTTTATATATATCCATATATATAATAAAGGAGAGTAGTTAGCTCAAAAATTAAGTCAAGTGGCATCTTGAGAACTAGCCACTTGGCATTTTACAACAAAAAACTATCATGTTACAACAAAAAACTATTTTCTTGATTATTTAATTATCTAATATTATTCCATATTGTGGTTAAAAAAAAAAAAAAAAATTAAGATTGACTTCTATTGGATTAACACTATTAAGATATAATCCTATTGCACTACAACAAATGTTATATTCAGCTACGAAATTACTAGCTACGACACAAAATTCGTCACTGTTTGTTTATTTTTCGTGACGAAAATCATATTTCGTGCTTAAATATGTGAGACACTTACTTTTAGTGACGAAACACAAAATTTCGTAGCAAATTGTTGTCTACTAAAGTTTCCTACCAAAAAATAAATTGGCGCCATTTATTGAATACTATTAGCTACGAATATAAAAATATCAATGACACATAATTTTGTCACTAAATGATGCACCCAATTTGTGACAAATCATTTTTTGTCCTAAAATAATCAAAAATTGGACACGAAAAATTTTCGTCACAAAAACTATGTTGATTCAATAGTGACGAATTACAAATTGTAGTTAATCATTGGAAACTTTAACCACAAATTTTATATTTAATTGTGACCTTATTTTTTGTCACTAATAACTCAAGCAATTAGTGACAATTATATTATTGTCTCTATTTAACCTATAATTACAAATTAGTGACTTTTGTCACAATAAATTTCAAATGGCTACGACTTAAATTACGTAGTTGAATAGTGTAATTATTGGCTACAAAATATATGTAGCTATAACTTTTAAGATTATCAATGATAGATAGTTCTTGATCTTAATGCAATAAGAATTAGACTTTTATTCATTAATAAACATGCACCAACAAGCCAAATTTTATATAAAACATTAGATCATATTGTTAATTGCTGAAAAGCGACATAAATCATATCATGTAATTAAAAAATGTATATGTTTTAATGTTAATAATTATGTACTTAATTAATTGTAAAGTATCCAATTAAAAAAAGCACATGTGACAAATATTGATCAGATTTTTCTCATATTTTTCGTCTCTCACTTGCTTTCAAGGATGTCACGATCTAAATAGTCGTGAGTGACATCCATACACTAACTCTCCGGTGGGAGATTCATCTAACTCAAATCTTAACCCATATCATTAACCAATTTAAGACAAGATAATCTATTAATCAACTCTAATTATAAAACATCTTAAAATACTGAAGAAATAATAAGTGTGGAAATAATTCAAACTGCCTATTACAATTTTCAAGACCCAAAAGTCATCATACAAAAACAAAAACATGTCTCAAAGATATATCCAAAAACTAATAAATGATAAAGCATAGCCAAGAGTTTGGGAAATGAAATATAAAAATAAGGCCGGCAATAACAACAAAGAAATAATTTGAAATATAGAGAACTATACAATATACATAGAAATGAATAGTATGACAACAAAATAATGTAATATGTAAAGCACAAAAAATAATGATGCTACCCGAAGAACAAGAAACTACGAGAATAGTGCTAATACCACAGGTAAGAAGGGACGTCCAAGTAATTACATCATTTTAATATATATTAGGGGAAAGGACATGGGCTGACCCTTTTTAAAATTTATGACCCACGTTTTGGTCATTAGACACTACATGGCCAGTCGGTCAAACAAATTTCACATAATGACCATTTCACAATTTGGGTCATTCGTGCCCTTTATTTAGTTTTTTTTTTTTTGGGGGGGGGGGGGGGGGGGAGGGCTAAAAAATTTGTTTTTTTTTAATTAAATATAATTTTACAAAAATTGTATAATTGTTGTATAGAATATGTACCTATATAAGATATATGTATAGAAATTATATGAAGTGTGTATAGAAATTGTATAGTTGTTGTATAAAATATGTATCTGTATAAAATATATATATAAATTGTATAGAATGTGTATAGAAAATGTATAGTTGTTGTATAAAATGCGTATCTGAATAATAATTGCAGCTAAAGGTTGTATAGAATGTGTATAGAAACTATATAATTGTTGCATAGAATGTGTATAAAAACTGTATAATTTTTATATAGAATATGTATATGTATAGGATATGCATAGAAACTATATCATTATTGTATGAAATATTTCTACCACGATTATATTTTATTGTACATATGTAGATATGTCCAAATAATAAAAAAAAAAAAAATAGTGAAAAAAAAAGGCGAGAAAACAAAATAAAATAGTGAAACAACGAATAATAACATAAAAATTGCTAGATGTGAAAATAAAATTCTATGTTATTTTTAGGTGGAATTTGTTTTGCCGAATGACTATTCCATTTTAAATTTAAAAAAATTATGGGCCCTTATGATTAATAGGTAGAATTATCCTAATATTAAGTATGTTCGTTTTACTTTTCACATAATATTGATCATATAAAAAATTATTTTCAATGTGTTTCACATTTTGGCCAAATAAAATTTGTGAGGTAAAAAGTTTTAAAATAATACATAATATAAAACTCAAACATAGAAATATAATTTTAATATTTAATGGGAAGCCATTAAGTGACTGAAATCATAGCTATAAGAATTTATATTTTTACACGAAAATATTAGAGGAAAGGTAAAAAAAAAACTTTAACTTTCAATTATTTAACCTTCCCTCCACTTTCAGTGCATAAAATTCCCTCACTCATTTCCCATTTTCTACCCCACGTTACAGGGAACTACCCACTCACCCCCCCCCCCCCACTCACACACACACACACACACCCACTTTAAGTATCCAACTCAAACACAAATACATACATTCCAAAATAAAAGGGATTCCCGTATGTATTTTCTGCCCTCTTTTTTTTTTGCTTTCTATCTATTATCCCAATTGATGTCTATCTAGCATTTGCCAATGCTCTATAAAAAGGTAAATATTTGTTTGAATTAGCATAAGGAGCAATTATTTTACAGAGTTCTTATTCATCTTCTGCACGTAGTTTATATTAATGGAGGAATTCTTGACATCATTTTGATAAGGAGATAAGTTTTTATTGATTGTCATAATCGAATAGTTAATGATTTTGAATAGAAGAAATTACTGTTTTCTCATTCTATTATTTGTTTCACAAATTAATGTTATTTTTAGAATTAAAGTTTGAACACATATTTTGTTCGATATCAAAAAGTACATACTAAAATTATATACGTATTTTCTTTTTACACAGGTACATGAAGATGCAAAAAGTGACTCAATGAGTGAAGATTTTAGACAACGAAGCAGCGATACACGAGGAAACTACATCCTTGTATCTTAGACAACGAAGCAGCGATACACGAGAAAACTACATCCTTTTATCTTTTTAAATTTGTCATTATTCTCATACCTCAATTAGACTTTTTATGATTGAGTAATTTCACTGTATTTACTTAATAATGGGTTTGTATTCAAATGTTATCTCCTAATAATTATAAGTGTAATTAGTGTACGGTTTAGTATGAATTTTTGGTATTACATTTCTCTTTTATTTTTATGATATTTTTATTTACATAGGCTACGTACTTTTAGAAATTTAAATAGACATGTAATTAACGACAAACAATTTAAGTACAGATTTAAATAGTACTATTACAAAGCATTAAATACATTATAAGAAATTATACTTTGGCCACAAAAATATCTTCTTTAGATACAAAAAGTAATCATATTGATACATTTTTATTTGTCAACCATTGGTTATATTTAGTGGCAAAAATAATTTATCCCAAACTGACCTTCATATATATAGCATGATTATATTTTTAACTACAAATTAATTCGTCACTAATACCACATATTCTATATCAAAAATAATTTTCAACCACAAAATTATTATCTTTTAGTGACGTAATCTTCTTCTTTTAACTACAAATAATGCATAGCTTTAAAGACGATCAACATCGTCAATAATTAAATTTATAATTAGTGACAAATTAGATTTGTCAGTATTAAACACACTTTTAGTGACGATATATACTTTTAGCTACAAAATATTTAGGTTTTTAAGACAAACAAGTTCGTCATAAATACTACGCATTTGGAGACAAATTTTCTTTTTGTAGTTAATAAAAAAGTTTTAGCGACGAAACACTAAATTGTCTTTGTATACTTTTAGCGACCCACGTTTAGGGACGAAAGATTGACGAAATTTTTTTCGTCAGAAAAACTTTTTTGTGACGAAATATGTTTTTTAAGTGATAAAACAATTCGTCACTAATAATCAAATTTCTTGTAGTGTTGGATGAAAACTATTATGATTGCTCAATTATTTCATATTAAGATTAGTAGTTAATTATTTCATATTATTTTTTATTTTTTTTGATTATTTGAATATTCAACGTTATTTCATATTGTGGTAAAAAACAATTAAGATTGGCTTCTATTAGATGAACACTATTAAGATTGATTCCTATTGGATGAAAACTATTATAATTGTTCAATTATTTCATATCTTGTTGATTATTTAATTATTTCAAATGAATATGCACTAAACTATTTTAGTGGGATATTATGTACATTTAAATATTAATATAAATTTTATTCAAATAATTAAAGTACTTCAAATTAAAAAAATTGAAATTAAGCTACAATAATTCACCGTAGTTAAATTAATTAAATCAAATTAAGGTACTTAATTTTTTCATATCTATATATATAATAAAGGAGGTATTTTGACTCCTAATTTTATAATAAATATTGAATTAATAATGGTAAGAAAATATTCTTTATAAGAAAACTAATGAATGAAACGATTTTTAAAAGATAGGTTTTGAGTATAAAAATGAAAGGAGTTTATTTTGTTGAAATTTAAAATTAATATGCATTAAAATATTTTAGTGGGATATTATGTACATTTAAATATTAATATAAATTTTATTCAAATAATTAAAGTACTTAATTAAAGTACTTCAAACTAAAAAAATTGAAATTATGTAACAATAATTCACTATAGTTAAATTAATTAAATCAAATTAAGTCATTTAATTTTGTCATATTGTGGTAAAAAGCAATTAAGCTTGACTACTATTGGATGAAAACTATTAAGATTGACTCCTATTGGATAAAAACTACAATATTTTGACTCCTAATTTTCTAATAAATATCAATTAATAATGGTAATAAAATATTTTTTAATTAAAAAAACCAATCAATGAAATGATTTTCAAATGGTAAGTTTTGAGTATAAAAAAAAGAGTTTGTTTTGTTGAAATTTCAAATTAATATGCATTAAACCATTTTAGTGGGATATTATGTATATTTAAATATTAATATAAATTTTATCAAATAATTAAATTACTTCAAATTAAAAAATTGAAATTACATAACAATAATTCATTATAGTCAAATTAATTAAATCAAATTAAGGTGAAATTAGTTAATATTGACAAAAATGATAAATATATTTCAAAACCCATAATTGAATTTAGATAATAATAGGTTAGGATGATTCTAAAATCAGACCACTTTAATTATTATGAATATGTATTCAACTAATAATATTTCAAAAATAATAATATGACTTTAAATAAATGAGAATACAACTAATCAATTGACAGATTATGCAATCTACTATAACCTTCTTTATGATTGTTTTGAAATTAATATTGCTGAAAAAAAGTTTTTGTGAAATAGTAATTTACTACATTATCAAATTAATTAAACTAAATATAAGAATAGTAATTAACTATGAAATCAATGGGAATGCAATTAATCAATTAGTTGATTTTATACAATCTATTATGTTCTTATATAATTTTTTTAAATTAGTAATGTTACACAAGGAAAGTTTTTGAATAAATATATTGTAGTGAAAATCAGTTGAGGTTTCAATTACAGAAAGTAAATCAGAGATATTCAATTAAGAAAATAATCAATTAGTAATTAAAGTAACGTTTATGGAAAAAAATATTAAAATTAGAGAGTTATTTATATTGCAGTGAAAATCAATTGAGATTTCAATTACAGAAAGTAAATCAGAGATATTTAATTAAGGAAATAATCATAGTAATTAAAGTGACGTTTATGGGGGAAAATATTTTAATTAAAGAGCCATTTCAAAAAAAAATTAAAAAATTTCTTATGGAGAATCTTATTCAAAATTAGTATGCATGGAATATGAATCATAGAATCGTATTAAAATATAAATTAATTTTTTAAAACAAGAAAATATGAATTTCGAATTTGAATTACAATTAATTTTTGACCTCTTATAAATACCTCTTCAATAACAGATATATATTGTTACACTTCCTTCTTCTTCTTTTCTTTTTGTTATTAATTATTAGCTCTATTTTTGTTTATCAAGTTTTTTATCATGAATATGTAGAAATAAGAATTGTCAATATTTTGTCAAATATTAACTTTGAATCCCTTCTTGAATTTCAGGTTTTAAATATAAAGTTTTTGCAGAGAAAAAGACCAAACATGTTGGTGGAATGCTATCACCAATGCGAAACGAGAATTTAGCAGAAGAATAAACATATGAGGAGGTTGAACAATGTATTCACAGCATAACATAAGTTTGAAATAACGAAATCATTTGTCAAAAATTATTTGAATTATCCATAGTTTAAGTTTGTTAGTTTGTTGATTTCTTTATACAAATACATATTTATACTATTGAATATTTTTTATTATTATATATTATTTTGAGGTGTATTGCATAATTATGATATAAATGTGATTGACTTTCTTGATTTTTTTTAATTCTTTTAATATCAGATTTCAGCAGAGTATGAGTCAAACATGTTGATGGAATGACATCACTAATTCAAATGAGAGTTTAGTAAAAGAAGAAATATATGAGAAGGTTGACCACTATATTCACAACATATATTTGGAACAAGAAAATCATTTATCGAAAATGATTTTAACTATTCATAGTGTTTTTCTTTCTTGAGAAAAATAAGTTTGTCAGATTGATGATTTCATTGTCCAAATGTAAATTTACATCATGAATAACAATAGTTCCTTGATTATATATTATTTTGAGTTTTTGCATAATTATGATATAAAGTTGATTGACTTTCTTGATTTTTCTTTTAAATCGTTTTAATATCATGTTTCCCTAAAGTAAGAAAGCAAACATATTGGTGAAATGCTATCACTAATTTAAAGTGAGAGCTCAGTAAAAACACATGAGGAGGTTAAATGTTGCATTCACAACATATGTTTGGAACAAGAAAATCATTTGACAAAAATAATTTTAATCATTAGCAGGTTTTTTTTTTGAGAAAAAAATAATTTGATAAGTTTGTAATATCCTTTTTCAAATATAAAATAGTTTATTATTGACAGGGATTAACTGATGTGTAAGACGATCAGAATTTTAAATAAAAGTAGTTATTAATTAATAAATTTGATCATCGTTAGATTGTAAATTTTCGATAAAATAGTATCACTAGATAACGAGGTCTAGAAATATACATGATAAAGAATGTGATTATTTTCAAGTTAATGAAAAATAAAAATTGCAAAAGTGATCTTGCTTGAGATTTTCGTGATTTATTTGTTTAATTTTTTAATTTTTTCAAAGATAAGTTTTATCTCTTTTCTATATTTGATATCTTTTGGGTCTTATTTTAACTTGCATGTGAATGTTATAAATGGTGTAACTTAGAAAGTAACATTCTTTCTTTATACTTAATCTTCTTTTTGTATTCATAGGTAAACATTTTCAGATTTAAATTGATTTTATTTCTAATTTCTTTTTACTTTGAGATGTTTGTCATGAACTAACTTTTTTGAATTATTCAAGAAAATGTAAGTCATAGGAGATGTTGCCAATGTAAATTATTAGTCTACGTTGATTTATCTGTTTGTCAATGAAAATGATTTTTTTCTACTTCTATTCATTTGGTAAATTTGTAAATCTAAGTTACTTTTTTTCTATCTTTCTGTTATAATTTTTTTTCTTAAATATTGTGCGTGCATTGCGCGGATACTAATACTAGTATAGAGAGAGAGAGAGAGAGAGAGTAGCTATTTTAGGGATGTCCTTTTTCCTTTTCTATCTACCAAAGAAACTTTGGATTTTTTATTTTTAAAAAAAATTGCACACAACTTATTTCTTTTTCGTAAAGTGCCAAGTCCATTTTAGTTTCATGTAGGAAGCTAGATTCCTTCTTGAAAAGGCATTTTAGTTAGGAATTTTAGGAAAATTTTCTTATTCCTTCTACTTACCTTATAAAATTTTAGGAAAATCTTTTCTTGTTTTACAATTTGAACGTAATTTAATTTCTTCTATAAAAGGTGTATATTTTAGGGATATTATATTATTTACCTAATTTTCTTCCTAGGAAATTTATGTTTTTTCCCTCTTTTTCCGTGATATTTGTCATAACCAGGAAAGAGAAAGCAAACTGTTAGTAGTTGGAGAAAGACCAATAAACTTGGTGTAAAGTAGCCATTATATTAGGAAAATAATGCTATTGGTTGAATTAGCTAGTCGTCCTCCTAAAAATCTACTTATAAATACACCCTTACATGTGTAAGCTAAAAATTGATTTTTCAAAGTTTATTGTGACAGTTGGGTAGCAGATAATTTCTTTCTTCATCTGAAAATTATACAGTACAATTGGGTAAATTTATTTATTTATTTTTAAAATTGTACATCAAGGTTCAGAATACA
The DNA here is from genome assembly GCA_031232105.1 of Capsicum rhomboideum. NCBI lineage: Eukaryota > Viridiplantae > Streptophyta > Magnoliopsida > Solanales > Solanaceae > Capsicum > Capsicum rhomboideum. Next base: position 155,173,032 of record CP124714.1, read on the forward strand.
GATGTGACAATTAATATTTTTGTTTAATAATTGTGGTGTCCGGGTCAACTTGGCACACCTCGAATGAATTTTCTTATAGAATTCTTGACTCCACCACTGATTGTGGAACAGTTGGGGTTTAACAACAGTGAAATATTCTAATCATTCTAAAAGGGTTCTTAGGTCAAGTGTGTTCTTAACGATTGATGATTTAAGTCATGGTCGAAAATTGATTATGAAAATTTTAATCTATTGGTACAATTTTGGATAGTTATGAAAATTTAGTAATTCTTGTTCCTCCTTTCAACATATTGATTATGGAAAATTAGCTTTCTTAATATCCTATTAATGAAATTTCAAGATTCATGTGTATGTTTTCAGGTTATTCAAGAATATGGTTTGGTGCAATAATTATTGGTGCAATTTTTGTGCAGGATTCATTCAACCCAACTATGATGGTGACAAAATGTGAGCTTTATTCTTTTGAAATCTTTTTTTTCTTATGAATTGTGCTCTTTAATTCATGATTAATTCTAATTACTTTTTTTCCTTGACATTGTAGATGTTGTTGTTTATGTGGGAAAGTCCTTGATGAGAATAATTTTGCCAAAACTATGGCACGACAGGTTTGCCTTTGACATAAATTATTGGTTTTGATTGATTTTATGAAGTTCCCTAGCTTGTGTTTACAAATCCCTAGTCATTGTTATTGTTTGTGTTAGAAATATCTACTGGATTAGGTCCACCCATAAGAGCCGTTAATCAGCCCGTTAGCCTGTTAATTTGTTCTCCTCCTAAATCCTAACCAACAATGTATAAATACACCATTGTGACGGGCGTTTGAAGAAATAAGTTTTTCTATGTTGACGGATAGAGTTCACAATAGAAAAAAAAAACACTTTGCATTCCCTTTTATTTGGATGGTGGTTTACTCATGGTCGTTACTAAGAGTACTATGTTATATTTAGGTTGTGGGCAAAGGAGTTCATCTGATTTGTGAGGATTCACGACAAGCGGTGACAGGAATCATGATTGTTGCAGATTCGCTTTCGCTATAGAGAAACCCATAAATTTTCTAAACTAGTATTTACATGATTAAATACTACAGTTTGCTTAAATAAAATTCACAGAAGTTTAAGGTTTGAGAAAACCTCTGATGATATTGGAGTTGCAATTCGAAACAGAGGAATTAAGAATTTGATCTAAACAAATAATTGTTCTCCACATATTCTTGTTGAAGACATAGTTAAATAGATAAAAGTATTATCTCTTTAATAGCCTAAGTTTTTCAATCAAATGATCACGCAATTCAATATGGTATAAGATCAGACAAAGGTCCTTGGTTTGAGTCGCGCTATCACCTATTTTCAAAAATTATTTTACATAGTGCTAAAGTTTAGTAGCTTAATCTATTACTCATCTGTGAACTAGGGATCAATTCTCTCTAGTATATTGTGGAAACTGTCACAATAGTACATCTAGTATGTTGTGGAGTAAAGTGACTAATTGAAATGCTGGAATTAAATTGTTTGTGTCTGTCCATTGATTTGGAAAGAAGCAGCTCTCTGCTTGTTGGGTTAAATATTTTTTGGTTGCTAAATATTACTGCCTAAATGTTGGACTATTGACTCTACTTGTTCGGATGGCTCGATTTAGCACGTATATATAGCTTGAGGTCTACAATAAGTAAGAATTACACACTTGGTTATATGATTCAGCTTCTATTGTTGTTATAGGTTGTAACTTTTAGTATAATCACTCCATTGCATGCCATTTCCCGCTTCTTTCCCTTGAATTAGCGACAAACAAATTCGGTAGCTGAACAGTAAAATTCGTTAGCGATTAATTATCAGAAAATCTTGTTACCTACGAGCAATTTAGCAAAGTGACTATGTGATTGATGTAGACGATAATATCCTTGTACAGAGTAAGGAAATACAGGAAACCTACGAAGAAGCAGCTGAGGAAGATTTGGAGTATGGTGAGGAGGATACAGAGGTAGAACAAGAATGTGAGTACCATCCACTTTATCATTAGCATGATTATTGAATTAAACTTGTGATTATTAAGTCAGAATGCAACTATATATTTTTTTTTAAGAGAAAAAAATTGTTATTTTGGTACAATTGGATAATTGTGGAACTTTAGTAAACGGAAATGACTTCTCAAAATAGTTTTCTTGACATCTTCTTGATGGGTTGAGTCCAAGTAGGGGTGTTAAAGGGGAGGGTTATACTGGATTTGGACGGATCAAAATAGGTTGAGCTAATAAATAATCCGCCCATTTGACATGACACCGCCCATTCGAATTCAATTTTTAGACCTATCAATTACAGGATATCAAGGAAGCTATTTTCCACGAGAGAAAGATGAAAATTGGGTAATGAAAAGTTATTTTCAAGAAAGCTGTTCTGGTACAATTAGGTAATTGTTGAACTTTAGTAAATGAAAATGACTTCTTTAGGGAAAATTCATTTTCTTGACATCCTGTTGACGGATCTCAAACTTGAGTATGAGTGGGGGTGTTAAAGGAGCAGGTTGTGCTGGATTTAATTTGGACGTATTAAAATAGATTGAGTTAATGACGCGCCCAAAGTTACTTCGATTAAAAAGGATTGGAATCAAATTGGCTAAAAAAACGTATCATAACCTAACATGCCAAAATATTCTAATAAAATTTTAATTTATTTGTTTGTTCTTTTATAAATTTTTTAAGTACCCAATAAAACTATTTTTTCTTTATTATGGTTATATTTATGACATATCAAAAAAAAAAATCTATTTAAAATAAATTTTGACAAGTTTTCTAATAAGTCAATTTAGCTACATATCAGCTCAACTTGTGCTGAAATGAGCTGAGTAAAATGAGCTGAACTAATATGACCCAGCCAAACTTAAAACGGATTAGAGAATAGCGGAGTCATATTTTTATGGACTAATTTTGTCACCCCTAGATCCAATTATCAACTTCAAGAATCTCAATGGTATGTTTGCTTTGAATTTGATTCAGGTAATTCAAGAACAGTTTGGTGCAATTATTGTGTCAAATCAATTCAACCACATTACTTGGATGACAAAATGTGAGCTTTAATTTATCTCATGCAACATTGTTTTTTCTTCTGCATTTATAATTCACTTTAATGTGATCTGGAGACCACAGGTTTAAGCCATGGAAATAGCCTCTTGCAAAAGTGCAAGGTAAGGCTGCGTGCAATAAACCCTTGTGATTTGATCCTTCCCCGAGCCCCGCATATAGCTGAAGCGTTAGTGCACCGGGCTGCTCATTTATGATTCACTCTAAATGTTTCTGTTTTTCTTCACATTCTAGATGTTGTTCCAGCTGTGGGAAAGTCCTCTCAGAAGATAATTTTCATGTTATCGCACGTCAGGTTTGTCTTTGATGCAAATCCATATTTATTTTCAAACCGTACTCCTTCTATTTCAATTGACATGACACTGTTTTTATTCAATTCCAAAAAGAATGACATTTTTCCATACTTCGCAAAAGTTTGATCTATATACTCACATTATTCTGCATATTCAACATAGCCTAATTAAAATCACAAGTTAGAGAAGCATAGCCTAAATTTGCAGCAGCAGAGTATACTTTTTTTAAAAAAAAAAAAATTAATTAAATAATGGTTGGAAATTTAAAAAATCGTCAATTTTTTGGTGCTTTTTTAAAAAAATAGTTGTAGATTTAGATCCTCACACTATTAGCATCAGTTAAAATTGAGGATTTGCAACATGTTTTAGCTTTTCTTGTTGTTAATAGTGTAGTATTTTCTTTTTGCCACTTGTGGAATGTGTTAACGGTTGAATTTATTAAAAATGCAGGTGATACCCTCGAATCCAAAGAAAAGTGGAAATGTGGTAGATGCACGCGATGATATCCTTGTGCAGAGCATGAAAATTCATCCAGAAACTGAGGAAATTTATGAAGAAGTAGTTTATGATTATACTGGCTATTGAAATAAACTATGTATTAGTTGTGATCGATTGATGAGATTGCAACAAGCTTTCAATCAAAAAAAGCATTACTGGGGATCATTTTAGTTGTTATTACAAGATTATGGAACTTGAGGCGGCCTTATGATTTTCAGGCATTATTGACCAACTATATCCCGGATTTCGGGGGCGGTTTAATTATTTTGGATATTGAGATGTGAATGTGATATTTGTTTGATATCAATATCTCCCACAAATGTTTGTTGTGGTGTTAACATTTACCAAAGGGCTACACTTATTACAGAAATAAATAAATTTTGTCGTTCTTATAAAGTTAAATTGTTTGAGTTAATGTAAATACAAAGTGCAGATAAGTATTCATTGCTAACAAAAATATAAACTCTTCAATGATAACAAAAGAAGAATTCATTGTGTGAAACAAGAATCAAACCCTCGACATCACACAATAAAACTGTAAATACTTATCCATGTGTGGTGTTTACACTTAATAAATAGATGTATAACATATGTTTGTATATACACTTCTATCTTTTAACCATAATTAATTAATACATATTTTTACTATATTAAATCACCTTTGAGAAACATGCTATCAGCTAGTGCATCAATCTCTACTCATCCCTTATCTATTTTATCATCTTCTTATCTTAATTTTTTTGGTTGCCATCAAATTGCAAAATGCAAATCTTTGGTAACCATCCCGATAGCTTAGGTTAGGTCAATGCTATTTGCCTATTTCTTTCTTTGTTCATATCTTCTACAACTGTTATGTTTTAGTATTATTAATCACTCAGTTTAATAGAAAAGATTAACTTAATAATTTTAAATTTCACTTCTTGTGCATGACTATCTATTTAATTTATTTTTCTTAAGAGTTCTTGTCGTTGATGGTTGATAAGGAAACACTACTACCTTAGAGAAAGTTGAACGGAATTCAGCAGATTTTGTATTTGTATTTGAGAGTATAATCTCATAGTGTCTCCTGTATTTACAAGTAGGAGCATCATATAATATTGTATTAAAATATCTGGTCATTATTTTCAAGGGATCATCTTTCCACAATATTAAAAAAAACACAAGAAGAAGAAGGAACTAGGAAGCTTAATAGAGGTTACATATGGGGTTGTTTGATACATTGATTTGGATAAGTAGGGATATTGAAAATATTTATGATGGGAGAGGTGTACCATGTTATAATTGTGTGAGGATATTTTTTAAAGAAAAAATAATAGTGAACCCCACACTTTTTAATTACCAAATAATTTTATATTCACTTTTTAATTATCAGGCCCCACACATTCACTTTCTTTTTCTTTCTTTCCCCTCTTCTTCCTCTTCTTCTTTCTCTCTCTTTTCACTCTTCTTCAGCATCCCTGCAAATTCAAGGCGCCACCAACATACATGACACACAAAAAAGAATATTCCAGTGGTAGGGGTCATGTAACATGCTTTTTCTTTTTTTAATATATCCAATAGCTAGTTGTTTTTAAACTTCATGGAATCAATTTCACTTTTTTAACTTCGTGTTTCCATCCTTTACATGTTGGTTATAACTAATTTTATATGTGCAGTATCATCTAAAGCTTAAAGTGAGAAATAACTTCAATCAGAGAAGAAAAATCCTTCTAAGTTAGGTAAAAACATGAACCAAATCTCCAATTCTAGGTAAAAAAGTGTACTGACTCATAAGATCTCAAAAACACCATAAGATCTCATAACATCTAATTAGAAGGGAAAATATCAATTTCCTTATCATAGGAAAAAGATGAGAAGAGATATTGGAGAAGAAGGATAAGAAGAGAAAGAAAGTAAAAGAGATGAGAGGGTTTGAAGTTTGTTTGTTTGAAGACTGGAAATGGGTTAAGACCAAAGAAGGAAGTGAACGAGTGGGGTGAGTTGGGGGGTGGGGGAGGCTGTGGTAATCAAAAAACCCAGGGCCCACTAATTTTTTTTTCTTTAAAAAGTATCCTCACACAACTATGTGAATTGGCGATCAAAATGAGCCAATATATCAACAAAGTGACAAAAATAAGCCACTGATTTAAAGTGCAACCAAAATAGGCTATCCGAAATATTTTCTTCCGTTTTATCATATTTTGTTAACGTCTCCGTTAACTGCTAGGAACAGTGAAAAATTCTAAAAAAGGGAGTAAAAACCTCCGAGTTATAACATGGAATTAATAACTCTGGGTTTCAAATAAATTTATTCATAACCCGGAGTTATTAATTCCGTGTTATCTAAAAAAAAAATATTCAAATAACATGAAACTTTTAGTTCCGTTTTGCAATATATATATATATTTAAATAACACAGAACAAATAATTTCGGATTAAGAATAAATTGTAATGACCTTCCCGGTCATTTCCTTCATTTTTGTGTGTTCTCGGCGTTTAGAGCTTTTCTATAACTGTCCCAAGTTATTTATGACTTGCTGGGACTGACAGTTCGGCTCCCAGGCAATTCGTTTGAGAATATTATTTAGACCGAGCACGTTGTAAAATATTAAATTAAATTAAAATTTGGTAAAATGACATAGTTAATTACCTTTTGAAAATATTTTTGAAATTTATAAAATGTATAAAAGTTTTTAGTTATGATATATCTATACTATTTTTTAATAATTTTATAACCTATTGATAGTTAAAGCGAAGATAGTGAATTTAAATATGTTAAAATAATATTTTTATTTTATAGAGGTTTTGTTAGAAATAATTTTCTATTAATTATGGTATATTCAAAAAGTTATATTTATTTTACCACGAACCTACGCAATACCCGAATATATACAAAACGGATAGATGAATTTGTTATGGACACCTCACTCCACGTGGACAGTGGAGGGGTGCCCATCAACATGGTTCTGTGTCACCATTTAGTGAATTGGTGCTAATGATTCATCCTGGTGCACATATATATATATATATACCTTCGGTGGACAAAATGTAATATTTTTACATTTTGTCCACTTTTTCCCATTACCTCTCACCATTATTGATTATTTAAGCTCAATATTGAGTCAATTTATTGAGGCTTGAGCTTAGGGGTTTATATATTTGGGTTCGTGGACTCACCCTCGTCATTTCTACGATATGTTTTCTTATTTTTACGATAATTTTCATTTACACGGTGATACTGTTGGGATTGGTGTTGATGTTTGAGCTATATTTTGAGCTCAAATTGAGGAGTGTTAGTTGTGACTATTGGTCATGGAGTGATTTGGGACGCTGTGACTGTTTCGATTTTGCGATTCCGCAAGCGGGCCCTACGTGGGATTTTCGGCCATTTCCTGAACTAATGCAATATGGGTATCAATAGTCATATTTTGACCTGTAGTTTATTATTTTGGTAGCTTGGCAGCAGTCAGAGGCCTCTCGAAAGGGAAAGGCTCCTATTTATCTGGTTTTCTTGGCAGGTTCGCGGCAGGCGTCCAGGTAGGCTAGGTTTACCTCTCTTTGCACTTAGATTGGGCTTATGTGTGATATATGTAGGCTATTGTACTGGTGTTGTGGGCTGGTGTTATAGACTTGGTGGTGGTGGTTTGCTGTGATTTAGGCCTTCTAGGCCAGATAGGGCTATTCGGATATATTCCAAGCCCGTTATCCTCGTGGTACACCACAGATGACCTATTTGGGGTCGGATAGTATTGTTGTTGTTGTTGCTAGTCTGGGAATGTTATTGTTGGACCTTAGTCCAGGCTTAGACAGACTTAGAAAAGTATAACCAGACCTGGTTTTTGGGACCCAGTAGCGGGCCCCATTACCCTTTTTGTCGACTTGTCGGAACTTTGACATCGTTGGGCTTAGATAAGCCCTATATGACTATTAGGGTTATGACGGGATTGAGTCACCCCGATTATACCCGGTTGGCCTGTCTAGCTTTGTCCGTCCCTGATAGCACCGTATTTGATTGGGGTCGGCTAGTTTGACTTAGAACGCTGAACCGCCTTTCCATGACTTGTAATGTATACCCAGACTTTTATATACATATTTTTATAGTAGGTAGTTGACCTAGAAGGACCCGAGATTGACTTGTAGCATGTTGTAGAGTTAGCTTCTGTACCTATATAATAGTATTGACTTGGCACTAGGGCGTTCCCCATTTATTTGATATGATATGACCTTTGATTCTGTTCTGGTTACTGGCTATGATGAGTTCCGGTTCGATTTCGGCTATTGATTCAGGTATGATGATTTTGGTTATTGACTATTGGGTGTTCTGGTTCGAGTCCAGCCCCAAATTGTGGTACACTATGAGTTCCGGTTCGAGTCCGGCCACTGATTATTATGAGTTCTGGTTCGAGTCTGGAATCTGATTATGATATGATTGGAGAGTTTTGGTACTGGGTACCGTGATCATGATACTGTTGTTCTATGAGTTTCGGTTCGAGTCTGGCAGATATGATATATATGTGGCCTCTTGTTATTACCCACTGCTTCCGGTTCGACTCCGGCGTCTGGCCTCTTGTTATTACCCATTGGTGCCAGTTCAAGCCCGGTGCACTCTTGTTGGTTATTGTGGTTACTGGATACTGATACAGCTTTGAGACACTGGTGACTATGCATTTACTATTTTTGTGTGTCCCGCCGGTTTATGGGGGCCAGGCAGGGTTATTGTTTTCTTCCGTGTGCCTATCGGGTTTATAGGGGCCCAGATAGGTTATGTTTGACTTATGTTTTTACATACGCATTTATTTACTCAAGTATTTGGTATCACATTTATTTATTTCCTAAGCATATCTACACGCCTCGGCAGTTACTTATGTATTTATTACTTATATCCCAGACTTAGCATACACCCTCGCATTTTAGCTTGCTTATATTACTTTGAGCTCAGTCGGCCGATGATGCCTACTGAGTACCCCGTTGCCCCGGTACTCATACTGCACTTCTGCATCTTTTTCCCCGATGCAGATCCAAGGACCAGTCGACGGTTTTGACGTGACTCTTTTCTCAGTACTGATTTCGGAGCAGGGTGAGCTTACTGACGTCCGAGGCAGATCCTACTCCATCTTCTACTGTATAGTCTTTTGCTCTCAAGACTATTGTACTCATTATACATGTTTGGTTTCTGTCTTGTATTTTGGGTATGTTAGTAGTGGCTCATGTACTGACCCCACCAGGTCTTGGGAGGGGTTCTGGACTTTATATACATTGTCCTCTTCCTTCTCAGTCTTAGCATATATACATATTCTGACTCTGTCTTTAGCGTTATAGCATGTTTATAAATATGGTTACTTCCACTTCTTCTCTATTTTATGAGATTCCGCCCGTTAGCCCGTCGCTTGTTACTCCGGGCTAGGGTTTGGCTTGCCTATTGGTTACAATAGGCGCCATCATGACCCAAATATTAGGTCGTGACAGCTTGGTATCAGAGCCTAGGTTGTACGGGTAGTGTCGGTACATGGGCCAATGTTTAGTAGAGTCCTGTGGATCGGTGCGGGGACGCCTGTATCCTATCTTCGGGAGGCTATGGAGCATTCTTAGGGGAGTCTCTCATTTTCTTGACTCATGTCTGCACGTTAAGTCTATGTTAGTTTCTGATCTTCATTTGGTTCACTCTTTACGCAGATGGCAAGTACTCATGGTACGAGAGCCGAGGGTCAGGACCCCGAGCCTGCAGCGAGGGCTCCTGTTAGGGGCCGAGGTCGACCCAGAGGTCGGGGGGAGGGAAGAGCAGCAGCCCCAGGCCGAGATCAGGCTAGGGATCAGTTACCCGATCCCGTTATAGCTCCAGATGTTCCGCCTCCACAGCAGCCGGTAGGCCAGGGAGCAGCCCAGGATCCACCTGGATTTATAGATGCTTCTTTGCTCTGAGGTACATTACTTCAGTTGTTGGGGATAGTTGGAGGTCCGTCAGCCGAGGGAGCCCAACCAGCAGTACAGGGAGTTGATGTTGGGGCGCAGCTTGCAGCACCCAGAGTTGAGATTCCGCCAGCGCCGGTAGCTCCACAGCCAGTTATAGATCAGCCTGCTATGTCTGTCGATGAGCAGAAGATGTTGGGGAATTTTTTGAGGTTGACTCCACCGAGATTTGCTGGTACTCCGGGTGAGGATGCATATGAGTTCTTGTCCAGCTGCGAGGATAGACTGAGGAATTTGGGATTGGTACAGTCTCGTGGTGTTGATTTCGTGGCATATCAGTTTGATACTGCAGCGAGAAGATGGTGGAGGGGATATCTTGATTCCAGGCCAGCAGGATCTCCACCGGTTACCTGGACCCAGTTCTCTGAGATCTTCTTGGGAAAGTATATGCCTCGTACTATGCGGAGTGACTCAGGGATGAGTTCTCCAGATTGACTCAGGGTTCATTATCTGTCGTCGAGTATGAGGCGAGGTTTCATGATCTTGCTAGGCATGCTACTTCTATTTTTCCTGATGAGTATGAGAGAGTTAGATGTTTTGTCAGGGGACTGAGATTGCCACTCCGCAGGGTTACCCAGAGTTTAGTGACTTCAGGGAAGTCATTCGCAGAGATTATTGAGCATGTATACTCTATTGAGGAGATGGATCGCAAGGCCCAAGGGGGCAGCGATAAGAGACCTCGTGTTCAGGGTAGTTTCAGTGGGAGCCATAGTGGTTCGCAGTTCAGAGGTTGGTTTCCAGTTTCAGGGTAGGTACCCTCAGCAGCAGCAGCAGTCTTTTCAGCTACAGGGTCAGCCCAGTAGGCCCATACAGTCAGCCTTGCAGATATCTGATAGGGGTCAGCCCACCTTTGGTGGTTCTGTTAGCCAGCCTCAAGGACGTGGTCAGTCCAGTTCATCGACTAGAGGTGGTCATACCAGCTCAGCCAGACCTTCTAGGCCGAGCAGGTAGCCAGGAGCATGCTACACTTGTGGGGTTGTCGGTCATTTTGCAAGTGAGTGTCCTCAGCGTATGGCGATTGAGCTTTCAGTTCAGACAGCACAGCCCCTCAGATCTATACCGCCAGCAGGTAGAGGTGGTGCACAGGGTCGTCAGGGCGGTGTTCAGACTAGTGGTAGCCAGCGTCAGCTGTATGCCGTGCCGGCTAGGCCGGAGGCTGAGGCTTCGGATGCGGTGATTACAGGTATGATTTCCGTATGCCATCAGCCAGCTTCTGTATTATTTGATCCTGGATCCACGTTTTCTTATGTATCTACTTATTCTGCACCACGGTTGGGTTTATGTTCTAAGTTATTATCTGTACCCTTACGTGTATCTAACCCCGTTGGTGATTCCTTAGTAGTGGATCGGGTATATAGATCATGTCTGGCGACTATTCAGGAGTTTGAGACTCAGGTTGATTTTATTGTATTAGCCATGGTAGACTTTGATGTGATTATGGGCATGGACCGGTTGTCTTTTCATCATGTAGTCTTGGATTGCTTTGCCAAGACCGTGACCTTAGCCATGCCTGGCGTACCCCCGGTAGTGTGGCAGAGTTCTGTTAGCCGCACACCGACAGGGATTATTTCATATGTTTGGGCTTGTAATGTGATTCATTCCTTGCTTATGTTCGGGATACTAGTATTAAGAGTCCATCGCTTGACTTCGTCCCTGTTATTCGTGAGTTTTCTGATGTATTCCCGACTGACCTGCCTGGCCTTCCTCCTGAGCGTGATATAGAGTTCATTATTGACCTCGAGTCGGGCACCTGACCTATTTCTATGGCTCCGTATTGAATGGCTCCTGCTGAATTGAGAGAGTTGAGTACTCAGCTCCAGGACCTTCTGGGGAAGGGTTTTATCAGGCCGAGTGTGTCTCCGTGGGGTGCTCCAGTTCTGTTTGTAAATAAGAAGGATGGATCTATGCACATGTGTATTGATTACAGGCAGTTGAATAAGGTAACTGTGAAGAATAAGTATCCTATGCCTCGTATCGATGATTTGTTTGATCAACTTCAGGGTGCAGCGGTATTCTCAAAAATAGATTTGAGATCTGCATACCATCAGTTGAGAGTTAGGGCTGAGGACATCCCAAAGACAGCCTTAAGGACTCGATACGGCCATTATGAGTTCCTGGTGATGTCTTTTGGGTTGACTAATGCCCCAACAGCTTTCATGGATCTGATGAATCGTGTATTCAGGCCATACTTGGACTCCTTTGTGATTGTGTTTATTGACGACATCTTGGTTTATTCGAGGAGTAACGAGGAGCATGAGCAGCATTTGAGGATTGTGCTCCACACTTTGAGAGATCATTGGCTGTATGCCAAGTTCTCAAAGTGTGAGTTCTGGCTTGAGTCTGTAGCTTTCTTGGGCCATGTTGTGTCCAGACATGGTATCATGGTAGACCCGCGAAGATTGAGGCTATTCGAGGTTGGGCTAGGCGCACGTCACCTACCGAGGTTCGCAGCTTTGTTAGGTTGGCAGGATACTACAACCGATTTGTTGAGGGCTTCTCGTCTATTGCATCTCCTATGACCAAACTGACCAGGAAGGAGGTTCCATTTCAGTGGTCTGAGGATTGTGAGGCAAGCTTTCTGAAGCTCAAGGATCGACTTACTTCTGCCCCTGTGTTGACTCTTTCAGTTGAGGGCAAGGGTTTTATCGTGTATTGTGATGCGTCTGGTATTGGTTTAGGATGTGTTCTGATAGAGCAGGGTCGTGTTATTGCTTATGCATCGAGGCAGCTGAAGGTGCACGAGCGTAACTATCCCACTCATGATTTAGAGTTAGCAGCGGTTGTATTTGCACTACGAATTTGGAGGCATTATCTCTACGGTGTTCATTGTGAAATCTTTACAGACCACCACAGTCTTCAACATATTATGACTCAGAGGGATCTTAATTCGAGGCAGCGTAGGTGGATTGAGTTGCTAAAAGACTATGATATCTCTATTCTCTATCATCCGGGCAAGGCGAATGTGGTAGCGAACGCCTTGAGTCGGAAGACAGTGAGTATGGGTAGCTTAGCCTTCATTCCTGTCTCCCAGCGACCGTTGGCTTTGGACATTCAGTCCTTAGCTAACTCGATGGTGCGTTTGGATATTTCTGACCCCGGAAGGGTTATCGCTTGTGTTGGTGCGAGATCTACTTTGCTAGAGCAGATTCATAGTCATCAGTTTGAGGATAGCGGTCTCCGTAGCATTCGAGATCAGGTATTGAAGGGTAAGTCTGAGAGAGATACCTTGGGATCTGATGGTGTTTTGAGGTTTGACGACCGTATTTGTGTTCCGAGGGTTGGAGATTTGATTCAGTTGATTTTGCACGAGGCGCACAGCTCTAGGTATTCTATTCACCCTGGGACAACTAAGATGTATCGAGATCTAAGGCAACACTATTGGTGGATTGGTATGCGGAGAGATATAGCAGGGTTTGTAGCTCGATGCCTTTGTTATCAGCAGGTAAAAGCAGAACATCAGAGACCCGGTGGTTTACTTCAGCAATTACCCATCCCCGAGTAGAAGTTGGAACGAGTCACTATGGATTTCATTGTTGGATTGCCTCACACCTTCCGTGGTTTTGATAGTATTTGGGTTATTGTAGATCGGTTGACTAAGTCTGCACACTTTATCCCTGTTCGAGTTTCCTACAGTGCTGAGAGATTAGCTGCGTATATATTCAGGAGGTGGTTCGCCTACATGGAGTGCCAATATCTATTATTTCAGACCGAGGGTCTCAGTTTACCTCCAATTTCTGGCAGACTTTCCAAGAAGAGTTGGGTACCCAGGTGGACCTCAGCACTGTATTTCATCCTCAAACCGACGGGCAGTTAGAGCGGACGATTCAGGTATTAGAGGATATGCTTCGCGCTTGTGTGTTAGACTTTGGGGGTCAATAGGATCAATTCTTGCCTTTTAGCAGAGTTCGCGTATAATAATAGCTTTCATTCCAGTATTCAAATGGCTCCGTTTGAGGCTTTATATGGCAGACGGTGTCGATCTCTAGTCGGCTAGTTCAAAACTTCAGAAGTGAATCCTCGTGGCACAGATTTGCTCCGAGAATCTTTGGACCGAGTTCGAGTGATTCAGGACAGGCTGCGGATAGCTCAGAGTAGACAGAGGAGTTATGCTGACCGTAGACGTCGTCCGTTGAAATTCAGGGTAGGTGATAGGGTCTTCTTACGAGTATCGCCCATGAAGGGCGTGATGCGGTTTGGAAGGAAGGGTAAGCTTAGCCCCAGATATATTGGACCCTTTGAGATTTTGCGGACAGTTGGAGAGGTCTCTTATGTGCTAGCTTTACCTCCGGCATTTTCAGCTATCTATCCAGTGTTTCATGTTTCTATGCTGCGACAATACATTTCAAATGAGTCGCATGTACTTCAGTGGGACTCGGTTCAGTTAGACGAGAAGTTAGCATTTGTGGAGGAGCCTATGTCCATTTTAGCCAGGGATGTCAGACGGTTACGCTCCCGGGACATTCCAGTGGTTAAGGTACAATGGCGTCACCGTCCAGTTGAGGAGGCAACTTGGGAGCTTGAACGTGACATGCGATCCCAGTATCCCTACTTGTTCACGTCTTCAGGTATGTGCTTATTCTTGACTTTCGCGGATGAAAGTCCTTTTAGTAGTGGATATTGTAATAACCTTCCCGGTCATTTCCTTCGTTTTTGTGTGTTCTCGGCGTTTAGAGCTTTTCTATAACTGTCCCAAGTTATTTATGACTTGCTGGGTGATGTCGCCCAAAATATACCTCCAAAAAAGTACAATGCGGTCGCTGAATCAAATATAGAACCCAACAAGGTTGGGGTCGATCCAACAGGGAATAGGTCGAAGTGTGAGTAAACTACTGGAAGGAATAACTGGCAAGTAACTAAAACTGGGGGATTTTGCTAGTAAATAGTAACGATGACGATTGCTGACTGATATTGAGTTTGTAAATAATAAGAGGAATTCACTAGGACTGTGATCCCCAATGATTCCTTAACTCCACCGGTGACTTGTGCTTAACAAGACTGCCCCACTGCGCTGCGTGCAAAGTCTAACAAATTAGGTTCATCTAACTGTCTCTCGACTGTCATTAGACGAATTTCACTCTTCTCCTCTCGGTCTCCAAGTGTCGCACTACTAACCCTTGTTCTGGACTTCAGGTAACCTTTCCCGCTAAGGCTCCGGTTATCAGATGAAGGTTGATAGCTTCAAATCTCTGTTGTTATCTCCTTTTCCCAATCTCTACCGCTCTCTCGAACAAGTCTAGAATACAAGCAAGATTCTAACGTTTGCAACCGTTAGAAAAGCAATCAATACGAAGGAGACAACAATACATGCATACACAGCAGTACAAAGTTGTCTTGCAAGTCACAGGTTTTGTTAATTCTTCATGGTTCACACAACCCTAGTTGATGGGTTTAGCTACTCATAGTTGCAAGAACACAATAATAATCCAAAGATGAAAGCATAATTATGATTTCACAAGAATGAAGGAAAACCCAAAATTTCAATCATCAATCAACTTCAGAATTAGGGTTTGTGAATACCAAACCAAAATATATGTCTCAAACAATGTAAAATAACTCTTAAAATAGTAAATTGTCCAACTCACGCATTTAGGACTACCTAGGGGTATTTATAGATACAAAACTAGTCCTATCCAAAACAAAATAGGAGAACAGAGTCGGCAACTTTCACGATGTCGTGACTTGGTGTCGTGGAACCAAGTCACGGCACGTGACTTGTATCGTGGGAATCAGGCTCTTTTCCTGGATCTCTGAAGTGAACTCACGCCATCAAATCACGCCACGTGGGTGTCAGTCACGTGGCGTGAGTCCTGTCGTGGAACTCAGGTGAAATGTTAGTCCTCTGAAAGCCATTTCACGACACAACCCACGGCTTATGAATGGGAATCACGGCTCGTGAGTGATGCCTTGGGTAACTCCATCGTGCAGATTCATTCTTTCCTCATCAGACACATCATCTTTGGGCTTGATTCTTCCTCTTTTGGTCATTTTACCTTTAAAACCTGTTTTCCTGCAAATTAGGACAGAAACCACATCATACCTACAAAACACACCCAAGTTATTGCATATTTTCCTTATTTTAAGCATCGAAAGTGCCATACAACCATGGCACATCACTGGGACTGACAGTTCGGCTCCCGAGCAGTTCATTTGAGAATATTATTTAGACCGAGCACGTTGTAAAATATTAAATTAAATTAAAATTTGGTAAAATGACATAGTTAATTACCTTTTGAAAATATTTTTGAAATTTATAAAAGTTTTTAGTTATGATATATCTATACTATTTTATAATAGTTTTATAACCTATTGATAGTTAAAGCGAAGATAGTGAATTTAAATATGTTAAAATAATATTTTTATTTTATAGAGGTTTTGTTAGAAATAATTTTCTATTAATTATGGTATATTCAAAAAGTTATATTTATTTTACCACGAACCTATGCAATACCCGAATATATACAAAACGGATAGATGAATTTGTTATGGACACCTCACTCCACGCGGACAGTGGAGGGGTGCCCATCAACATGGTTCTGTGTCACCATTTAGTGAATTGGTGCTAATGATTCATCCTGGTGCACATATATATATATACACCTTCAGTGGACAAAATGTAATATTTTTACATTTTGTCCACTTTTTCCAATTATCTCTCACCATTATTGATTATTTAAGCTCAATATTGAGTCAATTTATTGAGGTTTGAGCTTAGGGATTTATATATTTGAGTCCGTGGACTCGCCCTCGTCATTTCTACGGTATGTTTTCTTATTTTTACGATAATTTTCATTTACACGGTGATACTGTTGGGATTGATGTTGATGTTTGAGATATATTTTGAGCTCAAATTGAGGAGTGTTAGTTGTGACTATTGGTCACGGAGTGATTTGGGACGCTGTGACGGTTTCGGTTTTGAGATTTCGCAAGCGGGCCCCACGTGGGATTTTCGGGCATTTCCTGAACTAATGCAATATGGGTATCAATAGTCATATTTTGACATGTAGTTTATTATTTTGGTAGCTTGGCAGCAGTCAGAGGTCTCTCAAAAGGTAAAGGCTCCTATTTATCTGGTTTTCTTGGTAGGTTCGCGGCAGGCGTCCAGGTAGGCTAGGTTTACCTCTCTTTGCACTTAGATTGGGCTTATGTGTGATATATGTAGGCTATTATGCTGGTGTTGTGGGCTGGTGTTATATACTTGGTGGTGGTGGTTTGCTGTGATTTAGGCCTTCTAGGCCGGATAGGGCTATTCGGATATATTCTAAGCCCGTTATCCTCGTGGTACACCACAGATGACCTATTTGGGGTCGGATAGTATTGTTGTTGTTGTTGCTAGTCTGGGAATGTTATTGTTGGACCTTAGTCCAGGCTTAGACAGACTTAGCCCAGACTTAGACAAGTATAACCAGACCTGGTTTTCGGGACCCGGTAGCGGGCCCCATTACCCTTTTTGTCGACTTGTCGGAACTTTGACATCGTTGGGCTTAGATAAGCCCTATATGACTATTAGGGTTATGATGGGATTAAGTCACCCCGATTATACCCGGTTGGCCTGTCTAGCTTTGTTCGTCCCTGATAGCACCGTATTTGATTGGGGTCGGCTAGTTTGACTTAGAATGCTGAACCGCCTTTCCATGACTTGTAATGTATACCCAGACCTTTATATACATATTTTTATAGTAGGTAGTTGACCTAGAAGGACCCCGAGATTGACTTGTAGCATGTTGTAGAGTTAGCTTCTGTACCTATATAATAGTATTGACTTGGCACTAGGGCGTTCCCCATTTATTTGATATGATATGACCTTTGATTCTGTTCTGGTTACTGGCTATGATGAGTTTCGGTTCGATTTCGGCTACTGATTCAGGTATGATGATTTTGTTTATTGACTATTGGGTGTTCCGGTTCGAGTCCGGCCCCAAATTGTGGTACACTATGAGTTTCGGTTCGAGTCCGGCCACTGATTATTATGAGTTCCGGTTCGAGTCCGGCATCTGATTATGATATGATTGGAGAGTTTTGGTACTGGGTACCGTGATCATGATACTGTTGTTCTATGAGTTTCGGTTCGAGTCCGACAGATATGATATATATGTGGCCTCTTGTTATTACCCACTGCTTCCGGTTCGACTCCGGCGTCTGGCCTCTTGTTATTACCCATTGGTGCCGGTTCAAGCCCGGTGCACTCCTGTTGGTTATTGTGGTTACTGGATACTGATACAGCTTCGAGACACTGGTGACTATGCATTTACTATTTTTGTGTGTCCCGTCGGTTTATGGGGAACAGGCAGGGTTATTGTTTTCTTCCGTGTGCCTATCGGGTTTATGGGGGCCCAGATAGGTTATGTTTGACTTGTGTGTTTACATACGCATTTATTTACTCAAGTATTCGGTATCACATTTATTTATTTCCTAAGCATATCTACACGCCTCGGCAGTTACTTATGTATTTATTACTTATACCCCGGACTTAGCACCTCGCATTTTAGCTTGCTTATATTACTTTGAGCTCAGTCGGCCGATGATGCCTACTGAGTACCCGTTGCCCCGGTACTCATACTGCACTTCTGCATCTTTTTCCCCGATGCAGATCCAAGGACCAGTCGACGGTTTTGACGTGACTCTTTTCTCAGCACTGATTTCGGAGCAGGGTGAGCTTACTGACGTCCGAGGAAGATCCTACTCCATCTTCTACTGTATAGTCTTTTGCTCTCAA
The DNA here is from genome assembly GCA_031232105.1 of Capsicum rhomboideum. NCBI lineage: Eukaryota > Viridiplantae > Streptophyta > Magnoliopsida > Solanales > Solanaceae > Capsicum > Capsicum rhomboideum. The sequence goes on from CP124714.1 coordinate 155,191,555, forward strand.
GACTATTGTACTCATTATACATGTTTGGTTTCTGTCTTGTATTTTGGGTATGTTAGTAGTGGCTCATGTACTGACCCCACCAGGTCTTGGGAGGGGTTCTGGACTTTATATACATTGTCCTCTTCCTTCTCAGTCTTAGCATATATACATATTCTGACTCTGTCTTTAGCGTTATAGCATGTTTATAAATATGGTTACTTCCACTTCTTCTCTATTTTATGAGATTCCGCCCGTTAGCCCGTCGCTTGTTACTCCGGCCTAGGGTTTGGCTTGCCTATTGGTGGGTTACGATAGGCGCCATCATGACCCAAATATTGGGTCGTGACATAAATTTATTTGAAACCCGGAACTAAAAGTTCCGTTTTATGTGAAAGTTCCGTAACAGTGCTTCTTACAATCTGAGCAAAATCATGAGCACAAAACGGATTTTACATTTACTCATCCCCAAATTCCAAATGAAAAGCATCACGGATCGCCTCAGCTGAAGCTCTATGTCCACCACCTGTATCACTCATCAAAATAAGCACAAAACGGATTTTGCTTGTGCTCATGATTTTGCTCAGATTGTATGAAGCACTGTTACGGAACTTTCACATAAAACGAAACTTTTAGTTCTAGGTTTCAAATAAATTTATTCTTAACCCGGAATTATTTGTTCCGTGTTATTTAAAAATATATATATATTACAAAACGGAATTAAAAGTTCCGTGTTATTTGAATTTTTTTTTTTTAGATAACACGGAATTAATAACTCCGGGTTATGAATAAATTTATTTGAAACCCGGAGTTATTAATTCCGTGTTAATAACTCGGAGGTTTTTACTCCGTTTTTTAGAATTTTTAACTATTCCTAGCAGTTAACGGAGTAGTTAACAAAATATGATAAAACGGAAGAAAATATTCTGGGTAGCCTATTTTGTTTACACTTTAAATCAGTGGCTTATTTTCGTCACTTTGTTGATACATTGGCCCATTTTGGTCGCCAGTTCCAACTATGACATGATACATCTCTCCCACCATAAATTTTTTTGAGATATTCCATGAGTTGGAATATCGATCTTATGAGACTGTTTTATACCACCCTTCATATGAAATAGTACCAAACATAAATTTACAAATAAATTCAGTAGATGTGTGATGAATGATACAATGCAACAAAGTAGGTACAACCAGCCGTTGGGAAATACTCAGTTATTATTTCTGAAATAAAAATTCATTCACTTAGACTCTTTTTGTTACTCATTAATTTGCACAAAGTACAAAGGATGAAATAAAAAAAAGGAAACACCCGAATTAAAACACCAATATCATTTGATTCTAAATTTAAAGTAATTCTTATTGTACTCTCTCTCTCTTCAAATTCTACTTGTTCACATGCCGTTATTATGACGTACTAATGCATGCATAATAAGAATGCGTTCGTTGCCACTGGACATATGTATGACATATGTATTTAAGTCATCAAACACATGTATGTGTTCCAATTAAACGATTTCTTACAACACAAGTCCATCCATCACTACAATCACTGCTTGAAATACAAGATCTCCAACACATTAAAATATCAAAAAGTTGCGGGAGCAATCTCCTCTTGAGTCCTGAGGAAACATTACCAACATCCGATCTAGGTTCAACTTTTATCGTTGAGAAACGGAGTGCATTGACTGAAAAACAATTTTCTTCATCATAAATATCAGAAGAATCATAGATATATAGTTGATATAATATGGAAAAATCCACCATCACGCAAAGAAACACATGCACATTATGCATACGTATAAAATATGTTAAAAAGTCACATGTTTTTATACGTGTATACATTATATTAACAAACATAATAATAGAGAAGTATAATGTAGAGCAAGATACATGGAGATGGATATATACTAACTTGAAATTGCTACGATAAATATAGCGATAAGCTTAAGTACAATACACAACTTGATCATTTTCTTGATCTTATATTCATTTAGTTTGCTTCTGATGTGATTTATTTCATTGTTTTCTAATTTATAAGAATAATCTTACTCATGTGTCCTTAAACTCAACAGTACCATTTTACAGGTAAACAATAACAATATATAGAAGTATAATGTATAGCGAAATAGAGATGGATACTAACTTGAAATTGCTATGATAAATATAGTGATAAGCTTAAGTAACGTCATGCTATGAATTGTACTTCACGCTTTATGAAAGTTTTGTTTTTTTGTGTGAGCATCTCATTACTCTTCAATCGTCCTGATTTATAGATCCTGGAAGCTGTAGTATATACTATATAACTTTTATTTGTTTTTTTCTTTAAAATAATAAGGTTGACTTGATTTCAGATCCACTTTATTTGTGAGGTGCATGTAAAAAAGAAAAAGGAATTATAGAACCAATCCAGAGCATATATATTACACAATATATCCATGTGGGATGTGGCTACTAAAAGTTTCTGTTAACTAATGTCTACTACATAAACTAATTCACAATCATGTATTTTTCGGTGATACCTTTATGACTTAGGAGGATACAATAGATGATAAATATAAATTGGTCAACTCTAAAGAACATGAGAAATCAAGATTATTGTTCTACTCCAAAAAAATTATGAGTTTCCTTCCGTACCTCAACTTTGTTCCTTAATATTACCTTCTACTTAGCAATATCATCAAAGTAAGAAAAGCCTAGTAAAATATACTTACCATCCAATTTAACTTATTATGGTTAAGTGATTAATAAAGTGAAAATATGCATTAACTGACAATGGTTAAGTAACACAAGTGTAGACACATGTCACACATTTATTCTTTGGTGTGAACGCCTACTGATGAGTTTTTACAGAAAAGCTTAACTTTATCCACATTATAATTTATAAATAGGGGATCCAAGATATATAGTACTCTCTCAGTTTTAAAATAGTTAGGCCTTGTTGACTTGACACTCCCCTTAAGAAACTATTTATTAGGAACTTATTTTACCAAACTAGTCTTATTAATAATGTTTTGAGAATATAAATTTGAGTATATACACTTTAGTAGTCATTTAATGATAGGGACAGTATTGGAAGAACATAATAAATTCTCTTGATTTCATAAATTGGACAACTAAATTGAAACAAATATTTTTGCAAGAGGGTCAACTAAAATGAAACAAAGAGAGTATAAAGGAAATTTTTTCCTATTAACTAAAGTCTGTTATATGCAACACTCTATGGACACAGTAGCGTTCTGCTTTCTATTTATTTAGCTCTTAGCATTATTTATTGATTTTTGTTTAATCATTTGATATTTAAAGCTTGTTGACCCGATTAATTTGGAATCGCATCAGGTAAGTTCAGTAAGGATGGTAAATGCTCCCTACCAAAAAAATTTCGTTTTAGAACTTGAATCGAAGTTTCTGGTCAGGAGTGAAAGTGAATTAGAGATTACCAATCTACCAACCGGTGTTAGCATTATTTACCAATCGACCTGATTTTTTTCATATACAAAACTCCCATGACAAAGGGACAAAGTGACTATTAAATGGATTATTTGTTGATATTGCAAATCCGCAAAATTATATTTGTCATGCAAGGCACTAATTTAGACTCCCTGATCATAACCATTCAGCACTCAAAACATAGACTCTTCAAGGTTATCAATGAGCTTTTTCAACCTCTTGATTAGGTTCTTCAAAAAGGAGAAATGAGTAGATTGAATTGGATAGAATGGACTAAGATAGACACAAAAAGTGGTGATTTAATTAGACAGTCCATCAGGTTTTTGTTGAACTTGGCGAGCACTGGCCATTATCCTTCCACTGCACAGAGCAAACACTATTCGTTGCTCTGTGAAACCAGCCTCACGCAATCCGCCCCACTCTAGGAGCCAAGCAACCCACACTTTCGTGTGGACCACATTGCCCAACTTTGTGCTTGGATAGGGCAGATCAGACATTAGCCCACCAAAGAATGGGCTAAGATAGACACAAAAAGTGGTGGTCTAATTAGACAGCGTGTCAGGTTTTTGTTGGACCTGGTGAGCACTGACCAGTTATCCTTCCGATGCAAGGAGCGGAGACTATTTGTTGCTCTGTGAAACCAACCTCACGCAGTCCACCCACTCTAGGAGCCAAGCAGCACACACTTTCATTTAGACTACATGGCCAAACTCTGTGTTTGGATAGGGCAGGCCAGACATTAGCCCACCAAAGCCCAGCCATTCAGAACAACACAATATTCCACCACATTATAGCCCCGTTACAAGGCTCGGCGATAGAGTATCCTGTCATCTCCACCTATAAACATAAATAAGCCACAATTTAAAAATGATGTGAATAAAGATTTACTCATACACACGGCAATGCATAAAAATTAATGTAGCAATTGGATTAATACCTAAAATTTGAAATTTGACAAGATTCTAGAACTAGTGTGAACGTTTGACTATAACTAGTGTGAACGTTTGACTAGAACTATTGTGAACGTTTGACTAGAACTAGTGTGAACGTTTTGAAAAAAAGGGAATTCTTCTTTGGGAAGAAATGTCCAAGTTCAACTTGTAGTCGAAATCTTTGACTACCATTAAATGATTTCACACGTTGAACTTTGACATTTGTGTAATGATGATGTCACTAATGACATTGAAATGATAATGATGATGTCACTGATGACATCGAGATGATGATGATGTCACTGATGACATCAAGAGGAAGAATTCACTTCTATAAATAGGGGCACTTAATTCATTTGTAAATTATCTCAATCACTTGCCTTCTCATTCTTTAAGGCCTTTGAATCTTTCTTTTCTCTCTTGTAGTATTTCACTTGTATCTTTTTGGAGTGAAATAAAGTTTGGTTGGTTGTTTCCGAGAAGTAGGCAGAAAACAAAGTTTTGCCGAACCTCGTAAATTTCTGGTGTTCTCTTATTGTTTCTCTCATTTATTATTTATATAGCTAACTTTAGATATAGTAGTTGTGAATTAATCGCACTCTATATATTCGACTTCCGCAATAATTGGTATCAGAGCCAAGGTTCTATCTGAGTATGCTCTGTGGTTGCAGCACAGTCTGAACTTCCACATCAGAAAAGAATTACTTTGGTCTTTGGTACGGTTAGTTAATAAATAGTATTTGTAGTAGAAATGGCAGACAAGAAAGCTCAAAATTCCACATCGGGTGTCAATAATACATCATCGTTAGCATCTTCGCTCATGACAAGAATTGTGTCAAATGCGAAGTTTGCAGTTAAAATCTTTAACTGGTCAGGACATTTCGGGATGTGGCAAGGCGAAGTTCTTGATGTCCTTTTTCAACAAGGACTAGATATTGCCATAGAAGAGAACAAACCAGACAACATAGGAGAAGAAGATTGGAAGATTATCAATTGTGTTGCTTGTGGTACCATTCGATCTTACCTTGCAAGAGAACAGAAGTATCCATACACGAAGGAAACTTCTGCAAGTAAATTGTGGAATGCATTGGAAGATAAATTCTTGAAGAAAAATAGTCAAAATAAGCTCTACATGAAAAAGAGACTATTACGCTTCACATATATTCCTGGTACCATAATGAATGGTCATATCACCAGCTTTAATAAGTTGGCGACAGATCTGTAGAATATGGACGTGACTTTTAGTGATGGAGATATGACCTTAATGTTGCTAAGTTCACTTCCCGATGAGTTTGAGCACCTTGAAACTACTCTACTTCATGGGAATGATGAAGTTTCTCTCAAGGAAGTTTGTTCAGCCTTGTACAGTTATGAACAAAGGAAGAGAGAGAGAAAAAAAGGTGGAGAAGGAGAAGCACTGTTCGTAAGAGGTCGTTCTCAAAATCAAATGAGAACGAAGAAAGGAAGATCCAAGTCAAAATCTAGACCCAGCAAAGATGAATGTGCCTTTTTTCGAGAAAAGGGGCACTGAAAGAAAGATTGTCCAAAGTTAAAAAAATAAGGCCAAACCTAACAACGGAAAGGCTGTCATAGACTCAAATGTAGCTGATTGTGATGGCTCTGATTTCTCACTAGTTACAACAGAGCCATATAATTCATCTGAAGTATGATTGATGGACTCGGCTTGTAACTATTATATGTGTCCCAATCGGTACTGGCTCACTGATTTACAAAAAGGAGAATGTGGAGTTATTCACACCGCAAACAACGATCCTCTTATCGTATATGGTGTTGGTTCCATCCGATTAAGGAACCATGATTGATTGAGCAGAACATTAACAGATGTTCGATACATACCGAATTTGAAGAAAAATCTCATTTTTGTAGAGGCCCTAGAGTCAAAGGGGTTCAAAGTCATTGCAGATAATGGGGTGATGAAAATTTACTCCGGTGCACTGGTGGTAATGAAGGGAATTCGAAGAAGCAATAACATGTACCACTATTTAGGTAGTATAGTTATTGGGACTACGACAGCAATATCCAGTGATGATAAGGAGACAAAAATGACCAGGCTGTGGCATATGCGCTTGGGGCATGCTGGAGGAAAATCCTTGAAAACTTTATCAGATCAAGGATTGCTAAAAGGATTAAAGACATGCAACTTGGAATTTTGTGAGCATTGTGTCAAACGGAAACAAACGAGGGTTAAATTTGGAACTGCCATCTTTAATACTAAAGGTATTTTGGATTATGTTCACTCTGATGTTTGGGGTGCTTCCAAAACACCTTCATTAGGTGGGAAACACTATTTTGTAACCTTTGTTAATGACTTTTCCCGAAGAGTATGGGTGTATACAATGAAAACTAAAGATGAAGTGTTGGAAATTTTTCTCAAATGGAAGGCGATAATAGAGACGCAAACTGGCAGAAAGATCAAGTATCTTCGTACAGACAATGGTGGAGAATACAAAAGTGATCTTTTCAAGAAGATTTGTAAAGACAATGGCATTGTCAGACACTTCACCGTTAGAAATACACCACAATAGAATGGAGTGGCAGAACGTATGAATCAGACTTTGCTGGAGAAGGTTCGATGTATGTTGTCCAATGCTGGCTTGGGCAAAGAATTTTGGGTTGAGGAAATAACATATGCTTGCCACATTATTAATCGTCTACCATCTGCCGCAATTGGTGGCAAGACACCATTAGAAAAATGGCATGGAAAACCTGCTGGAGATTATGGTTCTTTGCATGTATTTGGATCAATTGCATATTATCATGTAAAAGAGTTCAAATTGGATCCAAGAGCAAAGAAGGTTGTATTTATAGGGATTACTTCTGGAGTCAAAGGGTACCGATTATGGTGTCCAGAGACGAGAAAAATTATATTCAGCAGGGATGTTATCTTTGATGAATCTGCCTTGACAAATAAGGTAATATGTGAAGATGTCAAACAAACTGATGGTGCTTCAAACCAAGTGGAGTTTGAGGGAAAATTAATTTTTCCAACACAAGAAGAAAACGAGGAAACAATAAAAGATTTTCCCTGGAAAGAAGAGCCAGTTGAAGAGGAGATTCCATCTCTGGAACCTCAACCAAAACTTGAATCAATAGCAACAAGCAAGCCAAAAAGAACAATAAGAAAACCTGCTCGGTTCATGGATATAGTGGCTTGTGCAGCCTCAATTATAGTTGATGGTATTCCTACCACTTATAAAAATGCAGTCCAAAGTTCAGAAGCAGATAAGTGGAGGATTTCCATGAATGAAGAAATACAATCCCTTCATCAGAATCACACATGGAGCTTGGCCAATCTCCCGAAAGACAAGAAAACAATTGGGTGCAAATGGTTATATGCAAAGAAAGAAGGATTTCCTGACCAAGAAGGCGTTCGCTACAAAGCAAGATTGGTGGCCAAACGATATGCTCAAAAGGAGGGAATTGATTATAATGAAGTGTTTTCTCCAGTCGTAAAACACTCCTCCATAGAATTTTGTTGGCTTTGGTAGCACGGTTGAATTTGGAACTAGTTCAGTTGGATGCAGTTTTTACATGGAGACTTGGAAGAGGAAATTTACATGACTCAGCCAGAATGATTCAAAGTTGCTGGAAAAGAAAATATGATATGCAAACTTGAAATATCGTTGTACGGATTAAAACAATCTTCTAGACAGTGGTACAAACAATTTGACAAGTTTATGTTGCGGCTAAGGTACAAAAGAAGCAAATACGATCATTGTGTGTATTTGCGCAAGCTTAAAGACGGATCATTTATATATCTTCTCTTATATGTTGATGATATGCTGATAGCATCCACAAGCAAAGAAGAAATTGAGAAGTTGAAGATTCAACTAAAAATGAGTTTAAAATGAAGGATTTGGGTGAAGCAAAGAAGATTCTTGGCATGGAGATAAAAAGAGATAGACATTTAAAGAAACTCTGTTTATCTCAAAAAGAATACTTGAAGAGGGTACTAGACCAATTTCATATGAATGAGCTAACGAAGTTGGTTAGCACTCCGCTTTCTCCTCATTTTAAGCTTAGTGACGTTATGTCGCCAAAGGATGAAGTTGAACAAGAATATATGTCAAGAGTACCATATGCAAATGTTGTTGGTAACTTGATGTATGCAATGGTTTGTACAAGGCCGGATATTTCACATGCTGTGGGAGTTGTAAGCAGGTATATGCATAATCCTAGAAAGGAACATTGGCAAGCTGTGAAATGGATTCTGCGGTATATTCGTAATACTGCAGATGTTGGTTTGGTTTTCGAGCAGAAGGATGGTCAGCATCTGGTTGGATATTGTGACTCAGATTACGCAGGTGATTTGGACAAATGAAGATCAACTACTGGTTACGTTTTCACTTTAGCAAACGCACCAGTTAGTTGGAAATCTACTTTGCAGTCAACAGTTGCTTTGTCTACCACTGAGGAAGAGTACATGGCAATTAAAAAGGCTGTGAAGGAGGCAATTTGGCTTCAAGGTTTGCTTAGAGAGCTTGGTATTAAACAAGAAGGCATCACAGTATTTTATGCTAGTCAAAGTGCAATCTAATTAGCAAAGAACCAAGTTTATCATGCAGGACGAAGCACATTGACGTTCGATATCATTTTGTATGAGATATTATAGAAGAAGGTGAAGTCATAGTACAGAAAATTCAGTCTACAGATAACCCTACCGATATGCTGACGAAAGTGGTAACTGCGGTCAAGTTTCAACATTGTTTGAACTTGATCAACATTATTGAACATTGAAGATTAAGGTTGAAGACGCAATCAAAATTTGTTGCTGAGAGAAAATTGAAAATGGAGAATCTTGCCAAGGTGGAGATTTGTTAAATTTGACAAGATTCTAGAACTAGTGTGAACGTTTGACTAGAACTAGTGTGAACATTTGACTAGAACTAATGTGAACGTTTGACTAGAACTAGTGTGAATGTTTTGAAAAAAAGGGAATTCTTCTTTGGGAAGAAATGTCCAAGTTCAACTTGTAGTCGAAATCTTTGACTACCATTAAATGATTTCACACGTTAAAATTTGACATTTGTGTAATGATGATGTCACTGATGACATCGAGATGATAATGATGATGTCACTGATGACATCGAGAAGATGATGATGTCGCTGATGACATCGAGAAGATGATGATGTCACTGATGACATCAAGAGGAAGAATTCACTTCTATAAATAGGGGCACTTAGTTCATTTTTAAATTATCTCAATCACTTGCCTTCTCATTCTTTAAGGCCTTTGAATCTTTCTTTTATCTCTTGCAGTATTTCACTTGTATCTTTTTGGAGTGAAATAAAGTTTGGTTGGTTGTATCCGAGAAGTAGGCAGAAAACAAAGTTTTGTCGAACCTCGTAAATTTCTGGTGTTCTCTTATTGTTTCTCTCATTTATTATTTATATAGCTAACTTTAGATATAGTAGTTGCGACTTAATCGCACTCTATATATTCGGCTTCCGCAACATAAAATATGTACTCATACACTACGTTTACATCAAATCAATGAATGTACCATAATTAAGTGAGAAGTTAAAGTGAGAATACATATTAATGAACCGTGCTTAAGTTCATTGATTGAGTTTAAACCTATGTTGTTCGGACTCTCCAAAATTATTATCGCACGTCCCATGCAAATTCTCTAAAATGCACTACTTTTGAAGTATCTACAAGCACTGGTCTACATTTTTAAAAAGTCCGAGAAACATATATTTATACATCTATGTGCAACTGAGTTTTTTGCTTTACCTTGTGACAGCTTTATTGGAAATTTCCACAGAAAGACGTGCATTGAATTACAATATCTCATTGATTTGGAACTTTCCCTCTATTTCTTCTCTTTTTCCACACAAAATAACAAAGAAATAGGAAGCTAGTAATAGGTTGCTCCGAATCTGGCAGTCAAAATTAGAAAAATGTTCGATATCTGTTCAACAATGACGACTAAATCAAAGTGAAACAACAACCTGAAAATATTTTTTCACTGTAGCTCGTTGAAATTTCCATGTAAAGACTTGTCCATTAAAATTTCCATGCAAAGACTTGTAAAATACATTTGGTGTTTTTATTTTATATCATCAGACAAACAGGCAAAAACTTTGACAGGTAAAAAGAAAAAACATAATTCTTCTTCTAAATCACCCTATATATATTTGCATAGTAGCTTTTTCTTAATTTTCACTATCGACTTTTGAACTCTTAATTTCCTACAAATATGATCTACAGGCAACTTTCAGTTCTGCTTTTTGGCATTCTCTGTCAACTTGTTTTTCCTTCATTCGTATTAACTCATTTGTGCCCCTAATATCAAAGCATCTCCCTTATAAAATTCAAAAAAATGCTTATCGCAGATCCCTCTAATGCTAAGTATGTTTCGTGGAATATGAGCAGAGACTGTTGCTTATGGGTAAGATTGATTCCAACAGCAGCCTATTCCAACTCTCTCATCTCCGAAAGCTTAACCTTTCGGGGAATGACTTCTCTGATTCAACCATTTCACCTAAGTTTGGTAGGTTTTCAAACTTGACGCATCTTGATCTCTCCAACTCATATTTCTCAGGTCAAATTCATTCAGAAATATCTAATCTTTCCAAATTACAGTCTCTAATTCTCCCGTCTTTGAAAGGTAACTTGAGACTTGGACCTCACAATTTTAAAATGCTCCTTCGAAATTTGACCCAATTAAGAGAGCTTGATCTTACTGAAGCAAACATCACTTCAACTATACCTCCAAATTTTTCTTCTCATATATCAACTTTGAGGTTTGCTAGGACAGGATTGCAAGGAATGTTACCTGATAGTATTTTTCACTTCCCAAACTTGCAAGTTCTTAACTTAGGCGTCAACGATCAGCTCAATGGTTATTTTCCAAAAAACAAATGGAGTAGTAGTGCATCTGTAAGGGAGTTATCTCTCTCCGGAGTGAATCTTTCTAGTAATTCCCTGCCTGAATCTCTTGACTATCTAACTGCATTGCAGTCCTTGGAACTTGGTTCTTGCAATCTCTCGGGGCCGATTCCTAATTCTCTTTGGAATCTCTCTCGTATAGAGTTTTTGTACCTTATAGATAACCATCTTGAAGGACAAATTCCTCTGTCTACAAGTGGGATGTGGAATCTAAACTCACTTTCCTTATCAGACAACTGATAACTCCCTGAATGGAGAAATACCGTCCTGGATATACTCCCTTCCATCACTAGGTAAACTAGACCTGAGAGCTAACCACTTTTCCGGTCAACTTAAGGATTTCAAGTACGATACACTATTTTGGGTTGATTTAGGACACAACGAGTTGCAAGGTCCTCTTCCCAAGTCACTTCAGAAACTTGTGAATCTAGAAATACTTGTTCTTTCATCTAATAATTTTAGCGGCAAGGTAGATGTCAGGGTGTTTTCAAACCTCAAACAACTTTTCTTTTTGGAACTTTCATATAATAGTATTTGGCTGACCAATGAGCACAGAGACAGTCTACCTTGCCCTAATCTCTTAGATACTTATTTTTGGCCACTTGTGAGGTGAACAAGTTGGATTTTTTGAGATCAGCGAAACAGCTTAAAAGATTGGACCTTTCAAATAACAAAATTCAAGGAAGAATTTCTGACTGGGCATGGTCTAATTGGATGAATTACATGTCAAATCTTAATCTACCCCACAACATGTTGACAAGTATTGATCACCCAATTCCTAATCTCCTAAATAGTATTGATTTACGGTCTAATTTTCTTCAAGGGCCGCTACCTATTCTACCGCCCCATGTACTATTTTTCTTCATATCAAACAATAATCTCAGCGGGCAGATCGCTTCTTCTTTTTGCAATTTAATATCTTTACAAGTTCTAAATTGGCAAGAAATTGAAGGGAGAAATTCCGCAAGGTTTGGGTAACATGAGTGATAAACTCGAGGTTTTGGCTATGCAACAAAATAGTCTTTCGGGGAACCTTCAAATATATTTTAGCTTTAGAAATGGACTGAAAAGCTTCAACTTGCATAGTAATAAGCTAGAGGGGAAATTCCCAAGATCCTTGGTCAATTGCAAATAGCTGGAAGTTCTTGACCTAGGAAACAATCTTCTCAATGACACATCAAAGATACAAGTTTTAAGCTTGAGATCCAACAAGTTGTATGGATCCATTAGACCTTTGAGGACTAAAAACTTATTCTCTTAGCTTCGGATATTAGATCTCTCTGGCAATGCATTTACAGAAGAGTTGCCTACAAGTTTTTTTCACCATTTGAAAGGCATGAGGAGAATCAATCAAACACTAATGAAGGCACCAAGTGATGGATATTACCAAGACTCCGTAACTATTGTAACAAAAGGGCTGGATCTTCAAGTTGTGAGAATCTTGTCTTTATACATTACTATTGATCTTTTGAACAACATATTTGAAGGACATATTCCTAGTGTTCTGGGAGATCTCATTTTGCTTCGGGTGCTAAATTTGTCTCATAATGAATTACAAGGTCATATATCACCATCACTTGAAAATTTATCTTTAGTCGAATCATTTAACCTTTCAGGAGAGATACCACAATAACTTGCTTTTCTTACATATCTTGCATTCTTAGATCTCTCCCATAATCATCTTGAAGGATGCATCCCTAAAGGACCTCAATTTGCTACATTTGAGAACACTTCATATGAAGGTAATGATGGATTACGTGGATTCCCAGTTTCGAAAGATTGTGGAAGTAGCACGAGATCAAAGACAAACAACACAACATTTGTGCCTGATGAAGAATTCGATTCTACATTTCTAAGTGAACTCAGTTGGAAAGTGGTTCTTATGGGATATGGTTGTGGACTAATTTTTGTGTTCTCCATAGCATATTTAATGCTTTCTGCTCAAAATTCAAATTGGTTTTCTAGGATTACTGAAGAACTAGAATACAAAATCATTATGAGAAGGCGAAAAAAGCAGCAAGGTCGAAGGTGTCACGCCCCGAACCCCGTCGAGATGGATTGTCACTCGTAGCCGACAAGGCCCGAGAGAACCGAGCTTCACTTACATTCATTCATACACATGCCATAGGACACACCACCATCACGTAAGAACATAATAGGCTAACATCAAAAATCATGGAACATGTAGGATATATATATATATATAGACATATGAGAAACTTGGCCGACATAGCCATCAAGTCAAACGACACACATCTATTTTCTTCACATCACTTCACATACCCACGTATGTCTACAAAAGCCTCTAACAGAAGTACATACATGACCAACCTAAAATTGGGACAAGCCCCGCTTTACATAACATTTACCACATCAAAATACATATACAACTGTGACACGGAAAGCCCCAAATCAACTGGAGCTCACCAAAAGTCAGTAGAAGTCCTGCGGCTCACTGGGGAGGTCTACTAGTGCCTGCGCCTGTAGCAAGTAAGGTAAATCCCCCAAGAGGGGTCAGTACGAAGAATGTACCGAGTATGTAAGGCTGCATGAAACTGAATGATACATAAAGACTTCAATGAAATCAGATATAAATGAGTACTCAATATAGATAAGTCACCATTTTCCATATATGGAAAAAGTATACAATATGTGAATTACTTTCTTTACTCTTACATTCTTTCGTTCATTCACTCATTCCTTTATCCATCACTCATTCATCCACTCATATAATGCCCGGGCCCCAAGCTGATCAGTGGGTAATCAATATTAATCAGGATCGATCCTTGCCCCTGGGATACCACCCGTAGCGGAATCAACCCATGCTAGGTGTTCTTATCACCCCTGGGATACCATCCGTAAATATTGGGATTGACCCATGCTAGGTTATTTAACCCCTGGGATACCACCCATGAAACATCTCTCCTCTTTACAACATTACTTCTTTAATCTTTGAAATAGCTCAATCAATGGTTACTTCATTCTTGGGAACTTTTGAATATAATATTATTGGAACTTGGAACCATGTTCATGATTATGTGACTCATGAATGATAATAAGCCAAGAATGAGATATAGGTGATTAACCATAAATGATAACTCGAAATGAAACACTTTAGGAAAATTCGAAAATGAGTAAGTACCCTAACAAGGTGTACACTATATACTGCAGAAGGATATGAAAAGGGGAACCTTACATACCTTAGCTTCTCAATAAGAATCCACAATCCTAATGAATATAATGATCCAGTCCTTTACTCTACAATACAAGTACATAACGGAGTTTACGTCAACATCTAACCACCTTACAAGTGCAAAAGACGACAAAAGTTACATAATTACCGATAACGTCATTTCCCCCTTTACAATGAAATTTCGGCATGACCATACCAAAAATACCACAACATGCCATACATTGACCAAACATCATAACCAATAGCATTTCGCAACAAAGCTTCTTCTTTACACTTTTTCATTCACACCATATCACAAATAATCCATCAAGTCACCTTAATGCACCTCATAACACATATCGACCAAAATCCCACAATTTTCACTTATAGACAAGAACAAGTTTAATACCAAAAATAACACCATACATGTTCATATTTTGTCCATACCATGCTCTTTCATCAAAGGCACAAGTCCTAATTCAAGTTCAAATCACCAAGATAGCACATCTTTCACCAAAAGCAAAAATACACTATTCACCACCTTGCCAACACAACTAGCATAATATACATAATCTCCCATGCATATAATATGTTAATCCATGAGAATAAATACTTACCAAGGCTTGGATATGATGATCTTGTCCAAGGAGTCCAAAGGAATTATTTTGCTTTAGGGTTTGGAAATGAGAGAAATGTTGAGACAAATATCTTAAAGGCATGAGAGTTTTGGACAATAAAAATCTCATATTGGGGCCTTTATATAGACCCCAAGTCATACTTAGCCATTCCCTTGGCATTAATGTGGTCAAAGTGGAAGAATGGGTCATTTTGCCCTTGGGCCATGTCTTTTAAATTCCATTTTGGGCCTAACTTTGGGCCCAATAACACATATCCATGTAACCCATCAAATTTCACGTATTATTCACCATATATCTCATGTTTACATAATTTAATAATGTCACGACAATATTCTCTTACGAGATTCTCATTCGTCATTTCGATCGCAAAAATAGGAATTCTAGTCGCCCATGGCTTCAATAGACATTTTGGTTCACTATTCATGTTTCATGATTTGATCATGTAGGAGTATGTAGGAGTGTATTGAAGTGTTTGAAGCTTTAACAATTCTCAAGGAACTCCAAAGAACCAAAAGAAACCATCCAAGAATCGTCGTAGAATTGCGTTACAAAACGGGTCCGGAAAGGCGTAATGTTTGTGCCTTGCACCACTAGCTGCAAAGCAGGCTGTGGCGCAAGAAATGAGACCCCTCTGAATTCATGGTGGCTTGCGCCACACCCCTGAAACAGGGTAGTGGCGCAAGTTTCAGCACCTTGATGAATTTTTCGGCCACTTCTCCAATACTTGCATATCGTCCAATACCTTATCAAAACACTACAAAATACTTACTTAGTCATATTAATCATCAAGTAAACATGAATTCAAGTCACCAAATGAGGTTAGAATTCATATGGAGTATTACCAAATGCTCCACGAAATCGCAAAACACCTCCTACGAAGGTCTAATCGCACATATTAAGTCCGATATCAAATGTTTCACCAATGACACTATAAAACACATACTCATGGCATCTCAACACCTAGGTGGATATGATCCTAAGGTATCAAGTGAGGTTAGAAAAGTATGGGGTGTTACAGAAGGTATCAATGACGTAGAAATAATCGTGTCTAGACAAGTTCCTATAATCGCGCAAGATGTCATTCAAAACCATTCAGGTATAGATATTCATATTAAGCTCTAGGCTGATTTTTTTTTAGTTTATTCTAACTGGTAGTGTTTTATATCTTTATTTGAATATTTCTTATTTTATTAGCTTTGTTGGAAATAATAATTCAAAGTTGGAGTAAGAATCCTTAGTTGTTTAGGATTTAATATTTGGTATTTATTTAACTCATGTCTAGTTAGAATTAAGATTTGTTTGTCCTAGTTTATATAGGAATAGATTTTTTAGTCCTAGTTTAATTTGGTTATTTAGTATTACAAATAGGGATACTCTGTCACATATTTTATGTAAGAGAATAAGGAGAATTATTTGAGTTTATGAACAAAATATTTTCCTTCAAATTGGTATCAGAGCTTCTACGATCTTGGTAAAGAATTAAAGAGCTTCCGCTGCCGGAGGGCGGCTATAAAACATATATGTCACCCGTCTGGCCAATGAGATATTGACAAATGTCTGGCCAATGACAAACGCCAGTCCAGAGAAAAATGAGAAAGACGAAAAATTGAAAGTTGATTACAAGTGAATCAACAAAATTGAATGTTGATGACAAAGTGCATCAACGAGAGTTGGAGAGAAGTGCTCCAACACAACCAAGAAAACAAATATCATATGTCGAAGAGAAGTGCTTCAACTATTGAAAGTTAGAGACAAGTGCTCCAACACAACCAAGAAAAAAGATATCGGCAGTTGGAGAAAAATGCTCCAACATTTGAAAGTTGATCGAAGTGAAATGCTTCGACAATTGAAGGTTGAAGTGAAATGCTTCAACAATTAAAGATTGAAGTGAAATGCTTCAACAATTTAAGGCTAATGAGAAAGTGCATCAACAATTGAAGATTGGAGAGAAATTCTTCATCACAAACAAGAAATTGAATATTGAAGAGAAGTGCTCCAATAGAACACCAACAACAACCACGATGACAAGAAAAAGGCAAGAGTATACAACTTTGAATTAAGGGAGAATGTTGGAAATAATAATTCAAAGTTGGAGTAGCAATCCTTAGTTGTTTAGGATTTAATATTTGGTATTTATTTAATTCATGTCTAGTTAGGATTAAGATTTGTTTGTTCTAGTTTATATAGAATAAAATTTATAGTCCTAATTTAACTTGGTTATCTAGTATTATAAATAGGAATGCTCGGTCACATATTTTATGTAAGATAATAAGGAGAATTATTTGAGTTTATTGAATAAAATATTTTCCTTCAAGCTTGCATATAATTGTTCTACATCTGACTCATAATTTATAATTTTTATGAAATAATTGCAGGCTATAACTTGGTAGAAGTAAATGAACAAAGAGTGTGTCCAAGAATTTTTTTATTTTTTTTTATTTCTCAACCGGTATCCTGATACTCGCATTGGAGCCCCAAATAATTTGGATCGCACGTTGCTGGGCCAATTCTGGGGGTGGCGCTCCTAACATGATTTTCTCTATACACAGGACTCAAACCCGACCACCACTGCACCACAGTCCATGTTGGTTTATGTCCAGGAAATTGCTTAAGCAAAAGATGCTTTTCAATTTTTTCTTTTGTATTGTGGAGTTCTCCTACCTGAATTTTCTTTTTTGTGAAAGCATGCATGAGATGTTAGTAATTTCTATTTTGTGGACTCACATATTAATATATTATACATAGATATGCTATCATTAAAGAAGCCCATTTTATGATCTAATAAAGTATTAAGTATTGGACCTAAAATATAAATATCTATTAGTATGGGGTTTATTTTAGACAAGTTGAAACTCATTGGCCTTTTCTTTGTTTGATAGAAACTTATGGAAAATGTACTTTTCCTGAAAAGGCACTTTAGAATTCTTATTAAAGATTTGGTCCCTAAACCAGAAGAGGTAGATTTCTCTCTTTTCTCTCCATCTCAGAAAAGACACCAAGAAAGAGCACTCTTTAAGGTTTAGAAGATCAAGTTTCTTCAATCAATTTATTGCCATGGAACAATGTTAGTGTTCCTAACGTTCTTCTATATTGATATCTCTGTTTAGTGATTTGTTTGTATTCTTGGATGAATTCTTTTAAGTATATCAATAAATGGTACAAGAGCAAGGTTTTGTTAGATCATTAGATGTGATATCTATAGTTGTATAATGCTAAAGTGATAAAACTCTCTTTTTTTTAATTTGCCGCGAAGCGGCATTCGGTTTGACGCTATTTAAAGGTTCTAGAAAACATTGATTCTTAAGTCTCTTGTCATAATTTTTTGGTTGTATGTGGCGTCGGTTGAGAGGTTATTTGCTGAGCGTATTTATTAGAAACTAAGAACTTATTGCCTTGTGATCAAGAATTGTTTAGTATATTTTTGTGGTACATCACAATTCTTTCATTTTCCAGTCTGTACTTGATCATTGGTGTTGTTGTTACTTATGAATTTAAATCTGAATCTTGTCTTTTTCTACTTACAAGATTGTAAATTTAATTATTTATTTGTGGCCATTATTCTAATTATTGTTTCTTGCCGCTTAAGAACAAATTTTTTTGCCCTAGTTTAGTTACTGTTGGAACAAGAATTGTTTGCCACATATTCTTGAGTATATTTATTATTAAATATAACAATCAATACTTGTTTCAAGGCATTTGGAAATCAAGAATTTTTTGGGCAGATTTTATCGGCTCCTGTTAAGTTTATTTTTTTAAAATTTTTATTATTTGTGCTTCTTGTTTAAAAGTGAGTAGATTGAATCAAAATGTTGTCAAAGTAACCTCTATTGTATAGATTTTATTTACTTTGAACATGTAAGCATGTTTTATCTATGCGAAATAATTATTCCAAAGGAAATTATTTTAGCTAGATAATGGATAGTCATATATATGTGATACATTTGTAATGCATGCTGATAATGTATCGGTCCAAAGAAAGGCATATTATTAGGCCGCTTTAGTAATCAATGTTTATGAACTATGTATAAGAGTACCACTTACAAGTTATTATTTTTATCCCAAGACTAAATGATAATGTGTTAGGTATCTTGAGATGGGCTCACTTTTATGTATATGTGTGATAAATATAGTTTTTTGATTTATTGATCATTTTACTTTAGATTTATTTAATTTAATTATCTTCTGCACATATACATGATCGATTTGAATGATTAATTATGAGCATTATTTATTTTATCTTATAGTGTCTTCTATATTTGTCAATATGAACAACATTCATGTACTTAATGGCACAAACTTCAAGAAATAAAAAGAGCACATTATGATTGTGTTTGGTTGTATGAATCTTGATTATGCATTAAGATTTGATTGCCCTGCGGACTTGAACGAAACTAGTTCTAATGAACAAAAGTCCACATACGAGAAGTGGGAGCGATCAAATCGCATGAGCTTGATGATGATGCAACACGCAATTCTGAAATTCTTAAAGGGAGGTATAACAGAGAATAAAGATGTCAAAGATTTCCTAAAAGAAATCGCAAACTGATTCACTGCTAACGAAAAGGTTGAAACAAGTACTATTCTTAATAAGATTGTTTTAATGTGATATAAGAGTAAAGGGAACATAAGAGAGTACATTATGGAAATGTCTAATATTGTGACAAAACTCAGGGCCTTTAAACTTGAATTGTCCGACGACATACTTGTGCACCTAATTTTGATCTCTCTTCCAGCACAATTTAGTCAATTTAAAGTTTCATATAATACTCAAAAGAAGAAATGGACTTTGAATGAGCTTATAACTCAATGTGTGCAAGAAGAGGATAGACTTAAACAAGAGAAGATTGAAAGTACTCATTTGGCATCTGCCTCTGAAACTCAAAACGCTTCAAATAAGTGAAAAAGGAGTAAGGCTGAGGCAACTACAGACAAAGGAACATCACAGTCCAAGGACCCAAAGTCTTGTTTCTGTTGCAAGAAAATTGGTCATATAAAGAAAGAATGTTCCAAGTATACTGCCTGGCTTGAAAAGAAAGGTAAGCTTCTCAACATTGTTTGTTCAGAAGTTAATTTAGCTATGGTACCTAGTGACACTTATTGAATAGATAGGGGTACAACTACTCACTTAAGTGCCACTATGCAAGATTGCCTAAGGAGTTGAGCGTTGATTGATACTGAAAGATATATCTATGTGGGCAACGACAATAAAGCAGTTGTGGAGGCTATTGATGTCTTTAGAATTTCATCAGATATTGGTTTTTTATTTGCAATTACAAAAATTATTTATTGTACTGTCATTTAGATGGAACTTAATTTCTATTTCTTGTTTGGATATATCTGAATATAATTGTTCAATTAGAAATGGGATTTGTAGTATTTCTCTAAGTTCTAATATTGTTGTAACTGACACTCTAATTGAGAAGTTATACAAATTAAACAGACAAGCCCCATACAACAATGAAAACTTGCATTCAAGTAATTTGGGTACTAAGTGCAGATTAACAATCGAGAGGTTTTAAGTTTTACGACCCCTCAAATAGATCTTTTTTCAAAATAGGACTGCCAAATTTATTGAGGATGTTGATTATGGTGGGAGCAATCAAAACAAACAAATTGCGTTTGAAAAGAAATTTGATAATATCCCTTCTACTAGTGAAAATGATCAGATAGCTTTAGCAAATATTTTTCAATCTATAAATCTGGATTATGTAGAAAATGTTCAACACCCTCAAGTTTAAGTGCCTAAAAGAAGATCTAACAGAGAAAGGAGAAATACAATTTTGGATGATTATGTTGTTTGTCTCCAAGAACATGTTTTTGAGATGGGATTGGAAGATGATCCTATAACTGTTAGTCAAATGAAATCATGTCGAAGCTCTGCTAAATGGGTCGAAACCATACAAGATGAGTTGAAGTCTATGAAAGACAATGGCATTTGGGATCTTGTCGAGTTACCATAAGGATCGAAATCGATTGGTTGTAAATGAATTTTCAAAATCAAATGTGATTCAAAAGGTAACATCGAAAGATATAAATCACGCCTAGTTGCCAAGAATTCAGTCAAAAGGAACGTATAGATTTTAATGAGACCGTTTTTTTGCCAATTTCATCGAAGGATTCCTTTAGAATCATTATCGCACTTTTAGCTCATTATAACTTAGAGTCAGATCAAATGAACGTAAAGACTGCATTTCTTAATGGGGACATTGAAGAAACAATATACATGGTATAACCATAAACCTTTGAGTCTCAAGATTCAAAACACCTTGTATGTAAACTAAAGAAGCCCATACATGGTTTAAAATAGACATACCATCAATGATACCAAAAGTTTGATCAGGTGATAACCTCTTTTGATTTCAAGGAAAACACAGTTAATTAGTGCAAATATGCACAAGTTTGTACTCATCCAGATATAGCATATACAGTGGGAATGTTGGGCCGATATTTATAAGTAACCCAGGAATGGTTCATTGAAAAATAGGAAAACAGATTATGAGGTAATTCCAAAGAACTAAAGATAACATGCTCACTTATTGAAAGTTGGATCACTTAAAGATCGTAGGATATTTTGATTCAGATTTTATTGAATGTCTTGATAGTAGGAAATATACATTAGGTTATGTTTTCATGTTGGCTGGAGAAGTTGTTTCTTGGAAAATTATGAAACAAACATTAATGACTTCTTCTACTATAAAACCGAAATTTGTAGCCTGCTATGAAGCATCAAATCAGGGAATATGACTAAGAAATTTTATCACTGGAATGCATATAGTCAATGGCATAATATTGTGATAATAAGTCTGTTGAGATATATTCGAAGAAGAACCGAAGTTCGTCTAAGTCAAAGCATATAGACATTAACTTTTTGATTACAAAAGAAAGAGTTTAGAGTCGTCTTGTGTCGATTGAGCATATTAGTACACACTCGATGATTGTGGATCCGCTTATAAAAGGCTGGCCACCTTAAGTGTTTCGTGGGCATGTGGCTCATATGAGTGTTGTCAAAATTGATGATGAGCCACTTTTAGTGGGAGTTTGTTGTTTTGTTTATATTAAAGTTTATATTCTGTACAGATTAAAGTTTTATGAAATTTATGAATTTCATGTGTTCATTGATAACTCTGAAAAATAAAGATATTTAACTTTCTATTACAGTTTTGTATAAGGTATAATAAAGTTATATTGGACTATTAATGTAACACCCCGTACGTCTCGGAGTCTAGCTGACTACCGTAACATTTATGGAAAATATGAAAACATGAGAGATTTGATGAATTATGTATTGAATTGTGGGCCGTAACATTTATGGAAATATGAAAACATGAGAGATTTGATGAATTATGTATTGAATTGTGGGCATTTAAAAGTCTTGTACAATTGGGCCCTAAATGAGGCCCAAATATCATGAGAAACATAGGGCCCAAAAGAGATTTTGACCCATTCTTGCATTGCTCATCCATTGATCAAGTAAACCCACCAAGTGTGTGGATAAGGATCATTCAAAAGGGACTATATAAACCCATAAATCAAATTTTTATTCATTAGATACACACATGCCTTTTTAACATTTTTCTTAAACATTATCTCTCACACAAAAACCCTAAGGCAACTACTTGTTGGGCCAAGATCATTCTTTGGTATGCTTTGGTAAGTATTTATTCTCATGGTTCAGTATATATTATGTTTAAGATGGTGTATAAATCATGTTGGTTGTGTTGGCAAAGTGTTGGACAATGTGCTATGTGTAAAACTGTCTATTTTTGCAATTGGAGAATGGTTTTGTCTTGTGAACTTGAACATGGACTTACAGTCAGGAAGGAATTGAACTTGATGGATTAAATATTGACATGTGAGATGTTATTATAGTCTTACCTTGTTTTGTCCTTGTGTATAATGTTTGGAATTGCTATTGTGAAATTGGTTATGGATTTGGTGACTTATTGATCAAGAAGTGTCGTTTTGGGTGTTGTTTATGGGTATGGTGAGACCATGGCTGATTGCTGGAATTAAAATGATCAAAAATATGTTAAAAGGAGTTTGGCTATGATCATGGACCATTCATTGCATAAAAAGACCCAAAAGAAACCATTTCGGCCCAAAACGGGCATCCGCCCCCGCAAACGAGGGCACCTGCGGGCGCAGATGCCAATGCAGATGCCTATGGCTGCAGCCAAAGGTCACCTGCGCACGCACCTCAGCCACCTACGGGCGCAGGTGGCAGCGCAGGTCAGCCCAGGTTTCCGTTTTGTGTGTTTTCGTCTCTAGTTGATCCCCCAAGGCCCCTATACCCTTTTTGGATGTAATTATCAGCTTGTGATGTCGTTTTAATGACTTTAAAGTGTCGTATGGAGGTATGTTGGACTGTATTAAGTATTTATGGTTGTTCATATGTTGTTATGATGGGGTAATTATGACGGAATGATAAAGAGAAAAGTGTAAAGGGTAAGGGTGGTGTGAAATGCTATCGATGTATGATCTCTTGGTCAATGTGTGTAATGTTATGGTGTTGTTGATATGATAATGCATTGGATTGTATTGTAAGGTGTGACATGACATTATACGGCAGTCATATAGTTCCTTGTCGTCTTGTACGCCTGTATAGTAACTAGTTGCTAATGTAAGCTCCGATATGTACTTGTATTATAGAGTAAGACGTAAAGAAGAAGCTGGACTATTGTGTTCATACATAGGCTTGTGTATTCGTACTTGGGAGTAAAGGTATGTAAGGTTACTTTGTCCGTATCTTTCTGTGGCATATAGTATTCACATTGACCTATTTCGAAATGTGCTAAGGTATCCTATTCTCGATTACCAATGGTTATTATCACATATTCCCTACTCATTGCTCAATTGTGAATCACATGTCTCATATTCATTGATAATGTTCCAAGAGCCCAATAAGGTTGTGTTCCAAAGTTCCAATAGTGATTATGTACATGTCTCTTATTCTTTGATTATTATCCAATGGTTACAATAGTGTTATGTTTCCAATAAGGTGATGTTTCCAAAAATGGTTACATGTCTCTTACTCATTGGCTAATGATCCAAAGCTTCAAAGTAAAGTATGACTATCGTTGTATCAATCTCAAAGTAAAGAATAAAGTAATGCATCTGTGGTTAATGATCAAGTATGGGTGGTAGCTTTGGGGGCGAAATGCCTAGCTCAAGTCAATCCCAAGATTGTTGGATCAGGGGGCAGTCCTAGAGGCATAAGCCTAGCACGGACCGAACCTGACAGGGGTCAGCTCTAGAGGTATAAACCTAGCTCGAGCCGAACCTGGTATGTTGGTTTATGGGTGGCAGCTCTAGAGGTAATAACCTAGCTCGAGCCGAACCCAATGCTTTGATTCTTAGGGTGGCAACTCTAGAGGCATAAGCCTAGTTCGAGCCGATCCCAACATAACGTTATGTTATGTTAATCCCACTGTTCAGTCGGGGCCCGGGTATCACAATTCACAGGAAAAGATGAATAACCATAGAATCAAAGAAACAAAGAAAGTAAAGAAACCAATATACTTGGTTTCCAAAGTTCAGTATAGTGACTTATCCATATTGGTTATGCATTTGAATTTGATTTCATTGGCATGCCCACATATCTTATAGTTTCATTTGAGCCTTGCATACTCAGTACATTCTTCGTACTGACCCCTCTTGGGGGATTTACCTTACTTATTGCCGGCGTAGGTTCTAGTAGGCCTCCACAGTAGGTTGCCAGTTGTTGCCGATCATTGGTGAGCTCCAGTTAGTTCGGAGCTTCTTCGAGTCACAGTTGTACATATGTTTTGGTGTTGTACATGTTGTATAAAGCGGGGACTTGTCCCGACTTTTAGTTTATTTTGGTCAATGCACTTGTTAGAGGCTTTTGTAGACGGATGTGGGTGTATAAATGTAAAAGGTACATGTTGTTTTTGACTTGATGGCCTCAACGACCAAGTTTCATATGTATATATATATGTCACATGTTCCATGAATTTTGTTGTTAGCATTATAAGCTCCTACTTGATAAGAGTGTTTCTGATGGCATGCATATGAATGAACATAAGTATAGGTTGGTTATTTCGGGCCTTATCGGCAACGGGTGACAATCACGCCTCGTTGGAATTCTGGACGTGACAAAAGTGGTATCAGAGCAGGTCGTTCTAAGGGTGTCTACAAAGCCGTGTCTGAGTAGAGTCTTACTTATCAATGTGTTGTGCACCACATTTATAAGTAGGAGTCTATGGGACATTTAGGATGTTGTTTCTTTTCTTCAATTCTAGATCATGCAATAGAGCCAGTGTTGTAAGTTGACTTGTATCTGATCATGGTAAATTTTTCTCTTTGATATAGTAAACACGTCGATCATGAGAAGAGGTAGAGGTAAAGGTAAGCAGGTGGATATGCTTGCTGAAGAAGGAATGAGTAGATTACCACCTGACCAAGCTAGTCAAGGTGGAGCAAATACTGAAATTTCATCGCTGTCTTCTTCTACTTTTCCAGCTCTAGAAGAGCCAGTTGGTAGAGAAGTACCCGCAGAACCACCAATGAACACCACAGATCAGGACCTTAGAAATACAGTACATATGATGACGCAGTTAGTGGCGGCACAAAGTCAAGGACGAACTGATCCAATGACAAATGAGGATGACGTGGCTAGAGTGGCGAGTCGCAGGACACAGGATTTCCTAAAACTAGACCCTCCTATATTCACTGGGTCAGATCTGAAAGCAGATCCACAGGACTTCGTGGATCAAATTCAGAGGGCTTTGGAAGTTATGCACGTGACAGGGGTAGAAATAGTTGAACTTGCTGCGTTAGATTAAAAGGGAAGGCGATATTGTGGTATGAGGATTGGAAGAAGTCACGTGGTATCGGTGCAATGCCAATAAATTGGGAAGAATTTAAAGCAGCTTTTCTTGATCATTATCTTCCCTATGAGATTCGTGAGGCACGTGCGGATCAATTCTTGAATCTTTGTCAAGGAAATTTGAGTGTCAGAGAATATAGTCTGCAATTTAATTCCTTGGCTCGATATGCTCCAAATGTGGTTGCGACTATGACAGATATAGTCCATCGATACGTGGACAGATTAGAGCCATATTTGGTAAGGGATTGCACTATTGCTGATTTGAACAAGGAGATGGACATAGCGAGAATTCAAGCCTTCGCCCAGAAGATGGAAGATCAAAGACAAAGAAGAAGAGTACATGAATTTGACAGGGGATAATCTAAACGGGCTAGACCTATGGGACCGTCTATGATGTCTCAAGGAGGATCTAGGCCTCGTATGTTTCCTAGACCACCTAGACCACCGTTCTCATATTCTACAGCAGGTGCTCACTCTTAATTTCGAGGGTCTTTAGGTGGTCTATCTGGACAGAGTAGTGGGGTTCACGGATCACAGGCAACAGGTTTTCCCCGTCAACAGTGTCAGCACTGCGGACATATTCATTCAGGTACATGCAGAGTGGGGACAAATGCTTGCTTCTGGTGCGGTATGACAGAACACATGATGAGAGAGTGTCCCCAGAGGAGCATGGGTGGTATAGCACGACCGGCAGGATCGACCGTTCCATCATCAGCATTGGTTCCTTCATTGGGCCGAGGTGTGCAGTCTGTTGGCCGGGGTAGGGGTGCCAGAGGAGCAGCCAGTACTAGTGGGGTCCAGAATCGCACTTATGCTTTGGTGGACAAACAAAACTCAGAGGCTTCTCCTGATGTTGTCACAGGTACATTATCCATATTCTCATATAATGTATATGCACTGATTGATCCAGGTTCTACATTGTCATATGTTACTCCATTGATTGTTGTAAAATTTGCAAAGGCACCAGAATTATTAATTAAATCAATTGAAGTGTCTACACCGGTTGGTGAATGTATTGTTGCAAAAAGAGTATATCGTAATTGTGTGGTAACGGTGTGTGGTCATGATACACTGGCCGATCTTATTGAACTTGACATGGTGGATTTTGATGTGATAATGGGAATAGACTGGTTAGCTTCTTGTTACGCCACGGTTGATTACCGGGCCAAGAAGGTGCATTTTCATTTTCCACAAATGGATGTTTTTTAATGGAAGGGTGATGTAGGGGCACCTAGAGGAAGATTTATTTCTTATCAAAAATCCAGGAAAATGATTGCTAAGGGTTACATATGTCATATGGTACGGGTGAAAGATACTGAAGTGGAACCACTAACTCCTCAGTCAGTTTCAGTGGTTAGTGAATTTCTGGATGTATTTCCAGAAGACCTTTCAGTCTTACCCCCAGAAAGGGAAGTAGAATTTGGCATTGATGTGATTCCAGGAACTCGGCCTATTTCTGTTCCTCCATATAGAATGGCTCCAGCCGAATTGCGTGAATTGAAGGAGCAATTGAAAGATTTGCTGGACAAAGGCTTCATCAGGCCTAGTATATCCCCATGGGGCGCACCGGTATTATTCGTACGGAAGAAAGATGACACATTGAGAATGTGCATCGACTATCGGCAATTGAATAAGGTAACGATCAAGAACAAATATCCCCTCCCTCGAATTGATGATTTGTTTGATTAGTTACAGGGTGTCAAGTGTTTTTCAAATATTGACTTGAGGTCGGGTTACCATCAAGTCAGAGTTAGAGAAGAAGATGTACCCAAGACAGCATTTCTAACACGGTATGGCCATTATGAATTTTTAGTTATGTCATTTGGACTAACAAATGCACCAGCTCTGTTCATGGATTTGATGAATAGGGTGTTTAAGCCATTTCTGGACGTGTTCGTCACAGTATTTATAGACGATATTCTGGTTTATTCAAGATCACCAGAGGACCATGCTAATCACTTACGGCAGGTGTTACAAATACTCAGTAAGCGTAAGTTGTATGAAAAGTTCTCCATGTGTGAGTTTTGGTTAAAATCAGTTGCCTTCTTAGGTCACATTGTGTCAGATGAAGGGATACAGGTTGATACACAGAAAATTGAAGCAGTGAAAAATTGGCCAATACCTACGACACCCACAGAAATTCATAGTTTTCTTGGACTGGCGGGTTATTACCGAAGATTTGTGGAAGGTTTTTTCTCTATTGCTGCACCATTAACAAAGCTTACACACAAAGCAGTTAAATTTCAGTGGAATGATGCGTGTAAGAAAAGCTTCCAAAAGTTGAAAGATAAATTAACCTCCACACCAGTTTTAGTACTTCCTGAAGGTACTGAAGGTTATGCAGTGTATTGTGATGCTTCCGAGGTTGGCCTCAGATGTGTATTGATGCAGCACGGTAATGTCATAGCATATGCCTCACGACAGTTGCGGCCATATGAAAGAAACTATCCCACGCATGATCTTGAATTAGCAGCGGTTGTTTTTGCTTTAATGATATGACGTCATTATTTGTATGGGGTTCGTGTTGATATCTATACTGATCACAAAAGTCTGCAGTATATCTTTAAGCAGAAAGAACTCAATTTAAGGCAAAGAAGCTGGCTTGAGTTATTAAAAGATTATGATATTGATATTCTATACTATCTAGGAAAAGCAAATGTGGTAGCTAATGCATTGAGCCGCAAGGCAACCGGAGTCATTGATGACCACTTGACGAAAAAGAAAGAGATAATCAATGATTTCTATCAATTAGCAAGTTTGGGGGTTCGTCTTCTTGAATCCTCGAATGAAGGAGTTATTGTACAAAATGCAGCTGAATCTTTGTTGACAGCTGAAGTGAAAGAGAAGCAGTTTGCAGATCCTATGCTATTGCATCTAAAGGAAAATGTACAACAGAATTTGACAAAGGCATTTGATCTTACACAAGAAGGGGTGCTACAATGCCAAGGCAGATTATGCGTACCAGATGTAGATGAGTTGAGGAAACGAATTATGACTGAGGCGCATCATTCGCGCTATTCTATTCATCCGGGTGCTACTAAAATGTACCATGATTTAAAGGAAATATATTGGCGTGGAAATATGAAGAAGAACATTGCAGAATTCGTCGCTCAATGTCCGAATTGTCAACAAGTGAAAGTGGAGCATCAGAAACCAGGAGGTTACATGCAATGTATCAATCTTCCAGTCTGGAAATGGGATATGATTAATATGGACTTCATCACAGGTTTGCCTCGTACACTGCGAAAATTTGATTCTATATGGGTTATAGTGGACAGGCTTACCAAGTCTGTGCATTTTCTACCAGTCAAGACCACTTATACAGCTGAGGATTATGCAAAATTATATGTTAAAGAGATATTACGGTTACATGGTATTCCACTTTCCATTATATCATACAGAGGGGCACAGTTTACTGTGCATTTTTAGAGATCTTTTCAGCAGAGTTTGGGTACACAGGTGAATCTGAGTACGGTTTTCCATCCTCAGACTGATGGACAAGCAGAACGTACCATCCAAACACTTAAAGATATGCTACGAGCATGCACGTTAGATTTTCAGGGCAGTTGGGATGACCATTTACCTCTTACTGAATTTGCTTATAACAATAGGTATTACTCAAGTATTAAAATGGCACCTTATGAAGCTTTGTACAGAAGGAAATGTAGATCACCAATCGGATGGTTTGAAGCATGTGAAACTGCTTTACTTGGGCCAGACCTTGTTCATCAGGCTATGGAGAAAGTTAAAGTGATTCAGCAATGATTACAAACGGCCCAGAGTCGACACAAGTCATATGCCGATGTTAGAAGAAGAGGACTTGAGTTTACCATAGGTGATTGCGTATTTCTGAAGGTGTCACCAATGAAAGGGGTAATGCAATTCGGAAAGAAAGGGAAATTGAGTCCACGGTATATAGGCCCATATGAAATTATTAGAAGATTTGGGCAAGTTGCGTATGAGTTGGCACTGCCCCAAGAACTCTCCACAGTTCATCTAGTATTTCATGTTTCAATGCTTCGAAAATGCATAGGAGATCCATCTCGTTTTACTCCTATTGATGATGTACAGGTTACAGAGGATCTTACCTATAAGGAGATACTTATTACTATCCTGGATAGACAAGTGAAGAGATTGAGAAATAAAGATATAGCATCCGTAAAGGTACTTTGGAGAAATTAGCAAATAGAAGAGGTCACATGGGAAGCTGAAGAAGTGATGAAATCCAAATACCCTCATTTGTTCCCAAAAGGAAGAGTGACAAGTAAGTATTTATAAGCTTTGAGTATATCTCTATATGAAGACATGAAGAATGCTCCTAAACTTGTAATTGGTTACTTTGAAAAGATAACACTAACATTCGAGGACGAATGTTTCTAAGGGGAGAAGAATGTAACACCCCGTACGTCTCGGAGTCTAGCTAACTACCGTAACATTTATGGAAATATGAAAACATGAGAGATTTGATGAATTATGTATTGAATTGTGGGCATTGTACGTCTCGGAGTCTAGCTGACTACCGTAACATTTATGGAAATATGAAAACATGAGAGATTTGATGAATTATGTATTGAATTATGGGAATTTAATTGTCTTGTACAATTTGGCCCTAAATGAGGCCCAAATATCATGAGAAAGACATGGCCCAAAAGAGATTTTGACCCATTCTTGAATTGCTCATCCATTGATCAAGTAAACCCACCAAGTGTGTGGATAAGGATCATTCAAAAGGGACTATATAAACCCATAAATCAAATTTTTATTCATTAGACACACACATGCCTTTTTAACATTTTTCTTAAACATTATCTCTCACACAAAAACCCTAAGGCAACTACTTGTTGGGCCAAGATCATTCTTTGGTAAGTTTTGGTAAGTATTTATTCTCATGGTTCAGTATATATTATGTTTAAGATGGTGTATAAATCATGTTGGTTGTGTTGGCAAAGTGTTGGACAATGTGCTATGTGTAAAACTGTCTATTTTTGCAATCGGAGAATGGTTTGTCTTGTGAACTTGAACATGGACTTACAGTCAGGAAGGAATTGAACTTGATGGATTAAATATTGACATGTGAGATGTTATTATATTCTTACCTTGTTTTGTCCTTGTGTATAATGTTTGGAATTGCTATTGTGAAATTGGTTATGGATTTGGTGACGTATTGATCAAGAAGTGTCGTTTTGGGTGTTGTTTATGGGTATGGTGAGACCATGGCTGATTGTTGGAACTAAAATGATCAAAAATATGCTAAAAGGAGTTTGGTTATGATCATGGACCATTCATTGCATAAAAAGACCCAAAAGAAACCATTTCGGCCCAAAACGGGCATCCGTCCCCGCAGACGAGGGCACCTGCGGGCGCAGATGCCAACGCAGGTGTCTCTGGATGCAGCCAAAGGTCACCTGCGCGCGCACCTCAGCCACCTGCGGGCGCAGGTGGCAGCGCAGGTCAGCCCAGGTTTCCGTTTTGTGTGTTTTCGTCTCTAGTTGATCCCCGAAGGCCCCTATACCCTTTTTGGATGTAATTATCAGCTTGTGATGTCATTTTAATGACTTTAAAGTGTCGTATGGAGGTATGTTGGACTGTATTAAGTATTTATGGTTGTTCATATGTTGTTATGATGGGGTAATTGTGACGGAATGATAAAGAGAAAAGTGTAAAGGGTAAGGGTGGTGTGAAATGCTATCGATGTATGATCTCTTGGTCAATGTGTGTAATGTTATGGTGTTGTTGATATGATAATGCATTGGATTGTATTGTAAGGTGTGACATGACATTATACGGCAGTCATATAGTTCCTTGTCGTCTTGTACGCCTGTATAGTAACTAGTTGCTAATGTAAGCTCTGATATGTACTTGTATTGTAGAGTAAGACGTAAAGAAGAATCTGGACTATTGTGTTCATACATAGGCTTGTGTATTCGTACTTGGGAGTAAAGGTATGTAAGGTTACTTTGTCCGTATCTTTCTGCGGCATATAGTATTCACATTGACCTATTCCGAAATGTGCTAAGGTATCCTATTCTCGATTACCAATGGTTATTATCACATGTTCCCTACTCATTGCTCAATTGTGAATCACATGTCTCATATTCATTGATAATGTTCCAAGAGCCCAATAAGGTTGTGTTCCAAAGTTCCAATAGTGATTATGTACATGTCTCTTATTCTTTGATTATTGTCCAATGGTTACAATAGTGTTATGTTTCCAATAAGGTGATGTTTCCAAAAATGGTTACATGTCTCTTACTCATTGGCTAATGATCCAAAGCTTCAAAGTAAAGTACGACTATCGTTGTATCAATCTCAATGTAAAGAATAAAGTAATGCATCTGTGGTTAATGATCAAGTATGGGTGGCAGCTTTGGGGGCGAAATGCCTAGCTCAAGTTGATCCCAAGATTGTTGGATCAGGGGGCAGTCCTAGAGGCATAAGCCTAGCTCGGACCGAACCTGACAGGGGGCAGCTCTAGAGGTATAAACCTAGCTCGAGCAGAACCTGATATGTTGGTTTATGGGTGGTAGCTCTAGAGGTAATAACCTAGCTCGAGCCGAACCCAATGCTTTGATTCTTAGGGTGGCAGCTCTAGAGGCATAAGCCTAGCTCGAGCCGATCCCAACATAACGTTATGTTATGTTAAACCCACTGTTCAGTCGGGGCTCGTGTATCACAGTTCACAGGCAAAGATGAATAACCATAGAATCAAAGAAACAAAGAAAGTAAAGAAGGCAATATACATGGTTTCCAAAGTTCAGTATGGTGACTTATCCATATTGGTTATGCATTTGAATTTGATTTCATTGGCATGCCTACATATCTTATAGTTTCATTTGAGCCTTGCATACTCAGTACATTCTCCGTACTGACCCCTCTTGGGGGATTTACCTTACTTGTTGCAGACGCAGGTTCTAGTAGGCCTCCACAGTAGGTTGCCAGTTGTTGCTGATCATTGGTGAACTCCAGTTAGTTTCGGACTTCTTCGAGTCACAGTTGTACATATGTTTTGGTGTTGTACATGTTGTATAAAGCGGGGACTCGTCCCGACTTTTAGTTCATTTTGGTCAATGCACTTGTTAGAGGCTTTTGTAGACAGATATGGGTGTATAAATGTAAAAGGTACATGTTGTTTTTGACTTGATGGCCTCAACGGCCAAGTTTCATATATGTATATATGTCACATGTTCCATGAATTTTGTTGTTAGCATTATAAGCTCCTACGTGATAAGGGTGTTTCTGATGGTATGCATATGAATGAACATAAGTACAGGTTGGTTCTCTCGGGCCTTATCGGCTACGGGTGTCAATCACGCCTCGTTGGAATTCGGGGCGAGACAATTAAAGTCATAAGGTAGGACCAAGTGGAAATAGACATGGCTTAGATCATTTTACATGTAATTTCCGTATTTGATCTATGTCATTAGTATTGCTGATATTTGTGATCATTGATGGGTTTAGTTTCAAATATATGTTACGAAAACCACTTTGACCCTATATTGGTAGTATTGACGGACAAGATTGTTTTGAGATATTTCAATTAAGATAGCAAAAGTTTGTGCGTATTAAAGTTTTTATCTATGTAAAATTATTCAAAAATATATGTGGTCCAAATGGGAGATTGTTAGTAATTTCTATTTTGTGAACTCACATATTAATATATTATACATAGATATACTATCATTAAAGGAACCCATTTTATGATCTAATAAAGTATTAAAGTATTGGGCCTAAAATGTAAATATCTATTAGTATGGTGGGGTTTATTTTAGACAAGTTGAAACACATTGGCCTTTTCTTTGTTTGATGGAAACTTATGGAAAAGGTACCTTTCCTGAAAAGACACTTCAGAATTCTTATTAAAGATTTGGTCCCTAAATCAGAAAAGGTACAGCTTCTCTCTTTTCTCTCCATCTCAGAAAAGACACCAAGAAAGAGCACTCTTCAAGGTTTAGAAGATCAAGTTTCTTCAATCGATTTATTGCAATGGAACAAGGTTAGTGTTCCTAACGTTCTTCTATATTAATATCTCTGTCTAGTGATTTGCTTGCGTTCTTGGGTGAATTCCTTTAAGTATTTCAACATGAGAAGGCTTCTCTTTTTAGTTGATTGCATTAATTTTACTGTATAATAAAAATATACTAAATTTTTGCCCTTTATAACTGTTACCCAAGATTAAGAGTGTTCACAGTTTGGTAAAAAAATCAAATCAAATCGTAAATTGAACCAAATCATTAAAAAAAATCAATATTTGATTTGGGTTGGTTTTTAAAAAACTGACAATAGGTTTGATTTTGGTTCCATTACGAAAAAAAATACCGAACTACACCGATAAATTATATACATAAATTTTATAATTATTTTATGATATTAATTTTTCATAAATAATTATACATTTTAATCATTAATTTGATTTTAATATCTTTTAAAAAAAAAATAATAAAATCAACAGACCAATTTTTATTGATTTGAGTAGCCACAATGGAGGAGACTAACATTATGTCCTCCCTTGTGTGTTTTGAGAGAGAGGTAAACCACTCTCTGATACTTGTGTAACTTACAATATGTGCAATAAGAAGGAGAACTGAAAACATTATATCTGATTCTCATGGTGGTTCAAATTGAACTTCTGCTGGCTTGAATTGTCTGATCCTAAATGAGGCAAATTCCCATCTGTCCAGTTGAAAAAGACCTTCAAAGCTGGAAATGACTATCGATTGTTTGTGAATATGACTTTAGTGAAGCCAATTTGTCCGCTACTCTATTCGCATCTCGATAACAGTGTTGTATCGTTACCTCTCTGTTTTTCGTCATTCTTTTTATCTCGTGTACTGATTCTATAAACCTCCATGGTGTGCTCGTTTCCCTTCTACTGTACGAGGTGAGCAATTTTAAGTTAGCTTCAACTATTATTTTATAGAGACCGTTTGTACCTAACACTCTAAAGTGAAGTGTCTAACTCTATCTATCTCACATTCACACCATTTGTACCCAACACTAAAGTGAAGTGTCTAACTCTATCTATCTCACGTTCACACTTTTCATCTTAATTTGGAGGGCAATTGATAGGATATCGTTGGTTGGTTTTAATGAGTTCAATTTTTATTTTAACAGTGTGAGTCGAATTTTATTTTAATGGTTTCAATTTTTAATTTTATTTTAAAGTAATATTAGTTGATTTAGATTTGATGATGTGGACTTATAATAAGAGGTTACGTAGAAAAAATAGTTTTGCAAATCCACCGTTAAAAAATAATGGCACAAATGGACTTTTTCTGTACATCAGTGCATAGATGAGCCAAACTTTTACGGTAGTGGCATCAATGAGCCAAACTTTTAGCGGATGACATAGATGAGTCATTTCTAATAGTTCGATGACATATTTGAGCCTTTTTTCTTGTTTTAATGTGACTTTATATAATGAGGAAAAGGGCCAAAAATATACTAGACTATCCAAAAGGTTTAAATATAACTTTATTCATATATTTTGCTAAAAATATCACTCTGTTATTTTTCTTTTAGCTCATTTATGCTATTGGACTAATAGTCAATACTGAATTAAAAAAAATTAAAATTTCACATGTTATTTTATTACTGGCGAAATTTAAATCTGACTGTATTAAATAATTTACCCACCCAATTTTATAACTTACTCGACCCAAACACTAATTCTCCTGAAAACATAAAATCTCATTGGGAAAATCATTTGCAATATTATTCCCACTCGACAACAGGCGTAACCAGGCCAACTCAACATCGAGGTGTGTTTTAATACAAAGAGTGTTAGGTTCTAAGTGAAAATGTGAATGAAAAATGGAGGGAAAATAAATGGAGGGAAAAAGAGTGAATTGTAGTTTCACTTTAAAGAAGAGTAGTTCTCCCACATTGGAGGGAGAAAGGAACTTTCTTATGCTTATATTGAAAAGCATTTATTCATGTAGATAGTGAGGCAAGAATAAGACAAGCCTCGCGCCGCCGTCGTCGTCGCTCGCTCGGTTCGTCTTTGGATTTGGATTTGGATTTGTCAAATGATCGAGAGACTATCTTTTTGGACAAAATTCATTTGAAACTTGAGAATTAGTGAAGTTTTTAATCCAAAAATCTGATACAAAAATTTTCTCCATCGAGGCATTGTTTCAAAGCAAAAAGAATGACCTGCTAGCGCAGGTCATCACCTGCGGACGCAGGTGAGGTTCCGCAGAAGCTTCTAGTTTTTGACAAAAGTCATCTGCGAGAGCAGGTTGGCCACCTGCGGGCCCAGGTGGTCCCGACGGGTCTGAAACAGTGCAAATTTTTTGAACCATTGCTTCTTTTCTGAAGCACCACCTTTTGGCTATAAATACCTGAATTTTTCCTCAGGTATAGACATAAAAATTGTGAAAGAAAAACATCTTCTTCTTCTTCTTAAAAACTCAAGTGTGATCATCAAATCGTTGAGTGCGTTTGAAGTTCAGTAAATTTGAGGTACCACTATTTGTTGAAGTGAATCATTTTATCCTGGGAGGATATATTACATTAACCTCGATTACTTGAGGGGAATAAATTCCTTAAGGACACATGGTGAATTCGGTGGACTTGATTCTACATTTCTATTTCATCTCTTTTCTTTATGGTTTTGCTATTTTTCAGAAAATAGTAGAAACTTAATTTTGATAGTTCATAGTTGTTGAACTAGTGTTTGAAGTTATTTGAACTTCTTTGTTATTCTTGAACTTTAAGGTTGAAGTTCTTGTTGTTAAATACAGATTTTGTACCCGAAAAACAACAATCTTAAGGAATTTATATAATCTGTCTTTTTGATTTCTGGAGATTAAAACCATTTGGTTTTCTACTCTGTTTGAACTTGATAGTGATTTGAAGATATAAAAATTTCATCACGAGTCAAAGATCATTCGGTTGACGATATGAAGAATATAAAAACTTCGTCGTTAAACTAGAAACAAATTGTTTAAAGTTTAAAAACTTTGTTGTTAGTATTTAAGATAC
This sequence comes from Capsicum rhomboideum, assembly GCA_031232105.1. Classification (NCBI taxonomy): domain Eukaryota; kingdom Viridiplantae; phylum Streptophyta; class Magnoliopsida; order Solanales; family Solanaceae; genus Capsicum; species Capsicum rhomboideum. Next base: position 155,228,471 of record CP124714.1, read on the forward strand.
TAAATTGGTTGTCTCTTTGTGACAACAAAATGACTAATGAAAATCAAGTCAATGATTGAATGACGAATATTGCAGCAACAAACATAGCTACTTTAAGCCATTCAAATGCTGCTCCTACCATGGCACCAGCAGAAAAACCAGGAAAATTTTCAGGTGTTGATTTCAAACGTTGGCAGCAGAAGATGTTCTTTTATCTGACTACTTTGAGTTTGCAAAAGTTCATTACAGAAAGCGTTCCTGAATTGCCGAAAGAAACTTTGGAAAAGGATCGCTTCATAGTAACTGAAGCTTAGAAGCACTCAGATTTCTTATGTAAGAATTACATATTGAGTAGCCTACAAGACGACTTGTACAACGTGTATAGTATGATGAAGACTTCGAAGGACCTCTGGGATGCTTTAGAAAAGAAGTACAAAACAAGGACTCTGGAATGAAGAAATTCATTGTTGCCAAATTTTTGGACTTTGAGATGGTAGACAGCAAAACTACAGTTACCCAAGTCTAAGAGTTGCAAGTCATAATCCAAGATCTTCTTGCAGAAGGTATAAATTTAGATAATACCTTTATTGAACATATTAAGTTTGTTCTTGATATTCACTTAACCTTTGATGTAGGTTTGGTGGTGAACGATGTTTTTCAAGTAGCTGCGATCATCAAGAAGTTACCACCTTTGTGGAAGGTCTTCAAAAACTACTTAAAGCATAAATGCAAGCTGATATCTATTGAAGATCTCATTGTGAGGTTGAGGATTGAAGAAGACAATAAGGCTGCGGAGAAGAGATCTCGTGGGAACTCTGCAATAAATAGAGCAAATATTGTGGAAGATGATTGTGCAATAGTGCGATAGTGTTTTGAGTTTCATACTTGAATTATTGGTAGTATAAGTTTCCTACGTGAACAATCACTTTAGCGAAACATACCTAGACACTAACTAGGTCAAATATTTGTCTACAAACGCTTTTAGGCACATTTGGCCATAAAATCTTTGTCCACCTGACATATATAACGTCTCTATTTGCTATTTAATGGTGCCACAATAAATTGTTTTTCCGCCATGTGGCAGAATTTTTTAAACAAAAGATAAGAGTATAGTACACACCATTAGATTTTAGTCGAGGTATATTTCACTAACCATTGAGCGATAATTGAGCTAGAAAATTTACATTCCTACTAGTTTGAGTATGAAACTAAAAAAAAAAAATGATATAGTTTAAATGTGTTTTTGATCTTTAACTCAATTAAAATTAATTAATTTATTTATTTATTTAATAGACATTTAAGAATATACATAAAACAAAATTTGAATGGAGTAAAAAATAGTCAATTGAAACAAATCTTATTTTAAGCACCTAAATAAATTTGTCTAGATATTTGAGGTGCTCTTGATGTATTAACCCAAAAATTAAAAAAAATCATGAAAAACAAGGTGGAGAAAGAAACCAAAAGATCTAACAAATAACAAAACCAAAAGAAAGAAGAGAGAGAAAGGAAGCTCATAGAAGCTCTTTGTTTGTCCTCTTCTACCACTTTCTCCTGAAACCCTAGTTTATCTTTCTAGAACTTTCTATAATTGGTTGATATATACTTGTAGTTGTTGTTGTTAGCGTAGAAGAAGAAGAAATGTATAGAGATCGAGGCGGAGGCGGAGGAGGTGGTTCATCGAAGTCGGAGATGGTTAGTGGACCATTAGATCGGAAAAGAATCAACGATGCGTTGGATAAACACTTAGAGAAGTTGTCACCTTCTACATCTAGGTCTTTGAAGGATAAAACTGTTCCTTCGACATCTGCTGGTGGCGGTGGTGCTGCTGGTAAATCGCATTTCGATCATCGTAATAACAACAAAAACAAGTGCTCTGATGGTTAGGATTTTTTTTAATGGGAAATGAATTTTCGTTTTTCGTTTTTAGGAAGTATTGGATTTTGCTTTTATTGGTTGGTAGCTAGTAAAGAGGGAACTCCATGTATTAATTTCTTCATAAGTTAGATAGGTAAGTTAGGTAGTAAGTTATTCATGTATTAAATTAATACAATATTTGGTTTGCAATTTAGGAACCTGCATAACTAATACATGTATAAGTTATGAGGGAATTGGTGTATTATCGTATTCAGGTAGAAGATGGAATAATTGATAGCTGCATAACTAATACCTACATAATTCTAACCAGTTACCGAACGACCCCTTAGTGCTCAACTATTCATATAATTACTGCTGATAGATTAGAGGATCCAGTTGTTTTAATTTAACATGTTCTTAATAGAGATTTGGTTTTGGGAGGATTGCTGTAGATAAGCATTAGCATGCGTTGTCGTGCTTTCTTTAGCATTTTGTCTTGGCTTCTTCACTTTTGTTCCCGTATTGTGTTTACTTGAGCCGAGGGTCTATCAGAAACAACCTTCTATACCTTGTAAGGGTAAGTTCTGCGTAAGCACTACCCTTTCCAGACCCTACTTGTGAGATTACAGTGGGTATGTTGTTATGGTTGTTGTTGTTGAGCATTTTAGGCTTTAGGTGTGATCTAATACCATGGTTTTTAACTACTCCCTCCGTTTCAATTTGTTTTTGTTACTTTCATTTTTAGTTCATTTCAAAAAATTCTCTCTTTCCTTTTTTGGCAACTCTTTAATTTAATTTCACTGGCATGTTTAAGACCAAAAGATTAAAAGACATTTTGGTCCTTTCTATGTATCTTTAGTTTAAGACCACAAGATTCAAAAGTTTTCCTTAGTTTCCTAAACTTTGTACCAAGTCAAAACCATACAGACAAATTAAAACTGAGGGAGTATATAGTTTCTTCTTCTTCTTCTTTTTTTTTTTTTTTTGTGGAAATAATGGTTTTCAACTGTTGTTGGTCATGCTTAGAAGCGCGAAAGATATATCATTTGATTTTTTAGTGCCGCTTTGGCTGTAAAGTATTTTTGTTAGCTTAATCCATTTGCCTTTGCATTGATATGAAATTAATAATATAACTGATCAAGATCCACTTTTGCATAGATATGTATAGGGGCATCTTTGGTGCGTTATAATTGTTCTTCTTATAGTAAAATCATTTCCCTTTATGTGAAATGGTGTACTTGTTTGGAAGTATAGCAATATTCCTTTTATCCAAAAAGCATCATATGAATGTAGATAAAGCTTTATCAAGTGACAAAGTGTGAACATGGATGAAATGAGTGTGACCTAAATCTACTTGTTTTGCTGCTTGTTCTTTGTGGATGTTTCTATCACTTTCTACCACTTTCTCCTTTTCTAATCAGCTACCAAACGACCTCTTAGTGCTCAACTATTCATATCATTTCTGCTGATAGATTAGAGGATCCAGCTGTTTTGGTTTAACATGTTTTTAATAGAGATGTGATTTTGGGAGTAATTGCTGGAGATGTTTTAACATGTTTTAATAGTGGTTGTTACTGTTTGCTTATTAGTTGCTTTGTTTTCTTTACAGTCATTTTCTCTTTTTCATACATACTTTGATATGCTATACTCAAGCCGAGGGTCCTCTGGAAATGACCTCTTTACCTACATGAGATAGGGGTAAGGTCTGGGTATGCTGTTTGTTGTTGTTGTTGCTGGAATGAGCATTTTAGGCTCTACGTATGATATAATACCATGTTTTTTAGCTAGTCCCTCTGATTAAATTTGTTTGTTGTACTTCTCTTTTTAGTCCGTTTACTCTTTCCTTTTTTGGCTACTCTTTAATTTTGCATGACACATTTAAGACCACAAGATTAAAGGATATTTTGGTCCTTCCGACATATCGATTCAGAAGTTTTCTTTAGTTTCTTAAAACTCCATGCCAAGTCAAAACTAGGTATATCAACTACGGAGGGAGTATGTAATTTCTTCTACTACTTCATTTTTTTTTTTGGGGAAATAATGATTTTCAACTGCTGTTGATCATGCTTAGAAGCAGGAAAGAAATATCATTTGCTTTTTTATTGCGGTTTTGGTTGTAAAATACTTTTGGAAGCTTAATCCATTTGCCTTTGCATTGATATGGAATTAGTAATAAAACTGATCAAGATCCACTTTTGCATAGATATGTATATGGGCAACTTTGGCACGTTTTAGTTGTTCTTATAGTAAAATTGCTTTGTTTCACTTTCTTTGAAATAATGTACTTGTTCAGAAGTAATTGCAATATTCCTTTTATCCAAAAAGCATCATGGAATGAATTCAGATAAAAGCTTTATCAAGTGAGAAAGGGTGAACATGGATGAAATGAGTGTGACCTGAATCTACTTATTTTGCTGCTTGTTCTTTGTGGATGTTCCCAAATTGTATTTTCAAATATTCTCAGATTCTCAACACGATGATATAAAGATTATTCTTGTGGAATCATATGTAATTTTTCTGGTTGTACATAGTCAATTCTTGTAAGTGTCTTACAAAGTTGAGTTCTTTCTCTAAAATCGTTTGTGTTGTGATGTGCGATCGTAAGTGCAGGCCAGGTGTCCATGGTCTTTTTATGCTAGTACTGGTTAATATATATTTCTGCACCATCAATCAATTGTAATTTTGGATAGAATGGTTTATGAGGTCTAAATTGATATTTTTATATGTTATATTGCCATAACTTATTAACACTGTTTATCATTTATTTTCTTGAATTATTTATCCGTTTTTTAACTCAACCTTCAATGTTTTGATTAAAAAGGCCTTTAACTTTTAAGTAGAATAATTTGTCTTCTACTTATAGTTGGTTCTTATGTTGAGTTGTGGAAAGCATCTAGCAACATTTTTCTCAATAAAGTACATATTTTAGTCTTCTCAAGGTGCTTTTTTTTTGGTGGGGTATGGTATGATGTACTATGCCAACCCATAATGCACTATCATTGATTTTCAAAATCCACAGGAGTACATTCTCATGTTTATCTACTTTTTGTAGAGGAATCTGAAACGGACAGTGAAGAGTCTGATGTTAGTGGTTCTGATGGGGATGATACTTCATGGATTTCTTGGTTTTGTAACCTGCGTGGTAATGAGTTCTTCTGTGAAGTTGATGATGATTACATTCAAGATGATTTTAACCTATGCGGATTGAGCAGTCAAGTTCCCTACTACGACTATGCACTTGACCTCATCCTTGATGTTGAATCCTCCCATGGTACATAATTTTTTCTCTTGTTTAGATTACTTTATATTTTATTATGTATATCAGAGAATTGGTTTGATTTATCTTTTCAGTTGAAGGATATAATTTTCTTGTCTTTGAAACTATTGGGTTCACTTTTTTTTTTTTTGGGGTTTCCCATGGACTATTTCCACAAATTAGCGTCTAGTGAAGTGAAGATGTGGAAAACTAGTCAGCTTTACTTGATATGTTTTAGGTTGATTGGGATGACAATTTCTTATGTAGGTTGAGAGAAAATAGTGAAAGTTATTTTAGGTCAAGTTCCTCTTCTAAAAAATAATAAAAATGAATAAATAAATAACTTTCCTCCCTTAGCCATGGTGTTGCATGGTCATGAGCAAACTAGATAGAAAGTTACAAGTGTCTCCTAGTACATAGTTCGACAACGAAAAATTCAACAACATAATGACATAGAGGCATGTAGTGGCCACTATGGTAGAAGGCAGACGACTCACTACGGAAAAGACTGGATCACAACAGGAACTCACTCGCGGACCATGTTGATACTGGATCTGAAGCACCAAAAAGTGCAAGAAGTTTAGCATGAGTGTGGAAGTCAATGTGTACCCATACCCAATAAGTTAAGTCTTGTTGACTGCTTCCAACAAAGTAATGACGAGAGTTACTTAAAAAGACATCATACCTTTAATCCATGTATTTTAAATGGAGATATAAGGGAAATGAACAATTAACAAGAATATAGGCATGAATTGATAGTTAACAACATTTAGGCATTTATTGCAATTCAAACTAACATAATAGACATTATCAATACGTATAATGAATCCAAGAAAGTAAAATAGTCAAAGAAGACAGTAAAGGTACAATCTTTATCACATAGTTCACTTCTCAACTCGGTGCTAACTCTTTCATAACTATCATGCACACCGATAGGGAGCTACCAACATTGACTCATGAGGGACATCCATATCCATACACGTATATGATCATATCACTGATCTCACGTATTCAATAGTTCCGACATGTTACTTTCACAATCCGAACTCAATAGTTCCTACATCTTTGTATCAAGCTCATACAGTCCTTATCAGTATCTCAATCATGGACTCACACTGTCCTCATCAGTTATCAACATTGGATTCATGGTCCGTAATATTGTGTCAACATCGGACTCACATGGTCCCCGATCCTTCACATCTCTCAGCTCTAAAACTGTATCAATCCCATATAAGGAGCAGAAAAGGAAATTACACCGTGTACACCACATAATATTTAAAGCATGAATTTTAACAAATATGAAGATAGAACATGCGTTTCTAGTATTTCACTAGCTTGAATTAATTAACATGGGATATATAATAATGCCCAACTCATCCAGTGTTATCAAAGGCACGCTTAATCCCTGAAGCGAGGCTCAAAACGTGTTGAGCGCTTCGCATCGCTTTATGTGCGCTTCATTGTCGTCATCATGTTTCTAAGGCATACTTTTCCTTGCCAATGAGTCTCTTCTGAAGAGGCGACATAAACAATTGATATTTCATTTTATCATAATTGTTTTTCAATTTCTTTGTTCATATATTTGTCATTCATGCTTATAATTATTAGTTTTGGACTAAGCATAAATATTTATATTTTTTCTCCCCTTGCGCCTTTTTTCATTGAAGGCACGCTTTTATTTGTGCGTTGCGCTCCCAACATACCTTAGAGCTTTTTTGCGCTTTTCGCTTTTGATAACACTTGAACTCATCAAAGCATGTATATGGGAATTAAATAAAAGATCTAGTATTTCAAGTAATCCCCTTTTACACCTCTCATCACGCCATGTATGCATTATCCCTATGCATTACAATTTACGTACAACAAATAAGTTGGGAATAATTACCCTATTGAGATCAACGTCTTAACTTACCTTGATTAAAGCTAGCTTTCGACCTTTCAAGACCACCTTTCCATGCCCAAACGCCTCCAAATGAATTGCAAGTTACATACAACACATAAGTTGGGAATAATCACCCTATTGAGATCAAAGTCTTAACTTACCTCAATTCAGTGTTTTAAAAAGCGAGAGGCGGAAAAAAGCGACGAGGGTTCGCTTCACAGAAGCGAGAAGCGTGAAGCGAAGCGCATGCTTTTTTCCATTAAAGCGCTATTTAGTAAAAAATTTTAAAATATTAAAGATGCATAAATAAATAGCCAAAAACTCAATAGATAACATAATCTTTCAATTCTTAAAATAAAAAGATAATAGATAGTCATAACAAGCATCCAAGCAAACCGCTAAAGTACTAAAAATCAGTCTCGCGTCTTAATCAACCAACACAGATAGAGAATCAGAAACCAACAATCAGATAGAAGTTTAGAACTTCTATTCTACATCCTACTCCTCAACAAGATCTCCAAACTCTTGAAGTGCCATCATATTATTATCTTGAGCAAAATCTTCTTCATCATCAAAGGCTTCATCAACAAGGGTTCTACTTGAACCTGCTCTTTCCTTGCTCCTTAAAGTACTCCCCCTAAGACCATAAATACTCTCCTCAACACCACTTGCCGAAGCAACATGACCATAAGTGAGATGTTCTCCTTCGTATACTTCTTCATCTTCATGATTTGAAGGGGCTCCCGTTAACCATTCATTTGCATCATCAATACTATCCAACATAATTGGATCAATGGTATCGCGAGCATTGTAACGACGCATCAATGTTCTATTATATTTGATGAACACTAGATCATTGAGGCGTTTCAACTCAAGCCTATTCCTCTTTTTAGTATGAATCTGCACATAAGTTGTAGAAAGTAATTATAAGGTGTTCCTAAGTCAATTCAGATAACACTTAATTTAGTAATACTGTAATGTAGTTTCTCACATGTTCATACACGCTCCAATTTCTCTCGCAACCGGATGAGCTACAAGTTAAACTTTGAACTCTAATAGCAAACTGTTGCAAGTTTGGGACGTTATGACCATATTGCATCCACCATTCAACTGTGGAATAATTTTAAAAGTTAATAACCTAAAAGTTAAGCTTTAAACACAATTAAAAGTTGAAATGCTCACCTGGTGACCTTAAGGTTCTAGCTCTAATGGCTGATTCCAATCCAAGTAGCCTATCAGCTTTCATGTACCTACCAAGCTCCTCCCCTATTTTGTCTATCAAAGCTTTATTTGGGATCATCCTCTCAACACATGCATGATATCCCATCCACACTTCTTCATCTAAAGTCTTCATCTCACTATTTTTATAATAGAGCCCGGGGTTCAAAATATGTGCTGCTGCATGCAAAGGTTGATGAAGTTGATCTGTCCACCTTGCATCAATAATTTCAAAAACTTTCTCATATTTCCTTTTATCATAATCAAATGCCTTTTCAATATTTTCTTTTGCTCTATCCATGGCTTCATAAATGTAGCCCATTGGCGTTTTTTTCTCTCCATCCACCAAACGAAGTACAGTAACTAGAGGACCACCAACTTTAAGTGCTTTTACGGTGTCATCCCAAAAAGATGGACTAATGATGTGTCTGGCAACTTCTTTCCCAAGAGTTTCCTTTGCATAGGTACTCTCATTCCATTCATTTGACATGAACAAGGTTCGCAAATTTTTCTTTTGCTTATAAAAACTATGCAAAGTCAAAAAAGCTGTTGCAAACCTTGTCTTCGCGGGTTTTACCAAATTACTTTGGTTTGTGTATCTCCTCATCATGTTCAACAGTAATGCCCTTTGACTGATATAAGAATGTATCTTAACAGCCTTAGCAAAAACTGTTCCAAAAAAATTTAGTAGTTAGTAAACTAAGTATAGATAATTAACATGAAGACTGAAAAAGAAAACTAAACCACTTATTCACCTGTAGAATATGGGGCTTCCTTGAAAATGTCACCAAACATTAAGTTGATACAGTGAGCAGCACAAGGAGTCCAGAAAATATGCGGGTACACTCCCCTCAACAATTCACCTGCTTTCTTATTCTCACTTGCATTATCCGTCACAACTTGCACCACATTTTCCTTCCCAATTTTCAAGATTGTATTCTCAAACAATTTGAACATTTTAGTAGCATCAGTAGAAGAGTCACTAGCATCATGAGATTCAAGGAACACACTCCCCATCGGAGAATTCACCAAAACATTGATTACCATTTTTCCATTTCTGGCCGTCCATTTATCCATCATAATGGAAAATCCATAGTTTTTCCATTGAACCTTATGAGCCTCAACAATCTTATTTGTTTTCTCCACCTCATTTTTTAGACAAGGAACTCTAACTTCATGATAGGTTGGGGGCTTCATTCCTGGACCATATTGGCCTACCGCCTCAATAAATTCACCAAAGCTCTCAGAATGATTAACACAATTAAAAGGGAGGCCTGCGTCATACATCCACCTTGCAAAAGCGGATACGGCACGGTCCCTTAAAATCTTCCTAGAAGATGCTAAATCAATGGCTCCACCTTTTCTTTTTTCATTGGGTTGTTGTCGGTAATAGGTATCTAGAGGACCTTTAACATTGCTAGCGGTGGATGATCCACTCCCGCTAGCTGAAGAATTCTTTTGGAATTTTGTAGGAGGCCCCATTGGCATATTCACTTCAACTTCATCATTCTCCATTTGATCATCATCAACATGATTAACCATTGATGCATCATGCATCATTTGAGTCTTAAACTCATTTTTTTTCTTCATATACTCCTTCATTTCTTTCTTAACAGCATTTGGGACTTTTGGACATACAATGACATCTTTGTAACCACCAATAAGATGTTTCTTGTGACGAAATATTCCACCGTTATATATATTGTCACAAAAAACACATTTTGTTCGTGTGTTAGAGCCTATTGCAATTCCATAAGCCCAAGCTGGATCTCTTTTTTGCGCCATTGAATAAAGAAATATACTACAAGAGAAAACAAAATAGTGAAAATATATACAGATAGACAGAAGTCAGAACACATACAGCAAAAAAAAAATTAAAAAGAAGAAGAACAAAGCTGGAAAACAGAGAAGAAGAAGAAGAAGAAGAGAAAAAAAAAACAAAGCTGCGAAGAACAGAGAAGAAAAAGAGAAATAGAGAAGAAGAGAAAAAAAAAAAAGAGCAGTGAACAGAGAAGAAGAAGAGAAATAGAGAAGAAGAAGATGAGAAAAAAATACAGAGCAGTGAACAGAGAAGAAGAAGAAATAGAGAAGACGAAGAAGAAAAATAGAGAAGAAGAAGAAGTCGCATACCAGTAGCAGCAGCAGTTCCACAGTCGCAGCAGCAGCAGCTCCACAGTTGAAGAAGTCCCTTAAGGGTTTTAATTAGAATAAACCAAATAAACCAATAAAACCCTAAAAAAAAACAAAAAAAACTTAAATAGCGCTTAAGCGAGCTTTTCCTCGCCTTTTCTGCTTCGTCGCTTCTCGCTTCTGGGCATGAAACGTGCGCCTTTTTCTCGCCCCATCGCTTCAGGTCAAAAAAGCGACCCTCTGTCGCTTCGCTTTTCTTCGCGCTTAAAGCGAGCGCTTCAGCGCTTTTCACAACACTGCCTCAATTAAAGCAAGCTTTCAACCTTTCATAACTGCCATTCCATGCCCAAATGTGTCCAAGTGACTTAACTCTAGCCAGAAGAATGTTTAACAACATCAAACGAAGCTAAGGAATCAATTTCTATTACTTAATACACGGTCCAAGTTATAGATAACAAAATCAAACTCGATCCCTGGAGTCAAAATCCAAAATTTATTTCAAAATCGGGTTACCTAAAAATTTTTGAGTACAAATCTATAATTAGATTCTCTATCGGATATCAATTCGACCTTCAAATCCGAAATACACATTCTAGAATCTAGGGCAAGATCCCTCAGTTTTACACTTAAAAATCAACGATTAAATGCTTGAATTTCATGAGGTACGCTACCCTTCGCGGTCGCGAAGCACAACCTGGCGTGGATCGTACGTGATCGCTAAGAGCAACCCGGCCTGAACCCTAGGCGATTGTGATGACCAAATCCCTAGCTGCGATCGCGATATGAAGTCCTGCAAAAAATCTGCAGAGTCCATTTGTGGATTTTTGGTTCCAAATCCCAAACCCCTGAAGTCCCAACCCGAACTCCTCAAGCAAGTCCCAAATAGTTATTTTGACTTGTAAAAAGTCTCAGATCCTAAAACGGGCAGTTAAAACTTAGAATTTAGAGTTGGGTTGTTACACTTTTTGAGTCACGCTCAACCAGGTTCATCCAACTGGTGTCTATGTCGATCTTATTATGATGTTTAGAAATGCCCATAGGTAGATATGCGTATGACTCTTTTAAATCCTTATGTTCATATGATTTTCAAGTCATTTTATAGCCCATATATAATACTCGCTCTGTTCCAATTTATGTGACCCTCTTTATTTTTTAGTCGGTCCCAAGAAGAATGACATCTTTCCGTATATAGTAACAATTTAATTTAAAACTTCCCACTTTACCCTTAAAGGGATGATTTTAAATATTTCAAATATTTATGGCTTATTTTAGACCATTAGTTTCAAAGTCTTCTTTTCATTCTTAATAGACCATTAGTTTCAAAGTCTTCTTTTCATTCTTAATAGACCATTAGTTTCAAAGTCTTCTTTTCATTCTTAAACTATGTAGCCAGTCAAATACTATCACATAAATTCGTAAATTGTGACGGAAGAAGTAGTAAGTTTTTGGAGGAATGTCTCCTTTGTCTGTCATTGTCCATGTTTTATGTGACCTTCATGCCACAAATGCAACAACTTTAAATCAAGCCAGTGGACCTTGATATATAGAAATAATGGCGTCCCTATGTCTAATGGTGTATTGTATTATATCATGCATCTCATTGGAAAGTAAAAAAGGAAGCCACCTGTCTTTCCATATATAGTCGGTCCCAAGAAGAATGACATCTTTCCGTATATAGTAACAATTTAACTTAAAACTTCCCACTTTACCCTTAAAGGGATGATTTTAAATATTTCAAATATTTATGGCTTATTTTAGACCATTAGTTTCAAAGTCTTTTTTTCATTCTTAAACTATGTGGCCAGTCAAATACTTTCACGTAAATTCATAAATTGGGACGGAAGAAGTAAGTTTTTGGAGGAATGTCTCCTTTGTCTGTCATTGTCCATGTTTTATGTGACCTTCATGCCACAAATGCAACAACTTTAAATCAAGCCAGTGAACCTTGATATATAGAAATAGTGGTGCCCCTATATCTAATGGTGTATTGTATTATATCGCACATCTCATTGGAAAGTAAAAAAGGAAGCCACCTGTCTTTCCGTATATAGTCGGTCCCAAGAAGAATGACATCTTTTCGTATATAGGAACAATTTAACTTAAAACTTCCCACTTTACCCTTAAAGGGATGATTTTAAATATTTCAAATATTTATGGCTTATTTTAGATCATTAGTTTCAAAGTCTTCTTTTCATTCTTAAACTATGTGGCCAGTCAAATACAACAACATACCCAGTGTATTCCCACAACGTGGGGTCTGGGGAGGGTAAAGTATACGCAGTCCATACCACTACCTCAGATGAAGTAGAGAGACTGTTTTCGATAGACCCTCGGCTCAAGATACATAACAAGTATAACAAGCAGAAAACATAAAAACAAACAACAACCCCCCCCCCCCCCCCCCCCCCCCAAAAAAAAAAAAAAAAGAGGATAACACACCACTAGGTAAAAGAAACAAAACATCCACAGAGTAATGCTATGAACTATCACTTCGAAATCACATACATTACCAAAAACACCACAAACAAGAAACTACAAGACGCATGCATAACACTATGACTACAGGTACATCGACAAACAAAGCACTCCTCCCTACTAGTAAGGACACACTCCTACTCACTAACCCTCTAGCCTAATTCGCGTCCTCCACACCTTCCTATCAAGGGTCATGTCCTCTGTAAGCTGTAACTGCTCCATGTCATGCCAAATCACTTTCCTTCCGTATTTCTTCGGCCTACCTCTACCCCGTCTGAAACCATCCATAGCGAGCCTCTCACACCTCCGTACTGGAGCATCCGTGCACTGTCTCATCAGATGCCCAAACCATCTCAGCCTCACTTCCCGCAACTTATCTTCCACCGAAGCTACTCCTACCTTTTCTTGAATAAATTCATTTCTAACCCTATCCCTCCTAGTATGTCCGCACATCCATCTCAACATCCTCATTTCCGCCACCTTCAACTTCTGTATGTGGGAGTTCTTAACTAGCCAACACTCAGCTCCATACAACATAGATGGTCGGACCGCCATTCTGTAGAACTTACTTTTAAGCTTTGGAGGCACCTTCTTATCATACAAGACCCCCGAAGCGAGCCTCCATTTTACCCACCCTGCACCAATACGGTGCATGACATCCTCGTCAATCTCTCCATTTTCCAATCAAATACTTTCACGTAAATTCATAAATTGGGACGGAAGAAGTAAGTTTTTGGAGGGATGTCTCCTTTGTCTGTCATTGTCCATGTTTTATGTGACCTTCATGCCACAAATGCAACAACTTTAAATCAAGCCAGTGAACCTTGATATATAGAAATAGTGGTGCCCCTATATCTAATGGTGTATTGTATTATATCGCACATCTCATTGGAAAGTAAAAAAAGGAAGCCACTTGTCTCGCCAAAAAATCATTAGATGGGATGTAAAGGGGGTGTTTATCTCTGCTAACTGCTGAATGCTGATAGAACCTAATAGGAGCTGCTTCTTTTCAATCAAGAGATCAATTTTCCTCTGGTATTATGGCTTATGTTGCAATAAACATTGTTATATACTTTTTCTCTGCTCTTTTTAACTCCCTGCTCATTCACGTATTTGCTTGTTTGATGGTGCTAAAAGATGGAAATACCTTTTCTTTGTTTTCTTTCTCGATTTAGTTTCTTCTGCGGATGGACAAATCTCGTTTCTAAGTCAGTTTTCTAGCTTATCATTTCCAGTTAATGACTTTCCCTAGAAAACAATACTCCTTCCACTCCAAATATAGATGGGTCTCTTAATTTTTGGACATCCGGAAATGTTTAACACCAATCTATTTTTATACAACATTCATTGCTTTCAAGAATTGAAATTTATGAAATTGTTCACATTTTAAATTTTGATGTGATGCTATCTTTGCGTATCAACTTTTCAACAACTATTAATATTTTCTTTTCACTAACTCCAAAATAATATTTAAATTACATTACTATCTTAAACTATGTGTCCAGTCAAATAAATCACATAAAATGGAATGGAGAGTATAAGTACGATTGATTATGATACCTCTCATTTGTGTAATTCTTATGATACAATTGGAGCTATCAGCAGGAACAAATCAGTTTAAATTATCCAAAACAAAAATAGTGGCATTTGCTTGCAACAACTTGCTCCAATCACAGTGGAGAATTTCGTGGTGTCAATTGTATTTAGATGTTGATCTTTAGTGGATGATGTGGAGCTCAATGTGTAGTTTGATAAAGGAATGTAGTTGGTGATCGACTTATAGCACCTGAAGCAGCACTGTATACTTAAATCCGTTACAGTTCTCGATAAAAGCATTAGGAAACTAACCTGTATGTATCTTAAAACACATCAATAGGTATCATATATGTAATGTATGTATGGGTGGTGACATTGCTATTGGGGCCTAGGGATTGAATAGTTGGTCTACAATGTTGGTTAGGAAGAAGAGGTAGATGTGTTAGGCTATGATGAGGCTATTGGTAATTGACTTCCTTCTTGAAAACTGAGGAATCTGTACTGAGGAAGCAGGCATTTCAGTTATTGAAGTGATACACTTCTGGTGAATTTTTTGTGCATTTCAAGGTTCATACAATTGGAAAAGTTATTATAAATAATGTGAGACTTCTGCATATTGAGAGAGGTTTTGTGTGTTTTAGCTTCTATGGGTGGATAGCATCCCTCCAAAAATCCACCCTTTATTGATCTTTCTTAGGAATATATATTTGTTTTTATTTTTTCCATTAGGAACATGGAAAAGGTAAAGTTATTCAGAGGGAACTGAGTTGGAAAATAGGGTAAATTTTCGTGAGTGAGTTCTGCATTTTTATATAGATTTCATCTTAGGAACACTATTGATATATGTGATGCTTTTGAAGAATTTCTTTTGCATGATCTAACAAGCTATTTGTTGCAGTGTTGAATCTATTTTCAGATGCCCAAGTTGAAAATTCCTTTGTTATCAATACATTCTTGGGACTTTTGGGGCAGACCAAGCTTAATGATCATTTACTTTTAGTTTTATGTTTTCAAGTTAGAAACACATCCTCCATTATAATCTAAGTAAACTTCCCCATCTCTGTCTTATGCGACCAAGAATATTGTCCTACATCCAAAATGCAGCATCATCCTTCATATTAAGACAATTGCAGTTTGTCAATTTTTTCCTGCTTTGAATAGGTGATATGTTCACAGAGGAGCAGAATGAATTGGTCGAATCGGCGGCAGAGATGTTGTATGGTTTGATTCATGTTCGGTACATTTTGACTAGCAAGGGAATAGCCGCAATGGTAAATGCTTGTCCACATTCTCTCGTGTACTTTCATATTTTCCTCCTTTTGATATTTCATTTTACTGTGTAATCTGCCCATGAGACGGTGGTGCCTAATATCTGGGACAAACCTTTCAGTTGGAGAAGTACAAAAACTACGACTTTGGAAGATGCCCACGAGTTTATTGCAGTGGGCAGCCTTGTCTTCCAGTTGGTCAATCAGATATTCCGCGTGCAAGTACTGTAAAAATATACTGTCCAAAGTGTGAAGACATCTATTACCCTCGATCAAAGTACCAAGGCAGTATCCTTTTCTGCTACCACTTTTTGATGGGGCTCTCTCTCTCTATCTGCACACACACACACACACTTCTAAATCACATATCAATTTTGATTTTTGAGATGCTCATAAATTGCATGTTGCTCTTTGTTTGCTTGCTTGAGTAGCATATTTATATCCTTGGATATGTTATCTTTAACTCCTCAAGATATTGATGGAGCATACTTCGGGACAACATTTCCTCATCTCTTCTTGATGACTTACGGACACCTCAAGCCCCAAAAACCAACGCAAAATTTTATCCCTAGGGTGTTTGGTTTTAAGATCCACAAGACTTGACAGTAAAGCCCGCTATGATGTTGTAAACAGATCAAATTTTCTGCCAAGTCATGATTCTTGTCAGGTAGCTTTGATGTACAATTCGTCGTGGTAGAGATAGGTGAAGCAGAGGAGTTCATGAAAATTATTAAACATTGTTCTTCAGTGATGAAAGGCAACTTGTCCAATCTCTAAGGTGGAATTTGTACCCGGAATATCACCATGAGAGCATTTCTGAGCTTGTTTCATCACCCCTGTTTGAGAATTGATTTATATTTGCTCATCAACGATCACTTTTCGTGGCCTCTGATTATCCCTTCATCTCTCTTTAGTACTTAGCACTACCATTTTTCGACTCATCAGGATTATAGACTAGGGTACGTCACCCTTCTTTCTAGGACAATTTCAAGTTGTAATGATGTGTGAGTTTTAAAATGGTTATATCCATGCTAAAGGACCCGGGGTATAGAGTCGTAAGTGCAGTTGGGGGTGACACAGGATTGTGCTCGTATGGTTCATAGAAGGATGGAAAAGTACTTATTTGTTGGGAACTTTCGCTCTATATTCAAAATATGCCTTTCTATTAGGAGCATTACGATTGACAAAGATGCATTCCATTACAAGAGATGGGGCTTTAGTGGAAGCTACAACCAACCACTTTTTTTTTTAGAATGAAAACCTACTCTTAATTGCAATCACATATCTTATACTTTTAATAATTTCTCTTGCATCCTAATTTATTAGCAACAATACACCCATTATAGTGCCGTACAGGGGGGTTTGGAAAGGATAGTGGGATTTGGAAAGGATGGAGTGAACGCAGACTTAGTGAACACAAACTTTACTTTACCCGGGTAGGAAGGTATTGAGGTTGTTTTCTTGCATACTATTAGTAAAAACTAAAAGTTCTACTAATTAGTTATGTAAGTACGAAATTCTTATGAGTATTTTTCTTTTAATTAAAAATAATTATTAGCCATGATGACAGATTAAAACCCCAACGACCACCTAACTAATTAGTAGAACTTTTAATTTTTACAAATGAGTAACACTTATTTTAGGGATAAGCTATTTTTTAGTTTCTGCTTAAAAACTGGAAAAAATAGCTTTGATTACTCCTTGAACACATTTATTTCTTCATCAAAAATTTTACCAAACATTTTTTTCTCCAGGTAATTTTTTTTTTTCTAAATAAATACTTTTGATCTTTAAAAAATTTAGCTGAAAAAAATTACTAATCTAGAGCCAACTTGCCAACTTGACACAGAAAGGACGTTTCATTACCAGTTCAACAACCTACAGTCAAAATATAAAATTGTTAACCTGGTCAACCTCAAAATACAGATTGATGAACCAATTATCAGTAAAAAGACATAAAATTAAAATTAAATTTGTAAATGATTGCAAAATCAATTTACTCGGAGATGTTCTGGAAAATGCGTAGAATATGCAATAAGCTATTAGTGGTCACAAATCACAATATGATACTCCATATGTTTCGATTTATGTACACAATTCGAATTTTGAGAGTCAAATATTTTAATTTTGATTGTCAATTTGAACATATTTTTTTTAAAATGGTTTTAGAAACAAAAAACTACATATTTGGGGATCATGTAAAAAGTGCTATATATCACAATCAATTCAAAATATTTTCAAGACAAAAAAATTTTTCAAAGTAAAATTTATTCAACTCTCAAAATCAGAAACGTGACACATAAATTACATAAGTTGAGACGAAGAAAGTAATAGGTAACACACAGGCCGGCCTTTGTTTGTGAAGTTGTAGGCAAAAGTTGATTTTGAAGTATATATCCAGTGAATTTTTTTTCCAAGATTGAACTTCCACTTATAATTTTTTAAAGATAGTAGATATTTTATCCAAGTACAAATGAACTTTTCCATTTATTTTTGTCAGTTAGAAGTTATTATGTTTCTGATTCTTTGTTCACCGATTAACAAAATGCTCCAATTTTTCATTCTCTTTATGAGATAAAAATTGGTGTCACTATTACAAGAGCGTTGATGCTAAGTATTATAGTATTCTGTTGATTTTTATATTAGGAATCATTTATTAGTAAAGTAAGGTTAGTGGGTACATTATGATATTCTGCTTGTGATTTCGAATCCATCTTTCTCCTTTAATTTGTCTTTATGGTTGGCTAACATTATAATCCCCGGCCTTCCCCAATTCCCCTTCCCCTAGCCCCAACATGATTGCAAATACTATTTACTTTACAATAAAAGAAGAAGAAGATATATTTGCATAAACTTCCAACTCAAAAAAAAGAAGAAGAAAACGAAAGAGGGACATGGCATACGCTGCTGTTACGTCTCTTATGAGCACCATAGAGCAATCACAGCAATCTAACAGACAAATGGTGCAATTGCTTCATCGAAAACTTGATTCTTTTCAAGCTATTCTGGAGGAACCTTGGAAAATTACTAGCCATATTGAGTTATTAACAAGTTTGGAAGAACAAATGACATCGCTAGCACTTCGAGCACAAGACATGGTTGATTCCAAATCAAGAATAATATCATTAGCACAAGTTGCAAAGAAACGAAGAAGGGCTTTGTGGAAACTTCGTTTCATCTTGAAACAAACAGTAGAAGACATTGATTCCATCATGAAGAAGTGGATGGAAATTCGGAGCAGGTACAACAACATCAAAGACCTTGAAACACAAAATTTGCCTCTAATTGCCGATATCTCTAGTCCTCAACATGAGTCAGCACCAGAGAATATGATTGTTGGCCATGAAAATAAATTCGATATCATGCTGGATCGACTAGCTAGAGGATCAAGGGAACTAGAGGTTGTCTCAGTTGTAGGTATGGGGGGCATTGCAAAACAACTTTGGCTACAAAAATTTACAATGATCCATATATTATGTCCCACTTTGACATTCGTGCAAAAACTACTGTTTCACAAGAGTATTGTACGAGAAATGTACTCCTTAGCCTGCTTTCTTCTATATCTGATATTCTGTATGAGTTAACTGAAGGGAAACTAGCAGACCTACTGCAAAAGACTTTAAAAGGCAGGAGGTATCTGATAGTCATCGATGACATATGGACTACAACAGCTTGGGATGATTTTAAACTGTGTTTCCCAGACTATCACAATGGAAGCCGTATACTCCTGACAACTCGAAATATGGAGGTGGCTGAATATACTAGCTCAGGTACGCCTCCTTATCAAATGCGCCTCTTGAATTTTGATGAAAGTTGGAACTTAATGTACAATAAGGTCTTTGTGAAAGAGTGTTATTCCCCTGAATTTGAACAACTTGGAAAACATATTGTATTGAAGTGCAGAGGATTACCTCTAGCGATTGTTGTGATGGCTGGACTTCTCTCCAAAATTGATAAAACTTTGTATGAGTGGGAAAGTGTTTCCAAGAATGTAAGTTCATCAGTAAGCACAAATCTTGATGACCCGTGCATGAGTGTGCTTGCTCTGAGTTACCATCACTTGCCCCGTCACCTAAAAGCATGTTTTCTGTATTTTGGAATCTTCCCAGAGGATGAATTGATTTCTGTCAGTAAACTGATGAAATTATGGATTGCAGAAGGATTTCTAAAGGCAGAGGAAAAAAACACACACAGAAGAGGTAGAGGAGAAATGCTTAAAGGATCTTATAGATAGAAGTTTAGTTTTCATCCACCGTCAGAGTTTTGATGGTAGAATCAAGACTTGTCGAATGCATGATATGATCCATGAACTCTCAATAACAGAGCTCGAAAGATGGATTTCATGAATGTTATTGTTGGAGAGGATTATCCAAATCCATGTATCCAATCCATGAGTACCCTCTCCTTAAAAGACCGAGGTCGAATTGTTATTGAATTCCCTATGCAGCCTTATCTATTGGCCAAGTGTGGTTATAATACTGCTCATTCGCTTTTCCAATTTCGTGGATATAACTCTTGTGGAATCATGCCAGGTCTGGGGTATTTCAAGCTACTCTGAGTTCTAGATCTTGTTTCAATAAAATTGACTCATATTCCCAGTTGTATAGTTAATTTATTTCACTTGAGATACCTAGCTGTCTTAATTTCTATCAATCAAGACATTCCTCCATCAATAGCTAACCTCACTTATCTGCAGACTTTTATACTAAAGAGTTCATTAGAACTAGTTCCTTTGCATTTTCATATAGGAGTTTTGAAGTTACTACAACTGAGGCATCTCCATTTGGGTTGGAGTTACATGTATCCTTATGAGCTTGGAGAGAGGAGAGTAGTTCTTGAAAATTTGCAAAGCGTGTTAGGATGGAATCCGTTACATTGTACATCGTCTCTCCTTACACTACTTCCCAATTTAACGAAGTTGCAAATTTATAGCACCGAAGAAGACTTCAGAATTAGCACAACACAAGAGGTCCTCCACAATCTTTGCTACTTAGATCAGCTGGAGACACTGAAATTTGAGATCAAGAGTTCATCTTCGAGAATGATATATCTTTGTCCACCTTTGGTCCTTCCTCCACCAGATGCTTTTCCCCGAAACCTTAAGAAGTTAGCTTTTACCAGAACACGTCTATCGTGGAAGGATTTGAGTACTGTTGGTAAGTTGCAAAAACTCGAGGTCCTTAAACTAGCATACGATGCTTGTGAAGGCGAGGAATGGGAAGTAGTTGAGGAGGGGTTTCCTCACTTGAAGTTGTTGCTACTCAAATGCATGAACTTGAGGTATTGGAGAGCCAGTAGTGATCAATTTCCATGCCTTGAAAAACTATTCCTTGATAGTTGTGGCTGTTTGGATTCAATCCCCCAAGATTTTGTTGATATAATGTCACTTGAGCTAATTGAACTAGTCAACTGTCCATACTCTCTTTTGAATTCAGCACATGAGATTCAACAGGACATTGGAGACAATGTGCTTGAGGTTCGTGTCAGGTCAAGTGGTGGTGGTAATTGGAAAACATATTAAGATTCCACTTGCCTAGTATTTGTAATATTCGTGTACTCATGCTTCAATTTATTTATTTATTATTACTCCCTCCGTCTATCTTTACTTGTTCATGTTACTAAAAATGGATCTCCAATAATATTTATCTAGTTTGAAAAATCAATGGATAATTTATTCATTTGTGTCCATTTTATTCTTGGTATTAAATACTATTCATTATCCAATGCATTTCCCAAAGTATTAAGTTTATTATATTCAAAGGGTGATATAGTAAAATTACCCCTATTATTTATTATTTTTTAAGTGTGTGCTAAGTGGAGAGTGGACAAGTATTGTTGGACGGAAGGAGTACTACAACTGAGTACTCCCTCTGTCCATTTTTACTTTTTCATGTTTGACTTAATTGACACACCTTTTAAAAAGCAATAAATGAAAGGATAATTTTACTATATCACGATTTGAATGTAACAAATTCAAGTTTTGAAAAATGTATTGGTAATGACTATAGTTAATAACAAGCTTAAATAGACACAAAGTAATAAATTATCTCTTAATTTTTCAAACTGAACAAATAAAATTAGATAACTAATTTTAGTATACTGGGTAAGTAAAAATGAACAGAGGGAGTAAAAACATGTGAGAGCGTCCTGTTGTACGTTTTCCAAGTTGCTCTCTACTGTTCTCTTTTGTTGATTGTGTCATTGTACTTTAATCCTCCCTCCCTCTCATATTACTCCCTCAATTCACTTTTATTTGTTCACTTTGAATTTTACATGCTTCTTAAAAATTAATGATTGATACGAGTACTTTATGATAATATCCATATTAATTGATGTTGAGTATTAAATAATTAGAGAATAAGTAATTAATGTTAAGGATAAAATATAGAAAAGATTCATTTTTTTTGATATGTTAAAAGTGAGAAGTAAAAGTGAAAATTTATTTTTGGAATAATGGACAAGAACTCCCTTTGTCCCATATCAGTCGCCCACCTTACTATAAATATTTGTCCAAAATGACTTGTCTATTTACTAAATCAAGATAAAATTAATTAAAAGTTTTCCATTTTACCCGTAATTAATATTTTTTGAAAGCCTAAACAAGTTTATAATTCTTTTTTAAAAAAGTGGATAAAAGGTAAATTAGTAAAACTATCCACCATATTTATGATTTCGTAAGGAGCGTGTAAGAAAGAAAATGGACAACTAATATGGAACGGAGGGAGTAACAGCCTGTGCAATGTCATGCTTAACCACAACCTCAAACCAATCCTGCCTCCAAACTATCCATATCCTCCCATTATAGTGAGCGATTACTATAATATGACCAACCACCAAACATAGATTCAATAATGCTACCTATTTTATTCACCTTCATTCTAGTTTTCAAAAAACTAATCAAACCTACTTCAATACTGGTGCAGAGGAGCTTAACCTCCTTTTACTTATTGAGGCCATTAAGACCTCTAGTGTTCCAACTCAGAAGCTTAACCATGTCCACTTAGAGGAATATCTTTCCCCCCAGCACCAACTTTAGTGGTTAGTTCTTGCAATTGAGTCCTACTTTCTCCCGGTTCCTGAAAAGTATTTGATATCTTTAGAGGTTGCTTCTGCCATGTAGTTGCAGCTCTACCTCTGTTGATATTCCCACTATTTTGTCTTCTATCATTCACATTTCTCTTCACTTGGTTACAAGTCTACTTGGCTCCATCTTCATTCCTCTCTTGTGGCTCAGTGGAATTTTTGACTTCCTGTACCTTATTCTTCCTACATAACTCATCACCATGCCCATACTTCTTGCATATGTCACAAATTGTTGGCTTCCAATCATAACTGATTTGCTGCTCAATCACTTGTCCTTTTTCTGTAATGACCTTTCTGGTGTTCTCAGCGTTTAGAGCTTTTCTATAACTGCCCCAAGTTATTTATGACTTGCTGGGACTGACAGTTCGGTTCTCGGGCAGTTATTTAGACCGAGCACGTTGTAAAATATTAAATTAAATTTGAATTTGGTAAAATGACATAGTTAACTACCTTTCGAAATTGTTTTTGAAATTTATAGAATTCTTTAGTTATGATATATCTATACTATTTTATAATAGTTTTATAATTTATTAATAATTTAAGCGGAGATAGTGAATTTAAATATGTTAAAATAATATTTTTATTTTATAGAGGTTTTGTTAGAAATAATTTTCTATTAATTATGGTATATTCAAAAAGTTATATTTATTTTACCATGAATCTATATAATACCCGAATATATACGTAATATGATGAAAATGATTTTGGTGTGTCACAGTCCACTCCCACGTGGAAGTGGGGAGGAGGGGACAACACTTTGGTTGCTGCCACTTGTCCACAAGTTGGCCTAACTTTAGTTGTTACACTTGAAGTTATATATATGTGTTCGGTGGATGGACAAAATGTAATATTTTTACATTTTGTCCACTTTTTCCAATTACCTCTCACCATTATTGATTATTTAAGCTTAATATTGAGTCAATCCATTGAGGTTTGAGGTTAGGGGTTTATATATTTGAGTCCATGGACTCGTTCTCGTCATTTCTACGGTATTTTTTCTTATTTTTACGATAATTTTCATTTACACGGTGATACTATTGGGATTGGTATTGATGTTTGAGCTATATTTTGAGCTCAAATTGAGAAGTGTTAGTTGTGACTATTGGTCACGGGATGATTTGGGACGCTGTGACGATTTCGGTTTTTCGATCAGCAAGCGGGCCCCACGTGGACTGTTCGGACATTTTTTTGAACTAATGCAATATGGGTATCAATAGTCATGTTTTGACATGTAGTTTATTATTTTGGTAGCTTGGCAACAGTCAGAGGCCTCTCGAAAGGGGAAGACTCCTATTTGCTTTAATAGGCGTTCGGCGGCGTCCAGGTAGGCTAGGTTTACCTTCCTTTGCACTTAGATTGAGCTTATGTGTGATATATGTATGCTATTGTGCTGGTGTTATGGGCTGGTATTATAAACTTAATGGTGGTGGTTTGCTGTGATTTAGGCCTTCTAGGCCGGATAGGGCTATTCGGATATATTCCAGGCCCGTTATCCTCGTGGAACACCACAGATGACCTATTTGGGGTCGGATAGTATTGTTGTTTTTGTTGCTATTCTGGGAATGTTATTGTTAGACCTTAGTCCAGGCTTAGACAGACTTAGCCCAGACTTAGACAAGTATAACCAGACCTGGTTTTTGGGACCCGGTAGCGGGCCCCGTTACCCTTCTTGTCGACCTGTCAGAACTTTGACATCTTTGGACTTATTTAAGACCTATATGACCTGTTAGGGTTGTGACGGGATTGAGTCACCCCAATTATACCCGGATTGGCCTTTTTAGCCTTGTTAGTCCCTGATAGCACCGTATTTGACCGGGGTCGGCTAGTTTGACTTAGAGCACTGGCCCGCCTTTTCATGACTTATAATGTATACCCATACTTGTATATACATATTGTTTATAGTAGGTAGTAACCTAGAAGGACCCCGAGATTGACTTGTAGCATGTTGTGGAATTAGCTTCTGTACTTATATACTAGTATTAACTTGGGACTAGGGCGTTTCCCGTTTATCTGATATAATATGACATTTGATTCTATTCTGGTTACTGGCTATGATGAGTTCCGATTCGAGTCCGGCCACTGATTCAGATATGATGGGTACTGATTATTATGAGTTTCGGTTCGAGTCCAACCACTAATTATTATGAGTTCCGATTCGAGTCTGGCCACTGATTATTATGAGTTTTGGTTCGAGTCCGGCCACTGATTATTATGCATTCCAGTTCGAGTCCGACATCTGGTTATGATATGATTGAGAGTTTTGGTACTAGGTACCGTGGTTACTGGATACTGATACAGCTTTGAGACACTGGTAACTATGCATTTACTTTTCTTGTGTATCCCGTTGGTTTATGGGGGCCAGACTGGGTTATTATTTTCTTTCGTGTGCCTATCGGGCTTATGGGGCCCTAGATAGGTTATGTTTGACTTGTGTGTTTACTTACGCATTTATTTACTCGTTATTCTGTATCGCACTTATATTCTCCTGAGCATATCTATACGCCTCGGACGTTACTTATGTACTTATTATTTATACCCCGGACTTAACATGTGCCCTCTTACTTATTTATTATTCAGTATCACATTTTTTTATCAGTTATACCCGGACTTAGCATGCACCCCCGTACTTTAGCCTGTTTATATTACATTAAGCTCGGTCGGCCGATGATGCCTACTGAGTACCCGTTGCCCCGGTACTCATACTGCACTTCTGCATCTTTTTCCCCGATGCAGATCTAGGCACCAGTCGACGGTTTTGACGTGACTCTTTTCTCAGCACTGACTCCGGAGCAGGGTGAGCTTACTGACGTCCGAGGCAAATTCTACTCCATCTCTACTGTATAGTCTTTTGCTCTCGAGACTGTATTACTTGTTGTATATAGTTGGTTTCTGTCTTGTATTTTGGACATGTCTAGTAGTGGCTCTTGTACCGACCTCACCAGGTCTTGGGGAGGGTTCTTGACCTTATATACTGTCCTCTTCCTTCTCAGTCTTGGCATATATACATATTCTGATTCTGTCTTTAGCGTTATAGCATGTTTATAAATATGGTTACTTCCACTTCATCTCTGTTTTATGAGATTTCACCCGTTAGCCCGTCGCTTGTCGCTCCGGGCTAGGATTTGGCTTGACTATTGGTGGGTTACGGTAGGCGCCATCATGACTCTAATATTGGGTCGTGACATTTTCATTCCTAAACAATATCATTTCAGGTAGAGGCTTACCAATTTAAACTTCAACAAGCAGCTTTGCAAAACTCAGTCCAATCTTCTGCTCAGTGTTCTTGTCCATTATTAGTGGCTTGCCAATAAGACTTCCTATCTTGCTTAGGCCTTTAGCACTCCAGTACTTGAATTCCAATCTAGGTAACTTAATCCAAATTAGAACCGAAAATAGCTCATCCTTTGAGAAATCCATTTCTGAAGTCCATTCTTTCACAATCAGAGGTTTATTATCAAAGTGGTAAATACCACCTTGAAGTGCCTCCTCTTTCCCTTCAACAGTGTTAAACCTAACCAGTAGGACCCTATTCTTCATCATTGCAGCCCTGCTAATTCCCAATTTTCCCCATTTTCTCTGCACAAAACCATTCAAGACATTGAAAGGTGGATGTTCTCCCAAGACATAACATATCACAACATTTTTCCAGTATTCCACCTCAGAGCTTATATCCTCTTCCATAATTTCAACTATACGTACCTCCCCTGCCTAGTAGGTTGCACATATCCAATTTAAAATCAGTATTATTTACTTTTGCAATATCAAGTTTATCCCAGATTGATGCCCTATAAGTACTAACTTGGCCTCTACTAGAGCTCTCATTCATGTTTTCCACCTCATCCACCCATGATTGAGGTGATGGAGTAATATCTATCTATTCCTGAATATTTTTGTAATGACCCGAATCATCATTACACTGAAATAGAGAATAGAACCTTCACTAGTCTTTCCTTAGACAAATTTTTGAAATTCAGGGCTGGTCTAGTCTTAGGTATATTTTGAGGGTGCTGTGGTCTAGAAAAATTTGGTATTGATTTGAGCGTTGGTTGGTAAGTTTGACTTGATTTTGTGTTAGAGGACAAGTTCAGGAAGTCGTAGCAACTTATGGCACATAAAATGGGTTAGTAAAACTCCGATTATAAAGATTACAGTAAAAGGGTTAATTCGTCATGTCGGATTTCGAGAGATGTATTGTAAAATGGCCTGAACTGGGATAAGGTCTCGAGTTACTACCTCGGGGTCACTGCAACGGTAAAAGTGCCATTGCAGCAGCAACACTGCAGCGGCAGATTCACCACTGCAACGGCAAAAGTGCCGTTGCAGCGGTAAAAATGCAGTTTCCATCTTTTAAAACCAGAAAACATGTTTTCATTCCCACTTTTTGAAAAACGTTCAAGAGCTTAGAGAGAGGTAATTTTCTACTAACTTTGGAAGTTTTCATCTTTGGAGGTAAGATTGTTTTACGTTTTAAACTTGAAATACTCCATTAAATTCTTAGAAATCGCTAGAAACTTATCCATGGTAGGATTTGGGGTTTATCCATAATTTATGAACTGAAGGAAATTAGTGGAAATTGGATTATTTTAGTTGTTAATGATCCTAGGGTGTTAGAAAACACTTGCTTTGGTAGAATTATTGTTGTTTGCTAAATTATGTAGAATTCGTGATGTTTAAAGGGTAGGAAATCCTAAGATGATGAACTAGGCAATTCCATAGTTTAAATTGATAATTGTAGGTTCCTAATGGTTGGGAAAGATGAGATTATTGAAATGGCTGTGTATAGTTGTTGTTTATAGATCAAGAACAAACTAAAAAAGATATGAAAGGCAAGCTTGTGTCCTTGTAGCAATTTCGAGCCAGGAATCGAGGTAGGTTATGGTTTATTTGTAGCAAAAGACTTACTTGGCTCTGTGCTTATTTATGAATTGAGTGTTCGTAATTTCTTTCGGGCACTACGTATGATTATTGACTGCATTCACATTAATTAATGTTGATAGTGAATATTTTTATGTTGTGGAGATGAGTTGATGCTATTGATGATGATGAGATGATATTAATCATCATATTGAACTCATGATGATGATGATTTTGAGAATGATATTGATGACAATGTTGAGATGAGAAAGAGGCGATATGTACATCTGGCATACATACATTCTTTATATGCATTTGAATGTCTATATATATATATATATATATATATATATATATACATGTTGTGATGAATCTTGTTGAAGAATTTTCCTAAGTGTCAAAGGTGTAATTGGGTTCTTGTATTCTTGCTGATGTGAGGTGTTATATCTGTACTTAGATGTCATTAATTGTAAGTTCTGTTTTGATCGCTGTTACTTGCATTTGATTTGCCTATTTTTATAGAGTTGAGTTGAGTCGGCCTATGATAACTACCAGTACTTAGTTGATGTACTGATACTACCTGTACTTTTCTTTTATTGAGTGCATAGTGTATTCCAGCATTTGAGATGAGACCTCGACTCTAGCCAACGTTTGCAGACTTCGATTCAAGGGTGAGAACCATGACCAGGAAGTCATTGGACCTTCTTATTTTAGTTCATGTCCCTTGTTTCGGGGCTAAGACATTCTCCTTATTTTCGTATTTTGGATGATCTATTAGACTTTAGTTTTTGGACAGTGTTAGATGTTCTTGTACGGTGACTTCAGGTCCCGGAGTTATAATAAATACAGAAATTTTGCACTTTATTCTTTAGTGATGATATTTGATTAAGTTTTGAATTTTATTTCGGTAAATCGTTATTTGTGCTTCTTGACTTCATAATAAGGAATCGATGAAAATAACTTGTGAAGTGTCAGACTTAGTTGGCAAGGGTTGGTTTAGATGGTTCTACCACTATAGCGTTAGGGTGAGTGCCAATCATGACCACTTGGGTCGTGACAATTTTCATTCACCAAAGTTGCTTTTGATTTCAATTGTTGCCTCCTCTCTACTTCCTGACATGTACTTGCTTGCCTAGTGACATTACTCAAATTTCCCTGAAATTCCAACCAAGATGGTCTAGTTGGATTGGTCCTTCCCCTATAGAGGTGCTCGCATTATCACAGATCGCCAATTCCCCAATTACCAGACTCGATTTCCCCATTTCGTTCATCAATGGAGTTTTTGTTAGGATATACTATTAACCATGTTGGTTTAAGTTATAGTATTATTTTTACATCCCATGTAAAGACTATTTATTTTATTTAATTAATTTAATAAAGTCTTTGTTTGAATAGATTATTATGTTGACATGTGTGTCCTTTACTTATATAGTAGGCAATTTTGTGCATGGAGTTATTTAACTCATGCACGAAAGATTAAAATTGTCGGTTCTTATAAGTTATAAATTAAAGTTCACAATCAAAGATGAAGTAGGACAAACATCTTGATGATTGTAGCACAAGATTAAAATATAATTTGATCTTAATTATGGGAGTGGTAATATTCCAACTTCTTGTGCTAGTACATTTCGTACCAAATAGAGATGTTTGTTTATGTTCTGAATATTAATAAACAACTTCTCTAGTCCATTACATGTACTTATACTCTTAATCTTGAAATAATTATTATGATCTATGTAGTTTGATTTATTATTTTAATCTATTAAAAGATGAGACTCTATTGAGAGTCAACATATTCCTAATAGATTGGATAATGACAAATCACTTAGTGAAATAATAATTAGTTGATAGAACCATGTCTCGGACTTGAGATAGAAGACACCCCTATATGGTTGCTTATAAGTTTTCACGTGTGAACCCTGCAGGTGGATTTAGTATCCGTCACGTGAAATAAGTTGAGCATAGTAATATAGGATTGAGTTAGTCAATAAATTAAATTTTTCAGAAAAATTTAATTTAAATGATTGGTGTCGGTAATTCTAACATGGGGAGTTAAATAAGATGTAATAATAGATTTCAAAGTTAATATCATGGAGTGCAATTACAGATTTTTAGTGGAATGATTTGTAATTTATTATGATATGATAATTCATTCATTTGTGAATTAATATCATAATTGGAAGCCTCAGTTAATAAATCTGCAGTCCCTGCTACGCTTGATTAATTAACCAATTTGAAAAGAAAATGAATTTAGAAAGGTTTTACACGTTTGTTTTAATAGGAATAAAATCCTATTGATGACAGGAATTATGACTCTCCCATTAAACATTTGTCATTATGGACAAAATAAAAACGTCCATGAATTTATGTTGGTATTGATGGGTGGTCTTAATGAAAAATCGTGTGGACTAAATGGATGAAAGATAACCCTTTCAACTTCAACTTCAGTTGAATATATAGGGGTTTTCTTTTGATCATTGGGGTAACCTTGAAAATCCATTCCAGAATTTTTCTTTTAACTTGTCCACACAAGTATTGGTTGAGGAAAATTATTCAGGTAGTAGTAGAAGGCTTCAGTCCTGGAGAGCAAGGATCTAAACAACATTTGTGAAAGCTTCAAGAGGTATGTATATACTTTCTGAATTGCGATTTTTAATTTACATTATCATGTTGTCATGTAAGTTTGTGATCCGGCACTTTATGCTTCCGCTGCGTATGTTAATTATACGTTCTAGCAGTTTTCGCACTAGTTACTGTTATTGTGCCTTGTGGCTTTGGAACACCTACTACCCTATCCCCAATTCCTCCTACTATTTGTGTAGTCTTACCTAGAGAATTCCCCACTGAATTATCCGGCGGATTTGAAGCTTTTGCCCTCCTTTCCATGACGTGCATACGTTAGTTAAGTGATGCTAACGTGCTCCTAGAGAGAAAAAACCTTCCATCCTCGACTAACTTAATAATATTCATATTATAACTTAACAAGAAACTGTGCGCTCTGATATCAAGAGATATACGATCATCTTGACTACATAACTCGACAATCATGTGCAATGCGCGTAACGAGAGATTAGTATATATACACATACACCCAGTGCGGGAAAGTATAGGTCAGATGAACCCATAGACAAAAGTGGGGTCTGGGAATAGAATCTACACAAACCTTACCCTACCCTTACCTTTGTAGAATGGGATAGAGAAGTTACTTTCGATAAACCCTAACATAACCAATTGCAACAAATCTAGCAAACATGTATGCAAAATCTAACTTCTCAGGAAACTTCATCAAGTATGTAACTTTAGTCAGAAGGTAGTTATTTCTTTCTTATTCCTAAAAGCTTTCATTCATATATGCAAAATCTAGCAAATATTCCAAGTAGAGATAAATTTTTTAACATCTATATATAGTCATAGCACAATAAAAAGAAACAAAAAAATACCTTCATTGTGAGGGCTTTCAATTTCTTTCATAGTTTCCATGAATTCGAATCAGCACTCCCAATATCATCTTTAAAAAAAATTCAAGTGCACGGAGCATCCATCATTAATAGGTTCGGAAGAAGGGTTGCAACCCTAGATAACTTATATAATGCAAACATTAATGATTGCTTTCATAACTCAAACTCATGACATATAAATCAAACAAAAACAACTAGAATATTTTTTCAAGACTACTCTAGTCTTTTTTAGGAAATATCAAGAAAACTAACGCAGAAGCAAACAAAAAACCAAAAAATTAAGGTCCGCTGCATAAAGCATCCGACATTATATTAGGAGTTCGAGAAGGGCCACCATAACTTAGAAAGCCAATGCAAGCATTAATAGTTGCTTCCTCCCCTTCCACGTCTCAAATCTGTAACATATAGGACATGCGCAACAACTTACTATTATTTCAAGACTATCCTAGTCCTTTTTTTATGAAATATCAAGAAAAATAACACAGAAGCAAAAAACAAATAATGGAAAATACTAGAAATATTGTTTTGTATTGCAGAGTATTTGCAACGAACATCTCTTGCTTGAGATTTTGTTTGCTCAGTTGAATCATTCAACAACTCAATTTTTGCTATTCGATTTGCCATTTTTGGCCTTTTCGTTTTTGCTATTCGATTTGCTATGGTAATCAAGAGTATTTTTTTGACTTCTATTTATAGGGAAAAAAATTAACTCGTCGTTTCATAATTCCTTTTGATGAAGTTTTGACTTTTGGCGACAATCATCAACAAGAGATCTATGAAGAAGCTAGCAATTTCCAAATACGAATCAACATCTTGTTCTAACTTGTTTTGAATAATCTGTAGATCCATATGCTGCTTAATTTGTTTGATATAATCTGGATTAATTTTCGAAAAAAAAAACAATAATTAGCACAAATAAAGAATTAATAACCTAAGTTTTATGATTTCAATATTGTACATTTGACTTCGGAATGAGTTTAAGAAAGAAAAATAATGATTTTTGATCTTAAACATGTCATATACTCCCTTCGTTCAGTTGTGTAATACCATTTTGTTATCAAACAGCTATTAAAAAATATGACAAATGCCTATATATGAAAATAATCAAGCTATAAACCTCCAATCTATATCTATATCTATATATTATTAAAAGGAGAGGACAAAGCCTCTACATTAAGCCAGGTGAGAGCCTTTAAAATTGACACATGTAGTTATTAAGGACAAGTTAGTTAATTAGTTAAGAATTAGTTAGTATTTACTTTTATTTTTTACAGTTTTTTTAAAAATTCAATTCAAATTTGCATTTTATTTTTTACAGATTTTTTTAAAATTCAAATTTGTAGTTACTTTAAGTTTTTATTGTGTTTTAATTGTTAATTAAGTTTTACAGAATAATTAAAAGACAAAAAAAAATAAAAATAGGAACTTTAAAAGTGGAACTGTTCCACTAATTAAGCCAAATCGTATTTACAGATTTGACATTATCTTAACCAGTTGAGGTTTTTGAATTTAAAACAAATTATAACTTCTATTTATGGTTTTAGAATTTCAACTTTTCTATTTTCTTTATTTTCTATTATATATATATATATATATATATATATATATATATATATATATACACACAAAATCCAATCGTCCTTTCTATAACTACTAACAGATAATTACTTCCAATCATTTTTATGTTCTTAAATTTGATCAAAGGTGATTATCAATTATCTTTGAATAAGAATTATGATCAGAAATTCATCGTTGCATTCGAATCTGATTTATTTACTCTGTAATTCATTCGATGACTTTACATCTTTCAGGTAACAAATTACTTTTTTCTCCAATAGATTTTAAATCTAACTCTTAGCTTCGTTTCTATACCAAGGAAGAAAATTCTCAAAATACACGTATTTGAATATTGTTTCGGCCACATAGATTTCAGAAACTATGCATTTACATGTCTTTGTACAGTTTACATGTAAATATTTCATTACTCAAACCAATATTTACATGTCTTTGTGCAGTTTCATTTTTTAAGAATTAATTTGATAAATGGAATTCTTAGGCTTTATCAAATAAAATTAATTGAAACGGAGTAGTGACTATATAAAAAAAGAAGAGGATGAATTTGTGGTGATATTATTAAAAGACTATAATATTTTTTAAATTGTCGTCATTGAGTTATGAATGAGAAGGTCCGGAAAGGGAAGAGGAACAATATAACAGTATTTTCTTACGATTTGTTACATCTTATCTATTTTTAAATCTAATTGATTTTCTTGCGTGTATAATATCTTAATGTTATATGTTCTATAGATGAGAGAAGTAACAGAGAATGAGTTAAGAATTTAAATCACAACACAGTGGAATAATACTAAATAGTTGCAAATTTATAAATCAAAAATAAGGAACAATAAAGAAAAAATTGAAACAAAAGAGCAACATGAAACAATAGAAGAATAAAACTTATTTAAAATTAAGCTAAGGAAGGTAAGCACCATATTATTGATAAGTGTAATTTAAACTCAAAGTTGATTGACTATTATTATTTTAAGCCTATACTGGATTAAGCAAAGAGGATCTCCATTGGAGGGGATCCTAATCCAACATAAGATTGAAGTTAGGACAAACTTATTCTTAAAAATGGTGTATGGATTATGATATAAGTAAACGTCTGTTGAATCTAATTCAACATTACTTATTGATATACTCTGTTTATTTCATTTTATGTGGCACTGTTTGACTTGACACATTTAAAATAATTCTTAGATATTTGTTGGGTTGTTAATCATTTCAATTAGGGATAAAGGGGATATTTTAAAATAAAATTATTCTAAATATTGTAAGATATTAGGAAAAAGAAAATTCCTCAAAGAATGACAATTAGTAGTTCTATATTCAAGAAATCAGTTTCAAAGAGTGAACCGCTAGGAAAACAAACTGCCTTAAATAAACTCAAGTTATTGAAGAGTCCTATTTTTCCTCAGTTACTTCTTAAATTTTAAAAATAAGAAAACAGTTTTCAATCTTAATCTCTTTGAATTTTATATCAAGAAAAGAAAATTTTAAATTTTAACCATGTGGTTAAAACGTTTGGATTTAAAAACCAAAAATCCAAACGATTGATATATAAAGGATCATGTTATGTTTTCAACGTCTGAAGAACCACCAAACCGATAAAGACATTCTCCCTCCATCTCATAGGACGGACTACGGAGGGTAATATTTTTCTAGAATCAGTTCTGCCATCGGCCTTAAGAAGAAATGATGAAGCTAAAATCCAAGTAGTAGTAGCAGACGATTGATAACACACCTAAAAGCAAAAAAATATTAGGTTTTCCATGTTCAAATTTATCACTTTGCACCTCTTCAAATTTGAGAAGATAGAGATAAGCACCAAGAAGACTGTTCTGTCTTTCCATATGCGTCTTCTGTACATTTTTATTTTCAATTCAAATGATTGCACAGTTTGCAGTTTGTTTGCAAGAAGTTGCGGTTGAAGTCGAGACCAGGAAATCTATTTTAGCAATTTTTTGTGACCGCTATTGCGGAACTGTTTAAATACTGAGAATGAAGATGCAGGTGATAATCTCCAAAATATGTGTTATGATAATTGTTGAAATATTTTTCATTTGTTATGGTATTTTTTGGATATATTTTACCAAATATAATATCGTTAGACAACCAGATAAGATATATAGTGCACTTGATAGAGAACGTCATTCTTGATCTTCTACAATGCCAAACACAAATGTCATGATTTATAGACTTCACGGAATGGTCTTTAACTAATAATGTTCGTCAAATTTGCTCACGAGATAATTAATATTTTACAGAATCACTACCTAGAAAGATTTGATATAACATTTATGTATAATCCTCCGCTAACTTTTAAAGCATAAAATTGGAAGGGTCGATCTGATTTTTTTTCTTTTACCTATTACTTTATCAAATAAAAAAAAATAAAATCAAACCTTACTGTTTGTGTTGTGTTTACTATTCTAAAGCCTAATTCTAACATTGTAGATATTAATATATGCATTTACTTTGTAATTTAATATAAAATAAAAATAAATACAAAAATACCGGATGAATTGTTTGAGTGAATTTAGTTTAAGAAGATAGACAAAAATTCGGGCAAATTAGTATTTAATTATGCTAACTTGAATTGATTTAGTGAGATAAATTTTTAGTTTTGTTGAATAGGTAAATTTTTCTATGAAACAAAGAGAAGGATTAACATTTTCCTTCAAATATTCAAACTCCAGCTTTTTAAAAAGCATACTATCATTTTCAAGATACATGTAATAGCATAAATAAAAGGAGAACAGTGGGATATATTAAATATTAGTTTATAATTTAAATTTGCTTCGTAGTATGAAAAATTTCGTTAGTGTCTTTGATGACTGACATTATAATGTTAATAGTTAGTTTAATATTTAATTTTAATTTTGCCTGTAGTACATGATAAAAAAAGTTAGTGTATTTATGTACATTATTTATGAAATTAACCTAAACTAACATCAAAGCCCTCACTCACGTCTTCTAACTTCCCCATTTCCTTTAGCATGATTCACACATTCACACCTACGATCAAATGTGCTTACACTTGTGCACACATAAAAATATATTGCACAGTCACTCACGTTATATAAGGATTTTTTTTTTTCTTCAGATCAAAATAAAAAGCAGAAAGTAATAATAGTACTATATATACAAAATTTAAAAACAAGAGTATAAAAACAAGTTTAACCTCTACACAAAGTTAAATATATAGACAAAATTTTGATTCTTAATTAAAAAATATATTATTTTTTTCTAAAATATGGATTGAAGTTGAATATCTAAATTTATGCTCATATATTTCTAATATAATAAAAGGTATTATAATTACAATATAACAACCACCACCAAGCTTACATTTTCTTATGACATCTATTAATGTTAGTACTTAGTAGTCCTTTGAAAAGTTACAAACTTATAATATTAGCATTTTGCTTAATGCGCATGAATCAATAATTTAAGTAAAAATGATTCAATATTAAAAAATAAAAAATCAGAAAAAATTATATATTAATTTTTAGTTATGCCTTTTAAATTCTAAGATACTATATAAAAATATCTTCACCTTGATCATTGTAAATATAATTACCAAATTGAAACAAGTAGTTTAGAATTTGAATTGGTTAATTATTTATAAAAATAATAATATTTTACCATTGTAAGATCATCAGATTGAGATAAATAAATATATATCAACTTTTTGAATTTGATATCATGGAATATATATAAAGATATTTATAGTAATGCATCTATTTTCGCAAACTTACGTAGAAAATTTTTAAGTTGTAACCTTGAAAAGAAATCATTAGAAATCTCAATAAAAAACCTATAGACAAGCAAATAGTTAAGTTTAGAGTCTCAATAATAATAATAATAATAGTGTTATGCATTAATTAATTTGATGTATAAAATTTGCTTGCATTTGTTCTTTTGATATTGACCGCGCATCGTGCGGGTACGAATACTAGTTACCATTAATAAGAAGTTTTTATGGTCACACAAAATTACAACGTGTTTAAGACCATATATTTCAAAATTCTTTTCCGTGGCTATGAAAACATGTCCTTAGCGTAAAACAGATTTGACGTTTAAAGTTCAATTATTTCTATATTTAAAAAAGTGCTAATTATTCATAACACATTAGAGAGGAAAGACCGTCACATGAAATAGAATAAAGGAAGTATTCTTTTTAATTGTCAGAGTTTTAGTTCACAGTTAAGGACAAATATAAGCATAATAAACCCCAATATAAACTTCTTCCTTATACAGGGCAAAATTTTAATTTATTCCATGATCAAATCTATTTATAACATCTCTTACAAAAAAGAAGACTCTATTTGTGAAGGAAACATATATATATATTTGCAAATCAATCACTTAAAAAATATAGATAATATAACTTCCATCGTTAACCATAAAGAATTTGTCATGAACCCTATAGAATGACGTAGTGGCAATGACGAATATTGCATAAAATTTCTACTAAATACACAGTATTTAGCAATAGATTAGCAATGAATTTACCTGACTGAAAAGTTGATATTCAAAAAGACAACAAAGCTGGTGAGATCTTAGCACATCAAGGACTTTTAAGAAATCTTGATTGATATTTTCCATTTTGTTCTTAGATTTATCATCACCTTCTTCCTCATTTAACTTTATTCTTTCTTCTTCTTCCACTTTGTAAAAATTATGTAACATTTTCCTATATAAACATAGAATAAATAAAGATATATTAGTCATCAGATTGTCTTCTTCTTGTCAAACTTACAAAAAAATGAGGATATACAA
The DNA here is from genome assembly GCA_031232105.1 of Capsicum rhomboideum. Lineage (NCBI taxonomy): Eukaryota > Viridiplantae > Streptophyta > Magnoliopsida > Solanales > Solanaceae > Capsicum > Capsicum rhomboideum. The sequence continues at coordinate 155,265,812 of CP124714.1, forward strand.
TTTTGATACGCCCAAATTACATCTCTGAAAAATATAAAATAATTGTTGTTCAAATAACCCAACAAGATTGGGGTCGAATCCCATAGAGAATAAGGCAAAAAATTGAATATGTAGTGAATTCAAACTAGTAGTCGATGTTTCTAAAGGGGGGTTTTGACTGTAAATTAAAAGAATTTAGAATGTTGACAGATGGTTGTAGTTAATTTTGCTTCTTTTCAGTGTTAAGACAAGACTAGGGCTGTATTCCCCAATATATTGTAACTTAAACAGGTTTGTCCCTTATTCAATCTAGTCCGGTGTTTCACATGCAAAACTGACGATTCAAGTGGTCATATAAAGTCTTTTGACCCAATTAGATGAATATCAACCTAAATCCTTTCGGCATTTGGTTGTTTACCGATTAACCCTCATCATATAGGTTTTGATTTGACTATTCTTGTAACAACTCAAGTTATTAGATGAAGGTTAATGGCCTCAAATCTACGTTACAACCTCTTTTTTTCCTAATCTTAAACTTTTTGGTCAAGCAAGTTTCAAGTAGAGACGAGTTCTAATATTTGCAACTATTAAAAAACGTTCAATTCGAAACACCATCCCAAATCGCTAATTTGATAGACCCATTGTTGTTATTTCATCTTGGTTCTCACAACCCTAACTATGTGGTTTAGCTACTCATAATGCTAAGAACAATATCATAAGGGAAATAAGAATTCATTGTCATGAAACTTAAAAAGACGATTATAGGAAATATCTAGATTATAATCTCAATATCACGAAATCATAAGTTGCAATGATGTGTTCTTGTTGCTAATTACTTTGTTCTCTTAAGAATGTTCAAAAATGTCATGACCCAACTACTCGGGTGTCTAAGGTGTATTTATACGCCCTATTGCCGTCTTCGACCCATGTTTACCTTAGTTTTGACAGCAATAAGTGTATATTTTGTATTGTTTTGATGGAATATTTGATATTGCACTAATAAATGTGATTAGACCCTTGTAGGTAGAATTTGCGACTAATTGGAGCATTTTTGGAGTGGAAAGTGAGGCTTGAAGGATTTACGAGCAAAGAATCTTGAAGATAAGAGACAAGCCAAAGATTTGGACTTGAAGAATCCACCCGAATCCATGAAGAAAAGATGAAGAAAGGAAAAAAATTGGAATTTAAAGGCTAGGGGCGCCTAGGGGCGTGCCGGGACGCTTTGGACCAATATTTTGTTGGGATGGACAGCAGAGGGGCGCGCCCAGGGGAGTGCCGGGCCGCTATTGCCCAAAATTTTCTTGGGCAGAAATTTGGCTAAGTGTCAGGCGCGCCCAGGGGCGTGCCAGGATGCTTTTTGCCAAATTTCTTCTCCGAATTCTAGTCTATAAATAGGGATCTTGGGTTATTGTATCATTATTCCATCTTTGTTGGACTACTCTTGGGTGATTTTGGCATACACATTAGGGTTAATACTTCTTCTTTTCATCTTTTATTTATTTTTATGAATTTTTATCAATTTATGATGTTAATTCAAGTTATGAGTGGCTAAAATCCTTCATTCTTAGGGTTGAGGCTACGAACATGAATCTCGTGAGTTGATTATTATTGGTTTTTGTTGAAGTTTATCAATTAGTGGTTATTCTTATATTCTTGATTTTACTATTTTAATGCTTAATTACCATTGAAATAAATCACTTGTCTTGAGGTGAGCTCGAAAGAGAAATTGAGAGATAGAACGTGGAATATAAGGAGCATGATCTTTACTCGAGGAAGGAATTCCGAGAGATTGATGTGCTGTTAGGACCGAGAGGTACCTAATTCGCCGCGCTTGTTCAAATACGGGAAGATAGCTTAAAGGCGTTAGAATTGGTTAAATCTATCCCCGCTCAACGATGTAGTTAGGTTTCCAATTTGTAATAGAATGTTATAGTTTGGAGACGAATATAATCATATTATCAACCTCGTGATCAATAATCACGATAGACAGCTCAATTTGCTTGAACCATTAATACTCATGCGTTCGAGATGACGTTCAGGATTCCTTGACCCTGGGAATTCAACTTGCTATTGTTTATACCCCAAGTTAATCATGTTAGTTTAGTTCATAGTTATTTTATACTTTAAAACCATCATATCTCTAGATTCCACCGCTTAAATAAATAATCAAGAACTAGTTTAGTCTAGTGAATAGTTAAACGACAAGTCCCTGTAGGTTTGACATCCGGCTCGAAAGGGCCACTTTATTACTTGAACGATCATGTACACTTGCGTGTTTAGCTGGGTCGCAACAAGTTTTTGGCGCCGTTGCCGGGGACTTCGGTTTTAATTGTTTATCTAGATTGGACTTGTTCTTTTTATTTGTTTGAGTTGTATATAATTTATTTTTGTACAAAGTTTTGTTTTACTTTTCTACCACTCTTGTTGATATGTCAGCCTGTGATAGATGGTCATTGAATAATGACAATTTGTGTTGTTTTTGTGGAGGACCACACATGGATGGTAATTATCATGATGTTCAAGAGAGAGGGTTGTGCGCACCTGCCCAATCTTTTGAATTGAATAAATGTCAGATGTGTGGTGGTCAGGATAGCCATTGGAGTGACTATCCAAACTATTATTCCCCTCCCCTGAACCCCTATTATGATCAGTCTGTTGTTTGTGATGATGGCAGGGATAATGGAGCTAATGAGCCAGAACATGAGGCTCACTTTATGGATATACTGAAGCGAGTAATGGAGCTGCAGACACAACAAATGGAAGACATGCAGAGAATGAGGGAACCCACCGAGAAGATGCAGTCCCAAGTCATAAAGTTACAGGCTAGGGCTGAAACTTGTGTTGATCAGCAAGTTACAGTCTTATCAAAGGAACCCCGGATTGATGAAGAAAGGGAGACACTAGTAGAAGAAAGTTGTGATGAAGACGACATAGTGAGCCAGGAATTTCTAATGGAGCAAGCACAACAATTAAAAATTCATGAGTGTCTCCGGGATAGTCTCACAACCATGGCAACCCATATAAAAAGGGGGAGAGATGAGCTTATTTCAGAGATAGATCAATTTTTCTTAGATATCCGTGACTTGAATGTTCATTTGACGAAAAAGATTGAGATGTCTGATGTCCAATCACCAATAGTTGCGGAGACTAGCCATTCTGTGGAGAAAGAAGAAGAATATCAACAATTCGACTATCTTTCTTTGATTGAGGCTGACGTTGAGAGGGAGTATAAATGTGAGCATGTTGCAGCTAGTGCAAGTGGAAAAGTGGGACGTATTGGATCTCATTCAAAGCATTTTTCTACATTATGTTTAGATGATGACATGTATTTTGAGTCATCTGAACTAGTAGAGGATTGTGTAGATGAAAAACAAGAATCCTACATTCTTAAAGTTGCACCAGACAAGCAAAAAAACAACATGCCTCACCTCATGGCTAAGCGATTTAAGATGCACCATCCATCACTTGGTCCCTTCATATATGCACCACCACCCTATGAGCGAAGCAAAAAGATGGATGCAATGTTGGGGGTGAAATTTATATCCTCAAGATGGAGGAAAAAGTTGATGGGTCGTGCCACGACGTTAAATTACGCGCTTGTGGGAGGCACCCCAACATTTAGTATGTAGTTAATTTTTTTTTTTTAGTGTCACCTTTGTTTTTGTTTTTTGTTTTTTGTTTGTTTTGTTTTTCAGATTAGGGGAAGTCTGAGTACCCAAAATCTAAGCTAAGGAGCATTGCAAAAACTAAGTATGGGGTCCTCGAGACCTCTTTGATGGATAATATGCTACTAGCTAGGCCTAGAGGCCTCAGGGAGTATTTCTCTTTATTTATTCTTTGAGTTATACTTTGGGGACAAAGTATGATTTTAAGTGTGGGGTGGGAAATCTTCCGATTTGGTTATGATGGAGTGTTCTATAGGAGTTTTTTGGTTATTTGCTTTTTTCTTATGTTGCTGAAAATTTGAAAAATACAAAAAGATTTTTGTTTAGTAATTTTTAGTTTTATTTAGGAGCATACTTCATCCACCCCTCGGTTTTTCTTTTCGGTTCTTTTCTGAGGGGAAGTCCTTTGAACCCAGTATCCTTTTTATTTTTAGGAGTAATTTTAAAATTTTAGAGATGCTCTAATCATATACTACGCATGATTGCATAATGCAAGTTGGTTTTGAATGTTGAAGCATGTGTAGTGAATTGAATGACTATTGTTGAGACACCTAGGCTCATTTGTTTGACTCTTTTATGATGTTGGCTTAATGTTGAATTCTTGTTATTGCTTGGTTGAGAGTCTATATGGATCCATCTTGATTTTGACATGTGCCATATGTGAGTGAGTTTTTTGTGTTATTCCATGTGCATATTGATGTCTAGAACTTGCCCAGTGTGTTTGCAAAGTGAAATAAAGGGTGTTGAGTTTAGGAGATGATATAGACATTTCTTTGATAGCCATATTTTATACCTACTTTATCTACCCTTCTTGCATGATCTTAGTTAGCCCTGTTGAGCCTTTAGCCTATTCTTTGGTAGCCTTATATGTAGCTTAATCCCTTTCTTTCAATTAACCGTAATTTGATCCAAAAATCCTAAGCATTTTAGTTGAGAAATTAAGATGTTAAGGAGTGTAAAAATTGAAGAAGGAAAAAGTGAAGTTGAAGCCCCAAGTGAATAGCTTTTGGTGTGTGAAAAAGTTTATGTGTTGCTGGTAGGAGTAATGTAATGAAAAGGAAAATTGACAGTGAATCATGTGTTGATAGCAAATACTCCTTATCTAATATGTGTAAGCTAGCTTAAAGAGATGGGGCAAAACAAAAAAAAAATAAGTTGGAAAGACAAAAGTGGTGTAAAATAGGTTTGTTGGAGGTGATCTTAATGTAAATTGTAGTGTATTAAAGAGCTTAGGGAAGATAGTCACTATTCTTGACCAAATAGTTCCTACCCATCCCTTAGCCTACAATATAACCCTTAAAGTCCTACTTGATCTTGAGCCTTGACATTCTGATACTAGTGGAGTACTACACTAAGGGCAAGCTTATGGTTAATCTTATGTGACATGTGAATTCTTTGTGAGAGTGAGTGGAATTTGATTCTTACACCCATTATTGTGATAAATTGCATATCTGTGTGTGAATGTGGGTGACTCTCTTGTAGTGAGAGCACATGTTTGATGATAGATAGGTGACTTATATGATCACTTTGTTGAGTAATGTGCATGAGTTTGCAAACTTGGTAGAGTCTATTCTTGAGGCTAGGAAGTTTTGAAGTAGTATTCCTGTGTTTCAAGTTGTAATATAACATGCCGAATGTAGAGCTTGCTATTCATGTGGTCGTTATAGTGCTAGCTTGAGTGTCTTAGTTGTAGTAGTAATTATAAAGTCTTCCTTGATTGTGATTGATGTGAAGATTTGTTCGAGGACGAACAAAGGTCTAAGTGTGGGGTGGTGATCTAAGGTGTATTTATACGCCCTATTGCCGTCTTCGACCCATGTTTACCTTAGTTTTGAGAGCAATAAGTGTATATTTTGTATTGTTTTGATGGAATATTTGATATTGCTCTAATAAATGTGATTAGACCCTTGTAGGTAGAATTTGCGACTAATTGGAGCATTTTTGGAGTGGAAAGTGAGGCTTGAAGGATTTACGAGCAAAGAATCTTGAAGATAAGAGACAAGCCAAAGATTTGGACTTGAAGAATCCACCCGAATCCATGAAGAAAAGTTGAAGAAAGGAAGAAAATTGGAATTTAAAGGCTAGGCGCGCCTAGGGGCGTACCGGGCCGCTTTGGACCAATATTTTGTTGGGATGGACAGCAGAGGGGTGCGCCCAGGAGCGTGCAGGGCCGCTATTGCCCAAATTTTCTTGGGCAGAAATTTGGCTAAGTGTCAGGAGCGCCCAGGGGCGTACCGGGCCGCTTTTTACCAAATTTCTTCTCCGAATTCTAGTCTATAAATAGGTCTCTTAGGTTATTGTATCATTATTCCATATTTGTTGGACTACTCTTGGGCGATTTGGCATACAAATTAGGGTTAATACTTCTTCTTTTTATCTTTTATTTATTTTTATGAATTTTTATCAATTTATGATGTTAATTCAAGTTATGAGTGTCTAAAATCCTTCATTCTTGGGGTTGAGGCTACGAACATGAATCTCGTGAGTTGATTATTATTGGTTTTTGCTGAAGTTTATCAATTAGTGGTTATTCTTATATTCTTGATTTTACTATTTTAATGCTTAATTACCATTGAAATAAATCACTTGTCTTGAGGTGAGCTCAAGAGAAAAATTGAGAGATAGAACGTGGAATATAAGGAGCGTGATCTTTACTCGAGGAAGGAATTCCGAGAGATTGATGTGATATTAGGACCGAGAGATACCTAATTCGCCGCGCTTGTTCAAATACCGGAAGATAGCTTAAAGGCGTTAGAATTGGTTGAATCTATCCCCGCTCAATGATGTAGTTAGGTTTCCAATTTCTAATATAAGGTTATAGTTTGGAGGCGAATATAATCATATTATCAACCTCGTGATCAATAACCACGATAGACAACTCAATTTGCTTGAACCATTAATATTCATGCGCTCGAAATGACGTTCGGGATGCCTTGACCCTGGGAATTCAACTTGCTATTGTTTATACCCCAAGTTAATCATGTTAGTTTAGTTCATAGTTATTTTATACTTTAAAACCATCATATCTCTATATTCCACCGCTTAAATAAATAATCAAGAACTAGTTTAGTCTAGTGAATAGTTAAACGACAAGTCCCTGTGGGTTCGACATCCGGCTCGAAAGGGCCACTTTATTACTTGAACGATCACGTACACTTGCGTGTTTAGCTGGGTTGCAACACTCAGGTCGCGCGGGCACCTACTCTAATCCATCTTGATAGGAGAACCCTTACCGCCTATTTCAAAAGATATGCGGATGTCAATAAGAAAATAAAGTAATGCCTTTAATATTACAACCAGTTTGCAAATCTTTAATTACAACTGAAAATCTTTCAATATAAATGTAACCTTTCCCTAGGAACTAGTCTAAACAGATACAAGAGCGTCTAGGAGAAAGTACAACAAAAGACACAACTTCTACCATGATATGGAAACAAATACAGAAGCTGCTGGAGATCTTTACCGTGTCAAGTCTGAAACACCTATTGATCCTGCAACCAAACTATACCCCAAAAAGAGTATAGAAAGAGTAGTATTAGTACAAAACCACATATATTGTAAGCATCATTTGTTAACCTGAATTAAATCACATAATTATTTGGAAGAAAACATATAACTTGAGGGGTATTAATCAGAATCATTCATTAACCAATCATTTCCGCTTAGATATTAACAACCTTTTAAACACCAAGTATCCATCACTCGCCTAATTAAGCTCACTCCATAAACTATCTACGAGTCCTACAATTTTGACCCCTAAGGTTTCCTTACCATTAACCATTCACAATTAATACCCTTAGCCTTGTCCCCCAAACCCGGTCATACTCAGACACCCTACCATCCCTCGGTTCATTTAAGTCCACAAGCACAATTTAAAAGATGGTGACACCTGCCTTCCCGACCCAAAATATGATAACCGCTAGACCACCTACAATCAAGGACACATAATGTAATAAATTGATACGTGATATTCTGTTTTATATGTATTTTGACCATTTTTTTCTTTTTCATAGTTGATATATGTTAATTTTAAGGTGCGTGGATGGTTGGCATGGTTCCCAATGCCTTCGGGAGAATTTTGGGAGATTGTGGATTTTAGAGGCTTTGAAAGTTTTATAGTTGACTTCGGTCAACATTTGATGTTCTGAGTAGCGGATGACGTTTTGAACAGTTCCATTAGATCTAGAATGTCGAATATGGGATAATAGCAAGGTTGGTTTAGGTTTGGGACCTTAATATTGCATTTCGACCTTTATTGCGGAAACTAGTTAAAATAAGCTTTAAGGGGGTTGCAAGGGTTAATTTGTTGAAAATGATCTTATTTTGAAAATCTAACATCGCAATTGAGTCAAAAACATCAAAAATAGCTAAGTAGCATAGTTTTTTTGCATTCACGGGATTCCGAATGAATCCCAAGGGGTCGATCGACAACTTTACAACTTAGCAAAGTTGCTGATGCAGCTGAAGCTAGTTGTCACTGTAACACCCCGTATATTTCCGAACCTATGTAATTATCGTAACATTTATGGAATTATTTAAACATGAGATTTGTTGGGGTTTTACACATTAAATTGGTTGGGCTGAATTCTCATGTGTTCATGGGCTCAATTTGAGGCCCAAAAATTAAGTAAAAGACTGGGCCCAACAAGAAAAAATGACCCATTCATAAAATGGACCAAGTAAACATGTCATATTTGACTAAGAGTGGATAAGGATGACCTTGTGGGATTATATAAGGTGTAAAAAATCAGATTTTTATTACCATTTTACACATGTGCAAAGTCTAGAATTTTCCACAATATTCTCTCCTCTTCAAAACCCTAAGGCAACTACACTTCTATGGACAAGATCACTCCTTTGAAAGATTTGGTAAGTGTTTACTTTCATGGTTTCAAATATTATACTCTTAAGATGGTACATAAATCATGTTGGTTATGTTGGCAAAGTGTTGGACAGTTCACTATGTGTAAAACTGTCTATTTTTACAATCGAAAAATAGTTTTGCCTTGTAAACTTGAAAATGGACTTGTGGTCTTGAAGGAAGTGAACATTATGGATTCAATATTTACATGTGAGATGTGATTATAGCCTTAACTTGTTTTATCCTTGTACATAATGTTTGGAATTGTTATTGCAAAATTGTGCATGGACTTGGTGGTGTACTGAAGGAAAAATGTGGTTTTGGTGATGTTCATGTGTGTTGTAAAACCATGGTTGATTTTTGGCATCCAAGTTGACCTAAATTATGTAAAGGTAAGTTTATTCATGGCCATGGACCATTTATTACATAAAAGGACCTAAAAGAGACCCTTTATGGCCGAACTGGGCATCCGCCCTCGCGTCTGGAGCACCTGAGCTCTGGACACTGCCAAGAGGCACCTGCGGCCGCACCTCATCCATATATGGGTGCAGGTGGCTTCGCAGGTCAGCCCATAAGTTCATTTTGCATGTTTTTGTCTCTCTATGATCCCCCGAAATCCCTATACCCTTCATGGATGCAATTATCAACTTATGGTACATTTTGAATGACTTTAAAGAAGTATCCCCGAGGTATTTTGAATGGTATCAATTATGGATTGTTGTTCATGTGTTGTTGTGAAAGGTATTGAGATGACTTAATGAAGTAATTGTGACATAGTGTTAATGAGGAAGTGTAAAAGATAAACTTGGTGTGAAATGTTATTGGTTTATGATGTCTTGGTCAATGTGTGGAATGTTATGGTAATGTTGGTAGGGTGACGTAATAAATGGTATTTTAAGAAGGCGAGATGACGTTATATGGAAGTCACGTAATTCATTGTCACCTTATGCACTTGTAAGGTAACTAGTTGTTAACGTGAGATCCGTTATGAACTTGTGTTGTAGAGTAGCATGTAAAGAAGGAGATGGATTATTGTATTCACACATAGGACTGTGTATTTATATTGGGAAGATAAGGTATGTAAGGTTACTCTTACCGTATCCTTCTGCAACACATATTGTTCACATTGTCATCGTACTTGTTCCATTCCGAAATGTTCTAAGGCATCTCATTTCAGGTTATCATGTATTGTTATTCTTATGTTCCTTATTCGTGGATCAATAGTTGTTATTCATAAGTCTCTTAATCAATCACTGATGTTCCAAAGCTCCAATAATGTTGCGACTATCAACATATCAATCTCTCAAAAGTAAGAAATAAAGTAATGCATATTTGTTGGTTGTAAGAGTATGGGTGGTAGCTCTAGAGGCATAAGCCTAGCTCGAGCCAATCCCGAGATTATTGGATCAGGGGGTAGTCCTATAGGCATAAGCCTAGCTCGGGCCAATCCTGATAGGTGGTAGCTCTAGAGGTAAGAACCTAACTCGAGCCGAACCTGATATATTGGTTTATGGGTGGCAGCTCTAGAGGGAATAACCTAGCTCGAGCCGAGCCCGATATCTTGATTTATGGGTGGTAGATCTAGAGGCATAAGCCTAGCTCGAGCCGATCCCAACATAACGTTATGTTATGTTAAGACCCACTGATCAGTTGGGGCACGGGTACGATATGAGATAAGTGAGGATGAATAAACATTAGAAGCAAAAGAAAATAATGAATGTAAGGTACATGGTTCTACATATGTAGGAAGATGGTTTATCCATATTTACTATTCTCTTATATTTGATTCCATTGAAGTTCTTATGTATTGATGCAGTTTCTTATAGCCTTACATACTCAGTACATTCTTCGTACTGACGTCCCTTGGGGGACTTACCTTACTTGATGCAGGCACAGGTGTAAGTAGACCACCACAGTAGAGTACAGATCATTTGCAGACTGTTGGTGAGCTCCAGTTGGTTTGGGGCTTTTCGAGTCATATGTGTATATTTGTTTTAGATTGTAAAGTTTGTCTAAAGCAGGGACTTGTCCTGACTGTAGGTTGGTTATGTACATGTATCTGTTAGAGGCTTTGTAGATGTATGTGGAAAGAAGAATGCAAGAGATATATGTCCGTTTGACTTGATGGCCCTAATGGCCAAGTTTTATAGCATATGTTTTCCATGACTTACGCCATTGGTATGTTATAAGTTACATGAGTAAAGATTGGTTCTCTCGGGCCTCAACGGCTTTGGGTGCCAGTCCGCCTCATTGAAATTTGAGGCATGACAAAAGTGGTATCAGAGCAGGTCATCCTAAGGGTGTCTACAAAGCCGTGTCTGAGTAGAGTCGTGCTTATGGATGTGTTGCACGCCACATTTATAAGTAGGAGGCTATGAGACATTTAGGAGTTGTTTCTTTTATTTATTTCCTAGATCGTGCAATAGTGCCAATGTTGTAAGTGGAATCGTATCTGCCCAATGGAATTGGTTTTCTTTGATATAGTAAACTGTTGATTACAAGACAAGGTAGGGACAAAGGTAAGAAAGTGGATATGTTTGACGGAGAAGGAACTAGTATATCACCACCTGACCAAGCTAGTCAGGGCGGGGCTGAAACTGAGTTTGCATCGCGGGCTTCTTCTACTTTTCCAGCTCCAGAAGAGCCGAGAAGGAGAAAAGAACCTGCCGAACCACCTGTTAATGATACTGAGCAGAATCTAAGAAATGCAGTGTAAATGTTGACTTATATAGTTGCTGAACTGAAGCAAGGACAGGTAGGTCCAATGACAAGTAGTGATGGTGCGGATAGGGCAGCTAGTCGACGGACACATGATTTTCTGAAATTAGACCCTCCCTTGTTCACCAAGTCAGATCTGAATGAAGACTCATAGGACTTCGTGTACCAAATCAAACAGGGCTCTAGATGTTATGCATGTGACTGGTATAGAAATAGTGGAACTTGTAGCATATAGACTAAAAGGCGAGGCTATATTATGGTACGAAGATTGGAAACGATCTAGGGGTATAGGTGCACCTCCAGCTAGTTGGGAGGAATTAAACTTGGAATTCCTTGATCATTACCTTCCATATGAGATCCGAGAGTGTCACACCCCGAATCCCAACGAGGCATGATTGGCACCCGAAGCCGATATGGCCCGAGAGAACCAATCTTTGCTCACGTTCATTCATATGCATGTCTCTTTATGAATAACATACTTTCTTATGTAACTGATGAAATATATAAGATACCTTTGGTGAAAGTCATGGGAAACATGTACATTATATGCAACTATGGCCGTTAGGACCATTCCGTCTAAATGAATATACACCTCTTACATTCATATACCCACATATGTCTACAAAGCCTCTAAATAAATACACGACCATTTCATACCATCTACAACATCAGATCCAATGTATAACTATGACTCGGAAAGTCCCGAACCACCTGGGGCTCACCAAATATCTGCAAATACCGTCAACCTACTACAGAGGGCTACTAGTGCCTGCACCTGCAACATGTAAGGTAAGTTCCCCCGAGGGGGTCAGTACGAGGAATGTACTGAGTATGTAAGGCTATACGTAAATATATGAGATATAGGAACTTTGTTGAAAGTAAGTACAAGTGAACACCTCATGTGAATAAATTACCATAAGAATACATGTGGAATCATGTGCATTACTTTCTTTACTTCATTTCACTTTCCTTTACTTCTTCATGTGATCATCAATCATGTATGCCCGGGCCCAACTGATCAGTGGGAAATAACATTGGGATCCTCTCTAGCTAGGCTTATGCCCCTTTGAGCTACCACCCATAACTCAATAAAGCAGGTTCATCTCTAGCTAGGCTTACGCCCCTTTGAGCTGCCCCCTGTATCCAATAATCATTCGGGATCGCCCCTAGCTAGGCTTATGCCCCTTTGGGTTGCCACCCGTTCTCAACAAGTGTTCATTACTTTAATTCTTTACTTTTGAGATTGATACTTTTACTTGTGAGAGATTGGTATTTTTGCTTATGAGAGATTGTTACAAAGAGGTTGGTACAATGATAGTTGTAACATCACTTTGAACTTTGGAATATACCCTTGTTGGAACCATGGAATTTTGGGAAATAGTCAATGTATATGAGACATGTGAATGGCATTTGATAAAAGCATAAAGAACATGTGAAGGAGCATAATTAAAACCCGGAAATAGGATACCCTTAGCTTATGAGAGATTGACACTTTTGTAGCTCTAACATTGTTGTAAACTTTGGAACAATAATCAACGAGTAAGATACATGTGACTAAACATTATTGGACCTTTGAAACATTAACCAATGGCCATGAACCGTGAGAATCACCATTGACCCTATAAGGAATATGATATGGCAACTTGAATTGAAATACCTTTGGACATTTCGAAATGAAATATGTACCATGTCATTATAGACCATATGCTGCAGAAGGATACGAAAGAGTAACCTTACATACCTTATGTTCTCAATATGGATACTCAATCTTACTCTTGAATACAACACTTCAGCTTTCCCTTTACGTCTATTCTACACACACGTACACAACCAGAACTTACATTAGCAACTAGTCACAAAACAGGCGTACAAGACGACAAAGAACTATGTGACCACCATATAACGTCACATCACCCCCTTACAATACCCTCCGCTGCATTTCCATATCAACAACACCATAACATTACACACATTGACCAAAATATCATACATTGATAGCCTTTCACCCATACTTACCTTTTACACATTTCTCTTTATCATTCCGTCGTAGTTATTCCTTTATAACAACATATGAACAATCATCCATACTTAATACAGTCCAACATGCCTTCATACGACACTTTAGAGTCATTAAAACAACATCACAAGTTCATAATTTCATCCAAAAAGGGTATCGGGCTTTCGGGGATCAAAGGGATACGAAAACAATCAAAACATAATTCTGGGCTGACCTGCACTGCCACCTGCACACGCAGGTGGATGAGATGCGCACACAGGTGCCCTCCAGTGGCATCTGCGTTGGCATCTGCACCCGCAGGTGCCTCTGTCTGCGGGGGCGGATGCCCGTTTTGGTCCGTAATGGTCTTTTTGGGGCCTTTTTATGCAATAAATGGTCCATGATCATAACCAAACTTCTTTTAACATATTTTTGATCATCTTATATGCCAACAAGCAGCCATGGTCTCACAACACACGTAACAACACCAAAACGACACTTTACGGTCAAAACATCACCAAAACCATAACCAATTTCACAATGGAAATTCCCAACATGACACACCATGACAAAACAATTCAAGACTATAATCACATATCACATGGAAATATTAAATCCATCTAGGTTATTTCCTTCAAGAGCACAAATCCATGTTCATGCTTTCAAGACAAAATCATCCTCCGATTAGCACACACAAGTTGTTTTACACTTAATGAATTTCTCATACTTCACCAACATAACCAAAATCATATACACAATATTCCATGCCTATAATAAAGTAAACCATGAGAATATACACTTACCAATACTCACTAAGTGATGATCTTGCTCAAAACAAGTGTAGTTGCCTTGGCTTAGAGAAGGGTTTCTTTGTGGTCTCTTGGAATTGTCTAGATTTTTCAAGAAATGGCAAGGTGGAATGAATGATTAAAATCTGATTTTGGAGCATATATATAGCATCCTTATCCAACCACTTAATGGTTTACTTGGTCAATAAAAGAGAAATGAAAGAATGGGTCAAATTTCTCATTTGGGCCATGTCTTTGCAACATTATTGGGCCTTTATTGAGCCCAATAGCACAAGATTACTTTAGCCCACAAAATTAATGCATAAGTCCTCAACAATCTCATGGTTAAATAATTCCATGCATGTTATGGAAATTAACTAGGTTCGGAAACATACGGGGTGTTACATTCTTCCCCCCTTAGAAACATTCGTCCTCGAATGTGAATAGCATTGTGTCATTGTAACCACTGTAAGTCTAGGCTCATTCTTCATGTTATCACAATAATGCTCATAGGTACTTACTTATTATTTCCTTATTATTTTTCCAATTCCATACCTTAAACTTTCTCTTCTGTTTACAACAATACGCGTACCTTAGTTTTCATCATTCCTTTGGTTTCCCATGTGATTCCTTCTACTTGCAAAATTTTTTTTTTGTCCATAGTGCTTTACGGAAACTACTCCTTTCTTTATCATTGCTTTTGTTTATCGATCTTTCTCTTTACATGTGAGATCTTCCGTAACTTGTATATCTCCCCTGGGAACAATACGAGAGCATCTCCTATACATTTTCAAAGCATCGACTATGAAATACTGAATAAACTGTGAGGAGTTCTTGGACTAGTGCTAACAATTACGCAATTTGCCCAAATCTTTGGACAATTTCCCTTTCTTTTCGATTCTCATTATTTCTTTCCTTTTCATTGGTCACGTTGTAAAAATACCTAATCACCTATGGCACACTTTAATTCCCTTCTTCTAATATCAGCATATGATTTGTATCGACTTTGGGCCATTTGTAGCTGCTGTTATATCACCTTCACTTTCTCTATAGCTTGATGAGAAAAATCTGACCCGAGCAAAACAAAGTTCGTCAACTGTAACCCATCCAATTGATGATCTTCTTTGCTTTCACATAAAACTTCGTAAGTTGCCTTTTGATACTTTGATTGTAAGCAATTTCAATAAACAATAGATGTTCATCCTAACTACCTTTAAAGTCCAATGTATAAACTCGTGGCATATCTTCAAATGTTCTTATAATACATTCTGTTTGCTTACATCTACCTGTGTACCCATGCTTTACTGAAAAGACTCCCAACACTGTACTGTACAATAAAGTGAGCTCTCTTGTAGGATATAAGAGTGAGTGGAATCCCATGTCATCGTACTATCTCTGTAACATACAACTTTGTATAATGTTCAGCTGTATCGGTGGTCCTAACTAGTAGGAAATACGCTGGCTCGGTGAGCCTATCAACTATCACCTATATGGAATCAACTTTCGTAGTGTTCGGGGTAACCCTGTGATTAATTTGCGTCACTCATGTTCCACCTCCAATCTGAAAGGGTAATACATTGTATAAAACATACAGACCTCTGATACCATACTATTAATTTGTGACTGCTTGGACATTGAGCTATAAGTTTCGCAATGTATATTTTTGTCCATGTAACCTTACTAAGACATCTCTGCTAAACCATGGTATATTTTGGTTGTTTCAAAATGAATAAAATATCGTGAATGATGTTCTTCTGTCATAATTCATTTCCTTAACTCATCTATACCCAATATACACAGTTTACATTAGCGTTAAAATACTTCCCCTTGTGTTTGTTCAAATATCTTTGTCGCACTCTGCTGTACATTCTGTTTCAATTGAACTAAAACTATAACTTACATATTGCTTTTTCCTTTATTTCAGATGTCAATAAAAATCCCGCCATATTTGACACTATAATTCTTTCATCAGGAGTTCCCAGAAAACAAAAACCCCTATTGCTTCATTGATATAGATTTCGTCACTATACCTTTCTTTTCCGTGAGCTGGCCATTCATACTTTCTACTGCCTTGCAGCTTAATGTATCAACTATCCCATTGCTTTTCCAAATGACACAAGATACCATTGTTCTAATCTTTTAATAGTTCAAGCCACCTTCGATATCCCAGATTTAAGTCCTTCGGCTTAAGATACAGTATATTTTCTTATGGACAATATATATGTCAGCATGAATCCCTTACAAATAGTGACGCCATAACTGTAAAGCAATCCGGAAGCACTACCATACATTGCATAACATTCTTATGCCTTCGGGAGGCACTTAAAACTGGTGTGGGAGTTACTTTATCTTTCAACTCTTGGAAACTCTTCTCATATGCATCATTCTTCTCATTGCCTTGTATATAAGTTTTGCTAAGGGTGTAGGGCTAGAATAAAATACTTCAACAATTCTCCTATAATAATCAACCAACCCAAGAAAACGATGGATCTCTATAAGCATCGTAGGCCTTAGCCAATTGTTCACCATTTCCATCTTTTGTATAACAACCTTTATCTCTTCCTCCTATACAATGCATGGTCCTCTTTTGATCTTGAATACCATCACCAAACAGGGTCACACACACACCCTGAAAAGTGTTTTGAACACCCTATTCATTTCACCCATAACAGCTATAGGTGCTTTCACTAGTCCAATTGACATATTCGGAATTCATAATAACCATGCCATATTTGTAATTTTGTCTTGGGTATATCATCATCATTCTTTCTTTGTCTTTTTTTTTTTTTCGTCGTCATTCGTTCATCACTTCACCATTCATTTCACCCCCTTTGTCAAACAAATTGTCAACTCTGGGGAGGGAATATTCATTCGTAATTGTCATCTTATTCAGTTGCCAATAATACAATTAACACTGGTGCACCCCAATGGAACATACTAGTTCGTATGAATCCCTTGTCCATCACGTCTTTTAATGGTTTTTTTTTTCAATTCCCATAACTTTGCCGGGGCCATACTATATGAAGAAGTAAAATAGGCTAAAATAGGCTAAGTATCTGATGTCACAGTAATACCAGCTCATACATCGAGGAATTCATTTACCACCAGAACTGATTGAAGAGTTGGTGGCTTCACAACAGTATCTTTCACTCTTATCAAGTGACATGTGTATCCCTTAGGGTATCCTTTTACTTGCTTTACTATGGGGAACAATTTTTTTTTTTCCTCTTAGTGCCCCCACTTCTTCTTTTGGGGAAAACGACAATATACTACTTAGTTCGGCAATCTATTATGGCACAATCCCTTTATAACATTAAACTCGACTATTTCTAGCTCAATAAAATCAACCAGTGTCTCATGACCACAAACAATTTCAATGCACTCAAGATATACTCTGTTAACTATCATAGATTCACCAACTGATGTATAAACTTCAAGTGATATGACTAGTCATTCTGGTGTTCATTTGAATTGTCAGCACATAATAAAATAACATATGATAGTGTTGAATATGGGTCAATCAATACGGGTACGGTACCTGTAACTAGCTCAAGAGAAGCCGCATTTTATGGCCCGACATACCACTCTAATAATAAACTTTCAACCCAAACCGACATATTCTTTTCTAGTGCCTCTGAGCTTTCATTATCTGTGCAAAAAGCCTGTATCTGACTATATCAATATCTTTTTTTGTTTCAAGATCTCAATGGTACAATCCATCTGTCCCTACACCGATGCATTCTATCGGTCATAATGGTTACCACTTTTGGAGTATACCTAACCACAGAATTAAACCGAAGATTGTACTTTCGAATACTCATAGTTCTTTATCAATGCTTTAGCAATTGATCCACATAAGCTTTTCGGACCTCATATGAGAGGTACTAGTCAAGGAATACCGTTTTATATTTCTCGCAACTAGCTGGAAATACATCAATACCCGGTCACATGTATAACATCTAGAGCCTTTTTGATTTGGTCGATAAAGTCCTATGGGTCTGCATACAGATCCGACCCGGTGAGCATATCATTACTCATCATTGGGCCAGCTTGCCCATAACATTAAACAACAACTCTCTGAGTCAACATATACTCTCCATTACTTAATTCCCGTTCAGTGGCATTTATAGGTGGTTCTGTGGATACTTCTCTACTTTTTGGCTAAGAGAAACCCGTATAACAAATTCCATGTCAACCCCACCTTGACTAGCTTGGTCAGGTGGTCATTTACTCATTTCTTCCTCGGCAGGCATATCAACCTGCTTACCTTTGCTCTTATAATCAGCTTTTGACTATGCAAAGAAATCAAATGTCAATGCAGACATATACGTCCACCTACAACTTTGGCTCTATTGCACGATCTAAAAGTGAAGAAGTGAAACAACTCCTAAATGTCCCATAGCCTCCTACTTATAAATGTGGCGTGCTACACATCCATAAGTAAGACTCTACGCAGACACGGCTTTGTAGACACCTTTAGAACGAACTGCTCTGATACCACTTTTGTCACGCCCCGAATCCCAACGAGGCATGATTGGCACCCGAAGCCGATATGGCCCGAGAGAACCAATCTTTGCTCACGTTCATTCATATGCATGTCTCTTTATGAATAACATACTTTCTCATGTAACTGATGAAATATATAAGATACCTTTGGTGAAAGTCATGGGAAACATGTACATTATATGCAACTATGGCTGTTAGGACCATTCCGTCTAAATGAATATACACCTCTTACATTCATATACCCACATATGCCTACAAAGCCTCTAAATAAATACACGACCATTTCATACCATCTACAACATCAGATCCAATGTATAACTATAACTCGAAAAGTCCCGAACCAACTGGGGCTCACCAAATATCTGTAAATACCGTCAACCTACTGCAGAGGGCTACTAGTGCCTGCACCTGCAACATGTAAGGTAAGTTCCCCCGAGGGGGTCAGTACGAGGAATGTACTGAGTATGTAAGGCTATACGTAAATATATGAGATATAGGAACTTTGTTGAAAGTAAGTACAAGTGAACACCTCATGTGAATAAATTACCATAAGAATACATGTGGAATCATGTGCATTACTTTCTTTACTTCATTTCACTTTCCTTTACTTCTTCATGTGATCATCAATCATGTATGCCCGGGCCCAACTGATCAGTGGGAAATAACATTGGGATCGTCTCTAGCTAGGCTTATGCCCCTTTGAGCTGCCACCCATAACTCAATAAAGCAGGTTCGTCTCTAGCTAGGCTTACGCCCCTTTGAGCTGCCCCCTGTATCCAATAATCATTCGGGATCGCCCCTAGCTAGGATTATGCCCCTTTGGGTTGCCACCCGTTCTCAACAAGTGTTCATTACTTTAATTCTTTACTTTTGAGATTGATACTTTACTTGTGAGAGATTGGTATTTTTGCTTATGAGAGATTGTTACAAAGAGGTTGGTACAATGATAGTTGTAACATCACTTTGAGCTTTGGAATATACCTTTGTTGGAACCATGGAATTTTGGGAAATATTCAATGTATATGAGACATGTGAATGGCATTTGATAAAAGCATAAAGAACATGTGAAGGAGCATAATTAAAACCCGAAAATAGGATACCCTTAGCTTATGTGAGATTGACACTTTTGTAGCTCTAACATTGTTGTAAACTTTGGAACAATAATCAACGAGTAAGATACATGTGACTAAACATTATTGGACCTTTGAAACATTAACCAATGGCCATGAACCGTGAGAATCACCATTGACCCTATAAGGAATATGATATGGCAACTTGAATTGAAATACCTTTGGACAATTCGAAATGAAATATGTACCATGTCATTATAGACCATATGCTGCAGAAGGATACGAAAGAGTAACCTTACATACCTTATGTTCTCAATATGGATACGCAATCTTACTCTTGAATACAACACTTCAGCTTTCCCTTTACGTCTATTCTACACACACGTACACAACCGGAACTTACATTAGCAACTAGTCACGAAACAGGCGTACAAGACGACAAAGAACTATGTGACCACCATATAATGTCACATCACCCCCTTACAATACCCTCCGCTGCATTTCCATATCAACAACACCATAACATTACACACATTGACCAAAATATCATACATTGATAGCCTTTCACCCATACTTACCTTTTACACATTTCTCTTTATCATTCCGTCGTAGTTATTCCTTTATAACAACATATGAACAATCATCCATACTTAATACAGTCCAACATGCCTTCATACGACACTTTAGAGTCATTAAAACAACATCACAAGTTCATAATTTCATCCAAAAAGGGTATCGGGCTTTCGGGGATCAAAGGGATACGAAAACAATCAAAACATAATTCTGGGCTGACCTGAACTGCCACCTGCATGCGCAGGTGGATGAGATGCGCACGCAGGTGCCCTCCAGTGGCATCTGCGTTGGCATCTGCGCCCGCAGGTGCCTCCGTCTGCGGGGGCGGATGCCCGTTTTGGTCCGTAATGGTCTTTTTGGGGCCTTTTTATGCAATAAATGGTCCATGATCATAACCAAACTTCTTTTAACATATTTTTGATCATCTTATATGCCAACAAGCAGCCATGGTCTCACAACACACGTAACAACACCAAAACGACACTTTACGGTCAAAACATCACCAAAACCATAACCAATTTCACAATGGAAATTCCCAACATGACACACCATGACAAAACAATTCAAGACTATAATCACATATCACATGGAAATATTAAATCCATCTAGGTTATTTCCTTCAAGAGCACAAATCCATGTTCATGCTTTCAAGACAAAATCATCCTCCGATTAGCACACACAAGTTGTTTTACACCTAATGAATTTCTCATACTTCACCAACATAACCAAAATCATATACACAATATTCCATGCCTATAATAAAGTAAACCATGAGAATATACACTTACCAATACTCACTAAGTGATGATCTTGCTCAAAACAAGTGTAGTTGCCTTGGTTTAGAGAAGGGTTTCTTTGTGGTCTTTTGGAATTGTCTAGATTTTTCAAGAAATGGCAAGGTGGAATGAATGATTAAAATCTGATTTTGGAGCATATATATAGCATCCTTATCCAACCACTTAATGGTTTACTTGGTCAATAAAAGAGAAATGAAAGAATGGGTCAAATTTCTCATTTGGGCCATGTCTTTGCAACATTATTGGGCCTTTATTGAGCCCAATAGCACAAGATTACTTTAGCCCACAAAATTAATGCATAAGTCCTCAAAAATCTCATGGTTAAATAATTCCATGCATGTTACGGAAATTAACTAGGTTCAGAAACATACGGGGTATTACAGAGAGGCTTATGCAGATCAGTTTTTGAATCTTCGTCAATGAAATACGAGCGTCAGGGAGTACAGTCTCCAGTTTAACTCTTTGGCTCGATATGCTCCTAATGTAGTAGCCACGATGGAGGACAGTGTCCATCGGTATGTGGACAAGTTGGAGCCATATTTGGTAAGGGACTGTACTATTGCTTCTTTGAACAAGGATATGGATATAAAGAGATATAAGCCTTTGCACAGAAAATGGAGAATCAGAGACAAAAAAGAAGGGCATAAAAATTTAAAAGAGGGTCGACCAAGAGGGGTAGACCTATGGGACAGTTCATCACAGTGTCCCAAGGAGAATTTAGGCCTCGGGTTTTTAATAGACCACCGAGACCCCCATTTTCTTACCCTACAACAAGTACGCCATCCCAATTTCGAGGGTTTAGAGACAGTCAAGTTGGGCAAAGTGGTGGGACTCGGGGTTCACAGACAGTGGGGTATACACATTGCTTGACCCATATTCTATATTATCATATGTGACTCCAGTGATGGCGGATTTTTTTTTTTTTTGAAAGAACACCAGAACTACTAGTTAAGCCATTTGAAGACTCTACACCAGTTGGTAAATCTATTGTAGTTACAAGAGTATATCGTAATTATCTAGTAACTGTTTGTGGTTATGATACACTGGTTGATCTTGTTGAACTAGAAATAGTAGATTTTGATGTTATAAGGGTATGGATTGGTTGGTTTCTTGTTAAGGCCACAGTAGATTGCCGAGCTAAGAAGTTACATTTTCCTTTTTATTTCCCACATGGAAGGGCAACGTGGGAGCACCGAGAGAAAAATTCATTTCCTATATTAAGATAAAGAAAATAATACCCAAAGGGATACATATTCCACCTATTAATGGTGCAGGATACTGATGTGAACCCACCAACTCTTCAATCGATTCCAGTAGTAAATGAATTCCCGGATGTGTTTCTTGAAACGGAAAGTAGTGTTTAGTATTTCTGTGATTCCAGGCATTCTATTCCACCGTATAGAATGCTTCCAGTAGAGTTACGGGAATTAATGGAGCAATTAAAAGACTTGTTGGACAAGGGATTCATAATACCGTCCCCTTGGGGTGTACCAGTGTTAATGGTACGGAAGACAGATGGCACGTTGAGAACGTGTAATAATTATTGGCACTTGAATAAGGTGACAGTTAAGAATAAATATTCCCTCCCCAGAATCGATGATCTATTTAATCAGTTATAGGGTGCCAAATGCTTCTCGAAGATTAACTTAAGTTCGGCTTATTATCAATAATGGTTAGTGAAAAAGATATACCCGAGGCAGCTTTCCAAACACCGTATGGTCGTTATGAGTTGTTAATTATGTCAGTTGAATTAATAAATGCGTCAACTGTCTTTATGGATTTGAAGAATAGGGTGTTCAAGCCATTTTAGATGTGTTCATGACCGTGTTTGGAGATGATATTTTGGTTTATTTAAGATCACAAGAGAACCATGCTAAATAGTGACGACAGGTATTACAGATTCTTCATGACCGTAAGATATATGCAAAGTTCTCTAAATGTGAGTTTGGTTAAAATTCGTAGCATTCTTAGGTCACATTGTATAGGATGAAGGACTCAGGGCTGAGAGACAAAAGATAGAAGCGGTGAAAACAAATTGGCTAAAGCCTACGATGATTATAGAGATTCATAGTTTTCTTGGATTGGTTGGTTATTATTGGAGATTTGGTGAAGGATTTTTTTTCCTTCTATCTTTGCACCCTTGACAAAGCTAACACACAAGACAATCAAGTTTCAGTGAAATGACACACGTGAGAGTGGTTTCCAAGAGCTGACGGATAAATTGACTTCTACACCTATGTTGGTACTTCCAGTAGGTACAGAGGGTATACAGTATATTGTGGTGCTTCAGGAATCGGCCTAGGATGTGTATTGATGCAGCACAGCAATGTGATAGCTTATGCTTCAAGACAATTGTGTCTACATGAAAGAAATTATCCAACATATGGTCTTGAGTTAGTAGTTGTGACAGTTTCTTTAAACATATGGCGCCACTATTTGTATGAGGTTCACGTTGATGTATATACTGATCCTAAAAGTTTGTAGTATGTGTTTAAGCAGAAGGACCTAAATTTAAGGCAACAAATGTGGCGGGAACTATGAAAGATCATGATATTGATATCCCATTCGGGAAAAGCAAACGTGGTAACCGATGCATTAAGCCACAAAGCACTAAGAAGTACTGATGGTTAATTCATGGAAAAGAAAAGTATAGTCAAGGAGTTACATCAACTAGCCATCTTGGGAGTTCGTCTTCTCGAAACTCCAGATGAAAAAATTATAGTGTAAAATGCGGCAGAACCTTCATTTGTAAAGTGAAGAAAAAGCAATATGCGAACCTTATTGTAGTTCAGCTGAAATTGAATGCACACTAGATTTGACAAGGCATTTTATCTTACACAAGAGCGAGTGAATCAAGGCCAAACTAGATTGCATGTACCAGATATAGATGAATTAAGGAAAAGAATTATGACAGAGGCACATCACTTATAGTATTCTATGCATTCGGGAGCTACCAAAATGTACCATGGTTTGGAAGAGATGTATTGGTGAGGCAACATAAAGAAGAAGAACATTACAGAATTTGTAGCTCAATGTTCAAACTGTCAACAGGTAAAAGTAGAGCATCATAAACCTGAAGGTTATATGCCATACAGGAATCTTCCAGTTTGGAAAGAGGGATATGATTAACATGGGTTTTATCACAAGTTTGCTTTGTACATTTCAAAAATTTGATTCCATGTGGATGATAGTTGACAGACTTACCAAATAGCACACTTTTTACCTGTCAGGACCACTTGTACAGCTGGAAATTCTGCAAGGGTGTATGTTAACGAGATAGTACGATTACATGGGATTCCAATTTCTATTATATTAGACAGATAGACAAACAGAACGTACCATCCAAACACTTGAAGATATGTTACGAGCTTGCACATTGAACTTTAAAAGTAGTTGGGATGGTCATTTACCTTTTATGGAATTTGCCTACAATAATAGCTATCATTCAATGATCAAAATGACACCTTACGAAGCTTCGTATGGAAGAAAACGTAGATCACCAATTGGGTGGTTGGAGGCAGATGAAACTGCTTTACTTGAGTCAAATCTTGTTCATCAAGATATAGAGAAAGTTAAGGTGATACAACAGAGACTACAAACGGCCCAAAATCGACACAAAGCATATGTCAATATTAGAAGAAGAAGGCTAGAAATTGCCATAGGTGATTGAGTATTCTTGAAAGTGTCATCAATGAAAGGGGTAATGAGATTCAGAAAGAAAGGAAAGTTGGACCTATATAACGTGCCATATGAAATTATCAAAAAATTTGGGCAAGTTGCGTATGAGTTGGCACTACCCCAAGAACTCTCCACAGTTCATCCAGTATTTCATCTTTCGATGCTTCGAAAGTGCATAGGAGATCCATCTCGTTTTACTCCCATTGAAGATGTACAAGTTATGGAGGATCTCACCTGTGAAAGAGACACCTATTGCCATTATGGGTTGGCAAGTGAAGGGTTAAGGAATAAAGAAGTAGCTTCCGTAAAATATAGTGGAGGAATCGACAAGTAAAAGAAATCATGTGGGGAGCCAAAGAAATGATGAAGTCAAAGTACCCATAATTGTTTCAAATAGAAGAAAAAGTTCAAAGTGCCGAATTAGAGTAATAATAAGTGAGTATCTATGAGCATTAGGTGTATATGATAACATGAATCATGATCCATCTATGTAAATTGGATAATGTTACTAACATTCGAGGACAAATGTTCCTAATGGGGGAAGGATGTAACACCCCGTATATTTTTGAACCTATGTAATTATCGTAACATTTATGGAATTATTTAAACATGAGACTTGTTGGGGTTTTACACATTAAATTGGTTGGGCTGAATTCACATGTGTTCATGGGCTCAATTTGAGGCCCAAAAATTAAGTAAAAGACTTGGCCCAACAATGAAAAATGACCCATTCATAAAATGGACCAAGTAAACATGTCATCTTTGAACAAGAGTGGATAAGGATAACCTTGTGGGACTATAAAAAGTGGAAAAAATCAGATTTTTATTACCATTTCACACATGTGCAAAGTCTAGAATTTTCCACAATATTCTCTCCTCTTCAAAACCCTAAGGCAACTACACTTCTATGGACAAGATCACTCCTTTGAAAGATTTGGTAAGTGTTTAATTTCATGGTTTAATATATTATATTCTTAATATGGTACATAAATCATGTTGGTTATGTTGGCAAAGTGTTGGACAGTTCACTATGTGTAAAACTGTCTATTTTTGCAATCGGAAAAGGGTTTTGCCTTGTAAACTTGAAAATGGACTTGTGGTATTGAAGGAAGTGAACTTGATGGATTCAATATTGACATGTGAGATGTGATTATAGCCTTAAATTGGTTTATCCTTGTACATAATGTTTGGAATTGTTATTGCAAAATTGTGCATGGACTTGGTGGTGTATTGAAGGAAAAATGTGGTTTTGGTGATGTTCATGCGTGTTGTGAAACCATGGTTGATTTTTGGCATCCAAGTTGACCTAAATTATGTAAAGGGAAGTTTATTCATGTCCATGGACCATTTATTACATAAAAGGACCTAAAAGAGACCCTTTTTGGCCGAACCGGGCATCCGCCCTCGCGTCTGGAGCACCTGCGGGCGCAGGTGCTAACGCAGGTGGCTATGGAAACTGCGAAGAGGCACTTGCGGCCGCACCTCATCCAACTACTGGCTCAGTTGGTTTCATAGGTCAGCCCAGAAGTTTGTTTTGCATGTTTTTGTCTCTCTATGATCCCCCGAAACGCCTATACCCTTCATGGATGCAATTATCAACTTATGGTACCTTTTGAATGACTTTAAAGGAGTATCCCGGAGGTATTTTGAATGGTATCAAGTATGAATTGTTGTTCATTTGTTGTTGTGAAAGGTATTGAGATGACTTAATGAAGTAATTGTGACGTAGTGTTAATGAGGAAGTGTAAAAGATAAACTTGGTGTGAAATGTTATTGGTTTATGATGTCTTGGTCAATGTGTGGAATGTTATGGTAATGTTGGTACGGTGATGCAATAAATGGTATTTCAAGAAGGCGAGATGATGTTATATGGCAGTCACGTAATTCATTGTCACCTTATGCACTTGTAAGGCAACTAGTTGTTAACGTGAGATCCGTTATGAACTTGTGTTGTAGAGTAGCACGTAAAGAATGAGCTGGATTATTGTATTCACACATAGGACTGTATATTTATATTGGGAAGATAAGGTATGTAAGGTTACTCTTACTGTATCCTTCTGCAACACATATTGTTCACATTGTCATCGTACTTGTTCCATTCCGAAATGTTCTAAGGCATCTCATTTCAGGTTGTCATGTATTGTTATTCTTATGTTCCTTATTCGTGGATCAATAGCTGTTATTCATAAGTCTCTTAATCATGGACTGATGTTCCAAAGCTCCAATAATGTTGCGTCTATCAACATATCAATCTCTCAAAAGTAAGAAATAAAGTAATGCATATTTGTTGGTTGTAAGAGTACGGGTGGTAGCTCTAGAGGCATAAGCCTAGCTCGAGCCGATCCCGAGATTATTGGATCAGGGGGTAGTCCTAGAGGCATAAGACTAGCTCGGGCCAATACTGACAGGTGGTAGCTCTAGAGGTAAGAACCTAGCTCAAGCCGAACCTGATATATTGGTTTATGGGTGGCAGCTCTAGAGGGAATAACCTAGCTCGAGCCGAGCCCGATATCTTGATTTATGGGTGATAGCTCTAGAGGCATAAGCCTAGCTCGAGCTGATCCCAACATAACGTTATGTTATGTTAAGACCCACTGATTAGTTGGGGCTCGGGTACGATATGAGATAAGTGAGGATGAATAAACATTAGAAGCAAAAGAAACTAATGAATGTAAGGTACATGGTTCCACATATGCAGGACGATGGTTTATCCATATTGACTATTCTCTTATATTTGATTCCATTGAAGTTCTTATGTATTGATGCAGTTTCTTATAGCCTTACACACTCAGTACATTCTTCGTACTGAAGTCCCTTGGGGGACTTACCTTACTTGTTGCAGGCACAGGTGCAAGTAGACCACCACAATAGAGTACAGATCATCTGCAGACTGTTGGTGAGCTCCAGTTGGTCCGGGGCTTTTCGAGTCACTTGTGTATATTTGTTTTAGATTGTAAAGTTTGTCTAAAGCGGGGACTTGTCCCGACTGTAGATTGGTTATGTATATGTATCTGTTAGAGGCTTTGTAGACGTATGTGGAAAGAAGAATGGAAGAGATATATGTCCATTTGACTTGACGGACCTAACGACCAAGTTTTATAGCATATGTTTTCCATGACTTACGCCATTGGTATGTTATAAGTTACATGAGTAAAGATTGGTTCTCTCGGGCCTCAACGGCTTTGGGTGCCATTCCGCCTCGTTGGAATTCGAGGCGTGACAGTCACGACCATATTTCTCAGGTCATGATGGCACCAATTATAACCCACCAGTAGATAAGCCAACCCGCAGTCCGTAACAGCTAGTAATGGACTACCCTAGAAAAAAAGAAAACAGCGAAAAGGAATTTAATAAAGAGACTAATATATATTACAACCCTTATATTACAACCCCAAGACCTGGTGAAGTCAGTACGAGAGATTTTTATACAACAGGAGTATAAAGTGGAATACAGAATCAATATATATATGTCTCTGAAATACAAAATAAAGATCAAACTAACAATATAAATGAGAGCAGGAATACTCTGAACTTCAGGAGCTCACCCCGAATCTTCGATACATAGCTGCTCCACACAATGCACACATCAACGGCGAGAACTCGTACTATGATCTGCAGTCTGCAGAAGTGTAGTATGAGTACCAAACACGTGGTACTAGTAGGCAACGGCCGTCTGAGCTCCAAAGATAATGCAAGCATAAATAACATGTAAAGAAGGAATATAACTACAGGCAGCTATCCAAGAAACTAAAAATAATAATACTAATGGAGCAATAAGGATAAACTATCCTATTCTAACAATATTCGGGAACTAAAGTACAATACCATATATCACTAGCCAATATACAATTGAAGAGTGAAAGAAGGATACATAGTAGTAATACAAGGCCAAAGGATACACATATAATATGAATAGATAAGGAAAGAGAGGGATATACGGTAATACCATAGATACACACACACACACACACACACATATGCTGAACTAAACTTAAAGGTAATATCTAGAGGGAACCAACCTAATTTCTCGAGGGTCATAACCAGGAAGGAAAACTAATACTAGCATAATCAAGATCTCGAATCGTAATGAGACTAATTATGAGATAATCTAACAATAACGTATCTTACTACAAAGGAATCAGAAATGTGCCGACAATATCGGGTACCAATCTATAACCATCCTGCCACGAACTAACCATAATAACCAACAATAAAGTAACCTGCTATTCCGGACAAACAATAACCTAACTGGGCCCCCTATAAGCCCAGAAGGTTCAACCAAACACTCAACAAACAGTAACCCTAACTTATACCTATACAACCCCCCAAAAGGCCTATAGATATAAGCACCAAACAATTATACTGGTGATAGGTAATGTATATGAATGAATGAATGCAACATAACCAGTAATACCAAAACCACTAAGTGCCAAACCGTACCAAGTATATACACCTCCTTCAGCTCGCCAGCTAGTAAGGCAGGACCTACAGATATCACCTCTTTCAGTACGTGGTCCCCGAACACAGGAATCTATAGGTGACTAGGGAAATCCGCATATACTGCCTGGTCCCAAATCAGGACTTCCAATAACCATCTTAACAGATCTACTTCGTCCAGTACAGGAGAGATATATCAGTATAATAACAAATGCTGGACTTTAATCGGAACTTAATAAGTATGTAATAAATGCTTGGAATAGAATCGAGACTAAAGGATTGTAAAACTGTAAAGCCATTGCCCGAGATCGAGTTCGCGACTAAATTGGTATAATAATGTAGAAAGGGTTGAAATCTCCCTCGACTGAAGTGAAATAGTAGTAGTGAAAAGAGTGGATTAATAACGGACCAAAATCAACCTTGGTCTAATTTTCCAAAGTAATACGTTTAGTTTTAAAAGCTCATAAACCATTAATAAAGGTGGTACGACTTCCGTTGTAAAAGTAGTAAAATCAATGTTTTGATTGGAATCGCACCACTAAATGAGCATAAATGCGCCTAAAAGAATGCATGCCATCACCAGTATCTAAACAATACAACCATAAGCGCCTACGTGTCTATAAACTAGAGCCATGTCTTTTTAAGAATATAATACTCACCTGGAGTCCAACTAGTATCGTAACCATGGCCTTGGGCCCAACGTTACCTAACTAGCATGTTAATAACACCATAACCCGGGAAACTACGATCCAAATCACTAGGTCAAACAATATGTTTTATACTGAAGGATCCTTAACATCAATCTATGGTTAACATGTCTATAATCAAGGATAATAGGATCCTATGGCCATAACGAGTATTTTATGCTAAGGTTCGGGTCACATTTCTATCCCAAACTCCCTAAATAGGTTAAGTCATGATATACTAGTCATAATGCCCTCCTGTAATCCCTACCTAGCATGTAATCTATACAATACACAATCTCGTAGAGAAAAGTAAACCTAAGCCTACCTCGATGTCGAACTGTAATCTAGAATTACCCATGAAGAAGGAAAACAAGAAGGAATTTGAGAATAAATGGAGCACAAATCGGGGTGTAAATCAGCTCCGAGAGATGTCAAAAATAAGAGGGAACACAAGAATTAAATAGAGGAATTAGGCCGAGAAATTATGAAGAAATTAATGGGAAATGGTCACCTCAACATACCCTACACATCTCCCAACTCCAATTTATGATTCCCTATGAGTTCTTGAGCTTTTAGGGCTAAAAATGGCAGAAAATGATGAAGAAATTGGAAAAAGGGGATTTTATACTGCCAGGGATTTGGCCTTCTCAAATGCAGGGGGCTAAGTTCCGCGAACGCGATGACCAAGAACAATACCCTTTGTAAATGCAGCCAATAGGTCGTAAATGCGAAGGCAGAGGAATCAGACCATCGCGAATGTGGGCAACAAGCCGCAATTGCGAAGAAGGTAGTTGGCCGGGTTGGGGCTGACCCGCATCGCGAACGCGAGAGGTGAAGCTCGAAATTGCGATGGTCAAGAACTTGATCCTTCACGAACAAGACAAGTACCTCACACACGTGAAGAACAAAAGGTGGCTGCACCAGATGCTGGAAAACCAACAATTTTCCTAAGTCCCAAAAGACCCCGACTAGGGGTTTGGAACCCCGTGCGCGCAAACAAACTATGCTAACATACCAAATTGGACATTCTGGACTCAACAAAACCATCAAAACTTTTATACAAGTTTATTTCGATTAAAGGTGGGTCCCACACCTAGTTCTATTTTATTCAAATTCTATCCAATAGCCCAAAATGAGTTCGGAAGCCTTGGGACCAGGACCAAGGGCCCCCCTAGCCTAAAATAACCATTCCATAGCTAAAGACACTGTCAGAGTTTTCATCCGAGGCTGTTTATTAGGAGTTTTGATCCAAGACCAATTTTTTAACAGCGAAAGCTCCAAAATAGGGAAATAAGCCTAAAATCCAAACGAACTGTTTGATAACCGAACCGATAGTTTCGGTAAGTCATAAATGACCTGTAGCCATAATGGGGAGGCTCAAAATGTCAAAATATGTGAAAATTGAGAAAATGACCTGGAGGGTCATTACAATATCTACTATTAAAAGGACTTTCATCCTCGATAGTCAACGGATATAAAGACCCCGAAAGCTCGAAAGGATGAGGTATTGGGCCCGAAAGCCTCGTGCAAGACTACCCAGATAACCTCTAAGGCTAAGCAATGCTTTCCAAGGGATTTTGCTAAAGGTATCCCTTTTTCCTTCACATCTTAACTTCACTTCCCAAACAACCAAATACTAATCCTCAACAACCAACTGGCCTCCAACTGAACCGAGCTTGACTGAAGCAACCATAGCATACTGACATCACACCGATATAAGCACAACTAGGCGAAAACTCAACCAGGCTAAATTCAACCCCAGGGCATGAATCATACAACCACTCCATATTCCAAATCTAACATTTTGGTGCCTTTTCAAACCTGATGTCAACTCTGATCTGCATAGAATCTCTCTAGTATCTTTTGAGTCCTGGCCGAGTAATCACATCAGACTATCCACAAAGGACTGAAGCTGACCCATTAAAAATCCACATAGATGAGCATATGAATAATTCCCTATGAGGTCTACCTAAATATCCAAATGGTTATGACCAATGTTTGCGATTTCTGTCCAGCCACTGACTAGGATGACCCTCAAAATCAATAGTCATGAATTCGAAGCACCAACTCTCAAAATTGAATGATCCGCTCTAGAATTCCCCACCAACTGTGGGTGAAACCATGCTAAACCCGACTTGAGTACACTTCTTCCGCTGAGTAGACATACAAAATTTCTGATGACAATTGAGAATTAGGGGCAAAAGCAGTAGAAACCAATACCATGTGCCAACAGACTATCCCTCGAGCATTTTTTTAAGCATAATCCATCTGAACTGAATAAAAATGAGTCGGTAGGTAATGAGTAGATCTAGTCAACCTGTCGACGAAGTCCCAACTAAATGAAACCTATAAAAATGGTGCTGCAACTAAGTTACTCAACTCATAGCTGTAATCTCTACATCAAAGCTAAATTACTCGATCTTAGTTATCCAAACCGATCATTTTGACGAGTAAGTGTTCATATTCTAAAATCTATCATAACCTTCAGGCCGTCATTCAAAAGGGGTAAACTACATAAATGACCCTCTTTTTGAGTGACTTTGCTTTTTTGTCCTCCATAAGAGAAGTTCTACAAAACTAGCCTTACTTCTTTTTTATGCATAGAACAAATACCGATTTGCCTTTCTATACCTCAAATATTTTTAAACAACTCTCTATGCTTCTTTATCTTTCAACTTCTATTTTTTTCTTTGATTATTTTTAATTACTCTTCATCTTTACTTTTTTCCTTTTCTCCTCTTAACTTTTATTTTTTTAATTTTTTTCTATTTTTTATTTTTCTTTGATTTCTATTTTTTCTTTTCTCTTTTTTTTTTTCTCAACCTTTATTTTTCTTTTGTCTTTTTTCTTTTTTCTCAACCATTAGTTTTTTATTTTCTCCTTTCAACTTCCATTTTTTTCTTTTTTTTTTCTCTTTTTTTTTTTCTTTGATTTTTATTTTTTAATTTTTTTATCAACCTTTATTCCTTTATTTTTTTTTTAATTTTTTTTCCCTCTACCCTTATTTTTTCATTTTTTTTTTCCTTTTCTTTTCTTCGATTCCTCCAAACAACAAGTTACGCCCCATGGACAAGAGTTGACTTTACCACATTGTGTCTTGATTTATGAGATGTTCTATAACTCTTGCCTTAGAGACAAAACTTAGCCCAAAGACTTTCAAACAACAAGTAACGCCCCACGGACAAGAGTTGACACTACCACATTGTGTTTTGATTTATGAGATGTTCTATAACTCTTGCCTTAGAGGCAAGACTTAACTCAAGAACTTTCAAACAACATGTTACGTCCTATGGGCAAGAGTTGACACTACCACATTGTGTCTTGATTTATGAGATGTTCTATAACTCTTGCCTTAGAGGCAAGACTTAACTCAAGAACTTTAAAACAACATGTTACGCCCTATGGGCAAGAGTTGACACTACCATATTTTATCTTGATTTAGAGATGTTCTATAACTCTTGCCTTAGAGGCAAGACTTAGTCCAAAGACTTTAAAACAACAAGTTATGCCCCACGGCCAAGAGTTGACACTACTACATTGTATTTTGATTTATGAGGTGTTCTATAACTCTTGCCTTAGAGGCAAGACTTAGCCCAAGGACTTTCAAACAACAAGTTACACTCCATGGACAAGAGTTGATGCTACCACATTGTGTCTTGATTTATGATATGCTCTATAACCCTTTCCTTAGAGGCAAGACTTAGCCCAAGGACTTTCAAACAACAAGATACGCCCCATTAGCAAGAGTTAATACTACCACATTGTGTCTTGATTTATGAGATGCTCTATAACTCTTGCCTTAGAGGCAAGACTTAACCCAAGGACTTTAAACAACAAGTTACGCCCCATGGGCAAGATTTGATACTACCACATTGTGTCTTGATTTGTGAGATGCTCTATAACTCTTGCCTTAGAGGCAAGACTTAACCCAAGGAATTTCAAACAACAAGTTATGCCCCATGGACAAGATTTGACACTACCACATTGTATCTTGATTTATCAGATGCTCTATAACTCTTGCTTTAGAGGCAAGACTTAGCCCAAGGGCTTTCAAACAACAAGTTACGCCCCATGGGCAAGAGTTGATACTACCACATTGTATTTTGATATATGCGATGTTCTATAGCTCTTGCCTTAGAGACAAGACTTAGCTCAAGGACTTTAAAACAATAAGTTACGCCCTATGTGCAAGAGTTGATAGTACCATATTGTGTCTTGATTTATGAGATGTTCTATAACTCTTGCTTTGTAGGCAAGACTTATCCCAAAGGACTTTCAAACAACAAGTCACGCCCTTAAGTTTATTTCGATATTAAAGAAAGAAGATCGTCTTTGCAGATTATCCAACTTTCTGTTCATTAACAAAAAATAATAGAAGTTTAGAAAAAGAAAGATTGAGAAAAAAAGAAAAAAGAGAAGGAAAAAAAATAAAGGTTAAGAAAAAAGAGAAGAATAACAAACAAAAAGAAAAGAAAAAAAATTAAGGTTGACAAAACAATAATGAGAAAGAAAAAAATAAATCTAAAATAAAAATAAAGTTTGAGAAAAATGAAAAAAAGTGAGAAAAGAAAAAAAATAAATAAAGGTTGAGACAAATGAATTTAAAAAAACAAGAGAAATGAAAAATAAATAATGTTTGAGGGAAAAAAGAAAAAACAAAAATGAAAATAAAGGTTGAGAAAATGAATTGAAACGAGAAAAAAAATAAAAATCAAGGAAAAAAAAAAGAGAGAAAAAAAAGAAGGAGAAGAAAAAAAATTGAAGTTGAGAGACAAATGAGCATGAAAAGTGTAAAAACATTTGAGGTGTAAAGGGACCAAAATGTATTTGACATATACATAAAAAAGAAGGAAGACTAGTCTTTAAAGACTTTTCTAATGGGAGACAAAAAAGCCAAGCCACCACTATGGAAGCCATCCTATGTAATTTCCTGATTCAAAAGAGTCAAAATCCAAAACTGAAGCCCACAAGTTTTCACTAAGATCAAATACTCAAATCAATCTTCACTATCAGAAATCACTCATATCCCCCAATGGTTCCCGCAAGAATTGGAACTAAAATGTTGCCGAAGAACATAACCACAACTGAGGAAACCACAAGCTGAAGATACGAGCAATCAAATCCACATCCGCTGAGGACATAACCCAGAACTCACCAAGACTGCAAAGGGTGCTAACGGTAGCCAAAACTCAAGCAACTCAGAAAATCCCGATCTTAGCCCAAATACAGTCAAACCAATACTCAATACATGGCGATAAATACTCATTCTCAACAGACACCTGCTTTGGTAACCAACAATGATACCCAAGAACATAACACCAAGCAGAAGCATTTCACGAAGACACATTCGATTGAACAAGTATCGAGATGAGAAATTTCTGAATTTACTTATTTACACCAACTTTAACATAGCCGAACTATGAACCACATCACATAAAGAATATAGTACCCAACCTAATATCAACATCAAGATCAAAACCACTACCATAAGACGAACCCAACAAACCAAGACGCAAGCCTCAAACTTATCAATGATAGGAGTGGGTGATATAACCAAATTACCAACTCCAGAACCACAACATTACCATGGAAGGTCAAACCTTTCTTCACTTCCTCTCAAAATCCAATCTAACTTTGCTAATAGAGAAGGAAAACAACTAACTCACCTAACTAAAAGAGAGAGAACCAACCAACCGAGTTAGCCGTCTAAGCCAACGAATAACAATCACAATACTAACTAAATAACACTAGTCTAGCCGTCTATCAAGTAAGAATCAATTGACGTTAAAATAATAACAATAATAATAACCGTATAAAGTGTAGGTGGCATAAAAATGAAAAGCAACAACCATTACCACTCTATGACCACAACAAGGACTATATGTCAAAGGAAAGAGACTTTAACACAAATGCTACACTCCTAGAAAATTATCACACCGATCCACTCAATCCACTACTAAAAGAATTTATCTACGGGGGTAGTTACATAAAATACCAAGGCATACAACAACCAACCTAAAATACCAATTCATATAATGATCGATGGGTATGAAAACCCCAACTTAACTCAAATAGAAATTAAAGGTAGGGAATTAAAGGCGCACCTATCGCGATGGAAATCTGAAGTCATAGTCTTGGCCTGCTCTAATAAGTAGGAATCTGAATGCATCCAAACCCGAATTGAGTGTCTGAATGACCAACTGAGGCACTAAGTGCACTATCTCTAATCAAAAGTGCCATAACTCTGTGAGACTGATCTGTATGAGCTGAATGACTAATAATCCCATATTGAGAACACTCTCTGGACCAGTGACCTGTCTCTCTACAGTCGTAAAAAATCCCTGAATCTCTAACCTGGCGAGAAACACGAGCTGTCCCCAACTGGCTGACCAACTCATTCCTTGGGGCACTCCCTAGACCAATGACCAATCTCACCATAGTCGAAACATGCCCCTGGGGCTCTCTGACGTACTCTACCTGCTGACCCAAAATGACTGCCATGACCTGAAGATCTAGACTGAATTTCTCATATTTCCTGACCAAAACTTTATCCCCTGTGACCACTACGACCATCTGAAAGCCACCCATACTCTAAGGTGCTACCTGTACGGGCCTGATAAGCTGCAAGTTATGCGGACCTCTGTTGGAGGAATCCTTACCTCTAGATGAAATACCGCTAACACTGTACTGTTGACATGGCCTCTTACCGCCACATCCATATATCTCAATGCAAGCCTTCTCTGTAGTCTTGCATGATTAATGACCTGAGATAAAGAGGACCCAACTTCTATCAAATGCTCAGATGCCTAACAGAGTGGTAAAGCTAATCCTCTGATAAATCTTTGCA
Organism: Capsicum rhomboideum; assembly: GCA_031232105.1. Lineage (NCBI taxonomy): Eukaryota > Viridiplantae > Streptophyta > Magnoliopsida > Solanales > Solanaceae > Capsicum > Capsicum rhomboideum. The sequence goes on from CP124714.1 coordinate 155,302,413, forward strand.
CCTCTCATGCTCTGTAGCATATAACATAGATGTCTGACTGGCCCACTAGATAAACCCAATCTCATACTCTAAAATCGATAAAGAACCCTGCTGAACACCAACCAACCCAACACTGGTCTGAGAACCACTCGATGTACCGGGTATTATCTCTAGCTGAGCTGAAGATCCCCAATATCAACCTCGAACTCCCTAGCTCGATGCTGTGCTTAAACTCTGTTAACACACATAGAAGTCCCATTCGCATCTATTGAATACCTCATGCTATCCATCTGGGAAAGAGTGGAGTCAAAGGAGTACTTAGAGGTTCATAGAAGAACGGACACACGACCAGGAATCAAGAAATAAAATTTCCTACAAATACCCTATAGCCTCCCAAAGATAGGATACAAACGTCTCCGTACCAATTCACAGGACTCTACTAGGCACTTAGCTCTTGTACCAACAACACCGGTTAACCTAGGAACTGATACCAATTTGTCACGACCCAATTTCTTAGGTCATGAGGGCACCTACTATAACCAACCAGTAGGTAAGCCAACCCGTAGTCTAGAACAACTAGTAACAGACTACCAATAGAAATGAAAAAAACAACGAAAAGGAATTTAATAACATGTAAAGAAGGAATATAACTACATGCATCTATCTAAGAAACTAAACATAATAATACTAATGGAGAAATGAAGATAAACTATCCTATTCTAACAGTATTCAGGAACTAAAGTGCAATACCGTATATCACTAGCCAATATACAACTGAAGAGTAAAAGAAGGATATATAGTAGTAATACAAGGCCAGAGGATACATATACAATATGAATAGATAAGGAAAGAGTGGGATATACGATAATACCATATATATATATATATATATATATATATATATATATATAAATACATATGCTGGACTAAACTGAAAGGTAATATCTTGAGGGAGCCAACCTAACATCTCGAGGGTCATAACCAAGAAGGAAAGCTACTACTACCATAATCAAAGTCTCTAACCATAATGAGACTAATCATGAGATAATCTAACAATAATGTATCTTCCTACAATAGAGAAAAGGAATCAGAAACATAACAACAATCTCGGGTACTAGTCCATAACCATCCTGCAACGAACTAACCATAATAACTAACAATAAAGTAACCGGCTAGTCTGGATAAACAATAACCTAACTAGGTGTCACAACCCAATTTTTGAGTCATGATGGAACCTACTATGTCCCACCAGTAGGTAAGCTAAGCCTTGGCCCAAAATGACAAGTAATGGGCTCAATGGCGAAAGAATACAAAAATAGTACAAATCATGCCCATAAATATATGTACGAAAATATAGGGCTAAATAAAAGAGGGAGAAGAACAAAATAAATCCCACGACCTGGTAAGGCTGGTACAAGAGCCACTAGCAAAAGAATAAGAGTACTAATAATATCAGTACACATGTAGTCTCGAAATGAAAGAACATCCAAAAATAGGGGAAGGAGAGAGGATCAACTCTGGCTCTGAAAGCTCACCCTATCTCCGAGACTTGTAGATAGCTGGTTGAAAGATCAACGGTGGCGGCTAGTACTCAAATCTGCACCAAAAAAGATGCAGAAGTGTAGTATGAGTACCAATGCAATGGGTACTCAGTAGACATCATCGACCGATTGAGCTAAATCATAAGAAAAGCATAATAAAATGCGAGAAAGTAAGCTAAAGTCAAGGGAAAAGGGACAACCCTGAGACATGCTCTGACATATAGAAATAAATAACGAAATACACGATATCAAACTTTAGGTAAACTATTTATAACCTAACTAGGCCCCCATAATCCCAGAAGGTGTAAACAAGAGAGGACTAATCCAAACGAACCCCCATAAGCCCGATGGATACAATCAAGGAAATATACTACTACCATGCTTATGAACCCTTTAGTACCACAACCTACCGGACTCGAACCGATACCATAATTCCATGAAATAACCCATCAACACCTGACTTAAACCAAATTTCCCTCCTAATAATTCACCAGTAATGCCATAATTAGATAGACTATGCCGGACTTGAACCGGTCTTTAAAGGCCATAATTCAATAGAATGTTCCGTACTCAAACCGGTCTTTAAATGCCATAAATCAATAGAATGTCCCAAACTCAAACCGGTCTTTAAATGCCATAAATCAATAGAATGTGCCAGACTCGAATCGGTCTTTAAAATAAGCTCAAAATCATTAACCTAGCCCCGAACTAGGTATATGCTATGTAGTTTAAGGCTCAAGATTTAGGTTAAATTGTGAAAGAAGGCCTCCTAAGTCTACAAGGAGATAAGTGCGATATTATAAACCCAAAGCATCAATTTACTTAAGGGATATGTAATTGGGTTGATTCTACTGCCGAAAGGATCCATAAATCGGCCAAATAAACCAACTTTTACTAACTAAGCAACCAACTATAAATTGCAACCCAAAACTAGCATAATATCATACTAATACCATAATTAAGCTCAATCTATAAGTAGGGTAAGCCTACCATATCTGGACGCCGAAGAAAGCTCGATAAAATTTGCTAAAGTGGGGACTTTCCCTTCTGAGAAGCCTCCGCATGATGCCACACTATCAAAATAACACTCTACTCATCAATACAAGAAAAACAATACCCATAGTACATATAAATGCATCGGATCCAAAATCCTGCTGAAAATCCCATGTGGGGCCTGCTTACGGAGTCACAAATTTGAAACTGTCAAAACATCCCTCAAGGCTCAAGGATCATTTACCCTCAATAATAGGTGAAGTCCAAGCATTACAACACTTAAAATCAACCCACAAGGCTAGCCAGGATTTTGGGCTTAAACGGAGAATTTACCAAGAAATTAGATGGAACATACAAGGATTTAGACGAAGAAAATGATTTTAACAAACTCTCTAAGCTCCCTTGAATACCCAAGAATCACCTCTTCTCTACCACTATCTCTCTAAGGCTTTAATGCTCCAACACTTAGAGAAAAATGAGAGAAAAATGGGTGAAAAGAGGATTAAATGCCCTGCAGATGCAACTTAAGCGGCCACTTGACCGCTTAAGCGGTCACCGCTAAAGCGCCCCCACCAACACATAAGCGCTCCATGACCCGGGGTGGACTTTCGCTAAAGCAGATGGGTATCACTTAAGCGCACCCCGCTAAAGTGGACAAGCCTCCGCTTAAGCGGACAGGCGGGTCCAATGCCCCAGTCGCTAAATCTATGCCCAAGCTGCTAAAGCGGTTTTCGCTTAAGCGGTTGCACCAGCTGAAGCAGCATCAGTACTTGGCAATATTTTGCCAAGTTTCCCACGAGCCCTCGAGATTCATTCAGAACCCTATGAATGGAAACGAATGATGTCGCCCGAAATATACCTTCAGACAAGTATAATGCGGTCGCTGTATCAAATATAGAACCCAACTAGGTTGGCGTCGATCCCACAGGGAATAGGACAAAATTATGTAGAATGCTAGTCTGAGTAGTTGGCAAATACGTGAAACTGGGGTTTTTTTGTGAATAAATGGTAACAATAATAATTGCTGATTTTTGGATTTGTAAACAATATGAGAAATACACTAGGACTGTGATCCCCAATAATTCCTTAACTTCACTGGTTATTTGTGCTTGACAAAACTGTCCAGCTGCGTTGCGTGCCAAATCTAAAAAGATATGTTCATCTAAACGTCTCTCGACCTTGGTTAGATGAATTTTACTATTCTTCTCTCGGTCTCCGAGTGTCGGACTACTAACCCTTGTCCTGGATCTCAGATAACTATCCATGTTATGGCTCTAGTTATTAGATGAAGGTTGATAGCTTCAAATCTTTGTTGTTATTCCCTTTTTACAATCTTTACCTCTCTCTCTCGAGCAAGTATAGAATATAGGCGAGTATCTAACGTTTGCAACAGTTAGAAGATCAATTATAATGAAGGTAATAAAAATACATGCAATCATAATGGTTCAGAATTTGCTTCGCACTTAACCTATTTCGTTAATTCCTCATGGTTCACACAACCCTAGTTAATGGGTTTAGCTGCTCATTATTGCAAGAACACAAGAAGAATTTGAAGATAAAAACATAATTGTAAACTCACGATAATGAAGAAAACTCTGAAATCTCAATATTAATAGAAATCCTAGAACTGGTAATCCAAGATTACAAAATCAATAATGCGTCAAATTACTGGAAATATGTCCCAAAATAATGTACTGGCTAACTCCTGAACATATGAAAATACAAGGGTATTTATAAACACAAGATAAATCCTATCCTATACAAAACAGGAAAACAGAGTCGGCAACTTTCCACGATATCGTGACTTGGTGTAGTAGAACCAAGTCACGCCACGTAAGTCAGTTTCGTGGAAATCAGGAAACATTGGACATCTCTGATATTGACTCACAAAACCCACCCACGTCATATGGGTGGACTCACGGCACGTGACTCGTGTCATGAGTCATTTCTCTGGTGAAAAACCTGGTTCTTTCATCGTCACATACTCCGTTTTCAAGCATGATTCTTCCTTCTTGATCATTTTGCTTCCCAAAATCTATTCTTCTACAATATAGAACAGAAAACACATCATACCCACTAAACATACTCAAGTTATTGCATATTTTCTTAGTTTTAAGCATAGAAAGTGTCATGTGATCATGACATATCAACACACTTAACTTAGAACGTTTGCATGTCCTCAGGCCAAAAAAACTAAACAAACTCATACGATACTTAACTAAGAGAAACCTAAGGGACCTATGATAGTCGACTCATTGCTTTTGACCTCAAAACTTTTCTGACCCCTCCTACTTAAAAATCAAAACCATAGTGTGTATATATGCAACATATTATCATGACATAGAAGGGATCAAATGATGGCATCTGATTATGAACTGACAACTAAGCATATATGCAAATGACATTATTCGAACAAATAGCAGCTGCCAGTGCAACCCATGTACTCTCACAACAAAGAAGTCCCCTACACTCACAGTATACCAAAGGATGTCAAAGTAAGGACTGGGTCAAAACCCTCTCTCTCACAAAAAAGTTCAAACAATATGCGTGAAATGCCATAGGCTTGCCCTTATTTTCTATGCCTTTAGTTTTTTGGACAGTTGGACTAGGATCACTATAGGACTTTCAACGATTTGTAATGTAGGCTTTGGGACGGGTATGGTACATATGGATATGGTGACTCAACCCTCCTTGACACAACACTATTTTTGGTTCCTCTTTTCAACCATGCTTATTTATTCTCCCTTATTCTCCTTCCTTTATTTTTAGTTTTTTCGGATGTGATTTTCTTCATTCTTTCAAAACACAACTCTTTTTTTTTTCTTCTTTTTGCAATTTCTATTTGTTTCACTCATCATTTTTTTTTCACACCCAAATATGTTTTCTTTTTCTTTTATTAACCCGTTCTTCATACCTAAGTCAAACTACGCACCCCTATGATAGCCACCCTCAACTTAGGCGATTTGCCTGAGTTGAGGTACACAATGTCCAAGGAGGGACCAGGGACAAGACAGGTTCATTGTAAGTCAAAATGGAAAGGTGATTAGGCTAATGAAAGAAAAAGGTTAATTAAGGCTCAAACTCGGGATCAAGGGATACTTAATTCATTTGGTCAGGCATTTAGACTAAAAGTGGACTTATTCAAAAATGACCTATGATCCTTTCCTAACCACTATCCTATAACCTAGGCAAGACTAACCAGGCAAATTCTGGATTGCACACACAAAGTGAACTAGGTAATGATCTCACACACACATAGCACAGGGTTACACTATCAACCACTACCTATCCAGTTCATGTATTGCTAGCTACAGTCATTCTGCATATAATACTAATGCTATAACAAGATCCAACAGCTGGCACAAATTAACATACTAAACATATAGTTTAAAACAAAAATTTTCAGGAGGGGTGTCCTTTAAACAATCAAGAAACACAACTTGTTCAAAATTGGACTACACTAAGGTTCCCCTATTTTTCTCCTAATTAATCATGCAAACACATAATAATCTAAATAAACACATAAACATGCCGGTTCTACTATGATAGCACACTTGGGGAAAAAGAAACACGGCAACAAAAACCCTCAAGTAGTGGTATACCCCCACCCCCAACTAAATAATGGTGCACTGTCCCCAGTGTACAGCTAGCAATAACATAAGTGTAAGGGAGTGAAGACATACCTGTAGTGCCCTAAGCATCAGATATAGGCCCACCTAATACGAGATCATCAGCATGCTCTCTGGTATCTCTACTAGGTGCGTCAGGTAAAGGGGGTGCCTGACTAGAAGATGCACCCCGTGCCCTCTCCTCCTGAGCAATCTGACTGGCATGGTACTATACTCTAGAAGCCTTAACTGCTCTCTGAAAATCACCCTCGAACATATCACCACTACCAACCTGATCCTCCGAACTACGTGGTCTCTTGTATCTATCAATAGGAGGCTTCTCATCAACAAACAAATCCACCTCGAAAATCGGCCTCATCGAGGCCGAAACGGGCATAGGTGGAATGACAGGAGTGCTTCTAGATGCCAAAGCTCTAACCTCCTCTCTTAATATAGCTACCTCTTGTTTCAATCCTGCCATGTCAGGAATCTATGCCGAACTCATCTGGGTGGACATCCGTGCCTCAAAACTATCAATCCTCCCATGCAACTCTCTCATAAATCTATCCATTACCACAGTCATACACACCTCCACTCTAGCCTCTACCGTGGTCCTAATCCAAGGATTAAGATGGGATACCAACTTAGCCATCTGGGCCTCAGTGTGAGCCTGCCTCTAAAATATCTGTGTATGCCGATCCACCAACTGATGCAGGAAGTCCCTCAAAACTGAAACCATACTAGAGGGGGCGATGGTGCTGTAGTGCCTATGACCTCATCATCAATCACTGGGCCTGTGCCCTCAGCAGGTGCATGCACTATCTCTGATATACTCACCAGTACTGGAATGGGCATAAGTGTACTAACCAACTCCTTTCTATCTCCAGGACCTTCAAAAAGGGCTGCTCCTAATGACATGGGACGTTGAGACCTCTACAAAAAAATTGGGTGAGATCCCCGCTGCTGTATCAACCCAATATTTGCAATGGGGGTCACCTAGATATAATGATCTATGGCAGGCATCTTAACCACACCAACACTATCACATAGACCCTGAATCAGACAAGGGAACAAAATAATGGTAAAATCTTAAACAGTGCGCTCATAGATCTCCTTAATAATGTAACAGGCAATGTGCATGTCATATCTGGCGATGATGCTCACTACCAAAATAGCTTGGTCCAACGTAAGTGAGTTATCAACATTAGTGAGACCCAATTGGTGCCTAACAATCGACCACCAAAAATAGCCCGCAAAGTGGAGCGTGGACTTCTTGATGTCCAGCTTCCCAGTTACCCAACTAGCATCTACACTATCCTCTACTATATACCCAGCAATCCACCATAGCAACTCCAGCCGCTGATCGATGTCCCTCATTTTAGTCCTATTTCTGACAGTCTCCATACGATGATCAAACTCAGTAGTCGTGGCTGGAAATAGACGTTCAGCCCCAAACAAGAATCTATGGATGGTCTTCTCAGAGATATATACTCTGGTCTCCTGAACCAAAATGTGAGTCAATGGTGGTTGGTACCAAAGCCGATGCTTAATAGGTGAGATCAACTCAACAGACACAACATAGGAAGCATAAAACTCACAGACCAACTTTGGGCTATAGTGACTAGGAGGCTCCGTCATCCACCCAAATCCATATTGATGAAACACTGCCTTAATATCAGGTAGTGTTTTTAACTCCTCTACCCAATACCGAGGCTCCTTAGTAATACCGCATCTACACACGCCCTGCTCAGTAAGTTCGGCATCCCTGTCATAAAAGTCCCTCATTCCTTGAACACACCATCGCTGGTTTTCCCTTCTCTGGGAGGAAGTCGTGAAATTTTGCCCCCAGTGCCCGAAATAGATGCTGTCCCCTCAACCACAGAATCATCAAGTCCTTCAGAATTTTTCTCAGATCCAGAAATATCAATTTCCTGTTCATCACCAGTTATCGAAGAATCCTCCCCCTCTTTAGACTGGGGGGATGGAATCAGAAGACTGATCAGGAGCAGCCGGCTTGGCAGGTTGGGGGATAGGCTGAAGTGCAGCCAGAACAATAGCTTGTGCCCTAGTTTGTAACCTCGTGGTATCAGGTACCAGTGCAGAATCATTGATAGCCAATATGTATGCTTCTTCGAATCTACTTTTATCTGACACCGAAGGTTCATCACGCAACCTAGTTGTAAATTTGGAATTTTTGGTTTGAATTCGCGAGGAAGAACCCATGTCTCCATGTTTGGGGTTTGATTTGGGTAGAATTGGGTTGGGTTTTGTTCGGGTTTTTGGGTTGGGTTTTGGGTCTGGTAGGTTAGGTTTGGGCTTGGTGGGTCAGGTTTATGATTGGATGGGTCAGATTTTGGGTTGGGTGGGTCGAATGATGGGGATTATGGGGTTTAGGTAGTGAGGATTTGATGAATTTCGTATTTGGTAGTTGAGAATTGAAATTTTTTGGATTTGGTGTATAAGAATTTGTTGGATTTTTGAAAATAGGGTTTATGGTAGGATTTGGAATTGAGAAGGCTTGATTTGGATTTGAAGTTGGGTCAAATTTGAGGGTATACCAAAATATATATGGAATTGGTTCGGGTCGGGTCGGATCTTGGGTTAATTGGCTTTGCTGCTTTCCACGACACCACCCACGTGACGTGGGTTGACTTACGTCACGTGGGTCCCCTGATGTGGGTGGGGTTCTGAAGCTGTGAATTAATCTCTACTTTTCACGGCACCTCCCACGTGATGTGGGTTTACCTACGTCACGTGGGTCACTGGCGTAGGTTGAGTTTAGCAAGCATATAATTTGTTCTGACTAATACGGTACCACCCCGCGTTACATTGATGAACTTATGTCCCATGAATCAGCGTCGTGAGTTATATTGAACATATGTAGTTCAATATTGCAAACTCCAGCTACTTATCCTCTACTAATTAGATCACAACCAACTTAGACCTTGGGTTACCTCCCAAGCAGCGCCTGATTTAATGTAGCGGCACGACTCGACTAGGTTGGTTACTAAGACTTCAACAACCAACCCATGGGTTGCCTCCCATGAAGTGCCTAATTTAACATCACGGCATGACATGACTAGCTTAACTACTCATACTTCGTCAAGACTAAGCTCTTCACATGTCTTTATTTCTTCAGTGATTCCCACATAGTGCTGTTGACCATTGACCTTAAAAAGGACATCATTATCACCTTTTAGCTCAATTGCTCCATGCGGGAATACCCTAACAACAGTGAATGGTCCAGAGTATTTAGACCACAGTTTTCCAGGAAAAAGGCGAAGCCTGGAGTTATAGAGTGGCACCAAATCTCCCGGATGAAACTCTCGTCGTTCAATTTTTTGGTCATGAAACAATTTCATCTTTTCTTTATAAAGTGCTGAACTTTCATAAGCCCGTAGATAAAATTCATCCATCTCATTCATCTGATCTAGCCTCAATTTAGCCGTGTCACTCCATTCCAGATTCAACCTCTTCAATGCCCATAATGCTTTATGTTCAAGTTCGATCGGCAGATGGAACAATTTACCAAAAACTAACTGATATGGTGAGGCACTAATAGGTGTCTTGAATGCAGTTCGATAAGGCCATAAAGCATCATCTAATCTTTTCGCCCAATCAGTTCTATTGGCGTTCACCGTCTTTGCCAAAATAGACTTAATCTCACGATTTGACACTTCAACTTGCCCTATCGTCTGAGGATGGTAGGGTATTGCAACCTTATGTTTGACACCATATTTTTCAAGTAAGGTCTTGAACAGCCGATTGCAAAAGTGGGATCCTCCATCACTAATGATTACTCGTGGTGTACAAAATCGTGAAAATATGTTCTTGTTCAAGAATGCCGTGACACTTCTTCCTTCATTATTAGGAAGCGCATTCACCTCCACCCATTTAGAAACATAGTCAACAACTACCAAAATGTATTTCATCCCATGTGAGCTCACAAAGGGGCCTATAAAATCAATTTCCCATACATCAAACAATTTGAGCTCAAGGATAGTTGTCATAGAAAGTTCATGTCTGTGTGAGATATTCCCTTGTCTTTGACATTGGTCGCAGGCCCGAGCATAGTCATGAGCATCTTTATAGATGGTAGGCCAATAATAACCACATTGTAAGATCTTATGCGCAGTCCGTGTACTACCATGATAACCCCCAACTGGAGATGGATGAAATGCTTACAAGATACTCAATATTTCATCCTCTAGGATACACCTTCGAAGCATACCATCTGCATATACTCTAAATAGGTAAGGCTCATCCCAGAAGAATTTTCTTACCTCATGCATGAATCTTCTCCGTTGCTGGTATGAAATATCCTTCGGGACTAGGTCACTTGCCAAAAAGTTGGCAAAATTTGCAAACCAAGGGATTAAGTCTTGTGATGCTGCCAGCACTTGCTCATCTGGAAAAGTATCATCAATATCAAGATCATCCCTTATTTTAAGCATGGCCTCCTCCTCAAGGAGTGATAGGTGGTCAGCGACCTGATTCTCGGTTCCCTTTCATTCTTTGACTTCAAAATCAAATTCTTGCAGTAGGAACACCTACCGAATCAATCTTGGCTTAGCATCCTTATTCGACATAAGATACCGAAGTGCTGCATGGTCTGTATGCACAATTACCTTTGTGCCAATCAAGTAAGAACAAAATTTCTTGAGAGCGAAGACCACTGCCAATAACTCTTGTTCAGTCACGGTGTAGTTCTTTTGAGCTGGATTAAGTGATTTGCTAGCTTAGTAAATTGGATGTAAAATCTTCTCTCAGCTTTGGCCAAGAACAACACCTAAGGATACTCCACTAGCATCACACATAACTTCAAACGACATCCTCTAGTCTGGTGTGACAATAATAGGTGCTTAAATCAGCTTCTCTTTTAGACACTCAAAAGCTTTTAGGCATGCCTCATCAAACACGAACTTTAACTCTTTCTCCAGAAGTTTGCATAAAGGATGTGTAATCTTAGAGAAATCCTTGATGAATCTTTTATAAAAGCCAGCATGACCTAAAAAACTTCAAATCCCTTTCACAGAAACAGGTGGGGGTAGTTTTTCAATAACCTCAATCTTTGCTTTGTCTACTTTGATACCCTTCTTTGAGATTTGATGCCCCAACACAATACCTTCTTTTACAATAAAGTGACATTTTTCCCCATTTAGCATCAAGTTGCACTCCTCGCATCTTTGCAATACCTTAGCAAGGTGGGCCAAGCAATTGTCAAAAGAGTCTTCTACAATCGAAAAATCATCCATAAATACCTCAATAGTGTCTTCCACCATGTCAGAAAAAATGGACATTATGCAACATTAAAAAGTTACTGGTGCATTACATAATCCGAAAGGCATCCTTTTGAACGCAAACGTCCCATATGGACAAGTTAAAGTGGTCTTCTCTTGGTCTTCAAAAGCTATGAAAATCTGATTATACCCCGAATAATCATTGAGGAAACAATACCATCCTCTACCATCAAGGCGATCTAACATCTGGTCCATGAAGGGCATAGGAAAATGGTCCTTCTCGGTCCAAGAATTTAGCTTCTGATAATCCATGCAAACTCTCCATCCGGTTACTGGCCTCATTGGGATCAATTGATTTTTATCATTTGGAACCACAGTGATTCCTCCCTTCTTAGGTACACACTGCACTGGGCTTACCCATTTGCTATCAGCAATGGGGTAAGCTACACCTACATCTAACCACTTAATGATCTCTTTCTTCATAACTTCCTACATAGGTGGGTTTAGACGACATTGGTGCTCAATGCGTGGTATACACTCAAGAACAAGCTGGATCTTATGAGTGCAAATACCGGGTGGAATCCCTATAATATCAGCAATGGACCAACCAATGGCCCTTTTAAATTTCTGCAATACCAAAACCAGAGCTTCTACCTACCATCCTGCTAACTCAGTAGAAATGATTACAGTCAAGGTGTTATTGGTTCCCAAAAATGCGTAGAGAAGGTGAGAAGGAAGAGCCTTAAGTTATAAGACTGGAGGCTCCTCAACAGAAGGGCGAGCCGGTAGAGTCACCCTAGTCTTCAAATTGAGATCAAGTTTCTTCGGAGCATAAGTGTAGGATCCCCTACCAACAAGTGCTCCTACCATCTTATCGTTATCCTCAATACCATCACTGTCAAAATTCATAACTACAGCTGCAAGAGCTTCTACCCTCAACCTTTCTTCAATTGGAATGACTATGACCCTCTCATCAAGCGTATAAATTACAAAAATTACCCACATATCTTTTGGTTGCTTCATGGAATGACAAAAATTGAAAGTCACTTGTTCATCATTTAACCTGAATTTCATCTGCCCAGTTTCCATGTTAACCAAAGCATGGCCAGTGGCAAGGAATGGTCTCCCCAGGATGATAGGAACATAGAAACTTCATAATCTAGAATTACAAAGTTAGCTGGAAAGATAAAAGATGCAACTTTCACCAAAACATCATACAAAATCCCCATCGGCTTTTTCACAATTCTATTAGCCATGATAAGCCTCATAGAAGTTGGTTTTGGTGCTCCCAACCCCAACTGCTTGAACACGGCTAGCGACATTAAGTTAATGCTAGCACCCAAATCACACAGTGCCTTTGCAAAGTTGTAAGACCCGATAGTACAAGGGACTGGGAAGGCCCCTGGATTCTCCTTTTTTTCAACTAGGGAATGCGAAGCAACTGTACTACAATGATGCAAGTTATCTGTCGGCTCAAAACTGACAGTTCTCTTCTTTGTTACTAAGTCTTTCATGAACTTTACGTAACCGGGCATCTGCTTCAAATCCTCAACAAGGGGGATATTTACCGATAGCTTTTTCAACATCGTAATAAACTTCTGGTACTTACCTTCCTCAACCTTCTTTTTCAACCTTTGAGGAAAGGGAGAAGGAGGTCGTGGGATTATTTTCAACATTTGTGGCACCTCCTTCTCCTTCCTCTTTTCAAATTTCACTTTCTTTTTAATACTGTTGTCTGCTGCTAAATTTTCTGGCTCCATCTCAACCTCTTCATCGACCACCACTGGATCATATTTCTTATCATTACCCGCAGGAATAAATGGGTTGGTCATACTCTTTTCGCTTCTTGTAGTGATGGCCAAACAATGATCGTCATTTTTTGGATTTTGAATGGTGTTGCTTGGAAGAGTACCTGGTTGACGTTGGTTAGATGCCACCGATATCTGCTCAAACTATTGCTCCAACTATTTTATTACAGTTGAGTAAGATTCAACTTTCTGACTTATTCCTGAAATGTCCGCCCTAATTTATTTTAAGAAATTTTCTTGGTTTTCTGATCCTTTAACCAAATTGGTAAGAAGGGTTTCCATTCGTAAATTTTTGTAGTCAGTATCAAGGTTCCCTGGTTGAACATAAGCACCGCTCTTCTCCTTGTAATCATCTTTTCATCTCTAGTCTCCGTCACAATCTCGCTCTCTGTCTCTATATCCTGACCTGTTGTAAATGTCTCCATAATAATTCCGACCTTGATTTCCTTGCCTCGAGTTCCAAGAGTCTTGATTAAACCCTTGGCCCTTGGCTCGAAAACCCATCACTTCTCAATCCAAGTATTTAGCTTCCTCATCAGATTTATAATCGTCATGCTTAGATGCTTTACCCTATGCACTTACGACAAATACCTTCTCCGCATCTCTAGCCGCTATCTATTTGTCTAGCAAACCAATTTCTGTTCTCAATTGTACAACCTCTTGAGCTACAGATTCATCCAAAGGCCATTGTGCTGCTGATGCTCCAATAGTGTATGTACCAGTCGGTGTCTCTGCCTCCTGAGTATGCCATCCTCGGTTAGTCTTAGTAATACGATCCAAGATCTCTGAAGCTTGTTTCCACCTCAGACTCATAAATGCTCCTCCAATGTATCTACTACAGCCTTAGTATTTGCGTTCAAATACCTATAGAAGATTTCAAGTAGACTCCTACCACTCATCCTATGATTTGGAACATTCTAAAGCTTCTTCTTGAATCTTATCCATGTCTCGTAAAGGGCTTCAGAGTGTAGTTGTCTGAAGTTATAAATCTCATCCTTCAACTGTAGCATCTTGGATGGTGGAAAAAATATTTCCAAAAGATGATTTCTCAGCTCTTGCCAAGTAGTAATAGAACCTCGTGGTAATTCAGCCAGCCACAAAGTCGCTTCTCCTGTTAAAGAGAATGGAAACAATCTTAACCGAATAGCCTCTTGGTCCACTCCAAGCAAATTATAAGAAGTGCGAACTGTCACTACCCATTATTTGAGTCATGATGACGCCTACCATAATCCACCCATAGGCAAGCTAAACCCTAGCCCAGAGCGACAAGCAACCGGCTAATGGACAGAACCTTAGAAAAATAGAGATGAGGTGGAAGTAACCATACTAATAAGCATGCTAGAAATATAAAAACAAATAGAACCAAAACATACCCATATTGAGAATGAGAAGGAAGAGGACAATATATATAAAGTCAAGAACCCCTCCCAAGACCTGGTGAGGTCGGTACAAGAGCCACTACTAGATATATTCAGAATACAAGATAGAAACCAAATATATATAACAAGTACAACAGTCTTGAGTGCAAAAGACTATACAGTAGAGATGGAGTAGGATCTGCCTCGTACGTCAGTAAGCCCACCCTGCTCTGGAATCAGTGCTGAGAAGAGCGTCACATCAAAACTGTCGACTACTGGCCAAATCTGCATCAGGGAAAAAGATGCAGAAGTGCAGTATGAGTACCGGGGCAACGGGTACTCAGTAGGCATCATCGGCCGACTGAGCTCAATGTAATATAAGCAAGCTAAAATGCGAGGGTGCATGCTAAGTCCAGGGTACAAGTAATAAATGCATAAGTAACTGTCGAGACGTATAGATATGCTTAGAGGAAATAAATAAATGTGATACCGAATAATAAAGTAAATAAATGCGTAAGTAAACACACAAGTCAAACATAACCTATCTAGATCCCCATAAACCCGATAGGCACCCGGAAGAAAACAATAACCCAGCCTGGCCCCCGTAAACCGACGAGATACAAAAGAATAGTAAATGCATAGTCACCAGTGTCTCAAAGCTGTATCAGTATCCAGTAACCATAATGACCAACAAGAGGGCACCGGGCTTGAACTGACACCAATGGGTAATAACAAGAGGCCAGACGCCGGAATCGAATCGAACACAATGGGTAATAATAATAAGCCACATATATATCATATCTGCTGGACTCAAACCGAAACTCAGAGAATACCATTATCATAATCACGGTACCCAGTACCAGAACTCATAGTGTACCATAATCCAGGGCCGGACTCGAATCGGAACACCCAATAGTTAATAACCAAAATCATCATACCTGAATCAGTAGCCAGACTCTAACCAAAACTCATCATAGCCAGTAACCAGAACAGAATCAAATGTCTTATCATATCAGATAAACGGGGAACGCCCTAGTCCCAAGTCAGTACTAGTATATAAGTACAAAAGCTAACCCCACAACATGCTACAAGTCAATCTCGGGGTCCTTATAGGTCAAATATCTACTATAACAATATGTATATATAAGTCTGGGTATAAATTACAAGTCATGGAAAGGTATCAGCGTTCTAAGTCAAACTAGCCGACCCCAATCAAATACGGTGCTATCAGGAACGAACAAAGCTAAACAGGCCAACCGGATATACTCGGGGTTACTCAATCCCGTCACAACCCTAATAGTCACATAGGGCTTATCTAAGCCCAAAGATGTCAAAGTTCCGACAAGCCAACAAAAAGGGTAACGGGGCCCGCTATCAGGTCTCGAAAACCAGGTCTGGTTATACTTGTCTAAGTCTGGGCTAAGTCTGTCTAAGCCTGGACTAAGGTCCAAAAATAAAATTCCTAAACTGGCAACAACAATAACAATACTATCCGACCCCAAATAGGTCATCTGTGGTGTACCACGAGGATAACGGGCCTGGAATATATCCGAATAGCCCTATCCGGCCTAGAAGGCCTAAATCACAGCAAATCACCACCACCAAGTATATAATACCAGCCCACAACATCAGCACAATAGCATACATATATCACACATAAGCCCAATCTAAGTGTAAAGGAAGGTAAACCTAGCCTACCTGGATGCTGCCGCAAGCCTGCCAAAAGAACCAGCTATACAGGAGCCTTCCCCTTCCGAGAGGCCTCTGACTGCGGCCAAGCTACCAAAACAATAAACTACATGTCAAATGATGACCATTGATACCCATATTGCCTTGGTTTGGAAAATGTCCAAAAATCCCACATGGGGCCCGCTTGCGGAATCGCAAAACTGAAGCGGTCACAGCGTCCCAAATAATTTCGTGACCAATTGTCACAATAGATGTTATCCAATCCAATCTCATATTAAGATCTAAATCAGCACCAACAACAATATATATAAAAAGAAACATATCCTAAAAATGACAAAACTTACCATAATAACGATGATTTCACGTCCACGGACTCACCCCCACTCAATCCCAACCTTCCCTCACTAGAACCCGAGCTTGAATAACTTGATGTAGATAATTAACTTTCCCTTGAGATAAAATATGACATCATAATATTTTTGAGGTATTACTTCTTCAACGTTGCTAGACAAACAAGCAACGTGTTTGAACAAACTAGAGAATACAGTTTGTAAAGTAATGAAAATGAGTGAGAAAGTGTTTTCTTTAGGTAATTAGGCTATCAGGAGAGCATTTAATATTTAGCAATCAAATATTAAGTGAAAGAAATGTAAAAGTTATATATATATACTAGACCTTACATACTGCCACTTACCATATTAATGGTGACAAGCCCTCCCTCCACTTCCACGTGGAGGTGGAGGTGCCCCACTACCATTGTTTTTATTATCTCTTTATTTATTTATTCGGGTATTGCATAGGTTCATAGTAAAATAAATATCATATTTTGAACATACCATAATTCATAGAAAATTATTTTGAATAAAACCTATATAAAATAAAAATATTATTTTAACATATTTAAATTCACTATCTCCGCTTAAATTATTAATAGGTTATAAAACTATTATAAAGTAGTATAGATATACCATAACTAAAGCATTTTATAAATTTCAAAGACATTTTCAAAAAGTAATTAACTACATCATTTTACCAAGTTCTAATTTAATTAAGTATTTTACAACGTGCTCGGTCTAAATAACATTCTCAGATGAACTGCCCGAAAACCGAACTGTTAGTCCCAACAAGTCATAAATAACTTGGGGCAGTTATAGAAAAGCTCTAAACACAGAATACACGAAAACGAGGAAAATGACCGGGAAGGTCATTACAGCATCCATTACTAAAAGGACTTTCGTCCGCGAAAGTCAAGAGTAAGTACATACCTGCAGACGTGAACAAGTAAGGATACTGGGCTCGCATATCACGTTCAAGCTCCCAAGTGGCCTCCTCGATCGGATGGTGACCCCATTGTACCTTAACCACTGGAATGTCCCGGGAGCGTAACCGTCTGACATATCTTGCTAAAATGGTCACAGGCTCCTCCACAAATGTTAACTTATCTTCTAACAGAACTGAGTCCCACCGAAGCACATGCGAATCATCCGGAATGTATTATCGCAGCATAGAAATATGAAATACTGGGTGGATAGCTAAAAATGCCGGGGGTAAATCTAGCACATAAGCCATCTCTCCAATTGTCCGCAAAATGTCAAAGGGTCCAATATATCTGGGGCTAAGCTTACCTTTCCTACCAAACCGCATCAGAACCCCATAAAGTTCATCACATGCATGTTTGGATCATCTGTAAGAAGACCTGCGAATACACCTTTCAAGTTAAGTAGGTGGATCATGACACTTGTAATGTCAAACTTTGTGCCCTGAGGTAACTCTGGTGGAATAATGGCACCAGTCTCAATCGGCTCGAAATAAGCCACATCTTCTTATTCAAGATCATTATAAACTGGAACATGTGGTCTTTGAGGTGTTTGGTATGCCCTCAGTCTTCTTTGTCTTTCTTCAGCCTCAGCCAGACGCTGTACTGCTTCTTGCATAGCTCGATTATTTCTATCTGCTTGCCTAAGAGCAGCTTGTCTAGCTTGCTCTTTGCGTGTAAAATGAGCACTAGTTTGGTCAGCTGTTTCATGACCAACTGGCTGAATTGGTTGTTTATGAATATCTCCCGCGGCTGCAGGATCCTGAACTCCATCGGTATTTACCATTCTTCAATTAGCTCTTAGAGTTCTTTCTATTTCAGGATCAAGTGGAATCAGGGGATTACCATGACTCCTAGTATTGGGCATACACCAACGTGTGCCCTTAACTGTATGATGAAATAAAACCAATCAACTCCAACAAGAAAAAATACTCAACTCCATAATCGTAGTTCCCAGAAAACGGCGCCAAAATTTGATGTCGCCCAAAATAGACCTTCAGAAAAGTATAATGCGGTCGCTGTATCAAATATAGAACCCAACTAGGTTGGGGTCGATCCCACAGGGAATAGGATGAAATTATGTAGAATGCTAGTCTGAGTAGTTGGAAAATACGTGAAACTAGGGGTTTTTTGTGAATAAATGGTAACAATAATAATTGCTGATTTTTGGACTTGTACACAATATGAGAAATACACTAGGACTGTGATCCCCAATGATTCCTTAACTTCACCGGTTATTTGTGCTTGAAAAAATATCCCGCTGCATTGCATGCCAAATCTAACAAGATATGTTCATCTAAACGTCTCTCGACCTTGGCTAGACGAATTTCACTATTCTCCTCTTGGTCTCCGAGTGTCGCACTACTAACCCTTGTCTTGGATCTCAGATAACTATCCATGTTATGGCTCAAGTTATTAGATGAAGGTTGATAGCTTCAAATCTCTGTTGTTATTCCCTTTTCCTAATCTTTACCTCTCTCTCTAGAAAGTCTAGAATGCAGGCGAGTATCTAACGTTTGCAACCATTAGAAGATCAATTATAACGAAGGTAATAACAATACATGCATTCACAACGGTTCAGAATTTGCTTCGTACTTAACCTGTTTAGTTAATTCCTCATGGTTCACACAACCCTAGTTAATGGGTTTAGCTGCTCATTATTGCAAGAACACAAGAAGAATTCGAAGATGAAAACATAATTGTAAACTCACGATAATGAAGAAAACTCTAAAATCTCAATATTAATAGAAATCCTAGAACTGGTAATCCAATATTACAAAATCAATAATGCGTCAAAATACTAGAAATATATCCCAAAATAATGTACTGACTAACTCCTGAACATAGGACAATACAAGGGTATTTATAAATACAAGATGAATCCTATCCTATATAAAATAGGAAAATAGAGTCGACAACTTTCCACGGTATCGTGACTTAGTGTCGTAGAACCAAGTAATTCCACGTAAATCAGTTTCGTGGAAATCAGGCAACATTGAACATCTCTGATGTTGACTCACGACACCCACCCACGTCACGTGGGTGGACTCACGCCACGTGAGTCACTTCTCTAGTGCAGAACCTGGTTCTTTCATCTTCAGATACTTCATTTTCAAGCATGATTCTTCCTTCTTGATCATTTTGCTTCCAAAAACCTATTCTCCTGTAACATAGAACAAAAAACACAACATACCCAAGTTATTGCATATTTTCTTAGTTTCAAGCATCGAAGTGTCATGTGATCATGACACATCAACAAACTATCCTACCCTATCAAATTCAACATTTTTGACTCAATTGAACAATCAAAATTTCCATCCGGGTTTGTTTCGATGAAATGTGGGTCCCACACCCATATGGCCGTTTTAACCAATTTCCACCCAATAGCCCAAAATGAGTCCGAAAGCCTCGAGACCGAACCGAATGTCACCCTAGCCTAAAATAAACTTTCTAAAGATGCTGGAACTGTCAGAATCATCCTACGAGGCCCTCTACCAGATGTTTAGGCCTAGATGCCAAATTTGAAAAACGACGATTTCAAAATAGGGAAATGGCTCTAAAAACCAAGCGAACTGCCCGGTAACCAAACTGTCAGTTCCAGTAAGTCATAAATGACTTTGGGAAACTATGAGAAAGTTCTAAATGCCGAAATAATGAGGAGAAGTAGAAAATGACTAGGAGAGTCATTGCAACGGGCCCCCACAAGCCCAAAAGGTTCAAGCAAACGCTCAACAAATAGTAACCCTACCTTATACCTATACAACCCCTAATAAGGACGATTGATATAATCACCAAACAATTATACTGGTGATAGACAATGCATATGAATGAATCAATGAATGTAAATAACTAGTAATACCATAACTACTAAGTTCCAAGCCATACCAAGTATATACACCTTATTCAGCTCGCCAGCTTGCAAGGCAGGACCTACAAATATCACCTCTTCCAGTACGTGGTCTCCAAATAAAGGAATCCATAGGGGACTCAGAAAACCCATATATACTGCCCGGTCCCAAACCAGGACTTCCAAAAACTATCATAACAGTTCTACTCCATCCAGTATCGGAGAGATATATAAGTATAATAAGAAATGCTGAACTTTAATCAGAATTGAATAAATGTGTAATAAATGCTTAGAATAGAACCGAGACTAAAGAAGTGTATACCTATAAATCCATTTCTTGAGATCGAGTTCGGGACCTAAATTGGCATAATAATGTAGAAAGGGTTGAAATCTCCCTCGACTGAAGTGAAATAGTAGTAGTGAAAAGAGTGGATTAATAACGGACCAGAATCAACCTCGATCTAATTTTTCAAAGTAATACATTTATTTTTAAAAGATCATAAACCATTAATAAAGGTGGTATGAATTCTATTGTAAAAGAATCAATTTTAAAGTGAAAAGTGTGGATAAACCTCTTTTTAAAAAACAATAGTAAAATCAAGGTTTTGATTGGAATCGTACCACTAAATGAGCATAAATGTGCCTAAAAGAATGTATGCCATCACCAGTATCCAAACATTACAACCATAAGTACCTATGTATCTATAAAATAGAGCCACATCCTTTTAAGAATATAATACTCACCTGGAGTCCAACTGGTATCGTAACCACGGCCTCGGGCCCAATGATACCTAACTAGCATGCTAATAGCACCATAACCCAGAAAACTATGGTCCAAATCACTAGGTTGAATGGTAAGTCTTATACTGAAGGATCCTTAACATCAATATATGGTTAACATGTCTATAATCAAGGATAATAGAATTCTATAGCCAGAACGAGTATCCTATGCTAAGGTTCGGGTCATATTTTTATACCAAACTACCTAAATAGGTTAATTCACGATATACCAGTCATAATCCCCTCCTATAATCCCTATCTAGCATGCAATCTATACAATATACAATTTCGTAGAGAAAAGTAGACCGAAGTCTACCTCTATGCCCAACCATAATCTAAAATCGCCCATGAATCAGTCGTCCTTACTCCACAATCCCAAAATGTTGCCACGCTATCAAAATAATACTCTACACGTTAATAGAAGTAAAACGATATCCATCTTGAAATATAAAACTTCAGGCCGAAAATCGGGTAAAAAATAAGCCTTAGGGCCCGCAAAAAAAATTCCAAAATTGAATCCGTCACGAGGTCACACG
This sequence comes from Capsicum rhomboideum, assembly GCA_031232105.1. Taxonomy (NCBI): domain Eukaryota; kingdom Viridiplantae; phylum Streptophyta; class Magnoliopsida; order Solanales; family Solanaceae; genus Capsicum; species Capsicum rhomboideum. The sequence goes on from CP124714.1 coordinate 155,324,108, forward strand.
AAGGACAAGGAATGCATGCTCAAAAATTGAGCCTCAAATCTGCCCTGAGAGATGGAAAAAATAAGAGGGAAAACTAGAATTAAATGGAGGAATTAGGCCAAAAACGCATGAAGAAATTAATGAGAAATGGTCAACTCAACATCCCCTGCACATTCCCAACTCCAATTTATGATTCACCATGAGTTCTTGAGCTCTGAGGGCTACAATTGGCAAAAAATAATGAGGAAATAGGGAAGAGGGTTTTTTATACTGCCAGGGATTTGGCGATCGCAAACGAAGGGGCTGAGGACTGCGAACATGACGACCAAGAAAAAACCCTTCACAAACGCAGCCAATGGGTCACAAATGAGAAGGCAGAGGAATTGAACCATCGCGAATGCGGGCAATAAGTCATGATCGCGAATAAGGTAGTTGACTGGGTCGGGGCTGGCCCGCATCACGAACACGAGAGGTGAGGCTCGCGATCATGAAGGTCAAGAAATTGACCCTTCGTGAATCCAACCTATACCTCACGAACGCAAAGAAAAAAAGGTGGCTACACCAGATGCTGCAAAACCAATAATTTTCCTAAGTCCCAACGGACTCCGATCAGGTGTTTGGGATTTGTTCGGAACCCCGTACGTGCAAATGAACTAATCTACCTGTTGCGTCCTTTCGCACACGCAAGTGTATGTGGTCATACAAATAATAAAGGATTTAAGTCCAGATATCATACCCACACGAATTTGATGAATTGATTTCTAGTTTGAATTCTTATATGAGTTATTCAGTCGGTAACAAATAATTAAGAGTCTTTTGTATGTTTTCAATGTAAATAAAAACAATTGGAGACAAGTCGTGTTGTAATTTAGATTTGAAAAGAGATCTAGGGTTGCAGTGTTTTGACAATCCAGTTGCGCTATCCAATCATTCGTCTAATTTGCTTTCCTGAGTTCTAGCTGCAAGTTAATTGTAGCTATATTGAGCATTTTTCCAACAACTCTAAGCCTAATCGACTATCCCTAACGCCTATATTTCTATGGTCGTCTGTTAATAGTGAAGTGCATAAAGATATCCTCTGTATCAACTAAGCTAGGTCATAGGGTATATTTCTATCCCCAGTGACGAATCGATTCCCTTTCCCTATAAGGTTCGAAAACTACCCCTATTTCCTATTTTTACACTTGTCGTTTCCTTTTTCAAGTCCAACAAACAAGCCCTAGATAATATTCACAAGATGATCAATCAAACGAAAAATTCAAAGCAAGAAGAAATAAATAACTCAATAGATCGAAATCAAAATAGACTATATGATGTTCAAGCCACAACTTTCATGTTCAACAACAACCCTAGAAATTAATAGGTTTAGCTACTCATGAATCTCTTTGGAAGAAGAGATTTCATGAGTTTAAAAGGCAAAAATCGAAAATAAAATAAAAGAAATAAACTTGACCTTGTTCTTGAGCTTTGCCCTAGCTTTTGGCTTCCCCAAATCAGTTGTTATTGTTTAAAAACGTGGGTGTGGGGTTTATATAGAGTTTAGGACCCCTTAGAATGTTTAAAACCAATTCCATTCGGGTTAGGATTGACCCCGAGTCACGCCACAACCCAAAAGCAATGCTGTGGCGCGAAGAACAACTAAAAATTCAGAATAATGTTGTTTCTTGCGCCACCCCTTGATTTGGGTGTGTGTGTGTGTGTGTGGGTCTCAAGATCCCTAATTCAGAAAACAAGTAAAATTTGTGCCACTTCTTGCTTTGCAGCAGTGCCGCAAGGAACAACTATTTTGGCCTTTCCGCATTCGTTTTGCAATGCATTGCGACGTTGATCCTTCCTTGGTTTCTTTTGGTTCCTTGGTGCTCCTTTTCTTCTTGTTAAAGCTCCAAATACCTCAGTACACTCCTACATAAGCAAATCATGAAACACAAGTGTAAATCAGATCATTTAAGCTCAAGAAAACATCAAAAAGAGAGCAAATATGAGGCAAAAAATGATAAAATAATGTGGTTTTTAGCCTCGCATTAACACCCCACACTTAAATCCTTGCTCGTCCTCGAGTAAGCTATACACACATGACATAAACTCTACTACAACTAAACCAATTGAAACAAAATTACTCAAGCTAAGAATACAATGACTACAATAGACAACAAGTTCTTATTAAGCAAGCTTCAATTGTTCAACACATTTAAACAACTACTCCAATACCTCCTAGCCTCAAGAACCAACTCTATGATATTAGCAAACTCATATAATTCACCCAACTAAGAGATCAAACACTTCACCTATCTTTCATCAACCATGTGCCCTCACAACAAGAGAGTTACCCATATTTACTCACAAGTATACAAATTAACACAAGAATGGGTATAAGAATAAGATTTCGCTCACTCTCAAAAAGAATTTCACATGCAATATATGATGACACATAAGCTTGCCCTTAGTGTACTACACTAATATAAGAACGTCAAATCTAAGATCAACTAGGACTTTTTGGGTTGTAACGTAGGCTAAGGGATGGGTAGGAACTATTTTGGCTCAAATAGTGACTAACTTTCCGGAGCACTTTAATAAATCACAATTTTTTCATCATTCACACGCTCTTTAGTCAACCAACTCTTTCTTCTACTCTTCTCACCCATAGATTTCTTTTTTTTCCATCTCTTTAAGCAAGTTCACATGCTACCAGTAAGGAGTACTCATTTATCAAATACATTTTTTTTCTACTCCCTACCAACAACATATAGATTCTTTATTTTAATCACTTGCACCATTAGCTTTTTCTACAAGCTTTCCATATCAACTATCTCCCTTTTCTTAATTCTCACTCCTTTTAACTTTCATTTTTCAATTAAAGCGCTTGGGAGTTTTGGATCAAATTAAAGGTCTATTGAAATAAAAGTATTAAGCTTCGTATGTGGATACCAAAGAATAGGCTAAAGGCTCAACGGGGCTAGAAAGGATCATCCATTGTAGGTAGGTAAAGCAAAGGATGAGAAAATAGGCTAATCAAAGAAACGCCTTTATCATCTCCTAAACTCAACATTCTTTATTTCGCTTTGTAAACACACCGGGAAAGTTCTAGACATCAACATAAAAGCACTGAATATAAAAAAAAAAAAAAAACTAACACACATGGCACATGTTCAACTCAAGAAGGATCCATACAGACTCTCAATCAAGCAAACAACAAGAGTTTAAATTTAAGCTAAAAATCACATACGAGTCAAGTAAAACAGCCTAGGTGTCTTAAAATAAGTCTTTCATTTTTCTTCATAGCATGCTTGAATTTAAAACCAACTTTCATCATTCAATTCATGTGCAGCTCCTAACAAAAGCACCTCTCATTCAATTGGTCCTAATGACTCTCTAACTCCTAATGACTAACTCTTCCCTCAAAATAAAATAAAAACTATTCTAAAAATTAAAAGGATAGTCGGTTCAAAGGGCCTCCCCTCGAAAATGAACCAAAAAGAAAAACCAAGGGGTGGGCGAAGTATTCTCTACTAAAGAACTAAAAAGATAAAGACTAACACAAACTATTCTAATCTAGAAAACTTAAGAATTTTTTTTTTTTTTTTGGATTTTTTAATTTTTTTTTTCATTTTCTCGACTAAAGCAAGCAACTAAAACAAAACAACTCCTATAGCATACTTTACCCTTCACAAATATAGGAAGAATCCCACCCTATACTTAAAGTCATGTTTTGCCCCAAAACATTAAACAAAATCAAACAGTGGTTAGAAATACTTCCTGAGGCCCTCTAGGGCCTAGCTAGCAGTATGTCTTCTCTCAATATTTCATTAAAGGGGTGAATAACCCTACACTTATGCTTTATATATGCATATTTGCTTCAAAATCTGGGTACTCAGACTTCCCCAAATCTGGACAAACCAAAAACAAAACAAAGAAAAAAAAGTGACACTATAAATATAAAACTACATTATTACAACTTGGGTTGCCTCCCAAGCAGCGCTTGATTTAATGTCGCGGCACGACGCAAGTCATAGATTAATCAAATTCTCTCAATCTTTTCCTCCCCATATGATGCAACTTCGGCCCCTCTTCTTCACTTTAGGAGGATCACAATTATCATTCACTCTCTTTGTCTTCAGATCTTTCACTTTTTTTGAGCCCACACTCTTCCACCCCACAATTATTCTTGACCACCTCTGTGATCATGCACAAGTCTCTATAGTGTGAATGAGTGGAGAGGGACTTATAAACTTTAAATATCTCCTCCTCAACATGGACCCTCATCTTAAGTTCCCCTTTTTGCACATCGATTAAAGCTCCACCCGTGGCTAAGAATGGACATCCCAAAATAATCGGTACCTACACATCTGCTTCAAAATCTAAAATAATAAAGTCGGTAGGAATCACAAACTTACCTACCTTGATGAGCACATCTTCAATCACTCCTTTTGGTTGCACAAGAGAGCAGTCTACCAATTGTAAAGTGATAGTAGTTGCACGTGGCTCTCCCAAACCAAGTGTCTGGAACACAGATAAAGGCATTAAGTTTATACTTTCCCCAAGATCACACAATGCATGCCCAACCTCAGTTTCACCAATTTGTATGGGGAGGGTGAAACTCCCATAATCTTTGAGCTTTTTAGGAAGCTTGCTCAATACCCTCGAACTACACTCTTTAGTGAGTGCAACCGTCTCAAATTCTATAAGTCTTCTCTTTCCAACCACCACTTCTCTAAGGTATTTGGCATATTTAGGCATGTCCCTCAGAGCACCAATCAAGGGAATATAGATGTGAAGTTGCTTGAAGATATCAAGAAACTTCTTAAAATTTGCATCCTCTTTGTTTTTCTAGAATATTTGTGGGAATGGCAGTGGGGGTCTCTCAATAGGAATCTAAGGTTGCTCAACAACCTATTTTTATCTTCTTTCTACTTACACAAGCTCAATCTCTAGATTTAGTGCTGGAGTTAACCTTAGTGGGAGCGGAGGTGGATGCTTGTAGTTATCCTAGTTAACTACTCTTCTCTTTGGAGGCTCTGCATTTGGCAACTCTACACTTGCATCTTGACTTCTCTATTTAGGAGGAGCTTCAACCAACTCTCTTCTATTCCTAAGTGAGACTGCCATTTCCTGCTTAGTATTATTCTCTGTATCACTCGGTAGATCACCCGCAGGTCTTGTATGTTGTGATAAAGCTAGTTGGCCCACTTTACGCTCAAGTTTATAAATGGACTTCTGTATTTCATTCACAATCTGAGTTTGTTGTCCCATGAACTGTTTCATTGTCTTCTCCAAGGAATTGCTAACTTGTGGAGCTTGCGGTGTATACTGTTCTCTTTGGACCTACTGATTTCCACCCTAGGAGAAAATTGGGTGGTTTCTGTAATTTTGCTGCCCCACATAATATATAGATTCTGGATTCAAAGGACATCCAGAGTAGGCATGATTTTCACCACACTTTTCACAAAATAATGCAGCCGCCTAAACCTATTGTACCTGAACTTGACCTACAGTTGGAGCTAATAGACTCTGCTTCATTAAGGCACACAATTCCCTAATATCACCCCGAATAGCTGACACATCATCCATCTCCAACTTACCCAGTATTTTTTGTGTAGAAGTGAACACTCGACTGGGCTCTGAATAGTTTCGGTGACCTACAAACATAAGATTGAGCGGCGCCTCCATTTTATCATAGCTCTTAGACAAAATTTCCCCTTGAGCTGTAGCATCTAATAAAGACTTAGAGTTTGGCCTCAATCCTTTAATAAAATTATGTCCAATAATCTCCTTGGGCTAATGGTGGTGGGGGCAATCTCTAAAGTATCCCTTGTATCTCTTCCAAGCTTGGGGAAGGGATTCAGAATCTTTTTGAACAAATCCAAAAATTCTGCCTCTAAGCTCTTTTGTTCTTCTAGATGAGAAAAACCTATTGAGAAACTTTTCATACAAAGCATCCCAAGATGTGATAGATCCTGCTGGTTCATTTTGTAACATTTTTTTTGCTTCCCCAATCAGTGAGAAGGGGAATAGTGTCAACTTCACGTATTCATCTGAAACATTTTGGTAGTAGAGGTTGTCACTCAACTCAGTAAATTCTAGCAGGTGCTTGTGTGGGTCTTCATATGGTTTACCCTCACATTGGCAAGTGTTCTGCACTAGTTGCACCGTGTCCTTCTTAAACTCAAAATTTCCTATGATATTCGTCTTCACAATAGCTCTAGAGGCATTTTGCTGATTCGGCCTCGCAAAATTCAACACCAGAACATGTGGTGCAAGAGGAAGCTGGGTTCCAGCTCTATCCTCCGCATCATTCGGTGGGTCTTGAAGAATTGGATTATTCAAGTTATCACCCATAACTCTCAACCCTCTTAAAGTACATTCAAGCTCGTGGTCAATTCGAATCAAGGGATTGCCTTGACTCCGAGTATTTAGCATAAACTGACCTATACCCTGAAAGAAACAAAAACAACAAACAAAAGTGACATTTGAATAATTCAATAAAAACTCAAAATAGTATCAGTTCAAATCAAATCCCCGGCAACGACGCCAAAAACTTGTTGCGTCCTTTCGCACATGCAAGTGTACGTGGTCATACAAGTAACAGAGGATGTAAGTTCAAATATGATACCCACAGGGATTTGACGAATTGAAATTCTACTTTGAATTCTTATGCGAGCTATTCAGTAGGTGACCAACAATAAGAGTGATTTGTATGTTTTGAATGTAATTAAAAACAATTGGAGACAATTCGTGGATCAGTTGTGTTGTAATTCATATTTGAGAAGAGATCTAGGGTTGCGGTGTTTTAAAAATCCAGTTGCGCTATCTAATCACTTGTCTAATTTGCTTTCCTGAGTTACTAGTTGCAAGTTAATTGTAGCTATATTGAGCGTTTTTCAAACAACTCTAAGCCTACTTGACTATCCCTAGCACCTATATTTCTATGATCTTCGGTTAGTAGTGAAGTGCATAAAGATATCGTCTGTATCAACTAAGCTAGTTTACAGGGCATATTTCTATCCTCAGTGACAAATCGATTCCCTTTCCCTATAAGGTTCACAAACTAGCCCTATTTCTTCTTTTTACACTTGTCGTTCCCTTTTTCAAGTCCAACAAATAGGCTCTAGATATTATTCGTAAGGTGATCAATCAAACGAATAATTGAAAGCAAGAAGAAATAAATAACTCAATAGATGGAAATCAAAATAGACAATATGATGTTGAAGCCACAACTTTCATGTTCAACCACAACCCTATAAATTAGGAGGTTTAGCTACACATGCATCTCTTTGGAAGAAGAGATTTCATGAGTTTACAAGGCAAAAATCAAAAATAAAGAACTAATCTAAACCTTGTTCTTGAGCTTTTCCCTCGCTTTTGGATTCCCTAAATCAGTTGTATCTGTTTAAAAACGTGGGAGGTGGCTTTATATAGAGTTTAAGAACCCTTAGAATGTCCGAAACCAATCCCAATCGGGTTAGGAGAGGTTCCGAGTCGCACCACAGCCCAAAAGCGGAGTAGTGGCGCAAGGAACGTTTAAAAATTCAGAGCAGTAGCTAAACTTACGCCACTCCTTGATTTGGGTGATTGGCGCAAGCCTTCAAATTTTCAGAGAATATCACAAAGTTGCGCCACTAGCTTGCTTTGCAGTAGTGGTGCAAGGAAGCTTCAATTAGCTTGTTTTTTCGCTCGTTTTGCAATGCGTTGCGATGTTGATTCTTCCTTGGTTCTTTGGCGCTCTTTTTCTTCTCTTTTAAACTCCAAATACCTCAATACACTCCTACATAATAAAAACATGGAAACAAGTGTAATTCACATCATTTAAGCTTAAGGCGACACAAAAAAGAGAACAAATGTGAGGCGAAAGATTGTAAAATAAGGCGGTTTTTAGCCTCGCATCAACTAAAAATTGAATATTTTCTTTGGAAAAAGAAGTTCTTGATTCCAATTTTATCACTACAAAAAAAATACTCCCTCCGTCCCATTTTATGTGGCCTAATTTGACTGGACACGGAGTTTAAGAAATAAGCTTTGACTTGATAATGTTTACTATATTGTCCTTTAAAAAATAAAAGGTAATGCATTCACTTTTTAATTAAGTGGGACCAATAAGGGTAAAAGAGTAATTGTGCCTTCAAAAAGTTACCAAATAAGGAAATAGGACATTCTTTTTGGGACGGACCAAAAAGGAAAGTAGGTCACATAAAATGGGACGGAGGGAGTAGAAAATAACAACTTCTGTCACTAAACGTCAAAACTCCATTGTTGATCTTATTTAGCGATAGATTATCAAAAAATACTATTAGTTATAAAAAAATTTAAGACGAATTCCGTAGCTAATTCATGTTTTTCTTATAAAAATCACTAATTGATTGTTAGCTTTGATAATTGGCCCCATTTATCAAAGTTGGAGGACATCTATTCCCTTCAAGTTTGGGTGCACACTTAAACTTGAATAAAGTTGAACAAGTAGACATGTGCATCCTACGTGGATTTTATGTGGCAATTCATATGAGATTGGCACGTAGATGCCACGTAGAACTCATGTGTTTACTTTTTCAACTTTTTATAAGCTTAAGTGTGTACTTGTGCACATCTAAAGTTAAAGGACATATTACCAGTTGAGGCCAAGTTAAAGGGCATGCTTGTGTGTTATGCCAGTCATATTCACAAAATCTAACAACTACTCATTAATGCAAAGTATGACCATTTTATGAAGAAGAAAATTAAATCATAATTCACCAAATGATTTAGTTTCACTGAGAAAATACTCAAAAAATTTCGTTCAAAAATGAAGAAACTTGTAGATGATATGTTGCTTGCATGTTTATTGTGACACCATGGATTAGAGAATTGTAAAACAGTGGCTGCCGAATTCTCCAGTGCCATTTTAGATCGACGTGGGTGTATTCTTTACTTGTCGCCTACAAAATGTCAGGTCAAGTACAAGAATTTAAAAGGACGTTTTATGAGTTTGTATAAGACAAGTTTTATTGAAGAAATTGATGATGAGAGTACGTTCATAAAGTTGATGGCAGATAAACTTACAAATACTTACATATATGATGAGAGAGAGAAAGAGAAACTAAAAGACGATTCACTTGAGTATGATTTATCTTTTATTTTTTATAATTATCCAAAAAAATCCCTTTGTTTTTGATCTTTTTTGTTGTTGTTATTTATGATACTTGAAAAATTGTGGATTTTCACTAATTTCTTGTGTGATCCTCTTTTATATGATGTGTTTTTTAAAAAATAATTATTTAGAGGACACTAAATATATTCAAAGGTATATATTTTCTAAAGCTTAGGAGTTAGGGCACAAATAAAGTATAACTAATTGGTACAATCGACTACTGAAGAATTGTTTTTTTTTTTTGGAAAAAGAAGTTCTTGATTTCAATTTTATCACTACAAAAAAATAGCAAAGAACAACTTCTATCAATAAACATCATAACTCCATTATTGATCTTATTTAGCGATAGATTATCAAAAAATACTAGTAGTTACAATGATTTTAAGATGAAATCGTAGCTAATTTATGTTTTGACTTTTTTGTTGCCCAAATTTAATACTTGTAGATCTATTTTTTGGTGACATGCTGTATGCTTTTTGTGGATTAAGTAGTTCTGATTGACGAGACTCGTGGAGGAGTTAATACTAAGTTGGAGGTTTAGAGATAGACCCTAGAGTCTAAAGGGTTTGGATTGAGCAGGACCAAAATTGAATATTTGGAGTGCAAGTTCAGTAAGGTGACACATTAGGCTGACATGGTAGTGAAGCTTGATACTCAGGCTATCCAGAAAAGGGATATTTTCAAGTATCTTGGGTGTATAATCCAGGAAAATGAAGAGATTGACGAGGATGTCCCTCACCGTATTAGAGTAGGAGGACTGAAATGGAGGCTCACATCTAGAATCTTGTTTGATAAGAAGGTGACTCCTAAACTTAAAGCCAAGTTTTATAGAATAACGGTTAAACCTGCTATGTTGTACCGGGCAGAGTGCTAGCCAATCAAGAACTCTCACATCTAAAATATAAAGATAGTAGAGATGAGGATGCTATGATGAATGCGTGGGTATATTAGGAGAGATAGGATTAGGAATGAGGTTATTCTAGATAAGGTGGGAGTGGTTTCGATGGATTTCAAGATGAGGAATGTGAGATTGCGATGGTTCGGGCATGTGATTAGGTAGTGCACGGATGCCCCAGTGTGGAGGTGTGATAGGTTGGCTATGAATGGATTCAGGCGAGGTAGAGGTATACCAAAGAAATATTGGAGGGAGGTGATTAGATATGACATGGAAGGACATGACTTTAGATAGGAAGGTGTGGAGGAGACGAATTAGAGTAGAAGGTTAGTAGCAAAGCGTGCGTCCTTGTTCTAGCAGGTAGGATTGCTTTGTTTTGGTATCTGTGCTAGTGGTCATAGTGCTATGTTTGTAGTGTCTTGTTTGTGGAGTTCTGATAGTGTTTGTTGTTTTGGATAGATCGATTGGAGTATTACTTTGTGATAGTCTTGTTTCTGTTATTATTTGTTGTGTTATTACCTATTGTTCCTATATTGTGTCTGCTAGAATGCATAAATCACATACGCAGCGGAAGCATAAACAAGGGATCACAAACTTACATGTCAACATGATAATGTAAAATAAAAACCGAAATTCATGAAAAACTACATACCTCTTGAAGCTTTCACAAATGATGTTTAGATCCTTGCTCTCCAGGTCTGCTGCCTTCTGCTACTACCTGAATAACCTTTTCTAAACAATACTTGTGTGGACAAGTTTTCTGATTTTCTAAGGATAAAAACGAATGATACTCTACTGAAAACCCAGCCCCTATTTAATCCTATAACCCCATTGAAGAAGGTAGAGGAAAGGGCAGAACGGTTTTCAGCTATTATGTCACCTTAATGCCACTAATGAGCTGAAAACGTTTTTCAGCCTTAATAATCCATTAAGCACAAAACGTTTTCAGCTCTTATGTCACCTTAATATCACTAATGAGCTGAAAACGTTTTTCAGCTTTAATAATCCATTAAGCACAAAATGTTTTCAGCTCTTTATTTATTGGTATTAAGTCACATTAAGTCACATTCATTCCTTATAGAAGACTAGTAAAACAATATCACTTCTTCCACAAAATCCTTTTCTTTTCAAAAACGTTTAGTTAATCAGGTGTAGCAGGGACCGCAGATTTATTAACTGAGGCTTCCAATCATGATATTAATTCGCAAATGAATGAATTATCATATCATAATAAATTACAAATCATTCCACTAAAAATCTGTAATTGCACTCCTCGTTATTAACTTCGAAATCTACCATTACATCTTATTTAACTCCCCATGTTAGAATTACCGACACCAATCAATTAAATCAAATTTTTCTGAAAAATTCAATTTATTGACTAACTCAATCCTATATTACTATGCTTAACTTATTTCACGTGACGGATACTAAATCCACCTGCAGGGTTTACACGTGAAAACTTATAAGCAACCATATAGGGGTGTCTTCTATCTCAAGTCCGAGACATGGTTCTATCAACTAATTATTATTTCACTAAGTGATTTGTCATTATCCAATCTATTAGGAATATATTGACTCTCAATAGAGTCTCACCTTTTAATAGATTAAAATAATAAATCAAACTACATAGATCATAATAATTATATCAAGATTAAGAGTATAAGTACATGTAATGGACTAGAGAAGTTGTTTATTAATATTCAGAACATAAACAAAACGTCTCTACTTGGTCCGTTCAATACATACGAAATGTACTAGCACAAGAAGTTGGAATATTACCACTCCCATAATTAAGATCAAATTATATTTTAATCTTGTGCTACAATCATCAAGATGTTTGTCCTACTTCATCTTTGATTGTGAACTTTAATTTATAACTTATAAGAACCGACAATTTTAATCTTCCATGCATGAGTTAAATAACTCCATGCATAAAATTGCATACTATATAAGTTAAGGACACACATGTCAACACAATGATTTATTTAAATAAAGACTTTATTAAATTAAGAAGATGAAATAAATTGTCTTTACATGGGATGTAAAATAATACTATAACTTAAACCAACATGGTTAATAGTATATCCTAACAATCTCCCACTTAGACTCATAACCATGCATGAACAATTTTAACACCCATTTCTTCCACATGCTTATCAAAGACCTTCTGAGTTAAGCCCTTTGTAAATGGGTCCGCCAAATTGTTCTTCGACTCAATCTTCAAAACTCTCACATCACTCCTTTGAGTTATATCCCGAATCAAGTGATATTTTCTCTCAATATGCTTACTTCTTTTATGTCTTCGTGGTTCTTTCGAGTTTGCAACCGCACCACTATTGTCACAATAAAGTGTGAGTGGTGCTTGAACCGAAGGAACCACTCCAAGCTCTTTCAGAAAGTTACCGAGCCAAACAGCCTCTTTGGCCGCCTCAGAGGCAGCCACATATTCAGCTTCCATGGTGGAATCAGCAACACATGATTGCTTGATACTCCTCCAAACTATGGCTCCACCTCCTAAAGTAAACACATATCCTGAGGTAGACTTTCTAGAATCCTTATCTGACTGAAAATCTGAATCTGTATACCCAATAGGTACAAGATTGTCAGAGTGAAAGACAAGCATGTAATCCCTAGTCCTTTTCAGGTACTTGATTATATGCTTTACCGCAGTCCAGTGTTCTTGTCCAGGATTAGACTGAAATCTGCTAACCATGCCAACAGCAAAGCAAATATCAGGTCTGGTGCACAACATAGCATACATGAGACTCCCTACAGCAGAAGCATAAGGGACCGCCTTCATTCTCTCTATCTCATCAGCCATTTTGGGCGACTGATCCTTTGATAAAGTAATTCCATGCCTAAAAGGAAGGAATCCCTTTTTGGAATTTTGCATGCTAAACCTTGTAAGAATAGTGTCAATATAAAGCGCTTGAGATAAGCCTATTATCCTTTGTTTGCGATCTCGCATAAGCTTGATCCCAAGGATATGAGCCGCTTCTCCCAAGTCTTTCATATCAAAACGCGAGGACAGCCACTCCTTAACAGAATTCAACATGCTCACATTATTACCTATGAGCAAAATGTCATCTACATACAGAATCAAAAATGCAACTTTGTCTCCGTCCCATTTTTTATATATGCATGACTCATTTTCACATTGATCAAAACCAAAAGTCTTAATCGAATTGTCAAAACAAGTATTCCATGCCCTAGATGCCTGTTTCAATCCATAGATGGATTTCTTAAGTTTACAAAACATGTTTTCATTGCCACTTTCTATGAAACCTACTGGTTGTGCCATATAAATGCACTCATCAAGACTTCCATTTAGGAAAGCCGTCTTGACATCCATTTGCCAAATCTCATAATCATAATGAGCAGCAATGGATAAGAGAATCCTAATGGATTTAAGCATAGCTACCGGCGAAAAAGTTTCCTCATAATCAATTCCTTCTTTTTGAGTAAACCCTTTCGCAACAAGCCTTGCCTTAAAAGTTTGTACTTTTCCATCCACACCTCTCTTTTTCTTATAGATCCATCTACAGCCAATGGGTTTGACTCCCGCAGGTGGTTCTACAAGATCCCAGACTTGATTAGAGTACATAGACTCAATTTCAGATGTCATAGCAGCAATCCACATTTCAGCATCTTTGTCCTGTAGTGCTTCGGCGTAATTAAGGGGTTCTGTATTAGGCTCCTCAGGGATTCGATTGTATGATTCTCCCAATAGCGCAAACCTTAAAGGTTTTCTAATAATTCTCCCACTACGACGAACAGTCACTACAGGATCCGCTATATTTGGAACTGAATTCTGAACACCGTGAACGTCGTCCTGCACAATTGCAGTCTGCTCGACATTACCCTGAACAGTTTCCTCCACAATTGCATGTTGCTCAACATTACTCCCACTACTTTGAGGTAGTGTAATGTCAAGTGTTTGCTCTTGTGCAACCTCTTGCCTATTGACATTTCTCCCACTACGTTGATGCAGTGGTATGTCAATAACGGTTGTCGGAATATGTTCTTGTTGTGTTTCATTATTGGTTATTCTATTGCTTAATTCCTGTAAAACTAGTTTACTTCTAGGAACATGGTTCATTAAATAGTCCGATTCCAGAAATCTGGCGTTTGTCGAGACAATTACCTTCTGTTCATTAGGACAGTAAAATAAACCTCCCTTAGTACCTTTTGGATATCCAATAAAAATGCACACTTCTGTCCGAGATTCCAGTTTATTAGTTTTCCCTTTTAGCACATGTGCTGGACAACCCCAAACCCGAATATGCCGTAGACTAGGCTTGCGCCCACTCCACAATTCAGATGGGGTTAAAGGTACTGACTTTGAAGGAACCAAGTTCAGAATATAATTTGCTGTTTCTAATGCATACCCCCAAAAGGAAAAAGGCAAATCTGAATAACTTAACATTGATCTAACCATTTCCATAAGAGTTCTATTTCTCCGCTCTGCCACACCATTTTGTTGTGGTGTTCCCGGAGCAGAATATTGAGATGTAATTCCTGATTCTGATAAGTACTTAATGAATTCCGCAGAAAGGTATTCACCACCACGATCAGATCGTAATGTATGGATATGTTTATTATGTCGCTTTTCCGTTTCTGTCTTAAATTCCTTGAATTTTTCAAAGCATTCAGATTTACGGCGCAACAAATAAATGTATCCATATTTTGAGTAATCATCTGTGAAAGTCACAAAATACTCAAAACCACCTCTTGCTTGTATATTCATAGGGCCACACAAATCAGAATGAATTAATTCTAACTTATTACCGGCTCTATTTCCTTTGGAAGGAAAGGGTCTCTTGGTCATTTTTCCTTCTAAACAGGATTCACAAGTCGGAAGTGCCTCCACTTTCAATGAACTCAAAGGTCCATCAGAAACCAACCGTGAGATCCTATTTATATTAATATGACCTAGACGTAAGTGCCATAAGTAGGTCTCACTCAATTCTGAAATTCGTTTTCTCTTATGTGATTGATTAATGTTATTAAGTTCCGAAGTTTGTAGCATGTTTTGAGACACATCAAACACAAACAGGTCATCTATTCTAGGAGCAGAAATAATAAAATGCTTATTAAACTTAATAATTGCAGAATTATTAGCAAAATAAACATTGTAACCAGCATCCATTATTCTTGAAACTGAAAGTAAATTCCTTCGTATAGAAGGAACGTAGAGGACATTATGTAAATTCAAAACTCTAGAACTACTGAACGTAATGGAAATAGTTCCTATAGCTAAGGCTGGTGCTGGTTCCCCATTTGCTTGAAACACGTTGAGCTCATTTTCATTTAGCCGCCGTGTTACCTGAAACCCCTGCAAAGAAGTGCAGATATGATTAGTGGCTCCCGAATCTATAGCCCAAAATTGGGTAGAAACAGCCGCTAAAAATGTTTCAATGACATATGAAAAAGAAGTACCTTGTTTCTGCATTTTTGCTATATAACCGGGGCACTGTTTCTTAAAGTGACCAGGTTGCTTACAATGATAGCACTTGCCCTTAGGCTTAGCCACACCACCAGCAGCACCTGGAACCTTACGGGGCTTCTTCTTCTTCTTGTCGCCTTTCGGCTTAGAAGTCGAAGACGAAGGTTTGTCAACCATGAACGCCGCAGGAGGAGCTTGGTGCTTAATGATAGATTCTGCCGCTTGCAGCTCATTCAGCAGTTTCGCTAGGGACAAGTCCATCTTATTCATATTATAGTTTAAGCGAAACTGCTGAAAACTGTCCGGCAGAGTCTGTAGGACCATCTCAACCTGAGATTCCTTATCAATAACCGCACCAAGAATTTCCAACTCGTTCAACAGACTCATCATCTTAAGAATGTGCTCCCTCACCGATGATCCCTCAGCCATTTTAGTGGTCAAAAGGGCTTTCATGGCTGTCTGCTTTGCAGCACGATTTTGCTCACCGAACATCTCTTTGAGAGATTCAAGCATATCATAAGAAGAAGTCATTGACTGATGTTGATGCTGCAAGACATTCGCCATGGAGGCAAGAATGTAGCATCTTGCCATCTCATCAGCCTTAACCCATTTGTCATAGGCCTTAGTTTCATCATCAGTGGGATCAGCGGACCTAATAGGGCATTCTTCAACCAGCACAAATTTGAAACCTTCAGCAGTAAGGACAATGTCCAAATTACGTTTCCAGTCAACATAGTTAGGGCCCTCTAGTTTATTTTGATTCAGGATAGTGGTTAAGGGATTGAATGAAGACATGGTGAATCTGTGGTATGATCAAAAAACAAATCATTATTAGACATGCTAACAGAATAATTAAATTCATAAAATACACATCACACATATCACCATGCTCATAAACAGTTAGAATCGTTAGGGAAACTTAACCATTTAAGCAAAAATACATGCAATGTGAGACATGCTATCTACTTAAACAAAACAGCACCAACTCAGTTAGAGAGTAAACTGTTAAGTGAAGTTAGATAAAACATCATATTTCACAGAATCTGTTGCTCATTGATTCAACATGTAACTTAGTTGGAAAGTTAATACAAGCCATCAAAACAAGAGACACAAAACAGTGATACCCTATACAAGTTTATCCGATGGGGAAGAAGACCTATGTCAACATGTAAACTCATATAATATACTGTAATCAACCACTGGAAACCATAAGGAATGACCCCTATGACCACTGGTATCAAAAATTTAATTTTTTCAGAATTTGTAATTTTTCAGAAAACATTAAAATGCCCAAAAACCCATGAAAACGAAGGAATTTGGCCAAAAAAGGGCCTATGTCACTGCAAAGCCGTGATTCTTGGTCAGTGGGTCATTTCCAATGAACCTACCAAATTTCAGGCCAATCGGAGTTCGTCAAAAATTGAAAAACTCCAAAACCGACCAAAATGGCATTCATAGACCAGGCTGCTTGCGAGGGTCAGCAGGGCTGCTCTCGCAGCTTGGCCTTTCCACTACACCACTTGTTTAGGCAAATAAACAACCAAGACAGTTGGGAAACTTCATAAATCAGTACATATTTTTCCTCAATGCAAAAAATCATTTGAAACAGTTATCGGCAAGGCTGTCAGCGAGGGTCACATGGACTGTCTAGACAGCCTTGCCTTGACACCATACTGCTCGTTAGAGCATGTAAGTTATGACTATAGTTGGGCATAGGCATAACTTGAAACATAGTTACCCTTAATCAATTTGTCAATTATGGAGAAACCATTCCAGAAAACAAACATTTCATTGTGAACAAGGATTTCCAGAAAACAAATATTTCATGGAGAACATGTATTTCCAGAAAAACAATTGTACCATAAATTCATAACACATGATAGTCATATAAACCAAAATAGATATATGAAAACATGAAATTTCAGGTACAATAACATCAACATGATAAACAGCCAACAATATGATTTTATACAACTGTTGAAACTAACAAAAAATATGTATAACAATCATGAATTTCATATTACATTATCAGTGAGATGTAAGATGGCTCGTGATACCAATTGCTAGAATGCATAAATCACATACGCAGCGGAAGCATAAACAAGGGATCACAAACTTACATGTCAACATGATAATGTAAAATAAAAACCGAAATTCATGAAAAACTACATACCTCTTGAAGCTTTCACAAATGATGTTTAGATCCTTGCTCTCCAGGTCTGCTGCCTTCTGCTACTACCTGAATAACCTTTTCTAAACAATACTTGTGTGGACAAGTTTTCTGATTTTCTAAGGATAAAAACAAATGATACTCTACTGAAAACCCAGCCCCTATTTAATCCTATAACCCCATTGAAGAAGGTAGAGGAAAGGGCAGAACGGTTTTCAGCTATTATGTCACCTTAATGCCACTAATGAGCTGAAAACGTTTTTCAGCCTTAATAATCCATTAAGCACAAAACGTTTTCAGCTCTTATGTCACCTTAATATCACTAATGAGCTGAAAATGTTTTTCAGCTTTAATAATCCATTAAGCACAAAATGTTTTCAGCTCTTTATTTATTGGTATTAAGTCACATTAAGTCACATTCATTCCTTATAGAAGACTAGTAAAACAATATCACTTCTTCCACAAAATCCTTTTCTTTTCAAAAACGTTTAGTTAATCAGGTGTAGCAGGGACCGCAGATTTATTAACTGAGGCTTCCAATCATGATATTAATTCGCAAATGAATGAATTATCATATCATAATAAATTACAAATCATTCCACTAAAAATCTGTAATTACACTCCTCGATATTAACTTCGAAATCTACCATTACATCTTATTTAACTCCCCATGTTAGAATTACCGACACCAATCAATTAAATCAAATTTTTCTGAAAAATTCAATTTACTGACTAACTCAATCCTATATTACTATGCTTAACTTATTTCATGTGACGGATACTAAATCCACCTGCAGGGTTTACACGTGAAAACTTATAAGCAACTATATAGGGGTGTCTTCTATCTCAAGTCCGAGACATGGTTCTATCAACTAATTATTATTTCACTAAGTGATTTGTCATTATCCAATCTATTAGGAATATATTGACTCTCAATAGAGTCTCACCTTTTAATAGATTAAAATAATAAATCAAACTACATAGATCATAATAATTATATCAAGATTAAGAGTATAAGTACATGTAATGGACTAGAGAAGTTGTTTATTAATATTCAGAACATAAACAAAACGTCTCTACTTGGTCCGTTCAATACATACGAAATGTACTAGCACAAGAAGTTGGAATATTACCACTCCCATAATTAAGATCAAATTATATTTTAATCTTGTGCTACAATCATCAAGATGTTTGTCCTACTTCATCTTTGATTGTGAACTTTAATTTATAACTTATAAGAACCGACAATTTTAATCTTCCATGCATGAGTTAAATAACTCCATGCATAAAATTGCATACTATATAAGTTAAGGACACACATGTCAACACAATGATTTATTTAAATAAAGACTTTATTAAATTAAGAAGATGAAATAAATTGTCTTTACATGGGATGTAAAATAATACTATAACTTAAACCAACATGGTTAATAGTATATCCTAACAGTGTCTTTTATAAACTATTTGTATCTTGAGCTGGGGGTCTATCAGAAACAGTCTCTCTACCTCACCTCTAAGGTAGTGGTACGAACTACGTACACTTACCCTCTCCAGACCCCACATTGTGAGAATATAATGGGTATGTTGTTGTAGATCTATTTTTTGGTACACTGAATAATACTGCAAAGAAACAATGAAAATTTTGATAAGTTCAATTGCTTAAATCTGCTAAGAGCAAAAACTTTATATCTTTGACCGCGTCTCTCCAAATTAGTAACTCTTTGTTATGTTTATGATCATTATTTCTCAAAGAGTCTATACGATTAGTTGTCTCTCAACAACAACAACAACATACCCAGTTGAACCTTACTAGTGGAGTTTGAGGCAGTTGGGGTAGAGAGATTGTTTCAGATAGACCCTTATCTGGAAAAAAATTTATTTATTTTTCTCTTTTCAAATATATATATTATTCACCTCAATGGTTTCTAACAGGTGTTTGTAATTTTCAGTAATAGCCTTAAGAGGGCTTGATTTTTAGAATTTTGACGACGAGAAGGCAATCCGACAACTGCTATCTTTACTTATGCTATGCTTATATAGGAAACATTCTCACCTTTTTTACAAATTGGACGCATAAAAAATAATAAAGTCAAAGGAGGAAGAAGGTGATGATAAATCTAATGACAAAATGGAGAATATCAATATGAATTTCATAAAAATCCTTGATGTGTTGAGATCTCACAAGCATTGTTGTATTTTTGAATCTCGACTTCCCAGTCATGTAAATTTACTGCTAATCTATCGCTAAATACCCTGTATGTAGCATAACTATTTTTCAATATACATTGTGGCCAATACGTCGTTCAATAGGGTTTGTGACAAATTCTTGATGTTTAACAACGTAAGTTATATTCGCCTATTTTTTTAAAGTGATTGATTTACAAAAGACATACATGTTTCTTTCACAAATAGAGTCTTCTTTTTAGTAAGAGATGTTATAAATTTGATCAGGAATATTTCAAAATTTTGCCATATATAATAAAGAATTTTACGTTGTGGTTTATTATCCTTATATATGTACCTTAATTGTGAACTAAAAGTTTGACAATTAAAAAGAATACATCATTTTCTTCTATTCATGTGATATCTTTCCTCTTTAAACTATTTTGAAAAACTATCATCTTTCTAACTTTGAAGTGATTTTACTTTAAACTTCACATTTTTTTACCCCTAGTGACATGTTTTTCATAGACACATAAATTCTACTCCCATCATTTCAAATAATATGCATAACAAAGCTCAAGAAGGTGTTGAGTCATCGGCCAAGAGGAGCGCGAGAGTGAAAAGTAAGGCTTGAAATTGATGCTAACTAGAAGGTGGGCGAGTTTATAGGTGTTCTTTAGGCATTTTGGATTTCTTTTGTTTTTGCTAGTTATGATAATATTTCATAGTTTATTATGATCAATGCAGATTGGAGACTATAATTAATCTCCTAATGCTCGTTAACTACTTTTTTTTTCTAGGTTATGTGTGTTTTGAACCAGAAAAACAAAAGTTACATAATTAAATTTGCATAATTCAGTTGATAATCTATGAACAATTGTTTCTATGAACAATTGTTTGGTATGTGAGCTCATGAGCTAATGTTCATAATTTTTTCCTCTCTTGTTAAAGAATTCAACGTGATTTTTTTTCAAAAGTTTTACATCAACCTCTTTTGTTTTATTTACCCAAAAAAAATTAAGCATAAGTATCAATACCTGATATTTATACTAAACTAATAAACACAAGCTATACTTCTCATTTATATAGGTACTAGCTACTTACGGTTACAAATATAATCTTGATGTAGGACCCATTTGGAAAACTGCAATCGCATACATTAATATAAGAGTTCATCTTCACAGTATTACAATTACTCCAAACTAGTAATCAAATCCTCCAAGGGAAGAAGAAATATAAAAGGAAGAAGGGAGGGAGGTTCTAGAATTAATCTAGAGATAAGACACAAGTACCTTCCCAAACTATACCCAAAGCTTCTATGAGATACATAAACTTTACGGGGGTCCTTGTCAAGACCCCAAAACTAGGTCATGATGCCACTTGTCGCGACCTAGCCTTGACAAGTAAGCCGATCACCCAAATTGATAAAGTAAAATAGAATTCAACACTTATACAATTAAGGTGAGACTTCTAGAACGAAGTCAGACCAATACAAGTACAATAATAGCAGAAATTTGAAATAAATGTCATAATGAATCCGAAGAAATGATGTCATAAGACAAGAGCATTTAATACAATCTGAATACTGAAATACAACTCAGTCTCAGAAAGTAAGTAAAGATATAGAAGGACAAGATGAGGTCCGAAATTCAGCCCCAAACTCTGGAGCATATCATTACCTCGAAGATCAACTCAACCTCGCACAAACTCAACTACCACGTGTCGTACTCAAACCTGGATCTGCACTAAAAGGACACAGTAGGTATGAGTATGGGTCCACTTGTACTCAGTAGGGATCATAGGCCGACTGAGCAAAGTAGAAAATAATATAAATAAAATAGACTATGAGCATGTAACCTGCAAGCAGAACAGTTCCCAAACGGTAGCTCACACCATCTCCACTAATAGTTCTAATATAATATCAAAAATAAACAACACGAGTATACACAGAAATTCCTAAATATACGAATGAAATTCAATGCAATGATGATGACGGGGTGGAACGGTGAAAGTCATCACATGACTTTCAGTATATACCTACCGAGTTTGTAACTCCTCAATATGACTAATGAGGGGTTTGCAATCCATATACTATATCTCATATCTCATATCTCAATCTCAATCTCAACTCTCCTTTTCGGCTCGTGTTCACAGAAGGGATTTTAGGAAAATGTCTCATTTTCTTTCAAAAATAGTGTTCCTCATTAGTACTAGTGTCTAATGAATATATAAATATGGAATGAGGCTGTAATGCTCACAATCAAATCAATATGAAGATTTCCAATCAATTCAATACGTATATATAGGTGAGAACAGAAAATCAACTCAATATGTTTATCGATTCATGATTATCAACTATAAATGGGTACCATTGGAATAATTATGCATGTCAGACATCATTAATTATCATATCAACCCTTACTCGGGTATTTCAATCATGATAGAAGCAATCAATGCTCAATAAGGCCTATAATAACAATTTAAGCCCTCTTACGAGCTTCATATCTTGAAATAAGACATCTAAATGCACAGATAAGGCAATATGATGTCACATAAGGCCCTCCCACGGGCAACACGCAATAATAGATATCTTAAGCTAACATCAACACCAAATAAACCCCCACATAGGCACACAACAGTAAATGAAATCTCGAAATATAAACCCAATAACTATCCTCCCCACCCCATAGCATACTTTACCTATACATTAACTACCCAGCTTAATCTAAAAGAAGTTAAGCCATAACCTACCTCGAAATGATGAAATCCTAGCCTAAAATACTTTAACATGGAGTATTCCCTTGTTGAATGACCTCAGATTCAACTAAAATATACAAATATAGCATCTACGTATTAAAAAAAAGCCATTGATACCCATATTGACCATATTTGAAACGGGTCCAAAACGGACTTTGAAAACTGGTTTTGAAAATGAAGGGGTAAAACCAGAATTTTTCTTTAGAAAAACATTCCCCAAGGTTATAGGAGTCTATAGAAGAAACCCAAGTGAAAACAAGCTTAAAACGAGGTCCGAATCGGAGAAAAACCATTTTCAATCTTTACCGATAAAAACCCTCAAAAACCATTTTGAAATTGATTTTAAAAGGTGTTTTAGACAACATAATCAATGTAAAGTAGTAAAAATAGAGTTTTGGAGCTTACCCAAGCTCAAATGGTGGAGAAATTGACCAAAACCCCTTAAACCCGAAGCTCAAAACCTCAGAAATGAAGAAAAAATCGTGGAATGGGTTTTTATATCAACCCTACTCTTGCCGCTTAAGCTGTCCTTGCTTAAGCACTAAGTGACCACAAAAGTGGTACGGCCTGTGTGGCTAGTCTACTAAACGGTCCCTTACTACTAAAGCGGCACCTGCTAAAGCGGTCAAGTGCCCACTTTAGAGGTAGGCGACTATTAGGGTTTGCCACTAAAGTGGTGCTTTGCCACTTAAGCATCTACTGCTAAAGTGGTACATTGGCCGCTAAAATGGCTGCACCAGCTAAAGCAATAGCAGCAACTTGGCCAAAATGCCAAGTTCCTGATCGCACTCTTGGGATTCATTCAGAATCCCGTGCATGCAAACGAATTATGCTACTAGACTAATTTCGACTTTCCAGACTCAATGGCTATATCAGATTTTTGAAAAAAAAGATTGATTTAAACAATTTAACCCCCAGGGCCCTAATTCATTATTTTCCAAAGCGAGGGTCGAAATGAGATATAGAAGTCCCGAACTAACCATGCTACTAACCCAAAACTGACATTCTGAATCTACTGGCGCAGTCTGTTTTACCATCTATCACCTAGATCAAGAAATGTTGACTAAAGTCAACCATTGGCTTTTAAAGCCTTACAATAACCTCAAACTCAACCAAAACTATCCTGATCGCATTCGAAACCATGCCCACTATCTCCGAATTCCAAAATTAGTATGAAGTAACTACGGGGAAGGACAAAATGGTTAAAACACATAAAATGGAAAATCACAAAAATAGGTCTTTACAGTCCTACTACCCCCCCCCCCCCCCCCCCCCCAAACTCATTTTTCTGTATTTTGTGCTCCTTTTCTGCTGACATGGTTGTCAAGTCAGCACAAAAAGAGCACAAAAATATCTTACTACTTGACAGTGACGTCAGTAAAAAGGAGCACAAAAATACAGAAAAAATGAGTTTAGGGGGTTAATAGGACACTTGTAAAGTTTAGGTGTGTCATAGAAACTTCGGGTATAGTTTAGGGGATACTTGTGTCTTATCTCATTAATCTAAGCACTAGAAAATAAAGAGACAACTTCATAGCATAACCCTAATAGAATATAGCTTCACCTATATATAGGCATACTTACAAAGTGTACATGCTCTTGTTTAACCAGGGTCTCATACGTAATTTTCCAGTTTCCCAAGTGAGTCCTCCATCAAGATTATATTTGTTACAATACAATACTATTCCCCTTAATTACACTTACAAACCACGATTATTTTTTTAAATAAAAACAATATATACTAAGAAAATCTATATTATCAGATCACTCAAAAAAAATCTACAGATAACACAATGTTGCAGATCATACCAAGAGAGCTCAGAAGCAACATATTTACATAATTCCATCCTTTACAATTTAGTCCCAATTTTTTATTCCTATTTCTTGAGGACCCTAAGTCAGTTTATTAGGATAATATTGTCATTTCTATTTGCCTAGGGTTCTCTTTTGCATTGTATAAATACCTTGTATGTACTCATTTGGGAAATATTAATCAAAACCATCTTTTAGCTCTATCTTGAATAGCTTTAGTTTAGCTTAGTTTATAGCTTGTTTTTGTCTCAAAATCCATTCTGCATCTCACAATAACAACAATGACAACATATCCCATGTGATCTCATAAGTGAAGCTTGGGTAGGATACACAGACCTTACATCTACTTTTGCAAGGAAGGTTGTTTCCGTGGGTAGACCTTTGGCTTAAAAAATGATTTTTTGAAATAGATTTGAAAAATTACTTGAATAAAAGCTATGACAAAACCTGTAGATAACTTTCCTTAAAATATGAATATTAGTAATTTTTAAGAAAACTAAGATTTCACATGCTATAATAGGTAATACAAGTTGACCGGATAATATAAAAGTTTAGTACACTAAAAACGTATATAAAAGTTTTTTTTTTTTTTTAAAAAGTAAACCTAAAATAAAAAGAAAAGTAATAATTTCCACAAATTTACCTCCCCTTTTTTTTATGTGTCCACAAAAGTCAAAACTTATTCAACATGAAACAACAAGTTACTGCTTTCTCTGTCCCATTTATGTGGCACTTTTTGCTTACACAATGATTGACAATTCGAAATATTTAAAAGATACATGAAAAAATAATGTTCAAAGATAAACTTGTTTGAATCTCGAAATCCAAAATGTGCCACATAAATTGGGACGGAGGGAGCAATTTTTTTTTTCTCCCTTTAAAAAGAAGACAAAAAATTTATTGATCACCATATTTTACTCGGACGAAAAAAAAAGCAAAAAAAGGGAAAAAATTGAGTTGAACGATTTGACTGAGCAACCAAAATCTCAAGCAAGAGGAGTTCGTTGCAAATACTCTGCAATTCAAAACAGTATTTCTGGCAATTTTTTCGTGTTTCTTTTTTTTTTTTTGTTAACATACAAATTGTCTTCTTGTAACCTATATGTGCGATCACAAATTTTAGACGTGAAAATGGAAGCAACCATTAATGTTTGCACTAGCTTTTTAGGCAATGGCAGTTTGGCCTTCTTGGACTTAGCTAATGTGTGATGCTTTGTGCGCCAAAATGTTTTTTTTTTTTTTTTAAAGATTTTGTAAAAAAATATTATTTTTTTTTCCTTTTGATGTGGCATACAGAAGGAAAAGATGATATTGGGAGTGTTGATTCAAAGAAGTTCAAGGAAATTATGAAAGAACTTGAAAGCTCTCACGATGAAGGTATTTTTCTGTTTTTGTGCTATGACTATATATAGATGTTAATGGTTTTATCTTTACATGGAATATTTATCTTCTTAAGAAAAAGAAATAAATAACTAACTTTTAGCTAAAATTACTTACTCGATGAAAGTTATGGTGTTTCTTGAAAAGTAAAAAAGAATCCTGAGAATTTATTGCAGTTGTAGTACATCAAAAAAACAAAATCCTTCTTTTGAGCCTATCGAAAACAACCTTTCTATCCCATAAAGTAGGGTTAGGTCTGTGTACATTAACCCTTCTCAGTCCTCCCTTGTGGGATTACACTGGGTATGTTGTTGTTGATTTATAGTAATTTTTTATCGAAGTTAACTATATAAAGTTTATTTTATGAAATAGAAAAATTGATGTTTAGAGGTAAAAACAAAATCTTGGTAAACATGATAGGTTATGTCTTTTAGTGCTTGGCAATTTACAGTGTTTTATGTATATATGATCTACTATGAAAATTAAGTTTTTGTAATGAAGTATTTCTTGGTGGTGCTTTTTTTTTTAATGTTGCATCTTTGAGAGTCTTAAACTCATAAGGTTCATCTCTCATTACTGATAAAAGATATTGTTGAGGGTCTATTAGAAACAACCTCTCTACATGCAGGGGGTAAAGTCTGTGTACACTCTACCCTCCCCAGACCGCACTTTGTGGGATTACACTGGGTATGTTGTAGTTGTTGTACTGATAAAAAATATAAACTTTATTCATTGTTGTGTTTGATTGCTAGTCAAAAAGCCAAGAGAGCAAGTTGCAGATGCAGAGGCATTGTTTGATCTTACCAGAACCTTGGTGACTTCTGTTAGATCATATAATGCTGAGGGTATTACACCTTATATCTTCATCTCCGCTTTGCTCCTAGTATATGGGTCACGAAGTGCAAAAAGACTCTGAGAATGCAAATACATTACGCTGGAAGAAAATTGGGCGTGCTGTTTCACCAATTTTTAGTAATGGCAGAGGTTGCCACACTGTGCAAGTTCTTATTTTGGCAAACCTTTCTTGCTTCAGTAATGCTCAATATTAAGTTGGTGTGTGGGACACTTCTTCTTGCATTTTTATGTTTTTTCTTTGTTGCTTTATTCTGAAGGATTGGATCCATGGACCGTAACGTTAAGCAACGTAAGTATACAGTTAGACCATGCGCCAATCTGTACTTTTGTGCTCAACCAAAGGAAGTAATATTGTCTTTCTCATGTTTTGTGTTGAGTGTGTTTTGAAATACTGATGTAACTAGTAGCATGAAA
This sequence comes from Capsicum rhomboideum, assembly GCA_031232105.1. Lineage (NCBI taxonomy): Eukaryota > Viridiplantae > Streptophyta > Magnoliopsida > Solanales > Solanaceae > Capsicum > Capsicum rhomboideum. Next base: position 155,351,097 of record CP124714.1, read on the forward strand.
TGGTTGCTCCAATACTTGTGAATTCAGTATATCTTCTTACTTCTACTGCTTTGCAACATAATGCAATTACATATTTTGCCTCTATCACAGCTTGATGTTAACGCATAGGAGATAACAGATACAGACAAGAACATATCAACCATGTTTAGATCCTAAGGAATAAGAAGAGAGTTAAGCTTGAGAAACTCTTACTGAATAGAAAATCCTTTGCACAAAGCATTGAGAATTTATTTGTGCTATCTTTTCTAGTGAAAGATGGATGGATTGTCATAGACGTGGATGAAAATGGATCTCACTTTCTTTGTAAGATACCTCTCTAAATCTTTTGTTGACAATGTATTTCATATTTTCCCTAGTTCTTTGCATAACAGTTAAAGTTGCTTCCATGTGACTTGGTGTCATGACCCAGGACCAGGCCTTGGACGTAATGGGTAACCTAGACCAATGAAGACCCGAGAAGACCCCTTAGCATAATATCATAAACATATTCACTATTAAATTGCGGAAATAGACCCAATAATGAGAAGTTCAACTTGAATAGAAATGAATAATCAAACTTTAATCCAACCATAACATCAGTCTATGAAGCCTCTAATCCATAAAGAAAAGATCATCTATATCGGGACAATGCCCCTCCAATACCATAAAATAAATACTAGAATGTCTGTCATAAAGGGGCTTTCCGAAGAATGGAGGGCTCACCAAAGCTAGAGTTGTCCGAACAAACCTAGTGCTGCACCGTACCACAAGAATGTGCTTCCGAACCTACATCATGAAATGATGTAGCCGCCCAGAGATGGTTAATATGTGGAATGTATTGGCATACAGAACAAGTAAATGTATAAGATATGCTTCAAATAAAGTAGTCATAAGAATAACATCAAAACATAAAGTAATATCTTAGTTGTGACTCCAAAAGTTGAAAACATACATATTCTATTCTTTAGCTCTGAACTAGATGGTATCACCAACTTCTGTTTAAACACCACGAACTATATGGGTCCGATCAATGCTGGACTAGCTAAGCATCCATGTTTGCCGCATGAATCGAGATTAAATCATTATGGCCAGCACAATTAACCTCATAGAGGAACAGATAAGGTCGTCCAATTAAGGCTCAAACCATCCCTATATCGGCAAAACATAGTTTTCGAGTGTTAATCCATTTGGACTCACACCTTCTTGGTTAACCATCTAATTTTCTTTAAGCCCAAATTTTAGCCTTTTCATATCATCAAGCATCATTAAAAACAATTCCATTTTCATTAAGGGCATAGACCATTATTGGAGTCATCATACCGATACTTTCACGTCATCTATTCCTTTATTCGTGTAACCATAAGTTCTGTAATCAATTTTCCATGCCAAATATGTCAAAAGTCAGGTCTAAGATAGTTCTTCATAACCAATCAAATTATTTAAGAAATCTATTTAACAATTAGGAGTCACAATTTGTAACACACCGTACTTTATAACCTCACTTGATACCTTGGGATCATATCTACATAGGTGTTGAGATGCCATGCATATGTGTTTTATAGTGTTATTGGTGAGACATTTGATATCGGACTTAACATGTGCGATTAGATCTTCGTAGGAGGTGTGTTGTGATTTCATGGAGCATTTGGGTAAGAACTCGTACATATTCTAACCTCATTTGGTGACTTTAAGTCATGTTTACTTGATGGTTAAGATCACTAAGTAAGTATTTTGTAGTGTTTTGATAAAGGATTGGACGATACGTAAACGTCGGATTAGTGGCCGGAAATTTCAGCAAAATGCTGAAACTTGCGCCACTACCCTGTTTCAGGGGTGTGGCGCAAGACACCAGCCTGCATAAACTTCAGAGCAGGCCCAATTCTTGCGCCACTACCCTGTTTCAGGGGGTGTGGCGCAAGGAACAAAAACTATGCCTTTCCGGCGTCGTTTCGTAACGCAATTCTACGACGATTCCTAGATGGTTTCTTTTGATTCTTTGGAGTTATTTGAGCATTGTTAAAGAGTCAAACACTTCAATACACTCCTACATACTCCTACATTATCAAATCATGAAAGGTGAATAGTGATCCAAAATGTCCAATGAAACCAAGGGCGACTAGAATGCCTATTTTTGCGATCGAAAGGACGAATGAGAATCTTTTAAGGGAATATTGTCGTGACATTATGGAATTATGTAAACATGAGATATATGGTGAATAATAAATGAAATGTGATGGATATGTGTTATTGGGCCCAATTTGAGGCCCAAAATGGAAGAAAATACATGGGCCCAAAGGCAAAAATGATCCATTCTTTCACTAATTGACCAAGTGAACATATCATGTAATGCCAAGTGTGGCTAAGGATTACTTGAGGTCCATATAAAGTCCCCCAAAATCAGATTTTTATTCCCCAAAGCCTCTCATAACTTTTGGAGCTTTTTACAAACATTTCCTTCATTTCCAAACCCTAAAGCAAATAAACCCTAAGGCATATTTGGACAAGATCATCCTATTCCAAGCTTTGGTAAGTGTTTATTTTCATGGATTAACATATTATATGCATGGGAGATTATGTATATTATGCTAGTTGTGTTGGCAAGATGATGAATAGTGTATTTTTGCCTTTGGTGAAAGATGTGTCATCTTGGTGATTTGAATTTGAATTAGGCCTTGTGCCTTTGATGAAAAAGCATGGTATGGACAAAATATGAACATGTATGGTGTTATTTTTGGTATTAAACTTGTTCTTGTCTAAAAGTGGAAATTATGGGATTTTGGCCGATATGTGTTATGAGTTGTATTAAGGTACTTTGATGGGTTATTTGGGATGTGTTATGGATAAGAAAGTGTAAAGGAGAAGTATTGTGGTGAAATGTGTTGATTTTCATGTATTGGTCAATGTTGGGAATATTATGGAATTTGTGGAATAAGAGTATGATCAATGGTTTTGTCAAGGGGAAATGACATGTTTAAAGGCAAACATGTAACTCATTGACATGGTATGAATTTGTAAAGTAATTGGTGGTTAATGTGAATTTCGTTATGTATTTATGTTGTAGAGTGACACATAAAGAAGGAGCGGGATTATTGTATATGCATCTAAGGTTGTATATTCGTAGTGCGAATCCAAGGTATGTAAGGTTACTTTGTCCGTATCTTTCTACGGCCAATAGTGTTCACATTGACATCTCTCTAGTTCTATTCCGAAATGTACGAAGGTATCCCATATGCACTTATCCATGGTCATTGTCATGTATTTCCTACTCGTTGGTCATTGCTAAATCTCATGTCTCATTTTCATGGTTAATGTCCTAAAAGCTCAAATAAGGTTATGTTCCAATGGTTCAATAGTGACTATACTTGTGTCTCTGGTTCATGGATTTTGTCCAATGGTTCTAATGGTATCATAGTGCTAGTAATGTTATATTTCTCATTGATATTTATTCACATGTCCTTCCTTTACTTATTGGTCAATGATTCAAAGTTTCCAACAATGTTATGTTCCAAAGTTCCAAAGTGATGTTATGATTATCAAAGTATCCATCTCAAAGGAATGAACAAAGTAATGCAAATGTGGTCAATGATCAAGTACGGGTGGCAAGTCTAGGGGCGTAAGCCTAGCTCGACTCGATCCCGAGGTTTGGATTTATGGGTGGCAAGTCTAGGGGCGTAAGCCTAGCTCGACTCGATCCCGATGCATTGATGTATGGGTGGCAAGTCTAGGGGCATAAGCCTAGCTCGACTTGATCCCTACACAATGATATGATATGAAAGACCCACTAATCAGTAGGGGCCCGGGTACATTGTTATCAGTGAGCATTGAGATAAAGAAAGTAATGAAAGTAATGAAAGCAATCCATATGGTTTCCAAAATGCAACATGGTGACTTATTCACATTGATTATTCATATGTTTGAGTTCAGTGACATATTCATTGAAATATTCATGTGTTGTACAGTTTCATCTGAGCCTTGCATACTCAGTACTTATTTCGTACTGACCCCTCTCGGGGATTTACCTTACTTGCTGCAGGCGCAGGTCCCAGTAGGCCTCCCCAGTAGATTGCCCGTGTTAGCGGTTCTTTGGTGAGCTCCAGCTCATTCGGGGCTTCTCCGATTCAGAGTATATACATGTTTTGGTATTGTTCATAATGTGTAAAGCGGGGACTTGTCCCGACTTATAATTCATTTTGGTCAATGCTCTTGCTAGAGGCTTTTGTAGACAGATGTGGGTGTATCAGTGTAAAGGACATATGTTGTTTTGACTGGATGGCCTCAACGGTCAAGTTTCATATGTATGTATAAAGATGTACCATGTTCTCCTTTATTCGTCTTTCACGTTTTTATGCAATGGTGATTATTATATGCATATGATTGAACATCGGCAAAGGTTGGTTCTCTCGGGCCTTATCGGCTACTGGTGCCAATCATGTCTCGATGGAATTCGGGGCGTGACACAATTTCCTCAAGTATCATAATAAACTTCTTAATATGGGTCAATCCATCCATGTGTTGTTAGAACGTTAATACAATATAAAACTCATCAAATAGTAATGTATTTTGACCTAACAAATAAATCAAACAATTTAACTATGAATAAAATAAAATAAAATTTGGTTAAGCTTTTCAAGGTTTAAATCAATATGTAGTTAAGAGCAATTTCAAGTAAAAGATGTTGTATCGCGATTTCATGCTTCTTTCGTAAATTCTATGTATATATACTTGCAACCGTAGTTTAATGTTCAAAATACATGTGAGTATATAAGGAATTAGAAATCATAAATTCGAGATTTGACTTGAGAAGTGACTGGTCTGCATACCTTTTGATGAAAGATTGAGGCTATTCGTGATTGGGCCAGACCTACATCTCCTACTGAGGTTCGTAGCTTTATTGGTTTGGCATGTTACTACAGGTGGTTTATTAAGGGTTTTGCTTCTTTTACAGCGCTTATGACTAGGTTGACTAGGAAAGAGGTTCCTTTTCAGTGGTCCAATGAGTGTGAGTCGAGCTTTCATAAGCTCAAGGACTTGCTCACTTTAGCTCCTATATTGACTCTTCCTGTTGAGGGTGAGGGGTTTACAGTTTATTGTGATCCTTCTGGTGTTGGTTTGGGTTGCATTTTGATTTAGCAGGGCCTAGTTATTGCTTATGCATCGAGGCAGCTGAAGGCTAATGAGTTCAACCACCCCACCCACGATTTGGAGTTGGCGGTTGTAGTTTTTGTACTTAAGATTTGAAGGCATTACTTGTATAGTGATCGTTGTGAGATCTAAGCTGACCATCGTACTCATTAGTACATTATGACCCAAGGGAAGCTTAATTCTAGATAGTATAGATGGATTGAGTTGCTGAAGGAATATGATATCTCTATTCTATACCATGTGGGCAAGGCAAATGTGGTAGCAGATGCCTTGAGCCCGAAGGCGGTGAGTATGGGTAGCTTGGCTTCAATTTTACTTTTGAAATGGCCGTTGGAATTGGACATCTAGTCCTTAGCCAACTTGATGGTTTGACTTGATATTTGAGACTCCAAGAGGATTCTTGCTAGCGTTGATGCTAGGTCTACCTTATTTGAGTAGATTCAGAGCCGCCAGTTTAAGGATAGTAGCCTCTGTGGCATCCGTGACCAGGTATTTTTAGATATAATGGTTGCATTTGTGTTCCAAAGGCTGGAGACTTGATTAAGTTGATATTGTGGGAGGATCATAGCTCCAGATATTCTATTCACCCTGGGAGAGCTAAGATGTATAGAGATTTGAGGCAGCATTAACGGTGGAGTGGTATGATGAGAGATATTGCGGACTTGTAGATCTTTGCCTATGTTATAAGTAGGTAAAGGCTGAGCATTAAAGACCTGGTGTCCTGATTTAGAGATTACCCATTCCTGAGTGGAAGTGGGAGCGAATTACCATGGAATTTGTGAGTGATTTACCTCGTACCTCCTGTAGTTTTGACGATATTTGGGTCATTATAGACCGGTTGACTAAATAAACCTATTTTCTCCCTATTCAGATATCTTTCAGTGCAGAGTGGTTTGGCCGTTTTTATGTCCGTGAGATAGTTTGCCTGGATGGAGTACTTACATCTATTATTTTAGACAGAGGCTCGGTGTTCACTTCTAGCTTCTAGTGGATATTTCAGGAGGAGTTGCGTACTCAAGTTGATCTTAGCACTTCATTCCACCCCCTGACCAATGGTCAGTAGGAGCAGACTATTCAGGTTTTGGAGGATATACTTCGTGCACGTGTGATGGACTTTGAAGGTCAGTGGGAGTAGTACTTGGCCTTAGCAGAGTTTGCTTATAATAACAGCTACCATTTGATTATTGAGATGGTACCATTTGAGACATTGTATGGTAGACGTTGTCAATCTCCAATTGGCTGATTTCAGACTTCTGAGGTTAGTCCCCGTGGTACTGACTTGCTTTATGAGTCCTTGAATAGGGTATGGGTGATTCAGGATAGGTTGAGGGCAGCTCAGAGTAGGCAAAAGAGTTACGTTGATCGTAGACTTCGTGCCTTAAAGTTTGGAGTTGGTGATTGAGTCTTCCTTTAAGTATCGCCCATGAAAGGCATGATGAGGTTTGAGAGGAGGGGCAAGCTTACTCCCAGGTATAGTGGACCATTTGAGATACTACAAACGGTTGGAGAGCTAGGTAGCTTATGAGCTGGCCTTGCCCACTGATTTCATAGCAGTTCATCCATTTTTTCATGTCTCCATGTTGTAGCATTATATCCCAAATGAGTCTTACATACTTTTATGGGACTCGATTCAGTTGGATAAGAGGTTGACCTTCATGGAGGAGCCAGTTTCCATATTAGCCAGGGATGCCAGACGATTGTTCTCTAAAGAGATTCTAGTGGTTAAGGTTTAGTGGAGACATCATCAAGTTGAGAAGGCTACCTAGGTTATTAAGAGTGAGATGCGGACATAATATCCCTACCAATTTAAGCTTTCAGGTACATCTTGATCCTTAACTTCTGCGAACAAAAGTCCTTTTAGTAGTGGATATTATAATGACCCTCTAGGTCATTTTCTGCATTTACACACTATTTTGATGTTTATAACTTTCCCATAGATTCCCAAAGTCATTTATGACTTGCTGGAGCCGACAGTTCGGTTACCGTGTAGTTCATTTGGTTTTTAAAGCCAATTCCCTGTTTAGAAGTCTTCGCTGTTCAAATTTTGGTGTCGGTCCTAAACCTTAGGTAAACGGCTTCATATGCCAATTCTGACAATTCCAGCAGCTTTAGAATGCCGATTTTAGGCTAGGAGGACCTTTGGTTTGGGTCCCAAGGCTTTCAAAATCATTTTGGGTTATTGGGTGGAAATTAGGTAAAACGACCATTGGGTGTGGGACCCATATTTCATCAAAAAGACTTCGGATGGAAATTTTGATGGTGTCGTTGAGTCTAGAATGTTGAATTTGTTAGGTTTGCATAGTTTTTTTGCATTTGCGGGATTTCAAATGAATCTCAAGGGTCCAATCGAAACTTAGCAAAATTTGCTAAATGCTGGTGCCTGAACTCAGTTGGTGCAGCCGCTTAAGAGGAGCTTTGGTCGCTTTAGCAACCAGCCTTGGGTTCTCGCCTGGTCGCTTAAGTGGAGGCCTTACCGCTTTAGCGGAGGTCGCTTAAGAGACACTCGTTCGCTTTAGCGAAGGCCAGCCTTTAGGCTTGACCGCTTAAGCGATGGGTTTTTGCTTTAGCTACGACAGCTTAAGCGGTCAAGTGGCTGCTAAAGCATTCATTGCTGGTGCATTAAAGTCCCTCCTTATCCAATTTTGGTCCATTATTTTCATTTCCAAGTCCCTTAAACCCTAGAGAGAGTGTGGAGAGCGAAGTTGGATCATTGAGTGTTTGTGGTGAGCTGGAGACGTCATTTTGATCACTTCCTCGTCGATATTTCTGTCAGTTCCCATTAATTTCATGGTTAATTTCCAATTTAAATTCGAATCCCTAGTTTACTTTACGGTCTGATTTTAGGTTCGTTTGTGCTCAAAATTTATCCATTTTTTAGGATAAATGATCCTTGAGCCTAGAGGGATGCTTTGGCGGTTTCAAAGTTGTGATTCTATAAGTGGGTCCCACATAGGATTTTTAGCTCTATTTTGGACCCGGAGCATTTATATGCAATATAGATATTGTTATTCTCATATTAATGTGTAGATCATTATTTTGATAGCATGACATCATGAGGAGGCTTCTCGGAAGGGAAAAGCTCTAATTTAGTGGACTTTCTCGGTCATTCATCAACGTCCAGGTAGGCTAGGCTTACTTTTCTTATAGATTGAGTTTTATTATGGTATTCGAATCGTATTATGCTAGAGTTGGGTTGGAATTTATGGCTTGGTTGTATGTTTAGCGAAATTTGGAATATTTAGCTGATTAGAGAGCCATTTTTAGGTAGAATTGACCCATTTGTCTCTCCCTTGAATTAAATTAGTGCCTTAGGACTTGTTTAGAATTATCTAATACCTTAATATGGAACTTTGAAGCCTTAGTCTAATTTCGAGTAGAAATTACCTTAGTATGGACTTTTGGGGTTTGATTTCGGCATAAATGAGTTCAAAATCAACTCCATATAACAATAATTCATGATGTAAGCCATCGAAGGGCACCACTAGTATAATTAGTTATGTATGACATCAATATTATCATTTTAAATGCCTCATTCTGGTATCATCATGTAATGACCCTCTAAGTTATTTTTCAATTTTCATGCGTTTTTGGTGTTTAGAGTTTCTTGATAGTTGTTACCCATCATTTATGACATACCGGGATAGGTATTTGGCACCCCCGACAGTTTGTTTGAGAATTTTAAAAATACTCAGTGTATTTTGAATTATTTTATTTAAATTAGAATTTGGTAAAAGATATATTTTATTACCTTTCTAAAATATTTTATATATTTATGAAAATTCCTTGGTACGATATTGTTGTATTATTTTATAGTAGGTATATAATTTATTAATATTTTAAATGGAGATAGTGAGTATAGTAATGTTGAAAACTTTTTATTATATGATAGAAGCTTTATTCGAAATAATTTTCTATTAATTATGATATATTAAAAAAGTTATATTCATTTACCACGAACCTGTGCTATATCCGAATACTTATGTAATGGGATAGTATTAACTATAAAGTGGGATTATTGTGTGGAACCACACTTACACGTGGGTCATTGGTAGGAGAGAACAAAATGACTAAGCATTTGACTATAGATGCATATGAAAAGTTATTTTGTCACCATTGGATTTCTTCAAATATAAGTATTTGACAATTCAACTAATTTAAAGATTATTAAGTCAAGATAGTTGGCGATTTACATCTTATTATGGGACACGTTTTTGGGCCAATATATGTATATATGTTGTTTGTATCATATTGAACATAGCCAACTTTCTATATGCTTCCTTATGTATAGCTAGCACATATACATCCTTAATAAAGGAAAATTGTTGGAAATCCATTTTTGTTGATTTACTTGACCACCAAAAGGAAAATCAATTATCTACATCAAGTTATTTTTGGTCGGGTCCTAGTGGGACATCATTTAGAGACTTCTCGGTAAGGCCAGTGTTCGCGAGCTTAGCATTTGGACTCCAGGTAGGCTACGGTCTACTCTACTCTGTGAGATTGTGTATTGTATAGATTGAAAGCTAGGTAAGGGATTATTGGATAGGTTTATAGCTAGTTGTACCATGATTTGACCGGTCTATGGGATTTAGAATAGAATTGTAAATTGAGCCTTGACCTAAGGATACCCGCTATAGCTATAGGATACCGTTAAGCCTGATTATTTATGTACATGACCTTAGGTTGACATTAAGAACCCTTAGTATAAGATTTACATTATTACTTAGTGATTTGTCTGATATCCCTCGATTAGATACTACCAGTAGCTTGATGGTCGTATTTACCTTAGTCCTCCTGAGTTGTAATATTATCCTGCTCAATTATATATTGTTGGGCTCGAGCACGTGGTTAAGAGACTAGGACACCAAGTTAGTACCCTATTCTTTGAAAGGATGTGGTTTAGTTCATAGACACTTATATATTTGTATTGTTTGGATATTGGTGATGACATGCATACGCTTAGATGCGTTGTTGCTTATTCAGTGGTACGATTCCAACTAAACGTTGGTTTTCTGTACTGTTTTCAAAAAAAGTTTTTTATGTCCACTTTTAACTTTTAAAATTAATTTTTAAACGAAAGACGTACCACCCTTATTATTTGCTTATGACCTTTTAAACTGAGCATCCTACTTTGAAAACTTGGATCGAGGCAGATTCCCGTCCATTCTTGATCTACGCAATTGTCACTATTTACTTACTTCAGTTGAGGGAGATTTTGACCTTTTCTATGCTATTTTACCATTTTAGTCTCAAATTTAATCTTGGGCACTGGACTTTATAGATTTCTATTTGTTTTAGTCTCAGTTTGATTTCGAGTACTTATTACTCATATTTACCTCTGATACTAGACAGAGTGGATTAGTTATGGACTATGGAAGTCCTTGTTCATGATCAGGCAGTGTATACAGATATCCAGAGTCCCCTATGGGGCCCTTCATATGATGAGCCATAGTACCAGCGAAGGATGGTCACTGTAGGTCCTGCCTTTGCGATCTACTGAAATGGAGGAGGTGTATACACTTGTGTTGGATATTGTACTTGGTTTACCTTGCATCATCTGGTCCTTTTTATGTCTTTCATTTATTGATATGCATGGCCTATCACCAGTATAATTGTTTGGAGCTTGTATTTATCAGTCTTATAGGGGGCTGTATAGGTACAGGTTATGGTTGCTGTTTACTGAGTGTTTGCTTGTGCCTTTCAGTCTTATGGGGGCCTGGTTAGGTTATTATTTGTCCCAGCTATCCAGTTACATTATTATTTGGTTATCGTTGTATAGTTTGTGGTAGGTTGGTTATGGATTGGTACTCGAGGTTTTAGGTACGCTTCCGAGTTCCTTATACTCCTTATTATGGTACGATTTATTATTGTTAGATTATCTTATGCTTATTCACATTTCGGTTAGAGACCCTGATTATACTAGAGTTAGCTCCCTCATTGTTAATTATCCTTATGATGTTAGACTAGCTCCCTCAGAGTAGTACCTTTGTATTTGGATATCCGTGTAGCGCGGTTATATATATATATATATATATATATATATATATATATATATATATATATATTCTTCTTTGCCTACTATTTGTATAATACTCCCTTCTCACCTGCCACTATTGTATATTGTATACCCCCCTCTTCATTATACAATCGTATATGGACTAGCTACTTATGGAACCACGCTTCGTCCCCTATTACTGGTAGTATCTAATAGTGTACCTTTACTTTTCCATTAGCATTATTATGTTTCATTTCCTAAATAATTGCCTATAGCTTATATTCCTACTTTACCTATTATTTATACTTGCATTATCTTTGGAGCTCAGTCGGTCGATGCCTACTGAGTGCCTCATTTTTGGTACTCATACTACACTTCTGCAGCCTGCAAATCATGGTACGAGTTTTTTCCATTGATGTGTACATCTTGCGAAGGAACTATGTATCATAGATTTGGGGTGAGCTCATGAGGTTCAGAGTTGTTCCTCTCTCCCTCTTATTGTCAGACTGATCTATATTTTTGTATTTTAGAGATGGCTTTGTATGTATTTACTCTGTATTCCACTTTGTACTCTTTATTGTATAAGAATCTTTTGTACTGACTTCACCAAGTTTTGGGGTTACATCTTTTTATTATTCTCTTTATTGGAGTTATTTTCCCCTTTTATCTTTGTTTCTCTTGATAGTCTGTTACTCACCATTTTGGAATATGGGTCGGCTTACCTACTGGTGGATTATAGTAGGTGCCATCATTACCTAAGAAATTAAGTCGTGACAAATTGGTATCAGAGCCAGGTTCACCGGTGTTGTTGGTACAAGATCAGAGTGCCTAGTAGAGTCCTGCGGATCGGTGCGGAGACATATGTATCCTATCTTTGGGAGTCTATAGGGTATTCTTAGGAATTTCTATTCCCTGATTCCTTACCGTGTGATAGTCCTTGTATGAACTTCTAAGTACTTCTCTTGACTCCACTCTTTCCCAGATGGATAGCATGAGGTTGTCGATAGATGCAGACGGGACTTTTGTATGTGTTACCAGAGTTTCAGCTGAACATCGGTCTAGGGAGTTAGGAATTGATATCGAGGATCTTTAGCATAGGCCAGAGGGTCTGGGGCCAGCCCAGGCTCCGGCAGAGGTTGTGACCACCTAAGTTTTTTAGGATACCGTGTTAGGGATTTTGAGTCTTTTTGTGGATACTTTACAGTCAGTGGTGGTGCCTGATACATCGAGTAGTTCTCAGGCTAGAATTGAGTTGGGGTTTTCATACCCATTGGAGATTTTATGCCTTGAGATTACTATAATGGTTGTTGTAATCCTTTGTGTAGATTTTTATACTTATGTGACTACCCTCATAGATATTTTCTTTTAGTAGTAGATTGAGTGGGTCGATATTGTGTTTTCCCTCAAGGTGTAGCACTTGGGTTAAAGTCCCATTGACCTTGGCCATAGTGGCCTTGTTGTGATCTGAGAGTGGTATTGGTTATTTTTCATTTTATGCCACTTGTACCCAATACTGTGGTTGTTATTTTTGTTGTTGTTTTAACCTTGATTGGTCCTTACTTGATAGACTACTAGACTGGCGTTATCTAGTCAATATTCCCTTCTCTTGTGATTCTAGTCTATTGGATTAGATGACTAACTTGGCTGGTTTGTTTTCCTTTTTTGTTAGTAAAGTCAGTTGTTCAGCTGGGTGTGACAGTGAAGGTAGGTTTGGCCTTCCATGGTTTTGTGGTGATTCTAGCTTGGGTGATCTTTCTATAGCCCACACCTATTATTGATAAGTCTGCGAATTGCCATTTCAATTTGTCTGGTTCATTTCTCGGTAGTACTATTGATCTTGGTGTTAGTGTTGAATTGGGTACTCCATTCTTTCTGCGATGTAGTTCATTGTTCAGTTGATTTAAATGGATGGATTCAAAAATTTCTCATTTCGGTATTTTTTTGGCCTAATATGACTTCATAAAATATTTTTGATTGGTGGTATGTCCTTAGGTATCAGCCATGGTAACCAACCGAGTGTCTTTTTGTAGTGAGTATTCGTGTCCACAGATCGAGTATTGGTTTGATTAATTCAGGCTAAGACCATATTTCCAAAGTTGCTCGAGATTTGGCTATCATTATTACTCCTTATAGTCCCCATGGGTTCTTAGTTATTCCTTTGTCTTGCCTATGATCTACAGTAGGTACGGATTATTTGATCATATGTTTGGCCCTGAGGTAACTCATTTGTGATTGTGTTCCTTGGAGGCACCTTAGCTTTAACCCTAGTGGGGGCCGTTGGGTATGTGCTTGGTTTTGGTAGGTAAGATTGGATTGGGTATTTAAAATTCTCAGAGATTTATTGGCTTCAGTTTTGATTTAGATCCTTTCAGATGACGGCCTGAGAGTTGCATTAGATTCTTTGTTTGAATGCTTGATCGTCTGTAGGATCAGTTTGGGCAGTTAGGGCTGGGTGGTTCGAATCCATTGATAAGTTTCTTTCTATGGATTGTGTATCTAATTTGCAGCCTATGTTTTGAGGGTTTGTTTCAGTTGAGGCATTTTTGGTAGAAGGACTAGGCCTACCCACTGCGTATGGATTCAGTTCTCTTCAGTTCAGAGAGGTTGACTTAGATAATGTTCAAAGGATGGTCCGTTTGCACATAGTGTTGGTTTCTACTACTTCTGACCTTGGTTCTCAGTTTTCATCGGGCTTTTTGGAAGTCTACTTAGTAGGAGATAGGTATCCGAGTTGAGTTTAGAGTAGCTTTTCACTCTTTGATCGACATTTAGTTAGATTAGATTGTTTATGGTCTAGAGGTTGTGCTTCAGACTTTTGCTATTCATTTTGAGGGTCATCGAGACCAGTTATTGGCTTTAGCAGAGATTACAGACATTAGTCAGCATCATTTGGGTATTCAGGTGGGACCTTATTAGGTATTGTTCATATGCTAGTCAGTACAGATTTCTGGTGGGTCAGCTTTATTTGTTCGAGGTTAGTTGTGATTTGATTATGCGGACAGGACTCAAATGATACTGGAGAGATTCTTTGTAGTTTAGAGTAGACAACAGGTTTGGAAAGACAAGAGAATGTACATTTGGAGTTGACAATATGGTTCATGCGTTGGGTTGTCTTTAGCCTGGTCAAGTATTTACTTAGTTGTGCTAGTATCTATGTGATGGCAGTATACTTTGATTTGGGTCTTGCGTACTTCAGTCGAGCTCGGTTCAGTTGGAGGTTAGTCAACTTTTGATGATGAGCTTGAGGTTATTTTGAGCAATGGAGTAGGGAAGTTGAGATCTAGGGGATTCCTTTAGCTCATGTTCCGTAGAGGCATTATTCTATTCAGGAGGTTGTCTGGGGGACCTTGCGGAGCATGCGGACCCAGTACCCTCTCTTTCTCAAACTTTTAGACTCTTTTTATTCCTTGATTTTTGAGGACGAAAGTCCTTTTCGTAGTGGATGTTGTAATGACCCTCCAGGTCATTTTTAAATTTTCATGCATTTTCGGTGTTTAGATTTTCTTTATAGTTGCTACCCATCATTTATGACATGCCAGGATAAGTAGTTTGGCTCCACCAGCAGTTCGCTTGAGAATTTTATAAATAGTGAGTGTATTTTGAATTATTTGATATAAATTAGAATTTGGTAAAATTTATATTTTATTACCTTTCTAAAATATTTTAGATATTTTTTATGAAAATTCCTTAGTACGATATTTTTGTATTATTTTATAGTAGTTAGTTTATTTATTAATATTTTAAACGGAGATAGTGAGTATAGTTATGTTGAAAACTTTTTATTATAGGATAGATGCTTTATTTGAAATATTTTTCTATTTATTATGGTATATTCAAAAAGTTATATTTATTTTACCACGAACCTGTGCTATATCTGAATACTAATGTAATGGGAAAGTATTAACTATTAAGTGGTATTATTGTGTGACACCATACTTACACATGGGTCATTGGTAGGAGAGAACAAAATGACTAAGAATTTGACTATGGATATATATGAAAAGTTATTTTGTCTCCATTGGATTTCTTCAAATATAAGTATTTGACAATTCAACTAACTTAAAGATTATTAAGTCAAGATAGTTGATGATTTACATCTTATTATGGGACACGTTTTTGGGCCAGTATATGTATATATGTTGTTTGTATCATATTGAACATAGCCAATTTTCTATATGCTTCCTTATGTATAGCTCACACATATACATCCTAAATAAAGGAAAATTTTTGGAAAACCATTTTTGTTGATTTACTTGACCATCAAAAGGAAAATCAATTATCTACATCAAGTTATTCAAGCTCGGGTCCTAGTGGGACATCATTTGGAGACTTTTCGATAAGGCCAGACTTCGGTGACGTGTTAATGACATTAGCATTTGGACTCCAGGTAGGATACTGTCTACTCTTTTCTACGAGATTGTGTATTGTAGATATTGCATGCTAGGTGAGGGATTATAGGATAGGCTTATAACTAGTTGTATCTTGATTTACCGGTCTAGGGGATTTAGAATAGAATTGTAAATTGAGCCTTGACCTAAGGATACTTACAATAGCTATAGGATACCATTAAGCCTAACTATTTATGTACATGACCTTAGGTTGACATTAAGAACCCTTGGTATAAGATTTACATTATTACTTAGTGATTTGTGCGATATCCCTCGAATAGATCCTCCAGTAGCTTGATGGTCGTATTTACCTTTGTCCTGCTGAGTTATAATATTGTTATCCTGCTCAATTATATATTGTTGGGCCCGATACCATGGTTACGAGACCAGTTGGACACCAGGTTAGTACCCTATTCTTTGAAAGGATGTGGTTTAGTTCATAGACGCTTACATTTGTATGTTTGGATATTGGTGATGACATGCATACGGTTAGACATGTTGTTTCTTATTTAGTGGTACAATTCAAACTAAACCTTGGTTTTCCCTACTGTTTTCCAATAAAGGGTTTATGCACGCTTTTCACTTTTAAAATTAATTTTTAAATGAAAGACGTACCACCCTCATTATTGGCTTATGAGCTTTTAAACTGAGCATCCTACTTTGAAAGCTTGGACCGAGGCAGATTTTTGTCCATTCTTGATCTACTCAATTGTCACTATTTACTTACTTTGGTTGAGGGAGATTTTGAGCCTTTCTATACTATTTTACCATTTTAGTCCCGGATTCAATCTCGGGCACTGGACTTTACAAATTTCTACTTGTTTTAGTCTCGGTTCGATTCCGAGCACTTATTACTCATATTTACCTCCTGTATTGGATGGAGTGGATTGATTATGGATTATGGAAGTACTGGTTTGGGACCAGGCAATGTATAATGATTTCTCGAGTCCCCAATGGGCCCCTTCATTCGATCAGCCACAATATCGTAGAAAGATGGTCATTGTAGGTCCTGCCTTTGTGAGTTACTGAGTTGGAGGAGGTGTATACACTTGTGTTGGATATGGTACTTGGTTTATCTTGCATCATCTATTTGTTTTCATGATATTCATTCATTGATATGAATCGCTTATCACCAGTATAATTGTTTGGCTCTTGTATGTATCGGTCTTATGGGGGGCTGTATAGGTACATATTATGGTTCCTGTTTGCTGAGTGTTTGCTTGTCCCTTCCGAGCTTATGGGGGCCCGATTAGTTTATTATTTTTCTGGGCTAGTCTATTTCATTATTATTTGGTTATTTTTGTGTAGTTCTTGGCAAGTTGGTTATGGATTGGTACTCGAAGTTTTAGGTACACTTCCAAGTTCCTTTACTCCTTGTTATGGTAAGATTTTTTATTGTTAGATTATCTTATGCTTATTCACATTTCAGTTAGAGATCCTGATTATGCTAGAGTTTGCTCCCTTATTGTTTATGATCCTTGTGATGTTAGACTAGCTCCCTCATAATAGTACTTCGTATTTGGATATCCGTATAGCGCGGTTATATATATATATATATTCTTCTTTGGCTACAATTTGTATATCTCTCCCTTCTTTCCTACTACAATTATATATTGTATACCTCCTTCTTCACTATACTATCATATATGGACTAGCTACTTATGGAACAACGCTTCGTCCTCAATTACTGGTAGTATCTGATAGTGTACCTTTACTTTTCCATTAGCATTATTATGTTTTGTTTCCTAAATAGTTGCTTGCAACTTATATTCTTGCTTTACCTGTTATTTATACTTGCATTATCTTTGGAGCTCAGTCGGATGATGCCTATTGAATACCTCGTGTTTGGTACTCATACTACACTTTTGCGGCCTGCACATGGGGGGGCGCTGGGTCCGGAAATTATTTTGGGCCGAGCCGCTCGGGGGCGTCCCTGACGAGCTGTTAAGCGGATCCATGGGCTCCTGGGGGCCTGTGGGAGGTTTTGAGGGCGTCCCATAGGCGAAAGAGTGGAAACGGCAGTTTTTTGGCGATTTTTCGTGGGTGTTAGCCCACGGATCGCTGGGGGGCGCTGGGTCCGGAAATTATTTTGGGCCGAGCCGCTCGGGGGCGTCCCTGACGAGCTGTTAAGCGGATCCATGGGCTCCTGGGGGCCTGTGGGAGGTTTTGAGGGCGTCCCATAGGCGTCTCTATTTTGTGTTTCAGAGATGACTTTGTATGTATTTACCGTGTATTCTACTTTGTACTCCTATTCTATTAAAAATTTTTGTACTGACTTCACCAGGTTTTGGAGTTATTTCTCTTTATTAGTCTCTTTATTGGAGTTATTTTCCTCTGCTTTCTTCTTTCCTCTTGATAATCCATTACTCGCCGTTCCGGACAATGAGTCGGCTTACCTACTGGTGGGTTATAGTAGGTGCCATTATGACCCGAGAAATTAGGTCGTGACACATCAGTATGATTAGGCAATTTAATGCACAAATAAGGCATATGATAACAAGTCAAGCCCCCACTTGGAGACACAATAATAATTATGGCAATTTAATACACAATCAAGGCCAACAATATCAATTCAAGCACCCACTCTGGCATTACAACAATATATTCTTTCAGGTCAATAATAATATGCATATAAGCCCACACTTGGCAACACAGAAAAGGTAATCAATTCAAACCACAATATATCGCGAAACTTACCCAAAACTATCTTGTTCCTTACAATAGGTCCATCTTTTCCAAAGATGACATCATTAGCCTAATTTAAAAAAAGGAAAACTACTCTAGATAACAACATGCTCTAATAAGAGATACTAAATCCTGATACTTACATCGTCTATTACAAGTCCACTGTACTCTAAGTACTTACTAAACCTCAATCATTCCATAAAAAGGTAAGAGTAACATAATTATCCTCTAGAAGGTCACTAAGTTTGATACAAGCTCTTAAATAGGTACTCACTATCGATTCATTCAATATCACTAAGTTATCTATCTATAATCTACTCTAAGGATATTTACAAGTAGCAAGACTAACTAAGATAAGAAATTAGCTAACTAAAATCTATCAAAAGACTCTGGTACCCACAGAGATGCTCTCCATTTCACCTAAACAGGACCCCCAATCCTAAGCGATTCACAAAAATACAAACAAACAATCATACAACACACAAACATTTTAGAAAAAGTCAAAGTACATCTCAACTTGCCTTTAAAGAAGATCTGCAAGCCAAAACAAGATCCAAAGCATCAACCGAAAGCTCTACTCCCTCGAATCATCTCCAAACATGAACAATCTAATCAAATATGACATCTACAAGTCAAAAGGAGTCCAACAATACCCATATCGACTATATATGTTTTGGGTCCAAAACCCGCTTCGAAAATTATTTCCAAAAAATACAAGGATAAAATTGAGATTTTGTTTAAGAATCTCATTAGAGAATTCGGCCACCATCATTTTTCAATTCTCTAATCCATGGCGTAGCATAAAACATGAAAGTAATATATCATCTACAAGTTTCTCCATTTTTAAAAGAAATTTTTTGAGTATTTTTATTCAGAGGAACTAAATCATTTGGTGAATTATGATTCAATTTTTTTCTTCATAATATGGTCATACATTACATTAATGAGTAGATGTTAGATTTGGCAAATATGATTGGCATAATACATAAGCAAGCCCTTTAGCATGGGCTCAGCTGGCATTATGTCCTTCAAATTTAGCATAGGCTCAGCTGACATTATATCCTTCAACTTTGGGTGTGAACAAGTACACACTTAAACTTATAAAAAGTTGAACATGTAGACACATGAGTTCTACGTGGCATCAACATGACAATCACACAGGAAGTGCCACATAAATGCCACGTAGGACGCACATGTCTACTTGTTCAACTTTATACAAGTTTAAGTGCACACCCAAAGTTGGAGGGCATATATGCCCTCCAACTTTGATATATGGGGGCCAATTATCAAAGCTAACAATAATTAGTGATTTTTATAAGAAAAACCTGAATTAGCTATGAAATTTATCCTAAATAAATTTAGCTAATGTTGCTGGTCCGGAGGGTCCATTTATTCAATTGAAGAATACCATTTTTAAATGGTGGCAAGCTTAATGTGTACCAAAATTGAAGCCTTTATTCAAGGCAGTACTAGCTATAGTGGTGTGGTAGATTTGGAAAAGGATGAATTCAATCCATCATGGATGTATAATGTCTTTTATTGGTATTATTATGGAAATTAATAGAAATTTCCATATGCTTGCTATTTCTATTTACCCTTGGTTGAAGGGGATCCCTGATAGCTGGCCCCTAATGGTGAAATATTTTGAGAAATATTCCCATGCTATTATGTGCAAAGTGATCAAATGTATCGACCTACTAATGGTTTCTTTAAATGTAACTCAGATGGTGCGTGCAAGGGAAATATTTTCCCTAGTTCCATTGCTTTTTGTATTAGGGATTCTGTTGGGAATTTCATATATGCTGAGACAAAATTGATAGAGGAAGGGAAAGTCCTAGAAGCTGAAGTGTTGGAATTGAGATGTGGCTTAGAATATTGTGTTGAACATAATTTTCTACCCATGACACTTGAAACTGATTCCCTTTCTTTGCAGAAGATTATTGACAAGAGTTGGAAAAACCCTGGATATGGAGGTTAGAAGGATATCTCAAATTACGAAGAATGTTCCAGGGATGGTGGAGGAGGTACACACATTGAGAGAAGGGAATTCTCTGGTGGATTTTTTTTCTAACCTTATTTTTTTTACAGGTACAAATAGACTAATTTTCAATGATATCCAGGAGGTTCCAAATGTAGGCAAAACAATTATAAGAATGCACAAGAACCAAATCCCTAATTTGCATATAAAGAACTATCAAAATAAGTACTATGGAATACAATCAATAGCACAGGAATAGCAACATCAGCAGCATCAACGACACAATTATAGTTCATCAACATGTTAGGAAAAGAAACAACCACAACAACAATGACAAAACAACACAACACAAGAACTTAAGATTACATTTGGACAGTAAAAGCATTATAACAAGGATAAAGCATGACTTACAACACTGGAATAGTGATAAATCTATCAAGGTACATATCAACGGATCTGGTAGATCGAGTCCTTAAGCAGTGGTATTAGCTCCATTTAGTGCTCAACCTGCTAAGTGACGAGGGATATCAGTGATGTTCGATCTGTACTCGATGCGATAGGAAATGAAGATGGTGTGCTTACCATTGTTGATTTTGCTAAACTTTCAATGAGGTCAAGCTGAAGAGTCTTCACTGGGATCGATTCATGGCGCTTATGAGATATTAAAGTGCCCAAAGTTATATCTACCCGAGCTTACCTTTGTTTGAATGTAATGCAAAATTGATGATGGGATGAAACCACCACTGGAGTTTACATTGCTCATCTTATCTGAATCACGAGCTCCACCATTGACTTGGAGGCTATAAGGAGGAAGATGAAATGTCGACGGAGATGAAATGGCGATAGGTTTCCTAATTGGGGCTGATTTTTGTCTGATTTTTGTTTCTTAGCTTTTTGCTTTTTGTTTTGTTCATTTACTTTTTTGGGTTTGGGCCACTTTTGGGCCAGGACCAAGGCTTGTTCATAATTTCTTTTTTTTTTTTTGAATAAATGGCCTATTATTCCTGATTTTGATTAAAAAAAGAGATAATCTATTGCTAAATAATATCAACAATGGAGTTTTGATATTTAGTGACAGAAGTTGTCTTTGCTATTTTTTGTAGTGATAAAATTGAAATCAAGAATTTCTTTTTCCAAAGAAAAAAATCAATTTTCAGTAGTAGATTGTACCAATTAATGATACTTTATTCGTGTCCTAACTCCTAAGCTTTAGAAAAAATATATACCTTTGAATATATTTTGTGTCCTCTAAATGATTATTTCTTAAAAAACACATCATATAAAAGAGGCTCTCACAAGAAATTAGTGAAAATCTTGGGCTCAGTTTTCAGAAGCGTTTTTGGAGGGGTTTGTGCCGTATAGTTTGAGAGATCGAATGCGGGATGAGTTTGATCATTTGAAGCAGGGCTCCATGTCTATCACCAAGTATGAGGTATGCTTCCATGCCCTATCCAGATATTCAGACACCACTATCTCCGCAGAGCCAAAGAGCATTCAGAAGTTTGTTAAGGGGTTAGATGGTTCCTATCAGTTGGCTACTGCGCAAATGGTTGTTTTAGAGGCTTCCCTTCAGAGAATTATTGAACATACCAAGCTGATTGAGTCTATTACCCAGGGTACTCTGGGAGGCACCAAGAAGGTGCACTAACAGGGCGAGTTTAGTGGTTGCACTTCCCGAGGCAGAGATTTCTCAAGTAGAGGTCCTCATGGTTATAATGGTAGGCAGGTTCAAGCCTGTAATTCCCCATAATTTCCAAGGTTCCTTGCTATGCCTTTAGAGCTAGGAAAAAAATGAGCTATTTGGAGTTTGGAACCTTTGGGAATGTTGTTAGTTTGAATCGGGGGATTTTAGGAGGTAAAGAATGAGAGAAAAATATAATTTTGAAGTCCAAAACAGTGTAGTTCCACATTATCCCCATGCCACGGAGCACGGGGCAAAGAAAATCAGATTTTTGCTTGAACTAGTGGAGGTTCGTGATACCTCCATGTCACGGAGCTGGACGTCCGTGATATCAAAGTGTCATGGAGGCCAGCCTTTACAATATTGGGGTGGCAAGGAGGTTTTTTTTTTTGCAGTGCCTCCTCATGTTTCCTACGAGATTTTAAAGGGCCTTTTGGCCCTTTCCTTATCCAAAACCATCCCCTATTATTCTAAAACATTTCCCTACCTTCATATTAGCCCTAAATCGATTAAAACTTCCTCTTTTATTCTCTCAAGCTTTCAACCTTCAAGTTGCAAGAGAAATCAAGCTAAGGCTCCAAATTCAAAGGATTTCTCCCCATCGTTCATCTTTTAGGTAAGTAAGAGAAATACCTTTTGTGGGGAATCCAATTCATCCCCACAATTGAGTTATAGTTTCATGTTAAGTCATAACTTCAAGTTAGGGTCTTAAGATTTAAATATTCTAAGTGTTGTTCTTGATTTTTATTATAATTTCCTTTCATATACTTTAAGTATTGTGAATTATTCACCGAGTTAAGGTCATTCTTGAACTTGAACTTAATTTCTATAACCAAGAGATTGTTTTCACATAAAGTTTATGACTTGGGAATTTGTATTGAAAGCCGATTTCATGATCAATGGGTTTAACAATAGTCTTGTTATAAAGTATATTCAAATGTAGACAATTTATGAAAAGTTTACAAAAAACCTTTATGTATTATACCATGGCTTGAAAAGTGAAAAGAAGTTATCGTATCTTGAAAAGTGAAAGTAAGTTATAACGATTTAGAGCCAAGGCTCGTAGATAAAGATATGTTTCTTGATACGATATTTTAGAGACTATTATGGTTTCAGAAAAATATTTTTAAGGTTTATGATATGAGCAGCTAGTATGCTTTTGGAAGGATTATTTAACACCGAGTTGGGTATGAGTTTGAGGTCACATACCCCAGAACCACATTGCCACTGTGGGCCTCTGGGCTATGTTTTGGATCCATAAGTTATGTTTCGTCTTATACCTTGGCAAGGTAGAAGATGACTCTTCTCAATGTGGGAAAAACATTAGACTACATGTTGCTAACATGGTTTATGTCTATTAAGAGAAACTCCCTAAAGAAAACTTATTTATTTTAAGAGAATATATGATTGGACGAGGCCACCAGTTTAAAGAGAGTTTTTATGAAGTATTGTTTTTTTCAAGTTTTGTTAGACTTCAGTCATTCATTTTCTAGTCTCAGTTTTAGTTTGATGAATTGTCCTAAAGTTGTTTTATTACATTATTGTATTCAATTGATTTAGGGATTACATTTCATGAAGTTTACTATTGAAGTTTTTACATGCTTTCAATGTTTTTAAATAACTTATTCATTACACTACATTAGTCCTGATTGCTTTCCAAAAAAAGGTCAGTAAGTCTTTTGTTCCAAATCTCCTTACCCATGTCATATGTTATGATTTTATTCAAAAGTTTATTCAATTTCAGTTTTCATTTCATTATTATGTACCAATACATTTAAAGTATTGATGCACTTTTTGGTGCTACATCATTGGACGATATAGTGCCCAACTTTCAGAGATGCAGGCTTATTTAGTAGGCTATGATATCAACTTGAGGGAGTTCTCATTCTTCTAAGGACTTATCAGTATCCAGTCACTAGTTTCTTTTGTTGCATAAAGGTTGGCGTATTAATAATGCAGTAGAGGCTTCATAGACATAGTCAAGTCACGTTTGTTGTAACAAGTTTTAAATAGTTATATTGTTTCTGTTAATAAGATTTCATTCTATTTTATTTCATTTTATTTACAAAATTTAGACCATGTTTCCATCTTCCGTATTTTATTGAAAGTTCTATTTTATTAAATGCATGCTAGGCCTAGTGGTTCTCTTGGTCCATTCGTGGTTTCGGGTGCCGGTTAGGTCCAGGGTGTAGGTTCGGGGCATGAAAAACTTAGTATCAGAGCACAGAGTCTCAAATGTCCTAGGCAGTCTATAAAGCCATGTTAGTAGGATATTATTTATGGTTGTAAGGGTCCCACTTCTATAAATAAGGAACTATGGACATTTAAGAAAATTCTCATTCTTTTTTAATCTATATCATGCACGAAACATATCCCCTAAGAAACTTGTACAAGTTTGTGTGTTACTCCAAGTTACTCTAACTATTCCTCATCTTTGAGGTAGTAGAAATAGTAAAGTTCAATCTCCTATCTTGGTAGTTTCCTCAGATAGAGCCTGCATAAAGTTAAGAGACTGGATAAGGGCTTGAGAAAGCCCATTAGTGCATTTACATCTATTAATTCAAAGATTGCATCCTTGTTTTTATAAATCATGCATTAGAGCCAGGATAAGATAAGTATCCAAACCTTTTTCTAAGCCTTATTTTAGAAAGCATCTTTAAGGGTGATGAAATTATGTGGTTAGATTTGGAAGTTGCAATGTGACCCGGGAATAGTGTGAGTGATGAGGTGATATGTTCTTAAGTATTGGTTGAAGTGTAGTAAGTCTGGTGTAGATTTTGTGGTAGTATTTAGAGTAGGATTTGCTTGTCATGGTGTTTTAAAACTTGTAACTGTGTTAGTATAGATTATATATAGGATCTGAATGGAAGTATAGAGTGATTAAAAAGGGATAGAACTAGACTGCACATTGTGGCTTGAAGAAAGAACCCTTTGATGTTTATGGAGTTATGAAACTAGTTTAGACAGATGATCAAATGAGCAGTAGGTTGTGTGAAAGGAAGTTGTACAACCATCTGGTTCGAGTGCTAGGCTATAATTTTGAGTCGTGAATGATCAGTGAGGTAGGAAAAATATAAGTTTTGGGAATTTAATTTATGTATGTTGATGTGGTATTTGTGAGAAGTAAGTTGTTAAGTTGTGAATGTGTTAGACGAAATATTTTTATGTATGATGTGAAGATCTTTGTTATGTCTATAGGTGAAGTAGAGCCTTAAAGTGTGAGGGAAGGTAATGAGTGTTTATGATAGTAATTATATACTGTTACATGGGGTCATGGGTGGTAAGTGGCTTGTGTGGCTAGCTAGTAGGTTTGTATTATGTTGAGGGATCTATAGATAGTTAGTGTTTAACTTTTGGTATGATGTTGTTTCTGTGGATGTTTGTGAGGATGGTTAAGTAAATGGGAATAGTTGTAGTCTTAAGTTATTGACTTTAGTTTAAGGGGGAGATAGTGAACTGTTAAGCTAAGTCTAGTCTTAGGATCATTAAGTTTCTTTCTAGAGACTTAGGCCTGGGTATGACCTTGTTTTACCTTGCATGCACATTTCCTTTCAATGTTAGTCAAGACATTACTCTGATCCAGCTCTTTTGTGTTAACTCTTCCTCTCCTAATCCACGATCAAAGCCTAGGAAAAGAAGAAGAAGCCTTGCCCATGTTGTGAACTCCTAAGCATGTTTCATGTCTTCCAAATCATGGTTTTTGTGCTCTAAAGAATTCGTTTTTTGTACGCCTTATTAAATATCTTGACCTTGAGTTGAAACATATTGACTCATGTTTATAGCCTAGAGCATTGAAAATAATTTGGTTCATTCTTTCATCCTAGAGTTACCCATCATTCGAGGATGAATGATTCCAAGAGGGAGATAATGTAACGCCTCATAATTTCCAACGTTCCTTGCTATGCCTTTAGAGCTAAGAAAAAATGTGTTATTTGGAGTTTGGAACCTTTGGAAATGTTGTTAGTTTGAATCGAGGGATTTTAGGAAGTAAAGAATGTGAGAAAAATGTAATTTTAAAGTCCAAAACAGTGTAGTTCTATGTTATCCCCGTGCCACGGAGCACGAGGCCAAGAAAAATCAGATTTTCGCTCAAACCAGTGGAGGTTTGTGATACCTCCATGTCACGGACCTGGACCTCCACAATATCAAAGTGTCACGGAGGTCAACCTTTGCGATATTAGGGTGGCACGGAGGTTCTGTTCTTTGCAGTGCCTCCTCTTGTTTCCTACACATTTTTAAAGGGCCTTATAGTGCTTTCCTTATCCAAAACCATCCCCTATTATTCTAAAACGTTTTCATACCTTCCTATTAGCCCTAAATCGATTAAAACTTCCTCTTTTATTCTTCCAAGATTTCAACCTTCATGTTCCAAGAAAAATCAAGCTAAGGCTCCAAATTCAAATGATTTCTCCCTATCTTTCATCTTCAAGATACGTAAGAGCAATACCTTTTATGGGGAACCCTGTTCATCCCCACAATTGAGTTATAGTTTCATGTTAAGTCATGACGTCAAGTTAAGGTTTTTAAGATTCAAATATTCTAAGTGTTGTTCTTGAGTTTGGTTATAATGTCCTTCCATATGCTTTAAATATTGTGAATTATTCACCAAGTTAAGGTCGTTCTTGAACTTGAACTTAATTTCTATAACCAAGAGATTGTTTTCACATAAAGTTTATGACTTGGGAATTTGTATTGAAAGTCGATTTCATGCTCAATGGGTTTAACTATATTCTTGTTATAAAGTATATTCAAAGGTAGTCAATATATGAAAAGTTTATGAAAAAACTTTATGTATTATACCATGGCTTGAAAAGTGGAAAGAAGTTATCGTATCTTGAAAAGTGAATGCAAGTTATAACAATTTAGAGCCAAGGTTCACAGAGAAAGGTATTTTCTTGATACGATATTTTAGAGACAAGTATGGTTTCAGAAAAATGTTTTTAAGGTTTATGATATGAGAAGCTATTATGTTTTAGGAGGATTATTTATCACCGAGTTGGGTATGATTCTGAAGTCACATGCCCCAGAACCACATTGCCACCATTGAACTTTGGGCTAAGTTTTAGATCCATAAGTTATGTTTCGTCTTATACCTGGCAAGGTAGAAGATGACTCTTCTTAATGTGGGAACGATATTGGACTACATGTTGCTCACATGGTTTATGTCGGTTAAGAGAAACTCCCTAAAGAAAACTTACTTATTTTAAGAGAATATGTGATTGGTCGAGGCCACCAATTTAAAGAGAGTTTTTATGAAGTATTGTTTTTTTCAAGTTTTGTTAGACTTCAGTCATTCATTTTCTAGTCTCAGTTTTAGTTTGATGAATTTTATTAAAGTTGTTTTTTTGCATTATTGTAATCAATTGCTTTCGGGCTTACATTTCAAGAAGTTTACTATTTAAGTTTTTACATGCTTTTAATATTTTTAAATAACTTATTCATTGCACTACTTTAGTTTCGACAGTTTTGCAAGAAAAGGTCAATAAGTCTTTTGTTCCACATCTCCTTACCCATGTCATGTGTTATGAGTTAATTCAAAAGTTTATTCAGTTTTAGTTTTCATTTCACTATTATGTACCAATACATTGAAAGTATTGCCGCTCTTTTTGGCTCTACATCATTGGATGATGTAGTTCCTAACTTCCAGATATGCATGCGCATGTACAAACTCGTCAGTAGGCTATTATATCAACTTGAGGGAGTTCTCATTCTTCTGAGGACTTATCAGTATCTAGTCACTAGTTTCTTTTGTTAAATAAAGGTCTGCATATTCGTAATGTAGTGGAGGCTTCATTGACATAGTAATGTCAAGTCAGTTGTAACTAGTTTTAAACAGTTATAATGTTTCTATTAATTAAATTTCATTCTATTTTATTTCATTTTATTTACAAAAGTTAGTCCATGTTTCCACCTTTTGCATTGTATTGAAAGTTCTATATTATTAGTTGCATGCCAGGTCAAATGGTTCTCTCAGGCCATTTGGGGTTCCGGTGCTGATTACATCCAGGGTGTAGGATCGGGGCGTGACAAGTTCACTTTACAGGGATCAAGTGGTAGGCCATCACATTTTGCAGTTTTAGTTAGCTAGGCATCAGGTCATGCGTGTGGTGGTTCCAGCTTTAGTTCTTAGCTCCGAACGGTCATTCTAGTTTATCTGTTCCCCCTCAGATTGAGTAAGGTCATAAAGGATACTTTGTAGGTGAGGAGGTTGGTCATCTGACGAATGATTGTCCTTGGCATGTGTTTGGTCTTGCCCAACAGGGTTCTCAGCTTTAGCTTTTCCCTACTTTTATTTCTACAATCAGAGTTGGTTCACAGAGTGGTAGGGGTAGTGCTATAGGTGCTCGAGGTAGAGGTAGGAGATCTCATTATAGTAGACGTGGGGTTGCTCAGTCTAGGAGCATAAGGGGACATTGTTATGTTGTACATGGGAGACCCAAGGCATAGGCCTCTGATGTAGTTACTACAAGTATCATCACAGTTTGCTACAGATCCGCTTCCATATTATTTGATCCAGGATCTACCTTTTCCTATATGTTTACATATTTTTCTTATTATACTGATACTTCTTGTGGGCCCCTTGCTATGCCTCTTCATATTTCTATACCGTAGGAGATTGTTTAGCTGTAGATTGACTCTACTGATCTTGTGTGTTTACCTTTGCAGGGTGAGAGACTTGGGTAGACTTGATTGTCCTAGATATGGTTCATTTTGTTGTTATCTTGGGTATGGATTGGTTTGCTCCCTATTATGCTTTTTTGGATTGCTATGCCAAGTTAGCTTGGAAGGGTACTCTTAATTCAGATCTGAATGGAGTTATATCTTTTCTACGTACCCACCGCATTGTAGAAATAGGGTACGTATCTTATTTGCCTTATGTTCAAGATACTAGTGTTGCCTCATTGCCTTTTTTGGATTCTATTCGAGTTGTTTGCATGTTCATGGATGTGTTTTCTCGAATTTGCTGGGTATACCTCCAGATCGCAATATTGATTTTGCTATTGATGTGGAGGCGGGCACCAAGCCCATCTCTATTACTTCTTATAGGATGGCCCTGGTTGAGTTAAAAGAATTAAAAGATTTGTTGCAGGATTTGTTGGGAAAGAATTTGAGATCCAGGTATCACCAGTTGAGGACTAAAGCTTCGAATGTTTCGAAGATGGCTTTTTAGACTCGATACGCTCATTATGAATTCTTGGTCTTGTCTTTTGGGTTGACTAATGCCCCAACAACATTTATGGCATAGATGAACTAGGTATTTTGACTGTATCTCGACACCTTTGTGATTATATTTATTGATGATATCTTGATTTATTCCAAGAGTGAGATGGATTATTTGAGACACTTAAGGACTGTACTTTAGAGATTGTGTGATGAGAAGTTGTATGCCAAGTTCTCTAAGTGTGAGTTTTTGTTAGATTTATCTTTTTCTTGGGTCATGTGGAGACTAAGGATGGTATTATAGTTGATCCGGCCATGATAACGACAATTCGTGATAATGCTAGAATTACTTTGTAACACCCCGTACCTTCCCAACCCTACTTGACGACATTGAATAATGGTTACTTAGGTGTCGAGAGCTATAAGTATGTGTTTGGTAATGTTAATGATGAGAAAATTGAAATTTGGCCTCGTACATGTGATTAACCCTTTGTAGAAGGTGTTTTTTGATTTTCATGGAGCATTTGTGGGGTTCAAAATGAGGCTAAGAGGACCTCCAAACAAAGGATATTAAGGGTAATAAGTAAGTTAAAGAATAGGACTTGAAGTATCTAACCAAACCCGCGAAGAAAAGTCGAAAAATGAAATTTTCAAAAAAGTTAAGGCTGGGGCGTGCTATAGGGTATGCCACGCCGCTCTGGGCTAAAATTATTAGTCCAGAGGCAGCAAGCTGTCGCGCCCAAGGGCATGCCTCGCTGGTTTTGCCACTTTTTCAAAGTTGAAAATTTTCTTAAGTTCCAAGGGTGTCCGGGGTCGTACCGAGCCGATTTTTGCCACGTTTCTTCTACAACCATGAGTATATACATGAAATGAGTAAAGTATTATATTGGTATAATAAAATTACTCGAGAACGAATTTGACATCAAAATGACGGTTTTACCCTTATGGTCAAAATAGGTCATACGTGGCTAGAATCACTTGTTTTTGGGATTGAGGCTACGAATATGAATCACGTGAGTGGGAATATTATCGTAACACGTATGAAATGAGTTAAGCATGAGAAATTATTGATTTTATTGGGTTGAGTGAATTGGGCTCAATAAAAGGCCCAAAAATGGAAACAAGACACGGGCTAAGATGGGTCAAATGACCCATTCTTCACCCTTTGACCCTTGAACATGGAATTTAATGCCAAGGAGACTTGAGGGACTATAAATACATGAAAAATCTGATTTTTATTCAAAGGCTTACACTACACTTTTCTAGAAATTTCCCAAAATTGCTCTCAACTCTCAAGAACCCTAAGCCAAATCCTTAGAGCAAAATCATCAATTTCCAAGCTTCGGTAAGTAATTATTCTTATGGAATAATATATTATATGCATGGGAGAGTATGTAAATCATGTTGTTTACTCTTGGAAGTGTTGAATAGGGCACTTTGTGTTTTTGTTAAAAGATGTGAATCCATGGAATTGTAACTTGAAGTATGACTTGTGACTTTGATGAAAGAGCATGGTATGGATGAAATATGAACTTGTATGGTGTGATTTTGTTATTAAACTTGTTTTTTCCATATAAGTGTAAATTATGGGATTTTGGCCGATATGTGCTATGAGGTGTATTAAGGTAATTTGGTGGATTATTTGTGATGTGGTGTGGATGAGAAGGTGTAAAGGGGAAGTGTTGTGGCGAAATGTATTGATTATCATGTATTGGTCAATGTTGGGAATATTGTGGGATTTTTGGAATAATAATTTCACCAATGGTTTTTTCAAGGGGAAATGGCATGTTTAAAGGCAAACATGTAACTCATTGACATTATGTGCATTTGAAGGATAGTTGGTGGTTAATGTAAATTCCGTTATGTATTTGTGTTGTAGAGTGAAACATAAGGAAGGAGCGGGACGTTGTATGCACAACTAAGGTTGTATAGTCGTATTGAGAACACAAGGTATGTAAGGTTACTCTTTCCGTATCTTTTTGCAGCATATAGTGAACACCTTGTTGTGGTACTTAATCATTTACGAAATGTCCTAAGGCATCTCGTTTCAGGTTATCATCTATTGTTAATCACATATATGTTACTCTTGGTCTATTGTCATTCATGAATCACATAATTATGAACATGGTTCCAAGTTCCAATAATGTTGTCACTACTAAAGGAAACTGTTTCAAGGAAAGTGACGACGTAAGGAGAATCTTTTCATTCTTATGTCACATACTCCTCATTCTTTAGTCATTGTTGTTCATGAGTTACATAATTATGGACATGCTCCAAAACTCCCAATAATGTTGTGTTCATAAGCTTCCAATAATGTTGGGGCCTTATCTATATACATTAACCTCTCATAACTGATTGTATCAATCTCTCATAAGTAGATGAATCAATCTCTCGCAAGTAAAGGTTTCAACTTCAAATATAAAGAATGAGGTAATGCATATATGTCTCTCATAAGGGTTAAAGAATGAAGTAAGGTATAATTTTGAGTGTATGAATGGGGTGAAATAAACACCTTCATGATGACGATCCTAAAATTATGAGTGTATCCATGGGGTGACATAAACACCTTCATGATGATATCCATGGGGTGAAAGAACACACCTTCATGATGACTATCCCAATATTTTGGGTGTATCCATGGGGTGGCATGAACACCTTCATAGTTATGTATTTCAGCTAGAGACTTTTGTAGATATATGTGGGTATGTGTATGATGGTGAAAGAAAGAGATATATGTCCTTTTGACTCGAGGGCCCCAACGGACAAGTTTCTTTAATGTATATATAATGTTCCATGATATTCGCACTTAGCATTTTATGTCTTTACGAGGTGGTGATGAATCTTATGGACTGCATATGATTGGGAATGAGTAAAGATTGGTTCTCTTGAGCCTTATCGGCTTCGGGTACCAGTCCGGCCCGAATGGGATTTTGGGTCGTGACAAAAATGGTATCAGAGCAGGTCAGTCTAAGGGTGTCTACAAAGCCGTGTCTGAGTAGAGTCTTACTTATCGATGTGTTGTGCACCACATTTATAAGTAGGAGGCTACGGGACATTTAGGATGTTGTTTCTTTTCTTCACTTCTAGATCGTGCAATATAGCCTGTGTTGTAAGTTAAATCATATCTAACCATGGTGATTGGTTTTATTGATATAGAAACTGCCGATGATGAGAAGAGGTAGAGGTAAGAGGAAGTAGGTAGATATGCCTGCTGAAGAAGGAATGAGTAGATTACCACCTGAACAAGCTAGTCAAGGTAGAGCTGACGCTGAAATTGCATCGCGAACTTCTTCTACTCTTCCAGCTCCGGAAGAGCCAAGAGGTAGAGAAGTACCGATAGAACCTCTTATAAATGCGACTGCTCAGGATATAAGAAATGCGGTGCACTTGTTAACTCAGATAGTCGTTGCACAAAATCAAGGACAAGTTGGTCCATTCTTTGCACAAAAGAGGGGTAGTCAAATGCAAAGGGGAATGGCACAAGCATTTGAAAGAAGGCCTTCTAAGAGGGCTCGATTTGGGGGACAGCCCATGGCATCCCGAGGAGGATTTGGGCCTCAGATTTTTAACAGATCGCCCAGGCCATTATTCCCTCATTCTATAGTACATGTTTTACCCCGATCCCAAGGGATTAGAGGCAACCATTTTGGGCAAAGAAGTGAGATCCAGGATTCACGAACAATAGAGTATCAAGCACAAGGAAGTATGAACCAGTCAAAATCTCCCCAACAGCCGTGTCAGCGCTGCAGAAGATATCATTTGGGTGAATGTCGGTTGGTAACAAATCTTTCCTTTTGGTGTGGTATAGCGGGGCATAAAATGAAAGAGTGTCCACAGAAAAGCATGGGTAGCACGACACGACCTACGGGATTAGTCGTGGCATCCTCCTCGTTAGGTGTACAGCCTACGGGACATGGCAGAGGTTCTAAAGGAGCATCTAGCTCTAGCGGAGCTCTACATTGCACCAATGCTCCAATAGACCGGCAAAATTCAGAAGCTCCTCCTGATGGAGTGACAGGTATATTATCCGTCTTTTCATATTAAGTATATGCATTAATTGATTCAAATTTTGCCCTATCATATGTTACTTCGTGGATTGTTGACCAATTTGAAAGAGCACCAGAATTACCAGTCACGCCATTGGAGTCGAATATACGGTAATTAAAAGACTATACCGCAAGTGTATAGTAACTGTTTTGGTTGATCTTATTAAGCTGGAAATGGTGGATCCTGATGATTATAATGGGAATGGATTGGTGGGTTTCTTGTTATGCCATGGTGAATTGCCGGGCTAAGAAGGTATATTTTCATTGTCCATACGAACATGTTCCTGAGTGGAAGGATAATGTGGGGGAACCAAGGAGAATTTTATTTTCTATCTTAAAGCGAAGTAATTGATAGCCAAGGGATATGTATGTCAATTAGTCTGAGAGCACGGTATTGATGTGAAACCACCAAATCCTCAATAGGTTCCGGTGGTCAATGACTTTCTTCATATAATTCCTGACGAATTTTCAGGCTTACCCCCGAAATGGGAATTAGAGTTTAGTATGGATGTGATTCCAGGCATTCCGCCTATTTCTCTTCCTCCGTATAAAATGGCTCCAGCAGAGATGCGGGAAACAAAAAGAACAAGTAAAAGGTTTGGCGGACAAGGGGTACATGAGATCTAGTATGCCCTTTGGGGTGCACCCATGTGGAAAAAATTGGTACTCGAGAACGTGTATTGACTATTGGCAACTGCATAAAGTAATGATCCAGAACAAATATCCTCTCCCAAGAATTGACACTTTGTTTGATCAGTTACAGGGTGCCAAGTGTGTTGTTCCTTGTTATCAAAAGGATTATATCCACTCTTCCTACACTAATTTCTCTGGAACGAGAGTGACTTGAGATCGGGTTATCACTAAAGTTAAAGTTAGAAACAAAGATATACCCAAGACAGCTCTCCGAACATGGTACGACTATTATGAATTCTTAGTTGTGTCATTGGGACCAACAAACGTACCAGTTGTTGTTATGGATTTGATGCGTAGGGTGTTCAAACCATTCTTAGATGATATTCTGGTTTAATCAAGATCACAAAAGGGACCATGCCAATTACGTACGACAGGTGTTACAAGATTCTTCGGGATCGTAAGTTGAATTTAAAGTTCTCTAAGTATGAATTTTGATTATATCCATAGCGTTCTTGAGTTACATTGTATAGGATGAAGGAATAAAAGTCGGTACCCAAAAGATAGAAGCGTCGGAAAAAAAAAAAGAAAGGGAAAGATATGTACACACAAGACAAGTAGGTTTCAGTAGAACGATGCATGCGAGAAAAGTTTTCAAGGGCTGAAAGATAAATTAACTTCTACACCAATTTTAGTATTTCTCGAAGGCACAAAAGGTTATGCAATGTGTTGTGATGCTTCCGGGGTTGACCTCGGATATGTGTTAATGCAGCATGGTAAGATAACAGTATGTGCCTCATGACACCTGCAGCCATTAGGGAGAAACTATCCCACACATGATCTTGAGGTAACAGTTGTGGTATTTATTTGAAAGATGGATTTGTATTGATATACAAATGTTGATCATAAGAGTTTGCAATATGTCCTAAAGTAGAGGGATTGAAATCTGGGGTAGGGAAGATGACTCAATTTATTAAGGGATTAAGATAAGATACTGAGATCACATTCGGGAAAAGCAAATGCAGTGGTCGATGCGTTAAGCCGCAAAGCACTAGGAAGTACTAATGGTTGGTTCGTGGGGACACAAGGTATAGTTGAGGATCTACATATTAATTAAACAGTTTGGTAGTACATTTACTTGAAACTCCAGATCAAAGGGTTATGGAGCAAAATGCGATAAAGTCTTCATTCGTAGAGGTGAAGAAAAAGCAACATGCGAATCCAATTTCTAGTTCGGCTGAAAAAGGAACGTACCACAAGGTTCGATGAAATTTGACCTTACGCAAGAGGGAATATGTAAGGTAGAGTAGGTATACCAAATATAGATGAACTAAGGAAATGAATTATAACGGAAACACATCATTCACGATATTCTATTTTATTTGGGAGAAACCAAAGTGTACCATGGGTTGGTAAAAAGGCATTGGTGAGGCAATATAAAGACGAAGAACATTATAGAATTTGTAGCTCCTTGACCAAATTGTCAATAAGTAATAACAGAGCATCAGAAACCTGGAGGTTATATGCCATGTATACATTTTTCCAGGTTAAAATAAGACATAGTTAACATGGATTTTATCGCAAGTTTGCCTCATACACATAAGGGTTGTCTCATATGTGTTAGGAATGTTATTCCACGTGAGAGATAGCTGACAGGTTTACCTACACATCATCACACATGTTGCCTTTAAAGACCACTTACATGGCTGAAGAATATGTGAGGTTGTATATTAAAGAGGAAGTACAACTATACGGAGCTCCGAAATCTATTACAACAGGCAGGGGAGCTCAATTTACTACACATTTTTTTGAAGTTTCTTTTCAAGAAAAGGTTGGGTACATAAGTGAATTTGGGTACAACTTATCACCCTCAGATGAACGGACAAACGGAATATACTATCCAAATACTTGAAGGTATACTACGAACCTGTACGAGAGACTTAAAAGGTAGTTGGGGATGATCATCTACCCCTTATTGGATGTGCTCATCATGATAGCTATTAGACAAGTATCAAAATAGTACCTTACAAAGGTTTATATAGAAGAAAGTTTAAATCATCAATTGGGTGGTTTACACCGAGTGGAACTGCCTTATTTGGGGCTAGATTTGGTTCACTACGCTATAGAGAAGGTTAAGGGAGTACGACAGTAGCTACAAGCTAAAACAAGACATATGCTGAGATCCATTATTTTTATTAAATGTACAAGCTATGTGGGATGTCACTTATGAAGGGGTATATATTGCCATTCTATATAGATAAGTGGGAAAGATGGAAAAAAATATATAGCCTTGGCAAAAGTACAGTGGAGAAACCGAATCACGTAGGGAGCCAAGGAAATAATGAAGTCAAAGTACCCGTGACTATTTCAAACAGGGGAGAAAGTTCAGGTATGGAGTTGGGACAATAACAAGGAAGTATCCATAAGTATTATGTGTATATGCATATATATGTTAAGATAGAGATGCATGGGATATACATGAGACGATGTTACTAACATTCGAGGATGAATGTTTCAAAGGGGGGAAGAATGTAACACCCCGTACCTTCCCAACCCTACTTGACGACATTGAATAATGGTTACTTAGGTGTCGAGAGCTATAAGTATGTGTTTGGTAATGTTAATGATGAGAAAATTGAAATTTGGCCTCGTACATGTGATTAACCCTTCGTAGAAGGTGTTTTTTGATTTTCATGGAGCATTTGTGGGGTTCAAAATGAGGCTAAGAAGACCTCCAAACAAAGGATATTAAGGGTAATAAGTAAGTTAAAGAATAGGACTTGAAGTATCTAACCAAACCCACGAAGAAAAGTCAAAAAATGAAATTTTCAAAAAAGTTAAGGCTGGGGCGTGCTATAGGGTATGCCACGCCGCTCTGGGCTAAAGTTTTTAGTCCAGAGGCAGCAAGATGTCGCGCCCAAGGGCATGCCACGCTGGTTTTGCCACTTTTTCAAAGTTGGAAATTTTCTTAAGTTCCAAGGGTGTTCGGGGTCGTACCGAGCCGATTTTTGCCACGTTTCTTCTACAACCATGAGTATATACATTAAATGAGTAAAGTATTATATCGGTATGATAAAATTACTCGAGAACGAATTTGGCATCAAAATAACGATTTTACCCTTATGGTCAAAATAGGTCATACGTGGCTAGAATCACTTGTTTTTGGGATTGAGGCTACGAATATGAATTACGTGAGTGGGAATATTATCGTAACATGTATGAAATGAGTTAAGCATGAGAAATTATTGATTTTATTGGGTTGAGTGAATTGGGCTCTATAAAAGGCCCAAAAATGGAAACAAGACATGGGCTAAGATGGGTCAAATGACCCATTCTTCACCCTTTGACCCTTGTACATGGAATTTAATGCCAAGGAGACTTGAGGGACTATAAATACATGAAAAATCTGATTTTTATTCAAAGGCTTACACTACACTTTTCTAGAAATTTCCCAAAATTGCTCTCAACTCTCAAGAACCCTAAGCCAACTCCTTGGAGCAAAATCATCAATTTCCAAGCTTCGGTAAGTAATTATTATTATGGAATAATATATTATATGCATGGGAGATTATGAAAATCATGTTGGTTACTCTTGGAAGTGTTGAATAGGGCACTTTGTGTTTTTGTTAAAAGATGTGAATCCATGGAATTGTAACTTGAAGTATGACTTGTGACTTTGATGAAAGAGCATGGTATGGATGAAATATGAACTTGTATGGTGTGATTTTGTTATTAAACTTGTTTTTTCCATATAAGTGTAAATTATGGGATTTTGGCCGATATGTGCTATGAGGTGTATTAAGGTAATTTGGTGGATTATTTGTGATGTGGCATGGATGAGAAAGTGTAAAGGGGAAGTGTTGTGGTGAAATGTATTAATTATCATGTATTGGTCAATGTTGGGAATATTGTGGGATTTTTGGAATAATAATTTCACCAATGGTTTTTTCAAGGGAAAATGGCATGTTTAAAGGCAAACATGTAACTCATTGACGTTATGTGCATTTGAAGGATAGTTGGTGGTTAATGTAAATTCCGTCATGTATTTGTGTTGTAGAGTGAAACATAAGGAAGGAGTGGGATGTTGTATGCACAACTAAGGTTGTATAGTCGTATTGAGAACACAAGGTATGTAAGGTTACTCTTTCCGTATCTTTTTGTAGCATATAGTGAACACCTTGTTGTGGTACTTAATCTTTTTTGAAATGTCCTAAGGCATCTCGTTTCAGGTTATCATCTATTGTTAATCACATATACGTTACTCTTTGTCTATTGTCATTCATGAATCACATAATTATGAACATGGTTCCAACTTCCAATAATGTTGTCACTACTAAATGAAACTGTTTCAAGGAAAGTGACGACGTAAGGAGAATCTTTTCATTCTTATGTCACATACTCCTCATTCTTTAGTCATTGTTGTTCATGAGTTACATAATTATGGACATGCTCCAAAACTCCCAATAATGTTGTGTTCATAAGCTTCCAATAATGTTGGGGCCTTATCTATATACATTAACCTCTCATAACTGATTGTATCAATCTCTCATAAGTGGATGAATCAATCTCTCGCAAGTAAAGGTTTCAACCTCAAATATAAAGAATGAGGTAATGCATATATGTCTCTCATAAGGGTTAAAGAATGAAGTAAAGTATAATTTTGAGTGTATCCATGGGGTGAAATAAACAACTTCATGATGACGATCCTAAAATTATGAGTGTATCCATGGGGTGACATAAACACCTTCATGATTATATCCATGGGGTGAAAGAACACACCTTCATGATGACTATCCCAACATTTTGGGTGTATCCATAGGGTGGCATGAACACCTTCATGATGGTATTATTTTTCCCACTGATCAGTTGGGCCCGGGCAACATATAATTAATGACTGGCAAGCAAGTAAGAAGAGGTACAAAAATGAAGTAAGTATCGAAAGTAATGCACGCAGTTCCAAATATATAGATTAATGGTTTAGCCATAATGGGCATGTCCCTTATGATTATTTTTCCATGAAAGTTCTTATATACTGATTTAGTTTCATACAGCCTTACATACTCAGTACATTCTTCGTACTGACCCCTCTTGGGGAATTCACCTTACTTGCTGCAGGCGCAGGTACTAGTAGACCTCCACTGTAGGTTGCAGATCTTTTGTGTACTTTTGGTGAGCTCCAGTTGATTCGGGGCTTCCTGAGTTGCTATGTACATTTGTTTTGGTATTGTATATGAGTATAGAGAGGGGTGTTGTCCCGACTCTAAGTTTGTCATAGTTATGTATTTCAGCTAGAGGCTTTTGTAGACATATGTGGGTATATGTATGATGGTGAAAGAAAGATATGTATGTCCTTTTGAATCGAGGGCCCCAACGGCCAAGTTTCTTTAATGTACATATAATGTTCCATGATATTTGCACTTAGCATTTTATGTCTTTACGAGGTGGTGATGAATATTATGGCGTGCATATGATTGGGAATGAGTAAAGATTGGTTCTCTTGGGCCTTATCGGCTTCGGGTGCCAGTCCGGCCCGAATGGGATTTCGGGTTGTGACATACTTCTCCTACCAAGATTCAGAGTTTTATTTCTTTGGTGGGTTACTATCGGCTTTTTGTATAGGGTTTTTCATCTATTGTGGTTCCTTTGACTAAGTTGACTCAGAAGAAGGTTACCTTTCAGTAGTCGAATGCTTGTAAGGCGAGCTTTCAAAAGCTCAAGGAATTATTGACTTGGGCTCCAATCTTGACTTTGTCCAAGGAGGGCGTGGGTTTTACCATGTTTTATGATACTTATGGCATTAGTTTATATGCAGTATTTATACCGAAGGGTAAGTGATTGCATATGTATCTCATCATTTGAAGCCTCATGTGAAGAATTACCCTACCCATGATTTGTAGTTGGCCGCGGTTGTGTTTTTGTTGAAGTTGTGGAGGCATTACTTATATGGAGTCTGTTGTGAAATTTTCTCAGATTATTGTAACCTTTAGTACTTCTTTACCCTATGATATCTTAATATGATACACTGACATTGGCTTGAGTTGCGTAAGGATTATGACCTCATAATTCTTTATCATCCAGGTAAGGATAACATGGTTGCGGATGCCTTGATTCAAAAATCGGCTAGTATGGGGAGTTTGGCTCATCACTTGACTCACGGGTGGCCTTTATCCTTTGAGGTTCAGTCTTTAGCTAACCAAATGGTTAGGCTTGACATTTCAACACCTAAATATGTTTTAGCCTTTGCTGATGCTAGATCTTTCTTGATGAGCATATTCCGGCTCACCTGTTTGATGATGATAGTTTGAGAGTGATTCGATATAATGTGTTGAGTGGCAAGGCTAAAGCAGCATCTCTTGATTTTGATGGTGTTTTAAGGATTAGTGGCCAAGTTTGTGTGTCAAGAGTTGGTGGATGGGTGAGATTGATTTTGGAGGAGGCGCATTGTTCCAGATACTCTATTCATCTAGGTATGACCAAGAGTATCGTGGTTTAAAGCAGCATTACTGGTGGGGTGGTATGAAGAAGGATGTAGTAGACTTTGTAGCTCGTTACTTGTGTTTTCATTAGGTAAAGGCCAAGCATTTAAAATCGAGTGGTTTTCTTCAGAGGTTACCTATTCCTGAGTGGAAGTGGGAGCGGATCACTATGGATTTCATGAGTGAGTTGCCTCATACTTCTCATGGTTCTAAAAGCGTCTGGGTCATTGTGGATCAATTGACCAAATTGACTTATTTCATCCACATTCAAATTCCTTCAGTGCCAAGATATTTGCTCATATCTATATTCTATAGATAGTTCGTCCTCATGGGGTACCCATGTCTATTATTTTAGATAGAGGCTCAGGTTTACTTCTAGCTTCTGGAGGATGTTTTAGGAGGAGTTGGGTACTCAGGTGGACCTTAGCACAACTTTCCACCTTAGACTGATGGGTACTTGGAGCGGACTATTTAGGTTTTGGAGGATATGTTTCGTACATGTGTTGTGGACTTCGAAGGTCAGCAAGAGCAACATTTATCCTTAGCGGAGTTTACTTATAATAATAGCTACTATTTGAGTATTGAGATGGCACCTTTTGAGGCGTTGTATGGTAGGCATTGTCGATCTCCGATTGGTTAGTTTGAGACTTTCGAGGTTAGACCCTATGGTACCGACTTGCTTCACATGTTTTTGGATGGAGTTTGGCTGATTCAAGATAGGCTTCGGGTAGCCCAGAGTAGACAAAAGAGTAATGCCAACTGCAGATTTCGTGCCTTCAAGTTTGGGATTGGTGATCGGGTTTTCATACGTGTGTTGTGCATGAAGTATGTAATAAGGTTTAAAAATAGGGGTAAACTTAGCCCGAGGTATATTATACCTTTCGAGATACTTCAGACAGCTGGGGAGGTTGCTTAAGTGTTGCCTTACTTCCAAACCTTTTAGTCGTTCTTCCAGTCTTTTATGTATCCATACTTCAGAGTTATATTACGGATGAGTCTCACGTGCTTCATTGGGACTCGATTCATTTGTATGAGATGTTGACCTTTGTTGAGGAGCCAATTTCCATTTTAGCTAGGGATGTTAGACGGTTGAGTTCTAGAGATATTCCTATAGTTAAGGTTCAGTGTAGACACCATTCCATTGAGGTGGCTACTTTGGAGGTTGAGTCCGACATGCGCAGTAGTTACCCTCAGCTCTTTACGAATTCAGGTACTTCTTTCACTTTTTAGTTTGAGGACAAACTAGAGT
This sequence comes from Capsicum rhomboideum, assembly GCA_031232105.1. Classification (NCBI taxonomy): domain Eukaryota; kingdom Viridiplantae; phylum Streptophyta; class Magnoliopsida; order Solanales; family Solanaceae; genus Capsicum; species Capsicum rhomboideum. The sequence goes on from CP124714.1 coordinate 155,392,507, forward strand.
CTTAGTGGCGGATACTGTAATGACCTGAAATGTGAAATTTTGCTTTATATGTGTTTTGACCATTTTGCACTTTCCTGTAGTTGCTACGTGTTAATGTTTAGGTATAGGGATAGTTGGCATGGTTCCCAATGCCTTCGGGAGGCTTTTGGGAGAGTTTGTGGTTCTTAGAGGCTTTGAAAGTTCTATAGTTGACTTCGATCAGCATTTGATGTTTTCAGTGCTGGATAGCAATTTAGATAGTTCCAATGAATTTGGAGTGTTGAATTTAGGTTACCCACGAGGTTGGTTCAGGTTTGGAACCTTTATATTGCATTTTGACCCTCATTGTAGAAACTAGTTAAAATAAGCTTTAAGGGGTCTCGGGGGTTAATTTTTGAAAACGATCATTTTTTAAAAATATGTCGTTGCCATTGAGTCCAGAATGTCAAAAATAGCCTAGTAGTATAGTTCATTTGCGTTCATGGGTTTCCAAAACTCTTAGGGGATAGATTGAAAACTTTGCTACTTAGCGAAGTTGCAGATACAGCTGAAGCTGGTGCAGTATCTTTAGCGCCAATTGACCGCTTTAGTGGTATCTACTTTAGCGACAATGCACCACTTTAGCAGTCGTTTGACCAATCAACCGGTTTCTAAAACGGGCACTTTACCGCTTTAGCTACTATTGCTTTAGTGATAGAGGGACCGCTTTAGCTGAGCCAGTCAAGTTGGCCAGGCGGCTTTGGCAGTCACCAGCCGGTTAATGAATCCTTGGGGTGCACCTGTATTGTTTATGAATAAAAAGGATGGTTCTATGCGTATGTGTATCAACTATTAGAAATTAAACAAAGTAACTGTTAAGAACAGGCATTCTCTTCCTTTTATTGATGATTTATTTGACCAGCTTCAGGGTGTTTCCGTGTTTTCTAAGATTGATTTCTGATTCGGGTATCACCAGTTGAGGATTAAAGCTTTGAATATTTCGAAGATGGCTTTTCGGACTTGATAAGATTATTATGAGTTCTTGGTCTTGTCTTTTGGGTTTACCAACGCCCCAACAACATTCATGGCATTGATGAACTGTGTATTTCGACCATATCTCAACTCCTTTGTGATTGTATTGTTAGAAGATATCTTCATTTATTCCATGAGTGAGGTCGATCATATGAGACACTTAAGTACTGTACTTCAGAGATTGTGTGATGAGAAGTTGTTTGCCAAGTTCTCCAAGTGTGAATTTTGGTTAAATTTTATCTCTTTCTTGGGTCATGTGGTGACTAAGGATGTATTATGGTTGATCCATCCAAGCTAGCGGAAATTCATGATTATGTTAGACCTATATCTCCTACCAAGATTCAAAGTTTTGTTTGTTTGGTGGGTTACTATCGGCTTTTTGTAGAGGGTTTCTCGTCTATTACAGCTCCTTTGACTAAGTTGACTCAGAAGAAGGTTACTTTTTAGTGGTCGAATGCTTGAGAGGCGAGCTTTCAAAAGCTCAAGGAGTTGTTGACTTCCGCTCCACTCTTGACTTTGCCCAAGGAGGGTGTGGGTTTCACCGTATTTTGTGATACTTCTGGCATTGGTTTAGGTGTAGTGTTGATACTGGAGGGTAAGTGATTTCTGGCGTTGGTTTAGATGCAGTGTTGATGCTGGAGAGTAAGTGATTGCTTATGCGTCTCGTCAGTTGAAGCCTTATGTGAAGAATTATCCTACCCATGATTTAGAGTTGGCCGCGGTTGTTTTTTTGTTAAATTTATGGAGGCATTACTTGTATAGAGTCTGTTGTGAGATTTTCTCGGATCATCGTAGCCTTCAATACTTCTTTACCCAATGAGATCTTAATATGATTCATCGACGTTGGCTTGAGTTGCTTAAGGATTATGACCATGCTATTTTTTATCATCCAGGTAAGGATAACGTGGTTGCGGATACCTTGAGTCAGAAGTCAGCTAGTATGGGGAGTTTGGCTCATCGCTTAACTCAGGAGCAACCTTTAGCCTTAGTGGTTCAGACTTTAGCTAACCAAATGGTTAGGCTTGTCATTTCAGCACCGAGATATGTTTTTCCCTTTGTTGATGCTAGATCTTTCTTGATGGAGCAGATTTGAGCTCACCAGTTTGATGATGATAGTTTGAGGGTTATTCGAGATGAGGTGGTGAGTGGAGAGGCTAAGGCAGTGTCTCTTGATTTTGATGGTATTTTAAGAATTAGTGGCCGAGTTTGTGTACTGATAGTTGGTGGATGGGTGAGATTGATTTTGGAGGAGGCGCATTGTTCTAGATACTCTATTCATCTAGGGGTGACCAAGAGTATCGTGGTCTAAAGAAGCATTACTGGTAGGGTGGTATGAACAAGGATATAACAAACTTTGTAGGTCGTTACTTGTGTTTTCAGTAGATAAAGGCCGAGCATTTAAGACTGAGTGGTTTCCTTCAGAGGTTACCTATTTCTGAGTGGAAATGAGAGTGGATTACTATGGATTTCATGAGTTGGTTGCCTCATACTTCTCGTGGTTCTGAAAGCATCTGGGTCATTGTGGATCAATTGACCAAATTACCTCATTTCATCCCTATTCAGGTTTCCTTCAGTGCCGAGATGTTGGCTCGTATCTATGTTCAATAGATAGTTCATCCTCATGGGGTACCCATGTCTATTATTTCAGATAGAGGCTCAGGTTCACTTCTAGCTTCTGGAGGACATTTCAGCTGGGTACTCAGGTGGAACTTAGCACAACTTTCCACCTCAGACCGATGGACAGTCGGAGTGGACTATTCAGGTTTTGGAGGATATGCTCGGCACATGTGTTGTGGACTTTGGAGGTCAGTGGGAGCAACATTTAGCCTTCACGGAGTTTACTTATAATAATAGCTACTATTTGAGTATTGAGATGGAACCTTTTGAGGCGTTGTATGGTAGGCATTGCCGATCTCTGATTGGTTGGTTTGAGACTTCTGAGGTTAGACCTTGTGGTACCGACTTACTTCGTGAGTTCTTGGATAGAGTTTGGGTGATTCAGGATAGGCTTCGGGCTGGTTTAGGTTTGGGACCTTTATATTACATTTCGACCCTCGTTGTAGAGACTAGTTAAATAAGCTTTAAGGGGTACCGGGGGTTAATTTTTGAAAATGATCATTTTTCAAAAATCCAACGTTGCCATTGAGTACGAAAAGTAGAAAATCGCCTAGTAGCATAGTTCATTTGCATTTATGGGTTTCCAAACGAATCTCAGGGGATCGATCAGTAACTTTGAAACTTAGAAAAATTGCAGATGCAGCTGAAGCTGGTGCAGTATCTTTAGTGGCCAATTGATCGTTTTAGAGGTAGCTACTTTAGCGGCAATGCACCACTTTAGCGGTCGCTTGACCAAACGCCTGATTGCTAAAGCGGGCACTTTATCGCTTTAGCTGGTGCCACTTTAGCAATAGGGGGACCATTTTAACGGAGCCAACCATGTTGGCCAGGCCGCTTTAGCGGTCACCAGTCGCTTAAGCAGTGACCGCTTTAGTGGTCATTTAGCTGCTAAAGCTTCCAGCGCTAGTATAGTATATAAAGCAAATTTTTGTGATTTTTCACCATTTTTGGACCTTTGAGCTTCGGGTTTGAGGTTTTCATCACCATTTGAGCTTGGGTAAGCGCCAAAACATTATTCTCATTACCTTACATAATTTATATTATTAATAACACTCTTTAATCTTGATTTCAAAATGGATTTTTGAGGATTTTTACGGTGAAGCTTAAAATGGTTTTTCTTTGATTTGGACCTCGTTTTCAACTCATTTTTGCTTGGGTTTTCAACTATAGACTCCTATAATCTTTGGAAATGTAATTCTAAAATAAAATTCTAGTTTTACCCATTTTGTTTTCGAACCCATTTTTGGAACCCATTTTGGACGCGACTTGAATATGATCAATTTGGGTATCATTAGCTTTCTTTTAATGCGTGGATGTTATATTTTATGTTTAAGTTGATTCCTAGACCGTTCAAAAGGGGAAGTCTCCATGTTGAAGGACTTTAGTCTTGGATTTTGACACTTTGAGGTAGGTTATGGCTTAACTTTCTTCGGACTAGGCTGGGTATTTAATAAATAAGTAAAGCATGCTATGGGTTGGAGAAAAACTATGGGAATTTTTTCCGAGCTACACATATATTGAGTGATGCCCGTGTGGGGGCTTATATTCTCATTGTTGATTGGTGATCTTTTATATAGTTGTTGCCCGAGTGGGGGCTTTATTTGACATCATTGGCCTTATTTGTGCATTTACATGTCTTATTCTTAATATGATGTTAAGCTTGGGCTTGAATAGATATTGTAGGACTTATTGAGCATTGTTTGCCTTTATCATGATGGAAATACCCAAATTGGGGGTTTGATATGATATTAATGATGTCCTGCATGACTAATTTTCTGATGTTGCGCAATAAGATATTGAGATTGTGATTATTTACACATTGAGTTGATTCTGAGCTCACTTTTACATGTATTTAATGGATTATCATCTTTATACTGATTGGTTGTGAGCATTATATCCTCATTTCATACATGCATATTCATGAGACAGTAGTACCACTGAGAAAATACTGATTTTTAAAGAAAATGTGACATTTTTAAAAATGCCTAGATCGAAGGATGTGTCGGTCAGGTTGATTGAGATATGAGAAATACTTTATAGACCTTAATCCATGAACATTAGACGGAGAGGTGGATTGCGATTATAAGACAGATATACGGGTTGCGAACCCTCCATAGGTCCCATTTTGGGAGTGCTGAGGCTTGGTAGGTGTATACAGAAAGTCATGTGATGGATTTCAAATCATTTATCATTATCTCATCTCATTGCATACGCATTTTGTGTTGTTTTCATAGACTTGGCATGTATTTAGTTGTTGTACTTGTTTGATCATATTTGCTTCTACTCGTTCTTCCTTCATAAATATATATATATATATATATATATATATATATTAGAATTGTTAGTGGAGACGATGTGAACTACTGTTTGGGAACTTTTCTGTTTGCAAGTGACGTGCTCATAATATTTTTTTACTTGTATTATTTTTTGCTTTGCTCAGTCATCCTATGATACCTACATAGTACAAGTGGACCGTACTCATCCCTACTATGCCCTTTCAGTGCAGATCCTAGTACGAGTGCGAGACACAACGGTTGAGTTCGTGTGGGAGTTTGGTGGATCTTCGAGGTACTGGTGTGCTCCATAATGTTCGGGGCTGATTACGGAACTCCTCTTATTCTACCTATATCTTTACTTACTAGCAGAGACAAACTATATTTACTATCAGAGACAAACTTATGTAGTATTTTTAGATATTCAGATTTGTATTTAGATGTTCTTCGCATTTATGACACGTGGTTTTGGGATTTGATGTATTTTCTTTGGATTTTCTATTATCTATGTGTTATGGCCTGTATTCGTTCTAAAAGTCTAGTATTTTACCGTTAAATTTCATATTTTGGTCTTTCCTTATGTTTTAGAGTTTTTGGCTTACTTACCAAGGCTGGGTCGAGGTAGGTGCCATCATGACCTCAACTTTTGGGTCGTGACAATACCTTTGAATATTTTTTTGTGTCCTCTAAATAATCATTTTTAAAAAAATACATCATATAAAAGAGGATCACCAAGAAATTAGTGAAAATCCACAATTTATCAAGCATCATAAACAACAACAACAAAAAAGAATCCAAAAAGGTGGATTTTTATTTGTAAATTATAAAAAATAAAAGATAAATCATACTTAAGTGAATAGTCTTTTAGTTTCTCATCCTCTCTCTCATCAACTATGTAAGTCTTTGTAAGTTCATCTGCCATCAACCTTTTCAACGTACTTTCATCATCTTCGTCATTAGAATTTGTTTGATGATACAAACTCTTAAATGTCCTTTTAAATTCTTGGGCTTAATCTTACATTCTATAGGCGACAAGTTAAAAATACGCCCACATCGATCTAAACTGGCATTGGAGAAATCGGCCGCCACAATTTTCCAATTCTCTATTCCATGGTGTCACACTAAACATGCAAGCCACATATCATCTAAGAGTTTCTCCATTTTTGAATGAAAATTTTTGAGTGTTTTTTTCAGAGGAACAAAATCATTTGGTGAATTATGATTCAATTTTTTTCTTTATAAAATGGTGATACTTTACAGTAAACAGAAGATGCTGGATTTTGTGAATGTGATTGGCATAATACATAAGCATACCCTTTAACTTGGCCCCAACTGGCATTATGCCATTTAACTTTGGATATGCATAAGTACACACTTAAACTTGTAAAATGTGGAACAAGTAGACACACGAGTTCTGCATGGCATCTATGTGCCAATCGCACCCGAAGTGCCACATAAATACCACGAGGAGGCACGTGTCTACTTGTTCAACTTTATTCAAGTTTAAGTGCACATCCAAAATTGGAGGGCATCTATGCCCTCCAACTTTGCTAAATGGGCCAATTATAAAAGCTAACTTCAATTAGTGATTTTTATAAGAAAAACATGAATTAGCTACGAAATTCATCTTAAAAATATTTGTTGCTAATAGTAGTTTTTGATAATCTATCGCTAAATAAAGATCAACAATGGAGTTTTGATGTTTAGTGCCGAAAGTTGTTCTTGCTATTTTTTTTGTAGTGATTAAATTTGGAATCAAGAACTTCTTTTTCCAAAGAAAAAAAAATCAATTTTCAATAGTAGATTGTACCAATTAGTGATACTTTATTTGTGCCCTAACTTGTCAGGTCCCAAAAAGTGAGGTTATGATGGCATCTATATCAATCCAACCTTGGTAGATAATCCAATCATCCAAAAGAAAGAAAATTCAAAAATAATGATAATATAAGATAAGACGAGACTTCTAGAACGAAGTTGGGCCATCACATATGCAAAATTTAGCAGAAGTCAGAACAAAATACATAGCATCCCCAACTTCTGGTATCATAAGTGTAGAACATCTAATAATAACATCAGAAATACCAAAAATACATTTGTCCATCTCCAAAAACAAATAAAGACATCGAAATGGAAAAGAGTAGGTCTGGAGCCGACTTTGAAAGTCTAGAGCAGGCCAATACCTCTAAATCAACAACTCAACAACACGAAATCAGCCTCTGCATGTCGTACTCGTGCTAGGATCTGCACCGAAAGGGTACAGTAGAAGTGACTATGGTCCACTTGTACTCAGTAGGTATCATACGCCGACAGAGCAAAGTAGAAAATAATACAAGTAAAGAAATACTATGAGCATGTCACATGCAAACAGAAAAGTTCCCAAATGGTAGCTCACACTGTCTCCACTAATAGTTCTAATATAAATACGAAATCAAATGAGAGAAAGTAATTATGAAAGGTAGATAGAACTGATTACTCATCAAGCAAACATAAAGAAAATACTGAGTATGCATATGCATATGAGATGCAATGATGATGAAGTGAATGATTTGAAGGTTATCGCATAACCTTTTGTATACACCTATCGAGCCTCGCTGCTCCCAAAATAGGAGCCATGGGGGGTTCACAACCCGTATACTATCTTAGAATCTCAACCACTTCTCCGGCTTGTGTTCACAGATCAAGGTTTCACGAAAACATCTCATTTTCTTTCAAAATAATGTTCCTCAATGGTACCGATATCTTATGAATGTGTATGTATGAATGAGGGTATAATGCACACAATCAAATTAGTATGAAGAAAACAATTCATTCAATACTGTATAAGTTAGCCCAGAATCAACTCAATATGTCAACAATTCATGATATCAATTCTAGTTTGACACCATTGTAATAAATATACACATAAGACATCATTAATACCATATCAACCCATAACTCAGGCATTTTTATTATGATAAAGGCAACAATGTTCAATAAGGATTATTATATCTATTCAAGCCTCCGTATGGGCATCACATTAAGAATAAAGCATATATATACACAAATAAGGACAATGATGTCAAATAAAGCCCCCACTCCAACAACATACAATATATGATGTCAAAATTCAACATTAACAAGAATATAAGCCCCTACATAGACATACAATAATAATAATAATCTCAAAATACAATTTCCATAGTTATTTTCCCCAACCCATAGCATGCTTTACTTATTTATTAACTACCCAATCTAGTCTGAAGAAAGTTAAGCCATTACCTACCTCGAAGCGTCGAAATCCAAGCCTAAAATCCTTTAACATGGAGCCCTTCTCTTTCAAACGGTCTCGGAATCAACTAAAACATACAAATACAACATCTACACGTTAAAAGAAAGCTAATGATACCCATATTGACCATATTCAAGTCGGGCCCAAAATGAATTTGAAAAATGGTTTGAAAATGAAAGGGGTAAAACTATAATTTTATTTTAGAAATACATTCTTGAAGATTATAGGAGTTTACAGTTGAAAACCCATGCGAAAACGAGTTGAAAATTAGGTTCGAATCAAAGAAAAATCATTTTTAAGCTTTACAGGCAAAATCCTCAAAATACCATTTTGAAACCAAGATTAAAGAGTTTTTTTGAAGATATAATCAATGTAAAGTAATGAAAATAAAGTCTTGGTGCTTTCCCAAGACCAAATGGTGATGAAAACCCAAAAAAAATTGCCCAAACCCAAAGCTCAAAAGTTCAAATATGGTGAAAAATCACTAAAAGGGGTATATACACAACAATGGTCACTTAAGCAGCTAATTGATCGCTTAAGCGACTGGGGCTCTCTAAAACGGCCTAGCCGAGTAGGGCAGGACTTCGCTAAAGCAGTCCAGAGCTGCTAAAACGGATGCCGCTAAAGTGATAGTTGGTCACTAAAGCGGCTAGCTCTTAAGCCGTCCCTTGGCCGCTTAGGCAGCTGCACCAGATATCAGTTGCATTAGCAACTTTGCTAAGTTGCAAAGTTGCCGATAGACCACTCGAGATACATTCAAAATCTTGTGAATGTAAAAAAAATATGCTATTAGGCTATTTTCGACATTCTGGACTCAATATTAATGATGGATTTTTGAAAAAGGATCATTTTCAACAAATTAACCCTTTAAATCCCTGAAAGCCTATTTAGTTTCCAAACGAAGGGTCGAAATATAAACTAAAGGTTCCAAACCAACCCCGCTACTAACCCAAAATCGATGTTCCAGATCTAATTGAATTGTCCAAATCTCTATACAACACGCAGAAACTCAAATGTTCATCGAAGTCAACTGTATGTCTTTTAAAGCCTATAAAAACCTCAAACTCACCCAAAACCTTCTCAAAGGAATTGAGAATCGTGCCAACCATCCCCATACCCTAAAATCAACATGTAGTAACTATGAAAAAGGGCAAAATGGACAAATCACATAAAAAGAAACATTCACAAATCAAGTCATTATAGTATCCACCACTAAGACTTTAGTTCGTCCTCAAACAAAACGGTGTAAGAAGTACCTGAATCGGTAAAGAGGTTAGGGTAACTAGTACGCACGTCAGACTCGACCTCCTAAGTAGCCTCCTTCATAGGACGGTGTCTCCACTGAACCTTAGCCACATGAATATATCTAGAATGCAACCATCTAATATCCCTGGCTAATATGAAGACTGAATCCTCTACAAAGGTGAATCTCTCATCTAACTGAATCGAATCCCAACAAAGAACGTAAGACTCATACGGAATATAACACTGTAGCATAGATACATAAAAGATTAGATAAATGGATAAAAAGTTTGGAGGTAGGGTCAACTCATAAACAACCTCCCCAACTGTCTGAAATATATCAAAATGCCCAATGTAACTCAGGCTAAGTTTGCCCCTCTTCTCGAACTTCATCATGCCTTTTATGGGCAACACACAAAGGAAAACTCGATCACCAATCCCAAACTTCAAGGTACGAAGTCTATGATCAGCATAACTCTTTTGCCTACTCTGGGTTGCCCGAAGATCGCCTGAACCCTATCCAAGGACTTGCAAAGCAAGTCAGTACCACGGGGTCTAACCTCGAAAGCCTCAAACTAATCAATCAGAGATCAACAACGTCTACCATACAGCGCCTCAAAATAATGCTCCTACTAACCTCCGAAGTCCATAAAATACGGATAGAGCATATCCTGCAAAACCTGAATAGTCCGCTCCGACTGATCGTCTGTTTGGGGGTGGAAAGTTATGCTAAGGTCAACCTGAGTACCCAACTCTTCCTTAAATATCTTCTAGAAGCTAGAAGTAAATACTAAGCCTTTATCTGAAGTAATAGACATGGGTACCCCATGAAGACGAACTATCTCTCGAATATTGATACAAGCCAACCACTTGGCACTTAAGGAGATCTGAACAGGGATGAAATGAGCTAATTTGGTCAATTGATCCATGATGACCTATATGCTTTCAAAACCACAAGAAGTACAAGACAACCCACTCATAAAGTCCATAAGGATCCGCTTCCACTTCCACTTACGAATGGGTAATCTCTGAAGCAAAAGACCCAGCCTCAGATACTCGGCCTTCACCTGCTGACAACACAAGTAACGAACTACAAAGTCAGCTACATCCTTCTTTATACCACCCCACTAGTAATGCTGCTTTGAATCTCTATACATCCTGGTCACCCCTGGATGAATAGAATACCTAGAACAATGCACTTCCTCAAAAATTAATCTAACCCATCCACAAACTCTCGACACATAAAGTCAACCACCAATCCTCAAAACACCATCGAAATCAGGAGATACTGCCTTAGCTTCGCCACTTAACACCTTATCTCAAATCACTCTCAAAATATCATCATCAAACTGGTGAGCTCAAATCTACTCCATCAAAGACGATATAGCATCAACAAAGGCTAACAAATGTTAGGGTATCAAAATGTCAAGCCTAACTATCTGGTTAGCTAATGACTGAACCTCCAAGGCTAGGGGCCGGTCCTGGGTCAAGAGATGAGCTAAACTCCCCATACTTATCATCTATCAGCTCAAGGCATCCGTAGCCACATTAGCCTTACCCAAATGATAAAGAATAGTGAGATCATAATCCTTAAGCAACTCATGACAACATTGCTATCTAATATTAAGATCTCGCTGGGTGAAGAAGTACTAAAGGCTATGATGATCCAAGAAAATCTCGCAATGGATTCCATACAAATAATGCCTCTATAACTTCTACACAAACACAACCGTGGCCAACTTCAAATCATGGGTAGGGTAATTCTTCTAATGTAGCTTCAACTGACGAGAAGCATAAGCAATCACCTAACCCTCCTGCATCAACACTGTACCCAAACCCACACTAAAAGCATCACAAAACATGGTAAACCCCATGCCCTCCTTGGGAAAATTCAAGATAGGAGCCGATGTCAACAACTCCTCGAGCCTTTGAAAGCTCACCTCACAAGCATCCGACCACTGAAAAGAAATCTTCTTCTGAGTCAACTTGGTCATAGGAGCCGCAATTGATGAGAAACCCTCTATAAAACATCAATAATAACCCTCCAAACCAATGAAAATCTAAATCCCGATAGGAGAAGTAGGTCTAGCCCAACCATAAATCATCTCTATCTTGGTCAAATCAACCGTAGTACTATTGTTGGTCACCACATAACCTAAGAAAGAGATAGGATCCAACAAAAACTCACACTTGGAGAACTTGACATATAACTTCTCATCACGCAATCTCTGAAGTACAACCCTCAAGTTTCTCACATGGTCGGACTCATTCTTGGAGTAGACCAAGATATCATCTACAAATACAATCACAAAAGAGTCAAGATACGGTCAAAATACATAGTTCGTCAAATTCATGAATGTTGCTGGGGCATTGGTCAACCCAAAAGACATGACCAAGAACTCATAATGATTGTATCGAGTTCAAAAAATCATCTTTGGAACATCCAAAGTTCTAATCTTTAGCTGGTGATACCCGAATCTCAAATCAATCTTAGAAAACATGAAAGCATCCTAAACCTGGTCAAAAAGATCATTAATGCGAGGAAAAGAATTCTTTTTCTCAACCGTCACTTTGTTCAACTGTCGATAGTTGATACACATGCACATAGAACCGTCCTTCTTTTTTACAAATAAGACAGGAGCACGCTAAGGAGATACACTAGGTCTAATGAACTGCTTACTTAACAAATCCTGCAATTGCTCCTTCAATTCCTTCTACTCAGCTGGGTCATCCTATAAGGAGGAATGGAAATAGGCTTGGTGCCTGGATCTGAATCAATATCAAAATTAATATCATGATCTAAAGGCATACCATACAAATCCATAGAAAACACATCCATGAACATCTGAACAACTCAAATAGAATCTATAGAAGGCTGTGAGGCAATAATAGTATCACAGACATAAGCCAAATAAGACAAACACCCTCTTTATACCATGCGATGAGCACATAGAAAAGATATAACTCCCTTTGGACCTGAATTAAGCATACCCTTTCAAGTTATCCTTGGCACTCCTAGTGTAGCTAAGGTCACGGTCTTGGCATAATAATAAAAAATAGCATAATAGGAAGCTAACCAATCCATACCCAAGATAACATCAAAATTAACCATATCTAGGATAATCAAGTCTACCCAAGTTTCATGCCTCGCGAAGGTAACTTCATAAGATTGGTACACATGATCCACCACTAAAGAATCTCATACGAGGGTAAGAACATGAAGAGGCATATCAAGGGGCTCACAGGAAGCATCAAAATAAGAAGCAAAATTTGTAGACACATAGGAGAATGTATACCCAGGGTCAAATAACAGATAAGGAGATTTGTAGAAAACTAGGACGATACCTGTAATGACTGAATTAGAGGCCTCTACTTTGGGTCTCTCAAGTATAGAATAATACTGTCCACATCCGCTCCCGGACTGAGCAACCCCATTACCACCACAATGATCTCCCCTACCTCTATATCTAGCACCTTTAGCACTACCTCTACCACTCTGTGAACCACCTTTCACTGTAGAAATAAGAGTAGGGCAAGACTGAAGTTAAGAGCCCTATTAAGTAGGTATATACACATATCGGGGGTAATCTTTGGCCAAATGGCCAACTTTCTCACATACATAGAATCCTCTAAGGCCTGACTCAATTTGAGGGGGCATAGATGAACTAGACGACCGCTCTGGCCTAAAGAACTTAAGATAGAACCTCCACCAGCATGATTTGATACCTGGATACTTGAAGCTGTAGAACCTCAAGGTGGTCTACCACCTAATCCCTGTAAAGTGGCCTGAATCGGCCTACCATGATAACTATAAGAACCTTTACTTGAGAAATCTCTACCTCGAGAGGCGTGACTACTAAACTCGCCCTGTCGATACACCTTATTGGTGCCTCTCTAAGTAGCCTGGGTAATAGACTCAGTCAACTTGGCATGATCAATAATGCTCTAAAAAGATGACCCTGAAACATCTATCTAGGTAGTAGCCAATTGATAAAGACCCTCTAACCCCATCACAAACTTACAGATCCTTTCACTCAGTAGAGATACTATCGGCTAAATATGTTGATAGAGCATAGAAGCGTGCCTCATACTCGGTATTAGACATGGAGCCCTGTTCCAAGTGATCAAACGTATCCAGCATCTGATCTATCAAGATATATGGTACAACCTCTCCAAAAAGGCCTAAAAAAACTAGGCCCAAGTAATAGCAGGCAAACCCAAAGGTCTACCACTAGATAGAGACCTCCACTAATCCCTTGCCACATTCGTCAATTGATAGGCAACATAAGCGAATCCGTAAGACTCAAGTAAACAAAGATTATGTAACTTCTCTTGACAGTCAATCAGAAACTCATAGGATTCCTCGCCAATCACTCCACTGAACTTGGGAGGAGCCAAGTGAATAAACATCTCAAACCTCTTTTGATCATCAGAAGACATCATTATACCTGAAGTAACAGGAGAAATAGTAAGTCTGACAGGTAATGAATCCATATGTGGGGGTACCATAGATGATGGTTGTACCCTTAAAGTAGGAATACCATAAGGAGATATCGGTACAGATGGCAGAACACCACTCAAAATGTGAGAAATACCAGGTACACTCAAGGAAATACCCTCCAAGCAAATCAAAAGGAAAATCAACAAATCCTGAAGTACTGGGGTGTTAAATGAACTCTATGGGACCTAAGCTAGGCATGCACCCCCTATCTAAAAGTTATCTCTAGTATACTCAACCTCAGGCTTGAGATACGCCTCCCTAGCATGTTCTCTGGCTGGGGTAGCTCCTCATGCCCAGCCTCTACCTCTGGGTCAACCACGACCCTTGCCTCTTTCTCTGGTTGGGGCTCCCATATCGGGTACTGGCTCAGCATCCCTAGCATTCCTGGACCTAGTCCTCACCATCTATGTAGAATAGAATGGAAGACAAGTTTAGGATGTTGGGTATGAACAACCCGTATGATAGGGAATCAAATTAGAGAAGTTTTTCCTAAAGACATCTTATAGCCTCACAAAGATAGAAATGGACGTCTACGTACCAATTTGCGGGACTCTACTAAACATCCTTCTCTTACACTTATGAGACCGGTGAACCTAGTGCTATGATACTAATTTGTCATTACCCAAAAAGTGAGGTCATGATGACATCTACCTCAACACAACCTTGGTAGATAAGTCAATCGCCCAAAAAAAAGAAAATTTGAAAATAATGATAATATAAGACAAAGATAAGACTTCTAGAACAAAGTCAGGCCATCACATATGCAAAATTTATTAGAAGTCTAAACAAAATACATAACATCCCCAACATCTGGTGTCATAAATGTAGAGCATCTAATAATAACATTCAAAATACCAAAAATACAACTGTCTCTCTTTAAAAGCAAATAAAGACATCAAAATAGATAAGAGGAGGTCTGGAGTCGACTCTGAAAGCCTAGAGTGGGCTAGTACCTCATAATTACCAACTCAACAACATAAAATCAGCCTCTGCCTATCGTACTCGTGCTAGGATCTGCACCAAAAAGGCACAATAGGAGTGAGTACAGTTCACTTGTACTCAGTAAGTATCATAGGCCAACTGAGCAAAGCACAAAATAATACAAGTACGTCATCTACAAACAATAATGTTCCCGAATGCTAGCTCACACTATCTCCACTAACATTTCTAATATAAATATGAATTCAAAGTAAAGGAAGTAATCATGACAAGTAGATAGAACTGATTACACATCAAGCAAACATAAAGATAACACTGAGTATGAATATTTGCATATGAGATGCAATGATGACGAAGTGAATAATTTGAAGGTCATTGCATAACCTTTTGTACACACCTACCAAGCCTTGCTGCTCCCAAATAGGACCCATGGGGGTTCATAACCCATATACTTTCTTAGAATCTCGACCCACCTCTCCGACTTATGTTCACAGATCAAAGTTTTTACAAAAACATCTCATTTTATTTCAAAACAATGTTCCTCAATGGTACCGATATCTCATGAATGTGTATGTATGAATGAGGATATAATGCTCACAATCAAATCAGTATGAAGATAACAATTCATTCAATACGTGTATAAGTGAGCTCATAATAAACTCAATATGTCAACATTTCATGATATCAATTCTAATTTGGCACCGTTGGAATAAATATACATGTAAGATATTATTAATATCATATCAACCCATAACTTAGGCATTTATATTATGATAAAGGCAAATAATGCTCAATAAGGTGTATAATATCTATTCAAGTTCCCTCACGGTCATCACATTAAGAATAAAGCATATAAATTCACAGATAAGGCCAATGATGTCAAATAAATCCCCACTCGGGCAACACGTAATATATGATGTCACAAGTTAACAACAACAAGAATATAAGCCCCCACACGGACACACAACAGAAATAATAATCTCTAGATACAATTTCCATAGTTATTTTCCCCAACACATAGCATGCTTTACTTATTTGTTCACTACCCAACCCAGATTGAAGAAAGTTAAGCCATAACCTACCTCAAAGTCTCCAAATCAAAGCTCAAATTCCTTCAACAAGGATCCATTCCCTTTCGAACGGTCTTGGAATCAACTAAAACATATAAATACAATATCTACGCATTAAAAAAAATCTAATGATATCCATATTGATCATATTTAAGTTGAGTTCAAAATGGATTCAAAAAATGGTTTCAAAAATAAAAGGGGTAAAATTGAAATTTTATTTTAGAAATTCCCCAAGGTTATGGGAGTCTACAATTGAAAACCCACACAAAAATGAGTTAAAAATGAGGTCCAAATCAAATAAAACTATTTTTAAGCTTTATCGGAAATTTTTTTAAAATCCCACTTTGAAACTATGATTAAAGAGTGTTTTTGATGATATAATCAATCTAAACTAATGAAAATAAGGATTTGGAGCTTACCCAAGCTAAAGTGGTGATGAAAACCCTAAAGAAATTGCCCAAACCCGAAGCTTAAAGGTCTAAAAAAGGTGAAAATCATAAAAAAGAGGTATATATATAGTGATGGTCGCTAAAGAGGCTAATTGATTCCTTAAGTGACCACCGCTTAAGTGACTGGGGGTTGCTAAAGTGGAAAAACCACATAGGGCTGGCCTTCACTTAAGTGGTCAAGAGCCGCTAAAGTGGATGCCACTAAAGCGATGATTGGTCGCTAAAGCTGTTACCGCTAAAGTTGTACCTTGGCCGCTTAAGTGGATGCACCAAATATCAGCTGCATCAACAACTTTTCTAAGTTGCAAAGTTGCAGATCAACCCCTTAATATTCATTGGGAATCCCATTAACTCAAACGAACTATTCGACTAGGCTATTTTTGGCATTCCAAACTCAATGGCAACGTTAGATTTTTGAAAAAAGGATCATTTTCAACAACTTGACCCCCAAAACCCCTAAAAGCCTATTTAAACTAATTTCCAAATAAAGGGTCGAAATGCAAACAAAAGGTTCTGAATCCAAACCAACCTCTCTACTAACCCAAAATTGACATTTCGGATCTAATAGAACTATCCAAATCTGTAAAGACCTGAATTTTCATGATTTTCTATTTTTATGTATTTTGACCATTTTACCCTTTCCTATAGTTGCTACATATTTATTTTGGGGTTTGCAGATGGTTGTTATGGTTCTCGAGGTGATCAGGAATGATTTGGTTGAGTTTGAGGGTGTTTTGAGGCTTTAAGAGCCAATGGTTGACTTTGGTCAACATTTCTTAATCCGAGTGCCAGATGACAATTTGGACTATGCCAGCAGATCCAGAATGTCAATTTTAGATTAGTAGTGCAGTTGGTTCGGAATTGAGGCTTTTATATCTCATTTCAACCCTTGGTTTAAAAAATAGTAAAATAGGGTCTTGGGGGTTAATTTATGGAAAACAATCTTTTTTCGAAAATTTGACGTCTCCGTTGAGTCTGAAACATTGAAATTTTCCTAGTAGCATATAAGGTTTATTTCTGCTGGGTCCCGAATGAATTCCAAGGGTCCGTTTGGAGACATGAAACGTGTGGTCAATGGTCAACGCACGTGATCAATAGTCAATGTGTGGTCAACAACCCCTTTTCTTTGATGAAAACAACACAATTTTAGGATTTTATCCCCTTTTTGATCATTTTCACCATTTTTATCATATTGGGAGCTTGGGAGGGAGATTTTGGTAGAGATTTCTTGAGTAAGTTCATGTTGGTAAGTTCTTAGTTCAATTATAAATAGTTCATGCGGGTAAGTTCTTAGTTCAATTCTGAATAATTTTCTACCAACTTTATCATCTAAATTCTTATAAATCAAAGATTTCAAAAAAGGTTTTTGGGGTTTTTCCCCAAAATTGAAAATTTGATATATTTTTTTTATTTGAGCTTCAATTCTTGCTCGTTTTTGCTTGGATTTTCATCCATAGAGTACTTTTCACTTGAGGATTATGATTTTCAAATAAGATTCCAATTTCATCCTTTTTGATTTTCAATGGATTTTTGGGGGGTTTCGCCAGTAAAGCTTGAAAAAGTTTATTTGTTCGATTTGAACCTCGTTTTGAGCTAATTTTTGTGTGGATTATCTACTTTAGGTTCCTTTAACCTTGGGGAATATTTTCTTAAAATATAATTCCATTTTTACCACGTCATTTTCAAAACCCATTTTCAAGGTGCGTTTTTTACCCCTTTCAAATATGATCAATATGGGTATCAATAGCTTCTTTTTAATGTGTAGATGCTCTATTTGTATGTTTTAGTTGATATTGAGGTCGTTCAAAAGGGGAAAGCACCGTGTTGAAGGGCATTCAGCTCGATTTTTTTTGTTTTGAGTTAGGTTATGGCTTAACTTCTTTCAGATTGAGATGGGTAGTTAAAGCATGCTATGGGTTGGAGAAAATAACTATAAGGTTTATATTTTGAGATTCTTATTACTGTTGTGTGATTGTGTGGGGGATTATTTTGTGTTGTTGTTGACTTTAAATATCTGATATTGCGTGATGCCCATGTGGGGGCCTTATTTGACATCGTGTGGCCTTATTTGTGCATTTAGATGCCTTATTTCAGGATATAATTCCCGTGTGAGGGGCTTAAATTGTTAAAATAGAACTTTTGAGAATTGATTGTCTTATCATGATTGAGAAGCCCGAGTTAGGGGTTAATATGATTTAAATAATGTCTTGTGTGCACATTTATTCTAATGGTGCCCATTTTGAGTTGAAAATCATGAATTATGGACATATTAAGTTGATTTATGAGCTCACTTATATATATACGTATTGAATAGATTGGATATATTCATACTGATTGACTGTGAGTATTACATCCTCATTCTATGCATATACATTCATGAGATACTGGCACCATTGAGGAACACTATTTTAGAAAGAAAATGAGACATTTTCTGAAAACCCTCTCCGTGAGCATAAGCTAAAGAGGTTAGTTGAGATTGAGATATGAGTTATAGTATATGTGTTGCAAACCCCCCATGGGTCCTATCTTTGGAGTTGCGAGCTCAGTAGGTATAAAAAGAAAGTCATGCGATGTCTTTCACTATTTATCACTTTATCCCACCTTCATTGCATTTGCATTGCACTGCATATGTATCATTCGTGTTTCCCTTAAATATATGTATTATGTTTTATCTTCTTATACTTTCGTGTATGTTGGGTGTTTTCCTTTCTATATTATATTAGAACTGTTAGTAGAGACGGTGTGAGCCACCGTTTAGGAACTTTTCTGCTTTCAGGTTACGTGCTCATAGTCTACTTTCCTTATTTTATTATCTACTTTTCTCAGTCGGCCTATGATTCTTATTAAGTACGTATGGACTATACTCACCTCTACTATGCCCTTTCAGTATAGTTTTGAGTACGAGTATAGGATACAACAGCTGATATCGTGTGGATTTTAGAGTGGTGTTCAAGGTCCTGGGTGCTCTAGGGTTTGCAGAGCTGACTCTGGACCTCATCTTATCTTACTTTTTTCTTTATTTCATTTTCAGAGACAGACATATATCTCAGATTCTGTTATGTACTAGATGCTCTTACACTTTGACACCAGATTTTAGGGATTTATGAGATTACTTTCAGAATTTTGTTTTAATTATGTTTTGTATTGACTTGACTTTGTTCTAGAAGTCTCACATTTAGGTTATGTTATAATCGATTTTGTTTTTCCTTCAGCAGTTTGGGTTGATGGCGTAATTATCAAGGCTTAGCCATAATAAGTGCCATCATGACCCATTTTTGGGTTGTGACAAATTGGTATCAGAGCATCAGGTTCACCAGTCTCATAAGCATAAGAGTAGGATGTGTAGTAGAGTTTCGTGGATCGGTACGTAGACGTCCGTATCTATCTTCGCGAGACTATAAGATATCCTTAGGAAAAACTTCTCTATTTTGATTCTTAAGTCGTTCAAATTCGTTGCCTACTAGACTCATTGTCCCTCCAGTTGCTTCGGGTACAACTATGTTTTTTGATCATCAAAAGAGATTTGAGAGGTTTATTCGATTAGGTCCGCCCAAGTTTAGTGGAGCTATAGGCGAGGATGCCTATGTGTTTTTGATTAATTACCAGGAGAAGTTATATAATCTTGGATCCCTTGAGTCTTATGGAGTTGCTTATACTACCTATCAGTTGGCGGATGTGCCTAAAGCTTGGTGGAGGTTGTATGCTAGTTGTAGATCATTAGGTTCACCTTTTATGACTTAGACTCAGTTTTTTGAGGCCTCCTTAGAGAGGTTTATGCTCTTTATCTTGAGAGATTAGATAAGGGATGATTTTGATTATTTGGAGCAGGGTTTCATGTCTATTGCTGAGTATGAGTCACGTTTCCTTACCTTATCTAGATATTCATCCGCTAGCATCTCTACCAAGTCTGAGAAGATTCAGAAGTTTGTGAAGGGGTTAGATGGTTCGTATCAGTTGGCTACAACCCAGATGATAGTTTCAGAGGATTCTTTTCAGAGTATTATTGAGCATGCCAAGATGATCTAATCTATTATCCAGGCTACTCAGGGAGGCACCAAGAAGGTGCAATGTCATGGTGAGTTTAGTGGATACACCTCCTGAGGTTGAGATTTTTGTAGTAGAGGTTACCATGGTTCTCAGGGTAGGCCGGTTCAGAATGCATTACAGTGATCAGGTGGTAGACCTTCATGTTTTGCAACTTCTGGTAGCCAGGTGTCAGGTCATGTGAGTAGAGGTTTTAGGTTTAGTTCTTCAGGCTAGGGTGGACGTTCTGGTTCGTTTGTACCTCTTCAGATTGAATCGGGCCATAGAGGATTTTTTTAAGTGGTGAGGTTGGCCATATTGCTAAGGATTACCCTCGACATGTATTTAGACCTACTCAACAAGGATCTCAGCTTCAGTTTTTCCCTACTTCTATATCTGTAGTTAGAGGTGGTTCACAAAGTGGTAGAGATAGTGCCAGAGGTACTCAAGATAGAGGTAGAGGAGCTCATGATAATGATCATGGGATTGCTCAGTTCGGGGTCAGACGTGAACAGTGTTATGCTATATCTGGGAGACCTGAGGTAGAGGCTTCTGATGTAGTTATTACATGTATCATCCTGATTTGCCATAGATCTGCTTCCATGTTATTTGACACTGGATCTACATTCTCCTATGTGTCTAGTACCTTGCTTATGGTTTTGATGCTATATGTGATACCATTGTTATGCCTCTTCATGTATCTACCCCCGTAGGAGATTCTTTAGTGGTGGATCGGGTGTACCGATCTTATGTGGTTACGTTTGCAGGTCGTGAGACTTAGGTAGACTTGATTATCCTAGTTATGGTTGATTTTAATATTATCTTGGGTATGGATTGGTTAGCTCCTTATCATGCTAATTTGTATTGTTATACCAAGACCGTGACCTTAGCTACGCTGGGTGTGCTAAGACTAGTTGGAAGGGTATGCTTATTTTGGGTCCGAAGGGAGTTATATCTTTTCTACATGCTCGTCGCATAGTATAAAGAGGTTTCTTGTCTTATTTGTCTCATGTTCATGATACTAGTGTTGCCTCACCACCTCCTATGGATTCTATGTGGGTATTTCGTAAGTTCAAAGGTGTGTTTCCTACGAATTTTTCTAGTATGCCTACAGATTGTGATATTTATTTTGCTATTGATGTGGATCCAGGAACTAAGCCCATTTCCATTCCTCCTTATAAGATGGCCCCAACTGAGTTGAAAGAGTTGAAGGAGCAGTTGTAGGATTTGTTGGGAAGGGGTTCATTAGGCCTAGTGTATCTCCTTTGGGGTGCTCCTGTCATATTTGTGAAGAAGAATGATAGTTGTATGCGCATGTGTATCTATTATCGGCAGGTGAACAAGGTGACAATTAAGAACAAGTATCCTCTTTCTTGCATTGATGATTTGTTTGACCAACTTCAAGATGCATCCGTGTTTTCTAAGATTGATTTGAGATTCGGGTATCACCAGTTGAGGATTAAAGCTTTGGATGTTCTGAAGATGGATTTTCGAACTCGATATGGTCATTATGTGTTCTTAGTCATGTCTTTTGGGTTGACCAACACTCCTGCAACATTCATGGAGCTGATGAACTGGGTGTTTAGATCGTATCTCTACTCCTTTGTGATTGTATTTATAGATGATATCTTGGTTTATTCCAAGAATGAGGCCGATCATGTGAGACACTTGAGGACTGTACTTCAGAGTTTGCGTGATGAGAAGTTGTATGCTAAGTTCTCTAAGTGTGAGTTTTAGTTGGATTCTATCTCTTTCTTGGGTCTTGTAGTGACCAAGAAAGGTATTATGGTCGATCCAGCCAAGATTTTAGCTATTTATGATTGGGCTAGGCCTACTAGCCCTACCGAGATTTAGAGTTTTATTGGCTTGGCAGGTTATTATTGATATTTTGTTAAGGGTTTCTCTTTTATTAAGAATCTTTTGACCAATTTGACTCAAAAAAATATTACCTTTCAGTGTCGAAAGCATGTGAAAAGAGCTTTCAAAAGCTCAAAGAGTTGTTGACTTTGGCTCATATCTTGACCTTTCCCAAAAAGGGCATGGATTTTATCGTGTTTTGTGATGCTTTTGGTATCAGATTGGGTGTAGTGTTAATGCAAGAGGGTAAGGTGATTGTTTATGCTTCTCGTCAGTTGAAGCCTCATAAGAAGAATTACCCTACCCATGATTTGGAGTTGGCCGCGGTTGTGTTTTATTTAAGTTGTAGAGGCACTACTTGTGTAGAGTCCATTGTGAGATGTTCTCGGATCATCGTAGTCTTCAGTACTTCTTCACCCAACGAGAGCTTAATATGAGACAACATCATTGGTTTGAGTTGCTCAAGGATTATGACCTCAATATTTTGTATCATCCAGACAAGGCTAATGTGGTTACGGATACCTTGAGCCAAAAATTGACTAGTATGGGAAGTTTGGCTCTTCTCTAGACTTAGGAGCGGTCTTTAGCCTTAGAGGTTCAGTATTTAGCTAACCAAATGGTTAGGTTTGATATTTTGACACCTGGATGTGCTTTAGCCTTTATTGATGCTAGATCTTCTTTGATGGAGCAGATTCGAGCTCACCAGTTTGATGATGATAGTTTGAGAGTAATTCAGGATAAGGTCTTAAGTGGCAAGGCTAAGAAAGCCTTTCTTAATTTTGATGGTGTGTTAAGGATTGGTGGCTGAGTTTGTGTGCCTAGAGTTGGTGGATGGGTGAGATTGATTTTGGAGGAGGCTCATCGTTTTAGATATTCCATTCATCCTGGAGTGACTAAAATTTATCGTGATTTGAGATAGCTTTACTAGTGGGGTAGTATGAAAAAGAATGTGGTCAATTTTGTAGCTCGTTACTTATGTTGTCTGTAGGTGAAGGTCGAGCATCAGAGATCGGCTGGTTTGCTTCAGAGATTACCCATTCCAGAGTGGAAATAGGAGCGAATCACCATGGAATTCGTGAGTGGATTATCTTGTAATTCTCGTGGTTCTGATAGTAGTTGGGTCGTCGTGGATCGATTGACCAAATCAGCCCATTTCATCCCTATTCAGATTTCCTCCAGTGCCGAAAGGTTGGCTCATATCTATGTTCGAGAGATTGTTCATCTTCATGGAGTTCCCGTGTCTATTATTTTAGACAGAGGTTCAGTGTTCACTTTTAGATTTTGGTGGACGTTTCAGGAGGAGTTGGGTACTCAGGTTAATCTTAGTAAAACTTTTCACCCACAGACCGACGATCAGTAGGAGAAGACTATTCAGGTTTTGGAGGATATGTTCTGCGCATGTGTTATGGACTTTGGAGGTTAGTGGGAGTAACATTTAGCCTTGGCGGATTTTGCTTATAATAATAAATACCATTCGAGTATTGAGATGGCCCCTTTTGAGGCGTTGTATGGTAGGCGATGTCGATCTCTGATTGGTTAGTTTGAGACTTCCGAGGCTAGATCCTGTGGTACCGACTTGCTTCGTGAGTCTTTGGATAGAGTTCAGGTGATTCAGGATAGGCTTCGAGTAGCCCAGAGTACGCAAAAGAGCTATGTGGCCAGCAGACTTCGTTCTTTGAAGTTTGGGATTGGTGATCGGGTTTTTCTTCAGGTATCTCCCATAAAGGGGGTGATGAGGTTCGAAAAGAGGGGCAAGCTTAGCCTGAGATATATTGGACATTTTGAGATTCTTCAGACAGTTGGGGAGGTTGCCTATGAGTTGGCCTTACCTCCTGATTTTTCTGTCGTTCATCCAGTCTTTCATGTATTTATACTCTGACATTATATTCTAGATGAGTCTCATATGCTTTGAAGGGATTCATTTCAGTTGGATGAGAGGTTGACCTTTGTTGAAGATCCAGTCTCTATTTTAGACAAGGATTTTACGATTTCGTTCTGGAGATATTCCTGTGGTTAAGGTTCAGTGGAGACACCATTCCATTGAGGAAGCTACTTGAGAGGTGGAGTCCAACATGCGTAGTAGTTACCCTTCAGTTTTTTACCGATTCAGGTACTTCCTTTCTTTTTGGTTCGAGGACGAACTATAGTCTTAGTGATGGATATTGTAAAAACCTCAATTTTCATGATTTTCCATTTTTATGTATTTTGACCATTTTACACCTTCCCTTAGTTGCTACATGTTGATTTTAGGGTTTGGGGATGGATGGTACGGTTTCCAAGGCGATCGAAAATGATTTGGTTGAGTTTGAGGTTGTTTTGAGACTTTAAGAGCCAATGGTTGACTTCGGTCAATATTTCTTGATCCAAGTGTTGGATGGCAATTAGGACTACCCTAGCAGATCCGAAATATCGATTTTGGGTTAGTAGCATAGTTGGTTTGGGTTTGGAGCTTTTATATCTCATTTCGACCCTTGGTTTAAAAATTAGTAAAATAGGGTTGCGGGGGTTAATTTATTGAAAATAATCTTTTTTCGAAAATCCGACATCGCCATTGAGTCTAGAACGTCGAAATTAGCCTAGTAGCATATAAGGTTTATTTTTATCGGGTCCTGAACGAATCCCGAGGGTTCGTTCGAGACTTGAAATACGCGATCAATGGTCAACGCACGCGGTCAATGGTCAACAACCCCTCTTTTTTGTTGATAACAGCCTAATTTCGGGATTCTATCCCCTTTTTGCTCATTTTCATCATTTTGATCATATTCGGAGCTTGGGAGGAATATTTTGGGGGAGATTTCTTGCGTAAGTTCGTGCGGGTAAGTTCTTAGCTCAATTCTAAATCATTTCCTACCAACTTTATCATCTAATTCTTCTGAATCAAAGATTTCAAAAAAGGGTTTTTGGGGTTTTCCCCCAAATTGAAAATTTGGTATTTCTTTGATTTGAGCTTCGATTCTTACTCTTTTTTCTTGGATTTTCACCCATAGAGTCTTTTTCACCTGAGGATTATGATTTTCAAATAAGATTCCATTTTTAACCTTTTCGATTTTCGATGAATGTTTGGGGGTTTTGCTGGTAAAGCTTGAAAAAGGGGTTTTCTTCGATTTGAACCTCGTTTTTGGTGGGTTTTCTACTGTAGGTTCCTTTAACCTTGGGAATGTGTTTTGAAAATAAAATTTTGATTTTACCCCTTCATTTATAAAACCCATTTTCGAGGTGCGTTTTTGACCCATTTGAAATATGATCAATATGGGTATCAATAACTTTCTTTAATGCGTAGATGCTATATTTGTATGTTTCAATTGATTTCGAGGCCGTTTGAAAGGGGAAAACACCGTGTTGAAGGACTTTGCGACGGAATTCTGTCGTTTCGAGGTAGGTTATGGCTTAACTTCTTTCAAATTGAGTTGGATAGTTAATATATAGGTAAAACATGCTATGGGTTGGGGAAATAACTATGGGGTTTATATTCTGAGATTCTTATTACTGTTGTGTGCATGTGTGGTGGCTTATTTTATGTTGTTATTGAATTGAGATACCTGATATTGTGTGTTGCCCATGTGGGGGACTAATTTAACATCATTTGGCCTTATCTGTGCATTTAGATGTCGTATTTCTAGATATAATTCCCGTGCAGGGGCTTAAATTGTTAAAATAGGCCTTATTGAGCATTGATTGCCTTATCATAATTGAAAAGCCCGAGTTAAGCGTTAATATGATATAAATGATGTCTTGCATTCATATTTATTCCAATGGTGCCCATTTAGAGTTGAAAATCATGAATTATGGATATATTGAGTAGATTTCTGGGCTCACTTATATATATACGTATTGAATGGATTGGATATCTTCATACTAATTGACTGGCTCATTCCATACATATACATTCATGAGATACTGGTACCATTAAGGAACACTGTTTTTGAAAGAAAATGAGACATTTTATGAAAATTCTCTCCGTGAACATGAGTTGGAGAGGTGAGTTGAGATTGAGATATAAGTTATAGTATATGGGTGGCGAAACCCCCCATGGGTCCTATCATGGGAGCTGCGAGCTCGGTAAGTATATACAGAAAGTCATGCGATGGCTTCACTATTTCATCACTTCATCCCACCTTCATTGCATTTACATTGCATTGCATATGTATCATTTATGTTTCCCTTATCTATATGTCTTGCGTTTTATCTTCGTATACTTCCATGTATGTTTGGGTGTTTTTCTTTCGATATCATATTAGAACTGTTAGTGGAGACGGTATGAGCTACCGTTTGGGAATTTTTCAACTTGTAGGTTACGTGCTCATAGTCTACTTTACTTATTTTATTATCTACTTTTCTCAGTCAGCCTATGATTCCTACTGAGTACATGTGGACCGTACTCGCCCCTACTGTGCCCTTTCAGTGCAGTTTCGAGTACGAGTACAGGACGCGACATCTGATCTCGTGGGGATTTTAGAGAGGTGTTCGAGGTACTGGGTGCTCTAGGGTTTTCAGAGCCGACTTCGGACCTCCTCTTACCTTACTTTATGTCTTTATTTTGTTTTCAGAGATAGACACGAATCTCAGATTCTGTTATGTACTTGATGCTCTTAAACTTGGACATCAGATTTTGGGGATTTATGAGATTACTTTCAAACTTTTGTTTTAATTATGTTTTGTATTGGCTTGATTTCGTTCTAGAAGTCTCACATTTGGGTTATGCTATTATCAATTTTGGTTTTCCTTTATCAGTTTGGGTAATTGGCTTATTTATCAAGGCTCGGCCACGATAAGTGCCATCATGACCCATTTTTGGGTCGTGACAAAATGGTCATCCAACACTCAGAACCTCAAATGTTGATCGAATGTCAACTATATGACTTTTAAAGCCTCTAAAAACCTCAAACTCACCCAAAACCTTCCCAAAGGCATTGGAAACCATGTCAACCATCCCCATACCCCAAAATCAATATGTAGTAACTACAGAAAAGGGCAAAATTGTCAAATCATATAAAAAATAAAATTTCACAAATTAGGTCATTACATAACTCCTAAGCTTTAGAAAAAATATATACCTTTGAATATATTGTGTCCTCTAAATAATCATTTTTTTTAAAAACACATCATATAAAAGAGGATCACACAAGAAATTAGTGAAAATCCATAATTTATCAAGCCTCATAAACATTTTTTAGGTTTATAGGTTCATATGACACTACTAAAATAAACTTAGAGGTTTATAGGTTCATATGACACTACTAAAATAAGGCCCAAATCCGGCTTAAAAAAATCGACCAACTTTTGGATAGATTGAAAAATCGACAAGCTCGATCGAGATTTCTTTTTTTAAACTCCAAAATTCTGGAAATAGAAAAACAGACCATTTTGGTCCGACATTTTTGCCGGAATTTTTGTTTTTGAAAAATTGACATATATGGTTGGTTTATTATTTAAAATATTTGAAAAATATTTTTATTTTAAAAAACCTTTTTTTGGTCAAATCACCGGTCAACTCATTTAAAGAAATCGACCAAATTACCGACCAAGGATCTGCTAGAACATATAATTCATATACACAACGGAAGCATAAATTCACGGATCATAAACTTACATAATAACGTGATAACATAACTTTAAAATGAAATTTAGAAAGCACATACATACCTATTGAAGCTTTCACAAATTTCGTTCAAAACCTTGCTCGCCAGGTCTGCAATCTTCTACCACTTCCTGACTAATTTTTTTTTCCAACCAATACTTGTGTGGACAAGTTAAATTGTTTTTCTGGAAAAGATTTCAAGGTCTGCCCAAATGATCAAAAGAAACCCCTATATATTCATTTGAAGTTGAAGTTGTAAGGGCTGTCTTTCATCCATTTATTTCACACGTTTTTTTTGTTTTTTTTTGCATTAAAACCACCACCTTAAATCCAACATTAAGTCATAAACGTTTTTTTCTTTTGTCCATTATGACCAATGTTTAATAGGGGTCGTAATTTCTGCCATCAATAGGATTATATTCCTATTAAAACAACACTGTGTAAAACCTTTCTTACTCCATTTTCTTTTCAAATTGGTTAATTAATCATGCATAGTAGGGACCGTAGATTTATTAACTGAGGCTTCCAATAATGATATTAATTCGCAAATGAATGAATTACCATATCATAATAAATTACAAATTATTCCACTAAAAATCTGTAATTGCACTCCTCGATTTTAATTTCGAAATCTACCATTACATCTTATTTAACTCCCCATGTTAGAATTACCGACACCAATCAATTAAATCAAATTTTCTGAAAATTTAATTTATTGACTAACTTAATCCTTTATTACTATGCTCAACTTATTTCACGTGACGGCTATTAAATCCACCTGCAGGGTTTACACGTGAAAACTTATAAGCAACCATAAAAGGGTGTCTTCTATCTCAAGTCCGAGACATGATTCTATCAACTAATTATTATTTCACTAAGTGATTTGTCATTATCCAACCTATTAGCAATATACTGACTCGTAATAGAGTCTCACCTTTTAATAGATTAAAATAACAAATTACATAGATCATAATAATTATATCAAGATTAAGAGTATAAGTACATGTAATTGACCAGAGAAGTTGTTTATTAATATTCAAAACATAAACAAACATCCCTACTTGGTCCGTTCAGTACATACGAAATGTAATAGCACAAGAAGTTGGAATATTACCACTCCCATAATCAAGATCAAATTGTATTTAATCTTGTGCTACAATCACCAAGATGTTTGTCCAACTTCATCTTTGATTGAGAACATTAATTTAGAACTTATAAGAACCGACAATTTTAATCTTTCGTGTATGAGTTAAACAACTCCATACACAAAATCGTCTACTATATAAGTAAAGAACACACATGTCAGCACAATGATTTATTCAAATAAAGACTTTATTAAATTAAGTAAATAAAATAAATAGTCTTTACATGAGATGAAAATATAATACTATAACATAAACCACATGGTTAATAGCATATCCTAACAGGATCTGTAATTTATTTTTAAAAAAAAAAAATGACCGAGTCGTTGGCTATTTTCATGAAAAAACCAGACCAATGTGATCTATTTTTTTCATTTTTTTTAGCACATTGAACATCTAATGGTGTACATGTAGTAAATTTAGGTGGAATTAGTCTCGGACACCAGAAATATCAATCTTAATCACACATATCAAATGTTAATTTCTAAAGGAGAGATATTGTTAATTTCTAAAGGAGAGATATTAACACCCAAATGTTCATATATTTTCTTCAACATAATTATACTTTTTGACCACTTATAGTTGAGCAAACTGGCCAAGATTCAAGTTGTTTGAAGAAAGTAAACGCTGGGATCAGAAAGAATTGCAAGAGAAATTGAAGTAATTTATTGGCTAAACACTATTTGTAATTAGGGCCTGTAACCAATTAGCTTGTAGAAGTTTACTGTAAACAATTCAAAATTAGCACTATAATATCTTGGCTACGACTTTTGACAACGTTCAATGAAGCATTCCTTGTTAAACCAAAGTTTAAATGACTCTAATTTCTTGGTTTGGGGCTTTTCCATTTGGTAAGATATTAATCCAAATGAAGAGCTAAGCACTCTTTTCCAAAAATTAGTGTCGTTCTTGAAAGGTCTTACAGCAAGTGTACTCTTTCTCATTTACACAGAAATGTAAATGTAGATAGTAAAATTCGAGTCGAGAAAATAATAATTTGGACAAGAAAATATCGCAACAATCGTTTTATTTGATTTCAAGCAGTGAGTGTTACAATCTCTATGAATCCTCTAATTCGCCTTTTCAAATATAAATTCAAGGGGCCTTCGAGCTTGATCTTGAATTTGATGAATTTGAACTTGGTTTGTGAATTTGAAGAACTTGATGCTGATTTGTGAATTTGATGGACTTGATCTTGACTTGTACTTGAATTCAAGAGCTTTTGATCTTGAATGTTCATTTAGATCTTGAGTCATCTTTGAACTTGAGGATTTGAATGCTTGAACTTGTAGCTTGTAGAGAAATTTCCGACGCTTGATCTCTTTCTCTTGCTTCTTGTTAGAATTCTTGGTCCTTCTTCTGAATTATGAGACCCTATTTATAGTTATGGAAATGGAAGAGTCATGGTAAGTACAAACTCTTTCTGGCCAATCAGATTGAAGTGACATGACGACATTTAATTGGTCGGAACAAGTCAACTTATACACGTGGCACATTTTCATTGGCCTTTGATTTCACTAGACATGCTGCATCATTTTGATATGTGGCATGATCCTATTGGTTCCTTCACTTGACTTGGCATGCCATGTCATTTGACATGTGACGCTCAATTGGACCCCTAGAATATGATGACATCTTGGGCTTAGCAAAATAGACGCATCATTTATGGCCCAAATCAATGGACTAGCCAAATAGAAATTGGACTTTAATTAAATTCATATTTATTTGAATTTAAATAATTAATCCAATTATATTAATCCACAATATTTATTTGGACTAATATAATTAAAATTTATGTGATCACTGTAAACATATTATTTTCCGAGACCATTCTTACAAGTTCTCAACTGGAAAGTAATTTTAGCTATCTAGACATATATTTCACATTCCTCTTCCATTACATTTCCTTTTGAATCTATACAAATAGTCCAATGATAACTGCCAGCAATTGGTAGATATTCCCAATATTCTTTTTGCTGAATATACTAAACGGTAGATGTGTCATATGTCACAACAGCTTCTGACGTAGGTGTTGCCAAAGGATAATGAGGAAAGGAACATGATATAAGATTTCCATCATCTTCTGTTCAGTTTGAACCTGGTAAATGTAATTCAGTGAGAAATCATAAAATACTAGCCCTGAATATAAATCAATAGAGTAGAGTGCATAAGATATCTATAGCAAATGAGAGTACTTCGAATATGACTAACATGCAATAAGAAGAAAAAGTCTGAAAGATTGGTTAAATCCCTAATTAAATTCAACCAACAACAAAAATAGGTCACAAGCAAATGTGTTCAATGGAAAAATATCACGCGAACAAAGTCAGTTTCCATTTCAAGAAGATCTTGCAAGTTACCTAATAGCAGCTTCTGGACATTTCAGAGAGACTTCATGAGGGTTAAAAGTCCAATTTGCTTCTTTTTATCTGTTGCTTCGTCTACCTGCATGAAGATCATACCATGTTATGAAAGAAAAGAATAACTTAAAAAGGTTTTAGCTTGTACTTATTCATGAAGAAAAATTACCATAATAGCTTTTATACATTCCATAAATTTGTCGACAAAAGTCGAGGAGCTTTCTTTGTATATCTTGATCAATATGCGGAAGAAGTTTGCAACTTGTACCAAAAAGGGCTTAACAGACCTACAGGAAATCGATCAAAAGTATTCGGAGGTCATGGTGCCTATTAACTTATATGAGTCCACCAAGAGTCAAGAGACCAGATCCCTTGACAGACAATTACAGTACTTTAAAGAATAATGAAGTTAGATGCAAGAATAGTAAATGGTACACAATATTTCCGTGGAAATATCCTTGCTCAAGAGAGAAAAAATCACGACCTGTCTCACAGGATTTTCAGCAACTCCACTATCTACAAGCCAAAAAGTGATTACAGACTCCAGTAATCACAAGGATTAAACTCTTAATCCAACCACCTTGCAATAACTCTATTACAAGACTAATGCAGTAACTCTACTGCACCCACACATCAACTAATTCTAGTTGACACTCCTAGATAACTCTCCCCAAGAGAAACATCGCACAATGATGAAGACAAGACTTGACTAAAAATCAAAGATGATTCGGCTAACTAACTCTAGTTAATGCGACTCAATCTAAAGATTTAGACAAGTGAACAATCTTATATCCTTTATAACTCAAGAGTAAATTTACAAGATAAGAATGAAAGACAAAAGACTCAAAATACAACAAAGACTCAGCACAACTCAATCAGGTCCCTTTATTGAAATGAGAAATATTGTTTTTGTCAGAATGGCTTTTGCTTCTGAGAGATGAAATTTGTGATTGCCAAAACTAAGTTTTGGTCTTGTCACATGTTCCTTTTATAAGAGAGCGCAAAACCTAGGAAGCATGCCATTGGTTGAGGTTGGTCTCTGCTGCAGTGCTACCAACTAGCTGCAAAAGGTACAGTTTGATAACTGTACACAGTTGACCACCCAAATAGCCAAGAACATTTGGGACCAGGTCCCTTGCACAATAGTTTGATTATCATCAAAATTCAAAACATGACATTTTCCCCGTTTTTGATGATGACAAACTATTCCCTCTGTGTACCAGGTCCCTCCAATAATATTCCCCCTGATGATCAAATTCATCTGCCATTTCAACTATTCCCCATGTCTACCAGGTCCCTCTGTGACTCAACTGTGAATCAATTGCCCTATATCAACTACCTCTTCCTCTATTTGGCATCATAAAAAAGCAATACTAGTAAACCAAGTTAAGTAAAATGCACAATAGGTTAATTCATGGCCACTGGGGCAACACTAACATAAATGAATCAAAGTTAAAAAGCAAGAGAAGATGGTAGACAAAAAATATTGCATTCATAGACCATAGGATAAACATTATAAATATTACACAAAATAGAAATGTGTAAAAGAACTATTCAGAATTTACCCTAGGAAATAACAAAAAAGGGACTAGGGTGGAGAGGAATAAGGGCTTAGGAGGTAGGAGGCTTAGAGGCAAGGGAACGAAGGACCATGTCCATGCGCGCACTTTCAGCTGTGTGTACATTGAGAAACTTGTTGGTTAGATCCTTGACTTCAGAATTTAGGGTCTTGACTTTTGCATTCAGGTCCTTGACCTGTCTTTTCAACTCCTTGTTTTCTTCTCGCAGAGCCTCAGTGGTACCAGGTCCCTCAACGAAGAGCTTCTGAATTATTTCCATAAACTGAGAGATTTCAACATCTCGTTGGGCCAAAACCATACTACATTTCTTCTAGGTCTACATTCAACTCCACCAAAAAATCTATGTTTTGCGATGGCTGAATTTTGTCGCTAAACAGGCTATTTCTGTCGTCTAAATTAGTTTAGCAACAGATCAACGAAGGATCAAAGTCGGTTGCGAAAATGCTCGTAGCTAAGCACTTATCGACGGAATAATTAATTCCATCACAACAATAGTGACAGAATAGCGATGGATTATTATCCGTTGCCAGTTGTAGCTACTGAAATATCCATCGCCATTTAAGCTATGTTGTCGCTAGACTTCATCACAAAATTCGTCGTTGGTTCTTTGTAGCAACGAAATCATCCATCGCTAATTATTTTTTGGCGCTTAATTTCAGTGAAAAAAATATTTTGTAGCAAATTCATTGCTAGATTTAATTTTACATATTTACTTTAGCAAAGAAAAAATATTCGTCGCCAGTTTATTTTTGATAGTTCTTTTTTTTAATAAAATGCACTGCACAAGAGATCAAATACACTGCAAAAGACAACACAATGGCTTCAAAATTATAAAATACACTTCATTGGAATAATACACATAAATTGATGTTTCAACATCCACAATAAATAGGAGAATAAAATAGTATCATCCCGATTAGCAATCGGTGTTGATTGATCATTCGAAGGAACTACTGTACGAACAAAACAAGCTTTAAAACATCATCAGAACTAATTGTGGAGTCAAAAACACGCAAAAACAAGACAATAAAGTCCAAACATAACATGCTAACTAGTTTGAGGTTGGAGAGTTATATATGATCAGCATCAAAACTCGAGGGATCAACCTCATTGTTTCGAGTAACGGGACCAACAGGAACTGTTGGTGTTGAAATTAATCCACTTACCCTCTCATCCAATAGAGGAAGCATATGTTCTGTCAGTGCAAGAACCAATTGAGCCATAAACTCACTCAGATTACCAACCAATCCAGGAAGCACATTCGAAGCTACTGTTGAAGGTGAAACATCAGATGTAGAGGATTTAAAAGTATTTGGTAGATAGTAGCTTTTTGATTGAGATCCAAGACCAAATACTCTATTTTTATGTTCTCCTCCTGCAACTTCATAATACGCCTGAAGCTGATCAATATCAGACTAAGTTTCTTTGCTATTGTAATATTTCTTTATATTTTTCCTGTAAAAAAGTGTTAAAGTTAATGAAAGCTATGTAATTAAACCAAATAAGGATAGTTTGATATCTAGCATTTTTACATCAAAAGTAGGTGTAAAAGATGCATCATTCTTGTCATGCCCCGAATCCCATTTGGGACGGACTGGCACCTGAAGCTGATATGGCCCGAGAGAACCAATCTTTGCTCATATAAATTCATATGCATATCCTCGTATGAACATCATTATATCTCATGCAACTATGCGGAAATCATGGATAACCTATGCTATATATATAGATAACTTGGCCGTTGGAGCCATTAAGTCAAAATGGACATACAGCTCTTACATTCATCTTCCCATATACGTCTACAAAGCCTCTAATAGATACATGACCATGTCTATGCAATATTTACATAATACCAAAACCTAATGTATACATGTGACTTGGGAATCCCCGAAGCAACTGGAGCTCACCAATACTCTGCAAATGGTCCGCAACCTACTGTGGAGGTCTACTGGCACCTGCGCCTGCAAAAAGTAAGGTAAGTCCCCCAAGAGGGGTCAGTACCAAGAAAGTACTAAGTATGTAAGGCCATATGAAACTGTATGAAACATAGGATATCAAGTGGGATCAATACATTTGAAAATAACCATTATGGATCAATCACCGTTTTGCATGTGTGGAACCATGTTCATTACTTTCACTACTTTCATTATTTGATCGATCATTCATATGATTATCATTCGTGAAATAACATTCCTTCATACTTTCAGCTACGTGACATACTTCCTTTGGCTTTACGTTCATCTTTATTATCAGTCATCCACTTGTTACTGAGCCATGATATAATAACGGTCATCCACACTTGGTGGGCTATAATATAATAACAGTCATCCACACTTGGTGGGCTATAATATAATAACCGTCATCCACACTTGGTGGTCTATAATATAGTACCGTTCATCACCTTATAGGTGGATAATAATATAATACCGATCATCACCTTATAGGTGGATCATAATATAATACCGATCATCACCTTATAGGTGGCTTATAATATAATACCGGACATCCAGTTGATCAATGGGCTATAATATAAATCGGACATCTAGCTGATCAGTGGGCTATAGTCATATATAATAATAATAACATAGCATAATATTGAGATTTTTCCATCCGGGCTTATGTTCTTTTGATTTGATCCATACTCAATGAAACATAAAGTAACCATGTGTACATTACTTCTTTGCATACTTCTTTCCTTTTCATTTGTTATGAGAGTGATACATTGGTAATTGAAACATTATTGGGAACACTTATATATGTTACTTCATTCCTTTACTTTCATGAGATTGATACCTTTTCTTATGAGAGATTGATACAATAATAGTCATAACATTATTAGAACTTGGAACACAACATTATCGGAACTTTGGAGTCATAATATTTTTGGAACTTTGGAATCATGTCCACCCTTCATTTATTATTTTCCTTAAATCTTGCAACCCACAAATATACGTTACTTAATTTCTTCTTTTGAGAGATTGGTACTTTCTGCTCATGAGAGATTATCACATTCACTTGTGAGAGATTGGTACATTCGGTTATAACATTATTATTGAAGCCTTGGGACAATAACCAATGAATAAGAAATATGAGAGTAACATTATTGGGACTTTGGAACGAAGTATACAATTATGATTCATGAATAACAATTGGTCATTGAGAAAGAAACATGTGACTAATAATATATGTCAACCTGAAATGAGATACCTTTAGATATTTTGGAGTAGAACACGTATGATGACAATGTGAACAATATGCTGCAGAAGGATACAGAAAATGTAACCTTACATACCTTATGATCTCAATATGAATATACCGTCCTATATGTGAATAAAACAATCCAGTTTCTTCCTTACGTGTCACTCTACAACACAAGTTCATAACGGAACCAACATTAACCACAAGCTACATTCCAAGTGCATAAGACGACAATGAGTTACACAATTGCCCTAGAATATCGTTTCTCACTTTACAACACCATTCATGGCATTATCATACCAACAATACCATAATATTCCTTACATTGACCAAGACATCATAAACCAATAGCATTTCACACCAAGTTTATACTTTACACTCCCTCATTAACCCTACGTCACATTTACTCTATCAAATCATCTCAATAGTTTTCATAATAACACATGAAAAACAATCCATAATTTATACCCTTCAAAATAGCTCCGGGATACTCCTTTAAATTCATTCAAAAGGTACCATAAGTTGAGAATTACATCCATGAAGGGTATAGGGGCTTTGGGGGGTCAAATAGATGCGAAAACAACCGAAATGGACTTCTGGGATGGCCTGCGAAGCCACCTTCACCTGCAGATGGATGAACTGAGTCTGCAGGTGACCTTTGACAGTATCCAAAGGCACCTGCGAAGTCACTTGTGCCCGCAGGTGCTTCGTCTGCGAGAGCGGGTGCCCATTTCGGCGAAAAAGGGTCTCTTTTGGGTCTTTTTATGCAATGAATAGTCCATGATCATAACTAAACTCATATTAACATATTTTAGATCGTCTTAGATGCCAAAAATTATCCATGGTTTTACAATACACATGAACATAACCAAAACCACACTTTTCCTTCAATACACCACCAAATCCATGCACAATTTTGCAATAACAATTCCAAACATCATGCACAAGAATAAAACAAGTTAAGGCTATAATAAATTCTCACATGTCAATATTTAACCCATCAAGTTCACTTCCTTCATGACCATAAGTCCATTTTCAAATTTGCAAGGCAAAAACCTTCACCGATTAGGCAAACATAAATTGTTTCACATATAGTGAACTTCTCACACTTCACCAACATAAACAAAATGATCTACACCATATTCCATGCATATAATATATTAAATCACAATAATAACCACTTACCAATACTTACCAAGAGGTGATCTTGTCCCAAGAGGAAGATAGCTTAGGGTTTGGTTGAAGAGAGAAAGTTGTGGAAAAATCTAGAAAATGGCATGTGTATTGTGTGAATAAAAAATCTGATTTCTTGACCTTTATATAGGCCCTTGAAAGTCATTCTTTCCCACTTTGGTCAATAATTGAGGGTCTTCTTTGGGTCAAAATAAGAATGGATCATTTTGCCCCTTTTTGGGCCATGTCTTTTGTTCCATTTATTGGGCCTTAATTGAGCCCAATAGCACACTATTAATTTAGCCCACAAAATCAATGCACAATTCCCCAAAAATCTCATGTTTAAATAATTTCATGAATGTTACGATAATCAACTAGGTTCGGAAATGTGCGGGATGTTACAATTCTATCATTTTTAATCAAAATAAAATGACAGTTCTTATGCTTTGTTTACTGATAGTTCTAGCATACAAATCTTATTTAGCATACAAGTTTTTATTTAGTTATTATCAATGCATCCTTTTATGTAGCTTACAATAGGTGAAGACTGTTGAGGGTTAACATAAACTTCACCCCTTTTATCATTGCAGTCTCATGTAATTCCTAAACACAACCTGGGATTGACTTCATAACCATGATTATAAAAAAAATAAGTTTGAGGCAACACAAGAATTAGTAGCGTTTCTTTTTTTACTCCTAGAGGGGTTTGTAAGACTCCTTTTAGCACGTAATTGGATGACTTGTGCAAGAACTGTCCTAGGATTGTTGTTGTCATCTTCAAGTTTGAGTTCACTATACTTTTCATTTCCAAGGCAATGACTTAGTTTAGTAGTATTACATCAAAGCTTTTATATCCACTTACTATCTAAACTAATTCTTACAGGTAACTTTGTCTTTAACAAGAATGACAGTATTTGAAGTTGAAAGATTCCTAATAACACCAGGCAAGCCCAAGTGGAAACAAAAAGAAGTGGTGCACCAGATCCACATTCACATTCAGTAGCATTACAAAGAAACAACAATTGTAGTACACCATGCTGATAGAATTACCAGTATAACAACCTATGACAACTGCTCATCTCTAGATGGATTATTACATGGATAAAGCAATAGCAAGTACTTAAAAACTAAGTCATTACCAATAATGATAAACAAAGAGGAAAAGAGGCAAAAATAACAACTACCACCAGTAGCAAGTCCGACAACAACAACAACAAGTATGCAAACCCAAATCTCCACAGGTTCCAACAATTGAGAAGTTTTAAAGTCAACATCTACACGCAAAAGGTTAAAAAAATGCATGATCCTCCTATTGTATGTACTGATATGTGGAGGAGGAGAGAGTGGTATCGGCTTCTCCAGTAGTAAGTACTGATCAAGATATGAGGAGAGGGTGCTACAGGGTAAAGAGGTGCATGTAACTCCTTATGTTACTGCTTTTGGTACCAATGCTGCACCCTCTTTTGCTGAAGCTTTAGTTGGAAATCAGGCCTTACCTAGACCAGAAAATACACAGAGGAAAAGAGGCAAAAATAACAACTACCCCAGCAACAAGTCCAACAACAACAACAACAAGTATATAGACCCAAATATCCATAGGTTCCAACAATTGAGAGGTTTTAAAGTAAACATCTACATGCAAAAGGTTAAAAAAAAAATGCATGATCCTCCTATTGTATGTACTGATATGTGGAGAAGGAGAAAGTGGTGTCGGCTTCTCCAGTATACAGACCCAAATCTCCTTATGTTACTACTTTTGGTACCGATGTTGTACCCTCTTTTGCTGATCAAATTAGGGGGTCTCTTTACAAGTTTACCATGCTTACATCGAAAGGGAAAAATCAAAGAGCTTGAAAGCTAATTGAACTTCAAATGTTGAAGTGATACCTTACATGAACAATTCGGGATCGCGCGCCAACAAAAAATTTTCCATCGCGACCATGTGTATGGACGTGTAAATGTTGCTCACTTGGTGTTGGATCTCGACCTTTTTCAATAGCCTGTATAAAAGTTATTAATTCAAAACATCAATTCAATATTGTGGATATAGTTAAATAAGTGTTAGAAACTAATATCTCATATATTTTATAAGTACTAAATAAGAAGGCATTTGAGAAATACATTTAAATCAACTCATCCAGGATTGTCCAGACTCTTTAAAAACGGCAAGTATAGATGGTTGATTTATAGTTCAATCCGCACAGTGTTGTGTTAGGATATGGTTTTGTAAATTGGTCCTTTGGTGATTAATAGACATGATTGATTACCAAAAATATTTTGTTTTTAACCATCTAGCATCTGATATCTAACAACACAATTGATTCTGATATCTACCAGCTTATCAACTTCAAACTTGCCCAAAAGCTCAAACACAAAATATAAAATACACTTACAAATCTCTTGCAATGCTCTCCGATATTGATAGAGTCGCCTGTGTGAGTCCCACTGGCAGGTTCATCTCTCCCACAACGACGATAATTTGCATTATTTCAGACTTTTCAACACACTTAGGATCTACCCAAAGTGTCTTCCAACTGCTCATCACATCCTCTGGAACGTCCACCTTCACTTTTCCTATTTTTATTTTGGAAACAAAATCACGGTACCTTTCTGCTGCCTTACTCTCCCACTCTTTCCTCACAATAGAATCAATTGACGAATCCCAGTAGAATGCCTTCTGAAATATTTTTATAAATTAATAATAACATTAGTCCTATACATAAAAGTAAATACAGATTCTAATTCAATTGTGATGGATTATACCTTAAATTCTCCAAAAAAAAAAGTCTTTCATCTCTTCTGAGAGACTTTTCCAATTGATTCCTTTAGGATCAAATTCATGCTTGAAAGAAAGACATATATAAGTAGAGCATTTTTCAGAAGGTTCTCGCCTAGACAATTTAGAAACAATATTTAAAGACATACCATATATAAATGACAATAAAAAATAATAGGACGAGCATGGACTAACCCTATGGGAGAAACAATGACAAGCGTCCATTGTCGATTAGTACTACTGCATTCAACTTGATCACCTATTATGTTCCTATGAGAATATGTTCCCCTACCTATTGTGCTGCTTTAGTTTGGGGTAATCGGAGATGGTTCAAAATGACTGGGTAAGGTACTACCATGAGCTAATGCTTGAATAAGTATCATTGGTGGCGTATGACTGTGTAAGGTACTACCATGAGCTGGTGCTTGAATAGGTATCACTGGTGGCGTACTACCCTGACCTGATGTTTGAATTTGGTTGCTGTCATTTGGTCCTTTTGAGGAACTCGCGCCACCTAGTTGAGGACTACTTGAGGGGATAGGATTTGAAGGCATATTTCCACGAGTAGAAAAATTACCCCTGCTTGAGGATTTTCCTACACAACCTTTACTAGCTCGACCTCTGCCGCGAGTCATATCTATAAAAAAGAAACTAGATCAAGTTAATAACAAAATAGTCTATGATTCTAGGATTTCTGAAAATGATAAGCATGATTAGCTAGAATTAAGTATAGAAGTCTCAAAGTGCTTATCACTATGCAATTAGTCAGAAGCATCACGGCTTTTTTAGCAAGAAATAACAAGTGAGAAACACATAGTAAAATATAATGGCTAGATACTCCTCTCCATGTTCTGAAGAGAACCAAAAGGGTTATAATACTGAAATTTCACTTCAAGATACAATGAAGATAAAATAACACAATTTTTATCAAGCACTAGTCACTATCTGTGTCATCTTCGAACTCTTCTTCAGTTTCAGACTCTTCTTCAGTTTCATACTCTTCTTCAGTTTCATAATCTTCTTCTGTAGATTTATCTTGAATTTCTTGATGCTATGACAATAATCCTTCATCAATTGGTTCATATATTTCAATCATATCTCTATCTGGATCATGTAAGAGTAAATTCTCATCAATAGAAACATTCATATCTATCTCATGAACTTCAACTTGGAATGGAATATTCAGTTCTAGAGTTAACCTGACTTCCTCATCAGGTAATTCAACAATATTTCAAGGTTTGACCTTCAATAAAGCCATCCAATCATCCTTGTATTCTTTTCTTGCTAGGATAAGGCACATAATACACTTGAGTTGCTTTCATCGCAAGAATAAAAGGTTCTTATTTTTTATAACGGCGACGATGGTTAACATCCACCAACTTGTACTGATTATGCTTTTTGACACTGACATCCATAGTTGGGTCAAACCATTCATATTTGAATAGTACAGTTTTCTTTAAAGGTTCTTCACGATATTCCACTCATATAATCTCTTTTATCAGTCCATAGTAGTCACCAAAATTTGGATCTGAGATACACACTCCACTGTTCATTGTTGATCTTGCACTACTATGACATTCTGTGTGAAATTCGTATCCATTAACAAAATACATAGAATGACATATAACATCTCTTAATGGTCCATAAGATAAGCTACACAAGAATTCATTCTCAATATGATTGTGTCAGACCTATTTAAAAAATTATAAGACTTGGTTAAATTTCACAAGAATATATAAGTACATCACTGTATGAAAGATAATTATTATTGGAGACTTTCATATTCCTTTAACCATACAGAGAAATACATTTCAAGGCTCTCATTGATTTGATCTTGAGATAGATCTGGAAATTCTTTTTGCTAACGTTGCACGTACATACTTCATTGCAACAATAATAAGTTAAATAGGAGCTCATGATATGTTCATATATTTAACAATATTAAGAGAGTACAACTTTCAGAATTTACCTCACAAATGGCTCAACCTCTTTACAATTCAGTAAAATGTAAGTTTGGGTAGCCTGAATTTCTTCAAGAGATAAAATCCTTGTTTTTGGTTCTCCACATAGTCTACTTGGATGGGTGAATATTGATAAATTTTCTTCAAGTTCTTTCACGACACCACGATCATCATTACGGTCCAAATTATGATTGTGTGTCATGACGTGGTTCAAAATAATGAGAAAACAACTGTGTTGACTTGGTCATCAAGTATAATTCACAAATGGAACCCTCAACACTTGCATTATTCCCAAAAATTCTTTTAAGAGTTCCAAGATACCTAAATAGATAAACAGATGGTCCATTATATTAGTAAAGTTATTTATAACATATGCCACAAATTGGATAATAAGGTTTCAGATTTACCTTTCAAAAGGATACATCTATCGATACTGCATAGGTCCAGCAATCCTTGCTTCATATGGAAGATGAACGGACAAATGTTCATTGAGTCAAAGAATCCAGAAGGAAAAATACATTCTAACTTACACAAGATTTGTGGGATGTCTGCCTCTAATCTATACATGTCATCCACTCTTAGAGTAGTAGAAGTAAGATCTTTAAAAAATAAGCTCAATTCTGTAAATGCTTGCCACACATTACTAAGAAGTAGCTCACAAAAGGCAATAGGCATTAGTCATTGCATGAACACGTGGCAATCATGACTTTTCATGCAAAATAACCTTTTCATGTTAGTGTCTGGACATCGATCCAAATTTGAAACATAACCATTTGGAAACTTCAAACCTTTTACCCAATTGAACAAGATAGCTCTTGCTTACTTGTCTATTGTATATACATCTTTGGGATAGTTTCCAGAAGCATCTTTTGCCAACTGAGGTCGGTCACAATAATTTAGTATATCTAGACGTGATTGTGGATTGTCTTTGGTTTTGCCATCAATATTAAGAACTGTATTGAATACATTATTAAAGATATTTTTTCAATATGCATGACGTCAAGATTATGTCGGATCATGTTAGAAGTCCAATAAGGCAAATCCCAAAAGATGCTTCGCTTTCTCCATCCACAAGACTTACATATTCTCCGATTAAATTCTTCTATATCTAATTTTGTTACTTTCCTTATGCCCAATTCACAAATTTAATTCAAAATCTCCTCTCATGTTCTGAAGGGTGGTGGTGGTCTTTTGATAATTTTACCTTTAAGAAAGTTTTTACGATCTTTCCTAAAAGGATGATGTTGGTCAAGGAACATTCTATGACTGTCAAACCAAGATGTTTTCTTGCCACGTTGTAATCTAATGGATTGTTCTACTTCCATACAATAAGTACAAGCTAACTTACCTGTAGTACTCCATCCTAATAACGTAGAATAAGCTGGAAAGTCACTGATTCTCCATATCAAAGCCTCCCTTAATTGAAAATTTTGCTTCTTTGATATGTCAAATGCTTCTACACCTATCTCCCATAATAAGGTCAATTCTTTTATTAGAGGTTGCAGATAAACATCAATTTTTTGTTTGGGATTGGCTGGCCCTGGAACAACGATAGTTAGAAACATATACTCCTCCTTCATGCACATCCCTGGAGGTAAAT
Organism: Capsicum rhomboideum; assembly: GCA_031232105.1. Taxonomy (NCBI): domain Eukaryota; kingdom Viridiplantae; phylum Streptophyta; class Magnoliopsida; order Solanales; family Solanaceae; genus Capsicum; species Capsicum rhomboideum. The sequence goes on from CP124714.1 coordinate 155,436,104, forward strand.
TATATGGAGTGACAATCACTTTCCATAAAGAGTATGACCATCTAGATTGACCAAATGGTTGAAAACCATCTGTACATAACCCCAATCTTACATTTCTTGGTTCTACTGCAAGAAAAGAATGAGTTTCATTGAAGTGCTTCCAAGCCTCAGAATCCGATGGATGACGCATTACTCCATCCTCTTGTATATGTTCATGATGCCATCTCATGTCAGTAGCTATAGAATGGGATGCATATAATCTTTGTAATCTGGGAATTAAAGGAAAATAGTACATCCTCTTGTAAGGGACCAATTTCCTCTTACGAGAACCGACACAACTCTTATACCTTGGATGACCACAAAAGTTACAAGATGTAAGGTGCTCATCATCACCCCAATACAACATACATCCTGAATCACAATAATCAATCTTTTTAACCGGCAAACCCAAGCTACGCACTAGCTTTTTGGTATGATAATAACTATCAAGCACAATGTTATCTTCAGGTAAAGCCTCTTCGAACAATTGCATTATTTGGTTATAACCTCTTTGTGACAGATTATTCTCCATTTTAATATTTAACATCCTGGCGACTACTTCTAGTTGAGAGATGGAAGAACCACGATACAATTTTGGATCAGCGGCTTGTAGCAAATCATAAAATATCTGAGACTTAGGATTAGGATCCTCCTCCATTGAAGGATTAGGATCCTCCTCTTCTGAAGGTTCATAAAAATGAGGCATTTCAACTTCAATATTGCTATAAGTTTGCCCACTCGAACCATGGTAAAAGTTGGGTCTAGCTGCATCCAAGACCATTTGTCGATATGGATTCTCATATCCCATTTCTGATTGAGCACCACCATGCAAATCACCACTAGAAGACATCTCACTGATACCATTTGTTTCCCCTTGATACTTCCAAATGAAATAGTCCTCAACAAATCCATGCCGATAAAGGTGACATTTAACTGTTTCAACATCCATGTATTTAATATTCTGACATTTGCTACATGGACATCTAACATTGTCACCACTCATGCGATGGCGCTGAGAAAAAGCAAACTTAATAAACTTACTCACACCGGTTATGAAACTAGGCATAACAACCCCTCTACCATGCAAACTTTTATACATCCAACAACGCTCCAGATTATTCACGTTCCTATTTAATATTAAATTAACATGATGATAAAGTTTTTAATAAAATTGTTAGAACACCACCAAAAGGGAATAACAAGTTGGTTTTAAGTTATAATTTGGTACGATAGAGAAACAATGTAGCTTCTGTTGAAAAAGATCTCTGTTGAGTTCTATCATCTGTTCCCTAGAAGTGTCAACAATTTCTTTCAATTTTGATTAGGATTTATCCTCAATTTTTGTTTCTGAAGCCCATTCAATATGTTGCACTTTGCTGCCTAAACCAATATAGGTTCTAAGAATGTAAATTAACTTTTTAAATTGCAAGAGAGATTCTGCTGCTTCCAATTACAAAGTTTTCTGAGATGCTGGAAAAATATGAAATGGTCAGACAATTTTTGGATTAATTAAAACTTCAATTTGTGGAGGTAAAAAAATTGCATTATATGGACAATCACAGTATTGAAAAATTGGTGGAATGCAGATTACTTTACACCTATAATTAACAAAGTTTAACAAAGATTTCATTTCTAATTATAGCAGTCACTTAAGCTTATTTCAAATATTTGTCCATACAGTATGCAAATTCATAAGAAAAATTCTAACAAAATGATTATTACCTTTAGCAAACGTAATTTCTTACCTTCTTCAGCTATCAATTTCCAAATATAATGAAGCAATTATGTTTCAGATAAGTACCACAACTAAAAGAAAACAAAAAAGAATAAATGAGATTGATTCAGTTGGTAACATCTGATAAATTAATAATCGGAAGACAAAGCTAGCACTTACTATCCAAATCGGTGGAAAAGCTATTCGGATCTTCTTAGAGAATTTTCTTTTGAGCCTAACACATATGCAGGGAAAGAAACAGAGAGGAAATTTATCAGAAATTAGCTCAGTTTTAAGAAGCAGTAAAATGAGCAACAACTTGAAAATTTAAATTAAAGTTACCACAATACATATGAATACACATGAATAAACACAAAAGCACATACAAAAGAAATACACTTTACAGACCCAAATGCCTCAGTACTTTCAGATTCATGTCAACCATAAAAACCTCATATACACCAGAATCGCCATGTGGTAGCCGAAAAAATGAAAGAAAAATGGATGAGATAAATTAACTATTTGATAAAGATGAGCAAGGAAAAAAGTATAATAATACTTTACTTGAACAGAAAAGTAGAAAGATGAATGAAATGTCCTGTCTTGTTGTAATCCCTAACTTGAGAACACAAATTTAACACTTTTCTTATATTTACTGATCATTTAGTGTGCAATTAAATATAACATGTCCGCGATGCTCTACAATCTGAAATTTTTTCAAAGCATTGAAGACATTCTCTATTTCAAGAGCTTACTATTCTTCGGATTGTTCTAAAACAATATCAACTTTTTCTATAGTAATAAAATGAAATCAAAATTTTGAAGACTCAGTTATTCTATCCGATTCAAAGTTACTTATTATCTACTAGCATTCTCACCTACTTTGACAAATGTATCGCTTCTAAATTACAAAGATCTAATTTGAAAGTAATTATTAATACAAAGAACCTTTTGCAAAACTCATAACCTTGTGTTGTTAACAAGTATTACAACAACAAATATAAGTGGACTATTAACATGTAAAAACTAATACCATTGCAAATTAGCAATTAATACATTGTACTACTTGCTATTATCTACCAAAAAATGTTAGTCTACCTCATATACAAGCACTCAAGCCACACATTTCTACTCATTTTCAACAGAATAGGAAACCCAACAATATAAGCAAACAATCAATCTAAGCAAAACACAAATGAAAAACAGAACGAAATTGATAAAGAATTAAAAATCTTATGATAATTAACAATTTTAACCTATACCCATCAATAAGAGTAAGAAGTTACTGTCAAATATTCAAAGACTTTATATTAGAATTCTCTCAAAAGTTCTAATACTAGATCTACATATAAAATATCAAATTTGTAAAGAAAATTATATTTGATCTGAACAAATAACTATGCATGCACTGAAAAAATAAAAAAACTTTATCAAAATAAAATCTTTAATGGCTTCACCTTAGAATTTCCTCGAGGAGATACAACCAAATCTATCAATAAAATACCAAATTTCTGAAGAAGATTATACTAGATATGAACAAATAACTATGCATGCACTGAAAAAGTAGAAAAAATTACCTTTTAATGAAGAGATGAAGCCGATGAAGGGGATTAGCAGCTAGATGATGGATTTATCAGATAAAGGAGATTTTAGTAGCTAGATGAAGGGGATTTTGGTGAACGAAAGCTAAAGTTAGCATTTTCCAGAGAGAGAATTCACCAGAGAGAGGAGTCACCAGAGAGCGAGACCCATTTGGAAATTCACGAAGAGACTCATTTGGGAATTTTGGAGAGCTTTCACCAGTGTGTTAAGAGAGCTTTCTAAATTGGTATTGCTAATGGGTAGCATCAGCTAAATGTGTATATCCCAAATGTGTATCTATGATATTATTTTATTATTTAATAAGCTAGCGACGGATTATCACGACAGATTTTAAATAATAGCGACGGATGATTTGACAGCATATACGTACAAAAATTTGATAAATATAATTAGACTAGCGACGAAAATTCGGTCGCTATAGAAATATATTTATGGCGGGCAACGTTTCAGCTACGGATTTTGAGATTCCGTCGTGAATCCGTCGCTATATTAGATGTTAATTTACTTTTAAATTTTTCAGCGACACAATTGTAATTCCATAGCTAATTCATCGCTAATTAGCAATGAAAATCGGTTCGTCGCTAAAATCTGTCGCTAAACACTGGGTTTTTTGTAGTGCAACTTCTGTTGCTTCTTAATAAACCCTGAGACTTGAGACTTGGACTTTGCTCGTACCTTTCCCTCGACACACTCATTCTCAATCAGAGTGGTCATGGTGAAGGTTTGCTTGATAGACCTTGCCACCCCTTTTCCGCATCGACCTTGAAGTGATTGAACACCTTATTCAAGAGATAACCATAGGCCATTCCATGCCTTCCATCCTCAATAATCATGACCTTGTGCATGTGCTCAATTATGATAGCCGAAAGATTGATAATTTCAAACTTGCTGAGAGACTCCATAAGAAATAGGTCTGATACAGAGGTAACTGTGGGCTTCTCACAGCGTGGTAATAGGACCTTGTTGACCAATACAAAAAACAATTAGAACTCCCCTTTTAGAAACTTCTTGAGCATCCCAACTTTAGACTTCCAACCAACTCTACTAGGCTTCGTCACAAACTGAAGAGAGGGAACCATGTTTGTCATAGACCTGATCCCCTCGTTAGGAATCTTAAGAATCTATCCAAGTGTAGATTCATCAATATGAATTTGGATACCATGTACAGCAGTGGTCAGGCTCCGACAATCTTCAGGAAACTCCATTCCATAGTAAAATTCTCTCACTTCTTTCTCATGAACCGCAGGAACTGGCAAGTCAAATAAATGGAGCCATTCTTGACATTTAACAAACTCGATAAACTCACACATCCCTGTACTTTTAAAGATTGTAGGGTTTAACGCTCTTCCTTTCAATACTCTTTGTTTCTTCAGAATATAGATCTTATCCTCCCTAGTAAGAATTTTCTCAACCTTCTCAACTTTTATTAGAAGAGGTACCTGGTCCCTTCGCGGATTTAACAACTTGTGCAGAGGTGGTGGAGTCAGCTTCAGGACCAAGTCCCTCGAGAAAATTAGCTCTTTTTCTTTTGACAACAATTACCTTCCTCCCAACAGCTTTCTTGGGCTTAGTTACTTCTGACACCGTGGTTGTAGTAGGACCTGCTCCCTTTCTTTTTTTTTCTATTGTGGATGAAACATCTAAGTCAATACCACTATCATTTTATTTATCCCCCACAACCACCACTGCTTTCATAGGAACAACAGCTTCATCAAGCACCATGAACTTCCTCAACCTTTGTTTATGAGTGGTTGCTAACTTTCTCACCTTTAGAGCATCTCCCATGAATTTCTTTTCAACCCTCTGGTCCCATAACTTTACATAACCTTTTCTAAAACATCAGTCTTTTCCTTTCCTTTTAACCCGTGTTGCCCAACCTTTTGCCAAGACAGCAACATCTTCCTCTTCTTCCTCCACAGGAGGTAAAGGAATTTCCCTTGGAGTGGTTTTGGAGGTGGGAGTTCCATTATATGTAGGCCTTGGAGAATGGATAGGAGGAACGGACACCCGAGATTCACTGGCCCTTTTTACATGGGCCATTTGAGTCAGACTTTGGACAATCAGATCATCTCCTGCTACTAGTAAGTTTGACAAATTTCCTTTTCCAACCAGCAAATCCCCGTCAAACATGTGTTCATCGACAGAGAAATTCAGAGGGTTTGTAGGTACCTAGTCCAAGCTTCTTCACTTACTCGAGTTGGAATAGGATCGGGTTGAGTTTCAGAGGGTATTTCATAAATAACATCCAAAGAGAGGCTTAGTTAGAGGACAAGGAGACTTTTATACTCGTGGAGGCTAATTTAGGAGAAGAAATAGGGAAGATGAGAGACAAATCTGGAGTAGTTAAGACCGGATAATTGACCTTTTCTTGGCTAGGGTTAGATAAAATAAGGTTTTAAAAAAGGGATTTCTAAGGCTTTAGGGAGTATCTGGTAGAGGAGATTCCATTTTAGAAGATTTGTCCCTAAAGGAAGATTTGGATAGAGATATGGGCTAAGACATTTTTAGAGAGATAGGGATAAGACAACAACGAAATGAAAGTTTGAGAGATTTTACAGGCAAGAAAACTCAAAAATTTTAAGAATGTGAGTGCTGAGAGTTTAAAGCAAGGTATTTAAAGAGAGGAGAGAAGGTGTCGCCTTGGGATAAAAGTGAAAATACATTCCTGGTCCCTATTGGGCGCGTCTCTTCAGAGTTCAAATGATGTGACAACAATTCACAGAGGCAGGAGAAGACACGTGGCAAAATTTTTAAAAATAGTTCTTCAAGGTATTTTAATTAAGGTAATATTATTGATACTAACCTCTGAGGGGAGACCTGGTCCCACCCTCAAACTTCTGAAAGATGTTTGTTTTAAGTCTTTCCCATCCATATTCCCTTTTAGCCTTGCTCACTATGTGTGTATACCTACAAAAGGTATGGAACTGAATTAGACCAAATGAAGCATAATACCACAAGGATACCTATTCCCTAATCATAGACAATACAAGAAGAGATGGAATCAATAAGAATAGTTCAATTCAACTTAGTAAGTCCTAATATCAGCCTTTTTTTCTCAAACTGATCCCTGTTTAAAGCCTTTGTAAAAATATCTGCCACTTGATATTCAGTTTTGCAAAACTTCATACAAATGATCCCCTTCATATCAATTTGCTTGGTCCTCTTGTGTTGCACTAGATTTTTAGCCATGTTGAGAGCACTAGTGTTACCACATAGCAATGGAATAGTATCAGAAACTATCCCAAAGTCCTCCAACTGTTGCTTGATCCATAGGAGTTAAGCACAACAAGAGGCAGCTGCTACATACTCATCTTCTTCTGTGAAGAGTGTCACTGAGTTTTGCTTTTTGTTCCCAAGGAAATTAGAAAAGATCCTAGGAAATGAGCCATTCCTAAGGTACTGTTACTTTCAACCAGGTACCCTGCATAATCTGCATCAGTATAACCAATTAGATCAAAATTATCTTTAGATGGATAGTATAGGACCAGGTCCCCTGTTCCCTTCAGATTTTTGAGAATCCTATTTGCAACTTTCAAGTGAGACTCCTTCGGACAGGTTTGGAATTTTGAACACATTCCCACACTGAATACAATATCAGGACTGCTAGCAGTCAGGTATAAAAGAGATCCAATGATTCCTCTGTACATAGTCTCATTAACTATAGGACCAGGTCCGTCAGCATCTTGCTTTGAGCTTGCACCTATCGGAGTATTACTGGGCATAACACTATTCATGTGAAGTATTTTTAAAAGCTCCTTGATGTATTTCTCCTGACTGATCATTTTTCCACTATGAGTTTACTTGATTTGCAGCCCTAAGAAGAAATTTAGCTCACCCATCATACTTATTTCAAACTCACTTCCCATCAATTTGGCAAATTCTTCACACAGTGAGTTTGAAATTGCTCCAAATATGCTGTCATATACATACACTTGGACAATTAGCAGATTTTTTCCTCTTGATTTCAAAAGAGAGTGTTATCAATTTTCCCTCTTTTGAAACCATTTTCAAGAAGAAATTTAGACAGCATCTCATACCATGTCCTAGGAGCTTGCTTCAAACAATATAAGGCCTTGTCCAACTTTAACACATGATTTGGTTGATCAATGTCTTCAAACCCAGGGGGCTGCTTCACATACACCTCTTTCTTCAGATACCCATTTCGAAAAGCATTCTTTAAATCCATTTGGAAAAACTTGAACTCTATGTATGCAGCTGTCACAACTCGAGCCCAGGACCTAGTCGTGACGGGCTTCTCAGACCAATGAATACCTGAGAAGAACCCTTAGTGTTATCTTATAAGCACAATCATAATCAAAATGTCGAAATACAATAGACCCAAATGAAGTTGTTCAATTTAATTAGACAATAATCCAAGACTCTAAAGACTATGACATAATAACATCCAACTAAACCAGTTTACCAAGCCTCTAACATAAGAAAAATGTCTAGGCAGGGACAAGGTCCCAACAATACCATAATTTGAAAATACTGAAACTCTAAGATAAATCGCCTTCAGAATGATGGAGGGCTTACCACTCGCTACTTGTTGTCCCAAGAAGATCCTAGTTCTGCACAGAATCATGAGAAAATACCTTTGAACCGACATAATGAAAAGATATAACGTTCGGGGACGGTCAGTAAGACAGGTACTGGCATGCAACCCAGGGGAAAGGGACAAAGTAGTTTATCAAGTAAGTCATAAGGGGCATAATATAAATCTTAATAAAAAGGCATCATGGTATAAGGATCTCAAGATACAAAAATATAATCATTATTTATCTTTATTTATGGACCAAGTAGTTTCACCGACCTTAGGTAACCCACTGGCTATACGAGTCCAGTACTTGCCTAACCGGTGGGGTCCCAATCCATGTTTTCCTCATGAATCGAGATGAACATCATTCGGCTATCAATATCATACCATCCTCATAGAGGAAACGTGATAAGGTTATCCCGTTACGGAGCGGACCATCCCTATGTCAGTAAAACATAAGTTTAGGCATTGGTCACTAGGAATTACACCTTCACGGTGATTTACATAATCCTCTTTAAGCCCAATTAAAAACATTATTCATAAATATTTATCCATAGAGTCTTTCGTTAAGGCGTTCATATTTTGGTATCGTCATATCAAGACTTGCAAGCCATACATATCATGCCATATCCATTTTGTATATTCATACATCACTATCTCCATCATTTTGAAGACTTAAACACATGTAAATATCCCTTAAAGGTTGAAGATTTCACATTCAAATATCAATATATTCTTCAAAACCAAGGGATGTAGTAATTTCCTTTTCTCACCAAAAATCAAGATTTAAATAACAAATTTGATTTATAAAAGAAACATGACTTCTTGAATTTAATATGCCACAACATAATTTTATAAAAACAATATTTCATATTTCAAGTAGTAATCTCAATTCTCAAGTTCAAATAACAATTTAGAAGTAATCTCATAGAAAAGGGTTTGCAAACTTAAGTCCTCCTTTCGAAAATCATTCAACAAACCCACATTCAAAATTCACATAAAGAACACTTTTGTAATTGGGAAAATCAACCACTATTAGTTTTACTTGAAAAGGGAATGTTCAACATTCCTTTTGACGGAAAGAGTTTTGAGAAAGCTTAAGATATGAGCCTTGAATCTTGAACCCTAGTTGATTTTGCTTCTAAGAGTTTTGGAGAAGATGAAATATGCTTTTGACTGATGAAATTTGTATTTAGGGATTTGGGATCATTTAGCATAGGTGGGGGACAGATTTTAACCGAGGAAAAGACCAAAATATCCCTCAGAATGCCTTTTAAAAGTGCAGAAAATTTCCATCTGACTGTTCAGGTGATGGACTGTCAAACTCCGGACGAACCGTTAGCTCGAACTGTCAAAAATTGCCAAAATTCGGCCTTACTAGTTGAGCCTAATGGAATACCTTGATGGGCCGTCACAAGTGTGACGGTTCGTCACTCTGAGCCGTCATTGCCAGACAGACACCCTTCAGTAAACTGAGCATAACTTTCTACTCAGGTATCGGATTAAGGTGAAATTGGATGAGTTGAAAAAAAAAAACTCAAAGATATTTCATTTGGTCGGTCTTGAGATACAAAAATATTTATATTTTAGGATTTATGCTTCTTTGAAGTTGACCATAGTAAAATCATATATGGAAATTCAATCGATAAAGAGGCTTTCAACTTAACTTTGTGCTAGAAGTTCCTTAGGATATTAATTAATATTCAAATCTCTTCACATACTAAGGAATTGATATTAACACCTATATACCATTATAAATCATTAGGTTCAGGTCTATACACTTTTGATAAATAGGTCGGATCTTAGATTAGGAAATTCGAGGTGTTACAGCAGCAAAAACAATAAGAATTCTTACAGCCTCCATCCTTGCAACAGGTCCAAAGGTATTATCATTATCAATCCCTTATTCTTGATTGTATCCTTTTACCATAAGTCTAATTTTATTCCTGGTAATGACAACATATTCATCATGTTTGTTTCGGTACACCCACTGGTCCCTATGATGGTTCTGTCAGCAGGCCTGGGGACCAGGTGTCAAACTTTACTTCTCTCAAACTAATGAAGTTCCTCATGCATAGAATTTACCCAATTAACATACTTAAGTGCTTCCTTCATATTCTTAGGCTCAATGGTGGATATGAAGGCTGAGAAGGTGATCAAATTCCTTGCTTGAGCCCTGGTTTGCATACCAGATTCCAAGGGTGAGGTGAGATTTCCAAGAAGATGATATGACCTATGCTTCTAGCTGGATCCCTTTATGGCTGATTATGGTTGAGTGGTACCAGGTCCCTCATCAGTCTAGTCTTGAGATTCAAGAGACTATGAATCATCAGGTACTATTGATTCTTGCTGAGGAAGTAGTTCTTCTGCTTCACTAGTTGTATTCTTTTCAATTTCTTGATTTTCTTGTTCTTCATTTCTATTTTCAACTTATGGATTGTCTCTCTGAATTCGAATAAGTTTCTTCATCTAAGTATTATCTATGTTTCTCAACTTATCCATATCACCCCCCTCATCAAAGATAACATGAATATTTTCTTCAATACAGAGGATTGTTTTTTTATAGATACTGTTGGCTTTGCTGATTAAAGAATAACCTACAAATATTTTTTCATCACTCTTGGGATCAAATTTTCCAAGATCATCCTTACCATTATTCGAGACAAAGCATTTACAGCCAAAAGCCGTTAAGTAGCTCAGCTTGGGCTTTCTTTTGTACATCAATTCATAGGGAGTTTTGTTGAGAATTGATCTGATAAGGTACCAATTAGTAACATAGCATGCAATGTTAACTACTTCAACCCAAAAGTTATTTGGGAGATCAGCATCAATCAGTATGGTTCTGGCAATATCAACCAAGGTTTTGATTTTAACAATGCCATTTTCTGTGGATTCCTGGGAGCTGAGAAGTTGTGACTTATTCCATATTTTGCACAAAATTCCTCCACCCTTACATTTTTAAATTTTGTACCATGGTCGGACCTGATCCCTGCAATTTTGCAGTCCAGCTTAACTTGAATCTATTTAGCAAAAATCACCAACAGTTCAAAAGTATCATCTTTAGACTTCAAGAACATAGTCCAAGTGAATCTTAAGAAGTCATCAACAATCACCAGTATACACTTCTTTCCTCCTCTGCTTTGAACCTTTACAGGACCACATAGATCCATGTGAAGTAGCTCAAGAGTTCTGGTAGTACTAACTTCCTTCTTCTACTTGAAAGAGAACCTAGTTTGTTCCCCTTTATCACAGGCATCACACACTTTGATGTCTGGAAAGTTCACCTTAAGAACACCACGGACCAGGTCCTTAGAGACCAACTTGTTAAGAAGTGAAGAGTAATATGGATAAGTCTTCGATTCTATAGGTCAACATTGTCACTCTTAGCACTGAGATAGGTAAGATCATCACTGGGAATTGAATCCAAGTTAGCAACATACATGTTGTTGCACCTGTTAGCTCTCAAAATGACTTCTCCAGAGTTGAGTTTTGTGATTGTACACCAATCTGATGTGAACTTGACTTCATTACCTTTGTCACAAATTTGAGAGACACTAAGAAGACTATATTTTAGTCCACTCACTTAATATACATTCTCAATTGCATGATTGAAAGATTTTCCAATCTTTCCAACATCCAGAATATATCCCTTGTTTCCATTACCAAAAGAGACACCTCCACCTTGAAGTGCCTTGAGAGAGAGAGAAAGTCTTTAGATTTTCCAGACATATGCTTGGAACATCCACTATCCATGAACCAGCTGTGATTGCTTTCTTTTTCTCTCACGTACACATGGAAATTATTTGTTAGTTTTTGGAACCCATTTAAGTTTGAATTCCCAAAAAGAGAATAGGGGAGCAATTAAGGCTTTCTTTGTCCAAGCAGGAAACTTAGTTCTCTTGGCTTTTGAGATAGGATCAGGTCCCCTTCTGACATATTTCTCTTCTTCAACATACCTTGAGAAACTCCTTTCAGCCATCTTCTTAGCTTGACAATCCTTCTTGAGGTGACCATTTCAACCGCAGTGAGTGCACAGTAAATTGTTAGACAGAAACACATATTTACTGTGGAGATTGTATGGAGGATTGATCTTTTGATTTCTTAGACCTCTTCCATTGTTAGACCTTTGATTAGTTAGACTAGCTAGGATCTGGGATGAGGCAGTCCATTTGAGAGACTTGTTAAGTTCTTCCTTAATCCGAACCAGGCCCCTTTCAAGTTCAGCATTTCTTTCTAGAAAGGCTATAAGATTTACTTTGGATTGGTTCAGGTTCTCCTCAAGTTCATGTTGAAGGTTGCTTGCCTCACTCTAACCTTTTGAGTAAAATTTAAAGTACTTACTTAATCTTTCCTTTAGGTAAGTATTTTCAGAGGTCATTAAGCAAAGTTTTTCTTCCAACTCGAAGATTCGAACTGCTAAAGCATTTTTTCATTTTCACAATAATCTAGACTCTCAATTAACAAATCTTTCTCAGCAGTAAGATCACTAAGAGAATTAATCAGGACATGTTCTAACCTTTTCAATTTCTTCAAAGAGTAGTCATTGAGATTTTATTTAATGTCAAGAATCGTTACCTATTCATCTCCTTCATTTTCAGATTTATCCATGAGAGAAAAAAGAGAGTTGAAAAAATTATCTTCATCCTCTATGGCCATAATGGGCACATCTTCAGGAATCTGACAAGTCTCCCCATGCAACAAGAGCTTGCTTAACAACATAATCTACAACAACTTTTCTTTTAGATTTGTTAGAGACTTGGTTCCTTTATTTTCCTTTGTCACCACCAGCTTTGACATAATCCTTGTACTCAACCTTGTGTATTGGATAGTCTTTAATAAAGTGACTAGGTTTTCTACACTTGTGACAAAGATCATTTCCATTTGAAGACTTGCTTGTATTTCCTCTTCTATGACACCCTTCATTCCTTCTTACCACTTTAAGAAACCTTTTGGTAATATAAGTCGTGTCCTCATATTCTTCACTTGATTCTCCTTTAGCAGCTTTGAGAGCCAAAGTTTTCTCCTTTTTGGGCTCCCCCTTTGCTTAATCCTGTTGTTTCTTGAGTTCATGGGTTTTCAAGTTCCTAATCAGCTCATCTATAGTAAGAGTCTTGAGATCTCGAGCTCATTAGTGATGGGGGTAAATCTAGTGTGCATTTCCTGGATGGTTTCACCTTCCTTCATAGTGAAGGTTTCATACTGAGTAGTAAGCATGTCCACCTTGGACTCCTTAACTTGACTTTTTCCTTCATGAGCTCTCTTCAAATATTCCCAAATCTCATTTGGTGATTGACATACAGAGATCTTGTTATATTCATGAGGTGCAATTCCACAGATGAGTAACTTCTTTGCCTTGTAGGTTTTTTTCGATTTTCTTCTGATCACCCTTATCATACTCCCTTCTTGTCTTAGGGACCAGTTTCGCAACACCTCCTTCCTTGAATTCCTTCATGGAAACATGTGGTCTATCGAGAATAATGTCCCATAACTCACTATCTTCAGCCATAACAAAATCATGCATCCGAGTCTTCCATCACCTATAGAACTATCTGTTAAAATAAGGTGGTCTGGTGGTAGACTGACCTTCTTCCAAGTTCGGTGGACCAACCATCAAAGAAGGATCTTCTCTAGGTGTTAGCCTTTTAGAGAGTACTTGCTTTGATACCAAATGTTAACTTATATGAGTCCACCAAGAGTCAAGAGACTAGGTTCCTTGACAGACAGTTACTGTACTTTAAAGATCAATGAAGTTAGATACAAGAATAGTAAATGGAACACAATATTTACGTGGAAACCTTCTTGCTCAAGAGAGGAAAAACCACGACCTGTCTCACAGGATTTCCAGCAACTCCACTATCTTCAATTCAAAAAGTGATTACAGACTCTATTGAACACAAGGATTAAACTCTTAATCCTAACCACCTTGCAATAACTCTATTACAAGACTAATGCAGCAACTCCACTGCACCCACACATCAACTAACTCTTGTTAATACTCCTAGGTAGCTCTACCCAATAGAAACATCGCACAATAATGAATACAAGACTTGACTAAAAACCAAAGATGATTCGACTAACTAACTCTAGTTAATGAGACTCAATCTAAAGACTTAGACAAGTGAACAATCTACTATCCTTAATAACTTAGGAGTAGATTTACAAGATAAGAATGAAATACACAAGACTCAAAATACAAAAAAAGATTCAGCACAACTCAATCAGATCCCTTTGTTGAAATGAGCAATGTTCTTTTTGTCAGAATGATTTTTGCTTTTGAGAGATTAAATTTATGATTGCAAAAACTAAGTTTTGCTCTTGTCACATGTTCCTTTTATAAGAGAGAGAAAAACTTAGGAAGCATACCATTGGTCGAGGTTGGTATGTCCTGTAGTGCCTCTACTGCAGTGCTACCAACCAGCTGCAAAAGGTACAGTTTGGCAGCTGTACACAGCTGACTACTAAAATGGCCAAGAACATTTGGGATCAGATCCCTTGCACAATAGTTTGAATATCATCAAAACTCAAAACACAACAGGGCCTATAGACCTTTTTAATGATCTCTTTTTCATACTCAGTGACATTTTCCTCTTCTAAAAAATGTCTTTTCCATGTTGTTTCGAGAACCTGAGCTATTGTATTAGTTGTCTGTTGAATCTCCCTCTTGCTAAAAATGGTGCAATCTGTAGAGAGAATTTAGTGGAATGTTTGGAAGTGAGAGGCAAGTTCCACATAACAAATAGCCAAAACATGACAAGAAAGAAATAGGATTTTCATTAGATAACTATTGAAAGTATGAAATTGCCTCAGTTGAGTACATGACCAACCTTGATGCAATTGGTTAATGATTTCAATATCTTTGTGCAATTTTCACCATCAACTTTCTACATATAAAATGTAACTCAACTTTGGTTACTGAAAAGTACAAATGGAATGACAAAGGAAATTATATAAACTGGAGGTACCTCATGAAGAGCTTCCAACAGAGACGGTACAATTCAGAGCACTAGTTTATGCAGATAGGAAATTGTACGGTTAGGATCTTGTTTTGTCTCAATAGCAAGTTTAGCTGAGAGTAGTAGCTGCGGCATGGATTTAACAACAATTATGTATCAAAAATACTTAATAGAAGGTAAAATAACTGATAAAATCAAAGAATAAAAGGAAAGATTTTATCAAGTAAAATGGGTACCTAAAGCAGCTATTTTATGGATATCTTCATGTTGATCTTTCACCAAGTTGTGGAACTGAAGCTTAGCCACTACTCATTGGGTCACACTATGAGTCATGACCTAAATTGTTGCAGTAACAATAAATGATTTCTTTAAGTGTGAAGTTTGAGTGTTGACTTCGATCACAGGCTACAAGTCATTAGGAGAGGTGATAGGTCGTAGGATGACCCGTCCTGAGTACATTGACCAGTCCCGCAGAGGTGCAATTTACAACAGTGGCAATGAGTTGACCATACAAGCCATCGTGAGAAGCTACGAGTTGTAGCCAAGGCTCATCTTGAGAAGACAACCCCAAAGTTTTGAAAATTGTAAAAGTGACTCTAGAGGCAATGGGTCACCCAACGATCCGTTGGGTGTCCCTATGAGTCGTCACTAGCCATCACCAGGGTGAAAGAAAATAGGAAACGAATGCTACAGTACATGCGACGAGGCTTAGCCAAGCCATATGATCTGTTGCCAGAGTCGTTGCCACTACCAACCCAGTTCTCCTATTTTGTTTAGGACATGATTCGCTTATGTCTATAAATACTCCTATTAGGTTTTATGGTTTAGTTTAAAATCTATTACTAATTTTGAGTCACATACATGTTCTTGAAAGTTGTAAGCATTGATTTTGAGGGTTTAATTCATAGTTGAGATTCATGGTTTTCATCATCTTCTTCGTAAGTTCATAATTATGTTTTCATTCAGAATTATTATTCTGTTCTTATGATCGGGAGTAGCTAAACACCACAACTAGGGTTGTGGGAACCACGATGAATTAACGAAGTATGGTTTGTAGTACAAGGTGATTCTCGAAGGGTATTTGTGCATGCATTGTTGTCCTCTTCACTTTGATTACTTTTTAACGGTGGCCAATATTAGAAATCGCCTCATCTTTACTTTCTTTGAAAGAAGGGCTAACGAATTGGAAAAGGGAACAAACAATAGAAACTTGGAGATATCAATCTTCACTTAATAGCTTGAGCCGAGAAAGAAGGAAAGCTAATCTGGGATCCATGATAAGGGTTAAAGTGCAAAACTCATGAGACGAGAAAGCGTGATTGAGTATAGTCATCTAATAGGGTCGTAAAGTCATTTAGATGAACTTAACTTATTGATTCTGCATGCCAGGTAGCGGGAGAGATTACTAGTATGAAGAACCCGAATTATGAAGTTATGGGGAACACAGTTCGAGTGCCTTTCATCTATTAATTACAAACTTGAAGAAATTTGCAATTGCTACATGTTTGACTATATAATTCAAAAACCCCCAATTTACTAGAAAATACGTACTAATTACTTTGATAACCACATTAATTGAAATTTTGGCCTATTCCTAATGGGATCAACCCCAACCTAGTTGGGCTACATCAATTTCACAGAGAACTAAGATTAGCTATAACTTTTGGATATCATAAAGATATTAAGTTCAAATAATTATTTAGTTTTAAAGACTACTACTTAACTAACAGGAATAAATAAAAAAATATTAATATTTAAATAACCAAGTGATTGATGAATTTCTTTCAAGAGTAAAAGACCTAGGATGATGAAATCACTAATTTTTAGAATGGACTTTGAACATGTGAAGTATAATCTCATCGAACTACACTTTCTATTGATCATGAATCTTCTCTTACTGCAAATATCTCTCGACCAAGTATAGTAATTTCCTAGAGCTATTCTATTGAATGAACCCTAGCTAACCAATAAATCTACTCTATTTAATCACACTAAATTTTTTTTTTATCTCTAACCTTCACTTTTAAACATTAGTTATTTATCTCTTAATGCCTTAAAGTGGCGTTGTGTTCAACTAAAACCTAATCTCACCGTCTCTCTCGAGAACAACAAAGTATGACGGCACCATTGATCGAGGGCCTTTCAATTACCTAAAAACACAATGTAGTTGAACAAATGGAGATAAGAAGAACAACTTTATTATAATTAAACAAAACTACAAGTTCATAGGGTTCCGTCAATCATCCAAAAAATAATGTAGCTACTCGTGATAGTATTTAAGAACATAACGTAGATATTCTTGCCTCCCAAAAGTCTGTGTCTCCCCACTAAGGCCAAAAGTGACGACTCTAAAGTAGAGAGTAACCCTTTTAGATGACTTATTGTTCTATTTATACCACGTACAAAGGACCTTTTGATCAAAATACCCTTAATATAAGAAAAATCCAAAATCTGCACAATTTGGCCTGGTGCTACGCGGGCCTAGTAGCGTAGCTGCGCAGCACATGCCTAATTTTCCAGCAACTCAATTTTCAGCCAGCATCTTCTTTTTCAAAGTTAGCATGACACGAGCCTGGTAGCGTGGGCGGTTCGCGCACATTGTTTTGCTGTGAAATCTCAATTTTCTTCATATTTTTACACGTCCAAAGTAGTCATTTTAGCTCCAAACACGCTCATTAGCTCAAATATCATTCCTACAATAAGAATCACACGTTATAAGCATGAAATAATTATATGTATTTTATGCCAAATATCAAGATCGCACTGAGCATGCAAGCAATAGATCATCTTGAAGTTTCTCCACTTTCTAAAGAAAATTTTAGAGTTTTTTTCTTAGAGAAACTAAAGTACTTGGTGAATTATGATTCAATTTTTTTCTTCTTAAAATGGTCATACTTTGCATTAATGAGTAACTAATAAGACTTTGGTCATATATGAATTCAATGAACCCAAGCCAGCTATGCAAAGTTGACAAAAAAGAATAGTGGTTTTTTTTGTTTCTTTGTCATCTTCTTATAAAAACCATGATCTATAAGTTGCATTCACTTTTTTGAAACATTTTTTTTTACAGAATTAGTGATTTTTATGAATTATCCATTTTTTTCCGAATTTTGAAAATATCTCTAACAGTGTGTTTTTCAACTCACTTTTTTTTTTTTAAAAAAAAAGTCCTAATTTTAAAATTTGTCCTAATTTTTATATCTTTAAAAAAATAATCCTATCTATATATGTTAAAGAATAGTTAGTAGCCTAGAAAAAGAATATCTAGCTAGTTACAAGTTTTTTGTTTTTCTTTTTTTTTTCCTTTTTAAACTAATGGATCTTTGTAATACAGTAGTATTAGAATGAAACCCTTAACTCTATTTTCAAAAACACCAAAGATAAATGCACATTATTCCCCTATGAAATAATCATAAGCAATTTCACCCTCAATATTATCGAAGTGTCATAAACTACATTTGGACTTAGAAAGCAACCCTCCCTCCAAACAAACAAAAAAAAATGTTAACGATGTAAGAATTATTTACACAGTTAATTGTTTATGAGTTAATTACGTATATATTTTGATCGGAAAGCATTACTTTGAACATAATAAGAATGGTAAATGACGTATTATTATATGTTAAATTATACATATCGTAAAAAAATATAGGCATTAATACATAAATAAGAACTCAAACTTGGCCTCAACTAATGTTTAATTGAGGTGTCTAGACGTGTACTCTCAAAGTTGGAGTCCTTACTAGCCAGCTGATGCCAAGTTTGAGTATTTATTTATGTGTTTTGCCAAAAATTATATTGTAACACTGTATTTACTTGCTCATTTTAGGTAAGAAAATCTTAGGTGGATTCTCTCTCTCTCTCTCTCTCTCTCTCTCTCTCCTCTCTCTCTCTCTCTCTCTCTCTCTCTCTCTCTCTCTCTCTCTCTCTCTCTCTCTCTCTCTCTCTCTCTCTCTCTCCTCTCTCTCTCTCTCTCTCTCTCTCTCCCCTCTCTCTCTCTCTCTCTCTCTCTCTCTCTCTCTCTCTCTCTCTTTCCTATCTATCTATCTATCTATCTATTTTTTTAAACAAATTTTGGGGTTTTATTTAGTAATCATTTGAAAAATAAAGGAACAAAACATGACATGGGCTAAAACCCAAGTCTGAAAATAACAAAACAAAACTAAAAAGAAAAGCCCAAACCTGGTCCATCTACCCCTATTACATATACACTTGAAACTAGGGTTTCCTAAATTAGTCATTCTCTCACTCTTCATCACTCGCCCTAGAACACCTGAGAAATGGCGCCGCTGTGGAACTTCCAGTTCATTCTCCTCTTTCTTTGTTCTCCATTGCTTGTTGTTGATTCAGCTTGCAGAAGTAAGTCCATCTTTCTAATCTTCTTCTTTTCTTCTGTATCTTCATAGTGCTTTCCATCACTGCTTCTTCTTTGAGTCAGTTGTGTTCTCCGGTGGATGGGGCATTCATCAGCTTTTTGTTCTTTGCTGAGGGATTCCATCATGTGGGATAGCTTAACTTCACTCGGTAAGCTAAGATTCCTTACATCTTCTTTATTATGTATACATTTTCCTAATCCTCCATTTCTGTAGGTGTAGCCGGTATGGGGATAATGGGATGCTCCGAACCACCAACACTTTCCAGTGATTAAGCTTAGATCCCTTTCATCTCACCAACATTCCAGGTGTAGCTGGAATAGAAGTTCATTGTCTTACATCACTTTATATTTTCATCTCAATTCTATCTGTGTTTGTCCTTCTTCCTTATATATTTCTTTCAATTGAAACTCTAGTGAACTCTCTGTTCAGATACACTTGCTAGTAACAACACAAGGAAATTTATCTTTTCGATTGAAAATCTCCGCTGTGGGAATCATTTTCGGAAACATTTCATCAAATTTCATTTATTAGTAAGTACAAAACTTTTATCTCTTTTTTCATTCGTTCACTAACTTCATCGGATTGACTAATTATATGACTCTCCCCCCCTCCCCCAACCCCCAACCCCCCGCAAAAAAAATAAAATAAAAATTGGGTGGCCATGTTTGTCTTGTTTATCATTTTTTTTGTTCTTTATTACTCCAATTTTATTATTATAGTATTTTTTTTAAAATGTTATATTGTGAGAGCTTAATCACATAGAATGATTAAATGGTACGTCCATTAGTACTTTTAAGGATTAATTTTATGTACATGTGAAACATTTTTAAGAAGGGAAAGCATCATCCTCATTTTTTAAAAAGTAATTTTATAATTGAACTAAGGTATAATCGATGTAAATGTACAATTTTAGATGATTTATCTGATCAAATTTGGAATTAGATGTAACAGAGAAGAATCATTTTTAAAGGGGTTTAATTGGTTCCGGAAATTTTTGGTACTTTTTTATACAATAAAAAATCTACCCTAATTAGTCGATATGGTTATAGATTTATATTAAAACATTAGTATTTAATTTATAAAACCTAAAAATTAGTTCAGTACGATTTTCAATCGATTCAATCAGTTTCTAAAAAGTCATTGACACTCCTACTATAATACCTGAAAGCAATACTAAAAGGAAAATGTGATACTATAGTTTTCGTGCATATGACATGCTTTTTTTAATTATTTTTTCCATTTATTACATGTGAACCCACTAATAATGAGATTTCCATTTGGCCAATCAATTTCAAAAGATAGAAAATGAAGAAAAGAAAAATCTATTAATTGAATAAAATGCAGAAGTGTGCGTAGCTTAGCTTTGTGCATGCACACAATTTAAGCATAGATAGATAGATAGATACATATACAGAGCCGGATGCAATATAACAACATCGGGTTCATTTGAATTTATTATTTTAGATGCATAGTATAAATGAAAAAAATAACTATAAATTATAATAAAATAATAATTATGAGCCCATAATTTGAAAATATGAATTCAAAGATAAAAAATTTAAAAGGTGAAAGATTTCAAATTAAATTTTGAATTCACCCGTAAATTATAACATATATCTTATATTAAGATTCACACCATATGCACATCTTAGTTAATGTTTGAAGATGTATATGACTATTATGTTATTTGTGTACTTCATAAATTTCAAATCAAAGAGTTAATACTTAATATTTTCATGGATTCTTCCAATATAATTTATATATTTGTAATAATTACTTTTTAACATTTATAGGTGGATGTGTTTGTCATAACTAAGGTCAATTAGCTTCTTACCTTAACATCATGTGACACAATAGGAATTTTCAAATTCAAACTTTTTAACTTTGTCTGGAATTCGAATGTAGAAGCCTTAAAATTTTTGAAATAAAACAAAAAAGCATTAGGAGATTCAAGTGTTCACACTTGATTCCATCCTGGGTCGTTTGAAGCTAACTAAAAATTCTAATTGGCATACTACATAAACAATTAACTTGGCCTCTGCCGGCATGCCCTTCAACTTTGGATGTGCACAAGTAGAAATTTAAATTATAAGAAAATTGAAATACTAGACACACGCGTCCTACCTGGAAAATCTCATACGACAAGTAGGATGCATGCATCTCAAGTGATTTAGTTTTTCTTGTTTTTCTATTTGTTGTATCTCCGTTTCTACAGTTTCAAGAATTCAAAGCTTGTGCATTTTGATAAAGAAAATTGTGTATTTTGACTCAGGTGGAAGATTGATTCAGAGGATGGCTCTGTTCCAAAGAGGAGGACTAGAGAACAACCTATAAAATATATGGTAGATTTAATTTAGAAGAGGAAAAAGTTGAGTCAAAGTGGAAATCCTACTACATGTTCTGTGATTATCAATATCGGAGAGTGATTCTGATGTTGTTATCGTTGAAGAGGAAGCTGCTATAATACGACCTCATCTTCTGAGTCGGATCCAAGCTTCCTGTGATGAATAAAGTGATGATTCAGAGTCAGAGAATGATCTTGATGTTTTTATCATATAGGAGGAGGAGGCTGCTGAAAATACCTCAAGATTTTGGTCCAATGTTGAGTTAAGAACATCGGAAGAATATACTGATACAACCTCATCAAAAGCTTCAAGTGATGAAGATAATGATGACCCCAAGGACAAGGATTACCGTGTAACACCCCGTACCTTCCCAACCCTACTTGACGACGTTGAATAATGTTTACTTAGGTGTCGAGGGCCATAAGTATGTATTTGGTAGTGTTAATGAGGAGAAAATTGAAATTTGGCCTTGTACATGTGATTAGCCCTTTGTAGGAGGTATTTTGTGATTTTCGTGGGACATTTGTGGGGTTCAAAAGGTAATACCCCGTAAATATTTCAACCTCATTTGGTAATTTGGAATCATGTTTACTTGATGATTAAGATCACTAAGAATGTATTTTGTAGTGTTTGGATGGGGCATTGGATGATACGCTAGAATTAGACGGAGTAGGAAAAAATTCAGCAAGGTGGACAAACTTGCGCCACTCCCTGTTTCAGGGGGTGTGGCGCAAGCCCCTGATTCAGAGGGCAGTCCATTCTTGTGCCACTGCCTTGCTTTGCAGCAGTGGCGCAAGGCACAACACTTTGGCCTTTCCCGTGCTCGTTTTACGATGCATTTCAACGATGATTCTTTCTTGGTTTCTTGTGGTTCTTTGGAGTTATTTGAGCATTGTTAAAGCTTCAAATACTTCAATACACTCCTACATACTCCTACATGATCAAACCATGAAACACAAGTATTTATCGAGTGAAGTTCAAGTAAGCCATGGGAGGCTAGAATTTTTATTTTCGCGATTGAGGCTACAAACATGTATCTCGTAAGTGAATATTGTCGAGGCATCATGGAATTAATTACACATGAGATATATGATGGATTACACATTAAATTTGATGGGTTTAATGGATATGTGTCATTGGGCTCACTTAAGGCCCAAAATGAAGCCAAAAAGGCAAGGCCCAATGGGGCAAATAACCCATTCTTTCACTTTGACCAAGCAACCATTGCATTTAATGCAAGAAATTGGATAAGGATGACTTGAGTACTATATAAAGTCCCCAAAAAAATACGAATTTTATTCCTAAACACACACAACACATTTTGAGAATTTACAAGACATTTTCTTTTGGTTCTCTCAAACCCTAAGAACCCTAAGCCCTTTTCTTTGGACAAGATCATCCTATTCCAAGCCTTGGTAAGTATTTATTCTTATGTATTAATATGTTATATGATTAAGATGGTGGGTATATCATGATGGTTATGTTGGCAAGATGGTGAATAGTGTATTTGTGCTTTTGGTAAAAGATGTGCCATCTTTGTGATTTGAACTTGAAAAGAGAGTTGATGTCTTGATGAAAGTGAATGGTATGGAAAAAATATGAACATGTATGGTGTGATTTTGTTATTAAACTTGTTATTTTTCTATAAGTGTAAATTCTGGGATTTTGGCCGATATGTGCTATGAGGTGTATTAAGGTGACTTGATGGATTATTTTTGATGTGGTGTGGATGAGAAAGTGTAAAGGAGGAGTTTTGTGGTGAAATGTATTGATTATCATGTATTGGTCAATGTATGGAATATTGGGGGATTTTTGGAATAATAATTTCATCAAAGGTTTTGTCAAGGGGAAATGGCATGTTTAAAGGCAAACATGTAACTCATTGACGTTATATGCATTTATAAGGTAGTTGGTGGTTAATGTGAATTCCGTTATGTATTTGTGTTGTAGAGTGACACATAAAGAAGAAGCGGGACTATTGTATGCACATCTAGGATTGTATATTCGTATTGAGAATACAAGGTATGTAAGGTTACTCTGTCCGTATCTTTCTGCGGCAAATAGTATTCACATTGACATTACACTAGTCTTACTCCGAAATGTGCTAAGGTATCTTATTTCTGGATTCCAATGGTTGCTATCATATGTTTCCTACTCATTGATCAATTGTGAATCTCATTTCTCATGTTCATTGACTAATGTTCGAAAAGCCAACAAGGTTATGTGCCAATGTTCCAATAGTGATTATACTCATGTCTCTTGTTCATGGATTATTGTCCAATGGTTCTAATGGTGTCATGGTTCTAATAAGGTTATGATTCCAATAATGTTTATTCACATGTCTCTCACTCGTTGGTTAATGATCTAAAGCTTCAAGTCAAGTTATGACTATCATTGTATCAATCTCAAAGTAAAGATTAAAGTAATGCATATGTTGTTAATGATCAAGTATGGGTGGTAGCTTTGAGGGCAAAATTCCTAGCTCAAGCCGATCCCAAGTGTAACACCCCGTACTTTTATAACCTCACTTTAGACCTTGGGATCATAGCTACATATGTGTTTTATAGTGTCATTGGTGAAACATTTGATATCGGACTCCACATGTGCGGTTGGATCTTCGTAGGAGGTGTGTTGTGATTTCGTGGAGCGTTTGGGTAAGAACTCGTACACATTATGTAATGACCTTCCCGGTCATTTCCTTCGTTTTCGTGTGTTCTCAGTGTTTAGAGCTTTTCTATAACTGCCCCAAGTTATTTATGACTTGCTGGTACTGACAGTTTGGTTCCCGGGCAGTTCGTTTGAGAATATTATTTAAACCGAGCACGTTGTAAAATATTAAATTAAATTTGAATTTGGTAAAATGACATAGTTAGTTACCTTTCGAAAATATTTTTGAAATTTATAAAATTCTTTAGTTATAATATACCTATACTATTTTATAATAGTTTTATAATTTATTAATAATTTAAGGGGAGATAGTGAATTTTGATATGTTAAAATAATATTTTATTTTATAGAGGTTTTGTTAGAAATAATTTTCTATTAATTATGGTATATTCAAAATATTGTATTTATTTTACCACGGACTTATGCAATACCCGAATATATATATAATGAGATAAATATTATATTGCGGTGCCACCTCCACCACCACGTGGAAAGTGGGGAGGGGCACACATGCAAGAGGTGGCAGCCACTTGCCATAATGACAAATGGAATGTATAAATGCATGAATTATGTTTTGAATAAAACATATAACATAAAGTTTTCCTCTGTTTTCATTTAATTCCTTCACTATTTCTGATCGTATTAGCTCAATATTGAGCTAATCCATTAAGGTTTGAGCTTAGGAGTTTATATATTTGAGTCCGTGGACTTGCTCTCGTCATTTCTATGGTACGTTTTCTTATTTTTACGGTAATTTTCATTTATACGGTGATACTTTTGGGATTGATATTGATGTTTGAGATATATTTTGAGCTCAAATTGAGGAGTGTTAGTTGTGACTATTAGTCACGGGGTGATTTGGGACGCTGTAACGATTTTGATTTTGCGATTTCGCAAGCGGGCCCCACGTGGACTGTTTGGGCATTTTCCGAACTAATGCAATATGGGTATCAATAGTCATTTTTTGATGTAGTTTATTATTTTGGTAGCTTGGCAACAGTCGGAGGCCTCTCGACAGGGAAAGGCTCCTATTTAGCTGGTTTTCTTGGCAGGCTTGCGGCAGGCGTCCAGGTAGGCTAGGTTTACCTTCCTTTACACTTAGACTGGGCTTATGTGTGATATATGTATGCTATTGTGCTGGTATTGTGGGATGGTATTATAGACTTGGTGGTGGTGGTTTGCTATGATTTAGGCCTTCTAGGCCGGATAGGGCTATTTGGATATATTCCAGGCCCGTTATCCTCGTGGTACCCCACAGATGACCTATTTGGGGTCGGATAGTATTGTTGTTGTTGTTGCTAGTCTGGGAATGTTATTGTTGGACCTTAGTCCAGTCTTAGACAGTCTTAGCCCAGACTTAGACAAGTATAACCAGACCTGGTTTTCGGGACCCGGTAGCGGGCCTCGTTACCTTTTTTGTCGACTTGTCGAAACTTTGACATCTTTGGGCTTAGATAAGACCTATATGACTATTAGGGTTATGACGGGATTGAGTCACCCCGATTATACCCGGTTGACCTGTCTAGCTTTGTTCGTCCCTGATAGCACCGTATTTGATTGGGGTCGGCTAGTTTGACTTAGAACGCTGAACCGCCTTTCCATGACTTGTAATGTATACCCAGACTTTTATATACATATTTTTATAGTAGGTAGTTGACCTAGAAGGACCCCGAGATTGACTTGTAGCATGTTGTAGAGTTAGCTTCTGTACCTATATAATAGTATTGACTTGGCACTAGGGCGTTCCCCGTTTATTTCATATGATATGACCTATGATTCTGTTCTAGTTACTGGCTATGATGAGTTCCGGTTCGAGTCCGGCTACTGATTCAGGTATGATGATTTTGGTTATTGACTATTGGGTGTTCCGGTTCGAGTCCGGCCCAGGATTATGATACACTATGAGTTCCGATTCGAGTCCGGCCACTGATTATTATGAGTTTCGGTTCGAGTCCGGCATCTGGTTATGATATGATTGGAGAGTTTTGGTACTGGGTACCGTGATTATGATACTGTTGTTCTATGAGTTCCGGTTCGAGTCCGGCAGATATGATATATATATGTGGCCTCATGTTATTACCCACTGCTTTCGGTTCGACTCCGGCGTCTGGCCTCTTGTTATTACCCATTGGTACCGGTTCAAGCCCGGTGCACTCTTGTTGGTTATTGTGGTTACTGGATACTGATACAGCTTCGAGACACAGATGACTATGCATTTACTTTTCTTGTGTGTCCCGCTGGTTTATGAGGGCCAGACTGGGTTATTGTTTTCTTCCGTGTGTCTATCGGGTTTATGGGGGCCCAGATAGGTTATGTTTGACTTGTGTGTTTACATACGTATTTGTTTATTCAATTATTCGGTATCACATTTATTTATTTATATCTACACGCCTCGACAGTTACTTATGTATTTGTTACTTATACCCCGGACTTAGCATGCACCCTCGCATTTTAGCTTGCTTATATTACTTTGAGCTCAGTCGGCCGATGATGCCTACTGAGTACCCGTTGCCCTGGTACTCATACTACACTTTTGCATCTTTTTCCCCGATGCAGATCCAGGCACTAGTCGACGGTATTGACGTGACTCTTTTCTCAACATTGACTCCGGAGCAGGGTGAGCTTACTGATGTCCGAGGCAGATCCTACTCCATCTTCTACTGTATAGTCTTTTGCTCTCAAGACTATTGTACTTGTTATACATATTTGGTTTCTGTCTTGTATTTTGGGTATTTAGTAGTGGCTCCTGTACTGACCCCACCAGGTCTTGGGAGGGGTTTTTGACATACATTCTAATTTTGTCTTTAGCGTTATAGCATGTTTATAAATGTGGTTACTTCCACTTCTTCTTTGTTTTATGAGATTCCGCCCGTTAGCCCGTCGCTTGTCGCTCCGGGCTAAGGTTTGGCTTGCTTATCGGTGGGTTACGGTAGGCGCCATCATGACTCGAAAAATTGGGTCGTGACACATTATAACCTCATTTGGTGACTTTAAGTCATGTTTACTTAATGGTTAAGATCACTAAGTAAGTATTTTGTTGTGTTTTGATAAGGGATTGGACGATACGTAAACATTGGATAAGTGGCCGAAAATTTCAGCACTTTGCTGAAACTTGCGCCACTACCCTGTTTCAGGGGTGTGGCGCAAGCCACCAGCCTGCAGAAACTTCAGATAAGGCCAGCTTCTTGCGCCACTACCCTGTTTCAGGGGGTGTGGCGCAAGGCACAAACAATGTGCCTTTCCGGAGTCGTTTCGTAACACAATTCTACGACGATTTCTAGATGGTTTCTTTTGGTTCTTTGGGGTTATTTGAGCATTGTTAGAGATTCAAACACTTCAATACACTCCTACATACTCCTACATGATCAAATAATGAAATGTGAATAGTGATCCAAAATGTCCAATGAAACCAAGGGCGACTAGAATGCCTATTTTTGCGATCGAAGGGACGAATGAGAATCTTTTAAGGGAATATTGTCGTGACATTATGGAATTATGTAAACATGAGATATATGGTGAATAATAAATGAAATGTGATGGATATGTGTTATTGGGCCCAATTTGAGGCCCCAAATGGAAGAAAATACATGGGCCCAAAGGCAAAAATGATCCATTCTTTCACTAATTGACCAAGTGAACATATCATGTAATGCCAAGTGTGGATAAGGATTACTTGAGGTCCATCTAAAGTCCCCCAAAATCAGATTTTTATTCCCCAAAGCCTCTCATAACTTTTGGAGCTTTTTACAAACATTTCCTTCATTTCCAAACCCTAAAGCAAATAAACCCTAAGACATATTTGGACAAGATCATCCTATTCCAAGCTTTGGTAAGTGTTTATTTTCATGGATTAACATATTATATGCATGGGAGATTATGTATATTATGCTAGCTGTGTTGGCAAGATGATGAATAGTGTATTTTTGCCTTTGGTGAAAGGTGTGTCATCTTGGTGATTTGAATTTGAATTAGGCCTTGTGCCTTTGATGAAAAAGCATGGTATGGACAAAATATGAACATGTATGGTGTTATTTTTGGCATTAAACTTGTTCTTGTATAAAAGTGGAAATTATGGGTTTTTGGCCGATATGTGTTATGAGTTGTATTAAGGTACTTTGATGGATTATTTGGGATGTGTTATGGATAAGAAAGTGTAAAGGAGAAGTATTGTGGTGAAATGTATTGATTTTCATGTATTGTTCCATGTTGGGAATATTATGGAATTTTTGGAATAATAGTATGATCAATGGTTTTGTCAAGGGGAAATGACATGTTTAAAGGCAAACATGTAACTCATTGACATGGTATGCATTTGTAAAGTAATTGGTGGTTAATGTGAATTTCGTTATGTATTTATGTTGTAGAGTGACAAATAAAGAAGGAGAGGGATTATTGTATACGCATCTAAGGTTGTATATTCGTAGTGCGAATCCAAGGTATGTAAGGTTACTTTGTCCGTATCTTTCTACGGCCAATAGTGTTCACATTGACATTTCTCTAGTTCTATTCCGAAATGTACTAAGGTATCCCATATGCAATTATCTATGGTCATTGTCATATATTTCCTACTCATTGATCAATTGTGAATCTCATTTCTCATATTCATGGTTAATGTTCCGAAAGTTCAAATAAGGCTACGTTCCAATATTCCAATAGTGCCTATACTTGTGTCTCTTGTTCATGGATTATTGTCCAATGGTTCCAATGGTATCATGGTGCTAGTTATATTATATTTCTCATTGATATTTATTCACATGTCCTTCACTTATTGGTCAATGATTCAAAGTTTCCAACAATGTTGTGTTCCAAAGTTCCAAAGTGATGTTATGATTACCAAAGTACCAATCTCAAAGTAATGAACAAAGTAATGCAAATGTGGTCAATGATCAATTACGGGTGGCAAGTCTAGGGGCGTAAGCCTAGCTCGACTCGATCCCGAGGTTTGGATTTATGGGTGGCAAGTCTAGGGGCATAAGCCTAGCTCGACTCGATCCCGATGCATTGATGTATGGGTGGCAAGTCTAGGGGCATAAGCCTAGCTCGACTCGATCCCAACACAATGATATGATATAAAAGACCCACTGATCAGTCGGGGCCCGGGTACATTGTGACATATGTGATAACAAGTGAGTATTGTGATAAAGAAAGTAATGAAAACAATGAAAGCAATCCACATGGTTTCCAAAATGCAACATGGTGACTTATTCGCATTGAGTATTCATATGTTTTGAGTTCATTGACATATTCATTGAAATATTCATGTGTTGTATAGTTTCATCTGAGCCTTGCATACTCAGTACTTATTTCGTACTGACCCCTCTCGGAGAATTTACCTTACTTGCTGCAGGCGCAGGTCCCAGTAGGCCTCCCAAGTAGAGTGCCAGTGTTAGCGGTTCTTTGGTGAGCTCCAGCTCATTCGGGGCTTCTCCGAGTTAGAGTATATACATGTTTTGGTATTGTACATAATGTGTAAAGCGGGGACTTGTCCCGACTTATGGTTCATTTTGGTCAATGCTCTTATTAGAGGCTTTTGTAGACGGATGTGGGTGTAACAGTGTAAAAGACATATATTGTTTTGACTGGATGGCCTCAACGGCCAAGTTTCATATGTATGTATAAATATGTCCCATGTTTTCCTTTATTCGTATTTCATGTTCTTATGCAATGGTGGTTATGATTATGAGATGCACATGAGTGAACATAGGCAAAGGTTGGTTCTCTCGGGCCTTATTGGCTACGGGTGCCAATCACGTCTCGATGGGATTCGGGGCGTGACAAAAGTGGTATCAGAGCAGGTCGGTTTACGGATGTCTACAAAGCCGTGTCTGAGTAGAGTCTTACTTATCGATGTGTTGTGCACCACATTTATAAGTAGGAGGCTACGGGACATTTCGGATGTTGTTTCTTTTCTTCATTCTAGATCGTGCAATAGAGCCAATGTTGTCAGTTGCATTGTATCTGATCTTGGTATTTATTTTTCTTTGGAATAGTCAAAATGCCGAACACTAGAAGAGGAAGAGGAAAAGGTAAAAGTAAGCTGATAGATAGAATTTCTGAAGGAACAAGTAGACCACCACCTGACCAAGTTGATCAAGGTGGGGCTGAAACTGAGTTCGCAACGCGAGCTTCTTCTACTTCTTCAGCTCCAGAAGAGCCGAGAAGAAGGGAAGTGCCCGTGGAACCATCGACGAATGCCACAGATCAGGATCTTAGGAATGCTGTACAGATGTTGACACAGTTAGTGGCGGCACAAAGCCAGGGAAGAGCTGGTGCAATGGCACATGATGATGATGCGGCTAGAATGGCAAGTCGCAGAACACAGGATTTCTTGAAACTGGACCCTCCTATCTTCACAGGGGCAGATCCAAAAGCAGATCCACAGGACTTCGTGGATCAAATTCAGAGGGCATTGGAAGTTATGCATGTGACAGGGGTAGAGACAGTGGAACTTGCTGAGTACAAGTTAAAAGGAGAAGCAATATTGTGGTACGAGGATTGGAAGAAATCCCGTGATATTGATGCAACCCCACCTACTTGGGAAGAGTTCAAAGTGGCTTTTCTTGATCATTACTTGCCCTATGAGATCCGTGAGGCACGTGCGGATTAGTTCCTAAATCTCCGTCAAGGAAATTTGAGCGTCAGAGAATATAGCTTGCAATTTAATTCCTTGGCTCGATATGCGCCAAATGTTGTGGCTACGATGACAGACAGGGTCCATAGATACGTGGACAGACTAGAGCCATACTTGGTGAGAGATTGCACTATTGCGGCCTTGAATAGGGACATGGACATTACTCGCATACAAGCCTTCGCCCAGAAAATGGAAGATCAAAGACAGAGACGAAGGGTACATGAATTTGATAGGGGACAGTCCAAAAGGGCTAGACCTATGGGACCACCTATGATGTCCCAAGGAGGATCTAGGCCCCGCATGTTTCCTAGACCACCTAGACCGTCGTTGTCTTATTCCACAGGTGGTGCTTATTCGCAGTCTCGAGGGTTTAGAGGTAGTTCAGCAGGGCAAAGTAGTGGGGTTCATGGATCACAGGCAGCAGGTTTCCCTCGTCAGCAGTGTCAGCACTGCGGACGTATGCACATAGGTCCATGTCGGACAGGGATGAATGTCTGATTTTGGTGTGGTATGCCGGGACATATAGCGAGAGAATGTCCACAGCGGAGCATGGGTGGTATAGCACGACCAGCTGGGTCGGCTGTTGCGTCTTCAGCATTGGTTCCTTCACAGGGCCGAGGGGTGCAGCCTATTGGTCGAGGTCGAGGTTCCAGAGGAGGAGCCAGTACTAGCGGGGTCCAGAATCGCACTTATGCTTTGGTGGACCGCCAGAATTCAGAGGCTTCCCCTGATGTCGTCACAGGTGCATTATCCATATTCTCACATAATGTATATGCACTAATTGACCCAGGTTCTACATTTTCCTATGTTACTCCATTGGTTGCTGCGAAATTTGCAAAGGCACCAAAATTATTAATTAAGTCAATTGAAGTGTCTACACCGATTGGTGAATATATTGTTGCAAAGAGGGTGTATCGTAACTGTGTGGTAACTCTGTGTGGTCATGATACGTTGGCCGATATCATTGAATTGGACATGGTGGATTTTGATGTAATTATGGGAATGGATTGGTTGGCCTCTTGTTATGCTACGGTAGATTGCCGGGCCAAGAAGGTGCAATTTTGTTTTCCGCAGGAAAATGTTCTTGAATGGCAGGGTAATGTAGGGGACCACGAGGGAGATTTATTTCCTATTTGAAAGCCAGAAAAATGATTGCCAAGGGATACATATGTCATTTGGTACGAGTGAAAGATAATGATGTGGAACCATTAAATCCACAGTCAGTACCGGTAGTCAATGACTTTCTGGATGTATTTCCAGAGGATCTTCTAGGTTTACCCCCAGAACGAGAAGTGGAATTCGGCATTGATGTGATTCCAGGCACTCAGCCTATTTCTATTCCTCCATATAGAATGGCTCCAGCAGAATTGCGTGAATTGAAGAAGCAATTGAAAGATTTGCTGGATAAAGGCTTCATTAGGCCTAGTATGTCCCCGTGGGGTGCACCGGTATTATTTGTGCGAAAGAAAGATGGCACCTTGAGAATGTGCATCGACTATCGGCAACTAAATAAAGTAACGATCAAGAACAAATACCCCCTTCCTCGCATTGATGATTTGTTTGATCAGTTACAGGGTGCCAAATGTTTTTCGAAAATTGACTTGAGGTCGAGTTACCATCAAGTCAGAGTTAGAGAGGAGGATGTACCCAAGACAGTTTTTCGAACACGGTATGGACATTATGAATTTTTAGTTATGTCATTTGGACTAACAAATGCACCGGCTGTGTTTATGGATTTGATGAACAGGGTGTTTAAGCCATTCCAAGACGTGTTCGTGACAGTATTTATAGATGACATCCTTGTTTATTCAAGATCACCAGAAGACCATGCTTATCACCTACGGCAAGTGTTGCAAATTCTCCGTGAGCGTAAGTTGTATGCGAAATTCTCCAAATGTGAGTTTTGGTTGAAATCAGTCGCGTTCTTGGGTCACATTGTATCAGATGAAGGCATACAGGTTGATACCCAAAAGATAGAAGCAGTGAAAAATTGGCCAAGACCTACGACACCCACAGAGATTCGCAGTTTTCTGGGTTTGGCAGGTTATTACTGAAGATTTGTAGAAGGGTTTGCTTCTATTGCAGCACCATTGACAAAGTTAAATCACAAGGCAATTAAATTTCAATGGAATGACGCATGTGAAAGAGGTTTCCAAAACTTGAAAGATAAGTTGACTTCCACACCAGTGTTAGTACTTCCTGAAGGTACAGAGGGCTATGCAGTGTATTGTGATGCTTTCGGGATTGGTCTCGGATGTGTGTTGATGCAGCATGGTAGGGTGATAGCATATGCCTCACGACAGTTGCGGCCACATGAGAAAAACTATCCCACACATGATCTTGAATTGGCAGCAGTAGTTTTTGCTTTAAAGATATGGCGTCATTATTTATATGGGGTTCATGTAGACATCTATACGGATCACAAAAGCTTGCAATATCTTTTTAAGCAGAAGGAACTCAATTTGAGGCAACGAAGGTGGTTAGAGCTTTTAAAAGATTATGACATTGATATTCTTTATCACCCAGGCAAAGCAAATGTAGTAGCTGATGCATTGAGCCATAGGGCAGTAGAAAGCACTAGTGGTCAGTTGAATGAAAAGCGTGAGATAATCAAAGATTTGAATCAATTAGCCATCTTGGGAGTTCGCCTTATTGAAACCTCAGATGATAGAGTTATGGTGCAGAATGCAGCAGAATCTTCCTTGATAGCTGAAGTGAAAGAGAAGCAATTTGCGGATTCTATTTTATTACAGCTAAAGGAGAATGTGCAGCAGAATTTGACCAAGGCATTTGATATTACACTGGAAGGGGTGCTTCAATGTCAAGGGAGAATATGTGTACCAGACGTAGATGAGCTGAGGACACGAATAATGACAGAGGCGCACCATTCGCGCTATTCCATTTACCCAGGAGCTACTAAAATGTACCATGAATTGAAAGAAGTGTATTAGTGGGGCAACATGAAAAAGAACATTGCAGAATTTGTCGCGCAGTGCCCAAATTGTCAACAAGTGAAAAGTGGAACATCAGAAACCGGGAGGTTACATGCAATGTATCAATTTTCCAGTCTGGAAGTGGGATATGATTAATATGGATTTTATTACGGGTTTGCCTCGTACATTGTGGAAGTTTGATTCTATATGGGTCGTAGTGGACCGACTTACCAAGTCAGTGCATTTTCTACCTGTCAAGACGACCTAGACGGCTGAGGATTATGCGAAGTTGTATGTGAAAGAGATAGTACGATTGCATGGTATTCCACTTTCTATTATATCAGACAGAGGAGCACAGTTCACAGCACACTTCTGGAAATCTTTTCAGCAGAGTTTAGGTACTCAGGTGAATTTGAGTACGGCTTTCCATCCTCAGACTGATGGACAAGTAGAAAGTACTATTCAGACACTTGAAGATATGCTACGAGCTTGTACTTTAGATTTTCAAGGCAGTTGGGATGACCATTTGCCTCTTATTGAATTTGCGTATAACAGTAGCTATCATTCAAGTATTAAAATGGCACCTTATGAAGCCTTGTATGGAAGGAAATGTAGATCACCAATCGGATGGTTCGAAGCAGGTGAAACTGCCTTACTTGGGCCAGATATTGTTCACCAAGCTATGGAGAAAGTTAAAGTTATCCAACAACGGTTACAAACGGCTCAAAGTCGTCACAAATCATATGCCGATGTTAGAAGAAGAGGGCTTGAATTCGCCATAGGTGATTGGGTGTTTTTAAAGGTGTCACCGATGAAAGGGGTAATGCGGTTCGGAAAGAAAGGGAAATTGAGTCCACGTTACATAGGCCCCTATGAAGTTATTAGAAGATTTGGGCAAGTCGCATATGAATTAGCCTTACCTCAAGAACTTTCCTCAGTCCATCCGGTCTTTCATGTGTCGATGCTTCGAAAATGCATAGGAGATCCATCTCGTATTGTTCCCGTCGAGGATGTTCAAGTTATAGAGGAGCTCACTTATGAAGAAGTGCCCATTGCTATCCTATATCGACAAGTAAAGAGATTGAGAAATAAAGACATAGCATCCGTAAAAGTCCTTTGGAGAAACCAACACGTAGAGGAGATCACATGGGAAGCGGAAGAAATGATGAAATCCAAGCATCCCCATCTATTTCAAATGGACCAAGAAGCTCACAGTGCGGAGGTGGAACAATAACAAGTAAGTATTAAAAAGCATTATGTGAATGTGTATAGGTATGTTAAAGTAAAGATGCATTTGTTGTATATAAGACAATGTAGTTAACATTCGAGGACGAATGTTTCTAAGGGGGGAAGAATGTAACACCCCGTACTTTTATAACCTCACTTTAGACCTTGGGATCATAGCTACATATGTGTTTTATAGTGTCATTGGTGAAACATTTGATATCGGACTCCACATGTGCGGTTGGATCTTCGTAGGAGGTGTGTTGTGATTTCGTGGAGCATTTGGGTAAGAACTCGTACACATTATAACCTCATTTGGTGACTTTAAGTCATGTTTACTTGATGGTTAAGATCACTAAGTAAGTATATTGTAGTGTTTTGATAAGGGATTGGACGATACGTAAACATTGGATAAGTGGCCGAAAATTTCAGCACTTTGCTGAAACTTGCGCCACTACCCTGTTTCAGGGGTGTGGTGCAAGCCACCAGCCTGCAGAAACTTCAGATAAGGCCAGCTTCTTGCGCCACTACCCTGTTTCAGGGGGTGTGGCGCAAGGCACAAACAATGTGCCTTTCCGGAGTCGTTTCGTAACACAATTCTACGACGATTTCTAGATGGTTTCTTTTGGTTCTTTGGGGTTATTTGAGCATTGTTAGAGATTCAAACACTTCAATACACTCCTACATACTCCTACATGATCAAATAATGAAATGTGAATAGTGATCCAAAATGTCCAATGAAACCAAGGGCGACTAGAATGCCTATTTTTGCGATCGAAGGGACGAATGAGAATCTTTTAAGGGAATATTGTCGTGACATTATGGAATTATGTAAACATGAGATATATGGTGAATAATAAATGAAATGTGATGGATATGTGTTATTGGGCCCAATTTGAGGCCCCAAATGGAAGAAAATACATGGGCCCAAAGGCAAAAATGATCCATTCTTTCACTAATTGACCAAGTGAACATATCATGTAATGCCAAGTGTGGATAAGGATTACTTGAGGTCCATCTAAAGTCCCCCAAAATCAGATTTTTATTCCCCAAAGCCTCTCATAACTTTTGGAGCTTTTTACAAACATTTCCTTCATTTCCAAACCCTAAAGCAAATAAACCCTAAGACATATTTGGACAAGATCATCCTATTCCAAGCTTTGGTAAGTGTTTATTTTCATGGATTAACATATTATATGCATGGGAGATTATGTATATTATGCTAGCTGTGTTGGCAAGATGATGAATAGTGTATTTTTGCCTTTGGTGAAAGGTGTGTCATCTTGGTGATTTGAATTTGAATTAGGCCTTGTGCCTTTGATGAAAAAGCATGGTATGGACAAAATATGAACATGTATGGTGTTATTTTTGGCATTAAACTTGTTCTTGTATAAAAGTGGAAATTATGGGTTTTTGGCCGATATGTGTTATGAGTTGTATTAAGGTACTTTGATGGATTATTTGGGATGTGTTATGGATAAGAAAGTGTAAAGGAGAAGTATTGTGGTGAAATGTATTGATTTTCATGTATTGTTCCATGTTGGGAATATTATGGAATTTTTGGAATAATAGTATGATCAATGGTTTTGTCAAGGGGAAATGACATGTTTAAAGGCAAACATGTAACTCATTGACATGGTATGCATTTGTAAAGTAATTGGTGGTTAATGTGAATTTCGTTATGTATTTATGTTGTAGAGTGACAAATAAAGAAGGAGAGGGATTATTGTATACGCATCTAAGGTTGTATATTCGTAGTGCGAATCCAAGGTATGTAAGGTTACTTTGTCCGTATCTTTCTACGGCCAATAGTGTTCACATTGACATTTCTCTAGTTCTATTCCGAAATGTACTAAGGTATCCCATATGCAATTATCTATGGTCATTGTCATATATTTCCTACTCATTGATCAATTGTGAATCTCATTTCTCATATTCATGGTTAATGTTCCGAAAGTTCAAATAAGGCTACGTTCCAATATTCCAATAGTGCCTATACTTGTGTCTCTTGTTCATGGATTATTGTCCAATGGTTCCAATGGTATCATGGTGCTAGTTATATTATATTTCTCATTGATATTTATTCACATGTCCTTCACTTATTGGTCAATGATTCAAAGTTTCCAACAATGTTGTGTTCCAAAGTTCCAAAGTGATGTTATGATTACCAAAGTACCAATCTCAAAGTAATGAACAAAGTAATGCAAATGTGGTCAATGATCAATTACGGGTGGCAAGTCTAAGGGCGTAAGCCTAGCTCGACTCGATCCCGAGGTTTGGATTTATGGGTGGAAAGTCTAGGGGCGTAAGCCTAGCTCGACTCGATCCCGATGCATTGATGTATGGGTGGCAAGTCTAGGGGCATAAGCCTAGCTAGACTCGATCCCAACACAATGATATGATATGAAAGACCCACTGATCAGTCGGGGCCCGGGTACATTGTGACATATGTGATAACAAGTGAGTATTGTGATAAAGAAAGTAATGAAAACAATGAAAGCAATCCACATGGTTTCCAAAATGCAACATGGTGACTTATTCGCATTGAGTATTCATATGTTTTGAGTTCATTGACATATTCATTGAAATATTCATGTGTTGTATAGTTTCATCTGAGCCTTGCATACTCAGTACTTATTTCGTACTGACCCCTCTCGGGGAATTTACCTTACTTGCTGCAGGCGCAGGTCCCAGTAGGCCTCCCCAGTAGAGTGCCAGTGTTAGCGGTTCTTTGGTGAGCTCCAGCTCATTCGGGGCTTCTCCGAGTCAGAGTATATACATGTTTTGGTATTGTACATAATGTGTAAAGCGGGGACTTGTCCCGACTTATGGTTCATTTTGGTCAATGCTCTTATTAGAGGCTTTTGTAGACGGATGTGGGTGTAACAGTGTAAAAGACATATGTTGTTTTGACTGGATGGCCTCAACGGCCAAGTTT
Source organism: Capsicum rhomboideum (assembly GCA_031232105.1). Classification (NCBI taxonomy): domain Eukaryota; kingdom Viridiplantae; phylum Streptophyta; class Magnoliopsida; order Solanales; family Solanaceae; genus Capsicum; species Capsicum rhomboideum. Next base: position 155,474,042 of record CP124714.1, read on the forward strand.
CATATGTATGTATAAATATGTCCCATGTTTTCCTTTATTCGTCTTTCATGTTCTTTTGCAATAGTTGTTATGATTATGAGATGCACATGAGTGAACATAGGCAAAGGTTGGTTCTCTCGGGCCTTATCGGCTACGGGTGCCAATCACGTCTCGATGGGATTCGGGGCGTGACACCAAGATTGTTGGATCAGGGGGAAGTCCTAGAGGCATAAGCCTAGCTCGGACCGATCCTGACAGGGGGCAGCTCTAGAGGTAATAACCTAGCTCAAGCCGAACCTGATATGTTGGTATGGGTGGCAGCTCTAGGGGTAATAACCTATCTCGATCCGATCCCAACATAACATGATGTTATGTTAAAACCCACTGTTCAGTCGGGTCCCGGGTATCACAGGTCACAGACAAAGATGAATAATCATAGAAGCAAAGATACAAAGAAAGTAATGAAAGCAAAATACATGGTTTCCAAAGTTCAGTATAGTGACCTATCCATATTGATCATTTATTTTATTTGAGTTCATTGACATATTTACTTATCACACAAGTTTCATATGGCCTTACATACTCAGTACATTTTTTGTACTGACCCCTCTTGGGGGATTTACCTTACTTGCTGCAGGCGCAGGTACTAGTAGGCCTCCACAGTAGGTTGCCAGTTGTTGCAGACCATTGTTGAGCTCCAGTTAGTTCGGGGCTTCTTCGAGTCACAGTTGTTCATATGTTTTGGTATTGTACATATTGTATAAAGCGGGGACTTGTCCCGACTTTTTGTTCATTTTGGTCAATGCTATTGTTAGAGGCTTTTGTAGACGGATGTGGGTGTATAAAGGTAAAAGGTATATGTCGTTTTTGACTTGGTGGCCTCAACGACCAAGTTTCGCATATGTATATATATCACATGTTCCATGAATTCCGTTGTTGGTATTTAAAGCTCTTACGTGGTCATGGGTTTCTATGGCATGCATATGATTGAATAGAGGCAAAGTTTGGTTTTCTCAGGCCTTGTCGGCTACGAGTGCCAATCCGTCCCGATGGAATTCGGGGCGTGACATACCGGGTATCATCAAGTTCTAGCCAATCTTACCTCAACGGCAAGCTGAGGACAACTCACATCATCATCTTCCGATTCCTCATCATCAGATTGGCTAGAACTTGATGATACCCGGTAATCCTTGTCCTTGGGGTCATCATTATCTTCATCAATTGAAGCTTCTGATGAGGTTGTATCAGTAAACTCTTTTGGATGTTCTTAACCGAACATTGACCAATATCCTGAGGTATTTGCAGCAGTCTCCTCCTCCTCTATGATAAAAACATCAGGATCATTCTCCGACTCCGAATCATCATTATCTTCATCACATGAAGCTTCGGATTCCAACTCAAAAGATGAGGTCGTATTTACAGCACCCTCCTCTTCAACGATAACAACATCAGGATCTCTCTCCTCCTCCGACGAGTCATCATCATCAGATATTTCCTCGACGAAAAGTTGTTTCGTGATGGACTCACTCGTTCCTGAAGTATTTGCAACATGTTTACTGTCTAGTGACATCAAAATGGGAGGTTGACAATATCAAACAGCAGATGAGAAAAAAGTATCATTCCGATGTACTTTTGTCTAAGAATGAAGGGAATATGGATCCTTCATGTTCTGTGTCAGAGGATGACATACTAGGATCCATGGTTAAGCATGAAGGCCGTATATTTTTGTAAAACTATCTCATGCACCGCAGGTGGTGCCTACTACATCTTTTAATTCTTATAACCAACCTTCAAAAGCGAGCAATTAGGTCAGTATATATGTGATTTCTTCTCGTTTGCAGTTACATGAAGCAATGGGACTTGTTTAGTGTATTTTGTTAACTGCCTGTCTTTGAAAATTGGCTGAAATGCTTTATTTCTCTTTACGGTCAGATTGTTGGCCAAAATGCAGGGATTCTTAGTGGAACCCGAGATTTTAGCAGCCAAGATGAAGAATAAAATTCAACAGGAGAAGTTCAGTATATAATTCATTTGATTCTTGGATGTGTAATGATACAGTGTCTTTTATAGAAATGAAAAAGATTCTAATTTGCTAACTGCTTCTAACTAATTCAACAGCCCGTAACTAATTGCTGATATGGCGGCAAAGCTAACTAACTTGACCAACTGATTCATTTTTGTGAGACAGTACTCCCTGCTGCAAAGAGGTCCTTGACCTCAAGGATCAAAATTAGGTAACATTGTTGTCAACTCATTAAAGAATTCCCAAGTAGCATGATCTGCTGACTTTTTCTTCAGCAATGACTTCTGCTTTGACAAACCATCAACAATTAATTCCATTTAGAAGATCCTTAGCGGTAATTCTCTCAGGCATTTTTCCTACCTGCTCCACGAAGGTTAAATCCATTTTCACAATATTCATGTGTCTGTCCTAAGCTATTGATGGCTGCAAAAGGTCGTCCATTCTGTCCAGAAGATGCAGTCCCTTCAACTGTTGGACTCATGTTTCTTAATAAAGGGCCAGGAGAGTGCAATAACATAAACAACTAATTGGCCTCGTCCATTCTCCTTGAGAGCCTCAATGGCAGAATATGGACTAGCTAGAAGTCTCGATAATTGATGGCTTTTAATCATGCAGCAATGCAACAGTTCACATCATTATCAATGTTCTCATCCTCAAATGTATTATTTTCTTTTTCAACCCACACTTGTGCTCTTTCCTGTGTACCTAGGTTTGGTCTGTCTACTGTTAATAGGAAGGGTGATTTTTCAATCTCTTCCCATAAATCATAAATCAAATATGAGTGATTTCTCAATCTCTTCCAAGTTCTCATAGCATTCTCAAAGTCAAACTATAAATCGCAGGAAGGCATGACCTTGTAAACAATTCTATCAAATATGAGCTTGCCATGAGAGCACTTCTTTCCGATCACTATCTAAAGATTTTGTTGTTGAGAGTTGTCTCGCTTATTCTTCCATTCTAGCAGTAGTAGTATTTTTCTGGTGGTTTATTGTTTATCCCAATTCTGTTACTATTGGATGTTTCTTGCTCTTCGATTATCGTAATACTTTCCTAGTATGCTTTGTCAGGCTTTATTTAGCACATTTGTCTTGGCTTCTTCATTTCCATTTTTTTTTTCGAACTGTTTTATACTGTTTTTACTTGAGCCGAGGGTCTATTGGAATCAACCTCTCTACCTTCCAAGGTAGTGGTAAGGTCTGCGTACACACTACCTTCCCTAGACTCCACTTGTGAGATTACACTGAGTATGTTGTTGAATAAAATGCAGTTGTGTGCATAGCTTAGCTTTATACTAGCACACAACTTAAGCCAGATGCAGCGTTATGATATAGCATTCATTTAAATTCATTACTTTAGACGTATATATAAAACATCACTAACATTACAATAAAATAATAATCATGAATTCATAATTTTAAATTAGAATTATGAATTCATGATTATTTTTTTTAGTTTTATACTTGAACTATTGAGAGTGTGAGTTTTATACCTGAACTATCACCCAATGATTAGCATTAAGGGTAAAAAACTACCAAAAGGTGTAGAGAGATGAATGGGATCCCATCACCCTTAATTAAAGTTCTCAAGTTCGATTCCTAAAAATTGAAAAACCTCTAGTAGAAAAATACTTCTCTTTTAATCGACCCTAGGATACATGAATCTAACTTAGTCAAACCAATCAGCTCCGGATATCACTTAGTTATACCAAAACAAAAAAGAGCTACGGGAAAAAACATAAGATAGAAAGCAATAAAACAACAAAAAGCTACCAAAAAGGGATAATAATAGAAGAAGCTTTAGATCCAATAGCTTTACATTCTAAAAAAGAAAAAACTACTCAAACTTTATCTGACCAAAGAATAATGCCAGTAAAAATTGATCCTAATTACACCAAAATGGTTTATTGACATTTCCACAACCAATGTATAGTTAAAGGATAGCTAGAATCATATTTTCATAGCAACTTCCTCTTTAGGCTCCCTTTGCCAATGTTGGCATCACCAATTTCAGGAGAGTTATCGACGTCTGAATCTCCGCGTAAAACCTTGCCATGGTTCCTTGACAATTTCTTGACCCGAGTTATACGTAATCTTAGTCGAGAATCATCAATTGGAACCAGTTTATAAGATTCAGTAAAGGCTGGATTCGTCGATATGTCCCTGTTTGTTTTTTTAGCTTCAGTAAAGACTGAACTCGACGTTATGTCCCTGTTTGGCATAAGCTCTTCTCCTTTTACTACTGCTTTCTTCATCAGCTTTATGCACAATGTGTAAGTTCATCGATTGCTTGTTTAACAAAGAAAACAATCTGGAATCTTGTGCGAATGCATGTCATAAAGCACACTAGCATCCTATTAACTAGGTGGGCATTTGGACATAGATTTGAAACCTGAAAAAAGAGTTTTTGAAGCTGAAGTTGCGAAATAGTACGTGGAAGTTGGAAGTTATACATTTGGACATGTACTTCACTTGAAAAAGGGTGAAGCTTTATTAGTCCTAAATTTTTTTCACTAAAAACTCTTCAAACACTAACCAAAAATATTTTGGGAAAAAATTTATGTCCAAACCGGCCAATACCTAATATGGGCACAAAATTATGATTTAGATATAGAGATTCAATACCTCCCAATCAGCAAAATCCAATCTGAAGATAAAAAGGTTGTATTTAACTTCACCAGATTTAACTAAACGGGCAGCGGGGCCATTCCTTGGAGCTAAAAAGTGAACAACATTAAAAAGGGAAAAAACAAACTATAGCAACAAAAAGGATATTACCATAGCTCGAACCGTGACATCCCAAATCACATGGCAACAACTTTACCAGTTATGCCGAGAACTTGGAAAAATATGAAATAAATTGTCAACAAAAGATTCAGAGGGGTATCTTATAAAGAAAGTGAGATCCATTTTCATCCACGTCTACAACAGCCCTTCCATCTTTCACTAGAAAAGATAGTGCGAATAAATTCTCAATGCTTTGTGCGAAGGATTTTCTGTTCAGTACGAGATTCTCAAATTTAACTCTCTTCTTATTCCGTAGGATCTGAAACATGGTTGATATGTTCTTGACAGTATCTGTTATCTCCTTTGCGTTAACATCAAGCTGTGATAGAGGCAGAATACATAATTGCATTATGTTGCAAAGCAATAGAAGCAAGCAGATATACTGAATTCACAACTCAAGCAACCATTTCATGCTGCCAGTTACATCAGTATTTCAAAACACACTCAACACAAAACATGAGAAAGACAATATTACCTCCTTTGGTTGAGCACGCAAGTACAGATTTGTGCATGGTCTACGTGTATACTTATGTTGCTTTACGTTACGGTCCTTGGGTCCAATCTTTCAGGATAAAGCAACAAAGAAAGCACATAAAAATGCAAGAACAAGTGTCTTTCACGCCAACTTAATACTGAGCATTACTGAAGTAAGAAAGGTTTGCCAAAACAAATAACTTACATGGTGTGGCAACGTCTGCCATTACTAAAAATTGGTGAAACAGCACGCCCAATTTTCTTCCAGTGTAATGTATTTGCATTCTGAGAGAGTCTTTTTGCACTTCTCGACCCATAGACTCGGAGAAAAGAGGAGATGAAGATATAAGGTGTAATACCATCAGCATTATGTGATCTAACAGAAGTCACCAAGGTTCTGGTAAGATCAAACAATGCCTCTGCATCTGCAACTTGCTCTCTTGGCTTTTTGACTAGCAATCAAACCCAATAATGAATAAAGTTAATATTTATTATTAGTACAACAATAACAATATACCCAGTGTAATCCCACAAGGGGGGACTGAGATGGGTAAAATGCACACAAATCTAACCCTACTTTTATGCGACAGAAATTAAGGTTATTTCTGACAGGCTCAAAAGAAAGATTTTGTTATATTGATTAATTACTACAACTGCAATAAATCTCAAGATTCTTTTTTACTTTTCAAGAAACACCATACTTTCATCAAGTATAAATGTAACTTTAGTTGAAAGTAACTTTTTGTTATTCTTAAAAAGCTTTTAATCAAATATGCAGAATCTAGCAAATATTCCACGTAGAGATAAAACCTTCAACATCCATATATAGTCATAGCACAAAAAAAGAAACAGAGCAACAACAACAACAATAACATACCCAGTATAATCCCACAAGTAAGGTCTAGGAGGGTAAAGTGTACGCAAACCTTACCACTACCTCGGGGAGGTAGAAAGAAACAGTGCAAAAAGGGAGAAATAATACCTTCATTGTGAGAGCTTTCAATTTCTTTCATAATTTCCTTGAACTTCTTCGAATCAACACGCCCAATATAATCTTTTCCTTCTGTATACCACATCAAAAAGCATTTTTTAAAAACATTCTGACTAACAAAGCATCACGCGCCAAAGTCCAAGACGGTCGGGCCACCATGTACTAAAAAGCCAATGCAAACATTAATGGTTACTTCCACTTTCACATCTCAAATCCGTGATCGGACATATAGCTCAAATGAAGACAACTTTACGTTGTTTCAAGGCTTCCCGAGTCTTTTTTACCAAATATCAAGAAAACTAACACATAAGCCCAAAAAAAAAAAACATGAAAAGAATACCAGAAATACTGTTTTGAATTGCAAAGTATTTGCAATGAACCCCTCTTGCTTGAGATTTTGGTTGCTCACTCAAATCGTTCAACTCAATTTTCGCCATTTTTTTGCTTGAGTAAAATGGAAGAAGCTACCTTTTTAGCTTCTGAAAAACAACTTCTGCTACTCCATAGAAACACTTATTTTCTCTCAAAAGTTTGGCCAGAAACCTCATTTTTTAACAATAAGTACTTTTTAGAAAAAATAAGCACTTATGGAAAAAAAAACTTGGCCAAACAGGCTATAATTCTGGAACCTCTGTCTCTTCTTCCTTTCCTATTTCTTCTTCTCTTGGAAAATTTAATTACTAGTTTGGAGTGATTGTAATAGTGTGAAGATGAACTCTTATATTAATGTATGCGATTGCAATTTCCCAAATGGGACCTCCATCAAGGTTGTATGTGTTACTGTAAGTAGCTAGTACCTATATAAAAGAGACGTATATCTCGTGTTTATTACTTTAGTATAATTTATGCTTATTTTTTTTTGGGTCAAAAAAACAAAAGAGCTTGATGCAAAAAATTTGAAAAAGAATTATGTTGAACTCTTTAAAAGACAGAAAAAAAAATTATGAACATTAGCTCATGAGCTCACATACCAAACAATTGTTCATAGATCAATCGCTGAATTATGCAAATTCAATTATGTAACAATCCAATCTGCAAAACTGATCATAATAAACTATAAAGTATTATCATAAGTAGGGGTGACAATTTCAGCCCATATTAGTGAAAGGAGTCCATTTAACCCACATTCAATTAATTGGTTCACTCATATTTTAAATGGATAAATATGAACTTCCACCTATTTTAAAAACTCATACAAATGTGGACGAAGTGGGTAAAACATGGGTATTAATATAAACCCATAGATCATCCACTTATCCTCAAAATCCCTAATTGAACTAATTTTAAAAAAAAAGAAAAAAAAAAAGAAAATTAGGGGGTTGGCTGGGGGTGGTTAGGGGGAGGGGGAGAAGATTTTTTTTTTTTGGATTTTATTTATTTATTTATTATTTTTTAAAAAAAATAAAATTGGAGGATGGGTAATGGGTCTCGGGTACCAAGTAGAGATCAAGTCTCAGGTCTAGAGTCCGGTCGAGTTTTAAGTTTGGATCGGATATGAGTCGGGGTCGAGTATAGGGTACCGAGTTGGGATCGGGTCTCGAGTCCAGAATCGAGGTCGGGTCTCGATTCCAGAATCGAGGTCGGGTCTCCAGTCTTGAATCAGGGCCGGGTCTCGAGTCTCATGTCTGAATCGGGTTTCGGGTCTCGAGTCGAGATCGAGTATCAGGTTGGGGTTGGGTCTCGCGTCCCGAGTTGGGATCGGGTCTCGAAACCTGAGTCGGGATCGGGTCTCGGATTTGAAGTGGGGGTCAGGTCTCTGGTCCCGAGTCGGGGTCCGTCTCGGGTTCCAAGTCGGGGTCATGTCTCGAGTCCCTAGTTAGGGTTGGGTCTTTGGTCTCAAGTTGGGGTCTGGTCTCGGATCTAAAGTCGGGGTCAAGTCTCGGGTCCTGAATTTGGGTTGGGTCTTAGGTCACGGGTCTCGATTCTCGAATCGGGGGCGGGTCTCGAGTTTCGAGTCGGGATCAGGTCTCGGGTCCCAAATCAAGATCAGTTCTCGGGTCCCGAATTGGGATCAGTTCTTGGGTACCTGGTCGGGATCGATTCTCGGGTCTCGAGTTGCTGTCGGGTCTCGAGTTCAAATTTAGGTTTGGATATCAGGTCCGGAGTCAGGATCGGATCTCGGTTCCCGCATCGAGATCAAGTTTCGGGTCCTGAGTCAGGCTCGAGTCTCATATCTGAGTTGGGGTCGAGTCTCGGGTCCTGAGTCGGGTTTGGGTATCGGGTCTCGGGTAAACTGATCTAACAGATGCATTCTCTAATTTCATAACTGGCAATTAACTAATCAATTTAGCCTAGATTTAATGTTTTTAGGCTTTAGGATATTAAAGTGGGTTAGAATCATTTTACCCAAATCATATTTAACCAAATCCATATTACCCATATTTAATATGGATGGATTGTCATGCCCCGAATCCCATCGAGACATGATTGGCACCCGTAGCCGATAAGGCCCGAGAGAACCAACCTTTGCCTATGTTCAATCATATGCATATAATAATCACCATTGCATAAAAACGTGAAAGACGAATAAAGGAGAACATGGGACATTATGAAACTTGGCCGTTGAGGCCATCCAGTCGAACCAACATATGTCCTTTACACTGATACACCCACATCTGTCTACAAAAGCCTCTAACAAGAGCAGTGACCAAAATGAACCATAAGTCGGGACAATTCTCCGCTTTACACATTATGTACAATACCAAAAACATATATACACTCTGACTCGGAGAAGCCCCGAATGAGCTGGAGCTCACCAAAGAACCGCTAACACTGGCAGTCTACTGGGGAGGCCTACTGGGACCTGCGCCTGCAGCAAGTAAGGTAAATCCCCGAGAGGGGTCAGTACGAAATAAGTACTGAGTATGCAAGGCTCAGATGAAATTGTACAACACATGAATATTTCAATGAATATGTCACTGAACTCAAAACATATGAATAATCAATGTGAATAAGTCACCATGTTGCATTTTGGAAACCATGTGGATTGCTTTCATTACTTTCATTACTTTCTTTATCTCAATGCTCACTGATAACAATGTACCCGGGCCCCTACTGATCAGTGGGTCTTTCATATCATATCATTGTGTAGGGATCGAGTCGAGCTAGGCTTATGCCCCTAGACTTGCCACCCATACATCAATGCATCGGGATCGAGTCGAGTTAGGCTTACGCCCCTAGACTTGCCACCCATAAATCCAAACCTCGGGATCGAGTCGAGCTAGGCTTACGCCCCTAGACTTGCCACCCGTACTTGATCATTGACCACATATGTATTACTTTGTTCATTACTTTGAGATTGATACTTTGATAATCATAACATCACTTTGGAACTTTGGAACACAACATTGTTGGAAACTTTGAATCATTGACCAATAAGTGAAGGACATGTGAATAAATATCAATGAGAAATATAACATTACTAGCACCATGATACCATTAGAACCATTGGACAATAATCCATGAACAAGAGACACAAGTATAGTCACTATTGAAACATTGGAACATAACCTTATTTGAGCTTTTGGAACATTAACCATGAAAATGAGACATGAGATTTATCAATGATCAACGAGTAGGAAATATATGACAATGACCATGGATAAGTGCATATGGGATACCTTAGTACATTTCGGAATAGAACTAGAGAAGTGTCAATGTGAACACTATTGGCCGTAGAAAGATACGGACAAAGTAACCTTGCATACCTTGAATTCACAATACGAATATACAACCTTCGATGCGTATACAATAAGTCCGCTCCTTTTTTATGTGTGACTCTACAACATAAATACAATACGGAATTCACATTAACCACCAATCACTTTACAAATGCATACCATGTTAATGAGTCACATGTTTGCCTTTAAACATGTCATTTCCCCTTGACAAAACCATTGATTATACTATTATTCCAAAAATTCCATAATATTCCCAACATTGACCAATACATGAAAATCAATACATTTCACCACAATACTTCTCCTTTACACTTTCTTATCCATAACACATCCCAAATAATCCATCAAAGTACCTTAATACAACTCATAACACATATCGGCCAAAATCCCATAATTTCCACTTTTATACAAGAACAAGTTTAATGCCAAAAATAACACAATACATGTTCATATTTTTTCCATACCATGCTTTTTCATCAAAGGCACAAGGCCTAATTCAAGTTCAAATTACCAAGATGACACATCTTTCACCAAAGGCAAAAATACACTATTCATCACCTTGCCAACACAACTAGCATAATATACATAATATCCCATGCATATAATATGTTAATCCATGAAAATAAACACTTAACAAAGCTTGGAATAGGATGATCTTGTCCAAATATGCCTTAGGGTTTCTTTGCTTTAGGGTTTGGAAATGAAAGAAATGTGTGTAAAAATATCCAAAAGTTATGAGAGGCTTTGTGGAATAAAATCTGATGTTGGGGACTTTATATAGACCCAAGGTCATCCTTGGCCCCATGTGGCATTAAGGGATATGTTCAATTGGTCAATTATTGAAAGAATGGATCATTTTTGCCTTTGGGCCCATGTATTTTCTTCCATTTTGGGCCTCAAATTGGGCCCAATAACACATATCCATGTAACCCATGAAATTTCATGTATTAATCACATATCTATCATGTTTACATAAGTCCATAATGTCACGACAATATTCTTTTAAACAAGTCTCATTCGTCCTTTCGATCGCAAAAATTGGAATTCTAGTCGCCCTTGGTTTCATTGGATATTTTGGAGCACTATTCACATTTCATGATTTGATCATGTAGGAGTATGTAGGAGTATATTGAAGTGTTTGAATCTTTAACAATGCTCAAATAACCCCAAAGAACCAAAAGAAACCATCTAGAAATCGTAGTAGAATTGCGTTACGAAACGACTCCGGAAGGGCATAATTATTGTGCCTTGCGCCACACCCCTGAAACAGGGTAGTGGCGCAAGTTTGCAGCCTTCTCTGAAGTTTTTGGCTGCAGGTGGCTTGCGCCACACCCCTGAAACAGGGTAGTGGCGCAAGTTTCAGCACTTTGCTGAAATTTCCGGCCACTTATCCAACGTTTACGTATCGTCCAATCCCTTATCAAAACACTACAAAATACTTACTTAGTGATCTTAACCATAAAGTAAACATAACTTAAAGTCACCAAATGAGGTTAAAATGTGTACGAGTTCTTACCCAAATGCTCCACGAGATCACAACACACCTCCTACGAAGATCTAATCGCACATGTTAAGTCCGATATCAAATGTTTCACCAATGACACTCTAAAACACATATGCATGGCATCTCAACACCTATGTAGATATGATCCCAAGGTGTCAAGTGAGGTTAGAAAAGTACGGGGTGTTACATGGATTGTAATCCTATCCATTTTAGCTGAATCCATATTCAATGCATCTATCCATTTGTCACCTCTAATCATAACCAACAAAACAAAAGAAATTCAATATGCCTAAAGAACACCTATAAACTTGACCACTTCTAGTAAGCTTCACTTCAAAGCCTTACTTTTGTTGGAAAAATAATGGGATATCTCAAAAAGAATTAATTTTATTGTGTAGATTCATTCCTTCATACCTTGTTAGTGAATATTTAATATATTTATTTTGGTTAAATGCCGACAACCGCTAAAGACATAAACTTATTTTGCTATGATCTTATACTTATATATAGACTCGCATCATGTTCTCTTGGGAGCAGAAAAAATAACAGTGAAACACTCGTACATATTCTAGAAGTCCTCTCATTAGGGGATAGAGAAGATCCTAAAAGAAATTCCTCCTTTTAATATTACATATGCTGGGTTTTTTCTACTCTAATCATTGTTAGATTTTGGCTCCTAGTTTATACTAGAAGAGCTTGTCGAATTCTGGAGAATACACCTGTATCGGGTGAAATATCTGCAAAGACAGTGACTGAAACATCACTAAGCTATGTGAATTCCATACAAGTGTTCATGAAGAAGATATATTCCGTAAGATTTACAACAACTTTTCACTCTCACGCTTCTCTTTACCGATAACTCACCACCTTCTTGAGCTTTGTTACACATGTTATTTGTCACGCCCCAAGCCTACTCCCTGGACGTAACCGGCACTCGGAACCACGAATGGCCCAAGAGAACATGCAACTAAGAAAACAGAACTTTCAATAAAATACGGAAGCTGGAAACATGAAATTGAATAAATTTTTGAATTAAATCATAACATATGACATGGGTAAGGGGATGTGGAACAAAAGACTTACTGACCTTTTCTTACGAAGTTGTCGGGACTAAAATAGTGCAATGAATAAGTTATTTAAAAATGTTGAAAAGCTTAACTATCAAACTTCGTAAAATATAAGTTCGAAAGAAATTAATTAAAATATTATAATAAAACAATTTTAATACAATTCATCAAACTAAGAGCGAGACTAGAAAATGAATGACTGATGTCTGAACAAAACTTGAAAACCATACTTCTTATGAACAAAACTTGAAAACCATACTTCATAAAAATTCTTTTTAAACTGGTGGCCTCAGCCAATCATACATTCTCTTAAAATATGTAAGTTTTCTTTGGGGAGTTTCTCTTAACCGACATAAACCATAAGAGCAACATGGAGTCAAATGTCTTGCCCACATTGAGAAGAGCCGTCTTCTACCTTGCCAGGGTATAAAACGAAACATAACTTATGGATTCAACTCTTAGCCCAAAGACAAAACCTACGGTGGCGACGTAGTTATGGTACATGTGACCTCGGACTCATACCCAACTCGGTGCTAAATAGTCCTCCCAAAAATATAATAGCTGCTCATATCATAAGTCTCAAAAATATTTTCTGAAATCATACTAGTCTCTAAAATATCGTATCAAGAAACATATCTTTCTCTGCGAGCCTTGGCTCTAATCATTATAACTTGCTTTTACTTTTCACGATACGATAACTTCTTTTCACTTTTCAAGTCAAGGTATAATACATAAAGTTTTTTCATAAACTTTTCATAAACTGACTACCTCTGAATATACTTTATAACAAGACTATAGTTAAACCCATTGAAGCATGAAATCAACTTGCAATACAATTCCCAAGTCATAAACTTTATGTGAAAACTAGCCCTTGGTTATGGAAAGTAGATTTAAATTCAAAAACGATCTTAACTCCGGAAATCATTCACAATACTTAAAGCATATAAAAGAAAATTATAACAAGACTCAAGAACAACACTTAGAATATCTGAATCTTAAAATCCTAACTTGAAATCATGACTTAACATAGAACTATAAATCAATTGTGGGGATGAACAGGGTTCCCCAAGAAAGGTATTGCTCTTACGTACCTCAGAGATGAACTATGGGGAAGAATCCTTTGGATTTGGAGCCCTAGCTTGATTTTCCTTGCAACTTGAAAGTTGAGGGCTTGAGAGAATAAGAGAGGGTTTTGATTTGAAGGCATAAGGTTTTCTAATGTTTTGAGATGTATTTAACATTGAATGAACGGTTTCTAAAAGAGAAAAAACCATTGTGCCCCTAATTACAAAACAAAAGATGAAAAATATAACGTCAGGGGAGGGGTCCCAATGCACCACACATGGCCGTGCAGCGCGCCTCCCGACGTGGATGGTTTCCAGTGATTCCTTCTCCAGTGCTCCGCGGCGTGAGGGTTCAAGGTGGAGGTCTTTGTACGCATCGCATGGGCCTATTTATACGTCTCAAACTCACTTCGAAGTACCGGAAGGCATCCTAAATGAATTGGCTTGATTTAAGGGACTCAAGACTTGATTTTTAAAGAGTAAACTCGTCTATGGAATACTAAGATCATGGAAAAATTTGGGGTATTATATTATTATACACCCTTTTCTCTTTTTTTTGTTTGACCAATATTGTGTTACCTATTTCAGCTAAGCGACACACAACTTCGCGATGAAATAAGGGTTTCTTACCCATTTCTCTCACAATAATGGCTCTGAGTTCAAGTGCGACAGAATATTGAAGAGTTTCTTTTCGGTAATAAGCAACGGCATTGTTGAACATCAAAACAGATCTCTGAAGAAGCTGGTGAATAATATACACATTTGAAAAGAGAAAAATGATTCTTATTTCAGACGAGGGTACATCAGAAATAACCTCTCTACCCCAACTGCCTCAAGTCCACTTAAAAGGTTACACTGGGTATGCTATTGTTGTTGTGGAGAGACAACTAACTAATAATGATCATAAACATAACAAAGAGTTGCTGGTTTGGAAATATGAGATCAAATATATAAAGTATTTGCTCTTAGCAGATTTAAGCAATTTAACGTATCAAAATTTTAATTTTTTCTTTTTAGCATTATTAAGTGTACCAAAAAATAGATCTACAATTAAAAAAAAGTAAAAAAAATGAGGCATAATTATATGGGGCCAATTATCAAAGCTAACAACCAATTAGTGATTTTTATAAGAAAAACATGAAGTAGCTACGAATTTGTCTTAATTTTTTTTGTAACAAATAGTATTTTTTGATAATTTATCGCTAAATAAGATCAATAATGGAGTTTTGATGTTTAGTGACGGAACTTGTTCTTTGTTATTTCTTTTTGTAGTGATAAAATTGGAATCAAGAAATTCTTTTTCCAAAGAAAATAAATCGATTTTTCAGTTGTAGATTGTACCAATTAGTGATACTTTATTAGTGCCCTAACTCCTAAGCTTTAGAAAAGATATATATCTTTAAATATATTCTATATCTTCTAAATAATCTTTTTTTTTTAAAAAAAAAAAATGCATCATATAAAAGAGGATCACACAAGAAATTAGTGAAAATCCACAATTTTTCAAGCATCATAAACAACAACAACAACAAAAAAGAATAAAAAAATAGGGCTTTTTTTTGTTAATTATAAAAAATAAAAGATAAATCATACTCAAGTGAATCATCTTTTAGTTTCTCTTCCTCTCTCTCTCTCTCATCAGCTATATAAGTTTTTGTAAGTTTTTTTGCCGTCAACTTTATGAACGCGCTCTCATCATCTTATTTTTCATTATAATTTGTCTGATACAATCTCTTAAAACATCCTTTTAAATTCTTGTACTTGACCTGATATTCTACAGGCAGCAAGTTAAGAATACATGCACGTCGGCGTTGGAGAATTTGGCAGCCACTGTTTCCCAATTCCCTAATCCATTACACTGAACATGCAAGCAACATATCATCTACAAGTTTCTCCATTGTTGAAAGAAATTTTTTGAGTTTTTTTTTAGAGGAAATAAATCACTTGGCGAATTATGATTCAATTTTTTTCTTCATAAAATATTCATACTTTGCATTAATGAGTAGTTGTTAGATTTTGTAAATATGATTCACATAATACATAACATTTTCTTTAACTTGACCTCAGCTGATATTATGCCCTTCAACTTTGGATGTGTATAAATACACACTTAAACCTATAAAAAGTTGAATAAGTAGATACACGAGTTGTCACAACCCAAAAGTTGAGGTCATGATGACACTAATCTCGACCCAACCTTGATAAGTAAGCCAAGTTCCCAAAAGTTAAGAAAAATCGAAAACAATAATAAATAACAAGAAGAGACTTCTAGAATGAAGTCAGGTCACACATATGCAAAATTTATCAGAAGTCTGAACAAAATACCATAAAACCCCTAGAAATAGTGTCACAAGTGTAAGAGCATCTACTATAACTCGGAATCCTGAATAATACATAGACTGTCTCCAAAATAAACATAAAGACAACTAAATGATAAAAGGAGGTTTGGGGTCGACTATAAAAAGCCTAGAGCGGGTCAGTACCTCGAAATCACCAACTCAAAAACACGAAATCAGCCTCCGCGTGTTGTTCTCGTGCTAGGATCTACACTGAAAAGGCATAGTAGGAGTGAGTATGGTCCACTTGTACTCGATAGGAATCATAGGCCGACTGAGTAAAGCAGAAAATAATATAAGTAAAGAAATGCTATGAGCACTCCACCTGCAACAGAAAAGTTCCCAAACGGTAGCTCACACCGTCTCCACTAACAGTTTAGTATATATATATAAAAGGAAGTACGAGTAGAAACAGATAAAATCAAACAAGTATAGAAACTAAATACACGCCAAGTATATGAAAAACAACACCAAATGTGTATGCAATAAAGATGGGATAATGATGAATAATTTGAAAGCCGTTGCATGACTTTCGGTATACACCTACCGAGCCTCAATGCTCCAAAAATAGGACCCATGGGGGGTTCGTAACTCATATACATTTGTCATAATCTCAATCCACCTCTCCGACTAATGTTTACAGATCAAGGTATATAAAGTGTTTCTCATATCTCAATCAACCCGACCGACACCTCTCTCGATCTTGGCATTTTAAAAAGTATCTCATCTTTTTTCAAAATCAGTGTTTCTCAGTGGCACCATTGTCTCATGAATATGCACGTATGAAATGAGGATGTAATGCTCACAACCAATCAGTATGAAGATGATAGTCCATTCAATTCATGTAAAAGTGAGCTCAAAATCAGCTCAATGGGTCAATAATCAAAATCTCAATATCTCATTTGGCACCATCAGAAAATTAGTCGTGTAGGACATCACTAATATCATATCAAATTCACAATTCGGGTATTTCCATCATGATAAAGGCAAACAAAGCTCAATAAGGCCTATAATATCTATCCAAGCCCGCTCATGGTATCACATTGAGAATAAGGCCTGTAAATACACAAATAAGGCCAATAATCTCAAATAAAGCCCCCACTTGGGCCACACGCAATATATAATATCACTAATCAACAACAACGAGAATATAAGCCCCCACACGGGTATCACACAATATATATATATAATTTGAACATAATTCCAATAGTTGATTTTTCCAACCCATAGCATGCTTTACTTATTTATTAACTACCCATCCCAGTCTGAAGAAAGTTAAGCTATAACCTACCTTGAAGCGTTGAAATCCAAGCCTAAAGTCCTTCAACACGGATCCTTCCCTTCCGAACCGCTTCGTAATCAATTAAAACATATAAATACAATATCTACACATTAAAACGAAAGGGGTTAATCAAGAATTCTACTTTAGAAATACATTCCCCAAAGTTATAGGAGTCTTTAGATGAAAACCCATTCGAAAACGAATTGAAAACGAGGTCCAAATTGAAGAAAAACCATTTTTAAGATTTACCATAAAAATCCTCAAAATCCATTTTGAAATCAAGATTAAAGAGTGTTTTTAATTATATAATCAACGTAAAATAATGAAGATTGTGAAAAATTATGAAGATGAGCTATATATACTGACCCAGCATTGGCCACTTAAGAGGCTAAATGACCGCTAAAGTGGCCACCGCTTAAGTGACTGGTGACCGCTAAAGTGGTCTGGCCTACATGGCTATCTCTGCTAAAGCTGTCCTTTTCTGCTAAAGTGGTAAAGTGTCCGCTTTAACGGTGGGCAACTGTCACTGATGACAACTAAAATGGTGCATTACCGCTAAAGAGGCTGCATCAGCAACTTTGTTAAGTTGCAAAGTTGCCGATCGACCCCTCAGGATTCGTTCGAAATTCCATGAATGCAAACGAACTATGCTACTAGGCCATTTTTCGACGTTCCTGAATCAATGGCAATGTCGGATTTTCGAACTAAAATTTTTTTCAACAAATTAACCCCCGGGACCCCCTTGAAACATATTTTAACTAGTTTTCACAACAAGGGTCAAAATGTAATATAAAGGTCCCGAACCTGAACCAACCTCGCTACTAAACCAAATTTTACATTCCAAATCCAACGGAACTGTCCAAATCGTCATCCGGCATTCAAAACATCAAATGTTGACCAAAGTCAACTATAGAACTTTCAAAGCCTCTAAATACCACAAATTCTCCCAAAAGCCACCCAAAGGCATTGGGAACCATGCCAACCATCCCCGCACCTCAAATTCAACACGTAGAAACTACGAGGAAGGGAAAAATGATCAAAACACATATAAATCAGAATTTCACATATCAAGTAGTTACAGTATCGACCATTAAGACTCTAGTTCATCCTCAAACTAAAAAAGCTAAATAAGTACCTGAATCGGTAAAGAGCTGAGGGTAACTACTACACATGTCAGACTCGACCTCCCAAGTAGCCTTCTAGATTGAATGGTGTCTCCATTGACGCTTAACCATAGGAATATCTCTGGAACACAACCGTCTAACATCCCTGGTTAAAATGGAAATTGGCTACTCAACGAAGTTCAACCTCTCATCCAGCTGAACCGAGTCCCAACGAAGCACATGAGACTCATCCAGAATATAGCGCCAAAGCATAGATACATGAAACACTAGATAAACTGCTGAAAAGTCTGGAGGTAAGGCCATCTCGTACGTAACATCCCCAATTGTACAAAGTATCTCAAAAGGTCCAATGTACCTCGGGCTAAGCTTTCCCCTCTTTTTGAACCTCATCACGCCCTTCATGGGTGACACACGAAGGAAAACCCAATCACCAATCCCAAATATCAAGGCACAAAGTATGTGGCCGGTATAACTCTTTTGTCTACTCTGGGTTGCCTGAAGCCTAGCCTGAATCACCCAAACTCTATCCAAAGACTCACGAAGCAAGTCGGTACCATAGGGTCTATCCTCGAAAGACTCAAACCAACCAATCGGAGATCGACAACGCCTTCCATACAACACCTCAAAAGGTGCCATCTCAATACTCGAATGGTAGCTATTATTATAAGCAAACTCCACTAAGGCTAAATGCTGCTCCTACTGACCTCCAAAGTCCATAACACATTCAGGGAGCTTATCCTCTAAAACCTGAATAGTCTGCTCCGACTGCCCATCGGTCTGGAGGTGGAAAGTTGTTCTAGACTACAACATTTTAGTCTTTTGTCCACCCTTGTAAAGTGTGGCCTAAAGTAGAAAAAAGTGTGGTCTTTGATCAAAGGCTACGCTTTTGGCCTTTAGGCCACGCTTTTTCGAGGGTGGACTAAAAGGGCGTAACCATTGAGTTTAGACCACACTTTTTAAGTGTGGCCATAGCAGCTACACTTAAAAAGCATGGTCTATGAGTTACAAAGGCCCGACAAGAGCACATAGCATCCATACATCAAAAAAAGCTCAAAAAGGGCACAAATCATCATCATAAGAATCCCAACAAGGGCACATGCATCATCCAAATAAGCCTGAAGGGGCACATGCAATGAAGACTACACTTCTTCTAAATTCATATCAACAAACATGTCCTTCCTCACTTCAATACCTAATCTTTTATTCAAACAATAACTTGCACCATTTTATTAAACAATTTATTCATAATTTTTTTCTTTTTCCAAATAGGGGTACATACTAAAGAAAAGAAAATTACCAATACTACATCCTTAAGAGGAGATCCATATCACTACACACCATCACCATCCAAACATAGATTTTTAGCCCATGTAATTGATCTTTTCGAGAGGTGCAACCCCAAACATAGGCTTTAACCTACATTTTTACTTGAATAGCATTTAAGGAGGTAGGGTGCCAAAATAAAGGGTCTCTAAAGTAACCAAAATGGTAAGGTTTGTTATATTATTGGCTAGAAAGGGTTAAAATCTCAAAAGGGATTGACTAGAGAAAATATACAATGATAGGATACTTACGCAATGGGATGGTCTAAAGAAATCCTATAATCATATTTCAAACCAACTGTAATCTAGAATTTTTCCTTGTATAACATTTGGGGCAAGTTCTAGGCTATAATGTGTGCAAAGAATACATAAACACCTCACCACACATGACACCTATAAAAGCTCAAGTCAAGAGTGAGTCCTATATCAAATTAAAACAAATGACCTCGACAAGCAACTCCAAATTGGGAACTAATTCTTTTGTGATCAGAGAGCCAATAGTGAACTTAAAGATCATGAAAAGAGTAAGTTCGATGGTTATTACATTTTTTAACAAACAAAACCATTCATGTGCCAAGGTTTAAAATTTGTTGATACCAAGAAAATCACATGCTACGGCTAAAAATTAACAACTAGCCTAGGACAAGGTGTTTTCCCTTAAGAAAGTCACCAATCAATCCATATAGGGAAAAGCTACCTAGTTTAACAAATAAAACAAAAGGGGCTCTTTGGGAAAGAACCGCAGTGTGAAGAAAATCCTCGAAGATTTAGTAATTATGCAAAAAATCTTAGAAACTACCAAAAATAGGTGAATCAACAGAAAAATCACGATGCTTCTTTTTCAATCAAAAACAAGATAGACAAGAGAACATAACATCCAAACATAAAAAAAAAAAAAGCTCAATAAGGGTATAGTTCATTATCAAAAGAACCCCAACGAAGTCCTATTCTACCCAACCAAATAAGCACTTTTGGAAAGTTCACCTTCTCGTGGTTTGGCACATGCATCATCAAAATATTTATAACATAAAAAATATGCTACACCACCGCCAACTAAAAAAATGATAACGTCCAATTTCACACTTCCGATTGAGAAGGTGTACATAGTCATTACAATTTAGAACCTCACTCGAAAGGGGTCGTATCCCAAGAGAAAATGAATAAAAGATTACCAATTAGTGCAATAATCAACTATTATCTTGAATTTTGTGGTAACACAAGGGGCCCTATGATAGCCACCCTCAACTTAGGCGATTTGCCTGAGTTGAGGTACACAATGTCCAAGGAGGGACCATGGCCATGACAGGTTCATTGTAAGTCGAAATAGGAAGGTGAATAGGCTAGTGAAAGAAAAAGGTCAATTAAGGCTCAAACTCGGGATCAAGAGATACATACTTCATTTGGTCGGGCATTTAGGCTAAAAGTGGACTTATTCAAAAATAGCCTATGATCATTTCCTAACCACTATCCTATAACCTAGGCAAGACTAACCGAGCAATTTCTGGATTGCGCGTACAAAGTGAACTCGATAATGACCTCACGCACACATAGCACAGGGTTACACTATCTACTACTACCTATCCAGTTCATGCATTGCTACTCTGCATTCATTTTGTCTATAATACTAATGCCATAACAAGATCCAACAGTTGTCACAAACTATCATAAATACACACATAGTCCAAAACAAAAATTTCAGGAGGAGTATCCTTTAAACACACAAAAAGCATCATCACACTTTTAAAACTTGTTCAAAACTGGGATGCACTACAAAAACACATTATAATATAAATAATAACCTAAACATGTTGGTTCTACTATGATAGCACTTTGAGGGAAAAGAAACACGGCAACAAAAAACCCTAAGAGGACATATAGACCCACAGGTACCTCTGCCCCCACCAAATAAGCATGCATTTTCCCCAATGCATTAGACCGAAGTAAAACAAGGGAGTTAGGAACATACCTGTGGCACCCTAGGTGCGTGGGTCTAATATCAATCAAAATAACAAAAATCAAAGAAAATGTAGGAATAGCAAGACACCTTGGGTTGCCTCCCAAAATATGCATGATTTAACGTCTTGGCACGACGTGGGTGTCTTGATTACTCAAACTTCATCAAGATATCCCTTGGTTGGCTTCCAGGGTCATCTGAACAATTTATTTCTAAAACCATCCTCATGTACTTTGGCTGCTTTATAGTTCTGCAAACATTAAATGTGACTTCCTTCTTATTCAGCCTGAATTTTATCTCACCCCACTCCATATCCACCAATGCTCTGTCGGTGGCTAAAAATGGTCTCCCCAAAATTATGGGCATCTCAAAATCAACCTCACAGTCCAAGACAACAAAGTCAGCAAGAAAGATAAAGTTTTCAACCTTGACTAAAATATCACATAATATGCCCACAGGCTTCTTAATCGTACGATCCACCATCAATAATCACATCTTTGATGGATCGAGGGTTCCCAAGCCTAATTTCTTAAATACTGCCGGCGGCATCAAGTTAATGCTTGCACCTAGGTCACACAAAGCTCTGGCGAAGTTAACTGACCCAATTGTGCATGAAATTGTGAAAGCACCAGGATCATCTTTCTTTTGCATAAGAGAACGGGATGTAATTGCACTACAATGGTGCAAATCACCAACAAACTCAAAACTGACAATTCTTTTCTTCGTGACCAACTCTTTTATGAACTTTGCATATCCCGGCATTTGTTATAGTGCCTCCACCAATGGAATGTTTATAGAAAGTTGCTTCAATATGGACATGAACTTATGACATTTTCCATCCTCTTTATTTTTTTTCAAGCATTGAGGGTATGGAGGTGGCGGCTTAAGAATGGGGGTTAGCATTTGTAGGGCTTCCTTTTCTTTCTCATTTTCATCATTCACTTTGTTTTCATCAGTTTGAGGCTCTTCAACTTCTTTCACGATCTCCCCACTAACAATTTTATTTTCTTCCACCTTTTTCTTTAGACGTTGAGGGAAAGGTGGAGGGAGTTTTGGGAATGGAACATACTTCTTTAGAGCTTCCTTTACCTTTTTCATGGTATTCATTTGCTCTTCCAGTGTAGCATGAACACCCTCAACTTGTTTGGGTGCCTCAATGTGTTTATGAACCTCAAAATAATGTAATAGACAACTCAAATAATTTAATAATAGCCTCCCTAACACAGTAAAACATAGGAGTATTTATCGATACAAAACAAATCCTATTCTAAAACATGTAGGAGAAAAAAATTGGCAACTTTCCACAGACCGTGACTTGAGGACGTGGACTTAACCTAGGGACCGTGGGTCCAAATAGTAGGAATCAGGCCTCCATGCACAACTGTTAGGTCCACCTACGGTCCATGAGTCACGACCGTGGGTCACTTCTGTGAAATTCAACTCCGCTCTTTTGTCTTCAAAAACTTCATTCCAGTGCATGCTTCTTCCTGTCTTCTCCATTTTGCCTCCAAAACCTATTTTCCTACAAGATAGAACAGAAAACACATCATACTTACCAAACATACCCAAGTTATTGCATATTTTCCTTGTTTTAGGCATCGAAAGTTCCATGAAATCATGGCACATCAGACGTGCAGAAGTCCCATTCATTTCTATCGATTACCACTTGCTATCCATCTGGGACAAAGTAGAGTCAAATAAATACTTAGAGGTTCATAGAATTACGAACACAACAAGGGATTAAGGAATAGAATTTCCTAAGAATAACTTATAGCCTCCTAAATATAGGATACAGACGTCTTCGCACCGATCAACAGGACTCTACTAGGCACTTAGCTCTTGTACCAACAACACCGGTGAACCAGGCTATGATATCAATTTGTCACGACCCAATTTTCTCAAGTCATAATGTCACCTACCATAACCCACCAGTAGGTAAGTCAATCTATAGTCCAAAATAGCTAGTAACAGACTAATAAGAAAAATGGAAGCAAAACTAAATAAAAGAGAAGAAGAGATAAGAAAGAAGTAAATACAACCTCAAAACTTGGTGAGGCCAATACAAGAGCCTCTAATACAACATGAGTAAAAAGTATAATACAGAGTAAATATATACAAAGCAATCTTTGAAATACAAAAATAAAGATCAATCTAACAGTAAAAGAAAGAGCAGGGACAACACCGAACGTCAGGAGCTCACCTTGAATCTCTGATGGATGGCTGCTCTACACAATGCACACATCAACAACGAGAACTCATACTACAATCTATAGGCTACAGAAGTGTAGTATGAGTACCAAATATGAGGTACTCAGTAGGCATCGGCCAACTGAGCTCCAAAGATAATGGAGGTCTAAATAACATGTAAAGTAGGAATATAACTATAGGCAACTACTCAAGCAACGAAACCTGAAAGTGCTAATGGAAATATAAAGGTAAACTATCAGGTACTACCAGTAATCAAGGATGAAGCACAGTTCGGTAAGTAACTTGTCCATGTACGATTGTATAATAAAGAAAGAGATATACAATATACGATTGTAGTAGGAAGGAAGGGAATGATATACAAATAGTATCCAAAGAAGAATATATATATATATATATATATATATATATAACCGCGCTATACGGATAACCAATTACAAAGATACTACACTGAGAGAGCTAATCCAACATCATTGGGGTCATAAGCAATAAAGCGGTCTACCACTAGCATAATCAAGGTCTCTAACTGAAATGTGCATAGGCATGAGATAGTCTAATGATAATTAATTCTTACCGTAATAAAGAATAAGGGAACTCGAAAGTGTACCTATAACCTCGGGTACCAATCTGTAACAAACCTGCCATTAACCAGTAATATGTAATCGGCTAGCCCAGAAAAATAATAACCTAATCGAGCCCCCATAAGCCCGGAAGGCACAAGCAAACACTCAACAAAAAACAACCATAACCTGTATCTATACAGCCCCGCATAAGACCGATAGATACAAGCGCCAAATAATCATACTGGCGGTAGGCAATGCATAATAATTAATGAATGCAAGAATAATCCAGTGCCACAATGTACCAAGTATATATACTTCCTCCATCTAAGTATCTCGCAAAGGCAGGACCTACGACGACCATCCTTTTTCGGTACCGTGACTTATCGGACAAAGGGGCCTATAGGGGACTCGAGATATCCATATACACTTCCTGATCCCGAGCCAGCACTTCCAGTAACCATTCTAACCAATCTACTCCATCCAGTATAGGAGAGGAATAAGAGTGTAATAATTTCTCGGACTTGAACCGAGGCTAAGTGAATATAAGTCTGTAAACCCATTACCTGAGATCGAATTTGAGACTAAAATTGTATAATAATGTAAAAAGTGTCAAAATCTCCCTCGACCGTAGTGAAATAAGTAGTGGTAAAATGAGTGAATCAAACATGGACCGGAATAAGCCTTGGTCGAATTTTCAAGTAGTATATTTAGTTTAAATTATCATATACCAATAATAAGGGTCGTACGACTTCCATTTTCAAAGAATCAAGTTTAAAAGTTAAGAAAAAGTGGGAATAAATCCCTTTTTAGAAAATAGTAGTAAAATCAAGGTTCTAACTGAAATCATACCACTAAATAAGTATAAATGCATCTAAATGTATGCATACCATCACCAGTATCCAAACAATACAACTATAAGCGACTATGCATCCATAATTATATCCACGTCCTTTCAAAGGATAGAGTACTAACTTGGTATCCAACTGGTATCGTAACCACCGCCTCAGGCCCAACAATATATAACTCAACAAGATGTTAGTACCATAAACTAGGAAACTAAGATAAACAACGGAATAAAGATACTAAGAGGACCTAATCAGGGAATATCGTTCAATTCACTAAGTAATAAGGTAAGTCTTATGCTAAAGGATGCCTCGTGTCAAACTATAGCTAAACCAGTCCATAATGGGATAAAATAAGATCCTACAACCATAACGGGTATTTTATACTAAGGATCGAATTACATTTCTATTCTAAATCCCCTAAATAGGTCAAGTCATGATATTACTTGGTATAAACCTATCTTAAAATCCCTACCTAACATGCAATCTATACAATACATAATCTCATAGAGAAAAGTAGACCAAAGGGATGCCGAACAGCAGCCTCAAATCGTTCACGAGCTGCTCGTCCCCTCCACACAGTCTCCAAAAACCATCACGTCAAAAAAACCTCCAAGAATCATGATAAATACTCTTAGGTTTAAGCTTCGTACTATAAATCCAAACATGAAAAACTTGATGTAGATAATTGATCGGTGATCAAATGTAATGTCAAAATATTTTCTTCCCACAAAATACACCCTTACGCGAATTGAGGCAGCATGCGCAACATATTTGAAGAAATAAGATTCTAATCTCATATGAAAGAAAATTGAATGGCGGGTATAGGAGTATGTCATATAAAAAAGTATATGTAAGATTAATTTGACCAATTTTATTATATACACAGACCCCATCAATAATTTAACTAATAACCAAAGGAGGGACAAATGGTATCATATTGTACTTAAGAAAGATTGTTGTCAATCTTGTTCACCTCCACGTGGAGTGGACGTGGAGGTGACACATTAAAATGTTTTATCCCATTTGTATGTACTAAGGTATTGCATAGGTTCGTGGTAAAATAAATATAACTTTTTTAAATATTCCATACTTAATAGAAAATTATTTCAAACAAAGCCTCTATAATATAATAAAAGGTTTTCAACATAACTAGACTCACTATTTTTGTTTTAAAATATTAATAAATTATGTAGCTATTTTTTTTAACATATCGTAACTAAAGAATTTTCATAAATATCTAAAACATTTTAGAAAGGCAATAAAAATAAAAAATATAAATTTACTAAACTCTAATTTAAATTAAATATTTCAGAATAAGCTCGGTATTAATGAAATTCTCAAATAAATTACTCAAAAACCGAACCACCTGTCCTGGCAGGTCATAAAATAATTGGTAGCAACTATCAAGAAGCTCAAAACACCGAAAATGCATGAAAATTAAAAAATGACCTAGAGGGTCATTACACATACCAGGCAAATCTGTAGGAAACACATCCATGAACTCGCGAACAACCCAAACAAAATACAAACGAGGCAGTGAGGCAACACTAGTATCGCGAACATAAGCCAGATTAGACATGCGCCCTCTTTCTACCATGCAGCGAGCACATAGAAAAGATAAAACTCCCTTCGAACTCGAATTAAGCATACTTTTCCAAGCTAACCTTGGCACACCCAATGTAGCTAAAGTCATGGTCTTAGCATAACAATCCAAAATAGCATGATAGGGAGCTAACCAATCCATACCCAATATAGCATCAAAATCAACCAAATCTAGGATAATCAAGTCTACCCAAGTCTCACGTCCCGCGAAGGTAACTACACAATATAGGTACACCCGATCCACTACTAAAGAATATCCTATGGGGGAAGATACATGAAGAGGCATAGTAAGGGGCACATAGGAAGCATCAATACCAGAAGTAAAATATATAGGCACATAAGATAAGGTAGACCCAGGGTCGAATAATATGAAGGCAGATCTGTAGCAAACTGGGACAATACCTTTAATAAATGTATCAGAGGCCTCTACCTTGGGTTTCCCAGGTATAGCATAACACTGACCACGTCCACTCCTGGAATGAGCAACCCCACGTCCACTACCTCTACCTCAAGCACATCTAGCACCACCCCTACCATTCTGTGAACCACATTTGACTGCAAAAATAAGAGTAGGGCAAAGCTGAAGCTAAGAACTCTACTGGGTAGGACCATATATCCTTGGCCAAATGACCAAACTTTTTACAAACAAAGCACCCTCTATGGCCTGACTCGATCTGAGGGGCTTAGATGAACTAGAACGACTGCCTTAGGATGAAAATCAAAGCTGGAACCACCACTTGCATGACCTGATGCATGGCTACTTGAAATTGTAGAACCTTAAGGTACACCACATGAACCCTGTAAAGCGGCCTAAATTGATCTACCATGGTTACCACGAGGACCTCTACTCAAGAAGTCTCTATCTCGGGAAGTGCAACCACTAAAGACGCCTTATCGGTGCACTCTTTTGGTTCCACCCTAAGTAGCCTGGGTAATAGACTTGGGCAACTTGGTATGCTTAATAATACTCTGAAGAAAAGCCTTTGAAACAACCATTTGGGCAGTAGCAATCTTATAGGAACCATTTAACCCTTAACAAACTTTCAAATCCTCTTTGGCTCTATGGAGATACTGGCGCTCGCATAGCTGGATAGGACATGGAAGTATGTCTCATACTCCACAATAGATGTGGATCCCTACTCCTAGAGATCAAACTCATCCCTCATTTGATCTCTAGATCTATACGGCACAAATCTCTC
This sequence comes from Capsicum rhomboideum, assembly GCA_031232105.1. Taxonomy (NCBI): domain Eukaryota; kingdom Viridiplantae; phylum Streptophyta; class Magnoliopsida; order Solanales; family Solanaceae; genus Capsicum; species Capsicum rhomboideum. The sequence continues at coordinate 155,502,039 of CP124714.1, forward strand.
CAAAAATTCCTAAATCATAAGTTTGATAGGAAATAATCCATATGTGGAGGAACCATAGATGATAGTTGTACCCCTGAAGTAGGAAAACGATAAGCAGATGCCGGCACAAATGGCAGAACACCACTTAAAGTTTGAAGAACACTCGGTACACTCAAAGGAACACCATCTAAGCTACTCAAAAGATGAATCAACAAATGCTGAAGCAATGGGGTATCAACTGAACCTTGTGGAGCCTGAGTTGGCCCTACACACCTTGTCTGATAGTCATCTCTGGCATATATAACCTCAGGCTAGGGAGAGGCCTCCCAGCATATCCTCTGACTGGGGTAGCTTCTCATGCCCATCCTATACCTATGGTTCATCCATGACCCATGCCTTGTTTTTGAACCAAAGCTCCCATATCGGGTGTCGGCTCAGCATCTTTAGCATCTCTGAACCCAGTCCTCACCATTTGCCTAGAAAAAATAGAATAAAAGTTTAGAACATTGGGTATGAATAACCCGCACAATAAGGAATTAAATTAGAGATGTTTTTCCAAAAGATATATTATAGCCTCTCAAAGATAGGTACGGACATCTACGTACTGATCCGCGAGACTCTACTAGACATCCTGCTCTTACACTAATGAGACCGGTGAACTTAGCGCTCTGATACCAATTTGTAATGATCCAAAAGTTGAGATCATGATGACACTTATCTCAGTCCATCCTTGATAAGTAATCCAAGTTCCCAAAAGTTAAGAAAAATAAAAAATAGTAATAAATAAAAGAAGACGGGACTTTTAGAACGAAGTAAGGTCATACATATGTAAAATTTAATGGAAGTCTTAACAAAATATCATAAAACCCCCAGAAATAGTGTCACAATTATAGGAGTATCTACTACAACTTGGAATCTTGAATAATACATAGTCTGTCTCCAAAATAGAAATAAAGACAACTAAATGATAAGAGGTGGTATGGGGTCGACACTAAAAAGACTAGAGCGGGCCAGTACCTAAAAATCACCAACTAAACAGCACAAAACCAGCCTCTGTATGTCATGCTCGTGCTAGGATCTACACCAAAAGGGCACAGTAGAAGTGAGTACAGTCCACTTGTACTCAGTAGGAATCATAGGCCGGCTGAGCGAATCAGAAAATAATAAAAGTAAAGAAATACTATGAGCACGTTACCTGCAAATAGAAAAGTTCCTAAATGGTAGCTCACACTATCTCCACTAATAGTTCTAATATATATATATATATATATATATATATAAATATATAAGGAAGTACGAGTAAAAATAGATACGAGCAAACAGGTATAGAAACTAAATACACTCCAAGTATAAGAAAAACAACAGCCAATGTGTATGCAATGCAATGCATTGAAGATGCAATAATGATGAATGATTTGAAAACCATCACATTACTTTCTATATATACCTACCGAGCCTTAGCGCTCCTAAGATAGGACCCATGGGGGTTTCGCAACCCGTATACCTGTCTCATAATCTCAATCCACTTCTATGACTAATGTTCATGGATAAAGGCCTATAAAGTGTTTCTAATATCACATTCAACCTGATCAGCACATCCATTGGTCTAGGCATTTTTAAAAGTGTCTCATTTTCGTTCAAAATCAGTGTTTCTCAGTGGTACCAATGTCTCATGAATATGCATGTATGAAATGAGAATGTAATGCTCACAACCAATCAGTATAAAGATGATAATCCATTCAATTCATATAAAAGTGCGCTCAGAATCAACACAATGTGTTAATAATCAAAATCTCAATATCTCATTTGGCACCATCAGAAAATTAGTCATGTAGGACATCATTAATATCATATCAAATCCATAATTTGGGTATTTTGATCGTGATAAAGGCAAACAAAGCTCCATAAGGTATATAATATATATCCAAGCCCCCGCACGACATCACATTAATAATAAGGCATGCAAATACACAAACAAGGCCAATAATTTCAAATAAAGCCCCCCCTCAGGCAGCACGTAATATATAATATCACCAATCAACAACAATGAGAATATAAGCCTCCACACGGACCTCACGCAATATATATAACTCAAACACAATTCCCATAGTTGTTTCCCCAACCCATAGCATGTTTTACTTATTTATTAACTATCCAGCCCAGTCTTAAGAAAGTTAAGCCATAACCTACCTTGAAGCGTCGAAATCCAAGCCTAAAATTCTTCAACACGAAGCCTTCCCCTTCTAAAAATCCTCAGAATAAACTAAAACATATAAATACAATATCTACACGTTAAAAGGAAGCTAATGATATCCATATTGACTATATTCAAGTTGGGTCCAAAATGAGTTATAAAAATGGGTTTAAAAACTTAAGGGGTAAAATTAGAATTTTACTTTCAAAATATATTCTTCAAGATTATAGGAGTCTATATTTGAAAATCCATGCGAAAATGAGTTGATAACAAGGTCCAAATCAAAGAAAAACCATTTTTAAGCTTTACCGTAAAAATCCTCAAAATCCATTTTGAAATCAAGATTAAAAAGTGTTTTGAATGATATAATCATTGGAAATAATGAAAATAAGGTTTTGAAGCTTACCCAAGCTCAAATGGTGATGGAAACCCTAAAAATCGCCCGAACCTAAAGCTCAAAGGTTCAAAAATGGTGAAAAATGGTGAAGATCTATATATACTGACCCAACGTTGGCCGCTTAAGTGGCTAAATAACCGCTAAAGCGGCCACCACTTAAGCAGCTGGTGACTGCTAAAATGGTCTGGCCTACATGGTAAGCTCCGCTAAAGTTGTCCCTTTCCAGTAAATCGGTGGACGACTGTCATTGTTGACCGCTAAACTAGCGTATTGCTGCTAAAGCGGTGCATTTCCGCTAAAGCGGCTACCGCTAAAGTGGTTGTTCCATCTTCAGCTGCATCAACAACTTTGCTAAGTTGCAAAGTTGTCGATCAACCCCTCTGGATTCGTTCGAAATCCCATTAATGCACATGAACTATCCTACTAGGCTATTCGACATTCCAGACTCAATGGAAACTTCATATTTTCAAAAAAGATCGTTTTCAACAAATTAACCCCCAGGACCCCCTTAAAGCTTATTTTAACTAGTTTCCACAACAAGGGTCGAAATGCAATATAAAAGTCCCAAACCAGAATCAACCTCACTACTAACCCAAATTCGACATTTCGAATACAATAGAACTGTCCAAATTGCCATCTGGAAATCAGAACATCAAATGTTGACCGAAGTCAACTATAGAACTTTCAAAGCCTCTAAAAACTACAAACTCTCCCAAAAGCCTCCAGAAGGCATTGGGAACCTTGCCAACCATCCCCGCACCTCAAACAACATGTAGCAACTATGAGGAAGGGCATAATGGTCAAAATTCATATGAAGCAGAATCTCACATATCAGGTCATTACATATAGATGCCACGTAGGGTGCACGTGTCTACTTATTCAACTTTATACAAATTTAAGTATCTACTTGTGCACACTCAAATTAATGTTGGAGGACATAGATGTCAATTGAAGCCAAGTTAAATAGTACATTTATGTATTATGCCAATATTATTGTGGACATATATGAATTGAATGAATTCGAGCCAACTAATGCTAATGTTGAAAAAGAAATAAGTCATTTTTTTGTTCTTTGTCATCTTTTCAGAAAAACCATGGTTTATAAGTTTTGTTCAATTTTTTGAAATAATCTTCAAATTTTATTTTTTATGAAATTTTCACTTAAACTTATAAAAAGTTGAACAAGTAGACACGTATATCCTACGTGACATCTATATGGCAATTCATCTGAGATTGACACGTAGATGCCATGTAGGACTCGTGCATCTACTTGTTTAACTTTTTATAAGTTTAAGTGACAATTTCATAACAAAACACTAATTTCACAAATAAAAATTGAAGATTATTTCAAGAAAATGAACACAACTTATAGACCATGGTTTTTCTGAGAAGATGACGCCACATTTGCATTAGCTGGCTTGGATTCATTAAAATCATATACGACCAAAATTATATTGGCATAATACATAAATATGCCCTTTAACTTTGCCTAGATTGGCATCTATGTCCTCCAAGTTTAATTTCACCGTGCACAAGTAGACACTTAAACTTGTATAAAGTTGACAAGTAGACATGTGCATCCTACGTAGAATCTATGTGGCAATTTGTGTGAGTTTGATACGTAGATATCACGTAGGACTCGTGTGTCTACTTATTCAACTTTTTATAAGTTAGTGTGTACTTGTGCACACCCAAAGTTGAAGGGCATAATGTCAGCTGAGACCTAGTTAAAGGGCATATTATGTATTATGTCAATCATATTCACAAAATGTAACAACTAATCATTAATGCAAATAAAGTATGATCATTTTATGAAGAAAAAAATTGAATCATAATTCGCCAAGTGATTTAGTTCCTCTTAAAAAAACACTCAATTTTTTTTTAAAAAAAAATGGTGGAACTTGTAGTTGATATGTTGCTTGCATGTTCAGTACAATGCCATGGATTAGAGAATAGGAAAACGGTGGTTGTCAAATTCTCCAACACCATTTTAGATCGACGTGGGTATATTCTTAACTTGTCGCCGGCAGAATGTGTAACACCCCAAAATTTTCCGAATGTATGCGACTACGTGATGAAATTAAGTGAATGTGTAATAAAGGGTATATAATACATGCAAGTGTGGGATTTAGTGCATATTGGCTATTGGGCTCAAACTTGGCCCAAAAATTTACATGAAGACATGACCCAAAACAAGGAAAAATGACCTATTCTTCCTTGACCCACTTGGACACCTCATCCTTGACTAAATATTGGCTAAGGATGATATATATAAGCTCAAAAAAATCAGATTTTTATCATTCAACACACCTTTCCATTTATTATATTTTCTATAGAATTCCAAGAAACCAAAAGAAACCCTTTTCAAGTCTAAGGCAACTACACTTATTTTGCCAAGATCATCACTTTGTAAGTGTTGGTAAGTTCCTATTCTTGTGTTTTAATATATTATGTGCATAAGATATGGCATGGATTTTTATGGTTATGTGTAAAAGGGTGATTGGGGTACTTTTGTTTATATGACACAAGTTGTGTTAATTTGGTGATTTGAACTTGGAAGTGGCCTTGTGCTCTTGAAAGAAGTGAGATTGATGGTTTGAACATCAACATGTATGATATGGTTATGCCCTAAGTTGATTTCTCTTTATGTGTCATTTTAGGAAATTGTTGTTATGGAAAAAGTGTACAGAATTGGTGACGTAATGAAAGGAAAAAAATCTGATTTTTATTCAAAGGAACACACAACACATTTCTAGAAATTTCCCAAAATTTCTCTCAACTCTTAAAGAACCCTAAGCCAACTTTTGGAGTAAGATCATCATTTTTCAAGCTTAGGTAAGTGATTATTCTTATGGATTAATATATTATATGCATGGGATAGTATGTAGATCATGTTGGTTATGCTTGGAAGTGTTGAACATGGCACTTTGTGTTTTTGCTAAAAGATGTGTTATCCATGGGATTTACACTTGAAATATGCCTTGCGATTTTGATGAAAGAGCATGGTATGGATGAAATATCAACATGTATGGTGTGATTATGTTATTAAACTTGTTAATTTCATATAAGTGTAAATTATGGGATTTTGGCCGATTTGTTGTTGTGAGGTGTATTGAATTAATTTGATGGAATAATTGTGATGTTGTGGTGATGAAGAGTGGAAAGTATGAACTTGGTGTGACATGCTAATGGTTTATGATATTTTGGTCAATGTTGGGAATATTGTGGGATTATTAGTATGATAATTTCATCAATGGTATTGTCAAGGGGGAAATGACAATTTTAAAGGAAAACATGTAATTCATTGACGTCATATGCATTTGTAAAGTGGTTGGTGGTTAATGTAAATTTCGTTATGTATTTGTGTTTTAGAGTGAAACATAAGGAAGGAGCGGGACTATTGTATTTACGTATAGGATTGAGTATTTATATTGAGAATACGAGGTATGTAAGGTTACTCTGTCTGTATCCTTCTGCAACTCATATTGATTACATTGGCAATGTCCTTGTATTATTCTGAAATGTCCAAAAGTAGTCCAACTCAAGTAGTTATCTTGTTACTCACATGTTCCTCATATGTTGATCACTTATTATTCATGTGTTACGTAGATTTTCCAATATTATTCCAAATATTCCAATATTGTTCCAAATGTTCCAATAATTCAATAATAACCAATGTATCGATTTCTCAAAAGTAAAGAAGTGAAGTAATGCATAGTTGTTCAATTGGGGAGTGCAATCTAAGGGACATAAGTCCGGCTGGAACGCTCCCAATATTATTTATGGATCGCACTCTAAGGGGCATAAGCCTGGCTGGAACGATCCTATTGATATATCATTTATGGGTGGCACTCTAAGGGGCATAGACCTGGCTGGAACGATCCCAATGATATGTTATAACCCAATGATCAGTTAGGGCCCGGGTATCACATGAAAATGGTTAATGACAAATGAATGCAAATGCAAAGAAAACAAAGAAAGCAAGATACATGTATCCAAATGTACATAGAATCATGGTTTATTTTACATTAATTATTCACTTGTACTTGAACTCTTGAAAGTTCTTATATCTTACACAGTTACTATTTGCCTTACATACTCATTACATTCTTCGTACTGACCCCTCTTGGGGAATTTACCTTACTTGCTGTAGGCGCAGGTACTAGTAGACCTCCCCAGTAAGCTGCAGGATATCCACTGATCTTTGGTAAGCTCCAGTTGGTTCAAGACTTTTCGTGTTAAGTTGTACATTGGTTTTGGTATTGTAAATGTTATGTAAAGCGGGGACTTTTCCCGAATTTAGGTTGGTCATGTATGTACTTCTGTTAGAGGATTTTGTAGAGATATGTGGGTATATGAATGTAAGAGGTGTATGTCCTTCTTGACTTGATGTCCCTAACGACCAAGTTTCTTATATGTATATATATCATGCTCCATGATTTCCTCTATTAGCATTTTATATACTTACGTGGTGGTGATGTTTCTTATGGTATGCATATGATTGGACGTGAGTAAAGATTGGTTCTCTCGGGCCTTATCGGCTTCGGGTGCCAATCACGCCTCGTTGGAACTCAGGGTGTGACAAAAGTGGTATCAGAGCAGGTCGTCCTAAGGGTGTCTACAAATTCGTGTATGAGTAGAGTCTTACTTATCAATGTGTTGTGCACCACATTTATAAATAGGATGCTACGGGACATTTAGGAGTTGTTTCATTCCTTCATTTCTAGATCGTGCATTAGAGCCGAAGTTATAGGTATACTTGTTTCTGACCATAAACATTGTTGTTCTTGTATATTATAGAAAATGCCGATGACAAGAAGAGGTCGAGGTAAAAGTAAGAGACTAGATAGAATTGCTGGAGAAGGAACTAGTAGAGCCCCGCCTGAACCAATTAATCAAGGCGGCACTGAACTAGAGATGGCATCACAGGCTTCTTCTACTCTTCTAGTTTAAGAAGAGTCAAGAGGAAGAGACGTACCGGTAGAGCCACCAGTGAATACTACTGACCAGTACCTAAAGAATGCAGTACAGATGTTGACCTGAATAGTTGCTGCACAGGTTCAGGGATAAGGTGGTCCGATGACAGGTGATGATAGTGCAGCGAGAGAAGCTAGTAGATGAACGCAGGATTTACTGAAACTAGATCCTCTTACATTCACTGGATCAGATCTAAATGCAGACCCACAAGATTTTATAGATCAAATCCAAAGGGCTCTGGAGGTGATGCATGTAACGGGTGTAGAAACGGTGGAGCTTGCGGCTTATAGATTGAAGGGCGAGGCTATATTGTGGTATGAGGACTGGAAGAAGGCTAGTGGTATTGGTGTAAACCCACCTAATTGGGAAGAATTTAAAGCGGCTTTCCTTGATCACTACCTTCCTTATAAGATCCGTAAGGCTCGTGCGGATCAATTCCTGAATCTGCGTCAAGGGAATCTTAGTGTCATAGAATACAGTCTGCAATTTAATTCTTTGGCCCGATATGCGCCCAATGTAGTGGCTACAATGACAGATAGAGTCCATAGATATGTGGACAGGTTGGAGCCATATTTGGTACGGGATTGCACTATTGCTGCCTTAAACAAAGATATGGACATAGCCCGAATCCAGGCTTTTGCACAAAAAATGGAAGACCAGAGGCAGAGAAGAAGGGTACAAGAATTTGAGAGAGGACCCTCAAAGAGGGCTAGACCTATGGGACAGTCTATGATGTCCCAAGGAGATTCTAGGACCCGGATGTATCCTAGACCGCCTAGACCTTCATTCTCTTATTCCCCGGTGGGCGCTCAACCTTAATTCTGAGGGTTCAAGGGAAGTTACAATGGGCAGAGCAGTGGTATGCCAAGATCACAGACATTGGGATCTTCTCGTCAGCCATGTCAACGTTGCGGGAAGTATCATGTAAGCACATGTCGTATTGGGAAGAATGTCTGCTTTTGGTGCGGGTTGTCGAGGCATATAGTGAGAGACTGCCCACAAAGGGGCAAAAGTGGTGTAGTACGATCTACAGGATCAGTTGTTGCATCCTCATCATCGGTTCCCTCTCTAGGCAGGGGTGTTGTCTTTTGTCACGCCCCGAGTTCCAACGAGGTGGACTGGCACCCGAAGCCGTTGAGGGCCCGAGAGAACCAACTATCACCCTGTACATTCATACACACGTCATTCATTTACCATCACTACCATGTATAGACGCAAGACACCAATGGCGGAAATCATGGTAAAACATGTGATTTATATATACATATGTGAAACTTGGCTTTTAGGGCCATCATGAAATGACATACATTTTTCATTTGTCCAACATCCTCTACAAAGCCTCTATACATACATGAACATAACCATCCTAAAGTCGGGACAAGTCCCCGCTTTAGACAACTGTGATACATTATCAAAACCAATATGTGCATAGGACTCGGGAAGCCCCGAAGTAAACTGGAGCTTACCAACAAAACCGCAGATGAATCCAAGTACTACTGTGGGGGCCTATTGGTACCTGTGCCTGCAGTAAGTAAGGGAAGTCCCACAAGGGACGTCAGTACGAAGAATGTACTGAGTATGTAAGGCTATAAGTAAATGTATGAGATATAGAAACTTTGATAAAATTAAGTACAAGTGAACAGATCATGTGAATAAATTACCATAGGTATACATGTGGAATCATGTGCATTACTTTACTTTTATTTCACTTTACTTTACTTCATCATCAATCAAGTGATCATCAATCATGTAATGCCCGGGCCCAACTGATCAGTGGAAAATAACATTGGGATAGTCTCTAGCTAGGCTTATACCCCTTTGAGCTGCCACCCATTAATCAATAAAGCAGGTTCGTCTCTAGCTAGGCTTATGCCCCTTTGAGCTGCCCCCTGTATCCAATAATCATTCGGGATCGCCCCTAGCTAGGCTTATGCCCCTTTGGGTTGCCACCCGTTCTCAACAAGTGTTTATTACTTCAATTGTTTTGTTATGAGATTGGTACATTAGTGGTTACAATGTTATGGAAACTTTGGAACATTATTGGAACATTAATCAATGAACATGAGTTATATGAATGACATTTGATCAATGTCTAAGGAACATGTGTGTAACAATGATTAACAATCGGGAATGGAATACCTTTGGACATTTCGGAATGGAACATGTATAATGACAATGTGATACTATGTGCCGCAGAAGGATACGGAAAGAGTAACCTTACATATCTTAATTCCCCAATGTGGATACACAATATTATTTGTGAATATAACACTCCAGCTTTCTACTTACGTGCTACTCTACATAAGCACATAACGGAGCTCACGTTAACCACTAACTACATTACAAGTTCACAACACGGTAAGTAGGTGCTTAACGGAAAGTAAAAACCGTCCAATCTCCAAAACACATGGTGCATCACTCCCCCCTTCATTATACTACAAAATCACATTATTCCACCACATTACACTATATAACTTACTGCTTTATCAAAACAACAACACCAAATCAGTCCACACACCACCAAAACAGTCCACACATCACCGTAGACATCACAAACCGATAGGATTTTACATCAAGTTTCTACTTTACATTTCCGCCTCAATACAACTCCACACATTTATCCCATCAATTCACATAAATACCTTCCACAACAATATACAAAAAACAGCCACACAATTTTATAATTCACTTTAACATAACAAGAAAGTATTCTCTTTTCACTACGCCAAACGTTCCATGCACAATTACGTAAAAACATTTCCATCAAGACATACACAAAAGTAATGAATTAGGGACAGAACCATACTTAAATATACTGAAATTTCATCCATATAATTCAATTCCTTCAAGACCTTAAGTCCCCTTTCAAGTTTAAATCACATAGAAGGCAAATCCTTTACCGATTTAGCAAAAGTGGACTGTTTTACACATAATGGACTGGTCAACACTTTGTCAACATAACCAACATGATTTACACACCCTATTATGCATATAATATATTAATATACAAGATTAAACACTTACCACACACATCAACATCACCAAAATCACATTTTCCTTCCAATACGTCACCAATTCCACACACTTTTTCCATAGCAACAAATTTCCAAAAATGACATATAAAGAGAAATTAAATTAGGGACATAACCACATCATACATGTTGATGTTAAATCCATCAACTCACTTCCTTCAAGACCATAAGGCCACTTTCAAGTGCAAAACTACCAAGATGACACATCTTGTATCACATAAGCAAAAGCGCACCAACCAAAACTTTTAGCCATAACCATCAAAATCCATACAATCTCCCATGCACGTAATATATTAAATCACAAGAATAAACACTTATCAATACTTACAAGATGATGATCTTGGACAAAACAAGTGAAGTTTCCTTAGTGTTTATGTTGGTTTCTTATGCTTCTTGGAAATGTCTAGAAAATACAAGAAATGGCAAGGTGTAAGATATGATTAAAATATGATTTTGGCCCCTTATTTATATCATACTTATCCACTCTTAAGTCAAAGATGAGGTGTCCAAGTGGTCATTAATTCTTGGGTCAAGAATGGGTCATTTTATTCCCTTTTTGGGCCATGTCTTTCTTGGAATTTTGGGCCAATTTTTGAGCCCAACAATCCAAAGAAATAAAGTCCAACACTTTGCATACATAATATATCCTTTATTACATGTTCAATTAATTCCGTCACTTAGTTGCATACGTTCGAAAATTTATGGGGTGTTACAGGTGTACAGCCTGCTGGTCATGGTAGAGGTGCTAGAGGAGCAGCTAGTTCTAGTGGAGCTCATAATCGTACTTATGCTCTGGTAGACAGGCAAAATTCAGAGGCATCTCCTGACGTAGTCACAGGTACATTATCCATATTTTCGTATAATGTCTATGCATTGATTGAACCGGGTTCTACATTGTCCTAAGTTACTCCATTAGTTGCTGCAAAATTTACAAAGGCACCAGAATTATTAATTAAATCAATTGAAGTGTCTACATCGGTTGGTGAATGTATTGTTGCAAAAAGAGTATATCGTAATTGCGTGGTAACTGTGTATGGTCATGATACACTGGTCGACCTCATCGAATTAGACATGGTGTATTTTGATGTGATTATGGGAATGGATTGGTTAGCCTCTTGTCACGCCACGGTGGATTGTCGAGCCAAGAAGGTACATTTTTGTTTTCCCCAAGACAATGTTCTCGAATGGCAGGGTAATATAGGAGCACCAAGAGGAAAATTTATTTCCTATTTGAAGGCAAGAAAAATGATTGCCAAGGGGTACATATGTCACTTGGTACGAGTGAAGGATAATGATGTGGCACCATTAACTCCGCAGTCGGTTCTAGTAGTCAATGAATTTCTTGACGTATTTCCAGAGGATCTTCCAGGCTTACCCCCAGAACGGGAAGTAGAATTTGACATTGATGTGATTCCAGGCACGCACCCTATTTCTATTCCTCCATATAGAATGGATCCAGCAGAATTGCGTGAATTCAAGGAGCAGTTGAAGGATTTACTGGACAAGGGCTTCATCCGGCCTAGTATGTCCCCATGGGGTGCACCGATATTATTTGTACGGAAGAAAGATGGAACGTTGAGAATGTGCATTGACTATCGGCAGTTGAATAAGGTAACGATCAAGAACAAATATCCCCTCCCTCGAATTGATGATTTGTTTGATGAGTTACAGGGTGCCAAGTGTTTTTCAAAGATTGACTTGAGGTTGGGTTACCATCAAGTCAGAGTTAGAGAAGAAGATGTACCCAAGACAGCTTTCCGAAAACTGTATGGCCATTATGAATTTTTAGTTATGTCATTTGGACTAACAAATACGCCAGCTGTGTTCATGGATTTGATGACTAGGGTGTTTAAGCCATTTCTAGACGTATTCATCACGGTATTTATAGATGACATCCTAGTTTATTCAAGATCGCCAGAGGACCATGCTAATCACTTACGGCAAGTGTTGCAAATTCTCCGTGAACGTAAGTTGTATGCAAAGTTCTCTAAGTGTGAATTTTGGTTGAAATCCGTCGCATTCTTGGGTCACATTGTGTCAGATGAAGGGATACAGGTTGATACACAAAAGATTAAAGCAGTGAAAAATTGGCCAAGAGCTACGACCCCCACAGAGATTGGTAGTTTTCTTGGGTTGGCAGGTTATTACAGAAGATTTGTGGAAGGTTTTTCCTCTATTGTTGCACCGTTAACAAAGCTTACACATAAAGCAGTTAAATTTCAGTGGAATGATGCGTTTAAGAAAAGCTTCCAAGAGTTGAAAGATAAATTGACCTCCACTCCAGTTCTAGTGCTTCCCGAAGGTACCGAAGGTTATGCAGTGTATTGTTATGCTTTCGGGGTTGGCCTCGGATGTGTGTTGATGCAGCATGGTAATTTCATAGCATATGCCTCACGACAGTTGCGGCCACATGAGAAAAATTATCCCACACATGATCTTGAATTAGCAGTGGTGGTTGTTGCTTTAAAGATATGGCGTCATTATTTGTATGGAGTTCATGTTGATATCTATACCGATCACAAAAGTTTGCAATATATCTTTAAGCAAAACGAACTCAATTTGAGGCAAAGAAGGTGGCTTGATTTATTGACGGATTATGATATTGATATTCTATACCATACCATCCAGAGAAGGCAAATGTGGTAGCGGATGCATTGAGCCGCAAGGCAATAGAAAGCACTAGTGGCCAGTTGACCGAAAAGAAAGAGATAATCAAAGACCTACATCAGTTAACCAGCTTGGGGGTTCATCTTCTTGAATCCTCAGATGAAGGAGTTATCGTACAAAACGCAGCTGAATCTTTGTTGATAGCTAAAGTGAAAGAAAAGCAGGTTCCAGATCCTATGTTGATGCAGCTAAAGGAAAATGTACAACAGAATTTGACAAAGGCATTTGATCTTACACAAGAAGGGGTACTTCAATGCCAAGGAAGATTATGTGTACCAGATGTAGATGAGTTGAGGAAACGAATTATGACAGAGGCGCATCACTCGCGCTATTCTATTCATCCGGGTGACACTAAAATGTACCATGACTTGAAAGAAGTGTATTGGTGGGGAAATATGAAGAAGAACATTGCAGAATTTGTCGCTCAATGCCCGAACTTTCAACAAGTGAAAGTAGAACATCAGAAACTGGGAGGTTCCATGCAATGTTTCAATCTTCCAGTTTGGAAATGGGATATGATTAATATGGAATTCATCACAGATTTGCCTCGTACACTGCGGAAATTTGATTCTATATGGGTTATAGTGGACAAGCTTAGCAAGTCAGCGCATTTTATACCAGTCAAGACCACCTATACAGCAGAAGATTATGCAAGATTATATGTGAAAGAGATAGTACGGTTACATGGGATTTCGATCTCCATTATATCAGACAGGGGAGCTCAATTTACTGCACATTTTTGGAGATCTTTTCAGCAGAGTTTGGGTACACAGGTGAATCTGAGTACGGCTTTCCATCCTCAGACAGATGGACAAGCGGAGCGTACTATCCAAACACTTGAAGATATTCTACGGGCTTGTATGTTAGATTTTCACGGCAGTTGGGACGACCATTTGCCTCTTATAGAATTTGCTTACAACAATAGCTAATATTTAAGTATTAAAATGGCACCTTATGAAGCCTTGTACGGAAGGAAATGTAGATCACCAATTGGATGGTTTTAAGCGGGTGAAACTGCTTTACTTGGGCCAGATCTTGTACATCAGGCTATGGAGAAAGTTAAAGTGATCTAACAACGGCTATAAACGGCCCAAAGTCGCCACAAATAATATGCCGATGTTAGAAGAAGAGGGCTTGAATTCGCCATAGGTGATTGGGTATTTTTAAAGGTGTCACCAATAAAAGGGGTAATACGGTTCGAAAAGAAAGGAAAATTGAGTCCACGTTACATAGGCCCATATGAAATTATTAGAAGATTTGGGCAAGTTGCGTATGAATTAGCACTACCTCAAGAACATTCCTCAGTCCATCCAGTGTTTCATGTTTCGATGCTTCGAAAGTGCATAGGGGATCCATCTCGTATTGTTCCCGTTGAAGATGTACAAGTAACGGAAGATCTTACTTATGAAGAAGTGCCCATTTCTATTCTGGATAGACAAGTCAAGAGGTTAAGAAATAAAGATGTAGCTTCCATCAAGGTGCTTTGGAGAAATCAACAAGTGGAAGAAATTACATGGGAAGCTGAAGAAAGAATGAAAGCAAAATATCCGTATTTGTTCCAAACCGAAGAGGAGGTCCAAGGTGCGACTTGAAGTAATAATGGGTAAGTACACATGAGCATTTTAATATATGGCAATGTGACGAATGTATCTAAACCTAAATTTGTTGAATTGATTACTACTACTTTTAACATTCGAGGATGATTGTTCTTAACGAGGGGAGAATGTAACACCCCAAAAATTTCCGAATGTATGCGACTACGTGATGAAATTAAGTGAATATGTAATAAAGGGTATATAATACATGCAAGTGTGGGATTTAGTGCATATTGGATATTGGGCTCAAACTTGGACCAAAAATTTACATGAAGACATGGCCCAAAACAAGGAAAAATGACCCATTCTTCCTTGACCCACTTGGACACCTCATCCTTGACTAAATATTAGCTAAGGATGATATATATAAGATCAAAAAAATCAGATTTTTATCATTCAACACACCTTGCCATTTCTTATATTTTCTAGAGAATTCCAAGAAACCAAAAGAAACCCTTTTCAAGTCTAAGGCAACTACACTTATTTTGCCAAGATCATCACTTTGTAAGTGTTGGTAAGTGCCTATTCTTGTGTTTTAATATATTATGTGCATAAGAGATGGTATGGATTTTGATGGCTATGTCTAAAAGGGTTGATTGGGGCACTTTTGTTTATATGACACAAGTTGTGTTAATTTGGTGATTTGAACTTGGAAGTGGCCTTGTGGTCTTGAAAGAAGTGAGATTGATGGTTTGAACATCAACATGTATGATATGGTTATTACCTAAGTTGATTTCTCTTTATTTGTAATTTTTGGAAATTGTTGTTATGGAAAAAGTGTATGGAATTGGTGACGTAATGAAAGGAAAAAATCTGATTTTTATTCAAAGGAACACACAACACATTTCTAGAAATTTTCCAAAATTTCTCTCAACTCTTAAAGAACCCTAAGCCAACTTTTGGAGTAATATCATCATTTTTCAAGCTTAGGTAAGTGATTATTCTTATGGATTAATATATTATATGCATGGGATAGTATGTAGATCATGTTGGTTATGCTTGGAAGTGTTGAACATGACACTTTGTGTTTTTGCTAAAAGATGTGTTATCCATGGGATTTACACTTGAAATATGCCTTGCGATTTTGATGAAAGAGCATGGTATGGATGAAATATCAACATGTATGGTGTGATTATGTTATTAAACTTGTTAATTTCATATAAGTGTAAATTATGGAATTTTGGCCGATTTGTTGTTGTGAGGTGTATTGAATTAATTTGATGGAATAATTGTGATGTTGTGGTGATGAAGAGTGGAAAGTATGAACTTGGTGTGACATGCTAATGGTTTATGATATTTTGGTCAATGTTGGGAATATTGTGGGATTATTAGTATGATAGTTTCATCAATGGTATTGTCAAGGGGGAAATGACAATTTTAAAGGCAAACATGTAATTCATTGACGTCATATGCATTTGTAAAGTGGTTGGTGGTTAATGTAAATTCCATTATGTATTTGTGTTGTAGAGTGAAACATAAGGAAGGAGCGGGACTATTGTGTTCACGTATAGGATTGAGTATTTATATTGAGAATACGAGGTATGTAAGGTTACTCTGTCTGTATACTTCTGCAGCTCATATTGATTACTTTGATCTAAGCTTGAGGTTCCTTCGGAGTGCTATTGCTGTCTGTTTGTATGGTTAGAGCTTGAGAAATACGAAATCACCAACCTAAAATTCTTTTTCAATCCTTCAATGATCAATATACAGTTTCATACTCTCTTGAGCTTTGAACACATTGTCAAGGAAAAGCTGTCCTTTTGTCTCTTCAAAATCACATATTCTTTTGCAAGTAGTGTGGTCTCTAACATTGGACCAATAGCTAGGTGGGGAGGGGTGTTATCACGCCCCGAATCCCAGCGAGGCATGATTGGCACCCATAGCCGATAAGGCCCGAGAGAACCAAGCTATGCTTCTATACGTTCATATGCATGCCATAGGAAACACCATTTTCACATAAGAACATGAACGACTAGTATTGGAAATCATAGATATTGGAAATCATGGAACATGTGGCATATATATACACATTTGAGAAACTTGGCCGTTGAGGCCATCAAAACAAGACTTCATGAGTCACCTTATATAAATATACCCACGTGCATCTACAAAAGCCTCTAACAGATGCATTAACCAATACAAACCAAAAGTCGGGAAAAGTCCCCACTTTATACAACATGTACATCACCAAAACATATATACACTCTGACTCGGAGAATCCCCGAATTAGCTGGAGCTCACCAAAGAACGGCTAACACTGGCAATCTACTGAGGAGGCCTACTGGTACCTGCGCCTGCAGCAAGTAAGGTAAATTCCCCAAGAGGGGTCAGTACGAAATAAGTACTGAGTATGCAAGGCTCAGATGAAACTGTACAATAAATGAGTATTTCAGTGAACTCAAAACATATGAATAATCAATGTGAATAAGTCACCATTTTGCATTTTGGGAAACCATGTGAATTGCTTTCATTACTTTCTTTGCTTTCTTTATCTCAATGTTTACTTGTCAACACATGTGTCACAATGTACCCGGGCCCCCTACTGATCAGTGGGTCTTTACATAACATATCATCATGTTGGGATTGGGTCGATCTATGCTTATGCCCCTAGACCTGTCACCCATAAATCAATGCATCGGGATCGGGTCGAGCTGGGCTTATGCCCCTAGACCTGCCACCCATAAATCAATGCATCGGGATTGAGTCGAGCTGGGCTTATGCCCCTAGACCTGCCACCCATAAATCAATACATCGGGATCGAGTCGAGCTAGGCTTATGCCCCTAGAGTTGCCACCCGTACTTGATCATTGACCACATATGCATTACTTTGTTCTTTACTTTGGGATTGGTACAATGGTTGCCATATCTTTATATGAAACTTTGGATCATTAACCAATGAGTGAGAGACATGAGAAACTTGTCAACATAACACTATTAGAACCATAACACCATGGGAACCATTGGAACAATAATCAATGAACAAGAGACATAAGTATAGTCACTATTGGAACATTGGAACATAACCTTATTTGAACTTTTGGAACATTAACCATGAATATGAGACATGAGATTCACAAATGATCAATGAGTAGGAAATGTATGAAAATTGATAACGGGATATGGAATACCTTAGCACATTTCTGGATAGGACTAGTGACATGTCAATGTGGATACTATTTACCGCAGAAAGATACGGACAAAGTAACCTTACATACCTTGGATTCGCAATACGAATATATAATCCTAGAGGTGCATACAACAGTCCCGCTCCTTCTTTATGTGTCACTCTACAACACAAATACAATACGAAATTCACATTAACCACCAACTACCTTACAAATGCATTCAACATCAATGAGTTACATGTTTACCGTTAAACATGTCATTTCCCCTTGACAAAACCATTGATGAAATCATTATTCCAAAAATCCCCCAATATTCCATACATTTACCAATACATGAAAATCAATACATTTCACCACAACACTTCTCCTTTACACTTTCGTATCCATACCACATCACAAATAATCCATCAACTTACTTTAATACAACTCATAACACATATCGACCAAAATCCCACAATTTCCACTTATAGACAATAACAAGTTTAATACCAAAAATAACACCATACATGTTCATATTTTGTCCATACCATGCTCTTTCATCAAAGGCACAAGTCCTAATTCAAGTTCAAATCACCAAGATAGCACATCTTTCACCAAAAGCAAATATACACTCTTCACCACCTTGCCAACACAAATATCATAATATACATAATCTCCCATGCATATAATATGTTAATCCATGAGAATAAATACTTACCAAGGCTTGGAATAGGATGACCTTGTCCAAAGAGTCCAAAGGAATTATTTTGCTTTAGGGTTTGGAACTAGAGAAATTTTTGAGAAAATATCTTAAAGGCATGAGAGTTTTGGATGATTAAAAATCTTATTTTGGGGCCTTTATATAGACCCCAAGTCATACTTATCCATTCCTTTGGCATTAAATGTGGTCAAAGTGGAAGAATGGGTCATTTTGCCCTTTGGCCCTTGTCTTTTAATTTCATTTTGGGCCTAAATTTGGGCCCAATAACACATATCCATTTAACCCATAAACTTTCATGTATTATTCACCATATATCTCATGTTTACATAATTTCATAATTTCACGACAATATTCTCTTACGAGATTCTCATTCATCGTCTCGATCGCAAAAATAGGAATTCTAGTCGTCCATGGCTTCATTAGACATTTTGGATAACTATTCATGTTTCATGATTTGATCATGTAGGAGTATGAAGGAGTGTATTGAAGCTTTAACAATGCTCAAGGAACTCCAAAGAATCAAAAGAAACCATCTGAGAATCGTCGTAGAATTGAGTTTCAAAACGAGTCCGGAAAGGCACAATTTTGGTGCCTTGCGCCACTAGCTGCAAAGAAAGTTGTGGCGCAATAAATGAACCCCCTATGAATCAGGTGGCTTGCGTCACACCCCCTGAAACAGGGTAGTGGCGCAAGTTTCAGCACCTTGCTGAATTTTTTGGCCCTTTCTTCAATACTTGCATATCGTCCAATACCTTATCAAAACACTACAAAATATTTACTTAGTGATCTTAATCATCAAGTAAACATGACTTCAAGTCACCAAATGAGGTTATAATGTGTACGGGGTATTTCCCAAATGCTCCACGAAATCACAAAACACCTCCTACGAAGGTCTAATAGCACATTTTAGGTCCAATGTCAAATGTTTCACCAATGACACTATAAAACACATACTCATGGCCTCTCAACACCTAAGTAGATATGACCCCAAGGTATCAAGTGAGGTTAGAAAAATACGGGGTGTTACAGGTGTACCAATACAATGCCTCAAATGGGTGTATTGAATACTAGTGTGAAAATTTGTGTTATACCACTATTCCGAGAGGGGTAGCAATAATTTCCACTGAGTAGGCCTATGTGAGGTCATGCATCTGAGGTAATTTCAATGCACTTATTAACTCTCTCAGTTTGTCCATCACTTTGGGGGGTGATATACAGTGCTGAAGTGTAGTTGAGTGCCCAATAATCTGAATAAGTTTTGCCAAAAAGTGATCAAAAGTATACTGTCTCTGTCAGACACTATTGATTCAGGCAGTCCATGAAGAGTATGTATATGTTTGAAGAACTTAGTTGCTACTTTACTGGATGTGAAAAGGTGTGACAAGGGTTGGACCTCCTATCCACTACTACCAGAATATCATCTTTGCCTCCAGACTTGGGAGAACGTTTTATAAAATCCATACTCACATGTCTCCAGGGTTGATCACGAATGGGAAGGGGTTGTAACAACCCTGAATAGGGCACATTCTCTTCTTTACTCTTTTGACACACATCACAGGACTCTATATGTTGTATGACTATCTGTCTCATACCAGGCCAATAAAACACTTATGCCAACCCCTTATAAGTTTCCTATTTGTCCTGAATGACCACCAACAAGAGAATCATGAAAGGTGGTGATCCATTGTTCTCTTAATGCAACAGAGTTACCTCTGTAAACCTTCCCCTTTCTCCTTAGGATTCCAGAGGAATAATGGAATATGTAAGGGCCAAGATGATCAGCAGACAATTAAGTTATAAGTTCAGTTGCTGCAGCATCTCCATCATAGCATTTATGAATTTCTTGCACCCAGGTAGGTACCACAACACTTATAGCTGACACACAAGCAGCTGTAGTTACCAGCTTCTCTTCTTTATCTTCAAATCGCCTAGATAGAACATCTACATCCTTATTATCATCACCTCTTTTGTATTGCACCTCATAATCTAGGTCAAGCAATTAGGTTAGTCCCTTTTGTTGTATTGCAGTAGTAACCTTTTGCTCAAGTAGATAGGCTATGGTGGTCAGTTTTGACCACAAAGTGTTTATACTAAATATAATGCCTCCATTTATTTACTGCATTAAGGAGTGCCATGTACTCCTTCTCATATATAAACTTTCCCCTATGTTTAAGAGCTAGTACTTTACTGAAATATGCTATTGGTCTAGTTCCTTGAATGAGAACAACACCAATCCCTTTCAAACTAGCATTAGTCTCTACAATGAACTCCTTAGTATAGTCAGGTAAAGCTAAGACAGGGGAAGTAGACATGGCCTTTTTTAAAGCTAAGAATGCATGATCAACTTTCTTACTCTACATGAAAGAATTTTTCTTCAATAAGTCTATTAGAGGTTTGCAAATGACTCCATAATTATAGACATACTTCCTGTAATAGCTTGTAAGCCCCAAAAACCCTTTAAGTGCTCTACTTGAAAGAATTTTTCTTCAATAAGTCTGTTAGAGGTTTGCAAATGACTCCATAATTATAGACATACTTCCTGTAATAGCTTGTAAGCCCCCAAAACCCTTTAAGTGCTCTTAAAGTGGTAGTGGTTGGTCAGTCTCTCATGGACTGAACTTTACTGAGATCAGTAGACACCCCTGTAGTAGTGATAATATGACCAAGATACTCTACTTTTGACTGTCAAAAAGAACACTTAGACCTCTTGGCATATAGAAATTGTTCTCTCAATACTTCAAACACAGACGTTAAGTGGTCCACATGGTTTGTTAGAGATTTACTATTTACTAATATGTCATCAAAAAATACCAAGACAAACTTCCTGAGTAGAGGCAGAAATACCTAGTTCATCAATGCTTGAAAAGTTGTATGTGTATTTGTGAGTCAAAAGGGCATCACCTTGAACTCATAATGGCCCATGTGAGTTTGAAATACAGTTTTAAACATATCCTCAGGCTTCATCCTAATCTGATAGTATTCAGCTCTCAAATCCACCTTTGACAAAATGACAGACCCTTGCAATTCATCTAGCAAATCATCTATTATTGATATAGGATATTATCTTTGATAGTAATCTTATTCAAGCCCCTATAGTCTACACAAAAACTCCAAGTACCATCCTTCTTTTTAACCAACAAGGCAGGTGAAGAAAAAGGAGATTGACTATGTTGTATAATGTCATGACTGAGCATATCTCCTACTTGTTTCTCTAATTCTTCCTTCTGGTAGTAGTTATATCTATAAGGTCTAAGAGACACTGGTGAAGTGCCAGGCTTCAATGGAATAGTATGATAAAGGGACCTTATAGGAGGTAAGGATTTAGGTTCTATAAATTCATCAGTATACTGAGTGAGTACCTCTTGGATGGATGTCTCCACTCTATCAATGTCTGCAGCCTCAATAGCTTGAATAAGGAACAAGTGAGCCATAAATGTTTGTCTCTTAGTAAATAGCATGCTCATAGCACTACCAGTGATCATATTGATTTTCCCTTTCTTAGGTATTGCTCTCATAATTACCTTATGACCCTTTCTACCGATGGTTACACACTATTTTTCATGATCAAACTTGGTAGGGTTATACTTCTTCATCCAATCATTGCCCAATATAATGTCACAACCCCTTAATTTTAGAATTCTGAGGTCTTCTACATAGGTTTCCCCCAATCTTCCAAGTGAATTTAGGGCACATGGAACTGAAAAACACATAGTTTCCATCAGCAACAGTCACTCTAATTGGTTGGACAAAACTAGACTGATATCCAGTTTCCACCACAGTTAATTTATTGATGAAACTGTGTGTACTTCCAGAGTCAACTAGGATTGAGAGGGTCCTCTTCTTTACCCAACTAGCCACCAATATTGTATTAACCCCACTGCAACTATCCGATAAGGCACTAAGAAAAACTGCCTCAGAAATATCAACACAATTACCATCATCTACCTTAATCTCAACCTCTTGTGATTTTTCTGGACGCAAGGATAACTCCTTTAGGCTTCCAGACATACAGTGCAACTACTTCAATTTGCATACATTACCTGAGTTATACTTCTCACCATATCTAAAACATAAGTGATTAGCCTTCCTATGTTCATATACTTCCGGGCTAAGCCTAAGCGGGGCAGATTTTTGTGCTACAAGTGAGTATCCAAGCTTAGGTAACACAGAGCTACCAATAGCAAGGGAACTACTAGTGAGTTTGGGAGGCATTCTGGTCTTCTTCAAGGCAGCGTCAATTGATTTCTTTTGCATTCGAGATTGTTGAATAGCAACACTCAGTGTAATGGGCTTGAACATCTTAACCGTAAGTTTAATTTCCTCTTTGAGACCTCCAATGAAACTAGACAGGAAGTGGGATTCATTTAGTGTTGGATTCCTCATGATCATTTGTGCCTTCAGATCTTCAAACTTGTGCAAATAATCTTCAATACTACCAGTTTGGACAAGCTTGCTAAACTCTTTGACCACATTCTTCAATTGAATATCCCCAAACCCTTCACATATCTCTTCCTTCAATTCAACCCTAGAAATTGGACCTCTACTTAACACTAAAGAAATATACCAAATCTCTGCATCCCCATTCAAGTATAGGGTTGCACCTTCTACCTTCTGAGCATCAGCAATTCGATATAAATTAAAGTAGCATTCCCATTTTCAAATCCAAACCACCGAATTGGAACCATCAAAATCGGGAAGTTCCCATTTAGGAGTAGGAATATGTACCTAATTTAACCTAGTAGGTCGACCATCCTGAATTGGAATCGGAAGGATCCCATCACCCCTTTTAGCATTATCATGTCCACCAAGAGGACCACGCACCATAATAGTGATTTGTTCAAAAAGGATCTCCAACGTACCCTGAATATCAGTTTGAGTAGCAGTGAGAGTTTACTGTCCAGTTTGGAGCTCGAGCAACAACTCATCATGCTGAGCTAACTTCTCATCCATGAGGCGCATACGAGTACCTTCAGCCATGAGCAAACACCAGTAGTTGTGGAATAATGGCTTTGATACCAATTGTTATGAACTAACTGCAAAATTCAATCAAACAGTAACTCGGAACACAAGGAATTTTTTGGGGACAATTTTCTATTCACTGAAAAATGGAAATAATTGTAAAATTGAGCTAAAATAATGGAAATTAAACTAAAAAATGAGCTAGGATAGGCATGGATGAAGCTCTCAGATCTAGATCTGAAAATGAAAGAGGAGAAGAGAAATCAGAATTGAGAAGGAAGAAGAAGAAAGAAGCAAGGAAAAGGTTGAGAAGTTGTTAGTTACCAGATTTTCAAAAACTTCTTCTCTCTCCTCCAGCATATATTTTATGATTTTCCCACATCATCCTAGCCGTCCAATCTTCATTAAACTACTTTTAATCCAAGACCTTTATTGTTTTCAATCTACTCCCTCCATGTCTCATTAATTAACTAATACTCCTTTCGCCTCTAACTTTTATTTGAAAGTTAGTTAAGATTGTTACATCTGCTCAGAAATTGAATTATCAAATATACAAGATATCTACTCAGCGAAGCCATCTCAGTTTTACTAAATCACCTGCAAAAACATCAACAACTCACCAAATTCAATTTCAACCCATAAAAATTAAAACAATTCCAATTCTCCCCCATAAAAATCCCCAAAAATCAAATACTTTCACCAAATACCTAATAACCACATGTATACACATATATGCACATCCATAGCTAGCAATACGTACATATTCGTGCATATGTTAAGAACTGAAAAAGGATTTTTGCACATAAAGAGAGAGAGGTGAAAGAGAATGAAATTAGCCATTAGTTTTCTTTTTCCTGCAGTGAAAGATATGGTGGGTGGGAGTGGGGTGAGAATGGTGAAAGGCTGCACTTTTAATTAATTATTTATTTATTTTTAACGACAGGATATTATTGTTAGGATATACTATTAACCATGTTGGTTTAAGTTATAGTATTATTTTTACATCCCATGTAAAGACAATTTATTTCATTTACTTAATTTAATAAAGTCTTTATTTGAATAGATCATTGTGTTGACATGTGTGTCCTTTACGTATAAAGTAGACGATTTTGTGTATGGAGTTATTTAACTCATACATGGAAGATTAAAATTGTCGGTTCTTATAAGTTCTAAATTAATGTTCACAATTAAAGATGAAGTTGGATAAACATCTTGATGATTGTAGCACAAGATTAAAATATAATTTGATCTTAATTATGGGAGTGGTAATATTCCAACTTCTTGTGCTAATACATTTCGTATGTATTGAACGGACCAAGTAGAGATGTTTGTTTCTGTTCTGAATATTAATAAACAACTTCTCTAGTCCATTACATGTACTTATACTCTTAATCTTGATATAATTATTATGATCTATGTAGTTTGATTTATTATTTTAATCTATTAAAAGGTGAGACTCTATTACGAGTCAATATATTCCTAATAGATTGGATAATGACAAATCACTTAGGAAATTATAATTAGTTGATAGAACCATGTCTCGGACTTGAGATAGAAGACACCCCTATATGGTTGCTTATAAGTTTTCACGTGTAAATCCTGCAGGTGGATTTAGTATCCGTCACGTGAAATAATTTGAGCATAGTAATATAGAATTGAGTTAGTCAATAAATTAAATTTTTAGAAAAATTTGATTTAATTGATTGGTGTCGGTAATTCTTACATGGGGAGTTAAATAAGATGTAATGGTAGATTTCGAAGTTAATATCGAGGAGTGCAATTACAAATTTTTAGTGGAATGATTTGTAATTTATTATGATATGGTAATTCATTCATTTTCAAATTAATATCATAAATGGAAGCCTCACTTAATAAATCTGCGGTCCCTGCTACACCTGATTAACTTATCGAATTTGAAAAGAAAAGGATTTTTATGGAAGAAATGATATTATTTTAATAGTCTTCTATAAGGAATAAAAGTGACTTAATACCAATAAATAAAGAGCTGAAAACGTTTGCACTTAATGGGGTTATTAACGCTGAAAAACGTTTTTCTCATTATGGTGGTATTAAGTTGGCATGAATGCTGAAAACATTTTCCCCTTCCCTTTCATTCTTCAATGGAGTTTTGGATTAAATAGGGGTTTGTTTTGAGAAATTCATTATTCCTTTTTCCTGAAAAAACAAAGAACTTGTCCACATAAGTGTTGATTAGAAAAGGTTAATCAGGAAGTAGTAGAAGGCAGCAGACCTGGAGAACAAGGTTGTAACAGATCGTACCTTCCTAACCCTACTTGACGATGTTGAGCAATGCTTACTTAGGTCTCGGGAGCCATACATACGTCTTTTGTAATGCTATGGATGAGATACTTGACTTTTGGCCTCGTAAATGTGATTAAACCTTCATAAGAGGTGTTTTATGATTTTCGTGGAATATTTGTGGGGTTCAAAACTAGGCTACGAGGACCCCTAAACAAAGTATATTAAGGTTAAGAAGTAAGTTAAAGAATAGGACTTGAAGTATCTAACCAAACCCGCGAAGAGAAGTCGAAAAATTGAATTTTCAAAAAAACTAAGCATGGGGCACATTTGTGACCGTGCCACGCCGCTCTGGGCTAAAATTTTTATCCCAGAGGCTGCAATTTGGCGAGCCCAGGGGCGTGCCACGCTGGTTTTTCCCCTTTTTCGAAAGATGGAAATGTCTAAGTCCCAAGGGTATCCGGGGTCGTATTGAGCCTATTTTTTCCACGTTTCTTATACAACCACAAGTATATGCATGAAATGAATGACATATTATATTGGTATAATAAAATTATTCAAGAACGAATTTGGAGTCAAAATGACAGTTTTGCCTTTTAGGTCAAAATAAGCCAAACGTGGCTAGAATCACTTGTTCTTGGGATTGAGGCTACGGATATGAGTAGCATGAGTGGGAATATTATTGTAATACGTATAAGACGACTTAAACACGAGAAAATATTGATTTTATCAGGTTAAGTGAATTGGGCCCAAAGAGGACCCAAAAATGAAAAGAAAGCATTGCCCAAAAATGGGTCAAAAGACCCATTCTTGCCTTGACCTTCTAGAAGGCCACATTAAATGTTAAGAGTGGATAGGGATGGAATTAAGGGGACTATATAATGGTCAATAAATATGATTTTTATTTCCTTCAAAGTCTCATGCCTTTTAAGATATTTTCCCCAAACATTTCTCTAGTTCCAAAACCCTAAAGCAAATATTTCCTTTGGACTCTTTGGTGAAGATCATCCTATTCCAAGCCTTGGTAAGTATTTATTCTCATGGATTAACATATTACATGCATGGGATATTATGTATATTATGATAGTTATGTTGGCAAGGTGGTGAATAGTTTTTTTTGGCTTTTGGTGGAAGATGTGCTATCTTGGTGATTTGAACTTGAATTATGGCTTGTGCCTTTGATGAAAGATCATGGTATGGATAAAATATGAACGTGAATAGTGTTATTTTGTTATTAAAATTGTTATTTTTCTATAAGTGCAAATTGTGGGATTTTGGCCGATATGTGCTATGAAGTGTATTAAGGTGAATTGATGGATTATTTGTGATGTGGTGTGAATAAGAAAGTGTAAAGGAGAAGTGTTGTGGTGAAATGTATTGATTATCATGTATTGGTCAATGTTGGGAATATTGGGGGATTTTTGGAATAATAATCTTATCAATGGTTTTGTCAAGGGGAAATGGCATGTTTAAGGGTAAACATGTACTCATTGATGTTATATGCATTTGAAGAGTGGTTGGTGGTTAATGTCAATTCAGTTATGTATTTGTGATGTAGAGTGACACATAAAGAAGGAGCGAGACTATTGTGTGCACATCTAAGGTTGTTTATTCGTATTGAGAGTACAAGGTATGTAAGGTTACTCTGTCCGTATCTTTCTGCGGCAAATAGTATTCATGTTAACATCTCACTAGTCCTATTCCGAAATGAGTTAAGGTATTCTATATCCGGTTATCAATAGTCATTGTCATATATTTCCTACTCATTGAACATTGGTGAATCTCATGTCTCATATTCATGGTTAATGTTCCAAAAGCTCGAATAAGGTTATGTTCCAATAGTGATTATACTTATGTCTCTTGTTCATGGAATATTGTCCAATGGTTTCCTTGGTGTTATAGTTCTAACAATGTTATGTTGCCAAGTTAGTCACATGTCTCTTACTTATTGGTTAATGATCCAAAGCTTCATATCAAGTTGTGAATATCATGGTATCAATCTCAAAGTAATAAACAAAGTAATGCATATGTGGTCAATGATCAAGTAGGGTGGAAACTTTGGGGGAGAAATGCCTAGCCCAAGTCGATCCCAAAATAAGGAGGCAGTCCTAGAGGTCTAATCCTAGCTCGAACCAATCCTGACAGGGGGCAGCTCTAGGGGTAATAACCTAGCTCGAGCTGAACCTGAAATGTTGTATGGGTGGCAGCTCTAGAGGTACTAACCTAGCTCGAGCCGATCCCGATATATACATTGATTCATAGGGTGGCAGCTCTAGGGGCATAAGCCTAGGTCGAGCCGATCCCAACATAACGCTATGTTATGTCTAAAACCCACTGTTCAGTCGGGGCCCGGGTATCACAGGTGAAAGGCAAAGATGAATAATCATTGAATCTTAAGATACAAAGAAAGTACCGAAAGCTATATACATGGTTTCCAAAGTACAGAATAGTGACTCATCTACATTGTGACTTATATATATTGTTTATGCATTTGAACTTGAGTTCTTTGACATACTTACATATCTTACAAGTTTCATATGGCCTTACATACTCAGTACATTCTTCGTACTGACCCCTCTTGGTGTAATTTACCTTATTTACTGCAGGCGCAGGCACTAGTAGGCCTCCACAGTAGGATTGCCAGTTGTTGTAGATCTTTGGTGAGCTCCAGTTAGTTCGGGGTTTCTCCGAGTCATTATTGTACATATGTTTTGGTGTTGTACATGTTGTATAAAGCGGGGACTTGTCCCCACTTTTAGTTCATTTTGGTCAATGCATTTACTAGAGGCTTTTCTAGACGGTTGTGGGTGTATAAATGTAAGAAGTATATGTCGTTTTTGACTTGGTGGACTCAACGGCCAAGTTTTGCATATGTGAATATATATATCATGTTCCATGATTCCATTGTCGATATCCAAAGTTATTATGTGATTATGGATTTCTCATAGCATGTACTTCATTGAATAGAGGCAAAGCTTGGTTCTCTCGGGCCTTGTCGGCTATGGGTGCCAATCCGTCCTGATGGGATTCGGGTCGTGACAAAAGTGGTATCAGAGAAGGTCATTCTAGGGGTGTCTACAAAGCCATGTCTGAGTAGAGTCTTACTTGTCGATGTGTTGTGCACCACATTTATAAGTAGAAGGCTACGAGACATTTAGGATGTTGCTTCTTCTCTTCATTCTAGATCGTGCAATAGAGCCAAAGTTGTAAGTGAAATTATATCTGATCAGTGAACCTTATTTTTCTTGTTATAGTAACCATGCCAATGACAAGAAGAGGTCGCGATAAAAGTAAGAGGATTGATAGAATTGCTGGTGAAGGAATCAGTATACCACCACCTGATCAAGTTAATCAAGGCGATACTGAGCATGAATTTATGTCACGAGCTTCCTCCACTCCCTCTGTACCAGAAGAGTTGAGTAGGAGAAGCGTACCTGTAGAACCACCAGTCTATACTACGGACCAGGATCTTAGAAATGCAGTTCATATGTTAACACAGTTAGTGGCAGCCCAGAGTCAAGGACGATCTGGTCCAATGACACATGATGATGATGCGGCTAGAGTGGCAAGTCGCAGAACACAAGATTTCCTAAAACTGGACCCTCCTATCTTCACAAGGTCAGATCCAAAAGCAGATCCACAGGACTTCATGGATCAAATTCAGAGGGCCTTGGAAGTTATGCACGTGACGGGGGTAGAGACAGTTGAACTTACCATGTACCGATTGAAAGGAGAGGCAATATTGTGGTACGAGGATTGGAAGAAATCCCGTGATATTGGTGCTAATCCACCTACGTGGGAAGAGTTTAAAGTGGATTTCCTTGATTATTACTTGCCCTATGAGATCCGTGAGGCACGTGCGGATCAATTTCTAAATCTCCGTCAAGGAAATTTGAGTGTCAGAGAATATAGCTTGCAATTTAATTCCTTGGCTCGATATGCGCCAAATGTGGTGGCTACGATGACAGATAGAGTCCATAGATACGTGGACAGACTAGAGCCATATTTGGTAAGGGATTGCACAATTGCTGCCTTGAATAAGGACATGGACATAGCGAGAATTCAGGCCTTCCCCCAGAAAATTGAAGATCACAGACAGAGACGAAGGGTGCATAAATTTGACAGGGGACAGTCCAAAAGGGCTAGACCTATGGGACCACCTATGATGTCCCAAGGAGGATCTAGGCCCCGTATGTTTTTGAGACCACCTAGACCATCGTTCTCTTATTCCACAGGGGGTGCTCACTCACAGTTTTGAGGGTCTAGGGGTGGTCCATCTGGGCAGAGTATCGGAGTTCACGGATCACAAGCAGCAGGTTTTCCTCGTCAGCAGTGTCAGCACTGCGGGTGTATTTATGCAGGTACATACAGAGTGGGGACAAATGCTTGTTTCTGGTGCGGCATGACAGGACACATGATGAGGGAGTGTCCCCAGAGGAGTATGGGTGGTATAGCACGACCGACAGGATCGGCCGTTGCGTCATCAGCATCGGTCCCTTCTTTTGGCTGAGGTGTTCAGTCTGTTGGCAGGGGTAGAGGTGCCAGAGGAGCAGCCAGTACTAGTGGGGTCCAGCATCGCACTTATGCTTTAGTGGACCGACAGAATTCAGAGGCTTCCCCTGATGTTGTCACAGGTATATTACTCGTATCCTCACAGAATGTATATGCATTGATTGACCCTGGTTCTACATTTTCCTATGTTACTCCATTGGTTGCTGCAAAATTTGCAAAGGCACCAGAATTATTAAGTAAATCAATTGAAGTGTCTACACCGGTTAGTGAATATATTATTGCAAAGAGAGTATATCGTAATTGTGTGGTAACGGTGTGTGGTCATGATACATTGGCCGATCTCATTGAATTAGACATGGTGGATTTTGATGTGATCATGGGAATGGATTGGTTGGCCTCTTTTTATGCCACGGTAGATTGCCAGGCCAAGAAGGTGCAATTTTGTTTTCCTCAAGAAAGTGTTCTTGAATGGCAGGGTAATGTAGGGGCACCACAAGGGAGATTTATTTCCTATTTGAAAGCCAGAAAAATGATTGCTAAAGGTTACATATGTCATTTAGTACGGGTGAAAGATAATGATGTGGAACCACTAACTCCGCAGTCGGTTCCAGTGGTCAATGAATTTCTGGATGTATTTCCAGAAGATCTTCCAGGCTTACCCCCAGAACGAGAAGTAGAATTTGGAATTGATGTGATTCCAGGCACTCAGCCTATTTCTATTCCCCCATATAGAATGGCTCCCGCAGAATTACATGAATTGAAGGAGCAATTGAAAGATTTGCTGGACAAAGGCTTCATTAGGCCTAGTATCTCCCCGTGGGGTGCACCGGTGTTATTTGTCCGGAAGAAAGATGGCACATTGAGAATGTGCATCGACTATCGGCAATTGAATAAGGTAACGGTCAAGAACAAATATCCCCTTCCTCGAATTGATGATTTGTTTGATCAGTTACAGGGTGCCAAGTGTTTTTCAAAGATTGACTTGAGGTCAGGTTACCATCAAGTCAGAGTTAGAGAAGAAGATGTACCTAAGAAAGCTTTCCGAACACGGTATGGCCATTATGAATTTTTAGTTATGTCATTTGGACTAACAAATGCACCAGCGGTGTTCATGGATTTGATGAATAGGGTGTTTAAGCCATTCCTGGACGTGTTCGTCACGGTATTTATAGATGACATCCTAGTTTATTCAAGGTCACCGGATGACCATGCTAATCACTTGTGGAAAGTATTACAGATTCTCTGTGAGCGGAAGTTGTATGTCAAATTCTCTAAGTGTGAGTTTTGGTTGAAATCAGTTGCATTCTGGGGTCATATTGTGTCAGATGAAGGGATACAGGTTGATACACAAAATATTGAAGCAGTGAAAAATTGGCCAAGACCCACGACACCCACAGAAATTCATAGTTTTCTTGGACTGGTGGGTTATTACGGAAGATTTGTGGAAGGTTTTTCTTCCATTGCTGCACCATTAACAAAGCTTACACATAAGGCAGTAAAATTTCAATGGAATGATGAGTGTGAGAAAAGCTTCCAAAAGTTGAAAGATAAATTAACCTCCACACCAGTTTTAGTGCTTCCCGAAGGTACCGAAGGTTATGTGGTGTATTGTGATGCTTCTGGGATTGGCCTCGGATGTGTATTGATGCAACACGGCAACGTCATAGCATATTCCTCACGACAGTTGCGGCCATATGAGAAAAATTATCCCACACATGATCTTGAATTAGCAGCGGTGGTCTTTGCTTTAAAGATATGGTGTCATTATTTGTATTGAGTTTATGTTGATATTTTTACCGATCACAAAAGTTTGCAATATCTCTTTAAGCAAAAGGAACTCAATTTGAGGCAACGAAGGTGGTTAGAGCTCTTAAAAGACTATGACATTAATATTCTTTTTCACCCAGGCAAAGCAAATGTAGTAGCTGATGCATTGAGTCGTAAGGCAGTAGAAAACACTAGTGGCCAGTTGAATGAAAAGCATGAAATAATCAAAGATTTGAATCAATTAGCCATATTGGGAGTTCGCCTTATTGAATCCTCAGATGGTAGAGTTGTTGTGCAAAATGCAGCAGAATCCTCCTTAATAACTGAAGTGAAAGAGAAGCAATTTGTGGATTGTATGTTATTGCAGCTAAAGGAAAATGTACAACAGGATTTGACAAAGGCATTTGATCTTACACAGGAAGGGGTACTTCAATGTCAAAGGAGATTATGTGTACCGGATGTGTATGAGCTGAGGACACGAATTATGACAGAGGCGCATCATTCGCGCTATTCTATTCATCCGGGTGTTACTAAAATGTACTATGACTTGAATGAAGTGTATTGGTGGGGAAATATGAAAAAGAACATTGCAGAGTTTGTTGCTCAATGCCCGAATTGTCAACAAGTGAAAGTAAAGCATCAGAAACTGGGAGGTTACATACAATGTATCAAT
Source organism: Capsicum rhomboideum (assembly GCA_031232105.1). Taxonomy (NCBI): domain Eukaryota; kingdom Viridiplantae; phylum Streptophyta; class Magnoliopsida; order Solanales; family Solanaceae; genus Capsicum; species Capsicum rhomboideum. Next base: position 155,534,875 of record CP124714.1, read on the forward strand.
CTTCCAGTCTGGAAATGGGATATGATTAACATGTATTTCATTACAGGTTTGCCTTGTACATTGCGGAGGTTTGATTCTATATGGGTTATAGTGGACAGGCTTACCAAGTCAGCACATTTTCTATCGGTCAAGATGACCTATACAGCTGAGGATTATGCAAAGTTGTATGTGAAGGAGATAGTACGATTGCATGGTATTCCATTTTCCATTATATCAGACGGAGGAGCACAGTTCACAACGCACTTTTGGATATCTTTCCAGCAGAGTTTGGGTACACGGGGGAATTTGAGTACGGCTTTCCATCCTCAGACTGATGGACAAGTAGAACGTACTATTCAGACACTTGAAGATATGCTACGAGCTTGTACGTTAGATTTTCAAGGTAGTTGGGATGACCATTTGCCTCTTATTGAATTTTCTTACAACAATAGCTATCATTTAAGTATTAAAATGGCACCTTATGAAGCCTTGTATGGGAGGAAATGTAGATCACCAATTGGATGGTTTGAAGCGGGTGAAACTGCTTTACTTAGGCCAGATATTGTTCATCAGGCTATGGAGAAAGTTAAAGTGATCCAACAGTGGTTACAAACGGCTCAAAGTCGTCACAAGTCATATGTCGATGTTCGAAGAAGAGGGCTTGAATTTTCCATAGGCGATTGGGTATTTTTAAAGTTGTCACCGATGAAAGGGGTAATGCGGTTCGGAAAGAAAGGAAGATTGAGTCCAGGTTACATAGGCCCATATGAAATCATTAGAAGATTTGGGCAAGTTGCTTATGAATTAGCGCTACCTCAAGAACTTTCCTCAGTCCATCCGGTATTTCATGTTTCGATGCTTCGAAAATGCATAGGAGATCCCTCACGTATTATTCCAATTGAAGATGTCCAAGTTACGGAGGATCTTACTTATGAAGAGGTACCCATTGTTATTCTAGATCGACAAGTAAAGAGATTGAGGAATAAAGACATAGCTTCCGTAAAAGTCCTTTGGAGAAATCAACAAGTAGAGGAGATCACATGGGAAGCGGAAGAGATGATGAAATCAAAATATCCCCATCTATTTCAAATGGACCAAGAAGTTCAAAGTGCGGAAGTGGGGCAATAACAAGTAAGTATCCATGAGCTCTACGTGTTTATGTATATGCATTCTAATGTAGAGATGCAATTGTTGTAATTAAAATAATATTGTTAACATTCGAGGACGAATGTTCCTAAGGGGGGAAGAATGTAACACCTCGTACCTTCCTAACCCTACTTGACGATGTTGAGAAATGCTTACTTAGGTGTCGGGAGCCATACATACGTCTTTTGTAATGCTATGGATGAGATACTTGACTTTTGGCCTCGTAAATGTGATTAAACCTTCATAGGAGGTGTTTTATGATTTTCGTGGAACATTTGTGGGGTTCAAAATGAGGCTATGAGGACCCCTAAACAAAGTATATTAAGTTTAGGAAGTAAGTTAAAGAATAGGACTTGAAGTATCTAACCAAACCTGCGAAGAGAAGTCGAAAAATGGAATTTTCAAAACACCTCCTATGAAGGTTTAATCACATTTACGAGGGTATCCGGGGTAGTATTGAGCCTATTTTTGCCACGTTTATTATACAACCACAAGTATATACATGAAATTAATGACATATTATATTGGTATGATAAAATTATTCGAGAACGAATTTGGAGTCAAAATGACAGTTTTGCCCTTTAGGTCAAAATAAGCCAAACGTGGCTAGAATCACTTGTTCTTGGGATTGAGGATACGGATATGAGTAGCATGAGTGGGAATATTATTTTAATATGTATAAGACTACTTAAACACGAGAAATTATTGATTTTATCGGGTTAAGTGAATTGGGCCCAAAGAGGACCCAAAAATGAAACGAAAGCATGGCCCAAAAATGGGTCAAAAGACCCATTCTTGCCTTGACCTTCTAGAAGGCCACATTAAATGTTAATAGTGGATAAGGATGGACTTAAGGGGCCGATATAAGGGGCAAGAAATCTTATTTTTATTGCCTTCAAAGTCTCATGCCTTTTAAGATATTTTCCCCAAACATTTCTCTAGTTCCAAAACCCTAAAGAAAATATTTCCTTTGGACTCTTTGGTGAAGATCATCCTATTACAAGCCTTGGTAAGTATTTATTCTCATGGATTAACATATTACATGCATGGGATATTATGTATATTATGATAGTTATGTTGGCAAGGTGGTGAATAGTTTTTTTTGGCTTTTGGTGGAAGATGTGCTATCTTGGTGATTTGAACTTGAATTATGGCTTGTGCCTTTGATGAAAGATCATGGTATGGATAAAATATGAACGTGTATGGTGTTATTTTGTTATTAAACTTATTATTTTTCTATAAGTGCAAATTGTGGGATTTTGGCCGATATGTGCTATGAAGTGTATTAAGGTGAATTGATGGATTATTTGTGATGTGGTGTGAATAAGAAAGTGTAAAGGAGAAGTGTTGTGGTGAAATGTATTGATTATAATGTATTGGTAAATGTTGGGAATATTGGGAGATTTTTGGAATAATAATCTTATCAATGGTTTTGTCAAGGGGAAATGGCATGTTTAAGGGTAAACATGTACTCATTGATGTTATATGCATTGTAGAGTGGTTGGTGGTCAATGTCAATTCCGTTATGTATTTGTGATGTAGAGTGACACATAAATAAGGAGCGGGACTATTGTGTGCACGTCTAAGGTTGTTTATTCGTATTGAGAGTACAAGGTATGTAAGGTTACTCTGTCCGTATCTTTCTGCGGCAAATAGTATTCATGTTAACATCTCACTAGTCCTATTCCGAAATGAGTTAAGGTATTCTATATACGGTTATCCATAGTCATTGTCATATATTTCCTACTCATTGAACATTGGTGAATCTCATGTCTCATATTCATGGTTAATGTTCCAAAAGCTCGAAAAAGGTTATGTTCCAATAGTGATTATACTTATGTCTCTTGTTCATGGAATATTGTCCAATGGTTTCCTTGGTGTTATAGTTCTAACAATGTTATATTGCCAAGTTAGTCACATGTCTCTTACTCATTGGTTAATGATCCAAAGCTTCATATCAAGTTGTGAATATCATGGTATCAATCTCAAAGTAATAAACAAAGTAATGCATATGTGGTCAATGATCAAGTAGGGTGGAAACTTTGGGGGAGAAATGCCTAGCCCAAGTCGATCCCAAAATAAGGGGGCAGTCCTAGAGGCATAAGCCTAGCACTGACCGATCCTGACAGGGGGCAGCTCTAGGGGTAATAACCTAGCTCGAGCTGAACCTGAAATGTTGTATGGGTGGAAGCTCTAGATGTACTAACCTAGCTCGAGCCGATCCCGATATATACATTAATTCATAGGGTGGCAGCTCTAGCGGCATAAGCCTAGGTCGAGCCGATCCCAACATAACGCTATGTTATGTCTAAAACCCACTGTTCAGTCGGGGCCCGGGTATCACAGGTCAAAGGCAAAGATGAATAATCATTGAATCTTAAGATACAAAGAAAGTACCGAAAGCTATATACATGGTTTCCAAAGTACAAAATAGTGACTCATCTACATTGTGACTTATCTATATTGTTTATGCATTTGAACTTGAGTTCCTTGACATACTTACATATCTTACAAGTTTCATATGGCCTTACATACTCAGTACATTTTTCGTACTGATGCCTCTTGGGGGAATTTACCTTATTTGCTGCAGGCGCAGGCACTAGTAGGCCTCCACAGTAGGATTGCCAGTTGTTGCAGATCTTTGGTGAGCTCCAGTTAGTTAGGGGCTTCTCCGAGTCACTATTGTATATATGTTTTGGTGTTGTACATGTTGTATAAAGCGGGGACTTGTCCCGACTTTTAGTTCATTTTGGTCAATGCATTTACTAGAGGCTTTTGTAGACTGTTGTGGGTGTGTAAATGTAAGAAGTATATGTTGTTTTTGACTTGGTGGCCTCAACGGACAAGTTTCGCATATATGAATATATATATCAGGTTCCATGATTCCATTGTCGATATCCAAAGTTATTATGTGATTATGGATTTCTCATAGCATGTACATGATTGAATAGAGGCAAAGCTTGGTTCTCTCGGGCCTTGTCGTCTACGGGTGTCAATCCGTCCCGATGGGATTCGGGTCGTGACAAAGGTGATAAACGAAATTTGTGAAAGCTTCAACAAGTAAGTATTTTCTGAATTTCTTCTTAAAGTTATGTTATCATGTTATTACGTAAGTTTATGATCCGTGTATTTATGCTTCCGCTGCGTAGATGAATTATTCGTTCTAGTAATTGGTATCACGAGTCTTCTTACTTATAACTGATAATGTAATAAGAATTTCATGATTGTTATACATGTTTTAGTTAATAAACACAAATGTATAAATCATGTTGTTTAATGGCTGTTTATCATGTTGTTGATAATGTAACAGAAAGTCCATATTTTATATATCCTTTTTGGTTTATACAATCTTCATGTGTTGTGAATTTTTTATGGTACAAGTGTTTCCTGGAAATATATGTTCATCATGAAATAAGTGTTTTCTGGAAATATATGTTCATCATGAAATAATTGTTTTCTGGAAATATATGTTCATCATGAAATAATTGTTTTCTGGAATTGTTTATCATATTGAAATCTGGATTAAGGGTAAAACTGTTCCTAGTTATGACTATGCCCACCTATAGTCATTACTCACATGCTCTAACGAGCTGTATGGTGACAAGGCCAGGCTGTCAAGACAATTTAATTATGATCCGTGTGTTTAACGTATAATTCATAGATGCAGCGGAAGCATAAACACACGTATCATAAACTTACATAATAACATGATAACATAACTTTAAAATGACATTCAGAAAATACTTACTTGTTGAAGGTTTCAAAAATTTTGTTTATCACCTTGTTCTCCAAGTCTGTTGCCTTCTACTACTTCCTTATTAACCTTTTCTAATCAACACTTGTGTGGACAAGTTCTTTGTTTTTTAAGGAAAAAAGAATAATGAATTTCTGAAAACAAACCCCTATTTAATCCAAAACTCCATTGAAGAAGGAAAGGAAGGGGCAAACGTTTTCAGCATTCATGCTAACTTAATACTACCATAATGAGCAAAATGTTTTTCAGCCTTACTAATCCCATTAAGTGCAAACGTTTTCAACTCTTTATTTATTGGTATTAAGTCACTTTTATTCCTTATAGAAGACTATTAAAATAATATCACTTCTTCCATAAAAATCCTTTTCTTTTCAAATTCGATTAGTTAATCAGGTGTAGCAGGGACCACAGATTTATTAACTGAGGCTTCCATTTATGATATTAATTTGCAAATGAATGAATTACCATATCATAATAAATTATAAATCATTCCACTAAAAATTTGTAATTGCACTCCTCGATATTAACTTCGAAATCTACCATTACATCTTATTTAACTCCCCATGTAAGAATTACCAACACCAATCAATTAAATCAATTTTTTCTAAAAATTTAATTTATTGACTAACTCAATCCTATATTACTATGCTCAAATTATTTCACGTGACGGATACTAAATCCACCTGCAGGATTTACACGTGAAAACTTATAAGCAACCATATAGGGGTGTCTTCTATCTCAAGTCCGAGACATGGTTCTATCAACTAATTATAATTTCCTAAGTGATTTGTCATTATCCAATCTATTAGGAATATATTGACTCGTAATAGAGTCTCACCTTTTAATAGATTAAAATAATAAATCAAACTACATAGATCATAATAATTATATCAAGATTAAGAGTACAAGTACATGTAATGGACTAGAGAAGTTGTTTATTAATATTCAGAATAGAAACAAACATCTCTACTTGGTCCGTTCAATGCATACGAAATGTACTAGCACAAGAAGTTGGAATATTACCACTCCCATAATTAAGATTAAATTATAATTTAATCTTGTGTTACAATCATCAAGATGTTTGTCCAACTTCATCTTTGATTGTGAACATTAATTTAGAACTTATAAGAACCAACAATTTTAATCTTCCATACATGAGTTAAATAACTCCATACACAAAATCGTCTACTTTATAAGTAAAGGACACACATGTCAACACAATGATCTATTCAAATAAAGACTTTATTAAATTAAGTAAATGAAATAAATTGTCTTTACATGGGACGTAAAAATAATACTATAACTTAAACCAACATGGTTAATAGTATATCCTAACAGTTGTAAACCAAGCAATTGTTTACAACATGAGAAACAAGTAGAAAAAAAAACACAAGAAACTGATAACAGGACACCAAAGACCCAAACTACAAAATCCATTACATGTTTCTCATCGTACCATAAATTATTCATGCTAAGTTTTTTGTTTAAATATTTATCAGGGTCGAACATCGAATGTGTACATGTAGTAAATTTAGGTGGACTTAGTCTCGGACAACATAAATATCAATCTTAATCACACATATCAAATGTTAATTTCTAAAGGAGAGAGATCAACACCCAAATGTTCATATATTTTCTTCAACATAATTATAACCTTTGACCACTTATATTTGAGCAAACTGGCCAAGTTTCAAGTAGTTTGATGAAAGTAAACGTTGGGATCAAAAAGAATTTCACGAGAAATTGAAGTAATTTATTGGCTGAACATAATTTGTGATTAGGGGTTGTCTCCAATTAGCTTGTAGAAGTATTTTGTAAATGATTCAAGAAATAGGACCAAAATATCATACCTTGTAAAAATTGGAATATATGGAGTATGAATATATAACTCGTAAAAATCGAAGTAATATTTTGGCTTGGAATTGTAATATCTGGATTCTGGACTATGATACTTGTTGCAGATACCCAAAATTGTGTCTGCTTTTCTGTACTTGTAGTTGCAAGAAAAGATTGACTGACATTTCTGGTCTAGTCTGTTATTGGATAACTAATAAAACTATAAAGAGTTGATTTTCAATTCATCCATTTGCTCGCTATTAAAGATCTTGTGTTTCAATGCATGTAGTACTGTTTTGAATGTCTTGGTTATGACTTATGACAATTGTTGATGAAGCATTTACTCATTAAACTAATGTTTGTATAAAGTTTAAACGACTCTAATTCCTTGGTTTAGGTCTTTTCCATTTGGTAAGATATTAATCCAAATGACTGTAGTTGGTGTGTGAATTGTTAGCATGATGGACTGCTTAAAGATCATGAGTTAATAGTGAATTTTGTATACATTAATGTAATTATATATTGTTGTATATGTGTAATTATAGATATCTGATGTATTAATCAAAGAGATAGAATAGCAGAATTGGAGGGATACAATAGTGGATTTAGAGGGATAGAATAGTTGATCTTTAGGGATAGGAAGGGCGGATCTTTAGGGATGTAATCTTTGAATACTTTCTATTTAATGGAAAGACTCTCAACATTGAGAGACATTCAACACAAACTTGACATGGTATTAGAGCCTTCTCTTGGCTGTTTAGTTTCATAAAGTCCATCTTGGTTCATTTTAATTTTTTTTGGAAATTTTGGTTGTGTTGACTGTTTGTTAACATCTTGGACTTTTGATCTTGGTCATTTTGGTTGTTATTTTGAGTCATCGTGTTTCTAGTTTTCATAGCTATTCAAGAACATGGCTTCACATCAATTCGAATCCTTCAATGTTCGCTTCACTGGAAAAAATCATTCTTCCTGGGAATTTTAATTTCAATTATTTGTCACTTGAAAAGAACTATGGGGGCATATATATGGAAGCAACCCTACTCCTACTGATCTTACAAAGTTAGGTAAATGGAATATTAAAGATGCTCGGGTGATGACATGGCTTTTGGCGTCAATTGACCCTCTTATTGTTCTTAATCTCAGGCCTTACAAGACAGCTATTGCCATGTGGGATTATTTACAAAAGGTTTAGAACCAAGATAATAGCGCAAGACGTTTTCAGTTAGAGTATGAAATTGCTAATTACTCTCAAGGATATCAATCCATTCAGGATTATTTTTTTGGATTTCAGAATTTATGGGCTGAATTTACAGATATTGTTTATGCCAAAATACTTGCCGAATCTCTTTTTGTAATTCAGGAAGTTTATGAACAAAGTAAGTGAGACCAATTTTTGATGAAGTTATGTTCCGAGTTTGAGAGTGTTCGCTCTAACTTGATGAATTGTGACCCGTCTCCCTCTTTGGATGTTTGTTTTAAGGAATTACTCCGTAAAGAGCAGTGTTTTGTCACACAAAATGCTTTAATGCAAGTAAATGATGTCGCTGTTGCATTTGCTGCCCAAGGTAAAGGAAAGGGTAGGGATATGACTAGAACCCAATGCTGCTGAAGAATATGGTCATATTGCTAGCAATTGTGGCAGAAAGTTTTGTAATTATTATAAGCAGTAAGGACACATCATCAAAGGGTGCCCCACACCCCCTCAAAACCATAGGGTCAATGCTTTTCAAGCTGCGATAAATGGTTTCACTACTGAGAACTTATCTTTGGGACATGTTCTTACTCCCGAAATGGTAAGACAAATGAACATGTCAGCATTTTCAGCTTTGGGGGTACAAGGTAATGATACCACATCTAATTTTTGGCTTGTTGATTCTGGCGCTTCCAATCATATGACCAACTCAGCTAGTATGCTAACAAATGTTCGTAAGTATCATGGTCCATCACAAATTCAAATTTCCAATGGTAGTAATTTATCCATTACCAAGGTTAGGGATATTACTAAAACTTTCAAAAATGTTTTTGTTTCACCAAAGCTCTCAACTAGTCTTATTTCAGTTGGACAATTGATAGATAATAATTGTGATGTAAATTTTTCTCGTAATGGTTGTCTTGTACAGGATCAGGTGTCGGGGACGATAATTGTGAAGGGTCCTAAAGTTGGACGACTGTTTCCTATACACTTCTCCATTTCTCGTGTTTTATCTTTTGCTTGTACTTGTATGCCTAGTAAGACTGACGTATGGCATAAGCACTTAGGACATCCAAATTCTATTGTGTTGTCTCATTTATCAAATTCTGGTTTATTAGGGAATAAAAATCAATTTTCCACTGCTTCCTTTGATTGCTTTACTTTTAAATTGGGCAAAAGTGAAATTCTTCCTTTCCTAATTTTGGTAGTCGTGCTACAAAGTGTTTTGATGTCATTCATAGTGATATTTGGGGCATTTCACCAATTCTTTCTCATGCTTATTTCAAGTACTTCGTGACATTTATAGATGATTATAGTTGATTTACGTGGGTGTATTTTCTTCGTTCCAAATCTGAGGTATTTTCCATATTCAAGACATTTTTGGCCTACATTGAGACTCAATTTTCTACTTGCATCAAATTATTAAGATCTGATTCTGGTGGAGAATATATGTCTTATGAATTCAAGAAGTTTTTGCTTGAAAAAGGAATTGTCTCACAAAGCTCCTTCCCATATACGCCACAACAAAATGGGGTTGCTGAACGTAAAAATCGTCATCTTTTAGATGTCACTTGTACTTTATTGATTGAGTCCTTTATTCCATCTAAATATTGGGTGGAAGCTTTGTCTACCGCTGTCTATTTAATTAATACACTACCATCTAAAGTGTTAAATCTTGAATCTCCATATTTTCGTCTTTATCAAATAAAATCCAAGTTATGATAATTTTCATACATTTGGTTGTATTTGTTTTGTGCATCTGCCTCCTTCTCAGCGCAATGAACTTTCTGTTTAGTCTACTAAATGTGCTTTTATGGGTTATAGTACTTCACAAGAAGGTTTTATCTCTTATGATCCATCTTATAATTAATTTTGTGTTTCTAGAAGTGTTGTTTTCTTTGAGAATCAGTATTTCTTTCCTACTCATGTTGAGTCATCTCCTGTTTCTTCTCTTCTTCCTACTTTTAAGGATTTGTCATCTTCTTCGAAGAGGTTCAAAACTAGATTTATGTATGAATGACGTCGATCAACTTTACCCCCTCCCGATTTTGATCCACCACCTGAGACTGCTCCACAACTAGAACCTGAGAATTCTTTAAGGTCTGCTCCTCTTGAGCCTACTCGGCGATTCACCAAAGTATATCAGACTCCTAATTGGTATGGTTTTTCGTCTACGTTAGTAAACATTTCTGTTCCAACTTGTTACGCACAAGCTTCCAAGCATGAATGTTGGCAGAAAGCAATGGAGAAAGAACTTTTGGCTCTTAAAAAAAATAACACATGGGATATTGTTTCATGTCCTTCAAATATCTGCCCAATTGGATGTAAATAGGTTTATTCAATTAAACTTTACTTTGATGGAACTCTTGATCGGCAAAAAGTTAGGTTGGTTGTTCTTGGTAACAGACAAGAGGATGGTGTGAACTATGAGGAGACTTTTAAACCAGTAGCAAAAATGACTGTGGTGTGAACTATTATTGCCATTGGTGCTTCACAAAACTTGCCTCTTCATTAATTGGATGTCAAAAATGCTTTTCTTCATAGTGATCTCAAAGAAGATATTTATATGAAACCTCCACCTGGTTTGTTCTTATCACTTACATCAGATGTATGCAAGTTGAAGCAGTCTTTGTATGGATTAAAAAAATCTCCCAGAGCTTGGTTTGACAAATTTTGGTCTACTTTGCTACAATTCTATTTTGAGTAGAGCAAATATGACTCATCTTTGTTCCTTCAAAAAAAATTTACAGGTTGTGTCCTTCTTTTGGTATATGTAGATGACATAATTATCACAGGAACTGATTCTTCACTAATCACTAGCCTCCAACAATAGCTTAAGGATTCTTTTCATATGAAAGATCTTGGTACTCTTACATATTTCTTGGGATTGGAAGTTAATAGTGATTCTTCAGGTGTGTTTCTAAACCAACACAAATATACTCAGAATCTGATTTCTTTGGCTGGTCTTCAAGGTTCATCCTCCATAGATACTCCATTAGAATTAAATGTAAAGTATCGTCGTGAGGAAGGTGATCTTCTTCCTGATCAACTATATTTCGGTAATTAGTTGGGAGCTTAAATTACCTTACTATTACCCGTCCTGTCATCTCTTTTGCAGTTCAAAAAGTTAGTCAATTTATGCAGGCTCCCCGTCATCTCCATTTGGTGGATGTTCGTCATAGCATTCGGTATCTCCTAGGAACATCTAATTGTGGATTATACTTTCCTAGTGATTCTGATTGGATGGGATGTCCCGATACCCGTTGTTCACTTACTGGTTGGTGCATGTTTCTTGGAGATTCATTGATATCTTGGAAGAGTAAGAAACAAGACCGTGTCTCAAAATCATCAACAGAGGCTGAGTATCGATCTATGTTAACTGCTTGCTCCGAGGTTGTATGGCTTTATGGATTACTTGCTGAGATTAGATTTCCTCAATCTAGTCCTACTCCACTCCATGCCAACAATACAAGTGTTATTCATATTGCTACTAATTCGGTTTATCATGAGAGGACCAAACACTTTGAGGTAGACTGTCATTATATACAAGAAACTGTAGATAAAAGAGTCAGTACTCATCCTCACATATCCAGTGATCTTCAAATAGTTGATGCGTTTACAAAATCCATGGCACTACAACGCCATCAATTTTTAGTAAGCAAATTGATGCTTCTTGATCCACAAGCATCAATTTGAGGGGGGATGTTAGCATGATGGATTGCTCAAAGATCATGAGTTAATAGTGAATATTATATATATTAATGTAATTATTTATTGTTGTATATGTGTAATTATAGCTATCTGATGTATTAATCAAAGAGATAGAATAGCAGCTTTGGAGGGATACAATAGTGGATTTAGAGGGATAGAATAGTTGATCTTTAGGGATAGGAAGGGCGGATCTTTAGGGATGTAATCTTTGAATACTTTCTATTTAATGGGAAGACTCTAAACATTGAGAGACATTCAGCACAAACTTGACATGAATGGCTAAGAATTGAATTAGAATGATTAGAATGAACTGTTTGATCGCAATTTTTCCAAAATCAGTAACAAAAAATATTGTAGTAGCATCCTTGAAAGGTCTTACAGCAAACACCCTCTTTCTCATTACACATAAATATACACATTATTTTCGAAGACCATTCTTACAAGTTCTCAACAGGAAAGTAATTTTAGATGTCTAGACAAATATTTCACATTCCGCTTCCATTATATTTCCTTGTGAATTTATACAAATAGTCCAATGTAACTGCCAGTAATTGGTAGATATTCCCAATATTCCTTTTGCTGAATATACAATATTAAACGGCAGACATGTCATATGTCACAATAACTTCTGATGTAGGTGTTGCCTAAGGTAATGAGGAAAGGAACATGATATAAGATTTCCATCATCTGCTGTTTAGTTTGAACCTAGTAAATATAATTCAATGAGAAATCATAAAATACTAGCCCTGAATATAAATCAATAGAGTAGAGTACTTAGAATATGTCTAACACCCACTGTGAAGAAAAAAGTCTGAAAGATTGGTTAAATCCTTATTTAATTTCATCTAGCAACAAAAATAGGTCACAAGCAAATGTGTTCAATGGAAAAATATCACGTGAAGAAAGTCAGTTTCCATTTCAATCAGAAGTATTCAGAGGTCATGGTACCTACGGACCTCTTTAATAATCTCTTTTTCCTGCTCCATCACATTTTCCACTTCTCAAAAATGGCTTTTTGATGTTGCTTCGAGAACCTGCACTATCGTATTAGCTGTCTGCTGAATCTCCTTATCGCTAAGAAATGATGCAATCTGTAGAGAGAATTTAGTGGATTGTTTAGAAGTGTGAGGCAAGTTCCACATATCAAATAGCCAAAACATGACAAGAAACAAATAGGATTTTCGTTAGATAACTATTAAAAGTATGAAATTGCCTCAGTTGAGGACATGACCAACCTTAATGCAATTGGTTAATGATTTCAATACCTTTGTGTGAATTTCACCATCAGTTTCCTGCATATAAAATGTAACTCAACTTTGGTTACTGAAAAGCACAAATGGAATGATGAAGGAAATTATATAAACTGGAGGTACCTTATCCAGAGCTTCCAACAAAGACGGTACAATTCGGAGCACTTGTTTATGCAGAGAGGAATTTGTATGGTCAGGATCTTGTTTTGTCTCAAAAGAAAGTTTAGCTGAAAGAAGTAGCTGCGGCATGGCATCAACAACAATTATGTATCAAAAATACTTAATAGAAGGGAAAAGAACTGATAAATCAAAGAATAAAAAGGAAGACTTTATCAAGTAAAATGGGTACCTGAAACAACTATTTTATGGATATTTTCATGTTGATCTTTCACCAAGTTATGGAACTGAAGCTTGGCACAGCACATTGGGTAACACTACGAGTCGTGGCCTTGAATCGTTGTAGTAACAGTGAAGAATTTCTTGAAGTGTGAAGTTTGAGTGTTGACTTCGATCACAGGCTACGAGTCATTGGGAGAGGCGACAAGTCGTAGAATGACCCGTCCTGAGCACATTGACCAGTCCCGCAGAGGAACAAATAACAATAGTGTCTATGAGTTTACCATACAATCTACCGTGAGAAGCTACGAGTTGTAGCCAATGTTCATCTTGAGAAGACAACCCTAAAGTTTTGAAAGTTGTAAAAGTGACTCCAGTGGCAATGGGTCACCCAATGATCCATTGGGTGTCCCTATGAGTCATTACTAGCCATCATCACCAGGGTGAAAAAAATCAAGCAACTGACGCTACATCACATGCGACGAGGCGTAGCCAAGCCATACGAGTCGTTGTCACTGCTGACCCAGTTCTCTTATTTTTTTTAGGACATGATTCGCTTATGACTACAAATACTCCTATTAGGTTTTATGTTTTAATTTACATTCTATTACTACTTTTGAGTCACATACTTTTTCTTGAAAGTTAAAAACATCGATTTTGAGGGTTTAATTCATAGTTGAGATTCGTGGTTGTCATCTTCTTCTTCGTAAGTTCATAATTATGTTTTCATTCTAGAATCATTATTGTGTTCTTATGATCAGGAGCATATAAACACCACAACTAGAGTTATGGGAACCGTGATGGATTAACGAAGTATGGTTTGTAGCACATGGTGATTCTCGAAGGGTGTTTGTACATGTATTGTTATTCTCTTCACTTTGATTGCTTTTTAACGGTGGCCAATATTAGAAATCACCTTATATTTACTTACTTTGGAAGAAGTTCTAACTGATAGGAAAAGGGAACAAACAATAGAAACTTGGAGCTATCAACCTTCACTTAATAGCTTGAACCGAGAAAGCATGAAAGCTAATCTAGGATCCAAGATAAGGGTTAAAGTGCAAAACTCATGAGACGAGAAAGTGTGATTGAGGATAGTCATATAATAGGGGCGTAAAGTCATTTAGATAAACTTAACTTATCGATTCTGCAAGCCAAGCACCGAGACAGACCACAAGAACGAAGAACCTACGGATTTATGAAGTTATGGGGAACACAGTCCTAGTGCCTCTCATCTATTGATTACAAACTTGAAGAAATTAGCAATTTCTACTTGTTTGATGATATAATTCAACACACACACACCCCGAATCTACTAGAAAATACGTACTAATTACTTAGAAAACTGCATTAATTAAAATTTTACCCTATTCTTCATGGGATCAACCCCATCCTAATTGGGTTCTATAATTAGTATAGTGACCGTTTTATACTTCATAGAGAGGTATAGTTTGGGTGACATAAATCTCACAGAGAACTAAGGTTATATATAACTTTTGGTTATCATAAAGATATTAAGTTCAAACAATTATTTAGTTTCAAAGACTACTACTTAACTCACAGGAATAAATAAAAAATATTAATATTTAAACAACCAAATGATTGACGAATTTCTTTCAAGAGTAAAAGACATATGATGATGATTTCACTAATTCAAAGAATGAACTTTGAACATGCCAAGTATAATCTCATCTAACTATATTCTCTATTGATCATGAATCTTCTCTTACTACAAATACTATCGACCAAGTATAGAAACTTCCAAGAGCTATTCTATCGAATGAACCCTAGCTAACTAATAAATCCACTAACTTTAATCACACTAAAAATTTTTATCTCTAACCTTCACTTTTAAATATTAGTTATTTATCGCTTAATGCCTTGAAGTGGCGTTGTGTTCAACTAAAACCTAATCTCACCATCTCTCACTAGAACAACAAAGTACGATGGCACCATTGATCGAGGGCCCTTCAATTAACTAAAAACACAACATAGTTGAACAAACGAAAATAAGATGAACAACTTGATTATAATTAAACAAAATTACAAGTTTATAGGGTTCTGTCAATCATCCAAAAAATAATCTAGCTCACTCATGGTAGTATTTAAGAACATAATGTAGATTTTCATAATGAACAAGCAAAAGAAGTAGAGAAGAATGAAACTCTAGGGCTAATTTCAATCGTGTTTTCTCCTTCTATTTTTCTTGCCTCCCAAAAGTTGGTGTCTCCTCACTTAGGTCAAAAGTGACGTCTGTAAAGTAGAGAATAACCCTTCTAGATGAGTTATTGATCTATTTATGCCTCATACAAAGGACCTTTGGATCAAACTACTCTTCTTATTAAAAAAATCCAAAATCTGCACAACTTGGCCTGCTGCTACGCGGGCCTAAAAGCGTAGTCGTGTAGCATATGCCTAATTTTCCAGCAACTCAATTTTTGTCTAGCATCTTCTTTTTTAAAGTTAGCACGAAACGGGCCTGGTAGCATGGGCGCATCATGCACACTGTGTTGCTATGAAATCTTAGTTTTCTTTATTTTTTTACACGTCCAATTGATCCTCTTGAACGTCAGACTTGATTTTGATTGCTTTTCTTTGGCTTCTACTAAGATTTCGTAGCTCAAAAGTAGTCATTTTATCTCCAAACGCGCTCATTAACTCAAATATCATTCCTACACTACGAATCACATGTTATAAGCATGAAATAATTATAATTATAATCAAATAATAACAAAAGAATATGCATCAGGGAAAAATAGTGGCTAATTAAATATATGTATTTTATGTCAAATATCAGGATTGCACTGAACATGTGTAATGCCCTGTAGGTTTGAACGTCCATTTAGAGCTAGAATTGAGCCTATAATACCCTTAGAGTGAGTGGAAATCAATTGGGAACGAGATTGGTAACATTCGGGAGTGTTTAAGGAGAAAAGGAGGGTCGTGCATCACACGGGGGTCAACCAGGTGCCATTGGACATTCAACAGGTAGTCTCATGATCGAGCACTCATGCCCCGACATTGTCCATGTAGGATCCGCGTCTTACAGGCCGCCGCGAAGGGCTATTGCCTCAAGCTCGCAGGGGTACTGTGCAGTACGGGTGGGGGTCGAGCGATGGGGTATGCGCCGCACCCCCTCTATTTTGCCTAACTGGACTTAGTTTTTAACCCGACTTTTTAAAGGTAATTTGGTCGTTATGCCATGAAAACCGTCCCCCACCTATACTAAACGCCCACAAACCCCTAAATATGTATTTTATTTCTCAAAAACATATTCCACCTTCTCTCAAAACCCCAAGGATAAAATTAAATAGGATTCAAGTTTCAAGGCCAAGGATTCAAGCTTTTCTTAAATTTCTTCCGTCAAAAGGAATGTTTGAACACTCCCTATTTCATTTACCATATGAATTCCTAATTTAGTCATTGTAAATGTTTATTATATTGGTTATTTGAATCTAGGGTTAATGACTTGATTTTAAAAAGCTTGATTTAAATCCTCCTTTCTTTATAAATGGATGATTAAAGCTTTGTTTGAGGTTTTGAGACTAAAATGGCTATTCGAAAATGATGGAACTTTATTTCTTGAATTTTGAATGTTAAATGGATGTATATTTCAGCCATGATTTTAAGTCTCTTGAAAACTTTGGAATGCATCAGAAATATCAATGTTTTCCCCGTCTCTTGGATTATGTAAAGTATGAAATAATGTGATGCTTTAATATCCTTATGAAAATTTTATTATGGCTATGGTTATGATTTCAAAGACGGGATTTGAGAGTCTTGAATGTTTAATGAGAATGAAGTTTTGTCATGATAAGAGTGACTTGCAAGTCTTGGTATGACGATTCCAAAATGCGAATGCCTTAATGAAAGACTCTATGCTTAAATGTTATGAAAGATCTTTAATTGGGATTAAAGAGAATTATGTAGTTTACCGAAAAAGTGTACTCCTTGTGATCAATGCTTGAAACCACATTTGTCGACGTGGGGAGGTCTTGTCCTGAAAAATGGATGACCACTGCATGCTTACCTTGCATAGTTTTATACAGCTATGATTATGTTATGATTGGCCAACTATGTTATCTCAGTCTATGTAACAAACATTGACTGAGACCCCGCTAGTTGGGTACTACTAGACCCATTGAAATGCCATGATTTCATGGCACTTTCGATGCTTAAAACAAGGAAAATATGTAATAACTTGGGTACGTTTGGTTGGTATGATGTGTTTTCTATCCAATCTTGTAGGGAAATATGTTATGGAATCAAAATGGATAAGGAGGGAAGAAGCATGCACTAGAATGGAGCATTTGAAGATGAAAAAAAGCCAAGTCAAAATCGGAGGAGTAACCCACAGCAGGGCCTCACGTCCCATGAGTCTACCTACGTCACGTAGGTTGGTAACGTGGTTCAACTCCTGAAGATTGCAAAGTGGCTTAATTTCGATGAGATGATCCCACGTGACGTGGGTTGGTTCCACGATACCAAGTCACGGAACTATGGAAAGTTGCCGATTCTTTTCTTCTACTTTATTTAGGATATGATTCACCTTGTATCTATAAATACCCCTATGTTGTCCTATGTTTAGAGTTAGTCAATTACATTGTTTTAGATTATATTTTTATTATATTGAGTTCATAAACACATTATTGGTTTTGTAATCTTGGAACTTCGATTCTAAGGTTTTCATTCATATTGAGATTTCAGAATTTTCTTCTTATTATGAGTTTACAATTATATTTTCATAATTGAATTCTTCTTGTGTTCTTGCAATCATGAGTAACTAAACCCATCAACTAAGGTTGTGTGAACAATAGGGAATTAACGAAACGGGTTAAGTGCAAAGCAATTCTGAATCGGTGTGAATACATGTATTGTTATTTCTTTCATTGTGATTGATCTTCTAATAGTTACAAACATTAGAAACTAGCCTATATTCTAGACTTGCTCGAGGGAGAGGTAGAGATTGGGAAAAGAAAATAACAACAGTGATTTGAAGCTATCAACCTTTATCTAATAACTTAAGTCATAGCAGGATTAGTTATCTGAGGTGCAGGGCAAGGATTAGTAGTGCGACACTCGGAGACCGAGAGGAGAAGAGTGAAATTCGTCTAACCAAGGTTGAGAGACATTTAGATGAACCTAACTTGTTAGATTTTGCATGCAATGCAGCAAGACAGTTTGCCAGCACAAGCAACCAGTGGAGTTAAGGAATCATTGGGGATCACAGTCCTAGTGTATTTCTCATATTGATTACAAATTCAAAAATCAACAATTATTACTGTTACTATTTGCTTACAAAAACCCCCTTTTTACTTACTTGCCAATTAGTCAGACAAGCGCTCGACCTAATTTTGTCATACTCCCTATAGGATCGACCCCAACCTAGTTGGGTTCTCTATTTGATTCAGTGACCGCGTTATACTTTCATAGAGGTGTTGTTTGGGTGACATCAAATACCGTTGTCGGGGAATACGGTTACAGAGTTGATTAGTTTGCTTGTTGGAGTTTATTGGTTTTATTCTTCTATACTTTTAAGGGCATACGTCGGTGTATGCCCAAAACTAAGAGTTGAGGCAATCCCATGGTTCCACTTGATACTGAGATAAAAAGAACACTGAGAACAAATCGAATAATGGTGAACACCGACAGAGTTCAAAATCCTGCTGTCACGGAAGGTATTCATAAACAACTGCCAATTCATCTGGTTGGTCATGAAACTATGGAACAAATCATTACTCAATTAACAGCTAAGGAGAATGTGAGGCAAACAGCTCTTAGAAAAGCAGATAGAGATCATCAAGGAATGTATGAAGTAGCACAACGTCTTGTTGTACTTGAAGAGAGACAAAGAAGACTGAGGGTACAACAACCACCTCAAAGACCATATGTGATAGTTTATGATAATACCGAAGAAGAGGATGTTTCTTATTTAGAGTCGATTGAGACTGGTGCCATTATTCCACCAGAGTTACCTTAGGGCACTAAGCTCAACATTACAAGTGCCATGATCCACCTGCTAAACTTGGAAGGCGTATTCACCGGTCTTCATACAGATGATCCAAACATGCATGTGATGAACTTTGTGGGGGTCTGCCCTTCATATAATTTTCCTGGAGTTGACCAAGAGTCTATTCGGTTGAGATTGTTTCCATTCTCTCTAACAGGAGAAACTACTTTGTGGTTGGTCGAATAACCATGAGGTTCCATCACCACATGGCAAGAATTGAGAATTTAGTTTTTGGAGAGCTTTTTCCCACCCTCCAAGATGCTACAGTTGAATGATGAGATTTATACTTTCAGACAGCTATATTCTGTAGCACTTTACGAGACTTGGCTTCGGTTCAAGAAGAAATTACAAAATATTTCAAACCATAGTATGAACGGTCGAAATTTACTTGAGTTATTCTACAGAGATTTAAATGCCAATACCAAGGTTGTAGCAGATACTATCACTGGCGGAGTATTTATAAGTCTGAGGTGGGAACAAGCTTCAGAGATTTTAGATCGTATCACTAAGATAAATCGAGGATTGCATACTCGGGAGGCAGATACACCTGCTGGGACATATGCTATTGAAAACTCGATAGCAAAAAGGGCTTTGGATGAATCTATAGCTCAAAAAGTCACACTGTTGAGGATAGAAATTAGCTTGCTAACCAAACAGATTGCGGTAGGAGGTGCTGAGAAGGTGCATGTACTAGGTGCACAAAGTAAAACACCTAGGCATGATGATTATGAATCTTATGAAGAGGCTAAGTACTTGGATCGAGAGGTGGCAGATTTCTGAGCCAAGGGCCAAGGGTCTAATCAAGACTCTTGGAACTCGAGGTAAGGGAATCAAGGCCAGAACTACTATGCAGACAATTACCAAAAGTCAAGATATAGAGACAGAGAACGAGATTATGATGGTGATTAGAGGTGAAAGTATGATTACAACGAGAAGAGTGGTGCATAATTTCCATCGGGTAATCATGATGTTGATTATGGAAATTCAAGAATGGAAGCACTTCTTAATAAACTTATTAAGGGGGCGGCGAATCAAGAAAACTATTTGAAGGAGATTAAGGCAGACATTTCGAAAATAAGTCAAAAAGTTGAGTCTCACTTGACAACAATTAAACAGTTGGAGCAATAACTCGGGCAGATATCTTCAACATTGAATCAGCATCAACAAGGTACACTTTCGAGCAATACCATCCAAAACTCAAAAAATGATGCTCATTGTATGGCTATCATAATGAGAAGTGGGAAGACTCTTAGTGAGGCACCCAAACAAGTTGAGGGTGTTCATGCTACACTGGAAGAGAAAACGAATGCCACGAAAAATGTAAAGGAAGCTATAAAGAAGTATGTTCCATTCCCAAAACTTCCTCTACCTTTCCATCAACATCTAAAGAAAAAAGTGGATGAAAATAAAATTGGTAGTGGGGAGATCATGAAATAAAGTGAAGAGCCTCAAACTGGTGAAAACAAGGTGAATGCTGAAAATGAGAAAGAAAAAGAAGCCCCACAAATGCTAACCCCCATTCCTAAGCTGCCACCTCTATTCCCTCAGCACTTGAAGATGAATAAGGAGAATGTAAAATTTTATAAGTTCATGTCCATATTAAAGCAACTTTCTATAAAACTCCATTGGTTGAAGCTTTGGAACAAATGTCGGTATATGCTAAGTTCATGAGAGAATTGGTCTTAAAGAAGAGAATTGTCAGTTATGAGTCTGTTGGTGATTTACACCATTATAGTGCAATTGTATTCGGTTCTCTTGTGCAAAAGAAAGATGATCCCGGTGCCTTCACAATTCTATGCACAAATGGGTCAGTTAACTTCGCCAGATCTTTGTGTGACCTAGGTGCAAGCATTAACTTGATGATGCTAGCAGTATTCAATAAATTAGGCTTGGGAACCCTCGAGCCAACAAAGATCTGGTTATTGATGGCGGATCTTACGATCAAGATGCCTGTAGGCATATTATTTGATGCTTTGGTCAAAGTTGAAAACTTTATCTTTCTTTCTAACTTTGTTGTCTTGGACTGTGAGGTTGATTTTGAGATGCCCATAATTTTAGGAAGACCATTTTTAGCCACCGGTAGAGCATTAATGGATATGGAAGGGTGAGCTGAAATTCAGGCAGAATAATAAGGAAGTCACATTCTATATTTGCAGAACTATGAAACAGCCAAAGGACATGAGGGTGGTTTTGGAAATAAATAGTTTAGATGACCGTGGAGGCCAACCCAAGGGATATCTTGATAAAGTCTGAGTAATCAAGACACCAGCATCGTGTCGCGATGTTAAATCAAGCACTGTTTGGGAGGAACCCAAGGTGTCTTTCTATTCCTACATTTGCTTTGATTTTTGTTATTTTGATCGACATTAGACCCAGACACCTAGGGTGATATAGGTATGTTCCTAACTCCCTTGTTTTACTTCGGTCTAATTCATGGAAGACAATGCATGCTTATTTCATGGGGCAGAGGTACTTGTGGGTCTATATGTCCTCTTGGGGGTTTTTGTTGTCGTGTTTATTTTTCCTCAAGTGTTATCATAGTATAAATGGCATGTTTAGTTTGTTATTTATATTATTTATGTGTTTTTGTGTTTAATTAGGAGAAAATAGGGGAACCTTAGTGCAGTCCAATTTTGAACAAGTTTTTGATGATGTTTTTGGTGTTTAAAGGATACCTCTCCTGAAAATTTTGTTTTGGACTATGTGTGTAGTATGTTAGTTTGTGACAAATGTTGGATCTTGGTATGACATTAGTATTATAGGCAGAATGACTGTAGCTTACCAATGCATGAACTAGATAGGTAGTAGTCGATAGTGTAACCTTATGCTCTGTGTGTGAAAGGTCATTACTGAGTTCACTTTGTGTGTGTGATCAAGAACTTGCCCGGTTAGTCTTTCCTCGGTTATAGGATAGTGGCTAGGAAAGGATCATATGTCCTTTTTGAATAAGTCCGCTTTTAGCCTAAATGCCCGACCAAATAAAATAAATATCCCTTGATCCCGATTTTGAGACTTAGCTTACCTTCTTCTTTCATTAGCCTATTCACCTTCCCATTTTGACTTACAATGAACCTGTCTTGGCCCTGGTCCCTCCTTGGACATTGTGTACCTCAACTCAGGCTAATCACCTAAGTTAAAGGTGGCTTTATAGGGGTGCATAGTTTGATTTAGGTATGAAGAAGGGGTTAGTAAAAGAAAAAGAGAACATCTTTGGGTGTGAATAAAAAAATGAGTGAAATAAAGAGAAAAAGAAAAAAGAAAAAAAATTGTGTTTTGAAAGTATGAAGAAAATCACACCTAAAATCTGAAAATAAATGAAGAAGAATAAGGGAGAATAAAATGAGAATGGTTGGAAAGTGGAGCCAAAAATAGTGTAGTGTCAAGAAGAGTTGAGTCACCATATCCATATGTACCACACCCGTACCCAAGCCTACATTACAAGCCGATAAAAGTCCTATAGTGATCCTTGTCCAACTATCCAAAAAACTAAGGCATAGAAAGTAAGGGCAAGTCTATGATATTTCACACACACTGTTTGAACTTTTTTGTGAGAGAGAGTGTTTTGACCCAGTCCCTACTTTGATATTCATTAGTATACTGTGAATGTATGGGACTTCTTTGTTGTGAGAGTACATGGGTTGCATTGTTAGCTACTATTTTTTTGGATAATGTCATTTGCATATGTGCTTAGTTGTTTGTTCATAATCTGATGCCATTATTTGATCCCTTCTGTGTCATGATAATATGTTGCATGTATACACACTGTGGTTTTTATTTATAAATGGGAGAGTTCAAAAAAGTTTTAGTGCCAAAAGCAATAAGTCGACTGCTGTCGGTCTCTTAGGTTTCTCTTAGTTAAGCATCGAATGTGTTTATTTTGTGTTGTTCGCCTGAGAACATGCAAACGTTATAAGTTGAGGGTGTTGATGTGTTTCATGATTTCATGGCATTTTCGATGCTTAAAACAAGGAAAATATGCAATAACTTGGGTATGTTTGGTTGGTATGATGTGTTTTCTATCCTATCTTATAGGGAAATAGGTTATGGAAGAACAATGGAGAATGGGGGAAGAAGCATAAAATAGAATGGAGCATTTGAAGATGAAAAAAAGCCAAGTCAAAACTAGGGGGTAACCCACGGCAAGGACTCACGTCCCATGAGTTGACCTACATCAAGTAGGTTGGTACCATGGTCAACTCTTGAAGGTTGTAAAGTGGCCTGATTTTCATGAGATAGACCCACGTGACGTGGGTTGGTTCGACGATACCAAGTCACGGAACTGTGAAAAGTTGCCGACTTTTTTCTCCTACTTTGTTTAGGATAGGATTCACCTTGTATCTATAAATGCCCCTATGTTTTCCTATGTTTAGAGTTAGTCAATTACAGTGTTTTGGATTATATTTTCATTATTTTGAGTTCATAAACACATTATTGATTTTGTAATCTTGGAACATTGATTCTAGGATTTTCATTCATATTGAGATTTCAGATTTATTTATTTTTATTGTGAGTTTACAATTATGTTTTCATCATTGAATTCTTCTTGTGTTCTTGCAATCATGAGTAAATAAACCCATCAACTAGGATTGTGTGAACCATGAGGAATTAACGAAACGGGCTAAGTGCAAAGCAATTATGAACCGGTGTGGATGCATGTATTGTTATTTCTTTCATTGTGATTGATTTTCTAAAGGTTGCAAACGTTAGAAACTATCCTGTATTCTAGACTTGCTCGAGAGAGAGGTAGATATTGGAAAAAGGAAATAACAACAAAGATTTGAAGCTATCGACCTTCATCTAATAACTCAATCCATAACAGGGATAGTTATCTGAGGTCCAGAATAAGGGTTAGTAGTGTGACACTCAGAGACCAAGAGGAGAAGTGTGAAATTCATCTAAGCAAGGTCGATAGATGTTTAGATGAACCTAACTTTTTATATTTTGCATGCAACGCAGCGGGACAAGTTGCCGGCACAAGCAACCGGTGGAGTTAAAGAATCATTGGGGATCACAGTCCTAGTGTATTTCTCATATTTATTACAAATTTGAAAATCAACAATTGTTACTGTTACTATTTTCTTACAAAAACCTCTTTTTTACTTACTTGCCAATTACTCGAACAAGCACTAGACCTAATTTCGTCCTATTCCCTGTGATATCAACCCCAACCTAGTTGGGTTCTTTATTTGATCCAGTGACCACTTTATACTTTCTTGGAGGTGTAGTTTGGGAGACATCACCCATATTGCCCTTGGTTTACTAAAGGTCGGTGTAACTACATAGTTCAGAACTAAAAGATTTTCAAATTACTACTTTATTTTATGTCTCAAATGTTTTCTATTTCATACTTCAGTTATGACAGACTTATGTTATGAAGTTTTCCAAATTATTATTATTATAATATATGAAGTATTTTGGATTCTCTTCCCTGGGGTTACATACCAATACTCATTGTACTGACCGTCTTTGGATGTTACATCTTTTCATGATATAGGTTCCGAAGGACTTGCCCGAGAATCTACCCCGCATTAGGTTTCACTCAAGATTGCTGTCAGTACATGGTAAGCCATCCATTTTAAGAGGGCATATGTTTTCATTTAGTTGGACATTGTACTAGCTTGTTTTATGGTATTTCTGGAGCTATGTCCCGGCTTAGGATTTCTATTCATAATGTTAGAGGCTTCATAGACCAGGTTGAATAATGATTTATGTCGCATTTCAAGACTTGAATTTTAACTATTAATTTTAGTTAAACTTTCTATTTATGGGCCTATTTCACACTTTATTTGTAGTTATGCTTATAATGTAATGCTAAGGGGTCTCTTCGGGGCATCATTGGCCTGGGTACCCATCACGGCTTGGGCCTCGGTTCGGATCATGATAAACTTTGTATCAAAGCACGATTCATGGCCCTAGGGTGTTTACGAAGCTGTGTCGAGCAGATACTTTTTTATGGGTGTGTAGCATGCCACACTTATAAATGGGAGGCAACAAGAAATTTATGAATTTTTTCTTTTTCTTTATATTCTAAGTTCGTACTAGAAAGTCTAGTTCTAAGAAAAAATTTCTGACTCCTACTCATGGGATGCAGACCCATAATGGGGTTCGTACTTCTGGCCCGACTGCTCCTACTGGGGACCCACCAGTCCTCCGCAAGCCTCTAGAATAGGTACCAACCGCACCTAGGCTTCACACTGTGAAGTTTCAAATGCAAAGCTCAGGCAAACCATTCAGATGCTTGCTCATATTATGTCATCTCAGGCGCGTCAGTCAGGTAGTGGTGGTGTTGCCATTGGTTCTTCTAATGCTACCTGAGTGGGTCAATTTATGCTGCTGAATCCATCGACTTTTAGTGGGGTCCAAAGTTAAGGAGGATCCTCAAGGGTTCATTAATGAAATGGAAAATATTTTTAGTGTAATAAATGCTAGTGACACTGAAAGGGTGAAATTTTCAGCCTACCAATTGAAGGAGGTAGCCTATCAGTGGTATGACAAATGGGAAGAGTATAGGGGTAAAGATGCTGAGCCTGTAGTTTGGAAGAATTTGTCCCAAGCATTTCTTGATCACTTATTTCCTCAAGAGTTGAGAGAAGCTAAGGCTAAAAGTTTATGAACTTGAAACAAGGAAAGCTTAGTTTCAAATAATATGATTTGAAGTTTACACAGCTGTATGGTTATGCTCCAAAGTTGGTGTCCAATATGAGGTCTCGAATGAGGAAATTTGCTTCTGGTCTTAAAGATTACTTGGTGCTGGAATGTAAGGGTACGATGCTGAATAGCAATATGGATATATCTAGGTTAGTGGTGTTCATACAACAAGTAGAAGATGAAAATAAGAGGTAGGTAGAGGCTGAGGATAGGCAAAGTAAGAGGGCTAGGCCAGCAGATCATGAGACAAGTTAGTTGTCTAGTGGAAAGTGGGGTAAGAGGTGGCATAAGAAGAAATCTTAGGGCAATGTTCAGTCTTCGGCTAGTGCATTTGCCCCTAATCATTCGGGTGACCAGTGATTTCAGCCTAGCAATGGTTCCAAGATTCAAGGTACTCAGTCTCAGGCTAGTGTGGCTCTATCAGCTCGTTCTTATCCTTCGTACCGCACTTGTGGGAAGTTCTACCGTGGACCTTGTTGTTTGGGCAAGGGTGTGTGTTATAGTTGTTGTCAGGCTGGTCATTTTTAGTGGGAGTGCCCTTCGGCAAAGGGAACTTTTGGGGGAAATAAGGCCCAAGTTACCTCTTCTTTAGCCCCAGCAGCTAAGGGTGATACTTTTAGGACCGATGGGGGCCGTTGATGTCGCCCAAAATATACCTCCAGAAAAGTATAATGCGGTCGTTGTATAAACTATAGAACCCAACTAGGTTTGGGTCGATCCTGCGAGGAATATGGTTAGAATCTAGGTCAATGTGGTTTTCAATGGGGGAATTTAAAAGAACAAGTAAAAATTTTTAGTTTGAAGTAACAAGTAAACAAATATCAATTTATGCTGAGAAAGTCAATGAGAATGATGAACTAGGATTGTGTTCCCCATGACTTCGTAAATCCGTAGGTTCTACGTACTAGTGATCTATTCCGATGTGTTGCATGCAAAATCTAACAAGTTAGGTTCATCTAAATGTCTCTCGACCTTGGTTAGACAAATTTCACTCTTCTCCTCTCGGTCTCCGAGTGTCGCACTACTAACCCTTGTCCTGGATCTCAGATAATTATTCCCGCTAAGGCTCAAGTTATTAGATGAAGGTTGATAGCTTCAAATCTCTGTTGTTATATCTTTTTCCCAATATCTACCTCTCTCTCGAGCAAGTCTAGAATACAGGCGAGTTTCTAACGTTTGTAACCGTTAGAAGAGCAATCACAACGAAGAAAATAACAATACATGCATTCACACCGTTTCGAAAATTACTATGTATTTTAACCTAGTTCGTTAATTCATCATGGTTCCCACAATCTTAGTTGTGGTATTTAGCTACTCATGGCTTGAAAATCACAATTAGAAATCATAGACAAAATCATAATTTTGAAATTACAAATTGAGTAGAATAAATCCGGAATCTTGAATTCTCAAAGAAAAATCAATAAAGATGGAGAAGAAAAGAATAAACTAATTTTCTCCGGCCTCCACGGCGACTCCAAGCTTTCTCTAAATAAAAAGTTTACAAGTTACCTCTCCAAGGTTTCAATAATCTGAAAGTTATGAAAGTTGGAATATTTATAGGTGTAAGAAAAAACCCCAAAATAAAATAACTGAGTCCAAAATGGACTGGGAAATAAAAACCCAGTCCAAATTGGACTGTATTGCGCCAACTAGTGCAGCCGCCACTAATTTCTTTTCAATTGTATAGCTGCCACATGGCAGCGGCCACGTCTTCTTCAATTTAATTTGTTTTGCAGCATATATACTTATATAATATTATATTCAATTTAATCCATTAAGCTACCTGCTGGATTTCCTTATATATCTTCTCGATTTTAATTCCATTTTTGCTCTAAGTTTCTTCATCTTCACACCAATTTAATCCTACAAATAAAAATATAATATTAAGCAAAATTCATAAAATTAATGCTCAAAAAGGACAAATAAAATTACTGAATATGAGGCAAATAATGACTAAATATATGCACTTTTGGCCTCACACCAACCGTAACCATTTGTATGCACTATCTAATCGTCAGGATTCAGAAGCCCTGCCAGATGTTGTCACGGGTATGTTACAGATTTTCTCCTGTGATGTTTATGTGTTACTTGATTCCGGCTCCACGCTATCATATGTGACCCCTTACGTGGCTGTGAGTTTTGATTTTGTTCCCGACACTATTTCTGAACCCTTCTCAATCTCTACTCCTATTGGTGAGTCTATTATTACTAGGCAGGTCTATAAAAATTATGTTGTGTTTATCCTTCATTGGGATACTATGGTGGAGTTGGTAGAACTTGATATGGTGGATTTTGATTTAATTCTGGGAATGGATTGGCTCCACTCTTGCTATGCTACCTTGGACTGTAGAACCCGTAGAGTAACCTTTCGCAACTATAGAATGGGAGGGTGAACCTTAACAACAAAGGAAAAAATCATTTCATACTTAGGGCCCAGAAATTAATATCTAAGGGTTGTTTGTACCATTTAGTTTGGGCCAAAGATTCTAGCAATAAAAGTCCCTCACTACAGTCTGTTCCTTTAGTCAATGAGTCTCCCAAAGCTTTTCCCGATGACCTTCCTGGAATTCCTCCTAATAGGGAAATAGACTTTGTTATTGATCTTTTGCCTGACACTCTACCTATTTCCATTCCTCCATATAGAATGGCTCCGACAGAGTTAAAGGAGTTAAAGGAGCAATTGAAATATCTTCTTGAGAATGGTTGTATCTGTCCTAGTGTTTCTCCCTGGGGTGCTCCCGTACTCTTCGTGCGAAAGAAATATGGGTCCTTTCGTATATGCATAGACTATCGTTAGTTAAATAAGGTCATTGTGAAAAATAAATACCCTCTTCCTAGGATTAATGATCTTTTCAACCAGCTTCAGGGTGCTAAGTGTTTATCCAAAATAGATCTTCGTTCGAGTTAAGATCAATTGAAAATTAGGGAAGTGGATATTCCCAAGACCACTTTTTGAACCCAATATGGCCATTACAAGTTTCTAGTTATATCCTTTGGTTTGACTAATGCACTTGCAGCCTTTATAGATCTTATGAACAACGTGCTTAGACAGTTTTTGGACCTATTCATCATAGTCTTCATTGATGATATTCTGGTATACCCCCGGAGTTAGAAGCAACATGCTAATCACCTCTGAATCATACTTCAGACCCTTAAGGACCGAGAATTGTATGCCCAATTTTTTAAGTGCAAATTTTGGTGTAATACTGTGACTTTTCTTGGTCATATTATTTCTAGTGAAGGGATTAAGGTAGAGCCGCAAAAGATTGAGGCGGTGAAGAAGTGGCCTAGACCGACAACTTTGACCGATATTAGAAGTTTCTTGGGTCTGGCGGGGTATTATAGAAGGTTCGTGGAGAATTTTTCCTCTATAGCCACTCCACTAACAAAGTTGACTCAAAGGAAGGTGAAGTTCTTGTTGTCCGATGCTTGTGAGGGTAGTTAAAAGTTGAAGAATCGTTTGACCTCAGCTCCTGTTTTAACACTTCCCAATGGTACTGAAGGATTTGTGGTGTATTGTGATGCGTCCCGAGTGGTACTTGGTTGTGTACCTATGCAGCATAGGAAGGTTATGGCTTATGCTTCTAGGCAACTTAAAATACATGAGAAGAATTACCCGGCTCATGACCTTGAGTTGGCGGTTGTGGTTTTTGCACTCAAAATTTGGCATCATTATTTATATGAGGTGCACGTGGATATTTACTCATATCACAAGAGTTTGCAGTATATTTTCACACAAAAGAAGTTGAATCTCAAGCAAAGGAGGTGGCTTCAATTGCTAAAGGATTACAGCATGAGCTTGCACTATCATCCGGGTAAAGCTAATGTTGATGTTGATGCTCTTAACAGGTTGTCCATGGGGAGTCTTTCCTATGTCGATGAAGAAAAGAGGGGTTTAGTGAAGGATATTCACCGACTTGCTAATTTAGGAGTTCGACTATTGGATTACAAAGATGGGGGAGTGATTGTTCACTAAGTGGCTAAGTCGTCATTAGGTGTTGAAGTTAAGGAAAAACAAGTTAATGATCCCATACTCATGCAAATCAGGAAGGTATTGGTCAATAAAAATTTTTGTCTTTCGAGATTGGGGGAGATGGTGTTTTGCAGTATCAAGGGAGATTATGTGTTCCCGACGTTGATGGGCTGCGAGAGAGGATATTGAACGAAGCCGATGTTTCCAGGTATACTATTTATCCTGGCTCTACTAAAATGTATCATGCTTGAATTGTCAACAAGTTAAGATTGAGCATTTGAGGCCTGGTAGTATGTCTCAGGAGATAGCTATTCCCATATGGAAGTGGGAGATGATAAATATGGATTTTATCACCGATCTTCCGCGTTCTCGGAACTAGTACAATTCTATTTGGGTCATTATTGATAGGATGACCAAGTCTGCTCATTTTTTGTCTATAAGGGCAAACTATTCTGGAGAGGACTATACTAAGTTGTATATTCAGGAGATTGTTTGATTACATGGAGCACCTGTGTCCATCATATCTGACAGAGGTACGCAATTCTCTTCTCAGTTTTGGAGATCTTTTTTAAAAGGTTTGGGTACGTGGTGAACCTTAGCACTACTTTCCATCCCCAAGTGGATGAACAGGAAGAATGTACTATTCATACTTTGGAAGATATGCTAAGATCTTGTGTCATTGACTTTAAAGGTAGTTGGGTGGATCACTTGCCTCTTATTGAATTTTCTTACAATAATAGTTACCACTCTAGCATCCAAATGGCTCCTTTTGAGGCTCTTTATGGTAGAAGGTGTAGATCACAGATTGGGTGGTATGAATTGGGTGAAACCATATTGTTCAGGCCTGATCTTGTTCACCAGGCGATGTATAAAGTTAAAGTTATTCGAGAGAGGCTTAAGACTGCTCAAAGTCGTCAAAAGTCCAATGCCGATGTAAGGCATAGGGAGTTGGAGTTTGACATTGACGATTGGGTATTCTTGAAGGTTTCTCCTATAAAAGGAGTGATGAGATTTGTGAAAAAGGGTAAACTCAGACCACGTTACATTGGTTCGTATTAGATTCGGAGAAAGTTTGGTAGTGTTGGTTATGAGCTAGATTTTCTCACGAGTTTAGCATCGGTTCACCCAGTGTTTCACATGTCTATGCTTAAGAAGTGTGTGGGTGATCATTCTCTTATGGTTCCATTGGAGAACATTAGTGTGACTGACTCCTTGTCTTATGAAGAAATTCCTATTGAGATTTTGGATAGACAAATTCTAAAGTTGAGAACTAAGGAGATAGCGTCGATAAAAGTGTTGTGGAGAAATCAAAAGGTAAAAGAGGCTACTTGGAAAGCTGAGGAAGACATAAAGACTAGATATCCCTTCTTGTTTCCAACTTTAGATGACGTCGTTTAAGGTATTATTTCAATAGTCATTTCTTATTCTTCAAAAATTCATGCCTTAAAGTTTCTAATGGACTATTCCTTCATGCAAAAAGGGATCCTCGATCATCATTCGGGGATGAATGATCCCAAGGGGGGATAATTTAATGCCCCATAGGTTAATGTCCATTTAGAGCTAATCGAGCCTATAGGACCCTTAGAGTAAGTGGAAATTGATTGGGAACGAGATTGGTAACATTAGGGAGTGTTTAGGGAGAAAAGGAGGGTCGTACATGGCACGGGGGTCAACCCCGTGTTGGACCCACATTGTACAGGCCACCGCGAGGGGCTACTGCCTCGAGCCTGCATTGGCCTCGCACCACAAGGGTCCTGTCACTTAATGGAGCCGCGCCGCACTAGAGGGGGTCGTGCGATGGGGGTGCGCCTCACCTGCGCCCCCCCCCCCCTATTTTGCCAAACGAGACTTAGTTTTCAACTCGACTTTTAAAGGGTAATTAGTCCTTATGCTATGAAAGTTATCCCCCCCCCCTATACTAAACGGCCCCAAACCCCTAAATATGCATTTCATTCCTCGAAAGCATATTCCACCTTCTCTCAAAACACCAAGGAGAAAATTAACTAGGGTTCAAGCTTCAAGGCCAAGGATTTAACCTTTTTCTCAAATTTCTTCCGTTAAAAGACATGTATGAACACTCCCTATTTCACTTACCATATGAATTCCTAATTTAATCATTGTAAATGTTTATTATATTGGTGATTTGAAGCTAGGTTTAATGACTTGATTTTGAAAAGCTTGATTTAAATTCTCCTTTCTTTATAAATAGATGATTAAAGCTTTGTTTGAGGTTTTGAGACTAAAATGGCTATTCAAAAATGATGGATCTTTATGTCTTGAAATTTGAATGTTAAATGGATGTATATTTCATCCATGATTTTAAGTCTCTTGAAAGCTTTGAAATGCGTGAGAAATATCAACGTTTTCCCCGTCTCTTGAATTATGTGAAGTATGAAATAATGAGATGCTTTAAGTTCCTAATGAAAATTTGACTATGGCTATGGTTATGATTTCAAAGACAGGATTTGAGAGTCTTAAATATTTAATGATAGTGAAGTTTTGGCATGATAAGAGTGACTTGCAAGCCTTGGTGTGATGATACCAAAATGTGAATGCCTTAATGAAAGACTCCATGATTAAATATTATGAAATATGTTTTAATTAGGCTTAAAAAGAATTGTGTAGTTCACCGAGAAAGTGTAGTCCTTGTGACCAACGCTTGAAACTGCGTTTGCCGACTTGGGGAGGTCTTGTCCTGAAAAATGGATGACCACGGTATGCCTGCCTTGCAGAGTTGTATGCAACTATGATTATGTTATGATTGGCCAACTATATTATTTCAGTCTATGGGGCAAACATGGACTGAGGCTCCGCCAGTTGGGTATTACTGGACCATAATACCCGAGGGTTACTAAAGGTCGGTCTAACTACATAGTTCAGAACTAAAGGATTTTCTAATGACTACTTTATTTTATGTCTCAAATGCTCTCTATTTCATACTTCAGTTATGACATACTTATGTTATGAATTTTTTTCAAATTATTATTATTTTATTATATGAACTGTTTCGGATCCTCTTCCCTTGGGTTGCAAATTATTATTATTATATTATATGAACTGTTTCGGATCCTCTTCCCTCGGGTTGCATGCCAGTACTCATTGTACTGACCATCCCCGGATGCTACGTCTTTTCATGATGCAGGTTCTGAATCACTTGTCCGAGAATCTGCCCCGCATTAGGATTCACTCAAGATTGCAGTCAGCTCATGGTGAGTCATCCATCAGCACGCGGTGAGTCATCCATCTTTCAGAGGGTATATGTTTTCCTTCAGTCAGACATTGGACTAGCTTGTTTTATAGTATTTTCGGGGCCATGTGCCGGCTTAGGATATCTATTCATAATGTTAGAGGCTTCGTAGACCAGGTTGAATAATGATTTATGTCTTATTTCAAGACTTGAATTTGAGCTATTAATTTCAGTTAAACTTTTTATTTATGGGCCTATTCAGCACTTTATTTATGGCTATGCTTATTATGTAATGCTAAGGAGTCTCCTCGATCCATCACTGGCCTAGGGTACCCGTCACGGCTAGGGCCTCGGTTCGGGTCGTGACAACATGCAAGCAATAGATTATCTTGAAGTTTCTCCAATTTTAAAAGAAATTTTTTGAGTTTTTTTCTTACAGAAAATAAAGTACTTGGTGAATTATGATTTAATTTTTTCCTTCTTAAGATGGTCATACTTTGCATTAATAAGTAGCTAATTATATTTAATGAATATGATTTTGGTCATATATGAATTCAATGAATCCAAGCCAGCTAATGCAAAGTTGGAAAAAGAGAATAGTGGTTTTTTTGTTTCTTTGTCATCTTCTCATAAAAATCATGATCTATAAGTTGCATTCACTTTTTTGAAACATTTTTTTTTTTACAGAATTAGTGTTTTTTATGAATTGTCCATTTTTTTCAAATTGAGTTTCGAATTTTGAAAAATATCTCTAACAATGTGTTTGCAACTCACTTTTTTTTTAAAAAAAAGTTCTAATTTTAAAATTTGTCCTAATTTTTATATCTTTATAAAAATAATCCTATCTTTATATCTTAAAGAATAGTTAGTAGCTTAAAAAAAGAATAACTAGCTAGTTACAAGTTTTTGCTTTT
This sequence comes from Capsicum rhomboideum, assembly GCA_031232105.1. Classification (NCBI taxonomy): domain Eukaryota; kingdom Viridiplantae; phylum Streptophyta; class Magnoliopsida; order Solanales; family Solanaceae; genus Capsicum; species Capsicum rhomboideum. The sequence continues at coordinate 155,568,811 of CP124714.1, forward strand.
TCTCTTTTTCCTTTTTAAACTAATGGATCTTTGTAATACAGTAGTATTAGAATGAAACCCTTAACTCTATTTACAAAAACAACAAAGATAAATGCACATTATTCCCCTATGAAATAATCATAACCAATTGCACCCTCAATATTATCAAAGTGTCAAAAAGAAAGCAACCCCCCTCCACACAAACAGAAAAAAGTATGTTAACGATGTAAGAATTATTTACACAATTATTTATTTATGAGTTAATTACGCATATATTTTGATCAGAAAGCATTACTTTGAACATAATAAGAATGGTAAATCACGTACTATTACATGTTAAATTATACATATTGTGAAAAAATAGGCATTAATACATAAATAAAAACACAAACTTGGCCTCAACTAATGTTTAGTTGAGGTGTCTAGACGTACACTCTCAAAGTTGGAGCGCTTACTAGTCAACTGATGCCAAGTTTGAGTATCTATTTATGTATGATGCCAAAAAGTTATATTGTAACAATGTATTTACTTGCTCATTTTAGGTAAGAAAATCTTAGGTGGATTTCATTGCGCTCTCTCTCTCTCTCTCTCTCCTATGTATCTATAAATATATATAGAGAGAATATTTTAAATAAATTTTGGAGTTTTATTTATCAATCATCACAAAAAATAAAGGAACAAAACATGACATGGGCTAAAACCCAAGTCTGAAAATAACAAAACAAAACTAAAAAGAAAAGCCCAAAACCCACCCGGTCCATCTACCCCTTTTACATATACCCTTGAAACTAGGGTTTCCTAAATCATTCATTCTCCCAATCTTCATCTCCCTCCCTAGAACACCTGAGAAATGGCGCCGCTGTGGAACTTCAAGTTCATACTTCTCTTTCTTTGGGTTATCAGCACTCTTTCCTTGTCCTCCATTGCTTGTTGTTTCAGCTTGGAGAAGTAGGTCCATCTTTCTAATCTTCTTCTTTTCTTCTGTATCTTCATAGTGTTTTCCATCACTGCTTCCTCTTTGCTTCAGCTGTGTTCTCTAGTGGATGGGGCATTCATCAGCTTTTTTTGCTTTGCTTAGGGATTCCGTCATGTGGGATAGCTTAACTTCACACGGTAAGCTAAGATTCCTTACCTCTTCTTCATTATTTATACATTTTCCTAATCCTCTATTTCTACAGATGTAGCTGGTATGGGGATAATGGGATGCTCTGATCCACCAACAATTAACAATGATTAAGCTAGATCCCTTTCATCTCACCAACATTCCCGGTATAGCTGGTATAGAAGTTCATTGTCTTACATCACTTTATATTTTCATCTCAGTTCTCTGTGTTTCTCCTTCCTCCTTATATATTACTTTCAATTCGAACTCGAATGAACTCTCTGTTCGGAAAAACTTTCTGGCAATAAAACAAGGAAATTTCTCTTTCGGTTGAAAATCTCCGTTATGGGAATCATATCCAAAAACATTTCATCAAATATCATTTATTAGTAAGTACAAAACTTTTATCTCTTTTTTCATTCGTTCACTCACTTCGTCAGATTGACTCATTATATGACTCTCTCGCCCGCCCCCCCACCCCCCAACCCCCTACACACAAAAGCGGAAAAAAAACAAATTGGGTGGACATGTTTGTCTTGTTTATCATTTTTCTTTTTGTTCTTTATTCCTCCAATTTTATTGTTATAGTATTTTTTTAAATTTTATATTGTGAGAGTTTAATCACATAGAATGATTAAATGGTATGTCCATTGGTACTTTTAAGGATTAATTTTAAGTATATTTGAAGCATTTTTAAAAAGGGAAAGCATCATCCTCATTTTTTAAAAAGGTAATTTTATAATTGAACTAAAGTACAATCGATATAAATGTACAATTTAGACTATTTATCTGATCAAATTTGGAATTAGATGTAATAGAGAAGAATAAATTTTAAAGGGGTTTAATTGGTTCTGGAAATTTTTGGTACTTTTTTATACAATAAAAAATCTACCCTAATTAGTTGATATGGTTTTAGATTTATATTGAAACATAGTATATAATTTGCAAAACCTAAAAATTAGTTCAGTACGGTTTTCGGTCGATTCAATTAGTTTCTAAGAAGTCATTGACACTCCTACTATAATACCTGAAAGCAATACTAAAAGACTAATGTGATGATACTATAGTTTTCGTACATATGACATGCATTTTTAAATTATTTTTTTTTCATTTACATGTGAACTCACTAATAATGAGATTTTCATTGGGCTAATCAATTTCAAAAGATAGAAAATGAAGAAAAGAAAAATCTATTAATTGAATAAAATGCAGAGGTGTGTGTAGCTTAGCTTTATACATTTTTAAAAAAAAAAAAATTGGGGTAGGGGAAGGGGAATAGGGAGGGGATTACATATACATGCACACAATTTAGGCATAGATAGATACATATACAAAGCCAGATGCAATATAACAACATCGGGTTCATTTGAATTTATTATTTTAGATGCATAGTATAAATGAAAAAAATCACTAAAAATTATAATAAAATAATAATTATGGGCCCATAATTTGAAAATAAAATGAATTCAAAGATAAAATTTTAAAAGGTGAAAGATTTCAAATTAAATTCTGAATTCACCCCTAAATTATAACATATATCTTATATTAATATTCACACCATATGCGCATCTTAGTTAATGTTTGAAGATGTATTTGACTATTATGTTGTTTGTGTAATTCATAAATTTCAAATCAAAGAGTTAATGCTTAATACTTTCATGGATTCTTCCAATATAATTTATATATTTGTAATAATTATTTTTTAACATTTATAGGTGGATGTGTTTGTCATAACTCAGGTCAATTAGCTACTTACCTTGACATCATGTGACACAATAGGAATTTTCAAATTCAAACTTTTAAACTTTGTCTTGAATTCGAATGTAGAAGCCTTAAAATTTTTGAAATAAAACAAAAAAACATTAGGATATTCAAGTGTTCACACTTGATTGCATCTGGATTGTTTGTAGCTAACTACAAATTCTAATCGGCATACTACATATACATTTAACTTGGCCTCAGCTGGCATGCCCTTCAACTTTGGATGTTCACAAGTAGAAACTTAAACTATAAGAAAATTGAAATACTAGAAACATGCATCCTACCTGATAAATCTCATACGATTTGACATGTAGGATGCATGCATCTCAGGCGATTTAGTTTTTTGTGATTTTTCTTTTTCCTGTTTCTCCCTTTCTACAGTTTTAATAATTCAAAGCTTCTGCAATTTGATAAAGAAAATTGTGTATTTTTACTCAGGTGGAAGATGGATTCAGGGGATGGCTCTATTTCAAAGAGGACAAGAGAAAAACTTTAAAATATATGGTAGATTTAATTTAGAAGAGGAACAAGTTGAGTCAAAGTGGTAATCCTACTACTTGTTCTGTGAATATCAATATCGGAGAGTGATCTTGATGTTGTTAATGTTGAAGAGGAAGCTCCTGTAATACGACCTCATCTTCTGAGTCGGATCCGAAGCTTCATGTGATGAAGATACTGATGATTCAGAGTCAGAGAATGATCCTGATGTTTTTATCATAGAGGAGGAGGAGGCTGGTGCAAATACCTCAAGATTTTGGTCCAATGTTGAGTTAAGAACATCGGAATAATCTACTGATACAACCTCATCAAATGCTTCAAGTGATAAAGATAATGATGACCCCAAGGATAAGGATTATCGGGTATCATCAAGTTCTAGCCAGTTTGATCATGAGGAATCGGAAGATGATGATGTGAGTTGTCCCCAGCTTTCCATTGAGGGTGAAAAGTACAACAAACACAGAGTATATCTTGTTAGGTGTGATTTTCAGCCTCAACGGCAAGATGAGGACAACTCATATCATCACCTTCTAATTCCTCATGATCAGATTGGCTAGAACTTGATGATAACTGGTAATCCTTGTCCTTGGGGTCATCATTATCTTCATCACTTGAAGCTTCTGATGAGGTTGTATCAGTAAACTTTTCCGGATGTTCTTAACCCAACATTTACCAAGATCCTGAGGTATTTGCAGCCTCCTCCTCCTACTCTATGATAAACACATCAGGATCATTCTCCGACTCCAAATCATCATTATCTTCATCACATGAAGCTTCGGATTCCAACTCAGAAGATGAGGTCGTATTTACAGCACCCTCCTCTTCAACGATAACAACATCAGGATCTCTCTCCTCCTCCGATGAGTCATCATCATCAGATATTTCCTCGAAGAAAAGTTGTTTCATGATGGACTCATTCGTTCCTGAAGTATTTGCAGCATGTTTACTGTGTAGTGACATCAAAATGGGAGGTTGACAAGATTGAACAGCAGATGAGAAAAAAGTATCATTCAGATGTACTTTTATCTAAGAATGAAGGGAATACAGATCCTTCATGTTCTGTGTCAGAGGATGACATACTAGAATCCATGGTTAAGCATGAAGGCCGTATATTTTTGAAAAACTATCTCATGCACCACAGGTGGTGCCTACTACATCTTTTAATTCTTATAACCAACCTTCAAAAGTGAGCAGTTAGGTCAGTATATACGTGTTTTCTTCTCGTTTGCAGGTACATGAAGCAATGGGAATTATTTAGTGTATTTTCTTAACCGCCTGTCTTTGAAAATTAGCTGAAATGCTTTATCTCGTTTCTTTCAGATTGTTGGCCGAAATGCAGGGATTCTTAGTGGAACCCGCGGTTTTAGCGGCGAAGTTGAAGAAAGAATTCAATAGGAGAAGTTCAGTATATAATTCAATAGAAATGAAAAAGATTCTAATTTGCTAACTTCTTCTAACTAATTCAACAGCCCGTAACTAATTGCTGATATGGCGGCAAAGCTAACTAACTTGACTAACTGATTCATTTTTGTGAGACAGTACTCCTTGGTGCAAAGAGGTCTTTGAACTCAAGGATCAAAATTAGGCTGGCTGTGGATGGTTTTAGGTGGGGTAGAGGTAGGCCGAAGAAGTATTGGAGGGAGGTGATTAGGCATGACATGGAGCAGTTAGTACTTACAGAGGACATGACCCTTGATAGGAAGGTGTGGAGGGCGCGAATTAGGGTAGAGGGTTAGGGTGTAGGAAGGCGTTTGTATTAGTAGGGAGGAGGGTGGGAAGGATTGTTTTGTTTGTTTCTGTGCCTGTTGCTTTTTGGGCAAACCCTTGTTCGCAGGGGTTTGGTATGTTTGGGTTTCCCGAATGAATAGTTTATAGTATTATGTTGTGGGTGTCGTGTTTTTTTTGTGTTTTTTTTTGTGTGTGTTTTCTCTGTTATGGTGACCTGTTCGGAGCAGGGGGTCTATCGAAAACAGCCTCTCTACTTCGCCTGAGGTAGTGGTATGGACTGCGTACACTTACCCCCCCCCCCTAGACCCCACCTGGTGGGATTACACTGGGTATGTTGTTGTTGTTGTTGTTATTGTCAACTCATTAAAGAATTCCCAAGTAGCATGATCTGCTGACTTTTGCTTCAGCAATGACTTCTTCTTTGACAAACCATCAATAATTGATTTCATTCAGAAGATCCTTAGCAGTAATTCTCTCATGCATTTTTCCTACCTACTCCACGAAGGTTAAATCCATTTTCACAATATTCATGAGTCTGTCCTAAGCTATTGATGGCTGCAAAAGGTCTTCCATTTTGTCCAGAAGATGCAGTCCCTTCAACTGTTGGACTCGTGTTTCTCAATAAAGGGCTAGGAGAGTGCAATAACATAAACAACTAATTGGCCTGGTCCATTCTCCTTGAGAGCCTCAATGGCGGAATATGGACCAGAAGTCTCGATAATTGATGGCTTTTAATCATGCAGCAATGCAACAGTTCACATCATTATCAATATTCTCATCCTCAAATGTATTACTTTCTTTTTCAACCCACACTTGTACTCCTTCCTGTGTAACTAGGTTTGGTCTTTCTACTGTTACTAGGAAGGGTGATTTTTCAATCTCTTCCCATAAATCATAAATCAAATATGAGTGATTTATCAATCTCTTCTAAGTTCTCATATCATTCTCAAAGTCAAACTATAAATCGGAGGAAGGCATGACCTTGTAAACGATTCTATCAACTATGAGCTTGCCATGAGAGCACTTCTTTCTGATCACTATCTAAAGATTTTGTTGTTGAGAGTTGTATTGCTTATTCTTCCATTCTAGCAGTCGTAGTATTTTTCTGGTAGTTTATTGTTTATCCCATTTCTGTTACTAGTGGATGTTTCTTGCACTTCGATTATCGTAATACTTTCCTAGTATACTTTTTCAGGCTTTGTTTAGCATATTTGTCTTGGCTTCTTCATTTCCATTAATTTTTTTTCGAACTATTTTTTACTATTTTTACTTGAGCCGAGGGTCTATTGGAAACAACCTCTCTACCTTCCAAGGTAGTGGTAAGGTCTGTGTACACACTACCTTACCAAGACCCCACTTGTGAGATTACACTGACTATGTTGTTGAATAAAATGCAGTTGTGTGCATAGCTTAGCTTTATACTAGCACACAACTTAAGTCAGATGCAGCGTTATGATATAGAGTTCATTTAAATTCATTACTTTAGACGTATATATAAAATATCACTAACATTACAATAAAATAATAATCATGAATTCATAATTTTAAATTAGAGATAAAGGTCAAAGACTCACCTAAACTATCTCTTTTTTTGAGTTTTATACTTAAACTATTGAGAGTGTGAGTTTTATACCTGAACTATCACCCAATGATTAGTGTTAAGGGTTAAAAACTTCAAAAAGGTGTAGAGAGATGAGTGGGATCCCACCACCCTTAATTAAAGTTCTCAAGTTCGATTCCTAAAAATTGAAAAACCTCTAGAAGAAAATTACTTCTCTTTTAATCAACCCTAGGCTACATGAATCTAAATCAGTCAAACCAATAAGCTCCAGATACCACTTAGTTATGCCAAAACAAAAAAGAGCAACCGGAAAAAACATAAAATAGGAAAGCAATAAAACAACAAAAAGCTACCAAAAAGGAATAATAATAGAAGAAGCTTTAGATCCAATAGCTTTACATTCTAAAATAGGAAAAACTACTCAAACTTTATCTGACCAAAGAATAATGCCAGCAAAAATTGATCCTGTTTACACCAAAATGGTTTATTGACATCTCCACAACCAATGTACAGTTAAAGGATAACTAGAATCATATTTTCATATCAAGTTCCTCTTCAGGCTCCCAATGCCAATGCTGGCATCACCAATTTCAGGAGAGTTATCGACATCTGAATCTCCGCGTAAAACCTTTCCATGGTTCCTTGACAATTTTTGACCCGGGTTATACGTAATCTTAGTCGAGAATCATCAACTGGAACCAGTTTATATGCTTCAGTAAAGGCTGGATTCATCGATATGTCCCTGTTTGGTTTATTAGCTTCAGTAAAGACTGGACTTGATGTTATGTCCCTGTTTGGCGTAAGCTCTTCTCCTTTTGCTACTGCTTTCTTCATCAGCCATATGCACAATCTGTAAGTTCATCGGTTGCATGTTTAAAAAAGAAAACAATCTGGAATCTTGTGCGAATGCATGTCATAAAGCACACTAGCATCCTATTAACTAGGTGGGCATTTGGAAATAGATTTGAAACTTGAAAAAAGAGTTTTTGAAGCAGAAGTTGCGAAATAGTACGTGGAAGTTGGAAGTTATACATTTGGACATGTACTTCACTTGAAAAGGGTGAAACTTTATTAGTACGAAATATTTTCCACTAAAAACTCTTCAAACACTAACCAAAAAATATTTTGGGAAAAAATTTATGTCCAAACTGGCCAGTACCTAATATGGACACAAAATTATGATTTAGAAATAGAGATTCAATACCTCCCAATTAGCAAAATCCAATCTAAAGACAAAAAGGTTGTATTTAACTTCACCAGACTTAACTAAACGGGCAGCAGGACCATTCCTTGAGGCTAAAAAGAGAACAACATTAAAAAGGGAAAAAACAAACTATAGCAACAAAAAGGGCAGGGCTACTACAATAAAAACAACCTTTAGCTGCAATAAATATGCACTTTAACAAAAAGTGTTAAAAAATTTACCGGCATTAGTTAAATGCCATTGGATCCAATGTCGCTATAGGCTTTAGTGGCAGTGAAAAAGAGAGCTAAAATATAGTTGTCATTGGTAAATGCCGCTAAAAAATATATTTAGCGGCAATTGAGCTATTGTCATTAATTAATTGCCACTAAAGATCATTTTTGGTGTAGTGGCACCCCTGAGCAGTAAGCTCTCGTTATGCGTGGAGTCCGAGGAAGGGCCAAACCACAAGGGTCTATAGTATGTAGTCTTACCTGCATTTCTGCAAGAGGATGCTACCATAGCTCGAACCGTGATATCCCAAGTCACATGGCAACAGCTTTACAGTTATGCCAAGAACTAGGAAAAATATGAAATAAATTGTCAACAAAAGATTCAGAGAGGTATCTTATAAAGAAAGTGAGATCCATTTTCATCCATGTCTAAGATAGCCCGTCCATCTTTCACTCAAAAAGATAGCGCGAATAAATTCTCAATGCTTTATACGAAGGATTTTCTGTTCAGTACGAGATTCTCAAGCATTACTCTCTTCTTATTCCGTAGGATCTGAAACATGGTTGATATGTTCTTGTCAATATGTGTTATCTCCTTTGCATTAACATCAAGCTGTGATAGAGGCAGAATACATAATTGCATTATGTTGCAAAGCAATAGAAGCAAGAAGATATACTGAATTCACAACTCAAGAAACCATTTCATGCTGCCAGTTACATCAGTATTTCAAAACACACTCAACACAAAACATGAGAAAGACAATATTACTTCCTTTGGTTGAGCACAAAAGTACAGATTGGCGCATGGTCTAACTGTATACTTACGTTGCTTAACATCACGGTCCATGGATCCAATCCTTCAGAATAAAGCAACAAAGAAAGCACATAAAAATGCAAGAACAAGTGTCTCTCACACCAACTTAATACTGAGCATTACTGAAGTAAGAAAGATTTGCCAAAACAAATAACTTACATGGTGTGGCAACCTCTGCCATTACTAAAAATTGGAGAAACAGCAAGCCCAATTTTCTTCCAGTGTAATGTATTTGCATTCTGAGAGAGTCTTTTTGCACTTCGCGAATATAGACTCGGAGAAAATAAGAGATTAAGATATAAGGTGTAATACCATCAGCATTATGTGATCTAACAGAAGTCACCAAGGTTCTGGTAAGATCAAACAATTCCTCTGCAGAAGTCACCAAGGTTCTAGTAAGATCAACCAATGCCTCTGCATCTGCAACTTGCTCTCTTGGCCTTTTGACTAGCAATCAAACCCAATAATGAATAAAGTTAATACTTATTATTAGTACAACAACAATAATATACCTAGTGTAATCCCACAAGGGGGGGGGGGGAAGAGAAGGGTAAAATGCACACGAATCTAACCCTACTTTTATGCGATAGAAATTAAGGTTATTTTCGATAGGCTCAAAAGAAAGATTTTGTTTTATTGATTTACTACAACTGCAATAAATCTAAAGATTCTTTTTTACTTTTCAAGAAACACCATAACTTTCAGCAAGTATAAATGTAACTTTATTTGAAAGTTATTTATTTATTTTTGTTATCCTTAGAAAGCTTCTAATCATATATGCAGAATCTAGCAAATATTCCACATAAAGATAAAATCTTTAACATCCATATATAGTCATAGCACAAAAAAGAAACAGAGCAACAACAACAACAACAATGACATACCCAGTAAAATCCCACAAGTGAGGTCTGGGAGGGTAAAGTGTACGCAAACCTTACCATTACCTCAGGGAGGCAGAAAGAAACAGAGCAAAAAGGGAAAAAAATACCTTCATTGTGAGAGCTTTCAATTTCTTTCATAATTTCCTTGAACTTTTTCTAATCAACACTCCCAATATCATCTTTTACTTCTGTATACCACATCAAAAGGAATTTTAAAAAGTATTTTGACTCACAAAGCATCACGCGCCAAAGTCCAAGAAGGTCGGGCCACCATGTACTAAAAATCCAATGCAAACATTAATGGCTGCTTCCACTTTCACTGTAATACCCCGTACCTTCCCGACCCTACTTGATAACCTTGAGTCATGTTTACCCTAAGTTCGAGAGCAATAAGTATGTATTTTGCATTTTCATCGATGGAACATTTGATATTGTGCTAGAAAATGTGATTAGACCTTTGTAGTGGGTGGTGTTTGTGACTTTGTGGAGCATTTGTGGGGTGAAAAATTGAGGTTTAAGGGAAATACAAGCAAAAAATCTTAAAGATAAGAGGTAAGCAAAAGGTTGGGACTTCAAAGATCCAACCAAATCCTCAAAGAAAAGTCAAAATCAAAAATTTGGCATGGGGCGCTGCAGAGGGCGTGCCAGGCCTCTCTGGCCCAAATTTTTGTTTCCACAGGAAGCAACGGGGTGCGCCAAGCGGCGTGCTAGGGTGGTTTTCGCCAATATTTTTCTTTGACTATTATCATCGTTGAACAATTGGATGGGATACAAATGGCCCAAAGTTGATACAAATCATATGCCGATATTAGAAGAAGGGAATTAAAAGGTGTCATAGATGATTAGTTATTTTGCCAGTGTCACCAATGAAAAAATAATGAGATTCGGAAAGAAAGGGAAATTGTTCAAAGATTTGGGCAAATTGTGTATCTATTAGCACTAGTCCAAGAACTCTTCACAGTTCATGCAGTATTTCATAATCGATGCTTTGAAAGTGAATAGGAGATTATCACGTATTTCTCCTAGTGGAGATATACAAGTTACGAAAGATCTCACATGTGAAGAGGTACTGCTTACTATTCTAGATTGATAAGCGAAAGCAATGAGAAATAAAGAAGTAGCTTCCGTAATGGCACTACTGGAGATGTTAAAACGTAGAAGAAATCACAAGGGAACCAGAGAAATAATGAAATCTAAAGTACTCGTAAGTGTTGTATACGAAAGAAAAAGTTTAAGATATGGAATTGGAGTCATAATAAGTAAGTCATTACAAGTATTATGTATGTATATGATAATGTGAAGGATTCATTTCGACTTAAGTTGTTTCAATGAGACAATGTTACTAACATTCGAGGAAGAATGTTACTAAGGGGGGAAGAATGTAACACCCCGTACATTCCCGACCATACTTGATAACCTTGAGCCATGTTTACCCTAAGTTCGAGAGTAATAAGTATGCATTTTGCATTGTCATCGATGGAACATTTGATATTGTGCTAGAAAATATGATTAGACCTTTGTAGTGGGTGGTGTTTGTGACATTGTGGAGCATTTGTAGGGTGAAAAATTGAGGTTTAAAGGACATCCAAGCAAACAATCTTAAAGCTAAGAGGTAAGCAAAAGGTTGGGACTTGAAAGATCCAACTAAATCCGTAAAGAAAAGTTAAAATCAAAAATTTGGCATGGTGCGCTGCAGAGGGCGTGCCAGGCCGCTCTGGCCCAAATTTTTGTTTCCACGGGCAGCAAAGGGGCGCGCCAAGCGGCATACCGGGGTGGTTTTCGCCAAAATTTTTCTTTGACTATTATGATGTATATAAGACCTATGAGTCATGGTATCATTACTCCATCATAGTAGGACTATTCTTAAGCGTGTTTAGCATCCGAGTTGGGGTTAATTCTTCGTCACAAGTATTTTAATAAATTTTAACAAATTATGTTCAAATAAGCCATGAGCGACTAGAATTTCTATTTTTGCGATTGAGGCTACGATCGGGAATCTCGTAAGTGAATATTGTCGTGACAATTATGAAATTAATTAAATATGAGATATATGATGGATTACACATTGATTTTTGTGGGCTAAGATAATATGTGTTAATGGGCTCAAAGAAAGGCCCAAAATGAATTAAAAGACATGGCCCAATGGGTCAAATGACCCATTCTTTCTTTGACAAGTCAATTATTGACTTAAGTGGCTAAGGATGAGTTAAAGGGGCTATAAAAGGGCAAGGAAATCAGATTTTATTCATGAGAAGGCACATGTATTTCTAGACTTTTCCAAGAAACCAAAAAGAGACATTTTCTCTCAAATTCTCAAACCCTAAGTCATCTCCTTGAGCAAGATCATCATGCTAAAAGCTTGGGTAAGTGTTTATTCTTATGTTTTAATATATTATGTACATGAGAGAGTATGTATATCATGGTGGTTATGTTGGCAAGGTGTTGAATAATGCACTTTGGGCTTTTTGCTAAAAGATGTGCATTCTTGTGAATTAAACTTGAAAAAGGACTTGATGTTTTGATGAAAGTGAATGGTGTGGATGATAGATCAACATGTGTGGTGTACTTATGTCCATAACTTGTTATTTTTCTCTATGAGTAAATTGTGGAATTTTGGTTATAAAATGTATTGGAGTAATTTGATGAATTCATGGTGATGTGGTGATAATCAGAACATGTAAAGGAGGAACTTGGTGTGAAAAGCTATTGGTTTATGATGTATTGGTCAATGTATAAAATATTGTGGTATTATTAGTATGATAATGCCATGAATGTTATTGTAAAGGGTTAAATAATGGTATAGGGCAATCATGTAGCTCATGGTCGTCTTATACACTTGGAATGTAGCTTGTGGTTAATGTTGGTTCCGTTATGTTCTTGTGTTGTAGAGTGACACGTAAAGGGGGAGCTGAATTGTTGTATTCACATATTGTCTTGTATATTCATATTGGGAAGATAAGGTAAGTAAGGTTACTCTTTCCTTATCCTTCTGCACCTCCTCGTAGTTACATTGATGTTGTACTAGTTCATTCCAAAATGTCCAAAGGTATCTCATTTCAGGTTGTTATCTATTGTTAAGTCACATATTCCTCATTCATTAGTCGTTGTTGCTCATGTGTTAATTAATTATGGACATGGTTCCAAAGTCCCAATAATGTTATGTTCCAAAGCTTCCAATTAGGTGATGACTACAAATATATCAATCTCTCACAAACAAAAGTATTAATCCTTTATAAGTGAATGTATTAATCTCTCATGAGTGAGCGTACCAATCTCTCACAAGTAAAAGTACCAATCTCGTAAAAGTTAAAGAATGAAGTAAGGTATAATTATGAGTTTTTCCATGGGGTGAAAGGAACACCTGCATGATGTATCCATGGGGTGCAATGAACACTTTCATGATGTCTATTCCCAATATCACGGGATGTATCCATGGGGTGAAAGGAACACCTGCATGATGATGTTATTTTCCCACTGATCAGTTGGGCCCGGGCATTATATGATTGGAAATTGATGAATGATGATGGATGATGTACAGTAAAGTAAAGCAAAGTAAGTTCAGTAAAGCAAAGAAAGCAATGTACATGATTCCATGCTTAGATATTATGGTAGCTTATCTATATTGTTCATTCACTTGTACTTGATATCATTGACGTACTTACGTATCATACAGTTTCATATGGCTTTACATACTCAGTACATTCTTCGTACTGACCCCCTCGGAGGAAACTTACCTTACTTACTGCAAGCACAGGTACTAGTAGACCTCCCCAGTAGAGTGCGGGTCATTTGCAGATTTTTGGTCAGCTCCAGTTGGTTCGGGGCTTTTCGAGTCATAGTGTACACTAATTTTTGTATTGCAAATGTTGTATAAAGCGGGGACTTGTCCCGACTATAGCTTGTCTATGTATATGTATCTGTAGAGACTTTGTAGACATATGTGGGATGAGGAATGTAAAAGATGTATGTCCATGTTGATTCGATGGCCCTAACGGCCAAGTTTCTTATATGTATATATCACATGTTTCCATAACCTCTACTATTGACATTTTATACTTCTATGTGATGGTGTTGCTTATTGAGTGACATGCATATGAATAGACATGAGCAAATATTGGTTCTCTCGGGCCTCACCGGGTTCCGGTGCCAGTCCGCCTCGATGGGATTTGGGTCGTGACAAAAGTGGTATTAGAGCAGGTCGTCCTAACAGTGTCTACAAAGTCGTTTCTGAGTAGAGTCTTGCTTATAGATGTGTTGCGCTCCACATTTATAAGCAGGAGGCTACGGGCATTTAGGAGTTGTTTCTGTTCATCATTCCTAGATCGTGCAATAGAGCCAAAGTTGTAGGTGGATGCATATGTACGCATTGACATTGGTTTTCTTTTGTATAGTCAAATGCTGATTATCAGACAAGATAAGGAAAAAGTTGAGCAGGTTGATATGTCTGCCAAAGAACAAATGAGTGAATCACCACCTGACCAAGCTAGTCAAGGTAGGGCTGACATGGAATCTATAATACGGGTTTCTCTTAGCTAAAAGGTAGAGAAGTACCTGTAGAACCACCTATAAATGCAACTGAACGGGATTTAAGAAATGTAGTGCATATGTTGACTCAGATAGTTGTTGTATAATGTCACGGGCGAGCTGTCCCAATGACAAGTGATGATGGTGTGGCTAGGGCAGCTAGTCGTCGAACACAGGATTTTCTGAAATTAAACCCTCCCACGTTCACCGGGCCAAATCTGAATAAAGACCCACAGGACTTCATAGACCAAATCAAAAGGGCTTTATATGTTATGCATGTGACTATGTATTGAAGTACTTCCAGCTAGTTGGGAGGAATTTAAACGGCATTCCTTGACCAGTACCTCCCATAGGAGGTCCGAAAAGCTCATGCGGACCAATTGTTAAATCTTTGCCAAAGGACTATGAGTATTAGGAAGTACAGTTTTCGGTTTAATTCTTTGGCTAGTTATGCTCCAAATGTGGTAGCTATTATGACTGATAGAGTGCATCGGTATGTGGACAGATGGATTGTACTATTGCAGCCTTGAAAAGAGATATGGACATAGCCAAAAAACAGGCTTTGTGCACAGATAATGGAGGATACGAGGCAACAAAAAAGGACACAAATATTTGAAGAAGGGTAGTCAAAGAGGGCTAGACCTATGGGACAATTCATGGCATCCCAAGGAGAATTTAGGTCTCGGGTGTTTAACAGACCGCCTAGACCATTATTTCCTTAGTCAATAGTAAATGTTCCACCTCGATCCCAAGGGTTTAGAGACAATTGATTTTAGCAAAGAAGTGAGATTCAGGGTTCATGGGCAATGGGGTATCAAGCACAAGAACGTAGAAAGTAGGAACCAACCGAAGTCTACTCGTCAGCCGTGTTAGTACTACGGAAGTTATCATCTAGGTGAATGTTGGTTGTGACCAAATGTTTGTTATTGGTGTGGTATGTCGGGCCACAAAATGAGGCTTCTCCTAATGTAGCTACAAGTACCGTATACATATTGATTGACCCATAGAGCATATGTTATTTCATTAATTGCTGAAAAATTCAAAAAAACACTAGAATTATTAGTTATGTCACATGAAGTCTACACATCGGATGGTGAACCTATTGTAGTTAAAAGAGTATATCATAAGTGCATAGTAATTGTTTGTGGTCATGAGACACTGGTTGGTCTTATTAAGCTGGAAATAGTAGAATTTTGATGTGATAAAGGGCTTGTGCCATAGTAGACTGCCGAACTAAGAAGTTATATTGTCATTTTCCCCAAAAGAATGTCTTTGAATGGCCAGGGAAATGTGGGGGCACCAAGAGGAAAAATTTATTTCCCATCTTAAAGCAAAGAAAAGGATACTCTGAGGGATACATATGTCACTTAGTAAGAGTGAAAGATACTGATGTGACGCCACTAACTCTTCAATCAGTTCTGGTGGTAAATAAATTCCTTGATGTATGAGTTGGTATTAATGTGATGCCAGATACTCAACTTATTTTTATTTCCTTATATAGCATGGCCCCGGCAAAGTTATGGGAATTAGAAAAAAAAAAAAAAAAAAAAAAAAGCAACTTTAAAAGACGTGATGAATAAGGGATTCATAAGACCTAGTATGTTCCCTTGGGTTGCATCAGTGTTCATAGTATAGATATAAAATAAAATGGCATATTGAGAATGTGTGTTTACTATCGGCAACCGAAATAGGTGTGACAATGAAGAATACATGTCTTCTCCCCAGAGTTGATGACTTATTTGATCGGTTATAGGGTGCCAAATTCTTCCTAAAGATTGACTTAAGGTCAGGAGATCATCAAGTAAGGGTCAAAGAAAATAAAGGTACCTAAAATAGAGGTATGCTTGTTATGAATTAGTAGTTATGCCATTTGGGCTAACAAATGCACCAGCTACGTTGATGGGTTTGATAATTAGGGTGTTTAAGCCATCGCTAAGCGTATTCGTGATAATGTTTTAAGTGTTATACCAGATTACTCAAGATCAAAAAAGGACCATGCTAATCACTTGTGACAGGTGTTACGTATTCTTCGTGACCGTAAGATATATGCAAGTTGGCCAGTGATTACAGAAGAATTGTTAAAGAAGAAAGAAAAAAAAAAGGGCTTTCTGCCATTACCCTTAACAAACCTAACACATAAAGTAACTAAGTTTCAGCGGAATGATGTATGTGAGAAAAATTTGCAAGAGTTGAAAGATAAATTGACTCCTACACCTGTACTAGTACCTCCCACATGCACATAAGAATATGCAGTGTATTGTGATGTTTTAAAAGTTGGTGTGGGATGTGTATACATGCAGCACGACAATGTGATAGTGTATTCCTTAAGACAATTGCGTCCATATAAGAGAAATTATCCCACATATGATTTTGAGTTAACAGTTATGACAATTGCTAGTAACAGATGGAACCACTACTTGTATAAAACTTCAAGTGAAAGAATTATAGTGCCAAATGTGGCAGAATTTTCCTTGATATCTGGGATAAAGGAAAAAAGCAATATGTAAGTCATATTTTTAGTTCAATTGAAAAAAATGTACAGCAAAGTTCGTCGAAGGTATTTGAGCAAACACAAGGGGGAGTACTTTAATGCCAATGTGGAGTGTGTGTACCGGGTATAGATGAGTTAAGAAAATGAATTATGACATAAGAACATCGTTCACGGTATTTTATTCATTCAGAAGCAACCAAAATGTACCATGATTTAGCAGAGATGTCTTGGTAAGGTTACATGAGAAGCACATTGCAGAATTTGTAGCTCAATGTCCAAGTGGTCACTGATTAATAGTATGGCATCAAAAAGCTGTATGTTTAATGCAATGTATTACCCTTCCAGTTTGGAAGTGGAACATGAATAACATGAATTTAATCATAGGGTTACTTCGTACACTGCGAAGGTTGATTCCATATAGGTAATAGTTGACAGGCTTATCGAGTCAGCGTATTTCCTACCAGTTAGGACCATCGATACAACTGAACATTATGCAAAGTTGTATGTTATAGATATAGTACGATTACATGGGATTCCACTCACTATTATATCAAACAGGAGAGCTCACTTTATTGCACAGTGATGGAACTCTTTTCAGTAAAGCATGGGTACACAGGTGGATGTAAGTACAGCTTGTTATCCTCTGATGGATGGACAAACAGAGCGTATTATATGAACATTTGAAAATATGCCACGAGTTTGTACATTGGACTTTAAAGGTAGTTGGGATGAACACCTATCGTTTATTGAAATTGCTTACACTAAAAGTATCAAAAGGCACCTTACGAAGGTTTATGTGAAAGAAAATATAGATCATCAATTGGATGGGTTACAGATGATGAAATTTGTTTAGCTCGGGTCAGATTTTGTTCATCAAGCTATAGAGAAAGTGAAGGTGATATAACAGCAGATACAAATGGCCCAAAGTTGATACAAATCATATGTCAATATTAGAAAAAGGGAATTCAAAGGTGCCATAGATGATTAGTTATTTTGCTAGTGTCACCAAAGAAAAAATAATGAGATTCGGAAAGAAAGGGAAATTGTTCAAAGATTTGGGCAAATTGCTTATCTATTAGCACTAGTCCAAGAATTCTTAACAGTTCATGCAGTATTTCATAATCGATGCTTTGAAAGTGTATAGGAGATTATCGCGTATTGCTCCTAGTGGAGATATACAAGTTACAGAAGATCTCATATGTGAAGAGGTACTGCTTACTATTCTATATCGATAAGCGAAACCAATGAGAAATAAAGAAGTAGCTTCCGTAAAGGCTATTGGAGATGTTAAAACCTAGAAGAAATCACAAGGGAACCAAAGAAATAATGAAATCTAAAGTACTCGTAAGTGTTGTATACGAAAGAAAAAGTTCAACATACGGAATTGGAATCTTAATAAGTAAGTCTTTACAAGTATTATGTGTGTAAATGATAATGTGAAGGATTCACTTCGACTTAAGTTGTTTCAATGAGACACTGTTACTAACATTCGAGGGCTAATGTTCCTAAGGGGGAAGAATGTAACACCCCGTACCTTCCCGACCCTACTTGATAACCTTGATCCATGTTTACCCTAAGTTCGAGAGCAATAAGTATGTATTTTGCATTGTCATCGATGGAACATTTGATATTGTGCTAGAAAATGTGATTAGACCTTTGTAGTGGGTGGTGTTTGTGACTTTGTGGAGCATTTGTGGGGTGAAAAATTGAGTTTTAAGGGACATCCAAGCAAACAATCTTAAAGCTAAGAGGTAAGCAAAAGGTTGGGAGTTGAAAGATCCAACCAAATCCGCAAAGAAAAGTCAAAATCAAAAATTTGGCATGGGGCGCTGCAGAGGGCGTGCCAGGCCGCTCTGGCCCAAATTTTTGTTTCCGCAGGAAGCAAAGGGGCACGCCAAGCGGCGTACCGGGGTGGTTTTCGCCAAAATTTTTCTTTGACTATTATGATGTATATAAGACCTATGAGTCATGGTATCATTACTCCATCATATTAGGAATATTCTAAAGCGTGTTTAGCATCCGAGTTGGGGTTAATTCTTCGTCACAAGTATTTTAACAAATTTTAACAAATTATGTTCAAATAAGCCATGAGCGACTAGTATTTCTATTTTTGCGATTGAGGCTACGATCGGGAATCTCGTAAGTGAATATTGTCGTGACAATTATGGAATTAATGAAACATGAGATATATGATGGATTACACATTGATTTTTGTGGTCTAATATAATATGTGTTAATGGGCTCATAGGAAGGCCCAAAATGAATTAAAAGACATGGCCCAATGGGTCAAATGACCCATTCTTTCTTTGACAAGTCAATTATTGACTTAAGTGGATAAGGATGAGTTAAAGGGGCTATAAAAGGGCAAGGAAATAAGGTTTTATTCATGAGAAGGCACATGTATTTCTAGACTTTTCCAAGAAACCAAAAAGAGACATTTTCTCTCAAATTCTCAAACCCTAAGTCATCTCCTTGAGCAAGATCATCATGCTACAAGCTTGGCTAAGCGTTTATTCTTATGTTTTAATATATTATGTACATGAGAGAGTATGTATATCATGGTGGTTATGTTGGCAAGGTGTTGAATAATGCACTTTGGGCTTTTTGCTAAAAGATGTGCATTCTTGTGAATTAAACTTGAAAAAGGACTTGATGTTTTGATGAAAGTGAATGGTGTGGATAATATCTCAACATGTATGGTGTACTTATGTCCATAACTTGTTATTTTTCTCTATGAGTAAATTGTGGAATTTGGGTTATAAAATGTATTGGAGTAATTCGATGGATTCATGGTGATGTGGTGATAATCAGAACATGTAAAGGAGGAACTTGGTGTGAAAAGCTATTGGTTTATGATGTATTGGTCAATGTATGGAATATTGTGGTATTATTAGTATGATAATGCCATGAATGGTATTGTAAAGGGTTAAATAATTGTATAGGGCAATCATGTAGCTCATGGTCGTCTTATACACTTGGAATGTAGCTTGTGGTTAATGTTGGTTCCGTTATGTGCTTGTGTTGTAGAGTGACACGTAAAGGGTGAGCTAAATTGTTGTATTCACATATTGGCGTGTATATTCATATTGGGAAGATAAGGTATGTAAGGTTACTCTTTCCTTATCCTTCTACAGCTCCTCGTAGTTACATTGATGTTGTACTAGTTCATTCCGAAATGTCCAAAGGTATCTCATTTCAGGTTGTTATCTATTGTTAAGTCACATATTCCTCATTCATTAGTCTTTGTTGCTCATGTGTTACATAATTATGGACATGGTTCCAAAGTCCCAATAATGTTATGTTCCAAAGCTTCCAATAAGGTGATGACTACAAATATATCAATCTCTCACAAACAAAAGTATCAATCTCTTATAAGTGAATGTATTAATCTCTCATGAGTGAGCGTACCAATCTCTCACAAGTAAAAGTACCAATCTCGTAAAAGTTAAAGAATGAAGTAAGGTATAATTATAAGTCTATCCATGTGGTGAAAGGAACACCTGCATGATGTATTCATGGGGTGCAATGAACACCTGCATGATGTCTATTCCCAATATCACGGGATGTATCCATGGGGTGAAAGGAACACCTGCATGATGATGTTAAATTTCCTACTGATCAGTTGGGCCCGGGTATTATATGATTGGAAATTGATGAATGATGATGAATGATGTACAGTAAAGTAAAGCAAAGTAAGTGCAATAAAGCAAAGAAAGCAATGTACATGATTCCATGCTTAGATCCTATGGTAGTTTATCTATATTGTTCATTCACTTGTACTTGATATCATTAACATACTTACGTATCATACAGTTTCATATGGCCTTACATACTCAGTACATTCTTCGTACTGACCCCCTCGGGGGAAACTTACCTTACTTACTGCAGGCACAGGTACTAGTAGACCTCCCCAGTAGAGTGCGGGTCATTTACGGATTTTTGGTCAGCTCCAGTTGGTTCGGCGCTTTTCGAGTCATAGTGTACACTGATTTTTGTATTGCAAATGCTGTATAAAGTGGGGACTTGTCTTGACTCTAGCTTGTCTATGTATATGTATCTGTAGAGGCTTTGTAGACATATGTCGGATGAGGAATGTAAGAGATGTATGTCCATGTTGACTCGATGGCCCTAACAGCAAAGTTTATTATATGTATATATCACATGTTTCCATAACTTCCGCTATTGACATTTTATACTTCTATGTGATGGTACTGCTTATTGAGTGACATGCATATGAATAGACATGAGCAAAGATTGGTTCTCTCGGGCCTCACCAGCTTCGGGTGCCAGTCCGCCTCGATGGGATTCGGGTCGTGACAAAAGTGGTATCAGAGCAGATCGTCCTAAGAGTGTCTATAAAGTCGTGTTTGAGTAGAGTCTTCCTTATGGATGTGTTGCGTGCCATATTTATAAGCAGGATACTACGGGCATTTAGGAGTTGTTTCTGTTCGTCATTCCTAGATAGTGTAATAGAGCCAAAGTTGTAGGTGGATGCATATGTACGCATTGACATTGGTTTTCTTTTGTATAGTCAAATGCTGATTATCAGACAAGATAAGGAAAAAGTTGAGCAGGTTGATATGTCTGCCAAAGAACAAATGAGTGAATCACCACCTGACCAAGCTAGTCAAGGTGGGGCTGACATGGAATCTGCAATACGGGTTTCTCTTAGCTAAAAGGTAGAGAAGTACCTGCAGAATCACCTATAAATGCAACTGAACGGGATTTAAGAAATGTAGTGCATATGTTGACTCAGATAGTTGTTGTATAATGTCACGGGCGAGCTTTCCCAATGACAAGTGATGATGGTGCGGCTAGGGCAGCTAGTCGTCGAACACAGAATTTTCTGAAATTAAACCCTCCCACGTTCACCGGGCCAGATCTGAATAAAGACCCACAGGACTTCATAGACCAAATCAAAAGGGCTTTATATGTTATGCATATGACTATATATTGAAGTACTTCCAGCTAGTTGGGAGGAATTTAAACGGCATTCCTTGACCAGTACCTCCCATATGAGGTCCGAAAAGCTCATGCGGACCAATTGTTAAATCTTTGCCAAAGGACTATGAGTGTTAGGAAGTACAGTTTTTGGTTTAATTCTTTGGCTAGTTATGCTCCAAATGTGGTAGCTATTATGACTGATAGAGTGCATCGGTATGTGGCTAGATGGATTGTAATATTGCGGCCTTGAAAAGAGATATGGATATAGCCAGAAAACAGGCTTTGTACACAGATAATGGAGGATACGAGGCAACAAAAAAGGACACAAATATTTGAAGAAGGGTAGTCAAAGAGGGCTATACCTATGGGACAGTTCATGGCGTCCCAAGGAGAATTTAGGTCTCGGGTGTTTAACAGACCGCCTAGACCATTATTTCCTTAGTCAATAGTAAATGTTCTACCTCAATCCCAAGGGTTTAGAGACAATCGGTTTGAGCAAAGAAGTGAGATTCAGGATTCATGGGCAATGGGGTATCATGCACAAGAACGTAGAAAGTAGGAACCAACTGAAGTCTCCTCGTCAGTCGTATTAGTGCTATGAAAGTTATCATCTAGGTGAATGTTGGTTGGGGCCGAATGTTTGTTATTGGTGTGGTATGTTGGGCCACAAAATGAGGCTTCTCCTAATGTTGCTACAGGTACCGTATACATATTGATTGACCCATAGAGCATATGTTATTTCATTAATTGCTGAAAAATTTAAAAGAACACCAGAATTACTAGTTATGTCACATGAAGTCTATACATCAGATGGTGAACCTATTGTAGTTAAAAGAGTATATCATAAGTGCATAGTAATTGTTTGTGGTCATGAGACACTGGTTGGTCTTATTGAGCTGGAAATAGTAGAATTTTGATGTTATAAAGGGCTTGTACCATAATAGATTACCGAACTAATAATTTATATTGTCATTTTCCCCAAAAGAATGTCTTTGAATGGCCAGGGAAATGTGGGGGCACCAAGAGGAAAAATTTATTTCCCATCTTAAAGCAAAGAAAAGGATACTCTGAGGGATACATATGTCAATTAGTAAGAGTGAAAGATACTGATGTGACACCACTAACTCTTCAATCAGTTCTGGTGGTAAATAAATTCCTTGATGTATGAGTTGGTATTAATGTGATGCCAGATACTCAACTTATTTTTATTTCCTTATATAGCATGGCCCCGGCAGAGTTATGGGAATTAGAAAAAAAAAAAGAAGAAAAGAAAAAGCAACTTTAAAAGACGTGATGAATAAGGGATTCGTAAGACCTAGTATGTTCCCTTGGGTTTCATCAGTGTTCATAGTTTAGAAATAAAATAAAATGGCATATTGAGAATGTGTGTTTACTAGCGGCAACTGAAAAAGGTATGACAATGAAGAATACATGTCTTCTCCCCGGAGTTGATGACTTATTTGATCGGTTATAGGGTGCCAAATTCTTCCTAAAGATTGACTTAAGGTCAGGAGATCATCAAGTAAGGGTCAAAGAAAATATAGGTATGGTTGTTATGAATTCGTAGTTATGCCATTTGGGCTAACAAATGCACTAGCTACGTTGATGGGTTTGATAATTAGGGTGTTTAAGCCATCGCTAAGCGTATTCGTGATAATGTTTTAAGTGTTATACCAGATTACTCAAGAACACAAAAGCACCATGCTAATCACTTGTGATAGGTGTTACGAATTCTTCGTGACCGTAAGATATAGGCAAGTTGGCAAGTGATTATAGAAGAATTGTTAAAGAAGAAAGAAAAAAAAGGGCTTTCTGCCATTATCCTTAACAAAGCTAACACATAAAGTAACTAAGTTTCAGCGGAATGATGTATGTGAGAAAAATTTGCAAGAGTTGAAAGATAAATTGACTCCTACACCTGTACTGGTACCTCCCACAGGCACATAAGAGTATGCAGTGTATTGTGATGTTTTAAAAGTTGGTGTGGGATGTGTATACATGCAGCACGACAATGTGATAGCATATGTCTTAAGACAATTGCGTCCATATAAGAGAAATTATCCCACATATGATTTTGAGTTAACAGTTGTGACAATTGCTAGTAACAGATGGCACCACTACTTGTATAAAACTTCAAGTGAAAGAATTATAGTGCCAAATGTGGCAGAATTTTCCTTGATATCTAGGATAAAGGAAAAAAGCAATATGTAAGTCATATTTTTAGTTCAATTGAAAAAAATGTACAGCGAAGTTCGACGAAGGTATTTGAGCAAACACAAGGGGGAGTACTTTAACGCCAATGTAGAGTGTGTGTACCGGGTATAGATGAGTTAAGGAAATGAACTATGACAGAAGAACATCGTTCACGATATTTTATTCATTCGGAAGCAACCAAAATGTACCATGATTTAGCAGAGATGTCTTGGTAAGGTTACATGAGAAGCACATTGCAGAATTTGTAGCTCAATGTCCAAGCGGTCACTGATTAACATTATGGCATCAAAAAACTGTATGTTTTATGCAATGTATTACCTTTCCAGTTTGGAAGTGGAACATGAATAACATGAATTTAATCATAGGGTTACTTCGTACACTGCGAAGGTTGATTCCATATAGGTAATAGTTGACAGTCTTACCGAGTCAGCGTATTTCCTACCAGTTAGGACCATCGATACAGCTGAACATTATGCAAAGTTGTATGTTACAGAGATAGTATGATTACATGGGATTCCACTCACTATTATATCAAACAGGAGAGCTCACTTTATTGCACAGTGATGGAACTCTTTTCAGTAAAGTATGGATGCACAGGTGGATTTGGGCAAATTGCGTATCTATTAGCACTAGTCCAAGTACTCTTCACAGTTCATACAGTATTTCATAATCGATTCTTTGAAAGTGTATAGGAGATTATCGTGTATTGCTCCTAGTGGAGATATACAAGTTACGGAAGATCTCACATGTGAAGAGGTACTACTTACAATTCTAGATCGATAAGCGAAAGCAATAAGAAATAAAGAAGTAGCTTCCGTTAAGGCACTATTGGAGAAGTTAAAAAGTAGAAGAAATCACAAGGGAACTAAAGAAATAATGAAATCTAAAGTACTCGTAAGTGTTGTATACGAAAGAAAAAGTTCAAGATACAAAATTGGAGTCATAATAAGTAAGTCTTTACAAGTATTATGTGTGTATATGATAATGTGAAGGATTCACTTCGACTTAAGTTATTTCAATGAGACAATGTTACTAACATTCGAGGGTGAATATTCCTAAGGGGGGAAGAATGTAACACCGCGTACCTTCCCGACCCTACTTGATAACCTTGAGCCATGTTTACCCTAAGTTCGAGAGAAATAAGTATGTATTTTGCATTGTCATCGATGGAACATTTTATATTGTGCTAGAAAATGTGATTAGACCTTTGTAGTGGGTGGTGTTTGTGACTTTGTGGAGCATTTGTGGGGTGAAAAATTGAGGTTTAAGGGACATCCAAGCAAACAATCTTAAAGCTAAGAAAATTTTGCGATTGAGGCTACGATCGGGAATCTCGTAAGTGAATATTGTCGTGACAATTATGGAATTAATGAAACATGAGATATATGATGGATTACACATTGATTTTTGTGGTCTAAGATAATATGTGTTAATGGGCTCATAGGAAGGCCCAAAATGAATTAAAAGACATGGCCCAATAGGTCAAATGACCCATTCTTGCTTTGACAAGTCAATTATTGACTTAAGTGGATAAGGATGAGTTAAAGGGGCTATAAAAGGGCAAGGAAATCAGATTTTATTCATGAGAAGGCACATGTATTTCTAGACTTTTCCAAGAAACCAAAAAGAGACATTTTCTCTCAAATTCTCAAACCCTAAGTCATCTCCTTGAGCAAGATCATCATGCTACAAGCTTGGGTAAGCGTTTATTCTTATGTTTTAATATATTATGTACATGAGAGAGTATGTATATCATGGTGGTTATGTTGGCAAGGTGTTGAATAATGCACTTTGGGCTTTTTGCTAAAAGATGTGCATTCTTGTGAATTAAACTTGAAAAAGGACTTGATGTTTTGATGAAAGTGAATGGTGTGGATGATATCTCAACATGTATGGTGTACTTATGTCCATAACTTGTTATTTTTCTCTATGAGTAAATTGTGGAATTTGGGTTATAAAATGTATTGGAGTAATTCGATGGATTCATGGTGATGTGGTGATAATAAGAACATGTAAAGGAGGAACTTGGTGTGAAAAGCTATTGGTTTATGATGTATTGGTCAATGTATGGAATATTGTGGTATTATTAGTATGATAATGCCATGAATGGTATTGTAAAGGGTTAAATAATGGTATAGGGCAATCATGTAGCTCATGGTCGTCTTATACACTTGGAATGCAGCTTGTGGTTAATGTTGGTTCCGTTATGTGCTTGTGTTGTAGAGTGACACGTAAAGGGTGAGCTGAATTATTGTATTCACATATTGGCTTGTATATTCATAGTGGGAAGATAAGGTATGTAAGGTTACTCTTTCCTTATCCTTCTACAGCTCCTCGTAGTTACATTGATGTTGTACTAGTTAATTCTAAAATGTCCAAAGGTATCTCATTTCAAGTTGTTATCTATTGGTAAGTCACATATTTCTTATTCATTAGTCGTTGTTGCTCATGTGTTACATAATTATGGACATGGTTCCAAAGTCCCAATAATGTTATGTTCCAAAGCTTCCAATAAGGTGATGACTACAAATATATCAATCTCTCACAAACAAAAGTATCAATCTCTTATAAGTGAATGTATTAATCTCTCATGAGTGAGCGTACCAATCTCGCACAAGTAAAAGTACCAATCTCGTAAAAGTTAAAGAAAGAAGTAAGGTATAATTATGAGTATATCCATGGGGTGAAAGGAACAGTTGCATGATGTATCCTTGGGGTGCAATGAACACCTGCATGATGTCTATATCCAATATCACGGGATGTATCCATGGGGTGAAAGGAACACCTGCATGATGATGTTAAATTTCCTACTGATCAGTTGGGCCCGGGCATTATATGATTGGAAATTGATGAATGATGATGGATGATGTACAGTAAAGTACAGCAAAGTAAGTGCAGTAAAGCAAAGAAAGAAATGTACATGATTCCATGCTTAGATCTTATGGTAGTTTATCTATATTGTTCATTCACTTGTACTTGATATCATTGACATACTCACGTATCATGCAGTTTCATATGGCCTTACATACTCAGTACTTTCTTCGTACTGACCACCTCGGGGGAAACTTACCTTACTTATTGCAGTCACAGGTACTAGCAAACCTCCCCAGTAGAGTGCGGGTCATTTGCGGATTTTTGGTCAGCTCCAGTTGGTTCGGGGCTTTCCGAGTCATAGTGTACACTGATTTTTGCATTGCAAATGCTGTATAAAGCAAGGACTTGTCCCGACTCTAGCTTGTCTATGTATATTTATCCATAGAGGCTTTGTAGACATATGTAGGATGAGGAATGTAAGAGATGTATGTCCATGTGGACTCGATGGCCCTAACGGCCAAGTTTCTTATATGTTTATATCACATGTTTCCATAACTTCCGCTATTGACATTTTATACTTCTATGTGATGGTGATGCTTATTGAGTGACATGCATATGAATAGACATGAGCAAAGATTAGTTCTCACGGGCCTCAACGGCTTCGGGTGCCAGTCCGCCTCGATGGGATTCGGTTCGTGACAAAAGTGGTATCAGAACAGGTTGTCCTAAGAGTGTCTACAATGTCGTGTCTGAGTAGAGTCTTGCTTATTGATGTGTTACGCGCCACATTTATAAGCAGGAGGCTACGGGCATTTAAGAGTTGTTTTTCTTCATCATTCCTAGATCGTGCAATAGAGCCAAAGTTGTAGGTGGATGCATATGTACGCATTGACATTGGTTTTCTTTTGTGTAGTCAAATGCTGATTATCGTACAAGATAAGGGCAAAGATGAGCAAGTTGATATGTCTGCCAAAGAAGAAATGAGTGAATCACCACCTAACCAAGCTAGTCAACGTGGGGTTGACATGGAATCTGCAATATGGATTTCTCTTAGCTAAAAGGTAGAGAAGTACCTACAGAACCACCTATAAATGCAACTGAACGGGATTTAAGAAATGTAATGCATATGTTGACTCAGATAGTTGTTGTATAATGTCACGGGTGAGCTGTCCCAATGACAAGTGATGATGGCGCGGCTAGGGCAGCTAGTCGTTGAACACAGGATTTTCTAAAATTAAACCCTCCCACGTTCACCGGGTCAGATCTGAATAAAGACCCACAGGACTTCATAGACCAAATCAAAAGGGCTTTATATGTTATGCATGTGACTATGTATTGAAGTACTTCCAGCTAGTTGGGAGGAATTTAAACGGTATTCCTTGACCAGTACCTCCCATATGAGGTCTGAAAATCTCATGCGGACCAATTGTTAAATCTTTGCCAAAGGACTATGAGTGTTAGGAAGTATAGTTTTCGGTTTAATTCTTTGGCTAGGTATGCTCCAAATGTGGTAGCTATTATGACTGATAGAGGGCATCGGTATGTGGCTAGATGGATTGTAATATTACGGCCTTGAAACGAGATATGGATATAGCCAGAAAACAGGTTTTGTACACAGATAATAGAGGATACGAGGCAACAAAAAAGGACACAAATATTTGAAGAAGGGTAGTCAAAGAGGGCTATACCTATGGGACAGTTCATGGCGTCCCAAGGAGAATTTAGGTCTCGAGTGTTTAACAGACCGCCTAGACCATTATTTCCTTAGTCAATAGTAAATGTTCTACCTCAATCCCAAGGGTTTAGAGACAATCAGTTTGAGCAAAGAAGTGAGATTCAGGATTCATGGGCAATGGGGTATCAAGCACAAGAACGTAGAAAGTAGGAAGCAACCGAAGTCTCCTCGTCAGCCGTATTAGTGCTACGGAAATTATCATCTAGGTGAATGTTAGTTGGGGCCGAATGTTTGTTATTGGTGTGGTATGTCGGGCTACAAAATGAGGTTTCTCCTAATGTAGCTACAGGTACCGTATACATATTGATTGACCCATAGAGCATATGTTATTTCATTAATTGCAGAAAAATTCAAAAGAACACCAGAATTACTAATTATGTCACATGAAGTCTATACATCAGATGGTGAACCTATTGTAGTTAAAAGAGTATATCATAAGTGCATAGTATTTTTTTGTGGTCATGAGACACTGGTTGGTCTTATTGAGCTGGAAATAGTAGAATTTTGATGTGATAAGGGCTTGTGCCATAGTAGATTGCCGAACTAATAAGTTATATTGTCATTTTCCCCAAAAGAATGTCTTTGAATGGCTAGGGAAATGTGGGGGCACCAAGAGGAAAAATTTATTTCCCATCTTAAAGCAAAGAAAAGGATACTCTGAGGGATACATATGTCAATTAGTAAGAGTGAAAGATACTGATGTGACGCCACCAACTCTTCAATCAATTCTGGTGGTAAATAAATTCCTCGATGTATGAGCTGGTATTAATGTGATGCCAGATACTCAACTTATTTTTATTTCCTTATATAGCATGGCCCCGGCAGAGTTATGAGAATTAGAAAAAAAAGAAGAAAAAAAAAAGAAACTTTAAAAGACGTGATGAATAAGGGATTCATAAGACCTAGTATGTTCCCTTGGGGTGCATCAGTGTTCATAGTATAGAAATAAAATAAAATGGCATATTGAGAATGTGTGTTTACTATGGGCAACCGAAAAAGGTGTGACAATGAAGAATACATGTCTTCTCCCCGGAGTTGATGACTTATTTGATCGGTTATAGGGTGCCAAATTCTTCCTAAAGATTGACTTAAGGTCAGGAGATCATCAAGTAAGGGTCAAAGAAAATAAAGGTTACCTAAAATAGAGGTATGGTTGTTATGAATTCGTAGTTTTGCCATTTGGGCTAACAAATGCACCAGCTACGTTGATGGGTTTGATAATTAGGGTGTTTAAGCCATAGCTAAGAGTATTCGTGATAATGTTTTAAGTGCTATTCCAGATTACTCAAGATCACATATTCCTCATTCATTAGTCGTTGTTGCTCATGTGTTACATAATTATGGACATGGTTCCAAAGTCCTAATAATGTTATGTTCCAAAGCTTCCAATAAGGTGATGACTACAAATATATCAATCTCTGACAAACAAAAGTATCAATCTCTTATACGTGAATGTATTAATCTCTCATGAGTGAGCGTATCAATCTCTCACAAGTAAAAGTACTAATCTCGTAAAAGTTAAAGAATGAAGTAAGGTATAATTATGAGTATATCCATGGGGTGAAAGGAACAGTTGCATGATGTATCCTTGGGGTGCAATGAACACCTGCATGATGTCTATATCCAATATCACGGGATGTATCCATGGGGTAAACGGAACACCTGCATGATTATGTTATTTTTCCCACTGATTAGTTGGGCCCGGGCATTATATGATTGGAAATTGATGAATGATGATGGATGATGTACAGTAAAGTAAAGTAAGTGCAGTAAAGCAAAGAAAGCAATGTACATGATTCCATGCTTAGATCTTATGGTAGTTTATCTATATTGTTCATTCACTTGTACTTGTTATCATTGACATACTTACGTATCATACAGTTTCATCTAGCCTTACATACTCAGTACATTCTTCATACTGACCCCCTCGGGGAAACTTACCTTACTTACTGCAGGCACAGGTACTAGTAGACCTCCCCAGTAGAGTGCGGGTCATTTACGGATTTTTGGTCAGCTCTAGTTGGTTCGGGGCTTTTCGAGTCATAGTGTACACTGATTTTTGTATTGCAAATGCTGTATAAAGCGGGGACTTGTCTTGATTCTAGCTTGTCTATGTATATGTATCTGTAGAGGCTTTGTAGACATATGTGGGATGAGGAATGTAAAAGATGTATGTCCATGTTGACTCGATGGCCCTAACGGCCAAGTTTCTTATATGTATATATCACATGTTTTCATAACTTCCGCTATTGACATTTTATACTTCTATGTGACGGTGTTGCTTATTGAGTGACATGCATATGAATAGACATGAGCAAAGATTGGTTCTCTGGGGCCTCACCGGCTTCGGGTGCCAGTTCGCCTCGATGGGATTCGCGTCGTGACATTCACATCTCAAATTCGTGATCGGACATATAGCTCAAATGAAGACAACTTTACATTGTTTCAAGGCTTCCATAGTCTTTTTTACCAAATATCAAGAAAACTAACACATAAGCCCCAAAAAAAAATGTAAATAATACCAGAAATACTGTTTTAAATTGCAAAGTATTTTCAATGAACCCCTCTTGCTTGAGATTTTGATTGCTCACTCAAATCGTTCAACTCAATTTTTGCCATTTTTTTGCTTGAGTAATATAGAAGAAGCTATTTTTTTAGCTTCTGAAAAGCAACTTCTTCTACTCCCTAGAAACACTTATTTTCTCTCAAAAGTTTGGCCAAAAACCTCACTTTTTAACAATAGGTACTTTTTAGAAAAATAAGAACTTTTGGGGAAAAAGAAAAGCTTGGCCAAATAGGCTATAATTCTGGAACCTCTATCTCTTCTTACTTTCCTATTTCTTCTTCTCTTGGTAAACTTAATTACTAATTTGGAGTGATTGAAATAGTGTGAAGATGAACTCTTATATTAATGTACGGGATTGCAGTTTCCCAATGGGACCTCCATCAAGGTTGTATGTGTTACCGTAAGTAGCTAGTACCTATATAAAAGAGACCTATATCTCGTGTTTATTACTTTAGTATAATTTATGCTTCTTTTTTTTTGGGTCAAAAAAACAAAAGAAGTTGATGCAAAAATTTTGAAAAAAGAAATATGTTGAACTCTTTAAAAGAGAGAAAATAAATGTCACGACCAAGAACTAGACCCTTGACGTAACAGGCACTCAGGACGAATGAAGACCCGAGAGAACCTCTTAGCATATCATAGGTTTTGGGTAATAGGCCCCCTTCCGAACATAGGTTTAGTCGTCCAATTAAGGAACGATCATTCCTATGTCGGCAAACATAGGTTTCGGTTAAGAATGAATAATGAGAAGCATGAGATTTAGCATTGACATGATCTAGGACATTAGTTCTATGTAATATAATCATAACAACGTAAGACATAAATTTTCAAGAAATCATTAGCCTGATTAAGATTGATACAAGACATGAAATAAGATTTTTGTTGGACATATGAATATAATTATTCTCCACCTTAAATGATACGTCTAATAGCCCTTAAATTTAGCGACACTTCTCAACTATGCTTTCTACTATGAATACCACACTTCATCATTTCCAACTTATATGTCCCCTATGAAACACATAACTACAAGAGCCTGAGTCTAACTGCATAGTGCTTCCATGTTAAAGCCTAACTCGGAGTTAAAAAAGCGTTAGCCTAAGCAACAGGGCTCTATACTTTACATCCATCCAAGAATACTATTCCATCTTATCACTATAATCAAACAACCTCAAATCTTAATCACGGAGTACTAGCCCCATAATACAATGGTTTGCGTATCTATCAATCACAACATTCAGGCATATCATTACTATTCCCACTTTACAAATCTCCGCGCCTAAAATTAGCAACTTCCATCACTTTCAGAAGGCTTTACACGATATGTCCCCCTCATAAATCAACCATGTCATCCAAGCCTACTAACACACATATTTTGGGGTCTCCCCCTGTCACGATCCGAGACCAACCCCCAGTCATAACAAGGTGTTTAGAACCACAATTGGCCCCAAGCTAACTTTTTATACTAGCATAAGTAAAGAGTAACTAGATAGAATGTATAAATATTGGAACGCAATGCGGAAGCTGACATATGGCCTATACTGTGACGAGTAAAAATAAAATATCATAGAATAAACTTTAATTTCTAGAAACATACAATCTCTTGACAACTGATTATAATTTACTCAACTGACTATCTATCTAGTCTAAGAAGCCTCTACTAAGAATATGGACAATGTTCATGGGGACAAGAACCCAGAATACATTTATGTAAGCAAACTGACTACCAACATGACTACTAGACTGTGCCTTCCGAAAAAATTGAAAATTCATCAACAGCTGAAGACTTGAATCCTACCATAGAGTATACTCACGTACTTGAAAACCTGAATCTACATCACATGAAAAATATAATGCAAGATGCAGTCAATACATGGTATGTATTGGTACGCAAGTTATACGTATACATATATAGCAATAAGCTGAAAACTGAACATGAGAGCATAAGAGTAGCTTAAAATAATAAGTGGAGACTAAAACATGAATCATGAGGTAATATTTCAGAAAATCATAAACACATTGAAAACCAAAGAGAATCATAATTCATAGAGTTTGCATAAAACTTTTTTTTAAAACATCTTTAAACATGCTAAAGTCTAATACGAACATGATGGCTAAACTTTTATAAAAGTGCTCTTTTCATGCGTATACATATATATAATAAAATCATAAATACAATAACTTAGTGGGAGTTTCTTCTAACTGTCATACATCATATGAGCTCATGATGCACCAACTTACAATCCCAGTTGGAGAGGGTTTCCCTATACTTCCCAAGGTGTAGAACCTATATTTCTATGGATCCATCTAAGCCTCTTGGGATAACATAAACCTATGGTGGTACGTAGTTTTGGGACAAGTATTATCTAGAACGCAAGTCCGCTCGGTGCTAAATAATCCTCCCAAACATATCTATATGGCTCATACCATATCATATCATGTGACATATCTAGATGTCAAAACTTTTCTTAAATCATGTCTTGGACATATCTAGATGTCATTATACTCATAATCTTCGCTTCTTTAAGAAGATTGTTCACTATCATTGATGGAATAGCTAGATACCATACTAATCATGAACTTACTTTTTGGAAAAACTGTTCATAAGCATTGATGGCATACTTAAATACCATACTAATCATGAACTTACTTGTTGGAAAAACCATGCACATCTCTCTTTCATAAACATATCTTTACTTCTATTCATATAGCTTAAAACATGAGAAAAATTGCTTGAAATCATACATAAATTGTAAATCTCAAAAAACATAACTTTCATAACTTCTAAAATAATCTTAAAACATGCTTGGAGGATCATAATCATATAATAAAACATGTTGTTCATAATAGTTTATTGATATGTATGGGAAATATTTCATAAAAATCATAACTTTGCATAAAAACCATAGCTTCAAGAGAATTGGGTAAAAACCCTAACTTTAAACATAATCCATCATATAATTAAAATACTTGGGCATGAGGATGAAAGGAATCTATCACAAAATCTTGTGTACCTGAGAGAAGACAAATTCTTGATAAGGAGAACTTCAGAAATTTGCTTGATTTGAAACCCTGGCTTGCTTGATCTTGTTATGAACTTGTTAGAGACTTGTTCTTGAGAGATTTGGGGAATTATAGGCTTTAGTATCTGATATATATAGGTTATGGTGACCTACAAGTCGTGGGAGAGGTTTAAAATCTAAGAAAAAGTTCAAATTGCCCTTAAGAAAATGTGGCTGGAAATTGGTTCTTGACCTCAGAAGGACCCTCCTATGATCGTCGGACCTAAGCACGATCGTGGTTCTGAATCATGAGTTATAGGGGTCCTTTTCAGGTCTCTGGACTTCAATATATGATCACTTCCCACGATCGTGGTTTCTAATCATGATCGTGGGTTCCGGACGTGATTTGGATCATCAAATCAGACAGCTTGATAGTGCTTCAGTAAAATGGCCATAACGTTTTTCTCCAATATCGGATTAAGCCGAATATGGATGCATTCAAAAGATAATTCAAATATCTATAATTTGGTGGGTGCTGAGATAAAAAATACTTTGTAATCTAGGAGTTATGATCGTTTGAAGTTTAGTATAACAAGATTCTTCTCAAGAAATCATCGGTAAGGGAGGTTTCAACTTGGCTATTAGCTAAGAGTTACTTGAGGACTTAATACATGTCTAAATCACTTCTACCAAAACACGAAGTTTGATTCTACATGTACTTGAAGCATGTTTCTAATCTCAGCTTGGATTTTTTGGGGTGTTACAATATCTTCCCCTTGGGAACATTCGTCCTCGGTTAAAAGACTGAAACTAGAAAAATAGCCAAATGGAACTTTTCTCTTACTATCATAAGCTGAACATAACTGGATCATATCAATATTTGGAACTCAACTAGAGAGAACATGAGTAGGAGATTGAACATGCATTGATAGGAATTGCATGAATCTTGGTCATGGGCATGACGCTAATTTGCAAGACATTAGTAATGCTTCATAATGACTGAATGTATAGGATAAGGTGAAATAAGACTAGATTGTTGCCTCGTCATAACTCCTTTTAGGAACTCACTACCATCTCTCCCTTGAGACTGATGGTCAACGTTCAAAGTTTATTGACCTATTCTTTAAATGGGGCTATACATATATTTCCACAACATCATTTCAAGCCTATCTACTTAAATTCCTTCACACACTGTGATGAGCTTACAAAGTCAATTCAATAAACTAGTATCAACATCTATAAACTATCATTCTTTCCACCTTAATAACCATCCACAATTCAAGCTTATTGACAACTACTTAAGCATATGGAAATACAACCTCTCATACACTTCATAGGCTTACAAATCTAAGTAAGGGTCAATGTATACTAATCCATCAAACATTTATGACAAGACATTAATCAACATCAAACACAATTCCTACCTAGCTCAACCTATAGGCACCTTCTTCCTCACCACATAACCACTCACTTAATGAATACATAACTCTATTTAGCTACTTGCTCCAGTCAAATACTATCCCCGCTCTATAGCTACTACACTTCTACATTCTCACATCAAATTCTGAATGGGTCATTCTATTACTCAAAGCTCATAATATCACCCTCACACTATCTTCTGAATGGCAGTACTACCCAAGCATTCTAAGACATTCTTCTCCCTCATAGGTCTCACATATACTAAAGTTTGGAAAGGGGTCTGAGAGCAGATTTTTAAATTTCTATAGATATATCTGAGAAAATTACATTGATAATGATTTGAGCTTTACAATTTATAACACCTCGAAGATGAGGCATAGTCGAAGGAACTGGGTGCAATGCATAAATCTGCATAAATTTCATACTGGACAACTCTATTGCATGATATAGCGAATGAAATAATGGGAAACTTTTCTTAAATATCTGTGTTCCCTTATTTATAGAAGTGGGGCCTTCACAACCATAAACAAGATCCTACTGAAACAGCTTCATAGACTCCCTACGACAATTGAACTTTGTGCTCTGATACACAGTTTGTCACAACCCGAGACTACCCCCTAGTCATAACACGGTGCTTAGAACCACAAGTGGCCCTAAGATAACCCTTGATACTAGCATAAATAATGAGCAACTGGAGAGAACATATAAATATTGGAACGTAATACGGAAGCTGACATATGGGCTATACAGTGAAGAGCAAAAATAAAATATCATAGAATAAACATTAATTTCTAAAAACATACAATCTCTTGACAACATATTATATACTGAACTAACTATCGATCCTATCTAAGAAAGCCTCTACTAATAATTTGGACACTGTTCATGGGGACAAGAACCCAGAATACATTTATGTAAGCAAATTAACTTCAAACATGTCTACTAGACTGTGCCTTCCGAAAAGATAGAAGTCATCAACAGTTGAAGACTTGAATCCTACCATAGAGTATGGTCACGTACTTAAAAACCTGAATCAACATCACATGAAAAATATAGTGCAAGACGCAGTCAATACATGAAATGTATTGGTATGCAGGTTATACGTATACTTATATAACAAAAAATGAAAACTGAATCATGAGGTAATCTTTTAGAACATCATAAACACATTGAAAATGGAAGGCAATCATAATTCATAGACTTTACAGAAAACTTTTTTAAAACATCTTTAAACATGCTAAAGTCTGATATGAACATGATGGCTAAACTTTTCTAAAAGGGATCTTTTCATGCGTATACATATATATAATAAAATCACAAAGACAATAACTTAGTTGGAGTTTCTTCTATTCGACAATACATCATATGAGCTCATGATGCACCAATATACAATCTCAATCGGAGAGGGTTTCCCTAAACTTTCCAAGGTGTAGAACATATCTATCTATGGATCCATCTACGCCTCTTGGGCTAACATAAACCTATGGTGGTACGTAGTTTTGAGAAAAGTGTTATCTAGAACGCAAGTCCACTCGGTGCTAAATAATCCTCCCAAACATATCTATATAGCTCATCCCATACTAATCATGAACTTACTTTTTGGAAAAACCATACATAAGCATCGATGGCATACTTAGATACCATACTAATCATGAACTTACATGTTGTAAAAATCGTGCACATCTCTCTTTCATAAACATATCTTTACTTCTATTCATATAGCTTGAAACATGAGAAAAATTGTTTGAAATCATACATTACTTGTAAATCTCAAAGAAAATAAATTTCATAACTTCTAAAATAATCT
This sequence comes from Capsicum rhomboideum, assembly GCA_031232105.1. Lineage (NCBI taxonomy): Eukaryota > Viridiplantae > Streptophyta > Magnoliopsida > Solanales > Solanaceae > Capsicum > Capsicum rhomboideum. The sequence goes on from CP124714.1 coordinate 155,606,067, forward strand.
TAAAACTTGCCTGGAGGATCATAACCATATAATAAAACATGTTTTCATAATAGTTTATTAATATGTATAGTAAATATTTCATAAAAATCATAACTTTGCATAAAAACCATAGCTTGAAGAGAATTAGGTAAAAACCCTAGCTTTAAACATAATTCATCATATAATTAAAATAATTGAGTGTGAGAATGAAAGGAATCCATCACTAAATCTTGCGTACCAGATAGAAGACAAATTCTTGACAAGGAGATCTTAAAATATTTGCTTTTTGAAACCCTAGCTTGCTTGATCTTGTTATGAACTTGTTAGAGATTTGTTCTTGAGAGATTTGGGGAATTATAGGCTTTAGGATCTGATATATATATATATATATATATATATATATAGGTTTTGTGACCTAAAAGTCATGGGAGAGGGTTAACAGCTAAGAAAAAGTTTGAATTTCCCTTAAAAAAACGTGCCTGAAAAATTGGTTTTTGACCGCAGATGGACCTAAGCATGATCGTGGTATTGAATCATGGGTTCTAGAGGTCCTTTTCAAGACTCTGGACTTCAACAGATGAGCACTTCCCACGATCGTGGTTCCTAATCACGATCGTGGGTTCCGAACGTGGTTTGGATCATCAAATCTGATAGCTTAACTGTGCTTCAGTAAAATGGCCATAACGTTTAACTCCAACATCATATTAAGGTGAATATGGATGCGTTTGAAAGATAATTCAAATATATATCATTTGGTGGGTTCTGAGATCAAAAATACTTCGTAATCTAGGAGTTATGATCAGTCGTATTAGACTATAACAAGATTTTTCTCAAGAAATCAATTTGTAAGGGAGGTTTCGACTTGGCTATAATCTAGGAGTTACTTGAGGACTTAATACATGTCGAAATCACTTCTACAGAAACATGAAGTTTGATTCTACATGTACTTGAAGCATGTTTCTAATCTAAGATTAGATTTTTGGGGGTATTACAATGTCTCCCCCTTAGAAACATTTGCCCTCGAATGAAAGACTGAAACTAGAAAAATAACCCAATGGAACTTATCTATTACTATCATAAGCTGAACATAACTGGATCATATCAAGATTTAGAACTTAACTAGAAAGAACATGAGCAGGAGCTTAAACGAGAATTGATAGGAATTGCATGAATCTAGGTCATGGGCATGATGCTGATTCGCAAAATATAAGTAGAGAGTCATAATGACTGAATATATGGGCTAAGATGAAATAAGACTAGATTGATTCCTCTTTATGACTCCTTTTAGATACTCACTATCATCTCCCCCTTGAAACTAATGGTCGAGGTTCTAAGTTTGTGGACCTATTCTTTAAATGGGGCTATGCATATACTTCCACCACATCATTTCAAGCCTATCTACTTAAATTCCTTCACATGTTATGATGAGCTTAAAAGGTTAATTCTATAAAACTAGGATCTACGTCCACAAACTATCATTATTTCCACTTTAATGACCATCCACAATTCAAGCTTATTGACAACTACTTAATGCATATGGAAATACAACCTCTCATACACTTCATAGGCTTACAAATCTAAGTAACGGTCAATGCATACTAACCCATCAAACATTTATGACAAGGTACTAATCAACAACAACCACACTTCCTACCTAGCCAAACCTATAGGCACATTCTTCCTCACCACTTACTTAATGAATACATAACTCTAGCTAGCTACTTGATCCAGTCGAATATTATCCCCGCTCTATAGCTGCTACACTTCTAGATTCTCAAATCAACTCTAAATGGGTCATTCTATCACTCTGAGCTCATAATATCACCCTCACACTATCTTCTGAATGGAAATACTACCTAAGCATTCTAAGACATACTTCCCCATCATAGGCATCACATATACAAAGGTTTGGAAAGGGGTCTGAGAGCAGATTTTTGAAGTTCTATTGATCTATCTAAGAAAATTACATTAATAAGGATTTGAGCTTTACCATTTCTAACACCTCAAAGATGAGGCATATTGGGAGGAACTGAGTGCAATGCATAAATCTACATAAATTTTATACTGGAAATTTTGTTACACGATATAGAGAATGAAAGAATGGGAAACTTTTCTTAAATGATTTTGGTCCCCTATTTATAGAAGTGGATCCCTCACAACCCTAAACAAGATCCTACTGACACGGCTTCATAAACGCCCGAGGATACTTGAACTCTGCTCCCTGATACCAAGTTTGTCATGACCTGAGACTACCCCTTAGTCATAACACGGTGATTAGAACCACAAATAGCCCCAAGCTAACCCTTGATACTAGCATAAGTAATGACCAACTACGCAAAACATATAAATATTGGAACGCAATGCGGAAGCTGACATATGGGCTATACTGTGAAGAGTAAAAATAAAATATCATAGAATAAACTTTAATTTCTAGAAACATACAATCTCTTAACAACTGAATATCTATCTTGTCTAAGAAGCCTCTACTAACAATTTGGACACTGTTTATGGGGATAAGAACCTAGAATATATTTATAAAAGCAAACTGACTACAAATATGACTACTAGACTGTGCCTTCCAAAAAGACGAAAAACTTACCAATAGCTGAAGACTTGAATCCTACCATAGAGTATGCTCACGTACTTGAAAATCTAAATCTACGTCATATGAAAAATGTAGTGCAAAACGCAGATAATGCATATAATGTATTGGTACACAAGTTATACAAATTCATATATAACAATAAGCTTAAAACTGAACATGAGAGCATAAGAGTAGCTTAAAATCATAAGTGGAGACTGAAACATGAATCAAGAGGTAATCTTTTAGAACATCATAAACACATTGAAAACCAAAGAGAATCATAATTCATTGAGTTTGCATACAACTGTTTTTAAAACATCTTTAAACATGCTAAAGTCTAATATGAACATGATGGCTAAACTTTTCTAAAAGGTCTCTTTTCATGCATGTACATATATATAATAAGATCATAAAGACAACTTAGTGGGAGTTTCTTCTAACCGACATTCATCGTATGAGCTCATGATGCACCAACATACAATCCCAGTTGGAAAGGGTTGCTCTACACTTGCCAAGGTGTAGAACCTGTCTATCTATGTATCCATCTAAGTCTCTTAGGCTAACATAAACCTATGGTGGAACGTAGTTTTGGGACAAGTGTAAGCTAGAATACAAGTCAGCTCGGTGCTAAACAACCCTCCCAAACATATCTATATATCTCATACCATATTATATCATGTGACATATCTAGATGTCAAAACTTTTCTTAAATCATATCTTGGACATATCTAGATATCATTCTACTCATAATTTTTGCTTCTTTACGAAGATTGTTCACTATCATTGATGGCATATCTAGATACCATACTAATCATGAACTTACTTTTTCTAAAAACCGTTCATAAGCATTGATGGTATACTTAAATACCATACTAATCATGAACTTACTTGTTTGAAAAACCATGCACATCTCTATTTCATTAACATATCTTTACTTTTATTCATATAGCTTAAAGCATGAAAATAATTGCTTGAAATCATACATAACTTGTAAAATCTCAAAATAAATAACTTTCATAACTTCTAAAATAATCATAAAACATGCTTGGAGGATCATAATCATATAATAAAACATATTGTTCATAATAGGTTATTAATATGCATAGGAAATGTTTCATAAAAATCATAACTTTGCATTAAAACCATAGCTTGAAGAGAATTGGGTAAAAACCCTAGCTTTAATCATAATTCATCATATAATTAAAGTAATTGGGCATGAGGATGAAAGGAATCTATCACTAAATCTTGTGTACCTGAGAGAAGACAAATTCTTGACAAGGAGAACTTAAGAAATTTGCTTTTTGAAACCCTAGCTTGCTTGATCTTGTTATGAACTTGTTAGAGACTTGTTCTTGAGTGATTTGGGAAATTATAGGCTTTAGGATCTGATATATATAGGTTTTGTGACCTACAAATCATGGGAGAGGGTTAAAAGCTTAGGAAAAGTCTAAATTGTCCTTGAGAAAACATGGCTGGAAAATTGGTTTTTGACATCAGACGGACCCTCCCATGATCGTGGGACCTAAGCATAATCGTGGTATTGAATCGTGGGTTGTAGGGGTCCTTTTTAGCACTCTGTACTTCAACAGATGAGCACTTCCCACAATCGTGGTTTCTAATCACGATCGTGGGTTCCAGACGTGGTTTGGATCGTCAAATCTAATAGCTTGACTGTGCTTCAGTAAAATGGACATAACGTTTAACTCCGACATCAGATTAAGGTGAATATGGATGCGTTGGAAATATAATTCAAATATATATCATTTGGTAGGTTATGAGATCAAAAATACTTCGTAATCTAGGAGTTATGATCGTTTGAAGTTGACTATAACAAGATTCTTCTCAAGTAATCAATCGGTAAGGGAGTTTTCAACTTGGCTATGAGATAGGAGTTACTTGAGGACTTAATACATGTCTAAATTACTTCTACTAAAACATAAAGTTTGATTATACATATACTTGAAGCATCTTTCTAATCTTAGCTTGGATTTTTCAGGGTGTTACTATATCTCCTCCTTGGGAACATTCGTCCTCCAATGAAAGACTGAAACTAGAAAAATAACCAAATGAAATTTATCTCTTACTATCATAAGCTGAACATAACTGTCATGCCCCGAATCCCATCAGGACGGATTGGCACTCGAAGCCGACAAGGCCCGAGAGAACCAAGCTTTATCTCTATCCAATCATATACATGTCATAAGAAACCCATAATCACATAATAGCTATAGACACCAACAATGGAATTCATGGAACATGATAAATATATACATATGCGAAACTTAGCCATTGAGGCCACCAAGTCAAGAACGACATATCCCTTTTACATTTATACACCCACATCCGTCTACAAAAGCCTCTAACAAAAGCATTGACCAAAATGAACTAAAAGTCGGGACAAGTCCCCGCTTTATATAACATGTACAACACCAAAACATATGTACAACTGTGACTCGGAGAAGCCCTGAGCTAACTGGAGCTCACCAAATATCTGCAACACTGGCAACCTACTGTGGAGGCCTACTAGTACCTGCGCCTGCAGCAAGTAAGGTAAATTCCCCAAGAGGGGTCAGTACAAAAAATGTACTGAGTATGTAAGGCCATATGAAACTTGTAAGATATGAAAATATGTCAAAGAACTCAAGTTCAAATGCATAACCAATATAGATAAGTCACAATGTAGATGGGTCACTATTCTATACTTTGGAAACCATGTATGTTGCTTTCATTACATTCTTTGTATCTTTACTTCCATGCTTATTCATCTTTGCCTTTGACCTGTGATACCCGAGCCCCGACTGAACAGTGGGTTTTAATCATAACATAGCGTTATGTTGGGATCGGCTCGAGCTAGGCTTATGCCCCTAGAGCTACCACCCTATGAATCAACGTATATATCGGGATCGGCTCGAGCTAGGTTAGTAACTCTAGAGCATCCACCCATACAACATTTCAGGTTCGGCTCGAGCGAGGTTATTACCCCTAGAGCTGCCCCCTGTTAGGATCGGTCCAAGCTAGGCTTATGCCCCCAGGACTGCCCCCTGATCCAAAAACCTCGGGATCAGCTTGATCTAGGCATTTTGCCCCCAAAGCTGCCACCCATACTTGATCATTGACCACATATGCATTACTTTGTTCATTACTTTGAGATTGATACAATGATGGTCACAACATTACTTGAAACTTTGGATCATTAACCAATGAGTGAGGGACATGTAAATAAACATTGTGAGAAACATAACATTATTAGAACCATAACACCATTGGAACCATTGGACAATATTCCTTGAACAAGAGACGTAAGTATAATCACTATTGGAACATTGGAACATAACTTTATTTGAACTTTTGGAACATTAACCATGAATATGAGACATGAGATTCACCAATGATCAATGAGTAGGAAATATATGACAATGACCATGGATAACCGGATATGAGATACCTTAGCACATTTCGGGATAGAACAAGCGTAATGTCAATGTGAATACTATTTGTCGCAGAAAGATACGGACAGAGTAATCTTACATACATTGTACTCTCAATACGGATATACAATCTTAGATGTGCATACAATAGTACCGGTCCTTCTTTTTGTGTCACCCTACAACACAAATACATAACGGGATTTACATTAACCACCAACTACTTTACAAATGCATATAACATCAATGAGTTACATGTGTGCCTTTAAACATGTCATTTCCCCTTGACAAAACCATTGATGAAATTATTATTCCAAAAATCCCCCAATATTCCATACATTGACCAATACATGATAATCAATACATTTCACCACAACACTTCTCCTTTACACTTCCTTATCCACACCACATCACAAATAATCTATCAAATTACCTTACTACACCTCATAGCACACATCGGCCAAAATCCCACAATTTACACTTTTAGAAAAATAACAAGGTTAATAACAAAATCACACCATACATGTTCATATTTTATCCATACCATGCTCTTTCATCAAGACATCAAGTCTCTTTTCAAGTTCAAATCACAAAGATGACACATCTTTCACCAAAAGCAAAAATACACTATTCACTACCTTGCCAACATAACTATCATGATATACATACCATCTTAAGCATATAAGATATTAATCCATGAAAGTAGGCACTTACCAAGGCTTTCAAAGTGATGATCTTTACCAAAGAGTCCAAAGGAAATAGTTGCCTTAGGGTTTGGAAACTAGAGAAATGTTTGAGAAATATCTTAAAAGGCATGAGACTTTGAAAGTAATAAAATCAGATTTATTTCCCTTTATATAGGCCCTTAAGTCCATCCTTATACACTCTTAACATTTAATGTGGGGTTCTAGAAGGTCAAGGCAAGAATGGGTCTTTTGACCCATTTTTGGGCCATGTTTTCTTTTCATTTTTGGGTCCTTTTTGGGCCCAATTCACTTAACCCAGTGAAATCAATAACTTCTCATGTTTAAATCATCTCATACGTGTTAAAACAATATTCCCACTCACGCTATTCATATCCGTAGCCTCAATCTCAAAAACAAGTGATTCTAGCCACGTATGTCTATTTTGACCAAAAGGGTAAAATCGTTATTTTGACGCCAAATTTGTTCTTGAATAATTTTATCATACCAATATAATACTTTACTCATTTCATGTATATACTTGTGGTTGTAGAATAAACGTGGCAAAAATCGGCTCAGTACGTCCCCGGGTACCCTTGGGACTTAGAAAATTTCTAACTTTCGAAAAATTGAAAAATCCATCCTGGCACGCCCCTGGGCGCGCCAGGTTGCTGCCTGTACAATAAATTTTTGGCCCAGAGCTTCCTGTCACGCCTGGGCCCTAATTTTTCCGAAAATTTTGTTTTTCGACTTTTTTTCGCGGGTTTGGTTAGATACTTCAAGTCCTATTCTTTAACTTACTTCTCAGCCTTAATATACTTTGTTTAGAGGTCCTCTTAGACTCATTTTGAACCCCACAAGTGCTCCACAAAAATCACAAAACACCTCCTATGAAAGGCTAATCACATATACGAGGCCAAATTTCAATTTTCTCATCATTAATCTTACAAAATACATGTGTATAGGTCTCGACACCTAAGTAAACATTATTGAATGTCGTCAAGTAAGGTTAGGAAGGTACGGGGTGTTACAATAACTGGATCATTTGATAATTTGGAACTCAACTAGAGAGAACATAAGCAGGTGATTGAACATGAATTGATAGGAATTGTATGAATCTGGGACATGGGCATGATGCTAATTTTCAAGACAAAAGTAAAGTGTCATAATGACTGACTATATGGGATAAGATGAAATAATACTAGATTGATTCCTCTTCTTGAATCCTTTTAGGAACTTACTACCATCTCCCTCTTGAGACTGATGGTCGACGTTCTAAGTTTGTGGACCTATTCTTTAAATGGGGCTCTACATATACATCCACCACATCATTTCAACCCTATCTACTTAAATTCCTGCACATGTTGTGATGAGTTACAAGGTTAATTCTATAAAACTAGTATCAAAATCGACAAACTATCATTCTTTCCACCTTAATGATCATCCACAGTTCAAGATTATTGACAACTACTTAACGTATATGGAAATACAACCTCTCATACACTTCATAGGCTTACAAATCTAAGTAAGGGTCAATGCATACTAATCCATCAAACATTTATGACAAGGCACTAATCAAAATCAACCACACTTCCTTCCTAGCTCAACCTATAGGCACATTATTCCTCACACAATCACCACTGACTTAATGAATAGATAACTCTAGCTAGACACTTGCTCTAGTCAAATACTATCCTCTCTCTATAGCTACTACACTTCTACATTCTCACATCAAATTCTGAATTGGTAATTCTATCACTCAGAGATCATAATATCACCCTCACACTATCCTCTGAATGGCAATACTATCCAAGCATTCTAACCCATACTTCCACCTCATAGGTCTCACATAAACTAAGGTTTGGAAAGGGATCTGAGAGCAAATTTTTAAAGTTCTCTAGATCTATATGAGAAAATTATATTGATAAGGATTTGAGATTTACTATTTCTAACACCTTGAAGATGAGGCATAGTCAGAGGAACTGGGTGCAACATATAAATCTACATAAATTTCATTCTGGGCAACTCTATTGCACGATATAGAAGATGATGGAATGGGAAACTTTTCTTAAACATTTTTGGTCCCGTATTTATAGAAGTACGACACTCACAACCATAAACAATATTCTACTTACACGGCTTCATAGACTCCCTAGGACACTTGAACTTTGTGCTCTGATACCAAGTTTTCCATGACCCGAGACTACTCCCTAGTCATAACACGGTACTTAGAACGACAACTGGACCCAAGCTAACCCTTGATATTAGCATAAGTAATGAGCAACTAAATAGAACATATAAATATTGGAACACAATATGGAAGCTAACATATGGGCTATACTGTGAAGAAGATAAATAAAATATCATATAATAAACTTTAATTTCTAGATACCTACAATCTCTTGACAACTGACTATCTGTCTTGTCTAAGAAGTCTCTACTAACAATTTGGACACGGTACATGAATATATTTATGTAACTGGCTACCAACATGACTACTAGATTGTGCCTTCGAAAAATACAGAAAATTCATCAATAGATGAAGACATGAATCCTACCATAGAGTATATGCTCAAATACTTGAAAACCTAAGCCTACATTACCTAAAAAATGTAGTGCAAGACTCAGTCAATACATGGAATGTATTGGTACGTAAGTTATACATATACATATATAGCAATAAGCTGAAAACTAAACATGAGAGCATAAGAGTAGGTTAAAATCATAAGTGGAGACTGAAACATGAATCATGAGGTAATATTTTAGAACATCATAAACACATTGAAAACCAAAGAGAATCATAACTCATATACTTTGCATAAAACGTTTTTTAAAACATCTTTAAATATGCTAAAGACTAATAAGAACATGCTGGCTGATCTTTTCTAAAAGGGCTCTTTTCATGCGTATGCATATATATAATAAAATCATAGAGACAATAACTTAGTGGGTGTTTTTTTCTAATCGACATACATCATATGAGCTCATGATGCACCAACTTACAATCTTAGTTGGATAGGGTTGCCCTACACTTGCCAAAGTGTAGAACCTATCTTTCTATGGATCCATTTAAGCCTCTTCGGCTAGCATAAACCTACAGTGGCACGTAGTTTTGGAAAAAGTGTTACCTAGATTGCAAGTCTCCTCGGTGCTAAATAACCCTCCCAAACATATCTATATAGCTCATACCATATCATATCATGTGACATATCTAGATGTCAAAACTTTTCTTAAATCATATCTTGGACATATCTAGATGTCATTCTACTCATAATCTTTTCTACTTTACGAAGATTGTTCACTATCATTGATGGAATATCTAGATACAATACTAATCATGAACTTACTTTTTGGAAAAATCATTCATAAGCACTGATGGCATACTTAAATACCATATTAACCATGAACTTACTTGTTGGAAAAACCATGCATATCTCTCTTTCATAAACATATCTTTACTTCTATTCTTATAGCTTAAAACATGAGAAAAATTGCTTGAAATCATACATAACTTGTAAATCTCAAAAAAAAAATAACTTTCATAACTTCTAAAATAATCTTAAAACATGCTTGGAGGATCATAATAATATAATAAAAGATGTTGTTCATAATAGTTTATTGAGGCGTATAGGAAATATTTCATGAAAGTCATAACTTTGCAAAAAAAACATAGCTTGAAAAGAATTGGGTAAAAACCCTACCTTTAGATATAATTAAAATACTTGGGTGTGAGGATAAAAGGAAGCCATCACTAAATCTTGCGTACCATAGAGAACACAAATTCTTGACAATGAGAACTTAAGAAATTTGCTTGATTTGAAACCCTAGGTTGCTTGATCTTGTTATTGGCTTGTTAGAGACTTGTTGTTGAGAGATTTGGGGAGTTATAGGCATTAGGATCTGATATATATAGGTTTTAGTGACCTACAAGTCTTGGGAGAGGGTTAAATACTAAGGAAAAGTCTTAATTGCCCTTAAGAAAATGTGGCTAGAATATTGGTTTTTGAGCTCAGGCGGACCGTCCCACGATCGTGGGACCTAAGCACGATCGTGGTATATAATCATGGGTTCTAGAGGTCCTTTTTAGGACTCTGAACTTCAATAGTTGAGCACTTCCCACGATCGTGGTTTCTAATCACGATTGTGGGTTCCGGTCGTGATTTGGATCGTTAAATCTGACAGCTTGATAGTGCTTCTGTAAAATGGCCATAATGTTTTACTTCGATATCAGATTAAGGCAAATCTTGATGATTTGGAAATATAATTCAAATATCTATCATTTAGTGCTTGATGAGATCAAAAATACTTTATAATCTAGGAGTTATGATCATTTGAAGTTGACGATAACAAGTTTCTTCTAAGAAATAAATAGTTAAGAGAGGTTTCAAGTTGGCTATGAGCTAGGAGTTACTTGAGAACTTAATACATGTCTAAATCACTTCTACCAAAACATGAAGTATGATTCTCCATGTACTTGAAGCATGTTTCTAATCTTAGCTTTGATTTTTTGGGGTGTTACAATATCTCCCCCTTGGGAACAATCGTCCTCGAATGAAAGACTAAACTAGAAAAATAACCCAATGGAACTTATCTCATACTATCATAAGTTGAACATAACGAGGATCATATAAAGATTTGGAACTCAACTAGATAGAACATGAGCAGGAGATTGAATATGAATTGATAGGAATTGCATGAATCTGGGTCATGGGCATGATGCTAATTTGCAAGACAAAAGTAAAGTGTCATAATGACTGAATATATGGGATAAGATGAAATAAGACTATATTGATGCCTCTTCATGAATCCTTTTAGGAACTTACTACCATCTCCCTCTTGAGACTGATGGTCGACGTTCTATGTTTGTGGACCTATTCTTTAAATGGGGCTCTATATATACATCCACCACATCATTTCAAGCCTATCTACTTAAATTCCTTCACATGCTGTGATGAGTTTACAAGGTTAATTCTATAAAACTAGTATCAAAATCGACAAACTATCATTCTTTCCACGTTAATGACCATCCATAGTTTAAGCTTATTGACAACTACTTAACGTATATGGAAATACAACCTCTCATACACTTCATAGGCTTACAAATCTAAGTAAGGGTCAATGCATACTAATCCATCAAACATTTATGACAAGGCATTAATCAACATCACCCACATTTCCTACATAGCTCAACCTATAGGCATATTCTTCCTCACCATATCACCACTCACTTAATGAATACATAACTCTAGCTAGCTACATGCTCTAGTAAAATACTATCCCTGCTCTATAGCTACTACACTTCTACATTCTCACATCAAATTCTGAATGGGTCATTCTATCACTCAGAGCTCATAACATCACCCTTATACTTTCTTCTGAATGGCAAAACTACCCAAGCATTCTAAGACATACTTCCCCCTCATAGGTCTCACATATACTAAGGTTTGGAAAGGGGTCTAATAGCATATTTTTGAAGTTCTGTTGATCTATCTTAGAAAATTACATTGATAAGGATTTTACCTTTACCATTTCTAACACCTCAAAGATGAGGCATATTCGGAGGAACTGAGTGCAACGCCTAAATCTACATAAATTTCTTACTGGACAACTCTATTGCACGATATAGAGAATGAAAGAATGGGAAACTTTTCTTAAATGTTTGTGGTCCCTTAATTATAGAAGTGGAACCCTCAGAAACACAAACAAGATCCTACTGACACGGCTTCATAGACTCCCTAGGACACTTGAACTCTGTGCACTGATACCAAGTTTGTCATGACCCGAGACTACCCCTAGTCATAACACGGTTCTTTTAACCACAAGTGTCCCCAAGCTATTCCTTGATACTAGGATAACTAATGAGCATTTAGATAGAACATATAAATATTTGAACGCAATGCCAAAGTTGACATATGGGTTAAACAATGAAGAGTACAAATAAAATATCATAGAATAAACTTTAATTTCTAGCAACATAGAATCTCTTCACAACTGACTATATACTCAACTGACAAATTATCTTGTCTAAGAGGCCACTACTAACAATTTGGACATTGTTCATGGGGACAAGAACCCAGAATACATTTATGTAAGCAAACTGACTACCAACATGACTACTAGACTGTGCCTTCCGAAAAGAAAGAAAACTTATCAATAGCTGAAGACTTGAATCCTACCTTAGATAATGCTCGCGTACTTGAAAACCTTAATCTACATAACATGAAAAATGTAGCTTAAGACACAGTCAATACATTAAATGTAATGGTACGCAAGTTATAGATATACATATATAGCAATAAACTGAAATCTGAACATAAGAGCATAAGAGTAGCTTAAAATAATAAGTGAAGACTGAAACATGTATCTTGAGATAATCTTTTAGAACATCATAAACACATTGAAAACCAAAGATAATCATAATTCATAGAGTTTGCAAAAAACTTCTTTTAAAACATTTTTAAACATGATAAAGTCTAATATGAACATGATGGATAAACTTTTCTAAAAGTGCTCTTTTCATGCATATACATATATATAATAAAATCATAAAGACAATAACTTAGTGGGAGTTTCTTCTAACTAGCATAGATCGTATGAGCTCATGATGCACCAACTTACAATCCCAGTTAGAGAGGGTTACCCTACACTTTCCAAGGTGTAGAACCTATCTATCTATGGATCCATCTAAGTCTCTTGGGCTAACATAAACCTACGGTGGCACGTAGTTTTGACACAAGTGTTATCTAGAACACAAGTTCGCTCGGTGCTAAATAATCCTCCCAAACATATCTATATAACTCATGCCATATTATATCATGTGACATATCTAGATGTCAAAACTTTTCTTAAATCATATCTTGGACATATGTAGATGTCATTCTACTCATAATCTTTGCTTCTTTACGAAGATTGTTCACTATCATTGATGGAATATCTAGATACCATACTAATCATGAATTTACTTTTTGGAAAAACCGTTCATAAGCATTGATGGCATACTTAAATACCATACTAATCATGAACTAACTTGTTGGAAAAACCATGCACATCTCTCTTTCATAAACATATCTTTACTTCTATTCATATAGCTTAAAACATGAGAAAAATTGCTTGAAATCATACATAACTTGTAAATCTAAAAAATAACTTTCATAACTTCTAAAATAATATTAAAACATGCTTGGAGGATCATAATCATATAATAAAACATGTTGTTCATAACAGTTTATTGATATGTATAGGAAATATTTCATAAAAATCATAACTTTGCATTAAAACCATAGCTTAAAGAGAATTGGGTAAAAATCCTAACTTTAAACGTAATTCATCATATAATTAAAATACTTGGGCATGAGGATGAAAGGAATCCATCACTAAATCTTGCGTACCTGATAGAAGACAAATTCTTGACAAGGAGAACTTAAGAAATTTGCTTGATTTGAAACTCTGGCTTGCTTGATCTTGTTATGAACTTGTTGGAGACATTTTCTTAAGAGATTTTGGGAACTATAGGCTTTAGGAACTGATATATATTGGTTTGGGTAACCTACAAGTTGTGGGAGAGGGTTAAAAGCTAAGACAAAGTTCGAATTTCCCTTAAGAAAACGTGGCTGGAAAATTGGTTTTTGACCACAGACCGACCCTCCCACGATAGTAGGACCTAAGCACAATCGTGGTATTAAATCGTAGGTTCTAGGGGTCCTTTTCAGGCCTCTTGATTTCAATAGATAATCACTTCCCACGATCGTGGTTTCTACTCGCGATCTTGGGCTCCGGTCGTGGTTTGGATCATCAAATCTGACATCTTGACAGTGCTACAGTAAAATGGCCATAACGTTTTACCCTTATATCAGATTAAGGCAAATCTGGATGCATTGGAAAGATAATTCAAATATCTATCATTTGGTGGGTACTGAGATAAGAAAAATACTTTATAATCTAGGATTTATGATCTTTTGAACTTGACTATAACAAGATTCTTTCAAGAAATCAATCGGTAAGGGAGGTTTAAACTTGGCTATGAGCTAGGAGTTATTTGAGGACTTAATAAATGTCTAAATCAATTCTACCAAAACATGAAGTCTGATTCTACGTGTACTCGAAGCATGTTTCTAATCTTAGTTTGAATTTTACGGTGTGTTACACCCACACATAGAATTATCAATTCAATCACTTCTAAGAAAATCACACCATATATTCCCCATCCAACTATACCTTATGCAATAGGTCGTCCACACTTATAATTTCTTTGGATGGAGAAATTACATCACTAATTTTCACAACAAAGAGCATCCACTTTCTCCCAACAAAATCATTGCACAACTGATTTAAACACCACTATCATACCATAAGCAAAGTCACAGGAGGACTAAAGTAAAAACGGTTAGGAACGAGAGGGATATTTTTTTAACCATGGCTTATACTTGTTGGAGCCCTGACACTCAAAATAGCGCCTATAAAGTAAGGTACAATAGGCATGAATACTTCATATATCCGTCATATAAGGCACAATTTGAGAGTCATTTTGGCTTAGAAATCACATAATACAGGTTGGTATCATATTGAAGAGTATAATTCCTTAGGACTAAGCGTAATGTGAGACGCGGGTTCATAAATCATGAGCATAGTAACATAGAATACTATTTGGATCCCTAGAATCTTAGAGAAAAATTTGGATCATTGAGAGACACCATTGTTCAATTTCCAGGGACATATCATCAAACATGAATTTACATAGAGCGTGAGGACCTTAGACACTGGCATTACATGAATAAGACATGAGTTCAAAACATATGCAGTGTATGAGTTCTTAAGAAAATTGGGCCTACCAAGAAACATTAGTTCATAGATCATGAGCTGGATGACTTAAAGATTGGATTCATAGTATCATAGGGTAAGTCTGATATTACTGCATGAAGAACTCTTTCTTTACTTGAGGAGAGAGCATGGACATAAATTTGCATAGAGTGGTCAGACCTTAAACATATGCATGGCATGGCTACATAAGACATGGGCAGAGTGTCATCTCGGGGCTTAGGCATAGCATGATATAAGTTCATAACATAATGTAGAGTAGAGTCATTACGGGTTGAGCATAACATGAGATGCAGATTTGTGAATCATAAGCATTGCAACATCATACTTGGATATGTGGAAGATTAGAGGGAAAATGTGGATCATATGAAAAAACGTTATTGCTTTCGATTTCACTGGTCATAGCATAGACATAAGTGTGCATAGGGACTATGGATCTTAGGCATATTCATGGCTGGAAGGCATAAGATATAGGTAGAGTTCCCTCTTAAACAGAAGCACGAGGTACGGGCCAGAGAGAGAGTGGATTGCTTTGGAACACAACATAACTCTTTTCTGAAACTCACCACTATCTAAAACATACGATTTTCTTGGTTCAACTCCTTATCATCTCCCCCTTAGCTCAAAGGTCACCATCCTAGGTATGCAGACTTATTCTATTAATAAAGCTATAAGCACAACACTCGGCATGGTGAGGTATCCCTATACACATGAATGCTAATCTCACCCAGATATTATGTTTGGTAGGTACTAACTTCTTTCTAGATCATTCCTTCCAGAGACACTACTCTTAACTTTCTATAACCTTTATATCTATAATCCTAAAACTCAACTCTCATGGTCATACACATCCACATTCTCTAAAACTTAACAATCTATTCTCCACTCCTTAGTCTACTAGCATAAAATATCTAATCTCACATCTGTCTAATTCAATGAAATTTAAAAGCCATGCCAAGAGCTCACATCATCTATCTATAATTCCCTCAATTCAGCTCTAACGAACACCATATAATAATCACCTAGCCTCCTTCATACGAAGATAATCAAGAATACTGCTAGGTACACATAACACCTATAAACTTATAGCCGAGGGCATCTTATTCTTATGACTGAAGGCTCTTATCTATCTAATGGCTTAGCCATAATTCACTGTCTTCAACATTCATCCTCATGTATATCATAATTACACATTCAAATGTTTCCATAAGTTATCGGCCTAAGCTCTTGCATACATCATATCACGACTACTAAATCCATTTTCCACAAAGCTTGCATCACTATCCTCGAGCCATCATTCTTTTCACCATAGTCGGCATCTAAAGTTCAAACTTAGTGTCTAGTACCAATTATGGACTACCAATGAAACATCCCATATACTATACTTGCCCGTCAAAATTTTGACAAAATAATCAACTTAAATTTCCTATTCCACTTAACTATGGCTTAAAAGCACAATCTTCTTCACGACATTACCACTACATCTCAATATTCACCGCATATCTTCTCACGTACTAGACCAGCTTACAATTCCTAGGTAAAATCAAGAAACACTGGGTCTACTATAACCTCAAGATATGAATAGTCAGATTTAATCCTACAACCCATCTAACTATAGTCCATTAACACATTCTTCTTTTCCACATCACATCTACTTACCCATATATACATTTAAACTAAGCTTATAATTTATAAACAACAAGGAGTTTCTCCCAAAACCACAAATTGAAACTTACTTACGTAAATTCTTAACCACTTTATCCTTCTATTCGCAACCTACACTAGTTCTTTGCTATTGCAATGACAAGTCATCACGAGCTCCTTCCTTATTTCAATTAAATTGAAAAACATTTTTAACTAACTACTCTTTTTCTACCGACTACCATAAAATTTGTAAATCTTGCTACACCTTAACCAAAACTATAAGGGTTTACCACCTCCATCAATCACTCAATGGGTACAAAAACTCTAGCTACATCTTTCAATCAATTACTACCTACACTCTCAAGCTTCTAAGCTTATGCATCTATATATCTAACTCTGGGATAATCTTACTGCTCATAGCTCATAACACCCTAATTTATACTATCTCTCGGGTAGCAATACTATCCTAACATTCATATACATACTTTTCCCCTGAAGCGAGTCATCTATAATAAGTTTTTTTTGAAAAGGATCTGAATACACATCTCACCTTAACTCAACCGTACGATTCATGGGGATAGGGGTATACTCTTAAAACCAATAGACTTTGACAAAGTCCTTGTAGAGTTTCATAACTTTTTGATGATTCAATCTCAAAGGATCACACCATTTGGAATATGAACTTTTGTACTTCCATCACCTCAAAATGCGTCATAGCCAGTGGAATTATAGTAAATAAGAAATATGGATAACTTTCTTATGGACAACACTATTGCCTGATCTAGAGTGTGAAAGAATAGGAAACATTTCCTAAATGTCTTGTAGCATCGTAATGATAGGTGTGGTGTACAACACACCCATAAGCAAGACTCTACTAGACACGACTTCATAGACACCCTAGAACATTTGAACTCTATGGTATGATACCAAGTTTGTCACGACCCAGGACTAGGCACTAGACGTAACTGGCACTCAGGACCAATGAAGATCTGAGAGAAACTCTTAGTATATTATCATGAGAATTTCATTTATAATTGCGAAAAATAAAAGCCCATTTGAGAAATTCATTTAGAATCATAATAAAACTGAAACCAAGTTTAAAACAAAATATTTGAACAACTTTGACATAAGTCTACGAAGCCTCTAAACATGAGAGTGAAAATGTTTCAGTCGGGATATGGCCCCGATATACCATAAACCATAAGGTCTGCACTAACATAAAAAAAAATGAATAGCCTTCTGGAAGATGGAAAGCTCACCACTTGCTTACATTGTCCCAAGAGATCCTAATGTTGCACAGAGCCATGAAGATGTTTTTTCGAAACTACATCATAATCGGCGAGTATTGGTATGCAACCCGAGGAAAGGGGCAAAGTAGTTTATAAAGCAAGTCCTATAGGTAAAACATAGTAATGAGGAAAGTACGTAAATAGTGACTCAAAAATAAATGAGATAGAAGCATTTAAAACTTTACATTCTGAGTTAGGTGGTGTCACTGACATATCATAACTCACAGGCTATATGGGTCCGATCCATACCCAATAGGTGGGGCCCCAATCCATGTTTGCTGCATAAATTGAGATACCATTATTTTGGCATCGTTTCATCCTCATAGAGGGAAAACATTTGGTCATCCAATTAAGGAACAATCATCCCTATATCGGCAAATATAGGTTTCGGGTAATAGGTCTCTTTCCGAACCTACACCTTCCCGGTTTACCACCTTCCTCTCTTTAAGCCTAATTAAAATATTGTTCATAACATTTATCCATAGAGTCATTTATTATGGCATTTACATTTTTGGTATTGTTAACCCAAGACTTGCAAGTCATACATATCATTCCATAATCATAATCATAAACATTATAACTCTTAACCCCTTCATTAAAAGTCATAACATAATCATTGATAAATACCCATAAAGGTCTTAAAGTATTTCATATGTCCAATACTTTCAATATTTCAAAAGAATGGGATGTCATCTTCATTCGTCATTGGAATTTAAAGTTTTTTCGAAAGACTTGAAGTCATAATTTTGATCATTTATAACATTTAACGTTTCAAATCCGTAAAATAAAATCCACCTTTTTAAATAGTATGTTCAATTTATAACAAGAGGAAAATCAATATTAAACTTTTCGTAAATGTAATCCTCAACCCTAGTTTCATCCATCAAATACAATATATGTACTACATAAATCATCACTTTACAATAGTAGTTGAAGTAGGGGTATTCAACATACCTTTTGAAGGAAAGAACTAGAAAGAAACTTGAGAAATTTGAGCCTTGAATCCTAGGTGAGCCTTTTTTACCTTCAGAGCCTTGAGACTTTAGAGAAGCTGAGAGGAGCGTTCTTTAATTCAATTTAGGGCAAACCCCAATTTTGGAGAAAAGTCTTGAACTTGGGAGCTTTTGAACTTTGGGATTTGAAAAAACCTTCTTAAGTTCATGAGATTTGGGAGAGAAGAGGGATTAGGATTTGGGAATGAATCTCATAATTTAGGACGACTTTGGGGATTTAAATCAAGTTGGGGGAGTTGTGTGGGGTGAAAGGACTAATTTGCCCCTGATTTAATAAGAGAACAACAGAATTTTATTTCTGGGAAGGGTGGTGCACTGCATGGTCAATCGCGCGGCACCCAGTTGTACCTTCCATGGTCAATCTCGCTGCATGCACCCATCTATTCCTCGCATGGCCTATTGCTCAACTTGGACAATATCTCGCTAAAATACCCATAACTTTTTCCTTGGAACTCGGATTGATGAACAGTTAGTGGTGTTGGAAAGAAGACTCAAAAGCCTTTAATTTGGTAGGTAGTAGGTCACATAACTCATTATATTTTAGGAGTAATGGTCATTGGAACTTGACCCAAGTAAGAACATCTACTAAAACTTATTCGGTAGGAAATTTCTCAACTCAAATTTGATATAGGAGATTTCTATGACCTAAATTCATCTCCAAATATGTTCCCACACTAAAGAATTGTTCTTAACACTTATATCTAAATAGAAATCATTGGGTTCAGGCCTATATACGCATGAAGGAAGGTTTAAATTCTAGCCCGAAAGTGTGGGTTGTTACAATACAATTATGAACATTTACTCATGAGCTCACATACCAAACAATTGTTCATAGATTAATCATTGAATTATGTAAATTCAATTATGTAACTTTTGTTATCTGGTTCAAAACACACATAACCTAGAAAGAAAGAGGCAGTTAATGAGTGTTAGGAAATTAATTATAGTCTCCAATTTGCAGTAGTGATCATAATAAAATATTATCATAACTTGGAGTGACAATTTCAGCCCATATTAGTGAAAGGAGTCTATTTAACTCACATTCAATTAATTGGATCACTCATATTTTAAATATGGGCTTCAACCTATTTTAAAAGGTCATACAAATATGACAAAGGGGGTAAATATGGGTATCTATATAAATCCAAAGATCACCCACTTATGCTCAAAATCCCTAATTGCACTAAAAAAAATAATTTTTTTTTTAAAAAAAGAAAAAGAAAAAAGAAAATTTAGGGGCTGGCTTGGGATGGTTGGGGAGAGGGGGAGTAGAGGCCAGTTCTTGGGTCTGGAGTAGAGGTCGGGTCTCGAGTTTCGAGTTGAGGTCAGGTCTTGGGTTCGGAGTGGGGGCTGGGTCTCGATTATTGGGTCCCGAATTAGGGTTAGGTCTCGAGTCTTATGTCACGATTGAGTTTTGGAACTTGAGTCGAGGTTGGGTATCGGTTCGGGGTTGAGTCTTGGGTCTCGATTCAGGATCGGGTCTCAGATACTAAGTAGGGTTTTGGTCTCGGGTCTTGAGTCGGGGTTAGGTCTCTAATCCCGAGTCAGGTTTGTGTCTCAAGTCTCGAATCTCGAGCTGGGTTCAGGTATTGAGTCTCAAGTCGGGGTTGGATCTTGGGTCTCGGGTCCCAAATTGGATACGAGTCTTGAGTCTTGAGTTGGGATCAGGTCTTAGGTCTCGGGTCTCGAGTCGACGTCGAGGTCGGGTCTCGGGTCTCGAGTTGGGGTCGGGTCTCAGATCTGGAGTTGAGGTCGGGTCTCCATACCAATGTTGAGGTTGAGTCTCGAGTCTATAATTGGGTTCTGGTCTCGGGTCCTAAATCGAGGTTGAGTCGGGATCATTTCTCGAGCCTCAAGTTGGGGTTTGGTCTCAGGTTCATAGTCAGGTTTGGATATCAGGTCCAAAGTAGGGGTCAAATCTCAGGTCCCATATCGAGATCGAGTTTCGGGTCCTGAGTCGGGGTCGGGTGTCAGGTCCGAGTTGGGGTCGAGTCTCGAGTCCTCAGTCGGGAATGGGTCTTAAATCACTAGTCTTAGTCGTGTCTTGGGTCCCGAGTTGGGTATGGGTGTCGGATCCTTAGTTGGGGTTGGGTCTTGGGTCCCGGTAAACTGATCTAACAGATGCATTCTCTAATTTGATAACTAATCAATTTAGCCTAGATTTAATGTTTTTAGGCTTTAGGAGATTAAAGTGGGTTAGAACCATTTTACCCAAACCATATTTAATATGGATGAATTGTAATCCAATCAATTTTAGCTTAATCCATATTCAATCCATCAAAATCCAATCCAATCCATCCATTTGTCACCCCTAATCATAACCAACAACAAAAAAAATCAATACGTCTAAAGAACACCTATAAACTTGACCACTTTTAGTAAACTTCACTTCAAAGCCTTACTTTGGTTGTAAAAATAATTGGATATCTCAAAAGAATTAATTTTTTTGTCTAGATTCATTCCTTCATACCTTGTTAGTGAATATTTAATATATTTATTTTGGTTAAATGCCTAGTCTTGATTAACCACAATTTCAACCATTATCATCAAGCACTTTTCCAGTCACCCCAACGTTGCCTTTTAAACTTTGTAACTGACCCATTATGATTTTGGCTTCTTTATCTTTATTGACATTTGACTATCTCCTCATCCTTGTTGACAACCGCTAAAGACAAGCTTATTTTGCTATGATCTTATACTTATATATAGACTCACATCATTTTCTCTTGGGAGCAGAAAAAAAACAGTGAAACACATACATATTCTAGAAGTCCTATCATTAGGGGATAGAGAAGATCCTAAAAGAAATTCCTCCTTTTAATATTACATATGTTGGGTTTTTTTAACTTTAATCTTTGTTAGATTTTGACTCCTAGTGTATACTAGAAGAGCTTGTTAAATCCTGGAAGATATACCTATATCGGGTGAAATATCATTAAGGACAATGTCGGACACACCTCAAGCTATGTAAATTCCATACAAGTGTTCGTGAAGAAGATACTTTTCGTAAGATTTACAACAACTTTTCACTCTCACGCTCTTCCTTACCAATAACTCACCACTTTCTTGAGCTTTGTTACACATGTTATTAGACACCCTTTTCTCTGTTTTTTGTTTGACCAACATTGTGTTACCTGTTGCAGCTAAGCCACACAAAACTTCGCGATGAAATAAGGGTTTCTTACCCATTTCTCTCACAATAATGGCTCTGAGTTCAAGTGTGCCAGAGTATTCAAGAATTTATTTTGGGTAATAAGCAATGGCATTGTTGAACATCAAAACAGATCTCTGAAGAAGATGGTGAATAATAAACACATTCGAAATGAGACAAATGATTCGTATTTCAGACGAGGGTCTATCAGAAACAACCTCTCTAACCCAACTGCCTCAAACTCCCTTATAAGGTTACACTGGGTATGCTATTGTTGTTGTGGAGAGACAACTAAAATAATAATGATCATAAACATAAAGAAGAGTTGCTAATTTGGAAAGACGAGATCAAATATATAAAGTATTTGCTCTTAGCAGGTTTAAGCAATTTAACTTATCAAAATTTCAATTTTTTCTTTTTAGTATTATTCAGTGTACCAAAAAATTGATCTACAACTAAAAAAAAAAAGAGTAAAAAATGTGGCATAATTATATGGGGCCAATTATCAAAGCTAACAATCAATTAGTGATTTTTATAAGAAAAACATGAATTAGCTACGAAATTCGTCTTAAATTTTTTTTATAACAAATAGTATTTTCTGACAATTTATCGCTAAATAAGATCAATAATGGAATCTTGACATTCAGTGACGGAGCTTGTTCTTTGCTATTTCTTTTTGTAGTGATAAATGGGGCCAATTATCAAAGCTAACAATCAATTAGTGGCTTTTATAAGAAAAACATGAATTAGCTACGAAATTCGTCTTAAATTTTTTTTGTAACAAATAGTATTTTTTGATAATTTATCGCTAAATAAGATCAATAATGGAAGTCTTGACATTCAGTGACGGAACTTGTTCTTTGCTATTTCTTTTTGTAGTGATAAAATAGGAATCAAGAACTTCTTTTTCCAAGGAAAAAAAATTGATTTTTCAGTAGTAGATTGTACCAATTACTGATACTTTATTAATGCCCTAACTCCTAAGCTTTAGAAAAGATATATATCTTTAAATATATTCCGTGTCCTCTAAATAATCTTTTTTTGAAAAAATGCATCATATAAAAGAGGATCACACAAGATATTAGTGAAGATCCACAATTTTTCAAGCATCATAAACTACAACAACAAAAAAGAATAAAAAAAGAGGGAATTTTTTTTTTTTGCTAATTATAAAAAATAAAAAATAAATCATACTCAAGTGAATCGTGTTTTAGTTTCTCTTCCTCTCTCTCTCTCACATCAACTATGTAAGTTTTTGTAAGTTTATTTGCCGTCAACTTTATGAACGCACTCTCATCATCTTCTTCTTCATTATAATTTGTCTGATACAATCTCTTAAAACATCCTTTTAAATTCTTGTACTTGACCTCACATTCTACAAGCGACAAGTTAAGAATACACCTACGTCAGCGTTGGGGAACTTGGCCGCCACCGTTTTTCAATTCTCTAATCCATTACACTGAACATGCAAGCAACATACCATCTACAAGTTTCTCCATTTTTGAAAGAAATTTTTTGAGTGTTTTTTTTAGGGGAAATAAATCACTTGGCGAATTATGATTCAACTTTTTTCTTAATAAAATATTCATACTTTGCATTAATGAGTAGTTGTTAGATTTTGTGAATATGATTCGCATAATACATAACATTTTCTTTAACTTAGCCTCAGCTGATATTATGCCCTTCACTTTGGATATGCACAATACACCCTTAAACTTATAAAAAGTTGAATAAGTAGACACACGAGTTGTCACAACCCAAAAGTTGAGGTCATGATGGCACTTATCTCGACCCAGCCTTAATAAGTAAGCCAAGTTTCCAAAAGTTAAGAAAAATTGAAAACAGTAATAAATAAGACAAGACGAAACTTCTTGAACAAAGTCAGGTCACACATATGCAAAACTTATCAGAAGTCTGAACAAAATACGATACAACCCCCAGAAATAGTGTCACAAGTGTAAGAGAATCTACTACAACTCAGAATCCTGAATAATACATAGGTTGTCTCCAAAATAGAAATAAAAATTAAATGATAAGAGGAGGTTTGGGGTGGACTCTGAAAAGCCAAGAGCGGGCCAGTACCTCGAAATCACCAACTCAACAGCATGAAATCAACCTCCGCATGTCGCACTCGTGCTAGGATCTGCACCAAAAGGGCACAGTAAGAGTGAGTACGGTCCACTTGTACTCAGTAGGAATCATAGGCCGACTGAGCAAAGCAGAAAATAATACAAGTAAAGAAATACTATGAGCACGTCACCTGCAAACAGAAAAGTTCCTAAACTGTAGCTCACACCGTCTCCACTAACAGTTCTAATATATATATATATAAAGTAAGTACGAGTAGAAACATATACGATCAAACAAGTACAGAAACTAAATAGATGCCAAGTATATGAAAAACAACACCAAATGCATATGCAATGCAATGCAATGAAGATGGGATAATGATGAACGATTTGAAAGCCATTGGATGACTTTCTGTATACACCTACTGAGCCTCAGTGCTCCCAAGATGGGACCCATGGGGGGTTCGCAACCAGTATACCTGTCTCATAATCTCAATCCACCTTTCTGGCTAATGTTCATGGATCAAGGTCTATAAAGTGTTTCTCATATCTCAATCAACCCGACCGGCACATCCCTCAGTCTAGGCATTTTTAAAAGTGTCTCAATTTCTTTCAAAATTAGTGTTTTTCAGTGGTACCAATGTCTCATGAATATGCATGTATTAAATGAGGATGTTGTTACGATCGTTTTCGAAAAGAGTTCAAAACTTCATAACTTCGTGGCGAAAAATTCTATTTAATATTATTTGAAAAATAATTTAGAGTCGCCACTTAATTTTAGGAGAATTAAGAAACCATTTTAAAAGGTAATTTTTAAAGAAAACCTTTAATAAAACCAGAGTCTAGGTAAGGGTTCAAGTAAATTCGAAAGAAGGTGTTAGGCACTTTCGAAAATCCACAAAGTGTGGTTCCCGACAGATTAAACTTATTTGGCTAATTTTGAAAATTCTTTTAGTTTGTAAAAAATCTCATAGGTGTAAACGAATAGAAATAGTTAAATACTTTTCCAGTTACTTATTTTGAATTGTGAAATAAACAAAAAATGTCAAAGTTTAAAAATCATTCTAACTTAAGAATCTTATCCGAGTCAAGTTTTTGAGTTAAATAGTTAACCCAATTACTAAACATGGATTTCAAGCTTCCTAATGACTATGAAGGGACATTGGAAATTCCCCAAGTCATTCTACGAGCTTAAGTTTGCCTAAGACAAAAATATTTGAAATACGAGTAATAAAAAATAAAGTGACCGAACTTAATAACAAAATTCCTCCCCAAGGATTCATCTAGATAAAATTAAATCATAGTACAAACAAATAATCAAATTAATTACAAGGAGATAAAGAAAAGTTGAGATTTGGGCCCCTTTTGGCCCATTTTCAAAGCAGTCCAAGTTTTGTATTTTGGTCCATTCTGCTGCATGTATACCAGCTTCCTTTGCTGCGTTTTCTGCGTATATGACTGTATATCAGTCACATATTTTGCTTTTCACCTGTATACCTGTTTCCATTCCTCATTCTTGATGTATATCACCCGTATACTGCATGTATACCAGTCCCATTTTGTATATCAGTCCCTTTATTGGACCTTGGTTTTGAGGCTTTAACTCGAGACTTGGGCCTCTTTGGCCCACTAGGAAATGCAAGGGACGGGGAGTCCAAAATGGACTCGCAATGGAGTTTCACATGGAATAAAAAACAAGTGAAAGAAATTAGTATTTATTCAACATATAAACCAACAGGGAATCCTTAAACAACTAATTAATTAAAAAGGTAGTCAAAATCCTAAAAATTTAAGCCGAAATCTAAACAATCTCAGTAAAAAGAATTTCTGAGACATTAAATTATCACAACAATGACTACAACATGTCAAAATTAAACTAGATCAACTAACTTGACCAAATCTTTCTTTAGAAAGGAAAAACGACAAGATCCATACTCGTAATATTCCACACACACCAAGCATAAAACAAGTTGAAGTGGAGATTCGAAAATTAGACTATGTTAAACCTTATTATCAAACTTACTGGAAAATGCTTCTTAACCCTCAAAATTTCAAGGATAAGCGCACACATTATGTTTAAAATAAAGCACTCGCAAACTAGTCAACATATCGAAAAGAGTTGACATATCCAAAAGAGACTTTGGAAAAAGATTCATGACATGAAATGTTATTATACACCCCTCAAGCCAAAAGAGAACAAGGAGCAATATAAACAAGCATCAACTTGAACTCGAGATGTAAGAATTTAAACCTTGAATGCAATCTGTTTGTACTAACAACATTGGGCAAAATATAGACTCTTTTCAATTTATAAAGAAGGGGATAGATGGACTAATCTCCACTATTTAAAATGAAACTTAAGCAAATTACTACTGATTCGTCGTAGCCGATACTAATGGGGAGGGGATTTACAGTAGGCTCAATGTCACAGAATTCTTGACACACAATATGTGAAAATAAAGGACCTGGAGACATGTTTCTTAAGACAAAATATATGCCTAATCTACCAACATTAAGCCAAGTTTTTAAATACTAATCTGCTAAACAACCTTGGGCAGCCATGAAGGAAAAGAAATTCATGTAGATTTGTGTAAACTAGACATAAAACTTTGCTGATTTAAGTACTTGGCTAAGTGAAAACAAGAAGAACACAGTCAACACATCTCGACACATTTTACTACCATCTAAATTCAAGACTTATTCACACTAGTTGCTAAATTCATACCACAAAACAGTACCAGAATTAAAGAGAGCCTAAACGCTAACAATGAATGTAAACAACAATTATATCACACTCGGAACACTCATCCTCCAGCACCAACAATTACATTCTCGCAATCAAACGCGAGATTCACTTCATTACGGCTAAACAAAAAAATCAATGCTACAATTACCAAAAATACCGAAAGCAGAAACCAATCGGAAATGAAAAAAACGAGGAGGTTACCTCTTTTGGAGCAGCAAATCGGACTACGAGCCTTTGCCAGAGTTCTTGCCACCACCGGAAAATCCCACTTGTTTCTTAGTCGGAATTCGATGCTCAAACGAGTTCGATATGGATTCTAACTTAGAAAACTTTCAACTTAGCGAAATCCCTTTCTTAATGGGGGTTCTCAGCTAAGTAGTGCCCTTTTTTCTTTCTCTAGAATTCTGGACTCCAACCCCTTCAAAACAGTGGCGTAATGGGGTTTATATAGGAAATTTTGGAATGGGAATTTGAGGGATTTTTCGATGTGGGATTTGGGGAATTTTCAAACTTTCCTTAACGGATAAGGGTAACAGCTGGAGCGTACGATCCATATATGACTTTCGGATAAAAATCAGAAAAAGAGAAAATCAAATTTGGAGAATAATCCCGTTTGAGAGCTTCTAGAAGTTGAGGTATGGACTCCTCGTGACAATCGCGTGCTATTGAGAGAAAATCGAAGTGCGAAAAAGGGAATGAAATTGGGAAAAATCGATTTTGGGTGTTTAGGGTGTGCGGGTTTTGTTGTTTGGTGTTCTTATCATTGTTGCTGATGAGTTTGAGAAGAAGAGGGGATATAAGGTGGTGTGGGCCGGTTCAGGTCGACGGATTTGGGCCTGGGTCGGGTAGGTTGGTATGGGTTGGGTTGGGTAGTATTTTAAATAGGTTAGGAATTAAGTTGTTTGAGTAGGAATAGGCTATATAATAAATAGCCAAATTGGTATAAGAATTAGTCAATTTTATTAAGAATCTAGCCAAATCGAAAGTCAATGGACCAATTGCATTGCAATTGTAACCATTTTGACTTCAATTAAGGACTAATCTCGATAAATTGACCAAATTGAGTCGAAACTTAGACAAATTAATGTCTAATTTAATTACAAGCTTCTTGATTTAATAAAATCAAATAAATATTTTTCAAATAAAATATTTTAAGAACAATTATTTTTAAATCAAGACTTTATCCATTTGAATTTATTCTTAAGATAGTTCTTGATCAAAAATTTGATTTCTGACAAAATAATTATTTAAGCAACCAAAATTATACGATCTCGTATACATGAGTACGGAGATGTATAATTCATCACTTAAATAAAAAATTTAATCAAATAAATATTTTAGAAAGCATTTATCTGAATAAAATAAATATTTTGAATTTATTTAAAATCAAAGAAACTCAGGATTAAATTTAGTCGGGGAGGGAAAAAATTAGGTGTCAACAGATGTAATGCTCACAACTAATCAGTATGCAGATGATAATCCATTCAATTCATGTAAAAGTGAGCTAAGAATCAACTCTACGTGTCAATAATCAAAATCTCAATATCTCATTCGGCACCATCAGAAAATTAGTCATGTAGGACATCATTAATATCATATCAAATCCACAATTCAGGTATTTCCATCATGATAAAGGCAAACAAAGCTCAATAAGTCCTATAATATCTATCCAAGCCCCCTGTATGACATCACTCTAAGAATAAGGCACGTAAATGCACAAACAAGGCCAATGATGTCAAATAAAGCCCCCACTCAAGCAACACACAATATATACTATCACCAATCGACAACAACGAGAATATAAGCCACCACATGGGCATCAAGCAATATATATATAACTCGAACACGATTTCGATAGTTGTTTTCCCCAACCCATATCATGCTTTACTTATTTATTAACAACCCAGCCAGTCTGAAGAAAGTTAAGCCATAACCTACCTCGAAGAGTCAAAATACAAGCCTAAAATCCTTCAACACTGAGCCTTCCCCTTCTGAACTGCCTTGAAATCAACTAAAACATAAAATACAACATCTACGCGTTAAAAGGAAGCTAATAATACTCATATTGACTATATTAAAGTCGGATAAAAAATGGGTTTAAAAATGAAAGGGGTAAAACCAGAATTTTTTACTTAAGAAATACATTCCCCAAGTTATAGGAGTCTACAATTGAAAACTCATGCGAAAACGAGTTGAAAACAATGTCCAAATCGAAGAAAAACTATTTTAAGCTTTACTATAAAAATCATCAAAATCCATTTTAAAATCAAGATTAAAGTGTGTTTTTAATGATATAATCAACGTAAAATAATGAAAATAAGGTTTTGGAGCTTACCCAAGCTCAAATGGTGATGAAAACCCTAAAAATTGCCCAAATCCAAAGCTTAAAGGTCCAAAAATGGTGAAAAATTGTGAAGATGAGTTGTATATACTGACCCAGCTTTGGCCGCTTAAGCTGCTAAATGACCGCTTAAGTGACTGGTGACTACTAAACCTGGCCTACGTGGCTAGCTCCACTAAAGAGGTAACCACTAACGCAATAAAGTGCCTGCTTTAGTAGTGGGCGACTGTCACTGATATCCACTAAAGCGGTGCATTGCCGCTAAAGCGGCTGCATCAGCAACTTGGCAATCGACCCTCGGGATTCGTTTGGAATTCCATTAATGTAAACGAACTATGCTACTAGGCTATTTTCAACGTTTCGGACTCAATGGCAATGTCGAATTTTTGAAAAAAAAAATATTTTCAAAAAATTAACCCCCGGGAAACACTTAAAGCTTATTTTAACTAGTTTCCACAACAAGGGTTGAAATGCAATATAAAGGTCCCGAGCCTGAACCAACCTTGCTACTAAACCAAATTTGACATTCCGGATCCAATGGATTTGTCCAAATAGCCATCCGGCACTCAAAACATCAAATGTTGACTGAAGTCAACTATAGAACTTTCAAATCCTCTAAAAACCATAAACTCTCTCAAAAGGCTCCCAAAGGCATTGGGAACCGTGTAAACCATCCCTGCACCTCAAAATCAACATGTAGCAACTATGGAGAAGGAAAAATTATCAAAACACATATAAAGCATAATCTCACATGTCAGGTCATTACAGTATCTACCACTACGACTCTAGTTCATACTTGAACTAAAAAGTGAAAGAAGTACCTGAATCGGTAAAGAGCTGAGGGTAACTACTCCATATGTCAGACTCGACCTCCCAAGTAGCCTCCTAAATGTAATGGTGTCTCCAATGAACCTTAACCATAGGAATATCTCTGGAACACAACCGTCTAATATCCCTGGCTAAAATAGAAATTGGCTCCTCAACGAAGGTCAACCTCTAATTATCACCAATCCCAAACTTCAAGGCATGAAGCCTGTGGTCGGCATAACTCTTTTGTCTACTCTGGGCTGCCCGAAGCCTATTCACCCAAACTCCATCCAAAGACTCATGAAGTAAGTCGGTACCATGGGGTCTATCCTCGGAAGCCCCAAATCAACCAATCGAAGATCGACAATGCCTACCATACAATGCCTCGAAAGGTGTCATCTCAATACTCGAATGGTAGCTATTATTATAAGAAAACTCCACTAAGGCTAAATGTTGCTCCCACTGACCTTCGAAGTCCATAACACAAGTGCGGAGCACATCCTCTAAAACCTAAATAGTCCACTCTGACTGCCCGTCGGTCTATGGGTGGAAAGTTGTGCTAAGGGCAACCTGAGTACCCAACTCCTCCTGAAACTTCCTTCAGAAGCTAAAAGTGAACATTAAGCCTTTATCTGAAATAATAGACGCGGGTACCCCAAGAAGATGAACTATCTCTTGAACATACATACAAGCCAACCTATCAGCACTGAAGGAAACATGAATAAGGATGAAAAGAACCAATTTGGTCAATCGATCCACGATGACCCAAATATTGTCAGAACCATGAGAAGTACGAGGCAACCTACTCACGAAATGCAATATAAAGGTTCCAAACCTGAACCAACCTTGCTACTAATCCAAATTCGATATTTTGGATCCAATAGAACTGTCCAAATCACTATCCGGCACTCAGAACATCAAATGTTGACCAAAGTCAACTATAGAACTTTCAAAGCCTCTAAAAATCACAAACTCTCCCAAAAGCCTCCTGAAGGCATTAAGAACCATGCCAACCATCCCCTCACCCCTAAATCAACATGTAGCAACTACGAAGAAGGGTAAAATAGTCAAAATACATATAAAATAGAATCTACGATACCAGGTTATTACACGAGTCTTACATGGTATCTACATGTCAAACTCACACGAATTGCCATATAAATGCCATGTAGGGCGCACATGTCTACTTGTTCAACTTTATACAACTTTAAGTGTGTAGTTGTGCACACTTAAATTAAAGTTGGAGGACATAGATGCCAATTGAGGTCAAGTTAAAGGTCACATTTACGTATTATGTCAATATAATTTTGGTCGTATATGAATTGAATAAATCCAAGACAGCTAATGCAAATGTGGAAAAACGAAATAAGTCTTTTTTTTTTGTTCTTTGTCATCTTCTTAGAAAAACCATGGTCTATAAGTTGTATTCAACTTTTTGAAATAATCATCAAATTTTATTTTTTATGAAATTAGTGTTTTGTTATGAAATTGTCACTTAAACTTATAAAAAGTTGAACAAGTAGACACGTGTGTCCTACGTAACATCTATGTGACAACTCATGTGAGATTGATACCTAGATACCACGTAGGACTCGTGCATCTACTTGTTCAACTTTTTATAAGTTTAAGTCACAATTTCATATCAAAACACTTATTTCATAAAAAAAAATAAAAATTGAAGATTATTTCAAAAAAATGAATACATCTTATAGACCATGGTTTTTCTGAGAAGATGACAAAGAACAAAAAAAAAAGACTTATTTCCTTTTTCCACATTGGCATTAGCTGGCTTGGATTTATTCAATTCATATACGACCAAAATTATATTGACATAATACATAAATGTGACCTTTAACTTGGCCTCAATTGGCATCTATGTTCTCCAACTTTAATTTGAGTGTGCATAAGTAGACACTTAAACTTGTATAGAGTTGAACAAGTAGACATGTGTGTCCTAAGTGGCATCTATGTGGCAATTCGTGTGAGTTTGACAGGTAGATGCCACACAGGACTCGTGTGTCTACTTATTCAACTTTTTATAAGTTAGTGTATACTTATGCACACCCAAAGTTGAAGGGCATAATGTCAGTTGAGACCAAGTTAAAGGGCATGTTATCTATTATGTCAATCATATTCACAAAATCTAACAACTACTCATTAATGCAAATAAAGCATGACAATTTTATGAAGAAAAAAATTGATCATAATTCACCAAATGATTTAGTTCCTCTCAAAAAAAAACACTCAATTTTTTTTTTCAAAAATGGAGAAACTTGTAGATGATATGTTGCTTGCATGTTCAGTGTGATGCCATGGATTAGAGAATCGAAAAGTGGTGGCTGTCAAATTCTCCAACACCATTTTAGATCGACGTGGGTGTATTCTTAACTTGTCACCGGCAGAATGTCAGGTCAAGTACAAGAATTTAAATGGAAGTTTTAAGAGTTCATATCAGACAAATTATAATGAAGAAAATGATGATGAGAGTGCGTTCATAATGTTGATGGCAGATAAACTTACAAAGACTTACATAGCTGATGAAAGAGAGAGAGGAAGAGAAACTAAAAGACGACTCACTTGAATATGATTTATCTTTTATTTTTATAATTAGAAAAAAAAACTAAGTTTATTAAAAAGAAAAAGTAGACACACAAGTCCTACATGACAATCTCACACGAATTGCCATATAGATGCCACGTACGACGCACGTGTCTACTTGTTCAACTTTATACAAGATTAAGTGTCTACTTGTGCACACTTAAATTAAAGTTGGAGGACATAGATGCCAATTGAGGTCAAGTTAAAAGGCACATTTATGTATTATGCCAATATTATTTTTGTCATATATGAATTGAATGAATCCGAGCCAGCTAATGCAAATGTGCCAAAAGAAATAAGTCATTTTTTTGTTCTTTATTTTCTTCTCAGAATAACCATGGTCTATAAGTTATATTCAATTTTTCTAAATAATCTTCATATTTTATTTTTTATGCAATTAGTGTTTTGTTATGAAATTGTCACTTAAACTTATAAAAAGTTGAATAAGTAGACACGTGTGTCCTATGTGACAACTCATGTGAGATTGACACGTAGACACCACGTAGGACTCGTGCACATACTTGTTCAACTTTTTATAAGTTTAAGTCACAATTTCATATCAAAACACTAATTTCATTAAAAAAAAATAAAATTGAAGATTATTTCAAAAAAAATGAATACAACTTATAGACCATGGTTTTTCTGAGAAGATGACAAAGAACAAAAAAAAAGGACTTATTTCCTTTTTTCACATTTGCGTTAGCTGTCTTGGATTTATTCAATTCATGTACGACCAAAATTATATTGACATAATACATAAATGTGACCTTTAACTTGTCTCAATTGGCATCTATGTCCTCCAACTTTAATTTGAGTGTGCACAAGTAGACACTTAAACTTGTATAGAATTGAACAAGTAGACATGTGCGTCCTACGTGGCATCTATGTGGCAATTTGTGTGAGTTTGACAGGTAGATGCCACATAGGACTCGTGTGTCTACTTATTCAACTTTTTATAAGTTAGTGTATACTTGTGCACACCCAAAGTTGAAGGGCATAATGTCAGCTGAGACCAAGTTAAAGGGCATATTATCTATTATGTAAATCATATTCACAAAATCTAACAACTACTCATTAATGCAAATAAAGCATGACCATTTTATGAAGAAAAAATTGATCATAATTCACAAAATGATTTAGTTCCTCTCAAAAAAACACTCAATTTTTTTTTTTTCAAAAATGGAGAAACTTGTAGATGATATGTTGCTTGCATGTTCAGTGTGATGCCATGGATTAGAGAATCGAAAAGCGGTGGCTGTCAAATTCTCCAACACCATTTTAGATCGACGTGGGTGTATTGTTAACTTGTCACCAGCAGAATGTCAGGTCAAGTACAAGAATTTAAATGGACATTTTAAGAGTTTGTATCAGACAAATTATAATGAAGAAAATGATGATGAGAGTGCGTTCATAATGTTGATGGCAGATAAACTTACAAAGACTTACATAGCTGATGAAAGAGAGAGAGGAAGAGAAACTAAAAGATGACTCACTTGGATATGATTTATCTGTTATTTTTATAATTAGAAAAAAAAAAACTAAGTTTATTAAAAAGGAAAAGTAGACACAAGTCCTATATGACAATCTCACACGAATTGCCATATAGATGTCACGTAGGACGCACGTGTCTACTTGTTCAACTTTATACAAGATTAAGTGTCTACTTGTGCACACTTAATTAAAGTTGGAGGACATAGATGCCAATTGAGGTCAAGTTAAAAGGCACATTTATGTATTATGCCAATATTATTTTGGTCATATATGAATTGAATGAATCCGAGCCAGCTAATGCAAATGTGGCAAAAGAAATAACTCATTTTTTTGTTCTTTGTTTTCTTCTCAGAAAACCATGGTCTATAAGTTATATTCAATTTTTTGAAATAATCTTCATATTTTATTTTTTTATGCAATTAGTGTTTTGTTATGAAATTGTCACTTAAACTTATAAAAGTTGAACAAGTAGACACGTGTGTCCTACGTGACATTTATGTGAGATTGACACGTAGATACCACGTAGGACTCGTGCACCTACTTGTACAACTTTTTATAAGTTTAAGTGACTATTTCATATCAAAACACTAATTTCATTAAAAAAATGAAGATTATTTCGAAAAAATGAATACAACTTATGGTTTTTCTGAAAAGATGAAAAAGACCAAAAAAGAATGACTTTTTTCTTTTTTCCACATTTGCATTAGCTGGCTTGGATTCATTCAATTAATATATGACCAAAATCATATTGGCATAATACATAAATGTGCCCTTTAAATTCACCTCAATTGGCATCTATGTCCTTCAACTTTAATTTGAGTGTACACAAGTAGACACTTAAACTTGTATAAAGTTGCACAAGTAGACACATGCGCCCTATGTGGAATCTATGTGCCAGTTCATGTGAGTTTGATATGTAGATGCCACGCGTGTCTACTTATTCAACTTTTTATAGGTTTAAGTGTGTACTTGTTCACATCCAAAGTTGAAGGACATAATGTTAGCTGAGGCCAAGTTAAAGGGAATGTTATGTATTATGACAATCATATTCACAAAATCTAACAACACTCATTAATGCAAAGTATGACCATTTTATGAAGAAAAAAATTGAATCATGATACGCCAAGTGATTTAGTACCTCTAAAAAAACACTCAAAAAATTTCTTTCAAAAATGGAGAAACTTGTAGATGATATATTGCTTGCATGTTCAGTGCGATGCCATGGATTAGAGAATTGGAAAATGGTGACTGCCAAATTCTCCAATGCCATTTTAGATCGATGTGGGTGTATTCTTAACTTGTCGCCTGCAAAATGTCAGGTCA
This sequence comes from Capsicum rhomboideum, assembly GCA_031232105.1. Lineage (NCBI taxonomy): Eukaryota > Viridiplantae > Streptophyta > Magnoliopsida > Solanales > Solanaceae > Capsicum > Capsicum rhomboideum. The sequence goes on from CP124714.1 coordinate 155,642,024, forward strand.
AGTACAATAATTTAAAAGGACATTTTAAGAGTTTGTATCAGACAAATTATAATGAAGAAGATGATGATGAGAGAGCGTTCATAAAGTTAATGACAGATAAACTTACAAAGACTTACATAGCTGATGAGAGAGAGAGAGGAAGAGAAACTAAAAGACTATTCACTTGAGTATGATTTATCTTTTATTTTTTAGAATTAGCAAAAAAATACTAATTTCATTAAAGAAAAGTAGACACATGAGTCCTACCTGGCAATATCACACGAAATGCCACGTAGGACGCACGCACGTGTCTACTTGTCCACACCCAAATTGAAGTTGAAGGACAAAGATGTCAATTGAGGCGAAGTTAAACGGCACATTTATGTATTATGCCAATATGATTTTGGTCATATATGAAATGAATGGATCCAAGCCAGCTAATGCAAATGTGGTAAAAAGAAATAAGTCATATTTTGTAACACCCCGTACCTTCCTAACCCTATTTGACGACATTAAATAATGTTTACGTAGGTGTCACGAGCTATAAGTATGTATTTGGTAATGTTAGTGATGGAGAAATTGAAATTTGGCCCTTGTATATGTGATTAAACTTGCATAAAAGGTATTTTGCGATTTTCATGGCGCATTTGTGGGGTTAAAAAATGAGGCTAATAGGACCTCTAAACAAAGTATATTGAGGCCAAGAAGTAAGTTAAAGAATAGGACTTGAAGTATCTAACCAAACCCGCGAAGAAAAGTCGAAAAACAAAATTTTCGAAAAAATTAAGGAGGGGCGCGCCCAGGGGAGTGCCACGCCGCTCTGCGCTAAAATTTTTAGTCCAGAGGCAGCAAGGGGGCGCGCCAGGCAGCGTGCCGGGCTGCTTGTGCGCACCTTTCAAAAGTTGGAATTTTTCTTAAGTTCCAAGGGTGCCCGGGGACGTACCGGACCGATTTTTGCCACGTTTCTTCTACAACCATGAGAATATACATGAAATTAGTGAAATATTATATTGGTATGATACAATTACCCGAGGACGAATTTGGCGTCAAAATGACGATTTTACCCCTATAGCCAAAATGGGTCATACGTGGCTAGAATCGCTTGTTTTTGGGATTGAGGCTACAAATATAAATCCCGTGAGTGGGAATATTGTTGTAACGCATATGAAATGAATTAAACATGAGAAATTATGGATTTTGTTGGATTAAGTGAATTGGGCCCAAAAAGGACCCAAAATGTGAAAGAAAACATGAAAGGCCCAATGGGTCAAAATGACCCATTCTTGCCTTGACTTGTCAATGATGGACTTAATGGCTAAGGATGACTTTAAAAGGTTATAAAAGGTGGCCAAAAATCAGATTTTAATTCATTGTACACACACATGCTTTTCTCTCATTTTCTAGAATTCTCAAGAACACTTTTTTTGGTGCTCTTCAAACCCTAAGGCATTTTTGGGCAAGATCATCCTTTTTCAAGCTTGGGTAAGTGCTTATTCTTGTACTTTAACATATTATAAGCATGATAGATTATGTATATCATGTTGGTTATGCTTGGGAGTGTTGGACATGGCACTTTTGGTTTTGTGAAAAAGATGTGAAATCCATGGAATTGTAACTTGAATTATGACTTGTGCCTTTGATGAAAAAGCATGGTATGGACAAAATATAAACATGTATGGTGTTATTTTTGGTATTAAACTTGTTATTGTCTATAAGTGGAAATTGTGGGATTTTGACCGATATGTGTTATGGGTTGTATTAAGGTAAGTTGATGGATTAATTGTGATGTGGTATGGATAAGAAAGTGTAAAGGAGAAGTGTTGTGGTGAAATGTGTCAATTATCATGTATTGGTCAATGTTGGGAATATTATGGAATTTTTGGAATAATACTTTTATCAATGGTTTTGTCAAGGGGAAATGACATGTTAAAGCTAAACATGTGACTAATTATTATTTTATGCCATTATAAGGTAATTGGTGGTTAATGTTGGTTTCGTTATGAACTTGTGTTGTAGAGCAAAACACAAGAACGGAGAGGGACTATTGCATGCGCATCTAAGATTGTGTATTCGTATTAAGAATACAAGGTATGTAAGGTTATTCTTCTATATCCTTTTGTAGCATGTGGTGTTCACATTGTCATTTGATTCCGAAGTGCTCATTGTCCTAAAGTGTTCTATTCCAAAGGGGTTCTATAGTATTCCAACTAAGGTTGATATATATTGTTATTCATATGTGTTTTCCTCTTAGACGAATTATGACCCACTTAGTTCTTATTTATGGACGGAAGTTCTTAAGTTGTCATATGTTGTAAAGCCTAAGAGAACTACCTCAACAAGAGTAGTGAGGTAAAGAGGACTTGTTGAGTTTGAATAGCATTATTCCAATCATGCCATGAACCAAAGTTCCAATAGAGTTATACACATGTCTCATATTCATGATTAATGTTCCACGGTTCCCATGGTGGTTATACTCATGTCCCTTGTTCATGGATTATGGTCCAATGGTTTCAATAGTGTTATGTTGCTATAATGTTATGTTTCTCACAATGTTTATTCACATACCTCTCACCCATTGGTTAATGATCCAAAGCTTCAAGGAGAGTTGTCATAACGTTGAAATCTCTAAAGGACCTATTTTCAAGAGAATAATAACATAAGAGAATCTATTTAATCTTGGATGGCATTTTCCAATCATGTCTTGTTCCAAAGTCCGATAGTATGATGATTAGCCTTGTACCAATCTTGCATAAGTAAAAGTACCAATCTCATAAGGGTGATAAGAGAGGCGATGTGCAAGTTAGTATAATTATCCCTCATAAGTGAAGATGTGAATCTTATGAAGTGAAGTGAAGTGAGATGTGTATACAAATGTGAGCTTTAGTGTCATGATCTCTAATGGATCACTCTCATAGCTATGTCAAAGAAATAAGATTGTGAAGAAATAATGCACAAATGGTTACTTTATGTTATGGTTCATTGAAAATGGATTAAAAATCAAAAGGGTATATATTATAGCCCACTAAATGTGGATGTCCGGTATTATATTTATATATTATAGCCCACTAAATGTGGATGTCCGGTATTATATATATTATAGCCCACTAAATGTGGATGTCCGGTATTATATATATATATTATAGCCCACTAAATGTGGATGTCCGGTATTATAGTTATATATTATAGCCCACTGATCAGCTGGATGTCCGGTATATATTATAGCCCACTGATCAGCTGGATGTCCGGTATATATTATAGCCCACTAAATGTGGATGTCCGGTATTATATTTATATATTATAGCCCACTAAATGTAGATGTCCGGTATTATATTTATATATTATAGCCCACTAAATGTGGATGTCCGGTATTATATTTATATATGATAGCCCACTAAATGTGAATGTCCGGTATTATATTTATATATGATAGCCCACTAAATGTGGATGTCCGGTATTATAATTATATATGATAGCCCACTAAAGGTGGATGTCCGGTATTATATTTATATCTTATAGCCTACCAAGGGTGGAGGCCCGGTACTAACTAATTGAGTGCACAGTAATGAAAATAGTTGTAAAGAGATGAGAATATATGCCTCACGTGCATAGATGTAAATAAACATGAAGATGGTTATAAGAAAGGGATAATGATGCGACTGATTGATCAAGTATTGAGACTAATAGAAGTAATGAACCTGGTTCCACATATTTTTATACGAAGGTATATCCATATTGATTATTCTCTTACGCTTAATTTCTTGGAAGTACTTATGTGCTATTTTAGTTTCATCTGGCCTTACATACTCAGTACTTTATTCGTACTGACCCCTTTTGGGGAACTTACCTTACATGCTGCAGGCACAGGTGTTAGTAGATCTCTGCAGTAGGTGGCGAGATATCCGCAGATTATTGGTGAGCTCTAGTTGCTTCGGGGCTTCCCAAGTCACATGTGTTCATTAGGTTTTAGCATTTTGTAAGTATTGTATAGACATGGTCTTGTATCTATTAGAGGCTTTGTAGACATATGTGGGGTATCGTGAAAGTAAAAGATGTACGTTCATTTTGACGAGATGGCCCTAGCGGCCAAGTTTCATAGATTGCACGTATTGCCATTACTTTCGTTAACGATATTTAATTACATGAGATAAAATGATATGCATACGCGAACATACATATGAGAGTACATGAGCAAAGATTGGTTCTCTCGGGCCTTATCGGCTTCGGGTGCCAATCACGCCTCGTTGGAAGTCGGGGCGTGACATATTTTGTTCTTTGTCATCTTCTTAGAAAAACTCTGTGTCAAGTCAAAACAGGTCATTCTTTTTTAAACGGAGGGAGTATGATTCACCAATACCTTTAGTTATCCTTTTGATCTTTAAATGCACTTTAACCTTTTTTTGTGCTCGAATATATCCACGAAAGTGACTGAAACTAACACACATGGGATGATAAAATTTGGAACTTTTTGATTTTGTAAACAACCTCTGTACTTCGTCTGAGGTAGTGGTATAGACTGCGCACATCTTACCCTCCCTAGACCCCACTTTGTGGGAATACGCTGTGTATTTTGTTGCTGTAAACAAGTAGATTTTTCCTTCCCTTTTAGCACTGTAATTCTCTTGTTGACAAAATACTTCTGTGACATTTTCTAAGCTTGCCACTTGTATAATACGATCCTGAATAATTGATATGATTCTATGTTAGATTGTTTATGTGTATAATCTGTCTATATATCTATCTATCTATCTATCTATATATATATATATATATAAAAGAGGGTCATAGACCTACCTACGTGGCGCGCTCACAATCAGGGTTCTTTATTTTTACCTTTTCTGCTTAAATTCATCAAATAAAAATAACAATGAAAAGTGGCGTCCTTAATTTTCTTAATTGCCGTAAAACTTAGACGCCGCTTCTCTTAAAGCCGTTATATTGTAGTACCACCAATCTGAATGCCTCCAATGGTGTATTTTGCCTTCTCAACTCAACTACACAGTCAGGACCTGTTCCTCTATAATTTTCTGCTCTCATCCTTCTTCTAGCTGCTAGAGGAAACTCTTTTTTCTGATTTTTTTACTTTATTCATCTCTTACAGGTTTCTTCTTCTCTCTGGTTTTGAGAATTTAAAAAGGTTAAACTTGAAAGAGGTACTTAACTAAGAAATTTTCCTCTTTCAATTTTATATTTTGTGTCCTATGATTGTTTCATAATTAATTAGTATTTCTTCTCACTTTCTTTTATTCCCCCGTTTTCATTACTTTACGTATGCATTTTTACAGAATAAGATGCTTTTGAATTTGTTGGAAAAACTTTAAATTGTATATTTTTCGGTGGAATTGTTTCAAATTTATGTCTCTTCAGTGTGTCTGCGCTATATTAAGAAAAAGCAAGGCCTTTTGATTTTTGTATGCTAATGATATTATTCTTTGAATAAATATGATGTTAATTACAACTTCTGCAGGTTATCCACTCTTACCTTTAGATACTATCTTTTTCGTAGTTCCTGTGTTTCTTTGGGAGCATAATATAATTTGTGCATAGTTAATTGATAAATATGTTCTCAAATAAGTATTTCAATATCAGTGTTTAGTACAGTGCTCTATTCTTGATAGTAGCATTAAGACGACAATGGTATACCCCTTTAAGTTTTGTGTGTTCAGTTTGTGGGATTGCATTGTGGGGGTTGGGTGTAAATGGGTGTTGATTGTTTGGAAAGGAGGACAAAGAGAAGGGAACTAATATCACTAATTTTGAGGTAAACATATGAACTCTCACTGTAATGTACTAAATTTTCCAATTTCTAAGTGTCTTCATTCATGGTAGTCGCAAAAATCTGTGATTTTGTAGAGCAATCTCATGAAACATAAAAATTCTTTAAAAAGTGCTTTCTTCAACTGGAATATCTCTCTCTCTCTCTATTAGAAAAGTTGAAACAACAATCGTGTAAGACAGGCTTAATCAGAATAAAGAATTTACTTATCTAGCATTGATTTCATCCATAGCTCTCTTCACATACTCATTTGGAACTATATTAACTACAAGTGTCTGAATAGTTTCAACCCTCACCGGAATTAGCCAAAGTTTGTGTTTGTTCTTTTACTCTGTCGTAACCTTTTTTGAATGGAAATTCTTGTGCTTTGGCAGAAGACACTAGGATAGCAAGTGACGAATATGAGGATCTTTCAAAGGAAGTCGGAGAAGTAAGACAAGTAAGTAAAAAAGCTTGTCTTTTGTCATTACATGGTTTTATATTGCACTATGGTTTAGTTTTATGTCGGATTTTTGAGAAAGAAAGAGATAGAGAGTACCTCTCTTCTGAACTTTCTTCTTTGGGGGCATAGTTATGGAGTAAATACCTTTCTAAAACCGTAAGTTTGAATTAAAAAAAATATCCTTTTTTGTGATTGTCCTTCGTTTTTATTTGGATAATTGCCGGAAGCAAGGTTTCTGAAAAGATAATTTATGCAAATAACATTTGAAGTCTATTTTCCACCTCAGATGATTCCTTTGGATCTAAAATCCTTCGAATTTCTGCAATGTTCATTTCATTTCATATATCTTTCATCGCGCTGAAGTGTTAAATATGCTAATTAACAATCCAAGTTCTAACAAGTGAAAGAAATCAAATTTTGTGAGTCAACACGACTCAATTACCCGAAGAGAAGAGTGGTTCGAATTTAGGGAAGGGGAGAAGAATGGTGAGATTTGTATTGAATCCCAATCAATACCTTATTATATAGTGAAAAATGAAATTAATGAAGGAAGAATTTTCCAGATCAGCGATTAGAGAAATATAGAGCAAGAGGATAGGAATTCGAAGAGAACTTCGTCTGTGACCAAAAAAAAACCAGTGAGAGTGGTGGTACTTGGACGATGATTATGGGGATTGATTGTGTCGATGGCTGAAATAGTAGTGGTGTTTAGTGGTTGTAACAGAGAGGAATAACATGGCGAAAGAGGCTTTTGTTGTCTTCCTTTTCTGTTATGAAGGAAGCTACAACGTTCTTCAGTGAATCTGCGTCGTGTGTGAGTTTTTCCTATGAATATCTCTGCAGATGAGTGCCGTGAGATCAGTAGCACTGTATGAAGAGGAGTGTGTCACTGTTGCCTATGAATATGTATCGCTGCCTATGAGTGTTATCTGGGGGTGCTTCTTCAATCAGTAGCACCGTATGGAGAGGAGCAGCGACGTTTCGGTAAACTTTTTAAGAGACGGTAAAACTTTATGGTAGATAGGACACATCTTTTTTACAGTTTTTAAAAGGAAAAAATTAGACAAAAAGGATAAATATAAATGCTGGCTTTTGAGACATGCCACATCACCGGGGCCTAGAATTCTCTATTTTATATTAGCCGATTATATCAATATTCCTTACATCTTCAACAAGCGGCTACATTTAGGATTTGCAAAATGCTTTAAACGAACAATCTTCAATAATTGGGCGTAGTAGTATCATATGAGAGGAAACCTATGGTAGTATTCGAGTGGTCTAAAATGTGACTTCATTAAAACAGTTTGTTCCTTTCGTTTTATTGAGTTACAAATTAACTCCTAATTGAGCAACAATTTACTTTGTTCGACTTACTGTAGTCTCTATTTATATTCACATCTTAGTACAGGTAAATACTTTGTCTTCTAAAGAGGAAAAAAAAGTACTTTGTTAAGTCATTCTAATAAAATATTCTTTAATGATTTAGCTTTTTCGGTCTTGGTTTGAGAGCCTCGACAATTCGGTTTGAGTAGTACGTAGTCATCATTAAAGGAAATAACTTGAACTATACGTTGTTTACTTTATTGCAGAAGTTCAACAGTTTAGGAACCTCTCTGTAAATATGATTGACCTCCTTATTACCAAATTTCAAGAACCCAGAAATTAATCAGAAAACCGAAAGAACCTGCAAAATATTATTGACCGTTAGTGACATTTGACGAGCGGTGTTACTAATTCTTGGAGTTCTGCTTTCCAAATTTATCTCTTTTAGATATCTTCCCTGGACATCTATACCTCGCGGAAGTAACAAATTGTGCTATGGTGTCGAAAGCAGAGAAGATGACCCAGCAATCTCCTCTCAATAGTTTCGGAAACTCCTTTTTGATTGGTTATTTAGTGTTATTTGCAGTTGTATTCTTCTATCAAGAAATCAAAGTATTTCTAACGGGATGTTCCCGACAGAGACTACCTTTCAATCTTCATATAAATTCAATGTCTTGGCACAATAGCAATCAAGCAAAACAAAGATATGAACAAGGAAATATTAGGATATTCTTTTCAGATGGTAAATTTCTTATCCTCTATTATTTGACTGGAGAATTTTCAAAGAGAATGGAACTTACGATTACTGGAGAAGAAATAGTAGAAGATCGTTGTTTTGATTTGAAACAGTGCAAAGTCACTGATTTTCCAGCTAAATGGACTTGGTAAAAGGAAACGTGCAATGTGTTTAATTTAAGTGATTTGGAGTTGACTTTACATGTGGGTGGTAATGTTAAGGTGCGATTACAAGTTAGAGCAATGGAGGAAGATTTCAGAGAGGATATGGGGAGTGAACTAGAGGGAAAGCGGAGGAACAGATCAGGGAGGGTTTGTAACTGGTTGGATTTTGCAAGTGGTTTTTTGGTGTCCATAGTGTATTTCTTTTTCCATTGAGATTTATGAAAAAAGATAGATGAAATTCCTGTTTTTAAGGGGTGCCCCGCAAGAAGGACTATTTCCCCGAGCTGCTTTAACGGTAAAGAACTTGAACAAAACTAATTCATTTAAATATTATATAGTAAATGCCTTACTTCCTAATTAAACAAGAATATGTTCACCTTTTAAGATCAGTATTGCAATGGCTGAGAAATTTGCACCAGTCTCCTCCAATACATAGCCTTAGGTAAGTCATATAGTGTTATCTTTGGTCAATATTCTTTTCAGATTTTTTTATTTCGGTGCTTATATATTCAGATTTTACTATTGTTCTTAGCTTTATGTCTAGAGTTATTATATCATTTTAGCTATGGTTGTCTTGTTTAATCTATACAATCCAGGGTCATTTTGTCATATTAAGTAGATCGTTCTTGTGAATTTAATCTCCTATTATTATGTGAGGAGTTCATTATCTAGAAAAGCCTGTCTACCAACTCATCAACAAGAATAATATATATCATCACCAAAGGAGTCGCGTAGTCTAGAAGGTCCCCCTCTGCGAGCCGATCTTTTTTGTTGCCGAAACTGTAAAACTAGGTTCTTCATGATTTTCAAAGGAAAAAATGTTTAAATGGTTCTTCTTACCTTACAATTATTATTGATGGTTAGGCCATTATCTGTTGAAAATGCTGATGTTTTAATTCTGGAATTTTATGTGAAAATAAATGAGTCCAAGCTCTTATCACCTCTACAAGAAAATTCACCTGGTATATATCCCATGAGAAGTAGCAGGAGGCCTTTCTCCTTCCTAGGCTTGATGTAATTTGTATTTTCTTTTTAGTTTTCTTCTTATATCAAGTAATAGTGCTACTGTTGTTGTGACTTAAGGAATATACTTTGAGTTATGTTGTGCTCTAGAGTCTAAACTATGTCCCTGTCATTATTTCCTTTTTTGTTCCAAGAGATAAAATATATGATTGAGAACAGTGCTATACTATTAACTGAGTTTTAGTTATTTTTCCGCTACTTAAGGCTTTCCAAAAAGTCTCTATTGCCCCTTATTTAAATTGTGTTGCCTTTCCTCTAAAAATGTGTGTACTACCTTTTAGGTTACAAAGGGTTTTCTTATCTTCATTAGGCTTCTATGTATGTAGGTGTTCTTTTATTTTTTTCCCAATTTTTGTTTCTGAGTATTAATATTTTCGTTCACGATCTACTTCAAGTTCAACTAATATAATTTTGGTCGGAAAATGTGCAATCAATATAACATCTTTTTTGTAAGATTTTACTCAAATAATATATAAGACACAAAATTATATCTTTCCATTCGAGATATATCTTGTATATTCGACTGTATTTCAATTTCCTCACTTACCCTGTGATTTCATATACACTAAAATGAACTGTCACTATTCAGATATATAGTTCATTGTGTAAATATATCTAGCCTATAATTTAAAATAAATTTGTTTCTATGAATTACAGTACTATCATTAATGTAATTAAAATATTAGAATTTAATTAGATAATTAATCAGATTTTATTTAGTGGAGTGGCAAAATAGTAATCCAAATATTACACGTTTAAGTTACTAAGAAAGCTATATTACTAAAATTTAATCACATACATATTCTAAATGTTTCTATGGAGTTGTAAGATACATATGTCAAGTATTTAAATTTTTTTATTAGCATTATTAAGATTAGAATATTTTAAAAATACCTACAAAATTTTAAATGATGTAATACATGACCCAAAATGATTGAAAATTGTCCAAAGCAGTAATGATGAGGTAACTTGTCACACCCCGAATCCCATCGGGACGTAATTGGCACCCGAAGCCGATATGGCCCGAGAGAACCAATCTTTGCTTATGAACCTTCGTGTGTATATTTCCATATTAATCTCATTATACCTCATGCAACTATGCGGAAGACATGAAAATGGAAACATATGCCAGAATTATATATATACCAAACTTGGCCGTTGGAGTCATTACGTCGGACTGAACGTACATATCTTACATTCATATACCCACATATGTCTACAAAAGCCTCTATCAGATGCATTAACAAGATCAACTTAAAGTCGGGACAAGTCCCCGCTTTATATTATATTTACAACATTAAAATAGATATACAACTAAGACTCAGAAAGCTCCGAACCAAGTGGAGCTCACCAAAACTCTGCAAATGATCCACAATCTACTGAGGAGGGATACTAATGCCTGCACCTGCAACAGGTAAGGTAAGTTCCCCCGAGGGGGTCAGTACGAAGAATGTATTGAGTATGTAAGGCTCATAATAAATAGCATCATACATGAGAATGTCAATAGAATGCAATATGAGAGAATAATCAATGTGGATAACCCATCATTTTATAATTATTGTCCTTCAAGGGAAATTACCTTCACTTAAGAGACTTGCCTCTAATGGATTCTTCCATACCCAAGAGATTCGTTCTTGCTTTTATAGTCATTACCGCTATTGTTCATCTACTTGGTTAGTAGGTTATAAAAGAATGACACTTCATCCACATACATCCACTCTAGTGGTGGGGGTAATAATATAACATACGTCTACTCTATTAACGTACATCCACTCTATTGGTGGTTTTAACCTACATCCACCCTATTGGTGGCTTAGCATACATCCACTCTCATGGTGGGGCAACATACATCCACTCTCGTGGTAGGGAGACATACATCCACTCTCATGGTGGGGTAACATACATCCACTCTATTGGTGGGGTAACATACATTCACTCTCATGGTAGGGTAACATACATCCACTCTCATGGTGGGGTAACATACATCCACTCGCATGGTGGGGAGACATACATCACTCTCATGGTGGGGAGACATACATCCACTCTCATGGTGGGGTAACATACATCCACTCTATTGGTGGGGAGACATACATCCACTCTCATGGTGGGGTAACATACATGGGAGAGATTGATATATCAACTTATGAGAGATTAATACATTAAGGATCATAACACTAATTGAAACACACAAATATGCTTTACCTTACTCTTACACTTCATGAGAGTAACACCTTAACTTGTGAGGGATATTAGCTCGCACTTTACCTCATTCACTATTCTTATGAGATCTTATATAAGTAAGTATATGATACCGGACCTCCACCTTTGGTGGGCTATACTAAATAACAAAGCATAATATTGAGACTATTCCATATTGAATTTATACCCGCTAGAATGTAATCCATACTCCACGAAACATATAGCAACCATGAGCATTACCTCTTTACAGTCTTATACCTTTCACTTAGTTATGATAGTGACACATTAAGGATCATGAGACTAAAGCACACACTTATATACACGTCTCACTTCACCCCCTTTACTCCATGAGATTGACATCTTCACTTATGGGGGATAATTTTACTAACTCGCACATCACCCCTCTTATTACTCTTATGAGATTGGTACTTCTACTTATGAATGATTGGTACAAGGATAATCATCATACTATAGGACTTTGGAACAAGACATGATTGGAATAATGCTATTCAAACTAAACAAGCTCTCTTTACCTCATTACTCTCGTTGAGATAGTTCTCTTAGAATTTATAATGTTATGACATCTTGGAAATTCCAATCAATGACTAAGAGATAAGTGAATCATCATTCATCTAAGAATAGGATACGTATGAATAACAATATACGTCAACCTGAATTGATATACTTCAATCCTCTCGGAATTGAAACAAGTCCAATGTCAATGTGAACAACATGTTGCAGAAGGATATGGAAAAAGGAACCTTACATACCTTGTATTCTCAATACGATTCTACAATCTTAAGTGTGCATACAATAGTCCCGCTCTGTTCTTGTGTTTGGCTCTACAACACAAGTTCATAACGAAACCAACATTAACCACCAATTACCTTATAATGGCATACAATAACAATAAGTCACATGTTTAGCTTTAACATGTCATTCCCCCTTGACAATACCATGTATGAAATCATCATACCAATAATACCACAATATTCCATACATTGACCAACACATGATAACCAATAGCATGTCACACCAAGCTCATATTTTACACTTCTCCATCACCACCACATCACAATTATTCCATCAAATGACTTCAATACACCTCACAATAACAAATCGGCCAAAATCCCATAATTTAGACTTATAGAAAAAATAACATGTTTAATAACAAAATAACACCATACACGTTCATATTTTATCCATACCATGATCTTTCATCAAAGGCACAAGTCATAATTCAAGCTTAAATCTCATGGATTTCACATCTTTCACAAAAGACACAAAGTACCATGTCCACCATTTCCAAGCATAACCAACTTGATATACATAATATCCCATGCATATAATATGTTAAACCATAGTAATAAACACTTACCCAAGCTTGAAAATTGATGATCTTGCTCCAAGAGAAAGCTTAGGGTTTGAAGTTGAGAGAAATGATTTTGGGAAATTTCTAGACTTGGCATGAGACTTTTGTGTGTTAAAAATCTGATTTTTTGGACCTTTATATAAGCCCTAAATCCATCCTTAGCCATTATTTATAGCATTAATTGCTATTTCTAGAAGGTCTTTGAAAGAATGGGTCATTTGACCCATTTTGGGCCATGTTTTCTTTTTATTTTTGGGTCCTTTTTGGGCCCAATTCACTTAACCCAATAAAATCAATGATTCATCGTGTGTAAATCATCTCATACGTGTTACAACAATATTCCACTCACGCTATTCATATCCGTAGCCTCAATTCCAAAAACAAGTGATTCTAGCCACGTATGGCCTATTTGAACCCAAAGGGTAAAACCGTCATTTTGATGACAAATTCATTCTCGAGTCATTTTATCATACCAATATAATATTTCATTCATTTCTTGTATATACTCGTGGTTGTAGAAGAAACGTGGCAAAAATCGGCTCGATACATCCCCGGGAACCCTTGGAACTTAGAAAATTTCCAACTTTCGAAAAAACTAAAAATTCCCTCCTGGCACGCCCTGGGGTGCGCCATCTTGATGCCTATGGGCACAAAATTTTGGCCCAGAGCGGCCTGGCACGGTCCCTAACGCGCCCCTCACTTAAATTTTTCAAAAATTTCGTTTTTCGACTTTTCTTCGCGGGTTTGGTTAGATACTTCCAAGTCCTATTCTTTAACTTACTTCTTAGCCTTAATATACTTTGTTTAGAGGTCCTATTAGCCTCATTTTGAATCCCACAAATGCTCCATGAACATTGCAAAACACCTTCAAGTTTAATCACATATACAAGGGCCAAATTCAATTATCTCATCAATAGCATTACCAAATACATACTTATAGATATTGATACCTAAGTAAACATTATTTAATGTTGTCAAGTAGGGTTGGGAAGGTACGGGGTGTTACATTCTTCCCCCCTTAGGAACATTCATCCTCGAATGTTAATGATATCGCTTCAATTACAACAAATGCATCTCTATATTAGTTTATCCATATATAGACCCTTAAAGCTCATAGATACTTACTTATTATTGGTCCACTCCCACCCTTTTGAACCTTTTCTTCCATTATAAACAAACATGGGTATCTCTTCGACTTGTTGGTTTCTTCAAAGCACTTTTATGGGAGTTACGTCTTTATTTCTTAACCTTCATACTTGACGCTTTAGAATAGCCATAGATATCTTTTCCTATTGAGATCCCCCGAACTTTGTATATTTCCAATGGGAACAATATGTAAGGAAACTCTTATACACTTTCAACAATTTCACATGCACGTGGTATAGGGTCAATTTTCCCTTCTTTCTGAATTTCATTATACCTGTCATGATCACAAACATCTACTATACCATTAAGATATGTTCCTTTAACTATACTAAACTCATCGACAGGTGGAAATAGTTCTATTGACTTCACTCATAACCCCCGTGTACTATTAAATTCACGACAGTCGATGGAGCAACGGATGATAGAGTAGAGCTCAAATTAATCAATACATATACATCATGTAAAATATGGTAATATACCTAAATACCTGTACCATCATCAGAAGGTGCTTTCTCATTCTGCCGGTCCACTAAAGCGTAAGTGCGATTTTGAGTTCCACTGGAACTGGCTGCTCCTCTGGCACCTCTACCGTGACTAGCAGACTGTACACCAGCTGTTGATGCCACATCGGCTGACCCGGTAGGCCGTGTCATACTACCCGTAGGCCTCTGTGGGCATTCTCTCATCAGGTGCCCTGGCCTACTACATACAAAGCAAACATTCGTATCAAACCGGCATTCGCCTGCGTGAAATCTCCCACAGTGCGGGCACAACTGACGAGAAGATCTCATTGCATGTGATCCATGAATGCCACTACTCTGTTCAGATCAACCACCTCTAGACCCTCGTAATTGAGAATGAGCACCTACTGTGAAATAAGAGGATGAGGGTCTAGGCGGTAACATTCGAGATCCAGATTCTCCTGGGGATACCATAGACTGCCCCATAGGTCTTGCACTTTTTGATGGCCCTTCCTCAGCTTTCTGTGTCCTCTTTATTTTCCTTTGATCCTCCATTTTCTGCGCAAAGGCCTGTATTCTAGGTATGTCCATATCTCGATTTAAGGTAGCAATAGTGCAGTCTCGTACCGAATAAGGCTCCAATCTGTCCACATATCGATGGACTCTATCTTCCATGGTGGATACCACATTTGGAGCATATCTAGCCAAGGAATTAAACTGTAAACTGTATTCTCTGACACTCATACTTCCCTGACGCAAATTCAGAAATTGGTCTGCACGTGCCTCCCGAATCTCATACGGGAGGTAATGATCTAGGAATGCCATTCTAAATTCTTCCCAACCAGCTGGGAGCGCATCAATACCTCTTGCTCTTTTCCAGTCCTCATACCACAAAATAGCCTCGCCCTTCAGTCCATAAGCTGTTAGCTCAACCGTTTCTACACCTGTTACGTGCATCACCTCTAGTGCTCTTTGAACTTGGTCCACGAAATTCTGTGGATCTGCTTTTGGATCGTACCCCGTGAATATGGGAGGGTCTAATTTTAGAAAGTCCTGTGTACGCCGACTAGCTGCTTTATCCTCATCATCTTCATTTACCATTGGACCAGTTCGTCCCTGGGTTTGTGCAGCCACTAACTGTGTCAACATATGTACTGCATTTCTTAAATCTTGATCTGTGGCATTCATTTGTGGTTCTGTGGGTACTTCTCTACCTCTTGGCTCTTCCGGAGCTGGAAAGGTAGGGGAGGACAGGATACAATTTCAGCATCAGCTCCACCTTGACTAGCTTGGTCAGGTGCCAACCTACTCATTCCTTCTTCAGCAGGCATATCTACCTGCTTTCCTTTACCTCTTCCTCTTCTAGTGTTCGGCATTTTGACTATACCAAAGAAAAAAACAATTACCAAGATCAGATACAATGCAACTGACAACATTGGCTCTATTGCACGATCTAGAATGAAGAAAAGAAACCACATCCTAAATTCCCCATAGCCTCCTGCGCATAAATGTGGTGCACAACACATCCATGAACAAGACTCTACTTGGACACGGCTTTGTAGACACCTTTAGAACGACCTGCTCTGATACCACTTTTGTCACGCCCCAAATCCCATCGGAACGTGTGTCACGCCCCGAATCCCATCGAGACGTGATTGGCACCCGTAGCCGATAAGGCCCGAGAGAACCAACCCTTGCCTATGTTCAATCATATGCATACCATAATCATACCACCAGTGCATAAGAGCATGAAAGACGAATACAGGAAAACATGGGACATATTTATACATACATACGAAACTTGGCCGTTGAGGCCATCCAGTCAAAACAACATATGTCTTTTACACTGATACACCCACATCGGTCTACAAAAGCCTCTAACAAGAGCATTGACCAAAATGAACCATAAGTCGGGACAAGTCCCCGCTTTACACATTATGTACAATACCAAGACATGTATATACTCTGACTCGGAGAAGCCCCGAATGAGCTGGAGCTCACCAAAGAACTGCTAACACTGGCACTCTACTGGGGAGGCCTACTGGGACCTGCGCCTGCAGCAAGTAAGGTAAATTCCCCGAGAGGGGTCAGTACGAAATAAGTACTGAGTATGCAAGGCTCAGATGAAGCTGTACAATACATGAATATTTCAATGAACTCAAAACATATGAATAATCAATGTGCATAAATCACCATTTGGTATTTTGGGAAACCATGTGGATTGCTTTCATTACTTTATTTGCTTTCTTTATCTCAATGCTCAATGATAACAATGTACCCGGGCCCCTACTGATCAGTGGGTCTTTTCATATCATATCATCATATTGGGATCGAGTCGAGCTAGGCTTATGCCCCTAGACTTGCCACCCATAAATCAATACATCGGGATCGAGTCGAGCTAGGCTTACGCCCCTAGACTTGCCACCCATAAATCCATATCTCGGGATCGAGTCGAGCTAGGCTTACGCCCCTAGACTTGCCACCCATACTTGATCATTGACCACATTTGCATTACTTTAATCTTTACTTTGAGATTGATACTTTGATAATCATAACATCACTTTGGAACTTTGGAACGTAACATTGTTGGAAACTTTGAATCATTGACCAATAAGTGAAGGACATGTGAATAAATATCAATGAGAAATATAATATAACTAGCACCATGATACCATTGGAACCATTGGACAATCATCCATGAACAAGAGACACAAGTATAGGCACTATTGGAATATTGGAACATAGCCTTCTTTGAACTTTCGGAACATTAACCATGAATATGAGAAGTGATATTCATAATGGATCAATGAGTAGGAAATATAAGACAATGACCATAGATAATTGCATATGGGATACCTTAGTATATTTCGGAATAGAACTAGAGAAATGTCAATGTGAACACTATTGGCCGTAGAAAGATACGGACAAAGTAACCTTGCATACCTTGGATTCACAATACGAATATACAACCTTCGATGCGTATACAATAATCCCTCTCCTTCTTTATGTGTCACTCTACAACATAAATACATAACGAAATTTACATTAACCACCAATTACTTTACAAATGCATACCATGTCAATGAGTTACATGTTTGCCTTTAAACATGTCATTTCCCCTTGACAAAACCATTGATCATACTATTATTCCAAAAATTCCATAATATTCCCAACATTGACCAATACATGAAAATCAATACATTTCACCACAATACTTCTCCTTTACACTTTCTTATCCATAACATATCACAAATACTCCATCAAAGCACCTTAATTCAACTCCTGACACATATCGGCCAAAATCCCATAATTTCCACTTTTAGACAAGAACAAGTTTTATACCAAAAATAACACCATACATTTTCATATTTTGTCCATACCATGCTTTTTCATCAAAGTCACAAGGCCTAATTCAAATTCAAATCACCAAGATGACACATCTTGCACCAAAGGCAAAAATACACTATTCATCATCTTGCCAACACAACTAGCATAATATACATAATCTCCCATGCATATAATATGTTAATCCATGAAAATAAACACTTACCAAAGCTTGGAATAGGATGATCTTGTCCAAATATGCCTTAGGGTTTATTTGCTTTAGGGTTTGGAAATGAAAGAAATGTTTGTAAAATATCCAAAAGTGATGAGAGACTTTGGGCAATAAAAATCTGATGTTGGGGGCTTTATATAGACCCAAGGTCATCCTTAGACCCATGTGGCATTAAGGGATATGTTCACTTGGTCAATTATTGCAAGAATGGATCATTTTTGCCTTTGGGCCCATGTATTTTCTTCCATTTTTGGGCCTCAAATTGGGCCCAATAACACATATCCATGAACTTCCATGTATTATTCACCATATATCTCATGTTTACGTAATTCCATCATGTCACGACAATATTCTTTTAAACAATTCTCATTCGTCCTTTCGATTGCAAAAATTGGAATTCTAGTCGCCTTTGGTTTTCCTTGGACATTTTGGATCACTATTCACATTTCATGATTTGATCATGTAGGAGTATGTAGGAGTATATTGAAGTGTTTGAATCCTTAACAATGCTCAATTAACTCCAAAGAACCAAAAGAAACCATCGAGAAATTGTCGTAGAATTGCGTTACGAAACGACGCCAGAAAGGCATACTTATTGTGCCTTGTGCCACACCCCCTGAAACAGGGTAGTGGCGCAAGAATATGGACTTCTCTGAAGTTTTTTGCAGGCTGGTGGCTTGCGCCACACCCCTGAAACAGGGTAGTGGTGCAAGTTTCAGCATTTTACTGAAATTTTCGGCCACTAATCCAACGTTTACGTATCATCCAATCCCTTATCAAAACACTACAAAATACGTACTTAGTGATCTTAACCATCAAGTAAACATGACTTAAAGTCACCAAATGAGGTTAGAATGTATACTAATTCTTACCCAAGTGCTCCACGAAATCACAACACACCTCCTATGACGAGCTAATCGCACATGTTAAGTCCGATATCAAATGTTTCACCAATGACACTATAAAACACATATGCATGGCATCTCAACACCTATGTAGGTATGATCCAAGGTATCAAGTGAGGTTATAAGCGTACGGGGTGCTACATTCTTCCCCCCTTAGAAACATTCGTCCTCGAATGTTAACAACAGTGTCTTATATACAACAAATGCATCTTTACTTTAACATACCTATACACATTCACATAATGCTTTTAAATACTTACTTGTTATTGTTCCACCTACGCACTGTGAACTTCTTGGTCCATTTGAAATAAGTGGGGATACTTGGATTTCATCATTTCTTCCGCTTCCCATGTGATCTCCTCTACGTGTTGGTTTCTCCAAAGGACTTTTACGGATGCGATGTCTTTATTCCTCAATCTCTTTACTTATCGATCTAGGATAGCAATGGGCACTTGTTCATAAGTGAGATCCTCTGTAACTTGAACATCCTCTACGGGAACAATACGAGACGGATCTCCTATGCATTTTTGAAGCATCGACACATGAAATACCGGATGGACGGAGGAAAGTTCTTGAGGTAAGGCTAATTCATACGCGACTTGCCCAAATCTTCTAATAACTTCATAGGGGCCTCTGTAACGTGGACTCAATTTTCCTTTCTTTCCGAACCGCATTACCCCTTTCATCGGTGACACCTTTAAAAACACCCAATCACCTATGGCGAATTCAAGCCCTCTTCGTCTAACATCGGCATATGACTTGTGAAGACTTTGAGCCGTTTGTAACCGTTGTTGGATAACTTTAACTTTCTCCATGGCTTGGTGAACAATATCTGGGCCAAGTAAAGCAGTTTCACCTGCTTCGAACCATCCGATTGGTGATCTACATTTCCTTCCATACAAGGCTTCATAAGGTGCCATTTTAATACTTGCATGATAGCTATTGTTATATGCAAATTCAATAAGAGGCAAATGGTCATCCCCACTACCCTGGAAATCTAACGTACAAGCTCGTAGCATATCTTCAAGTGTCTGAATAGTACGTTCTGCTTGTCCATCAGTCTGAGGATGGAAAGCCGTACTCAAATTCACCTGAGTACCCAAACTCTGCTGAAAAGATTTCCAAAAGTGTGCTGTGAACTGTGCTCCTCTGTCTGATATAATAGAAAGTGGAATACCATGCAATCGTACTATCTCTTTCACATACAACTTCGCATAATCCTCAGCTGTATAGGTCGTCTTGACTGGTAGAAAATGCGCTGACTTGGTAAGCCTGTCCACTATGACCCATATAGAATCAAACTTCCGCAATGTACGAGGCAAACCCGTAATGAAATCCATATTAATCATATCCCACTTCCAGACAGGAAGATTGATACATTGCATGTAACCTCCCGATTTCTGATGTTCCACTTTCACTTGTTGACAATTCGGGCATTGCGCGACAAATTCTACAATGTTCTTTTTCATGTTGCCCCACTAATACACCTCTTTCAATTCATGGTACATTTTAGTAGCACCCGGATGAATGGAATAGCGCGAATGGTGCGCCTCTGTCATTATTCGTGTCCTCAGTTCATCTACGTTCGGTACACATAACCTCCCTTGACATTGAAGCACCCCTTCCGGTGTAATATCAAATGCCTTGGTCAAATTCTGCTGCACATTTTCCTTTAGCTGTAATAAAATAGAATCCGCAAATTGCTTCTCTTTCACTTCAGCTATCAAGGACGATTCTGCTGCATTCTGCACCATAACTCTATCATCTGAGGTTTCAATAAGGCGAACTCCCAAGCTGGCTAATTGATTCAAATCTTTGCTTATTTCACGCTTTTCATTCAACTGACCACTAGTGCTTTCTACTGCCTTACGGCTCAATGCATCAGCTACTACATTTGCTTTGCCTGGGTGATAAAGAATATCAATGTCATAATCTTTTAAAAGCTCTAACCACCTTCGTTGCCTCAAATTGAGTTCCTTCTGCTTAAAAAGATATTGCAAGCTTTTGTGATCCGTATAGATGTCATCATGAACCCCATATAAATAATGACGCCATATCTTTAAAGCAAAAACTACCGCTACCAATTCAAGATCATGTGTGGGATAGTTTTTCTCATGTGGCCGCAACTGTCGTGAGGCATATGCTATTACCCTACCATGCTGCATCAACACACATCCGAGACCAATTCCGGAAGCATCACAATACACTGCATAGCCCTCTGTACCTTCAGGAAGTACTAACACTGGTGTGGAAGTCAACTTATCTTTCAAGTTTTGGAAACCTCTTTCACATGCGTCATTCCATTGAAATTTAATTGCCTTGTGAGTTAACTTTGTCAATGGTGCTGCAATAGAAGCAAACCCTTCTACAAATCTTCGATAATAACCTGCCAGACCCAAAAAACTGCGTATCTCTGTGGGTGTCGTAGGTCTTGGCCAGTTTTTCACTGCTTCTATCTTTTGGGTATCAACCTGTATGCCTTCATCTGATACAATGTGACCCAAGAACGCGACTGATTTCAACCAAAACTCACATTTGGAGAATTTTGCATATAACTTACGCTCACGGAGAATTTGCAACACTTGCCGTAAGTGATAAGCATGGTCTTCTGGTGATCTTGAATAAACAAGGATGTCATCTATAAATACTGTCACGAACACGTCTAGGAATGTCTTGAACACTCTGTTCATCAAATCCATAAACACAGCCGGTGCATTTGTTAGCCCAAATGACATAACCAAAAATTCATAATGGCCATACCGTGTTCGGAAAGCTGTCTTGGGTACATCCTCCTCTCTAACTCTGACCTGATGGTAACCCGACCTCAAGTCAATCTTTGAAAACCACCTAGCACCCTATAACTGATCAAACAAATCATCAATGCGAGGGAGGGGATATTTGTTCTTGATGGTTACTTTATTCAGTTGCCGATAGTCGATGCACATTCTCAAGGTGCCATCTTTCTTTCGCACAAATAATACCAGTGCACCCCACGGGGACATACTAGGCCTAATGAAGCCTTTATCCAGCAAATCTTTCACCTGCTCCTTCAATTCACGCAGTTCCGCTGGAGCCATTCTATATGGAGGGATAGAAATAGGCTGAGTGCCTGGAATCACATCAATACCGAATTCCACTTCTCGTTCTGAGGGTAAACCTGGAAGATCCTCTGGGAATACACCTAGAAATTCATTGACTACCGGTACTGACTGTGGAGTTAATGGTTCCACATCATTATCTTTCACTCGTACCAAATGACATATGTATCCCTTGGCAATCATTTTTCTGGCTTTCAAATAGGAAATAAATTTTCCTCGTGGTGCCCCTACCTTACCCTGCCATTCTAGAACATTTTCCTGTGGAAAACAAAATTGTACCTTCTTGGCCCGGCAATCTACCGTAGCATAACACGAAGCCAACCAATCTATTCCCATAATTACATCAAAATCCACCATGTCCAATTCAATGAGATCGGCCAACGTATCATGACCACACACAGTTACGATACACTCTCTTTGCAACAATACATTCACCAACCGGTGTGGACACTTCAATTGATTTAATTAATAATTCCGGTGCCTTTGTAAATTTCGCAGCAACCAATGGAGTAATATAGGAAAATGTAGAACCTGGGTCAATTAGTGCATATACATTATGTGAGAATATGGATAATGTACCTGTGACAACATCTGGGGAAGCCTCTGAATTCTGGCGGTCCACCAAAGCATAAGTGCAATTCTGAACCCCGCTAGTACTGGCTCCTCCTCTGGCACCTCTACCACGACCAATAGACTGTACCCCTCGGCCCTGTGAAGGAACCGATGCTGAAGACGCAACAGCCGACTCAGCTGGTCGTGCTATACCACCCATGCTCCACTGTGGACACTCTCTCGCTATATGTCCCGGCATACCACACCAAAAGCAGGCATTCGTCCCTGTCCGACATGTACCTGTGTGCATACGCCCGCAGTGCTGACACTGCTGACGAGGGAAACCTGCTGCCTGTGATCCATGAACCCCACTACTTTGCCCAGTTGAACCACCTCTAAACCCTCGAGACTGCGAATAAGCACCACCTGTGGAATAAGAGAACGACGGTCTAAGTGGTCTAGGAAACATGCGGGGCCTATATCCTCCTTGGGACATCATAGGTGGTCCCATAGGTCTAGCCCTTTTGGACTGTCCCCTATCAAATTCATGTACCCTTCGTCTCTGTCTTTGATCTTCCATTTTCTGGGCGAAGGCTTGTATGCGAGCAATGTCCATGTCCCTATTCAAGGCCGCAATAGTGCAATCTCTTACCAAATATGGCTCTAGTCTGTCCACGTATCTATGGACCCTGTCTGTCATCGTAGCCACAACATTTGGCGCATATCGAGCCAAGGAGTTAAATTGCAAACTATATTCCCGAACACTCATATTCCCTTGACGCAAATTCAGGAACTGATCTGCACGTGCTTCCCGAACCTCATACGGAAGATAATGATCGAGGAAAGCCACTTTAAACTCTTCCCAGGTTGGTAAATCTGCACCAATGTCACGGGATTTCTTCCAATCCTCATACCACAGTATTGCCTCTCCTTTAAACCTATACGCAGCAAGTTCCACTGTCTTGACCCCTGTCACATGCATAACTTCCAAGGCCCTCTGAATTTGATCCACGAAGTCCTGTGGATCTGTTTTTGGATCGGACCCTGTGAATATAGGAGGGTCCAGTTTCAAGAAATCCTGCGTTCTGCGACTTGCCATTCTAGCTGCATCATCATCATGTGCCATTATACCAGCTCTTCCCTGGCTTTGTGCCGCCACTAACTGTGTCAACATCTGTACAGCATTCTTAAGATCCTGATCTGTGGCATTCGTCGGTGGTTCCACGGGCACTTCCCTTCTTCTCGGCTCTTCTGGAGCTGAAGAAGTAGAAGAAGCTCGCGTTGCGAACTCAGTTCCAGCCCCACCTTGATCAACTTGGTCAGGTGGTGGTCTACTTGTTCCTTCAACAATTCTATCTATCAGCTTACTTTTACCTTTTCCTCTTCCTCTTCTAGTGTTCGGCATTTTGACTATACCAAAGAAAAAAACAATTACCAAGATCAGATACAATGCAACTGACAACATTGGCTCTATTGCACGATCTAGAATGAAGAAAAGAAACCACATCCTAAATTCCCCATAGCCTCCTGCGCATAAATGTGGTGCACAACACATCCATGAACAAGACTCTACTCGGACACGACTTTGTAGACACCTTTAGAACGACCTGCTCTGATACCACTTTTGTCACGCCCCAAATCCCATCGGAACGTGTGTCACGCCCCGAATCCCATCGAGACGTGATTGGCACCCGTAGCCGATAAGGCCCGAGAGAACCAACCCTTGCCTATGTTCAATCATATGCATACCATAATCATACCACCAGTGCATAAGAGCATGAAAGACGAATACAGGAAAACATGGGACATATTTATACATACATACGAAACTTGGCCGTTGAGGCCATCCAGTCAAAACAACATATGTCTTTTACACTGATACACCCACATCGGTCTACAAAAGCCTCTAACAAGAGCATTGACCAAAATGAACCATAAGTCGGGACAAGTCCCCGCTTTACACATTATGTACAATACCAAGACATGTATATACTCTGACTCGGAGAAGCCCCGAATGAGCTGGAGCTCACCAAAGAACTGCTAACACTGGCACTCTACTGGGGAGGCCTACTGGGACCTGCGCCTGCAGCAAGTAAGGTAAATTCCCCGAGAGGGGTCAGTACGAAATAAGTACTGAGTATGCAAGGCTCAGATGAAGCTGTACAATACATGAATATTTCAATGAACTCAAAACATATGAATAATCAATGTGCATAAATCACCATTTGGTATTTTGGGAAACCATGTGGATTGCTTTCATTACTTTATTTGCTTTCTTTATCTCAATGCTCAATGATAACAATGTACCCGGGCCCCTACTGATCAGTGGGTCTTTTCATATCATATCATCATATTGGGATCGAGTCGAGCTAGGCTTATGCCCCTAGACTTGCCACCCATAAATCAATACATCGGGATCGAGTCGAGCTAGGCTTACGCCCCTAGACTTGCCACCCATAAATCCATATCTCGGGATCGAGTCGAGCTAGGCTTACGCCCCTAGACTTGCCACCCATACTTGATCATTGACCACATTTGCATTACTTTAATCTTTACTTTGAGATTGATACTTTGATAATCATAACATCACTTTGGAACTTTGGAACGTAACATTGTTGGAAACTTTGAATCATTGACCAATAAGTGAAGGACATGTGAATAAATATCAATGAGAAATATAATATAACTAGCACCATGATACCATTGGAACCATTGGACAATCATCCATGAACAAGAGACACAAGTATAGGCACTATTGGAATATTGGAACATAGCCTTCTTTGAACTTTCGGAACATTAACCATGAATATGAGAAGTGATATTCATAATGGATCAATGAGTAGGAAATATAAGACAATGACCATAGATAATTGCATATGGGATACCTTAGTATATTTCGGAATAGAACTAGAGAAATGTCAATGTGAACACTATTGGCCGTAGAAAGATACGGACAAAGTAACCTTGCATACCTTGGATTCACAATACGAATATACAACCTTCGATGCGTATACAATAATCCCTCTCCTTCTTTATGTGTCACTCTACAACATAAATACATAACGAAATTTACATTAACCACCAATTACTTTACAAATGCATACCATGTCAATGAGTTACATGTTTGCCTTTAAACATGTCATTTCCCCTTGACAAAACCATTGATCATACTATTATTCCAAAAATTCCATAATATTCCCAACATTGACCAATACATGAAAATCAATACATTTCACCACAATACTTCTCCTTTACACTTTCTTATCCATAACATATCACAAATACTCCATCAAAGCACCTTAATTCAACTCCTGACACATATCGGCCAAAATCCCATAATTTCCACTTTTAGACAAGAACAAGTTTTATACCAAAAATAACACCATACATTTTCATATTTTGTCCATACCATGCTTTTTCATCAAAGGCACAAGGCCTAATTCAAATTCAAATCACCAAGATGACACATCTTGCACCAAAGGCAAAAATACACTATTCATCATCTTGCCAACACAACTAGCATAATATACATAATCTCCCATGCATATAATATGTTAATCCATGAAAATAAACACTTACCAAAGCTTGGAATAGGATGATCTTGTCCAAATATGCCTTAGGGTTTATTTGCTTTAGGGTTTGGAAATGAAAGAAATGTTTGTAAAATATCCAAAAGTGATGAGAGACTTTGGGCAATAAAAATCTGATGTTGGGGGCTTTATATAGACCCAAGGTCATCCTTAGACCCATGTGGCATTAAGGGATATGTTCACTTGGTCAATTATTGCAAGAATGGATCATTTTTGCCTTTGGGCCCATGTATTTTCTTCCATTTTTGGGCCTCAAATTGGGCCCAATAACACATATCCATGAACTTCCATGTATTATTCACCATATATCTCATGTTTACGTAATTCCATCATGTCACGACAATATTCTTTTAAACAATTCTCATTCGTCCTTTCGATTGCAAAAATTGGAATTCTAGTCGCCTTTGGTTTTCCTTGGACATTTTGGATCACTATTCACATTTCATGATTTGATCATGTAGGAGTATGTAGGAGTATGTAGGAGTATATTGAAGTGTTTGAATCCTTAACAATGCTCAATTAACTCCAAAGAACCAAAAGAAACCATCGAGAAATTGTCGTAGAATTGCGTTACGAAACGACGCCAGAAAGGCATACTTATTGTGCCTTGAGCCACACCCCCTGAAACAGGGTAGTGGCGCAAGAATATGGACTTCTCTGAAGTTTTTTGCAGGCTGGTGGCTTGTGCCACACCCCTGAAACAGGGTAGTGGCGCAAGTTTCAGCATTTTACTGAAATTTCTGGCCACTAATCCAACGTTTACGTATCATCCAATCCCTTATCAAAACACTACAAAATACGTACTTAGTGATCTTAACCATCAAGTAAACATGACTTAAAGTCACCAAATGAGGTTAGAATGTATACTAATTCTTACCCAAGTGCTCCACGAAATCACAACACACCTCCTACGACGAGCTAATCGCACATGTTAAGTCCGATATCAAATGTTTCACCAATGACACTATAAAACACATATGTATGGCATCTCAACACCTATGTAGGTATGATCCAAGGTATCAAGTGAGGTTATAAGCGTACGGGGTGTTACAACGTGATTGGCACCCGAAGCCGATATGGCCCGAGAGAACCAATCTTTGCTTATGAACCTTCGTGTGTATATCTCCATATTAATCTCATTATACCTCATGCAACTATGAGGAAGACATGAAAATGGAAACATATGCCAGAATTATATATATACCAAACTTGGCCGTTGGAGCCATTACGTCGGACTGAACGTACATATCTTACATTCATATACCCATATATGTCGACAAAAGCCTCTATCAGATGCATTAACAAGACCTCGAGACAAGTCCCCGCTTTATATTATATTTACAACATCAAAATAGATATACAACTAAGACTCAGAAAGCTCCGAACCAAGTGGAGCTCACCAAAATCTGCAAATGATCCACAATCTACTGAGGAGGGATACTAATGCCTGCACCTGCAACATGTAAGGTAAGTTCCCCCGAGGGGGTCAGTACGAAGAATGTACGGAGTATGTAAGGCTCATAATAAATAGCATCATACATGAGAATGTCAATAGAATACAATATGAGAGAATAATCAATGTGGATAACCCATCATTTTATAATTATTGTCCTTCAAGGGAAATTACCTTCACTCAAGAGACTTGCCTCTAATGAATTCTTCTATACCCAAGAGATTCGTTCTTGCTTCTATAGTCATTACCGCTATTTTTCATCTACTTGGTTAGTAGGTTATAAAAGAATGACACTTCATCCACATACATCCACTCTAGTGGTGGGGGTAATAATATAACATACGTCTACTCTATTAACATACATCCACTCTATTGGTGGTTTTAACCTACATCCACCCTATTGGTGGCTTAGCATACATCCACTCTCATGGTGGGGCAACATACATCCACTCTCATGGTGGGGAGACATACATCCACTCTCATGGTGGGGAGACATACATCCACTTTCATGGTGGGGTAACATATATCCACTCTATTGGTGGGGTAACATACATCCACTCTCATGGTGGGGTAACATACATCCACTCTCATGGTGGGGAAACATACATCCACTCGCATGGTGGGGAGACATACATCCACTCTCATGGTGGGGAGACATACATCCACTCTCATGGTGGGGTAACATACATGGGAGAGATTGATATATCAACTTATGAGAGATTAATACATTAAGGATCATAACACTAATTGAAACACACAAATATGCTTTACCTTACTCTTACACTTCATGAGAGTAACACCTTAACTTGTGAGGGATATTAGCTCGCACTTTACCTCATTCACTATTCTTATGAGATCTTATATAAGTAAGTATATGATACCGGACCTCCACCTTTGGTGGGCTATACTAAATAACAAAGCATAATATTGAGACTATTCCATATTGAATTTATACCCGCTAGAATGTAATCCATACTCCACGAAACATATAGCAACCATGAGCATTACCTCTTTACAGTCTTATACATTTCACTTAGTTATGAGAGTGACACATTAAGGATCATGAGACTAAAGCACACACTTATATACACGTCTCACTTCACCCCCTTTACTCCATGAGATTGACATCTTCACTTATGGGGGATAATTTTACTAACTCGCACATCACCCCTCTTATTACTCTTATGAGATTGGTACTTCTACTTATGAATGATTGGTACAAGGATAATCATCATACTATAGGACTTTGGAACAAGACATGATTGGAATAATGCTATTCAAACTAAACAAGCTCTCTTTACCTCATTACTCTCGTTGAGATAGTTCTCTTAGAATTTACAATGTTATGACATCTTGGAAATTCCAATCAATGACTAAGAGATAAGTGAATCATCATTCATCTAAGAATAGGATACGTATGAATAACAATATACGTCAACCTGAATTGATATACTTCAAGCCTCTCGGAATTGAAACAAGTCCAATGTCAATGTGAACAACATGTTGCAGAAGGATATGGAAAAAGGAACCTTACATACCTTGTATTCTCAATACGATTCTACAATCTTAAGTGTGCATACAATAGTCCCGCTCCGTTCTTGTGTTTGGCTCTACAACACAAGTTCATAACGAAACCAACATTAACCACCAATTACCTTATAATGGCATACAATAACAATAAGTCACATGTTTAGCTTTAACATGTCATTCCCCCTTGACAATACCATGTATGAAATCATCATACCAATAATACCACAATATTCCATACATTGACCAACACATGATAACCAATAGCATGTCACACCAAGCTCATATTTTACACTTCTCCATCATCACCACATCACAATTATTCCATCAAATGACTTCAATACACCTCACAACAACAAATCGGCCAAAATCCCATAATTTAGACTTATAGAAAAAATAACATGTTTAATAACAAAATAACACCATACACGTTCATATTTTATCCATACCATGATCTTTCATCAAAGGCACAAGTCATAATTCAAGCTTGAATCTCATGGATTTCACATCTTTCACAAAAGACACAAAGTACCATGTCCACCATTTCCAAGCATAACCAACTTGATATACATAATATCCCATGCATATAATATGTTAAACCATAGTAATAAACACTTACCCAAGCTTGAAAATTGATGATCTTGCTCCAAGAGAAAGCTTAGGGTTTGAAGTTGAGAGAAATGATTTTGGGAAATTTCTAGACCTGGCATGAGACTTTTGTGTGTTAAAAATCTGATTTTTTTGGACCTTTATATAAGCCCTCAATCCATCCTTAGCCATTATTTATAGCATTAATTGCTATTTCTAGAAGGTCTTTGAAAGAATGGGTCATTTGACCTATTTTGGGCCATGTTTTCTTTTTATTTTGGGGTCCTTTTTGGGCCCAATTCACTTAACCCAATAAAATTAATGATTCCTCGTGTGTAAATCATCTCATACGTGTTACAACAATATCCCACTCACGCTATTCATATCCGTAGCCTCAATCCCAAAAACAAGTGATTCTAGCCACGTATGGCCTATTTGAACCCAAAGGGTAAAACCGTCATTTTGACGATAAATTCGTTCTCGAGTCATTTTATCATACCAATATAATATTTCATTCATTTCATGTATATACTCGTGGTTGTATAAGAAACGTGGCAAAAATCGGCTCGATACATCCCCGGGAACCCTTGGAACTTAGAAAATTTCCAACTTTCGAAAAAACTGAAAATTTCATCCTGGCACGCCCTGGGGCGCACCATCTTGCTGCCTATGGGCACAAAATTTTGGCCCAGAGCGGCCTGGCACGGTCCCTAACGCGCCCCTCACTTAAATTTTTCAAAAATTTCAATTTTTGACTTTTCTTCGCGGGTTTGGTTAGATACTTCAAGTCCTATTCTTTAACTTACTTCTTAGCCTTAATATACTTTGTTTAGAGGTCCTCTTAGACTCATTTTGAATCCCACAAATGCTCCATGAACATTGCAAAACACCTTCTACGCAAGTTTAATCACATATACAAGGGCCAAATTCAATTATCTCATCAATAGCATTACCAAATACATACTTATAGCTCTCGATACCTAAGTAAACATTATTTAATGTTGTCAAGTAGGGTTGGAAAGGTACGGGGTGTTACATAACTTACTCAGCGTATAAACCTATATATGATAGTGTATATTGTCCTCTACTATTTAAATTACTTTTATCATAATTTTGGATGTAAATAGTGCATTTTAGAATATATCTTGGTAGCACACGACCCATAATATACTCATACAATGCCAACAATAGTATTGAAGGAAAACAAAATCATAAATCCTTCTTACAAGTATTTATCATATCTTAATAATTGTGATTGAACCTAAAAAACACTATTAAATTTATGTGTCAAACTGTCAATCCACGTACAATATAATCTACATATTCTTATTATAAAGGCCTAGATTAGCAAAATGAGAATTTTGAATCAAAACATAAGTACAAAAACCAGGGAATAAATATGTAGCCAAGATTTTAATAGGGTATACACCCATTCATTCGAAGAGCAAAGTTGTATGGGCCTTACGAGATATATTCTTGACATACTCCTATTAAAATCTACATCATGTATATAGCTTTTCGAATGAAGCTCCAGATCAAAAAATTACACCATAAATAATGTGCCAATTACCATAAATAGCAAAAATTGACGATGTAAGTGTTGTTTTGCAAATATCTTTAAAAAAACTAAGGAGATGGTGCTACCGAAACACACCCAAAGCAGCTCATGTACTACTACAATTTGCAATATGTAAGGCAAAAAACAATAAGGATCACTTCTTCCCAAAATAAAGGATGAGAATTAGTTAAATTAATACTATTACCGCGCATCTTGTCTAAACGATGAAATTGACTTTATCATCTTGTCAAATAATTGGACGGATTGCCATTTTCCTTTGAGTTTGGCTGCCATATGAAATTCAGGTTTTCAACTTCCATTCTCCATTTGATGAGAAAACATGGTATTTATACTATTTTATAGTAGGTCCATTGGAGAATGGAATTTCCCTTTAAAAAAAAAGTAAATCTTTACTATTTTCTAAATTCAAATAATCAAATACAATTAAAATTTATGTTGGGTAAGTTATGACTATCATTAAATGTGGAAGAGGATAATTTAATTAACTTTAAAATGTGGGACCCACCTAACTTCGCCTCTTCTCATTCTCACCATTCCCTTTTCGTCCTTCTCCCTCAATTGTCTCTTTAGCCTCTTTTTTTCATCAAATTTTAAAACTAATTTAGTATATATTGGTCATAATTCTTTAAAACGTTTTTGGATAAAGTTCATCAGTGGTTAAGTAATTTTGAACTTATCACATAAATTTATTTATTTATTATTATATAACAGTCATTCTATTCTAAAGTTTATCATAAAAACAAATCCTAAAACATTAAGAATTATGAACAATATGATTTTTATATGTGTCAATGTTTATCATGTCTAAAATATTTTGATTTTTGATTGTCATTATTGGAATATTTTAAAATTAGACTTAAAAATTATTTAAATGTAGTTTAAATTTATTTAAATATAATAATTAATAAATTATGTAATTAGAGGACATATTGATAACAATTATAAGTAATGATTCACAAGTTATCAAATTGGTGTAACATAGAGGTGCAAGACTACAACATTAATGCGTCTTAATAGCTTTAGTTATTGTTAACTAGGGTCGACACATGTGAACTTTACGATTTTCATGATTTCTATAATGTGTCAATATCTGTCATGTCTAAAATGATTTGAATTTTGGCTGTCGTTATTGAAATATATCAAATTATATTTAAAATTTATTTAAATATATAGTTTAAATTTTATTTAAATATAGTATTACTTAATTAGAGGTCATATTAATAAAAAATATAAGTTATGATTTGCAAATTATAAAATTGACGTAACATAATGACGTAAGATGACAACATTAATGTTTGACTCTCTTGTGTTCTTGTTAAGTAGGATCAAAATATATGAACTATATGATTTTTATAATATGTCGATGTCTGTCATGTTTAAAGTGTTTTAAATTTTGACTGTCGATATTCAAATATTTCCAAATTATATTCAAAAATTATTGAAATAGTATTTAAATTTATTTAAATACAATGATTAATAAAATTGCTTAATTAAAGGACATATTAATAACAAATATCAGTAATTATTCACAAGTTATCAAATCGGTGTAACAAGGAGGTCCAAGACTACAAAATTAATGTGTCTTGATATCTTGAGTTATTGTTAACCAGGGTCGACACATGTGAACTATATAATTTTTATGATTCTATAATGTGTCGATGACTATCATGTCTAAAGTGTATTTAGGGATTTTGACTGTTGTCATTATTCAAATTATTTAAATATATAGTTTAAATTTATTTAAACAAAATAATTGATAATTGGAGGTCATATTTATTAACTATTTCCAATACATGGGATCTTTTAGTATAAATATATACTTGTTATAAAATGTATTCTTTATGTGGATGTCCACTTAATGTAATCCCTCCATCTCCCCATCACTCTTCACCATTATGTTCCACCTCCTCCATGATCTCAAATCCTAAATGTTATGTCTTCCACCTCCCCCATGATCTTACTCCTTAATGTCATGTTTATGACAATCTTTTATATGCCTCTATATAATATTATAAATAGAGGCATAAAGTTTGATCTTGAGAGATTTGAAAGACTTGATATTTGGATGAATAAGAAATTTCTTTTATATTGTTTCTTCTATTGTTCTTGCTCTCTACTTTTCTAGGTCATATTGTTATTCTTTTAGCTTAGTTTTAAAACACGTTATCAGCACGATTCTCAAGTTTGTTCACGTAACAACTCCGACAGTAAGCAAAAGGATATGTGAATATGACAATCTGGTATGTTTTTGTCTTGAATTTATTTTAATGGTTAACATGTGTTACCTTGTGGATGCATAATCCAGAACATAAAAGAAGCAGAGAGTAATGTATTCTTTCCCTCTACTTTAAATTTTTCTATGCTTCTTGGTGTATAATTTAACCGTGATTGATATTAAATGTTATCATGGACCACTAATTGCTAACTACGTACATTGTTCATTTTTTTTTGGTGAATTGGATCCACCAAAATCTTTTATTAATAAGACGTGTATTTCATGGATTACAAACTTGGTTGATATTATTTTGTAATTATCAACTAGTATTTTCGTTGTTTTATAGGAGATATAACTAAATAAAAAAGGAAAGAAATTGGGTTTCTTACGTTGACACATAATTCTTGGTTGCTTTTGTACTTCTTTTTCTCTCACTGCTTCTTAAACTATTAGAATATATTATGTACTTATTTTATGATTATTTTAAAATAATTGATTTATCATGTAACACTCTGTAATGTTGCATAATTATTTTTTGAATAAGCTGACTTTGCATATTGAACATCAAAGACTAATATTGCCATTTGTTTGGATGGATTTTTCCTACAGAACATATTGGATTCGATTATTTCACCAAAGGCTCAAGGTTGAGTCTCTCATTTCACCTTGGGTTCAAAGTCCCAACACAATATATGGATTATAATGATGACTGGCTAAAATGGACTTTTGATGAAAAGTCATGCAACATGCCTAATTGATTTGCTCCATTCTTTTATGTGAATGTGGCAGCAGTGTATGATAAGTCTGAAATATGACAAAATAATATTATGGTTGTACAAATGAACATGGACGTGACAAAGGACAAAATAATAATAGTCATCGTGGTGGTAATTGTAAAAGAAAGAACATTATGGGTTCTCAAAATGGTCCTTCAAAAGATGAAGGTTATTTTTATCATTAATTTGGTATGCAAGGTATTGGGCACTTGGTTGTAGTGTGACCAAATTTGATAAGTTTTATAAATCCTCCATCAAAATAAAAGAACATAAAGTGGTGTACTTGATCTTCAATGTGATATTGAGGCGGGTCATATAAATATGATTAATTTCAAGGCATGAAAATAGGTTTCTAATGAAAATTTGTGAAGCAAGTACATGAGATTATTGTCCATTTCTTGAAGAGAATGTGACTTGTGATAAACGTTAGTAAATGCTAGACCATTCTTGAAAATGAATGTGTCAATATGTAATCAATATTGTGAATAAGAATGTGATCATGGGTTGGATAGATACCACAACTCACCTCTACGAGAGGTTTGAGAGAAATGAAGAAAATATTTTGATATTAATATATCATGAATTACCGAAGGATAAAAGCAAAAGCAAGAAATAAGTCTTACACAAATATTGTGGTATGTTTTATTATGAACTACCGAAAGACAAAAGAAAGAAATAATTCTTTCATATAAAGGTTGTGACCATAACCAAAAATGAATGTTATTGTGTGGCTACACAAATTTGTCATTGGTTGTATGCATATAATTTTCTCCTTAAAGGAGATGTTCATCACATGTATGGTGTTATGGAATATGAGGTAGTACACAAGTATTTGATAGCTTCAAAAAAGCTAATGTGTTACTACATGGAGGAATGAAATTGTTCATGATATTGGGATTGTAGTAAGTCTTCATAAGAAACTTTTTGAGATTCAAGGGATTGACAAGAAGAAAAATTATTATTATTTTGAGACTATAAATTATGGGAAGATTTTATATCTTCATTACTACAATCGAAATGGGTTATAAATATTTATGTAAAAGATTACCCATTTTTTCCTCCTGTTTTATTGATACAAATATGGGCATGGTGATGGAATCACATGCGGTAGTAAACTAAAAGTTTACAAGAAATATATAAGTTGGCATGACCGGTTGACTATCCTGGTTCAAATGTGATGCAAAAATAATTGAGAATTCATGTGGTTATGCATTGAAGAAATAAAAGATTCTCCAAGAATTCTCTTGTGTTGCTTGTTCTCTCGATAAAATATTATATCGGCTAAGGTTGGGATTGTACCCCTAAATTTTTGAAACGTATAACAAGGTGAATATGGGCCCGTTCACCTACCATGTGGACCGTTTACTATGAAATAAGATGCATCTATGGTTGGTCACATGCACTTTGTTATCAACTTGCAATTTGATTTTGGCAAGGTTGTTTGATCAAATTGTTAATTAAGAGCATGGTTCCAAACTATAAAAGTTGATAATGTTGATTGGTTTAGAAGAAAGTGTGTGCCTCCAATTATAGCTGAACCATTGGTTATGAGAACAAATCTCCCAAAGAGAAAATTTGGTGTGAGACGAGTTTTTTTAAATGTAGCAACATTTGTATGCATCAAGCCAACAAGGTTCCCCTATATTGTTGGTTCAGGATCAGGAACCAAATAAATCCATCTAAAAATTTGAATGTGCAACATCCACCACGCACAAAGATGGATCTCCAAAATAAGGTTGGGGTGAATGTTAGATTTTCGAACATTAGGGGGAGATATGATTAATAGCTGAAATATATGGAATGAATTATCTAGATCCTCGTAAAAAAAAATGAACTTGAAGTTCAAGAGATAATTCATGATTTGCAAAATGTTGCAAGTTCATTGCCAGACTGATCCTATGTTATAATTCAGCTGTAAATGTTCTAATGAAAAGTCCTTAAAGGGCAGGGTCTATGGCACGCTTGAAACATGATAGACCAGTCAGTTCCAAATGAAAAACTCCTTAAAGAAGGAGAGGAGCAAATAATCAAGATGGTCTTGATAATGAGGCAAGTGATTCAAAGGAGCACCATGACATAATACTTCATAAAACCTTGGTAAAGGTTCAGGTACCTGAAAATGATAAAATGACGAGATCTCGATAAGTTATGTCGTATTGAAACTGATACCAAATAACCGTCGGCGGTTTTTTTTGGTATAATGTAGCGCTCACCATTATAAATGATAACGAGGATCTTGAATTCAAATCTGTCAAATAGTGTGGACAGATAAATGATTGGCTATGTAAAATACGCAATTCAAGTATATTTTATTTCACTTGAAAAGTGATGGTATGGATTTAGTCTATAGACTAAGGTATAATGCTAGTGGGGTACAAATGGATTATTGTACGAAATGTAAAATCTTAAGATATAAAGTACGTATTGTGCCTTGAAACACAAAAGTTATTCGCAAAAATCCTGGCATTATTATTTGGAGATGTGTTCTCTTGTGGTGGATGCAATAAGGTTTCTTTAAATCTGGCAATGTATGAAAAACTTTAATGCGTATAATGAATGATTGTCATGTCTAACTAGACAGAAAATGTTATATGAAAATCCTTGAAGAATTTAAAAGGTTTTAAAGAGATTCGATCCATTGAATACCCCAATGGTTGCGAGATCAGTCAACATAAAGAAAGATCGATTTTGATCTCATGAAAATGGTTAGTGCAATTGGTGCACTTATGTATCCTATTATTTCTATACATGAGAAAATATTTTTTATTAATATGCAGGAAAGACACAAGTTCACTTTTATGTGGATTTTAATGA
This sequence comes from Capsicum rhomboideum, assembly GCA_031232105.1. NCBI lineage: Eukaryota > Viridiplantae > Streptophyta > Magnoliopsida > Solanales > Solanaceae > Capsicum > Capsicum rhomboideum. The sequence continues at coordinate 155,679,295 of CP124714.1, forward strand.
AATCAACTATTGATTGAATTTTTTTTTTCTAACCAATATTGTCAAGGAATTGTTGATTATGAGAGTGCAGGAAAATTATTTGATTTATATGAAGTTTGCTCTCAAGAAAGTAATCTGTTTGCACATGGAAACATTGTCATATCATGTTATTCGACAAGACGGTCCATTCTATAATCTTGCAAATGAAAGTGTCTGCAATTTGGTTATTGCTAGGAACAAGTTGAATGAACAATTTGCTTGAGACGACAAGGTCACGAAGATGAATTCAAGAATGCAACATCTTCATAAATGTGATTTGACCACAAAGATACTGCCAATATCAACATTTGAAAAGCTGACATACAAGATTGAAAGACATCATTACAAGGATTAAGTGATGTTTTAATCAGGGGGAGCATAATACGCGTTGTACTCTTTTTTTCTTGGCCGAGGTTTTGTCCCACTGGGTTTTCCTGACAAGGTTTTTAATAAGGCAACAAGTAATGCGTATTAAAAGATATGTGTACTCTTTTTCCTTCACTAAGATTTTTTCCCACAAGATTTTTCCTAGTAAGGTTTTAACGAGGCACATCATCTATGGACATCCAAGGGGGAGTGTTATAAAATGTATTCTTTATGTGGATGTCCACTTAATGTAATCCCTCCATCTCCCCATCACTCTTCACCATTATGTTCCACCTCCTCCATGATCTCAAATCCTAAATGTTATGTCTTCCACCTCCCCCATGATCTTACTCCTTAATGTCATGTTTATGACAATCTTTTATATGCCTCTATATAATATTATAAATAGAGGCATAAAGTTTGATCTTGAGAGATTTGAAAGACTTGATATTTGGATGAATAAGAAATTTCTTTTATATTGTTTCTTCTATTGTTCTTGCTCTCTACTTTTCTAGGTCATATTGTTATTCTTTTAGCTTAGTTTTAAAACAATACTATATTTATATGAAACTTTTTCATCTTATTCAATCAATTTTTCTCAATTGTCATACATGGTATATACATTTTATCAAAATATAAATTGTATAAATATAATATATAAATAAATAAATGAAATATATCATATAGAAATTATATAATATAAATTAATAAATGAAATACTATATGTAACTAATATTTACTTATATATATATATATATACACATTCATACAATATTGAATATAGACTGGTAATATACAATTATTACATATATTTAAAAATGAAATAACTATTCAAACTTGAATTGCAAAAAGAATAACACATTTATTTTGTCAATACAGAAACGAAAAAATAAAGAAGAAAAAGAAAGGTAATTAAAAAGGAAACTAAGTAAGAAACAGTTGCCCAACTACATTAATTTTCCTAATTAATGAAAATTGTTTCCCATTTTTTTAGTGAATAGATTTAGAATAAAGAAAAATTTGTTTAGGATTAGATTTGTCTAAATCTATAATTATTTTCTGGTTAACGTTGATTTTAGAAACATGAATCACAACTATTTTAATTGCATCATGGAATATAATCATGAATAGGGGCATGAACTTGGTCTTCTAGAACTAACTTACCTGCAACTGTTCAAATTTTTTGATTAATACATTGGTTGGAACGTTTGAAAGGCATAAATGTACAACACTATTAGGATATTTTAGTTTTATAATTAGAATGTGCAATATAATATAATATGATTCCTATTTTATATTAAATTAATTAGATGTTTTATAATATTTTGATTTAGTATGGAGTAAAATGGTAATCTAACTTTGTACTTTACAATTTCCCACTTTTAGTATAATATGATATGATGAGGTACCTACTGAAGTATTGATTTGAAGTTACTGTTGTTTGATACTTGATCTAATAATTACATTATTGGACCTTACACTTAAGTGTCACTTGAATAGATAAGTGAACAATGCAATACTGATTGTTGCAGGATGTTGGTAACACAATATTGGAGAGCTATTCTAGAGAGAACCTGAAAATTTGACATTCAATGTCAGTTGTTTGAATTAATGTTCTTTTCGTAAATAAGACCATGAAAAATCAGGAATAGGGACAACAGTAAGCAAAGCCTTTTCTACTTCTGCAAAGGTGAATCATATTATAGTACCTCTGGAATTCAGTTAAACTTTCTATAACAAAGGATCATTACCGAATAAGGTGGCACCATGTCTAGACCTCGAACAAAAGGAGTTCACTACATGTAAACCAAATTGATTGTGTAATTTGAGAGAAGTAATCAAAATTGAATATTTTGTTTCTTTTTCATGGTTTTGTATATTTATTAATAATTTATATTCAAGAGCCAAATTTTGTAGTTTTCTATATTTATTAGTTATTATGTTACTTAGATCCTTCAAGGAGGGCATTTTGATTCCGCTCTACCTGCATTTTGCAACAACATTACGTCCATAATACAAATGCTGACACAATACATCTTCTTTGAGAGACTTTTTTAAAGCCTGAGAAATTGGAATAATTTATGGTGAATGAGAAGTCAAAAACTATATACATTACTTGGTGATATAGCCTAATGAGATCTTTCATTCACCAAATTGCTATCACGAGAACAATTTCTTAATCTCTACTTAGGATTTGACCTAGGGAAGATTTGAACAGTTACAAGAAAACAACTAATTCAGAATTCAACATCAATTTCCAATGTTGAAAATGACAAACCTAATAGGATAGTTTTTATCATCATCCTAATTAAGCATCTGAATTTACGTAGTGTCTATCCACTCACAAAAGAAATTCAATTTTCGTGATTTCTATGTACAGTAAACGTTGAACTCACTGAAAAAAAGAAGGTATTATTTATGTTGCTCTTATTATACTCCTTACAATGCAAGTCCATCACCTCTAATAGGCATCTGCGCTAGAAATATATTCAGAGATCATACCATTTAACTCTAAAGCACTAAAAAGTCATTTATGGCTATACATACCATAGTAACTAAATTCTCAATGTCAAAATACCTTTTTCATCTTTCTGCTTAAAACTTTATCTGTTTTATCTAGACTATATTTATAAATATATATTCTATAAATTTAAAGAAGACTTTTAGGACTAGGCACACAGATGTTGCTTCATGATGGAGACTATTATTTTCGTTAGGAAAACTATAGCTTTCACTTTAGTTAATCCATAACGAATCTCTATATGAATAGATAAATTTTTGGTAACATTATAACTATTGTAATGAATTGAATGATTTTTTGAAAAGTGAAAAAAAGTTTCATATGTGCACAATAAACGGATAATTGGAAATGATTTTGTGTAAGCTTGATGAGATCGTCTATCATAGTGCGAAGTGCGGGTAGGTTATCTAGTTAATAATAAGAGAGGACAAAGCTTCCACAATAAGCCAAGTAATAGTATAAGAATACGCCATGTGGTAGTTTAGGAAAACATATAGTTAGATTAGTTATTAGTTACCTATTTTGAATTTAGTTTTTACATTTCCTTAGAAAATTCATATTTTGACAATTAGTTTAATATTTACAGTTTTTTAAATATCTAATTTTATAACAATTTTTTGTCAAATCTATTGATTTAAATTATCTAGTTTTCACGATTCTTAGGAAAAAGCTACTAAAATAAGTCATTTGGCATCTCCTGACAAAAGATTAGTTTGGTTAGTTGTTAGTTTTATTATTTTGAAATTTAAAAAATTATTGTAAAAAATTAATAGAATTCTATATTTTTTTTACAATATATATTTAATAATGGCATATCCACGATTTCCACAAAATATGGTAGCATTAGGACAAAAAAAATGTCTTTCCAATACAAATTAGAATTTAAAATTTAAAATGATAACTGCTCCTTCAAATAAACGTGACGAAAATTGGGTATAGTGGCAGAAATTCCACAACTTTCAGATATTAGTTCTCTCCAAATTATTCACAGGAATGTAACTGCTTCAAATTAACAGTTTCTTCACTATTTGTGATATATAGTGACAGTTCTAGGCCATACGAATTTGAGGAAGAGACAACAACAAATGAGGAGTCATAGCAATTGGGTAATGAAGAAAAGAGGGGAGTCATAGCAATTGGGTAGACGAAAATTTCCTCTACTATCTATATATATAGAAATCTGTCTTTGAATTTTTCATTGTGGTTGCTAAAGTTTCCTTCTTAATTTCTCAGATTTTGACTCAAAAAAGGCACAAATCAAATATTCAGCAAACATCTCGGTGGATTTGATTGGTAATATTTCCCCTTTCCAGAGTATATCTCTCTCTGCTGAAATGATTGCCAAAAAATTTCACTCTATTGGTAGTTGGCACGTAATTACTTTGTTCATCTCTTTTCGGGTCTTCATTTTTTTTTGTTGTTCGGCGTTCTCCTGGGGAATCAAGACCAAATTTTACAAAGAAAGCTTCTATTGTTGAGAGTTAACAAAAAATTGTTGGTGAAAAAGATGAGAAATTATCTAAATTTGAAAGAGATGTCTCAGAAGAAAAATACATTTGAGAGTGAAGTGGTTGGTTGAAACTTTCAATGACTCATTTATACTTTACGACTTCAACTGCTACGTTCTTCTACTTTTTATTTTAGTTGTTTCACAGTTTAATTTTCTGAATAATATTGCTTCTACATTGTATTATGACTTCTCCTCATTGTATGCTCCTCTTATTCGTGAAAGTCGTATACGTTCTTTTGCGAACGTGCCTGATGATCATGTTGTAAAGCCCCCAGATAGTAAGCCATGGAGTATGGCCAATGAAAGCACCAAAAGTGAACATTACTTCAAATATTCGATAACAATGAGATTGCTTATATTTAACGAATTGAAATAGAAAATTTACAATAGGAAACCTAAGCAACGAAACAGTAACAAATAAGTGGATGAGATGTCCGAAAAATCGGAGGTGAGAACTATAGACTTTGCAACACAATACACAATAGACTCTTTTGCTTGCCTCATATTTTGCTATTTAAAAGTATTCTCTCCATCATTCGGTTCACTTCTCCACAGGTAGCATATTTGTTCCTTAGGTTCATAACAATAAAGCTTTTTTTTTGGACTCAATCTGTTGCAGTAACCGTTGCAGAGGTTTCTCTCCTCTTTTGTATTTCGTGCTCTGCATATAGGTTGTATCCAGTGTTTTAAAAGGCAGAGTCCGGACTCGCCCCGGGGCGGGGCACTGGCAAAACGCCTCGGGACTCATGTGTGGGACTTAGTTCTGTGAGGCTTACGTCCTAAGCGCCCGACTATACGCCCTGAACACGCCTAACGCCCAACGCCCGGGACTCGCCTAATAGTTCTTACACAAATTGTGTCAAATTCCTTAGTCAAAGCTATTGATACTCATAATTCTCTACCAATTAAATGATGCTTAGTAGTTTTTTTCATTTGTTGAAATAAAAAAATTAAAATTAACTAGCTTATGTACTAATTGAGAACGTCATGAGGGTGAATAAGGCTTAACATTTCTGTTTAAAATACATATTCGAATTTTATATATTCTCTTGTCATTGATTATTATGTTTTTGTCCTATATTTCAAAATTATCATATTTTATTTTGTTATTTGAAAGTATTTTATTTTTATTCATGAAAGAGTTTATGTTTTAATTCTAATATTAATAGTTTATTGATTATTTCTTTTAGGGAGGTAAATTGCATAGTATGATAGTTATATATTTTAAGAAATTATTTGTAGAACCATTGAAAATTTTGTTGTTACTTATATTTTTAGTAATCAAATTATAAAAATAAAGATACATGAGATATACGCCCCGTAGATCCTTAGGACTTACGCCCCATGTCTCGGGACTTACGCCTCGCCCCGTGCTATGTAAAACGCCTCGCCTCACGCCCCCGCCTTTTAAAACACTGGTTGTATATACTGAAAGGTCTGATACTTTAGTTGTAACTGTTAAAATTAGTAGCCAAAGAAAAATGTAGTGCAGGGGTGAGTAATTAGTGGTTTGTTTGATAGGTATATTCAAAGTGAAAACTGAAATTTATGAGGATGCTACTACTTTAAGTTGTTCACTTTGCATGCCATTTCAAGGTTAGCTGTTAGCATGTTTTTAATCCATGTGTATGCCATTTCTAAGTTATCACGCATTTGATCCCGCTGTAGAGTGTACATGTTGTTCAAGTCACCTTGCATTCTAATGGTCCAAATCAACCGTGTGATATGGTGCTGCAATTTGGTAAGTTAAACTTGGAGGAGACATCTTGAGGTAAATATTTATTGGTTCTCAAAAAGCTGGAGTTGAGAATTTATGTGTGAGATTACATGAACTTGCTTATAAATTCGTTCTAAGTTTGTACCTTTGAATAATTTCTCTTATATTTGGGGTCAAATTTGGTGGTGGATTCTCTTTGAATTTGGCTTTAGGTTTAGCAAATTACTTATCTGAAGATTCACACGTGAGGTTTTACATATGTAGCGTGTAAGATGTTGCAAAATTTATATCTTTGACTAATTTCTCAGTTGAGGTGTCAAACTTAGTGATGGTTTATCATGAATTTGGACATCGGAAAGTTGAATCGGCCCGTGGGGTTAGTGATTACTAGCTTGCAAATTTTGAGTTACATTGAATAGTCTGATTGCATTTCAACAAATTTTCACTTTTTTCATCTGTCCAAGCCATAGGACAGAGTTATCCGGACTTATATTTACTAAGTGAAATCTGTATAAATAATTTTTTTTGATTAATACCTAAATAGCCCCTTAAACTTGACTTTTTTTGTAACATAGGCATACAAACTTATAGAGTGACCAGATAGACACTTAAACTCGCATTCATCTTTACAAGTTCAGGATCCAAAGCTGCTATAACCAATCTCCTCTTCAGCCTTCTCTTCTTCCTCTTTACATTCTTATAAGAGCCATTTTTTGTTGTGTCGTCCGGTTTTTATATATCATCGGTGCTTTGGTGCTATCTATTTCTTTTTCATTGATTTTATTTTCAGGTTTTGTCTGTGGGGAAGACTATAAAGAAAGTTCTTACATGAACATATTTTTATTGATGTTGTTTTTCAGAAAATTCATTTTGTGTATAGAGATTAATTATAGTTGTTTGAATGTGCAGATATTTGTGCCATGAGCTGTATCAAGCTTCTTCTCAAAGTGTGAGAAAGTGTGGGCTATAACTTATGTATATGGCTTAGCTGATGTATTGCTTAATCCATTAGGTACTTCTTTATGAGAAAGAGAAGCTTCTTGAGAATGGTAATAGATGGAAAACTGAGATTGCGGTAGATTGTGATCTAAAAGCCTATATTGCTGGTACTTACCTCTGTAACCTTCGAGGAATTAATAAAATAGAGGGAAATTCTTGAAGATTGTGGACAATTTTGTTCTTCTCCCTGCCTTTTAATTCTCTAAGATATCTCTGTTTTGTATACATACAAATAGATAAAGTATAGAACAACTTAATTAAATGATTAGGAAGTTGATGCTACTGTTTTATGAATTATAGGATGGCATTATTTAAATAAAATTTGCATTTGGTCAATTTAATAATTTAAGACCTTTCTAATGACTTGCTTGAATTTTAAATTGAAGCAGGAGTTAGTAGATGATTTAATATATACTGGAAACTGATAAGCTTGGAAAAGCAAGAGGGAAATGGTGAAAGTAGCACATGAATATTTTCACAATGAACTTTTGCCCAAATTGCTAAAAGAAAAAAATTCATTAGAACCAGAATAATTCTTTCTCACTGACGTACCACAGGGAATGTCGAGTTCCATTAGATTCTGCTAAGTAAAATTATGATCAAACAAATATAACACTGACAAAAACAACCACAATACAAAATATTTGTAGCATAATTTAAATGATCATTGCTTTCGAATGTGATGTGGTATAAACAATCTTTGTCTATAGTTTAGCATAGGTGATTATTTTTTTGCTACATAAACCATCTAGTCCAGTTTAATTTCTGAACCAACCTGTTGCACATTTTTTATGGATGAAATGCAAATTTTATTATAACTTCATAAAATTAATTGTTTTCACTTCAGCAAAGATAACCATTTATATGTTTTGTTAGTGTAACACCCCGTACCTTCCCAACCCTACTTGATGACGTTGAATAATTTTTGCTTAGGGGTCGAGAGATATAAGTATGTATTTGGTAATGCTAATGATGAGGGAATTGAAATTTGGCCACATACATGCGATTAGACCTTCGTAGGAGGTGTTTTGTGATTTTGTGGAGCATTTGTGTCATAACCCGTACACATTCCAACCTCATTTGGTGACTTGGAGTCATGGTTACGTGATGATTAAGATCACTAAGTAAGTATTTTGTAGTGTTTTGATAAGGTATTGGACGATATGCAAGTGTTGGAAAAAGTGGCCGAAAAATTCAGCAAAGTACCAAGACTTGCGCCACTCCCTGTTTCAGGGGGTGTGGCGCAAGACACTGATTCAGAGGGGGTGCAATTCTTGCGCCACTGCCTTGCTTTGCAGCAGTGGCGCAAGGCACAACATGTTGTGCCCTTCCGCGCTCGTTTCACAACGCAATGCTACATCGATTCGTATATGGTTTCTTTTGGTTCTTTGGAGTTATTTAAGCATTGTTAAGGTTTCAAATACATCAATACACTCCTACATACTCCTACATGATCAAATCATGAAACACAAGAATTTATCAAAAATGTTCAATGAAGCCATGGGCGACTAGAATTTCTATTTTTGCGATGGAGACGACGAATGAGAATCTCGTAAGTGAATATCATCGAGACATTATGAAATTAATTACACATGAGATATATGGTGGATTATACATTGGATTTAGTGGGTTAAGTGGATATATGTTATTGGGCCCAATTTGAGGCCCAAAACAAAGCCAAAATGCTTAGGCCCAAGGGGAAAAATGATTCATTCTTCTACTTTGACCAAGCCAATATGGCATTTAATGCCAAAGTGTGGCTAAAGATGACCACAAGGCCTATATAAAGGCACCCAAATCAGATTTTTATTCAAGGAACCACACATGACATTTCTAGATTTTTTTTTCTACAAAAGGGCTTTTTCTCTCAACTCACAAACCCTAAGGCAACCATTTCTTGGAGACAAGATCATCACTTTGCAAGCTTGGGTAAGTGTTTATTATTGTGATTTAATATATTAAGTACATGGGAGAGTATGTAAATCATGTTGGTTATGTTTGGAGGTGTTGAATATGGTACTTTGTGTTTTTGTGAAAGATGTGCTATCTTGGTGATTTGAACTTGAATTAGGACTTGTGCCTTTGATGAAAGAGCATGGTATGGACAAAATAAGAACATGTATGGTGTTATTTTTGGTATTAAACTTGTTCTTGTCTATAAGTGGAAATTGTGGGATTTTGGCCGATATGTGTTATGAGTTGTATTAAGGTAAAGTGATTGATTATTTGTGATGTGGTATGGATAAGAAAGTGTAAAGGAGAAGTGTTGTGGTGCAATGTATTGATTTTCATGTATTGGTCAATGTATGGAATATTGGGGGATTTTTGGAATAATAATTTTATCAATGGTTTTGTCAAGGGGAAATGGCATGTTTAAGGACAAATATGTGACTCATTGATGTTATATGCATTTGAAGAGTAGTTGGTGGTTAATGTGAATTTCGTTATGCATTTGTGTTGTAGAGTGACACATAAAGAAGGAGCGGGACTATTGTATGCACCTCTAGGATTATATATTCATATTGCGAATCCAAGGTATGTAAGGTTACTTTGTCCGTATCTTTCTGCGGCAAATAGTGTCCATATTGACATGTCACTAGTTCTATCCCGAAATGTGCTAAGGTATCCGATATCCGTTTATCACTAGTCATTGTCATATATTTTCTACTCATGGATCATTTGTGAATCTCATATCCCATAGTCATGGTTAATGTTCCGAAAGCTCAAATAAAGTTACGTACCAATATTCCAATAGTGCCTATACTTGTGTTTCATCTTCATGGATTATTGTCCAACGGTTCCAATGGTATCATGGTGCTAGTAATGTTATATTTCTCATTGATACTTATTCACATGTTCTTCACTCATTGGTTAATGCTTCAAAGTTTCCAACAATGTTATGTACCAAAGTTCAAAGTGATGTTATAACTATCATTGTACCAACTTCAAAGTATCAATCTCAAAGTAATGAACAAAGTAATGCAAATGTGGTCAATGATCAAGTACGGGTGGCAAGTCTAGGGGCGTAAGCCTAGCTCGACTCGATCCCGAGGTTTGGATTTATGGGTGGCAAGTCTAGGGGCGTAAGCCTAGCTCGACTCGATCCCGATGCATTGATGTATGGGTGGCAAGTCTAGGGGCATAAGCCTAGCTCGACTCGATCCCTACACAATGATATGATATGAAAGACCCACTGATCAGTCGGGGCCCGGGTACATTGTGACATATGTAATGACAAGTGAGCATTGAATGTAAAGAAAGTAATGAAAGTAATGAAAGCAATCCACATGGTTTCCAAAATGCAAAATGGTGACTTATTCACATTGATTATTCATATGGTTTGAGTTTATTGAAATATTCATGTATTATACAGTTTCATCTGAGCCTTGCATACTCAGTACTTATTTCGTACTGACCCCTCTCGGGGAATTTACCTTACTTGCTGCAGGCGCAGGTACTAGTAGGCCGCCACAGTAGGTTGCCAGCTATTTGCGGTTTATTGGTGAGCTCCAGTTAGTTCGGGGCTTCTCCGAGTCACAGTGGTTCATATGCTTTGATATTGTACATTGTGTGTAAAGCGGGGACTTTTCCCGACTTTCAGTTGGTTTTGGTCAATGCATCTGTTAGAGGCTTTTGTAGACGTATGTAGGTGTATGTGTATAAGATGATAGATGAAATCTTGACTTGATGGCCTCAACGGCCAAGTTTCTCATATGTATATACGTCATATGTTCTATGCTTTCCGATTTTAGCCCCTCATGTTTCTATGTGATAGTAGTGTTTCCTATGACATGTATATGAATGAATAGAAGCAAAGATTGGTTCTCTCGGGCCTTGTCGGCTTCGGGTGCCAATCACGCCTCGTGGGAGTTCGGGGCGTGACAGTTAGATCCATAAAGGTAGTGTTACATATTTTCCTTTCTTTTTTATTAAGAATTTAGTACTTACGTGAGAACAAAAATAGGATATTTTCTAAAATATTATCGTATTTTAAAATATTCAATCTTAGATGAGGTTTTTGCTTTCTTTTTTCTAATGTTACACTTAAAAGAGGAGAAGTGTTCCTTCGAAAGATATTATTTCTATTTTTTATTTTTAATAAAATCCGCGCATCGCGCGAGTACGAATACTAGTAAAGCTTAACAACATAAATTCATAGCCATTATGTTCAATTCATTTCTTATAGGAAAGATGAAAGAATATTTGAGAAATGGAAGAATGTTTGAACATCTCTACCAATTGAGACTCGATAACTACTTCCGTCTGATTCAGCCTCCATCGAGGAAGCAAACTAACTGATCATCAATTGAGGAATGATATTCGAATTCTCCAACTACTTGATGAGGAAAGAGGAAATCACCCATGGAAGCTCCAAATTCGACTTGAGCATCTAAATCGGTCCAATAAAAGAAATCTTCTTATATCGAGTTAGAAATGATTATGTAGCTTTATTATTTCGAGCATGTTGTAAACCAAACCAATTGTTCACAACATGAGAAACAAGTAGAAAAAATAACACAAGAAACTGATAACAGGACACCAAAACTACAAAATCCATCATATGTTTCTCATAGTACCAGAAATTGTTCATGCTAAGTTTTTTATTTAAATATTGATCAAGGTCAAACATCGAATGGTGTACATGTAGTAAATTTAGGTGGAATTAGTCTCGGACACCACAAAATATCAATCTTAATCACACATATCAAATGTTAATTTCTAAAGGAGAGAGATTAACACCCAATTTTCTTCAACATAATTATACCTTTCGACCACTTAAATTTAAGCAAACTGACCAAGATTCAAGTTGTTTGAAGAAAGTAAACGCTGGGATCAGAAAGAATTGCAAGAGAAATTGATGTAATTTATTTGCTAAACACAATTTGTGATTAGGGCCTGTCTCCAATTAGCTTGTAGAAGTTTTATGTAAACAATTCAAAATTAGGACCAAAATATCTTGGTTACGACTTTTGACAACTATCGATGAAGCATTCCCTCGTTAAACTAATGTTTGTTTCAAGTTTAAATGACTCTAATTCCTTGGTTTAGGGCTTTTCCATTTGGTAAGATATTAATGCAAATGAAGAGCTAAGCACTCTTTTCCAAAAATTAGTGTCGTTCTTGAAAGGTCTTACAGCAAGCGCTCTCTTTCTCATTGACACAGAAATGTAAACATATTATTTTCCGAGACCATTCTTACTAGTTCTCAACAGGAAAGTAATTATAGCTGTCTAGATGTATATTTCACATTCCTCTTCCATTACAAATAGTCCAATGATAACTGCCAGCACTTGGTAGATATTTCCAATATTCCTTTGCTGAATATACAAGATTAAACGGTAGATGTGGCATGTCACAACAGCTTCTGATGTAGATGTTGCCAAATGATAATGAGGAAAGGAACATGATATAAGATTCCATCATCCGTTGTTCAGTTTGAACCTGATAAATGTAATTCAGTGAGAAATCATAAAATACTAGCTCTGAATATAAATCAGTAGAGTAGAGTATATAAGATATCTATAGCAAATAAGAGTACTTAGAATATGACTAACATGCACTGTGAAGAAAAAAGACTGAAAGGTTGATTAAACCCCTAATTAATTTCAACCAGCAACAAAAATAGGTCACAAGCAAAAGTATTCAATGGAAAAATATCACGCGAAGAAGATCATGCAAGTTACCTAATGGCAGCTTCTGGACATTTCAGAGAGAATTCGTTGAAGGTTACAATTTGCTTCTCTTTATCTGTCGCATCGTCTACCTGCATGAAGATCATACCATGTTATGGAAGAAAAGAATAACTTAAAAAGGTTTTAGCTCGTGCTTACTGATGAAGAAAAATTACCATCATAGCTTTTGTACATTCCATAAATTTGTCGACTAAAGTCGAGGAGCTTTCTTTGTATATCTTGATCAATATGCGGAAGTAGTTTATGACCTGTACCAAAAAAGGCTTAACAGACCAACAGGAAATCGATCAGAAGTATTCGGAGGTCATGGTGCCTATGGAACTCTTTAATGATCTTCTTTTCCTGCTCAATCGCATTTTCCTCTTCTGAAAAATGGCTTTTTGATGTTGCTTCGAGAACCTGCACTATCGTATTAGCTGTCTGCTGAATCTCCTTATAGCTGAGAAATGCTGCAATCTGTAGAGAGAATTTAGGGGATTGTTTGGAAGTGTGAGGCAAGTTCCACATATTCAATAGCCAAAACATGACAAGAAAGAAACAAGATTTTCATTAGATAACTATTGAAAGTATGAAATTGCCTCAGTTGAGGACATGACCAACCTTGATGCAATTGGTTAATGATTTCAATATCTTTGCGCAAATTTCACCTTCAGTTTCCTGCGTATAAAATGTAACTCAACTTTGGTTACTGAAAAGAACAAATGGAATGACAAAGGAAATTATGACTGGAAGTACCTCATGCAGAGCTTCCAGCAGAGACGGTACAATTCGGAGCACTAGTTTATGCAGAAAGGAATCTGTACGGCCAGGATCTTGTTTTATCTCAATAGCAAGTTGAGCTGAGAGCAGTAGCCTCGGCATGGCTTAAACAACAATTATGTATCAAAAATACTTAACAGAAGGGAAAAGAACTCACTCTCTGTTTCCCACTAGAATTCTCTCTTAAATTTCCAGTTGAATTCTTCAGCCATTGACAGTTTCATCGTCAATGGCTGATGAAATGCCTTTGACGACCATGAGGAAGAGGTTCTTTTACAATTTCTTTCCATCAGAATATGAAGAAGAAGCCTCTTCGCACCGTGGGTAGTGACTCGAGAACTAATTGAAATAAGGGACATATACCCTTCCCCGATAATCGATCTGGAACACCCATGGCAGTTCAAGAAAAAGATTAATGGGAAAGACCTCGTTGTAGGAGGTCTTAAGATTCCATTTTCCGGGGCATTTGAGTACATTCTCCGATACTGGGAGCTGCCTGACGGCAAAAGCTTGGTGAATGGGATCCAGTGGAATGTTGTCTTGTGGGATGTAACTGAGGAGAATGACCCTAAGAAGTATGATGGCGCAAATTTTAGATTTAGGAAGACGAGGGAGGATGACTATTTTCTACAATGCCTTCAATTGTTCATTGATCGTGGATTGTGTGTTGGTGATGAAGTTGGGCTGTATTGGGATCCAACGTCTTCAACGTTTATCTTCAAACTACTTTCTAAGGTTCATGATTCAAGAATTAGGACCAAATAATGATACTATATCATAGCCTTGTCAAGAACTGTATAATTGAAAGATATTGATTCATTTGTGTTTAGGGGCTGTCACCAATTTGCTTGTAAAAGTTGGAATATATTATACCCTTATAGGGATTGAAAGATATATTGGTTCATTTGTGATTAGGGGCTATCACCAATTAGTTGCGACATCTTCAAGTTTTATGTACAAATTACTTTGTCAGTTGTACAATGCAAATTCTGTAAAGATTTAGGACCAAAATATCATAGCTTGTGAAAGCTGGAATATATGGAGTATGAATATATGATGATTCTTTTCACAAATTTGTTCTGGTTCGAAACTGTACAACCAAGACTTGTGATTGGAATATCTGAATTCTGGAATATGATGATTCTTGGAGATGCCTAAATTTTGCCTGCGTAATCTGTTTTTCTGTATTTGTATTTGCAAGAAAAGATTGGCTGACATTTCTGGTCCAATCTGTTATTAAGAGATGATTTTGAGTTCATCCGTTTGCTCCCCATTGAAGATCTTGTGCTAAAATGCATGGTTGTACTGTTTTGAATGTCTTGGTTACGACTTGTGACAACGGTTGATGAAGCATTTCCTTGTTAAACTAATGTCTGTATCAAGCTTAAATGATTCTTATTCCTTGGTTTGGGGCTTTTCCATTTAGAAAGGTGTTAATCCAAATGACAGTAATGAACTGACTTAGAATGAACTGTTTGATCACAGTTTATCCAACATCAGTACCAAAACATCTTGTAGTTTCGTTCTTGAAGGGTCTTAAAGCAAGCACCCTCTTTTTCAGTTTGTATATTTCTTTTGATAATCATCGTCCTCTCACTTCTCGTTTTTGCTGATATGAATTCGCTTTGTACTCGAATTCCAAATGGTCTGCTCTAGCATTAGTCATTGTTGTTCTCCCATTCACCTAACAGAATATGCACAGCAACATCGAAGACAGTGTCCGTTTTGATGTTTCCAGGCATGTGACTGTACTAAATGCCTTTGTTACTTCAAGTTAGAACATGTATAGCATTAATTTGGGGAATATACTTTTGAAGCAGCAAGCAGATTCATGATTTTCTTGAAAATGGTATTGGGCTCATACTATGGAGATGCCACAAAAAGAAAAGTTTAAATGGTCACCCTGCCATAGTAGGAAATCAGTTGCAGAACCTCTATTTTCTGCTAAGCAACTTAACTTCAACAACTTGCTATTCCTTATACCTAAGATAGTATAGGTTTGTCCAATGAATTCTAAATTCATATAATCAAATCCTTGCACCTATGCAAATAGAACACGTTTCGAACATAAACGACAATTATGTTTCAGGGTAATTCTGCTGTCTATAAGCACCTCTATTCGCCAAAAAAGAAAAAAGAAAGCAAGAAATTGAACAGAAGTCCAATGGAAAAAACAGTGCTTAACCACAATGGATAAAGAAACAGTTGGAAGGAGAGACATAAAAGTCTGAGGATCGGTCCATCATTTGAAGCCTCAACCGGTTGATGTGCTGGCCAAAGTAAATCGTATGCCAACCTTTATATGCGCTCTGCAAAGAAGATTATACAGGTTAAAGTAAATGGAAAAATATATACTTAAAAGGAACTTAATGTACAAACGAAGTTAATAAATTCGTATATACTCACAAAGATTTGCCCACGTCGCAAGAACTCAGTACTCCCTAACCACAAGCTTGTCTTCTCCCGTCATTTCTGCAACTTATTCCTTAATCTTTATGGCTGAATATTTTAGTTGAGGGTTGTCCAACACTGTGATAGACTTTAATGAAGTAATATCCCCAAAACTATCTGGGAACTCCATAAGCTCATGACTCTGTATATATAATTTCTCGAGCAAGGGAAACGATTCCTCTCCAACCTTCCATTCAGAAAAAGACACCCCATATAATGTTAGCACTTTGAGATTCTCGAAGGAGACTTCTTCCACATTCCATTTTTTCCCTTGGATGATTGCACTTTGTAGACACAGGTATTGAAGGTTTGGCAGACTCCCAATTCTTGACAGTGAATCGGATGTCAGATTAAAGCTTGTCAACTCCAGTTCTTTCAAGCTCGACGGGAAGTGAAAATCACAGAACCGATGCTCAGGTGCATGTCTACTGAATGGAGAGCGATGAAAACGTGCATAAACTTCTTCAAGTACATTGAGGATATCCAACCTTGGAAAAGAAATCTTCTCTGATGAACAATCCCATGGTTCTCTAACGCTGAATTTAAGAGTTCGAAGATTGGGAAACCTTTTGAAAATATCCTCATTCGAATACGAAAGGTTGAGTGAAGATAATATTCTCAAACTCTCCAACTTTGAGTCCTCCTGTAACACTGTTGGTGTGTCGATGTGCAAATCAACGACAGAACAAGTAAAGATGCTCACATTTCGTAGCTTTGCAAGACTCCAAATGCTAGGTGATAGCACCAAGTTTGATCCCTGGTTATCCACCACCAGAGTTTCTAGATTCAAGAGGTTTGAAAATGACGGAGGGAGAGCTTTTGCATCCATCCGAATGTCTAAGCACCTCAAGTGAACAAGCATGCCTATTTCATTCAGCAAAGAATCTCTCAAACTTATTTTGCGCAGCTCCAACCTCTTAAGAAGCCTCAAGTGCCTAAAGTGACAATTGCAGGAAAGATGATAGTGCTTCCCACGTTTTGCATGATCCTAAATCTTTAGGGCTGAATCATCCATGCACATATTCAATGAGAGGAGGTGCTTAACATAAGGATTTTCTTTTTCTGGATTGAACAGGACAAAATTTTCATCCAAATGATCATAATGAATGGTCATTCCACATGGCATCAGATCTGAAGAAGAAGGAGAAGGAGGAGGAGCACTTGAACTTGTGAAGTCAAACAACTTTTCCTTTCTAGGTTTTTTTTTAGACAAAATTCATGCAACAGATCGTGAATTTGGCAAGTTGGGTTTGCACCTCTCTCACCGGAAACTATGACCAAGCTACTGGAAATTAACTCATCCACATAAACCTCCATCCCAGTCTGTTCCACAAGCCCTTCAGCACTCCATAAATATGTCAAATCAGAGATTAGAATATGTTTGTCCCTTGGATAACTTGCAAGGTAAATCAAGCACGCCTTTAGGTTATCTGATAAATGGTCATAACTTAATTGTATAACCTTCATCACTTCCTCTTCATCCTTAAAAATAAAGGATGTCAAATTATTTAGAACTTCAAGCCAAAAAACGTTTTTCTTTTCTTTCCTTGCAATGACTCCACCGGTCAGATCAAGGACCAAAGGAAGCCCATCACACTAATGTGCTATTTTTACTCCAACATCCAACAGTTAATCAGGGCAACACTCTTCTCCAAATACCTTTTCTTTAATAACGCCCAACTTTCCCTTCGTGTGAGCAATCGAAGATAAAAAGGGTCACTGTGGCGTTTTGCTTGCAAAGCCATTTCCTTTTTTCTACTTGTTAAAATAATTCTACTTCTCTTCTGAAATTCAGGAAATGGTCTTGTTAGCTCATCCCATGTTGTAGTATCCCACAAGTCATCCAAGACAATAAGATACCTCTTTCCAAACAGTTGTTTTCGTAGAATATCAGCAATGTCATCATCTATGCGATCCTCACTGAATGTTTGTTTCAAACCAATAACTTGATTGTAAATTTTTTGCAACAACTTTTTCTCATTACGTTCTTGGTCGACTGTGCACCAAGCACGAACGTCGAAATGATCAATAATAGACTTATCATTATATAATCTATAAGCCAAAGTAGTTTTTCCAAGACCTGGCATGCCAACTATGGAAATTACATCTAGATCAACCGGTCCGCTGGTGAGCTTCCTAAGTATCCAATTTGTCTCTTCTTGAAAACCTACAATTATTTGACAAGCTGTTGATGACTTGCTTTCAACTGTCTTGTTGGGAGCGTTTCCAACAATAAGATCCCTGTTCTTGGAGATCTTGTCCAATACCTCTTCTTTGATAATCTTGATCTTTTCTACGATATTAGGAAGTAAGAAGATAAGCTGCAAGAGACCATGATCTTTGACAAAAATTGAATTAATGGCATGTTCCGCCTCATATGCCACATCTAGAACATGAGACCAAAGAGCTCTATACAATTCTTGCGCAACATGCCCAAAGAAGGATCTTATGACTTTTAGGTTTTCTTTCCAGCCCAATTTCTTTATTTATAAAAGCAACTGAATAAGCATTGGAATTAAGCAAATCATTTAAGTTCCGAGTAGAAGATTCATGAAGAGTGGTCCGTCACTCTTGGGGAAGCAGAGTTGAGATGAGGCCTCAGGGTCTTTCAAGTAAACATGTTTGACATCTTCCTTTAGGAGTTCAATATTTTCCAGCAAGTCTACAGTTGCACAGCTTGTCTCACTGGTATTCTCTTTACTCCATGACTTCTCTTCTAAGTCGCAAACAAGAATGGATATCTCCCTGGTAAGTGCTCCAACACGTGCCAAGAGATCAAACAATTTGTCATGACGAACAATGTTCTTGGGCACATTGGTGAGAATAATCAATAGGAACTCTATCATGACATGAATGTTTCGAGTTGAAGGGCTAGCAGTAAGAACTGTTACCATGTGCGCTTGTAGATGAATAAGATACACTCTAAGAACTTCCGGACATGTTTCCAGGAGCTCCTTAAGGAAATGTTCAACTTCTGCTGACTTTGAAGCTTTCAAATTTGTTGAACATATGTGCATAACCTCCAGTTCAATAGGAATAATCTCCACAAGTAGATCAGCTAGCAGGGAATTGACTTGAGGGACTTCAAGTATTCCATCAAGTTCATCTATTTTATCAAGTTGATAAGCCAAAAGGACAGAACAGAAGTATCCTACTCTCTCAGCCATAAGTTGAAACTGAGGTAAGACATAGTCAACTATCTCATGCTCAATGAAACCATTTGCTTTCAACCTGTAGAAATCTCTGATATTACCACATACAAGCTGAATTACCTCGTATTGAGTGATCAGTGGGAACATCCACTCAGCGCAAGGACTGAGAAGATCATGGAGATTCAAGAAGAGCGAGTCCAATCATTGAACCAACTTCTCCTCAGTCATGGTGGCACTTGATTCAGAATAATTAAGTGAGCTGATATACCTATCGAGATTTTCCAGGAAGCGGTGAACCACATGATCCATGTCATATTTAACCAGCGTGTTATCTCTACTCGGGTAGAAAACTGATTGAACCAGATTAAAAACAAGTTCTGCTTTGCGAGACATTTTGGAATTAAAACCATCCAACTTGGAATAAGAAAGCAGAGGAAAGGTCGACATAAACGTCAGCTCCAATTTAAGCTTTTCAATTAAATTCATGTCAAGAGCAATTTGATCTTGTTTATTCTTCAACCTCTCTATAAAACCCAGAAGATTAAAAATGTCTCTGCGAAATACATAAGGTGAGTCCTGCCAAAGGACCAACTGTTAATATTAAATTTTCAATGCCGCATATTTATCTGACATATTTTACTCTACAGATCAAATTAACGAGTATAATTAACAGTTGTTTAATTAAATATCATCATGATGTTAATTTTCTAGAACTGCCATCATACCTTAGAAAATAAATCTTCTACCAAAGAAGATGCCATGATCAGATTATGAACTTCAAATCAGCAGTTCTTAAAAAATTTGAATAACGTTATACTATCTTAAGGATTATTCAGATAATCATCCAAGTCTTTAATAATTTTGGTATGTATAAATGTTGTATGGCATACCGATGAGTTATTTGCTTCCCCTTTCTCTCTTTCTCCTTCATTTCCATTTCCTCTTTCCATGAATGTAATTCTCACTATTCAAGCTAGAATAGT
The DNA here is from genome assembly GCA_031232105.1 of Capsicum rhomboideum. Lineage (NCBI taxonomy): Eukaryota > Viridiplantae > Streptophyta > Magnoliopsida > Solanales > Solanaceae > Capsicum > Capsicum rhomboideum. The sequence goes on from CP124714.1 coordinate 155,699,464, forward strand.
TTTTCCTTTCGAGTTCTCGAGATCTGTTGTATACAAAGTACATAAACCTTTATCAAAAGAAAGAAGTAGCAGAAAGAAGAAAAGAAACTGCAGGAATTAATAAGCATAAAGCATACAGCAAGAAACAATTTACTGCAGATATAGCCAGTAAGCCAGACATCTCAAAAACAAAAATACTGGATTGACCATCAGGGATGGTGTAGCCTTTCGGCTACAGGTCATCTGAACCTGTAGCTTTCAACACAGAGTATAGATATGCATGTAAAAATCTACTAAAATCTCAACAAATATTAGATCTGAAACCATAATTTAACATTACCATGAATTGAAAATCTTAAAAGGTGAACCCATTGTATTTAAAACCTCAATCCGCCTCTGTTAACTGTAGTACTCCCAGCCAAATCACCAAGAAAATTTCTATGAGATGTCTATTGAACAAAGTGCATGGGCTTAAAGAAAATAGAAATACCAGGATTGTGCACTTCAATCTGAGACTGCAGTTGTCTTGTTGAATTGAACTATGGAAAACAGCTTGTAAAGCTTGTTGTCAAGTTGATTGCTTTCATGAGAATAACAATTCCAAGATTAAAAAAAAATACAATTCATTGACTTCTGAAGTCTTTTAATACCCATTATCATCTCAGTCTTTGTTAATTGTGAAAATTATACACCTCTTGTCTTGTTTTGAGTTTTATAATATTTGTTCGAACATCATAGATGACAGGTGTGTGTTCGCTGTTGCTACTGTAAATTCCACATTCTGTTACGTGAACAGCTAAGGGTTGTGGTAGAATGATATCTGCTCTATCGGGCACGAAATATATCGCCTTTGTTAGGGATCTCTTTAACCCCAATGTGGGGCTTTCCGGCACGATTCCAGATTTATTCTGGCCCCATTGGGGATACCATATACCGGATGGGAAACATAAACTAAAAAAGCTAAGAATTAAATTAGAATGAATAAGGATCAACTGAAACTTCAAGCTGCAATTTGATTACATTTTCCTCCAAAACCAGGTCTTGTAGTATCCATAAAGCTTGTCGTCTCCCGTTATTTCATCAACATATTCCTAATCTTTTGGGCTGAAGCTTCAAGTTGACGGTTGACGGACAGTGAGATAGAATGTAATGAAACTATATCCCCAAAACTGTTCGGGATCTCCATAAGCTCCCCAAAACTGACAGGAAAGGATTCTTCTCCATCCCTTCATTCAGACAAAGACACCTGATCCATTCTTAGAAATTTCAGTTTCTTAAAGGTAACTTCTTCCACATTCCATTCTTTCCCTCCCAGGATGATTGCTTGTTTTAGACTCAGGTTTTGAAAGTTGGGCAGTCTCACAATTCCTGATAGTGAATTGGACGAAAGACCAAACCTTGTCAGCTTCAATTTTTTCAAGCTCAAAGGGAAATAAATATCACACTGATTGTAATACCTAAACATTTACCGATATTGGTTCGATTCTGAAAATGGGGCCGCCACCAATTGTAAAAATTGGAATATCTGCAGTATGGAGTATAATGATTCTTGAAGTTCCCAATTTACATTCTTTGTACTTGTGTATTCATTCCCTATTATTATAGTGCTCCTTTAATATACTCACGGGAAATGCCTGTGAAAGACTTTAATGAAAAATATCTCCAAAACTGTCTGGGATCACACCATTCTATTTGTAATTCCTCGAGTAAGGGAAAGGATTCTTCTCCGTTAACCTGTCATTCAGAAAAAGGCATCTGGAAGATTGTGTTTGATAGACTCAGGTTTTGAAGGTTGGGTAGTCTCGCAATTCTTGATAGTGAATCAGATGTTAGATAAAAATTCTTCAACTCTAAATTTCTCAAGCAGGAAGGGAAGTGAAAATCAAGCTGACAGTCCTAAGCACGATGAAAAAAATGCGGAAACTTGTTCAAGTTCATTAAGGACATCCAACCTTAGAAAACAGTTCCTTAAAATGGAACTGTGAATTCAAGTAAAAGAAAAATCACAGAAATTGAAGTAAATGTGATTTAACCAACCAAATCAAGTAAAAAATGCACATAAATTAGAGTAAATTTAAATTCAATCAATCAAATCAAGTAAATAAAAAACCACATAAATTGGGGTAAATTTAAATCTAATAGACCAAATCAAGTAAAAAAATCTCATAAATTGAATTAAATTTGAATTCAATCAACCAAATCAAGTAAAAAAATCACAAAAATTTACCTTAGGTTGTGAGGTATTCAAGGAACGGGGGGATCCTACCAACTAGGAATTTTAGACCCGTCTTTGAAGACCGAGACACTGATTTTGATGCCTTTGGTTTCCCTCTACCGGAGCTGTCAAGGTAATTTTTGTGATTTTTTTACTTGATTTGGTCGATTGAATCAAAACTTACTTCACTTATGTAATTGCTTTTTCTTGATTTGGTCGATTGAATTCAAATTTACTTCAATCTGTCTGACATATTTACTGGATCTGGTCGATTGAATTCAGATTTACTTCTTTTAAGTGATTGTTTTTACTTGATTTGGTCGATTGAATTCAAATGTACTTCAATTTATGTGATTATTTTTACTTGATTAGCTCAATTGAATTCAAATTTATTCCAATTGATGTGATTTTTTTTTTACTTGATTTGGTCGATTGAATTCAAATTTACTTCAATTATTGTTATTACTTTTACTTGTTTGTTTGGTCGACTGAATTCAAATTTACTCTAATTTATGTGACATGGTTTGAATATGGTATAAGTTTAAGGAAAGAAGGAATATTTTTGACATTAGTGGTTTTAAACACGTTCGACCATAATATTTGTGGTTATAAGTGAAAGAGTTGGTTTGGTTTTTTGTCACATTTAAAAAAATCAAGTTTGAATATTCAAAAAAACCCTCTAAGCTTCCATCGAAAGGAGGAAAGAGGATCTTCTCACATTTATTGATGATTTTTCATGAAAGATTTGAGTGTGTTTCTTGAAGGCAAAAGTGATGCTTTTGAAGCATTTAAAGAGTGAAAGATTTTGGTTGAAAATCAAATGGAGCGGAAAATCAAGTATCTTCGTACTGAAAATGGCTTGGAGTTTTGCAGTGTAGAGTTCAATGATTTCTGCAAGGTTCATAAGATCTCAAGACATAAGACGGTCAAGCACACCCTACAGAAGAATGGAGTTTCCAAGAGGATGAACAGAACTCTTCTTGAAAAGGCTCGTTATATGCTCCTACATGCCAAAATGTCCAAAGTGTTTTGGGCTGAAGCAGTTCACACTGCTTCTCATATTGTCAATCGATCTCCAGCATCAGCGATTGATTTTAAGAATTCGAATAAGGTATGGTTAGGTAAACCCTCTAACTATTCATACTTGTGAGTATTTAGGTGTCCAAATTATTATCATGTTAATGAAAGAAAGCTTGAACCAAAGGCTAGGAAAGCCATATTCGTAGGGTGTGTGGATGGAGTAAAAGGGTACAAACTTTGGTGTTTATCTTTACTCAAATTTGTAGTTTGTAGAGATGTTATCTTTGATGAATCCTCTATAATTGATCCTCGTAAAGTTTCTATGCAGTTATCAGAAAATGAGAATAACGAGCAGGTGGAGCTACTGGTAGAGCTTACCAAGGAGAAGGAACAAGAGACTTAAGTTGATGAGTCAAAAGATGCAGATCTTGAAGAACTTGCTATCAATGAACCATACGCAATTGAAAAGGGAAGGAACAAAAGGCAGATACAGAAACCAAAATGCCTTATAGAGCAAGCAAATATGATTACATATGCATTCGTAGCTGCAGAAGAAGAGATTAAGGAAAGAGGACAGTTGGATGCAAATGGGTCTACAAAAAGAAAGAGGGAATTCCAGAAGTGGAAGATGCTAGGTTCAAGGCACAAGATTGGTTGTAAAGGATTTTAGTCAGAAGGAGGGAAATGAATACAATGAGATCTTCTCTCCAGTCATGAAACATAGCTTAATTGACGTGCTACTAGAATTGGTTTCCCAATTTGACTTGGAGCTTCAATATCTTGATGTCAAAACTGCTTTCTTACATGGTGATCTTGAAGAGACAATCTATTTGAATCAGCCTGAAGATTTCCTAGCTGAGAAAAAAGAAGATCATATATGCCAACTGAAGAAGTCCTTGAATAGTTTGAAGTAGTCCCTTAGATAGTGGTACAAGAGGTTTGATGCATTCATGACTACATATGGATTCTCAAGGAGTGTATTTGATAGATGTGTGTATCACAAGAAGATGTCTGGTAACTCAATAATTTATTCAATGTTGTATGTTGATAATATGCTTATTGTTGCTAACAACATCACAAAGATAAATGCTTTGAAGAAACTGTTGAACAAGGAATTTGACATAAAGGATTTGGGATCTGCAAAGTAAATCCTGGGAATGGAGATTTCAAGAGAAAGCGGTGTTGTACATCTCTCTTAGAAGAGGTACATAGAAAAGTTCTTGAGAGATTCAATATGCATATGAGCAAGCCTGTAAGTATCACCGTTAGCTCTTCATTTAAATGTTCAGAGTTACAAGTACCTTAGTCTGAGGATGAGGTGGAGCATATGTCAAAGGTTCCTTATGCTAGCATAGTTGGTAGCATTGTGTATGTTATGGTGCACACACACTCAGATATTGCTCAATATCTAAGTGTGGTAAGCAGGTACATGGCAAACACAGGAAAGAGGCATTGGAATTTGTCAAGTGGATATTGAGATATCTCAAAGGAGCTTCTAATGTTGGCCTAACCTTTCAAAAAAGTGAAAGTATTTCAGTTCTCGGTTATGTGGATTCTAACTATGCAGGGGATCTTTATAGAAGGAGGTCCACAACTGGATACATCATTACTCTCGTTGGCAGTGTCGTTAGTTGGAAATTGACTTTACATTTGATAGTCGTTTTATCTACAATAGAGGCGGAATATATGAAAGCAATGAAAGAAGCTATCTGGTTGAAAGGTTTGGTGGCAGAATTAAGTTTGGTTTAGCTGAAATTAACTCTAAGATATGATATTCAAAGTTCTATTCATTTGATTAAAAATCAAAAATTTTATGAACGTACCAAACACATTAATGTCAGATTCCATTTCATTCTAGATGTCGTTGAAAAGGGAACTATCAAATTCGCAAAGGTTATCACAGACAATAACCTTGCAGACATGTTGATCAAGATAGTCCCACTGGCCAAGTTTTCACACTGTAAGGAATTGGCGGGAGTACACATCAACTGATGCAACTCTAGGAGAACAGCTGCTAGGTAGAGCTAGTAAATTCAACAAAGATTTAATTCTTCTTGTTTCTTACAAGGGGGTTGCCCAGTAAGCTTAGAAGTTTTGGCTGGAGTTTTTCATGTGCTTGCTCGAAACGCAAACCAAGTGGAGATTGAAAGAGTTTGTTTGTTTTTCCGTAGGGTATAATCCATGTGGAAGAAAATCCCATGTGTCAATTTACTTAGCTAGAAAGTAAACTTGGAGAGAACGAAAAAATTTGTGGAGGACAAATTTTGTATTTATTTTTCTTTTCTTATTTTATGCTTGGAGCCCAAGTTTACTCATCTGTAAAAGGATGACCATTCTATATTGTAAAACCATCCCACAAATTCATAGTTATCAATTGTAAGAGTAGAGAGTTGAGATAGCAATTCCCTTAGATGTAATTGGGATCTCTCTCTTTTATTGTTAATAATATAAAGGCAGTTGTTCTCTGATGGATGTAGGATCATTCAGATCCAAACCATGTAAAATCTTATGTCTTTCTCTTATTCTTTATTTCATGTTTCCGCTAACAATAAGACTTGAAATTTGTGGCATTTGTGTAGCTAAAATAGCTTCTTGTTGCATGCAGAAATGTGACACCCTCGAAGTTCATACATGTTTGTAGTGGGTTTTCTATGAGTTTAGGGTCATAAAATAAGGTCATTTGACCCTTAAGGGGGTTGGAAAATGTATGGGGTGAGTTCGAAGTCGAAAAAAATATCATGGACTGAAATAGAAGGTTGTGCACCACGCATGGGGACTTCAGATTTAGGACACACTTCGCTGAGCATTTCCCAGTTGGCCACTGGTTGGTCTGCTCTTTAGGAGGCATGGCTTACAGCCACCCCTGCGAATTGGAAGGTGCTGTGCATAGCCTCCTCCTGTGTGTTGGGGTGTGCGGCATGCTCGTTACTCCCAGACCTACAGTTTTTTCATTTCTCTTTTAAAAATTAAGGGTAGTGTCCTTTCACCCATATAACTCCCCCAATCCATTTTTAATCCCCAAATTCATTCCAATACACTTACAATCATCTCAAAACATACAACCCTCTTCTCTCCCAAAGTTCAAGGTTTTAAGAAAAGGGGTTTCTCAATTCCCAAGCTTTAAGGCTCTAAGAATCAATCTTTTCTCCAAGAATTCTCCAAATTCAGGTATGTGGGATTTCATCAATGGGTTTCCTTTCACCCATTGAGTCCCTGAGTGAACTCAATTCCTCAGTTAAATTCATTCTTCAGATCTTAGGGTTTCATGAAAAGTATGGGTTTTGTTGTATTTCTGTTTCTCATAAAGAATAATCCATGAATACATTTCTCCCTTGAAATTCAGTGTTATTATAAATTTATCATTGTGAACCCTCAATATATTTATCAATTCATGGTTTGGAATTGTTTTTATGAAATTTTATATCCTATTTAGATTATAGAAACTGTCATGAGTAGTTGTATTCTTCAGAGATGGCGGGTTATGAACTTTCGATGACTAAGTTTCTTATGCACTGATAATTTAACATTCATTCCTTTAGTTTCACATGTTTAAGAATGTTTTCAGATAAAGTGTCTATCATTTAGTTTCAAATATCAGTACTTATGAGCTTATCAATTTATCAGTATAATAATTTAGTTGGGAGTAGTACTTAGCACCGAACGAATGCAGAGATGAAGGCTCACCTCTAGTTAGGTTGAGACCTTTAGTAGAAGTCCCTAAGTTCCAGAACTATGGAATTACCGTAGGTTATCAAGGGTCATCCGTCAGACCAGGCTTGACACCTTAGTCCTTTTTGGACAATAGTTTAGTGGATCCACATCAGGCAGTGTTCAAACCCTTGGCAAGGTATCGAGCATCCTTCCATCTGGGGTTATAGGTTTGGCCCTATTTAGCTCAGTTAGGGTATGTTTGTTAATAGTAGCTCCCACAGTTCAGACTCAAATATTGCATTACCTTGTATACAGTTTACTCCGTGTTGATCAGTTACATATTTATTTACTTTGTCATTGCATCAGTTTACATGCCTCCGTCCCATGTTCAGTATATCCTTTTATACTTAGCATATATAGATAGTGTAGTGCATATCTCACATGCTCAGTACATTCAAAGTACTGACTGCATATTTTCTTTTGTGCTATATTGAATCATCATATAGTTCAGACGTTCAGCATCCTGCTCGAGGTTAGCACAATCCCGCGGAACCTCAGCAGTAGAGTTTGGTGAGTCCTCATTATTTGAGGACTAGCTTTTAGTATATTTATTTAATTATTATTTCAGTTTCATACAGTTAGAGATAGCTGGGGGCTTGTCCCAGCAACTAATCTTAGTAGAGGCTTTCAGACAGACAGTAGTTGTCAGCTTTATGTTTTTTACTAAATGTTTTCTATATTAACTCAGTGTTGGATTTCATTTGACTATTATTATATTATTCAAACTTTTAGCTTACGCATAGTGTTATCCAGTTTGTTATAGTATTCTTAGTGTCATGCAAGGCTATGGGTTAGCTCAGGGTCACATGTGACTCTAAGCACCGTATTACGACTAGGGGTAATCTCGGGTGGTGACAAACTTGGTATCAGAGCATCAGGTTTAAAGTGTCCTAGGGTGTTTGAAAGACGCATTAAGTAGAGTCTTTTTTATGGGTGTGAAGCAAACCACACTTATGAATGAGAGGCTATGAAAAGTTTTAGAAAAAGTTTCACTTCTTTCATGCTCATATCGGGCAATAGAGTGTGAACTCTATTTAACCTCCTTCTAACTCGTGCTCTACATATTTACAGAAAATGCCTCCTAGAAGAGCGAATGGAGGGAGAAACATAAATGGAAATGGTAACAGGAATGGAAACCAGCAAGCACCACTAGCTCCAACAGACCCTTTGAATGAACAAGTTTCACATGCTAAGTTCAGGGCTGCTTTTTAGGTGCTAGCTCAGGCCATGACTACTCAAGTTAAATAGCAAGTTATTACACAGATCAACCCAAATAGTGGTACAACAGTGGGTAGAGTCTGGGATTTCACTCGGATGAATCCTCTTGAGTTCCATGGTTTTAAGGATGAGGAGGATCCGCAAGAGTTCCTTGATGACATTCAGAAGGTCACTCATATTATGGGCATCACATTAGTCGAGAGTCCTGACTTAGCCGCTTACCAGCTGAAAGAAGTGGCTCATACTTGGTGTAAGCAGTGGAAGGAAGATGGGGGTGTAGATGCAGTTCCAGTCGATTGGGGTGAGTTTGTACCTACATTTCTAGACAGGTTGTTCCCACTTGAGTTAAGAGAGGCTAAGGTTCAGGAGTTTCTTAATCTGAAATAGGGCAACATGACTGTGAAGGATTATTCTCTTAAGTTTACTCAGCTTTCTAAGTATGCTCAGGCAATGGTGGCTGACTCAAGGGCTCGTCTGAGTAAGTTCATGTCAGGTATGTCAAAGACTGTGGTGAAAGAGTGTAGAAATGCCATGTTGGTTAAGGAGATGGATATCTTTAGATTGATGACTCAAGCCTAGTAGATTGAGAAGGAAAAGATCAAGGAGAATGAGAGAGACAATAAGAAGGCCAGAACAAGTAATTTTAACTTTTCTCAGCAAAGGTCAGATGGTGGTAATCATTCTCAGTTCCACCATAAGTCTTCAGCTCCAGCCCCATCCTCTGCTAGTGCCCCAGTACCTAAGTTCAGATAGAAGTATCGGGATAAGACACTAGGCTCTAGGTCTTAAAGCAGAGTCACTAGTGGGCGTACTCATCTAATTTACAAAAAGTATGGTAAGAACCACCAAAGTGTATGTATAACCGGTAGTGGGAATTGTTTTGGGTATGGTAAGCCAGGACACAAATTTAGGGAGTGCCCAGTGGCCTCATAGAGGGGCACAAATGCTCTTCAGTAGAATTAGTCTAACTATTCAGCAGGTCGCCCAACTCAACAGGGTACCTCATCTAGCGCAAGTGGCAAACAACATCAGATAGGTTTTATGCACTTTAGACTCGACAAGATCAGGAGGGTTCCCCTAATGTAGTCACTGGTATATGCATTATTAGATCCCGAAGCCATACTTTTTTGTGACCCCTTATATAGAAATAGACTTTGGTGTCAGCTCCGAAATCCTCTTAGAACCTTTCTCAGTCTCTACTTCAATTGGTGATTCAGTCATAGCCAGACGGGTATACAAAAATTACTCTGTCATAATTTTTCAGAAAGTCACCTCAGTTGATCTTCTAGAGTTAGATATGACTTAATTTGATGTCATTCTATGCATGGTTTGGATACATTCTTGTTATGCCTCAGTAGATTGTAGAAACAGAGTAGTCCAATTTTAGTTTCCAAATGAATCGATCTTAGAGTTTAAGGGTAGTACTTCCGCACCTATATGTCGATTTGTCTCTTACCTTAAGGTCAGAAAAATGATTTCCAAAGAGTGCATCTATCATCTTGTTAGGTTTAAGGATTTAAAGTCTAAGACCATAACTCTTCAATCAGTTTCAGTAGTTAATGAGTTTTCAGAAGTGTTTTCAGAAGATTTGCCCAAAGTTTCTCTCGAATGAGAAATTGACTTTGAAATAGATCTCCTTAAAGATACCCAACCTCTTTCTATTCCACCTTACAGAATGGCTCCAGTCAAGCTAAAGTAATTAAAGAAAAAGTTTTAAAATCTTTTCTATAAAGGTTTTATCAGGCTCAACATCTCTCTATAGGGTGCTCCAGTTATTTTACTACATAAAAAGATGATTCCCTCGGAATGTACATTGATTACCGTCAGTTGAACAAGGTCACAATCAAGTTTAAGTATCCCATCCCTAGAATTAATGACTTGTTCGACCAGCTTCAGGATGACAATTGCTTTTTTAAGATAGATCTCAGATCCTTCTATCATCAGCTCAGAGTCAAAGAATGTGACATTCTAAAGACAGCCTTCAGAACTTTGTATGGTCACTTTGAATTTGTTGTTATGTCTTTTGGACTAACAAATTTTCCTATAGCTTTTATAGACTTGAAGAACAGGGTGTTCAAACAGTACTTGGACATGTTCATTATTATCTTCATAGATGACATCCTCATTTATTCTCAGAGTAAGGGTGAACATGCAGACCATTTAAGGATTGTCTTATAGACTCTCAAAGATCACCAGTTATTCGCTAAGTTCAGAAAGTGTGAATTTTTGTTGAAATCGGTAACATTCCTTGTTCATATCATTTTCTATGAGGGCATTCAGGTTGATCCTCAGAATACCAAAGCAGTTAGGAATTGGCCTAGACCCATCTCTTCATCAGATATCAGGAGTTTCTTGGGTTTAGCCAGTTATTACCGATGGTTTGTTAAATGATTTTCATCTATTGCTTCTCCCAGTCTAGATTGACTTCGAAGAAAGTCAAATTTCAGTTGTTCGATTCTTACGAGAAGAATTTTCAAGAGTTAAAGGCATGACTCACCTCTGCCCCAGTTTTGACTCTACCAGAAGGTTCAGATGGGTTTGAGTTTATGTGATGCTTCAGGAGTTGGCTCAATTGTGTGTTGATATAGTAGGGTAAGATTATAGGGTATGCCTCTAGATAGCTCAAGCCTCATGAAAAGAATTACTCGACTCATGATCATAAGTTGGCAGCAGTTATCTTTGCCTTGAAGATCTAGAGGCATTAATTTTATGGGGTTTATGTAGATGCGTTCACTGATCACAAGAGCCTTCAGTATATGTTCAGTGAGAAAGATTTAAATCTTTGTAAGAGGAGATGGCTAGAGTTGTTAAAGGACTATGATATGAGTGTCTTGTACCATCCGGGCAAGGCCAATGTTATGGTTGACACTCTCATTAGGTTATCTATGGGAAATGTCGCTCATGTAGAGGATGAGAAGAAAAAGTTGGTTCATGAGGTTCACAGGCTTTCTAGATTCGGATTTCGATTGGTTGATTCAATCGAAGGTAGTATCTTGGTTCAAAATGGTTCAAAATCTTCTTTAATAGCTGAGGTAAAAGAAAACCAAGATAGTGATCCTATTTTTCTTAAGTTGAAGGAAGTCATCCAAAGTCAGAAAGTTGAGGTTTTCTTCCAAGGGGGAGATGGTGTTTTTCTTTGTCAAGGCAGACTTTGTGTTCCAGATATGGATGACTTGAGACAGCGGATATTGGTAGAAGCTCACAGTTTTAGGTATTCTATTCACCAGGATCCACTAAGATTTGTCGTGACCTACGGGAAGTCTATTCGTGGAATGGAATGAAGAAGGATATTACAGAATTTATGGCTAAGTGTCCAAATTGCCAGCAGGTTAAGGTTGAGCACCAGAGACCAGGAGGTATAACTCAAAATATTAGTATTCCTATGTGTAAATGGGAAGTGGTGAATATGTACTTCATTGTAGGGTTTCCTCGTACTCGACAATAATATGATTCTATTTGGGTTATAGTTGATCGGATAACTAAGTCAGCATATTTCCTGCCAGTTAACACTTCAAATTCCATTGAGGATTATGCCAGACTTTACCTTAGAGAGTTGGTAAAATTACGTGGAGTCCCTTGAAATATCATCTCAGATAGGGGTACTCAGTTTACTTATCAGTTTTGGATGTCATTTCAGAAGGGTCTTGGTACCCAAGTTCATCTACGTACAACTTTTCACCCGCAGATAGATGGTCAAATTGAGCAGACCGTTCAAACCTTATAGGACATGTTGAGAGCTTGCGTAATTTATTTTAAAGTTAGTTAGGATGATCATTTGCCTTTGATTGAGTTTCCCTATAATAACAGCAATCACTCCAGCACTCACATGGCCCCATTTGAAGTGCTTTATGGTAGGAGGTGTAGATCTCCTATTAGTTAGTTTGAGGTTGGTAAAGCTACCATGATAGGGCCTTATTTAGTCCATGAGGCTATGGAAAAATTTTAGCTGATGAGAGAGAGGTTGAAAACAGCTTAGAGTTGCTAAAATTCTTATATAGATATGAGGAGAAGGGAACTTGCGTTCACGGTTTATGATTTGGTTTACTTGAAAGTTCAACCAATGAAAGGGGTGAAGATATTTGGTATGAAAGGAAAGCTCAGTCCCTGCTATGTTGGTCCTTATAAGATTTTGAGGCACATTGGTAATGTGGCCTATGAGTTAGACTTGCCTACAGACTTAGCATCAGTGCATTCAGTCTTTCATATATCTCTGTTAAAGAAATACATTAGTAATCCAGCTTTAGTTATATCCTTAGCTAGTGTGGGTGTGAAAGATAGTCTCTCTTATAAAGAGGTCCCAATTAAGATTCTTGACCGTCAGGTTTGTAAGTTAAGAAATAAGGAAGTCACTTTAGTAAAGGTTCTTTGGAGCAATTAGCTAGTTAAGGGAGCTACTTGGGAAGTAGAAGCAGACATGATGACCAAGTATTCTAACTTTTTCCCTTCGAATTCTGTTCCAGCTTGAAGTATCAGTTCCTCCTTAGTACTTCTCTCAGTCTCATGTCATTCAATTACTCATATGTCTTAGTATTTATTCATGAGTTCAGTCAATTTATATTTCAGTTAGAGATTCAGTTATTATGTCATAATTTAGCTCTTAGAACCCAGTGTTGGGATTGCAACTCTTTCCTTATCTTTTCAGCCTGGTTAGTCTTTATTTGAGGGTGAATAATCTCAAGAGGGAGATGTTGTGACACCCTTGAAGTTAATGCATGTCCATAGTGGGTTTTCTGCGAGTTTAGGGTCATAAAATAAGGTCATTTCACCCTTAAGGAGGTTGGAAAAAGTTTGGGGTAAGTCCGAGGTCGAAAAAAGAACGTCATGGACTGAAATGAAATGTTATGCACTACATACGGGGACGTCAGCTTTGGTCCCCACATCATGGAGCATTTCTCAGTTGGCCATTGGTTGGCATATACTTTGGGAGGTGCAGCCTGTAGCCAACCCTGCTCATTGGGAGGCGCGGTGCAGTGCCTCCTCCTGTACGTTGGGGTGTGTGGCGCGCCTGTTATTCCCGAACCTATAATTTTTCCATTTTTATTTTTAAAATTAAGGGTAAGCTCATCCTTTCACCCCATTTAACTCCCCCAATCCATTTTTAATTCCCAAATTCGTCCCAATACACATATAATCATCTCAAAACATATAACCCTCTTCTTTCCTAAAACTCAAGGTTTCTAGAAAAGGTGTTTCTCAATTCATAGGCTCTAAGACTCCAAGAATCAAGCTTTTCTCCAAGAATTCTCCAAATTCAGGTATGTAGGATTTCATCAATGGGTTTCCTTTCACCTATTGAGTCCCTAAATGAACTCAATTCCTCAGTTAAATTTATTCTTCAGAGCTTAGGGTTTCATGAAAAGTATGGGTTTTGTTGTATTGCAGTTTCTCATCAAGAATAATCCATGAATACTTGTCTCCCTTGAAAATTCAGTTTTATTATATAGTTAGGAGTAGTACTTAGCATTGAGTGGAAATAGGGATGAAGGCTCACCTACCATTTAGGCTGTGAACTTTAGTAGAAGTCTCCAAGTCCCAGAACTATGATGCCACTGTAGGTTCTAAAGGGTCACCCATCAGACTAGACTTGATACCCTAGTCATTTTTGGATAATAGTTTAGTGGATCCACGTTAGTCAGTGTTCATGTCCTTGGCAAGTTATCGAGCACCCTTACAGTTGGAGTTATGTCATGACCCGAGACTACCCCCTAGTCATAACATGATTCTCAGAGTCATAAGTGACCTCAAGCTAACCTATGGCCTGACATGATACTAAGAATACTATATAAAACTAAATAACATTGTGTGAAAGCAAACGTCTAGATGATATATGAATAATCAAACCAAATGTCAATGTTAAAAATTAAAATGGAAATCACTTAACATTATTGTCTATCTGAAAGCTTCTACTAAGATGAGTTGTTGGGATAAGCCCCCAGCTAATTCTAACTGTCTGTAACTGAAATAAAGCTAAAATGAAATACTGATAACTAGTCCTCGAATGATGAGGACTCACTAAACACTACTGCTGAAGTGATGTTGAATCCAGTTAATCGTGATCGAGATGCTGAATGTCTGAACCTATATTATAAGACAATATAGCTCAAAGAAGAGTATGTGGTCAGTACTTTGAATATACTGAGCATGTGAGATATGCACTACACTATATGAGATGAACATGTTGAAAGTGACATAATAAACTGAACATGGGACTGGAGTCTGTAAATTGATGCAATGATTAAGTAATAAATATGTAACCCTGTAAGGTGCTGAAAAAATTGGATAAAAGGTCAAACGAGGTGTGAGCCTAAACTATGGGAGGTTTCTGTCACTGACATAGATTATGTGAGCAACATGAAATCCAACCTGTAACCCAAGTTGGGAGGGTATTCTATACCTTGCCAAGGGTATGAATTATGATTGGCGTGAATCCACTCATGACCATGAGTTCTCATTATATTGATAAATGCCTTGACAAATTTATGGGAAAATATATATTCATGGTTTAGTAAAGGCAAGAAACTTAAAGCTAATGGAATTCACACTTTTATGAAAACCTAAGCTTGAAGGGTATTAAACTTAGATTTTGAAATAACTTTGGGACTCAATGAGTGAAAGGTAACCCATTGATGAAATTCCATATACCTGGAGGTGAAAACTTTGGTGAAATCCTCGAATTTGGAACTTGAACAAGATGAACCCTAGTTATGCCTTAGAGAAGAAAAATCACATTTTTTGCTCTATTGATGCTAAGTGTCGACTGAATTTAAGTAATGAGGGACTTAGGGTAATATTAAATTTAATAACTCGACTTGCAATAGCTTAAACAAATTAGTTTAGGAGTTTAAATAGTGAGAAAATATTGGAAGGCCCCTTATAAAATGTAACTGAAAAAGTTATAGAACACGATGTACGAACCATCCCATGATTGTGGGATCCACCTACGATCGTGGGTGGTGCTTCTGGTTGGGTGGATGGATTGAGGTTTCTCTAGAATTCATCAGATGAGCTATAGTATGACTCGTGGGACCCACCCATGATCGTACCTTGGTTCGTAGACTGAAAGTCCAAGACGAATGAACTTTAGACTCACGATCGTACCTAAGATCGTGGTTTCAACCCAAGATCATGGAATCATCCCATGGTTGGAAGGTATATTTGCCAACTTGCAGGTATTTGGGGCTGTTTCATGCAGACGAGATAATTGTACGATCGTACAATCTAACCAATATCGTGGTTTCATTCGTACTATCTCACTGTTGGATAGTGCTTTACTAAAATGGTCATAACTCTCAGATTGACAAGAAATTGGATGTGTTCGAAAGAATACTCAAATACCTTTCATTTGGTGGGTCTTGAGCTAAAAAATAATTTAGAATCTAGAAGTTATGCTAGTTTGAGATTGACTATAGGGAGATTCTTCGCAAGAAAACAACCGGTAAGGAAGGTTTCAACTTGTCTTTGAGCTAGGAGTTACTTGTGGCCTTAATACATGTCTAAATCACTTCCCACACTACCTAAACATGATATTTTATTTTACATGTACTTGAAGCATGGTTCTAATCTTAGCCTGGATTTTTGGGGTATTACAAGTTACAAGTTAGGCCTCATTTATCTTAGATGGGGTATGTCGGTTAATAGTAGCTCCCACAGTTCAGAATCAGATATTGCAGGACCTTGTGAACATTTTACTCCATGTTGATTAGTTACATATTTATTTACTTGGTCATTGCATTAGTTTACATGCCTCAGTCCCATGTTCAGTATATCTTTTTATGTTCATCATGTATAGATAGCGCAGTGCATATCTCACATGCTCAGTACATTGAAAGTACTGACTGCATACTTTATTTTGGGCTATATTATATTATAATATAGGTTCAGACGTTCAGCATCTAGCTCGCGGTTAGCATGATCCCGCAAAAACTCAGCAACAGAGTTTGGTGAGTCCTCATCATTCGAAGACTAGCTTTTAGTATCTTTATTTCATTATTATTTCAGTTTCAGACATTTAGAGTTAGCTGGGGACTTGTCCCAGAACCTCATCTTAGTAGAGGCTTTCAGACAGACGGTAGTTGTCAGCTTTATGAATTTTTCTAGATGTTTTTTATATTAACTCAGTGTTGGATTTCATTTGACTATTATTATATTATTCAGACATTTAGCTTCCGCATAGTGCTATCCAGTTTGTTACAGTATTCTTAGTGTCATGCCTGGCCATGGATTAGCTCGAAATCACTTGTGACTCTAAGTACCATGTTATGACTAAGGGGTAGTCTCGGGTCGTGACAAGAAATGAGAAGTTTAAAGTTGAATTTCTTTCTATAAGTGGTTCTTTTTGGAACAAACTAACTAGGAAATTGTGCTACATAAACTGGAGTGGTTGCAATGATTAATTTGGTTTCATTTGACTTCTGAATTCATCTATTTGTGAGTTTTATATTTTGCTATTTATGTATGGAATGATGATTCTATTTGTTCATAATTTGTTTGTGTATTAGCTTTGTTAATAGATTAACACTTGGAGAATTGGTATTGTGTGATTAATTTGTGTTGATGGTTGGATAATCATGTTTAGTAATGGACTAAGACAAACAATTGAAGAGTTGGTAATGGTGTTTAGAGATTTTTCTTGTTTAATGTTATTTATTAACTGGAGATCGTGTTGTTGGAGTTGGATTCTTTGATGTGAAAAAACTTGTACAATCTTTTGTGTCTATATTTATTTTAATTTCTTAATCTAGGTGTTGGAGTTGGTTGAAAATGCAAAAATGGATAACAAGAAGAATCGTATACTAATGCACATTCAGTTGGATGTGAGGAATGATGATTAGGAATGATGAGGAGCTGAGCAAGCTTTTCGGCCATGTTACAATTGCTAATGGAGGTGTCTTGCTCAATATTCACCAGAATTTGTTGCCAGGAAGGCTGGCTCTCGCAAGGGCGATCGTACAATCTAACCAAGAGCGTGGTTTCGTTCGTACTATCTCACTGTTGGATAGTGCTTTACTAAAATGGTCATAACTCTCAGATTGACAAGAAATTGGATGTGTTCGAAAGAATACTCAAATACCTTTCATTTGGTGGGTCTTGAGCTAAAAAATAATTTAGAATCTAGAAGTTATGCTAGTTTGAGGTTGACTATAGGGAGATTCTTCGCAAGAAAACAACCGGTAAGGAAGGTTTCAACTTGTCTTTGAGCTAGGAGTTACTTGTGGCCTTAATACATGTCTAAATCACTTCCCACACTACCTAAACATGATATTTTATTTTACATGTACTTGAAGCATGGTTCTAATCTTAGCCTGGATTTTTGGGGTATTACAAGTTACAAGTTAGGCCTCATTTATCTTAGATGGGGTATGTCGGTTAATAGTAGCTCCCACAGTTCAGAATCAGATATTGCAGGACCTTGTGAACATTTTACTCCATGTTGATTAGTTACATATTTATTTACTTGGTCATTGCATTAGTTTACATGCCTCAGTCCCATGTTCAGTATATCTTTTTATGTTCATCATGTATAGATAGCGCAGTGCATATCTCACATGCTCAGTACATTGAAAGTACTGACTGCATACTTTATTTTGGGCTATATTATATTATAATATAGGTTCAGACGTTCAGCATCTAGCTCGCGGTTAGCATGATCCCGCAAAAACTCAGCAACAGAGTTTGGTGAGTCCTCACCATTCGAAGACTAGCTTTTAGTATCTTTATTTCATTATTATTTCAGTTTCAGACATTTAGAGTTAGCTGGGGACTTGTCCCAGAACCTCATCTTAGTAGAGGCTTTCAGACAGACGGTAGTTGTCAGCTTTATGAATTTTTCTAGATGTTTTTTATATTAACTCAGTGTTGGATTTCATTTGACTATTATTATATTATTCAGACATTTAGCTTCCGCATAGTGCTATCCAGTTTGTTACAGTATTCTTAGTGTCATGCCTGGCCATGGATTAGCTCGAAATCACTTGTGACTCTAAGTACCATGTTATGACTAAGGGGTAGTCTCGGGTCGCGACAAGAAATGAGAAGTTTAAAGTTGAATTTCTTTCTATAAGTGGTTCTTTTTGGAACAAACTAACTAGGAAATTGTGCTACATAAACTGGAGTGGTTGCAATGATTAATTTGGTTTCATTTGACTTCTGAATTCATCTATTTGTGAGTTTTATATTTTGCTATTTATGTATGGAATGATGATTCTATTTGTTCATAATTTGTTTGTGTATTAGCTTTGTTAATAGATTAACACTTGGAGAATTGGTATTGTGTGATTAATTTGTGTTGATGGTTGGATAATCATGTTTAGTAATGGACTAAGACAAACAATTGAAGAGTTGGTAATGGTGTTTAGAGATTTTTCTTGTTTAATGTTATTTATTAACTGGAGATTGTGTTGTTGGAGTTGGATTCTTTGATGTGAAAAAACTTGTACAATCTTTTGTGTCTATATTTATTTTAATTTCTTAATCTAGGTGTTGGAGTTGGTTGAAAATGCAAAAATGGATAACAAGAAGAATCGTATACTAATGCACATTCAGTTGGATGTGAGGAATGATGATTAGGAATGATGAGGAGCTGAGCAAGCTTTTCGGCCATGTTACAATTGCTAATGGAGGTGTCTTGCTCAATATTCACCAGAATTTGTTGCCAGGAAGGTTGGCTCTCGCAAGGGCGATATCAGCTTTGCATCGCAACTGTCTATATTTAGTGACTTAAGCCCGATGACATGGCTCTCTCACAGATCAGGAATTTTTGTAATCTTTTCTCTCATATTTTTGGGTTTTTTCTCTTATTTTACTCGATTTGTGCATTATTCCTTAAATAAAAAATTAAAAAGTCGCATCCTTAGTTCCGAAATTTTCTTACGTCTCTTCCTCTTCTTCCTCAACAATGAATAACTATCCCGTGGGACTCTTTGTAAAATGACCTTTTCAAGTCTTCTATATAACTTAAAGGATCACAAGTTTTTTTTAGTGAAATGACCCACTTTTTAAGTACCTTAATTTATTTATGATTTAGAATTAATTACAAGTTTTAAAAATTGTAAATTAGTCTAAAACCTGGTCTGTGATGATAGAAAAATTATTGATCCGACCGACATATACACATATCGATTATCAATCCAACCGATGTTATATATCAATCTTCTCTATAGTAATTGGTCCAACAAATAATCATTGGTCTATTTTAGTCCGACCGATTAATTCAATCGATTACATATATAAAAAAATTTCGACTGATTAATCATTGGTCTTTTTTAATCTGACCACTTACCTATATACTACAATTTTTTCTAACAGATTAACCATCAGTCTTTTTTAATTCGATAAATCAATCCGACCAACTATTTATATACTACAAAAAAAATTGGTAGATTAATCATCGGTCTTTTTTAATCCGATTGATTACGTATATACTACATATATTTATTTTCTTTTGAAAAGAAGATTGCTGCTAAAATTAGACGAGAGTAAAAAAACTAATAATTTAGGAGGAGAAAAAATATTGAAAAATAAAATACAAAGTTTCAAAAAGGTGAAAGTTGAAGAAACAATGAGTTTTTAGTAAGAAGGGAGGAGAAAAAAAAGCTGGAGAGAGGGAAAGAAGTAATTTGAAATTGAAAGGATGAGCTAGGGTTTTATGTTTTAAGTTTATTTGTAGATAGATCCAATAGTTATTACAATCCACTCCTTCGTTAAGTTATTTTCTTGTTTTATTCTAAACAAGAAAATAAAACAAGACATTCTACCATTGTTAAAATAACATATTGAATAGACAGATTGAAAGCTTAAACAGGTCTATTCTTCCTATTCCCCCCTTTTTTCACAAGCCATTCTACCATTGTTGCAACCATTATTACCAAAAGCATTAAAAACGAAAGTTCCAAGAATGTTTATTGTAAAACTGCCATCATAATCCGTCCTGATAAGGGCGGCTATCTATAAGGTATCGATCCATTCTCTTTTTTTCTTTGGATTTTATTTATAAAATACATAAAAGATTGGTTTATTGAGTTATTTTAGATCCATATATAGCGAATTTTTCCCTTTCATTGATTTTTTCCAAAGTGATGGTTGATTAAAGGTGGATGCCTTTTAATGATTAAAAGAATTACATAAGTCGAATTCATCTTGGATAAATGTGCAGCTCGATTTGGATAAATAGTTGACACATGAAAATGGCTTGACGTTTCTGCTTTAGACAAGAAACAAGAAAAAAACCATGCTTTATCTTGATTCTGATATGAAGCAACACGATCAATAATACAATTTCTCTCTTTCTGGAAAATTCACCTTTTTACACTTAATTCATTAGAACTTTTTGCTTTGGATTTCAGTTTTTGTATTCTCTGTTTATCATTCGCTCTGCTATAGACAGATCGAAGGATCTCAGCTTATCTCAGACATATGAGTTGGCTGAGGAGTGCCTGCAACCAAACAATTATGGTGTGAAGAGGATGATTGAAACATTTATTCCACATTTCCGCTGCTCCAATTATCTAAGTCTCCAAGGGTTATGAGTGTTTTTTCTTCCACGGGAAGGCTAAAGGTATCAACTTGGCAGCTACCCTATCCTGAAAATGGATATGTTTATCTACTGAAACTGAAGTACTAACGTGGAATTCCTAACGACAGCTTACAGCCTAAGACATAATGATATTGTATAGAAAACACAATATGATTTTAGTTTTATCAACTTTTGTTCTCTTTAAATCACATGAAGGGGATTTGTCTGCATAAGATGTTAACATAAACAGGAACCTTTTGTAAATGATTAAAGCTTGGATATTTTTCAGCAGTTTGATAATTTCATTCCTACTTTTAATGAATGACAATGGTAATCTAAAGATAAATCTGTTAAGGAGATTAAACTAAGTTAGTGATTTTGAGTTCACATAATGTATTTTGGATTGAAGAGAGTGGACTTCTCTACCTGAAGAAGAAGGGGATAATTTGAAATTGTTATGAGTGCAGAAGAAAGTACAAAATGAACAGATCCAAAGTGATGAAAACTTTGTGTGGGATCAAGACCATATATATCTAGAAAGCCAATGATTTCTCATGTAGTTCTGGCATTTTGTTTGTTTTGTCACTTGGAATGTAAATGATCAGCTTTCCGGCCAGTTGGAATTTTTGTTGATTGAGTATGAGTCTTTTTCTTGAATAAGCAGTCTATACAAAAGGGGCCACAAAATCTAATGAAATTCAACTATCTTCTTATCTTTACTGATTGAGGTGTTAACTTCTCTCTTTTTATTAACCCTTCAGTAACCATCTTTATTATCAAAAAAGAAAAAGAAAGGGTTATGCTAATGAATTTACATGGAGTCTATCATTTCATTTCGTATTTTTATTTTTATTCTTCCGTCTAATTTATGATATGGAAAGTAAATGGTGCTTAATTGGTATATTTATCATGCCCAATTGAAATTCTCTTGATAGCTATATGTTTTGCTATTGCTTTGTAGCTTGCTCACCTCATCAGCTTATTTTGTTTACTTATAGTAAAGTTTCTTTCATTTGTATAAGTTGTATTTAATGGGCTATACAATGATATTTGAGTGTGGGAAGCCTTCTTTTACACTACACAAAAGGAAAAGTTAGTTGTGTCGTGGCTGTTGATTTGCTAAAGTTGAGTTCGTTTAAACTTTTACCATATGTTTATGTTTTATATTTTATCCTTCTAATATATGAGCGGTCTTTGTTGGTTTGCAAGGTGATTTTGTTGAGATTTCTAATTTATGATAATGTTTAAGAGTATTTTAGTGTGTTACTACATGAGCGGGCATCAAATTACTGTTATGATGAGAAAAAGTTGTGTATTGTGATCAGATAAATATTGCTTTTGCTCGAAAGTAAAGAATTGTATCGTTACTTTTTGCGCGTTTTATTCTAACTGTCGTATCAATGATACAATTTTTTGTGAAACCTCTTTTCTGAGTTCCTCCTATTGCATCTATTTTTATTATTTGTCACATTTAAGGTACTTTTCACGCTGCAATTTATGTCAAGGAGTCTATATTGAAAAGCATGTGAATCGATAGAGAGTTTTCATCGCTGCAATTTTTTAAATTTTCATAATAATATTCTTGGAACCAAGCAGTTGAAGATTATATAGTTGTAACTTGTACGCCTTTGTCATCCCTTTTTCCATATTCACTTTCAATCTTCATTGGAAAAATTTCAGCATTTCCTTTGGATATTTCAGTAATTTCTCCTTTGTTTCTGAATTTCTCTTCAGGGTGAAAAAGTGTGATAGATCTCTCATTTTTGCTATTTATCCAATTTTAAAGTGTGAGAAAGTTAGTCATAGCAATTTCGTAGAAGGATCCCTCATTGTGGTGCTAGATTGAATCCCTTAATTCTCCCTGGAAATGTCATTGGCCCCCGAAGGTAGTTAAGGATTCAATCTAACACCCCGTTGAAGATCCTTCATTAGAACTACAGCGGTTGTAATAACCAAAAGTTAAGGAGAAACATCCATTCAATAGTTGAATGTAGCAAGTCATGTAATGTAGAAGGTCATAAAGAAGCTTGAACTCAAATGCAAGTCACAAGATAGAACAACAAATCTAACTCAGACCAATTGATCCAATTCCATTCATAAATACTTCCCGAGTTGTATATCATAATGCAAGTTGACAGCCAAACTGATCCAATTCATTCATCAGAAAAATGTTCCGAGTTGTATATCTTAAAGCAAGTTGCTCCATCAAATTCAAAATTATCAAACAAGAGCCAACTCTATATTACACAGCTATGAATTGTTCACTTCATATCCATTTCAAAACTAGAGTTGATTTATTCTAAAACTCGAGACACAGAATCGATATCACCCTTGCCTAAGCAAGCCTTTCCAATAAACAGATTCTGGTGAATAATGGGAGGGACACCTCCATTAGCAATTGTAGCATTACCCAAAAGCTTGCTCAGCTCCTCATCATTCCTCACAACCATGTGCCTTGGCATTATATGATTCTTCTTGCTATCCCTTGCTGCATTTCCAGCTAACTCCAACACCTAGATTAAGAAATTATAATAAATCTAGACTCAAAAAAGATTGTACAAGTTATTTCACATCAAAGAATCCAACTCAAGCAACACAATCTCCAGTTAATAAATAACATTAAACTAGAAAAATCTCTATACACCATTACCAACTCTTCCATTGTTTGTCACAGTCCATTGAATACAAATTAATCACGCAATACCAATTCTCCAAGTGTTAATTCATTAACCAGCTAATACACAAAAATTAACACAGATTATGAACAAATAGAATCACCATTGCATACATAAATAACAAAACATAAAACTAACAAATAGATAAATTAGAAGTCAAGTGAAAGCAAATTAATCACTGCAACCACTCCAATTTATGTAGCACAATTTTATAGTTACTTTTTTCCTAAAAGAACCACATACACAGAATAAATCAGCTTTAAACTTCTCATTTCTACAAATGCCACAAATTTCAAGTCTAATCACAAATGTTATGTTATAACATGTTTAAACCCACAAATATCAAAATATTCCTTCTACCTTAAACTTATACCATATTCAAACTATCTCACATAGATTGGAGTAAATTTGAATTCAATTGACCAAATCAAGTAAAAATAACAACAAAAATTGAAATAAAATAGAATTTAATAGACCAAATCAAGAAAAAAATCACATAAATTGGAGTAAATTTGATTCAATTGACCAAAATAAGTAAAAACAATCGCATAAATTGAAGTACATTCGAATTCAGATGACTAAATCAAGTAAAAATAATCACTTAAATGAAGTAAATTTGAATTCGATTGACCAAATCAAGTAAAAAAAATTACATAGATTGAAGTAAATTTGAATTCAATTGACCAAATCAAAGTAAAAACAATCACATAAATGAAGTAATTTGGATTTGATCGACCAAATCCAATTAAAAATCACATAAAATAGAGTAAATTTAAATTCAATCGACCAAATCAAATACAAACAATCGCATAAATGAAGTGAATTTGGATCAAGCAAACAAATCAAATATTAAAATCACATAAATTGGAGTAAATTTGAATTCAATCGACCAAATCAAGTAAAAACAATCGCATAAATGAAGTACATTTGGATTCAATCGACCAAATCAAGTAAAAATCACATAAATTGGAGTAAATTTAAATGAAATCGACCAAATCAAGTACATTTGGATTCAATCGACCAAATCAAGTAAAAATCACATAAATTGGAGTAAATTTAAATGAAATCAACCAAATCAAATAAAAAAATAATCACATAAATTGGAGTAAATTTGAATTTTATCGACCAAATCAAGTAAAAAATCACAAAATTCATTACCTCGGTGTCTAGGTATTCAAGGACAACAAATAGATAAACCGGTACACCATCGCCAACACGTTCAACATACTTCCCATTCCTAAGGCAACGGGTGATCCTACAGACGGAGAATCGAAGACCCGCCTATGAATACCTAGGCACTGATTTTGATGCCCTTGGTTTCCCTTTATCGATGTTGTCCTCGCCTAATTCACCACCAGAACTCATTTTTTTTATGAAAGAGAAACCCTAAATCTAGCTCTCAATTTGTATGTTGTTATTTTAGTGTGTGTGTTGAAAGAGGAAGAGTGTATGAATTGAATTGTACATATAGGAGTAAATGTTGTGCGGTGATAGGTGAAATTGATGGGCACGAGGATCACCAATGTAGAAGTGGGCCTACATTGTTTTGAGTAATGTGAGGGAGATTAATCTAGGAAAGCGAATTTGAGTATTGCGAGGGAGATTAATCTGGAAAAGCGAATGGCACTTTGTTTTCTAATTTTGCAGTTTAGGATTAATATTTGTTTGGGATCATACTAGCTATGTTATTGTGTAATTTATTTCCCTCTGAATTAATATGACAAGCTCTGAACTTTGTCTATGAAAGGCTCGTCGCTTTTCCACATCACATTTCCTCAAGGGAAACTATCAACACTAATATCGAATATGTCTGAGAAGTTGATAAACTCCAATAGTGAAAAATGATTTTTCATTCATTTATAGACCGACAAATTGTCGATGCTCAATTCAACAAGTAAGTGGAATTAAGTGGGTGATATTGTAGAAGAATCATCCATTGTGGTGTTAGATTGAATGTAATATGGCACTAATTGGGTTGATGTGTCAAATACAAGGATTATTAAAAAAAAAACTAATGTGATATGACATCCAACTAGGACAGAAGGAGTTCCTTTTACTGTGTTAAGTACATTTTAAGGAAAATAGTGATAGTAAGGTGATATTGAAGTCCTAAAAAAACAAAAGTGGTTTTAGTTGGCAAATTGTCAAACATGAGTGACCAGTTAGTAAAATTGCTCTTCAGGTTAGCCCATGCTTTCAGTAGTATACGCCAGTCATATAGGGATCGAACTTAGTTCCATTTACTTGTTGAATTGAGCATCGACAATTTGTCAGTCACTAAATGAATGAAAAATCATTTTTCACAATTGGAGTTTATCAACTTCGCGGACATACTTGAAATAAGTGTTGATAGTTTTCCATGAGGAGTTGTCATGATGTGAAAAAGTGACGAGCTTTTTACAAACCAAGTTCAGAGCTGGTCACTTTAATTTGAACAGAAAAAAATTACACAACAACATAGCTAGTATGATCCCAAACAAATATTAATCCTAAACTGCAAAACTACAAAAAAAACGCGTCATTCACTTTTCCAGATTAATCTCCCTCACAATACTCTTAACAATGTAGGCCCATTTCTACGCTGGCGATCCTCGTGCCCACCACCTCTCAGCGCACAACATTTTCTCCTATATATGCAATCCATACTCTCTTCCTCTTTCACCATGCAAACTAAAAAATAACATATAAATCGAGAGCTAGATTTAGGGTTTCTCTTTCATCGGAAAAATGAGTTCTTGTGGTAGATCAGTTAAGGGCGACACTGGTAGAGGGAAACCAAAAGCATCAAAATTGGTGTCTCGGTCTTCAAAGGAGTTTCTCTGATTCCCCATCGAGAGGATCGTCCGTTGCCTTAGAAATGGGAAGTATGTTGAATGTGTTGGCACTGGTGCACGGGTTTATTTATATGTTGTCCTTGAAAACCTCGGCGCAGGGGTAATTTTGGTGATATTATTACTTAATTTGGTCGATTGAATTCAATTTGCTCCAATTTATGTCATTTTTAACATGATTAAGTCGATTTAATTCAAATTTACTCCAATCGATGTGATTATTATACTTGATTTGGTTGCTTGATCCAAATTTACTTCATGTATGCAATTGTTTTTACTTGTTTTGGTCTATTGGGTTTAAATTTATTCCATTTTATGTGATTTTCTTACTTGATTTGGTTGATTGAATCCAAATTTACTTCATTTATGCGACTGTTTGTAGTTGATTTGGTCAATTGAATTCAAATTTACTTCAATCTATGTTATTTTTTTTAATTGATTTAATCGATCGAATTCAAATTTACTTCGTTTAAGATAGAATGAATTTTTTGCTATTTGTGGGTTTAAACATGTAATGACATAACATTTGTGATTATAAGACTTGAAATATGTGGCATTTGTGTAGCTATAAATAGCTTCTTATTAAATTTAGACATGAGAAATTTAAAGTTGAATTATTTTGTGTATGTGGTACCTTTTAGAATAAATTAACTATGAAATTGTGCTACATAAACTGGAGTCGTTGCAATGATTAATTTGGTTTCAGTTGACTTCGAGTTTATCTCTTTGTCAGATTTATGTTTTGTTATTTATGTATGCAATGGTGATTCTTTTTGTTCATACTTTGTGTTAATTTTTGTGTATTAGTGTTGTTAATGGACTATGACTTGGAGAATTTGTATTGTGTTATTATTTTGTGTTGATGGTTGATTATCATGTTTAGTAATGGACTGTGACAAACAATTGAAGAGTTGGTAATGGTGTTTAGAGATTTATCTAGTTTAATGTTATTGATTAACTGGAGATTGTGATGCTGGAGTTGGATTCTTTGATGTGAAAAAACTAGTACAATCTTTTGAGTATAAATTTATTATACTTTCTTAATCTCGGTGTTTGAGTTTGCTGGAAATGCGGCAATGGATAACAAGAAGAATCATATACTGCCGAGGCACATTCAGTTGACTGTGAGGAATGATGATGAGCTGAGCAAGCTTTACAATTGCTAATGGAGATGTAACCCCCCCCCCCCCCCCCAATATTCACCCGAATCTGTTGCCAGGAAAGACTGGCTCAGGCAAGGGCGATATCAGTTCTACGTCTCAAGAGTTTTAGAATAAATCAACTCCTGGTTTTGAAATGGATCTGAAGTGAACAATTCATAGCTATGTAATATATAATTGGATCTTGTTTTGATAATTTTGAATTTGATGGTATGTCAACTTGCTGTTACCATATACAACTCAGAACGTTTTTGTGATGAATGGAATTGGATCAATTTAGCTGTCAACTTGCAATCTCGTATACAACTGGGAAATTTTTTTGAATGGAATTGGATTGATTGGTCTGAGTTAGATTTTAAGTTCTATCTTGTGACTTGCATATGAGTTCATGCTTCTTTCAACTACTTTATGACCTGCTGTGTCTTTTATCTTTTGGATAATTGAGAGAAATTGTCTCGACTGATTGTTGTTGTTGTGGAGTATGAATTGCAGTTTCCCACGACAATTTAAGTTGGAATTTTATTCTCCTATTTTTAAGTGTTGTATGTTTCACAGTTGCTCACTTTTCCTAAGCAACTATTTTTGGTCTAAATATTGTATAAATTGTCGTCCTCGAAATTCATCTTTCTTTTCTTAAAACAAATATATGAAATATTTAGACCGTTAGACGTGTATGAGCAGTGATATCAGATGTTGCTTCAATGTATTTGAGTTCTAGTAGAGTGGCATAATGTGGTGTATGTTGCAAATAAAGGAGATGTTATTCCTGCAACCAAAAACCAGAAAACTGATAGTTCTAAGCCCACAGTAAACTGTGTTTTCTTAAAGAATTTAATCCCCTCACAATTGCTCAAGTTTTGAATTAATTCCTCCCAGGATAGAATAGAACACTATTCTGCAATACCGACAATGAAAATTGCAGAACTTCAGCAAACTCAACAAATGGAGTAAATCACACTTACTTTGATTTCTTTGAAAAAGGAGGTTTTTAACTTAGTAAAATAATATTTTTCGTACCCTTCAACTGAGGAAAAAGAAAAATATTTATAGCCCAAAAGGTAATTCTTCAGAAAGGAAGCAATAGTTGAAGAAAAGTCACAACTTTTCGACATCACCTGACCTGCAGACCCATCTGTGGACTTAAATGGGCCACATGCAACTGCAAGTCAGCCCATGCACAAAATGGAAAGTTTTCGTCTGACCTGTGGACCCCATCTGCGTCTGCAGATGGCGACCTTCATCCGTAAGTCCCTTTTCCATTTTCAAAAAGTTCCTCGAAGGGTCGCGTCCCTTCGAGGGGTGTTGTGACATGCATCCGCACCTGCTCGTATGCTTCCGCAAATAGAGAAATTTCAGTTTCGATTTTTGGATCATTAAATCTCAAGTTTTAATTGAATTTTGTCCAAAAAAGATAGTCTCTCGATCATTTTCCAAATCCAAAGCTTAATCCGAAGCCAAGCCGAATGAGCGATGATGACGACGGTGCTAGACTTGTCTTCTTCTTGCCTCACTATCTATATGAAAAAACACTTTTATATTTATACATACAAAAGTTCCTTTCTCCCACCAATGTGAGAGAATACTTCTTTCATAAAGTGAAGATTCATTATTAACTTTTCCTCCATGTTTTCCCTCTATTTTCCATTCATATTTTATCAACCAAACCCAACAATCCCCCACAAGAATGGGGAATGGCAATTTTATATAAAAACCTATGTGATTTACAAATAAGGATCAATCGCATCTGGGTAAGTAGGTTTCCTCTTGAACTTTTCATAGTGAACATACATCGGGTATCCTTGGTCAAACGGTAGATTGTTATCCTTGAACCGTCAAACTTTCACGTATACCTAGGCAATATAATGTAACACCCCAAAATTTTAGAACCTTCAGTACCTATAAATTTATATGAGTTTAGGCTGAAAAATCTGGATTTCAGGTTTCCAAGGATTGAATCCACGGACCGTGGACTGGTTCCACGATCAGTGGAAACTTTTCTGATTTCCACAGATTGAATCCACGCATTGTGGACTGGTTCCACGACCCACTAGATCAAGTTGTGGATCAGATCCTGCAAATTGAAAAATATTTATCTGATTTCCACGACTTGGATCCACGGACCGTGAACTGGTTCCACGACCCGTAGATCAAGTCATGGACCTGATTTTGAGAAATTTTTTTAGGGTCATCCTAGGAGAATTTTTGTCATTTTCTCCTTATGAGATCCGATCCTTTCACACTTAAAACACCTTTTAATAAATCAGTTACACTTATTTTGAAGAGTAATACGATTAGAAACCCTTTTCTCCACGCCCAAAACATTCAAAGAAGCAAGAACATCTAGGGTTCAAGATTCAAGGCTCAAATTCCAGTCATCCCAAATTCTTTCCATCAAAAGGCATGTTTGAACTCTCCCTATTTCAATTACTATTCTAAATTTGTGAATATTATTCATTATGTACATTATGATGGTGATTTGAAACTAGGGTTGGAGATTTTGTTATTTAAAGCTTGATATGAATTTTCTCCTTTTCTTTATGAGTAATGATTCAATCTTTAATTGGGGGTTCTGAGACTGAATTGGTTATTTGAAAATAATGAACTATTATGTCTTGAAGTTTGAATGTTAACTTGATAAATGTTAAACCATGATTTCTAGTCTCTTGAAAGCTTTGAATTTCATAAGGAACATAAATGTTTTCCCCGTCCTTTATATCATTGAAGGTATTGTGTTATGCAAATGATTTGGAATTGTTATGAGAATTTCAATTATGATTACGTTTATGATTTTAAAGGCAGGATTTTGGAGTCTAAACTATTTAAGGATAATTGTCACGCCCCGAATCCCATCGAGGCGTGATTGGCACCCATAGCCGATAAGGCCCGAGAGAACCAACCTTTGCCTATGTTCAATCATATGCATACCATAATCATGCCACCAGTGCATAAGAGCATGAAAGACGAATACGGGAAAACAGGGGACATATTTATACATACATACGAAACTTGGCCGTTGAGGCCATCTAGTCAACACAACATATGTCTTTTACACTGATACACCCACATCGGTCTACAAAAGCCTCTAACAAGAGCATTGACCAAAATGAACCATAAGTCGGGACAAGTCCCCGCTTTACACATTATGTACAATACCAAAACATATATACACTCTGACTCGGAGAAGCCCCGAATGAGCTGGAGCTCACCAAAGAGCCGCTAACACTGGCAATCTACTGAGGAGGCCTACTGGGACCTGCGCCTGCAGCAAGTAAGGTAAATTCCCCGAGAGGGGTCAGTACGAAATAAGTACTGAGTATGCAAGGCTCAGATGAAACTGTACAACACATGAATATTTCAATGAACTCAAAATATATGAATAATCAATGTGAATAAGTCACCATGGTACGCTTTGGAAACCATGTGGATTGCTTTCATTATTTTCATTACTTTCTTTATCTCAATGCTCACATGTCATTACATATCACAATGTACCCGGGCCCCGACTGATCAGTGGGTCTTTCATATCATCATATAGGGATCGAGTCGAGCTAGGCTTATGCCCCTAGACTTGCCACCCTCAGGATCGAGTCGAGCTAGGCTTACGCCCCTAGACTTGCCACCCATAAATCCAAATCTCGGGATCGAGTCGAGCTAGGCTTACGCCCCTAGACTTGCCACCCGTACTTGATCATTGACCACATTTGCATTACTTTGATCTTTACTTTGAGATTGTTACTTTGATAGTCATAACATCACTTGGAACTTTGGAACATAACATTGTTGGAAACTTTGAATCATTGACCAATAAGGGACAAGTGAATAAATATCAATGAAACATATAACATTACTAGCACCATGATACCATTGGAACCATTGGACAATAATCCATGAACAAGAGACACAAGTAGAGTCACTATTGAAATATTGGAACATAACCTTATTTGAACTTTCGGAACATTAACCATGAATATGAGGCATGAGCGTCACAAATGATCCATGAGTAGAAAATATATGACAATGACTAGTGATATACGGATATCGGATACCTTAGTACATTTCGGGATAGGACTAGTAATATATCAATGTGAACACTATTTGCCGTAGGAAGATACGGACAAAGTAACCTTACATACCTTGGATTCGCAATACGAATCTACAACCTTAGATGCGTAGACAATAATCCCTCTCCTTCTTTATGTGTCACTCTACAAATACATAACGAAATTCACATTAACCACCAATTACTTTACAAATGCATACCATGTCAATGAATTACATGTTTGGCTTTAAACATGTCATTTCCCCTTGACAAAACCATTGATCATACTATTATTCCAAAAATTTCATAATATTCCCAACATTGACCAATACATGAAAATCAATACATTTCACCACAATACTTCTTCTTTACACTCTCTTATCCATAACACATCCCAAATAATCCATCAAAGCACCTTAATTCAACTCATAACACATATCGGCCAAAATCCCATAATTTCCACTTTTAGCCAAGAACAAATTTAATGCCAAAAATAACACCATACATGTTCATATTTTGTCCATACCATGCTTTTTCATCAAAGGCACAAGGCCTAATTCACACTTGAATTCCATATACCACAAATCTCATACAAAATCACCAAGTATCATGACCAACTTTTCCAAGCACAACCAACATGATATACATATTCTTTTATGCATATAAGATATTAATCCATGAAAATAAATATTTACCAAGGCCTGAAATATGTTGATCTTGTCCAAGGAGTCCCAAGGAATTATTTTGCTTTAGGGTTTGGAAATGAGATATATTTGTGAAAAATATCCAAAAGGCATGTGAGGCTTTGATGATAAAAAATCTGATCTTGGGGCCTTTATATAGACCCCAAGTCAAGCTTAGCCTTTTATTTGGCATTTAATATGGTCAAAGTGGAAGAATGGATATTTTTGCCCTTTGGGCCAATTCTTTCATTTCCATTTTGGGCCTAACTTTGGGCCCAAGAACTCATATCCATGCAACCCATACAATTTCATGTATTAATCACCATATCTCTCATGTTTACATAATTCCCTAATGTCACGACAATATTCTTTTAAACAATTCTCATTCATCCTTTCGATCGCAAAAATTGGAATTCTAGTCGCCCTTGGTTTCATTGGACATTTTGGATCACTATTCACCTTTCGTGATTTGATCATGTAGGAGTATGTAGGAGTGTATTGAAGTGTTTGACTCTTTAACAATGCTCAAATAACTCCAAAGAATCAAAAGAAACCATCTAGGAATCGTCGTAGAATTGCGTTACGAAACGACGCCGGAAAGGCATAGTTTTTGTTCCTTGCGCCACACCCCCTGAAACAGGGTAGTGGCGTAAGAATTGGGCCTGATCTGAAGTTTATGCAGGCTGGTGGCTTGCGCCACACCCCTGAAATAGGGTAGTGGCGCAAGTTTCAGCATTTTGCTGAAATTTCCGGCCACTAATCCGACGTTTACATATCGTCCAATCCTTTATCAAAACACTACAAAATACTTACTTAGTGATCTTAACCATCAAGTAAACATGACTTAAAGTCACCAAATGAGGTTAGAATATGTACGAGTTCTTACCCAAATGCTCCATGAAATCACAACACACCTCCTACGAAGATCTAATCGCACATGTTAAGTCCGATATCAAATGTCTCACCAATAACACTATAAAACACATATGCATGGCATCTCAACACCTATGTAGATATGATACCAAGGTATCAAGTGAGGTTATAAAGTACGGTGTGTTACATTCTTCCCCCCTTAGAAACATTCGTCCTCGAATGTTAACAACAGTGTCTTATATACAACAAATACATCTTTACTTTAACATACCTATACACATTCACATAATGCTTTTAAATACTTACTTGTTATTGTTCCACCTCCGCACTGCGAACTTCTTGGTCCATTTGGAATAAGTGGAGATACTTGGATTTCATCATTTCTTCCGCTTCCCATGTGATCTCCTCTACTTGTTGATTTCTCCACAGGACTTTTACGGATGCTATGTCTTTATTTCTCAATCTCTTTACTTGTTGATCTAGGATAGCATTGGGCACCTCTTCATAAGTGAGATCCTCTGCCACTTGAACATCTTCTACGGGCACAATACGTGAAGGATCTCCTATGCATTTTCGGAGCATCGACACATGAAATACCGGATGGACTGACGAAAGGTCCTGGGGTAGTGCCAACTCATACGCAACTTGCCCAAATCTTCTAATAATTTCATATGGGCCTATGTAACGTGGACTCAATTGCATTACCCCTTTCATCGGTGACACCTTTAAAAATACCCAATCACCTATGGCAAATTCAAGCCCTCTTCTTCTCACATCGGCATATGACTTGTGACGACTTTGAGCCGTTTGTAACCATTGTTGGATAACTTTAACTTTCTCCATGGCTTGGTGAACAATATCTGGCCCAAGTAAAGCAGTTTCTCCTGCTTCAAACCACCCAATTGGTGATCTACATTTTCTTCCATGCAAGGCTTCATAAGGTGACATTTTAATACTTGAATGATAGCTATTGTTATATGCAAATTCAATAAGAGGCAAATGGTCATCCCAACTACCTTGAAAATCCAACGTACATGCTCGTAGCATATCTTCAAGTGTCTGAATAGTACGTTCGGCTTGTCCATCAGTCTGAGGATGGAAAGCCGTACTCAAATTCACCTGAGTACCCAAACTCCGCTGAAAAGATTTCCAAAAGTGTGCTGTGAACTGTGCTCCTCTGTCTGATATAATAGAAAGTGGAATACCATGCAATCGTACTATCTCCTTTACATACAACTTTGCATAATCCTCAGCTGTATAGGTCGTCTTGACCGGTAGAAAATGCGTTGATTTAGTAAGTCGGTCCACTATGACCCATATGGAATCAAACTTCCGCAATGTACGAGGCAAACCCGTAAAAAAATCCATATTAATCATATCCCACTTCCAGACTGGAAGATTGATACATTGCATGTAACCTCCTGGTTTCTGATGTTCCACTTTCACTTGTTGACAATTTGGGCACCGCACGACAAATTCTGCAATGTTCTTTTTCATGTTGCCCCACCAGTACACCTCTTTCAATTCATGGTACATTTTAGTAGCACCCGGATGAATGGAATAGCGCGAATGGTGCGCCTCTGTCATTATTCGTGCCCTCAGTTCATCTACGTCCGGTACACATAGTCTCCCTTGACATTGAAGCACCCCTTCCGATGTAATATCAAATGCCTTGGTCAAATTCTGCTGCACATTCTCCTTTAGCTGTAATAAAATAGAATCTGCATACTGTTTCTCTTTCACTTCAGCTATCAAGGAGGATTCTGCTGCATTCTGCACCATAACTCTATCATCGGAGGATTCAATAAGGCGAACTCCCAAGCTGGTTAATTGATTCAAATCTTTGATTATCTCACGCTTTTCATTCAACTGACCACTAGTGCTTTCGACTGCCTTACGGCTCAATGCATCAGCTACGACATTTGCTTTGCCTGGGTGATAAAGAATATCAATGTCATAATCTTTTAAAAGCTCCAACCACCTTCGTTGCCTCAAATTGAGTTCCTTTTGCTTAAAAAGGTATTGCAAGCTTTTATGATCCGTATAGATGTCAACATGAACCCCATATAAATAATGATGCCATATCTTTAAAGCAAAAACTACCGCTGCCAATTCAAGATCATGTGTGGGATAGTTTTTCTCATGTGGCCGCAATTGTCGTGAGGCATATGCTATCACCCTACCATGCTGCATCAACACACATCCGAGACCAATCCCGGAAGCATCACAATACACTGCATAGCCCTCTGTGCCTTCAGAAAGAACTAACACTGGTGTGGAAGTCAACTTATCTTTCAATTTTTGGAAACCTCTTTCACATGCGTCATTCCATTGAAATTTAATTGCCTTATGAGTTAACTTTGTCAATGGTGCTGCAATAGAAGCAAACCCTTCTACAAATCTTCGGTAATAACCTGCCAGACCCAGAAAACTGCGAATCTCTGTGGGTGTCGTAGGTCTTGGCCAGTTTTTCACTGCTTCGATCTTTTGGGTGTCAACCTATATACCTTCATCTGATACAATGTGACCCAAGAACGCGACTGATTTCAACCAAAACTCACATTTGGAGAATTTTGCATACAACTTACGGTCACGGAGAATTTGCAACACTTGCCGTAAGTGATAAGCATGGTCTTCTGGTGATCTTGAATAAACAAGGATGTCATCTATAAATACTGTCACGAACACGTCTAGGAATGGCTTGAACACTCTGTTCATCAAATCCATAAACACAGTCGGTGCATTTGTTAGCCCAAATGACATAACCAAAAATTCATAATGGCCATACCGTGTTCGGAAAGCTGTCTTGGGTACATCTTCCTCTCTAACTCTGACCTGATGGTAACCCGACCTCAAGTCAATTTTCGAAAAACACCTGGCACCCTGTAACTGATCAAACAAATCATCAATACGAGGGAGGGGATATTTGTTCTTGATCGTTACTTTATTCAGTTGCCGATAGTCGATGCACATTCTCAAGGTGCCATCTTTCTTTCGTACAAATAATACCAGTGCACCCCACGGGGACATACTAGGCCTAATGAAGCCTTTATCCAGCAAATCTTTCAACTGCTCCTTCAATTCACGCAGTTCCGCTGGAGCCATTCTATATGGAGGAATAGAAATAGGCTGAGTGCCTGGAATCACATCAATGCCAAATTCTACTTCCCGTTCTGGGGGTAAACCTGGGAGATCCTCTGGGAATACATCTAGAAATTCATTGACTACCGGTATGGACTGTGGAGTTAATGGTTCCACATCCTTATCTTTCACTCGTACCAAGTGACATATGTACCCCTTAGCAATCATTTTTCTGGCTTTCAAATAAGAAATAAATCTTCCTCGTGGTGCCCCTACATTTCCCTGCCATTCAAGAACATTTTCTTGTGGAAAACAAAATTGCACCTTCTTGGCCCGGCAATCTACCGTAGCATAACAAGAAGCCAACCAATCCATCCCCATTATGACATCAAAATCCACCATGTCCAATTCAATGAGATCGGCCAACGTATCATGACCACACATAGTTATCACACAGTTATGATACACTCTTTTTGCAATAATATAGTCACCAACCGGTGTAGACACTTCAATTGATTTAATTAATAATTCCG
Source organism: Capsicum rhomboideum (assembly GCA_031232105.1). NCBI lineage: Eukaryota > Viridiplantae > Streptophyta > Magnoliopsida > Solanales > Solanaceae > Capsicum > Capsicum rhomboideum. Next base: position 155,735,993 of record CP124714.1, read on the forward strand.
GTGCCTTTGCTAATTTGGCAGCAACCAATGGAGTAACATAGGAAAATGTAGAACCTGGGTCAATTAGTGCATATACATTATGTGAGAATATGGACAATGTACCTGTGACAACATCAGGGGAAGCCTCTGAATTCTGGCGGTCCACCAAAGCATAAGTGCGATTTTGGACCCCGCTAGTACTGGCTCCTCCTCTGGCACCTCTACCACGACCAATAGGATGCACCCCTCGGCCCTGTGAAGGAACCGATGCTGAAGACGCAACAGCCGACCCAGCTGGTCGTGCTATACCACCCATGCTCCGCTGTGGACACTCTCTCGCTATATGTCCCGGCATACCACACCAAAAGCAGGCATTCGTCCCTGTTCGACATGTACCTGTGTGCATACGCCCGCAGTGCTGACACTGCTGATGAGGGAAACCTGTTGCCTGTGATCCATGCACCCCACTACTTTGCCCTGCTGAACCACCTCGAAACCCTCGAGACTGCGAATAAGCACCACCTGTGGAATAAGAGAACGACGGTCTAGGTGGTCTAGGAAACATGCGGGGCCTAGATCCTCTTTGGGACATCATAGGTGGTCCCATAGGTCTAGCCCTTTTAGACTGTCCCCTATCAAATTCATGTACCCTGCGTCTTTGTCTCTGATCCTCCATTTTCTGGGCGAAGGCTTGTATGCGAGCAATGTCCATGTCCCTATTCAAGGCCGCAATAGTGCAATCTCTTACCAAATATGGCTCTAGTCTGTCCACGTATCTATGGACCCTGTCTGTCATCGTAGCCACAACATTTGGCGCATATCGAGCCAAGGAATTAAATTGCAAGCTATATTCTCTGACGCTCAAATTCCCTTGACGGAGATTTAGGAATTGATCCGCACGTGCCTCACGGATCTCATAGGGCAAGTAATGATCAAGGAAAGCCACCTTAAACTCTTCCCACGTAGGTGGATCTGCACCAATGTCACGGGATTTCTTCCAATCCTCATACCACAATATTGCCTCTCCTTTCAACCTGTACGCAGCAAGTTCCACTGTCTCTACCCCTGTCACATGCATAACTTCCAAGGCCCTCTGAATTTGATCCACGAAGTCCTGTGGATCAGCTTTTGGATCTTCCCCTGTGAAAATAGGAGGGTCCAGTTTCAAGAAATCCTGTGTTCTGCGACTTGCCATTCTTGCCTCATCATCATCATGTGCCATAGCACCAGCTCTTCCCTGGCTTTGTGCCGCCACTAACTGTGTCAACATCTGTACAGCATTCCTAAGATCCTGATCTGTGGCATTTGTCGGTGGTTCCACGGGCACTTCCCTTCTTCTCGGCTCTTCTGGAGCTGAAGAAGTAGAAGAAGTTCGCGTTGCGAACTCAGTTTTAGCCCCACCTTGATCAACCTGCTCAGGTGGTGGCCTACTTGCTCCTTCACCAGCAATTCTATCTATCAGCTTACTTTTACCTTTTCCTCTTCCTCTTCTAGTATTCGGCATTTTGACTATACCAAAGAAAAATAATTACCAAGATCAGATACAATGCAACTAACAACATTGGCTCTATTGCACGATCTTGAATGAAGGAAAGAAACAACATCCTAAATGTCTCGTAGCCTCCTACGTATAAATATGGTGCACAACACATCGATATGTAAGACTCTACTCAGACACGGCTTTGTAGACATCCTTAGACCGACTGCTCTGATACCACTTTTGTCACGCCCCGAATCCCATCGAGGCGTGATTGGCACCCGTAGCCTATAAGGCCCGAGAGAACCAACCTTTGCCTATGTTCAATCATATGCATACCATAATCATACCACCAATGCATAAGAGCATGAAAGACGAATACGGGAAAACAGGGGACATATTTATACATACATACGAAACTTGGCCGTTGAGGCCATCTAGTCAACACAACATATGTCTTTTACACTGATACACCCACATCGGTCTACAAAAGCCTCTAACAAGAGCATTGACCAAAATGAACCATAAGTCGGGACAAGTCCCCGCTTTACACATTATGTACAATACCAAAACATATATACACTCTGACTCGGAGAAGCCCCGAATGAGCTGGAGCTCACCAAAGAGCCGCTAACACTGGCAATCTACTGAGGAGGCCTACTGGGACCTGCGCCTGCAGCAAGTAAGGTAAATTCCCCGAGAGAGGTCAGTACGAAATAAGTACTGAGTATGCAAGGCTCAGATGAAACTGTACAACACATGAATATTTCAATGAACTCAAAATATATGAATAATCAATGTGAATAAGTCACCATGGTACGCTTTGGAAACCATGTGGATTGCTTTCATTATTTTCATTACTTTCTTTATCTCAATGCTCACATGTCATTACATATCACAATGTACCCGGGCCCCGACTGATCAGTGGGTCTTTCATATCATCATATAGGGATCGAGTCGAGCTAGGCTTATGCCCCTAAACTTGCCACCCTCGGGATCGAGTCGAGCTAGGCTTACGCCCCTAGACTTGCCACCCATAAATCCAAATCTCGGGATCGAGTCGAGCTAGGCTTACGCCCCTAGACTTGCCACCCGTACTTGATCATTGACCACATTTGCATTACTTTGATCTTTACTTTGAGATTGTTACTTTGATAGTCATAACATCACTTGGAACTTTGGAACATAACATTGTTGGAAACTTTGAATCATTGACCAATAAGGGACAAGTGAATAAATATCAATGAAACATATAACATTACTAGCACCATGATACCATTGGAACCATTGGACAATAATCCATGAACAAGAGACACAAGTAGAGTCACTATTGAAATATTGGAACATAACCTTATTTGAACTTTCGGAACATTAACCATGAATATGAGGCATGAGGGTCACAAATGATCCATGAGTAGAAAATATATGACAATGACTAGTGATATACGGATATCGGATACCTTAGTACATTTCGGGATAGGACTAGTAATATATCAATGTGAACACTATTTGCCGTAGGAAGATACGGACAAAGTAACCTTACATACCTTGGATTCGCAATACGAATCTACAACCTTAGATGCGTAGACAATAATCCCTCTCCTTCTTTATGTGTCACTCTACAAATACATAACGAAATTCACATTAACCACCAATTACTTTACAAATGCATACCATGTCAATGAATTACATGTTTGGCTTTAAACATGTCATTTCCCCTTGACAAAACCATTGATCATACTATTATTCCAAAAATTCCATAATATTCCCAACATTGACCAATACATGAAAATCAATACATTTCACCACAATACTTCTTCTTTACACTCTCTTATCCATAACACATCCCAAATAATCCATCAAAGCACCTTAATTCAACTCATAACACATATCGGCCAAAATCCCATAATTTCCACTTTTATCCAAGAACAAATTTAATGCCAAAAATAACACCATACATGTTCATATTTTGTCCATACCATGCTTTTTCATCAAAGGCACAAGGCCTAATTCACACTTGAATTCCATATACCACAAATCTCATACAAAATCACCAAGTATCATGACCAACTTTTCCAAGCACAACCAACATGATATACATATTCTTTTATGCATATAAGATATTAATCCATGAAAATAAATACTTACCAAGGCCTGAAATATGTTGATCTTGTCCAAGGAGTCCCAAGGAATTATTTTGCTTTAGGGTTTGGAAATGAGATATATTTGTGAAAAATATCCAAAAGGCATGTGAGGCTTTGATGATAAAAAATCTGATCTTGGGGCCTTTATATAGACCCCAAGTCAAGCTTAGCCTTTTATTTGGCATTTAATATGGTCAAAGTGGAAGAATGGATATTTTTGCCCTTTGGGCCAATTCTTTCATTTCCATTTTGGGCCTAACTTTGGGCCCAAGAACTCATATCCATGCAACCCATACAATTTCATGTATTAATCACCATATCTCTCATGTTTACATAATTCCCTAATGTCACGACAATATTCTTTTAAACAATTCTCATTCGTCCTTTCGATCGCAAAAATTGGAATTCTAGTCGCCCTTGGTTTCATTGGACATTTTGGATCACTATTCACCTTTCGTGATTTGATCATGTAGGAGTATGTAGGAGTGTATTGAAGTGTTTGACTCTTTAACAATGCTCAAATAACTCCAAAGAATCAAAAGAAACCATCTAGGAATCGTCGTAGAATTGCGTTACGAAACGACGCCGGAAAGGCATAGTTTTTGTTCCTTGCGCCACACCCCCTGAAACAGGGTAGTGGCGCAAGAATTGGGCCTGATCTGAAGTTTATGCAGGCTGGTGGCTTGCGCCACACCCCTGAAACAGGGTAGTGGCGCAAGTTTCAGCATTTTGCTGAAATTTCCGGCCACTAATCCGACGTTTACGTATCGTCCAATCCTTTATCAAAACACTACAAAATACTTACTTAGTGATCTTAACCATCAAGTAAACATGACTTAAAGTCACCAAATGAGGTTAGAATATGTACGAGTTCTTACCCAAATGCTCCATGAAATCACAACACACCTCCTACGAAGATCTAATCGCACATGTTAAGTCCGATATCAAATGTCTCACCAATAACACTATAAAACACATATGCATGGCATCTCAACACCTATGTAGATATGATACCAAGGTATCAAGTGAGGTTATAAAGTACGGTGTGTTACAATAATGATTTGGCATGAAAGAGTGACTTGCAAGTCTTGGTTTGACAATACCAAAATGTGAATGCCTTAATGAAAGACTCCATGATTAAATATAATGAAAATGTTTTAATTGGTCTTAAAGAGAATTGTTTAGGTTCACCGAGAAAGTGTAGTCCTTGTGACCTACGCTTGAAACCACATTTGCCGACATGGGGAGGTCTTGTCCTGAAAAATTGATGACCACTATATACTTGCCTTGAGTAGTTATATACAGCTATGATTATGTTATGATTGGCCAACTATGTTATCTCAATCTATACGACTAATATGGACTGAGGCCCCGCCAGTTGGGGAGTACTGGACCCATATTGCTTATGGATTACTTAATGTCGGTGTAACCACATAGTTCAGAAATAAAGAATTTCAAATGATTGCTTTATTTTATGATTTAATTGTTCTTTATTTCGTACCTCTTTTATGACAGACTTATATTGTGAAGCTTTTCAATTTTTAATTATTATTATATTACATAAACTGTTGCATGCTGGTACTCATCGTACTGACCATCCCCGGACGCTACATCTTTTCATAATGTAGGTTCCAAAGCACTTAGCCGAGATTTTGCCCCACATTAGGATACATTCAGAGTTGCAGCAAGCATGTGGTGAGCCATCCATCTTTCGGATGGCATATGTCTTAGACTTATTTACAGTTAAATTCAGACTATTTGGGTTTTCTGGTATTTTTTGGGGCCATGTCCCAGCTAGAATTTCTATTCATAATGTTAGAGGCTTCGTAGACTCAAGTTGGTTATTGTTTTGATGTTACATTCCAAGATTTTGAACTTTAGTTATCTTTCAATTGAATCTCTTATTTTATGGGTCTATTTTCCGCATTTTTATTATGACTATGTTTATGATGTAATGCTAAGGGGCCTTCTTGGGACATTATTAGTTCGGGAAGCCCTTCATGGCTAGGGCCTCGGTTTGGGTCACGACAAACTTGGTATCAGAGCACGGTTCAGGATCCCAGGGTGTTTACGAAGCCGTGTCAAATAGAGTCCTTTTTATGGGTGTGTAGTATGCCACACTTATAAAAGGGAGGCTACAAGACATTTAGGAATTTTTCCCTTTTGTTCATACTCTTATTTCGTACTAGAAAGTCTAGTTCTAAGAAAATTCTTTTGACTCCTACCTTTTCAGGTTTCAGATTATGCCTTTACAAAGGACTAACGGCTAAGGAACTCCTACTGGAACCTTTGTCCCTGCTGGGGAAAATGCTGAAGAGGTTCTTCCTACTCATGGGATGCAGACCCATAATGGAGTTCGTACCTCTGGCCCAACTGCTCCTGTTGGGGTTTCACCTATCCCAACTAGTCCTCTACGATCCCTTAGAACCTACACCAATCGCACCCAGGCTTCTCAAGGTGAAGTCTCAAATGTCGAGTTTAGACAGACTATTCAGTTGCTTACCCAGATTGTGTTATCCCAGGTTCGCCAATCAGGTAGTGGTGGTTCTGTCATTGGTTCATCTGATGCTACCCGGGTGGGTCAGTTTATGCGACTGAATCCACCGATATTTAATGGGTCCAAAGTTGAGGAGGATCCTCAAGGGTTTGTGTATGAAATGGAAGACATTTTTAGGGTGATGAATGCTAGTGATACTGAAGGGGTGAAATTTACAGCTTATCAGTTGAAGAAGGTAGCTTATTAGTGGTATGATGAATAGGAAGAATTTAGGGGAGAAGATGTTGAGCCTGCAGTTTGGGAGGATTTATCTCAAGCCTTTCTTGATCAATTTTTTCCTCAGAAGTTGAGGAAGCTAAGGCTGAGGAGTTTGTGAACATGAAACAGGTGAATATGAGTGTCAGAGAATATACTTTCAAGTTCACTTAGTTGTCTCGTTATCCTCCAAAATTAGTGTCCAATATGAGGTCTCGAATAAGAAAGTTTGCTTTCGATCTTAAGGATGATTTAGTGTTGGAATGTAAAGGTGCAATGTTGAATAGTGACATGGATATATCCAGGTTGGTGGTGTTTATGCAGCAGGTAGACGATGAAAAGAAGAGACAGGCAGAGGTTGAGGATAGGCAGAGTAAAAAGGCTAGGTCGGCAGACCAGGAGACAAATCAACAGTCTGTTGGTAATGGTAAGTGGGGTAAGAGATGGTATAAGAAGAAATCTTGGGGTAATGTTCAGTCTTCAGCTAGTGCACCTGCCCCTAAGCCTTCAGGCAACCAGTGATTTTAGCCTAGCAATGGTTCCAAGGTGCAGGGCAATCAGTTTCAGGCCAGTGTGACTCAATCAGCTCATTCTTATCCTCATTGTCGCACTTGTGGAAAGTTCCATCGTGGGCCTTGTCATTTGGGCAAGAGTTTGTGTGTTATGGTTGTGGTCAGGCTGGTTATTTTTAGTGGGAATGCCTTTTGGCAAAGGGAACTTTTAGGGGCAGTAAATCCCAAGTTACCACTTCTTCAGCCCCAGCAGCTAAGGGTACTACTTCGGGAACCAGTGGAGGCCATAACTGTTCGTATGCCCTATCTACTCGTCAGGATTTAGAGGCCTCACCAGATTTTGTCATGGGTATGTTAAAGATTTTCTCCCATGATGTTTATGTGTTACTTAATCTTGGCTCCACGCTATCTTATGTGACCCCTTATGTGGCTGTGAGTTTTGATTTTGGTCCTGGGAATATTTCTGAACCCTTCTCATTCTCGACTCCTGTTAGTGAGTCTATTATTGCTAACCGGGTCTATAAAAACTGTGTGGTGTCTATCTTTCATCGAGACACTATAGTGGATTTGGTAGAACTTGATATGGTGGATTTTGATTTAATTCGGGGAATGGATTGGCTCCACTCTTGTTATGCTACCTTGGACTGTAGAATCCGTAGAGTCACCTTTCATTTTCCTAATGAGCCAGCTAAAGAGTGGGAGGGTGATTCCTTAACACCAAAGGGGAAGTTTATTTCTTATCTTAGAGCCCAAAAATTGATATCTAAGGGTTGTTTGTACCACCTAGTTTGGGTCAAAGATTCTAGCATTGAAAGTCCCTCACTGCAGTCAATTCTGGTAGTCATGAGTTTCCCAAAGCTTTTTTCGATGATCTTCCTGGTATTTCTCTTGATAGGTAAATAGAGTATGGTATTGATCTTTTGCCTAACACTCGACCTAATTCCATTCCTCCCTATATAATGGCTCCGGCGGAGCTAAAAGAGTTAAAAGATCAGTTGAAGGACCTTCTTGATAAGGGCTTTATCCGTCCTAGTGTCTCTTCTTGGGGTGCTCTGATACTTGCATGCGAAAGAAAGATGGGTCCCTTCATTTGTTCATAGATTATCATCAGTTGAATAAGGTCACTGTGAAAAATAAATACCCTCTTTCTAGAATAGATGATCTTTTTGACCAGCTTCAGGATGCTAAGTGTTTCTCCAAAATAAATCTCCGTTCAGGGTAACATCAGCTGAAAGTTAGGGAAGAAAATATTCCCAAGACTGCTTTTCAAACCCTCTATGGCCATTATGAATTTCTAGTTATGTCTTTCAGTTTGACTAATGCACTTGCAGCTTTTATGGATCTTATGAACAGGGTGCTTATACAGTTTTTGGACCTTTTTGTCATAGTCTTCATTGATGATATTCTGGTGTACTCCCAGAGTGTGGAGGAGCATGTCAATCACCTCTGAATTGTACTTCAGACCCTTAAGGACCAATAATTGTATGCCAAATTTTCTAAGGGTGAATTCTGGCTTAATGTTGTGACGTTCCTTGGTCATGTTGTTTCTAGTGAAGGAATTAAAGTTGATCCCCAAAAGATTGAGGCGGTTAAGAATTGGCCTAGACCAATAACTCCGACTAATATTAAGAGTTTCTTGAGTCTTGCAGGGTATTATAGAAGGTTTGTGGAGATTTTTTCCTCTTTAGCTGCTCCACTAACGAAGCTGACTCAGAAAAAGATAAAGTTTTTGTGGTCTGATGCTTGTGAGGGTAGTTTTGAGAAGTTGAAGGGTATTTTAACCTCAGCCCCTATTTTGACACTTTCCGATGATACTGAAGGATTTGTGGCACGGTTGGGACTTGGTTGTGTACTTATGCAGAATGGAAAGGTTGTGGCTTATGCTTCAACTTAAAGTGCATGAGAAGAATTATCCTACTCATGATCTTGAGTTGGCGGCTGTGGTATTTACACTTAAGATTTGGCATCACTATTTATATAGAGTGCATGTGGATATTTATTCAGATCACAAGAGTTTGCAGTAGATTTTCATGCAAAAGGAGTTGAATCTTAGGCAAAAGAGGTGGCTTGAGTTACTAAAGGATTATGACATGAGTTTGCACTATCATCCAGGTAAAGCTAATGTTATTGTTGTTGCTCTTAGCAGGTTGTCCATAGGGAGCCTTTCTCATGTTGAGGAAGAAAAGAGGGGATTAGTGAAGAAAATTCACAGGCTTGCTAACTTGGGAGTCCGAATGTTGGATTCCAAAGATGGGGGAGTGATTATTCACAAAGTGGCTAAGTCTTCATTAGGTGCTGAAGTTAAGGAGAAACAGGTTAATGATCCCATACTTTTGCAAATCAAGAAAGATGTTGGGCGGCAAAAGGTTTTAGCTTTTGAGATTGGGAGAGATGGTATTTTACGGTTTCAAGGGAGACTGTGTGTTCCCGACGTCGATGGGCTACGAGAGAGGATCTTAACTGAAGCCCATGTCTCCAGGTATACTGTTCATACTGGTTCTACTAAGATGTATCATGACTTGAAGGAGATATACTTATGGAATAATATGAAAAGGGATGTTGCAAACTTTGTTACTAAGTGTTTGAATTGCCAACAAGTTAAGGTTGAGCACTCAAGGCCTGGTGGTACGTCTCAAGAGATAGCCATTCCCATGTGGAAGTAGGAGATGATAAATATGGATTTCATCACTGGCCTTCCGCATTCTCGAAACCAATACGATTCCATCTGTGTCATTATGGATAGGATGACCAAGTCTGCTCACTTTCTGCCTGTACGGACAAACTATTTGGGAGAGGATTATGCTAAGTTGGATTTGGTAATGTAGCTTATGAGTTGGACTTGCCCGCGAGTTTGGCATCGGTTCATTCCATGTTTCATGTGGCTATGCTTAAGAAGTGTGTGGGTGATCATTCTCTTGCAGTTCTCGTAGAGAACATTAGTGTGGATGACTCTTTATCTTATGAGGAAATTCCTATAGAGATTTTGGATAGGCAAGTCCAAAAGTTGAGAACCAAGGAAATAGCTTCAGTTAAGGTCTTGTGGAGGAATCAAAAGGTGGAGAAAGCTACTTGGGAAGCTGAGAAAGATATGAGGACTAGATATCCCTTCTTGTTTCCGACGTCGGGTGACATCGTTTGAGGTACTAATGCTATACTCATCTTTTATCGTATAAGTTCATGTCCTTAAAGTTTCATGCAATCTCTTTATTCAAGCTAAATGTTTCCCTAATCATCATTCGGGGACGAATGATCCCAAGGGGGGATATTATAACACCCTAAATTTTAGAACCTTCAAGTACCCATAAATTTATATGAATTTAGGATGAAAAATCTGGATTTCAGGTTTTCATGGATTGAATCCACGGACCGTGGACTGGTTCCACGACCCGTGGAAAAGTTTCTACGATCAGTGGAAACTTTTCTGATTTCCACAGACTGAATTCACAGACCGTGGGCTGGTTCCACGACCCGTAGATCAAGTCGTGGTTCAGATCCTGCAAGTTGAAAAAAATTCATCTAATTTCCATGACTTCGATCCACGGACCGTGAATTGGTTCCACGAGCCGTAGATCAAGTCGTGGACCTAATTCCGAGAAATCCTTTTAGGGTCATCCTAGGGGCATTTTTTTTATTTTCCCCTTATGAAATCCGAACCTTTCACACTTAAAACACCTTTTGAGTAATCAGTTTCACTTATTTTGAAGAGGAATACGATTATAAACCCTTTTCTCCTCCCCTAAAACATTCAAAGAAGCAAGAACATCTAGGGTTCAAGATTCGAGGCTCAAATTCCAGCCTTCCCAAATTCTTTCCATCAAAAGGCATGTTTGAACGCTCTCTATTTCAATTGTTATTCTAAATTTGTGAATATTATTTACTATGTACATTATGATGGTGATTTGAAACTAGGATTGGGGATTTTGTTATTTAAAACTTGATATGAATTTTTCCCTTTTCTTTATGAATAATGATTCAATCTTTAATTGGGGGTTTTGAGACTGAATTGGTTATTTGAAAACAATGAACTATTATGTCTTGAAGTTTGAATGTTAACTTGATAATGTTAAGCCATGATTTCTAGTCTCTTGAAAGCTTTGAAATTTCATAAGAAACAAAAATGTTTTCCCCGTCCTTTATATCCTTGAAGGTATTGTGTTATTCAAATAATTTGGAATTGTTATGGAAATTTCAATTATGATTATGTTTATGATTTTAAAGGCGGGGTTTTGGAGTCTAAAATGTTTAAGGATAATGAATTGGCATGAAAGAGTGACTTGAAAGTCTTGGTATGACAATACCAAAATGTGAATGCCTTAATGAAAGACTCCATAGTTAAATGTAATGAAAATGTTTTAATTGGGCTTAAAGAGAATTTTGTAGGTTCACCGAGAAAGTGTAGTCCTTGTGACCAATGCTTGAAACCACATTTGTCGATGTGGGGAGGTTTTGTCCTGAAAAATGGATGACCATTATATACTTGCCTTGAGCAGTTGTATGCAGCTATGATTATGTTGTGATTGGCCAACTATGTTATCTCAGTATATGGTGCTAACATGGACTGAGGCCCCACCAGTTGGGGAGTACTGGACCCATATTGCCCCTGGGTTACTTAATGTTGGTGTAACCATGTAGTTCAGAACTAAAGAATTTCAAATGAATGCTTTATTTTATATTTTAAGTCTTCTTTATTTCGTACCACTTTTATAATAGACTTATATTGTGAAGCTTTCCAAATTTTAATTATTATATTACATAAACTATTTGGATTCCCTTTCCTCGGCTTACATGCCAATACTCATCGTACTCACCATCCCCGGACGCTACATCTTTTCATGATGTAGGTTCTGAAGCACTTACCCGAGATTCTGCCCCATATTAGGATACATTCAAAGTTACAGCTATCATGTGGTGAGCCATCCATCTTTCGGAAGGCATATGTCTTATACTTATTTTCAATTGAATTCAGACTATTTGGCTTTTTTGGTATTTTCGGGCCATATCACTGTTAGAATTTCTATTCATACTGTTAGAGGCTTCGTAGACTCAAGTTGGTTATTGTTTTGATGTTACATTCCAAGGTTTTGGACTTTAGTTATCTTTCAGTTGAATCTCTTATTTTATGGGTCTATTTTCCGCATTTTTATTATGACTATGCTTATGATGTAATGCTAAGGGAACTTCTTGGGCCATCATTGGTTCAGGAAGCCCATCACGGCTAGGGCCTCGGTTCATTTCGTGACACATATGTCACACAATTAACCCTTAACCGTTCTTGGTTTTCATTGTTTTGTTAGTTTCAGCCATGAACACCGCCTGGTTTCATGAGTGCGAAGAGAATTGACCTTACTTTAATTCTCCTTGAAGCGTCTTACACTTCACACTCACATGGGTGATTCCTAAACGTTTAATCCTATAGATAAACTATTTGGTCATACCTGTCAAACTTAGAAACCATTAAAAATCCTCAAACCTTAAGCCTTATGCTTGTTTCTTGAACATTGTCATATCATGGAAATGGATATACTTTTAGTGACAATGTTGAACCATCATTCATAACTTTGTTTGATCTCCTTGAACCTAGATCTTGGGGTCTCCAGTTAACTAGGTAGAGTTACCATTACAATGACTTGTTCTATGCCATAATCACATTCCCTTTGATGATTTATCAACCATCTCTCTAGTTAAGTCCTTTGTAAGCGGATCTAACATATTATCTTTTGACTCTACATAGTCAATTGTGATAATTTCACTAGAGCGTAATTGCCCTATATCTTCATCGTATGTGCATGACTTTCCGTTATACATAACATTTCCAGCTTTTCCTATTGCCGCTTGACTATCACAATGTATGCATATAGGAGCCACTGGTTTTGGCCAAAGAGGAATATCTTCTAAAAATTTTTGTAGCCATTTTTCTTCTTCACCAGCCTTATCTAAAGCTATAAACTCGAATTCCATTGTAGAGCGAGCAATGCATGTCTGAGCAATGCATGTCTGTTTGGATGATTTCCAAGAGACTGCTCCTCCACCAAGAGTAAATATATATCCACTCGTGGATTTTACTTCATTTGATTCGGTGATCCAATTTGCATCACTAAATCCTTCAACCACTGCAGGATATTTATTGTAGTGCAATGCATAATCTTGAGTGTATTCTAAATATCCCAAAAATATCCCAAAACTCGTTTCATTGCCATCTAATGAATTTGATTGGGATTACTTGTGTACCAACTCAGTTTGCTTATGGAACAAGCTATATCCGGTCTAGTACAATTCATTGTGTACATCAAACTTCCTAACACTCGAACATAGTCCATTTTGGAATTGATTTGACCTTGGTTCTTTGTGAGAACAAGATTCATATCAATTGGAATCTTCATAATTTTGAAGTCCAAGTACTTGAATTTTTCAAGTACCATATTGATGTAATGAGTTTGAGACAAAGCTAGACTTTGAGGAGTTCTATGAATTTTAATTCCTAAAATCAAATCCGCAACTCCTAAGTTTTTCATATTAAACTTGCTAGCAAGCATACGCTTAGTAGCATTTATGTCAAAAATGTCTTTACTCATTATCAACATATCATCAATATATAAACAAACAATGACAATGTGATTAAGAGTGTTCTTGATGTAAATACATTTATCACACATTGATCTTAAATCCATTTGACAACATAGTTTGGTCAAATTTTGAATGTCATTGTTTGAGCGCTTGTTTTAGTCCATAAAGTGACTTAATAAGTCCACATACCTTCTTTTCTTTTTTTGGAATTATAAACCCTTCGGGTTGATCCATGTATATTTCTTCCTCTAGTTCTCCATTTAAGAAGGTTGTCTTCACATCTATTTGATGAATTTGAAGACTGTACATGGAGACTAACGCTATCAACACTCGAATAGATGTGATTCTTGTTACTGGTGAGTTCGTGTCAAAATAATCAAGACCTTCTCGTTGTCTGAAGCCTTTGACAACTAGTCTTGCCTTATATTTAACAATAGTGCCATCATCTTTCATTTTCCTTTTAAAGATCTATTTAGAACCCAATGGTTTGTTTCTAGGAGGAAGATCAACCAATTCCCATTTATGATTATTCAATATGGATTCTATTTCACTATTGATTGCCTCTTTCCAATATTGTGCTTCTGAGAAAGACATTGCTTCCTTAAACGTTTGTGGCTTATTCTTTACTAAGAATATCAAGAAATCGGGACCAAAAGAAGTTGATGTCTTTTGACATTTGCTATGTCTTGGACTATCCTCATTAGGTGTACCTCCCTTTGATTCTTCCCGAGGTCGTGTAGATTTTTCACTAAACGACTCACATTCATTCTTATACGTATGAATGTTTTCAAAAAATTCAGCATTGTCTGATTTAATTAACGTATTCACATGAATGTCAGGATTTTCTTATTTATGAACCAGAAAATGATATGCTTTGCTATTGGTTACGTATCTAATGAAAACACAATCAATTGTTTTTGGTCCTATTTTAACCCTTTTGGGTTTAGGAACTTGTACTTTCGCCAAATACCCCTATACTTTGCAATATTTAAAGCTGGGTTTCCTTCTTTTCCATTATTCATATGGAATGGACTTTGTTTTACTATGGGGTATTCGATTAAGTATTCGACTAGCTGTTAGAACAACTTCCCGCCATAAGTTTTATGGTAAACCAAAACTTATCAACAAGGCATTCATCATCTCCTTTAATGTTTTATTCTTTCTTTCCGCAACTCCATTGGATTGTGGAGTGTATGGGGCAGTTGTTTGATGAATAATGTCATATTCCAAACAAACATATTTCTTCAAAAGGAGATTCATATTCATCACCCCTATCACTTCTAATCATTTTGATTTTTTTATTAAGTTGTGTTTCAACTTCATTCTTGTATTACTTGAATGTGTCAATTGCCTCATCTTTGCTATTAAGCAGATAAACATAGCAATATCGAGTGCTATCATCAATGAAAGTCATGATATCTTTTTCCACCACGAGATGGTACAAATATCTGTATGGATTAAGTCGAAGGGATTTGAATTACTTCCAATCGACTTATAAGGATGCTTCGCATACTTAGATTCCACACATACTTGACATTTCAAATTATTACTTTCAAAATTAGGTAATATTTTCAAATTAATCATTTTCTGCATGGTTTATAATTCACATGTCCTAAACGTGCATGTCATAAATGATTTGACTTAAGTAAGTAAGAAGAAGCAGAAATCTTATTCATATCAACTGAAATTACATTTAGTTTGAAGAGGCCCTCGGTGAGGTAACCTTTTCCTACATATTTGTCATTCTTGTTGATTACAACTTTATCAGATACAAATACACACTTGAAACCATTCTTGACTAGAAGTGATGTTGAGACCAAATTCTTCCACATTTGAAGAACATGAAGGACATTGTGGAAGGTCACCATCTTGCCCGAAGTCATCTTCAAGCCAATCTTGCCAGTTCCTTCTATCTTTGTCGTTGCAGAATTTACCATACAAATAGTCTTGCCTTGTCCTAAAGAAGTATAGGAAGAAAACAGTTCCTTGTTGGAACAAACATGGCAGGTAGCACCCGAATCAATCCACCATTCTTTGGTATTTCACACCAAGTTACATTCTGAGAGCATTGCACATAAGTTGTCTACTTCTTCATTCATGTTTGCTTGCTATTTCTTCTTATTTTTCTTAGGAGCACGACAAACTGAAGACATATGGCCAAACTTAGCACAGTTGTAGCAATTTCCTTTGAACTTTTTCTTCTTTGGTGCATCCTTTTCTTCATCAGACTTCTGTCTTTTCTTCTTCATTGGAGGAGTTTCTACATTGTTTGCTCCTCTGATTGATGACTTTGCATTAGCTTTCTTTTCTTCAGTTTTGTTGTCTTCTTCAATCTACAGACGAACAATCAGATCCTCCAACGTCATTTCTTTTCACTTATGTTTCAAGTAGTTCTTAATGTCCCTCCACAAATGAGGCAACTTTTCGATAAAGGTTGCCACTTGAAAAGCTTCATTAATGATCATTCCTTCAACAAGTAAATCATGGATGATAACTTGCAATTCCTAGACTTGAGACATGACAGATTTGTTGTCAACCATCTTAAATTCTAGAAACTTGGTAGCCACAAACTTCTTTAGTCCAGCATCTTCAGTCTGGTATTCCTTGTCCAAAGCGTCGCAAAGTTCTTTCGAAGTTTTGCGGACACTATAAACGTTGTACAGACCATCTTCTAACTCATTCAGAATATAATTCTTGAACAGAAAATCTGAATGATTCCATGCCTCGATTACCATAAACCGATATTTCTTTGGAGTGTCATCCGGCAAGGTTGGAATGTTCTCGGCAATAAACTTATGCAAGCTAATAGTGGTCAGATAGAACAGCATCTTTTGTTGCCACCTTTTGAAGTCACTACTAGAAAACTTTTCGAGCTTTTTTGCCGCACTTATAGCAAGAGTAACACGGCTTGACGAAACAACATTCATTATCGCAGATGCAGAAGCCATCATGTTATCAGTTGGTTCTCCCATTTCTGTTTGAACACACACAAACAGAGTTCAATAAACTAGTTAACAATCAAAATTATTTTTATTCAGTCGATGGTGTTTTTATGTTCTTCGAAGCAATAGAAACAAACTTTATTAACTCAATGAAGTTTTTATATTCTTCGAAACGAATTAAAAAATGGAGTAGAAAGTCGTTAGACTTTAATCTCCAACCAAGCAGAAATAGAGATGAAGCAGAAACGTAAAAAACAAAACACTTTAAATTCTTTAAGCTTGTTATTCCAGCAACCGAAAATCAGAAAATTGATAGTTCTAAGCCCAGTAAACTGTGTTTTTTTAGAGAATTTAATCCCCTCACAATTACCCTAGGTTTGGATTAATTCCTCTCAGGATAGAACAGAACACTATTCTGTAATACCGGCAATGGAAATTACAGAACTCCAGGGAACTCAACAAACGGAGTAAATCACACTTACTTTGATTTCTTTGAAAAAGAAGAGAGATTTTAACTTAGTAAAATAATATTTTTCATATCCTTCATCTGAGGAAAAAGACAAATATTTATAGCTCAAAAGATAATGGTTCAGAAAGGAAGCAATGGTTGAAATATTGCCTGACTTGCGGACACATCTGCGGCCTCAGGTCAGCCCATGCACAAAATAGAAAATTTCCATCCCACTTACGGACCCCATCTACATCCGCAGATGGTGACCTGCGTCCGCAAGTCCCTTTTCCCTTTTCAAATAGTGCCTCGAAGGGTCGCGTCCCTTCGAGGTGCGTTGTGACATGCTTCCACACCTGCTAGTATGCGTCTGCAAATGGAGAAATTTCAGTTTTGATTTTTGGATCATTAACTCTCAAGTTTTAAATGAATTTTGTCTAAAAAAATGATCTCTCGATCGTTTGACAAATCCGAATCCGACAGCGCGAGGCTTGTCTTCTTCTTTCCTCACTATCCACATAAAGAAACACTTCTATATTTATACATACAAAAGTTCCTTTCTCCCACCAATGTGGGAGAATACTTCTTCCATAAAGTGAAGATTTATTATTCACTGTTCCTCCATTTTCTATTCACATTTTATCAACCAAACCCAACAGGAGACGATTTGATAACAACTTACTTGATCTGTAGAAAGGGGGAAAGGTTTATTCCCAATGGTAATTGTGATATGTGGTAGGGAAAACATGTCACAGTTGACAAACGATTTTCCTCAAGGATACAGAATCTTCTTACACAGCTTCAACACAAAACAAAGGCATCAGATGCAACTATAGATACCTCTTACTCTCTGCATCTCATTCTAAGTGACGTCGTTTGACTGTGTAAGAAGTGTAGTAAGGTAAATTCACTTATCAAAAAGAGTTACAGGAAAATACTTAAATGAATTTATGTTACTTGGATCTTTTAAAAATGTTGTCGGGTGTGTGTTGGATCCTCTAAACGTCATTCATTTTTTCAGGAATGGACTACAACAACAATAACAATGTACCCAGTTAAATCCCACAAGTGGAGTCTGAAGAGGGTAGAGTATACGCAGACTTTACCCCTACCTCGTGGAGGTAGAGAGGCTGTTTCTGGAGGACCCTCGGCTCGAGTACCGCAGCGAAGAAGACATAGCAACTAATAAGTAAACAGTAACAACAAAAAGATAGTGCAATAACCGAAACACCATAAACAACATATGATGCCAGAAATAAAAATCAAGACACTACAAGAATAGGCTAATACCACGACGTACAGCAACAAGCCTAAACCCATCGAAAAGAAAGACTACACTGAAACACCACAAACTGCCAGAAATCAAAAGCAAGATACTAAAAGAATAGGCTATGGGAGTGTCTCACCCTTTTGCTTCTGCATAGCTGATCTTTCCGAACTCTTCCACTGGATCAACTGGCTCAACTATTTCATTGTCCAGTATTGGGTTCACAACATACACACACGGGTTCTAATATGAAAATGTCTGTAAATTCTGTAGACATTGAGAATAAAAATGCAGAGAATGGGAAGCCCACCAAGGTTAGTGATCATCAGGAATCACCTAACAAGAACACAATACTCATTGCCAGACACCACTATAACCCAAACAGGGCTAGCGGAGCACATTTATTTTACATCTCCAAACTAAACACACTAATTTTCAACTTCACAATGCTTGAATAAACAGAAGGAAACAGTTTTTCTTTATTACTACAATCTCATCAGATGATTGGACTGCAGCAGCAAACATGAAACGCAGTGAAACCATATCAATACTCGAGCTATTTGTCCATATCATCCTGATCCTCTCCTGAAAAAGGGAGGAAAATTAGCTGATATATATTAAATGACAAAACAAGGAAAGAAAAGAGAGGAGACATGTTGCAAAAAAGGGTTCTTTCACCTCCATATCATAGTGGACTAACAATTTTACAGGAAACAATAATTAATTGATAATGGAATTCTATGTCTGGGGAATAATTATGAAAGATACATACATGAACATTCTATGAAATTGAACACATCATAATATCTAAGGATAAATGGATACCGGCTGATCAAATGAATATTATACTAGCATTAATGTATACAGATATAAATTTGGTGAAAACCATTATCAAAATTTAAAATCATCTCAAAAATAAATAAATTCAGCTGACCTTTTTTCAACTTCACTGTTTGGCATTGCAATCAGATGCTTCGGGGGGGAATATAGTGAGCTTGAATTTGGAACTCCCTGCAGCTTGACTCTCTCTCTTCTTGCATTCTATTGCTTTTGCAGATTTGATCGCCTTATTTGTGTTCTCCAGGGTCATATCGTGAAGGCTACGTACACCAGCCAATTCAAATGGCACAGCCTCAAGCTTATCACAGGATATAAGAACAAGGCACTTAAGTCCTTGGAATGAAAGATTTGAAGCCTTCCAAATTTCAAAGTCTGCCCTTTGAATGAACAATACCTTGAGTTGGCTAAAACCTCCAATATCTAAATCCCATGTCTTCCCACTAAATGCATTTTCTTTCAGCTTTAGGACCTCAAGACATTCCAACCGCCCCAGTATATTTGCATCACTCCAAGCAAACTTTGTATTTGACAAAGTTAACTTGTTCAATTTTTGCAGAAACTCGAAGATTGATGGAGGAAGTTGAAGAACTTTGCTCATGGAGCTGCCAAATTCATTCAACAGCTTCAAATGTTCCAGAAACTTTAGCTTTGCAAAATTTCTGAATCCGCCCTTGTTAGTTTCAAGAAAATCAGCCATTTGCCCTTGAATACTCATTTTTCTGAGATTACAAGCCCTTGCAACCACATCATTTGTGCAACTTCCTGGTGAAACTTTAGAAAGAGTTTGTAGGCAAGAAGTTGATGCATCTGTTGGTTGGGTAGAAGGGGCCGGCAATATTGCGGGGACATTGGTGTGCAGATGCCTCAATTGTAGCATGTTCCATATGTCTGTTTTTATTTCAATGGTGGACGCCTTTGTATTAAGTATTACAGTTTGTAAATTCCAAAACTTTCCAAAGTACGCCGGAAGGATTCTGTAGCCACCTGAGATGGCAATGTACCTCAAATGAAATAGCTCTTTAAAATTCTTTGAGAAATTTAATTCGATGGACTCAATGTCCAAGACCCGAACCAGCGGAAATTCTTTGAGGAGGAGTGGGGCGTCACTAAGCTGCTCACTTCCTTTTTGTTTTGTTGAAAAACATAAGAAAGACCTGACATGCTCATGAGCAGATCGTTTTGTGGAGACAAACTTCTTCAAAAGGGGGAGTTGAATACACAATCGACGAGAAGTATCTAGATCTGGTACAGAAAGACCGGGCTGATCAGTTTTTTCACATACTTCTTGGAGAAAACCTTCATTTCTAGCCTCCATCTTGCAGAACTGGTGCAACATGTCGTGAAGGCGGCATGTTTTTACTCTCCCATCAGCCCTTTTCTGCTGTACCATAACTAAATTTCTATTGACAAGGTTGTTCAAGCATTGCTCTGCTATTTCCTCGAGGCTAGCATTTAAGTTGGATATTATCAATCCCTCGGAAATCCACAACCGAATCAACTTCCAAGCAGGAATTTCAAAGCCTTGCGGAAAGGCGCCACAATACAGAAAGCACACCTTCATCTCTTCTGGTAGATGACCGTAACTCATTTCCACATATTTCAAGCAGCTTTCAGGGTCATTTTTATTTATAAGGTGTTGTCCCACATTGTCTTTAACTAATTGCCACACTCTTTTGCTTGTATGTCCTCTTAGAGCTCCTGCAATTACCACTACTGCAAGTGGCACTCCACTACATTGTTTTGCAATACTTTTCCCATGTGCTACTAACTCTTCAAGACACCTAATATTATTGCCAAAAACTCTGTTTTCCAACAACTGGAAACTTTCCTCGTCTTCCAGAAATTTTAAGAAATGAGGATCAGCATTGGCATATCTGGCAACGCTTTGGTCACGAGTGGTTATCATTATTCTGTGGCCTTTGTTGTTTTTCGGGAAAGCTGTCTTGACATCATGCACAACGCCTGGCGTCCACACGTCATCCAACACAATGAGACATTTACCTCCTATGGAAATGAGTTCGCGAATTATCTTGGGCAAATCATTCACATCCATGTCTTGATGTTCTGCAGTGAGCGTCGTTAACCCTTTCAGAATACTAAGAAAGACCTCCTTTGACTTGTATTCTACACCAACTTTTACCCAAATGGCTGTAAAAAATTGAAAGGAAATCTGAGGATCTTTATAGATTTTTCTTGCCAGTGTGGTTTTGCCTAGTCCAGGCAAACCCACCACAGGGATAGCATCCAAATCAGGGGTTCCTTCAACAAGTCGGTTGATCACTGTTCTTGCTTCCTCGTCAAAGCCCACAACATCAGTCTCTTCCAGCAAAATCTCCTTTTCAGATGATCAAAATGGTTTGGATATTACAAAAACAATTTAAAGGATTTTCTTGTCTTACAAATCAGATTTTTTTTTAAATACTTAATATCTACGGGGTATAACTCACGAGACAATATTCTCTATTAATATGAACACTTAACGATATTTCTTTTGTCTTGGGAAACAAAGCTTACAATGCCATACAAAAGATGAACAAATATACTCACAGCAGTTCTTTAATCAAAGGGAATCAAGAAGTTGAATAGATAAATCAACTACTTGAAAACAAATGATCAATATCTGCAAAATTAACACTGACGGTTGCTCCAAGGGCAATATGTTGTGAACATGGATAGCACAGATAATGCTTATGGACCAGTTATTTGGACAAAGGCCGGCCAAGCTGTTGGGCCTGGGACTAAAGCACAAGGAGACCACAGAATTAGAAATCCCAACAATAAATTTGCTTGGGATCCAAGTTGAGTAGCAAAACACGTGACAAAGGGGATAAAAGGGTTACATCTGCAGCAAAGCAGGTTGAAGTGTGTGTATATACTCATCTCCCTTCTCTCAGTTCTTCTAATCCCCTTTCTTAGTCTATGCTTCTCATCTCCCTTTTATTTGATACGATTCCCTGTTATCCTTTCTATTATCTTAGTTGATCTTAAGCTTTTCATAGGTTGACCTTTCAATCAAAGAAATTGGTTCCCTGTTGTTGAGCATTTAAGTGTTCACTTCACAATAATCCAGGAATTGAATGAATTTTTATTGTCTTGCTACATGGATATATTAACTTATCTTGTCTTCTGTATATTTTGACTAAGTTTTAGGATAGTATTTTTATTTATCTCATGTGACTTTTTTTTTACTGTTTTATTATACCTTGACTAAGTCTCCTGATGGTGGAGCATATCTAGGAGTAGTTGCCTATAGTTTAGCTTATGTTAGTTGTAGTTCATGTATATAATGTTGCTGACAGTTTCAATAAAGATTATCTTTCAACCTCATTCTCATCTCAATCTTTGTATGGTATCAGAAGCTCCCTTAAGCTCCACCGAGTTAGATCCATTTCATTCTCCTTAAGATTTCTCATCTATGGCTCCAGTTATTGATGCTACTGTTGCTAGCAGTTCTGCAGTTTCTTCAACCACTCATGTGGTACAATTTAACCCTGTTGCTCAGTTACCTATTAAACTACAAGGTAACCTCAATTTCTCAACATGGAAAGCACAACTTGTGATGCTTCTAAATGGACATCAACTCATGGGACATCTTGATGGAACCACAACTGCTCCATCACCTACTATTACCCAAAATGATCTTACTGTACCAAATCCCAGTTATCAGATCTGGTTCTCTCAGGATCAATTGATCCAACAAGCAATGATGGCATCTGTCGATCCTACAATTGCTCCAACAGTTGCAGCAGCACCATCTTCTAGCAAAGCGTGGGCACTCCTTCACACAGCTTACGCCAACAAAAGCCATACTCACATCTTTAGCTTGCGAGATCAATTGCAAAATACCAAGAAAGCTTCCAAAACCATTGCAGAATACTTACAGGAGGTTCGTTCTCTCTCTGATGCTCTCAAAGTTATTGGTTCACCTATCAATGACGATGAACTTATTGTCAAAATTCTAAGTGGCCTTGGCCCCGATTATCGTGAAATCTCTGCTGCAATACGCGCACGAGACTCTTCTTTAAGCTTTGAAGAATTATTTCACAAGCTCACAGATCACGAGCTTTTCCTAAAACATCAAGATCTGGAAAAACCATCCTCTATGATCACAGCTGCCGTCGCCCAGAAGTCCAACACGCCTCCGCAATTCAACAGGAACAATCCTCTCTTCAACAATCAGCCATGGAAACCATCTCCATCTTGCCAGTGGAATTCCAACAATCTAAGCAATCTGTCAAATGTCAATTGTGCCAAAAGTTTGGTCACACGACAGATGTTTGTCGCTCCAAGTCGCACAATCATTTTAAAGCTAAGGCTAACTTTGCATCTGGCCTGCAATCATCTAGAAACTCTTGGGTTCTAGACTCTGGAGCAACTCACCATGTCACTACTGAACCTCACAACCTTGAAGAGTATACAGGAACTGAAGAAATCTCTATGGGTGACGGTAAAACCATTCCCATCACTTATACTGGTTCAACTCTAATTCAAGCATCTAAAACTGCTTTTAACCTTTCTGACACACTTTGTGTTCCATTAATCAAAAAGAATTTCATTTCTGTTGCTAAGTTTTGTCAATATAACCTCACATCTATTGAATTCTTTCCTTCTGATTTTGTTGTGAAGGACTTGCATACTCTGAAGCCGCTAGTACAAGGCCAGAACAAAAATGGACTGTATGAGTGGCCACATCTGCAATCCAGGAAACCATCCATTCACCTTGCCTCCACAAAAGCCCCACTTCAACTCTGGCACTGTCGATTAGGTCATCCCCACTCTAGAATTTTAAACTTTATTCTGAAGAAATTTTCTTTACCTGTTGTTGCTAGCAAAGAAAAGTTTGAACTTTGTAATGCTTGTTCTTCTAATAAAGCGCATCGTTTGCCATTCCAACGACTTACTTTGTCCAGTAGCATTCCTTCCACTTCAGCTTATCTTTAGTGATTTATGGGGACCATCACCCGTTTTGTCACTCGACAAAAAATTATATTACTGCATTTTTGTTGACCAATACACCAAATATACTTGGTTGTATACACTTAAAAATAAAAGTGAGGTTGCATCAATATTTCCAAAGTTTCATCCTTTAGTAGAAATTTCTTCACTTTATACAGACAGAGGAGGTGAGTTCATTGGTCTTCAGCCCTATCTTCATAAACATGGCATTGAACACTTAATTTCACCTCCCTACACACCACAACGTGTTGCCATAGCTGAACGTAGACATCGTCATATTCTTGAAACCGCTAAAACCCTTCTTCATGAAGCATCCTTACCACCTGAACTTTGGTCTTTTGCCTGTCATTATGCTATCTACCTTATTATCCGATTTCCCACTCCCATCTTGAATAATGAGTCGCCCTACCAAAGATTATTTGGTCGATCTCCTGACTATACCACCCTAAAAGTTTTTGGTTGTCTTTGTTAGCCATGGCTTAAACCTTATAACAAAAATAAACTTAAGCCCCGGTCCACCCCGTGTGTGTATTTAGGTATCTCTCAGACTCACCATGCTCATATCTGCTTTGACCCCGTTCAGTCCAAAATTTTTGTAAGTCGCGATGTACAATTTTTTGAAAAGAATTTCCTTTTAAAAAAATGTTCATTCATTTACGAAAATATACTTCCCAATTAAGTTGGGAAATTGTTGACTCCAAAGAGGACAGTCCAACAACAATTCAAACTCCTCCTCTCTATACCATCGCTTATTCCAATCCCTGTAGAGTCCAACTTTAACAATACAACCTATTCCCTAAGCAATGCCCACTCCAACAGCAACGGCCAAGTACCAGCAGTTGCAGAGACATCAGGTAATACGCAACTCCATTCTACTTCATCTTCAAAACTTCCTCCACCTTCTTCTTCTCATGACAATGCTACGCATAAGCCTCTGCTTACATATCAGAGACGCAAAACCACAACTAGCAACCTGCAATCCCAGCAACCAATCCCTGTCACCAGCAGGGGCGGACCCACTTTGATTCAAGGGGGTTCAATTGAACCCACTTCATCGAAAAAATTATAATGTGTATATAGGATAAATCTGTTTTTAAGACAGCAAATATAAATAAGAAAATAATTTGAACCCCCTTAGCGCATCGCCTCGCTTTGCTCAGACGGTTAAAGGGGTTCATTTTCCCTTCTGTCTGGTCACGCGTTCGACTCCCATTGCATTGTTGTTTTTCTTCTTTATTTTCCATTCTTATTACTGCAAGTTGCCACATGTGCACTTTTATTGGCCAAGTTAAACTCTCTACTATACATGCATGCTATATATCTGTGCTTTTGACCAAACATTCTAAATTTATTACTATTACTCCTTTTTCTTTTTTCTTTTTTTTTGCTTAAAACTATTACTTTGTTTCTTGTAAAGTTGTCATATTTTAACAAATTAAGTGGTCATTTGAACACAAATATATTTTATTTTTTACCTTTTTCTGGAATTGAATTTCAAAAATCATATTTGGTGAATTGTCACCAAAAAAAAAAAAAAAATTGGTCATACAACTTTAGAAAATTTGAAAATTCAACTTGAATTCCAAAATTTTAAAAACATAAAAAAGTTTTAAATTTTTTTCACTCCACATTACTCACAAAAATTTATAAACAGCTCCAATTTGTATTCATGACCAAACACAACTCCAATTTTCAAATATCATTTTTCACTTTGAAAAGAATTTTATTTTTTTTCAAATTTCACAATCAAGACTCTTGAACGTGAATTTCTATTTCTCTTTCATAAAATGCTAAAACATGAAATTATACTTGTATAAGTTCCTTACATTTGTAGTTTAATTTATATTATGTTAAAAATTATTAGTTACTATTTTATATAGGAACTTCTAGATTAATAAATAACTCTATTTCTTTAATTATATATATATTAATTTAGTTTAGTTATGTAGCTCTTTTTTTATTGTGCTCTATTTGCAAATAACAACTCTTTAGAAGTACTTCTAAACAAGAAAAAATAATCTAGATTTTGTTAAACTTTATAGAGTTAATAAATATTTAAATTGGTCAAATTGATTTTTTTGTTGAAATATTTTTTTTCGAATTTAAATAAATTAATTTTAAAACATAGAAGTAGATAATCCTTTGTTTCTTTTATTTTTTATTATTCTTTTCATCTTTGTTAAAACTATTAAGTGTAGATCGTAATAAAAATAGAGTAAAAAGAAGAGACAAGTCCTGCTTGTCGTATCAAATACTACTTATACTAATGTTATAGTCATTTCTAATTGAACCCACTTGTGAAAAACTCTGGGTCCGCCACTGGTCACCAGAGAAGCCACTCCTCCACCCCTGCCATCCCAACAAAGTTTAAATCCCACAAACCAAGAAATTGATCCCTCTCCTGCTATACTCGTTGCGCCGATTCACCCACCACCTTCAAATCGAATTGTCTCTAGGTCCCAGAATAATATCTTCAAGCCTAAAGAAGACTCTCTTTTCTCACCAATTTGACTCCTACACCTGTAACTTTCAAACAGGCCGATAAACATGAAGAGTGGAGACAAGCGATGAAAGTAGAGTATGATGCTTTAACAAGAAATCAGACTTGGGAACTCATACCACGAGACCCATCCAAAAATGTTATGGACTGCAAATGGTTGTATAGGATCAAGAAGAGAAAAGCGGATGGTTCTACAGACCGTTTCAAAGCTCGTCTAGTTGCAAAAGGGTTCACACAGCCCCCGGGCTTAGATTTTCATGAGACATTCAGTCCTGTTGTCAAACCGACAACCGTAAGATTGGTGTTATCTTTAGTTGTGCAATACAATTGGCCAATCCATCAACTTGATGTCAATATTGCTTTCCTACAAGGAAAATTGGATGAAGAAGTTTTTACGTCTCAACCCCGATGATTTATTAATTCCCAATTTCCAACTCATGTTTGCAAACTGAAGAAGGCTATTTATGGCCTCAAACAAGCCCCCGGGCTTGGTATAATGCTCTGCGTGAACATCTGCTGAAAATGGGTTTCGTCAGAACAAAATCTGACACCTCTCTATTTGTATGAAAGCATATGGCTGTACCTATTTATGTGCTTGTCTATGTTGATGACATCATAATCGCTGGAAATCATCCACAAGTGATTAAATTTGTCATCAGTTCCTTGGAAGAAAGATTTTCATTGAAGTATCTTGGCTATCTGAACTATTTCTAGGGTGTTGATGTTAAGCAAGTACCGGATGGTCTCATTCTTTCTCAATTGAAATACATTCTGGACATTCTTTCCGAACTGGATATGGACAATTGTAAAGGTGTTTCTACTCCATGTGTTCTAGTGTCCCACTTCGAGTTGCTGATGGTTCTCCAACTGCTGATGCCACACGCTATCGGTGCACTTTTGGCAAATTGCAGTATTTGTCCCTCACTCGGCCTGACATTTCTTATGCAGTTAATAAATTGTTGCAATCTATGCATAATCTGACTGATGGACATTAGAAAGCAGTTAAAAGAGTACTACATTATCTTAAAGAAACTGCGAGTTCAGGACTTCGTATCCTTCGCAGCTCTGACTCTAATTTGTATAAGTATGCTGATGTGGATTGGGCCGGCGATCTGAATGACAGAATCTCTACGTCAGGTTACATCCTTTTCTTTGGACCAAATCCAGTCAGTTGGTCGTCAAAAAAGCAACATGTTGTGGCTCGCTCATCCACTGAGGCAGAGTACAAATCAGTCGCCAATGCACTTGCAGAGCTCACTTGGGTACGAAACTTACTTCATGAGCTACATGTCACCATTTCGAAGATGCCAAAAATCTACTGTGACAATGTTGGAGTTATGTATTTATCTCACAACCCAGCGTTTCATACCCGTATGAAACATGTTGTTGTAGATTTTGCATATGTCCGTGACCAGGTTCAAGCTCATCGAGTTCATGCTACCCATACTCATACTTGTGATCAACTTGTTGATACCTTCACCAAGCCACTGCCTAAATCAGCCTTTACTGGACGTCGTTCCAAATTAGGCATTGTTACACCATGCCTAACTTGAGGGGGTGTATTAACTTATCTTGTCTTCTATATATTTTGACGTATTTTTATTTATCTGATGTAACTGGTTTTTACTGTTTTATTACACCTTGACTAAGTCTCCTGATGGTGGAGCATATCTAGGAGTAGTTGCCTATAGTTTAGCTTATGTTAGTTGTAGTTCATGTATATAATGCTGCTGACAGTTTCAATAAAGATTATCTTTCAACCTCATTCTCATCTCATTCTTTATAGGATATTACTATAGAGGAAATACAATGCTGATTAAAATTTATCGCAACATTAAAGGTTGATTGTGTATTGTTACCTGTGACCCCTGAACAACAATTTCCTGCTGAGCATCAAGCATTGGCTTTGCCTGGAAAGCGTGTTGATTTTCTTCGCGGATTTTCTTCATCTTCTCAAGGATGGATTTGATGGTGATGGTACGGTCTTTGATGATATTAGCATAGTTAGTGAGAACGTTATGTTTCTCTTTGTGCAGCTTCGCCTGAATCAGGAGCTTATCAATGAGATCCTCAGCTTGATATACAATAACCTGAACTTTGTTCACAAAATGTTTCCATTGTTTGCTGTTGCTTTGCCGATATTTCTCAGCGTCCTGTAGGAAGGCATTTAAGCAATCGAGTTCTTCCAGTAGTTGTTCGGAATCTCCCTTTGCACCAGTAATCAGCTTCCAAGTCTCTTTTACTATCGGCACCAGGCTCTCCACTGCCATTTTTAGTACTACATCCGCCATCAATGATCTCAATTAATTAGGATCTCTTCAATTGTTTTACTAAATATTGTATGTACTGGACACTGTATTTTTGTAGATCCAATATTGGTGCACATAAGCCACTCCAATTTCTTGAGTTGACTTGTATTCACAAGTCTTCTGTATTCTAATTTTTTTTGCAAGTGGATGTAGTAAATTGTTCTTGAATTTCGTGGAAAGTGACAATGTCATATTCCTTCCCAACTACTTTTCCGCCTTTTTTTTTTTAAATGTCTAAGACTAGTCACAGCGCCAGTTTGCTGCTAAATGGTCCCAATATGACCACAAATGTAAAATGACCATAACTAAGGTGGCATGAAATGGTATGGTATGGACTACGGTATTTGAAATTTCGGTTTGATATTTCCGTATTCGATTTTTGAAAATACTATACCATTAGCATACCAAATTAATTAGGTATGGCAGACATAAGTCTAATTTTGTAGATCTAATATTGGTGGACATGAGTCACTCCAATTTCTTCAGTTGACTTGTATCCACAATTTTATGCGGTCTTTCTGTACTCTAATTTTATTTGCAAGTGGATGTAATTTTTCTGGAATTAATGTCATAGTCCTTTCCAATTAATCTTCCCCTTGTTCTTTGAAAATGTCAACACTAATTATAGAGCGCCAGTACGCTGCTGAACGGCTATAATTATGTAGCGCCAATATGATGACAAATGTAAAAAGACTGTAACGATTTTTTCCCTTCAAAACAAAGCTAGGTCTATACTATTCTCTGAACTCTAAAAATCAAGATTACGTTTAATTCCTTTATCACAAAATGTATAATATTCCTCGTATTTCTGAAAGTTAAATTACTTGTGATGTTTAGTTTGAAAATAAATAATAGTTCCAATGATTTTTAAATATAAGATTTCGTTCAAATATGACACCTGAAGCAAAAAAGTTTCTATCCTAATTTATGTGGCACATTTTCTTTTTTAGTCTATTTCAAAAATAGAAAATGTCACATTTCTATAATGGGGAAAAGGATCAAAATACCCTTCTACTTTTGTTTAATGGTTAAGTTTATCCTAGTTATACTATAGGGACAAATATACCTCTGTTATTAAGAAACTTAATAACAATGCCCCTTTTTATAATGGTTGTCCACCATGGCCTTTTTAAAATCTGACATTGCTAACATTTGGAATAGGGTTTTGTAAATGGATAAAGAGAAAAGGAAAAAAATAAAACTAAAAATCTGGCAGTGAGGTGGCAAGCCACGTGTCGTTCACCTCACCAAATGTTAGGCCACGTCAAACTTTAAAAGGCCATGGTGGACAACCGTTAAGAAGAGGGGCATTTTTGTTAAGTTTCTTAGCGATAGGGGTATATTTAACCCTATAGTATAATTAGGGGTAAACTTAACCATTAAACAAATGTATAGGGGTTATTTTTGACCCTTTTCCCTTAGAGATAACTTAGTTCTTCTTTTTTTTTTTTAACTCTATATAGTCACTTAAATATATAAAGGTTTGTTTTAGACCACAATTTTTTAAACTCTTCGTTTCTTTCTTAAATTTTGTGAGAAGTAAAACGGTGTCACATGAATTGTAATGGAGGGTACATGTTTGTGAGAGTTGGGGGAAATATAAATAAAGAGCAACTAATACAACATATCCGGGGAAGTAATGACACCTATCTCATCCATGTGATAGTCTCTTAGTCTTTGTAATCAATTGTGAGAAGTATATATAAGTGACAATAATGAAATATGGAAAACTTTTAGACATTTTGTTAATTCAGACCTCAGTAGCCGATTTTTTCAACTGCAATCCCGTATATGTGAAGTTGATTCTAAAAACACTAAACTTATTTTTTTTAAAATTGAACTTCGCAAAAAATTGAACTTCACCCACCGTGGTCCTCAAATAGGCTATCTCTATACAATTTGTGATTTAGAAATACCATGAAGGTCAATTCAAACATCTCATCGAACACATTGATGAAGTCCTCAAGCAGATCAAGATTTGTCTAGAATCAAATGCTATAACGAGTCCGGACATTCACCAACTTGAACAATTATACCATGTAAAAATATGACATCTGGTCCTAACTCAACCCCAAAAACTAGTTTTCGAGAGAAGATTGTCCAAGTCCATATAAGCAGACAACTAGTTCATTCCCCAACCGATGTGGGACTCCGAACCCACTCTAACACCCCCTTCACGCCCAAGACCAATTGCAGCATGGACCGGGAACCCAACAACAGGAATGGACCAAGGGAGCAAATCTGCTTATTGTATTAATCCAAGAGTGAGCTACTTGTAGGTGTACAAGTAAATCTATGTAAGGAAATAAAATCATAAAATTCCTAAGTATCTTTACCTATGATTGTGCTATGTATACTATAAGAAGATGCTATATACATTGTGTAACAGTGCTCAAGGTCCAAAATAATGTATCTATATGTATGAGATTGTCTTCCTTCAGTGTAATATTATTGATCCAAATAATATTTAGCCATAGCATTTGAATTTCTAACAAAGATTGTGCCTTTATTCTAATTACTACTTCTCCTTGATTTAATCGACCTTTTAAACATCCTGGTTTTCGGTTTTAGAAAGCTTGCAACCTTTCAAAAGTATGTTAATCTAGAGGCGCGAACAACATCCATTTCCATTTCATCTAGATCATGCAAGTTACCTAAGAGCAGCTCCTTTACATTTCATAACGACTTCATTCAAGGTTAAAAAGAGTCTGATCCAAGCTCACTAGTCATTGTAATTTTCCTCAATCACTTAAGAGAATATGCACAACAAGTACAGCAAAGATAAGTTGTCCGTCTTGCTCCGGAACCAGCAACCAGAAATTCATAATTGAATAAAGGAATGTATCCCAATGAATTCTAAATTCATTAAATCGTACATTCGAATCCTTGCACTTATTATCAAAGAAATCTTTGGATGTGTTCTGTTTCCAAATATTTGCTTCATTGTTGCTAGTTTCATGATTTGATGTAACTGCTCACATGGAAATGTACACACTATCAGTTCATTGCAGTGCATGATATGTAACGGCCAGATTTTCCAAGACCATTCTTACAAGTTCTCAACAGGAAAGTAATGTTAGACAGTTCCACATTCCTCTTCCATAGCTCCATTACATTTTCTTTTGAAACTATACAAATAGCAGCTAGGCATGATAGTTCAACACTATATTCCTTTGCTGAATGTACAAGATTAAGCGATAGACATGTGATATGTCACAACAGCTTTTGAAGTAGGTGTTCCCAAAGGTCAAGAGAGAATGAGAAAAGGAACATGATATAAGATTCTTGAATTCCGTCATCCGTTGTTCTGTTTGAACCTGATAAATGCAATTCAGTGAGAAATCACAAACTGCTGAACTATTAGCCCTGAATATAAATAAATAGAGTACTCTATATAAGATATATATAGCAAATAAGAGTACAAGCTGACACTTCTGTTTCCATTTCAGAAAGTTACCTAATAGCAACTTCTGGACATTCCAGAGAGAATCCATTGAAGGTTAAAAGTCCAATTTGCTTCTCTTTATCTGTCGCATCGTCTACCTGCATGAAGATCATACCATGTTATGGAAGAAAAGAATAACTTAAAAAGGTTTTAGCTTGTGCTTATTAAAAAAGGGGCAGCCCAGTGCAAGCTTGTGCTTATTGATGAAGAAAAATTACCATCATAGCTTTTATACATTCCATAAATTTTTCGACTAAAGTCGAGGAGCTTTCTTTGTATATCTTGATCAATATGCGGAAGTAGTTCACGACCTGTACCAAAAAAGGTTTAACAGACCAACAGGAAATCGATCAGAAGTATTCAAAGGTCATGGTGCCTACGGACCTCTTTAATGATCTCCTTTTCCGGCTCAGTCACATTTTCCTCTTCTGAAAAATAGTTTTCTGATGTTGCTTCGAGAACCTGCTCTATCCCATTAGCTGTCCACTGAATCTGCTCTTTGTTAAGAAATGCTCTAGCAATCTGTAGAGAGGATTTAGTGGATTATTCAGAAGTTTCAGGCAAGTCCCACATATCAAATAGTCAAAACATGAAAAAAAATAAAAAAATAAAAAATACAACTATTGTAACCTCGATGCATTTGGTTAATGATTTCATTATCTTTGCGCATTTTTCACCATCAGTTTCCTGCATATAAAATGTAACTCAACTTTGGTTACTGAAAAGAACAAATTGAATTAAAAAGAAAATTATATAAACTGGACGTACCTCATCCAGAGCTTCCAGCAGAGACGGTACAATTTGGACCACTAGTTTATGCGGAAGGGAATTTGTAAGGCCAGGCGCTTCTTTCGTCTCAATAGCAAGTTTTGCTGAGAGCAATAGCTTTGGCATGGCTTAAACAACAACTATTTATCAAAAATACTTAACAGAAGGGAAAAGAACTGATAAAATCAAAGAATAGGGAGAATGAAAGGGAAAGGCTTTATCAAGTAAAACAGGTACCTGAAACAGCTATTTTTCGGATATCTTCATCATGAAATGTCACAAGTGGTATCAGTATGTCAGAAACCTTCACAAATAATATCAAATTTGAATAAGAAAGGCATATGACCAGGGGCGGACCCACATAGGTTCAAGTGGGTTCATATGAACCCACTTCGTCGAAAAATTACACTATATATATATACATATATATATCAGCCTTTAACAACGTACAAGGTAAATATAAAATTTGAACCCACTATGCACATATGAAGTGCTTGACTTAGTGGCAAGTGGGTTCAAATTTCGCCTCATTATGCCACAGCCCACAGCTCGTGTGTTCGAACCCCCATAGATGCAGCGCCTCTTTTCTTTTTTTCTTTTTCCCTATAACGTTTTAGCTGAAACCTGCAGCTACTTAATACTAATATTACAATTAAAAATTACTTTTTCTCCAATCCCCAATACCCCAATATTCTCTAATTCCCCAATCCCTAATCCCTATTATTCATAAACTCCATTATTCCCCAACTTAACGTGAAAAAAAAAAATGCTGCCTCTAAGCAAGAAGAAGACAAGTCAATCTCACATCAATGAAAGAGCCTTTTCGGCAATGAAGTTGATCAAGAGTGAATTGAGAAATCGAATGGATGATGGTTTCATGAGCAGTTGTATGGTGCCTTATGTAGAAAAAAAAATATTTAATACTGTTTCTGATGAAAGTATTATGAATAGGTTTCAAGAAATGAAAACTCGTAGAATAATATTGTAATAATATGTTTTAGTTAATCAAACTTTATTTTGTTTTCTTTGTTGCATATTTATTTTTTATATATTGAACCCACTTGGTGAAAAGTCTGGGTCCGCCACTGCATATGACTAATGAAAATCCAAAACTTCAGAACCAACCTGATCGATCCATGGAGAGAACATCCCTTTGAACTGTCTAGTAAAGTGAAGTAAAAGTTCACATGCCCTAAGTTTCTCCGTCAGAATAACACGTTCTGTGTCACTGTAAAGAAATGTGTGTTAGCGGAAAATCCAAAGCTCGCTAAGAACCTTATTCATGCTCAGTGCAGCAACTTGTCCGGTCAATGTTATATGTCTATGGTAAACTTGGTTACCTATTCTTGTTGAAGTTAAGCATATGTACAAACTAGTTATCTCATTTAATAGGTAGAGGTACACCCTAATATAATGCCAACTTTCAGTGGCGTATTTAGCAGAAATGTACAATCTTCAGCTGAAAAGTGTGGAAACTAACCATCCAATTAGTAATGAAGCACTTTTGAAGTTTGTACATACCTATCCGAGCCAAGTCTAGCAGAGCGGAGCAAATCAGGTATAAGACCTTCCACATATGGATAAAAATCAGATCCAAGACATCCAAGAAGCTGCTCCCATGCCTTCAACACAAATAGTAGAGCACCCGTTTATTGGGAGCAGTTAAGTACAAGAAGATTATGTGCAGTTAATTTTCTACAAATAGTTTGGATCATACATACCCGTAGAAGGGTAAGTTTCGCACTGTGATCATCCTCCCCTAAACCCCACCGCACAGACAAGAGAAGGGCCACGACCTTAGATACATGAAAATTATTGATGCTTTAATCAGTTAATGAATTAAAAAAAAAAAAAAATTATTAAAACGTGGAGAAAATTATAGATGCTTTAATCAGTTAATGAATTTAAAAACACAAGCATTAGATTGCAGACAGACTGTAATACGCTTTAAACTCAACTGCCTATAAAAGATATAACAAAGAAACATCACCTCTGTAGCATCTTTCTTGAATATATCCTTTCCAACAGCTGTTGCAACTGTCCAAATGCACTCAACAGCATTGTCCAAATGCAACTTAACAGCATTGTTTTGCACCGATTTACTTGTCGCATCAGCTAGAAGTTTTTTAAGGGAAGTGATGACCGAATCATAGTATGTAGAGAAGAGATCCTATCCAAAAGCGTAATTTTGTCAGACAACACCATCAAATGCAATACGATGGATAAAAAACTAAGTCAGAGTTTCTATCAAGATGGACCTTTGATGATATTGCAACCGATGCTATAGCGTTTAAGGACTCGGCACGCACCTCAGGACTTGGACTCTAATGTTAGGTAAGTGACATGATCATGTTAGATAAAAGCAAATAACACTTTTAAGTTAAAGGAAATAGCACAAAATGGTATCTCTTAGTTTTCTTTTTCCTAGAAATTGTTAAAATCACACTGTAAAATGTCTGAAGTCAAATGTACCTGGACGAGTTGAAGTAGTCTTTTCACAAGTGTTTGCAAGCGAGGTTCTAAGATGCATGAACTGCAACTCTCACAAAGAGAACTCATTGCAGAAGCAGCACCAGCCTATGAAAAGTAATAAGGCAATTAGATTTCATTAACATAAATAATATGAATTTCAGCAGAAATATGAATTTTTATTAACTTAGATTTTGACAAATGAAAAGTCCATCATTCTTGCACACCTGTTTGACTGGAGTGTCATCATCTTCAAGTGCCAAAAGTAGCGCAGTAATAAGCACGCCTCCGTGTTGATCTAGCGTGTGTAGGGATAGGTCTAGACTCATAACTTTTACTGTTTTAAAAGCAGCAAGACGAACATCGAGAGAGGAATCTAGCATTGATTTCAACACCACATTTATCACTTCTTTAAGATTATCGCTCATGGCCTGAGAGGAATAACAACAGTTCTTAGGTGAAAATTATGTCACAACTTATCAAGAAGTAGAAAGCAAAGTATTGGAATATAATACGCAGAAGATTTCAGAACCATACTATATAACATGTTATTAGGCTGGATAGTTTATCTATGTCAAAGCTGAGTACTGAAAGTTGACAAATGAAACAATGGAGGAAAAAATTATTTCTGATCCAATACGATTTTAAGTGAGGATAGTCCAAAACCATATAAGGAGACAACAAGTCATTCCCCCAAGGCACTCTAACACTTCCACACACACTCAGAGCTGAACATATAGAGCATGGAAAATATAACATGGGAACTAAAAAAATTGGGTAAACAAAGAATAACTATGTCCTTTTACATATATAAATGTATAGCTATATACGCTTTGTAGAGTTAACCATTTTTAGCAATTAGTTATATGATCAAGCAGCACATATCCAAGAGAGGCAGTAACCCATATACCTCTGCACATCCTTTTGCAATGACACGGATGATTGTAACTGCTGCATATCGTCTACGCCATTCTGATGAATCCCTTTCCTTTTGTATTTCCTTGAGTAAAAAATCCATATCTTTACCCCTTACCATTGGAAGCCTGTACATAAATTTTTCTCCGAGAAGATAATTACTCGATCCATCCGGGATAAGTGAAATCATCCGAACCAACACAGAAGACAGCCTTCCTAGAATTTTCTCACCTAGACTTTTTATCGAAATATCATCAAAAGCATACATCATTTCTACAGCAAGATATCTTGTTTCTTCTCCCAATTTATCACTTTCACAAATTGTAAGCATTGCATCAAACACTTGATTCAAATGAGAGTCGAAAAACCGTGGCTCTGCCCAAGCTAACTCTACTAACTTTTTGAGACTTTTTTGCGCATTTTCCTCCTTAACTTCATTTTCAAGAAAACCCGAGACTCCTTCTATCATTGGCATCAATAGATCATGGAACTGCGAGTAATAATCACTCGACATATGTTGAACAAGATTAACTAAAGTAGCCAAGGCAAGAACTTTTCTCATTCCATCGGAAGAATTAAACTTATGCAACAATTTTACGTGGAGTTCTTCAACAAACTGACTCAGTTCTTCACCTAGACATGGGGGTAAATCCAAAAAGAACAACGCGGCACGATCCTGAATGAACAATGGACCCGAATCCAGAGACTCCAAAAAGAAACTGAGCATATCCGGCCACTCACCCTGATCTTCGATAAGAATACAGCCAAATATCTGAGATGCTGTCCTCCACATCAATTTGCAAATCTTATCGGGGTTATCTTGTTTAAGAATATCAAGAATCGCGGTTTTGAGCTCTTCCCTGATCATGTGGGAGGATATACTCCAGACACTGGTTGATTTACGGGGAGAATCGAGAAGAGAGTGAAGGAGATCAGCGCATTTGGATTTGATTTCAGGGCTAGCATTTCCGGCACAGTGAAGGAGGAAATTTGATAGCTTCAAAGACACTAAATTCGGGTAATTGGATCTGCAGAAATCGAACAATTTTTCATTTTTGTCTGATGATTCTAAGTTTGTAATAAGATGTTGAATGGCATCATGATTTGGAGTATCAAGAAGTAGCATGGCTTTCTCTCGAAGTGCTTCGCGATCGCTGCTTGGAAGGACTCTTTGTTTCTTCTGGGGAGACTTATCTTCCTTTGTTAGAGGGTGGAGTTTGCGCACTTTGTTAGGAAGAAAATCTGACATTGCAAGGCGGTGAATTTCATTTTTCGGCTCGGAGGAAGAAGAAGAAGCCATTGCGGAGACAAAACAGAGAAACAGAGAAAACAGAAAGAGAGAAAGAGAAAGAGGGGATTGGGCGGGGGATTATTATTCAGTTGCAGCCGTTATCTCACGTGGCGGTTTTTAACTACCCTTACCTGCCTACTTGGGGACTAAAGACCCAATACCTTGGAAAATAAAAAATTAATGGATAATTCATTCATTTGTGTCATTTTACGATTTTATCCTTAGTTATTAATTCTAGTCATTACACAACATTTTTCAAAGCATTGAATTTATTATATTCAAAGGATAATACAGTAAAAATTACTCTTATTGTTATGGACAGAGGGAGTAGTTATGCAGTGAACATCCAAGATTGTCGAGTAATTTTAAATAGAGAGATTGATGAGGATATCATTCACGGTATTAGTGTATTGTGGATGAAATAGACGCCCACATGC
This sequence comes from Capsicum rhomboideum, assembly GCA_031232105.1. Taxonomy (NCBI): domain Eukaryota; kingdom Viridiplantae; phylum Streptophyta; class Magnoliopsida; order Solanales; family Solanaceae; genus Capsicum; species Capsicum rhomboideum. The sequence continues at coordinate 155,774,008 of CP124714.1, forward strand.
GGAGTCTTGTGTGATAAGAAAATGTCACCCAAACTTAAAAGCAAGTTCGACAAAGTAATGATTAGACCTGTTATATTGTATGGAGCATGGGCGGCTCTACCCTTTACAAAAAAAGGCAATCGCCTTAAGCCCCCAAATTTGAAGGGCCTCATTTTTTTTAGCAATAATAGTTTATAGATTTTTAAAATAAATAAATATTATTTGTAGAAAAAATAAACTTTTTATATAAAATGAAAGAATTATTGGAAGATTACTATGTCTCAAGAAAAATTAAATCCATTGATTATATTATTAATTAAAAACGAATTATTAGAAGAAAGTGATAATATAATTTTAAAAATTGACTTCTTAAAAAAAAATATTTTTACTTAAAAACTTAAGACCTCCGTTTGATTTTGGCCTTAAGTCACCAATATGCTTGAGCCGCCCCTGGTATGGAGCGAAGTGTTTCATGATTTTCGTACAATTACATCATAAGTTTAATGACTTTCCATGTGATTAACTAGGGGTTTGTCTTCTAGTGGCAAATTATGAAAATACTGGCTAGTAATTAAGAGTGGAATTCTAAAAAAAAAACATATATACATATAAATGACCAAGACAGAATACTTAGAATGCAAGTTTAGTGACATACCATATAAGGGTGTTGTGGAGGTGAGGCTTGATTCCCAGGTTATTCAGAAGAAAGGAAGCTTTAAGTATCTTGGATCAATTATTCATAGTAATGGGGAAATCGATGAGGATGTCATGCATTGCATCAGTGTAGAGTGGATGAAATAGAGACTCACTTCGGGAGTCTTATGTGATAAGAAGGTGTCATCTAAACTTACAGGCAAGTTCTACATAGCAGTAGTTAAACCAACTATGTTGTATGGAGTGAAATGTTAGCTAGTCAAGAACTCACACGTTGGAAAGTTGAAAGTTGTGTGGAGATGAGGATGTTGAGATGGATGTGTGGGCAAGCCAGTAGCGTATGCAAAAAAATTTGTATGTGATGTCAGTAATTAAAGAAGATAACAAATGAACAAACTGGAGAAAAGAATTTATAAAATTTTCAATGTTAGGACCTTGTGTTTGCTTAAATAATCAAGTTCCAATTTTTTCAAGTAATTTAACGTCTAATGCTATGCAAAAATGAATCTGGATTGACTAGTTTGTTTCATCCATAGTAGGAAATGTTGGAAATTTGATGATGGACACAATCGATTTCTCACAAGTTGAATTTTATTATTACAAAGTAAAGACCCGCTTCGGTCTTACAATTCTTACACTCAATTTTCTTGTACTCACACTCAAGCAACTCTCTCTTATTTTTTTCACTCACTTGTTGCTTTTCTTACTTGCTTGCTTACAACTCAAATGGCCACCTCTATTTATAGGTGGTGATGGAAAGATCTAGTGATAGACATTTTCTACTCTATTCTAGAATCTTCCGCCAACTACTTATTTCTAGAACTACCTTTCTAGAGTATTTCTAGAACTATCTTTCTAGAATATTTCTACACTTTTCTCTAGAACACTCATTCTAGAGATCTTTCTTTAATTCTCTACAATTCTTGATTATTCTAGATACTTCATGAAATATCTTAGATATTAATTAAGTTGGTGATGAATTCTTAACACTCCCCCTCAACACCAACTTAATTCTTTCTTTCAACCATTCCAAGTGCTTCCCGAAATCTTAAAAACTTCATGTTGTCCAAGCTCTTTGTGAATATGTATGCTACTTGCTCGTCTGTCTTGATTTGCTTCATTCCAATTTCACCCTGAAGAACTTTTTCTCGAAGATAATGATGATGTACTTCCACGTGCTTGGTCCTAGCATGAAACAGAGGATTTTCAGCCAAACGGATAGCTGACAAGTTGTCACAGTATAATGGTACAATATCTTCTGATAGTTGATGCAAGTCTTTCATAAGTTGCTTTAGCCATGTGATCTCTTGTGTTGCCATTGTTCCTGCTCGATATTCTGCTTCAGTCGTTGAAAATGAAATAATTGGTTGTCTTTTGTTGCACCATGATATTGCAGCTGATCCAAGAGTGAATACATATCCAGTGGTTGATCTTCGAGTATCATGTTCACCGGCGTAATCCGCATCACAATATCCAATTATTTTACAAGGAATTCCTTTCATGTAGAATAGTCCATAGTTAATAGTTCCTTTCACATACCTTAATATCCTCCTATTGCTTCCAAGTGAGGCTTCTTTGGTTTCTGCATAAATCTGCTGATTACTCCAACGGTAAAGGCAATGTCTGGTCTGGTCAATGTTAAGTAGATAAGACTACCAACAAGTTGACGATACATTGTCTCATCCTCCAAGTCTTTTCCTTCATGGGAACATAGTTTTAAGTTAGGCTCCATTGGTGTAGTGGTCAAGGAATGCTGTTTTAAATTCGTCCCAACTGGGTGGATTTGCACCAATGCCCCTCGACCGTTTCCAGTCCTCATACCACAATATCGCTTCACCTTTCAACCTGTAGGCCGCAAGTTCTACCGTTTCTACACCAGTCACGTGCATAACATCTAGGGCCCTTTGGATTTGGTCCACGAAGTCCTGTGGATCTGCCTGTGGGTCTGACCCAGTGAATGTAGGAGTGTCTAATTTCAGAAAATCCTGTGTTCTGCGGCTTGCTATTCTAGTTGCATCATCTTCATTTGTCATTGGATTAACCCGTCCCTGCGTTTGTGCAGCAACTATCTGCGTCAACATATGCACTGCATTTCTCAAATCCTGATTAGTAGCATTCATAGGCGGCTCTGCGGGTAAAGTAGAAGAAGCCCGCGACGCAAACTCCTGTTCAACACCACCTTGATTAACTTGTTCTGGTGGTGGTCTACTAGTTCCCTCTCCAGCAATCCTGTCTATTCTTTTACTTTTGCCTTTGCCTTTCCTCGCAATCGGCATTTTCTATAACACAAGAAAACCAATTCTAATGGTTAGATACGATTCCACTTACACCAATAGCTCTATTGCACGATCTAAAAATGAAGGAAAGAAACAACTCCTAAATGTCCCGTAGCCTCCTACTTATAAATGTGGTGCACAACACATCGATAAGTAAGACTCTACTTAGACACGGCTTTGTAGACACCCTTAGGACGACCCGCTCTGATACCACTTTTGTCATACCCCGAGTTCCAATGGGACGGACATGGCACCCGAAGCCGATGAGGCCCGAGAGAACCAATCTTCATCCCTAAACACCCATACACAGACCTCGCAATAGTCATCACCACCACAAATAGAAATAAGAAGCCAATAGTGGAAGTTATGAAAAATATATAAGAAATATGAAACTTGACCGTTAGGGTCATCAAGACAAAACATATGTCCATTACACTCCTTTCATTTGACCCACAATATCTACAAAGCCTTTACAGATGCACAACCAAAACCATCCTAGAGTCGGGACACACCCCGCTCTATACATATACACAAGACCAAAACAAATGTACATATAAGACTCGGAAAGCCCCGAACCAACTGGAGCTTACCAAATGTCCGCAAATGATCCGCAACCTACAGTGGAGGCCTACTAGTACCTGTGCCTGCAGCAAGTAAGGTAAATTCCCCCGAGGGGGTCAATACGAAGAATGTACTGAGTATGTAAGGCCATAAGAAACTGTACCAATAAGTGAGAACATCAAAGTAACTCAAAGATAAGAGAATAGACAATATAGATAAACCAACATTCCATACGTGTGGAATCATGTACATTACATTCTTTATTTCCTTTATCATCTCAATATCAACAATAATCATATCATGCCTGGGACCAACTGATCAGTGGTAAAAGAGGATGACCCATGCTAGGCATTTTAACCCCTGGGATACGGTCCTCATCAATATATATATCGGGATCGACCCATGCTAGGCTTTCCTTTCACCCCTGGGATACCACCCGTAATATTGGGATCGACCCATGCTAGGTGTTCCTTCCACCCCTGGGATACCACCCAAGAACACATAACTTATCTTTACAACAATACTTTAATCTTTAGTTATGAAATTGAAACATTGTTGGTTATCGCATTATTGGAATTTTGGGACAATGTTCAATGTACAAGAGACACATGAATAAATATATATATATATATAGGTAACCAACCTGACATGAGATACTTTGGAACATTTCGACATAGGTACAAGTACAATGGCAAAGGGAGCAATATGTGCTACAGAAAGATACGGACAAAAATAACCTTACATACCTTAGCCTCTCAATAAGAATCCACAATCCTAATGAATATAATGATCCAGCCCCTTACTCTACAATACAAGTACATAATGGAGTTTACGTCAACATCTAACCACCTTACAAGTGCAAAAGACGACAAAAGTTACATAATTGTCTATAACGTCATTTCCCCCTTTACAATGAAATTTCGGCATGACCATTCCAAAAATACTACAACATGCCATACATTAACCAAACATCATAACCAATAGCATTTCGCATCAAAGCTTCTTCTTTACACTTTCTCATTCACACCATATCACAAAGAATCCATCAAGTCACCTTAATACACCTCATAGCACATATCGGCCAAAATCCGATAATTTACACTTATGGAAAATAACAAGTTTAGAAATATAATCACACCATACATGTTGGTATTTCATCCATACCATGCACTTTCATCAAAACCACAAGTCACTTTTCAAGTTTAATTCACAAAATGGCACATCTTTTACCAAAGGGCAAAAGTGTCCTATTCAACCTTTCCAACACAACCATCATGATCTACACAATACTTCATGCATATAATATGCTAAATCACAAGAATAAATACTTACCCAAGCTTGCAAAGTGATGATCTTGTCCAAAGTGTTCAAAGGGAATAGTTGCCTTAGGGTTTTGGCAAAGAGAGAAATGTTTGAGAAAATATCAAAAAGTTATGAGAGTGTGTAATGAATAAAATCTGATTTTTCCTTGTCTTTTATAGCCTCATAAGTTATCCTTAGCCACTTCATTAGGCATTAAATGCCATGTCTCTATAGTCAACAAGAATGGGTCATTTTCCTTTGGGCTTTTCATTTTAGCCTCTCAATTTGGGCCCAATAACACATATTAGCTTAGACCACTAAATTAAATGTATAATCCATCATATATCTCATGTTTAAATAATTCCATAATGTCACGACAATATTCACTCACGAGATTCCCTTTCGTAGCCTCAATCGCAAAACTAGACATTCTAGCCGTCCATGGCTTAATTGAACATTTTTGGTAAATTCTTGTGTTTCATGGTTTGATCATGTAGGAGTGTATTAAGGTACTTGTAGCCTTAATAAGGAGTAAATAAACACCAAATAACCAAAAGAAACCATGGAAGAATCGACATTGCATTACGTAGCAAAACGAGCTCGGAAAGGTCAAAACACTTGAGCCCTGCGCCACTGCTGCAAAGCAGGGCAGTGGCGCGAGATTTGCAGCCCCTCTGAACCTGGAGGCTCGCGCCACACCACCTAAAGCAAGGGGTGGCGCGAGATTTTCTGCTTCTCTGAAGTTTTTTCGGTCTTTGCAAATACTAGCCTACCCTCCGATACCATCCAAGATACATACTTTTTGTACTTAATACTAAGGTAAACATGTCTCAAAGGCATCAAATAAGGTCGGAAATGTACGGGATATTACAATTGGGTATTTGAGAACCCGGTACAAAATCAATTTCATGCTCTATTCCTCTCAAAGGAGGCAATCCACTTGGTATTTCTTTCGAAAATAAATCTTCATAACCTTGCAACAAAGAAGAAACAACACTTGGCAAAGACAAAGAGGTTAGTTCATTGTTAGAAAGCAAAGAATAACCTTGAGGTTTAATAAATATGACTCGAGTAGCATCCTCAATATTTAACTCTTTTATGCTCTCTTGATTTTGCAAAATCATGCACATTTTCTCTCCTCCTTTAATTTTTAGCTTTTCTTGCTCACCTTTTTTTTTGTGTGTGATAACTCATTCTCACTTGAGCTCTCAACCTATCTTTTTTTCTCTCTTGAGTTATCATTTTTCGCTTTCTTACTCCTCTCTTTCTTTTCTCTCTCAAGTTTTTCTTTTAACTCTCCTATTTTTCTATATTCCTCACTCACTTGAAAAGGAGAAAGAGGGTTAAGAATGTGCTTTTTTCCATCCTTAACAAATGCATATTTATTTGACCTTCCATCATGTTTAGCCCCTACATCATATTCCCATGGCCTTCCCAACAAAAAATGACAAGTTTGCATTGTTACAACATCACAAAGTACTTCATCATGATAACTTCCAATCTTGAATTTTATCAACACTCTCTTGGTCACTTTGAGTTCACCACATTCATTGATCCATTGCAATCTATAAGGTTTTGGATGCCTTCTTGTTGGAAGTTTCAATTATTCTACCATAAAGACACTAGCAACATTGAAACAACTTCCACTATCAATGATAAAGAAACATAATTGCTCTTGAACTCTACACCAATTATGAAATAAGTTCTCCCTTTGATCAAGATCTTCCCTTGCTAGAGCACTCATACTTCTCCTCACAACAAGAATAAGTTTTCCATCATCATTAATTTCTTCTCCATCACCTTCTCCCATAAACTCATCACTACTATCATTTTCCCCATGGTCATCTTTAGATTCATTTTCCGTTTGATAACCACCATCATTCAATGCAATGATAGTTCTTCTATTAGGACATTTTCTTTATGACCATATCCTTGACATTTAAAACACTTTATTTTAGATGGAGTTTCAAGTTTAGCTTTGTTACCTCCATCCTTATAGTCCACCTTTGATTTGCCTTTGTCCAAGTTGGACTTGAAGTCTTGCTTTGCACCTTTGAATTTGTCCCAAGTAGAAGATGATTTCCAAACTTCCTTATTTTTAGCCCATGAAGAAGAAGAAGATTGCACCTTGACTTGTTCTCCTTTTGATGACCCTCCACCTTGATTGCCATTTGATAAGCTTCATATAAAGCAGAAAGACGATGCAATTTCAACGGTTATCTTACCTCCTTATTTAAGCCCGAGATAATCTTGCCACAAGTTTCACTTCTTCATCATTGACATTAGCTCGAAGCCTAGTATGCTGTAGCTCCTCATAATACTTTTCCACACTCTTGCTTCCTTGTTGAAGATTGTAATACTTCTGTAGTGTATCTTGTTCATAATCTTGACCCACAAACCTTTCTCTTATACGCCTTTTCATGTCATTCCAACTTGTAACAAAATCTCTATTCACCAAAGCATCTCTTTTAATTTTCTCCCACCATGTAGAAGAAAAACCCTCAAGGTTACTTATTGCATAATTCATTTTCTTGACATCACTCACATTATTGAGATTATATTGCTTTTCAAGCTTCACAATCCAATCAAGATATTCATTCGGGTCACTACTTCCTTTGAAGAATGGAAGTGTAACCTTGATGTTGTTGAATCCTCGATCTTCATCATCATTCCTTCTATTGTATTCTCTACCATCTACCGGATACCAACCTCCATTTCCTCCTCTTCTTCCTCTCCCACCTAACCTCTCTTGTTGAACTTGGTTGTTGACTCCATAATCATAATTATCACCATAAAAAAAATCATGCTCTTCAAGGTTATGTTGGACTCTCATTTGAGGTCTAGTGGCTTGTGGTGGAAGATTTGTTTGTTGATTTTCCCCTTTTGGAAGTGTTGCTTGATTGCAAACCCTTGGTAAAGTAGCATTAGGAGAGAGGGTATCTTGCACTATCAAGTGTGATGGAGTTGTATCAAGAGGAGTCTTACTTGATCCCTCATCATGTTGACCAATGGGATTGAAAATCTCAAGTGGTTGCTTTGCTATTTCTTGATTTCTCACTCTTCTTTCCACATCTTCCAATTTCCCCTTTATTTCTTTCATTTCTTCCAATAATTTTTGAAGCAACATTTCTGTTTTGCTAGAGAATTCTCCCTCCAATTGAGTCATTGTACCTACAAGAATAAATAAAAAGTTAGTAGAAAAAGTTCCTCACCACTCACTCACTTCACATATCCCTCTCTTTGTCACTCACACTCGTGTATCACTCTAAGGCCAAAGGCTTTTAAGGCCACCCTCAAATGAACTCACTTCACTCTTGCCTTTTACCACTCTTGAATAACCCAACATTGAGAGTCAACACCGTCAAATAATTCACAAGTGGTACTACTTCTTCGGGATGGAGTGGAGTTTATGTAAATCAAGAAAGAACAATTAAAAACTAAAGGACAAGGAAACAAATAAGCATACAACGAAATGAAAGAAAAAAGCACGAAAGAATTTGGCACGAATAAATTAAACGGATAAGAACTAGTTTAACATTAAGTATGAACTAATACTGAAAGTAAACTAGCTAGAATTAACAAGAAAAGAAGAGAAAATAAGTTGGAAAGATTTGAGCTATTTTGTAATTCTCAAATTCATCTTCTTCTCCAAGAAGAAATTCAAATTTTTTATTTATTTATTTTTTTGAATCAATCTCTACAAATGAGCTCAAATTTGAGATATAACTTTCCCAAAACACTATAAACAACTTCTAACCAACAATTTCTTCAAACAAACACTAAATCAACAAAATTCATTTTCAAGTTTCTTCAAAGCTTCAAATTTCAACAATGACTTTCAATTTTTTTTTATTTTTTTTTTCAACAAGAAAAACAACAATATGTAGTTCAAGAAACAAAATCAAACAACCTTCAATGAATCTAATCCAAGCTCTTGATACCAATTTGATGTGAAACAAGATAATGTTTAAAGATACAAATTCAAGAAGGATAGACACAATTAGATTCAAACAATTAAAAGATGTATTGGTGAAACTAACCAAAACACCACTTAATTGGAAATTAATAGCACCTAATCTATTAGAATCCTCAAGAAGGAATAACCTTACTTGCAAATCCTTGGACAAGATGTTGAAAATCAACAAAGGGTTTTAAGCTCTCAAAAGAGGCACAATTCTTCAAATGTCCAAAAACTAATATCAAAACCCTAATAGCTAACTATTTATACTAAGGGCTTAAAAAAGTAAAGAAAGACCAAATTTGCCTTCATTTAAATTGCAAGCTAATTTAAATGATAGACACTTAATATATTAAATATCTTCAAGTATTCCATGTTGGAACCTTCCAAACATTCCATCTTCATGCATAAAGATTGCAATGCTTGAAGGTCCTTAGCTTGACTCCTTGTGAAAGACCTTCTTGGAGGAGCGTCACTTTGATGTACATCAGGACATGGCCTTAGACAGAAGATTATGGAGAGCACAAATTAGGGTAGAGAGTTAGTTAGGTAGTTGAGGGTAGTCTGATACCTTGTTGTTCGTAGGTACAGATTTGTTGGTGTATGTCGTAGTACTAGTCGTATTCTTGTAGTTCTTGTTTTTGGTACCTATCATCAATATATTGTTTATCGTGTTTCTATTATCACATTATTTTATTGTTCTTATTAGTATTGTTATTAATTACTATGTTTTCTCAATTGTTCTCCTTTTCTTTAACTTGGATTTGTTGCTCTTGAGTTGTGGGCCTTTTGGAAACACTCTCTCTAGCTCCACGAGGTAATGATACGGTCTGCGTACACTCTGCCCTCCCCAGACCCTACTAGTGGGATTTCACTAGGTATGTTGTATTGTTATATATATACACACAAATGTGTATATAAAATGTATATGTTAATGATATGAAAATCTACAAATTAAAGTGATACACATATTTTCAATTTTTGCTTAATCTATATCTATATCTATAATCTATAATCTATAATCTATATAATATATATTAAAAGTGTGGAGTTCCTTAGAAATGTTGTTTGAATTTTTTGCCCTTCATTAAAAGACTCCGCTTTAGACAAAATTGTTTTTTTACTATTTTTATTTAATTATTAAAAATTAAAGAATCCTAAAATATATGGTAAATTAATATTGGTAAGTTTTCTTTTTTCTTGTGTACATAAAAGAGGAGTATTAAAATATATGGTAGGAGAAAAAACTAAAATATCCTTTAACAAGTGAAACCACACGTAAATCTAGGGATAAACCCTCACGTACCACTTCTTCCAGCAAAATACCAATTGCTTTTGCTTAGTATTTTTTTTTTTGTTAAATTGTTACTTCTTCGTCCAAAATCTTGGATATAAAGTTATATAAAGTCTATAGTTTATTTATTTTTATTTTTTTTGTATTTCTTTTTGGTTTTGAGCATCAAGTTTTATGTTGCTTTTCTTTATTTTAATTTAATCAAATTTACGTTTGTGTTTGTCTTTTGTATTTGATCATCAAGTTTTAGTTCTGTGGGTACTTCAAGATGAACAAGATCTATTTCTGCTTCTTCTTCCAAAACATTGGAGACAAAAGTAAGTAAATTCTATAGTTTATTTTTTGCTTTTGGATCTTTTTTCGTTCTTTTTGGTGTTTAGCATCGCTTTATGTTTATGTATGATTAGGTGCTTAGAATCTGATGTGGTTTTCTTGGAGCATCTACCATTTATTTCTTGATTTTAGGGTTATGTAGTCTTGATATGCTTCAATCTTATGCTTTAAGTGAGGGATGAAGGTAAGCAGAGAATTGGTTCAAGTAATCAAGTGAGTTTACTTTTCAGTTATAAATATTCTGTTCCCAAAGGCTCCTGTTAAAAATCTATTATCAGCCGATGCACAATTCACTCTCTTGTTATTTGTTACAGTGTGATAATCATTTAAATGACAAGTTTTAACATAGTTGGACTCACTTTTCAGCATCACTAGTACAAAAGTCTTGTGCATGTTGGCCTTGGTGATGATGATCAGTGCATTGAAGATGATTTTGCTGCAATTCCTGGATATCTTTTGGTTATTCATGATTACCACTATGAGTTTTGAGGATAAGCATGCAAGCTAAGCATGGCTAATGGTAATACCACATATGACATCCACCATCCATGCAAGTAAGTTTGCCCTAAAGTACTTCTAAATTGCGATAACGTTTTTTGAACTGTTTTTTCTTTAGCCAACGAACTATCAAACATAGACTTTAATAGGGGTAAAGTCTACATACCGTTTTCTTTATTGCTTATGGGCGACATTGAAAATAAAACATAATAGTGTCGATTCAGTTGGTGGAAGTCCTTTTAGTGCTTTTCAGCCAAAGAATGATGCCAACAATAGTGTTTCAGAAAACTTTACAGTATTACAAGCAAACCCAACAACGTTGTCTCGGTTAGTAAATTAATTTCAATGAGAGCTTATAAGAAGTTGTGAAATCATAGAGAATGTTAAATACCATATAATGATGGCAAGGCAGGGCAAGACTTCTTCAGTTCAGTACATATTTTGAGTAGAGCGTTTTCTTCACACAGTAGTGTTGGCGAAAATGCAGGATAGATTCCTTCACTTATTCAGATCAGAGTAGATCAATATCTAGTAGCTAATTTCTCCTTTTTTTGTGAAAAAAAGAGGTGCTTTTTGGTTAATAGTGTTTTCTTTTTTCTTTTCCATTTTCTTAGTTGATTATATACTTGTATTTGAGAAAGTGAGAGGAAAACTCGGTTGCCTTGTGATGAATAAGCTAAAGGTAAAACTAAATATTCAGTATTTATCCAATCGTTTGTTGTGAATGTTGCTATTAATGCATTACGAGTCTATGACGAATGGATTGTAAGTATATATTTCCTAATGATGCTTTAACAAGCTATTTTAGCTCATATCTAAGAGATGTATCTTAGTTTATTTGATGAACCTTATCTTTGATCAATTCTTCCTCTAGGTGTCAGCTTTTCATGTCGGTAAGTTGATGGGTAATGCATTAGTTATAAACTCTCTATGGTGCTTGTCGATACTATATTTTCAGAGGAAGGCAGAAAGGAGTTATGTCCACCCATACCAGTAATGTATTAAGTTTCAGAGGGATGTGCTGAAAGGGAACAAATAAAGTCATTGCAAGAGACACTTGGGCTTGCTACGAACCTTTATGGTTAAAAGACTTCTAAGGGATGTTGATGCAGTAGAAGGTTATTGGACATTCAAATTAATGCATGCTACAAGTAGGGATTGGAAAATAAAACTAATTAATTGATCAAGCAACGGGTTATGAGATAGAAAGAGCTTTAGAATATGAGTAGATATATAAAGAAGGGAAATTAAAGAAAAAAGAATAAGAAAAAGGAATGGAGTTCTTCTTATGGACTTTGCAAACGGTGTGCAAGAAGCCAAATCTTCAAGTTTTAAAGCTTGGTCATATATTTGTTTGACTAAAGTTGTGTCAAAAACGAAATACTCCCTATAAAACATAAACATACTACTTATAAATCAACAAAACGGGATGAAGGATAATACATTAGTGTTTTTTGTTGAACTTCGAGAAGACAAGATAGTATGCTATTAGCGGACTTTTAATACATGAAATTAAAGGCTCAATAATTTTGGAGAGTGGAGCCTGTTGTACTTCAATTTGTAATGAGAAGTACAAGTACGAGATAAGTATATCACACCACTTAGCCGGGATAAGTACAACACTTGATTAGTGGCGGATAAAGAATTTTCTCTAAAGTTTTGTTTAGCCAAGAGAGAATATATACACATATATAAGGACATAGAAACACACCACACTTGGGACGAATATTGCTAGGCCTGAAACAGAAAAATCTAATTGGAGATTCCAATTTATTTTCTGTTATTGGGGGCTTCAATATTTGTCGTGAATACTGTCTAATATATTCTTATTTAAAATCCCCTTGATTAAGTTTCTGCCAGTGTCATAATCATAGTGATAAAGACATGTTTATATAATCAAGCACTTTTTTTTTTTTTTGAAACAGAAACAATTCAATGGTACAATAGAATATACTGCTATATAACTTTGCTAATACAAAGTTTCCTAGAATATACTATATAGAATTGATCAGACTTTAAAGTACTGAAAACATATGCCTTTATATCTTACTTTGAATCGGTTACATCGAAACATAAGTAAATACAAAGATTAAAAAAACAAAGACCTGGAGCAGTGTTGGAAAATTATCTAACCCCTCTTCTAGGGTGTTAAGTTGACGTGGTAAACTTCAGTTATATCGTGGTAGAATAGATCAAAATTTTGCTCGGTACCACCGGGTTTTTGTTTCTCACTGAAGGAGCAAAAATGTACGTCTCCAAAACTTTGCCAGGCCTCCTAGGAGTTCCTTTCCCAGATGAAACATGTGCCACCAAATTGTTTGCATATGTTTGAACATTGTCCATAGTTACATAAACATCACCAGCACTTGGTCATCCTGTTTCTGTAACCACGACTTGCATCGCAGGCTGTCCAACTTTCTCCAATGCAACATACAGAGAGTCAACCATTGCATCAAACATGTTGTTGTATTGGAATTGGCCGTCACTTTAAACCGGAGCCGTGACGAACAGGAGAGGAGAGCATAATGGAGGTATCAAGATTGTAGCCATTGGAGTCTTCCTGGTATACCTGATGATGCTTGGAATGAGCTTTTGTATGCTGAACTTTTGGTAAGACTACACCAAAAACAAGAAGACAAAAATTCATAGGTAAAAACAAACACTCTGTTGCAAGAACTTTTAAAAAATATCGTCAGGTGCTTGTGTCATCATCCAAAAATAGTTCATTTAATTTCTGGAGGATCTAACACGGTGCAGTAACATCTTTGAAGAGTATGAGCAACATAGTATTTACAAACATTATAGTGCAAAGTCACTTCAAAAGTATCATTAGATTTGTTTGATCCTCCCAAAATAGTGCATTTCTGAATTATTCGACACGAATGCAATAACATTTTTTAGGAGAGTACGAGCAACATAGAATATCTGAGGAGTCTATGTACATTGAAATAATGAGTCAAGCCTATAATTAAAAATGTGCAGCCTTTTTCTTTCTTTCTTTCTTTTTTCTTTTTGACTTTGCTCTATATAGAAATAGAACAAAGAAAATTCAAAGAAAGAGTAAATTATATATGAGAGGAAGAGAGAGTTGAAGTTTTCCTTAGGGTATAGGAATTTTGTTGTTTAATTATAACTATTTCATGCTATAAAAACGTAAACTCTTCAATAGTTTATTTTACGGTATTTGTATTGAATAATTTAAGATATTGCACTTGTTGTTGTTTTAGATCATGTTACGCTAACAATGTTTGTCATAATCGTGATTTCCTTAAAACACTATTGTATCTTGTCCAAAATTTATGCGTTCAAGCTTTTTTAAACATAGCATATTTTTAATCCTTTGTCGTTAAAGTGGTTTAAATTAATTAATTGATGTTAATTGTGACACTAATCTTTGGATGTTTTTGATGAGAACTTGCGTGTCACGAACAACAAGAACGCACTTTGAATGTGTTCTTACTTACTACTTATATGTTTATCCACCAAATTTTGAATAATGGTCTAAGTATTAGATGACAACCATTTGAATTCATAGAAGTTGATATCTCATAATGAGCTATTCTCTTGTTTAAATTTATTTGTCTGATTTTGATTTGACAGTGAGTTGAAAAAAAAAAAACTTTTGAATCTTATGGTCTTAACCAAACAATCCATCTATAATAAGTATTTTGAAAATTTGAAAAAAAAATACTTCTACTTAATAACGTTTGAACAATATGTTATTATTCTTATAAAAGTTGAAAGACTAACTTATTCATTCTCATATTTCTAAAAATTCAAAGCACCTGACAATTTTTTTGAAGAATTGTGATAAAATTATAGTTTAAAAAATAATTAATAGTTTTTTAAATTTACATGTCTAATTAAAATATGATGATTTTGATTCAGAATAAAATTAATGGAACTATAATGATTTTTTATAAAATATTTTTAAAAAATACACTCTTTATAAATTAAATTAGACGTATATTTAGGGTCATTCATTATTATTCCATCTACTTAGAATTGTGTAGGCTAGCTATAAAAAAAAAATTTGGTAGGGAGTACCACCCCCGAATGGGCTCTACTCGACACAAATTCGGATTAATCAGGCTTCAATGTGGTTTCGAACACCGGATGGAAAATTTAAAAAAAAATGTGTAGGCGTACAACAATATTTAGGATTTTCAAACATTTATAGTATTCAAATTAATAATATTGACGTAAGACACACGTGCAACGCACGTATCCTAAACTAGTAATGTTAATAAACCGAATGCTATTTATGTTTTGAGTAGTTCAGCCTATAAAATAGACACCACGTGTATTAATTGTTAGGTAGGTTTTAAAAAATAATTTAAATAATTTTCGCTCTTTCCCATTCAAAGTAAGAAAAGAAATTAATAACCTTGTTTGTTTAGGATTTGGGAATAGGTTTTTCAATTTCTACTCAAAGTAGGCCTTGCACCATTATAAATAGAAATGTTACTAACTATTTTCGGTATATTAATTTTTTTGGGGGAATTGTATCCTTCGGACAATTTCTTCAATGGTTGATCACAAGACTTTGACTAGCATGAAGAAGACATTCTTTTACAAATTCATCCCATCAAAAGCTGAAGAAGAAGCCTGCGAAGCTAACAACACACCATGGGTACCAACTCGAGAACTAATTGAGATAAGGGACATATACCCCGCCTCGAAAATCGATTTGCAAAACCCGTGGCAGATCAAGAAAAAGATTACTCATGATGAGGTCTCTCTAGGAAAGGTGGTGATTCCATTTTTCGAGACGTTTGAGTACATGCTTCGATACTGGAAGTTGGACGTGGCCATAAGTTTGGTGAACGGGTACAAGGTGTGCATTGACGTTTGGGATGTAACTGAGGAGAATGACCCTAAGAAGTATGAAGGTGGATGTATTTGCTTTAGGAAGTTGTACAATGATGACTATTCCCTGTCGTGCATGGAATTGTTCAACGATCGCGGACTGGATGTTGGTGATGAAATTGGTCTATATTGGGATCCTAGGTCTTCAAGTTTAATGTTCAAATTACTTTCTCAAGTTTGCACTTAGTGAAAGCTAAGGTTCAAAAATAACATACCATAGTCTTTTTGTTAGTATTACTCTTCATATAATTGTAATAGCTAAATGATTAATGATATTTTTAATATTCTTAAAGTCAAAGTTTGTATGGCATTATATTGTTATTGAGTACTCTTGGAGACGTTGTGCATGATAATTGGGGGCAAATAAAGAAGTGAGTATATTTAACAAAGTTTAAATGGTCACACTAACAGAGTAGGGAATCAGAATAGCAGAATAGTTATTTTTTGCTAAGCAAGTTAAATTCAAGAACTCTTTATTGCTTATACACCTAAGATATGAGTACAATAGCTATAGTAGGTAAAGTTTAATCTTTATCGTTATAGTGGGTCTTAGTTCAATTATTTTAGAGTGAATGGTGAAAAATTCACACAAAGTATCACGTTTTTACGAGCTTCATACCTGAATTATCTAATGTGTGAGCTTCCTACCTAAACTATCAATGTTTATCAAAACACACCTCACTGTTATTAGCATTTAATGTGCAAGCAATAATTTTGTTACTCTGGCGTTATGAGAGTGCTTGCTCTCACTGTTGTTAGTATTTAAATAAGCATATGCTAATAGATGATCAATTACTAGTTTCAAGCTAAACTATAACTGAATATTACAGCTTCAGCACAAATGAGCCACAACTTTTAGAAGAATGCATGACTTAGGTAGCTTTTGGCCATAGATTTGAGAGTAGATTTTGAAAATTTTGCTTCAAATATCAGTTCGGTCATGAAATTTAATCTGATCTTCAAATATTTTCAAATTTCAAGTCAGTTTTTGAGTTTTTGAGACTTTCACTCACAAAATCTTTATATTCCAAAAATCATAACTTTAAAAACTCAAATTTTCATGTTTCAAGTTTCAACTTCAAAGTCAACAGTCAAACAAAGGTTAATCATGGTTAAGTAATGAACTTGTATATGAAAAACACATGTCTTTCCTTTGATTGGTGTAGTTGCCTTATTCTTCGTTCAAGTAATATAAATAATTAAATATTCCTACTTCATATTATATTTTGTAGGGACAGACCTAAACGAAGAGGTAAGGGATTTCAATTGAATCCTCTTCATCAAAAAATTACACAACCTAAGTGAAGAGGTAAGGAATGTTAATTGAATTCTCCTCATCAAAAAATTATACAATATATATAGAACAAACCGTATTTGTTTTTTGTTACATAGGAATTATTGAAACAGGTCTAACGACTAACATAAGAGATAATTCTAGTTTCATGACAAATGGGGTTCAAACAAATTTAAATCCCAAGTGTGATACATAAATATTTCTTAATCCTCTTACATAAAACTATAGATTTCTAACTTCGCTACTAATATCTTGCATAAAGCGATAAATATATTTTCTCATAACTTATTACATATATGTATAGACAAGTTATTTTTATACAAATTTAAAAATAAAACCTATGATAGTTAGAGGACATAAAGGGAAATAAACCCAACTATAAACCTTTATCATTCTCGATAACCCTATCAATCCTTAAGGGTCGTTTGATTTAATGTATTAGATAGGGAAAAGGCATAAGTATTCCCTCATTCTATGATCGGAGTTTCAGAAATATACATTATCTTTATTGGGGTCCTATTACCCCTAAACACATTTTTTCTTTTCTTTTTTGCACCTTATGTGTTGACGTGGACCAGACGTGAGAACACCTCCTTCAAGTGCATAGAGACCTAAAAAAAGGTCTAACTAATTAATATGAAATGGCTATATGTCAGTTCTAAGCTGATTTTCAAAAGCTCAATCAAACTCAAATTTTTAAAAACAACTTCATAATATCATTAACCCCAACAATCAATTCAGCCAATAACCAAGAATTTTGGATAAACCCATTTTTTGTTCTTTGAGCTTTTTCAAGATTCAACAATGGTGAATTCGAATTTCTTTCTCCATTTCTAAATCCCAGTAACGACAATAATGAGATTTACTTACTAAAAGAACATTTTCATCGTTAGATATACTCTTATTTTCACATATTTTCAATACACATATTGCTTATTCCATCTTCTATTCCGTATAATCTAATATTTAAGTTTTCATATAACTTAGTGTATATAAACGTTAAAATATTGAAATTTGATTGCTAGATGGAAAAGAGAGAAAATACTGGCAAGTATTTAAGGAGGGAATCCTAATGAACAACAAACATAATGTATATCATATACTACTTTCTTCGTTTATATATACACTAATTTCTTCGTTCATTTTTATTTATCACGTTTTTCAGAATTGTGCGAAATGGTGTGATCCATCTCTGGTGCAAGAAAAAAAAACAAAAAAAAAGGAAAAAAAAACAAAAAAAGAGGAGAAGAGGATGAGAACTTGAGAGATGAAGAGGGAAAAGAGTTATGTTGCGTGGTTGGTTGCCCCGATTCACCGAAGCTAAAAGCTCTTAGCCGGAGTAGTGATGAAGACAAAAGGGACTGGCTGGTTTTTCGTTAAAAGGGGATCTGAATAATTAAATTTAATTTAGGTGGATTTTTTAATTTGGACGATTTAATTAGTGACGTGGTCCCTTTTATTGTTGGCCACATTTAAAAGATCAGCTATGTTTTTCCATTAATAAAGAATAACATAAATAGACACTCTGTGTCGCGACAATGGTATAGGTGAGCCCAACTTATAATCATTATCAAGACATAGAGGTTGATGTATATTTGAGCTTTTCCCAAAAAAAAGAAAAGAAATAATAATAAAATTCCATGAGATCTATACGACGCCGTTTCAACGCCCCCTTTACATTACATATCTGAACAAAAGCCATCAGCTTGCTTCTCTTTTAAAAGCTTCTGAAGTACTGTAGCTTTTTCCTTCTAGGGTTTAAGATTTTCCCCCCAAATTCCCAACTGAAACATCGTCTCTTTCTCTTCACTAGGGTTTAACACCTTCTTCCCAATTCCACACAACCAGCAGCCATGGCGCGTAACGAAGAGAAAGCTCAATCAATGTTAAACAGATTCATCACAATGAAAGAAGAAGAAAAGAAGAAACCCAAAGAACGCCGTCCATATTTAGCCTCAGAGTGTCGCGATTTAGCCGAAGCGGACAAATGGAGGCAACAAATAATGCGAGAAATCGGTCGAAAAGTAGCCGAGATACAAAACGAAGGACTCGGGGAACATCGGTTAAGAGATTTGAATGATGAGATTAATAAGTTGATTAGAGAGAAAGTGCATTGGGAAAGAAGGATTATTGAACTCGGTGGACCGAATTACACGAAACATTCGGCGAAGATGACTGATCTGGATGGGAATATTGTTGATGTACCGAATCCTGGTGGACGTGGTCCGGGTTATAGGTATTTTGGTGCTGCGAAGAAGTTGCCTGGTGTTAGGGAGTTGTTTGAGAAGCCGCCTGAATTGCGGAAAAGAAGAACTAGGTATTGTTTTAGTTGCATACGTTCATTTATACTGAGTTTATTATCTTGTTTTAGTTGTGAAAAACTGTTTTTTTGACTAGCTTAGGATTTACCGAGGACAAGAATTAGGGTAGAGAGATAGTTAGGTAGTTTAGAGTTGTCTCGCTTAGCCTTTCATACTAGTAGTCTAGTATTACCCTAGAAGTTTATTGTTATCTTATCCCTGTTACTATTAGTATCTCTTGCACTTTGATTATCATTTTACTTTGTGCTAGTGCTTGCTCCGTTTTAGTATGCTTTTGTTGCCATTTTTGTCTTGGCTTTTTCACTCCTGTTGTTTTCGTTTCGAACTGCTATGTAATGCTTCTACCTGATCTGATGATCTATTGGTACGGTCTGCGTACACACTACCCTCCTCAGACTCCACTTGAGGGATTACACTAGGTATGTTGTTGTTATTTGTGCTTGTTTAGTAATTAGTACAATGTTATGTTACGTATCACGATTAGCTTTTCCAGAATTCGTAGAAAACTTGATAGGAATTTATCAAAAATTATTAATCTGTGTTTGACCCACATTGTGGGAATACACTGGGTATGTTGTTGTTGTTGTTGTTGTTGTATTAATCTGTGTTTGTGATACAAATGTACTGAAAAATTTAATTACGAGAGAGCTGGGCTTTGAATTCTAGCTGTACTAATATTTATGGATTACATTGATAGAAGAAGAAGCATATTCAAAGTTACAAACCTGTATTTTTTATTTGATAAAATGCAAGTTTACCGAAAAGCTTATATTTTTTTTGATAAAGTTATAACTTTTAGTAATCAAAAAAGCATACTCTTATACAAGAAGTATACAAAAAAGTAAAAAGCTACAAAGAGAGATGGTTTTCTAACACCTAAAGGAATCTTATGTGTGCACCATAAAGAAATAAGGAATAAAATACTACTCCTTAACTGAAGAAAGTTCATTACTAACTTAAAAGCTTACACACAACACTGGATTTTGAATATCGACTTAGCTACCAAGGAAATCCACATAGACCTTCATAACAATTAAAGGAGATTGGGAGAAAATGAAAGGGAGACGTGATCCAAAATTAAAGAGACATTGTTATTCCACTTTTATTTCCATTAAATGTGGTGACATGTCAATGACTTGAGCACACACATGAAATCATATAACTGAATATGACACTCTGGAGATGGATCTTTGGTTCAGACAAATAGATTTGTGAAAGACTAAGCATTACCAATGATTAATTTGCAATGGTTTTCGGTTTCCCATCACAAACATGTATTTGCTTAGCAGATTTAAATAGAGATGACGTAGCTTAAAATTGCTTATTGTTTTTTTTGGTTGATAAGTTTATTAAATGTCATTGATATGTTTGACAATGGTGTTTTGTCCGAGTTCTTATAAATTCCTTTTTCCCGATTGTAACTAAGCAATAACATTAAAGCTAGTGTCCACTACTACAAAAAAACTCAACCTAGCTTGCTTCAATTGCATTCTCCATTCCTTAAATTTTTTCAGTTATTTCAAGTGTCGTCTTTGTTTGGGAGGAAACAGAGAAAGAGAGAGAATGGAAAAGCAATGATAAACTGATGGCTGTGGTTTTCAATAGTTTCTCTTTAGAATACAAAATGATATAGTAAAGATAGAACTATTTCACATTTCTTGGCAAAGGATATGTTGCTCAGAGAACTTGGAAATTTTTTATGATCCTTTGGGTAGTGTATTATGGAATACCATTAGAAATGATCATGTTCAATTGGTGGGCTGTATCCTTAAAAACAGAAGTCAAGGATTGATTTTCAAGCTACGACTATTTCTACCTTCTTGAAATAGTTTTCTAAAAGTATGCTAAAGGCAATATTTCCTTGGCCCAAAATTACTTGTTGAAGACATGATCAGAGTTTCATTGGATCGGGGAGGTACTTCTGAAGGGAAAGAGGGTAGGGGGAAGATGACAACTGTCTTTATTTTTTTGGATAAAAGCCGGAAAAATCCCCATTACAAATGAGATTAGCAAGGATATCTAAGAGAAATAAAATATAGGTACAATGTTAACCTACTTCAGCAATGTAATAGGTTAGCAAAATCTTACATGTATGTATATATGTGCCTATAGATGTATAATATGCAGATATGCATGTATGGTATACATACACTTATACATGTTATATGCATGCAATATGTGCATATATATATACACACATACATACCTTTTTTATGTTGATCAAGTAAATGATTTCAGTGATAATGACAAGGCCACAATGGTCGTATACAAGAGGTATACCCCCCCACCCCCCACCCCAAAAAAAGAAAAAAGAAGAAGAGAAACTTGCGAAATATGGTTCTCTCCAAAAGACACACAATTCTCTATACAAACTAGAACTACATGGGTGCACCAAAAGAAAAGAAAATAAGGGAGCGGAGACTACTCAATTGAGCAAAGCTCATATCCTCCCCTTCAAAAGCTCTCCTCTATTTCTCTCTTTTCAAATGATCCACAAAAAAGCAAGAGGAGTAACACTCCAAGTTTTGTGCCTTCTTCCCCTAGCTCCATTCCTCCAGTTGACATAAAGTCCTTCACGGACTTTGGCATTGCCCAAGAAACACAAACCATTTAAAGATATCCTACCATAACCTCATGGTAGTTTGCAATGTATTAAAATATGATCAACGTCCTCACCTGCCTCCTTATACAGGGAAACACCAACTTATGCAAACAACCTTCCTTTTCTTAAGATTCTCCGCCGTTAAGATCACCCCTCTAGTTGCCAATCAGGTGAAGAAACACCCCTTTCTTGGCACCTTAAGGTGCCCAGATCGAATCATATGGGAAACTGTTCTCTGCTCTACCCAAAAGCTTCTCACAGAAGGACTTGACAGAGAAAACTTTGTTAGTTCCCAAGTCCCAACTAAAAGCATTAGGTTTGTCAACTGGCTTGCAATGCTTGTGAAGTAAAGCTAGCAATCTTTGAAGCTTGGTCACCTCCCAATCTTATCTTGGAAATTCCACCTGAACCTCAAATCTCAAAAAGCCCCTATACAAAATCGAAAATAATCCTTTAGGGCACACCAAACTCTGCACCACTTTTGCTCCCCCAAAACTAACTCTATTATCAATCCCAACCTTAAAAGTAATGTTGTCATTGAAGGCTTCCCATCCCTTCATTATATTCCTCCACACACCACACCTATAGGGCATAGTAATCACATTAGTTTTCCACACCCCTCCATTACTCCATATTAATCCTCTATCCCTCCTCTCCATAAAGCTTCTTCTTTCCCAAATTAGTAGATAAACTTGATAGGAATCTCCACAACCATTTACCCAAAAGTGCCTTGTTCAAAACTTTCAAGTCCTTAACCCCAAGCCCTCCCCACGTTTAGGAGCTGTCACGATCTCCCATCGAACTTAGTGGAATTTCTTTGCCTCATTCACTGTATCCCAAAGAAAGTTTCTTTGCAATCTTTTAACTTTCCTATAACAACTGTTGGGTATTGAACATGGGCATGCAATATGTAGGACTAGTTGATATAGTGCTTTAATAAGCATTCCCTTCCCTCCTTTGGACAAATATCTCTTCTGCCACCTTGGCAGCCTCAGTGTTGTGACAAGCGCCGAAGCGCTCGCTTAAAGCGCCAAGCGAAGCGACAGAGGGTCGCTTTTTTTACCTGAAGTGATGGGGCGAGAAAAAGGCGCACGCTTCAGGCCTAGAAGCGATGAAGCAGAAAAGGCGAGAAAAAGCTCGCTTAAGTGCTATTTAAGTTTTTTTTTTGGGGGGGGGGGGGGTTTATTGGTTTATTCTAATTAAAACCCTTAAGCGACTTCTTCGACTGTGGAACTGCTTCTGCGACTGGTATGCGACTTCTTTTTCTCTATTTCTCTTCTTCTTCTCTGTTCGCAACTCTGGTTTTTACTCTTCTTCTTCTCGATTTCTCTTTTTCTTCTCTGTTCTTCGCAGCTCTGTTTTTTTTCTCTCTTCTTCTTCTTCTTCTCTGTTTTCCAGCTCTGTTTTTCTTCTTTTAATTTTTTCTTTTTGATGTATGTGTTCTGACTTCTTTCTTTATTCAATGGCGCAAAAAAGAGATCTAGCTTGTGCGTATGGAATTTCAATAGGCACTAACACACGAATAAAATGTGTTTTTTGTGACAATAAATATAACAGTGGAATATTTCGTCACAGGAAACATCTTATTGTTTGTTTCTCAATCCATGTTAGTTGATTAAGACGCGAGACTTATTTTTAGTACTTTAGCAGTTTGCTTGGATGCTTGTTAGGACTATCTATTGTCTTCTTAATTTAAGAATTGAAAGATTTTGTTATCTATTGAGTTCGTGGCTATTTATTTATGCATATAAAAAATATTTTTAAATTTTGTACTAAACAGCGCTTTAATGGAAAAAAGCGTGCACTTCGCTTCACGCTTCTCGCTTCTGTGAAGCGAGCCCTCGTTGCTTTTTTCCGCCTCTCGCTTTTCAAAACGCTGTGAATGATCAGACTCCAAACGCCTTTATCCTTGTTCGAGACCATAGGTAAACCCATGTAGGTAGGGAGAGCCCCTACCCCTACCCTGCAATGCAAAACTCGGGCAACCTGTATATACGTTATATATGTATATATGAAATCACTTTTCATGCTGACATAATTATGCTTTGCGAATTACTGCAACCAAACCAAAATTACTGAATGGGGTAATTATAGACATTTCTTATGTGTAAATATAACATGCGTTTTGTGAAAAAAGTAGGGTTTCGTAGTTGGAAAAAAATAATTCTGATGGAGAAAAAAAGTTACTATTTAGCACTTTGTACTTGAAAAACCAAGTAACTATGACCCCCTCTATTCTTCTTTTTCATTTAGGTGTATGCAATGCAACATACATTAATTTAGGGGTTGTTTGGATTAATTTTTTTTAAGTGACTTATAAGCTAAAGTACTCTGTGTCTTTACCAAACACCTCCAAAAATTAAAAAGTGCTTAAGAGCCAAAAGCACCTAAAAATAAGTCAATCCAAAACACCCTCTTAGTTGGGAAAAGACATAAGTCACACCCTTTAGTTGTTCAAAAAGGTCATTTACACACTGATACTTAATACTTTATGGGTGACTTATTATCTCCCTATTCTTATTCAAGATGAATTTACTTACCCCCGAAAGTGGCACAACCAGATTCAAGGCAAGCATTGTTTTACACGTGCAGTCACATGGTTTTTCTACAATACTTTTTTCTTTTTACCTACTTTAAACTGGAATAGCCACAACACCCGCATCCAAGGGTGTGGCCTAGTGGTCAATGAAGTAGGTTGAGAACCTGAGGTTTCAAGTTCAAATCCCAGCAGAGACGAAGAATACTAGGTGATTCTTCCTATCTGTCCTAGCTTTGGTGGACAGAGTTACCTGGTATCTGTTGCTGGTGAGAGGTGGCAGGTATCCCGTGGATTTAGTCGAGGTGCACGAAAGCCGGCCCGGACACCACGGTTATCCAAAAAAAAAAATAGCCACAACACCCCTCCCTTAATTCCTCCCATCATTGACTTTTCCCCTCTGTCCAAAGAAGACTTTGAATCATCTGAACCTCCACCTTCACTCCAATTACCATAATCACCATACCCACCATCTTCATTACTTCATTATTCTTGCTTCCACAAACACCCACCCATTCCAACAAAATACATTGGACACAAAAGTTTGTAGACCCGAAATAATACCAGCAGTAGCCCTTACGTCTCATCTCTCTCCTCTCTTTCTCTCCATCATTGCCTCGCCGGGAAAGTCACTATTAGCAAATCTCCATCTCTGATTTCAATATACAAATGAAACCCCAAGAGCTCTGCCGGACAATGTCTTATATTCATCTATGAATTGGAAGAGATTCTAACCAAGAAGTTCAAATGGGGGTCTCACCGAGGAAGTATTTTGATCAATGAATACTATTTTCCTGGTTGTACTTTTAGAATTTCTACAAGATAAATTAGCTCTAGGCCCAATAATGCTTTGCTTTTAGGATACCACTTATCAACATCATTTTGTCGAATTTTAAAGAAAGATTTACCATCTTTCATCAAATATAATAGTCAGCCATTGCCCCATTTTGCATAACCTCTACAGAAATTTCAATTATATCATCAGAGGGCATTATTTGTTATTCAAACTTGATTCTACCATTATTTTAGAAAAGAAAAGGGTTATTTGTGAAATATAGTTGCAATGGCCGGTTACTGATGTGGTGGGTGGAAATGATTCCAGCACTTTGCATTAGTGTTAAGAGAAGCGTGTGATTATGGTGTAGAAGAAAGACATAAAATTACTTTAAAATCCCTAGTTAAATATGACTTTTGTATTTAAGGGAAAAATAAGACAATCAGTTGTTGACATGTGGCAAAAACAATTTCTTTTAACATGTTCCAGATGCCCTTCACATGCCTTACTGAAGGTAAACCCAGACTGCCTTTGCCATGTGGCAATTTTGGGTGGTGTTAGTACTGCCTAAAATAAGAACGGGGGGTAATAGGTCACCCATAAAGTATCAGTGTGTAAATGACTTTTTTGGACAACTATGGGGTGTAACTTGTGTCTTTTCCCATTTTACTTTATCTTAATATTTGCGAATAAAGTCAAAGGTTCAAATTTATTATGTTCTGTATGAACATAAATTAAAAAGAGAAGCTATAATTAATGGACACTTAGCGTGTACCTAAATGAAATGGATAAAGAGGAGCTGTAATTAGATTTTTTCAATGTATGTGGCATGCCGGCAAAGGTAAGAAAATTTCCCTCCGTCAAAATATTTTATTTCTTGGAGAATTTTTTTTTTTAAAAAAAAACTTGGTAACTTTAGGAGGAAAAAAAATTGATGAGACAACCAAATTCATATTTTGAACTGCAAAATCCTATTTTTTACAAAGGCATGATATACATTTACACAGATACCCCCATTTTGAATATAGGACATAATTCTTATGCTTTTCTGTGCCTTTCCCTTTTGACTACCCTGATGGTTCTTATGAATTAGATTCAATAGAACTTAGTCAAACCCTGTTCTCCTTTGTTAAGGTGGAGAATTCACCAAGAAGTCTACTTCTTTATCATTAATGAATCACATTCCATTAGCTAGGATTTTATTTCATTGTCAAAGCAATTCCAGTCATGTTTATTCTTTTACTATCAAGCATGAGCTAAATGTCTCAATTTCTCAAAAAGTAATTCGATTAATGGGGATTTTGAGGGAAAACTGTTCGTCTGGTTTTAAGAGCAAACTCCATTTAGTTTTTTCATGTTAAAATTTGTTTTTATCGAGTGATTAACAATGTGGAATCTCCAATTTCAATATGAGATTGGATATGGACTCAAAAGGCAGTGAGAAAAGTATGGTTTCCCTTTGGAGTCTAGTATCTGTCAGTTAGCTTCTTATGGCTTGATATGATGTAACATAAGCATAGAATCAATGTTATTAAAAGCTCGCTAAAGCCTTGAAGCTCAGTGAAGATGCATATTTAGAACACCAAGAAGCACATTTTGGCAATGTCTGTGAAGTGGAGAAAAAGAAAGTTGACAACAACCCCATCTGATGGCACTTCTTCCAGCTTGCTTACAGTTATCAAATAAGCAGTCAGGAAGGGGGGAGCCTTGGGTAAGTGGTAACTGATAAAGTTGTTGGCATGTGACCAGGAGGTCACGAGTTCAAGCCTTGGAAACAACCTCTTGCAAAAATGCAGGGTATGACTCTGTACAATAAACCCTTCTGGTTCGGCCCTTCCCTGGACCCTGCACATAGCGGGAGGTTTAGTGCACCGGGCTGTGTTTTATAAACTTGCAGCTCAAGTTCATAAGCAGTGGGATTTGCTGCACTGAACATCGTTTCACTTAAAGATTGAATCCCAATACTAGCCCTGCTATAACTCTTATCAAGTAGCACTTCTTCCAGCCCACTAGCCTTGTCACCAATTTTATGACATGCTTCTTGCATTAACATTCTTATATAGTCATCACAAACGTAATTTAATTAAAAGAAAGTTCAGATTTTTTCTTAAGATATAATCTGGACAGATTGCAGTTAGTAGGTCGCAAGTGGTCTGATGACTTGAACTTCTTAAAATATATGTGGAATTCTATTTATGAATAAAAATTTAGTTTATCAGAAATTTTGTAGCTTTGTGTTGTTTATGCATGTATATGATGACATCTCATATATGGCAAGTCGGTATATTTTCTTCATGCTTCGAAGAGAAACACATTCTTGGAATAATCAGATTTGTTTTCTTGTAACTGCAATGTAGTCATTTACATATTATTGTATTTAACAATCTAGGTTGAATGAAAGAATCTTTGTTGGACACTTCTAAAAAATTTTGTATATATTACTGTCATTTAATGTTTTTGTGTGGATACATTTTAGATTTTCTTCTGCTTGGTATTTATTTCGGGAATTCTTGTGTTGATTTGTTTGCTGAAAATTTGGAGGTATGATATATACAAGAGGATTGATGCCAGCTACTACGGGTACAGAGATGATGAAGACGGAATATTGGAAAAGTTGGAGGGTCCAGCAGAGGAGAAGATGCGGGCTGCAGCTGTGAGAGAATGGATGGAGATGGAAGAGATAAAGAGGGAAGCCAAGAAGGCGGTGAAGAGTGGGGAGGTAGTAGAGGTTGGTTTGGGATCAAAGATATTGTTTGAGGAGGAAGAGGATGTGATAGAGGAGGAGAGGATGGAAAAGGAGAGGGAGGAAAAGGACAGAGAAAAGGAATTTGTGGTACATGTACCATTGCCAGATGAGAAGGAGATCGAGAGGATGGTGGTGGAACGGAAGAAGATGGAGCTTCTGAGCAAATATGCTAGTGAGGATTTAATGGAAGAGCAACTGGAAGCTAAGGCGATGCTTAACATTCAAAGGTAGGTGCACGAAGCAATCACATAGAGCATATGGTTCTACTTGATGTAAAGAGCAGTTGCTGCTGCCTTTTCTACGATGATCTGTAGTAGCGTTTTTGTACTTCTTTCAAGTGTAGCAAACTAGCAATGAATAGAATGATAATTTCAAGCTTCTATTTCCCACCTAGACCAAGTGGCTCGGATTCGTGCTATAGTTCGTTAGCTTTCTACAGAAAGCATTTCTCTCCCATTTGGCAATTCACTCGGAAGTGCAACGAGCTATCATTTGCACTTCAATCAGCTATATAACATTGATTTCCAGTTGCAGAAAAATGCAAAAGAAGTGCATCGGAGTATGGTTTAATCAATGTTTACTCTTGTAAATTTCATTCGATCTGTGCTCAATTTCATTCCGGCCAATGCTGAACAACAAACAGAAACTACACCATCTATATTTTCTTCCAGCATCAGGTGATTATTTGCTACCTATTATATGTTATGTCCCAATCATTATGTGTGTTTTGTGATACCCTTTAATTCATACTCCCTCCATTCCAAAATAAATAAATCGTGGAGACTTTTTTTATAGTTCAAAATAATTGAATTGTTTAAAGTTCAAGATAACTGTTTAGACCTTTTTCCATAATTACCCTTTGTTTTAATGATGTTCTTAACTACTTTATTTTTTTCTAGGAGAATAGGTTGAACAATCAAAAGAGTAATAGTGGAAAGTAGCCTTAAATTTATGTCCTTAAATGTTTTTCTTAATAGGTGTGCGTTACCTCAACAATTTAATTATTTTGAACTAGAGGGAGTACCTTTTTATTTCACTTAATATTTGATTAAAATAGTCTTCCAAAAGAACGATTTGCATTATTAACGCAGATTTCAGGTCTATTGTTTTCCGTTAAACCCTTTTTAACTTCCTTTAGAGAAGTCTAATTTGATCAAACAAGAATGGAAATTCAAAGTAGTGTGATACAATTAGAGTTGCGGAGATGGAGAAAGCTCATTCTCCTTAACAGCAAAGGTCTTTTCATGAGCTGGGCTCAATCTTGTGACTCTGTTATTTTACCGGTCTGTCAATCTCATCAGATCTTAAATGCATGTGAAGGGTCGAAAAGATATAAGATGACATAGGAAACGAACAATCAATTAAGGTCATTGGGTTCAAGAACGGCAAATTTGTGAAGCCAATGTGACTTGCAAACGTCTAAAGAAGAAAACGCAAGGTTTAAATCTTGACACCTATGATGGTGGAAGATAATCTGATAAAATAGTTGAGGTGGACTCAAGTTAATTCCAATAAAAAACAAAGAAGGTTCTAACCACAATTCGAATTCACTATATCATGCCATCTTATCCAAAGCCAATTTCACTTGGATCAAGATCAGTCAGTAACTCCTTCAAATGAACAGAAGGGACAACTTCCCCATCAGCCATCAGTAACATATGTGATTTCCAATGGTTGCTTTTTTAAAAAAAAATAAATAAATAATAATAACATATATTATTATCTTTTTCATTTTTACTAAACTTGGGTCAGCAGTAATTAAATTATATCCACTGTACATACACTATAGTTACCCAAAAAAGACCTTTTTTTAAGCTAGAGTAGTATAGTGGTCATCATATATTGCACTGATCCATGCTTTATACAAATCAATTGAAAAGAAATTTTCCCAAAAAAGACTTGACACAAGAAATTTAGATTATGTGTATAGTTTTTTAAGGATATAATATTCATCAATATCATGCAACTGGAAATCTTGAATCCCAAAAAATCAGCTACTATTACATGGGTCAAAGCCAAGCAGGTTTGTCCCAAGAAATAAAGCCCATTTTGTCTCTGTCATTGAATTGTCAAATCCCTTATTGCCTGCTTCATGGAACATAACACAAGTAAATGTCACACAATTAATTAATGCAAAACTTCACATATAACCAACTTATACCCCTCTTAATTAACTTCTTAGTCTAAGTTTTAATAATTATATTTTATAGATTTCAGTTAGTGATTAAATGTATTTAGGACTCTAATATACAAATATTAACTAACAGATTTTTATTACTACTTCATTTATGTTTAGAGATAAAAAAGGAAAGGGTAGTGATTCACTTCCTTTATTCTTTCAAACATATCTTTTTCAAATCTTTTATTTCTTCCTTTTCCATATGGACTGTTATAGCTTACCTTTTAATTTTCAAAATACAAAAATAGAATTCAAACTAAAATTCCTCTGATTTCTTCGTATGACTTCAGAATTTCTATATATACCAGCACATGACAACTGTCTAATTGTATATGACGGTTATTTGTATATATATACACATTAAAAAATTGACATGGTTTACATACTTAATTGTGTGTAACTAACTGAAAAATAAAACATATATAGACATACGTATATCTATTATATATACATTCATACGAATATACATTTAGGTATATACAAAATACCTTCGAGTCATTCACAACGTCGTTGCTCCCCCCTCTGGAGTGAGAATTCTTGGAACCTTTTTCCTTTTCCTTTAGTTTATACAAAATATCAATAACAGATTATACAAACTGAGATATACCTAGTGTCTAATAGAAGAACAAACATAGTTTATACAAACCAACTTCAAAATATACAATTTAGTTATATACAAACAAATGATAGTTGTATACCTATACGTAATGTATAAAATATGAACCAACATATTTTATACAAATCAAAAACTAATTATACAACTTATATGTGTATATATATATGTATATGTGAACACATGACAACTTTCTATTTGTATATGACGGTTACTTGTATACATATATACATCAAAAAATTGACATGGTATACATATTTGTGTGTAACTAACAGAAAAAGAAGATATATATATATATATATATATATATATATATTGTATACGTATTGAAACATTTTTCGCATGAATTGGAAGAAAAAATTTGAAGAAATATTTCAATGTATTTATACATTCAATGTATTTATCCACGAAAATTAGGTATGAATAGAAATTCAAATATAGAATTGATACAAATAAAAATTAGCTCCGAATTTAATATTCAAATACAAATACAAACGCTTACAACTCATATCTTCAAGATAAATACAAATTGATACAAATTCAAATATATAAAATGGATATAAATTCAGATCATATGTATAAATATACAAACTCAAATGTATATATGTATACAAATTCAAAATCTATGTGAAAAAAATATATCAAAATAAATACAAACGCACTGATAGAAATATACAAACAAATTCACTTTATGACTAAATATAATTTATACAAAATACCTTTGAGTTATATACAAACACTTGATAGTTATATACCTATATGTAATATATAAAATATGAACCAGCATATTTTATACAAATAAAAAACTGATTATACAAGTTATGAATAAATTTTTGGGCAAAATACAAAAATATACTATTTAAGAGTCAATATAACAAAACCTACCAATAGTTTCTACTTTTCAAGAAAAAAGACTGACGAAGATGGTGGAAAATTTAAGAAGAGAGAGGTGTGAAGAGAGAAAAAAACAAATAAATGGGAAAATATATGTACAGATCAACACATATTCTGAAAAGTGGCCAATTTTTAAAATTAAACTAAAAAATAAATTAAGTGCTCAATTAAGTCAGCCAAAATTTAAGCTAATTAGATGAGAGAAATTAATTGCATGTTATACAAACTATCATATTTGTATATGAGGGCCCACTTAAATAATAGTTCTTTAACTAGCTTTTGACTATGTCAGGTAATTATTTTAAACATTAACCATGATAGATAATTAAGGACCCTTTTTATCTATGCTATGTAATTTTTTCATTAATAATTAATCATGATGTGACTATCTCACAAAAAAAATAAAAATTCTTTAGTGATCTGAAATTCATTGAGCGAATTATTCTATAACGTGCTGACCGATTAATCTAGATTCACGTTAGATAGGGCCACAAAAGGAGATTTAAGGGCGTTTTACCAAAAAGTTTTCATTCCTACGTTTCGAATATGATACTCTGATCAAGGGCAGAATGATCCTAACTATTCTAACATCCGACTACAGCTCTTGGTGGTACGTGACTGCCTCAATAGTCAATAGTGCCTATGGAAAAGGTAGGAAGGCGTAGAGGGGTGGGGCGAATCTATGTATATCAAAAGGTGATCGGTGAACACACTTCTCCTGAAAACTATGTAGTGCATATGTACAAATGTATGGATATTTCTTTTTATGCATATACATTATCTCAAACATTTTTAACAATTTTCTTTTAAATTTTGTCATTGGAGATGAGTTGCACTACCACACTATTATATAGAAATAGATGTTCAATTTGTTGAGCCAATGGATTTAGGCTTAAGTCATAAACGGTCCCTTAAAGTTGTCTGCATAATTCACTTAGGCACCTCAACTTAGCCTTGTTCCTATTAGACATTCCATTTTTAAAAAATATATACCTATTAAACACTTTTCAAACAGCTAGACAAAAAAGGGAGTGTGTGTAATGCACACGCTGATGATGTGTCAAAATAACGAATCAAATGGTGGCATATGATATTTTCAATTAAAATAATCATAAAAATGAATTTTGAGGATAAGAAATAATTTTAGCAAAAAAAAAAAAGCAAAAATTCATTTATACATTGATCCCTTCCCCAACCTTCCCTGTTTCTCCTCTTTCCCCGCTATAGTAATTCTCCCACCATCTCAGTCAAGTTTTTTGATTTTCCATATCTTTTCCTTCTTATTCTCCTCTAATAATGTTCTCCTACATATTTTTTCTCCGATTAACAATCTTCTACTTTTAGAAGAATAAAAAAAAAATGATACAAAGGAATTATCATTTTTAGTGAACATAATAAATCATATCTTGAGGAAAAAAATATCTCAAGCAATATTTGTTCGAATCAGAAGTGGGCGGAGGAGCAGCCATGGTAACACAAGGAAAACAAAAGACGAGAGGAATTCTGTTTAGTGGATAAAAGCTAAGGGGTTTATTTTTTTTTTTTTTTTTTTTTTTGTTATGTACAGAAGTTTTAGGTGAAGGTAGATATAGATGTAGATTATTGGTGGGGGAGTGGTGGACTTATGGTGGTAGAGTGGTGGCAGGGAGCAACGAGGTTTAAAAATAAGAAGAAAGGGGGAAAAAATTTAAAAAGAAAAATAATAATAAAGAAGAAAAGAATATTTTTAGGAAAAAGATGTTGAAAGGCAGATTCACGCATCCAGTGAACAACAATCAATGTGCCACGTGGGCGAAAAGTGTTTAAGTGACTCAAATGTGCAGTGGTAAAAGTGCTCAATAAGAACACGACTAAGTTAAAGTGTCTAAGTGAATTTTTTGAACAACTTTAAGAGACCGAGATGAATTAAGCCATGGATTTATGAAAGTCCCATGGCATGAGAAGGACTACTAATTTGTGGTCTGAGAATGATAAAACAAAATCATAGAAGATGGACAAACTATTTTTGAACCAAAAAAAGGATGTTGGAAAGTGGAAACACTCCTAACTTAGCAACTTACTCTTTGCTCTTTGTACTAACAACGTAAACGTAAACAACAACATATCCAATATAATCTCACAAATGAGAATTGGGAAGAATATGATATATCCAGACTTACTTCTATCTTTGTGAGATAGAGTACATACAATTAGATAGACCCTTGGCACAACAACACATAAACAAAACAGGCTAGAAAGGAAAAACAAGAAATAACAAATAAGAAAAACGAAGTAAGAGATACTATGCAAATACTAAATAGTAATAATACTACTAAGGAGAAAGAAGACTAGCCCATGTTTCTCTCATATAAATAAAGATGCATGCACAACACTCCGATTACCTATTAATCTTCAACTTAAACATGTTATAGTAAAAAGAATTAAATTACTGAAAAAAATAAAGCATAATGTAAATCAAAGATCAAAATTAAATTCCATTTACACAAAAGTCAAGAGTAAATACTCAAGAAAGCTCAATTTTTCAACCATCTTTTAATTTGCCTTTACTTGCCTTTCCTATTTTTGCTAACATTTAATCCTTCCCCTTACAAAGTGACATAAATAAATGCTGCGACAGTTACCCAATTTGTGTAAATTTGAATCCACAGTCAAATACTCACGGACTGCAAAACCAAAAGAACAAAAGTAGGACAAAAAAAATAAAAATATTAAAAGGAAAAGAAATAGGATTACCCTTTGGAGCAATTGTTCTCTGAAACGAATGGATTTAATAGGTCAGAAGAACAGCAACAAAACAACAACAAAAATTTCCTTCAAATTCCAGACTAGTCTCACTTAAAGATATTCATTTTTGAAATAAATAAATAATAAAATTTGCATGAAAAATATTTCAACCCAAGGTGAAAGTTTTGTTAAAATTATTGTTGTTGTAATTATACATAATTTCAATTAATTGAGAAATATGATTTTGGTCCTTTTATGTAGTAAATGTATTATATCTGGACTATTTTAAGAGGTATATTACTCTCAATATGGAATAACAATACAAGCTTAACGTAATAAATAATAAATAGGTAATTAAATAGTGGAATGATTAATAATTCTAGAAAATTGTGATTTTAACAAGCAAAGGGATCAAAAGTGCACATTTCAATTTATTAAAGGTTAAATAGATCTAATCAAATATCCCAAAAAATTATAATCAGAATTTTCTAATAACTGAGGGATTAAAAGTAGGGGTAATACTTCAGCCAACTAGTTTACGAAATTATGGTCGGAATATATAGGCTGTCTTTACTCATACTAAATATCCATACCTATAATATATATATTGTACATATTATGTATATTTAGGTCATATTGATAACTAAATTTGGCCGTACGGTACATATCGATAAATTTTCTAAAAAGTAGTTAGTTATTTAGAAACTGTATGAGAAATAACACGTCTAATTTTATTTGATTCAAAACATAAAAAGGATACTTGAAAATTCATGTTCAAAATAATATAATTAATATTCTTTAAAATGGTATAAAAAGTGATAAATGATTCAAGACAGATAGAATAATGATCCTCCAAACAAATATTAAAAACTGGTGTAACATGCAGTGTGCAGAGGTACATTACAACATTGTAATATGACAGTGCATAATGTGGAGACTAAAGAGTAGTAGTAATACATGTACAATGGGTGAGCTTTAAATGTGAGGCTGACAATACATTACCTCCTTTAATTTAATATTTTCGACGATCGTAATGAAATGAATATGTTCTTTTATTCTTAATTAGAGATTTCAGATTTATCTATTCGAGCCCTTGAAATGAAAATATATCCTGATACAAGTGCTTCCTCCTTTAATATACCTTATTGTAATACAAATTTGAATTAATCTCAATACCAAAACAGATATTGAACAATCAATGAAAAATCAAAAAGTAATACCTATTCCTCCCATAACCCCATCTCCCAACTTGGGTCCTTAGTTCCTTACCCAAATTAAAGATGTGAAAATTCATTCATATACCTTTCACCCCACCCCCACCCCCCAACCCTTGAATGGGTTGTTTATGGCACCATGGTGATACCTATTACAATCTTTTATATTTATGAGAACTTTATTATTTTTAATTAGTATAGGTATAATGTAACTTTATCTGCTTTGATATGAAGATAGTTATCCTGGTGAATTCTATTATAAATGGAAAAATATAAAAACTCTCTATCCAGTCAAAATCAGGCAAACAAATTGAAATAGTGAGAAAACTATCTAATAGATTACATACACTTCCATTATCTTATGAGATAGTATCTATTACTATAGGTATAATGTAACTCTATTTACTAAGATTTAGATAATTATATTTTAAATTAGATGTCTAGCCAAACACCGTCACATAAATTAAAACGGATAAAATAAATAACCACATGTATACATATTTAGGATCACTTTTCTTTCTTTCTTTCTTTCTTTCTTTCTTCCTTTCTTTCTTTCTTCCCTTTTCATGTTCCCCTAGGTCCATCTAGGCTCTAAGTCACAATCAAGGGAAGGGGACCATGTTGGAGAGGGATGAGGGAAGCCACTAGATGTCAATAAATACAACGGCAAAGAAACCACAATTCTATTCTCTCATCATAGTGCCATCATGACTAACAAAAGTTATAAAGTGGAAAGGAAAAAAGAAAGAAGCTTTAATTAGGACAGCCTTTTTTCTTACCTTTTTCTTACCTTCTTTAATTTCTTCCTCCAAGGAAGATAGAGAGAAAGACCAATAAGATGTTGAGTTGAAAGGTAAACCTTTTTTTTATTCTTAACTAAAGATTTCATGTATGAGTTTTGAATATAGGGCAGGTCGGTGTATTAAAATTCTTGATATGCACAGGGTTCGAGAAAAGGTCAAATACTAAGGATTTGTTGTACGCAATTTTACCTCACATTTCTGCAAAAGGCTGTTTTCACGGCTTGAACCAGTGACCTCTTGATCACATGACAATAACTTTTATCAGTTGATCCAAGGTTCCCCTTCCTGAGTTTTAATACAAAGTCGTTTTTATCAGGAAGCATTTTATTTTTAACATGAAACTTTCAACACAAATTCAAATTTAATCAGATTTCAATACAAATACTAACTGAAAATAGAGAGTGAAAGTCACAATCACATTTCTCTTTCTTTCATTTGGCATTCTCTCTATTAAGTAGTGATGTATCAGGACAGTGAATGACTAAAGGAAATATTGTAGCAGGAGTACTCCTTCCGTCCCATTTTAGTTGGACACATTTCATTTTACACAGTGATTAAGAAATCATAAATAGAGTGATGGTTTTACTATTTTATCCTTTACCCATATTAATGATATCCATTAGGCATAGGAATAAACATTGAAATTGTAATTAATTGTAGGGGTAAAATGAGAAAAAATTAATTAATTCTATCTTGATTTAGTAAGTGATCAACTAATATGAGATATTTATTTTTAGTAAGATGATCAACTAAAATGAGACGGAGGGAGTAATATTTTTACTTTGACATTATACTCTTTCCGTTTAAAAAGAATGACCTACTTTTCTTTTTAGTCTGTTTCAAAAAGAATGACTCATTCCTTTTTTGATAATACTTTAATTTCAACTTTCTACGTGACATGTTTAAGACCACAAGATTAAAGGACATTTTGGTATATTGGACACAACTTTAATTTATGACCACATAATTCAAAAGTCTTCTTTATTTTTTTAAATTTCGTGTCAAGTCAAACTAGGTCATTCTTTTTGAAACGGAGGGAGTATGTGGACTTTCAATCATAAAGCAATTGATTACAAAATGATATACTCTCTCCCCTCAACTCACATCCATCTTTTCTGCTTTGCCTGAAAAAAGACCTGTACCCTTCTGTCCCCTTGCATTTATTACCCTTCCCATTTTCCTCACCCACCCCGTCGGCACCATAACCCCGTCTATCTACCCCTCCTCTCTTTTCTCATCTCTCATATGTCAATTCAGTTACCCCCTAGAGTTTCAAAAATGATAAAAAGATGGAATTGATAAGATTTCTTCATTATTGATTAAGATTTTAAATGTTAATTTTGATGACTAATTTTCTTATAGAATTTTCACAATTAAGTGCACTTTTGCACCGATTCTTATAGTATGAGGTTGGATCACTCATTTTGATATTTATAAAATTATTCTTGATGTCTTACATAAGCTTCCTTCATTTATGATGTTGCTATACTTATAAAATTGATATTTTACACAATTTTTTTCATTTATTTGGTGTATAAAATCTGCCTGTTATTGTTCTTGTTCACCCATTGGATCAAAATTGCAGAAAAAACTACACCAATACAGCAGTAAAACTAGACCTCAAAATCCACCAAAAACTGCATTAAAATAGCAACAAAACTTTACCAAAAACTACATTTAAACAACCAAAAAAATTGGATCAATATAATTCAGGGGTTTAAATAGTATGAAAAAGTTAATTAAGTTTATGAGGGTAATAGGACTCTCACATAGTTTAGGAGTGAACATAATACGAAAAAATTAATATTAAGGGAGGTAATAGGTCTCTCGCATAGTTTAGGTGTGTAACTGATAACTTTATCATAATTCAAGGAAATTTTTATGCTTTATCCCGAGAAAATTATGAAACTGGAGTGCAATGTTCAGTGGTAAGTTTTAAAAATTCCTTAAATATAATCATGGGCAATTTTGGTCCTTAAATTTGTCAAAATTGAGCATTTAATCTATACAAATATTTAACAAACTATGATTTTTAGATTTAATAAAAACCAACAGAAAAAAGATTTAAACATAAACATTTGGACAATTTCGTCAACTTTCAGAAACCGTAACACTAAAAATTGCATTGGCGCCGTCAGACAAAGACGGATCCAGGATTTGAACTCTCCGGGTGTCAAGTAAACTTACCGATTAAATCAACCGGATTATTTGTCTTTTAGGTCTATATGACAAATCATTCAGCAAAAAATGAACAATAATAAGATGACAATTTATGTATTACATATACTATAAATTCAAAAATATAGTATTGGAAGAACATAATAACATTCTCTTAATTTCATAAAAAGAACAACTATATTGAAACAAATATTTTTAGAAAGAGTGCCAACTATTTTGAAACGGAGGGATTACTTGAGAAATAAAAGAAAAGTCAAAAATAATTATTAATTAATACATATCAAGTCAACATATATAAAATTAAGTAAATGAAATATACTTATACGCTGACAGCCACTTATTCAATTGATTCATTGACTAAAATTAAATTAAAAAAAGAATGTTGCCAACTGAAGTCGAACCCCGCGACCTTGGGGGTGCAAACCTGACCATTTACCACTAGAACCAGATGACACTTTGGTATAACGGGTGGTATGTTTATTATTTGAATATATTCAGTATATATATACCTATATAAATAGAGAATCTCCGTCAAAATTTGTGGGTGGCGTGGCACCCTCACGGGCCTTAATAGATCCGCCCCTGCCATCAGAGTTGCTTTGACGTAACACGGAAGAAAAAGCCATCCCATCGTGGCACGTCTTTCCCTTCTAGATACTATATACAACGAGCACGAACAGGCATACTTAGGTACGTTGGAGATCCCAGACATCAAAAAAGCACCAAAACTCGAAAAAACTACACCTAAAAGATCAGATAACATAAATAGACCAAAATAATAAAAATTGTAAGAGCCACTACTCCATATGTGAGTTCCTATTAATTTCTTTTTTTTGTTTTGTTTCACAATTACCGTTAAATTTGACAATGTTAGTGGAAACGTGAAATAAAGAACAAGAGAAATACACAAGATTTAACGTGGTTCAGAGCCAAATGATCTTACATTCTCCAGAGAACAACTGTCTTTATATTATTAACAAAGAAAGGAGAGAGATCCCAAATACACCTAAGAAAATTGCTTCTCAACTCTCTACTCTTACAATGTATTTAACTATGAATTTTAGGATGAGTTTCAACAATGAAGAATGATCATCATTTTATAGATGGCCAAACTTGGGCTCCAAGCACAAAATAAGAAAAGGAAAAATAAATAGAAATTTGTCCTCCACAAAGTTTTGCTTGCCCTCTAAGTTCATTTCCTAGCCAAGTAAATTGGCACATGAAATTTTCTTCCACATGGATTTGACCCCACAAAAACCAAACCAACTCTTTCAATCTCCACCTTAATTTGCGTTTCGAGCATGAGTATGAACAACTTTGGCCAAAACTTCTAAGCTTACTGGGCAATCCCGTTGAAAGAAACAAGAAGAATCAAACCTTTGTTGAACATACTAGCTCCACCTAGCAGTTGTTCTCCCAGAGTTGCATTAATTGATGCAAACCCCTGCCAAGTCCTTGCAGTGTGCAAACTTGGCAAGCGGGACTATCTTGGTCAACATATATGCAGCGTTATCGTCTGTGATAACCTTCACGACCTTGATAACTCCCTCTTCAACGACATCTCGAATGAAATGGAATCTGACATCAATGTGTTTGGTGCACTCATGAAATCTTTGATTTTTTATCAAATGAATAGAATTTTGACTATCACATCTTAGAGTTGATTCCAGCTGAACCAAACTCAACTCTGCCACCAAACCTTTCAACCAAATAGCTTCTTTCACTGCCTCCGTTGCTGCCATATATTCTGCCTCTATTATAGACAAAGCGATAATAGGCTGTAAAGTCGATTTCCAACAAGCGGTACTGCAAACGAGAGTAAAAGTGTATCCAGTTGTGGACCTCCTTCTATCAAGATCCCCTGCATAGTCAGAATTCACATAACCGAGAACTGAAATACCTTCAACTTTTTGAAAGGTTAGGCCAACATCAGAAACTCCTTTGAGATATCTCAATATCCACTGGACAGCTTTCCAATGCCTCTTTCCTAGGTTGGCCATGTACCTGCTTAACACACTTACAGATTAAGAAATATCTGTACGTGTGCATACTATAGCATACATAATGCTACCAACTATGCTAGCATAGGTAACCTTTGACATATGCTCCACCTCATACTCAGACTGAGGCATTTGTAACTCTGAAAGTTCAAAATGAGGAGCTAACAATGTACTTACAGGCTTGCTCATATGCATATTGAATCTCTCAAGAACCTTTTCAATGTACCTTTTCTGAGAAAGATGTACAACACCGTCTTCACTTGAAATCTCCATTTCAAGGATTTTCTTTGTAGCTTCCGAATCCTTCATGTCAAATTTTTTGCTCAACAGTTTCTTTAAAGTATTTATCTTTGTGATGATGTTAGCAGTAATTAGCATATCATCAACATACAAGATTAAATAAATCATAGAGTTACCAGATATTTTGTAATACACACAGCTATCAAATGCACTCCTTGAGAATTCATATATAGTCATGAATGCATTAAACCTTTTTTACAACTATCTAGGGGATTGTTTCAAACCATACAAAGACTTCTTTAGTTGACATACATGATCTTCTTTTCCCTCAGCTAGGAAACCTTCAAGCTGATCCATATAGGTTGTCTCTTCTAGATCACCATGCAAGAAAGCAGTTTTGACATCTGGTTGTTGAAGCTCCAAGTCAAATTGTGCAACCAATGCTAGTAGCATGCAAATTGAGTTGTGTTTCATGATTGGAGAGAATATATCATTGTGGTCAACTCCCTCTTTCTAACTAAAACCCTTTGCAACCAATCTCGCCTTGAACCTAACATCTTCTACTTCTGGAATTCTCTCTTTCTTTCTGTAGACCCATTTACATCCAACTATCCTATTCTCTTTTGTCCTTTCAACTAAGACCTATGTTTGATTCTTGTGAAGAGACTCTATCTCTTTTGCCATGGCAAACCGCCATTATGCAGCATCCTTGCTAGAAGTTGCTTCAACATATGAGGAGGGCTCAAGATCCTCAATCTCTTCTTCTGCAACTACAAACGCATATGTAATCAGATTTGCTTGCTTTATAAGGCATTTCAGTTTTTTTATCTGCCTTTTGTCCCTTCTCTTCGCAGTTGTGTATGGTTCATTGACAACAAATTCTTCAAGATCTGCATCTTTTGACTCATCAATTTGATTTTCTTGATCCTTCTCCTTGGTAAGCTCCACCGATAGCTCCACTTGCTTGTTTTTCTCATTTTCTGATAACTTCACAGAAACTTTACGAGGATCAAGTACAGAGGATTCATCAAAGGTAATATCTATACTAACTACAAATGTGAGTAAAGATAAACACCAAAGTTTGTACCTTTTTACTCTATCTACATACCCTACAAATTTGGCCTTTTTAGCCCTTGGTTCAAGCTTTCCTTCATTAACATGATAATAAGATGGACACCCAAATACTCGCAAGTATAAATAGTTAGAGGGTTCACTTGACCATCCCTCATTTGGAGTATTAAAGTCAATCGTTGATGCTGGAGATTGATTGACAATATGAGAATTAGTGTGAACTGCTTCAGCCCAAAACACTTTGGACATTTTGGCTTGTAGCGGAATACAAAGAGCCTTTTCAAGAAGAGTTCTGTTCATATTATCAGCAACTCCATTCTGTTGTGGTATGTGCCTGACCATTTTATATCTCGAGATCCTATGAACCTTGCAGAAATCATTAAACTCTTCACTATAAAACTCTAAGCCATTGTCTGTGGGAAGATACTTGATTTTTCACTTTATTTGATTCTCAACCAATATCTTCCACTCCTTAAATGCTTCAAAAGCATCATTTTTTGCCTTCAAGAAATGCACCCAAACCTTTCATGAAAAATCATCAATGAATATGAGAAGATACCTCTTTCCACCCTTCGATGAAACTTTAGAGAGACCCCATAAATCTGAATGGATGTAGTCTAGCACCCTTCCCATCTTGTGCTTACCAGTGTTAAAGTTGACCTTTTTCTTCTTCCCTAGGATGGAGTGCTCACAAAATTCAAGTGTACTGATCTTCTCACCATTTAAAAGGTTTCAGTTGCTCAGCATCTCTAATCCTCGTGCGCTCATATGGCCTAGTCTCATGTGCCATAATCTTGCCTTGTTATCATTTGATAACTGCACTTTAGATGCATTAACAGAGCCAACAATGGTGCTTCCTGCCAGTATGTAGAGGCCATCCTCCAGCTTACCTTCAGCATGACTAAAGAACTTTTAGTCACTTTCGTAGTTCCTCCTTCTCTCATGTACTTGTAGCCTTGTTTAACCAGAGTACCTAGGGAGAGCAAATTCTTCTTTAGATAAGGAACATGATGGACTTCTGTAATAGTCCTTACGATTCCATCATGACAGCGAACCCAAACTAAACCAATACCAACTATTTTACAAGTTGCATTATTGCCCATTACTACGGTTCCTTCACTTTTCTTATAGTTGCTGAACCAATCTCTTTAGAATGTCATATGTAGAGTTCAATCAGAGTCTAACACCCATTTGTCACCATAGACTCTACTATTGCATGGTGTTGTAAGTACATATTCATTATAAGAATCATGCACCTGTTCAACAATGGATGCATTCGTCTTTTCTTTGGACTCTGACATTGGACAATCTCATTCAAAGTGCCCTTTCTTGTAACAGGCCCAACACTCTGCATTCTCCTTGTTAACACGATACTTTGATCTGTATTTTGATTCGCTCCTACCCTGATGTATAATATGACCTATCATAAAGAGGCTACTAACTTCATCATCTTTGTATTCTTCAAAATGCTTCTGCATATCACAAGAGTTAAGTGCTTGCCACACTTGCTCAAGAGTGATAGGCTCCTTGCTATACATCATTGAATTCTCAATATCACGATATTTTGAAGTTAATGAAAATAGCAAAGCACATGTTAGCGTCTCCTCATTCTTTTTAATTTTGACAGTCTGTAAGTCCATGACAAGTTTATTGAACGCATCTAGATGGTCTTGCAACAAAGTACCTGAATCCATCTTAAATGTGTGAAGACACCATTGTAACAACATTCTTGTTGTCACCGATCGGTCCTGTAAGGCCCTTGCATCTTGTCCCATAACTGTTTGGCCATCTTGTCGGTACCTGTACTCACTTCACAGAGCACGTTAAGTGCAAGGGACAGTTGGATGACACTCAATGCATTGCCTTCAATATTCTCCTTGTCGGAATCCGATGTACCATTGGGGTACTTTCCGTCAATAGCATGGATTGAACCTTCCATCCGCAATAACACCCTCATCTAGATCTTTCAGATATTGAAGTTGTTGCACCCACTAAATCTATCGATTCCAAACTTCATGGAACTCATCGTTACTTGTTCTTCCTCTTCTATTACAGATAGTATTTGGAAATACAGAAAATCAAAGTAATTTTTTTCTGATGTGGAAGTTCAGACTGTGATGCAACCACAGAGCATACTCAGATAAAACATTGACTCTGATACTAATTGTTAGCAGAAACGTGGAATAAAGAACAAGAGAAAAACATAAGATTTAACATGGTTCGGATCCGAATGATCCTACCTCCACCAGAGAACAACTGCCTTTATATTATTAACAAAGAAAGGGGAGAGATCTCAAATACACCTAAGATAATTGCTTCTCAACTCGCTACTCTTACAATGTATTTAACTATGAATTTTAGAATGGGTTTCAACAATGAAGAATGACCATCCTTTTATAGATGGCCAAACTTGGGCTCCAAGCACGAAATAAGAAAAGGAAAAATAAATAGAAAATTTGTCCTCCACAAAATTTTGCTTGCCCTCCAAGTTCATTTCCTAGTCAAGTAAATTGGCACATGAAATTTTCTTCCACATGAGTTTGACCCTACAAAAACCAAACCAACTCTTTCAGACAATAAT
Organism: Capsicum rhomboideum; assembly: GCA_031232105.1. Classification (NCBI taxonomy): domain Eukaryota; kingdom Viridiplantae; phylum Streptophyta; class Magnoliopsida; order Solanales; family Solanaceae; genus Capsicum; species Capsicum rhomboideum. The sequence goes on from CP124714.1 coordinate 155,818,503, forward strand.
AACTTAGTTAAATATTTGATGCATATGGAAAGTGCTCCTTTTTTGACAAATTTAATGGGCCAAAGTTTTTTAGTGGTATTTAAGAAACTATTCTTAACCTAACTCCAAGTATAAGGACCCTTTTTTCCCATTTAGTTCTTGTATGCAGCAAGACTTTTATCATCCTATTCTACTATAGTTATGATCTAACCTTACTATCCCTTAATTTTTTTTTTTTCAAAAATTCACTCATTACCCACTTTATGGCTCGATTAATTAGGATTCACGTCTAAAAATTCTACAATTAGGGAAGTAAAGTATTTACTATCAACGGTGATTTCTGGTTAATGATGGAGGTAGTCTTACTTGATGTTTACTATTCCTTCATTCAAGTGTATCAAAGAAATAGGGAAATAGTAATTGAAACAATCAACTATGGCCTTCTTAATTTCAGACTCAATCTATTATTTTCTAAATTACTTTCCCTCTTTATCTTTTTCTTCCTTCCATTAATCCCACACTATCCTTGTATCTCCCAATTCTACCTTCTCCTCCTCCCCCCCCCCCCCCATCACCCCCCACCCCCCCACCCCATAAATTTGGCCTTTTCAAAGAGTGGCCTCAATCTTCAAGGAAGTAACATAAATGTGCATTAATGAAGAATATATAGCTAGATTTTCTTTTGAATTTAAGTTATACTCCCTCTATCCAATTTTATTTGTTCATGTATTAAAAATAGATGTCCATTTTTATTTGTTCAATTTAAAAAATTAAGAGATAATTTATCATTATACTATATCTATTTTATATTTATTATCTGGAATTATTTATTTCCCAACATTCAAATTACTTGTAGTAATAATTAGGGGTGATGTTATAAAATTATGATTTTATTTATTGCTTTTAAAAGAGAGTGTTAAGTCAAACAAGAACACAAGTAACAAGTATATTTATAATGTAAATTTTTATACAATCAGCAAATTAAAGAAAATATCAAGTCAAACATGAATACAAGTAAACAAATATATTTATATACGATCAGAAAAATTCAATTTGCTAGAGCATCCCATTAACGTTTTAAAAATGACCTGATAAGTTTGACTTGACATTTATCTGATAAGTTTATTTGTACTTGTCGTAGAAATGATCTGATTGTGTAAGTATACTTTACACTATCAATGTGGAAAAACTTAAATATATTAATTTTAATTTTAAAAAATCTAGTTGAAGTTTTTACGAAGCAACCACTTAGTTCTCCAAAATTGGTGCATGTCATTAGTGAAGCCAATTTTAAATATGTATGTGGGTACCCAAAAAAATAGTAGGTACGTAGCTAATTCTTCTTGATTTTGCACTTGCCTAATTTATTCTTTCGTTTTTAAGTGAAAAATGGAATTAAAAAAAAAGGTTTCTTTGCTCCCCACCTCCCCCCCGCGGGCCTCTCCTCCCCATCCCTCTTTTTTTTTTTTTTTTGAAAAGATATATTATATAGACATACTACAACAACAACATATTCAGTATATTCCCACCACGTGGGATATATAGACATACTATGCATCAAAATTTGAAGTTTATTGATAATTTTTATAATGGTCATAAATTAATTTTACACAATAATTAAAAAATTCACTATCAAATATATATATAAATATTTGGAAAATTACTTAATGAATATATACACATCAAAGGCAGATGTAGAATTTAAAGATTATCGATTCACACTTAAATAATTATAATAAATTAATGAATTATTTAATACATACTGGGCAAGGTTAAAAGATATTGAGATCATATGAAATCGTAGGCTCTCTTCTAAATCCGCCCTTACTACACGAAATCCAAAATAAAAATTATTGAATTTATGTGAATTTGTACTCAACATTATAGATCCGCCCCTAATCTCTTTGGCCATATTTGAGGTCTTTGAAGCTTGATATTATAAATTATTTGAGCTTTATCTTCATTTTTTTCCTCTCCAATATTTAAAGAACAATAAATTATAGATAGGACATTTTTTGTTGTATTCCTTAATTTGCTTAATGAGTAATATATCACTATAACAATAAACATTTTTAGCGGTAATAAATATGCACTTTAATAAAGAGTGTTAAAGTTTTTACCTGCATTAGTTGATTGTCATTGTATCCAATGTCGTATACACTTTAGGGGCGTTTGCAAAGTTGTGCTAAAATATAATTGTCACTAGTAAATACCCCTAAAAATATAATTTAGCGGCAATAGCTATTGTTGTCAACTAATTATTGAAAATATCTTTTTTTGTGTAGTGTATTATTATTATTATTATTATTATTAAATATTATTATTATTATTATTATTTGATATTCCTTTGATTAGCTTTGCAATTGTTTATCAACATTTTGTAAATCATTAAGCAATAAAAATAAAAAAAAATATGCAGCTAAATTTGTCTCTATTTTATTTTCAAAAGACAAGAAACAAACGTACCTAACTGCAGCAATTGGAGCTTGATATTGGTTTATTTGTCTGAGCATAAAAATCAACAAAAAGAAATAATTGTAAGTTTCTTGAGTACAACTAAAACAAAACAAAAAAACTCCACGTGAAAATTCGAATTAATGTCTGCGGTTTTGAGACATCCCCTCCAACTCCACCAAACATCTATTTGGTTCGTCGCAAATTATCTATCGTAATTTTTTAATTAATTAATTTAAAATTCGCTAATTTTATTTTTAATTTACAAATTTAATATTTTAAGAAATGACAAGAATTAATAAAGTAAAGGATATGAGTATTACTTTTGAATAGAACAAAGAATAAATTTGACTTAGTATGACTATTAATCTTATATACATGAAATTTTGTCATCTTAAATATATCATGCATATAAGATTAATAGTCTGTTTGGATAAACTTTTAAAATTAGTTTATTTTGAGAAGTGCTTTTTTTAAAAAAAAATACTTTTTTGGTGAGAAACAGGTTGTGTTTGACTAATAAATTTAAAAACACACTTTTGAGCAACAATTAGTGTTTGACCAAGTTTTTAAAAGTATTTTTAATTATATTTTACTCAAAAGTGTTTTTTGGGAGAAACTATTAAACACTTATTTTCTCCCAAAAGCTTAATCAAATACCTCAAATTTTTAAAATAAATATTTTTTAAAGAAAAAATAAATACTTTAGAAGAGAAATAAGCTTGATCAAACAAGCTATAAGATTAAAAATTCATCAAAAAAGAAAAGATATTTTTTTAAAATAAATTAAAAAAAGATAGAACAAACAAATTGAAATGAAAAGAATATGTTTTTTCAGTTAAAATATAGGGAACTACAAAAAGAGAAAAGGGGTAACATAGATTATTGATTTGACGGTAGAGGTATAATAGTCAAAGCATAGAAGTATGTGCAGAACGTCAATTGTTCTTTTCAAAGGGTTGTACAACTTTTTTTTTATGATCACTTTAAATTATTTTGTAATAAAAAAGACATTTGATTTTATCTCAAATATCATAAAAATGTCATTAAACAATTCTTTTCAACAAAATATTAGTATTCAACATTTTCGAAATATCATAAAATGTTTTGTTTATTTCTTCCTATTGACTTTTATGATATGCTTAAAATAATAATGTCACGATCCAACTAATCGAATCGTACGAACAACTACTATAAATCCATCTTATTAGGAAAATTCTTACCACTTTTTCGAAAAAAAAATACAGAAGTCAATAAGAAATGACAAATTACTTTTATTTATTACATCTAGTTTACAAAACTTTAATACAACTGAAGTTTTTTTTTCCAATGACCTAGTCTAAATAAGTATAAGAGCTACTACGAGGAAGTACGAAATAGACCACATGACCTACCTTCCACCATAGGAGCAATAATAGAAGTTGCTGGAGAACTTTACCATCTCAAGTATGAAACACCTACTGATCCTGCAATCAGACTATACCCCAGAAAAGGGTATAGCAAGAGTAGTATCAGTACAAACAACATGTACTGGTAAGCATCACCGGTCGATCTGAATTAAATCACATAAATAACCGAAGAGAAACTTGCAACTTAAAAGTTGTTTAGTCAAAGACCTCCGTCATTACTCTTTAACTCCCTCGTATTTTCTTATTCATACTATTCGTAAGTCAATTCCCACACCTGGTACAACTCGAATGCACCAAATTCCCACTATATTATTAAGTCAGGCCTTACCATCCCCTTCAATTATGCACTCTACCATGCCTAACTTTAATGATTTCCAACCTTAGCAACCCACTTAGTTAGAGATTTAAGCAAGGCTAAGGGAAGTTAAATAACAAGACAACAATACCCCACCTTCCCAATCTCAACAATGTCAATCAGTAGATAATTGACCATAACCATACTATGAGCATAATCATGAACACCTTTCAAGTGACTTGTATTGATTAAGGACATTGAGTCTTTTAACAACCACAAAGTTTAACCAAGTACTAATCAGATAGGCAACAACTCAAGTCAGTTCATGACTACCACAAGAATACAAACCAACCATGACTCAACGACACAATGCTACACCTTGTCTCAATACATAAGTACATAGACAATATGAGGATATGCCAATTATTCCCAACTTAGCCCGGACCACTCAAGGACCCATTTCAACAACAACAATGATAATAATTGTAAGTCCAGGTTCATTCAAGAAACCAATTATGTCAAGGCAAGACATAAACTCAGTTCACTCAACGAACCAAATATATCAATTCAACACATAAAGTCCCGGTTCATTCAAGAAACCAACTATGTCAAGTCAACATATAAACCCAGTTCACTCAAGGAATCAAATATATTAATTCAACACATAAACCCGGTTCACTTAAGGAATCAAATATATCAATTAACCAAATAACCCCGGTTCACTCAAGAAATCGTTACACTCACCTAAACCTTATACATACATGCTAAGGGTTTTATGGTCGCCCACTAGCCATGACCTATAGGGGATGTACTCTTGTCCATGTACCAAAATCTCCGACATCTAGTGTCTGCCAACATTATTTCAACCAATCCCGTGAAGATGTTCAAATACTAGTACATCCCACAATAATTGACAAGATATCACAATAATCACAACCACAATGAGAATAGTAATCACACTTGTAAAACCAAAAAGCTTTTCATATAAGTTGATTGCATGTGGTTAACACTTAAGATATCAAATTGTCATTCACTTTCCTTAAGTATGCATTGTAACAAGCAATACGAAGGAACAATTATCATGCACACATAAAACAAGTTGGGTTTCAACTACATAAAACCATCACCTTCCTTAAGCATGCACTGAACAAGTAGACAAACACTCCAAATACTTCGTCAATACTCAAGCTAATCATTTCATGTAAACAACAACTATTTTTTAACACACAAAATTACAAGTATGCCCAAAGGCTAGGCAACAACTTATAATTCAGGCCTTATCAATTCATAATCAGTAAAATCAAGTATTCCTTTTCTCATTTTGGGGGGCTTAACTCGAACTTGAACGATCTAGGTGTACAACCACCCATCATAACAATAATACCAAGTCCACGACTGTCATTCCTCTGCTTACCACCCTAGATTCTTCGAAATCCACCAACACTAATGCTTAGTCAAGACTAACATTCCTATGGTTACCACCCTAGATTCTTCGGAATCCACCAACACAAATACTTTGTCAAGACTAACCTTTCTCTAACTAGGCATTTATTAGTCTCTAAACTAATTTTCGGGTACAATACCATTTTTTAATCATACAAGGATGAACAACATCAAAAGCAAGCATATTAATTAATTGAAAACTCTTAATATCACAAGTAACCGCAAATTCCCATTCAACAATCGGATTTGTTACCTTTTTTATCCATTCCAACACTGCGTTCTAAGGCCTAAGCTTGAAATCTCTCGTCAATCTACGTTATGTCTATGCTTTATAATCCAGGTCTAAACTACTCAGTTAAAACTAGCCTACTTGGACGCCAAACAGCCGCCATGGAGGCATGAGTGCGAGCCTTTGACTTCATTCTAGTGATTTTCGCTATGAATTTCGTGAGAAAACCATGGGTTTTACTCTAATTGAGCAAAATCCCTCCTCTCCATTGCTCCAAGGCCATAAGGCAATCCTCGGGGGTTTTCAGAAGCCTTTTTAGTCCTTTTTCAACTGAAGAGGAGAAAGAAAATTAAATTAAATGGGGTCTGGTTTCTGCCTTCGGCATCTCGCTATAGCGGCCGATCGGCCACTACCACGGCGTCGCTATAGCGAAATGATGTCAACCCGACTAAAATTTTAAATTCTGAAATTTTTAGCCAATTCCATTAATACAAGTTTGGAATCGTATTTTAGAAAAATGCCCATACCCCATACCCGTAGAAAAGGTGTCCTTAGTAACGACCGAACAGGTTGTTACAACGGATAGCAATTTACCCATCGTTAATCCTTGAACGATCACGATAGGAAAAGGACAAAATGAATTTCACTTGGACATTAATGTCCCTTTATTGATTATGCAAGCACACCCTTTACTTGGGTCACTGAGTCTGTTACAACTGACGTACTAAGTTTTTGAACCTCACTTTATTACTAGCCCGCTCCTTCAAAAAATTACACCCGTATAGGTTGTAAGAAACTACTTGGAGCAAAATGATTTTGTATACCCAAGGTATCTGGGGCATCATCAATATATATGAAGAAAAATAATTCAAATATAATGGACGAAAATTTTTACGTACCTTGGGAGAATGGATCCCGCTATAGAGGGAATATTCCCGCCATAGACGCATCGCTATAGTGGGTGGGGGCCGTTATAGAGAAAGAAAACAATGTAAAGAGGTGAGGAATAGGTTTCACGCCTATTTCTTCCTCTTTTCACTTTAAAACTCTCCTCCCCAATCACTTTGCTCCCGACGTCAGAAACAAGGTATTATCGCTAAACTTCAACTCTTTACTTTGTTCCTCACATTTTTGCATGATTTAAGCTTGAATTCGTAGCAATAAGATAGGTTTTGGGGCTGGTTTTTGAATTTTGAAATTGAGATTGATTTGAGTTAAATGTTGAAACATGGATGCTTCTCTTATGTTTACAACACTTCCATAGAGTTCTGGGCATAAAAATTACGGAATTCATGGCCAAATAGGGCTCAAAATAGTAAGGAATACAAAATGTTACTCTTGGTTTAGTTTTGACGATTTGGGCATGTTTTAGGAGTTGTCATGCCCGAATTTTTGCATAAACTAGTTCAAGGATACTTGCTAAACACTGATCTGGGGTTGGAATGCCAAATATGAGATTTTTCATCAAGTGGCGCCATTAATGCACCTCTTGAGCTTTTGGGATGATAAAGGTCGCTATAGCAACCTCATCCCGCTATGACAACCCCACTATAGTAGTCCTGTAGTAGTGGGAGGCTGCAGGCAGTAGCCTCCCAACCAAAACCCAACATCGCCTTTTTCTGAAATTTGATTTCCTCGATACTTTATGAGTTCTAACTTGCTTTCTTATAATGATTTGTAGATCTAATACCCCAATGGCTGGAAACAAAGAAGATGCCCCCGCCTTCGTGGGATTCCTCAACAAAAATTATTAGGAGAGATTTCTAGATTACTGGAGGATGGAATTCTGCTATAAGCGAGGTTTCGTGATGATAGGGGTGACGACTAAGGCGTCTAAATTCTACTACCAACTCCAGGAGTTTGGCTGGATGCCACTTGTGGAGGCTCCTCTGTCTGGGTTAGGGAGTTCTATGCCATACTCCCTACCATTCTTTGGGACGACCCCAACTCCACCATCCGCATTATGGGAGTGGATGTCCCCGTGGACGCTGCTACTGTAAATGAGGTACTCGGGGTGTCAAACATCTCTAATGTCCGGTTCATGGCTAAGGCCTGAGAGATAGATATAAAGTGGATGCGGGATACTCTAATTATGGAGAGGGAGAGGGACCAGATCTATTGGCCCACTACTGAGGGGATCAGGAGCACATATTTCACAGCTGATGCTAGGAGGTGGCTGAGAGGGTGTTTGGATTGTCTTATTTTTAAGTGCTTTTGGATTGTAAGAACTTTTTAATTTTTGGAGGTATTTGGCAAAGACACAAAGTGCTTTTCAGTACTTTACTTTGGGCTTAAAAAGTTCAAAAAAAAATCAAAAGACAAAAGTAGATAGCAACCTACTTTTGGCTTTTGGCTCTTAGCTTATAAGTCACTTAAAAAAGCTAATCAAAACACCCTCTGAACCTGGTGTCACGACCCAAGCCTAGGCCATGCACGTAACAGATACTCAAGCTAATAAAGCCCGATAGAACCTCTTAGCATTCATAATGAACATTCAATTAAAAGGTGCAGACGAAAATTTTAAATTCATAAAGGCAATTGCGGAAGTGAAGCCCGTTTCATATATACTTAAATTCTTAAAACATAAATGTGGCAAAATTTAAAAGTAATTGTATGAAAACTGAAACATCTTAAAAACATTTAAAAACTGACATATACATAGGTCTATGAAGCCTTTACATAACCTGACTTAATAATTATGCTGGGACAAGGCCCCGGCTATACCATAAATATTGAGACAAGGTCTAGACAACAAATGGACTATGCCTTTTGGAGAATGGAGGGCTCACCAAAGCTGAAGTTATCCCCAAGAATCCTAGTGCTGCATAGATCCACGAGAAAATACCTCCGAACCTACATCATAAAATGATGTAGCGTCCGGGGACAATCAGTACGATGAGTACTGGTATGCAACCCAGGGGAAGGGACAAAATAGTTTATAAAATAAGGCATAAAAATTTGAACATAAGTCATGATATGGAAAATATGGGACAAGTGACTCAAAGCATAAGACATAACCCTTTGTTAACTTTAATTCTAAACTAAGTAGTTTCACCAACATCAAGTAACTAACGGGCTATATGGGTCCGGTCAACACCCAACTAGTGGGGCCCCAATTCATGTTTGCCGCATGAATTGAGATGTACATAATTTGGCCATCATACTATATTTATAGAGGGAAACATCATAATGTTGTCCTGTTAAGGAGCGAACCATCCCTATGTCAGCAAAACATAGGTTTCAGGCATTGGGTCACGAAGACTTACATGTAACACCTCGAAAAAAAAAAGATTTTGAATTTATTTTAACACTTTAAACGAGTGTAACTTTAAATCTATAAAGATTTCCGTGGTGTATATTGTCACGACCCAAGACAAGGCCCAAGACGTAATGGGCATCCCAGACCAAGGAAGTCCCTAGAAGACCCCTTAGCATAATATCTTAAGAGTATTAATTATTAAAATGCGGAAATAGACCAAATGATAAGAAGTTCAACAAAAAGGAAACTAACAATACCAAACTCTTAAGTACGACTTAATGACATCAGTTTACATCAGTCTACGAAGCCTCTAATATCATGAATGAAAATCCTAAGCCGAAGTATAGCCCCAGCGATACCATAAAACAAAATAGTCAAAGTCTAACTGAAAGAAACCACATGCTTTCCGAAAGATGGAGGGTTCAACACTAGCTACTTGATGTACCGAGAAAATACTAGTGCTGCACAGAACCACAGGAAAATGCCTCTGAACCTAAATTATGAAAAGATGTAGTATTCGGGGATGGTCAATACGACGAGTACTGGCATGCGACCCAGGGGAAGGGATAAAGCCATTTATAGAACAAGTCATAAAATTGTAACATAAGTCATAATAAAGAAAATAAGGGACAAGTATTTCAAAACACAAAGCATAACCGTTGAATAACTTTTAATTCTGAACTATGTAGTTATTACTGACATCAAGTAACCAACGGGCTATATGGGTTAGGTTTTGCCCAACCAGTGGGCCTCCCAATCCATATTTGCTGCATGATTGAGATAAACATAATTTGGATATCATAATATCTTCATATAGGAAAACATCATAAGGTTGTCCCATTAAGGAGTGAACCACCCCTACGGCGGTAAAACATAGATTTCCAGCGTTGGGTCACGAGGACTTACGCCTTCTTGGTGAACTACACAGTTCTTTTTAAGCCCAATAAAATCATTATTCATAAATATTTATCCAAAGAGTCTTTCATAAAGGCATTCATAATTTGGTATCGTCATATCGAGACTTGCAAGTCGTACATATCATGCCATAATCATTATCATAAAATATTATTGACTCTTACCCCGTCATTAAAAATCATAAACATAATCATCGTTAAATTTCCATAAGAGTCTTAAAACATGTCATCAAACCCAATACTTTCATTAGTTCAAAAGGATAGGGCGACATACTCATCCATCATTATATTTTGATGCATTTTTTTTTAACTAATTGGCAACCATAGTTCCATTACTCATAAACTTTAACATTCATATTTGAAATATGAAAGTTCACCATTTAAAATAGCCCTTCCAAGTTTAAAACCTCACATTGAAATTAGAAAACCATTCGTAAAGAGATGGAAAATCAATATCAAGCTTTTCATAAAATAATTCTCAACCCTAGTTTCAAACCATCAACATAATATACGGGAATACTTAATAAATCATCATGTTGTAGTAGTAGTTGAAGTAGAGCTCGAAAAGGAACCGTGATAATTAACCTTAGACCTTGCTTCTTGAAGCCTTGAGAGTTCTTGGACTTAGAGAGGATAAGAGGAGAGTTTTTAATTTGATTTTGGGCAAACCCCGATTAAAAAGAATTTTTGGAGAACCATCTTGAACTTGGGAGCTATGGAGCTTTGGAATTTGAAAAACCCTTCTTGGGTTCATGAGATTTGGAGTGAAGAGGGATTAGGGATTTGGGAATGAATCTCCTACTTTAGGACGACTTTGGGGATTTAAAACGAGTTGGGGGATTTACATTGGGTGAAAAGGACTAGTTTGCCCCTAATTTAATAAGAGAACAACAAAATTTTATGTTTGGGAGGGGGAAGGGTGCGTCGCATGGCCAATTGCGCGACACCTATCTATGCATCATACGGCCAATCGCGCGACACCCAGTTATGCCTCGCATGGCCCATCGCGCAACTTGGATAGTGTTTCACTAAAATGTCCACAATATTTTTCTTGGGACTCGAATTGATAAACGGTTAGTGGCATTGGAAAGAAGACTCAAAAAACTTTAATTTAATAGGTAGTACGCCACCTAACTCCTCATATTATTGTAGTAATGGTCATTAGAAGTTGACCCAAGTTAGAACGTCTACTAAAGATTATTCGATAGGAAATTTCTCAACTCAACTTTGAGCTAAGATATTTTAATGACCTCAATTCACCTCCAAAGATGTTATCACACTAATGAATTGATCTTTACACTTATATCTAAATAGAAATCATTGGGTTTAGGCCTATACACGTATGAATAATGGATTAAATTCTATCCTGACAGTGTGAGATGTTATAGTATCTCTCCCTCGGGATCATTCATCCTCGAATGATGGATAGGGACTTATTGAGGTGCTAGAAGTATGAAATAAAGGTTGTAACTTCACATTAGGAATTACCGCTCAAGACATCATACACAGGCATCAATGGGAGCTTCATGACAATATCAAACAAATTGTGTAAGCACAAATCATGAGATAATGACACTTGACATAGACATGATCTTGGACATGAGTTCTATGAAACATGATCATAACAATGTTAGACATAAATTCCTAGGAAACACATGAATAAGTATTTCCACCTCAAATGTTGTGAATAAAAACCCTTGAGCTTAACAACACTTATCAACTATCTTTCCTACTATGAATACCACACTTCATCATTTACAACTTAGAATTTCCCTATAAAATACATAACCACAATAGCCTAAGTCTAACTGCATAGTGCTTCCATGTTAAAGCCTAACCCAGAGTAAAAGTGTGCTGGCCTAAGCTGCGGGACACTATACTCTACATCCCTCCAAGAATACTACTCCATCTTATCACTATAATCAAACAACCTCAGGTTTTAGTCCAGGAGTACAACCATATAACACAACGGTTTGCGTATATATCAATCACAACATTCAAGCCTATTATTTCTACACTCACTTTATATACCTTCGTACATAAAACCAACAATGTCCATCACTTTTTCAAGGCTTTACACTATATGTCCCCCTTATAAATTAACCATGTCATCCATGCCTACTTATACACGTACTTTAGGGTCTTCCATACCTAGAATTATCAATTCAATCACTCCTAATGAAGTCACACCATAATTTCCCTATCTAACTATACCTTATGAAATATATCGTCCACACTTATAATTTCTTTTTATGGAGAAACTACACCACCATTTTTCACAACAAAGAACATCTACTTTCTCCCATTAAAATCATTACGCAACTGCATTAAACATCACTATAATCATAATCTAAGGAATATCAGTAAGAGGCTAGAGTACAAACATCAGGAATAGGAGTGATACTACTCAATTATGACTCATACTTATCGCACTACTCAAGATGGGGCATGTGAAGTAAGATACAGTACAATAGGCATGAAGTGTTTTATATATAAAACACATTGATCATGAATAGAGGGTCATTCGTGCATAAACATAACATAGCATGAGTTCTCAGGACTGGGCACACTGAGAAACATGAGTGCATATATCCTGAGTTCCATAGCATAAAGCTAGAGTTCATAAATTCAAGGTATATGAAAAGGATTGCTGCTTGAAGCTATTGCTTCTCATTCTAAGAACTGAGAATGGTCATGAGTTTGCATAGATAGTATCGCTTTGGGCTTAGACATGACATAAAATTAGTTGGTAACCTTTAGAAAGTATAGTTTGTTAGAACTAAGCATAACGTGAGACATGGGTTTATGGATCATGAGCATTGTAACATAGAGCTTGAATATTTGGAAGCTTGGATTGCTGAGAAATGTTATTGCTTCTAGTTCAGGGGTTGAGATATGGACATAAGTTACATACAGAACTCGAACCTTAGGTATAGGCATGACTTGAATACATAATACATTGGTAGAATGTCCTCTTAAACTGAAGTAGGAGGAATTCGCTAGAATAAGAATAGATCTCATCATGACTCTTTTCTGAAACTCGCCACCATGAGAAAATTCAAGATCTGCCTTAGTTCATCATCACCCCCTTAGCTCAAAGGTCGCTATCCTAGACCTGTGGATAAATCCTCTCATTAAATCTATAAGCACAACACTCAACACAATGGGGTATCACTATACATATTAATGCTAAACTCTCTCTGATAAACTATAATATGAAGAGACTAAATTCTTTCTAGGACATTCCTTTTAGGGATACTAATCTTAACTTTCGCTAGCCTCTATAGTCATCAACCTATAACTTACACTCTCATTGGCATACATAACCACTCCCTCTAACACTTAACAATCTGACCTCCACTTCATAGTCTACTAGCATCACACCTTTAATCACATATCCACCTAGCTCAAAGGAATTTAAAAACTATATTAAGAGGTTTAACTTCGTCCATCTAAAATCCCCTTAATCTAGCTTTACAAACACCATATGATATTTACCTAGCCTTCTTTATACGAAATAACTCAAGAACACTTACTAGGAACACATAACACTTATAAACTTAAAAACCTCATCTAACAACATACTAGCTAGGGTACAACTTATTCTTATAAACTTAACGCTCCTATTCATCTAATGACTTAGCCACAATTCATTACTTTCAATACTAGTCCATGTGTATATATGATAATTACACATTCAAATTTGCCATAAGTTATCAACCTAAGCTCTTGCACACATTATATAAAGCCTACTAAACCTACTTTCCCCAAAGATTGCATCACTATCCTCAAGCTACCATTCTTTTCACCGTAGTCGGCATCTAAAGTTCAAACTTACTATCTAGTACCAATCATGGACTGCCAATGAAGCATCCCACATACTATAATAGTCCATCAAAATATGTGACAAATTAATCAACCTTAATTTCTTATTCCACTTAACTACGGCTTACAAGCATATCTTCTTCACAATGTTACTACTACATCTTAATATTCATTACATATCTTCTCATATACTATACTAGTTTACAACTACTAGATAAAAATCAAGGGGTAAAACCACATAATAAGGATAGTCGATCTTAATCTTATAATATAACCCATTATGGTCCATTAGCACATTCTACTTCCCCACATCACATCTACTTACCCATGCATACATTTAAACTACCTTCAAAATTCTATAAACACCACTGAGTCCCCCTTTCTAAGATTTCTCCAATTGAAGTCTAAATTTATAAATTATTAGCAACTCTATCCTTCCATTCACAACCTATAAATGATTTTACCACTAGAATAACTAGCCATCATGAGCTCCTTCCCTATTTCAAATACATTCTAAATCATCATAACTAATCACTTCCGCTACTAACTACCATAAAATCTACAAATCTTGCTACAACCTTAGCCAATCACCATAAGGGTATACCGCCCCCTTCACTCAAAGGTTACATGACTACAACTACCTTCTTCACTCAAAAGTTACCCTCACTCTAACTTCTAAACTTATGACTTCATATTTCTAGCTCTGGGATCAGTTGACTGCTTATAGCTTATAACACTCTAATTAACACTATCTCATCAGGTGGCAACATTACCCCAACATTTAGCTACCTATCTTCCCCCTTAAGCATCACATCTGTAATAAAGTTTTTGAAAGGGGTCTAAATAAACGTCTCACCTCGACTCAACTGCATGATTCATGAAGATAGAGGTATATGCTAAAAATAAATTGACTTTGATGCACTAATGGACTCCTCTCAAGCCTTTATGCATTTTTGTAACTTTTTGATGACTCAATCGAAAAGGATCACATTGTTAGGAATCTAAGCTTTTGCACTTGTATCACCTTGATAATGAGACAACCAACAGAATTAGAGTTAGGTAGGAGTCTGGTTAACTTTCTTATGGACAACACTATTGCATGATCTGGAGTATGAAAGAATGGAAAATATTTCCTAAATGCCCTGTTGCCTCCTGATTATAAGTGTGGTGCACAACACACCTATAAGTAAGACTCTACTAGACATGACTTCATAGACACCCTAGGACACTTGAACCTTGCTCTGATACCAAGTTTGTCATGACCTATGACTAGGCCCTGGACATAATGGGCATCCCAGACCAATGAAGGCCCGAGAAGACCCCTTAGCATAATATCATAAGTATATTCATTATTAAAATACAGAAATAGACCCAATGATAAAAAGTTCAACAAAAAAGAAACTAAAAATACCAAACATCGAAGTACGACTTAATAACATCAGTTTACATCAGTCTACGAGGCCTCCAACATCATGAGTGAAAATCCTAAGCCATAACATGGCCCCGACGATACCATAAAACAAAATAGTCAATGTCTAAATAAAAGAAACCATGTGCCTTCCGAAAGATAAAAACTCACCACTAGCTTCTAGCTGTCCCGAGACAAATCCTAGTGCTGCACTGAACCACGAGAAAATGCCTTCGAACCTATATCATGAAAAGATGTAGCGTCCGAGGATGGTCAGTATGACGAGTACTGGCATGCGACCCAGGAAAAGAGACAAAGCTATTTATAGAACACGTCATAAAATTGTAACATAATTCATAATAAAGAAAATAAGGAACAATTATTTCAAAACACAAAGCATAACCATTGAATAACTTTCAATTCTGAACTATGTAGTTATCATCGACATCAGATAACCCATAAGATATATGGGTCCTTTATTCGCCCAACTGATGGGTCCCCCAATCCATATTTGTCACATGAATTGAGATAAACATAATTTGTCCATCATAATATCCTCACAGAGGAAAACATTATAATGTTGTCTCGTTAAGGAGCAAACCACCCATACGTCAGGAAAACATAGGTTTCTAGCGTTGGGTCACGAGGACTTACGCCTTATCGGTGAACTATACATTTCTCTTTAAGCCCAATTAAATCATTGTTCATAAACATTTATCCAAAGAATCTTTTATAAAGACATTCACATTTTGGTATCATCATACTAAGACTTGCAAGTCGTATATATCATGCCATAATCATTATCATAACGCATTATTGACTCTTAACCCCATCATTCAAAATCACATAATCATAATTAAAGTTTTATAAGAGTATTAAAACATGTCATCAAACCCAATACTTTCAATAGTTCAAAAAGACGGGGTGACATACTCATCCATCATTTTAATTCAAAGCATTTTTTTGAAAGAATTGCTAACAATAGTTTCATTACTCATAACCTTTAACATTCAAATTAGAAATATGAAAGTTCACCATTTCAAATAGTTATTCCAAGTTTCAAATCCTCACATAGAAATTAGAAAACCATTCGTAAAGCTATGGAAAATCAATATCAAGCTTTTCATAAAATAATTCTCAACCCTAGTTTCAAACCATCAACATAATATATGGGAATACTTAATAAATCATCACTTTGTAGTAGTAGTTGAAGTAGGGGGTGTTCAACATACCTTTTTGATGAAGAATTAGAAAAAAATCGTGAGAATTAACCTTAGACCTTGCTTCTTGAAGCCTTGAGAGTTCTTGGACTTAGAGAGGATAAGAGGAAAGTTTTTAATTTTATTTAGAGCAAACACCGATTAGAAATAATATTTGAAGAACCATCTTGAACTTGGGAGCTTTGGAGCTTTGAAATTTGAAAAACCCTTCTTGAGTTCATGAGATTTGGGAGAGAAGAGGGATTAGGGATTTGGGAATGAATCTCTGAGTTTAGGATGACTTTGGG
This sequence comes from Capsicum rhomboideum, assembly GCA_031232105.1. Classification (NCBI taxonomy): domain Eukaryota; kingdom Viridiplantae; phylum Streptophyta; class Magnoliopsida; order Solanales; family Solanaceae; genus Capsicum; species Capsicum rhomboideum. Next base: position 155,835,225 of record CP124714.1, read on the forward strand.
GATTTAAAATTAGTTGGGGGAGTTACATGGGATAAAAGGAGTAGTTTGCCCCTGATTTAATAAGAGAACAACAAAATTTTACATCTGGGAAGGGAGGGGCGTTCTTCGCATGGCCAATCGCGCGACACCCATCTGTGCGTCGCACGGCCAATCGGGTGGCACCAAGTTGTGCCTCGCATGGCCCATCATAGAACTTGGACAGTATCTCGCAAAAATGCCCATAACCTTTCCTCGGGACTTAGATTGATGAATGGTTAGTGGTGTTGGAAAGAAGACTCAAAAACCTTTAATTTGGTTGGTAGTAGTCTACCTAACTCATCATATTCTAGGAGTAACAGTCATTGGAAGTTGATCCAAGTAAGAACGTCTACTAAAGCTTATTCGGTAGGAAATTTCTCAACTCAACTTTGAGCTAGGAGATTTCAATTACCTCAATTCATCTCCAAAGATGTTCCCACACTAAAGAATTGATCTTCATACTTATCTATAAATAAAAATCATTGGGTTTAGGCCTATACACGTATGAAGGATGGTTCAAATTCTATTTTGAAAGTGTGAAGTGTTACATATATATTTTAAGTAGAATTATATTTCTTGTATATTAGATGTAGCTTTTATTTTAAGTGGAGTGAACTAGTGGAACCAATTGTTTTTTAATTAAGTGGAAAAGAGGATAAGATTTAGGGGTGAAGGCTACATGAGTATATATTTTAAAATTGAGGGCTTGTGCCCTTATTTGTTTTTTCCTGGAAAATGTACAATAATACTACTTAGCCCTCAATTCTCTTTTTCTACAATATTCCTTCTCCTCTACTCTTTTGTAACTATTATTAAGGAACTTTGGCTTGGAATTCTCATCTTGTTGTCAAGAAATGAGCAGTAGCAATAGTACTATATGTTTTCTTCCTTCAATGACATCACGAAAAATTGGGGATTAATTTCAGTTAGGTAATTTCTCTACCATTTACTTGAATATTATTATGAAATGCAAGTTTGGGATATAAGAAAAGTTAGTAATTACCATTTGAATTGAATTTCATACTAGTTCTTGAAATGAGTCTTATAATTAGGATTCTTGAAAGGAAAGGGGAAAAGATGGAATTGTGATAAAAATGAAATTTTTTTGGAAATTCCTACCAATTGGACAGATTTAGTATTGAATTACATAAGTTGGAAAATTAAAGGATTCACTTCGGTTGATTCTTAAAAACTTGACTAATTTTGGGCATAAGTAAAGAGTATTGATATAACTTGGTATATGAACCTATGGGTTATTGATAATATATATGTATTGTATATGTAGTTGATGGTGTTGAATTATTTACTCGCTAATTGAGGGGTGGAAGATCATAGTTAGTTGTGTAAAGATTACACCCCCATATATTGAGTTGGCCGGGACTCGCGCTTCTACCGCTAGCTAGAAAAAAATCAAAAGTATGTAAAGCTAAATGGTCCTTCGCTATTAAGGCACGACCCATAGTCACTTGTTTCTCCTAAAAGAGTCGATATAGTCTACTTGATATATGTGGACGAAGTTAGCACTTTCTATATGTCTTATAACATTTGACAATATGCCTAACGTGGCCACAACATCCACATGCCTTTTCCATAAAAATTTCTTGTCTCCACTCTTCATTCGTCTATTTATTGGAGTCATAGTATTCATATCACTCTTGTCGAGTCAAGTATCTATAGAGTCATACATGATTGTATTTGTGTTCATTAGAAATTCTTAGAATTCATATGGTATATCTATCACATGCTATATATTTAAAATAAATGGTCATAGTATAGTCGTACTTGTATATTGGATCACATAACAATATATTCAAATGATGATATAAAAAAAAATCTAGTGTTAAATTACTCGATATCATTAAAGAAATTAGTTGTATATGAAAAGCACTACTTGAATTTCTAAACAGTATTTACTGTAATATATTTTCATAGTCCTATAAGTCACTACTTGATAAAAGTTAACGACGGAAGGGTATTCATAGATTTGGTTGACACACATATGCGACGTAATTCTGTGCACAAAATTCATGCCAGACCATTATAGTGAGCCCAAACATTGTGGCGTACCCGCCCTTGTGGCATCATTTGCATTTGGACTTAGGTAGGATGTCATGTATTGGTTCCTCTGACTCGAGTCAATAGATGACACATATGGCTTATGAGAAGACCCTCATAGTGAGCCCTCAAGTAGGGGCGTACCCTATAATAGACTACAATTCAGTAACAAAAGCATACATAGATATGAGGCAACATTGTCATACATTTGACACAGACCGCCTTCGGTAGGTTATCTTATGATCATTTGAATTTGATATATGCATAAGACATCACCTAGGCAAATTTCTAGGTGTCTTATAATGAAAAATATCTTTTAGGACACATGCATAAACTAATAAGGTTGTTTACATAATTCATACTATAGTTTCTGATAATTTTGATCCATAATTGTTCATCCTTAATACTTGAATTATGACATGCTAATTAGACTAGTGTATTGGTCACTGTTTTATATTGTATATCTTTTATTCACATGCTCATAAGTCCTTTATCTTGATATCTTATTCATATGAGCATCCATACTTCTTACTTGTTATTCAGTCTGCTTTACATGATAGTACATGTTTTATATGTACTGACGTCCCTACTTTTGGGGCGCTGCATTTCTGTAAATACAGGATCAGGCATGCCGATAAGCAGACTTCCATACTTGGCACGCGTCCCATATTTCGTAAAGCAGTTGGTGAGCTTCTCTCTTATCTGGAGCTAATAGGTGTCTAGTACTCTTTAGTTATGTTTATATTTATAGTTTGATTATGTTGGGGAGACCTGTCCCGACCATCTTCTATTATACGTCTACATATTCTATTAGAGGCTTCATAGACAATATTAAGTTGTCACATGTGGTTATAGTTTCACTTGTCTATATCAATTGTACGTTCCATGGGCTAGAACTGTGCATTTACATATGCCCTCATTATTGTTTATGAATAGTAACTTCTCCGCTTAATATATATATCAGTTATATAGCACATGCTCATACAGTTTGTCCGCCCTGTCTAGGCTAAGGGCGTGACTTTACACCTTCTCGGTGAACTACATAACTCTCTTTAAGCCCAATTCTTGCAGTTTCATGAATATTTACTATTTGACATATAATAAGTCTTTCATAGGGGCAATCATTATATTGATATCGTCATACCAAGACTTGCAAGTCATACATATCATGCCATAACCATTTCATATATTTGTACATTATTAGCCCCACCATTTTGAAGACTTAAACATTTTTAAATATCTCTTAAAGGTTGAAGATTTTACATTAAGTATCAACATTGTACAAAGCCAAGGGATGTAGAAATTTCCTTCTTTCACAAAAAAAAATCATGTTTAGAATGACGAAGGTGAATTCGTAAAACAAACATGAGTTCTTGACTCCAACTTGTCGTAATATAAATTCATAATAATAAAATTTTATAATTCAAGTAATAATCTCAATTTTCAAGTTCAAATAATGATTTAAGAATAATTTCGTAAAAAAGGGGTTTGCAAGCTTAAGTCAATTCATCATTCGAAAATCATTCTAAAAATCCACATTCACAATTTATATAAATACAAACTTTCATAATAGGAAATCACCCATTTATAGATTTACGTGAAAGGGGGTTGTTCAACATACCTTGAGTAGAGAATCGAAGAAAAACTTTGAGCTTGGAACCTATGAGCTTTGAAATTGGGAAATCCTTCTTGAATTTTTTTGGGAGGAAGATAATAAGGGATTTGGGAGAAATCTACCGGTTTAGGACGATTTTAGGGTTTAAAAATATATTGAGAAAGTTACATGGGGTGAAAGGACTAGTTTGCCCCTAATTTAATAAGAGAAAAATAGATTTTTATGTCTGAGAGGTGTGCTCCGCGCCGCACACTCCAACTCGGAGGATAACCAGTGGCCTTCTAGCTTGAGCTCCGCCACGCGCTGCCAACACACAACTGAGATAGTGCCTCAATAAAATGCCCATAACGTTTTACTCTAAACTCGGATTGACGAATAGTCGGTGACATTGTAAAGAAGACTCAAACACCTTTGATTTGGTAGGTAATGGTCCATGTAACTCTTCATATTCTCTGTATAATACTTAATTTAAGTTGACCTTAATAGAAACTTATACAGAAACTTATCGGTAGCAAAACGTTCAACTCAACTTTCTGTTAGAGGTTTGCTATGACCTTAATTCACATCCAAGACACTTAACACACTAGAGAATTGATCTAAACATTTATATCTAAATATAAATTATTGGGTTTTGGCTTATACACATATGAAGAAAAGTTTAAATTCTAGCATGAAAGGTTCAAATTCAAGCACAAAAGCGTGGGGTGTTACACCTGGTGTTCCAGAGGATTCGTTCATTGGGTAACACTTCCTATGCAACCTACCCTCGGGATCTGGTAGTGGCCTGTGCCATACGAGGGATACAACTGAACATAGGGAGCCCCTACCTTCTTGGACTGGTCTCTGCACTGTGAAGACGTGTCGAGGTGCCCAAAGAAGATGCTAACATAGAGTTTGAGATGGACATCCCCTTCCATCCCCTCAAGGTGAAGGTGGTCTTATCCAAGGGTAAGAATTAAAGAAAGGTGGGTGAGGCTGAGAGCATCTGGGACTCAAAGGAGGACAATGATGATGATGCCCCTCCCTCCCAGCCTCGGATCTCCAACAATCCCCTTCCTCTCCGGGTACAACACCTTCCATCTCCATATCCCCACCTTCCACTTTTTATATATTGATACTTGCTTTGGGTTCCCCCGTTTGGGGCATTTAACAAACTATATTCCTCATTTCCTTTTCCCTTTTATTCTATCACACATGGATGCTAGTTTTTAACATATTATTTAAATGCAAGCTTCTTACCTTGCTATATGCTATTTCTATAGATCACGTGGTAGCTCGCAGCTTAATTTAATGAATAAAACAAGCTGGGAATGAAAAAAAAAATAGGGTAAAATAGGGCAGGGATTCTATCCCAGCCCATCCGGCTACAGTGGCCTGCACTCCACTACAACGACGCTGTTATAGTGGAAAAATTCCTTCTATAGTTGGATCACTGTAGCAGGCCAGTACCGCTATTGCGGCCTAATAATAGCAACCCATAAATTTTTCAGTTTTCTGCAATTTTCCCTATTCCCATTTCCCTGTTTCAGCAATTGAATATGAAATCACACTATGGTCTACATTATAATCCCAAGACCGAACCCAGTAATTCATAAAACAACAACTTAGCATCACATTACTTTAAATCATAACTATGAATCACAACAAAAACTTTTCTTGCAATAATTCCCGCTATTATGCAACAATAGTCCTTTTTCTATAGTCCTTATTCACATACAAACTGTGTTGAAACAAAAGTTTCCACAATCATAAACCATTTTTCCTTATCATTTTACCAATGATAAGATCATGCTTAACATTTAGCATACAATTTCCACTAAAATCACATAGCAAATAATTCCTTTAGCTATCAACACAGAAACAAGTTATGACTCTTCACAATTCATGAAATCCATAGTCATTCAAACATTTAGAATTCACATGAGTATTAACCCCAAGGTTTCATCTATAAGCAAGCCCTTTTATTATTACTTTACTCATTTCATGGATAACTATTAGCCGACTATCCAGGAATTTACACTGCATTTTTGGCCAGATACCAATTGAAACCTTCTCGGTTACAATTCTCATTGCTTGTGTCATTTCAAATGGAGTCAAACAACATCCATTTGCCTCATTGAGATGCCAATTAGAATCGGGAGATACTAATTGGACTCAACTCATACACGTAATAATATAAACCGCACGAACATAGAGAAGAAAGTGAAACAATATCCTACAATTCCTCATAGCTCCCTGAAGATTAAATGTGGACGTCAACACACCAATCCATAGGACTCTACTCAACATTTACTCTTATACTAAGAGATCGGCAACCTAGGCTCTGATACCAACTGTCTCGACCTAGCTAATCAGATTGTGCAGGCACCTACTATAAATCCACCTAGATAGGAGAACCCTTACCACTATTTCCAAAAAAGCATGCGAAAGTCAATAAGAAATGACAAAATACTTTTATTTATTACATCTAGTTTACAAAACTTTAAATACAACTAAAGCTTTTTCCAAAGGACCTAATCTAAACAGGTACAAGAGTTACTACAAGGAAGTACGAAACAGACCACATGGCCCAGCTTCCACCATAGGAGCAGTAATAGAAGTTGTTAGAGAACTTTTCCGCGTCAAGTATGAAACACCTACTGATCTAGCAATCAGATTATACCCCAAAAAAAGGTATAGCAAGAATAGTATCAGTACAAACAATATGTACTGGTAAGCATCATCGGTCAACCCGAATTAAATCATATAAATATCCGAAGAGAAACTTGCAACTTAAGTGTTGTTTAGTGTAAAATCCTCCATCATTAATTCTTTACCTCCCTCGTCTTTTCTTATTCATACTATCTGTAAGTCAATTCCCACACCAGTTTCAAATCTAATGCACTAAATTCCCACCAGATTATCAAGTCAGGCCTGAACACCCCCTTTAATTATGCACTCTACCATGCCTAACTTTAATGATTCCCAACCTTAACAACCCACTTAGATAGAGATTCAAGCAAGGCTAAGGGAAGTTAAATAACAAGACAACAGTACCCCGCCTACCCAATCTCAACAATATCAATCAGTAGATCAATGATCATAACTATACTATGAGCACAATCATGAACACCTTTCAAGTGACTTGTATTCATTAACGAAACTTAGCCTTTTGACAACCATAGAGTTTAATCAAGTACTAATCAGATAGGCAACAACTCAAGTCAGACCATGACTACCACAAGAATCCAAATCAACAAACCATGACTCAACGACACAATGCTACACCTTGTCTCAATACATAAGTACATAAACAATATAAAAATATGTCAATTATTTTTAACTTAGTCCTAACCACTCAAGGATCTATTTCAACAATAACAGTGGTAATAATTTTAAGTGCCTGTTCATTTAAGAAATCAATTATGTCAAGTCAACACATAACCCCAGTCTACTCAACGAACCAAATATATCAATTCAACACATAAAGTCCTGATTCATTCAAGAAACCAATTATGTCAAGTCAACACATAAATCCAGTTCACTCAAGGAATCAAATGTATTAATTCAACACATAAATCCAGTTCACTCAAGGAATCAAATAAATCAATTAACCAAATAACCCCGGTTCACTCAAGAAACTGTCACACTCACCTGTACCTTATACATACATGCTAAGGGTCTTATGTCACCCACTAGCCATGACTTGCAGGGGATGAGCTCTTTCCCATGTACCAAAATTTCAGACATCTAGTATCTTGCAACCTTATTTCGACCAATCCCGTGAAGATGTCCAAATATCGATACATCCCACAATAATCAATAAGACATCACAACAATCATAACTACAATGAGAATAGTAATCACACTTGTAAAACCAACAAGCTTTTCATGTAAATTCATTGCATGTGATTAACACTTAGGATATAAAATAGTCATTCACTTTCCTTAAACATGCATCGTAACAAGCAATATGAAGGAATAGTTATCTTGCACACATAAAACAAGTTGGGTTTCAACTACATAAAATCATCACCTTTGTTAATCATGCACTGAACAAGTAGACAAACACTCCAAGTACTTGGTCAATACTTAAGTTAATCATTTCATGTAAGCAACAACTATTATTTAACACACGAAATCACAAGTATGCCTGAAGGCCAGCCAACAACTTATAATTCAGGCCTTATCAATTCATAATTAGTAAAATCAAGTATTCCTTTTCTCATTTTTTGGGGGGGTGGGGGGGTGGGGTTTAACTCAGACTTGAACGGTCTAGGTCTATAACCACCCATCATAACAATAATACAAAGTCCACGACCACCATTCCTCTGGTTACCACCCTAGATTCTTCGAAATCTTCCAACACTAATACTTAGTCAAGACTAATATTCCTCTGGTTATCACCCTAGATTCTTCGGAATCCACCAACACAAATACTTAATCAAGAGTAACCTTCCTCTAACTAGGCATTTATTAGGCTCTAAACCAATTTTCGAGTACAATACCATTTTTTAATCATACAAGGATGAACAACATCAAAAGCAAGCATATTAATTGATTAACAACTTTTAATATCACAAGTAACATCAAATTCTCATTCAACAAAAGGATTTGTTACTCTTTTTATCCATCCCAACACCGTGTCCGAAGGCCTAAACATGAAATCTCCTGTCAATCTACGTCATGTCTATGCTTTCTAACCCAGGTCTAAACTACTTAGTTAAACCTAGCCTACCTGGATGTCCAGCAGCTGCTACGGAGTGCTAGTGATTTCCGGCATAAATTCCGTGAGAAAACCATGGGTTTTACCCTATTCGAGTGAAATCCCTCCTCTCCATTGTTCCAAGGCCATGAGGCAATCCTTGGGGTTTTTTAGAAGCTACATTCGTTCTTTTTCAATTGAAGAGGAGAAAGAAAATTAAATAAATTGGGGTTTGGTTTCTGCCTTTGGAATTTGGCCCGACCCAAAATTTCAAATTTTAAATTTTTTAGCTAAGTCCATTAATAAATGTTCGGACCACATTTTAAAAAAAATACTCATACCCCGTGCCCATAGACGAGGTGCCCTTAGTAACGATGGAACAGGTCATTACAAATAAGTGCCTTTTTCCTAATAAAAATAGTTCATAATTTTCATAATATTTAGATAAAGTTGAATGACTTTCTTGTTATTCTTTTTTTATAACCGTTGTGTCCGGGCTATCTTACATGCACCTTGACTAATTTCACGGAATATCTATCACTTTCCACCAACAACAAATACCAGACGACTCTGTCCACCAAGACTAAAACAGATGAGAAGACATCACCCAGTGTTTCACTAAGTACTCATGGTTAAGCATTTTCATTTTTCACATGATTGTAATTCTTTCTTTAAAAAAGAAAGGAGCAAATTATGTGGGATTCTTTGAGATAGAGTTATCTAAACCATCTAGTGTTGATTTGGAAATGTTGTTGACTTATAACAACATTCTATGTCGTTATTATATTTCTTTTTTGAAAAATCAGAAAGTTTGTACAAATTTTAAAAGCAACTTTAGTGTTTGTAGGTCATAGATTGTTTGGGTTTTTTTCCACCAAATAATAGAGTGGTATGGTGGAGATGGAGGGTAGGATGATTATTTATTCATGGAACATAGGTTTTATACAATAATCGAGTAAAAAGAGTTATTACATAAATGTATAAGGTGAAGGTTATTCATTTTGAATTAATGAAAAGGATAAAAACCATTTTGTAACTCTTCGTAATAAATCTGTATAAATATTGATAAATCGTAAGTGTTTGTGGAATGAGAGAATTACTTCTTCATAAATGTTACATATTCATTCAAATGACGGTTTCTTATAATTATAACTTTGTGAATGAAAAGACATTCAGAAGTCTTGAAAATTACTTGTCTTTATGACTTTGTCATTAATTCAGGTGTACTAATATTACATACGTATATTAACTTTGTTTGCCTTCTTTCACTCTTTTGATGGATGAAACATAAATGATATACCCATTTAAGGAGAATTATTTGTGAGCTAAAAATACAGAAAACAAAAAAAAACAAATGTTCTTTCACTAGCTCTTCCTTTCCTGGTATTTCTCCACCAGTTTCCTCACAAGATGGATGACTTTGTAGTTGATCGCCCTGACATGAATCAAACTGATTCTCGAAAATGGACACACCCCTTCTCACCCTTATTAAAAATCGAAACCACACTTAAAAAATACCTAACTACACCAAATTAATTTGATATAATATGTTTAAAAATAAAAAATCCAATTAATTACAAAATTGAAAATTTCAGTATCATACCATACTGTACCATTCCCGCCCCTACCTCCAAGCAAAAGAGGAATAAAAGGCAATGGGGATAGAAAGAAAGAGCCTATGCCACCAGAAAGAAATGACTCAATGGGCAGCACTCCTATTTTTTCTCAAAATCACTTTATAGAAAGTTAGTACCAGTTTTGCTTTTCATGGAAACAGTTATAAGTATTTGAGTTTAAAATATTTGCGTATATGTAATTTTTAAATTGTTAGGTCACTCTAAAAAATCTATAGGTTGATCTTCTTAAAATATAAATTTTTTAATTATTAAAATAAGATAAATTATCTATTACTAGATAAAAATAGCATAAAAATTATAAATTTCTTATACTCACAATTTATATAACTTTAAACTCTATTTATTTTCTTATTCTTTTGATCTTACCTTAATGAAAACGAAAGCATAAGAGATACCAGCAAGGGCTATGATAAAATAGATAGGATTCCTCCAGTTTTAATCAAATATTTTGAATTCAAGTCCAAAATATGAAAAAAAGATGTTAGAGCCCTTTCAACCTCTTAGATATACCTTAAACTGCGTGAATACAAATTAATTTAGATTCCACCATAAATATCAAACGTCCGATTATGGGTATGATGTAATATCATGTATGATGTAACCAAAGGGAGAGGAACACGGACCTTCCAAAAAGCGCCTAATGGATTCTGGGAATTAGGGGTGTTCAAATGAGACCGAAAAACCGATCCGAACCGGTAAACCGAGTCAAACCGACTTAATAAACCGCAAACCGACTTGGTTTGATTTGGTTTGGTTTTGAACTTTTGAAAACCGATAATATTTGGTTTGGTTTGGTATTGATTCCAAAAATACCGAAACCAAACCGAACCAAACCGATAAATAAAAACATACTTAAAATTTATATCTATTAGACATTAATTAAACTTTATCTATTTCCTTCATAATTTTGGTCATTTCGAGTCCAACACTTATTCAAATAATTAAATGAAAAGTTGGCCCATATGGTCCCCTAGTCCATTTAAGTTTAAAGTAAACAAAAGTTTGTCTTACTGGAATTAGGGTGTGTTTGGATTAGCTTTTTTTAAGTAACTTATAAGCTAAAAGCTAAAAGTCAAAAGTAGGTAGCAACCAACTTTTGGCTTTTGCCTTCTTTTTTTTTTGTATTTTTTAAGCCTAAAGTAATGCTTTTGTGCCTTTGCCAAACACTTTCAAAAATTAAAGTGTTTAAAAGCCAAAAACACCTAAAAATAAGCCAATCCAAACACCCTATAAGTGAGCTACTATTTTGTGGAATTATAGGTGTCTTAGTAGCTTAGAGAGTCGTTGATTGCTATAGCTTATATGCTCGTTGCTTTGTGAGTCCCTCTACAACATGGAGGGTGTGAAGTTCTCATAATGGTCGTTTCCATTTACCAATTGGATATTATTGTCTTGAATTCTCCATTAGATTCTACGTATCCGTACATATTGCTTTGTATGCTAAAAATATATTCTTAAAACCCGTAAAAACCAAACCAAACCGATAAAACCGATAGAACCGACAAAACCGAAATCGATAGAATTTATACTATAATGGTTTGGTTTGGTTTGAATATTAAAAAAACCGTCTTTGTTGGTTTGGTTTGGTTTCAACCAAAACCGAGTCAAACCGGACCATGAACACCCCTACTGGGAATCATGAAAGCTGATTTGCTCATTTCATACATCTTCTGTTGTACAGTCGGTAAAAATTTAAGGTAACTTACAGAAATCTCATAAGTTAAGGAGCCAATTACATTTCTTATCACAACTTTTTCTAATTACATAAAATCTCATAAATGGCGTTCTTGATACATTATTTTTATACATTGCCAACTAATCAGTAACTTAAATAAGAAAATAACATAAATCACATTTATTTAGGGGAGTAAATCATGAGAGAGAATCTCTGAAATATCTAAAACAAAAGAAAAAATTCAAAAACTTTTCGTCAGATCTTATAATTTGCAATTTATAATTTGGCTCAATTTCTTCCATTGCTATTAATCTTTTTTTTTTTTCCTTAAAATTTTGATTTTTTGATATTTGAATCTAAAAGAATAACAATGTCGACGATCTGAATTTTTCCGGAACGATTGTTGTTCGATGATTTGAATTTTGATGGAACAATAAATGATTCTGATTTGACCGAAACTGTCATGGATGGTGGGTTTGGTGTCTTTCGATTGGTGTCACTTTGTATTAAAAAATATAATCTCTAAGACATATGTATCAAACATAGACAACAATTAAGTTTAAATTTCATTCAAATAGGAATCTGGACCTTTTGAACACGTTTCTTGTAACTTTTCAAATGTATCAAAATATGTTCGTCACACATTTTCAACATATGTCATCAAACATCTTATGTACATGTTTATGTGTTGATACATATATATGATATCTATTGATACATATGTAACACTAATTTTATCTGATACATATGTATGATACATATATTACATGGATTAGATTTCAAACATATGTATCATCCTTAAATTATGGAAAGAGAACAAAAGTTCTTGATATGTATCTATATATGTATCAAATATATTTATTTGATACATATGTCTGATGCATGTATACTTGATACTTATGATTGATACATTAATCCACCACCACTGCCACCTCCGTCATTCGCCGGCACCACCACCACCACCTCCGTCGTTCTCATCGGAAACCTAACAATCTGTGCATCTATACTTTGGCTCCATAGGAAAAATTAAAGGAATTTGTAATGGCGTGAATGGTGCAAACTTAATCCCTATTCGAAAAAATTCGGCACTAATGTAGTGCAAGAATTGAGAAGACAAAAATTTCATGACTCCTTGGGATTTCACGGCAGAATCAGTGCAAGAATTGTCTGTAGCGGACAGAGATTTCATGGCTCCTTAGGAGGAATCAATGCTTGCACCATTCGAAAGATAAAAATTTGAAAGATTGAGAAGCGTGATTTTGAGTGAGAATGGGGGAGGGTTATGCGGTAGTGTGGGTTTAATATATATCAAGTATTGAGTAACTTTAATCCCTAAAATATGGAATTTTATGTTATTGTTTAAAAGATATGAGATTTTATGTATTAATGACCCTTATGTTTGTAAAATTATGTAATTTACCCAAAAAATTTATTCATATTCAATGTTTACACAAAATCATACGAAATTAGGAGTACTTAATTAAGTGAGAGAATTAATTAATTTGCTTATAATTTTATAATAATAATAATATAGAGTTTGTGCTAAGTTGCACGGACTCTTCACTTTTGATGCCGCACCTGTGTCGGATTCTCCAAAAATATACTATCTTTGGAGAATTCAACACGCACCCATTAACATTTTTGAAGAGTCTGAGCAACATAGAGTATATGATAACATATATCATGCACTTATTGAATTAATGCAAATATCAAATGAAAGTAAATTAGGACTCGTTTGGTAAAAGGAATAATAGATAATTAATCTCAAAATTAATTTTAGGATGAGTTTATTCCATGGTTAATTACATGTGATAATTCATCCCGAGATTAGTTATACTAGAATTGTGGTGTTAGTTTTATCTCATACTATGAATAAAATAACTAATCTCGAGATAATTAATCTGAGAATAACTTTTTTCCCAATCAAACGACTCCTAATATAAAAATGTGGGTGGGGTGGGCGTCATAGGTTTCCTTGTGGTAGCTAAAAACAAGAGACAAGTAGGGTCAAAACATAAAGCTAAAAATAAACAGGGACTAAATTGAGAGGGAATAGCTGGTAAATGTTGTTGGGTGTCTCATTGATAATTGTTTTTTTATGCGTAAAGAAAAGAATAATAAGAAGTAGAAAAAAGAGAGTCAAAGATGGGCCAGAATTATAGGAGAATTTCAAGCTTCAATATATTCTCACTTTCTTATAATTAATTTTTTTTTACCTATAAATTAATGGTAATTGTATTTATTTCTATATGATGGGGATAATATTGACTTATTTTTAATTTGGCCAATGCATGCATGCAAACATTGTAAATTATTTGCTGAACTTTTAGTTATTTATAGTTGTATGATGTTTAAAAATTAACTAAGTCATGTGGCAGACATCTTCCCTCACATGACCCCCCACCCTAAGCAGAAGTTGTTTTTTTTGGGAGACTTTTTCATGTATTTATTCTTTTATGAAAATTCTCATTTCATCACTGGTGATTGCAATCCATTATCAAAAGTATTTTTGATATGTTTAGTCTACACGAGGGATATCTGAACAAGTTGATTTATGACATCAAGTTATCAACCAATGTTCTCAAAGCTTTTTTGACTATGGAAATCATCATTACACCAATTATTGAAAGACAATTTCAAAGAAGAAACAAATTAATTGAGAGCACGTGAGGCAAAGGCACTCAGCTAATGGTCAGGCTTTTAGGAAGTAAGAAGTAACTAGGAAACGTATCCGCGCGAAGCGCGGTTATAAGAATCTTATATTTAAGAAATAATTTTTTTATCGTATTCAAATATATTTTTAAAGATCCTTTTGATACCTTGAATTGTCAATAATATTGACAGTTATTTTATTCTAGGAAAAAATGTTTTCCTTTAATTCATAATTCTTTCTACATGATTTTTTATCTCAAATTTTATTTTGTGAATATTTGATTACCTTATTAGTTAATTAATTTTTTAATATTTCATCCCTAGTGTAATTATGTATCATATATTTAAGTACATAATGTTCTTTGATATAAATTGTGTATCCTTATATTATATATCTGTTTTTGAAAAATTAAAATTTTGTAAATATATAACCTTCTCATATTTTAAAAGGCAAATTTACACTCCAAATTACACATCATTTTTTTGGTTATGATTGGGAAGCGTCCCCTAACCAAAAAGAATTAATTTAATTAAGTATATTAATTCACCTAACAAATTTGAAATTTAATTTAATTTTCTATAAATTAAACGCGCACAAAAGAAAAAAAACAATCAGTATAAATATAGGGGAGTTCTAAGACACACTTTTTCCTTTATACAGTGAATTACTCTCTTTTGATATTTAAAATTCTATTTTGATTGTAACCATCAAAGAAATATTTACGTAGGAAAAAATCATAACAATTTAAATTGAAATATAGAAAGCCTATTTAAGAAAAATACATGTAATGACCCTCCAGGTCATTTTCCTTGTTTACAGTGCGTAGATCTTTTCTATAGCTGTCCCAGGTCATTTGTGACTTGTTGGGACTGACGGTTCAGTCATTAGGCATATCGTTTAGTTTTTAGAGTCGTTTCCTTGTTTAGAGGCTTCAGGTAGTCGAATATGGGTCTCGGGTCTAAACTCTAGTTATAAGGGCTTGGATTCCATTTATGACTGTCTCAGCAGATACGAGACGTCGACTTTAGGCTAGATGGACCCTTGGTTCGGGTCTGGAGGCTCCCGGACTTGTTTTGGGCTACAGGCCGGTCATTGCCTTTGCTATGTCAGCCCTTGGAGTGTGGGTCCCATTTTTTGTCGAAACGACCTCTGATGGAAATTTTGATAGCCCTATTGAGTCCGGAGCGTTGAAATTAGTCAGGTAGCGTAGCTCATTTGTGTACACGGCATCCCGGATCAATCCCGGGCACATAGTTCGAAAGGCCCAGGACTTAGTCATCCTTGCCATTGGCTATACGCTTAAGCGGCCATGCCATGGCATAGGCATGCGCTTAAGCGACCAAGGGTTGGCTTTAGTGCATGGGCGCATGGCGCATAAGCCACCCAAGGCACGCTAAAGCGGCCACTCGATGGGGTGGTGGGCAGCGGTTAAGTTGCCATTTATGGAAATGGCACTTTAGCGCCACCTGCAACCTTTATATATATGTTTTCCACTCTTCTCTCTCATTCCAAGCGGTGGACATGGATATATACTCCATTTCTGGACATAAAAACTCAACTTTGAGCTATTCTCTTGAGGTCTAAGCTTGGGGGTTGGCATATTTGGATCCATTGGCTCGTTCCCGTCATTTCTACGGTACGTTTTCTTGGTTTTACGGTTGTTTTCATTTATGTTGGTGGTGCCGCTACTGTTATTGGTGTTTGAGCTATTATTTGGGCTCGAATTTGGTTATGGTAGTTATGACTATTAGTCACAAGGTGATTTGGGACGCTGTGGCGGTTTTGATTTTGCGATTTCCCAAGAGGCCCTCACGTGGTTTGTTCGATCGTTTTACGACCTAATGCAATATGAGTATCGAAAGTCATGTTTTGACTTGTAGTTTACTATTGTGATAACGTTACAATGATTGGAGGCCTTTTAGAAGGAAAAGGCTCTGATGTGGCTGATTTGTGGATATGCTTTCGACGGCGTCCAGGGAGGGTTCGGTCTACTGTGTTCTATTAGGCATTGTTTGATATTGATTATGTACTAGGCGGGGGTGTGACCTAGGCTGCTTGACTTATCTTTTGGCCTATACTTTACGGCCTTCACTGCAGCATGATTAATACATGAACCTTAGCCTAGACTACCCGCCCTAGCTTCAGTACATTGGTATAACTAATTGGTCGTGTAATATACGTGACTTTAAATTGGTCTTGGAGATCCCTATTATGTGAGCTAGGGAAGTATCTTCCCATTCCATTGATATTTATCTGATTATGCCCCCCTGGTAGTATGATACGCATCCTTGATGTCATACCCTGATAGTGTATACCTGGTTGTATGATATGCATCTGATTGGTCTCATGTCTGGGTTCCTGCTTATGGATATACCCTGTGATTATGTCATATATTATTCTATTGTGCCAGCCTTGGTTATGAGACCATGGATACCAGGTTAGTTCCCTTACACCTTGTTGGGGAGTTATGATTTAGTCTATGGATATATGGGTGCTTACCTTGACTTCTATGGATACTGGTGATGGCATGCATTGGTTACGCGTAGTTCGTACATGTAATATCCGATTAGTGACCCTACCATCGGAGGCTAGATTTGAATTCCCATTTATTGATAGATAGCCGCCCCTTAGGGCTAAACTTGGTCCCTTATCAGCACTTTGGGCCAGGAGTGAGACATCTTAGCCTTAGTTTGGGCAGGCTTTATCACTAGAATGAGTTGTAAGACCCAGTAGGAGGCCCCGCTGCCCTTTTTCCAGGTAGGTAGCCTTACAGGGCCGTCTCTCGAATTTAGATGACACATGTATATCGGTAGGTGGTACCCCAGACCTGAGTATGCCTAGGCTGGTTAGAATGCCTAGTTAGCTTCATTACCCTCAGAGAGAGTTGTAGCTCGACTTAATAGCTCGAGCTTGTAGTCTTAGATACCTGGGTATGTATATATATATGGGTAGTTATGGGTTTAAGACCCTTGATTAACCACTAGTTATGTTACACTTAGGAGCTCCGGCGGGCACTAGCATTGACTTATACTGAGATTGACCTCCGATAGAAGCGCTAGTTATGGTTACTTTGACTATGAGTTTCAGTTCGAGTTCGGCAGTGGTTCATAGTTATGATTTATCAGGCCTTTCGTTATTACCCTGAGGATCCGATTCTAATTCGGCCTTTGTTATTGATAGCAACATGTCTTTCGTTACTACCCTGTGAGTTCGGTTCGAACCCGGTGACTGATACTGGCATTATCAGGCCTCTTTTTATCACCCTAGGGTCCGATTTAGGTTCGGCGGTTATTATTATACGGTTATGGAGCATTTGGTCTCCGAGCTACTAATATGACATATGACTCTGGACTATGATTATGGAAGTCCTAGTTCGGGACCAGGCAGTGTATGCAGACTTTTCGAGTACTTTGCAGGCCCCTCTATCCGAGAGTTGTAGTGCCAAAAGAGGTTGGTTGCCATAGGTCCCACCTTTGTGAGCTAGGTGAGCTGGAGGGTGTGTGTACACTTTGTTTGCTTGGGCTTGGTATTGGTTTCACTCGGCATCAACACTCAGTTCTGGTTACGATTCTGTTCCTTGCATGCATAGCCTATCACTAGTATGGTTCTCACTTGTGTATCCCACCGTTGTTTATGGGGGACCGATTGGGTGGTTCCGTGTACTTCAGTGTCCCTCCGAATTATGGGGTCCAGGCCGGGTTTTATTTGCAGTGTGTGCCTTTCTGGCTTATCGGAGAAGGGATTATAGCCAGTTAGGTGATGATATGTCCAGACAGGCCGGGTAGATTCTGATTACTAGACTATGGCTTTTCGGTGATTACAACTCTTGTGGGATCGACACTTGTCAGTTATAGTTGGACACCTAGGGACGCGAGTATCCCCGATTTTGTACTTATGTTTAGGGTGAGCTTTAGGTATTCTGAGCCTTATAGGCAGACATACATACCCTATATCCGTTGTTTATCCCATGTCTCCTTCTTCATTACACCACGGTACGGGGATTAGCCTTTTGTTAGTATAGCCTGGTCTCAAGATACTTGTAGGGTGATAGCTAATGTTAGCTACCCTTAGCTTGACTTACATTTGTTTTACATGTGATTCATATTTTCATTGTCTTTGGAGCTCAGTCGGCCGATGCCTACTGAGTACCTCGTGTTGGTACTCATACTGCACTTCTGCACCCTGCAGTTTACAGTACGAGTTATTACTGCTGATTTGTGTATCGTACGGAGTTACCGTGGATCGGAGACCGGAGGTGAGCTTCAGATGTTTGGAGTGTACCTAATCTCCCACTTTTGCTGGACTGGTCTTTACACTATATCTCAGAGACGGTTCTGTATATAGTTTTATTCATATCTTGTTCAACTTGTACTCTGGATTATTAGTGGCTCTTGTACTAGCCTCACCAGTCTTGGGTTATTCTGTTGTATTTCTTTGGACTCTCTTCTACTTCTACTTGATCTTATTTTCGGTACTTCACATTAGTCCGCTACTAGCCGTTCCGGACTATGAGTTGGCTTGCCTATGGGTGGGTTAGAGTAGGCACCATCATGACCTGAGAAATTGGGTCGTGACAATACACCTTTGTATATACTTTTTTTTTCAATGCATACACAATGAATATAGAAATAAGAATTTTGTCAATTCTAAATTGTATTACTTAATTTTGCAAATGCATAAGTTATATTTTCCCTACTAATTAAATTATTATTTTGATTTCGTTTCTATTTATTCTCATTTTTTTCTTTCTTCTCCTTCTTTATGACCAACCACTTAATCACATAAAACTTGAGATCACAATTCTAAATATAATTAAGAATGTTTTTCCTCCCTATGCTAAATATTTTAAAAGTACTCCGTTTAGAAAATGCATTTCTTTTAATTATAATTTTTCACTATCTTCTTTCGTGTAAAATCATAAGAAAGAAAAAAAGACCGACCACAGTACAAAAAATAGACTGAAAAACTAACGAGAGTGGAATATAAAGTATAGACAAATAATATTGACTTGCAAGATTCGAATTTATACATTCTTATTAATTACTATATGTAACAACACTAACACGAAAAACTTACTCAAATGTCGCGCGGAGAGCCCAACACTTCTAAATCTCCCATGCTTGTATCTCTATGGACTGAAAAAATAAAGAGAATGGAATATAAAGTATGGACAAAAAAATATTAACTTGCAAGGTCCAAATTTATACATTAATATTAATTAATTACTATATGTAACAACACCAATACAAAGAGCTTTCTCAAATTTCGCGTGGGAGAACCCACCACTGTTAAATCTCCAATTCTTCTACCTCTATCGATTGAAAAATTAAAGAGAGTAGAATATGAAGTATAGACAAAAAATATTGACTTGCAAGATCCAAATTTATACATTCATATTAATTACTATATATAACAACCCTAATACAAAGAGCTTACTCAAATATCGCGTGGAAGAACCCACCACTGCTAAATCTCTGATGCTTCTACCTCTATCACCGCTACTTGTGCTACCTTAATAGTTATACTATATAATATATAGTATATATTGGGGTTTTTTCCTGTGAAAGTGGTTGTTTCAATTGTCAAGCTCTTCTCCAAATTATATTGTTCATTTGGATTGGGAGAGATAACTTCCACATCTCTTAAAATATACCACTTCTTGATAAGAATGTAATTATGCAAAATTATTTACTATGCACGTTCTTATGTTCTTGATTGACATTCATGTATGAGTTAATGCATACCATAAAAGCATATTCAACGTTTTCTGTGTGTTTGGTAACATAATATAGTAGTAAAAACTTTTGAATGTTATAAACTTTTGAGCTTTCTTCAATAAATTCCTATTAAAATTTTGAGTTTTATAATTAATAAAATAAATTAAAAAATTGGAGAAGAAACCAAAAAATGAGAAAAAGGATTAGATTTTATATAGATTTATATTTATTTTATTGTATAATAAATTATCACTAAATACCAAATTAATGACAATGACATTTGAGCTTTCTTAACTGAAAAAAGAGATCAATAACTAAGATGATATACTTAAGAAATATTTTTAAAGTTTTCTAATATATCATTTAAATAGAAATAATTAGGAAAAATTTCAAAAAATTGAGAAAAAAGATAAATAAGAATCCTAACTTTTGAGAGGTGCTACATCACCTCTTCTGCATTCTCCTTTATTATTATAAATTGATTGATTGCTAGTTTTATAGAGTTAAGGTATTTGGTTAATTTCTATTAAAAGAAATTCTTTTGCCAAAAAAAAAAAAATACATAAGTTAATATTGAGTCCGACATCATTTATTTTGGAATGAAAAGAGACCTTGGACAATCCCCATGAGCTATCTTTTGGTTGAATTAAATCCAAGGTTCATTTAACATAGTGTTAGTGATGTATTCATGATTTTTATGATTAACAAACTACTTGAGGGACCTGATCCTTGAAAGCATACAATAAAGTGGTCAACTCTAGTACAATTAAAAACTGTACTTTCTGCGGTTGGTTGATGGCTTTGCAGCAAAGTTGCAACTACACTGTTCTCTTCCGTCCAATTATATTGTATTGTAACGTTGGCTCAGAATTGTCCTATTAATAGAAAATGGGGTTAAGGAGTTAACCTTAGGATTACCGGAGTCTGTACTCAAACATTGCTCTTATTTTAATGGATTTGATTTGGTGAAAATCCTATGGGGTAGGTCGTAGTTTTACTCCTTTGATCAATGAGGTTTTCACGTAAAAATCGTGAGTGCATTTACTATTCTGTTGATTGTTATTGCTTTTTATCTGTACGTCAGGTTATGAGTCGTTAATAGCCGGAGGACCCGGTCCCTACTGGTGGAATATCCATCTCAAGTGAATAATTAGTATCAGAGCAGGTCCTTTCTAAAAGGTTAACACCTGGGAAGCCTCCTGAATCATGGCCGCTCCACCAAACCTTGAAGAAGGACAGTCGACTACTAGACCATCCAGATTTAATGGTCAATATTATGGGTGGTGGAAGACTCACATGCATGATTTTGTCATGGCTGAGGGCAGTGAGCTGCGGGATATTATTTGTGATGGTCCTTATGCTCCTATGAAAATCATTACTGAAGGGGAAATCATAAAAACTGTTCCTAAGATCAGAAAAGAGTACGTTGATGCTGATAGGAACCTAGTTGAAAGGAACTTCAAGTCCAAGAAGGTCCTTGTGTGTGGGATTGGTCCCGATCAATACAACTGATTCTCAGCTTATAAGACTACAAAAGAGATATGAGAAGCCTTGGAGACTGCTTATGAAGGGACTAGCCAGGTCAAGCAGTCAAAAATTGATATACTCATAATGTAATATGAGGTTTTCAAAATAAATGAAGGTGAGTCTATTCAAGATATGCATACTAGATTCATGACCATTTTTAATGAACTCAAATGCTTGGGTGAGGGCCTGCCTATGCACAAATAAGTCAAGAAAGTGTTGAGATTTTTGCCTCTATCTTGGGAGAGCAAGGTAAATGCTATCTATGAGGCAAGGGACCTTCAAAAAATGACAATGGATGAACTCATAGGCAACTGGAAGACTTTTGATCTGAAGAAGCAACAAGAGAATGAACGAAGAGAGCCCAAGAAGGAGAAAGGGCTGGCACTCAAGACAATTGATAGTGATTCAAGTGAAGAAGATGCTGACATGGCGTATATCACCAAGCGATTTCAAAAACTGATGAAAAGAAGTGACATGTTTCATAAAAGTGGGAATCCAAGTAAGTACTTTAGAGGAAACGACTCAAACAAACACGTCAAGGGGATAACACCTGTCACAACTGTGGAAAACTGGGACATTACTTCAAGGCGTGTCCACATCAGAATCAAGATCATAGAGAAAACACTAGAAAGAATTCTGAAAAAGAGATCATGAGGAACCAGGTCCCTAAGAAGCACAGAAAGAAGGAAGCAAACAAAATTATGAAACATGCCCTAGCTATTTTGGGAGATTCCTCAAATGACTTTGAAAATGAAGGTGGTGCAATGGACATCTCCCTGATAGCAGTTGAAGATAAAGAGTCAGTATTTGACTCTCTATTTGCACTTATGGATGATTTTGATGATGAGGATGAATATGGAATAAACTTTTTTGACGTTAAGAAAAATCTTTGTAGCTACCCTAAAAAGGAGCTCAGGTCCCTTGATGGATTCTTGATTGATGCTTATTATGGATTAATCAAAGAGAAAGAGACTGTAACTGAGGTTGCAGTTGATGTTGAAGCAAAGAAATCCAACTTGTCAAATAAGATTTTTGAGCTAAAAGAAAAGATATTGTCTCTCATTGTTGAAAATGAAGAACTGAATAACAAGATGAAGGATCATGCTCATAGTGGTCCAAAGGGAAAAATAAAAGGTAGAAGATTGCAATTTGAGATTGAAGAAATGCTAAACAAGTGTAGATTAGGTATCAATGCCTCTCTTGAAAGAAATATGGAGCTGGAGAGGGACCTGATCAAGGTCAAGGATGAGCTTCTAAAGTCTCTTTGTAAGACCACCTCATCTAAACTTCTTGCTTAGTTCAACAGTATGAGATAAAATTCTAGTGAAGGCCTTGATTTTAAAAAGAAGAAGGCTAATATTCCTTACAATCCTAGGAGTATGTATGTTTCCAATCCTAACAATTGGTTATGCACTCACTGTGAAAACAACGATCATTACAAGGATTCATGTCAGGCATGGATCTCAGCCCGCAAGAAGTATCAAGCCTTTGTCAAAAGTAGAGGAGATGATGAAGAGCACGATCTGCACATCAGGAAGAGACCTTCTCCCTCAGTGAAGAAGAAATTTGTCATGACGGTCTGGACAAAGAGAAACCTTATTCATCCCTTCTAAACTCCAGGGGCCCCAAGCTGATATGGGTCCCCAAAGCTAGCAAATGATTTATTAAAATGGAGTGAGTGATAGAGGAAAATCTCTCTCACTCAAGGAATTCCAAAGGTATAGGGTCACCCTTGGAAGCAAGAAAAAAAATAATTGGAAGAACTTTTGATGTTTTTGATAAAGGAGGTTGATAGAAGCTCTGGAGATAAACAAACTAAGAAATGAAGAAGATGAAAAACCCACAGGGGACTTGATCCTCAGTTTACCACAATTCCTCCCCCTTGACTATGATTAGACAATAGGTATCCAAGCAAGTATGTTTTTAAACATTGTCTAAATCCTCCTTATGTCTTTGCTGATATGTACATATGGTGAGAGGAGATAACTCAAGGGTTGGAGAATATTAGGCTGACTCAGAGCAGCCTTCTTAAATTTTAATAAGGGACCTGCTCCCTCTCAGATTAGTATTATTTATTGTACACTTTAAAAGCATCTATTTTAAATCGATGCCACGTAGTGTCTTTTTTTCTCATACCTAATAGTAACGATATTGCATCAAAGGGGTTCTCAATCGTTATCTCCTTTTCTTGATATGACACGTTGCTTGATCTCTCTTTATAAGACATCCCAACTGTTTATTACCCATTTTAAATTCTCTCTTCTGAAATTAATCCAAGCCTTGAAAGAACCTCTATCACCTTGTATATGTTCCTCTTCATTTCTCTTTGCTTTAAAACAACTAAAATCACTTCCTTCTATAATAATATCTCACTCACAAGTCACCATTCCTCAAATAAACTCCAATAAGAATTCTCCCTCCTATGAAAGGACTCCGGTGACCATTCCTACCATCGAATCTACTTCGATGACTGTAGAACTTTGAAATCCCTTCTCTATATCGTTCTCGTCATCCGCAATATTTGTTCCTCTTTAAGCATTGATGAAAGCCTTTCAATTTCTAAAAAGTATCAAAATCCATTTCCAATCTCCTCTCCACCTAAAGAAACCAATGTTTATGACCTTTTCCTCAACTTTCAAGTCATATAGTTGAGGTTGAGATTTTAGAGAAGGATTCAGAAGTTAAGATTAAGAATGTGTCTGAGTCTCTACTAACTTCCAATAAAGAAGATGGGGTTATTGATGGTGTTAGTGGTGTTAATAAGAAAGAAGTGACTGACAAGAAATTGGAGGAATTGGGTACTACGACAGAATTGGTGTGAGTTAATCTATTGATGCTAACACAATTGGGCTTGAGTGCTCAGAGGAAAGGATGTTTGATGAGAACTTGCCAGACACTAAAGGAAACTTATCCAACATACTTGCTATGGAAGATGATTATGTTGGTGACTGCCTTACTGAAATATCTCAAGGTGATGCAAGAATAGACACTTTGAATGATGATGAAGGTAATCTGTCTGAACATGGAGAATTGGGACATCCCCCCCCCCTTCCCCCCCCCCCCATAATTCTCTCCTTTCCAAAATAGGATAGAACCCATGGATCATAGGCTCTATAAAAATTTGTGTCACTACCTATGGAAGAAGAAGTGGATGAAGATGATGATGAACCACTGAGTTAGAGAATTTAGTGGTTTCAAGTATCCTCTTCCACAGGTAAGTAAAAGAAAACACAAGGGGTACCAGGTACCCAAAGTATTTTGGTGCACCAAAGAAGAATCACAATCAAACCCTTAAGTAGAGAAAACTGAAAAAACCTTCATAGAGCAAGAGGAACCTTTCCAGAACAAATGGTTTCTCCGGATAGGGAAGAGGAGCTTGAAAAAGAAATAAATGATGATATGGTTAGAAGGGTACAAACTTGTCATGACAAAGCACTTTCTAAGAAAGTTACTGAATCAAAAAAAAAAAAAAAGCTCTGAGATCAAAATCAGTAAGAGAGAAAAGGGTAAAGAAAAGAAAGTTCCTTTACAACCAAAGAAGTATATTATTCAAAGCAATAAAAAGGGTCAGTCAGTATCTAAGAGGAAAAGAAATGAATTAGAGTCATGGGTAGAGGGACCCGGTGCATTTTCTAAGTCATCTAAGAAAATAGGTCCTACAAAGGAACTTACCCATGAAGAAGTGCAAGCTTTGTTGAGATAGCAAAGTGTATTGGAAGTAAGAGTGTTTGATCCTAAAATCAACAAC
This sequence comes from Capsicum rhomboideum, assembly GCA_031232105.1. Lineage (NCBI taxonomy): Eukaryota > Viridiplantae > Streptophyta > Magnoliopsida > Solanales > Solanaceae > Capsicum > Capsicum rhomboideum. The sequence continues at coordinate 155,860,554 of CP124714.1, forward strand.
CTCCTAGGGATGTAGGAACTTATTGACAAAGTTCAAACTCAATAATAGAGACATTTGTTTGAACTCTCTATTCCCTTACTATTTGAAAAAGAATTGGTTAACTTCTATGTGGAAATGGTAGTCGATGAAAAGGATGAAACTCTCACTACCTCTGTAAATGGGGTGGAGATGATGTTGAGTGAGCATATTTCTTTGTGTGATTTATAAGTACCTATAGAGGGGAGTAGGTCCGTGGTCAGCATCAAATAACTTTCTGTATGAGATTGGGAAAACTAAGAATATTTACTATAAAAGGATATGCAGGAAGCAGATGAAGGGAGAATTTCAGTTAGTGTTCGAACTGGTGAACAAAGTCCTCTTCCCTCGTAGTGAGATATGCACCATTGCATCGATTTATAATCTTTTTCTCATGAAAGCCTTTGTTACCCTACAACCAATCAGTCTTGTTGCTATTATGTTTGAGAATGGCAACCATGGATTGGAATATAGGGTTTCACTGACTGAGGTGTTTGAGTACTTTGGTATTTGTCCTAGGAATATTGTCTCGAGGATGAAGAAATAGATGTTTACAAAGACCACTCTGGAAGAAAACGAGTGTAATGAAAAAGAAGAGAAGTTAGTTCTCTATCAGTGGTTTCTGATCTTATCGTAGCATAAAAGAGAACCTCTCTAAAATTGGAACGCTTTACTGCTATGCTTGCTCAATGTGATGCTGAGATTGTGGCCCTCAAAGCTCAGTTACAAACAACCTTAGAGGGAACAGGTAACAGTTCAGGGTCCCTGAAGGATCTTAAGAATGAGAATGACAAGTTGAAGGCTGAAGCAATCACTCTGGGGACCAGGTTAGGGACGTCAGCCAGAAGCTGATCAATGCCCATGAAGAAGAAAATGCTCGCATGACTCTAATGCTTTTGAAGATATTTTGATACTTGATACTTTCTCCTCTTTATTTCTTCCCACTCTTCCTATCTTTACTGTCCGTTTCCATGTCCCATTTTGTTACCGTGGCTCTATTTTATGTTTATGCTTTTTGTGTGTCTAGTTGTGTAATGCTACCTTTTGATTAATGAAGTCCTTTTTATTGATTTCCTTTATCTCTATTTCTTCCTTAACTAACTTCTTTTGCATATGTTAGTATTGCCCCAACCATGAGTTAACTTGGAATATTCTCACTTGTGCTTGGTTTACTGTCTGTGCTTTTTAATGATGTCAAAAGGGAGAATACTTTGGTGACAGGGGGAAGGAGTTGTATTGGAGTGGTATGATGGGCAATGTTAGAACTAGTATATGAATGACAGAGGGAACTGATGTGGTTAATGAAGTATGGTGTCAGGGGGAGCTGAACTGAAGTATTCTTTGTCATCATCAAAAAGAAAAAATTGATATATTCATGATTTTGATGATTAACAAACTACTTGAGGGACCTGAACCTTGAAAGCATACAACAAAGTGGTCAACTCTAGTACAATTAAAAACTATACTTTCTGCAGTTGGTTGATGGCTTTGCAACAAAGTTGCAGCTAGACTGTTCTCTTCCGTCCAATGACATGACTCCTAGGTTTGGTCTCCTCTCATATATAAGGAAGATGTGACAAAAGGCAAAACCTAGTTTTTGCACACTCAAAAGGAATTATTCTCTTTGCAAAATCCCAAGTTGCTGTCCAGTTCAAAGATCTTACAACAAGGGACCTGTACTCAGTCCATGTGTATTTGTCTCTAGTTCATTTGTTGTTTGAGTCTTTGTACTTCGTTCTTAACTGTAAATCTACTCTTCTTTTAAGTAGCTTGTGTAGGCCTTTGTATTTTATTCTTATCGTTGTATAAGGATGTATCAACTTTGAGTAGTTGCTTGGGAGGGCTAGCGTTAGCCGAGTTGTGTCAGCTAGGTGTAGTTGACTGTAGGCTGCAATAGGAGTATTGTAGCGTTGGCTTAATGTTTTTCTATTACAAGGGGATGGGGTTAAGGAGTTAACCTTAGGATTACCGGAGTCTGTAATCAAACATCACTCTTGTTGTAGTGGATTTGTGTTGGTGAAAATCCTACGAGGTAGGTTGTAGTTTTACTTCTCTAATCAAGGAGGTTTCCATGTAAATATCATGTATGTATTTTCTATTCTGTTGATTGTTAGTGCTTTGTTGTCTGTAGTTCTAGTTAGTAGTCGTTAACAGTCGGAGGACCCAATCCCTACTGGTTGAGGATCCGTCTCAAGTCAACAATTAGTGTCAGATTCATCTCAATTTATTTATCGATGTTGACCCGTATATTATGTTGTCCATGCTCTAGATGTTCATTTCTAGATGTGCGCTATTCGATGTCATATTCACTTACTTCGACAACCCACTTAGTCAGCCCCTCGGAGAGTTCAGGCTTAGACAAGACACTCTGCAAGTACAAAGTAGTCACCACATAAATAGGATGACATTGAAAATATAGCATAAGCTTGCGAGCGTCTGTCAAACTTGCTAGTACAAAGCTTACCACGACTTCAGACACGACAAATATAGCAAAAGTTGTTCGTTTACTTTTGGCTTTGCCAATTGCGACGGGTTTGTCAAGTACTTCTTTAAATCTAGTTATTTTTGCTGGAAATCGGACGTTCATTTGAAGTCATTCTTATTTTTCAACAAGGAGAAAAATTGATGGCTCTTATCGAATGACCTAGAAATAAACCTTCTGAGAGCTGCCAAGCAACCAGTTAAACTTTGAATTGCTGTCGTATCTTTAAGTATATCTGGAATATATTCAATAATCTTTATCTTGTTTGGGTTAACCTTCATCCCTCTGCTCGAGACGAGGAATCCCAAGAACTTCCGTGACCCAACTTTGAAAGCACACTTCTCCGGGTTGAGCTTCATATTAAACTTCCTCCTAATGTCAAATGTTTCCTACAAGTGACTCAAATGGTCCTCTACATCCAACGATTTGACCAATCTGTCATCAATATAAACTTCCAATGATTTACCTTTTGTTTTTTCAAACATCCAGTTTACAAGCCACTAGTAAATGGCTCCAACATTTTTAAGTCCAAAAGGCATCACATTATAGCAGTAACTACCATATTCATGTGCGAAAGTGGTCTTCTCTTGCTCTTCTAGTTGCATCCTTACCTGGTTATACCCCGAATAAGAATCGATAAAACTCAACGTATTTTGTCCGACCGTAGCAAAAATCATTTGAGCAATGGTTGGCAACGAAAATAAGTCCTTCGGACACGTCTAAAATTTATATCACATTTTAAATTTATTGAGTTTCTTAGGTAACATAACTACGTTTTCTTACTAGTCGGCTAAGTTACTTCTCGGATAGATCATATATTAAGTATATTTGTTACTTCCTATCTAACAAACCTGTTTCATAGATGAGAGATCAAGAATTTCTTTTCCTTTACCGAAAGGAAGCTAGCATCCAGACTTAATTTATGAGTTATGATCTCAGGTGGTACTGTCATATCCAAATGCGACCAACAAGAGAAATATGCATTGGATTTAAGAAATTCAATCTATTGGTGTTCTATGGTCAGGACTCAATCCCGTTCATAGGTATACTTTTCTCTCCAGGAAGTGGACGAAAAATATGACTTGTTCGAGCTCTTCTAATGTTGACTTAGTGGCATCAATATCTTCCGGTACTTTAAAGGACTCCGACACCTAATGCCATTTCGATAACTCATTATCGTCTCTTACTTGCTCAGGGCTAGCTACCTTGGGGCCAGGATCGAGGGGTTATATTAATTTCGGTAATTTTTATTTGATGTGCTTCTTTTCCCGATCACTTGCTAAGAAAATAAGTAAAAGTAAACGGTGGAGTATTAGTTATTGGAAAATGATGTGGAAAATAAGTAATTAATGCTAAGGGTAAAACGTGAAAAAATATAATTGTTTTTTGTTGATATGTTAAAAGTGACATGTAAAAGTGAAAATTTATGTGGTGGTATGGTAAAATAACCATGTCCATAATTTGTTTTCTTAATGGACGTGCCAAATTCAAATGTGACAAGTAAAAATAAACCGAGGGAGTATAATTTTGGCCCCACAATTTGCAAGTATATTTTGTATAGAAATGGTGAGAATTTAATTGGCATCAATCACTATATGCCGACATAACATAAAAGGATATCAATTTGCAAAAGAAATATTTGATGCAATTGACTTTAAGGAAAAGCAAAGGTTTCTTTTCACCTTTTTTTTTTTTTCAGAATCTCCAGTTTTTCTTTAAACATATTTATTGTCCTTTTAAAGCCTTTTGAACTTTTTCTTGATATTTTTCCATCATATCTATTGTCCTATGGTGATTAGTCGAAACATTCTTCATCAAAATGTTATACTCATATATAAATTAAATATCACTTTCTTATATGTTATTAAATTTAGAAAGTTCTTACCAAAATTCTTGTTTCTTCTCTGGGCACCCATCAACGTCATAAGGTGACGATTCATACACTTCTCCATCTAATAAGTTCGGTGGACAAGCGATTTATCACGACCCAAAATTCGAGGAACTGATTGTTGGGTTTTAATTGAAATGTGAATGGAAAATAGAGGGAATAAATGGAAAGAAAAAGTTAATTGTGTTTTCACTATATAAAAGAAGTGTTCTCCCACATTGGTGGGAGAAAGAAATAATCTTATGCTCAAATATAGAAAGAATTAATCTTATGCTCAAATATAGAAGCATTACTCCATGTTGTTAGTAAGCTAATAAGAAGACAAGCCTCGCGTCGCTGCCGTCGTAACTCACTCGGCTTGGCTTTGGATTTGGATTTGGAAAATGATCTATCGAGAGACTATCTTTTAGGACAAATTTCATTTGAAACTTGTTTGTTTAATGATTATTTAATCCAAAAATCTGATCTAAAATATTTTCTCTGAATGACGAAAAGGTGATATGATGCCGCACATGGGCATCTGCTCCCGCATATGAGTCCGCAGATGCCAATGCAAATAAGTTAACCCCCAGGAACCTTCGTAGGCTAAATTTAATTAGTATTCGTCTAAAAAGTCAAAACTCAACAAAAAGGCTTGGATCATGAAATGTTGACCAAAGTCAAACTAATCACTTATAAGGCCACTCAAAATCTCAAACTCACTCAAATCACTCTCGAATGTTTTGGGGACCGTGCCAACAATCCCCATAACTCGTAAATGACATATAGCAACTACAAAAAGGGTAAAAAGGTCAACCACAGAAAAAGCTAAAATTCACAACAAGGGTTGTTACAATGATTATTATTCACCTTTTTTTTTCAAAAATATTTTCATTCTATGTCATTTCAGGCAATTAATTAGTTAAGTTGCATGATTTTGTTAGTTTTTAGAAATTGGGGGATAAACTACATTTAGAAAAAGTACATTCAAGTTCTAAATATTCTTTACAAAAACATGGTCAAGCACAACTTCAATTTTTAAATTTCAAATAAAATGAATGATATTAGTTCTTATGGGTCCCAAGGGTTCCGGACTCATTTTGGGGTATGGGGTGGAATTTGACAAAAATGGCTTGTTGGGGGTGTGGGCCTCACTTTTTGTCAAAATGACCTCAGATGGAAATTTTGATGGTGTCGTTGAGTCTGAAATGTCAAATTTGGTAGGGTAGCATAGTTCGTTTGCATTCACGTGTTTCCGAACGAATCCCGAGGGCCCGATTGAGATATTTTAACGTGCCAAAGTAGCTGGTGCAGGCCAAATTTGGCCTTTGCATTCATGAGGCCTTGGTCACGTTCATAAGGGTCAAGATTCTTGACCTCCGCATTGGCGGGCCATCAACATTCGTGTTCCCAAAAAGGAGGCCAGCCAGACCGGTCCAGCATTTTTCTTGGCGATCGCGATGGACCAAATGCATTCGTGAAGGTCTGCCTTGGACGACACCAGCGTTCGCTACAGAGGTCCCGTGTTGGCGAAGAAGGGACCCCTAGCAGTATATATAGTTTCTCCTTCATTTTTATTTCATTATTTCTAAGTGTAAAACGCCATTAAAGGCTATTTTGAGCTGTGAAACTGTGGGAATCTTGTGCTATTGAGCTGGGAGTAGCTAGGGAACACGATTGTAAGCTCGGTACCTTCGAGTTCCCGTATGTTTTTGCATCGAGTTTTTAGTTAATTCTCCGTTTTAGTTTCCTATTTTAGGATTATTGTTGGACTGATTTGAGGGTTGTTTAAGCTCAGATTTAACTATAATTTTATGTCATTTGATCCATGAGCTGCGAAGGATGCTGCATCGTTTTAATTTTGTAATTTTGCAAGGGGGCCCCCATGGGATTTTTTGCTCAATTTTTGACCTTGAGCGTTTATACGCAATATGGGTATCATTCTTCTCATCTTGATGCATAGACTGTTATTTTGATAGTGTGGCAGCTGTTGGAGGCCTCTCGAAAGGGAAAAGCTCCGATTTAGTGGCGTCCAGGTAGGCTAGGGTTACCCTCTCTTTAGACTGAGTTCATTTAAGGTGATTGTGTGCTATTATGCTAGTTTTGGGATGTTAGCTGTAGTCCAGACTCTATTTTAGTACTTCTATGCCTTGTTTAGCCGGTTAAGGCCTCATTTTAGTAGGTTTTGGGGCCATTATCCCTTAGAAGGGCGTAGTATCATCTTTTAGGGCTAGGTTAGTGCTTTTAGTACCTTGAGTTGGGAATGGGAAGCCTTAGACTAGTTTAGACCAGGTTGCGGTCCAGACTTAGTTTTTGGGACCCTGTAGTGGGCCTTGCTACCTCTTTAAAACTAGTGTGCTTGATGTTATATTCCTTTAGGCTTAACTAAGCTCCCTTTAAGCTATCACCTCGGGTTGGTTGACTCAGACATGGTTGCTAGCCTGCCTTAGCTCCTTTTCCTCTGGTAGAATAGTATTTGACCGGGACCGTCAGTCCTTGACCTAGATATTGGGGACCCGTCTTGCCCTAGCAGACCTGCATGCTTGAGTTTAGTATTTATGACCTTGTAGCATGGTGTTAAACTTGGAAACCATGGGTTGCTTCTTTTAGCTAAATTATAGGTATATTTTTTGTAAAAGCATTTCATTTTTCGTTCGGGACCGACGTATATTGTATTCTTTAATATCTTTCTGAGTTCGGGCACAGTTTTGGTTTTGGTTATAGTATGGTATTGTATTGATTTGGTTTTTACTGAGGAAATTGGTCACTTATAGGATCTCTGGATTCTAGTTATGATGTGATCGGGGAGTTCTGGTACTGATTACGGTTATTCTGGGAGTTATGGTTACTATGAGTTCCGATTCGAGTCCGATATATGGGTATAGTTCGGATGTATATGATTTATGTGGCCTCTCGTAATTATCCACTATTTCCAATTCGAATTCGGCGTATGGCCTCTCGTAATTATCCACTATTATGCGTTCGACCACGACGTCTGGCCTCTCGTTATTACCCATTGGTGCCGGTTCAAGCCCGATTCATGCCTGAATGGTTTTATCATGGAGTTGGGATCATATGGTTACTTGAGATCGGTTCAGTTACTAGTTGTTTATACTTTTACTTTAGTTACTTCTTGTGTGTACCCACTGACTTATAGGGGCACGGTTGGGTTAATTATTTTCTTTTGTGTTCCTTCTGGGCTTATGGGGGCCAGTTAGGTTATGTTTGGCTTAATTTCTTACTATTGAGTTATTTATTTTTTGTACCGCTCTTATTTACTTCTTTTATCTTAACTACTTAGTCCAGTTGCAATTTAATTTTTCACTCCTATTACTGCTGACTTAGATCATCCTCTCGCATTTTAGTTATACTTTTACTATACTTGAGCTCAGTTGGCTGATGATGTCTACTGAGTACCCATTGATTTGATACTCATACTGCACTTTTGCATCTTTTTCCTGATGCAGATCCGAGTATAAGCCGCCTCTGTTGACGTGATTCTCTGACCCAATACAGATCCAGAGTAGGGTGAGCTTTCTAGAGTCCGAGGTTGATCCTCCTCCATCTGTTCCAGTATAGTCTTTTGCATTTGAGACTACTTTGTATATATTATGTATATTTTGGATTCTGTCTAGTACTCTTATTTGGTAGTAGTGGCTCTAGTACCGACCTTACCAGGTCTTGGGAGGGATTATCTTGTATATTTTTTCCTCTTCCTTATCTTGTATGGTATGCTATATATGTAGATTTCTTTGCTTCTGCTTATATTTCTGTTGTTGTCAGCTTTATTCTCATTTCTTTTTTTACCTTCTGCTCGTTAGCCCGTTACTTGTCGTTCCGAGCAATGGCTTAGCTTTCTTACTGGTGGGTTAAAGTAGCCGCCATTACGACCTGAGAAATGGGGTGTGACAATATGACTTTCAAATACCTTTCCACTTAACAGACAAGTGATTAGGCTTCTAACTTATCACGTGTCAGCTTGTTATTGGTTGAAAGTTTAATTAATTAAAAATACTAATTATTCCCCAAAACTCAATACATCTCCCACTTGAGTTGTTTAGCAAAAAAGAATACTACTTCAATTGAAACATCATAGGAGAATGATGAAAGAGAAGCCCCAAGATGATAGAGGAGGAAATAGTAAAATAAAGCTCTGAATCATTGCAGGAAAATCAAAATAATAAATAACTATCTGAAAAAATCAATGAAAAGAGGAATGAGGAGGAAGATGATGATATTTAGGAAAACATCTAGGATATTAGTGCACAAGGGGATTTATCCCCTAGACAAACTAAACAACTCAGTAAAGGAAAGAAAACTAGCAAACCTGGTATAACCATAAACACAAGGAGTAGCTTTGCAAAATCCCCACTGGTTAGACAATGATAGAAAAACTCTTATTTTGGAATATTAGATCCGTAAATACTCAAAGTTCTTTTGAGAGTTTGATTGATCTAAATAAGAGAAACAAATATGCATATATTTTCCTCTTGGAACCTTTCAGTGGGCCTCATGAGATAGATGAATACAGAAGAAGACTTGGAATGGAATTTGCTGAAGTTAATACGTTAGAAAATTATGGGTATTCTGGAATGATGAATGCTGGAATGATGAATGGAAAGGAGAAGTAGTTTCTAACAACTACCAGAAGATCACAGTTAAATATGTACATATCACCTTGCTAAAAGAGATGTATATAACTACTGTGTATGCTAGGTGCAGTACTTTGGAGAGATCGGAGTTATGGGATGACTTAGAGCACACCAACTTAAACATTACTAAGCCTTGGATGGTTGGTGGTGATTTCAATGTAATTAGGGATGCTTCAGAGAAGTGGGATGGACTACCAGTAGCTCAACAAAAAACTATGGATTTTGTCCATTGTATGAACTCATGTGCACTCACAGACCAAAAATACACATGGAGTGAATGCACTTAGTGGAATGGAAGAATTGAATATGAATGTATATTCAAGAGACTGGATAGAGTACTTGGTAATCCAAATTTTTTGAATGAACTTTCTTCAACAGAAGTACATCACTTGATTAGATAAGGCTCTATTCATGCCTCACTATAGGTGAATTATAATTCAAATCAAGAAAGAGTAGACAGACCTTTTAGATTTCTGAACTTCTGGACCAAGCAGGATAGTTTCAAGGAGGTGGTGAAAAAAGAGTGGAATAGGGATATATAGGGCAATCCTTTTTTGTGATGTATGAAAAAAAATGAAGAGGTTAAAAAAAAGGCCCTAGTTAAATGGAGCAAATGCATAGTGGGGAATGTTTTTCAAAGGGTAGAAATGCTAGAGGACATGCTGAGAATGAAGGAAGTGCAGATGGAAATAAACAATTCTGATGCTAATAGAAAGGAACTTGTAGAGGCAGAAGAAGAATTAAAGAAACATTACCAATTAGAGGAGGAATTTTGGAAGCAAAAAGCTGGAATGACATGGTTCACTGATGGGGATAGGAACACCAAGTTCTTCCATTCATATGTGAAAGGAAGAAGAATGAAGCTAAAACTCACAGAGATTGAAAATGAACAGGGGATCACTCTAAAAGCTTCAAATGAAATTAGTAATGAAGTTGTTAAGGTATTTGAGGACCAATTTCAAGATGCTGTACATGATAGAAACTATTAAATGATTGATTGTATCTCTAAAATCATCACTGGAGAGCAAAGGGTTGAGATGGACAAAACTCCTACAACAGAAGAGTTAAGGATGCAGTATTCTCTTTAATCAAAGATAGTGGAAGTGGCCCTGATGGCTTCTTAGGTGAATTCTTTCAAAATTGTTGGGAGATAATGAAAAGGTCATGGAGAATGTGGTGATGGGTTTTTTTTGTGGGATGGAATTACCTAGATACATCACTCATACAAACCTAGTTTTGATACTAAGGAAGGAAAAAATGGTGAAATTCTCAGATCTTAGATCTATGTATCTGAGTACTTATAGCAACAAGGTTATTTGTAGGGTCATCCATGAAAGAATTGTAGTTGTATTACCTGATATCATCTCAAGAAACTAGAGTGGTTTCTTGAAAGGCAGGAGCATTACAGAGAATGTACTATTGGATCGGGAGACCATCAGAGACATCAACAAGAGGGAAAAATTTCATAATGTAATGGTTAAATTGGATATGACAAAGGCTTATGACATAGTGTCATAGATCTTTTTGACTAAGGTAATGAGAAGGTTTGGTTTCTATAAGAGAATGAATGATATGACATGGAGATTGATATCCTATAACTGGTACTCAGTACTAGTTAATGGTAATTTCTTTGGCTTTTTCCCCTCTTCTAGAGGATTAAACCAAGGAGAACTCTTATCCCCTACTCTATTCATTATTACAACTGAAGTTCTGGCAAGACAACTCAATAGATTAAATGATGACAAGGATTTTATTGGATTTAGATTACCTAAGTGGAGTGAAAAGATTAATCTTCTATCATATGCAGATGATACTATTCTTTTCTGCTCAGGTCATAAAGGTTCTATAAAAATATGATGAAGGTGCTTCAAAGATATGAGAAGGTGTCAGGACAGCTGATCAACTTTCAAAGAGCTTCAACTAGCTACATAAAAAGGTCCCAATTGCAGATAAAAATAAGTTGAGAAGAATGAATGGAATTGCAATAGGATTCTTTCGATTTACATATTTGGGATGTACCATATTTTATGGGCAAAAAAAGGAGACACATTTTGAAGAAATAGTAACGAAGGTGGAAAAGAGAATCATGACTTGGCACAATAAAATGTTGACATATGGGGGAAGGTATGTGTTGATTAATAATATGCTCCAATCAATGTCAATATACTTAATGTCAGCCTTGAATCCTCCCAAAGGGGTAATTGATTAGATTCATAAACTTATGGCATGATTTTTCTGGAGTAAACTTAGAGAAACAAAAGGGAAGCACTGGGTGGCCTGGGAGGAATTATGCTACCCAAAGGATAAGGGAGGAAATGGGTTTAGATTTATGTACGTTGTAGCTGATGCATTGTTTGCTAAGCTATGATGGAATTTCAGAACTTCTTCTAGATCCCTATGGAGTCATTTCATGTGGAATAAGTATTGCAAGAAGAAACACCCAGTGTTAGCACAAGGTTCAGGAATTTCAAATATATGGAGAAAATTAATTCAAGTTAGAGAGGAAATTGAGCACAATATATAGTGGCAACCAAAATAAAAGGAGACCAGCTTTTGATTTGACAACTGGAATAAGTAATAGGCATTGTATTATATGGAGGAGGAACAAGCAGTAGATGAAGAACTGGAGATTAAATCTTCATAACCAATAATGGGAGCTGGGATAGAGATAAGTTGAGAGGTTACATCTCAGAAGAAATGACTGAGTACATTATAGACCACATCAGACCTATAGCTGATGACACTAAAAATGACAAAGCATATTAGATGGGAACCTTAGGGGGCCTATTCGCTGCCAAATCTGCTAGGGACATACTAAGAAAGAAGAGGGAGAAGAGAGTTATATTCAAGATGATATAGAGCAAGGAAATCCCAACTAAATTGTACTTTTTCCTCTAGAGAGTATGGAGAGGGTGGATAGCCACAGATGATAACCTAGCTAAATGAGAATTAACATAGTATCAAGATGTTGGTATTGTGTGATGTCGCTCAAATTACACCCCAAAATAAAGTATAAAGCGATCGTCGATCAAATATAGAACCCAACTAGGTTGGGGTCGATCCCCCAGGGAATAGGTCAAAATATCAATCAAGATGTTTATCTAGGCAATCAATAACAATCTCCAGTAAAAAGGGGGGTTTTGTAAATCAAGATTTCAATAGTAACAGTTGTTGATTTTATAGGATTTGTAATCAATAAGAAAGAAGCACTAGGACTATGTTCCCCAATAACTTCACAACTCCATAGGTTCTTACCCCTCAAGTAAGTATTCTCTTTTCCTGAGTTTTGCACTACTATCCCCTATCATGGATCCCAACAATAGCTCTCCCAGATTATCAGCTCAAGCTAGCCATTGAAGGTTGATAGTGCCAATGCTCTGTTGACTATCCCCTTTTCTAATATTTACCCCTACTATCATTACGAGAAAAGATAATGACGAGTTCTAACATTTGCAATCATTAAAAAGCGACCAAACCGAAAAGAATAAATAATACATGCCTAAAAACCCTTTGAGAATCACCTCGTACTATGAACACTACTTTGTTAATCTATCATGGTTCCTACATCCCTAGTTGTGGTATTTATCTACTCATAGTTGCAAGCACACAATAATAATTTTGAGAAGAAATCATAATTATGAACTTACGAAGAATAAGATGAAAACCACGAATCACTCATTGAAATCCTAAAAATCGATGTTCGAACTTACAAAAAAAATAATATGACTTGAAAGTAGTATTATAATGTAAACTAATACAATGGACCCAATAGGAATATTTATGGACAAGAAGGAAACCTATCCTAAACAAATTCGGATTGCAAGGTCGGCAGTGACTACGTCTCTGACAATGAGCGTATAGTCTGACGACACCTCGTTGTCAGTCTTCAGTCCATCCATTGTCTGCTTTTCTTCGCTACCGGTGACGACTCATATAGTCACCCTACGAGTCGTAGGGTGATTTGTTGCCACTGGGAAACTTTTGCATTCTTTCAGGACTCAGGACGGCTGCACGTGACGATTCGTCACTTGACATAATGGGTCGTAGCCTCCTGTCGTACCCCACTTGACCTACAACTTTCCCATGGCCAAAATTTATTAGAGTCACCACGGTTGCAAGATATGACTCGTAGCATGACCCAACGAGTTTTATCTTGCTCACGTCACTGTTAGTACCATCAAGCACATCTTCAGGACTTTTAACACTCCTTCTCAGAACGACTCTCCCTACGACTTGTAGCGTAACCCAACGAGTCACAGACTGTCAGCGTAGTCAGCTGGTACTCTAACTTTTCAAGTCCAAAATTCTACTGAAGTGACAAAGACTGGGGCTACGGGTCATATCGTGACCCAAAAACTGTTAGTCCAGTGTCCATTTTCCACACTTGTGCTGATTTTTCCTCTTTTTTCTTTTACTCACTCTCGAGCCCTGATTTCCTGCAAAACTATAATAAACATCATATCCATATAAACCAGCCCTTGACTTAGCATATTTTTGTCGTTTTAAGCGTCAAAAGTTTCATGAATCCACGACACATCAACACCCTCAACTTGGAACTTTTTTATGTCCTCAGGCAAACAAAACAACACAAACATAAGACGCTTAACCAAGAGAAACCTAGGAGACCTACAACAATTAGTTATCAACAATTTTAACCCCCTCCATTATTCAGATTTATAACCCACTATGTATACATGCATTGCTCACCATCACAACATAAAGGAATTTAGAGATGGCAACAGGCTATAAGCAAATAACTAAGCACATATACAAAGGGCATGCCCCAAAATAAATAGCTGCTATTAATGCAACCCATATGTCCTCACAGCATATAAGTCACGCTCACTCACAGTATAATAATAGATATCAATATAGGGATTAAATCAAAGCACCAATTCTCACAAATACATTCAAACTGTGTGCGTGAGATACTATATGCTTGCCCTTATTTTCTATTCCTTAGTTGTTCAGACAGTTGGACTAAGATCACTATAGGAATTTCACCGGCTTGTAATCTAAGCTTGGGGATGGGTATGGTAAATATGGATAAGGTGACTCAACCTTCCTTAACACTACACTAATTTTGGCTCCACTTTCTATCCTTACTTATTTTATTCTCCCTTATTCTCCTTTGTTTTTCTTCAGATTTCGGATGCAGTATTCTTTTTTTTAAACCACACCCTAATCTTTTGACTTTTATTTTACTAACTTCTTCTTCATGCCCACTTTTCTTATGCACCCCTACGATAGCCACCATCAACTTAGGTAGTTTGCCTAAGTTGAGGTATCTAATGTCCAAGGAGGATCCAGGGCCAAAGCAGGTTTATTGTAATCAAAACGAGAAGGTGAATGGGCTAGTGAAAGAAATGAGTCTCTTTAGGCTCAAAATTTGGATCAAGGGATATTTGTTCCATTTGGTCGGGTATTTAGGATAGAAGTGGACTAATTTAATAATGGCCTATGATCCTTTCGTAGTCACCTATCCTAAACCTAGACAAGACAAATCGGGTAAGTTCTGGATCTCATACATAAAGCAAACTGAGTAAGTATCCTCACATACACATGACACAGGGTTAAACCACCACTTGCTTCCTATCCCGTTCATGCATTGATAGGCTATGGTTATTCTTCCTATAACACTAATGCCATAACAAGATCCACAATGGTCACAATGTAAACAAAACAACACATTAAAACAAATTTTTGGAGGGGTCTCCTTTAAGTAAAACAATTTAAACAAGTTTTCTTTCCGGGGATACTCAAACTTCACCCCAAACCCAGGATCAATTTAACTGCATTAAGGTTCCTCTATTTTTCTCCTAGTTACACAAAACATAAAAAATACAATAAGACAATGCAAAAACATCCTAAACATGTTGGTTCTACTATGATAGTACACCTAGGGAAAATGAAACACGATAACAAAAACCCCTAAGTAGTGGTACACCCCCACCCCCAACTTTGAGAACATATAGTGTCCTCACTCTATGCATATCAAATAAAATTAGAACAAGGGGTTATGGCATACCTGCGATGCTCAATGCACCAGATTACGATGTAGACTTTGCTGGGGCCTAAAAAGCAACCCTAGACTCGTCAACAGTTGTCTCGGCGGTGGCAGTGCCACTCAAGTCAATATTGGCACCGCTGGTGGCCAGTGCACTCAATGGTGTTATCAGTGCTCTCAATGGTGGTAAAATGGTAGAGGGAACCATCGTACCCCCACTCCTCTTAACAGCAGTAGCTAGCGGGGCCTCATAAAATTTGGAGCTCTTGAATCTACTCCCTATCTCATGGATTTCAAAAAAATTATCCTGCGAGGTCTGCTTGCTCTCCTCAGTCACCTTCTTCATCTTTTTCTTTTCTCTCTTTCTTATTCTCCTTTTACTCTCCTTTTAACTACTACCTTTAGGTGCCTTCTTCTTACCTTTCGTGCTCCATATATTTGGCACCTCATAAACCATAATCTCCTTGATGATAGGCATGGAAAGAGTCGGAAGAGCTGGGTACGACCTAGAAGCCACTTTCTTGATCGCAGCCTGAAGAATAGCCAATTCATCTCTTTTTTTTACCTAAGGTTGCACCCCAGTTTTGAGGTTATCCACCCTCCTCTCAAGAGTGAGCAATCTCTTCAACATATTATCCAGAAACTCCCGTGCGGCCAAAGTGTACCCACCAGCAGGTGGGTGTGGCTTGGATGATCTCGGAGTTGTGGAAGGTGAAATGAGGACTGACAGTGGCCTAGAGGCTAGGGAAGTAATGGAATCAGTTGTAGCATGCGACTCGGGCTACTCAGTCCCAGCCAAAGACTCAACCTGTGCCTCCCCAAGTCCCACCAGTTGTAGCATGCGGCATGGATGATCTCGGAGTTAAGGAATGCACACTGAAGTAGCAAAGTACCAACCTTTGCTCTCGAAATCGAGTTTGTTTGATCCCGAATCAACCCCAAATTTGTCGTCTGGTGAACTACAAAAAAATTATCCACCTCAGGCAAGATGGGAACCCCGTCATCCAAACATGTCTTCATCCCCAAAGGTAGCCCTGTCGGGGCTCAATATGTTGTCACCAGTAGTCGGCCCTAACCTGTAGAGAATAGTTTCCACCAAAAGTTTGCTACAAAGTTTAAGTTGCCCTTGTTAATTTGTGATGAAGTACCTGCAACCCAAGAAACATCTTCTTTTTCAGTAGTAATAATATTTGCAAGCCATTTAAAGTGAACCATCTTGTCCTCAGTGGCAATTTGTTTCATTTTCACCTTCTTCATATCACAATACGGTGATCAATCTCGGACATGTCAATCGAGACCATAAAATCAGTACTATGTAGGAAGAGCGAGATGGTCTGTGTAGATATACTCATATTTAATTCTCAAATTATCAATATCTAAAGAAGGTCCCTAACTTTTCATGAAAGTCCTCATGGAGACAAACTTTTCAAAGCCATCTGATAAGCTACATAAAACTTTTGAACTAGAGTCAGGTTGTATCTTCCAAATTCTTTTGCCATCCACTCAAATCTTTACTTCTTGAACAAGTTCTCAAAAGTGGGCATCTCAGACATACCCATTGTTAACAGTTGGGTTCAACATAAAAACTTTTTTTTTGTCTGCCTATGCTCGGGACAATAGCACTATCCCACTCATACAACTCTCGCATGCCTTGATAACCCCATTTGTTCACCTAAGGGACCGGTGTAGCCTCAATCTAAAGGCTAGGTTGGACTGGTGGTGGAGGCTAAATAGCTAGTGGACTATCAGCAGTGTCTTCTTTGTCAGCCTCAGACGACTTTTCTGAGCCAAATTAGAAACCATCTTCTTTAGATTAGCTGCTAGATGCAGCCTTTTCTATGCTTGCAGATACACTCTCGTCTCTGCCTTCTTCATCTATTTCAGACCCAAACTCTCCTCCCTCTCAGATTAGGAGTAGTAGTTAAATATGGTGGTCCTTTCACGACCACCCCTGGGCAAGCTAGTGTGTGGTTGGATTGGCCTTGAGATAGGGTATTCCTCAACTGAGCCATTTGACTCTTGCTAATCCTAAGTAGGCTCATCTCTTAGTTGGTTTGTAGACTGAGCTTGTTTCTAGGAGTGGGCTTGCCCCCCTTTGTGGTGTCGTTCTTTGGTGCCATAGTACTTGTGGGGGGAGGACACATTAGTCAAAACAACTCAAGGAAAGAAAAGGAAACTATAAAAATTAAAGTATGAACATGCAGTGTCCAGGCCCTACGAGTGCAGGCAATGAGTCATTTCCATAGGCTACGACTTGTAGTATGACTCGTAGGGTTAAGGCTTAAGTTGCAAACATCGACTGTTGTCCCAACAACTCTACCCTACAAGTCGTGTGAACTCCTGCAAAATGCTAGGCAGGCTCACTTAGTACTACTACACCTTATGACTCATTGGGAGAGTAGGGAATCCAACTTTAGGGACTTTGGAATTTTGACCAAAGGGCAAGTCACTACGACTCACATAACGACACGTAGACTTAGACTACGAGTTATTGTGGGAGTCGTAGGAGCTGCAAATTGGTAGTCCTTAGTTACTCCATTCAAAACCAATCTCCCATCTTGTCAATGGTAGTAGCAACAAATTGATCATTGGAGTGGCATTTAGACCACTCCTCCTGTGTATATACGAACAAAACACCAGGACTACTCAGACTTCACCCCAGGTAATAATCACCCACACACAACTTTGGCACAAAATCTCTTCCCTAACAATTTTAACCATACCACTCGATCAATAACAAGTGATATTAAGTTCAATGTTTATCATTTAAGGTTTTCAAGCAATTAAACCTAGGGTTTGATGAACCCATACGGTTTACTACCCAAAATTGAAATAAAAACACTTGAGAATAAACTTACTTTTACTCAAGTAGTGACGCTTGAAAGAAATGTGAAATTCGAACTCCAATTACTTTTGGAACTTTCAACCTTGTGCACTTGTGTGAGAAGAAACGGATGACGTGAATTTGTAGGAAGATTTGTGCCAATTTTATGGGTTAATTAAGGTTTGGGGGACGGTTATGAAAGGTGGATAGAGTTTCATGATTTTGAAAAAGGAAGTGGGATCGATCGGAGGATCCCTATATTTAATTTCACATTGGGTCGGGTCGAGTCGCAATATTTTAAACTCTTTGGGCTGACTTTTTTCATATCAACAACCCTTCCCAATGACTCGTAGCGTCTGCCTACGAGTCGTCATCTCCCTCCATAGTAGAAAAAATTAGGAAACGTACCTGGGGAAGTTACCAGCCCCTATGACTTAAGGCGATGAGTCGGAGCATCTGGCTACTAGGGACTCCAGTGAAATTTCCTTCAACCCTTTTTGAGACTACGACTTACCCTACGGATCGTTGTGTCCCCCAATAATTCATAGGGTAACCCATTGGATTTGGGCACCAAAATTTTTTTTTTTTTTGTTTCTTTTCAGGTCCGCAATGCCCTGCACACTTCATCAAATGTTACCCTATAAATAAAAATAAAAACAAGTACAAAATCCTTGGGTTGCCGCCGAAGCAGCACTTGATTTAACGTCACAACATGACGTGGCTAGTTTGGCTACTCAAACTTCACCAGACTAACCTCATGGATTACCTCTCATGCAGTGCTTGATTTAACATCGTGGCACGACTCAGGTGTTCTTTGGTTACTCAGACTTCACCAAGAACCACTTTGCATATCATCTTGACCTTATCCGTGTTACCGAGATAATGTTTCACTCTTTGGCCATTCACTTTGAACTTCAGGCATTCATTATTCTTAAACTCAATGGCACCATAAGGGAACACGATCACCACTCGATAAGGTCCTCTCTATTTAGACCTCAGCTTGCCAGTAGATAACTTGATCTTGGATTCAAATAACATAACCATATCACCCACGGTGAACTCTCTCTTTTCAATCTTTTGGTTATGGTATGCTTTTATCTTCTCCTTGTATAGGTCTAAACTTTCATAAGCCATAACATGGAACTAATCCATCTCATTCAGTTGCTCCAGTCTCAGCTTCGCTGCATCACTCTATTCTAAATTTAACTTTTTCAGAGCCCACAATGCCTTATGCTCAAGTTCAATAGGCAAGTGACATGCTATGCCAAACACAAGATGATATGGAGATACACCGATCAGGGCCTTAAATGCAGTCCAGTAAGACCACAATTCATCATCTAACTTTCTTGCCCAGTCTGTCCTATTGTCAATAACAGTCTTCGCCAAAATAGACTTGATCTCCTAATTAGAGATCTCAACTTGCTCACTTGGTTATGGATGATAAGGATTTTCCCTCTTATGTTTCACACCATACTTCTTAAGTAGTACTTTGAACAAACGATTGCAAAAATATGAATCCCCATCACTTATTATTGCCTTTGGAGTATCAAATCTGGAAAATATATTTTTCTTCAAAAATGTGGTCACACTTTTCCCTTCATGGTTTGGAAGCACAACTGCCTCCACCCATTTTGAAACATAGTCAACTGCAACCAGAATGTACATCATACCATATGAGCTCACAAAAGGACCCATGAAATCGATGCCCCATACATCAAATAGCTCAAGATCTAATATCATGGTCATTAGAAGCTCTTGCCTTCGTAAGATGTTTCCTTGTCTCTGGCATTGGTCACATGCCCTTGCATAATCATGTGCATCTTTATAGATTATGGGAAAAGAGTATCCATATTCCAAGATCTTGTGCACAGTCTGTGTACTACTGTGTGACCCCCAACTGGTGACGAGTGACATGCCTCTAAAATACTCAACATCTTAACCTCAAGAACACATCTCTGAATCAGTCCACCAACACAAATTCGGAGCAAGTATGGCTCATCCCAAAAGAACTTCCTCACATCATGCATAAACTTCTTGCGTTGCTAAAATGATAGGACTTTAGGACCCACATCACTTACCAAATAATTGGCAAAGTTTGCAAACCATGGAATAAAATCTTGCAATGCAGCCAATACTTGCTCGTCTGGAAAAGTATCATCAGTTTCATGCTTATCTTTTAGTTTCAGCATTGCCTCCTCTTCAAGGCAAGATAAATGGTCATCCACTTAATTTTCAGTCCCCTTTCGATCCTTGACCTCAAAGTCAAATTCCTACAACAGAAGTACCCAATGAATTAACCTCAGCTTTGCATCCTTCTTTCCCATAAGGTACCTAAGAGCTGCATGGTTAGTATGCACAATCACTTTCATGCCAAGCAAATAAGATCAAAATTTCTTAAATGCAAACACCACAGCAAGTAACTCTTGGTCAGTCACAGTATAATTTTTTTGAGTCGGGTTAAGCGCTTTGCTAGAATAGTAGATGGGATATAAGATCTTCTCTCGCTTTTGGCCTAGGACTGCACCTAGTACCACGCCGCGAGCATCACACATAACCTCAAATGGCATGGACCAATCAGGAAACATAGTAATAGGGGTTGAAATCAACTTTTTTTCAGGCACTCAAACACCTTTAGACATGCATCATCAAAAACAAACTTCACCTCCTTCTCCAACAACTTGCACAAAGAATTTGCAATTTTAGAGAAGTCCTTGATAAACCTTTGATAAAATCCCGCTTGCCTAAAAAAACTACGAATACCCTTCACAGAAATTGGTGGAGGCAATTTCTCATTCACCTCAATCTTTGCCTTGTCGACTTCAATCCCCTTCTTTGAAATCTTGCGATCAAGCACTATTCCTTATTTGACCATGAAATAACACTTCTCCTAGTTTAGCACTAGATTACAATCCTCACATCTCCTCAAAACACTAGAAAAATATGCCAAATAATCTTTAAATGAGTCACCAATAACTAAAAAGATGTCTATAAATACCTCGGCAGTATCCCCAACCATGTCCGAAAAATGAACATCATACAACGCTGAAAGGTTGTTGGTCCATTACACAGACCAAAAGGCATCCTCTTGAATGTAAAAGTCCCATATGGACAAGTGAAAGTGGTCTTCTCTTGGTCTTCGAGAGCAATATAAATCTTATTGTAACCCAAATAATCATCAAGAAAATAATACCATCTTCGGCCAACAAGTCGTTCTAACATCTAATCCATGAAAGGTATCGAAAAGTGATCTTTTTCAGTCCATGTATTTAACTAGCTATAGCCCATGCAAACACGCCAACCAGTGACTGGCCCCATAGGAATAAGCTTATTCTTCTTGTTTGGAACCACAGTGATTCCACCTTTCTTAGGCATACATTAGACCAGGCTCACCCATTTACTGTTTGTAATAGGATAATCCACCACTGTGTCAAACCACTTGATGATTTCCTTCTTCACTACCTCTTGCATAAGAAAATTTAGTCTTTGTGATGCTCAATAGTCGGCACACAATCCGGATCAATTTGGATTTTATGTGTACAAAGTCCAGGAGAAATCCCAATGATGTTAGCAATGGACCATCCAATGGCCCTCTTAAACGCTTCAAAATAGACACCAAAGCCTCAACTTGCCAATCTACCAAAACAGATGCAATAATAACCGGTAAGGTATTGTTGGCTCCAAAAAATGCATAACAAAGATGAGATGGTAGAGACTCGAGATCCAAGACTAGAGGCCCGTCAATAGAAGGCCTAGCTGGCGGTGTCACTCTATTCTTCAAATCAAGATCTAACATTTTTGGTGCAAAACTGTATGAACCCCTACCATCTAGTGCGCTTACCATCTCATTATAGCTTTTACTATCATCACCCACAAAATTCATAATTGTCACTGCTAGTTCCTTGACTCCAAGCCTCTCTTCAATAAAAGCTACCAATGCATCCTCATCGACTGTATCAATCACATAAATCACCCGCATATCCTTTGGTTGCTTCATGGATTAGCATACATTGAAAGTCATATGTTCATCAATTAGTCTAAACTTTATCTACCCAGTATCCATATCAACCAACGTCCAATCACAAGGAATGGTCTCCTCAAAATAATTAGAACCTCACAGTCAAGGGCGACAAAATCAGCTGGAAATATAAAGGATGCAACCTTCACCAAAACATCACACAAGATTCCTATAGGCTTCTTCACAGTGCGGTCCGCTATGAGAACTCTCATTGAAGTCGATTTGGGTGACCCCAACCCCAACTGTCTATAAACTACTAGCAAAATCAAATTAATGCTAGCATCCAAATCATAGAAAGCTTTTGCAAAATTGAAATACCCAATAGTACATGGAATCATGAATGCTCCAGGATCTACCTTCTTCTCAACTAGTGATTGAGAGGCGATTGCACTACAATGGTGCATATTGACGATCGGCTCAAAACTTACAGTTCACTTTTTAGTCACCAAACCTTTCACAAACTTTGCATAACCTGACATTTGTTCAAGAGCCTCAACTAGGGGTATATTCACTGACAACTCTGTCAGCATAGAGATAAATTTTTGGTACTTTTCCTCTTCAGCATTCTTCTTTAGTTTTTGCAGAAAAAGAGGAGAAGGTCGTGGAATGGGAGTTAATACTTTTGGGACCTCCTCTTTTTTTCCCTTTCTCACATTGGCCACATACTCATCAATTAGAGGCTTTTCAGGTGCATTCTTATCTACCACAAAGTTTTCAGATTTGGCTACCTTCTTATCATAGATGATCACTGACTCTACCTTATTCTTAGCAACCACGGGCATAGGTGGATCAACAATCATCTTACCACTCCTTGTTGTAATAGCCAAGTAGTAACTGTCATTCTTGGGATTTTGTATGGTATTGCTCGAAAAGGTACCCTGCTGACGCTGATTCAGTGTGGTAGACATTTGACCAAATTATTGCTCAAGCTGCTTAATGACGGTAGCATGTGATTCCACTTTTTGACTCATTCCTGAAATATCTGCCCTAATCTCCCTAAGGCAGTCTTCCATTTTCTCTACCCTTTTCACAATTTTCACAAGCATGTCTTCCATCCTCTAATTTCTTGAACCAATATCTCGATTTCTAGGTGGAATATAAACGCCACTTTTTTCCTTATAATCATCCTTTCTTTTCTAATCACCATCTCGTTCCCTGTTTATGTCTCTATATGCAGACTTGTTGTAGTTGTTATCTCTATAGTAGTTCCAACCTTGGTTCCCTTGCCTAGAGTTCCAATTTTCTTGATTAGACACTTGGCCCTTGGCTCGGAAACACTCCACCTGGATGTCTAAAGACTTTGCCTCCTCCTTAGAATCATACTTATTCTCCCTTGGTGCTTTACCTTGCAAACTAACCACATTCACCTTTTTTGCCCCTACTACTGCAAATTGCTTAGTGACCAAATCAATCTCAATCCTCAGTTATGCTACCTCTTGAGCTACTGATTCATCTAGTGCTCTTTACTCTATGGATTCTCCAATCATATAAGTGTTTGCGGGTTTGTCCACATCTCGAGTATGCCAACCCCAATTGCTTTTCGTGATCAGATCTAAGATCTCAGAAGCATGCTCCCAACGTAGACTCATGAATGCCCCGCTTGTGATGGTATCTGCTATAACCTTGGTGTTTGAATTCAAGGTTTTATAGAAGATCTCAACCAAGTTTCGGCCAGTCATCCTGTGATTTGGGACATTCTGCAATTACTTCTTGAACCTCAACCAAGTTTCATATAATGCCTCTAAATGTGACTTCCTGAAGTTGTAAATCTCATATTTCAACCACAACATTCTGGATGGTGGAAAAAATCTTTCCAAGAACTAAGTCCTCAACTCATTCCAAATAGTGCTTGATCCACGCGGTAATTTTGTCAAGTATAATATAGCCTCTCCCATCAGAGAGAAAGGAAACATCCGTAGTCTAATCACCTCTTGGCTCACTCCAGGAAGATTATAGAAAGTGCAAATCCCTACAAGTTTCATCATATGTATGTTTGCATCATCAGTAGGAAGGCCTGAGAACACCCCTTTCAAGTTCAATAAGTGTATCATAGAACTGGTGATGTCAAACTTAGTTCCTATAGGCAATTCCGGTGGGATAATAGTATCTGTTTTAACCGGCTCCAAATAATCTAAATCTTTTTCCACATCCTCTTAGTGAGGGAGATACTGTTATTGAGGTTGTTTCCCCTATACCTTCTCTGCCTTTCTCTCTCATCAAGTACAGCTAGATGATTTGATTCATCTTGTCTAGCTCATTTTTCCCTAGCTGCTCGCCTGTCAACTTCTTGCCACGCATTCTCCTCAGTCATTAGTCGAGTAGTGATCTTCTTTGCAGTCTCATATCCATCACGCTGATGTGCTGGCTGATTCAAGATTGTCGCATCATCATGAACTCCCTCGTGAAGAACTCATTGATTATGGACTCTGTTGTTCAACATTATTTTACTAGCTCTCAGAGTTCTCTCAAGTTTCATATCAAGTGGAATCAGGGAATTGCCTTGACTTCAAGTATTGGACATACACCGTGTGTGCCCTAGAAACAACAAAAAAGTAAAATCTAGAAACAAAAATCAACGGCTCGACAAACTCAATCAATCAACTCCGTAACCGTATTCCCTGACAACATTGCCAAAATTTGTTGTCGCTCAAATTATACCCCTAAACAAAGTATAAAATGATCGTCGATCAAATATAGAAGCCAACTAGGTTAGGGTCGATCTCGCAGGGAGTAGGTCAAAATATCAATCAAGATGTTTATCTAGGCAATGAATAATAATCTCCAGAAAAGGGGGGGGGCTGTAAATCAAGATTTCAATAGTGACAGTTGTTGATTTTGTCGGATTTGTAATCAATAAGAAAGAAGCACTAGGACTGTGTTCTCTAATAACTTCATAACTCCATAGGTTCTTCGCACTTAGTGATCTCTCGTGGTGCTTGGCATACAAAATCGATAGGTTAGGTTCACCTAAATGGCTTTACGCACTTATTTAAAAAACTATTTGTCACGACCCGAACAGAGGCCTTAGCCGTAACGGGTTTCCCGAACCAGTGATGATCCAAGTAGACCCCTTAGCATTACATGCATTACATCATAAGCATAGTCATAATAAAAATACAGAAAATAGACCCATAATGAAGAAATTCAACTGAAAGGATAATTTAAATCCAAATCTTAGAATGAAACTCAAAACAATAACCATTATTGAGTCTACGAAGCCTCTAACATTATGAATAGAAATCCTAGATGGGACATGGCCCCAAAAATACCATAAAACCTAAATAGTCTGAATCAACTAAAATTAAATCTGAGACATATGCTTTTCGAAAGATGGAATGGCTCACCACAGGCTAGCTGCAACTCTGAACGTATCCTAAAGCGGTACAGAATCTCCGGTAAGTGCTTCGAAACCTACATCAAGAAAAGATGTAGCGTCCAAGGACGATTAGAACGATAAGTACTGGCATGCAACCTGAGGAAAGGGAATCCAAAACGATTTATATAATATAATAATAATAATAATAATTCAGAAAGCTTCACAATATAAGTCTGTCATAAATGAGATATGAAGTAAAGAACATTTAAAATATAAAATAAAGCAATCACTTGAAATTCTTAGTTCTGAACTATGTAGTTACACCGATATTAAGTAACCCACGGGCGATATGGGTTTAGTACTCCCTAACTGGCGGGGCCTCAATCCATGTTAGCCGCATGGACTGAGATAACATAGTTGGCCAAATCATAACATAATCATAGCTGCATACAACTGCTCAAGGCAAGTATACAGTGGTCATCCATATTTCAGTACAAGACCTCCCAACGTTGGCAAATGCGGTTTTCAGTATTGGTCACAGGGACTACACCTTCTCGGTAAACTACATAATTCTCTTTAAGCCCAATTAAAACATTTTCATTACATTCATTTATGGAGGCTTTCATTAAGGCATTAACATGTTGGTATCGTCATACCAATAACTTGCAAGTCACTCTTATCATGCCAAATCATTATCATTAAACATTCTTTTGTACTCTAAAACCCCGCCTTTGAAATCATAATTGAAATCTTCATAACAATTTTCAAACCATTTGAATAACATAATACATTCAATGATATAAAGGACGAGAAAAACATTTATATTCCTTATGAAATTTCAAAGCTTTCAAGAGACTGGAAATCATGGCTAAAACATATATCAATTTAACATTCGACCTTCAAGGCATAATAGTTCATTATTTTCAAATAGCCAATTTAGTCCCAAAACCCCCAATTAAAGATTAAATCATTATCCAAAAGAAAAGGGGGAAATTCATATCAAGCTTTAATAACAAAATCCCCAACCCTAGTTTCAAAATCACATCATAATATACATAATAAATGATAATCATAATTTAGAATAGTATTTGAAATAGGGAGTGTTCAAACATGCCTTTTGAATGGAAGAATTTGAGAAATCTTGAGATCTGGGTCTTGAATCTTGAACCCTAGTTGAATATGTTCCTTTGAATGTTTTGGGGAAGGAGAAAGGGTTTATAGCTACCTCCCTCTTCAAAATAAGTGCAACTGATGCTAAAAAGGGTTTTAAGTATATAAGGGTCGTATTTCATAAGGGGAAAATGACAAAAATACCCCTAGGATGACCCTAAATTTTTTTTCTCAAAATCAGTCCACGGCTTGACCTACATGCCGTAGAACAGTCCACGGCTTGACCTACATGCCGTGGAACAGTCCACGTGCCATGGGTCCATGTCGTGGACATCAAATTGATTTTTCAACTTGCAGGATCTGATCCACGGAGGTCAACCCACGTCACGTAGGTCAACCTACGTCATGTGGGTTGGTCCCGTGACTCAAATTATTATAAATATTTTTTTTTAAGTTTTTTTTTAATAAATAAACCTAAATTCATATAAGTATATAGGTTCTTGAAGATTCTAAAATGTTGGGGTGTTACAATATCCATCTCCCCCCCCCCCCCCCCCGGGATCATTCGTCCCTGAATGATGATTAGGGAATATTTAGCTTGAATAAAGAGATTGCATGAAACTTGAAGGACATGAACTTATAAGATAAAAGGTGAGTATAGTGTTAGTACCTCAAACAATGTCACCCAACGTCGAAAACAAGAAGGGATATCTAGTCCTCATGTCTTCCTCGACTTCCCATGTAGCCTCCTCCATCTTTTGATTTCTCCACAAGACCTTAACTGAAGCTATTTCCTTGGTTCTCAACTTTCGAACCTGCCTATCCAAAATCTCTATAGGAACTTCCTCATAAGACAAAGACTCATCCACACTAATGTTCTCTATGGGAACCACAAGAGAATGATCATCCACACACTTCTTAAGCATAGACACGTGAAACACGGGATGAACCGATGCCAAACTCGCGGGGGCAAGTCCAACTCATAAGCAACATTACCAAACTTTCTCAAAATCTGAGATGGGCCAATGTAACAAGGACTGAGCTTACCTTTCTTTCCAAACCTCATTACTCCCTTCATAGGAGAAACTTTCAAAAATACCCAATCACTAATCTCAAACTTCAACTCTCTTCGCCTCACATCTGCATATGACTTTTGGCGACTTTGAGCACTCTTAAGACTTTTACGAATAACCTTAACTTTCTCCATCTCTTGGTGAACAATATCTGGCCCGAACAATTAGGTTTCACCCACTTCATACCATTCAATCGGTGACCTACACCTCCTACCATAAAGAGCCTCGAAAGGAGTCATTTGGATGCTAGAGTGATAACTATTATTATAAGCAAATTCAATAAGAGGCAAGTGATCCACCAAACTACCTTTAAAGTCAATAACAAAGGCCCTTAGCATATCTTCTAAGGTCTGAATAGTACGCTCCGCTTTCCCGTCCGTTTGAGGATGGAAAACGGTACTAAGGTTCACCTGTGTACCCAAACCTTTCTGAAAGGATTTCCAAAATTGAGGAGAAAATTACGTAACTCTATCGGATATGATGGACACCGGAGCTCCATGAAGCCGAACTATCTCCTGAATGTACAACTTAGCATAATCCTCTCCTGAATAGTTTGTCCGCACAGGCCAAAAATGAGCAGACTTGGTCATCCTATCCACAATGACCCAGATGGAATCGTATTGGTTCCGAGAATGCGGAAGACCAGTGATAAAATCCATGTTTATCATCTCCCACTTCCACATGGGAATGACTATTTCCTGAGACATACCACCAGGCCTTAAGTACTCAACCTTAACTTGTTGGTAATTCAAACACTTAGCAACAAAGTTCGCAACATCCCTTTTTCATATTATTCCACTAGTACATCTCTTTCAAGTCATGATACATCTTAGTAGAATTGGGATGAACAGTATACCTAGAGACATGGGCTTCAGTCAATATTCTTCCTCCTATCCCATCGACGTCGTGAACACAAAGTCTCTCTTGATACCGCAAAATACCATCTCCCCCAATCTCAAAAGTTAAAACCTTTTGCTGCCCAACATCCTTCTTGATTTGCATAAGTATGGGATTATCAACCTGTTTCTCTTTAACTTCAGCACCTAATGAAGACTTAGCCACTTTATGAACAATCACTCCCCCATCTTCGAAATCCAACAGTCGTACTCCCAAATTAGAAAGCCTGTGAATTTCCTTCACTAATTGATGTGCCATAGTTACATGGAATTTTCAATGCTGAAAACAAACAAAGTATGCAACAACTTGCGTATGTTTTGTGGGTATGATGTGTTTTCTGTCCTATTTTACAGGGAAATAGGTTATGGAGGTAAAATGGAGATAAAGTGAAGAATATTGCACCAAAATGGAGTATCTGAAGATGAAATAACCAGGTCTCGCACCAAAGGGGTGACCCACGACATGTGAGTCAACCTACGTGGCGTGAGTCTGTACCGTAGGTTGACTCCTGCAGATGAGTGGAAGAGTCTGATTTCCACGACAGGACTCATGTTCCGTGAGTCCACCGACATGGTGTGACTGGGTGGCGTGAATCAACTTTTGAAGACGTTTAATTATGCCTGATTCCCACGGAGCTAACCTACGTGGCGTGACTTGATTCCATGACACCAAGTCACGATACCGTGGAAAATTGCAGACTCTGTTCTCCTGTTTTGTTTAGGATAGGATTCATCTTGTATCTATAAATACCCCTGTATTGCCCTATGTTAAGAGGGATTCATTACATTATTTTGAGATAGATTTTCATTATTTTGAGTTGAAAAACACATTATTGGTTTTGTAATCTTGGAACATCGATTCTAGGGTTTTATTCATATTGAGATTTCAGAGCTTTCTAATTTATTGTGAGTTTACAACTATGCTTTTGTCTTCGAATTCCTCTTGTGTTCTTGCAATCATGAACAGCTAAACCCATCAACTAGGGTTGTGTGAACCACGAGGAATTAACGAAACGAGTTTAAGTGCAAAGCAATTCTGAACCAGTGTTATGCATGTATTGTTATTGCCTTCATTATAATTGATCTTCTAATGGTTGCAAACGTTAGAAACTAATCTGTATTCTAAACTTGCTCGAGAGAGAGGTAGAGATTAGGAAAAGGAAATAACAACAGAGATTTGAAGCTATCAACCTTCATCTAGTAACTTGAGCCGTAACAGGGATAGTTAATCTGAGATCAAGAACAAGGGTTAGTAGTGCGACACTCAGAGACCGAGAGGAGAAGAGTGAAATTCATCTAACCAAGGTCGAGAGACATTTAGATGAACATATCTTGTTAGATTTTGCATGCAACACAGCAGGACAATTTTGTTAGGACAAGTAACTGGTAGAGTTAAGGACTCATTGGGGATCACAGTCCTAGTGTATTTCTCCTGTTGAAAACAAATCCAAAGAATCAACACTTGTTACTATTACTACTTGCTTACAAATACTTCCCCCATTTTTACTTATTTTCCAATCACTCGGACAAAAACTCAACCTAATTTCGTCTTATTCCCTGTGGGATCGACCCCAACCTAGTTGGGTTCTATATTTGATACAGTGACCTATTTATACTTCTTAGGAGGCATATTTTGGGCGACATCACTAATCCTCTTTTTTCTTCCTCAACATAAGAAAGACTCCATATGGACAACCTGCTAAGAGCATCAGCAATAACATTAGCTTTACCTGGATGATAGTGCAAACTCATGTCATAATCCTTTAGTAACTCAAGCCACCTTCTCTGCCTGAGATTCAACTCCTTTTGCATGAAAATATACTGCAAACTCTTGTGATCTGAATAAATATCCACATGCACTCCATATAAATAATGACGCCAAATCTTAAGTGCAAAAACCACAGCCGCTAACTCAAGATCATGAGTAGGATAATTCTTCTCATGTACTTTAAGTTGCCTAGAAGCATAAGCCATAACCTTCCCATGCTACAAAAGTACACAACCAAGTACCACCCGGGATTCATCACAATACACCACAAATCCTTCAGTACCAGCGGAAAGTGTCAAAACAGGGGCTGAGGTTAAACGACCCTTCAGCTTCTCAGAACTACCCTCACAAGCATCAGACCACAAAAACTTCACCTTTTTCTGAGTCAATTTCGTTAGTGGAGCAGCTAAAGAGGAAAAACTCTCCACGAACCTTCTATAATACCCTGCCAGACCCAAGAAACTCCTAACATCGGTTGGAGTTATTGGTCTAGGCCAATTCTTAACTGCCTCAATATTTTGGGGATTAACTTTAATTCATTCACTAGAAACAACATGACCAAGGAATGTCACGACATTAAGCCAGAATTCACACTTAGAGAATTTTGCATACAACTCTTGGTCCTTAAGGGTCTTAAGTATAATACGGAGGTGATTGGAATGCTCCTCCCCACTCCGGGAGTATACCAGAATATCATCAATGAAAACTATGACGAATAGGTCCAAAACCTGTCTAAACACCCTGTTCATAAGATCCATAAAGGTTGCAGGTGCATTATCCAAACCAAAGGACATAACTAGAAATTTGTAATGGCTATAACGGGTTCAAAAAGCGATCTTGGGAATATCCGCTTCTCAAACTTTCAACTGATGGTAACCCGAACGGAGATCTATTTTGGAGAAACACTTAGCACCCTGAAGCTAGTCGAAAAGATCATCAATCCTAGGAAGAGGGCATTTATTTTTTACAGTGACCTTATTCAATTGACGATAGTCTATGCACATACGAAGGGACCCATCTTTCTTTCGCACGAAGAGTACCGAAGCACCCTAAAGAGAGACACTAGGGCAGATAAAGCCCTTATCAAGAAGATCCTTCAACTGATCTTTTAGCTCCGCTGGAGCCATTCTATAGGAAGGAATGGAAATGGGTCGAGTGTCAGGTAAAATATCAATACCAAACTCTATTTCCCTGTAGGGAGAAATACCGGGAAGATCATCGGGAAAAACTTTAGAAGATTCATTAACTACCGGAACAGACTGCAGTGAGGGACTTTCAATGCTAGAATCTTTGACCTGAACTAGGTGGTATAAACAACCCTTAGATATTAATTTATGATCTCTAAGATAGGAAAAAAAACCTCCCCTTTGGTGTTAAGGAATCACCCTTACATTCTATAACTGGCTCATTAGGAAAACGAAAAGTGACTCTATGAGTTCTTTAGTCCAAGGTAGCATAACAAGAGTGGAGCCAATCCATTCCCAGAATTAAATCAAAATCCACCATATCAAGTTCTAGCAGATCCACCATAGTGTACCGATGAAAAATAGACACCACACAGTTTTTATAGACCCGTCTAGCAATAATAGACTCACCAACAGGAGTATAGACTGAGAAAGGTTCAGAAATATTTTCGGGACCAAAATCAAAATTCACAGCCACATAAGGGGTCACATAAGATAGAGTGGAACCGGGATCAAGTAACACATAAACATCATAGGATAAAATCTGTAACATACCCGTGACAACATCTGGTGAGACCTCTGAATACTAACGAGTAGATAGAGCATACAAAACGGTTACGACCTTCGTCGGTCCCTGAAGTAGTACCTTAGCTGGTGGGGCTGAAGAAACGGTAACTTGAGATTTATTTCCCCCAAAAGTTCCCTTTCCCGAAGGGCATTCCCACTGAAAATGACCAACCTGACCACAACCATAACACACATCCTTGCCCAAATGACAAGGCCCATGGTGCAACTTTCCATAAGTGTGACAAGGAGGATAAGAAGGAGTTGATTGAGTCACACTGGCCTGAGACTGAGTGCCCTAAACCTTGAAACCATTGCTTGGCTGAAATTGATGGTTGCCTGAAGGCTTAAGGGTAGGTGCACTAGCTGAAGGCTGAACATTACCCCAAGATTTCTTCTTCTGCCATCTCTTACCCCACTTACCGTTACCACCAGACTGCTGATTAGTCTCCTGGTTTGCCGACCTAGCCCTTTTACTCTGCCTATCCTCAACCTCTGCCTGTCTCTTCTTTTCATCCTCTACCTGCTGCATAAACACCAACAATCTGGATATATCCATGTCGCTATTCAATATCGTACCCTTACATTCCAGCACCAAACCATCATTAAGACCCAAAGCAAACTTCCTCATTCGAGACCTCATATTGGACACTAATTTTGGAGCATAACGAGACAACTGAGTGAACTTCAAAGTATATTCCTTGACACTCATCTTCCCCTTCTTCAAGTTCACAAACTCCTCAGCCTTAGCTTCCCTCAACTCCTGAGGAAAGAAGTGACCAAGAAAGGCTTAAGAGAAATCCTCCCAAACTGCAGGCTCTACATCTTCACCCCTAAATTCTTCCCATTCATCATACCACTGATAAGCTACCTCTTTCAACTAATAAGCTGCAAATTTCACCCCTTCAGTATCACTAGCATTCATCACCCTAAAAATCTTTTCCATCTCATCCACAAACCCTGAGGATCCTCTTCAATTTTGGACCCAATAAATATCGGTGGTTTCAGTCGCATAAACTGACCCACTCAGGTAGCTTCAGAAGAACCAATGGCAGAACCACCACTACCTGACTGACAAGCCTGAGACGACATAATTTGTGCAAGAATTTGAATAGTCTGTCTGAACTCAGCATTTGAAATCTCACCCTGAGGAATCTGAGTGCGGTTGGTGCCGGTTCTAGGGGCACGCAGAAGACTGGTTGGGATAAGTGGAACCCTAACAGGAGCAGTCAGTCCAGAGGTACGAACTCCAATATGGGTCCGCATCCCATGAGTAGGAAGAACCTCTTCAGCATTTCCCCCAGCGGGGACAGAGGTTCCTGCAAGAGTTCTTTGGTTGTTAGTCCTTTGTGGAGGCATGATCTGAAACGTGGTAAAGTAGGAGTCAGAAGAATTTTCTTAGAACTAGACTTTCCAGCACGAACTTAGAGTATGAAGAAAAGAGAACAATTCCTAAATGTCTTGTTGCCTCCCGTTTATAAGTGTGGCATGCTACACACCCATAAAAAGGACTCTACTCAGCACGACTTCATAAACACCCTAGGACCATGAACTGTGCTCTGATACCAAGTTTGTCACGACTCGAACCGAGGCCCTAGCCGTGACGAGCTTCCCGAACCAGTGCTGATCCAAGAAGACCCCTTAGCATTACATCATAAGTATAGTCATAATAAAAATATAGAAAATAGACCCACAATGAAGAAATTCAACTGAAAGGATAATTTAAATCCAAATCTTAGAATGAAACTTAAAACAATAACCATCATTGAGCCTACGAAGCCTCTAACATTATGAATAGAAATCCTAGCCGGGATTTGGCCCCGAAAATACCAGAAAACCCAAATAGTCTGAATCAACTAAAAATAAATCTAAGACATATGCCTTCTGAAAGATGGAATGGCTCACCACAGGCTAGCAGCAACTCTGAACGTATCCTAAAGCGGTGCAGAATCTCCAGTAAGTGCTTCAAAACCTACATCATAAAAAGATGTAGCGTCCGAGGATTGTCAGTACGATGAGTACTGGCATGTAATCCGAGGAAAGGGAATCCAAAATAGTTTATATAATATAGTAATAATAATAATTCAAAAAGCTTCACAATATAAGTCTGTCATAAATGAGATACGGAATAAACAACATTTAAAATATAAAATAAAGCAATCACTTAAAATTCTTAGTTCTGAACTATGTAGTTACACCGATATTAAGTAACCCACGGGCGATATGGGTCCAGCACTCCCCAACTGGCGGGGCCTCAATCCATGTTAGCTGCATGGACTGAGATAACATAGTTGGCCAAATCATAACATAATCATAGCTGCATACAACTGTTCAAGGAAACTATACAGTGGTCATTCATATTTCAGGACAAGACCTCCCAACGTCGGCAAACGCTATTTTCAGTATTGGTCACATGGACTACACCTTCTCGGTAAACTGCATAATTCTCTTTAAGCCCAATTAAAACATTTTCATTACATTCATTTATGGAGGCTTTCATTAAGGCATTAACATATTGGTATCGTCATACCAATAACTTGCAAGTCACTCTTATCATGCCAAATCATTATCATTAAACATTCTTTTGTACTCCAAAACCCCACTTTTAAAATCATAATTGAAATCCTCATAAGAATTTTCAAACCATTTGAATAACATAATATATTCAACGATATAAAGGACGGGAAAAACATTTATATTCCTTATGAAATTTCAAAGCTTTCAAGAGACTGGAAATCATGGCTAAAACATATATCAATTTAACATTTGACCTTCAAGACATAATAGTTCATTGTTTTCAAATAGCCAATTTAGTCTCAAAAACCCCAATTAAAGATTAAATCACTATCCAAAAGAAAAGGGGGAAATTCATATCAAGCTTTAATAACAAAATCCCCAACCCTAGTTTCAAAATCACCATCATAATATACATAATAAATAATAATCACAATTTAGAATAGTATTTGAAATAGGGAGTGTTCAAACATGCCTTTTGAATGGAAGAATTTGAGAAAGCTTGAGATCTGGGTCTAGAATCTTGAACCCTAGTTGAATTTGCTCCTTTGAATGTTTTGGGGAAGGAGAAAGCGTTTATAGTTGCCTACCTCTTCAAAATAAGTGCAACTGATGCTAAAAAGGGTTTTAAGTATATAAGGGTCGTATTTCATAAGGGGAAAATGACAAAAATACCCCTAGGATGACCCTACAAAAATTTTCTCGGAATCAGTCCATGGCTTGACCTACGTACCGTGGGTCCATGTCGCAAAAATCAGATTGATTTTTCAACTTGCAGGATCTGATCCACGGAGGTCAACCCACATTACGTAGGTCAACCCACGTCACGTGAGTTGGTCCCGTTACTCATTTTTTTTTAATTTTTTTTTTAATAAATAAACCTAAATTCATATAAGTATATGGGTTCTTGAAGGTTCTAAAATTTTGGGGTGTTACACTATCCTGAAGTAAGTATTCTCTTTTCCAGAGTTTTGCACTACTATCCCCTATCATAAATCCCAGCAATAGCTCTACCGGATTATCAGCTCAAGCTAGCCATTGAAGGTTGGTAGCTCTAATGCTCTGTTGATTATCCCCTTTTCCAATCTTTAACGATTAAATAGCAATCAAACCGAAGAGAATAAACATTACATGCCCAAACACCCCTTTGAGAATCACCTCTTACTACGAACAATACTTTGTTAATCCATCATGGTTCATACATCCCTAGTTGTGGTGTTTAGCTACTCATAATTGCAAACCCACAATAATAATTTTGAAAAAAAAATCATAATTATGAAATTACAAAGAATAAGATGAAAACCAAGAATCACTCTTTGAATTGAAACCCTAAAAATCGATGTTCGAACTTAAAAAAAAATAATATGCCTTGAAATTAGTATTAGAATGTAAACTAATAATATAGAACCAACAGGAGTATTTATAGACAAACAAGAAACCTATCCTAAACAAATTCGGATTGCAAGGTCGGCAGTGACTACGTCTTTAACAACGAGTCATATAGTCCGACGACGCCTCTTTGTCAGTCTTCTGTCCATCCGTTGTCTGCTTCTCTTTGCTACTGGTGATGACTTGTATAGTCACCCTACGATTTGAAGGGTGATTCGTTGCTGCTGGGAAACGTTTGCATTCTTTCAGGACTTTTCTTGTTTGCTCAGGATGACTGCACGAGATGATTCATCACTTGACATAATAGGTCGTAGCCTTCTCTCGTACCCCACTTGACCTTTAACTTTCCCATGGCCAAAATTCACTGAAGTCACCACGATTGTAGGTTATGACTTGTAGCGTTACCCAAAGAGTCGTAGCTTGATCACGTCACCACTGGTACGATCTAGCATATCTTCAGAACTTTTAACACTCTTTCTCAGAACGACTCTCCCGACGACTCATAGCATAACCCAATGGGTCATAGACTTTCATTGTAGTCAGCTGGTACTCTAATATTTCAAGTCCAAAAATCCAATGGAGTGACGACAACTAGGTCTACAAGTCATATCCTGACCCAACGACTCATAGTCTAGTGTCCATTTTCCACACTTGTGTTGTTTTTTCCTCTTTTTTCCTTTACTCACTTTCGATCCCTGTTTTCCTATAAAACTACAATAAACACATCATATCCATATAAACTAGCCCTTGACTTAGCATATTTTCCTCATTTTAAGTGTCAAAAGTATTTTGAATCCACAGCACATCATTGTGATATTTATAACCAAGAAACTATGGAGTATTTATTTCTAACTGCTCTCATAGCTGCAAGGTTATGGAAGTACTTTGCTGATTTTGTAGGCATAAAAATAGAAGGGTTACAGCTCATACATGTCATCATGATATGGTGGTACTCAAAGGCACCAGCTAAGCTATAAAAAATGTACAGAATATTACTAGCAATCATTCTATGGGTACTTTGGAAAAGAAGAAACAAAAGGAGACATGAAGGTGATCAAAGTTTGAGCGATACGATATATCAAGTGCAGTTGATAATAAAGAAAATGATGAGGATGAGATTCCCATAGATCAGAAACATGGGGAATGATTGGATAGATATGATCAGGAAAATAGGAAAATACAAACCAGAACTGCACTCATATGCAGTTAAATGGACATTCCCAAAAGAAGGAAGGCTGAAGTGCAACATAGACGGAGCTTGCAGAGGCAATCCAAGTTTGGGTTCTTATGGATTTTGTCTGAGAAGCAGTAATGGGGACCTAGTATATGTTCAGGCTCAAAGCATTAGATTAACAACCAATATTGAAGCAGAAATAAGAGCAATATATGAGGCTCTAAGGTATTGTCAAACCAAAAAAATTCAAGAGGTGGAAATAGAGTCGGATTCTATAGTGATAGTTAACATCACTAACATAGTCTGCATATATCATGGGAAATTGCAGAGAAGGTGGAAAAGATAACAGAGATCATGACTATACTTGCAAACTACTTAGCAAATAGAGCAATGGAATCAGATGAAATGGAAGCATAAACCAATTTTCAGGAAATACCAACAACAAGGAGAAAGATCATTAACATAGGTAAAGAACAAATCCCAACAATTAAAATTCAAACTAGAAAGATAAAGACCTATTCACAGCAGAGGCACAACAGATAGAAAAGTAATTCCATGCAGCTAAACTATGTACAATAAGTTTGTTCCTATGAAAAGAAAATTTATAGCTGCTAAATCAGATATGCTAAGCTATGTTAGTATACAAAAAATATCACCAAAAATAAAGGGGAGCGACTTCAAAAGTTTCTTTAAGCATAGGAGGTCAGCAACAAGCCCTAATCTGAAAAGAAAAAGACTTTTCATAGCTCATTTGTAGAATAGTATTAGAAAGATGTCAGTAGAAGAAGATACAATAGAGGAAGATGAAGTAGTAGTACCGGTGGGAGAACTGCGAACTCCGAACGGAATCCTCCTTCAACTTCACCATTCAAAGAGACCTCATCCACCTAAAAATAGAAGAATTGGAGAAGAAGCAGATGACATGCAAATAGACAAATGCAAATGGAGTTTAATACCTTGGTCTTGTGATGCATCTTGTGTGAGAAAGCTAAACAAAAATCCATCAACAACCAGATTGATAACCTAGAGGAGTAGATGGAGAAGACGACAATTGTGGTGGCAACATGCTACACAGCTAGGAAGCATGGTGGGGGCATTAGGGCAAGAAAGGAAAGTGAAGAGGAAGCTACACTATGTAGGCATTATATAGATAGACCAATTTTAGAAATTGGGCCTTGCCTGGTCATTACCCATTTTTATTGTGAAAATTATCTTTTATATCTATTTTAGATTGTGTATTGCAAGTTGTAGCAATACTTTTATATAATTATTTAATTAGGGTTTAAATTGTAAGATATAGCAAATTTTTAAAATTTTATTTATTTAACATATAACATATAACATATATATATATATATATATATATATATATAAATTAAATCCCTTCTAATTTAATGTTTATCTTTTTCCTCTTTCCTCATATAAATCCCTTCTAATTTACGTTTTATATTCTCCCTCTCCTCATTTACCGTGTATTAGTTATTATAGGAGTAAAATTTGCTCAATAAATTTTCTTCTTTTATACATGTTCTGCCTTTTCATAAAAAGTATATGTTATTTACTTTTTCAAGTTAGACACGTTTCTCTATATTCTTTATTAGTAAACACAATATTTTTTCATTGATTCACGCTTCTTCCCTAAAATATTACTCCCTCCATTCCTTGTTAATTGCTCCCTTTTATTTTTTAGAGTCAAACGATACAAACTTTGACCAATATTTTAAGATGTATTTCTTAATCAAATTGAAAAAAGCAATTTCTGAAAAATATTTTAAAACGTATATTTGTATATAAATTTGGTATGTTTTTTGATTATATATATTCTGCATCTTATGTTTTTGTTTTCTGGTATGTTGAAATGTGTATATTATGTATGCATTTTATATGTTTGTTGATTTCTATTTTTTTTTTTTATCTTAAATAGCTTTTTAAAAAATATTTCTTCTGTAGGAATTCAATATGTTTATTTCTTTCCTTTTTGTGGTGAAATCATAATAATCTTGTTGGAAGAAAGTAATTTTAACCGTGTATTTTTGTGTA
This sequence comes from Capsicum rhomboideum, assembly GCA_031232105.1. NCBI lineage: Eukaryota > Viridiplantae > Streptophyta > Magnoliopsida > Solanales > Solanaceae > Capsicum > Capsicum rhomboideum. The sequence goes on from CP124714.1 coordinate 155,899,444, forward strand.
TGAATTTTGTCCGAAAAAATCTCCTTCTTGGTGTGTTTGAGATTTCAAGAATCAACTTCATTGCTTCCAACCATCGTCTTAGATATGGTGCACTACTTTCGGACTATGCTAGAAGAAAGCAAAATGATGGAGCAATCAGTGAAAGTGAGGTGACTGGAAACATTACTAGCAGATTTGGTGATCCAAAAATTTCAAGAGAAGTTGTTCCAAATGTTCCGAAGCTTCAACATGTTAGTCAAAAAAATAGGAAGATGTAGACTTGGAAGTAAATTGTAGTTGTTTGTGGGTACAGATATGTTGATTGTGTCTAGACTTGGATGTTTTTCATAAGTATTTTGTTGCTCAAACTTATTGTGTCCTATCAACAATGTCTATCATCTTTTCTAATCTTATTTTGGTGTTAAGTATTTATATCATCTTTTTAATATTATTTTGCGTTTAAAGTTGAAGTTCAAGAAGTTCAACAATTTCTATTTTCACTTATTTAAACACTATGCAATCAAGAAGTTCAAATGTTGGATAGCTATTATCTTCAACTGCACCACTTTGTTAAATTTTATAATGACTTTACAACACTATAATTTGACAAAGCTTATATGCTCAGATTGCAAACATTATAAAACAAGTAAACAGATTGCAAAAACGCAGCTACATAATTAATTCTGAAGATGAAAAATTTATTTATTTATAAAACATCATCCATAAACATAAAAAAAAATTCAAAAAACTAAACAGCAGCTTTAACTATAAATCAAAAATTAAAACTAGCAATTATTGATTAAGCTGGAGGTGCATGTTTGCGACATGCTGTCCTGTTATGTCCCTCTCGATGGCAGCTACTACAAGTCACCTTGGATCTTTTACACTTTTCTTCATTTGGTGTTTTCCATTTTCATAACTTGGCCTTTCTAGTGGCCTTTTAGAATCAGGTGACAAAACAATCTCATCCAAACTTCACGTGGTATTTTCCAAGTACTCTCACAAGGAAGAGGTTCAACTGGTATTGCATATGCATCCTTGAAATTTTTATTGTTGTAGTATGGCGAGCAATAATCCTCTCCATGTTGGTTTCTATATGTAATAACAACCATTGCATGTGAACAAGGCATCTCATCTAACTGAAACTGTACACAACTACATTTTCTACTTCACAGACATACAATGAATCTTTTAGCACCATCAGTCACGGTATTCAAGAATTCGTTTGATGCTCTTACCTACAACAAAATATATTTATCATACTAAAATCATATACCATTAACATCATGTCCATACTCAAAATATATAGAAATCTTAATTAAATTATATCCTACAACTTTTCAGTAATGTAATCTATATTGTAATGAAATTAATACATGTGAATTTTCTAATATAACCAAAAATCATACAACAGTAAAACCCAAAATAAACTGATTCTAAGAAACAAACATTCATTATAAATTGAAAGGAAAATCATTATAAATTGAAAGGAAAATCATCAACTGAAAATAATGTATAAAACGTTTTGGATTATGTTTGATTCTTCTACTTTTGTTGTTTATAAATAATAAATTTTTATATGTTTTATAATCTATTAAATTTATATAACTAGAAAAAATAAATTTAAGACAAACAATTACCTGTGACATCCCATCTTCCTCCATGTAGTATCATGATTGAATGTAAACTATCATCATTCATATTTTTGAAAATCGTAGAGCTTTTTTATAACTTTTCTTTTTCAATAACTTCCAATAAACTACTTAAATAAGTATTTCATTAGAAGTTCTTCAATTAAACACAAAAAATAATTGAGAAATTTTCAGTTTCAAACAATATATGTTTGTTGATTTTTTGAAGAAAATAGAAGAAGAATTATCGTCAAAGAAGAAGAAGACACGTCGGATTGATAAAGGAAAAAGGAAAACCGTTTCAGAGAGAATCATGGGGTAATTGATATCCTTTATTAACTGACGACTTTTTTTATGGGTATGAATTCAGTTTTTCCTTTTCAGTATGATGTATTTTCCATTTTTTTTTTACAAAAAAATAAAAATTCTCACAAAAAAAAATATTTTGTTCTTTTTTTTATTTTTAAAATTTGCTATTACTGGCAATCTAAAAAGATTTTCTATAACTTGCAATAAATAACCTAAGAATGTATATATGGATTTTTTCCCCCCTTTTTGGCTTGTATTGTTTAATTTAGGCTTTGGGCCAGACCTCTTTAATTCTTGTTTTGTTTTTATTAATCAATAAAATGGCCTAACAAGCCAACTAAAATTTATTTTTTAAAAAAAATAGCATTTATTTGGTAGTACTATTACTGCTGCTTCTGATTGGTAAATTTTCGCTTACTTGAGTTGTTTAGCGAAAGTGGTAAAATTCCAGGACTGAGTATCTTAGTAGCAATGGCACTCCCTATGTCCTGAATATCGACACCAATTAGCGCCAGTTCAGCCATAAACCACAGTAAAAGTCTAGCCCATTTAGGATACTCTTCCCGGCAAAACTCAGCCAAGTGCAACCCAACCGGGTAATTAAGTGGGAACCGAGTTGGGTTTTCGGGAATAATTGATTTTTAATTAACTAATTTCCAACCAATAACAAGCTACCACGTGTTAAGTTAGAAGCCTAATCACTTGTCTGTTAAATGGAAAGGTATTTTAGAGCCATATAGGTGGATGAAAGAGTATTTTAGAGCCTAAAGGTGAAAGGGGGATATTTGTGTACCATTTTCAATACTTAAAGGGTATATTAGGCCCTTTTCCATAGTTTTTATGGTCAAACGACCACTAAAGACCACCTCGAAATAGGGGCAATCCATGTAAAATCTTGAAAACAAATCCTTGCCCCCGCTGGTTTAACCCCAAAAAAGATAATGTGTCATGAATTTGAACTATGATAATATATAACTTAAATCCTATATCAAGATTGATATTTTTTAAGCCTTAGACACCCCCACCCCAGCCCGCCCCTTCCCCCTCCCCCCACCCCTCCCTCTTTTTCTATAACTCCAAAAATAGTGAGAGAATTTTACGCACTTCAAACTCTTCCAAGAGCATGCTATAAGAGCATCAGTAGAGGCAATGTCTGATCACTTTTCCCTCAAAGGTAAATGTTTTATATAAGCTTGGAATTAATGCATCGAAAAGGCTGATAGATTGGAAAATGAATAAAGAAGATGAAAGAATGAAAGTGCATCAAATGTACTTATTACTATAATATTTTTGAAACTTCACTTGGTGAAAGTTACTTTCCTAAAAAAGGACTTCATGGATGCATTTTGGTAACAAGTGTTTTTGCTAAGAATAAGCTCCATATATAGTAACATCTTTCTATACAATCTTTTTAAAGTTAGATGAAATTTAAGCATTGCCATTTATAAGAAGAACGGAGTTAAAATTTTGAGTTTATGCATTTTTTTATTTTATCAAGAATCTTATTGAGTTCGAAATAAATTATTTATACTTATTAACTGTATTTTATAATACAAATACATGATTTGTGTCACAGCTAATGAATTCTCCCCAACCGTTAGACAGGCTGGTGGCTAGCTTCATCCCTATATTTGTGTCATAGACGAAGCCAAGATATAAAAGTTATCAGTTAGGAACTTATCATCAAACCCATAATTTATTTTAGTTATTGAATTGCAATTATATTTAGGAAGGGATGCTTTGGATTAACTGATAAAATTGTTGTCATGTGATCAGGAGGTCACAAGTTCAAGTCATGGAAATAACCTCTTGCAAAAATGTAAGATAAGGGTACATACAATAGACCCTTGCGGTCCGGCCTTTCCCCAGAACCCACACATAATGAGAGTTTTAGTGCTTCAGACTGCCTTGTAAAGCAATTAAATATAGATTTTAACAAAAATTACAGAATTTTATCTTACATGTATTTAATATTAGGATCCCTTAATATTATAGCTTTGCCTTTATGTGATGGTACATAAGGGTCAAATATGACCATACATCACTTCAAAAGGAAAATTATTTTTCATATGTGTAGGTTATATTTTGAACATTGAGCCTAAATTTTTGTTCCTTTTCATCTTGAGTTGTCACCATTACAAGACATTACATACTACTAGTATCTTCAGTTGTTTATATGTATATGGATATATTCTCATTTTGTGCCATACAAATTCTCTCTCATTGAAAACTATTCTAAAGGGCAATTTGGCTTTTTCTTCTCTTTTTCAAAACTTGCGAAATTACTTAGAAAGAAAAATGATGCAACTTTTTTCCCTAGTTGAATAAATTTCAGGCATTGCTTAGGCAAGTTGTTAATATGCCTAAAAACCAATCATAATTTTGAACCCATAAAAGGATTACAAAATCGTTTTTATATATATGTTTCCCACCCTTTTTATTAATTTAGATACATGAAAAGTATATAATAAAGATGATAAATATTTATCCGCATCATATATATATTTATCATAATAGTAAAAGCTTATATGTGGGCGTCATTTGGTATGGTGTTTCTTAGTTATTAAATATCATTATTTTTTCGTCAAAATGCTCCTATCATTCCCTACTCTCGTCGGGAGAAAATAAATAAAAGCCACGGAGAATTAAAAAATATACATTAATTATAAATAGATTACATAAAGGTAAAATTAGGATTAATTTAGTATTTTTGGTCCCTCAGTTATTGATGAATTCAAATTGTAGTCCCCAAGATATCTGACTAAACACATTAAACCTTCAATTAATTGAATTGTGCGTTGAATTTCCAAACAAAAGCTAAAAGTGATGGACCTCTCACTCAACACACCTGGTTAATCCATTTACTTGTGAATATTCAAAAATTTTCTATAATTGTTAATCGTTTCATCACTTAATAAATCATGAGATATGTTAAATTTTTATTGTCACTTCATATTTGACAATAATATAGTTCTATAAATCGTTAAACACAATATTTTTCTTCATAAGAAAAATTCGATCTGTATTATAAATACATTGTATTATAGATGTCCATTTAAATACACAGTTTTTAGGATAAGCTTGCAACTAGATAACCTTTCAATTGGATAACCTTGCAATCAGATAAGTTGTATCAAATAGGCAGCTTGCAAGTAGCTTACACAACAACTTCTATTCTTCTATAAATAGGAAGTCAATTCAGTTAGTTTGTACAACAGTTTGAAGTTGAATAATATACATATCAATCTCTCTCTATACTTATATCTGGTGTATTTACGTTATAGTCTCTATGTCATAACATATTATCAGCACGAGACTCTACCATCTCGAGCAAATACATTGAAAGCATCGAAAGTATAGATTTGCACTCATTATGTTTCAAAATCTCGTGGTGATTTAATTCATTTATGTCTATAACCATTAGAAGTAATCAAATTTCACGGTGCTTCATAGATCCTAAAGCAGCAATTGCTTTAAAGCTTGGTATACTCTGAAAGATATGTTAAAGAAAAGTTCTCTACATTATATGTATGTCTTGACTACTTCTGAAATAGTAAATCTAAAGTTCACTCTTGAAATAGTAAATTTGAATTTGTTGCCCTGAATATATCGAGCAATGAATACTTATATTGGATATTTGATGTTAGAATTCATCTTGATATGATCGATCTTGAAGACACCATCAAAAATAAAAAATCAGGCATCAAATCAAGATTATGCCAAGACAATGATATTTGTCTACTTCTTAGCGAGGGCTTGAAATTGAAATATCTCACTGTAAAAAGATCCTCTTATATTGTGAAATAATCTAAAAGTTAAATATGACCGCGTAAAGATGGTCATTCTTTCACAAACAAGTTTTGATTGAATCAATTTAAGGCTGCAAGTTTTTAAGCTATCTGTGAGTATAATTCTTCAATATTTAGAACTATTTTATCGTGTTTAGAATTATTTCACAATTGAGATTAGGTGGATATTACTGAAAATGATATGTTGGAGAAAATTTATACCACTTTTCACATCTCGATTGTGATCATGTAGAAACAATATTGAGAGATGGAATTCAGAAAATATTCTGACCTAATTTCACATTTTTTTGTACCAAACAAAGTAATAGATTATTAATGAAAAATCATGAAGTTTGATCTATTAGTCCTAGTCCATTTTCAGAAGTGAATGAGATGAACTTCCACCAAGCTAAGCATGGAAAAAGTCATGAATTCAATGGTAATCATAGCCCCAAATGTGGTTATGGAAGTGATCAAGGGAAGAGCTCTAATCATGATGATCGCCTTGCACCAAATAATATTTGTCACTTCTAACAAATAATATTTGTCACCATTAGAAGTGGAAAAAGAAGGATGAAAAGGTATGAAGTTGTGCAAAGAGAAATTCAAAACATAAATGTCATCGATATGGAGAAAAAGGTTGTGGCTCTACTTATGATCGTGGTTATGATCGAGAGAAAACATCTCAATGTTATTATCGATACCTCGATTTGCTCCTGAAGTAGCAATAGCTTGCGATTATAATTTGATATGCTTAAAAAAAAGTTTAGATGATTGTGCATCATTTTCGAAGAATGAGAACTTTTGATAAATTTTAGAAATACATATCTATTCCCAAAAATAAATGTGACAATATTTTGTAAAGCTTATCAATACGAACGTGCACTTGGTTGTGATGGATTCATGACTCACCTGATCTAGAAGATGTAGAATAGTTATTGTAAAGATATTATGACTCATTTCCAGAAAAGCTAGAGTTATGATTGTGATGGTATCACGATTCACCTCTAGAAGAGGTTGAATAATTTTAAAAAAATATTCTTAATATTTTATGTTTTACTTCTGAAGTAGTGAATCATAGAATTTTACTCTAAACCTTTCGAATGGTCTTATGTCCATTAAAATAAATTTCAAAGGATAATTCTTTTAATTATAAAAACACATATTTTAATTAATTAAAGATTAAATATGCTGGATCACATCATACAAGGATCAAAAGCAGAATTGACCAATAACTAATTAGGGACCAAAGATGTTACTATCCGAAAACTTAAAAAGATACAAATAACAACAATGGATAAACAAAAACTAAATTATCTAATACTATAAGAATACTTGATTATGAATAGATTTTGTTATGTTTTTATTCTTTCTTTTATTCAAAATGTTTTATCACATGGGACCACTTAAATTTCATGGTTCTGATCTGATAGGGAATGAGTATATAAAATTGTACCAAAATATTAAAATATATTGTATAGTACCTACAAGGTATTCCATATCCTCAATGTTACATTCTTTTCAAAGTGAACCCCATTAAATTTAAATGTATGCATGTGGAGTATTTTTCCGTTTCAATAATGAACGACTGTTATCAAGTTCTTCTTTTTGGGTGCGGCGGATCCCCTCCAGTGGAATAGTCTCTAGTAGATATCAATGTAATGTTTTTTTTTTTTGTCATGTGTCTAGGTAAAAATAGATGGCTAGGATTCATTTCCATCAAAGAATTTAAAAGGTAAGTAATTTTAACCCAAAAAAAAAAAGGAAAATAAAAATTAGTGGCAGCAACTACAAAAATATTTCTGCTACATGATTTATTTGTAAAGCTATATAATTTCAATACAATAATTAATATAATCGTGAGATAAAACTAAATTATAAACTCAATAATAATTTACACTAAAGTAAAATGAAGTGGTATTTATGTTCAAAAAATACCATGGTATTTTTCAAAAGATATATGAAAACACATTATTGTTTGAAATTTTTGTGCTTCTTAACTCCCAGAAAAGTTTACTTGCAAGGTATAAGTAATTTTACAATATTTGTCCAATGATAACCATCAATAGAAGAAAAAACTTAATTTAGTAGCATATGAAACGTGACCATTAGAACGAAAATAAAAAATTTATGAATGAGACTAGGACTGTATGTTATGCTGCAAAATACAGCTTTACATAAATTCAATGGGCGAAAACTTTTTTGTAGTTGTTTCCATTAATTTTTATTTTCCTTTTTTTTTGGGGTTAAAATTACTTATCTTTTTAATTCTTTGATCGAAATGGATCCCAGCCATCTATTTTCACCTAGACACATGGCAAGAAACAAACACTACATTGACATCTACTGGACACTATAACACTGGAGGGGATCCGTTCCCTTCTATATATATATATATATATATATTTCTCCCTTTATGTGTAATTAAATACAGTAATAGAAATGTCCAAAAGTAGTATGATAATGACTTTCTTTATATGATAATGACTTTCTTTATTTTAATTTGAATGGTTCCTTTGCGTTTTGTATAATCTAATTCCGAATTGAGAATGATATGTTCATCAGAGCCATGCCACGGTGTTGTTGAGGCGCGTTGGGTAGCGTGGCACGGTGCTGTTGAGGTGCGCTGGATAGCGTCCCACGGCAGGGAGGTCGTCCGTCTGCAATTTTCAAGCTAAGTCCAAGTAGGATTAGGGGATTTCTCCCACACTATATATAGAATCCTTGGACGAGTTTTTTTGAACTTTTGACCCAGGAAGAGCTAGGAACCACCGTGAACGCTAGAGAAAATTAGTTTATTCTTTTCTTCTCCTTTATTTATTTTTACGCTTTTCTTTGGTTGATTTGCTGTAATTGCTCTATATCTATTTGGAGTAAAACTTCTCATTCTAGGATTACGAAACTTCTCATTCTAGGATTACGGTAGATGCATGGTTGTTTAGTACACAATTGATTCGACAAAGTTTGCTTATTATTTTAGTTGTTCTTATATTCTTGAGCTTACCATTTTAATGTTTCGCGGCCATTAAAATAAATCTATAATCCCAAAGTGAACGGGACCAAGGGAACTAAGGGATAGAACGAAGAATATAGGGGGTAAGATCTTCTCTTTAGTAACATAAAAAATTGACTAGTGTCTAGGATAAATATATAACTAGATCGCCTTACTCGATTGTAAATGCGAAGATAAATAAATGCATTCGAATAGAATTCTCACATCCCCGCTCAAACGATGTAGTTGTGAGGCTAGTTCGAATAGACGATTAGAAGTTGACCATACCATAATCATAAAATCAACCCCGTAACTCAACAACTAGATAAACAAATAAGTTGATGAAGTCAAGTACTCTACATAGGATTGTTATCGAGTCCATAACCCTAGATCGATTCCTTCATTAATTGTGTAAGAACCTGCTCTGCTTTGGTTAATTGTTCATTAGTTAGTTTCCTTTAATTTTTAGTTTAGTTAATTCTTAAATATATCTTTAGAATTTGTCGCTTGAATAAATAATCAACACTATTAGTGTAATTTAATAAATATCAACAAGTCCTTGTGGGTTCGACATCCGGCTAGCAAGAGCCACTATACTACTTGTAAGACTGCGTACGCTTACGTGTGCGTTTGGATGCAACACTAACTAAAACAATCCATGCATAGAGGCATAATTTGTTATTTGGGTATCCTTTTCGATGTCGAGTGTTTGTTTTGTGTCACGACCCAACTATCCGGATTGTGCGGGCACCTACTCTAATCCACCTAGATAAGAAAACCCTTACCACCCATTTAAAACATATGCGGAAGTCAATAAGAATAGTAAAAATACCTTATTTATTACAACCAGTTTACAAACCTCTAAATACAACTGAAACCTTTCCCAAGGAACTAGTCAAAATAGGTACAAGAGCTGCTAAGAGAAAGTACAAAACAAAAGACACGGCTTCTACCATGAGAACAATAATAGAAGATGTTGGAGTGTCCCGGTCCGATTTCTCAAGTCATAATGACACCTACTTTAATCCACCAGTAGGTAAGCCAAACCACAGCCCGGAACAATAAGTAATGGGCTTAACGACGAAAAGTAAAAGAATACAGAATTTAGACATGCAATAGAAATATTGAGCAGCGGAATATATATAAATACGATAGTACTGAACAACCAAGCAAATAGGACAGAAATGTGCAAAAGAGTATCCCATGACCTAGAAAGGTCGGTACAAGAGTCACTAATCAAAGGCAGAGTACTAAACAGTATCAAATATATATAGTCTCAGAAAAGTAAAGAATATCCAAAATAGCAGAAGGAGAGATGATTAGCTCCGGCTCTGAAAGCTCATCCTATCTCCAAATCCCCAAAGCAAGCCTGAATGAAGCGTCAACGGCGGTAACTAGTACTCATATCTGCATTAGAAAAAATACAGAAGTGTAGTATGAATATCAAAAACAATGGTTACTCAGTAGGCATCATCGGCCAACTAAGCTAAATTACAAAAAAAGTATAATAGGATGCGAGAATGTAAACTAAAGTCAAGGATAAGGGCTAAATCTAAAATAATACGCTAAATTGGGGATAAGGCAAAAAATATGCGGAATTAGTAATTTAAAAGTAAATACAATCTAACTGGACCCCTATAAGCCCAAAAGGTACAAACAAGAAAGGAATAACCCAACCGAGCCCCCATAAGCCTGATGGATGCAAACAAGGAGGAAATACTTGACAATAATAAGATTAACGTGTGCCCACACGTGATAACGCATCTGAAAGTCCCTTCGAACCATAGATGCCGGACTTGAATCGGAACAAAGAATAGTATCATCATAATAAATTACCATATATAGTTCATGAATGTCGGACTTGAAAAAAAACTAGTAATTAAGTGCCAAGTAGTAAGTATGTCATAGATGAGCTCAATGGAATAAACAACAAGAGAGTTATTAATCTCCAGACTTGAACTAAAACTTGATAAATAAGATAAGTGTTCAAATGTTCCAAGATCATAACTTTCCTTAACATCCAATTAGCATTCAAATTTCCACGTAATACGGTCAAATCAATTAGGGGTGCGATATTAATCACACAATCTAAATATACAGTCCTAAGGGCCGAAAAGTTATTTCATCCAAAGTAGTAAGGCTAACCAAAGTTCATGGAATTGTCTAAGTCATCCTAAGGTTCAAGGTTTAGTCAAATGTGATTAATAAAGGCCTCTTAGATCAATAAGGAGCTAATTTAGGGAATTGATCAAAAGAAAGGCCAACGGGGGCCGCTACTAGTCTTGAAAATCCATACTAAGGCAAGCACCTACCCAAACCTAGACTAAGGCTTTACAATTCTATCCCAAGGTCTTAAGCAATCCAAAACTAGTCCTAAGGCATTATTATTACTATAATGAGGGGAAACAGGGTCAAATTCTAACAAAGAGGCTCCCAAACCGGCTAACCTTAACAAATAAAATGTTAAACTACCAACCAAGTCATAAATACTCACCCATAGCTAGCATAATACTACACTAATACCATAATAAAGCCCAATTTATGAGGAAAGTAAGCTTAGCCTACCTGGACGCCATCAAAAGCTCACTAAGTCCACTACTCCGAAGCTTTTTCTTTTTGAGAAACCTCTGAATGCTGTCACGCTATCAAAATAATAATCTACGTATTAAATTGAGGACATTGATACCCATATTGCATATAAATGCTCTAGGTCAAAAGTCAAACCAAAAATCCCACATGGGGCCCACTTGTGGGAATCCAAAATCGAAATGGTCAACACGTCCCTCTAAGCTCAAGGATCATTTATCCTTAAAAATGGGTAAAATCCGAGCACCATTAAGCCCCAAATCAACCCGCAAAGTAAACTAGGGATTTAAAGTTAAATCGGATAGTTAAACAAGAAATTAAGCGAAAATTTACCAAATAAGGATGAGGAATTAACCCCAACAACATCTCCAACTCACCCCGACACCCAAAGATCGTTCTCCCACAATTTCTAAGTTTTCTAGGGTTTTTATGATATTTGGGACTTAAAAAATGAGGGAGAAAACGGGTTCCACAACATTTAATATTTCTAGGGGTCCCTTCATTGCGAACGCGGGAACCCTATAGCGAACGCGACCCCTGACCTGGCTTAGCCTTCACGAACCCGGCCCGATCCACCGCGATCGCGAAGGAGAAAGCCTGGACCGGTCTGCGGCTAACTCTTCGCGAATGTGAAGGACTGCTCACAAACACGATAACCAATAACCTTGGCCTTCGCGAATGCGGCCAAGGCCTCGCGAACGCGAAGGCTAAAAATATGGTTGCACCAGCAAACTTGGCTAAGTGTCGTGTTTCCGATTGGCCCCTCGAGATTTATTCAAAATCCCGTGAACTCAAACAAACTATGCCACCCTACTAAATTCAATATTCCGAACTCAACGGCGCCATCGAAATTTCTATCCAAGGTCGTTTTGATTAAAAGTGGGTCCCACACCCAAAGGATCATTTTATCCAAAATCCACCCAATAGCCCAAAACTAGTCTGAAAGCCTTGGAACCCGAACCAAGGGTCACCCTAGCCTAAAATCAACATTTCGGAGCTAACAAAACTGTCAGAATTGGTATTCGAGATTGTCTACCTAAAGTTTAATTTCGATACTCATTCCTTAACCGCGAAAGCTCCAAAGTAGAGAATTGGCTCTAAGTCAAACGAATTGCTCGGTGACCGAACTATCAGTCCCAACAAGTCATAAATGACTTGATGCAGCTGTGGGAAAGCTCTAAACATCAAAAAAGCACAAAAACATAGGAAATAACATGGAGGGTCATTACATGGAGATTTTTTACTGAGTCAAGCATGAAATACCTACTAATCCTACAACCAGACTATATCCCAAAAAGGATATAGCAAGAGTAGTATCAGTATAAAACAACACGTATTGCTAAGCATCATCGGTCGATCTAAATTACATCACATAATTATCACATAAATATCCAGAAATAAGCATACAACTTGAGAGTTATTTAGCTAGAGATCTTTCATCAAAACAATTCCTTAACTCCCTTGGTTATTACCAGCCTTATCATTGTGAAAGACTACCTTTGTTAACATGTTCAGCCCTAATCACTAACTATTCACTACTTCATCAAGCCAGACCATAACACATACTTACCGGTGAGTTCTATTATACCCCACACTCAAGGTCCATTTCCCTTAACCACTCATAGTTAAGACCCTTGTATAATACTCAACTTTATTCCACTAACACGGTTATGAACTGATACCCTAAAATCCTTAGATTCACTTAAGTCTATGTGGTACAAATGACAAGACAGTAACACCTCACCTTCCTGGCCTAAAATACAATAATCGCTAGACCACCGACCATACCCATGTCATGGATACAAACACGAACACCTATCGAGTAACCTTACCCCGGGTTCATAATACTTAACCTTTATCTACCCACCACCAGGTTAACGTAGACAACAATTCTAGTCAACATACCACTCCTAATAAGACTCCAAGTCAACAACCATGATACAAATAATTATATCAGCCATGTATTAGTTACAAAAGTAATTAGGCAATACAGAATTATACCATCCTTATAATTACTCCGGACCACTCAAGGATCTATTCCATGAAATATACAGATAATAATCGTGAATCCTAGTTTATATCTAGAAACCAACACGTATATCAAGAAAACAGTTATGCTTGGTTCTTTCAAGGAACCAATATGTATATTAAGTAATAGTTAAGCCCAGTTCGCTCAAGGAACCAATATGTATATCAAGTAAACAGTTAAGCCCAGTTCGCTCAAGAAACCAATAAAATCAAGAAACACATAATCCCCGATTTACTTAAGGAGCCGTCACACTCACCAAATACCTGTACACACATGCTAAGGGTCTTATGGTCCCCACTAGCCACGACCTATTGGGAACGAGCTCTTATTTATGTACCAAATCCCAGACATCAAGTGTCTACCAACCAATCCCGTGAAGATGTTTAAATACCGATACATCGCACAATAATAACAAATATCACAACAATCACAACCATAATAATACAGAACCGCACTTGTAACAACCAACAAGCTTTACATATAATATTCATTGCATGTGATTAACACTTAGGATATCAAACAGTCATTCACTTTTCTTGAACATGCATCGTACAAGCAATACTAAGGAATAGTTATCATGCACACATAAAGCAAGTTGGGTTTCAAATACATTAAACCATCATCTACAATTTGAGCACATAACATGTGGATTATAACCCACCCCTAACCGTTCACCTTAAAAGTTTGATACATTACCAATTTCCCATTACTCTGGTTACCACCGTAGATTCTTCCACCAACACTAAGCACCTTTAATTAATAAGCATTTAGTTAAATTTAACCTAATTTCCAGGTACTACACCGTTATTAAGTCATACAAGGATGAACTACAATAAGGTATACACATAAATTCATGAAAAATTTCAATACCACGTCATAGCAGCAATTTCCCACCCAATTAATTGGGTTTTCATCCATTTTATCCATTCCAACACCCTGCGCGAAGGCCTAAGCATGCAATCTCCCATCAATCAATGTCATGCTTATGCTTTCTAACCCAGGTCTAAACTACTCAGTTAAGCCTAGCCTACCTGGATACCAAGCAGCTTCTATAGAGGCATAAACATGAGCTTTTCACTCCGTGAAGGCGAATTCTGACATGAAATCAGATCATGGGTTTTACCCTATTAATGAAAAATTCCTCCTCTGTATTGCTCCCAGGCCATGAGGTAACACTATGAGGGTTTTTAGAGCAAACCTCGTCTTTTTTGCAACTGAAAAGGAGAAAAAAGAATTATTAAGAATGGACCTGAGGTTCTGGTCCCGTCATCTCGCTATAGCGGCCTGCCAGCCACTATAGCGACATCGCTATAGTGAAAAAATTCCCGTTATAATAGGATGACGTCAGCCCAACCCAAAATTTTAAATTCCAAAATTTTTAGCTGCGTCGTCCCATACTAATTTGAAAACATATTTTCAAAATTTTTCGTAACCTATACCCATAACGAGGTGTCTTTTAATAACGATGGAATAGGTCGTTATATTTTGAGACTCTAATAATCCATATTTAGGGTCGTATTAAAAGGGAAAGCACTCCTTATTAAGATGTGTCCAATTCTTAAAGTTTGAACTGTTGGGTTCTAGTGATGAAATGTGAATGAAAAATATAGGGAAGAAAAATGAAGGGAAGTGAAATGTGTCTTCAGTTTATGGAAGAAGTGCTCTCCCGCATTGGTGGGAGAAAGAAATTTTCTTATGCTTAAATATAGAACAATTACTCCATATTGTTAGTAAGGAGAGAAAAAGACAAGCCTCGCGTCATCTCTCACTCGGCTTCGAATTTGGCTTTGGATTTAGATTTAAATTTGGATATGGATTTGAAAAATAATATATTGAGAGACTATCTTTTTCAACAAAATTCATTTGAAACTTAATTGTTAATTATTATTTAATCTAATTTGGATTTATCCAATGATTGATCGAGAGACTATCTTTTTGGAAAAAATCATTTGAAATCTAATTGTAATATGAACCAAAATACGGAAATGAATATGAAGTATGAAAAGCGAAAGATAATAAAGTAAAAGGGATAAAAGATAGACACAAAAAGAGGAATCGTAAACAAACTAACGGTGTATTAAACAAAAGGTCCTTAAACGATTAAGAATTCAAAGAAAATGAAGAAAGCATCTGAACATCAAAGTAATCCGCTTAAGAAGAAATTCAAGGGAAATTGCTTCAATTGTGGCAAAGTTGGTCAGAAGGCTATAGATTGCCAGGCTCAAAAGAAGGACAAGAAAAAGGATCAAGCAAATGTGGCTGAATTCAAAGAAGAAATAGACAACCTTTGTGTCATGCTTTCTGAATGCAATTTGGTTGATAATCCTAGAGAATGGTGGATGAATTACAGTGCCTCCCGCCACATTTGTGCCAACAAGGAACTATTTGCATCATATGCTCCGGCTCAACCTGATGAAAAGATATTCATGACAAATTCTGCTACTGTTAAAGTTAAAGGACCAGGCAAAATCTGCTATAAGATGACATCTGGCAAGGTGGTGACTTTAAATAATATCCTTCATGTTTCGAAGTTATGAAAGAACTTAGTTTCAACATCACTTCTGACTAAGATCGAATTCAAATATATCTTTATTTTCGATAAAGTTGTAATTAGTAAGAATGAAGTGTATGTCAGGAAGGGTTACCTCACTGAGGGCCTTTTTAAGATCAATGTAATTACTATTGATATGAATAAAAGTTCTGTTTCTTCTTACTTACTTGAATCAAATGATTTCTGGCATGAACGTTTTGGACATGTCAATTACAAGACCTTGCGAAAACTAATTAGCTTAGAAGTATTGCCTAACTTTGAGTGCAACAAATCACAATGTCAAACATGTGTTAAATCTAAGTATGCTAAGTATCCTTATAAGTCTGTGGAAAAGAATTTCAATCCCTTAGAATTAATTCACACAGATATTTATGATATGAAGTCTACACCATCTCGCGGTGGAAAAAAGTATTTTGTAACTTTTATTGACAATTGCACTAGATATTGTTATGTGTATTTTCTAAACAGTAAGGATGAAGCAACATAAAAAATTCTGCAATATAAAACTGAAGTTGAAAATCAGTTGGATAAAACGATAAAAATGATCAGAAGTGATAGGGGTGGAGAGTATGAATCTCCTTTTGTAGAGATATGTCTATAAAATGGTGTCTATTAAACTATTTTCCCTTACTCACATCAATTTAATGAAATTGCAGAAAGAAAAAACTGAACATTGATAGAAATGATGAATGTCTTACTTATAAGTTCTGTTTTACCACAAAACTTGTGGGGAGAAGCTATTGTTACATCAAACCAAAAACTAAATTGAGTGATCCACAACAAGACACAAACTATTCCATATAAGAAATGGAAATGAAGGAAACCCAACTTGAATTATTTTAAAGTTTGGGAGTTTCTAGCCAAAGTCCAAGTTCCTATACCTAAAAGGGTTAAAATAGGATCAAAGACTATGGACTGTGTTTTCATTGGATATACTATAAATAGTAAAGCATGTTGATTTTTGTTCATAAATTCGAACATCCAGATATTCAAGACAATATGGTAATTGAATTAGATAACGCATAGTTTTTTGAACACATTTATCCATATAAAACTAGATATGAGTAGTCTAGTGAAGGGTTTAAATGACCTCGGGAAAAACCAAAGGAGAATGTATTTAATAAAGGGTATACAAGGCGTAGTAAACATCAAAGGATAACTACTTCCTTCGGATCTAATTTTATAACATTGCTTCTTGAAAAGGAGCCTCAAACATTCAAAGAAGTCATGTCTTCTACGAACATATCTTTTTGGAAAGATGTTGTCCATAGTGAGATTGATTCAATTTTGAACAACTATACTTGGGAGTTAGTTAATCTTCCTCTAGGAAATAAACCTTTAGATTCAAAATGGATCTTTAAAAGGAAAATAAAAGTTGATGGAACTATTGACAAATACAAGGCATGACTTGTCATTCAAGGCTTTAGACAAAAGGAAGACCTTGATTATTTTGATACATACTCGCCAGTAACAAGGATTACATCCATTCAGATGTTGGTTGCACTAGTGGCGATATATGATCTTGAAATCCATCAAATGAATGTCAAAATAACTTTCTTAAATAAAGAATTGGAGGAATAAATTTACATTGAGAACCCAAGGGTTTGTGGTTTCTAGTAAAGAAAGAAAAGTGTACAAACTTGTAAAGTCACTTTATGGACTAAAACAAGCACCCAAATAGTGGCATGTAAAGTTTAACCAAACCATGTTGGCAAATGGATTTAAGATTAATGAATGTGACAAATGTGTTTACATTAAAGAAACTCCAAATAATAAAGTCATTGTTTGTTTGTATGTTGATGACATGTTGATCATCAATAGAGACATTTCTGACATAAATGCTACTAAGCGAATGTTGGCTAGCAAATTTGATATGAAAGACCTTGGAGTTGCTAATGTGATCTTAAGGATAAGAATTCATATAATTCTATAAGGGTTGGCATTGTCACAGTCTCATTACATTGAAAAGGTACTTGACAAGTTCAAGTATTTGGATTTCAATATTGCCAAGACTCCATTAGATGTGAGCTTTGTACTTCAAAACAATAAAGGTGAAAGTGACTCACAAATTGGACTTTGCAAGAGTGTTGGGAAGTTTGATGTATATCATGAATTGTACGCGATCAGATATAGCTTGTGCTATTAGTTAATTGAGTAGGTTCACAAGTAATCCCAATCAAACTCATTGGATGTTAATGAAATTTTTTTTGGCATATCTAAAACATACTCAAAACTATGCTTTGCATTATAACAAATATCCAACAATAATTGAAGGATATAGTGATGTAAATTAGATCACTGGGTCAAATGAAGTAAAATTCACAAGTGGGTATGTATTTACTCTTGGTGGAGAAGCAGTATCTTGGAAATCATCCAAAAAGACATATATCGCTCGCTCTACGATGGAATCTGAATTTATCACTTTAGATAAGGCCGGTGAAGAAGCTGAATGACTCCAAAATTTTTTGGAAGATATTTCTTTTTGGCCCAAACCTTTGACACTTATGTGTATAAACTGTGATAGTCAAGCCACCATAGGTAAGGCAAGGAGCATTATGTAAAACGAAAAATCTCAGCACATGTGACGGAGACATATTACCATTCGACTACCATTCTCTAGTGGAATTAACATGATTGACTATGTGAAGTCAAAAGATAATGTGTCGGATCCACTTACAAAAGGCCTAACTAGAGAGGGAGTTGAAAGATCATAAAAAAGAATGGGTTTAAGGTCTAGGACAAGTCATCACGGCGGTAACTCTACCGAGCAGACTGAAAATCCCAAGAGCTAGGTTAAAAAAGATCAAACATAGTTGTGACTGATGGTTCAACATTATCAAATAACTTAACCTATTCTCATAATGAAGACAATGTTTAGAAAAGAAGGATAAAGCTTAAGGTTTGAAGCTTGTCAATGGTTTCTAAGTTTGTTAGGTATGACCAAATAGTTTATCTGTAGGATTAAATATTTAGGAATCACCTATGTGAGTATGAAGTGGAAGCCGCTTCAAGGAGAATGATAGTAAAGGCCTATTCTATAAGCTCTCATGAAACCAGACAATGTTCATGACTGAAACGAACAAAATCGTGAAAACCATAAATGGTAAAAAGCTAGTTATGTGACTTGTATTGTCTGGATATATAATAAAGTTTGACGGTTCAAAGATATCGCATCTACCGATTGACCGAGTGCATCCGATATAAGTTCACTATGAAAAATTCAAAGGGAAACCTACTTATCTAGATGCAATTAGTGTTTGCTTGAAAATCACACACTTGTCCATATATTTTTTGATTTTATAGACACTCCCCATTCATGTGAGAGATTGTTGGGTTCTAGTGATAAAATATGAATGGAAATGGAGGAAAAGTGAAATGTGCCTTCACTTTATGGAAGAAGTGTTCTCCCACATTGGTGTGAGAAATAAACTTTCTTATACTTAAATATAGAAGCATTACTACATATTGTTAGTAAGGTAAGAAGAAGACAAGCTTCGCGCCATCATCGTGTCGCTCACTCGGCTCGGCTTCAGATTTGAATTTGTCAAATAATCGATCAGGAGTCTATCTTTTTGTAAAAAATTCAATTGAAACTTAATTGTTAATAATTATTTAATTCAAAAGTCTGATCTAAAATATTTCCTCTATTTATGCACGGAAAAGAGCATATGCAGATGCATTTCCAATGCAAATTAAAGGGGTGTGATCCTTCAGTTCACTGTTTAAATGACGTTAAAAGGATTTGTAGACGCATTTGGTCATCTGCGGATGTAGATCCCTCTCAACTTTCTGTTTTGAGTATAGACTGATATGCGGCCGTAAATGGCCATTTGCAGATGCAGATGGGTCTTTAAATGAGCCCGTCGGTCCGAAACAGTGCAACTTTTCAGAACCATTGCTTCTTTTCTAAAGAAACACCTTTTGGCTATAAATATCTGATTTTTTTCTCAGGTAATGGTACCAAATTTTGAAGTTAAAAACTCTTCCTTCTTGTAAAAACTCTAATGTGATTTGCTACCATTGAGAGCGTTCGAAATTTAGCTAATTTGAGGTAACACTATTCGGCTGAAGTGAATCATTTTATCCTGAGAGGATATATTCCATAACTTCGGGTACTTGAGGGGAATAATTTTGTTAAGGACACATTGTGAATTCAGTGGACTTGATTCTTCTATCTTCATCTCTTTCTACATTTGGTTTACTATTTTTCAGAAATAGTTTGAACTTCATTTTGTTGTTTATAAGTTGGTTTGAACTTATTGTTGAAGTTCTTATTCTTGAATACAGATTTGATCTAACGAAAATAACATGAACATGAAACCTTCTATTATGTTAGATTCCCACACCATTTGTGGGATAAGAACATGGACTCCATATATGGTTTTGGATAATTCTTTGCTCATGAGCTAGCTATTGTGGTTAAGTTAGATTCAAGGTCTATTTCTTTATCATGGTATCAGAACTAGGCTCATTCTAATTCATTATTTTTATTGTTGCCCCCCTCCCCCTCAATTTATATTGTCCACGCTCTAGATATCCAGTTCTGAGCGTGCGGGAGGTGTTGGAGTCCAACATCATTTATGGGATGGGAACATGGGCTCCTTATATGATCTTGGACAATTCTCCTTCCATAAGCTAATTTTTGATATTGAATTATGCTCGATGAAAGCATACTGAACTTACAATAAAAGTTCAATGCTCACCCCATCTTATAATTTAATATGTTAAAACTGAAAAAAAAATACATTACTGTCTTTTATAATGATGGATAATAGTGAAATTCCAACAGAAACTTCAAGTGTACATCATTCCATACTGGTTATGTAGGCAATATATTACCCAAAGCTTGAAATTCATAAGAGTTTGCCTTCAACACTTCCAATGGAATATATTTCACGTAGCGTTTTAAAATAGTCGTACTCTCAAAAAGGTATATTGGTTCTATGGCTTGAACTATGATATATAGATCACACAAAAACAATTATATTGCTCAAAGACTCCTTTCTAGGAGGTGTCACATTAGGGAGTAAAAATGGAGTCCGGAGCATAAAGGGCTATAATTTTGGTCAAAAATTCCAAAGGGGACAATGGATTCCGAAAGAAACCAAAGGGGACAAAACGCTGGGCGTCCAGCGGTTTGTAAATCGCTAGCCAGCCAGCGATTTACAAGTCGCTGGACCCACCGTGACGGCCTGTTTTTAGGGTTACAATTAAGTTTGAACTACTTCATTAGCATTTTTTTTACACCTTAAGCTCATTTTTTAAAAGAAAGTCATATTTAATATGCTAATTAACTTTACACCTTAAGCTCATTTTTTAAAAGAAAGTCATGAGTCCAAACTTATTATTCAAAAAAAAAAAAACATGAGATTTACCTATATATTTATTTTATTTTTTTATTAACTTTATTCACTTGATTAAATTAAGCTTATAAAATTTTTTTAAGACATTTCCTTCACAATTCAAAAAAATTATAGCCACCATAGTAATAGATTAATAACATATTATAAGTTAAAAAATGATGAAATACCTTTATTCTACTTGTAGGGAAAAAATAAGAGAGGAAAATACTATTATTTTCTTAAAAATAAATTTTTTTGAACCAAACCGATATTAGCCAAATTGATGGATATGAATTATATATATTTGATTTTAATAATTAAAAAATTAACTAAATTGATTTGATTTTAGTTTTAACCAAGAAAGGACCTAAACCAAACTATGAACACCCCTAATTAAAAATATTGCATGTGAGTTTTAATATTAATTAATTTAAATAATTATATATTATAGTGCATTGCTAAATTAGCAAACTTAATCATTGTTGATAAATATTTTACTTATTTTTTATAATTTCTTTTCATATATTGAACTTGTAATACTTGACAATTATCTTTTAGAACATTATTTTTTCTTGAAAAGAGTTACTTTGTTCTATTCTGTTAAATGTAATACGTATATCTTTATAACAAAATAATGGAAAGTTGACATATTATTAATGAAACTTTTTAAAAAAATATAATATTGGGGATGTTAAATAAAGGGCATTTTTGAGCTCAAAGGTGGATGTGGAGGGCATTTTGGAGCCTAAAGGTGGATGTGAAGCGCATTATAGAACCTAAAGGTGGATGGAGGGTATTTTTGCACCATTTTCAATAAGTGAAGGGCATTTTAGGCCCTTTTCCGTTATCCAAATGAACTAGTTCAACATCTAAATTACCCTAAACCCTAAAAAAAAATGCTAATGAAGTAGTTCAAACTTAATTGTAACCCTAAAAACAGGCCTTCACCGTGGGTCCAGTGGCTTGTAAGTCGCTGGGTGTCCAGCGATTTACTGTAAATCGCTGGACGCCCAGCGTTTTGTCCCCTTTGGTTTCTTTTAGAATCCATTGTCCCCTTTGGAATTTTTGGCCAAAATTATAGCCCTTTATGCTCCGGACTCAGTAAAAATGACATGGTCGTCATATCTCTATGCTAAACATTAATTGGTAACTACTAAATTGATAACCAAACAATGATTAGTGGCGAAGTAATATAATCAGTAATGCGGTTTAAAATATAAAAAAAGTAAAGACACGAAGAATTGTTAAAGAGAATTCAACATATATTATCTATATAAAGAATAATTTGGACCTTGTATTTCCAGTATAGTTTTTTGACAAAAGGAGTTCGGATGAACCCCTTACCGCACATGACTAGCTACGTCTCGGCTGATGATATAATATGTTAAATTATATTGATGGTATAAATAAATTCTTTAATAATGTAAGTTCATACATAAGCTAGATCCCATCCAAATATATCCTATATTAAAAAAAGTGAAATGATAATTATAAAGAAATGAAATTGTAACCCTTTGATTTAGCCTGGGATTTTGAAAACATTAATACTTGTAAGTGGATATGATTCATATTTAGTGGTGTATGATCATGTGATAGAAGACATATTAAAACCCAAGATGCCAGACAAAGTTGTTGAAAGATTAGAAGGGAATATTTGGGAGTATGAAATGGAATTAGAAGGTAGAGTGTGTGTGTGTGTGTTTTAATTGTTTTTAGGTTTGTGCACATGTTAACACCACATATTCTACTGCTACAAGAGAACAAACACCCCTTTTTGTGGTTCTCACTATCCCTCTTAGCTTTCTCAAGTCAATGGCTCAGTACTTGTACTTTAATGTTCATCTATACATTTATTTTCTTCTATACTTTTATTTATTACACATGTGTAAATTTGACCTAAAAATCCTGACCATATCCCCTAATCTATTTCAAAATGAGATAGGGTGGGGATAGTGCCTAGCTAAACTAAAGTCTTAGTAAAATTTGATCATATCCAGAATATGTTTTTAATGGCCATGCTAGCATATATATTGTGGTCCGGTCCTTCTCCAAACCTCGTGCATAGCGAGAGTTTAGTGCACCAGGCTATCCTTTTTCTGCTAGTATATATTTTATTTTGTTGATGTACTTATTTTTAAAAAAAAATTAACATATATACATAAACGATATAAATATTTATGACATTATTAGTAATTTTAATGTATTCTTGCTAGTATGTTACTAATCTCATTAATTATAGATAATTACTTATATTCCCATTGCCAATATGTAATGTTGTTGGGCTGAGCACGAAGTTAAGGAAGGAAGAAAATTTTTTGAGACGTGGTATAAATCAAGCTTTAGAGAGTTCTATGGGGTAAAAACTTCCATGGCCCCGGTTGGGTGCTTGTACACCGTACCATATAAATTTACAATAGTTAAGTGTAAGTGTATATCTGTGCAAAGTACAAACAGATTGTCATGTATCATCAAGATTGGTGTAAACACTTGGTGAGGATAAGTTTTTATCTTCGACTGACTAAAAATAATCTCGTTACAACTCGTTTAGATGGTTGTTACCTATTGTATTGTATTGTCTTCTTACTTTATAAATATAATATTTGTTTTAATTGTATCGTATCATTAAATTCACAGTTAGGTAATAACGAAAAATCTTATTTTATGTAGATCGATTTGGTGTGCTCATATCGTTACCTTTTTTTCATTTTGTCTTTACTTATTATTTATTAATTGTATTTTATTCTTTGCCTACTTTTCTTATAGTAGCACTATCTTGTATCTTATTTTCTTGTAGGTATCATTCAAATTGTTGATGTGTGCATTATGTAATGACCAAAAATGATAGAGTTTATCTAAATATTGTATTAATTAAAATAATACAATACAATATAATAGAATATAACATGATATATTATGAAATAATACGTACCAAACGTTGGAACAGAAAGGTAAATTGGAATTGAAACACATAAAAAGAC
Organism: Capsicum rhomboideum; assembly: GCA_031232105.1. Lineage (NCBI taxonomy): Eukaryota > Viridiplantae > Streptophyta > Magnoliopsida > Solanales > Solanaceae > Capsicum > Capsicum rhomboideum. The sequence continues at coordinate 155,923,629 of CP124714.1, forward strand.
AAGAAGTAGAAGCGGAGAGAGTGGGGGGGAAAGAATCAACAGAGGAGATGAGTGTCTTTTTCACTCTCAACCATTTTTAACCCGCTCTCTACGGAGAGGAAAATCAATCAAATAGTGACCCTTTATCTTTCTCATTTCTTTTTTCTTTTTTATATTTCTCTCTATGTTACAATTTATATGTTAATTTTACTCTTTATATTTTGTAATTACCTTAATTTTAAAATCTCTAATAAAATCATAAGATTTAAATGGTAGTTCGATATATTTTATATTGAGTTGATGGTCAAAATCACATCTAAAATATCTCAATTTTTTGAGTTTCATACGTGAACTGAATTATGAGGTGTGTGAATTTAAGACCACATACGATGAAACTGAGGATATACATCGACTTTAAGTTATATACAGTATACACCTCAGTGTAAAGAACTTTTACACCATCAGAACATTTTTATATTTTATAGTGAGTAATCTATTTTATTTTCAAGATTACAAATTTTACACTGAAGCTAAAGAGTTGTACTAATAAATACTCCCTCCAATCCTCTTTCTTTGTCGTCCTTACTGAAAATAGATAGTCTGAAATACTTCATTCGTCCATTTTTAAATGTTCACTATACTAAAAATAAATGTTCATTTTTACTTGTTCAGTTTGGAAAATCGGACATAATTTATCACTTACTTTTCTAATTTCGCTTCGGGTCAAAATCATTTCCCCCCCTCAACTTCACTTTAAAAATCAAACTCTCCCTCAACATACTTATTTTACCCTTACACTATTGATCTTTATTTTTCTCTGCTTCTTTTATTTTTCTCTACTTCTTTAAAATCATGATATTTTTTAATTTTTTAATATGTATAGTACGTTTCTTTAAATAAAAAATAAATATTATTTTCTAGACGAAAAAAAAAGTGAGAAACATTTATTTAATATAAGTTAATGACGTTCTAAATGAAATAAATGACCAGGATAAGAAAATTAGTTTATTAATAATAATCAAAACTATAATATCAATTTATACAAGTGAAAATAACAAATAAAAATAACTTTATAAACATATTCCAATGCATGTAATACAATAATATTTAATAAAAATGGAGATATATTTTATAAAAAATTAATTCCTAAAGTTTACTTATACTTGTAAATAAATTTTAATTAATTATTTAGAGTATATCATTAGTGACAAGCGAAACTCATTTATCTATATAAACTATAGAAAATAAGAGAGAAGCAAAACTTAAATATGCACACATACATGTGCATACATATGTATATATACATACTTAATGCATGTAATAAAATAGCAATCATAAGAAATAACATTAACTTTTGTGGCAAGTTCATAAAAAAATTATTCTACTTATAATACTAAAGAATTTAAATAAAAAATATATAATACTTTGAGTAAAATAAATAATATATAATATAAAAGGATATTATATAAGTGGAGGTTGCAAATGTCAAGGTTAAAATAGACATTGCCAAGGTAAAAGGGGGGAGAATGCTTATTATTCAAAGTTGAGGGGGGAGGTTGATTTTTAAAGTAAAGTTGAGGGGGGAAAATGATTTTCACCCATTTGGCTTTATTTGAACTATATACAGTCATTTTTCCTATGCATTTTTCAAAGCATGAAATTTATTATATTCAAAGGGTACTATAATAATATTGTCATTCTATTTATTGCTCCTTCAGAAGTGTGACAAATTAATACTAAATAAGTTAAGATGGACAAAAAATTATATTTTTTTTAGTTCATATTTTCTTAAAGTACGTGCAAAAAGAATCATGACAAATAAAATAGATCGTAAAAAAATTGTTACTTGCAATTTATATATGTTGCTTTGTTTTTTGTTTTGACTATAGAGTATAGAGGAAATCAAAGAGAAAAGAGCCTTGTGTTCAAGTGTCATTTTCCAATAAACAGTAGTTCTCGAGGAACACAAGTCTCCTATCCCTTTCTCCCATTTTGGTCATTCCATAAAGCCTTTCTTGATTCCTTTCATTTATTACCATCAACACATTTTTCTCTTCTTTTCCATTGTTTTCACAACACACTATTATCCCTTCTTCTTCTTCTTCTTCTTCAAACATTGTCCACTTAAAAAAGAAGATAAAATAGAACTCAAATCTTTGCCCCTCTTTTTTCACTTACACTTTACTTTTTCCACCTAAATCTATCATCAAGAATCATACTTGAAGTTTGTTCATTTTTCTTTTCCACATCTTGTGTGTGCGTGTGCAATTTTTTAGTACTCTATTTTTCATCAATTTGGGTTTTTTTTAGGTAAAGCCAAAGCCAACTTAAAAGAACAAATCTTGAAGTCATTATTGTTATTATTTCAAAGATTTATTATCCACAAAACTAAGATGCCCTTACAAGGTATTTTTGTTCAACAACCATCTTCTAATAATTCTTCTTCAAAGCAAATTCCTGATCTTTCTCTACATATTAGCCCTCCAAATATTACTACTACAACAAACAAGTCATCAACAACAACAAATAATTGTCTCACTGAGCTTTCTTTAGCTCATCCCACTACTATTACTACTAATGAAGAAAATAGGAGTTTTTCAAGAAACCCGTTTTTCCAACAAAGCCAAAACAATAGTTATAATATGATTCATCAACAACCAAGTAGCCAAATGAATCATATAAATCATGGGGTTTCTTTATTAGATGTTACTTCACAAAGTTTAAACCCTATAAAGGGTATACCAATTTATCATCATCAAAATTCATTTTCTAATTTCTCTAATTTCTTGGAAAAAGATCCAAAGAGATCATTTGGATCCCTTTATTCACCACCTCATTTCAATGGAGGCTATTATAATTTGGATCATTTATCATTCTTGAATTGTGGTACAAATGCTTCTTCTCCTTCTCCTTCGCCTTATCGGATACCTGTGGTGGCTAATAGATTTCACAATCAACATCAACATAGCCAATATTATGGAGTGGGGTTAGGGCCTTCTTCTCATGAAAATAGTTTGATGAGATCAAGATTTCTACCAAAATTTCCAGCTAAAAGGAGCATGAGGGCGCCGCGAATGCGATGGACTACTTCACTTCATGCCCGGTTTATTCATGCTGTGGAGCTTCTTGGTGGCCATGAAAGTAAATACTCCATTTCTATCCCCTACTTGGAGTTATTTTTCAAGATCTTTTTTAGGTTCTTTTTTTTTTTTTTTTTGGGGTGGGGGGTGGGGGGGGGGGGAGGGTTGTGGTTACATCTATAATGCACTTCTTTGTGCCATGAAAAACTCCAATTCTTGAAATTCATTTTCATCCCCTAGTTGGAGTTATCTTTTAAAGTTTTCATTTTTTGGTGATTTTTATGGGTTTTTTGGAGGTACATAATGCACCTCTTGGTAGCCAATGGACATGAAAGTAAACCCCAAATCTTTAATTATCTTGATTTTTTTTCTTTCTACTTCCTCTGATTTTATTATTAGGGTACATGAGGTGAGAAGTGAGAACATTAATTAATAGTCGGAAAAAAGATTCAGAATTTAAATTTGACGGATTCAATTTTTATCTTGACACACTTTTGCAATTCAGGTTCATATATGTTCACATTCATCAACATTTTAGTGCATTTATCTGTACTTTATTTGAAAATTATTGTTGCTTAATAATGTAAATTTTATTTAAAAGTCTAACGTTTGATTTTCTAATTGAACTTTAGGGGCTACTCCAAAATCAGTACTGGAGCTAATGGATGTCAAAGATCTCACTCTAGCTCATGTTAAAAGCCATTTGCAGGTAATAAAAAATAAATAAAATGAAACTAAAAAATTACTCCCTCCGTTCATTTTTACTTGTTATATTTTGCTTTATAAAAGTCAATTTAACTAAACTTTGAAGCTAATATGAAGTAGATTAATTTAATATTTTAAATTTAGATATTCAGAAACTATAAAATGTTATAAGTTACAATCCTTCTTACATTAGTATAATAAAAAATACATCTTAAAATATTGATCAAAATTTATGCAATTTGACTCTCCAGAAGCCTAACATGACAAGTACAGGTGAATGGAGGAAGTTAATTACAAGGAAAAATGAAAAAAATAAAAGGAAAATTCAGTTTCAAGAATTTCTTTTTATTTTTTGCTGTGGGTGAATTGTTTCTCCGGCACAGTAGCCAATGAAATGAATGCAGTGAATGAATGACTGAATTAAAGAAACAAGTTCTGATAGTATAGCAGAGATAGTATAGTATAAAGAAAAAGAAAACAGACAAAAGTAAGTCATCATTATTCAATAATAATGTAATACTAATACTTCTTCTTCTACCTTATCAAAAACATCAACCTCGTGATTAATGAATCAATTTTTATCAAACATTTTGACTCACAACTCAAGTACTCTCCCTCTCTTTTTAAATATATCCTGACTCATTTTTTTTTTAATTTTGGAGTCACCGTTAATAAAAAAGATATTTTTGAACAAAAAATGTAATGATAAGCATATTTTTGAGAAAAAATATAATGAAAGATAAAACTAACATATTTTTCCTTGTCTTGGAGCAACCATTTTTCAGATGAACCCCTTGCACCTACGTGGTTTCTCCCCTGTATATATCTGTGTAAGTAAGGATGAAGTTAGAATATGAATTATCTGACCAATTTTAAATAGTTCAGAATTATATTTAGCTATTTTCCCTAAGTTATGTGTCAAAGAGAAAGATATCTAGGTGCAATGGCTATACATACGCACAAAAACTTAAAACATATTGTTGAATTGTATCTCTAAAAATTACAAAATATAAAATCATCATGCATTTCTACAGACTCAACTCTCTTATAGTCTCTTTTTTTCTTATTTTTCTTTGGCAATGCTAAATGCCGAGTCAAATTTTTTATTAAAAGAGTTCAAAATATAAAAAAGTAAACACACAAAAAAATCAAGAAGATTCAAAATCTACGTATATATACATAAAAAAAATAATTTAAATCTTATATATATAGTGTAGTTTTTCACCAGAGGAGATTCAGATGGACCCCTAGCACCCACGTGGCTCCGCTCCTGTATATATCTTTGTGAGTATGGTGAAGCTAGAATATGAATTACAAGTTTGATTGTACTCAATGACATAATTTTGGTCTAAATTGTATATTTGTCTCAAGTTTATTAAATACGTAATTTATAACTCAATAACTTCAAAAGATTAGAATTTCAAGCCCATCAACCTCAAATATTAGCTCCACCGAAGTGTGTGTGAGAGAAGAAATCAGAGGGTAATTGGAATCTTTTTGTATTTGTTGAATTGTTGTCTAAAATTGTAAAATGCTTTTTCTAATGCAGATGTATCGCACTGTTAAAACCACTGACAAACCTGCAGCTTCCTCAGGTAATTAATTAATCTTGCTCTATAGTACTCTATTTTAAAATTTCGTTAATATAAAAATTTAGTGCTTCAGATTTGAATGTGAAATCTTAAAAAGAACTTTGAACCCTCTAAACGACTTAGCCAATCTCTATTGTTATAGTTAGGAGATTCAAAATCAATCTATCTATCTATCTATCTATCTCTCTATATATATATATATAACTAAAAAAAAACTACCTTATCTATATAATGTACTTTTTTCCCGAGGGGGTTTGGATGCGCACTAGCCCCCTCCTAGTTCTTCCCCAGCTTATAATATAACCCCTTATAATTCACTATAAAAATAGGAATTGATTACGAAATTCGTCTTTTATTTATTGCTAAATTACTTATAACTAACCGGATTATTGATAATCCATCACTAATTCATAGTTAAATAGAATCAATAACAAATTGTTATTGTTTAACGGTAGAAATTGTCTGTCGCTAATTAATTCATTTATTTGTTGAAGGGCAATCAGATGGATCTGGTGATGAAGATCTGTTAGCAATAGACAGGATTTTGGATCAGCAGAGAGGTCCATCTGATGGATGTGATGATCCTTCTACTACTCTTTGGAGTAACTCCTCAAGGTACAATTAGTAACACATAAACCATTGAGAGTATTATCATGTCTTTTATTGAGAGAGTTTACGTTTTATGCACTGATGGTATAAAAATCTTTACGTAACTAGGTTGTTCGTAATTAAGGTCATTACACATAAATTGTTGTGACAAGTACTCTGTCTTGTTTTATTTGACATACTTTCCTTTTTGTTATGATAAGCACCATGTCTTGTTTTATTTGACATACTTTCCTTTTTGTTATGATAAGCCCCGTGTCTTGTTTATTTGATGTTCTTTTCTTTTTAATTTGTCTAAAAACTAATATTATTTTGAAATAATGACTTTAAATTTCTCATGTAATTACTCTTAATGAGATTACTTATTATTATTATTATAAAATAAATGTACATATGGCTTGTTAAATTTAGACTTTAAATTTCAGAATTCCTTTCTTTCTAAAAATATGTGTGCCCACTGGCATAAATTGGGTCGAAGGAATTGGGTCGAAGGAAGTAATTGATAACCTAATAAAAATTATAGTAGTATATATATGCTATATAATAGGTTGAATTTTAGGTCTATGCACTTGCCGTATAAGAAATATTTTTATACAATTAAGATGCTTAAAAGGTAGTTAAATGTAAATCTATTTAACAAGATACTTAAAAGGTAGTTAAATGTAAATCTATTTAATAAGATACTTAAAATAATAAGTTTACCATATACCCCTAATTATTATTATTTTTTGGCAATTACAAAAGCATTTTATTAATTAAGTGAATATTTACAAAGCGAGATTGAATCAGCCAATTCAAACTCTTCCCAAAGTTCAGCCGCTACAAACCTAAACAAACAATTGAGATAGAGAGAGTTTGAATTGACTGATTCACAAGTCAAATCGAACAAATAAAATTGAACGTATATATTTTTAGTATACTGAACACATAAAACTAAACAACCGAATTATTTGATAAGAAACAGAAAATGGAGTTAACTTTTTTTTTTCTTTTGGGGTGTGATGGGGTTAATATTTCACACGTACGTTAACTTTTGAAGTAATGATGAATAAAATTGATAAACAGATTTCCTTTTACTTTTTGCATGAATCTTTAGAAATGCAGACACACGTACATTGTTTTCTAATTTTATTTTAAATATACATGAGTTTTTATGGCAGCTTTTGCTTTTGTTCTGCTTCATTTTCCTTCACTTTTCACCTCTTTTTATTATCTTATTGTTTAGTTCATTTTCTTTTTTCACCTGAAGATTTTTCTACGTACGTACACCCTTTGTTTTTAACAAAAGAAACATAAAAAGAATGATAATAGTACTACACAAAAGGTAGTATTTAATTACTGCAACAAACACTTTATCTTTTCTTTTTTTCTTTCTTTACATTTTGGAATTATTTAATTTAATTTTAATTTAATAGACAAAACCCTTTTACTTTACTTTGTTGTTATTCTCTTCACGAGGAGACTTTAACACATAGGTCCAAAAAAAAGACCTGTCTCTTGACTTAAGTGCTCTCTTTTTCTCAAAGCTATTATATACAGTACTTTATTTGTTTAAATAAAGTATTATTTGTTTATGCATGGTATTTGTGTACTGGACGTGTGTTTGTCTCTTCTGTCTCTGCTTAATATATTTAGAAATTAGAAAAACAATCAGATCTTGTTAATTAAAATGCAGCTTCTGTGTACGTATTAGGAATATCTGCTCTATCAATTGTCTTTTTCCTTACAACAACCTATCAGAAAAATCACACAAGTGAGATATGAGTAGGGTGGTGTGCTATGTTGCTCGGACTCTTCAAAAAAGTTAATGGGTGTGTGTCGGAAGCATCGAAAGTGAAGAGTTCATGCAACTAATTAGGTGGTGTGTACGCAACCTTATCCCTACCTTGTGAAAGTAGGGATATGAGGCTGATGATTTGGACATGTAAAGACAAGCTGTACAAATACCCAGTGAGGAGGTGTGAGATATTATATATTCTTAAGGCAAATGAGTGTAGTCATAGAGGAGTCTGGACTTTATAAATTCTTTTGAAAACTCTTGCACCAACAACAAAAATATACCTAGTGCAATCCTACAAGTGAAGGTTGAGAAGGGTAGTCTGGACGTAGATCTTAACCCTATCTTGGAAGGTAGAGAGATTGTTTCCTATAGACCCTCGACTCAAGAACAAGTATTTGAAAAGTCTTGCACCATTAATCGAAAACAAGTGTATTCTCTAACGCCCTCTTCACGTTTATTAATTTAAACAAGCTAAAGAGTGGGCCTGGAACAAAAGTCAAGTGATTCAATGGGCTAATTGTGAGATGAAAGAAGCCCAAAATCGCTTGATATGTTGATTCATTTAATTAAATGAAACGTTTAAGAAAGATATAACGGATATTTTTGGAAAAATGATCTTATAATACAAATATTTCTCATAAGGAATATGCAAAAACCTTCAAAGTAAAGTATAGTATATTATGCATGTGTACAGGTACGATCAAGCCGTTAACCTTGTGAAGGAAATAAGGTTATGAACATAATGAAGATGTTTATAGAACAATATTGAGTGTAAACATGCAATTCCTTGTGTTTCTCTTTTCACCTCTTTACTTGAGACCATAACTTCATTATATAGCCATGCATGCCTTCTCTATTTAGATTGGGATTGGACTCTACAGTCCCAATCTTAGTAATATAAAATAATCCTAAACTATGTCAATATTTAATTACTAATTCTAAGCTAATTAGGCTCTACTGTAAGTTCTGTTCATCACATAACATGCGCTGGAATTAGGCTCTACTGTAAGTTCTGCTTATTTTCTACTTGAATTTTCAGCAGTAGAGAAAGATGGTCGCAAGCTAACTTCAACGAATCGAATGGACTCATCAGATCATCCTCTTTTCCATCTCAACAAAGGTCTGGCCATCATATAGAGGTACTTCCCTCAATCTCTTCTTGTTTTTTCTAATAAACATGATGTTCTGATCAACTTATGCGCATTTTACCTTATCTCTCAATATGGTGCAAGCGTTTACCTCATTATACTTTGCATGGAAGTACTATATAATGTTTAATAGATGTTTTAGCCGCAACTCGTAATTCAAATATCAGAAATTGTTCAATATTGTTTTAAACGAAAAAGGGGGAATAATAGCATTATTGATCCCTCGGTTATTTTGATAAATTCTGATTTGATCCTTGTGATATATGTCAAAACACATTAGTTTAGCCTTCAATCCATCAAAATATGAATTGTAAAATGTTTTACTTATGACCCCATTTTTTTCTTCTTTTATCTATTTGTCTGTGTTTTAATAATGAACTCCTCCACTATTTGGGAGATTTTATTCAAAAAAAAAAAATTAGAAGAGGGACACCATGATAAGTTAAGCATTTACAACAACTTCTCTTTCATTTAACAAAAGAAAAAGAATTGTTATATATGGTCCAAATAGTTGACACTAGACCAACACTAACTATGTGCCTTTCAATTCCATGCAAGTTGAGGTAAGCTATTTTGACCAATACGACTACAACTAGACAATGTTCTGTCGTCGCAATTATAGTGGCTTCCATTTTAATAGAGAAAATCATGATTGAGTGAACTAAATGCGTGAAGAAATTATTGCAGGAATGTGAATATTCAAGACCATTGAGCTATGTAGGTTGCAGTTTGGATCAGAAAAACCCTAGCTTGGAGTTCACATTAGGAAGACCAGATTGGATAGAAAAGGAGCATGACTAATTAAATTGGGCATCAACATGCACCTTCAATCTATTAAACTTTTTTTTTTTTTTTGGTTTTTTGGATTATTAGCTGATTCTTCTAAATTTCTTTGGGTAATTTGAGATTAAAGGGATGTGACATCAAGATTGAAATATTAAGAGCTACTACAAAAGAAAGCAAAAGAGGAATGATTTTCATTAGCTACCATGGCTAAGTTCCCATGCATATATAACCTAAGTTGTGAGTTGTGAGTTGTGAGCTACCTATATGTACAACCTAATTTTTTTTTTCGAGTTATTGTTAATTTTGACTCTTTTTTTTTATTTTTGCTTCATTTTTTCTTGTTTGATTTGAGATCTTGGGTTGTGTATGAGTATGTAATATAAAAGTTGTTGGAAGATTGTATTGAATGTAGCTTGAGGCGTGGAGTTTCTCTTATTTGTATTAACAACTACTCTAATGATATTTTACGTGCATTTTGCAAAGACATTATCATACAGAAATTAGCCTAACATCAAATAAATTAAGTACTGGCGTATCTATATTAAAGAATGTAATACCCAAGAAGCAGATTCTTGTAAATATCATGAGAAGTTGGATAACAAGAACCTCTTTCCTCATGTTCTCTCGAGTTCAAGAACAGATTCTTGTAGATTCCTTTTATGGAAAAGGATAAATTTAATTCTTTTATAGTAATTAGCAGCATTTGGCAAAATTAAGATGAGGTGGAAAATTAATTTTTAAAAATATATTAATGATGGATGCTATAAAAAAAAAAACAGGAAGAGATTTCCAAAAGGTGACTTGAATCAAGTCTCAGGACAATCTAGCGACGGAGTAGGTGGGCGCACATCAACATTTTTAAGCATTGGCCCAAATTATGTATATGTAAGCCCAACTGGTTTATTTCCTATTAACTACTAGCCCATTAGTTGAATCATGCTTTATAAATTGGATAATCTATATATATAATAAAGGAGAGTAGCTAGCCTAAAATTAAGCCAAGAGACATCTTGAGAACTTTGCCACTTGACATTTTTACAACAAAAAACTATCATTTTTACAACAAAAAAAACTATTTTCTTGATTATTTAATTTTTTAATATTATTTCATATCTATCTATATATATAATAAATGAGAGTAGTTAGCCTAAAATTATGCCAAGTGATATCTTGAGAACTTTGCCACTTGACATTTTTACAACAAAAAACTATCATTTTACAACAAAAAATTATTTTCTTGATTATTAATTATTTAATATTATTTCATATCTATCTATCTATCTATCTATCTATCTATCTCTCTCTCTCTCTCTCTATATATATATATATATATATAATAAAGGAGAGTAGCTAGCCAAAAATTAAGCCAAGTGGCATCTTCAGAACTTTACAACTTGACATTTTTACAACAAAAAATTATCATTTTACAATAAAAACTATTTTCTTGATTATTTAATAATTTAATATTATTTCATATCTATCTATCTATCTATATATATATATAATAAAGGAGAGTAGCTAACCTAAAATTAAGCCAAGTGACATCGTGTGAATTTTGCCACTTGACATTTTTACAACAAAAAACTATCATTTTACAACAAAAAATTATTTTCTTGATTATTTAAGTATTTAATATTATTTCATATCTATATATATATAATAAAAGAGAGTAGCTAGCCTAAAATTAAGCCAAGTGGCATCTTGAGAACTTTGCCACTTGACATTTTTACAACAAAAAACTATTTTCTTGATTATTTAATTATTTAATATTATTTCATATATACATATATAATAAAGGAGAGTAGCTAGCCTAAAAAATTAAGACAAGGGGCATCTTCAGAAATTTACAACTTGACATTTTTACAACAAACAACTATCATTTTATAACAAAAAACTATTTTCTTGATTATTTAATTATTTAATATCTATATATATATAATAAAGGAGAGTAGGTAGCCTAAAATTAAGCTAAGTGGCATCTTGAGAACTTTGCCACTTGACATTTTTACAACAAAAAACTATCATTTTACAACAAAAAAACTACTTTTCTTGATTATTTAATTATCTAATAGTATTTCATATCTATATATATAATAAAGGAGAGTAGCTAGCCTAAAATTAAGCCAAGTGGCATCTTGAGAACTTTGCCACTTGACATTTTTACAACAAAAAACTATTTTTCTTGATTATTTAATTATTTAATATTATTTCATATTGTGGTAAAAAATAATTAATGTTATTTATATGTATATATATAATAAAAAAGAGTAGCTAGCCTAAAATTAAGTCAAGTGGTATTTTGAGAACTTTGCCACTTGACATTTTTACAACAAAAAAATTATTTTCTTGATTATTTAATTATTTAATATTATTTCATATTCTATATATATAATAAAGGAGAGTAGCTAGTCTAAAATTAAGCCAAGTGTCATCTTGATAACTTTGACACTTGACATTTTTACAACAAAAAATTATTATTTTACAACAAAAAACTATTTTCTTGATTATTTAATTATTTAATATTATTTCATATTGTGATAAAATATAATTAATGTTATTTCATATCTATATATATAATAAAGGAGAGTAGCTAGCCTAAAATTAAGCCAAGTAACATCTTGAGAATTTTTCCGCTTGACATTTTTACAACAAAAAACTATCATTTTACAACAAAAAACTATTTTCTTGATTATTTAATTATTTAATATTATTTCATATCTATATATATAATAAAGGAAAGTAGCTAGCCTAAAATTAAGCCAAGTGACATCTTGATAACTTTGCGACTTGACTTTTTTATAACAAAAAACTATGTTTTTGATTCTTTAATTATTTAATGTTATTTCATATTGTGGTAAAATATAATTAATGTTATTTCATATCTATACATCTAATAAAGGAGAGTAGCTAGCCTAAAATTAAGTCAAGTGACATCTTGAGAACTTTGCCACTTGACATTTTTACAACAAAAAACTATTTTCTTGATTATTTAATTATTTAATATTATTTCATATTGTGGTAAAAAATAATTAATGTTATTTCATAATGTGGCAAAAAAAAAAAAAAAGTTTGACTCCTATTGGATGAACACTATTATAATTGTTCAATTATTTCTTATTAAGATCAGTATATAATTAAATAATTAAGATTGACTTCTATTGGACGAACACATTTAAGATTGAATCCTATTGGATGAAAATTATTATGATTGTTCAATTATTTCATATTTTATTGATTATTTAATTATTTCATATCGTGGTAAAAAATAACTAAGTTTGACTTCGATTGTATGAAAAATATTACGATTGACTCCTATTGGATGAAAATTCTTAAGATTGTTTAACTATTTCATATTAAGATTATTTAATTATTTCATATTGTGGTAAAAAACTAGTCACTTGACATTTTTAAAATAAAATTTATTTTAATTATTAGTATCTTTTTCTCCAAATATTACCAATAATTGATTACCAAAAAAGCAAGGTACATTAACAACACAAATTGTATTTTCCTTTTAACTTTATAAGATTTTTTATTTAATTTTAGGTAAATTTCTAGAAGTTCGAGCTAATAAGGTAATGTTTATTTTAAAAATAAATTTAATTTACAAGTTGCATGTTACTAAGAAAATAAGAATTTTTTATAGTTTAAATGTTACCATAATATTCGTATAACATTATTTTTATATGGATATTAAAATATTTACAATTCAAATCCATATAAGGAACAATATTATATAACAATTTTCTTTTTATGATTTCATTCAAATTGAGTCAATTAAGAAATTATGATAGGCATGATCGATAAATATGAATGGAAAGTGAATAATCAATTAGTGAGATATGCCTGTTAAGTTAATTTCTGAAATTCCAAACGGAAAGAAATAAACAATAAAATAGGAAAGATTATAAATAACTAATGATTAATTAAACATGAAATTTAAATGGAAAGTTAGGCTCTTAAACGAGTAACCATGAATAATGATTCACAACAGTTTTGCTCTATATAAGGATTATCTTTGATTTATTTTTGAAACAAGAACAAATATATATTTTATATTAGGCTTATGGGTTTTATTAGATTTGGAAGAAATGAAACCTTATAAATGATAAGATTCTATAATCTCACAAATATGACAATTTATGATTTGAGAGATTTTTTAAAATTCAAAGAAATTAGCATATAAATGATGGATATCGTGAGTTATTCATGTTTTGTTCTTGAAGAAAAGAAGCAGTTTTAAAAGTACTCTCAGTTACGCGTGTTTGTATTACATATGTTGACAGTACAGACAGTTTGAGCTCCTCTAAGAAGAAGAAGACGCAACATTTGAGAGTGTTGAAGGAATAACAAAATACTTCAGATTTGGGGATAAAATTATTTGAGTCGATTATGCTAAAGTTAGCGGGTTTGGGCTGTCCTTTGCTTGAGTAAACAGATTGACATAAGTGGCCCAACTCCAAATATTGAAGTTGTAATTGATTTAAACTAGCATCTGTATAGTTATATTTACTTAGGCTAGTGTTTCGTATGGTTTATCCTTGTATGTAATTACATTAGGAGTCTACAAAGTTGAGTCGGTTGTTGGTGTAAGTCGGTTGTACAAAGTTGAGTCGGTTGTTGGTGTATAAATACACCTATATTGTAGTTTACAGGGGGATCCCAAAAAAGATATACAAGGAAAAGTTTCTCAAATTCCTTTCTTTTTTTACATGGTATCAGAGCCGTGAATCTAATTACTGATTCTCACGCTTAATTCCCTTTCATACCAAAAATATCCACTATGGGTGAAACCACCATTGATGGTAGCAGCTCCACAAACTCTGAGCTTTCCAAGATGGTTGAAGCCAGCCATCCTTATTTCCTCACTCCTTCAGATTCACCTGGAATGAATCTCATAAACATCAATTTTGATGGAGCCAGTTATGGAAATTGGAGAAGAGGGGTACTAATCTCTCTTTCTGCTAAAAATAAACTGGGATTTATTAATGGAACATGTAAGAGGCCTGGAGAAGACGCACCTTTGTTTGAACAATGGCGGAGGTGTAACGACATGGTGTTGGCGTGGCTTCTGAACTCTCTTAGCAAGGAGATAGCGGAGTCTGTGATTTATTCTCAGACAGCAGAGGACCTTTGGAATGAACTGGAACAAAGGTATGGACAAACAGATGGTACCAAGATGTTCCAATTACAGAGAGAGCTGAACAACATATCTCAGGGAACCAATGATGTTGCTGGCTACTTCAACAGACTGAAGAAAATCTGGGACCAAACAAAGGTACTTAATACTTTTATGATATGCAGTTGTGATTGTAACTGTGGTGCAAAAACGCACAATGTAAAGATGAATGAAGATCAACAGTTGATCCAGTTCCTTATGGGACTGAATGAAAACTATTGTGGGATAAGAGGAAACATACTCATGATGAAGCCACTTCCGACCACAGCACAGGCATACTCAATTATATTACATGAGGAGACTCAGAGAGGAGTAAATTCTGCAAATCAGGTTAATGTTAATGCTGAATCTATTGCTTTTAGTGCTAACCAACAAAGATGGACTGGAAACAGGGGAGGAATCAATGAGTATAAAGGAAACAATCAAAATTTTAATCCCTATACTAACACAGATATGAAAAGGAACAGCAATCTTTGCTCTTATTGTAAGAAGCAGGGACATACAAAGGAGAAGTGTTATAAACTAGTTGGATATCCACAATCCTTCAAGTTTACTAAGCCAAAGAGAAACTATGGAAGTGGGCAAGCAAACGCAGGCATCACAGAAGAAGGAAACACCACGCAGACTGCTGGGAATAACGCACCTGGAGGAATAAGTTCACAGGGATTCACGAATGACCAATGTGAAAAACTGATCCATATATTACAAGCTGTGCAGGCTGGAAATTCAGGTGGTTCAGGTTCTGAGGCCAATCCCAGTGCCAACTGTGTGGGTAAATGTTCAATTTCTGATGTCTTTAACTGTTGTTTTACTACTCTTGGTTCCAACCTCTGGATAATAGATTCAGGGGCTTCTCAACACATGACTCATGACAAAAATCTCCTGTATAACATCAAACAATTAGAAAATCCGGCCTTAGTAAAGCTACCAAATTCATATAAAGTCAAGGTTTTCATTGTTGGTTCAGTAACTTTAAATTCTGATATTGAACTACATAATGTGCTTTATATACCTTCTTTTAAACATAACCTCCTCTCAATCAATCAGTTATGCAGACAACTTGACTGTGATGTTATCTTTAACAAATATGCTTGCATATTACAGGTCCTTTCTCTGAAGATGCAAGTGGTGTTTGGTAGAGCAGTTGGAGGACTTTATGTACTAGATGAAACCTGCACCAAGTCACAAAATTCTGAGTCATTTTTAGCTTCAGTCAAATTTTTATGTTCTAAGAATAGAGTTAGTTCTTTAGACCTAGAGTCCAATAGTCAAACTTTGCAATCTTATGAGTCCACTGTAAATGGAGAATCTCCATCTCAGTTCACATCTATCAATAATATTATGGTTTCTAATGTTTCTGCTTCCACAAAGCTTTGGCACCTTCGTTTGGGGCATTTACCTTACCAGGCTATCAAAAACATTAAGGGATTACCAATTAAATCAAGTAATGAACAAGATTTTCCATGTGATGTTTGCCCTATGGCTAGACAAAGTAAACTACCTTTTCAAACAAGTACCATCTCATCTAAAAAGGTTTTTGAACTGATTCATATAGATACATGGGGTCCTTACAATGTTCCGACCCACAAAGGAGAGAAATATTTTCTCACTATTGTAGATGATTTCTCTAGAGCTACGTGGACCTATCTTTTGTCCACAAAATCAAGTGTTTTTCCTACTTTGAAATCCTTTCTTTCTCTTATTAAGAGGAAATTTTCAGCAAAAGTCAAAACAATTCGATCTGATAATGCCTATGAACTGGGAACAGGAATACATCTCTCGAATTTTTTTCTCTCTAAGGGAATTATACATCAGACTTCTTGTGTTGGAACCCCACAACAAAATGGGGTAGTCAAAAGAAAACATAGACATTTACTAGAGACATGTAGAGCATTACTATATCAGTCGCACCTACCTAAGAAGTTTTGGGGAGACTGTCTCCTCACCGCCACTTATTTAATAAATAGATTTCCATCTAAAGTTCTGAATAATGCATCCCCCTATCAGGTCCTATTTGGCAAACCACCAAAATATGCACACTTGAAGCCTTTTGGATGCTTATGCTTTGTTTCTACACTAGCAAGAAATAGGGATAAATTAATGCCTAGAGCTTTACCCGGAGTATTTTTGGGGTACCCTTTTGCTCAAAAAGGATACAAGATCCTTAATCTACAAACAGGTCAAATTACTGTATCCAGAGATGTGAAATTCTCTGAATCTATTTTTCCTTTTTCTCATTCTAATCCTATGTCTAGAATGTTTCCAGCTGTCTTCCCTATACATGACAATTCACCTATTTTTTCTTCTCAACAGGAAGTAATTGACAGTCCTGAAATGTTACCAGATGACATAGATTCATCTTATCCTACTTCCTCAGATAGTACTGTTTTATCTAGGGTGGAGTCAAGTCCAGTACAGCTTCCCCGCAGATCTACCAGACAACACAATGCTCCTTCTTATCTTTCTGACTATATTTGTGATGCAGCATATTCAGTTATTTCTCCTAACCCTCCGTTAATTCCTTTTCACTCTTATTCTTTTAATACCCTTTCAGAACATAGTCAACAGCTTGTTAGTTCTATATGTAATATATCTGAGCCTAGGTCTTACCAAGAGGCAGCATTACACCCAGGTTGGCAATCTGCGATGGATAAAGAACTTGAAGCATTGAACTCTAATCGCACATGGGATGTGCTCCAACTCCCCCCTGGTAAGAAAGCACTTCCTTGCAAATGGGTATACAAGGTTAAGGTTAAATCTGATGGTACATTAGAACGTCTAAAAGCACGATTGGTAATCAGAGGTGATATACAAAGAGAAGGCATAGATTACACCGAGACATTTTCACCAGTTGTAAAAATGACGACCATCAGATGCATACTAAGCGTTGCAGTAAAGAAGGGGTGGAATTTATACCAGCTTGACGTGAATAATGCTTTTCTTCATGGTGAACTGGATGAAGAGGTTTTCATGAAATTTCCTCCAGGTGTTGTCCCTCCATCTCCGTCTCATGTATGTAGACTTCGTAAATCGCTTTATGGTTTGAAACAGGCCTCTCGTCAATGGTATGCAAGGCTTTCCTCTGCCTTAGGGACTAGAGGTTTCATTTCATCCTTAAACGATTACTCCATGTTCTTCAAATCATCTGGCTCTCTGATTACTGTTCTTGCAGTCTATGTCGATGATATATTGATAACAGGTAACCATGAGGAGGAAATTGCTGAAACAAAATCATTTCTTGATTCAGAATTTCGCATCAAAGATTTAGGTACGGTAAACTACTTTTTGGGAATGGAAATATTGCATGAACCTGGTGGGTTGGTTGTAACCCAACGGAAATTTGCAATTGATCTTCTTGCTGAATATGACAACCTTGAGCATCGTACCGTTTCGACTCCTCTCAATCCCACCTTAAAACTGTCCGCTGATTCCTGTGGAGATTATTTACAAGATCCAACTATTTATAGGCGGTTGTTGGGCAAACTGAACTTTCTCACCCACACACGTCCTGATATCTCTTATGCCGTCCAGACCTTGAGTCAGTATATGCAAAACCCCGCACAAGGTCATTTACAGGCTGCACTCCATACACTTCGTTACATTAGAAATGACCCCGGATTGGGCATTTTCTTATCCTCTTCACCTTCCTTCCAATTGCTAGGCTTTTGCGATGCAGATTGGGCCTCGTGTTCAGACTCTCGAAGATCAGTGAGTGGATTTTTTCTAACAATGGGCGACTGCCCCATCTCTTGGAAATCAAAGAAACAACAAGTCGTTTCTCTATCATCAGCAGAGGCAGAATACCGATCCCTTCGCCGACTTGTTGCAGAAATATCGTGGGTTGTTCGCCTTCTCATTGACCTGTCTATCTCACTAACTCTCCCTGTCGGCGTCTATTGTGACAATCAAGCAGCGATTCACATCGCCAAGAACCCCGTGTTTCATGAACGGACCAAACATATAGAGTTGGATTGCCATTTCGTCAGAGAGAAGTTGCTCGATGGTCTCATTTCCCTATCATTTGTGCCATCTTCTTCCCAAATTGCCGATATCTTCACCAAGGCATTGACCGGACCACTTCATCGGCATTTCATAGGCAAGTTGGGAGTCCGAACCTCGGGCTCCCACTTGAGGAGGGGTGTTGACAGTACAGACAGTTTGAGCTCCTCTAAGAAGAAGAAGACGCAACATTTGAGAGTGTTGAAGGAATAACAAAATACTTCAGATTTGGGGATAAAATTATTTGAGTCGATTATGCTAAAGTTAGCGGGTTTGGGCTGTCCTTTGCTTGAGTAAACAGATTGACATAAGTGGCCCAACTCCAAATATTGAAGTTGTAATTGATTTAAACTAGCATCTGTATAGTTATATTTACTTAGGCTAGTGTTTCGTATGGTTTATCCTTGTATGTAATTACATTAGGAGTCTACAAAGTTGAGTCGGTTGTTGGTGTAAGTCGGTTGTACAAAGTTGAGTCGGTTGTTGGTGTATAAATACACCTATATTGTAGTTTACAGGGGGATCCCAAAAAAGATATACAAGGAAAAGTTTCTCAAATTCCTTTCTTTTTTTACAACATAAGAAGAGTAAATATGAATCTGTATTAAATTAAAAAGAATTATACTCTCTTTTTCTCTTCACGTTTTTATCCTGATATATTGGTTATTCAATTTTGTCCAACAATAAAGGAAGATGAAACATTGTGCTTGACAATCAAGTTGCTTACCATGTAACTCCTTATATGTTGAAGGTAATGAAAACTTTATATTTTAATTATTAACTAGGATATATATAAATCTATCATTAACATATTATAGCATTGATTCATTGGGTTTTGTTAATTGACATTGATTTTCTCATTATGTAGGCTACTGGAATAAACTGATCCAGAAATAAATTAAAGAATTGGTTCAAGGTAATGGCTTTAGTTCCTTTATTTCTACCTTGGAGAAAATTCATTCATATTTTTTTTTAATAAAAGGATCTTATATCCAGAAAAAATTGTGTAAGTTATTTTAACAAGTTGAACATTTCTGATACTAAATTCCTATGAGTTTTAATTTGAGATGCAACCATGACTAAAAAATTATCTAAATGAAAAAATTATATAGTATGAGAAAGATATTCTCACGAGGAGATTATTAAAATTATTAAGGTGAAATTTTTCCTTTCAAGTTTCTCTTTCAGAAGTTTAATAAAATTGAAATTCGATTGGTTTCTTTATTATTATACGTACTAATATTTGTGTTGATGAAAGGAGTAAGGATGCATTAGGTAATAGTTAAACACGTCATGTGAAAAGTTTAAATTAAAGAATTGACAAAAAGAAAAAAAGAAATTCTTTTTAAACAAACTATAAAAAAAAAGTAAAACAAATAAATTGAAACTAAAATATGTTTTAGAGGTAAAGTAAAATTCACAGTGAATTTATGATTTTAGACACGGAAGAAGATGGAGAGATAGATGGGAGTAAAGAATTGATGGAACAAGTTGCTGCCAGACCATTTTAGTTTCGATCACCATTATTAGCAATTATCTTTGTTAGTTTTTATCAATATTATTTTCAGGCATGTTGATGGTTTCTTTTAATCTCATTTTGCTTATTAACATGATCCTAAATCTATATGTTTATCATTTATATAAAAGAAATCTTATTCTTGCGGGCTTATACCTCTTGGCTCTTGCAATGCTTTATCTCTTTAAGGAAGGTAAACCAAAATAATCAATCTATATATCAAGTCCCTTAGTTCTTTCATTCATCATATATTTTTTGTTCTTGCCAATATTAGTGATGATACGTTAATTACATTTAATATTGTTATATACTTTATTTGTATAAGAGAAAAAAATTAGACTAAATAAAACAGTACATAAGAAAGTGTGACATGTTGAATTCTAGAAGAAATGTATTTATTGGATAATTTTGGAATGCTCATTTAAGTTAATTTTTTAGTCAATTACCGACTATATCAACCAAACAAGCCCACTTATGAAGCGTACCTTTGTTTATATAAGCTTTCTTTAGGTTATCTATTGTATCCCTATTAGACAATCATGCTTTATTATGTTAGTAATAAATAAGAGAAATGTCAAACTAAAACAAGAAGATGCATATTATATCATGTTTAGTGGTAACTTTTAAGGAATAAATTTTGAATATGAGAACCAATCAAGAACATATAGGTAGGAAAATAGTTTTGTTTTAAAATTAAATGGTGACCGCGCATAGTGCGGGTACTAATACTAGTTGTCAAAAACCACAGACAGAAGCAATGTATGTAAATAATTACTTGAAACTTTAAAATAGTTACAAAATACCACCTACCCGTATATCTTTAGAGGAGAAAAAAGGAATGAAAGAGAAGGGAAGAAGGTAGAGGAGAAGAGAGGGGCGGGCAGTGTAATGACTTTCCCGGTCATTTTCCTCATTTTCGTACGCTCTCGGTGTTTAGAGCTTTTCTAAAACTGCCCCAAGTTATTTATGACTTGTTGGGACTGACAGTTCAGTTCCCGGGCAGTTCGTTTGAGAATATTATTTAGACCGAGTACGTTGTAAAATATTAAATTAGAATTAGAATTTGGTAAAAAGATATAGTTAATTATTTTTCAAAAATATTTTAAAATTTATAAAATTCTTTAGTTATGATATATTTATACTACTTTATAATAGTTTTATAATTTATTAATATTTTAAACGGAGATAGTAAATCTAAATATGTTAAAATAATATTATTATTTTATAGAGGTTTTGTTAGAAATAATTTTCTATTAATTATGGTATATTTAAAATATTGTATTTATTTAACCACGAACCTATGCAATACCCGAATATATATATAATGGGATAAAAATTGTATCGATGTGCCACCTCCACCACAACGTGCAAAGTGGGGAGGTGCACACCATGTAGCCTTTACTGTAATGTCATCCACTTGGCATGTGAGAAATAATTAAGTGGAACACATTGGCATAATGTTATACATTTTGGACAAAATGTATAGCATTACATCTTCCTCACGAATTTCATCTTATTTCCTCACCGTTCTGATCATATAAGCTCAATATTGAGCTAATCCATCAAGGTTTGAGCTTAGGGGTTTATATATTTGAGTCCGTGGACTCGCTCTCGTCATTTCTACGGTACGTTTTCTTGTTTTTACGGTAATTTTCATTTACGATGGTACATTTTGGGATTGGTATTGATGTTTGAGCTACATTTTAAGCTCAAATTGAGCGGTGCTAGTTGTGACTATTGATCACGGGGTGATTTGGGACGCTTTGACGGTTTTGGTTTTGCGATTTCGCAAGCAGGCCCCACGTGGGATTTTTGGACATTTTTCGAACTAATGCAATATGGATATCAATGGTCATGTTTTGACATGTAGATTATTATTTTGGTAGCTTGGAAGCATTCAGAGGCCTCTCGGAAGGGAAAGGCTCCTATTTAATTGGCTTTAGCAGGCATTCGGCGGCGTCCAGGTAGGCTAGGTTTACCTTCCTTTACACTTAGATTGAGCTTATGTGTGCTATATGTATGCTATCGTGCTGGTGTTGTGGGCTGGTATTATAAACTTGGTGGAGGTGGTTTACTGTGATTTAGGCCTACTAGGCCGGATAGGGCTATTCGGATACATTCCAGGCCCGTTATCCTCGAGGTACAACACAGATGACCTATTTGGGGTCGGATAGTATTGTTGTGTTGATTTCTGATTGGGGAATGTTATTGATAGACTTAGTCCAGGCTTAGGGAGACTTAGCCTAGACTTAGACAGGTATAACCAGACTTGGTTTTCGGGACCCGTTAGTGGGCCCCGTTATCCTTTTGGTCGACTTGTCAGAACTTTGACATCTTTGAGTTTAGTTAAGCCCTTTATGACCTGTTAGGGTTGTGACGGTATTGAGTCACCCCGATTATACTCGGTTGGCCTGTTTAGCCTAGTTAGTCCCTGATAGCACCGTATTTGCTCGGGATCGGCTAGTTTGATTTAGAATATGGACCTACCTTTCCATGACTTATAAGGTATACCCAGACTTGTATATACATATTGTTTATAGTAGATAGTTGACCTGGAAGGATCCTGTAACACCCCGTGCGTTTCTAACCTTACTTGATACCTTGGGATCATATCTACATAGGTGTTGAGATGCCATGAATATGTGTTTTATAGTGTCATTGGTGAAACATTTGATATCGGACTGAACATGTGCGATTAGACCTTCGTAAGAGGTGTTTTGTGATGTCGTGATGCATTTGGGTGATGCCCCGTACATATTCTAACCTCATTTGGTGACTTTAAGTCATGTTTACTTGATGGTTAAGATCACTAAGTAAGTATTTTGTAGTGTTTTGATAAGGGATTGGACGATATGCAAACATTGGATAAGTGGCCGAAAAATTCAGCAAAGTGCTGAAACTTGCGCCACTACCCTGTTTCAGGGGTGTGGCGCAAGCCACCTGCATTTTGAAAATTCAGAGAAGGCTGAGATCTTGTGCCACAGCCTGCTTTGCAGCTAGTGGTGCAAGGCACAAATCTTGTGCCTTTTCGGACCCGTTTTGTAACGCAATTCTACGACGATTCTTGGATGGTTTCTTTTGGTTCTTTGGCGTTCTTTGAGCATTTTTAAAGCTTAAAACACTTTAATACACTCCTACATACTCCTACATGATCAAATCATGAAATGTGAATAGTGATCCAAAATATCAAATGAAGCCAAGGGCAACTAGAATTCCTATTTTTGCGACCGAGACGACGAATAAGAATCTCGTAAGAGAATATTGTCGTGACATTATGGAATTATGTAAACATGAGATATATGGTGAATAATACATGAAAATTTGATGGTTACATGGATATGTGTTATTGGGCCCAAAGTTAGGCCCAAAATGGGATTAAAAGACTTGGCCCAAAGAGGAAATAACCCATTCTTCCAATAATTGACTAAGTAAACATATCATTTAGTGCCAAGTGTGGCTAAGGATGACTTGAGGTCCATATAAAGCCCCCAAAACCAGATTTTAATCATCCAAGACTCTCATGCCTTTGTGATATTTTCTCAAATATTTCTTTAAGCTCCAAACCCTAAAGCAAAATATTCCTTTGGACTCTTTGGACAAGATCATCCTATTCCAAGCTTTGGTAAGTGTTTATTCTCATGGATTAACATATTATATGCATGGGAGATTATGTATATTATGCTAGTTGTGTTAGCAAGGTGATGAATAGTGTATTTTTGCCTTTGGTGAAAGATGTGCTATCTTAGTGATTTGAACTTGAATTAGGACTTGTGTCTTTGATGAAAAAGCATGGTATGGACAAAATATGAACATGTATGGTGTTATTTTTGGTATTAAACTTGTTCTTGTCTATAAGTGGAAATTGTGGGATTTTGGCCGATATGTTTTATGAGTTGTATTACGGTCATTTGATGGGTTATTTGTGATGTGTTATGGATAAGAAAGTGTAAAGGAGAAGTGTTGTGGTGAAATGTATCAATTATCATGTATTGTTCAATGTTGGAAATATTATGGAATTTGTGGAATAATAGTATGATCAATGGTTTTGTCAAGGGGAAATGACATGTTTAAAGGCAAACATATAACTCATTGACATTGTATGCATTTGTAAAGTAATTGGAGGTTAATGTGAATTTCGTTATGTATTTATGTTGTAGAGTGACACATAAAGAAGGAGCGGAATTATTGTATACGCATCTAAGGTTGTATATTCGTATTGCGAATCCAAGGTATGTAAGGTTACTTGTCCGTATCTTTCTACGGCAAATAGTGTCCACATTGACATGTCACTACTCCTATCCCAAAATGTACTAAAGTATTCCATATCCGGTTAGCAATGGTCATTGTTATAAATTTCCTACTCTTTGATCATCTGTGAATCTCATGTCTCATATTCATGGTTAATGTTCCAAAAGCTCAAATAAGGTTATGTTCCAATATTCCAATAGTGACTATACTTGTGTCTCTTGTTCATGGATTATTGTCCAATGGTTCCAATGGTATCATGGTGCTAGTAATGTTATATTTCTTATGATGTTTATTCACATGTCTTTCACTCATTGGTTAGTGATTCAAAGCTTCCAAAAATGTTATGTTCCAAAGTTCAAGTGATGTTATGACTATCAAAGTATCAATCTCAAAGTAATGAACAAAGTAATGCATATGTGGTCAATGATCAAGTACGGGTGGCAGGTCTAGGGGCGTAAGCCTAGCTCGACTCAATCCCGAGGTATGGATTTATGGGTGGCAGGTCAGGGGCATAAGCCTAGCTTGACCCGATCCCGATGCATTGATGTATGGGTGGCAAGTCTAGGGGCATAAGCCTAGATTGACTCGATCCCAACACGATGATATGATATGAAAAAACCCACTGATCAGTCGGGGCCCGGGTACATTGTGACATATGTAATGACAAGTGAGCATTGAATGTAAAGAAAGTAATGAAAGTAATGAAAGCAATCCACATGGTTTCCAAAATGCAACATGGTGACTTATTCACATTGATTAGTCATTTGTATTTGAGTTCATTGAAATATTCACGTGTTGTACAATTTCATCTAAGCCTTGCATACTCAGTACTTATTTCGTACTGACCCCTCTTGGGGAATTTACCTTATTGCTGCAGGCGCAGGTACTAGTAGGCCTCCACAGTAGGTTGCCAGTCATTGCAGATCATTGGTGAGCTCCAGCTAATTTGGGGCTTCTCCGAGTCAGAGTGTATATATGTTTTAGTGTGGTACATGTTGTATAAAGAGGGGACTTGTCCCGACTTTTAGTTCATTTTGGTCAATGCTTTGTTAGAGGCTTTTGTAGACAGGTGTGGGTGTATAAATGTAAAAGGGATATGTCGTACTTGACTCGGTGGCCTCAACGACCCAGTTTCACGTATGTATATATATATCATGTTCCATGACTTTCATTGTTGGTCTCTACAGCTGTTATGTGCTTATGGGTTTCTTATGGCATGCATATGATTGAACATAGGCAAAGGTTGGTTCTCTCGGGCCTTATCGGCTACGGGTGCCAATCATGTCTCGATTGGATTCGGGGCGTGACAGATCCTGAGATTGACTTGTAGTACGTAGTGGGTTAGCTCATTTATTTATGTTTCGGGTTCGTTCTGAGGTTGGTATGTCCCCGTTTACTTGTGTTTGTGTGGATTCTGGCACTACTTTGTCACTTGGTTACTGATTATTATGAGTTTTGATTCGAGTCCGGCCACTGATTCAGATATGATGGGTACTGATTATTATGAGTTTTGGTTTGAGTCCGGCCACTGATTATTATGAGTTCAGGTTCGAGTCCGGCCACTTATTATTATGAGTTTCGATTCGAGTCCGACATCTGGTTATGATATGATTGGAGAGTTTTGGTACTGGGTACCGTGGTTACTGGATACTGATACAGCTTTGAGACACTGGTGACTATGCATTTACTTTTCTTGTGTGTCCCGCTGGTTTATGGGGGCCAGACTGGGTTATTATTTTTTTTCGTGTGCCTATCGGGCTTATGGGGGCCCAGATAGGCTATGTTTGACTTACGCATTTATTTACTCGTTATTCTGTATCACACTTATATTCTCCTGATCATATCTATATGCCTTGGCAGTTACTTTTGTAGTTATTATTTATACCCCGGACCTAGCATGTACCCTCTTACTTACTTATTATTCAGTATCGCATTTTCTTATCAATTATACCCGGACTTAGCATGCACCACCGTACATTAGCCTGTTTATATTACATTAAGCTCGATCGTCCGATGATGCCTACTGAGTACTCGTTGCCCCGGTACTCATACTGCACTTCTGCATCTTTTTCCCCGATGCAGATCCAGGCACTAGTCGATGGTTTTGACGTGACTCTTTTCTCAGCACTGACTCCGGAGCAGGGTGAGCTTACTGAAATCCTAGGCAGATCCTACTCCATCTCTACTATATAGTCTTTTGCTCTCGAGACTGTATTACTTGTTGTATATATTTGGTTTCTGTCTTGTATTCTGGACATATCTAGTAGTGGCTCTTATACCGACCTCACCAGGTCTTGGGGAGGGTTCTTGACTTTATATACTGTCCTCTTCCTTCTCAGTCTTGGCATATATACATATTCTGATTCTGTCTTTAGCGTTATAGTATGCTTATAAATATGGTTACTTCCACTCCATCTCTGTTTTATGAGATTCCGCCCGTTAGCCCGTCGCTTGTCGCTCAGGGCTAGGGTTTGTCTTGCCTATTGGTGGGTTATGGTAGGCGCCATCATGACTCAAATATTGGGTCATGACATCTTGGTATCAGAGCCTAGGTTATACGGGTAGTGTCGGCATATGAGCCAGTGTGTAGTAGAGTCCTACGGATCGGTGCGAGGACGCTTGTATCCTATCTTCGGGAGGCTACGGATCATTCTTGGGGGAGTCTCTCATTTTCTTGACTCATGTCCGTGCGTTAAGTCTATGTTGGTTTCTGATTTTCATTTGGTTCACTCTTTACGCAGATGGTTAGGACGCATGGTGCAAGAGCTGGGGATCGGGACCCCGAGCCTGCAGCGAGGGCTCCTGTTAGGGGCGGAGGTCCACCCAGAGGTCGGGGGCAGGGCAGAGCAGCATCCCCAGGCCGAGATCATGCTAGGGATCAGTCACCCAATCTCTTTATAGCTCCAGATGTTCCGCCTCCACAGCAGTCGGTGGGCCAGGGAGCAGTCCAGGCTCCACCCGATTTTATTGATGCTTCTTTGCTCTGAGGTACATTACTTCAGTTGTTGGGGATAGTTGGAGGTCCGTCAGCCGAGGTAGCCCAACCAGCAGTACAGGGAGTTGGTGTTGGGGCACAGCTTGCAGTTGCAGCACCCGAAGTTGAGATTCCGCCAGCGCCGGTAGCTCCACAATCGGTTATAGATCAGCCTGTTATGTCTGTCGATGATCAGAAGATGTTGGGGCATTTCTTGAGGTTGACTCCACCGAGATTTGCTGGTACTCCGGGTAAGGATGCATATGAGTTCTTGTCCAGCTGCTAGGATAGATTGAGGAATTTGGGATTGGTACAGTCTCGTAGTGTTAATTTCGTGGCATATCAGTTTGATACTGCAGCGAGGACATGGTGGAGGGGATATCTTGATTCCAGGACAGCAGGATCTCCGCCGGTTACCTGGACCCAGTTCCCTGAGATTTTCTTGGGAAAGTATATGCCCCGTACTATGCGGGAGCGACTCAGGGATTAGTTTTCCAGATTGACTCAGGGTTCATTATCTGTTGCCGAGTATGAGGCGAGGTTTCATGATCTTGCTAGGCACGCTACTTCTATTTTGCCTGATGAGTATGAGAGAGTTAGATGTTTTGTCAGGGGACTGAGATTGCCACTCCGCAGGGCTACCCAGAGTTTAGTGACTTCAGGGAAGTCATTCGCAAAGATTATTGAGCATGTATACTCTATTGAGGAGATGGATCGCGAGGCCCAAAGGGGAGGCGGTATGAGTCTTCGTGTCCAGGGTAGTTTCAGTGGGAGCCATAGTGGTTCGCAGTTCAGAGGTCGTGGTTTCCAGTTTCAGGGTAGGTACCCTCAGTAGCAGCAGCAGTTTTTTCAGCGATAGGGTCAGCCTAGTAGACCCGTACAGTCAGCCTTGCAGATATCTAATAGGGGTCAGCCCACCTATAGTGGTTCTGGTAGTCAGCCTTAGGGACGTGGTCAGTCCAGTTTATCAACTAGAGGTGGTCATACCGGATCAGCCGAATCTTCTAGGCCGAGCAGGGAGCCAGGAGCATGGTATACTTGTGGGGTTGTCGGTCATTTCGCGCGTGAGTGTCCTCAGCGCAAGGTGATTGAGACTTCAGTTCAGACAGCACAGCCCATCAGATCTGTACCGCCAGCAGACAGAGGTAGTGCACAGGGTCGTTGGGGTAGTCCCTAGGGTTTTCGAGGTAGAGCGCGGGGAGATCGGACTGGTAGTCAGGTTGGTGCTCAGACTAGTGGTAGCCAACGTCAGTTGTATGCCGTACCGTCTAGGCCAGAGGCTGAGGCTTCGGATGCGGTGATTACAGGTACGATTTCTGTATGCCACCAGCCAACTTCTGCATTATTTAATCCTGGATCCACGTTTTCCTATGTATCTACTTATTATGCACCACGGTTGGGTTTATGTTCTGAGTTATTATCTGTACCCTTACGTGTATCCACCCCCGTTGGTGATTTCTTAATAGTGGATCGAGTATATAGATCTTGTCTGGTGACTGTTCGGGTGTTTGAGACTTGGGTTGATTTTATTGTATTGGCCATAGTAGACTTTGATGTGATTCTGGGCATGGACTGGTTGTCTTTCTATCATGCAGTCTTGGATTGCTTTGCCATGCCTGGCGTACCCCCGGTAGTGTGGCAGGGTTCTGTTAGCCGCACGTCGACAGGGATTATTTCATATGTTTGTGCTCGTAGATTGATGTCGAGGGGATGTGATTCATTCCTTGCATATGTTCTGGATGCTATCATTGAGAGTCCGTTGCTTGACTCCGTCCCTGTTGTTCGTGAGTTTTCTAATGTATTCCCGACTGACCTACCTGGCCTTCCTCCCGAGCGTGATATAGAGTTCATTATTGACCTCGAGCCAGGCACCCGACCTATTTCTATGGCTCCGTATCATATGGCTCCTGCCAAATTGAGGGAGCTGAGTAGCCAGCTTCAGGATCTTCTGGGGAAGCATTTTATCAGGCCGAGTGTGTCGCCATGGGGTGCTCCAGTTCTGTTTGTAAAGAAGAAGGATGGGTCTATATGAATGTGTATCGATTACAGACAGCTAAATAGGATGACGGTAAAGAATAAGTATCCTATGCCTCGTTTCAATGATTTGTTTGATCAACTTCAGGGTGCAGCAGTATTCTCCAAAATAGACTTGAGATCTGGATATCATCAGTTGAGATTTAGGGTTGAGGATATCCCAAAGACAGCCTTTAGGACCAGGTACAACCATTATGAGTTCCTGGTGATGTCTTTTGGGTTGACTAATGCCCCAGCAACTTTCATGGATTTGATGAATCGTGTATTCAGTCCATACTTAGACTCCTGTGTGATTGTGTTTATTGACTACATCTTGGTTTATTCGAGGAGTAATGAGGAGCACGAGCAGCATTTGAGGATTGTGCTCCACACTTTGAGAGATCATCGACTTTATGCCAAGTTCTCAAAGTATGAGTTCTGGCTTGAGTCTATCGCTTTCTTGGGCCATGTTGTGTCCAGACACGGTATCATGGTAGACCCAGCGAAGATTGAGGCTATTCGAGGTTGGGCTAGGCCCACATCACCTACTGAGGTTCGCAGTTTTATTGGGTTGGCAGGATACTACAGGCGATTTGTTGAGGGCTTCTCGTCTATTGCATCTTCTATGACCAGACTAACCAGGAAGGAGGTTCCGTTTCAATAGTCTGAGGATTGCGAGGCGAGCTTTCTGAAGCTCAAGGATCGACTTACTTCTGCCCCTGTGTTGACTCTTCCAGTTGAGGGCGAGGGTTTTACTATGTATTATGATGCGTCTGGTATTGGTTTGGGATGTGTTCTAATACAGCAGGGTCGTGTCATTGCTTATGCATTGAGGCAGCTAAAGGTGCACAAGTGTAACTATCCCACTCATGATTTAGAGTTAGCAGCAGTTATGTTTGCACTACAGATTTAGAGGCATTATCTCTACGGTGTTCATTGTGAGATCTTTACAGATCATCGTAGTCTTCAGCATCTTATGACTCAGAGGGATCTTAATTCGAGGCAGCACAGGTGGATTGAGTTGCTAAAGGACTATGATATCTCTTTTCTCTATCATCTGGGCAAGGCGAATGTGGTAGCAGACGCCTTGAGTCGGAAGGCAGTGAGTATGGGTAGCTTAGCCTTAATTCCAGTCTCTCAGCGATCGTTGGCTTTGGACATTCAGTCCTTAGCTAACTCGATGGTGCATTTGGATATTTCTGACCCCGAAAGGGTTATCGCTTGTGTTGGTGCGAGATCTACTTTGCTGGAGCAGATTCAGAGTCGTCAGTTTGAAGATAGCGGTCTCCGTGGAATTCGAGATTAGGTATGAAAGGGTAAGTCTGAGAGAGCTACCTTAGGTTCTGATGGTGTTTTGAGGTTTGACGACCGTATTTGTGTTTTGAGGGTTGGAGATTTGATTCAGTTGATTTTGCATGAGGCGCACAACTCTAGATATTTTATTCACCCTGGGATAGCTAAGATGTATCGGGATCTAAGGAAACACTATTGGTGGAGTGGTATGCAGAGAGATATAGTAGGGTTTGTCGTTCGATGTCTTTGTTGTCAGCAGGTAAAGGCCGAACATCAGAGACTCGGTGGTTTACTTCAGTAATTACCCATCCCCGAGTGGAAATTGGAGCGGGTCACTATGGTCTTATTATTGGATTGCCTCGCACCTCCCGTGGTTGATAGTATTTGGGTTATTGTAGATCAGTTGACTAAGTCTGTACACTTTATCCCTGTTCGAGTCTCCTATAGTGCTGAGAGATTAGCTCGTGTATATATTCAGGAGGTGGTTCGCCTACATGGAGTGCCAATATCTATTATCTCAGACCGAGGGTCTTAGTTTACCTTCAATTTTTGGCAGACTTTCCATGAAGATTTGGGTACTCAGGTGGACCTTAGTACTACATTTCATCCTCAAACCGACGGGCAGTCGGAGCGGATGATTCAGGTATTGGAGGATATGCTCCGCGCTTGTGTGTTTGACTTTGGGGTTCAATGGGATCAGTTCTTACCTTTAGCCTAGTTTGCGTATAATAATATCTTCCACTCCAGTATTCAAATGGCTCCGTTTGAGGCTTTATATGGCAGACGATGTCAATCTCCAGTTGGCTGGTTCAAAACTTCAGAAGTCAATCCTCGTGGCACAGATTTGCTCCGAGAATCTTTGGACAGAGTTCGAGTGATTCAAGATAGGCTGCGGACAGCTCAGAGTAGACAGAGGAGTTATGCTGACCGTAGACGTCGTCCGTTGAAATTCAGGGTGGGTGATAGGGTCTTCTTACTAGTATCGCCCATGAAGGGCGTGATGTGGTTTGGTAGGAAAGGTAAGCTTAGCCCCAGATATATTGGACCCTTTGAGATTTTGCGGACAGTTGGAGAGGTGGCTTATGTGCTAGCTTTACCTCCGGCATTTTCAGCTATCCACCCAGTGTTTCATGTTTCTATGCTGAGACAATACATTTCGGATGAGTCGCATGTGCTTCAGTGGGACTCAGTTCAGTTAAATGATAAGTTAACATTTGTGGAGGAGCCTGTGTCCATTTTAGCAGAGATGTCAGACGGTTACGCTCCCGGAACATTTCAGTGGTTAAGGTACAGTAGCATTACCGTCCGGTTGAGGAGGCTACTTGGGAGCTTGAACGTGACATGCGAGCCCAGTATCCCTACTTGTTCACATCTCTAGGTATGTGTTTACTCTTGACTTTCACGGACGAAAGTCCTTTTAGTAGTGGATGTTGTAATGACCTTCCCGGTCATTTTCCTCATTTCGTGCGTTCTCGATGTTTAGAGCTTTTCTATAACTGCCCCAAGTTATTTATGACTCGTTGGGACTGACAGTTCGGTTCTCGGGTAGTTCGTTTGAGAATATTATTTAGACCGAGCACGTTGTAAAATATTAAATTAAATTAGAATTTGGTAAAAAGATATAGTTAATTACCTTTCGAAAATATTTTAAAATTTATAAAATTCTTTAGTTATGATGTATTTATACTACTTTATAATAGTTTTATAATTTATTAATATTTTAAACGGAGATAGTAAATCTAAATATGTTAAAATAATATTATTATTTTATAGAGGTTTTGTTAGAAATAATTTTCTATTAATTACGGTATATTTAAAATATTGTATTTATTTAACCACGAACCTATGCAATACCCGAATATATATAATGGGATAAAAATTGTATCGATGTGCCACCTCCACCACCACGTGGAAAGTGGGGAGGTGCACACCATGTAGCCTTTACTATAATATTATCCACTTGGCATGTGAGAAATAATTAAGTGGAACACATTGGCATAATGTTATACATTTTGGACAAAATGTATAACATTACATCTTCCTCACGAATTTCATCTTATTTCCTCACCGTTCTGATCATATAAGCTCAATATTGAGCTAATCCATCAAGGTATGAGCTTAGGGGTTTATATATTTGAGTCCGTGGATTCGCTCTCGTCATTTCTACGGTACGTTTTCTTATTTTTACGGTAATTTTTGTTTACGATGGTACATTTTGGGATTGATATTGATGTTTGAGCTACATTTTAAGCTCAAATTGAGCGGTGCTAGTTGTGACTATTGATCACGGGGTGATTTGGGACGCTTTGACGGTTTCGATTTTGAGATTTCGCAAGCAGGCACCACGTGGGATTTTTGGACATTTTCCAAAATAATGCAATATGGATATCAATGGTCATGTTTTGACATGTAGATTATTATTATGGTAGCCTGTAAGCAGTCAGAGGCCTCTCAGAAGGGAAAGACTCCTATTTAATTGGCTTTAGCAGGCGTTCGGCAGCGTCCAGGTAGGCTAGGTTTACCTTCCTTTACACTTAGATTGAGCTTATGTGTGATATATGTATGCTATTGTGCTGGTGTTATGGGCTGATATTATAAACTTGGTGGTGGTGGTTTGCTGTGATTTAGGCCTACTAGGTCGGATAGGGCTATTCGGATACATTCTAGGCTCGTTATCCTCGAGGTACAACACAGATGACCTATTTGGGGTCGGATAATATTGTTGTGTTGATTTCTGGTTGTGGAATGTTATTGTTAGACTTTGTCCAGGCTTAGGCATACTTAGCCCAGACTTAGACAGGTATAACTAGACTTGGTTTTCGGGACTCGTTAGTGGGCCTCGTTACCCTTTTGGTTGACTTGTCAGAACTTTGACATCTTTGGATTTAGTTAAGCCCTTTATGACCTGTTATGGTTGTGACGGTATTGAGTCACCCCGATTATACTCGGTTGGCCTGTTTAGCCTTGTTAGTCCCTGGTAGCACCGTATTTGATCGGGATCGGCTAGTTTGATTTAGAATACGGACCTTCCTTGCCATGACTTATAAGGTATACCCAGACTTGTATATACATATTGTTTTAGATAGTTGACCTGGAAGGATCCCGAGATTGACTTGTAGTACATAGTGGGTTAGCTCATTTATTTATGTTTCGGGTTCGTTCTGGGGCTGGTATATCCCCGTTTACTTGTGTTTGTGTGGTTTCTGGCACTACTCTGTCATTTGGTTACTGATTATTATGAGTTTCGGTTAGAGTCCGGCCACTGATTATTATGAGTTCCAATTCGAGTCCGGCCACTGATTATTATGAGTTTCGGTTCGAGTCCGACATCTGGTTATGATATGATTGGAGAGTTTTGGTACTGGATACCGTGGTTACTGGATACTGATACAGCTTTGAGACACTGGTGACTGCATTTACTTTTCTTGTGTGTCCCGCTGGTTTATGGGGGGCCAGACTGGGTTATTGTTTTCTTCCGTGTGCCTATCGGGCTTATGGGGGCCAGATAAGCTATGTTTGGCTTACGCATTTATTTACTCATTATTCTGTATCACACTTATATTCTCCTGATCATATCTATACGCCTCGACAGTTACTTATGTACTTATTATTTATACCCCGGACCTAGCATGTACCCTCTTACTTACTTATTATTCATCGCATTTTCTTATCAGTTATACCCGGACTTAGCATGTACCCCTACAGTTTAGCTTGTTTATATTACATTAAGCTCGGTCGGCCGATGATGCCTACTGAGTACCCGTTACCCCGGTACTCATACTGCACTTCTGCATCTTTTTCCCCGATGCAGATCCAGGCACTAGTCGACGATTTTGACGTGACTCTTTTCTCAGCACTGACTCAGGAGCAGGGTGAGCTTACTGACGTCCGAGTCAGATCCTACTTCATCTCTACTGTATAGTCTTTTGCTCTCGAGACTGTATTTCTTGTTGTATATATTTGGTTTGTGGCTTGTATTTTGGACATGTCTAGTAGTGGCTCTTATACCGACCTCACTAGGTCTTGGGGATGGTTCTTGACTTTATATACTGTCCTCTTCCTTCTCAGTCTTGGCATATATACATATTTTAATTCCACCTTTAGCGTTATAGCATGTTTATAAATATGGTTACTTCCACTTCATCTCTGTTTTATGAGATTCCGCCCGTTAGCCTGTCGCTTGTAGCTCCGGGCTAAGGTTTGGCTTGCCTATTGGTGGGTTATGGTAGGCGCCATTATGACTCAAATATTGGGCCGTGACAGGTAGCGGTTGGTTGTTATTCCGGTGACACTAGTTCACCGAGAGTTTATGGAGTTCACTAGAGAAGATGAGCTTTATCGGAAAAATCAGACAAATCAATGAAAAATCGCGAATTCGGTCAGGTCTTATTTGTTGGGTTATGCACCGGTGTCATGAGTTCGATTCACGGCTGTATAGAGACGGAGACGTAGTGGTGCTACGCTGGAAAACTTACAAAACAGAGAAATTGTAAATGGGAAAGACGGGAAGGGACTGACTCATTGGAAAGAATAAGGTTTGTTTGGTTGTTTGTTGGTAGCAACGGTGAGGGTGGTCGGAGGAATTGTTGGTGGTAGAAGTGAGGGGTCGGCCGAAGATGGTAGTTAATCTAAGCGTATCTATATCAGATACAAGTATCCTTGTATCTAGGTGTGTATTCAAGATGAATGCAAATCACGTTTCAACTATAGTGTATCTGGGACAAATTTCACCTAATTTGACATGCATGTATCTCGGATACATATATGCAGCACCGATATATCTAGGCGTGTATCCCAGATACACACAGACTTAAAATATTTAAGATACATATACATAAAATACTTAAGATACACAGAGCTAAAACTATTTCAGATACACAAAGCCTTAAAATATTTACGATACATAAATCATATAATATTTAAAATACACAGAGCTAAAATTATTTTAGATACACAAACTTAAAATATCTCAAATACACAGCCTTTAGACATATTCTATAATTTTCAAAACATTAGTTCCTTCAAGTAGTTAGGGTCTAAACTTCCTACACTTATGTAAGCTACCCTTATAAATTAGCAAATTTCACAAACCATTATAATTTGTAGACTATTTACAGTACATAATTATAGTTTGTATAATACATTTTATAGCTACTGTTCAGTTGCTTTTAGTTTGTATCATCTGTAGTTATTCGCACTAAATGGTTGTACAATTAACAGTGGCAGAGCAAAATTTTTTATTAAGAGGGTTTAAATCATAAAGAATAAACACATGAACTAGATGAAGGAGTTTCGACGTCTATTATATATATATATAAAAAATAATTTCAATCATATGTATAATATAATTTTTCACCGAAGAAATTTCGGTTAACCTCCTGGCCCCAAGCTAGCTCAGGCTTTGTCAGCGAATATAATTTGTATTTGTTGACGTGGATTTATGTATTTATTCAACTCATACAATTTCATTAGATACATTTTATTATGACATAAAATACATTTCAATACACTTTACAATCACCACAAAAAAAATGTCACATATAATTGACATGCATACTAACATAATATACACACACACATATACACACACAAAATATACTTGTAGTTTTAAGTGTATGCACCATGTATGTATCAGAAATGGACTTCTGATACATGTATGTACCATTACTGCATAATATTGGATGTATACATCATTTTGTTCTGACTATATTTCAGTAAATGTTTCATTGTTGATTGTTGACACAGGGATATGGCTGAACTCATGAATATAAATATGTGTTATTATATTGGATGTGTATATCCTTTATTTTTAACTATATTTCAATGAATGTATCATTGCTAATACAAGAGTATGATTAAACTCATGAATACAAATATGTTTTCGAGTGTATAAAATCTCCTCAATCATATCATCACCACCCGTCTAGTTTTTTGATTGAGCTCCTTTCACCAACACTGAGATTAGATCTAGTGACCAAGCTAAATATAAATCTTGTTTCAAATTCCTAAAAATCAGCCATAAAAGAGGAGCTTATAGGATAAATTACATCATACCTCTACTTAACTTACCATAACTACTTAAAATTCCAGCTCTTTTAAATAATTACATAAATTCATGATTTTACTTAAAAGCTCGGATACATCACAGAAGAATGTGATGTATCTGTGTAAAATTATGTGATGTATCCGTGTAAAATTCAGTGATGTATCCTTGTGGAATGTGATGTATCCATGTAAAATTAAGTGATGTATCCGAAAGAATGTGATGTATCCGTGTAAAATTAAGTGATGTATCCGAAAGAATGTGATGTATCCATGTGGACTAAATCTGGGATTTTTAGTAATATTGAAAAGTGTAAGGATAGGAAGTAATTAGCTCCAAAAAGATTGGAATTTATGTTGTTTTGACTTAATTTTTTATGATCGAATTTGTTCAGATCTAACTGCATCTATGGGGTCCAATTTAGTACTTTGTACTTTTATTTTATAAACTCATTTTATTTAGGGTAAACAACATAAATCCTGATAATTTGGTGTCTAATTACACAAAATCCCGATATTTTACATATTTACAGAAAATTTCATTTTTTGGACTGTCGAGATACATAATTTGTTCCCGATACATTCTGTTGAGATACAAAATTACCCACACTGTAACCATTCAAAGATACATAGTGTTTGTATCTTTTAAAAAAAACTCACACTGATATATACAACGATACATAATTCGTTTCCGATATATTCCATTGAGATACATAACTGATAGATGGGATTTTTGTAATTACTTTGTAAGGGTGGAAATTTGTGTAAATATGGTAAGTTAAGGTGTATATTTATGTTATTTTTCCTTTTATTTATACCATATACTTTATTTGTGGCCCAATTATACACATTATATTAGTTTTTTTACTTAGTAGGTAAGTGTCAATTTTTGGTTGGTGCTACAAATCCAATCTTCTAACAGATTTTCTTAATTTTTAGGCTAAATTGGTAAGTTAGTTCAAGAGCTAATCTATTTTGGGCTATTGAATGATTTCGGCCCAGAGCCCATAAACATAAAACCCTAAACAATAAAGGGAACCTTTTTTTACATAATTAATAACTTTTGAGGGGTTATATTATCATTTACAGTAAAACTTTTACTTTATTACAATTTTTAGTTGAACTTTACCTTTTAATAACAGATTTGTCCTAATAATGTCCTCCTTCATTTTTTGCGCCCCTTTTTCTTTCACCATTTCTCCACTCCTTCACTTCACTTTCCCATTTTCGTACCTCCATCTCTAGGTGCATTTTTTTTTTTCTCTTCTCCATCTACATGAAACTTATTTTACTTTCTTCATTAGTGATGTCTTTTGAGAAATCTCAAATTTTGTGAAATCATAGAGATATTATTATGCCCTTGTTACATTTTCCCTTTTTTTTAATGCATTTTTTTTGGATTTTTTAAAAATTTTCTATTGTAATGTCTGTCTTATTTTGTTGTTTATTTAGTAGAATCTACGGATAAATTTTTTGTGTGATTTTTTGATATTATTATTTTCGAATTTTTGAAGAATTTTTGAACTTTTCTGGTGTTATTTTTGAGGATTTTTGCAGAAATTTAGCTTTCTCTTTCAATGTCTAAGCTAAATTTCTGATTATTTTTACTGTTTTATGCAGAATTTTTGATTTTCTGAGTTTTTTTATTGTGTTTTGCTTAGGGTTTTTGAAAAAAAAAAATGATTTCTCTTGCAATTTCTAAGCTAAATTTCTATTTCTATTAACTGTTTTATGCTGATTTTTTTAATTTTTCTGAGCTATTTTATTGTATTGTCTCTTAGGGTTTTCTTGCATAAATTTTGATTTCTCTTGCAACGCTTGAGCTATTTTTAGTGTCGTAGGAGAAAATTTGAATACTCTTTCAATGACTATTCTCTTTGTGTTAATTTTAGGAGTTTTGAAACATTTGAGTTTTCTATTGCAATGACCAAGCTTCTGTCACCTAGGGGAAGTCCTAGGACTCAAAATCCAAATTCAACTGAGGCTTCGGCTTCTATTCCATCTTGCATAGTTCTGAGTAGTGATGGAAAACCTGTTGAGAAGATTCCGAGAAGAAAAAGTCCCAGATCTTTCATGATTGTTTTTAATTCTGAATTGTCTGGTAAGGCAGGTGATGATTTTCTATCTTTTTCATTAGGCATTTCACAACAACTCTTGAAACTTCTGTGAACCATGGGAAACAGACAAATATTGGAGGTCAAGCTTATAAAAAGACGAAAGGTACATCAGTGGTTAAAGAAGGTGATGAAGCAGGTGAATTGAAATCTAAAAAGAGGAAGCTAGATGTTGATAGGAAGAAGAAAAAAATTATCGACGATGACAATGATTTTGTGGATGTTGTTTCTATTCCAAAGGCAAAATCTAAAGTTGATTCAGAGAAAAAAAACAGAAGAGAAGAAAACCTACAAAAGACATGACCATGTTGGCTGATGTTGATATGATTGGTGTACTCATTATGTATAAATATTTTCAAATGTGTTCTGATTGTGTGGATGTGTTTAGTTTTGTATTACAATGTGTTTTTGATAATAATTGATTTGATTTAGTTACTTATTTTGAGTTAGTGTTGTAAGTTATTTTTTATATTTGTTCTATGTAGAATCGAAAGTTTTGGAAATATGCTGATGGAAACTATGCTTCTAGCCATTGAAAGGCTTATACGAATTATGAAGCCATCAAAAAAATAAAATCTAAGCTTTCTCCAAAATGGAACTTAATTTCACACCAACGGATGTTTTTGTTATTGAAGTTAATGGCCAGAAATTGTTTTATGGGTTACGGGAGTTTGGAATTGTTACGGGATTGAAATGCGTTGGTAGTTGTAATTTTGTGTATGATCCTGAGGTCCCATCATAGTTGATGCATGAATACTTTTCGGAGCCAATGAGTATTTCAAAGAATTAGCTTAAAGCTCTGTTTGAAGATACAGATTGGTCAAACAATCCCAATGCTCTGAAGTTTGCTATTCTCTACTTCATTGAAGATTTTCTATTCTCGTATGAGAATAGTGAGCTGCCAATAAATATGAAGTACTGTTATTTAGTTAAGACTGATGTTTTCAATGACTATCCATGGGGTATGGATGTGTATCTTGATTTGTTAGAAAATTTGAGGCATTCTCTGGTGATCACTACACAATACTACAGAATTGAGGGTTTGCCCTTGGCTCTTCAGATATGGATATACTAGTGTTGCTCGCATGTTGATGAACATATTTCTATTCGTAGCAAGAAGTTGATTCCTAGAATATTGAATTGGAAAGTGATGGCGGAAGCCCCGAGAAAAGCAAAGTTTGATTTATTATACAGTTGTAGTTTATTATTTTGATGGTAAAAATGCAGTAGTCAAATATTACTGCATGTGAAGAAGAAATTGCAAAGATTCAGTTACCGGATAAATATGTAAGGTTCATTTCTTGATTTATTATTTGTCATTCGATTTGTTTTCTAGTTATTTTAGTGTGCTAATTATTTTATATTTATGCAGAAAGAAATGCCCCTACCTAGTTGCATCTCAGGAAATTAAGCCACCATTCGATTTTGAAATTACCTTGATTACACAGAAGGAGAGGTTTTATAAATTGGCACATGGTGGGTTGCAATGGAATGATCCGGTTAGTTATTTCTTATTTAATTTAATTATTACGTGTGTTCATAGTTTAAAAGTGAGTAAACATCATTATCTTTATTATTTTTTATAATTCATGTACAACATCTTGATGTATATTTTTACTACTTGCCGAAGAAGGGCAAGTACTCTCCACATCGCAATGTAAGGTTCACTACTACTGACTGTTGTTTTAAGACAAAATTTGAAAATATTCTTCGAGATGGTTGTAGCTCATGATGAAAATACACAAATAACTTTGAAAATGACTGATTCTGTGGCCCGTTATATCTGTGGGTCTTGTTTGATAGGCAATGTTGGGTGGGATTTAGTATATTATGTGTTGATGCCTGTTAACCTCAAAGAAAATCATCATTGGATTTTGATTGTGTTCAACATAATTGGAAGATGTCTTGTTGTGTATGACTCATTTCCTG
The DNA here is from genome assembly GCA_031232105.1 of Capsicum rhomboideum. Taxonomy (NCBI): domain Eukaryota; kingdom Viridiplantae; phylum Streptophyta; class Magnoliopsida; order Solanales; family Solanaceae; genus Capsicum; species Capsicum rhomboideum. The sequence goes on from CP124714.1 coordinate 155,964,612, forward strand.
CAAGGGGAAAGGACTATGAACTGAATAATGTTGTGGGGATATTTGCTATAGTTATACTGCTCTATTTGGATGCTACTAATTTTTTTAGGAAGCGGCCTGATTTAGTTTTCAGTCCTGCCTATATGAACAGAAATTTTACTGATGCTTCTGGTATTGAATTGGTTCAAGAGCACCTTCCCCAACAAAAAGAAGACTCACTGTAAGTTTTCAGAGAAAACTCTATGCTATCAAATTTCTTTTATGATAACATTTTGTTTACTAATTTTGTGTTTTGCAGTGACTGTGGTGTCTATGTTGCTTCCTTTGCTGAGTATGCTAGCCTAAATCAGCAGATTCCATATGAATATTTTTATGTTGAGTATCAAAGAGATTTGGAGCCCTACTATGGTATTATGGAAGGAAGAAACAGGAGATTGATGCTAAGAGTGATGACGAGAAACCACGGAAGAAAAAAGTTCAGTCTAAGAAGTAGTTTCTATAGGAGAACAAACTTTTTGTAATTCATATAAGCTTTCCAATGACTTATATTTTACTGCATTATTTTCAAATGATTACTGAGAAATATTACTGCATTTTTTTCAGACAATTAATGTTTTGATGGTTCTGTTTTGACTGTAGTGTGGTGCAGTCTAAGAAATTGTTATTCTGTGACAACAAACTTTTTGTAATAACCTGCTTCTATCGAAATAATACTACTACAATTTAGACAATTTTATGGTGTTTTGGTTGTTTTGTTACAACTATAGGTTTGTACAGTCGAAGGGATAATTTTATGAATATTGTTATTTGATAATAATTCATCCTTCCATTCTTACAATGCCCGGGCCCCAAGCTGATTAGTGGATATTCAACATGTTTCGGGATCGACCCATGCTAGGCTTTTCTTTTGCCCCTGGGATACCACCCGTAGTAGCGGGATTGACCCATGCTAGGTGTCCTTTCCACCCCTGGGATACCACCCGTAGATATTGTGATTGACCCATGCTAGGTATTTTAACCCCTGGAATACCACCCAAGAATAGAGACTTCCTTACCTTACTTCTTCAATCTTGGAAATAATTCATTCGATTTGAATATAATATTTTTGGAACTTGGAAACATGTTCATAATTATGTGACACATGATTGACAATAGATCAAGAATAAGGTATATATGATTAACAATGGATGATAACCTGAAATGAGATACCTTAGAACATTTCGGAAATGAGTAAGTACTATAACAAGGTGAATATTACATGCTGCAGAAGGATACGGAAAGAGTAACCTTACATACCTTGTCCTCTAAATATGAACACTCAATCCTATACGTGAATACAATAGCCCAACTTCTTCCTTACGTCTTACTCTACAATACAAGGACATACCGGAGCTTACATTAGCAACTAGTTACTATACAAGCGTACAAGATGACAGTGAGCTATATGAATGTCGTATAAAATCATGTCACCCCTTACAATACAATCCACTGCATTATCATACCAACAACACTTTAACATTCCACACATTGACCAAGACATCATACATCAATAGCATTTCACACCACGCTTACCCTTTATGTCTCCTCATTATCATTCCGTCATAATTACACCTTCATAACAACATATGAACAACAATTCATACTTAATATAGTCCAACATGCCTCCATAAGACCCTTTAAAGTCATTAAAACAGTGTCATAAGTTGATAAATACATCCAAAAAGGGTATAGGGGCCTTCGGGGGTCAAAGAGAGACGAAAACACACAAAATCAAAACCTGGGATGACCTGTGAATCCACATGCGCCCACCAGGTGGCCTTTGGAAGAAGCCATAGGCACCTGCGTTGGCATCTGCGCTCGCAGGTGCCCTCGTCTGTGGGGGCGGATGCCCGTTTTGATCAAAATGGGTCTCTTTTGGGTCTTTTTATGCGATGAATGGTCCATGATCATAACTAAACTTCTTTTGACATATTTTTGATCATATTGTATGCCAAAAATCAGCCATGTTCTCACAACACACATAAACAACACCCAAAACTACACTTCTCGTTCAATACGTCACCAAATCCATAACAAATTTCACAATAACAATTCCAAACATTATACACAAGGATAAAACAAGGTAAGACTATAATCACATCTCACGTGTCAATATTGGATCCATCAAGCTCACTTCCTTCAAGACCACAATTCCAATTTCAAGTTTACAAGGCAAAACCTTTCTCCGATTGCAAAAATAGACAGTTTTACACATAGTACACTGTTCAACACTTTGCCAACATAACCAACATGATATGCCCCATCTCTCATGCATAATATATATGAAACCATAGTAAACACTTACCAAATCTTGTACAAAGGTGATCTTGTCCACAAAGATGACTTAGGGTTCTTGAGAGCAAAAAAGAAAATGTTGTGAATATTCTAGAAAAGGCATGGGTGTTGTATTGAAATAAAATCTAATTTTTATTAATATATATAGGTCCCTCAAGTCACTCTTATCCAAATCTTGGCATTAAATGCATTAGTTGCTTGGTCAAATGGAAGAATGGGTCATTTTTGCCCCATTGGGCCATGTCTTTCTTATGATTTTTGGACCTCATTTGGCCCAATGGCACAAGACTCATGTAAGCCCCAACAAATTAATGTATAATTCATCAAATCTCTCATGTTTAACTAATTCCATAAATGTACACGTAGTCATATATGTTCGGAAACATACGGGGTGTTAAGCACACATACAATCTTAACACTTTAGCATGGTTAGCATTTCAAGCACAATAAACATTCAATACCTTTTTGAAATCTATATTAGAAGCCTCTTATATAGTAGCTTTATATAGGCAGCTTGTAATATGTGTAATAAGCCACTGCATCCTCAATTAGAGGCACTTATAAGAGGCACCTCTGCATACAGGTAATTCCTCACTAATACGGTACCTTTGCATAATACTACCCCTTGTAATAAAACTACATATAGTTTTTCACAACTTATGTAATACTAACAATACTCATAAAACATTCATACGATAAACGATAATAGAAATTATGTGACATTCAATAATATCCAAAATAACATCATCAAGTCAACAATACTGGACAAAGTGTATAGTTTTTCCAACCAAGTATGTTGGAAACATTTATAGCAAGTAAAATGTATTATTTTTTGAAAGCTGGAAAACTTTCAAATATGTGCTCCTCAATGTTGAAATAGATGAGATACTTCATATTTTGGTGTGCACATTTTTACAAGTCTTTCAATTATGACCAGTTTTCCCATAGTTGCTGCATGAATTGCTAGATCATTTGCGTTTTCTACCCTAACCTATCTTCATTCTTGATTTTTGTGGTCTTCCAACTTGTCTCTTTCCAATTGTGGGTAATACCTTCTTAGAAGACATATGCAATGGTACATCCCAGGTGCTTGAACCAGAAAGATTGTCTATCCCAAACGCATATGTTTGCAACAAGTTTTGTTTTGTGTAGTATGGGGAGCAGTATTCCTTATACTCGAGATTCTTTTTATACACAACCGCTAAAGCATGAGGGCATGGAAATTCATCTAACTGAAATTTTCCACAACTGCATTTCCTTTCTTGAAGATTAACTGTGAAGTGTGTAATACCATCAATAACTGTATGCAAGTATTTGGATGATTTTCGGACCTATAATTAGTAAAAGTAAATCATTTTAGAATATCCTATTTTGATTAACAGATGCATAAACTAATAAGATTTGAAAATATTACACAAATACGATACATCTGACTTACCTTCAGTTTGTCCGCTTCTTCTCTGTTAAGTTTCCGAATTTCGTGATCTTTTTCACCAAGGATGAAGCCTGAATATTCAGCTTTTGACTTGTTGTTGTTATTCCACTTTTGAGTTTGCAATCGCATAAAATCAAGGAGTGATAGAACTGGTAGCTCTCTAGCTATCTGATTTACTGAATTTATGGCCTCTGTGATATTGGAAGTCATAGTCCAAGTTCTGTTCACTGGGGCATGCACACGTGCCCACTTCGTGTAGCCAATATCAAACAAGTATTCTTTAACTCTGGCATCTATTTTTTCAACCTCTTAATATTTTGATTGAACTCTGATTGTGTGTAAGCCCTTGCCATAGGGTAGAACAACTCAGTAATCTTATGTTGACTTTTCTTGTAGTTTTTCATGATGTTTTTCCACATATGCCATATGCAAGAAAAGTGAGGGACTCTATTATAAACTGTTGCAACTAATCTAATGATACTATCATGTCTTTCTGAAACGATATTCATCATTTCTGTCTCACCATATACAATTTTGAACTGCTCAAAACGCCACTACCATGACACATCATTTTCTGAATCCACTACTGCATAAGCCAGTCTCAGTATACTTCCTACACCAGACAATACTGCTAGTTTAAATATACTGAAATACAATTCTAGCACATAACAATACAATTTGCTCACCTGCTACATCTAATGTGCTAGCTGTTAGCATTGTCCCTTTGTATGCAATTTTGAGGAAACTTCCATCAACAACCACAGTTGGATGACAAAACTTCCATCCTTTTATTGAGGCATTTAGCGCCATAAAAGCATAAAGGAAACTTCCATCCTCAGACTTGTGCAATTTCATATGTGAACCTGGATAAGTTTTTTCTAGCATAGATAAATAGCTTGGCAGTTTACCATATGACTCGGCCGGATTACCTCTTGCTAATTCTAATGCCCTTTCCTTAGCCCTTCAAACCTGCATGTAAATTAACCTTACACCATGATCATCCAACATTTGAGCTTGTATATCACTTGGGGTGTAAATTGTTTTCGTTTCAATTATTTTGTGTAATATAAGAGTTGCAACAATTATTATTGTTGCTTTCCTTTCAGAAGTTGAATTGGCTCCTAGAAGACATACATGTTCGCTGATATAATCTTTAACCTTGAACAATTTGGGATGGTACAAACTTGATGCCCGTAAACGTGAATCACAGTTTTCACTCAAGCATTCAATTTCATAGCTACAGTAAATAGATCAAAACAAGTTCTGAATATGAATAATTTATTCAAAAATTTCATTCAACGGATAAACTAAACTCTTCTAACAAATACACAAAGGCCAAAATAAGATGTTTACTTGCTTGAATTTGATCGAATCACCCTGAATTAAAATTTCTGCAGGATGGACTGGTGCCTCATTGCACTCACTACAATACTCTTTTTCTGGTAGAGTTGATTTTTTTCAATCAATTCCTATCTAGGGCTAGTTATGATAGGATACTCAGAGTATGAATGCTCCTGAATTTCTGCACTTGTTTCCATTCCAACATCTTCAATTGCAATATTAGCACCAAGAATTGAATCAAAATTGTATAAGTCCAAAACTTCAGATATAGAGATTGCGTCAGCTGAGCACAATAATGGAACGAAGCTTGATTGATTATCCTGGACTAGTAATTCTGTTGTTGTGATGCATAATGGGCAGGCTGTAATATCTTGTTTATATTTTCTCACTTCAACATACACTCTAACCCCCATATCATTTCGTATTTCCATTGGTACTAAAAAATCACCGATTGTGTATTTGATACTTATTTTTTTAATGGAAGTATCAATTTTCAATTTGGTCGCAATTGTTGATACAAGAGCTTAATAATAAGTCACCTTCTGAGATTTTGCATCATAAACCCCCCACTTTGAGCAGTTAAAGTATTTGGTTGTCTGTGTGTTGGTACTACGTTGCCAACAGGACATAAATTTGAAACAAGAGCCAAGAAAGTTATGTTTCTAAGTTATAAAGATACTCAGAAGGGATATAAGATATTTGACCCAGACACTCAAACTCCATTTGTACGTATAGATGTCAGCTTTAGAGAAAGTATTTTTCCCTTCAAAGGTGCTAAAAGTGAGCTAGAGGATATCTTCTGCTCAGATCAATCAAATTCATATTCAACTGACATTTAACCTCCACTAGTAGTGCGTATTAGTGAACAAGTAGTACCTGGTCATGAACAATATTTCCATCAACATGATTCATCTATAGTGCAAATCATGACACATATACTGAGGTTACCAATCTTGATGCAACTGTTGCTGATGTTGAATATAAAGCTGATCATATAGCTAGTCCTGAAATAGGATTAATGGATTACCCTCTACCTGATTCTTCCGTAGTCCCTGCAGAGCTTAGAAGACCCTTAAGGACTACTAAACCACCTATATGGATATAGGATTATATGGGAAGAAAGCCTAGCATGGGACTTGTAGGCCAATCCTTATATCTAATTTTAGACTCCATTTTGTAATTACCCAAATTTTTGTTACACTAAAAAAAGGGAGCAAAATTTTCTCTTAGAATTTCTTTAATCGATTTTTGAGAAATTTAAGGCTAGTTTAGGATTGGACAATTTTAGAGGGTGTGTTAGTCAAAAAAAAATTGGCAATAATATGATTATTGGTAGTTATGTTTGATGTGATAGTTGGATAGATAACGAGTTAGGGAGCTGTAGCAACTTTTGACACCTGAAACGGAGTTATAGAATGTCACGCCCCGAATCCCATCGGGACGGATTGGAACTCGTAGCCGACAAGGCCCGAGAGAACCTTTGTCTCTGTTCAATCATATGCATGCCATAAGAAACCCAGAATCACATAATAGCTTTAGATACCAACAATGGAATTCATGGAACATGATATATATATACATATGCGAAACTTGGCCGTTGAGGCCACCAAGTAAAGAACGACATATCCCTTTTACATTTATACACCCACATCCATCTACAAAAGCCTCTAACAAAAGTATTGACCAAAAATGAACTAAAATTCGGGACAAGTCCCCATTTTATACAACATGTACAACACCAAAACATATGTACAACTGTGACTCGGAGAAGCCCCGAACTAACTGGAGCTCACCAAAGATCTGCAACACTGGCAACCTACTGTGGAGGCCTACTAGTACCTGCACCTGCAGCAAGTAAGGTAGATTCCCCAAGAGGGGTCAGTACGAAGAAAGTAATGAGTATGTAAGGCTGTGTCAATACATAAGAACTTTAACGAAAAATACATAACAAGAGAATTCCCAATTATGGATAAACCATCAATCTATATATTTGGAACTGCGTGCATTACTTTTGATACTTACTTCACTTTTGTACCTCTCCTTACTTGCTTGCCAGTCATAAGTTATATATTGCCCGGGCTCAACTGATTAGTGGGAAAATAATATCGTCATGCAGGTGTTCATGTCACCCCATGGATACACCCATAATGTTACGATAGTCATCATGCAGGTGTTTCTTTCACCCCATGGATATCATCATGCAGGTGTTTATTACACCCCATAGATACACTCATTATATTAGGATCGTCATCATAAAGGTGTTTATTTAACCCCATGGATGCACTCACTCATGAAAGATTATCACACTGAGGATTATGACATTTTTGGAAGCACACATATATGCATTTCGTTATCCTTCACTTCATGAGATTGATACTTTTGATAATTGTAACATTATTGGAAGCTTTGGAACACAATATTATTGGAACTTGGAATCATGTCTATAAGTATGTTATACATGAATGACAATAGATCAAGAATAAGATAAATATGATCAACACTAGATGATAACATAAAATGAGATGCCTTAGGAAATCTCGGGAATGAGTAGGTACCATAACAAGGTGTACACTATATGCTGCAGAAGGATACGGAAAGAGGAACATTACATACCTTGTATTCTCAATATGAATATACAATCCTAGAGGTGCATACAATAGTCCCGCTCCTTCTTTAAGTGTCACTCTACAACACAAATAGATAACGGGATTCACATTAACCATCAACTACTTTACAAATGCATATAACATCAATGAGTTACATGTTTGCCTTTAAACATGCCATTTCCCCTTGACAAAACCATTGATGAAATTATTATTCCAAAAATCCCCCAATATTCCATACATTGACCAATACATAAGAATCAATACATTTCACCACAACACTTCTCCTTTACACTTTCTTATTCAGACCACATCACAAATAATCCATCATATTACCTTAATACACCTCATAGCACATATCGGCCAAAATCCCACAATTTACACTTAAAGAAAAATAAAAAGTTTAATAACAAAATCACACCATACATGTTCATATTTTATCCATACCATGCTCTTCTATCAAAGTCACAAGTCATAATTCAAGCTTGAATCTCATGGATCACAAATCTTATATAAAAACACAAAGTACCATGTCCACCATTTCCAAGCATAACCAACATGATATACATAATCTCCCATGCATATAATAAGTTAAACCATAATAATAAACACTTACCCAAGCTTGAAAAATGATGATCCTCTCCAAAAGTTGACTTAGGGTTTTGAGAGCTAAAGGGGTTCTCTTGAAATGTTTTAGAAAAACATAGAAATACATGTGTGTTTGTAATGGATAAAAATCAGGCTTTTTCCCCTTTATATAGGCCCTCAATTTCTATCCTTAGCCACTCTTTGGTATTAAATGTTGGGTCTATAAGGTCAAATGAAAGAATGGGTCATTTGACCCATTTGGGCCATGCATTTTATTCCATTTTTGGGCCTCAATTTGGGCCCAATAACACATTTCAACTTAGCCCACCAATAATCATGCATAATCCATCATATAACTCGTGTTTAAATAAGTCCATAATGTCACGACAATATTATCTTACGAGATTCTCATTCGTCGTCTCAATCGCAAAAATAGAAATTCTAGTCGTCCATGGCTTCCTTGAACATTTATGATACCTACTTGTGCTTCATGATTTGATCTTGTAGGGGTATGTAGAAGTGTATTGAGGTATTTGAAGCTTTAACCAAACTTAAATAACTCCAAGGAACCAAAAGAAACCATATAAGAATCGACGTAGAATTGCGTTGCAAAACGGGCGCGGAATAGCCATACTATGTGTGCCTTGCGCCACTGCCTTGCTTTGCAGCAGTGGCACAAGAATGGGAAGCCCTCTGAATTAGGGGATTGTGCCACACCCCCTGAAATAGGGAGTGGCTCAAGTTTCCATGCTTTGCTGAATTTTTCGGCCATTTTTCCAACACTTGCATATCGTCCAATACCCTATCAAAACACTACAAAATACTTACTTAGTGACCTTAATCATCAAGTAAACATGACTCCAAGTCACCAAATGAGATTGGACTGTGTACGGGGTATTACACAAATGCTCCACAAAATCACAAAACACCTCCTACGAAGGTCTAATTGCACATATTAGGTCCGATATCAAATGTTTCACCAATGACACTATAAAACACATACTCATGGAATCTCAAAACCTAGGTAGCTATGACCCCAAGGTGTCAAATGAGGTTATTAAAGTACGGGGTGTTACATTCTTCCCCCCTTAGAAACATTCGTCCTCGAATGTTAACAACATCGTCTTATGTAAAATAAATGCATCTCTATGTTAACATACGCATACATATACACATAATGCTTTTAGATACTTACTTGTTATTGGTCCACATCCGCACTGTGAACTTCTTCATCCATTTAAAATAGATGGGGATGCTTGGATTTCATCATTTCTTCCGCTTCCTATGTGATCTCCTTTACTTGTTGATTTCTCCAAAGGACTTTTACGGATGCGACATCTTTATTTCTCAATCTCTTTACTTGTCGCTCTAGAATAGCAATGGGTACCTCTTCATAAGTAAGATCCTTCGTAACTTGAACATCCTCTACCGAAATAATACGAGATGGATCTCCTATGCATTTTTGAAGCATCGAAACATGAAATACCGGATGGACTGAGGAAAGTTCCTGGGGTAGTGCCAATTCATACGTAACTTGCCCAAATCTTCTAATGATCTCATATGGGCCTATGTAACGTGGACTCAATTTCCCTCTCTTTACAAACCGCATTACCCTTTTCATCGGTGACACCTTTAAAAACACCCAATCACCTATGGCGAATTCAAGCCCTCTTCTTCTAACATTGGCATATGACTTGTGACGACTGTGAGCCGTTTGTAACCGCTGTTGGATCACTTTAAATTTCTCCATAGACTGATGAAAAATATTTGGCCCAAGTAAAATAGTTTCACCCGCTTCAAACCATCCATTTGGTGATCTACATTTCCTTCCGTACAAGGCTTCATAAGGTGCCATTTTAATACTTGAATGATAGCTATTGTTATACGCAAATTCAATAAGAGGCAAATGGTCATCCCAACTGCCTTGAAAATCTAACGTGCATGCCAGTAGCATATCTTTAAGTGTCTGAATAGTACGTTATGCTTGTCCATCAGTTTGAGGATGGAAAGCCGTACTCAAATTTACCTGTGTACCCAAACTCTGCTGAAAATATCTCCAAAAGTGTGCTGTGAACTGTGCTCCTCTGTCTGATATAATGGAAAGTGGAATACCATGCAATCGTACTATCTCTTTCACATACAACTTCTCATAATCCTCAGTTGTATAGGTGGTCTTGACTGGTAAAAACTGTGCTGATTTGGTAAGCCTTTCCACTATGACCCATATAGAATCAAATTTCCGCAATGTATGAGGCAAACCTGCAATGAAATCCATATTAATCATATCCCATTTCCAAACTGGAAGATTGATACATTGCATGTAACCTCCCGATTTTTGATGTTCCACTTTCACTTGTTGACAATTTGGGCATTGCGCGACAAACTCTGCAATGTTCTTTTTCATATTTCCCCACCAATACACTTCTTTCAATTCATGGTACATTTTAGTAGCACTCGAATGAATAGAATAGCGCGAATGATGCGCCTCTGTCATAATGCGTGTCCTCAACTCATCTACGTTCGGTACACATAATGTCCCTTGACATTGAAGTACCCCTTCTTGTGTAAGGTCAAATGCCTTGGTCAAATTCTGCTGTATATTTTCCTTTAGCTATAATAAAATAGAATCCGCAAACTGCTTCTCTTTCACTTCAGCTATCAAGGAAGATTCTGCTGCATTTTGCACAATAACCCTTTCATCTGGAGATTCAATAAGTCGAACTCCCAAGCTAGCTAGTTGATGTAGATCTTTGATTAGCTATTGCTTTTCAGTCAACTGGCCACTAGTGCTTTCTACTGCCTTGCGGCTTAATGCATCAGCTACTACATTTGCTTTGCCTAGATGATAAAGAATATCAATATCATAGTCTTTTAAGAGCTCTAACCAACTTCGTTGCCTCAAATTGAGTTCCTTATGCTTAAAGAGATATTGCAAACTTTTGTGATCCATATAGATATCAACATGAACTCCATATAAATAATGATGCCATATCTTTAGAGCAAAGACCACCGCTGCTAATTCAAGATCATGTGTGGGATAATTTTTCTCGTGTGGCCGCAACTGTCGTGAGACATATGCTATGACATTACCGTGTTGCATCAATACACATCTGAGGCCAACCCCAGAAGCATCACAATACACTACATAACCTTCGGTACCTTCGGGAAGCACTAAAACTGGTGTGGAGGTTAATTTATCTTTCAACCTTTGGAAGCTTTTCTCACACGCATCATTCCACTGAAACTTTACTGCCTTATGTGTAAGCTTTGTTAACGGTGCAGCAATAGAGGAAAAACCTTCCACAAATTTCCTGTAATAACCTGCCAGTCCAAGAAAACTATGAATTTCTGTCGGTGTCGTAGGTCTTGGCCAATTTTTCACTGCCTAAATATTTTGTGTATCAACCTGTATCCCTTCATCTGACACAATGTGACCCAAGAATGAGACTGATTTTAACCAAAACTCACACTTGGAGAACTTTGCATACAACTTACGCTCATGGAGAATCTGTAACACCTGCCGCAAGTGATTAACATGGTCCTCCAGTGTTCTAGAATAAACTAGGATGTCATCTATAAACACCATGACGAACACGTCCAAAAATGGCTTAAACACCCTATTTATCAAATCCATGAACACAGCTGGTGCATTCGTTAGTCCAAATGACATAACTAAAAATTCATAATGGCCATACCGTGTTTGGAAAGCTGTCTTGGGCACATCTTCTTCTCTAACTCTGACTTGATGGTAACCCGACCTCAAGTCGATCTTTGAAAAACACTTGGCACCCTGTAACTGATCAAATAAATCATCAATTCGAGGGAGGGGATATTTGTTCTTGATCGTCACCTTATTCAATTTCCGATAGTTGATGCACATTCTCAACGTGCCATCTTTCTTTCGTACAAATAATACCAGCGCACCCCATGGGGACATACTAGGCCTAATGAAGCCTTTGTCCAGCAAATCTTTCAGTTGCTTCTTCAATTCATGCAATTCTGCTGGAGCCATTCTATATGGAGGAATAGAAATAGGCTGAGTGCCTGGGCTCACGTCAATGCCAAATTCTACATCCCGTTCTAGGGGTAAGCCTGGAAGATCATCTGGGAATACATCAAGAAATTCATTGACCACTGGAACCGACTGCGGAGTTAGTGGTTCCACTTCAGTATCTTTCACCCGTACTAGATGACATATATAACCCTTAGCAATCATTTTTTTTGATCTCAAATAGGAAATAAATCTTCCTCGTGGTGCCCCTACATTACCCTGCCATTCAAGAACATTTTCTTGCGAAAAACAAAATTGCACCTTCTTGGCCCGACAATCTACCGTAGCATAACAAGAGGCCAACCAATCCATTCCCATAATCACATCAAAATCCACCATGTCTAATTCAATAAGATCGGCCAATGTATCATGACCACACACCGTTACCACACAATTACGGTATACTCTTTTTGCAACAATATATTCACCGACCGATTTAGACACTTCAATTGATTTAATTAATAATTCTGGTGCCTTTGCAAATTTTGCAGCAAATAATGGAGTAACATAGGAAAATGTAGAACCTGGGTCAATCAATGCATACACATTATATGAGAATATAGATAATGTACCTGTGACAACATCAGAGGAAGCCTCTGAATTCTGTCGGTCCACTAAAGCATAAGTGCGATTCTAGACTCCACTAGTACTGGCTGCTCCTCTGGCACCTCTACCACGACCCACAGACGGCACACCTCGACCTACAGAAGGAACCGATGATGATGATGCAACAGTCGATCCCGCAGGTCGCGCCACACCACCCAAGATTCTTCGCGGGCAGTCTCTCATCATGTGACACAACATACCACACCAATAACATACATTCATCCCCCGCCGACATTCACCTGAATGAAATCGTCTATAATACTGACACAACGGGTGAAAAGATCCCGCTGTCTGTGAACCACGACTCCCGCTGCTTTGCCCGGCTTGACTAAAACCCCGAGATCCTCGAAAGTGAGAGAAAGTGCCTGCCGTGGAATGAGAAAATAAAGGCCTAGGTGGTCTATTAACACTCCAAGGCCTGAACTCTGCTTGGGACGCCATAGACTGTCCCGTAGATCTAGCTCTCTTGGACGGCCCTTCTTCAAACCCTTGTGTTCTCCTCCGTTGCCTCTGATTTTCTATTTTCTGTGCAAAGACCTATATTCTAGCTATATCCATGTCCCGATTTAGAGCAAAAATAGTGCAATCTCGTACCAAATACGGCTCCAACCTGTCCACATACCGATGTACTCTATCTGTCATCGTGGCCACTATGTTTGGAGCATAACGAGCCAAGGAATTAAATTGCAGACTGTATTCCCTGACACTCAGATTCTCTTGATGGGGATTTAAAAATTGATCCACACGATCCTCACGGATCTCATAAGGAAGGTAGTGATCAAGAAATACCACCTTAAATTCATCCCACATAGGTGGGTTTGCACCAATCCCACGAGCTTTCTTCCAATCCTCATACCATAATATAGCCTCGCCCTTCAATCGATATGCCGCCAGCTCCACCGTTTCTACACCCGACACATGCCTCACCTCCAGAGCCCTTTGGATTTGATCTATAAAGTCTTGGGGATCTTCATTTGGGTCTGATCCTGTGAATGTGGGAGGATCTAATTTCAAGAAGTCCGGTGTTCTACGACTAGCTACTCTCGCTGCACTGTCATCACCTGTCATTGGGCCACCTTTTCCCTGAACCTGTACAACAACTATTCGAGTCAACATTTGGACTGCATCCTTTAAGTCCTGATCAATGGTAGTATTTACTGGTGGGTCTATAGGTGCTCCTCTCCTACTCGACTCTTCTGGAACAGAGGGAGTGGAGGAAGCTCGTGACACAAATTCATGCTCAGTATCGCCTTGATGAACTTGATCAGGTGGTGGTATACTGGTTCCTTCAACAACAATTTTATCGATCCTCTTACTTTTTCCTCGACCTTTTCTTGTCATCGGCATTTTCTATAATATACAAGAACAACAATATTTATGGTCAGAAACAATCCCACCTATAACTTTGGCTCTAATGCACGATCGAGAAATGAAGAAAAGAAACAACATCCTAAATGTCCCGTAGTCTCCTACTTATAAATGTGGTGCACAACACATTGATAAGTAAGACTCTACTCCGACACGGCTTTGTAGACACCCTTAGAACGACCTGCTCTAATACCACTTTTGTCACACCCCGAATCCCATCGGGATGGATTGGCACTCGTAGCCGACAAGGCCCGAGAGAACCAAGCTTTGTCTCTGTTCAATCATATGCATGCCATAAGAAACCCAGAATCACATAATAGCTTTAGATACCAACAATGGAATTCATGGAACATGATATATATATACATATGCGAAACTTGGCCGTTGAGGACACCAAGTAAAGAACGACATATCCCTTTTACATTTATACACCCACATCCGTCTACAAAAGCCTCTAACAAAAGCATTGACCAAAAATGAACTAAAAGTCGGGACAAGTCCCCATTTTATACAACATGTACAACACCAAAACATATGTACAACTGTGACTCGGAGAAGCCCCAAACTAACTGGAGCTCACCAAAGATCTGCAACACTGGCAACCTACTGTAGAGGCCTACTAGTACCTGCACCTGTAGCAAGTAAGGTAAATTCCCCAAGAGGGGTCAGTACGAAGAAAGTAATGAGTCTGTAAGGCTGTGTCAATACATAAGAACTTTAACGGAAAATACATTACAAGAGAATTCCCAATTATGGATAAACCATCAATCTATATATTTGGAACTACGTACATTACTTTCGATACTTACTTCACTTTTGTACTTCTCCTTACTTGCTTGCCAGTCATTAGATATATATTGCCCGGGCTCAACTGATCAGTGGGAAAATAATATCGTCATGCAGGTGTTCATGTCACCCCATGGATACACCCATAATGTTGCGATAGTCATCATGCAGGTGTTTCTTTCACCCCATGGATATCATCATGCAGGTGTTTATTACACCCCATAGATACACTCATTATATTAGGATTGTCATCATGAAGATGTTTATTTCACCCCATGGATACACTCACTCATGAAAGATTATCACACTGAGGATTATGACATTTTTGGAAGCACACATATATGCATTTCGTTATCCTTCACTTCATGAGATTGATACTTTTGATAATTGTAACATTATTGGAAGCTTTGGAACACAATATTATTGGAACTTGGAATCATGTCTATAAGTATGTTATACATGAATGACAATAGATCAAGAATAAGATAAATATGATCAACACTAGATGATAACATGAAATGAGATGCCTTAGGAAATCTCGGGAATAAGTAGGTACCATAATAAGGTGTACACTATATGCTGCAGAAGGATACAGAAAGAGGAACCTTACATACCTTGTATTCTCAATACGAATATACAATCCTAGAGGTGAATACAATAGTCCCACTCCTTCTTTATGTGTCACTCTACAACACAAATATATAACGGGATTCACATTAACCATCGACTATTTTACAAATGCATATAACATCAATGAGTTACATGTTTGCCTTTAAACATGCCATTTTCCCTTGACAAAACCATTGATGAAATTATTATTCCAAAAATCCCCCAATATTCCATACATTGACCAATACATGGGAATCAATACATTTCACCACAACACTTCTCCTTTACCCTTTCTTATTCACACCACATCACAAATAATCCATCATATTACCTTAATACACCTCATAGCACATATCGGCCAAAATTCCATGTTAATTCAAATAGGGTTCATAAGGTTTTAAGGATAGAAAACCCTAAGATGATGAAATAGGGCAAATTTATGGTTGAATCAGTGGGTAATGGTTCCCAGTAGTTAAAAAGGGATGAATTATTGAAATGGGTGTGTGTTCTTGTTGTTATAGATCAATAACAAGTTGAGCGAGAAGAAAAAGGCAAAAGTGTGGCTTAAAGGTGACTTTGAGCAAGGATTCGAGGTAGGTTACGGTTTATTATAGTAATTAGAGTTGCTTGAATTTGTGTTTATATGTGAATTAAGTATTTGTGATGGCTTTCAAGTACTACTTGTGATTATTGACTGTATTGCATGTATGTATAAATTGGTGTTGAGAATGTGGTGAAATAATCATGATAATGGTGATGATGTTGATGACAATGATGAGATAAATCATGATGTTCATGATGGTTGTTGATGATGTTGATGAGATTGAGAAGTGGAAGAGGAGATGTGCATATCTTGCATTCATACATTTATTTACATGCTTTGAATGTTCAGTTATGATCTTATGTTGTGATGAACTTATTGCTGAATTATATTAAGTGTAATATACATGATTGTGAGTTTATATTCTCCTTAGAGTGAATTGTATAATTGATTGATTTCTTTGATTATAAGTTCTGTGATGATCGCTTTACATTTATTTGATTTACTTATTCGTATGGGGTCGGGTTGAGTCGATCTATGATGTCTACCAGTACGTGTTGTTGTACTAATGCTATATGTACTCTTTTTTTTATTTAGTGCAAGACGTGTTTCGGTATTTGAGACAAGACCCCGCCTTTAGCTAGCAGTTCAGATTCAGTTTCAAGGGTGACTACTGGGCATCCTTTGGATCTTCTTATCATTGTTCATGTTCTTTGTTCCGAGACTAAGACATTTATTTGTTATTTCATTATTGGATATTCTCTTAGCTATCTATTTATACATTTTTAGTTGTTCTTGTGCGGTGACTTCAGGTCCTGGGAATGTAATAAATAAAGGTTTCTGCACTCTATTAGTTTTGGATATTGATGTCACTTTGACAATTATTTAAGTTATTAGATAAATACTCCTCTACAGTTGTTTAAAACTGAAGATTAATACAAGGTGAATGTGAAGGTAATACTTGAGTTAGTAAGGGTTGAGATTAGTATGGTTCTCCCGCCAAAGGTTAGGATGAGTGTCAATCATGACCGTTTGGGTCGTGAGAGAGATGATATCAGAGCACTGGGTTCGTAGATCTCATCATACAAGAACAAGTCTAATAGAATCCTATAGAATGGTACGGAGACATCTGTACTTTTGTTTGGGAGGCCATAGGACTTTAGGAATAAATTCCTTTCATTTTTTCTTTCTTACTATTACTTGATTCCAATTGGTATCTGGTGAGCCAAATTGGTATCTAATCCATTCGCCCTTGTTCGCAAATGGTGAATACTCATTCTACCATAGAGTAGCAGCCGCACCCCAGCAACACCAATAGTAGCACCTACGCTAGTTGTTGGGGTCGTAATTTGGGATAGGCCTTGGGTTAGGGACAAAGTTAGATAGAGAGGACGAAGGGCAGTGCCTCTTAGGGGTGGAGCCCATCCATCTACAGGACTGGCAAGACAAATATCACCATCCCCTCCCCCATAATAGGATGCTCCAGACCTTAATCAGAATGAAGAAGTGGTAGAGAAAAAAGAGATGGTACCTCCAGAGAATGTGGCGTTAACGTCGAATGGTGCATCCCTGGTGCCTTTGTCTACAAAATTAATTCAGCAAGTGTTAGGGTTCTTGAGTAGCTTGGCTATCACTCTCCACACTCTAGTTGTTCCGACTTTCTACCCCAGACTTGCAATATACCGCTGTTATAGTACTAACAATGGATCAGGGCTCTGAAATAGGGGCATATCCCCAAAAGGTACTTGGTCTAGTGATGGCCGATGATGAATATTGACTATTCTACAAGTTCATAAAGATAAATTCCTCAATTTTCCAAGGTACAGAGTCTAAGGATGTATTTGAGTTCCTGATAGATTGTCATGAACACTTGCATAAGATGGGTATTGTTGAAAAACAAGGTGTGGAGTTTGTTTCTTTGTAGTTGCAGGCCGAAGCTAAGCAATAGTGGAGGTAATTTATAGAGTGCAGGGCTTCTGTACTTCCACTTACTTGGGCACAATTTTAGAATGTATTCCTAAAGAAATATATCCCCCGCACCTATCGTGATTAGAAGAAGAATGAGTTTCTAAGATGGTGCAGGGTAACATGCCCGTGGTGAATTATGAGGCCTAGTTTCATGACTTGTCCCGCTATGCACTACAATTGATTACCTCAGAGGAAGAGCAGATTAGGTACTTCGTGAAGGGTCTAAACTCTGGGATTCAGTTGGCTACCCTATTCGTGGCTATGTTTAGGAAGTCCTTTTAGGAGGTGGTTGAATTTGCCAAGAAGGCTGAGGCGCTTGAGAAGAAAGGAGAGGTAAAGGTAGAAGAGAAGAAGGCCCAAACCTCAGGCCAATTCAGTAGCAATTTATCAAAGGGTCGTAGTTTGTCTTGACCTTATCATTAAACCATGCTAATGTCGTAGGGAACACATCTAAGGTCAGTTATCAGCTTTCTTGTACCAATAACTATACACCTCCAACCTCTTAAGTTCAGAGGCCTGCTTTGGGAATTAGGTGTCACGAGTGTGGAGGTTTTGGCCGCATCAAAAGGTATTGTCCTAACTTCTTATCTGCAAGTCAGTTAACTCAACAACTAGCTTCTACCACTCTAGTTTCGGTAGGTTGTGGATGAGAATGAAATGGTAGGGGTTATCCATAGGGTGGGCATGGTTGCAAATATAGGGTTGGCAACTACGCCAACCAAGGTGCAGGATATGTTGGTAGGAAAAGTGCTCAAGCTAGTAGAGGTGGCGATCAGGGTGGTGATAAGGCCCATGTTTATGCTATTCCAGCTCGTCCTAATGTAGAGCCTTCTAATTCTATGATCATAGGTACTATTCTTATTTGTGACCGTATGGATTCTGTATTGTTTGATCCTAGTTCCACTTTCTCTTATGTGTCTGTGAAATTTACGATTGGTTGGGACTTAAACTGTGAATATCTTGATGCTCCTATGTATGTGTCCACACCAGTTGGGGTGTCTCTATGTGTTAATCAGGTGTCGTGTGTGTCTTGTGATGTTTATGGTGTTTAAGACCCTGACAAACCTAGTTATTCTAGATATCGAAGAGTTTGATATTATATTGGGATGAGTTGGTTATCTCCTTATCATGCCATTCCTGACTGTTATGAAAAAGTCATAACTGTAGCAATGACCGACATGGATTATTTAGAGTGGGAGGTACTTTTAAGCCTAATCCTGTAAGGGTTGTGTCAGCAATTTATGCCCAGAAGTTAGTAAAAAAGGGGTGTAGGGCGTTTCTGGCCTATCTTCGGGAAGATAAATCCGTAGTTTCTCCTTTAGCGTTAGTTCTAGTGGTATGTAAATTCTTGGAAGTTTTTTTGAATGATATCTTGGGTATGCCTCTAGACTAAGAAGTCGATTTTTGTATACATTTAGAGCCAGGGACTCGACCCATTTCTATCCTTCCTTATCATATGGCACCTGTAGAGTTGAGAGAGGTAAAGTCTCAGTTGCAGAAGTTGTTAGAAAAGGATTTTATTTGCTTGAGTGTTTCTCCTTGGGGTACACCTGTGTTGCTTGTGAAAAAGAAGGATGGAAGCATGAGGATGTGCATAGACTACCTCCAGTTGAATATGGTGACCGTTCACAATAAATATCCCTCGCCTAGGATAGATAAACTATTTGGTCAGTTGGAAGGGGAAACTATATTCTTTAAAATTGACTTAAGGTTGGGTTATGATCACCTCAAGATTAGGGAGGAGAATATCCCAAAGACTGCTTTTTGGACTTATTATGGGGGCTATGAGTTTCTAGTTATGTCCTTCGGTTTGACCAATGCCCCAACTGCTTTAATGAGAATGATGAACGAAGATTTTAAGTAATTTTTGGACTCATTTGTTATTGTTTTTATTGATGACCTATTGGTTTCCTCAAAAAGTGAAGAAGAGCATGAAACTCATTTGCATACAGTGTTGGGGTTGCTAAAAGAGAGGTAACTATATGCTAAATATTCTAAGTGTGAATTTTGGCTTTCTTCAGTTTTCTTCTTGGGTCACATAGTTTCAAAGGAAGGAGTTATGGTAGACCCACAAAAGGTTGAAGCCGTTAAGAATTGGGCTAGACCGACTAATGTGATAGAAATTCGTAGCTTTATGGGGTTGGCTAGTTACTATTATTGATTTATTAAGGGGTTTGTTTCTATTGCTTCACATATGACCCTCCTTACTCAGAAGGAAGTTCTTGACAAATGTGAGGAGAGCTTCCAAAATCTCAAAAATTTATTGACTTCGACCCCAATACTAACCCTGCCTATTAAGGGTAAGGATTTCATTGTATATTATGACGCCTCACAGTTGGGTTTAGGTTTTGTTTTGATGCAGGATCAGAATGTGACTGCCTGTGCTTCGAGACAACTGAAGCATTATGAGAAATACTATCCCACACATGATTTAAAACTTGCAACTGTTGTATTTGCTTTGAAAATTTGGAGACACTATCTCTACGGGGAGAAGTGTTAAAGGGTTCACAGACTACTACATCCTAAATCACATGTTCACCTAGAGGGATCTGAATCTAAGATAGATAAGATAGATGGAGTTGATTAAAGACTATGACATCTCAATCCTATATCACCCAGGTAAAGGCAATATGATGGTGGACACACTAAGTAAAAAACCAGTGATCAAGGAAAGTTTAGCATGGCTGGAGGTGTCCAGGCACCCATTAGCGAGAGAGGTACAATCTTTGGCTAATGATTTTCTAAGATTGTAGGAATCTAGCGAATGAAGGAGTGGAGGTCAGGTACATATTTTATGACCAAATCAAAAGCAGGCAGTTTAAGGATAAGAAGTTAAGCAACCTCAGAGAAAAAATATTACAAAGGGAGTAAAGAGAGTCCATTCTTGATGATGAGGGAGCATTGAGGATTCGGGAGTGCTTGTATAAACTGCGGGTATGAATTCTAATTCCAACTACTCTAGCAGAGGCTCATAATTCTAAATACTCTATACATCAGGGTGACAACAAGATTTAGAGGGACTTGAGGCAAGATTATTGGTGGCAAAGAATTAAGCGGGACATTGTGGATTTTTTAAACAAGTGTCAAAGTTGACAACAAGTCAAAACGAACACCGAAATCCTAGTGGTACATTTCAAACAATGCCTATTCTAAAATGGGAGTGGGAAAGCATAACAATGGATTTTGTAGTAGGTCTTCTGAGAACATTGAGGAAATATGTTTCCATATGGGTTATAGTAGACCCGTTGACTAAGTCGATTCACTTCATTCCGGTAAGAGTAGACTATAATGCCGCAAAGTTGGCCAAGATTTATGTGAAGGAGATTGAATGGCTAGATAGGGTGTTGATGTCGATTGGTTCAGATAGGGGTACTCAATTCACCTCTAATTTTTGGGAGAAGTTTTAGTCAAAATTGGGTTCTAGGTTGGATCTAAGTACAACTTTCCATCCACAAACCGATGGTTAATCGGAGCGAACTATCCAAGTACTTGAGGACATACTTCGGTCTTGTGTTATAGACTTCGTAGGTCAGTAGGACCAATACTTAATGCTATGCAAATTTGCCTAAAATAATAGCTACAACTCTAGTATTGATGTAACACCCCATACATTCCCAACCCTAACTTGATTGATTGGTGACCAAGGATGTGGTTATAAAACTTAGCTTCGCAAACACTAAGTACGTGTGTTGCATTGGTTTTGTATGGAACAATTGATATCGTACTAGTCAATAGGACTAGACTCATGTAGGAGGAGTTTGAAACTTTTTGAAACATTTTGGGAGTGATAAGTGAGGTTTGAACGACTTCCAAGCAAAGGGTTTTAATGCTAAGAGGTAAGCTAAAGAGTTGAACTTGAAGTATCTAATAGAATCCGCAAAGAAAAGTCGAAGAAACGAAAAAATTGCAACAATTAAGGGTGGGGCGCGCCCAGGGGCGTGCCAGGACGCTTTGGGCTGAAATTTTCAACCCACATGCAGCAAAGGGGCGCGCCAGGCTGGTTTTGCCAAATTTTTTTTTTCGACCAATAGTCGATAAATAGGACTCTTGGGTTATGGTATCATTATTCCATCATAGTAGGACTATTCTTGAGTGGGTTTAGCATCCAAGTTGGGGTTAAATTGTCGTCATAATTATTTTATCAAATTTTGTTCAATTAAGCCGTAGGTGGCTAGAATTTCTTATTTGGAGATTGAAGTTACGAAGTCTCGGGAGTTGAATATTATCAAGACATTTATAGAATTATTTGAACATGAGATATATGGTGGATTATACATTATATTTGGTGGGTTAAGATGATATGGTTTATTGGGCCCAATTTGAGGCCCCAAAAGAGGCCAAAAGACATGGCCCAACGGGTCAAAAGACCCACTCTTCCATTGACTAAGTAAACACCCATGTAATATTGGATAAGAATGAATACAAGGCCTATATAAAGGGGGAAAACCAGATTTTATTCATGAGAAGGCACATGTATTTCTAGACTTTTACTAGAAACCAAAAAGAGATAGTTCTCTCAAATTCTCAAACCCTAAGTCATCTTCTTGGGCAAGATCATCATTCTAAAAGCTTGGGTAAGTGTTTATTCTTATGTTTTACTATATTATGTACATGACAGAGTATGTATATCATGGTGGTTATGTTGACAAGGTGTTGAATAGTGCACTTTGGCTTTTTGCTAAAAGATGTGTCTTCTTGTGAATTAAACTTGAAAAAGGACTTGATGTTTTGATGGAAGTGAATGGTATGGATGATATCTCAAAATGTATGGTGTGTTTATGTCCATACGTTGTTATTTTTCTATATGATTAAATTGTGGAATTTTGGTTATAAAATGTATTGGAGTAACTTGATGGGTTCATTGAGATGTGGTGTTAATGAGAACATGTAAAGGAGGAAATTGATGTGAAAAGCTATTGGTTTGTGATGTCTTGGTCAATGTATAGAATGTTATGGTATTGTTGGTATGAAAAGGCCATGAATGGTATTGTAAAGGGTGAAATAATTTTATAGGGGAAATCATGTAACTCATGGTCGTTTTATACACTTGGAATGTAGCTTGTGGTTAATGTTGGTTTCGTTATGTACTTGTGATGTAGAGTGAAACGTAAGGAAGGAGCGGAATTGTTGTACTCAGATATTGGATTGTGTATTCATATTGGGAAGTGAAGGTATGTAAGGTCACTCTTTCCGTATCTTTCTGCAGCACATATTAGTCACATTGACATTGTACCTATCCTATTCTGAAATGTTCAAAGGTATCCCATTTCCGGTTATTAATTATTGTTACTCACATGTTCCTTATTCCTACATCAATTGTGTTTCACATGATTCATGTTCTTTGGTTAATGTTCCAAGTTCCAATAATGTTACAATCATCAAAGTATCAATATCCCACAAACAAAAGTATCAATCACTCATAAGTGACTGCATTAATCCCTCTTGAGTAATGGTATCAATCTTATGAAAGTAAGGAATGAATTAATGTATGTACATGTTCCCAATGATGTTCCAATCACCAATGTATCACTCTCATAACAAAATTAAAGAGAAGAAGCAATGCAAAGAAGTAAGGCTTACATGGTTACTTTATGTTTCATTGAGTATGGATCACAATCTAAAGGGTATAAGTTCAGATGGAACAATCCCAGTATTATATATTTCTATATTATAGCCCACCAATGGTGGAGGTCCGGTATTATATATTTCTATATTATAGCCCACCAATGGTGGAGGTCCGGTATTATATATATTTATATATTATAGCCCACCAATTGTGGAGGTCCGGTATTATATATTTATATATTATAGCCCACCAATGGTGGAGGTCCGGTATTATATATATTTTATTATGGCTCACTGATCAGCTGGACGTCCGGTATTATATTATGACCCACCTATAAGGTGGATGATCCATAAGATATTATGAACCATTGTAAAAGAAATGAGAGCATATCCCTTGCATGAACATATAAATATGAGGGTTATTATAAGAATGATGATGATAAGAATGAGTGATCAATTAATGAAAATAATAGAAGAAATGAACATGGTTCCACATATTCAGAACGGAGGTCTATCCACATTGATTATTCCCTTATGCTAAATTTCTTGGAAGTACTTATGTATTATACAGTTTCATATGGCCTTACATACTCAGTACTTTCTTCGTACTGACCCCTCTTGGGGGACTTACCTTACTTGCTGCAGGCACAGGTGCTAGTAGACCTCCACAGTAAGTTGAAGATCATTTGCGGATCGTTGGTGAGCTCAGTTGCTTCGGGGCTTTCCGAGTTCATATGTACATTTGTTTTGGCATTGTAAAGGTTGTGTATAGAGCGGGGTGTTGTCCCGACTCTAGGTTGGTTATGGTTATGTATCTGTAGAGGCTTTGTAGATGTATGTGGGAAGATGAATGTAAGAGACGTATGTTCATGTTGACTCGATGGCCCTAACGGCCAAGTTTCTTATATGTATATATCACATGTTTCCATGACTTCCGCTATTGACAACTTATATCTCTATGTGATGGTACTGCTTATTGAGTAACATGCATATGAATAGACATGAGCAAAGATTGGTTCTCTCAGGCCTCATCGGTTTTGGGTGCCAGTCCGCCCCGTTGGAATTAGGGGCTTGACAATCGACATGGCTCCTTTTGAGGCATGATATAGTAGAAGGTATAGGTCTCCAATTGGGTGGTTTTATGCATTCGAGTTGAGACCTTAGGGCATCGACATTTCCAAGGACTCAATAGAAAAAGTGAAATTCATACAGGAGAAGCTCATAGCTGCTCAAAGTTGACAGAAAGAATTTATAGATAAAAAGATGAAAGATGTGAAGTTCGAGAAGGGGGAAAAGGTACTTTTGAAAGTGTCGCCCATGAAGGGTGTAATGTGTTTATGCAACAAAGTCAAGTTGAGTCCAAGGTACATTGGACCCTTTGAGGTTTTTAAGGGGGTGGGGTTGGTAGCATATCGACTGGCCTTACCTCCTAGTATGTTCGGGGTTCACCCGATATTCCACGTGACTATGCTAAAGAATTATCATGGGGATGGTTATTACATCATTTGTTGGGACCCTAAATTATTTGATAAGGAGTTGTCCTACGAAGAGGAGCCAATTTCTATATTAGCTAAAGATGTGAGGAAGTTGAGGACCCGAGCCATTCCTTGTGTGAAAGTTCAATGGAGGAACCGTACTATTGAAGAGGCTACTTGGGAGATGGAGGCGGACATGCGTAAGCGATATCCGCACTTATTCATTGACCTAGGTACTTTTTCATTGCCTTGCCATACCTTTGGGGCTGATTATCTTTTGGGGACGAATGAGTGATAAATAGGTATCTAATGTAATGACCCAAGTTGTCGTTACGCTGAAAGAGAGGGGCAAAATTTGCACTTAGACTTCCCTTAGCCGATTTTTGAGAAATTCAGGGCTAGTCTAGGATTGGACGATTTTAGAGGGTTCATTAGTAAAGTGAAATATGGTAATAATGTGATTGTTGGTAGTGATGTTTGATAATATAATTATATAGATAACACATTTAGGGAGACGTAGAAACTTCCGGCACCTTGAATAGAGTTATAGAACTTCGATTATAGAGTTTACCGTGGAGGGGTTGGTTCTCAATATCGTAGTTTGTGAATTGTGTTGTAAAATGAGCATAAATCAAGAGAGGTCCTGAGTTTCTACCACAGAATGTTGTAGCAGAAAAAATAACCGTTGCAGCAGAAATAGGTACTATTGCAATGGGCCTCTATTTTAAGGCACAAACCATTACAACGATAATTTGCCCATTGCAACAGTCATTTAACCTCTGCAGTGGTAATACGCAGAATTTGATAGTTTTAAAATCCCAAAAATATTTTTCATTCCCCACTTTTTGAAAAACATGAAAGAGCTTTGGAAAAGGCAATTTTTTGTAGAATTTAGGAGGTTTTCATCTTTGGATGTAAGTTACTACATTCTAAACTTGAAATTACTCGTTATAATCTCTACAAGTCATTAGAAAATGATTTATGATGGAATTTGGGATTTAGCCCTAGTTCATGAAATTAATGAAAATTGATGGGAATGGGAATTAAACTAGTAGATAATGATCCTAAGGTACTAGAAAACACTAATGAGTGTAGAATTGAAATTGTTCATGTTAATTCAAATAGGGTTTATAAGGTTTTAAGGATAGAAAATCCTAAGATGATGAAATAGAGCAAGTTTATGATTGAATCAGTGGGTATTGATTCCTAATAGTTAAAAAGGGATGAATTATTGAAATGGGTGTGTATTCTTGTTGTTATAGATCAAGAACAAGTTGAGTGAGAAGAAAAAGGCAAAAGTGTGGATTAAAGGTGACTTTGAGCAAGAATTCGAGGTAGGTTATGGTTTATTGTAGTAATTAGAGTTGCTTGACTCTGTGCTTATATGTGAATTAAGTATTTGTGATGGCTTTCAAGCACTACTTGTGATTATTGACTACATTGCATGTACATATAAATTGGTGTTAAGAATGTGGTGAAATAATCATGATAATAGTAATGATGCTGATGACAATGATGAGATAAATCATGATGTTCATGATGGTTGTTGATGATGTTGATGAAATTGAGAAGAGAAAGAGGAGATGTGCACATCTTGCATTCATACATTCATTCACATGCTTTGGATATTCAGTTTTCATCTTATGTTATGATGAACTTGTTGCCGAATTTGATTAAGTGTAAATATACATGATTCTGAGCTTGTATTCTTCCTAACGTGAATTGAATAGTTGATTGACTATCTTTGATTATAAGTTCTGTGATGATCGCTTTACATCTATTTGATTTACTTCTTCATATGGTGTCGGGTTGAATTGACCTATAATGCCTACCAGTACGTGTTGTTGTACTGATGCTACCTGTGCTCTTCTTTTTGTTGAGTCCAGAGCGTGTTTTGTCATTTGAAACAAGACCTCTCCTTTAGCTAGTAGTTCAGATTTAGTTTCAAGGGTGAGCCCTATGACCGGGCAACCTTTGGATCTTTTTATCATTGTTCATGTCCCTTGTTATGGGACTAAGACATTTCTTTGTTATTTCATTGTTGAATATTATCTTAGCTATCAATTTAGAAATTTTTAGTTGTTCTTGTATGGTGACTTCAAGTCTCGGGGATATAATAAATAGAGGTTTCCGCACTCTATTAGTTTTGGGTTTTGATGTCGGTTTGACAGTTGATTTAAGTTATTGGATAAACACTCTTCTACACTTATTTAAAACTCAATTAAATCATGGTAAATGTAAAGGTAACACTTGAGTTAGTAAGGGTTAAGATTAGTATGGTTCTCCCGCCATAGGTTTGGGTGGGTGTCAATCATGACCGTTTGGGTTATGACACATTTCCTATGTTGCTTTGTCAGCTAATTACACGTCATACCTGTCAATTTTTCTGCTTGTGTTGAACCACAGTATTTCCAAGAGGCATCTCAGGATCCTAAGTGGGTGGATTCTATACAACAAGAAATAGCAACTTTGGAAGCCAACATTACATGGGAGATAGTAACTCTTCCAGCAGATAAGAAAACAATTGGATCTAAGTGGGTATACAAGATAAAACACAATGCTAATGGTGAAGTAGAAAGGTTTAAAGCTAGGCTTGTAGCAAAAGCGTATAATCAAAAGGAGGACTTAGACTATTATGACACTTTTTCTATAGTTTCCAAAATGGTTACAACGAAACTTATTATCAGTCTTGCATCCTTAAAGAATTGGCCTATCTTTTAAATGGATGTAAATAATGCTTTTCTCCATGGTGATTTGGAGGAAGATGTTTACCCGAGCTTGCCTTAAGGATTTCACAAACAGGGGGAGAAGAAGTCTGCAGGTTAATTAAATCCTTATATGGACTAAAGAAAGCTTTCAGACAATGGAACATTAAGTTAACTGCTGCATTAACTGAGGCAGGCTACTTACAAAGTGCTTATAATCATTTCTTGTTTACTAAGAAACAAGGTTCAGAAGAATGTGTTTATTCTCATATATGTTGATGATCTGTTGATTACTGGTAGTGATCTATTATTGATTGATGAAGCTAAGGCTACAACTCTCCATGATAGTTTCAAGGTCAAGGATCTGGAAAACTTGAGAAATTTTCTTGGCATTGAAGTTGTAAGATCAGACAAGGAAATACTGCTTAATCAAAGAAAATATTGCTTGGAGTTGATTTCTAAAGTTGGTCTTAGTGGTTCTAAGGCAGCTCTTACTCATTTTGACTCCAATTGTAAACTCACTACTGTGGAATATGATAATCACATCGAGAATGCCAATGATACAGAAATTGATGATATCACTGGCTATAAGTTAATTGGTAAACTCATCTACCTTACCATTACTAGACTAGACATATGCTTTGTTATGCTGGTGTTGAGCCAGTTTATGCAATGACCCAAGCAATAACACCCGGATGTAGCCTTAAGGATACTCAAATATCTTAAAGGTACTCTAGGGCTTGGCCTTTTCTTTACATAGAATGCAATAACCTCTCTCATTGTCTTTTGTGACTCTGATTGGGCAAGCATGCCCAAATACAAGACGATCAGTGATTGGATATGCAGTGAAACTAGGAAGTTTTTTGATTTCTTGGAAGTCCAAGAAACAACAGACTGTCAGTAGAAGCTCTGCAGAAGCAGAATACATGAGTATGGATGCAACTGTTACTGAAGCAAATAGGAGAACTAGTTTTCTACATGAATTGAATATAGACGTGTCATCTCCAGTTACTTTGTTCTGTGACAATACAGCAACAATTCAGAATGCATATAATCCTATATTTCATGAGAGGACAAAGCACATTGAAATATATTATCATATTGTTAGAGAAAGGATCAAACTTGGACTCATTAGCCCTGACTTCATTCCTACATCTTGTCAACTGGAAGACATACTCACCAAAGGCCTTGTGCTGCTCAACATCAGTTGTTAGTATCCAAGATTGGAGTTCTTGATCCATTTCAAACACCAACTTGAGAGGGAGTATTGATATTAGAGTAGTTAAGGGTTAGTTAAAGTGAGTCATTAGTAATCTGTTGGAGAAGTTAGACTAGAGGGTAAAATAGGCTCATCACTATTTGACTTAGACAGTTATCATGTCTATAAAAACCAACTCAATGTAACAGTTCCATTGATTCATTCAATAAGAAAATATCTTCTACTTCTTCTCTACAATTGTTCTCTACATGTGTAATAATAAAGCTCATTAGCTCATTTTCTCGAAAATTATTTCATTTTATTTTAATTTTGTTTGGCAGAGCTGCTTGAGCTTGAATTACCACATTGAGTTTGAATAGTGAGACATAAATTTGATTGGCTTATGCAAAGATTAATTTCAAGAAACACTCATGCTCCAGTGAAAAATTTCCAGAAATTTACAATATTGCAAGATCATCAACCACCTTGTTAATCAAGGTATGGTAACTTAAACTATGAGAATTATTTTCAATCTTTTTATCACTGTTAATTTTGGGTCACGAGATAAGTTATCAAATAAGGTGTGTTGGACTGTGAAAGAAGCAATCCAAGGAACTTACATGAGATTGGAACTGTTGTCTTCGGGAGTTCCCCATACTCCCAAAGATAGGTAATTTACAAATAACTTAATCATCTTAGAATTAAAACTTTTCAACATATATAATAACCTAGCACAATAATAATCATTTTGCTTGTGCTAAACAACGAACGAAGTAGCAAGAAATCAATATCTTTCTAAAAGATGAAGAAGAAAATACTAGAAAATGGGCCTACAGCAATGGTATGAAAATTGTTGTTATAGGCCTCAAAACCGTTGCACTCATACTATGGAAACGGGGTCTTTGCCGGCCGCAGTAGCTTGCGTCACCATAGCTAAATGGGAAAGGTTCTTGTAACAGTTCAAAAAAATATTGCTTAAGGTACACATATTGCAATGGTTATTTATCCCTCAATAACGACAATTTCATACAACAATTGGAACAGTTTAAACCATTGCATTTTATGTTTAGCAGTGGTTCTATTGTCTTTATAGCAACATATTTTTTAGCTCAATTATAACGGTTATAGTATTTTTGCAACATTTTTTAGTGTATGTTGCAACGAATTGTTTGTTCAACTACGGTTATCATAGTTTTGCAATAGTTTTTTAGTTTATGTTGCAACGAATTTGATAAATCAATTGTGACAGTTATTATTGTTATGGCAAAAAGTTTTTGACATTGATCAAAAGTGCTACTGCAACGGTTATTCTTTACCTATTGTAACACTTCTCATATGTTCCAACAATTGGTAGCCTATGCTTTATAAAATGCTACTGCAATAGCTCTATTTTACCTATTGGAACAGTTCATATATGTTCCAATAGCTTGGGCTATAATTATAAATATTTGACATACGAAATTGTAAATACCATGAAAGATGATAATTACTAAATAAAACTAATTGATTCTAATTCAAATATCCCAGTCATACCAACATCCACCACAGGCGCAAAATGTACAAAATATAAGAGTCATAATGTCACCCTCCATATAGGCGCAAAATGTACAAGTCATAATGTCATCTGCCAAAGGTGCAAAAAATCAGTCGCAATATGATCCATGGGCAAAATATACAGCAGTTGGCACATGTTTCAACTAGATAACAAAATAAGACTTCATTATATCATCAAAAGATCTGGTCATACAAGAGTTTCAATCACTTTCAAGCAAATCTCAAATGTCGTCCTCATCAATATTTCATCACCACCCTAATTGTTTTCCCTGCAAAAATCGATAAATAAAAGTTATGAACCAATTTTCATCATTTATCTACAAGAACTTCAATAAGTTTCCTTCGGCAAATAAAAACATTACTACCAAGTCAAGGCTAACAGATGCTTTATGAAGTCTTATACAAGGCAGTGAGATGAAATGAGAAAACCAACATCTAGTCTACTGATGCATTACCAAGTCTTATCCAAGGCATTGAGGTGAAAGGAGAAAACCAACATCTAGGCTAATAGAAACATTGAGCCAACAAATATATGGGTTCTTAGTTAATTCTATAGTTTATTAACATATAGAAGTAATCCAAATAGTACCATATCAATTATAGCTCCACAAGTTAGAATTTGAGATTGTTATTGCCTTAGATGTGCTAATGTCAAGTACCGGCAAAGACAGATTAACATATACTACAAGAAGGATGCCTTTTAACATACTATAAGTGTCAATGTCAATTGAACATACCAGCAGATGCATTTTAGCATACTAGAAGTGTCAATGTCAATTGGACATACCAACAAATGCATTTCAATATACTAGAAGTGTCAAGGTGAAGTGCAAAACATACCAAAACATACTACAAGGTCAAAGGCAAGTGCACAACAACATATGTTCACTAAATTTGTCTTCCTTTCTTCAATACATAACAAATGCATTACTTAAATTTGAACAGATTTTGATTTTCAGATGCATTATCAAGTCTTAATTTTGAACTTAACCTTATACTTTCAAATTTAGGCAAAGAATCTTTAATCAAAGTAAGTTTAAAAACTAATCAATATAGAGTCATTAACTACATTGCAGACTCTAGTTAGTCCCTTTATGAAGGATCACCGTT
This sequence comes from Capsicum rhomboideum, assembly GCA_031232105.1. Taxonomy (NCBI): domain Eukaryota; kingdom Viridiplantae; phylum Streptophyta; class Magnoliopsida; order Solanales; family Solanaceae; genus Capsicum; species Capsicum rhomboideum. Next base: position 155,996,428 of record CP124714.1, read on the forward strand.
ATACTAGTATCAGGATGTTAAATCACAAAATTCAGTCCATTTTAAGAGCTCGTTAAGTTTCTAATAGTAATAATATCCATAACATTAACCAAACAGATTCTAAATAAAATCATACATACAGAGAACCAAATCCAAAACCACAACATTTGAATATGAAAATCAAAACCACAGCATTTGAATACCTGTACCAAAACCAAAAACAAAACCACATCATTTGAATACCAAAACCAAAGCCATAACCACAACATTTGAATACTAGTACCACCACCAAAAACAAAACCACATCATTTGAATACCAAAACCAAAACTAAAACTAAAATCAAAACCACAACAGTTGAATATCAAAACCAAAACCAAAGCCCAAACCACAACATTTGAATACAAGTACCAAACTAAAAATAGAACCACACTATTTTAATACAAAAACTAAAACCAAAACTAAAACACAAACCAAAACCAAAACCACAACATTTAAATATCAAAATCCAAACCACAAAAACTAAAACCACAATATTTAAATACCAAAACCATAGCATTTGAATATCAATACCAAAGACAAAACCACATATACACATATTCTAGAGTACAAATAACAAAACCACATATTGTGAATAAGATCACACATACAGAGAATCACAACATTTGACCTTGACAACAACTTTGGGATAATTGGCAGATGAATCAAAACTAAAATAGAGCAATGAAAGAAAAAAAATGCCAGCAGCATCCCAACAGACAACTACGAATAAAGAAGAAGAATAAGAAGAAGAAGAATAAGAAGAAGAGGAGAATCTACCCTGATTGTTGCTACTAGCAGATGGCTGATTGATTGGTTGGAAATCTTCTTGTTGTGATTGACCATAAGTTCCTGCCAATATCTCAGCATCTAATTGAAGCCCAGGGTACATACGATTAAGGTGTCTAAGAATGTCAACTAAGACTTCATGGTGTATGCTTTATTTTTATTGTTCTAACTTTTCCACCATCCTATATTCTAATTCATCCAACTTTTTTGCATCTCATTGGTAGCAGTTACAGAGGACTCAACACTTTCCTTCTCTTTCAGAGTAGTTTTAGTAACTCTTCGCCCATACAATCTCATAAATCCTGGATGTTCAGGTCCCATGACAGTAGCAAAGCATCAATAGATTCTCGGCCTTCTTCACTTTGTTGACTTTGCAGTCTTTCCATTTCAGCCTACAAATCAAGTTCAAATGAAGAGAATTGAAGTTAATCTAACTAAGCCTATATAATAACAACTAAAAAATATCAAAAATAAAGATGATTAATACAATTTTAATAATCGTATCCTCATCAGTGTCCTTGTATGCTGACCAGGTTTTTTTAATCTTGCAGCCATAAAGATTTCCTTAAGTGATACATCACCAGAGGTTTCATTCTCTTTTTTCCTAACTATATAAAAGTTAGTATCAATAAACTTTTAACGATAGCAAATTCATAATTAATGATTTAAGCAGAGAACTCACTAAGTTGTTGCGTATCACAACAAAACTCATTTTACCAGCAGTACGCAAATTCTTCAATTTTTTTATTCTTTGTATCTTTTCACTCATTTTCTGCAAATAATATAGTTATGAAATGTACTTAAACATGAAATCAAGAACATAAGAGTTAGTCTAATCGCTGAGAATATAATAACCCGATTGATCAACTTCTTAGTTTTTCTCATTCACAATGATCATATAAAGCAGTGTTCCTACAATTCTAAAACTGTATTGAAGGATATACATGAAAGAGAACCAACTTAAAGTATGCATGATTCATATCTAACCTTGAATCCATCACTGTCCCAATACTTGAGAAGATCCTTGAAATCATATTCTGAAACTTTGCAAGGCTTGTTTGCCAATCAAAGAGTGTCAGTTGCAAATGGTTTATAATGTTTCCTATACAAGCAATTCTTATACTTCCTCCGACCAAATTGAATTCCATTTAAAACCCACTTTTTTCCAACGTCAGGAATTTTGTATGTCTCCTACAATTTGTTCTTTGGGTTAGTAATGTAAAAACTACAAAATATTCTTAACTAAAATAAGGGAAGTAGGAAAGCAAGCCAGGGTATATTCCCACAGATCTTCTTTGGTATCCACATTACTCTAATTGTATCTATGAAGAGGACAAATCATAACATTTCTTGGCAAAGTTCCAAGAAAGCTACCCAGTTGCTACTATTGTTTTTGTAGGACGAATCGATTGTTTGTACCTACTAAGAACAATGACTTTACGATCTTTTGGAGAATGTACATGTAGAATTGTGGTACTTTCTCTCTTTTTATGTTGAATCAAAGGGCCTACAATGATACGAAGCAACGTTACACAACCTATTAAACAACAATGTAAACTGATTCAATAGTAAAATGTATATTTATATATTCTTGCCTTGTTCTCTGGATAGATCATTTTCTCTCGAATCTAGTGGTTCTTCTTGCACTTGGTCCTATACATCTTATTCTTCTAGATTGGAAGAATATCTTGGCACTTTTTGCATTTGTTCCTCTGCAACTTCTGTTCCAATAGTAGAAGAATCCATAGGCTCTTTTTGCACTTGTACCTGACCAACTTGTGCTTTTAAAGTAGTAGAATTTTGAGTAACCTATTGAATTGGTTCCTGTACAACCTGTGCTTCAACAATGAAGGATTTCTGACACACTTGTGTAATAGGTTCCTTCCTAGACTATGGTTTTGCAGTAGTAGAATTCTGAGAATTTTGTTACACTTTTTTCTATATACCTTGTACTATCAGACTCAAAGAATTTTGAGGAGACTTTTGAGGTACTTGTTCTTGTATAGCTTGTGCTTTAAGACTCACAGACTTTTGAGAAGACAATTCCTGTAGAGCTTATGCATTCAGAGTGGAAGACTTTTGAGGGGACTTTTGAGGTAGCAGTTCCTGTATAACTTGTGCATTCAGAGTGGACGACTTTCGAGGAGACTTTTGCGGCACCAATTCCTATATATATTGCGCTACTAGATCAACAGAAGAGTTTTGACACAAAATATGTTCAACAGTCAGTTTTTTTCTCAATGACGAAAATCGTTTGCATGCCATAGATGTAAGACTTCCAGCCGCCATGTACTTCTTTGCCTTCACATTTTTTTCTTTGGACTCATGACTGCTGAATCAAGCAAAAGAATAGTACACGTAAGCATCGCATCACCCTATAAATGGCTTAAATGTCAGTTAGTCTAGCTACTACTAGTTAATAGAGTGGCAGAGAAAAGCAGGCACCAAATACATAATTTTTAAACAACTACATTAAGAACATGGCGACTATCGTTTAGGAAATAGATAGTTCAATATAAACAGTAAGGTATTTTATTTTTCATACAAATAAAACAAACAAGTAGTAGTAGCAAACCTTTCTGTAACTCTAGTCAGTCAGTATTAAAGCCTATTTTTCGATCCCTTCAATGGTTCACTAAATCAGATATTGAATCTCCTAAAAAATTGAAGCAATTGATCAACACAAAATTCTAAGGAAAAAGAACAAATAAAAAATGAATAATGAGGATATAATTAAGAAACATAACCAAACTATTGCTATCAAAAGCCCTTTATCACTCACTCAAGAAAACTAAAACATGCTCAAAATTCTAAGTTAAATAGATATAAATAATGAGGAGCATCAGGTTGATGCTATCAGCAAAAGTGTACAAGAATCAAAGTCCTAATCTACAGTCAATGAGCCAACAAAATCAACAAAAGTGTCTATTACAGCAGACCAAAATAATAACAGTTAAACAAGTTTACTAGGCAACTAGAATTTAGACAAATGTTCAAACTAGCTATAGAAGTTTTGAAGAATCTTATTTAATCATTCACCTCCAACCAATCCCAATCAGTATCGTCATAATCATCCTCCTCTTTTAATGTTTCCATAGCTGTATCTTCTAAAAATTGTGCATCAGGTGGCATATCAGCAACATCAATGGGGATGTCCTCTCTTGACCATCGAATTTAACATCGGGTGCTGTGTTCGAGGGACCAATGTCTTCAGAAGGCTTCCTCCAAAATACCTCTCCTATGTTAGGATAGTTTTCTTCCTCTAAGTCATACAAATCAATGGGGATTTTATTCCTTGCGTAATTAATATATGTCTTAGTTGGATCTTCCACATAAAACTCTTGATGCAATTGAGACACCAATACAAAAGGGTCATCCGTACTACGTAATCTGTTGAAGTACACACGGGTCAACCCAAATTCATTTTTTCATTATAATACCAAGAAAATCTAAATAGTACAACACTAACATGACCCTAATAATCGAGCTTGATAATATCTTGAATGGCACCATCAGAGATAACCTCTCCATCAATGGGATTCTGATCCTGGGCACTAGCAAAACTATTAGTTTTTGCAGCCAAAGACACTCTACTATTTTAAGACTTTTGTGTAGAATCTCATTGTAATATATGAAACTGGTATCCATTAATGAAATAGGAAGTATAGCTTGTAGTTTCCACCCTATTACACTTCAACTGTTTCAACCTTCTCTTTGAACCAGTTACCGAATTCTTAACTGTGAATCCTTGCTCTTGTCCATGCATTTAATCTAACATTACTGTCAAATATAAATTTATATTCCCTGTAATGAATATTTAAAATACAACCATTAAGAATTTATAAATGAAGTTTACAGTACCTTAATAGTAATAAAATAAATAAAGTTAAAAATATAAAGACTTACTTGATAAAATCCTCAACTTGTTCATGTCCGATGTTGAACATTACATATCGATGTGCTTTAGAAAATAACTGTTGATCCATATTCAGAGGTTTTTTTTTATTTTTTTCTCTTTTCTAATTGGATGACTGAGCTTCTAGAATATAGGAGGCACATTATCTTGCTCTTGTTCAACATCCTCATCATCTTCAGTTTGGGATCTTCTGAATCTTGTCTTCACTCCATCATGTAAGAATCTCAAACAAAAGGTGAAGCACTCTTAGGCAATAAACCCCTCTACTATTGAAGCTTTCGGATTATATCGATTATGAACAATGTACTTAAATTCACATAGTTATCTCTCCATGGGATACATATAACAAAGATGATTTGGACCCCCCATCTTAATTTCATCTACCAAAGGGATAGGCAAATGTTCCATTATGTCAAAAAAGATTGGAGGAAATATCTTTTTAAGCTCACATTCAATTTCATTGATTCTAGCTTTTAATCCCTCTAGATATGCCCTCTTTATTACCTTACTACATATGGCTTTACAGAAGTACCCTAACCTAATCAACACTGTTGCAACATACTTAGGCAATGATTTACAAATTGCAATCTACAGTAAGTAATACATCATAACATGAGCATCATTGCTCTTATAGCCTGATATCTTCATTTGTTTCATATCTACATGCTTTGATATGTTAGAGGCACACCCTTTTGGTTATTTGGCATTTTTAAACACTACAAAACACTTTCTTTTCTTCTGGTTTCATGGAAAAATAGGATTTAGCTAAGTATACTTTGCCATTTGTATTATATTTTACTGGATGCATCTCCCTCCTTATCCCCATTATTTGTAAGTCATAGCAAGAATTAATGTGATCCTTTGACTTTCCTAACACCTCTAGTAAAGTCGCAAGAAAACTATCAAAAAGGTTTTTCTCAATATGCATCACATCTACATCGTGCCTCAACTTATTTGCAGGCCAATATAGTAATTAAAAGAAGATGGATCTTTTCTTCTATGGACCCTCAGTAGTCCGCCGCCTTTTCTTTTGGCCTTTTACAAAAACATTGTAGAAATCTTGTAGCTTTTCAACCACTTCTATGTCCGACAAAGGTGTAGGTGCAGGTCTATGATTCTCCACACTATTAAAGGATTTCTTGTATCTTCGATATGGATGATCAGGAGGAAAAAATTCTCGATGACCCAAGTAACACATCTTACGACTATGCTTGAGATATTGAGAAGATGTGCTATAGTTACAAGTTGGACATGCCAATCTCCCCTTAGTGCTCTATTCACAAATCATTGCTAGCACTGAAAAATTACTAACCATCCATAACAAAGCTGCATGCATTTAAAATATTTGGTTTGTATGAGCATCATATGTTTCTACCCCAACATCCCATAGCTTATTCAACTTATCAATTAATGGTTGTAGGTACACATCAATATCATTTTCAGGAGATGATGGACCTGGAATGATCATTGACAATATTATGTACTCCAACTTCATGCAAATCCATGGTGACAGATTATGGAACCATGTACATTACATTTATTACTTTACATTACTTTATTTGCTTTACTTTACTTTACATCATCCATCATTAATCATGAACCATATAATGCCCGGGCCCCAAGCTGATCAGTGGGTAATCAATAGTAATCGGGATCGACCCATGCTAGGCTTTTCCTTTGGCCCTGGGATACCACCCGTAGCGGGATTGACCCATGCTAGGTGTTCTTCTCACCCCTGGTATACCACCCGTAAATATTGGGATCGACCCATTCTAGGTAATTTAACCCCTGGGATACCACCCATGAAACATCTCTCCTTTTTACAACATTACTTCTTTAATCTTTGAAATAGCTCAATCAATGGTTACTTCATTTTGGGAACTTTTGAATATAACATTATTTGAACTTGGAACCATGTTCATGATTATGTGACACAAGTATGACAATAGACCAAGAATGAGATATATATGATTAACAATAAATGATAACTCGAAATGAGATACCTTAGGACATTTCGAAAATGAGTAAGTACCATAACAAGGTGTACACTATATGCTGCAGAAGGATACAGAAAGAGGAACCTTACATACCTTGTATTATCAATACGAATATATATAATCTTATATGTGCATACAATGTCCCGCTCCTTCCTTATGTTTCACTCTACAACACAAATACATAATGAAATTTACATTAACCACCAACTACCTTACAAATGCATATAACGTCCATGAGTTACATGTTTGCCTTTAAAATGTCATTTCCCCCTTGACAATACCATTGATGAAATCATCATATCAATAATCCCACAATATTCCCAACATTGACCAAAATATCATAAACCATTAGCATGTTGCACCAAGTTTATACTTTCCACTTCTTCATCAATATAACATCACAATTACTCCATCAAGTCACCATAATACACTTCATAACAAAATATCGACAATAATCCCATAACTTACACTTTTGGCAAAATAACAAGTTAAAGAACAAAATCACACCAAGTTTCTCCTTTATGTTTCTTCAATACCACCTTGTCACAATTATTTCATCAATTCACTCCAACACATGTCATAACGACATATCGCCAACAATTCCATAATTTACACTTATGAATAATAATAATAATAATAATAAGTTAAGGACCATAAACACATCATACATGTTGATATCTCATCCATACCATTCACTTTTATTCAAACCTCAAGTCCTTGTTCAAGTTTAAATAACATAAATGACACATCTCTTACAAAAAGCAAAAGTGCCATATCCAACACTTCCAAGCATAACCAACATGATCCACATAGTCTCTCATGCATATAATATGTTAAAGTACAAGAATAATCACTTACCCACGCTTGGAAGATGATGATCTTGCCCAAGAGTTGATTGCTTTAAGGTTTGGAAATGGAGAGAAAAGTCTAGAAATGTTATGAGAGATTTTGTGAATAAAAATCTGCTTTTGGACTTATATAGCCTCCATTTAATGGTTATCTTGATCCACTTGGGTCAATAATTGATGAATTAAAGGAAGAATGGGTCATTTGACCCATTGGGCCATGCATTTTCGCTCAATTTTGGGCCTCAAATTGGCCCATTAACACATATTACCTTAGCCCACTAAAATCAATGTATAATCCATCATATATCTCATGTTTAATTAATTCCATAATAGTCACGACAATATTCACTTACGAGATTTCCGATCGTAGCCTCAATCGCAAAAATAGAAATTCTAGTCGCTCATGGCTTCTTTTTTTTTTTTTTTTTGAACATAATTTGTTAAAATACTTGTGACGAAGAATTAACCCCACAAATGCTCCACAAAGTCACAAACACCACCTACTGCCAAGGTCTAATGTACTAGCACACTATCAAATTTTTCCATCAATAGCAATATGAAATACTCACTTATGGCTCTCGAAACCTAGGTAAGCATGGTTCAAGGTTGTCAAGTAGTGCCGGGAATGTACGGGGTGTTACATCCTTCCCTCCTTAGAAACATTCGTCCTCGAATGTTAGTAACATTATCTCATTGTAACAACTTAAGTAAAAGTGCATCCTTCACATTATCATATACACACATAATACTTGTAAAGACTCACTTATTATGACTCCAATTCCGTATCTTAACCTTTTTCTTCCGTGTACAACAATTACGATCACTTTAGATTTAATTATTTCTTTGGTTTCCCTTGCGATTTCTTCTACGTGCTAATTTCTCCAATAGCGCCTTTACGGGAGCTACTTCTTTATTTCTCATTGCTTTCGCTTATCGATCTAGAATAGTAAGCAGTACCTCTTCACATGTGAGATCTTTTGTACCTTGTATATCTCCACTGGGAGCAATACGATATAATCTTCTATACATTTTTAAAGCAACGAATATAAAATACTGAATGAACTGTGAAGAGTTCGTGGACTAGTGCTAATAGATACGCAACTTGCTCAAATATTTGGACAATTTCCCTTTCTTTCCGAATCTCATTACTGTTATTTTTTTTTAATTTTTTTTTCATTGGTCACACTGTCAAAAATACCTAATCACCTATGGCACACTTGAATTCCCTTCTTCTAATATTGGCATATGATTTGTATCGACTTTGGGCCATTTGTAGCTGCTATTATATCACCTTCACTTTCTCTATAGCTTGATGAACAAAATCTGACCCGAGCAAAGCTAATTTCATCAGCTGTAACCCATCCAATTGATTATCTACATTTTCTTTCATATAAAACTTCGTAAGGTGCCCTTTGATACTTTTAATATAAGTAATTTCCATAAATGATAGATGTTCATCCCAACTACCTTTAAAGTCCAATGTACAAACTCGTGGAATATCTTCAAATGTTCATATAATACGTTCTGTTTGTCCATCCATCTGAGGATGACAAGCCATACTTACATCCACCTGTGTACCCATGTTTTACTGAAAAGACTTCCAACACTGTGCAATAAAGTGAGCTCTCCTGTTTAATATAATAGTGGGTGGAACCCCATGTAATCGTACTATCTCTATAACATACAACTTTGCATAATGTTCAGTTGTATCGGTGGTCCTAATTGGTAGGAAATACGCTGACTCGGTAAGCCTGTCAACTATTACCTATATGGAATTAACCTTCGCAGTGTACGAAGCAACCCTGTGATTAAATCCATGTTATTCGTGTTCCACTTCCAAACTGGAAGGGTAATACATTACATAAAACATACAGATTTCTGATGACACACTGTTAATCAGTGACCGCTTGGACATTGAGCTACATGTTCTATAATGTGCTTCTCATGTATCCTTACAAAGACATCTCTGCCACACCATGGTACATTTTGGTTGCTTCCGAGTGAATGAAATACTGTGAATGATGTTCTTCTGTCGTAATTCATTTCCTTAACTCATCTATACCCAGTACACACAATCTACATTGGCGTTAAAGTACTCCCCCTTGTGTTTGCTCAAATATCTTTGTCGAACTTTGCTGTACATTCTTTTTCAATTGAACTAAAAATATGACTTCCATATTGCTTTTTCCTTTATCTCAGATATCAATGAAAATTCTGCCACATTTGACACTATAATTCTTTCATCTGGAGTTTCAAGAAACAAAACCCCATATTGCCTATAATACTTCCTACTGCCTTGCAGTTTAATGTATCAACTACCCTACTAGCTTTTCTCGAATGATGCAAGATACCAATGTCCTAATCTTTTAATAGTTCAAGCCACCTTCGCTATCTCAGATTCAAGTCCCTCGGCTCAAAAATATATTACATTTTCTTATGACTAGTATATATGTTAACATGAATCCCTTACAAATAGTGACACCATAACTTTAAAGCAAATATCGTAGCTGCTAGTTCAGGGTCATGTGTTTGGTAATAATTTGTTTTCTCATGTGGCCGCAACTGTCGTGAGGCATATGCTATTACCTTATCATGCTACATCAATACGCATCCGAGGCCAACCCCAGAAGCATTACCATACATTGCATATCATTCTTATGCCTTCGTGAAACACTTAAAACTGGTGTGGAAGTTACTTTATCTTTCAACTCTTGGGAACTTTTCTCACATGCATCATTCTACTGGAACTTGATTGCCTTGTGTATAAGCTTTGTTAAGGGTGTAGGGATAGAATAAAATCCTTTAACAATTCTCCTATAATAATCAACCAGCCTAATAAAATGATGGATCTCTGTAAGCATCGTAGGCCTTAGCCAATTGTTCACCATTTCTATCTTTTGCGTAGCAATTTTCATTTCTTCATCCTATACAATGTGACTCAAGAACGACATGGATTGTAACCAAACTTCATGTTCATAAAAGTCTATAACACTTGCTGCAATATGATTCGCATGGTCCTCTTGTCATTCTGAATACCATCACCAAACATGATCACACACACATTTAAAAGTGTCTTAAACACCCTATTCATTAAACCCATAAAAACTACAGGTGCATTCGCTAGCTCAATTGACATACTAAGAATTCATAATAACCATACCATGTTTGTAATGCTGTCTTGGGTATATCTTCATCATTCATTTTTTTTTCAGCATTTTATCATCATTCATTTCATCATTTCATCATTCATTTCACTATTTTTTTTCTAACCCCGTAACTGATCAAACAAATCGTCAACTCTGGGGAGGGAATATTTATTCGTAATTGTCATCTTATTCAGTTGTCGATAGTCGACACACATCCTCAATGTACTGTCTTTCTTTTGTACAATTAACACTGGTGCACCCCAAGGGAACATACTAGGTCTTATGAATCCCTTGTTCATCACGTCTTTTAACGTTTTCTGTTTTCTTTTTTTTCCTTTTTTTTCCCCATAACTCTGCCGGGGCCATGCTATATAGGGAAATAAAAATAGGTTGAGTACCTAACGTCATACTAATACCAGCTCACACATCGAGGAATTTATTTACCACCAGAACTGATTGAAGAGTTGGTGGCATCACATAGTATCTTTCACTCTTACTAAATGACATACGTATTCCTTAGAGTATCCTTTTCTTTGCTTTAAGATGGGGGATAAATTTTCCCCTTGGTGCCCCCACATTTCCCTAGCCATTCAAAAACATTCTTAGTTTGGCAGTCTACTATCGCGCAATCCCTTGATAACATCAAAATTTCACTATTTCCAGCTCAATAAGATCAACCAGTGTCTCACGACCACAACAATTACTATGCACTTATGATATACTCGTTTAACTACAATAGATTCACCATCTAGTGTATTAACTTCAAGTGACATAACTAGTAATTCTGGTGTTCTTTTGCATTTTCAGCATTTAATGAAATATCATATGCTTTATGAATCAATCAATACGTATACGGTACCTGTAGCTACATCAGGAGAAGCCTCATTTTGTGTCCCGACATACCACGCCAACCACAAACATTCAGCCCCAACCGACATTCACTTAGACAATAACTTTTATAGCACTAACACGGCTGACAAAGAGACTTCGGTTGGTTCCTACTTTCTACGTTCTTGTACTTGATACCCCATTGCCCATGAATCCTAAATCTCACTTTTTCCCAAACTAATTGTCTCTAAGCCCTCTTTGACAACCCTTCTTCAAATATTTGTGTCCTTTTCTGTTTCCTCTATTATTTGTGTAACAAGCCTATATTCTGGCTATATCCATATCTCTTTTCAAGGCCGTAATAGTACAATCCATTTGTCCATATACCGATGCACTCTATCGGTCATAATAGCTACCACATTCGGAGTATACCTAGCCAAAATATTAAACCAAAAACTGTACTTTCTGACACTCATAGTCCTTCGGCAAAGACTTAACAATTTGTCCACTTAAATTCCTCCCAACTAGATGGAAGTACATCAATACACCAGTCACATGCATAACATTTAAAGCCCGTTTGGTTTGGTCTATAAAGTCCTGTGGATCTTTATTCAGATCTGACCCGGTGAATGTGGGAGGGTTTGATTTCAAAAAATCCTGTGTTCGATGACTAGCTGCCCTAGCCATACCATTATTACTCGTCATTGGGGCACCTCGCCCGTGACATTGTACAACAACTATCTGAGTCAACATATGCACTACATTTCTTAAATCCCCTTCAGTGGCATTTATAGGTGGTTCTGCGGATACTTCTCTACCTTCTGGCTAAGAGAAACCCGTATTGCAAATTCCATGTCAGCCCTACCTTGGCTAGTTTGGTCAGGTGGTCATTTACTCATATCTTCTTCGGCAGACATATCAACCTACTTACCATTACCCTTATCTTGTCTGATACACATCATTTGACTATACAAAAGAAAACCAATGTCAATACGTACATATGTGTCCACCTATAAATTTGGCTCTATTGCACGATCTAGAAGTGAATAAAAGAAATAATTCCTAAATGTCCCGTAGCCTCCTACTTATAAATGTGGTGCGCAACACATCGATAAGTAAGACTCTACTCAGACACGGCTTTGTAGACAACCTTAGGACGACCTGCTCTGATACCACTTTTGTCACACCCCAAATCCCATTGAGGCGGACTGGCACCCGAAGCCGATATGGCCCCGAGAGAACCAGTCTTTGCTCATGAACCTTCATATGCGTGTCTCAAATTATATCTCATGCAACTGTGCGAAAGTCATGGAAACTTATACAATACATGAAACTTGGCCGTTAGGGCCATTATGTCAATATGAACATTCATCTCTTACAATCATTCTCCCACATAAGACTACAAAGCCTCTACAGATACATAACCATAACCAACCTAGATTCGGGACAACATCCCGCTCTACACACATATGCAATACCAAAGAAAATATCTATAATGACTCGGAAAGCCCCGAATTCAACTGGAGCTCACCAAAAATCTGCAAATGACCTGCACTCTACTGTGGAGGTCTACTAGCTCCTGTGCCTGCAACAAAAAAGCTAAGTTTCCCCCGAGGGGGTCAGTACGAAGAATGTACGGAGTATGTAAGGCTCATATAAAACTGTATGACACATAAATACTTCAATGAACTCGAATATGAGAGCATAGCCCATTATGGGTAAGTCATCATTCTGTATGTGTATGGAACCATGTACATTACATTTATTACTTTACATTACTTTATTTGCTTTACTTTACTTTACATCATCCATCATCAATCATGAACCATATAATGCCCGGGCCCCAAGCTGATCAGTGGGTAATCAATAGTAATCGGGATCGACCCATGCTAGGCTTTTCCTTTGGCCCTGGGATACCACCCGTAGCGGGATTGACCCATGCTAGGTGTTCTTCTCACCCCTGGGATACCACCCGTAAATATTGGGATCGACCCATTCTAGGTAATTTAACCCCTGGGATACCACCCATGAAACATCTCTCCTTTTTACAACATTACTTCTTTAATCTTTGAAATAGCTCAATCAATGGTTACTTCATTTTGGGAACTTTTGAATATAACATTATTTGAACTTGGAACCATGTTCATGATTATGTGACACAAGTATGACAATAGACCAAGAATGAGATATATATGATTAACAATAAATGATAACTCGAAATGAGATACCTTAGGACATTTCGAAAATGAGTAAGTACCATAACAAGGTGTACACTATATGCTGCAGAAGGATACAGAAAGAGGAACCTTACATACCTTGTATTATCAATACGAATATATATATTCTTAGATGTGCATAAAATGTCCCACTCCTTCCTTATGTTTCACTCTACAACACAAATACATAACGAAATTTACATTAACCACCAACTACCTTACAAATACATATAACGTCCATGAGTTACATGTTTGCCTTTAAAATGTCATTTTCCCCTTGACAATACCATTGATGAAATCATCATATCAATAATCCCACAATATTCCCAACATTGACCAAACTATCATAAACCATTAGCATGTTGCACCAAGTTTATACTTTCCACTTCTCCATCAATATAACATCACAATTACTCCATCAAGTCACCATAATACACTTCATAACAACATATCGACAATAATCCCATAACTTACACTTTTGGCAAAATAACAAGTTAAAGAACAAAATCACACCAAGTTTCTCCTTTACGTTTCTTCAATACCACCATGTCACAATTATTTCATCAATTCACTCCAACACATGTCATAACGACATATCGCCAACAATTCCATAATTTACACTTATGGAAAAAAAAAATAATAAGTTAAGGACCATAAACACACCATACATGTTGATATCTCGTCCATACCATTCACTTTTATTCAAACCTCAAGTCCTTGTTCAAGTTTAAATAACATAAATGACACATCTCTTACAAAAAGCAAAAGTGCCATATCCAACACTTACAAGCATAACCAACATGATACACATAGTCTCTCATGCATATAATATGTTAAAGTACAAGAATAATCACTTACCCAAGCTTGGAAGATGATGATCTTGCCCAAGAGTTGATTGCTTTAGGGTTTGGAAATAGATAGAAAAGTCTAGAAATGTTATGAGAGATTTTGTGAATAAAAATCTGCTTTTGGACTTATATAGCCTCCATTTAATGGTTATCTTGATCCACTTGGGTCAATAATTGATGAATTAAAGGAAGAATGGGTCATTTGACCCATTGGGCCATGCATTTTCGCTCAATTTTGGGCCTCAAATTGGCCCATTAACACATATTACCTTAGCCCACTAAAATCAATGTATAATCCATCATATATCTCATGTTTAATTAATTCCATAATAGTCACGACAATATTCACTTACGAGATTTCCAATCGTAGCCTCAATCGCAAAAATAGAAATTCTAGTCGCTCATGGCTTCTTTTTTTTTTTTTTTGAACATAATTTGTTAAAATACTTGTGACGAAGAGTTAACCCCACAAATGCTCCACAAAGTCACAAACACCACCTACTACCAAGGTCTAATCACATTTACTAGCACACTATCAAATTTTTCCATCAATAGCAATATGAAATACGTACTTATGGCTCTCGAAACCTAGGTAAGCATGGTTCAAGGTTGTCAAGTAGGGCCGGGAATGTACGGGGTGTTACATTTCTGAATGTCATGAAGCAGTCCATCAATATCATCATGACTATTACAGGATTAATCATTAGTGCTAGGATGTGGTGCTTATGGATACCCTTTCTCCATGAGAAATCCACCTATCGTATCCTACAACAAATTCTTTTGAAAATAAGTGATCCTCCACAACATTTCTAAAATGACAATAGAGATTCTTACAAACATCATATAGGCATAATATCTCTTTTCCTTTAGAACCTCATTCAAATACCTTATCAAGAAAATCCTTCACTCCATTAATGAATTCACCACTGCTTTTTCTTAGATTCATCCAACTTCTATATAAATTACTCATTGACATCTATATAATACAAGAAATTTAAAAAATTAACAAACAAACATAAAAGACAACAATGTTCTGCAACTGAACAATCCATCAGAATAATCCAACTGAACAATCATATCTCAAACAGCACATGGACACTATGCAGTTTAAGATTTAATGCAAGAACAATAGCAAGTACTTCACAATATTACATTTTGAGAACCCAAAGCCAAGAAAGACTAACAACTAGGAAATTTTCACGACCCGAGACTACCCCATAGTCGTAACACAGTGCCTAGAGCCACAAGTGACCCCAAGATAACCCATGGCCTTCTATGACACTATCAATGCTTAAATAACTGATAAAAACATTGTGCGAAAGCTGGACTAAATGATAAAATAATAATCAAAACCCACAACAATATCTGAGTTTAAAACCACAAAGCAGAACATCTAACTGTATGTCTGAAAGCCTCTACTAAGATGAGATGTTGGGACAAGCCCCCAACTAACTCTAACTGTCTGAAAACTAAAAGGATATAAATTAAGGATACTGATAAATAGCCCTCAAATGATGATGACTCACCCAAGTACTACTGCTGATGTAGTAGGAGATTATTGTACTATGCACAATCTGGATATTCAATATCAGAACCTATATTATAAGATAATATAGCACAAAAGAAATTATGTGATCAGTACTTTGAATAAACTGAGTACTTGAGATAGGAAATAACTGACATAGCCTGAACAAGATGCATGTAACATGATAAACTGATCCAAGACCAAGTAATAACCATGTGATGTATGATATGCTGAATAACTAAATACGAGGTCATGCAACTATTTGAATGTAAACTATGGACTGTAGGAACTACTATTAACCGACATACCACAATCTAAGTTAACTAGGGTCCAAACTGTAAACTAAGGTATTAAGCCTGGTCTGACGGGTGACCCTTTAGAACCTACGGTGGCACCATAGTTCTGGGACTTAGGGACTTCTACTAAAGGTCCCAACTTAACTAAAGGGTGAGCCTTCATCCTTACATCCACTCGGTGCAAAGTACTACTCCAACTGAAATAACGACTGATAACCAGAATGCTCAATAATATTAATATTTTGAAGACTGAAGATAACTACTTTACTTGAAAGTATTCAAATAATGAAAACTGAAGGATTGAATATTCATAAACATATGCATGAAATCCTAGGTCATCAAGTATTCATAATCCGCCATCTCTGAAGAATGCAACTACTATGACAATCCCCATAAACTGAATGAAATCCTAGGTCATCAAGTACTCATAATCCGCCATCTCTGAAGAATGCAACTACTATGACAATCCCCATAAACTGAATAAAATAAGGAATTTAATTACTCAAGTCTGAGAATCATGGATTACATAATATAATGAGGTATTGAAATTATAGAATGCAATGGTACTAAAATTCATGGTAAACCATGGGTTTATATCTCAACGCTAACAAAGAACTAAATTATCAAGGAATTCACAATATTCATAAACCCTAGGCTCTAAGGAAGGAATTAAGCTGATGATTTGAGTTAATTTTGGGACTCAATAGGTGAAAGGATACCATTGATGAAATTCCACATACCTGAAGATGGAAACCATCAAGAATTTCTTGAAATTTGGGATTAAAAGTTAAAAACCCTACTTCTTGCTTTTTGGGATAAAATCACCTCTTTTCTTGTTTCTGACTAAGTGTTGGATGTTTTTGAGTGAGTGAGATTCTTAGGGTAATATTAAACTTAATAACCAGCCTTGGAATAGCTTAAACGATGTAGTTTTGGTGTTAAAAGAGTATGAAAAGACCAAACAATCTCTTTGAAAATGATATA
Organism: Capsicum rhomboideum; assembly: GCA_031232105.1. NCBI lineage: Eukaryota > Viridiplantae > Streptophyta > Magnoliopsida > Solanales > Solanaceae > Capsicum > Capsicum rhomboideum. Next base: position 156,013,837 of record CP124714.1, read on the forward strand.
ATAGTGCAGAACAGTTTCGTCTAACGGTTCGGGTGACAAACCGTTAAATCCTTTACTAATCGTCACTCGAACGGTCATAAATGACCAAGTTTTGGTTTTACTGGTTAAACCTGATGGATTGACTTGATGGGTCATCACAAGTGTGACGGTTCATCACTCGAGCCATCACACTCTGATAGACAGACACCCTATGGTAAACTGAGCATAACTTTTTACTCCGACAATGGATTAACAAACGATTTGTGGAGTTGGAAAGAAAACTCAAAGAACTTTCATTGGGTGTATCTTGAGCCCTAAAACTTTTTATGTGCTAGAAGGTATGATCATTTGAAGTTGAATATAGAAAGATTCTTCACAAGAACTCAACTAGTAAGGTAGGTTACAACTTAGCTATAAGCTAGGAGTTACTTGTGGCCTTAGTATATGTCTAAATCACTTCTCATACTATAAAAAAATGATGTTTGATTGTTTATGTACTTTAAGAATGGTTCTAATCTTAGCTTGGATTTTGGGGGTGTTACAATATCTCCCCCTTGGGGTCATTCATCCCTGAATGAAAACTAACTAAGCTAAAAAGTTAGGGAAAGATATGCAATCCCAACGCTGAATTTCTAATAGCTGAATACTAACATGATAACTGAGTTTATAATTTAAAAATGGACTGAACTGAACTTATGAATGCATACTATGACATGAGAATAACTGGGTGACATAAAATAGAAATAATTAATTAAAAAGGAAACTACTACCTCAAACTAGAACTGAATTCGAAGAGAAAAGATGGGGGGACTTAGTCATCATATCCGTCTTTGCTTCCCAATTAGATACCTCAACTAACTAGTTCCGCCAAATAACTTTTATTGAAGTGACCTCCTTATTCCTCAACTTACGAACCTGAAGATTAATAATATCAATTGGAACTTTCTTATAAGAGAGACTATCTTTTGCACCCACACAATCTAAAGGCTTAACCGATGCGGGATCACCAATGTACTTCTTCAACTGAGACACATGAAAAACTAGATGCATTAATGCTAAGTCTGGGGGCAAAGCTAACTCATAGACTACATTTCCAAAATGACCTACAATCTTATAAGGAAGAACATAGTGGGGACTGGGGTTCCCTTTCTAACCAAATCACTTTACCCCTTTCATGGGTGAAACTTTCAGGTAGACAAAATCACAATTCAAGTTCCCTCCTGCTCATATCTATATAGGATTTCTGATGACTCTGAGCTATTTTTAGCCTCTCTTATCATCTGAACTTTCTCAACCTCATGAACTGAATCTGTCCCTATTAAGGTAGCTTCAGCAACTTCAAACTAACAAATAGAAGATCTACACCTCCTACTATAAAAGTCTTCAAATGGATCCATCTAAATACTAGAGTGATAGTTATTATTATTGGCAAAGGCAAATGATCATCCCAACTACCTTTGAAACCGATCACACATGCCCTCAACATATCCTCTAAAGTATGAATGGTTTGCTCTGCCCGACCATCTGTCTGTGGATGAAATGTCGTACTGAGATAAACTTGGGTACCAAGATCCTTCTGAAAAGTCTTCCAAAATTGAGAGTTAAACTGAGTACCGCTATCTGAGATGATAGTCAAAAGGAAACCATTCAATTTCACTAACTCTCTAATATAGAGTCTAGCATAATCCTTGACTGAATCTGAAGTATTAACTAGAAGAAAATGGGTGTTGACTTAGTCATTCGGTCTACAATAACCCAAATAGAATCATGTTGTCGATGAGTACAAGGTAAACCTGTAATAAAGTCCATATTTACCACTTCCCACTTCCAAGTAGGGATACTGATATCCTGAAGCATACCACCAGGTCTCTAGTGATTAACCTTAACCGACTGGCAATTCAGACACTTAGCCATAAATTTTGTAATGTCCTTCTTTATGCCATTCCACCAATAGACTTCCCATATATCATGGTACATCTTAGTGTCTCTAGGGTGAATAGAATACCGAGAACTATGAGCTTTTATTAGCATCCACTATTTCACGCCATCAATATCTGGAACAAATAGTCAGCCTGACAATGAAGAACACCATCTCCCCGTTGGGAGAAAACCTCAACATTCTGAATTTAAACAACCTTTTTCAACTTAAGCAAAATAGGATCACTATCTTATTTTTCTTTCACCTCAGCTATCAAAGAGGATTCTGAATCATTTTGAATCAAGACACTACATTCGGCTGAATCAACCAACCGAACTCCCAATATAGCCTTCTTGTGAACCTCACAAACTAACTCTTTCTTCTCATCCTCTACATGAGCAACACTTCCTATAGATAACCTGCTAATAGCATCATCCACTACATTGGCTTTACCCAAATGGTACAAGAAACTCATATAGTAATCCTTCAACAACTCTAGCCATCTTCTCTGACGAAGATTTAGATCTTTCTGGTTGAACACATATTGAAGTCTCTTGTGATAGATAAATACATCTACTTGAACTCCATAAAGATAATTCCTCCAAATCCTTAAGGAAAAAACCACTACTGCCAACTCATGGTCATGAGTCGGGTAAATCTTCTAATGAGGCTTAAGTTGTCTAGAGGCATATGCTATAACCTTTCTACGTTGCATCAACACATAATCAAGGACAACTCCAGAAGCATCACAATAAACTACAAACCCATTTGAACCCTCTGGTAGAGTCAAAACTGGAGAAGAGTTGAGTCGAGTCTTTAACTCCTGAAAACTCTTCTCGCAAGAATTAGACCACTGAAACTTGACTTTCTTTTGAGTCAGTCTAGACATGGGACAAGTAATAGAGGAAAATCCTTCAACAAATCATTTGTAGTAACCGGCTAAACCTAAGAAACTTTTGATATTTAATGGAGAGATGGGCTTAGGCTAATTCTCACTGCCTTGGTCTTTTGAGGATCAACCCGAATGACTTCACCGGATATGATATGACCATGGAATGCTAGTAATTTCAACCAAAATTCACACATTCTAAACTTAGCGAATAACTGGTGATGTTTGAGGGTCTGCAAAACAATCCTCAAATGGTTTGCATGTTCATCCTCATTTCGAGAATAAATGAGGATGTCATCTATAAAGACAATGAAGAACATGTCCAAGTACTGCTTGAACACCCTATTCATCAAGTCCATAAAAGTGGTAGGAGCATTCGTTAGACCAAAACACATAACAATAAATTCGAAGTGACCATACTAAGTTCTGAAGGTTGTCTTCGGAATGTCACGTTCTCTGACTCTAAGCTGATGATAGTCGAATCTGAGGTCTATCTTAGAAAAACAATTGTCACCCTAAATTTGGTCAAACAATTCATCAATCCTAGGAATGGGATACTTATTCTTGATTATGACTTTGTTCAACTGACGGTAGTCGGTGCATATTTTAAGAGAAAAGTCTTTCTTATGCATGAAGATAACTAGAGCATCCCATGGAGAGATGCTGGTCCTGATAAAACCTTTGTCTAGAAGATTTTTCAACTATTTCTTTAATCATCTCAGCTCAGTTGGATCCATTCTATAGGGAAAAATTAAGATAGGCTGGGTATCTGGATAGAGATCTTTTTCGAAGACAATTTCCCACTAGGGAGGAACTCTGGGAAGATCTTCTGTAAACTCATTAACCACTGGAACTGAATGAAGTGCTGGGGTCTCAAACTTTTAATCTTTAACCTAAAAATGATGATAGATGCATCCTTTGGAAATTATTTTTCTAGCCTTAAGGTAAGAGACAAACTGACCTTATAAGCGCTGAGGTACTACCCTTCCACTCTATGACTGGCTCATTTAAAAATTAAAACTGGACTACTCTCTTTCTTTAATCAATTGAGGTATATCAAGAGTATAGCCAATCTATGCCTACAATGACATAGAAATCGGTCATGTCTAACTCTATAAGATCTACTGAGGTGACTTTCTGAGAAACTGTGATAGGGCAATTTATGTATACTTGTCTAGCTATGACTGAATCACCAACTGGAGTGGAGACTGATAAAGGTTCTAAAAGAGTTCTGGGGTTGACACCAAAGTCTACTGCTATATAGGGAGTTACAAAAGAGAGTGTGGCTCCAAGATCTAATAATGTATTACCATGAATATTGAAGACCTGTAACATACCAGTAACTACATCATGAGAACCTTACTGATCCTGTCAGGTTTGAAGGGAATAGAACATGTTCTGATGCTGCCCGCCAGCTACACTGGATAAGCACCCTGATGAATCGGGCGACCTACTAGAGCTACTGAAGAGTTAGACTAATTCTGTTGATGAGTATCTCTGCCTCTCTGCAAATCCACTGGACACTTCCTCAATTTATGGCCTGGCTTGCCATACCCAAAACAAATATCACTACCAGTCATACACTCACCCTTGTGGTTCTTACCATACTTCTTGCAAATCAAGTTAGTACGACTACTATTCACACTATCCTGGGACTTAGAGCGTAGTGTTCTATCCTAATTATCTTGCCTTAACTTGCACACTAGAGCACTAGAACAAGATGGGGATAGAATTGAAGATTTCTGGCAGAATTAAGAATGGTTACCTCCGTCTGACTTCTACTGAGAGAAGTTGAAACTACCTAGTCTGGACCTCTTTCTTTCCCTTTCTCTTTCTATGATCTTTTCTTCCTCAATCTGTTGGGCATGGACCATCAACTTGGATATATCCATCTCCTTGACCAACATCACAGTCCTACACTCCTTGACCATATCCTCAAAAATGCATGTCACGAACTTACTCATACGAGCCTTGGAGCCAGCAACCATTGCCGGTGCATACTTTGCTAGCTGAGTAAACTTAATCAAATACTCCTTCACACTCATATTGCCTTGCCTCATATTTAAAAACTCCTGAACCTTAGATTCCCTTAACTTTAGTGGGAAGAATTGATCCAGAAAAGCAGCAACAAACTCGTCCCATTCTACTAAACCTACATCGGCACCTCTATCCTTCTTCCATTTCTAGCACCAAGTATGAGCCACTCCCTTTAACTAATAAGCAGCCAAGTCAGCACTCTCAATCGAAGTGACCCCCATAATCTCAGTAACCTTCTGAATATCATTTAGAAATTCATATGGGTCCTCTTCTACATTAGAACCTAAGAATTCAGGAGGATTCATCCGAGTGAAGTCTCGGAATATAGCTGCTACAGTATTAGCTGCCTGGTTGACTGGTGCTATAGCCTGCTGGTTAGTCTGGTGGTCATGTCCTAAGATAGAACCATGAAAGCAGCCCTAAACTCAGCATGGGAGACTTGTTCATTCAGAGGTTCTGCTAAAGCTGGTGGCACTTGCTGATTTCCATTGCCGTTTCTCCTTCCGTTAGTTCTCTTGGGAGGCATTTTCTGTAAAACATATAGAGCAAGAGTTAGAATAAGATTTTAGTAGAGTTCACACTCTATAGCACTATATGAACATGAAAGAAGTGAAACTTTTCCTAAAATAATTCATAGCCTCTCACTCATAAGTGTGGTACTCTTCACACTATGAACAAAACTCTACTTAACTTGGCTTTCAGAAACCCTAGGACATTTTAAACTTGATGCTCTGATACTAAGTTTGTAATGACCCGAGTCTACCTCCTAGTCGTAATATGGTGCCTAGAGCCACAAGTGACCCAAATCTAACCCATGGCCTGGCATAACACTATGAATGCTGAAATAACTGATAAAAACACCGTACGAAAGCTGAACTGAATGATGAAATAATAATCAAAACCCAAAATAATATCTGAGTTTAAAACCACAAAGCTGAACATCTAACTTTATGTCTAAAAGCCTCTACTAAGACAAGTTGCTGGGATAAGCCCCCAGCTAACTCTAACTGTCTGAAAATCAAAAGGAATTTAAATGAAAGATACTGATAAATAGACCTCGAATGATAAGGACTCACCAAAGTGCTACTACTGATGTAGTAGGAGATTGTACTATGAGTGATTCAGATGGTGAATGTCAGAACCTATATTATAAGACAATATAACACAAAGGAAAGTATGCGATCAGTACTTCAAATGTACTAAGTACATAAGATAGGAAATAACTGACATAGACTAAACATGATGCATGTAACATGATAAACTGATGTAATGCCAAGTAATAAATATCTGTTGTATGATATGTTGAATAACTAGAATATGAGGTCATGCAACTATTTGAATCTGAACTATGGACTGTGGGAGCTACTGTTAACTGGCATACCCCAATCTGAGCTAATCGGGGTCTAACCTATAACCCCAGTTGGAAGGGTGCTTAATACCTTTCCAGGGGTACGAACACTGACTAGCGTGGATCCACTAAACTGATGTCCTTAAGGACTAAGGTATTAAGCCTGGTCTGACGGGTGGCCCTTTAGAACCTACGGTGGTGCCATAGTTCTGGGACTTAGGGACTTCTACTAAAGGTCCCATCTTAACTAAAGGGTGAGTCTTCATCCTTGTGTCCACTCGGTGCAAAGTACTACTCCAACTGAAATAACGACTGATAACCGAAATGCTCAATAATGTTAATATTTTGAAGACTGAAGATAACTACTTTACCTGAAAGCATTCAAATAATGAAACCAAAGAATTGAATATTCATAAATATATGCATGAAATCCTAGGCCATTGGGTGTTCATAACCCGCCATCTCTTAAGAATGCAATTACTATGACAATCCCCATAAACTAAATAAAATAAGGAATTTTATTACTCAAGTCCTAGAATCATGGATTACATATTATAATGAGGGATTTCAATTATATACATACAATGATAGTGAAATTCATGGTAAATTATGGGTTTATAACTCAATGCTAATAAGGAACTGAATTATCAAGAAATTCACAATATTTATGAACCCTAGGCTCAGAGGAAGAAATTAAACTGAGGATTTGAGTTAAATTTGGGACTCAATGGGTGAAAGGAACCCATTGATGAAATCACACATACTTAAAGAATGAACCCTTCAAGAATCTCTTGAAATTGGGGCCTAAAAGTGAAAAACCCTACTTCTTGCTTTTTGGGAGAAAATCGCCTCTTTACTTGTTTCTGACTAAGTGTCTTTTTGAGTGAGTGAGAGGCTTAGGGGACTATTAAACTTAATAACCAGCCTTGGAATAGCTTAAACGACATAATTTTGGTGTTAAAAGAGTGGAAAAAGACTAAACAACCCTTTTGAAAATAATATAATATTGCAGAACAGTTCCGTTTGGCAGTTCGGGTGATGAACCGTCAAACTCTTGACTAACCGTCACTTGAACCATCACAAAATGACCAAATATTGGTTTTACTAGTTAAGCCTAACGTCTTGCCTTGATGGGTCATCACAGGTGTGATGGTTCACATCCCGAGCCTTCACACTCTGACAGACAGACACCCTCTGGTAAACTGATCATAACTTTTTACTCTGATAACGGAGTAATGAACGGTTGGTGGAAATAAATTTCATTTGGTGGGTCTTGAGACCTAAAACGCTTTATGAGCTAGGATTTATGATAGTTTGAATTTGACTATAGAAAGATTCTTCACAAGAATTCAATCGATAAGGAAGGTTTCAACTTGGCTATGAGCTAGGAGTTACTTGTGTCCTTAGTACATATCTAAATAACTTCTCATACTACCAAAATATGATGTTTGATTGTACATGTACTTTAAGCATGGTAATAATCTTAGCTTGGATTCTCGGGGTGTTATAGAAATAATTTCAGACATACTCCTAACTACTAAAACAAAAACTAAGAATCATTGATGTCCTTTATAGGATACATAAAGTGAGATCTTTTATCACTGTTCAATTGAAAGCAAAAGCAGATTCAAATAAAAAAATAACGAAAGTTAAAACTACTAGTTGATGGACTTTTATTATTACTTCATGTTTAACACTCATACAACAACAATCAGGTATAGTTCACACATCAACTACTTTAGCAATAACTCATTTAGGTTCAACAAACAGAATCATTTCACATTTAATTTAACTTTACAAAAAAAAAAAAATCAAGATCAGTTCAAACTTAAACATGAGAATATTGAAATAAACAAGCCCTTTTTAATAAACATGAGAATACTGGACCAAACATGAGAATGCTGGACCAAACAACCCCTTTTTAATAAAGGACTATTTTTCAGTTTGTCCTGAGCAAAGCATAGCCAAAACCAATATTCAGACACTTAAGTAGACACACTAAGTAGATGAAATAGATGACATACTAATAAATAATGAAAGGTATAACTACTACTTCATGGACTATTACTATTACTTCATGTTTAACACTCATCCAACAATACTTAACAACGGACATCACTTTAATATAACAGATTTCACACTTAAGTAGACATACTAAGTAGATGAAAGAGATGACACACTAAAAAAATAATGGAAGCTATAACTACTACTTGATGAACTATTACTATTACTTTATGTTTAACACTCATACAACAACAATCAGATATGATTCACACATCAACTACCTTACCAATAACTCATTTAGGTTCAACAATCAAAATCATTTTAAATTTAATTTAACTTTATCAAAAAAATTAAGATCAATTCAACTTAAACATGACAATACTGGACCAAATAATCTCTTTTTAATAAACATGAGAATACTAGTCCAAACATGAGAATGCTAGACCAAATAGTCCCTTTTTAATAAAACACCATTTTTTAGTTTGTCCTGAGCAAAGCATAGCCAAAACCAGTAACTTAACAAGAGACATTCCTTCAATATAATAGATTCCACATTTAAGTAGACACACTAAGAAGATGAAAGAGATGAAACACTAATAAACAAACAACGTCGCCAAAATTAGTGACTTAAGTAAAAGAGATGACACACTAAGTAAACCAATAGCTTAGCCAAAACCAGTAACATACATAAAAGATATGACACAATAAGTAAACCAACACCTTAGCCAAAATCAGTATCAAAAATAAAAGAGATGTTACACTAAGAAAACCAACAACTTAGTCAATGTTTGGAAACTTCAAGAAAACAGTTTCAACAATTAAGTTTTTTGAACAAATAATGATCATTTCTTACAAAGAAGCAGATACAGTTTTATCCAACTTTAAGAGTAGTTGAGAAAGGCGACATCGTCACACAAATTATTATCAGAAGGCAAAAAGATACAAGTTTAAATCATGCCTCAGAAATTCAACATCAATGGCAAGAGAAACCTAGTTCACAGTAACCAATTTCACAAATCTATTATCAAAAAATTAAGAGAAACAGGGTAAAAACGCACTACTAGATTTATTAAAACCTAATGCAATAGAAAATCCAACATCAATGTCACACTGAACAGCCTACCAAAAAAGATTCTAACAACGACAAATTAAGACCACAAGCAGTAGCTACTATACATATAACAGCAAAATACCACATTTATACTATAACTAACAACAACAAATTAAGACCACACACAGTAGCTAATTTAATAGCACATGCACTAATAAAATTCCACAATTATACCATATCTAACAACAAAAAATTAACACAAATACACATATGCAACTAAATAGTACATGCAATAGAAAAACGAATTTTTTTACCACATCTAACAACAACAAATTAATTACAACACATAGCACCAACTACCAGCAAAATCCAATAATTTCACTAACCCGAAAACAAACAAACCAAAGACCACTCACAGTTGCAACCTATTAGCACATGCAACAACAAAATCCGACTATTTCACTAACCCTGTAGCTCAAAACTTAAAGATCAAAGAAGAGATTAAAGGAAAATACCTTAAAAGATCGAACTTGTTGAAGAAATCTAGGTCCAGCTCCAGCCACAAACAAAAACACCAATAGATCTGAGAGATGTAGCTAAAATCACCAAAACACCAACTTAAATCACCAAAACACCAACAAAAATCACACAACCCCTCAAAGAGATGAGAGGGGTTTGCAGCTTTTAGCTCCTAGAAGTCAAATATGAGCTTAGATTAGTGCAAATTTGAGAACATTAGCTCAGATTTGCAGCGGCGCCTAAGGTCTAAGAAGAGAAAAGTTTAGAGAGAGGTTAGAGAGAAGAGAGAGTATTGTCTGATGTTTTGTGAATGTAGTGTCTAAAATGAGTATATTGTTTCTATACATTGTTTCTAAAATGAGTATAGAGAAATTAAAAAAATAATCGTATTGGCGGGTGATGAAAAATATTGAGGGAAAATGTTGGAGGAAAAATGTGGATGATTAATGAACCATTGCAATACATGTTAATTTTCAGATAACTGTTACCATAGATGACTTTACTGCAACGGTTCAATAAATAGTTGTTATAGCTAAGACAATTGCAACGGTCATATTATAATGACAACGATCACATGACTGAGCCGTGTCAATAGCTACCAAACCTTTTGGCAACGGTTATGACCGCACTTGACAACTTATAGCAATAGTTTTGAAATGGCTACTAGCAAGTCTGTTCCCATAGACCCAATTTCTGATAGTGAAATCATCAGAATTCGAAGATAGAAAGGTACGAGAGACACAATTTATGGAGACGGGAGTAATATGATTTGGAATTTTGAGCTATTTTAAGGCATGAAGAGCTGAGAGGAAGAACAATTGAAAAGGACAGAACAAAAGAATAATGAAAAAATTATAGAAGGAAAAATAATGGCTACCAACACAGAAAATATAGGCATTGAATTAATATAAAGATTCTAAGAAAAGATTTGGAAATATTAATATTATTATTTTTGTTACTTATATTTATTATTAGGGAATTAGAGTAAAAAAAAAAAAAGATTTGTTATTTTTTTATAAAGAAAATGAACAAGTAGGGAAGTAAGAAAAGGAAAAGCAGAAAAAAAAGAATTAAAATAAATAAAAATTAAAGAGAAAAGTAAAGGATAAAATTATTTTAAATTGCATAGGGCATTCATATAATTAGATTTGCATTAAATATATACATAATTTAGTTTTAAAATCTCTTTAAAATATGCACGGAGATAAATCAAATGTTATTCAATCTTTTTCTTTTTTTACTTACTTTTAAGAAAAATAAAATTATTCTTTTACTCATAATATATTATATAAAAATCAAGTATTTTAAAAGACTAAAAATACTTAAGAGACGAAAACTCATAAAACTATATGCATAAAATTTAAAGTGAATAATATAATTGGTTAAAATTTTATATATTTGAAAAAAAAAACCTTAAAATGAATTCAACACTTAAAAATGTAATTAATCAACGTGAAGCGCTGATGGGTTCACTAGTTTTATTTTACTCCTCTCTAGGAGCTTCCATTGGTAAGTCAAACTCACAAGGAAGTGAGGGGTGCTTATCAACTGGCGTTTCAGACTTTGACCTCTTAACTATTTCATTATCAGTGGAAAGACGAAACTTTGTCCCTTTTTCCTTCACATACGTAGAAGTTGATACACGATCTAATGGAACAGTAGATGCAACCCCACCGGAGTTTGGTATTTTGACCGCTTGCGGCTTGACCATCGAGCTATCCGTTGAAGGCAAAACTTATGTTTCTTTTCCCTCACATACCTAACATTTAGTGTCAACAGGACAGATGATTTTGAATAGCGGTTTAAGTTATATACATTGATGGTGACATGGTGTAAAGAAACTCTTATTCTGTTCTCCAAGTTACGATATAAGGCTTGACATATGGAGAGTTGCGAGTTGTTCTAGGTCAATGTGTCCTGACATTTTATGCTTTCAGTACTGTCAGTGCACAAAACAAGACCTTGGTTGAATAGCTAGCCTCTGCAACATCCTTGTATATTTCCTCACAAACCAGCGGGAGAATCTAGCTTTTATCGCTGTTGAATGTCTTACCTCAGTTCCAACTTATGGCTGAGAGGAGTAGGACACTTCTTTTTTAACCTTTAGTCTTGTCAACTTGATAAAATAGATGTAACAGATGAACTTGATGAAACAGATGATTCATCTTATGAAAACGATGATTCTGATGAAATACTATCGATGACAAGTTAATTCCATGCAAGCTGATGTACATGTGAAGATTATTCCTGTTGAACTGGAGGTTATGCACATATGTTCTACAAATTTAAAAGCTTCAAATTCATAAAAGTATGCTTCATTAAGCAGCTCATAAACGCCTCTTTAGACATTTTTAGAGAATATTTGATTCTTCTATAAGTGCATATGGTAACTGCTCTTACCGCTAGTACTGAAAACATTCCTGTCATATCACATTGTTCGTTCTTTTGGCACATATCCGTTCTTTGCTTGCAACTTAGAGGAGAAATCAATCAGTAAACTTTGCAACTATAGACTTGCTGAAAATTATTGAGCTCATGAAAGATGATCTCAAATGTGTTGCCCTGAAAGCCTCGGAACAAACGTTGCTTCCCCATGAGTGATGGATATACTCGGAAACTTAAATGAGTTGCTCAACAATCCTTGGTCAGTTGCTTTTATAAAGGAAGAAATTGGGCTGGTGAAAGAAAACCTAAAATTCATAAAATCCTTCTTTAGGCTTGTTGAGCAAGAACTGAATAGAGATCTCCGGACACGTGTACTAGATGTAGCAAATGAGGCGAAACAAGCTATTAAATCAATTCTTGTCAGAGATCATGGCCTTTGCAGCTTATTTTCTTACTTCTGCATACCGTAGAAAAAATCAAGCTTTCCAAGGAAATGGTGCCAGAGAAGATCTATAAGAACAGGGGTCTTATTGTTTCCAACTCTCCCAACAAGACAGTTGAATGCGAATCATCAAAAAAGTTAATTACCCAAATAATTCTATATTTTGAGGAGGAAACAAACCTAACAATTAAGCAACTCACTAGTGAACCAGCAGAGCTAGATATCATTTCGATCATTGGCATGTCGGGTTCAGGTAAAAACTAATCTTAGTGCACAAAATGTACAATAATACGTTTTTTACTAGTCATTTTGACATTCTTGCATGGTGCATAGTCGACCAAGAGTCTGACGAGAAAAAGAAGTTGCAGAAAATCTATAATCAAGTCACTGGTTTGGATACCTAATTCAGTGAGGCTTTTGATGTTGATGATGAGCTCCGAAAAAAGTTATATGGAAAGAGGTACCTAATGTCTTGTATGACTTGTGAAATACTGCAGCATGGGATGAGTTAACAATGCCTTTTCAGGAACTTCAGAAAATAAGTAGAATTATTTTTAAAAGAAGTGGCTTTGCATGGAAAACACCACACTGATCCTCTTAGCCTTTGATTGCAAAGACCAGAAGAAAGTTCTGCAGTGATGAACAAAACATAAGAATAAAACTGAATCTGACATCTATTACTGTCTACGAAGCCTCTAAATACATGAATCAATGTCAATAGGGAACAAGACCTCGACATACTTCAAAATATAGAACTAGTCAATCATAGTAGAAACAATGCTTTTCGAAGAGATGGAGGGCTCACCAACAGCTGATGTGAATGGACCTAGTACTCCACGAAATTACAAATGTACATTTTGGAACCTGCATTATGAAACAATGCAGCGTCCAAGACGGTCAATACGTGGAATGTATTGGCATGCAAAACCACACAAGAAAGTAATAAAGCATGAAAATACAAAGGTGATAAGTACAGTCTAAGAAATGATGAGCTGAAGGGACAATAGAACAAACTGAAATAATAAATGATGATCTAAAGTGAATTAATCCTTTTAGTTATTTATGGGAGCAAGTGGTGAACCGACATAAACCACCATGTGAGGGCATGGAGTCTGATCTCGGCCCGATCAGCTAAGCCATCCTATACCTTGCCGGGCATAGGACATGAGATGACATGATTTGCTAGCAAGGATCCATAATTAGCCCTTTTCGTGACTTATAAACAAAATTCATCCGACTTACGGAATGATCTCTATCATACGTCGGCAAACGTAGTTTCGGGCATTTGTCATTTAGACCTATGCCTTCTTGGTCATCCAGCTAACTCCCTTAAGCTCATAATGTTATCTTACTGATTCTTGTTCAAATATTAGCCTTATTAGGCTCATGTTCATGGAATTAGCCATTTAGGCTCATAATCATGGTTTAGCCACTTTAGGGCTCATAATCATGGTTTAGCCACTTTATGTCTCATGTTTGAGAATTAACTAGTTAGATTTATGAGTCATGAATTTATTATTCGTTAATATTACTCAGGACTCATGGTAGGTAGCTAGTATCATAATTCATGTTGCCATGGTTCATAAAAATATAGATTCTCATAACTTTATGGAAAAAGAGCTTTTGGAGTGTTCATGTCTTTTTAGCATAAGTCAAGATTATGAAGACCGTATCATAAGGCCATAAAAGCATTCTTGAAGAAATTTTATAGTGTTAGAAGTTGCATGGATCATTTGTTAGGTCATAGTTCATAAGGAAGAGATTTCTTGACATTTTGGAGGTTATGGAGATTTTGGAAGATTCAAGTCATTATAGCATAGTTAAAGGCTTCATAACATGATAGAATTATGGAACCACTTCGAAGTGTTCTTATTGTTGAACATAACTAGAAGTGGAAGGATTCAAGATCATATCAAAACAAAGCAACAACAAACACCTTATTTTCTTATTGAATAATAGATCAAAAGGATTCATATCGAAGATCATGGAGTTTCATCATTATAGCAAATTTTCAAGTTGGGGATTCAGGATATTCACATGGTTCATGGTGAAATTTAATCATTCGATCAATATCCCCAAAGTTCATGAAAAGCAAGGTGTTGTAACACTATATCAATCTTTCATGTCATAGCTGCCATAGTACTTAATGAAATCAAGGAGCAAAGTTAAGTACTCTAGTTGAGATTCATGGTTCACATATAAAAGTGGGGCTTCGAGTTATGATATTCTAGTAAAACAAATTGAAATTTCATATCCTTCAGTTGTAGGAAGAGATCCAGGAAGTTTATGTTACAAATTACAAAACAAAACAATTCCATCATCTACAAGTACTCAAGTTGGGAGAAATTGAATGGAATTTATAAAATTCAAACTATAACTCAAGTCATTAGACAACTGATCATAAGATTCATGGATTCAATAAGTTTTATGCGTTTCATAATTTGAATAATTCGTAAATCTGCAACAACTCAAAGGATAGATGAAATTCACATAATTTGTAGGGTATTCATGAATTAGAGATTTTCTGTGTTCAAAAACTTTCCAGGTAACTTTAAAAAAAACTCGATTAATTGACAAAGATGAGAAAATTCCTTCAACCCTAGATATCTTGTGAGTAATTTGAATTGGGAAAGAACTAAACTCCAAGGAATACGTGAATGAAGTAGTTTTACATACCATGAAACGCTAGAGAAACTTGAGATTTGAACTGAAGAGACTAAACTTGATTCTTGAACCAATTTCCTTTAGATTGTTGAGAGTTGTGTTAGAGAAGAAGGGGATGGAAGTTGGGAGATATAAAACGTAAGAAATCTGATGGGAATGAGGGGTTCTTTTAACGTATGAACTGATGGAGAATTAAATAAAAAGGAATCTTAATTGTTTGGGGTTAAGGTAAAAATGAAAGGACAAAATTGCCCTTGAAGGGTTTTGCAGGCCAATGAGACTTAAACTTGGTGAGGTGTTACAGGTGTAATCTTCAGATGCTTATTTTAAATACTAACAACAGTGAGGGCAAGCGTTCTGGTATCAAAATTCCCCTAGTGATCAGATAAGAAGACTCCTAAACGAACTGAACTAAACTAATCTAAATAAAAAATAACTGTTGAGAAGTATTCTGAATAAATAGAACTGCTGAAACAATAATTCTGATTAAACTTCTAACTGACACATGATGTTCCGAAAAGAAGAATCCTTTCTTGTACTCAAGGAATTACATAAAGAATGGTGTGATAGGCTTAAGGACATCCCGGACAGTTTCGGGATATTGCTTCATTAAAGTCTTATCACAGTGTTGGGCAACCCTCAACTAAAAGATTCAGCTCTAAAGATTAAGGAATATGTTGCAGAAATGACGGGAGAAAACAAGCTTGATATAATCGCCCACTACTAAGTTCATGCACAAAACATTTTCTGCAAGCATACTAACCTTTTTTATCAAGACAGATATGCCTTCTTCTGGCGCTTTCCATCCATTTCGTTGATTCATAAGTGATAGCGCTGTTTATCAAGTCTTACCAGGACTTTATTTCAATTCCTGTCCAATCTTTTCTTGAATGGCCTTTGAAAGTCGATGGAAGTTGATTTTGATGACTGACTTGTGTCCTTTATTAGAATAGATCAGATATTGCATGCGTGCTTTTCATCTACGTGCTCTTTTAAATAGGAAATTCTGAGAGTTTTCTCAGATCTGTTGTATTAAATTCTTCTAAAACTTGTGACACTTGTGTTGCAGCTGTAATCTTCAGTTATAACAGAACATGAAACTAGCAACTTATCATCTATTAGCACTTAGGGAAAAAGCTCTGGTATCAAAATCCCTCTAGTATATTAGTCTATTACTGCTTTGTGAAATTTCATACCTAAATTATTGGGTGTTCACGAAAATCCCTAAACTACATTCTTCTCGTATTAAAACACCCCTATTTTACTTTAGGTGATTTTTTTTTAAAAAAAGCACTATAATATCAGGGAATGAAAACACAAGTACAGAAAGGGCTTACACAGACTAAATTGGGAACATCAAGAATCGTCATTCTAATTTCAGAATCGAATCAATATCAGGAAACATTTCGCTATTACAATTATATGAAAGAGTAATACTAACAAAAAGACTATGGTATGCTATTTTTGGTTGCTGATTCTTGAATAGTTTCACTAAGCGTGAACCTGAGAAAGTAATTTGAACATTAAACTTGAAGACCTAGGATCCCAATATAGACCAATTTCATCACCAACATCCAATCTACGATCATTGAACAATCCCATGATCGATAAAGAATATTCATCATTGTACAGCTTCCTAAAGCAAACACTTCCACTATCATACTTCTTAGGGTCATTCTCATCAGTAACATCCCACACATTAACACACACCCCGTACCCGTTCACCAAACTTATGGCCATATCCATCTTCCAGCATCGAAGAATGTTCTCAATCGTCTCAAAAAATGGAATCACCACCTTTCCTAGAACAACCTCGTCCCTGGTAATCTTTTTCTTGATCTGCCATGGGCTTTGTAGAAAGATTATCGGGGCAAGGTATATGTCCCTTATCTCAACTAGTTCTCGAGTCTACCCATGGAGTGTTGTTAACTTTGCATGCTTCTTCTTTGTCTTCTGATGGAAACAAATTGTAAAAGAATGCTCATCAAAGGCTTTTGATCAGACATTGAACTTAACTGTTTGTGTCAGAATGCTCATCAACGGCTTTTGATCAGACATTGAACTAAACTGTCTGCAGGACACAATTCCCAAAAAAATTAATATAATGAAAAGAAAAAGAGGCAGTAAGAACTCTATTAATAACAATGAAACTGAGAAACCTAGGTTTTGATTTCCAAATCCTAAACCAATTAGGTTTGCCTTTTAATTTTCTATTCCAACTTTAAGCAGGAAAGAGATTTTTTTTTTTTTTGGTTAAAAACAGTTTTGTCTGATTTTGACTAGATATACCGTTCAGGTCTTAATTTTGCATCAGATTTTAAAAATTTGCTTTCAATTATTTGTTTTACCATAGATTTAAGATTAGATTTTTTAAAAATCTATATTTAAATATTTGTTTGACCAAAAATTTTGGATCAGATTTTGTAAATCTGTGTTAAAAATATTTTCAAGTTTCTAAAATTGAAAATCACATTTAAAAAAAAAATAAAAATTTCAAGTTCAAAATTTGATGCCAAACAGGAGCTAAAAACTAAAGATATATGGAATATACCAAATTGACTAAAAAAAAGTAAGACAAACAAATTGAAACTAATGGAGTATTATTTATGCAAAAAATTGAAATTGTATGTATCACTTTTGTAGTTTTTCATATGATAAACAAAAACATTTTTTTTTAAAAAATAAAATAAAATAAAAGGACCACCATCGTTGGGATTGGGGGTTTAGGCGGTTACACAATAATTAGAAGATTAGTACTCCAAGTTTAATGTTCAAATTAATGGTAAGTTCAATTCTCAAGACTGGACCACACGTCTAATTATTGCGTAACCAATAGATCCAATTTTTCACTTTTTTGGATTTCTTGAACTTTCTTTTTCCTATTCCCTGTGGTATCAAAACAGCGGTATGTCTGGATATCTTATTTATCTTTCCGAGAAAATGGATATCTCAAGAAATTTTTTTAAGTTCAATTCATTTTTTTTCTCTCCACCCAGACCACCCACCAAATTTATGTGCGATAGATTTTTTTATTTTTAGGAATTGCACCCTAAATACTTGCCGCCATTATTTTCATATTTAGCATTAGCAAACAAATAGAAGTGGAGCCTTGGAGTAACTGGTAAAGTTGTTGTCATGTGGCCAGGAGGTCACAGGTTCAAGCAGTAGAAACAGCCTTCGGCAGAAATGCAAAATAAGGTTGCATACAATAGATCCTTGTGGTCCGATCTTTCCCGAACCTCATGCATGACGAGGACTTTCTTGCATCGAGTTGTCCTTTACCATTAGCAAACCCCCAGTTCCTAGTTATTCACACAGAAAGGCACTAAACTTATGAGTTATGACCTTTCTCTAACAATTAATAGTTAAAATAAGCAAAAGAAACATTGGATATTTGATGTATGAAACTGAAAAAGTGTGCTAGTTTAGACGTGGTTTAACCTATTTTGGTATACACCACTAGCCAATGAATGCAAGACGTGCATTTTTGTTTTTTTTTGTACATGAAAGTTATCATTTAACCATGTTTAAGTCATGTTTATTACCTAATCTTTTATAGGTTAAAATAATTAGTTACCTATAAATTTTTACCATTCACTGCCTGATGCGAGGCTAAAAACCACCTAATTTTACCATCTTTTGCCTCACATTTGCTGTCTTTTTGATGTTGTCTTAAGCTTAAATGATGTGATTTATACTTGTGTTTCATGATTTGCTTATATAGGAGTGTATTGAGGTATTTGGAGCTTAAAAGAGAAGAAAAAGAGCACCAAGTAACCAAAAGGAACAAAGGAAGAATAGACGTTGCAATGCATTGCAAAACAAGCACGGAAGGGCCAAAATGTTTGTGCCTTGCGCCACTGCTGCAAAGCAAGCAGTGGCATGAGATTTACATGGTTTCTGAATCTGAAGGCTTGCGCCACTCCCCAAAAGCAAGGGGTGGCGCTAGTATGAGCAGTTGTTTGAATTTTTAAGTGCTCCTTGCACCACTGCTTGACTTTTAGGCTCTGGCGTGACTCGGGACCTCTCCTAACCCGATTGTGATTGGTTTTTTGACCTTCTAAGGGTTACTAAACTCTATATAAGTCCCCCTCCCACATTTTTAACCATACACAACTGATTTGGGGAAGCCAAAAGCTAGGGCAAAGCTCAAGAACAAGGTTTTGTTTTATTTTCTTATTTTATTTTCGATTTCTACCTTGTAAACTCATGAAATCTCTTCTTCCAAAGAAATTCATGAGTAGCTAAACCTCTTAATTTCTAGGGTTGTAGTTGAACATGAAAGTTGTGGCTTGAACATCATATTATGTATTTCGATTTCCACATATTGAGTTATTTATTTCTTCTTGATTTCAATTATTCGTTTGATTGATCACCTTGCGAATATTATCTAGAGCTTGTTTGTTGGACTTGTAAAAGGGAACGACAAGTGTAAAAAGAGGAAATAGGGCTAGTTTGTGAACCTTATAGGGAAAGGGAAATGATTCATCACTGAGGATAAAAATATACCCTGTGACCTAGCTTAGTTGATACAGACGATATCTTTATGCACTTCACTATTAACCGATGACCATGGAAATATAGGCGTTAGGGATAGTCAAGGAGGCTTAGAGTTGTTGGAAAGAAGCTCAATATAGCTACAATTAACCTGAAACTAGCAACTCGGGAAAGCAAATTAGATGAATTATTGGATAGCACAACTGGATTGTCAGAACACCGCAACCCTAGATCTTTTCTCAAATCTAAATTACAACATAACTAATCCACGACTTGTCTCCAATTATTTTTATTTACATTCAAAACATACAAATCACTCTTAATTATTGGTTACCGACTGAATAACTCATATAAGAATTCAAACTAGGATTTCAATTCCTCAAATCCTTGTGGGTACGATATCTGGACTTACTTCCTTTATTACTTGAACGACCACGTATACTTGCGTGTGCGAAAGGACGCAACAAGTTTTTGCTGTCGTTGCCGGGGATTTGATTTGAATTGATACTATTTTGAGTTTTTACTAAATAATTCAGATTTTACTTTTGTTTGTTATTTTTGTTTCTTTCATGGTACAGGTTAGTTTATGCTAAATACTCGGAGTTAAGAAAATCCCTTGATTCTAATTGACCACGAGCTTGAATGTACTTTAAGAGGGTTGAGAGCGATGAGTGATAATTTGAACAATCCAATTCTTCGAGAACCACCGAATGATGCGGAGGATAGAGTTGCGTCCCAGCTTCGTCCTGCGCCACATGTTTCGCTGTTGAATTGTGTGAGGCCGAATTAGCAAAATGCCTCTAAAGCTATTGTGAAGCCGAATATCACTGGAAATTTTGAGCTTAAAGAGGGCTAGATATGACTAGTGCAGAACACTTGTCAATATGAGGGTAAACCATATGAAGACCCACACAAGCACCTACTAGAATTTACTGAGTTGAGTGATAACTCCCGTTACCAAAATGTTTCAGATGAACACGTGAAGTTGACACTATTCCCCTTCTCACTAATTGGGGAAGCGAAACAATGGTTGCAAAATGAACCAGCAGGATCTATCACGTCTTGGGACGCTTTGTCTGAACAGTTTCTCAATAGGTTCTTCTCATCTAGGAGAATAAAAAAGCTCAGAGGTAGGATTTCCGAATTTATTCAAAAAGATTCTGAATCCCTTCCCTAAGCTTGGGAGAGATATAAGGGATACTTAAGATATTGCCCGCACCACCATCAGCCTAAGAAGATTATTGGGCATAATCTTATTGAAGGATTAAGGCCAGACTCTAAGTCTTTATTAGATGCTACAGCTCAAGGGAAAATTTTGTCCAAGAGCTATGATGAAATAAAGGCTCTACTCAATCTTATGTCTTCAGGTCACCGAGACTATTCAGAGCCCAGTCGAGTGTTCACTTCTACACAAAAAATGTCGGGTAAGTTAGACCTAGATGATGTGTCAACTATTTGGGCCGATATTGGACAATTGTGTGCCTTAATGAAGCAGAGTTCATTAGCTCCAAGTGCAAGTCATGTTCAACAGGTACAATAGGTTCAGGTAGCTGCATTATTTTATGAGAAGTGTGGTGAAAATCATGCCTACTCTGGATGTCCTTTGAATCTAGAATCTATATTATGTGGGCTAGCAAAATTACAGAAACCACCCAAATTTCTCTTGGGGTGGAAATCAACAGGTTCGAAGACAACAGTATACACCACAAGCTCCACAAGTGAGCAATTCTTTGGAGGAGACAATGAAATAATTCATGGGACAACAAACACAAATGGTCAATGAAATGCAGAAGTCCATTCATGAACTTGAGTGTTAAGTGAGCCAACTAGCTTCATCACAACATGCAAGACCTGCAGGTGCACTACCGTGTGGTACAGAGAATAATACTAAGCAGGTAATGGCAGTCTCACTCATAAATGAAAGAGAGTTGGTTGAAGATCCTCCTAAATAGAGAAGTCAAGATGCAAGAGTAGAGTTGCAGAATACAGAGCCTCCAAAGAGGAGATTAGTTAACTGGGATAACTACAAGAATCTACCTCCATTCCCAAAAAGTTTAACTCCAGCACCAAATCTAGAGATTGAGCCTATGCAAGTAGAAAGAAGAGAAAAATAGGTTGTTGAGCAACCTGAGATTGCGGTTGAGAGAGCCCCACCACCATTCCCACAAAGATTCCAGAAAAGCAAAGAGGATGCGTATTTTAAGAAGTTTCTTGATATCCATAAGCAACTTCACATCAATATTCCCTTGATTGATTCTCCTGAGGGACATGCCCAAATATACCAAACACCTTAGAGAAGTTGTGGCTGGAAGGAGAAGACTTATAGAATTTGAGACAGTTGCACTCACTGAAGAGTGTAGTTCGAGGGTATTGAGCAAGCTTCCTAAAAAGCTCAAAGATCCTGGGAGTTTTATCCTCCTCATACAAATTGGTGAAGATGAGGTTGGCCATGCATTGTGTGATCTTGGGGCAAGTACAAACTTAATGCCCTTATTTGTGTTTTAGACACTTGGTTTGGCAGAGCAACGCGCAACTACTATTATTTTACAATTGGTAGACTGCTCTTGTGTGCAACCAGAAGGATTGATTAAAGATATGCTCATCAAGGTAGGTAAGTTTGTGATTCCTGTGGACTTTATTATTTTAGATTTTGAAGCAGATAAATAGGTACTGGTTATTTTAGGATGCCCACTCTTAGCTACGGGTGGAGCTTTAATTGATGTGTAAAAATGGGAACTTAAGATGAGGGTCCATGATGATGAGGAGATATTTAAAGTTTATAAGTCACTATCCACTCCTTCACACAATAGAGACGTGTGCATGATCACAGAGGTGGTAAATGATAAGTGTGGGATGGAAGAGTGTGGGCTCGAAAAAGTGAAAGATCTAACGACAAAGAGAGTGAATAATAATTGTGATCTTCCTATAGTGAAAAAGAGGCAAAAGTTGCATCATATAGGGAGGAAAGGATTGAGAGAATTTGATTAATCTATGACTTACGTCGTGCAGCGATGTTAAATCAGGCGCTGCTTGGGAGGCAACCCAAGTTGTAATAATGTAGTTTTATATTTATAATGTCACATGTTTTCTTTGTTTTTGTTTTTAGTTTGTGCAGATTTGGGGAAGTCAGAGTACCCGAACTTGGAAGATAAGAGGCATGGATAAAGCATAAGTGTGGGGTCATTCACCCCTTTGATGAAATATTGAGAGAAGACATGCTACTAGCTAGGCCCTAGAGGACCTCAAGGAGTATTTCTAGCTATTGTTTGATTTTGTTTAATGCTTTGGGGAAAAAGCATGACTTTAAGTGTGGGATGAGATTCCTCCTGTATTTGTTAAGGGTGAAGTATGCTATAGGAGTTGCTTTATTTTTAGTTACTTGCTTTAGTTGATAAAATTGTAAAAAAATTTTAAAAAAAATCCAAAAACATAAAAAGATTTACTTTGGCTTTCTAGATTAGAATAGTTTGTGTTAGTGTTGCATGTTGTGATGAAGCTAGTTGGATCACTTGACACTCAAGTTCACGAATGGACTTCTGCATTTTGTTCACAATCTGAATCTGTTGTCCCATGAACTATTTCATTCTCTCCTCCAAAGAATTGCTCACTGGTGGAGCTTGCAGTGTATACTGTTGTCTTTGGACCTGCTGATTTCCACCACAAGAGAAATTTGGGTGGTTTCTGTAGTTTTGCTGCCCCACATAATATATAGATTCTTGATTCAAAGGACATCAAGAGTAGGCATGATTTTCACCAAACTTCTCACAAAATAATGTAACCTCCTGAACCTGTTGTACCTGTTGAACTTGACTTGCACTTGAAGCTAATAAACTCTGCTTCATTAAGGCACACAATTGCCCAATTTCAGCCCGAATAGCTGAAACATCATCCATCTCTAACTTACCCGGGTTTTTTTGTGTAGAAGTGAACACTTGGCTGGGCTCTGAATAGTCTCGGTGACCTGCAAACATAATATTGAGCAGCGCCTCTATTTCATCATAGCTCTTGGACAAAATTTTCCCTTGAGCTGTAGCATCTAATAAAGACTTAGAGTCTGGCTTCAATCCTTAAATAAAATTATGCCCAATAATCTTCTTGGGTTGATGGTGTTGCGGGCAATCTCTCAAGTATCCCTTGTATCTCTCCAAATCTTGGGGAAGGGATTCAGAATCTTTTTGAACAAATCTGAAAATCCTACCTCTGAGCTCTTTTGTTCTCCTAGATGAGAAGAACCCATTGAGAAACTTTTTAGACAAAGCGTCCAAGACATGATAAATCCTACTGGTTCATTCTGCAACCATTGTTTTGCTTCCCCAATCAGTGAGAAGGGAAATAGTGTCAACTTCATGCATTCATCTGAAATATTTTGGTAATAGAAGTTGTTACTCAACTCAGTAAATTATAGTAGGTGCTTGTGTGGGTCTTCATGTGGTTTACCCTCATATTGACAAGTGTTCTGCACTAGTCGCACCGTGCTCTCTTTAAGCTTAAAATTTTTGGTGATTTTCGGCTTTACAATAGTTCTAGAGGCATTTTGCTGGTTCGGCCTCACAAAATTCAACACCGAAACATGTGGAGCAGGAAGAAGCTGGGTTGTAGCTCTATCCTTCGCATCATTTGGTGGGTCTCGAAGAATTGGATTGTTCAAATTATCACCCATTGCTCTCAACCCTCTTAAAGTACGTTCAAGCTCGTGGCCAATTGGAATCAAGGGATTGCCTTGACTCTGAGTATTTAGCATAAACTAACCTGTACCCTGAAAGAAACAAAAACAACAAACAAAAGTGAATAATTGAGTAAAAAACTCAAAATAGTAACGATTCAAATCAAATCCCCGGCAATGACGCCAAAAACTTGTTGCGTCCTTTCGCACACGCAAGTGTACGTGGTTGTTCAAGTAATAAAGGAAGTAAGTCTAGATATCGTACCGACAGGGATTTTATCAATTGAAATCCTAGTTTGGATTCTTATATGAGTGTTATTCAGTCGGTAACCAATAATTAAGAGTGATTTGTATGTTTTGAATGTAAATAAAAACAATTGGAGACATTTCGTGGATTTGTTGTGTTGTAATTCATATTTGAGAAAAGATCTAGGGTTGTGGTGTTCTAATAATCCAGTTGTGCTATCCAATCATTCGTATAATTTGCTTTCTCGAGTTACTAGTTACAGGTTAATTGAAGCTATATTGAGCATATTTCCAACAACTCTAAGCCTCCTTGACTATCCCTAATGCCTATATTTCTATGGTCGTCAGTTAGTAGTGAAGTGCATAAAGATATCGTTTGTATCAACTAAGCTAGGTCACAGGGTATATTCTATCCTCAGTGACGAATCGATTCCCTTTCCCTATAAGGTTCACAAACTAGCCATATTTCCTCTCTTTACACTTGTCGTTCCCTTTTTCAAGTCCAACTAACAAGCCCTCGATAATATCCCAAGGTGATCAATCAAACGAATAATTTAAAACAAGAAGAAATAAATAACTCAATAGATGAAAAACAAAATTGACAATATGATGTTCAAGACACAACTTTAATGTTCAACCACAACCCTATAAATTAAGAGGTTTAGCTACTCATGAATCTCTTTGGAAGAAGAGATTTCATGAGTTTACAAGGCAAAAATCGAAAATAAAATAAAAGAATAAAATTAAACCTTGTTCTTGAGCTTTGCCCTAGCTTTTGGCTTCCCCAAACTAGTTGTGCATGATGATAAACGTGGGAGTGGGGTTTATATAGAGTTTAAGAACCCTTAGAATGTCAAACCAATCGAATTCAGGTTAGGATTGACCCCACCCCGACTCCCGCCACAGCCCAAAACCGGAGCTGTGGCGCAAGGAACAACCAAATCTCTAGAACATTAGCCAAACTCGCGCCACCCCTTGCTTTTGGGGAGTGGCGCAAGACTTCAATTTTCCATACAGCAGTACAAATCTGCGCCACTATTTGCTTTGCAGCAGTGGCACAAGCCCTCTTCCCCCTGGCCATTTTTCGCATGTTTTGCTATGTGTTGTGACGTTGATCCTTCCTTGGTTTCTTTTGGTTCCTTGGTGCTAGTTTTCTTCTATTTTAAGCTCCAAGTACCTCAATACACTCCTATATAATCAAATCATGAAACACAACTGTAAATCACATCATTTAAGCCCAAGAAGACACCAAAAAGAGATCAAATGTGAGGCAAAATATGGTAAAATTAGGTGGTTTTTAGCCTCGCATCAACACCACACACTTAAAACCTTGCTCGTCCTCGAGTAAGCTATACACACATGATGTAAACTCTACTACAACCAAACCAATTGAAACAAGATTACTCGAGCTAAGACTACATCGACTATAATAAACGACAAGTTCTTATTAAGCAAGCTTCAATTGTTCAACACATTTAAACAACTACTCAAGACCTCCTAGCCTCAAGAACCTACTCTATGATCTTTGCAAACTAATATAATTCACCCAACTATGAGATCAAATACTTCACCTATCTTTCATCAACCATGTGCCCCCACAACAAGAGAGTTACCCATATTTACTCACAAGTATACAAAATAACCCAAGAATGGGTATAAGAATAAGATTTCGCTCACTCTCAAAAAGAATTTCACTTGCAATATATGATGAACCATAGACTTTCCCTTAATGTACTACTCCACTAATATAAGAACGTCACATCTAAGATCAAGTAGGACTTTTCGGGTTGTAACATAGGCTAAGGGATGGAAAGGAACTATTTTGGCTCAAATAGTGACTAACTTTCCTAAGCACTTTAATACATCACAAATTCTTCATCATTCGCATACTCTTCAATCAACCAACTCTTTCTTCTACTCTTCTCACCCATAAATTTCTTTGTTTTTCCATCTCTTTAAGAAAGTTCACATGCCCCCAGTAAGGAGTACTCCATTATCAAATACTTTTTTTTTCACTTTTCTTTTGTTCTTTATATACTCCCTACCAACAACATATAGATTTTTTATTCTAATCACTTGCACCATTAGTTTTTTCTACAGGCTTTCCATCTCAACTATCTTCCTTTTCTCAATTCTCACTCCTTTTAACTTTCATTTTTCAATTAAAGCACTTAGGAGTTTTGGATCAAATTAAAGGTCTATTAAAAAAAAAAAAATTAAGCTTCATATGTGGCTACCAATGAATAGGCTAAAGGCTCAACGGGGATAACTAGGATCATCCATTATAGGTAGGTAAAGTAAAGGATAAAATAGGCTAATCAAAGAAATGCCTATATCATCTCCTAAACTCAGCATACTTCATTTCGCTTTGCAAACACACCGGGCAATTTCTAGACATCAATATGAAAGCATGGAATATCAACAAACACCTAACACACACGGCATATGTTCAACTCAAGAAGGATCCATATAGACTTTGAATCAAGCAAGCAACAAGAGTTCAAATTTTAGCTAAAAATCACATACGAGTCAAGTAAAAGAGCCTAGGTGTCTTAAAAGAAGTCAGTCATTTTTCTTCATAGCATGCTTGAATTTAAAACCAACTTGCATCATTCAGTTTATATGTAGCACCTAACAAGAGAACATCATAATTAGTCTTAAAGACTCTCTAAATGCTAATGACTAACTCTTCATTCAAGACGGTCGTCAACCATCCATCGTCGAGAAAAGTCATTCAACCTAAAAATAAAAGAAAAACTATTCTAAAAATAGAAAGAATAGTCGATTCAAAGGGCTTCCCCTCAAAAAAGAACCAAAAAGAAAAACCAAGGGGTAGGTGAAGTATTCTCTACTAAAGAACTAAAAAACTAAAGACTAACACAAACTATTCTAATCTAGAAAACTAAAGTAAATCTTTTTGTATTTTTGGATTTATAAAAAAAAAATTCACAGTTTTTTTTTTCAACTAAAGCAAGCAAATCCTATAGCATACTTCATCCTTAACCAATATCAGAAGAATCTTAACCCACACTTAAAGTCATGCTTTGTCCCCAAAGCATTAAACAAAATCAAACAGTAGTTAGAAATACTCCTTGAAGCCCTCTAGGGCCTAGCTAGTAGCATGTTTTCTCTCAATCTTTCATCAAAGGGGTGAATGACCCCCGACTTATGCTTCATCCATTCCTCTTAGCTTCTAAGTCCGGGTAATCATACTCCTCCAAATCTGCATAAACCAAAAACAAAAAGCAAAAACAAAAAGTTACACTATAATTATAAAACTACTCTATTACAATTTGGGTTGCCTCCCAAGTAGCGCCTAATTTAACGTCGTGGCACGACGTAAGTGATAGATTAACAAAATTCTCTCAGTATTTTCCTCCCTATATGATGCAACTTCTGCCTCTTTTTCACTCTAGGAAGATCTTAGTTATCATTCACTCTCTTTCCCTTTAGATCTTTCACTTTTTTGGTCCTACACTCTTCCACCCCACACTTATCATTTACCACCACTGTGATCATGCACAAGTCTCTGTAGTGTGAAGGATTGGAGAGTGACTTATAAACTTTAAATATCTCCTCCTCATCATGGACCCTTATCTTAAGTTCCCTTTTTCGCACATCAATTAAAGCTCCACCCGTGGCCAAGATTGGGCGTCCCAAAAATAACCAGTACCTGTTTATCTGCTTTGAAATCTAAAATAATAAAGTCCGCAGGAATCACAAACTTACCTACCTTGATGAGCACATCTTCAATCACTCCTTCTGGTTGCACACGAGAGCGGTCTGCCAATTGTAAAGTGATAGTAGTTGCGCGTGGCTCTCCCACACCAAGTGTCTGGAATAAATATAAAGGCATTAAGTTTATACTTGCCCCAAGATCACACAATGCATGCCCAACCTCATCTTCACCAATTTGTATGGGGAGGGTAAAACTCCCAGGATCTTTGAGCTTTTTGGAAAGCTTGCTTAATACCCTCGAACTACACTCTTCAGTGAGTGCAACTGTCTCAAATTCTATAAGTCTTCTCTTTCCAACCACCACTTCTCTAAGGTATTTGGAATATTTGGGCATGTCCCTTTGAGCATCAATCAAGGGAATATTGATGTGAAGTTGCTTGAAGATATCAAGAAACTTCTTAAAATTTGCATCCTCTTTGGTTTTCTGGAATCTTTGTGGGAATGGTGGTGGGGGTCTCTCAACCGCAATCTCAGGTTGCTCAACAACCTCTTTTTCTCTCCTTTCTACTTGCACAGGCTCACTCTAGATTTGGTGTTGGAGTTAACCTTTGTGGGAATGGAGGTGGATTCTTGTAGTTATCTTAGTTAACTACTCACCTCTTTGGAGGCTCTGCATTCGACAACTCTACACTTGCATCTTGCCTTCTCTGTTTAGGAGGAGCTTCAACCAACTCTCTTCCATTCCTGAGTGAGACCTCCATTACCTGCTTAGTATTATTATCTGTATCACTTGGTAGTGCACCTGAAGGTCTTGCATGTTGTGATGAAGCTAGCTGTCCCACTTGACGCTCAAGTTCATGAATGGACTTTTGAATTTTGTTCACAATCTGAGTCTGTTGTCCCATGAACTATTTTATTATCTCCTCCAAAGAATTGCTCACTGGTGGAGCTTGCGGTGTATACTATTGTCTTTGGACCTGCTGATTTCCACCCCAAGAGAAATTTGGGTGGTTTCTATAATTTTGCTACCCCATATAATATATAGCTTCTGGATTCAAAGGACATCCAGAGTAGGCATAATTTTCACTACACTTCTCATAAAATAATGCAACCGCCTGAACCTGTTGTACCTGTTGAACTTGACTTGCACTTGAAGCTAATAAACTCTGCTTCATTAAGGCACACAATTGCCCAATATCAGCCCGAATAGCTAACATATCATCCAACTCTAACTTGTGTAGAAGTGAATACTCGACTGGGCTCTGAATAGTCTCGGTGACTTGCAGACATAAGATTGAGCAGCGCCTCTATTTCATCATAGCTCTTGGACAAAATTTTCCCTTGAGCTATAGCATCTAATAAATACTTAGAGTATGGCTTCAATTCTTCAATAAAATTATGCCCAATAATCTCCTTGGGTTGATGGTGTTGCGGGCAATCTCTCAAGTATCCCTTGTATCTCTCCAAATCTTGGGGAAGGGATTCAGAATCTTTTTGAACAAATCTGAAAATCCTACCTCTGAGCTCTTTTGTTCTCCTAGATGAGAAGAACCCATTGAGAAACTTTTTAGACAAAGCGTCCAAGACATGATAAATCCTACTGGTTCATTCTGCAACCATTGTTTTGCTTCCCCAATCAGTGAGAAGGGAAATAGTGTCAACTTCATGCATTCATCTGAAATATTTTGGTAATAGAAGTTGTTACTCAACTCAGTAAATTATAGTAGGTGCTTGTGTGGGTCTTCATGTGGTTTACCCTCATATTGACAAGTGTTCTGCACTAGTCGCACCGTGCTCTCTTTAAGCTTAAAATTTTTGGTGATTTTCGGCTTTACAATAGTTCTAGAGGCATTTTGCTGGTTCGGCCTCACAAAATTCAACACCGGAACATGTGGCGCAAGAAGAAGCTGGGTTGCAGCTCTATCCTCCGCATCATTCGGTAGGTCACAAAGAATTGGATTGTTTAAATTATCATCCATTTCTCTCAACCCTCTTAAAGTACGTTCAAGGTCGTGGTCAATTGAAATCAAGGGATTGCCTTGACTCCTAGTATTTAGCATAAACTAACTTGTACCATGAAAGAAAAAAAAAAAAAAAAAAGTGAAATCTGAATAATTCAGTAAAAACTTAAAATAGTATCAATTCAAATAAAATCCCCGACAACGGTGCCAATAAACTTATTGCGTTCATTCCCACACGCAATTGTACGTGGTCGTTCAAGTAATAAAGGATGTAAGTCCAATATCATACCCACATGGATTTGACGAATTGAAATCCTAGTTTGAATTTTTATAAGAGTTATTCAGTCGGTAACCAATAATTATGAGTGATTTGTATGTTTTGAATGTAATTAAAAAAAAATTCAGACAAGTCGTGGATTAGTCTTATTGTAATTCAGATTTGAGAAAAGATCTAGGATTGCGGTGTTCTGACAATCTAGTTGCGCTATCCAATCATTAGTCTAATTTGCTTTCCAGAGTTACTAGTTGCAAGTTAATTGTAGCTATATTGAGTGTCTTTCCAACAACTCTAAGCCTCCTCTACTATCCCTAATGCCTATATTTCTATGGTCATCGGTTAATAGTGAAGTGCATAAAGATATTGTCTGTATTAACTAAGCTAGGTTATAGGGTATATTTCTATCCTCAGTGACGAATCGATTCCCTTTCCCTATAAGGTTCACAAACTAGCCATATTTCCTCTCTTTACACTTGTCGTTCCCTTTTTCAAGTCCAACTAACAAGCCCTCGATAATATCCTAAGGTGATCAATCAAACGAATAATTAAAAGCAAGAAGAAATAAATAACTCAATAGATGAAAATCAAAATTGACAATATGATGTTCAAGACACAACTTTCATGTTCAACCACAACCCTATAAATTAAGAGGTTTAGCTACTCATGAATCTCTTTGGAAGAAGAGATTTCATGAGTTTACAAGGCAAAAATCGAAAATAAAATAAAAGAATAAAATTAAACTTTGTTCTTGAGCTTTGCCCTAGCTTTTGGCTTCCCCAAATTAGTTGTGCATGATGATAAACATGGGAGTGGGGTTTATATAGAGTTTAAGAACCCTTAGAATGTCTAAAACCAATCCCATTCAGGTTAGGATTGACCCCGACTCCCTCCACAGCCCAAAAGCGGAGATATGGCACAAGGAACAACCAAATCTCTAGAACATTAGCCAAACTCGCGCCACCCCTTGCTTTTGGGGAGTGGCGTAAGACTTCAATTTTCCATACAGCAGTACAAATCCGCGCCCCTGCTTGCTTTGCAGCAGTGGCGCAAGCCCTCTTCACCCTGGCCATTTTTAGGTTATTTTCTATGTGTTGCTATATTTATCCTTCCTTGGTTTATTTTGGTTCCTTGGTGCTCCTTTTCTTCTCTTTTCAGCTCCAAATACCTCAATACACTCCTATATAATCAAATCATGAAACACAAGTGTAAATCACATCATTTAAGCTCAAGACAACACCAAAAACAGATCAAATTTGAGGCAAAAGATGGTACAATTAGGTGGTTTTTAGCCTCGCATTAAGTGTATTGAGGTATTTGGAGCTTAAAAGAGAAGAAAAATAGCACCAAGTAACCAAAAGGAACCAAGGAAGAATAGATGTTGCAATGCATTGCAAAACGAGCACGAAAGGGCCAAAATGTTTGTTCCTTGCGCCACTGTTGCAAAGCAAGCAGTGGCGCGAGATTTACATGGTTTCTGAATCTGAAGGCTTACACCACTCCCCAAAAGCAAGGGGTGGCCCGAGTTTGAGCAGCTGTCTGAATTTTTAAGTGCTCCTTGTGCCACTGCTAGACTTTTGGGCTGTGGTGCGACTCGGGGCCTCTCCTAACCCGATTGGGATTGGTTTTTGACCTTCTAAGGGTTCCTAAACTCTATATAAGCCCCCTCCCACGTTTTTAATCATACACAACTGATTTGGGGAAGCCAAAATCTAGGGCAAAGCTCAAGAAAAAGAATTTATTTTATTTTTTATTTTATTTTTGATTTCTACCTTGTAAACTCATGAAATCTCTTCTTCCAAAGAGATTCATGAATAGCTAAACCTCTTAATTTCTAGGGTTGTGGTTGAACATGAAAGTTGTGGCTTGAACATCATATTATCGATTTGGATTTCCACATATTGAGTTATTTATTTCTTCTTGATTTCAATTATTCGTTTGATTGATCACCTTGCGAATATTATGTAGGGCTTGTTTGTTGGACTTGTAAAAGGGAACGACAAGTGTAAAAAGAGGAAATAGGGATAGTTTGTGAACCTTATAGGGAAAGGGAATCGATTCATCACTGAGGATAGAAATATACCCTGTGACCTAGCTTTGTTGATACAGACGATATCTTTATGCACTTCACTATTAACCGACAACTATAGAAATATAGGGGTTAGGGATAGTCGAGTAAGCTTAGAGTTGTTGGAAAAACGCTCAATATAGATGTAATTAATCTGCAACTAGTAATTTAGGAAAGAAAATTAGACGAATGATTGGATAGTGCAACTGGATTGTCAAAACACCACAACCCTAGATCTTTCTTAAATCTGAATTACAACACAACTAATCCACGACTTATCTCCAAATTTTTTTATTTACATTCAAAACATACAAATCACTCTTAATTATTTGTTACCGACTGAATAACTCATATAAGAATTCAAACTAGGATTTCAATTCATCAAATCCCTGTGGATACGATATCTGGACTTACATCCTTTATTACTTGTATGACCACGTACACTTGCGTGTGCGAACGGACGCAACACTGCCTATACACAATGCATTATAATTTATAAATAATAATTTTCTTGTCATTAATTCAAGTTGGCTTTTGATAATCGCCAAATGAGAAAACGTTGCAACTGAATATGAGCCCCCGCCAAAACCCCCCTCTTTCATTCTCTCTGTTTCTCTGTTTCTCTCTGCAATGGCTTCTCTGTCTTGTTCTTCCGAAGCAAAAATGGAAGCTCACCGTCTTGCAATGGCATATTTTCTTCCAAAACGCAAAGCGGAAAAACTCCGTCCTCTAATAGTGAAAGATAACCCTGGGAAGAAAGAAAGAGTCCGTCCAAGCAGAAATTATGAATCACTTCGAAAGAAAGCCGTACAATTTCTTGACACTCAAAATCATGATGCCATTCAACTTCATATTACAAACTTAGATTCATCACGCGTTAACAAACGATTATACAATTTCTGCAAATCCAATTACCCGATTGTATGGTCTTTGAAGCTATCGAATCTCCTCGTTCACTTTCCAAGCAATGCTAGCCCTGAAATCAAATCCAAATGCCCTGATCTCCTTCTCTTTCTTCTCAAAAATTCTAGTAATTCCACCAGTGTCTGGATAAAAACCTCCCACATAGTCAGGGAAGAGCTCAAAACCGCGATTCTTGAAATTATTAAACAAGATAACCCCAGAGAGGTTTACAGACTGATGTGGAAGGCAGCATCTTAGATATTCAGCTGTATTCTTGTTGAGAAACAGGGGGAGTGGCAGGGTGTGCTCAGTTTCTTTTTGGAGCATCTAAATTTGGGTCCATTGTACGTTCAAAATCGTGCAGTTTTGTTCTTTTTGGACTTGCCCACGTGTCTATGCGAAGAACTGAGTCAGTGTGTTGAAGACTTCCGTTTAAAATTGTCGAATAAGCTTAATTCTTCCAAAGGACAGACAAAAGTTCTTGTCTTGTTTGCTTTAGTTAATCTTGTTCTACATATCTATTGATACCAAGAAGGAGGAAAATGTGCTAAAATATCTCAATTAGCTACGGCAGAGCCAATTTTTTTCAACTTGCATTTGGATCAAGTGTTTGATACAATGCTTACAATTGGTGAAAATGACAGGTTGGGAGAAGAAACAAGATTTTTTGCTGTATTACTGATGTATGCTTTTGATGATATTTCGATAAAAAGTGTAGGCGAGATGATTCTACAAAGGCTGTCTTCTGTGTTGGTTCAGATGATTTCACTTATCCCTGATGGGAGTGATTTTCTTTGCTGAGTAACTTTTGTGAACAGGCTTCAAAGAGTAAGGGGCATGGATATGGCTTTTTTACTCGAGGAAAGACTAAAGGATATGGCTAATTCATCAGAATGGCGGAAACGATATGCAGCAGTTAAAATCATCGGTGTCATTGCAAAAGGATGTGCAAAGGTATATGCCTGAATTTATGACTGCTACTCTCTTGGATATGACTGATTGCTAAAAATGGTCAATTCTACAAAGTAGATTGCTTAAGTTATATACATATGTTACGTAAGCTATGCTGCATATCTGGTTTACCCAATTTTGAGCTCCCATGTTATGTTGTCCATTAATTTTCTCATAGTTTTCGTTTGTCAACTTTCAGCACTCTGGTTTGACATAGAGAAACTATCCAGCCTAATAACATGTTATATAGTGTGGTTCTGCAAGGCCTGAAATCTTTTGCGTATTATTTTCACCTAAGAACTGTTGTTATTCCTCTCTGGCCATGAGCGATAAATCTTGCTGAAGTGGTGAATGTGATCTTGAAATCAATGCTAGATTCCTCTCCTGATGTTCGTCTTGATGCTATTAGAGCAGTAAAAGCTATGAGTCTAGCCCTATCTCCACATACGCTAGATCAACACGCTGACGTGCTTATTATTTCACTATATTTGGCACTTGCAGATGATGACAAACCAGAAAAACAGGTGAGCAAAATTGATGGACTTTCTATTTCTGTAACATCTCACACTCATTAACTTGCCAAGTACCTTCAAGGGCAATTTCGTACTTTCCTTCTTACCTTTACTCCAAACAATTAAATCCCTTTTAATTATCAGTTGACATACTTTTTTTTCCCTACAGAATGTTATTTTCCCATCCAGATAACATCCCTCTATTTTCCACCAGTTATATGCGTTAAAACAAGTCCCTCTGTTTTCCTCCAGTTCATACGATAAAATCCTCACTTCCCCATCAGTTTTCAGAAGTTTTTCCATTAGCAAATATCTCTATTCTTCCTCTCAATCATTACTCCTAAGAAACACAAGAGAATTGGTGAGAATCGTTCAAATTTCTTTCTAGCAATCTCAAGTTCTTTCAACGTTTAAGATGTATGTAGAACCGTCTCTTGCTCGCATGTTTTTACTTCTCTCCAAATCTCTCTTTTGTAATCTCCTTTCCTAATCAGATGGTGTCTGTGTGTTTGTATTCAACAATTAGCTTAAATCTTCAACCTGTTAAGTTACTATTTCCTCTTGGCGTCTTAACAAGTGTTTATGTATTCATAACGTATGGACAGGTTTTGCCTAAATCTAGAATCCGAATCTTATCCAGTCAATAATATGGTGGTCTAGATAATCTTCAATAAGTATTTTCTGTTTCTAAAATTCTCGAAAGACGTTAGGATTAATTAAAGATAAAGAACATCCCTTTTGTCTCCTAAGTTGATATCCATTCCAGATTGTATATGTTGGCATGCTGAACTTCTTTAAGTTTAACAAGTAGGTTGGAATACTCTTCCTTTGAAATTCTCTGAACTTTTGAAATAATTGAATCTATTACTATGAATTTCATGGCCTTGGCTAATATTGGTTCCCAAGACTGAATTCACTTAAGTATGGAAATTTTGTGTTCTTAATTTTTAATGTGGATTGTCTTGTTTACTCTCCAACCGACATATTGTGGTATGTTTCTTGTGATAACACCGTCTCTATGTTTCTAAATCTGCTGCCTTGTAACTCAACTCTCAAATAGCCAGTAGATGTTATTTTGTTGTCCTCTTTAAGATGTGAAAATATACCATCGAGAGAGTTATGAACTGTTCTGATAAACATGAGATAAACTGTTTCTCTTTCCCTCCACATGCTATCTGGTCTGATGTTCTTTCACTTGATATGTAGATTAGGAACCTGGTGTTTGTCTAGATTAACAATCTTCCTTTGCTTTCCTTGGTAATTCTGAGAAATCTGGAAACTCAAATCTGCCAGTGGCGTCAAAAATCATATTAGCCAGTTGTCTGCAAGCATGTTTCCTTTCTCTGTAAATGTGTTTTAGTTGAGTACTACAGAGGTGTGAGACATTTATTATATCCTCAATAATTACAGCAATGCTCCACAGAATTTTCCAGATTTTAGTTAGGATCTTAATCACTACTTAAGAGTCTATTTCCGGACAGATTTGGTTTATCCCAACTGTTACATAGCGTGTAATTGCTTCCTTTCCAGTTAACTCATAAACATAATTCCCTCAACAGATGTAGAAGCCATGTTCTCAGATGCATTAAGTCTTTCATTAAGGTCCTCCAATGCATGTTTTTGTTATGTAAATATTCTACTTGAGTCAACTAACTCTTTTCCCTTGGTTTTCTATAGTTGTTGTACTTCTTTGAGTTGTTCAAGATATGATCTGGAAACTAACTCGCTCAGTTCTTTTATTTCCAAGCAAGACAAAGGAAGGTTGAACCCTTAACATAATGTACTTTTAACTGTCCAGAAAGCTATGAAATGGTTCCAAATAAAAATCTTATGAACCCAAAGTGATTGAATTCCCAACATGAGCCCAAAGAGGCTAAATTACATACATGACCCTAAAAAGGCTAAACTATGAGCATGAGCCTAATATGGCTAACACTTTGATCATAAATAAATAAGATAACATTATGAGCTTAAGGGAGTTAGCTGGCTGACCGAGAAGGCATATGGCTAAATGATAAAAGCCCGAAACTACGTTTGCCAACGTAGGATACAGATCATTTCTCAAGTTGGATGACTCTTTTTCATGTGTCCCAAAAAGGGGCTAATTATGGATCCTTGCTAGCAAATCACGTCATGTCATGTCCAACACCCGGCAAGGTGTAGGATGTCTTAGCTGATCGGGCCGAGATCAGACTCCATGCGCTCACATGGTGGCTTATGTCGGTTCACCAATTTCTCCCATAAATAACTAAAGAATTAAATTTATTTTACTTTGTCAGATATCATTTAAGTTTATGCTCTTGTTCTTTTCCTGCTTGTCATCACTTGAAGTGAACTTTTTACATTAATATTTCTCCATGTTTCATTATTTTCCTGGTACGGTTTTACATACCAATACATTCCACATATTGACCGTCTTTGGCGCTACATCGTTTCATGATGTAGGTTCAGGCTCTCACGTCCATGACCAGGCGCATCATTAGGATCTCTATCTTTTGCCATTGGTGAGCCTCTTTTCTACCTAGAGGCTGGACGAGATATGATGACTTCTTTATATTTTTCTTTAGTATTGGTACTTATTAGAGGCTTCACAGGCTGGTGTAGTTGTCAAACAAACTTTATAATTTCTAGTCTTTATTTATCATAACTATTAGTATTGTTGGACATTATGCGGTGTTAATAAAATTTGGTGAAGTTTTATCCCTTGAGGAAATCTTAAATAAATTTTATATTATTTCCCCTTTATTCATTGGTATTAGAAGTATGCTCAGGTGATATGACAGAACGTTCACTCGTATTAGTAATAGTATCGGGTGTGTGCCACGTCCAGGGCCTCGGCTCGGGTCGTGACAATTTCATTTGTCAAATTCTAAGTTACTGAAATTAATATTATTTTTGTTGATGAAATCTAATTGCTTTATTATTTTTCATAGTCTACTGCTGCTATGGCAATTAGTTCTCTTTGTGAGAGTTGCAATTCATGCAACATAGAGCCTCGGTTGCAAACAATTGTGAGCAAACTACTTCAACTCATCCAGGTAGAGTTATTTGACTTTAGACATTTTACAGTGTGATTTTTAAGGTGTTTAGATTTGCATTGACATTTCATTTAGCTTAAAAGTGTTATTTGTTTTTGTCTAACATGATCACTTGACTTACCTAACCTTTGCTTCCCGGTAGAAACCAAGTTCTGAGATTCAAGCCGATTCCTTAAACTCTCTAGCATCGGTTGCCAGATTATCAAAGGTCCATCTTGATAGAAACTCTGACTTAGTTTTTCATCCATGCTACTCTATTTCCTTAGTAATTTGGTGTCTGACAAAATTACTCTTTTGGATAGGATCTATTCCATACGAAATATGATTTGGTCATCACTTCTGTAAAAAAACTTCTAGTTTACGGAACAAGTAAGTCGGTGAAAGACAATGCTGTTGAGTGCATTCGGACAGTTGCAGTGGTTGTTG
Organism: Capsicum rhomboideum; assembly: GCA_031232105.1. NCBI lineage: Eukaryota > Viridiplantae > Streptophyta > Magnoliopsida > Solanales > Solanaceae > Capsicum > Capsicum rhomboideum. The sequence continues at coordinate 156,052,290 of CP124714.1, forward strand.
GAAAGGATATATTCAAGAAAGATGCTAGAGAGGTGATGTGTCTTTTTTATTTCTTTTGCAAGCAGTTGAGTTTAAAGCTTATTAACATTATTACAGTTTGTTTGCCTCTATTGCTTAATAATTTTCTCCTTGTTTTAATACTTGAGATTTTTTAGTTCATTAACTGATTAAAGCATCTATAATTTTCATGTATGTAAGGTCATGACCCTTCTCTTGTCTGTGCGATGGTATTTAGGGGAGGATGATCACATTTCGAAAGTTACCCTTCTATGAGTATGTATGATCCAAAGTATTTGTAGAAAAATAAGTGCACATAATATTCTTGTACTATAACGGGTGCTCTACTGTTTGTATTGAAGGCATGGAAGCATCTTATTAGATGTCTCAGATCCCCTTTTTATTCATATGTGAAAGCTCTTATACCTGTTTTGCTCCGCTCTGCTAGACTTGGCTCAAATAGGTATGTACAAACTTCACAAGTGCTTCATGACAAATTGGATGGCTAGTTTCCACAATTTTAAGCTAAAGATTGTACATTTACGCTAAATAAGTGACTGAAAGTTGGCGTTGTAATAGGATGTGTCTTTGCTTATTAAATGAGCTATGTACATATACTTAAGCTGCTGCAATGAGATTAGCATAGACATATAACATTGACCGAATAATCTGCAATTTGAAAAACTTGTTTCCTTAAGGTTCTTAGCAAACTTTGGTTTTTCCACTCACACACTGCATTTCTGTACAGTGCCAGAGAAGGTGTTATTCTGGACGAGAAGTTTATGACGTAAAAACTTCTACTTCGCTTAATTAGACAGTTCAAAAGGAAGTTCTTTGTATGGGTCGATCAGGTTGGTTCTAAAGCCTTGAATTTTCATTCGGCATATGCCAATCTTATTCAAATTTGGCATCATTTGTGCAGGTTTCTAAAGTACTGGTACCACTTTTGACATTTCATGACAAAGGAATCAGAAGAATTAGCTTTTTCAGGTACCCTTTTCCTTTTCTTTCTTTTTTTTCATTCTCCCTCTTCTTTGATTTTAGCAGTTCTTTTCCCTTTTGTTGTTAAAACCATGCCAGAGCTATTGTCCTCAGCAAAACATTATATTAAGAAAAGAGCTCATGGCCCAACAAATTCCTAGCTGCATAAACTAGTGCTCCGAATTTTACCGTCTCTGTTGGAAGCTCTGGAGAAGGTACCTCCAGTTTATATAATGTCCTTTTTCATTCCATTTGTTCTTTTCAGTACGTAACCAAAGTTGGGTAACATTTTATCAGCAGGAAACTGGCAGTAAAAGTTGCAAAAAGTTATTTAAATCGTTAACCAGATGCATCGAGGTTGGTCATGTCCTCAACTGAGTCACTTTAATACTTTCAATTGTGTTATCAAATGAAAATCCTGCTTTTTCTAGTCATTTTTTGGCTATTTGATATGAAAATCCACTAAATTCTCTCTACAGATCGCTGGAGGATTTCTTAGCAAAATGAAGATTGAGCGGACAACTAATGCGATAGAGCAGGTTCTCAAAGCAACATCAGAAAAACGTTTTTCAGAAGAGGAAAATGTGACTGAGCTGGAAAAACAGATCATTAAAAAGGTCCGTAGGCACCATGAAATCCAAATACTTCTGATCGATTTCCTGTAGGTCTGTTAAGCCTTTTTTGGTACAGGTTGTAAGCTATTTCGGAATACTGATCAAGAGATACAAGGAAAACTCCTATACTTTGGTCGACAAATTTTTGGACTGTATAAAAGCTGTGATGGTAAGTTCTTTTCATCAATAAGCACAAGCTAAAACCTTTTTAGGTTTTTCTTTCTTTCATAACATGATATATGATCGCTGTAAAGATATGACACCTGGGCCTAACTCAACCCTAAAAGCTAGCTCATGAGGGGAGGATTGCCCAAGTCCATATAAGCAAACCACTAGTCCATTCCCCAACCAATGTGGTACTTTTACCCACTCTAACACCCCCCTTCACGCCCAGGGCCCAACTGGCGCGTGGATCGGGAGCCCAAACAGGGATGGACCTGGCTCTGATACCATGTAACAAAGGTATGAAAGAATTACTTGATTATTTTATTCCATAAAGTGGTAAGAATATATACACATACATAGACACCTAACTATGGAAAGAATCAATTAAGGAAATCCTATGGATTTGATCCTATCCCTATAATTATGATACAATCCCTATAATTAAGCTAACTAGATATTACAAGGAATCTTCAACACTCCCCCTCAAGTTGGAGCATAGATATTAATCATGCCCAACTTGTTACAAAGGTAATCAACTCGAGTCCCATTCACTGCCTTTGTGAGCAAATCCGCTAGTTGATCTCCTGTCTTCACGTAGATAGTAGAAATCAAGTTTTCCTGAATCTTCTCTCGAATAAAGTGACAATCAACCTCAATATGTTTAGTTCTTTCATGATACACTGGATTTGAGGCAATATGAAGAGCAGCTTGATTATCACACCAGAGTTTTGCTGGCATATGATGCTTCAACCCAATTTCAGTCAAAAGATGATGTATCCATATAACTTCACATGTAGACTGTGACATAGCTCTATACTCAGATTCTGCACTTGATCGAGATACAACACTTTACTTCTTACTCCTCCATGCTACCAAGTTCCCTCCAACAAAGACACAATAGCCTGTAGTGGATCTTCTATCGATTTTGGAACCAGCCCAGTCTGCATCTGCAAAACACTCAATACGAGTATGGTTGTGATTGCTATATAATATGCCAAGTCCAGGAGCTCCTTTCAAGTAACATAGAATCTGTTCCAAAGCTGCCCAATGGTTGACTGTTGGTATGGACATGAACTGACTAACAACACTTACTGCAAAAGCAATATCCGGACGAGTTACTGTGAGGTAGTTTAATTTTCCAACTATCCTCCTATATCTCTCTGGATCATCAAAAGGGTCGCCATCATCTTTCGTAAGATGCACATTGGGAACCATAGGAGTACTGCAAGGTTTGGCTGCCAACTTTCCAGTTTCTGCAAGTAGGTCAAGAATATACTTTCTCTGAGAAAGAAAAATTCCTTTCTTGCTTCTATTTACTTCTACTCCTAAAAAATATTTCAACTGGCTTAAGTCCTTCGTATGAAACCTAGTATGCAAGAAAGACTTAAGGGAAGAGACTCCCTCAAAATCACCTCCTGTGATGACAATGTCATCAACATATACAGCAAGAAGGATAGTGCCAGCTGCAGATAGTCGGTAGAAGACAGAATGATCACATTTGCTCATTTTCAATCCAAATTCCTGAATAACTTCACTAAACTTGCCAAACCAAGCACGGGGACTTTGCTTCAAGCCATACAAGGACTTCTTCAAATGACAGACTTTCCTATACTCCCCTTGAGCAATAAAACCAGGTGGTTGCTCCATATACACTTCCTCTTGAAGATCACCATGAAGGAACGCATTCTTGATATCCAACTGATGTAAAGGCCAATTCTCAGAAGCAGCTAAAGAAATGAACAAGCGGACAGAAGTGAGTTTGGCAACCGGAGAGAAGGTGTCTGAATAATCTACCCCATAAGTCTGAGCATATCCTTTAGCCACAAGTCTGGCTTTAAGTCTTGCCACGGAGCCATCTGGATTAACTTTGACTGTGAACACCCACTTACATCCCACTGGTTTCTTCCCGTTGGGTAAATCCACCAAATTCCATGTGTGATTTTCCTCTAATGCATGTATTTCGTCAAGCATCGCATTTGACCATCCAGGATGATGCAAAGCCTCTTTCAAAGTTTTAGGTACAGAAATAGAGTCTAGAGAAACAATCAAGGATCTAGATGCAGAAGATAAGCGATCATAGGAAACAAAATTAGTAATGGAATATGTGGATTTGCAAGTCCGTGTACCTTTGCGAAGAGCAATAGGGAGGTCAAGATTTTCCGGAGGATCAGGTGGAGTATGGTCTGATGGTAAAGAAACTGATGCTGGCAATGTATCGTCGGTCTCTCGTCTCCTCGAATAAACTTGAACAATTGGTGGTCTTGCTGGAACAGGTGTTGAAGGCACAGTAGCTGGCAGATGCTCAATAGAATAACTAGGAGATGGAGGAATAGCATCACCTGATTGCACAACACGAGTAACCTGATAAACTAGCCACTCATCTTCTTCCTCCTGATTTGTGGAACTGGGAGGGGTATAGAAGAATGGTGTAGTTTCTGAAAATACCACATCATTTGACACCAAATATTTACCAAGTTAAGAAGAATAACATCGATATCCCTTCTGAAGACGAGAATAACCCAAGAAAACACACTTCACTGCCTTAGGATCCAACTTAGTAACAGATGGCCGAACATCTCGGACATAACACGTACTCCCAAATATCTTTGGTTCCACCGGAAATAACGACTTGTTTGGAAAAAGGACATTGTAAGGCGTATTACCACCAAGCACAGTTGATGGCATACGATTTATCAGAAAACAAGCTGTAGAGACTGCATCGGCCCAAAATTGTTTAGGAACCTTCATTTGGAACAAAAGTGCACGAGCTGTCTCAAGTAAATGCCTGTTCTTCCTTTCAGCAACTCCATTTTGAGAAGGTGTATCAACACATGACGACTGATGGAGGATACCGTGTTGTCTCATGTAAGACTGAAACAACTCTGACATGTATTCTTTAGCATTGTCACTCCTTAGAATACGTATTGAAGCATTGAATTGAGTTTTGACTTCAGCACAAAAGGCACAAAAGTGAGTAAACACTTCAGAGCGACTTTTCATAAAATAAATCCAAGTCATCCGAGAGAAATCATCCACAAAAGTGACAAAGTACTTATGTCCAGTTTTGGAAATGACAGGACACGGTCCCCAAACATCAGAATGAACTAGCTCAAAAGCTGACTCAACCCGTTTATTAATCCTTGGACCCAACGTGATGCGATGATGTTTTGCAAATTGGCATGATTCACAGTCCAAAGAAGGAACATTTTGAAACTGGGGACAGATCTTCTTTAACAAAGGTAAAGAAGGATGTCCCAATCGACAATGTGCTTCAAACGGAGACATGACACTTGAGCAGGCAACAAATCGAGGCTCATATTCATCAAGGATATATAGATCACCAATTACATGTCCTTTACCAATAACCTTATGCGTCGCAAGATCACGGAACAAACAATGATTGGGAAAGAACGAAATATAACAATTAAGATCTCCAGTAAGTTTACTCACAGAAATTAGATTGAAGGCCAACTTCGGTAGATTTAACACAGATGACAAGGTAATAGAGGAGGTAGCTTTGACGCTTCCAGATCCCACAATGTCACATGTTGATCCATCAGCTACTGTCACCTGAGAGGGTGCTTTGTATGATCGGAAGGTAGAAAATATATTAGGATTACTCGTCATGTGATTTGTAGCACCTGAATCAATCACCCAGTTGTTTGAAGAGGAGACAAGACATGCCTTTCTTGAATCAACAATGGTAGTAACTGGAGTGAATTCTTTAAGAAATTCTCGATACTGAGAGAACTCTGCAAACTCATTCTCTGAAACCAAAATTGTCCTATCCTTATGATATGTAGCCATATTTCCTTATTTTCCAACTCAAATATCCAAACTATGAAGTCAGCAAACAAAATCAGCAAATACAACCCAAATTACCAACACAATGGAAAGACTTAAAGAATATCCAAACTTCAGAATTCCCCAATAATATCAACGGCCAACTTACCCAACAAAATAAATATTGTAGCCAAAATTGCAACAATGCAGCCAACTTATCCAACAAAACAAATATTGTAGCCGAAATAGCAAACAAAGCAGCTATGAGAGGAACAAATGAACCAACAATCAACAAATGAATGATCTGAAAACACAGATCTGAAACGCAGAGGCTACAAGGAAAAAAAATGAACCTGAGCGACGAAAAGATCTTCCAATAATGTATCAACACCAGAAAACAGCTTGTGTACGCCGGAACTGACTAACCGACACCGGAACTTTAATCCCCGACCAATTCTGACGATGCACGCGTCTCCACGCGCCGGCGCGTGATAGATAGGCAAGAACTGTAGGTGGCGCGTGAAGCCCACTCTCTTCACACCAAGTTGCCGGCGAAGGCTGGTATGGTCGGAGGTTGTGATCCGCCTCCTCCTATGGTGGCGGTGATGCAAAATGACCAATTAAAAAATATTCGATTGAAAATCTGACCTTCTTTCTGTGAGACAGCAGAAGACTATGGTTTGACTAACGAAACAAAGCCGAACAAGATCGAAGAGCTTAAGCTCTGATACCATGTAAAGATATGACACCTGGGCCTAACTCAACCCCAAAAGCTAGCTCATGAGGGGAGGATTGCCCAAGTCCATATAAGCAAACCACTAGTCCATTCCCCAACCAATGTGGGACTTTTACCCACTCTAACAATCGCCATGCAGGAATGCAATGTGCCGGCAAACGAGAAGCAAGTTGAACTTTTCACGTTTAATGAAGTCTCTCTGAATTGTACAGAAGCTGCCATTAGGTAACTTGCATGATCTTCGCGTGATAAAATGGAAACAGACTTTCTTCGTGTGATATTTGTTCATGTGACCTATTTTTGTTCCTGGTTGAAATTATTTAGGGATTTAACCAATCTTGTAGTCTTTTTCTTGCTATAGATGTCTTATCTACTCTACTCTACTCTATTTATTTATATTCAGGGCTAGTAGTTCAGCAGTTTATGATTTCTCACTGAATCACATTTATCAGGTTCAATCTGAACTACCTATGATGGAATTCAAGAATCTTATATCATGTTCCTTTCCTCATTCTACCTTGAGATTTGGCAAAACCTACATCAGAAGCTGTTGTGACATATCACACGTGTACCGTCTAATCTTGTATATTCAGGAAAGGAATAATGAAAATATCTACCAATTGGCTATTATCTGTTGCTTTTGTATAGTTTCAAAAGAGGGATGCAAAACTGTCTAAACAGCAAAATTACTTTCCTGTTGAGAATTTGTAAGAATGGTCTTGGAAAATCTGGCTATTATCATAATGTGTACATTTCTGTGTGATGTCTTGATAGATGTAAAGGTTGTGACTCTTATGTTGCAACAATTATGTGGAAACAGAACACATACAAAGAATGTACATTGTGTTCTTTCTTACTACTCATTTGCTTTTTTAAGATAGTTTCTGAGTATACCTTTTCCAGTCTTTAGTGAAATTACTAGTTAATTTTCAGCTGTTCTTCCTTTCAATAAAATCAGATTTATTTTTCATACTTAGGAGACAAATATGATTGAACAACACAAGTGTTAAGTGTATTATTGGTCCTTTCGCTAAATAATCACTTTACTTTGCTGTCAAGTTTGTGCTGCTGCCTATTCATGAGGAAGAGGAGTTCAAGGATGAGACTGAAGTTGAATGTAACAGTGTTCGTGCTGAGATTTATACGGGTAAAAAACCAGTGATTACAACGGCGACCCTTCCCCGCCGACTCCAATTCTCTGATGTTAGTACTTGTACGAGCTCAAAGCCAGGAGTCCCAACCTTGGAAATGCCGGAATTTCATGATTCTCAGCCTCATTCACCGCGTAACAGGGCATTAGGTAAAGGGGCAGTTCTAGCGTATAATCCTCCTAGCCAACGTGATGGGAAGATGGTGGTGAAGATCACTCCTGATGATATTAAAGCAGCTGATGATCACTGGGCTACAACAATTATCGGGAATGTACTGGGCGATACTCCATATGAAAAATCTATGGATAGCTTTGTAACTAGTGTATGGAACTTTGTGAAAAAACCCCAAATCCTCTACCATGCTGATGGCTACTATATCTTCCGATTTGCTACAATTGAGGACAACGAAGAGGTGTTGCAGGTGGGGCCTTACACTTATCATAATAAGCCATTCATTTTGAAGCCTTGGGTGGTGGATTTCCAGTTTGATACTGAATCCATCATTACAATTCCTTTATGGGTGAATTTTCCTGGGTTACCTGTAGGATACTGGACTGTTGAAGCTCTAAGCAAAGTAGCTAGTGCCTTAGGGAAACCCCTGCACACACGCAAATATACTGCGGAGCTGAATAGAATTTCCTATGCCAGAGTTTTTTTCGAGGTGGATATCTCCCACCCCCTAATGAACTCCATTGTGATTGATACACCTTTTGGTACTATCCACCAGGAGGTTGAGTACGATTGGAGGCCAAAGTTTTGCACTGACTGTATCAGGTTTGGTCATACAAATGAGGTGTGCTGGTTGAAGCAACAAGCTCCTAACCAGGAGAAGGAGCAGAACCTGCAGGAAGGGGAATTTAAGGAACCTCCCAAAAGAAGGACAAACGGTAGAAGAAGGAAGAGAATAGTGCAGGCATGGCAAGCTAAACTAGGTGAGGATTCTCCACCCCAAGCTGGAGATACTGAAGTTGTGTACCAGAGGCAACTCAACAAGAAAGTGAGGCTGCTGTGAACCTTCAAGGAGGTACTACTACAGAGGTGAGTAATGGCAATAGATTTGAGGCTTTATCTAGAATAGATTGAGGTGGTTCAAAATCTCCAAGGTCTGACCACACTGCACCTTATCAGCCTCCATGAAATTATGTACATGGAATATTAAGGGCGCAACCAGCATCTAAAGGAGAAAGAATAAGATTGATGTTTTTGGTTGTTGAGAAACTAGAGTAAAGGAGAGCAACGCTAAAATAATACTGAAATTTAATAAGGACTGGAATCATTTTTTCAACCATCCACATGGTGAGAATGGTAGAATCTGGCTGTTTTGGAAGAAGCATCTAAAGGTTCAAGTCTTACATGTACATGAGCAGTATGTTCATTGTAAGGTGGAGGACTTGGCTGTTATTTTTTGCTTTTGTAACTGTTGTGTATGCCAAAAATGAGTTAGTCCAAAGGGAAGTACTATGGTCTGAGCTGCTGAACATTGGTGGAAGTACACAAGATGCTTGGCTATTAAGTGGTGATTTCAACAATGTGTTAACCACTGATGATAGAGTTGGCCAACCAATCACTAATACAGATATCCAAGGCTTCAAGGACTTGGTTGACAACTTACAGCTCACTCCTATCAGATCCAAGGGTTGTTTCTTTACTTGGAACAATAAGCAACAAGGTACTAACAGAGTGTATTAGTAAAATTGATTGGGTACTCGGCAATTTTGAATGGCTACAGTAATTTGGACATGTTGAGGTGGATTATATGATGCCTAGGGTTTCTGATCACTCTCCTTCCCTTACTCAGTGTACAAACAATCTGAGATTGAAACCCAAGCCTTTCAGATTGTATAAAACAGTCCTGGAACACCAGAAGTTTCAGGCTATTATGCACCAGGTATGGCTTAGTCCTAAGAGAAATGATGCTATGGTAGATTTGTGGAACAAGTTGAAGAAGATAAAGGAAGATGTCAAGGAGTTGAACTCTTACTTGGCCTCCTACTCTCAAAAGTTAACACAAGCCAGGCAGCAACTAGAAACGGTACAAGCTCAAATCACCACGCAACGCTTTGATCAATCTCTATTTGACCAGGAAAAGCCCGGTTATTAGAAGTTCAAAAGTGGAGTTTGGTTGAGGAAAAGGTTATTAGGCAGAAATACAGAGCTTGTTGGATAGATTATGGAGATGCCAACACAAAGTACTTCCATGCCCAGCTCAAAATCAGAACTGCTCAGAATACAATTTCATCCATATACACTGAAAATGGAGTAAAACTCACTGATCCTCAGGCTGTAGAAAATGAATTTGTTGCTTTCTTTACTTCTCAAATGGGTAACAATGCTGAAGAATTACCTTACCCCCATTCAGCAATAGTAAAGGAGGGGCCATGCCTTGATAGGAATCAACAAGTATTATTGGTGCAGATAGTTAGCGTGGAGGAAATAGATCAAGCTGTGAAGGGTATGCCTAAAGATAAGAGCCCAGTAGGTGATGGTTACCCTATTGAATTATTCCAACATAACTGGACTATAGTTAAAGAAGAAGTTTATTCAGCTGTGAAGCAGTTTTTTTCCAAAGGTAAGATGATGAAGGCTTGGAACTGCGCAGCCATTACTTTAGTCCCTAAGGTGCCTTCCCCTACTAAGGTAAAGGACTTTAAACGAATTGCTTGCTGTTTCACACTCTATATAATTGTAGCAAAAATCCTTACTAACCAGATGAAGAAGGTGCTAAACAACCTAATTGGTAGTTCAAAGTCAGCTTTTATTGAGGAGAGATCTATCACTGATAACATCCTGTTGTCATAAGCTATTTAAGGGATACATTAGGAAAAACATATCTCCTAGGTGTGTTTTAAAAGTGGATCTTAGGAAAGCTTATGATACTCTTGAGTGACCATTTTTTAAAGGTATGCTGATGGAGCTAGGATTTCCTCATAAGTTTGTAGGCTGGTTAATGGAGTGTGTATCCACAGTGTCATGCTCCTTGATGATGAATGGAGGACTTACAAAGCCATTTCAGACTAAAATAGGATTGAGCCAAGGGGATCCCATGTCCCCTTAACTCTTTGTAATAGCCATGGAATATTTGCACAAAGAAATGAAACAACTAGCAATGTAGAAGCAGTTTTAATTCCATCCAAGATGCAAAAGATTTGGCCTAATTCACTTGTGCTTTGCTGATGACTTTGTTGATGTTTTACAAGGCTGACTTGAGATCTATTGCTTTATTGCAAGAGACATTTCTAGAAATTCTCTATTGTTTCTGGTTTGAAGGTACATATTGATAAAAGCTCAATTTACATGGCAGGCATAAGTAATAGCTTGAAAGAAGATATCTTACAAGCCCTGGGATATGTAGAAGGGACTTTGCCCTTCAAATACTTGGGTGTTCCTCTGTCTGTAAAGAAATTAACTGTTGCACAATCTTTGACTTTGGTTGAAAGGTTTACTGCCAGGATCAGATGTTGGTCAGCTAGTTTATTATCCTATTCTGGTAGATTACAACTCATCAAAGCAGTGTTGTTTGGTATGCAAAGCTACTGGGCACAGATCTTTTTCTTGCCTAAGAAAGTGATCAAGATGCTGGAAGCAGTCTGTAGAACCTTCTTGTGGACTGGTTAGGGTGAGTTATCAAAGAAGTCTTTAGTTGCTTGGGAAAAGATTTTCCAACCAGGATCAGCAGGAGGCTTAAATGTTATTGATCTCAAAATGTGGAACAAAGCAGCTATCTTGAAGCACTTATGAGCTATTTCAATGAAGAAAGACATTGTGTGTATTAAATGGGTGCATTACTACTATATTAAACATAGGAATTTGGAGCTGATGATTAGCCCTAAAGCTGTAGCTTGGGTGCTGAGGGAAATTATTGATAGTAGGAAGATCTTAATGCCACAACACCTAATTCAAGGATCAATTATGCATACTTTCGAGAGGATGGTGCAAGGAGGCAAGTTCATGATCAAGCAAGCTTATTTGACTATCCAACCTCAGTATCCTAAAGTACCATGGAAAAGTATTACACTGCATAAGCAAGTTCATCCCAGATTCAAGTTCAATCTTTGGCTAGCAGTGCATCAGAGGTTGGTAACAGTGGAAAGGTTACAGAAAATTGGTATACAAGTTCCACTTGACTGAATTTTCTGTACACAGGAGGTAGAATCCTTTGATCACTTGTGCTTTAGTTGTGCTTATAGCAAGCAGCTATGGAATAGACTCTTAATATGGTTGGGCATCACCAGGAGAATTGGAACATGGACACAGGAACTTGATTGGATTTGTGGAATAGCTAAAAGTATGAATGGATATGCTGCAACTATAAGCAACACCTTTGCTATGGTGCTGTACTGTATCTGGAGGGATAGGAATGTACTGAGGTTTCAGAAAGGTAAAGTCAACATAGCAAGAACATGTAAGGAGATAGCAATGCATATGCACATTCAAGGGAGGAACACAGCAGCTTGGCAGAACTCTTTGAATATGTTGAATCACTTCCCTTAGGATTAGTGTTTTTTTTATTCCTTTTTTGGTTTCATGTATTCTTAGTAAATCTAGTGTGGTAAAAAGGCAATTGTCAAGCCTAGATTAGCTTTTCTGGTAGATTTCTTGGAGGTAGATGGTCAGCTTCTACCTGGCTTTGTAATGATTCACTTTTGATTAATAAAGAGCAATCTGTTTAATAAAAAAAAAAAGTCTGTGCTGCTGCTTTTTTACTCTGGGAAACATATTGAATCACTCAGTTTCATGGTACTTTATTGTTTCTTGCTCGATGTACGGTATAGTCCAATTGAAATTTGATTAAATTCGAATCTGTGTTAAGAAGTACTCTTCCCGTTCAAAATTACTTGTCACTTTTTCACTTGACACACCCATTAAGAAAACAATGATTAACATAGTGATTTTACTATATTACCCCTATTAATTTATGTTTAGTAATAAGTATTGGAAAATGATTTGGAGAATAAATAATAAATGCTAAGGTAAAACATGGAAAAAAATAATTATCTTTTCTTAATATGTTAAAAGTGACAAGTAAAAATAAAAATTCATTTAGGAAGTAAGTGACAAATAATTTTGAACGGAGGGAGTATTACATTTAGAGTAAATCGTGCAAAGTGCTGTTTAACAAAGATAATTTTATACCCAGCTGTCAAACACACAATTCTTGGTAATGAATACTTGTCATTGTACCATAATTCATATTGATTATATCTTAGTTCTCTATTATTTTGCATACTTATACAGTTGTTCCTTGTTTTGACTGGCAAAGTTAGCAATACAAAATTAGGCCGTATAATTTACTGTAAACGCACACAAATCGACCAAATTTTGGCAGAGTTAGGTTGAATATAATCCATTCATGAACCAATTTTGAGCCAATTTTGGATTTGTATAGGATGAAAATAGCCAAGACACATGGACGAATCAAATCATGACGTGGAGAGTAACAGATGCAGCCCAATGACGACGATAAGGCTCAAGGATAGATCGTGGATTAACACATAGAAGATAACCAAGAGACAATGATATACCGGACGCCAGTTATACCGTATACACTGAGCGAAAGACACTAGACCAAAAGAACAAGCCAGCCGGAGGAAAGGTCAACAAGTCATCTCTTGTCATTGCTAGTCATTATGAAATCGACCTATATAAGACGTTGGATATAAGTTTTTTCTTATTAATGACATTTAATTAGTCATTTATCATGAATTATTGTGGGGTTAGTTGAATAAAGGGGAAATGTATTCATAAGGAGAGTTGTAATCACATACATTGAAATAGGAGTTCATCATAGAAACAAAAGCAAAATAAATAAAGGAGGAGGTTCCAGAGTTAGCTTAGAAAGCAACTAAGAAATAAAAGACAATTTCATAACATGAGCCCTAATAGATTATATTCATCTTCTATACATAGGCATCTTCCCGGGGTTGCAAATGTAATTTAAACAGACTTTTCAAGTGATTAAATTTAAATATTATCCAATGGATGAAAATGGAAAACTTTTAATTCCGATCCATGTCGTAACATTATTTTAAATCCATTCAATTTGAATTGGTCTTTTCTCCATCATAATTATTGTGAAGAGACATCTATAATAATTAGTCTTGGACAGTTTATTTATGAAAATGTATGTATAGCAAAAAATGGACCGCCCCTCAAATCGGATCAAGTTATACTCATTCAAGTTGACTCGATAGTGATAGGATCAGCTAAGCCCTATTTGGCCACCCCTGCAGCAAATGTTCATGGCCATTATGGGGAGACCCTTTACAAAGGAGGTACATATCTTCAAAAATGGGCCCTCCATCATACTCTGCTCTTTTATTAGAATGGATAAGATATTGTACACATGCTCTTTTAAATATAAAATTCAGAAAGAGTTTTCATAGATCTATTGTATTAGCAATTGATCATCAATTAAAATAGCACTACAATAATAGGGAATGAAAACACAAGTACAAAAAAAGGACTACAAAGACTAAATTGGGATCTTCAAGAATCATCATACTCCATAGTGCTGATATTCCAATTTTTACAATTGGAATATTAGTAAATGGTAAGCTATTACAATTATATGAAATAGTAATACTAACAAAAAGACTATGGTATGTTATTTTTGGTCCTAAATTCTTTGAGTTTTCACTAAGCGCAAACCTGAGAAAGTAATTTAAATATTAAACTTGAAGACCTAGGATCCCAATATAGCCCAATTTCATCACCAACATTCAATCGGCGATCATTGAACAATCCCATACACGATAGCAAATAATCGTCAGTGTACAACTTCCTAAAGCAAACACTTCCACCACCATACTTCTTAGGCTCATTCTCCTTTGTTACATCCCACACATCAACACACACCCCGTTGTCGTTCATCACTAAACTTTTGGACACGTCCAACGTCCAGTATCTAAGAATGTACTCAAACGACTCGAAAAATGGAATCACCAGTTTTCCTAAAATGACCTCGTCATGAGTAATTTTTTTCTTGATCTGCCACGAGTTTTCAAGATCTATTATCGGGGCAGGGTATATGTCCCTTATCTCCACCAGTTCTCGAGTTGCTACCCATGGAGTGTTGTTAACTTTGCACGCTTCTTCTTTAACTTTTGATGGAAAGAAATTGTAAAAGAACGTCTTCTTCATGCTAATCAAAGGCTTTTGATTAGACATTGAAGAGACTGTTTGAAAGATACAATTCCCCAAAAAATCAATATAACAAAATAGGAAGTAATACCTCTATTTATAACTGCGCAAAACTTATTTCCATAGCTTAAATAAATTAGGCTTTAATTTCTATTCCAACTTTGAGCGGGAAAAAGAGAATATATTTTTTTAGTTAAAATTGATTTCTGTACAATTAATACAAATAGTGTCTATTGCGAATCAGATTTTGAAAATCAGTCTTTAAATATTTCTTTGACCAGAAATTGTAGATCAGATTTTAAAATTTATCTTCAAATATTTGTTTGACAATAGATTTTGGATCAAAATATGAAAACTCTTCTTTAAATATTTCTTTGACCGTAAATTTTAGATTAGAATTTTAAAATTTATCTTTAAATATTTGTTTGACCATAGATTTTGGATCAAATTTTGAAAGCCCATCTTTAAATATTTCTTTGACGGTAATTTTAGATTATATTTTTAAAATTTATCTTTAAATATTTGTTTAACCATAGATTTTGGATTAGATTTTGAAAATTTGTCTTGGTAGAATTTTCAAGTTTAAAATATAAGCAAATTTTTGGGACTTTCACACACAAAACTTTATTCCCTCCATTGCAAAATAAGTGATACCTTTAGCTTGGACACCTGCTTTAAGAAACATTACTCACTCCTATAAAATAAGAATGTTTTACCATCTTACCCTTAATCAATATTTTGAAAAAAAAGGAGAAGTGGCACGTTAATCGTGTGAAACTACATTTATTAAATCAAGGGCAATTTCTCAAAAAAAAAACAATTAATTTTTTTGACCTCTCTTTAGGATCTTCCGCCTCTTTTTTTGCTTCTTTGATGACTCAAACCCGTAACTTGAGGGTTGAAGGTGAGGGGTTGCTCCCATTCGATTGAGCAGCTCCCTCTTGTCATTAATTAATTAATTCTTTGATATGTAAAATACCCATTTATTTTAAAACAAAATTAACAAATTAGTAACACCACTTATTTTGAAATAAATGGAGTAAAATTTTTTTTTCTTTTAACAGTTCATGGGTTAATTATACCTTTTCCCAATTTAGGAATTCCACTCTTAAATTCTTGCCGCCGTTATTTTCATCATTTGCCACTCCCACTAGCAGACAATCCCCTAGTTAATCACACAAAATTCATTAAACATATGGTTTAATTGCACGAAAATCATGAAACTAATTTTTCTAATTAAAAATTTACGTAACTTTTACTAAATATTATATATAATATCAATTTGGTAAAAATAAATAAATATAGGAATGTTATCGTGAGTGGCACTAATTTAAGTGTTTTTCCCTACAACCATTATAAGTTTTATTTTTGAATTTATATAAAAAAATAACGTGTCTAATACATGCATGTAATAATTTATGAGAAAATACATTGATCACTTGTTGAGAGATATCAATGACGACGCTATATATAAATCATATAACGGAAATTGAAAAAAAATAAAAATACTAGGTATTACAAATCCATAGGTGGAGCCGAATTATAGTACTGTGTTCCTATTATGTACAACAATTTTGAACCCCTTATATCACGAAGATAGAATTTTCTCTTATGATAGAGATTCAACAATTCATATATAGCCAAGAAAATTCATTTTCGCGTTATATATACTTGTATATTTTTTTGATGAAGGAAATTCGACTGAACCGCCTTTGCCTCTCCCTTTAGCTACACTCCTGCAGGATATAATATGAAATAGTAATATGTTATTAGTTGAGGGGGTGGGGGTAAGGTAAGTACTAAAGTACTCGCTATATATAATATTTCATGTATTATTATTTAGGTATAATACATAAATATGTTCTTAATTTGGCCTCAACTTGCATTTATGCCCTCCAAGTTTGAGTGTGCACAAATAGGCAATTAAGCTTGTATAATTTCTAAAGTTGGAGGACATAGATGTCAGCTGAATCCAAGTTAAAAGACACGCTTATGTATTATATCTTTTTTATATATATGTCATTAGTTATTTAGTGACCTTTATCTTTATCCATTTTCTCAAATTCTAGTCACAACCTAATAAATGTAAATTGTCTTAAATGTCCTCATTCTGCCCAGAAATCATTTTCCTAAGTTTTATATTGTTGGGAAAGACAAGGGCACTAATAAAAGTGCATGACAGGGTAGCAGCGGAAGAATACCCAAGTCTAAACTTTCCCTTTCAATTTGAACCAAGAGAAGACAAACAAACCCAAGCACAATAATAATAAGACAACAAATATGTCACGCCCCGAATTCCAACGGGACGGACATGGTACCCGAAGCCGACAAGGCCCGAGAGAACCAATCTTCATCCATAAATAGTCATCACCACCACAAATAAATATAGAAATGCCAAAAGCGGAAGTTATGACACATATATGAGAATTATGAAACTTGGCCGTTAGGGCCATCAAGACAAAACATAAGTTCATTACATTCCTTTCATCTGACCCACCACATCTACAAAGCCTCTACAGATGCATAACCAAAACCAACCTAGAGTCGGGACACACCCCGCTCTATACATATACACAAAGACCAAAACAAATGTACATAGAAGACTCGGAAAGCCCCGAATCAACTGGAGCTCACCAAATGTCCGCAAAAGATCCGCAACCTACAATGGAGGTCTACTAGTACCTGTGCCTGCAGCAAGTAAAGTAAATTCCCCCGAGGGGGTCAGTACGAAGAATGTACTGAGTATGCAAGGCAATAAGAAAACTGTATCAATAAGTGAGAACACCAATGTATATCAAAGATAAGAGAATAGGCAATATAGATAAACCAACATTTCCATATATGTGGAACCATGTACTTTGCATTCTTTATTATTCATCTCAATATCAACAATAATCACATCATGCCCGGGACCAACTGATCAATGGTAAATAATAATATTGGGATCGTCTCTAGCTAGGCTTATGCCCCTTTGAGCTACCACCCATAAATCAATAAAGCAGGTTCGGCCCTACCTAGGTTTTCACCCCTTTGGGCTACCCCCTGTGTCCAATAATCAATCGGTATCGTCTCTAGCTAGGCTTTCTCCCCTTTGAGCTACCACCCGTGATACATCGGGATCGTCTCTAGCTAGGCTTTCGCCCCTTTGAGCTACCATCCGTACTTAAACAAGTATGCATTACTTCATTCTTTAGTTATGAACTTGAAACATTGTTGGTTATCGCGTTATTGGAACTTTGGGACAATGTTCAATGTACAAGAGACACATGAATAAATATATATAGGTAACCAACCTGACATGAGATACTTTGGAACAGTTCGACATAGGTACAAGTACAATGGCAAAGGGAGCAATATGTGCGGCAGAAAGATACGGACAAGAATAACCTTACATACCTTAGCCTCTCAATAAGAATCCACAATCCTAACGAATATAATGATCCAGCCCCTTACTCTACAACACAAGCACATAACGGAGTTTACGTCAACATCTAACCACCTTACAAGTGCAAAGACGACAAAAGTTACATAATTGCCTCTAACGTCATTTCCCCCTTTATAATGAAATTTCGGCATGACCATACCAAAAATACCATAACATACCATACATTGACCAACATCATAACCAATAGCATTTTGCAACAAAGCTTCTTGTTTACACTTTCTCATTCACACCATATCACAAATAATCCATCAAGTCACCTTAAAACACCTCATAGCACATATCGGCCAAAAATCCCATAATTCACACTTATAGAAAATAAAAAGTTTAGTAACATAATCACACCATACATGTTGATATTTCATCCATACCATTCTCTTTCATCAAAACCACAAGTCACCTTTCAAGTTTAATTCACAAAATGGCACATCTTTTACCAAAGGGCAAAAGTGTCCTATTCAACCTTTCCAACACAACCATCATGATCTACACAATACTTCATGCATATAATATGCTAAATCACAAGAATAAATACTTACCCAAGCTTGTAAAGGGATGATCTTGTCCAAAGTGTCCAAAGGGAATGGTTGCCTTAGGGTTTGGAAAAGAAAGAAATGTTTGAGAAATATCCAAAAGTTATGAGAGTTGTAATGAAATAAATCTGATTTTTTTCCTTTCTTTATAGAGTCATTTAAGTCATCCTTAGCCACCTCTTTGGCATTAAATTCCATGGTCCCTTGGTCAATCACAAGAATGGGTCTTTTTCCCTTTTTGGGCTTTTCATTTTGGCTTTGTTTTGGGCCTCAATTTGGGCCCAATAACACATAATAGCTTAGCCCACTAAAATAAATGTATAATACACCATATATCTCATTTTTAAATTATTCCATAATGTCACGACAATATTCACTTACGAGATTCCCTTTCGTAGCCTCAATCGCAAAACTAGACATTCTAGCCGTCCATGGCTTAATTGATCATAATTTGATAAATACTTGTGTTTCATGGTTTGATCATGTAGGAGTGTATTAAAGCACTTGGAGCCTTAATAAGGAGTAAATAAACACCAAAGAACCAAAATAAACCATGGAAGAATCGACATTTCATTACGTTGCAAAACGAGCTCGGAAAGGCCAAAACATTTGTGCCTTGCGCCACTGCTGCAATACGGGCAGTGGCGCAAAAATGTACTACCCTCTAAACCTGAGGCTTGCACCACACACCCTGAAACAGGGAGTGGCGCAAGTTTTACTGGTTCTCTAAATTTTTTTCAGCTTTTGCACATGCTAGCCTACCATCCGATACCATCCAAGATATGTACTTTTTGTCCTCAATACTAAGGTAAACATGTCTTAAATTCATCAAGTAAGGTCGGAAATGTACGGGATATTACAAAATATATCAAACAAAATAGATAAGCAAGGATAAAATAAACCAATCACACAAGACACCAGATTTATATGAAAAACCCTTCAGTGTGAAGAGTAAAACACCACGGGACCAAAAAACTCCACTATAATCACCAAGAGTTACAATAATGTTCTCCAAATTGGCCACCAAATAAGTGCCAAACAACGAGCAACAATATATAAATCACAACACCAAAAACTAGAGAACTAAAGGATCAAAATCACCAAAATGCAGCTACTGTTCACGGATAAAAAACTGGAGCTGTGGGCCACCAAATCCAAATCTGTTAGTTCCTAATCAAATATTGAGATGAGAGGAACAAGCTTTCCAAAAATCAGCTCAATCGGATAAGAAACGAAGCGGAAATCGCAATTTGAAGTAGACAATTTAGGGCTGAAGTTGGGTGCGAAAAACTGCACTTTTTCTCTATGTGTGGCTACTGATATCACTCTTTGTGGATGAGAAAATAAGACCTAAAAAGGTCTATATATATTCCCCATAGAATTGGGCCTATGGGCAAAGTGGGTTGGTCCAAATTTGAGCTTTTATTTATCCACATATGAAGGGAAAAAGACCCATAACCCAACAATTCTCCCCCTCACGACTATGTGGAGGAGACCGCCATCCCGACGATCATGCAACAATCTTCAAACTTCCCTCTTGGCAAAGCTTTAGTCATCATGTCGGAACCATTATCATCTGTATGAATCTTCTCAAGTTCAAGCAACTTAGAATCCAACACATCCCGAATCTAATGGTATCTCACATCAATGTGTTTAGACCGACCATGAAATGTAGAATTCTTGCCAAGATGTATAGCACTTTGACTGTCGTAATAAAGCACATATCTCTCTTGAGCACAACCAAGTTCCCCCAAGAACCTCTTCATCAAGAACAACTCTTTACAAGCTTCAATAGCAGCAATAAGCTCAGCTTCTGTAGTAGATAGAGCAACATAGTTTTGCAATCTAGATTGCCAAGACACAGCTCCCCCTGCAAAAGTAACCAAATACCCTGTAGTAGACTTGTGAGTATCAACATCACCAGCCATGTCTGAATCAGTATAACCACAAAGAATAGGCTTCCCTGTACCAAAACACAAACTCAGACTAGAAGTGTCACAAAGATATCTCATAATCCACTTCACAGCATTCCAATGCTCTCTTCCCGGATTAGAAAGAAAATTGCTAACAATACCAACAGCATGAGCAATATCTGGTCTTGTACAAACCATTGCATACATAAAACTACCAACGACTGAAGCATAAGGAACTTTCTTCATGTCTTCCTTCTCATCATCACTAGAAGGACACTGCTTAGTGCTCAATTTGAAGTGCATAGCTAAAAGTGTACTGACAACCTTAGCTTTGTCCATGTTGAACCTGCGAAGTACTTTCTGAATGTACTTCTCTTGTGATAACCACAACTTCTTGTCCTTTCTGTCACGGACAATCTGCATGCTAAGAATCTTCCTTGCTGGTCCTAAGTCTTTCATAGAAAAAGACTTAGTCAACCCTTGCTCTAACTTCTGAATCCTGCAAGCATTATGACCAACAACAAACATGTCATCAACATAAAACAACATAATAATAAAGTCACCATCACAGAATTTTTGCACAAAAACACAATGGTCTGAAGAAGTCTTTTTAAAGCCCTGCTGACTCATAAAAGAACCAAACTTCCTGTACCACTGCCTGGGAGATTGTTTCAAACCATACAAGCTCTTCTTCAATTTGCAAACATAATTCTCTTTTCCCTTGACTTTAAAACCTTCCGGCTGATCCATAAAAATTTCTTCATCTAAGTCACCATGGAGAAAAGTAGTTTTAACATCCATTTGCTCAACCTCTAAATCTAGACTTGCAGCTAAGCCTAGAACCATACGAATGGATGACATCTTCATAACTGGAAAGAATATCTCATCAAAATCAACTCCATTTTTCTGGTTAAAACCCTTCACAACTAATCTAGCTTTGTACTGTAGAACTGGGTTACCATCTTCATGTTTCACCCGAAAAACCCACCTGTTTTTCAATGCTTTTCTGTCTTTAGGTAGCTTAACCAAATCAAAGGTATGATTATCATGCAAAGATTTAATTTCATCTTCCATAGCTGTAATATCCCGTACATTTCTAACCTTATTTGGTGACTTGGAGTCATGTTTACTTGATGATTAAGATCACTAAGTAAGTATTTTGTAGTGTTTTGATAAGGTATTAGATGATATACTAGTATCAAACGGAGTAGGAAAAATTTTAGCAAAGTGGCCAAACTTGCGCCACTCCATGCTTCAGGGTGTGTGGCGCAAGCCACCTGATTCAGAGGGGCTGCAAAACTCGCGCCACTGCCCTGCTTTGCAGCAGTGGCGCAAGGCACAAGGATTATGGTCTTTCCGAGCTTGTTTCGCGACGCAATGCAATGTTGATTTTTTTTCCATGGTTTGTTTTGGTTCTTTGGTGTTTATTTAATCCTTGTGAAGGTTTCAAATACCTCGATACACTTCCACATGATCAAATCATGAAACACAAGAAGTTACCAAAAATGTTCAATTAAGCCATGGACGGCTAGAATGTTTAGTTTTGCGATTAAGGCTACAAAAGGGAATCTCGTAAGTGTATATTGTCGTGACGTTATGGAATTATTTAAACATGAGATATACGATGGATTATACGTTAATTTTAGTGGGCTAAGCTAATATGTGTTATTGGGCCCCAAATTGAGGCCCAAAACAATGCCAAAATGGAAAGGCCCAAAAGGAAAAATGACCCATTCTTGTTGACTATAGAGACATGGAATTTAATGTCAAATAAGTGGCTAAGGATGACCTAAAAGGCTCTATAAAACAAGAGAAAAATCAGATTTTTAAGTCATTACAAGTCTCATGCCTTTTTGATATTTTCTCAAACATTTCTCTCTTTCCAAAACCCTAAGGCAACTATTCCCTTTGGACACTTTGGACAAGATCATCCCTTTGCAAGCTTGGGTAAGTATTTATTCTTGTGGTTTAGCATAATATATGCATGAAGTATTGTGTAGATCATGATGGTTGGGTTGGAAAGGTTGAATAGGACACTTTTGCCCTTTGGTAAAAGATGTGCCATTTTGTGAATTAAACTTGAAATATGACTTGTGGGTTTGATGAAAGAGCATGATATGGATGAAATATAAACATGTATGGTGTGATTATGTTACTAAAATTGTTATTTTCCATAAGTGTAAATTATGGGATTTTGGCCGATATGTGCTATGAGGTGTATTACGGTGACTTGATGGATTATTTGTGATATGATGTGAATGAGAAAGTGTAAAGAAGAAGCTTTGTTGCGAAATGCTATTGGTTATGATGTTTGGTCAATATATGGCATGTTGTGGTATTTTTGGAATGGTCATGCCGAAATTTCATTGTAAAGGGGGAAGTGGCGTTATAGGCAATTATGTACCTTTTGTCGTCTTTTGCACTTGTAAGGTGGTTAGATGTTGACGTAAACTCCGTTATGTGCTTGTGTTGTAGAGTAAGGGGGCTGGATCATTATATTCGTTAGGATTGTGGATTCTTATTGAGAGGCTAAGGTATGTAAGGTTATTCTTGTCCGTATCCTTCTGCCGCACATATTGCTCCCTTTGCCATTGTACTTGTACTTATGTCGAAATGTTCCAAAGTATCTCATGTCAAGTTGGTTACCTATATATATTTATTCATATGTCTCTTGTACATTGAACATTGTCCCAAAGTTCCAATAACGTGATAACAGACAATGTTTCAAGTTCATAACTAAAGAATGAAAGTAATGCATACTTGTTTGAGTACGGGTGGTAGCTCAAAGGGGCGAAAGCCTAGCTAGAGACGATCCCGAGGTATCATGGGTGGTAGCTCAAAGGGGCGAAAGCCTAGCTAGAGACGATCCCGATTGATTATTGGACACAGGGGGTAGCCCAAAGGGGTGAAAACCTAGCTAGGGCCGAACCTGCTTTATTGATTTATGGGTGGTAGCTCAAAGGGGCATAATCCTAGCTAGAGACGATCCCAATATTGTTATTTACCACTGATCAGTTGGTCCCGGGAATGATGTGATTATTGTTGATATTGAGATGAATGATAAAGGAAATAAAGAATGTAAAGTACATGGTTCCACACATATGGAAATGTTGGTTTATCTATATTGCCTATTCTCTTATCTTTGATATACATTGGTGTTCTCACTTATTGATACAGTTTTCTTATTGCCTTGCATACTCAGTACATTCTTCGTACTGACCCCCTCGGGGGAATCTACCTTACTTGCTGCAGGCACAGGTACTAGTAGACCTCCATTGTAGGTTGCGGATCTTTTGCGGACATTTGGTGAGCTCCAGTTGGTTCGGGGCTTTCCAAGTCTTCTATTTACATTTGTTTTGGTCTTTGTGTATATGTATAGAGCGGGGTGTGTCCCGACTCTAGGTTGGTTTTGGTTATGCATCTGTAGAGGCTTTGTAGATGTTGTGGGTCAGACGAAAGGAATGTAATGAACTTATGTTTTGTCTTGATGGCCTAACGGCCAAGTTTCATAATTCTCATATATGTGTCATAACTTCCGCTTTTGGCATTTTATATTTGTTTGTGGTGGTGATGACTATTTATGGATGAAGATTGGTTCTCTCGGGCCTTGTCGGCTTCGGGTGCCATGTCCGTCCCGTTGGAATTTGGGGCGTGACAAAAAGTGGTATCAGAGCGGGTCGTCCTAAGGGTGTATACAAAGCCGTGTCTGAGTAGAGTCTTGCTTATCGATGTGTTGTGCACCACATTTATAAGTAGGAGGCTACGGGGCATTTAGGAGTTGTTTCTTTTTCTTCATTTCTAGATCGTGCAATAGAGCTACTGTTGTAAGTGGAATCGTACCTAACCATTGGTTTTCTTATGTTATAGAAAATGCCGATTGCACGAAAAGGGAAAGGTAAAAGTAAAAGAATAGACAGGCTGGCTGGAGAGGGAACTAGTAGACCACCACCGGAATAGGTTAATCAAGGCGGTGTTGAACAGGAGTTTGCATCGCGGGCTTCTCCTACTTTACCTGCAGACCCGCCTATGAATGCTACTGACCAGGATTTGAAAAATGCAGTGCATATGTTGACGCAGATAGTTGCTTCACAAACACAGGGACGAGCTGGTCCAACGACAAATGAGGATGATGTGGCTAGAATAGCGAGCCGCAGAACACAGGATTTTCTGAAACTAGATCCTCCCATATTCACGGGGTCAGACCCACAGGCAGATCCACAGGACTTCGTGGACCAAGTCCAAAGGGCCCTAGATGTTATGCATGTGACTGGTGTAGAAACGGTAGAACTTGCGGCCTACAGGTTGAAAGGTGAAGCGATATTGTGGTATGAGGACTAGAAACGGTCAAGGGGAATTGATGCACTTCCAGCTGGCTGGGAAGAATTTAGAACGGCCTTTCTTGATCACTATCTCCCTTATGAGATCAGGGAAGCACGTGCAGATCAGTTTCTGAACCTTCGACAAGGGAATATGAGTGTTCGGGAATACAGTCTTCAGTTTAATTCTTTGGCTCGATATGCTCCGAACGTAGTGGCTACAATGACCGACAGAATCCATCGATATGTGGACAAATTGGAGCCGTATTTGGTAAGGGACTGTACCATTGCTTCCTTGAACAGAGACATGGATATTGCTAGGATCCAGGCCTTTGCACAAAATATGGAGGATCAGAGGCAACGGAGGAGAACACAGGAATCTGAAAGAAGGCCGTCAAAGCGGGCTAGACCTATGGGGCAGTCTATAGTGTCCCAAGGAGAATTTAGACCTCGGATGTTTCCTAGACCGCATGGACCATTATTTTCTCATCCCATGGCAGGTGCTTCCTCCTAGTTTCGAGGGTCTAGAGGCGGTTATGGGCAAAGCAGTGGGGTTCAGGGCTCGCAGACAGCAGGGTTTCTTCGTCAGCCATGTCAGCATTGTGGAAAGTTTCACTCTGGGGAATGCCGACGTGGGGTGAATACTTGTTTCTGGTGTGGATCTCATGTTCTTTGTTTCATACCCCATTTACGAAAGACTTATACTGTAAAGCTCCTCAAATTTCTATTATTATATTATATGAATTGTTTGGATCTCTTTCCTTGGGTTGCATGCCAGTACTCATCGTACTGACTGTCACCGGACACTATATCTTTTCATGATGTAGATTCCGAAGCCTTTGCTTGTGACACGGTTCAGCAGTAGAATATTCGCAGGTCAACAGTTTGTAAGTGGTGTGCCCTCCATCTTTCGAAAGGCATTATGTTTATCTCCTTAGAACTTTATTTTTTATTTTTATGATATTACCGGGTCCATGTACCGACTTAGGATTTCTATTGATAATGTTAGAGGCTTCGTAGACCTAAGTTAATTATTATTTTGATGTTACATTCCAAAGATTTTGGACTTTAGCAATCTTTTATTTTATGGTTCTAGTTTCCGCATTTATTTTTATTATGACTATACTTATAATGTAATGCTAAGGGGTCTTCTTGGGCCATCATTGGTTCGGAAAGCCCGACGCGGCTAGGTCCTCAGTTTGGGTTGTGACAAACTTGGTATCAGAGCACGGTTCATGGTCCTATGGTGTTTACGAAGCTGTGTCGAGTAGAGTCCTTTTTATGGGTGTGTAGCGCGCCACACTTGTAAATGGGAGGCTATAAGACATTTAGGAATGTTTCCCTTTCTTCATATTCTAAGTTCGTGCTAGAAAGTCTAGTTCTAAGAAAATTCTTTTGACTCCTACTTTTCCACGTTTCAGCTCATGCCTCCACGATGGACTAACGGCCAAAGAAATTCTGCAGGAACCTCTGTCCCCTCTGGGGGAAATGCTGAAGAGGTTCTTCCTACTCATGGGATGCGGACCCGTAATGGAGTTCGTACCTCTTGATCGACTGCTCCTGTTGGGGTTCCACCAGTCCCAACCAGTCCTCCACGAGCCCCTAGAACTGGCACCAGTAGCACTCAGATTCCTCCGGGTAAGATTTCAAATGCTGAGTTTAGAAAGACTATTCAAAAGCTTGCACAAATTGTGTCATCTCAGGCTTGTCAGTTAGGTAGTGGTGGTTCTTCCATTGGTTCTTCTAATGCTACTTGGGTGGGTCAATTTATGCTACTGAATCCACCGATATTTACTGGGTCCAAAGTTGAGGAGGATCCTCAAGAATTTGTGGATGAGATGGAAAAGATTTTTAGGGTGATGAATACTAGTGATACGGAAGGGATGAAATTTGCATCTTATCAGTTGAAAGAGGTAGATTATCAGTGGTATGATGAATGGAAAGAATTTAGGGGTGAAGATACAGAGCCTGCAGTTTGGGAGGATTTATCTCAAGCCTTTCTTGATCACTTCTTTCCTCAGGAGTTGAGGGAAGCTAAGGCTGAGGAGTTTGTGAACTTGAAGCAGGGGAAGATGAGTGTCAAGGAATATGCTTTGAAGTTCACTCAGTTGTCTCATTATGCTTCGGAATTAGTGTCCAATATGAGGTCTCGAATGAGGAAGTTTACTTTGGGTCTTAATGATGGTTTGGTGCTGGAATGTAAGGGTGCGATGTTGAATAACGATATGGATTTATCTAGATTAGTGGTGTTTATGTAGCAGGTAGAGGATGAAAAGAAGAGAAAGGCATAGGTTGAGGATAGGTAGAGTAAAAGGGCTAGGTCAGAAGACCAGGAGACTAATCAGCAGTCTGGTGGTAATGGTAAGTGGGGCAAGAGATGGCAGAAGAAGAAATCTTGGGGTAATGTTCAGCCTTCATCTAGTGCACTTACCTCTAAGCCTTCAAATGACCAACAATTTCATCCAAGCAATGGTTCCAAGGTACAGGGCACTCAGTCTCAGTCATCAGTTCATTCTTATCCTCCTTGTCGCACTTGTGGAAAGTTACACCATGGGCCTTGTCATTTGGCCAAGGGTGTGTGTTATGGTTGTGGTCAGGCTGGTCATTTTCAATGGGAATGCCCTTCGACAAAGGGAACTATTGGGGGCAATAAATCC
Source organism: Capsicum rhomboideum (assembly GCA_031232105.1). Lineage (NCBI taxonomy): Eukaryota > Viridiplantae > Streptophyta > Magnoliopsida > Solanales > Solanaceae > Capsicum > Capsicum rhomboideum. Next base: position 156,079,718 of record CP124714.1, read on the forward strand.
CAACTTATCGCTTCTTCAGCCCCAACAACTAAGGGTACTACTTCGGGGACCGACGGAGGTCGTAACCATTTATATGCCCTATCTACTCGTCAGGATTCAGAGGCCTCACCATATGTTGTCACCGATATGTTACAGATTTTCTCCTGTGATGTTTATGTGTTACTTGATCCAGATTCCACTTTGTCTTATGTGACCCCTTATGTGGCTGTGAATTTTGATTTTGGTCCCAAAAATATTTTTGAACCCTTCTCAGTATCTACTCCTGTTGGTGAGTCTATTATTTCTAGACAGGTCTATTAAAATTGTGTGGTGTCTATTTTTCATCGGGACACTATGGTGGATCTGGTAGAACTTGATATGGTGGATTTTGATTTAATTTTAGGAATGGATTGGCTCCATTCTTGTTATGCTACCTTGGACTGTAGAACTCATAGAGTCACTTTTCATTTTCCTAATGAGCCAGCTATAGAATGGAAGGGTGATTCCTTAGCACCAAAGGGATAGTTTATTTCCTATCTTAGAGCTCATAAATTAATATCTAAGGGTTGTTTATCCCACCTAGTTTAGGTCAAAGATTCTAGCGTTGAAAGTCCCTCACTGCAGTCTATTTCGGTAGTCACTGAATTTCCTGAAGTTTTTCCCGATGATCTTCTAGGTATTCCTCCCAACAGGGAAATAGAGTTTGGTATTGATCTTTTGCCTAACACTCGATCCATTTCCATTCCTCCCTATAGAATGGCTCCGGCGAAGCTAAAAGAGTTAAAAGATTAGTTGAAGGATCTTCTTGATAAGGGCTTTATCCGCTCTAGTGTCTCTCCTTGAGGTGCTCCGGTACTCTTCGTGTGAAAGAAAGATAGGTCCCTTCGTATGTGCATAGACTATCGTCAATTGAATAAGGTCACTGTGAAAAATAAATATCGTCTTCCAAGGATTGATGATCTTTTTGACCAGCTTTAGGGTGCTAAGTGTTTATCCAAAATAGTTCTCCGTTTGGGTTACCATCAGTTGAAAGTTAGAGAAATGGATATTCCCAAGACCGCTTTTCGAACCCGTTATGGCCATTATGAGTTTCTAGTTATTTCATTCGGTTTGACTAATGCACCTGCAACTTTTATGGATCTTATGAACAAGGTGTTTAGATAGTTTTTGGACCTATTCATCATAGTCTTCATTGATGATATTCTGGTATACTCCCGGAGTGAGGAGAAGCATGCCAATCACCTCCGTATTGTACTTCAGGCCCTTAAGGACCAAGAGTTGTATGCGAAATTCTCTAAGTGTGAATTCTGGCTTAATGCCATGACGTTCGTTGGTCATGTTGTTCTAGTGAAGGAATTAAAGTTGATCCCCAAAAGATTGAGGCAATTAAGAATTGGCCTAGACTAACAACTCCAACAGAGATTAGGATTTTCTTGGGTCTGTCAGTGTATTATAGGAGGTTTGTGGAGAATTTTTCCTCTTTAGCTGCTCCACTAACGAAATTGACTTAGAAAAAGGTGAAGTTCTTGTGGTCTGATGCATGTGAGGGTAGTTTTGAGAAGTTGAAGGGTCATTTAACCTTAGCCCCTGTTTGACACTTCTCGATGGTACTGAATGATTTGTGGTGTATTGTGATGCATCTTGGGTGGGACTTAGTTACGTATTTATGCAGCATGGGAAGGTTGTGGCTTATGCTTCTAGACAGCTTAAAGTGTATGAGAAGAATTATCCTACTCATGATCTTGAGTTGGTGGCTGTGGTTTTTGCACTTAAGATTTGGCGTCATTATTTATATGGAGTGCATGTAGATATTTATTCAGATCACAAAAGTTTGCAGTATATTTTCACGCAGAAGGAGTTGAATTTTAGGCAGAGAAGGTGGCTTGAGTTACTAAAGGATTATGACATGAGTTTACACTATCATCCAGGTAAAGCTAATGTTGTTGCTGATGCTGTTAGCAGGTTGTCCATGGGGAGTCTTTCTTATGTTGAGGAAGAAAAGAGAGGATTAGTGAAGCAAATTCATAATCTTTCTACTTTGGGAGTTCGACTGTTGGATTTTGAAGATGGGGGAGTGATTGTTCATAAAGTGGCTAAGTCTTCATTAGGTGCTAATGTTAAGGAGAAACAGCTTGATGATCCCATACTTATGCAAATCAAGAAAGATGTTGGGTAGCAAAAGGTTTTAGCTTTCGAGATTGAGGGAGATGGTATTTTACGATATCAAGGGAGACTGTGTGTTCCCGACATCGATGGGCTACGAGAGAGGATCTTGACTGAAGCCCATGTCTCTAGGTATACTATTCATCTACTAATATGTATCATGACTTGAAGGAGATGTATTGGTGGAATAATATGAAAAGAGATGTTGTGAACTTTGTTGCTAAGTGTTTGAATTGCCAACCAGTTAAGGTTGAGCACTTAAGGCCTTGTGGTATGTATCAGGAGATATCCATTCCCATGTGGAAATGGGAGATGATAAACATGGATTTTATCACTAGTCTTCCGCATTCTCGGAACCAATACAATTCCATTTGGGTCATTGTGGATAAGATGACCAAGTCCACTCATTTTCTGCCTGTACGGACAAATTATTTGGTAGAGGACTATGCAAAGTTGTATATTCAGGAGATAGTTCGTCTTCATGGAGCTCTGGTGTCCATCATATCCGACAGAGGTACGCAATTTTCTTCTCAATTTTGGAAATCCTTTCAAAAAGGTTTGGGTACACAGGTGAACCTTAGTAACGCTTTCCATCCTCAAACGGACGGGCAAGCGGAGCATACTATTCAGACCTTAGAAGATATGCTAAGGGCCTGTGTTATTGACTTTAAAAGTAGTTGGGTGGATCACTTTCCTCTTATTGAATTTGCTTATAATAATAGTTATCACTCTAGCATCCAAATGGCTCCTTTCGAGGCTCTTTATGGTAGGAGGTTTAGGTAACCGATTCGATGGTATGAAGTGGGTGAAACCCAATTGTTCGGGAGGGATCTTGTTCACCAAGGGATGGAGAAAGTTAAGGTTATTCGCGAAAGGCTTAAGACTGCTCAAAGTCCCCAAAAGTCATACGCAGATGTAAGGCGAAGAGAGTTGGAGTTTGAGATTAGTGATTGGGTATTCCTGAAAGTTTCTCCTATGAAGGGAGTAATGAGGTTTGGAAAGAAAGGTAAGCTCAGTCCTCATTACATTGGCCTATATCAGATTTTGAGAAAGTTTGGTAATGTCGCTTATGAGTTGGACTTGCCAGCGAGTTTGGCATCGGTTCATCCTGTGTTTCACGTGTCTATGCTTAAGAAGTGTATGGGTGATCATTCTCTTGTGGTTCCTGTAGTGAACATTAGTGTGGATGACTCTTTATCTTATGAGGAAGCTCCTATAGAGATTTTGTATAGGCAAGTTCAAAAGTTGAGAACCAAGGAAATAACTTCAGTTAAGGTCTTGTAGAGAAATCAAAAGACGGAGGAGGCTACTTGGGAAGCCGAGGAAGACATGAGGACTAGATATCCCTTCTTGTTTCCGACGCCAGGTGACTTCGTTTGAGGTACTAACGCTATACTCAACTTTTATATTATAAGTTCATGTCCTTCAAGTTTCTTGCAATCTCTTTATTCAAGCTAAATGTTCCCTAATCATCATTTGGGGATGAATGATCCTAAGGGGGGGATATTGTAAAAGCCCAAAATTTTAGAACCTTCAAGAACCCATATACTTATATGAATTTAGGTTTATTTAAAAAAAAAGAGTTGACTCCTGGGAATGACCCACGTGACGTGGGTTGACCTACGTGACGTGGGTGAGTTTCCACGAAATCGTAGGTTCCTTCCGTGGATCAGATTCTGCAAGCAAGGAAAATTCCCTAATTTTTACGAAACCAACCCACGGCCCGTGGGATGACTTACGACCCGTAGGGGTATTTTGGTCATTTTACCATAAAGAGACCCGACCCTTTCAGCTTAAAAACACCTCTCAAACCCTAGAAACATATTTTATTTCCCCAAAAACATATTTCATCTCCTCTCTAAACATAAAGAAAGAAATCAACTAGGGTTTAAGCTTCAAGGTCCAAAGAGTCAAGCTTTCTTCAAGTTCTCTCCGTCAAAAGGCATGTTTGAACGCTCCCTATTTCAAATACTATTCTAAATTGTGATTATTATTTAATATGTATATTAAGATGGTGATTTTGAAACTAGGGTTGGGGATTTTGTTATTAAAGCTTGATATGAATTTTCCCCTTTTCTTTATGAATGATGATTCAATCTTAAATTAGGATTTTTTAGATTGAATTGGCTATTTGAAATTAATGAACTATTACTGATATATGTTTTAGCCATGATTTCTAGACTCTTGAAAGCTTTGAAATTTCATAAGGAATATAAATGTCTTTCCCCATCCTTGATATCATTGAATGTATTATGTTATTCGAATGGTTTGAAAATTATTAGGAGAATTTCAACTATGATTTTAAAGGAGGAGTTTTGGAGTACAAAAGGATGTTTAATGATAATGATTTGGCATGATAAGAGTGACTTGCAAGTTCTTGGTATGATGATACCAATATGTTAATGCCTTAATGAAAGACTCAATGAATGAATGTTTTAATTGGGCCTGAAGAGAATTATGTAGTTTACCGAGAAGGTGTAGTCTCTGTGACTAACACTGGAAACCGCGTTTGCCGACGTTGGGGGGTCTTGTACTAAAATTTGGATGACCACTGTATGCTTGCCTTGAGCAGTTGTATGCAACTATGATTATGTTATGATTTGGCCAACTATGTTATCTCAGTCTATGCGGCTAACATGGGCTGAGGCCCCGCCAGTTGGAGAGTACTGGACCCATATTGCCCGTGGGTTACTTAATGTCGGTGTAACTACATAGTTCAGAATTAAAATTTTCAAATGGTTGTTTTATTTTATACCTTCAAATGTTCTTTATTTCATACCCTATTTATCAAAGACTTATACTGTAAAGCTCCTCAAATTTCTATTATTATATTATATGAAATGTTTGGATCCCTTTCCTTGGGTTGTAGACCAGTACTCATCATACTGACTATCCCCGGACACTACATCTTTTCATGATGTAGGTTTCGAAGCCTTTGCTCATGACTCGGTTCAGCAGTAGACTATTCGCAGGTCAACTGTTCGTAAGTGGTGAACCCTCCATCTTTTGGAAGGAATTATGTTTATATCTCTAGAACTTCATTTTTGATTTTATGGTATTACCGGGGCCAATTCCCGGCTTAGGATTTCAATTCATAATGCTAGAGGCTTCGTAGACCTAAGTTAATTATTATTTTGATGTTACATTCCAAAGATTTTGGACTTTAGAAATCTTTTATTTTATGGGTCTAGTTTCCGCATTTATTTTTATTATGACTATGCTTATGATGTAATGCTAAGGGGTCTTATTAGGCCATCATTAGTTCGGGATGTCCGTCATGGCTAGGGCCTCGGTTTGGGTCGTGGCACAGACAGGTGATGATCCCCTTAAATTCATACTATATAGTATTATTTATGTTGATGAAATCTAATCTGTGAAAAAGAAAACTAAGAAATATCATTTTTTGCTAATTTACATTGACATTTCCTTTAGCTTAAGAGTGTTATTTGCTTTTTTCTAACATAAAAGACCACATCCTGAGCTGCAACCTGAGTCCTTAAAGGCTCTAGCATCAGTTGCAAGATCATCAAAGGTCCATCAAGATAGAAATTTTGACTTAGTTTTCTTGTCCATCATATTGCATTTGATAGGATCCCTTCCATTCATGCTATGATTTGGTCACAATTAAGTTGGTGAAAGACCATGTTGTTGAGTACATTTGGATAACTGTAGTAGTCATTGGAAAGGATATATTCAAGAAAGATGCTAGAGAGGTAACAAGTCTTTGTTATTGTTTAAACAAGCAGTTGAGTTTAAAGCATATTAACATTATTACAGTTTGCTTAAAATTTTCTCCCTGATGTAATGCTTGTGTTTCTTCATTTCATTAACTGATTAAAAGCATCTACAATTTTCACGTATGTAAGGTTGTGGCCCTTGTCTTGTCTGTGTGATGGTATTTGGAAAAGGATGATCACATTTCGAAACCTACCTTTCTACAAGTATGTATAATCCAAACTATTTGTAGAAATGCACATAATTTTTTTATGATATAACGGGTGCTCTACTATTTGTTTTGAAGGCATGGAAGCATCTTATCATATGTATTGGATATGATTTTTATTCTGTTGTATTTTGGGTTTCCATGATTTACAAACTATTGTGCGAGGGACTTGGTCCGTGCCATGTCGATCCAAATAGAAGTCAACTACGTACATCCGTAAATTATACTTTCTGCAGTCGGTTAGTGGCACTGCAATAGAGGTGCAGCTGGCCTGTCCAATCTCGACCATTGGTAAGCTTTCTAGGTTTTGCTCTCTCTTATAAAAGGAACAAGTGACAAGAGTAAAACCTAGTTTTTGCAATCAAGTTTTATCTCTCAAGCAAAAGTCACTCCACAAAAAAAATAGTGCTCATATTCAACAAGGGACCTGATCGAGTGCTAGCTAGTCTTTGTTATATTTCTTAAGTCTTGTGTATTTCATTCTTACATTGTAAATCTACTCCTATGTTATAAAAGATAGTAGATATTTCACTTGTCTATGTCTTTAGGTTAAGTTGCATTAACTAGAGTTAGTTAGTCAAATCATCCTTTGTTTAGTCAAGTCTTATGTTTCGGTTGGGTATAGTTACCTATGAGTGTCAACTAGAGTTATTTGATGTGTGGGTGCAATAGAGTTGCTGTATTGGTCTTGTAATAAAGATGTTACGAGGTGGATAGGATTAAGATTTTAATCCTTTGTGATTACTTGCGTCTATAATCACAAGTTGCTTGAAGTTAGTGGAGTGATGGAAAATCCTACTTGGTAGTTCATGGTGTTTCCTCCCTTGAGAAAAGAGGTTTCCATGTAAACTTTGCGTGTTATTTATCTTCCACTTTACTTTATATCTTGTTTGGTTACTGAATTTGTGAGTCAAGGGACCGGATATCTTGACTCGTGGTGGACTCATAAAAGACAACAATTGGTATCAGAGCATGTACTCTCTATACGGTTAATACCTAGAGAGGATCCTGCTTTGATGGCAGCTCCACTTGATCTAGAAGAAGGTTAGTCGACCACCAAACCCCCTTGTTTCAATGGATAGTACTATGGATGGTGGAGGACCCATATGCATGACTTTATAATGTCGGAAGACAGTGAGTTGTGGGATGTTCTCTGTGAAGGAGCACATGTTACCATCAAGAAAGTCACTGAAGGGGAGACTACGATACTGGTCCTCAAGATGCGTAAAGAGTATGAAGAAGCCAATTGAAAGAAGATTGAAAAAAACTTCAAAGCTACAAAGTGGCATGTGTGCGGAATAGGACATGACGAATACAATAGAATCTCTGCATGTGAATCAGCAAAAGATATTTGGGAATGTACGAAGACGGCTCATAAAGGAACAAGTCAGGTCAAAGAGTCTAAATTGGACATGGTCACTACTTAGTACGAAACCTTCACTATGAAGGAAAGTGACACCATCCAAGAGATGCATACCAGGTTTACTGCCATTACAAATGAGCTGCATTATCTAACAGAGATGATTAGGCCAAGCAAACAAGTGAGGAAGATACTTGGAGTACTGCCAAAGTCTTGGGAGAGTAAAGTCAATAAAATTACTGAGGATCAAGATCATAAAACTCTCACTATGGATGAATTGATTGGAATCTGAAAACTTATGAACTCAAAAGGCAATAGGATCAAGAGAAGAAGGAACCCAAGAAGGAGAAAACCTTGGCTCTCAAGGTTTCAAAACCAGACTCTAGTAAAGAAGATGAGGATGTGGCTTACCTAGCTCAAAGATTTATAAGAGCTATAAAGAAGAATAGAGGATTTTAGAAGAAATGAAACACTAGCAAATCTCCTTGTAGAAGTGATTGCTGCCATAAATGTGGTAAACTATGCCATTTCATTATGGATTGTCCAATGGATAAGATGAAGTACAAAGATTATGCCAAAGATGGAGGTGACAAAGACAAACAGAAGGATCGGGTCCCAGATAAATCTAAAAGAAAAGTTGCTCTTGCTGTTTGGGGGACTCATCTAGTGATTGTGATGAAGCATAGCACCCTAAAGATGCATCTATGATGGCCGTGGAGGATGATGACAATGTTTTCAATTCATTGTTTACTCTTATGGAAAAATCATATGATGCTGAAAATAAAAAGGTAGGAGTAAGAGGAAGCATTCACAGTTGGTTCATGGATAGTGGATTCTCTAAGCATATGACTAGAAAAATTGAATGTTTTCTCTCACTCAAGGTGCTTCAAGGTGAGGTGTCTCTTTTGGAGATGGAAAGAAAGGGTATATCTTGGGTGTTGTAAAGATTGGAAAGTGTTTCAATCATGCAATTAAGAATGTGTATTATGTGAGTGGACTAAAGTATAGTCTTCTTAGTGTTTCTCAAATTTGTTATAAGGGAAATGAAGTCAAATTTCTATTTTATTATTGCACTTTCATAAGTCTTTAATTTGGTTAAGTTACTCTGACAGCCAATAGGTGAAAGAATATGTATGTTGCTGATATGGACTCTGTCCCTGGTGATAATCTTACCTGTCTTAGTGCTTAAAGTAAAAATGTTGGTCTATGGCATCGAAGACTTGGCCATGTCGGTTCTTCACTTCTACAAAGGACCTAGTCCGTGGTTTTCCCAAGCTACAATTTGTAGACATCAAGATCTATGATGCCTGTGTCAAATTTAAAACTAACTAGGCCCTCATTCAAGTAGAAGAAGCAAGTCAGTACTACCAGGCCTCTTGAGCTGCTTCACATAGATCTAAGTAGACCTGTAAAGGTTCAAAACAGAGGAGGAAAGAAATATATTTTGGTCATTGTGGATGACTTCTCAAGGTACACCTGGACCATGTTCTTAAGGTTTATAGATGAAGCATTTGAAGTATTGGTGATTTTTGCCAAGCATATCTAAGTAAAGTTGAACAACAAAATTGCAGGGATCGGGTCTGAACATGAAACAGAATTTAAAAATGCAAAGGTTGAGGAGTTTTGTGCAGATAATGGAATAAGTCAAAACATCTCAACTCCCAAAACTTATCAGAAAAATGGTGTTATTGAGAGAAAGAATAGAACTCTTGTTGATATTGACAAAACCATATTAATTGATGCTGGTCTTCTTAAGAACTTCTAAGCTGAAGCTTTCAAAACTGCATGCTATGTTACTAATAGGTGTCTAATCAGGTCCATTCTCAACAAAACTCCTTATAAATTACGTAACAAAATAAAGCACAAGCTGAGTTACTTAAGGGCTTTTGGGTGTAAATGCTTTGTCTTAAATTTGGCAAAGATGATCTTCGAAAGTTTGATCCCAAGAATAATGAAGGAATATTTTTTTGTTATTCCTCCACAGCAAAGCCTATTGGATCTAAAAAAAAAGAAATTTGTGTGTTGAAGAAAGTGTCCATGTCATTTTTGATAAATCAGGAGACATGGAAAGTCTGAAGGATAAAGATGATGCTGAGTTGGAGGAACTTCTTCAATTTCAGAAGGACAACCTTAATGAGGGAGCAATGAAGATCAAATCAAGCAATATGTTGAAAACAATACAACTGGAGAAGTAGAAGAACCAGGTCCTTAGCAAGATTTCTTGCAAGCTGATGATTCATATCCTCATGAGTCTTAGGATCAAATCACAGAGGAACCTGGTACTGGTTAACTGCAGTTAGCCATAAGGAAATCAAACTGGAAGCACAAATCATCTCATCCACTTGATAATCTTATTTCTCCTTTGAACTCCCGCTTGCAGACCAGGTCCCAGACAAAGAACCTAGTTGCTTTCTCAGCATTCATATCAGCTATGAAACCCAAGAATGTAAAGAAAGCTCTCAAAGATGCAGATTAGGTAAATGCAATACAGGAAGAACTACATCAATTTTAGCAGAGTAAAGTGTGGCAACTGGTCCCCAGACCTGCTAACAGAACCATCATAGGGACCAGGTGGGTGTACATAAATAAGCATGATAATCATGGAACTATCATAAGGAACAAGGAAAGGCTTGTTGTGCAAGCATACAACCAAGGAGAAGGATTGGCTATGATGAAAAATTTGCACCAGTTACAAGGATGGAAGTTATAAGAATTCTCATTACTTTTACAGTGTACATAGAGTTCATGTTGTTTTAAATAGATATAAAGAGTGCCTTTCTAAATGGCTACTTGAAGGAAGAAGTATATGTCAAGAAACCATCTGGTTTTAAAGATATTGATCAACCAAATCATGTGATAAAGTTAGATAAGGCCTTGTATGGGTTGAAGCAATCTCCTAGGGCATGGTATGAAAGATTGTCAAAATTTCTTCTTGAAAATAGTTTTAAGAGAGGGAAAATTGACAACACCCTCTTCTTAAAATCTAGAGGGAAAAATCTGCTGATTGTTCAAGTTTATATGGATGACATTATTTTGGGAGCAACCTCAGGTTCTCTATGTAAAGAATTTGCAAAACTTATGGGAAGTGATTTTGAGATGAGTATGATGGGTGAGCTAAGATTCTTCTTGGGGATACAAATCAAGAAAACACCAAATGGTACAATGATAAATCAAGAGAAGTATATCAAGGAACTTCTAAAAAGATTTCATATGGATGAGGATAAACCCATTGATACTCCCATTGGTACAAGCTCAAAGCTGGATGCTGATGAACTTGGCCCCATGGTAAATGAAACTATGTATCGAGGAATCATTCGATCTCTTCTGTACTTAACAACTGGTAGACCTGAAATTGTCTTCAGTGTGGGAATGTGTGAAATATTTTAAGTTTGTCCAAAGGAGTCTCACCTAAAAGCTGCAAAGAGGATTTTAAGCTATCTGAAGGGAATAAGGAACGTGGTCCTGTTCTATCCATTTGGTGGTAATTTTGATCTAATTAGTTATGCTGATGCAGATTATGCAGGATATCTAGTTGATAGGAAAAGTACCTTAGGAATGGCTCATTTCCTAGGGTTTTCTTGATGTCGCCCAAAATATACCTCCAGAAAAGTATAATGCGGTCGCTGTATCAAATATAGAACCCAACTAGGTTGGGGTCGATCCCACAGGGAACAGGTCGAAGTATGAGTAAACTACTGGAAGAAATAACTGGCAAGTAACTAAAACTGGGGGTTTTTGCTAGTAAGTAGTAACTATGACGATTTTTGACTAATATCGAGTTTGTAAATAATAAGAGAAATTCACTAGGACTGTGATCCCCAATGATTCCATAACTCCACCGGTGACTTATGCTTAACAAGACTGCCCCACTGCACTGCATGCAAAATCTAACAAGTTATGTTCATCTAACTCTCTCTCGACTGTCATTAGACGAATCTCACTCTTCTCCTCTCGGTCTCCAAGTGTCGCACTTCTAACCCTTGTCCTGGATTTCAGATAACCTTTTCCCGCTAAGGCTCCGGTTATTAGATAAAGGTTAATAGCTCCAAATCTCTGTTGTTATCTCCTTTTCCCAATCTCTACCTCTCTCTCGAGCAAGTCTAGAATACAAGCAAGATTCTACCGTTTGCAACCGTTAGAAAAGCAATCAATATGAATGAGACAACAATACATGCATACACAGCAGTACAAAGTTGTTTAGCACTTCACCGGTTTCGTTAATTTTTCACGGTTCACACAACCCCAGTTGATGGGTTTAGCTACTCATAATTGCAAGAACACAAGAATAATCCAAAGATGAAATCATAATTATGATCTCACAAGAATGAAGGAAAAACCGAAATTTCAATCACCAATCAACTTCAGAATTAGGGTTTATGAATACAAAACCAAAATATATGTCTCAAACAATGTAAAATAACTCTCAAAGTAGTAAATTTTCCAACTCTCACACTTAGGACTACATAGGGGTATTTATAGATACAAAACTAGTCCTATCCAAAACAAAATAGGAGAACAGAGTTGGCAGCTTTCACGGTGTCGTGACTTGGTGTCGTGGAACCAAGTAATGACACATGACTCATATCGTGGAAATCAGGCCCTTTTCTTGGATCTCTGAAGTGAAATCACGGCAGGCTTCCACGCCACGGGGGTGTCAGTCACGCCACGTGACCCCTGCCATGGAAATCAGGCTGGAATTTTCTGTTTCTGCACTTAGTCACGATAGCCACTCACGTGGCGTGAGTGACTTCCACGCCACGTGACTTGTGGCGTGAGTGGTCCTCTTTTGCAGCCTCTTGTTCTTTTTTCATTCGACACTTCGTTCTCGGGCTTGATTCTTCCTCTTTTGCTCATTTTGCCTTTAAAGCCTGTTTTCCTGCAAATTTAGGACAGACACCACATCATACCAACAAAACACACCCAAGTTATTGCATCTTTTCCTTGTTTGAAGCATCGAAAGTTCCATATAACCATGGTACATCAACACACTTAACTTAGAAAGTTTGCATGTCCTCAGGCGAACAACATAAAACTGTACCAACGCAATGCTTAACTAAGAGAAACCTAAGGGACTTATGGCAGTCAACTTGTTGATTTTTGATACACAAACTTTTCCAACCCCTCCTATTTTCAAAGTAGAACCAAAGGGTGTATGTAAGCAATGCAAAATCATGGCATAACAGGGATCAAGTGACGGCACCAAATTATGCACAAACAACTAAGCGTATATGTTACGCCCTGAACCCTTACTGAGTATGTAAGGCTGCATGAAACTATATGATACATAAAAACTTCAATGAAATCAAATATAAATGCGTACTCAATAAGGCTAAGTCATCAATCTGTATATAAAGAGATATGCACATTATGAATTACTTTCTTTTCTTTACTTTATACTCATTCGATCATTCACTCATTCCTTTATCCATCACTCATTCATCCAATCATATAATGCCCGGGCCCCAAGCTGATCAGTGGGTAATCACTAGTAATTGGGATCTACCCATGCTAGGCTTTTCCTTTGCCCCTGGGATACCACCCGTAGCGGAATCGACCCATGCTAGGTGTTCTTCTCACCCCTGGGATACCATCCGTAAATATTGGAATCGACCCATGCTAGGTTATTTAACCCCTAGGATACCACCCATGAAACATCTCTCTTCTTTACAACATCACTTCTTAAATCTTTGAAATAGCTCAATCAATAGTTACTTCATTTTGGGAACTTTTAAATATAACATTATTGGAACTTGGAACCATGTTTATGATTATGTGACACATGAATGATAATAGACCGAGAATGAGATATATGTGATTAACAATAAATGATAACTCAAAATGAAATACCTAAGGACAATTCGGAAAGGAGTAAATACCATGACAAGGTGAATACTATATGTTGCAGAAGGATACGAAAAGAGTAACCTTACATACCTTAATTTCCTCAATAAGAATCCACAATCCTAACGAATGTAATGATCCAGTCCCTTACTCTACAATACAAGTACATAACGAAATTTACGTCAACATCTAATCACCTTACAAGTGCAAAAGACGACAAAAGTTACATAATTGCCTATAACGTCGTTTTCCCTTTTATAATGAAATTTTGGCATGACCATAACAAAAATATCACAGCATGCCATACATTGACCAAACATCATACCCAATAGCATTTTGCAACAAATCTTCTTCTTTACATTTTCTCATTCACGCCATATCACAAATAATCCATCGAATCACCTTAATACACCTCATAGCACATATCGGCCAAAATCCCGCAATTTACACTTTTAGAAAATAACAAGTTAAATAACAAAATCACACCACACATGTTCATATTTTATCCATACCATGCTCCTTCATCAAAACCACAAGTCACCTTTCAAGTTTAATTCACAAAATGGCACATCTTTTACCAAAGGGCAAAAGTGTCCTATTCAACCTTTCCAACACCACCATCATGATCTACACAATACTTCATACATATAATATGCTAAATCACAAGAATAAATACTTACCCAAGCTTGCAAAGTGATGGTCTTGTCCAAAGTGTCAAAAGGGATATTGGCCTTAGGGTTTGAAAATGAGAGAAAATGTTTGTGAAAATATCCAAAAGTTATGAGAGTTGTAAAGAATAAAAATATGATTTTTCCCTTCATATATAAGCCTCAATTCATCCTTAGCCATTCCTTGGCATTTAATGTCTTGTTTACTTGGTCAATATTGGAAGAATGGGTCATTTTCCTTTGGGCCTTTCCATTTTGGCCTTATTTTGGGCCTCACTTTGGGCCCAATAACACATATTAGCTTAGACCACTAAAATAAATGTATAATCCATCATATATCTCATGTTTAAAAAATTCCATAACGTCACAACAATATTCGCTTACGAGATTCATGTTCGTAGCCTCAATCGCAAAACTAGACATTCTAGCCGTCCATGGCTTAATTGAACATTTTTGGTAATTTCTTGTGTTTCATGATTTGATCATGTGGAAGTGTATCAAGGTATTTGAAACCTTAATAATGCTAAAAGAACTCCAAGGAACCAAAATAAACCATGGAAGAATCGACATTGCATTGCATCGCAAAACGTGCTCGAAAAAGGCCAAGTTATTGTGCCTTGCGCCACTGCTGCAAAATAGGGCAGTGGCGCGAAAATTGCTGCCCCTATGAACCTGGAGGCTCGCGCCACACCACCTAAAGCAAGGGGTGGCGTGAGATTTTCTGTCCCTCTGAAGTTTTTTTCCCTCTTTGCAAATACTAGGATACATCCAATACTATCCAAGATACATACGTTTTATCTTCAATACTAAGGTAACCATAACTCAAAGTCGTCAAATAACGTCAAAAATGTACGGGGTATTACAGTATAAGCAATTGAAATTTCCAGAACAACTAGCAGCTAATCATGCAACCCATGTGCCCTCACAATCAAAGAAGTCCCATGCACTCTCAGTATACTAATGAATATCAACATAGGGACGAGGTCAAAACACTCACGCTCAAAAAGAAGTTAAGACAGTGTGCGTTAAATACCATAGGCTTGCCCTGATTTTCTACACCTTAGTTTTCAGACAGTTGGACTAGGATCACTATAGGACTTTACTCGGCTTGTAATGTAGGCTTAGGGACAGGTATGGTGCATATGGATATAGTGACTCAACCCTCCTTGACACTACACTATTTTTGGCTCCCACTTCCAACCTTTTTTCATTTTTATTCTCCCTTGTTCTCCATTCTTTTATTCTCTGGTTTTGGGTGTGGTTTTTCTTCTCAAACTTTAAACACACGTATATATATATATTTATTTATTTATTTTTTTTCTCTTTTTTTTTTTTTCACACCCAAATCTTTTTCTCTTCTTCTTTTATTAACCCTTCTTCATACCCAACTCAATCTACGCACCCCTATAATAGCCACCCTCAACTTAAGCGATTTGCCTGAGGTGAGGTACTCCATGTCCAAGGAGGGACCAGGGCCAAGACAGGTTCATTGTGATTCAAATGGGCAGGTGAATAGGCTAATGAAAGAAATAGGACAATTATGGCTCAAAAGTTGGGATCAAGGGATACTTATTCTTTCGGTTTGGCATTTAGGCTAATGGTGGACTTTTTCAACAACGGCCTATGATCCTTTCCTAATCCTTATCTTCTAACTTAGGCAAGACTAACCGGGCAAGTTCTGGATCGCACACACACAGCTAACTAAGTAGTGGCCTCACACGCACATAGCACAGGGTTATATTACCAACTACTACCTATCCGTTCATGCAATGCTAGATACGGTTGTTTGCTTATAATTCTTAGTGCCATAACAAGATCCAACAACAGTCACACACAACGCATGTCAATTCCAAAAACCAAAATTTCAGGAGGGGTATCCTTAGCAACAACAACACATAAGACATTTTTCAAAACTGAACTGCACTTAAAGTTCCCTCATTTTTCTCCTAATACAGCAAGAAACATAAAAACATCAGCAATATCATCCTACACATGCCGGTTCTACTATGATAGCACACTCAGGGGAAAAGAAACACAGCAACAAAAACCCCCAAGTGGTGGTACACCCCCACCCCCAACTAAGCATGGTGCAATGCCCTCAATGCACCGATATCATATCCAAAATAAGGGAGTGAAGACATACCTGTGGCGCTCTAAGCGCCGGAAGTGGGCCCGCCAGCAGCGGGATCATCAGACTGTGCAGTGGTCGCATCCAGTGGGGGAATAGTCTGACTGGCAGATGCACCACGCACCCTCTGCTCTGTCTCAATCTGGCTCGCGTGGTACTCTACCCGGGAGGCTTTACCAGCCCTCCTCAGATCACTATCAAACTCATCATCACTCGTACCCCCATCCGCTGGACTACGAGGTCTCTTTCCTCTATCCATCTCTGGCTCCTCATCAGCAAACAAATCTACCTCAAAGGCTGGTCGTACGGAGGTCGGGACAGGCATAGGTGGTATAATTGGCGTGCTAGTCGATGCCATTGCTCGATCCTCCTCTCCCAATGTAGCAACCTCCTGGGTCAAGCCGGCCAAGTCAGGGCTCGGTGCAGCACTTAAGTGGGAGGCCATACATGCCTTGAAACTGTCAATCCGCCCATGCAGGCCCCGCATAAACTGTTCCATAGCTGCAGTCATCCGAACCTCCACCCTAGCCTCTGCAGCCTCGACTGTGGATCGAACCCAAGGCTTAAGCTGGGATACCAGCTTAGCCATCTGAGCCTCAGTGTGAGCCTGGCGCTCAAACATCTCTGTCTGCCTGTCAACTAGCTGCTGCAGAAAGTCTCGAGAGACGAACACCATCCCAGGAGGAGTCGGTGGGGAACTAGTACTAGGTATGCTCTCATCAACAGGGCCAGTGCCCTCAGTCGGTATCGGTAGACTAACTGGTGCAGGAATATGCAAAGGTACACCACTTACCTCATCTAGGGCAGCACCAGATACCTCAGACTGCTGTGATCCTCGGGGAGTAATGGGGTGCAAACCCTTCTGCTGCATCATCGCAATATCTGCCAACCGGGTCACCTCTATAGAATTATCGATGGCAGGCATCCGGGCTACCCCTGCTCTATCACATAGACCCTGGATCAGACACGGGAAAGGGATACTCGTGTGCTCCCTAAATGCTCGCTCATGGATCTCTTGGACGATGTACCTTGCGAAATGAATCGCATAGCCCGCCAAGATGCTGGCTACTACTACCGCCCTGTCCAATGTGAGAGAGTTATCAACATTGGTTGGACCCAACCTATGCCGCACCACTGACCACCAGAATCGACCAACGAAATGGAGCGTGGACTTTTTGATGTCCAGCTTCCCAGTCACCCAACAAGCCGCTACACCCTCCTTGGCTATGTAACCTACAATCCATTTAATCAACTCTAACTTCTGCTCTACATCTCTCATCCTAACTCTATCTCTGACCATCACCAGCCTGTGATCAAATTCAGCTGTCGAAACTGGAACTGGACGATCAGGCCCAAATAGGAAGCGGTGAATGGTTTCTTCTGAAATGTCTACTCGGGTATTGCGTACCATGACATGAGGTAACACGGGCTGCAAAATGTATCACTGCCCCACTGGAGTGCTCAAACCAACCGATGCAGCATTTGAAGCATAAAATTCTCAGACCAATTCTGAGCTATACCTGCCGGAAGGCTGTGCCATCCAACCCAAGCCATATCTCTCAAAAAGAGGCCAAATATCCGGCAGTTTCCTCAGTTCCTCCATTCTATACTGGGGCTCCGACACACACCACGCTCTGTCAGCTCAGCATCACGATCATAAATAGCACGCATGCCCTGTACACACCACCTTTGAACCTCCCTATCCTGTGTCGTAGTCGGGGCACTCTCGGTACCAGTACCGGAAAGAGAGGCTGTAGCCTCTACCACAGATGTATCCTGACCCGTAGCCTCATCTGCAGACATACCCTGACCTGTAGCATTAGCCGCAGACCCTGACTCAGAAGCATCCTCCCCCTCTACAGACTGGGGGGGGCAGACTCAGAAGATGCGGCTGGTACCACAGGCTCAGCAGGTGGTGGGACCGGCTGAATTGCAGCCCGGGCAGCCACTTGGGCACGCGTCTGTAACCTAGTAGCCCGTGGGATTAAGACCGTGTTGTCCTGACTAATATCAAACTCCTCCACGAAACCACTTGGTTCTGACTCAGTGGGTTCATCCCTCAGACGGGTCGGGAAGTCCGGATTTTTGGTACGAATCCGGGATGATGCATCAAGGTGGTCACTTTTGGGATTGGATTTTGGAGGCATAACAATAGGTTTGGATTAAATTTTTCGGGTATGGAGTCGGATTTGGGTCGGGTTTTGTATAGTGAATTCCAATTTTCGGACCTCTTTGGTAATGGGGTTTGGGTTTTCGAATATGGAACGGATTTGGTGAGTGTTTGGGATATGGTTTTTAGATTTTTGGAGTTTGGGAGAGATGTGATTCGGATTTAATGGGGAGAAGTATAGGGAATTGGAATTTTAGGGTTTAAGTTGAATGAATTTAAAGTGGGGAAGAAAGGGTTTTAATCGAGTGAGGAAGAAAGGGTTTCGGATTTATTTTGGAAAAATTGGGCTCGGGTCGGGTCGAATTCTGATTTCGGATGTTTTTATGTTTCATGACACGACCCACGCCACGTGACTGACACCCACATGACGTGGAGTCTGTCATGACTGGTGTTCTCTAACTGGACTGAATGTCTGATTTCAACGACACCAGTCACGTGGCGTGGATCCCATCCACGTCACATGAATTTCTTCCGTGGAACTGATTCAAAACCTGGAAATCTTTCTCTGAGTTTGAAGATGTCATCCACGTGGCATAGAACCCCCTCACGTAGCGTGATTCATGTCGTGGATGAAATTTCACCACTTCTCGTAGATTTTGTGATATTCAACTAACTGCTACTCAATAATCAGATCTTCTCATAATAAAATCTTGGGTTGCCTCCCAATCAGCATTTGATTTAACGTCGCGGCACGACGTGGGTAACTTGGATACTCAGACTTCCCCAACTAGCTCATGGGTTGCCTCCCATGAAGCGCCTGATTTAACGTCACGACACGACATGGCTAACTTGACTACTCAGACTTCATCAAGTTCAAGTTCTTCAATCGTCCTTATATCTTCCGGAACTCCTACATAATGCTTAACGCGTTGTCCATTGACCTTGAATAGGACATTATCCGCTCCTTTAAGCTCAATAGCACCATGTGAAAATATCTGAACTACCGTGAATGGGCCAGACCATTTGGACTTTAATTTTCCAGCAAACAGGCAAAGCTTAGAGTTATACAGCAACACCAAATCTCCCGGATGAAACTCTCGATTCTCAATTCGACGATCATGATACAATTTCATCTTTTCTTTATACAATGCTGAACTCTCATAAGCCCGGAGACGAAATTCATCCATCTCATTCATTTGTTCCAGTCTCATTTTAGCCGCTTCATTCTAGTCTAAATTCAACCTCTTCAATGCCCATAATGCTTTATGTTCCAGTTCAACGGGCAAATGGCAAGCTTTTCCAAAAACCAACTGATATGGTGAAGCACCAATCGATGTTTCGAAAGCCGTCCGATATGCCCATAACACATCGTCCAATCTCTGAGCCGAATCAGTCCTATTAGCATTGACTGTTTTTGCTAAGATAGACTTGATTTCACGATTTGATACCTCAACCTGCCCACTTGTTTGCGGATGATAAGGTGTGGCCACCTTATGCTTTACACCGTATTTTTCAAGAAGAGCCTTAAACAGCCGGTTGCAAAAGTGGGATCCTCCATCACTAATAATAACTCGCGGTGTCCTAAATCGTGAGAAAATGTTCTTTTTCAAGAAAGCTGTGACACTTCTCCCTTCGTTATTGGGAAGCGCAATTGCCTCCACGCACTTAGAAACATAGTCAACAGCCACCAAGATATACTTCATTCCATGCGAGCTCACAAATGGACCCATAAAGTCAACTCCCCACACATCAAATAATTCAAGTTCAAGAATCGGAGTCATGGGAAGTTCGTGTCTGCGTGAAATATTACCTTGCCCTTGACACCGATCACAAGCGCGGGCATAGGCATGAGCATCCTTGTAAATGCTGGGCCAATAGTACCCACATTGCAAGATTTTATGGGCAGTCCTTGCACCTCCATGATGACCCCCAACTAGAGATGAGTGACATGCCTCCAAAATACTCATCAATTCGACCTCTGGGATGCATCTTCGAATAATTCCATCAGCACACACTCTGAACAAATATGGCTCATCCCAAGAATTTTCCTACCTCATGCATGAACTTTCTTCTCTGCTGATATGTCATATCCTCCGGGATTAGATCACTTGCAAAAATGTTGGCGAAATCAGCAAACCAACTGATTAAATCTTGGGATGCTGCAAGCACTTGCTCATCTGGAAAAGTATCATCAATTTCACGATCATCTTTCACTTTCAGCATGGCTTCCTCCTCAAGGCGTGACAGATGGTCAGCCACTTGATTTTCGGTTCCCTTTCGATCCTTGACTTCAAAGTCAAATTTTTGCAACAGAAGTACCCACCGAATCAGTCTTGGCTTAGCATCCTTTTTTGACATAAGATACTGAAGAGCCGCATGATCTGTGTGCACAATCACCTTTGTGCCAATCAAGTACGATCTGATTTATCGAAAGCAAAGACTACTGCCAACAACTCCTGGTCAGTCACAGTGTAATTCTTTTGAGCTGGATTAAGCACTTTGCTAGCATAGTAGATCAGGTGTAATATCTTCTCAAGTCTCTGACCCAGGACTGCTCCCAAAGCCTCTCCACTAGCATCGCACATAACCTCAAAAGGTTTAGTCCAATCTAGTGACACAATGATGGGGGATGACACCAACTTCTTTTGAAGAAACTCAAACGCTTTAAGACATGCTTCATCAAACACGAACTTCACCTCTTTCTCTAAAAGTTTGCACAAGGGATGAGCAATCTTGGAGAAGTCTTTGATGAACCTTCGGTAAAAACCAGCATGACCCAGAAAACTCTGAATGCCTTTTACAGAGATAGGTGGGGGAAGATTCTCAATTACTTCGATTTTGCCTTATCTACCTCCATGCCGTTCTTTGAAATCTGATGCCCCAATACGATACCTTCATTTACCATAAAGTGACACTTTTCCCAATTCAACACTAGGTTGCACTCCTCGCATCTTTGCAGCACATTAGCCAGGTGTGCCAAACAACCCTCAAATGAGTCACCCACTACATAAAAATCATCCATAAATACCTCAATAGTACCTTCCACCATGTCGGAGAAAATAGACATCATACAGCGTTGGAAGGTGGCTGGTGCATTACACAAACCGAAAGGCATCCTCTTGAATGCGAACGTCCCATATGGACAAGTGAAAGTGGTCTTTTCTTGGTCTTCGGGAGCTATAAAGATCTGATTATACCCCGTATAACCATCAAGAAAACAATACCATCCTCTGCCAGCAAGATGGTCTAACATTTGGTCCATGAAGGGCATAGGAAAATGATCCTTTTCAGTCCATGAATTTAGCTTCCAATATTCCATGCAAACTCTCCATCCAGTCACTGGTCTCATTGGAATCAACTTATTTTTGTCATTTGGAACCACCGTGTTTCCTCCCTTTTTCGGCACACACTGAACCCGGCTCACCCACTTGCTATCAGCAATAGGGTATACCACTCCTGCATCCAACCACTTGATGATCTCTTTCTTTACGACCTCTTGCATAGGTGGGTTTAGAAGACGCTGGTGTTAAATATTAGGGACGCATTCTGGCATAAGCTAAATTTTATGAGTGCAAATGCCGGGTGGAATACCTATGATATCTGCAATGGACCAACCAATGGCCCTCTTGAATCTTCTCAAAACCCAAACCAAAGCCGCTACTTGCTATTCCGCCAGCTTAGCAGAAATAATCACTGGCAAGGTATTATTGGCTCCCAAGAATATGTAGCGAAGGTAGGCCGGAAGAGCCTTAAGCTCTAACACTGGAGGCTCCTCTATAGATGGGAGAGCTAGTGGAGTTACCCTATTCTTTTAATCAAGATCCAGTTTCTTAGGCGCATAAGTGTATGCTCCTTTACCAGTTAGCGCACCCACCATCTCATAATAGTCTTCTATACCATCGTGTTTAAAGTTCATGATCACTGCAGCCAGAGGTTCTACTCCCAACCTTTCTTCAATGGGCACGACAACTTCAATATCATCGACCGCATCTATCACTGAAATGACTCTCTTATCTTTTGGCTTCTTCATTGACCGAAAGAGATTGAAAGTAACCTGCTCATCATTCAATCTAAATTTCAGCTGCCCGGTTTCCATATCAACCAGAGCGCGACCAGTGGCAAGGAATGCTCTTCCCAGTATGATGGGAACCTCAAAGTCAACCTCACAATCGAGGATCACAAAATCAGTCAGAAATATGAAAGAGGTAACCTTCACCAAAACATCGTACAGAATGGCCACCGTCTTTTTCACAGTTCTATCAGCCATGAGAAGTCTCATGGAGGTTGGTTTTGGTGCACCCAACCCCAACTACTTAAACACGGCTAATGGCATTAGGTTGATGCTAGCACCCAAATCGTACAGTGCTTTAGCAAAGTCGTATGACCCAATAGTACACGGGATTGTGAAGGCTCCGGGATCCTCCTTCTTTCCAACTAAGGACCGTGACGCAATTGCACTACAATGGTGAATGTTATTTTTGGGCTCAAAACTGACCGTTCTCTTCTTAGTCACCAAGTCTTTCATGAACTTGGCATAGCCTGGCATCTGTTCTAATGCTTCTACAAGAGGGATGTTAACTGACAGCTCCTTCAACATGGTGATGAACTTCTGATACTTTCCTTCCTCCGCCTTTTTCTTCAACCTTTGAGGATAGGGAGGAGGAGGTCGCGGAATAGTTTTTAGTACTTTTGGTACCTCATTCTCCTTCCTCTTCTCAGATTTTGCATTGTCGCTATCAGCCTGCTGATTTGGAACCTTGCTACCCTTTGCATTATCTATCTCTAACTCAACTTCAACATCGATAACCACTGGATCCTTAGGCATACTACTGTCGGTAGGCATAGGTGGATCTTTCGTGCACTTCCCGCTTCTAGTAGTGATGGCGAGGCAATGACTATCATTTTAGGATTCTGGACGGTATTACTTGGAAGGGTGCCTGGATGACGTTGATTCAGTGCCACTGAAATTTTCCCAAACTGTTGCTCCAACTGTTTGATGGCGGTCGAGTGAGACTCCACTTTCTGACTTATGCCCGATATGTCAGTTCTAATTTCTTTCAAGCAATTCACCTGACTTTCTGCTCCTTTCACCAATTTATTTAGAAGTGCCTCCATCCTCGAATTTCCAGACTCCTCATCACGTCTTCTAGGCGGTACATAAGTGTCATTCTTTTCTCTATGATCATCTTTTCTCTTCCAATCACCATCACGGTCCCTTTCACGATCTCTGTATCCCGATTTGTTGTAGCTGTCTCCATAATAGTTCTGACCTTGATTCCCTTGCCTTGAGTTCCAAGAGTCTTGATTAGACCCTTGGCCCTTGGCTCAGAAACCCGCCACTTCAGGATCTAGATACTTCGCCTCTTCATCTGACTCACTATCATCATGCCTAACTGATTTTCTTTATGCACAAATAGCATGCACCTTTTTCGCATCTTTAGCAGCTATCTATTTGGCCAGAAGACCAATCTCTGTCCTCAACTGAGCAACCTCTTGCGCCACCTATTCATCCAACGCCCTTTGAGCTGCTGAAGCTCCAATAGCATATGTCCCAGCCGGTATATCTTCCTCCCGAGTATGCCATCCTCGGTTGGTATTAGTGACACAATCCAATATCTCAGAAGCTTGGTTCCATCCCAGACTCATGAATGCTCCACCAGTGATAGTATCCGCTACCCCCTTTGTGTTGACATTCAAAGCTCTGTACAATATTTCAAGTAAATTTTGACCACTCATCCTATGATTAGGTACGTTCTGCAACTTTTTCTTGAACCTCAGCCATGTTTCATAGAGTGCTTCCGAATGAAGCTGTCGAAAATTATAGATCTCGTCCTTTAACTGCAGTAACTTGGATGGTGGGAAAAATCTTTCCAAGAATTGATTTCTCAATTCCTGCCAGATAGTGGTAGAACCTCGTGGTAGCTCAGCCAACCACAACGTGGCTTCTCCTGTAAGAGAAAATGGGAACAACCTCAATTGAATCACCTCTTGGTTAACCCCAGGCAGATTGTGTGCAGACCCCCACAAAGTTCATAACATGCATGTTTGGATCATCAGTAGGAAGACCCGCGAACACACCTTTCAAGTTCAGCTGATGGATCATGGCACTAGTAATGTCAAACTTAGTGCCTGGAGATAACTCCAGTGGAACAATAACACCATTCTCAATCTGCTCAAAATAGGCCACATATTCATCTTCAGGATCATCATAAACAGGCACACGTTGTCTTGGTTGTTCTCTTAATTGTCTTTGTCGCTCTTCAGCATTAGCCAAACGTTGTGCTACTTCCTGCATAGCTCGATTATCTCTTTCTGCTTGTCTAAGAGCAGCTTGTCTAGCATGCTCTTCTCGAGTCAATCGAGCAGTAGTTTGCTCTGCTGTTTCCTGACCAGCCGGATGCATTGGATGATTATGAACATCCCCCACAGCTGCGGGATTCTGGACTCCTTCAGTATTCACCATTCTCCGATTAGCTCTTAAAGTCCTTTCAATTTCAAGATCAAGTGGAATCAGGGGATTGCCTTGACTCCTAGTATCTGGCATACATCGGTGTATGCCCTTGTGAGAATGTACGAACACACCCAATCACCTCCAACCAATAATGTTCAACTTCGTAACCGTATTCCCCGGCAACGGCGCCAAAATTTGATGTCACCCAAAATATACCTCCAGAAAAGTATAATGCGGTCGCTGTATCAAATATAGAACCCAACTAGGTTGGGGTCGATCCCACAGGGAACAGGTCGAACAACTGGAAGAAATAACTGGCAAGTAACTAAAACTGGTGGGTTTTGCTAGTAAGTAGTAACTATGACGATTTCTGACTGATATCGAGTTTGTAAATAATAAGAGAAATTCACTAGGACATTGATCCCCAATGATTCCTTAACTCCATCGGTGATTATGCTTAACAAGACTGCCCCACTGCACTGCATGCAAAATCTAACAAGTTATGTTCATCTAACTGTCTCTCGACTGTCATTAGACGAATCTCACTCTTCTCCTCTCGGTCTCCAAGTGTCGCACTTCTAACCCTTGTCCTGGATTTCAGATAACCTTTTCCCGCTAAGGCTCCGGTTATTAGATGAAGGTTAATAGCTCCAAATCTCTGTTGTTATCTCCTTTTCCCAATCTCTACCTCTCTCTCGAGCAAGTCTAGAATATAGGCAAGATTCTAACGTTTGCAACCGTTAGAAAAGCAATCAATATGAGGGAGACAACAATACATGCATACACAGCAGTACAAAGTTGTTTAGCAGTTCACCGGTTTCGTTAATTTTTCACGGTTCACACAACCCCAGTTGATGGGTTTAGCTACTCATAATTGCAAGAACACAAGAATAATCCAAAGATGAAATCATAATTATGATCTCACAAGAATGAAGGAAAAACCGAAATTTCAATTATCAATCAACTTCAGAATTAGGGTTTATGAATACAAAACCAAAATATATGTCTCAAACAATGTAAAATAACTCTCAAAGTAGTAAATTGTCCAACTCTCGCACTTAGTACTACCTAGGGGTATTTATAGATAAAAAACTAGCCCTATCCAAAACAAAATAGGAGAACAGAGTCGGCAGCTTTCACGGTGTCGTGACTTTGTGTCGTGGAACCAAGTAACGGCACGTGACTCGTATCGTGGAAATCAGGACCTTTTCTTAGATCTCTAAAGTGAACTCAAGGCAGGCTTCCACACCACGTGGGTGTCAGTCACGCCACGTGACCCCTGCCATGGAAATCAGGCTGGAATTTTCTGTTTCTGCACTTAGTCACGATAGCCACTCACGTGGCGTGAGTGACTTCCACGCCACGTGACTTGTGGCGTGAGTGGTCCTGTTTTGCAGCCTCTTGTTCTTTCTTCATTCGACACTTCGTTCTCGGGCTTGATTCTTCCTCTTTTGCTCATTTTGCCTTTAAATCCTGTTTTCCTGCAAATTTAGGACAGACATCACATCATACCAACAAAATACACCCAAGTTATTGCATCTTTTCCTTGTTTTAAGCATCGAAAGTGCCATATAACCATGGCACATCACTTCTCTAATTTCCAGAGGAACAAAGAAGCAAAACCCAGTGGCGCTCTCCATAACAAAAGCCTAATATATAACAACTGCTTCATGTTGTGCTCTGCTCCTATGGATTAAGCAGAAGCTGGAGAAATTTGGGATAGTGTTTGATACTGTCACACTATTATGTGACAATACTAGTGCCCTTAACATGGCCAAAAATCCTGTGCAATATAAGAGGACCAAGCATATTGATATGAGACACCACTTTATAAGAGACAATGTAGAGAAGAGGACCATTTGCATGAAGTTCTACAAGACTGAAGATTAAGTGGCTGATATTTTCACAAAGGTTCTAAATAGGGACCAGTTTTAGAAGAACAGGCTAAGACTAGGACTAATCAAGTCAAATTAAACTTC
The DNA here is from genome assembly GCA_031232105.1 of Capsicum rhomboideum. Classification (NCBI taxonomy): domain Eukaryota; kingdom Viridiplantae; phylum Streptophyta; class Magnoliopsida; order Solanales; family Solanaceae; genus Capsicum; species Capsicum rhomboideum. Next base: position 156,106,340 of record CP124714.1, read on the forward strand.
TTTAGTTGATCTTATCTCTCCTTATTTTTGCTATAATTAGTGAACAAGTATCCTTGTGGTAATTTTTCTCATTAGGTCTAATTTAGTTCCATAACTTTTATAGGTATACACACATGGTGGACAAGCTAAGGAGAAAGGTGGATGAGACAAACTCAAAAGCAAATGTCTTTCAAAATTTTAAGAAGGGGACTAGGTCTTCTCTCAAAAGGTTAGTATCATGAATATTGATTTTTGAAAATGCATAAGAAAACTATTTAAAATGGCCACGTGTCTCTTCCTGCAACTCTATACCATTGTCACATCATTTGAAAAAACCAAAACATGTCTAATTAGGACCAGGTACTTCTTTTCCCCTTTAATCTCAAATGTTATCTCTCTCACTATTTATATACCCTCCTTAACTCCAAATCCTTTACATTCTTAAAGATATCAAACCTTCTTCTCCTATATTGGTTCTATCTTCCCCAAATCTCTAAGGTTTATACTCTTATCATTTCCTTCCCAAAATTATCAAAATGTCTCAACCTCCATCTCTCTCAAAATCACTTCTCGGAGACAAGGGTTCCACAATAGAGTCTTCTCTAACATGTACTCTCTCTAACTTCAACAATCCTTTTTCCAAAACTCCCATTTCATCTACACCTATCCCCTATAAGGTTTCCTCCCCTGTCTTCTTGGCTATGGAAATAACCCCTATTTTGTCCATCTCATCTCCCAAAGTGACTTCCAATGCGGCAGATAAGCCGTTGTCTCCATCCCCTATTATTTCTGAGCCTCTCTCAAAAATAGCTCTTGATACTCAACCTGGTCCCGTTCAAACCCGAGTAAGTGAAGAAAATTTCAAGGGACCAGGTAACAACAGACCCTTTGATTCTCTTCCAGTCGATAAAATTATGTTCGATGGATATTTACAGATGAGAGAGGAAATCCATCAAACATTCTAGCTGTATGGGTTGATTTAGTTATACAGAGTCTAACTCAAATGGCAAACGAAAGAAGGGCAAGTGAATCTCAAGTGCCCGTGTCTCCTAGTAGTTCACCACATCCAACATATGATGGAATTCCTACATATAACAATCTTCAAAAGGAACTTGTTCTACCTCCTGCAGAGGATGAAGAGGATGATCACTCTGGCAATGATCTACTGACCTGGAAGCAAACTGGACAAAGAGGTTCAAAAGGGAAAGAAAAATTTGATGTTCTTACAAAAGTTATGAGAAGTTATGGGACTCAGTGGGCTAAAAAGAAATTCATGGGATATGCTATGAAGGCGAACAAGTATACCACCACTCATAAGTGAAGATTGAGGAAGGCCTCAGTGATTGATGAGGTTGTTGTTCCTATGGAAGAAGTGGTGGTTATGGAGGATGAAGAAAAAAAAAGGTGACATTGATTCTGTTGTTGCTGCAACAGCAACTAAAATAAGAAAGGGAGTAGGTACTGAGAAAACCACTGTGTCGGAAGCAAGTAAGCCCAAGAAAGTTATAGGGAAAAAGACTATTATTGTTAAGAGGAAAAGAACTGATGACTCCGAGGGACCTGGTCCTGAACCTGGATCCATCACAACAGTATAAGTGGTCACCCCAGGAAAGGGACTAGGTACCACATCAAATAGAAGAAAAGTTCAAAAGGTTGACAAGGTTCTTACTAGGGAGGAGAGGATCAATGTCCTGAGAAGACAAAAAGTGTAAAAAGGGAGAGTGTTTGACCTACAAATATTTGAAAATCCAGGCATGTATGAGCTTTTTGAGTTTATGAAGTATCAAGAGTGGATTTATCTGTTCAAACTACTAGTTCCTGAGGTTCTTGAGAAGGAAGTACGAAAGTTTTATTATGGGATAATTTTTATTGAAGATTGTCTGAGTCTGACTACCACTGTACGTGGTATTGAAATTCATCTTGATGAGCCCACTGTTGGGTAGATTCTTGATGTACCTACTGACTGAATAATGTCTCTGACGAAGTTGACCCCCACTCAACAGTTTGTGAAAGAAGCTGGTAGAGTTGGCGATTTGACGGGTGCTGGTGTGCTTAAGAAGTTTCTCAAGGGGGAGTTTCAGCTACTTTTGAATTGGTTAACAAGGTCCTCTTTCCTTGATTTGAAAAATGAAAAGTTCGTTCTACAATGGACTTATTCCTTATGGAGTTCTTAAGTAAATTTGAACCAGTGAATCTCGCAGCCATCATGATTCAGCATATGCACAAAGTCATGACTGGGAAATATAGAAGGCATGGGTTGGCGTGCGACTATATTTTGAACAAAGTGTTTGATAATTTCAAGGTGAGCAATATAAAGATATTAACTGGGTCTGCAAAGCAAATCTTTACCGACACCACTCAAATTGAATGTGAGTGTACGGAAGGAAAGGTAGGGACCAAGTCCAAGTCACATGTGTCGGAGCTTATTGCACAACAAGAGAAGTTGACTACTGATTTGGAAGAAATGACACTTATGCTGGCCAAATGCGATACTGAAATCACTAGGTTGAAGGCTACCGTATAGTAGAAATCCTCTAGGGACCTGGTACCCTTGATGCTCTCTGAGAAAAGAATAAGGAGTTGAAGGAACAGGTCACTTCCCAGAATATAGAAGTCAAGGAACTGACCAAACAACTTCTTAATGCTCACGCACTTGAACCTGGTTCTTCATTTCCTTGCCCCTAAGCCTCCTACTTCCTAGTCCTCTTTTCCTCCTATCCTTGTGTGTCCTCTTTTTACTGTCCCTGTGGCTATTTACGAACTACTATTTGGTATATTTTATTTAAGTGCAATATATATTATGTTGTTCCTTTATTTTAAGAATGAAATTTTTTCTTTGTCTACCATCTTTCTTTTTATTTTGGCTTTGCTCATTCGTGTTAGTATTGCCCCAGTGGCCATGAATTAATCGAATGTGCATTTTGCTTCACTTGGTTTACAGTTATTACCATTTTATGATGCCAAAAGGGGGAATATGATGTTATTAATGACTGGGAGTTGATTCACACTAAGGGACCTAGTTCCATATAGTTAGGGGGAATAATATGCGGCTGAAACTGGTGGATCTGATAGACAGAGGAATGTTATTAGAGGGATCTGGTTGATAGGGGAATAGTTTGTCATCATCAAAAAGGGGAAAATTATTGTATTTTGGGTTTTGATGATTTTAAAATTATTATACAAGGGACCTGGTCAGTTCTATGTCAACCTAAAAAGAAGTCAACTACGTACAACTGCATACTTTCTGTAGTCGATTGGTGGCACTGCAGTAGAGGTGCAACTGGACTGTCCAACCTCGACCAATGGCATGCTTCCTAGGTTTTTCTCTCTCTTATAAAAGGAACAAGTGAAAAGAGCAAAACCTAGTTTTTGCAATCAAGTTTTATCTCTCCAGCAAAAGCCATTCCACAAAAAGAACATTGCTTATATTCAACAAGGGACCTGATCGAGTGTTGTCTAGTCTTTGTTGTATTTCTTGAGTCTTATGTCCTTCATTCTTACATTGTAGATTTACTCCTAAGTTATAAAGGATGGTAGATATTTCACTTGTCTACGTCTTTAGTTTGAGTCACATTAACTAGAGTTAGTTAGTTGAATCATACTTTGTTTTAGTCAAGTTTTATTCTCATCATTGTTTGATGTTTCTCTTGGGTCTAGTTACCTAGGAGTGCAAACTAGAGTTAGTTGATGTGTGTGTACAGTAGAGTTACTGCATTGGTCTTGCAATAGAGGTGTTACAAGGTGGATAGGATTAAGAGTTTAATCATTTGTGATTACTCGCATCTGTAATCACAAGTTGCTTGAAGTTAGTGGAGTGTTGGGAAATCCTACTTAGTAGGTCGTGGTTTTTCCTCCCTTGAGCAAGGAGGTTTTCATGTAAACATTGTGTGTTATTTATCTTCCCACACTTTAATTTATATCTTGTTTGGTTACTAAATTTGTGCATCAAGGGACCTGGTCTCTTGACTCGTGGTGGACTTGTATCAACATATTCATATGTGGAAGATCTTATGCCTGATCTGCTCTGCTCGGCTAGAGTTGGATCGAATAGGTATGTTCAAACTACAAAAGTGCTTCATGACTAATTGGATGCTTCAGCTGAAAATAGTATATTTCTGCTAAAATGTTCTAAAAGTTGGCATTATACCAGTGTGTGACTTTGCTTATTAAATGATATACGTACATATTCTTAAATGAGATAACTAGATTGTACATATATGCTTAAGTGGACAACTAGAATAGGTAAACAAGTTTATGTGGGGTTCTGAGTGAAATGTGAATGGAAAATGGAGAAAATAAAATAAAGGAGAAGTGAATTATAGTTGGCATTATACCATGGTGTGACTTCGCTTATTAAATGAGATACGTACATATTCTTAAATGAGATAACTAGATTGTACATATATGCTTAAGTGGACAACTAGAATAGGTAACTAAGTTTATGTTGGGTTCAAAGTGAAATGTGAATGGAAAATGGAGAAAATAAAATAAAGGAGAAGTGAATTATGGTTTCACTTTATAAAGAGTGTTTCTCCCATATTGGTGGGAGAAGGAAATATTTTTGTTCTTAAGTATGGAATAACTCCTTCATGTAGACTGTGAGGCAAGAACAAGACAAGCCTTGGGTCATCGTCGTCATCGCTCGCTCAACTCAACTTCGGCTTCGACTTCGAATTTGGATTTAGATTTGTCAAATGATCGATCAAGTGACTATATTTTTGGACAAAATTCATTTGAAACTTGAGATTTAATGATGTTTTAATCCAAAAATCAAATACAAAAATATTTTTTCATTTGCAGACGCACCAGAGCATGTACGGACGTATGTCACAACACATCTCGAAGGGACACATCTATTCGAGGAAGAGACACACTGGTTGACTGCTGAGAAGAGACCTGCGGGCGCAGGTGCCAGTGCAGGACAACACAGATGCTTCTACTTTGTGCCATGTATCAACTGTGGACGCAGGTCGACCACCTGCTGGCGCAAGTGGTCGTGTCTGTTTAAAACAGTGCATCCGTTTGAGAACCATTGCTTCTTTTCTGAAGCACCACATTTTGTCTATAAATACCTGAATTTTACCTTAGGTATAGTGACGAATTTAGTGAAAGAAAAACACTCTCTTCTTCTTGAATAAACTCAAGTGTGATAATCAAATCGTTGAGTGAGTTCGTTGTTCGATAGAATTTGAGGTACCACTATTCTACTGAAGTGAATCATTTTATCCTGGGAGGAAAGATTCCATAACCTTGGGTACTTGAGGGGAATAAATTCCTTAAGGACACACTATGAATTCGGTGGACTTTGTTCTCTATTTCTGTCTTCATCTTTTTCTTACGATTTTGCTATTTTCCAGAAAATAGTTTGAACTTTATTTTGTTGATATTCAGAAGTTGGGTTGAACCTATTTTGAGGTTCAAAGTTGCGAAATACAAAGTTACAACTTCATGTGATTGTTCTTATTTAGTTTTAACATGTGATTGAAGTTATTGTTGGAAAATACAGATTTTACGAAAAACAAAAAAAATAGTTTAACATAGTCATATAACATTGAGCGGACAAGTTACTGCGCTGAACATGAATAAGGTACAATTTGAAAAACTTGCTTCCTTAAGGTTGTTAGAAAACTTTGGATTTTCCACTAACACACTGCAAATATGTTATTCTGAAGGAGAAATTTAGGGCATGTAAACTTTTACTTCGCTTAACTAGAGAGCTCAAAGGGAAGTTCTTTCCATGGATCAATCAGGTTGGTTCTGAAGCTTTGAATTTTAATTGACATATGCCTTTATTAGTGAAATTTTACATCAGGTAAACATTATTTGTGCACGTTTTTGACATACTCGTATAACTTATGATATTTGTGCAAAGATAGTGAAATCATTAACCAAATGCATCAAGGTTGATCATGTCCTCAACTGAGGCAATTTGATACTTTCAGTAGTTATCAAATGAAAATCTTGTTTCTTTCTTGTCATGTTTTGGCTATTTAATATGTGGAACTTAACTGACACTTGCGAACAATCCACTAAATCCTTCCTACAGATTGCTCGAGCATTTCTTAGAAAAATGAAGATTCAGCTGACAACTAATGCGATAGAGAAGGTTCTCAAAACAACATAAAAAAACATTTTTCAAAAAAGGAAAATGTGACTATGATGGGAAAAATGATCATTGAAGAGGTCTATCAGCACCATGACCTCCGAATACTTCTAATAGATTTCCTCTACATCTGTCAAGCCCTTTTTGGTAGACGTTGTAAACTACTACCTCATATTGATGAGATATACGATAAAAACTCCTGGACTTTCTTCATCAAATTTATGAAATATAGAATAACTATGATGGTATGTTTTATTCATCAATACGCATAAGCTAAACCTTTTAAGTGTGTTTTTTGTTTTTGTTTCATAACATGATATGATCTTCGTCCAGGGAGATGCTATAAGGTAACTTGGATTATCTCATTTGAGCATGAAATAGAAACATACTTTCTTTGGTTTCTTCACAGTGCATGAAAAGCATATTCTAAGTACTCTATTATATTCTGCACTCTATTGATTTTCATTCAGGACAAGTAGTTCAACAGTTTATGATTTCTCACTGAATTACACTTATCAGGTTCAAACCGAATAATGGATGATGCAGTTAAAGAATCTTATATCATGTTCCTTTCTTTATTCTCCTTGAGCTTTGGCAACACCTACATCAGTAGCTGTTGTGACCCCTTGGGCTATCATGCCTAGCTACTATTTGTATAGTTTCGAAGTAAAATGTAATGGAAGACGAACGTGAAACTGTCTAAATATCTAAAATTACCTTCTTGTTGAGTACTAGAATAATATGACTCTTGTGGAAACCAAACACATACAAAGATTACTTTGTACTCAATAATATTCGATTTAATGAATCTAGAATTCACATTCCTTTATGCTTACTCACTGAATAACAATTAGGTATGATTATGTAGTGTAAGGTGTTTTGGGTCTTGAAATTGTTTTCCAGTCTAGGTTAATGGGTTTCCCTACTTTAATTCATGGGATTTTTAGTTGGGTCGGGTAGGAAATTAAATGTGAATCCGAGTTTGGGTTGGGATTTAATCAGTTTAGATTAATTAAATTTTCAACCAATGGCAGCATGCCACATATTAAATAAGAACTCCAATTATATTTACTAGTGGGGCCATATGTAAAAAGGGCATTATAGGGCTAGAAAGATTGACATCAGGGCCATTATAGAGCCAATAGGTCCACGGAGGGTATTTTTGTACCATTTCCTATAGTTTAAGGGTAATTTTGACCCTTTTCCAAATATTATATCCTAAAAAAACTATACACACAAGCCAAATTTCATGTGTCAAATCTTTTCTGGGAAAATTTCTTTTCAATTGATTTGTATAAAGCATGGATCAGTGCAATATATGATGACCACTATATTACTCTAGATAAAAAGAGGTCATACTACCCTTCTTGCAGCATGAAGTACATCAAAGAGACCTTTAGCCTTTTGTGTTAGCTTGATGGGAAATTTCGGGAGTTACATACCTCAACTACAATATTTTCATTACATATGTGAACTATCACACCCTATATATTAAAACACATCTCAATGCTGAGTTGAGATTCTTCTTCTTCTTCTTTCAAATCAAGAATTGAGATTCTCCGCCTTTCAATGGTAGATTTTCTTCCAAATCCAAAGTGGCCAAACTTCGAGTTCTAATACTGAAAGATGATCCTCCCCTAAAGAAATCCAGAACCCTTCTAAATTTTAATAATGAAACATTTCGACTAAAAACCTGAAAACTGTCAAAATCAAAAACACAACAAAGACTCGCTAACACTCATCAGGTCCTTTTGTTGAAATGAGGAATGTTCTTTTAATAAGGGTGGCATTTTCTTTTAGAGACCAATTTTTTGTAATGTAAAAACTAGGTCCCTCCAGTTATATTCCCCATTTTGTCCAGATTCCTTAACACACATCTCTAGCATCTTCAGTCACAATCCTCCTGTCTACCATGTTCCTTCACTTCTAGGCCCTAATTATGAATCAATTACCTGTTATTAACACACATCTTGCCCCTTTTGGTACCATGAAAAAGTAATAATAGTAAACCAAGTGAAGCAAAGTGCACACTAGGTTAATTCAAGGCCAATGGGGCAACACTAACATGAATGAACAAAGCCAAAACATGAAGGAAAATATGATAGAAAAATCAAACATTTCATTCATAATTCAACTGGAACAACATCATAAACATTGAATAAAATAAAAATGCATTGAAAACTATTCACACAAGCCACAAAATCAAAAAAAAAAAGGAGGACACAAAAGGGTAAAAGATATGAAGGATTAAGAGGTAGGAGGCTTAGAGGCAAGGGAGCTAAGGACCAGATTAAGACTCTCATTTTTAACAGCATGAGTAGAGAGGAATTGTTTTTTTAAGTCCTTCACTTCAGTATTTAAGGTAGTGACCTGTGCCTTTAGACCTTCATTCTCCACTCGGAGAGCATCAATAGTTCCAGGTTCCTTAGTGGATCTCTGTTGTACAGTCTCCTTCAACTGGGTAATCTCTACATCTTTCTTGGCCAACAAGATAGTCATTTCTTCTAGATCAGCAATCAACTTATCCGGTGGAGAAATGAGATCTAACACTAGTGACTTGTACCTAGTCTCAGCCTTCCCTTCCTTACATTTACACTCTATCAATGTAGTGGGGGTGAATACTTACTTTATAAAATCAGCCATCCCCTTTCCATACTGCACCTTGAAGAAATCAAACACCTTGTTCAGAAGATAACCATGCCAACCGATGCTTGCCATCTTTCACAATCATAACCCTCTGCATGTGTTCTATCATAAGAGCGAGAATATTGACAGTCTCAAACTTTCTTAGGGACTCCATGAGGAATAGGTAGGTTGCAAAAGCAACAATATGCTTTTCACTACTAGGCAACAAAACATTGTTGACTAACTTAAATAGAAAATGAAATTCCCCTTTGAGATACTTCTTGAGTACCCCAGCCTTATCAAGTTTCCTAATGTAAGCCACAAACTTAGGAGTAGCATTTTGTTTCTTTAATGAACTGATACCTTCCATAGGTGCATTAAGAATCTGTCCAAGTGTAGTCTCATCAAGATGAATCTCTACTCCATGTAAGTTGTGGTCAGACCGATCCAATCCTTAGTGAACTCTATGCCATAGTAGAAATCTCGTACTTCTTTTTCATAAACCACAGGAATGAGCATATCAAAGAGATGAATCCACTCTTGGAATTTAACCATCTCAACCAATTCATTCATACTAGGAAGATTAACTATCTCAGGATTAAACACCCTTCTCTTGAGTACAGTTTGCTTCTTCAAAACATTAATTCACTCTTCTCTGGTAAGAAACTCTGACTTGTTTATTTTTCCTCCTTTTTATTGTAGTACCTTATCCCTCCTTATGCTTAACCATGTTTGCTGAAGTGGTGGAATCTGAATGATCAACTCTTTTTTTATTTTAATACAATGGTATTCTTCCCAACAGTCTTCTTGGGTTTACCTACGAGCAAGGTAGTGGGTCTAACAGAGCTAACAACCACTTTTCTCTTTACTGTTCTAATGGCAACATTAGAATCGACTTCGTTGTCTTTCTCCTTATCCTCTAAGCAAAAAATCTTGTCAGTAGAGACGGTATTCGTATCATCAACTACTGAAGCTTTTCTCAAATTTCTTTTGAGTGCAGTAGTAGACTTGTTCGCTTTTATTGAATCTCTCATAAAATTTATACTGCCACTCGAGTCCCATAACTTCTCATAATTTTCCCAACAACATCATCCTTTTCTTTCCCTTTTAAATCTCTTTGTCAAACTCTTTTCCAAGACTAAAGCTCCCTATTTGAGTCATCAACCTCCTCATCCTCCATGGGAGGTAATGGTATCTGTTATGACCCAACTAACCGGATCGTACGAGCACCTACTCTAATCCACATAGATAGGAGAACCCTTACCACCAATTCAAAATATATGCAGATTAAGTAGCAAGGCAGTAACACCCTACATTCCTGGTCTCAACTGCAATAACCCATAGATCACCGACCATATATATACCATAAGAACCACCATGACACCTACTGGGTGGTCTTACTTCAAGTTTATGACACCTAACCTTATTCAACAATACCAAGGAATTTAGTCAACAAAAATTAACATGGACAACCAGTCAAGTCAAGACCATGAATACCAACAAGACTTCAAGTCAATAATCATGACTCCGTCAAATGTATCAACTATGTCTCAGTTACATAAGAAAGTAGAAAATACAGAGTTATACCCAAAGCTTTCCATTAAGCTTGGACCACTCAAGGATCCATTCCAACATCAATAATGATATTAATCATGAATCCATGTTTATATCAAGAAACCAAATTTATTAAGTGAACACGTAAGCCTGATTCACCCAAGGAACTCATCTAACAAACCAACACTTAATTCCCTATTCACTCAAGGAACCAATGTAGCAAGTAACACACAAATCTTAGTTGACTCAAAGAATTAATATAGCAATTAACACATAAATCCCGCTTTGCTCAAGGATACACAATATATAACAAGTAAAAAAATAATCCTCGTTTCACTCAAGGAACCATCATACTCACTTGTACCTTGTACATACATGCTAAGGATCGTATGGTTTCTCACCAGCAGTGACTTGCAGGGGATGAACTCTTGTTCATGTAACAAATTTCAGACATCAAGTGTTTTCCAACCTGATACCAACCAATCCCGTGAAGATGTCTAAATATACATCCCACAATAATGACAATAGTAATAACATAAATTTCGTGAAGATGCCCAAATACCAGTACATCCCACATTAATCACAAATATCATAACAATCACAACCATAGTGATAACAACAATAACACTTGTAAAATCAACAAGTCTTTCATATAAATTCATTGTATGTGATTAATACTTAGAATATCAAATTGTCATTCGCTTTCCTTGAACATGCATTATAACAAGCAATACAAGGAATAATTATCATGCAAACATAAAGCAAGTTGGGTTTCAAATACTTTAAACCATCTCATACCATTTACACCTATGATTCATGTCACAATACACCCCAACTGTTCATCCTAACATTGATACCTTCCCGATTTCCCATTTCTCTAGTAACTACCATAATTATTTGGAATCCACCAACATTAACCACCTTTAATTAGGCATTTATTAGGCTTAAACCCAATTTTTGGGTACAACACCATTTTTAACCATGCAAGGATGAATAATGATAAAGCACACACATTAATTACTTAACAAATTCAATACCATAAAATGACAACAAATACTCACCCAATTAACTGGGTTTCTATCCATTTCATCCATTCTAACACCGTGCCCGAATCACTAAGCATGAAATCTCTGATCAATCTACATTATGTCTATACTTTCCAGCCTCAGTCTAAACTATTCAGTTAAAAGTATCCTACCTAGATGAAAAATAGCTGCTACGGAGGTATAAGCGCAAGTTTTGACTCCATGCTAGTGAATTATGCCATGAAATTTGTGAGAAAACCATGGGTTTTACCTCATTAGAGTAAAATACCTCATATCCATTAATCCCAAGCCATGAAGTAACCCTAGAAGGGTTTTTAGAGCAAACCTCATTCATTTTATATTTGAAGAGGAGAAAAAAGAAATATTAAAATCAAACCTGAGTTTCAGGTCCCATCATGCCACTATAGCAGCTTACTAGACACTATGGTGATGCTTCTATAGTGGGAAAATTCCATCTATAACAGGATGACATCATTCCAACCAAAATTTCAAATTTTAAAATTTTAGCGGCATCATCCCATACTAATTTGAGATCGTATTTTTAAAAATCCCTGTAACCCATACCCATAATAAGGAGTCTTTTAATAATGACAGAATAGGTCAGTAGAATATCTCCTTTTGAATTCTCTTGGAAGAAGGTGTCCTATCATACTTTGGATGCGGTGAGAAAACTAGAGACACGGGCACACGAGGTACACTTGTGCTTTCTTCTTTAGTTCTACTTACTCTAGGATAATTTACTATCTGAGTCAGGCTTTGAAGAACCCAATCTACTCAAGCTGTTAGGATGTTTGATGGATTTTCTCTTTCATTCGACAAATTTCCATCAAACATTTGCTCATAAAATGGTAGGGATTCAAAGGGTTTGTTGGTACCTTGTGCCTCAAGAAGTTCATCAGTGACTTTTGCTTGGACAGGGCCAGGTTGAAAGTTGTGACCTATTTCTGGGAAAGCCTCAAGAGCCTTGAAGGTGGGAGAAAGTGAAGTGTCAACTTTCTTAGAAGTTTTTTCTGGAGAAAGAGTAGAGGGAATGAGAGCCTTTTCTGGAGCAAAAGATATGGGTAATGCAACCTTTTTTGGAACAGGAGTAGTGGAGAAGGGAGGGTTAGAAAAGAGGTTTTGTAAATTTGAGGGAGTTTCTATCAAAAGAGAGAGTGTTGAAGGACTTTTACTCTCAGGGAGTAGTTTAGAAGGGGATGATGGTTGAGACATTATAGAGGAGATGACAGTACAAGAGTAAAGAGTGAAAAGGAAAGAGAAATGGAGAATAGGGAATAGGAACTGATGGAAGCAAGAGAGGTTTTTGAGAATGTGAAGAATTTGAAGTATTTAAAAAGAGAGAGAGGGAGGTATTTGAGATTAAAGTGAGATCGTATGTGTCTGGTCCGAATTGTATATGTCTCTTCAATTTAAATAATATGATAATAATACAAAAGTGTAGGAAAGGACACATGGCATTTTAAAATAGTTTTAATGCATTTTAAAAAAAGCAACATCTATGATACTAACCTCTGAGGAAAGACTTGGTACCTTCTTTGAATTTTTAAAAGATGTTTAACTTTAGTCTGTCCCATCTGGCTCCTTACTTCGATTTGCTCACCATGAGTGTATACCTACAAAAGTTATGAGATTGAACTAGAACTAATGAACAAATCAGCGCTAGAATACCTGTTCCCTATTATATCTATTTTGAGAGAGATGAGGTCAACACAGGCAACTCAATTCAGCTTGATTAGCCCTAACTTCAGCCTGTTCTTCTCAAACTAGTCCCTATTAAGAGCTTTGGTGAAGATACAAGCCATTTGATCTTCAGTATTACAGTATTGCATGCATATAGTCCCCTTTTCCATATTGTCCCTTAAGAAGTGATGCCACACATCAATATGCTTGGTTATCTTGTACTGCATAGGATTTTTGGTCATATTGAGAGCACTGGTGTCGTTACAAAGTAGTGGGATAGTTTTAGATACTATCCTAAAATTCTCTAGCTACTGCTTAATCCATAGAAGTTGAGCACAACATGAAGCAGCTACTACATGATCAACTTCTGCAGTGGAGAGTGCTACTGAGTTTTGCTTCTCTTTGTTCCCCAGGAAATTAGAGAAGACCCTAGGAAGTGAGCCATTCTAGAGGTAGATTTTCTATTAACAATGTACCTGCATACTCTCTATCAGCATAGCTAATTAGGTCAAAAGTATCATCGGATGGAAAGAATAGGACCACGTCCCCTTTTTCCTTTAGATATCTCAATATCCTTTTGGCAGCTTTTAGGTGAGACTCCTTTGGACAGGCTTGAAATCATGGACATATTCCTATGCTAAAGAAAATATCTAGTCTTCTAGCTAGTAAGTACAAAAGAGATCCAATGATTCCTCTGTACATTGTTTCATTCACTAAATCATCGGGTTCATCAGCATCCAATTTTGAACTTGCACTAATAGGGGTACCCATGATTTTGGACTCATCCATGTGAAACCTCTTTAAAATCTCCTTGATATTTTTCTACTGACTAATCATTGTACCACTAGCAGTCTGTTTAATTTGCAACCCAAGGAAAAAATTCAGTTCACCTATCATACTCATCTCAAACTCACTTTCCATGGGTTTGGCAAATTCTTCACATAGTGAGTTTGAGGTTTATCCAAAGATGATATCATCTACATAGACCTGCACAATCAATAATTTTTTCCCCCTAGATTTTAATAAAGGGTGTTATTAGTTTTGCCCCACTTAAAACCATTCTCAAAGAAGAAACTTTGGTAACCTTTCATACAATGCCCTAGGAGCTTGCTTCAAACCATATGGGGGTCCTTGTACAGTTTCATAACATGATTTAGTTGATCAATATCTTCAAAACTAGGTAGCTTATTGACATAAACGTTTTCCTTTAAGTAGACGTTAAAAAAGGAACTCCTTACAATTTGAGATAATTTTAACTCCATGTAGGCTACAAATACAATGAGGATCCTTATGGCTTCTACCCTATCCATTGGTGCAAACATTTCATCATAACCAATCTGTTCTTCTTGGTTATATCCTTGCACAACTATTCTTGCCTTGTTTCTTGTGATTATACCATGCTCATCACGCTTGTTTTTTTACAACCACCTGGTCCCTATGATGGTCCTATCAACAAGTTTGGGAACCAGATGCCATACTTGACTTCACTCAAATTGATGAGGTTCTTCCTGCATAACATTTACCTAATCAGTATCTTTTGATGGCTTACTTCACATTATTGGGCTCGATAGTTGATATAAAGGCTAAGAAGGCAACAAGGTTCCTTGTCGAAGACCTAGTTTGCATGCCAGAATTTAGAGAAGAGATGAGATTGTGTTTTGGATGTGATGACTTGTGCTTCCAGTTTGACTTCTTTGTGGTAGAATCTAGCTGACTAGTACCAGGCCCTAGATGACTTGATCCTAAGATTGAAAAGACTGAGAATCATCAGTTCTTGAGGGCTATTGCTGAGGATCTGGTGCTTATACTTTTTCAGTTTTATCATTCTCATCACCTTGCTTGACTAAATCTACACTGTCTCCATCATCAAAACTGTTTCTCTAAATTTGAAGGAGTTCTTCTATCTCAGCATTATCTTTATCTTTCGAGTTGCTTATGTCTCTTGATTTATTAAAAAGGACATGCACACTTTCTTCAACATAGAGAGTCCTTTTCTTGTAGATTTTGTAAGCCTTGTTGCTTGATGAGTATCCCACAAATACTTTTTCATCACTCTTGGGATTAAATTTTCCAAGATCATCCTTGTCATTGTTCAATACAAACATTTACACCCAAAAGCCCTCAAGTAGTTCAGTTTGTGTCTTTTCTTGTTCAAAAGTTCATAGGGTGTTTTGTCAAGGATGGACCTGATCAAACACCTTTCTGTGACATAACATGCAGAGTTGACAGCTTAAGCCCATAAGTTCTTTGGAAAACCAGAGTTAATCAACATAATTCTGGCAATGTCAATAAGAGTTCTATTTTTTCTTTCCACCACACCATTCTGCTAAGAAGTTTTAGGAGCTGAGAAGTTGGGGATTATCCCATTTTCTATACAAAATTACTCAACCTTTGTATTTCTGATTTCAGTTCCATGATCGGACCCGATCACTACAATTTTGATGTTGAGCTTCACTTGAATCTTTTTGGCAAAGATTACCAACACCTCAAAAGTTTCATCCTTTTACTTCAAGATCATAGTCTAAGTGAACCTTGAGAAATCATCAACAATGAACAAAATATACCTCTTTCCACCTCTGCTTTGAACCTTTGTAGGTCCACATAACTCCATGTGAAGAAGTTCAAGAGGCTTGAAGGTGTTAACTTGCTTTGTTCTGCTTGAATAAGGACCTGGTCTATTTGCCCTTGGTGCATGCATCGCAAATTTTATTGTTTGTGAAATTTATCTTTGGAATGCCATGGACTATGTCCTTAGAGACCATCTTGTTTCGAAGTGTAGAGCTAACATGACCCAATTTTCGATTCCACAAATTGGCATTGTTATTTTGAGCACTGAGTCAGGTAAGATCATTTCCATAACTAGAGTCTAAATCTGCAACATACATGTGTTTGCACCTCATTGATGTTAGAATAACTTTACTAGAGTGTAAACTTATGACTGTGCAGCAATCAGACAAGAATTTGACTTCATTTCCATTGTCACAGATTTGAGATACACTGAAAAGCCTGTACTTTAGCCCACTTACACGGTATACATTCTCGATTGCATAATTGAGAGATTTCCCAATCTTTCCAACACCAAGGATATACCCTTTCTTTCCATTTACAAAAGAGACACCTCCACTTTGAAGTGCCTTGAGTGAGAGGAAGGCTTTTGTTCTGCCATTCATATGCTTTGAACATCCACTATCCACAAACTAGTGCCTTGAGTGAGAGGAAGGATTCTGTTCTGCCAGTCATATCCATTGAACATTTACTATCTATAAACCAATTATAACTGCTTCCTTTTACTCTTACCTGCATATGAAGATCATTTGTTAGTTTTGGGAACCCATTTAAGCTTTAGTTCCTATAAAAAGAGATAAGGGTGCAATCAAGGCCTTCTTTGTCTAAGCAGGCAGCTTGGCTCTCTTATATTTTAAAAAAGGATCAGTTCCCCTTCTCACTCATCTCTTGTATTAAACATACTTTGAAACACTCTTCTCAGCTGCTAGTCTAGCTTGACATTCATTCTTGACATGTCCATTCCTCCCATAGTAAGTACACAACAAATTTCTAGACACTGACACATATTTACTATATGGATTATAGGGAGGGTTGACCTTTTTGCATCCTAGTCCTTGGCCATTGTTGGACCTTTGACTAGTTAGACTTGCTGGAATTTGAGATTACGAAGTTCACTTGAGAGATTTGTTAAGTTCTTCCTTAATGTGGACCAGGTCCCTCTCTAATGTAGTGTATCTTTCTAGAGAGGCTGCAAGTTCAACTTAAGATTTGTTCAATCTCTCTTCAAGCTCAAATTGAAGATTACTTGCCTCACTCTTTTCTTTTGAACTAGGCTTAGAAAGGTTCCCTAGCTGCTCTTTGAAGTCTAATTTTTAGAAGACACTATTCCAAGCTTTTCTTCCAACATAGAGATTTGAATAGTTAATGCAGTTTTTTCATTTTCAAAATCATCTAGATTCTTGTATAAAGACACTTTATCCTTTGTAATCTCATAGAATGAATCAATTAGTACGTTAGCTAAAATTTTCATTTATTTCAAGGAGTTGTCCTTGAGATTTTATTTAATGTCAATAAAGATAACCTCTTAATGTTCTTCTGATTTAGCCACAATATCAAAGAGAGAGTTGAACACACCATCATCATCATCCCCTTCCATCATATACGTATCTTCAGGGTCCTCAAATTCATCAGACTCAACTGGAAGAGTCCTCCCCAAGCAGCAAAAGCTTGCTTGACTACATGGTCTGCGATAACTTTTCTTTTAGATTTTTCTGGGACACGGTCCTTCCATTTACTTTTATCACCACCAGATTTTGTATGATCTTTGTACTCAACTGTGCATTGGATAGTCCTTAATGAAATGGCCTGGTTTTCCACATTTGTGACAACAATCACTTCCATTGGAAAACCTACTTGTATTTCCTTTCCTAAAATATCCTCCATTTTTCCATACCACCTTTTGAAATCTTTGGGTGAGATAAGCCATATCCTCATCCTTTTCACTGGAATCTCCTTTGGCAGCCTTGAGAGCCAAGGTTTATCCTTCTTGGGTTCCTTCTTCCCTTGATCTTGCTTCTTCTTGAGTTCATGGATTTTTAAATTTCTAATCAGTTCATTCATAGTGAGGGTCTTGAGATCTCTGGCTTCAGTGATAGCATCGACTTTACTCTCCCAAGACTTGGGTAGAACCCCAAGAATTTTTTGCACCTATTTTCTTGTCTTGTTAAACCTGCTATGCATCTCCTAGATGGTATCACCTTACTTCATTGTGAAGGTTTCATATTGTGTACTGATCATGTCCATCTTTTATTCTTTCACTTGACTTGTTATCTCATGATTAGTCTTTAAGCATTCTCGAATTTCTTTTGCTGATTCACAAGTAGAAATTTTATTTTACTCGTCCGGTCCTATCCCACAAACAAGCAGCTTATTTGCTTTGTAGCTCTTTTTGATCTTCTTCCGGTCCTCCTCTTCATACTCCTTTCAAGTCTTGGTAACCAAGGTTATGGTTTCCCCTTGTGTGCCTGACTCCATGGGAATATATCTCATTGTAATCCACCATTATAAAATCATACATACGTGTCTTTCACCATCCATAATATTACCCATCAAAATGAGGTGTCCTGGTAGTCGACTTATCTTCTTCGAGGTTGGGTGGAGCAACCATAAATATAGGACCATTCCTAGGTGTTAATCGTATAGGTAGTACTCACTCTGATACCAATTATTGGCTTATACGAGTCCACCATGAGTCAAGAGACTAGGTCCCTTGACAGATAAATACATCGACTTACCAAGTAATAAAGTTAGATGCAAGAAATATAAATAACACACAATATTTATGTGAAAACCTCCTTGCTCAAGGGAGTAAAACCATGACCTACAACGTAAGATTTTCCAACAACTTTACTAACTTCAAGAAACCATGATTACAGACAAGAGTAGTCACAAGGATTAAACTCCCTATCCACCTTGTAACACCTCTATTACAAGATGTGTGAAGCAACTCTACTATGCACTTCAAATCGAGTAACTCTAGTTAATACTCCTAGGGAACTCTACCCAAGAGAAACACCAAGCAGATGATGAAAACCCAACTTGACTAAACATTAGTTGATGCACTAACTAACTCTAGTCAATACGACACAACCTAATGACATGGACAAGTTCAAAGATATACTATCATTTATCTCATGACCCAAGACTAGTCCCTAGACGTAATAGACACTCAAATTAATAAAGGCTTGAGAGAGCCTCTTAGCATTCATCAAGAGCATCAATAAAGTATTTGTGGAAAGACCCATTAAAAATCCATTCAAAACATCATTAAAGGGATTTCAAATTATTTGAAATAGAAATATTTAAGATAAAATATTTAAACAACATTAACTTAGGTCTACTAAGCCTCTAAACATAAAGAACTGTCTAAGATGGGACAATGCCCCTGCAATACCATGAAAGACATACTAAAACTCTGAACAAAAACTGTCTTCAAAAGAATGGAAGGCTCACCAATTCTGAAGCTGTCCTGACAATCCTAACGCTACACAGGACCACAGAAATGTGTCTCCGAACGTACATCATGAAATGATATAGCACTCAAAGACAGTTATTACATGGATATAATGTATTGGTATGTAAAATAGAAAAATGTTAAGACAAACTTTACACAAAATAATCATTTAGAGTAGAAGTCAAGGCATAAAAGGATATAAATAGATACTTCAAAGTGGAACTGAAACATAAACACCTTTCTTTTATTAAGTTCTGAACTAGATGGTATCACCGACTCTCTTTGCACCACGGGCTATATGGGTCCAATCAACGCTTGATCAACAGAGCCCCGATCCATGTTTTCTGCACAGACCGAGATAAAACATATCATATATTGCATACTACTGAGTGAATCAAGCATACAACGGTTATCCATATTTAGGATAAAAACATACCCACGTCGGCGAAATAAAGTTTTGGGTAGTGAGCTTTATGAACTGACACCTTTTCGGTTAACCATTTAATTCTCTTTAAGCCCATATTTTAACATTTTCATATTATAAAACATCCTTTAAAAACATTTCTTATTCATTAAGGGCACATAACATAATTGGTATCATCATACCAAGACTTACAAGTCATCCATTTCATCATTCATATTTCCATAAGGTCTTTCATCAATATTCTTATACCCATAGTTTCAAACAAAACATGTATAAATTGATCCTTGAAAATCATTCAAATCCTTTATAAAATCCATCAACCATTTAGGAGACACAATTACTCAAAATCTCGTGTAAAACAATTAAACATGATTCTCGTTTCATCATAACGTTAATATACCATAACACTTATCAAGTAGTAAGGATTTTGAGACCCAAAAACATTATATCAAACACTTTAGAAGAAGAAAATAAAATAGTTAAAGTGACCTCTTCCAATTGAATTTATTTAGTAATTAAAATTAAGTTCAAGAAGAGTTCTCATGAATTAATAATACAATTTGCTATCCCATTTCAATTTTCAAAAAAGATATACGTACATAAGGATTGAAGGACCATGGATTTGAAAAGTTATTTTGAAAGTACTTGTTATACATACTTTAGAAACAAGAATGACAAATAATCTTGAAACACTTCCCAACCTTAGTTTAAATTAATGATTTAGGCATAAATGAAGGTTAAGGAAAACATACTTTTGAAATTAGGTTGAAGGAGAGTCATCTCACATACCTTTTGATGATGAATCTAGTGAGAAAACTTAAGGGAGAACCTCAGGCTTTGAACCCTAGGTTTTCTGAGTAACATATTTTGGTTGAGAGATTCGTAACTTAGGGATTTGGAAATATTTTGTATAGGTGGGGGATGGTTTTGGGTAAGGAAAATACCAAAAGACCCTTAAAATGTGTAAGAAATTAGAGAAACCGCTACTGGACACCACCTCCATGGCACAAATCGATCGCAGAGGCACAGCTCCGTGACACGGTGATATCACGGATCCTTACTATTTAGGCCATAACCTTTAGCCTCGAACTTTGATTGACAAACGGTTGGTGGCATTGGAACGAAAACTCAAAGACCTTTAATTTGGTTGGTAATAGGCCACGTAACTTTTCATATTCTAGGAAAATTTCTTCCTCGAAGTTGATCCATGTAAGTACATATACTAAAACTCAATTGATAGAAATGTTTGCAACTCAACTTTACGTTAGATGTTTCTTATGACCATGATTCAGATCAAAAGCACTCGATACACTAGAAAATTGATCTTAACACTTATTTCCAATTAGAAATCATCGAGTTGGGGCCTATATGCATACAAAAAAATGGTTTAAGTTCTAGTCAAAATTTTGGGGTTTTACAATTTATAACATAGGAGTAGACTTACAATTTAAGAAAAAAAGAGACAAGACTCAAAAATACAACAAAGACTCACTAACACTTGATCAGGTCCCTTTGTTGAAATGAACAATGTTCTTTTAATGAGGACGGTTTTTGCTTTTAGAGATCAATTTCTTCTAATGCAAAAACTAGGTTTTTGTAACACCCTGAACTTTCGAGCTAAAACTTTAGACTGCACTACAAATATAGTTATACGTGAATCTAGCAAATTTGATTGTATCTATGTGTAAAAGTCATATCTTAAGTGTTGGAGGGATATTGGATATGAATTAAGGGCATAAGAAATCTTTAGCACGAAGTTAAGTTGAAAGGTCCTTTAACGATTAAATTTTCGTATAGGTTAAAAAAAGGGTTAACTTCAAACAAGTATTCTTCCTAGAATATGTAGAGTTACGTGACCCATTACCTATCAAATTAAAGATTTTTAAGTCTTCTTTCCAACGCCACTGACTGTTCATTAATCCGAGATTTGTGCAAAACGTTATGCCCATTTTACTGGGCATTGTGCAGGTTGTGCGACTGCACACAAGGAAAACGTGCTAGAAAGGGCGGTATGGTCATTTTATCCTTTTGTAACTGTTTATATTACATCAAAAACGCCCCAATCATCCAATTACTTAGGAGTATCGATAAAAATCCTCTTCCTCTTCTCAAGACTCAACTCTCAAGAATCCGCAGGAGGTTAATTCAAGAATCAAGCTTAATTCTTTCTTTTCCGGTGATAATCCTTCTAGTATTTCAAGGTATGTAGAACTACTTCTTCAGTGTATTTCTTTATGTTCTATTCTCCTCCTATTTCATATTACTCTTCAAGTCTTTAGGGTTGAATGAATTTCTATAACCTTGTCAATTAATAGAATTCTTTAACTAAATTGTCTGAAAATCTATGAATAACTTTTTATGTTATGATTTGCCCCAAATTATGTGAATTATTATGCCCCTTATGATTTGATTCAATAATTAGGGATTTTATTATTATATGAAGTTATGTAATCTATGAAATTCATTAACTTTGGGGAATATTGATTAAAGAATTAAATTTTATCATGAACCCTATGGAATTCTCGAATTTTCCACAACTTGAGGATTTGCTAAGTAATGGAATTTCCATAATCTTATGACATGAAATTTCTTAATTATCTTTTCGATATGATCATACGATCTCTTTAATCATAAATATGTTAAAATAACTTGAATTTCTAAAATCTTCATAACCTCCAAAAAGTCAAGAAATCTCTTCCTTATGAACTATGACCTAACAAATGATCCATGCAATTTCTAACACTAAAAAATTTCTTCAAGAATGCTTTCATGGCCTTATGATACGGTCTTCATAATCTTAAGTTATGCTAAAAATACATGAACACTCCAAAAGCTCTTTTTCCATAAAGTTATGAGAATATATATTTTTTATGAACTATGGCAACATGAATTATGATACTAGCTACCTACCATGAGTCCTGAGTAATATTAACGAATAATAAATTCATGACTCATAAATCTAACTAGTCAATTCTCAAACATGAGACATAAAGTGGCTAAACCATGACTATGAGCCCTAAAGTGGCTAAACCATGATTATGAGCCTAAATGGCTAATTCCATGAACATGAGCCTAATAAGGCTAATATTTGAAAAGGAATCAGTAAGATAACATTATGAGCTTAAGGGAGTTAGCTGGCTGACCGAGAAGGCATAGGTCTAAATGACAAATGCCCGAAACTACGTTTGCCAACGTAGGATAGAGATCATTCCGTAAGTCGGATGACTTTTGTTTATAAGTCCTGAAAAGGGATAATTATGGATCCTTGCTAGCAAGTCATGTCATGTCATGTCCTATGCCCGGCAAGGTATAGGATGACTTAGCTGATCGGGCCGAGATCAGACTCCATGCGCTCACATGGTGGTTTATGTTGGTTCACCACTTGCTCCCATAAATAACTAAAAGGATTAATTCACTTTACATCATCATTTATTATTTCAGTTTGTTCTATTGTCCCTTCAGCTCATCATTTCTTAGACTGTACTTATCACCTTTGTATTTTCATGCTTTATTACTTTCTTGTGTGGTTTTGCATGCCAATACGTTCCACGTATTGACCGTCTTGGACGCTGCATTGTTTCATAATGTAGGTTCCAAAATGTACATTTGTAATTTTGTGGAGTACTAGGTCCATTCATATCAGCTGTTGGTAAGCCCTCCATCTCTTCGGAAGGCATTGTTTCTACTATGATTGACTAGTTCTATATTTTGAAGTATGTCGAGGTATTGTTCCCTATTGACATTGATTCATGTGTTTAGAGGCTTCGTAGATAGTAGTAGATATCAGATTAAGTTATGTTCAATTTTATTCTTATGTCTTTTGAAATTTCCAAAATTATGGTTTAAGACTTTTATCAGTTTATGTAACTAATGGATTTTTTTTTCTTCTGTCTATTACTCATGATTTAAAAATGTTTCTTCCTCAGTTATGGATGGATGCTCATTATGTAATCTAAGTGGTTATCTCGGGCCAGTAATGGTTCCGGGTGCCTGTTACTTCCAGGGCTTAGGCTCGGGTCGTGACAGTTTTGCTCTTGTCACTTTTGCTTTTATAAGAATGAGCAAAAACCTTGGCATCATGCCATTGATCTAGGTTGGACAGGCCTTTTGTTCCTCTATTGCAGTGCCACCAACCAACTACACAAAAGTACAGTTGTACATAGTTGACTTCAACCTTAATCAGAAAATTATGGACTACGTCCCTTGCAATAGTTTGTTAATCATCAAAACCAACTATACAACTGGATCCGAACTAATTTTGTTACAATTCTTGCAGTTGGACCTTCAAAGAGAGACATTTTGGTAAATTACTATAATCAATCATTTTGATGTTTCATTTTCTTATTAAATCTAAGCACAATTTTCAACTATCCAGTCATCACAACTGTAATTTACAGAAATTGCATTAACACAAACATTTTCCATGAAAACATTTTCTACATGTTTCCTCAATACCAAAGGCACCTAACCGCGCTTTGATTTTTTCTCTATGTGGATTAATAGCTTTCCACCTAGTCAGTGATGTGTCGGCTAATGACGACACATTTTGAACTTTTAACCAAGGATAATTGTAGGTTTTCAAGCAACTATTGGTATTTTAAAAGTATTTTGTGTTTATTTTCAGGAAATAAGTCCAACAACAGGAAAAAGGGAATATTGTGTTGAAAATGGGTGTGACAGCGCTTCTGACGAACCTTCATAGTCCTGATGAGCCGCAAAACCACCCATCAGGTCAATCCATAAGCAGGGTGAAATTGAAGCCTGGTGACGGCTTAGCTGGCGATCCGTCGGAGTCCTGATGAGACGTCACCCAAACAGTCGGGGCTAAACAAGTCACTTCTGACTGAAGTGTGATAAATCCAGCAACGACCCACAAAAATCCCTATAGACCGTCAGGCAAACCATCAGTGCTAAGCAGAATTTGGGTCTAACTGGAAGGTGGTGACGAAACAAGTGATGGACCGTCACTCATCTTATGAACCGTCAGGCGAGTCATCGACCATGGGGCGGCTTTCCAAATTTGAATTTTAAATCCCATGTTTTTAGAAACTATAAATACCTAGTCTAGGATTTATAATAACATGCTTTGACACTTGGAATATTTTTGTAACGTATTTTCTCTGGGAGACGATTTTCTGAAGGCCAAAACACTACTTCTTGGTTTTTGTCAAAGATTGGAGAATAGAATTTCTTCTTTGTAAGGTTTAATCTATGCATTATAAAATATATTTCTTTCAGTACTATGAGTGTCTAAAAATCCTATAACTAGGATTGTGGAACCCTTGGTGGACAATCACTTCTAGGGTTAGTGTTTATATGAATTTGAATTACTCTTGTAATTATATTGCTAATTCCTTCGCTTTGACAAATTTCTAATCGCTGCAAACAATAGAACAAGCCCTAAGTTTGAATTGCTTGAACAAAGAGGTTAAAAATGGGAAAAGAAATTGATAATGAGAATTCGGAGTTTCTGACCTCCGTCTAAAGGTTAATGCTTTGACGAGACTAATCACTTGAGGCTAAAATTGAGTTTTAATTCCATCACTTAAGTTTGAAAGAATTAAAGTGAATATCATCTTTTTAGGTTGGAAAACATTTAGGTGAACATTTGGAATCGATTTCTTTATAATTACATGTGTGGATGTAAATTTATAGTTTACTTAATCCGAAAGTGGTTGGAAGCCAAGGTGAACACAATCTTAGTTTATCTTCTCTATATTAATTAATTAATCGTTGTGAATTTAACTGTCTTGACTTAACATAATTTGAAACTATTCTACAAACTACTACAAAAAAAAAAAAAAAAAACCATTTCACGAAAATCGTCAACTAATAGTCATTTGAACTACATATAACTTAGTAGCACCTTATTCCCTGTGGGATTCGACCCCATCCTCTGTTAGGTTCTATATATGAAAATGACCGCTTACGCTTTCTTAAGGAAGTTGTAGTTTGGACGTATCAATCAGACCATCATGCACGCATCCAAAATGTCGTAATAAGTTATGACCTGAACCCAACCATACCAACAGCTCTCCACGATCCCTTATCTTGTTCACAATAGAGGTCACTCCTACCTTTGCTCGATATACTGATTTAGGTATTTATGACTTTATAATAACAATTAATTAAAGAAAAAGGGTGGGGCAGCAGTGGCTACAACTCATGGAATTATCAATTACTATATTAAGGTCCAATTTTTCTAATCTGTTGCACCTAATTGAACATATTGTATTCTATATTCTTTTCAACTATGTACTTAACAATATTTATTTTCTCTATTTTATTACAATTGGTCTATAAATTATATGTGAAATTGATTGGTTTGTCAATTTAATAAAAAAAAAAAAAATCAAGCCAAAATTGACCAAATTACCAAACAAATGTGAACCACCTCATTTTAACACCTCTAGGCTCTAACAACTCTCCTAGTACCATTTTATATATCTTTATGATGAAATTGCGAATTTGTATTTGTTTATATTGAGTGGCTTTTCAACAAGCAAAAGATTCTAGCAGCTTAATTTTGGGTTACTCAACTTTAAGGTATGATAATTGTCAGGCCCCCAATCCCATCGAGACATGATTGGCATCCGTAGCCGATAAGGCCCGAGAGAACCAACCTTTGCCTATGTTCAATCATATGCATATCATAATCATAACCACCATTGCGTAAGAACATGGAAGACGAATAAAGGAAAACATGGGACATATTTATACATAAATATGAAACTTGGCCGTTGAGGCCATCTAGTTAAAACAACATATGTCTTTTACACAGATACACCCACATCCGTCTACAAAAGCCTCTAACAAGAGCATTGCCCAAACTGAACCATAAGTCGCGACAAGTACCCGCTTTACACAATATGTACATCACCAAAACATATATACACTCTGACTCGAAGAAGCCCCGAATGAGCTGGAGCTCACCAAGGAACCGCTAACACTACCAATCTACTGGGGAGGCCTACTGGTACCTGCGCCTGCAGCAAGTAAGGTGAATTCCCCGAGAGGGGTCAGTACGAAATAAGTACTGAGTATGCAAGGCTCAGATGAAACTGTACAATACATGAATATTTCAATGAACTCAAATACAAATGACTAATCAATGTGTGTAAGTCCCCATGTTGTATTTTGGAAACCATGTGGATTACTTTCATTACTTTCATTACTTTCTTTATCTCAATGCATGTGTCACAATGTACCCGGGTCCCTACTGATCAGTGGGTCTTTCCATGACTTATCGTCATGTTGGGATCGAGTCGAGCTAGGCTTATGCCCCTAGACCTGCCAACCATAAATCAATGCTTCGGGATCGAGTCGAGCTAGGCTTACGCCCCTAGACCTACCACCCATAAATCAATGTTTCGGGATCGAGTCGAGCTAGGCTTACGCCCCTAGACTTGCCACCCATAAATCAACACATCGGAATCGAGTCGAGCTAGTCTTATGCCCCTAGACTTTCCACCCATACTTGATCATTGACCACATTTGCATTACTTTGATCTTTACTTTGAGATTGATATTTGATAGTCATAACATCACTTGACCTTTGGAACATAACATTGTTGGAAGCTTTGAATCATTAACCAATGAGTGAAGGACATGTGAATAAACATCATGAAAAAGATACCATTACTAGCACCATGATACCATTGGAACCATTGGACAATAATCCATGAACAAGAGACACAAGTATAGTCACTATTGGAACATTGGAACATAACCTTACTTTGAGCTTTCGGACCATTAACCAAATAGGAGACATGAGATTCACAAATGATCCATGAGTAGGAAATATATGACAATGACTCTTGATAAACGGATATCAGATACCTTAGCACATTTTGGGATAGGACTAATGACATGTAAATATGGACACTATTTGCCGCAGAAAGATACGGACAAAGTAACCTTACATACCTTGGATTCGCAATACGTATATACAACCTTAGATGCGTATACAATAATTCCGCTCCTTATTTATGTGTCACTCTACAACATAAATACATAACGAAATTCACATTAACCACCAATTACTTTACAAATGCATACAATGTCAATGAGTTACATGTTTGCCTTTAAACATATCATTTCCCTTGACAAAACCATTGATCATACTATTATTCCAAAAATTCCATAATATTCCCAAAATTGACCAATACATGATAATTGATACATTTCACCACAACACTTCTCCTTTACACTTTCTTATCCATAACACATCACAAATAACCCATCAAATGACCTTAATACAACTCATAACACATATCGGCCAAAATCCCACAATTTTCACTTATAGAAAAGAACAAGTTTAATACCAAAAATAACACCATACATGTTCATATTTTGTCCATACCATTCTTTTTCATCAAAGGCACAAGTCCTAATTCAAGTTCAAATCACCAAGATGGCACATCTTTCATCAAAAGCAAAAATATGCTATTCACCACCTTGCCAACACAACTAGCTTAATATACATAATCTCCCATGCATATAATATGTTAAACCATAATAATAAACACTTACCCAATCTTGAATAGTGATGATCTTCTCCAAAAGTGGACTTAGGATTTTGAGAGCAAAAGGGGTTTCTTGAAATGTTTTGGAAAAACATAGAAATACATGTGTGTGTATAATGGATAAAAATCAGATTTTTGGTCCCTTTTATAAGATTTTGAGTCCATCCTTAGCCACTCTTTATCATTTAATATAGTATTCTAGAAGGTCAAATGGAAAAATGGGTCATTTGGCCCTTTGGGCCAATTCTTTTATTTCCATTTTGGGCCTAACTTTGGGCCCAATAACTCATATCCATGTAACCCATAAAATTTCATGTATTATTCACCATATATCTCATGTTTACATAATTCCATAATGTCACGACAATATTCTCTTAAAAGATTCTCATTCGTCCTTTCGATCGCAAAAATAGGCATTCTAGTCGCCCTTGGTTTCATTGGACATTTTGGATCACTATTCACATTTCATGATTTGATCATGTAGGATTATGTAGGAGTGTATTGAAGTGTGTGAAGCTTTAACAATGCTCAAATAACCCCAAAGAACGAAAATAAACCATCCAAGAAGCGTCGTCGAATTGCGTTACAAAATAAGTCCGGAAAGGCACATTTTTTGTGCCTTGCGCCACTGCTGAAAAGCAAGGCAGTGGCGCAAGAAATCACTTCCCTCTGAATTAGTGGCTTGCGCCACCCCCCCTGAAACAGGGTAGTGGCGCAAGTTTTTATGCTTTGCTGAATTTTTCGGCCATTTTTCCAACACTTGTGTATCGTCTAATCCCTTATCCAAACACTACAAAATACTTACTTAGTGATCTTAATCATCAAGTAAAGATGACTCCAAGTCACCAAATGAGGTTTGAATGTATACGGGGTATCACCCAAGTGCTCCACGAAATCACAAAACACTTTCTATAAAAGGCTCGTCATATGTACAAGGCCAAATTTTAATTTTTCTCATCTTGAACATTATCAAATACATACTTATAACTCTCGACACGTAAGTAAACATTATTCACTGTCATAAAGTAGGGTTGGGAAAGTACGGGGTGTTACATTCTCCCCCCATTAGAAACATTCGTCTTCGAATGTTAACGATGTCACTTCACTTACAACCAATGCATCTCTATATTAGCGTACATATACATAACCCTTAAGGCTCATGGCTACTTAATTGGTCCACTTTAATTTCGTCGAAGAACTTTTCTTCATTTATGAACCTTCACACTTTACTTGATTAGTGAGATCCCCCAAACTTGATATCTTTCCCATGGGAAACTATTATATACTTTCACCAATTTCACATGGAATGTAGTATAGGGTCAATTTTTCCCCTTTTCATTATACCTTTCATGCTCACAACCATCCACTTTACCTTTCACTATACTACATTCACCGACAGGTGGAAATATTTCTATTGGCTTTGCTCATAACCCTAGTAGTCTATTAAATTCACGGTAGTCAATGGAGTAATGTACGATGGAGTAGAGCTCAAATCAAGTAATACATATGCATCATGTAAAGTATGGTAATATACCTAAATACCTGTATCGTCATTAGGAGGTGCTTCCTCATTCTGCCGGTCCACTAACGCATAGGTGCTATTCTGAGCTCCACTGGAACTAGCTGCTCCTCACATATCTCTACCACGACCCATAGGCTGCACCCCTCGGCCCAGTGAAGGAACCGATGCTGAGGACGCAACAGCCGACCCAGCCGATCGTGCTGTACCACCCATGCTCCGCTGTGGACAATCTCTCGCTATATGCCCTGGCATACTACACCAAAAGCAGACATTCGTCCCTGATCGACATGTGCCTGAATGAATACGCCAGCAGTGCTGACATTGCTGATGAGGGAGACCCATGAACTCCACTACTCTGCCCAGATGGACCACCCCTAGACCCTCGAAACTGAGAGTGAGCACCCGCTGTGGAATAAGAGAATGAGGGTCTAGGCGGTAACATTCGAGATCCCGATTCTCCTAGGGACACCATAGACTGCCCCATAGGTCTCGCCCTTTTTGCTGGCCCTTCCTCAGATTTTTGTATCCTCTTTCTTTGCCTTTGGTCTTCTATCTTTTGTGCGAAGTCCTGTATTCTAGCTATATCCATATCTCGGTTTAAGGCAGCAATGGTGCAATCTCGTACCAAATATGGCTCTAATCTTTCCACGTATCGATGGACTCTATCTGTCATCGTCGCCACCACATTTGGCGCATATCGAGCCAAGGAGTTAAATTGTAAACTATATTCCCGAACACTCATATTCCCTTGCCGCAAATTCAGGAACTGATCTGCACGTGCCTCACGGATCTCATAGGGAAAGTAATTATCAAGAAAAGCCACTTTAAACTCTTCCCAAGTAGGTGGGGTTGAATCAATATCACGGGATTTCTTCCAATCCTCGTACCACAATATTGCCTCTCCTTTCAACCTGTAGGCAGCAAGTTCCACTATCTCTACCCCTGTCATATGCATAACTTTCAAGGCCCTCTGAATTTGATCCACAAAGTCCTGTGGATCTGCTTTTGGATCTGACCCTGTGAATATGGGAGGGTCTAGCTTTAAGAAGTCCTGTGTACGCCGACTAGCTGCTCTAGCCGCGTCATCTTCATTTATCAATGGACCAGTTTGTCTCTGTGTCTGTGCAGCCACTAACTGTGTAAACATATGTACTGCATTCCTTAAATCTTGGTCAGTGGCATTCATCGGTGGTTCTGCCGATACTTCTCTACCTCTTGGCTCCCCCGGAGCTGGCACAGTAGATGACGACCGCGATGAAATTGCAGCATTTGCTCCACCTTGACTAGCTTGGTCAGGTGGTAGTCTACCCATTCCTTCTTCAGCAGGCACATATACCTGCTTCACTTTACCTCTACCTCTCATGATTGGCATTTTGACTATACCAAAGAAAAACAAATACCATGATCAGATACACTTCAACTTCCAACACTGGCTCTATTGCACGATCTAGAAGTGAAGAACAAAAACAACATCCTAAATTCCCCGTAGCCTCCTACTTATAAATGTGGTGCACAACACATCGATAAGTAAGACTCTACTCAGACACAACTTTGTAGACACCCTTAGAACAACCTGCTCTGATACCACTTTGTCACGCCCCGAATCCCATCGAGACATGATTGGCACCCGTAGCCAATAAGGCCCGAGAGAACCAACCTTTGCCTATGTTCAATCATATGCATATCATAATCATAACAACCATTGCGTAAGAACATGGAAGACGAATAAAGGAAAACATGGGACATATTTATACATACATATGAAACTTGACCGTTGAGGCCATCTAGTTAAAACAACATATGTCTTTTACACTGATACACCCACATCCGTCTACAAAAGCCTCTAACAATAGCATTGACCAAACTGAACCATAAGTCGGGATAAGTCCCCGCTTTACACAATATGTAGATCACCAAAACATATATACACTCTGACTCGGAGAAGCCCCGAATGAGCTGGAGCTCACCAAGGAACCGCTAACACTGGTAATCTACTGGGGACGCCTACTGGTACCTGCGCCCGCAGCAAGTAAGGTAAATTCCCCGAGAGGGGTCAGTACGAAATAAGTACTGAGTATGCAAGGCTCAGATAAAACTGTACAATACATGAATATTTCAATGAACTCAAATACAAATGACTAATCAATGTGTGTAAGTCACCATGTTGTATTTTGGAAACCATGTGGATTACTTTCATTACTTTCTTTATCTCAATGCATGTGTCACAATGTACCCGGGCCCTTACTGATCAGTGGGTCTTTCCATGACTTATCGTCATGTTGGGATTGAGTCAAGCTAGGCTTATGCCCCTAGACCTGCCAACCATAAATCAATGCTTCGGGATCGAGTCGAGCTAGGCTTACGCCCCTAGACCTGCCACCCATAAATCAATGCTTCGAGATCGAGTCGAGCTAGGCTTACGCCCCTAGACTTGCCACCCATAAATCAACACATCGGGATCGAGTCGAGCTAGTCTTATGCCCCTAGACTTTCCACCCATACTTGATAATTGACCACATTTGCATTACTTTGATCTTTACTTTGAGATTGATATTTGATAGTCATAACATCACTTGACCTTTGGAACATAACATTGTTGGAAGCTTTGAATCATTAACGAATGAGTGAAGGACATGTGAATAAACATCATGAAAAAGATACAATTACTAGCACCATGATACCATTGAAACCATTGGACAATAATCCATGAACAAGAGACACAAGTATAGTCACTATTGGAACATTGGAACATAACCTTACTTTGAGCTTTCGGACCATTAACCAAATAGGAGACATGAGATTCACAAATGATCCATGAGTAGGAAATATATGACAATGACTCTTGATAAATGGATATCGGATACCTTAGCACATTTTGGGATAGGACTAATGACATGTCAATATGGACACTATTTGCCGCAGAAAGATACGAACAAAGTAACCTTACATACCTTGGATTCACAATACGTATATACAACCTTAGATGCGTATACAATAATCCCGCTCTTTCTTTATGTGTCACTCTGCAACATAATTACATAATGAAATTCACATTAACCACCAATTACTTTACAAATGCATACAATGTCAATGAGTTACATGTTTGCCTTTAAACATGTCATTTCCCCTTGACAAAACCATTGATCATACTATTATTCCAAAAATTCCATAATATTCCCAACATTCACCAATACATGATAATTGATACATTTCACCACAACACTTCTCCTTTACACTTTCTTATCCATAACACATCACAAATAACCCATCAAATGACCTTAATACAACTCATAACACATATCGGCCAAAATCCCACAATTTCCACTTATAGACAAGAACAAGTTTAATACCAAAAATAACACCATACATGTTCATATTTTATCCATACCATTCTTTTTCATCAAAGGCACAAGTCCTAATTCAAGTTCAAATCACCAAGATGGCACATCTTTCATCAAAAGCAAAAATATACTATTCACCACCTTGCCAACACAACTAGCTTAATATACATAATCTCCCATGCATATAATATGTTAAACCATAATAATAAACACTTACCCAAGCTTGAATAGTGATGATTTTCTCCAAAAGTGGACTTAGGGTTTTGAGAGCAAAAGGGGTTTCTTGAAATGTTTTGGAAAAACATAGAAATACATGTGTGTGTATAATGGATAAAAATCAGATTTTTGGTCCCTTTTATAAGATTTTGAGTCCATCCTTAGCCACTCTTTACCATTTAATATAGTGTTCTAGAAGGTCAAATGGAAGAATGGGTCATTTGGCCCTTTGGGCCAATTCTTTTATTTCCATTTTGGGCCTAACTTTGGGCCCAATAACTCATATCCATGTAACCCATAAAATTTCAAGTATTATTCACCATATATCTCATGTTTACATAATTCCATAATGTCACGACAATATTCTCTTAAAAGATTCTCATTCGTCCTTTCGATCGCAAAAATAGGCATTCTAGTCGCCCTTGGTTTCATTGGACATTTTGGATCACTATTCACATTTCATGATTTGATCATGTAGGAGTATTTAGGAGTGTATTGAAGTGTGTGAAGCTTTAAAAATGCTCAAATAACCCCAAAGAACCAAAAGAAACCATCCAAGAAGCGTCGTCGAATTGCGTTACAAAACGAGTCCGGAAAGGCACATTTTTTGTGCCTTGCGCCACTGCTGAAAAGCAAGGCAGTGGTGCAAGAAATCACTGCCCTCTGAATCAGTGGCTTGCTCCACACCCCCTGAAAAAGGGTAGTGGCGCAAGTTTTTATGCTTTGCTGAATTTTTCTGCCATTTTTCCAACACTTGCGTATCGTCCAATCCCTTATCCAAACACTACAAAATACTTACTTAGTGATATTAATCATCAAGTAAAGATGACTCCAAGTCACCAAATGAGGTTTGAATGTATACGGGGTATCACCCAAGTGCTCCACGAAATCACAAAACACTTTCTATAAAAGGCTCGTCACATGTACAAGGCCAAATTTTAATTTTTCTCATCTTGAACATTATCAAATACATACTTATAACTCTCGACACCTAAGTAAACATTATTCACTGTCATCAAGTAGGGTTGGGAAAGTACGGGGTGTTACAATAATGTTGAAGGTCTCTTAGTTAGTTTCCTTCGTTATGGTGTTTCCTTTTCTTTCTTTTTTCGGTTTCATACTTGGTGTCCCGAAGAGGTAGAGCGAGAATTTTGAGTTTATGTGTTTTGAATTATAGAAAATACAATTCACTTGGTTCCTGATAGGTTTTGAGTCATAACTATACGTTTCTGCCAAATCCGTAGTTTGGGGCTTGATTAATCTGGATTGGCATTGGTGTAACTAGTGGCGAAGACCGAAAATTTATTAACGAGTGGCATAATATGAAAAAGTACTCATAAAAAATAAGAGGAGTCAACATAAAACATTGACCTAGCTAAACAGTGTAATTTTTCGGCGAGCATAAGGTGGCTCCTCCATTAGATGTAACACCCATTAAAGGAGAAATGCTTCTTAACTGCAATGATTTATTTCACAGAGCTAACTTGAGACATTTTATCCATCCCACCACAATCTTAGTTGTGTTCTTTATTCTACTTCTTTCTCCTTATAAAAGGTAGTACATTTTATGCATGATCAGATCTTGAGAGCTTGAAAGGAAGGGAAACGAAAGCTAATTTGGCTTGACTAGTGAAAACTACAAACATGGAAAGAGGAAAAGAAAGTGAAAGAGAAAGAGAGAAAGGGAAAGCAAACAATTCATCGGTATGTTTTATAATATTTATTATTTTTTTCATTTCATATGATTAATTTAGTCTTGTAAAGATGTTCATTGTTTTATGGTGCTTTTAATCAACTTAAACGTGTTAATAATCTTGGAAAAAAATGTTTCATGTAGTGTCTATAATAAAAAAAATTTAGTTTTATATTATTTAATTTTCATTGGGAAGTTCTTTTAAGGGAAGGGATTCGGATTGGGTAATGTGCCATTTTTTTATGGTTGGGTTTGATGTGCAAAATAGTACTGCTAAGAAACCTAGGTTCTCCATTGAAAAATTCTGAAAATCGAATGACTATCTGATGCGAAGCTAAAAACCACCTAATTTTACCATTTTTTGCCTCACATTTGCTCTCTTTTTGATGTTGTTTTGAGCTTAAATAATGTGATTTACACTTTTCCTTCATGATTTGCTTATATAGGAGTGTATTGAGGTATTTTGAGCTTAAAATAGAAGAAAAATAGCACCAAGGAATCAAGGAAGAGTCTACGTCGCAATACATTGCAAAACGAGCGCGGAATGGCCAAAATTGTTGTGGCTTGTGCCACTGATGCAAAGCAAGCAGTGGCACGAGTTTTACATGTTATATGAAATTTTTTCTTCGCGCCACACCCACCAAAGCAAGGAGTGGCGCAAGAAACACTACCAATCTGAATTTTCACTAGTTCCTTGCGCCACAGCTCCGCTTTTGGGATGTGGCGCGAGTCGGGGTCAATCCTAACCCGAATGGGATTGGGTTTAGACATTCTAAGGGTTTCTAAACTCTATATAAACCCCCCTACAACGTTTTTAAACATACACAACAGATTTGGGGAAGCCAAAAGGTAGGGCAAAGCTCCAGAACAATGTTTAGTTTATTTCTTTTATTTTATTTTTAATTTTTGCCTTGTAAACTCATGAAATATCTTCTTCCAAAGAGATTCATGAGTAGCTGAATCTCTGAATTTCTAGGGTTGTGGTTGAACATGAAATTTGTGGCTTGAGCATCATATTGTCTATTTTGATTTCCATCTATTGAGTTATTTATTTCTTCTTGCTTTTAATTGTTCGTTTGATTGAACATCTTGCGGATATTATCTAAGGATTGTTAGTTGGACTTGAAAATGGGAACGAAAAGTGTAAAAAGAGGAAATAGGGCTAGTTTGTGAAACTTATAGGGAAAGGGAATCGATTCATCGCTGAGGATAGAAATATACCCTGTGACCTAGCTTAGTTGATGCAGACGATATCTTTATGTACTTCACTATTAACCGACGACCATAGAAATATAGGCGCTAGGGATAGTCAAGTAAGATTAGAGTTGTTGTAAAAGCGCTCAATATAGCTACAATTAACCTGCAACTAGAAACTCATGAAAACAAATTAGATGAATAGTTGGATAGCGCAACTGGATTGTCAAAACATCACAACCCTAGATCTTTTCTCAAATCTGAATTACAACACAACTAATCCATGAATTGTCTCCAATTATTTTTATTTACATTCAAAACATACAAATCACTCTTAATTATTGGTTACCGACTGAATAACTCATATAAGAATTCAAACTAGGATTTCAATTCATCAAATCCCTGTGGGTACGATATCTAAACTTACATCCTTTATTACTTATACGACCACCTACATTTACATGTGCGAAAGGACGCAAAACGTTTTTGGTGCCATTGTTGGGGATTTGATTTGAAATTTATACTATTTTGAGTTTTTATTGAATTATTCAGATTTCACTTTTGTTTGTTGTTTTTGTTTCTTTCCGTGTACAAGTTAGTTTATGCCAAATACTCGAAATCAAGGCAATCCCTTGATTCCAATTGACCATAAGCTTTAACATACTTTAAGAGGGTTGAGAGCGATGGGTTATAATTTAAACAATCCAATTCTTTGAGACCCACCGAATGATGCAGAGGATAGAGCTGCAGCCCAGCTTCCTCCTGCGCCACATGTTCTGGTGTTGAATTTTGCGAGGCCGAATCAACAAAATGCCTCTAGAGCTATTGTGAAGCAGAATATCACCAAAAAGTTTAAGCTTAAAGAGGGCACTGTGCGACTAGTGTAGAACACTTGTCCATATGAGGGTAAACCATATGAAGAACCACAAAAGCACCTACTAGAATTTACTAAGTTGAGTGACAACTTCCATTATCAAAATGTTTCAGATGAATACGTGAAGTTGACACGATTCCCCTTCTCATTGATTGGGGAAGCAAAGCAATGGTTACAAAATGAACCGGTAGGATCTATCATGTCTTGGGATGCTTTGTTTGAAAAGTTTCTTAACAGATTCTTCTCATCTAGAAGAACAAAAGAGCTCGGAGGTAGGATTTTCGAATTTGTTCAAAATGATTCTGAATTCCTTCCCCAAGCTTGGGAGAGATACAACGGATACTTGAGAGATTGCTCTCACCACCATCAGCCTAAGGAGATTATTGGGCATAATTTTATTGAATGATTAAGGCCAGACTCTAAGTATTTATTAGATACTATAGCTCAAGGGAAAATTTTGTCCAAGAGCTATGATGAAATAGAGGCGCTGCTCAATCTTATGTCTGTAGTTCACCGAGACTATTCATAGCCCAGTGGAGTATTCACTTCTACACAAAAATGTCGGGTAAGTTAGAGTTGGATGATGTGTCAGCTATTCGGGCTGATATTGGGAAATTATATGCCTTAATGAAATAGAGTTTATTAGCTCAAAGTGCAAGTCAAGTTCAACAGGTACAACAGGTTCAGGCAGCTGCATTATTTTGTGATAAGTGTGGTGAAAATCATGCCTACTCTAGATGTCCTTTCAATCCAGAATATATATATTATGTGGGGTAGAAAAATTATAGAAACCACCTAAATTTGTCTTGGGTTTTAAATCAACAGGTTCAAAGACAACAGTATACACCACAAGCTCCACAAGTGAGCAATTCTTTGGAGGAGACAATGAAATAGTTCATGGGATAGCAAACTAATTGTGAATGAAATGCAGAAGTCCTTTCATGAACTTGAGCGTCAAGTAGTCCAACTAGCTTCATCACAACATTCAAGACCTGCAGGTACACTATCGAGTGATATAGAGAATAATATTAGGTCGGTAATGGCAGTCTGACTCAGGAATGGAAAAGAGTTGGTTGAAAGTCCTCATAAATAGAGAAGTCAAGATGCAAGTGTAGAGTTACCAAATGCAGAGCCTCCAAAGAGGAGAGTAGTTAACTAGAATAACTACAAGCATCTACCTCCGTTCCCACAAAGGTTAACTCCAGTACCAACTCCAGAGATTGAGCATGTGCAAGTAGAAAGATGAGAAAAAAAGATTGTTGAGCAACCTGAGTTTGCGGTAGAGAGACCCCACCACCATTCCCACAAATATTCTAGAAAAGCAAAGAGGATACAAATTTTAAGAAGTTTCTTGATATGTTCAAGCAACTTCACATCAATATTCCCTTGATTGATGCTCTGAGGGACAAGCACAAGTATGCCAAATACCTTAGAGAAGTGGTGGCTGGAAAGAGAAGACTTATAAAATTTGAGGCAGTTGCACTCACTGAAGAATGTAGTTCAAGGGTATTGAGCAAGCTTCCTTAAAAGCTCAAAGATCCTAGGAGTTTCACCCTCCCCATACAAATTGGTGAAGATGAGGTTGGGCATGCATTGTGTGATCTTGGGGAAATTATAAACTTAATGCCTTTATCTGTGTTCCAGACACTTGATTTGGGAGACCCACACGCAAATACTATCACTTTATAATTGGCAGACCGTTCTCGTGTGCAACCAGAAGGACTGATTGAAGATGTGCTTATCAAGGTAGGTAAGTTTGTGATTCCTGGAGACTTTATTATTTTAGATTTTGAAGTATATAAACATGTACCAATTATTTTAAGGCGCCCATTCTTAGCCACTGGTGGAGCTTTGATTGATGTACGAAAAGGGGAGCTTAAGATGAGGGTTCATGGTGAGGAGGCAAAATTTAAAGTTTATAAGTCAGTATGCACTCCTTCACACTATAGAGACTTATGTATGATCACAGAGGTGGTCAATGATAAGTGTGGGGTGGAAACAGGGGCGAATTTATGTATAAAAAATGGGTCACGGGAACCCGTGGTCATCCGACTAAACTCGGTATATTATTTGTATAATTCTTAAAAATATATCAAATATTAAGTAAAGGAACCCATGCTCAAAATGTCTAAGATGGTTCACTGGTTGGAGGGTTGCTGTGTAAGTTCCTAATCGCGGGTTCGATCCCCAGCAGCAGCTCCATCAGCCCCTTTTTTTCAATTTAAAACATTTTTTTAAAAATAAATTCTAAAGCCCTAAAGGCTAAAACTCAAATGGCGGCCTTTATTTTTGAAAACATGGTGTTTTCTTTTTCAATTTAATTGCAGCAATAGTCTCCTTTTTCATTTTATATTTCTACCAAAAAAAAAAAAAAGCTTAGAACTTCTCATTGAGCCAAAACCCATTTTTAACAAGTAGCCACTAAAATTAAATCAGAGAAATCTTGTTTATTTACTTATGAAACTGACATTTTTTTTCCTGTTGCTATTACAAGTGTGGAAAGAGTATTCTCCTCAATGAAGCTCATAAAAAATTATATACGTAGTAGGATTGGTGAAAATTCTTTAAATGATTGTTTAGTTTGCAAAATAGAGAGTAAGACATTTGCATCCGTAAGTAATGATACTATTATAGATTATTTTCAAAATATGAAGTCTCATAGAGTACAATTGTAAGCTATTGATATTTTTTGTGATAATGTAATTAATTATCTTTTGCTCGCCAAGTTGTTGTCTTTATAAAATTTTACATGTTATCTTTAAAGCAATGGTGCACCCGTCTTCTTGAAATCCTGGATTCGCCTCTGGGTGGAAAAGTATGGGCCCAAAAAAGTGAAAGATCTGAAGACAAAGAGAGTAAATGATAATTGTGATCCTCCTAGAGTGAAAGAGAGGCAAAAGTTGCATCATATAGGGAGAAAAATATTGAGAGAATTCGATTAATCTATGACTTGAGTCGTACCGCGACATTAAATCAAGTGCTTCTTGGGAGGCAACCCAAGTTTTAATAATGTAGTTTTATATTTATAGTGTCACTTTTTTTTCTTTGTTTTTGTTTTTGGTTTGTGTAGATTTGGGGAAGTCTGAGTAACTGAACTTGGAATCTAAGAGGCATGGATGAAGCATAAGTGTGGGGTCATTCACCCCTTTGATGAAATATCGAGAAAAGACATGCTACTAGCTAGGCCCTAGAGACCTCAGGGAGTATTTCTAACCATCGTTTGATTTTGTTTAATGCTTTGGTGACAAAGCATGAGTTTAAGTGTGGGGTGAGATTTTTCCTGTATTTTTTAAGGGTGAAGCATGCTATAGGAGTTGCTTTATTTTGAGAAAATCCAAAAACACAAAAATATTTTTCTTTAGTTTTCAAGATTAGAATAGTTGGTGTTGGTTTTCAGCTTTTTAGTTCTTAAGTAGAGCATACTTTACCTAGCCCTTGGTTTTTATTTTCGGTTCTTTTCCGAGGGGAAGCCCTTTGAACTGACTATCCTTTTTATTTTTAGAATAGTTTTTATTTTATTTTTAGGAAAAGTTAGTCATTAGGAGTCAGAGAGTCTTTAGGACCAATTGTGAGGTACTCTTGTTAGGTGCTACATATGAACTGAGTGATGCAAGTTGGTTTTAAATTCAACCATGCTATGAAGAAAAATGAATGACTTATTTTAAGACACCTAGGCTCTTTTACTTGACTCGTATGTGATTTTTAGCTTAAATTTGAATTCTTGATGTTTGCTTGATTGAGAGTCTGTATGGATCCTTCTTGAATTGAACATGTGCCATGTATGTTAGGTGTTTGTTGATATTCAATGTTTTTATAATGATGTCTAGAACTTGCCCGATGTGTTTGCAAAGCGAAATGAAAATTGTTGAGTTTAGGAGATGATAAAGGCATTTCTTTGATTAGCCTATTTTCTTATCCTTTGCTTTACCTACCTACAATGGATGATCCTTGTTAGCCCCGTTGAGCCTTTAGCCCATTATTTGGTAGCCACATATGAAACTTAATCCTTTTCTTTCAATAGACCTTTAATTTGATCCAAAACACCTAAGCGCTTTAATTGAAAATGACAGTTAAAAGGAGTGAGAATTGAGAAAAGGGAGATGGTTGAGATGGAAATCCTATAGAAAAAGCTAATGGTGCAACTGATTAAAATAAATAATCTATATGTTGTTGGTAAGGAGTAGGAAAAGAACAAAAGAAAAGTGAAAAAAAATGTGTTCGATAAATGAGTACTTCTTACTGGTGGCATGTGAACTTGCTTACAGAGATGGAAAAACAAAGGAATCTATGGGTGAGAAGATTAGAATAAAGAGTTGGTTGATTGAAGAGTGTGTGAATGATGAAGCATTTGTGATGTATTAAAGTGCTTAGGAAAGTTAGTCACTATTTGAGTCAAAATAGTTCCTACCCATCCCTTAGTCTACGTTACAATCTGAAAAGTCCTTCTTGATCTTAGATTTGACGTTCTTATATTAGTGGAGTAGTACACTAAGGGAAAGCCTATCGTTCATCATATATTGCATGTGAAATTCTTTTTGCGAGTGAGAGAAATCTTATTCTTATACCCATTTTTGTGCTAATTTGTATACTTATGAGTAAATATGGGTAACTCTCTTGTTGTGATGGTACATGGTTGATAAAAGATAGGTGAAGTATTTGATCTCTTAGTTGGGTAAATTATATGAGTTTGCAAAGATCAAAGAGTAGGATCTTGATGATAGTAGGTCTTGAGTAGTTGTTTAAATGTGTTGAATAATTGAAGCTTGC
Source organism: Capsicum rhomboideum (assembly GCA_031232105.1). Lineage (NCBI taxonomy): Eukaryota > Viridiplantae > Streptophyta > Magnoliopsida > Solanales > Solanaceae > Capsicum > Capsicum rhomboideum. Next base: position 156,147,902 of record CP124714.1, read on the forward strand.
TTAATAAGAACTTGTCGTCTATTGTAGTTGTTGTAATCTTAGCTTGAGTAATCTTGTTTCAATTGTTTTAGTTGTAGTAGAGTTTATTTCATGTGTGTATACTCGAGGACGAGCAATGGTTTAAGTGTGGGGTGTTGATGCAAGGCTAAAAACCATCTACTTTTACCATCTTTTGCCTCACATTTGCTCTCTTTTTGATTTTTTCTTGAGCTTAAATGATGTGATTTACACTTGTGTTTCATGATTTAGTTATATTGGAGTGTATTGAGGTATTTGGAGCTTAAAATAGAAGAAAAATAGAACCAAGGAACCAAAAGGAATCAAGGAAGAATGTATGTCGCAATGCGTTGCAAAACGAGCGCGGAATGGCAAAAATTGTTGTGGCTTGCAACACTGATGCAAAGAAAGCAGTGGCGCGAGTTTTATATGTTCTCTGAAATTTGTTCTCCGTGCCACACCCACCAAAGCAAGGAGTGGCACAATAAACACTACCAATCTAAATTTTCACTTGTTCCTTGCGCCACAACTCCGCTTTTGGGCTGTGGAGCGAGTCAGGATCAATCCTTACCCGAATGGGATTGGTTTTAGGCATTCTAAGGGTTCCTAAACTCTATATAAACCCCCATACCACGTTTTTAAACATACACAACTGATTTGGGGAAGTCAAAAGGTAGGGCAAAGCTCTAGAACAAGGTTTAGTTTATTTCTTTTATTTTATTTTCAATTTTTGCCTTGTAAACTCATGAAATCTCTTCTTCCAAAGAGATTCATGAGTAGCTAAACCTCTTAATTTCTAGGGTTGTGTTTGAACATGAAATTTGTTTCTTGAACATCATATTGTCTATTTTGATTTCCATATATTGAGTTATTTATTTCTTCTTGCTTTTAATTATTCGTTTGATTGATCACCTTGTAGATATTATCTAGGGCTTGTTAGTTGGACTTGAAAAAGGGAATGACAAGTGTAAAAAGAGGAAATAGGGCTAGTTTTGAACCTTATAGGGAAATGAAATCTATTCATCACTGAGGATACAAATATATCCTATGACCTAATGCAGACGATATCTTTATGCACTTCACTATTAACCGACGACCATAGAAATATAGGCGTTAGGGATAGTCGAGTAGGCTTAGCATTGCTGGAAAAATTCTCAATATAGCTACAATTAACCTTCAACTAGTAACTCAGGGAAGCAAATTAGATGAATGATTGGTTAGAGCAACTGGATTGTCAAAACACCACAACCCTAGATCGTTTCTCAAATCTGTATCACAATACAGCTAACCAATGAGTTGTCTCCAATTGTTTTTATTTACATTCCAAACATACAAATCACTCTTAATTATTGGTTACCGACTGAATAACTCATATAAGAATTCAAACTAGGATTTCAATTCGTCAAATCCCTGTGGATACGATATCTGGACTTACATCCTTTATTACTTGTATGAGCACGTACACTTGCATGTGGGATAGGACACAACACTATCTCCCGTATATATTCGTTTTTCTTTCATTTTATACTTGTTATCGCAAGTAAAATTGTCTTTTAGACATTTCCTAGACCTGACTTTTTTGTAAGAGATGCAATTTTAGTTTAAATCTTCAGTAGCAATTTATCATAATCCTTGCACCATGTCATTATTCAAACCAGGGTCATACGAAAAATGACGTACTTTTCTCCAAGTACTATGATAATTATCTCAACCCAATTTTAGTCAATAAGCATATCCATCCTTTACGTCCGCTCACACAGGCTCATTTAAGCTCGATATATTATGTAGTACTAGGATTCATTATTGATTGACTAGTTTTACTTTGGCTGTCACTTTATCACAACCCTCCTTGTTAATTTGAAACTTGGGACCAGCAATATGAGCAAGCTCACACAGATGAATTTAAATCACACTTGTATAGTTAAAGCAAGAAAAAGACCTATATAAAAAATATAAAACTTATTGATCCTCTCAGCATATAATTTGCAAAATGTCATTTTATGGGTTTGCTGGTTACCCATTTTGATCTCTTCCTCCAAAAATTGGTTTAAGATGATAAAATCACCCATCCTTCTTTAGTACTTACTCTGTAAAGTAATCTATCAAATAGAATAAAAGCTTCTTCAGTGCTTTTGTAACTAACTAGTATGTGGATGGATAGTCGATAGATCATAGAAACTCAACAGACAGAGGTTCAGAAAAATAAATTGGAAACACTTATGTTAGCTACCTGTTAAATTAGAGTAAAATTTGTCATGGTAAATATGTAGCATTGAATATTTGACAAAGCATTTGGTGTTTTGGAAGGTGCCATCCGCTGTACTTCGCAAGGACATTGTCAATCTTCTAGATTTCATTTAAAGGTGAAAGATCGGACAAGTTCATATTGCTCTAGACATGGATCAAACAGAAAAACTAACATTGGAGTCGACATTTATGTCAGCATTTTTTAAGGTTTATTATGTTGATTCAAATGGGTTTGATGCCGAAATGATTTGCTATCATCTGACATTCATGATCTGGCTTAGTCACTTTTTCATCAGACTGGAGATGGCATGCTGGCTAAATTAATGAATCATGTCATTCCTCGCCTCCTCAAAGATATTAAACATTATATTAGCTCACATGATTATTCTGAATCAAGTTCCACCATGAATCAGTATGAGCTTCTTCAGAATGTATATGGAAATCTATGAGATTTTCTTGAGTTAAAAGTAAATGGTTGTGTTGAGTATGAGACAATAGGGTATGTCTTAACTATATATCTAATTATGGCTCAGATGGAAGGATTCTTTTGTTTTTTCATTTTGGATTGTCAACTTTATGAAATAGATGAACATGATGAAATAGTCGTCAGCTCTCAATTCGATTCCATGCTAGCTATTTTACTTGTAGAGATTATTCATGTTGAACTGGAGGTTATGCATATATGTTCCACAAATTTGAAAGCTTCAACGTCAAAAAAAAAGTTGGATGGTTCATTAAGCAGCTCCAAAAAGCCTCTCCAGACATTCTTAGAGAATATCTGATTCATCTACAAGAGTACATGGTTAATGTTATTACTAGTTGCACTTTAGCTCGTAGCATTCATGTTATAATATAGTTCTTATTAGTTATTCTAACTAATATGCCCAAGGACGTTATTCATCATGACAAGTTGTTTGTTCTCTTGGAACATGTTGGAGCACTTACCAGGGAGGAATCCTTTCGTGTTCGCAACTTAACAAAGAACTTAAGAAGTGAAGAGAATACGATTGATACAAGCTGTGCAATGCTAGACTTGCTGGAAGATATTGAACTCCTGAAGAAAGATCTCAAGCCTGTTTTCTTAAAAGCCCCTGCAGACTCATTTTAGCTCTGCTTCCCCATGAGTGATGGACCACTCTTCATGACTCTTCTACTTAGAAACTTAAATGACTTGCTCAACTCAAATGCTTCCTCAGTTAAATTGATAAAGGAAGAAATTGTGCTGGTTAAAGAAGGCCTAGATTTCATAAGATTGTTCTTTAGGAATGTTGAGAAAGAATTGAGTAAAGATCTTTGGACTCGTGTTAAAGGTTTGGCATATGAGGCAGAACATGCCATTAATTCATTTCTTGTCAGAGATTATGGTGTTTGTAGCTTATCTTTTTACTTTCTAATACCATAGAAAAGATCAAGCTTATCAAAGAAGAGGTACTGGAGAGGATTCCCAAGAACAAGGGTCTTATTGTTGGAAATGCTCCCAACAAGCCGTGTTTGCCTTACCTTGCAAGCTATCCGAAGGACAGAGATTTTAAAATCTCTGAATTAAAAGATTTCTGGAGTACTGAAGGACTTGTGGAGTAGACTGAGAAGAAGAGCATTGAAGAAGTACAGGAGGTTTATGTGGATGAGTTAATTTCCAGTATCTTGGTAATAGTTTTCAATGGTAGAGATGACAGGGACCCGAGTTTCCGAATTCATGATCTTGTGCATGATTTTTGTTAAATAAAATTTACAAAGGAACCTTTGTTTGACTTAATAAGTTCAAGTGCACCGTCCTCTTCTTCAGATATGATGCCACGTGCAATGACCATTCGTTACGATGAGCATCTCCTTGAGGATGAAAATTTTGTCATAGTCAGTCCAGAAAAGAAAAATCCTTATGTTAAACACCTCCTCTCATTGAAGGTATACAAGGATGGTGATGTGAATTCTTGGAGGCCCAATCACCTAAAACACTTGAGGCTTCTTAAAAGTTTGGTATTGCGCCAAATACTTTTGACAGATCCTTTGCTGAATAAAATATGCATGCTTGTTCATTTGAGGTGCTTAAACATTTAGATGGATGCAAAATCCCTCCCTCCATTATTTTCAAACCTCTTGAATCTGGAAACTTTGATGGTGTAAAATTCGGGATCAAATGTGGTATTATAACTGAAAGAATTGGTTTTGATTTTTTGTGGGGTCTAATCCATGTGGAAGAAAATCCCATGTGCCAAATTACTTGGCTAGTAAATGAACTTGGAGTTCAAGCAAAACTTTGTGGAGGACAAATTTTGAATTTATTTTTCCTTTTCTTATTTTGTGCTTGGAGCCCAAGTTTGGCCATCTATAAAAGGATGGCCATTCTTTATTGTTGAAACCATCCTAAAATTAGTAGTTAAATACAAAGTAAGAGTAGAGAATTGAGAAGCAATTTTCTTAGGTGTATTTGATATCTCTACCATTTCTTTGTTACTAATATAAAGGTAGTTGTTCTCTGGTGGATGTAGGATCATTCAGATCTGAACCACGTTAAATCTTGTGTCTTTCTCTTGTTCTTTATTTGACATTTCTACTAACAATTGGTATCAGAGTCAAGGTGCTGTCTGAGTATGCTCTGTGGTTGCAACAGAGACTGAACTTCCACATCAGAAAAGAATTACTTTGGTTTTCTGTATTTCCAAAATACTATCCGTAGTAGACGAGAAAAAAACAAGTAATAATGAGTTCCATGAAGTTTGAAATTTATAGATTTAGTGTGTGCAACAACTTCAATATCTGGAAGATCCAGATGAGGGAGTTACAGTTTAAGTGTCATCCAACTATCCCTTGCACCTAAAGTGCTCTTTGAAGTGAGTACAGGTTTTGACGAGCAAAACAGCTATGGGACAAGCTGCAAGGGCTTTATCAGGACCGGTTGGTGACAACAAAGATATTGTTACAATGACATATTCAAACATTTAAGATAGAGTCAGGTACTTTATTGTAAGACCATCTAAAACGTTCAACAAACTTGTCATGGACCTACAGACTGTCGGAATTAAAAAGCATGAGAAGACGCTAGCATGTGCTAAGCTATTTTCACTGACATCAAAATATCGTGATATTGAGAATTCAATTATGTATAGCAAGGAGTCTATCACTCTTGAGCAAGTGCGGCAAGCACTTAACTCTTGTGATGTGTGGAGGCACTTTGAAACAAACAAAGATGATGAAGCTAGTGGGCTCTTTGTGAGAGGCCATACTAGCCAACAGAGAAGGAGCAAATCAAAGCACAGATCAAAGTCTCATGTGAACAAGAAGAATGTGGAGTGTTGGGGCTGGCACAAGAATTGGTACTTTGAACGAGATTGCCCAACATCAAATTCAAAAGAAAAAGCGAGTGCATCCATTGCTGAACAGGTGCATGATTATCATAATGAATATGTACTTACAACACTTTGTTGACCAACTTAAAAAGCAAATGATATTTCCCTTTGAGATACTTCTTGAGTACCATAGCACCACTCAACTTATCAAGTTTACCAATGTGACCCACAAACTTAGGAGTATCATTTTGTTTCTTCAGTGACCTGATACCTTCCATAGGTGCATTAAGAATCTGTCCAAGTGTAGTATCATCAAGATGAATATCTACTCCATGCAATCAAACTGAGACAATCCTCAATGAACTATATGCCATAGTAGAAATTTCATACTTCTTTTTCATGAACCACGGGAATGAGCATATCAAAGAGATGAAGCCACTCTTGGAATTTAACCATCTCAACTAATTAAGTCATACTAGGAAGATCAAAGATCTCAGTATCAAACACCCTTCTCTTTAGTACACTTTGCTTCCTCAAAACTTTAATTCACTCTTCTCTGGTAAGAACCTTTGTAACCTGTTGATTTTTCCTCCTTTTTGTTGCAGTACATTGTCCCTCCTTGTGCTTAACCATCTGTGCTGGAGTGGTGGAATCTAAATGATCAACTCTCTTTTTATTTAACTACAATGCTCTTTTTCCAATAGTCTTCTTTGTTTTACCTACTAGAAAGGTAGTGGGTCTAACAGAACTAACAACCGCTCTTCTCTTTACCGTTCTAATGGCAACATCAGAATCGACTTCGTTGTCTTACTCTTTATCCTCTGCACGAAAAATCTTGTCAGTAGAGATGGTATTAATATCATCAACCACTGAATCTTTTCTCAACCTTCTTTTGTGTGCAGTAGCAGACTTGTTCACTTTTATTGCATCTCTTATAAAATTCTATACTGCCACTCGAGTCTCATAACTTCTCATAATTTTCCCAACAACATCATCCATTTCTTTCCCTTTTAAATCTCTTAGTCAAACTCTTTTCCAGGACTAAAGCTCCCTATCAGAGTCATCAACCTCCTCATCCTCCATGGGAGGTAATGGTATCTGTTATGAACCAACTAACCTTATCGTACGAGAACCTACTTTAATCCACCTAGATAGGAGAACCCTTACCACTTATTCAAAATATAAGCAGATTAATTAGCAAGGCAGTAACACCCTGCCTTCCTCGTCTTACCTGCAATAACCCATAGATCACCAACCATACATATACCACAAGAACCACCATGAACACCTACGGGGTGGTCTTACTTCAAGTTTATGACACGTAACTTATTTAACAATACCAAGGAATTTAGTCAACAAAAATAAACATGGACAACCAGTCAAGTCAAGACCAAGAATACCAACAAGACTTCAAGTCAATAACCATGACTCCATTAAATATATCAACCATGTCTCAGTTATATAAGAAAGTAGAAAATACAGAGTTATACCCAAAGCTTACCATTAAGCCCGGACCACTCAAGGATCCATTTCAACATCAATAATGATATTAATCATGAATCCCAATTTATATCAAGAAACCAAATGTATTTAGTCAACACGTAAGCCTGATTTACCCAAGAAACTCATCTAACAAACCAACATTTAATTCCCGGTTCACTCAAGGAACCAACATAGCAAGTAACAAGCAAATCTTAGTTCACTCAAAGAACTAATATAGAAATTTACACATAAATCCTGAGTCTCTCAAGGATACACAATATATAACAAGTAAACAAATAATCCTCAGAACCATCACACTCACTTGTACCTTGTACATACATGCTAAGGATCTTATGGTTGCTCACTAGCCATGACTTGCAGGGGACGAGCCCTTGTTCGTGTACCAAATCTCAGACATCAAGTGTCGGCCAACCTGTTACCAACCAATCCCGTGAAGATGTCCAAATACAGGTACATTCCATAATAATGACAATAGTAATAACATAAATTCTGTGAAGATGCCCAAATACTGGTACATCCCATATTAATCACAAATATCACAACAATCACAACCATAGTGATAACAACAATAACACTTGTAAAATCAACAAGTCTTTCATATAAATTCATTGCATGTGATTAAAACTTAGAATATCAAATTGTCATTCGCTTTCCTTGAACATGCATTTTAACAAGCAATACAAGGAACAGTTATCATGCACACATAAAGCAAGTTGGGTTTCAAATACTTTAAACTATCTCATACCATTTACACCTATGATTCGTGTCACAATACACCCCAACTTTTCATCCTAACATTGATACCTTACCAATTTCCCATTTCTCTAGTTACTACCATAATTCTTCGAAATACACCAACACTAACCACCTTTAATTAGGCATTTATTAGGCTTAAACCTAATTTTTGGGTACAACACCATTTTAACAATGAAAGGATGAATAATGATAAAGCACACACATTAATTACTTAAAAAATTCAATACCATAAAATGACAAAAAATACCCACCCAATTAATTAGGTTTCAATCCATTTCATCTATTCTAACACCGAGCTCGAATGCCTAAGAATGAAATCTCTCATCAATATACATCATGTCTATGCTTTCCAACCTCAATCTAAACTATTCAGTTAAACATAGCCTACCTAGATGCAAAACAGCTGCTATAGAGGTATAAACGCAATTTTTGACTCCATGCTAGTGAATTGTGACATGAAATCTGTGAGAAAACCATGGGTTTTACCTCATTAGAGAAAAATCCCTCGTCTCCATTAATCCCAAGCCATGAAGTAAACCTAGAAGGGTTTATAGAGCAAACCTCATTTATTTTATATTGGAACTGGACAAAAAAAGAAATATTAAAATTGCACCTAAGTTTCAGGTCCCGTCATGCCACTATAGCAGCTTACTAGATGCTATGGTGACGTTGCTATAGTGGGAAAATTCCAGCGATAACGGGATGACATTAGCCCGACCAAAATTTCAAATTTTAAAATTTTAGAGGCATCATCCCATACTAATTCGAGACCGTATTTATAAAAATCCCTGTAACCCATACCCATAATAAGGTGACTTTTAATAATGACAGAATAGGTCATTACAATATCTCCTTTTGAATGGTCATGGAAGAAGGTCTCCTATCATACGTTGGATGCGATGATAAAATCGGAGACATGGGCACATGAGGCACACTTGTGCTTTCTTCTTCAGTTCCACTTACTCTAGGAGAATTTGCTATTTGAGTCATGCTCTGAAGAACCCAATCTACTCCTACTGCTAGGATGTTTGATGGATTTCCTCTTTCATTCGGCAAATTTTCATCAAACATGTGCTCATCAAATGGTAGGGATTCGAAGGGTTTGTTAGTACCTTGTCCCTCAGGAAGTTCGTCAGTGACTTTTTCTTGGACAGGGATAGGTTGAGAGTTCTGACCTATTTCTGGGAAAGCCTCAAGAGACTTTAAGGTGGGAGAAAGTGATGTGTCAACTTTCTTAGAAGTTTTCTCTGGAGAGAGAGTAGAGGGAATGAGAGCCTTTTCTAGAGAAAAGGATATGGGTAATGAAACCTTTTTTGGAACAGGAGTAGTGGAGATGGGAGGTTTAAAAAAATGGTTTTGGAAATTTGAGGGAGTTTCTATTAAAAGAGAGTGTTGAAGGACTTTTACTTTCAGAGAAGAGTTTAGAAGGGGACGATGGTTGAGACATTATAGAGGAGATGATAGTATAAGAGCAAGGAGTGCAAAGGATAAAGAAATGTAGAATAGGGAATAGGAACTGATGGAAGCAAGAGAGGTTTTTGAGAATGGGAAGAATTTGGAGTATTTAAAAAGAGAGAGAGGGAGGCATTTGAGATTAAAGTGAGATCGGATGTGTATAGTCCCAATTGGATATGTATCTTCAATTTAAATGACGTGACAATAATACAAAAGAGTAGGGAAAGACATGTGGCATTTTAAAATTGTTTTAATGAATTTTGAAAAAAGGCAACATCTATGATACTAGCCTCTGAAGAGAGACATGTCCCTTCTATGAATTTTTGAAAGATGTTTAACTTTAGTCTGTCCCATCTGGCTCCCTACTTTAATTTGCTCACCATTAGTGTATACATTCAAAAGTTATTAGCCTAAACTAGACCTAATGAACAAATTATTGCAATAATACCTATTCCCTATTATATCTATTTTGAGAGAGATGAGGTCAACACAGGCAACTCAATTCAACTTGATTAGTCCTAGCTTCAACATATTCTTCTCAAACTGGTCCCTATTAATAGCTTTGGTGAATATACAAGCCACTTGATCTTCAGTCTTGCAGTATTACATACATATAGTCCCCTTCTCCACATTGCCCTTAAAAAGTGATGACACACATCAATGTGCTTGGTTATCTTGTACTGTACAAGATTTTTGGTGATATTGAGAGCACTGGTGTTGTCACAAAGCAGTGCAGTAGTTTTAGACACTATCATAATATCTTCTAGCTACTTGTTAATCCATAGGAGTTGAGCACAAGATGAAGCAGTTGCTACATACTCAGCTTCTGCAATGGAGAGTGCTACTGAGTTTTGCTTCTCTATGTTCCCCAGGAAATTAGAGAAGACCCTAGAAAGTGAGCCATTCTAGAGGTAGATTTCCTATTAACAAGGTACCTGCATACTCTCTATTAACATAGATAATTAGGTCGAAAGAGTCACCGGATGGATAGAATAGGACCACGTCCCCTGTTTCCTTCAGATATCTCAATATCCTTTTGGCAGCTTTTAAGTGAGACTCCTTAGAACAGGCTTGTAATCTTACACATATTCCTATGCTGAAGACAATATATGGTCTTCTAGCTATTAAGTACAAAAGAGATACAATGATTCCTCTGTACATTGTTTCATTCACTAAAGGACCGGGTTCATCAACATCCAGTTTTGAACTTGTACAAAGAGGGGTATAAATGGTTTTGGCCTCATCCATGTGAAACCTCTTTAAAAGCTCCTTGATATTTTTCTACTGACTAATCATTGTACCAATGGCAATCTACTTATTTTGCAACCCAAGGAAAAAATTCAGTTCACCTATCATGCTCATCTCAAACTCACTTTTCATGAATTTGGCAAATTCTTCACATAGTGAGTTTGAGGTTTCTCCAAAGATGATATCATCTATGTAGACCTTCACAATCAATAAATTCTTCCCCTTTGATTTTAAGAAAAGGGTGTTATCAATTTTCCCCCACTTAAAACCATTCTCAAGAAGAAACTTTATTAACCTTTCATACAATGCCCTAGGAGCTTGCTTCAAACCATATAGGAGGGCCTTTTACAGTTTCATAACATGATTTTGGTTGATCAATATCTTCAAAACTAGGAGGCTACTTTACATAAACTTTTTCCTTTAAGTAGCCGTTTAAAAAGGCTCTCTTTACATCCATTTGAAATAATTTAAACTCCATGTAGGTTGTAAATGCAATAAGGATCCTTATTGCTTCAACCCTAGCCACTGGTTCAAACATTTCATCATAATCAATCCCTTCTTCTTGGTTGTATCCTTGTACAACTAGTTTTGCCTTGTTTCTTATGCTCATCACGCCTGTTTTTTTACACCTACCTGGTCCCTAAGATGGTCCTATCAGCAGGTTTGGGAAATAGGTGCCATACTTGACTTCGCGCAAATTGATGAAGTTCATCTTGCATAAAATTTACCCAATCAAAATTATTTTATGGCTTACTTCACATTATTGGGCTCGATAGTTGATATGAAGGCTAAGAAGATAACCAGGTTCCTTGTCGAAGACCTGGTTCGCATGCCAGAATTTAGAGAAGAGATGAGATTATCTTGTGGACATGATGATTTGTGCTTCCAGTTTGACTTCTTTGTGGTGGACTCTGGCTGACTGGTACTAGGCCCTCGATGACTTGCTCCTAAGATTCAAATGGCTGAGAATCATCAGTTCTTAAGGGATCTTGTTGAGGACCTGGTGCTTCTACTTCTTCAGTTGTATCATTCTCATCACCTTGCTTGACTTAATCTACGCTGTCTCCATCATCAAGGCTGTCTCTCTAAATTTGAAGGAATTCTTCTATCTTAGTATCATCTTTTTCTTTCAAGTTGCTTAGGTCTCTTGATTTATTAAAAATTACATGGACACTTTCTTCAACATAGAGAGTCCTTTTGTTGTAGATTCTGTAAGCCTTGCTGCTTGATGAGTATCCCACAAATACTCCTTCATCACTCTTACGATTAAATTTACCAAGATCATCCTTGTCATTTTTCAACACAAAATATTTACACCTAAAAGCCCTCAAGTAGCTCAGCTTGTATCTTTTCTTGTTCAACAGTTCATAGGGAGTTTTGTCGAGGATGGACCTGATCAAACACCTTTTTGTGACATAACATCCAGAGTTGATAGCTTCAACCCATAAATTCTTTGGCAAACCAGAGTAAATCAACATAATTCTGGCAATATCAGTAAGAGTTCTATTTTTTCTTTCCATCACACCATTCTGCTAAAAAGTTTCCTATTTTCTGCACAAAATTACTCAACCTTTGTATTTTTGATTTCAGTTCCATGATCGGACCTGATCCCTATAATTTTGATGTTGAGCTTCACTTGAATCTTTTTGGTAAAGATTACCAACAGCTCAAAAGTTTCAACCTTTGACTTCAAGAACATAGTCTAAGTGAACCTTGAGAAATCATCAACAATGACCAAAATATACCTCTTTCCACCTTTGCTTTGAACCTTTACAGGTATACATAAGTCCATGTGAAGAAGTTCAAGAGGCCTGGAGGTGTTGACTTTCTTTCTTCTGCTTGAATGAGGACCTGGTCTATTTTCCCTTGGTGCATACATCATAGATTTTATTGTCTGTGAACTTTATCTTTGGAACGCCATGGACTATGTCCTTAGACCATCTTATTTTGAAGTGTAGAGCTAACATGACCTAATTTTCTATGACACAAATCTTCATTGTTATTCTGAGCACTGAGTCAGGTAAGATCATTGGAGTCTAAATCTGCAACATAGAAATTTTTACACCTCATAGATGTTAGAATAACTTTACTAGAGTGTAGACTTATGACAGTGCAGCAACCAGACAAGAATTTGACTTTATTTCCATTGTCACATATTTTAGATACACTGAAAAGCTTGTACTTTAGCACACTTGCATGGTATACATTCTCGATTGCATAATTGAGAGATTTACCAATCTTTCCAACACCAAGGGTATACCCTTTCTTTCCATTTCTAAAAGAGACACCTCCACCTTAAAGTGCCTTGAGTGAGAGGAAGGAAATTGTTTTGCCATTCATATGCTTTGAACATCCACTATCTATAAACCAGTGCCTTGAGTGAGAGGAAGGATTTTGTTCTGCCAGTCATATGCTTTGAACATCCACTATCCATAAACCAATTATGACTGCCTCCTTTTACTCTTACCTGCATATGAAGATCATTTGTTAGTTTTAGGAACCCATTTAAGCTTGAGTTCCCATAAAAGGAGATAGGGGTGCAATCAAGGCATTCTTTGTCCAAGCAAGCAGCTTGTCTCTCTTGTGTTTTGAAGAAGGATACGGTCCCCTTCTCACTCATCTCTTGTGTTCAACATACTTTGAAACACTCTTCTCAGCTGCTAGTCTAGCTTGACATTCATTCTGTGCATGTCCATTCCTCCCATAGTGAGTACACAACAAATTGATAGACACTAACACATATTTACCATATGAATTATAGGGAGGTTTGACCTTTTTGCATCCTAGTCCTTGGCCATTGTTGGAACTTTGACTAGTATACTAGCTAGAATTTGAGATGACCCAGTTCACTTGAGTGATTTGTTAAGTTCTTCCTTAATGTGGACCAGGTCCCTCTCTAATGTTGTGTCTCTTGCTAGAGAGGATGCAAGTTTAACTTGAGTTTTGTTCAATATCTCTTCAAGCTCAAATTGAAGATTACTTGCCTCACTCTTTCCTTTTGAACTAGGCTTAGAAAGGTTCCCTAGCTGCTCTTTGAAGTCTAATTTTCAGAAGACATTATTCCAAGCTTTTCTTCTAAAATAGAGATTTGAATAGTTAATGTAGTTTTTTCATTTTCACAATCATCTAGATTCTTGTATAAAGACTCTTTCTCCTTTGTAAGCTCACAGAAGGAATCAATTAGTACATTATCTAAACTTTTCATTTCTTTCAAAGAGTAGTCCTTGAGATTTTATTTGATGTCAAGAAAGGTTACGTCTTAATCTTTTTCTGATTTTTCCATAAGATCAAAGAGAGAGTTGAAAACACCATCATCATCATCCACTGCCGTCATAGATGCATCTTCAGGATCCTCAGATTCATCAGATCGCCCTAAGCAGCAAGAGCTTGCTTGACTACATGGTCTGCGGTAACTTTTCTTTTAGATTTTTCTGGGCAAGGTCCTTCAATTTACTTTTATCACCACCAGCTTTTGCATGATAGTTGTACTTGACTGTACATTGGATAGTCCTTAATGAAATGGCCTGGTTTTCCATATTTGTGACAACATTCATTTCCATTGGAAAACCTACTTGTATTTTCTTTCCTCACAAATCCTCCATTTTTCCATACCACCTTTTAAAATCTTTGGGTGCGGTAAGCCATGTCCTCATCCTCTTCACTAGAATCTCCTTTGGCAGCCTTGAGAGCTTAGGTTTTCTCCTTCTTGGGTTCGTTCTTCCCTTGATCCTGCTTCTTTTTGAGTTCATGGATTTTCAAATTTCTAATCAGTTCATTCATAGTAAGAGTCTTGAGATCTTGATAGCATCAACTTTACTGTCCCAAGACTTGGGCAGAACCCCAAGAATTTTTTGCACCTGTTTTCTTGTCATGATTACTTCTCCAAGACAATACAGCTCATTTATGATGTAGGTAAACCTGTTATGTATCTCCTAGATGGTATCATCTTACTTCATCGTGAAGGTTTCATATTATGTACTTAGCATATCCACCTTGGATTCTTTCACTTGACTTCTTACCTCATGATTATTCTTTAAGCATTCCCAAATTTCTTTTGCTGATTCACAAGAAGAAATTCTATTATACTCATCCAGTCCTAGCCTACAAACAAGCAGCTTATTTGCTTTGAAGCTCTTTTTGATCTTCTTTCGGTCCTACTCTTCATACTCCTTTCGAGTCTTTGTAACCAAGGTTGTGGTTTCCCCTTGTGTGCTTATCTCCATAGGAACATGTGGTCCTTCACAGATGATGTCCAATAGCTCATTATCATCCGCCAATATAAAATCATGCATACGTGTGTTCCACCATCCCTAATATTGCCCATCAAAATGAGGTGTCCTGGTAGTCGACTTACCTTCTTCGAGGTTGGGTGGAGCAGCCATCAATATAGGACCATTCCTAGGTGTTAATCGTATAGGTAGTACTCGCTCTGATACCAATTATTGGCTTATACGAGTCCACTATGAGTCAAAAGACCAGGTCCCTTGACAGATAAATACTGTGACTTACCAAGTTATGAAGTTAGATGAAATAAATATAAATAACACACAATATTTATGTGAAAACCTCCTTGCTCAAGGGAGTAAAACCATGACCTACATCATAGGATTTTCCAACAACTTTACTAACTTCAAGAAACCGTGATTACACACTAGAGAAATCACAAGGATTAAACTTTTAACCATATCCACCTTGTAACACCTCTATTACAAAACGTGTGAAGCAACTCTATTATGCACTTCAAATCGAGTAACTCTGGTTAATACTCCTAGGTAACTCTACCCAAGAGAAACACAAAGCAGATAATGAAAACCCAACTTGACTAAACATTAGTTGATGCGCTAACTAACTCTAGTCAATATGACACAACCTAACGACATAAACAAGTTCAAAGATATACTATCATTTATCTCACGACCCAAGACTAGTCCCTAGAAGTAATAGGCACTCAATTCAATAAAGTCCTGAGAGAACCTCTTAGCATTCATGATGAGCATCAATAAAGTATTTGTGTAATGACCCATTAAAAATCCATTCAAAACATCATTAAAGGAATTTCAGATTATTTGAAATAGAAACATTTTAGATAAAACATTTAAACAACATTAACTTAGGTCTACGAAGCTTCTAAACATAAAGAACTGTCTAAGATGGGACAAGGCCCCGACAATACCATGAAATACATACTAAAACTCTAATGGAGGGCTCACCAAGTCTGAAGCTGTCCTAACAATCCTAACGCTGCACAGAACCACAGAAATGTGTCTCCGAACCTACATCATGAAATGATGTAGCACCCGAAGATGGTCATTACATGGAATATAATGTATTGGTATTCAAAATAGAAAATAATAAGACAAATTTACACAAAATAATAAATTAGTGTAGAAGTCAAGGCATAAAAGGATATAAATAGAGACTTCAAAGTGGAACTGAAACATAAACACCTTTCTTTTATTTAGTTCTGAACTAGATGGTATCACTAACTCTCTTTGCACCATGGGCTATATGGGTACGATCAACGCTCGATCGACAGAGCCTCGATCCATGTTTGCCACACAGACCGAGATAAAACATATCATGTACTCCATACTACTGAGTAAATCAAGCATACAATGGTTATCCATATTTTAGGACAAAAACATACCCACGTCGGCAAAATGCAGTTTCGGGTAGTGAGCCTTATGAACTGACACCTTCTCGGTTAACTATTTAATTCTCTTTAAGACCATATTTTAACATTTTCATATCATAAAACATCCTTTAAAAACATTTCTTATTCATTAAGGGCACATAACATAATTGGTATCATCATACCAAGACTTACAAGTCATCTATTTCATCATTCATATTTCCATAAGGTTTTTCATCAATAATCTTATGCCCATAATTTCAACCAAAACATGTATAAATTGATCCTTGAAAATCATTCAAATCCTTTATGAAATTCATTAACCATTTAGGAGACACAATTACTCAAAATCTCATGTAAAACAATATAGCATGATTCTCGTTTCATCATAACGTTAATATACCATAACACTCATCAAGTAGTAAGGATTTTGAGACCCAAAAACATTATATCAAACACTTTACAAGAAGAAAAATAAAATAGTTAAAGTGACCTCCTCCAATTGAATTTATTTAGAAATTAAAATTAAGTTCAAGAAAAGAGCTCTCATGAATTCATAATACAATTTGCTATCCCATTTAAATTTTCAAAACACATATACGTACATAAGGATTGAAGGACCATGGATTTGAAAAGATATTTCGAAAGTAGTTGTTATACATATTTTAGAAACAAGAAAGACAAAGAATCTTGAAAAACTTCCCAACCTTAGTTTAAATTAATGATCTAAGCATAAATGAGGGTTAAGGAAAATATACTTTTGAAATTAGGTTGAAGTAGAGTCATTTCGCATACCTTTTGAAGATGAATCTAGTGAGAAAACTTAAGGGAGAACCTCAAGCTTTGAACCCTAGGTGTTCTTAATTCTTGGAACCTTTGAGGATGAGAGTAACATATTTTGGTTGAGAGATTTGTAACTTAGGGATTTAGAAATATTTTATATATGTGGGGGATGGTTTTGGGTAAGGAAAAGACCAAAATACCCTTAAAATGTGAAGAAAATAAGAGAAACCGCTATTGGACACCACCTCCATGGAACGAATCTATCGCGGAGGCACAACTCCGTGACACGGTGATATCACAGACCCTTACTATTTAGGCCATAACCTTTAGCTTCAAACTTCGATTGACGAACGGTTGTTGGCATTGGACCGAAGACTCGAAGACCTTTAATTTGGTTGGTAATAGGCCACGTAACTCTCCATATTCTAGGAAAAATGGTTGCTTGAAGTTGATCCATGTAAGAACATCTACTAAAACTCAATTGATAGAAATGCTTGCAACTCAACTTTATGTTAAATGTTTCTCATGTCCATGATTCACATCAAAAGCACTCAATACACTAGAAAATTGATCTTAACACTTATTTCCAATTAGAAATCATCGAGTTGGGGCCTATATGCATACAAAAAATGGTTCAAGTTCTAGTCCAAATCTTGGGGTGTTACAATTTATAACACAAGAGTACATTTACAATTTAAGGAAAAAAAAAAAGACAAGACTCAAAAATACAACAAAGACTCACTAACACTCGATCAGGTCCCTTTGTTGAAATGAACAATGTTGTTTTAATGAGGATGGTTTTTGATTTTAGAGATCAATTTATTTTAATGCAAAAACTAGGTTTTGCTTTTGTCACTTTTGCTTTTATAAGAAAGAGCAAAAACCTTGGCATCATGCCATTGGTCTAGGTTGGACAAGCCTATTGCGCCTCTGTTGCAGTGCCACCTACCAACTACACAAAAGTACAGTTGTACACAGTTGACTTCAACCTTGATCATAAAATCATGGACCATGTCCCTTGCAATAGTTTGTTAATCATCAAAAACAACTATACAACTGGATCCGAACTAATTTTGTTACAATGCTTGCAGTTAGACCTTCAAAGAGAGACATTTTGGTAAATTACTATAATTAATCAGTTTGATGTTTCATTTTCTTATTCATTCTAATCACAATTTTCAACTATCCATGCATCACAAATGCAATTTACAGAAATTGCATTAACACAAACATTTTCCATGAAAACATTTTCTACATGTTTCCTCAATACCAAAGGCACCTACCCGCGCTTTGGTTTTTTCTCTATGTGGATTAATAGCTTTCCACCTAGTTTGTGATGTGCCAACTAATTACAACACATTTTACACTTTTAGCTAAGGATAATTGAAAGTTTTCAAGCAACTATTGGTATTTTTATTGCATTTTGTGTTTATTTTCAGGAAATAAGTCCAACAACATAAAAAAGGGAATACTGTGCTGAAAATGGGTGTGACAGCGCTTTTGACGAAACTTCAGAGTCCTGATGAGCCTCCCCACCACACGTTAGGTCAATCTAGAAGCATGGTGAAATTAAAGCCTGGTGACGGCTTAGCTGGCGATCCGCCAAAGTCCTGACAAGCAGTCACCCAAACTATCGGGGCTAAACAAGTCACTTCTACCTAAAGTGTGATAAATCCAGCAATGACCCACCAAGAGCCTGACGGACCGTCAGTCAAACCATTAGTGCTAAGCAGAATTTAGCACTTACTGGAAGGTGGTGACGGAACAAGCGACGGACCGTGGGGAAGTCGTCAGGCAAGTCGTCGATCGTGGGGAAGCTTTCCGAATTTGAATTTTAAATCCCATGTTTTTATAAACTATATATACCTAGTCTAGGATTTATAATAACATGCTTCAACACTTGGAATACTTTTGTAACGTATTTTCTCAGGGAGACGATTTTCTTAAGGCTAAAACACTACTTCTTGGTTTTTGTCAAAGATTGGAGAACAAAATTTCTTCTTTGTAAGGTTTAATCTTTGCATTATAAAATATATTTCTTTCATCTCTTTCAGTACTATGAGTGGCTAAAAATCCTATAACTAGGATTGTGGAACCTTGGCGGAAAATCACTTCTAGGGTTAATGTTTATATGAATTTGAATTACTCTTGTAATTATATTTCTAATTCCTTCGCTTTGACAGATTTCTAATCGTTGCAAATATTAGAACAAGCCCTAAGTTTGACTTGCTTGAACAAAGAGGTTAAAACCGTGAAAAGGAATTGATAATGAGAATTCGGAGTTTCTGACCTTTGTCTAAAGGTTAATGCTTTGACGAGATTAATCACTTGAGGCTAAAATCCACTTTTAATTCCATCACTTTATGTTCGAAAGAATTAAAGCGAATGTCATCTTTTTAGGTTGGAAAACATTTAGATGAACATTTGGAATCGATTGCTTTATAGTTACATGTGTTGATGCAAATTTATCGTTTAATTAATCCGAAAGTAGTTGGAAGCCAAGGTGAACACAATCTTAGTTTGTCTTCTCTCTATTAATTAATCATTGTGAATTTAACTGTCTTGACTTAACATAATTTGAAACTATTCTACAAATTGTTACAACAAAAAAAAAAACATTTCATGAAAATCATCGACTAATAGTCATTTGAAATACATATAACTTAGTATAACCTTTTTCCCTGTGGGATTCGACCCCAACCTCTGTTGGGTTCTATATATGACAACGACCACTTATGCTTCCTTAAGGGAGCTCTAGTTTGGGCGTATCTGTCAAACCATCATGTATGCATCCAAAATGTCGTAATATGTTATGACCCAAACCATACCATACCAACAACTCTCCACGATCCCTTATCTTGTTCACAACACAGATCACTCCTACCTTTGCTCGATATCCTCATTTATTTATTTGTGACTTTATAATAACAATTAATTAAAGAAAAAGGGTGGGGCAGCGGCGGCTACAGCTCATGGAATTATCAATTACTACATTAAGGTTCAATTTTTCTAATCTGCCGCACCTAATTGAACATATTTTATTCCATATTCTTTTCAACTACGTACTTAACAATATTTGTTTTCTCTATTTTATTACAATTGGTCTAGAAATTATATGTGAAATTGATTGGTTTGTCAATTTAATAATAAAATAAATCAAGCCAAAATTGACCAAATTACCAAACAAATGTGAACCACCACATTTTAACACCTCTAGGCTCTAACAACTCTCCTAGTACCATTTTATATATGTTTATGATGAAATTGTGAATTTGTATTTGTTTCTATTGAGTGGCTTTTCAACAAGCAAGAGATTCTAGCAGCTTAATTTTGGTTTACTCAAATTCAATGTATGATAATGTTGAAGGTCTCTTAGTTAGTTTCATTCGTTATGGTGTTTCCTTTTCTTTCTTTTTCCGGTTTCATACTTGGTGTCCAGAAGAGGTAGAGCGAGAATTTTGAGTTTATGTGTTTTGAATTCTAGAAAATACAATTCACTTGGTTCCTGATATGTTTTGAGTCAGAACTATAGGTTTCCGTCAAATCCGTAGTTTGGGGCTTGACTAATCTGGATTGGCGTTGGTGTAACTAGTGGCGAAGACCGAAAATTTATTAACGGGTGGCATAATATGAAAAAGTAATCATAAAAATAAGAGCAGTCAACATAAAACATTGACCTAGCTAAACAGTGTAATTTTTCGGTGAGCATAAGGTGGCTCCGCCATTAGGTGTAACGCCCATTAAAGGAGAAATTCTTCCTAACTGCAATGATTTTTTTCTCATAGCTAACTTGAG
This sequence comes from Capsicum rhomboideum, assembly GCA_031232105.1. Lineage (NCBI taxonomy): Eukaryota > Viridiplantae > Streptophyta > Magnoliopsida > Solanales > Solanaceae > Capsicum > Capsicum rhomboideum. The sequence continues at coordinate 156,168,605 of CP124714.1, forward strand.
ACGTCTGGTTAAAGATGGAGGAATCATATCCATCCCACCACAATCTTAGTTGTGTTCTTTATTCTACTTCTTTCTCCTTATAAAAGGTTTGTGTACTTTTTATGCATGATCAGAGCTTGAGAGCTTGAAAGGAAGGGAAAGGAAAGCTAATTTGGCTTGACTAGTGAAAACTACATACATGGAAAGAGGAAAAGAACAAGTCATCGGTATGCTTTATAATATTTATTATTTTTTTCATTTTCATATGAATTTAGTCTTGTAAAGATCATTGTTTTATGGCACTTTTAATCAACTTAAACGTGTTAATAATCTTGGGAAAAAAAAGTTTCATGTAGTGTCTATAATAATTATTTTTTTAGTTTTATATAAGTTAATTTTCATTGGGAAGTTGTTTTAAGGGTAGGGATTCGGATTTGATAATGTGCCATTTTTTTATTGTTGGTTTTGACGTGCAAAATAGTACTGCTAAGAAACCTATGTTCTCCAATGAAAAATGCTGAAAATTGAATGACTATCTCCCGTATATATTCGTTTTCTTTGATCTTGTACTTGTAATAGCAAGTAAAATTGCCTTTTAGACATTTCCTAGACCTGACTTCTTTTGTAAGAGATGCAATTTTAGTTTAAATCTTCAGTAGCAATTTATCACAATCCTTGCACCATGTCATTATTCAAACCAGGGTCATACGAAAAATGACGTACTTTTCTCCAAGTACTATGATAATTATCTCAACCCAATTTTAGTCAATAAGCATATCCATCCTTTACATCCGCTCACACAGGCTCATTTAAGCTCGATATATTATGTAGTACTAGGATTCATTATTGATTGACTAGTTTTACTTTGGCTGTCACTTTATCACAACCCTCCTTGTTAATTTGAAACTTGGGACCAGCAATATGAGCAAGCTCACACAGATGAATTTAAATCACACTTGTATAGTTAAAGCAAGAAAAAGACCTATATAAAAAATATAAAACTTATTGATCCTCTCAGCATATAATTTGCAAAATGTCATTTTATGGGTTTGCTGGTTACCCATTTTGATCTCTTCCTCCAAAAATTGGTTTAAGATGATAAAATCACCCATCCTTCTTTAGTACTTACTCTGTAAAGTAATCTATCAAATAGAATAAAAGCTTCTTCAGTGCTTTTGTAACTAACTAGTATGTGGATGGATAGTCGATAGATCATAGAAACTCAACAGACAGAGGTTCAGAAAAATAAATTGGAAACACTTATGTTAGCTACCTGTTAAATTAGAGTAAAATTTGTCATGGTAAATATGTAGCATTGAATATTTGACAAAGCATTTGGTGTTTTGGAAGGTGCCATCCGCTGTACTTCGCAAGGACATTGTCAATCTTCTAGATTTCATTGAAAGGTTAAAGAACCGACAAGTTCAAATTGCTCTAGACATGGATCAAATAGAAAAGCTGACATTGGAGTTGACATATATGTCAACATTTTTTCAGGTTTATTATGTTGATTTGGATGGTTTTGAAGCCGAAATGATTTTGCTATCATCTGACATTCATGATCTGGTTCAGTCACTTTTTCATCAGACTGGAGATGGCATGCTGGCTAAATTAATGAATCATGCCATTCCTCGCCTCCTCAAAGATATCAAAAGTTATATTAGCTCACATGATTATTCTGAATCAAGTGCCACCATGACCCAGTATGAGCTTCTTCAGAATGTATATGGAAATCTGCAAGATTTCCTTGAGTTAAAAGTAAATGGTTGTGTTGAGTATGAGACAATTGGGTATGTCTTACCTAATTATCAAATTATGGCTCAAATGGTAGGATTCTTCTGTTTTTTCGTTTTTGATTGCCAACATTATGAAATAGATGAACATGAGTTGTCAGCTCTCAAGTCGATTCCATGCTAGATATTCTACTTGTGGAGATTATTCATGTTGAATTGGAGGTTATGCATATATGTTCCACAAATTTGAAAGCTTCGAAGTCAAAAAAAGTTTAATGCTTCATTAAGCAGCTCCAAAAAGCCTCTCCAGACATTCATAGAGAATATCTGATTCATCTACAAGAGTACATGGTTAATGTTATTACTGGTAGCACTTTAGCTCGTAGGATTCATGTTATGATAGAGTTCCTATTAGTTATTCTTACTGATATGCCCAAGGACGTTATTCATCATGACAAGTTGTTTGTTCTCTTGGAACATGTTTGAGCACTTACCAGGGAGGTATCCTTTCATGTTCGCAACTTAACAGAGAACTTAAGAAGTGAAGAGAATACTATTGATACAAGCTGTGCAATGCTAGACTTACTGGAAGATATTGAACACCTGAAGAAAGATCTCAAGCTTGCTTTCTCAAAAGCCCCTGCAGACTCATTTAAGCTCTGCTTCCCCATGAGTGATGGACCACTCTTCATGACTCTTCTACTCAGAAACTTAAATGACTTTCTCAACTCCAATGCTTACTCAGTTGAATTGATAAAGGAAGAAATTGTGCTAGTGAAAGAAGGCCTAGAGTTCATAAGATCGCTCTTTGGGAATGTTGAGAAAGAATTGAATAACGATCTTTGGGCTCGTGTTAAAGGTTTGGCATATGAGGCGGAACATTCCATTAATTCATTTCTTGTCAGAGATCATGGTCTCTTGCAGCTTATCTTCTTACTTCCTGATACCATAGAAAAGGCCAAGCTTATAAAAGAAGAGGTACTGGAGAGGATTCCCAAGAACAAGGGTCTTATTGTTGGAAATTCTCCCAACAAGCCAGTTGAAATTAAAAAGTCATCAACAACTGGTCAGCTCATTGTAGGCTTTGAGGAGGCGACAGAGTGGATAATTCGGAAGCTCACCAGTGGACTAGCTGAGGTTGATGTCATTTCCATAGTTGGCATGCCAGGGCTTGGAAAAACTACTTTGGCTTACCGAGTATATAATGATAAGTCAGTTTCTGATCATTTCGACGTTCGTTCTTGGTGCATAGTCGACCAAGAACACAATGAGAAAAAATTGTTGCAAAAAATTTTCAATCAAGTTACTGGTTTGAAACAAACACTCAATGAGGATGGTATTGATGATGACAATGCTGATAAGCTGCGGAAAGAACTGTTTGGAAAGAGGTACCTTATTATCTTGGATGACTTGTGGGATACTGCAACATGGAATGAGCTAACAAGACCTTTTCCTCAAATTCAGAAAAGAAGCAGAATTATTTTAACAAGTCGGAAAAAGGAAGTGTATTTGCAAGGGAAACACCACACTGATCCTCTTTATCTTTGATTGCTCACACTAGAAGAAAGTTGGGCGTTATTAACGAAAAGGGTATTCGAAGAAGAACGTTGTCCTGATAAACTATTGGTTGTTGGAGAAGAAATAGCCCTAAAGTGTGCAGGGCTTCCTTTGGTACTTGACCTGATTGGTGGTGTCATTGCAAGGAAGGAAAAGAAAGAGGCTTTGTGGTTTGAAGTACTAAATAATTTGAACTTCTTTATTTTTACAGACGAAGAGGAAGTGATGAAGGTTATACCATTAAGTTTTGACCATTTATCAGATCACTTAAAGCCATATTTGCTTTACCTTGCAAGATATCCAAAGGACTTGTGGAACAGACTAAGAAGAGCGTTGAAGAAGTACTGGAGGTTTATGTGGATGAGTTAATTTCCAATAGCTTGGTATAGTTTTCAATGGTAGAGATGGCAGGGACCCGAGTTTCTGAATTCATGATCTTGTGCATGATTTTTGTTCCATAAAATCTAGAAAGGAACATTTGTTTGACTTAATAAGTTCAATTGCACCGTCCTCTTCTCCAGATATGATGCCACGTGCAATGACCGTTCATTACGATGAGCATAACCTTGAGGATGAAAATTTTGTCCTGTTCAATCCAAAAAAGAAAAATCCTTATGTTAAACATCCCCTCTCAGTGAAGGTATACAAGGATGGTGATGTGAATTCTTGGAGTCCCAATCACCTAAGACACTTGAGGCTTCTTAAAAGTTTGGTGTTGCGGGAAATACTTTTGACAGATCCTTTGCGGAATGAAATAGGCATGCTTGTTCATTTTAGGTGCTTAAACATTTGGATGGATGCAAAAGCCCTCCCTCTGTCATTTTCAAACTTCTTGAATCTGGAAACTTTGATGGTGTATAATTCGGGATCAAACATGGTATTATCACTGAAAGAATTGGTTTTGGTTTTTTGTGGGTTCTAATCCATGTGGAAGAAAATCCCATGTGCCAAATTACTTGGCTAGTAAATGAACTTGGAGGCCAAGCAAAACTTTGTGGAGGACAAATTTTGTATTTATTTTTTCTTTTCTTATTTTGTGCTTGGAGCCCAAGTTTGGCCATCTATAAAAGGATGGTCATTCTTCATTGTTGAAACCATCCTAAAATTCATAGTTAAATACATTGTAAGAGTAGAGAGTTGAGAAGCAATTCTCTTAGGTGTATTTGATATCTCTCCCCTTTCTTTGTTACTAATATAAAGGCAGTTGTTCTCTGGTTGATGTAGGATCATTCGGATCCGAACCACATTAAATCTTGTGTCTCTCTCTTGTTCTTTATTTCATGTTTTCGCTAACAATTGTTATCAGAGACAAGGTTCTGTCTGAGTATGCTCTGTGGTTACAGCACAGTCTGAACTTCCACATCAGAAAAGAATTACTTTGCTTTTTTGTATTTCCAAAATACTATTCGTAGTAGAAGAGAAAAAAACTAGTGACAATGAGTTCCATGAAGTTTGAAATTTATAGATTTAGTGAGCGCAACAACTTTAATATCTGGAAGATCCAGATGATGGCGTTACGGCGGAGTGAAGGAATCCATGCTATTGACGTAAAGTACCCCGATGGTACATCAGATTCCTACAAAGAGAAGATTGAAGGCAATGCATTGAGTGTCATCCAACTATCCCTTGCACCTAACATGCTCTGTGAAGTGAGTACAGGTTCCGACGAGACGGCCAAACAGCTATAGGACAAGCTGCAAGGGCTTTATCAGGACCGGTTGGTGACAACAAAGATATTGTTACAATGACATCTTCACACATTTAAGATAGATTTAGGTACTTTATTACAAGACCATCTAGAAGCGTTCAATAAACTTGTCATGGACCTACAGACTGCCGGAATTAAAAAGAACAAGAAGACGCTAGCAAGTGCTTTGCTATTTTCACTGACTTCAAAATATCACGATATTGAGAATTCAATTATGTATAGCAAGGATCCTATCACTCTTTTGAAAGTTCGGCAAGCACTTAACTCTTGTGATATGTGGAGGCATTTTGAAGGAGACAAAGATGATGAAGTTAGTGGGCTCTTTGTGAGAGGCCATACTAGCCAACAGAGAAGGAGCAAATCAAAGCACATATCAAAGTCTTATATGAACAAGAATAATGCAGAGTGTTGGGGTTGTCACAAGAATGGGCACTTTGAACGAGATTGCCCAACGTCAAAGTCCAAAGAAAAAGCAAGTGCATCCATTGTTGAATAGGTGCATGATTATGATAATGAATTTGTACTTACAACATCATGAAATAGTGGAGTATATGGAGAAAAATGGGTGCTAAACTATGGTTGTACTTTGCATATGACATTCCGAAGAGATTGGTTTAACAATTATAAGAAAAGAGGAGGTACTGTAGTAATGGGAAATAATGCAACTTGTAAAAGAGTTGGCATTGACTCAGATTGGGTTTGCTACCATGATGGAATCATAAGGACTATTACAGATGTCCTTCATGTTCCTAATCTAAAGAAGAATTTGATCTCCCTGGGTACTCTGAATAAACAAGGCTACAAGTATATGAGCGAAAGAGGAACTATGAAGGTGACTAAAGGTTCTTTAGTTATGCTGAAGCCCAAGCTAGAGGATGGCCTCTACACACAGGTAGGAAGCACCATTGTTGGCTTTGTTAATGCATCTGTAATGTAGTTATCAACTAATGACAAGGCAAGATTATGGAACATGAGACTAGGTCATATGAGCGCACAAGAATTGGAGATACTGAGCAACCGAAACCTTTTGAATGGTGAGAAGATCAACATACATGAATTTTGTGAGTACTGTGTCCTAGGGAAGCAGAAAAAGGTTAGCTTTAGCACTGGCAAGCACAAAAAGAGAGGGGTGCTAGACTGCATCCATCCAGATTTATGGGGTCCCTCTAAAGTTTGAACGGAGGGTGGAAAGATGTATCTTCTCACATTCATTGATGACTTTTCATGAAAGGTTTAGGTGTGTTTCTTGAAGGAAAAAGGTGATGCTTTTGAAGCATTTAAGGAATGAAAGATATTAGTTGAGAATCAAATAGAGAGGAAGATTAAGTATCTTCACACAGACAATGGCTTAGAGTTTTACAGTGAAGACTTTAATTATTTTTGCAAGGTTCATGGAATCTTAAGACATAAGATGGTCAGGCACACACCACAGCAGAATGGAGTTACCGAGAGGATGAATAGAACTCTCCTTGAAAAGGCTCATTGTATGCTCCTACAAGCAAAAATGTCCAAAGTGTTTTGGGCTGAAACAGTTCACATTGCTTCTCATATTGTCAATCGATCTCTAGCAGTAACGATTGAATTTAATACTCCGAATGAGGTATGGTCATATGAACCCTCTAACTATTCATACTTGAGAGTATTTCGGAGTCCAACTTATTATCATGTTAATGAAGGAAAGCTTCAACCAAGGGCTAAAAAGGCCATATTCGTAGGGTATATAGATGGAGTAAAAGGGTACAAACTTTGGTGTTTGTCCTTATTCAAATCTGTAGTTAGTAGAGATGTTACCTTTGATGAATCCTCTATACTTGATCCTCGTAAAGTTTCTGTGGAGTTATTAGGAAATGAGAACAGCGAGCAGGTAGAGCTACTGGTGGAGCTTACCAAGGAAAAGGATCAAGAGACTCAAGTTGATGAGTCAAAAGATTCAGATCTTGAAGAACTTATTGTCAATGAACCATACAAAATTGCAAAGGAAAGGGACAAAAGGCAGATACGAAAACTGGAACACCTTATAGAGTAAGCAAATCTTATTGTATATGCGTTTGTAGCTGCAGAAGAAAGGATTAAGGATCTTGATACCTCCTCGTATGTTGAAGCAACTTCTTACAAGGATGTTGCACAATGGCGGCTAGCCATGATGGAAGAGATGGAGTCTCTTCACAAGAATTAGACATGGGTCTTAGCTAAAAGGCCAAAGGGGAAGAGGATAGTTGGATGCAAATGGGTCTACAGAAAGAAAGATGGAATTCCAGAAGTTGAAAATGCTAGGTTCAAGGAGATATTGGTTGCAAAGGGTTTCATTCAGAAGGACGGAATTTACTAAAATGAGATCTTCCCTCCAGTCATGAAACATAGCTCAATTCTCATGCTACTAGCATTGGTTGCACAATTTTACTTTGACCTTCAACAACTTGATGTCAAAACTGCTTTCTTGCATGGTAAACTAGAAGAGACAATCTATATGGATCAGCTTAAAGGTTTCCTAGCTGAGGGAAAAGATGATTATGTATGCCAACTGAAGAAGTCTTTGTATGGTTTGAAGTTGTCCCCTAGATAGTGATACAAGAGGTTTGATTCATTCATGACTACAAATGGATTCTCATGGAGTGCATTTCATAGTTGTATGTATCACAAGAAGATGTCTGGTAACTCTATGATTTATTTACTGTGTATGTTGATGATATGCTTATTGCTTCTAACAACATCTTAGAGATAAATACTTTAAAGAAACCGTTGAGCAAGGAATTTGACATGAAGGATTTGGGAGATGCAAAAAAAATCCTTGGAATGGAGATTTCAAGAGATGACAGTATTGTACATCTTTATCAGAAGAGGTACATCAAAAAGGTTCTTCAGAGATTCAATATGCATATAAGCAAGCCTGTAAGTACACTATTAGCTCCTCATTTTAAACTTTCAGAGTTATAAATGCCTCAGTCTAAGAATGAGGAGAATATGTCAAAGGTTCCTTCTGCAAGCATAGTTGGTAGCATTAGGTATGCAATGGTTAGCATACATCTAGATATTGCTCAATCTATAGTGTGGTAAGCAGGTACATGACCAACCCAGGAAAGATGCATTGGGAAGTTTTCAAGTAGATATTAAGATATCTCAAAGGAGCTTCTGATGTTGGCCTAACCTTTCAAAAAGGTGAAGGTATTTTAGTTCTTGGTTATGTGAATTCTGACTATGCAGGTGATCTTGATAGAAGGAGGTCCACAACTGGATACATCTTTACGCTCTTTGTTAGTGCCGTTAGATGGAAATCGATTTCACAGTCGATTGTCGCTTTGTCTACAACGGAGGCTGAATATATAACAGCAACAGAGGCAGTGAAAGAAGCTATCTGGTTGAAAGGTTTGGTGGCAGAATTGAAATTGGTTTAGGTGGAATCAACTCTAAGATTTGATAGTCAAAGTGCTATTCATTTGATTAAAAATCAAAGATTTCATGAGCGCATCAAACACATTGATGACAAATTCCATTTCATTTGAGAAGTCGTTAAAGAGGGAAATATCAAGGTCGTAAAGGTTATCATAGATGATAATGCAATAGACATGTTGACCAAGATAGTCCCACTCGCCAAGTTTGCACACTGCAAGAATTTGGCGAGGGTACGCATCAACTATTGCAACTCTGGGAGAACAACTGCTAGGTGGAGCTAGTATGTTCAACAAAGGTTTGATTCTTCTTGTTTCTTACAACGGGTTTTCCCAATAAGATTACAAGTTTTGGCCGGAGTTGTTCATACGCATGCTCGAAAACGCAAACCAAGGTGGAGATTGAAAGAATTGGTTTTGATTTTTTGTGGGGTCTAAACCATGTAGAAGAAAATCTCATTTGCCAAATTACTTGGCTAGTAAATGAACTTTGAGGCAAAGCAAAACTTTGTGGAGGATAAATTTTGTATTTATTTTTTCTTTTTTTATTTTGCGCTTGGAGCCCAAGTTTGGCCATCTATAAAAGGATGGTCATTCTTCATTGTTGACACCATCCTAAAATTCATAGTTAAATACATTGTAAGAATAGAGATTTGAGAAACAATTCTCTTAGGTGTATTTGGGATCTCTCTCCTTTCTTTGTTAATAATATAAAGGCAGTTGTTCTCTAGTGGATGTAGGATCATTCGGATCTGAACCACATTAAATCTTGTGTCTTTCTCTTGTTCTTTATCTCACGTTTCTGCTAACAATCACCTAGTATTTGGATTCTTTCAAAACTTCGACATGTGCATATCTCTAGTTGTTCCATCTTTGATTCGCATGCTGACGAACCAACGGTGCTAGAAGAGGACTCGAAGTTAGAGAATTTGAGAATATTATATCGGCTCAAGCTTTAAGACTCAAAATACACAGGGGAAATTTTCAAAAGGTTTTCCAATCTTTGAAGCCTTACATTCACCATTAAAGCATCACGGGATTGTTCAGCAGAACAGATTTTTTTTCCAAGATTGGATGTCCTTAATGAACTCGAACAAGTTGATGCAGATTTTGAGGGTGTTTCAGTGTGGGAACATAAACATAATTGTGATCTTTACTTCCCTTTGAGCTTGAAAAAAGTGAAGTTGACACAGTTTGATCTTTCATCCGAGTCACTGTCAGGAATTGCGAGACTTCCCAACCTCGAAGACCTGAGTCTAAAAGAAGCAATCATCCAAGGAGGGAAAGAATGGAACATGGAAGAAGTCATCTTCGAGAACTGAAATTTCTAAGATTGGATGAGGTGTCTATTTCTGAATGGCAAGTTGGAGAGGAATCCTTTTCCGTGCTCGAGGAATTACAAATACAATTATGTCGTGAGCTTATGGAGATCCCTGACAGTTTTGGGAATGTAACTTCATTAAATTCTATCTCACTTTTCGGCAGCGGTCAGCTTGAAGCTTCAGCCCAAAAAATTAAGGAATATGTTGCAGAAATGACAGGAGAAGACAAGCTTGACGTAAATGACAATTTTTATTTCTGTGAGTATATACTGATTTATTACAGTAATTCTTCTTTGATAGATTAAGTTCTTTAAAAAAAAAAAAAATTTAAAAAGACGAATAAAAAATAAAAAAGAAAAAAAAAGTAGATTAAGTTCTTTATATGTATATTTTTTCAATTACTTTAACTTGTATAATCTTCTTTGCAGCGGTCTTATAATAAAGGTTCCCCCTACGATTTACTTTGGCCAGCACATCAACCTGTTGTAATTAAACAAGGTATGGAAGAATTTTTGTGTTTCTCACTTCCAATAAGTTCATTGGGTTCTAAACAGGGAAACAATAAAAAATATAATCCTAGATATCTGCTATGAACCTGGTGTTATTATAAGCTATCTAGAAATGGCTATTGTACATAACGTCAAAGGCATCTATTATCTATATTCACTTGGCTGATCCATGGCACAACCTATAGAAGCTTTATACGATGGAGCAATCCTCAGTGTTTTTACCTATGTAGATTTTGTTTTAAAAATAGTAATAATTGTATTCATAAAAAAGCACAAAGGTAGTGCTGGGATTCTATACAAGTGAACGAAAGATCCACAATATAGCCTTCTTACAATCTTAGAGGGATTCTAAGAACTCTAGTAAAGTTAACTGCCTTATTTGCATCTTGCTTTTTACACCAAAAGTGAAATAACATGATGCAATCTAACTTAATCCTTTGGACTTATTTCTCCTTCCCTTCAAAACATCATGAGTTCCTTTATCTTTTAATCACCTGCCAGATACAAGCTAGAACAGTGTACCACCAGCTAATTCTTGCTTTGTCCAATCTTGCTTAGATTAACAGCACAAAAGATCTTCTGTATTTCCCAGCATAGACAATTTTATTCCGACAATGTTGAGAAATAGCTGCCATAATTGGTCTGTAATAGGACAATGCAAATGGAGATGATTACGAGTTTCTGTATAGTTGCCCCATAAATATCATTCAAGATTACACTTTTATTAACACTAGTGATGCCAAACTTCCCTTTTGAATCACTATTTTTGTTTCTGAACATGGTGTAATAAAGTGAAGGGGAGCCTTGAAGCAAAAGTAATGTGGTCGTACTGGTGCTATGACCTTAAGGGTAGAAGATCCTCCCCCGGGAATCACCCTGAATGAATAGTGGGCAAACAAGATGAAAAGCCGCTATTTCTTGATACTCTTTCTTACTATGATTTTTCAAGTATTTTATGTAGTTTTTAAATATGTTAAAATCATTTTCTAAAAAAATTAAAATTGATGTCCGAATATGAACATAAAAATTAAATAGTTCAATTCTTCTACTTTAAATACTGTTTATTCTTAAATACTGTTTATTCTTTGAGATAGAAGGAGTATTATAGTGTGAGAGTAGTTAGTAACCTCATTCTAGTCATAGATTTCGTATTTCATTTCTTAAGGAATTAATATAGGAAGGGGAGCCTTGGAGCAGCAAGGGTAAAGTTGTCTCCATGCGACCTATAAGTCATGGGTTTGAGCCGTCGAGGCAACTACTAATGCTTGCATTAGGCTGAGTTGTCTACATCACACTCCTCGGGGTGCAGCCCTTCCCTGAAGCCGGGCTTCCAAGGAATTAATTATAGGCACATTCTTGTTTACATCTCAATTGTCTCCAATATGTGTGTCAATCTGTGGTGAACACTAAAGACTTAACGAGAGCTGAACATACTTTTGTTTACCTCAAGTTATACCCAGTGGCATCAAGTTGAGACTAGTAATGCAATTATCTTGATTCATTATTAATTCACAGAAGATAATGAGTAGAGACAGTAAATTTTAAGGGATTTACAATGTCGAATCTCATACCTGAAGCTTAGTGGATGAACATATTAAGAAGTTACTTAGCACACTTTTTGTTCCTGCTAACTCATAATATTTCCATCTCAATTTTTTTGACTCACGTTGTATGTCTCTCTATAAGGTGCACGTAAAATGCATAAGAATACATTTTGAGTACTATTGGTGTTCGCGAATATGGTAACTTTTTATTCTGCAGTATGTAACATAGATTGATTGACAAACTGCATTTCCACTCGTCTACAAGCCAATAAAGGAAAAATTGTTAGCTTAAAATAAAGTAGGCATCAGTATAGAATTTTTGCATATATTATATCAGCTTACTTCCATTTGAAACTTCTCTATAGTTCTTGACAAAACAATTAACTTCATAACTTTTTATAGTTCTTGTCAAGAAGGTCGTGGGTTCCTGCCGTGGAATCAGCTAGGCTGCCTACTTTGCACCCCTATGGGTGCGACCTATTCTCTGGACGCTGCGTGAATGCAGGGATGTTTCATCTTTGTTCCGGGAATAAGCTTTTGGACTAAGCTATTATGTTATTTGGGCCTGCACAAACTTATGCACCTCGTCCATGCATGTGAAGAAACATTTGCAAGTGTCACAACCAAGACTACAAACCAGAAGAACTCAACTGCTAGTCTCTCTATTCTGGTTGTAACTAATTTTACTATTCTCAGTTCTCTTTTTCTTTTTGTACATATTACTCATATTCCAACTCCTCTGAAATTTACACAAGTATCAGCTTTGACTATTATTCGCTGTACATTATTCTTCTTTGATTAGCAGATGCTTGTTTCAGTTACTAATTACAACAGTAATTTGAGTTAAACGTTTCTACCCATTGAGTTCATAAGATTCACTAGCGTAACATAGAATTGGCATGCATACAATGGTAGTGTATAAAAGTAACTGCAAGTGTATTAAGAGCACTAAAATAACATGTTGTGAATGAAAATACAGGTAAAATTAGGGAAATGCAAGAATCAGCATCATCATCTTATCTAGCTGTAAAAGTCAAGTCTTTAATACAGAAATGATCAACATGCTTCACATATTAATTGGTCTAGCCTGCACCAGAAGTATAGTTAATAGAACTAATGTAACAAGAGTAACCCCCATGTTGGAATTTAATTGTGGCCTTTTGACCATCAAACAATTCGTTTAGGATGAAGCTTCTTTCCCTATTTACACATATTCTCAAAAAAAAAAATTTAGCAGTTTTTGCAGGATGGAAACGTTTAGGGTCAACAGAGGCGCATCCAAGATCTATTAGATGCTCATTTCAAACAGTATCCACAGTGAGATCAATAGATTTGCTGCAAATTGATTCCCTACTCTGGTTGCTCCTTCAAAAGTGCACTTAGTGACAAAATATATTGCTCTGACTTCAAGTAACTACGACAAGCCACTAGCCTAGAAAAAACAATGGTTGTGCATAGTTTGTTAAGTAAACGCGGAAACTACAAACACTACTAACACATAGTTTAGTGACTTAATTAAAAAAATAGTTTTGTGACTTTAGTGTTACAAATAGTAAGTTTAGTGACGTTACTATTACAAAATTAGTTTTGTGACTTTAGTGTTACGAAGAGTAAGTTTGGTGACCATTGGTGAAATTAACCCTTCAAAATGAGAAAGAGAATTCTTGCAGTAGAACCTATAGAAAAGGATACTACAAGACCTTTTTGGTACTGGTTTTGAGAAAAATTGTAATCAAATTGAAGCTTGTAGTTTCAGTTGATCTTTATTCATTCTAATTTTATTCTTAGCTTCTTTATTTTGGGTTTCCCATCCGGTATCCAATACCCGCATTGGGGCCAGAATAAATCTGGATTCACGCCGGGAAGTTCCACATTGGGGAAAAGCATTCATTAATAAAAGTGATTGCGTGCCTAGTAGGGTTCGAACTCGAGACTTATAGTTAGGGATAAAGGAGTATTTCTCACTCCACGACAACCATTAGCTATTCAGGCATCAAAATCGTGCAATTTACAGCAGTAGCAACAGCAAACACACACCTGTCATAGATGATGTTCGAACAACATTATAAAACTCAAAACAAGACAAGTCATGTATTTGATTATATAAGCCAGATCTCAAAACAAAGGGACATGTGTATAATTCTAACAATTAATAAACACTAAGAAGTTAAATGGGTATTAAAAAATCTTCACAAGTCGATGAATTGCATTTTTTAATCTTGGAATTGTTAATCTCTTGACAGGTGGAGTATATAATATTATTATGTAGGTCATCTATCAAAAGATTTTTCTTTGGTTTATTGATTACTTTAACACATAACAACTACTAAAAGATGAAATTCCTTTTGTGTTGGAATATTAGAAAAAAAATTAGCAAAATATTACTGCAATCATCTTGACAACAAGCTTTACAAAGTTTTTTGCAAAGCTCAATTCAACAAGCTTTACAAACTGCAGGCTCTGGTATATCTAATGTTTTTTTAGCCCATGCACTTTGTTCAATAGGTATCTCATAGATATTTTCTTGGTAATTGGGTTGGCGGTGTTGCGGTCCACAAAGGAGAATTCAAGAATTAAATGTAATTGGTTCAACTTTTAAGATTTTCATATTGAGAATCAAGCTTATCCTCGTACCAGAAGTTCACATCCATTGTCAATTCTTCAACAATCAAAGTCAATCTGTCAACCAAAGTCCACAACAAAGAATGATGAAGAAGAAAAAGAGTTGGGGCTGAAAACTTTGAACATATCAAAACATATAAGTTCAAGTGCAAGAATAAAGAATGCCAGCTCAGTAAATGGACAAATTTCCAATTCGTCCACCTGTCCAAATGACAGCTTTCAGCTTGTATGAGTTGTGTATGTACTAGCATAGAAAGAGAATATAATTTGTCAGGATATTTTGTTCTAGCCAATAGAAAATAGACAAATTTTATAGGTATTTTCCTTTTTCTTTATTCTATACAAATACCTGTATAAATAGAGGATGATACCTCAAATGAATACACACAGAAATTTTCCAATATCAGTTTCAAATCTAACATGGTATCAGAGCAAAAGCAGTAAAAGGCCCTCTAATCTTTCTTTCTGTTTTCGTAATCATTCAACATCTTGAATCATTCAACATCTTAAATCATCATGCTTGAAGTCACACCTCAAACCACAGTCACTACATCTGGTGGATCTGGAAACACAACAACCATAGATTCTAATCATCCTTTCTACCTTCATTCATCTGATTCTCCAGGAATGGGACTAGTAAACACTCCTTTTGATGGCAAGGGCTATCAGGGATGGAAAAGAACCATTCTCATTGCTCTTTCAGCAAAAAATAAGATAGGTTTCATCTCAGGGGCTCATCAGCCTCCAGATCCTACCTCCAATGACTTCCAACTGTAGAGCAGATCTAATGAAATGGTAACATCTTGGCTGCTTAATGCTTTGTCAAAAGAAATAGCAGACAGTTTCATATATTCCAGATCTGTAAAGGAGCTTTGGACAATCCTGGAGCATAGATTTGGCCAATCCAATGGAGCCAAACTTTATAACCTGCAAAAACAGCTTTCTGGATTAGTTCAAGGAACTTCCAACATTTCAGCATATTTCAGTAAGATGAAAATGCTATGGGATAAACTGGATTCTCTTAAAGCAGCTATGAAATTTAGTTGTCTATGTGTGTGTCAAGGAAAGGAAAAAATTCAAAAATCGTTGGATGATGAAAGGCTCATCCAATTTATTATGGGATTAAATGATGTTTACTTACAAGTTAGGGGAAACATTTTAATGTTTAACCCTTTACCATCTATCAATCATGCTTACTCCCTTCTTTTGCGGGATGAAAATCAAAGGGAGGTATATATGAATCCTCTCATTGGAAATGACTCTTCTGCTTTCATGGTTGCACATCAACCCCAGCTATCATTCAAAAGTGGAAAACAACCTCAGAAAACTGCAGTTTCATTCCCAGAGCCTACTGGGAATTTTAAGAGGCATGGAAATCAAACTCAGAGGTTTCCAAACAACTACAAAGGAAAAATGGGGAAATATAATCCTAATGTTAGTTGTATATACTACAAAAGACAGGACACATTACTGAAGATTGTTACAGGCTAATAGGTTTCCCTGAGGATTTTTCAACTCACAAAGAATAGTGGCCAGATAAGGAGTAATGGGATGATCACAAGGGAAGAAGCAGGAACTCTAGATAATGATGATATGGACATAAACCTTAACCAACATTTTAGCAAGTCTCAAAAGTCACAGATACTGCAGATGATCAAACAAAACAAGATGACAGAGAGACCTTCAAACACTATCTCTGGATCAGACATTAATGCTCATGCAGTGGCTGGTATTATAACCAAATATTCTGGTTCTTGTTTATCTGTTTTAAATTCTTGTCCTTGGATAATTGATTCAGGTGCTTCTGAGCATATGTGTTTCGACTCACATGCTTTCATGTCCTTGTCACTCCTTTCAAAGCCTTTAAGTATCAACTTGCCTAATTCTCACAAAATCACTGTCACACATATTGGTCAGGTTTCTATATTACCAAATCTAATTTTAAGAAATGTGTTGTATGTGCCTACTTTTAGGTATAACTTACTATCAGTACATAGATTCTGTTGCCAATTTTCATGCATACTCTTGCTTACTTCTGTTGGGTGCATGTTGCAGGGCCCTTCAATGAAGAGGGTACAAGCTTTTGGTGAGGCAAAGGAAGACTTTTATCTTTTACAACCTATCAGTCTAGAGTCTAGTATAGTGTATAAAGAAAACATCCTCTTGTTATCTTCAATTGGTGTTACGGAAAGTGATGCTATTTCAATTCCAGTCTCTGTAGTTCCAGATTCTGTTTCTCAGTCAAACTGTACTAATGTCAAAACTAATGCAAAATTATGGCATGTCAGGTTGGGGCATTTGCCCTTTTCATCAATGAGAAATATCAATTTTATCATTCTCCTTCTAATTCTGATTGTCACTATGATATTTGTCTATTAGCTAGGCAATCAAGACTTTCTTTTCCTATCAGTCACATTTCCACCAAGTTGATTTTCGAATTGATTCACATTGACGCATGGGGCCCTTACAAAGTTCCAACTTAAAACAATTATAATTATTTTCTAACAATTATTGATTATTTTAGTAGGGCCACTTGGACCTTTCTAATGAGTACAAAAGGGATTGTCTTTTCAGTTTTGCAGTCCTTCTTGCAAATGGTAGAAAGGCAGTTTAATGCTAAAGTAAAGACAATCAGATCAGATAAGGCCATGGAATTAGGAAAGAGTATCGCAGCTTCAGAATTCTTGAGATCATAGGGTATTCTTCATCAAACATCATGTGTAGGAACCCCTCAACAAAATGGTATTGTTGAGAGGAAACATAGACATCTACTTGAGATTGCCAGAGCTTTATAATTTC
This sequence comes from Capsicum rhomboideum, assembly GCA_031232105.1. Classification (NCBI taxonomy): domain Eukaryota; kingdom Viridiplantae; phylum Streptophyta; class Magnoliopsida; order Solanales; family Solanaceae; genus Capsicum; species Capsicum rhomboideum. The sequence goes on from CP124714.1 coordinate 156,185,764, forward strand.
AGTCAAATTTACCTTTTGCCTATTGGGGTGAATGCATTTTAACTGCCACTTTTCTTATAAGTAGATTGCCCTCAACAGTACTCAAATATAAAACACCATTTGAGATTATTTTTGGTAAACTTTCTTCTTATCAAGTGCTTAGATGTTTTGGTTGCTGATCATATGCTTGTACACTGCCTCATAACAGGAACAAATTTGAATCTAGGGCCAAGGCTTGGGTTTTCATTGTCTACCCTAATGGTCAAAAGGGGTACAAGCTTTTGGACCTAGACACCAAAAGAGCTTTTGTGTCCAGAGATGTTCAATTTTCTGAACATATTTTTCCATTCTCTTCCAACCAATCTTCTCAGCCTACTTTATTCCCTAAACCTACCTCCTATTTTGAGGACAATGATTTTTCTTATTCTAATCAAACTCCATCAGATGATCTCTCACATATTCAATCTCCTCCTCATTCCCCACCCATATCTCCAGATCACCATCCACCAACACCTAATATTCATACTTCAGCATCCCCTCAAGATCCATCACCTTATCACACTCCCTCCACTGACCAAAGTAGTATAGCAGTTAGAAAATCCAGTAGATACAACCTAGGACAACAACCTAGTTATCTACAAGACTATGTTTGTAACAACATTTTCCTTAGCGATGTCACTGATTTTTGTTTTACTGCTTCTTCTATGCCTGAATTACCTATCAACAGTCTTTCTCATCCCAATCAAACCATTCTAGCTTCTGTTTCTATGATTAGTTAACCTACTAGTTATTATCAAGCTTCCCAACATCATAGTTGGATAAAGGCTATGAAAGATGAAATTGCTGCCTTAGAATTTAATAAAACTTGGGATGTGGTCACCTTGCCTATCAATAGAAAAGCATTGCTTGTAAGTGGTTATACAAGGTCAAACAATTTTCAGATGGAAGCACTGAGAGATTAAAGGAAAGATTGGTTATTAGAGGGGATATTCAAAAGGCAGTTATTGATTTCAATGAGACTTTTTCTCCGGTAGTCAAGATGACCACTATTAGATGTCTCATTGTTATTGCAGTCAAGAAGGCATGGGAAATTTCTAAATTTGATGTAAGTAATGCAGTCTTACATGGAGAACTACAAGAACAGGTGTATATGAAATTCCCCCCAGAATGAAACCTTCTACTTATAATTCAGTTTGCAAGTTAAAGAAATTCCTGTACAGCTTGAAACAAGCTTCTCGACAGTGGTATTCTAGACTAGCTGGTGCTCTCAGTTTTAAAGGATAAACTGCATCTTTGAATGATTATTTTCTTTTCTTTAAGGTAATAGGGGAACTCATTTCTATAGTTGTTGTCTATGTCGATGATATACTGATCACAGGAAGTAACAATGTTGAAATCAAAGATATCAAACAATTCCTTCATTCTGAATTCAAGATCAATGAGCTACGTCATCTACATTATTTTTTGGGAATGGAAATTCTAAGGGAGAGTAATGGAGCAATTATCAGTCAAAGAAAGTATACCTTTGATCTTCTCAGTGAGTTCGATGTCTCACATCTGCCCACAATCAATTCACCTATGGATCCTTGTTCCAAGCTCACAGTTGATTCTGGTCCCTTGCTTTCTGATCCCACTCTTTATAGACACTTGATTGGGAAGTTAAACTATCTCATGCACACAAGGCCTAATCTTTCATTTGCAGTGTTGACCCTGAGTCAGTACATGCAAAAGCCTTGTGTACATAACTTCACTGCAGCTTTGCGAGTTCTTTAATATCTGCACAAATAGCCTGGACAAGGATTGTTCATGTCTAAATCACTGTCCTTCTCCTTGCTTTCCTTTTGTGATGCTGATTGGGCTTCTTGTCGAGACTCGCAGAGATCAGTGAGTGGATTTTATATAAGTTTAGGAGGTTCCCCATCTTAGCATAATGGACTGCTCAAAGATCATGAGTTAATAGTGAATATTGTATAAATTAATGTAATTATACATTGTTGTATATGTGTAATTATAGATATCTGATGTATTAATCAAAGAGATAGAATAGCAGATTTGGAGGGATACAATAGCAGATTTAGAGGGATAGAATAGTTGATCTTTAGGGATAGGAAGGGCAGATCTCTAGGGATGTAATCTTTGAATACTTTCTATTTAATGGCAAGACTCCCAACATTGAGAGACATTCAACTCAAACTTGACATGGTATTTGAGCCTTCTCTTGGTTGTCTAGTTTCATAGAGTCCATGTTGGTTCATTTCAATTTTTTTTGGAAATTTTGGTTGTGTTGACTGTTTATTAACATCTTGGACTTTTAATCTTGGTCATTTTTTTATTTTCTTTTGAGTCATAGTGTTTCTAGTTTTCATAGCTAATCAAGAACATGGCTTCACATCAATTCGAATCCTTCAATGTTCGCTTCACTGGAAAAAATCATTCATCCTGGGAATTTCAATTTCAATTATTTGTCACTGGAAAAGAAATATAGGGGAATATAGATGGAAGTGTTCCTGCTCCTACTGATCTTACAAAGTTAGGTGAATGGAAGATTAAAGATACTCGGGTGATGACATGGCTTTTGGGGTCAATTGACCTTCTTATTGTTCTTAATCTCAGTCCTTACAAGACAGCTAAGGCCATGTGGGATTATTTACAAAAGGTTTACAACCAAGACAATAGCGCAAGACTCTTTCAGTTAGAGTATGAAATTGCTAATTACTCTCAAGGAGATCAATCCATTCAGGATTATTTTTCTAGATTTCAGAATTTATAAGCTGAATTTACAGGTATTGTTTATGCCAAAATACCTGCCTCAGGAAGTTCATGAGCAAAGCAAGCAAGACCATTTTTTGATGAAGTTATGTTCCGAGTTTGAGAGTGTTCTCTCTAACTTGATGAATCGTGACCCGTCTCCCTCTTTGGATTTTTGTTTTAGGGAATTACTCCGTGAAGAGTAGCGTTTTGCCACACAAAATGCTTTTAAGTAAGTAAATGATGTTGTTGTTACATTTGCTGCCCAAGGTAAAGGAAAGGGTAGGGACATGACTAGAACTCAATGCTACTGTTACAAAGAATATTGTCATATTACTAGCAATTGTGGCAAGATGTTTTGTAATTATTGTAAGCAGCAAGGACACATCATCAAAGAGTGTCCCACACGCCCTCAAAATGGTAGGGTCAATGCTTTTCAAGCTGGGATGAATGGTTTCACTACTGAGAAATCATCTTCGGGACAAGTTCTTACTCCCAAAATGGTAAGACAAATGATCATGTCAGCATTTTCCGCTTTGGGGCTACAAGGTAATGATGCCACATCTAATTTTTGGCTTGTTGATTCTAGCACTTCCAATCATATGACCAACTCAGCTAGTATGCTAAAAAATGTTCGTAAGTATCATGGTCCATCACAAATTCAAGTTGTCAATGGTAGTAATTTACCCATTACCAAGGTTGGGGATATTACTATAACTTTCAATAATGTTTTTGTATCACCAAAGCTCTCCACTAGTCTTATTTCAGTTGGACAATTGGTAGATAACAATTGTGATGTAAATTTTTCTAGTAATGGTTGTCTTGTGCAAAATCAGGTGTCGAGGACGATAATTGTGAAGGTTCCTAAAGTTGGAAGACTATTTCCTATACACTTCTTCGTTCCTTATGTTCTATCTTTTGCTTGTACTTCTACATCTAGTAAGACTGAGGTATGGCATAAGCGCTTAGGATATCCAAATTCTATTGTGTTGTCTCATTTATCAAATTCTAGTTTATTGGGAAATAAAAATCAATTTTCCACTGCTTCCTTTGATTGCTCTACTTATAAATTGGGCAAAAGTAAAATTCTTCCTTTTTTTAATTTTGGTAGTGGTGCTACAAAGTGTTTTGATGTCATTCATAGTGATGTTTGGGGCATTTCACCAATTGTTTCTCATGCTCATTTCAAGTACTTCGTGACATTTATAGATGATTATAGTCGGTTTACGTGGGTGTATTTTCTTCATTCAAAATCTGAGGTATTTTCCATATTCAAGACATTTTTGGCCTATATTGAGACTTAATTTTCTACTTGCATCAAATTATTAAGATCTGATTCTGGTGGAGAATATATGTCTTATGAATTCAAGAAGTTTTTGCTTGAAAAAGGAATTGTCTCACAACGCTCTTGCCTATATACACCACAACAAAATGGGGTTGCTGAACGTAAAAATCGTCATCTTTTAGATGTCACTCGTACTTTATTGATTGAGTCCTCTGTTCCATGTAATTATTGGGTGGAAGCTTTGTCTACTACTGTCTATTTAATTAATAGACTACCATCTAAAGTATTAAATCTTGAACCTCTATATTTTCGTCTTTATCAAAAATATACAAGCTATGATAATTTTCATACATTTGGTTGTATTTGTTTTGTGCATCTGCCTCCTTCTCAATGCAATAAACTTTCTGTTCAGTCTACTAAATGTGCTTTTATGGGTAATAGTACTTCACAGAAAGGTTTTATCTGTTATGATCCATCTTCTAATAAATTTCGTGTTTCTAGAAATGTTATTTTCTTTGAGAATCAATATTTCTTTCCTACTCATGTTGAGTCATTTCCTGTTTCTCCTATTCTTCCTACTTTTGAGGATTTGTCATCTTCTTCTAAGAGATTCAAACCTAAAATTTGTGTATGAACAACGTCAGCCAACTTTACCCCCTCCCGATATTGATCCACCACATGAGACTACTCCACAACTAGAATCTGAGAATTCTTTAAGGCCTGCTCCTCTTGAGCCCAACGATCTACCAGAGTATCTCGTACTCCTACTTGGTATGGTTTTTCCTCTACTTTATCGAACATTTCTTTTACAACTTGTTACTCACAAGCTTCCAAGCATGAATGTTGGAAAAAATCAATAGAGGAAGAAAGCTTCCAAGCATGAATGTTGGCAGAAAGCAATGGAGGAAGAATTTTTGGCTCTTAAAGAAAATAACACATGGGATATTGTTTCATGTCCATCAAATGTCCGCCCAATTAGATGTAAATGGGTTTATTCAATTAAACTTCCTTCTGATGGAACTCTTCATCGGTACAAAGCTAGGTTGGTTGTTCTTGGTAACAGATAGGGGTATGGTGTGAACTATGATGAGACTTTTGCACCAGTAGAAAAAATGACTACGGTGTGAACTATTATTGCCATTGTTGCTTCACAAAACTGGGCTCTTCATCAAATGGATGTCAAAAATGCTTTTCTTCATGGTGATCTCAAAGAATATATTTATATGAAACCTCCACCTAGTTTGTTCTCATCACCTACATCAGATGTATGCAAGTTGAGGCGGTATTTGTATGGATTAAAACAAGCTCCCAGAGCTTGGTTTGACAAATTTCGGTCTACTTTGCTACAATTCTCTTTTGAGCAGAGCAACTATGACTCATCTTTGTTCCTTCGAAAAACATCTATAGGTTGTGTCCTTCTTTTGGTATATGTAGATGACATAATTATCACAAGAATTGATTCTTCACTAATCACTAGCCTTCAACAGCAGCTTAAGGATTCTTTTCATATGAAAGATCTTGGTACTCTTACATGTTTCTTAGTATTGGAAGTTCATAACGATTCTTCAGGTGTGTTTCTAAACCAACACAAATATACTCAAGATCTAATTTCTTTGGATGGTCTTCAAGGTTCCTCCTCCGTACATACTCCATTATAATTGAATGTAAAGTATAGTCATGAGAAAGGCGCGATCTTCTTCCTGATCTAACTATATTTCAGCAATTAGTTGGGAGCTTAAATTACCTTACTATCACCTAGCCTGACATCTCTTTTGCAGTTCAACAAGTTAGTAAATCTATGCAAGCTCCCCATCATCTCCATTTGGTGGTTGTTCGTCGTATCATTCGGTATCTCCTAGGAACATCTAATCATGGATTATTCTTTCCTAGTGGTTCTCCTATTCGTCTTCATGTTTTTAGTGATTCTGATTGGGGGGATGTCCCGATCCCCGTCATTCAGTTATTGGTTGGTGCATGTTTCTTGGAGATTCCTCGATATCTAAGAAGAGTAAGAAAAAAGATCGTGTCTCAAAATCTTCAATAGAGGCTGAATATCGATCTATGTCTACTGCTTGCTCCAAGGTTGTATGGCTTTGTGGATTACTTGCTGAGATTGGATTTCCTTATTCTAGTCCTACTCGACTCCATGTCGACAATACAAGTGCTATTCAGACTGCTACTAATCCGGTTTATCATGAGAGGACCAAACACATCGAGGTAAATTGTCATTATATATGAGAAGCTATAGATAAAGGAGTCATTACTCTTCCTCACGTATCCAGTGATCTTCAAATAGCTGATGCGTTTACAAAATCCATGGCACGACAACGCCATCAATTTTTAGTAGGCAAATTGATGCTTCTTGATCCACCAACATCAATTTGAGGGGGGATGTTAGCATGATGGACTGCTCAAAGATCATGAGTTAATAGTGAATATTGTGTATATTAATGTAATTATATATTGTTGTATATGTGCAATTATAGATATTTGATGCATTAATCAAAGAGATAAAATAGTAGAGTTGGAGGGATACAATAGCGGATTTAGAGGGATAGAATAGCTGATCTTTAGGGATAGGAAGGGCGGATCTTCAGGGATGTAATCTTTGAATACATTCTATTTAATGTCAAGACTCTCAACATTGAGAGACATTCAGCACAAACTTGACACCCCAATCTCGTGGAAATCAAAGAAACAAGCTTCAATCTCCTTATCATCCACTGAAGCTGAATATCGATCTATGCATCGTCTAGTCACCGAACTCACTTGGTTGAATTGATTGCTCACAGATGTTTCCATTTCCCCTCAACTTCCTATCCCAATTCACTCTTACATCCAAGCTGCGATTCACATCACACGGCACCCCCTTTTTCATGAACGAAGCAAACATGTGGAGCTTGACTGTCACTTTGTTCGTCAACAATACCTTTCTGGACTCATCTCCCTCACATTTGTGACATCAAAAGGCCAGCTTGCTGATCTATTTACAAAATCCCTATCAGGGCCATCACATTTTTCCATACTTAGCAAGTTGGGGATCTCTTCAATCCCCTCCAACTTGAGGGGGGTATTGAGAATCAAGCTTATCCTCGTACCAGAAGTTCACATTCATCGTCAATTCTTCAATAATGAAAGTCAATCTGTCAACCAAAGTCCACAACAAAGAATGATGAAGAAGAAAAAGAGTTGGGGATGAAGATTTTGAACATATCAAAACATATAAGTTCAAGTGCAAGAATAAAGAATGCCAGCTCAGTAAATGGACAACTGTCGAATTCATCCACCTGCTGAAATGACAGCTTTCAGCTTGTATGAGCTATGTATATACTAGCATAGAAAGAGAATATACTTTGTCAGGATATTTTGTTCTAGCCAATAGAAAATAGACAAATTGTATAGGTATTTTCCTTTTTCTTTATTCTGTACAAATGCTTGTATAAATAGAGGATGATACCTCAAATGAATACACACAAAAATTTTCCAATATCCGTTTCAAATCTAACATTTCAGCATTGAATTCATTGTAATGTTAAAATTATGGAAAGTGACAAACAAATTGAAACGGGGAGAGTATTTATACTCTATGTCTGAAGTTATAGATTCAGATGAATCTGAGTGGAAAGGCTACACCGCCCTGTAGTCGAAAGTTATTAAATATTTTTGTTTTTGAGATCTCTGGCTATATCTACAGTAAATTGTTTCTTGCTATATGCACATCAAAACTCATTGGTATGTCATACAACATTTATACACATCAAAACTAACATTGACTTGGATGATTATCCGAATAATCCAGAAGATAGTATAATGTTATTCAAATTCTTTAAGAATTGTTGTTCAAAAGTTCATAATCTGATCGTGGCATCTTTTTTGGTAGAATACTTATTTCTTTTGGTATAATGGTACTTCTAGAAAATTAACATTATGATGATATTTAGCTAAACAACTGTTAATTAGACTTGTTAATTTGGTATGTAGAGTAACATACGTCAGATAAACATGCCGCTATGAAAATTTGATATGAACATTTGTTTTTTGGCAGGACTCATCTTATGTACTTCGCAAGGACATTTTTAATCTCCTGGACTTCATAGAGAGGTTGAAGAATGAACAAGATCAAATTGCTCTTGACATGGATCTAATTGAAAAGCTGAAATTGGAGCTGACGTTTATGTCAGCATTTCCTCTGCTTTCTTATTCCAAGTTGGATGATTTTAATGCCAAAATGTCTCGCAAAGCAGACCAGGTTTTTTATCTTGTTCAATCAGTTTTCTACCCGAGTAGAGATGACATGCTGGTTAAATATAAAATGGATCATGTGGTTCTTCACTTCCTGGAGAATCTTGATGGGTATATCAGCTCACTTAATTATTCTGAATCAAGTGCCACCATGACTGAGGAGAAGTTGGTTCAAAAATTGGACTCAATATGAGGTAATTCAGCATGTCTGAGGCAATATCAGAGATTTCTACAGATTGAAAGCAAATGGTTTCCTTGAGCATGAGATAGTTGAGTATGTCTTACCTTGTTTCTACTTATGGCTGAGAGAGTATGACACTTCTGTTCGGTCCTTTTGTCCTGTCAACATGATAAATAGATGAACTTGATGGAATTATTGAAGTCCCTCAAGTCAATTCCATGCTAGCTGATCTACTTGTGGAGATTATTGTACACAATCTTAGATATAAGCAAAAGCAAGTTAAGTTGCTTAGCAGAAAATAGAGGTTCTGCCCACTGATCTAAACTTTGCCTTCATAGTATGAGGCAAATACCATTTTCAAGAAAATCATGAATCTGCTTGCTGCTTCAAAAGTATACTCCCAAATTAATGCTATACATGCTCTAACTTCGAGTAACAAAGACATTTAGTGTGGTCACTCGCCGAGAAACAGCAAAATGGATACCGTTTCTTTTTGATGTGGCTGTGCATATTCTGTTAGGTGAATGTGGAGAACTACAATGACTAATGCTAGAGCAGACATTTAGTTATTAGAATTCGAGTACAAAGCAAAGTTAGATCAGAAAAATCGAGGAGGGTGAGGACGATGATTATCTAGTAGGAAAAAATAGAAGAGGGTACTAAATGGAAAAACTGTGACCAAACAGTTATCAGTTCTTTGTTCAGTCTCATTCAATTCTTAGCTACCAATTATAGTCATTTGGATTAATATCTTACCGAATGGAAAAGCCCCAAACCAAAGAATTAGAGTAATTTAAACTTGAAACAAACATTAGTTTAACGAGGAAACGCTTCATTGAAAATTGTCACAAGTCATAACAAAGACATTCAAAGCAGTTCAATCATGCATTTTTAGCACAAGATATTTAATGGGGAGCAAACTGATGAACTCAAAATCATCTGTTAATAATCTTCTTAGTTTATCCAATAACAGAATGGGCTAGAAATGTCAGCCGATTTTTCTTGCAAATACAACTACAGAAAAGCAGATTAAGCCGACACAATTCAGGTATATTAGTCCAGAATCCAGATATTCCAATCACAAGCCGATTGGTAACAACCCCTTATGTACAAAAAGCAGACCAAATTTGTGAAAAGAATCATCATCATATATTCCAAATTTTACAGGCTTTGATATTTTTGGTCCTAATTCTTGAATCATTAACAGAATTTGTATAGAACACCGAGCTGACATAGTAATATGAACATAAAACTTGAAGATATCTCAACTAATTGTTGACAGCCCCCAATCACAAATGAATCAATATCTTTCAATTTTGGTCCTAATTCTTGAATCACGAACCTTAGAAAGTAATTTGAACATGAACGTTGAAGACCTTGGATCCCAATACATCCCAATTTCATCACCAACACCCATTCCCCGATCATTGAACAATTGAAGGCATTGTAGAAAATAGTCATCCTTCCCCGTCTCCTTAGTTATATCCCACAAGAGTATATCCCACAAGATAACATTCCATCGCATCTCATTCACCAAACTTTTGCCATCAGGCAGATTCCAGTAATCGAAGAATAAACTCAAATGACTCGAAAAATGGAATCACAAGACCTCCTTGAAGGAGTTCATCCTGGGTGATCTTTTTCTTGATCTGCGACGGGTATATTTCCCTTATCTCCACTTGTTCTTGAATCACTACCCACAGTGTGTTGTTAGCTCTCGCTGGCTTCTTCGGCTCTTGATGGAAAGAAATTGTAAAAGATGGTCTTCTTCATGGTCGTTAAAGGCTTTTTTTGATCAGCCATTGACGATGAAACTGTCAATGGCTGAAGGATTGAACTGGAAAATTAGGAGAGAATTTTAGCGGGAATCTGAGAGAGAGAGAGAGAGAGAGAGAGAGAGATTTTCAACTGATAAAATTGATTTCTGATCTTTATAGGCTGTTAGGTTCTGCTAACTGACTCCCTACTACTTCCTCCATTTCAGAATAGTTAACATGTTTACTAAAAAATACTTGTTTCAAAATAGTTGTTAGTTTAAAAGATTAAAAGGGTATTAATTATTATTTTTCAACTTTCCACTTAACATTAATTATTCTAGAATTAAGAGGCACGTAAATAGATAAAGATTAAAGAATTAATAAGTAATATATTAGTCAAATCACACTCCTAATTATTTTTCCTTAAGAGTTGTGCAAAATTTAAACCTACCAACTATTTTGACAACAGGGGAGTATACAATTTGGATTAATATTCCGGAAAGTACGTTAGATAACTTCTTACCATTTGAGTTACATTAATGACATTTTACGTTTTTATTATGTATAAATTAAACTGTTTAGTTAAATCACTAACATTATGGTATACTTTTTGTCTTCACCCTATTTATGTTACGTGGATTATTTTCGTATTTCAATACATTCACTATATGGTAAATTAATCATAAAAATTAGGTGGGATAATCAATGTTGTTATCCAGTATTAATTATTCAAAGTTTAGCCATTATTTAATGTAATTAAGAAAATGAATTTTTAATGAGAATTGTTTTGAGAAAACACTCCTAGCTAGAACACGAAAAAATCCAGTACGGTATTTTGAAGTTGAAAACTTTTACAAGTGAAACTCCAGCACACTATGTTGGATTGAGTTCGAAAACTCTCTTCATGTAAGACTTCCTCAGCATAGTGTGACAAACATTTTGAATTTCAATACATTGTACTGGTTTTTTTCCGAATTTTAGCTAAGAGTATTTTTATCCCAATTTTTTTTCTACTTTAAACAATATTTAATTCATTTGAAAATAATACATGTATTAATTTTGGTATTGCTAATCTTTTATTTGGTACTATAGTGTTTCAACCTGTGTACACTCCGTCCAATGGAGAGTTGTTGAAGTTAAGTTGCTTAGCAGAAAATAGAGGTTCTGCTAACTGATTCCCTACTATACCATTTAAACATTGCCTTTTGTGACTTCTTTATATCATTTTCAAGACAAACTCCATACAGTGGCGGAGTCAGGAATTTGCCGAAGGGTGTGCAAATTTTCTTCTTTGTTGCATTAAGGGTGTGCAAAATTAAACATACACTCATAATAGCTAATATTTAACCTCTGTACACTACATAATTTTCTGACAAAGAGTGTGCACCTGACCACCATTCGCCTAAGGTAGCTCTGTTAGGACCGAAATTAATCAGGTGTCATGCGGAAGCTAGCAAAGCAAACCTCGAAAGACCCAAATAAGAAGACATGCGAGAAATACACCAAAAGAGACACAATAATTTAACGTGGTTCGGTCAATCGACCTACGTCCACAAAAGGAGATGAGCAATCCACTATATAAACGAGAGTACAAAATGTCAAGAGAGACAACCTCACACAATTCACTCAGAATAAGAAGAGGTTCACACAAGTGACACCGCAACACTTGTGTCTCACAAAGTCTCACCCCAAACAATACTCTCAAACCCCTAGGACTACATTGTGGATGCTGCTAAACTAGAAGAAAGGAGCCTCTATTTATAGAGTCTATAACCTTTTCCTACAAGAACAAGGATTAGCCAAATATGGAGAATTCATGTTTTCCTTCTCCTAAAAGGAAAACCCAATTATGGTAAGAAAATAAGGGCAAATACCAACAATTCTCCCCCTTGGCCTGAATTTCTGACAAAATAAATTTGCTCCACCTTCTTCACGTAGTCTTCAATAAGTTCAATCTCCATCTCCAAAATCTCCTCCATTAAATCTTTGTCTCTACATAGAGTACACTCTAATAAAATTTCTCAAACCAAAATCTTCATTATCGTCAAATAGGTTGCGACTAGAACTAAACCCGCCAAAAATAACACCCGTTTTAACCTTGCTTTGATACCACTTGTTAGGACCGAAATAATCAGGTGTCATGCGGAAGCTAGCAAAGCAAACCTCGAAAGACGCCAAATAAGAAGACATGCGAGAAATACACCAAAAGAGACACAATAATTTAACGTGGTTTGGTCAATCGACCTACGTCCACAAAAGGAGATGAGCAATCCACTATATAAACGAGAGTACAAAATGTCAAGAGAGACTACCTCACACAATTCACTCAGAAGAAAAAGAGGTTCACACAAGTGACACCGCAACACTTGTGTCTCACAAAGTCTCCCCCCAAACAATACTCTCAAAGCCCTTATGACTACATTGTGGATGCTACCAAACTAGAAGAAAGGAGCCTCTATTTATAGAGTCTATAACCTTTTCCTATAAGAACAAGGATTAGCCAAATATGGAGAATTCATATTTTACTTTTCCTAACAGGAAAACCCAATTATGGTAAGAAAATCAGGACAAATACCCAACAAGCTCCACACCTGCCAAAGTTTGAGCCATATACATTTTCAAGAAAATCAAGAATCTGATTGCTGATTCAAAAGTATATGCCCAAACTAATGCCTTTAGTGCAGTCACTAGCCCAGAAACAGAAAAATAGACACTGTCTCTTTGATGTTGTTGTCCATGTTCTGTTAGGTAAATGTAACTAAAATAACTAATGCAAGAGCAGACACTTGGTTACTAGGATTCAAGTACAAAGCATATTTAGGTCAGAAAAATTGAGGAGTGTGGGGGCGATGATTATCTTGTAGAAAAAAATAAAGCAGAAGAGGTTTCTATCGAAAGAAATATACAAACTGAGAACAAGGGTGCTTGCTGTAAGACCTTTCAAGGACGATACTACAAGATGTTTTAGTACTGATTTTGGAAAAACCGTGATCAAACAGTTCATCCAATCAGTCTTATTTAATTGATCTTAGCTATTGAGGCACCAATTACAGTCATTTGGATTAATATCTTTCCAGATGGAAAAGCCCCAAACCAAGGAATTATAGTCATTTAAAGTTGAAACAAACATTAGTTTAACGAGGAAATGCTTCATCGAAAATTGTTACAATTCATAACCAAGACATTCGAAACTGTACAACCATGCATTTTAGCATAAGATCTTTAATGGAGAGCAAACGGATCGAAATCATCTCTTAATAACAGATTGGACCAGAAATGTTAGCCAATCTTATCTTGCAAATACAAATACAGAAAAAGCAGATTAAGCAGAGACAATTTTGGGTATCTGCAAGAATCATTATAGTCCAGAATACAGATATTATAATCACCCGATTTTGGGTATTTACCTGATTCTTTACCGAATTTTCACTATACATCAACCTGAGAAAGTAATTCGAACATAAAACTTGAAGATATCCCAAACAAATTGGTGACGGCCCCTAAACACAAATGAATCAATAGCTTTCGATTATACAGTTCTTGAATAAAGGCTATGATATATCATTGTTTGGTCCTAATTCTTGACCCATGAACCTTAGAAAGTACTTTGAAGATTAACGTTGAATACCTTGGCTCCCAATACAACACAACTTCATCGCCAACACACAATCTACGATCAATGAATAATTGACGACATTGTAGAAAATAGTCATCCTCCCACATCTTCACAAATTCAGATATAGTATCATTATTTGGTCCTAATTCTTCAATCATTTACAAAATTTGCACTATACACCGACCAGAAAGTAATTTGAACATAAAACTTGAAGATATCCCAATTTCTACAAGCTAATTGGTGACATCCCCTCAATCACAAATGAATCATGAACCTTAGAAAGTAATTTGAACATTAAACTTGTAGACCTAGGATCCCAATATAGCCCAATTTCATCATCAACACCTAATCCGTGATCATTGAACAAACCTGTGCTCGATAAAGAATAATCATCATGATGGAGCTTCCTAAAGCGAACACTCTTAGATTCAGCTTCATACTTCTTGGGATCATTCTGTTGTTTATCTTTGTTCAAGAAAATATAGCAAACCATAAAATATAAATCTAAAAAACAAAAAAGTAATGAACTTATTAAAATATCCGAGTCCATAATTTTATTGTGTGTCCTTAAATAATTTAATACCCTTACTGTACCCAAGGTTATGGATTACTTCCTCCCAGAATAAAACAGATATACCTATTATGGGTGTAGCGGTACCTCAAACGCCAATAACTTCATCGAACTCAAAGTCAACAACTAATCACACAAAGACTCAATATTTGTTTGTAAGAAAATAAGCAGATGAAGTTCAGAATTTTTTGATTAATGAAAACTGAGGCTAGTACTCTCAATTTATAGCCAATGAAGAGGTGCTTGGAAAAGTCACAACCTATCAGAAGAGTCACAACTTATCAGAAAAGTCACAACCTATCGGAAGAGTCACAATCTATCGAAAAGGGCACAACCATTCAAAGTGAAAAGGTTCCTTTTAACATGCATTATTTCCCTTGATATCTATTCATTTACCATTAACACTTCTTAAAAAACCAACAATCCTCCACATGAATGGGGAATGGCTATACGATGAAAAACATGCATAAAAACTGTGTGATTCGTAAGTAAGGATTAATCGCATTTGGATAAGTAGGTTTCCTTTGAACTTTCCGTAGTGAACATATGTCAGATATACTCAATCAATCGGTGGATTTGATATCTTTGAACAGTCAAGCTTTGGTGTATACCTAAACAGCCACATGTCACACAATCAACCCTTTAACTGTCTTTGGTTCTCATTATTTTATTCGTTTCAACCATGAACACAACCTGATTTATAAGTGCATAGAGAACTGGCCTTACAAAATCTTTCTTGAAGTGTCTTAAACTTCACACTTACATAGGTGATTTCTAAATGTGTAATCCCATAGATACACTATTTGATCATTCCATAGCAGACTGAGAAATCATTAAAAAGTAGTTATGCTTTATCCTAGTACTGAATATTGTCTTTATCTGAGAATGGACCAATATTTTATTTTAACAATGTTGAACCAACAATCACAACTTTTTTTCTCCTTTAACCTAGATCTTAGGATCTCCAGTCTTCTAGGTAGAGTTACTGCCATATTGACTTGTCCTCGGCCATTGTCCCTTTCCCTTTGATGATTTATCAACTCCCTCTCTACTTAGGACTTTTGTAAGTGGATTCTATACATTATCCTTTGACTTTACATAGTCAATTGTGAAAATTCCACTAGAGAGTAGTTGTCTCACGGTATTATGTCTTCGTCAAATGTGACAAAATTTTTCATTATACATAACGCTCCCAGGCCTTCCTATTGCTGCTTGACTATCGCAATGTATGCAAATAGGTGACAATGGTTTGAACAAAAATGGAATGTCTTCTAGAAAGTTTCGGAGACATTCAGCTTCTTCACTGACTTTGTCTAAAGCTATAAACTTAGACTCAATTGTTGAGCGAGTGCTGCACGTCTGTTTGGATGACTTCCAAGATACTGTTCCTCTTCTAATGGTAAATACAAATCCACTTGTGGACTTAATTCTTGCTGATACAGTGATCCAATTTCGATCACAATACCCTTCAATAACCGCAAAATATGAATTGTAATGCAAAATATTGTCTTGGATATAGTTCAAATATCCCAAAACTCGTTTTATTGCCATCCAATGATTTTGGTCGGGATTACTTGTGTATCGACTTAGTTTACTTATGGAACAAGTTATATTTGGCCGTGTACAATTCATGATGTACATCAAACTTCCCAACACTCTAGCATACTCCGTTTGAGACTTGGTTTGCCTTCTATTCTTCACAAGAGCTTGATTTAAATCAATTAAAGTTCGTGCTACTATAAAGTCCAAATATTTAAACTTTTCAAGTACCATGTTAATATATGGAGATTGTGACAATGCTAGACCTTGAGGCGTCTTGTGAATTTTAATACCTAAGATTAGATCGACAACTCCTAATTCTTTTATATCAAACATGCTAGCAAGCATACACTTTGTAGCATTTATATCAGCAATGTCTTTACTCGTGATTAACATATTATTAACATATAAACACACAATGGCTACACAATTTGGAGTGTTCTTGATGTAAACACATTTATCACCCTCATTAATCTTAAATTCATTTGACAACATTGTTTGATCGAATTTTGCATGCCATTGTTTGGGTGATTGTTTTAGTCCATAAAGTGACCTAACAAGTCGACATATCTTCTTTTCTTTTCCTGCAACTATAAATACTTTGAGTTGATCCATGTATATTTCTTCCTCCACTTCTCCATTTAAGAAGGTTGTCTTCACATCCATTTGATAAATTTGAAGACCATGCACGGTAGGTAATGCTATAAACACTCGAATAGAAGTGATTCTTGTAACCGGCGAGTATGTGTAAAAATAATCAAGACCCTCGTTCACTGAATCTTTTGACAATAAGTCTTTCTTATATTTATCAATAGTGCCATCATCTTTCACTTTCTTTTTAAAGATCCATTTAGAACCCAAAAGTTTATTTCCTGGAGGAAGATCAATCTATTCCCATGTATGATTATTTAATATGGATTCTATTTCACTATTGATTGCCTCTTTCCAATATTGTACTTCTGAGGAATACATTGCTTCCCTAAAAGTTTGAGATTCATTTTCCTCTAAAAATTTTAAGAAATTGGGACCAAAGGAAGTTGTTGTCTTTTGATGTTTACTGTGTCTTGGATTCTCCTAATGAGGTATACTTTCCTTTGATTCTTCCCAAGGTTGCTTAGATCTTTCGTTGGACGAATCACATTCATTCCTATATGGATAAATGTTTTCAAAAAATTCAACATTATCTAATTCAATTACCGTATTCACATGAATGTCAGGATTTTTTGATTTATGGACCAGAAAATGATATGCTTTGCTATTGGTAGCATATTCAATGAAAACGCAGTCAACTATTTTGGGTCTTATTTTAACTTTTTTGGGTTTAGAAACCTGTACTTTAACCAAAGTATTTCAAACTGGGGTTCCATCCTTTCCATTTTTCATATGGAATAGATTGTGTTTTGCTATGGGGAACTTTATTAAGTATTTTATTTGTCGTAAGAAAAGCTTCTTCCCACAAGTTCAGGGGTAAACCAGAACTTATCAACATGGCATTCATCATCTTCTTTAATGTTATATTCTTTATTTCCGCAATTACATTGGATTGTGTGAATATGGGAAAGTTGTTAGAAGAATAATGACATATTCCAAACATATTTCTTCAAAAGGAGATTCATATTCTCCACCCCTATCACTTCTAATCATCTTGGTTTACTTATTAAGTTGTATTTTAGCTTTATTCTTGTAGTGCTTGAATGCGTCAATTGCCTCATCTTTTCAATTAAGCAGATAAACATAGCAATATTGAGTGCTATCGTCAATGAAAGTTATAAAATATCTTTTCCCACCGTGAGATGGTATTGACTTCATATCACAAATATCTGTATGGATTAAGTCTAAGGGATTTGAATTCCTTTTAATTGACTTATAAGGATGCTTAGCATACATAGATTCCATACATACTTGACATTTTAAATTATTATTTTCAAATTTAGGCAATATTTCTAAGTTAATCATTTTTCGTAAAGTTTTATAATTAACAGGTCCTAAATGTGCATACCATAAACTATTTGACTTAAGCAAGTAAGAAGAAACAGAACTTTTATTCATTTCAATCGCAGTTACATTTAGCTTGAAAAGGCCCTCTATAAGGTAACCTCTTCCCACATACATATCATTCTTGCTAATTACAACTTGATCAGAAACAAACACGTATTTAAATCCATTCTTTACTAGAAGTGATGTCAATACCAATTTTTTTACATTTCGAAAACATTAAGGACAATATTAAGTCACAATTTTTCCCAAAGTCATCTTCAAGGCTATCTTGCCAGTTCCTTCCAACTTTGACATTGAAGAATTTTCCATAAAAATGATCTCGCCGGGTCCTGATGAAGTATAGGAAGAAAACAGTTCCTTATTAGAACAAACATGGCGGGTTGCACTCGAATCTATCCAGCATACTTTGGGATTTCCTACTACATGACATTCTGAAAGCATTGCACACAAGTTGTCTTTATCTTCATTCATGTATGTTTGCTCATTCTTCTAATCTTTCTTAAGAGCACGACAATCTAAAGTAATGTGGCCAAACTTGCCACAGTTGTAGCAATTTTCTTTGAACTTTTTCTTCCTTGGTGCATTTTTATCTTCATCAGACTTCTTTATTTTATTCTTCTTTGGAGGAGTTTCAACATTATTTGCACCTGGCAATGCTGATTTTGTAGAAGCTTTCTTTTCTGCAGCTTTGTTATCTTCTTCGATCCACAAACGAACAATCAGATCCTCAGTTTTGATTAATAAAAATTGAGGCTAGTCCTCTCAATCTATAGCCAATGAAGAGGTGCTTGGAAAAGTCACAACCTATCAGAAAAGTCACAACTTATAGGAAAAGGCACAACCTATAGGAAGAGTCACAACTCATCGAAAAGGTCACAACCATTCAAAGTTCAAAGGTGCCTTTTAACATGCACCCTTTCTCTTGGTATCTATTCATTTCCCATTCACACCTCTTAAAAACCCAACAATCCCCCACATGAATGGGGAATGCTTATAAGATGAAAAACATGCATAAAACTGTGTGATTCGTAAGTAAGGATTAATCGCATTTGGATAAGTAGGTTTCCTTTGAACTTTCCGTAGTGAACAAATGTTGGATAAGCTAGGTCAATCGATGGATTTGATATTTTTGAAACATCGAGCTTTCGTGTATACCTAGACAGTCACGTCACACAATCAAACCTTTAACTGTCTTTTGTTCTGTAATGACCTAATTTCTGATTCATGATGGCGCCTACCGTGTCACGCCCCGAATCCCATCGGGTCGTGATTGGTACCCGAAGCCGATAAGGCCCGGGAGAACCAATCTTTGCTTGTATTCGTTTATATGCATGCCATAAGAAATACCATTACCACATAAGAACTTATCATGCTAATAATGGAATTCGTGAAACATGTGATAAATATATACATATGTGAAACTTGGCCGACAAGGCCATCAAGTCATCATGGACATACACCTCTTACATTTGCCTTCCCACAAGCGTCTACAAAGCCTCTACAGATACATGACCATGTCTATACCATATTTACATAATACCAAAACCTAGGGTACACATGTGACGTGGGAAGCCCCGAAGCAACTGGAGCTCACCAAAGATATGTATATGGTCCACAGCCTACTGAGGAGGTCTACTAGTACCTGCACCTGCAACATTTAAAGTAAATCCCCCCAAGAGGGGTTAGTACGAATAATGTACTGAGTATGTAAGGCTATAAGAATTGCATCATACATAATAACAATAATAATGGAATCAATATAAGATAAATGGTAACTATGAATGAACTCTCTTCTGTATTTGGGGAAACCATGTACATTACGTTCTTTACTTCTCTTGTCTTTTCATATGTTCATCTTTATTGTTCTACCCATGCTAGGTTGTTCTGTCGCCCCTGGGATGAGATTAACCCATGCTAGGTACTTTGACCCCTGGGATGTTATGTGAACCCATGCTAGGCTTTCGTGTCGCCCCTGGGATGTCATTAACCCATGCTAGGTACTGTGACCCCTGGGATGTACTGTGATAACCCATGCTAGGCTTTCGTGTCGCCCCTGGGATGTACTTATGATAACCTATGCTAGGCTTTTATATCGCCCCTGGGATGTATCGAGATCGATCCATGATAGGCTTTGCTGTCGCCCCTGGGATACCACCCGTGTTAATGGGATCGACCCATGCTAGGTATTTTAACCCGTGGGATACCACCCATGATTTCTCATTACTTATACATTACTTCTTTCTCTTGTCATTCCTTCTTTCATAGCTTAGAGATACCTTGTGATTTGGAACACATACACACATTACTTCACGTCTTTACTATTGTAAGATTGATACCTTTACTTGTGAGTGATAGATACATTAGCTTGCACATTACTTTCCTTATTACTTTTATGAGATTGGTACTTTTACTTGTGGAAGATTGGTACAAAAATAATCATAATGTTATTAGACTTTTGGAACATGACATGATTGGAACAATGCTATTCAATCTAAACAAGCTCTCTTTACCTCATTACTCTCGTTGAGATAGTTCTCTTAGAATTTACAATATCATGACAACTTAGGAACTTTCATCAATAAATAAGAGATAAGTGGGTCATAATTCATCTAAGAGTAGGACACATGTGAATAGCAAGATATGTCAAACGTAGTTGGAATTCTATAGAACCCTCATGAAATATAACTCTTGGGGAACCTTAGGATAATGATCCATATTAGCTAATGAACATGAGTCAACCAATGGACATGAGTCATATGATTCACCATTGACCAATGAGTAAGGAACATATGAGTAACACTAGTTAACTATCGGATACGGAATACCTTAGAGCATTTCGGAATAGAATGAGTACTATGACAATGTGAACACCATATGCTACAGAAGGATATAGAGGAGTAACCTTACATACCTTCACTTCCAAGTATGAGTACACGAGTCTATATATGAACACAACAGTCCAGCTTCTTCCTTACGTCTTACTCTACAATACAAGTACATATCGGAGCTTACATTAGCAACTAGTTACTATACAGGTGTACAAGATGACAACGAACTATATGACTGCCGTACAACGTCATGTCATCCCTTATAATACAATCCAATTCATTATCATATCAACAACACCATAACATTGCGCACATTGACCAAAATATCTTACATCAATAGCATTTCACATCACACTTACCCTTTATGCTTCGCATTAGCATTCCGTCACAATTTATCCTATCAAATTGCCTCATAACAACATATGAAAAACCATCCATACCTAATAAAGTCCAACATGCCTCCATACGACACTTTGAAGTCATTAAAACGGCATCACGAGTTGCTAATTATATCCATAAAGGGTATAGGGGCCTCCGGGGGTCAAAGGGGAGCAAAAACATGCAAAACGGGGTTCTGGAAGTGACTTGCGAAGCCACCTACGCCCGCAGGTGGCTGAAATACGTCCGTAGGTTCCCTTTGGCAGTAGCCAGGGGCATCTGCATTGGCACCTACGAGGGCGGGTGTCCTTTTTCGGCCAAATTGGTCTCTTTTGGGTCTTTTTATGCAATGAATGGTCCATGATCATAACTAAAGTTCTTTTAAAATATTTTTGATCATATTACATTCCAAAAACCATCCATGGTCTCACAACACACAAAAACATCACCAAAACCTCACTTTCCTTTCAATACGCCACCAAATCCGTAACCAAATTTACAACAACAATTCCAAACATTATATACATGGGTAAAACAAGGTAAGACTGTATTCACATCTCACATGTCAATATTGAATCCATCAAGTTCATTTCCCTCAAGATCACAAGTCCATGTTCAAGTTTACAAGACAAAACCATCCTCCGATTTAGCAAACACAAATTGTCTTACACATAGTGAACTTCTCACACTTTACCAACATAACCAACATGATATAAACCATCTTACATGCATAAAATATATTAAAACATAATCATATACACTTACCAAGTCTTGCAAGATAATGATCTTGGTCCAAAGGATGAAGGTCTAGGGTTTGTGTGAAATAAGAAAATGTTGTAGAGAATTCTAGAAAAGGCATGGGTGTACA
The DNA here is from genome assembly GCA_031232105.1 of Capsicum rhomboideum. Lineage (NCBI taxonomy): Eukaryota > Viridiplantae > Streptophyta > Magnoliopsida > Solanales > Solanaceae > Capsicum > Capsicum rhomboideum. The sequence continues at coordinate 156,207,754 of CP124714.1, forward strand.
AATGAATTAAAATCTGATTTCCCTCATATATATAGGTCCCTTAAGTCTCTCTTAGCCCATTTTGGCATTAAATGCATGGTTGATTTGGTCAAATGAAAGATTGGATCATTTTGCCCTATTGGGCCAAGTCTTCCATGTGATTTTGGGCCTTATTTTAGCCCAATGGCTCATGACTCATTAATACCCACCAAATTAATGTCTTAATTTATCAAGTCTCTCATGCTCCAATAATTCCATGAACGTTACAGAATTTAATTAGGTTCGAAATCATACGGGATGTTGCACCTCCTACAAAGGTCTAATCCCATGAACTATGCCCAATATCAATTATCTCATCAATAACATTATAAAATACAAACTTTTGACTCTCGACGCTTGAGTAACCATTGTTCAACGTTGTCAAGTAGGGTTTGGTAGATACGGGGTGTTACATATCGTAACCCACCACTAGGCAAGCCAAACCCTAGCTTGGAGAGACAAGCGACGGGCTAACTGGCGGAATCTCAAAAGAAAAGATATGAAGTGGAAGTAACCATACTAATAAGCATTCTAGAATATAAAAACAAATAGAACCCAAAATATACACATACCGAGACTGAGAAGGAAGAGGATAGTATATAAAGTCAAGAACCCCTCCCAAGACCGGGTGAGGTCGTTATAAGAGCCACTACTAGACATACCCTAAATATAAGACAGAAACAAAATATATATAACAAGTACACCCGTATCGAGAGCAAAAGACTATACAGTAATAGATGGAGTAGGATATTCCTCGAACGTTAGTAAGCTCACCCTACTCCGGAGTCAGTGCTGAGAAGAGAGTCACGTCAAAACTATCGGCTAGTACCCAGATCTGCATTGGGGGAAAAGATGCAGAAGTGCAGTATGGGTACTGGGCAACGGGTACTCAATACGCATCATCGGCCGACTAAGCTCAATGTAATATAAGCAAGCTAAAATGCGAGGGTGCATGCTAAGTCTATGGTACAAGTAACATAAGTAACATCCGAGGCGTATAGATATGCTTAGGAAATAAATAAATATGATACCAAATAACGAGTAAATATATGCATAAGTAAACACCCAAGTCAAACATAACCTATCTTGGCCCCCATAAACCCGATAGGCACATGAAAGAAAAAAACAACCCATAGTAGCCCCCATAAATCGATGGGACACACAAGAATAGTAAATGCATAGTTACCAATATCTCGAAGCTGTATCATTATCCAGTAACCATAATAATCAACAAGAGTGCACCGGGCTTGAACCGATAATAATGGGTAATAACATGAGGCCAGACGCCAGAATCGAATCGAACACAGTGGGTTATACCTGCCGAACTCGAATTGGAACTCAGAGAACAATAGTATCACAATCACGCTACCCAGTACCAGAACACATAGTGTACCATAATCCGGGGCCGAACTCAAACCGGAACACCAATAGTCAATAATCAAAATCATCATGCCTGAATCAGTAGCTGGACTCGAATCGGAACTCATCATATCCAATAACCAGAACAGATCCAAATGTCACATCATAACCAATAAACTGGGAACATGCTAGTCCCAGGCCGAAGTCGAAGTACAAGTAAAAGATCTAACCCATCAATTGCTACATGGTAAGTCTTCGGGTCCTCCTAGGTCCATAGTCTACTGTCAAGTAATATCTAAGTTAGTTCGGGTATCAAGAGTAACTCATGACAAGGCGGGTCCCAATTCTAAGCAAAGGCCAGTAATCCTGATCAAATGCAGTGTTATCAAGGGTTAAAAGGTCAAACAGGCCAACTGATTATAATCGGGGTGACCCAAACCCGTCACTAGCCTAACAGGTCATACTAGGGCTTAACTAAGCCCAAAGATGTCAAAGTTCTGACAAGTCAATAAAAAGGGTAACGGGACCCACTATCGGGTCCCGAAAACCAGGTCTGGTTATACTTGTCTAAGTATGGGCTAAGCCTGTCTAAATCTTGTTCTAAGGCCAACAATAACATTCCCCAACCAGCAACAACAACAATAACACTATCTGACCCCAAATAGGTCATTTGTGGTGTACCACGAGGATAACGGGCCTGAAATGTATCCGAACAGTCCTATCTGGCCTAAAAGGCCTAAATCACAGCAAAACACCAACACCAAATCTATAATACCAGCCCACAACACCAGCACAATAGCATACATATATCACACATAAGCCCAATATAAGTGTAAAGGAAACTTAGCCTACCTGGACTCCGCCGTAAGCCTGCCAAACGAACCAGCTATACAGGAGCCTTCCTCTTCCGAGAGACTTTTGACTACTGCCAAGCTACCAAAATAATAAAATACATGTCAAAACATGAATATTGGTACCCATATTGAATTAGTTCAGAAAATGTTCTAACAGTCCACGTGGGGCTCGCTTGTGGTATCGCAAAATGAAAACCGTCACAACATCCTAAATAGCTTAGTGACCAATAGTCACAACTAACACCGCTAAATCCGAGCTCAATATGTGGCTCAAATAGCAACAACAATACCAACGTATAGTAAAACTACCGTAAATACGATAAAACTTACCAAAATAATGACGATTACACGTCCACAAATACTCCCTACTAGAACCTGAGCTTGAATAACTTAACTTAGATAATTAATTAGTATGAAGCAGAAGTTATAACTATGTTGGCTTGATTTTCGTGGGGAAAGAATGAAAGAAAATAAGTGAAAGACTTAATACACTATTATATTAATATATGCCTATAGCAATATTAAATTTAAGGATACGTTCACCATTTATAAATAATTAACAAAGTAAAGATAATGAGTTGTACAATTTGGTGGGAAGCCTTTAATGCATGCAACATTTGTACTATCCCAAGACCTCCACGTGTGAAGTGGAGGTGTTTAATACCTCACTCCTATGTATCCCACTTGTATATATCCGAGTATTGCATAGGTTCGTGGTAAAATAAATACAACATTTTTAATATACTCTACTTAATAGAAATTTATTTTGAATAAAACCTCTATAAAATAATAATATTATTTTAACATATCTAGATCTACTATCTCCTCTTAAAATATTAATAAATTATAAAACTATTATAAAAGAATGTATAGCTATATCATAACTAAAGAATTTTATAAATATCAAAAATATTTTTGAAAGATAACTAACTATAACTTTTTACCAAATTCTAATTTAATTTAAACATTCCGCAACACGCTCGGTATAAATTATATTCTCAAACGAACTGCCCGAAAATCGAATTGTCAGTCCCAACAAGTCATAAATAACTTGGGGCAGTTATAAAAAAGCTCTAAACACCGAGAACGTATGAAAAAAAGGGAAATGACCGGGAAGGTCATTACAACATCCACGACTAAAAGGACTTCATCCGCAAAAGTCAAGAGTAAGCACATAACTGAAGACGTGAACAAGTAGGGATACTGGGCTCGCATATCATGTTCAATCTCCCAAGTGGCCTCCTCAACCGGATGGTGAATCTATTGTACCTTAACCACTAGAATGTCCCGGGAGCTTAACCGTCTGACATGTCTGGCTAAAATGGACACAGGCTCCTCCACAAATGCTAACTTATCATCTAACCGAACTGAGTCCCGCTGAAGCACATGCAACTCATACGGAATGTACTGTCGCAGCATAGAAACATGAAACACTGGGTGGATAGCTGAAAATACCAGAGGTAAAGCTAGCACATAAGCCACCTCTCAAACTGTTCGCAGAATCTTAAAGGGTCAAATATATCTGGGGCTAAGCTTACCCTTCCTACCAAACTGCATCACACCCTTCATGGGAAATATTCATAAGAAGACCCTATCACCAACTCTGAATTTCAATGGGTGATGTTACGATCTGCAGAACTCCTCTGTCTACTCTAAGCTGTCCGCAGTCTATCCTGAATCACCCGAACTCGGTCTAAAGTATCTCGGAGCAAATCTATGCCACGAGGATTGACCTCTGAAGTCTCGAACCATCCAATTGGATACTGACACCATCTACCATACAAAGCCTCAAACGGAGCCATCTGAATGCTGGAATGAAATCAATTATTATACGCGAACTCTGCTAAAGGCAAGAACTGATCCCACTGACCCCCAAAGTCTAACACACAAGCGCGGAGCACATCCTCCAATACCTAAATTGTCTGCTCCGACAACCCATCAGTTTGAGGATGAAATGCAGTACTAAGGACCATCTGAGTACCCAACTCTTCCTGGAAAGTCCGCCAAAAATTGGAGCCCAATACCTAAATTGTCTGCTCCGACAACCCATCAGTTTGAGGATGAAATGCAGTACTAAGGACCATCTGAGTACCCAAATCTTCCTGGAAAGTCCGCCAAAAATTAGAGGTAAACTGAGACCCTCTGCCTGAGATAATAGATATTGGCACTCCATGTAGGTGAACCACCTCGTGAATATATACACGAGATAATCTCTCAGCACTGTAGGAGACTCGAACAGGGATAAAGTAAGCGAACTTAGTCAACCGATCCACAACGACCCAAATACTATCAAAACCACGGGAGGTGCGAGACAATCCAACAATGAAATCCATAGTGACCCACTCCCATTTTCACTCGGGAACGGGCAACTGCTGAAGCAACCCACTAGGTCTCTGGTGCTCGGCTTTTACCTACTGACAACAAAGGCATCGAGCTACAAACCCTGTTATATCTCTTTGCATACCGCTCCACTAATAGTGCTGCCTCAGATCCCAATACATCTTAGTTGTCCCAGGGTGAATAGAATACCTAGAGCGATGCGCCTCGTGCATAATCAACTGAATCAAATTTCCAAACCTCAAAACACAAATACAGTTGTCAAACCTCAAAACACCATCATAACCCAAGCTATCTCTCTCAGACTCACCCCTCAATACCATATCTCAAATGCTACAGAGATCGTTCTCCTCAAACTGACGACTTTGAATCTGCTCCAGCAAAGTAGATATCGCACCAACACAAGCGATAACCCTCCCGAGGTCAAAAATATCCAAATGCACCATCGAGTTAGCTAAGAAATGAATTTCCAAAGCCAACGACTGTTGAGAGACTGGAATGAAGGCTAAGCTACTCATATTCCGGCTTAAGGCGTCCGCTACCACATTCATCTTTCCCGGATGATAGAGAATAGAGATATCATAGTCCTTCAGCAACTCAATCCACCTGCGCTGCCTTGAATTAAGAACCTTCTGAGTCATAATATGCTGAAGACTATGGTGGTCTGTAAAGATCTCACAATGAACACCATAGAGATAATGCCTTTAAATTCGCAGTACGAACACAACCTCTGCTAACTCCAAATCATGAGTGGGGTAATTACATTCGTGCACCTTCAGTTGCCTCGATGCGTAAGTAATGAAACGACCCCACTGCATCAGAACACATCCCAAACAGATACCAGATGCATCACAATACACGGTGAAACCCTCGCCCTCAACTAGAAGAGTCAACAAAGGGGAAGAAGTAAGTCGATCCTTAAGCTTCAGAAAGCTCGCCTCACAATCCTCAGACCATTGAAACAAAACCTCCTTCCTAGTCAGTATGGTCATAGGAGATGCAATAAACGAGAATCTCTCAACAAACCATCTGTAATATCCTGCCAACACAATAAAACTGCGAACCTCGATAGACGACGTGGGCCTAGCCCAACCTCAAAGAGCCTCAATCTTTATTGGATCTACCATAATATTGTGTTTGGATACAACATGCCCCAAGAAAGCTACAGACTCAAGCCAAAAATCACACTTTGAGAATTTGGCATAAAGCCGGTGACCTCTCAAAGTGTGGATCACAATCTTCAAATGTTGCTCGTGCTTCTCGCTATTTCTCGACTAAACCAAGATGTCATCGATGAACACAATCACAAAAGAATCCAAGTATGGCCTGAATACACGATTCATCAAATCCATGAAAGTTGCTGGAGCATTAGTCAACCCAAAAGACATCACCAGGAACTCATAATGGTCGTACCAAGTCCTGAAGGTTGTCTTTGGGATGTCCTCATCCCTAACTCTCAACTTATTATATCCATATCTTAAGTCTATCTTTGAGAATACCATTGCACCGTGAAGTTGACCAAACAAATCATTGATACAAGGCATAGGATACTTATTCTTTACCGTCACCCTATTTAGCTTCCTGTAATCAATACACATTTACATAGACCTATCCTTCTTCTTTACAAATAGAGCTGGAGCACCCCACGATGACACACTCGACCTGATAAAACCCTTTCCCCAAAGATCCTCAAGTTGACTACTCAACTCTCTCAACTTAGCAGGAGCCATACGATAAGGAGCCATAGAAAAGGTCGAGTGCCCAGCTCGAGGTCAATAATGAACTCTATATCACGCTCAGTATAAAGGCCAGGTAGGTCAGTCGAGAATACATCAAAAAACTCACGAACAATCGAGATGGAGTCTAGTGACTGACTCTCAATGCTAGCATCCCGAACGTAAGCAAGGAATGAATCACATCCCTTCGCCATCAATCTATGAGCCCAAAAATATAAAATAATCCCCCTCGGTGTGCTGCTAACAGAACCCTGCCATATCATCGGGGGTACACTGGGCATGGCTAAGGTAACAGTCTTGGCAAAGCAATCCAAGACTGCATAATGAAAAGACAACCAGTCCATGCCCAGAATCACATCAAAGTCTACCATGGCCAATACAATAAAATCAACTTGAGTCTCAAACTCCTGAATAGTCACCAGACATGATCTATGTACCTGATCCACTACTAAGAAATCACCAACGGGGGTAGACACACGTAAGGGTATAGATAATAACTCAGAACATAAACCCAACTGTGGTGCATAATAAGTAGATTCATAGTAAAACGTAGATCCCGGATTAAATAATGCAGAAGCTGGATGATGGCATATGGAAATCGTACTAGTAATCACCGCATCCAAAGCCTCAGCCTCTGGCCTAAACAAAATGGCATACAACTGACATTGGCTACAAAAGTCTGAGCACCGACCTGACTACCAATCCGACCTCCCTGCGCTCCACCTCAAGAACCCTGGGGACTACCCCCAACGACCCTGTACACCACCTCTACCTGCTAGGAGTATAAATCTGATGGGTTGTATCATCTGAACTAAAGGCTCAATCGTCCTACGCTGAGGACACTCAAGCGTAAAATGACCAATAACCCCATAAGTATAAAATGCTCTCGGATTCTTGCTCGACCTAGAAAATTTGGCTGATTCGATATGACCACCTCTAGTCGATGAACTGGACTGACCACGTCCCTAAGGCTGACTACCAGAACTACCATAGGTGGGCAAACCCCTATCAAAAATTTGCAAGGATGACTATACGAGACTACTAGGCTGAACTTGTTACTGAAAAGACTGTTGTTGTTGCTGCTGAGGGTCCTTACCCTGAAACCTGCGACCTCTGAACTGCGAGTTGCTGTGACTGCCACTTTAACTACCCTGGAATCAGGGTTTCTTATAGCTTCCCCCTTGGGCCTTGATATCCATATCCTCGATCACATACACATGCTCCGCTATCTCAGCAAAGGACTTCTCTGAAGTCACTAAACTCCATGTAGCTCTACGAAGCGATAACCGCAATCCTCTGACAAAACATCTAATTCTCTCATACTCATTTGGCAAGATCGCAGTGGCATGCCTGGTTAAGTCATGAAATCTAGCCTCATACTCAACTACTGTCATAGACCCCTGTCTCAACTTGGAAAACTCATCTCGAAGATGCTCACGCATGCTGCGGGGCATATACTTCCCCAAGAACACCTCAGAGAACTGTTCCCAAGTAATGGATGGAGATCCATCTAGCTTGGAATCAATATAACATCTCTACCATCTCCTTACGACTCTATCAAACTGATAAGCAACAAAATCTACCCCGCGCGACTCCACTAATCCCAAATTTCTCAGCTTCTCCTCGCAGCTGGATAAGAACTCATAAGCGTCCTCTCATAGAGTACGCAAAAATTTGGGTGGAGCTAATCTCAAAAGATGAGTCAACATCTTCTGCACCTCAAGAGACATAAATGGATAGACTACTACCGGCTGTGGAACCACCGGTACAGGCGGAACCTCTACTTTAGGTGACGCAGCTGTAGGCTATACCCCAATACCAACTTCTTATACTAATGGCTGGGCTCCCTCAGCTGACGAACCTCTAACTAATCCCAACAAAGGCACCAAAGTGTCTTGGAGTACTGCAGCATCAAAAAATCCAGGTGGATCCTGGATTGCTCCCTGGCCCACCGACTGCTATGGCGGTGAAGCATCTGGAGCTATAACGGGATCAGGTGACTGGTTCCTAGAATGATCTCCGACTAGGGTTGCTACTGTGCCCTGCCTTCGACCTCTAGGTCGATCTCGGCCCCTAACTAGAGCCCTTGCTGCAGGCTCGGGGTTTCGACCCCCGGCTTTCGCACCACACATCCTTACCATCTGCGTAAAGAGTGAACCAAATGAAGATCAAAAACCAACATAGACTCGACGCACAGACATGAGTCAAGAAAATGAGAGACTCCCCTACAAATGCTCTTTAGCCTTCCGAGGATAGGATACAGGCATCCCCGCACCGATCCGCAGGACTCTACCACACATTGGCTCATGTACCGACGCTACCCATACAAACTAGACTCTGATACTAAGCTGTCACGACCCAATTTCTAAGTCATGATGGCTCCTACCATAACCCACTAATAGGCAAGCCAAACCCTAGCGCAGAGCGACAACCGACGGGCTAACAGGCAAAATCTTAGAAGAACAGAGATGAAGTGGAAGTAACCATACTAATAAGCATGCTAGAAATATAAAAACAAATAGAACCCAAAATATACATATATCAAGACTGAGAAGGAAAAGGACAGTATATAAAGTCAAGAACCCCTCCCAAGACCTGTTGAGGTCGATACAAGAGCAACTACTAAACATAAACCAAATATATAACATGTACAAAAGTCTCAAAAGAAAAATATTATACAGTAGTAGATTGAGTAGGATCTTCCTCGAACGTCAGTAAGCTCACCCTGCTCCAGAGTCAGTGCTGAGAAGAGAGTCACGACAAAACTATCGACTAGTACCCAGATCTGCATTGGGGAAAAAGATGCAGAAGTGCAGTATGAGTACCGGGCAACGGGTACTCAATAGGCATCATCGGCCGACTAAGCTCAATGTAATATAAGCAAGCTAAAATGCGAGGGTGCATGCTAAGTCCGTGGTATAAGTAACATAAGTAGCTGCCGAGGTGTATAGATATGCTTAGGAAATAAATAAATGTGATATCGAATAACGAGTAAATATATGCATAAGTAAACACACAAGTCAAACATAACCTATCTTGGCCCCCATAAACCCGATAGGCACACGAAAGAAAAAAACAACCCAGCCTAGCCCTCATAAATCGGCGAGACACATAAGAATAGTAAATACATAGTCACCAGTATCTTAAAGTTGTATCAGTATCCAGTAACCAAAATAACCAGAAAGAGTGCACAGGTCCTGAACCGGCACCAATGAGTAATAACAAGAGGCTAGACGGCGAAATTGAACCGGACATAGTGGGTAATAACAATAGGCCACATATATATAATACCCTTCGGACTCGAATCGAAACTCAGAGAACAAAAGTATCACAATCACGGTACCCAGTACCAGAACTCATAGTGTACCATAATTTGGGGCCGAACTCGAATCGAAACACCCAATAGTCAATAACCAAAATCATCATACCTGAATCAGTAGACAAAATCAAACGAAAACTCATCATAGCCAATAACCAGAACAGATCCAAATGTAACATCATAACCAATAAATAGGGAACATGTTAGTCCCAGGCCGAAGTCGAAGTACAGGTAAAAGGGCTGATCCATCATTTTCTACAAGGTAAGTCTACGGGTCTTCCTAGGTCCATAGTCTACTATTATGCAATATCTAAGTTAGTTTAGGTATCTAGAGTTGCTCATGACAAGGCGGGTCCCAATTTTATGCGAAGGCCTGTAATCCCGATCAAATGAAGTGTTATCAAGGGTTAAAATGCCAAACAGGACAACCGACTATAATTGGGGTGACTCAAACCTGTCACTAGCCTAATAGGTAATACTAGGGCTTAACTAATCCCAAAGATGTCAAAGTTCTGACAAGTTGACAAAAAGGGTAATGGGGCGCACTGCCGGGTCCCGAAAACCAAGTCTGGTTATACCTGTCTAAGTCTTGGCTAAGCCTATCTAAATCCTGGTTTAAGGTACTATAATAAAATTCCCTAACAAGAAACAAAAACAATAATACTATCCGACCCCAATAGGTCATCTGTGGTGTACCACGAGGATAATAGACCTGAAATGTATTCGAACAGCCCTATCCGGCCTAGAAGGCCTAAATCACAGCAAACCGCCACCATCAAGTCTATAATATCATCCCACAACACCATCACAATAGCATACATATATCACACATAAGCTCAATCTAAGTGTAAAGAAAACCTAGCCTACCTGGACGCCGCCGCAAGCCTGACAAAAGAACCAGCTATACAGGAGCCTTCCCCTTTCGAGAGGCGTTTGACTGCTGCCAAGCTACCAAAATAATAAACTATATGTTAAAATATGACTATTGATACCCATATTAAATTAGTTTGGAAAATGTTCGAATAGTCTACGTGGGGCCCGCTTGCGGTATCGCAAAATGAAAATCATCACAGCATCCCAAATAGCTCAGTGACCGATAGTCACAACTAGAACCATTATATCCGAGCTCAATATGTGGCTCAAATAGAAACAACAATACCAACGTATAGGAAAACTACCGTAAATACGATAAAACTTACCGAAATAACGACGATTACACGTCCATAAACACTCCCCACTAGAACCCGAGCTTGAATAACTTGACGTAGATAATTAATCAGTATGAAGCAGAAGTTATAACTATGTTGGTTTGACTTTCGTAGGGAAAGAATGAAAGAAAATAAGGGAAAGACTTAATTGTCATGCCCCGTATCCCAACCGGGTGGACTGGCACCCGGAGCCGACAAGTCCCGAGAGAACCAATCTTTACTCCTTTCTATTCATATGCATGCCATTAGGAACATCACCACCACGTAAGGACACAAAATTCTAATAGCGGAAAATCATGGAGCATATAATGTATACATTAAAGAAACTTGGCCGTTAGGTCCGTCAAGTCAAAAGAACATACATCTCTTTCTTTCACATTCATACACATACCCACATATGTCTACAAAAGCCTCTAGCAGAAATACATACAGGACCAACCTAGTTTTGGGGCAAGTCCCCCGCTTTATATAACATCTACAATACCAAAATCAATGTACAACTCGAACACGGAAATCGCCGAACCAACTGGAGCTCACCAAAGATCAATAGATGTCATGCATCTTACTGGGGAGGTGTACTAGTACCTGTGCCTGCAGCAAGTAAGGCAAATCTCATGAACACCATATCACAATTAATCCATCAAATCACCTTAATACACCTCATATCACATATCGGCCAAAATCCCATAATTTAAACTTATAGAAAAATAACAAGTTTAATAATATAATCACACCATACATATTGATATTTCATCCATACCATTCTCTTTCATCAAAACCACAAGTCATATTTCAAGTTACAATTCCATGGATAACACATCTTTTAGCAAAAAGCAAGAATGCATTATTTACACTTCTAGACATAACCACCATGATATACATACTCTTCCATGCATATAATATATTAATCCATAAGAATAATCACTTACCCAAGCTTGAAAAATGATGATCTTGCTCCAAAAGATGGCTTAGGGTCCTTAGGGTTTGAGAGAATTTTTGGGAAATTTCTAGAAATGTGATGTGTGTTTCTTTGAATAAAAATCAGATTTTCCACATATATATAGGCCCTCAAGTCTTCTTGGCATTAAATTCCAAGTTTAATTGGTCAATGGTAGGAATATGGGTCATTTGGCCCATGTCTTTTCCTTATTTTGGGCCTTTTATTGAGCCCAATTCACTTAACCCAATAAAATCAATAATTTCTCATGTTTAAATCATTTAATACATGTTACAAAAATATTCCCACTCATGCGATTCATATTCATAACCTCAATCCCAAAAACAAGTGATTCTAGCCACGTATGACTTATTTTGATCAAAAGGGTAAAACCGTCATTTGGATGCCAAATTCGTCCACGAATAATCTTATAAAAATGGAATTCCAATATAATACTTCAATTATTCCATGTCTAGGCTCGTTTTTGTAGAAGAAATGTGGTAAAAAGCGGCCCGGTACATCCCCGGGCACCCTTGGGACTTAGAAAAATTTCCAACATTTGAAAGGTGCGCACAAGCAGCCTGGCATGCCCTTGGGCGGGCCAAATTGCTGAGTGTGCCCAAAAAATTTGGGCAATTAGTGACCTGGCACGCCCTCTGGCGCGCCTGACCCTATTTTTTGACAAATTTTGTTCTTCGACTTTTCTTTGCGGATTCGGTTAGATACTTCAAGTTCTATTCTTTAACTTACTTCTTACCTTTAATATCCTTTGTTTGGAGGTCCTCCAAGCCTCGTTTTTAACCCCACAAATGTTCCACAAAGTCACAAAACACTTCCTACGAAAGTCTAACCATATGTACGAGGGCCAATATCAACTATATCCTCAATAACATTACAAAATACATACTTGTGGCTCTCGACACCTAAGTAAACATTATTCAACGTCGTCAAGTAGGGTCGGGAAGGTACGGGGTGTTACATTCTTCCCCCCTTAGGAACATTTGTCCTCGAATGTTGACAATATCGTTTCAATTACAACAAATGCATCTCTATATTAGCATACATATACATAAACACTTAAGGCTCATGGATACTTACTTTTTATTGCTCCACTTCCGTACTTTGAACTTCTTCGTCCATTTGAAATAGATAGGGATACTTGGATTTCATCATTTCCTCAGCTTCCCATGTGATCTCCTCTACTTGTTGATTGCGCCATAGTACCTTTACAGAAGCTATGTCTTTATTCCTCAACCTTTTTACTTGTCGATCTAGAATAGCAATGGGTACCTCTTCATAAGTAAGATCCTCTGTAACTTGGACATCTTCAGCGGGAATAATACGGGATGGATCCCCTATGCACTTTCGAAGCATCGAAACATGAAACACTGGATGGACTGAGGAAAGTTATTGAATAGTGCTAATTCATACGCAACTTTCCCAAATCTTCTAATAATTTCATATGGGCCTATGTAACGTGGACTAAATTTTCCTTTCTTTCTGAATCGCATTACCCCTTTCATCGGTGACACCTTTAAAAATACCCAATCACCTATGGGGAATTCAAGGCCTCTTCTTCTAACATCAGCATATGACTTGTGGTGACTTTGGGCCGTTTGTAACCGCTATTGGATCACTTTAAATTTCTACATAGCCTGATGAACAATATCCGGCCCAAGTAAAGCAGTTTCACCCGCTTCAAACCATCCAATTGGTGATCTACATTTCCTTCCGTACAAAGCTTCATAAGGTGCCATTTTAATAATTGAATGATAGCTATTGTTATAAGCAAATTCAATAAGAGGAAAATGGTCATCCCAACTGCCTTGAAAATCTAACGTGCACGCTCGTAGCATATCTTCAAGTGTTTGAATAGTACGTTCTACTTGTACATCAGTCTGAGGATGGAAAGCCGTACTCAGATTCACCTTTGTACCCAAACTCTGCTGAAAAGATCTCCAAAAATGCACAGTAAATTGAGCTCCCCTGTTTGATATAATGGAGATAGAAATCCCATGTAACCGCACTATTTCTTTAACATATACTCTTGCATAATCCTCAGCTGTATAGGTGGTCTTAACTGGTAGGAAATGCGCTGACTTGGTAAGCCTGTCCACTATAACCCATATCGAATCAAATCTTCGCAGTGTACGAGGCAAACCTGTAGTAAAATCCATGTTTATCATATCCCATTTATAGACTGGAAGATTGATACATTGCATATAACCCCCTGGTTTCTGATGCTCTACTTTCACTTGTTGACAATTCGGGTATTGAGCGACAAATTCTGCAATGTTCTTTTTCATATTTCCCCACCAATACACTTCTTTTAAATCATGGTACATTTTAGTAGCACCCAGATGAATAGAATAGCGCGAATGATGCGCCTCTGTCATAATTCGTTACCTCAGCTCATCTACATTTGGTACACATAATCTACCTTGGCATTGGAGCACCCCTTCTTGTGCAAGATCAAATACCTTTGTCAAATTTTGTTGTACATTTTCCTTTAGCTGTAAACTACTTCTCTTTCACTTCAGCTATTAAGGAGGATTCCGCTGCATTTTGCACAATAACCCTTTCATCTGGAGATTCAATAAAGTGAACTCCCAAGCTGGCTAGTTGATGTAGATCTTTGATTATCTCTTGCTTTTCAGTCAACTGGCCACTATTGCTTTCTACTGCCTTGCGGCTCAATGCATCAGCTATCACATTTTCTTTGCCTGGATGATAAAGAATGTAAATATCATAGTCTTTTAAGAGCTCTAACCACCTTTGTTGCCTCAAATTGAGTTCCTTCTGCTTAAAGATATATTGCAAACTTTTGTGATCAGTATAGATATCAACATGAACTCCATACAAATAATGACGCCATATCTTTAAAGCAAAAACCACCGCTGTTAATTCAAGATCATGTGTGGGATAAGTTTTCTCATGTGGCCGCAACTGTCGTGAGACATATGCTATGAAATTACCGTGTTGCATCAATACACATTCGAGGCCAACCCCGAAAGTATCACAATACACTGCATAACCTTCAGTGCCTTCGGGAAGTACTAAAACTGTTGTGGAGGTTACTTTATCTTTTAACTCTTGGAAACTTTTATCACACGCATCATTCCACTGAAATTTAACGGCCTTATGTGTAAGCTTTGTTAACGGTGCAGCAATGGAGGAAAAACCTTCCACAAATCTTCGGTAATAATGTGCCAGTCCAAGAAAACTACGAATCTCTGTGGGTGTCGTAGGTCTTGGCCAATTTTTCACTGCTTCAATCTTCTGTGTATCAACCTGTATCCCTTCAACTGATACAATGTGACCCAAGAATGCGACGGATTTTAACCAAAACTCACACTTGGAGAACTTTGCATGCAACTTACGCTCACGAAGTATCTGTAACACCTGCCGTAAGTGATTAGCATGGTCCTCTGGTGATCTTGAATAAACCAGGATATCATCTATAAATACCTTCACGAACACATCTAGAAATAGCTTAAACATGCTATTCATCAAATCCATGAACACAACCGGTGCATTTGTTAGTCCAAATGACATAACTAAAAATTCATAATGGCCATACCGTGTTCGGAAAGCTGTCTTGGGTACATCTTCTTCTATAACTCTGACTTGATTGTAACCCGACCTCAAGTCAATCTTTGAAAAACACTTGGCACCCTGTAATTGATCAAACAAATCATCAATTCGAGGGAGGGGATATTTGTTCTTGATCGTTACCTTATTCAATTGCCGATAGTTGATGTACATTCTCAATGTGCCATCTTTCTTCCGTACAAATAAAATCGGTGCACCCCACGGGGACATATTAGGCCTGATGAAGCTCTTGTCCAGCAAATCTTTCAACTACTCCTTCAATTCAGGCAATTCTGCTGGAGCCATTCTACATGGAGGAATAGAGATAGGCTGAGTGCCTGGAATCACATTAATGCTAAACTCTACTTCCCGTTCTGGGGGTAAGCCTAGAAGATCCTTTGGAAATACATCAAGAAATTCATTGACCACTGGAACCGACTGTGGAGTTAGTGGTTCCACATCATTATCTTTCACTCTTACTAAGGGACATATATAACCCATAGCAATCATTTTCCTGGCTTTCAGATAGGAAATAAATCTTCCTCGTGGTGCCCCTACATCACCCTTCCATTCAAGAACATTCATTTGTGGGAAATGAAAATGTACCTTCTTGGCCCGACAATCTACCGTGGCATAACAAGAAGCCAACCAATCCATCCCCATTATCACATCAAAATCTACCATGTCTAGTTCAATGAGATCGTCTAACGTATCATGACCACACACAGTTACCACACAATTATGATATACTCTTTTTGCAACAATATATTCACCAACCGGTGTAGAAACTTCAATTGACTTAATTAATAATTCTGGTGCTTTTGTAAATTTTGCAGTAATCAATGGAGTAACATAGGACAATGTAGAACCCGGGTCAGTCAATGCATATACATTATATGAAAATATAGATAATGTACCTGTGACGACATTAGGAGAAGCCTCTGAATTCTGTCGGCACACTAAAGCATAAGTGCGATGCTGAACCCCTCTAGTACTGGTTGCTCCTCTGGCACCTCTACCACGCCCCGCCAGCTGTACACCTCTGCATAGGGAAGGGACCGATGATGATGATGCAACGGTCGATCCCGCAGGTCGCGCCACATTAGCCAAGTCTCTTCGTAGGCGGTCTCTCATCATATGCCCTGTCATACCGCACCAATAACAACCATTCATACCCCACCGACATTCACCTGAATGAAATCGTCTACAATACTGGCACAACGGGCGAACAGATCCTGCCGTCTGTGAACATGAACCACTACCCCCGCTACTTTGCCCGGCTAGATTAAAACCTCTAGACCCTCGGAAGTGAGAGGAAGTGCCTGCTGTGAAATGAGAAAATGAAGGCCTAGGTGGTCAATTAAAACTCCGAGGCCTGAACTCTGCTTGGGACGCCATAGATTGTCCTGTGGATCTAGCCCTATTGGACGACCCTTCTTCAAACCCTTGTGTTCTTCTCCGTTGCATCTGATCTTCCATTTTCTATGCAAAGTATTCTAGCTATATCCATATCCCAATTTAGGGCAGCAATAGTGCAGTCTCGTACCAAATATGGATCCAACCTATCCACATACCGATGTACTCTATCTGTTATTGTGGACATTACGTTTGGAGCATAACGAGCCAAGGAATTAAATTACAGACTGTATTCCCTGACACCCAGATTCCCTTGACGGAGATTTACGAACTGATCTGCATGAGCCTCACGGATCTCATAGGGAAGATAGTGATCCAGGAATGCCGCTTTAAATTCTTCCCATGTAGGGTGGCTTGCACCAATACCACGAGCTTTCTTCCAGTCCTCTAACTTTATTGGGAAAACAACATTATTGGAAATATAACCTTAGTGGAAACATTGGACAATAATCCATGAATAAGAGACATGTGAATCATAATTGATCAATAAGTAGGGAACATGTGATAATGACCATTGATAACCGGATATAGGATACCTTAGCACATTTTGGGATAGAACAAGTGTAATGTCAATGTGAATACTATTTGCTGTAGAAGGATACGGACAGAGTAACCTTACATACCTTGTATTCTCAATATGAATATACAATCTTAAATGTGCATACAATAGTTCCGCTCCTTCCTTATGTTTCACTCTACAACACAAATACATAACGGCGTTTACATTAACCACCAACTACCTTACAAATGCATATGACAACAATAAGTTACATGTTTGGCTTAAAAATGTCATTTCCCTATTTTTTGAAAAATTTTGTTCTTCGACTTTACTTTGCGGATTCGGTTAGATACTTCAAGTTCTATTCTTTAACTTACTTCTTACCTTTAATATCCTTTGTTTGGAGGTCCTCCAAGCCTCGTTTTTAACCCCACAAATGTTCCACGAAGTCACAAAACACTTCCTACGAAAGTCTAATCACATGTACGAGGGCCAATATCAACTATCTCCTCAATAACATTACAAAATACATACTTGTGGCTCTCGACACCTAAGTAAACATTATTCAACGTCGTCAAGTAGGGTCGGGAAGGTACGGGGTGTTGCATTAATACACACTATTATATTAATGTATGCCTATAGCAATAGTAAATTTAAGGATAAGTTCACCATTTATAAATAATTAACAAAGTAAAGATAAAAGACACTTCCAACTTCTTAAGCATTCTGGTATACCATTTCTTATCTTTCGCCTTTGAATCTCATGATAATTTTAACAAAATATGTCCAAAAACTAATAGATTTTATGCACAAACACATGTAAAATAATAATTTAGAAATATTAAAAAAATGAAGGTGAAGAAAGTTTAGTTGCTACTGTTAACAAATATTAAATGTAAAACAACTATTAACAATTTGAAATTAAAATATCTTGTAGACATTGCTACTGTTATGTAAAGTTTAATTGTCTCTTTATACATGCCTTATACATTACTAATCTGATTCTTAAAAGGTGAAATTATAAACACAAAGACCAAAAAAAAAAACTTGGAATCCTAGCATAAAGCTAGCAACGAAAGTAGAAAAATTCCAAGATAATTTTTTTTCTTGCTTTGTCTTGATAATGGAAATTGACAAACCTAATGTAATAAACTCTCATGAGCATAAAAAAAGAAATTGAAAAACCCGGAAAGCAAGCTAACGAAAGTGACTTTCAACTATATATAATAGAGAGGTCTCATTATAATTCTAATCTCTACAAATAAGTATAAACCTAAGACGTCAAGCTCCGATTTTTCAGTGTAATTGAACTGTTTTCTATCCGTATAATCACACCAACAGACCTTACAATTGTTGACACAATCCTCGTCTTCATACTTTCTTCACTGGATTAGAGAGCTCCTCTAGTCTTCCACACACAAGAATTGTCGAACATGGAAATCTTTCTATGGAAATTGCATTGAAAGAATTAAATTTATAGGCCAAGAATTATAGGTTTTGGAATATGAAGATTCACTTAAAAATCTTAAAGGTCAAGTATTAAAACAAATCAAAGACAAAAAAGATAAACTACGAGCATTAATTTTGAAAGATCAAAACACGTATATGTACCTATTTAAAGGGGCTATTAGTATATTAATATGATATGATTACTATTTAATATTTAATTAATTAAATGTTTTATAATATGATTTTAATGTAGTATAGGGGTAAAATGGTAATCCAACTTTGCCCCTAAATTCTTTCCACTTTTAGTATTCTTTCCACTTTTAGTATAATCATTAATCATTAATCATTAATTTTGGAAGATGAAAACACGTACATGTACCTATTTAAAGGGGCTATTAGTATATTAATATGATATGATTACTATTTAATATTTAATTAATTAAATATTTTATAATATGATTTTAATATAGTATAGGGGTAAAATGGTAATCCAACTTTGCCCCTAAATTCTTCCCACTTTTAGTATAATATGATTCAGGGCTAATAGTTCAGCAGTTTGTGATTTTTCACTGAATTGCATTTATCAGATTCAAACAGAACAACGGATGACAGAATTCAAGAATCTTATATCATGTTCCTTTCCTCATTCTCCATTGAGCTTTGGCAACACCTACATCAAAAACTGTTTTGACATATCACACGTCTACCGCTTAATCTTGTACATTCAGCAAAGGAATATAGTGTTAAACTATCATGCCTAGCTACTTTGTATAGTTTCAAAAGAAAATGTAATGGAACTATGGAAGAGGAATGTGGAACTGTCTACCATTACTTTCCTCTATTCAATTATGAATTTCTGGTTGCTGGTTCAGAAACAGCAAGACGAACAACTTATCTTAGATGTAATTGTTGTGCATATTCTCTTAAGTGATGGTGGAAAGTTACAATGACTAGTGAGCTTAGATCAGACTCTTTTTAACCTTGAATGAAGTCTTTATGAAATGTAAAGGAGCTGCTCTTGGGTAACTTGCATGATCTAGATGAAATGGAAACAGATCTTCTTCGCGCCTCTAGATTAACATACTTTTGAAAGCTTGCAAGCTTTCGAAAACCCAAAACCAGGATGTTGAAAAGGTCGATTAAATCAAGGAGCAGTAGGAATTAGAATAAAGGCACAATCTTTGTTAGAAATTCAAATGCTATGGTATTTTATTTGGATCAATAACATTACACTGAAGGAAGACAATCTCATACATAAAAAAAAAAAGGGGCAGCCCGGTGTACTAAAGCACCCGCTATGCGCGGGGTCCGGGGAAGGGCCCCACCATAAGGGTGTATTGTACTCAGCCTTACCTTGGATTTCTGCTAGAGGTTGTTTCCAAGGCTTGAATCCGTGACTTCCTGGTCACATGGCAACACCTTTACCAGTTACTCCAAGACAATCTTATACATATAGATACACTATTTTGAAGCAAGAGCACTGTTACACAATGTATATAGATGCATTTTCATATAGAATGCATAGCATATAGAAAGACACTGAATAAAATTGTGAATACGAGTCAACTCAAGAAATTGGAGTGACTAAGTCCACGAATATTAGATCTACAAAAATATACAGTGTCCAGTACATACAATATTTAGTAAAACAATAGAAGAGATCCT
Source organism: Capsicum rhomboideum (assembly GCA_031232105.1). Lineage (NCBI taxonomy): Eukaryota > Viridiplantae > Streptophyta > Magnoliopsida > Solanales > Solanaceae > Capsicum > Capsicum rhomboideum. Next base: position 156,228,142 of record CP124714.1, read on the forward strand.
AACTAATTAAGATCATCGATGGCGGATCTAGTACTGAAAATGGCAGTGGAGATCCGGGTGCCGATAATAAAAGAGATTTGGAAGCTGATTAGTGGTGCAAAGGAAGATTTCGAACAGCTACTGGAAGAACTCGTTAGCTTAAAGGCCTTCCTACAGTACGCTGCGAAATATTGGAAAAGCAACAGCCAACAATGGAAACGTTTTGTGAACAAAGTTCAGGTTATTGTATATCAAGTTGAAGATCTCATTGCAAAGTTGCACCAAGAGAAACAAAACATTCTCACTAACTATGCTAATATTATAGTCTACTACACTTAACAATTTTCAAGAAACAAGTTCACAATTGTAGGTCACTACACATAACCATTTCAAGAAACAAGTTCACAATTTCAAGTCACTACACCTAACCATTTCAAAAAACAAGTTCATAATTTCAAGTCACTACACTTAACCATTGCAAGTCACTTCACTTAACGATTTTCAAGAAACAAGTTCACAATTGTAGGTCACTACACATAACCATTTTCAAGAAACAAGTTCACAATTTCAAGTCACTACACTTTACCATTTTCAAGTTACTAATTCACATTTCAAGTCACTACACCTAACCATTTCAAGAAACAAGTTCACAATTTCAAGTCACTACACTTAACCATTACAAGTCACTTCACTTAACGATTTTCAAGAAACAAGTTCACAATTGTAGGTCAATACACATAACCATTTCAAGAAACAAGTTCATAATTTCAAGTCACTACACCTAACCATTTCAAGAAACAAGTTCACAACTTCAAGTCACTACACTTAACCATTGCAAGTCACTTCATTTAACGTTTTTCAAGAAATAAGTTCACAATTGTAGGTCACTACACATAACCATTTTCAAGAAACAAGTTCACAATTTCAAGTCACTATGCTTAGCCATTTCAAGAAACAAGTTCACAATTTCAAGTCACTACACTTAACCATTGCAAGTCACTTCACTTAATGATTTTCAAGAAACAAGTTCACAATTGTAGGTCAATACACATAACCATTTCAAGAAACAAGTTCACAATTTCAAGTCATTACACCTAACCATTTCAAGAAACAAGTTCACAATTTCAAGTCACTACACTTAACCATTGCAAGTCACTTCACTTAACGATTTTCAAGAAACAAGTTCACAATTGTAGGTTACTACACATAACCATTTTCAAGAAACAAGTTCACAATTTCAAGTCACTATGCTTAGCCATTTCAAGAAACAAGTTCACAATTTCAAGTCACTACACTTTACCATTTTCAAGTCACTAATTCACATTTCAAGTCACTTCACTAAACCATTTCAAGAAACAAGTTCACAATTTCAAGTCACTACACTTAACCATTTCAAGTCACTTCACTTAACGATTTTCAAGAAACAAGTTCACAATTGTAGGTCACTACACATAACCATTTCAAGAAACAAGTTCATAATTTCAAGTCACTACACCTAACAATTTCAAGAAACAAGTTCACAATTTCAAGTCACTACACTTAACCATTGCAAGTCACTTCACTTAACGATTTTCAAGAAATAAGTTCACAATTGTAGGTCACTACACATAACCATTTTCAAGAAACAAGTTCACAATTTCAAGTCACTATGCTTAGCCATTTCAAGAAAAAAGTTCACAATTTCAAGTCACTACACTTTACCATTTTCAAGTCACTAATTCACATTTCAAGTCACTACACTTAACCATTTTCAAGAAACAAGTTAACAATTTCAAGTCACTTCACTCAACCATTTCAAGAAACAAGTTCACAATTTAAAGTCACTACACTTAACCATTTTCAAGAAATCTTATTCAAATTTTCAGTCACTACACTTAACCATTTTCAAGAAACAAGGGCACAATTTCAAGTCACTATGCTTAGCCATTTCAAGAAACAAGTTCACAATTTCAAGTCACTACACTTTACCATTTTCAAGTCACTAATTCACATTTCAAGTCACTACACTTAACCATTTTCAAGAAACAAGTTCACAATTTCAAGTCACTACACTTAACCATTTCAAAAAACAGGTTTACAATTTCAAGTCACTACCCTTAACCATTGCAAGTCACTACACTTAACGATTTTCAAGAAACAAGTTCACAGTTGCAAGTCACTACACTTAACCATTTCAAGAAACAAGTTCACAATTTCAAGTCCCTAGACTGAACCATTGCAAGTCACTTCACTTAACGATTTTCAAGAAACAAGTTCACAATTGTAGGTCACTACACATAACCATTTCAAGAAACAAGTTCATAATTTCAAGTCACTACACCCAACAATTTCAAGAAACAAGTTCACAATTTTAAGTCACTACACTTAACCATTGCAAGTCACTTCACTTAACGATTTTCAAGAAATAAGTTCACAATTGTAGGTCACTACACATAACCATTTTCAAGAAACAAGTTCACAATTTCAAGTCACTATGCTTAGCCATTTCAAGAAAAAAGTTCACAATTTCAAGTCACTACACTTTACCATTTTCAAGTCACTAATTCACATTTCAAGTCACTACACTTAACCATTTTCAAGAAACAAGTTAACAATTTCAAGTCACTTCACTCAACCATTTCAAGAAACAAGTTCACAATTTAAAGTCACTACACTTAACCATTTTCAAGAAATCTTATTCAAAATTTCCAGTCACTACACTTAACCATTTTCAAGAAACAAGGGCACAATTTCATGTCACTATGCTTAGCCATTTCAAGAAACAAGTTCACAATTTCAAGTCACTACACTTTACCATTTTCAAGTCACTAATTCACATTTCAAGTCACTACACTTAACCATTTTCAAGAAACAAGTTCACAATTTCAAGTCACTACACTTAACCATGTCAAAAAACAGGTTTACAATTTCAAGTCACTACCCTTAACCATTGCAAGTCACTACACTTAACGATTTTCAAGAAACAAGTTCACAGTTGCAAGTCACTACACTTAACCATTTCAAGAAACAAGTTCACAATTTCAAGTCCCTAGACTGAACCATTGCAAGTCACTTCACTTAACGATTTTCAAGAAACAAGTTCACAATTGTAGGTCACTACACATAACCATTTCAAGAAACAAGTTCATAATTTCAAGTCACTACACCTAACAATTTCAAGAAACAAGTTCACAATTTCAAGTCACTACACTTAACCATTGCAAGTCACTTCACTTAACGATTTTCAAGAAATAAGTTCACAATTGTAGGTCACTACACATAACCATTTTCAAGAAACATGTTCACAATTTCAAGTCACTATGCTTAGCCATTTCAAGAAAAAAGTTCACAATTTCAAGTCACTACACTTTACCATTTTCAAGTCACTAATTCACATTTCAAGTCACTACACTTAACCATTTTCAAGAAACAAGTTAACAATTTCAAGTCATTTCACTCAACCATTTTAAGAAACAAGTTCACAATTTAAAGTCACTACACTTAACCATTTTCAAGAAATCTTATTCAAATTTCCAGTCACTACACTTAACCATTTTCAAGAAACAAGGGCATAATTTCATGTCACTATGCTTAGCCATTTCAAGAAACAAGTTCACAATTTCAAGTCACTAGACTGAACCATTGTAAGTCACTACACTTAACCATTTCAAAAAACAGGTTTACAATTTCAAGTCACTACCCTTAACCATTGCAGGTCACTACACTTAACAATTTTCAAGAAACAAGTTCACAGTTGCAAGTCACTACACTTAACCATTTCAAGAAACAAGTTCACAATTTCAAGTCACTAGACTGAACCATTGTAAGTCACTACACTTAACCCTTTTCAACAAACAATTTCATAATTTCAAGACACTACGTACACTTAACCATTTTCAAGACATTAATACACAATTTCAAGTTACTACATTTAACCATTTTCAAGTCACAAGTTCACATTTCAAATCACTACACTTAACCATTTTCAAGAAACAAGTTCACAATTTCAAGTCACTACACTTAACAATTTTCAATAACTAATTTACATTTCAAGTCACTACACTTAACCATTTTCACTAAACAAGTTCACAATTTAAAGTCACTAAACTTAACCATTTTCAAGTCTTTAATTCACATTTCAGGTCACTACTCTTAACCATTTTCAAGACACAAGTGCATAATTTCAAGTCACTATGCTTAGCCATTTCAAGAAACAAGTTCACAATTTCAAGTCACTACGCTTAACAATTTTCAATAACTAATTTACATTTCAAGTCACTACACTTAACCATTTTCACGAAACAAGTTAACAATTTAAAGTCACTACACTTAACCATTTTCAGGTCACTAATTCACATTTCAGGTCACTACTCTTAACCATTTTCAAGACACAAGTGCATAATTTCAAGTCACTATGCTTAGCCATTTCAAGAAACAAGTTCACAATTTCAAGTCACTACGCTTACCCATTTTCAAGAAACAATTTCACAATTTCAAGTCACTACGTACACTTAACCATTTTAAAGTCACTAATTCACAATTTTAAGTCACTACATTTAACTATTTTCAAGAAACAATTTCACAATTTCAAGTCACTACGTACACTTAACCATTTTCAAGTCAGTAATTCACAATTTTAAGTCACTACATTTAACCATTTTCTAGTCACAAGTTCACATTTCAAGTCACTACACTTAACCATTTTCAAGAAACAAGTTCACAATTTCAAGTCACTACACTTAACCATTTTCACTCAACAAGTTCACAATTTAAAGTCACTACACTTAACCATTTTCAAGTCTCTAATTCACATTTCAAGTCACTACACTTAACCATTTTCAAGAAACAAGTTCACAATTTCAAGTCACTATGCTTATCCATTTCAAGAAACAAGTTCACAATTTCAAGTCTCTGCACTTTACCATTTTCAAGTCACTAATTCACATTTCAAGTCACTACACTTAACCATTTTCAAGAAACAAGTTAACAATTTCAAGTCACTTCACTCAACCATTTCAAGTCTCTAATTGACATTTTCAGTCACTACACTTAACCATTTTCAAGAAACAAGTGCACAATTTCAAGTTACTATGCTTAGCCATTTCAAGAAACAAGTTCACAATTTCAAGTCACTACACTTTACCATTTTCAAGTCACTAATTCACATTTCAAGTCACTACACTTAACCATTTTCAAGAAAAAAAGTTAACAATTTCAAGTCACTACACTTAACCATTTTCAAGTCTCTAATTCACATTGCCAGTCACTACACTTAACCATTTTCAAGAAACAAGTGCACAATTTCAAGTCACTATGCTTAGCCATTTCAAGAAACAAGTTCACAATTTCAAGTCACTACACTTTACCATTTTCAAGTCACTAATTCACATTTCAAGTCACTACACTTAACCATTTTCAAGAAACAAGTTCACAATTTCAAGTCACTACACTTAACCATTTGAACAAACAGGTTCACAATTTCAAGTCACTACCCTTAAACATTGCAGGTCACTACACTTAACAATTTTCAAGAAACAAGTTCACAGTTGCAAGTCACTACACTTAACCATTTCAAGAAACAAGTTCACAATTTCAAGTCACTAGACTGAACCATTGCAAGTCACTACACTTAACCATTTTCAACAAACAATTTCACAATTTCAAGACACTATGTACACTTAACCATTTTCAAGACACTAATACACAATTTCAAGTTACTACATTTAACCATTTTCAAGTCACAAGTTCACATTTCAAGTCACTACACTTGACCATTTTCAAGAAACAAGTTCACAATTTCAAGTCACTACACTTAACAATTTTCAATAACTAATTTACATTTCAAGTCACTACACTTAACCATTTTCAAGAAAAAAAGTTAACAATTTCAAGTCACTTCACTCAACCATTTCAAGAAACAAGTTCACAATTTAAAGTCACTACACTTAACCATTTTAAAGAAACAAGTTCACAATTTCAAGTCACTACACTTAACCATTTTCAAGTCTCTAATTAACAAGTGCACAATTTCAAGTCACTATGCTTAGCCATTTCAAGAAACAAGTTCACAATTTCAAGTCACTACATTTTACCATTTTCAAGTCACTAATTCACATTTCAAGTTACTACACTTAACCATTTTCAAGAAACAAGTTCACAATTTCAAGTCACTACACTTAAACATTTCAAGAAACAAGTTCACAATTTCAAGTCACTACTCTTAACCATTGCAAGTCACTACACTTAACGATTTTCAAGAAACAGTTCACAATTTCAAGGCACTACACTTAACCATTTTCAAGTCACTAATTCACATTTGAAGTCTCTACACTTAACCATTTTCAAGAAAAAATTTCACAATTTCAAGTCACTACTTACACTTAACCATTTTCAAGTCACTAATTCACAATTTCAAGTCACTACATTTAACAATTTTCAAGTTACAAGTTCAAATTTCAAGTCACTGCACTTAACCATTTTCAAGAAACAAGTTCACAATGCAAGTCACTACATTTAACCATTTTCAAGTCACAAGTTCAAATTTCAAGTCATTGCACTTCACCATTTTCAAGAAACAAGTTCACATTGCAAGTCACTACACTTAACCATTTCAAGAAACAAGTTCACAATTTCAAGTCACTGGACTTAACCATTGCAAGTCACTACACTTAACAATTTCAAGAAACAAGTTCACAGTTTCAAGTCACTAGACTTAACCATTGCAAGTCACTACACTTAACCATTTCAACTTCACAATTTCAAGTCACTAGACTTAACCATTGCAAGTTACTACACTTAACCATTTCAAGAAACAAGTTCACAGTTTCAAGTCACTAGACTTAACCAATGCAATCCACTACACTTAACCATTTCAAGAAACAAGTTCACAATTTAAAGGCACTACACTTAACCATTTTCAAGTCACTAATTCACATTTCAAGTCTCTACTCTTAACCATTTTCAAGAAACAATTTCACAATTTCAAGTAACTACGTACACTTAACCATTTTCAAGAAATAAGTTCACAATTTCAAGTCACTACACTTAACAATTTTCAGTCACTAATTTACATTTCAAGTCACTAAACTTCACCATTTTCACGAAACAAGTTCACAATTTAAAGTCACTACACTTAACCATTTTTAAGCCTCTAATTCACATTTCAAGTCACTTCACTCAACCATTTCAAGAAACAAGTTCACAATTTAAAGTCACTACACTTAACCATTTTCAAGTCTCTAATTCACATTTCAAACCACTACACTTAACTAAACAACTCAAAATGGTAAAAAGATACGAAGAATAAAAAAGAAATTAGCAAGATTGTACCCAGAATATAAAGAACTGACAAGTAATAAATCAAATCTTCACAGATTATCCCAGATAATACATATAATATCAGAAATAGAATATAAATATATAAAATATCTTAAAAAGAAAATATGAATAACGATACAGAAACCAGTGATAGTATTATATACCACAGAAAGGTATCAAAAAATCAGATAGAATTACTTAAACAACCTATGGATCTAAGAGAAGAATTACTTCATAGAAGAGATAGATTGCAAACCAATATATTTGCAGGAGTTAGTTACAAGTCTATATTAGCACAGAAACAAACAATACTAGACTTAGAATTAAAAGAACAACATTTAGAGTTAAAATACAAGTACGATTTAAAATGAATAAGGAAGAATACCCCGTACAAGAAAATTTTTTTATAGGATCAGAAGGTATAACAATAACAATAATTCATTCAAATCTAGGACGAAGATATAAAAAACTAGGTGACATTTTACACTTAATGCCAGACCAAAATTCGGAAAAACTAGAAGATAGCTTAACAACAATGGTAAGATTAACAAGAGAAAACAAAGAAATAGATCAAAAATTAGAAATAGAAAAAATCCGTGAACAAGCCAAAAAAGAAATAGAACAATTAAAAACTACACAAATAAAGCAGTCAGAACAATTAGAAAATGAAAATCCACTACCAGAATCACCTACCAGCTCATCAAGAATTAAAGAATTAGAATGCAAAAAATTGTACTATACCCAAATACCCTAAGAAAAAACAAGTAACTGAAATTCAAATACAAGAAGATTTATATACAAAATTACCTTTCATAAGTTATGAAATAGAAAGTGATGATAGTATATACAATTTGGAATCAGAAAACGAAAACGAATATAATTCTGAAGAAGAAAATCTAGAAACAAATTTAGAGAATCTAAATATCGTTGATATGTATTTTAAATTCCGTAAGATCGGCAAAGTTATATTTTAAAGGTTTTTGGGTAATGATACTATCAGGGTTTATTAGTTCAATTGTTACTAATATCTTATGTTTATGCCATCCTTGGAGAGGATTTTCATTATATAATGTTTCAAATTTATCTTGTATAGGTTTTAAGATGTTAATAGAAAACTTTATAATTTCTACTGATGTATCTTTTGTTTGAGTATTGTCTAATTTTTGTGTTATCTTTTCACTTCCTTTTATCCATGGAGTGGATTTTCTAGTTTTATTGTATGCTCTTTTAGCTCCTAATTTTATTTTACACGGTGTGGTAAACCACCAATGTGTTTTAGTTAGTATATGTGGGTATAGGTTATCTAGGAAGGGCATTCCTAGTAGCATATCTCTAGTTGTAAATTCATAATTGTATATTAATTTTATTGTTAGTATTTTATTCCATATTTGTATTTTAACATTTTTAGCTACATATGTAATCATACCTCCTTCATTATTAAATCCTGTTACTACTATGGGATATTTCACTTTTTCCCATTTACTTTCCGGTAGACAATTGTATCTACATAGATTAGCTTCTGCTCCTGTATCTATCATCGGTGTGTAATATCTGCTATTATATCCATCTACTATTGTCTTAGCAAGTATATATACTTTTGTCATTCCATTATTATTCTAGGTTCTACTGATAATAACTTTTTTGTTATTATAATAAATAACTAGTTGTCTGTCTTCTAGGTTATAGGGCTTAACTTGTTCTAACCATGTTAGTCCTAAGACAATATTTTCGTTTGTTTGTTCTTGTGTTGCTATAAATGGTATGTTAATTGGTATACCTCCTATAATTAATTCTTGGTTTGTTATTTCCTGTGTTTGACGTAATTCTCTAGGTAGATCTAAACATAGTTGTTCCTGATGTTTAATTTCATCTTCCGGTACTAGTTCTCTTGTAATATAATTTTCCTGTTCTCCAGTGTCTATTAATATTAAATATTTTCTCTGGTTTAATATTCCTGTTATATAATATTGGTATGCCTGTATTTCCATTGGTATTTTTTCTATTCTTCTAGATGTACTCATTCTAGATGATGTTGATGGGGTATCCATTATTCTTTTAGAAGAGGTTTTTATCCTATCTTGTACTATTTCTAAATCGGTTTCGATATCTAATTCCTTATAACTGTAATCATTATTGTCGATAGCTGTTACTATATTATCAAATGGGTTGTCTATCTTAATTTTATTTATTTTATTTACTGCTTTTACAGTATGTTGTGTGGTTAATACATATAAGTTTTTACATCTTGCTGTAAATATTTTACTTCCTGGTTCTAGTTCTATTCCTGTCATTTTCCAATATAATACTAATGATTTATCTATATTTTTATCATGTATGGCTACTGAATAGTTAGGGCTTACTATAAATGAAAATTTTTGGTATATTAGGTTACTTTTTACTGCACTGATTATACTTTTTTCTATTGGGTGTATTATTCTTTCATCTGCTCAATAAAGTTCTATCGGTGTATCTATTCCTTCTCTAAAACATGCTTTTATTAATATTTCTATTGCTCCTAAGTGGACATATGTTATATTACTTTTAGTTTTTAGTTTTTGTATTTCTTTATTTAGTTCTTTTTTGTTTATTATAGGTACCATAGCTTTTCCTTTAGCGTATTTACAATCGATTGTGTGTTCTCTTTGACTTACGACATAGTATTCTTCTTTTTCTTTTTTAAACCAATTTTTTACCGTGGGTACCTCTAATATTTTATCTATCCTTAGTGGTGTTTCTTGTTTCTTGATTGGGTCAAATATATTTGTATTAAATACTATCTTCTGACTAGTAGATTCTTCATCTTGGTGATCTTCTCGACTAATTATTTTTATACTATTTTCAGTCATAGTTATTTAGATTCTCTAAATTTGTTTCTAGATTTTCTTCTTCAAAACTATATTCGTTTTCGTTTTCTGATTCCAAATTATATATACTATCATCACTTTCTATTTCATAACTTATGAAAGGTAATTCTGTATATAAATCTTCTTGTATTTGAATTTCAGTTACTTGTTTTTTCTTAGGGTCTTTGGGTATAGTACAATTTTTTGCTAGATGTCCTAGCTTTCCACAATTATAGCATTTACATTCTGCTATTTTCTTTTTAGGTCTATATGGTTTTTTCTGTTTATAATTTTTTATATAATATCTCTTTCTTGGTTGTTTATATTTATACCTAGATTTATGGGGTTTGTATATTTTTGGTCTTTTCTTATATCGGTATTTGTTTGGCATTTTACATCCAAACTGGGGTGTTGTTTTATTTGTGCAACAAGTCATATTTTTTCCTAATATCTTCTCTAGTTTTTGTGTCTCTTTATATTTATCACATAGTTCTGTGAACCAATCTTGTAAGAATTTTATTCTGGATCCTAATGTATCTGATAAGCTAGCATTTTCCCAACTTTCAGTTATTTTTGTACTGAATGGTTCTGGTAATTTTGTAAAATATAATTTTCTAATATATGTACTTTCGTCACTATTATACAATCCTTTGTAATAATATTCTCTAAATGCACATTTATATTCATCTATGTAACACATATTACATATAGATAATTTATTCATTAATTGTCTATTTAGATTTTTATCTTTGTTTTGTTCTGCTATTTCTGTGGTCATGCTCCCGAACTCACTTCTTATTCCTAATTCATATTTATATAGTATATCTATATTTGATGTGGTTATTGTTCCTTCTGAATTTTTATTATTTCTTAGTGTAGCTAGACTTTCTGTTGTTAGATTATGTAACCATAGCTTTGTTGTTCCTATTAGTGTTCTTTCTATATATCCTGTTGTTTCTGCTATTGATATTTTATCGTCAACTAACTGTTTTGCAATATTTCCTAACTATAATTGTATTACTTTATTTATGTCTTTAACACAATCTAAGTCTAGGAAACTAGATTGTTCTGGTGTTTTATTTGGTGTCCATCTTGTATAATACCTTGTTCCTATTGTATAGTTAGGTGTAAAACTTGAAGTTCTTGGATTAGTATATTTTCTATCGTTTGATGTTGATGATGTACTAGGCTCGTCTTTCATATTTGTATTTACTTCTATTGGTTTAGCATTTGTTGTACTTATTTCTGGCATAGTGTCTAGTTGTGTTGTCTGATTAATTTGGTCTAGTATTTCTGTATATGTTTCACTATCTTGATCTTCTATTATTGTTTTGTCTGTATCTTCATTTATGTCATTTATGCTAATGTTGGCAAATTCTTCATTTAAGAAAAGGGTAGTTTCTTCATTTTGTATTTTTTCTTTTATTTTTTCTACTTCTTCTGCTAATTGTTTTTCTTTGTTTATCTTTTGACGTTCTTCTTTTTCTTGTAATTTTTTTTTCATATATTTGTTTTAAAAGTTCTAATTCTTTTTCTAATTCTTTAATTCTTGATGAGCTGGTAGGTGATTCTGGTAGTGGATTTTCATTTTCTAAGTGTTCTGACTGCTTTATTTGTGTAGTTTTTAATTGTTCTATTTCTTTTTTGGCTTGTTCACGGATTTTTTCTATTTCTAATTTTTGATCTATTTCTTTGTTTTCTCTTGTTAATCTTACCATTGCTGTTAAGCTATCTTCTAGTTTTGCCGAATTTTGGTCTGGCATTAAGTGTAAAATGTTACCTAGTTTTTTATATCTTCATCCTAGATTTGAATGAATTATTGTTATTGTTATACCTTCTGATCCTATAAATGTTTTTTGTTTTACGGGGTATTCTTCCTTATTCATTTTAAATCGTACTTGTATTTTAACTCTAAATGTTGTTCTTTTAATTCTAAGTCTAGTATTGTTTGTTTCTGTGCTAATATCGACTTGTAACTAACTCCTGCAAATATATTGGTTTGCAATCTATCTCTTCAATGAAGTAATTCTTCTCTTAGATCCATAAGTTGTTTAAGTAATTCTATCTGATTTTTTGATACCTTTCTGTGGTATATAATACTATCACTGGTTTCTGTATCGTTATTCATATTTTCTTTTTAAGATATTTTATATATTTATATTCTGTTTCTGATATTATATTTATTATCTGGGATAATCTGTTAAGATTTGATTTATTACTTGTCAGTTCTTTATATTCTGGGGACAATCTTGCTAATTTCTTTTTTATTCTTCGTATCTTTTTACCATTTCGAGCTGTTTTTAGGAGTTGTTTTTATCGGTCGCTATTTGGTGATAATTCTTATCCATATTCTAATATATTAGTTTTAGTTGTGTGTGTTTTATTCCTATGCTCTGATACCAGTTTTAGGGGTGTGGGTCCTTTTAGATTAATTGTATCCATTTATCTAAATGTTGCTTCAAAATATCTGTTACGTAGTGGAATTAATATCAGCATATGAGTTATATTTTCTAGTATTCTTTGTAAGTATGTCGTATCTTGGGTTCTATTAAATAAGTCTAGGTTGTATTGTATTAGAGTTGCTGTTTCTCTTATTTCCCCTACAGTTTGTCTCCAGTTTTCAAACTGTTCGTGGTTCATTTAATCAATATCTGGGTAATCTAGATAGTCATCTTCTAGATAAGCATTATCAGTATATGATACAATAGCTTCTATCCAATTATCTTGCATTAATTCTATAACTTCATAGGTCATTAGTAAGTCATAAATTTTTCTAGTGCTATCTGTATCTAATCTTTTAAGTATGTATAAAAGTAGTATCTTATAATTTTCATCTTCATTTATTAAATAATTATTTGTTCCTAGTTGATAATTGTCCATAATTTCTATTCGTGTGTTTAAATCATTATTCCTTCTAATCTCTATTGTATTATCATATCTATCATGCAGTAATACAGTATGCTTAACATGCTTGTTGTGTCACTACTATGGGTTTCGACCTTAATCAGTTACCCTAACAATGCCTCAACATTAGTCTACTACCCTCTTTACGGCTTTCTTTGCCTTTCTTTGGTTTCGACTCTTAGAATGGCTTAGTCTGGGCTTACTTACTCGCGGCTTACCTAACCATAGCAAACTTACTTAAGCAGTTTAGCATAATCATACTACTATATGATAAACATTAATAATAATCTAGAGACTATCAGGAATATGAGATTTAGTTACACATAGGTGGACATGAGTGTACCTTAGCTGTTATGTTTTCTGTGGTATGTGACACAGAGGTGTGTATATCCTGATTATCTGAGTTTTCCATGAGAATACATGTTAAAATATTTTATTTATTGATATCTAAGAAATGATCAGCACATGAGCGGGGGGGGAGAGAGAAGAGTCTGCTGAGAGAGGAATTCTCAAAGCTTGCTCTTCTTATGAGAGTTACACACATATATATATACATAAGGATTGGCTGTCGGCTAATCCGAAAGGCCAATTACTATTCTATGATAGAGACTTTTGCCCTTTCAAAAAAGTAAGATGTGCACAGTAAAGTTACTGTACACTTTTTGACTTATTCACTAAAAAACGAAAAAAGAAAAGTAAAGGAATATAATAATTACATCTTTTCCTTTTCTTATCTCTTTCTTTGTCGGTTTTTTGTCGGTAGGTCAATTCCGTCGGTAGCTTGTCTACTGACTGGGTCTTGTCTTTTATTCTAGCTGAACATCTGGGATATGTACTGTATCTCCTCAGTTACATTTTGAACATTGATGATCTATGTATTTTGGTCCTATCATCTGGCAATATCTTGTTAGTAGTTCTTCTGAAATAAAGTCCTTTTTCAAGGCTCTTGTCATAGGTAGTTCTTTTGGTCGTAGTAATGAAAGAATTCATTGACGGACTTCCTCCATATCTGCTAATCGTAGTTCTCTTGAGTTTGAATATATCATAACTTGGTTTCTAGCTGAATATTTCCATATAGCTTTGCCATTAGTGTAGTTATGCATTAGCTCCTGGATAATAGTATTTATTCCTATCAATCTTTTATTTGCATAAAAACTGGGTATATCTTCTTCTTTTATCTCTGGTTGGGGACTAATTTCTTCTGGTATTATCATTTCTCTAGTTAATCCCATTTTTACTACTTGTATAACTGGTTTGATTCCTGTGTATAGTATTTTTGCTGGGGCTGTATAACATTTGACATAAAAGAATGTTCCTCGGGTAATTCGCATGTAGGTAGTGAATGCTGAATATAATTCGGGTATCTTTTGTAATTCGTTTCCTGTAGATGTGTAGACTGTGTTTAGTAGTCCAAAATCGTAACATGTCTTGACTAGATTGGCATTTGTGCCAGGTTATGCTATTAACTTGTTATATCCTTGCAGCTTCTGGGTAATATAATCAGTTTCTGGATTTGTAGTAGTGGTAGATCTTGGTTTAAGATTTAGGTATGTTTGGATTTGATGTAAATTTTTGATATATGAGCTGGAAATATGATCGTATATCTGTTTGTCTTTGTTTAAACTGGCTGCATATGTTGTGGTTTGTGGGGTTGGTATATTTACTTGTGGTATTTTTTGGACAAATGGTTTGTTAAACAAACTGTTTAAATTGTTGTTAGCTGGTCTTTTACTAGCTGCTTTGCTTGGTCCTGTGCTGCTTGTTCCTGCAACTGCATTAACTAAATTGTTATGAGTTTTTAGGAGTGTCTCAACGTCTCCTTCTAGTTCTGGACTTTTACCGTCTTCCGATCGACGTAGCTCAGCATTTTTAGAGTCATGCGACTGACTTAAAGTAGCTTTAGGTTTCAGTATAACTTCATTAACCTTTAGCTTTTGTATTTCTATGTACAAACTATCCACTTTTTGACAAAGTGTAGTAATAGCTTTTAGCATATCTTCCATTATATTATCTGGCTCTGTCTGTGTAGCTTTGTCTTGATAGCTGATCTGCAACAAAATTTTTGTCAGTTCTAATTACTTCAATATTAAATGTGAAGTTTTGTATGTTTAGTACAAGTCTACGTATTTCCTTTGTCGTAACTGAGTCCTGTATTTTTCTTGTTAACCACCATTTTACTTGTGTATTATCTGTTCTCACAATAAATTTGTTATAAACAATATATGGTTCGAAAGCTAATAAACATTTATATAAAGCAAACAGTTCCTTTCGATTTATCTCCCATTTTACCTGTGGTTCTCTATATGATCCTGAATAATACCTGCAGTGATGTTCTGTTGTCTCATCCACGTATTTATATTTTAATACTCCGCCATAGCTATGTTCGCTTGAATTTGTTTCTACTATGTATGTGAATTCTCTTTTCTCGTCTGGGAAGTATAACTTTGGTAATTTTTTGCACAATGTTTTGATATGTTGTATGTGGGTTTTATCTTGTTCATTGAAGTGGTACTCTACATCCTTTTTAAATTTTTTCTGTAAAGGTTTTAGGTGTGTTGCTAATTTAGGTATGTAATCACGTACTTGATTAACTAATCCCAAAAAGGATTGTAATTTCTTTTTTGTATCTAATAATTCTTCTGAAGTAAGTATTTTTTGTACTATATGTGTTTGCATTTTTATGCCATCTCTATCTATTTGTATTCCTAAAAATTCTATTTGGTTTTTCATTATTTTTGCTTTTTGCTTGCTTAAACTAACTCCTGTTGTTTCGACTATATTTGCAAATTTGTGTAGTAATTGAATATGTTCATCTTTTGTTCTTGAATATATTAGTATATCATCTCTATATATATAATGCAATTTTCTAGTTGGTTAAAATATTTATCCATAAAATGTTGATATCTACCTGGAGCGTTTTTGTATCCACATGGTAAAATGTTCCATTCATAAAATCCTTGGGGTACTGTAAATACGGTTAGTTTTGCTTGATGCTCAGCGGGAAATTGTTGCTCAGGGGTCTCAGGTAACAATACACATTCTACCTCTTGATTAAAATATTACATGTATCACGACAATAAAAATTCCTAGAATTCTTACAAAGATAACAGAGAATCGTTACAAAGGATAGAAGGGACATGAGAAGCATAGACTAAGAAAGGGGATTAGAAGAATAGAGAGAACGGGGGTTAGTAGATACTGTTACATATATTGTAAATGCACTACAATAAAGGATCTGGAAATAGTTAGTTAAGATGAAAATAGCTAGTTAGTGTATTTTCCAGAACTTAGTTGATACTATAGCACTAGTTCCGGAAGTTAGTTAGTCTGTTAGGATTAACTGTTTAGCTATCAGCCTTCTAAAGCTCTCTCTTATGATTTATATAGCATTGTAACCAGGCAATAAGGAATCATCAGATATCAGTAACAACTTCTCTAATCTTCTCCGTAAAGGTTTCTGAAAGTAGTTATTGAAATTCTCGGATCCTCTTGATCCCTAATTTCAGCTATCAGTGGTATCAGAGCCAGCCGATTCTCGGCATTAATGGCGAAAGATGAGAGGGGTAATGGCGATTCCAATAGAGAAAATCCTTCCGTTAACGCGACATGATGCATAAATTATTAGCAGAGGTGGGAACTCTCACCCTTGAAGTTTCTAATTTGAAGAAATTGGACCAAGTGGTTGATGAATTGCGACAACAAATGGGAACTACTGAGGAGCAACGGCGAGAAAAAACTCCATTAGAGTAAGAAGATGGACCTTCAGGTGGAAGATGCTCAGGGGGTAGGTTACCTAGAGACAGAAGCCTTGTAAATTTCCCTAATTCTTATTTTAATTTTCCTCGATGGTCACAAATAGAATTTCTGAGATTCTCAGGTTCTTCTCTATGGAGAAGATAACTGCAGATGAGAAGGTGGGCATTGCAGCTCTTTAGTTGGAAGGGGAGGCAATGCAATGGCATTTTTCATTCATGAGGTATAGACAGTATTTGCAACCAACTTCATGGAATGAGTATGTCATAATATTGGTGGAAAGGTTTGGGAATGATTTTGATGACCCTATGAAGGAACTCAAGAAGGGGAAGCAGGTGGGGAATGTGAAGGAATATCAGGCTATCTTTGAAAAGTACTTGACCAGGGTGCAGTTGTCATAGGAGAATGCAATTAGTTGCTATCTTAGAGGTCTCAAACCTGAGTTTAATATTACAGTGAAGCTTTCCAATCCCACCACATTACCTCAGGTATTAAATATTGAAAGAATGCAAGAAGCTTACTTGATTGGTTTGAGACAACCGTTTTCCTATTCCATATTCAATAGTCAAGGAAGTTCTACAAGAAGGATAGAGGAGCACAAAGGGCATAACAGACCTCTCTTACCAACTCCTAGCTTTGGAGGTACTGCAGCCCAAAAGGGGTTCCATAAGAGAAGGTTAAGCCCTGAGATAATGAATGAGAAGAGAGCTAAAGGTTTATGCTTCTTCTGTGATGAAAGGTATGAGATGGGGCACAAATGTAAGAACCTAAAGCAACTCTACTTATTGTAACTGGAGGAGCAGGAAGACGAGGAAAAATTATATCAGGATGAAGTCCAAAAAGAGTATAAAGTTCAAGAAGGAGACATTCAGTTGTTAACTGATCAAATGGAAATTTC
Organism: Capsicum rhomboideum; assembly: GCA_031232105.1. NCBI lineage: Eukaryota > Viridiplantae > Streptophyta > Magnoliopsida > Solanales > Solanaceae > Capsicum > Capsicum rhomboideum. The sequence goes on from CP124714.1 coordinate 156,245,815, forward strand.
CATCCATGCATTAAAAGGATCCTTGGGATATAGAACTTTGACGGTAACTGGCTATCATTCAAGGAAACCACTACATATCTTAATTGATACAGGCAGTTCTAAGAATTTTATTAATCATGAATTCGTGAAGCAATTAGGATGTCCTGTAAACCAAACTGTCCCTCAAGCAGTAGCTGCTAATGTGTCCATGTGGGTGGATAAAGGTATGTAGCATCTCTTGGTTATTGCAAGGTGCTGAGTTTTCAGCTGAATTCCTTTTACTTCCTTTAGGATCTGGTGGTGTTGTGTTAGGAATACAATGGTTGCTTACATTGGGTGACATTAAGATGAATTTTACGGATTTGACTATGAAATTCATCTATCAAGGAAAGAGGCATGTTTTAACGGGAGTTTGGTGTCACGACCCAGATGGACGTGAGTGACACCCACCCCATTCTCCAGTGGGAGAACCAATAACCCCGGAAGTATTAACCAACACTTAGAGAAAATAAAGGAACTATCCCATTAATATTTCAAAGATTATCCAGTCTAACCAAAACTAAGAAGTGCGGAACATAGTACTAAACCAATAAACATCCCTATAATCCGAAAGCCAATGTACCAAAACATACTAAAGATTGTCAAGAATGGGATGGAACCCCAAAACCTAAGGAAAATACACAAGTCCAAAACGAAGGACCAAAATCATCAAGAAGGATTCCACGGTAGCCCGAATATGCTGCTCACCCTTGAAATCTGAAATCACACGTTAGAGTCACAAGTGAGGTCTTACAGGAGCAACTGGAATATGCGCTGCACTCAACAAAAGTAAGAGCAGGTGTAGTATCAGCACACAAGAAACAACAGTGTACTGATTAGGTCATTTGGCCAACCCAAGATGAGAATATGAACACTTAACCAAAACGTAGTACAACAAGTTAATACATGCTCACCCTAACATAAGTGTGAATACATTTCAATCAAGTCAAGACAAGTTAAGAAAATATCACAACATGTGAATACATTTTCCAGTTCACTCATGAAATCGTCAAATTCACCTGTACCTTCTACATACACGCTAAGGGTATCATAACCACCCTCTAGTCATGACATGCAGGGGAAAAATTCCGTCCATGTACCTAAATCCCAGACACAAGTGGCTGCCAACCTTATTCCACCAATAAACTGTGAGAATGTCCAATTATCAAAACATTCCACAATCAACAATAAAGTATATCAAAATCATGCAAACAAATATATCGACCAATACTTGTATCATCCACAAGCTTTACATAAAGTTCATTTGATAAATGACCACACCAAACAACATGCACCAACGAGCAAACCAAAGAAGTAGTTAACATGCACATATTGGACAAATTGGATTAAACTACAATATCATCACCTACCTCAATCAAAGATTGAATAACTCAACTAAGCTTGAGCCTTGCCTTTCTGTGCAATTTACACTTGATCTCGATTTAGAAATACATACAAACACATAATTAGTTAAATGACTTACTACGTTGGGGATTATAACTCATTCCCAACCCCTAAGGCCAAGTTCATGATCATTCTCTTCCCATTCTAGGTCTTTTCTACCATGATTTACCTAAAACTACTAAATTCATGGATAAATTAGTGAATTAACAACATGCAAGGGCAATTTAATGATCATTAACAAAAACCCAATGATTTTATGCTTAAACTACTCCCTTGCACCAAAAAATCAACCAAAATCAGTCCTTAACCCTCCTCGAACTACATAAACTAGCAATTCTAAGGCTAGACTATTAATTTACTAGTTAACGGGGATGAATTCCTTACCTTAACGAAACAAAATAATGGATAACTGAAGATTTTCGCCCAAAATCGCCTCTCCCTTGCCTCAAAATGGGTTTTAGAAAAATAAACTATTTTTGGGAGTTTTTTTAAATAAAATAGCATTTTATGTAGCTATAGCGACATACGTCGCTATAGCGGTATTGCTATCGCGCCATGGCTGTTGACCGCATTGACTAGGCACTATAGCGGGATTTTCTCTGCTTTTGGGCATGTCGCAATATCAACATCCACGACTCTATAACGACATGGGCAAGGCAGAATGCCTATTTTTACCCAAAACCTCTCGTTTTTCACAACACACCTTAAATCCAAGACATCTTAAACAATACCCTTTACGCTAAGATCAATTTCGGGAGTTTTTTTTAACCCAAATTCAATTTCGTAAAATCCTACGGGTTCCTTATCGTCTTAGCTAAATAGAAATTAATTCAAACCCCACCACACTTACCCAATTCATTCCCAAATTGTCCTATACCATACCTCACTCAGATTTTATCCGAAACTAGCTTAGCCTGAATTTTACAACAACAACAACAACATACCCAGTGTATTCCCACTAGGTGGGGCCTCAAATTCGAGAAGAATTTTAGCATGAATTTTTTAACAAGGGACTTATACGTAATGATGGAAAGGGTCATGACAACAAATATCAATTTACCCATCGTTCATCCCCGAATGATCAAACGAGAAACTTAGGCTGAAATGAGGAAAGAAGAGAGTACTTGTATCCTCAAACAAGTAAGGGTACTTTTCTCCCACGTACTTATTGGTCTCCCAAGTGGTTTCTTCAACTGGACGATGCTTCCATTGGACCTTGACCAAACAAATTTCCTTCATCCTCAACTTCCGAACATCCCGATCTAGAATCGCCTTTGGTTCCTCCTAGTAAGCCAAATCCTTATCTAATAGAACTGAGTCCCATTTAATGATATAAGCCCCATCCCCATGGTACCATTTGAGCATGGACACATGAAATACCGAATTAACTCCCGACAAGAATCTCAAAGGGTCCAATATACCGAGGGCTGAGCTTGCCCTTCTTACTAAACCTCATGACTCTCTTCATAGGAAACACCTTAAAAAACACTTGTTTACCAACCTTGAAAGTCATGTCTCTTACCTTATGATTCACATACTCTTTTTGTCTACTTTGAGCAACCAACAACTTGGTTTGAATAGCCCTTACCTTTTATCAAGACTCTCTTATCAAGTCAGTACCCAACGATTTAACCTCCCCAGTCTCGAAGCACCCGATAGGTCACCTACACTTCCTCCCGCAGAGTGCCTCAAATGGCTTCATGCCGATACTGGAGTGATAACTGTTGTTGTATGAAAAATCACACAATGATAGAAACTAGTTCCAATGACCACCAAAGTCAATAACACAGGCTCTCAACATGTCCTCTAGCACCTGAATCGTCCTCTTCGACTGCCCATCAGTTTGAGAATGGAAGGTTGTGCTAAAGGTGAACTTAGTACCTAATTCCTCGTGCAATTTGTCCTAAAATTTAGAAGTATATTTTGTATCCCTATCAAAAATAATGGTAGGTTCACCCCATGGATCCTCACTATCTCCTTGATATAGATCTTGGCTAATTGGTTGGAACTATAGTCAACTCGAACTGGCAAGAAATGAGCTGACTTTGTCAATAGATCAACTATCACCTCAATGGAGTCATACTTCAACAAGGTATTAGGAAGACCCACCACGAAATCCATGTCAATATTCTCTTATTTCCATACAGGTATAAGCATTCTTTGAAGTAATCCCGTAGGCCTTTGATGTTCATACTTCACCTGCTGGCAGTTGAGACACTTGGACACATACTCTACTGTCCTTCTTCATCCTAGGCCACCAATAAAATTTCCTCAAGTCATGATACATTTTGGTTGCACCCGCATGAATAGAATAATACAAACCATGAGCTTCAGAAAGTACATCACTAATCAAATTACCAACTCAAGGAACATATATCCTTACCTTAAACCACAACACCCCACCCACATTAAGAGTGATATCCGCCACCTGTCCACGCACCAACTTATTCTGGAGTGCATTCAATTTCTTATCCTCAAATTGCTAGGCCTTAATCTGATCTAGAAATGTTAGCTTAACCTCAATACTTGCCAACACTCCACCCTTGTCTTAAACACCGGGCTGCATACACTGAGATGCTATAGTTTGAAACTCTCTAGTTAAAGGTCGCTTGATCACCCTCAAGAAGGTAAAACTACCCATACTTACAACCTTTCAGCTCAATCCATCTACCACCACATTGACTTTTTCTATATGATACTGAATAGTGATATCATAATACTTCAATAATTCCATACATATCCATTGCCTTAGGTTCAAATCCCTTTGAGTAACACATGTTGCAGGCTAAGGTGGTCTGTGAAGACCTTACACTTGACACCATAAAGATAGTGTATCCAAATCTTCAATGCAAACACCACCGCTGCCAGCTCCAAACAATGGGTTAGGTAGTTCTTCTCATAAGGCTTCAACTGCCTCGAGGCATAGGCAATGACATTCCTTTCCTGCATTAGCACAACACCCAATCCCAAAAGTAAAGCATTATAAAACACTGTAAAGTCCTTACCTTCAACCGACAAGGAAAGGATAGGAGCTATAGTCAAAAGTGTCTTGTGCTTTTAGAAGCTCTCCTCATATTGATCTGACCAAACAAATAGCACTTCCTTCTATGTTAAACTTGTCAAGTGTGTTGCAATAGATGCAAAGTTCTTGAAAAGCCTACAGTTATAACTGGCAAAACCCATAAAGCTCCTTACCTTGGTCATTGAACTAGATCGAATTCAACTCTTAACTGCCTTAATTTTCTGGGGACCATCACCCCCTTTTCAAAAAAAAATATACACCAAGAAAGCAATTGAAGACAACCAGAACTCACACTTTAAAAACTTGGCATACAACCGCTTATACTTTAGAATCCCCAACACTATATGAAGATGACATGAATGCTCCTCCTTGCTCTTGGAGTAAACTAGAAGATCATCAATAAACACAATAACAAAGGAATCCAAGAATGACTTAAAGATACCATTCATCAAGCTCATATATGTTGTAGGTGCATTGGTTAGCCCAAAGGACATCACCAGGAACTCTTAATGGCCATACCGAGTTCTAAAAGTTGTCTTTGGTATGTACTCTGGTCTAACTTTTAGCTGATGATAACCCGACCATGAGTCAATTTCAGAAAATACCATATCACCTTGTACCTTGTCAAATAGATCATCTATGAGAGGTAAAAGATATTTATTCTTGATGGTAACCTTATTCAACTATCTACAATCAATACACATCCTCATACTACCATTTTTTTCTTAACAAACAGGACATGAGCACTCCAAGGTGAAGCACTTGGATGAATAAACCCTTTGTAAAGTGGATCCTATAATTGAGCTTTGAGTTTCCGCAACTCTGCTGGAGCCATTTGATAGAGAGGAATAGAAATAGGGTGAGTGCCCGGCTCTAACTCGATGTAGAAATCAATATCTCTATCTAGGGGTATTCCCGATAAATTTGAAGGAAACAATTCTTGAAATTTAGAAACCACCAAAACCAACTCTATAGAAGGGGACCCCACACTCATATCCCTGTGATGAGCTAAAACCACTGAACACCCCTTCCCCACCAACTTCGTACAAATGCAGTTGTCCTTATACACTTTCTCCCACTCTAGTTTATCCATCCCAGGAATAGCTAGAGTCACTCTCTTGGCATTATAATTTAAGACAGCGTGATACAGAGATAACCAGGGCATGCCCAAAATTACATTAAAGTCCAACATATCCAGAATAATCAAATCTACCCAAGTCTGAAAACCCACAAACGACACGGAATAAGAATGGTAAAAATAGGTTACTACCATAGGCTCACCAGCTAGAGTGGACACATAAATAGGATATTCAAGTACATCACAGACCAAATTCAAACCCATATCAAACTGTACAGATACATAAGAATAAGTAGACCCCAGATCAAATAAAACAGAAGCCATTTGGTCACAAACTAAAATGGTACCTATGATAACTGCATTAAAAGCCTCAGCATCAGTCTTCCTTGGGAGGCATAATAGTGAGCCCGGTCATCAATCTGAGCTAACTCCATACCTGGATGAGCTCTTGCCCCTACACCGCCATTTTCTCAACCACCCCGATCACTTGCTTGATTCCTCCATCTATCCTGTGGATGACCCCTGCCATTACCTCCTCCCCCTCTACCTGCTGGAACTATGCCCCTAGTTCGCTGCTGTGCCTAGCCATTCGCTTGCCTCAAGGACACTCTCTCTTGAAATGACCAACAACACCACAATAATAACATCCCTGCTTGAGAGAAGGCCGACTAGTAGAAGAGTAGGAAGCCCCTTAGCTTTTAATAACCAGTGACTAAGAAGAAGCCTTGATGGACCCATAGTAGTAGCTGACAAGGCTGATTGAATTGGGAAAATTGAGTGGTCCTGCTGCTCGTGGCCCTTGGAGTAAGATCTGTTGAAATTCCCATCATTGCGAGACTTCTTAGCCTGACCCACTTGCGTGACCCATTCTAACTTCTTTACATAATCTGAAACCTCATTGAACCCTTTCCCTGCAGAAGTCATATGAACGGATAATACCTAAAGATCATAATTCAAACCTTTGAGATAACATCGAATCCTCTCTTCCTCAGTAGTGAACAACTGAGTAGCATAGCGAGACAAGGCATGGAACTTAGCCTCATAGGCTGCAACTCACATATCACCTTGCCTCAATGCCAAAAACTCATCCTTTTTACGATTGCGGAGGGCCCAAGGCACATATTTCTCTAAGAACAAGGCATTAAACTGTTCCCAAGTCAATGAAGATAAAACCCGTGTGAGACATTCAATATACGCCCTCCACCATTGCTTAGCATCCTTTTCTAATAAAAAGGTCATAAACTCAACTCCATATTGTGTAATATCCCATACATTTATAACCTTATTTGGTGACTTGGAGTCATGTTTACTTGATGATTAAGATCACTAAGTAAGTATTTTGATAAGGTATTGGATGATATACTAGTATCAGACGGAGTAGGAAAAATTTCAGCAAAGTGGCCAAACTTGCGCCACTCCCTGTTTCAGGGTGTGTGGCACAAGCCACTTGATTCAGAGGGGCTGCAAAACTCGCTCCACTACCCTACTTTGCAGCAGTGGCGCAAGGCACAAGGATTATGGTCTTTCCGAGCTTGTTTCGCGACGCAATGCAATGTTGATTTTTTTTTCCATGGTTTCTTTTGGTTCTTTGGTGTTTATTTAATCCTTGTGAAGGTTTCAAATACCTCGATACACTTCCACATGATCAAATCATGAAACACAAGAAGTTACCAAAAATGTTCAATTAAGCCATGGATGGCTAGAATGTCTAGTTTTGCGATTAAGGCTACGAAAGGGAATCTCGTAAGTGAATATTGTCGTGACGTTATGGAATTATTTAAACATGAGATATACGATGGATTATACGTTAATTTTAGTGGGCTAAGCTAATATGTGTTATTGGGCCCCAAATGGAGGCCCAAAATAATGCCAAAATGGAAAGGCCCAAAAGGAAAAATGACCCATTCTTGTTGACTATAGAGACATGGCATTTAATGTCAAAGAAGTGGATAAGGATGACCTAAAAGGCTCTATAAAACAAGAGAAAAATCATATTTTTAAGTCATTACAAGTCTCATGCCTTTTTGATATTTTCTCAAACATTTCTCTCTTTCCAAAACCCTAAGGCAACTATTTCCTTTGGACACTTTGGACAAGATCATCCCTTTGCAAGCTTGGGTAAGTATTTATTCTTATGGTTTAGCATATTATATGCATGAAGTATTGTGTATATCATGATGGTTGTGTTGGAAAGGTTGAATAGGACACTTTTGCCCTTTGGTAAAAGATGTGCCATTTTGTGAATTAAACTTGAAATATGACATGTGGGTTTGATGAAAGAGCATGATATGGGTGAAATATAAACATGTATGGTTTGATTATGTTACTAAAATTGTTGTTTTCCATAAGTGTAAATTATGGGATTTTGGCCGATATGTGCTATGAGGTGTATTATGGTGACTTGATGGATTATTTGTGATATGGTGTGAATGAGAAAATGTAAAGAAGAAGATTTGTTGCGAAATGCTATTGGTTATGATGTTTGGTCAATGTATGGCATGTTGTGGTATTTTTGGAATGGTCATGCCGAAATTTCATTGTAAAGGGGGAAATGGCGTTATAGGCAATTATGTACCTTTTGTCGTCTTTTGCACTTGTAAGGTGGTTAGATGTTGACGTAAACTCCGTTATGTGCTTGTGTTGTAGAGTAAGGGGGCTGTATCATTATCTTCGTTAGGATTGTGGATTCTTATTGAGAGGCTAAGGTATGTAAGGTTATTCTTGTTCGTATCCTTCTGCCGCACATATTGCTCCCTTTTCCATTGTACTTGTACTTAGGTCGAAATGTTCCAAAGTATCTCATGTCAAGTTGGTTACCTATATATCTTTATTCATATGTCTCTTGTACATTGAACATTGTCCCAAAGTTCCAATAATGTGATAACCAACAATGTTTCAAGTTCATAACTAAAGAATGAAAGTAATGCATACTTGTTTGAGTACGGGTGGTAGCTCAAAGGGGCGAAAGCCTAGCTAGAGACGATCCCTAGGTATCACGGGTGGTAGCTCAAAGGGGCGAAAGCCTAGCTAGAGACGATCCCTAGGTATCACGGGTGGTAGCTCAAAGGGGCGAAAGCCTAGCTAGAGACGATCCCGATTGATTATTGAACACAGGGGGTATCCCAAAAGGGTGAAAACCTAGCTAGGGCCGAACCTGCTTTATTGATTTACGGGTGGTAGCTCAAAGGGGCATAAGCCTAGCTAGAGACGATCCCAATATTGTTATTTACCACTGATCAGTTGGTCCCGGGCATGATGTGATTATTGTTGATATTGAGATGAATGATAAAGGAAATAAAGAATGTAAAGTACATGGTTCCACACATATGGAAATGTTGGTTTATCTATATTGTCTATTCTCTTATCTTTGATATACATTGGTGTTCTCACTTATTGATACAGTTTTCTTATTGCCTTGCATACTCAGTACATTCTTCGTACTGACCCCCTCGGGGGAATCTACCTTACTTGCTGCAGGCACAGGTACTAGTAGACCTCCATTGTAGGTTGCGGATCTTTTGCGGACATTTGGTTAGCTCCAGTTGGTTCGGGGCTTTCCGAGTCTTCTATTTACATTTGCTTTGGTCTTGTGTATATGTATAGAGCGGGGTGTGTCCCGACTCTAGGTTGGTTTTGGTTATGCATCTGTAGATGCTTTGTAGATGTTGTGGGTCAGACGAAAGGAATGTAATGAACTTATGTTTTGTCTTGATGGCCCTAACGGCCAAGTTTCATAATTCTCATATATGTGTCATAACTTCCGCTTTTGGCATTTTATATTTGTTTGTGGTGGTGATGACTATTTATGGATGAAGATTGGTTCTCTCGGGCCTTGTCGGCTTCGGGTGCCATGTTCGTCCCGTTGGAATTCGGGGCGTGACAACTAGCCTAGCTAGAGACGATCCCTAGGTATCACCGGTGGTAGCTCAAAGGGGCGAAAGCCTAGTTAGAAACGATCCCGATTGATTATTGGACACAGGGGGTAGCCCAAAGGGGTGAAAACCTAGCTAGGGCCGAACCTACTTTATTGATTTACGGGTGGTAGCTCAAAGGGGCATAAGCCTAGCTAGAGACGATCCCAATATTGTTATTTACCACTGATCAGTTGGTCCCGGGCATGATGTGATTATTGTTGATATTGAGATGAATGATAAAGGAAATAAAGAATGTAAAGTACATGGTTGCACACATATGGAAATGTTGGTTTATCTATATTGTCTATTCTCTTATCTTTGATATACATTGGTGTTCTCACTTATTGATACAGTTTTCTTATTACCTTGCATACTCAGTACATTCTTCGTACTGACCCCCTCGGGGGAATCTACCTTACTTGCTGCAGGCACAGGTACTAGTAGACCTCCATTGTAGGTTGTGGATCTTTTGCGGACATTTGGTGAGCTCCAATTGGTTCGGGGCTTTCCGAGTCTTCTATTTACATTTGCTTTGGTCTTGTGTATATGTATAGAGCGGGGGGTGTCCCGACTCTAGGTTGGTTTTGGTTATGCATCTGTAGATGCTTTGTAGATGTTGTGGGTCAGACGAAAAACATGTAATGAACTTATGTTTTGTCTTGATGGCCCTAACGGCCAAGTTTCATAATTCTCATATATGTGTCATAACTTCCGCTTTTGGCATTTTATATTTGTTTGTGGTGGTGATGACTATTTATGGATGAAGATTGGTTCTCTCGGGCCTTGTCGGCTTTGGGTGCCATGTCCATCCCGTTGGAATTCGGGGCGTGACAAAAGTGGTATCAGAGCGGGTCGTCCTAAGGGTGCCTACAAAGCCGTGTCTGAGTAGAGTCTTGCTTATCGATGTGTTGTGCACCACATTTATAAGTAGGAGGCTACGGGGCATTTAGGAGTTGTTTCTTTTTCTTCATTTCTAGATCGTGCAATAGAGCTACTGTTGTAAGTGGAATCGTACCTAACCATTGGTTTTCTTATGTTATAGAAAATGCCGATTGCACGAAAAGGGAAAGGTAAAAGTAAAAGAATAGACAGGCTGGCTGGAGAGGGAACTAGTAGACCACCACCGAAACAGGTTAATCAAGGCGGTGTTGAACAGGAGTTTGCATCGCGGGCTTCTCCTACTTTACCTGCAGACCCGCCTATGAATGCTACTGACCAGGATTTGAGAAATACAGTGCATATGTTGACGCAGATAGTTGCTTCACAAACACAGGGACGAGTTGGTCCAACGACAAATGAGGATGATGTGGCTAGAATAGCGAGCCGCAGAACACAGGATTTTCTGAAACTAGATCCTCCCATATTCACGGGGTCAGACCCACAGGCAGATCCACAGGACTTCGTGGACCAAGTCCAAAGGGCCCTAGATGTTATGCATGTGACTGGTGTAGAAACGGTAGAACTTGCAGCCTACAGGTTGAAAGGTGAAGCGATATTGTGGTATGAGGACTGGAAACGGTCGAGGGGCATTGATGCACTTCCAGCTGGCTGGGAAGAATTTAGAACGGCCTTTCATGATCACTATCTCCCTTATGAGATTAGGGAAGCACGTGCAGATCAGTTTCTGAACCTTCGACAAGGGAATATGAGTGTTCGGGAATACAGTCTTCAGTTTAATTCTTTGGCTCGATATGCTCCGAACGTAGTGGCTACAATGACCGACAGAATCCATCGATATGTGGACAGATTGGAGTCGTATTTGGTAAGGGACTGTACCATTGCTTCCTTGAACAGAGACATGGATATTGCTAGGATCCAGGCCTTTGCACAAAAGATGGAGGATCAGAGGCAACGGAGGAGAACACAGGAATCTGAAAGAGGGCCGTCAAAGCGGGCTAGACCTATGGGGCAGTCTATGGTGTCCCAAGGAGAATTTAGACCTCAGATGTTTCCTAGACCGCATAGACCATTATTTTCTCATTCCATGGCAGGTGCTTCCTCCCAGTTTCGAGGGTATAGAGGCGGTTATAGGCAAAGCAGTGGGGTTCAGGGCTCGCAAACAACAGGGTTTCTTCGTCAGCCATGTCAGCATTGTGGAAAGTTTCACTCAGGGGAATGCCGACGTGGGGTGACTACTTGTTTCTGGTGTAGTATGCCAGGGCACATAATGAGGGAATGCCCACGAAGAGGCTCGGGTAGTGTGGCACGACCTATAGGGTCAACCGTTGCATCTTCATCATCGGTTCCTTCCGTAGGCCGAGGTATGCAGCCTGTCGGTTGGGGTAGAGGTGCTACAGGAGCAGCTAGTTCCAGTGGAGCACAGAATCGTACGTATGCTCTCGTGGATAGACGGAATTCGGAGGCATCTCCCAATGTAGTCACAGGTATATTGTTTATATTTTCACATGGTGTATATGCACTGATAGATCCGGGCTCTACTTTATCATATGTTACTCCATTGATTGCTGCAAAATTTGAAAGAACACCAGAATTCTTAGATAAGTATATTGAAGTGTCTACACCGGTTGGTGAATCTATTGTTGCAAAAAGAGTATATCGTAATTATGTGGTAACTGTGTGTGGTCATGATACACTAGCTGATCTTATTGAACTTGACATGGTGGATTTTGATGTTATAATGGGGATGGATTGGTTGGCTTCTTGTTATGCTATGGTGGATTGCCGAGCCAAGGAGGTACATTTTCATTTTCCACAAAAGAATATTCTTGAGTGGAAGGGTAATGTGGGGGCACCGAGAGGCAAATTTATTTCCTATCTTCAAGCTAGGAAAATGATAGCTAAGGGGTATATATGCCATTTGGTAAGAGTGCAAGATCTCAACGTGGAACCACTAACTCCTCAGTCGGTACCAGTGGTCAATGAATTTCTCGACGTATTTCCTGACGATCTTCCAGGTTTACCTCCAGAACGGGAAGTGGAGTTTTGCATTGATGTGATTCCAGGCACTCAGCCGATCTCTATTCCTCCGTATAGAATGGCTCCAGCAGAATTGCGTGAATTGAAGGAGCAATTAAAAGACTTGTTGGACAAGGGCTTTATCAGGCCTAGTATGTCCCCGTGGGTCGCACCAGTATTGTTTGTGCAGAAGAAAGATGGCACCTTGAGAACATGTATCGATTATCGGCAATTGAATAAGGTAACGATTAAGAACAAATATCCCCTTCCCAGAATTGATGATTTGTTTGATCAGTTACAGGGTGCCAAATGGTTTTCCAAGATTGACTTAAGGTCGGGTTACCATCAAGTCAGGGTTAGAGAAAATGATGTACCCAAGACAGCTTTTCGAACACGGTATGGCCACTATGAATTTTTAGTTATGTCATTTGGACTAACAAATGCACCGGCTGTTTTTATGGATTTGATGAATAGGGTGTTTAAGCCATTTCTAGACGTGTTCGTGACGGTATTTATCGATGATATCCTAGTTTATTCGAGATCACAGGAGGACCATGCTAATCACTTACGACAGGTGTTACAAATTCTCCGGGATCGTAAGTTATATGCAAAGTTTTCTAAGTGTGAATTTTGGTTAAAATCTGTGGCATTATTGGGTCACATTGTGTCGGATGAAGGAATTCGGGTTGATACACAAAAGATTGAAGCAGTGAAAAATTGGCCAAGACCTACGACGCCTACAGAGATTCGTAGTTTTCTTGGTTTGGCAGGTTATTACAGGAGATTTGTGGAAGGGTTTTCTTCTATTGCTGCACCATTGACGAAGTTAACACACAAGACAATCAAGTTTCAGTGGAACGATGCATGTGAGAAAAGTTTCCAAGAGCTGAAAGAGAAATTAACTTCCACGCCAGTTTTAGTACTTCCCGAAGGCATAGAAGGTTATGCAGTGTATTGTGATGCTTTCGGGGTTGGCCTCGGATGTGTATTAATGCAGCATGGTAAGGTGATAGCATATGCCTCACGACAGTTGCGGCCACATGAGAGAAACTACCCAACACAAGATCTTGAGTTAGCAGCTGTGGTATTTGCTTTAAAGATATGGCGTCATTATTTGTATGGAGTTCATGTTGATATCTATACTGACCACAAAAGTTTGCAATATATCTTTAAGCAGAAAGACCTAAATCTGAGGCAGCGGAGATGGCTGGAACTTTTAAAAGACTATGATATTGATATTTTATACCATCCCGGGAAAGCAAATGTAGTAGCTGATGCACTGAGTCGCAAAGAAACGGGATGCACTATCAGCCAGTTGAGGGAAAAGCAAGAGATAGTCAAGGATCTACATCAACTAGCTATCTTGGGAGTCCGCCTTATTGAATCCTCAGATGATAGAGTTATTGTGCAGAATGCAGCAGAATCCTCGTTGACCGCTGAAGTGAAAGTGAAGCAATTTGCGGATTCTATTTTATTGCAGCTAAAGGAAAATGTACAGCAGAATTTGACCAAGGCATTTGATATTACACCGGAGGGATTACTTCAATACCAAGGTCGATTATGTGTACCGGACGTAGATGAGCTAAGGAAGCAAATTATGAAAGAGGCACATCACTCACGGTATTCTATTCATCCAGGAGCTACAAAGATGTATCATGATTTAAAAGACATATATTGGTGGGGAAATATGAAAAAGAACATTGCGGAATTTGTAGCTCAATGTCCAAATTGTCAACAGGTGAAAGTGGAACATCAGAAACCGGGAGGTTACATGCAATGTATCAATCTTCCAGTCTGGAAATAGGATATGATTACTATGGATTTCATTACGGGTTTGCCTCGTACATTGCGGAAGTTTGATTCTATATGGGTCGTAGTGGACAGGCTTACCAAGTCAGCGCATTTTCTACCAGTCAAGACGACCTATACAGCTGAGGATTATGCGAAGTTGTATGTGAAAGAGATAGTACGATTGCATGGCATTCCACTTTCTATTATATCAGACAGAGGGGCACAGTTTACCGCTCATTTTTGGAAATCTTTCCAAAGGAGCTTGGGCACACAGGTTAATTTGAGTACGGCTTTTCATCCTCAGACAGATGGACAAGCAGAGCGTACTATCCAAACACTTGAAGATATGCTACGAGCCTGCACTTTGGATTTTAAAGGTAGTTGGGATGAACATCTACCTCTTATTGAATTTGCGTACAACAATAGCTATCATTCAAGTATCGGAATGTCACCTTATGAAGCTTTATATGGAAGAAAATGTCGATCACCAATTGGATGGTTTGAAGCAGGCGAATCTTCTTTACTTGGGACAGATCTTGTTTATCAAGCTATGGAGAAAGTTAAAGTGATCCAGCAGCGGCTACAAACGGCCCAAAGTCGACACAAGTCATATGCGGATGTTAGACGAAGAGGGCTTGAATTTGCCATAGCTGATTGGGTATTCTTAAAGGTGTCACCGATGAAAGGGGTAATGAGGTTTGGAAAGAAAGGAAAATTGAGCCCACGTTATATAGGTCAATATTAAATTGTCAAAAGATTTGGACAAGTTGCGTATGAATTGGCATTACCTCAAGAACTCTCCACAGTCCATCCAGTATTTCATGTTTCGATGCTTCGAAAGTGCATAGGAGATCCATCTCGTATTACTCCTATGGAGGATGTACAAGTCACGGAGGATCTTACCTATGAGGAGATACCGATTGCTATTCTGGATAGGCAAGTGAAGAGGCTAAGAAATAAAGACGTTGCTTCCGTAAAGGTACTTTGGAGAAATCAACAAGTAGAAGAGATCACGTGGGAAGCTGAAGAAATGATGAAGTCAAAGTACCCGTATTTATTTCAAACGGAAGAAAAAATTCACAGTGCGGAGATGGAGCCATAACAAGTAAGTATTTACAAGTATTGCATGTATGTGTATATATGTGTTAAGATAGGAATACAATTGTTGAACATGAGCCGACTTCACTAACATTCGAGGACGAATGTTTTTAAGGGGGTAAGAATGTAATATCCCGTACATTTCTAACCTTATTTGGTGACTTGGAGTCATGTTTACTTGATGATTAAGATCACTAAGTAAGTATTTTGTAGTGTTTTGATAAGGTATTGGATGATATACTAGTATCAGACGGAGTAGGAAAAATTTCAGCAAAGTGGCCAAACTTGCGCCACTCCCTGTTTCAGGGTGTGTGGCGCAAGCCACTTGATTCAGAGGGGCTGCAAAACTCGCGCCACTGCCCTGCTTTGCAGCAGTGGCGCAAGGCACAAGGATTATGGTCTTTCCGAGCTTGTTTCGCGACGCAATGCAATGTTGATTTTTTTTCCATGGTTTATTTTGGTTCTTTGGTGTTTATTTAATCCTTGTGAAGGTTTCAAATACGTCGATATACTTCCATATGATCAAATCATGAAACACAAGAAGTTACCAAAAATGTTCAATTAAGCCATGGATGGCTAGAATATCTAGTTTTGCGATTAAGGCTACGAAAGGGAATCTCGTAAGTGAATATTGTCGTGACGTTATGGAATTATTTAAACATGAGATATACGATGGATTATACGTTAATTTTAGTGGGCTAAGCTAATATGTGTTATTGGGCCCCAAATGGAAGCCCAAAACAATGCCAAAATGGAAAGGCCCAAAAGGAAAAATGACCCATTCTTGTTGACTATAGAGACATGGCATTTAATGTCAAAGAAGTGGCTAAGGATTACCTAAAAGGCTCTATAAAACAAGAGAAAAATCAGATTTTTAAGTCATTACAAGTCTCATGCCTTTTTGATATTTTCTCAAACATTTCTCTCTTTCCAAAACCCTAAGGCAACTATTCCCTTTGGACACTTTGGACAAGATCATCCCTTTGCAAGCTTGGGTAAGTATTTATTCTTATGGTTTAGCATATTATATGCATGAAGTATTGTGTATATCATGATGGTTGTGTTGGAAAGGTTGAATAGGACACTTTTGCCCTTTGGTAAAAGATGTGCCATTTTGTGAATTAAACTTGAAATATGACTTGTGGGTTTGATGAAAGAGCATGATATGGGTGAAATATCAACATGTATGGTGTGATTATGTTACTAAAATTGTTGTTTTCCATAAGTGTAAATTATGGGATTTTGGCCGATATGTGCTATGAGGTGTATTACGGTGACTTGATGGATTATTTGTGATATGGTGTGAATGAGAAAATGTAAAGAAGAAGCTTTGTTGCGAAATGCTATTGGTTATGATGTTTGGTCAATGTATGGCATCTTGTGGTATTTTTGGAATGGTCATGCCGAAATTTCATTGTAAAGGGGGAAATGGCGTTATAGGCAATTATGTACCTTTTGTCGTCTTTTGCACTTGTAAGGTGGTTAGATGTTGACGTAAACTCCGTTATGTGCTTGTGTTGTAGAGTAAGGGGGCTGGATCATTATCTTCGTTAGGATTGTGGATTCTTATTGAGAGGCTAAGGTATGTAAGGTTATTCTTGTCCGTATCTTTCTGCCGCACATATTGCTCCCTTTGCCATTGTACTTGTACTTAGGTCGAAATGTTCCAAAGTATCTCATGTCAAGTTGGTTACCTATATATCTTTATTCATATGTCTCTTGTACATTGAACATTGTCCCAAAGTTCCAATAACGTGATAACCAACAATGTTTCAAGTTCATGACTAAAGAATGAAAGTAATGCATACTTGTTTGAGTACGGGTGGTAGCTCAAAGGGGAGAAAGCCTAGCTAGAGACGATCCCTAGGTATCACGGGTGGTAGCTCAAAGGGGCGAAAGCCTAGCTAGAGACGATCCCGATTGATTATTGGACACAGGGGGTAGCCCAAAGGGGTGAAAACCTAGCTAGGGCCGAACCTACTTTATTGATTTACGGGTGGTAGCTCAAAGGGGCATAAGCCTAGCTAGAGACGATCCCAATATTGTTATTTACCACTGATCAGTTGGTCCCGGGCATGATGTGATTATTGTTGATATTGAGATGAATGATAAAGGAAATAAAGAATGTAAAGTACATGGTTCCACACATATGGAAATGTTGGTTTATCTATATTGTCTATTCTCTTATCTTTGATATACATTGGTGTTCTCACTTATTGATACAGTTTTCTTATTGCCTTGCATACTCAGTACATTCTTCGTACTGACCCCCTCGGGGGAATCTACCTTACTTGCTGCAGGCACAGGTACTAGTAGACCTCCATTGTAGGTTGCGGATCTTTTGCGGACATTTGGTGAGCTCCTATTGGTTCGGGGCTTTCCGAGTCTTCTATTTACATTTGCTTTGGTCTTGTGTATATGTATAGAGCGGGGTGTGTCCCGACTCTAGGTTGGTTTTGGTTATGCATCTGTAGATGCTTTGTAGATGTTGTGGGTCAGACGAAAGGAATGTAATGAACTTATGTTTTGTCTTGATGGCCCTAACGGCCAAGTTTCATAATTCTCATATATGTGTCATAACTTCCGCTTTTGGCATTTTATATTTGTTTGTGGTGGTGATGACTATTTATGGATAAAGATTGT
Source organism: Capsicum rhomboideum (assembly GCA_031232105.1). Classification (NCBI taxonomy): domain Eukaryota; kingdom Viridiplantae; phylum Streptophyta; class Magnoliopsida; order Solanales; family Solanaceae; genus Capsicum; species Capsicum rhomboideum. The sequence continues at coordinate 156,263,699 of CP124714.1, forward strand.
TTCTCTCGGGCCTTGTCGGCTTCGGGTGCCATGTTCGTCCCGTTGGAATTCGGGGTGTGACATATTGCTTCACAATACCCATCTTATGTAACCTCTCATAACAGTCAATTATGAACTCAAAAGCGTCTTCAGACTCAGTACCCTAGAATGTTGGAGGTTTCATCTTCAGAAACTTGGTCAACAAATCATGTTTAGTACCCGTCATCATAGAACCAAAAACAACATAAGGAAATGTATCAGTCCCTGAATCCTCATCCATTCTAGGAGCGCCATAGCAATAGTAGGATAAACACCTTGAGCCTGAAAAACCAATACAGTGGCTCCAATGCCAGTCAACCCACTTAAAAAAGCTAACACCTGTTGAACAACCTCAGCAGACATGGGATATAAGGCTGCAAGTCCAGTTGGTGCCACCACCTTCGACTCTATTACCTGCTCCTCTACTGCTTTCATCTTCACTAAATGATCCTGAAGTGGGGGAGGTGATACTGACCTTTCATGAGCCTGGCTAGCAGTTGCTTGAGATCCACCCCTGGCGAGTACGACTCGTCCCTTTTCTCTCCTACCTCTTCATCTCACTAATCCTTTTTTTCTCACGGATGGCTCCATAGCAATAGCTACCGGTACGGGGGATGCTGCTTGTGTTCCATTCGACCTACTAGTCACTATCTGTGGACAAAATACTGAAGAAAAATTAGATACCAATTTGGATCGCCAGATACCAATTAGAATAAAGTTACAACACGAAAGAAACAAGAATGAGAGTTTTCCTAAAGTCCTATAGTCTCCGGAAGAAAAGTATAGATGTCTCCGTACCATTCCGTGAGACTCTACTGGACCTATTTTGGTACAACGAGATCGACGAACATGGGCTCTAATACCAACTTTGTCACAACCCAGATAGATGTGAGTGACACCTACCCCATTATTCGGTAGGAGAACCAATAAACCCGGAAGCATTAACCAATACTTAGAGAAAATAAAGGAACTATCCCATTAATAGTTCAAATATTATCCAGTCGAAACAAAACTAAGAAGTGCGGAACATAGTACTATCCCAATAAACATCCATAGAATTTGAAAGTCGGTATATCAAAACATTCTAAAGATTGTCAAGAAGGGGATGCAGCCCCAAAAACTAAGGAAAATGCATAAGTCCAAAACAAAGGAGAAAAATCATCGAAAAGGATTCCACGGTAGCCCGAATATGCTTCTCACCTTTGAAATCCAAAATCACATGGTAGAGTCACAAGTGAGGTCTTGCATAAGCTGCTGGAATATGCGTTCCACTCAACAAAAGTAAGAGTAGGTATAGTATCAACACACAAGAAACAACAGTGTACTGGTAGGGTCATTTGGCCAACCCAACATGAGAATATGAACACTTAACCAAAACATAGTACAATAAGTTAATACCATCTAACCTTAATGATACCTAGCACAACAAGTAACATTTAAAGCAGTTTAGGATTCCTAGCAACAAGTAAAAGAAATCTACAATTAAGTGAAGTCCAGTCAAGACAAGTTAAGAAAATATCACAACATATGAATACATTCCCGATTCACTCATGGAACCATCAAACTCGCCTATACCTTGTACATACACGCTAAAGGTATTCTAACCACCCTATAGTCATGACTAGCAATGGACAAATTCCATCTATGTACGTAAATCCCTGACATAAGTTCCTGCCAACCTTATTCCACCAATATACCATGAGAATGTCCAATTACTGAAACATTCTATAATCAACAATAAAGTATATCAAAATTATGCAAACAAATATATTAACCAAAACTTGTAACATACGCAAGCTTAACATAAAGTTCATTTGAAAAATGACCACACCAAAAAACATGCACTAAAGAGTAATACTAAGATTTAATTAACGTGCACATATAACACAAATTGGATTAAACTACAATACCATCACCTACCTCAATCCAAGCTTGCACAACTCAGCTAAGCTTGGGCCTTTCTTTTTCGTGCGATATTTATTTGATCTCGGTCTAAAATTACATACAAACACATAATTAATGATATGACCTACCATGTTGGAGATTATAACTCATTCACAACTCCTAAGGAAAAGTTAATGATCATTCCCTTCCCATTCTAGGGATTTTCTACTATATTTCACCTAAAACTACCAAATTCATGGATAAATTAGTGAATTAACAACACGCAAGGAAAATTTAACAATTATTAACCAAAACCCAATAATTTTATGCTTAAATTACTCCCTTTGCACTAGAAAATCAACTAAAATCAGCCCTTAACCCTCTCCGAACTATGTAAACTAGCAATTTTAAGGCTAGACTATCAATTTACTAGTTAACGGGGATAAATTTCTTACCTTAACAATGCAAAACAATGTATAACTAAAGATTTTAGCCCAAAATTGCGTCTCTCTTGCCCTAAAAAGTGTTATAGAAAAATAAACCATTTTGGGAGGTTTTTAGAATAAAACAACATTTTATGTCATATGTCGCTATAGCAACACATCACTATAGTAGCCTTTGACAGCATTGACTAGGCGCTATAGAGGGATTTTCTCCACTTTTGGGCGTGTCGCAATAGCGACATGGGCAAGGCAGAATGTTTGTTTTTCCCCAAAACTCCCCTTTTTCACAACACACCTTAAATCCAAGACATCCCAAATAATATCTTTTACGCTAAGATCAATTTTGGGAGTTTTACTCACCCAAAGTAAAGTATTATGGGTTTGTTATCGTTTTAGCTAACTAGAAATTAAGTCAAACCCCACCACACTTACCCAATTCATTCCTGGATTTCCCTAGACCACACCTCGCTCAGATTTCATCTTAAACTAGCCTAGTCTGAATTTTTTACCTTTAAATTCGGAATGAATTTTAGCATGAAATTTTTAATGAGGGGCTTATAAGTAATGATAGGAAGGGTTGTTACACTGGGAGGCAGATCATGAGTATTGGTACTAATAAGTTAGCTAATATTTCATCTAATGACCCTCAACTCTTCATGGTCCAGTTGATACCCAATAAATGTAGTGATATTCAAAGTACAACTAGGTCATGAACAGCCAACCATCATACTATAAAAATATATTAGAAATTATGAATTAAAAAAATGAGAAGGATCCTATGCTATCAGTATCATTAGGTTACTTTTAGGGGCTGTTTGCTGAACCTACTCAACTACCTCCCTCCGGGGGAGTATTTGATCATAGGATAGTGCTGTATTAGGGTACTGAACCTATCAATAAGAGACCCTACAGATATCCAACAATAAAGAAGGATGTCATTGAATCTTTAGTTAAACAAATGCTAGACCAAGGGGTTATTCAACCAAGCTGCAACCCTTTTACTTTTCCTTTGGTATTGGTTGGAAAAAGATGGAACATGGAGAATGTGTGTGGACTATAAGTATCTGAATAAGGCTACTATCAAGAACAATTTTCCCATTCCTATTGTGGAGACATGCTAGATGAGCTAGGAGGTTCCAAGGTCTTCTCTAAAATAGACCTCAGGTCTGGATACCATCAACTGAGAATAGCCACTGAAGTCATTTCAAAAAATTTCCTTTAGAACATATTCAGGCAGTTTTAAGTATCTTTTTATGCCTTTTGAATTGTCTAATACTCCTGCAACCTTTCAAAGGTTGATGAATTTTGTTTTTCAGGACTCCTTGAGGAAATTTATGCTAGTTTTCTTTGATGATATCTTGATTTAGTGTAAAAATTGGGATGATCATCTTATTCATCTGAAATCTGTGTTCTTAGTCATACAAGTGCATCAGTTGTTTGCTAAGAGGAGCAAATGTTTTTTTAGAGAGAAGAGGATTGAATATTTACGCTGTATCATTACTGAAGAAGGTGTTGCTACTGATCCTTTAACTGTAGAAGCTATAAGTAAGTGGAATAGACCTACAATATTGAAATAATTGAGGTTTTTTTTAGGTCTAGCAGGCTATTTTAGAAGGTTCATTCAAGGTTTTGGACATATCTGCAAACCTCTCCATGATATGTTGAAGAAAGATGGGTTCAAATGGTCATCTCAGGCTATAGTTGCTTTTGAAAACTTGAAGATTACCTTGACAAAAACACCTATCTTGGCCCTGCCTAATGTCAATAAAACATTTGTGGTGGAAACTTGTCACGACCCGAAATCCCATTCCAGCCGGATTGGTACCCAAAGCCGATATGGCCCGAGAGAACCAATCTTTTCTCATGAATGTTCGTATGCATAACCTCATATGAATCTGCTTATACCTTATGCAACTATACAAAAATCGTGGACATGGAAACATATATGTAAAACTTGGCCGTTGGGGCCATCAAGGCAAAGCGTACATTTGTCTCTTACATCCATAAACCCACATATGTCTACAAAAGCCTCTACCAGATGTATCAACAAGATCAACTTAAAGTCGGGACAATTCCCCGCTTTATACAATATTTACAATATCAAAACAAATATACAACTATGACTCAGAAAGCTCCAAACCAAGTGGAGCTCACCAAAATTCTACAAATGATCCCCAATCTACAGAGGAGGTCTACTAATGCCTGCACCTGCAACATGTAAGGTAAGTTCCCCCGAGGGGGTTAGTACGAAGAATGTACTGAGTATGTAAGGCTCATAAGAAATTCATCATACATAGTAACAACAACAACGGAGTCAATATAAGAGAAATAGTAATTGTGAATAAACTCTCTTTTTGTATGTGAAGAAGCATGAATATTTCCTCTGTTATTGTAATTTACCATCCTCTATATACCCCCTTATTCAAGAGAGAGTTACTTTTACTCAAGAGACTTGCCTCCAAGAGATTCTTTATATGCAATAGATTCTTTCCTGCTTTTACGCTCATCATCATTATTATTACAACCTTCATAATTAAACAATCATGCAAGGAATATACTTACATTTCTTTTACTACTATCTTCATTACTGTTCATCTAACTAGTTAGTGGTTCATAATATAATACCGGACATCCAGCTGATCAGTGGGCTTTAATATAAATCGGACATCCAGCTGATTAGTGGGTTATAATAAATAAATATAATAATAATAATACCGAACATCCAACTGGTCAGTGGGCTCTAATATAAATAGGACATCCAGCTAATCAGTGGGCTTTAATAAATAAATATAGTAATACCACCATAGTATGATATTGGGATTTTCCATCCGAGCTTATGCCCTTTTGATTGGATCCATACTCAATGAAATATAAAGCAACCATACATACATTACTACTAGGCATACTTCTTTCCCTTTTCATTGATGTGAGAATGATACATTGATGATTGAAACGTTATTGGGAACACATATATACATTACTTATTCTTCACTTTTCATGAGATTGATTCAATAATAGTTGTAACATTATTAGAACTTGGAACATACATTATCGGAATTTGGAGTCATAATATTGTTGGAACTTTGGAATTGTGTCCACCCTCTATTATCTTCCTTCACTCTTGCAACCAACAAATATATATAACTTAATTTATTTCTTTTGAGAGATTGGTACCTTTGCTCTTGAGAGATTGATACATTGAGGATCGTGATACTCTTGAAAACACAAACACTTTACTTCACCCCTTAACTTCATGAGATCGACTCCTTTACTTATGAGGAATAATTATACTAACTTGCACATCACCTCTCTTATTACTCTTATGAGATTGGTACTTTTACTTATGAAAGATTGGTACAAGGATAATCATTATATTATTGGACTCTAGAACGTGACATGATTGGAAAATGCTTTTCAAGTATAAATAGAATCTCTTACATCTTACTTTCTTTAAGACAGTTCTTTTAGAAATTTCATTGTTATGACATCTTTGGAACTTCAATCAATGAACAAGAGATAAGTGATTCATCATTCATCTAAGAATAGGGCACCTATGAATAACAATGTATGTCAACCTAAATTGATGTACTTCAAGACCCCTCGGAATAGAACAAGTCCAACGTCAATGCGAACAATATGTTGTAGAAGAATATGGAAAGAATAACCTTACATACCTTGTATTCTCAATACGATTCTACAATCTTAGACGTGCATAAAATAGTCCCGCTCCTTCCTTATGTTTCATTCTACAACACAAATACATAACGGAACCAACATTAACCACCAATTACCTTACAATGGCATACAATAACAATAAGTTACATGTTTGGCTTTAACATGTCATTTCCCCCTTGACAATACCATTCATGAAATTATTATACCAATAATCCCACAATATTCCATACATTGACCAATACATGATAACCAATAGCATGACACACCAAGTTCATACTTTCCACTCTCCACCATCATAACATCACAATTATTCCATCAAATCACTTCAATACACCTCACAACAACAAATCGGCCAAAATACCATAATTTACACTTATGGAAAAATAACAAGTTTAGGACCATAATCACACCATAAATGTTGATATTTCATCCATACCATGCACTTTCATCAAGACAACAAGACATCTTTCAAGTTTAAATTCCATAGATGACACGTCTATTACAAAAACACAAAGTGCCATATTCAACACTTCCAAGCATAACAAACATGATCTGCATAATATCTCATGCATATAATATGTTAATCCATAAGCATAAACACTAACCCAATCTTGGAAAATGGTGATCTTGTTCCAAAGATGACTTAGGGTTTGAAGAGTCCAAAGGGAGCTTTCTTGAGAATTCTAGAAAAAGATAGAAAAGCATGTGTGTTGTTATGTATTAAAAATCTGATTTTTGCCTCATTTTATATACCTTTGAATTCATGCTTATCCACTTTTGGCATTTAATGCTATGTGTGGCATCTGACCCATCCTTGGCCCATGTTTGTTTTCTTCATTTTGGGCCCTTTTTGAGCCCAATTCACTTAACCCAATAAAACCAATAATTTCTCATGTTTAACTCATTTCATACGTGGTACGACAATATTCTCACTCACGGGATTTATACTCGTAGCCTCAATTCCAAAAACACGCAATTCTAGCCACGTATGGCTTATTTTGACTACAAGGGTAAAATCTTCATTTTGATGCCAAATTCGTTCTCGAGTAATTTCATCATAATAATATAATCCTTTACTCATTTCATGTATATTCTCATGGTTGTAGAAGAAACGTGGAAAAAATCGGCTCGATACGTCCCCGGGCACCCTTAGGACTTAAGAAAATTTCCAACTTTGAAAAGTGGCCGAAACCAGCCTAGCACGCCCTTGGGCGCACCATATTGCTGCCTATGGACTAAAATTTTTAGCCCAGAGCAGCGTGGCACGCCCTCTGGCGTGCCCCAACCTTAATTTTTTGAAAATTCCATTTTTTGACTTTTCTTCGCGGATTTGGTTAAATACTTCAAGTCCTATTCTTTAACTTACTTCTTACCCTTAATATACTTCGTTTAGAGTTCCTCTTAGCCTCATTTTGAACCCCACAAATTCTCCACGAAATTCACAAAACATTCCCTACGAAGGGCTAATCACATGTACGAGGCCAAATTTCAATTTTTCTCATCATTAACATTACAAATTTCTTACTCATGGCATCTCGATACCTAAGTAACCATTGTTCAACATCGTCACACAGAGTTGGGAGTATACGGGGTGTTACAAAACTGATGCTAGTGGGCATGGTATTAGTGTTGTTCTTATGTAGAAAGGGAATTCTATAGCCTTCTTAAGTAGAGCTTTGTCTCTTAAACATTCTACACTCTCAGTTTAGAGAATTGTTGGCTATGGTTCATACTGTTACCAAATGGTCTCAATTCTTATTGAGGCAAAGGTTCATCATCAAGAATAATCAAAAGGCTTTAAAGTATCTGATGGGGCAGAAGATTCACACCCATTCTTAACTATTATGGATAACCATATTAATGCCATTTGATTATGTCATTGAATACAAAAAGGGGTAGATAACAAGGTTGCTAATGCTTTATCAAGAGTTTCAAGACCAGTAATTTTGCTTTAGTAGTTTCTACTACTAATTTTGATTTACTTCAAGCTATAGTGGATAGTTGGTCCTCTAATCCACATCTAAAAGCTCTTATTCATTAGTCAAAAGTTGATCCTTCTGTTTCTTCATATTTCAGTTGGAATAGTAATCAACTAAGAAGGAAGGGCACGATTGTGGTTGGTCAGGATCCTGGGCTAAAAACTCACATCATCCAGTTATGGCATTCCACCTGTATGGTGGACATTCTAGGGTTGAAAAAACTTTGAAAAGATTGCTCACACCATTTTATTGTAAAATTATATGAGCTGATGTAAAGAATTTTGTACAACATTGTAACATATATCAAAAGAGTAAAGCAGACCTAACAACTTATCCAGGTTTACTGCGGCCATTGCCTATTACTGAGGTGGTATGTCTCAAATTAGCATGGATTTTATAGATGGTTTGCCCAAGTCCAAGGGTTATGAGGTGATCCTATTTGTGGTTGAAAGATTGAGCAAGTATGCTCACTTCCGCCTTACACAACTTAGTCTATTGCATAGGTCTTTTTAGATGAGGTGGTGAGATTACATGGCCTACCAAAATCTATTGTGTCAGTGATAGAGATGAAATTTTCCCAGCTCTTTTTGGCAAAAACTTTTTACTTTGCAAGGGGTTTCAACTACCATCCTCAAACTGATAGACAAACTGAGGTGGTCAATAGGTGGTTGGAGACTTACTTAAGATGTTTTTGTTGTGATGATTCTACGAACTTTCATTCATATCTTCCCATGAATGAATATTGGTATAATACTTCATACCATTCATCTATCTATACCACCCGTTATGAGGCACTCTATGGTAGGCCTTCTACCTTGCATTTGTCCTACTTACCTAGAGAATCTGCTGATGTTGAGGTTGATAACACCTTGATTCAGAGGTAGCTTAAGTTGCAACTTCTTAAGCATCACCATCTTAGGTCTCAATTGAGGATGAAATAACAAGATGATAGTCACCGAAGTGACAGGACTTTCTCTGTTGGGGGTTGGGTTTTTCTTAAAGTCCAACCTTTCAAGCAAACTACTCTTTCTTCTTCCCATCACTTCCATAAATTAACTAACAAATTTATTTTTTTTCACCTGTGGCCTACACCCTTTTTTTCCCTCCTTCAGTCAAAATACACCCTACTGTCCATATTTCCTTACTCAAGAGGTGTTATGCTATTCCTGATATTATTGCTTATCCTACTACTACTGACATTTCTAATCCACATTGCCCTGAAACTGAGGTGATATTGCAGAAGAGGATGGTTAAGAAGGGCAACAAGGCTGTTGCTTAGGTTTTACTTAAATGGACTGGACTCACTGCTGATCATGCTACCTGGGAGTTTGCTACTGTCCTCAAGACTAGATTTCCTCACTTTGATCCTTGAGGTCAAGGATCTTTTTAGGGGGGAAGTTGTATTGTTAATGCACTACAATAAAGGTTAGTTGAGCTGAAAATAGTTAGTTACTATATTTTCCAGAAGTTAGCTAATAGTGTAGCACTAGTTTCGAAAGTTAGTTAGTCTGTTAGGATTTAATTGTTTAGCTATCAGCCTTCTAAGGCTCTCTCTTATTCTTTATATAGCATTGTAACTAGTCACTAAGGAATTATCAGATATTAATAACAACTTCTATTGTTCTTTTTTTCTTCAATCTCTCTTTTACTCCATTTTGACTGCTAATTCTCGAATCTTCTCTGTAAAGGTTCCTGAAAGTAGTTATTGAAGATCCTCTTAATCCCTAATTTCAACCTGTTTTGATGCATACATAAACCTTTTATCACTACTCAACATGGATCCCAAGCAAATCTATTATTGGCCTCTTTGTGTTTATCCCCAGGCCCAACAGCTTGGCCAGCCTCCGTCCAAATAACTGGCCCATAAGCATTTTTTGTGCTATCCATGTTTACAACATATTGCCCTTATAGCAACCATCAGTGTTAAGTTTAATCATACCAACCTGAGGAAATATCGCAGATATTGATCATTTGTTTCCAAGTAGTTGATATATCTATTCAACCTCTTGATTCCCTTTGATTAAAGAATTGTTGTGAGTACATTTGCTCATATTTTGTGAGTTTTCTTTTCCAAGAAAGAAAAATTGTTAAGTGTGGGTTGCGTCCTTTCATACACGCAAGTGTACATGGTCGTAAAAGTAATAAAGGATGTAAGTTTAGATATCGTACCCACAGGGATTTGATGAATTGATATCTAGTTTGAATTCTTATATGCATTATTCAGTCGGTGACCAATAGTAAGAGTGATATGTGTGTTTTTAAAGTAAATAAAAATAATTAGAGACAAGTCGTGGATTAGTTGTGTTGTAACTCAGATTTGAGAAAAGATCTAGGGTTGCGGTGTTTTGACAATCCAGTTGTGCTATCCCATCATTCGTCTAATTTACTTTCCTGAGTTACTAGTTGCAGGTTAATTGTAGCTATACTGAGCATTTTTCCAACAACTCTAAGCCTACTAGACTATCCCTAATGCCTATATTTCAATGGTCATCGGTTAATAGTGAAGTGCATAAAGACATCGTTTGTAGCACTTAAGCTAAGTCATAGGGTATATTTCTATCCTCAGTGACGAATCGATTCCCTTTCCCTATAAGGTTCACAAACTACCCCTATTTTCTGTTTTTACACTTGTCGTTCCCTTTTTCAAGTCCAACAAACAAGCCTTAGATAATATTCGCAAGGTGATCAATCAAATGAATAATTGAATGCAAGAAGAAATAAATAACTCAATAGATGGAAATCCAAATAGACAATATAATGTTCAAGCCACAACTTTCATGTTCAACCACAACCCTAGAAATTAAGAGGTTTAGCTACTTATGAATCTCTTTGGAAGAAGAGATTTCATGAGTTTACAAGGCAAAAAACAAAAATAAAATAAAAGAAATAAACTAAACCTTGTTCTTGAGATTTGCCCTGGCTTTTGGCTTCCCCAAATTGAGGGGGGTTTATATAGAGTTTAGGAACCCTTAGAATGTTTAAAACCAATCCCATTCGGGTTAGGATTGGCCCCGACTCACAGCACAACCCAAAAGTGGAGCTGTGGCGTAAAGAACAAGTAAAAATTTAGATCAGTAGCCAAACTCGCGCCACCCGTTTATTTTGGGAAGTGGCACAAGCCTTCAAGTTTCCATACAACAATACAAATCCGCGCCAGTGCTTGCTTTGCAGGAGTGGCGCAATCCCTCTTCCCCCTGGCCATTTTTCGCTCGTTTTTCTATGTGTTGCGACGTTGATCCTTCCTTGGTTTCTTTCGGTTCCTTGGTGCTCCTTTTCTTCTTGTTAAAGCTCCAAATACCTCAATACACTCCTACATAAAAAAATCATGAAACACAAGTGTAAATCACATCATTTAAGCTCAAGGTGACACCAAAAGTAAATCAATTTGAGGCAAAAGACAATAAAATAATGTGCTTTTTAGCCTCGCATAAACACCCCACACTTAAATCCTTGCTCGTCCTCGAGTAAGCTATAGATGTATGACTTAAAATCTACTACGACTACACCAATTGAAACAAGATTACTCAATCTAAGACTACAACAACAACAATAGAAGACAAGTTTTTATTAAGCAAGCTTCAATCATTTAACATATTTAAACAACTTCTCCTAGACCTCCTAGCCTCAAGAACCTACTCTATGATCTTTGCAAACTCATATAATTAACCCAACTAAGAGATCAAATACTTCACCTATCTTTCATCAACCATGTGTCCTCACGCAAGAGAGTTACCCATATTTACTCACAAGTATACAAATTAGCACAAGAATGGGTATAAGAATAAGATTTCGTTCACTCTCAAAAAAGAATTTCACATGCAATATTTGATGAACCATAGGCTTGTCCTTAGTGTACTACTCCACTAATATAATAACATCAAATCTAAGATAAAGTAGGACTTTCTGGATTGTAACGTAGGCTAAGGGATGGGTAGGAACTATTTTGGCTCAAATAGTGACTAACTTTCCTAAGCACTTTAATACATCATAAATTCTTCATCATTCACACACTCTTCAATCAACCAACTCTTTCTTCTACTCTTCTCACCCATAGATTTATTTGTTTTTCCATCTCTTTAAGCAAGTTCACATGCCAATAGTAAGGAGTTCTCAATCATCAAACACTTTTATTTTCACTTTTATTTTGTTCTTTTTCTATTCCCTACCAATAGCATGTGAATTGTTTTTTAATCACTTGCACCATTATTTTTTTTCTACAGGCTTCCCACCTCAATTATCTCTTTTTTCTCAATTCTCACTCCTTTTAACTCTTATTTCTTAATTAAAGTGCTTAGGAGTTTTGGATCACGTTAAAGGTCTATTGAAAGAAAAGGATTAAGCTTTATATGTGGCTACCAAAGAATGGGCTAAAGGCTCAACGGGGCTAACAAGGATCATCCACTGTAAGTAGGTAAAGCAAAGGATAAAATTGGCTAATCAAAAAAATGCCTATATCATTTCCTAAACTCAACATTCTTCACTTCGCTTTGCAAATACACCGGGCAAGTTCTAGACATTAATATAAAAGCATTGAATATCAACAAACACCTAACACACATGGCACATGTTCAACTCAAGAAGGATCCATATAGACTCTCAATCAAGAAAACAACAAGAGGTCAAATTTAAGCTGAAATCATATATGAGTCAAGTAAAAGAGTCTAGGTGTCTTAAAAGGAGTCATTCAAAATATTTCTTCATCGCATTCTCAAATTTAAAATCAACTTGCTTCATTCAGTCACGTGCAGCACCTAACAAGAGCACCTCACATTCAAGGGGTAGGTGAAGTATGCTCTATTAAAGAACTAAAAAGCTACAGACTAACACAAACTACTATAATCTAGAAAACTTAAGAAAAATCTTTTTGTGTTTTTGGATTTTTAATTTTTTTTTTCACATTTTCTTAACTAAAGCAAGCAACTAAAATGAAGCAACTCCTATAGCATACTTCGCCCTTAACCAATATCAGAAGAATTTCACCCCACACTTAAAGTCATGCTTTGTCCCCAAAGTATTAATCAACATAAAATGGTAGTTAGAAATACTCCCTGATACCCTCTAGGGCCTAGCTAGCAGCATGTCTTCATCAATATTTCCATCAAAGGGGTGAATGACCCTACACTTATGCTTCATCCATGCCTCTTAGCTTCCAATTTCGGGTACTCAGACTTTCCCAAATCTGCACAAACCAAAAACAAAAACAAAGAAAAAAAAGTGACACTATAAATATAAAACTACATTATTACAAGTTGGGTTGCCTCCCAAGTAGCGTTTGATTTAACGTCACGGTATGATGTAAGTCATAGATTAATCGAATTCTCTCAATCTTTTCCTCCCTATATGATGCAACCTTTGTCTTTTTTTCACTCTAGGAGGATCACAATTATCATTTACACTCTTTGTCTTCAGATCTTTCACTTTTTTGGGCCCACACTCTTCCACCCCACACTTATTATTTACCACCTCTGTGATCATGCACAAGTCTCTATAGTGTGAAGGAGTGGATAGTGACTTATAAACTTTAAATATCTCCTCATCATCATGGACCCTCATCTTAAGTTCCCCTTTTCGTACATCAATCAAGGTTCCACCAATGGCTAAGAATGTGCGTCCCAAAATAATCGATACCTGCTCATCTGCTTCAAAATCTAAAATAATAAAGTCTGCTGGAATCACAAACTTACCTACCTTGATGAGCACATCTTCAATCACTCCTTCTAGTTGCACACGTGAGTAGTCTGCCAATTGTAAAATGATAGTAGTTGCACGTGGCTCTCCCAAACCAAGTGTCTGGAACACAAATAAAGGCATTAAGTTTATACTTGCCCCAAGATCACACAATGCATGCCCAACATTATCCTCACCAATTTGTATGGGTAGGGTGAAACACCTAGGATCTTTGAGATTTTTAGGAAGCTTGATTAATACCCTTGAACTACACTCTTCAGTGAGCGCAACTGTCTCAAATTCTATAAGTCTTCTCTTTCCAGCCACCACTTCTCTAAGGTATTTGACATATTTGGGCATGTCCCTCAAAGCATCAATCAAGGGAATATTAATGTGAAGTTGCTTGAAGATATCAAGAAAATTCTTAAAATTTGCATCCTCCCTACTTTTCTGGAATATCTGTGGATATGGTGGTAGAGGTCTCTCAACTGCGATCTCAGGCTGCTTAACAACCTCTCTTTATCTTTTTTCCACTTGCACAAGCTATATCTCTAGAGTTGGTGTTGGGATCAATCTTTGTGGGAAAAGAGGTAGATGCTTGTAGTTGTCCCAATTTATTACTTTCCTCTTTTGAGGCTCTGCATCCGGCAACTCTACACTTGCATCTTGACTTCTCTGTTGAGGAGGAGCTTCAACCAACTCTCTTCCATTTCTGAGTGAGACGTCATTACTTGGTTAGTATTATTCTCTGTATCACTTGGTAGTGCACATGCAGGTCTTGCATGTTGTGATGAAGCTAGTTGGCCTACTTGTCCCTCAGGTTCATGAATGTACTTTTGCATTTCATTCACAATATAAGTTTGTTGTCCCATGAACTGTTTCATTGTATCCTCTAAAGAATTGCTCACTTGTGGAGCTTATGGTGTATACTATTGTCTTTGAAACTGTTGTCTTTGAACCTATTGATTTTCACCCCAAGAGAAATCTGGGTGAATCTGTAATTTTGCTGCCCCACATAATATATAGATTATGGATTCAACGGACATCCAGAGTAGGCATGATTTTCATCACACTTCTCACAAAATAATGTAGCCGTTTGAACCTGTTGTACCTATTGAACTTTACTTGCACTTAGAGCTAATAAACTCTGCTTCATTAAGGCCCACAATTACCCAATATTAGACCGAATAGCTGACACGTAATCTTTCTCTAACTTACCAGATGTTTTTTTTGTAGAAGTGAACACTTGGCTGGGCTCTGAATAGACTCGGTGACCTGCAGACATAATAGTGATCAACACCTCTATTTCATCATAGCTCTTGGAAAAAATTTGCCCTTCAACTGTAGCATCTAATAAAGACTTAGAGTCTGGACTCAATCCTTCAATAATATTATGCCCAATAATCTCCTTGGGCAGATGATGGTGCAGGCAATCTCTCAAGTATCCCTTGTATCTTTCCCAAGCTTGGGGAAGGGATTCAGAATCTTTTTGAACAAATTTGGAGATCCTACCTCTGAGCTCATTTGTTCTTCTAGATGAGAAGAACCTATTAAGAAACTTTTTTGACAAAGCATCCCAAGACGTGATAGATCCTGTCGGTTCATTTTGTAACCATTGCTTCGCTTACCCAATCAGTGAGAAGGGGAATAGTGTCAACTTAACATATTCATATGAAACATTTTAGTAGTGGAAGTTGTCACTCAGCTCAGTAAATTCTAGTAGGTGCTTTTGTGGGTCTTCATGTGGTTTACCCTCATATTGACAAGTATTCTGCACTAGTCGCACCGTGTCCTCTTTAAGCTCAAACTTTGTGGTGATATTTGGCTTCACAATAGCTCTAAAGGCATTTTACTGATTCAGCCTCGCAAAATTCAACACCGAAACATCTGGTGCAGGGTAAGCTGGGTTGCAGCTCTATCCTCCACATCATTCAGTGGGTCTTTAATAATTGGATTTTTCAAGTTATGACCCATCGCTCTCAACACTCTAAAAGTATGTTCAAGCTCTTGGTAAATTGGAATCAAGGGATTGCCTTGACTTCGGGTATTTAGCATAAACTACCCGATACCCTGAAATAAAAAAAAACAGCAAGCAAAAGTGAAATCTGAATAATTCAATAAAAACACAAAATAGGATCAGTTAAAATCAAATCCCCGGTAACGACGCCAAAAACTTGTTGTGTCCTTTTGTACACGCAAGTGTACATGATCGTACAAGTAATAAAGGATGTAAGTCCAGATATCTTACCCACAAGGATTTGATGAATTGGTTTCTAGTTTGAATTCTTATATGCATTATTCAATCGGTGACCAATAGTAAGAGTGATATGTGTGTTTTGAAAGTAAATAAAAACAATTGGAGACAAGTTGTGGATTAGGTGTGTTGTAATTCAGATTTGGGAAAAGATTTAGCGTTGCGGTGTTTTGACAATCCAATTGCACTATCCAATCATTCGTCTAATTTACTTTCCTGAGTTACTAGTTGCAGGTTAATTGTAGCTATATTGAGCATTTTTCCAATAACTCTAAGCCTATTCGACTATCCCTAACGCCTATATTTGTATGTTCATCGGTTAATAGTGAAGTGCATAAAGACATCGTCTGTATCAACTAAACTAGGTCACAGGGTATATTTCTATCCTCAGTGACGAATCGATTCCCTTTCCCTATAAGGTTCACAAACTAGCCCTATTTCTTTTTTCACTTGTCGTTCCCTTTGTCAAGTTCAACAAACAAGCCCTAGATAATATTCGCAAGGTGATCAATCAAACGAATAATTGAAAACAAGAAGAAATAAATAACTCAATAAATGGAAATCCAAATAGACAATATGATGTTCAAGCCACAACTTTCATGTTCAACCACAACCCTAGAAATGAAGAGGTTTAGCTACTCCTGAATCTCTTTGGAAGAAGAGATTTCATGAGTTTGCAAGGTAAGAATTGAAAATAAAATAAAAGAAATAAGCTAAACCTTGTTCTTGAGCTTTGCCCTAGCTTTTGGCTTTCCCAAATCAGTTGTCTGTCTTTAAAAACGTGGGGGACGGGGGTTATATAGAGTTTAGTAACCCTTAGAATGTTTAAAACCAATCCCATTCGTGTTAGGATTGACCCCAACTCGAGCCACAACCCAAAAGTGGAGCTGCGGCGCAAGCAACAAGTAAAAATTCAGACCAGTAGCCAAACTCGCGCCACCCCTTGCTTTTGGGGAGTGGTGCAAGACTTCAAGTTTCCAGACAGCAGTACAAATCCGTGCCACTGCTTGCTTTGCAGCAGTGGCGCAAGCCCTCTTCCCCCTGGCCATTTTTTGCTCGCTTTGCTATGTGTTGCGACATTGATCCTTCCTTGGTTTCATTTGGTTCCTTGGTGCTCCTTTTCTTCTTGTTAAAGCTCCAAATACCTCAATACACTCCTACATAAACAAATCATGAAACACAAGTGTAAATCACATCATTTAAGCGCAAGACGACACCAATAAGAGATCAAATGTGAGGCAAAAGACGATAAAATAATGTGGTTTTTAGCCTCGCATCAGTGTGCATATTAATAGAGAATATTGTCTCGTCAGTTATCCCCTGTAGAAATTAAGTGTTTTAAAAAATCTGATTTGTAAAACAAGAAAATTCTCTAATTTGTTTTTGTAATATCCAAACAATTTTGATCTCTAAAAAGGAGATTTTGCTGCAAGAGACCGATGTTGTGGGCTTTGACGTGGAAGCAAAAACAGTGATCAAACGACTTGTTGAAGTAACCACTGATTTGGATGCTATCCCTGTGGTGGGTTAGCTGGACTTGGCAAAACCATACTGGCAAGAAAAATCTATAAAGATCCTTAGATAACGTTTCAATTTTTTACAGCCATTTGGGTAAAAGTTGGTGTACAATACAAATTAAAGGACGTCTTTCTTAGTATTCTGAAAGGTTAACGACACTCACTGCAGAACATCAAGACATGGATGTGAATGATTTTCCCAAGATAATTCGGCAACACATTTCCATAGGAGGTAAATGTCTCATTGTGTTGGACTACGTGTGGACGCCTGGTGTTGCGCATGATGTCAAGACAGCTTTCCCGAAAGACAACAAAGGCCACAGAATAATGATCACCACTCGTGACGAAAGCGTTGCCAGATTTGTCAATGCCGGTCCTCATTTCTTAAAATTTATGGAAGACGAGGAAAGTTTCCAGTTGTTGGAAAACAGAGTTTTTGGCAGTAATATTAGATGTCCTGAAGAGTTAATAGCACATGGGAAAAGTATTGTGAAACAATGTAGCGGAGTGCCACTTGCAGTAGTGGTAATTGCCGGAGCTCTAAGAGGACTTGAAAGCAAAAGAGTATGGCAATTAGTGAAAGACAATATGGGACAACACCTTATAAATAAAAAGGACCCTGAGTTACAATCATCTGCCAGAAGATTTGAAGGTGTACTTCCTGTATTGTGGCGCCTTTCCGCAAGGCTTTGAAATTCTTGCTTGGAAGTTGATTCGCTTGTGGATTTCCGAGGGATTGAATATATCCAACTTAAATGCTAGCCTCTAGGAAATAGCAGAGCAATGCTTGAACAACCTTGTCAATAGAAATTTAGTTATGGTACTGAAGAAAAGGGCTGATGGGATAGTAAAAACATGCCGCCTTCCCGACATGTTGCACCATTTCTGCAAGATGGAGGCTAGAACTGAAGGTTTTCTCCAAGAAGTATGTGAAAAAACTGATCAGCCCGGTCTTTCTGTACCAGATCTAGATACTTCTCGTCGATTGTGTATTTAACTCCCCCTTTTGAAGAAGTTTTATCTCCACAAAACGATCTGCTCATGAGCATGTCAGGTCTTTCTTATGTTTTTAAACAAAACAAAAAGGAAGTGAGCAGCTTCGTGACTCCCCACTCCTCCTCAAAGAATTTCCGCTGGTTAGGGTCTTGGACATTGAGTCCATCGAATTATAAGAATTTTAAAGAGCTATTTTATTTGAGGTACATTGCCATCTCAGGTGGCTACAGAATCCTTCCGGCGTACTTTAGCAAGTTTTGGAATTTACAAACTGTAATACTTAATACAAAGGCGTCCACCATTGAAATAAAAGCAGACATATGGAACATGATACAATTGAGGCATCTGCTCATCAATGCCCCTGCAATATTGCCGACCCCTACCCAAACAACAGATGCGTCAACTTCTTGCCTACAAACTCTTTCTAAAGTTTCACCAGGAAGTTGCACAAAAGATTTGGTTACAAGGGCTTGTAATCTTAGAAAAGTGAGTATTCAAGGGCAAATGGCTGATTTTCTTTAAACTAACAAGGGAGGGTTCAGAAATTTTGCAAAGCTAAGGTTTCTGGAACCTCTGAAGCTGTTGAATGATTTTGGCAGTTCCATGAGCAAAGTTCTTCAACTTCCTCCAGCAATCTTCGAGTTTCTGCAAAAATTGAACAAGTTAACTTTGTCAAATACAAAGTTTGCTTGGAGCGCTACGAATATACTGGGGCGGTTGGATTGCGTTGAGGTCCTAAAGCTGAAAGAAAATGCATTTAGTGGGACGACGTGGGACTTAGAGATTGGATATTTTAGCCAACTCAAGGTATTGTTCATTCAAAGGGGAGACTTTGAAATTTGGAAGGCGCCAAACCTTTCATTCCAAAGACTTAAGTGCCTTGTTCTTATACCCTGTGATAAGCTTGAGGCTGTGCCATTTGAGTTGGCTGGTGTACGTAGCATTTAAGATATGATCCTGGAGAACACAAATAAGGCGATCAAATCTGGAAAAGCAATAGCATGCAAGAAGAGAGAGAGTCAAGCTGCAGGGAGTTCCAAATTCAAGCTCACTATATTCCCCCTGATGCAGCTGATTGCAACGCCAAACAGTGAAGTTGGAAAAGATCAGTTGAATTTTTTTTTTTTTTTGGAGATGATTTTAAATCTTGATAATGGTTTTCACCAAATATATGTCTATATACATTAGTGCTAGTATAATATTCATTTGATCATCTGGTATCCATTTATTCTTAAATATTAAAAAGATACTATGTATATATGATATGCATACAATTTCGTAGAATGATCATATGTATATCTTTCATAATTATTTCCCGACATAGAATTTCATTCGCACTTTGCTCAAAATAAAAGGGTAGATTGTTAGTCCACTATTATATGGACTGCAGCTAACTTTCCTCCTTTTTTTCAGGAAAGAATCAGGACCATATGGACAATTAACCGGAGTATTGATATGGTGTCACTGTGTTTCATGTTTGCAGCTGCTGTCCAATCATCTGATGAGAAAAACTGTTTTCCTTCTGTTTATTCAAGCATTGTAAAGTTTAAAATTAGTGTGTTTAATTTGGAGATGTTAAATAAATGTGCTCCGCTAGCGCTGTTTGGGTTATAGTGGTGTCTAGCCCATGATTACTGTGTTGTTGTGAACTAATTCTATTTCTCATCAGGTTATTCTCGATGATCACTAACCTTTCTGCATTGCACTATTAAATGTCCCAAGATATTACAATGTCTACAGAATTTAGGGACATTTTCATATTCCAACCTTTATGTGTATGTTGTGAACCCGATACTGGACAATTAAATAGTTTGGCCAGATGATCCAGTTGAAGAGTTCGGGCCTGAAGGTCAGCTACGCAGAAGCAAAAGGGTTAAACACTCCCATCAGCCTATTCTTGTCACAGGAATCAGTGAAACACCAATCCATACTCTACAATAACAACAATCAGTGAAGACCGTAATTTCTCTCAATTATCCAAGTGTACTTCATTTAACCAATTGTTTTTACTTGATTTAGTCGATTGAATTCAAATTTACTCCAATTCATGTAACATAGTTTGAATATGGTATAAGTTTCAGATAGAAGGAATATTTGATATTTGTTGGTTTACACATGTTACAACATAATATTTGTGATTATAAGACTTGAAATTTGTAGCATTTGTGTAGCTAAACATTGCTTCTTATTAAATGTAGAAATGAGAAGTATAAAGTTGAATATATTTCATGTATGTGGTTCTTTTAGGAACAAATTAACTATGAAATTGTGCGCTACATAAATTGGAGTGGTTGCAGTGATTAATTTGGTTTCATTTGACTTCTAATTTATCTATTTGTCAGTTTTATGTTTTTTTATTTATGTATGCAATGGTGATTTTGTTTGTTTATAATCTGTGTTAATTTTTGTGTATTAGCTTTGTTAATGGATTAACACTTGGAGAATTGGTATTGTGCGATTAATTTGTGTTCAATGGACTGCGACAAACAATTGAAAAGTTGGTAATGGTGTTTAAAGATTTTTCTAGTTTAATGTTACTTATTAACTGGAGAGTGTGTTGCTGGAGTTGGATTCTTTGATGTGAAATAACTTGTACAATCTTTTGAGTCTAAATTTACTATAATTTCTTAATCTAGGTATTGGATTTGGCTGGAAATGCAGCAAAGGATAGCAAGAAGAATCGTATAATGCCAAGGCACATTCAGTTGTCTGTGAGGAATGATGAGGAGCTGAACAAGTTTTGGGTAATGTTACAATTGCTAATGGAGGTCACCCGCCCATTATTCACCTGAATCGATCTCTCGGAAAGGCTTGTTCGGGCAAGGGAGATATCGGTTCTGTGTCTAAAGAGTTTTAGAATAAATCAACTCTAGTTTTGAAATGGATATTACGTGAACAATTCATAGATATGTAATATAGAATTGACTCTTGTTTGATAATTTTGAATTCGATGGCGCAACTTGCTGTTAAGATATACAACTTGGAACATTTTTGTGATGAATGTCTTGCGGAAATATCGTGGGTTAACTGGCAAAGAATCACAAACAAAGAAAATAGAGAAGAAAAATAACACAAATATTTAATGAGGTTCAGCTAGGCCTAATCCTCCAAGCAAAAGTAGAGAGATTTCCACTATGAAAAAAAAGAAGAAGTGTACAATGCTTTAGAATCCCCAACTATATCCCTATATATAGATCTCAAGTAGTCCCAAACCTAAAAGGAAAAGGTTCTCCCAATCCTAGAAGGACAATATATTCCTTTTCCGAATCTATTAGGACAAAGGGTCTCCTAAACCAATAGGGATTATGAGTTTCCTAAAATAGACAAGGGAAAAATTCAAGACATAATTAACAAATCTTCCCCTTGGCTTGAATTTTCTTTATCAATAGGAACAACGTCTCTCTGCCTTGCCTTCAGTCTTCGAAAGGGCTCACTGAGTACTACACACACCTATCAAGTCTAGGCAATGCCTAAACTTATTGGTCGGGACTGCCTTGGTAATCATATCTGTCAGATTATCATATGTAGACACTTTCTTCGCATCAACATCCCCTTTGCAGCCTACTACCCTTTGTTCCCTGGGCAATGAACCAAACTTCCATGTTCGATTCTTATGAAGTAACTCAATCTCTTCACCCATAGTACCTACCCATCGATCTCCTTCTAAACTAGAAATAGCTTCTTTATAGTTATTAGGCTCAAGAAAGTCAATGATCCCTGCAACTGACAAAGCAAATTCCACAAAATTTGCATATCCAAGAAGATTTTCATCAACTACATTTACAAACCTCTTTGGTCGGTTGATCACTCTCTTCTCCCTGCCTATTGCAATGACATACGGTTGTTGTTGTACATGTACATCTACATTATAATCTTTATTAATGTTTTTCACCTCCTCCACTTCTGAACTACTGGGTTGCGTTAGTGGAGATTCAATTCCTAGCTCTATTCTGTCACTTACACCACAATCTGTTTCTGTTTTTGCCTTCTCACTTAACTTCACCCGTGTTTTCTTACAAAACACACAATGCTCACAAAAAGTCAAATATTAATTTTTGTACCCATCTAGTAAATTCTACTTGTTCAACAAACACAATCCCTTGTCACTCATATGACCAAGTCGCAAGTGCCACAATTGAGACTGATTCAAACCACTCTTTCTAGAAGCTACAATTATTTCCCATTCAAAGTCGAAAGAGAAATCAAATTCTTCTTCATTTGAGGAACATGCCAACACTCTATATTTTTGATAATACCATCGAACATTCTCAATTTGATGTTACCAATTCCATCTACCTCTAATGGATTATCATCACCTACGTAGACAGTCCCACTAGTTTGCTTATATGTTGCAAACCAATTCCTGTGTGGACATATGTGGAAAGTTGCACCAGAATCAAGAACCCAAGAATTGTACCAATGATCAGAACTCACAACACAAACTTCCCCAACATAGTCACTGTCATCAAAATTACCACTAGTTTCAACAATATTTACTGAGTAATCAACTTTTAGCTTTCCTCCTTTCTCCTTTAGTTTAGGACAATCTCTTTTGTAGTGACCCTGCTCCCCGTACTCATAGCAGTTCTGCTTCCTAGATCTAGACTTCGATCTAGCGTTAGACTTTTTCCTATTAAAACCTTTCTATTGTGTTCTTATGTCGCCCAAACTATACCTCGAACAAGGTGTAACGCGGTCGCTGTATCAAATATAGAACCCAACTAGGTTGGGGTCGATCCCACAGGGAATAGGACGAAATTCTATCGAGTGTTTGTACGAGTAATTGGCAATTAAGTAAAAAAGGGGATTTTTGTAAACAAATAGTAACGGTAACAACTGTTGATTTTCTGATTTGTGATCAATACGAGAAAGGTACTAGGACCGTGATCCCCAAGATTTCTTAACTTCACCGGTTACTTATGCTGGCAACTGTCCCACTGTGTTGCATACAAAATCTAACAAGATAGTTTCATATAAATGTCTCTCGACCTTGGTTAGATAAATTTCACTCTTCTCCTCTCGGTCTTCGAGTGTCGCACTACTAACCCTTGTTATTGATCTTAGATTAACTATCCCTGTTATTGCTCAAGTTATTAGATAAAGGTTAATAGGTTCAAATCTCTATTGTTATTCCCTTTTCCCAATCTCTACCTCTCTTTTGAGCAAGTTTAGAATACAAGCAAGTTCCTAACATTTGCAACCATTAGAAGATCAATTATAGTGAAGGAAATATCAATACATGCAATCACACTGGTTCAAAATTGCTTCGCACTTAACCCATTTTGTTAGTTCCTCATGGTCACTCAACCCTAGTTATGGGGTTTAGCTACTCATGATTGCGAGAACACAAGAAGAATTCAATGATGAGAACATAATAATGAACTCACAAGAAGAATAAAACTCTGAAATCTCAATATAAATCAAAACCCTAAAACTTTTTGAGATTACAAGATCAATGTGTTTATGAACCTCAAAACAATGTAATAGAATCCTCAAATAATTTAATAACCAACTCCTAAACATAGGTCAACCTAAGGGTATTAATAGATATAAAGTGAATCCTATCCTAAAAAAAGTAGGATAAAGAAAGTCGGTAACTTTCCACGGACCGTGACTTGAGGTCATGGAATCAACCCACAGACCGTGGGTCCAGATCGTAAGAATCATACATTACTGTACAACTGCAGAAGTTGACCCACAGGCGTGACTTATGGACCGCAGGTGGACCTACGGACCATAGGTCCATGTCTTGAGTCACTTTCGTGGATTTCAAATCTGCTCTTTTGTCTTCAAAAACATCCTTCTAGCGCATTCTTCATCCCGTCTTCTCCATTTTGCCTCCAAAACCTATTTTCCTACTAGATCAAACAAAAAACACATCACACCTACCAAACATACCCAAGTTATTGCATAATTTCCTTGTTTTAGGCATCGAAAGTGCCATAAGATCATGGCACATCAACACCCTCAACTTAGAACATTTGAATTTCCTTAGGCGAACAAAACAAAACAAACACATTCAATGGTTAACTAAGAGAAACCTAAGAGACCTACAACACTCGACTCATTGCTTCCGGTACCAAATATTTCCACCCCTTCATATTTGTAAATCAAAACCACAGTGTGTATACATGCATCATATTATCATGACACAGAACGGATTAAGTGATGGCATCAGATTATGAACAAACAACTAATCATATATGCAAATGACATCATCCGAACAAATAGCAGCTAACAATGCAACCCATGTACTCTCACAACAAATAATTCCCATACACTCACATTATACTAATGAATATCATAGTGGGGACTGGGTTGAAACACTCTCTCTCACAAAGAAGTTCAAACAGTGTGCATGAAATACCATAGGCTTGCCCTTATTTTCTCTGCCTTAGTTTTTCGGACAGTTGGACTAGGATCACTATAGGACTTTCATCGGCTTGTAATGTAGGCTTAGGTATGGGTGTGGTATATATGGATATGGTGACTCAACCCTCCTTGACACTATACTATTTTTGGATCCAACGTTCCAACCATTCTCATTTTATTCTCCCTTATTCTCTTTCATTTGTTTTCAGATTTTGGGTGTGATTTTCTTTATGATTTCATAATTTTTTTCTTGTATCTTTTTGCAGAATCTATCTATTTCTCTTTTTTCATTATTTTTCACACAACCAACTCTATTTTTCTTTCTTTTACTAACCCCTTTTTCATACCCATATCAAGTTACATACCCCTATGATAGACACCCTCAACTTAGGCGATTTTCTTGAGTTGAGGTACACAATGTACAAGGAGAGACTAGGGCCAAGACAGGTTCATTGTAAGTCAAAATGGGAAGGAGAATCAACTAATGAAAGAAATTTGTCAATTAAGGCTCAAAATCGGCATCAGGGGATATTTACTTTATTTGGTTAGGAATTTAGGCTAAAAGTGGACTTATTCAAAAATGGCCTATGATCATTCCCTAACCAAAATCCTCTAACCTATGCAAGACTAACCGGGTAAGTTCTGGATCGCATACACAAAGTGAACTCGTTAATGACCTCACACATACATAGCACAGAGTTACACTATCGACTACTACCTATCCAATTCATGCATTGCTAGCTACAATCATTCTGCCTATAGTACTAATGCCATAATAAGATCCAACAGTTGTCACAAACTAACATACTATACACACAGTTCAAACCCAAATTTTCAGGAGGGGTGTCCTTTAAACAATCAAAAAGCATCATTATCATTCAAACTTCAATCTAAATTGACTGCAATAAGGTTCCCCTATTTTTCTTTGAACTAAACATGAAAACACATAATCAAACACAAACAATAACCTAAACATGTTGGTTCTACTATGATAGCACACTCAGGGGAAAAGAAACACGATAACAAAAACCTCCAAGTTGTGGTATACCCCCACCCCCAACTAATTAATGGTGCATTACCCTCATTGTACAACTATAAATATGATGAGTACAAGGGAGTGAAGGACATACCTGTGGAACCCTAGGCACCAAATGTGGTCCCTTTCACAGCAGGATCATCTGTATATTTTCTGGGCCTCACGCTGGGTGCTGACAATGGAACGGGTGGATGACTAGAGGATGCACCCAGGGCTATTTGCTCATGGGCAATCTGACTGGCATGGTACTCTACCCAAGAGGCCTTAGTCACCCTCTGCAGATCACTTTCAAACTCATCTTCACTCTCACCCTAGCCTTTGGGATTCCATGGCCTCTTGCCTCTAGAAATAGCATGCTCCTTATCAGTAAATAAATCAACCACAAATGCTGGAAATATTGGGATAGGTGTAGGCATAGGTGGAATAATAGGAGTGTGGATGACTACTTAAGCTCCAACCTCTTCCCTCAAAGAATCCACCTCCTTTGTTAAACTCATCAAGTCTTGAATATGGGCCTCCCGCAGTCGGTTACCCATCCATTACTCAAAGCTGTCAATCTGCCCATACAACTCTTGCATAAATCTATCCATGATAGCCATCATGCATGCCTCAACTATTGCCTCAGAAGACTCTATCAATGTCCTAACCCATGGCTTAAGTTGAATCACTAACTTAGCCATCTGGGCCTCTATGTGAGTTTGCCGCTGAATTACATGTGTCTGTCTATCCACCAGCTACTGTAGAAAGTCTCTAAGGACTGAAACTATACTAGATGGGGGTGGTGGTGTAGTGGTGGCTATTTCCCCTTATCAATCATGGGTTCTGTTCCCTCAGTAGTTTATCTCACAGCCTCAGGCTCACCGATACTGGGGTACTAACAGGCTCCTCTCGATCCATATGCCTTTCAAAAAAGGTCGCTCCTGACAAAGTAGAGGACTGATACATCCACTGGAAAATTGGGTTGGCCCAATGCTGGATCAACCCCACATAGGCCACTCGGGTCACCTCAATATGGTGATTAACCCCCGGTAGCGTGAGCCTACCAAAAATATTACATAAACCCTGAATAATAAATGGGAAAGGAATACTAGTGAAATCTTAGAAAACTCACCCGTGAATCTTCTTAATAATGTAGCGGGCAAAGTTTACGTCATAACCTGCCATGAGTCTTGCCACTAGAACTACTCGGTCAAGCATAAAAAAATTATCAGCACCTATGGGATCGAGACGATTCAGTAGAACCGACCCTCAAAAATTGCTCACAAAGTGGAGTGAGGAATTCTAAATGTCCGACCTCTCAGCTACCCATCTAGCATCTACCCCATCCTTAGCTATATAACTCATAATCCACAGTAATAGCTCTAACCGCTGATCCACATTCTTAATTTTGTTCCTATTCTTCACCGTCTCCATGTGGTGATCAAACTCAACTGTATTTTCTGGAACCTCACTTCCAGCACCAAATAAGAACCTCTGTATTATCTGCTCTGATATATCAACTCTTGTACCGCAAACCAAAGTATAAGTCAATGGTGGTTGGCCCCGAGCTCGCTCCTATAAAGGTGTGATCAAATCAATTGAAGCAGCATACGAGGCATAGAACTCGTGTACCAACTTTGGACTATAACTACCATAACGCTCCATTATCCACCTAAAGTCGTATATATCAAACAATGTCTTAATCTCGGGCATGATATTCAAATCATCTATCCTAAATCGGGTCTCCTCTGTGATATTTCTCCAAAACCTCACTCAATAGGCTCCATATCCCTATCATAGATGAACTTCATATCATGTATACACCACTTCATCTTTTTTCGTCGTACTGTCGATGTAGCCTGTTGTGCAGCCAACTGTCTTTGTGAGGAGGTCGTCAAATCTTGGACACTAGTACTTGAAACAGAAGCTATCTCATTATCCTCACAACTATCCCTTGTCACTGAAGCATCCTTACCTTCGCCATTTTCATCAGTCATAGGTACATCCTCCTTACTGCCCGTCTCACCAGTAATAGAAATATCCTACCCATCTTCAAATTGGGGGGAAGAATCAGATAACTGAGTAAGAGTCACCGATGTGGCAGGTGGCGGGGGATGTGTAGTAGACTGAGGTGTGGCCCTGGATCTAGATTTTTCCATAGCTCGTTACCTCATTGTGCGAGGTACAATAGTAGAATCATCTCTATCAATCTCGTAAAACCTTTATAGACCCACTTTTCCCTGACTCCGAAGGCTCATCTCCCAGCCTTGTTGTGATTTTTGGGTGTTTAGTTCGAATTGTTGAAGAAGAACCCATATCCCCACGCTTGGGATTCCCTTTTGGTGGTATTTTTCAAATGGGTCAGGTTTAGGTATGTTGGGGTCGAGTCGGGTTTTGTCGGATAGAAAGTCTGGTCGGATTTTGTGGTTTTCAAACTTTTGGGTGTGTGGGATTTAGGAATTTTGGCTATTTGTAAGTGGGAATGGATGAATTTGAATATTTCGTAAGTTGGAATAGAAGAATTTGCATGTTGGTAGTTGGGAAATTGTTGGAATTTAGGATTTGAAATGAACATTTAGAGTGATTGGAATAAGGAAATCGGTGTTTGAGGAGTTGGGTAATTGGGTTTTAGAGTTTATATCGGGTGAGGGCCGTATATTTGGGTTTTAAAGGAGTGGGTCAGGTCGGCTTTCATATTTTTTAAGTTTTCTAATTTTCACGGGCCTGGCCCATGGTCCGTGGGTGGCCGACTTGGATGGGAATCAGCAAGGCAACATTTTTGGCCTGATTTCTACGGACCGGACCCACGGTCCGTAGGTTGATCTACAGTCTGTGGGTTGCCGGTGTGGGTTGGAATTCGCAACTTGAAAATTGAGTCTGATTTTCACGGTCTCCACCCACGGTCCATAGGTCATCACCGTGGGTTGAGCTACACACTTTAGTTCATAATTTTATTCTCAAATCAACTATCCTCTTCACCCTACTAAAATCAGTCCTTGGGTTGCCTCCCAAGCAGCGCTTGATTTAACGTCGCTGTACGATGTGGCTAATTTAGTTAATAAGACTTTACCAACCAGCCTATGGGTTGCCTCCAAAGAAGTGCCTGATTTAACTTCACCGCACGACCCAACACCCTTGAATACTCAGACTTCATCAAGGCTAAGTTTCTCACACGAACTTATTTCTTTCGTAGCTCCCACATAGTGCTTTACCCGCGGACCATTGACCTTTAATAGGATACCGTCATCACCTTTGAGCTCAATTTCCCCATGAGGTAACACCCTAACCACAGTGAATGGTTCAGACCATTTGGACCTTAGTTTTCGAGGAAACAAGCGAAGTCTAGAGTTATAAAGCAAAACCAAGTCTCCTGGGTGAAATTCTCTTCGTTCAATCTTCCGATCTTGATATAACTTCATCTTCTCTTTATACAGCTTAACATTCGTAAGCACGGAGATGAAATTCATCCATCTCATTCATCTACTCTAATCTCAGTTTAGCCGCTTCGCTCAATTCCAGATTCAACTTCTTCAATGCCCCTAATGCCTTATGTTCAAGTTCGACAAGCAAATGGCACGATTTACAAAATACCAACTGATATGGAGATGCACTAATCAACGTCTTAAATGCAGTTCAATATGCCCATAATGCATCATCCAATCTTCTCACCCAATCAGTCCTATTGGCATTCACAGTCTTCGCCAAAATAAACCTAATCTCACTATTTGACACCTCAACTTGTCCGCTCGTCTAAGGATGATAAGGTGTTGCCACCTTGTGTTTGACACCATATTTTTTCAAGTAGGGCTTTGAACAACAGATTACAGAAGTGGGATCCTCCTTAACTAATGATAACTCAGGGTGTTCCAAACAGTAAAAATATATTCTTTTTAGAAATGTTGTGAGTCTTTTTCCTTCATTATTCGGAAGCGCAATTACCTCCACCCATTTAGAAACATACTCAACAGCTACCAAAATATATTTCATCCCATGCGATATCATAAATGGGCCTATAAAGTCAATACCCCACATATCAAATAGCTTGAGCTCAAGAATAGTTGTCATTGGAAGTTCGTGTCTGCACGAGATGTTCCCTTGTATCTGACATTGGTCACAAGCCAGAGCATAGTCATGAGCATCTTTATGAATGGTGGGCCAATAATACCCACATTGTAAGATCTTATGAGCAGTCCGCTCCATGATGACCCCCAATTGAGATGAATGACATGCTTTCAAAATACTCATCATCTTGACCTCCGAAATACACCTTTGAATCATACCATCCACACGCACCCTAAATAAATAAGGCTCTCCCAGAAGAATTTTCTCACCTCATGCATGAATCTCTTCCTCTGCTGATACGGTATATCTTCCGGGACTACATCACTTGCCAAAAAGTTGGCAAAATGTGCAAACCAAGGGATTAAGTCTTGTGATGCTGCAACACTTGATCGTCTGGAAAAGTATCATCAATATCAATATCATCCCTCAATTTAAGCATGGCCTCCTCCTCTGTAACACCCTGTACCTTTCTAACCCTAGTTGAAAACCTTGAACCGTGTTTACCCTAGGTTCGAGAGCACTAAGTACGGATTTTGCATTGTTATTGATGGAACATTTGATATTGTGCTAGTAAATGTAATTAGACCTTTGTAGTAGGTGGTGTTTGTAACTTTGTGGTGCATTTTTGGGGTGAAAAGTGAGGTTTAAGGGCCGTCCAAGCAAAGGATCTTAAAGATAAGAGGCAAGAAAAAGGTTGGAACTTGAAAGATCCAACTAAATCCACAAAGAAAAGTCGAAATCAAAAATTAAGTGTGGGGCGCTGCAGGTGGCGTGCCAGGCCGCTTTGGCCTGAAATTTTTTTGGAACAGGCAGCAAGGGGGAATGCCCAGGGGCATACTAGGCCTCCCCTGCACACCATTCAAATGCTGAAATTTTCTCTAAATGTCTAGGGCGCCCGGGAGCATGCCGGGGTGCTTTTTGCCCGATTTATTCTATGATTATTAGTCTATAAAAAGGACTCTTGGGTTATGGTATAATTATTTCATAATAGTAGGACTACTCTAGAGAAATTTTGGCATCTGATTTGGGATTAATTCTTCATCACAAGTGTTTTATCAACTTATGTTAAATTAAGCCATGAGAGGCAAAAATCGCATATTCTTGAGGATTGAGGCTACGAATGTGAATCTCGCGAGTTAAATATTATCTTGACATTATGAAATTATTTAAACATGAGAGAGTGGGAGTATTATACATTGAAATTGGTGGGCTAAGTTAATATGTGTTAATGGGCTCAATTTGAGGCCCAAAATGGAATAAAATGCATGGCCCAAAAGGGCAAATGACCCATTCTTCCACTTTGACCAAGGGAACATGGCACTTAATGCCAATAAGTTGCTAAGTATGATTTTATGGGCTATATAAGGTGGCAAAAATCATATTTTATTTCCACACCTCACACATGCCTTTCTAGACATTTCTACAAGATATTTCTTCAAGCTCTCAAACCCTAAGCCATCTTTTTGGACAAGATCACTCATTTGCAAGTTTGGGTAAGTGATTATTCTTATGGATTAATATATTTATTCATGTTAGAGTATGTAGATCATGATGGTTATGTCTAAAAGTGTAAATAATGCATTTTTGCTTTTTGCTAAAAGATGTGTCATCCATGGGATTTAAACTTGAAAGGAGACTTGAGTTTTTGATGAAAGTGCATGGTGTGGATGAAATATCAACATGTATGGTGTGGTTATGTTCCTTAATTTATTATTTTTCTATGATTATAAGTTGTGGGATTGTTGTTGATATGTTGTTATGAAGGGTATTGAGGTGACTTGATGGAGTAATTGTGATGTTGTGTTGATGGAGAAGTGCAAAGTATGAACTTGGTGTGACATGCTATTGGTTTATGATGTATTGGTAAATGTATGGAATGTTTTGTTATTAGTGGTATGATAATTTCATAAATGGTATTTTCAAGGGGGAATGACATGTTAAGGCAATCATGTAACTCATTGTCGTCATATGCATTTGTAAGGTAGTTGGTGGTTAATGTAAACTCCGTTATGTACTTGTGTTGTAGAGTGAAACGTAAGGAATGAGCTGGACAATTGTATGCACATTTAGGATTGTATATTCATATTGGGAAGATAATGTATGTAAGGTTATTCTAACTGTATCCTTCTGCAGCACATAGTATTCATATTGACATTGTATTTATTCCATTCCAAAATGTTCTAAGGTATCCTATTTCCGGTTATCAAGTGTTATTAATCACATGTTCCCTACTCATTGATCATTTGTGATTCACATGTCTCATGTTCATTGACTAATGTTCCAAAGATCCAACAATGTTATATTCCAAAGTTCAAATAATGTTATGACTATCAATGTATCAATCTCAAAAGTAAAGGAATGAAGTAATGCATATATGGTTGATGATTGAGTATGGGTGGTAGCTTTGGGGGCGTAAGCCTAGCTCAAGCCGATCCCGAGATTATTGGATCAGGGGGTAGTCCTAGAGGCATGAGCCTAGCTCAGACCAAACCTGACAGGGGGTAGCTCTAGAGGTAAGAACCTAGCTCGAGCCAAACTTGATATATTGGTTTATGGGTGGCAGATCTAGAGGTAATAACCTAGCTCGAGCTGAGCCCGATGTATTAATTTATAGGTGGTAGCTCCAGAGGCATAAGACTAGATCGAGCCTATCCCAATATAACGTTATGTTATGTTAAGACCCACTGATCAGTCGGGGCCCGGGTACATAGTGACACAAGTGATGATGAGCAAAAATAAAAGTCAAGAAGCAAAGAAAGTAATGAAAGCAATACACATGGTTCCCAACATATAGAATGGTGACTTATCCATACTGGTTATTCATTTGTATTTGAGTTCATTGAAGTATTAATATGTCATACATTTTTATATGAGCCTTACATACTCAGTACATTCTTCGTACTGACGTCCCTTAGGGGACTTACTTTACTTGCTGCAGGTACAGGTGCTAGTAGACCTACATAGTAGGTTGCCGATCATTTGCAGAACATTGGTGAGCTCCAATTGGTTCGGGGCTTTCCGAGTCACAGTTGTACATTGATTAAGGTATTGTAGATGTTGTATAAAGCAGGGACTTATCCCGACTTTAAAATAGTTATGTGTATGCATCTGTTAGAGGCTTTGTAGACATATGCAAAGGGAAGCAGGTCGATATGCTTGCCGGTGAAGGAATGAGTAAATCACCACCTGACCAAGCTAGTCAAGGTGGAGCGATCACTGAAATTGCATCGCGGTCTTCTTCTACTTTTCCAGTTTCGAAAGAGCCAATAAGTAGAGAAGTACCCACAGAACTGCTAATGAATGCCACTGACCATGATCTAAGAAATGCAGTGCATATGTTGACTCAGTTAGTTACGCCACAAAGTCAAGGATGAGTTAGTCCAACGATAAATGAGAATGATGCGGGTAGAGTGGCGAGTCGCAGGACACTGGACTTTCTAAAATTAGACCCTCATATATTCACTGGGTCAGATCCGAAAGCAGATCCACAGGACTTCGTGGATCAAATTTAGAGGGCTCTAGAAGTTATGCACGTGACTGGTATTGAAACAGTTGAACTTGCGGCCTATAGATTGAAAGGTGAAGCTATATTGTGGTATGAAGATTGGAAAAGATCAAGGGGTATTGATGCACTTCCAGCTGGTTGGGAAGAATTTAAAATGGAATTCCTTGATCATTACCCCCCATATGAGATTCGGGAGGCACGTGCCGACCAGTTTCTAAATCTACTTCAAGGAAACATGAGTGTTAGAGAATATAGTCTTCAGTTCAATTCCT
Organism: Capsicum rhomboideum; assembly: GCA_031232105.1. NCBI lineage: Eukaryota > Viridiplantae > Streptophyta > Magnoliopsida > Solanales > Solanaceae > Capsicum > Capsicum rhomboideum. The sequence continues at coordinate 156,297,358 of CP124714.1, forward strand.
TGGGTTAATATGCTCCGAATGTAGTAGCTACAATGACAGGCAGAGTCCATCGATATGTGGACAGACTAGAGCCATATTTGGTAAGGGACTGCACCATTGCTACCTTGAATAAAGATATGGACATAGCCAGAATATAGGCCTTCGCCCAGAAAATAGAGGATCAAAGACAGAGGAGAAGGGTACATGAATCTGAAAGAGGACAGTCCAAAAGGGCTAGACCTATGGGACAGTCTATGGCATCCCAAGGAGAATATAGGCCTCGGATGTTTCCTAGAATGCCTAGACCATCATTCTCCTATTCCATAGCAGGCACTCACTCTCAATTCTGAGGGTTTAGAGGCGGTCAATATGGGCAAAGTAGTGGAATTCATGGATTGCAGGCAGCAGGATTTTCTCATCAGCAGTGTCAGCACCGTGGGCGTACTCATTCAGGTACATGCCGATTAGAGACGAATGCTTGCTTTTGGTGTAGTATGATGGGGCACATGATGAAAGAGTGTCCCAGAGGAGCATGGGTGGTATAGCATAACTTGCGGGATCAGCTGTTGTGTCATCATCATAGGTTCCTTGTTTAGGTCGAGGTGTGCAGTCTGTTGGTTGTGGTAGAGGTGCCAGAGGAGTATCCAGTACTAGTGGAGTCCAAAACCGTACTTATGCTCTAGTGGACCGGCAGAATTCGATGGCATCTCCTGATGTCGTCACAGGTACATTATCCATATTTTTGTATAATGTATATGCATTGATTGATTTGGGTTCTACACTATCATATGTTACTCCATTGATTGCTGCTAAATTTGAAAGAACAGCGAAACTACTAACTAAGTCAATTGAAGTATCTACACCAGTTGGTAAATATATTATTGCAAAAAGAGTATATCGTAATTGTGTGGTAATTGTGTGTGGTCATGATACACTGGTCGATCTCATTGAACTAGACATGATGGATTTTGATATGATAATGGGCATTTATTGGTTCGCTTCTTGTTATGCCACGGTAGATTGCCGGGCCAAGAAGGTACACTTTTATTTTCCATAAGAAAATGGTCTTGAATGGCAGGGTAATGTGGGGGCACCAAGAGGAAAATTTGTTTCCTATCTGAAATCAAGGAAAATGATTGCCAAGGGGTACATATGTCACTTAGTATGAGTGAAAGATACTGAAGTAGAACCACTAACTCCTCAGTCGGTTCCAGTGGTCAATGAATTTCTTGATGAATTTTTGGAGGATCTTCCCGGTTTGCCTCCAGAACGGGAAGTAGAGTTTGGCATCGATGTAAATCCAGGTACTCAGCCTATTTTTATTCCCCCGTATAGAATGGCTCCAGCAGAATCGGGTGAATTAAGGGAGCAATTGAAAGACATGCTGGACAAGGGATTCATCAGGACTAGTATGTCCCTGTGGGGTGAACCGATATTATTTGTATGGAAGAAAGATGGCACATTGAGAATGTGCATTGACTATTGGCAATTGAATACGGTAACGATCAAGAACAAATATACCCTCCCCAGAATTAATGATTTGTTTGATCAGTGACAGGGTGCCAAGTGTTTTTTAAAGATTGACTTGAGGTAGGGTTACCATCAAGTCACAGTTAGAGAAACAGATATACCCAAGATAGCTTTTCGAATACGGTATGGTCACTACGAATTTTTAGTCATGTCATTTGGACTAACAAATGCACCAGCTGTTTTTATGGATTTGATGAATAGGGTGTTCAAACAATTCCTGGATGTATTTGTGACCGTGTTCATAGATGATATTCTAGTTTATTCGAGATCACAAGTGGACCATGCCAATCACTTACGGTAGGTGTTACAAATTCTCTGGGATCGTAAGTTGTATGCAAAGTTCTCTAAATGTGAATTTTGGTTAAAATCTGTGACATTCTTGGGTCACATTGTGTTCGATGAAGGAATTCAGGTTGATACACAAAAGATTGAAGCGGTGAAAAATTGGCCAAGGCCTACGACGCCTACGAAAATTCATAGTTTTCTTGGGTTGGCAGGTTATTGCCGAAGGTTTGTTGAAGGGTTCTCTTCCATTGCTGCTCCTTTAACGAAGCTTACACACAAGGTAGTCAAATTTCAGTGGAATGATGCATGTGAGAAAGGTTTCCAAGAGCTGAAGGAGAAATCGACTTCTACGCCAGTGTTAGTACTTTCGTAAGGCACCGAAGGTTATGCAGTATATTTTGATACTTTCGGAGTTGGCCTAGGGTGTGTATTGATGTAGCACGGTAATGTAATAGCATATGCCTCACGACAGTTGTGGCTATATGAGAGAAACTATCCCACACATGATCTGGAGTTAGCAGCTGTCGTATTTGCTTTAAAGATATGGCGTCATTATTTGTATGGGGTTCATGTAGATATCTATACTGATCACAAAAGTTTGCAATATATATTTAAGTATAAGGAACTCAATTTAAGGTAATGAAGGTGGTTATAGCTCTTAAAAGACTATGATATCGATATGTTGTACCACCCAGGGAAGGCAAATGTGGTAGCTGATGCGTTAAGCCGCAAAGCAGTAGTAAGCACTAGTGGACAGTTGACAGAGAAGCAAGAGATGATAAAATATCTACATCAACTAGCCATCTTGGGCGTTCGTCTTCTTGAATCTCCAGATGAAGGGGTTATGGTGCAAAATGCAGCAAAATCCTCCTTAATAGCTGAAGTGAAAGAGAAGCAGTTTGCGGATCCTATGTTATTGCAGCTAAAAGAGAATGTACAACTGGGTCTGACAAAGGCATTTGATCTTATGCAAAAGGGAGTACTTCAATGCCATGGAAGATTATGTGTACCGGATGTAGATGAGCTGAGGAGACGAATTATGACAGAGGCGCATCATTCGCGATATTCTATTCATCCGGGAGATACCAAAATGTACCATGACTTGAAAGAAATATATTGGTGGGAAAATATGAAAAAGAACATTGCAAAATTTGTAGCTCAATGCCCAAATTGCCAACAAGTGAAAGTAGAGCATCAGAAACCAAGAGGTTACATGTAATGTATCAATCTTCCAGTCTGGAAATACGATATGATTAACATGGATTTCATCACAGGTTTGCCTCGTACACTGCGTAAATTTGATTCTATATGGGTCATAGTTGACAGGCTTACCAAATCAGCGCATTTCCTACCTGTCAAGATCACCTATAGAGCTGAGGATTATGCAAGATTATATATTAAAGAAGTAGTGAGATTACATGGAGTTTCGATCTCCATTATATCAAACAGAGGATCATAATTTATCGCACATTTTTGGAGATCTTTTCAGAAGAGCTTGGGTGCACAAGTGACTTTGAGTACGGCTTCCCATCCTCAGACAGATGGACAAGCAGAACGTACTATCCAAACACTTGAAGATATGCTACGAGCTTGCACGTTAGATTTTCAAGTCACTTGGGATGATCATTTGCCTCTTATTGAATTTGCCTACAACAATAACTATCATTAAAGTATTAAAATGACACCTTATGAAGCTTTATACGGAAGAAAATATAGATCACCAATTGGATGGTTTGAAGTGGATGAAACTGCTTTACTTGGGGCAGATCTTGTTCATCAAGCTATGGAGAAAGTTAAAGTGATCCAACATCGGCTACAAATGGCCCCCAAAGTCACCACAAGTCATATGCTGATGTGAGAAAAAGAGGGCTCAAATTTTCCATAGGTGATTGGGTATTCTTGAAGGTGTCACCGATGAAAGGGGTAATGCCATTTGGGAAGAAAGGGAAGTTGAGTCCCCGATATATATGGCCATATGAAATTGTCCGAAGTTTTGGGCAAGTTGCGTATGAATTGGCACTACCCCAAGAACTCTCCTCAGTCCATCCAGTGTTTCATGTTTCAATGCTTTGAAAGTGCATAGGAGATCCATCTCATATTGTTCCCGTTGAATATGTCCAAGTTACGGAGGATCTTACTTATGAAGAGATACCCATTTCTATTCTAGATCGACAAGTAAAGAGGTTGAGGAATAAAGACATAGCTTCCGTAAAGGTACTGTGGCGAAATCAACAAGTAGAAGAGATCACATGGGAATCCGAGGAAATGATGAAGTCCAAGTACCCTCATCTGTTTCAAATGGAAGAGAAATTTCAAAATACGGGATCAAGACGACAACAAGTAAGTATCTATGAGCATTATGTGTATATGTATGTAGATGCTAATATAGAGATGCATTTGTTGTAATGAAAAAGATGTTGTTAACATTCGAGGATGAATGTTCCTAAGGGGGGAAGAATGTAACACCCCATACCTTCTCGAACCTACTTGAAAACCTTGAACCATGTTTACCCTAGGTTCTAGAGCAATAAGTACGGATTTTGCATTGTTATTGATGGAACATTTGATATTGTGCTAGTAAATGTGATTGGACCTTTGTAGTAGGTGGTGTTTGTGACTTTGTGGACCATTTGTGGGGTGAAAAGTGAGGTTTAAGGGACATACAAGCAAAGGATCTTAAAGATAAGAGGCAATAAAAAGGTTGGAACTTGAAAGATCTATCTTTTAATAACTTTTGTTTGTAATTTGGAAGAGAGGATTTTATTTATGAAGGCTATTTCTCAACACATGAGGCTTACTTACATTTACTTACATACTGCCTATTTATAGAGAAAAGAAGTGCCAACAGACGGCTCTTCAAAAACTGAAAGAATAAAAGTAAAATTACTGTACGACTCTTACTATTTGCACAGTTATGACTCTTACTGTACACTTTACGACTTTTGTTTTAAAAAGAAACTATTCACATGTCACATTCTATTTACTTTACATATAAAACAAAAGACTTTTAAAAAGAAGAAAAGAAAAGAAAGATAAAAGTAATTACATATGTTTTTCTTTGTCTTCCATCTTTTGCTTTATCTTGCTTGATTGATTCCTTCTGCTTGATTGATTATTCCAGCTGGACGGTTGGCATATAAATACTATCTCCTCCATTGCATTGGGTACATTTGTGGTCTGGGTATTTACTAACTAATTTGCAATATCTGGTCAATATATTTTGTGAAATAAAATTGTTTTTTAAGGCTCTTGTCAATGGTTGCTCTTCTAGTTTAAGTAAGGATAGTATCCATCTCTGGACTTCATCCATATCTCCTTGGCGTATCTCCCTTGAATTGGAATAAATCATAACTTGATTTCTAATAGTATAAGCCCATATAGCATTTCCATTTAAGTAGTTGTTGGCTAATTCCTGGATAATTGTGGCAATGCCAATAGCTCTTTTGTTTGCATAAAAGCTCGGTATATCATTTATTGGTATTTCTGGTTGTGGTTCTATTTCTTCTGGGATAATCATATCTCTTGTCATTCCAATTTTTATCACTTGTATAACTGGTTTTACTTCATTGTACAATATCTCCGCTGGTGCTGTATAAAACTTGATGTAATATAAATCTCCTTTTGTAATTCTTTTGTATCTTGTGAATGCACTTTGTAGGTCTGGTATTCCAGATAATTCTTCTCCACTGTATGTGTATATGGTATTAATGATACCAATGTGGGGGTGCGGATCAAGGATCATCTTATGTTTCAAATGCTTCACTATGATATTGTTTTTCTAGTGTAATTAAGCGGTTAAGTTCTTTCATAATTTCTGTCATTTCCTATATGTATTGATGATTACGGGTTTGGTGGTATTTTAGGATGGTAGATATTAATATATTTTGTGTTGTTTTTCTTTCTTGCCTAGTTTGTGTCCAATTTTGAAGTGCTTCGTAGTTAATCATTTTAATCTGAATAATAATAACAATCTAAATAATCACTGCTATCCTCATCATAATACTAAATGTTAAAGTCTAACCAACTATCTTGCATTAATTTTATTATCTCATAAGTTTTTAATAGGTCATAAATTATTTTTCGTGTGTCATTATCTAGATGTCTTAATGCGTATAGTAAAGTTATTTTATAATTATCATCTTCATCTATTATGTATGTGTAAGAACTTAATCTATAAGTATCTGTTTCAGTTCTAGATTCGTTGTTATTTGTATTTGTACTAGTACTAGGAGTGTCTATGTGTTTATCCATATTGTTGCTTTTAAACATATTCCCTTCTAACCTCTTTAGGTATCATTATCCTTATCATGTTCTAATATATTATTCTGAACAATCTTTTCTGGTCACTACCATGCATTAATAGTCATAACATTATTTGAACTTTGGAATATAACATTGTTGGATCTTTGGAACATTAGTCAATGAACATGAGACATGTGAATCACAAATGATCAATGAGTAGGGAACATATGATTAATAACACTTGATAACCAGAAATAGGATACCTTAGAACATTTTGGAATGGAATAAATACAATGTCAATGTGAATACTATGTGCTGCAGAAGGATACGACTAGAATAACCTTACATACATTATCTTTCCAATATGAATATACAATCCTAAATGTGCATACAATAGTCCAGCTCCTTCCTTACGTTTCACTCTACAACATAATTACATAACGGAGTTTACATTAACCACCAACTACCTTACAAATGCATATGACGACAATGGATGACACATCTTTTAGCAAAAAGCAAAAATGCATTATTTACACTTTTAGACATAACCATAATGATATACCTACTCTACCATGAATATAATATATTAATCCATAAGAATAATCACTTACCCAAACTTGCAAATGAGTGATCTTGTCCAAAATGATGGCTTAGGGTTTGAGAGCTTAAAGAAATATCTTGTAGAAATGTCTAGAAAGGCATGTGTGAGTTGTGGAAATAAAATATGATTTTTTCCACCATAAATATCCCATCAAGTGATACTTATCCACTTCTTGGCATTAAATTCCATGTTCCCTTGGTCAAAGTGGAAGAATGGGTCATTTGCCCTTTTGGGCCATGCATTTTATTCCATTTTGGGCCTCAAATTGGGCCCATTAACACATATTAACTTAGCCCACCTATTTTAATGTATAATACTCCCACTCTCTCATGTTTAAATAATTCCATAATGTCAATATAATATTCAACTCGCGAGATTCACATTCGTAGATTCAATCCTCAAGAATACGCGATTTTTGCCACTCATGGCTTAATTTAACATAATTTGATAAAACACTTGTGACGAAGAATTAATCCCAACTCGGATGCCAAAATTGCTAGAGATTAGTCCTACTATTATGGAATAATGATACCATAACCCAAGAGTCCTTTTTATAGACTAATAATCGTAGATGAAATCGGGCAAAAAGCACCTCGGTACGCTCCCGGGCGCCCTAGAGACTTAGAGAAAATTTCAGCATTTGAAAGGTGTGCAGGGGTGGCCTGGAACTCCCCTGGACGCTCCCCCTTGCTACCTGTGCCAAAAAAAATTCAGGCCAAAGCAGCCTGGCAAGCCACCTGCAGAGCCCCACACTTAATTTTTTGATTTCGACTTTTCTTTGTGGATTATGACTATCAATGTATCAATCTCAAAAGTAAAGGAATGAAGTAATGCATATATGGTTGATGATTGAGTATGGGTGGTAGCTTTGGGGGCGTAAGCCTAGCTCAAACCGATCCCGAGATTATTGGATCAGGGGGTAGTCCTAGAGGCATGAGCCTAGCTCGGACCAAACCTGACAGGGGGTAGCTCTAAAGGTAAGAACCTAGCTCAAGTCGAACCTGATATATTTGTTTATGGGTGGCAGCTCTAGAGGTAATAACCTAGCTCGAGCCGAGCCCGATGTATTAATTTATGGGTGGTAGCTCTAGAGGCATAAGCCTAGATTGAGCCTATCCCAATATAACGTTATGTTATGTTAAGACCCACTGATCAGTCAGGGCCCGGGTACATAGTGACACAAGTGATGATGAACAAACATAGAAATCAAGAAGCAAAGAAAGTAATAAAAACAATACACATGGTTCCCAACATATAGAATGGTCACTTATCCATACTTGTTATTCATTTGTATTTGAGTTCATTGAAGTATTTATGTGTCATACAGTTTTATATGAGCCTTACATACTCAGTACATTCTTCGTACTGACGTCCCTTAGGGGACTTACTTTACTTGCTGCAGGTGCAGGTGCTAGTAGACCTCCACAGTAGGTTGCCGGTAATTTGCAGAACATTGGTGAGCTCCAATTGGTTCGGGGCTTTCCGAGTCACAATTGTACAATGATTTTTTTATTGTAGATGTTGTATAAAGCAGGGACTTGTCCCAAATTTAATATAGTTATGTGTATGCATATGTTAGAGGCTTTGTAGACGTATGTGGGGATATGAATGTAAGCGATATATGTCCATTTTGACTTGATGGCCCTGACGGCCAAGTTTCACATATGTATATCTCACATGTTTCCATGACTTCCGCTATTAGCATATTGTATATATACATGATGGTGGTGTTTCGCGAATGACATGCATATGAATAGACATAGATGAAGATTGGTTCTCTTGAGCCTTATCGGCTTCGAGTGCCATTCCGTCCCATTGGAATTCGGGGCCTAACATCCTCAAGGTGTGGTAGATCATCTACAACCTAGTTATCAGTCTCTTTTCGGTCCTTGGAACATAAACAAAAACACGCACTACTCATATCTGTACTAGAATCCCCCAGAGCAGGCCTGGAAGACTAGGAAAGCTCCGGAGATTCTATGGGAAATTGAAAATGTCGAAGTAAGCTATGGCTTATAAATAGGAAGATGAGGAAATAAGGGGTGAAGGATATTCATGATATTAGGAAAGATTTATGCTCATTCTCTCTGCTCGCAGAGCGGTATACCGACAAAAAGAAGCGACTACCGGATGCTGAACCTAGGCTGCCAAACCTAAATAGCCTTCCTCTTGCGGATGCTGCACCTGGGCTGCCGGACCTCAACCAACTTCCTCTTGCGGATCCTGCACCTAGGCTGCTGAAGCTCTGAAGCATCCGTCGGGTTATCAACAGCTTTTGACATGTTTGCCTGGACATAAGATACCTAAAAAAGAAGAAAGAAAAGGAAAACTTTATACCTCAAAGTCAAATTCTTGCAATAGAAGCACCCACCAAATCAGTCTTAGCTTGGCGTCCTTTTTTGACATAAGATATCTAAGAGTTGCGTGGTCTGTGTGCATAATCACCTTCGTGCTAATCAAGTATGATCGAAATTACTCGAAATCAAAGACCACCACTAACAGCTCTTGCTCAGTTATAGTATAATTCTTGTGGGCTAGGTTAAGTGCTTTGCCAGCATAGTAAATTAGATGTACAAAATTTTCACGCCTTTGTCAAAGGACTTCACCCAAGGCCACTCCACTAGCATCACACATAACCTCAAATGGCATTGACCGATCTAGAGAGACAATGATAGGAGCTGAAATTAACTTTTCTTTCAGACAGTCGAATGCTTTTAGGCATGCCTCATCAAACACAAATTTTACCTCCTTCTCTAAAAGCTTGCATAATGGATGTGCAATCTTAGAGAAATCCTTGATGAATTTTCTATAGAAACCTACATTAATCAAAAAACTTTGAATCCCTTTCATAGAAATAGGTGGAGGTAACTTTTTAATCATATCAATCTTTGATTTGTCGACTTCAATGCCCTTTTTTGAGTCTAGTTCCCCAACACGATGCCCTCTTTCACCATAAAGTGACACTTTTCCCAATTCAAAACTAAGTGGCACTCTTCACATCTTTGCAACATATTGGCGAGGTTGCCAAGCAGTCATCAAAAGAGTTTCCCGCTATAGTAAAATCATCCATAAAACCCTCAATAGTATCCTCCACCATGTCGGAGAAAATGGACATCATGCATCTCTGAAATATTACCGGAGCATTACATAAACTGAAGGGCATTTTTTTGAACGTGAAGGTCCCATATGTACATGTGAAAGTGGTTTTTTTCTTGGGCTTCGGGGGAAATGAAAATTTGACTATACCCTGAAAAACAATCAATAAAACAATACCATCCTCTACCAGCAAGACGGTCTAACATCTGGTCCATGAAGGGCATAGGAAAGTGATCCTTTTCTGTCCAAGAATTTAGCTTTCTATAATCCATGAAAACTCTCCATTCTTTTACCGACCTCATTGGGATAATCTCATTCTTCTAATTTGGAACCACCATGATTTCAGCCTTTTTTGGCAGACACTGAACAGGGCTCACCCACTTACTATCAGTAATGGGGTAAACCACACCCGCATCTAACCACTTGATAATTTCTTTCTTCACAACTTCTTGCATTGGCGAATTCAGATGAATTTGATGCTCAATGCTTGGTATACACTTGGGGTCAAGCTGAATTTTGTGAGTGCAAATGCTGGGTGGAATCCCGATAATGTCATCAATGGACCAAATAATGTCCCTCTTAAACCTTTTCAACACCAAAACAAGAGCATCTACTTACCACTCTAATAACTGAGCAGAAATAATCATGGGCAAGGTGTTGTTGGCTCCCAAAAATACATAGCAAAGGTGCAATAGGAGAGCCTTAAGCTCCAAAATTGGAGGCTTCTCAAAAGAAGGATGAGCCGGTGGGGTCACCCTATTCTTTAAATCAATATCAAGTTTCTTCGGATCATAAGTGTATGATCCCATACCAGCAAGTGCACCAACCATCTCATCATACTCAATAATACTATCGCTATAAAAGTTCATAATCACGGCAACAAGGGCTTCAAACCCAACCTTTCTTTGATAGGAACGACCAAATCAACTTCTTTGCATGTGTCAATCACTGAAATTATACGCATGTCTTTTGGTTTCTTAATGGAACGACAAACATTGAAGGTAACCTTCTCTTCATTCAACCTGAACTTTATCTGCCCAGTTTCCATGTGAACTAATACACGGCCGGTGGCAAGGAATAGTCTTCCCAAGATTATGGGAATCTAAAAATCAACCTCACAGTCTAGAATTACAAAGTTAGCCAGAAAGATGAAAGATTCCACCTTTACCAAACCATCATACAAAATGCCAACCGATTTTTTCACAATTCTATCCTCCATAAGAAGTCTAATCGAAGTCAATTTTGGTATTCCCAATCCTAACTGTTTAAACATGGCTAGTGGCATCAAGTTAATGCTAGCACCTAAATCACACAGTGCCTTTGCAAAGTTATAGGACCCGATAGTACATGAAATTGTGAAGGCTCCCGGATCTTTCTTTTCTCAATAAGTGAATGAGAAGAAATTACACTACAATGGTGCAAATTATCTGCAAGCTAAAAACTGACAGTTCTCTTCTTCGTCACCAAATCTTTCATAAACTTCGTGTAACCTGGCATCTGCTCTAAAGCCTCAACAAGAGGGATTTTACCGATAACTTCTTTAATATTAAAATAAATTTATAGTATTTACCCTCTTCAGTTTTTTTTTTCAACCTTTGAGAAAAGGGAGGAGGAGGTCGTGGAATGGTTTCAGAACTTGAGTAACCTCCTTCTCCTTCCTCTTTTCTGACTTAGCTTCCTTATTAATATTTTAGGGCTTGTGAGCTACTTCTCTATCAATCTCTAAATTCTCTGGCTCTATCTTAGCCTCTACATCGACTACCACTAGCTCATCTTTCTTACCACTATATACAGGCATAGATGGGTCAGTCATGCTCTTCCCGCTTCTAGTAGTAATGGCCAATCAGTCACCATCATTCTTCGAATTCTGAATGGTGTTGCTTGGAAGAGTGCTTGGTTGACACTGGTTCAATGCCACCGATATCTGACCGAACTGTTGCTCCAATTAATTTATGGCAGTCGGTGAGATTCTAACTTCTAACTTATTCTTGAAATGTCCACCCTAATCTCCTTCAAGCAACTCTCCTGGCTCTCTGACCCCTTAACTTGTTTATTAAGAAGGGCTTCCATTTGTGAATTTCTGAAATCGGTGTCACAGTTCCCTGATGGAATATATGCACCACTCTTTTCTTTTTAATCATCTTTTTACCTCTAATCACTATCAATATCTACGTCTCTGTCTCTGTATCCTGACTTTTTGTAATTGTCTCCATAGTAGTTCCGACCTTGATTCCCTTTTCTTGAGTTTTAAGAGTCTTGATTAGACCCTTAGACCTTGGCTCGAAAACCCACTACCTCTCAATCTAAGTACTTATCCTCCTTTTCAGATTCATAATCGGCTTGCCTAGGTGTTTTGCCTTGTAAATCTATGGAATGCACCTTCTCAGCACCCCCAGCTGCAATTTGTTTGGCTAGCAAGCTAATTTCTGTCCTCAACTGTAAGACCTCTTAAGCTAAAGATTCATCCAAAGCTCGTTGTGCCGCCGAGGCTTCAATAGAATACATCCCAGCAAGTGTATCTGCCTCCCGAGTATGCCATCCTCGGTTGGTCTTAGTGATAAGATCTAAAATCTCTGAACCTTGTTCCCATCTCAGACTCATAAATTCTCCATCAGTGATAGTATCTGCTACAACCTTAGTATTAGCGTTTAATGCTCTGTAGAAGATCTCAAGTAAATTTTGACCATTCATCCTATGATTTGGATCTTTTTGGAACTTATTCTAGAACTGTAGCCAAGTCTCATAAATTGCTTTAGAATGTAGTTGTCTGAAAGTATAAATCTCATCCTTCAACTATAGCATCTTTGAGGGTGGGAAACATCTCTCCAGAAACTGATTTCTCAACTCTTGCCAAGTAGTGATGGAACCTCATTATAACTTGGCCAACCACAAAGTCGCTTCTCCTATTAGGGAGAATAGAAATAATCTCAACCAAATAGCCTCTTGGTCAACTCCAGGAAATTATATGAAGTGCAGACCCCTACAAAGTTTATCACATGCATGTTCGAATCATCTGTAGGAAGACCGACAATTACGCCTTTCAAGTTTAGCAGGTGGATCATAGCACTTGCAATGTGGAACTTAGTCCCCTGAGTTAACTCTGTGGAATAATGGCACCAGTCTCAATCGGCTCAAAATAAGACATATCCTCTTCGACATTGCAAGTGCTATGATCCACCTACTAAGCTTGAAAGGCGTAATTATCGGTCTTCCTACAGATGATAATGGCACCAGTCTCAATCGGCTCAAAATAAGCCATATCCTCTTCTTCGGGATCATAATAAACTGACACATATGGTCTTTGTGTTAGTTGTTGCACCCTTAGCCTTCTTTGTCTCTCTTCAAGTGCAGTAAGACGTTGTGCTGCCTCTTGCATTCCTCGATGATCTCTATCTGCTTGTCTTAGAGCTGTTTGTCTCGCATTCTCCTCAACCATTAATCGAGCAGTGATTTGCTCAACCGTTTCATCTCCAGCCGGATGAATTGGAGGCTGGTTATGAATATCCACAGCGGCTGCGGGGTCCTGAAATCCATCGGTATTTACCATTCTTTGATTATTGCTTAGCGTTCTTTCTATTTTTGTATCAAGTGGAATCCGAGGATTTCCTTGAATCCTAGTGTTAAGCATTCAACAGCGTGTGCCCTCGAAAAGATAGAAAAGTAAGACCAATCAACTCCAATAATTTAGAGTCAACAATCTCCATAACCGTATTTTCCAACAACGGCGCCAAAATTTAATATCGCCCAAACTATACTTCCAGAAAAGTATAACATGCTCGTTGTATCAAATATAGAACCCCAACTAGGTTAGGGTCGTTCCCACATGGAATAGGACGAAATTCTATCAGTGTTTATCTGAGTAATTGGCAAGTAAGTAAAAAGGGTTTTTTTTGTAAATAAATAGTAAAGGTAACAATTGTTTATTATCGAATTCAATACGATAAAGGCACTGGGACCGTGATCCCTAAGATTCCTTAACTGTACCAATTACTTGTGCTGGCAAACTATCCTACTGTGTTGCATGAAAAATCTAACAAGATAGGTTCATCTAAATGCTCTCGACCTTGGTTAGATAAATTTCACTCTTCTCCTCTTGGTCTCTAAGTGTCACACTACTAACCCTTGTTATTGATCTCAGATTAACTATGTTAAGGCTTAAGTTATTAGATGAAGGTTGATAGCTTTAAATCTCTGTTGTTATTCCCTTTTCCCAATCTCTACCTATCTTTTGAGCAAGTTTAGAATACAGGCGAGTTCATAACGTTTGCAACCATTAGAAGATCAATTATAATGAAGGAAATACCAATACATGCTGTCACACTGGTTCAGAATTATTTCACACTTAACCCATTTTGTTAGTTCCTCATGGTTCACACAACCCTAGTTATGGGGTTTAGATACTCATGATTGCAAAAACACAAGAAGAATTCAATGACGAAAACATAATTACGAACTCAGAAGAAGAATAAAACTCCAAAATCTCAATATAAATCAAAACCCTAGAATTGATTTTTGAGATTGCAAGATCAATGTGTTTATGAACCTCAAAACAATGTAACTCAAAACAATGTAATGGAATGCGCAAATAATGTAATAACTAACTCTTAAACATAGGACAACCTAACGGTATTAATAGATACAAAGTGAATCCTATCCTAAACTAAGTAGGAGAAAAAAATTAGTAACTTTCCATGGACCATGACTTGAGGTCGTGGAATCAACCCACGTACCGTGGGTCCAAATCGTAGGAATCAGAAATCACTGCACAACTATAGAAGTTTACCCACAATCATGACTCACGGATCGTAAGTGGACCTACAAACCATAGGTCCATGTCGTGGGTCACTTTCGTGGATTTCATTGCTGCTCTTTTGTCTTCAAAAACTTTCTTTTGGTGCATGCTTCATCTCGTCCTCCCCATTTTGCCTCCAAAACCTATTTTCCTATAAGATAGAATAGAAAATACATCATACCTACCAAACATACCTAAGTTGTTGCATATTTTCCTTGTTTTAGGGATCAAAAGTGCCATAAGATCATGGCACATCATGTTCTTACCTACTCACAAGACCTTCGCCCTCAGCTCTGCTGTCTGGAAAGCTCTTCTTTATCTGTTTAGCTTTTAGCACATTACTAACATCATCTAGTGAGAAAACATCTTTCCCATATAGCTACTTATCAACAAAAGTATCATAAGATGGTCGTAAAGAACATAACACGATCAAAGCCTGATCCTCACTATCAATTTCGATATCTAAATTCTTAAAGTCCATTATTGAATAAAACTCATCAAGGTGAATTTTGATCAGTGTACCTTCATTCATATGAAGATTACACAACCATTTTTTCAAGTAGAGGCAGTTTGTCAGTGATTTCTTAGAATATAGATCTTCTAACTTCTTTTATGTCGTTGCTGCAGATTTCTCCTCAGCAATTTCCCGAAGAACATTATTTGTAAAGCTCATGAAGATCGTACTCAAAGCCCTCTCCTTCAAGTTTTGTTTTTCTGATTCTTTCAACTTTTCTGGAATAGTTTTCTCAATTGCCTTCTATAACCCTTGTAACACCAGGGACGATCTCATTCTAATCTTCCATACACTGAAACTAGACCCCCCATAAAATTTCTCTATTTCATACTTTGTTGAAGATGATGGAGATATCTTAACCCTTGATTATGTGTAGAAACCCCAACCTTGCTCTGATACCAATTGTTGCAGAAATATCGTGGGTTAACTAGCACGCAATCACAAACAAAGAAAATTGAGAAAAAAATAACACAAGGATATAACGAGGTTCGGCTAGGCCTAATCCTCTAAGCAAAAGCAGAGAGAGTTTTCCACTATGAAAGAAAATAAGAAGTGTACAATACTTTAGAATCCCCAACTACATTCCTATATATAGAGCCCAAGTAGTCCCAAACCTATAAGGAAAAGGTTCTCCCAATCGTAGAAGGATAATACATTCCTATCTCAAATCTATTCGGATAAAGGGTCTCCTAAACTAATAGGAATTATGGTTTTTCTAAAATAGACAAGGGAAAAATTCAAGACATAATTAATAGAATGGAATTGGATCAATTTGGCTAGCAATCAGATAAACAACTCAGAAACTTTTGGTGAATGGGATTGAATCAATTGGTTGAGTTAGATTTGTAGTTCTATCTTGTGTGACTTGCAGTTAAGTTCAAGAATCTTTCAAGTACTTTATGACCTTCTAATTTAGATGGCTTTCTACATTCAACTATTGAATGAAAGTTTCTCTGGAACTTTTGGTTACTACACCCACAATAGTTCTAATAAAGGATATTCAATGGGTGTTAGATTGAATCCTTAACTACTTCAGGCGCTAATGACATTTCCAGGGAGAGCCAAAGGATTCAATATAACACCATGGGGGGGGGGTCCTTCTACAAAATCACTATGACTAACTTCCTCACACTTTTAAATTGGATAAATAGCAAAACTGAGAGATCAGTCAAACTATTTCATCAAGAAGAGAATTTCAGAAAAAAAAGGGAAAATAGTGAAATAATGTATCCAAAGGAGAGCTTCAAATGATTATAATAGCAAGGCGGAATCAATAAATGCTGAAATTTTTCACATGAAGATTGAAAATGTATATGGAAAAAGGGATGAAAAATG
Source organism: Capsicum rhomboideum (assembly GCA_031232105.1). Taxonomy (NCBI): domain Eukaryota; kingdom Viridiplantae; phylum Streptophyta; class Magnoliopsida; order Solanales; family Solanaceae; genus Capsicum; species Capsicum rhomboideum. The sequence continues at coordinate 156,313,732 of CP124714.1, forward strand.
CATAAAAGTTACAACCATATCTTTTCAACTGCTTGATTCCAAGAATATTACTATGAAAATTAAATACCAAATGTTCGTTTAAAAAACACCCAACTCTATATGATGAAAACTTTTTCTATCATTTCACATGTTTTTCAATATAAACTCCTTGACATAAATTACAGCCTGAAAAGTACCTTAAATATGACAAATAATGAAAACACTTAGGAGGAACTCAGAAAAGAGGTTTCACAAAAAATGGTATCATTGATGAAAGAGTTGGTTTGGTTTATTTGTGGGGTCAAATTCATGTGGAAAAAAATACCATGTGCCAATTTATTTGGCTAGGAAATTAACTTGAAGGACAAGCAAAACTTTGTGGAGGACAAATTTTGTATTTATTTTTCCTTTTCTTATTTTGTGTTTGGAGCCCATATTTGTTCATCTATAAAAGGATGGCCATTCTTCATTATTGAAACCATCCCAAAAAAATTCATAATTACTCGATTGTAAGAGTAGAGAGTTGATATAGCAATTCTCTTAGGTGTAATTGGGATCTCTCCCCTTTCTTTGTTAATATAAAGGCAGTTGTTCTCTGGTGGATGTAGGATCATTAGGATCCAAACCACGTTAAATCTTTTGTCTTATTTTGTTCTTTATTCCACGTTTCCTCTAATAATTGGTATCAGAGTCAAGCTTCTATCTGAGTATACTCTGTGGTTGCAGCACAGTTTGAACTTCTACATCAGAAAAGAATTACTTTGGTTTTCTATATTTACAAATACTATCTATAGTAGAATAGGAAGAACAAGTACCAATGAGTTTTATGAAGTTTGAAATTGTTAGATTTAGTGGGTGCAACAACTTTAATATTTGAAAGATCTAGATGATGGCGTTACTGTAGAGGGAAGGTTCAATTCATGCTATTGATGGAAAGTACCCCGATGGTACATCATATTTTGAAAAGGAGAAGATTGAATATGATGCATTAAGTATCATCCAACTGTCCCTTACACCTAACGTGCTCTGTGAAGTGAGTACAAGTACCAACGATATGGACAAATTGTTATTGGACAAGCTATAAGGGCTTTACCAAAACCAGTCAGTGACAACAAGGATGCAGTTACAATGGTGTCTTTACATATTTAAGATGGATTCAGGTACTTTGTTGCAAGACCATCTAGATACATTCAATAAACTTGTCATGGACTTACAAACTGCTGGAATTAAAAAGAATGGGGAAATGCTTGCATGTCTTTGCTATTTTCATTAACTTTAAAATATCATGATATTGAGAATTGAATGATTTATAGCAAGGAGCCTATCACTCTTGAGCAAGTGTGGCAAACACTTAACCCTTATGATGTGCGGAGGTATATTAAACGAGACAAAGATGAAGAAGCTAGTGGGATCTTTGTGAGAGGTCGTACTAGCAATAATGAAAGTAGAAAATTAAAGTACAAATCAAAGTCTTGTGTGAACAAGAAGAATTTGGAGTGTTGGGCCTGTCATAAGAAAGGGCACTTTGAACGAGATTGCCCAATGTCAAAGCCCAAAGAAAAGGCGAGTGCTTCCATTGTTGAACAAGTGCATGATTCTGATAATGAATATGTACTTACAACATCATGCAATAGTGGAGTCTATGGCAACAAATGGGTGCTAGATTCTGGTTGTACTCTGCATATGACGTTCCAAAGAGATTGGTTCAACAAGTATGAGAAAAGTGTAGGAACCATAGTATTAGACAATAATGGAACTTGTAAAATAGTTGGCATTGGCTCAGTTCGGGTTTGCTGCAATGATAGAATTATGAGGAATATTATACAGGCCCGTCATATTCCTGATTTGAAGAAGAATTTGATCTCCCTGGGTACTCTGGATAAACAAGGCTACAAGTACATGAGCGAAGAAGAAAGTATGAAGGTGAATAAAGGTTCTTTAGTCATGCTGAAGGCCAAGCTAAAGAATGGCCTCTACACACTGGCAGGAAGCACCATTGTTGTCTCTGTAAATGCATCTATAATGAAGTTGTAAAATGATGACAAGGAAAGATTATGGTACATGAGACTTGATACATCCTGAATCGGCATCCAACGCTTTGAGGAACATAATTCGAAGTCACCACATGAAGATCCAAACCATAAACCTCATAAGGGCACAAGAAATGAAGCCTACACTAGAGAAATACCATGTGTGGTTGATAGCTTGGAGCTTGGAAAGCCTTTGGAAGAACCCAAAAGGCTATTGCCTTGGCTTGAAGGCTCATGGAATGGACCACCAAGGCCTTGACGGCTCACATGGCGGCCCGTCAAGAGAAGACAAGCCACACAAGTTTCTGTCTAAGCCTTGACGGCCCTTGGGATGGACCACCAAACCAGTGATGGCTCCAATGGTGGTTCATCACCCCAAGATAGTCCACTTAAATTGGTTCTTTTCTAAATTGGTCCATGGGTCACTTTTGGGCCCAATGTAATAACTTAGCCCTAGACTATGAATAGATTAGCTTAAGTCTTTATTTTGGAAGTTAGTTTTTGGATGATGATTAAACATGAAAACTCTTAAGAGAGCGTTTGAGGGTTTGGAATGGCTCTTGTTGCATCTTGCTTAGAAAAGGTGATTGTAAGGGCGTTTCAATTCCCTTACGTCCAACGTAAGAGATTAGGTGCTTATGGATGTTAGATTTAGGAGTTTTTGAGTTTAATACACTCATTAGTTCTTAATTCTCTTATCTTCTTTGTGTTTATCTATCTATCTTTATCAATCTAACCTTTATCTTTCATTTTTGTAGTAAAATTATTGTTTTTGGATTTTGAATCGTATCATTTGGTATCAGAGCCGAGCTTAGGATCGTTCCCACGATTCTAGTCTTGGGTTTGTTATCTTGAAAATAACAAATAAAGTTTGAGTCACGTTTTTGGTATTTTTCAATTTTTGAGTTTTTGACTTTTGAGTCCTTTTGTGTTTGTAGTACTAGAATCTTGTTCCCTAGTACTAATAGAGTCATAATCTAAAGTTTGAGCTTATTCTGACAAGGTTTGAGTGTTCCACTATTGTTGAAGTTTGAGTTTGAAGAAATTTGAGGTGGGTTCTCAAATCTGAAATTATTAGTTGAGTTTTTGAGCTTAAAGTTACTTTGGATGCGTTCGGGAGCTTGAGAGGAGCTTGGATTTCGAATTTCATCAAATTTCAAAATTTTTTTGCTTAAAGGTCAAAATTTGAATGTTCTTGTGTTCTTCATGTTCTTCATATCTTGTTGAAGAAGAATATTCAAAAAGGGTGTGTTTGATCCAAAAGGAGTGAAAAAAAGGAGGTGAATTTGTTTATACCAAGGAATATTCCAAAATTCCAAAAGAAGAAAGGATAAGGTTAGTACAAAAGGGGAATATTCCAAAAGAGGAAAGGACAAAAATAGAAAGGAACACAAGGAAATCAAGGTTGCCAAGTGCTTGAAGGGTCCATTGAAGCACCAAGTCCTTGATTAACATTCAAAGTACTCTGTCAAATACCTTAAGAGAAGGATTGTGCGCTGGTTTTTAGCTTGACGGGAAGCTTGGATATCCTCCACCCCATTGACGACCCTCCACACCCTCCATTGCATAAGAACACACCTTGAATAACCTTCTAGATTATTGTGACGGACTCTTTGACAATAAACCAAGCTTGTGACTAACCGTCATATGATCAGTCACAAATTGAGTGTTGAAAACACATTCTGGTAGGCAACGACGACCAGGCTGACGGACCACCAAAGGGTTGACCATCCACCACCATGGCCGTCACCCAAGGCAATTGAACCCCTTCACTGCTTAAGGGGCGACGAGAAGGCTGATTGGCCACCACCAAGGCCATCAAGTTGGACCCAGAATTCAGTAAGCTCGTTTTAGATTCTAAGTTTCTTTTTTTGATTCTTAATCATCTTTTCTTTGATTCCTAAGATAATTAACAACTAGTAATCACTCTACTAAGTTGTGATTAGTTCTTGAGTCTGTTTCTTTCTTTATCCTATTTCTTTTATGGTTTTCTAGTTTTTATCTCGTTGTAACTTCTTGATTCAAGTCTGTAAATATTTTATTTGACTCTTTCAAAACAAGAATCTATTGCATCCACAAGTAGCGAATCAACACCTTGCGAATCACCAAAGTATAAACAACTTTCAACATTAGCCTATCCAATTATGAGGCAATCAAAGATGTGTAAACATGAGTGATTGTGAGATTTTATTTTGCTAATGCTAATGTTATTTTTGTCTTTGTTGAGTGTTTGAAATTTCTAGGCACAATGGCTTCGGAGAAAGAAACTCAAATTCCTATGAGAAGTGACATATTGAAATCTATATGGAAAAGATTTAGGTTATGGATTGTACAATAGGAGTGCTAGAAAGTCATCTCACCTCCATCAAAGGTAGCATGTCAAGCATGGAAGGTAGAATGACAAACATTGGGGAGTCCCAAATCATATGAATCATGCAATATAATGTAAGTCATGGTTGCATGGGTCTATGTTGTGAGACATATGCTAGAAATCATAAAGTTCATAAGTCTAGTCCATGGATAATAGTATTAATATAATAAGAAACTATATAGGTGGAAAATCATGAGAATTGGGTAAGAACCCTAGTTTATCATATCATATATATTCAATTAAAACTGAAGTGTTGGACACAAGGTGAAAGGAAACCCTTGTTGAAATCTCATATACTTGAACTTGAGGATTTCTTGAGGAGGAACCTTGAACTACAGCCTTTAAAGTTGAAATTTTAGAGAGGCAATCTTTTTTGAGTTTTCTTGAGAGTTGAGAGGAGTAAGAATGATTGTCTAATCTTAATATGTTGAGGGAAATAGGGTTATAATCAATTATAGGAGTGTTTGTGGGTCAAAATATGAATTTACCCTCACAAAAATGAGTTAAAAAGGAGTTTTTAATGTCTGCAGACCATCCGACGTATCACGCCAGCCAACACACAGTTTTATCTTTATGGCACGCTAATATAGCACCAAAATAGCTCAGTGGCACGCTGATATCAAGGACCCCTACTTTTTGGGATCCTCAACTTAGGCCACTCCATGTGGCATGGACCCTCTCCGATAAATTGGTCATAACTTCTTATTCCGATATTAGATTAAGGTAAAATTGGATGCGTTAGAAATAAGACACAAAGACATTTCATTTGGTGGTTCTTGATTTCCAAAACTCTTCAGGATATAGGAGTTATACTCATTTGAAGTTGACTATACATAGATTCTATACAAGAATTCAATTGGTAAGAAAGCTTTCAACTTGGCTATGAGCTAGTAGTTACCGATGACCTTAATTCATGTCTAAGGCTCTACATACACTAAGGAATTGATCTTGACACCTATTTAGAACTAGGAATCATTAGATTTGGGTCTATACATATTCAATGAATGGATTGATTCTTATCTCAGATATTTAAGGTGTTACAATATCTCCCTCTTGGGATCATTCGTCCTCGAATAAGGTCAAAGCTATAATGGGCATATAAATGGAGTAAGACAATAATTATTTGAGCTATCTATGGCATATACACTAGAATGAACTAAAGTGTGCTAACAAAAGGGTTCTAGCTATCAATACTAAGAGACGTAGAAGCACGAGCCATTAGTGCAAGAACTAGCATAGGTATGAAGGACATAAACAAAGTCGTGAACTTGGACTATATTGGCCTCCATAAGACTTGGAAAGGGAACTATTATAACAAGTTTAGTGAAGGAATCATAGGAATGATTTATGTGAGACATATGATATAAGTTCATAAAGTATGAATGATATAGTTTCAAACATAGGCCACACATTATTTGAAGCTACATAACATGAAACGTCGGTACCTTAGGCATGAATTAAGAATAGGACTACTATGCCTTAAGTTATATGAGTTATTACTTCTAAGCTTAGCAACACTTCTCAACTACACTTCTCCTCATGAACACTGCACTTTATTATATGCAACTTATAACCTTCACAAGGGTACGTATGTCTACTACAACCTAAGTATGAGTCAAACTAAATGCTCTCTCCACATTCAAGCCTAATTCGTAATCACAAGGTACTACACATGAAGCAACAATACTACTCTAAACTATGGGATTCTATATCCTATGTCTTTTCAGAGCTCTCATCTCAATAATAATACTCCTTACCACTTTAACAAATAACTCCGAACTCTAACCAAGAATTCACTAGTGCATAATGTATTCATCCACTTGTATACCAACATGACATTCAAGCCTATTATTATAACCACATATGAACTTCTAGAAAACCAACCCATCTAAGGATTTTCCCATCTTCTCTAATCCCTCTATCAATAATAATTTCATGAACTATCACCAAAAAGGGCACACCAAAACTTCTCAATTAACTATTACATATACCAAAACTTTGCCTCGATCTCCCTTCACACTTATAACCTTAGAAAGAATGAGCACACAATAATTTTCCATTTATTGACTCTCTCCCATCCAAACCATGGTACAACCACTTTCATCATCATAATCTTAACATTAAGGGGGGTAACTGAAGGGCTAGAACATGAGGACCTAAAGCATGAAACAATACTATACATAACTTTGACACTTAACTATGTCCTAAGGAATAGACTATCATAGGTATAAATTCGTTAAAGAGATCTAAACTTAGGACATACATGGCGTAATGTGATTTCACTAGTCATTAAGGGTGTATCATGAGTTCATGGAGTGGAACATACTGAAATATCTTGATTGCATGAGTCATGAGTCATATGATGTGAGACTGGAATGCATGGATTCATGGAGTATGGCTAGGACTACTGAGTGATACTTTTTCTTTTTATGCTAGAAATAATAGTGTAACATGTCGTACATTTGCACTCTATGTTAGAGACTAAAAATAAACCTATATTACCACTAGGATGAGTAGAAAATGTTTTAGAATAAGTTTGGAAACTTTGGGGAAGTTTAAGGCAAAGGAATGAACTATGCATCGCACAGGGAAGGCTGTGCCTTGGCCTTGTGCCAAACAAGCCACCGTGAGGGGTCTCTTCCTTGACCTTGTGGTAAGGGTCACATCGCACAGGGCTTCAGCCACAATAGGCCTTGCGCCGCACGGGGAAGGCCACGCCTTAAGATGTGCACCGCACCCCCATTTTTTACCTAGCAGGACTTTATTTTAATCTGATATTTTAAGGGTACTTTGGTCCTTTATCTATGGAAACCATCCCCCATTACTCTATTACATATTCCTTATGTCCCATTTACCCTAGACCGATAAAAGAAAGCTCTTCTCTTTTCCTCTTTAAATCAAGAAATAATTCAACTCCATAGAAGATCCAAAGGTCAAGCTTTTCTTAAGTTTCCTCCATAAAGAGGCATGTTGAACACTCCCTATTTCAACTATAATTGCAAAGTGTTAATTCACTTAGTAGTTATGTATATTATATCAATGGTTTGAAACTAGGGTTGAGGATTTCATTTGTGAAAAGCTTAACATTGACTTCCCTCCTGTTATAAATTGTTTTCTAAGCATTAGTATAGGGTTTGGAAGCATGAACATATCATTTGAAAAAGGCTAAATTCTTTATATGGATTTGAAATGCTAAATTCTATGAATGATGAAAACTATTAGTTTCAACCCTTTTCATATGCTTATTTTTCAATGGGAATTATGATGTTTATTCCGTCTTTTGAGCAATGTATCTTATGAAATGGTTTAATGATTATATGAGAATCCTAATATAGCTATGAGATGAATTTAAAGATGGAATGTCGACTCTATAATGTTTTACAATTATGGTTTGGTATAATATAGATGACTTGCAAGTCTTGGTATAACGGTACCAAAATGTGAATGTCTTAATGAAAGACTCCACGAATAAGGATTTAGGAAATTTGTTTTAATGAAGTGTATTTGGAGATTATATAGTTCACTGAGAAGGTGTAATTCCTTGTGACCAAAGCCAGAAACCAATATTTACCGACATAGGGGTGGTTCGCTCTAAAATAGGACAAACTTGACACGCACTCCAATGAGGGTGGTATGTTATGATGGCCATACTATGTTCATCTCAAATCATGCGGCAAATATGGATTGGGGCCACACCGGTTTGGCAAATACCTTACCCATATCAGCCCGTGGGTTGCCTAAGGTCAGTGAAACTACAAATTCCATAAAGTAAGCATTTAAATGATATTTATGTTTTATTACTTAAGAGTTTATTTCATGAATTCTTACCCTCGTTATTTTCATTATGTATATTATGATTTTGCTTTATAAAATGTTCTATTCCCTCTCCCCTGGGTTTTATTCCAGTACTGGCCATACTGATCATCCTCGGATGCTACATCTTTTCATGATGTAGGTTTAGAGGCACTTTTTATAATTCTGTGCAACACTAGGATCTTCCCAGGGCAGTGAGTTAAAAGTGGTGTGTCATCCATCTTTCGAAAGGCATGTTGTTACGTTCTCTTTAGACATTTAGTTGTGGTTTATGGTATTGTTGGGGCTATGTTGTGGCTTAGGTTTTCATTTGTATTATTCATGGCTTCGTAGACTAGTATTGGTAAATCTTTTCATTATGTTTTCAAGACCAAATGTTTAAATTCTTTTTCGAAGTTAAACTTCATAATTATTGTCCTATTTATGTGCTTTATGTTTTACTATGCTATTGATGTTATGCCAAGGTGTCTTCCCGGGCCATCATGGTCTGGGATGCCCGTGACTACTAGGGCCTGTCTTGGGTCATGACAAACTTGGTATTAGAGAATGGTTTATGGTCCCAGGGTGTCTACGAAGCCATGTTGAGTAGAGTCCTTTTTATGGGAGTGTAGCGTACCACACTTATAAATAAGAGGCTATAACACATTTAGGAATGTTTCCTTTTATTCATGTTCTAGTTCATGCTAGAGAGTCCATTTTTAGGTGAATTCTTCTAACTCCTAAATTTTTTTAGCATTTCAGATCATGCCTCCAAAAAGGACAACGGTCAAGGAACTTCTGTTGGGACCCCAGTCTCAACTGGGGCAAATACTGAAAAGGTTCGTCCTACTCATGGGATGCGGACTAGTAGTGGATCCCGTACTCCTAACACCACCACTCCTATTAGGTTCCCACCAGTACTGACTAGTCCTCCTCGATCTCCCAGATCAGGTACTACTCAAGCTCAGCCCCCGTAGGGCAAGGTTTCTAATGCAGAATTCAGGCAGACCATTCAAATGCTTACTCAGATTGTGTCATGTCAGACCCGTTAGTCAAGAAGTTCTAGTTTTGTTATTGGTTCATCAGATGTAACTTGGGTTGGCCAGTTTATGCGGCTACATCCACCGACCTTCACGGGATCTAAGGTCGAGGAGGATTCTAAAGGGTTTGTTAATGAAATGGAAAAAAAATTCAGGGTGATGCATGCTGGCGATACTGAAGGGGTGAAGTTTGCAGCTTACCAGCTAAAAAAGGTGTCATATCATTGGTATGATGAATGGGAGAAGAATAGGGGTAAAGATGTTGAACCAACATTTTGGGTAGATTTCTCTGTGACTTTTCTTTATCACATCTTTTCTCAGGAGTTGAGGAAAGTAAAGGCTGAGGAGTTTGTGAATTTGAAGTAAGGAAAAATGAGTGTGAAGGAGTATGCTTTGAAGTTCATTCAGTGGTCTGGTTATGCTCCAGAGTTGGTGTCTAATATGAGTTCCTAGATAAGAAAGCTTGTTTCTAGTCTTTCTGATGATCTGATATTAGATAGTAAAGGGGCAATGCTGAACAACCAGATGGATATATCCAGGTTAGTAGTTTACATACAGTAGGTTGAAGATGAAAATAAAAAGCAGGATGAAGCCAAGGAGGGGAAAAATAATAGGGCTAGGCCAATAAATCAGGATGCAAGCCAGCAGCACGGTGGTAAAAAGCACAGGCACTAGTTTAAAAAGAAATCTTGGGGTGATGCTCAATCAACAGCTAGTGTACCAGCTCTTAAGCCTTCGGGTGATCAGCGATTCAAGTCTAATAATGGCCCTAGGGTGCAGGGTACATAGTCTCAGGATAGTGTGGCTCAGTCGGCTCCATCCCATCCTCCTTGCCGCACTTGTGAAAAGTGCCACGGTGGGATTTGTCATGTGGATAAAGGTGTATGTTACTTTTATGGACAGCCCAATCATTTTTAGTGAAAATTTCCCTTAATAAAGGGAACCCATGGGGGCAACACAGCCTCTACTCCTCCAGCCCAGCTGCAAAGGGGACCACTTCTGGTGCAGGCAGGGGTTACAACCGTCTATATTACGTATCTACTCGTTAGGACTCAGAGCCCTCACCATATCTTATTACGGGTATGTTATAGGTTTTCTACCACGATGTTTATGTGCTACTTGATCTTGGTTTCACCTTGTCTTATGTGTCTCCATAAGTGGCTGTAAATTTTGATTTTTATCCCAAAACCATCTCTAAACCCTTTTCAGTCTCCACCCCTGTTGGCGAGTCCATCATTGCTAGGAGAGTCTATAGAAATTATGTGGTGTCCATTTTTCATAGGAATACAGTATGGATTTAATAGAGCTTGATATGGTGGATTTTGACTTAATTCTGGGGATGGATTGGCTTCATTCTTGTTATGCTACTCTGGACTGTAGGAACAGAAAAGTCATGTTTCACTTTCCTATTGAGTCAGTCCTAGAATGGGAGGGCAGTTTCTTAGCACCAAAGGGAAAGTTCATCTCTTAACTTAGAGCCCCAAAAATGTTTTCTAAAGGCTATCTGTACCATTTGGATTGGGTCAAGGATTCTAGCATTGAAAGTCTCTCCCTCCAGTCTGTTCATGTGGTTAATGAATTTCCTGAAGTCTTTCTCAAAGATCTCCACGAAGTTCCTCCTGATAGGGAAATAGATTTTGGGATTGATGTCTTACCTGATACTCGTCCAATTTCTATCCCACTAAATAGAATTGCTACTGTGGAGCTGAAGGAGATAAAAGAGCAGTTGAAAGACCTTTTTGATAAGGGTTTTATTCATCCTTGGGGTGCTCCTATGCTATTTGTACGCAAGAAATATAGGTGTCTTTGTATGTATATTGATTATCACAAGTTAAATAAGGTCACAGTGAAAAATAAGTACCCCTTTCCAGAATTGATGATCCTTTCAACCAGCTTCAGGGTGCTAAGTGTTTCTCTAAAATAGATCTCCATTCGGGTTACATCATTTGAAGGTTAGGGAAGATGATATTCCTAAGATCGCTTTCTGAACCCGGCTTGACCATTATGAATTTTTAGTTATGTCCTTTGGTTTGACTAATTCAACTGCAACATTTATGGATCTTATGAACATGGTGTTTAGATAGATTTTGGATTTGTTTATCATAGTCTTCATAGATGATATCCCGGTGTACTCCTTGAGTGAGAAGGATCATGCTAATCACCTCTGAATTATACTTCAGATACTTCAGACCATAAAGGACCAAGAGTTGTATGCTAAATTCTCCAAGTGTGAATTATGGCCTAGTGTTGTGGCCTTCCTTGGGCATCTTATTTCTAGTGGAGGGATTAAGGTTGATCCCCAAAAGATTGAGGTGGTGAAGAAATGGCTTAGACCGACAACTCCAATCGACATTAGGAGTTTCTTGGGTCTAGCCGGTTACTATAGGAGATTCGTGGAGAGTTTTTCTTCTATAGTTTTCCCACTAACTATGTTGACTCAGAAAAAGATGAAGTTTCTATGGTTTGATACTTGTGAGAATAGTTTTGAGAAGTTGAAGGATGATTTGACTTTGGCCCTTATTTTGACACTTCCCGATGGCACAGGTGGTTTTGTTGTGTATTGTGATATGTCCCGAGTGGGACTTGGATGTGAACTTATGCAACATAGGAAGGTTGTGGCTTATGCTTCTAGGCAACTTAAGGTGCATGAGAAGAATTACCCAACTTATGATCTTGAGTCGACGGTTGTGGTTATTGCACTCAATATGATGTCACTAATTAAATGGGGTGCATGGACATTTTTTCAGCTCATAAGAGCTTGCAGTATATTTTCACGCAAAAAGAGTTGAACCTCAGGCAAAGGAGGGGCTTGAGTTCCTGAAAGATTATGACATGATCTTGCACTACCATCCAGGTAATACTAATATTATTGCTAATGCTCTTAGCAAATTGTCCATGGGGAGTCTTTCTCATGTTTAGGAGGAAAAGAAAGGTTTAATAAAGGACATCTAGCAGCTTGCTAATCTAGAAATCTGACTATTGGATTCCGAATATGGAGGAGCGATTGTTTACAAAGTGGCTAAGTCATCACTAGGTATTGATGTTAAGGAGAAATAGGCTAATGATCCTATTCTTATGCAAATCAAGAAGGATGTTGGGCAGCAAAAGGTTTTGGCTTTCGAGATTGGGGGAGATGGTATTTTGCAATACCTCAGGAGGTTTTGTGTTCCCGATGTTGATGGCCTGAGAGAGAGGATCTTGACCCAAGCCCATGTCTCCAGGTATACTGTTCATCTCAGTTCAACTAAAATGTATCATGACTTGAAAGAGATGTATTGATGGAATACTATGAAAAAGGATGTTGCTAATTTTTTTGCTAAGTGTTCAAATTGTCAGCAAGTCAAGGTTGAACATTTGAGGACTAGTGGTATGTCGCAAGAGATAGCTATCCCAATATAGAGGTGGGAAATGATAAATATGGATTTTATCTTATGACTCCATTTGGGTCATGATTGATAGAATGACCAAGTCTACTCATTTTTTGCCTATGAGGCTGACGTATTCAGGAGAGGATTATGCTAAGCTTTACATTCAAGAAATTCTTAGATTGCATGGAGCCCCTGTGTTCGTTATATCCGATAGAGGTATACAATTTTGTTCTCATTTTTTGTGGTCATTTTAGAAAGGTTTGGGCTTGTAATTGAAACTTAGCACCACTTTCCATTCTTAAACGGACAAACAACCGGAGCGTACAATTCAAACTTTGGAGAATATACTAAGAGCCTGAGTGATTGATTTTAAGGGTATCTAAGTGGACCATTTACCTCTTATAGAGTTCGCTTACTATGTTAGTTATCACTCTAGCATCCAGATGGCACCATTCGAGGCACATTATGGTAAAAGGTGTAGATCACTAATTGGATAGTATGAAGTGGGTAAAACTAGATTGTTTGGGCCAGACCCTATATGCCAAGCAATGGAGAAAGTTATGGTTATTAGGGAGAGGCTTAAGACCACTCAAATTCATCAAAAGTCATATGCCGATGTGAGGCTAAGGGAGTTAGTGTTTGATGTTAATGATTGGTTGTTCTTGAAAGTTTCTCCTATGAAATGAGTGATGAGATTTGGGAAAAATGTTAAGCTCTGTCCCCGTTACATTGGTCCATATTAAAATTTGAGAAAGATTGGAAGTGTTGCTTATGAGTTGGATTTGCCCCCGAATTTAGCATCTATTCATCCTGAATTTCATGTGTCTATGCTCAATAAGTGTGTAGGTGACCATTCGCTTGTTGTCCCCATAGAAAATATTGGTGTGAAAGATTCTCTGTCTTATGAGGAAGTTCCTTTAGAGATCTTTGATAGGCAAGTTCGAAAGTTGGGAACCAAGGAGATAGCTTCAGTGAAAGTATTGTGGAGAAATCAAAAGGTAGAGGAAGCTAGTTGGGAATCGAAAGATGACATGAAATCTATATACCTTTTTTGTTTCCAGCTTCTGTTGACGTCATTTAAGGTACCAGTTCTATATGCATTTTCTGTCTTTCCAAATGCTTTCCTTAAAATTTCATTTAAACTCTTCTATCATGCTAAAGTTATCCTTGATCATCATTTGAGGATAAATGATGCCAAGGGGGGAAATGTTGTCACGCCCCGCATCCCAACGAGGCGTGATTGGCCCCCAAAGCCGACAAGGCCCGAGAGAACCAATCTTTGCTTCCATTCATTCGTATGCATGTCATAGGAAACACTACTATCACATAGAAACATGAGAAGCTAAAATTGGAGAGCATAGAACGTGTGACGTCAATACATATGAGAAACTTGGCCGTTGAGGCCATCAAGTCAAGATTTCGTCTATCATCTTATACACATACACCCACATACGTCTACAAAAGCCTCTAACAGATGCATTGACCAAAACCAACTGAAAGTCGGGACAAGTCCCCGCTTTATACACAATGTACAATATCAAAACATATATACACTCTGACTCGGAGAAGCCCCGAAGTAGCTGGAGCTCACCAATGGTCTGCGACGACTGGCAACCTATTGAGGAGGCCTACTAGTACCTGCGCCTGCAGCAAGTAAGGTAAATTCCCCGAGAGGGGTCAGTACGAAATAAGTAGTGAGTATGCAAGGCTCAGATAAAACTGTACGATACATGAATATTTCAATGAACTCAAACATACGAATAATCAATGTGAATAAGTCACCATTTGCATTTTGGGAAACCATGTGGATTGCTTTCATTACTTTCTTTACTTTCTTTATCTCAATGAATGTGTCACAATGTACCCGGGCCCCTACTGATCAGTGGGTCTTTCCATGACTTATCGTCATGTTGGGATCGGGTCGAGCTAGGCTTATGCCCCTAGACCTGCCACCCAGGGATCGGGTCGAGCTAGGCTTATGCCCCTAGACCTGCCACCCTCAATCATACATCGGGATCGAGTCGAGCTAGGCTTATGCCCCTAGACTTGCCACCCTCAATCGTACATCGGGATCGAGTCGAGCTAGGCTTATGCCCCTAGACTTGCCACCCTCGGGATCGAGTTGAGCTAGGCTTACGCCCCTAGACTTGCCACCCATACTTGATCATTGACCACATTAGCATTACTTTGAGATTGATACTTTGATAATCATAACATCACTTTGGAACTTTGGAACATAACATTGTTGGAAGCTTTGAATCATTGACCAATAAAGGACATGTGAATAAATATCAATGAGAAATATAACATAACTAGCACCATGATACCATTGGAACCATTGGACAATAATCCATGAACAAGAGACACAAGTATAGGCACTATTGGAATATTGGAACATAGCCTTCTTTGAACTTTCGGAACATTAACCATGAATATGAGAAATGAGATTCACAATTGACCAATGAGTAGGAAATATATGACAGTGACCATAGATAAGTGCTTATGGTATACCTTAGTACATTTCGGAATAGAACTAGAGAAATGGCAATGTGAACACTATTGGCCGTAGAAAGATACGGACAAGTAACCTTACATACCTTGGATTCACAATACGAATATACCACCTTTGATGCGTATACAATAATCCCTCTCCTTCTTTATGTTTCACTCTACAACATAAATACATAACGAAATTCACATTAACCACCAATCACTTTACAAATGCATACCATGTCAATGAGTTACATGTTTGCCTTTAAACATGTCATTTCCCCTTGACAAAACCATTGATCATACTATTATTTCAAAAATTCCATAATATTCCCAACATTGACCAATACATAAAAATCAACACATTTCACCACAATACTTCTCCTTTACACTTTCTTATCCATAACACATCCCAAATAATCCATCAAAGTACCTTAATACAACTCATAACACATATCGGCCAAAATCCCATAATTTCCACTTTGTGACAATAACAAGTTTAATGCCAAAAATAACACCATACATGTTCATATTTTGTCCATACCATGCTTTTTCATCAAAGGCACAAGGCCTAATTCAAATTCAAATCACCAAGATGACACATCTTGCACCAAAGGCAAAAATACACTATTCATCATCTTACCAACACAACTAGCATAATATACATAATATCCCATGCATATAATATGTTAATCCATGAAAATAAACACTTACCAAAGCTTGGAATAGGATGATCTTTGCCAAAGAGTCCAAAGGATATTTTGCTTTAGGGTTTGGAACTTGGAGAAATATTTAAGAAAATATCATAAAGGCATGAGAGCTTTGGACAATAAAAATCTGATCTTGGGGCCTTTATATAGACCCCAAGTCATACTTAGCCACATGTGGCATTAATTGGTATGTTTACTTGGTCAAATATTGGAAGAATGGGTCATTTTTGCCTTTGGGCCTTCTCTTTTGTTCCATTTTGGGCCCTAATTTTGGGCCCAATTGCACATGTAGATTAACCCATCAACTTTCATGTAAAATTCACCATATATCACATGTTTACATAATTCCATAATGTCACGACAATATTCGCTTAAACAATTCTCATTCGTCCTTTCGATCGCAAATATTGGAATTCTAGTCGCCCTTGGTTTCTTTGGACATTTTGGATCACTAGTCACATTTCATGATTTGATCATGTAGGAGTCTATAGAAGTATATTGAAGTGTTTGAATCTTTAACAATGCTCAAATAACTCCAAAGAACCAAAAGAAACCATCCAAGAAGCGTCGTAGAATTGCGTTACAAAACAGGTCCGGAAAGGCTAAACATTTGTGCCTTGCGCCACACCCCCTGAAACAGGGTAGTGGCGCAGGAAATGCAGCCTCTCTAAATTTTCTGCAGGCTGGTGGCTTGCGCCACACCCCTTAAACAGGGTAGTGGCGCAAGTTTCAGCACTTTGCTGAAATTTTCGGCCACTTATCCAATGTTTACGTATTGTCCAATCCCTTATCAAAACACTACAAAATACTTACTTAGTGATCTTAACCATCAAGTAAACATGACTCCAAGTCACAAAATGAGGCTAGAATGTGTACGAGGTATTACACAAATGCTCCACGGAAGCACAAACACTTTCTACAAAAACTCGTCATATATACAAGGCCAAATTTCAATTTTTCTCATCTTTAACATTTCCAAATACCTACTTATAACTCTCGACACTTAAGTAATTCTTATTCAATGGCATCAAGTAGGGTTGGTAAGGTACGGGGTGTTACAAATGTAGCACCCCTTACATTTGCACGCTTTGTTAGAGCCTAAAAATGAACCTATATGACCCCTAGGATGAGTAGAAAATGTTTTGGAATGAGTTTGGAAACTTTGGGAATGTATGGGGCGAAGGAATGAACCATGTGTCGCAAGGGAACGGTCGTACCATTTCCTTGTGCCACACAAGCCGCTGCGAGAGGTCACTACCTCCACCTTGTGGTGAGACTCGCGTTGCACGGGGGAGGCCACGCCTTGGGGTGTGTGCCGCACCGCCATTTTTTGCCTAGTGGAACTTCATTTTAATCTGATATTTTAAGGGTACTTTGGTCCTTTTTCTATGGAAACCATCCTCCATTATTCTCTTACATTTTTCCTAAGTCTCATTTAACCTAGACTAATAAATGAAAGCTCTTCCCTTTTCCTCTCTAAATCAAGAAACAATTCAACTCCATAGGAGAACCAAAGGTCAAGCTTTTCTCAAGTTTCCTCCATAAAAAGGCATGTTGAACACTCCCTATTTCAACTATAATTGCAAAGTGTTAATTCATTTAGTAGTTATGTATATTATATAAATGGTTTGAAACTAGGGTTGAGGATTTCATTTGTGAAAAGCTTAATATTGAGTTCCCTCCTGTTATAAATTGTTTTTTAATCATTAGTATAGGGTTTGGAGGCTTGAACATATCACTTGAAAAAGGGTGAATTTCTTTATATGAATTTGAAACGTTAAATGCTATGAATGATGGAAACTATGTGTTTCAACCCTTTTCACATATTTGTTTTTCAATGGGAATTATGATGTTTATTCCATATTTTGAGCAATGTATGTTATGAAATGGTCAAAGGTTTAATGATTAGATGAGAATCCTAGTATGGCTATATCATGAATTTAAAGAAGAAAATTTGGAGTTTATAATGCTTTACAATAATGGTTTGGCATAATATGGATGACTTGCAAGTCTTGGTATGATGGTACCAAAATGTGAATGCCTTAATGAAAGACTCCATGCATAAGAATTTATGAAAGCTGTTTTAATGGGGCGTAATTGGAGATTATGTAGTTCACCGAGAAGGTGTAAGTCCTTGTGACCAACGCCGAAAACCTATGTTTGCTGACTTAGGGGTGGTTCACTCCCAAATGGTACGACCTTGACATGTACCTCAATGAAGGCAGTACGTTATGGTGGCCATACTATATTCATCTCAATGCAGTAAACATGGATTAGGGCTCCGCTGGTTAGGCAAATACCAGACCCATATCAGCCCGTGGGTTGCCTAAGGTCGGTGAAATTACATATTCAATAGTAAGCATTTTTTGGTCAAAGACCCAATGGGCAACTTTATTAATCAAATAAAATAATGTACAAACAGGTGGCCCAAGTGCCAAAAGCCCAAAAAGAAAACAGAACAATGCAAAAATAGAAACTAAGTGATTCTAATTAATTAGAAAATTAAAATATCTGGAGATAACTCAACAGACACATGAAGTTTCTAAAGAGAACTCCATTGTAGAGAAAATCTTCCAAGCTCAAAACTCGAACACGCATAGAGAGACGATGAAACGGTGTTGTGAAAACGATTTCCAGGAGCTACAAAACTCGAACATGATTCCATAAAATAAGCATTTAAAGGATGTTTATGTTTTATTACTTAAGAGTTTATTTCATGATTTCTTACACTCGTGATTTACATTATGGATCTTATGATCTTGCCTTATAAAATGTTCTATTCCCTCTCCCCTGGGTTTTGTGCTAGTACTCACTGTACTGACTGTTCTCGGATGCTACATATTTTCATGATGTAGGTTTGGAGGCACTTTCTCGTGATTTTGTGCAGTAATAGGATCTTCCAAGGTAGCGAGTTAAGAGTGGTGAACCATCCACCTTCCGGAAGGCAACTTGATACGTTCTCTTTAGATATTTAGTTGTGGTTTATGGTATTGTAAGGGCCATGTTCCGGCTTAGGTTTTCATTCGTATTATTAGAGGCTTCGTAGACTAGTATTGGTAAATGTTTCCATTATGTTTTCAAGACCAAATGATTAAACTCTTGTTCGAAGTTGAACTTCATAATTATGAGCCTATTTTTGCACTATGTGTTTTTACTATGCTATTGATGTTATGCTAAAGGGTCTTCCTGGGACTTCATTGGTCTTGGATGCCCGCCACGGCTAGGGCCTGTTTTGGGTTGCGACAAATAAAACTGCAAATATGCATAAATCTGCATAAAGTGCATGAATAAGAAGTATGATCATGGCACTAACATGTAAGACATGAGTAGAATGTCGTATTGACAGGAGCACACTAAATATGTTAATATGGGAATATATCCATGCATTCCTTTAACTCTACTTTAGAACTCTCTAACCTTACCACTTAATTCCCAAAACCTGTCTGGTTCTCCCCCCTATCATCTCCCTCTTAGATCAATATCAACTTTCTAAGTTGCAGATATTCTCAATAAACTCTAAATTGAGCCACCTCATCCTACTCTAACGGTCGAGGCACTTCTATACACATGGATACTAAGCCCCCTCTGAAAGACTACATCAAAAGATATAAAACATGAGATGGGGCTCCCTTATAAGATACTACTCCATAACTAACTACTCCATATGGCGATCATATAATTCTCAAACTTGCACCACCACAATCTCTAGCAAGATCATTAACTTAGATTTGTGCATATGCTAGGTCAACCTACTAGATTCATTCTATAAAACTAACACCATCATACCTACATAGTCACTATCTTTATCTCATTTAGCAACTACAATTCAAACTTAGAGTCTAACATTCATCATGGGCAACCACTTAACTTCTCATACACTATACCAACCTTCAAAAACTAGAAAGGGATCAAGATAACACTAGTCAACCAAAATTCATCACAAATTATAATCAACTTAAGACAACCTCCTATCTGACTTCATTCTACATGCATATTCTTCTTTCATGGACTTACAAAACTTCCTTACCACCACATAATATACTATACACCTATTCACTCATATGATACTGTCTAAAAGTACCAATCTTCCAACAATTCTATAGATGCTATACTTCTAGACTAACACTTCTAACTCGGGGTCATTCTGCGATAAAATTTGGAGAAGGGGTATGGAAGCATATCATACCTTGGTTCAAATGCATGACTTGTATGAACGAAAGTGGGTTCTTTTGAATAACTGGACCTAAAAGAATTGAATAACTCCTCTCAAGTGTATGTGTAGTCACATAGATATTTGTAGGTTCTTCTGGAAAAACATGATAGGTTTGAAGTTAAGCTTGACTATTTCTATTCCTTCAAAAATGAGGCGTAGTTAGCAGAGACTGAGTGAATGCTTGAATTTGTATAGATTTATTAGAATACACCTCTACTACGTCAGCTAGTATATGAAAGAAAGGAGACATTTAATAAATGCCTTGTAGCCTCTCGAAGAAAAGTACAAATGTCTCCATACCATTTCGCAAGACTCTACTAGATATGGTTTCACAGACACCCTAGGACACTTGAACTCTATGCTATGATACCAAGTTTATGACGCCCCGAGACTACCCCCTTGATGTAACACGGTGATTAGAACAACAAGTGATCCCAAATTAACCCATGGTACATGCATAATTCATGAGCAATTAATTAAACATGCATAAGAGCTAAACTGTCTGAGCGGAATCATAATCATGAGATAAGCTATTTCAATACATTAGTATTAAAAGTTTACAACACTGTAATCTGAAAGAAAGAAGGATAGAAACTACATATGATAACTCTGACTGATTGTCTATGAAGCCTCTACTAATACTAAAATAATTAGTCAGGACATGACCCCCAACTACCCCAAAACAATACATATGAACTGAAGGAAAAGACTCATACTACTATCTGATTGAAGTCCCCGAACAAAGATAACTCATCACCTGCTGAATAGAAGCTATGATCTGCCTGACCATGATTTTGATAGTAAGCACCTGAATCTACATCACATGAAAAATGTAGGCAGAAGAGGTATACGATAAGTACTTTAGACTGTTCTGAGTATGTGAGATATGCACTAGTCATGAAAATACTTAAAACATGTTTTAAAACTATGTTTGAATGCAATACACAAAGTTATGAAAAATTATATCTGAAATCTGAGGATGAAAACATTCAATGAATATGTTATTGAAATAGTAAGACATAAATCATGTGCTAAAACAATTCAATACTGGAAAGCTTCGAAAAACATAAGTACTTCATATGATTTAAAATTGATGTCGTGGAAAATATCAAAACTGTAGTACCATGACCTAAAAAAAATCATAAACTTTAGATATAAGGTATAACTATAAATCATGATATAATTCAATTTAAATAAAGTTGTGGTCAAGTACATAAGTCATGTTAAAACTATTTCTGTGGGAGTTTCTCTTAATCGACATAAACTATGTGAGCAAACATGGAGTCTAATGTTTTACCTATATTGAGAAGATCCATACTATACCTTACAGAAGTATAAAACAAAACATAACTTATGGATCCAAAACTTAGCCCAAAGGCAAAACCTACACTGGTGACGTAGTTTTTGGGACTAGGATAGGTTAAGCCCTTGCCTCTCGGTGCTAGATTGTCACGACCCAATACTACCCCCTAGTCATAACCTGGTGCTTAGAGACACAAATGACCCCAAGATAACCCCTCGCCTGGCATGACACTATAAAAATTGAAATAATCTACAAAATCACTTATAGGGAAGTTAATAATCTGGATAATAAGTTTGGCAAAATGCCCAAGTGACAATATCTGAATAAAACTCATAAAGCTGAAATCATAATCTAACTGACTGTCTAAAAGCCTATAAATAAGATGAGTTGCTGGGACAAACAAGCCCACAACTAACTCTAACTATCCAAAACTGAAAGAATATAAAGCGAAACACTGATAACTAGTCCCCAAATAATGAGGACTCACCAAAGTACTACAGCTGATATGATAGGAGATAGTACTAGGTGCAATCCAGATGCTGAATGTCGTAACCTATATTATAAGACAATATAGCGCAAAGGAAAGTATGATATTAGTACTTTGAATGAATTGAGTATACGGGATAGGAAAAACACTGAAGTAGGCTAAACATAATGCATGTGACATGAATAAACTAATGAAAGACCAAGTAATAAACATGTTGGTACGAGGTCTGAGGATAAATTGTGGGAGCTAATATTAACCAACATACCCCATCTGAGCTAAATAGGGCCCAACTAGTAACCCCAGTTGGATGGGTGTTCAATACCTTGGCAAGGGTACAAACACTGGCTAATGTAAATCCACTAACTGATGTCCAAAGGGACTATAATATTAACCTATGGTGGCAATGTAGTTTTGGAACTTGGGTTATCTGAACTCATGTTTTCTCGGTGCTAAGTACTACTCCCAATTGAAGGTAAACTGATATACTGAAATGCTCAACGATAATGATTTTCTCAAACTGAAAGATAAGTGCTTTATCTAAAAGTATTCTAAATCATGAAAACTAAATGATTGAATACTCATCTGAAAATGCTAGGTCATTGTGTGTTCATAACCCTCCATCTTAGAATAATGCAACTATAAATGGCAATTCTATAAACTGGCCACAATATGGAATTCCATAACTCAAGCCCAAAATCAAGAATTCTTCAATATAATGAGAGTTCATAATCATGAGTATGTAAAGGTTCTAAAATTCATGGTACAACATATATTCATGGTTTATTAAAATATAGAAACTAAAAACTAAAGGAATTCACACTTTCCATGGAAACCCTAGGCTTGAAAGGTAAATTAAACTAGAGGAATTTGAGTTAACTTTTGGACTCAATGGGTGACAGGAACTCATTGATGAAATCCCACGTACCTGGAGATTAACACCTTTGATAAATCTTTAGAATTGGAAGCTTGAAGAAGATGAACCTTAGTTGCCTGAAGAAGAGTGAAATTGCCTTTTTTCTCTTGTGAATGCTAAGTGCCGATTATTTTCTGAGTAATGAGGGCTTAGGGTAATATTAGTCTTAATAATCAAACTTGGGAAGGCTTAAACGACATATTTTTTATGTTAAAAGAGTGGTAAAATACTGTTATGCCCTTTTAAATTTGTAACTGAAAAGCTGCAAGATGGAACCCACGAGACCTTTCCATGATCGTGGGTCCTACCTATGATCGTGGGTTGTGATCGTGGTATGGTATGGACTTTTATGTTCTCTAAACATGATCATATGAGTCATGGTACAATTGTGGGACTCACTCACTATCATGCCTTGGTTCATAGCTTGGAAGTTTAAGCCGGATCAAGTGTCGAAGTCACAATCGTACTCTTAATCGTGGTTTCAAAGCACGGTCATGCTTCCCTTTCATAATTGGAAGGTATACATGTCACCCTTTAGGTTTTTGAGTTGTTTCAATCAGATGGGAGCATTTTACTATCGTACAATGTAACCACGATAGTAACTATAATCGTGTGTTCTTACTGCTGGACAGTGCTTTCCTAAAATGGTCATAACTCTTAGCTACGACATCGGATTAGGGTGAATCTAGAAAAATTGAAAAGGTAATTCAAATATCTATCATTTGGTGGGTCTTGAGATCAAAAATACCCAAGAACCTAGGAGTTATGATGGTTTGAATTTAACTATTGCAAGATTTTCACAAGAAAACCACTGGTATGGACGATTTCAACTTGGTATGAGCTAGGAGTTACTTGTGGCCTGAATACATGTCTAAATCACTTCTAATGCAGCTGAAATATGAAGTTCAAATTCATATGTACTTGAAGCATGGTTCTAATCTTATCTTGGGATTTTTGGAGTGTTACAATATCTCCTCCTTCTGGTCATTCGTTCCCGAATGAAAACTAACTAAGCTGAAGAGTTAGAGAAAGAGCTGCAATCCCAACACTGAATTTATCAGGGCTTAATACTGACATGATAATTGAAACATGGACTAAATTTGGACTCATGAATGCATGACATGACATGAGAGTAACTAGGTGACATGGAATAGAAAGAATTAATTAAGAGGAAGCTATTACCTTGAGCTGAAGTAGAGTTCGAAGAGGAAAAGATGAGGGTACTTGGTTATCATATCCACCTCTGCTTCCCAAGTAGCTCCTTTAACTAGCTGATTTCGCCAAAGAGTTTTTACTGAAATGACCTCTTTATTCCTCAACTTACAAACCTGACGGTCATGAATCTCAACTGGGACCTCTTCCTAAAAGACTATATTTCACACCCACACTATCTAAAGGAACAATCGATGTTGGATCACCAATGCACTTTTTCAATTGAGACATGAAAAACTGGATGCACTGATGCTAAGTCTACGGGTAGGTCTAACTCATAGGCTACATTGCCAAAATGACCCACAATCTTATAAGGACCAACATGGGTGAAACTTTCACTTTCTTACCAAACCTCTTGACCCCTTTCATGGGTGAAACTTTCAAGTAAAAAAGACTTCTGACGACTCTGAGCCATTTTCAGTCTTTCTTTAATCAACTGACCTTTCTCCATAGCTTCATGGACTGAATCTGGCCCTATCAAGGTAAATTCACCAATTGTGAACCACCCAATAGGAGACCTACACCTCCTACCATAAAGTGCTTCGAACGGGGCCATCTGAATACTAGAATGATAACTGTTATTATAAGCAAACTCAATCAAAGGCAAATGATCATCCCAACTACCTTTGAAATCGATCACACATGCCATCAACATATCCGTTAACATCTAAATGGTCCACTCTGCCTGACCATCTGTCTATAAGTGAAAAGTTGTACTGAGGTGAACTTGGGTACCAAGACCCTTTTGGAATGTCTTCCAGAATTGAGAGGTGAAATGAGTACCCCTATCTGATATGACGGTCAGAGGGACACCATGTAACTTTAATAATTCCCAAAGATAGAGTCTAGCATAATCCTCGGCTGAGTCTGAGGTGTTAACTAGTAGAAAATTGGTTGACTTAGTCATTAGGTCTAAAATGACCCAAATAGAATCATGCTGATGGCGAGTACGAGGTAACCCTATAATGAAGTCCGTATTCACCACTTCCCACTTCTAAGTAGGAATACTGATATCCTGAAGCTTACCACAAGGTCTCTAGTACTCAACCTTAATCTACTGGCAATTTTGAAACTTAGCCACAAATTTTGCGATATCCTTCTTCATGTTGTTCCACCAATAGACTCCCCGTAGATCATGATACATCTTAGTGGCTCCTGGGTGAATAGAGTATTGAGAACTGTGAGCTTCTGTTAGCATCAGCTGTCTCAAGTTATCTACATTCGGAACACATAGTCTGCCCTGACAATGAAGAACATCATCTCCCCTTTGGAAAAAAACCTTAACTTTCTGACTCTGGACTGCTTCTTTCAACTTAAGCAAAATGGGATCATTATCTTGATTTTCTTTTACCTCAGCTATTAAGGAAGATTCTGAACCATTCTGAATCAAGGTATTCCCTTAGGATGAACCAACCAACCGAACTCCCAATCTAGCAAGCTGGTGAACCTCATGAACTAACCCTTTATTCTCATCCTTAATATGAGCAACTCTTCCCATAGATATTATACTGAGAGCATCGGCCATAACATTGGCTTTTCTCTGATCGTATAAGACATTTATATCATAGTCCTTCAACAGCTCTAGCCATCTCCTTTGATGAAGATTTAGATCCTTCTGACTGAACACCTACTGAAGGCTCTTGTGATCAGTGAACACATCAACATAAACCCCATAAAGATAATGCCTCCAAATCTTTAAGGTAAAAACAACTGTTGTCAACTCAAGATCATGAGTCGGGTAATTCTTCTTATGAGGCTTGAGTTTTCTAGAGGCATACACTATAACCTTGCTATGCTGTATCAACACACAACTAAGACCAGCTCTGGAAGTATCATAATAAACCAAAAAACATTTTGAACCCTCTGGCAATGTTTAAACTGGATCAGAGGTGAGTCGAGTCTTCAACTCCTAAAAACTCTTCTCGTAATAATCGGACCACTGAAACTTGACTTTCTTCTGAGTAAATCTGTACATGGGAGAACCAATAGAGGAAAATCCCTCTACAAACATGTAGTAACCTGCTAAACCCAAGAAACTCCTGATATTTGATGGAGAGATGGGTCTAGGCCAATTCCTCACTGCTTTGATCTTTTGAGGATCAACCCTAATGCCTTCACCAAAAATGATATGACCAGGAATGCTACTGATTTCAACCAAAATTCACACTTACTGAACTTCACGAATAACTGGCGATCTTTGAGAGTCTACAAGACAATCTTCAAATGGTCTGCATGTTCATCCTCACTCCGAGAATAAACCAGGATATCATTAATAAAGACAATGACGAACATGTCCAAGTACTGCTTGAACACCCTGTTCATCAAGTACATAAATGCTGCAGGAGCATTTGTTAGTCCAAAAGACATAACAACAAATTCAAAGTGATCATACCAAGTTCTGAAGGTTGTCTTCAGAATGTCACATTCTCTGACTCTGAGCTAATGATAGCCGGATCTGAGGTCTATCTTAGAGAAGCAATTTGCACCCTGAAGCTGGTCAAACAATTCATCACTCATGGGAATGGGATACTTATTCTTTACTGTGACTTTGTTCAACTGACGGTAGTCGATGTACATTCTGAGAGAACCATCTTTCTTTCGCACGAAATAAACTGGAGCACCCCATGAAGAGATGCTAGGCCTGATAAAACCTTCGTCTAAAAGGTACTTAAATTGCTCCTTTAATTCTTTAAGCTCAGCTGAAGCCATTCGGTAGGGTGGAATTGAGATCGGCTGGGTATTTGAGAGAAGATCTATTCCAAAGTCAATTTCCCATTCGGGAGAAACTCTAGGTAGATCTTCTGGGAAGACTTATGGAATCTCATTTACCACAGGAAATGACTCAAAAGTTGGGGTCTCATACCTCGAATCCTTAACCCGAACAAGATGATATATGCACCCTTGTGAAATCATTTTTCTAGTCTTACGGTAAGAGACTAGCTGACCTATAGTCACTAAAGTATTACCCTTCCATCTTTGACTAGTTTATTTGGAAACTGAAACTGGACTACATTTTTTCTACAATCAATAGAGGCATAGCAAGAGTGGAGCCAATCCATGCCAAGAATGACATCGAAATCTATCATGTCTAACTCTACAAGATCAATTGAGGTAACTTTCTGAGAAACTTTGATTAGGAAATTTCTGTATATCTGTCTAGCTATGACTGAATCACCAACTAGAGTAGAGACTGTGAATGGTTCTAAAAGTATTTCAGGACTGACACCAAAGTCTACTGCTATATAGGGGGTCACAAAGAAAAGTGTGGACCCTGGATCTAATAATGTATAGACATGAATTTTAAATACCTGTAATGTACCAGTGACTATATCATGAGAACCTTCCTGATCCTGTCAGTTCTGAAGGGCATAAAAATTATTCTGACACTGACCGCCATCTACACTAGATGAGGCACCCTGTTGAGTGGGGCGAACTGCTAGAGCTGCTAAAGTTTTGGACTGAGTCTATTGAAGAGCATCTCCACCCTTTTGCTTTGCACCTGGGCACTACTTCAAACGATGCCCTAGCTTGTCGCACCCTAAATAATTTCCACTACCGTCCATACACTCTCCTTGGTGATTCTTACCACACCTCATGCAAACTGAGTTAGTACCCCCACTAGTAATGTTGCCTTGGGATTTAGAACCTGGTGCTCTATCTTGATTATCCTGCCTGAACTTGGGAACTGGAGCACTAGCAAAAGATAGGGATGAAACTGATGACTTTTGGTGAAATTGAGAACTGTTACCACCATCTGACCTCTGCTGAGAGAAATTAAAGCTACATGTCCTGGCCCTCTTACTATCTCTCTCTTTTTCCTTGACTTTCTCTTCCTCAATCTGCTGAGCATGAGCCATCAATCTGGAGATATCCATCTCCTTAACCAACATAGCAGTCCTACACTTCTTGACCATGTCCTCAGAAACACCTGACACGAACTTACTCATTCGTACCCTAGAGTCAGTAACCATAGCTGGAGCATACTTTACCAACTGAGTAAACATAAGAGAATACTCTTTCACGCTCATACTGCCCTGCTTCAGATTAATGAATTCCTTCACCTTAGCCTCCCTTAGTTCAAGTGGGAAGGACCTGTCCAAAAAATTAAGACAGTTTTATCCCATTCTACTGGTCCAGCTTCTGCACCTCTATCCTCTTTACATTGCTTACACCAAGTGTGAGCTACTCCTTTCAACTGATAAGCAGCCAAGTTAGCACTTTTAACTAGAGTGACATCCATAATCTCTGTAACCTTTTGAATGTCATTCAGAAAATTTTGTGGATCTTCCTCAGTCTTAGAACTACGAAACTCAGAAGGATTGATTCGAGTAAAGTCTGTGACTCTAGTTGTTGTCGTTGTACCATTAGATTTGACTGGGGAAATAGCCTGCTGATTAGTTTGGGTGGTCATGGCCTGATCTAGCACTGTGAAAGCTGCCATGAATTCAGCATGCAAGACTTGTACATTCAAAGGGTCTGCGAGAACTGGTGGTGCTGGCGGATTCCCATTCATGTTACCATCAACATTTCTATTCCTCCTTTTGCTGGCTCTTCTGGGAGTCATTTTCTGTAAATGCATAGAGCACGAGTTAGAAGAAGATTTTAGTAGAGTTCACACTCTATAGCACAATATGAACATGAGATGAAAGAAGTGAAACTTTTTCCTAAAATATTTCATAGCCTCTCACTCATAAGTGTGGCGCACTTCACACCCATGAACAAGACTCCAGAAAAGGCAGCTTGCAAACACCCTAGGAAACTTTAAACCTAATGCTCTGATACAAAGTTTTTCATGAACCGAGACTACCCATAGTCGTAACACGGTGTTTAGAGCCACAAGTGACCCCAAGATAACCCATGGCCTAGCATGACAATGTAAATACTGAAACAATCTAGAAATCACTTATGCAAAAGTTAATAATTTGGATAATAAGTTTGGCGAAATGCCCAAGTGACAACATCTGAATAAAACTCATAAAGCTGAAACTATAATCTAACTGACTGTCTGAAAACCTCTAAATGAGATGAGTTGCTGGTATAAGCCCCCAGCTAACTCTAACTGTCTGAAATTGAAAGAACATAAAGTGAAACACTGATAACTAGTCCTCGAATGATGAGGACTCACCAAAGTACTGTAGCTGATATGATAGAAGATCGTACTAGGCGCAATCTGAATGCTGAATGTCGGAACATATATTATAAGACAATATAGTGCAAAGGAAAGTATACGATCAGTACTTTGAATGTACTGAGTATATGGGGTAGGAAAAACACTGAAATAGGCTGAACATAATGAACGTGACATGAATAAACTAACGCAAGACCAAGTAATAAACATGTACTGATAGATAAGCTAAAATACGGAATACATGGTCAAGCGAGGTCTGAGGCTAAACTATGGGAGCTACTATTAACCGATATACCCTATCTAAGCTAAATAGGGCCCAACTAGTAACCCCATTTGGATGGGTGTTCAGTACCTTGCAAAGGGTACGAACACAAGCTGATGTGGATCTACTAACTAATGTCCAAAAGGACTATAATATTAACCTATGGTGGTAACGTAGTTCTGGGATTTGGGTTATCTTAACTCGTGTCCTCTCGGTGCTAAGTACTACTTCCAACTGAAGGTAAACTTATATACTGAAATGCTCAACAATAATGATTTTCTCAAACTGAAAGATAAGTGCTTTATCTGAAAGTATTCTAAATCATGAAAACTGAATGACTGAGTACTCAGCTGAAAATGTATGATATCCTAGGTCATCGGGTGTTCATAAATCTCCATCTCAGAAGAATGCAACTACAAATGGCAATTCTATAAACTGGCCACAATATGGAATTCCATAACTCAAGCCCAAAATCAAGAATTCTTCAATATAATGAGAGTTCATAGTCATGATTATGAAAAGGTGCTCAAATTCATGGAATATCATATATTCATGGTTCATTCAAAGAAAGAAACTGAAAACTAGAGGAATTCACACTTTCCATGGAAACTCTAGGCTTGAAAGGTGAATTAAACTTGAGGAATTTGAGTTAATTTTGGGAATCAACGGGTGAAAGGAACCCATTGATGAAATACCACATACCTGGAGATGAACATCTTGGAGAAATCTTTGGAATTGAAAGCTTGAAGAAGATGAACCCTAGTTGCCTAAACAAGAGAGAAATGACCTCTTTTCTCTTGTGAATGCTAAGTGTCAATTGTTTTTTGAGTAATGAGGGCTTAGGGTAACATTAGGATTAATAATAAACCTTTGGAAGTCTTAAAAGACATAGATTTGATGTTAAAAGAGTGGAAAAAGACTGTTGTGGCCTTTTAAATTCGTAATTAAAAAGCTGTCGGATGGAACCTATGATACCTTCACACGATCATGGGTCCTACCTACGATTGTGGATTGTGATGGTGGTATGGGCTGGACTTTTGGGTTCTCTGAACATGATCATATGATTCATGGTATGATCATGGGACCCACTCATGATCGTGCTTTGGCTCGTAGCTTGGAAGTTCAAGCCGAATCAAGTGTCGAAGTCACGATCGTACCTTTAATTGTGGTTTCAAAGCACAGTTGTGCTTCCCTTTTGTGGTTGGAAGTTATACATGTCAACCTTCAGGTTTTAGAGGCTGTTTTGATCAAATGGGATCATTGTACGATCGTACAATGTAACCACGATCATACCTACGATCTTGTGTTCTTACTGTTG
This sequence comes from Capsicum rhomboideum, assembly GCA_031232105.1. Classification (NCBI taxonomy): domain Eukaryota; kingdom Viridiplantae; phylum Streptophyta; class Magnoliopsida; order Solanales; family Solanaceae; genus Capsicum; species Capsicum rhomboideum. Next base: position 156,344,348 of record CP124714.1, read on the forward strand.
GACAGTGCTTCACTAAAATGGCCATAACTCATAGCTCCGACATCGGATAAGGGTGAATCTAGATGCGTTGGAAAGGTAATTAAAATATATATAATTTTGTGGGTCTTTAGATTAAAAATACCCCAGAAACTAGGAGTTATTATATTTTGAAGTTTACTATGGCAAGATTTTTCTCAAGAAACCCTACGGTAAGGAAGATTTCAACTTGGCTATGAGCTAGGAGTTACTTGTGGCCTGAATACATGTCTAAATAACTTCTAATGCAGCTGAAATATGAATTTTAAATTCACATATACTTGAAGCATGGTTCTAATCTTAGCTTGGAATTTTGGAGTGTTACATAGATACTACTCCCAAAATCATACTACATATAAGTTTATAAGTCTGAAAACCAAATATACTTCTGTTTCTATTTCATATCCATAAGTACATATGTGAATTTCATATTGAATCTGAGATCATAAGTCTGAATTTCTTGTAAACTGAGTAAAGCATGCTAAAATCATATACATTTACCAACTTATAGGATTTCATGCCGAAACATGGAATTTCATAGTGAATCATGAAATTTAAGTTCAAATCATACGACGTGGATTTAATCTTATGCCACTCGACGTGGTACGGACCTTCTTTGGCAAATTGGTCATGATTTTTTACTTCGATATCGAATTAAGGCAAAATTGGATTTGTTGGAAAGAAAAAGATATTTCATTTGGAGGGTCTTGAGATCCAAATTCGTGACCTAGGATTTATACTCACTTGAAGTTGATTATAGATAGATACTATACAAGAATTCAATCGGTAAGAAAGCTTTCAACTTGGCTATGAGCTAGAAGTTACCCGTTGCATTAATTCATGTCTAAAGCTCTTCATACACTAATTAATATTTCTTAACACCTATGTAGAATTAGGAATCATTATATATGGGTCTACAAACATTTGATGAACAAGTCGGTTCTTAGCTCAGAAATTCAGGGTGTTACAATATGCTATGTGTATTAGGTGTTTGTTGATAGTCCATGTTTTCATATTGATGTATAGAACTTGCACAGTGTGTTGGAAAAGCAAAATGAAGAATGTTGAGTTTAGGAGATGATATAGGCATTTCTTTGACTAGCCTATTTTTATCCTTGGTTTACCTACCCACAATGGATGATTCTAGTTAGCCCCGTTGAGCCTTTAGCCTATTCTTTGATAGCCTCATATCAAAATTAATTCTTTTCTTTCAATAAACCTTTAATTTGATCCAAAACTCCTGAACACTTTAATTGAAAAATAAAAGTTAAAAGGAGTGAGAATTGAGAAAAGGGAGATAGATGAGGTAGGAAGCCTGTGGAAAAGTCTAATGGTGCAAGTCATTAAAAAAAAATTATCTGCTATTGGTAGGGAGTAGAAAAAGAACAAAAGAAAAGTGAAAAAAAAGTGTTTGATAATTAAGTACTCCTTACTAGTGGTATGTGAACATTCTTAAAGAGATGGGGAAACAAAGAAATCTATGGGTGAGAAGAGTAGAAGAAAGAGTTGGTTGATTGAAGAGCATGAAAGTGATGAAATTTTTTTGATGTATTAAAGTGCTTATGAAAGTTAGTCACTATATGAGCCAAAATAATGCCTACCCATCCCTTAGCCTATGTTACAACCCGAAAAGTCCTACGTGATCTTAAATTTTTGATGTTCTTATATTGTAGTACACTAAGGACAAGCTTATGGTTCATCATATATTGCATTGAAGTTCCTTTTGAGCGTGAGCATAATTTTATTTCTTATACTCATTCTTGCGTTAATTTTTATACTTGTGAGTGAATATGGGTAACTCTCTTGTTATGAGGGCACATGGTTAATAAAAGACATGTGAAGTATTACATCTCTTGATTGGGTGAATTTTATGAGTTTACAAAGATCATAGAGTCGGTTCTTGAAGCTAGGAGGTTTTGGAGTAGTTGTTTAAATGTAGGGAAAAGGCTCAAATATGCCATCGAACTATTGAAAATGGCTCATTTATGCCATCCGTTAAAAGTTTGGCTCATTTATGCCATCGCCGTTACAAAAAAGTTCATTCATGCCATTTTTTTTAACGGTGGTTTTTTAAAAACAGCTTTGCCATGTGGCGTCTTACTAGAGGTCCACGTTATTGATCAAATATGCCATCAAACTTTGAGAAAAGGCTCATTTATGCCATCCGTTAAAAGTTTAGCTCATTCATGCCATTTTTTTAACAGTCTGGTTTGGTGGTTTTTTGCAAAACCATTTTGTATACGTGGCCAAAAATAATTCGTTCACATCATTAATTAAAGGGAAAAGACTCAAATATGCCATCGAACTTTGAGAAAAGGCTCATCTATGTCATCCGTTAAAAGTTTGGCTCATTCATGCCATTTTTTTTTAACAGTCCAATTTGGGGGTTTTTTGCAAAACCATTTTGTACACGTTGCCAACAATAATTCTTCCACATCATTAATTAAATCAGCCAAAGAAATTTTAAAATTCCTAATAAGAAAATATCGACTTCTCCGGTCAAAATATTTCTATGCATTTTGTAACTCCTGTATAGGCACTGTAAAGAGTTCATCCATTTTCAATTTCTTCGGAATCGCCGAACACAATTCTGCAAATCTCAAGGCCAATTCAAGCCAGAAACAGAAATCAACTATTTCAAACAACGAATCAATTAGTTACCGAAACACAAGTTTTCAAATTCTTAAAAAATTGTACTTGAAGTAAAAATCAGAAAAATTCTATAATCGGTGAAATTACAGAGAAGAAAAGAAGAATATTTCAGCAAAATCAAATTAAAATCAAAACTTGAAGATTCTAATGACTTAAAGAATCAGATGTACTAGAAATTTGTGAGTCATGGAAGATAAAATTTTAATTTCACATTTTAGAAGAAAGTTTAATTTTTTAGATTTTTTATTTGGCTGATTTAATTAATGATGTGGACGGATCATTGTTGGCCATGTGTACAAACTGGTTTTGCAAAAAATCATGAAATCGGACTGTTAAAAAAAAATGGCATGAATGAGCCAAACTTTTAACGGATGGCATAAATGAGCCTTTTCTCAAAGTTCGATGGCATATTTGATCAATGGCGTGGACCTCTAATAAGACGCCACGTGGCAAAGCTGTTTTTAAAAAACCACCGTTAAAAAAAATGGCATGAATGAGCTTTTTTATAACGGCGATGGCATAAATGAGCCAAACTTTTAACGGATGGCATAAATGAGCCATTTCCAATAGTTCGATGGCATATTTGAGCCTTTTCCCTTAAATGTATGGTATGAATGAAACATGTTTAATAAGAACTTGCCATCTATTGTAGTCGTTGTAGTCTTAGCTAGAGTAATCTTGTTTCAATTGGTGTAGTTGTAGTAGTTTTTATGTCATGTGTGTATAGCTTACTCAAGGACGAGCAAGGATTTAAGTGTGGGGTGTTGATGCGAGGCTAAAAACCACCTTATTTTACGTCTTTAGCACATTTGTTCTATTTTTGGTGTCGTCTTGAGCTTAAATGATGTGATTTACATTGGTGTTTCATGATTTTCTTTGTAACACCCCGTACCTTCCTAACCCAATGTGATGACGATGAACAATGTATACTTGAGTGTCGAGAGCCACACGAATGTATTTTGTAATGTTATTGACAAGAAAATTTAAATTTGGCCTCGTACATGTGATTAGCCCTTCGTAGGAGGTGTTTTGTGATTTTCATGGAGCATTTGTCTGGTTCAAAACGAGTCTAAGAGAACCTCTAAACAAAGTATATTAAGGTTAAGAAGTAAGTTAAAGAATAGTATTTGAAGTATCTAACCAAACCCGCGAAGAAAAGTTGAAAAATGAAATTTTTGAAAAATTTAAGGAAAGGGCGCGTTGGGTAGAGTGCCACGCCACTCTGGGCTGAAATTTTCAGTCCAGAGGAAGTAAAGGGGCGCGCCAGGCAGTGTGCCACGCCGCCCCTGCGCACCTTTCAAAAGTTGAAAATTTTGTTTAAGTCCCAAGGGTTCCCGAGGACGTATTGAGCCAATTTTTGCCACGATTCTTCTACAACCACGAGAATATACATGAAATAAATTACATATTATATTGGTATGATAAATTAACTCAAGAACAAAATTGGGGTCAAAATGACGATTTTACCCTTTTGGGCAAAATAGGCCATACGTGGCTAGAATCGCTTGTTTTTGGAATTGAGGCTACGGATGTGAATGACATGAGTAGGAATATTGTCGTAAAATGTATGAGATGATGAAACCACGAGAAATTATTGATTTTATTGGGTTAAGTAAATTGGGCCCAAAAAGGACCCAAAAATGAAAAGAAAACATGGCCCAATGGGTCACAAGACCCATTCTTCCAATTGACTAAGTCATACACATCAATTATTGAATCAAAGTGGATAAGAATAGACTTGAGAGACTATAAAAAGGGCAAGAAATCTGATTTTTATTTCTTACAAAGGCTCATGCCTTTTTGACAAATATCCAAGGCATTTTCTTCAAACCCTAAGAGTTCAAACCCAAACTTTGGAGCAAGAGCAACATCTTCCAAGCCTAGGTAAGTGATTATTGTCATGGATTAATATATTATATGCATGGGAGAGTATGTGAATCTTGTTGGTTATGCTTGAAAGAGTTGAACATAGTACTTTGGGTTTTTGTACAAGATGTGCCATCCATGAGATTTGAACTTGAATTATGGCTTGTGCCTTTGATGAAAGATCATGGTATGGATAAAATATGAACATGTATGGTGTTATTTTTGGTATTAAACTTGTTATTGTCTATAAGTGGAAATTGTGGGATTTTGGCCGATTTGTTGTGTGAGGTGTATTGAAGTAATTTGGTGGTATAATTGTGATGTTGGGGTGATGGAGAAGTGTAAAGTATGAACTTGGTGTGACATGATCTTGATTATCATGTATTGGTCAATGTATGAAATATTGTGGGAATATTGGGATAATACATTCATAAATGATATTGTGGTCAATGTTGGGCATGTTGTGGTATTATTGATATGACCATGCCGTAAATGGTATTATAGAGAAAGAAATGACATGTTAGAGCCAAACATGCGACTTGTTGTTATTATATACATTTGTAAGGTAATTGATGGTTAATGTTGGTTCCATTATGTCCTTATGATGTAGAGTGAAACGTAAAGAAGAAGCGGAATTGTTGCGCTCACATATTTGATTGCGTACTTACATTGGGAAGATAAGGTATGTAAGGTTACTCTGTCCGTATCTTTTTGCGGCAAATAGTGTCCACATTGCTATTTCACTAGTCCTATCCCCAAATGTGCTAAGGTATCCTATATCCGTTTATCAAGAGTCATTGTCATATCTTTCCTACTCATGGATCATTTGTGAGTCTTATGTCTCATTATCATGGTTAATGTTCCAAAAGCTCAAACAAGGTTATGGTCCAATGTTCCAATAATGGTTATGCTCATGTATCTACTTATGAATGATTGTCCAATGGTTCCAATGGTGTCATGTTTCCAATAATGTTTATTCACATGTCTTCTATTTTGATTATGGTTCCAAGTTTCCAAACATGCTATGTAACATGAATATGTCAATCTCTCACAAGTGAATGTACCAATCTCATATGTCTCTCACTCATTGGCTAATGATCCAAAGTTTCAAGTGATGTTATGACTATCAAAATACCAATCTCAAAGTAAAGATCAAAGTAATGCAAATGTGGTCAATGATCAAGTATGGGTGGCAAGTCTAGGGGCATAAGCCTAGCTCGACTCGATCCCGATGTGTTGATTTATGGGTGGCTAGTCTAGGGGCATAAGCCTAGCTCGACTCGATCCCGATGTATGATTTATGGGTGGCAGGTCTAGGGGCATAAGCCTAGCTCGACCCGATCCCTGGGTGGCTGGTCTAGGGGCACAAGCCTAGCTCGACCCGATCCCAACATGACGATAAGTCATGTAAAGACCCACTGATCAGTAGGGGCCCGGGTACATTGTGACATATGTAATGACATTGAAGTAAAGAAGCATGAAAGCGATCAAATCAATGAAAATAATACACATGGGTTCCAAAGTGCAAAATGGTTACTTATTCATCTGATTATGCATATGCATTTGAGTTCCATTGAGTTCATTGAACTATTCCTGTGTTGTATAGTTTCATTTGAGCCTTACATACTCAGTACATTCTTCGTACTGACCCCTTTTGGGGAACTTACCTTACATGTTGCAGGTGAAGGCACTAGTAGACCTCCACCGTAGGATGACAGTACTTACAGATCATTGGTGAGCTCCAGTTAGTTCGGGGCTTCTCCGAGTCACAGTTGTTCAAATGTTTTGATGTTATACATAGTGTATAAAGCGGGAACTTGTCCCGACTTTCAGTTAGTTTTGGTCAATGTATCTGTTAGAGGCTTTTGTAGACGTATGTGGGTATACAAATGTAAGATGGTATATGACATTTTGACTTGATGGCCTCAACGGCCGAGTTTCTCATATGTATATACGTCACATGTTCTATGATTTCTGATTTTAGCATTTCCTGTTCCTATGGGATAGTAGTGTTTCCTAAGGCATGTATATGAAGGAATAAAAGCAAAGCTTGGTTCTCTCGGGCCTTATCGGCCTCGGGTGCCAATCACGCCTCGTTGGGATTCGGGGTGTGACATTCTTATATAGGAGTGTATTGAGGTATTTTGATCTTTAATAAGAAGAAAAAGAGTATCAAGGAACCAAGGAAGAATCAACGTCGTAATGCATCGCAAAATGAGCGAAAAACAACCAATTGAATAGAGCCTTGCGCCACTGCTGCAAAGCAAGCTAGCGGCACAAATTTTTCATGTTGTCTGGAATTTTTTTAGCGGAAGGACTTTCTCCACTCACCCAAAGCAAGGGATGGCTCAAAAGTCCAAAGCTCTCTAGAAATAAGTTGTTCCTTGCACCACAGCCCTGATTTTGGGCTATGGCGCAAGTCGGGATTTCTCCTAACCCAATTAGGATTGGTTTTTGACATTCTAAGGGTTCTTAAACTCTATATAAACCCCCACTCTCACATTTATAAACATGAACAACTGACTTGGGGAAGGAAAAAGCTAGGGCAAAGCTCAAGAACAAGGTTTAATCTATTTCTTTTATTTTATTTATGATTTTTTTCCCTGTAAACTCATGAATTCTCTTCTTCCAGAGAGATTCATGAGTAGCTAAACCTCTTAATTTCTAGGGTTGTGGTTGAACATGAAAGTGATGGGTTGAACGTCATATTATCTATATCGATTTCCATATATTGAGTTATTTATTTCTTCTTGCTTTCAATTAATCGTTTCATTGATCACCTTGTGAATACTATCTTGGACTTGTTTGTGGACTTGAAAAAGGGAACGGTGTAAAAAAAGATAATAGGGCCAGTTTGTGAGCCTTATAGGGAAAGGGAATTGATTCATCATTGAGGATAGAAATACACCCTGTGACCTAACTTAGTTGATACAAATGACAACTTCATGCACTTTACCGTTAACCGACGACCATAGAAATATAGTCGTTAGGGATAGTCGAGTAGTCTTAGAATTGTTGGGAAAATGCTCAATATAGCTACAATTAACCCGCAACTAGTATCTCAGGAAATCATTTAGGTGTATGATTGGATAGCTCAACTGAATTGTCAAAATACTGCAACTCTAGATCTTTTCTCAAATCTGAATTACAACACAACCAAGCTACAATTTGTTTATAATTGTTTTTATTTAAATTCAAAACACACAAATCACTTTTTATTATTGTTCACCTACTGAATAGCTAGCATAAGAATTCAAATTAGAATTTCAATTCATCAAATCCCTGTAGGTACGATATTTGGACTTACATCCTTTATTACTTGTACGACCACGTACACTTACGTGTGCGAAAGGACGTAACACTCACCGTACTTTTTTTCAGCTCATGCTACGGCTTTGCTGATTGATCATTGTGGATACTGTTATATGTTTGAGTTTATTTGCTTGATCACTTGTGCTGAAGCCTTCCTCTATTGCTATGATTTGCAACTTTCTGAAATGCTTCACACTCTGAAGGGCTTGAAGGATGAAGCAGATTCCAATGATGAACCTTTAACTGAAATTATACTTGAATCATCTAGATCAAGGCGATGAATGAGTAGTTGGGACTGGAGGACATTGAAAGAGAGGAATTTCTTCTACAAGCCTAAATAAGTATTAGAGAAGTTCAAAACCACGATGGTATCCGATCATAAACACTTCCTATAATGATTTTCCAGGCAGTTCCTGATAGCTAAAGCCCGTGTTTGATTGATGTTGATCTATGCCCTTGTGAAGGTGATTCAAGGTGAAGTTGTTGGATCTACCACGCATCTAGGTTATTGACTATTTTACCCATGTTTGATCACTGAAATTTTTGTGAAGTATGGTATGAATGAACTTGATATACTTGCAGGGTGGTGAACCCTACTTCACAAGTCTGAGTTTATCTTTTGAAAGGATGGAAGGAAGGCTAGCGAGTATCCTGTTTGTACAAATAGAGGCAGCTGTGGAATCCAAACTTTCGGCGGATATGTGCTGCGTTGCAGGAAACCAGAAAAGAAGTTTAATTTTTTTTGGGAATATTGGTCTAACACCATTTACAACCAGCACTCATCACTTGTAGAACATAGTGAGATGAAGGTCGCAGGGACCTGAGTTACCAAATTTATGATCTTGTGCATGACTTTTGTTCCATAAAAGCTAGAAAGGAAAAAAGGTGTTTGACTTGATAAGTTCAAGTGCTCCATCTTTTTTTTTTTCTTCAGATCTGATGCTAAGTGGATGGACCATTCAATTTGATCATTTAGATGAAAGTTCTGTCTAGAAAAGGAAATTCCTTATGTTAAATACCTCCTCTCTTTGAAGCTATACAAGGTTGGCAATATATATTATTGGGAAAGCAATCTTTCCTACAACTATCACCTAAGACACTTGACGCTTCTCAAAATGTAGTCATAAAATTGACAGGTTCTCTGCTGAATGAAATAGGCCTGTTTGTTCATTTGATGTGCTTAAAAATTTGGACGCATGAAAAAATCTCTACATCGGTCATTCTTGCATCGAGAAAGCTATATCAGCTTAACCTTTTCTGTTTGGAAGATGCAGAGGATGTTTTCAAGGCTTCCCGATCTTCGAAGCCTTGCATTGAAGAACCAAGGGATTGTTCAGCAGATAAGATCCTTTTCTCAAGATTGGATGTCATTAATGAACTTGAACAAGTTTCTGCATTTTTTTATTGCGCTACATACTGTTACTTCCTTTCTTGCTTGAGAAATTCGGAGTTGAAGAATTTTTATCTAACATCCGATTCACGAGACTACCCAACCTTCAAAACCTAAGTCTATCACACGCTATAGTCCAGGGAGGGGGATGTAACATGGAAGAAGTCATGACCTTCGAGAATCTCAAATTTTTAAAACTGGATAAGGCTCCTTTTTCTGGATGGCAAGTTAACAGAGAAGAATCCTTTCTTGTACTCGAGGAATTACAAATAGAATGGGGTGATAGGCCATGTTAGAAGAATCCTGATAGTTTAGGGGATATTGCTTCATGAAAGACTATCACGCTATATGGAAGCCATCAACTTAAAGATTCAGCCCTATTGATTAAGGAATATGTTGCAGATGTGATGGGAGAAGACAAACTTGAGGTAATCTTCTACTAGTGAGTTTGTGCGCAAAATGGAGGCCATGTTAGGTCCTTATCTCCAGGCATTTGCTGTGAGTGTCTTCTCTGTAGAGCGCATATAAAGGCTGGCCAGAACATCAAAACCTGTCGAGGCTTCAAATGATCCACCGATCCTCAGGCATTTATGTCGGTTCTTCCAGTTGTTTCCTTTATTCCATTGTGGTAATGCACTGCTAAACAGCAAAATTATTTACTTCGGAAGACAAGTACAACTTGGATTAGAGATATAATGTGGCCATAGAAGATTTTGGAAGTGAATTTTAGTAATGCCATACACTTGTTTTCTTTATTAGAATAGATTGGATATTCTACGCGTGCTCTTTTATTAGCTTCTTTTGAAGCTTGTGACTCTTGCGTCACAGCTGCAATCTTCAATTACAACAGAACACCAAACTAGCAACTAATCATCTATCAAGCAGATGCTTTGCAAAATTTTATACCTAAATTATTGGGTGTTCACGAAACTCCCTTGAACTAATTAAAAGAGCACGATAATAATAGGGAATGAAAGCACAAATACAAAAAGGGAATTACACAACTAAATTGGGAACTTCAAGAATCATCATACTCCATAGTGCAGATATTCCAATTTTTTTACTATTGGAATATCAGTAAATGTTTAGGTATTACAATTATATGAAAGAGTACTACTAACAAAAACACTATGGTATGTGCTATATTTTGGTCCTAAATTCTTGGATCTTTCACTAAGCACGAATCTGAGAAAGTAATTTGAAAATTAAACTAGAAGACCTAGGATCCCAATATAGCCCAATCTCATCACCAACATCCAAGCTACGATCATTGAACAATCCCACGATCGATAAAGAATATTCATCATTGTACAGATTCCTAAAGCAAACACCTCCATCTTCATACTTCTTAGGGTCATTCTCCTCCGTTACATCCCACACGTCAACACACACCCCATACCCATTCACCAAACTTTGAGTCACGTCCATCTTCCAGTATCGAAGAATGTACTCAAACATCTCGAAAAACGGAATCACCACTTTTCCTAGAACAACCTCGTCACGGATAATCTTTTTCTTGATTTGCCACGGGTTTTCAAGATAGATTATCGGGGCAGGGTATATGTCCCTTATCTCGACTAGTTCTCGTGTTGGTACCCATGGAGTGTTGTTAACTTTGCACGCTTCTTCTTCATTTTTTGATGGAAAAAAATTGTAGAAGAATGTCTTCTTCGTGGGCATCAAAGGCTTTTGATCAGACATTGAACAAAACTGTCTGAAGGACACAATTCCCAATAAAATAATATAGTGGGGAAAAAAGGAGAGGCAGGAACACCTTTATTTATAATAATAAAATTAAGAAAACCTAGTTCCAAAGATTTAATTTATCCAACTTTGAGCGGGAAAGAGAGATTTTTTTCTTTTTTTTAGTTTTTTGTTTTTGTTAAAATTGATTTCTCAACAATTAGTACAGATGGGTTCGTCAATTTGGGAGCCAGGGTTTATCAAAAATAGTCTCTCTACTTTATCTAAGGTAGTGGTATGGACTGCATACATTTTATCCTCCCCAGACTCCACTTTGTGGGAGTACACTGGGTATGTTGTTGTTGGGTTCTTTAATTTGGATTAAATTGGTGTGAAGTTCGATTGGTCTAAATAACATTGGATATTTTTATTATTACCCCCTTGTTATTTGTTTGTTGACTTGACCAAGAATTTAAGAAATTAAAGAAAAAATTTTAATACTGTAATTTTAATTAGTATTTGACCATAATTTTTGGATCATATTTTAAAATTAACCTTTAAATATTTCTTTGACCAAAGATTTAAGATTATATTTTTAAAATTTATCTTTAAATATTGCTTGACCATAAATTTTGGATCAGATTTTGTAAATCTATTTTTTTTAAAAAATCAAGTTTCAAAAATTAAAAGTCGCATCTTCAAAAACTCAAATTTTCAAGTTCAAAATTTGATGCCAAACGGGAGCTAAAAACTAAAGATATATAATATACAAAAATGTCATTTGATCTTGTTGTCTTAAACATGTCAAGTCCAAAGTTGAAATTTAAGAATTGCCAAAAAAAATTCTTTTTAAAATTGAACAAAAAAAATAAGACAAATAAATTGAAATCGAGTATTATCTAAGCAAAAATTGAAAATGTATGTAGCACTTTTGTAGTTTTTCATATCATAAACATATACATTTGCTTAAAAAATTAAAAAATAAAAGAATCAGCTTCGGTGGGATTGGGGGCAAAGGCGGTTGCGCAATAATTAGAAGATTAGCATCATGATCTTCGTGCAATTAAATCATAAGTTTAGTGATTTTCTGTGTTAATATCTAGGGCCTAGGAGTTTGTCTGCTAATGGTAAAGGACAACCAGGTGTAATAAAGTCCTTGCTATGTATGAGGTTCGGGAAAAATTGAATCATAAAGATCTATTGTACGCAGTCTTATTTTGTATTTCTGGCAAAAGCTATTTCTACGGCTTAAACCCGTAACCTTCTAGTCATATTACAACAACTTTATCAGTTACTCAAACACTCTCCTTCAATTTGTTTGCCAATGGTAAATCATGAAAATACTAACGACAAGTATTTAGAGTGCAATTCCTAAAGATAAAAAATTATATCACCTAAATTTGTGGGTTGGTCCGGATGGAGAGAAAAAAAATGAATTGATGTCCATTTCTCTGGAGAGACAGATAAGACATCCAAACATACCACCATTCTGATACCATTAGGACCAGGAAAAAGAAATTCCAAGAAATCCAAAAAAGTGAAAAAAAATTGAATCTATGTCCAATGGATTACTGCTAGTAAGAAAAGGCTTTTTCATTTTAATTCGACCTGTCATCACGTGTATATATAAGAAATCTTCATTTTTATATATAAGAGATTTAATATTTTCTCTATTCATTTTGTGTGAGGCCAAGAGATCTCATTTTCTTTTAAAAAATATACATACATGCAATAACTTATGAGAAAATAAATTTTGATTGCTTTACGAGGGATATCAGTGATGAAGGTAGCTAGAAATCATTTAAAGGGATTAACAAAAAAACATCATCCGTTTCAATTTGTTTGTCCTAATTTTTTTAATCAGTTTCAAAAAGATTGTCTCTTTTTGACAACTCTTTAATTTTAACTTGACATATTTAAGACCACAAGATTAAATGACATTTTGATACATTTTATATATCTTTGGTTTAACATCACAAGCTTCAAAAAAATTCTCTACTTTGTTAAACTTTGTGTCAAATTCAAACCGGGAAAACAAATTTAAACCATAATACTTTTGAGAGTTTCATACCTTAACAATCTAGTGTTTTCGTTACATATATGAACTAATATACTCTATGTATTAAAACACACCTCGTTGCTGAGTGGTCATAAGTCTGAAATCATTCGACAATCGGCATCTGAAGCTAAAACCCCCATAAAAATAAGTCCACTGACGTCTCTAACAATTAATAGTCCAGATATGTAATGAAAATATCGGACAGTTCAGGTATGAAACTAAAAAAATGTGCATGTTTAGTGTTGGAAAATATGTTCCATGAACACATACAAAATTACATGAAGAAGAACACAAGATGAAGGCATGACAATATGAACAACGATCACAAATTTGAGGCTTGAAACACGCACGAAATGCTTTCCTAAAAATGATACTTGCTCCCTCTCCTCTGCAAGATTGCTAAACAATTATAAACAAATAACTATAGTGGATATGACAAGCCTATTGAATTCAGCACTAAGCAAATAATGAAGAAATTCTTCTTGAAAGAAAAAAGTCAAGAACCTGATCTTTTGGGGAAGAAAATAACTCTTTGGGAATGTTGTAAACAAAAGGTGCTTCTCTATAAAAGTTTTTTGTAAAGATACGTTGAAAATCACAAGAGGTTTGGTTTAAATAGAATTGGTGGAAAGGACAATAATCTAAAAGACACCTCTTCTCCAAAAGACACCTTTTTTCTAAAAAGACACCTCTTCATAAAATACATTTAGTATTTTAATTTAAACAAAAAATCCAACAATCCCCACTTGTTTAAATATAAATAAGGACACAAAGATCAAGTTATGTTCACGCATAGAGTAATGTATCTTTCGATTTGAACAGTACCTTAGTGCAATGCCACATGACAAAATCGAAATTCCACGTAGCATAATAGCTTTGAACGTGTTATTCCTTGTGATAACATCTGTGACACTACATGCATAAACATTTCATTCCTAATTTCCGCTCAACATGCTTAGCACTTTTATGGCCATGTGCTATCCAAAATTCATGAACATTTATGAGAGCAACTCCAACTCTCAATCTAAGCGGCACCACCTCTATATTTATATAGGTGAAGTTCTTTCAGTGTCTTTGTCATATTTGAGACACTTGTTCCTTGAACTGAAAATCATTAAGAGTATTAGAACACAACCCTCCAATCTATGACAACCAATACTAGTATATCTCTTACTTAAATACTGAAACATCCACATATCAATAACTTGTTGCTACCCTTTGAACCCATAATTATTCATTTCATAGTGTTTGGTAGGGTTGCCATTACTGGTGGATCTAATTAAGGAGTTGTAATATAATCAAACTTGAGGTTTTATTCAATAACTTCCTTTTAATAAGTTTAGTAAATAGATTAGTCAAATTCTTTTGACTCCAACAATGTGATAGAAATTATTCCATCTTGAATTAACTTTCTCACATAATCATGTCAATAAATTATGTGTTTTGACCTCTCATTAAATAATCTATATATGCTTGAGTTAGAGTGACTTGATTATTACAAATTGAGCTCATATTTTACAAAATCAATGGATTCTCTAATAATCCCTCAACCACTCAACTCCTTTAATTTCCTTGCTTCTACTAATGCAAAATTTTCTTGGTTTCAAGAAATTGTACCTCCTCGCAAGGTAAATATCCATCATGTGGTAAATTTATTTTTCTCACATATTCGGTACCAACTTGTAACAATATATCCTTATAAAATAGTATGAAATTTAGGGTTTCTCAAATCATTAATTCTCTAAAGAAAACCAAAACTCGACTGCTGGCCCTTTCAATAGCACTTATTTACACAAGTTAAGCCACAATTCTTTCATTATTATTAGTTAACTTGATTTAGGATCAAATAGGGTATTGGACTCTTTATGGTTAAGTGACTAAATTTGTTTAGCACTTTCTCAATGTAATGAGATTAACTCAATACATTACCCCCACTATTTTGTTTAATCTTGATACCCAACATAGTATCAATTTCTCCAAGATCCTTCAAGAAAAATGTGAAAAATAGAACCTCATTGTTTCTATTATGACTTCTTTATCAAGTCTTATGCTCAACATATTGATAAACTATCACACAATAGCACATATCCTTCAAGAATTGTATTCTTCAAATATATTGTAAATGATGCTAAGTCTAATATTGACTTCTAATCACATGTCAAACACCCCACACATTAAACATATCAAGTGTCTTTTCATATCACATATAGAAAAAACTGAATTCACTAAATCATGGTCTCTAGATCTCATATCTATGTATAATGATTTTCAAGTATATACATTTACTTGTAAACAATGTGATTTTTCATATCATCCTATAACTTGACAACAAACTTCACATATGATCTTTATGCAAGAATAATGACTCACAATGATTACATAAGAAAATATTACTCTTAAAATTATCAAGCATAAAATAGTCAACACATATTTTGATTTTAAGATAATTTTTCATAGTGACACCCCTTCGGGAAAGAAACTCAACCTTTCCCCATTGAAGACACAAATAAGGATAATTGATAATTTCAAACATCTAAATCCCATATGACAACTGTTTTCTAACAATTTTAAATCTATATTAGCATTTCAAAGTACTAACAACAACACATAACTCATATCCCAGGGACAAATAAATTTAATTTCCACTCACAAACAACCGATCTTACAGATTTAAGATAAGTTTGTAAAGACATTAACTTTTTAATGATACAGAATTATATTCTTTGTGATTTTGTGAATTTATTCTCATAAATATTAGGGTAGATAATGTACTTGTGATGATCTTCAAATGCTTGATAATTTTAGGAATAATATTTCAGTATGTGATTATTGTGGATCGTTATTCTTGCATAAAGATCATATGTGAAATTTACTATCAAGTTAAGAGATGATATGAAGTATTTTATTTATAAGGGTCATATTAATACTTGAAAAATATTTTTATAATTTTGAAATCATGAGAATATATGATATTTATTGTTTGATGTCATTTAAAGGTTAAAGACCTTTATGCGTTTGATGTTTTAAAAGAAGCACAATAATTTTGTATAGTTTACCTAATTATGAATCAAGTTTCCATATGCGTAATCGCTATGACTCTTGAAATATTTAAATTGTGGGGGTTTCTTGCTTATGATTAGATGTCAATATTAGACTTATCATTTAGTATTACCCCAACTCTCTTTTTAGATGGATATGTAATTTTGTGTAATAGTTTATCGATATGTTGATAGAAAGAAATGATAAAAAATCATAATACAAACGAGGAGGTTTTATATTTCACATTCAAAATGAAAGATCTTGGACAAATTGATACTATGCTGGTTATCAAGAATAAACAAAATAGTGGGGTTATGTGTTGAGTTAATCTCATTACTTTGAGAAAGTGCTAAATAAATTTAGTCACTTAAATATAAAAGAGAAAATACCCTATTTGATCCTAGATCAAGTAAACAAATTATGATAAAAGAATTTTGGCTTAACTTGTGTAAGCAAGTACTATTGGAAGGGCAAGTAGCTGAGTTCTTGATTTTCTTTAGAAAACTAAAGATTACGAGACTCTAAGTTTCACACTATTTTAAAAGTATATATTGATACAAATTGAATATCGAGTATGTGAAAAAAATAAAGTTACCACATGATAGGTGTTTACCTTGGGAGGAGGTACAATTTCTTGAAACCAAGAAAACCTTGCATTAGTAGAAGCAAGCAAATTAAAGGAGTTGAGTGGTTGAGGGACTATTAAGAGAATCCATTGATTTTACAAAATATGAGCTCAATTTGTAATAGTCAAGCCACTCTAACTCGAGCATATATAGATTATTTAATGAGAGGTCAAAACCCATAAGTTATTGACAGGATTATGTGAGAGTTAATTCAAGATGGAATGACATCTATCAAATTGGTGGGGTCAAAAGAATTTGACTAATCGATCTATTTACTAAATCTATTAAAAGGAAGTTGTTGAATACATCTTCAAGTTTGATTATGTTAAAACTCCTTAATTAAGTCCACCGATAATGGCAACCCTACTCAGCATTGTGAAATGAATAGTTATGGGTTCAAAGAGTAATAACAAGTTATTGATACGCGGATGTTTAAGTACCTAAGTAAGAGATATACTAGTACTGGTTTTCATAGATTGGAAGGTTGAGTTCTAATACTCTTAATGAGTTTCAGTTCAGGGAACAAGTGTCTCAAATATGACAAAGACATCGAAAGAACTTCACCTATATGAACATAGTAGTGGTGCCGCTTCGATTGAGATTTGGAGTTGCTCTCATAAATGTTCATGAATTTTGGATAGCACATGGCCATAAAAGTGCTAAGCATGTTGAGTGGAAAGCAGGAATGAAATGTCTATGTGTGTAGTGTCACCGATGTTATTACAAGGATTAACATGTTCAAAACTATTATGTTACATGAAATTTTGATTTCGTCTTGTGGCATTGCACTAAGGTACTGTTCAAATCGAAAGATACATTACTCTATGCGTGAACATAACTTGATCTTTGTATCCTAATTTATATTTAAACAAGTGGGGGATTGTTGAATTTTGTTTAAATTAAATTATTAATTATAAGTATTTTTTATAAGAGATATCTTTATGAAGAGGTGCTTTTTAGTAAAGGGTTGTGTCCTTTCATTCTTTGGTTACCACGTGCCTATTAAATTTCAACTTCTTTAGATTTATAACGAATCTTTTACAGAACTTTCCCCAAAGCTTTCTTCTTCCCTAAAAGATCAAGTCCTTGACTTCTTGCTTTCCAGAAGAATTTCTTTACTATTTGCTTAGTGCAGAATTCAATAGGCTTGTCATGTCCACTAGAAACTATTTGTGTATAATCTCATAGCAATCTCGCAGAGGAGAGGGAGCAAATATCGTTTTTAGGAAAGCGTTTCACACGTGTTTCAAGCCTCAAATCCTGTGTTCGTTATTCAAATTATCAAACCTTCATCTTGTGTTCTTCTTCATATAATTTTTGTGTTCTTGGAATAGATTTTCCAACATCTAGGCATAAATGAGTGCAAGTCGGCTACACGTTCAAAGTTTTTTATACACAAAATTATCATTTAACCATGACTAAGGCGTATGTTTCTTGCTTAATTTCTTCGTTAACTAAGGTTAAAATGATTAGTTAACTATATAAATACACTATACAGGTATGTTTTTAACATTCATTATAATACACTGCCTATAACTATACACGATCCAAGTTGGCAGTTAATAAGCGCCAAAACCCCTCTTTCATTCTCTCTGTTTCGCTCTGCAATGGCTTCTCCTTCTTCGCCAAAAATGGAAGCTCACCGCCTTGCAATGGCAGATTTTCTTCCGAAACGCAAAGCGGAAATACTCCGCCCTCTAATAGTGAAAGATAAACCGGAGAAGAAAGAAAGAGTCGGTCCAAGAAGCAAGTACGAAGCACTTCGAAAAAAAGCCATACTACTTCTTGATACTCCAAATCATGATGCCATTCTACACCTTATTACAAACTTAGATTCATCACGCGTTAACGAGAGATTGTACAATTTATGCAAAACCAATTACCCGAATGTATGGTCTTTGAAGCTATCGAATCTCCTTGTTCACTTTCCGAGCAATTTAGCCCCAAAATCAAATCAAAATGCGCTGATCTCCTTGTCTTTCTTCTCAAAATCCCCGTAATTCTACCAGTGTTTGGAGAAAAACCTCCCACGTTGTTAGGGAAGAGCTCAAAACTGCAATTCTTGAAATTCTTACACAAGATAACCCCAGAGAGGTTTACAGAATGATGAGGAAGACAGCATCTAAGATATTCGGCTGTATTCTTATCGAAGATCAGGGAGAGTGGCCGGATATGCTCAGTTTCTTTTTGGAGTCTCTGGATTCGGGTCCATTGTTAGTACAGGATCGTTCCACTTTGTTCTTTTTGTATTTGCCCCGCATGTCTAGGCGAAGAACTGAGTCGGTCTGTTCAAGAAATCCGTTTAAAAGTGCTCAATAAGTTTAATTCTTCCTATGGAATGAGAAAAGTTCTTGCCTTGACTGCCTTAGTTAATCTTGTTCAGCATATGTCGAGTGATTATTACTCACAGTTTCAAAAGTGCTTCATTACTAATTGGATGGTTAGTTTCCACACTTTTCAGCTGAAAATTGTACATTTCTGCTAAATACGCCACTGAAAGTTGGCATTATATTTGGGTGTGCCTCTGCCTATTAAATGAGATAGCTAGTTTGTACCTATGCTTAACTGCAAGAAGAATAGGTAACCAAATTCACCATAGACATATAACATTGACTGGACAAGTTGCTGCACTGAGCATGAATAAGGTTCGTAGCGAACTTTGGCTTTTCCACTAACACATAGTTCTTTACAGTGACACAGAACGTGTTATTCTGACGGAGAAACTTAGGGCATGTGAACTTTTACTTCACTTAACTAGACAGTTCAAAGGGATGTTTTCTCCATGGATCGATCAGGTTGGTTCTGAAGCTTTGGATTTTCATTCGGCATATGCCTTTCTTATTCAAATTTGACATTATTTGTGCAGGTTTCTGACATACTGATATCACTTGTGACATTTCATGATGAAGATATCCAAAAAATAGCTGTTTCAGGTACCTGTTTTACTTGATAAAGCCTTTCCTTTTCTTTCTTTTTTTTTCCTTTCATTCTCCCTATTCTTTGATTTTATCAGTTCTTTTGCCTTCTGTTAAGTATTTTTGATAAATAGTTGTTGTTTAAGCTATGCCAAAGCTATTGCTCTCAGCAAAACTTGCTATTGAGACGAAAGAAGCGCCTGGCCTTACAGATTCCCATCCGCATAAACTAGTGGTCCAAATTGTACCATCTCTGCTGGAAGCTCTGGATGAGGTACTCCAAGTTTATATAATTTTCTTTTTCATTCAATTTGTTCTTTTCAGTAACCAAAGTTGAGTTACATTTTATATGCAGGAAACTGATGGTAAAAATTGCGCAAAGATATTGCAATCATTAACCAACTGCATCGAGGTTGCCATGTTTTGGCTATTTGATATGCGGAAATTACCTGAAACTTCTGAATAATCCACTAAATTCTCTCTACAGATTGCTGGAGCATTTCTTAGCAAAGAGCAGATTCGGTGGACAGCTAATGGAATAGAGCAGGTTCTCGAAGCAACGTCAGAAAGCCATTTTTCAGAAGAGGAAAATGTAACTGAGCCGGAAAAAGAGATCATTAAAGAGGTCCGTAGGCACCATGACCTCCAAATACTTCTGATCAATTTCCTGTAGGTCTGTTAAGCCTTTTTTTGGTACAGGTCGTAAACTACTTCTGCATATTGATCAAGATATACAAAGAAAGCTCCTGGACTTTCGTCGACAGATTTTTGGAATGTATAAAAGCTATGATGGTAAGTTTTCTTCATCAATAAGCACAAGCCAAAACCTTTTAAAGTCTTTTTGTTCTTTCATAACATGATATGATCTTCATGCAGGAAGTTGATATGACAGAAAAACAGAAGTGAATTGGACTTTTAACCTTCACTGAAGTCACTCTGAAATGTAAAGAAGCTGCTATTAGGTAACTTTCTGAAATGGAAACAGACTTTCTTTGCGTTATATTTTTCCATTGAACACATTTGCATGTGACTTAACCTGTCTTGCAGTCTTTTTTCTTCACAGTGCACGTAAATCATATTCCAAGTACTAACATTTACAGAAGTATCAGCTTGTACTCTTATTTCCTATAGATATCTTATACACTGTACTCTATTTATTTATACTAGTTTCTGGACACGTGCGTTGCACGTGTGTCGCATAAATTTTTATATATCCATTAAAACTATAATTTTTTAATGAAAACACGCATGTAATGAGCAATAAAATGCAATAATTACAAATAAATCTTTAAAAGTGATAAAAAAAACACCAAAAGAGCAGCATATTTTAATATTTAAAAATTTACTTTTAAGTAACCAGCTGTAAATTACAGAACTCTGGTTAGTAGTTAGCAAACTTCCAATACATTCACAAATGAATAATTTGAGCCCAAATAAAAATACAAACTTAAGACAGTAAGAAATTCAAAGCGACAGTAAAAAAAACTTATAGAAAATTAAATTAAAGATGTTAAGTAGAGAGAAACCACCAAAAAATAAACAGAGAAGAAAAACATACAACATATACATCCTTCTTAAGACTTTAATCATAACAATATAGATGAAAAAGAAATACATAATCAATATATAATTTTCCGAGATCTTGTTGACACCTTCTCCATAACCAATAAAAATTCAAAAGTAATCTTCCTTGAGTCAAATAAAATCATGAATCAACTTCACTACTTTAACATAGAATGAAAAGAATAACCCGGAGTAGAGGCCTCATGAAACAAAAAGGATGAACTCATATAGATAAAATTGAAGGAATATCAAAAGATATCTTAAAGTTTTAAATTGAATATTTGGAGGTTATGAATATGAAAAGCATATGAATATTTCTAAGCTAAAAATGATCACATATATTCTTCTACGGAATTTAAATAGTTAAGTATTAGAAAATGAGAAGTTAAGTATGTAAAACGGAAAGATATTTACATAAATCTACCAAAATAACATTAGCACAGTTAATGTAGTTTAATAAGTGCTTCAACTCTCGCATTCAGATGACGTAAGCGTAGTTTGGGTGAATGTCTCTACCATTTACGTACTTAATTTTTTATTTTTTATTTTGGATTAAAATTTTAACAATTCATTAGTATTTCATGTGTGACTGTTTAGTGCTCAAATTTACCTTTTTTGGGTAATACGTTTACTTAATAAATAAGTGAAGACTGTACCTTTACATATTTTCTTAATAGTACTATTATTTAGAATATCACTTTTTCCTATTCCAACTGTTATTGGTTTGGTCCTCTAAGATTCAACTGTTACAAGAATAAAATTTATGACATAGCCTTTACTCATACTATATTTAATTAGTTATATATTTTATAATATTTTTATTTAGTGTAAGGGTAAAATAGGAATCCAACTTTGCGACCCACCTAGTTCTTGGATGCGTGCATTGCATGTATGGTCAAGCAAATTGGTACAAACTTTTTATCACGATATACTCCCTCCAAAGTAAATGAATTTTTAGGGTATGACACACACCTTAAGTTAATTTAAGACATTAACCGAAGAGTAATTTGTTGGCATTACACTTTTGTAATTAGTGCAATTCATATCTTAAATAGCACAATTTTGTTGAAATTTGCCGTGGGGTAATACTGAAAGGATATCCTAAGAAATGGGTTTAGAACTTATACAACCTTAAGTACCTGCATACTAGGCTAAGTCTCCCGTGGTATGCATCAAGGCTGAAGCAGCTACATTAGACATCAAACATTTAAATCTATAACTTGGTAAGATGCACTATTAGAAATAATACTTTTTGTCAAGATTTTTGTAAGTGATAAAAACTTGATAAAGAAGAAGGGAAATTAGTATTTAGTATTTCTTTTTTGGCTTAAAGTTAGAGGTATACCTAAATGTCTTCATTCGTTAACCACATATTGTCAAACACTTAAAAAGTATAGTTGGTTGAAATCTTCCTCAAGGTGAATTGTTAGAACATGCTTAGATTCAATTCCTCCTGCCGAGAAGTTGCCCTTCAATAAACTTGATTATTTCCTTTTGCTGTCTTCAACACCTGGTTTGACATATGCAAATTAAACTTCCTTTGTCAAAATAAAATTATATGGCTGCTCATATTATACGATTAACAGGAGTAGATATGTACAAAATTATATATATAAAGTTTTCCTACAAACTATATCATAGTTAAGTGAAATAATAAAATGAAGATTACCTGATGATGAGAAGTGAAGAGTTGCACAATTGGAAAGTAAAATTTAGAACGAGGAGAAAAATAAATAAGAATTAGTTAGAAAACTCAAGATAATACCCATATATTAGAGCAAAGCAAACCTGAATAAGAGAAGAACAGTGAGCATAAGAGGTTAAAAAAATGATTATCTATCCACAATATTTATATATCTAAAGTAATTAACCATTCCAATTCCTAACATAAGAGAGATGAGGTGTCAATGAGTTTTTTTGTTTTATTGCATCATTTAATTCAATTCAATGATATAAAAAATTGAGAATTGTAATTTGTTCCTCCTGAACGTGGCCTTGAGATAATTTACATTTTGCTGTTTACTATTTAATTAATAATTAGATATTTGATTTAGAATAGGGGAAAAATGGTAATCCAACTTTCACTTTGGAGCTTCCCACTTTTAGTATAACTAGTGAATTTAGCCGCGCTTCGCGCGGTCATAAAAAAAAATAATTGAAATAATTTATTTTAAAAATATAGTTGGGATAGAAGATTTTAAATAGCTTCTTATGTATATAAACAAAAAAAATTATAAGTTAATTAAATCACCAATAAATATTCTCAGTATAAGTGTGTTTTATATACTTCACGCAGAATATATATGGTTATAAGCTGATTTAGAGGACATGCAAATATCAGAACTTTTATTGGCTGATATGTATATGTGAAGATGCTATGTATTTCTAAATTAATTTAACTCTTTTGTTTCTTAAAAATGAAAAGAAACTTTCAAGAAAAATAGTACTATTATTTTCGGAAATAAGAAATAGAATTTGAGAAAGAACTTTATAATATACTCCCTCCATTTTAATTTGTTTGACCTACTTTTCTTTTTAGTCCGTTTAAAAAAGAATGATTCTTTTCCATTTTAGCAACTCTTTAATTTCAAACTTTCTACATAATATGTTTAAGACGGGAAGAGTAAAAGTCAATTAATTTAAAACGGAGAGAGTAATTTGATAGAGACAGTTCATGTACATAAATTTTAAAAGCTTATATATATATATATATATATATATATATATATATATAGCCACATCTTAGATAGACGATATTTTTTTCGTAATTAGATTTTACTTTTTTAAAAAAAGACTTCTTAAGAAAAAATTACCCTTTTTATACAACTTCAAAACATTTCGTTTTACTTATGTATATATGAGTATGTGGCGTTTGACAGTGAATGCACTTTATTCTTTGACAAATACGTATGGAGTATATTTTCTATATATAGCCTTTTGTTTTCTCCGTTGAATTAATTTTATTTTTAGCATTAATTATGATAAAATTAAGAGGCAGGATATATGAGTTAGATTACACTACCTATTTTTTTTTAAAGAAATGTGATGGAATGGGAGAGAATATTAGATAGCAAAACTTTTGCTCTTTAAATTTACTTCAATTTTAGGTAAAAGAAAACATTACACAAAAAGTATAAAACTTGTAAACATGAAGAAAAAATGAGAAATATTAAGGGATATTCGCAGATTATATATGGTATTTATTCATTGAATGGATAAATTCTTATATGAATTGAAGGAATCTCCAATGCGGATAACAAACATCAAATGAGAAATTAAAAAATAGTGTTTATTCATTGAATTTTACTTCGTTATCCATTAATATTTTTCTTCTTTGTATATTATATTCAATCTCAACCAGAATATTCTTATAGCCAAAATTCAATCTACAAGTCTACAAAATAAATTTGCCATCTAATTGAAAAACATAAAAAGAAAAAGGAAGAGAATTAAGTGAAATACAAAAGTCAACTAAAAGAAAAAAAACAAACAGATGCACCAAAAATAACTGATATTGAATTCTCTTGAAGTCTTTTAAAAATTTCATCAGCAAAATACCTAAAATCAATATAAAACTATCTATATTAATTACTATAGATTAAACAAAGGAACTACAATAAAATAATTTTAAAGCTAAAGCATATATAAAATAAAACAGAAAAAAGAAAAAAAAAAGAAGATAAATAGATAAAAATCATAATCTCCCCTAAGTCCCAACCACAACCATATACTGCTCCTTCTCTTCAGAGGCTCGAACATCTCCTTCTCTTCAGAGGCTCGAACATACTCCAATATCAAACTTGTAGCGGAGACCTCCTCCTCTAACTCTCACCGCCGGCCACTTCCACTTCTTTCTCCAAAACCTGCAATTTTATGGACTCAATTTCTCTATAAACCTGGAAAAAAAAAACATGTAAAGAACAAAAATATCAAATTCAAATATGTATATATTTGATAACAAAACGTACATCTATTTGTTTCTGAAAACTAGCAGGAAAAAAATAAACTAAGAAAAATCTGAAGGCAATTATAGAACGCTTAGGAGATAAAATATTAATTAAGACCAGAAAAATCAAGCATTACATCATAATATGAGAATTCAAGATTCCAACATATGAAAAATATACAAACAGAGAAATTTGAATATCCAAACACAAACATCACTACTCATTATATAGATGTTGCTGCCGAGTGCCATTCTTCTTATTTCTTTTATCATTAATTATTAATTATTAATATTAATTAATACCAAGTGACGTTTCTTTATGTTGTGACCTTTGATTTTTCAAATAATTTTTTTTAACTTTCTAGTTTTTAGTACAATATAAAATCTGAGGTTTTGCATGTTGGCTGTTGCTAATAGAGGAATCGGTTGTTTTGTTTTTTCTTTTTTTTTTTTATTGTTATTTTGCATCTTTGAAATTAACTTTAATTGAATTGATCAATTAGTAGAATGAGGAAAGGTTTTTAAGCTATAGCCGTTTAATATTCATAAATGCATGTTGTTTTTAATTGAGCAATGAATGTAGATAATTATAGACTAATTGATAAAGTAATTTTAATTTCTAGCGAAATATATTGAGAGAAATATAAGAGAAAAAGGTCCAAAAAAGGGAGAAAAAAGAAAAATGGGAATAGAAGTCATTGAGAGGTGCCACATCACCTCTTCTACATTCTCCTTTATTATTATATATAGATATGATATGATGATTCAGGGCTAATAGTTCAGCAGTTTGTGATTTCTCACTGAATTGCATTTATCAGGTTCAAACAGAACAACGGATGAAGGAATTCAAGAATATTATATCATGTTCTTTTCCTCATTCTCCCTTGAGCTTTGGCAACATCTACATCAAAAGCTGTTGTGACATATCACACGTCTACCGCTTAATTTTATACATTCAGCAAAGGAATGTAGTGTTGAACTATCATGCCTAGCTACCATTTGTATAGTTGCAAAAGAAAATGTACTGGAAGAGGAATGTGGAACTGTCTAGAAAGCTAACATTACTTTCCAGTTGAGAACTTGTAAGAATGGTCTTGGAAAACCTGACCGTTACATATCATGCACTGCAATGAACTGATGCTGTATACATTTCCATGTGAATCTTCAGTTACAGCAGATCATGAAACTAGCAACAATGAAGCAAATATTTGGAAACAGAGCACATCAAAAGATTTCTTTGATAATAAGTGCAAGGATTCGAATGTACGATTTAATGAATTTAGAATTCATTGGGATACATTCCTCTATTCAATTATGAATTTCTGGTTGCTGGTTCAGAAACAGCAAGACGGACCACTTATCTTTGATGTAATTGTTGTGCATATTCTCTTAAGTGATTGCGGAAAATTACAATGACTAGTGAGCTTAGATCAGAGTCGTTTAAACCTTGAATGAAGTCTTTATGAAATGTGAAGGAGCTGCTCTTTGGTAACTCGCATGATCTAGAAGAAATGGAAAAAGATGTTCTTCGCGCCTCTGGATTAACATACTTTTGAAAGCTTGCAAGCTTTCTAAAACCGAAAACCAGGATGTTTAAAAGGTCTATTAAATCAAGGAGCAGCACAAATTAGAATAAAGGCACAATCTTTGTTAGAAATTCAAATGCTATGGCTAAATATTATTTTGATCAATAATATTACACTGAAGGAAGACAATCTCATACATATAGATACATTATTTTGGAGCTTGAGCACTGTTACATTATGTATATAGATTCCTCTTCATATAGAATATATAGCACAATCATAGGTAAAGATACTTAGGAATTTTATGATTTTATTTCCTTACATAGATTTACTTGTACACCTACAAGTAGCTCACTCTTGGATTAATACAATAAGCAAATTCGCTCCATTTGTGTCTCTATTTTACATTGTATCAGATCCAGGTCCATTCATGTTGTTGGGTTCCTGGTCCATGCTCCAGTTGGTCTTGGCCGTGAAGGGGGTGTTAGAGTGGGTTCAGAGTCCCACATCGGTTAGGGAATGAACTGGTGGTCTACTTATATAGACTTAGACAATCCTCCCTCGAAAACTAGCTTTTGGGATTGAGTTAGGACCAAATGTCATATCTTTACACAGTATAGTTGTTCAAGTTGGTGAATGTCTGGACTCGTTATAACATTTTATTCTAGACAAATCTTGATATGCTTGAGGACTTCATCAATGTGTTTGATGAGATGTTTGATGTCACGTCCCGAGTTCCAATGAGGCGGACATGGCACCCGAAGCCGTTGAGGCCTGAGAGAACCAACCTATCATTCGTATGGAACCCAATATATATGCATATGGACACGACATCGTAAAACTGAAAGCGTGGAAAGACATTTATATATATAAGAAACTCGGCCGGTAGGGCCGCAAAGTCAAAATGAGAAGACATCCCTTCATTAAATGTACAACGTCTACAAAGCCTCTAGCAGAAACCAGACCAAGTCTATAATCGGGACAAGTCCCCGCTTTACACAAACATGTACATAACATCAAAATCAACATGTACATATGACCTGGAAAGCCCCGAATCAGCCTGGAGCTCACCAACTGTACGCAGAGAGTCCGAATCCTACTGTGTGAGGGTCTACTACCTCCTGTTCCTGCAGAAAGTAAGGTAGGTCCCACAAGGGGTCAGTACTAAAGAATGTACTGAGTATGTAAGGCGATAAGCAACTGTATGACATATAAGAACTCAAATAGAATCAGATACAAGTGAATAAACAATAGGGATGTGCCACCATTCTGTATGTGTGGAACCAAGTACATTACGTTCATTACTTTCTTTACTTTTACGTTCATTATCATCATCAATAACTCATATCGTACCCGTGCCCCAACTGATCAGTGGGTCATAACATTATTTGGGCTCGTCTCTATGCTGGGCTTTACGCCCCCTCGAGCTACCACCCATATACAATCAAGCAGGTTCGTCCCTAGCTAGGTTTTCACCCCTTTGGGATACCCCTTGTGTCCAATAATCAAGCGGGATCGTCTCTATGCTGGGCTTTACGCCCCCTCGAGCTACCACCCGCACTCAATAAACTCATATATGCATTACTTCAATTTGTTCATTAAGAGAGTGAAACATTGGTGGTTGCGACATTATTGACACTAGGAAACCATGTGCAATGAATAAGAGGCATACCAACAACAATTTCCAATTATTTACTTGGAATGAGACACTTTACAACATTTTGGAGGGATGGTAAGTTCGGGAAAAATACGAACAATAAGTATGACCAAAGGTCATAGGAAAGAGAAACCTTACATACCTTAGCCTTTCAATATGTGACTACAACAATTCCACCTTTCCGTAAAATGCTACTCTACAATATACATACATAAGGGAACTTACATTAGTAACCACAACTTATTACAAATTCACAATATGGTAATGAAACCATCCAACCCTCTCAACATAGGATAAATCATTCCACCTTCCCTCCTACTACCATATAACTTTACCACAAACAAGCGGACTTCTCAACACTTTGGAACATAACCATCATGACCTATACCACCTTTCATGTATATACTAAATTAAGCCATAAGATTCATAAGAGTAAACACTTACCAATTTTGCAAAGGGATGATTTTGTCCCAACAAGTGGTATTGCCTTAGGGTTTTGTGAGCTAAGGAGCTTTTGAGAAATATGAGAAATATCTAGAAAAAGATGAGAGTCCTAATGCATAAAATCTGATTTTCATGCCTTTATATAGGTCCCCAAGGCAAATGATCCTTGACCACATATTTGATCCATGTTGAATAGGTCTTTCTTCTATTTGTTGAGGCCCATGGCTTATCACATGATAATTGGGCCTCAAATACAGAATATAGATCTAGCCCAACACCTTTAATGGGTCTCACACTCAAATATTTCATCTAGTCAAAAATACGTCAACAAAACCGGCAAAATTTCACGGTATTGTGACTGGTGTCGTAGACACCAGTCATGCCACGTAGGCTGTGTCGTGTAAATCAGACGACATTTTCCAGGTCTCTGAAGTTATTCCACGGCACCCACTCACGTCACGTGAGTGGAGTCACGCCACGTGACTCCTGCCGTGGAAATCAGGCTCTTTTTCCAACTCTCTGAAGTTGGTCACGGCAGCCACCCACATCACGTGGGTGGGACTCACGCCACGTGAGTCCTGCCGCGACTCACCTTCGGAGTCTCAGGTCTTTCCTTCCTCGCATGCTCGTTTTCAACACAGGTTTCTTCACCTTTTCTTCATTTAGCCTCATACCCCGACTATTGTATATTTTCATGTAATCATAGCACCTGAGGTTTTACATTTGAATTAACCTTCATGGTATTTCTTAATCACAAATTGTATAGAGATGGCCTATTTGAGGACCAACGTGGGCAAAGTTCAATTTTTTTCTTATAAGTTTAGTGCCTTTATGTCACGCCTCGAATCCCATCGAGACATGATTGGCACCCGTAGCCGACATGGCCCGAGAGAACCAATCTTTACTTACTCAATCATATGCATCATATGCCATAAGAAACCCATAAACACATATCAACTATCAAGACCAACAATGGAAGTCATGGAACATGATATATGTACATATATGCGAAACTTGGCCGTTGAGGCCACCAAGTCAAGGACGACATATCCCTTCTACATTCATACACCCACATCCGTCTACAAAAGCCTCTAACAAGAGCATTGACCAAAATGAACCATAAGTCGGGACAAGTCCCCGCATTACACAATATATACAATACCAAAACATATATACACTCTGACTCGGAGAAGCCCCGAATGAGCTGGAGCTCACCAAAGAGCCGCTAACACTGGAAATCTACTGAGGAGGCCTACTGGGACCTGCGCCTGCAGCAAGTAAGGTAAATTCCCCGAGAGGGGTCAGTACGAAATAAGTACTGAGTATGCAAGGCTCAGATGAAACTATACAACACATGAATATGTCAAGGAATATGTCAATGAACTCAAAACATATGGATACTCAATGTGAAAAAGTCACCATGTTGCATTTTGGAAACCATGTGGATTGCTTTCATTGCTTTCATTACTTTCTTTATCTCAATGCTCACTTGTTATCACATATATCACAATGTACCCGGGCCCCGACTGATCAGTGGGTCTTTCATATCATCATATAGGGATCGAGTCGAGCTAGGCTTATGCCCCTAGACTTGCCACCCTTGGGATCGAGTCGAGCTAGGCTTACGCCCCTAGACTTGCCACCCATAAATCCATATCTCGGGATCGAGTCGAGCTAGGCTTACGCCCCTAGACTTGCCACCCGTACTTGATCATTGACCACATTTGCATTACTTTGTTCATTACTTTGAGATTGATACTTTGATAATCATAACATCACTTTGGAACTTTGGAACACAACATTGTTGGAAACTTTGCATCATTGACCAATAAGTGAAGAACATGTGAACAAATATCAATGAGAAATATAACATCACTAGCACCATGATACTATTGGAACCATTGGACAAGAAGCCATGAACAAGAGACACAAGTATAGGCACTATTGGAATATTGGAACATAGCCTTCTTTGAACTTTCGGAACATTAATCATGAATATGAGAAATGAGATTCACAATTGATCAATGAGTAGGAAATATATGACAATGACCATAAATAAGTGCATATGGGATACCTTGGTACATTTCGGAATAGAACTAAAGAAATGTCAATTGTGAACACTATTGGCCGTAGAAAGATACGGACAAAATAACCTTGCATACCTTGGATTCGCAATACGAATCTACAACCTTAGATGCGTAGACAATAATCCCACTCCTTCTTTATGTGTCTACAAATACATAACGAAATTCACATTAACCACCAATTACTTTACAAATGCATACCATGTCAATGAATTACATGTTTGGCTTTCAACATGTCATTTCCCTTTGACAAAACCATTGATCATACTATTATTCCAAAAATTCCATAATATGCCCAACATTGACCAATACATGACAATCAATACCTTTCACCACAATACTTCTCCTTTACACTTTCTTATCCATAACACATCACAAATAATCCATCAAAGCACCTTAATTCAACTCATAACACATATCGGCCAAAATCCCAAAATTCCCACTTTTAGAAAAGAACAAGTTTTATACCAAAAATAACACCATACATGTTCATATTTTGTCCATACCATGCTTTTTCATCAAAGGCACAAGGCCTAATTCACACTTGAATTCCATATACCACAAATCTCATACAAACTCACCAAGTTCTATGACCAACTTTTCCAAGCACAACCAACATGATATACATATTCTTTTATGCATATAAGATATTAATCCATGAAAATAAATACTTACCAAGGCTTGGAATATGTTGATCTTGTCCAAAAGATGACTTAGGGTTTGCAAAGCCAAAAGGGAATTATCTTGAAAATTCTAGAAAAGTGATGTGTGTCTTTTGGAATAAAAATCTGATTCTTCCACATATATATAGGCCCTCAAGTCTTCTTTGGAATTAAATTCCATGTCCATTTGGTCAATGGAAGAATGGGTCTTTTGTTTCCCCTTTGGGCCTTGCATTTTATCCCATTTTGGGCCTCAAATTGGCCCATTAACACATATTATCCTAGCCCACCAATTCTCATGTATAATCCATCATATATCTCATGTTTAAATAATTTCATAATGCCACGACAATATTTACTTATGAGATTTTCATTCGTAGCCTCAATCGCAAAAATAGGAATTCTAGTCACCTATGGCTTCTTTGAACATTTTGGTAAATTCTTGTATTCCATGGTTTGATCATGTAGGAGTATGTAGTAGTGTATCGAGGTATTTGAAGCCTTAACAATGCTAAAGGAACTCCAAGGAATCAAAAGAAACCATGGAAGAATCGTCGTTGCATTTCGTCGCAAAACGAGCTCGGAAAGGCCAATTATGTTGTGCCTTGCGCCACTGCCTTGCTTTGCAGCAGTGGCGCAGGAATTGAAGGTTCTCTGAATCAGTGGCCTGCTGGATTTTTCAGCCATTTTTTTCTAACACTTGCATATCATCCAATACCCTATCAAAACACTACAAAATACTTACGTAGTGACCTTAATCATCAAGTAAACATGACTCCAAGGTACCAAATGAGGTTGGAAATGTATGGGGTATTACACAAGACATCTCCGACTAAAATCTAATCACATGTACGAGGCTCGAAGTAAACTTTTTTTCATCACCAACCTTACAAAATACATACTCATAGCATCTCGAAACTTAAGTAACCATTGTTCAACATCATCACATAGGTCGAAAAGGTACGGGGTGTTACATTCTTCCCCCCTTAGGAACATTCGTCCTCGAATGTTAACAACATGTCTTATACACAACAATGTATCTTTACTCTAACATACCGATAAACATTCACATAATGCTTTTAAATACTTACTTGTTATTGTTCCACCTCCGCACTGTGAACTTCTTGGTCCATTTGGAATAAGTGGGGATACTTTGATTTCATCATTTCTTCCGCTTCCCATGTGATCTCCTCTACTTGTGGATTTCTCCAAAGGACTTTTACGGATGCTATGTCTTTATTTCTCAATCTCTTTACTTGTCTATCTAGGATAGCAATGGGCACCTCTTCATAAGTGAGATCCTCTGCCACTTGAACATCTTCTACGGGCACAATACGTGAAGGATCTCCTATGCATTTCCGGAGCATCGACACATGAAATACCGGATGGACGGAGGAAAGTTCTTGAGGTAAGGCTAATTCATATGCGACTTGCCCAAATCTTCTAATAACTTCATAGGGGCCTATGTAACGTGGACTCAATTTCCCTTTCTTTCCGAACCGCATTACCCTTTTCATCGGTGACACCTTTAAAAACACCCAATCACCTATGGCAAATTCAAGCCCTCTTCTTCTAACATCGGCATATGACTTGTGACGACTTTGAGCCGTTTGTAACCGTTGTTGGATAACTTTAACTTTCTCCATGGCTTGGTGAACAATATCTGGCCCAAGTAAAGCAGTTTCACCTGCTTCAAACCATCCGATTGGTGATCTACACTTCCTTCCATACAAGGCTTCATAAGGTGCCATTTTAATACTTGAATGATAGCTATTGTTATACGCAAATTCAATAAGAGGCAAATGGTCATCCCAACTACCTTGAAAATCCAACGTACATGCTCGTAGCATATCTTCAAGTGTCTGAATAGTACGTTCTGCTTGGCCATCGGTCTGAGGATGGAAAGCCGTACTCAAATTCACCTGAGTACCCAAACTCCGCTGAAAAGATTTCCAAAAGTGTGCTGTGAACTGTGCTCCTCTGTCTGATATAATAGAAAGTGGAATACCATGCAATCGTACTATCTCTTTGACATATAATTTCGCATAATCCTCAGCTGTATAGGTCGTCTTGACAGGTAGAAAATGCGCCGACTTGGTAAGTCGGTCCACTATGACCCATATGGAATCAAACTTCCGCAATGTACGAGGCAAGCCCGTAATAAAATCCATATTAATCATATCCCACTTCCAGACTGGAAGATTGATACATTGCATGTAACCTCCCGGTTTCTGATGTTCCACTTTCACCTGTTGACAATTTGGGCATTGCGCGACAAATTCTGCAATATTCTTCTTCATGTTGCCCCACCAATACACTTCTTTCAATTCATGGTACATTTTAGTAGCACCCGGATGAATGGAATAGCGCGAATGGTGCGCCTCTGTCATTATTCGTGTCCTCAGCTCATCTATGTCCGGTACACATAGTCTCCCTTGACATTGAAGCACCCCTTCCGATGTAATATCAAATGCCTTGGTCAGATTCTGCTGCACATTCTCCTTTAGCTGTAATAAAATAGAATCCGCATACTGTTTCTCTTTCACTTCAGCTATCAAGGAGGATTCTGCTGCATTCTGTACCATAACTCTATCATCGGAGGTTTCAATAAGGCGAACTCCCAAGCTGGCTAATTGATTCAAATCTTTGATTATCTCACGCTTTTCATTCAACTGACCACTAGTGCTTTCGACTGCCTTACGGCTCAATGCATCAGCTACGACATTTGCTTTGCCTGGGTGATAAAGAATATCAATGTCATAGTCTTTTAAAAGCTCTAACCACCTTCGTTGCCTCAAATTGAGTTCCTTCTGCTTAAAAAGATATTGCAAGCTTTTGTGATCCGTATAGATGTCAACATGAACACCATATAAATAATGACGCCATATCTTTAAAGCAAAAACTACCGCTGCCAATTCAAGATCATGCGTGGGATAGTTTTTCTCATGTGGCCGCAACTGTCGTGAGGCATATGCTATCACCCTGCCATGCTGCATCAATACACATCCGAGACCAATCCCGGAAGCATCACAATACACTGCATAGCCCTCTGTGCCTTCAGGAAGAACTAACACTGGTGTAGAAGTCAACTTATCTTTCAGGTTTTGAAACCCTCTTTCACATGCATCATTCCATTGAAATTTAATTGCCTTGTGAGTTAACTTTGTCAATGGTGCCGCAATAGAAGCAAAACCTTCTACAAATCTTCGGTAATAACCTGCCAAACCCAGAAAACTGCGAATCTCTGTGGGTGTCGTAGGTCTTGGCCAATTCTTCACTGCTTCAATCTTTTGGGTATCAACCTGTATGCCTTCATCTGATACAATGTGACCCAAGAACGCGACTGATTTCAACCAAAACTCACATTTGGAGAATTTTGCATACAACTTACGGTCACGGAGAATTTACAACACTTGCCGTAAGTGATAAGCATGGTCTTCTGGTGATCTTGAATAAACAAGGATGTCATCTATAAATACTATCACGAACACGTCTAGGAATGGCTTGAACACTCTGTTCATCAAATCCATAAACACAGCCGGTGCATTTGTTAGCCCAAATGACATAACTAAAAATTCATAATGGCCATACCGTGTTCGGAAAGCTGTCTTGGGTACATCCTCCTCTCTAACTCTGACCTGATGGTAACCCGACCTCAAGTCAATTTTTGAAAAACACCTGGCACCCTGTAACTGATCAAACAAATCATCAATGCGAGGAAGGGGGTATTTATTCTTGATCGTTACTTTATTCAGTTGCCGATAGTCGATGCACATTCTCAAGGTGCCATCTTTCTTGCGTACGAATAATACCGGTGCACCCCACGGGGACATACTAGGCCTAATGAAGCCTTTATCCAGCAAATCTTTCAACTGCTCCTTCAATTCACGCAGTTCCGCTGGAGCCATTCTATATGGAGGGATAGAAATAGGCTGAGTGCCTGGAATCACATCAATGCCGAATTCCACTTCCTGTTCTGGGGGTAAACCTGGAAGATCCTCTGGAAATACATCAAGAAATTCATTGACTACCGGTACTGACTGTGGAGTTAATGGTTCCACATCATTATCTTTCACTCGTACCAAATGACATACGTATCCCTTGGCAATCATTTTTCTGGCTTTCAAGTAGGAAATAAATCTTCCTCGTGGTGCCCCTACCTTACCCTGCCATTCTAGAACATTTTCCTGTGGAAAACAAAATTGTACCTTCTTGGCCCGGCAATCTACCGTAGCATAACACGAAGCCAACCAATCCATTCCCATAATTACATCAAAATCCACCATGTCCAATTCAATGAGATCGGCCAACGTATCATGACCACACACAGTTACCACACAGTTACGATACACTCTCTTTGCAACAATATATTCACCAACTGGTGTAGACACTTCAATTGACTTAATTAATATTTCCGGTGTCGTTGCAAATTTCGCAGCAACCAATGGAGTAACATAGGAAAATGTAGAGCCTGGGTCAATTAATGCATATACATTATGTGAGAATATGGATAATGTACCTGTGACGACATCTGGGGAAGCCTCTGAATTCTGGCGGTCCACCAAAGCATAAGTACGATTCTGGACCCCGCTAGTACTGGCTCCTCCTCTGGCACCTCTACCTCGACCAATAGGCTGCACCCCTCGGCCCTGTGAAGGAACCGATGCTGAAGACGCAACAGCCGACCCAGCTGGTCGTGCTATACCACCCATGCTCCGCTGTGGACATTCTCTCGCTATATGTCCCGGCATACCACACCAAAAGCAGACATTCATCCCTGTCCGACATGGACCTGTGTGCATACGCCCGCAGTGCTGACACTGCTGACGAGGGAAACCTGCTGACTGTGATCCATGACCCCCACTACTCTGTCCAACTGAACCACCTCGAAACCCTCGAGACTGAGGATAAGCACTCCCTGTGGAATAAGAGAACGACGGTCTAGGTGGTCTAGGAAACATACGGGGCCTAGTTCCTCCTTGGGACATCATAGGTGGTCCCATAGGTCTAGCCCTTTTGGACTGTCCCCTATCAAATTCATGTACCCTGCGTCTCTGTCTCTGATCCTCCATTTTCTGGGCGAAGGCTTGTATGCGAGCAATGTCCATGTCCCTATTCAAGGCCGCAATAGTGCAATCTCTTACCAAATATGGCTCTAGTCTGTCCACGTATCTATGGACCCTGTCTGTCATCGTAGCCACAACATTTGGCGCATATCGAGCCAAGGAATTAAATTGCAAGCTATATTCCCGAACACTCATATTCCCTTGACGCAAGTTCAGGAACTGGTCTGCACGTGCTTCCCGAACCTCATAGGGCAAGTAATGATCAAGGAAAGCCACCTTAAACTCTTCCCAAGTAGGTGGATCTGCACCAATATCACGGGATTTCTTCCAATCTTCGTACCACAATATTGCTTCTCCTTTCAACCTGTACGCGGCAAGTTCCACTGTTTCTATCCCTGTCACATGCATAACTTCCAATGCCCTCTGAATTTGATCCACGAAGTCCTGTGGATCTGCTTTTGGATCTGCCCCTGTGAATATAGGAGGGTCCAATTTCAAGAAATCCTGTGTTCTGCGACTTGCCATTCTAGCCGCATCATCATCATGTGCCATTGCACCAGCTCTTCCCTGGCTTTGTGCCGCCACTAACTGTGTCAACATCTGTACAGCATTCCTAAGATCCTGATCTGTGGCATTTGTCGGTGGTTCCACGGGCACTTTCCTTCTTCTCGTCTCTTCTGGAGCTGAAGAAGTAGAAGAAGCTCGCGTTGCAAACTCAGTTTCAGCCCCACCTTGATCAACTTGCTCAGGTGGTGGTCTACTTGCTCCTTCACCAGCAATTCTATCTAGCAGCTTACTTTTACCTTTTCCTCTTCCTCTTCTAGTGTTCGGCATTTTGACTATACCAAAGAAAAACAATTACCAAGATCAGATATAATGCAACTGACAACATTGGCTCTATTGCACGATCAAGAATGAAGGAAAGGAAACAACATCCTAAATGTCTCGTAGCCTCCTACGTATAAATGTGGTGCACAACACATCGATACGTAAGACTCTACTCAGACACGGCTTTGTAGACA
This sequence comes from Capsicum rhomboideum, assembly GCA_031232105.1. Lineage (NCBI taxonomy): Eukaryota > Viridiplantae > Streptophyta > Magnoliopsida > Solanales > Solanaceae > Capsicum > Capsicum rhomboideum. Next base: position 156,381,875 of record CP124714.1, read on the forward strand.
TCCTTAGACCGACTGCTCTGATACCACTTTTGTCACGCCTCGAATCCCATCGAGACATGATTGGCACCCGTAGCCGACATGGCCCGAGAGAACCAATCTTTACTTACTCAATCATATGCATCATATGCCATAAGAAACCCATAAACACATATCAACTATCAAGACCAACAATGGAAGTCATGGAACATGATATATGTACATATATGCGAAACTTGGCCGTTGAGGCCACCAAGTCAAGGACGACATATCCCTTCTACATTCATACACCCACATCCGTCTACAAAAGCCTCTAACAAGAGCATTGACCAAAATGAACCATAAGTCGGGACAAGTCCCCGCATTACACAATATATACAATACCAAAACATATATACACTCTGACTCGGAGAAGCCCCGAATGAGCTGGAGCTCACCAAAGAGCCGCTAACACTGGAAATCTACTGAGGAGGCCTACTGGGACCTGCGCCTGCAGCAAGTAAGGTAAATTCCCCGAGAGGGGTCAGTACGAAATAAGTACTGAGTATGCAAGGCTCAGATGAAACTATACAACACATGAATATGTCAAGGAATATGTCAATGAACTCAAAACATATGGATACTCAATGTGAATAAGTCACCATGTTGCATTTTGGAAACCATGTGGATTGCTTTCATTGCTTTCATTACTTTCTTTATCTCAATGCTCACTTGTTATCACATATATCACAATGTACCCGGGCCCCGACTGATCAGTGGGTCTTTCATATCATCATATAGGGATCGAGTCGAGCTAGGCTTATGCCCCTAGACTTGCCACCCTTGGGATCGAGTCGAGCTAGGCTTACGCCCCTAGACTTGCCACCCATAAATCCATATCTCGGGATCGAGTCGAGCTAGGCTTACGCCCCTAGACTTGCCACCCGTACTTGATCATTGACCACATTTGCATTACTTTGTTCATTACTTTGAGATTGATACTTTGATAATCATAACATCACTTTGGAACTTTGGAACACAACATTGTTGGAAACTTTGCATCATTGACCAATAAGTGAAGAACATGTGAACAAATATCAATGAGAAATATAACATCACTAGCACCATGATACTATTGGAACCATTGGACAAGAAGCCATGAACAAGAGACACAAGTATAGGCACTATTGGAATATTGGAACATAGCCTTCTTTGAACTTTCGGAACATTAATCATGAATATGAGAAATGAGATTCACAATTGATCAATGAGTAGGAAATATATGACAATGACCATAAATAAGTGCATATGGGATACCTTGGTACATTTCGGAATAGAACTAAAGAAATGTCAATTGTGAACACTATTGGCCGTAGAAAGATACGGACAAAATAACCTTGCATACCTTGGATTCGCAATACGAATCTACAACCTTAGATGCGTAGACAATAATCCCACTCCTTCTTTATGTGTCTACAAATACATAACGAAATTCACATTAACCACCAATTACTTTACAAATGCATACCATGTCAATGAATTACATGTTTGGCTTTCAACATGTCATTTCCCTTTGACAAAACCATTGATCATACTATTATTCCAAAAATTCCATAATATGCCCAACATTGACCAATACATGACAATCAATACCTTTCACCACAATACTTCTCCTTTACACTTTCTTATCCATAACACATCACAAATAATCCATCAAAGCACCTTAATTCAACTCATAACACATATCGGCCAAAATCCCAAAATTCCCACTTTTAGAAAAGAACAAGTTTTATACCAAAAATAACACCATACATGTTCATATTTTGTCCATACCATGCTTTTTCATCAAAGGCACAAGGCCTAATTCACACTTGAATTCCATATACCACAAATCTCATACAAACTCACCAAGTTCTATGACCAACTTTTCCAAGCACAACCAACATGATATACATATTCTTTTATGCATTTGGTCAATGGAAGAATGGGTCTTTTGTTTCCCCTTTGGGCCTTGCATTTTATCCCATTTTGGGCCTCAAATTGGCCCATTAACACATATTATCCTAGCCCACCAATTCTCATGTATAATCCATCATATATCTCATGTTTAAATAATTTCATAATGCCACGACAATATTTACTTATGAGATTTTCATTCGTAGCCTCAATCGCAAAAATAGGAATTCTAGTCACCTATGGCTTCTTTGAACATTTTGGTAAATTCTTGTATTCCATGGTTTGATCATGTAGGAGTATGTAGTAGTGTATCGAGGTATTTGAAGCCTTAACAATGCTAAAGGAACTCCAAGGAATCAAAAGAAACCATGGAAGAATCGTCGTTGCATTTCGTCGCAAAACGAGCTCGGAAAGGCCAATTATGTTGTGCCTTGCGCCACTGCCTTGCTTTGCAGCAGTGGCGCAGGAATTGAAGGTTCTCTGAATCAGTGGCCTGCTGGATTTTTCAGCCATTTTTTTCTAACACTTGCATATCATCCAATACCCTATCAAAACACTACAAAATACTTACGTAGTGACCTTAATCATCAAGTAAACATGACTCCAAGGTACCAAATGAGGTTGGAAATGTATGGGGTATTACACAAGACATCTCCGACTAAAATCTAATCACATGTACGAGGCTCGAAGTAAACTTTTTTTCATCACCAACCTTACAAAATACATACTCATAGCATCTCGAAACTTAAGTAACCATTGTTCAACATCATCACATAGGTCGAAAAGGTACGGGGTGTTACACTTTAGAATCAACTTTAGATATACGGGATTGCAGTTGAAAAAATCGGCTTGTGAGGTCTGAATTAACAAAATGCCTAAAAGTTTTCCATATTTCATTATTGTCACTTATATATACTTCTCACAGTTGATTATAAAAACTAAGGGGTCGTTTGGTTTTGAAGACAAGTTATACTGGGATTAGTCATGCTTGTATTAGTTATGCTGGGATTAGTTGTCCTGGGATTAGTTATCCTGGTATTATTTTTTAGTGGTTGTTTGGTTTGTGGTACTAAAAATAATATGCATTGTATTCTTTCTAAGAATATATTGTTTGTTTACAAAAATACTCTCCATCTTATTTAGCTTAATTATTTTTATGTGTGCATTCCTATGATTTTTCTCGTGTTCAATTATGTGCCAATATATCAGATTCATGCGTATTTGTCCAAATATATTTTTCATATAAGCGAAGATCAACATATATGCATACATACAGAGCTGGCTTTTTTTTTTTTACAATTGATGTAGTTGCATAATGTTAAACGATAATGTCCCAAAATTAGCAACGCCTTTGTAGTTCCTAAGATAAAGTGATCAGATAACCACATGTACATGAACAACAATTGATGCTTAGTTAACTTCATTAAAAGGCTTCTTCAGACACTCGATTAAATAGTCTAAATCTTCTAGCAGCATAGTGGTTGCTAGTCCTTCAGGATAGCGACTTCCTCTTTGACCAGCTTTTCCAGCAATCTGCTTCACCTGTGATGCAGGAACGTGCCTCAGAGATATTTTTAGGGTTTCAGAGACCTTAAAATGCAGGAAGAAATTAAGGAAATTAAGGGTAAATTGCCCCAAAAAAATTAAGCAGCTTATGGTCCAAAACACAGTAGCAAATTATTGGAAATGTAGCAGAGTTTGGCCTAAAAAAAAAAAAGCAACCAGTACAACAGTAGTTTGCATCCATTCGCAGCATTAAATTGACTTAAAATGCAACCATAAATTTACTCAGAACGCCTATAAAATGCAGCAGCTATTCAGAAGACCATGTTACTTTGCATATGATGCTAACTTGATAATAACATATCTTATGAATCCTACAGAGAAGGGTGTCATTTACCTTTAAAGCAAGCTCTTCAAAGTAGTGTTGAACACTTTCTCGAGTTTCAAGTTAACTGCGAAGATCAACGTCGAAATGACACCAGGCATCCACTTTTAGGGCTGTTGTTCATCATAGATAGCAGAGGCAGCAACAGAAGCAGAGAAAGCAACCAAAACTACAACTAAGATTGCACTAAAAGATGCAACAATACCTGCACACACCATAGCCATAACTGCAGCAAAAACTACACGAAAACTGCTGCCAAAACTGGACAACAATTGTAGCAAAAAATACACCTGAAACTTGATCAAAATTGCAGCAATCTGTAGACTAAACCAACAACCAAAACTACAACTAAAACAGCTGTTAAAATTGGGACAAAATTTCAGTACATACTTTACCAAAATATCTATCAAAACTGGAACAAAAACTCAGTAAAAACTGCATTAAAGAAATAGAAAAAACTAGACCAAAAACTGGTCTAACATAGAAGCAAAATGGGACCAAAGCTGTAGCGAAACAGCAATAAAAACTGCACAAAAACTGATAACCAATAACAAACTTATAATAAACTTAACATTTACATGAGAGTTGATCTATTTAATAGACATTAGTTAGACCAAAAATTCCAGCATCCTCGTGCCCTACATCAGTCATAGACAAAAGAGTGTGAACATAACCAGAAGATCAAAAAATGGCACTCTAGTCAAACTTTGTAATTGTTAGTCGAGCAGAAACTATCACACTACTGCCACTACTTATATACACAAGTTTATCATACTTCAAAGTTTATCATTGACGACCATAAACATCATTGTATGGCACTCAAGCTCACCCATACGTAGAAAGATTTCCATTTTTTTGACATCTCCAAAGATTACCATTTTGGCTTTGATACGTTGCTCTATGGTGTACAAATCAAATGCGGAGGATTCAATGATGGAATAAACTTGACCACGCATATCAGAGTGGTCAAGATTTCCAATCCTGCCCAAGTCCATATAAGCAAACCATCAGTCCATTCCCCAACCAATGTGGTACTTTTACCCACTCTAACACCCCCTTCACGCCCAGGGCCCAACTGGCGCGTGGACCGGGAGCCCAAACGAGGATGGACCTGGCTCTGATACCATGTAAAGATATGGTACTTGGGCCTAACTCAACCTCAAAAGCTAGCTCATGAGGGGAGGATTGCCCAAGTCCATATAAGCAAACCACCAGTCCATTCCCCAACCAATGTGGGACTTTTACCCACTCTAACACCTGTCAATTAATACACCAATTCTTTTGTCTTGACTTTCAATAAAGTCTTTTATAACTTCCGTCATACTCTTGAGAAATGTCTCATTAACATCCTCCACAACCCTTTTTTTTCTTGCTTTTCTCTTTTTCATTGACACTAGAAGAGGGTTTTTTAGCATATTCGCCTTGCTTTTCAGATGTACCAGTATGTTCATGAGGAGATCCTCTAGCATATTCATTTTCAGATGCCCCTGTAAAACTAAGTCTTATATAAGAATTTTAAGATTCTCCAGTAGCTATATTAGGTCCATGACTACCTTCATCTTCATCTTCATCAACATTGATAGGAAATCCCAAAGTCATATCAATAGAAAGTCTTGATGTTTAACTCTTTAAGATGTCCTCAGCAGCATCTAGTGGCCCTTCTGCATGCTCTCCCATTGCCCTATCTTTGCCAAATATTTCCTCCCAATCTGCAAACATTGACCATTTCTTAGTATTCATATTTCTTGCACCCGGTTCATCCTAGACAAACTATGAAAGAAAGACGAAAATGTCATATGTATCAATTATAAATTACGAAGAAAACTGAGAGAAATATCTATGTGAATCAATAATATTCTAATAACTAGAGCAAAATATTAATTACCTGTAAGAATTTTTCCCATTCTGTTAGATCATCAACAATTATGGTTGCGTCACTATATTGAAATATCAAACCACTTCGACCCTTTAGTAAACTTATGCTTGCATAACTTCTCTTCCACGCTTTTAATTTAGATATGTGATACACCTTTCAATCCACTGTCAGGATGACGTTCACGCAAATAGTGCTCCAACTCCATCAGGTATCCTGGCCTAAAGGTTCTATTATCGGCTCTCCAACCATTAACACATAACTCTTTTAAACAATCTATAAGAGAACTCTCTTCACTGGAGTCCATTTCCTTTGGGTTGAAGGTGTTGATCTTCTTGATCTTTTTGGTGGATTTATTGAAGATTTTTGGCTATCCATTTTTTCTGTACAATCTTGTGAAACTAATCATCGTTAGTATTAGTTACCATCATAAGGAGCATAAGTATCTTCAAACATAAAAAAACTAAAAACATAAAGTACTAACACATCATAAAAGAAAAACTAATTAAACAGTAGTTTTAACAAAATCAATGTAAGTAATTATTTCTTATACCAGAAAAAGCTAAAAGTTGATACACCTTACAATAATATCAAAAACTAAAGAGGAAAACATCCAAAACACCATAAAGCATATTACAAGCACGAAATAATTGAAAAGATAAATTGTTTAAGTTTGCATCCACATTGATTGAGCCAACTCATCCCTCCATGTGGTCCACTCCTTTGATGATTCAATAATATCAATGTTATCTTGTTGATATTCTGCTTGTTCTTCCATATCAATGTCTAAGGGATCCACTTCCATCTCTCTACGAATAAAGTTGTGTATCAAACAACAAGCACTAATGATCCTGTTATGAATCTTGACTGAATACCACGAAGCACTTCTAAGAATTCCCCAACGTCCTTTCCAGAGACCAAATGCCCTTTCAATAACATTACGAGCCCTAGCATTCTTCATATTGAAAAGCTCTTCTCGGCATTGAGGTGGTGGATTGTCACCTTGTCAATCCCTTAACCAATAACTATACCCTCTGTAAGGTGAAAGAAAACCGTTTCCATTTGTATATCCTCCGTCACATAAATAATAATTACCTAAAATATAAATAAAAAATTAGTTACTTTTATATAGCATTATTTTTGTATTATAATTTTAATGTGAGCACATATATGATACTACCCTCAGGAATTTTCAAACCATTTGTTCGCACTATAGCATTTCGTAATACATGACCATCGGCAGCTGATCCTTCCCAACCAGTTAATACATAAGTAAAATTGAGATTTCTATTACAACCTCCCAGTACATTAGTTGCTATATCTCCCTTTCTTGTCATGTATCTTGGTTTGTCCTTAGATGGAACTCTAATTTGAATATAAGTACCATTTAATGCACCTAAACATCCCTATAAAATCAATTATAGCATTTTCTCAAACTATAAAAAATTCTTTTAAAACTATAGTTTTTTACTTTACTTGAATTAATAGATACTCAATTGAAAGTGCATATACCTTAATCCATCTCCATCGATCGTCACTCTCATCTTCAAGCACGGGTTTGGTACTAACAAGTAATAATGGAGCTAGTTTGAGAATAGCTCTCAAGCATTCGTTGAAAGCTTGACTTACGCTCCAGCCCGATCTATCATAATCAATCTTATTGGATCTATTCTTCTCATGATGAGCCAAAATATTTAAAAACATTGCTAACTTTTCACTACTTGACATATATTTGCTATCAGCCAAACATCCAACTTCCTTAGTTAAGAGAACTAAAGTGTGAAAGGAATTTCTATCCATTCGTAACTTATCAATACATGCAGTGTCACTATCTTCTATGATACAATTTAAATGAGATATAATTTTAGGAACTCAGTTACTCATATGGTACCTAATCATACACCTATTTCTTCTTATAGAATGACCATAAATAGCCATGAAAAGAAAAATACACATAACAAGAAATTGTTGGCACAATATCTCCTCAAGGATGATAAAGCATTCAATATCGGATTGTAGTTGATGATCCATAAGAAAACCTATTTTTTTCATAATAAAAATGAAAAGAGTTAATACAAAAAAAAAAAATCAGTTTTTCAATTAGAAAGACCGAACGAGGACAACTTTATAATTTCAAGCAACTAAAGAGAATAAGTTTTTCCAAAATATATTTGGGAAGAGGCTAAAACTAAGCTCTCATTGTAAAAACAAGAGAGAAGGGCTAATAGATAACAAATTAAATCCACAACTGTGGTTTTTACATTTTGCTCTTTCATATATAGCTTGTAGTATTTCACAAATTTCATCTCAATCGCACATATTTCAAGCAATACATATTGATTCTCAAGCGCTGTCATTTTCCTCAATTTTATGCTGAGTAAAATTTACCAAAAACCTAAAACATAACATTCAGAGTTTTGATTTTTGCTATTTGATAGAAAGGATGAGTGTACCCAAATTATGCATCATATCAGAGAATTTATAAATGATGTAAAAAAAAAGAAGCGAAAAATGGATTTTGAAAAAAAGTTTAACCATGTGAGTGAATGGAAGGCTAATGGCAAAGATTTTCTTCAATTACCCCTGTATTGCTTCTCCATGCAAAGAAGAGAATGTTTCTTCATCAATGAAGAGAAGAAGCCTCCGTAGAAGCGGCGCAAATATATATATATATATATATATATATATATATATATATATATGTGTGTGTGTGTGTGTGCGTGTGTGTGTGTGTGTGTGTGTGTGTGTGATAATCAAAGGGTTTGGAGGGTAATTTTGTCATTTCATGGCTTTATCCCAAGATAAATTATGCTGGGATTATTATACCACCAAAAGGGAGGGATAACTTATCCCGATATGAATTGTTAATTCCGGGATAAGTTATCCTGGACTTGGCAACAAAACAAGACACCAAAAATGTTATCCCTACACTATTTGTTTTATCCCGGGACTATTTGTTTTAATACCTTACACCAAACGACCCCTAAGAGACTATCACAAGGATGAGATAGGGGTCATCACTTCCCCGGATTTCAGGTTGTGACAACAATCCAAGAGAGCCATATGTTAATGTTGTATTAGTTGCTCTTTATTTGTATTTGAGAAAATACATAATTATCCCTTTAAAGTTGGATCATTTTTGCAAAGAGACACTTGAACTTTGTGGGGGTCTTATGTACCTCCTAAACAATTTCAAATTAATATTATTAGTTATTACATTCTTTCTAGATCAAACCCAATTTTTAAAAATAGGTGCTGACCACACACCAATTAGCAATTGCCACGTGTTAATTTAATTTAAAATATATTTTTTACATTTTTCTTTGTACTTTTCTCTTTTTCCTTTCTTTTTCTCTCTCCTACTCAACTTTTTTCCTCCAATTTCTCCTTCAATCAACCCCCACCCTGACATTCTTTTTTTTTTTTTTTTCTTCTTTAACTAAGCCCCCTCCCCTTCCACTGTCCAAAGACCTCCCAATACTTAGCTTCAGCCTTCAAAATTGATAATAAGACTTACTCCACCATTTTGTGCTATTACAATTGCAATAATTTTAAAAAATTTAAAAGTAGACATAATTTTAAAACTCATATAATTAATTTTTTTATTCTCTCATTTCAAATGAAAAAAGAGTGATTTTACAATTGTGTGTGAATTTTTTTCTTTGAAATTTCACTAAATTTTCAGCTCACTTTTCATGATGACTTCTTTCACTATTATAATTCAGTGACTGCTGAAATTTCAACATTTTTTTGTCGTTGAAAAATTCCTTTTCGCCGGCAAAAAAGGTGACTGACAGATGATGACTCTCCACTTTTCTTACCACTTTGCCTTTTTCATCTAAAAATAAAAACTGGCCGCGATAAAATTCACCGTCAGGTATCATATTTGAACGAAATCTTATATTTAAAAATCATTGGAACTATAATTTATTTTCAAACTAAACATTACAACTAATTTAACTTTCCAAAATACGAGGAATATTATACATTTTGTGATAAAAGGAATTAAACGTAATCTTGATTTTTAGAGTTCAGAGAATAGTATAGACCTAGCTTTGTTTTGAAGGGGAAAAAATCGTTATAGTTTTTTTACATTTGTCATCATATTGGGGCTACATAATTATAGCCGTTAAGCAGCGTACTGGCGCGCTATAATTAATGTTGACATTTCCAAAGAACAAGGGGAACATTAGTTGGGAAGGAATATGACATTAATTCAAGAAAAATTACATCCACTTGCAAATAAAATTAGAATACAGAAAGACTTTGCATAAAATTGTGAATACAAGTCAACTCAAGAAATTGGAGTGACTCATGTCCACCATATGGAATTAATTTGGTATGCTAATAGTGTAGTATTTTTAAAAATATAATCGAAATTTCAAATACCATAGTCTATACCATACCATTTCATGCCACCTAAGTTTTGGCCTTTTTATATTTGTGGACATATTGGGGCCACATAATTGTAGCCATTTAGCAGCAAACTTGCGCGCTATAATGTCACGATCTGAACCGAGGCCCTAGCCGTGATGGGCTTCCCGAACCAGTGATGGTCCAAGAAGGCCCCTTAGCATTACATCGTAAGCATAGTCATAATAAAAATGCGGAAAATAGATCCATAATGAAGAAGTTCAACTGAAATGATAATTTAAATCCAAATCTTAGAACGAAACTCAAAACAATAACCATCATTGAGTCTACGAAGCCTCTAACATTACGAATAGAAATTCTAGCTAGGACATGGCCCCGGAAATACTAGAAAACCCAAATAGTCTGAATTCAACTGAAAATAAATCTATGACATATGCCTTCCGAAAGATGGAATGGCTCACCACAGGCTAGCTGCAACTCTGAGCGTATCCTAAAGCGGTGCAGAATCTCAGGTAAGTGCTTCGAAACTGTAATAACCCAATAATTTTAATGAAGGGTTAATTGGTAATTTTAACCAAAATAATTATAATTAAGACAGAATTAAAAGAGTGGGCCAAGCCCATTCTCTTATTTTTTTTGGCTGAGCCTTTTGACTAAGGGAGTAGAAAATAGGGTAACTATTTAGTTACTCAGATATCTTCTAACGGGAAGCGGTTAGGTCGTAGAGAAAATTTGGGGAGTTCAAGTACGCCAAAGAAGAATGCTTTAGGCCAGTTTCAAGTGATCTTAGGCTTCAGGTAACGGTCTCACAAACCCTTTATAGTAGCATATTCATGTAATGTATCGAATCTGTAGGAAGTGATAGTTTCTTTCTACAATTATTACACCTATATGAATGGTTGGAACAATATTATTAATAGATGATAGAATGGTGAATTGGAGACAGCAATGGTTTGGTGAATCGGTGGAGTTAGATAGAAATCATAGAATGTTTAAAAGATGCTAAGGAAACCCGTGTCTTTTCCTTCCTGTTTCGGTTGCTGCCATTTTAAAGAAAAAGTCATAGTTATAATTAATGACATGAGAGGAGGCTGTATCATTATAGCAAGAATTAGTAGACCTAGTGAGGAGGCATGAAAAATATTATTTTAGCTATTCATTGTGTGAACAAGTTAATGACAATTTTCAACTCTTTTAGTGATGTATTAGGTGGAATTTAGAGGGGTAGAACTTTGATAATAATTATGGCTTGGGACAAAATTAATTCTATTATGAGAGGTAACTTGTAAAGAGGAACATGGTATTTGAGTACTATAATAGAATAATCAGGTTGGACATTGGTAATCTCTCCTCTTTTAGTCATGGTTTAAGGTGTGAGATAGTAAGGTTTAGCTCTAAATTTGAAAGTCGGAAATGTTGAGACTTGACCTCGACTAGCATAATTGATATTGTTAATTAATATTTTTGTCTAGATTGAAGCCATTGGAGGTTGTTTGGTTGGTGTTCTACGTGTTGCAAGGTTGGAGAACTTGTCATGAGCAAGGTAAGTGAGACTTTAAGCTTTGGTGCTTTCTTTTCAAACCTGCTTTATAAAAAATGTATTTTTCTGCCTAGTCCATGTGTTGGGACAAGCGCGTGCTTGGCAGAATTGGTGGTCTTCGACTAGCCGTGGATATGTATTTAATGAAGTATATTGAGAAATATTTAATGGTAATATGTGAGGTGACGTTGGGGCGTTGAATATGTTTTCTTCGCTGTCGTGATATGGTTACTAGGGGCATACATAGCTGTCGTAATATGTTAGGGGCATTGTGTATGCTGCCGTAATATGTTAGGGGCCTTGTACATGCTGCCGTAGTATACTTTGGGGCATTGTGTATGCTGCCGTGGGCTTGTCGGGGTGCTAGGTTGATCACCTTCACTGCCGTTTATGACAAGTCGCGAGAGTGGATTGAGTTGAGATACATAGTGACTTTTGAAACATTTATTTGATCCTTATTGTGCATTATATTATAAGATATATGTGGTGCCTATCATCTATGTGATCGTTGTGTTTTGTATTTTCTAACACTTGTTCCAGGGGTATTAAAGTAGCGGGTCGAGGATCTTACTGGGTTATATTTATATATAGCTCACTCCTTACTTGCATGTCTGCAAATACTCTTGCCGACAGTGAGGCTATTGGTTGACGGTCCTTTTGTGAGGATTCTCTTGCTGAGGTGAGCCTTCACATTGTTTGTGGAGGCTGTAATTTCATCTCTACTTATTTTTAGATTATGTTTCTTTTCATTGGGTTTGCATGCCCGAAAGTTGAACGCATGAAACTCTATTTAGATGCTCCATGGTCTTAGTGTGGGATTTGGGCTAGAGAACTAGTATTTGATTGATCGTTGAATTAATAAAATTGATTATGGAGTTCGTTGGATTATCATTTTCTATCTATTGATTATTATTGAAGCATTTGGAGTTATACATATCCTATCTCTGTACTTATATAATTGGATAAGTGAATGATTATTTGGTTCGCCCAATAAGTGGTGTTAGCGGGTGCCACTCACGTCTAGGTGGTATTTTTTGGACGTGACAGGAACCTACATCATGAAAAGATGTAGCGTCCAAGGACGGTCAGTACTACGAGTAATGGCATGCAACCCGAGGAAAGGGAATCCAAAACAGTTTATATAATATAATAATTATTAAAATTTGAAAAGCTTCACAATATAAGTCTGTCATAAATGAGGTGCGAAGTAAAGAACATTTAAAATATAAAATAAAGCAATCACTTGAAATTCTTTAGTTCTGAACTATGTATTTACACCGACATTAAGTAACCCACGGGCAATATGGGTCCAGTACTCCCCAACTGGCGGGGCCTCAATCCATGTTAGCCGCATGGACTGAGATAACATAGTTGGCCAAATCATAACATAATCATAGCTGCATACAACTGCTCAAGCCAAGTGTGCAGTGGTCATCCATATTTCCGTACAAGACCTCCCAATGTCGGCAAATGCGGTTTTCAGTGTTGGTCACAAGGACTACACCTTCTCGGTGAACTACATACTTCTCTTTAATCCCAATTAAAACATTTTCATTACATTCAATTATGGAGTCTTTCATTAAGGCATTAACATGTTGGTATAGTCATACCAAGAACTTGTAAGTCTCCAATATCATGCCAAATAATTTTCATTAAACATCTTTTGACTCCGAAAACCCCACCTTTAAAGTCATAAACATAATCATAATTGAAATTCCCAAAACAATTTCAAAACATTTGAATAACACAATACCTTCAATGATATAAAAGACGGGAAAATATTTATATTCCTTATGAAATTTCAAAGCTTTCATGAGAATAGAAATCATGGCTAAACATATATAAAATTTGCATTCAAACTTCAAGACATAATAGTTCACTATTTTCAAATAGCCAATTCAGTCTCAAAAACCCCAATTAAAGATTGAATCATTATTCATGGAGTAAAGGGGAAAATTCATATCAAGCTTTAATAAAAAAATCCCCAACCCTAATTTCAAAATCAACATCATCATATACATAATAAATAATAATCAGAATTTAGAATAGTGTTTGAAATAGGGAGTGTTCAAACATGCCTTGTTGAATGGAAGAATTTGAGAAAGCTTGAGATTTGGGTCTTGAATCTTGAACCCTAGTTGAATTTGCTCCTTTGAATGTTTTGGGGAAGGAGAAAGGGTTTATAATTGCCTCCCTCTTCAAAATAAGTGCAACTGATGCTAAAAAGAGTTTTCAGTATATCAGGATCGGATTCATCACGGTAAAATAACCAAAATATCCCTAGGATGACCCTACAAAAATTTTCTCGGAATCAGTCCACGGCTTGACCTACTTGTCATGGAACAATCCACGTGTCGTGGGTCCATGTCGTAGAAATCAGATTTATTTTTCAACTTGCAGGATCTGATCCACGATATGAATCCACGGTCCCGTAGAAACCCACCCACGTCACGTAGGTCAACCCACATCACGTGGATTGGTTCCGTGACTCAAATATATATATATATATATATATATATATTTTAAATCTAAATTTACATAAGTATATGGGTTCTTGAAGGTTCTAAAATTTTGGGGTGTTACAATATCCCCCCTTGGGATCATTCGTCCCAGAATGATGATATGGGAACATTTAGCTTGAATAAAGAGATTGCAGAAACTTTAAGGACATGAACTTATAAGATAAAAGGTGAGTATAGTGTTAGTACCTCAAACGACGTCACCTGGCGTCGTAAACAAGATGGGATATCTAGTCCTCATGTCTTCCTCGGCTTCCCTAGTAGCCTCTTCCACCTTTTGAATTCTCCACAAGACCTTAACTGAAGTTATTTCCTTGGTTGTCAACTTTCGGACTTTCCAATCCAAAATCTCTATAGGAACTTCCTCATAAGACAAAGAGTCGTCCACACTAATGTTCTCTACGGGAACCACAAAATAATGATCACCCACACAGTTCTTAAGCATAGACACGTGGAACAGGGGATGAACTGATGCCAAACTCGCAGGAAAGTCCAACTCATAAGAGAAATTACCAAACTTTCCCAAAATCTGATATGGGCCAATGTAACGAGGACTGAGCTTACCTTTCTTTCCAAATCTTATTACTCCCTTCATTGGAGAAACTTTCAAGAATACCCAATCACTAATCTCAAACTCCAACTCTCTTCGCCTCACATCTGCATATGCCTTTTGGTGACTTTGAATAGTCTTAAGCCTTTCGCGAATAACCTTAACTTTCTCCACCGCTTGGTGAACAAGATCCGGCCCGAACAGCTGGGTTTCACCCACTTCATACCATCAAATCGGTGACCTATACCTCCTACCATAAAGAGCCTCGAAAGGAGCCATTTGGATGCTAGAGTGATAACTATTATTATAAGCAAACTCAATAAGAGCCAAGAGATCCACCCAACTACCTTTAAAGTCAATAACATAGGCCCTTAGCATATCTTTTAAGGTCTGAATAGTATGCTCCGCTTGCCCATCCGTTTGAGGATGGAAAGCGGTACTAAGGTTCACCTGTGTACCCAAACCTTTCTGAAAGAATTTCCAAAATTGAGAAGAAAATTGCGTACCTCTATCGGATATGATGGACACCGGAGCTCCATGAAACCAAACTATCTCCTGAATGTACAACTTAGCATAATCCTCTCCAGAATAGTTTGTCCGCACAGGCAGAAAATGAGTGTACTTGGTCATCCTATCCACAATGACCCAGATGGAATCATATTGGTTCCGAGAACGCTGAAGACCAGTGAAAAAATCCATGTTTATCATCTCCCACTTCCACATGGAAATGGCTATCTCCTGAGACGTACCACCAAGCCTTAAGTGCTCAAACTTAACTTGTTGGCAATTCAAACACTTAGCAATAAAGTTCGCAACATCTCTTTTCATATTATTCCACAAATACATCTCTTTCAAATCATGATACATCTTAGTAGAACCAGGATGAACAGTATACCTGGAGACATGGGCTTCAGTCAAGATTCTCTCTCATAGCCCATCGACGTCGGGAACACACAATCTCCCTTGATACTGTAAAATACCATCTCCCCCAATCTCAAAAGCTAAAACCTTTCGCTGCCCAACATCTTTCTTGATTTGAATAAGTATGGGATCATCAACCTATTTCTCCTTAACTTCAGCACCTAATGAAGACTTAGCCACCTCGTGAACAATCACTCCACCATCTTTGAAATCCAATAGTCGGACTCCCAAATTAGTAAGCCTGTGAATATCCTTCACTAATCCTCTTTTTTCTTCCTCAACATGAGAAAAACTCCCCCTGGAAAACTTGCTAAGAGCATCAGCAACAACATTAGCTTTACCTGGATGATAGTGCAAACTCAGGTCATAATCCTTTAGTAACTCAAGCCACCTTTTGCCTGAGATTCAACTCCATCTGCTTGAAAATATACTGCAAACTCTTGTGATATGAATAAATATCCACATGCACTCCATATAAATAATGACGCCAAATCTTAAGTACAGAAACCACAGCTGCCAACTCAAGATCATGAGTAGGCTAGTTCTTCTCGTGCACTTTAAGTTGCCTAGAAGTGTAAGCCACAACCTTCCCATGCTGCATAAGTACACAACCAAGTCCCACCCTTGACGTATCACAATACACCACAAATCCTTCAGTACCATCGGGAAGTTTCAAAACAGGGGCTGAGGTTAAACTACCCTTTAACTTCTCAAAACTACCCTCATAAGCATCAGACCACAAAAACTTCACCTTTTTCTGAGTCAACTTCGTTAAAGGAGCAGCTAAAGAGGAAAAACTCTCCACGAAACTTCTATAATACCCTACCAGACACAAGAAACACCTAATATCAGTTGGAGTTATTGGTCTAGGCGAATTCTTAACCACCTCAATCTTTTGGGGATCAACTTTAATTCCTTCACTAGAAACAACTTGACCAAGGAACGTCACAACATTAAGCCAGAATTCACACGTAGAAAATTTGGCATACAACTCTTGGTCCTTAAGGGTCTGAAGTACAATACGGAGGTGATTGGTATGCTCTTCCTCACTCCGGGAGTATCCCGAAATATCATCAATGAAGACTACGATGAATAGGTCCACAAACTGTCTAAACACCCTATTCATAAGATCCATAAACGCTGCAGGTGCATTAGTCAAACCAAAGGACATAACTAGAAACTCATAATGGCCATAACATGTTTGAAAAATGGTCTTGGGGATATCCGCTTCTCTAACTTTCAACTGATGGTAACCCGAACGGAGATCTATTTTAGAGAAACACTTAGCACCCTGAAGTTGGTCGAAAAGATCATCAATCCTAGGAAGAGGGTATTTATTTTTCATAGTGACCTTATTCAATTGAAGATAGTCTATGCACATACGAAGGGACCCATCTTTCTTCCGCACGAAGAGTACCGGAGCACCCTAAGGAGAGACACTAGAGCGGATAAAGCCCTTATCAAAAAGATCCTTCAACTGATCTTTTAACTCTTTTAGCTTCGCTGGAGCCATTCTATAGGGAGGAATGGAAATAGGTCTAGTGTCAGACAAAAGATCAATACCAAACTCTATTTCCCTATCGGTAGGAATACCAAGAAGACCATCAGGAAAAACCTTGAGAAATTCATTGATTACCGAAATAGACTGCGGTGAGGGACTTTCAATGCTAGAATCTTTGACCCGAACTAGGTGGTACAAACAACTCTTTGATATCAATTTATAGGCTCTAAGATAAGAAATAAACTTCCCTTTTGGTGCTAAGGAATCACCCTCCCACTCTATAGCTGGCCCATTAGGAAAACAAAAAGTGACTCTATGAGTTCTACAGTCCCAGGTAGCATAATAAGAGTGGAGCCAATCCTTTCATAGAACTAAATAAAAATCCACCATATCAAGTTCTACCAAATCCACCATAGTGTCCCGATAAAATATAGACACCACACTGTTTTAATAGACCCGTCTTGCAATAATAGACTCACCAACAGGAGTGGAGACTGAGAAGGGTTCAGAAATATTCTCGGGACTAAAATCAAAACTCACAGCCACATAAGGGGTCACATAAGATAGAGTGGATCCAAGATCAAGTAACACATAAACATCACGGGAGAAAATATGTAACATACCAGTGACAACATCTAGTGAGGCTTCTGAATACTGACGAGTAGATAGGGCATACAAACGGTTATGGCCTCCGCCAGTTCCCGAAGTAGTACCTTTAGCTGCTGGGGCTGAAGAAGTGGTAACTTGGGATTTACTGCCCCCAAAAATTCCCTTTGCCGAAGGGCATTCCCACTGAAAATGAGCAGCCTAACCACAACCATAACACACACCCTTGCCCAAACGACAAGGCCCATGGTGCAACTTTCCACAAGTACGACAAGAAGGATAATAATGAGCTGATTGAGTCACACTGGCCTGAGACTGAGTGCCCTGCACTATGGAACCATTGCTTAGCTTAAATCGCTGGTCGCCCGAAGGCTTAGGGGCAGGTGCACTAGCTGAAGACTGAACATTACCCCAAGATTTCTTCTTATTCCATCTCTTACCTCACTTACCGCTACCACCAGACTGCTGATTTGTCTCCTGGTCTGCCGACCTAGCCCTCTTACTCTTCCTATTCTCAGCCTCTGCATGTCTCTTCTTTCATCCTCTAACTGCTGCATAAACACAACCAACCTGGATATATACATGTCACTATTCAACCTCGGACCCTTACATTCCAGTACCAAACCATCCTTAAGACCCGAAGCAAACTTCCTCATCCGAGACCTCATGTTAGATACTAACTCAGGAGAATCTGAGTGAACTTCAAGGCATATTCCTTGACACTCATCTTCCCCTACTTCAAGTTCACAAACTCTTCAGCCTTAGCTTCCCTCAACTCCTGAGGAAAAAAGTGATCAAGAAATGCTTGAGAGAAATCCTCCCAAACTGCCAGCTCTGCATCTTCATCCCTAAATTCTTCCCATTCATCATACCACTGATAAGCTACCTCTTTCAATGGATAAGCTGCAAATTTCACCCCTTCAGTATCACTAGCCTTCATCCCCCTAAAAATCTTTTCCATTTCATCCACAAACCCTTGAGGATCCTCCTTAACTTTGGACCCAGTAAATGTCGGTGGATTCAGTCGCATAAACTGACCCACCCGGGTAGCATTAGAAGAACCAATGGCGGAACCACTACTACCTGACTGACGAGCCTGAGACGACACAATCTGTGCAAGTATCTGAATAGTCTGTTTGAACTCAGTATTTGAAATCTCACCCTGAGGAGCTTGAATGCGATTGGTGCCTGTTCTAGGGGCTCGTGGAGGACTGGTTGGGACAGGTGGAACCCCAATAGGAGCAGTCGGGCCAGAGGTACGAACTCCATTACAGGTCTGCATCCCATGAGTAGAAAGAACCTCTTCAGCATTTCCCCAAGTGGGGACAGAGGTTTCTGTAGAAGTTCCTTGGCCGTTAGTCCTTCGTGGAGGCATGAACAGAAACATGGAAAAGTAAGAGTCAGAAGAATTTTATTAGAACTAGACTTTCTAGCACGAACTTAGAATATGAAGAAAAGGGAACAATTCCTAAATGTCTTATAGCCTCCACTTTATAAGTGTGGAGCGCTACACACCCATAAAAAGGACTCTACTCGACATGGCTTTGTAAACACCCTAGGACCATGAACCATGCTCTGATACCAAGTTTGTCACGACCCGAATTGAGGCCCTAGCCGTGAAGGGCTTCCCGAACTAGTGATGGTCCAAGAAGACCCCTTAGCATTACATCATAAGCATAGTTATAATAAAGATGCGGAAAATAGACCCATAATGAAGAAGTTCAACTGAAATGATAATTTAAATCCAAATCCTAGAACGAAACTTAAAGCAATAACCATCATTGAGTCTACGAAGCCTCTAACATTACGAATAGAAATTATAGCACGGACATGGCCCCGAAAATACCAGAAAACCACCCAAATAGTCTGAATTTAACTGAAAATAAAGCTAACACATATGCCTTCCGAAAGATGGAATGGCTCACCACAGGCCAGTTGCAACTCTGAACGTATCCTAAAGCGGTGCAGAATCTCGGGTAAGTGCTTCGGAACCTACATCATGAAAAAATGTAACGTCCGAGGACGGTCAGTACGATGAGTACTAGCATGCAACCCGAGGAAAGGGAATCCAAAATAATTTATATAATATAATAATAATTAAAATTCAAAAAGCTTCACAATATGAGTCTGTCATAAATGAGATGCGAAGTAAAGAACATTTAAAATATAGAATAAAGCAATCACTTGAAATTCTTTAGTTCTGAACTATGTAGTTACACCGACATTAAGTAACCCACGGGCAATATGGGTCCAGTATTTCCCAACTAGCAGGGCTTCAATCCATGTTAGCCGCATGGACTGAGATAACATAGTTGGCCAAATCATAACATAATCATAGCTGCATACAACTGCTCAAGCCAAGTATATAGTGGTCATCCATATTTCCGTACAAGACCTCCCAATGTCGGCAAACGCGATTTCCAGTGTTTGTCACAGGGACTACACCTTCTCGGTGAACTATATACTTCTCTTTAATCCCATTTAAAACATTTTCATTACATTCAATTGTGGAGTCTTTCATTAAGACATTAACATGTTGGTATCGTCATACCAAGAACTTGTAAGTCACCAATATCATGCCAAATAATTTTCATTAAACATCTTTTGATTCCGAAAAAACCGCCTTTAAAATCATAAACATAATCATAATTGAAATTCCCAAAACAATTTCAAAACATTTGAATAACACAATACCTTCAATGATATAGAGGACAGGAAAATATTTATATTCCTTATGAAATTTCAAAGCTTTCAAGAGACTAGAAATCATGGCTAAACATATATCAATTTTGTATTCAAACTTCAAGACATAATAGTTCACTATATTCAAATGACCAATTCAGTCTTGCAAACCCAATTAAAGATTGAATCATTATTCATGAAGTAAAGGGAAAAATTCATATCAAGCTTTAATAACAAAATCCCCAACCCTAATTTCAAAATCACCATCATAATATACATAATAAATAATAATCACAATTTAGAATAGTGTTTGAAATAGGGAGTGTTCAAACATGCCTTTTTGAATGGAAGAATTTGAGAAAGCTTGAGATTTGGGTCTTGAATCTTGAACCCGAGTTGAATTTTCTCCTTTGAATGTTTTGGGGAAGGAGAAAGGGTTTATAATTGCCTCCCTCTTCAAAATAAGTGCAACTGATGCTAAAAAGGGTTTTCAGTATATAAGGGTCGGATTTCATCATGGTAAAATGACCAAAATACCCCTAGGATGACCCTACAAAATTTTTCTCGGAATCAGTCCACGGCTTGACCTACGTGCCGTGGAATAGTCCACATGCCGTGGGTCCATGTCGTGGAAATCAGATTGA
The DNA here is from genome assembly GCA_031232105.1 of Capsicum rhomboideum. Classification (NCBI taxonomy): domain Eukaryota; kingdom Viridiplantae; phylum Streptophyta; class Magnoliopsida; order Solanales; family Solanaceae; genus Capsicum; species Capsicum rhomboideum. The sequence continues at coordinate 156,402,884 of CP124714.1, forward strand.
TTTTTCAACTTGCAGGATCTGATCCACGATTTGAATCCATGGTCCCGTGGAAAACCACCCACGTCCCGTGGGTTGGTTCCGTGACTCAATTTTTTATTTTTTTATTTTCTTTAAACCTAAATTCATATAAGTATATGGGTTCTTGAAGGTTCTAAAATTTTGGGGTGTTACATATAACTAGTGTTAGACATTTAAAAAAAAGGGGGGGAAAGTAGTTGGGAAAGAATATGACATTGTCACTTTCCACAATATTCAAGAACAATTTACTACATCCCCTTGCAACTAAAATTAGACTACAGAAGACTTGTGAATACAAGTCAACTCAAGAAATCGGAGTTACTTATGAGCACCAATATTGGATCTACAAAAATATAGTGTCCAGTACAAACAATATTTTGTAAAACAATTGAAGAGATCCTAATTAATTACGATCATCAATGGCGGATGTAGTATTGAAAATGGCAGTGGAGAGCCTGGTGCCGATAGTAAAGGAGACTTGGAAGCTGATTACTGGTGCAAAGGAAGATTTCAAACAGCTACTGGAAGAACTCGATAGCTTAAAGGCCTTCCTACAGGACGCTGCGAAATATCGGCAAAGCAACAGCCAACAATGGAAACATTTTGTGAACAAAGTTCAGGTTATTGTATATCAAGATCTCATTGATAAGCTCCTGATTCAGGCGAAGATGCACCAACAGAAACATAATGTTCTCGCTAACTATGCTAATATCATCACGGATCGTACTATCACCATCAAATCAATCCTTGAGAAGATGAAGAAAATCCGTGAAGAAAATCAACACGCTTTCCAGGCAGAGCCAATGCTTGATGCTCAGCACGAAATTGTTGCTCAGGGGTCATAGGTATCAATTCACATTCTACCTCTTGATTAAACTATTACATTTATCAAGACAATAAAAATTCCTCTAATTATTGTATTGAAAGCTCAAACTATAAAAAGCTTAAGATCAACTAAGATAGTAGAAAAGAAAACAGAGAATTGTTACAAAGGATAGAAGCATAGAATAAGAAAGGGGATTAGAAGAACAGAGAGAACGGGGATTAGTAGATACAGATTCAACCTCTTTGCTGCAGACAAACCCTTTTATCCCCTTTGTCACGTGTTTCGCTACTTAACCTGGATCCTTAGTGAATCTATTGTTGGTCTCTTTGTGTTTTAGCCCCTGGCCCAACAGCTTCGCAGGCCTCCGTCCAAATGATTGGTCAATAAGCATGATCTATGCTATCCATGTTCACAACATATTGCCCTTAGAGCAGCCATCAGTGTTAAGTTTAATCATACCAACCTGAGGAAATCTCGCAGATGTTGATCATTTGTTTCCAAGTAGTTGATACACCTATTGAACCTCTTGATTCCCTTTGATTAAAGAATTGTTGTAAATATATTTGTTCACCTTTTGTAAGTTTTGTTTTCCAAGAAATAACAATTGTTAAGTGTGCATATTAATAGATAATATTCTCTCGTCAGTTATCCCCCCGTAGAAATTAAGTGTTTTAAAAAAATCTGATTTGTAAAACAAGAAAATTCTCTAATTTGTTTTTGTAATCTCCAAACCATTTTGATCATCTAAAAAGGAGATTTTGCTGGAAGAGATCGATGTTGTGGGCCGAGGAAGCAAAAACAGTGATCAAGCGACTTGTTAATGGAACCCCTGATTTGGATGTTATCCCTGTGGTGGGTTTGCCTGGACTTGGCAAAACCACACTGGCAAGAAAAATCTATAAAGATCCTCAGATTACCTTTCAATTTTTTGCAGCCATTTGGGTAAAAGTTGGTGTACAATACAAACTAAAGGACGTCTTTCTTAGTATTCTGAAAGGGTTAACGACACTCACTGCAGAACATCAAGACACGGATGTGAATGATTTGCCCAAGATAATTCGCGAACACATTTCCATAGGAGGTAAATGTCTCATTGTGTTGGACGGGGTGTGGACGCCAGGCGTTGTGCAGGATGTCAAGACAGCTTTCCCAAAAGACAACAATGGCCACAGAATAATGATCACCGCTCTTGACTAAAGCGTTGCCAGATATGCCAATGCTGATCCTCATTTCTTAAAATTTCTGGAGGACAAGGAAAGTTTCCAGTTGTTGGAAAACAGAGTTTTTGGCAGTAATATTAGGTGTCCTGAAGAGTTAGTAGCACATGGGGAAAGTATTGCGAAACAATGTAGCGGAGTGCCATTTGCAGTAGAGGTAATTGCAGGAGCTCTAAGAGGACGTGAAAGCAAAAGAGTATGGCAATTAGTGAGAGGCAATGTGGGACAACACCTTATCAATAAAAAGGACCCTGAAATCTTCTTGAAATTCGTGGAACTGAGTTACAATCATTTACCACAAGAGATGAAGGTGTGCTTCCTGTATTGTGGCGCCTTTCCGCAAGGCTTTGAAATTCCTGCTTGGAAGTTGATTCGCTTGTGGATTTCCGAGGGATTGGTAATATACAACTTAAATGCTAGCCTCTAGGAAATAGCAGAGCAATGCTTGAACAACCTTGTCAATAGAAATTTAGTTATGGTACTGCAGAAAAGGGCTGATGGAATAGTAAAAACATGCTGTCTTCACGACATGTTGCACCAGTTCTGCAAGATGAAGGCTAGAACTGAAGGTTTTCTCCAAGAAGTATGTGAAAAAACTGATCAGCCCGGTCTTTCTGTACCAGATCTAGATACTTCTCGTCGATTGTGTATTCAACTCCCCCTTTTGAAGAAGTTTGTCTCCACAAAACGATCTGCTCATGAGCATGTCTGGTCTTTCTTATGTTTTTCAACAAAACAAAAAGGAAGTGAGCAGCTTAGTGATGCCCCACTCCTCCTCAAAGAATTTCTGCTGGTTAGGGTCTTGGACATTGAGTCCATCGAATTAAATTTCTCAAAGAATTTTAAAGAGCTATTTCATTTGAGGTACATTGCCATCTCAGGTGGCTACCGAATCCTTCCGGCGTACTATGGCAAGTTTTCAGATTTACAAACTCGAATACTTAATACAAAGGCGTCTACCATTGAAATAAAAGTAGACATATGGAACATGCTACAATTGAGGCATCTGCACACCAATGTCCCTGCAATATTGCCGGCCCCTACCCAAACAGCAGATGCATCAACTTATTGCCTACAAACTCTTTCTAAAGTTTCACCAGGAAGTTGCACAAAAGATTTGGTTGCAAGGGCTTGTAATCTCAGAAAAGTGAGTATTCAAGGACAAATGGCTGGTTTTCTTGAAACTAACAAGGGCAGATTCAGAAATTTCGCAAAGCTAAAGTTTCTGGAACATCTGAAGCTGTTGAATGATTTTGGCAGTTCCATGAGAAAAGCTCTTCAACTTTCTCCAGCAATCTTCGAGTTTCTGCAAAAATTGAACTAGTTAACTTTGTCAAATACAAAGTTTGCTTGGAGCGATGCGAATATACTGGGGCGGTTAGAATGCCTTGATGTCCTAAAGCTGAAAGAAAATGCATTTAGTGGGACGACGTGGGATTTAGAGATAGTAAGTTTTAGCCAACTCAAGGTATTGTTCATTCAAAGGGCAGACTGAGAAATTTGGAAGGCTTCAAATCATTCATTCCAAAGACTTAAGTGCCTTGTTCTTATATCCTGTGATAAGCTTGAGGCCGTGCCATTTGAGTTGGCTGGTGTACGTAGCCTTCAATCGAATGCGTGAAGAGAGACACACTAGAGAGTTCCAAATTCGAGCTCACTATATTTCCCCCCCGAAACTTCACAGTGAAGTTGAAAAAGGTTGGGCGAATTTATCTTGTTGTCTTTCACCAAGTGTATTTCGGTATATTCAAGTCGAAGTTTGTTTTGTTTCCCTTTTTTTTGCAGGAGGACCATAAATTGAAGTATTTGGGTGTGACCACACACTTACATTTCATGTTTACTGGAGACCAATCATCTGATGAAATTGTTGCAGCGATAAGGGAAGTCTATTTTGTCTTTTGTTTATTATAGCATTGTGAAGTTGAAAAACCGTTGGTTGCATTTCGAATTAGTAGTAGAAATGCTCTGCATCTTTCCTATATGTTTTGGGTGCTTGTGAAGTTGAAACAGCCTTGCTTGGGTGCTTATAAAAGTACTAGTGTGGTTATGGTATCTTCTGTGTTATTCAAAAGCTATTCATTCACCAACATGATTCATTTCCTTTTTGCTTCATAAACTGGTAAAAACTGGCATACATTATCCGTGACCCTATATATCTATCCCATTTTCATTTTCTCTAGTAAAATGTCCTGCAAGACGAGTATATACATATATTTGGTAAAAAAATGATTTCCTTTATGCTGAAGAGAGAGTTACAAAACCAAATAGGCGCAGACTACCTATGTGGTATATTAAAAAATTCAAATGATCACTTTTTAAATCAATCTTGAATTACACCTCCATCTCTTCTTCTTCCTCACCAATCATAGCTATTGAAAAATGCGTGACAAATAATTTTGGGACACAAATTATGTGAAAGAATGAAACAATCAATAGTCCAAATTCTGTAAAATATTATTTGTATTGAAACATATGCATACAAGAAACTATATGCATATTACTGTAGTAATATTATAAGCCTGAAATACTAAAAAGAGAAAACAAGCGTGAGAGTTTTCAAAACTGAAATAAACAAGCACCATTTAACCAGTAATACTCTTGATATCGTTCAAGATTATTCCTTAGCTTAAGGAACCTGGTTGCTTAAGTGAAACGAACAGTAACAGAAAGAACATAAGTGTTTACCGTGGAAATTATCCTTGCTCGAGGGAGTAAAAACCACAACCTACGATGAGTTGGATTTCTAGCTAAGCATCACTAACTTCAAGGAGAGGTTTCAGATTACAACTGTATAATTTAAGGGACTAACTCTTGTACCCAACTCAACAATTTACTCGAACTGTTAACCCTTTCAAAGACTATAAACTCTAGTCTCTAAAACTTGGAAGTTTTACCTACACACACACTAGTGCTTAAACTAAAATTACACTAGCAAAGTAACGAATTGAACGCCAACTTACAGACTCAAACTAGATGGAAACAAGTCCAACCTATTCAATCTAGTCCTTCACTTTCAGCATTTGACTTCACGAACAACTACTTACCTCAATGATTATTGCTAGGTAGAGACATCCATTATACTGGATGCAGTAACTGTTGCAGTTGTGGCCTATTATAATCCTTTTATACAAATGGAATAATTAGATTGTTGCTAAGCAACCTAGAATTATTTGTTAAGGAAATACAATCCCAATGGTATACGGTTTCCTTTATAGGATTTTTCCTTGCATGATTATTTCCTTCATTGTATCTTCTGTATCTTCGCTTACCATAATAGTTTGCTTGCCTAAATCTTGTTTACCCGTGAGTATACACTCCACATATATCTGCTCTATGAATGCACCTAGTCTATAGAGTATTTGTGATTCATAAATATATTAGATATCAAACACATGGGTCTTCTAACATTTTCACCCCTTTTTGATGATGACAAACCTGTTGGGTTCTAATATGAAAAGTGAAGGAAAAATAGAGGGAAAATAAAATTTGAGTGAAATGTTCTTTTGCTTTTTGAAAGAAGCATTTCTCCAATATTGGCGGTAGAAAGGAACTTCCATTTGCTTAAATCTAGTAGTACTTCTTCATGTTGTTAGAGGGTTAAGAAGAAGACATGTCTCGCGTCTTCGTCGTAGTCACTCGCTCGGCTCGGCTTCGAATTTGTCAAATTATCGATCGAGAGACTATCTTTTTGGATAAAATTCATTTAAACTTAACTATTTAACAATTATTTAATTCAAAAATTCTGACACAGATTTTATCCTCATGTGCAGCCGCACAAGGTGATGTGCGGACTGCACACGTAATGCACAATGAATGGGTGCGTCCCTTCAACTCACTGTTTTGTTGTGTGAAAGTGATGTGCAGCTGCACGAGTTATGCCCCAGTTAATGTGCGGACCACACATGCCACCACACACACCCATGTATGAAACGTCGCATTTTTCCAACTTTTTGGTTTGGTGTGCAGAGTGATGTGCAGCCTCACAAGTTGATGTGCAGCTGCACATGCCTCCATTACACCTGGACCAGTGCAACCTTTCAAAACAATTGCTTCTCTTCCGAAACAGTACTTCTTGGCTATATATATTTGTCGATTCATCAGATATTCCATACAAATATTTCTAATCTTTTACTCTTCTTCTTCTTAAAATTCAAGTGTGATTTACTGTTGTTGAGTGAATTTGCTGTTCATCAAAATTTGATATACCGGTATTCTACTGAAATAAATAATTCTATCCTGAGAGGATATATTCCATCACCCCAAGTACTTGAGGGGAATAAATTTCTTAAGGACACAATGTGAATTCAGAGTGTGTTTGGTATGAAGGAAAACATTTTCCATAAAAAAATTTCCAATTTTCTCATGTTTGGTTGGCTTAAATGTTTTAGAAAATATTTTTCAAATGAACTTATTTTCCTCAAATTAAGGAAAATGACATCCCTTCAAAAAGTAAGGAAAATATTTTCCAAAATTCTCGTCCAACCTCACACCTCAACTTTCCACCCTAACCCAAGTCTCGGGTACCAGTTCCCGACACTAACACAGGATCCGACTCTAGACCCTAACTCTCGATTCTCAACTTAGGATTTGGGGGTCAAGAGATGGGGTCAGGTCTAACGATGAGAGTCGGGGTAGGGTGTCGGGTCGAGAGTAGGGGTCAGGTGTGGGGGTCGGGTCCCGAGTCTCGAGTCGAATCTCGGGTCAAAAGTTGGGGTAGGGTCTCGAGTCAGGAGTCAAGGTCGAGTATCAATTTAGTTTTTGGGTTGGGAGTCAGGGTCGGGTCTCTGGTCGGGTTTCGGGGTCGAGTCGAGGGTTGGGAATCGGGGTCGGGTTTTAGGTCGAAAGTATGGGTCAGGTCTCGAGGTTAGGTCTCGAGTCTCGAGGTCAAATCTCGAGTATCAAGTTGGGAGCTTGGGTTGGGTCTCAAGACGAGAGTCGAGGTCTGGTGCTAGGTCGAGAGTCGGGGTCAAGTGTCAAGGTCACATCCGGCATCTCAAGTCGAATCTCGGGTCGAGAGTTGAGGTAGAAAATCGAGTCTCGGTTCAGGACTCAGGGTCGATTCTCGAGTTGGTTTTTGGGTTTAGAGTCATGATCGAGTCTTGGGTCAAACATCGAGGTCGGGTATCAAGTCGGGAGTTGAGATTGGTTCTTAGGTTGGGAGTTGGGGTAGAGTCTCTAGTCGAGAGTCGGGGGTCGGGATAGGGTGCTAGGGTCAGTTGTCGAGGTCAGGTTCTGAGACGGGTGTCAGGGTCGGGTCCTGGTTCAGCTGTCAGGCCAATTACTGGGTCTGGAGTCAGGGTTGGGTCTCGGGTTGGATGTCGGAATTGGGTCTCGATTGGGTGTCAGGGTTGAGTTCTAGGTCAGTTCTCATGGTCAGTTCTTGGGTTTCGAGGTCTAGTCCCAATTCGGCTGTCGGGTTTGATTATCGAGTATGGAGTCAGGTTTGGGTCTCGAAATTGGGTCCCAATTTAGGTGTCGATGTCGGTCCAGGATCGGTCATTTGGGTTGTTTCCTGGGTTAGAAACTATTTTCTAAAACCTATTTTTTACTCTTTAGCCATATACTAAAAGATATCTTTTGGAAAATAATTTTCATTCACCAACCAAACACTAGAAAATATTTTCTGGAAAATGTTTTCCATTCACCAACCAAACATGAGAAAATAAGTAAGAAACTAACTTGTTTTCCATGAAAACATTTTCTAGTAAAACATTTATTGGGTTCTAAGTGAAAGTGAATGGAAAATGGAGAGAAAAGTGAAAATGTGAAGTTCACTTTAAAGGAAGAGTGTTTCTCCCACATTGGTGGGAGAAAAGAACTTTCTTATGTTTATATTGGAAAACATTCCTTCATATGAATAGTGAGGTTAGGACAAGACAAACCTCTCGCCATCGATGTAATCGTTTTCTCGATACGGCTTCAGATTTAGATTTGGATTTGGATTTAGATTTGTCAATCGATCGAGAGGTTATCTTTTTGGAAAAAATTCATTTGAAGTTTGATAATTAGTGAAGTTTTTAATCCAAAAATGCAATACAAAAATATTCTCCATTTGCGGATGCATATGGCATGTGCGGACGTATGTCACAACGCACCTCGAAGGGACGCGACCCTTCGAGGCTCTGTTTGAGAATGAAGTGGTGACTTGCGCGCGTAAACCTGACACTTGCGGACACAGATGACCAGCGCAGGTCAAACCAGAGCTACTGGTTTTTGCCAAAATTACAACCTGCGGATGTAGGTGGGCTACCTGCGGGCGCAGGTGGTTGCGACATTCCAAAAAGTTGTTACTTTTCATTGAATCGTTGCTTCCTTTCTGAAGCACCACTTTTTGGCTATAAATACCTGATTTTTCCTCAGGCTTTGGCACAAAATTTGTGAAGTAAAAACACTTTTTTCTTCCTAAAAACTCGTGTGATCATCAAATCGTTGAGTGCGTTCGAAATTCTGCAAATTCGAGGTACCACTATTTCCTGAAGTGAATCATTTTATCTTGGAAGGATATATTCCAATAACCTCGGGTACTTGAAGGGAGTAAATTTCTTAAGGACATACCGTGAATGTGGTGGACTTGATTGTACATTTCTGTCTTCATCTTTTTCTTTACGGTTTTGCTATTTTCCAGAAAATAGTGGAAACTTCATTTTGATATTTTATAGTTGTTGAACTTGTGTTTGAAGTTGTTTGAACTTCATTGTTGTTAAATATAGATAACTAAACTAGAAAAACAACAATCTTAGGGAATTTACATTTGTTAATCTGTATTTTGTTTTCTGAAGATTAAAACCATTTGATTTTCTACTCTGTTTGAACCTGATAATGATTTAAAGATATAATAACTTTATCACGAGTCAAATATCATTCGATTGATGATTTAAAGAATTTTAAAACTTCGTTGTTAAACTAGAAACAAGTTGTTTAAAGTTCTAGACTTTGTTGTTAGTAATTCCAATACTAAATTGGTTGTCTCTTTATGACAGAAAAACGACTGTTGAAAATCAAGTCAAAGATGGAACGACTAACATTATAGCAAATACCGTTGCTACTTTGAGTCGTACAAATGCTGTTCCCACCATGGCACCGGTGAAAAAACCTGGAAAGTTTTTTTGGGGTTGATTTCAAGCGTTGGCAGTAGGAGATGTTCTTTTATCTGACTACTTTGAGTATGTAAAGGTTCATCAAGGAAAACATTCCAGAATTACCGATAGAAACTCTGAAAAAGGAACATTTTGTTGTAACTGAAGCTTGGAAACACTCAGATTTTTTGTGTAGAAATTACATCTTAAGTGGCCTGCAAGATGACTTGCATAACGTGTATACTATGATGAAGAGTTCGAAGGACCTCTGGGATGCTATAGAGAAAAAGTACAAAATAGAGGATGCCGGAATGAAGAAACTCATTGTTGCCATGTTTTTGGACTTTAAGATAGTAGACAGCAAAGCTGTAGTTACCCAAGTCCAAGAGTTGTAAGTAATAATCCACGACCTCTTTGCAGAAGGTATAAATTTAAATAATACAGGCTTTGAACAAATTAAGTTTGTTCTTGATATTCATATAAACTTTGATGTAGGTTTAGTGGTGAACGATGCTTTCCAAGTAGCAGCAATAATCGAAAAGTTACCATATTTATGGAAGGACTTCAAAAGCTACTTGAAGCATAAAGGCAAGGAAATGTCTGTTAAAGATCTCATTGTGAGGTTGAGGAGAAAAGAGGATAATAAGGCAGCGGAGAAGAGGTCTCATGGGAACTCAGCAATAAGTGGAGCAAATATTATTGAAGATGATCCCAACAAATCAAAGAAGAGAAATAATGCACAAGGAAAACAAGGCAATCCTCCTAAGAAAAAATTCAAAGGAAATTGCTCTAATTATGGCAAAGTTAGCCACAAGTTTGCTGATTGTCGAGCTCTTAAGAAGGGCAAGAAAAAAGATCAAGCCAACATGGCTGAATCCAAAGAAGAAATGGACAATCTATGTGCCATGCTTTCGGAATGCAATCCAGTTGAAAATCCTAGCGAGTGGTGGATTGATTCAGGTGCCTCCCGCCACGTGTGTGCCAACAAAGAACTATTTACATCATATGCTCTGGCTCAAGTTGATGAGAAGATATATATGGCCAACTCCTCTACAGAAAAAGTTGAAGGAACAGGCAAGGTTTGCTTGAAGATGACATCTGGCAAGGTGGTGACACTAAACAATGTCCGTCATATTTCGGAGTTGCGAAAGAACTTGGTTTCTACTTCACTTCTGACTAAGAATAGTTTCAAATGTGTATTTGTTTTTGAAAAAGTTGTAATTAGTAAGAATGAAGTGCATGTAGGTAAATGTTACCTCACCGAGGGCTTTTTTAAGATCAATGTAATGAATCTTAATATGAATAAAAGTTCTAGTTCTTCGTACTTACTTGAGTCAACTAAATTATGGCATGAACGTTTAGGACATGTCAATTATAAAACCTTCTGAAAACTGATTAGTTTGAAAGTTTTGCCTAACTTTGAGTGCATTAAATCAAAGAGTCAAACATGTGTTGAATCTAAGTATGCCAAGCATCAATATAAATCAGTTGAAAGAAATTCCAATCCCTTAGACTTAATTCGCACAAATATTTGTCATATGAAGTCGACAACATCTCGTGGTGGGAAAAAGTATTTCATAACTTTTATTGATGATTGCACTAGATTTTGTTATGTCTATTTGTTGAATAGTAAGGATGAAGCAATAGATGCATTTAGGAAATATAAAACTGAAGTTGAAAATCAGTTGGATAAAAAGATCAAATTAATAAGAAGTGATAGGGGTGGAGGGTATGAATCTCCTTTTGCGGAGATATGTTTGGAAAATGGAATTGCCCATCAAACTACGACCATGTATTCACCTCAATCAAATGGGGTTATGGAAAGAAACAACCGAATATTGAAGGAAATGATGAATGCCTTACTTATAAGTTCAGGTTTACCGCAGAACTTATAGGGGAAAACTATCCTTACAGCAAACTGAATACTTAATCGAGTGCCCCATAGTAAGACACAATCTATTCCATATGAGAAATGGAAAGGAAGGAAACCCAACTTGAAATATTTCAAAGAGTAGGGGTGTCTAGCCAAAGTCCAAGTTCCTATACCCAAAAGGGTGAAAATAGGACCAAAGATTATGAACTGTGTTTTCATCGGATATGCTACAAATAGTAAAGCATGTCAATTTTTGGCTCATAAATCCAAACATACAGATATCCATGATAATACGGTAATTGAGTCAGATAATGTTGAGTCTAAACGACCTAGGGATGAACTAAGGGAGAATGTACATAATGAAGAGAATCCAAGGCATAGTACACGTCAAAGAACATAAACTTCCTTCGAATAAGATTTTGTAACATTTCTTCTTGAAAATGAACCTTTAACATTTAAAGAAGAGATGTTGTCTACAGACTCATATTCTTGGAAACAGCAGCCAATAGTGAGATTGATTCAATCTTGAGCAACCATACTTGGGAGTTGGTTGATCTTCCTCCAAGAAATAAACCTTTAGGTTTTAAATGAATCATCAAAAGGAAAATGAAAGCTAATGGTACTATTGACAAATACAAGGCAAGACTTGTTGTGAAAGGCTTTAGACAAAAAAGAAGGCCTTGACTATTTTGACACATACTCACCAGTAACAAGGATAACGTCCATTCGAATTTTGGTTGTATTAGCTGATGTATATGATCTTAAAATCCATCAAATGGATGTGAAAACAACATTCTTAAATGGATAATTAGAGGAAGAAATTTACATGGAACAACCCGAGGGTTTTGTGGTTACTGGTAAAGAAAGAAAAGTGTGCAAACTTGTTAAGCCATTTTATGGACTAGAGCAAGCACCCAAATAGTGGCATGCAAAGTTTGACCAAACCATGTTGGCCAACGGATTCAAAATAAATAAATGTGATAAATGTGTCTACATTAAAGACACTCCGAATCACAAAGTGATTGTTTGTTTGTATGTGGATGACATGTTGATCATCAGTAGAGGCCTTTCTGACATAAATGCTACGAAACAAATGCTTGACAACAAGTTTGATATGAAAGACCTTAGAGTGCCCGATGTGATCTTAGGAATAAGAATTCATAGAAATACACAAGGGTTGGCATTGTCACAATCTCATTACATTGAAAAGGTACTTGACAAGTTCAAGTACTTGGATTTCAATATTGCCAAGACTCCATTAAACACGAGCTTTGCACTTCAAAAGAATTAAGGTGAAAGTGATTCACAATTGGACTATGTAAGAGTGTTGGGAAGTTTGATGTATATCATGAATTGTACACGACCAGATAGAGTGGGTGCACGAGTAATCCCAATCAAACTCATTGGATGGCAATGAAAAGAGTTTTGGTGTATCTAAAACCTACTCAAGACTTTGATTTGCATTATAACAAATATCCAGCGGTAATTGAAGGATATAGTGATGAAAATTGGATCACCGGATCAAATGAAGTAAAATCCATGAGTTGATGTGTTTACTTTAGGTGGAGGAGCAGTCTCATGAAAATCATACAAATAGACATGTATTGCCCGCTCTACAATGGAATCTGAATTTATCACATTAGATAGAGATGGCGAACAAGCTGAATGGCTCCAAAATTTCTTGGAAGATATTACTTATTATCCCAAACCATTGGCACCAGTATTCATACACTGTGATAGTCAAGTGGCAATAGGCAGGATATGAAGCATGATGTATAACGGTAAAACTCGTCATATAAGACGGAGACATAATACCTTTAGAGAACTTCTCTCTAGTGGAATTATCATGATTTACTATATAAAGTCAAAGGATAGTGTATCGAATACACTTACAAAAGGCGACAATGTGTCGAATCCACTTCAAAAGGCCTATCTAGAGAGGAAGTTGAAAGATCATTGAAGAAAGTCGGTTTAAGTCCTAGGACAAGTTATCGCAGCGGTAACTCTACCTAGTGGACTGGAGATCCCAAAAGCTAGGTTCAAGAAGATCAAACAAAGTTGTGACTAACGGTTCAACATTGTCAATTAACTCAACCCATGCTCATGATGAAGACAATGTTCAGGAAACAAGGATAAGGCTTATGGTTGAAAGCTTTTTAATGTTTTCTAAGTTTAGCAGGTATGACCAAATAGTTTTGATCAATAGAATTTAATGTTTAGGAGTCACCTATGTGAGGGTGAAGTGGAAGCCGCTTCAAGGAGAATGACAGTAAAGGCCTATTCTCAAAGCTCTCATGAAACTAGGTTGTGTTCATTGCTGAAACTAACAAAATTGTGAGAACCATAAATGGTAAAAGGCTAATTGTGTGACTTTTGTTGTCTAGGTGTACATTAAAGTTCGACGGTTCAAAGATATCACATCTACCGATTGACCGAGTGCATCTAATGCAAGTTCACTACGGAAAGTTCAAAAGGAAACGTACTTATCTAGATGTAATTAGTCTTTTCTTGTTGATCACACACTTTCCATAAATCTTTTGATAAAATAGTCATTCCCCATTCGTTTAGGGGATTGTTGGGTTCTAAGTGAAAGTGAATGGAAAATGGAGGGAAGGAAAATAGAGGGAAAAGTGAAAATGTGAAGTTCACTTTAAAGGAAGAGTGTTTCTCCCACAAACATTCTTATGATTATATTGGAAAACATTCCTTCATGTGGATAGTGAGGCAAGAACCAGATAAACCTCACGTCGTTGGTGTCGCTCACTTGGCTTCGAATTTAGAATTGGATTTGGAAAATGATCAATCGAGAGATTATCTTTTTGGACAAAATTCATTTGAAACTTGATAGTTAGTGAAGTTCTTACTCCAAAAATCCCATACAAAAATATTCTCTATTTGCGGATGCACATGGCATGTGCGGACGCATGTTAGAACGCACCTCGAAGGAACGTGACCCTTTAAAGCACTGTTTGAGAACGAAGTGGCGACCTGCGTGTGCACACCTGGCACCTGCGGACGTATGTGACCAGCGCAGGTCAAACCAGAGCTACTGGTTTTTACGAAAATTGCAACTTGTGGATGACGGTGGTCGCGACGTTCCAAAAAACTACAACTTTTCATTGAATCATTGCCTCCTTTATGAAGTGCGACCTTTTGGCTATAAATACCTGATTTTTCCTCAGGTTTTGGCACGAAATTTATGAAGTAAAAACACTCTTTTCTTCCTAAAAAATCAAGTGCGATCATCAAATCGTTGAGTGATTTTGAAGTTTTGCAAATTTGAGGTACCACTATTTGCTGAAGTGAATCATTTTATCTTGGGAGGATGTAACACCCCGTATATTCCCAACCCCTAATTTGATTGATTGGTGACCTAGGATGTACTTATGAACCTTAGCTACGCAAGCACTAAGTATGTGCGTTGCATTGGTTTTGGATAAAACATTTGATATCGTACTAGCCAATTGTCACACCCCGAATCCTAACGAGGCGTGATTGGCACCTGAAGCCGATATGGCCCGAGAGAACCAACTTTTGCTTATGTTCGTTCATATGCATGCCCCAAGAAATATCATTACCATGTGAGAACTTACCATGCTAATAACGACATTCATGAAACATGTGCTAAATATATATACATATGTGAAACTTGGCCGACAGGGCCATCAAGTCGTCACGGACATACACCTCTCACATTTGTCTTCCCACAACTGTCTACAAAGCCTCTACAGATACATGACCATGTCTATACAATATTTACATAATACCAAAACCTAGTGTTCACGTGTGACTTGGGAAGCCCCGAAGCAACTGGAGCTCACCACAGACCTGTATACGACCCCCAGCTTACTGAAGAGGTCTACTAATTCCTGCACCTGCACATGTAAGGTAAGTCCCCCAAGAGGGGTCAGTACAAAGAATGTACTGCGTATGTAAGGCCATAATCAAACCACATCAGTACATAAGAACTTCAATGGAAGTAATTATAAGAAAACACCATATGTGGAATTTTGTACAATGCTCCTTTTAGTGTCATTTATGATCATTCATACATAATAACAATATTTGTGGAATCAATATAAGAGAAATAGCTAATGTGAATAAACTTTCTTTCTGTGTGTGGGAAACCATGTATATTACGTTCTTTACTTCTCTTGCTTTCATATTCATTTATCTTTATTGTTCTACCTATGCTAGGCTGTTTTGTAGCCCCTGGGATAAGATGAACCCATGCTAGGTACTTTGACCCCTGGGATGTCATATGAACCAATGCTAGGCTTATCGCCCCTGGAATGTCATACTATGTGAACCCATGCTAGGATTTCGTGTCGCCCCTGGGATGTCATGAGATAACCCATGCTAGGCTTATCGCCCCTGGGATGTATCGTGATAACCCATGCTAGGCTTATCGCCCCTGGGATGTATCGATGTATCGGGATCGACCCATGCTAGGCTTTTTTATCGCCCCTAGGATGCCACCCGTGTTATTGGGATCGACCCATGCTAGGTATTTAACCCTTGGGATTCCACCCATTACACATTGCTTCTTTATTTCATTACTCTTTCTTTCATTGCTCTTTCTTTCATTCAATGAGTGATACTTTGATGAAGAAAACATTCTTGAAACTTGAAACATAACATGTAATACTTCACATCTTTACTCTTATAAGATTGACATCTTTACTCGTGATGGATAGGTACATTGATTGTTCATTACTTCTTTCATTACTTGTGAGAGATTGGTATTTTAGTAGTTACAATGTTATAGAACTTTGGAACATGATTGGAACATTAATCAATGAGTGAGAATCATGTGAATAGGCAGTATTGGAAACATAGCCTTCATGAAAACATAACACTGTTGGAACCATTGGACAATGATCAATGAACAAGATACATGAGTATAACCACTATTGAAACCTTGGAACATACCTCATTGGACTTTTGGAACATTGCTAATGAATATGAGACATGTATATAACTCTATTGGAACTTAGACCATGACATGATGGGAACAAGGTTATTCAACTAAACAAGCTCTCTTGACCTCCTTACTCTCGTTGCGATAGTTCTCTTAAACTTTACAATATATGACAACTTAAGAACTTCCATCCATGAATAAGAACTAAGTGGGTCATGATTCGTCTAGGAGTAAAACACATATGAATAACATTATATCAACCTTAGTTGGACTACTATAGAACCCCCTTGGAATAGAACACTTTTGGGACCTTAGGACAATGAGCACTAATTAAGACACATGAACATAGCCACTATTGAGCTTTTGGAACCTTATCAATGCATATGAGACATGTGATTCACAAGTGAGCAATGTGGAAGAAATATGAGACCATTACCCCTGGTAACCGAAAATAGGATATCTTAGAACATTTGGAACTTTTGACATGTTAGCCAGTGAACACAATTCAACCAATGGTCCTGATTCATATGATTCACCATTGACCAATAAATAAGGAACATATGAGTAACTCTAGCCAATTCTCGGATACGGAATACCTTAGGGTATTTCGGAATCAAATGAGTACCATGACAATGTGAACACCATATGTTGCAGAAGGAAATAGGAGAATAACCTTACATACCTTCACTTCCAAGTATGAATATACAAGCCTATGTATGAACACAATAGCCCAGCTTCTTCCTTACGTCTTACTCTACAATACAAGTCCATACCGGAACGTACATTAGCAACTAGTCACTATAAAGGTGTACAAGACGACGATGAACCATGCAACTACCACATAACGTCATGTCACCCCTTTACAGTACAATCCAATGCATTTCCATATCAACAACATCATAACATTACACACATTGACCAAAATATCATACACCAATAGCATGTCACACCACACGTACCCTTTACGCTTTTCCCTTTATCATCCCGTCGTATTTAATCCTTTATAACAACATATGAACAACCTTATATACTTCATACAGTCCAAAACACCTTCATACGATACTTTAAAGTCATTAAAATGACACCACAAGTTGATAATTATATCCAAAGAGGGTATCGGGGCTTCCGGGGATCAAAGGAATACGAAAACAAACAAAACAAAATTCTGGGCTGACCTGCGCAGCCACCTGCGCCCGCAGGTCTGCCACCTGCGCACGCAGATGGTCCTTGGCAGCAGCCAGTGCCATCTGCGTTGGCATCTGCGCCCGCAGATGCCCTCGTCTGCGGGGGCGGATGCCCATTTTGGTCCGAAATGGTTTCTTTTGGGTCTTTTAATTCCATAAATGGTCCATGATCATCACCAAACATATTTGAACATATTTTTGATCATCTTAACCATCAACATCAGCCATGGTCTCACAACACACATAGCAACACTCAAAACCACATTTCACGGACAATACAGCACCAAAACCATAACCAAATTCGCAATAACAATTCCAAACGTTATACACAAGGATTAAACCAAGTAAGACTAAAATCACATCTCACATGTCAATATTTACTCCATAAAATTCCTTCCCTTCAAAACCACAAGGCCATGGGCAAGTTTACAAAACAAACCACCCTCCGATTTAAGCAAACATGTAACCTTTCACTTTTGTGAACTTCTCAATATTCCATCAACATGACCAACATCATATACACCATGTATCATGCATAAAATATACGAATCCATCAATATAAACACTTACCAAGTCTTACCACTTGATGATCTTGGCCAAAGGAGTGATGAGGGTTCTTGAGAGCAAAGGAGTTTTTGTTGGAAAATTCTAGAAAAGTTATGAGAGTTCAATGCCAATAAATCTGATTTTTACCCCATTATATAGCCTCCTAATGGTGCCTATTAACCACCCACTTGGTCCAATCCTCTTATTTTAAATTGGCCAATGGAAGACTAAACAAGAATGGATCAAAATTCTCTTTTGGGCCATGTCTTCCTCATAAATTTGGGCTTCCTTTAAGGCCCAATTTGCACAAGATTTTTACATGTCCAATATTTAATACATCAAGCCCACAATTTAATACATAATTAATCAAATCTCTCATGTTGTCATATTTCCATAAACGTACATGTAGTCGTATAGGTTTGACAACATACGGAGTGTTACACCTCCCACGAGGGTCTAATCCCTTGTACTAGGCCCAATTTCAATTAACTCATCAATAACATTACCTAATACATACCTTTGGCTTTCAACACTTAAGTATACATTATCCAACATTGTCAAGTAGGGTTTGGTAAGTACGGGGTGTTACATCAATGTGACTAGACTCTTGTATGAGGAGATAGAAACTTTTTGGAACATTTTAGGAGCGATAAATGACGCTTGAATGACTCCTAAATAAAGGTTCTTAAAGACAAGAGGCAAGCTAAAGAGTTGAACTTGAAGTATCTAACCGAATCCGCAAAGAAAAGTCGACAAAATGAAAAATTAAAAAAAAAAAATATAGTGGGGCGCGCCCAGGGGCGTGCTAGGCCGCTTTGGGCTGAAATTTTCAGCCCAGAGGCAGCATTGGGGCGCGCCAAGCGGCGTGCCGGGGTGGTTTTCGCCAAAATTTTTCTTTGACTATTATGATGTATATAAGACCCTTGAGTCATGGTATCATAACTCCATCATAGTAGGACTATTCTTAAGCGCGTTTAGCATCTGAGTTGGGGTTAATTCGTCGTCACAAGTATTTTAACAAATTTTGTTCACATAAGTTATGAGCGACTAGAATTTCTATTTTTACGATTGAGGCTACGAATGGGAATCTCGTAAGTGAATATTATCGAGAAATTTATAGAATTATTTAAACGTGAGATAAATGATGGATTACACATTAATTTTAGTGGGCTAAGATAATATATGTGTTAATGGGCCAATTTGAGGCCCAAAATAGAGCCAAAATGCATGGCCCAATGGGTCAAAAGACCCATTCTTCCATTGACTAAGTAAGCACACATGTAATATTGGATAAGCATGAAGACAAGGCCTATATAAAGGGGGGAAAATCAGATTTTATTTCCTATAGACACACATAACATTTTCTAGAATTTTCAAGACAACTCTCTTTGGCTCTTCAAACCCTAAGACACTCTTTGGACAAGATCATCATCTTCCAAGCTTGGGTAAGTGATTATTCTTATGGATTAATATATTATATGCATGGGAGAGTATGTAGATCATGGTGGTTATGTCTAGAAGGGTAAATAATACATTCTTGTTTTTTTGCTAAAAGATGTGTTATCCATGGGATTGTAACTTGAAATATGACTTGTGGTTTTGATAAAAGAGCATGGTATGGATGAAATATCAACATGTATGGTGTGATTATGTTATTAAATTTTTTATTTTTCGATAAGTGTAAATTATGGGATTTGGGCCGATATGTGATATGAGGTGTATTAAGGTGACTTGATGGATTAATTGTGACATGGTGTTCATGAGAAAGTGTAAAGGAGAAACTTTGTTGTGAAATGCTATTGGTATGTGATGTTGTGGTCAATGTATGGCATGATTGGGGTATTGTTGGTATGACAATGCCGTAAATGGTATTGTAGAGAAGGAAATGACATTTTAAAGACAAACATGTAACTCATTGTTGTCATATGCATTTGTAAGATAGTTGGTGGTTAATGTTGGTTCCGTTATGTACTTGTGATGTAGAGTGAAACGTAAGGAAGAAGAGGAATTGTTGTGCTCACATATTGGATTGTGTATTTATATTGGGAAGATAAGGTATGTAAGGTTACTCTTTCCGTATCTTTCTGCAGCACATATTAGTCACATTGCCATTGTACCTATTCTATTCCGAAACGTTCAAAGGTATCCCATTTTCGATTATTAACTATTGTTACTCACATGTTCCTTATTCATACATCAATTGTGATTCACATGACTCATGTTATTTGGTTAATGTTCCAATTCCCAATAATGTTACAATTATCAAAAGTATCAATCTCTCACAAACAAAAGTATCAATCTCTCATAAGTGAATGTATTAATCTCTCATGAGTGAGCGTATCAATCTTATGAAAGTAAGGACTGAAGTAATGTATATACATGTTCCCAATTGATGATCCAATCACCCATGTATCACTCACATAACTGTGTAAAGGAAATAAGATTGTAAAGAAGTAATGTACACATGGTTACTTCATGTTTCATTGAGTATGGATCACAATCTAAAGGGTATAAGTTCAAGATGGAATAAACCCAATATTATGCTATGTTATTTATTATAGCCCACCAAAGGTAGAGGTCCGGTATTATACATATATATTTATTATAGCCCATCAAGGTGCAGGTCCGGTATTATACATATATATATATTATAGCCCACCAATGGTGGAGGCCCGGTATTATATACGTATTTATTATAGCCCACCAATGGTGGAGGCCCGGTATTATATACTTACCTATAAAGTGATGATCCATAAGGTATTATGAACCACTAACTAGTTGAGTGAACAGGAATGAAGATAGGTGTAAAAGAGATAAGAATATATCCCTTGCATGAATATATAAATATGAAGGTTATTATAAGAATGATGATGATACGAGTGAATGATCAAGTAATGAAAATAATAGAAGTAATGAACATGGTTCCACATATTCAGAACGGAGGTCTATTCATATTGATTATTCTCTTACGCTTCATTTCTTGGAAGTACTTATGTATTATACAGTTTCATATGGCCTTACATACTCAGTACTTTCTTCGTACTGACCCCTCTCGGGGGAATTACCTTACTTGCTGCAGGCACAGGTGCTAGTAGACCTTCTCAGTAGGCTACGGGATATCCGCAAATTGTTAGTGAGCTCCAGTTGGTTCGGGGCTTTTTCGAGTCATTATGCACATTGGTTTGATATTGTTTATGAGTATAGAGCGGGGTGTTGTCCCTACTCTAGGTTTGTAATAGTCGTGTATCTGTAGACTCTTTGTAGACTTATGTGGGAAGCTGAATGTAAGATATGTACGTTCATTTTGAATTGATGGCCCTAACAGCCAAAGTTTCATATATTGCACATGTTGTCATGACTTCCGCCATTGATGTTTAATTACATGAGATATAATGATGTTCACACAGAGACATGCATATGAGTGTTCATGAGCAAAGATTGGTTCTCTCGGGCCTCATCGGCTTCGGGTGCCAGTCCGGCCCGAATGGGATTCGGGTTGTGACAGAGGATATATTCCAATAACCTCGGGTACTTGAAGGGAATAAATTTCTTAAAGACACATCGTGAATGCGGTGGACTTGATTCTACATTGCTGCCTTCATCTTCTTTTTTTTTTTTTTACGGTTTTGATATTTTCCAGAAAATAGTAGAAACTTCATTTTGATAGTTCATAGTTGTTGAACTTGTGTTCGAAGTTGTTTGAACTTCATTGTTGTTCTTGAACTTAATGTTTGAAGTTCTTGTTGTTAAATATAGATTACTAAACCCTGAAAACAACTACTTTTTCAATGGAAAACATTTTCCTTCATACTAAACATACCCTCCGTTTGCTCAGTTTTCATCCTTTCATTTTATTTTACTATTTTCTGAAAATAGTTTGTATATTAATTTGCTATTCATATGTATATTTATTAAATACAAAATTTGAATAACAATCTTAAGAAAATTATTATATATTTTGATTAATCTTGCCTACAAACACTTTATAAAGTTTCACCAGGAAGTTGCACAAACGATTTGGTTGCAAGGGCTTGTAATCTCAGAAAAGTGAGTATTCAAGGGCAAATGGCTGATTTTCTTGAAACTAACAAGGGAGGATTCAGAAATTTTGCAAAGCTAAAGTTTCTGGAACATCTGAAGCTGTTGAATGATTTTGGCAGTTCCATGAGCAATGCGAATATACTGGGGGCGGTTAGAATGCCTTGGGGTCCTAAAGCTGAAAGAAAATGCATTTTGTGGGACGATGTGGGATTGAGAGATTGGATGTTTTAGCCAACTCAAGGTATTGTTCATTCAAAAGGCAGACTTTGAAAGGTTTTAGCCAAACCTTATATTCCAAAGACTTAAGTGCCTTGTTCTTATATCCTGTGATAAGCTTGAGGCTGTGCCATTTGAGTTGGCTGGTGTACGTAGCCTTCAAGTTATGACCCTCGAGAACACAAATAAGGCGATCAAATATGTAAAAGCAATAGCATGCAAGAAGAGAGAGAGTCAAGCTGCAGGGAGTTCCAAATTCAAGCTCACTATATTGCCCCCCGAAGCAGCTGATTGCAACGCCAAACAGTGAAGTTGAAAAAAAGTCAGTTGAATTTATTTATTTTTTAGATGATTTTAAATCTTGATAATGGTTTTCACTAAATATATGTCTATATACATTAGTGCTGGTATAATATTCATTTGATGAGCTGGTATCCATTTATCCTTAAATATTAGAAAGATACTATGTGTATATGATATGCGTTCTATTTCGTAGAATGATCATGTATATATATTTCATAATTATTCCCCGGACATAGAATTGCATTATCAATTAACTATTGTTTCCCCTAAAATTTTGCACCGCACTTTGCTCAAAATAAAAGGGTAGATTGTTAGTCCACCTTTCAGGAACGAATCAGGACCATATGGACAAATAACCAGAGTATTGATATGGTGTCACTGCGTTTCATGTTTGCTGCAGCAGTCCAATCATCTGTGAGAAAAACTGTTTTCCTTCTGTTTATTCAAGCTTTGTGAAGTTGACAATGAGCGTGTGTTTAATTTGGAGATATAGTGGTGTCTAGCCAATAATTCTATTTCTCATCAGGTGATTCTTGATGATCACTAACCTTGGTAGCCTTCCCATTCTCTCCTTTTTCCTCTGCATAGCACTAGTAATGTCTACAGAATTTAGGGAAATTTTCATATTCCAACTTTTGTGTGTTTGTTGTGAACCCAATACTGGACAATGAAACAGTTGAAGAGTTCAGGTCTGAAGGTCAGCTATGCAGAAGCAAAAGGGTGAGCCTCCCAATAGCCTATTCTTGTCAAAGGAATCAGTGAAACACCAATCCATACTCTACAATAACAACAATCAGTGAAGACCGTAATTTCTCTCAATTATCCAAAACATAAAAGACACAGCAGGTCATAAAGTAGCTCAAAGAACCTTGAACTCAAATGCATGCAAGTCACAAGATAGAACTACAACTCTAACTAAGACCAATTGATCCAATTTCATTCACAAAAACTTTCCGAGTTGTATAACACATTGCAAGTTTCCAACAAAATTGATCCAATTCCAACAAAATTGATCCAATTCCATTCATCACAAAAACGTTCCGAGTTGTATATCATAACAGCAAGTTGATAGCGCCATCAAATTTAAAATTATCAAAACAAGTCAATTCTATATTACACAGCTA
Source organism: Capsicum rhomboideum (assembly GCA_031232105.1). NCBI lineage: Eukaryota > Viridiplantae > Streptophyta > Magnoliopsida > Solanales > Solanaceae > Capsicum > Capsicum rhomboideum. The sequence continues at coordinate 156,426,229 of CP124714.1, forward strand.
TGAATTGTTCACTTTAGATCCATTTCAAAACTAGGAGTTGATTTATTCTAGAACTGTTGAGATGCAGAACCGATATTGCCCTTGTCTGAGCCAACCTTTCTTGGCAACAAATTCTAGTGAAAATGAGCGGGACGCCTCCATTAGCAATTGTAACATTACCCAAAAGCTTGCTCAGCTCCTCACCATTCCTCACAGCCAACAAAATGTGACTCGTCAATATATGATTCTTGTTATTCCTTGCTGCATTTCCAGCGAACTCCAACACCGACATTAAGAGAGTATAATAAATTTATACTCAAGAGATTGTACTAGTTTTTTTCACATCAAAGAATCCAACTCCAACATCACAATCTCCAGTTAATCAATAACATTAAAATAGATAAATCTCTAAACACCATAACCAACTCGTCAGTTGTTTGTCGCAGTCCATTACTAAACATGATTATCCAACCATCAACACAATTAATCACACAATACCGATTCTCCAATTGTTGATCCATTAACAAAGCTAATACACAAAAATTAACACGGATTATGATCAAACATAACCACCATTACATACATAAATAACAAAAAACAAAACTGACAAAGAGATAACTTAGAAGTCAAATGAAACCAAATGAATCACCACAACCACTCCAATTTATCTAGCACAATTTTATAGTTAATTTGTTCCTAAAATAACAACATACATGAAATAAATTCAACTTTAAACTTCTCATTTCTACATTTAATAAGAAGCTATTTTTGGCTACACAAATGCCACACTAAATTCAACTTACAATCACAAATGTTATGTTATTACATGTCTAAACCCACAAATATCAAAAGAATCCTTCTTTCTTAAACTTGAAACATATTCAAACTGTGCCACATAAATTGGAGTAAATTTGAATTCAATCGACCAAAACAAGTAAAAACAATCATATAAATTGAAGTACATTTGAATGCAAACGACTAAAACAAATAAAAATAATCACTTAAATGAAGTAAATTTGAATTCGATCGACCAAATCAAGTTAAAAAAATCAACATATATTGAAGTAAATTTGAATTCAATTGACCAAGTCAACTACAAACAGTCACATTAATGAAGTAAATTTGGATTCTATCAACCAGATCAAGTAAGAAAATCACATAAAATGGAGTAAATTTAAATCCAATAGATCAAATCAAGTAAAAACAATTGCATAAATGAAGTAAATTTGGATCAAGCAACCAAATCAAGTATAAAAATCTCATAAATTATAGTAAATTTGAATTAAATCGACTGAATCAAGCTAAAAAAAAAAAGACATAGATTGGAGCAATAGACCAAATCATGTAGTAATATCACAAAAATTACTTAGGAGGCAAGGTATTCAAGGACAACATATAGATAAATCGTTGCACCAACGCCAACATGCTCAGCATACTTCCCATTTCTATGGCTATGGGCGATCCTACCAATGGGGAATTGGAGAAACGCCTTTAAAGATTGAGACATCGATTTTGATGCCTATGTTTCCCTCTACCAGCAGCGCCCTTGCATGATCTACCACCAGAACTCATTTTATTCGATGAAAGAGAAACCCTAAATTTGGCTCTCGATTTCTATGTTGTTGTTTCAGTGTGTATGGTGAAATAGGAAGAGAGTATATATGGATTGTATACATAGGAGTAAATGTTGTGCGCTGAGAGGTGGAATTGATAGGAACGAGGATCGCCAATGTAGAAGTGGGCCTACAATGTTTAAGAGTATTGCGAGGGAGATCAATCTGGAAAAGCGAATGACATGTTTTTGTTTTTTGTAATTTTGCAGTTTAGTATTAATATTTGTTTGGGATACTACTAACTATGTTGTTGTGTAACTTTTTTCCGTTTGATTTAAAATGACCAGCTCTGAAATTGGTCTATAAAAATCTCGTCACTTTTCCACATCATGACAACTCCTCATGGGAAACTATCAACACTTATGTCGAGTTGTTATCACTCCTTAGTCTCCAATGGTTTACCGTAGTAGTTAGTTGCAGTAGACTAGTAATTATTTGTTGTAGACTAGTATTTATTTCAGTATTTATCATTTACAGTTTCTATTAGTTAATATTTCTTAGTAGTTGTTTTCAGTTTCTCATTCTAGTAATGTTAGGAAGTCATGTCCTAGTCTCTAGGAGTAGTTATTTAAACTCCAGGTTTATTCAATGAAAGATAAGGAGAAAATTATTAAAGTTTTTGAGTACTTCAAACTCAAGAGATTGTAGGTTCTCTCTAAACGAACCAACACCATAGGTCAAAAAAAGAAAACATCTTTTCAAACTCCTTATTCAGTCTACATATTTGATTTTGTCTTGCAACATCCCATAGCTAGATCCAAATCCGGGGATCGTAACAATTTTGGTATCAGAGCCGGGAGTTATGGAAGATCAAATTCAACATCAACTGGCACAATTGGTGAACCTATTCTAGGAGGAGCGTGTAGCCAATTTTGCCAGACAGGAAGCAATAAATACTCGCTTAGATGCGCTCACAAAGGATTTAGCATATTCGGAAGTCGATTCTAAATCCACTGAACATACCAATTAGAATCGAGGTTGGAAGGGTAAAAAGACAGTGGCAGGAGGGTCAGGATTAGAAATAGGAGGAAGTTCCATCATTCCTCGTTATACAAGATTAGATTTCCCACAATTTAATGGCCAACAGGACCCTTTGAGATGGTTGAACAGATGTTAGCATTGCTTTCGACACCAACAAACACCAGAAGAAGAAAATATTGGAATTGCTTCTTTTCATTTGGAAGGAATTGCACAACTAAGGTTTCTTCAACTAGAGAAAGATATGCCCCAATGCACTTGGGATGAGTTCAAACGTCAATACAATCTTCATTTTGGACCACCAATTAGAATTCAAAAGTTAGGAGAATTGGCTAAGTTATGTCAAGTTGGATCGGTGGCAGATTACCAAGAAAAGTTTGAGCAATTGGTTTCAAGGGCTGGTACTCTAACACAAGCGCATAAGATTGAACTTTACATTAGTGGTCTTGCAAATTATATAGCAATTGAGGTAGAGTTGCATAATCCTCCAGATTTAGCTACGACAATGAGTTTATCCCGGCTTTATGAATGCAAGGAAAAACCCATTTGTTCACAACTATTAGATAATTGCAAATCAAAGACAACAAATTTCTCACCTCAACAAAAAACCAGATTTGTGAAGAAACTGACCAGATCTGAAATGGAGGAAAGGCGACTTAAGAGACTTTGTTTCAACTGTGATGAACTGTTCAACCAAGGTCATCAATGGAAGAAATTATTCTGGATTGACTTTATAGACGATGAGGAAGAATTTATTGAAAAGGAGGGAAATACCAATACTTTCCATACTTAAACGCTTGAGTTCAAGCGCGATTTGAAAGAGGGGAGTAATATTATCACTCCTTAGTCTCCAATGGTTTACAGAGTAGTTAGTTGCAATATACTAGTAATTATTTGTTGTAGACTAGTATTTATTTAAGTATTTATCTCTTTGTAGTAGTTATTTATATTTTCTACTAGTGGTTTTCAGTTTCTCATTCCAGTAATGTTAGAAAGTCATGTACTAGTCTCTAGGAGTAGTTATCCTATTAGTATTGTATTTAAACTCCAAGTTTATTCAATGAAAGATAAGGAGAAAATTATTAAAGTTTTTGAGTACTTCAAACTCAAGAGATTGCAGGTTCCCTTTTAACGAACCAACACCATAGGTCGAAAAAAGAAAACATATTTCTAGACTCCTAATTCAGTCTACATATCTGATTTTGTCTTGCAACATCCCATAACTAGATCCATATCCGAGGATCGTAACACGAGTATTGTCCACGAAGTTGATAAACTCCGATAGTGAAAAATGATTTTTCATTCATTTAGTGGCCGACAAATTGTCGATGCTCAATTCAACAAGTAAATGGAATTAAGTTCTATCCTTACATGACTAGTGTATGCTAGTGAAAGCATCCTAGGAAGTATAAAGGGGCTAACCTGAAGAGTAATTTTCCTAAATGGTCACTCATGTTTGAGAATTCGCCAACTAAAACCACTTCTGTTTTTTCAGGACTACAATATCAATATTTTTCTTAAAATATACTTAACACAATAAAAGGAACTCCTTCTCTCCTAGTTGGATGTAATATCACATTAAACCTTTTTTTAATAAAACTTCTATTTGACAAATCAACCCAATTAATGCAATATCACATTCAATCTAATACCACAATGGATGATCCTTCTACAATATCACCCACTTAATTCCATTTACTTGTTGACTTCAGCATCGACAATTTGGAGACCAAGTCGAGGGGTCATCTTCCGCAGCCAATCGGGGTCATGGAGCCGGCCTCCCCGCCATCCCCCCCTGCCCCCCCCCCCCCCACATAACGGAAGTACGTAGAAACCTTGATCTGTTTACTTCCTCCTTTAATAAGATCGGGATGAGGAGTCGGTCTCTAAATGAATGAAAAATCATTTTTCACTATTGGAGTTTATCAACTTCATGGACATATTCGACATAAGTTTTGATAGTTTCCCATGAGAAAATGTCATAATGTGGAAAAGTGACGAGCTTTTATTAGACCAAGTTCAGAGCTTGTCATTTAATTCAAAGGGAAAAAAATTACACAAAAACATAGCTAGTATGATGTTCCCAAGCAAATATTAATCCTAAGCCGCAAAAGTACAAAAAATTGCCATTCGCTTTCTAGAGTAATCTTCCTAGCAATACTCAAAACAATGTAAGCCCACTTCTACACTGGCAATCCTTGTGCCCATCAATTACACCTATCAGTGCACAACATTTACTCCTATTTATACAATTCATACTGTCTTGCTCTTTCACCATATGCACTAAAACAACAACATACAAATTGAGAGCTAGATTTAGGGTTTCTCTTTCAATGAAAAAATGAGTTCTAGTGGTGCATCCGGCGAGGGCAGTGCCGGTGGAGGGAAACCAAGGGCATCAAAATCAGTGTCTCGGTCTTCAAAGGCGGGTATCTGATTCCCCATCGGTAGGATCACCCATTGCCTTAGGAATGGGAAGTATGCTGAATGTGTTGGCACTGGTGCACCGGTTTATCTATCTACCGTCCTTGAATACCTACGTGTTGAGGTAATGAATTTTGTGATTTTTTACTTGATTTGGTTTATTAAATTCAAATTTACTCCAATTTATGTGACTTTTACTTGATTTGGTCTATTGAATCCAAATGTACTTCATTTATGCGATTGTTTTTACTTGATTTGGTCAATTGAATTTAAATTTACTCCAATTTATGTGATTTTCATACTTGATTTGTTTCTTAATCCAATTTTACTTCATTTATGCTATTGTTTTTACTTGATTTGGTCGATTGAATTTAAATTTACTCCATTTTATGTCTTTTTTAATTGGATTTGGTCGATCGAATCCAAATTTACTTCATATATGCGATTGTCTTTACTTGGTTTGGTCGATTAAATTCAAATTTATTTCAATCTATGTAATTATTTTTTTACTTGATTTGGTCGATTGAATTCTTACTTCCTTTAAGTGATTATTCTTTACTTGATTTAGTCGTTTGAATTCAAATGTACTTCAATTTATGAGATTATTTTTACTTGTTTGGGTCGATTGAATCAAATGTTCTCCAATTGATATGATATTTTTCTTGATTTGGTCTATTAGATTCAAATTTACTCCAATATATGTGACATAGTTTGAATATTGTATAAGTTTAAGATAGAAGGAATATTTTGATATTTGTGGGTTTAAACATGTTATAACACAACATTTGTAATTATAAGACTTGAAATTGTGGCATTTGTGTAGCTAAAAATAACTTCTTATTAAATGTATATGAGAAGTTTAAAGTTGAATTTATTTCATGTATGTTGTTCTTTTAGGAACAAATTAACTATAAAATTGTGCTACATAAATTGAAGTGGTTGTAGTGATTAATTTGGTTTCATTTGACTTCTAATTTATCTATTTGTGAGTTTTATGTTTTGTTATTTATGTATGCAATGGTGATTTTGTTTGTTCATAATCTATGTTAATTTTTGTATGTTAGCTTTGTTAATGGATTAACACTTGGAGAATTGGTATTGTGTGATTAATTTGTGTTCAATGGACTGCAACAAACAATTGAAGAGTTGGTAATGGTGTTTAGAGATTTTCTTAGTTGAATGTTATTTATAAATTGGAGATTGTGTTGCTGGAGTTGGATTCTTTGAAATGAAATAACTTGTACAACCTTTTTAGTTTAAGTTTATTATAATTTCTTAATCTGGGTGTTGGAGTTGGCTGGAAATGCAGCAAGAGATAGCAAAAAGAACTATATAATGCCGAGACACATTCAGTTGGCTGTGAGGAATGATGAGCAAGTTATTTGGTAATGTTACAATTGCTAATGGGTCACCCGCCCATTATTCACCATAATCTGTTTCCCACAAAGGCTTTCTCAGGAAAGGGCTATATCGATTCTGTGTCTGAAGAGTTTTAGAATAAATCAACACTAGTTTTGAAATGGATATGAAGTGAACAATTCATAGCTATGTAATATAGAATTGGCTCTTGTTTGGTAATTTTGAATTCGAAGGCTCAACTTACTACTCGCAAAATTTTTGTGATGAATGATATTTGATCAATTTGGCTGTCAACTTGCAATCTGATAAACACCTCGGAAAATTTTGTGAATGGAATTGGATCAATAGGTCTGAGTTAGGTTTGTAGTTCTATCTAGTGACTTGCATTTAAGTTCAAGCTTCTTTCAATTACTTTATGACCTTCTACTTTAGATGGCTTGCTACATTCAACTATTGAACGGAAGTTTCTCCTGAACTTTAGGTTACTACACCTGCGGTAATTCTAATGAAGGAACTTCAACGGGGTATTAGATTGAATCCTTAACTACCTTCGGGGCCAAAGACATTTCCAGGGAGAGCTAAAAAACTCAACCGAACACCACAATGGGGGATCCTTCTACGAAATTGCTACGACTAACTTCCTCACACTTTTAAATTGGAAAAATAGCTAAAATGAGAGTTCGGTCACATCATTTTACCCTAAAGAGAAATTCAAAAACAAAGGGGAAAATACTGAAATTTTTGGATACATTATTATAATAACCAAGAGGAATCAAATGCTGAAATTTTTCACAAAGATTGAAAATAAATATGGTAAAAGGGATGGCCAAGGCGTACAAGTTACAACTATGTACTCTTCAACTGCTTGATTCCAAGAATATTACTACGACCGCATGTTGGTCTAGAAAGCTCCCAACTCTGTATTGTGAAAACTTTCTCTATCGATTTATGTGTTTTCAATATAGACTCCTTGACATAAATTGCAGCATGAAAAGTACCTTAAATGTGACAAATAATAGAAACAGATGCAATAGGAGGAATTCAGAAAAGAGGTTTCACAAAAAATGGTATTGTTGATACGACAATTTGAATTAAACATGCAAAAAAGTACTAACACAATTCTTTACTTTCTAGCAACAAAAATATTTATCTGATCAAAAAACACAACTTTTTCTTATTACAAGACGTAATTTGATGCCCACTCATGTATTAACACACTAAAATACTCTAAAACATAATCATAAATTAGAAATCTCAACAAAATCACCTTGCAAACCAACAAAGACGGTCGTGTATTAGCAGGATAAAATATAAAACATAAACATATAGTAAAAGTTTAAACGGACTCAACTTTTGCAAATCAATAGCCAGACATAGCTGATTTTTCCTTTTGTATAGAGTAAAAGATGGCATCTCACAGTCAAATTGTCACGTCCCGAGTTCCAACGGGGCGGACATGCTACCCGAAGCCGTTGAGCCCCGAGAGAACCAACCTATACATTCGTATGGAACACAAGATGTATGCATATGGACACGACATCGTAAAACTGACGCGTGGAAAGACATTTATATATATAGGAAACTCGGCCGGTAGGGCCGCAAAGGCAACATGAGAAGACATCCCTTCATTTACTGTACAACATCTACAAAGCCTCTAGCAGAAACCAGACCAAGTCTACAATCGGGACAAGTCCCCACTTTACACAAACATATACATAACATCAAAATCAACGTGTACATATGACCCGGAAAGCCCCGAATCAGCCTGGAGCTCACCAACTGTACGCAGAGAGTCCGAATCCTACTGTGAGGGTCTACTACCTCCTATTCCTGTAGCAGGTAAGGTAGTTCCCACAAGGGGCCAGTACGAAAGAATGTACTGAGTATGTAAGGCGATAAACAACTATATAACAAATAAGAACTCAAATGGAATCGAATACTAGTAAATAAACAATATGGAGAACCACCATTCTGTATGTTGGAAAAACATGTACATTACATTCATTACTTTACTTTTATGTTCATTATCATCAATAACTCAAATCATACCCGGGCCCCAACTGATCAGTGGGTCATAACATTATCTGGGCTCGTTTCTATGCTGGGCTTTACGCCCCCTCGAGCTACCACCCATATACAATCAAGCAGGTTCATCCCTAGCTAGGTTTTCACCCATTTGGGATACCCCCTGTGTCCAATAATCAAGTGGGATCATCTCTATGCTGGGCTTTACGCCCCCTCGAGCTACCACCCATACTCCATAAACACATATATGCATTACTTCAATTCGTTCATTAAGAGAGTGATACATTGGTGGTTGCGACATTATTGACACTTGGAAACCATAGGCAATGAATAAAAGGCATACAAACAACAATTGCTAGGCATTTACTTGAAATGAGACACTTTACGACATTTTGGAGGGATGGTAAGTTCGGGCAAAATATGAACAATAGATGTGACCAAAGGTCATAGGAAAGAGAAACCTTACATACCTTAGCCTTTTAATTAGGTCCTATATGCCAATCCAATCCTTCCTTCAAGATCTCAAGATTCCTTTCAAGTTTAAGTCATGAAAATGACACATCTTTTAGAACAACAAAAAGTGCACTACTCAACACTTTGCCAATATAAGCATCATACTATATATACCATCTTAAGCCTATAATATAAGAATCCATGAGAGTAGACAATTACCAATATTTTCAAAGAGAGATCTTGTCCAAAATCTTTGAAGCAAACTAGGGTTCTTATATGTGAGAGAGAGAAAGGAAATATGTTGGAAATATCTAGAAATGGCATGTGTTTATGTGAATTAAATGCTGATTTTTTCCTTTATAGATAGCCCCTCAAATAAAATTAACCTTGGCCACATATGTGATCTATTTTAAATGGATCATTTTCTTGGACCATGTCCTTACATGTTATTGGGTCTTAAATACAACATATAAATCCAGCCCAACACCTTGAAATGGGTTCCACACTCAAATATTTCATCTAGTCAAAATAGGTCAACAAAGCCGGCAAAATTTCACGGTATTGTGACTGGTGTCATATACACCAGTCACGCCATGTAGGCTGTGTCGTGGAAATCAGACGACAATTTTTTCCATGTCTCTGAAGTTGTTCCACGGCACCACTCACGCCACTTGAGTGGGAGTCACGACACCTGACTCCTGCCGTGGAAATCAGAGACTTTTTTCAAGTCTCTGAAGTTGGTCAAGGCAGCCACCCACGTCACGTGGGTGGGACTCATGCCACGTGAGTCCTACCGTGACTCACCTTTGAGTCTCAGGTCTTTCCTTCTTCGCATGCTCATTTTCAACATAGGTTTCTTCATCTTTCCTTAATTTAGCCTTGTACCCCGACTATTGTATATGTTCATGTACTCGTAGCACCTGAGGTGTTACACTCTTCCCCCCTTAAAAACATTTGTCCTCGAATGTTTATAACATATCCAGGGTACACAAATGCTAATCTCATTCGACATCATATATATATACACATACATACAATATTGACATATTGGTGTAGACTTGTTATTGCTCTCCTTCTGTATTTTGAACTTGTTCTTCCGTGTGAAACAAATGTGGGTACTTTGATTTCATCATTTCTTCAGCTTCCCATGTGATCTCTTCTACTTGCTGATTTCTCCAAAGTACCTTTATGGAAGCGACGTCTTTATTCCTCAATCTCTTCACTTGTCTATCCAGAATAGCAACAGGTACTTCGTCATATGTGAGATTTTCTGAAATTTGCACATCCTCAATGGGAGAAATTTGAGATGGCTCTCCTATGCACTTTCGAAGCATCGAAACATGGAATACGGGATGAACTGTGGAGAGTTCTTGGGGTAGTGCCAATTCATATGCAACTTGGCCAAATCTTCGAACAATTTCATATAGGCCTATATAACGTGGACTCAATTTTCCTTTCTTTCCAAACCACATTACCCCTTTCATCGGTGACACCTTCAAAAATACCCAATCACCTATGGCGAATTCAAGCCCTCTTCTTCTAATATCAACATAGGACTTGTGTCGACTTTGGGCCGTTTGTAGCCGTTGTTAGATCACTTCAACTTTTTCCATAGCTTGATGAACAAGATTCGGCCCAAGTAAAGCAGTTTCACCCGCTTCAAACCACCCAATTGGTGATCTACATTTCCTCCTGTACAAAGCTTCATAAGGTGCCATTTTAATACTTGAATGATAGCTATTGTTGTAAGCAAATTCAATAAGTGGTAAATGATTATCCCAGATGCCTTTAAAATCCAATGTGCATGCCCGTAGAATATCTTCAAGTGTTTGGATAGTACGCTCTGCTTGTCCATCTGTTTGAGGATGAAAAGCCGTACTCAAATTCACTTGTGTACCCAAGCTCTTCTGAAAAGATTTCCAGAAATGTGCTGTAAACTAAGCTCCTCGATCTGAGATAATAGAGAGTGGAATCCCATGCAATCGCACTATCTCTTTGACATACAATCTTGCATAATCTTCAGCTGTATAGGTGGTCCTAACTGGTAGGAAATGCGCCGACTTGGTAAGCCTATCCACTATCACCCATATGGAATCAAACTTCCGCAGTGTACAAGGCAAACCTCTGATGAAATCCATATTAATCATATCCCATTTCCAAATCTGAAGATTGATACATTGCATGTAACCTCCTGGTTTCTGATGCTCCACCTTAACTTGTTGGCAATTTGGACATTGAGATACAAATTCGGCAATATGCTTCTTCATGTTACCCCACCAGTACACCTCCTTTAGATCGTGGTACATTTTAGTGGATCCCGGATGAATAGAATACTGTGAATGGTGTGCCTCTGTCATAATTCGCTTCCTCAGCTCATCCACATCCGGTACACATAACCTCCCTTGGCATTGAAGGACTCCTTCTGGTGTCAGATCGAATGCCTTAGTCAAGTTTTGCTGCACATTCTCTCTCAGCTGCAATAGAATAGGATATACATACTGTTTCTCCTTTACCTAAGCTATTAAGGAAGACTCTGCTGCATTCTGCACAATAACCCCTTCATCTGGAGATTCAAGAAGACGAACCCCCAAGCTGGCTAGTTGATGTAGATCCCTAACTATATCTTGCTTTTCTCTCAACTGATCATTGGTGCTTTCTATTGCTTTGCAACTTAGTGCATCAGCTACCACATTTACCTTCCCTGGGTGGTATAAGATATCGATATCATAGTCTTTCAATAACTCAAGCAACCTTCGTTGCCCTAAATTGAGTTCCTTCTGCTTAAAGATATATTGTAAACTTTTGTTATCCATATAGATATCAACATGAACCCCATACAAGTAATGACGTCGTATCTTTAAAGCAAATATTACGGCTGCTAACTCCAAATCATGTGTAGGATAATTCCTCTCATGTGGCCGCAACTGTCGTGAGGCATACGCTATTACCTTACCATGCTACATCAATACACATCCGAGGCCAACCCCAGAAGCATCACAATACACTGCATAACCTTCTGTGCTTTCGGGAAGTACTAAAACTGGTGTGGAAGTCAACTTATCTTTCAACTCTTGGAAACTTTTCTCACATGCATCATTCAACTGAAACTTAATTTCCTTGTGTGTTAGCTTCGTTAATGGCGCAGCAATAGAAGAAAACCCTTCCACGAACCTGCGATAATAACCGACCAATCCAAGAAAACTGCGAATCTCTATAGGTGTCGTAGGTCTTGGCCAATTCTGCACCGCTTCAATCTTTTGAGAATCAACCCGAATTCCTTCATCTGATACAATGTGACCCAAGAACGCCACAGATTTTAACCGAAATTCACATTTCAAGAATTTAGCATACAACTTACGGTCACGCAGAATCTGTAACACCTGCCGTAGGTGATTAGCATGGTCTTCTTTTGATCTTGAATAAACTAGGATGTCATCTATAAACACCGTCACGAACTCGTCTAGAAATGGCTTAAACACCCTATTCATCAAATCTATGAAAATAGCTGGTGCATTTGTTAGTCCAAATGACATAACTAAGAATTCATAATGGCCATACTGTGTTCGAAAAACTGTCTTGGGTATATCGTTTTCTCTGACCCTGACTTGATGGTAACCTAATCGTAAGTCAATCTTTGAAAAATATTTGGCGCCCTGTAACTGATCAAACAAATCATCAATCCTGGGGAGGGGATATTTGGTCTTGATCGTTACCTTGTTCAACTGCCGATAATCAATGCACATCTCAACGTGCCATCTTTCTTCCGAACAAAAAACACTGGTGCACCCCACGGGGATACACTAGGTCGTATGAATCCCGTGTCCAACAAGTCTTTTATTTGCTCCTTCAATTCCCGCAATTCAGCTGGAGCCATTTAATACGGAGGAATAGATATCGGTTGTGTCCCTGGGATCACATCAATACCAAACTCTACTTCCCGTTCTGGAGGTAGACCTGAAAGATCCTCAGGAAATACATCAAGAAATTCATTGACCACTGGGACCGATTGAGGAGTTGATGGCTTCATATCAGTATCCTGCACCCATACGAGGTGACATATATATCCCTTGGATATCATTTTCCTCGCCTTGAGATAAGAAATAAATTTGCCTCTTGGTGCACCAACATTACCCTTCCATTCAAGGATGGTCATTTGCAAAAAATAAAAAGATACATTCTTCGCTTGACAATCCACCATGACATAGCAAGAAGCCAACCAATCCATGCCCATTTTAACATCAAAATCCACCATCTCTAGTTCAACAAGGTCGGCCAACGTATCATGACCACCAACAGTGACTATGCAGTTACGATAAACCCTTTTAGCTATAATGGATTTACCGACAGTGGTAGACACCTCAAATGACTGAGTTAATAATTCCGACGTTCTTTTGAATTTTTCCGCAATCAATAGAGTGACATATGATAATGTAGAACCCAGATCAATCAATACATATACAGGATATGATAAAACAGTTAATATACCTATAACGACCTCAGGAGATGCCTCTGAATTCTGCCGGTCCACTAGTGCATAAGTACGGTTCTGTACTCCACTAGAACTGGCTTCTCCTCTCGCACCCCTACACGTCCCATAGGCTGTACACCTCTATCGAAGGAAGGAATCGATGATGAAGATACAGCGGTCGATCCCGTAGGTTGCGCCACACCACCTAAACCTCTTCGTGGATAGTCCCGCATTATATGCCCCGTTATACCGCACCAAAAACAAGCATTTGTTCCAAACCGACATTCACCTAAGTGAAGCTTTCCACAATGCTGACACGGCGGACGAGGAAACCCTGCAGTCTGTGAACCAGAGCCACTGCCTTTCCCAACGTAACCACCTCTAGACCCTTAAAAGTGAGATGAATTGCCTGCCGTGGCATGAGAAAATGATGGTCTAGGCGTAGACGGTCTATAAAATCCCCGAGGCCTGAATTTCCCTTGGGACGCTATGGACTGTCTCGTAGGCCTAGCCCTTTTTGATGGCCCCCTTTCAGATTCATGTACTCTTCTTCTCTGCCTCTGATCTTCCATCTTTTGAGCGAAAGCCTGAATTCTGGATATGTCCATGTCTCTGTTCAAAGCAGCAATAGTGCAGTCTCGTACCAAATATGGCTCCAATCTGTCCACATATGGATGGACTCTGTCTGTCATCATGGCCACTATATTCGGAGCATATCGAACCGAAGAATTAAACTGCAAATTATATTCTCTCACACTCATATTCCCTTGACGCAAATTTAGAAACTGGTCTGCATGTGCCTCCCGGGTATCATATGGGAGGTAGTGATCAAGGCAAGCCGTCTTAAATTCTTCCCAACCAGATGGAAGTGCACAAATACCCCTCGACCGTTTCCAGTTCTCATACCACAATATCGCTTAACCTTTCAATCTATCAGCCGCAAGTTCAACTATTTCTACACCAGTCACGTGCATAACCTCTAGGGCCCTTTGGATTTGGTCCACGAAGTCTTGTGGATCTGCTTGTGGGTCCGACCCAGTGAATGTGGGAGGGTCCAGTTTCAGAAAATCCTGTGTTCTGCGGCTCACTACTCTAGCCGCATCATCCTCATTTATCGTTGGTCCATCTCGTCCCTGCATTTGTGCCGCAACTAGCTGAGTCAACATATGCACTACATTTCTTAAATCCCGGTCAGTGGCATTCATAGGCGGCTCTGCGGGTAAAGTAGAAGAAGCCCGCAATGCGAACTCCGGTCTAACACCACCCTGATTAGCTTATTCTGGTGGTGGTCTACTAGTTCCATCTCCAGCAATCCTGTGTATCCTTTTACTTTTATCTCAACCTTTCCTTGAAATCGGCATTTTCTATAACACAAGAGAAAACCAATTCCAATGGTTAGAGACGATTCCACTTACAACATTAGCGCTGTTGCACGATCTAGGAAGTGAAGAAAAGAAATAACTCCTAAATGTCCCGTAGCCTCCGACTTATAAATGTGGTGCACAACACATCTATAAGTAAGACTCTACTTAGACACGGCTTTGTAGACACCCTAGGGACGACCCTCTCTGATACCACTTTTGTCACATCTCGAGTTCCAACGGGGCGTACATGGCACCCAAAGCCGTTGAGGCCCGAGAGAACCAACCTATACATTCGTATGAAACACAAGATGATGCATATGGATACGACATCGTAAAAATAAAGCGTGGAAAGACATTTATATATATAGTAAACTCGGACGGTAGGGCCGCAAAGTCAAAATGAGAAGACATCCCTTCATTTACTGTACAACATCTACAAAGCCTCTAGCAGAAACCAGACCAAGTCTACAATCGGGAAAAGTCCCCACTTTACACAAACATGTACATAACATCAAAATCAACGTGTACATATGACTCGGAAAGCCCCGAATCAGCCTAGAGCTCACCAACTGTACGCAGAGAGTCCGAATCCTACTGTGAGGGTCTACTACCTCATGTTCCTGCAGCAGGTAAGGTAGTTCCCACAAGGGGTCAATATGGAGGAATATACTGAGTATGTAAGGCGATAAACAACTGTGTAACAAATAAGAACTCAAATGGAATCGAATACTAGTAAATAAACAATATGGAGAACCACCATTCTGTATGTTGGAAAAACATGTACATTACATTCATTACTTTACTTTTACGTTCATTATCATCAATAACTCAAATTGTACCCGGTCCCCAACTGATCAGTGGGTCATAACATTATCTGGGCTCATCTCTATGCTGGGCTTTACGCCCCCTCAAACTACCACCCATATACAATCAAGCAGGTTCGTCCCTAGCTAGGTTTTCACCTATTTGGGATACCCCCTATGTCCAATAATCAAGCGGGATCATCTCTATGATGGGCTTTATGCCCCCTCGAGGTACCACCCGTACTCCATAAACACATATATGCATTACTTCAATTCGTTCATTAAGAGAGTGATACATTCGTTCATTAAGAGAGTGTCTACACCAGTCACGCCATGTAGGCTGTGTCGTGGAAATCAGACGACAATTTTTTCCATGTCTCTGAAGTTGTTCCACGGCACCACTCACGCCATGTGAGTGGGAGTCACGACACGTGACTCCTTCCGTGGAAATCAAAGACTTTTTCCAAGTCTCTGAAGTTGGTCACGGCAGTCACCCAGTCACGTGGGTGGGACTCACGCCACGTGAGTCCTGCCGTGACTCACCTCTGAGTCTCAGGTCTTTCCTTCTTCACATGCTCATTTTCAACACAGGTTTCTTCATCTTTCCTTCATTTAGCCTTGTACCCAGATTATTGTCTATGTTCATGTACTCGTAGCACCTGAGGTGTTACACAAATATCTTGTATAGCCCTTTAAAAACAACCTATATGAATAAAAGAAACTTTACTACAAGTAAACAAAATAAGCTGATGAGGTGAGCAAGCTACGAAGCGATAGCCAATATATAGCTATCAAGAGAATTTCCTTTGGACACGATAATAAAGAAGGTTACTGAATAAGTGTTATAATAAAAAGAGTTAAGTTATCACCTCAATCAGTAAAGATAATAAGATAGTTGAATTTAATTAGATTTTGTGGCCCCTGCTCCATAGACTGCTTATTCAAGAAAAATGACTCATCTGAAATCAACAAAAATTCCAACTGGCAGAAAGCTATTCATTTACATTTCAAGTGACAAAACAAACAGTACCAATAGGGTATTCAAGCACAATAAATGAATAAACCGGTCCACCATCACCAACATGTTCCTATCAACGGGGAATTGAATACCTGCCCTTGAAGATCTCCGGAACTATTTTTTTCCAAAGAACGAGAAACCCTAAATCTATCTCTTGATTTGTATGTTGCTGTTTTGTGTGAATGGGGGTGAAAGAGGAAGAGAGTATGGATTATATATAAGAGAAAATGCTGAGTGCTGATTGGTGGTATTTTACATATGTCTTTACCGAATTGGGTATATTTTAGTAAAAGAAACTACTATTATTTATAAAAAAACAGATTTTTTGGCTAAACAGGATAATTAAGCCCCAAATTTGACATCTCTAGAGTAAAACACCTTTAATTAACTAACCCAAACAAGCTCTTATTTTATAATTTACACTTTTTTCAACATTTTGTGGTGGTATTTAATTTTTGCCCCTCGAAGTAGATAATTTTTCAAGGCGATAAGTTTATTTTCGAATCATAATATCTAACAAATTATGTCCTGCACTTTTAAAAAACATATGGCCTGAAGAGCAAACTGAGCAATTAAATGGAATTTTGACCACATATACAGGGTCACACAAAAGCCACTTGCTGCCAAATGATTACTCTTCATCACGCCTCTGAGCTTCTTCATACATATATAATACTACCCTTCACAGATTTTGGTTGTTTGCATCTGTCTACTTGCCTTGTTAGTATCAGAGCGCACCTCCACTAAATTCCACGGGTATCTGCTACCTTCCACCAGTACAAGTACTAGCTGATCTATTTTCTAGATTTCAAGTCTAATGCAATTTGACCATTCTCTAAGAATTTAAGTTATACATATCGAGAGTGTAAAGATTTTTCACACAATCATGTAACTGAACTTATTAATTCAATGGCGAAGCCAGGATTTTTACAAAAGGTTCAAATATGAAAAGTTAACACACAAAGAAGCCAAAGGGGTTCAACATTTAATGTATATACATAAAAAGTAATTTTGATCATTTTATCAGGTTACAGGTAATGTTGGCGTAAAGATTTGCGTGTAATTATTTTATAAGTGATACTAGTAGAAGGACCCACACTTCGCACGGGGTAAGACAAATATAAAATATTGTTAGTCCAGATACATTGTATTGTGAATTTTTTTGCTAATAAAAAACTTTAATCAATCCCAAATTAATTGTCATATTTTGCTTCCTAAATATTTTCAAATTCCACCTTGAAGCAAGGAACTCGTTCGAAGAACATTAAAAGATTAAGTGCAATGGATAAAGAGCAAATTTCTTCAGAAGAATATTTAATACGACAAAAGCATGATGTCGGTCTACATGGAGAATATTCAATAAGGAGATAACTCATTTGTATCAAATTCTACATCAATTAATAAAAAATATCGTTATCCACTTGAAGAATATTGTAGCTTTATTACATGTACAAAAACAAAAAGAAAAACATAGTATATTGTACTGGTTATAAATGGTATAATGTGTTTTGTTACATAACTATTAATTATAGTCATTGGCTCATTATATATGTTATTCCTTTTTTGGCCAATCACAATGTTTATCTACATGATTGACATTGTGTATGGGTCGTGTTAACTTTGTAAATTATTCCGTATATTCGTAATTTTTCAAAAAGGAAATCTATTTTTTTCCAAAGAACAATTATTACATTTTCCTTGTGGTCAAGAAATGAAAGAATTACCTTTCTATTTGAATATGCTTCATAGTTGAGATGGCAAAGAATACATTCAACTATTCTATTTTGATCTACTAGCATAACTACACAATTAATAGATTAATAGTAAAGAGAAGTAATTATTGTATATATGATATGCCCACTGAACTGTAAAGAACCAAAGACTACTTTGCATCATTTCATTCAAAAGCCATCATTGCAGGACATTCAAAGTAATTCATTATTTGGATAATTTCTTCTATGTTTTTGCAAGATACTTCCTAAAGCATTCCTAGCGGTATGAAAAGAGGGATCGTGATGATATCATCTACATTTGTACCACTCCTCATGTAAATTTCATCATGTAAATCACATTGTAGGAATGCATTAAAGATATCCATTTGATGGATATGCCAACCTTTAGATGAAACTATTGATAGTACAATCCTTAGTGTTACCATTTTGACCACAGGGCTAAAGGTTTCCTGATAATCAATACCCTTTTTTTGACTGAACCCTTAGCAACTAGTCTTGCCTTGACTCTTTCGACTTCACCTGTGGCCTTGTACTTGATCTTATATATCCACTTACAGCCAATAGGATTCTTGGCTGGTGGTAGAGGTGCTATCTTCCAGGCTTGATTTCCTTCTAAAGCCTCAACCTCAGCCTGCATAGCTGCTATCCATCTAGGATCTTGAACAGCCTCTGCATAAGAAGTAGGCTCAGTATTAGTTGAAAAATTTACTAAAAAATTGTGATATATAGGACTTAATGTATCATAAGACAAATATTTTGATAGTGGATATGTGATACTATCATGCACATTTAAGGATACAAAATCCTTCATCCATCCAGGAGGATGAACAACTCTTGTAAAACTTCTAGATGCAGTAGGAACCATAGCATTTGGAACTGCAACCTGTGGAGCTGGTTGTACTACTGCCTATTGAGCAGGTAGTTCTGCAGCCTGCTGAGCTGGTTGCACCATATTGTCAATATGATGCTCCTCCTCTACTTGTACCTCAGGTAAAATATTATTTTCTTCATGTAACTGAGGTCCTGAATACTCAGGTACAGCAACAGGAGGAAAGATATTTAGCTGACTCATGACATCATCTATGTCTACAGGAGCTGTTGTTGTGAAAAGATTTTGAGGAGAAGACCATGACTAGAGTTTGAAGGGAAATATATCTTCTCTAAATATCACATCCATATTGACAAAAAACATTCTATTAGTCAAGTCATATAGAAAATAGCCTTTTTTAACCTTAGAATAACCCATAAGTACTAATATTCTAGATCTAGATATGAGCTTGTCAGCTTCATTAAGCACTTTAGCATAGCATAAACACCCTATGTCATTTTAGAGTAGTCATGAACAATGGTTAATAAACACTTGTGACCATCATGAGTAGCAACCTTATAGGGGCCCTAGACATCCATATGAACAAGTTCAAACGCTCTATTACTCATAGTCATACTAGTAGGAAAGGGAAGTCTGGTTTGCTTAGAACAAGGACAAACACTACAATTGTTCAAAGTATCTACTACATTATCTTTATTAGCAAGAAACAATATAAGAAGATTCTTATAATAAGCATATCCTAATATCTTATGACTTAAGGCAATATCTGCAGTATTTCTAATGGTCTTGACTATAAATCCAAAACCAATTTCAGTAATCTTTCTTCCAGGAAGCTTTTTTTTTCAATAAAAATTACAGACCTTCTCTTTCTCTACCAATCATGTTCATCTTCCCATTGGAGAGATCCTGAAATAAACAGAAGTTAGGAAAGAAAGTAGAAACACAATTGAGTTGTTTATTAGCTTTAGAAATAGACTATAAGTTGAACTTGAAATGTGGTATATGAGACATATTATCATTGTACTATTATGTGTTAAATTAGTAGTACCAGTGTGTTCAACATTTGAAATATCCCCATTTGGTAGATATACTTTCTTTGGCATTACTGGTTGAGTCATTGAATCCTTGTTCAATAGCTCAATATCTGATGCCATATGATTAGTAGTATGTAACACCTCGTATGTTTCTAAACCTAGTTGATTACCGTAACATTCATGGAATTATTTAAACATGAGAGGGTTGGTGAATTATGCATGAATTTGTTGGGCTGAATTTATTTTGTGCTAATGGGCTCAAAAGAGGCCCAAAATTAAGAAGAAAGACATGGCCCAAATGGAAAATGACCCATTCTTTCATGTTGACCAAGTAAACACATTTAATGTGGCTAAGGATGACTTGAGGGACTATATAAAGCAAGGAAAATCAGATTTTCATTCATATCAATACACATTCCATTTCTAGAATTTTCCAAAACATTTCTCATCTCTCACAAACCCTAAGTCATCACTCTTTTGGACAAAATCACTCTCTTGCAAAGCTTTGGTAAGTGTTTATTCTTATTTTCTAATATATTATATGCTTAAGGTGGTGTATAAATCATGTTGGTTATGTTGGCAAGGTGTTGGACAGTTCACTATGTGTAAAACTGTCTACTTTTGCAATCGGAAAAGGGTTTTGCCTTGTAAACTTGAAAATGGACTAGTGGTCTTGAAGGAAGTGAGTTTGATGGATTAAATGTCAACATGTAATATGTGGTTATGTCCTTAACTTGTTTTATCTTTGTATATAATGTTTGGAATTGTTATTGCAAAATTATACATGGACTTGGTGGTATATTGAAAGAAAAATGTGGTTTTGGTGATGTTTATGGGTGTGGTGAAACCGTGGTTGTTCGTTGGTATCCAGGTTGACCTAAAACATGTAAATAGAAGCTTATGTATGGACATGGACCATTTATTATGAAAAAGGACCCTAAAATGACCCCCTGGAGGCTGAAACGGGCATCCGCCCTCGCGTCTAGAGCACCTGCGGGTGCAGATACCAACACAGGTGGATCTGGAAAAGGCCAGAGGGGAACCTGTGGCCGCATGTCATCCACCTGCGGGCACAGGTGGCTCCACAGCCCAGTACAGAATTCCGTTTTGTATGTTTTTGTCTCTTTTTGATCCCCGAAGGCCCCTATACCTTTTTTGGATGTATTGGATTATATAAATTATGGATTGTTGTTAATATGTTGTTATGAAAGGTATTGAGCTGAATTTGGATGTAATAATTAACTTATGATACCTATTGCATGACTTTAAGGGGTCGTTTGGAGGAATGTTGGATTATATCAATTATGGATTGTTGTTAATATGTTGTCATAAAAGGTATTGAGGTAACTTGATGGAATAACTGTGACGTTGTGTTAATGAGAAAGCGTAAAGGGTAAACTTGGTGTGAAATGCTATTGGTTTATGATGTCTTGGTCAATGTATGGAATGTTATGGTGTTGTTGGCATGGTAATGCAGTGGATTGTATTATAAAGGGTGAAATGACGTTATATGATAGTCATGTAGCTCATTGTCGTTTTGTGCACTTGTAAGGTAGTTAATTGTTAACGTGAGCTCCGTTATGTACTTGTGTTGTAGAGTAAAGCGTAAGGAAAGAGCTGGATTATTGTATTCACATATAGGCGTGTGTATTCATATTGGGAAGATAAGGTATGTAAGGTTACTCTTTCCGTATCCTTCTGCAGCACATAGTGTTCACATTGACATTATACTTGTTCCATTCCAAAATGTCCAAAGGTATTGTCATATAGTATTACGCACAGAACCAATTATGATTCACATGTCTTATGTTCATTGACTTATGTTCCAAAGTCCCAATAATGTTATGACTACAAATGTATCAGTCTCACAGAAGTAAAAAAGTGAAGTAATGTATAATTGTTTGAGTATTCTTGGGTGGCATCCCAGGGGTTAAAATACCAAGCATGGGTCGATCCCAATATCACAGTAACATCCCAGGGGCGACAGAAACGCCTAGCATGGGTTAATCTAATCCCAGGGACGACAGAAAAGCCTTGCATGGGTAAAACAATAAATCTCATCCAGGGGCGACAGAAAAGCCTCGCATGGGTAAATAAATCTCATCCCAGGGGCGACAGAAAAGACTAGCATGGGTAGATGAATGAACGTAAATGCAAAGATAGTAACGGATGTAATGTACATGTTTCCACACATACAGAATGATGGTTTATCCATATTAACTATTCTCTTATATTTGATTCCATTGATGTTCGTATGTATGCTACATTTCCTTATAGCCTTACATACTTAGTACATTCTTCGTACTGACGTCCCTTAGGGGACTTACCTTACTTGCTGCAGGCACAGGTGCTAGTAGACCTCCACAGTAGGGTGCGGGTCATTTGCATATCATTGGTGAACTCCAGTTGGTTTGGGGCTTTTCGAGTCACATGCGTACATCTGTTTTGGTATTTTTGTAAATGTTGTATAAAGCGGGTACTTATCCCGACTTTAGGATGGTTGTACATATATCTGTTAGAGGCTTTGTAGACGTACGTGTGAAGATGAATGAAAGAATGTATGCTTTTAACATGATGGCCCCAACAGCCAAGTTTCATATATATATATATATATCATATGTTTTCCATGACTTCCGCCATTAGTATCGTACAATTACATGATATAGAATGTTGTGCATACAGTGATTTGCATATGAGTGCACCTAAATGAAGATTGGTTCTCTCGAGCCTTAACGGCTTCGGGTGCCAGTCCGCCGCATTAGAATTCGAGGCGTGACAAAAGTGGTATTAGAGTAGGTCGACCTAAGGGTGTCTACAAAGACGAGTCTGAGTAGAGTTTTACTTATGGATGTGTTGTGAACCACATTTATAAGTAGGAGGCTATGAGACATTTAGGAGTTGTTTCCTTTCTTCATTTCTAGATCGTGCAATAGAGCCAATGTTGTAGGTGAAGAAGTATATCTAACCAATGTACTTGGTTTTCTTTGTTATAGTAAAATGACGATGACAAGGCGAGGTAGGGGCAAAGGTAAGCTGGTAGATGTGCTTACCGGAGAAGGCATGAGTAAATCACCACCTGACCAAGATAGTAAAGGTGGAGCTAACACTGAAATTGCATCACGGGCTCCTTCTGTCACACCCCGAATCCCAACGAGGCGTGATTGGCACTCGAAGCCGATATGGCCCGAGAGAACCAATCTTTGCTCATGAACCCTCGTATGCATAATCTCAAATGAATAACATATTGTTTCATGTAATTGATGAAATGTAAAATGCCACACATATACATATATAAAACTTTTTGCCGTTGGGGCCATCGCGCCGCACTGAACGTACATGTCTTACATCCATATACCTACATATGTATACAAAAGCCTCTAAATACATACACGACCATTTCATAACATTTACAACATCAAAACCAATGTACAACTTTGACTCGAAAAGTCCCGAAGCAACTGGGTCTCACCAAAGATCTGCAATTACTGTCAACCTACTATGGAGGTCTACTAGTGCCTGCACCTGCAACATGTAAAGTAAGTCCCCAAGAGGGGTCAATACGATGAATATACTGAGTATGTAAGGCTGTAAGAAAATTGCATCAATACATAAGAACTTCAGTGGAAATAATCATAAGAGCAAACTCTATATGTGAAACCATGTACCTTTCTTTTGCTATTATTATTTTCGATCATTCAACCATATTCTTATCAGTCATCTAGTATCTTTCATATAATACCTTTATTCAATGGATTCTTCCTTTGCTTAACGCTCATTATTATTATTATTAGTCATCCAACATACATCTACTCTTTGGTGGGCAATCACATACATCTACTTCTACGAGTAGGGTCAACATAGCATAACATTACTTCCTTTTCTTTCATTATTCTTTACTTCATGCCTCTTTCTTTCATACTATGAGTGGTACCTTGATAATAGAAACATTCTTGAAACTTGAAACACAAATATACATTACATCACATCTTTACTATTGTAAGATTGGTATCTTTACTTGTGAGGGATAGATACATTAACTTCACATTACTTCTTTCATTACTTTTGAGAGATTGGTATATTTACATGTATATAACTCTATTGGAACTTGGACTCATAACATGATTGGAACAGTGCTATTCACCTAAACAAGCTCTCTTTACCTCATCGCTCTTGTTGGGATAATTCTCCTAGGATCTACAACAAATGACAACTTAAGAACTTCCGCCCATAAATAAGAGACAAGTGGATCGTAATTCATCTAAGAATAATACACCTATGAATAAAAATATATATATATATATATATCAACCTTCGTTGGTATACTATAGATTCCCCTTGGAATAGAACACTTTTGAAATCTTAGGATAATAATCACTAAACACGATACATGTGGATTTCAATTGTCACCAACTAGAAATGTGATAACTTAGAACCTTATAAAACTTTTAACATACTAGCCAATGATCATAAGTCAACCAATAGGCATGAGTCATATGATTCACCATTGACCAATGAGTAAGGAACATGTGAGCAACACTAACCAACTACCGAATGCGGAATACCACTTTGGAATCGTGTCCACCCTACATATATGATTTTCCTGTACTTCTGCCCCCAACCAACATATGTAACTTAATTCCTTTCTCTTGAGAGATTGGTGTACTAACTTGCACATTACTTCCTTTATTACCCATATGAGATCATCACCTTATAGGTAGCATACAATATAATACCGTTCATCACCTTATAGGTGGCATATAATATAATACCGTTCATCACCTTATAGGTGGCATATAATATAATACCGTTCATCACCTTATAGGTGACATATAATATAATACCGTTCATCACCTTATAGGTGGCATATAATATAATATCGTGCATCACCTTATAGGTGGCATATAATATAATACCGGACATCACCTTATAAGTGGCATATAATATAATACCGTTCATCCAGCTGATCAGTGGGCTATAACATAAACCGGACATCCAGCTGATCAGTGGGCCATAGTCATATATATGTCATAATAATACCATAACATAATATTGGGATTGTACCATCTTGAACTTATACTATTTTAATTGATCCATACTCAATAAAATATAAAGTGACCATGTGTACATTACTTCTTTACAGTCTTATTCCCTTTTCATAGTTATGAGAGTTATACATTATACCTCACAAGATTGATACTTTAACTTGTGTGAGATTGATACATTGATAAGCGTAACTTTATATGAAACTTTGGGTCAATAATCAATGAGTAAGAGACATGTGAATAAACATTATTGGAAACACAATATTATTTGAAACATAACACCACCGGGACCATTGGAACACTAATCAATGAACAATAGACATGAGTATAACCACTATTGGAACTTTTAGAACATAATCTTATTGGGATTTTGGAACATGAACCATGAATAGGAGACATGAGATTCATAATTGATAAATGAATAGAAACATATTGTAGTGACCATTGACAACCGGATTTAGGATACCTTAGAGCATTTCGGGATCGAATAAGTACTATAGCAATGTGAACACCATATGCTGCAGAAGGACATAGAAGAATAACCTTGCATACCTTTGCGTCTCACTATGCATACACAAGATTATATGGAAATACAATAGTCCAGATCTTTCCTTATGCCTCACTCTACATCACAAGTAGATAACGAAGCTTATATTAGCAACCAACTACCTTACAAGTGCACAAGATGACCATGAATCACATAGTTACTTTAGAACGTCATTTCGCCTTCTTACAATGTCATTTATCGCATCAACATGCCAACACTACCATAACATTCCACTCATTGACCAAGATTTCATACAACAATAGCATTTCGCATCACACTTACCCTTTATGCCTTCTCATTTCCATTCCGTCACATTTACGCTTATCAATTTGCCTCATAACAACATATGAACAACCATCCACATTTTTATGAACAACCATACACATTTAATACAGTCCCACATGCCTTCATACGGCACTTTAAGGTCATTAAAACGACATCACAAGTTGATAATTACATCCATGAAGGGTATAGGGGTTTCGGGGGGCCAAAGGGATGCAAAAACAAGCAATTCGGAGTTCTGGGACGATTCACTAAGCCAACTGCACCTGCAGGTGGATGACCTGCGTCTGCAGGTGACCTTTGGCAGTAGCCAGAGGCACCTGCGTTGGCACCTGCGCCCGCAGGTGCTTCGTCTGCGAGGGTGGGTGCCCGTTTTGGTCCGAAATGATCTTTTTGGGGTATTTTTATGCAATGAATGGTACATGATCATAACCAAACGTATTTTAACATATTTTTGATAATCTAACATGCCAACAATCAGCCATGGTCTCACAACACGTATACAACACCCAAAACTATATTTTACGGCCAATACGCCACCAAAATCGTAACCAATTGCACAATAGAACTTCCAAACATTATACACCATGACAAAACAAGTCAATAATATAATAATATATCACATGTAAATATTGAATCCATAAGGTTCACTTCCTTCAAGACCACAAATCCATGTTCAAGGTTACAAGACAAAATCGTCCTCCGATTTAGCAAAAGCACAATATTACACACATAGTGAATCTCAATACATCACCAACATAACCAACATCATATAATCAATCTATCATGCACATAATATATTAAATCATAAGCATAATCACTTACCAAAGTGTGCAAGCTGATGATCTTGGCCAAAGTGATGAAGGCCTAGGGTTTGTGGAAAGGCATGGTGTCCAAAATGAATTAAAATATGATCTTTGGCTCTTTTTATAGCCCCTTTAAGTCCATATTTATCCAACCACTTGGTCCAATAATAATGTAGGGTCTTGTTCTTGCAAGAATGAGTCAAGAATGGGTCAAGAATGCCCTTTTTGGGCCATGTCTTGCATGCTAATATTTGGGCCTCTTTTAATTCATTGACAATTTGTTAATTGAGCCCATAAATTGAATAATTCCTCATATATATATATATATATATATATATATACACCTCAAGTTACTCTTATCCATCTCTTGGCATTAAATGCATGGTTGATTTGGTCAAATGGACCAAATTTGGAAGAATGGTTCAAAAATCCCATATTGGGCCATGTCTTCTTGCTATTTTTGGGCTTTATTTTTGGGCCCAATAGTTAAAAACTTATTAAATGCCCACATTAAAATACAAAAACTATCAATTCTCTCATGTTGTCATATTTCCATAAGTATACATGTAGTTGTATAGGTTCGGAAATATACGGGGTGTTACACCTTCTACTCTTCCATTTTCGGAGGAGCCAAGAGGTAGAGAAGTACCCGCAGAACCACTTATGAATGCCACGGACTAGGATTTGAGAAATGCAGTGCATATGTTCACTCAGATAGTTGCGGCACAAACTCAGGGACGAGCTGGTCCAATGACAAGTGAGGATGCCGTGGCTAGAGTAGCTAGTTGGCGGACACAGGATTTTTTGAAATTAGACCCTCCATATTCACTGGGTCAGATCCGAAAGCAGATCCACAGGATTTAGTGGACCAAATTCAAAGGGCTTTGGATATTATGCAAGTGACTGGTGTAGAAACAGTTGAGCTTGCAGCCTATAGATTGAAAGGAGAAGTTATATTGTGGTATGAAGATTGGAAGAAATCTCGTGGTATCGGCGCAGATCGACCTAATTGGGAAGAATTTAAAGCGGCATTCCTTGATCACTATATTCCCTATGAGATCTTAGAGAATCGTGCAGATCAGTTCTTAAATCTCCATCAAGGGAATTTGAGTGTTAGAGAATACAATCTGCAGTTTAATTCTTTGGATAGATATGCTTCGAATGTGGTGGTCACAATGACAGATAGAGTCCATCACTATGTGGACATATTGGAACCATATTTAGTAAGGGACTGTACTATTGCCACTTTGAACAGAGATATGGATATAGCTAGAATTCAGGCTTTCGCACAGAAGATGGAGGGCCAGAGCCAAAGAAGAAGGGTGCACAACTTTGAAAAAGGGCCTTCAAAGAGGACTAGACCTATGGGACTATCTATTGTGTCCCAAGGAGAATCTAGGCCTTGGACTTTTCCTAGACCTCCTAGACCATTATTTTCTTCCCCTACAGTAGGTACTTCATCCCAGTTCCGGGGATTTAAAGGCAGCCATTTTGGGCAAAGTAGTGGACTTCAAGGTTCACAGGCAGTAGGATTTTCTCGTCAGCCGTGTCAGCGCTGCGGACGGTATCATGTAGGTGAATGCTGGTTAGGGGCAAATATTTGTTTTTGGTGCGGTATGTTGGGGAATATGATGAGAGAGTGTCTACATAGGAGCATGGGTGGTATAGAACGACCTGCGGGATCATCCGTTGCATCATCATCATCGGTTCCTTCCTTAGGCCGAGGTGTATAGCCTATTTGTCGTGGTAGAGGTTCCAGAAGAGCAACTAGTTCCAGTGGAGCCTAGAATCGCACCTATGCTCTAGTGGACCAGCAGAATTCAGAGGCTTCTCCTGCCGTAGTCACAGGTACATTATCCATATTTTCACACAATGTATATGCATTGATTGATCCGGGTTCTACATTGTCATATGTTACTCTATTGATTGCTGTGAAATTTGAGAGAACGCCAAAATTATTAATTAAGTCAATTGAAGTAGCTACACCAGTTGGTGAATATATTATTTCAAAAAGAGTATATCGTAATTGTGTGGTAACTGTGTGTGGTCATGATACACTGGCTGGTCTTATTGAACTAGAAATGGTGGATTTTGATGTCATAATGGGTATGGATTGGTTGGCTTCTTGCTATGCCATAGTAGATTGCCGAGATAAGGAAGTACATTTAATTTTCTACAAATGAATGTTCTTGAGTGGAAGGGTAATGTAGGGGCAACGAGAGGAAAATTTATTTCCTATCTTAAAGCAAGAAAAATGATAGCCAAGGGATACATCTGTTACTTAGTAAGAGTGAAAGATACTGATGTGGAACCACTAACTGCTTAGTCGGTTCCAGTGGTCAATGAATTCCTTGATATATTTCCTGAGGATTTTCCAGGTTTACCTCCAGAACGGGAAGTAGAGTTTGGTATTGATGTGATTCCAGGCACTCAGCTTATCTCTATTCCCCCGTATAGAATGGGTCCAGCAGAATTGCGTGAATTGAAGGAGCAATTAAAAGACTTGCTAGACAAGGGCTTCATCAGGCCTAGTATTCCTCCGTGGGGCGCACCAGTATTATTTGTATGGAAGAAAGATGGCACATTGAGAATGTGCATTGACTATCGACAATTGAATAAGGTAACGATCAAAAACAAATATCCCCTCCGTAGAATTGACGATTTGTTTGATCAGTTACAGGGCGCCAAATGCTTTTCAAAGATTGACTTGAGATCGGGTTACCATCAAGTCAGGGTTAGAGAAACAGATATACCCAAGACAGTTTTCCGAACACGGTATGGCCATTATGAATTTTTAGTTATGTCATTTGGACTAACAAATGCGCCAACTATTTTTATGGATTTGATGAATATGGTGTTTAATCCATTTCTAGACGAGTTCGTGACGGTGTTTATAGATGACATCCTAGTTTATTCAAGATCACAAGAGGACCATGCTAATCACTTACGACAGGTGTTACAAATTCTTCATGAGCATAAGTTGTATGCAAAGTTCTCTAAATGTGAATTTTAGTTGAAATCCGTAGCATTCTTGGGTCACATTGTGTCAAATGAAGGAATTCGAGTTGATACACAAAAGATTGAGGCGGTGAAAAATTGGCCAAGGCCTAAGACACCTATAAAAATTCATAGTTTTCTTGGGTTGGCAGGTTATTATCGAAGGTTTGTTGAAGGGTTTTCTTCCATTGCTGCACCTTTAACAAAGGTTACACACAAGGCAATCAAGTTTCAGTGGAATGATGCATGTGAGAAAAGTTTCCAAGATCTGAAAGATAAATTGACTTCTACACCGGTATTGGTGCTTCCGGAAGGCACAGACGGGTATGCAGTATATTTTGATACTTTCAAAGTTGGCCTAGGGTGTGCGTTAATACAGCACGGTAATGTAATAGTGTATGCCTCACGACAGTTGCGACCACTTGAGAGAAACTATCCCACACATGATCTTGAGTTAGTAGCTGTGATCTTTGCTTTAATGATATGGCGCCATTATTTGTACGGAGTTCATGTTGATATATACATTGATCACAAAAGTTTGCAATATATCTTTAAGCAGAAAGATTTGAATCTAAGGCAACGGAGGTGGCTTGAGCTATTGAAAGACCCAAGGAAAAGCAAATGTTGTAGCCGATGCATTGAGCCGCAAGGCAATAGGAGGCACTAGTGGCCAGTTGATGAAAAAGCAAGACTTAGTCAAGGATCTACATCAACTAGCCAGCTTGGGGGGTTCATCTTTTGGAATCTTCAGATGAAGGGGTTATTGTACAAAATGCGGCAGAATCTTTATTAATCGCTGAAGTGAAAGGGAAGCAGCTTACGAATCCTATGTTCTTGCATCTAAAAGAGAATGTACAACAGGGTTTGACAAAGGCATTTGATCTTACGCAAGAAGGAGTACTTCAATGCAAAGGTAGATTATGTGTACCGGATGTAGATGAGCTGAGGAGACGCATTATGACAGAGGCGCATCATTCACGATATTCCATTCATCCGGGAGCTACCAAAATGTACCATGACTTGAAAGAAATGTATTGGTGGGGAAACATGAAGAAGAACATTGCAGCATTTGTAGTTCAATGCCCAAATTGTCAACAAGTAAAAGTAGAGCATCAGAAACCTTGAGGTTACATGCAATGTATCAATCTTCCAGTCTGGAAATGGGACATGATTAACATGGATTTCATCACAGATTTTCCTTGTACACTGCAAAAATATGATTCCATATGGGTAATAGTGGACAGGCTTACTAAGTCAGCGCATTTCCTGCTAGTCAAGACCACCTATACAGCCGAAGATTATGCAAGGTTGTATGTTAAAGAAATAGTACGATTACATGGGATTCCGATCTCCATTATATCAGACCGGGGAGCTCAATTTACTGCACTTTTTTAGAGATATTTTCAAAAGAGCTTAGGTACATAAGTGAATCTGAGTACGACTTTTCATTCTCAGACAGATGGACAAGCAGAACGTACTATCCAAACGCTTGAAGATATGCTACGAGCTTGCACGTTAGATTTTCAAGGCAGTTGGGATGATTATTTGCCTCTTATTGAATTTTCCTACAACAATAGCTATCATTCAAGTATCAAAATGGCACCTTGTGAAGCTTTATACGGAAGGAAGTGTAGATTACCAATCGAATGGTTTGAAGCGGGTGAAACCGCTTTACTTGGGCTAGATCTTGTTCATCAAGCTATGGAGAAAGTTAAAGTGATTCAAAAGCGGCTACAAATGGCCCGAAGTAGACACAAATCCTATGCTGATGTTAGGATAAGAGGACTCGAATTTTCCATAGGTGATTGGTTATTCTTGAAGGTGTCACCGATGAAAGGGGTAATGAGATTTGGAAAGAAAGAAAAGTTGAGTCCACGTTATATAGGGCCATATGAAATTGTCTGAAGATTTGGGAAAGTGGTGTATGAATTATCATTAACCCAATAACTCTCCACAGTTCATCCATTATTTCATGTTTCGATGCTTCGAAAGTGCATTGGAGATCCATCTCGTTTTGCTCCCATTGAAGATGTAAAAGTTACGAAGGATCTCACCTATGAGGAGCTACCTATTGCTATTCTAGATCGACACGTGAAAAGGTTAAGGAATAACGACATTGCTTCCGTAAAGGTACTTTGGAGAAAACAGTAAGTGGAAGAGATCACTTGGGAAGTTGAAGAAATGATGAAGTCAAAGTACCCTTATTTGTTTCAAATGGAAGAAAAAGTTCATGATATGGGATCGGAGAAATAACAAATAAGTATTTATAAGAATTAAGTATATATATATGATAACATGAAGAATGATCCTAGATTTGTATTTGTGCAACTGGATAATGTCACTAACATTCGAGGTCTAATGTTTCTAAGGGGGGAAGAATGTAACACCCCGTATGTTTCTGAACCTAGTTGATTACCGTAAAGTTCATGGAATTATTTAAACATGAGAGGGTTGGTGAATTATGCATGAATTTGTTGGGATGAATTTATTTTGTGCTAATGGGCTCAAAAGAGGCCCAAAATTAACAAGAAAGACATGGCCCAAATGGCAAATGACCCATTCTTTCATGTTGACCAAGTAAACACATTTAATGTGGCTAAGGATGACTTGAGGGAATATATAAATCAAGGAAAATCATATTTTTATTCATATCAATAAACATGCCATTTCTAGAATTTTCCAAAACATTTCTCATCTCTTACAAACCCTAAGTCATCACTCCTTTGGACAAAATCACTCTCTTGCAAAGCTTTGATAAGTGTTTATTCTTATGGTCTAATATATTATATGCTTAAGGTGGTGTATAAATCATGTTGGTAATGTTGGCAAGGTGTTGGACAGTTCACTATGTGTAAAACTGTCTACTTTTGCAATCGAAAAAGGGTTTTGCCTTGTAAACTTGAAAATGGACTTGTGGTCTTGAAGAAAGTGAGTTTGATGGATTAAATATCAACATGTATTCCTTAACTTGTTTTATCTTTGTATATAATGTTTGGAATTGTTATTGCAAAATTGTTCTTAGACTTGGTGGTATATTGAAAGGAAAATGTGATTTTGGTGATGTTCATGGGTATGGTGAAACCATGGTTGATCGTTGGTATCCGAGTTGACCTAAAACATGTAAAGATAAGCTTATTTATGGCCATGGACCATTTATTATGAAAAAGGACCCTAAAATGACCCTGGAGTCTGAAACGGGCATCCGCCCTCGCGTCTGGAGCACCTGCGGGCGCAGATGCCAACGCAAGTGGCTCTGTACAAGGACAGAGGGCACCTGCGGCAGTATGTCATCCACTTACGAGATCAGGTGGCTCCACATCCCAGTCCAGAATTCCATTTTGTATGTTTTTGTCTCTCTTTTATCCCCGAAGGCCCCTATACCCTTTTTGGATATAATTATCAACTTATGATACCTATTGCATGGCTTTAAGGGGTCGTTTGGAGTCATGTTGGATTATATCAATTATTTATTGTTGTTAATATGTTGTTATGAAAGGCATTGAGGTGACTTTGGATGTAATTATCAACTTATGATACCTATTGCATGACTCTAAAGGGTAGTTTGGAGGAATGTTGGATTATATCAATTATGGCTTTTTGTTAATATGTTGTTATGAAAGGTATTGAGGTGACTTGATGGAATAATTGTCACGTTGTGTTAATGAGGAAGCGTAAAGGGTAAACTTGGTGTGAAATGCTATTGGTTTATGATGTCTTGGTCAATGTGTGGAATGTTATGGTGTTGTTGGCATGGTAATGCAGTGGATTGTATTGTAAAGGGTAAAATGACGTTATATGGCAGTCATGTAGCTCATTGTCATTTTGTACACTTGTAAGGTAGTTAATTGTTAACGTGAGCTCCGTTATGTACTTGTGTTGTAGAGTAAAGCGTAAAGAAGGAGCTGGATTATTGTATTCACATATAGGACTGTGTGTTCATATTAGGAAGATAAGGTATGTAAGGTTACTCTTTCCGTATCCTTCTACAGCACATAGTGTTCACATTGACATTGTACTTGTTCCATTCCAAAATGTCCAAAGGTATTGTCATAAAGTATTACGCACAGAACCAATTATGATTTACATGTCTCATGTTCATTGAATAATGTTCAAAAGTTCCAATAATGTTATGACTACCAATGTATCAGTCTCACAGAAGTAAAGAAGTGAAGTAATGTATAATTGTTTGATTATTCTTGGGTGGCATCCCAGGGGTTAAAATACCTAGCACGGGTCGATCCCAATATCGCAGTAACATCCTAGGGGCGATAGAAACGCCTGGCATGGGTTAATTACATCCCAAGGGTTAAAATACCTAGTATGGGTCAATCTCATCCCAGGGGCAACAGAAAATCCTTGCATGGTTAGAACAATAAATCTCACCCTAGGGGCGACAGAAAAGCCTAGCATGGGTAGATAAATCTCATCCCAGGGGCGACAGAAAAGCCTAGCATGGGTAGATGAATGAATGTAAAGGCAAAGAAAGTAACGAATGTAATGTACATGTTTCCACACATACAGACCGATGGTTTATCCATATTAACTATTCTCTTATATTTGATTCCATTGATGTTCTTATGTATGCTACAGTTCCTTATAGCCTTACATACTTAGTACATTCTTCGTATTGACGTCCCTTGGGGGACTTACCTTACTTGCTGCAGGCACAGGTGCTAGTAGACCTCCACAGTAGGGTGCGGGTCATTTGCAGATCATTAGTGAGATCCAATTGGTTCGGAGCTTTTCGAGTCACATGTGTACATATGTTTTGGTATTGAAAATGTTGTATAAAGTGGGGACTTGCCCCGACTTTAGGATAGTTGTACATGTACCCGTTAGAGGCTTTGTAGACGTACGTAGAAAGATGAATGAAAGAATGTATGCTTTTGACATGATGGTCCCAATGACCAAGTTTCATATATATATATCATATGTTTTCCATGACTTCCGCCATTAGTATCGTACAATTACATGAGATAGAATGTTGTGCATACAGTGACATGCATATGAGTGCACCTGAATGAAGATTGGTTCTCTCGGGCCTTAACGACTTCGGGTTCCAGTATGCCCCATTGGAATTCGAGGCGTGACACAACATATCCTCAATAATCCATTCTGGTGGATGATTGGCAATCATTAATTCTCTAATGATACCTGTCATATGAGCAACATGAGAAATTGAGATTGCTTTGGTTCCATCTTGTTCAAGCATCTTGAAGATGTGCTCATATTGCTCTTGAGTAAATTTTGGAGGCAACATATTGCTGTTAGCATTTGCTGAGGAAAAGGGTTGCATATATTTTGTGTGTTTTCCATAACCCTGAGTATCCTGATAGCCTAAATACTGGACTTATCTCTTAGAAGCTCCTGTGATCATGGCCTATCTATGCTTAGATGGAACCCACTCCTCAATTACTGCATTATGAGCACTTGGACCAACTCTTCTCTGCTACTGTACTTTGGTTCATAACCCCTAGAATTAAGAGACTTGTTACCATGTGATCAGTATGCTTATGATTTCTATGTGTATAACCAATGAGTCTAAAACAGTCTCTCATATAGTGACCTTTAAGCTTGTAGTGATCACATACAATTTTGGGATTATATGTTGAGTTAAAACTCCTTTTTTCCCTTTGATTTCCAAATCTTGAATACAATGCAGAGTCTGCACCACTAGGACCCATACCTAACAATCCAGCACTAGTAACTAATTGTGATGTAGTTCTTTGATTCTCATCACTTACAACCATAGAGTAAGCATGGGTAACAGATGGCAAAGGTGTCATTAACAAAATTTGACTTCTAGCTTGAGCGTAAGATTCATTCTACCCTATTAAGAACTGATACAATTTTTGTCTTTGTAAGTATAGCACAAAATCTTTTGATTGGACACAATTACAAGCAGGGAAAGGCACAATAGATTCAAACTCATCCCACAGAGAATTTAGTTTTGAAAAATAGACAGAAATAGATTGTGTTCCCTAAGTGATCTGAGAGATTTCTTGATGTAAGTTGTAGGTTTTTGAACCATCAACTTTGTCAAATCTCTCTTTTAGATCAGTCCACATAACATGAGCATTTGATGCATAGACCACACCCCGAATCAAGTTACTTGCTACTGAATTCATAAGCCAGGATAGTACTATAGCATTAACCCTTTCCCATAGTCCCCATAATTCAGATGGAAAGGATTTCTTGGAGAAAGAAGCATCAACTAAACCTAGCTTATAGCGGCCCAATTAAGTACTCCTCATAGATTTACTCCACAGTACATAATTGTCACTACCCTTCAGTTGAAAAGAGATAATAGTGAGTCCACTTACATCAGTTGTAGTCAAATACAAGGGGTGATTATGATCAATTGTAGTGTATGGAATCTGACCACCATTGGCATTAGTTGGGATAGAAGAGTTACCTCCATTGTTGATAGTAAAATCCATGAATACGCTCAGAAGTAGTTACATAATTTGCAGAAGAAAAAAAGACTCCACTCAAGAAAGAAAAACTGTCAAGAACTGGTCAAGAACTTGAATTAGTAGCAGAAAGATGGATCGTAAGCACTAAAATATATTCAGTGTTTCTCTGATACCATGAAGAATATCATGAATTCATACACATTGTATCAATGCAAGAACAAATATGTGTTCATTACAGACGAATAAAAAGCAATGGAATAATAAGAAGAAGACGAAACTGAGTATGATCGAGAGAGAAAAAGAGAGAAGATAGGTTAATAGATATTATTATTATTGATCAATAGTGAGGGATGATACATATATATACATAAGTGTAACCTTCTAGATTTGATCATTGTTTTCTAAATTTGATCATTGTTAAGTACTTAACTAACTCTGTGATCTATAACCAGTGGCGGAGCCAGAATTTCCACTAAGGGGGTTCGAAAGTAGACATACGAACTAACTGAAATGGGTTCAACATCTACTATATATATATAAAAAATATAATTTTAACCATGTATAAATAGCACAATTTTCTGTCGAAGCGGATTCGGATGAACCCCCTGGACCAAGGGTAGCTCCGCCCCTGTGGCTATAACTACTTCTGTGAAAGTTAGTTAAACAACTTTGAGAAGTCTTCTTTTAAGCTATTAACTAACTTGGTGAAATGTGGTTTATTGAATTAATTTATTCCTTAACACCACCTAAGCATTATTCTATTGTTTTTGATATTGGCAGTTCTAATCTTTGGGTCCCGTCCCTGAAATGCATTTTCTCTATATGACGTTATGAAATCGTGCATGATGTTGTAGTTTCGAAAAGAAATTTGGAATATGTTGAAGTGAGAACACAATTTTATTATTCTCAAGACATTCCTTCACACTGCGGGGCCATGATTCATATTTAAGGTGGTGAGATTTGAACTTAGAAACTTTTGTTCGCTCTGTTACCATAATGTGTGGTCATTGCAGTTGAAAGATTCAGCTATTAGCGAGAGAGTACATATTTACTTAATTATATTTTCAATATCTTGTAAGAATTTTTTTGTGCGGATCAGTTGTTATCTTTGTTCCAAGTACAAATCAAGACTATTGACTACATATACAAAAATTGGTAGTTAGCCGATTGACTTCAAAACTCTTTATTTTGATTTAATATCATTCGGTATTTATGCATTACATAGGTTCAGTTATAATCATTAATGCATTTTCTTTGGCTTTCTACTATAGGAAAACATTGCAAAATCCCTTTTGGCACTAGATCAGTGCACGGGTTGTTCAGCCAAGACAACATTATAATTGGAAGTTCTGTCATAGACCAGCAGGTGCCATCTTAATTCTTTGTAGCTTATCATTGTACTTTTTTTTTAACGTTACATGTTGAAACAGAAAATCTATCAGGTTTTTACTGAAGTAACACGAGAGGGATTTTCACATTCTTGCAAGCACGGTATGATGGGGTATAGTACTAGGATTTCAGGATGTTGCTGCAGGACTAGTAACACCAATATGGTAAATATCTCTATCTGTTCATAGATTATTACTTACTTTTTTGCCAAATTTCTACTACTTATTTGGCTGAAGCTAGTTGAGTCTCTAACAGATAACTGAATTTTATATATTTTACTCTGATCATGTACAATAATTTGTTACTATCTGTTGTTTTGTTATTATTTGTTGATTTTTATACTTACGTTACTTCTTTTTTGGACTTTTTTTCCTTAAACCGAGGGTCTATAGGAAATAGGCTCACTATCTCTGAGATGGGGGTAAGGTCTGCGTACACTCTATCATTCACAGACCCCACACTACAGGACTACACTGGGTATGATGTTGTTGTTGTTGTTACAAGGTGCACAAATTTATCAAGATAATGGCTGGTATAATATGTTGCTTCAACGTGTCTTTACCCAGCCAATATTCTAGCTCTGGCTGAATCGAGATCCTAAATATAGGCTCGGGGTGAAATTCTTTTCAGAGGTGTGGATTGTACTAACTTCAGGGGTCAGCATACCTATGTCCCTATTGCTCAAAATGGTTGTTGGTAGGTAAGTAGTTAAACTGAGTAGAGTATTTTATTCATGTTGTTTAGTAGTATTTTTCTTCTTATTGTTTACTTAATTACCAATACACTTTGATTTTGTTACATTTTACAGATTAAAATAGGGGATCATTTTATCGGAAACAATTGAAAGGTAATATATTCACAAACTTATGTTGAAGTGTGTGATCATCTCATTTAAAAGCTAATGCAACTTCTGTAATTTCCCTTCACAGGTCTTTGAAAAGGTGGTTGTCCAGCGATTGTGGATATTCCATCGTCTTTTCTTGTTGGCCCGACTATATGTGTTCGTGTAATGTACTTACAAATTGAATACAAATTTGGGGCTAAATTGTAGTTTTATTACTTCAATCAACAGTCACAATTACAGTGCAATTTGGGAAAAAATACAAGTAACTAAATGATTAATACTCTACTCCATCATTAATGGACCTTCGAGCTCCAGGTGGGTTCCCGTAATAGAGAATTGAATGAAGAAGGAGAAGAAGAAAGAAGAAGAAATCGAGAGAGAAGTGAGATCATAGAGAGAGAATATTTGGGAAAATTACTAGATACTTGTCTAACTGCCTAACTCCTCCGTTGACTAGGATATTTATTAGTTATTGAGATTTGGACTCAATCTGAGCGGTTGATTACTTCTAATCTAGAGCTTCCATCACAATCCACTTGCCAGCTATGTGCACCTGTCCCCCACGTGAATTATTCTCAGCCACCCACGTGTCCACCCCACTTTACTCTTTTATTACCCCTTTCCACTATTATTCCTAAATCAGTGCATACAATATTGCAAACCCTAAAATGATTACATTTCCTTCCCCTTCCACTATTTTACACGTCTAATGCTTTAACATCTCACTCTTTGTTCCTGTAGTTACAACCTGAAAGAATTTGCCCCAGAATTTGTAACAACCCAAATTTTTAACACAAACACGAAATATATTTATAATCATTGCACACAAATTTCAACTTAGAATCCGAACAAGAAGGTAATAGCCACACTAACTAAGACGAGAATAACATTGTAAGAAGGGTAACAACAAAAGGATGAGATACTAGGCATAGAATCGAGATGAGAGAACAACAGACAAGCCAAAGGTTCACAACAATATGCATAACCGTTCTTTCTAATCCTAAATCGTATTTAACCAATTGACAAATGGGATTAGATCCCAAATAAATCTTTCCAACATGTCAATAGGCCCAATACTTCTGTCTGGGTCTGTCTCATTCACCTCTTTCAGCCATCGGCCCCTATGTAATAAACTTGGTTCACAACAATACTTCCGCCCCCAAAAAGAACCTTGTCCTCAAGGTTCATGTTAGTAAAATTCATCTGGAAAATTGTAGTATTATAAATTCCTTAGCTGCTACTAGTAAAAACCTTTACGAACCTCATCATGATTTGGTTGGTAGCTTAGAGGATTCTAGAATTTACTTCATCATTCTTGCTTACCTTCTTAACATTGGTCACTTTGCACAAGATAACATGGCTAAGATGTGTAATGATTTCAGCTATGCGCAAAAGAGTAAAGCACCTAATGATATCACTCAA
The DNA here is from genome assembly GCA_031232105.1 of Capsicum rhomboideum. Classification (NCBI taxonomy): domain Eukaryota; kingdom Viridiplantae; phylum Streptophyta; class Magnoliopsida; order Solanales; family Solanaceae; genus Capsicum; species Capsicum rhomboideum. Next base: position 156,466,054 of record CP124714.1, read on the forward strand.
ACTTCCACATATCATGATTTTAATCTTAGAAGCATTATTGGCATCAACACGAGGAAAATTTGTCATGTTAGCTAACAACAACTCATGGATATAGCTAACATATTCTGCAATGTCCTTCTCACTCTATGCATCAGTTCCTTCTCTACCAAATGGCATGCTCATATAATAGGCCAAACTATAGGCATTAGTATCAAATAATGTGATGCCAAGAATATCACCAAGAATACCTCTAGGATCAAAAAAAGCTCCGAAAGCACTTGAAATATGACACGAACAATACACCTTAACATTTTCAGACCCGAAGAAACCAAAATTATCTACCTTGAGGTATTGATGAATAGTTTTAAAAGCTCGCTCCCCACCAAATCTCTTTATTGAAACTAAGCCATGGTGTAATAGATGGCTTGCAGCCAGCTCTACCATCTCAGTGACACCATAAAATGTGTAACCAGTAGGGTTCACCGCTTGAAACCTCACCTTGTATTCACTTCGTAATTCTAATGCTTTTCATTCCTATAACATGGCAACAAGTAAAACTGCTACAGGCTACATTTTACTACTGAAATATGCAGCAAAAAGACAAGCATTTGTATTGTAATCATCCCCACTAATTAGGACAGACCTATCAATTTCAAGTTCCTTTGCCATTTCCATAGATTGTGCAACTTGGGCTGGGAATTTCAATAGTAAAGCTGAGAAAGGTGGTTTGGGAAGCGATCGTGGTAGCCGAGGTTGAACAGTTCGTACATAAAGAGGGATCAATAATTTATTTAACACATTTTTAAAGGGTAAGGCACCACAATCAAGAAAAGGAATAGGATTAAAGTGAATATTCCATATCCTTGATTTTTGAACTAGGCCAAACATAACAAACAAGAGTTTAACAACTCTACTGACTTGAATATCTGATGACTTCTTGAAGTGACTTTCAGTAAATTCCAGAAGCACTCTCCGTATCTTCTCCTCCATAGCGTGTTCTCTCGTTTTAGAAAACAAGAACTCGGGAATATTTTGCCCCTGCCCAGTATCAACCCAATAGCTTTTGTGTAAGCCAAAGTCAAGGTAAGACGACACACTATTTCATTCATCCACACAAATTTCTTTGAGAGAATTCTGCAAACATGGAATTGTGTGAAGCCATAAGGCACCATCAAATGGATATTTGATTTCTGAAAATCTTACACTCATATCCGATGTCACAACTTGTTGGCTAACAAAAGAAACCAAAAATCCATATATATCCCCTTGAGAAGATTTTTCAATAAAAGCCACATTATCTCATGAATTTTCCGCTTCCTCGATATTAGATTCGTTTGCATCTTCCAACACCGTAGTAGGTATTATGGTTTGCAAAGTGGCATTTTTGCAGAAACTATCATCGTACATCTTGACTAATATTGTTGGAGAATATCCTCCCTTGTGGACAATATCGTTAGTATCATAAGCGTATACCCAATGATCTTTGGTAATGGATGAAGGTTCTTGTATTCATTCTGCTACCTCAACTGATTTAACACTAATCCACATTGCTACACTTCTTTGTCATTTTATCGAACATGTGATCTGGCTCAGAATTTCTAACATCTAGATCAGATTCATAGGAAAGTGAACTGTAGATACCGCCTCTCTCAGTTATAGGATATACGTGTGTATCTAGTACCATAAAAGGTTTAGCACCATCAATATTCTGAGTTTTCTTATCTAGCTTTTCACCAAAAACCTTGTGAGCAACATTCAGGTTGTTATAGTCTGAGTGTGGATTCAAATATTGATACGAGGGCAAGTTGCTCAAGGATGGAATCGCCGCTGCTCGGGAAGGGCAATAGTCCACTGTGGCAAGGTGTAAGAGAAGGGATAAACTCTTGTCTGGTTCTCCTCGACTCCGAGATTGAAATTGAATAAATAATTTTGCCATAAAATAGTCCCAATCTACAAGTTGTTTGTTTCAAAATAACCGTCAATACCAATTCAAAGCTTCGCCATCCAAATACAAAGAATCCAATGGCAATTTATGATCTAAAATAATTTTATAGTGAGTGAAGTACTATTCTACCTAAAATACTCATGCTACAGGTTCATCACCACTGAATCTGGGTATTTTCACCAACCTAACATCCATGGACGAAGGCAAACCAAAGTGAGACTGAGGAGAAGTTGGAGCAATTTTCCCCACCACTTCTTGTAACATACTTTAAATATCAGTCATATCTTTGGAAAAGGAATCCTTCACAGATTTGTCGATTAGAGCCTTGAGCGTTTTGTCCTCTATGAAAGACCGCTGGATGAAAGAACCAATGTAACAACCTTGATTTTTAACACAGACACAAAATATATTTATAATCACTGAACATAAATTACAACTTAGAATCCAAATAAAATGATAATAGCTACACTAACTAAGACGAGAATAACTTAGTAAGAAGGGTATTAAGAAAGGGATGAGATACTAGGCTTAGAATGGAGATGAGATCACCAAAGACAAGCCAAAGCTTCACAACAATACGCATAACCGTTGTTTCTAATCCTAAGTGGTATTTAACCAATTGACAATTGTCCTGGATCCCAAATGAAACTTTCCAACATGTCAATCGGCCCAATAATCCTGGCTGGGTCCATCTCATTAACCCTTTTCAGCCCATCGGCCCCTATGTAACAAACTTGGTTCACAACGAGAGCACCAAATGTTATAACCAAACAGCAAAGCCCAACCCAAAAGACTAGTCTGGTAGGTGGGAGAATCCATTTAGCCTATAAAACCATTAGTATTTCTCTATTTTTATAATGTGGGATAATTGGTACATAACAATCGCCTCCGTTTAAGAACCAATGATCTTGTTAGTCACTGGTGGCACCTCTTCTTGGGTCCAGGCCACCACTCCGAGTCGCAGTTCCACGTGTGGATCGATCCTTATTTGTCACGGATGGGCCTAGTTGGTCACGGCTGGCACCCCTCTTGGGTCTAGGCCACCACTACTGGCACACAGGCCACCATCCGAGTCACGACCCCATGTGTGGGACTCTCAATAAAAGCACCAATGTTATAAACCAAATAGGAGATCCCAACCCAAAAGACTAGTTTGGTAGGTGGGAGAATCCACTTAGCCTATAAACCCATTAGCATTTCTCTATTTTTCCAATGGGACAATTGGTGCATAAGATAATTGGTATCTGTAAACGTAGCAACAAGTTTGATGTGAGGTTAGAATTTTGAATTCCTCTCCTAATTCCCCATAATTTGTATCTGTAAACATAGCAACAAGTTTGATGTGAGGTTAGAATTTTGAATTCCTCTCCCAATTCCCCATAAATGATGTCGTATTAGAGTGTTGAACTGAGACTTCTATTGTAAATGTATGCAACCGCGAGCAGTAAATGGTAGCTAGAAGTTCCAAATTAGAGAAGCTACCGAATGATTAGAGCCCTTTATGTGCTTTCTGTGATATGACAGTCTCTTATTTGTAATTCCCCTTGGTTGTTTGCAATCAAAATTTCCAGTTACTTGCTATTTAGAGTTTTGGTTCACTCTGTTGGTGCTTTCATTATTGTCTAGCTAGCTTGGGGTCAGGGGGTTCATCCTTTAACGGAATATTACACTATTTATACATGTTAAAATTATTTTTTTATGTATATATAGTAGATGTCGACCCCCCTTCGGCTAGTTCGTTCATTAAGTTACTTCTTTCTATTTTGAACCCCATTAGCGTAAATCCTGGTTTCGCCATTGGTGGATACTAGACTCAAGCAACTCGAAGACACTCAAATAGGCATGGTTAAGGAGATGTCAGAGCTCTATTCTACTTTCGATAACCATCACAAACTAATGCAGGAGGTTTTTTCTTAGGTGGCCTTGATTTGTTTACAGTTGAAAGGTTCTATCACTAAAACCTCTCATTCAAAGTCAGCCTATTTTACTCTGAAGGCAAACCCCACAGAGGTACGTCTATCACACTTCTACACAAACCTACTTTGATGGAGTTGAGTCATTTCTTCATGGACCATCACAATGCTTGTGTTTTTTAGGTAGAAAGGTTTTTCGATTTCTACTCAATTCTACCAGAACATCAACTACCATTAACTTCCTTCTATCTTGATGGGGAAGAACCTCGAATGTACTGATGGATTTTTTGAATGACTTGCACCAAAGCTAGGGACACAAGAAGGGGAGAAAGAAAAGTACAAACTACCATGCTTGACAGAATGAGGAATAAGTACTTAAACTTGGCTATTTGGTCAACAAGAGACCGTATCATTATGAGATCAATGATAGGCTATTTGGTCAATTATTCAGCTCAATCGTACTATGAGAATAACTTCATTAATTTACATATCCCAACACAACAAGTAAGAACAGATAAAATAATTAATACAAATAAGCTTTAACAAACTGTATTTATACCTAATTGTTTTTCAAGCTAATTGGTAGTTCAAAAATGTATGATTTCTCATAGAATGAAATTTAGCAGGTTCTAAGAGGCATCGATAATCTAATTTCAAGAGCAAGATATATGGGGTAAAAACAAACTAGACAAATGGATGAACAAGGGGGCAACATCTGGTGAGTAAGACTGGTCAGATATGGCTCTGCAAAGATGACATCGGATTCTGGCTGGGAGGTATGACCAGTAGCGATTGTTCTGCTGACAGAAGAGCAGAAGTCTAATATAATTACGAATGCCCAGTAAAATATCAGTAATTACCCATCTAGCTCCTGAATCGTCAGATAGGGAATGGACTAATGATCAGTTAAGATAAGCTCAGGACTTCAACCACTCCAAAATAATCTAAGATCCTCTCCAGCCGTTGTGTAATTCAACAAGTAAAGGAAGCAACATACTGATATGGTTTTTATGGAGGAGGCACAAATCACGCAAGGTTCCCTAGGTTTTGGTTATAATAGTCGCATTATCCCTCATTTATATGGCCTCTGATTTTCATCACTAGTTCACTACTGCTATTATTATTACACCATGTTGTAGAGACTTCTTAGGAGGTTGGAGCTGCGCGAAGTAAGTTTGATAGATTATTTGCTGAATGAAATAGACATGTTTGTTCTTCTTTTATACATTAAGTTCCTTTTTAGTATATCTTTTTTCATTTACTTTAACCTGTATAATCTTCTTTGCAGACCGCATATAAAGGATGGCATAAAATTTACTTTGGTCAGCACATCAACCAGTTGAGACATTTATGCCTCTTCTTCCAACTGTTTCTTTTCCGTTTCTTTTAATCCAATTGTGATTAAGCGTTTGTTTTTCAATTGGACTTCTGTTCCATTTCTTGCTTTCTTTTTGGGCTAATAGAGGTGCTTAAAGAAACAGAATTTTCCTAAAAAACAAGTAATTTTGTTTAATTATTCTATTTGGATAAATACAAGGATTTGATTTTATGAATTTAGAATTCATTAGACAAAACTCCTCCATTCAAACACAATTCTATACTATCTTGGGTATAAGCAATAGCAAGTTGTTTAGCAGAAAATAGAGGTTCTACTAACTGATTCCCTACTCTGGTAGGGTCACACCATTTAAACTTTGCCTTTTTGGCATCTCCATAATATGAGCCAAATACTATTTTCAAGAAAATCATGAATCTTCTTGCTGCTTCAAAAGTAGATTCCCAAATCAATTCTATACACATTCTAACTTCAAGTAACAAAGAAATTTAGTGCGGCCACTTTCCTGGAAACAACAAAACTGACACCATATTTGATGTCATTGTGCATATTCTGTTAGGTGAATGGGAGAACAACAATGAATAATGCTAGAGCAAACCATTTGGAGTTCGAGTACAAAGCGAATTCATATCGGCAAAATTGAGAAGTAAGAGGACAATGATTATTAAAAGAAATATACAAACTGAGAAATAGGGTGCTTGCTTTAACCTTTCAAGAACGATACTACAAGATGTTTTTTGTGATCAAACAGTTCATTCTAATTCAGTTCATTACAGTCAATATCTTTCCAAATGGAAAAAGTCCCAAACCAAAGAATTAAAGTAATTTAAACTTGAAACAAACTTAGTTTAATAAGGAAATGCTTCATCAACCGTGGTCACAAGTCATAACCAAGACATTAAAAACAGTAAGACCATGCATTTTAGCACAAAATCTTTAATGGGGGAGCAAACGTATGATCTCAAAATCATCTCTTAATAACAGATTGAACCAGATATGTCAGACAATGTTTTCTTGCAAGGAAAAGCAAATTAAACAGACACAATTTGGGTATTTCCAAGAATAATCACATTCCAATCACAAGAACAAAAAGTAGACCAAATTTGTGGAAAAAATCATTAGATAATCCAACTTTCACAAGCTGTGATATTTTAGTCCTAAAGCTGTGATAATCCAACTTTCACAAGCTCGGGTCGTGACACATCAATCTAAAGGTATCTGCAGCTTTCACAACCTCTTCAAATGGTATAATCAAGCCTCAAAACCCACTACTAGTGTTTCAAAAACAATTTATAACAATTCAGAAATCAATATTAAGCTTTTTATCTACGAAATCCTCAACCCTAGCAATACAATATACATAAATAATAACTAAGTCATCACTTTTTAGTAGTAGTTGAGGTAAGGGGTGTTCAACATACCTTTTGATGGAAAGAGCTTGAGGAAAGCTTGAGATTTGAGCCTTGAATCTAGAATCCTCGTTTCTTATGCTTCATAGTGTTATGGGGAAGAGTAGAATGAGTTTTGATTCATGAAGGTCGTATTTGGGGACTTGGGATTGTTTAGTATGGATGGGGGGCGGTCTTCATAGAGTAAAAAGACCCAATTGCCCTTAAAATAGCACACAAAAACAAGGTCCTGTTAGGTAAAATAGGGGGGTGCGGTGCACACCCCAAAGCATTGCCTCCCCCCATGTGATGCGAGGCCCTTAGCTAGACTAGGCCCCATGCAATGCATGGGTCACCGCGGGGTCGAGGTAGTGGACCCATTCACATCTTAAACCTTCCCAACACTACCAAACTCATCCCCAATTAATTTCTACTCAATCTAAGGGTCACTCGGCTCATTTATAGCTCTAAAAAGGACGTACAAACATACGGGGCATTACCCCCCCAGGATCATTCATCCCCGAATGATGATTATGGGTACTTTTAGCATGATAAAAGGATTTGCCTGAAACATTAAGGCATGCATACTAAAGAAATGAAGGTGAGCATAGAATTAGTACCTTAAGCAACTTCACTCGAAGGCGAGAACAAAAGGGGATATCTAGACTTTATGTCTTGTTGCGATTCCCAAGTAGCTTCTTCTACCTTTTGATTCCTCCATAACACTTTAACCAAAGCTATTTCCTTCGTCCTTAATTTTTGAACTTGTTTATCCAAAATTTCAATAGGAACTTCATCATATAACAAAGTATCTTTTACACCAATGTTATCTATAGGAACGACCAAGGAATAATCACCTACACACTTCTTGAGCATAGACACATGGAATACTGAATGGATAGATGCCAAACTTCTGGGTAACTCTAACACATACGCAACGTTACCAATCTTCCTCACAATTTGATAAGGGCCAATGTAACAAGGGTTGATCTTACCATTCTTCCCAAACCTCATCACCCCCTTCATAGGAGAGACTTTCAAGAACACCCAATCATAAATATTGAACTCCAACTCCCTTTGTCTCACATCCGAATAGGACTTTTGATGACTTTAAGGAGTCTTAATCCTCTCACGAATAACTTTAACCTTTTCCATCACTTGGTGTACAAGGTCTGGCCTTAACAATCTTGCCTCACCTACCTCATACCACCTAATAGGTGACCAATATCTTCCTCCATAAATGGACTCGAATGGGGCCATTTGAATGCTAGAGTGGTAGCTATTATCATAGGCAAAATTGATAAGAGTCAAGTTATCCACCCAACTGCCCTTAAAATGAATAACACATGCTCTTAACATATCTTCCAAGGTCTGAATATTACACTCTTCCTGCCCGTCTATTTGAGGATGGAAAGTATTGGCTTTAGGACTATTATGGAAATATGTATTTCTTGGAGTAGAGGTCAAGTATTTGTCCTAATTTTTCTCTATTTTACTTGTTGACAAATTATTACTTGTATCTATCTATACCTCTTATTTGAGATGAATAAAAGGAGTGTACAGAACTTCTCTATGCCTAAATTTCTACAGAAAGCAGTGCTATGGTTCACCTGCATACCCAACCCTTTCTGAAAATCTCTCCAAAACTGGGAAGTAAATTAAGTCCCTTTGTCGGATAGAGTAGAAATAGGGGCTCCACGCGGCCTAACAATCTCCTGAAAGTAAAACTTCACATAATACTCCCCAGAATAAATCATCCTCACAGGTAAAAAGTGAGCTAACTTGGTCATCCTATCCATAATGACCCAAATAGAGTCATACTAATTTCGAGCATAAGGAAGGTCTGTGATAAAGTCCATACTCACATATCCCATTTCCATATAGGAATAGCTATTTCTTAAGTGTCACACTCGAACCCCATGCCCTGGACGTGACCGGTATCCCCAACTAATGAAGGCCCGAGAAGGCCCCTTAGTATATCATCATAAGCATAGTCATGAATAAAGTGTGGAAGTAAACCCTTAAAATAAGAAATTCGACTTTAAATAAGGAGTTAAAATTTAAGCATGAAATATGACATAAAACATTTGCCAAAACCAGTATACAAAACCTCTAACATTACAAATAAAATCCTAAGCTAGAACATGATCCCGACGCTACCATAAACCAATTAGTCAATGTCTAAGGAGATGAAATCAAATGCCATCCAGAAGATGGATGGCTCACTACTCGTTACTTGTTGTCCTAAGAAGATCCTAGTGCTACACAGAATCACGAGAAAATGCCTTCGAACCAACATCATGAATATATCTAGCGTCCGGGCACGGTCAGTACGACGAGTACTGGCATGCAACCCAGGGACGAGGGACAAAGCAATTTATAAGGTAAATCATAATACGAGTAATATAAGTCTCAAATAAAAGGGATCATGAAAATAAGGAGATCAATATATAAAATATAATCATTCTTTAACTTTGTTTAAAGGACTAAGTAGTTTCACCAACCTTAGGTAACCCACGGGCAATATGGGTCCGATCTTTGCCAAATCGGCGAGGCCCCAATCCATGTTTTCCATATGAATTGAGATGAACATAAATTGGACACCATAACATACCGTCCTCACAGAGAAACATGATAAGGTTGTCCCATTGGGGAGAAAACCATCCCTATGTCGGCAAAACATAGGTTTCAGGCGTTTGTTACTATGACGAACACCTTGTCGGTGAACTACGTAATCTTCTTCAAGCCCAATTAAAAAATCATTCAAGAACATTTAATACTTGAGTCTATCATTAAGGCATTCACATTTTTGTACCGTCATACCAAGACTTGGAAGTCATCCATATCATCCCAAATTATCATCGTAAAATATTATAGACTCTTAATCGTTTTCTTAAAAATCTTAAGTGTAGCCATTATTGGATTTTTCAAAGTGTCTTTAAACATCTCATCATTTTATACTGTACATTGTTCAAGAGACGGGATAGACTTAATAATCCTTGTCTAAAAAAAAGGTTGGAGGCCGTAATTTCATCATGTATATCATTCAACATTTCAAATCCATATAAAGAAATCCATCTTTTCAAATAGTATATTCAAGTCTCAAAACCCTCTACTAGTGATTAGAGAACAATTTATAACAAGAGGAAAATCAATATTAAGCTTTTCGTAAATGTAATCCTCAACCCCTAGTTTCAAACTGTCAATATAATATGCGTGAATACTAATTAAATCATCACTTTTTAGTAGTAGTTGAAGTAGGGGTGTTCAACATACCTTTTGATGGAAAAATATTGAGGAAAGCTAGAGATTCGAGCCTTGAACTTAGAACCCTAGTTTCTATTGCTTCTAAGTATTATGGGGAAAAATGGAATGAGTTTATGACTGATGAATGTCATATTTGGGGACTTGGGATCATTTAGTATGGATGGGGGGCGGTTTTCATAGAGTAAAAAGACCCATTTACCCATAGAGTAGCATTTAAAAATGAAGTTATGTCATGCAAAATAAAGGGTGCAGCGTACACCTCATCGCGTGGCCTACCCCCTTACTTCGCAAGGCCCATTATTGGGCTCCACCCCATACGGGGTATAGTTAAGGGCAAGGGTCAACCGGTAGCCTCTTGCACTAGTTGTGAGACGTGAGGCCAAACCACTTCCCCTAATACGCGACATATGGTCCCGTTTCATGACCTAAACCTTCCCAACACTACCAAACTCATCCCCAATCGATTTCTACTTGTTCTAGGGGTCACGTAGGCTCATTTATAACTCTAAAAAGACTTCCAAACATACGGGGTGTTACATTATCCCTCTCTTGGGATCATTCATCCCTGAATGATGATTATGGATGCTATTATCACGACAAAAGATTCACATGAAACACTAAGGTATGAGTACAAAAAGATTGTTGAGGATAGGACTAGTACCTTAATAAACTTCCTCCGAAGACTAGAGCAAAAAGGGATATCTAGCCTTCATGTCCTCTTCTAATTCCCATGTAGCTTCTTCTACCATTTGATTACTCCACAACACATTTACTAAAGTGATCTCTTTAGTTCGCAATTTCCAAACTTGACGGTCCAAAATTTCTATAGGAACTTCCTCATAGGAAAAAGAGTCTTTCACACTAATATTCTCTACAGGACTACCAGAAAATGGTCACCCATACACTTTTTGAGCATAGAAATGTGAAACACAAGATGAACCAAAGCCAAACTCGTGGGTAAATCTAATTCATAAACAACACTCCCTAACTTTCTTAAAATCTGATAAGGACCAATGTAACAAGGGTTGAGCTAGCCCTTCTTCCCAAACCTCATCACCCCATTCATAGGAGAGACTTTCAGGAATACCCAATTAACAATTTTGAACTCCAACTCTCTTCGCCTCACATCTGCATAGGAATTTTGATGACTTGGGGTGGTCTTAAGCCTCTCATAAATAACCTTAGCTTTATCCATCGCATGGTGTACAAGGTCAAATACAAACAACCTAGCTTCACCCACTTCATACCACCCAAATGGTAACGTATATCTCCTATCATAAAGGGCTTCAAAAGGAGACATTTGGATGCTAGAGTGATAACTTTTATTGTAGACGAACTCGATAAGAGGTAAGTGATCCACCCAACTTCCCTTAAAGTCAATGACACGGTCTCTCAACATATCATCCAAAGTATAAATAGTGCGCTCCACTTGCCCATCCATTTGGGGATGGAAAAAGGTTCTAAGGTTCACCTATGTACCCAAACCTTTCTAAAAAAATCTCCAAATCTAGGAAGTAAACTGTGTACCTCTATTAGATATAATAGAAATAGGTGCCTCATGCAGCTTAACAATCTCCTAGATATACAACTTCACATAATCCTTTTCCAAGTAAGTCATTCCCACATACAAGAAATGAGATGACTTGGTCATCCTATCCATAATAACCCAAATAGAGTCATACTAATTTCGAGTACGAGAAAGGCCGGTGAAAACATCCATATTTACCATCTCCCATTTTCATACTAGAATATCTATGTCTTGAGAGGTACCGCCAGGCCTCAAATGTGCAACCTTCACTTGTTGGAAATTAGAGAACATAGACACAAAATTTGCAATATCTCTCTTCATATTGCTTCACCAATAAATCTCCCTTAAATCGTGATAATTTTAGTAGCACCAGGGTGGACGATATACTTGGAAACATGAGCCTCAGTCAAAATACTCTCACGCAAATTATCAACATTGGGTACACACAATCTCCCTTGGTACCGCAAAATGCCATCACCCATAATCTCAAAAGCCAACACCTTCTGTTGACCAACATCCTTCTCAATCTGTGTAATTATGGGATCATTAATCTGCATTTTCTTCACTTTGGAACCTAGAGAAGACTTAGCCATCTAATGAACAACCACTCCCCCACTCTCGAAATCCAAAATTTGGACTCCCAAATTAGCGAGTCGATGAATATCCTTCACCAATTCCCTCTTCTCCTCTTCCAAAGATGAAACGCTGCCCATAGATTACCCTCTAAGAGCATTGACAACAACGTTAGCCTTACCTGGGTGATAATGCAAACTAATGTCATAATCCTTAAATAGTTCAAGCCATCTCTTTTTTCTGATATTCAACTCCTTTAGCGTGAAAGCATATTGCAGATTTTTGTGATTAGAATAAATGTCCACATGCACCCCATATAAGTAATGAAGCCAAATCATAAGTGCAAACACTACCACCGCCAATTCAAGATCGTGGGTTGGGTAGTCTTTCTCATGGTCCTTAAGTTGTCTGGAAGAAAATTCCACAACCTTACCATGCTACATAAGAACTCAACCAAGTCCCACTTGGAACTTATCATAATATACCACGTACCCCTCACTACCCTTAGGTAGGGTTAAAATAGGAGCAGAAGTAAATCGGTCCTTTAGCTTCTTAAAACTTCCCTCGCAGACATCATACCATTGGGACTTCACCTTTTCCTAAGTCAACTTAGTTAACGGGGAGGCTACAGTAGAGAAACTTTTCATGAACCTCCTAGAATAGCCTGCCAAACCCAAGAAACTCTGGATATCAGTTAGAGTTATGGGTCTAGGCCATTTTATTACCACCTCAATCTTTTGAGGATCCATCTTAATTCCTTCACTTGAAATAATATGATCGACAAAAGTCACAGAATCCAACCAGGATTCACACTTAGAGAATTTAGCATACAATTCTTGATCCTTAAGGGTTTGAAGTACCATTCAGAGGTGATCGGTATGCTCCTCCTTATTTCGGGAGTAAACCAGGATGTCATCAATAAAGACTATGACGAACAAGTCCAAAAATTTCTTAAACACCCTATTCATAATATCCATGAAGGCTGTAGGTGCATTAGTTAGACCAAAAGACATAACTAAAAATTTGAAATGGCCATACCCGGTTCAGAATGCAGTCTTGGGAATAGCAGCTTCCCTAACCTTCAACTGATGGTAACCCGAATAAAGGTCTACCTTGGAGAAATATTTAGTAACCTTAAGCTGGTCAAATAGGTCATCAATTATGGGAAGAGGGTACTTATTTTTCACTATGACCTTATTGACCTGACGATAATCTATGCACATACAAAAGGACCCATCTTTCATGTGCATAGAAAACAAGGGAGCACCCCAAAGGGAAACACTAGGGTAGATGAAACCTTTATTAAGAAGGTCTTTCAATTGCTCCTTTAACTCTTTTAACTTCGAAGGATCCATTCTATATGGTGGAATAGAAATTGGACCAGTATCGGGAGAGAGATCGATCCCAAAATCTATTTACCTATCAGAGGGAACTCTGAGAAGATATTGGGGAAAGACTTCAGGAAATTCACTAACCACAGGAACAAACTGAAGTAAGGAACCTTCAACTCAAGAATCCTTGACCTAGACTAAATGATACAAACAACCTTTAGAAATCATTTTTGGGCTCTAAGATAAGAGATGAACTTTCCCTTAGGTGATAAGGAACTAACCTCCCATTCTAGGACTGATTCATTAGGAAAATAAAATGCAAATTTTCTAGTCCTACAATCCAGAGTAGTATAAGAAGAGTGGAGCCAATCCATCCCCAAAATTACATCAAAGTACACCATATCAAGATCTATTAAATCTACCACCATATCTTTATGAAAAATAAACACCACATAATTACTATAGATTCTCCTAGTGATGATGGGGTTACCAGCAGGGGTAAAAACTGAGAAGAGTTTAGGAATAATTTTTGGACCAAAGCAAAAATTTATAGCCACATATGGAGACACATTAGACAAAGTGGAACCAGGATCAAGTAACACATACATGTCATTGAAGAAAATTTGTAACCTACCTGTGGAAACATCTGGCGAGGCCTCTGAGTTTTGATGGTTAGGTAGGGAATACAGATGGTTGCTACCCCTGCCTATGCTAGAAGTGGTCCCCTTAGCAGCTGGGGCTGGAGGAGTAAAGGCTGGGGTTTTGTTGTCCCTAATTACAGTCTTTGTCAAAGGGAATTCTTATTGAAAATGGCCATGCTATCCACAAAAATAACATACACCTCTACCCATATGATAAATTCAATTGTGATGCTTTTCACAAGTATGGCAAGAAGAATAGGATGGAGCCGACTGAGCCATACTGGCCTGAGACTATGTACCCTACACCCTGGGGCCATTATTTGGCTGGAATTGCTAATCACCCAAAGGTTTAGGGGATGGTGCATTAGCTGATTGATGAGTATTACTGCAAAACTTTTTCTTGGAGCATTACCTGCCCCTTTTACCACTATATGGCTGGCTCATATCATGATCTATTGACCTAACACTTTTATTTTATCGCTCCTCTGCCTCAGCCTACTTTTTCTTTTTATCCTCAATCTGTTGCATGTGCATCACCAACCTGGATATATCCATATCACTATTCAGCATCGCTCCTTTACACTCCAACACCAAATCAATAGAGATGCTAGAAGCAAACTTCCTCATTCGAGCCTTCATACTAGATACCAACTCTGGAGCATATCGAGACAATTAGGTAAACTTCAGGGCAGATTCCTTAACACTTGTCTTTCCCTGTTTTAACTTAACAAGTTCTTCAGCCTTAGACTCCCTCAACTCCTAAGGAAAGAAGTGATTAATAAAGGCCACAAAAAAATCTTCCCAAACTACTGGTTCAACATCTTCACCCCTATTCTCCTCCCACTCATTATACCACTGATAAGCTACCTCTTTTAGCTGGTAGTTTGCAAGCTCCACTCCCTTAGTATCACTAGCATGCATAACCCTAGAAATTTTCTTCATTTCATAAAAAAACACTTGAGGAACCTCCTCAACCTTGGATCCTGTGAATGCCGGTGGGTTTAGCCGCATAAATTGACCAACCCTTGTAACATCTAAGGAAACTAAGGTGGAACCAGTATCACCTGACCGACTAGACTGAGACGGCATAATCTGGGCATGCATCTAGATAGTCAGTCTAAACTTAACATTAGAAACCTCACCCTGTTGGGATTGAGTCCGATTCATACAAATTCTAGGAGCTTATGGAGGACTAGTTAGGGCTGATGGACCCCCAATAGGAGCAATCGAGCCAGAAGTGCGGACTCTATTACGAGTCTGCATCCTATGAGTAGGACGAACATCTTCTGTATTTTCCCCGGCGGGGACAGATGTTCCAACTAAAGTTTTGTGGTCGTTAGTCCTTCTTGGAGGCATGATCTGAACGTGGGAAAAAGTAGGAGTCAGAAGAATTTTGTTAGAACTAGACTATCGAACACAAACTTAGAATATGAATAAAAGGAAACATTCCTAAATATCTTGTAGCCTCCCCTTTATAAGTGTGACGCGCTACACACCCATAAAAAAAGACTACTCGACACAGCTTCGTAAATACCCTGGGACTTTGAACCATGCTTGAATTCCAAGTTTTTCACGACTCGAGCCCAGGCCCTATCTGTGACGGGAATCCCCAACCAATGAAGGCCCGAGAAGGCCCCTTAGTATATCATCATAAGCATAGTCATAAATAAAGTATAGAAGTAGACCCTTAAAATAAGAAATTCAACTTTAAATAAGGATTTAACATTTAGTCATAGTATATGACATAAAACATTTGGCAAAACCAATCTACGAAGCCTACAACATTACGAATAAAATCCTAAGCCAGAACATGGCCCTAACGATACCATAAACCCAATAGTTAATGTCTAAGGAGATGAAATCAAATGTCACCTAGAAGATGGGTGGCTCACCACTTGTTACTTGCTGTCATAAGAAGATCCTAGTGCTGCACAAAATCATGAGAAAATGACTTCGAACCTACATCATGAAAAGATGTAGCATCTGGGGACAGTATGATGAGTACTAGCATGCAACCCAAGGGAGAGGGACAAAGCAATTTATAAGGTAAATCATAAGATGCATAATATAAATCTCAAATAAAAGAGAACATGAAAATAAGGAGCACATGATATAAAATATAATTATTCTTTAACCTTATTTCATGAACTAAGTAGTTTCACAGACGTTAGGCAACCCACGGGCAATATGGGTCCGGTCTTCGCCCAATCGGCGAGGCCCCAATCCATGTTTGCCATATGAATTTAGATAAACATAAATTAGCCATCATAACATACCATCCTCATAGAGGAAAAGTGATAAGGTTGTCCCGTTAGGGAGTGAACCATCTCTGTGTCGGTAAAACATAGGTTTTAGGCGTTTGTTACTATGACTTACACCTTTTCGGTGAACTACGTAATCTTTCTCAATCCCAATTAAAACATCATTCAAAAACATTTAACACTTGAGTCTATCATTAAGGCATTCACATTTTGGTACCGTCATACCAAGACTTGGAAGTCATCCATTTCATTCCAAATAATCATCGTAAAACATTATAGACTCTTAATCGCTTTTTAAAAATCATAAGTGTAGCCATAATTGGATTTTCAAAAGAGTCATTAAACATATCATCATTTCATACTATACATTGTTCAAGAGACAGGATAGACTTAATAATCCTTGTCTAAATACAAGCTTTTGAAAAAGGTTGGAGGTCGTAATTTCATCATTTATATCATTCAACGTTTCAAATCCATATAAAGAAATCCATCTTTTCAAATAGTATATTCAAGTCTCAAACCCTCTACTAGTGCTTAGAAAACAATTTATAACAAGAGGAAAATCAATATTAAACTTTTCGTAAATGTAATCCTCAACCCCTAGTTTCAAACTGTCAATATAATATGCGTGAATACTAATTAAATCATCACTTTTTAGTAGTAGTTGAAGTAGGGGTGTTCAACATACCTTTTGATGGAAAAATATTGAGGAAAGCTAGAGATTCGAGCCTTGAACTTAGAACCTCGGTTTCTATTGCTTCTAAGTGTTATGGAAAAAAGTGGAATGAATTTATGACTGATAAATGTTGTATTTAGGGACTTGGGATTGTTTAGTATGGATATGGGAAGGTTTTCATAGACTAAAAAGACCCAATTGCCCTTAAAGTAGCATTTAAAAATAAATTCCCATCATGCAAGAACCATTGCCGCCAACTCAAGATGATGAGTCTGATAATTTTTTTCATGTACTTTAATTTGCCTGGAAGCATAAGCCTTAAATCGATCATTCAACTTCTCAAAACTGCCTTCACAAGCATCTGACCACAGGAACTTCACCTTTTTCTATGTCAACTTTGTTAATTGAGCAACTATAGAAAAAAACTTTCCACGAACCTCCTGTAATAGCCCGCCAAACCCAAAAAACTTCGTATATCAGGTCCATTTCTTTACCGCCTCAATCCTTTGAGAATCAACCTTAGTTCCTTCACTCAAAACAATAAGACCGTGAAAAGCCACAGAATCCAACCAAAATTCACACTTAAAGAATTTATCATACTATTCTTTCTTAATCCTTAAGGGTCTGAAGTACAATTCAGAGGTAATTAGCAAGATCCTCCTCACTCCGGTAGTAAACCAGGATGTCATCAATAAAAAATATAATGAACAAGTCCTAAAGCAATCTTGTTAAACTAAAGGACAAAACCAAGAATTTAAAATGGCCATACCGGGTTTGGAAAGCAGTCTTGGGAATATCAACTTCCCTAACCTTCAACTGGTAGTAACCAAAATGGAGATATACTTTGGAGAAATACTTATCTCCTTGAAGCTAGTCGAAAAGATAATTAAATCTAGGAAGAGGGTACTTGTTTTTCACTATGACCTTGTTCAACTGATGTTAATCAATGCATATACGAATGGACCATGTTTCTTATGCATGAAAAGTATAGAGGCACCCTACGGGGAAATACTAGGATGGATCTTTCAACTTCTCTTTTAACTCTTTTAACTCCTTAGGAGCCATCCTATACAGTGGAATGGAAATTGGGTGAGGGTCAGGCAAGAGAACAATCCCAAAATCTATTACCCTATCAGGAGGAATTTTGGGAAGGTCTTCGAGAAATACTTTGGGAAATTCACCAGCCACAAGAACGGATTGGAGTGGGGAACTTTCAGCTCTAGAATCCTTAACTTGGACTAAATGGTACAAACAACCTTTAGATATCAGTTTTCGGGCTCTAAGATAAGAGATGAATCTTTCCTTTGGTGCTAAGGAACTACCCTCCAACTCTACGACTGATTCATTAGGAAAATAAAATGTAACTTTTCTAGTTCTATAGTCTAGAGTAACATAAAAAGAGTGGAGCCAATCAATCCCCAGAATTATATCAAACTCCACCACATCAAGCTCTATTAAATCCACCACTGCATTCTTATGAAAAATAGACATAACACAATTTTTGTAGACCCTCCTAGCAATAATGGACTCATCAACAAGGGTAGAGGGTTTAGGAATATTTTCAAGTCTAAAATAAAAATTCATAGCCACATAAGAGGTCACATAAGATAAAGTGGAACCGGGATCATGTAGAACATAAATATCATGGGAGAAAACCTATAACATACCCTTGACAACATCCAGTAAGGCCTTTATATCCTGGTGAGTAGATAAAGAATACAGACGGTTGCGACACCCACCTGTACCAGAAGTAGTCCCCTTTGCAGCTGGGGCTGAGAAAGTAGTAGCTAGAGCTTTATTGCCCCAATATACAGCCTTTGCAGATGGGCATTCTCATAGAATATGGTTGTGTTATCCACAAAAATAACATACACCCCTACCCATGAGATAAAATCCATGATGAAGCTTTCCACAAGTGCGGCAAGGAGGATAGGATAGAGCTGACTGAGCCACACTGGCATGATACTATGTACCCTGCATTCTGGGACCATTACTAAGTTGGGAATTCTTATAACTTGTAGGCCTAGAGAAAGGATCACTAGCGAATGAATGAGCAATCCCCCAAAATTTCTTCTCAAAACGCTGCTTGCAATTCTTACCACTATTTTGGGGGTTCACTTCCTGATCTGTAGGTTTGGCCCTCTTACTCTGATGTTCCTCAGCTTTTGACTTCTTCTTCTTTTCATCCTCTAGATGCTTTATGTACACCACTAACCTGGATATATCTATATAGTTATTAAACATTGCTCTTTTGCAATCCATCACCAAATCATCAGAGATGCCAGAAGAAAATTTCCTTATTCGATCTCTTATATTAGACACCAACTAAAGGGGCATAGCGAGATAACTAAGTAAACTTTAGAGAATACTCCTTAACAATCATCTTTCCTTGCTTCAAGTTCACAAATTCCTTAGCCTTATCTTCTCTCAACTCAAGAGAAAAGAAGTGATTGAGGAAGGCCGTAGAAAAATCTTCCCAAACTGTGGGTTCAACATCTTTACCCCTATTCTCATCCCACTCATCATACCACTGATAAGCCATCCATTTTAACCGGTAGGCTACAAACTCCACTCCCTCAGTATTATTAGCATAGATAACCCTGAAAATCTTCTTCATGGAATCAACAACTCGAGTAATATCTGAGGAACCTAAGGTAGAACCAGTATCACCTAACTGATGAGACTGAGATGACACAATTTGGGCAAGCATCTGAATGGTCTGTGTCATGACCCGAGACTAACCCCTAGTTCTAACATGGTGCTTAGAGCCACAAGTGACCCCAAGCTAACCCATGGTCTGGCGTGACACTATAAATACTAAAATAATCTAGAAATCACTTATGCAGAGGCTAATAATATGAATAATAAGTTTGGTAGAACGCCTAAGTGACATCATATGAACAAAAATTATAAATTTGTAAACATAATCTAACTGACTATTTGAAAGCCTCTAAAGACACTACTAGAATTAAGGTGTATAGAAACTGTTCAATTACCGTCCCTATAGATATCAAAACCATCTCTATATAGATATGGCAATGGTTAACCCACCCGATATAACTGGCCCCGTGACAATAGGTTAATCGCGATGGTTATCTCATAACCGTCGCAATAATGGGCCTGTTGGGATGATTTCTTTTCTACAATATTTGCGACGGCTAAAGATCTATTGGGAAAGACACGAACCATACCAATACAGCTTTATGTAATGGGTATGAACCGTTCCAATAGATCTTTATGAAACGGCTATGAACAGTCCAAATAAATCTTTTATGTAACGGGTATGAACAGTCCTAATAGAACTTTATGCAACAGTAGCCTATTTTCTATTGCGACATTTATTTCTATTCAATTATGGAAATGTTACATCTGTTGGGACGGTTATGTTTGTCTTTGCTACGTTTACGACCGTTACTCTCTGGTGGCTATTGCTACGGTTTATAAGGCTACTACAATAGTTATTTCTAGGCTACTATAACATTTATATTTATTAGGCTAGTTATTTCAATGATTTTATAAATAAAGCATAACATATTTTTGGACCAAGAACCAAATAATTTTGGACAAAAAGTAGAAACTATTCATTACAACCAAAAACCAAATATTTTTTGACAATGAGTTGAAAGGATTCATTACAACCAAAAACCAAATATTTTTGACACCTTCAAAAAGTGCAACACATAAGCTTCTATGTTCAACAATAAAAGATGTTTGAAACATGGTCAAAAGTTTCAACATGACATAGCATGAACCCAATTTGATCGATCTGGCCTAGGTCAGGTCTAGTTCATCACTTTCATTCCCATCTTCAATGTCCTCACCTACAATGATAATAGAACATAATTAATAAAAACTTGTGAGTCCTATATAAATAACCATAATTACCAACTATATATACAAAACTTTCATTACCAAACTTGGAGTTACAGAGCTCAAAGAAAGTTGCAGATAAGAGTAATGAGCAACATGACCCATTTTTCGGTCATTCTCTGAATCAAACTATGCTTAACCATGCAACTAACTACTCATATCAGTACTCCCTAAGATGGGTAAAAATTGAGATTTTCTAGCCATCTAGCAATATGAGACCTACTACTTCCATAATGTTTAAATCACAACAAACAATTCAAGAACCAAATAAACAGTGGCTAAAGGTAATAACAAATGCGTATCACATTTCCCAGAAGATGATCAATGAAAAACTCAGGAAAAAAGAGAGAAAAAATAGTATGGCCAGTGTTTGAAATGAACCAGGTGGTGGCAAATTTATGGTGAATGACAAAGAGTTTGATATATACTTCCCAATGCTTTATCTCCAGTCTGTTCTTCTTCGTCCTTTTACTGATAATAAGACATTGGGCTTATGGGACATGAGGTGTACTGTAAAAGAAAGGGGGTGTCAAGTAAGCAGCATTATGCATGCTGATGAGTTGCAATCATTATTATCTTACCAATAATTTCTTTTTTCCACCCTCTAATCTGATAATAATTGTTGCCAATTTATTTGTAAGAATATGA
Organism: Capsicum rhomboideum; assembly: GCA_031232105.1. NCBI lineage: Eukaryota > Viridiplantae > Streptophyta > Magnoliopsida > Solanales > Solanaceae > Capsicum > Capsicum rhomboideum. The sequence goes on from CP124714.1 coordinate 156,487,410, forward strand.
CATCTTACTCATTTTTTTTATGAAGTTCTCTTGCTTATGTCTTACTGGGTGCATTCTATCACAACTAGCAACCAAAAAAGGAGATGCAAAAGTAGAGGTTTTGGCAATTTCATAGTTTCGACAACTGTATTGGGACAACCTGTTTTATATGTGGGAGTTTAAGCCATATTTTTTCTTGACATAAATTTTAGTGTGCTATTTAAGGAAAATATAGTAAATTGAACAGTTTGTTATGAGTCATACTGTCCTTTTAACTATTAGGCCTTTGCCTCATGGTTGATGAATTCTTTGTACACAAAGTGCAGAACACGTAGGATAAAATCCTAAAGAGTCTAAAGGTTTCCCTCATACAGTCAGTTAGGTGCAAGCACCCAAGAATGCATAAGTCATGGTAACTCAACCCTTATTTAGTATCAGACATACATCATTTATCCAACTAAGTGGTGAGTACATCAGATGACATATTGTAATAATATGGCCTTAGAGAATAGAGATATTAATAAAATCCAAATCTAGGCCTATCTCTATCTTATCAAATATATCACTTCAGCACGGGACAACAAGAATATATTCCATATGTAACTGTGTCACTGGATTCTTCACTCAATAGAACTTCTCACTCAACAGGACAATATGACTCTATTCCAGCATAAGACAACAACCTATCTATAACTGTGTCACTGGATTCCTCACTCAGCACATTAGTACAAACAGTCATAAGTATTAACAAAACAATTCAAGAACCAATCAATTAAACAGTGGCTAAAAGATTATAACCAAGGCATATGAAACTGTCACGCCCCGAATCCCAACGAGGCGTGATTGGCACCCGAAGCCGATAAGGCCCGAGAGAACCAATCTTTGCTCATGAATATTCACATACATAACCTCATATGAATCTTATTACACCTTATGAAACTATGCGGAAGTCATAGACATAGAAACATATGTCGTATCTATATATGTAAAACTTGGCCGTTTGAGCCATCAAGTCAAAACGACATGTACCTTCACATTTATACACCCACATCCGTCTACAAAAGCCTCTAACAAAATGCATTGACCAAAATAAACTAAAAGTCGGGACAAGTCCCCGCTTTATACAACATGTCCAAAATCAAAACATATGTACAACAGTGACACAGAGAAGCCCCGAACTAACTGGAGCTCACCAAAGATCTGCAACACTGACAATCTACTGTGGAGGCCTACTAGGACCTGCGCCTGCATCAAGTAAGGTAAATTCCCCAGGAGGGGTCAGTACTAAGAATGTACTGAGTATGTAAGGCCATATGAAACTTGTAAGATATGAAAATATGTCAAGAACTCAAGTTCAAATGCATAACCAATATAGATAAATCGCAATGTAGATGAGTCACTATTCAGTACTTTGGAAACCATGTATGTTACATTCTTTCTTTCTCTTGCCTTTACTTTACTTTACTTTTACATCACTCATACACTTTTTGGGCCCACATCATGCAGGTGTTCTTTTAACCCCATGGATAACATATCATCGTTATGAAGGTATTCTTTCACCCCATGGATAAGATCATATCGTCATGCGGGTGTTCTTGCACCCCCTGGATAAATGGGCATCATCACGCAGGCGTTTGCGCCCCATGGATAAACTATCATCATCATGCAGGTATTTGTACCCCATGGATAACACCCATGAACACAATCAATATGCATTACTTTATTCTTACTTCATTTCTTTACTTTTGAGATTGATACCTTTACTTGTGGGAGATTGGTACATTTACTTGTACATTACTTCATTCATTACTTTTGAGAGATTGACACTTTGATAGTCACAACTTTATTTAAAGCTTTGGATCAATAATCAATGAGTGAGAGACATATGAATAACTTGGCAATATGACATTTTTGGAAACATAGCCTTCACGGAAACATAACACTATTGGAACCATTTGGACAATAATCAATGAACAAGAGACATATGTATAACTTCTATTGGAACTTTGGATCATGAAACTAATTGAAACACACCAATATGCTTTACCTTACTCTTATAATTCATGAGATTAACACCTTAACTAAGCACGCACTTATATGCACATCTCACTTTACTTCTTTACCTCATGAGATTTACAATTGCACTTATGAGGAATAATTATACTAATTTGCACATCACCTCCCTTAGTACTCGTAGGAGATTGGTCCTCTTACTTATGAACAATTGGCACAAGGATAATCATCACACTATAGGACTTTGGAACAAGACATGATCGGAATAATGCTATTCAAACTAAACAAGCTCTCTTTACCTCATTACTCTCGTTGGGATAGTTCTTTTAAGAATTACAATGTCATGACATCTTTGGAACTTCAATCAATGAATAAGAGATAAGTGAATCATAATTCATCTGAGAATAGGGCACATATGAATAACAATATATGTCACCCTGAATTGATATACTTCAAGCCTCTCGGAATTGAAACAAGCCCAATGTCAATAAGAACAATATCTTGTAAAAGGATACGGAAAGAGTAACCTTACATACCTTATCTTCCCAATGTAAGTACACAATCAAATATGTGAGCGCAACAATCCCGCTCCTTATTTATGTTTCACTCTACATCACAAGTACATAATGGAACCAACATTAACCACCAACTACCTTACAATTGCATACAATACCAATAAGTTACATGTTTGGCTTTAACATGTTATTTCTTTCTCTACAATACCATTTACGGCATGGTCATATCAATAATACCACAACATGCCCAACATTGACCAAAGTATCATAAACCACTAGTATGTCACACCAAGTTCATACTTTACACTCTCCATCATCACAACATCATAATTATACCATCAATTACTTTACAAATGCATATAAGATCAATGAGTTACATGTTTGCTTTTAAACATGTCATTTCCTCTTGACAGAACCATTGATGAAATTATTATTCCAAAAATCCCCCAATATTCCCAACATTGACCAATACATGAAAATCAATACATTTCACCACAACACTTCTCCTTTACACTTTATTATCTATATCACATCACAAATAATCCATCAAATTACCTTAATACACATCATAGCACATATTGGTCAAAATCCCACAATTTACACTTGTAGAAAATCACCAGTTTAATAACAAAATCACACCATACATGTTCATATTTTATCCATACCATGCTCTTTCATTAATACATCAAGTCTCTTTTCAAATTCAAATCACAAAGATGACACATCTTTCACCAAAAGCACAAATACACTATTCACCACCTTGCCAACATAACTATCATGATATACATAATCTCCCATGCATATAATATGTTAATCCATGAGAATAAATACTTACCAAGGCTTGGAATAGGATGATCTTGTCCCAAGAGAAAGTTTAGGGTTTGGAATTGAGAGAAGTGATTTTGGGAAATTTCTAGACTTGGCATGAGACTTTTGTGTGTTAAAAATCTGATTTATGGCCCTTTATATAAGCCCACAATTCACCCTTAGCCATTAGTTATAGAATTAATTGCTATTTCTAGAAGGTCTTTGAAGAATGGTTCATTTAGTCCATTTGGGCCAAGTCTTTTATTCCATTTTAGGCCTAAATTTGGGCCCAATAACACATATCCATTTAACCCATCAAATTTCATGTATAATTCACCATATATATCATGTTTAAATAATTTCATAATGTCACGACAATATTCTCTTACGAGATTCTCATTCGTCGGCTCAATCGCAAATATAGGAATTCTAGTCGTCCATGGCTTCATTGAACATTTTGGATACTTATTTATATTTCATGATTTGATCATGTAGGAGTATGTAGGAGTGTATTGAAGTATTTGAAGCTTTAACAATGCTCAAAGAACTCCCAAGAACCAAAAGAAACCATCTAAGAATCGTTATAGAATTGCGTTGCGAAACGAGCCCGAGAAGGTAAAACCTTTGTGCCTTGCGCCACTGCTGCAAAGCAAGGCAGTGGCACAAGAAATGAACCCTCTCTGAATCAGTGGATTGCGCCACACCCCCTGAAACATACCTTGCTGAATTTTTTGGCCATTTCTTCAATACTTGCATATCGTCCAATACCTTATCAAAACACTTCAAAATACTTACTTAGTGATCTTAATCATCAAGTCAACATGACTCCAAGTCACCAAATGAGGTTAGAATGTGCACGGGGTATTACACAAATGCTCCACGAAATCACAAAACCCTTCCTATGAAAGGATAGTCGCATGTACAAGGCCAAATTTTAATTTTTCTCATCTTTAACATTTCCAAATACATACTTATAGCTCTCGACACCTAAGTAAACATTATTCAATGTCATCAAGTAGGGTTGGGAAGGTACGGGGTGTTACAGAAACTTCCCAGATCAGTGGCAAACTCAAAAAAATGGAAAAAAAGACAACCAATAAGAGCAACAAAATCAGCACCAACAACAGCAAAAGATATTTTCAAGAACTAACCAAATTATAGTGGCTAAAAGATAGCCAAATCCCATTTTCAAGAAGCAAAAAAATAGACGCAACAGAGACACGAGAAGAAGAAGAAAAAAAAGAGGAAGAGCGAGAAAAATGGTTAGTAGCAACACTAACCCTTTGTTTATCCCTGTAGCCAGTTGTGCAGAAGCAAATTATTTTGGTGAAGGAACAAACAATGTTGCTAGTATGTTAGAATCAATTAATCCTTTTTGTTGAAGTTGTACGATTAAATCTGCCATAATTTCTCGTCGCATCGTTTTCTTTTGTTCCTCAATTTCTTTCTCCATGTTTTGTATTTTTCCTTGCAATTGTTTTACTGTATCATTTGTGGCATTTAAAATTGGTTCAGAATTGCCAACTTTTTTTTTTTCAAAGAAGTTTTTGTCACCCCCGTACCATACAGTCTTAGATGGCCTGGATGTTTAGGACCTATGACCACTAAAAATGCATCGACAGACTGACCATCCACACCCGAATAATGTGTTTCAATTTCCTCCATTGCAACCTAATAAAGTGTATACAAACAACACATCCAATTAAATAAAAACTAAGAACAAATAATTGATTCCAATAAAACTAGAAAATAGATAACGTTCGTATAATTTTAGTAGTTGTGTTTTCATTCGAGGTCTTGTACGAACGACCGAGGTTCCTTGCTCTTGTGGCCGCAAACATATCCTTATGCCACATAGTTCACTTCTCTTTTTCCTATTCATATGAAAATGGATTTCAAAAGTTGCTTGAAATGACGACAGATTAAGTCTATAATAGATAAGAGAGCACACCAATTTATTACGGATTAAAGAGAAACTCGGTTTTCCAGCAGTGTGTGGATTCATCAGCTTCTTATAATTCTTGATAGTTGTTTTAGACATTTTTTGTAAATAAATGATTAATAAATGTTAACTGAAAGCATAAAAGGATAAGCATCAGAGTTGAACTTTGGAAAAGAGATGAAAAAACTTCTGGATGCTACTGAAAAAGAAAAACAAGATATATATGCTGAAAACCAGGATATATATGTTGCTGAAAAAGAAAACCATTGGTCATGTGCTAAAAAATAAAAACAGTAAGTGAAGAACAAGATAGAGTGATGGAATCCCATAGCATTTGAATAAACAGACTTTCATGAAAAACTACATTCGCCTATGTGTTGATCAGTTCTATTCTGTTATCTGACTTCCAAGAAACATACTATATGAAATACCACAACACTTAAATCAACAAACTGAAAATGTAATAGAAACATGCACTAGGGATAGTTTTAATGTGTTCTATTTCAGTATTTCTGCAGCATAAGAAATACTTAAAAGAAAACCTTACCTATATCATGATTGACTAAAAACTTCCCATTTGATAATGCTACATTTTGTCGTTGAAGTGACTTTGAACTTCAGTTGTTGCAAGTCAAACAGTTTCCTTATACTATTTCCTATTTTTTTCTACCTTACAAAAAAATCATGGATTTACAAGATATTTATCAATCACTACAACTTGGATTCTCTAGCAGCAATATTGAAATGATACCCTTGCAATCACCAGTCCATAACTCTAATTACCTAATGACTTCTCCACTATGCTCAAAGGAGAATTCATGTTTACAGAAGAGAAAAAAGGAGTATTCATGCTACAAATGATGCATCCAATTCACTTTATACCCTTCATATGCAAATAATCACAGCAACTCAAAAATTCAAACTTCAAACATTTTTCACTTAATGAAAATGACTATCGTCAGTAAATTTTCAATAAGGATGGCTGCAGAAATCAAAACTTGATAAAGTTCTAATGAGATTGACCATAACGAACACTTCATATTAACAAACACAAGGTAGTGGATATATCAACACACTTTTAGTCCATTTTAGAGAAAATGGATTCTTGACTTAATAAAGTAGATAAAAACATTCATTCTTATTATCATACAAGATTTGAATAGAGCAAGAAAGAAAGCAAAACTAATTTCAAGGAAACAGAAATTCCTTCTAGAATTAGGCTAAAACTAACTATGTTAAAGAAAGAAAATCAAAGTCATCCAGCTAGGTAAAGTGGCCAAATTATTGGCATTTCAGGTCTATTATTAAACGAAACATAGTTGCATGTTATGTATAAGTCAAAGGATTTTCACACACTCTTACAAAAGTACCAAATACTTATAAATTTATATGTATAAATGAGAAAGTGAACAGAAACCCTGGAGACTAGCAATCAATTTGGAATATGACATTTGTCTTTCTAGATATTTTGATATAGTTAAATTATCCATAAAAATAGTAAAAAAGTACATATTTACTCATTCGACGTTCAGATAGTAACGACAGTATCATGTCTATTTTAATCTTCTTCTAACTTATGACAATAATCTTCTAAGTTTCCAACCTTAGGTATGAGTTCAAATTCATTTCTGAGTTGCTAGTCCAAGATATATTCTTATACTTTGGAGCATTTCAACTAGTTAATCTATCCAGTCCCCTCCAGTTGGATTTGAATTAGATTTATCTTTCCAAATTAGTCATTTTTTAGCTATGGTTAATAGTTACATAATGTCCAGCAGGAGGAACTGGACAAATTGGCTACAAATTTATCTTGCCAACAGCAGCGATATCACAACAGGGAACAACATAAATAAGATTCAATATTTGAATTCTCAAATACGTTTTACCTTGAATTTCTCAGACCTCCAATATATGAGGAGCTCTTTAAATTGGCAGTCTAGAATACCATCAGGCTTTTTGGTCATTCAAACTTCATCATTGGGAAATGGATCATAGTAATCTAGCTTCAAATCAGCTCTATGCTTTCTCCAAGCTTCTCAAATTCTTTCCAAGGCCCAACCCTTCGCTTCATCAAGGATATTATTTTTCATCTACAATGTGGTGTCATTCAATTAGCTAATATATGTAAAATACTTTTACAAATAACTAAATATTGAAAATTTCAAACCTAGATATACTCCCATATATCATTTTTAGTGTCCATGCGCCTCCAACCAAATATATCCAATGGACAAAGGATTGCATTTCTTGTTAGTGTGCCTAGGACGCTACTGATCTCTGTTACAACTTCATCAGTAGGACCAATGGGTTGTTTTGCACTATTTAGTAGGATCAATCTTTTCTCAGTTCGGTCCTGTACCTTGTCCATTTGTGTTTTGCCTCTGGTTTTTTTAATAGAAAGCCCTTCAGCTATAAGAACATACAAGAAATTAGAAGAGCCTATTATAATTCAATTAGTTCTAAGTCATATGTTACCTTGATCTTCAGAATGTTCATTTGTTGGAGGAGTGGTTAAATCCATTTGCACTTGATCCTCTACAAGTTTTTCCTCTACAAGCTGCTCTGCTGCAGATTATGTAGATGCTTTAGATTATGCTACTTGTTCTGCTACTGGCTGTTGTTCACCAACTAATTTTAGAAGATGCTCTTTCTCCGACTATATGGCTTGAACAAATTCATTTGTTGTCATTATCCACCGTCTTTTATTTGCCAAAGTTGTTAACAGTCCAGGTTTTGTAAATGTCCTTTTTTACCTCCTTTGCTTCTAGTTGAAGGCCCTTGTTGATTCATGAATATCCAAATCTGTGTAAATAAAAAATTCAACAAAATTATCAAAATATTTCTCAATTATGAATCAAAAGTGGACTGACCCTTTTCTGTAGGAAATCTAGAAATTCTTAATACATACATTGATAGGGAAATACATAAATCCTTGATGCAGACATTGATCCAGAAATCCAAAAGAAAAACAACAACTCTAACCTCAATTGACTTCTAAAGCCACACTTGTATTGAAAAAAATGATTCATGTGTCATTTAAAATCCACACATTACCAGGATTTTTAATGTATTGTAACATATGCATAACACATATACATAACACATATACAGAGACATTGTATTGAATCACATACATAACATATGTACAAAGACATTGTACTATAACACATATACACACATAGAAACATATTGAAATATATACAGAGACATATATAGAGAACATATATTGAACAAAATTGTATAGCCACATACACACAAAACACAAATTGAAACATATATAAAAACATTGTATAGCCACATATATACATAACACATAGACAGAGATATTGTATTGAAATACATATACACAGTAGAGTAGCACTAAACCTCCATAGCCAAAAAACAAAAAATAGTGACCCAAAAATTAATTTATCAGTCATCAGCTTCCATCCAATCCCAAGCAGTATCCTCAATGTCATCCTCCTCATCCAATGTTTCCGTAGTTGCATCTTGTGAATGTTGTATAACAAAAGGTACATCAATGATATCAACAGAGAGATCTTCTCTCGACCATCTGACATTAACATTGTGTACTCTTTTTGATATACCAATGTTATCATTAGGCTCCCCCCAATATAATTCTTCAATATTAGGACACCTCGCTTCTTCCAAATTGTACGAATCAAAATGGACTTTATTTCTTGCATAGTAAACATTTTTCTCAGTTGGATCTTCCACATAAAAAACTTGACGCACTTGAGATACTAGTACAAAAGGGTTATCTGAGCTGCATTTTTTGTTGAAGTACACCCGAGTCAGCCTATATTTATTTGCTTCATTATGAAACCAATCATAACTAAATAGTACAACACTAAAGCAACCCCAATAATCAATCTCAATGATATCCTGAATAACTCCATAATAGATAACCATTCCATCGACAGGATTATGGTCCATAGCACTAGCAAAACTATTTGTTGTTATTGACAAAGTCACTCCACTATTTTGAGTCTTGCATGGGGCATCCCATGTCATTGTATGAAATCGATATCCATTTATGAAATATCCAGTATATCTTTTATCCACAAAATTAGGCCCTATAGCTACCCATTTTAACTGTTTTGGCACTTTAACATTTTTAACTTTTTTCCTAAACCAATCAGCGAATTCTCGACTATGAATCCATGCTTTTACCCATGCCTTTCCTCTAGTATGATTATCAATTAAACAGTTATGTTCCCTGCAAGCATGTATTGCAAATTTAATTAATAAATGAAATTTAAACAAATTATAATAACATATAAATAAAGTTAAAATACAAATAACTATTTTATCCTACGTGATAAATGTTTCTACTTGTTCATCTCCAGTATTGAGCAAAGCATACCAATGTGCTTCAGCACACTGTTGATTATCCATTTCAAAAGTCTTGACTTTCCTTTTCTTCTTACTTCCAATTGGATGGCTTGTCTTAGGAAATATATGTGAAAAATCATTTCCCTCTGTTTGAATGTCCGCATCATCCTCTATTGGATGCCTACTGAACTTTGTCTCCACCCTATCATCTTGGTATATTGAACAAAAGTTCAAACAACCTACAGCCAAAAAACCCTCTGCTATTGATGCTTCGGCAGTATTTTGATTACGAACAAGCCCCTTAATGTCACAAAATTCTCTTTCAATAGGATATATACAACGTAAATGAATCGGGCCCCCCAAGTTTAATTTCATCTACTAAATAGATAGGCAAATGAGTCATTATATCAAAAAAGGTTGGAGGAAAAATCTTTTTAAACTCACATTCTATATCTGTGATTTTTTCCTTCAATTTATCAAAATCACTTCTTCTTATAACCTTACTACATATGGCTCTAAACAATTCCCCAACCTAATCAAGGCCAAAGACACATTCTTGGGTAACACTTTCCTAACTGTAATCTGGAGCAAGTAATGCAATATGAAATAAGCATCATGGCTTTTGTATCCTGATATTTTCATCTTATCTACTTGCACACGACTTGATATATTAGTGGCACACCCCTTTGGTAATTTGGCATATTTTAATACGATGCAAAACAACCTTTTCTCCTCCGGTTTCTTAGAGAAACAAGCTTTAGCCAGATGAACTTTTACACTATTATCATCTTCCGTTGCTTGAAGCTCTTTGCGTATCGCCATCTCATGCAAGTCATAGCCAGAATTTAGATGATCTTTGGACATTCCAAGTATATCCAACAAAGTACCCAACAAACTATCACACACATTCTTCTCTATGCACATCGGGTTAAGATTGTGCCTCAATTTATTTTGTACCCAATATGGCAACTCAAAAAATATGGATTTTTTTCCATGGACCATCGCTGTTTCATTTTCTTTTCTTTTGGATCTTTCCAAAAATATTAGGGAACTCATGTAGTTATTCGAGGACTTGTTCACCTGATAAGGCAGTAGGCACAACTCTATGCACCTCTTTACCATCAAATGATTTTTTATCTTTTTGATATGGATGATCAGGAGGAAAGAATCTTCGATGACCCAAGTAACAAATCTTGTGACTGTGTTTGAAATATTGAGAACAAGTATCATGATTACAAGTAGGGTATGCCCATCTCCCCTTGGTGCTCCATCCAAAAAGCATTGCAAGTGCTGTAAAATCACTTACTATCCATAACAAAGCTGCATGCATATTAAATGTTTCCTTAGTTTCAGCATCATATGCTTCCACTCCCACTTTCCATAGTTCATTCAACTCTGCAATTAGTGGCTGTAAGTATACATCTATATCATTTTCAGGAGACGAGGGCCCTGAAATAATCATTGACAACATTATATTCTCGACTTCATATACATCCATGGTGCTAAATTATAATTCATTAACACAACCGTCCATGTGCTATGAGAAGTGCTCATACTTCAGAATGGATTGAAACCATCGGTTAAAAGACCCAATCTAACATTACGAGCATCTTTAAAGAAGCTGGGGTGCAAGGAATCAAAGTCTTTCCAAGCTTCCCTATCAAAAGGATGTCTTAAATTTTCATCTTTGGGTCATTCAGTAGCATGCCATCTCATAGCTACAGATGTTTCAGAAGACATATAAATTCTCTGAAGCCTAGGATTTAAAGGAAAGTACCTTAAAACCTTTGCTGGAACTTTAGCCGTATTGTTAGTGAACCTATTAGGAATATTCCTCCACCTAAAAGACCCACACACAGAGCAATCGTTGATCTTTGCATTGTCATTCCAGAATAACATGCAATCATTAGGGTATGCATGGATTTTATCATAACTAAGACCCAAATCATTTATCACTTTTCTTGCCTTGTGGAAAGACTCGGGTATCGGAGCAAACGGAAAAACCTATTTTATTAATGCTAACAAGTCTGTAAAGGCCACATTACTCAGCCCGTGAATGCATTTAAACAAGTACAACCTGATGGTGAAACTTAGGTTAGAAAAATTCTTACACCCTGGATACAATCTTGTTTCCCTTCATTCACTAATTTTAAAAACTTATTTGCATCTTCAGATGCTCCCTTTCTTACTCCTTCAAGCCGCTGGTCATCTTCTACATTTCTAAAAGTATCATGAAGTATTTTATTAATATCATCATGCATGTAAGAAGTTTCAGCATCACTAGTTGGATGTGGCATATTTTTGGAGGAAAAACCTTCTCCATGGAAAACCCATTGGGTGTAGTTAGGAACAACCCTATGACCAAACAAGTGATCCTCCACCACTTCTCAGCAATGCCAATAACGATTAAAGCACCTTTTACAAGGGCATAATATTTGATTTCCTAGGGAAGCTCGTTCAAATGCCTTATCGAGAAAACCCTTAACTCCACGTTCATACACATCGGTGGATCCTGAGAAATTCATCCAACTTTTCTCTTCAATATCCATAGAATATCCTATGTGACATGAATAAAATATCAAAGCTAAAAGTTATTGAGTTTAGGCAACATAAAGAATAATTAACCTTTCTTGAGTACAAACAGTATTTTTATAACATATATTTAATAGAGAATGAAACAAATAAATGCTAGTCATACATTTAGTTACATATTTTACTTATTTTAGAAAAAATATCAACAAGAAACACAAAAACTATTTACTAACAAACTCCTAAATAGACAAACAGACAGGTTTTTATGTGAATTTTTTTTTCAACTCAACTGTTAAAGAGGCATGCCACCGTAAGCTATTTACTTGAGTGAAACCCCACAAAATAGACAACAATGATGATCAAATTATTATTACAAAGGAAACACGTACCTTTTTTGTACAAACAAAATCATTTTGTATGTTATGTACAAACAGTCCCATGGTGCAGAATATTTCCAGCCCTCGATAACAACTACATGCTAAACTATATTAGCTAAGGATAAAACTTTAAGTCTCTTAATCTCCCTGCTAGTCGTGGTGTACGTCAGCCTTGCTTTATACATAGTAGACTGAATAATCAACCTCATTAGTGTTGTTGGGTCCCTATGTTTGGCCTAATATTCTGAAATTTCACTCTTGCCATATCAAGTAAATGCAACAGTTTAATCTTAAGCAACTAGTATGACATAGCAACAGTCCATATTTTTGCCCAAAAGACTGTAAAAGTATAAACGTCCCAGTGAACTTTGATTTTTTCCATGAGAACAGCCCAATAACTTAAAAAATCAAGGTGCACAATCATAAATTTGTCCATCAGAACAATGCCAATAACCAAAATTAAAACTGAAATAAAAATTCTCAATGCCTCAGTACAAAACAAAACCAACTAAAATTAGATAAAGAAAGGAAAGAGTTTCTCATCACATCATTCTAAGTTGTAACAACACATTAACTAAATAAAAGAAACTTTTTACAAAAGAGTTTGAGTTAGCACCTTTCTTTGTAGAAGAAATTCTGTCATCTTGAGCTTCTTGTCAACTCTTGAACCACTCGGCCGTAAGTTGGAAGATTCGAAAATAGTTAACTATATCAGCATGTCTTCTTAGAACTAATGAATAGCTTTAACTTTAGCACAAAAAATTTAGCCATACGTAGCTAATGCTAAGCAGGTGGTTTGAATTTCTGAGTGTCATTTGTAAAAGTGTTTCATTAGGTTTATTGGGCTATTGTAATTCTTATAATCATTGCGACTGGACATATATTGAGACTCTTATATAACCATTGCAAAATAATTATCGCTACAGACCTGATTTCCTGTGATACTTGTTCTATAAAAGTTCTTGTAGTGATACTTGTTCAATAAAAGAAAAGTTCTAGTAGTGATGATTGTTCTATAAAAGAATCCGAATAAGATTAGCATGGCACACTATAAGTTGCTAAACCCTTATGCAAATTAGATAAAAACAAAAATTATACAAGCTTACAAGTAACAATAAATAAAATAAGCAAGACAGAATGAAACTGTGAGTCAAATACTTTGCGTGATAAGAAGTTAACTAAAAAATAAAATATAATAGTCAACCTCTCATATTCTTTTAAGGAGGTTTGATTACATACTTACTGTTGGCACGTATGAGTTTCTCACATGTCAACTCTAAATAACACATACATCTCTTAAAAACAGAGAATCAAGCCATGAAGACGCTCATTCCACATTTGAGATTTACCTCAATTTACATACTCCTAAGGATAGACTTAGCTTAGTTTCTCCTTTTAGTTTGAATTGACATGTCAACACACATATTCAAATTTTAGGGGGATCCTCAACATAAACTTCATACTTCAGGCAACACTAGCTTTCTCTTGGTATTATGAACAAAAGAAATCTACAAGTCAAGCCTTTGAACACACAAAGAAAATATACAGGATAGCTTAAACAATGTAATTAAAAAAGAAAAGAAGACTTAACATTTCTCAAAGCAAAACCATTTGAAAATCATACAAATATAAAACTCAAACATGCTCAAATAATCTCAATTAACTATGAAGGATAAAATCAAGTAAAACACATAAAAGAGACTCATTGTTTTAGTCATCTAAACATTCTATTCCTCTCTTTGAAAAATCACAAGGATTCGAGTGTCAAAATGTCCTAGAGGAACCCTAGGATCACTTAACATAAATATGGCATGCCTTCTACTTCTACTTGACATTTTTAGCCAACAGAAGCTTGAATGGTAGTTTGGTTTAGTACATAGAAAGAAACAAGTAATAGATCAAACTTAAGATCAAAAGAACTAAAAACTTGAATGAATAGACTAGAAAAATACTTACAAGGATGGTACAGTGAATCAACTAAACCTATTTCATCCTTCCCGTTCTCCTTGACACGTTCAAAAGTACTTCTATGTGTCAGGAAAGGTCATAGAAGGATCCTTGGATAAGACATCCTTCACTTATGAACCTACTTCACTGCTTCTATTGAAATTGTGAGTCAATGGAACTCTGGAGAGGTTCTACCATACTCAAGACAACTTCATAAAGAAAATCAAAATAAACATGATGCCTTAAATGTATAGAAAATGTATAATCAAACTAAATAACTGATCCATTACTTGTCAACAGAATACTTCAAGTAAAATCTCAACTAATCAAAACTAAAATAGATATATGAAAACAAACCACTCCTTATAGGCTTAAAAACATTATCTTCAAAATATATAGCTCAGTAAGCCTTTAACAAGAAGAATAATAAGAACACACAAATTTTAACATGGTCCTTAAGACCTCATCAAAACTTAACATTGCAACTCTCACCTAGTATGAGAGCCACACTACTGAAACATTAAAGAAATAAAGTAAAATCCATGATTCTACAACATCAAACCATCACCCACAATCAAACGTGATATTCCAACATTAACACTACTTCTAACAGAATAAAATTATCATCAAAACCTAAAAAATGCTAATACACAAGAGGCAAAATCTAACAGTACATATTAACTCTACAAAAAAATATGTATAAAAGGGAATGAGGGTTTTAAATCTTTTTCGGAGCAACAATCCAAAACTCAAACTTTCATCAAAATATTCTTGCCACCACCGAGAAAAACCACTTGTTTCATAGCCGAAAGCCTAAGCTCAATGGAGTCTTATAAGGATTCTAGATTAGCAAACTCTCACTAGACAAAGAGAGACTTCTTTCAATTCATAACCCTCCAAGATAAACATCCAAGTCCATGAAGTCAAATGGGCAATTGAAAATTTCATGTTGGCTTCAACACTAGAGGATGGATGATCATATCTACAGCTTCTATATTAGATGCTGCAAGAAATGAATATCGAAGTGTGCTCTATAAAGGTCATGTCTCTGAGATAGTCATGCCTTAAATGGATCCTACATCTGATTGGTACTACAGGACATTCATGATGTTGGTGGATTTGTATTTGGGAGATCACCTAGCAGTTTGTGAGATGCGAACAAACTCGTAAAAGGTAAATCACTACCTAACATAGTATGTAATTTATCAGGGATCATCCTACTTCAAGAAACACAAGACTAAAAACTATAGTTAGTTTGTTTAATAAAAAGGGTTCAAATAACCGTAAATAGCAAAGCTTGTACTCAAACAATAATATTGGAATCATTACCCTCAACATTGGGACAAACGCAATTAACAATACAAAAATGACTCAAATAAACCCAAATGATAAACCTAGATAAAATCAAATCCAGTAGAAATAGCTAACCAAACAAATCAGACCACAAAATTCCCTTAAAACCCGAACAAAATTTCCAAAAGAAACAACAAAAACATAATTTTTTTCTCTTTTTCCGTGAATTTAGTGTGTGTATAATATCAAACTATAAGTAAAACATAAAACAAAAATCTGAAACACAAAAACATCATATTGCAGGCACAAATTAGAACATTAACATAGATTTCATAGAAATCCATTTGTGCATTCTTTAAGATTTAAAAAAAAATACATTTGATTAAGAAAAATAGTGCATGTAAGGCAAATAAGAGACAGAGGGTCCATGGATTCATACATGCAAACAGTCTTCTGACGAAGAAGAACACCCACAAAAATAAATAATTTCACTGGAAAGAAAAACACTATTGGAGAAGAAAAACCACTAAGATAAACACTCTCACCGGAGAAGAAGACCTGTCGGAGAAGAAGCCTTTTCACGGAGAAGTAGATTCTGTGAAAAAGACCTTTAAATCACTTGAGAAGAAGACCTTTAAATGGAGACCTTTCACATTAAATTAGCACAGAGAAGACATCAAAGCTCAGAGAGTATAGAAAAATATCATAAATAGAGAACAATACTTACCGGCAGAGATGGAATTAGCTCAGAGAAGTGAGCTCAGAGAATCCTACAGAGAAAATTTCCATGGATTCGGACATTGTAGTTATTATAGAGAGAGCATTGTATTTTTTTAACTTTTTAATTAAAAAATAAAAATTGCGAGTTCACCAAATAAATGGAGGGAAATTTCCCGGGTCCTTAATTGTTAGCATAGAATAACCGTTACCACAGATACTCTATAGGGACGGTTCTAAATTCTATCACCATAGATACCTTTAATGAGATGGTTATGACTATTTATGAGATGGTTTGTTTATTTAGTGTGCTATTATGTCACGACCCAAAATCCCATTCGGGCCGGACTTGCACCCGAAGCCGATATGGCTAAAGAGAACCAATCATTTCTCATGAACATTCGTATGCATATCTTAGTATGAACCTTATTAAACCTTATTCAACTATGCAGAAAACATGAGCATGGAAACATATGCTATATACATATTTAGGAAACTTAGCCGTTGGAGCCATCAAGTCAAAACGGACATTTATCTTTCACATTCATAACCCACACATGTCTATAAAAGCCTATAACAGATGCATTTACAAGATCAACTAACAATTGGGACAAGTCCCTGCTTTATACAACATTTACACCATCAACACAACTGCACAGCTATGACTCAAAAATTCCCGAAGCAACTGGGGCTCACCAAAGATCTGCAATGTCATCCTACAATGGAGGTCTACTAGTGCCTGCACCTGCAACATGTAAGGTAATTTCCCCCGAGGGAGTTAGTACGAAGAATGTACTGAGTATGTAAGGCTCATATGGAATTCATCATACATAATAACAACAATAGTGAGATCAATGTAAGGAAATATAATTGTGAATAAACTCTCTTTCTGTATGTGGGGAACCATGTATATTACGTTCTTTACTCCTCTTGTCTTCATCTTTTATTCATCTTTATTGTTCTACCCATGCTAGGCTATTCTGCCGCCCCTGGGATGACATTAACCCATGCTAGGTACTTTGACCCCTGGGATGTTATATTAACCCATGCTAGGATTTCGTGTCGCGCCTGGGATATCATTAACCCATGCTAGGCTTTCGTGTCGCCCCTGGGATGTACCGTCATAACCCATGCTAGGCTTTCGTGTCGCCCCTGGGATGTTATATTAACCCATACTAGGTTTTCTTGTCGCCCCTGGGATATCATTAACCCATGCTAGGCTTATTGCCCCTTGGATGTTATATTATAGGACTTTGGAACAAGATATGATTGGAAAATGCCATCTAATATTAAAGAGATTCTCTTATGTTATTACTCTCTTGAAATAGTTCTTCTCGAAATTTCAACGTTATGAAATCTTCGTAACTCCAATCAATGAACAAGAGATAAGTGTATCATAAGTCATCTAAGAATAGGACACATATACATAATAATATACGTCAACCTGATTTGCTATACTTCAAGCCTCTCGAAATTGAAACAAGTCCAATGTCAATAGGAAGAATATGTTGTAGAAGGATACGGAAAGAGTAACCTTACATACCTTGTATTCTCAATACGATTTTACAATCTTAAGTGTTCATACAATAGTCTCGCTTCATCCTTGTGTTTCTCTCTACAACATAAGTTCATAACGAAACCAACATTAACCACGAATTACCTTACAATGGCATACAATAACAATAAGTCACATGTTTAGCTTTAACATGTCATTTCCCCTTGACAATACCATTTATGAAATCATCATACCAATAATCTCAAAATATTCCATACATTTACCAACACATGATAACCAATAGCATGTCACACCAAGTTCATATTTTACACTTCTCCACCACCACCATATCACAATTATTCCATCAATTTACTTCAATACACCTCACAACAACAAATCGGCCAAACTCCCATAATTTACACTTATAGAAAAATAACAAGTTTAGAACCATAATAACACCATACATGTTGTTATTTTATCCATACCATGCTTTTTCATCAAGACCACAAGTCATAATTCAAGCTACAATCCCATGGATAACACATCTTTTTCACAAAACCAAAAGTGCCATGTACAACACTTCCAACCATAAACAAAATGATATACATAATATATCATGCTTATAATGTGTGAAATTATAATAATAATCACTTACCCAAGCTTGGAATATGATGATCTTGCTCCAAAATTTGGCTTTGAGCTCTTAGGTTTTGAAGTTGAAAGAAAAGGCTTTTGGGGAAATTTCTAGATTGACATGAGATTTTTATGTGATAAAATCTGATTTTTGGGCCCTTTATATAAGCCTTGGGGGTCATCCTTATCCACTCTTGTCATTTAATGCTAAGTGTGGCTTAGTCATTGGAAGAATGGGTCATTTTGGGCCCTATTTTGAGCCCAATTCACTTAACCCACTAAAATCCATAATTTCTCATGTTTAATTCATTTCATACGCGTTAAGACAATATTACCACTCATGAAATTCATATTCGTAACCTTAATTCCAAAAACAAGCAATTCTAGCCATGTATGACTTAGTTTGGCTACAAGGGTAAAATCGTCATTTTGACGCCAAATTCGTTCACGAGAAATTTTATCATACCAATATAATACTTCAATCATTTTATGTATATTTTCATGGTTTTAAAAGAAACGTGAAAAAAATTGGCTCAATACGTCCCCGGGCACCCTTGGGACTTAAGAAAAATTCCAACTTTGAAAAAGTGGGAAAAACAGCGTGGCACGCCCTTGGGTGAGACATATTGCTTCCTATGGACTAAAAATTTTAGCCCAGAGCGGCGTGGGACGCCCCCTAGCGCGCCCCAGACTTAGTTTTTTTGAAAATTTCATTTTTCGACTTTTCTACGCGGGTTTGGTTAGATACTTAAAATCCTACTCTTTAACTTACTTATTAACCTTAATATACTTTGTTTAGATGTCCTCTTAGACACGTTTTGAACCCCACAAATGCTCCATGAGAATCACAAAACACCTCCTACGCAAGTTCAATCATATGTACAAGGCCAAATTTCAATTTTTTCATCACTAACATTACAAATTACATACTCATGGCATCTCGATACCTAAGTAACCATTGTTCATCGTCGTCACATTGGGTTGGGAAAGTACGGGGTGTTACATTCTTCCCCCCTAGAAACATTCGTCCTCAAATGTTAACGATGTTGCTTCAATTACAACAAATGCATCTCGCTATTAGTATACATATACATGAACACGTAAGGCTTATGGATACTTACTCGTTATTGGTCTACTTCCACACTTTGAACTTTTTCTTCCATTTGAAACAAATAAGGGTCGTCGATTTCATCATTTTTGTTTTCTCAACTTCCCATGTGATTTCTTTGACTTATTGGTCTCTCACAGAAACTTTTACAGAATTTTCGTCTTTACTTATTAGCCTCTTTCACTTGTCAGTCTAAAATAACAATAGGTATCTCTTCCTAGTGAAATCCTTCATAATTTGTATATTTTCAATGGGAGTAATACGAAATGGAACCCTTATGCACTTCTGGTAACTTCACATGGCATGTTGTATAGGAGAATTTCCCCTTACTTTCTGAATTACATTATACCTTTCATGAGTAACGCTTTTACGAGTACTTAATCATCTATGAGTGCAAATATCGACTATACCATTTTGATATATACTAAATTTTCTGACGGATAGCAATATTCCATTGACTAAACTAATAACTCCGGTGTCTCATTAGGTTCATAGTAACTGGTGGAGTAACATACGATAGAGTAGTTATATATACATCATGTAAAATATAGTAATATCCCTAACTACCGGTACCGTCATCAGGAGTTGCCTCTTTATTCTGCCGGTCCACTAGAGCATAGGTACGATTTTGGGCCCCACTTGAACTAGCTGCTCCTCTCATATCTCTACCATGACCCATAGACTGAATGCCTCTGCCTGGGGAAGGAACCGATGCTGATGATACAGTGGTTGATACCGCAGGTCGTGCTATACCACTCTCACCCCTTTGTGGGCATTCTCTCATTATGTGACCCTCTGTGCCACACCCAAAACAAGCATTTGTCCAACCGACATTCACCTAAATAGTAGCTTTCGCAATGCTGACATAGAGAATGAGAAAATCCTACTGTCTGTGAACCCTACACTCCACTATTCTGTCCAGATGGACCACCTCTAGACCCTCGGAACTGGGAGTGGGCACCCGCTATGGAATAAGAGAATGAGGGGCTAGGCGGTAACAGTCGAGATCCAGATTCTCCTGGGGACACCATAGACTGTCCCATAGGTCTCGCCCTTTTTGCTGGCCCTTCCTCAGATTTCTGTATCCTCTTTCTTTGCCTTTGGTCTTCCATCTTTTGTGCGAAGGCCTGTATTCTAGCAATATCCATATCTCGATTTAAGGCAACAATAGTGCAGTCTCGTACTTAATATGGATCCAATATGTCCACATATCGATGGACTCTATCTTACATTGTTGCCACCACATTTGGATCATAGCGTGCCAAGGAATTAAAATGAAGACTATATTCTCGAACACTCATATTTCCTTGACGTAAATTTAAAAACTGATCCATACGAGCCTCACGGATCACATAGGGAAGATATTGATCAAGGAATGCTATTTTAAATTCTTCCCAATTTGGTGGCATTGCACCAATACCACGAGACTTCTTCAAATCTTCATACCACAAGATCGCCTCGCCTTTCAGTCTATAAGCTGCCAACTCAACCGTTTCCACCCCGGACACATGCATAACCTCTAAAGCTCTCTGAATTTGATCCACAAAATCCTGTGGATCTGCATTCAAGTCTGACCCAGTGGATATAGGAGGGTCCAATTTTAGAAAGTCCTGTGTACGCCGACTAGCTGCTCTAGCTGCGTCATCTTCATTTACCATTGGACCAGCTCCTCTTTGTGCTTGTGAAGCTACTTACTGAGTCAATATATGTACTGCATTTCGTAAATCCTGATCAGTGATATTCATAGGTGGTTCATCAGGTACTTCTCTACCTCTTGGCTCTTCTGGAGCTGGAAAAGTAGAGGAGGACTGCGATGCAATCTCGGGTTTGTCAGCTCCACCTTGACTGGCTTGGTCAGGTGGTAATCGACTCATTCCTTTTCAGCAGGCACATCCACCTGCTTCCCTTTACCTTTACCTCCTCTCGTGATTGGCATTTTAACTATACCAAAGAAAAACAATCACCATGATCAGGTCCAATTCAACTTACAATACCTGCTCTATTGCACGATCTAGCATGAAGAAAAAAACAACATCCTAAATGTCCCATAGACTCCTACTTATAAATATGGTGCACAAAACATAGATAAGTAATACTCTACTCAGACACGGCTTTGCAGACACCCTTAGAACGACCTGCTCTGATACCACTTTTGTCACGACCCGAAATCCCATTCGGGCCGGACTAGAACCCGAAGCCGATATAGCTCGAGAGAACCAATCATTTCTCATGAACATTTGTATGCATATCTTAGTATGAACCTTATTAAACCTTATGCAACTATGCGGAAAACATGAACATGGAAACATATGCTATATACATATTTAGGAAACTTGGCCGTTGGAGCCATCAAGTCAAAACGGACATTTATATTTCACATTTATAACCCACACATGTATACAAAAGCCTCTAACGGATGCATTTACAAGATCAACAAACATTCGGAACAAGTCCCTGCTTTATACAACATTTACAACATCAACACAACTGTACACCTATGACTCGAAAAGTCCTGAAGCAACTGGGGCTAACCAAAGATCCGCAATGTCAACCTACAATGGAGGTCTACTAGTGCCTTCACCTGCAACATGTCAGGTAATTTCCCCCGAGGGGGTTAGTACGAAGAATGTACTGAGTATGTAAGGCTCATAAGAAATTCATCATACATAATAACAACAATAATGAGATCAATTTAAGAAAATATAATTGTGAATAAACTCTCTTTCTGTATGTGGGGAACCATGTATATTACGTTCCTTACTCCTATTGTCTTCATCTTTTATTCATCTTTATTGTTCTACCCATGCTAGGCTATTCTACCGCCCCTGGGATGACATTAACCCATGCTAGGTACTTTGACCCCTAGGATGTTATATTAACCCATGCTAGGATTTCGTGTCGCCCCTGGTATATCATTAACCCATGCTAGGATTATCGCCCCTGGGATGTTATATTAACCCATGCTAGGCTTTCGTGTTTCCCCTGGGATGTACCGTCATAACCCATGCTAGGCTTTCGTGTTGCCCCTGGGATGTTATGTTAACCCATGCTAGATTTTCGTGTCGCCCTTGGGATATCATTAACCCATGCTAGGCTTATCGTCCCTTGGATGTTATATTATAGGACTTTGGAACAAGACATGATTGGAAAATGCCATCTAATATTAAAGAGATTCTCTTATGTTATTACTCTCTTGAAATAGTTCTTCTCGAAATTTCAATGTTATGAAATCTTTGAAACTCCAATCAATGAACAAGAGATAAGTGTATCATAAGTCATCTAAGAATAGGACACATATAAATAATAATATACGTCAACCTGATTTGCTATACTTCAAGCATCTCGAAATTGAAACAATTCCAATGTCAATAGGAACAATATGTTGTAGAAGGATACGGAAAGAGTAACCTTACATACCTTGTATTCTCAATACGATTTTACAATCTTAAGTGTTCATACAATAGTCTCGCTTCGTCCTTGTGTTTCTCTCTACAACATAAGTTCATAACGAAACCAACATTAACCACGAATTACCTTACAATGGCATACAATAACAATAAGTCACATGTTTAGCTTTAACATGTCATTTCCCCTTGACAATACCATTTATGAAATCATCATACCAATAATCTCAAAATATTCCATACATTGACCAACACATGATAACCAATAGCATGTCACACCAAGTTCATATTTTACACTTCTCCACCACCACCACATCACAATTATTCCATCAATTTACTTCAATACACCTCACAACAACAAATCGGCCAAACTCCCATAATTTACACTTATAGAAAAATAACAATTTTAGAACCATAATAACATCATACATGTTGTTATTTTATCCATACCATGCTTTTTCATCAAGACCACAAGTCATAATTCAAGCTACAATCCCATGGATAACACATCTTTTTCACAAAACCAAAAGTGCAATGTCCAACACTTCCAACCATAAACAACATGATATACATAATATCTCATGCTTATAATGTGTGAAATTATAAGAATAATCACTTAACCAAGCTTGGAATATGATGATCTTGCTCCAAAATTGGCTTTGAGCTCTTAGGGTTTGAAGTTGAAAGAAAAGGCTTTTGGGGAAATTTCTAGATTGACATGAGATTTTTATGTGATAAAATATGATTTTTGGCCCCTTTATATAAGCCTTGGGGGTCATCCTTAGCCACTCTTGGTATTTAATGCTAAGTGTGGCTTAGTCAATGGAAGAATGGGTCATTTTGGGCCCTATTTTGAGCCCAATTCACTTAACCCACTAAAATCCATAATTTCTCATGTTTAATTCATTTCATACGCGTTACGACAATATTCCCACTCATGAAATTCATATTCGTAACCTTAATTCCAAAAACAAGCAATTCTAGCCATGGATGGCTTAGTTTGGCTACAAGGGTAAAATCGTCATTTTGACGTCAAATTCGTTCACGAGAAATTTTATCATACCAATATAATACTTCAATCATTTCATTTATATTCTCATGGTTGTAGAAGAAACGTGGAAAAAATTTGCTCAATACGTCCCCGGGCACCCTTGGGACTTAAGAAAAATTCCAACTTTGAAAAAGTGGGAAAACCAGCGTGGCACGCCATTGGGCACGCCATATTGCTTCCTATGGACTAAAAATTTTAGCCCAGAGCAGCGTGGTACGCCCCCTAGCGCGCCCCAGACTTAGTTTTTTTGAAAATTTTATTTTTCGACTTTTCTTCGCGGGTTTTGTTAGATACTTCAAATCCTACTCTTTAACTTACTTCTTAACCTTAATATACTTTGTTTAGAGGTACTCTTAGCAACGTTTTGAACCCCACAAATGCTCCATGAGAATCGCAAAATACCTCCTACGCAAGTTCAATCACATGTACAAGGCCAAATTTTAATTTTTTCATCACTAACATTACAAATTACATACTCATGGCATCTCGATACCTAAGTAACCATTGTTCATCGTCGTCACATTGGGTTGGGAAAGTACAGGGTGTTACATTCTTCCCCCCTAGAAACATTCATCCTCGAATGTGAACGATGTTTCTTCAATTACAACAAATGCATCTCGCTATTAGTATACATATACATGAACACGTAAGGCTCATGGATACTTACTTGTTATTGGTCTACTTCCACACTTTGAGCTTTTTCTTCCATTTGAAACAAATAAGGGTTGCCGATTTCATCATTTTTGTTTTCTCAACTTCCCATGTGATTTCTTTGACTTATTGGTCTCTCACAGAAACTTTTACAGAATTTACGTCTTTACTTATTAGCCTCTTTCACTTGTCGGTCTAAAATAACAATAGGTATCTCTTCCTAGTGAAATCCTTCATAATTTGTATATTTTCAATTGGATTAATACGAAATGGAACCCTTATGCACTTCCGGTAACTTCACAGGGCATGTTGTATAGGACAATTTCCCCTTTCTTTCTGAATTACATTATTCCTTTCATGAGTAACGCTTTTACGAGTACTTAATCATCTATGAGTGCAAATATCGACTATACCATTTTGATATATACTAAATTTTCTGACGGATAGCAATATTCCATTGACTTAACTAATAACTCCGGTGTCTCATTAGGTTCATAGTAACTGATGGAGTAACATACGATAGAGTAGTTATATATACATCATGTAAAATATAGTAATATCCCTAACTACCGGTACCGTCATCAGGAGTTGCCTCTTAATTCTGCCCATCCACTAGAGCATAGGTACGATTTTGGGCCCCACTGGAACTAGCTGCTCCTCTCATATCTCTACCACTACCCTTAGACTTAATGCCTCTGCCTGGGGAAGGAACCGATGCTGATGATACAGTGGTTGATCTCGCAGGTCGTGCTATACCACTCGCACCCCTTTGTGGTCATTCTCTCATTATGTGCCCCTCTGTGCCACACCAAAGACACGCATTTGTCCCCAACCGGCATTCACCTAAATGGTAGCTTCTGCAACGCTGACATGGAGGACGAGAAAATCCTACTGTCTATGAACCCTGCACTCCCCTATTCTGTCCAGATGGACCACCTCTAGACCCTCGAAACTGTGAGTGGGCACCCGCTGTGGAATAATAGAATGAGGGTCTAGGCGGTAACAGTCGAGATCCAGATTCTCCTGGGGACACCATAGACTGTCCCATAGGTCTCGCCCTTTTTGCTGGCCCTTCCTCAGATTTCTGTATCCTCTTTCTTTGCCTTTGGTCTTCCATCTTTTGTGCGAAGGCCTGTATTCTAGCAATATCCATATCTCGATTTAAGGCAACAATAGTGCAGTCTCATACTTAATATGGCTCCAATATGTCCACATATTGATGGACTCTATCTTTCATTGTGGCCACCACATTTGGATCATAGCGTGCCAAGGAATTAAAATGAAGACTATATTCTCGAACACTCATATTTCCTTGACGTAAATTTAAAAACTTATCCGTACGAGCCTCACAGATCTCATAGGGAAGATAATGATCAAGGAATGCTATTTTAAATTCTTCCCAATTTGGTGGCATTGCACCAATACCACGAGACTTCTTCCAATCTTCATACCACAAGATCGCCTCGCCCTTCAGTCTATAAGCTGCCAACTCAACCGTTTCCACCCCAGACACATGCATAACCTCCAAAGCTCTCTGAATTTGATCCACGAAATCCTGTGGATCTGCTTTCAAGTCTGACCCAGTGAATATATGAGGGTCCAATTTTAGAAAGTCCTGTGTACGCCGACTAGATGCTCTAGCCGCGTCATCTTTATTTACCATTGGACCAGCTCCTCTTTGTGCTTGTGCAGATACTAACGGAGTAAACATATGTACTGCATTTAGTAAATCCTGATCAGTGGTATTCATAGGTGGTTCATCAGGTAGTTCTCTACCTCTTGGCTCTTCTGGAGCTGGAAAAGTAGAGGAGGACTGCGATGCAATCTCGGTGTCAACTCCACCTTGACTGGCTTGGTCAGGTGGTAATCGACTCATTCCTTCTTCAGCAGGCATATCCACCTGCTTCCTTTTACCTTCACCTCCTCTCGTGATTGGCATTTTAACTATACCAAAGAAAAACAATCACCATGATCAGGTCCAATTCAACTTACAATACCTGCTCTATTGCACGATCTAGCATGAAGAAAATAAACAACATCCTAAATGTCCCGTAGCCTCCTACTTATAAATGTGGTGCACAACACATCGATAAGTAAGACTCTACTCAAAAACGACTTTGTAGACACCCTTAGAGCGACCTGCTCTGATACCACTTTTGTCACGACTCAAAATCCCATTCGGGCCGGACTGGCACCCAAAGCCGATATGGCTCGAGAGAACTAATCATTTCTCATGAACATTCGTATGCATATCTTAGTATGAACCTTATTAAACCTTATGCAACATTGCGGAAAACATGAACATGGAAACATCTGCTATATACATATTTGGGAAACTTGGCTGTTGGAGCCATCAAGTCAAAATGGACATTTATATTTCACATTCATAACCCACACATGTCTACATAAGCCTCGAACAGATGCATTTACAAGATCAACTAACAGTCAGGACAAGTCCCTGCTTTATGCAACATTTACAACATCAACACAACTGTACACCTATGACTCGAAAAGTCCCGAAGCAACTGGGGCTCACCAAAGATACGAAATGTCAACCTACAATAGAGGTCTACTAGTGCCTTCACCTGCAACATGTCAGGTAATTTCCACCGAGGGGGTTAGTACGAAGAATGTACTGAGTATGTAAGGCTCATAAGAAATTCATCATACATAATACCAACAATAATGAGATAAATGTAAGAAAATAGAATTGTGAATAAACTCTCTTTCTGTATGTGGGTAACCATGTATATTATGTTCTTTACTCCTCTTATCTTCATCTTTTATTCATCTTTATTGTTCTACCCATGCTAGGCTATTCTACCGCCCCTGGGATGAGATTAACCCATGCTAGGTACTTTGATCCCTGGGATGTTATATTAACCCATGCTAGGATTTCGTGTTGCCCCTGGGATATCATTAACCCATGCTGGGCTTATCGCCCCTGGGATGTTATATTAACCCATGCTAGGCTTTCGTGTCGCCCCTGGGATGTACCGTCATAACCCATGCTAGGCTTTCGTGTCGCCCCTGGGATGTTATGTTAACCCATGCTAGGTTTTCATGTCGCCCCTGTGATATCATTAACCCATGCTAGGCTTATCGCCCCTTGGATGTTATATTATAGGACTTTGGAACAAGACATGATTGGAAAATGCCATCTAATATTAAAGAGATTCTCTTATGTTATTACTCTCTTGAAATAGTTCTTCTCGAAATTTCAACATTATGAAATCTTCGAAACTCCAATCAATGAACAAGCGATAAGTGTATCATAATTCATCTAAGAATAGGACACATATACATAATAATATACGTCAACCTGATTTGCTATACTTCAAGCCTCTCGGAATTGAAACAAGTCCAATGTCAATAGGAACAATATGTTATAGAAGGATACGGAAAGAGTAACCTTACATACCTTGTATTCTCAATGCGATTCTACAATATTAAGTGTTCATACAATAGTACCGCTCCATCCTTGTGTTTCTCTGTACAACACAAGTTCATAACTAAACCAACATTAACCACCAATTACCTTACAATGGCATACAATAACAATAAGTCACATGTTTAGCTTTAACATGTCATTTCCCCCTTGAAAATACCATTTATGAAATCATCATACCAATAATCTCAAAATATTCCATACATTGACCAACACATGATAACCAATAGCATGTCACACCAAGTTCATATTTTACACTTCTCCACCACCACCACATCACAATTATTCCATCAATTTACTTCAATACACCTCACAATAATAAATCGGCCAAACTCCCATAATTTACACTTACAGAAAAATAACAAGTTTAGAACCATAATAACACCATACATGTTGTTATTTTATCCATACCATGCTTTTTCATCAAGACCACAAGTCATAATTCAAGCTACAATCCCATGGATAACACATCTTTTTCACAAAACCAAAAGTGCAATGTCCAACACTTCCAACCACAAACAATATGATATACATAATCTCTAATGCTTATAATGTGTGAAATTACAAGAAGAATCACTTACCCAAGCTTGGAATATGATGATCTTGCTCCAAAATTTGGCTTTGAGCTCTTAGGTTTTGAAGTTGAAAGAAAAGGCTTTTGGGGAAATTTCTAGATTGACATGAGATTTTTATGTGATAAAATCTGATTTTTGGCCCCTTTATATAAGCCTTGGGGGTCATCCTTATCCACTCTTGTCATTTAATGCTAAGTGTGGCTTAGTCAATGGAAGAATGGGTCATTTCCATGATTTCTTCTCATTTTGGGCCCTATTTTG
Organism: Capsicum rhomboideum; assembly: GCA_031232105.1. Taxonomy (NCBI): domain Eukaryota; kingdom Viridiplantae; phylum Streptophyta; class Magnoliopsida; order Solanales; family Solanaceae; genus Capsicum; species Capsicum rhomboideum. Next base: position 156,516,493 of record CP124714.1, read on the forward strand.
AGCCCAGTTCACTTAACCCACTAAAATCCATAATTTCTCATGTTTAATTTATTTCATACGCATTTCTACAATATTCCCACTCATGTAATTCATATTCGTTACCTTAATTCCAAAAACAAGCAATTCTAGCCACGTATGGCTTAGTTTGGCTACAAGGGTAAAATCGTCATTTTGATGCCAAATTCGTTCACGAGAAATTTTATCATACCAATATAATACTTCAATCATTTCATGTATATTCTCATGGTTGTAGAATAAACGTGGAAAAAATTAGCTCAATACGTCCCCGGACACCCTTGGGACTTAAGAAAAATTCCAACTTTGAAAAAGTGGGAAAACCAGCGTGGAACGTCCTTGGGCGTGCTATATTGATTCCTATGGACCAACAATTTTAGCCCAGAGCGGCGTGGTACACCCCCTAGAGCGCCCCAGACTTAGTTTTTTTGAAAATTTCATTTTTTGACTTTTCTTCGCGGGTTTGGTTAGATACTTCAAATCCTACTCATTAACTTACTTCTTAACCTTAATATCCTTTGTTTAGAGGTACTCTTAGACACGTTTTGAACCCCACAAATGCTCCATGAGAATCTCAAAATGCCTCCTACGCAAGTTCAATCACATGTACAAGGCCAAATTTCAATTTTTTCATCACTAACATTACAAATTACATACTCATGGCATCTCGATACCTAAGTAACCATTGTTCATTATCATCACATTGAGTTGGGAAAGTACGGGGTGTTACATTCTTCCCCCCCTAGAAACATTCGTCCTCGAATGTTAACGATGTTGCTTCAATTACAACAAATGCATCTCGCTATTAGTATACATATACAAGAACACGTAAGGCTCATGGATACTTACTTGTTATTGGTCTACTTCCGCACTTTGAACTTTTTCTTCCATTTGAAACAAATAAGGGTCTTCGATTTCATTATTTTTGTTTTCTCAACTTCCCTTGTGATTTCTTTGACTTATTGGTCTCTCACAGAAACTTTTACAGAATTTACGTCTTTACTTATTAGCCTCTTTCACTTGTCGGTCTAAAATAACAATAGGTATCTCTTCCTAGTGAAATCCTTCATAATTTGTATACTTTCAATGGGAGTAATACGAAATGGAACCCTTATGCACTTCCGGTAACTTCACATGGCATGTTGTATAGGACAATTTCCCTTTTCTTTCTGAATTACATTATACCTTTCATGAGTAACGCTTTTACGAGTACTTAATCATCTATGAGTGCAAATATCGACTATACCATTTCGATATATACTAAATTTTCTGAAGGATAGCAATATTTCCTTGACTTAACTAATCACTTCGGTGTCTCATTAGGTTCATAGTAACTGATGGAGTAACATACGATAGAGTAGTTATATATACATCATGTAAAATATAGTAATATCCCTAACTATCGATACCGTCATCAGGAGTTTCCTCTTCATTTTGCAGGTCCACTAGAGCATAGGTACGATTTTGGGCCCCACTGGAACTAGCTGCTCCTCTCATATCTCTACCACGACCCATAGACTGAATGCCTCTGCCTTGTGAAGAAACCGATGCTGATGATACAGTGGTTGATCCCGCAGGTCGTGCTATACCACTCGCACCCCTTTGTGGTCATTCTCTCATTATGTGCCCCTCTGTGCCACACCAAAAACAAGCATTTGTCCCCAACCGGCATTCACCTAAATGGTAGCTTCCGCAACACTGATACGGAGGACGAGAAAATCCTACTATCTGTGAACCCTGCACTCCACTATTCTGTCCAGATGGACCACCTCTAGACCCTCGGAACTAGGAGTGGGCACCCGCTGTGGAATAATAGAATGAGGGTCTAGGCGGTAACAGTCGAGATCCAGATTCTCCTGGGGACACCATAGACTGCCCCATAGGTATCACCTTTTTTGCTGGCCCTTCCTCAGATTTCTGTATCCTCTTTCTTTTCCTTTGGTCTTCCATCTTTTGTGCGAAGGTCCGTATTCTAGCAATATCCATATCTCAATTTAAAGCAGCAATAGTGCAGTCTCGTACTAAATATGGCTCCAATATGTCCACATATCGATGTACTCTATCTTCCATTGTGGCCACCACATTTGGAGCATACCGTGCCAAGGAATTAAAATGAAAACTATATTCTCGAACTCTCATATTTCCTTGACGTAAATTTAAAAACTAATCCGCACGAGCCTCACGGATCTCATAGGGAAGATAATGATCAAGGAATGCTATTTTAAACTCTTCCCAATTTGGTGGCATTGCACCAATACCACGAGACTTCTTCCAATCTTCATACCACAAGATCGCCTCGCCCTTAAGTCTATAAGCTGCCAACTCAACCGTTTCCACCCCGGACACATGCATAACCTCCAAAGCTCTCTGAATTTGATCCACGAAATCCTGTGGATCTGCTTTCAAGTCTGACCCAGTGAATATAGGAGGGTCCAATTTTAGAAAGTCCTGTGTACGCCGAATAGCTGCTCTAGCCGCGTCATCTTCATTTACCATTGGACCAGCTTGTCTTTATGCTTGCGCAGCTACTAACTGAGTCAACATATGTACTGCATTTCGTAAATCCTGATCAGTGGTATTCATAGGTGGTTCATCAGGTACTTCTCTACCTCTTGGTTCTTCTGGAGCTGGAAAAGTAGAGGAGGACTGCGATGCAATCTCGGCGTCAGCTCCACCTTGACTGACTTGGTCAGGTGGTAATTGACACATTCCTTCTTCAGCAGGCATATCCACCTGCTTCCCTTTACCTTTACCTCCTCTCGTGATTAGCATTTTAACTATACCAAAGAAAAACAATCACCATGATCAGGTCTAATTCAACTTACAACACCGGCTCTATTACACGATCTAGCATGAAAAAATGAAACAATATCCTAAATGTGCAATAGCCTCCTACTTATAAATGTGGTGCACAACACATCGATAAGTAATACTCTACTCATACACGGCTTTGTAGACACCCTTAGAACGACCTGCTCTGATACCACTTTTGTCACGACCCAAAATCCCATTCCGGTCGAACTGGCACCCGAAGCCAATATGGCTCGAGAGAACCAATCATTTCTCATGACATTCGTATGCATATGTTAGTATGAACCTTATTAAACCTTATGCAACTATGCGGAAAACATGAACATGGAAACATATGCTATATACATATTTAGGAAACTTGGCCGTTGGAGCCATTAAGTCAAAACGGATATTTATCTTTCACATTCATAACCCACACATGTCTATAAAAGCCTGTAACAGATGCATTTACAAGATCAACTAACAGTCCGGACAAGTCCCTGCTTTATGCAACATTTACAACATCAACACAACTGTACACCTATGACTCGGAAAGTCCCGAAGCAACTGGGGCTCACCAAAGATCCGCAATGTCAACCTATAATGGAGGTCTACTAGTGCCTGCACCTGCAACATGTAAGGTAATTTCTCCTGTGCGGGTCAGTACGAAGAATGTACTGAGTATGTAAGGCTCATAAGAAATTCATCATACATAATAACAACAATAATGGGATCAATGTAAGGAAATAGAATTGTGAATAAACTCTCTTTCTGTATGTGGGGAACCATGTATATTACGTTCTTTACTCCTCTTGTCTTCATCTTTTATTCATCTTTATTATTCTACCCATGCTAGGCTATTTTCCGCCCCTGGGATGAGATTAACCCATGCTAGGTACTTTGACCCCTGGGATGTTATATTAACCCATGCTAGGCTTTCGTGTCGCCCCTGGGATATCATTAACCCATGCTAGGCTTATCACCCCTGGGATGTTATATTAACCCATGCTAGGCTTTCTTGTAGCCCCTGGGATATACCGTCATAACCCATGCTAGTCTTTCGTGTCGCCCCTGGGTTGTTATGTTAACCCATGCTAGGTTTTCGTGTCGCCCCTGGGATATCATTAACCCATGCTAGGCTTATCGCCCCTTGGATGTTATATTATAGGATTTTGGAACAAGACATGATTGGAAAATGCCATATAATATTAAAGAGATTCTCTTATGTTATTACTCTCTTGAAATTGTTCTTCTCAAAATTTCAACGTTATGAAATCTTCGGAACTCCAATCAATGAACAAGCGATAAGTGTATCATAATTCATCTAAGAATAGGGCACATATAAATAATAATATACGTCAACCTGATTTGCTATACTTCAAGCCTCTCGGAATTGAAACAAGTCCAATGTCAATAGGAACAATATGTTGTAGAAGGATACGGAAAGAGTAACCTTACATACCTTGTATTCTCAATACGATTCTATAATCTTAAGTGTTCATACAATAGTCCCGCTCCGTTCTTGTGTTTCTCTCTATAACAAAAGTTCATAACGAAACAAACATTAACCACCAATTACCTTACAATGGCATACAATAACAATAAGTCACATGTTTAGCTTTAACATGTCATTTACCCCTTGACAATACCATTTATGAAATCATCATACCAATAATCTCAAAATATTCCATACATTGACCAACACATGATAACCAATAGCATGTCACACCAAGTTCAAATTTTACACTTCTCCACCACCACCACATCACAATTATTCCATCAATTTACTTCAATACACCTCACAACAACAAATCGGCCAAACTCCCATAATTTACACTTATAGAAAAATAAAAAGGTTAGAAACATAATAACACCATACATGTTATTTTATCCATACCATGCTTTTTCATCAAGACCACAAGTCATAATTCACGCTACAATCCCATGGATAACACATCTTTTTCACAAAATCAAAAGTGCCATGTCCAACACTTCCAACCATAACCAACATGATATACATAATATATCATACTTATAATGTGTGAAATTACAATAATAATCACTTATCCAAGCTTGGAATATGATGATCTTGCTCCAAAATTTGGCTTTGAGCTCTTAGGGTTTGAAGTTGAAAGAAAAGGCTTTCGGGGAAATTTCTAGATTGACATGAGATTTTTATGTGATAAAATCTGATTTTTGGCCCCTTTATATAAGCCTTGGGGGTTATCCTAGCCACTCTTGTCATTTAATGCTAAGTGTGGCTTAGTCAATGGAAGAATGGGTCATTTGACCCATTCTTGGTCCATGATTTCTTCTCATTTTGGGCCCTGTTTTGAGCCCAATTCACTTAACCCACTAAAATCCATAATTTCTCATGTTTAATTCATTTCATATGCATTTCTACAATATTCCCACTCATGTAATTCATATTCGTTACCTTAATTTCAAAAACAAGCAATTCTAGCCACGTATGGCTTAGTTTGGCTACAAGGGTAAAATCGACATTTTGACGCCAAATTCGTTCACGAGAAATTTTATCATACCAATATAATACTTCAATCATTTCATGTATATTATCATGGTTGTTGAAAATACGTGGAAAAAATGGGCTCAATACGTCCCCGGGCACCCTTGGAACTTAAGAAAAATTTCAACTTTGAAAAAGAAGGAAAACCAGCGTGGCATGCCCTTGGGAGTGCCAGCTTTCTGCCTTTGGACTAAAAGTTTTAGCCCAGAGCGGCGTGGAACTCCCCCTAGCGCGCCCCAGACTTAGTTTTTTTGAAAATTTCATTTTTCGACTTTTCTTCGCTGGTTTGGTTAGATACTTCAAATCCTACTCTTTAACTTACTTATTAACCTTAATATACTTTGTTTAGAGGTCCTCTTAGCCACGTTTTAAACCCCACAAATGCTCCGTGAGAATCGCAAAACACCTCCTACGCAAGTTCAATCACATGTACAAGGCCAAATTTTAATTTTTTCATCACTAACATTACAAATTACATACTCATGGCATCTCGATACCTAAGTAACCATTGTTCATCGTTGTTACATTGGGTTGGGAAAGTACGGGGTGTTACATATTAGATTCAATAAAAATATTCCATGGTTCTAACCATCGCAATAGATCATTTATAGCAATGATTGTACAATTGCTGTAAAATAATTCTTGCCATAGCCCCCTAATTTCTTGTAGTGAGATTAGCTGTTGGGACAAGCCCCCAGCTAACTCTAACTGTCTAAAAATTGAACTAAAGTAAAAGAAATACTGATAACTGGTCCTTAAATGATGAGGATTCACCAAAGTACTACTGCCGATGTAGTGCAAAATAAAGTATGTGATTAGTACTTTGAATGCACTGAGTATATGGGATGGAAAGTACTGATATAGGCTGAACATGATTCATCTAACATGATAAACTGATGCAAGACCAAGTAATAAACATGTACTGATAGATAAGCTAAAATACTGAATACGTGGTCGTGTAGGTGTTTGAATCTGAACTATGAAACTATAGATTGTGGGAGCTACTGATAACCGACATACCAAAATCAGAGCTAACTAGGTTCTAAACTATAACCCCAGCTGTAAAGGTATTCAATACCTTGCCAAGGGTACAACATTGACTGGCGTGGATCCACTAACTGATGTCCAAAAACACTAAGGTGTCAAGCCTGGTCTGAAGGGTAACCCTTTAGATCCTATGGTGATACCGTAGTATTGGGACTTAGGGACTTCTACTAAAGGTCTCATCCTAACTGAAGGGTGAGCCTTCATCCCTACATCCGCTTGGTGCTAAGTACTACTCCCAACTTAATGACACTGATAACTAATATGCTCAATAATAGTAATATTCTGAAGACTGAAAATAAATAAATTATCTATGAGAATTAAAAATATGTAAGCCTGAGTATATAGCACTCATAACTATATGCATGAAATCCTAAGTCATTGGGTGTTCATAACCCACCATTTGGGAAGCATGCAACTATCATGAAAATTTCATAAATTGAGTGAATTAAGGAATTTAATAACTCAAGTCCAAAAATCATGTTTTTCATAATATAATTATTGTTTATAATATTGAACATGTAATGATACTGAAATTCATGCTAAAACATGGGTTTATAACTCATTGAGATCAAGGAACTGGAATATCAAGAAATCTGTAGCATTCATAAACCCTAAGCTCTGAGGATGGAATTAAACTGAAGATTTGAGTTTATTTTTGGACTCAATTGGTAAAAGGATACCCATTGATGAAATACCACATACCTGAAGATGAAAAACTTGGATAAATCCTTGAAACTGGAAGCTTGAAGTTGAAAACCCTAACTTCACCTTGGGGAAGGAAAATCGCCTCTTTTGCTCTGAAAATTCTAAGTGTCGAATGTTTTCAATGTAATGAGGGATTAGGTAAATATTAGTATTAATAATCAACCTTAAAATAGCTTAAATGATGTATTTTTGATGCTATAAGAGTGGGAAAAGACTGATGTGCCCTTTTAAATTTGTAACTAAAAAACTACAGGAAGGGACATACGGTACCTTCCCACGAGCTTGGGTCCCACCTACGATCGTGGGTTGTGTTTATGGTTGGGTGGCTTATTTTGGGAATCTATAAACATGATCATATGCTCCATGGTATGATCAAGGGTCCCACCCATGATTGTACCTTGGTTCATATTTTGGAAGTTCAAGCCGGATCAGGTTTTGAAGCCACGATCGTGCCTTTAATCGTGGTTTCAAAGCACGATTGTGGTTCCCTCTGGTGGGTGGAAGATATGTTTTTCAAATTTCAGGTTTTTGGGGACGTTTTTATCAAACAAGAGCATGGTAAAATTGTACGTTGTAACCATGATTGTACCTACACTCGTAGGTTCTCACTGCTGGACAATGCTTCACTAAAATGGTCATAACTCTTAGCTCCCACAACAGATTAATTCGAAATGGATACGTTGGAAAGGTAATTCTAATAGCTATCATTTATAATTCTTTAGATCAAAAATAACCCAAAACCTAGGAGTTATTCTCATTTAAAGTAGACTTGCAGGATCCTTCACAAGAAATCAATCGGTAAAGGATGTTTTTAACTTGGCCATGAGCTATGAGTTACCTGTGGCCTTAATGCATGTCTAAATCACTTCTAATGAAGTTGAAACATGATGTTTAAATTCACATATACTTTAAGAATGGTTCAAATCTTTGCTAGGTCTTTTGGGGTGTTACAATATCTCCCCCTTGGGGTCATTCATCCAAGAAATGAAAACCAACTTGGCTGAAATGGTTAGGGAAAGAGTTACAATCCCATCACCAGAACTCTAAAATTTTGATACTAACATGGTACTGAGTCTATAACTGATACATGAACTGCACTGAGCTCATGAACGTATGGAATGACATGAGAATAACTATGTGACGTAAAATAGATAGAATTAATTAAGGGGAAACTATTACCTTGAGCTGGAGTAGAGTTCGAAGAGAAAAGGTGAGGGTACTTGGTCATCATATCTACCTCTGCTTCCCAAGTAGCTCCTTCAATAAGATGTTTTCTCCAAAGAACCTTTATTGAAGCAACCTCTTTATTTCTCAACCTACGAACCTGACGGTCAAGGATCTTAACTGAGACCTCCTCATAAGAAAGACTATCCTTCATACCCACACCATCTAAAGGCACAATCAATACTGGATCACCAATCCACTTTTTCAACAGAGACAAATGAAAAACTGGATGCACTGATGTTATGTCTGTAGGTAAGTCTAACTCATAGGCTACATTACCAAAATTACCCACAATCTTATAAGGACTAATATAGCGGGGACTGAGTTTCCCGTTCTTACCAAAACTTTTCACCCCATTCATGGGTGAAACATTCAAGTAGATAAAATCACCAATAGCAAACTCAATCTCCCTTCTCCTCACATATACATAGGATTTTTGATGACTCTGAGCTATTTTCAGTCTTTCTGTAATTAACTAAACCTACTCCATTGCCTCATGGACTGTATCAGGCCCTATAAAAGTAGCTTCACTAACCTTAATCCAACCAATAGGAGATCTCTTCCTCCTACCATAAAGTGCTTCAAACTTGTCCATCTGGATACTAGAATGATAACTGTTATTATAAGAAAACTCAATCAAAGGAAAATAATCATCCTAGCTACCTTTGAAATTGATCACACATACCCTCAATATATCTTCTAAAGTCTGGATGGTCAGCTCTGCCTGACCATCTGTCTGTGGGTGAAAAGTTATACTGAGGTAATCTTGGGTACCAAGACCCTTCTTAAAGCCTTCCAGAACTGAGAGGTAAATTGAGTACCCCAATTTTAACAACTCCCAAAAATAGAGTCTAGCATAGTCTTCGACTGAATCTGAACTGTTAACTAGCGAAAAATGGGCTGACTTAGTTATTCTGTCTACAATCACCCATATAGAATCATGCTGACGATGAGTACTAAGCAACCCTATAATGAAGTCCATGTTCACCACTTCCCACATCCAAGTAGTAATACTAATATCCTAAAGCACACCACCAGGACTCTAGTGCTTGACCTTAACCTATTGGCAATTCGGACACTTAGCCATAAATTCTACGATATCCTTCTTCATGACATTCCACTAATAGGCTTCATGTAAGACATGGTACATCTTAGTGGGTCCTAGTTGAATATAATATCAAGAACTATGAGCTTCTAATAGCATCCGCTATCTTAAGTCATCCATATCTAGAACACGTAGTCTGCCCTGATAACGAAGAACACCATCTCCTCCTTGGGAGAAAAGCTCAACCTTATGACTCTAGACTGTTTCCTTCAACTTAAGAAAAATAGGATCATTATCTTGCTTTTCCTTCACTTCAGCTATCAATAAAGATTATGAACCATTCTGAATCAAAGTATTACCTTCGACTGAATCAACTAACTGAACTCCCAATCTATAAGCTGGTGAAAGTTACGAACTAACTCTTTTTTCTAATCCTTAATATGAGCAACACTTCCCATAGAAAATCTACAAAGAGTGTCAGCCATTACATTGGACTTACTCGTATGGTACAAATCACTCATATCATAGTCCTTAAACAACTTTAGTCATCTCCTTTGACAAAGATTTATATCCTTCTGGCTGAATACATACTGAAGGCTCTTGTGATTAATGACCTTATCAACATGAACCCTATAGATATAACACCTCCAAATTTTTATGGCAAAAAAAACTGCTGCCAACTCAAATCATGGGTTAGGTAATTCTTCTCATGAGGCTTGAACTTTCTTGAGTTGTATGATATAACCTTGCTATGGTGCATCAACACAAAACCAAGACCAACTCTGGAAGCATTGTAATAAACCAAAAAACCATCTAAACCCTCTGGCAGAGTCAAAACTGGGGGGAAAGAGGTGAGTCGAGTCTTCAACTCCTGAAAACTCTTCTCGTAAGAATTGGACCACTGAAACTTGACTTTGTTCTGAGTCAATCTAGACATGGGAGAAGCAATAGAGGAAAACCCCTCTACAAACCATCTATAGTAACCAACTAATCCCAAGAAACTCCTAATATCTGATGGAGAGATGGGTATAGGCCAATTTCTAACCGCTTCAATCTTTTGAGGATCAACCTTGATGCCTTCACTAGAAATGATATTACCAAGGAATGCTAATGATTTCAACAAGAATTCACACTTGCAGAACTTAGCAAATAACTGGCGATCTTTGAAAGTCTGTAAAACAATCCTCAAGTGGTCTACATGTTCATTCTCATTCCGAGAATAAATGAGGATGTCTTCTATGAAGAATATGATGATCATGTCTAAGTACAACTTGAACACCCTTTTCATCAAGTTCATAAAAGTTGTAGTAGCATTCATTAGTCCAAAAGACAACAATAAATTTAAAATGTCCATATCGAGTTCTGAAGGCTGTCTTCGGAATGTCACATTATTGGACTCTAAGTTGACAATAGCTGGATCTGAGGTCTATTTTAGATAAGTAATTTGCACCCCTAAAGTTGGTCCAACAAGTTATCAATCCTAGAATGGGATACTTATGCTTGACTATGACTTTGTTCAACTGGCGATAATCGATGTACATTCTGATAGAACCATATTTCTTGCACATAAAGAGAACTGGAGCACCCTATGGAGAGATAATGGACCTAATAAAACCTTTGTCTAAGAGATCTTTCAATTTCTTAAGCTCGACTGGATCCATTATGTATGGTGGTAATCAAAATAGGTTGGGTATCTGGAAGGGGAATTCGTTAACCACTGGAATTGACTCAAGAGTTAGGGTTTCAAATTTTGAGTCCTTAACCCAAACAATATGATAGATGCACCCTTTGGAAATCATTTTTCTAGCCTTAAGGTAAGAGACAAACTGACCTATAGGCGCTGAGATATTACCCTTCAACTCTATGACTGGTTCATTTAGAAACTTAAACTGGAGTACTCTATTTCTACAATCAATAGAGGGATAGTAAGAGTGGATCCAATACATGCCAAGAATAACATCAAAATCTAGCATGTCTAGCTCTACAAGATCAACTAAAGTAACTTTCTAAGAAACTGTGATGGGCAATTTCTGTAGACCCTTCTAGCTATGATTGAATCACCAATTGGAGTAGAGACTGAGAAAGGGTTTTAGAGAGTTTCTAGACTGACACTGAAATCTATGGCTATATATGGAGTTATAAAAGAAAGTGTAGATTCGAGATCTAACAATGCATAAACATGAATATGAAAGTCCTATAACGTACCTGTGACGACATCAGGAGAACCCTCCTAATCCTGTAGAGTCTGAAGGGTATAGAACCTATTCTGATACTTTAAACTAGCTACACTAGATGAGTCACCCTACTGATACGGGCGGCCTGCTGGAACTGCTGTAGAGTTAGACTAATTCTACTAAGGAGTATCTCTACCTCTCTGTAAAGACACTGGACATCCCTCAACCTATGGCCTAGCTTGCCATATCCAAAACATACATCACTACCATCTATACACTCACCCTTGTGGTTCTTATTATATTTCTTGCAAAATGGGTTAGTACGATTACTAGTAACGCTGCCTTCGAACTTAGAGCCTAGTACCCTATCCCGATTATCCTACCTAAACATGGGCACTAGAGCACTAATAGAAGATGGGGTTGGAACTGATAATTTTTGGATAAACTGAGAATGAATTCCTTTATCTAACTTCTGCTGAGAAAAGTTGAAACTACTTGTTCTATCCCTCTTGCTATCTCTTTATCTTTTCTTGACTTTCTTTTCCTTAATCTGCTGAGCATGAACCATCAATATGGAGATGTCCATCTCCCTAATCAACATAGAAGCCCTACACTCCTTGACCACATCCTCAGAAACACCAGACACAAACTTGCTCATTCGGGCCCTGGAGTCAACAACCATGGTTGAAGCATACTTTGCCAACTAAGTAAACTTAGGAGAATACTCCTTTACCCTCATGTTGTCCTACTTCAGATTAATGAATTCTTGTACCTTGGACTCCCTTAACTCAAGTAGGAAGAATCTATCTAGGAAAGAATCAATGAACTCATCCCACTCTACTAGACCTACATCAGCACCCCTATTTTTCTTCCATTGCTGGCACCAAATATGAGCAACTCCTTGCAACTGATAAGCAGTTGTAACTCCCCAAAAATTCAATCTAAGATTAGAAACATTATTCAAGCGTATATTGAGCCAAACCTGGTTATTTGGTAGTATTACAAGTTATTTATATATGTATTAAGGCCACAAGTAACTCCTCACTCATAGCCAAGTTGAAACATCCCTTACCGATTGTTTTTCTTGTGAAGAATCTCTCTATAGTAAAATTCAAATGAGTATAACACCTACAATATGAGGTATTTTTTATCTCAAGAACCACCTAATGATATATATCTGAATTATATTTCCAACGCATCAAGTTTTGCCTTAATAAAATGTCGAAACTATGAGTTATGGCCATTTTTGTGAAGCACTGTCCAACAGTAAGAACATACGATCGTAGGTACAATCGTAGTTTCGTGAAGCACTGTCCAAGTAGGAATACTGATATCATGAATCTTACCACTGGGTCTCTGGTGCTCAACCTTAACCTGCTGACAATTTGGACACTTAGCCACAAATTCCATGATATCCTTCTTCATGTCATTCCACCAATAGACATCCAGTAGATCACGATACATCTTAGTGGCTCCTGGGCGAATAGAATATCGAGAGCTTTGAGATTTTGTTGGCAACCACTGTATCAATTCATCTACATCTGAAACACAAAGTCTGCCTTGACAACGAAAAATACCATCTTCCCCTTGGGAGAAAACCTCAACTTTCTAACTTTGGACTGCTTCTTCCAACTTAAGAAAAATGGGATCATTATTTTGCTTTTCTTTTACCTCAGCTATTAAGGAAGATTCTGAACCATTCTCAATTAAGGTATTACCTTCGACTGAATCAACCAACCAAACTCCCAAACTAGCAATCTAGTGAACCTCATGAGCTAACCCTTTCTTATCATCCTTAATTTGAGCGACTTTTTTCATAGATAGTCTACTGAGAGTGTCGGGCACAACATTGGCTTTTCTCAGATGGTATAAGACATTCATATCATAGTCCTACAACTCTAATTATCTCCTCCGATGAAGATTTAGTTCTTTCTGACTTAAAACATACTAAAGGATCTTGTGATCAGTGAAAACATCAACATGAACCTTATAAAGATAATGCCTCCAAATCTTTAAGGAAAAAACAACTTCTGCGAACTCAAGATCATAAGATGGGTAGTTCTTATCATGAGGCTTGAGTTGTCTAGAGGCATACGTTATAACCTTGCCATGCTACATCAACACACAACCAAGATTAACTCTGGAAGCATTGCAATAAACCACAGAACCATCTGAATTCTGGCAGAGTCAAAACTAAAGCGGAGGTTAGTCGAGTATTAAACTCCTAAAAACACTACTCAAAAGAATCGTACCACTGAAACTTGACTTTCTTCTGAGTCAACATTGACATGGGAGAAGCAATAGAGGAAAATCCCTCTACAAACCATCTGTAGTAATCAGCTAAAAATAAGAAACTCCTGATATCTAATAGAGAGATGGGTCTAGGCCAATTTCTCACTATTTTCGTCTTTTGGGGATCAACCCTAATGCCTTCACTAGAAATGATATAACCAAAGAATGTTACTGATTTCAACAAAAATTCACACTTACTGAATGTCATGACTAACTAGCGATCTTTGAGAATATGCAAGATAATACACAAATGGTCTGCATGTTCATCGTCACTTCGAGAATAAATGAGGATATCATCAATATAGATAATGATGAACATGTACAAGTACTACTTGAACACCCTGTTCATCAAGTCCATAAATGCTGCAGGAGCATTTGTTAGTCCAAATGACTTAATAACAAATTCAAAGTGACCATACCGAGTTCTGAAGGCTGTTTGTCTTTGAAATGTCACATTATCTTACTCTAAGCTGATGATAGCTTGATCTGAGGTCTATCTTAGAAAAGCAATTCACACCTTGAAGCTGGTTGAACAAGTCATAAATCCTGGGAATAGGATACTTATTATTGACTGTAACTTTGTTCAATTGAAGGTAGTTGGTGCACATTCTGAGAGAACAATCTTTCTTTTGCAAGAAAATAACTGGAGCACCCCATGGAGAGATGTTGGGACTAATAAAACCATTGTCTAGAAGATCTTTCAACTGCTCTTTTAATTCCTTAAGCTAGACTAGAGCCATTCTATAGGGTGGAATTGAGATCGACTGGGTATCTGGAAGGAGATCTATTTCGAAGTCAATTTCCCATTTCCAAGGAATTCTGGGCAGATCTTTAGGAAACACTTCTGGGAACTCATTTACTAATGAAATTGACTCAAGAGTTGGGGTCTCAGGCTTTGAATCCTTAACCTGAACAAGATGATAGATTCACCCTTTGGAAATATTTTTTCTAGCCTTAAGGTAAGAGACAAACCGACCCATAGGCACTGAAGTATTACCCCTCAACTCTGTGACCTGCACATTTGGGTATTGAAACTGGACTACTCTCTTTCTACAATCAATATAGGCATAGCAAGTGTGGATCCAATCCATGCCAAGAATAATATCAAAATCTTGCATTTCTAGCTCTATAAGATCAACGAAGGTGACTTTCTGAGAAACTATGATCGGGCAATTTCTATATACCCGTCTAGCTATGACTTAATCACCAATGGGAGTAGAAACTGAGTAAGGTTCTGAAAGTGTTTTAGGACTAACACCAAAGTTAACTGCTATAAAGGGAGTTACAAAAGAAAGTGTGGACTTGCGATCTAACAATACATACACATGAATATGAGAAACCTGTAACGTACCCATGAACACATTAGGAGAACCCTCCTGATCCAATCAAGTCTTAAGGGCATAAAACCTATTCTTACATTGTCCACTAGCTGCACTAGATGCGGTACCCTGCTGAGTCGGGCGACCTACTGGAGATGCTGCAGAGTTAGACTGATTCTATTAACGAGTATCTCTGCCCCACTATGAAACAACTAGACACTCTCTTAATCTATGGCCTAGCTTGGCAAACCCAAAACAAGCATCATTATCAGCCATGCACTCACCCTTGTAGTTCTTACCACACTTTTTGCAAAATGGATTAGTACGACTAGTGGTAACACTGCCTTCGGACTTAGAGCCGGGTGCCCTATCCAAATTATCCTACCTGAATTTGGGCACTATAGCACTAGAAGATGATGGGACTAAAGCTGAAGATTTCTCTCAGAACTGAGAATAATTTCCAGCACCAAATTTTTGCTGAGAGTAATCACTGTTCCCGAGTCTAGCTGTCTTTTTCATATTCTCCCTTTCCTTCTCCTTAATCTTCTCTTCCTCAAACTGCTGAGCATGAACCATCAGCCTGGAGATGTCCATCTTCTTAACCAACATAGCAGTCCTACACTCTTTGACCACATCCTCAGAAATACTAGATACAAACTTACTTATTTGGGCCCTGGAGTCAGCAACTATTGTCGGCACATACTTTGAAAGCTAAGTAACCTTAAGAGAATACTCCTTCACGTTCATGTGTCCCTGCTTCAGATTAATTAATTTGTGCCCCTTAGCCTCCCTTAATTTAAGTGGGAAGAACCTGTCCAGAAAAGCAGCGACAAACTCATCCTATTCTACTGGTCATGCTTCTGCACCTCTATCTTTTTTTCATTGCTTGCACCAAGTATGAGCTACTCTTTTCAACTGATAAGTAGCCAAGTCAGCACTCTCAACTGGAGTGACATCTATAATCTCTATAACCTTCTGAATATCATTAAGAAAATCATGCAGATCTTCCTCAGTCTTAGAACCTCAGAACTCAAGAGGATTCATTCGAGTGAAGTCCCTGACTATAGCCGTTGTCGTGGTACCATTGGGTTTGGCTTGGAAAACAGCCTGCTGATTAGTTTGGGCTGTCATGGCCTGAGCTAGCACTATAAAAGTAGCCCTGAATTCAACATGCGAGACTTTTCATTCAAAGGTTCTACGGGAACTAGTGGTTCTTCCGGATTCCCATTCATGTTCCCATCTACATTTCTATTCCTCCTTTCGTTGGCTCTTCTAGGAGGCATTTTTTGTAAATACATAGAGCATGAGTTAGAAGAAGATTTTAGTAGAGTTCACACTCTATAGCATGATATGAACATAAAAGAAGTGAAATTTTTTTGTAAAACATTTCATAGCATCTCACTCATAAGGGTGGCGCGCTTTACACCCTTGAATGATACTCTACTTAACGCAGCTTTCAGAAACCATAGGACACTTTAAACCTAATGCTCTGATGCCAAGTTTTCCACGACTCGAGACTACCCCTAGTTGTAACACGGTGTTTAGAGTCATGAGTGACCCCAAACTAACCCATGGCCTGGTATGACACTAAGAATACTGAAATAACTGATATAATACTATATGGAAGCAATACTAAATGATATAATAGTGATCAAAACCAATAGCAATATCTGATTTTAAGACCATGAAATTGAAAACATAACCTATCTGACAGTCTGAAAGCCTCTAAATAAGATAAGTCATTGTGACAAGCCCCAACTAACTCTAACTATCTAAAATTGAAAGAACATAAAGTGAAATGCTGATAACTAGTCCTCAAATAATGAGGACTCACTAAAGTACTGTTGCTGATGTCGTAGGAGATCATACTAAGTGCTATCCAGATGTTGAATGTCCAAACCTATATTATAAAACAATATAGCGCAAATGAAAGTATAGAATCAGTACTTTGAATGTACTGAGTATATGACATGGGAGAGTACTGATATAGGCTGAACATGATGCATATAATATGATAAACTGATGCAAGACCAAGTAATAAACATGTACTGATAGAAAAGCTAAAATATTAAATACATGGTCATGCAAGTGTCTGAATTTGGAATATGAACTATAGACTGTGGGAGCTACGGATAACCGACATACCCCAATTAGAACTAACCAAGGTCCAACATGTAGCCCCAGCTGAAAGGGTGTTTAGTATCTTGCTAAGGGTACAAACACTAACTGACGTGTTGATCCACTAAACTGATGTCCAAAAGGAATAAGATTTAAAGCATGGTCTGACGGGTGACTCTTTAAAACCTATGGTAGCACCGTAGTTCTGGGACTTAGGGACTTCTACTAAAGGTATCAGCCTAACGGATGGGTGAGCCTTCATCCCTGCGTCCACTTGGTGCTAAGTACTACTCCCAACTGAATGACACTGATAACTGAGATGCTCAATAATAGTAATCTACTAAAGACTGAAAATAAATTCATTATTTGAGAGATTTCAAGCAGGAACTCTGGAGAATATTATACTCATAAATTTATGCATGAAATCCTAGGTCCTTGGGTGTTCATAACCCACCATCTCTGAAAAATGCAACTATTATGACGAATTCTATAAACTGAATGAAGTAAGGAATTTCATGGCTCAAGTTCAAAATTCATGGATTTAACAATATAATTAGGGTTCATAATTTGGGAAATGTACTAGTACTGAAATTCATGGTAAAACAAGGATTACAGCTCATTAATACTAAGGGAATAAGATATCAAGGAATTTACAACCTTCTCAAACCCTAAGCTCTGAAGAAGGAATTAAACTTGAGAAATTAGGTTAACTTTGGGACTCAATGGGTGAAAGGAAACCCAAATATGAAATCCCACATACTTGGAGAAGACAACCTTGGTGAAACCCTTAAATTTGGAGTCTAAAGTTGAAGAAACCTAATTCTGCCTTGGGACAAGAAATCGCCTCTTTCTCTGTGTTTTACTAAGTGTCGACTTAATTTTGAGTAGTGAAGGACTTAGGGTAAACTTAGGCTTAAAATTCAGCCTTAGGATAGCTAAAACGATGTAGTTTCAGTGTTAAAAGAGTGGGAAAGACTATTGTGCCCTTTTAAATTTGTAACTGAAAAGCTGTAGAATGGAACCCACAAGACCTTCCCACTATCGTGGGTCCACCCTATGATCATGGGTTGTGATCGTGGTTTGGGCTGGACTTTTGGGTTCTATGAACATGATCATACGAGTCATGGTATGATCATGGGACCCACTCACTATCGCGCCTTGGTTTATAGCTTCAAAGTTCAAGCCGGATCAAGATTCGAAGTCTCAATCATGGTTTCAAAGCACGGTCATGCTTCCTTTTTGTGGTTGGAAGGTATACATGTCAACCTTTAGGTTTTTGAGGTTGTTTTGATCAGATAGGAGTATTTTATGATCGTACAATGTAACCACGATCGTACCTAAGATCGTGTGTTCTTACTAAAGGACAGTGCTTTACTAAAATGGCCATAACTCTTAGCTCCGACATCAGATTAGGGTGAATCTGGATGCGTTGAAAAGGTAATTCAAATATATATCATTTGGTGGGTTTTACGCTGAAAAATAACCTAGAACCTAGGAGTTATGATGGGTAGAAATTGACTAGGAGTTACTTGTGTCCTGAATACATGTCTAAATCACTTCTAATGCAGCTAAAGTACGAATTTTAAATTCACATGTCCTTGAAGCATGGTTCTAATCTTAGCTTGGGATTTTCGAAGTGTTATAATATCTCCCCCTTGGGGTCATTCGTTCCCAAATTAAAACTAACTAAGCTGAAGAGTTAGGGAAAGAGTTGCAATCCTAACACTGAATTTATGTGGGCCAAATACAGAGATGATAATTGAAACATGGACTGAATTTGAACTCGAAAATGTATGACATGACATGAGAGTAACTAGGTGACATGGCATAGAAAGAACTAATTAAGAGGAAACTTTTACCTTGAGCTGGATTAGAGTTTGAAGAAAATAGATTAGGGTACTTGGTCATCATATCCACCTCTATTTCCCAAGTGCCTCTCTCAACTAGCTGATTTTTCCAAAGAACTTTTACTGAAGTGACCTCTTTATTCCTCAACTTCTGAACCTCAAAGATATAAACTAGGATCTCTTTATAAGAAAGACTATCTTTCACCCCCACACTATCTAATGGAACAACTGACGTAGGATCACCAATGCACTTTTTTAAATGAGACACATGAAAGACTAGATGTACTGACGCTAAGTCTGTGGGAAAATCTAACTCATAGGTTGTATTACATTAATGACCCCCAGTCTTATAAGGACTAACATAGTTGGCACTGAGTTTCCCTTCCTTTCTAAATCTCTTGACCCCTTTCATGGGTGAAACCTTCAAGTAAACAAAACCACCAATTACAAAATCAAGTTCCCTTCTCCTCACATCTGCATAAGACTTCTGACGACTCTGAGCTATTTTTAGTCTTTCTCTAATCAACTGAACTTTCTCCATTGCCTCATGGACTGAATCTAGCACTATCAAGGTAGCTTCACCAACTTTGAACCACCCAATAGAAGACCTACACCTCCTACCATAAAGTGCTTTGAACGGGGCCATCTGAATACTAGAATGATAACAGTTATTATAAGTAATCTCAATCAAAGTCAAATGATCGTCCTAACTACCTTTGAAATTTATCAAACATGTACTCAACATATCCTCTAATGTCTGAATGGTCCTCTCTGCCTGACCATCTGTCTGCGGGTGAAATGTTGTACTGAGGTGAATTTGGGTACTAAGACCCTTCTGGAATGTCTCCCAAAACTGAGACGTAAACTGAGTACCCCTATCTTAAATGATGGTCAACAGGACACCATGTAACTTTACCAATTCCCAAAGATAGAGTCTAGCATAATACTCGACTGATTCTGAGGTGTTAACTGGTAGAAAATGGGTTGACTTAGTCATTCGATCTACATTGACCCAAATAGAATCATGCTGACGGTGAGTACGAGGAAGCTCTAAAATGAAGTCCATATTAATCACTTCCCACTTCCAAGTAAGAGTACTAATATCCTAAAGCTTACCACCAGGTCTCTGGTGCTCAACCTTAACCAGCTAGCAATTTGGACTCTTAGCCATAAATTTTGCGATGTCTTTTTTCATACCATTCCACCAATAGAATTCCTGTAAGTCCTGATACATCTTAGTGGCTCCTGGGTAAATAGAATATCGAGAACTATGAATGTCTGTTAGCATCCATTGTCTTAAGTCATCTAAATCCAAAACACATAGTCTACCCTGACAACGAAGAATACGATCTCCCCCTTGGGAGAAAAACTCAACTTTCTAACTCTAGATTGCTTTTTCTAACTTAAGCAAAATGGGATCATTATATTTCTTTTCTTTTACCTCAACTATTAAAGAAAATTATGAATCAAGGTATCACCTTCGGCTGAATCAACTAACTGAACTCCCAATCTAGCAAGCTGGTGGTCATCACAAACTAAACCTTTCTTCTCATCCTCAATATGAGCAATGCTTCCCATAAATAGTCTATTGAGTGTGTCGGCCACACCATTGGCCTTTCCCGTATGGTATAAGACATTCATATCATAGTACTTCAATAAGTCTAGCCATATCCTCTGACAAAGATTTAGATCTTTCTGACTAGACACATACTGAAGGCTCTTGTGATCAGTGAACATAGCAACATAAATCTCATAAAGATAATGCCTCCAAATATTTAAGGCAAAAACAGTTGTTGCCAACTCAAGATAATGAATTGGGTAGTTCTTATCATGAGGCTTGAGTTGTCTAGAGGCATACGCTATAACTTTGCCATGCTGCATCAACAGACAACCAAGACCAACTCTGGATGCATCACAATAATCCGCGAAACCATCTTAACCCTCTAGTAGAGTCAATACTGGAGCAGAGTTGAGTTGAGTCTTCAACTCCTGAAAACTCTTCTCGTAAGAATCAAACCATTAAAACTTGACTTTCTTCTGAGTCAACCTGGACATAGGAGAAGCAATAGAGGAAAATCCATCTATAAACCATCTGTAGTAACCAGATAAACCCAAGAAACTCCTGATATCTGATGGAGAGATGGGCCTAGGCCAAATCCTCACTGCATCGGTCTTTTGAGGAGCAACCCTAATACCTTCATAGAAATGATATGACCAAAGGAATTCTACTAATTTAAACCAATATTCACACTTAATAAACTTCGCGAATAACTGGCGATCTTTGAGAGTCTGTAAGATAATCCTTAAATGGTTTGTATGTTCATCCTCACTTAGAGAATAAACGAGGATTTCATCAATAAAGACAATGACGAACAAGTCCAAGTACTGCTAGAATTCTACTAATTTAAACCAATTATTCACACTTAATAAACTTCGCGAATAACTGGCGATCTTTGAGAGTCTGTAATATATTCCTTAAATGGTTTGTATGTTCATCCTCACTTAGAGAATAAACAAGGATTTCATCAATAAAGACAATGACGAACAAGTCCAAGTACTGCTAGAACACCCTGTTCATCAAGTCCATAAATGCTACATGAGCATTTTTTAGTCCAAAAGACATAACAATAAATTCAAAGTGACCATACCGAGTTCTGAAGGTTGTCTTCGGAATGTCACATTCTCTGACTCTTAGCTGATGATAGCCGGATCTGAGGTCTATCTTAGAGAAGCATTTTGCACCCTGAAGTTGGTTGAACAAGTCATCAATCTTAGGAATGGGATACTTATTCTTGACTGTGATTTTGTTCAACTGACGGTAGTCGATGCACATTCTAAAATAACCGTCTTTCTTTTGCATGAAAAAAACTGGAGTACCCTATGAAGAGATGATGGGCCTGATAAAACCTTTGTATAAAATATCTTTCAACTGTTCTTTTAATTTCTTAATCTCGGTTGAAACCATTCTATAGGGTGGAATTGAGATCGGTTGGGTATCTGGAAGGAGATCTATTTTGATGACAATTTCCCGCTCGGGAGAAACTCCGGGCAGATCTTCAGGAAACACTTCTGGGAACTCATTTACCAACGAAACTGACTCAAGAGTTGGGCTCTCAGTCTTTGAATCCTTAACCTGAACAAGATGATAGATGCACCTTCTGTAAATCATTTTTCTGGCCTTAAGGTAAGAGACAAACCGACCCATAGGCACTGAAGTATTACCCTTCAACTTTATGACTAGATCATTTAGGAATTGAAATTGGACTACTCTCTTTCTACAATCAATAGAGGCATAGCAAGAGTGGAGCCAATCTATTCCAACAATAATATCAAAATCCTGCATGTCTAGCTCTATAAGATCAACGGAGGTGATTTTCTGAGAAACTATGACCGTCCAATTTTTGTATACCCATCTAGCTATGACTTAATCACCAATAGGAGTAGAAACTGAGTAAGGTTCTGAATGTGTTTCGGGACTAACACCAAAATTTACTACTATAAAGGGAGTTACAAAAGAAAGTGTGGACCCGGGATCTAACAATGCATTGACATGAATATGAAAGACCTATAACGTACCCATGACCACATTAGGAGAACCCCCCTGATCCTATATAATATGAAGGGCATAGAAACTATTCAGACGTTGTCTACTAGCGGCACTAGATGAGGCACCCTGCTGAGTTAGAGTGATTCTATTGACAAGTATCTATGCCCCTCTGTGAGGCCATTGGACACTCCCTCAATCTGTGGACTGGCTTTCCACACCTAAAACAAGCATCACTACCAGCCATGTACTCACCCTTGTAGTTCTTACCACACTTTTTGTAAAATGGATTACTACAACCAGTAGTAACTCTGTCTTGGGACTTAAGGCTCTATCCTGATTGTCCTGCCTGAATTTAGGTACTGGAGCACTAGCAGATGATGGTGCTGGAGTTACTGATTTCTGACGGAACTAAGAATGATTTCCCCCATCAATTTTTTGCTTAGAGTAATCAAAGTTCACGATTCTAGCTCTCTTGTTCATATTCTCCCTTTCTTTGTCCTTAACCTTCTCTTCCTCAATATGCTGTGCATAAATCGTCAACCTAGAAATGTCCACATCCTTAACCAACATAGCAGTCCTACACTCTTTGAACACATCCTCAGAAATACCAGACACAAACTTACTCATGCGATCCCTGGAGTCAACAACCATTGTCGGCACATACTTTGCAAGCTGAGTAAACATAAGAGAATACTTTTTCATGCTTATGTTGTCCTACTTAAAATTAATGAATTCCTGCCCCTTAGCCTCTCTTAGTTTAAGTAGGAAGAACCTGTCAAGAAAAGCAACGACAAACCTATCTCATTCTACTGGTTCTGCTTTTATACCTCTATCTTCTTTCCACTTTTTGCACCATGTGTGAGCTACTCTTTTCAACTGCTAAGCAGCCAAGTCAGCACTCTCTAATAGAGTGACATCCATAATCTCTGTAACCTTCTGAATATCACCAAGAAAATCTTGTGCATCTTCCTCAATCTTAGAACCATCAAACTCAGGAGGATTCATTCGAGTGAAATCCCTAACTCTAGCCGATGTCGTGGTACCAGTGGGTTGGCTGGGGCAATAGCCTACTGATTAGTCTAGGTGGTCATAGACTAAGCTAGCATCATGAAAGCATCCCTGAATTCAGCATTTTTTTCATTCAAAGGGTCTTCGGGAACTTGTGGTGCTTACGGATTCCCATTCATGTTACCATCTGTATTTTTATTCCTCCTTCTATTGGCTCTTATGGGAGGCATTTTTGATAAACATGTAGAGCACGAGTTAAAAGATGATTATAGAGGAGTTCACACTCTATCGCATTATATGAATATGAAAGAAGTTAAATGTTTTCCTAAAAAATTTCATAGCCTCTCACTCATAAGTTTGGCGCGCTTCACACCCATGAATAATACTCTACTTAACGCAGTTTTCAGACACTCTAGAACATTTTAAACCTGATTCTCTGATACCAAGTTTGTCACAACCTAAGCTACCCCTCAGTCGTAACAGGGTGCTTAGAGTCACGAGTGACCCCAAGATAACCAATGGCTTGGAATGACACTAAGAATACTGAAATAACTGATATAATATTGTACAGAAACAATACTAAATGACATATTGGTGATCAAAACCAATAGCAATATTTGAGTTTAAAACCATGAAACTGAAAACATAACCTATCTAACTGTCTGAAGGCCTCAAAATAGGATGAGTTGCTGGGACAAGCCCCTAACAAACTCTAACTGTTTGAAACTGAAAGAACATAAAGTGAAATATTGTTAACTAGTCCTCGAATGTTGAGGACTCACCAAAGTACTGCTGCTGATGTGGTAGGAGATCATACAAAGTTCTATCTGGATACTGAATGTCCGAACCTATATTATAAAATAATATAGCGCAAAAAAAAGTATGCAATCAGTACTTTGAATGTACTGAGTATATTACATGGGAAAGTACTGATATAGGATGAACATGCTACATGTAACATGATAAACTGATGCAAGACCAAGTAAGAAACATGTACTGATAGAAAAGCTGAAATATTAAATACATGGTTATGCAAGTATCTGAATCTGGACTATGAACTATAGACTGTGGGAGCTACGGATAACCGACATACCCCAATTAGAGCTAACCAGGTTCATACATATAACCCTAGATGAAAGGGTGTTTAGTACCTTGCCAAGGGTACAAACACTAACTGACGTGGATCCACTAAAGTGATGTCCAAAAGGACTAAGATTTAAAGTCTAGTCTGATGGGTAAACCTTTAAAACTTATGGTGGCATCCCAGTTCTAAGAATTAGGGACTTCTACTAATGGTATCATCCTAACTGATGGGTGAGCTTTCATCCTTGTGTCTACTTGGTGCTAAGTACTACTCCCAACTGAATGACACTGATAACTGAGATGCTCAATAATAGTAATATACTAAAGACTAAAAATAAATGCATTATTTGAGAGCTTTCAAGCATGAAATCTGGAGAATATTATACTCATAAATTTATGCATGAAATTCTAGGTCATCGGGTGTTCATAACCCGCCATCTCTGAAAAATGCAACTATTATGATGATTTCGATAATCTGACTAAAGTAAGGAATTTCATGGCTCAAGTTCAAAATTCATGAATTTAACAATATAATTAGGGTTAATAATTTGGGACATGTACTAGTACTGAAATTCATGGTAAAACATGGATTACAACTCATTAATACTAAGGGAATAAGATATTAAGGGATTTACAACCTTCATAAACCCTAAGCTCTGAAGAAGGAATTAAACTTGAGAAATTAGGTTAACTTTGGGACTCAATCGGTGAAAGGAAACCCAAAGATGAAATCACACATACCTAGAGGATACAAACTTGGTGAAACCCTTGAATTTGGAGTCTAAAGTTGAAGAAACTTAATTCTGCCTTAGGAGAAGAAAATTGCTTCTTTCTCTGTGTTTGGATAAGTGTCGACTTAATTTTTAGTAATGGGGGACTTAGGGTAAAATTAGGCTTAATATTCAGCCTTAGGATAGTTAAAAAAACATAGTTTAGGTGTTTAAAGAGTTGAAAAAGACTGTTGTACCCTTTTAAATTCATAACTAAAAAGCTGCAAGATGGAACCCACTCACGATCAATGACTATTGTACCATTTTAAGTTGTATGAAACATGATCAGTGAGTCATGGTACAATCATGGGACCCAATCACGATTGTTTCTTGGTTCGTATCTTGGAAGTTCAGGCCAGATCAAGTTTCAAAGTCACGATCGTGCCTTTAATCGTGGTTTCAAAGCACAGTCTTCCTTCCCTTTCATGGTTGGAAGGTATACATGTCACCCTTTAGGTTTATGGGGCTGTTTCAATAAGATGGGAGCATTGTATGATCGTACAATGTAAGCATGATCATACCTACGATCATGTGTTCTTACTGCTGGATAGTGCTTCATTAAAATGGCCATAACTCTTAGCTCCGACATCGGATTAGGGTGAATATGGATGCGTTGGAAATTTAATTCAAATATATATTATTTGGTGGGTATTAATCTCAATAATACCCCAGAACCTAGGATTTATGATGGCTTAAAGTTGACTATGGCAAGATTTTTCACAAGAAAACCACCGGTAAGGAAGATTTCAACTTGGCTATGAGCTAGGAGTTACTTGTGGCTTGAATAAATGTCAAAATCACTTCAAATGCAGCTGAAATATGATGTTTAAATTCACATGTACTTGAAGTATGGTTCTAATCGTAGCTTGGGATTTTCAGAGTGTTACAAATACTATATGAATCTATGAACTCCAGTCTCATGTGATACAACTCGTGACTCGTGCACTCATATTTTTCAGTATGCTCAGTTTTAGGTACTCATGATACTTCCCTAATGACTAGTAAGATCACACTATGTCACATATGCTCTCAGATCAGATCTCTTGAATAAGTTAGTTCATATTATGCTTTACTCCTCAAGCCTTAGTAGAGTGTCAAAGTTATGAAAATCCTTAAGTCAAAATTTCTCAGTATTCATCTTATTATAGATACTCATGTTCTAATTCTTTTGTGACCCTTCTCATGTTTTAATGGTGATGTTGATGGCAGTTGATTCATAGGCTTGAATGACTTGTTGATATACCTGTGGATAATGACTTCTGGTTGTTAGTAACTCTTTGATTAGAACTTAAGGTTGATTGTTTAAGGAGGCAACAAGAAGTATTTTTTTTAAAAAAAGATAGCCCCTAGTGGTTATAACATATATATTACCATAGTTAAGACCATTGAATTCTTTTTTATGGTAGAGCTTTATATCTCCAGGTTAAGATTGAACAGAGTGAGAGTGTTCAGCTAGACCAGACTTAGCCTTTAGCAAACATTTGTAGTGTATCCCTAAGTGAGTTAGAAAATTTCAGTTATTTAAGAGTGGTATGTTCATAGTAAGGAGAATGGTTGAGAAATATTGCCTAGTTGGAAGATTATCTGTCACATTGCTGAAAGAATATTAGTCATATACTCACCTTCGTCCCAAGATACTCTTGTTTCATGATAGATAGGTTTAGACAAAAAGGTGTCTCATGTTCAACTTTAAGTTGTTCCTATTCTATGAGCTCAGATCAGTAGAACAGAATGCTTAGACCATGTTGAAATCTTAATTTAGATATCTTATTTAGATTATGCCCAAAATTCTTCCCTCCCTAATGTTATTAGAACCTGTGATAGGAGTGTTGAAGGTAAGAAATATTCCATTATTTATGACTCTCAGAGATTTCATGCCATTATCAACCACATTACAATTCTACATATATATTTGTGCGATGAATGCTTTAGTTGAGTTCTAAACTCTTAGTATGAGTCGGTCCATATGGCCAGCAATCCATATCAGAGATCAGACAGACAAGTTCCTGTAGTTTCCCATCCTTCCTTCTATCATACTCTCTTGAGTCCACATCTATGCCTATTTCTTGCAAGCTCTTATGTACATTCGTATTATGTGTAAATACAGTCAAGTATTATTCCCAGCCTAAAATTTAGTTCAAGATAATTATTTCCTCCTTATTACTTCCCTCAGTCTCATGTCACTCAGTTGCTCACATGTCTTAGCATGCATTCATGAATCCAGTTCAGTCCATATTTTAGTTAGAAACTTAGTTATCATGTCAGTAATCAGCTCACAGAACTCAGTGTTGGGATTGAAGCTCTTTCCCTACCCTTTCAGCTTAGTTATTCTTTATTCAAGGATGAATGATCCTAAGGGGGATATATTGTAAGACCCAAAAATTCAATATAAGATTAGAAACATTCTTCAAGCAGATATAGAACCAAACCTAGTTATTTCTCCAGCAGTAAGAACACACGATCGTAGGTACAATCGTGGTTACATTATACGATAGTACAATGCTCCCGTCTGATCGAAATAGCCCCAAAAACCTGAAGGTTGACATGTATACCTTCCAACCACAAAAGTTTAACACAAACGTGCTTTCAAACCATGATCCTAGGCGTGATCGTGACTTCAAAAATTGATCCGGCTTGAACTTCCAAGCTACAAACCAAGGCACGATCGTGAGTGGGACCCATGATTATACCATGGCTTGTTTGATCATGTTTAGAGAACCCAAATTTCCAACCCATACCACAATCACAATCCACAAATATAGGTAGTACCTAAGATTGTGGGAAGGTCTCATGGGTTCATTCCAGTAGCTTTCCAGTTACATTTTATAAGGGGTATTCTAGTATTTTCTCACTTTTCTAACATCAACACTACGTCATTTTAACTATCCTAAGGCTTAATATAAAGCCTAATTTTACCCTAAGTCCCCTATTCCTCAATATTCAATCACACTTAGAGAGAGAACAAGAAAATAGGAGATTTATCTCCTCAAAGGAAAACTAGGGTTCATCTCCTTCAAGCTCCAAATTCAAGGGTCTCTCCAATTCAAGGTTTTCATCTCCAGTATCTCCTTTCATTCTAGGCCCAAATTATGATTTTCATTTATGAATTCTATGATTCCCATGAACTAGGGTTTTTACCCTATTATGATTTCAATCCTAAATTCATTTCGCTATGATATATTTCTCATTAATGAGCTTGTTTATTGATTATTTATGATTTCTTATGGCTATATTATAGAATTCACATTATCCTCAAGTCCATAAATGATTTACATGATATTACTTAAAATTTCAAGCATATATTCAAGCTATGTATGACATATTAGTTTTCAAGACTATTAAGCATTATTCACCATGATTTGATGGATTTCAGTCTATATTAGTTTGACATGACATGTTTCCCATGAAATTCATTATCCTTAAAGACTTTTCATTTTATGGCTTCCCAGTATATTGATATTCAATATTTTGGACTTGTGTTATGAAATTTCACATTCTCTTCAGATTATAGAATTTATCATTCTTAGTTGTATTCTTCAAAGATAGAGGGTTATGAACACTCGATGACCTAGGATATCATGCATTTTCATTTGAGTACTCAATCATTCAGTTTTAAAACTTTAGAATGCTTTTAGATAAAGTACTTATCTTTCAGTTTGAGAAAATCATTATTGTTGAGCATTTCAGTATATCAGTTTCCTTTCAGTTGGGAGTATTACTTAGCACCGAGAGGACAAGGGTTCAGATAAACCAAGTCCTAAACTACGTGCCACCGTAGGTAAAAGCGGTCCTCTCTAGTTGAGAGTGTATCCCATTCCCTTAATGGGCTCATGAGTGAATTCACACTAATCATGGTTTATACCCTTGGAAAGGTATAGAACACCCTCCCAACCTGGGTTACAGGTTGGATTCCATTTTGCCACATGGTCTATGACAGTTAGAGAAACCTCCCACGAATTTTAGACTCAGTATTCATACATGACCCTCAGTTATTTTTTTACTTTCTTTTAAACGATGACTATTCAGATTATCATTGCATACTAGAATATGTGTACTTCCTATATGGTCATTGTACTCCATTTTAGCTCTTTACTTCCAGTTAGCATTCAATACAGTTTTGCAGCATGTTCAACATTAGCTTTAAATCATATGAAATATTAATGTTACCACAACTTTCTAGTTTTTAGAAATGTTTTAGCTCATGATTTAGATATTTCACTATGCCTCATATCTTTTACGTGCAGACATGTTTTAAATGCACATTTCAGTAAATGGTTTATGCACTCAGTTTTAATACATATTTTAAGTGTTTTCATGACTAGTGCATATCTCATATACTCAGTACATTTAAAAGTACTGATCGCATACCTCTTCTACCTATATTTTTCATGTGATGTAAATTCAAGTGCTTACTATCAGGATCAAAGTAAGAAAGATCACACCTTCAAGGAAGCAGGTGATGAGTTCTCTTTATTTGAGGACTTAAGTCAGTTTGCAGTTTCAGTATTTCATTTCTATTCTTATGTATTGATTAGGGATAACCGGGGGTCATGTCCCAATTACCTATAGTCAACATTAGTAGAGGCTTCATAGATAGTCAGTCAGAGTTGTCATATTTAGTTTCTCTTTCTTTTCAGATTATAGATGTTGTAAACAAACTTTCAAATAGTAAATGTATTAAACCAGTTTATCTTATGATTTAATCAGTTATTTATGCATTATTCATGCATTATGATAGTACCATGGGTTAGATTGGGATCACTTGTGGTTCTAAGCACCGTGTTACATCTAGGGGGTAGTCTCGGGTCATGACAGCAGCCAAGTCAGCACTTTCAATTGAAGTGACACCCATAATCTTAGTAAATTTCTAAATATTATCCAAGAATTCATGTGGAACCTCTTCAAACTTGAACCCAAAGAATACAGGCAGATTCATCTGAGTGAAATCTCAGACTATGACTACTGGCGTATTCGATGCTAGATTGGCTGGTGCTACAGCCCGTTGGTTGTTCTGGGTGGTCATGGAATGAGCTAAGGCTGTGAAAGTAGCCCTAGATTCTGCATGAAAGACTTGCTCATTCAGAGGGTCTTCCGGAGCTGGTGGTGATTGTTTATTCCCATTTCTATTTTCATTGCCATTTCTCTTTCTGTTGGTTCTCTTGGGAGGCATTTCTTGTAAATACATAAAGCAAAAGTTAGAAGAAGATTTTAGTAGAGTTTACACTCTATAGCATGATTTGAACATGAACGAAGTGAAACTTTTCTTAAAATGTTTCATAGCCTCTCACTCATAAGTGTGGCGCACTTCACACCTATGAATAAGACACTACTTAACGCAACTTTCAGACACCCTAGGAAACTTTAAACCTAATGCTCTGATACCAAGTTTGTCACGGCCCGAGATAACCTCCTAGTCATAACATGGTGCTTAGAGCCACAAGTGATCCCAAGCTGACCCATGTTCTGACATGACACTATAAATACTAAAATAATCTGAAAATCACTTATGCAGAATCTGATAATCTGAATAATAAGTTTGGTAGAACACCCAAGTGACAACATCTGAAGAAAACTTAAAAAACTAAAAAGATAATCTAACTGACTGTCTGAAACCCTCTAAATAAGATGAGTTGCTGGGACAAGGCCCCAGCTAACTCTAACTATCTGTTTTATAACTCGTTGAGATCAAGGAACTGAAATATTAAGAAATTTGTAGCATTCATAAACCCTAAGCTCTGAGGAAGGAATTAAACTGAAGATTTGAGTTTACTTTGGGACTCAATGTGTGAAAGGATACCCATTGATGAAATTCCACATACCTAGAGATGAAAAACTTAGATAAATACTTGAAATTGGAAGCTTGAAGTTGAAAACCCTAACTTCACCTTGGGGAAGGAAAATAGCCTCTTTTTCTCTGAAAATTCTAAGTGTCGAATGTTTTTTATGTAATGAGGGCTTAGGGAAATATTAGGATTAATAATCAACCTTGAAATAACTTAAATGACATATTTTTTATGTTAAAAGAGTGGGAAAAGACTGATGTACCCTTTTAAATTTGTAAATGAAAGACTGCAGGAAGGGACATATGGGACCTTCCCATGATCATGGGTCCCACCTATGATCATTGGTTGTGTTTGTGGTTGGGTGGATGATTTAGGGACTGTCTAAACATGATTAGATGAGCCATGGTATGATTGTGGGTCCCACTCACGATCATTCCTTGGTTCGTAGCTTGGAAGTTCAAGCCGGATCAAGTTTTGAAACCACGATCGTGCCTTTAATTGTGGTTTCAAAGAATGATTGTGGTTCCCTCTCGTGGTTGGAAGATATGTTTGTCAACTTTCAGGTTTTTGGGGCCATTTCGATCAGACAGGAGCATGGTATGATCGTACATTGTAACTACGATCATACTTACAATTGTAGGTTCTGTCTCCTGGACAGTGCTTTACTAAAATGGCCATAACTCTTAGCTCTGACATTGGTTAAGGCGAATCTAGATGTGTTGGAAATATAATTCAAATATGTATTATTTGGTGCGTCTTCAGATCAAAAATACCCCAAAACCTAGGGGTTATGCACATTTGATGTAGATTATAGTAAGATCCTTCATAAGAAATCAATCAGTAAAGGATGTTTTTAACTTGTCCATGAGCTAGGAGTTACCTGTGGCCTTAACGTATGTCTAAATCAGTTCTAATGTAGCTGAAACATGAAGTTTAAATTCACACATACTTGAAGTATGCTTCTAATCTTAACTAGGATTTTTGGAATGTTACAATTTGTCTATACTCAGCGTCAAAAATCTCACCCTGTGGGGATTAGGTAAGGATGGGTACCAGTTTTGGGAGCTCATAGAGGACTAGTTGGTGCCGATGGAACCCCAACATGAGAAGATAAACTAGAAGTGCAGACTCTATTATGAGTCTGCATTCCATGAGTAGGATGGACCTCTTCAGAACTTGTCCCGGTAGGGATGGAGGTTCCAATTGAAGTCCTTTGCCCATTAGTCCTTCTTAGAGGCTTGATCTGAAATATGGGAAAATTAAGAGTTAGAAGAATTTTCTTAGAACTATACTTTCTAGCACAATCTAGAACATGAAGAAAGGGAAATATTCCAAATGTCTTGCAGCATCCCCTTTATAAGTGTGGCGCGCAACACACCCATAAAAGGGACTCTACTCAACATAGCTTTGTAGATACTATAGGACCTTGAACCATGCTCTGATACTAAGTTTGTCATGACCCAAGATGAGGCCCTGGATGTAATGGGTAACTCAGACCAACAAAGGCCCAAGAAGACCCCTTAGCATTACATCATAAACATAACCATCATCAAAGTGTAGAAAATTATACCCAAAGATAAGAAATTCAACTTAATTAAGAAATACAAAATCAAATCTTTAAATACGTCATAAGGACACCTACTACATTGGTATATGAAGACAAAACCTTGGAAGTCTCCATATCTTGCTTACAATCCAAAGTTCATAGCGTTGTTATTTGTAGTATTTAGTTTATAAAATCAAAACTCAAACTCTTTTTGGTTACAAATAGCACTTGTTTAAATTCAATAGTAATACTTAAGTTGGATAGTCTAACTAAACACCAAGTCCCTGTGGGATGGATATTCGGCTTGAAAGAGCAGCTTTATTACTTACACGACCACGTACACATGCATGTGCGGTTGCATGCAACAAGTTTTTGGCACTGTTGTCGAGGAACTTGAAAAATTAGCAACCTTCTAATTTTTAGTTTTATTATGTTGTTTGGTAAGTGCTAACAATTTGTTCTTAGCTATTGAATTTATAGGTACAAGTTTGATTCTTAAACAAGCTGGAAATGGAGAGGGAATTGGTTTAACCATATCCTGAACCTGAGCGATGCTTACACCAATTGAGGAGAAAAGCAGCACTTCTCTATCCAATCCCGTAATTTTAACATGACAAGACCATTCCCGCAGTCATGGTGAAATTGTTGGACACAAATGGGCATTTTACAGGCTTATCACATGACGATCCATAGGTCCATCTTTAGAACTTTGGAGATCAGTGACACTTTTTTTCCCGCTGGAGTCTCCACTGATTACGTGAGACTCACACTTTTCCTACTCTCACTCTTGGGAGAAGCAAAGAAATGGTTGAAGGCAGAACCTTCAAATTCAATCATAACTTGGGAGGAATTAAGTTCCTCATTCGATTCTTTCCATCTCGAAAGGTTGCAAGGTTGAGGAGTGAGATCTTAAGTTTCAAGCAGAAGTATCTATCACTCATGGGAGAGATTCAAGTATCTTCTCAGAGATTACCCACATTACCAATAGACAAATGAGGTATTAGGTCATACTTTTGTTGAAAGTCTTAAACCTAACTCAAAGATTCTACTAGATTCATTAGTAGGTGGTCAAGCATTGTAGAAAACATACAATGACCTGTATACTCTTCTCAACCGTACTGCACAAGGTAATCCAGAGTGGTAGAGTGATGTGTCAAGAAGTGTGGTGAAGAAGCCTGTAGGTATGATTGAGATAGATAGTTTCACAACATAGGCTGCACAGTTGGTGACTTTTCAGAACCAAATGATGAATCAGTTCAATAAGTTGAGCGTGGCTCAACCTTAGGCTTAGGTTAATGCATTACAACATTTTCAGACTTGGTGTAAAACTTATGGAAATAGTGGTCACTCTGCAAACTTATGTGGTGCAAATTTGGAGTTGGTAAATTTTGTAGGCAATACACAAAAAGGTAATCAAAACTATGGCAATGCCTATAACCACAATTGGCAGAGTCAGCCCAATTACTCTTGGGGCAATAATCAGGGTCAACCTTGGCAGTTTTAGTAGCAACAGGGTATTCAAAACCACACTCAAGCCAGCAATATATAAGAAACTTTGAAAAATGTTCTGGTAAATCAAGAACTAATGGCAGTAGAGATTAAAAATCAGCAATTAGCTCAAAAGAACCTAGAGACGCAGATAGGTCAGTTAGCTCAGGTACAAAATACAAGACCTCAAGGGGTTTACCCAGTGATACAGAGCAAGCTCCAAAGCAAGTTATGGTAATAACATTGAGGAGTTGTAGAGATTTTATTGATCCAACTCCATGGAAAAACCATAAGGTTCAATCAAAGTTGATCACACCTGAGCAGACAGAAAAGCATGTTGAGTCCAAAGAAGCTACAAAAAAGGGGAAGTTTGTGTACCCTAATGAAAAGCCCGTTGAGCAAACCCAAAATAGACCACCACTATTATTCCCTCAAAAGCTTAAGAAAGACAAAGAGTATGCTCATTTTAAGAAGTTCTTTGACACATTGAGAGAACTTCACATTAACCTTTCTTTGTTAGATGTGTTACAAGGAATGCCCAAATATGTTAAGTACTTGAAGGATGTGGTGATGAATAAAAGGGTGCTTGGATATATTGAGACTGTGGCACTTACTGAAGAGTGCAGGTCTGTGGTTATGAGCAAGATACCCAGAAAGCTCAAGGACCCTGGGAGTTTCACCTTTCCCATACAAATTGGTGAAAGCGATGTTGTTCAGGCTTTGAGTGATTTTGGGGCAAGCATAAACTTGATGCCCCTTTCTGTGTTTAAGACTCTTGGGTTAGGAAAGCTAAGGCCCATATCAATTATACTGAAGAATGTAGATAGAACAAGAGTGGTCCACGAAGGAATTATTGAGGATGTTCTCATTAAGGTTGGTAAGTTCATTATTCGTGTTGATTTTATTATTCTTGATTATGAGGCAGATGACAGGGTACTAATGTGCCATGGTTTAGTGGAACTTTCGATGCTTAAAACAAGGAAAATATGAAATAACTTGGGTATGTTTTGTTGGTATGATGTGTTTTCTATTCTATATTGCAGGAGAATTGGCTTTTGGAGGTAAAATGGACTAAAAGGAAGAATCATGAATGAAGACAAAGTATTTAAAGATGAAAAAGCCAATCCATACTAGAGGAGTGACTCACGGCTGGACCCACATCACGTGAGTCTACCTACATGATGTACGCCAGTTCTTTGGGTCGACTCCTAAAATTTTATGAAGAGGCTTGATTTCCATGGCAGGATCCACGAGACGTGACTTGGTTCCACGATACCAAGTCATAGTACTGTGGAAAAGTGTCGACTTTGTTCTCCTATTTTGTTTAGGATAGGATTCATCTTGTAACTATAAATACCCCTTTATTGTCCTATGTTTAGGGGTTGGTCATAACATTATTTTGAGATATATTTTTTTATTTTGAGTTCTCAAATACATTATTAATTTTGTAATCTTGGAACATCGATTATATGGTTTTTATTCATATTGAGATTTCAGATTTTTCTTCTTATTGTAAGTTTGCAATTATGTTTTCATCATTGAATTCTTCTTGTGTTCTTGCAATCATGAGTATCTAAACCCGTCAACTAGGGTTGTGTGACCCATGAGGAATTAACGAAACAGGTTAAGTGAAAAGCAATTCTGAACCGTTGTGAATACATGTATTGTTATTTCCTTAGTTGTGATTGATCTTCTAATGGTTGCAAATGTTAGAAACTCGCATATATTCTAAACTTTCTCGAAAGAGAGGTACAGATTGGGAAAAGGGAATAACAACAGAGATTTGAAGCTAGAAACCTTCATCTAATAACTTGAGCCGTAACAGGGATAGTTATCTGAGATCCAGGACAAGGGTTAGTAATGCGACACTCGGAGACCAAGAGGAGAAGAGTGAAATTTGTCTAACCAAGGTCGAGAGACGTTTAGATGAACATATCTTGTCAGATTTTCCATGCAATGCAGTGGGATAGTTTTGCTAGCACAAGTTACCAGTGGAGTTAAGGAATTATTGGGGATCACAGTCCTAGTGTATTTCTCTTATTGTTTACAAATTCGAAAACCAGCAATCGTTACTGTTACTACTTGCTTACAAAAAATCCCCTAGTTTTACTTTCTTGCCAATTACTCAGAATAGCATTAGATAGACTTTCATCCTATTCCTTGTAGGATCGACCCCAATCAAGCTGGGTTCTATATTTGATACATTGACTGCGTTATAATTTTCTGGAGGTATATTTTGGGCAATATCAAATTTTGGCATCGTTATCGGAGAGTACAGTTACAGAGTTGATTAGTTTGCTTGTTGGAGTTGATTGGTTTTATCTTTTTTTTTGTACTTTTGAGGTCATACGCTAGCGTATTCCCAACACTAGGAGTCAGGGAAATCTCCTGATTCCACTTGATACTAAGATAGAACGAACATTGAGAGAAAATCGAAGAATGGTTAATACCGACGGAGTTAAGAATCCCGCATCCGCGGGAGATATTCATAACCATCCAATTTAGCTAGTTGGTCATGAAACTGAGGAACAAATCACTGTTCGATTGAATACTGAGGCAATTCAGCCAGTTTGTCATGAAACTGAGGAACAAATCACTGCTCGATTGACTACTGAGGCAAATATGAGGCAAGCAGCACTTAGACAAGCGTATAGAGATCATCAAGGAATGCAAGAAGTAGCACAACGGATCGCTGCACTTTAAGAGAGACAAAGAAGACTGAGGGTGCAACACCATCCTCAAAGACCATATGTGACGGTTTATGATTATCCCAAAGAAGAGGATGTGGATTATTTTGAGCCGATTGAGACTGGTGCTATTATTCCATTAGAGTTACCTCAGTGCACTAAGTTTGACATTACAAGTGCCATGATCCACCTGATAAACTTGAAAGGTATGTTCGCCGGTCTCCCTACAGATGATTCGAACATGCATGTGATGAAATTTGTGGGGGTCTGCACTTCAAATAATTTGCCTGGAGTTGACCAAAAGGCTATTCATTTAAGATTGATTCCATTCTCTCTAACAGGAGAAGCGACTTTGTGGTTGGCTGAGTTACCACGAGGTTCCACCACTACTTGGTAAGAGTTGAGAAAGCAATTTTTGGAGAGATTTTTCCCACCCTCAAAGATACTACAATTGAAGGATGAGATTTACAACTTCAGACAAATACATTCTGAAGCACTTTACTAGAGATGGCTAAGGTTTAAGAAAAAGCTGCAAAATGTTCCAAATCATAGGATGAGTGTGAGGAGTTTACTTGAAATATTCTACAGGTCTTTGAACGCCAATACAAAGGATATAGAAGATACTATCACTGGCGGAGCATTTATGAGTCTGAGGTAGGAATAAGCTTCAGAGATTTTAGATCGTATCACTAAGACCAATCGAGGATGGCATACTTGGGAGGTAGATACACCTGTGGAAATGTATGTTATTAGAGCCTCCGCAGCTCAATAGGATTTGGATGAATCTGTAGCTCAAGAGGTCGCACAGTTGAGAACAAAATTTGGCTTACTAGAAAAACAGATTACGGCTGGAGGTGCTGAAAAGGTGTATGCCATAGGTACACAAGGTAAAACACCTAGGCATAACGATAATGAATCTGATGAGGAGGCTAAGTACTTAGATTGAGAGGTGGTGGGTTTTTGAGCCAAGATTCAAGTGTCTAATCAAGACTCTTAGAACTCAAGGCAAGGGAATCAAGGTCAGAACTACTTTGAAGACAATTATAACAAGTCAGGATATAGAGATAAAGAATGAGATCATGATGGTGATTGGAGGCAAAAGGATGATTATAAAGAGAAGAGTGGCGTATATGTTCCATTAGGGAATCGCGATGTTGATTCTGGAAATTCAAGAATGAAAGCCCTTCTCAATAAACTGGTTAAAGGGTCAAAGAGTCAGGAAAGTTGCTTGAAGGAGATTTGGTCAGACATTTTGGGAATAAGTCAGAAAGTAGAATCTCATTCAACTGCCATTAAATAGTTGGAGAAATAGTTTGGGTAGATATCAGTGGCATTAAACTAGCGTCAACCAGGTACCCTTCATATCAACACCGTCCAGAATCCTAAGAATGATAGTCATTATTTGGCCATTACTACTAGAAGTGGGAAGTGCATGACTGACCCATCCATACCCATGTATAGTGGTAAGAAAGATGAGCCAATGATAGTTGATGTAGAAACTAATATAGAGCCAGAGAATTCAAAGGGTGATACAGTTCAAAAGCCTCATGATGCTGACAAAAAGGCAAAATCTGATAACGGGAAGGAAAAGGAGGTACTAAATTCCTCGACTCCCCCTCCCTTTCCTTAAAGGTTGAAAAAGAAAGTTGAAGAGCATAAATATCAGAAATTTATTTCAATCTTGAAGGACTTGTCGGTAAATATTCCTCTTGTCGAGGCTTTAGAATAGATGATAGGTTACGCAAAATTTATGAAAGATTTGGTGAAAAAGAAGAGAACTGTCAGTTTTGATCCAGTAGATAATTTACACCATTGTAGTATAATTATTTCTCGCTCACTTATCGAGAAAAAGTAAAATCCGGGAGCCTTCACAAATCCTTATACTATTGGGTCCTATAATTTTGCAAAAGCTCTATGTGAATTGGAAGCTAGCATTAACTTGATGTTGCTAGCCATTTTCAATTAGTTAGGATTGGGAGCCGGTGTGAGACTATAAGACTCTTTATGGCGGATAGAACTATGAAAAAGCTGGTGGGCATTTGTATGATGTTTTGGTGAAGGTTGCATCTTTCATCTTCCCGGCTGACTTTGTGATTCTAAATTGTGAAGTTGATTTTGAGGTTCTTATCATCTTGTAAAGAACATTCCTTGCCACTGGATGAGCATTAGTTGACATGGAAACTGGGCAGATAAAATTCAGGTTGAATGATGAACATGTCACTTTCAATATTTGTCATTCCATGAAGCAACCAAAAGATATTCGAGTGATTTTTGTAATAGATGCAGTTGATGAGAGTTATATTGTCATGCCTATCGAATAAAGGTTGGGAGTAGAAGCTCTTACGGCCGTGATTATGAATTTTGATAGAGATGGTATTGAGGAATACGATGAGATGGTCGGTTCACTCGTTGGTAGGGGATCATACACTTATGCTCCTAAGAAACTTGATCTTGATTTAAAGAATGTGCTGACCCCAGTAGCTCGCCCTTCTATTGAGGAGCCTCCAGTTTTGGAGCTTAAGGCTCTCCCGTCTCACCTGAGCTATGGATTCTTGGGAGACAACAACACCTTACCCGTGATTATCTCTGCTAAGTTGGTGAAATGGAAAGTAGAGGCTCTTGTTTCATATTTGAAAAGTTTTAAGAGGGCCATTGGTTGGTCCATCACAGATATTATCAAGATTTCACCCGGTATTTTCACTCACAAAATTCAGCTTGATCCTGAGTGCATACTAAGCATTGAGCACCAACGTCATCTGAACCCAACTATGCAAGAGGTTTTGAAGAAAGAAATCATCAAGTGGTTAAATACGGGTATTGTTTACCCCATTGCTGATAGCAAGTAGGTGAGCCCAGTTCAGTGTGTGCCAAAGAAGGGAGGGATCACTGTGGTTCCAAACAACAAGAATGAGTTAATCCCAATGAGGTCAGTTATTGGATGGAGAGTTTGCATGGATTATCGAAAGCTAAATTCTTGGATCGAAAAAGATCACTTTCCTATGCACTTCATGGATCAGATGTTAGACCATCTTTTTGGTAGAGGATGGTATTGTTTTCTTGACAGTTATTCGGGGTATAATCAGATTTTCATTGCTCTTGAGGACCAAGAGAAGACCATTTTCACTTGTCCATATGGGACGTTCACATTCAAAAGGATGCCCTTTGGTTTATGTAATGCACCTGCCACTTTCTAGCGTTACATGATGTCCATTTTCTTTGACATGGTGGAAGACACTATTAAGGTTTTTATGAATGATTTCTCTATTGTGGGAGACTCATTTGATGACTTCTTGGCCTACCTTGCTAATTTGTTGTAAAGATACGAGGAGTGCAACTTAGTGCTAAATTAGGACAATGTCACTTTATGGTTAATGAGGGTATTGTATTGGGGCATCGAATCTTAAAGAATGGTATTAAAGTTGATAAATCCAAGATAGAGGTGATTGAAAAATTACCTTCACCTATTTCAGTTAAAGGAATTTGATGTTTCTTAGGACATTCAGGTTTCTATAGAAGGTTCATCAAAGATTTCACTAAGATTGCACAATTATTATGCAACCTTTTAGAGAAGAAGGTGAAGTTTGTGTTTAATGAGGCTTATCTAAAAGCGTTCGAGTGTCTAAAAGAGAAGTTGATTTCATCCCCTATCATTGTTTCACCAGATTGGACGATGCCATTTAAGGTTATGTATGATTCTAGTGGTGTGGCCTTGGGTGCAGTCCTTGGCCAAAGGTGTGAGAAGATTCAACATTTTATTTATTATGCTAGCAAAGCACTTAATCCAGCTCAGAAAAAGTATACTGTAACCGAGTATTAATTCATATTTTACCCTTAATATTAATTGCTTATTGTCCAAATCATTTTCAAGACAAATTAATCTAAACATCTAGGATCAGTATGATAAAATAGTCATATCAATAATTGTTTTCTTAATAGGTGTGCCATGTCAAAAAGTGATAAGTAAAAGCGAACAGAGTAAGCACACAAAAAAGAAGAGACAAAGACATAGAAGAGTTCAATATGAAGAAGCACAACTACGTGTCAATTCAAAATCAAAATAAAAGACATGTAGCATAAAACAATAGGTAAAGCTATAATTAAATGACCAAAAAGCAGAATTTTGGGAACAGAAAGTAGCAGGTATGGAATGGTTCAAACATGGGGAAAGAAATACAAAATTCTTTCACACTATTGTCAAGAGAAGGATTAGATTAATGGTAAATATAATCCAAAATGATGAAGGGGATTGGTTGGAACAACAAGATAAAATTGCCGAGGCAGTAGTGGATTTCTACAAGAAGCAATTTAAGAAGCAGAATAACTACCCAGATTTTGACACGTTGAATGAATTGCCTACTATAATTAGCAGGGAATAAAGTGAAGAATTACATATAATTCCAACAAAGGATGAAGTCCAGCAGGCAGTTATGGCATTAAATAAAAAACAGTGCAGGAGGACCTAATGGTATGTGTAATGATCCTCCAGGTTATTTTCTAGATTTCCACATGTTTCTAGAATTTTGAGCCTTCTCATAGTGTCTATAGGTAATTTATGACATGTATAAACAATTGGTTTGGTTATCGGATAGTTCGTTTGAGTTTTAGGCTCATTTCCCTATTTTGGAGCTTTCGGTGTTAAGGAATTGGTGTCGGACCAAAACTCCTAGTAATCAATCTCAATGGAGAATTTTGACTATGCCATCAGCTTTGGAACATTTATTTTAGGCTAAGGGACCCTTGTTCCCGGTCCTGAGGCTTTCGAACTCATTTTGAGCTATTGGGTAGATTTGATGAAAAATGAAATTGTAGGTGTGGGCCCCATATTTAATCGAAATGACTTCGGATGGATATTTTGATGGTTGTGTTGAGTCTGAAATGTTGAATTTGGTATGGTAGTATAGTTTGTTTGTGCACATGGGGTTTTGAACGAATCTCGAGCACCCAGTAGGAGTTCATTTGGACTTAGCAAAAATATGGTGTGCCATATATGGCGTGATCGCTTTAGCGGTCGAGGTATGCTTAAGAAGTCATAACTTTAGCGACCTCGAGATGCTTTAGCACCCTTGGTTGTTTAGCTGAGGGCCACTTAAGAGGACGTCGCTTTAGAGACCCGGGTGTCCCTTTAGCTGTCAGTAGCCGCTTTAGCGATGTCCACTTTAGCGGCCAAGTGACCCCTTTAGCAGTACCTAGAGGTGTTAAATTCCCTTTTTCACCCAATTTTCTCTCATTTCTCAACCTTACTTCCCCCATTTTTGAGAGAATGGGACATGGGAAAGCATGGGGAATCATCCATTGAAGCAAAGGTAAACTTGCTCAACGCTCCTTGGTCATTTCCCATTAATTTCCGTGTCAAATTCCATCCTTTTTCATTTTAAATTCTTAGAAATTAGCGTTTTAATTCCTAAACTTTGTTGGCTGATTTGAGCCTTGATTTACGCTCTATTTATGCTTAACTTTTGAGCACACATTCCTTGTCCTTCAAGGAACCTCGTAATGGATTCAATTTTTGAATTCCGATAGCGAGCTCCACGGGTCCATTTTGGGCTCGGAGATTTATATTGAAATATGGGTATCGTTTTACTCATAATGACATGTAGGTTATTATTTTGATAGTGTGACGTTAATTCAGGCTTGTGGAACGAAGACGAGTGGATTGTGGATGATTCAAGACTTGCGGTTCAGCATTGAGGTATGCTTCAGTCTACTTTTTTCTAT
Organism: Capsicum rhomboideum; assembly: GCA_031232105.1. Taxonomy (NCBI): domain Eukaryota; kingdom Viridiplantae; phylum Streptophyta; class Magnoliopsida; order Solanales; family Solanaceae; genus Capsicum; species Capsicum rhomboideum. Next base: position 156,559,223 of record CP124714.1, read on the forward strand.
GAGATTCTGTATAGTATAGATGGATATTAAGGATCCTTTAGTATAAGGTTTACCTTTGGACTTAGTTATTTGGGTGGTGTTTCCCCCGATTAGATCCTTGTAGTCGTTTTATTCACTTGATTATCATAGTTGCCCAAGTTATGGGGCTTTGTTATGTTGATTACATATTGTTGGGCTGAGGTCGTAGTTACAATACTAGTTGAACTCCAGGTGAGTGTTTTATCCTTAAAAAGGACATGATTCTAGTTTATAGATGCTTAGGCGCATATGGTTGAATTATTTGGATACTAGTGATGGCATGCATACTTTTAGGCTCATTCATGCTCATTTAGTGGTACGATTCCAATCAAAACCTTGATTTTACTACTATTTCCTAAAAAGGATTTATTCCTACTTTTTCACTTTAAAATTGATCATTTTATAACGGAAGTCGTACCACCTTTATTATCGATTTATCAGCATTTTAAACTAAAAATGATGTTTTGAAAATTTGACTGAGGCTAATTATGATCTATTATTGATCCACTCTCATTTTACCACTACTATTTACTTCGGTCGAGGGATATTCTGACCCTTTCTATATTATCACATCGATTTAGTCCTGAACTTGATCTCGGGCAATAGATTTATAGATTTACACTTTTTTAGTCACGGTTAGAGTCCGTGCACTTATTATTTTTATACATCTATCCGGTACTGGATGGAGTAGATTTATTATGATGATTATTAGAAGTCCTGATTCGGGGCCAGGAAGTGTATATGGATATCCCGAGTCCCTTAGGGTGCCCTTCATTCGTGAGACACAGTGCCAGAGAAGAGTGGTCATCGTAGGTCCTGCCTTTGTGAGCTACTAAGATGGAGGAGGTGTATACACTTGTTATGATATGCCACTTGGATCGATTATGATATTTACTATTTATGTTGCATTCATTCATTCACATGCATTGCCTATCACCAGTATATTTATTTGGCTCCTGTATCTATTGGTCTTATAGGGGGGTGTATAGGTACAGGTTATTGTTGTTATTTGTTGAGTGCTTTCATAAACCTTTTGGGCTTATGGGGGTCCAGTTAGGTATTTGTGTGTCTGGACTAGCTGGTTACTTTATTATTCATTATTATGGTTAGTTCATAGCAAGATGAGTATGGACTGGTCCCCAAGATTGGCGGTACATTTCTTATTCCCTTCTTTATAATGGTAAATTACATTGTTGATAGATCACCTTATGATTAGTAACCCTTTGGTTAGAGGTTTGAGTATGCTAGTATTAGCTCCCTACTTGGCCATGATCCTTGATGTTAGGTTGAGTCCCTCAGGCTATTGCCTTGAGTTTAGCCATATATATGTGTATATATATTTATATGGCATTATCGTATATCCCTTTCTTTCCTTATTTATTCTCATTGTGTATGCATCCTTGACCCTGTACTATTATGATATATCCTTATTCCTCTCTTCATTTGTATATTGGCTAGTAATATATGGTATTGCACTTTCGTTCCCGAATATAGTTAGAATAGGATAGTTTATCCTTATTATTCTATTAGAATTATCAGGTTTAGTCTCTTGGATAGTTTCCTATAGTTTATATTTCTACTTTACATGTTAATTATGCTTGCATTATTTCTAGAGCTCAGTCAGTGGATGCCTACTAATTACACATGTTTGGTACTCATACTACGCTTCTGTAACCTGCAGATTATAGTACGAGTTATCACAGTTGATATGTGTATTGTACGAAGTAGCTATGGATCAGAATTTGGGGTGAGCTCCTAATATTCGGAGTTATTCCTTCTCTCTCTTTTATTGTTAGACTAATATCTATTTTGTATATCAGAGACGGCTTGTACTTATATTTGTATTTATTTTAGACTTCACCTTGTACTCTTGTTGTATTAGAAGCTCTTGTACTGGCTCCACTAGGATTTGGGATTGTATTGGTCTATTTATTATTCATTTCCATTATTTTCTTTATTTCTCTTGGTAGTCTGTTACTAGCTTTTCCAGACTACGGGTTGACTTACCTACTGGTGGGTTATAGTAGGTTCCATCATGACCTGAGAAATTGGGTATTGACAAATTGGTATTAGAGCTTAGGCCTACCGGTGTTGCTGGCACAAGAGCTAAGTGTCTAGTAGAGTCCTGAGGATCAGCACGGACATGTTTGTATCCTATTTTTGAGAGGCTACAGGGCATTTTTAGAAAATTCTATTCTTGAATCGTTGTCGTGTGTCCATACTACTATGAACCTCTAAGTACTTCTTTTGACTCCACCCTCTCCCAGATAGATCGTATGAGGTTGTCGATAGATGCGGATGGGACTTCTACACGCGTTGCCAGAGTTTCAGCTCAGTGTTAGACTATGGAGTTAGAGGTTAAAATTAAGGACCGCCAGCATCAGCCAGTGATGATACCCGGTACATCGAGTGATTCTCAGGCCAGAGTTGGGTTGGTTGGTGTTTAGTATGGTTCCTTATCGATTTTTGAGTATGAGATTAGGTTTCTTAAGTGGGACAGTCCAAAATCTATGTTATATGTTACTGAGAATGATATGGTGCAGATATTTATCAGAGGATTGGTTTTACCACTCTATTTGGCATCGGAGCATTTGATAGCAGTTGGGTCTTCTTTCTCTGAGGTTGTTGATCATGCGAGGGCTACAGATAGGGCTTGCTTTGATACATATGGAGGTGGCAGTAAGAGGCCATATCTGTAGTTCAGTGTTAGTGGTATTCTGTCTAGAGGTCAAAATCTTCCTAGAAGAGATCAGTATCACTCTCCACCTATTAGACCCATACTGGTAGCACCTCATTTTATGGATAACTCCCTGACAGAATGTGGTGGCATCAGTGGACATAGTTTTTGTCAAGTAGTGCGGATTATTCGGTCTAGGTTGTTAGGCCGTGATGGCCATTCTGGGTCAGTAGATACGGTACCCCAGACGTGAGTTGGTCAGCCAGTTGGGGACAACTCTTGTTTCTTGCCAAGTTAGAGCTTCAGGGGTTTGTTATGACTATAAAAAGACCGTCTACTAGTCCAGAGTGTGTCCGCAGCATGGGATTATTAGTCACTTATCTCATTCGAATCAGTCTTATAAGGTTGTGGCACCTTCAATTAGAGGTAGTGTACTTAGTGCCTTAGTTGATGATTCAAACGCTCAGTATGGGTTTGGACACATTTAGATACATATTTCTTTGGGCATGTCAGGGACGAAGACTTTGGATTCCATCATATTGGTGCGATTTGATTTACTATCCTTTAGTTTCTATTTGAATTGAGTTACCCATCGGTGTTTATATGCCTTGATATTTCTATATTGATTGTTGTATGCCTTAGTGTAGACTTATGCATATATGACAACCCCTTAGATGATTACTTTTAGTAGTGGATCTAGTGGATCAATGTGGTATTTTTCTAGGGGTGTAGTATTTGGGTTAAAGTCCCATTTTCTGTGGCATATTGGCCTTGTCATGGCTATAGAGTGGTACTGGTTATGTTTTTCATTTTTGGTGCCACCCGAACTTTTATTCTTTTGTTATTATGGTCATGGTTTGACATCGGTTGATTTTCTTTTATTTGATAGATGTCTAGACAAGTGTTATCTAGTTAACATTCTTCTCTCCTTGTGATTCTTGCTCGTTTGGATTATAACCTAGGTTGGTTACTTTTCCCTCCTGTTAGTGAGCTTAGATAAGTTGTGGAGAGAAAGGGAAGGTAATTTTGTCCTTCCATGGCTTTGTTATGATTTTAGTATTAGCAGTCTTCTTCCATAGTCCGTTCTATTGGTGATATGTTTAAGATTCGATTCTTCTGATCTGGATAGTTCATCGCCCGATAGTGATCTTGATCTCGATATCGATATTAAGTTGGAGTTGGCAATTCGGTTGTGTAGCCCATTTTTGATATTGAAAAGTCTAAGGCTTACTTTTTGAATTATTTGGTTCGTCTCTTGGTGATCATTTGGATCTTGGTATTAGTGTGGAGTTGAATACTCTATTCTTCCTGTGTTATGGTTCATGGTTCAGCCAAGTTAAAGTTGGTGTAATTGGGAAAATTCAGAAAATTATCATTCAGCATTTGTTCGCCATATTATGACTTTTTGGAGTGCTTCTGCCTGATGATATGTACCTAGGGGTACTCTTCGCCATAGATCAAGAATTGGATTGACCAGATTAAGGATATGGTTGTATTTCTCCAAGTTGCTCGAGTTTTGGCTATCACTAGTACTGTTTGCAGCCTTGGTGAGTTCTAGGTTATGCCTTGTTGCATTATCCCTTTCAAAAGTTGTGGAGTTGATTGCTTGTGTCTTCATCTAGGGGGTTTTTCCTCTACTATAATTATGTTCTTCGATGACATTTCAGCTTTAGCCTTTTGGGAACCTTTGATTATATGCTTGATTTATGATAGCGATATTAGTTTGAGTGTTTGATATTCGCGAAGACTTATGGGCTTTAGTTTTGGGAAGTTAGCTCTCTTGAATAGCGGCTTGAAGTTTATGATAGCTTTTGTCTATATGGTTACTGCTCGTCAACAGGATCTGTTCGAATGGTTAAGATCGAGTAGTTTAGCTTCAGTGTTGGGATATTAGCTTGGGATTGCATAACTTAGTTGCATCCCCGTTTTGAGATTTAATTCTGATGAGCATTCGTGGATAGGCTGACTAAGCCTACTCATTGCCTAATGATGTCGCCCAAAATATACCTCCAGAAAAGTATAATGCGGTCGCTGTATCAAATATAGAACCCAACTAGGTTGGAGTCGATCCCATAGGGAATAGGACGAAAGTCTGTCGAATGCTAGTCTGAGTAATTGGAAAGTGAGTAAAACTGGGTTTTTTTTTATTAAGTAGTAACAGTAACGATTGCTGGTTTTTGGATTTGTAAACAATAAGAGAAATACACAAGGACTGTGATCCCCAATAATTCCTTAACTCAACTGGTAACTTGTGCTAGTCAAACTATCCCGCTGTGTTGCATGAAAAATCTAACAAGATATGTTCATCTAAATGTCTCTCGACCATGGTTAGACGAATTTCACTCTTCTCCTCTTGGTCTCCGAGTGTCGCATTACTAACCCTTGTCCTGGATCTCAGATAACTATCCCTGTTACGGCTAAAGTTATTAGATGAAGGTTTATAGCTTCAAATCTCTGTTGTTATTCCCTTTTCCCAATCTCTACCTCTCTCTCGAGCAAGTTTAGAATACATGCAAGTTTCTAGTGTTTGCAACCATTAGAACATCAATCACAACTAAGGAAATAACAATACATGCATTCACAACGGTTCAGAATTGCTTTTCACTTAACCCGTTTCGTTAATTCCTCATGGTTCACACAACCCTAGTTGACGGGTTTAGCTGCTCATGGTTGCAAGAACTCAAGAAGAATTCAATGAAGAAAACATAATTGTAAACTCACAATAAGAAGAAAACTTTGAAATCTCAATATCAATAAAACCCTCAAATCGATGTTCCAAGATTACAAAATCAATAATATGTTTATGAACTCAAAAATAATGGTAAATAACTCTTAAAACAATGTCCTAACTAACCACGAATATAGGAAAATAAAAGGATATTTATAGATACAAGGTGAATCCTATCATAAACAAAACAGGAAAATAGAGTCTGCACTTTTCCACGATACCGTGACTTGGTATCGTGGAACCAAGTCATATCACGTGGGTCCCTTCCATGAGAATCAGGCTTCTTCACAATATTCAGGAGTCAACCCATGACACAGACCTATGTCACGTAGGTCGACTCATGTGACGTAGGTCCTGCCGTGGAAATCAGGTCACTTGACAAACTTTCAGGAGTCGACCCACGACACGGACCTACTTCACATAGGTCAACTCACGTGATGTGAGTCTTATCGTGAATCACTCCTCTGGTATGGACTTGGCTCTTTCATCTTCAAATACTTCATCCTCGTGCATGATTCTTCCTTTTTGTCCATTTTACCTCCAAAAACCTATTCTCCTACAATATAGAACAGAAAACACATCATACGAACCAAACATACCCAAGTTATTGCATATTTTCCTTCTTTTAAGCATCGAAACTACCATGAAACCATGGCACATCAACACCCTCAACTTAGAATGTTTACATGTCCTCAGGCAAATAAAACAAAATAAACACACGATGCTTAACTAAGAGAAACCTAAGAGACCTACGACAGTGGATTTATCGCTTTTGGCATCAAAACTTCTCCGACCCCTCCTATTTGCAAATAAAAACCATGGTGTGTATACATGTAGCATATTATCATGACACAAAAGGGATCAAGTGATGGCATCAGATTATGAACAAACAACTAAGCATATATGCAAATGACATTATCCGAACAAATAGCAGCTACCAATGCAACCCATATACTCTCACAACAAAGAATTCCCATACACTCACAGTATACCAATGAATATCAAAGTAGGGATTGGGTCAAAACACTCTATCTCATAACGAAGTTCAAAGAATGTGCGTGAAATACCATAGGCTTGCCCCTATTTTCTATGCCTTAGTTTTTCGGATAGTTGGACTAGGATCACTATAAGACTTTCATCGGCTTGTAATGTAGGCTTGAGGACGCGTGTGGTACATATGGATATGGTGACTCAACCCTCCTTGACACTACACTATTTTTGGCTTCTCTTTCCAATAATTCTTCTTTTATTTTCCCTTATTCTCCTTCATTTATTATAAGATTTTGGGTGTGATTTTCTTCATACTTTCAAAAAACAATTTTTTTTTTTTAAATTTCTATTTATTTCACTCATTTTTTTCTTCACACCCAAATCTGTTCTCTTTTTCTTTTTCTAACCTCTTCTTCATACCCAAGCTAAACTACGCACCCCTATAATAGTCACCCTCAACTTAGGTGATTTGCCTGAGTTGTGGTACACAATGTCCAAGGAGGTACCAGAGCCAAGACAGGTTCATTGTAAGTGAAAATGGGAAGGTAAATAGGCTAATTAAAGAAATAGGTCAATTAAGGCTCAAACTCGGGATCAAAGGATCCTTAATTCAATTGGTCGGGCATTTAGAGTAAAAGTGGACTTATTCAAAAATGGCCTATGATCCTTTCCTAAACACTATCCTATAACCTAGGCAAGACTAACCGGGCAAGTTCTGGATCACACACACAAAGTAAACTAGATAATAACCTCACACACACATAGAACAGGGTTACACTATCAACGACTACCTATCTAATTATGCATTGCTAGCTACAATCATATTGCCTATAATACTAATGCCATAACCTTATCCAATAGGTGTCACAAACTAACATACTACACACACTGTTCAAAATCCCAATTTTCAGGAGGGGTGTCCTTTAAATAATCAAAAAGCATCATTATTATTCAAAATACATTCAAAATTGGACTGCACTAAGGTTCCCCTATTTTCCTCCTAATTGATCATGAAAACATAAATATTATAAATAATGACCTAAACATGTTGGTTCTACTATGATAGCACACTCTGGGGAAAAGAAAACACGGCAATAAAAAACCCCAAGTGGTGGTATACCCCCACTCCCAACTAAATAATAGTGCACTGTCCTTAGTGCACAACTATCAATATAACAAGTGTAAGGGAGTGAAGACATACCTGTGGTGCCCTAGGTGCTGGATATGGGCCCATTCACAGTGGGATCATCTGTATGCTCTCTAGGCTCCACACTAGGTGCTTACAGTAGGGGAGGTGGCTGACTAGAAGATGCTCCCAAGTTTCTCTGCTCATCTGCGATTTGACTAAGGTGATATTCGACTTGAGAGGATTTCATATCCCTTCTTAGGTCCCTATCAAAATCATCACCACTCGTCTGCTGACCCTCTGGGCTACGTAGCATCTTGGCCCTCTCCATAGGCGGCTCCTCATCCGCAGACAAATCCACCTCGAGAAACGGTCTCATCGGGGATGGCATGGGCACAGGTGGAATGACAGGGGTGCTACTCGGTGATAAAGCTCTAAACTCCTCCCTCAATAAAGCCACCTCCTGTGTCAACCCTGTCATATCAAGAATCTGTGCTGAACTCATTTGGTTAGCCATTCGTGTCTCAAAACTACCAATCCGCCCATGCAACTCTCTCATAAATCTATCCATGGCCGCAGTTATGTGGGCCTCAACTCTCACCTCTGAAGCTTCTACCATGTTCCTGACCCATGGATTAAGCTAGGATACTAACTTAGCCATCTGGACCTCTGTGTGAGCCTACCTCTCAAACATCTGGGTCTGTCTATCAACCAATTACTACAGAAATTCCCTCAAAATTGAGACTATACCAGATATGGGTGGTGGAACTATAATGCCTGTAAACTCCTCGTCAATCACAGGGCCTATGCCCTCAGCAGGTACATGCACAGTCTCAGGCACCCTTACTGGTACTGGAGTACTAACCAGCTCATCTCCAGCTCCAGGCTCTTCAAAAAGGGTCACGCCAGATGATGTGGATGGTTCAGACCTCCTCAAAAAAACTGGGTTAGCCCCCGCTATTGCATCAACCCTATATCATAAATACAGGTCACCTCAATATCATGATCAACTGTAGGTATTGAGGCCACACCAGCAGTATTACATAACCCCTGGATCAAACATGGAAAAGAGATATTGGTGAAGTCACTAAAAGCACGCTCATGGATCTCCTCAAGGATGTAGCGAGCGAAGTTAATGTCATAACCTGCTAGAATGCTCGCTACCAGACAGCTCGATCAAGTATGAGTGAATTATCTATATTTATGTGACCCAAACGGTACCTTACAATTGACCACCAAAACTGTCCTACAAAGTGAAGTGAGGACTTCTTAATGTCCAGCTTCCTAGGAACCCAACTAGTATCTGCACCATCCTCCGCTATGTAACCTGCAATCCACAGCAGTAACTCCAACCGTTGATCGATGTCCCTCATTTTAATCCTGTTTCTCACCATCCTTATGCGGTGATCAAATTCAACAATCGTGGCTAGAATCTCCCCTTTTGCTATAAATAAGAACTTGTGGATAATCAGCTCGGATATGTCAACTCTGGTGACACGAACCAAAATATGAGTTAGTGGTGGATGGTCCCGATATCTCTGCTTATTAGATGTAATGAACGCTACCAATGTAGCATACAAAGCATAAAACTTACTGACCAACTCACGGCTATAGTTGCCCAAAGGCTCCGAGATCCACCCAAATCCTTAGCGATCAAACAATGTTTTTATCTCAGGCAGTGCATTCACCTCATCAATCTGATACTGAGCCTCCTCCTTGATATTTCTTTGCCATGTACCTCGCTCAGTTCGTTATCCCTATCATAAATGTCTTTCATCCCATCAACACACCACCTCTTGTCATCTCTTTGAACCAGAGTTGTGGTCTGATGTGCATTCAAAGCTCTTTGTGAGGAGATAGTCGAATCCTAGACACCAGTACTAGAGACAGAAGCTGTCCCATCAGCCGCACTACTCTCACCGTATGCAGACTCATCTGTACCCTCAGCATTCTTCTCAGACCCAGATACATCATCGTTGTGGTCATCACCATTACATAAGCATCCATCCCCTCCTCAGACTGGGGGGCAAAATCAGAAGACTGATTAGGAGCAGCTAGTTTAGCAGGTTGTGGGGGCTGAGGAATATACTGAAGTGTAGCCCGAGCAGAAACTTGTGCCCTAGATTGTAGCCTCATTGTGCGAGTTACAAGTGCATCATCATTGTAAGAAATCTCAAACACTTCCTCTAATCAACTTTCATCTGGCCCCGAAGGTTCACCACGCAACCTTGTCATAAATTTAGGGTTTTTAGTTTGGAAGATGAACCTATATTTCCACATTTGGGGTTTATTTTTAGAGGTATTTTGGATTAAATGGGTTGGGTTTGGGTCGAATTTGGTTCAGGTTTGGGGTTCTAGGGTTTTGGAAATTTTGGGATTTTGGGGTTTATGAATTCGGCTAAATGGTGGTTGGGGATTGATGAATTTGGAAATTGATATGTGGGAATTTAAGGTATGGATGATTTAAAGGGGATGATTTGATGAATCTTCGAAAATAGGTAGGATGTTTGGATTCACATTCATGAGAATTTTGGTCGGATGTGGTCGGATTTTATGTTGTGCCTAAATTAGTAGGGTTGGGTCGGGTCGGATGTCGGATTTTAAGATAAGTTTAGTTTCCATGGAACAAACCCACAGTATGTGGGTCTACCCACGTCACGTGGGTACCTATCATGAGTAGGATTCTGCAACCATAATTTTCTCTGATTCTCACGATACAAACCCATGTCAGTAGATTGATCCACGTCACCTGGGTCCCTATCGTGGGTCGAATTCTACAACCATAAATTTTCTCTGATTCCTACGATACCAATACACGCTACGTAGATTGTCCTACGTCATGTGGTTCACCCTCATGGTTTTGACTACACAGTTTTCAGTTCACAACTTTATTTTCAACTCACGACTGGTAACAATCCTTAGGTTGCCTCCCAAGCAGCGCTTGATTTAATGTCGCAGCACGACGTAGCTAGGTTGGTTACTCAGACTGCACCAACTAGACCATGGGTTGCCTCCCATGAAGTGCCTGATTTAACATCGCGGCATGACGTAGCTAGCTTGACTACTCAGATTTCATCAAGACTAAGCTCCTCACATGTCCTTATTTCTTCCGTGATTCCCACAGAGTACTTTACACGCTACCCATTGACCTTGAATAGAACATTATCATCACCTTTTAGCTTGATTGCTCAACGCAGAAAACCCCTAACCACTGTGAATGGACCAGACAATTTGGACTTTAACTTTCTAGGAAACAATCAAAGCCTGGAGTTGTAAAGTAGTACCAACTCTGCTGGGTGAAACTCTCGTTGTTCAATCTTCCGATCATGATATAATTTCATCTTTTCTTTATATAGTGTTGAACTTTAATAAGCCCGAAGAAAAACTTCATCCATCTTATTCATCTGCTCTAGTCTCAATTTAGCCGCATCAATCCATTCCAGATTCAGCCTTTTTAATGCCCATAACGCCTTATGCTCAAGTTCGACAGGCAAATGGCACGACTTAACAAAACCAGCTGATACGGAGACACACCAATCGGTGTCTTGAATGCAGTTCAATATGCCCATAGTGAATCATCCAATCTTCTTACCCAATCAGTCCTATTGGCATTTATTGTCCTCGCCAAAATAGACTTAATCTCATGATTTGACACTTCAACTTGCTCGCTTGTCTGAGGATAGTAAGATGTTGCAACCTTATGCTTGACACCATATTTTTCAAGCAAGGTTTTGAACAGCCGATTATAGAAGTGGGATCCTCTATCACTAATGATAACTCGAGGTGTATCAAATCGTGAAAATATGTTCCTTTTCAAAAATGCTATGACACTTCTACTTTCATTATTGGGAAGCGCAATTGCCTCCACCTATTTAGAAACATAGTTGATAGCTACCAAATTATATTTCATCCCATGTGAGCTCACAAATGGGCCCATAAATAAATTCCCCATACATTAATTAATTCGAGCTCAAGGATAGTTGTCATAGGGAGTTCATGTCTGTATGAGATATTCCCTTGTCTTTGACATTGGTCATAAGCCCGAGCATAGTCATGAGTATCTTTATAGATGGTGGGACAATAATATGCACATTGTAAGATCTTGTGTGCAGTTCGCGTACTGCCATGATGACCCCCAACTAGAGATGAATGACATACTTCCAAAATACTCATCATTTTGGCCTCCGGGATACATCATCGAATCATACTGTCTGTGAACCTAGAAGAACTTTCTCACCTCATGCATGAATCTCTTTTTTTGCTGATACGACATATCTTTCGAGACTAGTTCACTTGCAAAAAAGTTGGCAAAATTTGCAAACCAAGGGATTAAGTCTTGTGATCCTGCCAACACTTGCTCATCTGGAAAAGTATCATCAATATCAAGATCATCCCTTAATTTCAGCATGGCTTCCTCCTCAAGGCGTGATAGGTGTTCAACAACTTGATTCTCGGTTCTTTTTTGGTCCTTTACTTCAAAGTCAAATTCTTGTAGTAGAAGCACCCACCGAATCAATTTGGCTTAGCGTCCTTCTTTGACATAAGATAGCGAAGTGTTGAGAAGTCTGTATGCACAATCACATTTGTACCAATCAAATAAGGTCAATATTTTTTGAAAGCAAAAACTACTGCCAACAGATCTTGCTCAGTCAATGTGTAATTCTTTTGGGCTGGATTAAGTGTCTTGCTCGTATAGTAAATTGGATGTAGAATCTTTTCACGTTTTTATCCAAGGACTGCACCCAAGGCCACTCCGCTAGCATCACACATAACCTCAAACAGTATCGTCTAATCCGGTGAGACAATAATCGGGGTAGAATTCAATTTCCCTTTTAGACAATCGAAAGCTTTTAGGCATGTCTCATTAAACACGAACTTCACTTCTTTCTCTAAAAGCTTGCATAATAGATGTGCAAACTTTGAGAAGTCTTTGATGAATCTTCTATAAAAAAATAGCATGACCTAAGAAACTTTGAATTCCTTTCACAGAGATAGGTGGAGGTAACTTTTCAATCACCTCAATCTTTGCCTTATAAACTTCAATACCTTTTTTTGATATGTGATGTCCCAACACGATACCCTCATTCACCAAAAGTGATATTTCTCCCAATTCAGCATCAAATTGCACTCCTCGCATCTTTGCAATACCTTAGCAAGGTGAGCCAAGCAATCATTAAAAGAGTCTCCCACAACCGAAAAATCATCCATAAATACATCAATAGTGTCTTCCACCATATCAGAAAAAATGGACATCATGCAACGCTAAAAAGTTGTTGGTGCAACCTTAAAGGCATCCTCTTGAACGCAAATGTCCCATATGGACAAGTGAAAGTGGTCTTCTCTTGGTCTTCGGGAGCAATGAAAATATGATTATACCCTGATGGTTAGGAAACAATACCATCCTTTACCAGCAAGGTGGTCTAACATCTGGTCCATGAAGGGCATAGTAAATGGTCCTTCTCGGTACAAGAATTTAGCTTTCGATAATACATGCAAACTCTCCATCCTATTATCGGCCTCATTGGAATCAATTCATTATTGTCATTTAGAACCACAGTGGTTCCTCCCTTCTTTGGCACACAGTGCATCGAGCTCACCTATTTACTATCCGTAATAGGGTAAACCACACCCACATCTAACCACTTAATGATTTGTTTCTTCACAACTTATTGCATAGGTGGGTTCAGACGATGTTGGTACTCAACGCTCGGTATGCATTCAGGATCAAGTTGAATTTTATGAGTGCAAATATCGGGTGGAATCCCAATAATATCAGCAATGGACCAACCAATGGCCCTTTAAAATTTCTTCAATACCAAAACCAAAGCCTCTATCTGTCATTCTGCTAAATCAGCAAAAATAATTACGGGCAAAGTGTTATTGGCTCCCAAAAATGCATAGCAAAGATGATATGAAAGAGCCTTAAGCTCCAAAACTGGAGGCTCCATGATGGAAGGATAAGCTGGTGGTGTTACCCTATTCTTCAGATTAAGATCAAGTTTCTTTGGAGCATAAGCGAATGGTCCCCTACCAGCGAGCGAACCAACCATCTTATCATACTCCTCAATCCCATCACTATCAAATTTCATTATCACGACTGCAAGTGTTTCTACCCCTAACCTTTCTTCAATAGGAACGACTATGTCATTATCCTCAACTGTATCTATTACAGAATTCACCTGTATATCTCTCGATTGCTTCATGGAACGGCAGACATTAAAGGTAACATGTTCATCATTCAACCTGAACTTCATCTGCCCAATTTTCATGTCAACCAAAGCACGGCCTGTAGCAAGGAAAGGTCTTCTCGGGATAATGGAAACCTCGAAATCAACTTCACAATCAAGAATCACAAAGTCAGCCGAAAAAATAAAAGATGCAACTTTTACCAAAACATCATACAGAATGCCCACTAGCTTTTTCATAGTTCTATCTGCCATAAGAAGCCTCATAGAAGTTGGTTTCGGTGCTCCCAACCCTAACTCCTTGAAAATAGCTAGCTGCATCAAGTTAATTCTAGCACCCAAATCACACATTGCCTTTGTAAAGTTATAAGACCCGATAGTACAAGGAATTGTGAAACCTCCCGGATCTTTGTTCTTTTAAACTAGGGAATACAAAGCAACTACACTACAATGGTGCAAAATGTCTACCAACTCAAAACTGACAGCTCTCTTCTTTGTCACCAAATCTTTCATGAACTTTACATAACCTGGTATATGCTCCAAAGCCTTAATAAGAGGGATATTTATCGATAACTCTATCAACATTGAAATAAATTTTGAGTATTTACCCTCCTCAGCCTTTTTTTTTAACCTTTGTGTAAAGAGAGAAGGAGGCTGTGGGATAGTTTTCAAAACTTGTGGAACCTCCTTCTCCTGCCTCTTTTCAGATTCAAATTCTTTATTAATACTGTTGTATTTTGAGCTGTATTGTTGTCTGATGCTAAATTCCCTAGCTCTAACTCAACATCTTTATCAAGTACCACTGGTTTATCTTTCATACCACTATCTGTAAGAATAGGTGGGTCTACCGTACTCTTCCCATTTCTAGTGTTGATGGCCAAGCTATCGTTCTTTGGGTTCTAGATAGTGTTTCTTGAAAGAGTTCCTGGCTGATGTTGGTTCAATACCACCGATATCTTCCCGAACTGTTTCTCTAACTATTTTATTACAGTTGAGTGAGACTCAACTTTTTAACTTATTCCCAAAATGTCCGCCCTAATTTCCTTCAAGTAATTTTCTTGATTTTCTGATCCTTTAACCAATTTTTTAAGAAGGTTTTCCATTCGTGAATTTTCGTAGTCAGCATCACGATTCCCTGGTGGAACATAAGAACCGCTTTTCTCTTTGTAATCATCTTTTCATTTCCAGTCTCATCACGATCTCGTTCTCTATATCTATATCCTGACTTATTGTAATTATATCAATAATAGTTCGGACCTTGATTCCCTTGCCTCGTAATCCAAGAGTCTTGATTAGACCCTTGGCCCTTAGCTCAAAAACCCGTCACTTCTCGATCCAAGTACTTAGCTTCCTCATCATATTTATAATCGTCATGCTTAGGTGTTTTACCTTATGCTCCTACGGCATGCACCTTCTCACCATCTCTAGCCATAATTTGTTTGGCTAGTAAACTAATTTCTGTCCTCAGCTGTGCAACCTCTTGAGCTACAGATTCATCTAAAGCCCATTGTACTACTGATGCTCCAATAGCATACGTACCAGCATATGTATCTTCCTCCCGAGTGTACCATACTCGGTTGGTCTTAGTGATACAATCTAAAATCTCTGAAGCTTGTTCCCACCTCAGACTTATAAATGCTTTGCCATTGATAGTATCTGCTACAGCCTTGGTATTTACATTTAAAGCCATGTAGAAGATTTCAAGTAAACTCCTACCACTCATCATATGATTTGGAACATTCTGTAGATTCTTATTAAACCTTATTCATGTCTCATAAAGTGCTTCAGAATGTAGTTGTCTAAAGTTATAAATCTCATCCTTCAATTGTAGCATCTTGGGGGGTGGTAAAAATCTCTCCAGAAATTGATTTCTCAACTCTTTCCAAGTAGTGATGGTGCCTCGTGCTAATTCGGCCAACCACAAAGTCATTTCTCATGTTAGCGAGAACGGGAAGAATATTAACCGAATAGCCTCTTAGTCTATTCCAGGAAAATTATATGAAGTGGAGACCCCTACAAAGTTCATTACATGCATGTTCGGATCATCTGTAGGGAGACCGGGGAACATACCTTTTAAGTTTAGTAGGTGGATCATGGCACATGTTATGTAAAACTTAGTGCCCTGAGGTAACTCTAGTGGAATAATAGCACCAGTCTCAATCGGCTCAAAATAATCCACATCCTCTTCTTCGTGATCATCATAAACTGGTACATATGGTCTTTGAGGCGTTTGGTGCACCCTCAGCCTTCTTTATCTCTCTTTAATATTATCCAGACGTTGTCTTGCTTCTTGCATAGCTCGATTATCTCTATCTGCTTGCCTAAGAGCAGCTTGCCTAACTTGCTCTTCTAGTGTCAATCGAGTGGTAGTTTGGTCCACTGTTTCATGACCAACTATTTGGATTGGTTGGTTATGAATATCTCCCGTGGCTGCAGGATCCTGAACTTCGTCAGTATTCACCATTCTTCGATTAGCTTTCAGTGTTCTTTCTATCTCAGAATCAAGTGGAATCAAGGGATTGCCTTGACTCCTAGTATTTGGTATACAATGGCGTGTGCCCTTAAAAGCATAGAAAAATAAAGCCAATCAACTCCAACAAGCAAACTACTCAACTTCCGTAATCATAATTCCCTGACAACGACGCCAAAATTTGATTTCACCCAAAATATACCTCCAGAAAAGTATAATGCGGTTGTTGTATCAAATATAGAACCCAACTAGGTTGGGGTCGATCCCACAGGAAATAGGACAAAATTCTATTGAATGCTAGTCTGAGTAATTGGCAAGTGAGTAAAACTGAGGGGGTTTGTGATTAAGTAGTAACAGTAACAATTGCTGGTTTTTGGATTTGTAAACACTATGAGAAATACACTAGGACTGTAACCCCAATAATTTCTTAACTCCACCGGTTATTTGTGCTAGCAAAACTATCCCGCTGCATTGCATGTAAAATCTAACAAGATATGTTCATCTAAACGTCTCTCGGCCTTGTTTAGACAAATTTCACTCTTCTTTTCTCAGTCTTCGAGTGCCGTACTACTAACCCTTATCCTGTATCTCAAATAACTATCCCTGTTATGGCTCAAGTTATTAGATGAAGGTTGATAGCTTCAATATCTGTTGTTATTCCCTTTTCCCAATCTCTACCTCTCTCTCGAGCAAGTTTAGAATACAGGCGAGTTTCTAACATTTGCATCCATTAGAAGATCAATCACTACGAAGAAAATAACAATACATTCATTCACAACGATTCAGAATTGCTTTGCACTTAACCCATTTCGTTAATTCCTCATGGTTCACACAACCCTAGTAGTTGGGTTTAGCTACTCATGGTTGCAAGAACACAAGAATAATTCAATGAAGAAAACATAATTGTAAACTCATCATAAGAAGAAAACTCTGAAATCTCAATATTAATAAAACCCTAGAATCGATGTTCCAAGATTACAAAATCAATAATATGTTTATAAACTCAAAAATAATGGAAAATAACTCTGAAAACAATGTCCTAACTAACCACAAACATAGGAAAATAAAATGGTATTTATAGATACAAGGTGAATCCTATCCTAAACAAAATAGAAAAACAGATCGACACTTTTCCACGGTACCGTGACTTGGTATCGTGGAACCAAGTCACATCATATGGGTCCCTGCCATGAGAATCAGGCTTCTTCACAATATTCAAGAGTCAACCCACGACACAATCCTACATCACATAGGTCGACTCATGTGATGTGAGTCCTATCGTGAGTCACTCCTCTGGTCTTGACTTGACTCTTTCGACTTCAAATACTTCATTCTCGTTCATGATTCTTCCTCTTTGTCCATTTTGCCTCCAAAAATCTATTCTCTTGTAATATAGAACAGAAAATACATCAAACCAACTAAACATACCTGAGTCATTGCATATTTTCCTTGTTTTAAGCATCGAAAGTTCCATGAAACCATGACATATCACTTATCGAATCAGTTATCTTCAGTTCAGATGGATTATACTTGATAAATGCTCAGAAGTTGGTCCATTAGCATATGGTATTGGTTTCTACTACTCTTCGCCTTGATTCTAGTGTATGTCAGAATTTTGAGTGTTATGTCAGCATAAAGAGTGTGCTTAAGTTAGGGCTTAGCATGGTTTCACCCATAAGGGTGGGGTATTCTGGGGAAGATCATTCAGTTTTGATAGTTTATGCCTCAGACACATGACTTTTGGTTTCGATGGCTATTTGGACTAGTGGTAGCTTTTGATAGAGATCGTAGGCTTTCATCATCTCCATTTGTATGTCCAGGTAGCACATTATGGGCTTATTTTGATGCTTGGCATTATGGGTTTTCAGTGGATCAGTTTTAATTTTTCAAGAATGGTATGATGGGATTGTGAGGACAGGACTCAAATGATATTTTGTGTGGTTTGGGGTAGACATCAAGTTTGGAAAGATAAGAAAATATTAGATTTGGAGTTTAGAGTTAGCAGTATGGTTCATGCCATGGGTTGTCGTTATCTTGGTTGAGTTTTTGCTTGGTTGTACTTGTATTGGTGTGATATCCTTTTGTTGTGGTTTGGTTTTCCATGCGTCAGTCATTCTCGATTCAGTTGGTGGCCAGTTGGTTGTTGAGGTTGAGTTTTGGTTGTTTGATAGGTAAAGTAAGGAAGTTTGTTGAAAAAGGGATACCAATAGCAAAATCCCTTGGAAGCTTTATTTCTTCTTAGAGTTTATCTGGGGAGTCTCACTCAGAGTATATAGGCCATCCTTTCAAGCTTTCAGACTCTTTCTATCTATTGACTTTTGCGGATTAAAGTCCTTTTAGTAGTCGATGTTGTAATGACCCTCCAGGTTATTTTCTCAATTTTTGTGCATTTCTGGCATTTTGAGCCTTCTCATAGTGGCTATAGGTCATTTATGACTTGTTGAAACTATCGGTTCAGTTATCGGATAGTTCGTTTGAGTTTTTGGCTTATTTCCCTATTTTGGAACTTTCGTTATTAAGGAATTGGTATCGGACCAAAACTCCTAGTAATCAATCTTGGATTGATATTCCAACTACACCATTAGCTCTGAACATTTATTTTAGGGTAGGGGACCCTTGGACAGGGTCCCAAGGCTTCCGAACTCATTTTGGGCTATTGGGTAGATTTGTTGAAAAATAGAACTATAGGTGTTGTCCCCACGTTTAATCAAAACGACCTTGGATGGAAATTTTGATGGTTGCGTTGAGTCCAAAATGTAAAATTTAGTATGGTAGCATAGTTTTTTTGTGCACAAAGGGTTTCGAATGAATCTCAAGCACCCGATCGGAGTTCACTTAAGCAGTCATCGCTTTAACGACCTCGAGCCGTTTTAGCAACCGTAGTTGTTTAGCGGAGGTCCACTTAAGAGAACGTCTCTTTAGCTACCCAGGTGCTGCTTTAGTGACCACTCACCTTCAGCAAAGGTCATTGCAGCGGTCAGTAGCCACTTTAGCTGTGGCTGCTTTAGCAGCCTAGTGACCGCTTTAGCGGCATCTAGAGGTGTTAAATTCCCTTCTTCACCCAATTTTCTCTCATTTCTCAACCCTACTTCCCCTATTTTTTGAGATCATGGGACATGGTAAAGTGTGGGTAATCATCCATTGAAGCAAAGGTAAGCTTGCTCAACGCTCCTTGGTCATTTTCGATTAATTTCCCCATCAAATTCCATCCTTTTTCATTATAAATTCTTAGAAATTAGGGCTTTAACTCTGAAATTTTTATAGGCTGATTTGAGCCCTGATCTATGCTCCGTTTGTGCTCAACTTTTGAGCACACATTCCTTGTCCTTCGAGGGACCTCATGATGGATTCAATTTTTGGATTCCATTAGTGGGCCCCACGGGCCCATTTTTTACCCAATTTTGGGTCCAAGGATTTATATTGCAATATAGGTATCATTTTACTTGTAATGATGTGTAGGTTATTATTTTGATAGTTTGACGTCGATTCGGGTTTGTGGAGCGAAGATGAGTGTATTATGGACGATTCATGACTTGCGATTCGTCATCGAGGTAGGCTTCTATTTACTTTTCTCAGTGAGATTGTGTATAGTATAGATTACATGCTAGGTAGGAATTATAGGATATGTTTATGACTAGTATATCAAGACTTAGCCTAATTAGGGATTTGGGATAGAAATGTGATCCGAACCTTAGTATTAGATACCCGTTATGGTCCTAGAATCCTATTACCCTTAATTATAAACATGTTACCCATAGTCTGATATTAAGGATCCTTTAGTATAAGGTTAACCTTTGTACTTAGTGATTTGGGTGGTGTTTCCCCCGATTAGATCCTTGTAATGGCTTTATGCCCTTGATTACCGTAGTTGCTCGAGTTATGGGACTTTGTTATGTTGATTGCATACTGTTGGGCCAGGCCATGGTTATGATACTAGTTAGCCTCCAGGTGACTGTTTTATCCTTAAAGAGGATGTGATTCTAGTTTATAGACGCTTAGGCGCTTATGGTTGAATTGTTTGGATACTGGTGATGGTATGCATACTTTTAGGCGCATTCATGCTCATTTAGTGGTACGATTCCAACCAAAACCTTAATTTTACTACTGTTTCCTAAAAGGGATTTATTCCCACTTTTCACTTTAAAAATTGATCCTTATATAACGGAAGTCGTACCACCTTTATTATTAGTTTATTAGCACTTTAAACTAAAAATGATGTTTTGAAAATTTGACTGAGACTGATTCTGGTCCATTATTGATCCACTCTCATTTTACCACTACTATTTACTTTGGTCGAGGTAGATTCTGACCCTTTCTATATGATCACATCGATATAGTCCCAAACTTGATCTCGGGCAATGTATTTATAGATTTACACTCTTTTAGTCACGGCTAGAGTCAATCCACTTATTATTTTTATACATCTCTCAGGTACTTGATGGATTATATTGATTATGATGATTATTGGAAGTCCTGGTTCAGGACCAGGCAGCGTATATGGATATCTCGAGTCCCTTAGGGTGCCCTTCATTCGTGAGACACAGTGCAAGAGAAGAGTGGTCGTCGTAGGTCCTGCCTTTGTGAGCTACTGAGCTTGAGGAGGTGTATACACTTGTTATGATATGGTACTTGGATCGGTTATGATATTTATGGTTTATGTTGCATTCATTCATTCACATGCATTGCCTATCACCAGTATATTTGTTTGGCGCCTATATCTATCGGTCTTATGGGGGGCTATATAGGTACAGGTTATGTTGTTGTTTACTGAGTGATTTTGTGAACCTTTCAGGCTTATGGGGGTCCAGTTAGGTATTTGTGTTTCTGGTCTAGCTGGTTACTTTATTATTGGTTATTATGGTTAGTTCGTGGCAGGATGAGTATGGACTGGTCTCAAGATTGGCGCTATGTTTCTGATTCCCTTCTTTATTATGATAAATTACATTATTTATAGATCACCTCATGATTAGTCACCCTTTGGTTTAAGGTTTGAGTATGCTAATATTAGCTCCCTACTTGGCCCTGATCCTCGAGATGTTAGGTTGACTCTCTAGGCTATTACCTTGAGTTTAGCCCTATATATGTGTATATATATATATATTTATATGGCATTACCATATATCCATTTCTTTCCTTACATACTCTCATTGTATGTGCATCACTTGCCTTATATTATTATGATATATCCTTCTTCCTCTCTTCATTTGTATATTGGCTAGTGATATACGGTATTGCACTTTAGTTCCCGAATACTGTTAGAATAGGATAGTTTATCCTTATTGTTTCATTAGCTTTATCAGGTTTAGTCTCTTGGATAGTTGCTTGTAGTTTATATTTCTGCTTTATGTTAATTATGCTTGCATTGTTTTTGGAGCTCAGTCGGTCGATGCCTACTGAGTAACACATGTTTGGTTCTCATACTATACTTTTGCCGCCTGTAGATCATAGTACGAACTATCACCATTGATGTGAGAATCTTGCAGAGCAACTATGGATCGGAGATTTGTGGTGAGCTTTTGACTTTCAGAGTTGTTCCTACTCTCTCTCTTATTGTTAGACTGATCTCTATTTTGTATATCTGAGGTGGCTTGTACTTGTATTTGTATTTATTTTATACTTTACCTTGTACTCTTGTTGTATTAGAAGGTCTTGTATTGGCTTTGGGATTGAAGAAGAAAAAAATGATTTTTGGTGTAAAATTGAAGAAGAAAAAAAAGTGAGTGTGATGCCCCAAGGAAATAATTTTTGGTGTGTTAAAAAGTTTGTGTTGTTGGTAGGGAGTAATTTAATGAAAACATAACTGATCAAAAGAAGTGAGTCATGTGTTGATAGCAAATACTCCCTTCTAAGGATTTGTGAGCTAGCTTAAAGAGATAGGAAAAAACAAAAGAGAGATGGGAAGATAAAAGTGGTGGAAAATAGGTTGGTTGAAGATGAGCTTAATGGACAGTGTGATGTATTAAAGCGCTTGGGAAAGTTAGTCACTATTCTTGACAAAAATAATTCCTACCTGTCCCTTAGCCTACATTACAACTCATAAAGGCCTAATTGATCTTGAGCTTTGATATTCTTCTATTAGTAGAGTAGTACACTAAGGGAAAGTTTTTGGTTTATCTTATGTGACATGTGAATTCTTTGTGACAGTGAGCGAAATTTTATTCTTACACCCATTCATGTGGTAAATTATATTATTGTGAGTGAATATGGGTAACTCTTATGTGGTGAGGGCGCATTTTTAATGAGGTATGGATGACTTACATGATCTCTTTGATGAGTTATATTCATGAGTTTTCCAACTTGAGAGAGTCAATTCTTGTGACTAGGAAGTTTTGAAGTAGTATTCATGTGTTTAAATTGTGATATGGAATGCTTAATGTAGAAATTGCCATTCATGTAGTCGTTGTAGTTCTAGCTTGAGTATCTTAGTTGAATTAGTGATGTAGAGTCTTCCTTGATTATGATTAGTGTATATAGTTGTTCGAGGACGAACGAGGCTTTAAGTGTGGGGTGGTGATCTTAGTCGTATTTATACTCCTAAGTGTCATTTTCTACATGAGTTTAGCTTAGTTTTGAGGATAACTTGACGTGCCTAATGAAGTATCAGGTGTGTATTTTTGGATCACTAACTCTTTAAGTTTTAAATGAATTTTGTCTAAAAAAATAGTCTCTCTTTCGATCATTTGACAAATCCAAATTCAAATACGAAGTCGAACTGAGCGAGTGAGCGACAATGACGGAGGCGCAAGGCTTGATTTCGTATTGCCTCACTAACAACATGGAGTAATGCCACTATATTTAAGAATGAAAAAATTTTATTTCTCCCCCCAATGTGGGAGAACACTTATTCCCTAAAGTGAAAACATAATTCACTTTTTTCCAACATTTGTTCCCTCCATTTTCCATTCACATTTCACTAGAACCCAACAATTTTCATGCAACTTGTTTTAAAGCGAGAACCTTGCTAGCTGCTAGTTGTAAAGAACACCTCTAGGTTCCACTAACACTAGGTCAACACTAAGTTCCAAGTTCAACATTCTTAGACACAGCTAAAAATTATAAGTCCAGTGCTTTCTTATACAGTTTTTTTTTATTTTGCTTGTCCAACATTAATTAAATATTAGTAGTCATTAACTTATAATGTGAAAGTGATATTAAACATTAAAATTATTGGCTGAAGCAAATGATTTTACCACCCACTCTAGTCCTTCGTAAAATTGTAAGAAAATAGACTCAAGTCACAAAATTAAATTTGAAGGATGAAGCATAGTAATATAAGTTGATCTTCTCCAATAATTCAGATCATGAACAAGAAAACTATTAACTTTCATTAGAAGAGACATCAACGTTTGGATCTCTATGTGAACCCTTGGACGCCATACATACCTAGAAGGAGAAACTCGAATTTCATATCTAAAATCTAGGGAAAAATTAAATTTATTCTATCAATTCCTACCAAAGAATCTCCAGCAATTTCACAAAAATAAATACATAAATACAAAAACTAGAGAACCAACAGAGAAATAGAAAGAAACAACTAATCTTTTGGGCTAGATGATGTCTATAGAAACAGAGAAAGCCTATAGAAATTAACGGAAATTGGAACTGAACAATGGTCATGTACTGTTTATGCTATGTTATGCTAGTTTTGTATCAATCTGTTTCATTTAATCGTAGTTGTCTTAATTTTCTAGTGATCCCATCTTGCGAAGTACATATCTACTGACCATAGTCTATATGGATATATGCAAAATTGTGATGTAGTATTTGTGAATTCTTTCTCCTACTTCATAAAGTAGGATACACAAGCAAGATTATTACTTTTATTGGTTGAGACTCAGTTTAGGATTGTTGAATTGAGGTATATACTTTTGCAAGCAATTTAAAACATATTCAGTTTTTGCTTTTGGATACGTCGCCATAGTCAGTCGATTAATTCATGTGAATATTTATGATAATTTTTTGTTAAGAGTGTAACCTTAGAGATTCATCTTATCTTTTCACCTCAAATTTAGAAATCCAAAAAAGACCCAAAATGAAAGAAATTTCTTATAATCCACAAAAAAATCCTATAGAACTTGTAAGTTATGATTCAATCAAGTCTAGTTAGAAGAATCAAAGAGTGCAATTCTCTTAGAGAAGAATTGGGTCTTCTTCCATTAGAAATCATTGAGGATTATATCATAATAAAAAAAACGCTGAAGATTACATCGTAATAATCAAGAATTGAAGATTATATCATAATAATCAAAAATTGAAGACAAAGAGATATACATGTCTTGTAAACTAAAGGTTACATTTCTTGATTTCTCTTCCTTTCATTTTTTAAGATATACTTCCTCCGTTCTCTTTTACTTGTCACTATTTTCTTAATTGGATTTTCAATTTTACTTGTCACTTTTGACATATCAAGAAAAGACAAAAGAATTTTTCATATTTTACCCTTAATATTAATTGCTTATTGTCCAAATCATTTTCAAGACATATTAATCTAAACATCAATTAATAGGATCAGTATGATAAAATAGTCATATCAATAATTGTTTTCTTAATAGGTGTGCCATGTCAAAAAGTGATAAGTAAAAGCGAACAGAGTAAGCACACACAAAAAAAGAGACAAAGACATAGAAGAGTTCAATATGAAGAAGCACAACTACGTGTCAATTCAAAATCAAAATAAAAGACATGTAGCATAAAACAATAGGTAAAGCTATAATTAAATGACCAAAAAGCAGAATTTTGGGAAGAGAAAGTAGCAGGTATTGAATGGTTCAAACATGGGGAAAGAAATACAAAATTATTTCACACTATTGTAAATAGAAGGATTAGATTAAGGTTAAATATAATCCAAAATGATGTAGGGGATTGGTTGGAACAACAAGATGAAATTGCAGAGGCAGTAGTGGATTTCTACAAGAAGCAATTCAAGAAGCAGAATAACTACCCAGATTTTGACATTTTGAATGAATTGCCTACTATAATTAGCAGGGAAGAAAGTGAAGAATTACATATAATTCCAACAAAGGATGAAGTCCAGCAGGCAGTTATGGCACTAAATAAAAACAGTGCAGGAGGACCTAATGGTATGTGTAATGACCCTCCATGTTATTTTCTAGATTTCCACACGTTTCTAGAATTTTGAGCCTTCTCATAGTGTATATAGGTCATTTATGACATGTATAACCAATTGGTTTGGTTATCGGACAGTTTGTTTGAGTTTTAGGCTCATTTCCCTATTTTGGAGCTTTCGCTGTTAAGGAATTGATGTCGGACCAAAACTCCTAGTAATCAATATCGATGGAGAATTTTGACTATGCCATCAGCTTTGGAACATTTATTTTAGGCTAAGGGACCCTTTTTCCGGGTCCTGAGGCTTTCGAACTCATTTTGGGCTATTGGGTAGATTTGATGAAAAATGAAATTGTATTTGTGGGCCCCACATTTAATCGAAATGACTTTGGATGGATATTTTGATGGTTGTGTTGAGTCTGAAATGTTGAATTTGGTATGGTAGTATAGTTTGTTTGTGCACATGGGGTTTTGAACGAATCTCGAGCACCCAGTTAGAGTTCATTTAGACTTAGCAAAAATATGGTGTACCATATCTGGGGTGATCGCTTTAGCGATCGAGGTCTGCTTAAGCAATCATCACTTTAGCGACCTCGAGCTGCTTTAGCACCCTTGGTTGTTTAGCTGAGGTCCACTTAAGAGGACGTCGCTTTAGCCACCCGGGTGTCGCTTTAACTGTCAGTAGTCGCTTTAGCGGCCAACTGACCCCTTTAGCGGTACCTAGAGGTGTTAAATTCCCTTTATCACCCAATTTTCTCTCATTTCTCAACCCTACTTCCCCCATTTTTGACAGAATGGTACATGGGAAAGCATGGTGAATCATCCATTTAAGCAAAGGTAAACTTGCTCAACACTCCTTGGTCATTTCCCATTAATTTTCGTGTCAAATTCCATCCTTTTTCATTTTAAATTCTTAGAAATTAGCGTTTTAATTCCTAAATTTTGTGGGCTGATTTGAGCCCTGATTTACGCTCGGTTTGTGCTCAACTTTTGAGCACACATTCCTTGTCCTTCAAGGAACCTCGTAATGGATTCAATTTTTGAATTCCGCTAGCGAGCCCCACGGGTCCATTTTTCACCCCATTTTGGGCTCGGAGATTTATATTGAAATATGGGTATCGTTTTACTCATAATGACATGTAGGTTATTATTTTAATAGTATGACGTTAATTCAGGCTTGTGGAACGAAGACGAGTGGATTGTGGATGATTCAAGACTTGCGATTCAGCATTGAGGTATGCTTCAGTCTACTTTTTTCTATGAGATTGTGTATAGTATAGATGGATATTAAGGATCCTTTAGTATAAGGTTTACCTTTGGACTTAGTTATTTGGGTGGTGTTTCCCTTGATTACCGTAGTTGCCCAATTTATGGGTCTTTGTTATGTTGATTACATATTGTTGGGCCGAGGTCGTAGTTACAATACTAGTTGAACTTCAGGTGAGTGTTCTATCCTTAAAAAGGACATTATTCTAGTTTATAGATGCTTAGGCGCATATGGTTGAATTATTTGGATACTAGTGATGGCATGCATACTTTTAGGCTCATTCATGCTCATTTAGTGGTACGATTCCAATCAAAACCTTAATTTTACTACTATTTTCTAAAAAGGGATTTATTCCTACTTTTTCACTTTAAAATTGATCATTTTATAACGAAAGTCGTACCACCTTTATTATCGGTTTATGAGCATTTTAAACTAAATATGATGTTTTGAAAATTTGACTGAGGCTAATTATGATCTATTATTGATCCACTCTCATTTTACCACTACTATTTACTTCGGTCGAGGGATATTCTGACCCTTTCTATATGATCACATCGATTTAGTCCTGAACCTGATCTCGGGCAATAGATTTATAGATTTACACTCTTTTAGTCACGGTTAGAGTCCATGCACTTATTATTTTTATACATCTATCCAGTACTGGATGGATTAGATTTATTATGATGATTATTGAAAGTCCTGGTTCGGGGCCAGGCAGTGTATATGGATATCCCGAGTCCCTTAGGGTGCCCTTCATTCGTGAGACACAGTGCCAGATAAGAGTGGTCATCGTAGGTCCTGCCTTTTTGAGCTACTAAGTTGGAGGAGGTGTATACACTTGTTATGATATGCCACTTGGATCGATTATGATATTTACTATTTATGTTGCATTCATTCATTCACATGCATTTCCTATCACCAGTATATTTATTTGGCACCTGTATATATCGGTCTTATGGGGGGGGGATGTAGGCACAGGTTATTGTTGTTGTTTGTTGAGTGCTTTCATAAACCTTTCGGGCTTATGGGGGTCCAGTTAGGTATTTTTGTGTCTGGACTAGCCAGTTACTTTATTATTCATTATTATGGTTAGTTCATGGCAAGATGAGTATGGACTGGTCCCCAAGATTGGCGGTACATTTCTTATTCCCTTCTTTATAATGGTAAATTACATTGTTGATAGATCACCTCATGATTAGTCACCCTTTGGTTAGAGGTTTGAGCATGCTAGTATTAGCTCCCTACTTGGCCATGATCCTCGATGTTAGGTTGAGTCCCTCAGGCTATTACCTTGAGTTTAGCCATATATATGTGTATATATATTTATATGGCATTATCGTATATCCCTTTCTTTCCTTATTTATTCTCATTGTGTATGCATCCTTGACCTTGTACTATTATGATATATCATTCTTCCTCTCTTCATTTGTATATTGGCTAGTAATATATGGTATTGCACTTTCGTTCCCGAATATAGTTAGAATAGGATAGTTTATCCTTATTATTCTATTAGAATTATCAGGTTTAGTATCTTGGATAGTTTCCTATAGTTTATATTTCTACTTTACATGTTAATTATGCTTGCATTATTTCTAGAGCTCAGTCAGTGGATGCCTACTAAGTACACATGTTTGGTACTCATACTACACTTCTGCAACCTGCAGATTATAGTACGAGTTATCACAGTTGATATGTGTATTGTATGAAGTAGCTATGGATCAGAATTTGGGGTGAGCTCCTGATGTTCGGAGTTGTTCCTTCTCTCTCTTTTATTGTTAGACTAATCTCTATTTTGTATATCAGAGACGGCTTGTACTTATATTTGTATTTATTTTATACTTTACCTTGTACTCATATTATAATAGAAGCTCTTGTACTGGCTCCACTAGGATTTGGGATTATATTGGTCTATTTATTATATTCATTTCCATTATTTTCTTTATTTAACTTAGTAGCCTGTTACTAGCGTTTCCAGACTACGGGTTGGCTTACCTACTAGTAGGTTATATTAGGTGTCATCATGACCTGAGAAATTGGGTATTGACAAATTGGTATAAGAGCTTAGGCCTACCGGTGTTGCTGGCACAAGAGCTAAGTGTCTAGTAGAGTCCTGCGGATCGGTACGAACACGTTTGTATCCTATTTTTGAGAGGCTACAGGGCATTCTTAGAAAATTCTATTCTTGACTCGTTGTCGTGTGTCCATACTACTATGAACCTCTAAGTACTTCTTTTGACTCCACTCTCTCCCAGATAGATCATATGAGGTTGTCGATAGATGCGGCTAGGACTTCTACACGCGTTGCCAGAGTTTCATCTCAGTGTTGGACTAGGGAGTTAGAGGTTGAAATTAAGGACCGCCAGCATCAGCCAGTAATGATACCCGGTGCATCGAGTGATTCTCAGGCCAGAGTTGGGTTGGTTGGTGTTTAGTATGGTTCCTTATTGATTTTTGAGTATGAGATTAGGTTTCATGAGTGGGACAATCCAACATCTATGTTATATGTTACTGAGCATGATATGGTGCAGATATTTATCAGAGGATTGGTTTTACCACTCTATTTGGCATCGGAGCATTTGATAGCAGTTGGGTCTTCTTTCTCTGAGGTTGTTGATCATGCGAGGTCCACAGATATGGCTTGCTTTGATACATATGGAGGTGGCAGTAAGAGGCCATATCAGTAGTTCAGTGTTAGTGGTATTCTGTCTAGAGGTCAAAATCTTCCTAGAAGAGATCAGCATCACTCTCCACCTATTAGACCCATACAAGTAGCACCTCAGTTTATGGATAACTCCCTGACAGAATGTGGTGGCATTAGTGGACATAGTTCTTGTCAAGCAGTGCGGATTATTCGGTCTAGTTTGTTAGGCCGTGATGGCCGTTCTGGGTCAGTAGATACGGTACCCCAGACTTGAGTTGGTCATACAGTTGGGGACAACTCTTGTTTCTCTCCAAGTTAGAGCTTCAGGGGTTTGTTATGACTACAAAAAGACCGTCCACTAGTCCAGAGTGTTTCTGCAGCATGGGATTATTAGTCACTTAGCTCATTCGAATCAGTCTCATAGGGTTGTGGCACCTTCAATTAGAGGTAGTGTACTTAGTACCTTAGTTGATGATTCAGACGCTCAGTATGGGTTTGGACGCATTTAGATACATATATGTTTGGGCATATCAGGGACGAAGACTTTGGATTCCATCATATTGGTGCGATTTGATTTACTATCCTTTAGTTTCTATTTGAATTGAGTTACCCATCGATGTTTATATGCCTTGATATTTCTATATTGATTGTTGTATGCCTTAGTGTAGATTTATGCATATATGACAACCCCGTAGATGATTACTTTTAGTAGTGGATCTAATGGATCAATGTGCTATTTTCCTAGGGGTTTAGTATTTGGGTAAAAGTCCCATTTTCTGTGCCATCTTGGCCTTATCATGGCTATAGAGTGGTACTGGTTATGTTTTTCATTTTTGGTGCCACCCGCACTTTTATACTTCTGTTATTATGGTCATGGTTTGACATCGATTGATTTTCTTTTATTTGATAGATGTCTAGACAAGTGTTATCTAGTTAACATTCTTGTCTCCTTGTGATTCTTGCTCGTTTGGATTAGAACCTAGGTTGGTTACTTTTCCCTCCTGTTAGTGAGCTTAGATCAGTTGTGGAGAGAAAGTGAAGGTAAGTTTGGCCTTCCATGGCTTTGTTGTGATTTTAGTATTAGGAGTCTTCTTCCATAGTCCATTCTATTGGTGATATGTTTAAGATTCGATTCTTCCGATCTGGATAGTTCATCGCCAGATAGTGATCTTGATTTGAGATATTGATATTAAGTTGGAGTTGGTAATTTGGTTTTGTAGCCCATTTCTGATATTGAAAAGTCTAAGGCTTACTTTTTGAATTATTTGGTTCGTCTCTTGGTGATGATTTGGATCTTGGTATTGGTGTGGAGTTGAATACTCTATTCTTCCTGTGTTATGGTTCATGGTTCAGCCAAGTTAAAGTTGGTGTAAATGGGAAAATTCAAAAAATTCTCATTTCAGCATTTGTTCGCCATATTATGACTTTGTGGAGTGCTTCTACCTGATGATATGTACCTATGGGTACTCATCGCCATAGATCAAGTATTGGATTGACCAGATTAAGGCTATGGTTTTATTTCTCCAAGTTGCTCGAGTTTTGGCTATCACTAGTGCTGTTTGCAGCCTTGGTGAGTTCTAGGTTATGCCTTGTTGCATTATCCCTTTCAAAAGTTGTGGAGTTGATTGCTTGTGTCTTCATCTAGGGGGTTTTTCCTCCACTATAATTATGTTCTTTGATGACATTTCAGCTTCAGCCTTTCGGGAACCTTTGATTATATGCTTGATTTATGATAGCGAGATTGGTTTAAGTGTTTGATATCCGCGAAGACTTATGGGCTTTAGTTTTGGGAAGTTGACTCTCTTGAATGGCGGCTTGAAGTTTATGATAGCTTTTGTCTATATGGTTACTGCTCGTCAACAGGATCTGTTCGAATGGTTAAGATCGAGTAGTTTAGCTTCAGTGTTGGGATATTAGCTTGGGATTGCATAACTTGGTTGCATCCCCATTTTGAGATTTGATTTTGTTGAGCATTCGTGGATAGGATGACTAATCCTACTCATTGCCTACTGATGTCGCCCAAAATATACCTCCAGAAAAGTATAATGCGGTCGTTGTATCAAATATAGAACCCAACTAGGTTAGAGTCGATCCCATAGGGAATAGGACGAAAGTCTGTCGAATGCTAGTCTGAGTAATTGGAAAGTAGTAACAGTAACGATTGTCGGTTTTCGGATTTGTAAACAATAATGAACAAACAACTAAGCATATATGCAAATGACATTATCCGAACAAATAGCAGCTACCAATGCAACCCATATACTCTCACAACAAAGAATTCCCATACACTCATAGTATACCAATGAATATCAAAGTAGGGATTGGGTCAAAACACTCTCTCTCATAACGAAGTTCAAACAATGTGCATGAAATACCATAGGCTTGCCCTTATTTTCTGTGCCTTAGTTTTTCGGATAGTTGGACTAGGATCACTATAAGACTTTCATCAGCTTGTAATGTAGGCTTGAGGATGGGTGTGGTACATATGGATATGGTGACTCAACCCTCCTTGACACTACACTATTTTTGGCTTCTCTTTCCAATCATTCTCCTTTTATTTTCCCTTATTCTCTTTCATTTATTATAAGATTTTGGGTGTGATTTTCTTCATACTTTCAAAACACAATTTTTTAATTTTTTTTTAAATTTATATTTATTTCACTCATTTTTTTCTTCACACCCAAATCTGTTCTCTTTTTCTTTTTCTAACCCCTTCTTCATACCCAAGCTAAACTACGCACCCCTATAATAGTCACCCTCAACTTAGGTGATTTGCTTGAGTTGTGGTACACAATGTCCAAGGAGGGACCAGAGCCAATCATTGTAAGTGAAAATGGGAAGGTGAATAGGCTAATTAAAGAAATAGGTCAATTAAGGCTCAAACTCGGGATCAAAGGATTCTTAATTCATTTGGTCGGGCATTTAGACTAAAAGTGGACTTATTCAAAAATGGTCTGTGATCCTTTCCTAAACACTATCCTATAACCTAGGCAAGACTAACCGGGCAATTTCTAGATCACACACACAAAGTAAACTAGATAATAACCTCTCACACACATAGCACAGGGTTACACTATCAACGACTACCTATCTAATTAATGCATTGCTAGCTACAATCATGTTGCCTATAATACTAATGCCATAACCAGATCCAATAGGTGTCACAAACCAACATACTACACACACTGTTCAAAACCCCAATTTTCAGGAGGGTTGTCCTTTAAATAATCAAAAAGCATCATTATCATTCAAAATACATTCAAAATTGGACTGCACTAAGGTTTCCCTATTTTCCTCCTAATTGATCATGAAAACATAAATACTATAAATAAAGACCTAAACATGTTGGTTCTACTATGATAGCACACTCTGGGGAAAAGAAAACACGGCAATAAAAAACCCCAAGTGGTGGTATACCCCCACTCCTAACTAAATAATGGTGCACTGTCCTCAGTGCACAACTATCAATATAACAAGTGTAAGGGAGTGAAGACATACCTGTGGTGCCCTAGGTGTCAGATATGGTCCCATCCACAGCGGGATCATCTGTATTCTCTCTAGGCTCCACACTAGGTGCTTACAGTGGGGGAGGTGGCTGACTAGAAGATGCTCCCAAGTTTCTCTGCTCATCTGCGATTTGACTAAGGTGATATTCAACTTGAGAGGATTTCATATCCCTTCTTAGGTCCCTATCAAAATCATCTCCACTCGTCTGCTGACCCTCTGGGCTACGTGGTATCTTTGGCCGCTCCATAGGCGGCTCCTCATCCGCAAACAAATCCACCTCGAGAACCGGTCTCATCGGGGCTGGCATAGGCATAGGTGGAATGACAGGGGTGCTTCTCGGTGATAAAGCTCTAACCTCCTCCCTCAATAAATCCACCTCTTGTGTTAGCCCTGTCATATCAAGAATCTGTGCTGAACTCATTCGGTTAGCCATTCGTGTCTCAAAACTATCAATCCGCCCATGCAACTCTCTCATAAATCTATCCATGGTCGCAGTCATGTGGGCCTCAACTCTCACCTCTGAAGCTTCTATCGTGTTCCTGACCCATGGCTCTGGGCCTTTGTATGAGCCTGCCTCTTAAACATCTGGGTCTATCTATCAACCAATTACTACAGAAATTCCCTCAAAATTGAGACTATACCAGATAGGGGTGGTGGAACTATAATTCCTGTAAACTCATTGTCAATCATAGGGCCTATGCCCTCAGTAGGTACATGCACAGTCTCAGGTACCCTTACTGGTGCTGGAGTACTAACCAGCTCCTCTCTATCTCCAGGCTCTTCAAAAAGGGTCACGCCAGATGATGTGGATGGTTCAGAACTCCTCAAAAAAATTGGGTTAGACCCCCACTGCTGCATCAACCCTATATCAGAAATACAAGTCACCTCAATATCATGATCAACTGTAGATATTGAGGCCACACCAGCAGTATTACATAACACCTGGATTAAACATGGAAAAGAGATGTTGGTGAAGTCACGGAAAGCACTCTCATGGATCTCCTCAAGGATGTAGCGAGCGAAGTTAATGTCATAACCTGCTAGACTACTTGCTACCAGACTGCTCGATCAAGTGTGAGTGAATTATCTGTATTGGTAGGACCCAAATGGTGCCTTACAATCGACCATCAAAATTGTCCTACAAAGTGAAGTGAGGACTTCTTAATGTCCAGCTTCCTAGCAACCCAACTAGCATCTGCACCATTCTCCGCTATGTAACCTGCAATCCACAGTAGTAACTCCAACCGTTGATCAATGTCCCTCATTTTAGTCCTATTTCTTACCATCTCCATGCGGTGATCAAATTCAACAGTCGTGGCTAGAATCTTTCTTTTTGCTACAAATAAGAACTTGTGGATAATCCGCTCGGATATGTCAACTCTGGTGCCACGAAACAAAATATGAGTTAGTGGTGGATGGTCCCGATATCTCTGCTCATCAGATGTAATGAACGCTACCAACGCAGCATACAAAGCATAAAACTTGCTGACCAATTCACGGCTATAGCTACCCAAAGGCTCCGAGATACACTCAAATCCATAGCGATCAAATAATGTTTTTATCTCAGGTAGTGCATTCACCTTATCAATCTAATACTGAGCCTCCTCCTTGATATTTTTTTGCCATGTACCTCACTTAGTTCGTCATCCCTATCATAAATGTATTTCATCCTATCAACACACCACCTCTTGTCATCTCTTTGGACCAGTGTTGTGATTTGATGTGCATTCAAAGGTCTTTGTGAGGAGATAGTCGAATCCTGGACACCAGTACCGGAGACAAAAGTTGTCCCATCAGCCGTACTACTCTCATCGGATGCAGACTCATCTGTACACTCAGCATTCTTCTCAGACCCAGATACATCATCGTTGTGGTCATCACCATTACAGAAGCATCCATCCCCTCCTCAGACTGGGGGAATCAGAAGACTGATCAGGAGCAGCTAGTTAAGCAGGTTGTGGGGGCTGAGGAATATACTGAAGTGTATCCCGAGCAGAAACTTGTGCCCTAGATTGTAGCCTCATTGTGCAAGGTACAGGTGCATCTTCATTTTAAGAAATCTGAAACACTTCCTCTAATCAACTTTCATCTGGCCCCGAAGGTTCATTACGCAACCTTGTCATAAATTTGGGTTTTTTAGTTTGGAAGATGAACCTATATTTCCACGTTTGGGGTTTATTTTTAGAGGTATTTTGGATTAAATGGGTTGGGTTTGGGTGGTCGAATTTGGTTCAGGTTTGGGGTTCTAGGGTTTTGGAAATTTTGGGATTTTGGGGTTTATGAATTCGACTAAATGGTGGTTGGGGATCGATGAATTTTGAAATTGATATATGGGAATTTGAGGTATGGATGATTTAAAGTGGATGATTTGATGAATCTCTGAAAATAGGTAGGATGTTTGGATTCACATTCATGAGAATTTTGGTCGGATGTGGTCGGATTTTAAGATAAGTTTAGTTTTCATGGAACAGACCCACAGTACGTGGGTCTACCCATGTCACATGGGTACCTATCATGGGTAGGATTCTGCAACCATAATTTTCTCTGATTCTCACGATACAAACCCATGCCACGTGGATTGATCCACATCACCTGGGTCCCTATCGTGGGTCGAATTCTACAACCATAAATTTTCTTTGATTCCTACGATAGCAATACACGCTACGTTGGTTGTCCTACGTCATGTGGTTCACCCTCATGGTTTTAACTACACAGTTTTCAATTCACAATTTTATTTTCAACTCAAGACTGGTAACAATCCTTGGGTTGCCTCCCAAGCAGCGCTTGATTTAATGTCGCAGCACGACGTAGCTAGGTTGGTTACTCAGACTGCACCAACTAGACCATGGGTTGCCTCCCATGAAGTGCCTGATTTAACATCGCGGCATGACGTAGCTAGCTTGACTACTCAGATTTCATCAAGATTAAGCTCCTCACATGTCCTTATTTCTTCCGTGATTCCCACAGAGTGCTTTACACACTACCCATTGACCTTGAATAGAACATTATCATCACCTTTTAGCTTGATTGCTCCAATCAGAAACACCCTAACCACTGTCAATGGTCCAGACCATTTGGACTTTAACTTTCCAGGAAACAATCAAAGCCTGGAGTTGTAAAGTAGTACCAACTCTACTGGGTGAAACTCTCGTCGTTCAATCTTTTGTTTATATAATGTTGAACTCTACTGGATCATGATATAATTTCATCTTTTCTTTATATAGTGTTGAACTTTAATAAGCCCGAAGAAAAAATTCATCCATCTTATTCATCTGCTCTAGTCTCAATTTAGTCGCATCAATCCATTCCAGATTCAGCCTTTTTAATGCCCATAACGCCTTATGCTCAAGTTCGACAGGCAAATGGCACGATTTACCAAAACCAGCTGATACGGAGACACACCAATCGGTGTCTTGAATGCAGATCAATATGCCCATAGTCCATTATCCAATCTTCTTACCCAATCAGTCCTATTGGCATTTACTGTCCTCGCCAAAATAGACTTAATCTCACGATTTGACACTTTAACTTGCTCGCTTGTCTGAGGATAGTAAGTTGTTGCAACCTTATGCTTGACACCATATTTTTCAAGCAAGGTTTTGAACAGCCTATTATAGAAGTGGGATCCTCTATCACTAATGATAACTCGAGGTGTTTCAAATCGTGAAAATATGTTCCTTTTCAAGAATGTCGTGACACTTCTACTTTCATTATTGGGAAGCGCTATTGCCTCCACCTATTTAGAAACATAGTTGAAAGCTACCAAATTATATTTCATCCCATGTGAGCTCACAAATGGGCCTATAAAATCAATTCCCCATACATTAAATAATTTGAGTCAAGGATAGTTGTCATAGGGAGTTCATGTCTGCATGAGATATTCCCTTGTCTTTGACAGTGGTCATAAGCCTGAGCATAGTCATGAGTACCTTTATAGATGGTGGGACAATAATATGCACATTGTAAGATCTTATGCGCAGTTCGCGTACCGCCATGATGACCCCCAACTAGACATGAATGACATACTTCCAAAATACTCAACATTTTGGCCTCCGGGATACATCATCGAATCATACCGTTTGTGAACCTAGAAGAACTTTCTCACCTCATGCATGAATCTCTTTTTTCGCTGATACGACATATCTTTCGAGACTAGGTCACTTGCAAAAAAGTTGGCAAAATCTGCAAACCAAGGGATTAAGTCTTGTGATCCTGCCAGCAATTGCTCATCTGGAAAAGTATCATCAATATCAAGATCATCCCTTAATTTCAGCATGGATTCCTCCTCAAGGCATGATAGGTGGTCAGCAACTTGATTCTCGGTTCTTTTTTGGTCCTTGACTTCAAAGTCAAATTCATGTAGTAGAAGCACCCACCGAATCAATCTTGGCTTAGCGTCCTTCTTTGACATAAGATAGCGAAGTGTTGTGTAGTCTGTATGCACAATCACATTTGTACCAATCAAATAAGGTCAATATTTTTTGAAAGCAAAAACCACTGCTAACAGCTCTTGCTCAGTCACAGTGTAATTCTTTTGGGCTGGATTAAGTGTCTTGTTCGTATAGTAAATTGGATGTAGAATCTTTTAATGTTTTTATCCAAGGACTGCACCCAAGGCCACTCCGCTAGCATCACACATAACCTCAAACAGTATCGTCCAATCCGGTGAGACAATAATCGGGGTAGAATTCAATTTCCTTTTTAGACAATCGAAAGCTTTTAGGCATGTCTTATCAAACACGAACTTCACCTCTTTCTCTAAAAGCTTGCATAATACATGTGCAAGCTTTGAGAAGTCTTTAATGAATTTTCTATAAAAAAACAACATGACCAAAGAAACTTTGAATCCTTTCACAGAGATAGGTGGAGTTAACTTTTCAATCACCTCAATCTTTGCCTTATCAACTTCAATACCTTCTTTTGATATGTGATGTCCCAACACGATACCCTCATTCACCATAAAGAGATATTTCTCCCAATTCAGCATCAAGTTGCACTCCTCGCATCTTTGCAATGCCTTAGCAAGGTGATCCAAGCAATCATTAAAAGAGTCTCCCACAACCTAAAAATCATTCATAAATACTTCAATAGTGTCTTCCACCATATCAGAAAAAATGGACATCATGCAATGCTGAAAAGTTGTCGGTGCATCCTGAAAGGCATCCTCTTGAACGCAAATGTCCCATATGGACAAGTGAAAGTGGTCTTCTCTTGGTCTTCGGGAGCAATGAAAATATTATTATACCCTGAATAACCATCAAGGAAATAATACCATCCTTTACCAGCAAGGCGGTCTAACATCTGGTCCATGAAGGGCATAGAAAAATGGTCCTTCTCGGTACAAGAATCCAGCATTCGATAATACATGCAAACTCTCCATCCTATTATCGACCTCATTGGAATCAATTCATTATTGTCATTTAGAACCACAGTGGTTCCTCCCTTCTTTGGCACACAGTGCACCGAGCTCACCTATTTACTATCCGTAATAGGGTAAACCACACCCGCATCTAACCACTTTATGATTTGTTTCTTCACAACTTTTTGCATAGGTGGGTTCAGACGATATTGGTGCTCAATGCTCGGTATGCATTCAAGATCAAGTTAAATTTTATGAGTGCAAATACCGGGTGGAATCCCAATAATATCAGCGATGGACCAACCAATGGCCTTTTAAAATTTCTTCAATACCAAAACCAGAGTCTCTACCTATCATTCTGCTAAATTAGCAGAAATAATTACGGGCAAAGTGTTATTGGCTCCCAAAAATGCATAGCGAAGATGAGATGGAAGAGCCTTAAGCTCCAAAACTGGAGGCTCCATGATCGAAGGACGAGCTGGTGGTATTACCCTATTCTTCAGATTAAGATCAAGTTTCTTTGTAGCATAAGTGAATGATCCCCTACCAGCGAGCGCACCAACCATCTTATCATACTCCTCAATCCCATCACTATCAAATTTCATTATCACGACTGCAAGTCCTTCTACCCCTAAACTTTCTTCAATAGGAACGACTATGTCACTAGCCTCAACTGTATCTATTGCAGAATTCACCTGTATATCTCTCGATTGCTTCATGGAACGGCAGACATTAAAGGTAACATGTTCATCATTCAACCTGAACTTCATCTGCTCGATTTCTATGTCAACCAAAGCACGGCCTGTAGAAAGGAAAGGTCTTCTAGGGATAATGGAAACCTCGAAATCAACTTCACAATCAAGAATCACAAAGTCAGCCAAAAAAATAAAAGATGTAAATTTTACCAAAACATCATACAGAATGCCCACTGGCTTTTTCATAGTTTTATCTGCCATAAGAAGCCTCATAGAAGTTGGTTTCGGTGCTCCCAACCCTAACTACTTGAAAATGGCTAGCTGCATCAAGTTAATGCTAGCACTCAAATCACACATTGCCTTTGTAAAGTTGTAAGACACGATAGTACAAGGAATTGTGAAATCTCCCGGATCTTCCTTCTTTTCAACTAGGGAACACAAAGCAACTGCACTACAATGGTGTAAAATTTCTACCGACTCAAAACTGACAGCTCTCTTCTTCGTCACCAAATTTTTCATGAACTTTACATAACCTGGTATATGCTCTAAAGCCTCAATAAGAGGGATATTTATCGATAACTCTTTCAACATTGAAATAAATTTCTAGTATTTACCCTCCTCAGCCTTCTTTTTTAACCTTTGAGTAAAGAGAGAAGGAGGTTGTGGGATAGTTTTCAAAACTTGTGGAACCTCCTTCTCCTGCCTCTTTTCAGATTCAACTTCTTTATTAATACTGTTGGATTTTGAGCTGTATTGTCGTCTGATGCTAAATTACCTAGCTCTAACTCAACATCTTCATAAACTACCACTGGTCTATCTTTCATACCACTATCTGTAAGAATAGGTGGGTCTACCGTACTCTTCCCATAGTGTTGATGGCCAAGCAATGACTATCGTTCTTTGGGTTCTAGATAGTGTTGCTTGAAAGAGTTCCTGGTTGATGTTGGTTCAATACCACGGATATCTGCCCGAACTGTTTCTCCAACTATTTTATTGCAGTTAAGTGAGACTCAACTTTTTAACTTATTCCCGAAAATCCGCCCTAATTTCCTTCAAGTAATTTTCTTGATTTTCTGATCCTTTAGCCAATTTGTTAAAAAGGTTTTCCATTCGTGAATTTTCTTAGTCAGTATCACGATTCCCTGGTGGAACATAAGCACCGCTCTTCTCTTTGTAATCATATTTTCATTTCCAGTCTCATCACGATCTCGTTCTCTATATCTATATCCTAACTTATTGTAATTATATCCATAATAGTTCCAACCTTGATTCCCATGCCTCGTGATCCAAGAGTCTTGATTAGACCCTTGGCCCTTAGCTCAAAAACCTGTCACTTCTCAATCCAAGAACTTAGCTTCCTCATCATATTTATAATCGTCATGCTTAGGTGTTTTACCTTATGCTCCTACGACATGCACCATCTCAGCATCTCTAGCCGTAATCTGTTTGGCTAGCAAACCAATTTCTATCCTCAGCTGTTCAACCTCTTGAGTTACAGATTCATCCAAAGCCTATTGTGTAACACCCCGTACGTTTATAACCTCACTTGATCCCTACATAGGTGTTGAGATTCCATGCATATGTGTTTTATAGTGTCATTGGTGAAACATTTGATATCGGACGTAACATGTGCGATTAGATCCTAATCGTCGTAGGAGGTGTGTTGTGATTTCGTGGAGCATTTGGGAAAGAACTCGTACACATTCTAACCTCATTTGGTGACTTTAAATCATGTTTACTTGATGGTTAAGATCACTAAGTAAGTATTTTGTAGTGTTTGGATAAAGGATTGGACGATACGTAAACGTCGGATTAGTGGCCGGAAATTTCAGCAAAATGCTGAAACTTGCGCCACTACCCTGTTTCAGGGGTGTGGCGCAAGCCACCATCCTGCATAAACTTCAGAGCAGGCCCAATTCTTGCGCCACTACCCTGTTTCAGGGGGTGTGGCGCAAGGAACAAAAACTAGGCCTTTCCGGAGTCGTTTCGTAACGCAATTCTACGACGATTTCTAGATGGTTTCTTTTGATTCTTTGAAGTTATTTGAGCATTGTTAAAGAGTCAAACACTTCAATACACTCCTACATACTCCTACATGATCAAATCACGCAAGGTGAATAGTGATCCAAAATGTCCAATGAAACCAAGGGCGACTAGAATGCCTATTTTTGCGATCGAAAGGACGAATGAGAATCTTTTAAGGGAATATTGTCATGACATTATGGAATTATGTAAACATTAGAGATATGGTGAATAATGCATGAAAATTGTTGGGCTAAATGGATATGCCTTCTTGGGCCAAATTAAGGCCCAAAAGTGGAAGAAATCCATGGCCCAAATGGGTCAAAAGACCCATTCTTCCATTTGGCCTTCTAGACACATTATTAAATGCCAAGAATTGGCTAAGGACAACATGAGGGGCCTATAAAAAGGGGCAAATCAGATTTTTATTGTACAAACCTCTCATGCCTTTAAAACATTTTTCTCAACATTTCTCATTTCCAAACCCTAAAGCAAAGTAATTCCTTGGGACTCCTTGGACAAGATCAACATATTCCAAGCCTTGGTAAGTATTTATTTTCATGGATTAATATCTTATATGCATAAAAGAATATGTATATCATGTTGGTTGTGCTTGTAAAAGTTGTTCATGGTACTTGGTGATTTTGTATGAGATTTGTGGTATATGGAATTCAAGTGTGAATTAGGCCTTGTGCCTTTGATGAAAAAGCATGGTATGGACAAAATATGAACATGTATGGTGTTAGTTTTGGTATAAAACTTGTTCTTGTCTAAAAGTGAAAATTATGGGATTTTGGCCGATATGTGTTATGAGTTGAATTAAGGTGCTTTGATGGATTATTTGGGATGTGTTATGGATAAGAAAGTGTAAAGGAGAAGTATTGTGGTGAAATGTATTGATTTTCATGTATTGGTCAATGTTGGGAATATTATGGAATTTTTGAAATGATAGTATGCTCAATGGTTTTGTCAAGGGGAATTGACATGTTTAAAGGCAAACATGTAACTCATTGACATGGAATGCATTTGTAAAGTGATTGGTGGTTAATGTGAATTTTGTTATGTATTTATGTTGTAGAGTGACACATAAAGAAGGAGAGGGATTATTGTATACGCATCAAAGGTGGTATATTCGTATTGTGAATCCAAGGTATGTAAGGTTACTTTGTCCGTATCTTTCTACGGCCAATAGTGTTCACATGACATTTCTCTAGTTCTATTCCGAAACGTACTAAGGTATCCCATATGCACTTATCTATGGTAATTGTCATATATTTCCTACTCATTGATCAATTGTGAATCTCATGTTCCGAAAGTTCAAATAAGGTTATGTTCCAATATTCCAATAGTGCCTATACTTGTGTCTCTTGTTTACGGATTATTGTCCAATGGTTCCAATGGTATCATGGTGCTAGTTATGTTATATTTCTCATTGATATTTGTTCACATGTTCTTCACTTATTGGTCAATGATTCAAAGTTTCCAACAATGTTGTGTTCCAAAGTTCCAAAGTGATGGTATGATTATCAAAGTATCAATCTCAAAGTAATGAACAAAGTAATGCAAATGTGGTCAATGATCAAGTACGGGTGGCAAGTCTAGGGGCGTAAGCCTAGCTCGACTCGATCCCGAGATTTTGATTTATGGGTGGCAAGTCTAGGGGCGTAAGCCTAGCTCGACTCGATCCCGATGCATTGATGTATGGGTGGCAAGTCTAGGGGCATAAGCCTAGCTCGACTCGATCCCTACACAATGATATGATATGAAAGACCCACTGATCAGTCGGGGCCCGGGTACATTGTGTTATGTAATGACATGTGAGCATTGAGATAAAGAAAGTAATGAAAATAATGAAAGCAATCCACATGGTTTCCAAAGAATAACATGGTGACTTATTCACATTGAGTATTCATATGTTTTGAGTTCATTGACATATTCATTGAAATATTCATGTGTTGTATAGTTTCATCTGAGCCTTGCATACTCAGTACTTATTTCGTACTGACCCCTCTCGGGGAATTTACCTTACTTGCTGCAGGCGCAGGTCCCAGTAGGCCTCCTCAGTAGATTGCCAGTGTTAGCGGCTCTTTGGTGAGATCCAGCTCATTCGGGGCTTCTCCGAGTCAGAGTGTATATATGTTTTGGTATTGTACATAATGTGTAAAGCGGGGACTTGTCCCGACTTATGGTTCATTTTGGTCAATGCTCTTGTTAGAGGCTTTTGTAGACCGATGTGGGTGTAATGTGTAAAAGACACATGTTGTTTTGACTGGATGGCCTCAACGGCCAAGTTTCATATGTATGCCTAAATATGTCCCATGTTCTCCTTTTTTTGTATTTCGTAATATTATGCAATGGTGGTTATGAATATGATTGAGCATAGGCAAAGGTTGGTTCTCTCGGGCCTTATCGGCTACGGGTGCCAATCATGTCTCGATGGGATTCAGGGCGTGACATATTGTACTACTGATACTCCAATAGCATAGGTACCAGTATATGTATCTTCCTCCCGAGTGTACCATCCTCGGTTGGTCTTAGTGATACAATCTAAAATCTCTGAAGCTTGTTCCCACCTCAGACTCATAAATGCTTTGCCAGTGATAGTATCTGCTACAGCCTTGGTATTTGCATTTAAAGCCCTGTAGAAGATTTCAAGTAAACTCCTACCACTCATCATATGATTTGGAACATTCTGCTGATTTTTATTAAACCTTATTAATGACTCATAAAGTGCTTCAGAATGTAGTTGTCTGAAGTTGTAAATCTCATCCTTCAATTGTAGCATCTTGGGGTTGGGAAAATCTCTCCAAAAATTGATTTCTCAACTCTTGCCAAGTAGTGATGGTGCCTCGTGCTAATTCAGCCAACCACAAAGTCGTTTCTCCTGTTGGCGAGAACGGGAAGAATATTAACTGAATAGCCTCTTGGTCTGTTCCAGGAAAATTATATGAAGTGGAGACCCCTACAAAGTTCATTACATGTATGTTCGGATCATCTATAGGGAGACCGGCGAACATACTTTTTAAGTTTAGTAGGTGGATCATGGCACTTGTAATGTTAAACTTAGTGCCCTGAGGTAACTCTAGTGGAATAATAGCACCAGTCTCAATCGGCTCAAAATAATCCACATCCTCTTCTTTGGGATCATCATAAACTGGTA
Organism: Capsicum rhomboideum; assembly: GCA_031232105.1. Lineage (NCBI taxonomy): Eukaryota > Viridiplantae > Streptophyta > Magnoliopsida > Solanales > Solanaceae > Capsicum > Capsicum rhomboideum. Next base: position 156,603,134 of record CP124714.1, read on the forward strand.
CATATGGTCTTTGAGGTTTTTGGTTCACCCTCAGCCTTCTTTATCTCTCTTTAACATTAGCCAGACGTTGTGTTGCTTCTTGTATAGCTCAATTATCTCTATTTGCGTGCCTTAGAGCAGCTTGCCTAACTTGCTCTTCTCGTGTCAATCGAGTGGTAGTTGGGTCCACTGTTTCATGACCAACTGGTTGGATTGGTCAGTTATGAATGTCTCCCGTGGTTACAGGATCCTGAACTCCGTCTGTATTCACCATTCTTCGATTAGCTCTCAGTGTTCTTTCTATCTCAGGATCAAGTGGAATCAGGGGATTGCCATGACTCCTAGTATTTGGTATACACTGGCGTGTGCCCTTAAAAGCATAGAAAAATAAAGCCAATCAACTCCAACAAGCAAACTACTCAACTTCCATAATCATAATTCCCCAACAACGGTGCAAAAATTTGATTTCACCCAAAATATACCTCCAGAAAAGTATAACGCGGTTGTTGTGTCAAATATAGAACCCAACTAGGTTGGGGTAGATCCCACAGGAAATAGGGCAAAATTCTATCGAATGTTAGTCTGAGTAATTGGCAAGTGAGTAAAACTGAGGGGGGTTTGTGATTAAGTAGTAACAGTAACAATTGTTGGTTTTTGGATTTGTAAACAATATGAGAAATACACTAGGACTGTGACCCCAATGATTTCTTAACTCCACCGGTTACTTGTGCTAGCAAAACAATCCCGCTGCATTGCATGTAAAATCTAACAAGATATGTTCATCTAAACGTCTCTCGGCCTTGGTTAGACAAATTTCACTCTTCTTTTCTCAGTCTTTGAGTGTCGCACTACTAACCCTTTTCCTGTATCTCAAATAACTATCCCTGTTATGGCTCAAGTTATTAGATGAAGGTTGATAGCTTCAAATATCTATTGTTATTCCCTTTTCCCAATCTCTACCTCTCTCTCGAGCAAGTTTAGAATACAGGCGAGTTTCTAACATTTACAGCCATTAGAAGATCAATCACAAAGAAGAAAATAACAATACATGCATTCACAATGGTTCAGAATTGCTTTGCAGTTAACCTATTTCGTTAATTCCTCATGGTTCACACAACCCTAGTTGACGGGTTTAGCTACTCATGGTTGCAAGAACACAAGAAGAATTCAATGAAGAAAACATAATTGTAAACTCACAATAAGAAGAAAACTCAAAAATCTCAATATTAATAAAACCCTAGAATCGATGTTCCAAGATTACAAAATCAATAATATGTTTATAAACTCAAAAATAATGGAGAATAACTCTCAAAAAAAATTCCTAACTAACCACGAACAAAGGAAAATAAAAGGGTATTAATAGATACAAGGTGAATCCTATCCTAAACAAAATAGGAAAACAGATCGACACTTTTCCACGGTACCGTGACTTGGTATCGTGGAACCAAGTCACATCATGTAGGTCCCTGCCATGAGAATCAGGCTTCTTCACAATATTCAAGAGTCAACCCACGACACAAGCCTATATCACGTAGGTTGACTCACGTGACGTGAGTCACGCCTCTGGTCTTGACTTGACTCTTTCATCTTCAAATACTTCATTCTCGTTCATGATTCTTCCTCTTTGTCCATTTTTCCTCCAAAAATCTATTCTCTTGTAATATAGAACAGAAAATACATCAGACCAACTAAACATACCTGAGTCATTGCATATTTTCCTTGTTTTAAGCATCGAAAGTGCCATGAAACCACGGCATATCACTTATCGGTTTAGTTATCTTCAGTTCAGATGGGTTATACTTGATAAATGCTCAGAAGTTGGTCCATTAGCATATGGTATTGGTTTCTACTACTCTTGGCCTTGATTCTAGTGTATGTCAGAATTTTAAGTGTTATGTCAGCAGAAAGAGTGTGCTTAAGTTAGGGCTTAGCGTGGTTTCACCCATAAGGGTGGGGTATTCTGGGGCAGATCATTCAGTTTTGATAGTTTATGCCTCAGACACATGAATTTTGGTTTTGATGGCTATTTCTACTAGTTGTAGCTTTTGATAGAGATCGTAGGCTTTCATCCTCTCCATTTGTATGTCCAGGTAGCACATTATGGGCTTATTTTGATACTTGGCATTATGGGTTTTCAGTGGATTAGTTTTAATTTTTCAAGAATGGTGTGATGGGATTGTGAGGGCAGGACTCGAATGATATTTTATGTGGTTCGGAGTAGACATCAAGTTTGGAAAGATAAGAAATGTTAGATTTGGAGTTTAGAGTTAGCTGTATGGTTCATGCCATGGGTTGTCGTTATCTTGGTTGAGTTTTTGCTTGGTTGTACTTGTATTGGTGTGATATCCTTATGTTGTGGTTTGGTTTTGCATGCATCAGCCGTTCTCGATTCAGTTGGTGGCCAGTTGGTTGTTGAGGTTGAGTTTTGGTTGTTTGATAGGTAAAGTAAGAAAGTTTGTTGAAAAAGGGATACCTATAGCAAAATCCCTTGGAAGCTTTATTTCTTCTTAGAGTTTATCTGGGGAGTCTCGCTCAGAGCATACAGGCCATCTTTTCAAGCTTTGAGACTCTTTCTATTTATTGACTTTTGCGAATGAAAGTCCTTTTAGTAGTGGATGTTGTAATGACCCTCCAGGTTATTTTCTCAATTTTTGTGAATTTCTGGGATTTTGAGACTTCTCATAGTGGCTATAGGTCATTTATGACTTGTTGAAACTATCGGTTCAGTTATCAGATAGTTCGTTTGAGTTTTTGGCTTATTTCCCTATTTTGAAACTTTCGTTATTAAGGAATTGGTATCGGACCAAAACTCCTAGTAATCAATCTTGGATGGATATTCCAACTACGCCATCAGCTTTGAACATTTATTTTAGGGTAGGGTACCCTTGGACAGGGTCCCAAGGCTTCCGAACTCATTTTGGGCTATTGGTTAGATTTGATGAAAAATAGAACTAAAGGCGTTGGCCCCACATTTAATCGAAACGACCTTGGATGGAAATTTTGATGGTTGCGTTGAGTCCAAAATGTAAAATTTAGTATGGTAGCATAGTTTTTTTGTGCACACAGGGTTTCGAACGAATCTCAAGCACCCGATCGGAGTCCACTCAAGCAGTTATCGCTTTAACGACCTCGAGCTATTTTCGCAATCGTAGTTGTTTAGCGTAGGTCCTCTTAAGAGAACGTCTCTTTAGAAACCCAAGTGCTGCTTTAGCAACCATTCACCTTCAGAACAGGCCGTTTTAGCACTCAGTAGCTGCTTTAGCTGTGGCTGCTTTAGCAGCCAAGTGACCGCTTTAGCAGCACCTAGAGGTGTTAAATTCCCTTCTTCACCCAATTTTCTCTCATTTCTAAACCCTAATTTCCCCATTTTTTGAGATCATGGGACATGGTAAAGTGTGGGGAATCATCCATTGAAGCAAAGGTAAGCTTGCTCAACGCTCCTTGGTCATTTTTGATTAATTTCCCCGTCAAATTTCATCCTTTTTCATTGTAAATTCTTAGAAATTAGGGCTTTAACTCCTAAACTTTTGAGCCCTGATTTATGCTTTGTTTGTGCTCAACTTTTGAGCACACATTCCTTGTCCTTCGAGGGACCTCGTGATGGATTCAATTTTTGGATTCCATTAGCGGGCCACACGGGCCCATTTTTTACCCAATTTTGGGTCCAAAGATTTATATTGTAATATGGGTATCATTTTACTTGTAATGATGTGTAGATTATTATTTTGATAGTTTGACGTCGATTCGGGCTTGTGGAGCGAAGATGAGTGAATTATGGACGATTTATGACTTGGAATTCGTCATCAAGGTAGACTTCGGTTTACTTTTCTCTATGAGATTGTGTATAGTATAGAATACATGCTAGGTAGGAATTATAGGATATGTTTATGACTAGGATATCAATACTTGGCCTAATTAGGGATTTGGGATAGAAATGTGATTCGAACCTTAGCATTAGATACCCGTTATGGCCCTAGAATCCTATTAACCTTAATTATAAGCACGTTAACCATAGTCTGATATTAAGGATCCTTTAGTATAAGGTTAACCTTTGTACTTAGTGATTTGGGTGGTGTTTCCCCCGATTAGATCCTTGTAATGGCTTTATGCCCTTGATTACCGTAGTTGCTTGAGTTGTGGGACTTTGTTATGTTGATTGCATACTGTTGGGCCCAGGCCATGGTTATGATACTAGTTGGCCTCCAGGTGAGTTTTTTATCCTTAAAGACGATGTGATTCTAGTTTATAGACGCTTAGGCGCTTATGATTAAATTGTTTGGATACTGGTGATAGTATGCATACTTTTAGGCGCATTCATGCTCATTTAGTGGTACGATTCCAACCAAAACCTTGATCGGTTATGATATTTATGGTTTATGTTGCATTCATTCATTCACATGCATTGCCTATCACCAGTATATTTGTTTGGCGCCTATATCTATCGGTCTTATGGGGGGCTATATAAGTACAGGTTATGGTTGTTGTTTACTAAGTGATTTTGTGAACCTTTCAGGCTTATGGGGGTCCAGTTAGGTATTTGTGTTTCTGGTCTAGCTGGTTACTTTATTATTGGTTATTATGGTTAGTACGTGGCAGGATGAGTATGGACTGGTACCCAAGATTGGCGGTATGTTTCTGATTCCCTTCTTTATTATGATAAATTACATTATTGATAGATCACCTCATGATTAGTCACCCTTTGGTTAAAGGTTTGAGTATGCTAATATTAGCTCCCTACTTGGCCCTGATCCTCGAGATGTTAGGTTGACTCTCTAGGCTATTACCTTGAGTTTAGCCCTATATATGTGTATATATATATATATTTATATGGCATTACCGTATATCCCTTTCTTTCCTTACATACTCTCATTGTATATGCATCATTTTCCTTATATTATTATGACATATCCTTCTTCCTCTCTTCATTTGTATATTAGCTAGTGATATACGGTATTGCATCCCGAATACTGTTAGAATAGGATAGTTTATCCTTATTGTTTCATTAGCTTTATCAGGTTTAGTCTCTTGGATAGTTGCCTGTAGTTTATATTTCTGCTTTATGTTAATTATGCTTGCATTATTTTTGGAGCTCAGTCGGTCGATGACTACTGAGTAACACATGTTTGGTTCTCATACTATACTTCTGCCGCCTGTAGATCATAGTATGAGTTATCACCGTTGATGTGTGCATCTTGCAGAGAAACTATGGATCGAAGATTTGGGGTGAGTTTTCGACTTTCGGAGTTGTTCCTACTCTCTCTTATTGTTAGACTGATCTCTATTTTGTATATCTGAGGTGGCTTGTACTTGTATTTGTATTTATTTTATACTTTACCTTGTAATCTTGTTGTATTAGAAGGTCTTGTATTGGCTTTGGGATTGAAGAAAAAAATGATTTTTGGGGTAAAATTGAAGAAGAAAAGAAAGTGAGTGTGATGCCCCAAGGAAATAATTTTTGGTGTGTTAAAAAGTTTGTGTTGTTGATAGGGAGTAATTTAATAAAAAGATAACTGATTAAAAGAAGTGAGTCATGTGTTGATAGCAAATACTCCCTTCTAAGGATTTGTGAGCTAACTTAAAGAGATAGGAAAAAACAAAAGAGAGATAGGAAGATAAAAGTGGTGGAAAATAGGTTGGTTGAAGATGAGCTTAATGGACAGTGTGATGTATTAAAGCGCTTGGGAAAGTTAGTCACTATTCTTGACAAAAATAATTCCTACCCGTCCCTTAGCCTACATTATAACTCGTAAAGTCCTAATTGATCTTGAGCTTTGATATTCTTCTATTAGTAGAGTACTACACTAAGGGAAAGTTTTTGGTTCATCTTATGTGACATGTGAATTCTTTGTGACAGTGAGCGAAATTTTATTCTTACACCCATTCATGTGGTAAATTATATTATTGTGAGTAAATATGGGTAACTCTTGTGTGGTGAGGGCGCATGTTTAATGAGGTATGGATGACTTACATGATCTCTTTGATGAGTTATATTCACGAGTTTTCCAACTTGATAGAGTCAATTCTTGTGACTAGGAAGTTTTGATAGTGTTTAAATTGTGATATGGCATGCTTAATGTAGAACTTTCCATTCATGTAGTCGTTGTAGTTCTAGCTTGAGTATCTTAGTTAAATTAGTGATGTAGAGTCTTCCTTGATTATGATTTGTGTATAGAGTTGTTCGAGGACGAACAAGGCTTTAAGTGTGGGGTGGTGATCTTAGTCGTATTTATACTCCTAAGTGTCATTTTCTACATGAGTTTAGCTTAGTTTTGAGGATAACTCGACGTGCCTAATGAAGTATCAGGTGTGTATTTTTGGATCACTAACTCTTAAGTTTTAAATGAATTTTGTCCAAAAAAACTAGTCTCTCGTTCGATCATTTGACAAATCCAAATTCAAATACGAAGTCGAACTGAGCGAGTGAGCGACAATGACGGAGGCGCAAGGCTTGCTTTCGTATTGCCTCACTAACAACATGGAGTAATGCCACTATATTTAAGAATGAAAAAATTTTCTTTCTCCCCCCAATAAGTGAAAACATATTTCACTTTTTTCCTACATTTGTTCCCTCCATTTTCCATTCACATTTCACTAGAACCCAACAGTTTTCATGCAACTTGTTTTAAAGCGAGAACCTTGCTAGCTGCTAGTTGTAAAGAACACCTCCAGGTTCCACTAACACTAGGTCAACACTAGGTTCCAAGTTCAACATTCTTAGACACAGCTAAAAACTATAAGTCTAGTGCTTTCTTATACAGTTTTTCTTTATTTTGCTTGTCCAACATTAATTAAATATTAGTAGTCATTAACTTATAATATGAAAGTGAAATTAAACACTAAAATTATTTTCTGAAGCAAATGATTTTACCACCCACTCTAGTCCTTCGTAAAATTGCAAGAAAATAGACTCAAGTCACAAAATTAAATTTGAGGGATGAAGCATAGTAATATAAGTTGATCTTCTCCAATAATTCAGATCATGAACACGAAAACTATTAACTTTCATTAGAAGAGACATCAACGATTGGATCTCTATGTGAACCCTTGGACGCCATACATACCTAGAAGGAGAAACTCGAATTTCATATCTAAAATCTAGGGAAAAATTAAATTTATTCTATCAATTCCTACCAAAGAATCTCCAGCAATGTCACAAAAATAAATACATAAATACAACAACTAGAGAACCAACAGAGAAATAGAAAGAAACAACTAATCTTTTGGGCTAGATGATGTCTATAGAAACAGAGAAAGCCTATAGAAATTAACGGAAATTGGAACTAAACAATGGTCATGTACTGTTTATGCTATGTTATGCTAGTTTTGTATCAATCTGTTTCATTTAATCGTAGTTGTCTTAATTTTCTAGTGATCCCATCTTGCGAAGTACGTATCTACTAATGTGATGTAGTATTTGTGAATTCTTTCTCCTACTTCATAAAGTAGGATACACAAGCAAGATTATTACTTTTATTGGTTGAGACTCAGTTTAGGATTGTTGAATTGAGGTATATACCTTTTGCAAGCAATTTAAAGCATATTCAGTTTTTGCTTTTGGATACGTCGCCATAGTCAGTCGATTAATTCATGTGAATATTTATCATAATTTTCTGCTAAGAGTGTAACCTTAGAGATTCATGTTATCTTTTCACCTCAAATTTAGAAATCCAAAAAAGACCCAAAATGAAAGAAATTTCTTATAATCCACAAAAAAATCCTATAGAACTTGTAAGTTGTGATTCAATCAAGTCTAGTTAGAAGAATCGAAGAGTGCAATTCTCTTAGAGAAGAATTGGGTCTTCTTCCATTAGAAATCATTGAGGATTATATCATAATAAAAAAAACGCTGAAGATTATATCGTAATAATCAAGAATTGAAGATTATATCATAATAATCAAAAATTGAAGACAAAGAGATATACATGTCTTGTAAACTAAAGGTTACATTTCTTGATTTCTCTTCCTTTCATTTTTTAAGATATACTTCCTCCGTTCTCTTTTACTTGTCACTATTTTCTTAATTGGATTTTCAATTTTACTTGTCACTTTTGACATATCAAGAAAAGACAAAAGAATTTTTCATATTTTACCCTTAATATTAATTGATTATTGTCCAAATCATTTTCAAGACATATTAATCTAAACATCAATTAATAGGATCAGTATGATAAAATAGTCATATCAATAATTGTTTTCTTAATAGGTGTGCCATGTCAAAAAGTGATAAGTAAAAGCGAACAGAGTAAGCACACAAAAAAGAAGAGACAAAGACATAGAAGAGTTCAATATGAAGAAGCACAACTACGTGTCAATTCAAAATCAAAATAAAAGACATGTAGCATAAAACAATAGGTAAAGCTATAATTAAATGACCAAAAAGCAGAATTTTGGGAACAGAAAGTAGCACGTATTGAATGGTTCAAACATGGGGAAAGAAATACAAAATTATTTCACACTATTGTCAATAGAAGGATTAGATTAAGGGTAAATATAATCCAAAATGATGTAGGGGATTGGTTGGAACAACAAGATGAAATTGCAGAGGCAGTAGTGGATTTCTACAAGAAGCAATTCAAGAAGCAGAATAACTACCCAGATTTTGACATGTTGAATGAATTGCCTACTATAATTTGCAGGGAAGAAAGTGAAGAATTACATATAATTCCAACAAAGGATGAAGTCCAGCAGGCAGTTATGGCACTAAATAGAAACATTGCAGGAGGACCTAATGGTATGTGTAATGACCCTCCAGGTTATTTTCTAGATTTCCACACATTTCTAGAATTTTGAGCCTTCTCATAGTGTCTATAGGTCATTTATTACATGTATAAACAATTGGTTTGGTTATCGGACAGTTCGTTTAAGTTTTAGGCTCATTTCCCTATTTTGGAGCTTTCGCTGTTAAGGAATTGGTGTCGGACCAAAACTCATAGTAATCAATATCGATGGAGAATTTTGACTATGCCATCAGCTTTGGAACATTTATTTTAGGCTAAGGGACCCTTGTTCCGGGTCCTGAGGCTTTCGAACTCATTTTGGACTATTGGGTAGATTTGATGAAAAATGAAATTGTAGGTGTGGGCCCCACATTTAATCGAAATGACTTCGGATGGATATTTTGATGGTTGTGTTGAGTCTGAAATATTGAATTTGGTATGGTAGTATATTTTGTTTGTGCACATGGGGTTTTGAACGAATCTCGAGCACCCAGTTGGAGTTCATTTGGACTTAGCAAAAATATGGTGTACCATATCTGGCGTGATCGCTTTAGCGGTCGAGGTCCGCTTAAGCAGTCATCACTTTAGCGACCTCGAGCGTCTTTATCACCCTTGGTTGTTTAGCTTAGGTCCACTTAAGAGGACGTCGCTTTAGTGATCCGGGTGTCGCTTTAGCTGTCAGTAGCCGCTTTAGCGGCCAAGTGACCCCTTTAGCGGTACCTAGAGGTGTTAAATTCCCTTTTTCACCCAATTTTCTCTCATTTCTCAACCCTACTTCCCCCATTTTTGAGAGAATGGGACATGGGAAAGCATGGTGAATCATCCATTTAAGCAAAGGTAAACTTGCTCAACGCTCCTTGGTCATTTCCCATTAATTTTCGTGTCAAATTCCATCCTTTTTCATTTTAAATTCTTAGAAATTAGCGTTTTAATTCCTAAACTTTGTGGGCTGATTTGAGCCCTGATTTACGCTCTGTTTATGCTCAACTTTTGAGCACACATTCCTTGTCCTTCAAGGAACCTCGTAATGGATTCAATTTTTGAATTCCGATAGCAAGCCCCATGGGTCCACTTTTCACCCCATTTTGGGCTCGGAGATTTATATTGAAATATGGGTATCGTTATACTCATAATGACATGTAGGTTATTATTTTGATAGTGTGACGTTAATTCAGGCTTGTGGAACAAAGACGAGTGGATTGTGGATGATTCAAGACTTGCGATTCAGCATTGAGGTATGCTTCAGTCTACTTTTTTCTATGAGATTGTGTATAGTATAGATGGATATTAAGGATCCTTTATTATAAGGTTTATCTTTGGACTTAGTTATTTGGGTGGTGTTTCCCCCGATTAGATCCTTGTAGTTGTTTTTTCCCTTGATTACCGTAGTTGCCCAAGTTATGGGTCTTTGTTATGTTGATTACATATTTTTGGGCCGAGGTCGTAGTTACAATACTAGTTGAACTCCAGGTGAGTGTTCTATCCTTAAAAAGGACATTATTCTAGTTTATAGATGCTTAGGCGCATATGGTTGAATTATTTGGATACTAGTGATGGCATGCATACTTTTAGGCTCATTCATGCTCATTTAGTGGTACGATTCCAATCAAAACCTTAATTTTACTACTATTTCCTAAAAAGGGATTTATTCCTACTTTTTCACTTTAAAATTGATCATTTTATAACGAAAGTCATACCACCTTTATTATCGGTTTATGAGCATTTTAAACTAAAAATGATGTTTTGAAAATTTGACTGAGGATAATTATGATCTATTATTGATCCACTCTCATTTTACCACTACTATTTACTTCGGTCGAGGGATATTCTGACCCTTTCTATCTGATCACATCGATTTAGTCCTGAACTTTATCTCGGGCAATAGATTTATAGATTTACACTCTTTTAGTCACGGTTAGAGTCCTTGCACTTATTATTTTTATACATCTATCCAGTGCTGGATGGATTAGATTTATTGTGATGATTATTGAAAGTCCTGGTTCGGGGCCAGGCAGTGTATATGGATATCCCGAGTCCCTTAGGGTGCCCTTCATTCGTGAGACACAGTGCCAGATAAGAGTGGTCATCGTAGGTCTTGCCTTTTTGAGCTACTAAGTTGGAGGAGGTGTATACACTTGTTATGATATGCCACTTGGATCGATTATGATATTTACTATTTATGTTGCATTCATTCATTCACATGCATTTCCTATCACCAGTATATTTATTTGGCGCCTGTATCTATCGGTCTTATGGGGGGGTGTATAGGCACAGGTTATTGTTGTTGTTTGTTGAGTACTTTCATAAACCTTTTGGGCTTATAGGGGTCCAGTTAGGTATTTGTGTGTCTGGACTAGCCAGTTACTTTATTATTCATTATTATGGTTAGTTCATGGCAAGATGAGTATGGACTGGTCCCCGAGATTGGCGGTACATTTCTTATTCCCTTCTTTATAATGGTAAATTACATTGTTGATAGATCACCTCATGATTAGTCACCCTTTGGTTAGAGGTTTGAGCATGCTAGTATTAGCTCCCTACTTGGCCATGATCCTCGATGTTAGATTGAGTCCCTCAGGCTATTACCTGGAGTTTAGCCATATATATGTGTATATATATTTATATGGCATTATCGTATATCCCTTTCTTTCCTTATTTATTCTCATTGTGTATGCATCCTTGACCTTGTACTATTATGATATATCATTCTTCCTCTCTTCATTTGTATATTGGCTAGTAATATATGGTATTGCACTTTCGTTCCCGAATATAGTTAGAATAGGATAGTTTATCCTTATTATTCTATTAGAATTATCAGGTTTAGTATCTTGGATAGTTTCCTATAGTTTATATTTCTACTTTACATGTTAATTATGCTTGCATTATTTCTAGAGCTCAATCAGTGGATGCCTACTAAGTACACATGTTTGGTACTCATACTACACTTCTGCAACCTGCAGATTATAGTATGAGTTATCACAGTTGATATGTGTATTGTGCGAAGTAGCTATGGATCAGAATTTGGGGTGAGCTACTAATGTTCGGAGTTGTTCCTTCTCTCTCTTTTATTGTTAGACTAATCTCTATTTTGTATATCAGAGATGGCTTGTACTTATATTTGTATTTATTTTATACTTTACCTTGTACTCATATTATATTAGAAGCTCTTGTACTGGCTCCACCAGGATTTGGGATTATATTGGTCTATTTATTATATTCATTTCCATTATTTACTTTATTTAACTTAGTAGCCTGTTACTAGCGTTTGCAGACTACGGGTTGGCTTACCTACTAGTAGGTTATAGTAGGTGCCATCATGACCTGAGAAATTGGGTATTGACAAATTGGTATCAGAGCTTAGGCCTACCGGTGTTGCTGGCACAAGAGCTAAGTGTCTAGTAGAGTCCTGCGGATCGGTACGGACACGTTTGTATCCTATTTTTGAGAGGCTACAGGGCATTCTTAGAAAATTCTATTCTTGACTCGTTGTCGTCTGTCCATACTACTATGAACCTCTAAGTACTTCTTTTGACTCCACTCTCTCCCAGATAGATTATATGAGGTTGTCGATAGATGCGGATAGGACTTCTACACGCGTTGCCAGAGTATTAGCTCAGTGTTGGACTAGGGAGTTAGAGGTTGAAATTAAGGACCGCCAGCATCAGCCAGTAATGATACCCGGTGCATCGAGTGATTCTCAGGCCAGAGTTGGGTTGGTTGGTGTTTAGTATGGTTCCTTATCGATTTTTGAGTATGAGATTAGGTTTCATGAGTGGGACAATCCAACATCTATGTTATTTGTTACTGAGCATGATATGGTGCAGATATTTATCAGAGGATTATTTTTACCACTCTATTTGGCATCGGAGCATTTGATAGCAGTTGGGTCTTCTTTCTCTGAGGTTGTTGATCATGCAAGGTCCATAGATAGGGCTTGCTTTGATACATATGGAGGTGGCAGTAAGAGGCCATATCAGTAGTTCAGTGTTAGTGGTATTCTGTCTAGAGGTCAAAATCTTCCTAGAAGAGATCAGCATCACTCTCCACCTATTAGACCCATACAAGTAGCACCTCAGTTTATGGATAACTCCCTGACAGAATGTGGTGGCATTAGTGGACATAGTTCTTGTCAAGCAGTGCGGATTATTCGGTCTAGGTTGTTAGGCCGTGATGGCCATTCTGGGTCAGTAGATACGGTAACCCAGACTTGAGTTGGTCATCCAGTTGGGGACAACTCTTGTTTCTCGCCAAGTTAGAGCTTTAGGGGTTTGCTATGACTACAAAAAGACCGTCCACTAGTGCAGAGTGTGTCTGCAGCATGGGATTATTAGTCACTTAGCTTATTCGAATTAGTCTCATAGGGTTGTGGCGCCTTCAATTAGAGGTAGTGTACTTAGTACCTTAGTTGATGATTCAGACGCTCAGTATGGGTTTGGACGCATTTAGATACATATATGTTTGGGCATGTCAGGGACGAAGACTTTGGATTCCATCATATTGGTGCGATTTGATTTACTATCCTTTAGTTTCTATTTGAATTGAGTTACCCATCGATGTTTATATGCCTTTATATTTCTATATTGATTGTTGTATGCCTTAGTGTATACTTATGCATATATGACAACCCCGTAGATGATTACTTTTAGTAGTGGATCTAGTGGATCAATGTGCTATTTTCCTAGGGGTTTAGTATTTGGGTAAAAGTCCCATTTTCTGTGGCATCTTGGCCTTGTCATGGCTATAGAGTGGTACTAGTTATGTTTTTCATTTTTGGTGCCACCCGCACTTTTATACTTATGTTATTATGGTCATGGTTTGACATCGATTGATTTTCTTTTATTTGATAGATGTCTAGACAAGTGTTATCTAGTTAACATTCTTCTATCCTTGTGATTCTTGCTCATTTGGATTAGAACCTAGGTTGGTTACTTTTTCCTCCTGTTAGTGAGCTTAGATCAGTTGTGGAGAGAAAGGGAAGGCAAGTTTGGCCTTCCATGGCTTTGTTGTGATTTTAGTATTAGGAGTCTTCTTCCATAGTCCATTCTATTGGTGATATGTTTAAGATTCGATTCTTCCGATCTGGATAGTTCATCGCCAGATAGTGATCTTGATTTCGATATTGATATTAAGTTGGAGTTGGCAATTTGGTTTTGTAGCCCATTTCTGATATTGAAAAGTCTAAGGCTTACTTTTTGAATTATTTGGTTCGTCTCTTGGTGATGATTTGGATCTTGGTATTGGTGTGGTGTTGAATACTCTATTCTTCCTGTGTTATGGTTCATGGTTCAGCCAAGTTAAAGTTGGTGTAAATGGGAAAATTCAGAAAATTCTCATTTCAGCATTTGTTTGCCATATTATGACTTTGTGGAGTGCTTCTACCTGATGATATGTACCTATGGGTACTCATCGCCATAGATCAAGTATTGGATTGACCAGATTAAGGCTATGGTTTTATTTCTCCAAGTTGCTCGAGTTTTGGCTATCACTAGTGCTGTTTACAGCCTTGGTGAGTTCTAGGTTATGCCTTGTTGCATTATCCCTTTCAAAAGTTGTGGAGTTGATTGCTTGTGTCTTCATCTAGGGGGGTTTTCCTCCACTATAATTATGTTTTTTGATGACATTTCAGCTTCAGCCTTTCGGGAACCTTTGATTATATGCTTGATTTATGATAGCGAGATTGGTTTAAGTGTTTGATATCCGCGAAGACTTATGGGCTTTAGTTTTGGGAAGTTGACTCTCTTGAATGGTGGCTTGAAGTTTATGATAGCTTTTGTCTATATGGTTACTGCTCGTCAACAGGATCTGTTCGAATGGTTAAGATCGAGTAGCTTAGCTTCAGTGTTGGGATATTAGCTTGGGATTGCATAACTTGGTTGCATCCCCATTTTGAGATTTGATTTTGTTGAGCATTCGTGGATAGGCTGACTAAGCCTACTCATTGCCTACTGATGTTGCCCAAAATATACCTCCAGAAAAGTATAATGCGGTCGTTGTATCAAATATAGAACCCAACTAGGTTGGAGTCGATCCCATAGGGAATAGGACGAAAGTCTGTCGAATGCTAGTCTGAGTAATTGGAAAGTAGTAACAGTAACGATTGTTGGTTTTCGGATTTGTAAACAATAACAGAAATACACTAGGACCGTGATCCCCAATAATTCCTTAACTCCACTGGTAACTTGTGCTAGCAAAACTATCCCACTGCGTTGCATGCGAAATCTAACAAGATATGTTCATCTAAACGTCTCTCGACCTTGGTTAGACGAATTTCACTCTTCTCCTCTTGGTCTCCGAGTGTCGCATTACTAACCCTTGTCCTGGATCTCAGATAACTATCCCTGTTACGGCTCAAGTTATTAGATAAAGGTTTATAACTTCAAAGCTCTGTTGTTATTCCCTTTTCCCAATCTTTACCTCTCTCTCGAGCAAGTTTAGAATACATGCAAGTTTCTAATGTTTGCAACCATTAGAAGATCAATCACAACTAAGGAAATAGCAATACATGCATTCACAATGGTTTAGAATTGCTTTTCACTTAACCCGTTTCATTAATTCCTCATGGTTCACACAACCCTAGTTGATAGGTTTAGCTACTCAGGGTTCCAAGAACGCAAGAAGAATTCAATGAAGAAAACATAATTGTAAGCTCACAATAAGAAGAAAACTCTGAAATCTCAATATCAATGAAACACTCGAATCGATGTTCCAAGATTACAAAATCAATAATATGTTTATGAACTCAAAAATAATGGTAAATAACTCTCAAAACAATGTCCTAACCAACCACGAACATAGGAAAATAAAAGGATATTTATAGATACAAGGTGAATCCTATCCTAAACAAAATAGGAAAACAGAGTCTGCACTTTTCCACGATACTGTGACTTGGTATCGTGGAACCAAGTCACATCACGTGGGCCCCTTCCATGAGAATCAGGCTTCTTGACAATCTTTAGGAGTCAACCCACGACACAGACCTACATCATGTAGGTCGACTCACGTGACGTAGGTCCTGTCGTGGAAATTAGGTCACTTGACAAACTTTAAGGATTCGACACACGACACGGACCTACTTCACATAGGTCGACTCACGTGATGTGAGTCTTGTCGTGAGTTACTCCTCTAGTATGGACTTTTCTCTTTCGCCTTCAAATACTTCATCCTCGTGCATGATTCTTCCTTTTTGTCCATTTTACCTCCAAAAACCTATTCTCCTGCAATATAGAACAGAAAACACATCATACCAACCAAACATACCTAAGTTATTCCATATTTTCCTTGTTTTAAGCATCGAAACTACCATGAAACCATGGTACATCAACACCCTCAACTTAGAATGTTTACATGTCCTCAGGCAAATAAAACAAAATAAACACACACGATGCTTAACTAAGAGAAACCTAAGAGACCTACGGCAGTGGATTTATCGCTTTTGGCATCAAAGCTTCTCTGACCCCTCCTATTTGAAAATCAAAACCATGGTGTGTATACATGTAGAATATTATCATGACACAAAAGGGATCAAGTGATGGCATCAGATTATGAACAAACAACTAAGCATATATGCAAATGACATTATCCGAACAAATAGCAGCTACCAATGCAACCCATATACTCTCACAACAAAGAATTCCCATACACTCATAGTATACCAATGAATATCAAAGTAGGGATTGGGTCAAAACACTCTCTCTCATAACGAAGTTCAAACAATGTGCATGAAATACCATAGGCTTGCCCTTATTTTCTATGCCTTAGTTTTTCGGATAGTTGGACTAGGATCACTATAAGACTTTTATCAGCTTGTAATGTAGGCTTGAGGATGGGTGTGGTACATATGGATATGGTGACTCAACCCTCCTTGACACTACACTATTTTTGGCTTCTCTTTCCAATCATTCTCCTTTTATTTTCCCTTATTCTCCTTCATTTATTATAAGATTTTGGGTGTGATTTTCTTCATACTTTCAAAACACAATTTTTTAATTTTTTTTTAAATTTCTATTTATTTCACTCATTTTTTTCTTCACACCCAAATCTGTTCTCTTTTTCTTTTTCTAACCCTTTCTTCATACCCAAGCTAAACTACGCACCCCTATAATAGTCACCCTCAACTTAGGTGATTTGCTTGAGTTGTGGTACACAATGTCCAAGGAGGGACCAGAGCCAATCATTGTAAGTGAAAATGGGAAGGTAAATAGGCTAATTAAAGAAATAGGTCAATTAAGGCTCAAACTCGGGATCAAAGGATCCTTAATTCATTTGGTTGGGCATTTAGACTAAAAGTGGACTTATTCAAAAATGGCCTGTGATCCTTTCCTAAACACTATCCTATAATCTAGGCAAGACTAACCGGGCAATTTCTAGATCACACACACAAAGTAAACTAGATAATAACCTCTCACACACATAGCACAGGGTTACACTATCAACAACTACCTATCTAATTAATGCATTGCTAGCTACAATCATGTTGCCTATAATACTAATGCAATAACCAGATACAATAGGTGTCACAAACTAACATACTACACACACTGTTCAAAACCCCAATTTTCAGGAGGGTTGTCCTTTAAATAATCAAAAAGCATCATTATCATTCAAAATTGGACTGCACTAAGGTTTCCCTATTTTCCTCCTAATTGATCATGAAAACATAAATACTATAAATAACGACCTAAACATGCTGGTTCTACTATGATAGCACACTCTGGGGAAAAGAAAACACGGCAATAAAAAACCCCAAGTAGTGGTATACCCCCACTCCCAACTAAATAATGGTGCACTGTCCTCAGTGCACAGCTATTAATATAACAAGTGTAAGGGAGTGAAGACATACCTGTGGTGCCCTAGGTGTCGGATATGGTCCCATCCACAGCGGGATCATCTGTATTCTCTCTAGGCTCCACACTAGGTGCTTACAGTGGGGGAGGTGGCTGACTAGAAGATGCTCCCAAGTTTCTCTGCTCATCTGCGATTTGACTAAGGTGATATTCGACTTGAGAGTCTTTCATATCCCTTTTTAGGTCCCTATCAAAATCATATCCACTCGTCTGCTGACCCTCTGGGCTACGTGGCATCTTGGCCCTCTCCATAGGCGGCTCCTCATCCGCAAACAAATCCACCTCGAGAACTGGTCTCATCGGGGCTGGCATAGGCATAGGTGGAATGACAGGGGTGCTTCTCGGTGATAAAGCTCTAACCTCCTCCCTCAATAAATCCACCTCTTGTGTTAGCCTTGTCATATCAAGAATCTGTGCTGAACTCATTCGGTTAGCCATTCGTGTCTCAAAACTATCAATCCGCCCATGCAACTCTCTCATAAATCTATCCATGGTCGCAGTCATGTGGGCCTCAACTCTCACCTCTGAAGCTTCTATCGTGTTCCTGACCCATGGCTCTGGGCCTCTGTATGATCCTGCCTCTTAATCATCTGGGTCTATCTATCAACCAATTACTACAGAAATTCCCTCAAAATTGAGACTATACCAGATAGGGGTGGTGGAACTATAATTCCTGTAAACTCATTGTCAATCACAGGGCCTATGCCCTCAGTAGGTACATGCACAGTCTCAAGTACCCTTACTGGTGCTGGAATACTAACCAACTCCTCTCTATCTCTAGGCTCTTCAAAAAGGGTCACGCCAGATGATGTGGATGGTTCAGACCTCCTCGAAAAAATTGGGTTAGCCCCCCGCTGCTGTATCAACCCTATATCAGAAATACAAGTCACCTCAATATCATGATCAACTGTAGGTATTGAGGCCACACCAGCAGTATTACATAACACCTGGATCAAACATGGAAAAGAGATGTTGGTGAAGTCACGGAAAGCACTCTCATGGATCTCCTCAAGGATGTAGCGAGCGAAGTTAATGTCATAACTTGCTAGACTACTCGCTACCAGACTGATCGATCAAGTGTGAGTGAATTATCTGTATTGGTGGGACCCAAACGGTGCCTTACAATCGACCACCAAAATTTTCCTACAAAGTGAAGTGAGGACTTCTTAATGTCCAGCTTCCTAGCAACCCAACTAGCATCTGCACCATTCTCCGCTATGTAACCTGCAATCCACAGCAGTAACTCCAACCGTTGATCGATGTCCCTCATTTTAGTCCTATTTCTTACCATCTCCATGCGGTGATCAAATTCAAAAGTAGTGGCTAGAATCTTCCTTTTTGCTACAAATAAGAACTTGTGGATAATCCGCTCGGATATGTCAACTCTGGTGCCACGAACCAAAATATGAGTTAGTGGTGGCTGGTCCCGATATCTCTGCTCATCAGATGTAATGAACGCTACCAACGCAGCATACAAAGCATAAAACTTGCTGACCAATTCACGGCTATAGCTGCCCAAAGGCTCCGAGATCCACCCGAATCCATAGCGATCAAATAATGTTTTTATCTCAGGTAGTGCATTCACCTCATCAATCTGATATTGAGACTCCTCCTTGATATTTTTTTGCCATGTACCTCACTTTGTTCGTCATCCCTATCATAAATGTCTTTCATCCTATCAACACACCACCTCTTGTCATCTCTTTGGACCAGTGTTATGGTTTGATGTGCATTCAAAGGTCTTTGTGAGGAGATAGTCGAATCCTGGACACCAGTACCAGAGTCAAAAGCTGTCCCATCAGCCGTACTACTCTCATCGGATGCAGACTCATTTGTACACTCAGCATTCTTCTCAGACCCAGATACATCATCGTTGTGGTCATCACCATTACAGAAGCATCCATCCCCTCCTCAGACTGGGGGGAATCAGAAGACTGATCAGGAGCAGCTAGTTTAGTAGGTTGTGGGGGCTAAGGAATATACTGAAGTGTATCCCGAGCAGAAACTTGTGCCCTAGATTGTAGCCTCATTGTGCAAGGTACAGGTGCATCATCATTGTAAGAAATCTCAAACACTTCCTCTAATCAACTTTCATCTGGCCCCGAAGGTTCATTATGCAACCTTGTCATAAATTTGGGTTTTTTAGTTTGGAAGATGAACCTATATTTCCACGTTTGGGGTTTATTTTTAGAGGTATTTTGGATTAAATGGGTTGGGTTTGGGTGGTCGAATTTGGTTCAGGTTTGGGGTTCTAGGGTTTTGGAAATTTTGGGATTTTGGGGTTTATGAATTCGACTAAATGGTGGTTGGGGATTGATGGATTTCGAAATTGATATATGGGAATTTGAGGTATGGATGATTTAAAGTGGATGATTTGATGAATCTCTGAAAATAGGTAGGATGTTTGGATTCACATTCATGAGAATTTTGGTCGGATGTGGTCGAATTTTAAGATATGTTTAGTTTTCATGGAACAGACCCACAGTACGTGGGTCTACCCACAGTACGTGGGTCTACCCACAGTACGTGGGTCTACCCACGTCACGTGGGTACCTATCATGGGTAGGATTCTGCAACCATAATTTTCTCTAATTCTCACGGTACAAACCCATGTCACGTGGATTGATCCACATTACCTGGGTCCCTATCGTGGGTCGAATTCTACAACCATAAATTTTCTTTGATTCCTACGATACCAATACACGCTACGTTGGTTGTCCTACGTCATGTGGTTCACCCTCATGGTTTTAACTACACAGTTTTCAATTCACAATTTTATTTTCAACTCAAGACTGGTAACAATCCTTGGGTTGCCTCCCAAGCAGCGCTTGATTTAATGTCGCAGCACGACGTAGCTAGGTTTGTTACTCTGAATGCACCAACTAGACCATGGGTTGCCTCCCATGAAGTGCCTGATTTAACATCGCGGCATGACGTAGCTAGCTTGACTACTCAGATTTCATCAAGACTAAGCTCCTCACATGTCCTTATTTCTTCCGTGATTCCCACAGAGTTCTTTACACGCTACCCATTGACCTTGAATAGAACATTATCATCACCTTTTAGCTTGATTGCTCCAATCAAAAACACCCTAACCACTGTGAATGGTCCAAACCATTTGGACTTTAACTTTCCAGGAAACAATCAAAGCCTGGAGTTGTAAAGTAGTACCAACTCTACTGGGTGAAACTCTCGTCGTTCAATCTTTTGTTTATATAGTGTTGAACTCTACTGGATCATGATATAATTTCATCTTTTCTTTATATAGTGTTGAACTTTAATAAGCCCGAAGAAAAAATTCATCCATCTTATTCATCTGCTCTAGTCTCAATTTAGTCGCATCAATCCATTCCAGATTCAGCCTTTTTAATGCCCATAACGCCTTATACTCAAGTTCGATAGGCAAATGGCACGATTTACCAAAACCAGCTGATACGGAGACACACCAATCGGTGTCTTGAATGCAGTTCAATATGCCAATAGTCCATTATCCAATCTTCTTACCCAATCAGTCCTATTGGCATTTACTATCCTCGCTAAAATAGACTTAATCTCACGATTTGACACTTCAACTTGCTCGCTTGTCTGAGGATAGTAAGTTGTTGCAACCTTATGCTTGACACCATATTTTTCAAGCAAGGTTTTGAACAGCCTATTATAGAAGTGGGATCCTCTATCACTAATGATAACTCGAGGTGTTTCAAATCGTGAAAATATGTTCCTTTTCAAGAATGTCGTGACACTTCTACTTTCATTATTGGGAAGCGCTATTGCCTCCACCTATTTAGAAACATAGTTGAAAGCTACCAAATTATATTTCATCCCATGTGAGCTCACAAATGGGCCCATAAAATCAATTCCCCATACATTAAATAATTTGTGTCAAGGATAGTTGTCATAGGGAGTTCATGTCTGCATGAGATATTCCCTTGTCTTTGACAGTGGTCATAAGCCTGAGCATAGTCATGAGTACCTTTATAGATGGTGGGACAATAATATGCACATTGTAAGATCTTGTGCGCAGTTCGCGTACCGCCATGATGACCCCCAACTAGAGATGAATGACATACTTCAAAAATACTCAACATTTTGGCCTCCGAGATACATCATCGAATCATACCATTTGTGAACCTAGAAGAACTTTCTCACCTCATGCATGAATCTCTTTTTTTACTGATACGACATATCTTCCGAGACTAGGTCACTTGCAAAAAAGTTGGCAAAATCTGCAAACCAAGGGATTAAGTCTTGTGATCCTGCCAGTAATTGCTCATCTGGAAAAGTATCATCAATATCAAGATCATCCCTTAATTTTAGCATGGATTCCTCCTCAAGGCATGATAGGTGGTCAGCAACTTGATTCTCGGTTCTTTTTTGGTCCTTGACTTCAAAGTCAAATTCATGTAGTAGAAGCACCCACCGAATCAATCTTGGCTTAGCGTCCTTCTTTGACATAAGATAGCGAAGTGTTGTGTAGTCTGTATGCACAATCACATTTGTACCAATCAAATAAGGTCAATATTTTTTGAAAGCAAAAACCACTGCTAACAGCTCTTGCTCAGTCACAGTGTAATTCTTTTGGGCTGGATTAAGTGTCTTGTTCGTATAGTAAATTTGATGTAGAATCTTTTAATGTTTTCATCCAAGGACTGCACCCAAGGCCACTCTGCTAGCATCACACATAACCTCAAACAGTATCATCCAATCCGGTGAGACAATAATCGGGGTAGAATTCAATTTCCCTTTTAGACAATCGAAAGCTTTTAGGCATGTCTCATCAAACACGAACTTCACCTCTTTCTCTAAAAGCTTGCATAATACATGTGCAAGCTTTGAGAAGTCTTTGATGAATTTTCTATAAAAAAACAACATGACCAAAGAAACTTTGAATTCCTTTCACAGAGATAGGTGGAGGTAACTTTTCAATCACCTCAATCTTTGCCTTATCAACTTCAATACCTTCTTTTGATATGTGATGTCCCAACACGATACCCTCATTCACCATAAAGAGATATTTCTCCCAATTCAGCATCAAGTTGCACTCCTCGCATCTTTGCAATGCCTTAGCAAGGTGAGCCAAGCAATCATTAAAAGAGTCTCCCACAACCGAAAAATCATCCATAAATACTTCAATAGGGTCTTCCACCATATCAGAAAAAATGGACATCATGCAATGCTGAAAAGTTGTCGGTGCATCCTGAAAGGCATCCTCTTGAACGCAAATGTCCCATATGGACAAGTGAAAGTGGTCTTCTCTTGGTCTTCGGGAGCAATGAAAATATGATTATACCCTGAATAACCATCAAGGAAACAATACCATCCTTTACCAGCAAGGCGGTCTAACATCTGGTCCATGAAGGGCATAGGAAAATGGTCCTTCTCGGTACAAGAATTCAGCTTTCGATAATACGTGCAAACTCTCCATCCTATTATCGGCCTCATTGGAATCAATTCATTATTGTCATTTAGAACTACAGTGGTTCCTCCCTTCTTTGGCACACAGTGCACCGAGCTCACCTACTTACTATCCGTAATAGGGTAAACCACACCCGCATCTAACCACTTTATGATTTGTTTCTTCACAACTTTTTGCATAGGTGGGTTCAGACGATGTTGGTGCTCAATGCTCGGTATGCATTCAAGATCAAGTTGAATTTTATGAGTGCAAATACCGGGTGGAATCCCAATAATATCAGCGATGGACCAACCAATGGCCCTTTAAAATTTCTTCAATACCAAAACCAAAGCCTCTACCTGTCATTCTGCTAAATTAGCAGAAATAATTACGGGCAAAGTGTTATTGGCTCCCAAAAATGCATAGCGAAGATGAGATGGAAGAGCCTTAAGCTCCAAAACTGGAGGCTCCATGATCGAAGGACGAGCTGGTGGTATTACCCTATTCTTCAGATTAAGATCAAGTTTCTTTGTAGCATAAGTGAATGATCCCCTACCAGCGAGCGCACCAACCATCTTATCATACTCCTCAATCCCATCACTATCAAATTTCATTATCACGACTGCAAGTCCTTCTACCCCTAAACTTTCTTCAATAGGAACGACTATGTCACTAGCCTCAACTGTATCTATTGCAGAATTCACCTGTATATCTCTCGATTGCTTCATGGAACGGCAGACATTAAAGGTAACATGTTCATCATTCAACCTGAACTTCATCTGCTCGATTTCTATGTCAACCAAAGCACGGCCTGTAGAAAGGAAAGGTCTTCTAGGGATAATGGAAACCTCGAAATCAACTTCACAATCAAGAATCACAAAGTCAGCCAAATAAATAAAAGATGCAAATTTTACCAAAACATCATACAGAATGCCCACTGGCTTTTTCATAGTTTTATCTGCCATAAGAAGCCTCATAGAAGTTGGTTTCGGTGCTCCCAACCCTAACTGCTTGAAAATGGCTAGCTGCATCAAGTTAATGCTAGCACTCAAATCACACATTGCCTTTGTAAAGTTGTAAGACACGATAGTACAAGGAATTGTGAAATCTCCCGGATCTTCCTTCTTTTCAACTAGGGAACACAAAGCAACTGCACTACAATGGTGTAAAATTTCTACCGACTCAAAACTGACAGCTCTCTTCTTCGTCACCAAATCTTTCATGAACTTTACATAACCTGGTATATGCTCTAAAGCCTCAATAAGAGGGATATTTATCGATAACTCTTTCAACATTGAAATAAATTTCTAGTACTTACCCTCCTCAGCCTTCTTTTTTAACCTTTGAGTAAAGAGAGAAGGAGGTTGTGGGATAGTTTTCAAAACTTGTGGAACCTCCTTCTCCTGCCTCTTTTCAGATTCAACTTATTTATTAATACTGTTGGATTTTAAGCTGTATTGTCGTCTGATGCTAAATTCCCTAGCTCTAACTCAACATCTTCATAAACTACCACTGGTCTATCTTTCATACCACTATCTGTAAGAATAGGTGGGTCTACCGTACTCTTCCCATAGTGTTGATGGCCAAGCAATGACAATCGTTCTTTGGGTTCTAGATAGTGTTGCTTGAAAGAGTTCCTGGTTGATGTTGGTTCAATACCACCGATATTTGCCCGAACTGTTTCTCCAACTATTTTATTGCAGTTGAGTGAGACTCAACTTTTTAACTTATTCCCGAAAATCCGCCCTAATTTCCTTCAAGTAATTTTCTTGATTTTCTGATCCTTTAACCAATTTGTTAAGAAGGTTTTCCATTCGTGAATTTTCTTAGTCTCATCACGATCTCGTTCTCTATATCTATATCCTAACTTATTGTAATTATATCCATAATAGTTCCAACCTTGATTCCCATGCCTCGTGATCCAAGAGTCTTGATTAGACCCTTGGCCCTTAGCTCAAAAACCTGTCACTTCTCAATCCAAGAACTTAGCTTCCTCATCATATTTATAATCGTCATGCTTAGGTGTTTTACCTTATGCTCCTACGACATGCACCTTCTCAGCATCTCTAATCGTAATCTGTTTGGCTAGAAAACCAATTTCTGTCCTCAGCTGTGCAACCTCTTGAGCTACAGATTCATCCAAAGCCCATTGTACTACTGATGCTCCAATAGCATACGTACCAGTATATGTATCTTCCTCCCGAGTGTACCATCCTCGGTTGGTCTTAGTGATACAATCTAAAATCTCTGAAGCTTGTTCCCACCTCAGACTCATAAATGCTTTGCTAGTGATAGTATCTGCTACAGCCTTGGTATTTGCATTTAAAGACCTATAGAAGATTTCATGTAAGCTCCTACCACTCATCATATGATTTGGAACATTCTGCAGATACTTATTAAACCTTATTCATGTCTCATAAAGTGCTTCAGAATGTAGTTGTCTGAAGTTGTAAATCTCATCCTTCAATTGTAGCATCTTGGGGGTGGGAAAATCTCTCCAAAAATTGATTTCTCAACTCTTGCCAAGTAGTGATGGTGCCTCGTGCTAATTCGGCCAACTACAAAGTCATTTCTCCTGTTAGCGAGAACGGGAAGAATATTAACTGAATAGCCTCTTGGTCTGTTCCAGGAAAATTATATGAAGTGGAGACCCCTACAAAGTTCATTACATGTATGTTCGGATCATCTATAGGGAGATCGGCGAACATACCTTTTAAGTTTAGTAGGTGGATCATGGCACTTGTAATGTTAAACTTAGTGCCCTGAGGTAACTCTAGTGGAATAATAGCACCAGTCTCAATCGGCTCAAAATAATCCACATCCTCTTCTTTGGGATCATCATAAACTGGTACATATGGTCTTTGAGGTTTTTGGTTCACCCTCAGCCTTCTTTATATCTCTTTAACATTAGCCAGACGTTGTGTTACTTCTTGCATAGCTCGATTATCTCTATCTGCGTGCCTAAGAGCGCTTGCCTAACTTGCTCTTCTCGTGTCAATCGAGTGGTAGTTTGGTCCTCTGTTTCATGACCAACTGGTTGGATTGGTCGGTTATGAATGTCTCCCGTGGTTGCAGGATCCTGAACTCCGTCTGTATTCACCATTCTTCGATTAGCTCTCAGTGTTCTTTTTATCTCAAGATCAAGTGGAATCAGGGGATTGCCATGACTCCTAGTATTTGGTATACACTGGCGTGTGCCCTTAAAAGCATAGAAAAATAAATCCAATCAACTCCAACAAGCAAACTACTCAACTTCCATAATCATAATTCCCCAACAACGGCGCCAAAATTTGATTTCACCCAAAATATACCTCCAGAAAAGTATAATGCGGTTGTTGTATCAAATATAGAACCCAACTAGGTTGGGGTAGATCCCACAGGAAATAGGGCAAAATTCTATCGAATGTTAGTCTGAGTAATTGGCAAGTGAGTAAAACTGAGGGGGTTTTGTGATTAAGTAGTAAGAGTAACAATTGCTAATTTTTGGATTTGTAAACAATATGAGAAATACACTAGGACTGTGACCCCAATGATTTCTTAACTCCACCGGTTACTTGTGCTAGCAAAACAATCCCGCTGCATTGCATGTAAAATCTAACAAGATATGTTCATCTAAACGTCTCTCGGCCTTGGTTAGACAAATTTCACTCTTCTTTTCTCAGTCTTTGAGTGTCGCACTACTAACCCTTATCCTGTATCTCAAATAACTATCCCTGTTATGGCTCAAGTTATTAGATGAAGGTTGATAGCTTCAAATATCTGTTGTTATTCCCTTTTCCCAATCTCTACCTCTCTCTCAAGCAAGTTTAGAATACAGGCGAGTTTCTAACATTTACAGCCATTAGAAGATCAATCACAAAGAAGAAAATAACAATACATGCATTCACAATGGTTCAAAATTGCTTTGCACTTAACCCATTTCGTCAATTCCTCATGGTTCACACAACCCTAGTTGACGGGTTTAGCTACTTATGGTTGCAAGAACACAAGAAGAATTCAATGAAGAAAACATAATTGTAAACTCACAATAAGAAGAAAACTCTGAAATCTCAATATTAATAAAACCCTAGAATCGATGTTCCAAGATTACAAAATCAATAATATGTTTATAAACTCAAAAATAATGGAGAATAACTATCAAAAAAATGTCCTAACTAACCACGAACAAAGGAAAATAAAAGGGTATTAATAGATACAAGGTGAATCCTATCCTAAACAAAATAGGAAAACAGATCGACACTTTTCCACGGTACCGTGACTTGGTATAGTGGAACCAAGTCACATCATGTGCGTCCCTGCCATGAGAATCAGGCTTCTTCACAATATTCAAGAGTCAACCCACGACACAAACCTATATCACGTAGGTTGACTCACGTGACGTGAGTCACTCCTCTGGTCTTGACTTGACTCTTTCATCTTCAAATACTTCATTCTCGTTCATGATTCTTCCTCTTTGTCCATTTTTCCTCCAAAAATCTATTCTCTTGTAATATAGAACAGAAAATACATCAGACCAACTAAACATACCTGAGTCATTGCATATTTTCCTTATTTTAAGCATCGAAAGTGCCATGAAACCATGGCATATCACTTATCGGTTTAGTTATCTTCAGTTCAGATGGGTTATACTTGATAAATGCTCAGAAGTTGGTCCATTAGCATATGGTATTGGTTTCTACTACTCTTGGCCTTAATTCTAGTGTATGTCAGAATTTTAAGTGTTATGTCAGTAGAAAGAGTGTGCTTAAGTTAGGGCTTAGCGTGGTTTCACCCATAAGGGTGGGGTATTCTGGGGCAGATCATTCAGTTTTGATAGTTTATGCCTCAGACACATGAATTTTGGTTTCGATGGCTATTTCTACTAGTTGTAGCTTTTGATAGAGATCGTAGGCTTTCATCCTCTCCATTTGTATGTCCAGGTAGCACATTATGGGCTTATTTTGATACTTGGGATTATGGGTTTTCAGTGGATCAGTTTTAATTTTTCAAGAATGGTGTGATGGGATTGTGAGGACAGGACTCAAATGATATTTTATGTGGTTCGGAGTAGACATCAAGTTTGGAAAGATAAGAAAATGTTAGATTTGGAGTTTAGAGTTAGCTGTATGGTTCATGCCATGGGTTGTCGTTATCTTGGTTGAGTTTTTGCTTGGTTGTACTTGTATTGGTGTGATATCCTTATGTTGTGGTTTGGTTTTGCATGCATCAGCCGTTCTCGATTCAGTTGGTGGCCAGTTGGTTGTTGAGGTTGAGTTTTGGTTGTTTGATAGGTAAAGTAAGGAAGTTTGTTGAAAAAGGGATACCTATAGCAAAATCCCTTGGAAGCTTTATTTCTTCTTAGAGTTTATCTGGGGAGTCTCGCTCGGAGCATACAGGCCATCTTTTCAAGCTTTGAGACTCTTTCTATCTATTGACTTTTGCGGATGAAAGTCCTTTTAGTAGTGGATGTTGTAATGACCCTCCAGGTTATTTTCTCAATTTTTGTGCATTTCTGGAATTTTGAGCCTTCTCATAGTGGCTATAGGTCATTTATGACTTCTTGAAACTATCGGTTCAATTATCGGATAGTTCGTTTGAGTTTTTGGCTTATTTCCCTATTTTGGAACTTTCGTTATTAAGGAATTGGTATCGGACCAAAACTCCTAGTAATCAATCTTGGATGGATATTCCAACTACGCCATCAGCTTTGAACATTTATTTTAGGGTAGGGGACCCTTGGACAGGGTCCCAAGGCTTCCGAACTCATTTTGGGCTATTGGTTAGATTTGATGAAAAATAGAACTAAAGGCGTTGGCCCCACATTTAATCGAAACGACCTTGGATGGAAATTTTGATGGTTGTGTTGAGTCCAAAATGTAAAATTTAGTATGGTAGCATAGTTTTTTTGTGCACACAGGGTTTTGAACGAATCTCAAGCACCCGATCGGAGTCCACTTAAGCAGTCATCGCTTTAACATGGAGTAATGCCACTATATCTAAGAATGAAAAAATTTTCTTTCTCCCCCCAATAAGTGAAAACATATTTCACTTTTTTCCAACATTTGTTCCCTCCATTTTCCATTCACATTTCACTAGAACCCAACAGTTTTCATGCAACTTGTTTTAAAGCGAGAACCTTGCTAGCTGCTAGTTGTAAAGAACACCTCCAGGTTCCACTAACACTAGGTCAACACTAGGTTCCAAGTTCAACAATCTTAGACACAGCTAAAAACTATAAGTCCAGTGCTTTCTTATACAGTTTTTCTTTATTTTGCTTGTCCAACATTAATTAAATATTAGTAGTCATTAACTTATAATATGAAAGTGAAATTAAACACTAAAATTATTTTCTGAAGCAAATGATTTTACCACCCACTCTAGTCCTTCGTAAAATTGCAAGAAAATAGACTCAAGTCACAAAATTAAATTTGAGGGATGAAGCATAGTAATATAAGTTGATCTTCTCCAATAATTCAGATCATGAACACGAAAACTATTAACTTTCATTAGAAGAGACATCAACAATTGGATCTCTATGTGAACCCTTGGACGCCATACATACCTAGAAGGAGAAACTCGAATTTCATATCTAAAATCTAGGGAAAAATTAAATTTATTCTATCAATTCCTACCAAAGAATCTCCAGCAATGTCACAAAAATAAATACATAAATACAACAACTAGAGAACCAACAGAGAAATAGAAAGAAACAACTAATCTTTTGGGCTAGATGATGTCTATAGAAACAGAGAAAGCCTATAGAAATTAACGGAAATTGGAACTAAACAATGGTCATGTACTGTTTAAGCTATGTTATGCTAGTTTTGTATCAATCTGTTTCATTTAATTGTAGTTGTCTTAATTTTCTAGTGATCCCATCTTGCGAAGTACGTATCTACTGACCATAGTCTATATGGATATATGCAAAATTGTGATGTAGTATTTGTGAATTCTTTCTCCTACTTCATAAAGTAGGATACACAAGCAAGATTATTACTTTTATTGGTTGAGACTCAGTTTAGGATTGTTGAATTGAGGTATATACTTTTGCAAGCAATTTAAAACATATTCAGTTTTTGCTTTTGGATACGTCGCCATAGTCAGTCGATTAATTCATGTGAATATTTATGATAATTTTTTGTTAAGAGTGTAACCTTAGAGATTCATCTTATCTTTTCACCTCAAATTTAGAAATCCAAAAAAGACCCAGAATGAAAGAAATTTCTTATAATCCACAAAAAAATCCTATAGAACTTGTAAGTTGTGATTCAATCAAGTCTAGTTAGAAGAATCAAAGAGTGCAATTCTCTTAGAGAAGAATTGGGTCTTCTTCCATTAGAAATCATTGAGGATTATATCATAATAAAAAAAACGCTGAAGATTATATCGTAATAATCAAGAATTGAAGATTATATCATAATAATCAAAAATTGAAGGCAAAGAGATATACATGTCTTGTAAACTAAAGGTTACATTTCTTGATTTCTCTTCCTTTCATTTTTTAAGATATACTTCCTCCGTTCTCTTTTACTTGTCACTATTTTCTTAATTGGATTTTCAATTTTACTTGTCACTTTTGACATATCAAGAAAAGACAAAAGAATTTTTCATATTTTACCCTTAATATTAATTGCTTATTGTCCAAATCATTTTCAAGACATATTAATCTAAACATCCATTAATAGGATCAGTATGATAAAATAGTCATATCAATAATTGTTTTCTTAATAGGTGTGCCATGTCAAAAAGTGATAAGTAAAAACGAACAGAGTAAGCACACAAAAAAGAAGAGACAAAGACATAGAAGAGTTCAATATGAAGAAGCACAACTACGTGTCAATTCAAAATCAAAATAAAAGACATGTAGCATAAAACAATAGGTAAAGCTATAATTAAATGACCAAAAAGCAGAATTTTGGGAACAGAAAGTAGCAGGTATTGAATGGTTCAAACATGGGGAAAGAAATAAAAAATTAATTCACACTATTGTCAATAGAAGGATTAGATTAAGGGTAAATATAATCCAAAATGATGTAGGGGATTGGTTGGAACAACAAGATGAAATTGCAGAGGCAGTAGTGGATTTCTACAAGAATCAATTCAAGAAGCAGAATAACTACCCAGATTTTGACATGTTGAATGAATTGCCTACTATAATTAGCAGGGAAGAAAGTGAAGAATTACATATAATTCCAACAAAGGATGAAGTCCAGCAGGCAGTTATGGCACTAAATAAAAACAGTGCAGGAGGACCTAATGGTATGTGTAATGACCCTCCATGTTATTTTCTAGATTTCCACACGTTTCTAGAATTTTGAGCCTTCTCATAGTGTATATAGGTCATTTATGACATGTATAACCAATTGGTTTGGTTATCGGACAGTTTGTTTGAGTTTTAGGCTCATTTCCCTATTTTGGAGCTTTCGCTGTTAAGGAATTGATGTCGGACCAAAACTCCTAGTAATCAATATCGATGGAGAATTTTGACTATGCCATCAGCTTTGGAACATTTATTTTAGGCTAAGGGACCCTTTTTTCGGGTCCTGAGGCTTTCGAACTCATTTTGGGCTATTGGGTAGATTTGATGAAAAATAAAATTGTATATGTGGGCCCCACATTTAATCGAAATGACTTTGGATGGATATTTTGATGGTTGTGTTGAGTCTGAAATGTTGAATTTGGTATGGTAGTATAGTTTGTTTGTGCACATGGGGTTTTGAATGAATTTTGAGCACCCAATTAGAGTTCATTTAGACTTAGCAAAAATATGGTGTACCATATCTAGCGTGATCGCTTTAGCGATCGAGGTCTGCTTAAGCAATCATCACTTTAGCAACCTCGAGCTGCTTTAGCACCCTTGGTTGTTTAGCTGAGGTCCACTTAAGAGGACGTCGCTTTAGCCACCCGGGTGTCGCTTTAACTGTCAGTAGTCGCTTTAGCGGCCAACTGACCCCTTTAGCGGTACCTAGAGGTGTTAAATTCCCTTTATCACCCAATTTTCTCTCATTTCTCAACCCTACTTCCCCCATTTTTGAGAGAATGGGACATGGGAAAGCATGGTGAATCATCCATTTAAGCAAAGGTAAACTTGCTCAACACTCCTTGGTCATTTCCCATTAATTTTCGTGTCAAATTCCATCCTTTTTCATTTTAAATTCTTAGAAATTAGCGTTTTAATTCCTAAACTTTGTGGGCTGATTTGAGCCCTGATTTACGCTCTGTTTGTGCTCAACTTTTGAGCACACATTCCTTGTCCTTCAAGGAACCTCGTAATGGATTCAATTTTTGAATTCCGCTACCGAGCCCCACGGGTCCATTTTTCACCCCATTTTGGGCTCGGAGATTTATATTGAAATATGGGTATCGTTTTACTCATAATGACATGTAGGTTATTATTTTAATAGTATGACGTTAATTCAGTCTTGTGGAACGAAGACGAGTGGATTGTGGATGATTCAAGACTTGCGATTCAGCATTGAGGTATGCTTCAGTCTACTTTTTTCTATGAGATTGTGTATAGTATAGATGGATATTAAGGATCCTTTAGTATAAGGTTTACCTTTGGACTTAGTTATTTGGGTGGTGTTTCCCTTGATTACCGTAGTTGCCCAAGTTATGGGTCTTTGTTATGTTGATTACATATTTTTGGGCCGAGGTCGTAGTTACAATACTAGTTGAACTCCAGGTGAGTGTTCTATCCTTAAAAAGGACATTATTCTAGTTTATAGATGCTTAGGCGCATATGGTTGAATTATTTGGATACTAGTGATGGCATGCATACTTTTAGGCTCATTCATGCTCATTTAGTGGTACGATTCCAATCAAAACCTTAATTTTACTACTATTTCCTAAAAAGGGATTTATTCCTACTTTTTCACTTTAAAATTGATCATTTTATAACGAAAGTCGTACCACCTTTATTATCGATTTATGAGCATTTTAAACTAAAAATGATGTTTTGAAAATTTGACTGAGGCTAATTATGATCTATTATTGATCCACTCTCATTTTACCACTACTATTTACTTCGGTCCAGGGATATTCTGACCCTTTCTATATGATCACATCGATTTAGTCCTGAACTTGATCTCGGGCAATAGATTTATAGATTTACACTCTTTTAGTCACGGTTAGAGTCCGTGCACTTATTATTTTTATACATCTATCCGGTACTGGATGGATTAGATTTATTATGATGATTATTGAAAGTCCTGGTTCGGCGCCAGGCAGTGTATATGGATATCCCGAGTCCTTTAAGGTGCCCTTCATTCGTGAGACACAGTGCCAGATAAGAGTGGTCATCATAGGTCCTGACTTTTTGAGCTACTAAGGTGGAGGAGGTGTATACACTTGTTATTATATGCCACTTGGATCGATTATGATATTTACTATTTATGTTGCATTCATTCATTCACATGCATTTCCTATCACCAGTATATTTATTTGGCGCCTGTATCTATCGGTCTTATGGGGGGGGTGTATAGGCACAGGTTATTGTTGTTGTTTGTTGAGTGCTTTCATAAACCTTTCGGGCTTATGGGGGTCCAGTTAGGTATTTGTGTGTCTGGACTAGCCAGTTACTTTATTATTCATTATTATGGTTAGTTCATGGCAAGATGAGTATGGACCGGTCCCCGAGATTGGCGGTACATTTCTTATTCCCTTCTTTATAATGGTAAATTACATTGTTGATAGATCACCTCATGATTAGTCACCCTTTGGTTAGAGGTTTGAGTATGCTAGTATTAGCTCCTTACTTGGCCATGATCCTCGATGTTAGGTTGAGTCCCTCAGGCTATTACCTTGAGTTTAGCCATATATATGTGTATATATATTTATATGGCATTATCGTATATCCCTTTCCTTCCTTATTTATTCTCATTGTGTATACATCCTTAACCTTGTACTCTTATGATATATCTTTCTTCCTCTCTTCATTTGTATATTGGCTAGTAATATATGGTATTGCACTTTCGTTCCCGAATATAGTTAGAATAGGATAGTTTATCCTTATTATTCTATTAGAATTATCAGGTTTAGTCTCTTGGATAGTTTCCTATAGTTTGTATTTCTACTTTACATGTTAATTATGCTTGCATTATTTCTAGAGCTCAGTCAGTGGAAGCCTACTAAGTACACATGTTTGGTACTCATACTACACTTCTGCAACCTGCAGATTATAGTACAAGTTATCACAGTTGATATGTGTATTGTACGGAGTAGCTATGGATCAGAATTTGGGGTGAGCTCTCGATGTTCGGAGTTGTTCCTTCTCTCTCTTTTATTGTTAGACTAATCTCTATTTTGTATATCAGAGACAGCTTGTACTTATCTTTGTATTTATTTTATACTTTACCTTGTACTCTTATTGTATTAGAAGTTCTTGTACTGGCTCCACCAGGATTTGGGATTATATTGGTCTATTTATTATATTCATTTCCATTATTTTCTTTATTTCTCTTGGTAGTCTGTTACTAGCTTTTTCAGACTACGGGTTGGTTTACCTACTGGTGGGTTATAGTAGGTGCCATCATGACCTGAGAAATTAGGTATTGACAAATTGGTATCAGAGCTTAGGCCTACCGATGTTGCTGGCACAAGAGCTAAGTGTCTAGTAGAGTCCTGCGGATCGGTACGGACATGTTTGTATCCTATTTTTGAGAGGCTACAGGACATTCTTAGAAAATTCTATTCTTGACTCGTTGTCGTGTGTCCATACTACTATGAACCTCTAAGTACTTCTTTTGACTCCACTCTCTCCCAGATAGATTGTATGAGGTTGTCGATAGATGCGCATTGGACTTCTACACGCGTTGCCATAGTTTCAACTCAGTGTTGGACTAGGGAGTTAGAGGTTGAAATTAAGGACCGCCAGCATCAGCCAGTGATGATACCCGGTACATTGAGTGATTCTCAGGCCAGAGTTTGGTTGGTTGGTGTTTAGTATAGTTCCTTATCGATTTTTGAGCATGAGATTAGGTTTCTTGAGTGAGCCAGTCCAACGTCTAGGTTATATGTTACTGAGCATGATTTGGTGCAGATATTTATCAGAGGATTGGTTTTACTACTCTATTTGTCATCGGAGCATTTGATAGCAGTTGGGTCTTCTTTCTCTGAGGTTGTTGATTATGTGTGGGCTACAGATAGGGCTTGCTTTGATACATATGGAGGTATCAGTAAGAGGCCATATCAGTAGTTCAGTGTTAGTGGTATTCTTTCAAGAGGTCAAAATCTTCCTAGAAGAGATCAGCATCTCTCCACCTATTAGACCTATACAGGTAGCACCTCAGTTTATGGATAACTCCCTGACAAAATGTGGTGGCATCAGTGGACATAGTTCTTGTCAAGCAGTGCGGATTATTCGGTCTAGTTTGTTAGGCCGTGATGGCCATTCTGGTTCAGTATATACGGTACCCCAGACGTGAGTTGGTCAGCCAGTTGGGGACAACTCTTGTTTCTCGCCAAGTTAGAGCTTCAGGGGTTTGTTATGACTACAAAAAGATCATCCACTAGTCTAGAGTGTGTCCCCAGCATGGGATTATTAGTCGCTTTGCTCATTTGAATCAGTCTCATAGGGTTGTGGCACCTTCAATTAGAGGTAGTGTACTTAGTTCCTTAGTTGATGATTCAGACGCTCACTATGGGTTTGGACGCATTTAGATACATATTTCTTTGGGCATGTCAGGGACGAAGACTTTGGATTCCATCATATTGGTGCGATTTGATTTACTATCCTTTAGTTTCTATTTGAATTGAGTTACCCATCGGTGTTTATATGCCTTGATATTTCTATATTGACTGTTGTATGCCTTAGTGTAGACTTATGCATATATGACAACCCTGTAGATGATTACTTTTAGTAGTGGATCTAGTGGATCAATGTGGTATTTTCCTAGGGGTGTAGTATTTGTGTTAAAGTCCCATTTTCTGTGGAATATTGGCCTTGTAATGGCTATAGAGTGGTACTGGTTATGTTTTTCATTTTTGGTGCCACCCGCACTTTTATACTTCTGTTATTATGGTCATGGCTTGACATCGGTTGATTTTCTTTTATTTGATACATGTCTAGACAAATGTTGTCTAGTTAACATTATTCTCTCCTTGTGAGCTTGCTCGTTTGGATTAGAACCTAGGTTGGTTACTTTTCCCTCCTGTTAGTGATCTTAGATCAGTTGTGGAGAGAAAGGGAAGGTAAGTTTGGCCTTCCATGGCTTTGTTGTGATTTTAGTATTAGCAGTCTTCTTCCATAGTCCATTCTATTGGTGATATGTTTAAGATTCGATTCTTCCGATCTGGATAGTTCATCGCCCGATAGTGATCTTGATTTCGATATTGATATTAAGTTGGATTTGGCAATTCGGTTTTGTAGCCCATTTTTGATATTGAAAAGTCTAAGGCTTACTTTTTGAATTATTTGGTTCGTCTCTTGGTGATGATTTGGATCTTGGTATTGGTGTGGAGTTGAATACTCTATTCTTCCTGTGTTATGGTTCATGGTTCAGCCAAGTTAAAGTTGGTGTAATTGGGAAAATTCAGAAAATTCTCATTTCAGCATTTGTTCGCCATATAATGACTTTGTGGAGTGCTTCTACCTGATGATATGTAGCTATGGGTATTCATCGCCATAGATCAAGTATTGGATTGACCATATTAAGGCTATGGTTGTATTTCTCCAAGTTGCTCGAGTTTTGGCTATCACTAGTACTGTTTGCATCCTTGGTGAGTTCTAGGTTATGCCTTGTTGCATTATCCCTTTCAAAAGTTGTGGAGTTGATTGCTTGTGTCTTCATCTAGTGGGTTTTTCCACCACTATAATTATGTTCTTTGATGACATTTCAGCTTCAGCCTTTTGGGAACCTTTGATTATATTCTTGATTTATGATAGCGAGATTGGTTTGAGTGTTTGATACCCGCGAAGACTTATGGGCTTTAGTTTTGGGAAGTTGACTCTCTTGAATAGCAACTTGAAGTTTATGATAGGTTTTGTCTATATGGTTACTGCTTGTCAACAGGATCTGTTCGAATGGTTAAGATCGAGTAGTTTAGCTTCAGTGTTGGGATATTAGCTTGGGATTGCATAACTTGGTTGCATCCCTGTTTTGAGATTTGATTCTGTTGAGCATTCGTGGATAGGCTGACTAAGACTACTCATTGCCTACTGATGTCGCCCAAAATATACCTCCAGAAAAGTATAATGCGGTCGCTGTATCAAATATAGAACCCAACTAGGTTGGAGTCGATCCCATAGGGAATAGGACGAAAGTCTGTCGAATGCTAGTCTGAGTAATTGGCAAGTGAGTAAAACTGGGGGGTTTTTATTAAGTAGTAACAGTAACGATTGCTGGTTTTTGGATTTGTAAACAATAAGAGAAATACACAAGGACTGTGATCCCCAATAATTCCTTAACTCCACTGGTAACTTGTGCTAGCAAAACTATCCCGCTGCGTTGCATGCAAAATCTAACAAGATATGTTCATTTAAACGTCTCTCGACCTTGGTTAGACGAATTTCACTCTTCTCCTCTTGGTCTCTGAGTGTCGCATTACTAACCCTTGTCCTGGATCTCAGATAACTATCCCTGTTACGGCTCAAGTTATTAGATGAAGGTTTATAGCTTAAATCTCTGTTGTTATTCCCTTTTCCCAATCTCTACCTCTCTCCCGAGCAAGTTTAGAATACATGCAAGTTTCTAATGTTTGCAACCATTAGAAGATCAATCACAACTAAGGAAATAACAATACATGCATTCACAATGGTTCAGAATTGCTTTTCACTTAACCCGTTTCGTTAATTCCTCATGGTTCACACAACCCTAGTTGACGGGTTTAGCTACTCATGGTTCCAAGAACGCAAGAAGAATTCAATGAAGAAAACATAATTGTAAACTCACAATAAGAATAAAACTCTGAAATCTCAATATCAACAAAACCTTCGAATCGATGTTCCAAGATTACAAAATCAATAATATGTTTATGAACTCAAAAATAATGGTAAATAACTCTCAAAACAACGTCCTAACCAACCACGAACATAGGAAAATAAAAGTATATTTATAGATATAAGGTGAATCCTGTCCTAAAAAAAACAGGAAAATAGAGTCTGCACTTTTCTACGATACCGTGACTTGGTATCGTGGAACCAAGTCACATCACGTGGGTCCCTTCCATGAGAATCAGGCTTCTTCACAATCTTCAGGAGTCAACCCACGACACAGACCTACATCACGTAGGTCGACTCACGTGACGTAGGTCCTGCCGTGGAAATCAGTTAACTTGACAAACTTTCAGGAGTCGACCCACGACACGGACCTACTTCACATAGGTCAACTCACGTGATGTGAGTCTTGTCGTGAGTTACTCCTCTGGTATGGGCTTGTCTCTTTCGTCTTCAAATACTTCATCCTCGTGCATGATTCTTCTTTTTTGTCCATTTTACCTCCAAAAACCTATTCTCCTACAATATAGAACAGAAAACACATCATACCAACCAAACATACCCAAGTTATTGCATATTTTCCTTGTTTTAAGCATCGAAACTACCATGAAACCATGGCATATCAACACCCTCAACGTTGAATGTTTACATGTCCTCAGGCAAATAAAACAAAATACACACACACGATGCTTAACTAAGAGAAACCTAAGAGACCTACGGCAGTCGATTTATCACTTTTGGCATCAAAACTTCTCTGATCCCTCCTATTTGCAAATCAAAGCCATGGTGTGTATACATGTAGCATATTATCATGACACAAAAGGAATCAAGTGATGGCATCAGATTATGAACAAACAACTAAGCATATATGCAAATGACATTATCCAAACAAATAGCAGCTACCAATGCAACCCATATACTCTCACAACAAAGAATTCCCATACACTCACAGTATACCAATGAATATCAAAGTAGGGATTGGGTCAAAACACTCTCTCTCATAGCTAAGTTCAAACAATGTGCGTGAAATACCATAGGCTTGCCCTTATTTTCTATGCCTTAGTTTTTTGGATAGTTGGACTAGGATCACTATAAGACTTTCATCGGCTTGTAATGTAGGCTTGAGGACGGATGTGGTACATATGGATATGGTGACTCAACCCTCCTTGACACTACACAATTTTTTATTTTTTTAAAAAATTTCTATTTATTTCACTCATTTTTTTCTTCACACCCAAATCTGTTCTCTTTTTCTTTTTCTAACCCCTTCTTCATACCCAATCTAAACTACGCACCCCTATAATAGTCACCCTCAACTTAGGTGATTTGCCTGAGTTGTGGTACACAATGTCCAAGGAGGGACCAGAGCCAATACAGGTTCATTGTAAGTGAAAATGGGAAGGTGAATAGGCTAATTAAAGAAATAGTTCAATTAAGGCTCAAACTCAGGATCAAAGGATCCTTAATTCATTTGGTCGGGCATTTAGATTAAAAGTGGACTTATTCAAAAATGGCCTATGATCCTTTCCTAAACACTATCCTATAACCTAGGCAAGACTAACCGGGCAAGTTCTGGATCACACACACAAAGTAAACTAGATAATAACCTCACACACACATAGCACAGGGTTACACTATCAACGACTACCTATCTAATTAATGCATTGCTAGCTACAATCATGTTGCCTATAATACTAATGCCATAACCAGATCCAATAGGTGTCACAAACTAACATACTACACACACTGTTCAAAACCCCAATTTTCAGGAGGGGTGTCCTTTAAATAATCAAAAAGCATCATTATCATTCAAAATACATTCAAAATTGGACTGCACTAAGGTTTCCCTATTTTTCTCCTAATTGATCATGAAACCATAAACACTATAAATAACGACCTAAACATGCTGGTTCTACTATGATAGCACACTCTGGGGAAAAGAAAACACGGCAATAAAAAACCCTAAGTGGTGGTATACCCCCACTCCCAACTAAATAATGGTGCACTGTCCTCAGTGCACAGCTATCAATATAACAAGTGTAAGGGAGTGAAGACATACCTGTGGTTCCCTAGTTGCTGGATATGGGCCCATACACAGCGGGATCATCTATATTCTCTCTAGGATCCACACTAGGTGCTTACAGTGGGGGAGGTGGCTGACTAGAAGATGCTCCTCCCAAGTTTCTCTACTCATCTGCGATTTGACTAAGGTGATATTCGACTTGAGAGGCTTTCATATCCCTTCTTAGTTCCCTATCAAAATCATCACCACTCGTCTGCTGACCCTCTGGGCTACGTGGAGTCTTGGCCCTCTCCATAGGTGGCTCCTCATCCACAGACAAATCCACCTCGAGAACCGGTCTCATTGGGGCTGGTATGGGCATAGGTGGAATGACAAGGGTGCTCTCAGTGATAAAGATCTAACCTCCTCCCTCAATAAATCCACCTCCTATGTCCACCCTGTCGTATCAAGAATCTGTGTTGAACTCATTCGGTTAGCCATTCGTGTCTCAAAACTATCAATCCGCCCATGCAACTCTCTCATAAATCTATCCTTGGCCGCAATCATGTGGGCCTAAACTCTCACCTCTGAAGCTTCTACCGTGTTCCTGACCTATGGCTTAAGCTGGGATACTAACTTAGCCATCTGGGCCTCTGTGTGAGCCTGCCTCTCAAACATCTGGATCTGTCTATCAACCAATTACTACAGAAATTCCATCAAAATTGAGACTATACCAGATAGGGGTGGTGGAACTATAATGCCTGTAAACTCATCATCAATCACAGGGCCTATGCCCTCAGCAGGTACATGCACAGTCTCAGGCACCCTTACTGGTGCTGGAGTACTAACCAGCTCCTCTCTATCTCCAGGCTCTTCAAAAAGGGTCACGCCAGAAGATGTGGATGGTTCAGACCTCCTCGAAAAAACTAGGTTAGCCCCCCGCTGCTGCATCAACCCTATATCAGAAATACAGGTCACCTCAATATCATGATCAACTGTAGATATTGAGGCCACACCAGCAGTATTACATAACCCCTGGATCAAACATGGAAAAGAGATGTTGGTGAAGTCACGGAAAGCACGCTCATGGATCTCCTCAAAGATGTAGCGAGCGAAGTTAATGTCATAACCTTCTAGACTACTCGCTACCAGACTGCTCGATCAAGTGTGAGTGAATTATCTGTATTGGTGGGACCCAAATGGTGCCTTACAATCGACCACCAAAACTGTCCTGCAAAGTGAAGTGAGGACTTCTTAATGTCCAGCTTCCTAGCAACCCAACTAGCATCTGCACCATCCTCCGCTATGTCACCTGCAATCCACAGCAGTAACTCCAACCTTTGATCGATGTACCTTATTTTAGTCCTGTTTCTCACCATCTCCATGCGGTGATCAAATTCAATAGTCGTGGCTAGAATCTCCCTTTTTGGTACAAATAAGAACTTGTGGATAATCCGCTCGGATATGTCAACTTTGGTGCCACGAACCAAAATATGAGTTAGTGGTGGCTGGTCCCGATATCTCTGCTCATTAGATGTAATGAACGTTACCAACGCAGCATACAAAGCATAAAACTTGCTGACCAACTCACGGCTATAGCTACCCAAAGGCTCCGAGATCTACCCAAATCCATAGCGATCAAACAATGTTTTTATCTCAGGCAGTGCATTCACCTCATCAATCTGATACTGAGCCTCCTCCTTGATATTTCTTTGCCATGTACCTCGCTCAGTTCGTCATCCCTATCATAAATGTCTTTCATCCCATCAACACACCACCTCTTGTCATCACTTTGGACCATAGTTGTGGTCTGATGTGCATTCAAAGCTCTTTGGGAGGAGATAGTCGAATCCTAGACACCAGTACCAGAGACAGAAGCTGTCCCATCAGCCGCACTACTCTCACCGTATGCAGACTCATCTGTGCCCTCAGCATTCTTCTCAGACCCAGATACATCATCTTTGTGGTCATCACCATTACAGAAGCATCCATCCCCTCCTCAGACTGGGGGGTGAAATCTGAAGACTGATCAGGAGCAGCTAGTTTAGCAGGTTGTGGGGGCTGAGGAATATACTGAAGTGTAGCCCGAGCAGAAACTTGTGCCCTAGATTCTAGCCTCATTATGCGAGGTACAAGTGCATCATCATTGTAAAAACTCTCAAACACTTCCTCTAATCAACTTTTATCTGGCCCCGAAGGTTCATCACACAACCTTTTCGTAAATTTTGGGGTTTTTAGTTTAGAAGATGAACCTATATTTCCACATTTGGGGTTTATTTTTAGAGGTATTTTGGATTAAATGGTTTGGGTTTGGGTCAAATTTGGTTCAGGTTTGGGGTTCTGGGGTTTTGAAAATTTTGGGATTTTGGGGTTTATGAATTCGGCTAAATGGTGGTTGGGGATTGATGAATTTCAAAATTGATATATGGGAATTTAAGGTATGGTTGATTTAAAGTGGATGATTTGATGAATCTTTGAAAATAGGTAGGATGTTTGGATTCACATTCATGAGAATTTTGGTCGGATGTGGTCGAATTTTATGTTGTGCCTAAATAAGTAGGGTTGGGTCGGGTCGGATGTCAGATTTTAAGATAAGTTTAGTTTCCATGGAACATACCCACAGTACGTGGGTCTACCCACGTCACGTGGGTACCTATCATGGGTAGGATTCTGCAACCACAATTTTCTCTGATTCTCACGATACAAACCCATGTCACATGGATTGATCCACGTCACCTGGGTCCCTGTCGTGGGTCGAATTCTACAACCATAATTTTTATCTAATTCCTACGATACCAATACACGCTACGTAGGTTTTCCTACATCATGTGGTTCACCCTCATGGTTTTAACTACACAGTTTTCAGTTCACAACTTTATTTTCAACTCACGACTGGTAACAATCCTTGGGTTGCCTCCCAAGCAGTGCTTGATTTAATTTCATAGCACGACGTAGCTAGGTTGGTTACTCAGACTGCACCAACTATCCCATGGGTTGCCTGCCATGAAGTTCCTGATTTAATATCGCGGCATGACGTAGCTAGCTTGACTACTCAGATTTTATCAA
Organism: Capsicum rhomboideum; assembly: GCA_031232105.1. Taxonomy (NCBI): domain Eukaryota; kingdom Viridiplantae; phylum Streptophyta; class Magnoliopsida; order Solanales; family Solanaceae; genus Capsicum; species Capsicum rhomboideum. The sequence continues at coordinate 156,646,050 of CP124714.1, forward strand.
GACTAAGCTCCTCACATGTCCTTATTTCTTTCGTGATTCCCATAGAGTGCTTTACACGCTACCCATTGACCTTGAATAGAACATTATCATCACCTTTCAGCTTGATTGCTCCATGCAGAAACACCCTAACCACTGTGAATGGTCCAGAACATTTGGACTTTAACTTTTTAGGAAACAATCAAAGCCTGGAGTTGTAAAGTAGTACCAACTCTACTAGGTGAAACTCTCGTCGTTCAATCTTCCGATCATGATATAATTTCATCTTTTCTTTATATAGTGTTGAACTTTAATAAGCCCGAAGAAAAAAATCATCCATCTTATTCATCTGCTCTAGTCTCAATTTAGCCGAATCAATCCATTCCAGATTCAGCCTTTTTAATGCCCATAACGCCTTATGCTCAAGTTTGATAGGCAAATGGCACAATGTACCAAAACCAGCTGATACGGAGACACACCAATCGGTGTCTTGAATGCAGTTCAATATGCCCATAGTGCATCATCCAATATTCTTACCCAATCAGTCCTATTGGCATTTACTGTCCTCGCCAAAATAGACTTAATCTCACAATTTGACACTTCAACTTGCTCGCTTGTCTAAGGATTTGCAACCCTATGCTTGACACCATATTTTTCAAGAAAGGTTTTGAACAGCCAATTATAGAAGTGGGATCCTCTATCACTAATGATAACTCTAGGTGTATCAAATCGTGAAAATATGTTCCTTTTCAAGAATGCCGTGACACTTCTACTTTCATTATTGGGAAGTGCAATTGCCTCCACCTATTTAGAAACATAGTTGACGGCTACCAAATTATATTTCATCCCATGTGAGCTCACAAATGGGCCCATAAAATCAATTCCCCATACATTAAATAATTCGAGCTCAAGGATAGTTGTCATAGGGAGTTCATGTCTGCATGAGATATTCTTCCTCAAGGTGTGATAGGTGGTCAGCAACTTGATTCTCGGTTCTTTTTTGGTCCTTGACTTCAAAGTCAAATTCTTGTAGTAGAAGCACCCACCGAATCAATCTTGGCTTAGCGTCCTTCTTTGACATAAGATAGTGAAGTGTTGCGTAGTCTATATGCACAATCAAATTTGTACCAATCAAATAAGGTCAATATTTTTTGAAAGCAAAAACCACTGCCAACAGCTCTTGCTCAGTCACAGTGTAATTATTTTGGGCTGGATTAAGTGTCTTGCTCATATAGTAAATAGGATGTAGAATCTTTTCATGTTTTTATCCAAGGACTGCACCTAAGGCCACTCCGCTAGCATCACACATAACCTCAAACAGTAGCGTCCAATCCAGTGAGACAATAATCGGGGTAGAATTCAATTTCCCTATTAGACAATCAAAAGCTTTTAGGCATGTCTCATCAAACACGAAGTTCACCTCTTTCTCTAAAAGCTTGCATAATAGATGTGCAAACTTTGAGAAGTCTTTGATGAATCTTCTATAAAAAAACAGCATGACCTAAGAAACTTTGAATTCCTTTCACAGAGATAGGTGGAGGTAACTTTTCAATCACCTCAATCTTTGCCTTATCAACTTCAATACCTTTTTTTGATATGTGATGTCCCAACATGATACCCTCATTCACCATAAAGTGATATTTCTCCCAATTCAGCATCAAGTTGCACTCCTCGTATCTTTGCAATGCCTTAGCAAGGTGAGCCAAGCAATCATTAAAAGAGTCTCCCACAACCGAAAAATCATCCATAAATACTTCAATAGTGTCTTCCACCATATCATAAAAAATGGACATCATGCAACGATGAAAAGTTGTCGGTGCATTCAGGATCAAGTTGAATTTTATGAGTGCAAATACCGGGTGGAATCCCAATAATATCAGCGATGGACCAACCAATGGCCCTTTAAAATTTCTTCAATACCAAAACCAGACCCTCTACCTGTCATTCTGGCTAAATCAGCAAAAATAATTATGGGAAAAGTGTTATTGGCTCCCAAAAATGCATAGCGAAGATGAGATGGAAGAGCCTTAAGCTCCAAAACTAGAGGATCCATGATGGAAGGACGAGATGGTGGTGTTACCCTATTCTTCAGATTAAGATCAAGTTTGTTTGGAGCATAAGTGAATGATCCCCTACCAGCGAGCGCACCAACCATCTTATCATACTCCTCAATCCCATCACTATCAAATTTCATTATCACGACTGCAAGTGCTTTTACCCCTAACCTTTCTTCAATAGGAACGACTATGTCACTATCCTCAACTGTATCTATTATAGAAATCACCTGCGTATCTCTCGATTGCTTCATGGAACGACAGACATTAAAGGTGACATATTCATCATTCAACCTGAACTTCATCTGCCCGATTTCCATGTTAACCAAAGCACAGCCTGTAGCAAGGAAAGGTCCTCTCGGGATAATGGAAACCTCGAAATCAACTTCACAATCAAGAATCACAAAGTTAGCCAAAAAAATAAAAGATGCAACTTTTACCAAAACATCATACAGAATTCCCACTGGCTTTTTCATAGTTTTATCTGCCATAAGAAGCCTCATAGAAGTTGGTTTCGGTGCTCCCAACCCTAACTGCTTGAAAATGGCTAACTGCATCAAGTTAATGCTAGCACCCAAATCACACATTGCCTTTGTAAAGTTGTAATACCCGATAGTAAAAGGAATTGTGAAATCTCCCGGATCTTCCTTCTTTTCAACTAGGGAACACAAAGCAACTGCACTACAATGGTGCAAAATGTCAACCGACTCAAAACTGACAGCTCTCTTCTTCGTCACCAAATCTTTCATGAACTTTACATAACCTGGTATATGCTCTAAAGCCTCAATAAGAGGGATATTTATCGATAACTCTTTCAACATTGAAATAAATTTCTAGTATTTACCCTCCTTAGCCTTGGTTTTTAACCTTTGAGTAAAGAGAGAAGGAGGCTGTGGGATAGTTTTCAAAACTTGTGGAACCTCCTTCTCCTGCCTCTTTTCAGATTCAACTTCTTTATTAATACTGTTGGATTTTGAGTTGTATTGTCGTCTGATTCTAAATTCCCTAGCTCTAACTCAACATCTTTATGAACTACCACTGGTCTATCTTTCATACCACTATCTGTAAGAATAGGTGGGTCCACCGTACTCTTCCCATTTCTAGTGTTGATGGCCAAGCAATGACTATCATTCTTTGGGTTCTAGATAGTGTTGCTTGAAAGAGTTCCTGGTTGATGTTGGTTCAATACCACCGATATCTGTCCGAACTGTTTCTCCAACTAGTTTATTGCAGTTGAGTGAGACTCAAATTTTTAACTTATTCCCAAAATGTCCTCCCTAATTTCCTTCAAGTAATTTTCTTGATTTTCTGATCCTTTAACCAATTTGTTAAGAAGGTTTTCCATTCTTGAATTTCCGTAGTCAGCATCACGATTCCCTGGTGGAACATAAGCACCGCTCTTCTCTTTGTAATCATCTTTTCATTTCCAGTCTCATCACGATCTCGTTCTCTATATCTATATCCTAACTTATTGTAATTATCTCCATAATAGTTCCAACCTTGATTCCCTTGCCTCGTGATCCAAGAGTCTTGATTAGACCCTTGGCCCTTAGCTCAAAAACCCATCACTTCTCGATCCAAGTACTTAGCTTCCTCATCATATTTATAAACGTTATGCTTAGGTGTTTTACCTTATGCTCCTACGGCATGCACCTTCTCAGCATCTCTAATCGTAATCTGTTTGGCTAGAAAACCAATTTCTGTCCTCAGCTGTGCAACCTCTTGAGCTACAGATTCATCCAAAGCCCATTGTACTACTGATGCTCCAATAGCATACATACCAGCATATGTATCTGCCTCCCGAGTGTACCATCCTCGGTTGGTCTTAGTGATACAATCTAAAATCTCTGAAGCTTGCTCTCACCTCAGACTCATAAATGCTTTGTCAGTGATAGTATCAGCTACAGCCTTGGTATTTGCATTTAAAGACCTATAGAAGATTTCATGGAAGTTCCTACCACTCATCATATGATTTGGAACATTCTGCAGATACTTATTAAACCTTATTCATGTCTCATAAAGTGCTTCAGAATGTAGTTGTCTGAAGTTATAAATCTCATCCTTCAATTGTAGCATCTTGAGGGGTGGGAAAAATATCTCCAGAAATTGATTTCTCAACTCTTGCCAAGTAGTGATGGTGCCTCATGTTAATTCGATCAACCACAATGTCGCTTCTCTTGTTAGCGAGAACGGGAAGAATATTAACCGAATAGCCTCTTGGTCTATTCCAGGAAAATTATATGAAGTAGATACCCCTACAAAGTTCATTACATGCATGTTCGGATCATCTGTAGGGAGACCGACGAACATACCTTTTAAGTTTAATAGGTGGATCATGGCACTTGTAATGTCAAACTTAGTGCCCTGAGGTAACTCTAGTGGAATAATAGCACCAGTCTCAATCGGCTCAAAATAATCCACATCCTCTTCTTTGGGATCATCATAAATTGGTACATATGGTCTTTGAGGTGTTTGGTGCACCCTCAGCCATTTTTATCTCTCTTTAACATTAGCCAGACATTGTGTTGCTTCTTGCATAGCTCGATTATCTCTATCTTCTTGCCTAAGAGCAGCTTGCCTAGCTTGCTCTTCTCGTGTCAATCGAGTGGTAGTTTGGTCCACTGTTTCATAACCAACTGGATGGATTGGTTGGCTATGAATGTCTCCCGCGGCTGTAGGATCCTGAACTCCGTCAGTATTCACCATTCTTTGATTAGCTCTTAGTGTTCTTTCTATCTCAAGATCAAGAGGAATCAGGGGATTGCCTTGACTCCTAGTATTTGGTATACAATGGCGTGTGCCCTTAAAAGCATAGAAAAATAAATCCAATCAACTCCAACAAGCAAACTACTCAACTTCCATAATCATAATTCCCCGACAACGGCGCCAAAATTTGATTTCACCCAAAATATACCTCCAGAAAAGTATAATGCGGTTGTTGTATCAAATATAGAACCCAACTAGGTTGGGGTCGATCCCACAGGAAATAGGACAAAATTCTATCGAATGCTAGTCTGAGTAATTGGCAAGTGAGTAAAACTGAGGGGGTTTGTGATTAAGTAGTAACAGTAACAATTGCTGGTTTTTGGATTTGTAAACAATATGAGAAATACACTAGGACTGTAACCCCAATAATTTCTTAACTCCACCGGTTATTTGTGCTAGCAAAACTATCCCACTGCATTGCATGTAAAATCTAACAAGATATGTTCATCTAAACGTCTCTCGGCCTTGGTTAGACAAATTTCACTCTTCTTTTCTCAGTCTTCGAGTGCTGCACTACTAACCCTTATCCTGTATCTCAAATAACTATCCCTGTTATGGCTCAAGTTATTAGATGAAGGTTGATAGCTTCAAATATCTGTTGTTATTCCCTTTTCCCAATCTCTACCTCTCTCTCGAGCAAGTTTAGAATACAGGCGAGTTTCTAACATTTTCATCCATTAGAAGATCAATCACTACGAAGAAAATAACAATACATTCATTCACAACGGTTCAGAATTGCTTTGCACTTAACCCATTTCGTTAATTCCTCATGGTTCACAAAACCCTAGTTGATGGGTTTAGCTACTCATGGTTACAAGAACACAAGAAGAATTCCATGAACAAAACATAATTGTAAACTCATAATAAGAAGAAAACTCTGAAATCTCAATATTAATAAAACCCTAGAATCGATGTTCCAAGATTACAAAATCAATAATATGTTTATAAACTCAAAAATAATGGAAAATAACTCTCAAAACAATGTCCTAAATAACCACGAACATAGGAAAATAAAAGGGTATTTATAGATACAAGGTGAATCCTATCCTAAATAAAATAGGAAAACATATCGACACTTTTCCACGATACCGTGACTTGGTATCGTGGAACCAAGTCACATCATGTGGGTCCCTGCCATGAGAATCAGGCTTTTTCTCAATATTCAAGAGTCAACCCACGACACAAACCTACATCATGTAGGTCGACTCACGTGACGTGAGTCCTATCGTGATTCACGCCTCTGGTCTTGACTTGACTCTTTCGTCTTCAAATACTTCATACTCGTTCATGATACTTTCTCTTTGTCCATTTTGCCTCCAAAAATCTATTCTCTTGTAATATAGAACAGAAAATACATCAGACCAACTAAACATACCTGAGTCATTACATATTTTCCTTGTTTTAAGCATAGAAAGTGCCATGAAACCACGACATGTCACTTATCGGTTTAGTTATCTTCAGTTCAGATGGGTTATACTTGATAAATGCTTAGAAGTTGGTCCATTAGCATATGGTATTGGTTTCTACTACTCTTGGCATTGATTCTAGTGTATGTCAGAATTTTAAGTGTTATGTCAGCAGAAAGAGTGTGCTTAAGTTAGGGCTTAGCATGGTTTCACCCATAAGGGTAGGGTATTCTGGGGCAGATCATTCATTTTTGATAGTTTATGCCTCAGACACATGACTTTTGGATTCGATGGCTATTTGGACTAGTTGTAGCTTTTGATAGAGATCGTAGGCTTTCATCGTCTCCATTTGTATGTCCAGGTAGCACATTATGGGCTTATTTTGATGCTTGGCATTATGGGTTTTCAGTGGATCAATTTTAATTTGTCAAGAATGGTGTGATGGGATTGTGAGGACAGGACTCGAATGATATTTTGTGTGGTTCGGAGTAGACATCAAGTTTAGAAGATAATAAAAAGTTAGATTTGGAGTTTAGAGTTAGCTGTATGGTTCATGCCATGGGTTGCCGTTATCTTGGTTGAGTTTTTGCTTGGTTGTACTTGTATTGGTGTGATATCCTTGTGTTGTGGTTTGGTTTTGCATGCATCATCCGTTCTTGATTCAGTTGGTGGCCAGTTGGTTGTTGAGGTTGAGTTTTGGTTGTTTGATAGGTAAAGTAAGGAAGTTTGTTGAAAAAGGGATACCTATAGCAAAATCCCTTGGAAGCTTTATTTCTTCTTAGATTTTATCTGGGGAGTCTGATGTGCCATGGTTATATGGCACTTTCGATGCTTAAAACAAGGAAAAGATGCAATAACTTGGGTGTGTTTTGTTGGTATGATGTGGTTTCTGTCCTAATTTGCAGGAAAACAGGCTTTAAAGGCAAAATGAGCAAAAGAGGAAGAATCAAGCCCGAGAACGAAGTGAGGGATGAAGAAAGAACAAAAGGCTGAAATGAAGAAGATTTCACGCCACAAGTCACGTGGCGTGGAATAAACTCACGTGGCGTGAGTTGATATCATGACTTGAGTCCAGATGCTGAAAAATTAGGATGCTTTCCACGGCAGGGGTCACGTGGCGTGACTGACACCCACGTGACGTGGAAGCCTGCCGTGAGTTCACTTCAGAGATCCCAAAAAAGGGCCTGATTCCCACGATACAAGTCACGTGTCGTGACTTGATTCCACGACACCAAGTCACGACACCGTGAAAGATGCCGACTTTGTTCTCCTATTTTGTTTTGGATAGGACTAGTTTTGTATCTATAAATACTCCTAGGTAGTCTTAAGTGCGGGAGTTGGACAATTTACTACTTTAAGAGTTATTTTACATTGTTTGAGACTTATATTTTGGTTTTGTAGTTACAAACCCTAATTCTGAAGTTGATTAATAATTGAAATTTTAGGTTTTCCTTCATTCTTGTGAGATCATAATTATGCTTTCATCTTTGGATTATTCTTGTGTTCTTGCAATTATGAGTAGCTAAACCCATCAACTAGGGTTGTGTGAACCATGAAGAATTAACGAAACCAGTGAAGTACAAAACAACTTTGTACTGCTGTGTATGCATGTATTGTTGTCTCCTTCGTATTAATTGCTTTTCTAACGGTTGAAAATGTTAGAATCTTGCCTGTATTCTAGACGTGCTCGAGAGAGAGGTAGAGATTGGGAAAAGGAGATAACAACAGAGATTTGGAGCTGCTAACCTTCATCTAATAACCAGAGCCTTAGCGGGAAGGGTTATCTGCAATCCAGGACAAGGGTTAGGAGTGCGACACTTGGAGACCGAGAGGAGAAGAGTGAAATTCGTCTAATGACAGTCGAGAGACAGTTAGATGAACCTAACTTGATAGATTTTGCATGCAGTGCAGTGGGGCCGTCTTGTTAAGCATAAGTCACCGGTGGAGTTAAGGAATCATTGGGGATCACAATCCTAGTGAATTTCTCTTATTATTTACAAACGCGATATCAGTCTACATTCGTCATAGTCACCATTTACTAGCAAAACCCCCCAGTTTTAGTTACTTGCCAGTTATTCCTTCCAGTAGTCTACTCATACTTCGACCTATCCCTGTGGGATCGAGTCCAACCTAGTTGGGTTCTATATTTGATTAAGCGATCGCATTGTACTTTTTTGGAGGTATACTTTGGGCGACAACAAATTTTAGCGCCGTTGCCGGGGAATACGTTTACGAAGTTGAACATTATTGGTTGGAGGTGATTGGGTGTGTTCTTATATACTCTCAAGGGCATACGCTGGTGTATGCCAAATACTAGGAGTCAAGGCTATCCTCTGATTCCACTTGATCTTGAAATTGAAAGGACTTTAAGTGCTAATCAGAGAATGGTAAATACTGAAGGAGTCCAGAATCCCGCAGTTGCGGGGGATGTTCACAATCAGCTAATGCATCCGGCTGGTCAGGAAACAGCGGAGCAAACTACTGCTCGATTGACCCGAGAAGAGCATGCTAGACAAGCTGCTCTTAGACAAGCAGAAAGAGATAATCGAGCTATGCAGGAAGCAGCACAGCATCTAGCTGATGCTGAAGAGCGACAAAGAAAATTAAGAGAACAACCAAGACAACGTGTGCCTATTTATGATGATCCTGAAGATGAATATGTGGCCTATTTTGAGCCGATTGAGAATGGTGCTATTGTTCCACCTGAGTTACCTCCAGGCACTAAGTTTGATATTACTAGTGCCATGATCCATCTGCTGAACTTGAAAGGTGTGTTTGCGGGTCTTCCTACTGATGATCCAAACATGCATGTTATGAACTTTGTGGGGGTCTGCACATCATACAATTTTCCTGGAGTTAACCAAGAGGCGATTCGGTTGAGGTTGTTCCCCTTTTCTCTTACAGGAGAAGCCACGTTATGGTTGGCTGAGCTACCACGAGGTTCTATCACTACCTGGCAGGAATTGAGAAATCAATTCTTGGAAAGATTTTTCCCACCATCCAAGATACTGCAGTTAAAGGAAGAGATCTACAATTTCTGACAGCTTCATTCGGAAGCACTCTATGAAACATGGTTGAGGTTCAAGAAAAAGTTGCAGAACGTGCCTAATCATAGGATGAGTGGTCGAAATTTACTTGAAATCTTCTACAGAGCTTTGAATGTCAACACAAAGGGGGTAGCAGATACTATCACTGGTGGAGCATTCATGAGTCTGGGATGGAACCAAGCTTCAAAGATATTGGATCGTGTCACTAAGACCAACAGAGGATGGCATACTCGGGAGGCAGATATGCCGGTTGGGACATATTCTATTGGAGCTTCAGCAGCTCAAAGGGCATTGGATGAATCTGTGGCGCAAGAGGTTGCTCAGTTGAGGACGGAGATTGGTCTTCTGGCCAAACAGATAGCTGCTAAAGATGCAGAAAAGGTGCATATTGTTGGTGCACAAAGCAAATCAGTTAGACATGATGATAGTGAGTCAGATGAAGAGGCGAAGTATCTAGATTGTGAAGTGGCGGGTTTTCGAGCCAAGGGCCAAGGGTCTAATCAATACTCTTGGAACTCAAGGCAAGGGAATCAAGGTCGGAACTATTATGAGGACATCTACAACAAATCGCGATACAGAGATTGTGAACGGGACCGTGATGGTGATTGGAGGCAAAAAGATGATCATAGAGAAAAAAATGAAACTTATGTACCGCCTGGAAGACGTGATGAGGAGTCTGGAAATTCGAGGATGGAGGAACTTCTAAATAAATTGGTAAAAGGAGCAGAAAGTCAGGAAGAATTGCTTGAAAGAAATTAGAACTGACATCTCGGGCATAAGTCAGAAAGTGGAGTCTCACTCGACCGCCATCAAACAGTTGGAGCAACAGTTTGGGCAAATTTCAGTGGCACTGAATCAACGTCAGCCAGACACCCTTCCAAGTAATACCGTCCAGAATCCTAAAAATGATAGTCATTGCCTCGCCATCACTACTAGAAGTGGGAAGTGCACGACAGATCCACCTATGCCTTCCAACAGTAGTATGCCTAAGGATCGAGTGGTTATCAATGTTGAAGTTGAGTTAGAGTCAGATAATGCAAAGGGTAGCAAGGTTCCAAATCAGCAGGATGATAGCGACAATGCAAAATCTGAGAAGAGGAAGGAGAATGAGGTACCAAAAGTACTCAAAACTATTCCGCGACCTCCTCCTCCCTATCCTCAAAGGTTGAAGAAAAAGGCGGAGGAAGGAAAGTATCATAAGTTCATAACCATGTTGAAGGAACTGTCAGTTAACATCCCTCTTGTAGAAGCATTAGAGCAGATGCCAGGCTATGCCAAGTTCATGAAAGACTTGGTGACTAAGAAGAGAACGGTCAGTTTTGAGCCTGCAGATAACATTCACCATTGTAGTGCAATTGCGTCACGATCCTTAGTTGAAAAGAAAGAGGATCCAAGAGCGTTCACAATCCTGTGTACTATTGGGTCATACGACTTTGCTAAAGCACTGTGCGATTTAGGTGCTAGCATCAACCTAATGCCATTAGTCGTGTTTAAGCAGTTGGGGTTGGGTGCACCAAAACCAACCTCCATGAGACTTCTCATGGATGATAGAACTGTGAAAAAGTCGGTGGGCATTCTGTACGATGTTTTGGTAAAGGTTGCTTCTTTCATATTTTCGGCTGATTTTGTGATCCTCGATTGTGAGGTTGAGTTTTAGGTTCCCATCATACTGGGGAGACCATTACTTGCCACTGGTCGTGCACTAGTTGATATGGAAACCGGGCCAGTTAAATTTTAGATTGAATGACGAGCAGGTTACTTTCAATGTCTGTCGGTCAATGAAGCAGCCAAAAGATAAGAGAGTCATTTTAGTGATAGATGCGGTCGATGATATTGAAGTTGCCGTGCCCATTGAAGAAAGGTTGGGAGTAGAACCTCTGGCTACAGTGATCATGAACTTTGAAGACGATGGTATAGAAGACTATGATGAGATGGTGGGTGCGCTAGCTGGTAAAGGAGCGTACACTTATGCGCCCAAGAAACTGGATCTTGATTTAAAGAATAGGGTAACTCCACCAGCTCGTTCATCTATAGAGGAGCCTCCAGTGTTAGAGCTTAAGCCTCTTCCGGCCCACCTTCGATACATATTCTTGGGAGCCAATAATACCTTGCCTGTGATTATTTCTGCTAAGCTGGCGGAATGGCAAGTAGCGGCTTTGGTTTCGGTTTTGAGAAGATTCAAGAGGGCCATTGGTTGGTCCATTACAGATATCATAGGTATTCCACTCGGCATTTGCACTCATAAAATTCAACTTGTGCCAGAATGCGTCCCTAGCATTGAACACCAGCGTCGTCTAAACCCACCTATACAAGAGGTCATAAAGAAAGAGATCATCAAGTGGTTGGATGCAGGAGTGATTTACCCTATTGCTGATAGCAAGTGGGTAAGCCCGGTTCAATGTGTGCCGAAAAAGGGAGGAATCACGGTGGTTCTGAATGACAAAAATGAGTTGATTCCAATAAGACCAGTGACTGGATGGAGAGTTTGCATGGAATATCGGAAGCTAAATTCATGGACTGAAAAGGATCATTTTCCTATGCCCTTCATGGACCAGATGTTAGACCGTCTTGCTGGAAGAGGATGGTATTGTTTTCTTGATGGATATTCAGGGTATAACCAGATCTTTATTGCCCCCGAAGACCAAGAAAAGACCACTTTCACTTGCCCATATAGGACGTTCGCATTCAAGAGGATGCCCTTCGATTTGTGTAATGCACCGGCCACCTTCCAACGCTGTATGATGTCTATTTTCTCCGACATGGTGGAAGACACTATCGAGGTGTTTATGGATGATTTTTCTGTAGTAGGTGACTCATTTGAGGACTGTTTGGCACACCTTGCTAATGTGCTGCAAAGATGCGAGGAGTGCAACCTAGTGCTGAATTAGGAAAAGTGTCACTTTATGGTCAATGAAGGTATCGTATTGGGGCATCAGATTTTGAAGAACGACATGGAGGTGGATAAGGCAAAATTGAAGTAATTGAGAAGCTACCTCCACCTATCTCTGTAAAAGGCATTTGGAGTTTTCTGGGTCATGCTGGTTTTTACAGAAGGTTCATCAAAGACTTCTCCAAGATTGCTCATCCCTTGTGCAAACTTTTAGAGAAAGAGGTGAAGTTCGTGTTTGATGAAGCATGTCTTAAATTGTTTGAGTGTCTGAAAGAGAAGTTGGTGTCAGCTCCTATCATTGTGTCACCGGATTGGACGAAGCCTTTTGAGGTTATGTGCGATGCTAGTGGAGTGGCTTTGGGAGCAGTTCTGGGTCAGAGACTTGATAAGATATTACATCCGATCTACTACGCTAGCAAAGTGCTTAATCCAGCTCAAAAGAATTTCACTGTGACTGAGCAGGAGTGTTTGGCAGTAGTCTTTGCTTTCGAGAAATTTAGATCGTACTTGATTGGCACTAAGGTGATTATGCACACATATCATACGGCTCTTCGGTATCTTATGTCGAAAAAGGTTGCTAAGCCAAGACTGATTTGGTGGGTATTGCTGTTGCAAGAATTTGACTTTGAAGTCAAGGATCGAAAGGGGACCGAAAATCAAGTGGCTGACCATCTGTCACGGGAGGAGGCCATGCTTAAATTGAAAGATGATCTTGAAATTGATGATACTTTTCCAGACGAGCAAGTGCTTGCAACATCCCAAGATTTAATCCCGTGGTTTGCTGATTTTGCCAACTTTTTGGCAAGTGATCTAGTCCCGGAGGATATGACATATCAGCAGAGAAGAAAGTTCATATATGAGGTAAGAAAATTCTTTTGGGATGAGCCATATTTGTTCAGAGTGTGTGTTGATGGCATTATTCGAAGATGCATCCCAGAGGTCGAAATGATGAGTATTTTGGAGGCATGTCACTCATCTCCAGTAGGGGGTCATCATAGAGGTGCAAGGACTGCCCATAAAATCTTGCAATGTGGGTACTATTGGCCCAGCATTTACAAGGATTCTCATGACTATGCTCGCGCTTGTGACCGGTGTCAAAGGCAAGGTAATATTTCACGTAGACACAAACTTCCCATGACTACGATTCTTGAACTTGAATTATTTGATGTGTGGGGAGTTGACTTTATGGGTCCATTTGTGAGCTCACATAGAATGAAGTATATCTTAGTGGCTGTTGACTATGTTTCTAAATGGGTGGAGGCAATTGCGCTTCCCAATAACAAAGGAAGAAGTGTCATAGCTTTCTTGAAAAAGAACATTTTTGCATGATTTGGGACACCTCGAGTTATTATTAGTGATGGCGGATCCCACTTTTGCAACCGGCTGTTTAAAGCTCTTCTTGAAAAATATGCTGTAAAGCATAAGGTGGCCACACCTTACCATCCGCAGACAAGTGGGCAGGTTGAGGTATCAAATCGTGAGATCAAGTCTATCTTAGCAAAAACAGTCAATGCTAATAGAATTGATTGGGCTCGTAGATTGGATGATGTATTATGGGCATATCGGACAGCTTTCAAAACACCGATTGGTGATTCACCCTATCAGTTGGTTTTTGGAAAAGCTTGCCATTTGTCCGTCGAACTGGAACATAAAGCATTGTGGGAATTGAAGAGGTTGAATTTAGACTGGAATGAAGCGTCTAAAATGAGATTGGAACAGATGAATGAGATGGATGAATTTCATCTCCGGGCTTATGAGAGTTCAGCATTGTATAAAGAAAAGATGAAATTGTATCATGATCGTCCAATTGAGAATCGAGAGTTTCATCCGGGAGATTTGGTGCTGCTGTATAACTCCAAGCTTCGCCTGTTTGCTGGAAAATTAAAATCCAAATGGTCTGGCCCGTTCACGGTAGTTCGGGTATTCCCACATGGTGCTATTGAGTTGAAATGAGCAGATAATATCCTATTCAAAGTCAATGGACAATGTGTTAAGCACTATGTAGGAGTTCCAGAAGAGATAAGGACGATTGAAGAACTTGAACTTGATGAAGTCTGAGTATCCCAGTTAGACATGTCGTGCCGCAACGTTAAATCAGGCGCTTCATGGGAGGCAACCCATGGGCTAGTTGGGGAAGTCTGAGTATCCCAGTTAGCCATGTCGTGCCGCGATGTTAAATCAAGCGTTGATTGGGAGGCAACCCAAGATTTTGTTATTAGGAGATTGGATTATTAAGTAGCAGTCAGTTGGAAATCACAAATTCTCCCAAAAGTGGTGAAATTTCCTCCACGACATGAATCACGCCACGTGATTGGTTTCTACGCCACGTGTATGACATCATCAAACTCAGAAGAAAGATGTCCAGGTTCTGAATCAGTCTCACGGAGGTAGTTCACGTGACGTGGATAGGATCCACGCCACGTGACTGGTGTCGTTAAAATCAGACACCCAGTCCAGTTACAGTACACCAATCACGACAGACTCCACATCACGTGGGTGTCAGTCACGTGGCGTGGGTCATGTCGTGAATCATAAAACCACCGAAAATCAATATTCGACCCGACCCGAGCCCAGTTTTTCCAAAATAAATCCAAAACCCTTTCTTCTTCACCCGATTTATATCCGATTCAAAAACTTTCTTCCCCACCTTAACTTCATTCATCTTAAACCCTAAAATTCTAATCTCATTTACTTTCCTCCATTAAATCCAAATTCCTTCTCCCCCAAACTCCAAAAATTCAAAAACCATATCCCAAACACTGACCAAATCCGTTCCCTATTCGGAAATCCAAACCCCATTACCAAGTAGGTCCGAAAAATCCGAAACAACCTTACCAAACCCAACCCAAATCCGACCCCATACCCAAAAAATTTTATCCAAACCCGTTACCATGCCTCCAAAATCCAATCCCAAAAGTGACCACCTTGATACATCATCCCGGATCCGGACTAAAAACCCGGACTTACCGACACATCTGAGGGATGAACCCACTGACTCTAAACCAAGTGGGTCTGTGGAAGAATTTGAGATTAGTCAGGATGACACGGCCTTATTCCCACGGGCTAAGAGGTTACAGATGCGGGCCCGAGCGGCTGCCCGAGCAGCAAGTCAGACGGTCCCACCACCTGCTGCGCCAGTTATTCCACCTGAGTCGTGTGAGTCCGCCCCCAGTCTGAAGAGGGGGAGGAGAGTTCTAAGTCAGGGTCAGGGTCTGCGGCTGAGGGAACTTTAGTGCAGTTCAGTTTTGAAAAATTTCTTATGTGTTTTTGTTGCTAAGGATACCCCTCCTGAAATTTTGGTTGGAAATTGACATGCTTTGTGTGTGACTGCTGATTGGATCTTGTTATGGCACTAGAATTATAGGTAAACAACCGTAGCTAGCATTGCATGAACGGATAGGTAGTAGTTTGTAAGATAACCCTGTGCTATGTGCGTGTGAGGTCACTACTTAGTTAGCTGTGTGTGTGCGATCCAGAACTTGCCCGGTTAGTCTTACCTAAGTTATAAGATAAGGATTAGGAAAGGATCATAGGCCGTTGTTGAAATAGTCCACTATTAGCCTAAATGCCAAACCAAAAGAATAAGTATCCCTTGATCCCAACTTTTGAGCCGTAATTGTCCTATTTCTTTCATTAGCCTATTCACCTTCCCATTTTTAAATCACAATGAACCTGTCTTGGCCCTGGGCCCTCCTTGGAAACTGTGTACCTCAACTCAGGCAAATAGCCTAAGTTGAGGGTGGCTATTATAGGGGTGCGTAGATTGAGTTGGGCATGAAGAAGGGTTAATAAAGAGAAAAAAAATTTGTGTGTGAAAAAAAAAAGGGGGTATATGTGTTTAAAGTTGAGGAGGAAAAAAAAAACCACACCCAAAGTCTGAGAATAAAGAATGAAGAACAAGGGATAATAAAAATGAAAAAGGTTGGAAGTGGGAGCCAAAAATAGTGTAGTGTCAAGGAGGGTTGAGTCACTATATCCATATGCACCATACCTGTCCCTAAGCCTACATTATAAGCCAAGTAAAGTCCTATAGTGATCCTAGTCCAACTGTCTGAAAAATAAGGCGTAGAAAATAAAGGAAAGCCTATGGTATTTAACGCACACTGTCTTAACTTCTTTTTGAGCGTGAGTGTTTTGACCTCGTCCCTATGTTGATATTCATTAGTATATTGAGAGTGCATGTAACTTCTTTGATTGTAAGGGCACATGGGTTGCTTAATTAGCTGCTAGTTGTTCTGGAAGTGTCAATTGCATATACGCTTAGTTGTTTATGCATAATTTGGTGCCATCACTTGATCCCTGCTATGTTATGATTCTGCACTGCTTACATACACACTTTGGTTCTACTTTGAAAATAGGAGGGGTTGGAAAAGTTTTTGTATCAAAAAGCAACAAGTTGACTGCCATAAGTCCCTTAGGTTTCTCTTAGTTAAGCATTGTGTTGGTATAGTTTTATGTTGTTCGCCTGAGGACATGCAAACATTCAAAGTTGAGGGTGTTGATGTGCCATGGTTATATGGAAATTTCAATGCTTAAAACAAGGAAAAGATGCAATAACTTGGGTGTATTTTGTTGGTATGATGTGGTTTCTGTCCTAATTTGCAGGAAAACAGGCTTTAAAGGCAAAATGAGCAAAAGAGGAAGAATCAAGCCCGAGAATGAAGTGAAGGATGAAGAAAGAACAAAAGGCTGAAATGAAGAAGATTTCACGCCACAAGTCACGTGGCATGGAATACACTCACGTTGCGTGAGTCGATATCGTGACTTGAGTCCAAATGCTGAAAAATTAGGCTGCTTTCCACGGCAGGGGTCACGTAGCGTGACTGACACCCACGTGACGTGGAAGCCTGCCGTGAGTTCACTTTAGAGATCCCAAAAAAGGGCCTGATTCCCACGATACAAGTCACGTGTCGTGACTTGGTTCCACGACACCAAGTCACGACACCGTGAAAGATGCCGACTCTATTCTCCTATTTTGTTTTGGATAGGACTAGTTTTGTATCTATAAATACTCCTAGGTAGTCCTAAGTGCGAGAGTTGGACAATTTACTACTTTAAGAGTTATTTTACATTGTTTGAGACATATATTTTGGTTTTGTAGTTACAAACCCTAATTCTGAAGTTGATTAATAATTGAAATTTCGGGTTTTCCTTCATTCTTGTGAGATCATAATTATGCTTTCATCTTTGGATTATTCTTGTGTTCTTGCAATTATGAGTAGCTAAACCCATCAACTAGGGTTGTGTGAACCATGAAGAATTAACAAAATCGGTGAAGTGCAAAACACTTTGTACTGCTGTGTATGCATGTATTGTTGTCTCCTTCGTATTAATTGCTTTTCTAACGGTTGAAAATGTTAGAATCTTGCCTGTATTCTAGACGTGCTCGAGAGAGAGGTAGAGATTGGGAAAAGGAGATAACAACAGAGATTTGGAGCTGCTAACCTTCATCTAATAACCGGAGCCTTAGCGGAAAGGGTTATCTGCAATCCAGGACAAGGGTTAGGAGTCCGACACTTGGAGACCGAGAGGAGAAGAGTGAAATTCGTCTAATGACAGTCAAGAGACAGTTAGATGAACCTAACTTGTTAGATTTTGCATGCAGTGCAGTGGGGCCGTCTTGTTAAGCATAAGTCACCGGTGGAGTTAAGGAATCATTGGGGATCACAATCCTAGTGAATTTCTCTTATTATTTACAAATGCGATATCAGTCTGCATTCGTCATAGTCACCATTTACTAGCAAAACCCCCCAGTTTTAGTTACTCGCCAGTTATTCCTTCCAGTAGTCTACTCATACTTCGAACTATTCCCTGTGGGATCGAGCCCAACCTAGTTGGGTTCTATATTTGATTTAGGGACCGCATTGTACTTTTTCAGAGGTATACTTTGGGCGACATTAGAGTCTCTCTCGGAGCATACAGGCCATCCTTTCAAGCTTTCAGACTCTTTCTATCTATTGACTTTTACGGATGAAAGTCCTTTTAGTAGTGGATGTTGTAATGACCCTCCAGGTTATTTTCTCAATTTTTTTGCATTTCTTGCATTTTGAGCCTTCTGATAGTGGCTATAGGTCAATTATGACTTTTTGAAACTATCGGTTCAGTTATCGGATAGTTCGTTTGAGTTTTTGGCTTATTTCCCTATTTTGGAACTTTCGTTATTAAGTAATTGGTATCAGACTAAAACTCCTAGTAATCAATCTTGGATGGATATTTCAACTACGCCATCAGCTCTGAACATTTATTTTAGGGTAGGGGACCCTTGGACAGGGTCCCAAGGGTTTCGAACTCATTTTGGGCTATTGGGTAGATTTGATGAAAAATAGAACTATAGGTGTGTGCCCCACATTTAATCAAAACGACCTTGGATGGAAATTTTTATGGTTGCATTGAGTCCAAAATGTAAAATTAAGTATGGCAGCATAGCTTTTTGTGCACACAGGGGTTTCGAACGAATCTCAAGCACCCGATCGGAGTCCACTTAAGCAGTCATTGCTTTAACGACCTCGAGCCGTTTTAGCAACCGTAGTTGTTTAGAGGAGGTCCGCTTAAGAGAACGTCTCTTTAGCGACCCAGGTGCTACTTTAACAACCACTCACCTTCAGCACAGGCCGTTTTAGCGGTCAGTAGCTGCTTTAGCTGTGGCTGCTTTAGCAGCCAAGTGACCGCTTTAGCGGCACCTAGAGGTGTTAAATTCCCTTCTTCACCCAATTTTCTCTCATTTCTCAACCCTAATTCCCCCATTTTTTGAGAGCATGGGACATGGGAAAGTGTAGGTAATTATCCATTGAAGCAAAGGTAAGCTTGCTCAATGCTCCTTGGTCATTTTCGATTAATTTCCCCGTCAAATTCTATCCTTTTTCATTGTAAATTCTTAGAAATTAGGGCTTTAACTCCTAAACTTTTGAGCCCTGATTTATGCTCCGTTTGTGCTCAACTTTTGAGCACACATTCCTTGTCCTTCGAGGGACCTCGTGATGGATTCAATTTTTGGATTCCATTAGCGGGCCCCACGGGCCCATTTTTTACCCAATTTTGGGTCCAAAGATTTATATTGCAATATGGGTATCATTTTACTTGTAATGATGTGTAGGTTATTATTTTTATAGTTTGACGTCGATTCGGGCTTGTGGAGTGAAGATGTGTGAATTATGGATGATTCATGACTTGCGATTCGTCATCGAGGTAGGCTTCGGTTTACTTTTCTCTATGAGATTGTGTATAGTATAGATTACATGCTAGGTAGGAATTATAGGATATGTTTATGACTAGTATATCAAGACTTGGCCTAATTAGGGATTTGGGATAGAAATGTGATCCGAACCTTAGCATTAGATACCCGTTATGGCCCTAGAATCCTATTACCCTTAATTATAAGCATGTTAACCATAATCTGATATTAAGGATCCTTTAGTATAAGGTTAAACTTTGTACTTAGTGATTTGTGTGGTGTTTCCCCCGATTAGATCCTTGTAATGGCTTTATGCCCTTGATTACCGTAGTTGTTCGAGTTATGGGACTTTGTTATGTTGATTGCATACTGTTAGGCCCAGGCCATGGTTATGATACTAGTTGGCCTCCAGGTGAGTGTTTTATCCTTAAAGAGGATGTGATTCTAGTTTATAGACGCTTAGGCGCTTATGGTTGAATTATTTGGATACTGGTGATGGTATACATACTTTTAGGCGCATTCATGCTCATTTAGTGGTACGATTCCAACCAAAACCTTGATTTTACTATTGTTTCCTAAAAGGGATTTATTGCCACTTTTCACTTTAAAAATTGATCCTTTTATAACGGAAGCCGTACCACCTTTATTATTAGTTTATGAGCATTTTAAACTAAAAATGATGTTTTGAAAATTTGACTGAGACTGATTCTGGTCCATTATTGATCCACTCTCATTTTACCACTACTATTTACTTCGGTCGAGGGAGATTCTGACCCTTTCTATATGATCACATCGATATAGTCCCAAACTTGATCTCGGGCAATGTATTTATAGATTTACACTCTTTTAGTCACGGTTAGAGTTAATCCACTTATTATTTTTATACATCTCTCAGGTACTTGATGGAGTATATTGATTATGATGATTATTGGAAGTCCTGGTTTGGGACCAGGTAGCATATATGGATATCTCGAGTCCCTTAGGGTGCCCTTCATTTCGTGAGACACAGTGCAAGAGAAGAGTGATCGTCGTAGGTCCTGCCTTTGTGAGCTACTGAGCTGGAGGAGGTGTATACACTTGTTATGATATGGCACTTGGATCGGTTATGATATTTATGATTTATGTTGCTTTCATTCATTCACATGCATTGCCTATCACCAGTATATTTTTTTGGCGCCTATATCTATCGTTCTTATGGGGGCCTATATAGGTACAGGTTATGGTTGTTGTTTACTGAGTGATTTTGTGAACCTTTCAGGCTTATGGGGGTCCAGTTAGGTATTTGTGTTTCTAGTCTAGCTGGTTACTTTATTATTGGTTATTATGGTTAGTTCGTGGCAGGATGAGTATGGACTGGTACCCAAGATTGGCGGTATGCTTCTGATTCCCTTCTTTATTATGATAAATTACATTATTGATAGATCACCTCATGATTAGTCACCCTTTGGTTAGAGGTTTGAGTATGCTAATATTAGCTCCCTACTTGGCCCTAATCCTCGAGATGTTAGGTTGACTCTCTAGGTTATTACCTTGAGTTTAGCCCTATATATGTGTGTATATATATTTATATGGCATTACCGTATATCCCTTTCTTTCCTTACATACTCTCATTGTATAAGCATCATTTGCCTTATATTATTATGATATATTCTTCTTCCTCTCTTCATTTGTATATTGGCTAGTGATATACGGTATTGCACTTTAGTTCCCGAATACTGTTATAATAGGATAGTTTATCCTTATTGTTTCATTAGCTTTATCAGGTTTAGTCTCTTGGATTGTTGCATGTAGTTTATATTTCTGCTTTATGTTAATGATGCTTGCATTATTTTTGGAGCTCAGTCGGTCGATGCCTACTGAGTAACACATATTTGGTTCTCATACTATACTTTTACCGCCTGTAGATCATAGTACGAGTTATCACCGTTGATGTGTGCATCTTGCAGAGCAACTATGGATCGGAGATTTGGGGTGAGCTTTCGACTTTCGGAGTTGTTCCTACTCTCTCTCTCTTATTGTTAGATTGATCTCTATTTTGTATATCAGAGGTGGATTGTACTTGTATTTGTATTTATTTTATACTTTACCTTGTACTCTTGTTGTATTAGAAGGTCTTGTATTGGCTTTGGGATTATATTGGTCTATTTATTATATTTACTTTCGTTGGTTTCTTCATTTCTCTTGGTACTCCGTTACTTGTTGTTTCAGACTATGGGTTGGCTTACCTACTGGTGGGTTATAGCAGGTGCCATCATGACCTGAGAAATCGGGTCGTGATAGTATGACAGGAGATTTTTATCAAGATGCTTGGGAGATAGTTGGTGATGATGTATATTACATGGTGAGACCTTTCTTCTGTGGTGCAAAGCTACCTAGATTTGTAACTCATACAAATCTAGTCCTTCTTCCAAAAAAGGTAATGGTGAACAATTTTTCAGATCTGAGGCCAATATCTTTGAGTAATTTTATGAATAAAATATTCTCGAGAATAATTCATGAGAGGATAAAGTCAGTACTTCCAAGGATAATATCCAATAAACAGGTTGGTTTTGTGCAAGGAAGGAGTATAGAAGAGAATGTCTTGCTAGTACAGGAGATTATCACTGAAATTAGGAAGAGGGGTAAGCCACCTAACCTTGTGATTAAACTAGACATGATGAAAGCTTAATATAGGGTATAGTGGCTATTTCTAATGAAAGTGTTGAGAAAGATTGGATTTAGTGAAAGATTAATTGATATGTTGTATAGACTTGTAGGAAATAATTGGTACTCAATACTATTGAATGGCCAGCCTAAAGGTTTTTTCAGTTCTTCAAGAAGTCTTAAGCAAGGGGATCCCCTATCCCCTACTCTTTTTATATTAGCAGCAGAAGTGATGTCTAGGGCCTTAAACTCTCTTATGGAGATGCCAAGAGGAATCCCTAAAATTAATCTTTTGGCATTTGTAGATGATATGATAATTTTGTGTAAAGCTGAAGTAAGAATAATGCAAATTTTTGCTGAGACTTTGGAAAGATATGAAATGGTGTCTGGGTAGAAAGTTAACAAAGAAAAAAGTGCCATATACTTGCATCACAGTGTGCCAAGATGGGATACTGTAGTAGCAGAGGTGGCAACTAGTATATTATGGAAAGATTTCCCTTTCACTTACCTTGGTTGTCCTATTTTTTATAAGAGGAAGCAGAGAAGCTACTACCACCAGATGATACAAAGAATTAGTTCTAAATTGCAGACATGGAAAGGAAAATTCCTTTCTTATGGAGGTAGGGCAATTTTTATCAAGCATGTTCTACAACGTATTCCTATTCACTACTTATCAGTGATTAATCCTCCTATGAATGTGCTAAATTAGATACAAAAGATGATGGTTCAATTCTTTTAGAGCAGTTGTATCGGGGGAAGAGGTAGACACTGACTAGATTGTGTAATTTATGCCTACCTGAGGAAGAGGGAGGTTTGGGTTTTAGGGATATGTCAGTAACACTTTTTTGTAAGCTTTGGTGGAATTTCATAACTAAGAAGTCAATCTGGAGTTAATACATGGTGAACAAATACTGCAAGAAAATAAATTGCATTTTAGTGTTGTGGAAAGCAGGCTGTGGAGGATCTCAAGTGTGGAAGAAAATGTTACAAGCAAGGGACTTAATAGAGCACCAGATATGGTGGAATACAAAGAAAGGATCAATTTTACTTTGGCATGATAATTGGACTGGCCTAGGAGATCTTTATACTGTTACTGGAGAGGACTTTGAATGGAATGATTCCTATTAGCGAGTCAACGATCTGACAAAAGAGGGAGTGGGATGCAGAGATATTAGAGAAGGTTCTTCCACTGGATGTGGTAGAACATATCCTAAACCACATTAAACCACTAAAGGCATGGGCAGAGATGGATAAATCATGTTAGGTGTTGGATACTAAAGAAGACCTTACATTTCAATCAACCTGGCAGTATACTATACACAGGGAAGAGCCTAACAAAATTTACAAGTGGATTTGGATTAAAGGCCTACCTTTCAAAATGGCCTTTTTCATGTGGAGGCTATGGAATTTTAAAATCCCAGTTGATGATACAGTGAGAAGATGGGGTGTTGAAGGACCAACGAAATGTTGGTGTTGTGATAATCCAGCTCAGGATACACTAGCACATATGTTTCTAAGGTCAATTACTGCTGACAGAACTTGGTCCTACTTTTGCTCTTTTGCAAGTTTAAACATGAAAGGCCTCAATCTAAGAGAGGTGATAATGTTGTGGTGGGGAGAAGAAGTGAAAAAAGGGATAAAACCATACTATAAAGCTTTGACAAGTATTGTAGTATGGGAATTATGGAAAAGAAGAAACACCAGCAACATGAAATAAGAAGGAACTCTACTCAAAGAATTATTCACAATGTCATGAGAATAATGCATATTCTTCTAAGAGTAAGGAAACCTAGTAGGAATTTCTCAGGAAACTGGCCTCGGATGCTAAAGGAGTTAGAGGAATTCAAACCAAGGGTGAGAGTTACTAAAGTATTATGGGAATTCCCACCACGAGGATGGATCAAATACAACACATATGGAGCCTCAAGGGGAAATCCTGCACTGAGCTATTATGTTTTTTATCTAAGGGATAAACGAGATTTATTATATGCAGAAGGTGCTAAATAGGACAACACTACAAACAACTTAGCAGAAGTAACAACAATACTGGAAGCAAGTAAATATTGCAAGAATTCATTTTATGGTCAAATCATCATTCAAACAGATTCAATGCTTCTAAAGAAAGTGTTAGAAGGGGAATGGGCATGTCCATGGAATATAGCAGATGAAATACAGGAATTAAAGCATGTCTTCAGGGTAAGCAAGTCAAAATACAGCATATTCTAAGAGAAGGAAATCAATTAGCAGATTACCTTGTAAATCTAGCAATAGATAAAGGTAATTGTAGCTTTTTGCATTTTCAAAGCTTGGAATTAAAAGGAAGAAGGATAATTAACAGCGACAAGCTAAAGTGTCCATATTTGAGAGTTTCACCTATCAAGGGATAAAGGGTCAAGGAAGGCTAAAGCATAAGATTTTTTCACAAGTTAGATATTTACAACAGCCACAGAACATCCAAAAAGTGAAATGCTATCTAGCCTATACTACTTCAGCCATCAAAAAGGACTCAGCAAAATAGGAGGGTCTTGAGTCGAATCAGTAACTTGGAACATGGATGTTGACTTTAGCACTATAAGGTGGAAGTGTAGATCTTCCCATGCACTCCACTCCAGATCCACCTGCAGAAAATGGATGGTCAAAAATTGCACAGAGAACAGTGAAGCAAGGAGGAAGAATATTTACCTAGTGATCAAAGACAATATCAGCAGACGAGTACCCTCAGTAAAACAAAAGGAGCTTAGCCATCCACTAGAGAACACAACTGGAAAAGGGAATGGGTGAGAAGGTGAAGAAGAAGATAGAAAATCAGAGGACGAAGGTGCACTACTTACTCTTGAAAGATCAACAAAGGAAAGAAACAAGAGGACAATGTTGATGATCCACAACAAGAGGAGGAGAAAGCGTTGGTTTATCCTTGGCAGCAGCATACTTCAGGTGTTGGTGGATTTAGGAAATGAAAGGGTGAGGAATGAAATAGGAAACTCTAACATAGATATATATATGTAATAAGGGATGATGGGCTAGAGCTGTTGTAGGCTAGTAGTCTAGGCTTTTTTTTGGGGGGGGGGGGGGGGGAATTAGCCTATGTATTGTATTATTTTTGTTTTGATTAATTAATAAAAGGCCCAAAAATTTTCCAAAAAAAAAAAACATGTTGGAAGTGAAACTTCTAATATATAGAAAGCATTATTGATAGGGGAGATATCTTAAAATTAAAAATTACATTAATTTTGATATTAAGGGATGAAGACAAAGTGACAGTAATAGGTCTATGAAGAATTAGTAAATTTATACTATTCTAAAAGTAGGAAGCCACAATGTTAAAAGTTAGATTACCATAATACCAATAAAATATGGAACGACTTTTTTTCCCTTCACTTAATACTACTCTTATGATATTTTTTTGTACCAAAAAGTAAAAGCATCTTAGGATTTCTTCCAAAAAAAGAAAAGAACAAAAAACTTCTACATCAATAAATGAATAAAACTACCGTGCTATTCATTCATGTGAGTCCCTTCCAATTCTTTTCAAGCATAACAGTGGTAGCATTCATGTACCTGAAGCTTGTGAGTCTCTTCACGTTCTATAATTATTGGACCTTTAAATTCAACATTTATTTCCACATAAACTTATCAAAATAAAATGGGTGAAAATCGTTTACACCCCTCAACTTTACTTTAAAAATCAAACTTCTCCCTCAACTTTGAGAAATAATCATTCTCCCCCTTTTTCCTAATTGAATTTTTGAAAAGTCTATTTTACCCTTACATTATCAACCATTATTTATTTTTTTAACTTCTTTAGAATAATATATATAAAAAAAATTTCCTATAAAAAATATTAATATCATCGAAAAAAGAGAAGTGAGAAATGTGAGAAAAGAAAAATTTCATTGGTTACCCAACAACGATCTTCATACCAGCGGAGATCTGGTCACAAGTGTGATACCATAGATGCAGTGAATCTTCCGCAATAGCAGAAGTCCCTAGCCACATGACCCTCTATAAGAGCAGTCCATGTCCCGTAGAAGCAAGCTCGCTGACCCAGAAAAGCGTTGCAGCTACAGCTCCGCTAGTACAAATTAAACTCCGCATGAGCAAGCAGTCCCTACCTAGCCCGACTCCACAGGAGAGACTTCCCTTATGCAGCCAAGTTTTGCAAGTGCGGTTGTACCAAGCATCAACAACCCAACACCAACAACAATCAACATATCAAACATGAAATCGACCCGTAGAACTCACTCGGGACCCCACGAACCCAAATCAAATATGCTACCCAGTTGGAAATGACATTCTAAACTCCATGGAATCGTCAAATCATCGAACAAAGATAGTCTGAACCAAATGTTGACCGAAGTCAAACATTTGTCGTAAACTTTCAACTTTTCAACCAACTACTCAAAATTCATCTGAACTCCTCAGAACTCGAACCAAAGATTCTACTAACCCAAAATCTACATCCTAGAACTAAAAGAACTGTCGGATTCTCATATGACCTCGTTACATCAAATATTGACTTAAGTCAATCATACGAACTTTCACACCTTCCAAAATGAAAAACTTACATAACTTCTCAATCGACCACCTTGAAAATCATGTCACCCACACACAGAGGCCATAAATACCATAAAGCAACTATAGAAAGGGGTTAAATGATCAAAATACATTAGAATTGAAAAATCACTATAAGGATTGTTACAATAGTACATACATACATAATGCATGTAAAAGTAAAAACAATCATAAAAAATATCATTAGATTATGTAACAACTTATAAAAGAATGATTCCATTTGTAATGTTAATGAATTTAAATAAGAATCTTTAAATACATAAATGGGTTAAAAATAAAATATTATATATAATATAAAAATATTTTGTAGATGAAGGATTGAAAATAACAAGGGTAAAATAGGTATTACATATGATAAAGGGGAGAGAATGATTATTTTTTAAAGTTGAGGGGGGGTTTGATCTTTAAATCAAAGTTGAGGGGTATTAATGATTTTCACCCAAATAAAATTGCATGAACATTAATTTACTTGTCAAGTATAAATAGTGGACATTTAGGTTGATAAAGTGGACAAAGGTATGAACATTTTACTTGAATATGCGTGTTCAATTTTAGTTTTTGTTTTTTTAATGCTTTCTTTGTCTATTTTCTATTGTATTCATGAGCATATTTTATTTTATTTCATTAATTGCAAATCTAAATCAGTTTAACTACTGAAAAACACATATGTTTTGTTGGAGTGGGCAGTTGGGTGCTTCTCCAAGACCTCTGAATGGTTGAATATCAAGGAATTGTCGTTCGGTATGCTTGGATCTAGACCGACGAAGAAGGTGATGATGATGACTGCTTGGTGGATTATTTGAGAACCAAAACATGTGTTGTATGAAAAGAGATCTCAAGAACTTCCTAGTAGGAATGAGTAGTAGTATAAAGCCAAGAAAGGAGTTTCATTTCCTCAAGTGATCCTCTCCATATTTATGGGCTCTCAAGTTTGGGAGCTTTTTAGCATATTAGTATGTAGGTTTATTTCTTAAATTTTCGTTTCTTTTTCCTATGCCTTTCCTATTTTTCTCTCCTGAAGTACTCACTTGATTCAAATTTCAACTTACACTGCTCCAAACATTGCGAAGGTAATATCACTAATTCTCCAAAGCAAGCATATGATGAAGAAAGTCACTATGACAATCATGGTTTCAAGTTTCAGCCTACTCGATTATTAATATTGCAATGTTTCTTGGTGGTAGATATGTTGGTTACGGGCAGCAGTGGATCTAGGGGTCGGAAGGGTGTTACATTCAAATCCTTTCTGTTAAAAAATTACATTATATATTTAAGGTTATAGTTTTTATGTACATATATTAATTTTGAATCCCCTAAACACTAGTGGTTGGCTCAATAGGACTCTAAGTTCAAGACTCAAGCACTATATTTTTGTTTTTTGAGTCCTCTTCAATTAAAAATTTGAATCCGCCACTAATTGTAGGGTAGCTTTATCCAAATAATGCTTTTAGGAGACATTAACGTATGCTTTCTTTATGTTATTGTTGAATGCATATTTGTTTTTTTAAAGATGAAAACATAAAAGTATATATATTTGATAGTTTTACAATTAAATAAATGGAAATTCGATATTAATAAAACCCAAGTGCTCAAATGATAATTAACAATCATATTTGTGGTGGGGCCCTTTCCTGGACAACGCACATAGCGGTAGCTTTAGTGCACCGGGCTGCCCTTTTTATTACTTTTAACAACTCAACCAATATAGCTTGTAGTTTCTCCAAATGTAGTGTAAGTAATTACAAACATATTCTATTTTCGTGATTGTGTATTTCTATATAGTTTGTACTATTAGCTTGGAATACACGTGCAATGTACGTGTACAGAAACTAGTAAATAAATAAACTTGTGTGACATTTTTAAAGCCAAAAATGAATTACTAATCCTTTGTTAGTGATTGCTGACACACAACATTATTACGCAAAGTACAGTGTGCTAATAATATATTATTAAGGAAGGAAAAAAGAAACTCCACCATAAAAATCTTATGACTTAATTCACTCTTTTGAAATTTTGTCTAATTAAACTTCGTCATATAAATTAGTACAAAAAAAGCATAAGATGGAGATAAATTCAGAAATTATATTTTATGATTTTTTAAAAATAATCGTGGTGTTTGAAATAGTTTTCGCTAACATCAACTAAATCTACGGGATAGGTGGCAACCAGCAATAGATATCAAGTAATTGTGTCTATCGAGGCTCTTATAGATGAGAAGAACCACCTAGTATTTGTTTTGTCTTGGCCAGGAATTGAATTTGAGAACTTCATGAGTTTTAAATTTTATCAGTGCTAATAATTGGGTTCTAAATTTGTATACATACTAGTTTATATGTACGCGCCTCGCGTGTGTACCTCGCTTTAATGAGTTCAACAGTAAATACGATATTTGTTTAAATAATAAAAATGAAGACAACGTCTTTTGAACATGTAAAAATGGAGAATTTATTTAATTAGTTGTATAGTATTTGTAAATATCTAAGATACAAATAAGGTAGGTGAAATACATTGACAGCCCCTTCGCACCAGAATTTAGTGAAAAACTATGCTCTTTATTGCTTAAAAATTTGAAAATGTGTGTATAATCTGCTCTATTGTGAACTCATGTGATTCGATTCTCACCCATTTATGAATTGTATAATCTGCTCTAGGTGATGTGAGGCCAAAATATACATTTTAGTCATTATTTATCTCCCATTTAGTATTTTTATTTGTCTTTTTTGAGCATTGATTTTATGGATTGTGCTGAATATTATATTTTAATGTGTAGGATTAAAATGGTGTAAAGATGAAAAGATTTTGAGCTAAAATGAATTAAAGATGGAAGCTTATAGAACGAAATCAAACAGACAACTTAATGGAATATATGTAATAAAATATTAAAAAGTGATATTTAATTAGAATTGAATTGAAGCGTGATTTTCTGTGGTTGTCCGCGACAATTACGTGACACAGAGGAACCTTATTCCGTATTTAATTTTTCCAGTCTATTTTGGACTCAGTTATTTTACTTAGTATTTTTTCCTACACCTATAAATATTCCATAAAATTAATTTTTACACAACTTTGACCTAGAGAGAGCTAGGAGCCGCCGTGGAGGCCGGAGAATATTGGTTTCATCTTTTCTTCTCCTTTATTATTTAATTTTACCTTTTCTTTGGATGATTTGTAGTAATTGCTCCATGTCTATGTGGAGTTAAACTTCTCTTTCTAGGATTATGGTAGCTAATTAAATGAGTGTTTAGTAATTCTTGATTTTATTTGTTTAATTATCAAAATAGTTGTTCTTATATTCTTGTTTTACAATTTTAATGATCCGTGCCCATTAAAATAAATCTATAATCCCAAAATAAATGGACCAAGGGAACTGAGGGATAGAACGAAGAATATAGGGAGTAAGATCTCTTCTTTAGTAAAATAAGGAATTGATTTGTAGTTAGAATAAAAATATACCTAGATCGCCTTACTTGGTTACAAAACGGGAAGATAAGTCAATGCGTTTGAATTAGATTCTCACATCATTGCTCAACGATTTAGTTGTGAGACTAGTTTGAATAGAAGATTAGAGGATGACCATTTCCGAATCATAAATCAACCCCGTAAATCAACAACTAGATAATCGATAAGTTGATGAAATCGATACTAAACATGATTGTTAGCGAAACCATAATCCTATATCGATTCATTCATTGATTGTGTAAGAATCCACTCTTTTCTTGGTTAATTATTCATTAGTTATTTTATTTTTATTTTTAATTTAGTTAATTTTATAAATATATCTTGAAATCCACCACTTGAATAAATAATTAGCATTAGTCTAATTTTGGTGAATAGTTAATTGACAAGTCTGTGTGGGTACAATATTCGGACTTAAAAATCCTATATTACTTGTACGACTGTGTACACTTGTTGTGCGTTTGAACGCAATAAGTTTTTGGCGCCGTTGTCGGGGACTTCGGTGTTAATTGTTTAGCTAGATTAGACTTTTTCTAGTTATTTGTTTGAGTTGTACATAATTTATTTTTTGTACAAAGTTATCTTTTTAGTTTCTTTTACTTTTCTATCACTCTTCTTGATATGTTAGCCTGGGATAGCTGGTGGTCGAATGGTGATGATTCTTGTTGTTTTTGCGGAGGACCCCATCGAGAAAGTATTTGTTAAAATTTTTAGGGGAGCGAGTGGTGTGCACCTACTCAATCTGCTGAATTATATGTATGTAATATATGTGGTGGTCAGGAGACGGAAAAGAATTTCATCCATTCAACTATCATCTTTTTCTTGAGGCGAACATTCTATATTACTTGTACGACCGCGTACACTTGTTGTACGTTTGAACGCAATAAGTTTTTGGCGTCGCTGTCGGGGACTTTGGTGTTAATTGTTTAGCTAGATTAGACTTTTTCTAGTTATTTGTTTGAGTTGTACATAATTTATTTTTTGTACAAAGTTATCTTTTTAGTTTCTTTTACTTTTCTATAACTCTTCTTGATATGTCAGCCTGGGATAGCTGGTGGTCGAATGGTGATGATTCTTGTTGTTTTTGCGGAGGACCCCACCGAGAAAGTATTTGTCAAAATTTTTAGGGGAGCGAGTGGCGTGCACCTACTCAATCTGCTGAATTATATGTATGCAATATATGTGGTGGTCAGGAGAGGGAAAAAGAATTTCAGCCATTCAACTATCATCTTTTGCTTGAGTCGAACATTAAGAAGGGGTGTAAAAGTGAGCATGTGGCATATGGTGTAAGTTTGGAAGTGAGACGTATTGGACTCCATTTGAACCACTTTTATACATTATGTTTGGATGATGACATGGATATGGAGTCATCCAGACTAGTAGAGGAGTGGGAGGATGAGGAGCAAGACTCCTACATTTTGAATTTTGCACCCGACAAAAGAAGATACAACATGCCTCACTTTAAGGCCAAGCAGTTCCACATGCACCACCCATTACTTGGCTCCACCATCTTCTTATCACCACCATATGAAAGAAATAGAAAAATGGATGCGATGTTGGGGTGAAATTCATATCCTCAAGGTGGAGGAAGAAGTTGATGGGTTGTGCCGCGATGTTTAATTAGGCACTTGTTGGGAGGCAACCCAACATGTAGTAAGTAGTTTTTATTTTTATTTTTCATTTTTATTTTAGTATCACTTGTTTTTATTGTTTTTGTTTTTGCAGATATAGGGAAAGTCTGAGTACCCACAATTTGAGCTAAGGAGCATGACGAAAGCTAAGTGTGGGGTCCTCCCTTGATGGAAAAAGTGAAAATTGACATGTTGCTAGCAAGGACTAAAGGCCTCAGGGAGTATTCCTAATCCTTATTCTTTGATTTATACTTGGGGACAAAGTATGCTTTTAAGTGTGGGGTGGAAATGTCTTTCAATATTTGTTTAGGGTATGCTATAGGATGTGTTTATTTTCTTAGTTTCTCACTTAAAATGAAAAAAAAATTGAAAAAGTTAAAAAACACGAAAAGATTTTTGGTTTATGCGTTAGATTAGATTAATTTTTGTTGGTTTTTAACTTTTTAGTCTTTATTAGAGCATACTTCGCCCACTCCTTGGTTTTTCTTTTCGATTCTTTTCTGAGGGAGGTCCTTTGAACCGAGTATCTTTTATTTTTAGGAGTAAATTTTATTTTTTATTTTTTTGGAGAGAAAAGAAAAGACTTTTTTGATTTTTTTGATGCTAGCAATTTAGGTATGATCTTGAGTAGTATTTTCCCGTGAATGCTTGAGTATTGATAAAATAGCAGACTTTTTGACACCTAGGCTCATGGTTGGACTTTGTATATAGCTTTTTCTTAATTTTTTAGTTTGTTATGAATTTGTCTATCTTAGAAGTGGAATTAATCCATCTTGATTGATACTTGTGCCATGTATGATAAGATTTTCTTGCATATTCCATGTTTTGCATCTTAGTCTAGAACTTGCCCTGCATTTTATTGAAGTGAAATAAAAAGTGTTGCTCTGTTTAGAAGATGATATAGGCTTGTGCAAATGCAGCTGGATTTCAGCTTTCAGGGGTTCAATTGAGGGTTTTGATTGATAAATGGTGGAAGTTGAATGCCCTTCCAAACCTAAAGCCAATTCTACAGGCAATGCCTGCTTTCATTATTTGGCAACTTTGGAAAAGGAGAAATGCTCTTAAGCATGGGGAGAAGATGTCCTTTTATAGGACAATAAGGGAGATTAATAGACAAATAAGCTTCATGACTAGATGTAGATATCCTTGGTTATCTAATATTCCCTATCACTGGCCTAATCTTGTTAAGTTCCTAGAAAAATATACTCCAGCTATTGTTACTAAAATTGTGTTGTAGAGAATGATTGTGGCTGGTTTTTACAAGTGTAATACTGATGGCGTTGGAAAAGGAAATCCTGGTCGTAGTTCTAATGGTTTTTGTATCTGAGATTCCTCAGGAAATTTCATCTATGCGGAGGCTAATAGACTGTTGTAGACACGTAATTTTTGACCCTCCCCGAACTTTAACCTGTTTTTAGCATTAAATATTTATTTATCATTTAATCTATATTTTTAGCTTTCATTTTATTTTTAGTAGGTTTTATTTGAAAACTTGTGAAAAAGATTTCAAAAATAAAGTCACATTTTTGGGGTTATTATTTTTAAGAAAAATGAAATTTTGTAAAAATATACATTTTTATTTAATTTAGGCTTTTATAAATAAGCTAGTAATTTAAATAGTTTTCTTAGTTACATATAGTTTTACTACTCTTCTGACTTTTTAATATTTTTTGTTAGTGTAAAATGATTAGGATAATATTTTGTCATTCTATTTTTATTTTAGTTTTATTTATGGAAAACAAAAAAAAAGAAAAAAAAGAAACATTTTCCTAAAAACCACCCCCCACTCCCTCACTAATCTACCCCCCATCCCTCACATCACTCTCCCCTTACCCCCATTTTCCCCACAGTTTCCTCCACACACACACGTCCTAGAACTCACACACATGCACTATACATGCATTATATATAAAAAAGACACTTAGACAACAAAAAAAAAAAAGAAAGGGGAGGGAACACACCGAAAACACTGAGGAAAAAAAAAGGAGTAACGAACTAAGGAAAAAACACCAACGACAACACTTAAAGAAAAAGAGAAAGAGCAAGGGCAACACAAAAAGATAGAGTTAGAGAAAAAGCAGGAAAAAAATATAAGACGAGAGAAATTGAGTGAGAGAGACAAAGAAAAAGAGGGTATTCTTAAAAGTTCGGGAGTTGAAGTTCGAATTTTGGCCTCCGTTTTGAGTTTCCGGTGACGGCATTCCTATTCTTACTTTCATTTAGTTCATCACATAGGTTCTTATTCGATCCTACACTATTTATTTTATATTTTTTGTTGTGAATCAAATTATGAACGAAGTAATCTCAATGATTTCTTATATTATTTAGTATGTAAAGTTTATCATTTGTGTGAGGTCCATTATTTATTACATAAGTTATATTCCTAAAATATTGTCGGTTTATCTCGTTGTTCGTGTGTTTGTTAGCGTGAGCATGCTATTCATAGAAAATGGATGATCATGTAATTTGGTTCGTAAGAAAAAGTAGAAAATTTATAAATCACAAAAGTTCCCAACAATATGTGTTTGAGATGTTGAAAAATTGTTTATTTTAATACTCTGTTTGAAGATTGAAGAGTTACTTTGATTGTTAATTAAACATGATAATATTGGACTTGTATATTTGTTTAAAATCAGATTTTTGGGTCTTACGTTGCCTTGTTCAATTTTAAAGGAAACTAATTAGGCACTGTGTATTGTTTAAAAATCAGATTTTGGGATCTTATGTCATCTTGTTTGATTTTAAAAGAAATTAATTTATGCACCATCTTTTGTCCTCTTTGTTGGAGAATTAAAATTACAAACGGAAAGATGTCTCATATAATAGCAATTAAAGATTTAATATTATGCTTTTGTTAGCTAGGTTATATTTAACCATTTATTAACCAAGTATAATTTTGTTCTACTGTTATTTGGTTTGGTTCGGTGTAGAATAATTAGCACGGAAATACTTTGGGGTCTAAATAAGAGCTTTAAGAGCCGACTTGGCCTATTAGTTAATAGTGTGAGGTTGAGAGAGATGGATTGTGAATTTATTCAAGACCCAATTTAATCATTGATGGACGTGACTATGTGAGAAATAGATAAGATAAGACGTGAATTAGAAAAGAGAGGAAAAACAATCGTGAGAAATGAGTGAAATAAGTCACAAAATAGTAAAAGAGAAGAACAAATTTAAACTAATATATCGAGGCTAATCATGTGTGCGGTTACGCTCCTTGGTTTGCTTCGTAATTACAAGGCTTCGTGTGTGGTTACGCCCCTCAGCCGAAAACATAAGTCACAATTTCTCTCATAATCCTTAGGTAAATTAAGCAATTGATCAAACATAATTATCCAAGTAATAACTTAAGCCGAATATAAGTTGATAAAGCGATCGTGCTAGAACCACGGGACTCGAGAGGTGCCTCACACCTTCCTCTCACTCAACATAATTCCTTATCCGGATTTCTAGTTCGCAGACCAACAATAAAAGAGTCATTTCCTTTTGATTGGGGATTCAATAACTATGACTTGGAATACCATAACTTAATTCCAAGTGGCGACTCTGTAAAATACATAAAAATAATCACTCTTCAAAATCGTCACTTCAATTGGAAAAACCCTTTCTTTCTTTTCTTTTTTTTCCTTCACTTCTTCATTTCGCGGGGGGGGGGGGGGGGGGAGGGGGGGGAGGGGGGGGAGGTGTGACATCCCAATTTTTTGAGTCATGATGGCGCCTACCGTAACCCACCAATAGGCAAGCCAAACCCTAGCCCGGAGCGACAAGCGACAGGCTAACAGGCGGAATCTCAGAAAACAGAGATAAAGTGGAAGTAACCATACTAATATAAAAACAAAATCAAAATATATATTCATATCAAGACTGAGAAGGAAGACGACAATATATAAAGTCAAGAACCCCTCCGAAGACCTGGTGAAGTCGGTACAAGAGCCACTACTAGACATGTCCAAAATATAAGACAGAAACCAAATATATACAACAAGTACTACAGTTTCGAGAGCAAAAGACTATACAGTAGAGATGGAGTAGGATCTGCCTCGGACGTCGGTAAGCTCACCCTGCTCCGGAGTCAGTGCTGAGAAGAGAGTCACGTCAAAACCATCAACTAGTGCCTGGATCTGCATCGGGGAAAAAAATGCAGAAGTGCAGTATGAGTACCGGGGCAACGGGTACTCAGTAGGCATCATCGGTCGACTGAGCTCAATATAATATAAGCAAGCTAAAATGCGAGGGTGCATGCTAGGTACAGGGTATAAATAATAAGTACATAAGTAACTGCCGAGGCGGATAGATATGCTCAGGAAAACAATAAGTGCGATACAGAATAACGAGTAAATAAATGCGTAAGTAAACACACAAGTCAAACATAACCTATCTGGGCCCCCATAAACCCGATAGGCACACGAAAGAAAACAATAACCCAGTTTGGCCCCCATGAACCAGCGGGACACACAAGAAAAGTAAATACATAGTCACCAGTGTCTCGAAGCTGTATCAGTATCCTATAACCACAATAACCAACAAGGGTATGCACCGGGCTTGAACCGGCGCCAATGGGTAATAACAAGAGGCCAGACGCCGAATTTGAACCAGACATAGTGGGTAATAACAATAGGCCACATATATCATAACCGCCGGACTCAAACCGGAACTCAGTACCAAAACTCTCCAATCATATCATAACCAGATGCCGGACTCGAATCGAAACTCATAATAATCAGTGGTCGAACTCAAATAGGAACTCATAATAATCAGTAACCATCATATCTGAATCAGTGGTCGGACTCAAATCGGAACTCATAATAATCATTAACCAAGTGACAGAGTAGTGCCAGAATCCACACAAATACAAGTAAACGGGGACATACCAGCCCCAAAATGAACCCGAAACATAAGTAAAGGAGCTAACCCACCACGTACTACAAGTCAATCTCGGGATCCTTCCAGGTCAACTATCTACTATAAACAATATGTGTATATAAGTCTGGGTATACATTATAAGTCAGGCAAGGTGGGTCTGCATTCTAAATCAAACTAGCTGACCCCGGTCAAATACGGTGCTATTAGGGACTGACAAGGCTAAATAGGTCAAAAGGGCATAACTAGGGTAATTCAATACAAATTTTATCCTAAAAGATCATCTCAGGGCTTAACTAAGCCTAACAATGTTTAAAGCTAACTACACCGACTGTGAAGAGTAGCGGGGCCCACTACGGGGTCCCGAAACCAAGTCTGGGCTAAGGTTCCCCAAACCCCTGCTAACAGTAGTACAACATAAACCAACCCTATAAAGGTAATCTCTGGCACACCACGAGGATAACGGGCTCGAAACACATCCGAACAAGGCCCTAACCGGCCCAAAAGGCCTAATCATAGCAAGCCAATGCCAATCTACAACTACCAACACAAACACTAGCATAATAGTATGCAAATACTATAAATTAACTCAGTCTAAGTATATGGTAAGCCTATCCTACCTGGACGCCGCCAAACGTCTGCCAAAGCTTGATAAATAGGAGTCTTCCCCTTTCGCGAGACCTCAGATTTCTGCCACGCTAGCAAAATAATAAACTACATGTCAAAAAATGAATTTTGATACCCATATTGCATTAGTTCAAAAAATATCCGAACGGTCCATGTGGGGCCCACTTGCACAATCGCAAAACCGAAACAGTCACAGCTTCCCAAATCACCCCGTGACCAATAGTCACAACTAACACCGCTCAATTTGAGCTCAATATCTAGCTCAAACATCAACACCAATTCCAACAACCACCGTAACTAAAACTACCGTAAAAATAAGAAAACGTACCGTAGAAACGACGAGAACGAGTCCACGAACTCAAATATACCAACCCCTAACCTTGAATCTCTCTATAAATGCTTAAATTTGAGCTTAAAGTGCTTAAAATGGTGGAATATATGTAGCCTTTAATATAGAACACAAAATGAGAAAAGCAAATAATATTATAGTATATATATATAGGTACTACACGTACCAAGACCAAAAAGCAAGTAAGTCTTCGGGTCAAATACTAATTAATGTTGCATGCACATGGCCTTATCCATTTTTGCTCTCCGTATATATATATATTCGGATATTGCATAGGCTCGTGGTAAAATAAATACAATACTTTAAATATACCATCATGAGTAGAAAATTATTTTGAACAAAACCTCTATAAAATAAAAATATTATTTTAACACATTTAGATTTACTATCTCCGTTTAAAATATTAACAAATTATAAACTTATTATAAAGTAATATAGATATATCATTTTACAAAATTCTAGTTTAATTTAAATGTGTTGCAACACGCTCGATATAAATAATATTCTCAAACGAACTGCCCGAAAACAGAACTGTCAGTCCCAGCAAGTCATAAATAACTTGGGGCAGTTATAGAAAAGCTCTAAATGCTGAGAACACACGAAAACGAGGGAAATGACTGGGAGGGTCATTAAAGGCGACTCTGTTGGGGAGCATTAACTAGAATTCAAGCTTTGTATATTGACTTATTTTTGACTTTCTTTAATTCTTGGATATATTGTGTTTGTTGACCTAATGTGCTCTTTGCTTGCTTGTTTACCGCTTTAATATTATCTGAATTGCAATGTAAACTGTCTTCTTTTGCGCACCCATCTGAGTCTCTGAATATATCTATCACTATTTAATGTGTGTGCGGCTACGCTCCACAAAAACCTTCTATCTGAGAAGAACCAGTGTTCGGTTACACTTCTGGTTTAAGGAATATTAGTCACTCATATTAGGTGGGGTTGGATTACCAGTAGAATCGGAATAGCTCTGCTACCAGTAAATTGACCCTCCTCGATCTGAGTTGTCCACTTAGATAAGCCAGTCTAGACACTATCTCCATCAGGTTAAACCTAGTAGAACTGAAACTCAGACGTGGTCATCCCTATTAGGCTCCGCTTTATCTGCATCATGTACATTTGACTTAGCATGACTCGGCACAGGGGCGGAATCCGTCTAGGACAGATGTCCCTCTTTATATGACCAATATGTGCATCCTATGTGCTCTTTGACATTTATTAGGAAGGCATGTTTGATTGTTGACCAGCTTTAGGCAGCTTAATGAAATAGAAGAGAGTAAATTTTCCTCCGACTTTTATAATAGTTTCCTTAATGAAAAAGAAAAAGATTTTTTTTGGGATATATATACGTTTTTTTAAAAAATAATAATCATAATTTGATTTTTATGGTCTTTTCAAACTACGCAATGATCTTATTCATGTCCTGACATGATACGTAGGTAAACCTACAACGGGTTCGATCAAAGGTTTTCAAAAAAAATAAATAATAATAATATATAGAAAAAGAAAATATGCCAAGATAAGCCGGGATGAAACATAAGGCCTCCCACATTAAGATGGGAAATGCATTTAGAGGCATAACATATGATGTATTATATAATTTTAAATGTGCAACACTTACCCATTTGTCACTTGTTACAGAAAAGGTTAACATTTTGTAAGGTGGTTGGTTTGAGGTTACACTGGCATCTCATCCGTACAATACCAGATCTAAAGGAAAGGACAAAATGACACACAAAGAGGGGATAGATTCTAACAGCAAAGAAGACCAAAATCAGTTGATTCAACAAGAATTTACATCGATAAAAGAGAATAAGTTATTGAAACAGCGGATGGCAGAAATGTATCAAGCTTGGATAAATGGGCAAGCGCCACCTTCCTCAATTCCTAGACTTTTGAACACGACTGTCCCAATTTCCACTCAAGCATAAACTGACGATCCGTTTTACCCACCAGGATTTGGTCCATATACTAATGTGCCTAGCACAGTTGGGACCTCCACTGTGCGCCCCCCAAATCCATATCTCACAAATAACCCGCTCTTCATTCCTGCAATACGAACTACTATAGATCCTCAACCAAAGCTGATACCGAAGTTTTCTGGTGAGCTACCTCATGATCAATTCTATTCCACTAAAGTAACTTTTAAGGTCACAAAATCCTCCAATCCTACTTATCTGCACAACTCCCCTATTGTGATCGAAAAGACGACGAAAAATGAGGAAAAAGAGGAGATGGACAAAAAAATGAGAAGTTTGGAACAAAGCATGAGGAACGTACAAGGACTAGGAGGGAACAACAGTGTTTCTTACAAAGATGTGTGCATGTTCCCCAATGCCCACTTGCCTCTAGGTTTCAAAACCCCAAAGTTTGACAAGTAAGACGGCCACGGTGATCCTATAGCTCATTTGAAAAGGTTTTGTAATCAACTAAGAGGAGCAGGGGAAAAGAAGAGCTACTTATGGCTTATTTTGGAGAGAGTTTGACTTGGGATAGCTTCAGAATGGTTTATTGATCAGGATATCTCTCATTGGTGTGTTTGGGATGACATGGCTCGAGATTTTATTCAGTAATTTCAATATAATATTGACATAGTTCCAGATCGTACCACACTTGCCAACATGAGGAAAAAGGCCACTGAAAATTTTTGTGAATATGTTATTAGGTGGCGGGAGCAGGCTTCTAGGGTCAAGCCACCAATAAAAGAGACAGAGATGATTGATGCTTTCCTTCAAGCACAAGAGTCCGATTACTTTAATCACCTGCTTGCCGCACTAGGTAAAACATTTGCTGAAGTAAGAAAAATCAGAGAAATGGTGGAGAATGGCATCAAGTCTGGGAAAATTATAAGTCAAGTAGCCCTTAAGGCTACAACTCAAGCAATTCAGAATGGCTCAGGAAACTTTAGGGTCAAGAATAAAAATGTTGATGTAGCAATGATCGCGCAAGACCTTCAATGCTTTGTCGTCCCATCTCAGTATCAGTCTATAGTGCACAACCATATGTCCAGCCATCATCTATCCCCAATGGCATGCACCAACACATCAAAATCCTCGTCCCTATTCTCCAAATGTTCGATCCCCCTACAACCCCAGTTCAAGGCAGGAATATGGAGGAAATAACTGGCCTAGGGATAAATTCACACCAATTGGAGAGTCTTATGAAAGCTTGTTCCAGAAATTAAAAATTTTGAACATGATAGAAGCTATCCCTCAGAATCATGCAGATCCATATTCAAAAGGTTTCAATCCTGCTGCACGTTATGAATACCATTCTGATGCTCCAGGGAACAATACTGAAGAATGTCGATCTTTGAAAAGAAAAGTGGAGGGGATGATTCAGGCAAAGATGATAGTAGTTCAAGATGGTGATTCCCCAAACATTACTAAGAATCCTATGCCAACAAATATTGGCGTACACTTCATTCAGATGATATGTGATGACACGGAATATAGAAATCCTCTCAATTCTCAAGAAAAGGCAACTAAAATTGATGGAGGCTCCACTAAGGCTAATGTGCCAACTAGTGGCTGAGATGACAAGCTTGGTAATTAGAAAGTCACTCCTTTCTTCTCTAGGAAGGAGTGTATTGGTAGTTTATTTTGTCGTCATTGCTATTATGCAATTTAGGTTTTGTTTAGTTTGTTTGTTGAGTCAAACCCTCCTATCCTTTTATTTTATTGGTTTAGTGAGTCTTGTCGTAATTGGTTGTTTGGGTTAGTTTAGGGTCATAGCCTAAAGTCCAGTTTGGTTATCTTATTGTCAGACCTTTCTATCTTTACTCAATGAAATGCAATTTTATATACCATTGAGCGCTCTTTGTATGTACTTCTTTCATTTTAGCTTTAGTGACGTGACATGCATGCAGAATTTTTGGCCAAATCTTAAAATCTTATCTAGTCATGGAATGAATACGCCAAGAGAATTAAAAATGAAAAGAAAACATTTGAGAAAATTGGAGAACTGAAACATTTTTGACAATAGCAGTTTGAATTGATTCAATAAAACAAAACAAATCCTGGGACAAGTTTGATCTAAATCGACACATGTCATATATTGTGAGAAGATATTGCCAAACTGAAGATTTCTAATGGAAGATCATGAAAGGAAAGTGGCATACATGTTCATCAACATAGATGTTGTGATTTTAACTTCTAATTCTTAAATGCATGCTTGTACTCGTCATTGTTAAGAATTGAGATGACGAAGGCATTTTATTCTGCTATCCAAACATTGTGTCACCGTTTACTATCCCTTTTGAGCATTAATTATATTTTTCTTTCTTCATATCCCTCTTTTGAAATGTATAGAGTCAGAAAATGTTCGAAAAAAGTTTCAAGAAAAAATAGATAAAATCAGAAAAGTCCAAAAAGAGATAGAGAAAAAGAGTCAAAGAAAAAAAAAAAACTTCCTGAACTATGTTCGACCTGATTCTTGCTCTGAAGAGATACGTAGGTAGCCCTATCTTGGGGTTTGGTCCAACCAAGAAAAGTCCTGAAAATTTCCAGTCACAGAAAACTAGGGAAAAAAAGAGTTTTCCAAAAGAATCGATTTCAAAATTTGTAGGTCTTAACCCCGCTATATGTATTATGTTTTAGCCTTCATGCCCTCTCTTTCTTTCTAACCCTGTCCAAAAGACACATTAAAGCCCAAATAAAGACCTTATGATCAACTTTTCAGAATGACAAGTCAAACATGCTTTCAGTGTTGATTATCATGAGGAGTAATGTCATAAGAGAGTCTTATCAGAGAGGATTTCGCAGCAACATAAGGCATCATTGAATCAAGAGAAAGTGAAAATGAGAGAGTCTTATTGGTGAAAACCCTCGCGGGCACCATAAGGCGATGGTGAGTAAGAGATATAAAAAAATAAATTAGAGAGACTTGTTGGTGAAAATTCTTTGGGGTACCACTAGTCGCTTGAATGTTAAGCGTCTAATGCAAAGGTCGCAACTTAGAAGCATGACTTCAAAGTCTAAATGTTCAGAAAGAGTAAAGTTCATATTGGATTGATAGATCAGGTCATTTAATTCAAAATGCATGTCTCTGTAACACCCCGTATGTTTCCGAACCTATTTAATTACCGTAACATTCATGGAATTATTTAAACATTATAAATATGGTGGATCATACATTAGTGAGATGGGCTGAATTTAATTTTTTGCAATTGGGCTCAAATGAGGCCCAAAATCAACTAAAAGAATGGCCCAAAACAAATGGAAATGACCCATTCTTGTGGCCAAGTCAACATAAGATATTTATTGCTTAAGAGTGGATAAGGATGACTATAAAGTGGCTATAAAAGTCACCAAAAATCAGATTTTATTCCACAAAAGACATGTCTCATTTCTAGAAAATTCCACAACATTTTTTTCTCTTCAACCAAACCCTAAGGCAACCATATTTGGGACAAGATCACTCCTTGGGAAGCTTTGGTAAGTGTTTACTCTCATGGTTTAATATATTATATGCATGTAATATGGTGTAGATCATGTTGGTTATGTTGGTGAAGTGTGAGAAGTTCACTATGTGTGAAACAATTTATGCTTGCTTAATCGGTGAAGGTTTTTGCCTTGTAAACTTGAAAATGGACTTGTGGTATTGAAGGAAGTGAACATGAGGGGTTTAATATTGAAATGTGAGATGTTATTATAGTCTTAACTTGTTTTATTCTTGTACATAATGTTTGGAATTGTTATTGCAAAAATTGTGCATAGATTTGGTGGTGTATTGAAGGAATAGTGTGGTTTTGGTGATGTTCATGTGTGTTGTGAAACCATGGATGATTTTTTGTATCCAAGATGATCTAAAATATTTCAAGAGAAGTTTATTTATGATCATGGACCATTCATTGCATAAAAGGACCCAAAAGAGACCCTTTTTGGCCGAAACGGGCACCCGCCCTCGCAGACGAAGCACCTGCGGGTGCAGGTGACT
The DNA here is from genome assembly GCA_031232105.1 of Capsicum rhomboideum. Classification (NCBI taxonomy): domain Eukaryota; kingdom Viridiplantae; phylum Streptophyta; class Magnoliopsida; order Solanales; family Solanaceae; genus Capsicum; species Capsicum rhomboideum. The sequence continues at coordinate 156,689,438 of CP124714.1, forward strand.
TCGAAGGTGCCCCTAGACACTGCCAAGGGTCACTTGCGGATGCAGGTCATCCACCTGTAGGCGCAGGTGGCTTCGCAGGTCGGGCCAGAACCCCGTTTCAGTTGTTTTTGCATCTCTTTGACCCCCCAAAACCCATATACCCTTCATGGATACAATTATCAACTTATGGTACCTTTTAAATGACTATAAAGGAGTATCTCAAAGGTATTTTGAATGGTATAAAATATAGGTTGTTTTTAATGTGTTATTGTGAAAGCTATCGAGTGACTTGACGGAGAAAAGGTAACGTAGTGTTAATGAGAAAGTGTAAAGGGTAAACTTGGTGTGAAATGTTATTGGTTTATGATGTCTTGGTAAATGTGTAGAATGTTATGATATTTTTGGTTTGGTGATGCACTAATTGGTAACTTAAGAGGGTGAAATGACGTTATACGGCAGTCACGTAACTCATTATCGTCGTATGCACTTGTAAGGTAGTTGGTTGCTAACATGAGCTTCGTTATGTACTTGTGTTGTAGAGTAAAACATAAGGAAGGAGCTAGATTATTGTATTCACATATAGGACTGTGTATTCATATTGAGAAGATAAGGTATGTAAGGTTACTCTTTTCATATCCTTCTGCAGCAGATATTGTTCACATTGTCATAGTAGTTGTTCCATTCCAAAATATTCTAAGGTATCTCATTCAAGTTTGATATATATTGTTATCCACATGTTTGCTATTCATTGACCGATTGGCATTCATATGTCTCTTATCCATGGACTGAAGTTCCTAAGCTCTCATACTGTAATAACTACTAAAAGAAACTGTTTCAAGGAAAGTGACGGCGTAAGTAGAATCTATTCATTATTAAGTCACATATCCCTTATTCATTAGTCGTTGTCGTTCATGAGTTACATAATTATGGACATGGTTCCAAAGTCTCAATAATGTTATGTTCCACGTTCTAATAATGTTTTAACCACTAAGTATCAATCTCATGAAGTGAAGGAGTGAAGTAATGCATATATGTATGCTTCCAATAATGTCATGATCCTCAATATATCAATCTTTCACAAGCGAATGTATCAATCTCTCAAAAGTAAGAAAAAAAGTAATGCATATTTTTGGTTGTAAGAGTACGGGTGGTAGCTCTAGAGGCATAAGCCTAGCTCGAGCCGATCCCGAGAATTTATTGGATTAGGGGGTAGTCCTAGAGGCATAGGCCTAGCTTGGACCGATCCTGATAGGTGGTAGTTCTAGAGACATAAGCCTAGCTCGAGCCGAGCCTAATATTTTGGTTTATGTGTGGTAGCTCTAGAGGTGATAACCTAGCTCGAGCCGAGCCCGATATTTTGAGTTATGGGTGGTAGCTCTAGAGGCATAAGCCTAGCTCGAATCGATCCCAAAATAACGTTGTGCTATGTTAATACCCAGTGATCAATTGGGGCCCGGGTACGATATGATATGAGTGATGATAAACAGATAATAGAAGCGAAAGAAAGAAATGAATATAAGGTACACAGTTCCACATATGCAGATCAATGATTTATCCATATTGACTATGCTCTTTTATATTGTTTCCGTTGAAGTATTATTGTGTCATACAGTTTCTTATAGCCTTACATACTCAGTACATTCTTCATACTGACCCCCTTGGGGGGGATTTACCTTACTTGCTGCAGGCACAGGTGTTAGTGGACCTCCACAGTAGAGTGTGGATCATTTACAGATTTTTGGTGAGCTCCAGTTGGGTTCGGGGCTTTCCGAGTCATAGTGTACATTGATTTTGGTATTTTACATGCTGTATAAAGCAGGGACTTGTACCGACTCTAGCTTGGCTATGTATATGTATCCGTAGAGGCTTTGTAGACATACGAGGGAAGAGGAATGTAAGAGATGCATGTCCAGTTTGTCTTGATGGCCCTATCGGCCAAGTTTCATATATATAATACATGTTTCCATGACTTCCGCATAGTTGTATGAGATACAGCGACGTTATTACAGAGGCATGCATATGAATATTCGTGAGCACAGATTGGTTCTCTCGGGCCTTGTTGGCTTCGGGTGCCAGTCCGGCCCTAATGGGATTCAGATTGTGACAAAAGTGGTATCAGAGCGGGTCGTCCTAAGGGTGTCTACAAAGCCGTGTCTGAGTAGAGTCTTACTTATGAATGTGTTGCGCGCCACATTTATAAGTAAGAGGCTACGGTACATTTAGGAGATTGTTTATTTCCTTCATTTCTTAGATCGTGCAAGTAGAGCCAAAGTTGTAGGTAGAATCATATCTGACCATTGATGTTGGTTTTCCTTTGTATAGTCAAATGCCGATTAGAAGACAAGGTATGGGCAAAGATAAGAAGGTAGACATGCTTGCTGGAGAAGGAAGTAGTAAATCACCACCTGACCCAGCTAGTCAATATGGGGCTGAAACTGAGTCCCCAGAATCACCTGTTAATATTATGAAGTAGGAGTTACAGGATTTGAGGAATGCGGTGCAAATGTTGACTCAAATAGTTGTGGCACAGAGTCAAGGACGAGTTGGTCCAACGACAAGTGATGATAGTACGGCTAGGGTAGCTAGTCGGCGGACACAGGATTTCCTGAAATTGGATCCTCCCACATTTACCGGATCAGATCTTAATGAAGATCCGCAAGACTTTATAGACCAAATCAAAAGCGCTCTAGATGTTATGCATGTGACTGTGTATTGATGTACTTCCAGCTAATTGGGAGGAATTTTAAACGGCATTCCTTGACCAGTACCTCCCATATGAGGTCCAAAAAAAGCTCATGCGGACCAATTGTTAAATCTTTGCCAAAGGACTATGAGTGTCAGAAAGTACAGTCTTCAGTTTAATTCTTTGGCTAGGTATGCTCCAAATGTGGTAACTATTATGACCGATAGAGTGCATCGGTATGTGGACAGATGGATTGTACTATTGCGTCCTTGAAAAGAGATATGGATATAGCCAGAATACAGGCTTTTTGCACAGATAATAGAGGATCAGAGGCAACAAAAAAGGACACAAATATTTGAAGAAGGGTCGTCAAAGAGGGCTAGACCTATAGGACAGTTCATGGCGTCCCATGGAGAATTTAGGTATCTGGTGTTTAACAGACCGCCTAGACCATTATTTCCTTAGTCTATAGTAGATGTTCTACCTCGATCCCAAGGGTTTAGAGACAATCGTTTTGGGTAAAGAAGTGAGATTCAGGATTCATGGGCAATGGGGTATCAAGCACAAGAACGTAGAAAGTAGGAACCAACCGGAGTCTCCTCGTCAGCCGTGTTAGTGCTGCGGAAGTTGTCATCTAGGTGAATGTCAGTTGGGTCCAAATGTTTGTTATTAGTGTGGTATGTCGGGCCACAAAATGAGGCTTCTCCTGATGTAGCCAAAGGTACCGTATACATATTGATTGACCCATATTCGACACTAGCATATGTTATTTCATTAATTGCTGAAAATTCAAAAAAACACCAGAATTACTAGTTAAGTCACATGAAGTCTATACATCAGTTGGTGAATTTATTGTAGTTAAAAGAGTATATCATAAGTGCATAGTAATTTTTAGTGGTCGTGAGACACTGGTTGATCTTATTGAGTTGGAAATAGTGGAATTTTGATGTTATAAAGGGATTGTGCCATAGTAGATTGCCGAACTAAGAAGTTATATTATCGTTTTCCCCAAAAGAATGTTTTTGAATGGCCAGGGAAATGTGGGGGGCACCAAGAGGAAAATTTATTCCCCATCTTAAAGCAAAGAAAAGGATACTCTAAGGGATACATATGTCACTTCGTAAGAGTGAAAGATACTGATGTGACGCCACCAACTCTTCAATCAGTTCTGGTGGTAAATGAATTCCTCGATGTATGAGCTGGTATTAATGTGATGTCAGATACTCGGCCTATTTTTATTTCTTCATATAGCATGGCCCCGGTAGAGTTATGAGAATGAAACGAGAAATTAAAAAACGTGATGAACAAGGGATTCATAAGACCTAGTACGACCCCTTGGGGTGCATCAGTGTTCACAGTACAAAAAAAAATGGCACATTGAGAATGTGTGTTTACTATCGGCAACTGAATAAGGTGACAACGAAGAATACATGTCTTCTCCCCGGAGTTAATGACTTATTGATCGGTTATAGGGTGCCAAATTCTTCCTAAAGATTGACTTAAGGTCAGGAGATCATCAAGTAAGGGTCAGAGAAAATAAAGAGACCCAAAATAGAGGTATGGTTGTTATGAATTCGTAGTTATGCCATTCGGGCTAACAAATGCACCAGCTGCGTTAGTGGGTTTGATAATTAGGGTGTTTAATCCATCGCTAAGCGTATTCGTGATAATGTTTTAGATGTTATACTAGATTACTCAAGATCACAAAAGGACCATGTTAATCACTTATGACAGGTGTTACGAATTCTTTGTGACCATAAGATATATGCAAGTTCTTTAAATACAAGTTTGGTCATAATCCGTATCGTCCTTAGGACACATTGTATAGAATGAAGGAATCAGGATTAATATACACAAAAGGAGTGGCCAAGGCCTATGACGCCTGAGTTGGCCAGTTATTACAAAAGAATTGTTAAAAAAAAAAAAAAAAAAATCTGCCATTACCCTTCACAAAGCTAACACACAAAGTAACTATGTTTCAGCGGAATGATGTATGTGAGGAAGTTTGCAAGAGCTGAAAGATGAATTGACTCCTACACCTATACTAGTACCTCTCAAAGGCATATAAGAGTATGCAGTGTATTGTGATGTTTTAAAAGTTGGTGTGGGATGTGTATACATGCAGCATGACAATGTGATAGCGTATGCCTTAAGACAATTGCGTCCACATAAGAGAAATTATCCCACATATGATTTTAAGTTAACAGTTGTGGATATTGCTTATAACAGATGGCACCACTACTTGTATAAAACTTCAGGTGAAAGAATCATAGTGTCAAATGTGGAAGAATTTTCATTGGTAGCTGGGATAAAGGAAAACCAATATGTAAATCCTATTTTTAGTTCAATTGAAAAAGAACGTACAGCAAAGTTCGACAAAGGTATTTGAACAAAAAAAGGGGGAGTACTTTAATGCCAATGTAAATTATGTGTACCATGGTTTAGCAGAGATGTATTAGTAAGATTACATGAGAAGCACATTGTAGAACTTGTAGCTCAATGTCCAAGCGGTTACTGATTAATAGTATGGCATCAGAAATCTGTATGTTTAATGCAATGTATTACCCTTCCAGTTTGGAAGCGAAACATGAATAACATGGATTTAATCACAGGGTTGCCTCGTACACGGCGAAGGTTGATTCCATATAGGTAATAGTTGACAGGCTTATCGAGTCAGTGTATTTCCTACCAGTTAGGACCACCGATACAACCGAACATTATGCAAAGTTGTATGTTATAGAGATAGTACGATTACATGGGATTCCACTCACTATTATACCAAATAGGAGAGCTCACTTTATTGCACAGTGTGGGAAGTCTTTTAAGTAAAGCATGGGTACACAGGTGGATGTAAGTACGGCTTGTCATCCTCAGATGGATGGACAAACAGAACATATTATATGAACATTTGAAGATATGCCACGAGTTTGTACATTGGACTTTAAAGGTAGTTGGGATGAACATCTATCATTTATTGAAATTGCTTACAGTAAAAGTATCAAAAGGCACCTTACGAAGCTTTATATGAAAGAAAATATAGATCATCAATTGGATGGGTTACAGCTGATGAAATTTGCTTTGCTCGGGTCAAATTTTGTTCATTACGCTATAGAGAAGGTTAAGGTGGTACAATAGTAGCTACAAGTTAACACAAGTCATATGCCGAAATCCATTGTTTTTATTGAAAGTGTATAAGTTAGGGAGGATCTCACTTATGAAGAGATATATATTGCTATTCTAGATGGATAGGTGAAAAGATTAAGAAACTTCTTTAGTAAAGGTACAGTGTAGAAACCGACAAGTAAAGGGAATCACGTGGGGAGCCAAAGAAATGATGAAGTCAAAGTACCCGTAACTGTTTCAAATGGGGGAGAAAATTCAAGGTGTGGAATTGGAACAATAACAAGGAAGTATCCATAAGTATTATGTATATATAAATATATGTTAATATAGAGATGCATAGGATGTACATGAGATGATGCTATTAACATTCGAGGACGAATGTTTCCAAAGGGGGAAGAATGTAACACCCCGTATGTTTTCGAACCTATTTAATTACCGTAACATTCATGGAATTATTTAAACACGAGAAATATGGTGGATCATACATTAGTTAGATGGGCTGAATTTAATTTTTTTCAATTGGGCTCAAATGAGGCCCAAAAATCAAATAAAAGACATGGCCCAAAACAAATGGAAATGACCCATTCTTGTGACCAAGTCAACATAAGATATTTATTGCTTAAGAGTGGCTAAGGATGACTATAAAGTGTCTATAAAATTCACCAAAAATCAGATTTTATTCCACAAAAGACATGTCTCATTTCTAGAAAATTCCACAACATTTTTTTCTCTTCAACCAAACCCTAAGGCAACCATCTTTGGGACAAGATAACTCCTTGGGAAGCTTTGGTAAGTGTTTACTCTCATGGTTTAATATATTATATGCATGTAATATGGTGTAGATCATGTTGGTTATGTTGGTGAAGTGTGAGAAGCTCACTATGTCTGAAACAATTTATGTTTGCTTAATCGGTGAATTTTTTTGCCTTGTAAACTTGAAAATGGACTTTTGGTCTTGAAGGAAGTGAAATTGAGCGGTTAAATATTGACATGTGAGATGTTATTATAGCCTTAACTTTTTTTATTCTTGTACATAATGTTTGGAATTCTTATTGCAAAATTGTGCATAGATTTGGTGGTGTATTGAAGGAATAGAGTGGTTTTGGTGATGTTCATGTGTGTTGTGAAACCATGGCTGATTTTTGGCATCCAAGATGATCTAAAATATGTCAAGAGAAGTTTATTTATAATCATGGACCATTCATTGCATAAAAGGACCCTGGCCAAAACGGGCACCCGCCCTCGCAGACGAAGCACCTGCGGGTGCAGGTGACTTCGAAGGTGCCCCTAGACACTGCCAAGGGTCACTTGCGGATGCAGGTCATCCACCTGTAGGCGCAGGTGGCTTCGCAGGTCGGGCCAGAACCCCGTTTCAGTTGTTTTTGCATCTCTTTGACCCCCCAAAACCCATATACCCTTCATGGATACAATTATCAACTTATGGTACCTTTTAAATGACTATAAAGGAGTATCTCAAAGGTATTTTGAATGGTATAAAATATAGGTTGTTTTTAATGTGTTATTGTGAAAGCTATCGAGTGACTTGACGGAGAAAAGGTAACGTAGTGTTAATGAGGAAGTGTAAAGGGTAAACTTGGTGTGAAATGTTATTGGTTTATGATGTCTTGGTAAATGTGTAGAATGTTATGATATTTTTGGTTTGGTGATGCACTAATTGGTAACTTAAGAGGGTGAAATGACGTTATACGGCAGTCACGTAACTCATTATCGTCGTATGCACTTGTAAGGTAGTTGGTTGCTAACATGAGCTTCGTTATGTACTTGTGTTGTAGAGTAAAACATAAGGAAGGAGCTGGATTATTGTATTCACATATAGGACTGTGTATTCATATTGAGAAGATAAGGTATGTAAGGTTACTCTTTTCATATCCTTCTGCAGCAGATATTGTTCACATTGTCATAGTAGTTGTTCCATTCCAAAATATTCTAAGGTATCTCATTCAAGTTTGATATATATTGTTATCCACATGTTTGCTATTCATTGACCGATTGGCATTCATATGTCTCTTATCCATGGACTGAAGTTCCTAAGCTCTCATACTGTAATAACTACTAAAATAAACTGTTTCAAGGAAAGTGACGGCGTAAGTAGAATCTATTCATTATTAAGTCACATATCCCTCATTCATTAGTCGTTGTCGTTCATGAGTTACATAATTATGGACATGGTTCCAAAGTCTCAATAATGTTATGTTCCACGTTCTAATAATGTTTTAACCACTAAGTATCAATCTCATGAAGTGAAGGAGTGAAGTAATGCATATATGTGTGCTTCCAATAATGTCATGATCCTCAATATATCAATCTTTCACAAGCGAATATATCAATCTCTCAAAAGTAAGAAAAAAAGTAATGCATATTTTTGGTTGTAAGAGTACGGGTGGTAGCTCTAGAGGCATAAGCCTAGCTCGAGCCGATCTCGAGAATTTATTGGATTAGGGTGTAGTCCTAGAGGCATAGGCCTAGCTTGGACCGATCCTGATAGGTGGTAGTTCTAGAGACATAAGCCTAACTCGAGCCGAGCCTAATATTTTGGTTTATGAGTGGTAGCTCTAGAGGTGATAACCTAGCTCGAGCCGAGCCCGATATTTTGAGTTATGGGTGGTAACTCTAGAGGCATAAGCTTAGCTCGAATCGATCCCAACATAACGTTGTGCTATGTTAATACCCAGTGATCAATTGGGGCCCGGGTACGATATGATATGAGTGATGATAAACAGATAATAGAAGCGAAAGAAAGAAATGAATGTAAGATACACAGTTCCACATATGCAAATCAATGATTTATCCATATTGACTATGCTCTTTTATATTGTTTTCATTGACGTATTATTTTGTCATACAGTTTCTTATAGCCTTACATACTCAGTACATTCTTCGTACTGACCCCCTTGGGGGGGATTTACCTTACTTGTTGCAGGTACAGGTGTTAGTGGACCTCCACAGTAGAGTGCGGGTCATTTACAGATTTTTGGTGAGATCCAGTTGGTTCGGGGCTTTCCGAGTCATAGTGTACATTGATTTTGGTATTGTACATGCTGTATAAAGTGGGGACTTGTACCGACTCTAGCTTGGCTATGTATATGTATCTGTAGAGGCTTTGTAGACATATGTAGGAAGAGGAATGTAAGAGATGCATGTCCAATTTGACTTGATGGCCCTATCGGCCAAGTTTCATATATATAATACATGTTTCCATGACTTTCGCATAGTTGTATGAGATATAGCGACGTTATTACAGAGGCTTGCATATGAATATTTGTGAGCACAGATTGGTTCTCTCGGGCCTTGTCGGCTTCGGGTGCCAGTTCGGCCCGAATGGGATTCGGGTTGTGATAGTCACGATCATTAGAGGTGACTATCACATTTAAAGGAGTCTTTTCTTTCTTTCTTCCTGTTTTCTAAAGGGATATTTTTTTGTCAAATACTCCTTGTTTTGATCGTTTTATTCCTTTTCATTTTTCATTGAGTCAGTCTTTGTTAAAATAAGCAAGAAATGATTTCAAAATTTGCTATCAGTTTCTCAATTGCCAGATCAAAGTCTAGCCAGCACATCTAATTTAATATGATTGGAGAAGAAATAATATGCACCATAATTTGTTGTGGTTGAAAAGTTTGAGAATGGATACAAGATTCAGTGAACGAGGACAATACGATAGATATTGGGGTCTGAAATCTTCAATTAGAGGTTCTTCAATAAGGTTGTTTAAGCAACAAGCACCATCTGCCTAAGTTGAAGTCAAGGTCAAACATGGAAACAAAAATAGGGGCAATTTTTTTGATATAAAGGCCATTTCAGAGGTTCGAACTTGCAAACAGGATTACAGTAAAAACTTTCACTCTTTCTTTGTTACATGCATATAGCTGTCAGTTTTCATCTTTCTCCTAGGATAACATTTCCTAGTCTGAGATAGTTTCTTTTCATTTCTTTCCTAGGAAGACATTTCCTAGTCTGAGACAGTTATTTTTTAATTCGTCTCCTAGGATAAGCATTTCCTAGCAGTAGACATTTATTTTTTCATTCGTCTCCTAGGATAAACATCTCCTTGTAGTAGACAGTTATTTTTCATTCATCTCCTAGGATAAACTTTTCCTAGTAGTAGACATTTGTTTTTCATTCGTCTCCTTGGATAAGCATTTCCTAGTAGTAGACATTTATTTTTCATTTGTCTACTAGGATAAACATATCCTAGTAGTAGACAGTTATTTTTCATTTGTCTCCTAGGATAAACATTTTCTAGTAGTAGGCATTTATTTTGCCATTCGTCTCCTAGGATAAACATTTCCTAGTAGTAGACAGTTATTTTGCATTCGTCTCCTGGGATAAACATTTTCTAGTAGTAGACATTTATTTTTTCATTCATCTCCCAGGATAAACATTTTCTAGTAGTAGACATTTATTTTTCATTTATTTCTTAGGATAAACATTTCCTAGTCTGAGACATTTATTTTTCTATTCGTCTCCTAGGATAAACATTTCCTAGTAGTAGAGAGTTATTTTTCATTCGTCTCCTAGGATAAACATTTCCTAGTAGTGGACAATTATTTTTCATTCGTCTCCTGGGATAAACATTTCCTAGTAGCAGACAATTATTTTTGCATTTGTCTCCTAGGATAAACATTTCCTAGTAGCAGACAATTATTTTACATTTGTCTTCTAGGATAAATATTTTCTAGTCGAAGACAGTTATTTTCATTTTTCTCCTAGGATATACATTTTCTGGTCTGAGTTTATTTATAAAGTTTACAATTGCTAATAACTCACAAAATTTTTCAGTGAAAACTGGGGCAAAAATTTTTGTTTGTTTCTTTGTTTATAATGTCTTGCAGGTTTTTCCAGGTAGAACATGATCTTGATGTCCGAATACACAGTCCCAACTCTTACCAAACATTCAATCTCAAAGAAAATTAGAATCAGCTTTGAAATGCATGTAGCAGCCCGGCATCCTGACGTCAGTTTATATTCAACTAGTGGTCAAGAAAACAAGCACTCAAGAACTATCTATGACTGTTATTTGAAAGAGAGTCTAAGACTCAATCTAAGTTTCAAGTTCAAGTCTCAAACCTCAGTTTCAAGATCAAGGTACCCACCACAAGAGGGTGAGACGATAACTGAAGATCCAAATGGGAGAACTACAGGAAGACACAAGACAAGTAGAGTAGATAAGATATTGTATTTTTCCTTTATTGTATTTTATTTATGTAATGACGGGAGCCACGAACCGGAACCTCGACAGGACCTCACTCGACTCTCTATCTCAGTGTGTTCTACCCCACTTCTTACCCATTGAACTACACGTGACCTGATTCTCTTAGAACCCGGGGTAGGTAGGCTGTCCAAAACCAAGACTCGGTTACATCTTTTCCTTCCTTTTCCTTTCATTTCAAATAACGGTTGAACCAAAATTTATCGTGTTGTCTACTTCTTTGTCTGAAAACTTTTTGTATTCTCAGACAAATAGGGGCAAATGTAGACACGTAATTTTTGACCCTCCCCGAACTTTAACTTGTTTTTAGAATTAAATATTTATTTTTTATCTAATCTTGATTTTTAGCTTTCATTTTATTTTTAGTAGGTTTTATTTGAAAACTTGTGAAAAAGATTTCTAAAAATAAAGTCACATTTTTGGGGTTATTATTTTTAAGAAAAATGAAATTTTGCAAAAATATACATTTTTATTTAATTTAGGCTTTTATAAATAAGCTAGTCATTTTAATAGTTTTCTTAGTTACATATAGTTTTACTAGTCTTCTAACTTTTTAATATTTTTTGTTAGTGTAAAATGATTAGGATAATATTTTGTCATTCTATTAAGAAGAAAAAAAAAATAAACATTTTCCTAAAAACCACCCCCCACTCCCTCACTAATCTACCCCCCATCCCTCACGTCACTCTCCCCTTACCCCCATTTTCCCCACAATTTCCTCCACACACACACATCCTAGAACTCACACACATGCACTATACATGCATTATATATAAAAAAGACACTTAGACAAAAAAAAAAAAAAAAAGGGGGGGGGGGGGAGGGGGGGGGGGGGGAACACACAGAAAACACTGAGGAAAAAAAAAGGAGTAACGGACTAAGGAAAAAACACCAACGACAACACTTAGAGAAAAAGAGAAAGAGCAAGGGCAACGCAAAAAGATAGAGTTAGAGAGAAAGCAGAAAAAAAATATAAGACAAGAGAAATTGAGTGAGAGAGACAAAGAAAAAGAGGGTATTCTTAAAAGTTTGGGAGTTGAAGTTCGAGTTTTGGCCTCCGTTTTGAGTTTCCGGTGACGGCATTCCTATCCTTACTTTCGTTTATTTCATCACACAGGTTCTTATTCGATCCTACACTATTCATTTTATAATTTTTGTTGTGAATCAAATTATGAACGAACTTATCTCAATGATTTATTATATTATTTAGTATGTAAAGTTTATCATTTATGTGAGGTTCATTCTTTATTACATAATTTATATTCCTAAAATGTTGCTGGTTTATCTCGTTGTTCGTGTGTTTGTTAGCGTGAGCATGCTATTTGTAGAAAATGGATGATCATGTAATTTGGTTCATAAGAAAATGTAGAAAATTTACAAATCACAAAAGTTCCCAACAATATGTGTTTGAGATGTTGACAAATTGTTTATTTTAATACTCTATTTGAAGATTGAAGAGTTACTTTGATTGTTAATTAACCATGATAATATTGGACTTGTATTTTTGTTTAAAATCAGATTTTTGGGTCTTACGTTGCCTTGTTCGATTTTAAAGAAAACTAATTAGCCATTGTGTATTGTTTAAAAATCAGATTTTGGGATCTCATGTCATCTTGTTTAATTTTAAAAGAAATTGATTTATGCATCACATTTTGTCCTCTTTGTTGAAGAATTAAAATTACAAACGGAAAGATGTCTCATATAATAGCAATTAAAGATTTAATATTCTGCTTTTGTTAGCTAAGTTAGATTTAACCATTTATTAGTATAATTTTGTTCTACTATTATTTGGTTTGGTTCGGTGTAGAATAATTAGTACGGAAATACTTTGGGGTCTAAATAAGAGCTTTAAGAGCCGAATTTGCCTATTAGTTAATAGTGTGAGGTTGAGAGAGATGGATAGCGAATTTATTCAAGACCCAATTTAATCATTGATTGACGTGACTATGTAAGAAATAGATAAGATAAGACGTGAATTAGAAAAGAGAGAAAAAACAAAGTGAGAAATGAGTGAAATAAGTCACAAAATAGTAAAAGAGAAGAACAAATTTAAATTAATATATCGAGGCTGATCATGAGTGCGGTTATGCTCCTTGGTTTTCTTCGTAATTACAAGGCTCCGTGTGTGGTTATACCCCTCAGCCGAAAACATAAGTCACAATTTCTCTCATAATCCTTAGGTAAATTAAGCAATTAATCAAACATAATTATCCAAGAAATAACTTAAGCCGAATATAAGTTGATAAAGCAACTGTGATAAAACCACGGGACTCGAGGGGTGCCTCACACCTTCCCCTCGCTCAACAAAATTCCTTATCCGGATTTCTAGTTCGCAGACCAACAATAAAAGAGTCATTTCCTTTTGACTGGGAATTCAATAACGGTGACTTGGAACACCATAACTCAATTCCAAGTTGCGAATCTGTAAAATACATAAAAATAATCCCTATTCAAAATGGTCACTTCAATTGGAAAAACCCTTTCTTTCTTTTCTTTTCTTTCCTTCACTTCTTCGTTTCGGGGGGGGGGGGGGGGGGGGGAAAGGGGTGTGACAACTTTAAGATGGAGATAACCTCTTGGCTGAAGCTAAGGCACTGACAACTGGTTTGGAAGTCTATATTAATAAGCATTTTTTTCCTGTGCTAATGGAGACCGGCTCTTTAACACTGAAAAAAGTGCTTGCTGGAAGTTGGGAGTTACCTTGGACTATATCTATTGAATTAATGAGATTTAACCAATTATGAAGGAATGGTGGAGTGGTGGTGGAACATGTCTACAGAGAAGGGAATCAGCTTGCTGATTATTTTGCTAACCTGGGTGTAGGTTCCATCACAGGGTAGAAAAATTATTAGCATGGAGAAAAGCCAGAATCTAAGTCTTAGAATAAAGAGATACCAAAACAAAAGTTATTCAAACAATTTCATGGAGGCTCACATGGATAATCACGCTAGGACTGACATGGCAATAACACACGTAAAGGATACTACAGCAATTACAAATTCAATCTCAACAATTATTTTTGTTCGAAATAGTAACATAGAAGACCACAACTATTTTCCAACTCAAGCTCAAGATTAGATTCAACAAGTACAAGATTCAAAGTTAGATCTGATCTACAACATACCAGCTCGTGACGGCCTTAGGCTTTAAGGGATGAGGAATTAACTATGAAATCTTCTTTGGACAGTGGTATTAGCTTTATTCGAAGCTTAATCTATTGAAAAAGAAAAATAGTTGATAAATCAAAACTTAAAGACTTGAGATTTTCAGTTATTTCTAGTAATTTACCTCCAAATAGGTTCGAATGGAATCCCTCGAAGAGTTGAAGAAGTCTTCCGTGAATTGAATTTCATGGCACTGGTGAGCTTAGTTGGTGTCTTAGGTGAAATTTATCCAAGCTCTTTGAACTTTATTTCATACTGTATTTGTTTCAAGAGGTTGATACTCAGCTGGAACTACTGAGATTTGTCATCACAGACGTCAAGCTCATCACCTTGACTCGATTTGCCGACCATCGGAGAAGGGCAACTCAGGTGACAGACTCTTCAACTTTCCTATTTTGAGTTTCTATTATTTCTTTTTCATTTATGATTTTTAGTTGTTGTTTTTTTTTAAAAAAATGATATAGGCTTTCTTTGATTTGTTTTGAGAATTTTAGATTTTTTAGATATTATATCACTAAGTATCCCCTTTTGAGCCTGTAGCCTTTTGTTGGTAGCCATATTTTTGCGTTGACTCTTTTGTTGAATCCCTAGTTTTTGGCCCCTTCTTCCTTGAGCACTGTAGAATAGACTGGTTATAATTGTTAGATCTGAAGAATAAGGGATGGTTGAGGGAAAAGGTGACTAATGAGAGTTACATGTGATGAAAAGGACCTCTTGAAAGAACGTGACATGAAATAAAGAGAAGAATAAAATTATTTGAGAAAAAAAGTGAAATGTTCTTGATAAGATGAGAATACTAGTGAAAATAATTGAAGAGAAGGCTGAAAATAAAGAGTAGAAAATAATAGGTGATGGAGTATAAAAGTGCAAAGTTCTTAGGGAAGTATAAGTCACTATTATATAGTTTTCCTACCCGTCCCCTATCCAACATTACAATTTGTTAAAGTCCTATTTGATTCTATTCAAGCATAATTAATTAGTGGATATGTACATAATGGGCAAGCCTATGGTTTTTTGTGCATACATGTGAAGTTTTTTTGAGTGTGAGAGTTGTTTTTGATGTTAAGTCATTAAATTATATTCATTCTTTTGAATTGAGTGTGTGGACTATTTTTTCTTGTGAGGGCACTTGTTTCATGAAACTAGCTTTCTTTGATAAAATAGGTAAGTGAACTTAAATGTAATGAGTCAGAGTCCGTCTTTGAGGTTAGTAGGCTAGAGGTTTGTTGTTTGTTTGTACTTCCTGCATAATGATCGGTAAGTGTACGAGATGTTGCAAATTGCAATATGGTCTAGTTATTTGTATCAACCAAAGCAGTGGTATTCCTAGGCTTGATTTATTGAGATGAACTTTAATGATTGCTGGAGGACAAGAAAGATTCTAAGTGTGGGGTGGTGATGTGAAACCAAAATATACATTTTAGTCATTATTTGCCTCCCATTTAGTATTTTTATTTGTCTTTTTTGAGCATTGATTTTATGGATTGTGCTTAATATTATATTTTGATGTGTAGGATTAAAATGGTGTGAAGATGAAGAGATTTGAAGCTAAAACGAATTAAAGACGGAAGATTATAGAAGAAAATCAAGCAGGCAGCTTAATAGAATATATTTAATAGAATATTTAAAAGTGACATTCACTTAGAATTGAATTGAAGCGTGAATTCCAATAGCAGTCTGTGACAATTGCGTGACACGGAGAAACCTTGTTCCGTATTTAATTTTCCCAATTTATTTTGCACTCAGTTATGTTATTTAGGATTTTTTCCTACTCCTATAAATATTTCAAAAAATTAGTTCTTGCACAACTTTTGACCTAGAGAGAGCTAGGCGCCGTCGTGGAGGTCGGAGAATATTGG
Organism: Capsicum rhomboideum; assembly: GCA_031232105.1. Lineage (NCBI taxonomy): Eukaryota > Viridiplantae > Streptophyta > Magnoliopsida > Solanales > Solanaceae > Capsicum > Capsicum rhomboideum. Next base: position 156,705,474 of record CP124714.1, read on the forward strand.
TTTCATCTTTTCATCTTGTAATGACCCCCCTAGTCATTTTCTATATTTCCAAACTATTTCACCATTTAGAGATATTCCATAGCTTCCCCAAGTCATTTATGACTTTTTGTAGCTGACAGTTCCGTTACCGGGCAGTTCGTTTGGTTTTTAGAGCCAATTCCCTGTTTGAAAGTCTTCACCATTAAGAATTGGATATCCGACTGAAACATCAGGTTAACGGCCTCATATGTCAATTTTGATAGTTCCATCAGCTCTGGAGCATCAATTTTAGGCTAGGGGACCTTTGGTTTGGGTCTCGGGGCTTTCAGACTCATTTTGGGCTATTAGGTGGATTTTGATTAAAACGGCCATTGGGTATGGGACCCACATTTCATCAAAATGACCCCGAATGGAAATTTTAATTGTTCCATTGAGCCTGTAAGGTCAAATTTGATAGGATAGCATAGTTTGTTTGCGTTAACGGGATTCCGAATGAGTCTCGAGGGGTAGATCGGAGACTTGGCAAAAAACCAAGTTTTCTGGTGCCTTTAGTGCTGGTGCTATCACCTTAGAGGCTCCTCCGTCACCTAGTTGATGTCGCCTTGGCGTGTCTTAGAGCACCTAAGTGGCATGGTTACCTTGGCAAGGCCATCCCCTGAGCGGTGTCTTGGCTGCTTGGGTGATGCATTATGCCGCCTTGGCGACAAGGATGGTACATTTAAGACTTGGCCCTTTCGTCCATAGGCATTTTTCAAGACCCAAATCCACATTAAAAACCCTAGAGAGCCAAGAGAGTATGGATATCGATCCTTGGGTATTCGAGGTGAGTTGGAAATGCTATTTTGGTCATTTCCTCATCGATATTCCCGTAAGTTTTCGATTTATTCCTCAACTTAACTTCGAATCCCTAGTTGATTTATGGGTTGATTGTGGGTTTATTTGCACTTGTATTTTACTCATTTTTAGGGTAAATTATCCTTGAGCTTAGAGGGACGTTTTGACGGTTTCAAAGTTGTGAATACGTAAGCGGGCCCCATATGGGATTTTTAGCTCGATTTTGGATCCAAAGAATTTATATGCAATATGGGTATTATTATTCTCATATTAATGTTTATATCACTATTTTGATATCGTGGTATCTTGCGGAGGCTTCTCAAAAGGGAAAATCTCCAATTTAGTGAACTTTCTCGGGCTTCGTCGGCATCCAGGTAGGATAGGCTTACTCTCCTCATAGATTGAGCTTTATTATGATATGAGTATAGTGTTATGCTAGATTTGGGTTTCAAATTACGATTTAGTCGCATGTTGGTGAAATTTGGAATATTTAGCCTATTAGAGAGCCATTTTTAGATAGAATTGACCCATTGGTATTTCCCTTGAATTAAATGGTTGAATTAGGACTTGTTTGGGATTATTTCATACTTTAAAATGAGACTTTGAAGCCTTAGTTTAGTCAGGTATAAATTACCTTAGTATGGACTTTCGAGGCTAGTAGAGGGGCCATACCATCCCATTTTTAGGTCAAAAATCCTAATTAGGCCTTTGTAGACCTAAGAGGTCTTCTTTTATCACCTTATGTATGATCTTGAACCTTAGAATTATTTAGTCTCCTTTTCAACTCTTGATAAGACAAATTACTTTACATTTACTGTTAAGACCGATTCGAGTTCGCCAATTACCATTCACTTATGCTACTATATTCCCGATTTGAGTCTAGCATATAAGATACTAGAATCTGATTCGAGTTTGGAATTTGTGGATCAATCATGATATATTACCGGTTTAAGTCCGGCATTTATGGTTCATTTATGATGCTAAGAGTCCGGTTTGAGTCCAGCAATTATGGTTTGGGAAGGTTAGGATATGATTTCAGTTGTTGGTCACTTCATACTTATTATTATTATTGGTTCTGCCCTTGTTTGCAACCATCGGTCTTATGGGGGCTTATTCGGGTTAATCTTCTTATGTTTGTGCCTTCTAGGCTTATGGGGGCCCAGTTAGGCTGTAGTTAGCTTGTGTTCTTTGAATTTACTTACCTTGTTACTTATCATCTATCAAGCCTGAGTATTATTTCAGGTTTACCCATTTATTCCTGACTTTAGTTTACATTTTCGCATCTTATTATGCTTTTATTATGATTTAGCTCAGTCGACCGATGATGCCTACTGAGTACCCGTTGTTTTGGTATTCATACTACACTTCTGCATCTTTTTCTGATGCAGATCCGAGTACTAGTTGCTGCCATTGATGTTCTATCTAGTTGCTCTCAAGATTCAGAGATAGGGTGACCTTTCAAAGCCGGAGTTGATCCCCACTCCCTCCTTTACTTTTTGACAGTCTTTAATTATCGAGACTTTCTCTATATTGATACCATTCAGTACTCTCATTTTATATTTAGTGGCTCTTGTACCGGTTTTACTAGGTCGTGGGATATTTCTTTTATTTTTCCTCCATTCCATTTGACATTTATATTGTTATATTCTTATTTATATTGCTTACAAGCTTATTGTATGCTTATTTTTTGGTATTTACTTACCTTCCACCAATTAGCCTATTAATTGTCATTACGGGCTACGGTTTGGCTTACCTACTGGCGGGTTAAAGTAGGTGTCATCATGACTCCAAAATTGGGTTGTGACAAATTGGTATCAGAGCCTAGATTCACTGGTATAATTGGTATAAGAGCAAGTGTCTAGTAGAGTCCCATGGATCAGAGCGATGACGTCCGTTTCTTTTCTTGGGGAGGCTATACGACATTCGTAGGATGACTTCACTTTTGTTATTCATTTCATGCTTTGAGTCTTCGTTGGTTTCTAAACTTAACATTGTTTTTCACTTTCGCAGATGGTCAAGAAGCGATCTACGACGACTGGAGGCGAGAACCTCGAGTCCACGAATAGGGCTACTACTAGAGGCCATGGCAAACCTAGGAATTAAGGTCAGGTGAGAACTGCAACCCCAACTAAGGGTTAGGATAGGGAGCCTTCTCCAGATCCTGCTATTATTCCCAAGCTAGAGATTCAACCACCCCAGCTATTGGTGGGCCAGAGGTCAGCCCAGGCTCTACCGAGGTTTATTTCTTCTTTATTGCTCAGAGATGCCTTGGTTTAGTTGTTGGGATTAGCTGGCAGGGCACTATCTGATGGTGCTCAGTCCACAGATCAGAGTGGTACATAGGTAGGGACGCAGCCTGTAACTGCGGCTTCTAGAGTTAAGATCCCTCCAGCACCGATAGTTGCTCAGCCAACTACCGCCCAGCCAGCTATGTCTGTAGAGGAGTAGAAGATGTTGGGCAGATTTCTGAGATTGACTCCACCTAGATTATCTGAAGCTCCGGTAAGAATGTATTTGAGTTCCTGACTACTTGCGAGGATATGCTCCATAATTTGGGCCTGGTTGAGGCACATGGGGTCGACTATATGACTTTTCAGTTGGACTTAGAAGCTAGACATTGGTGGAGAGGTTATCTTGATTCTAAGCCAGCTGGATCTCCCCCTTTGACATGGACTCAGTTCTTCGAGGCTTTCTGGGAGAAGTATATGCCTCGCAGTCTTTATGAGTGCCTAAGAGATCAGTTCACCAGGTTGGAGTAGGGTTCTATGACGATTGTAGAGTATTAGGCAAGATTCCATGAGTTGTACAGATATGCTACTACGATCTTACAAATTGAGTATGAGCGGATTTGGTGTTTTGTTAGGGGACTGAAACTTTCTGTATGTATGGCTACTCAGAGTTTGGTTGCTGCTGGTAGGTCTTTTGTTAAGGTTTTTGATTATGCCCAGACTACGGAGGAGATGCATCCCGAGGCCCAAGGAGGAAGCAATAAGAGGTCATGTCAGCAGGTTAGTTTTAGTGGGAGCCAGAGTGGGTCACAGTTCAGAGATAGAGGTTCTTGGGGTAGGTACCCTCTGCATCAGTCCTATCAGCACTAGGGCCAATCTAGTAGACCCGTTCAGGCAGCACTCTAGATTACGGATGGAGGTCAGTTCAGTTATAGTGATTACAGTAGGCCAAGCAGCGGCCAGTCTTTGAGGGGTGCACATTCTAGGTCTTTTAGTTGAGGTGGCTATTTTGGGTTAGTCGTATATTCTGGATAGAGTAGAGTGCCTGGGGTTTGTTATAATTATGGGTCCATCAATCATTATTCCAAAAAATGTCCCCGACGTGGGATCGTTATGCTTGCAGTGGAGAATGTTTAGCCGATTAGAGCAGTGCACCCCCAGTTAGAGGTGGTACGTAGGGTCGTTCGAGTAGTCCCCAGGATTCTCAAAGAGGTCCTCAGATAGGTAGGATGGTGTGTGGTCAGGCGCCCAGCCAGGTGGCTAGCGAGGTCATTTATATGTTGTACCTGGTAGGCCGGAGGCAGAGTCTTCATATGTTGTTATTACAGGTATGATTTTAGTGTGTCGTCAGCTGGTTATTGCTTTATTTGATCCGAGATCTACTTATTTATGTGTGACTCCCGTGGATGATTCTTTAGTAGTGGATCGGGTTTATAGATTATGTGTTGTGACTGTTCTAGGGTTTGATACCCATGCTGATCTTATTGTGTTAGATATGGTGGACTTTGATGTGATTCTAGGCATGGACTGGTTATTTCCTTATCATGCGATCTTGGATTGTTTCACCAAGACCATTACCTTAGCCATGCCTAGCATACCCTTGGTTGTGTGGCAGGATTTTTTTAGCAGTGCACCGACATGGATTATTTCCTATGTTTGGGCTAGGAGATTGATATCGAGGGGTTGTGAGTCTTATCTCGCTTATATTCGTGACGTTAGTGCAGAGAGTTCTTCACCTGATTCTATTCCTATAGTTCGTGATTTTCTTGATATTTTTTCTACCAATCTACCTAGCCTTCCTCCTAAGCGTGATATCGAGTTTGCTATTGATCTTGAGCCGAACACCCAACCTATTTCTATGGTACCTTACCGCATGGCTGCTGCCGAGCTAAGGAGCTTAATTCTCAACTTCACGATCTCCAGGGTAAGGGTTTTATTAGGCCAAGTGTATCGATTTGGGATGCTCCTATCTTTTTTTAAAGAAAAAGGATAGTTCTATGCATATGTGTATCGACTACATGCAGCTGAATAAAGTAACAGTGAATAATAAGTATCTTATATCTCGTATTGATGATTTATTTGACCAGCTTCAAGGAGCGCAGTGTTCTCTAATATTGACTTGAGATCTAATTACCATCAGTTGAGGATTCAGGCTGAGGACATCCCTAAGACTGCCTTCAGAACTCGCTATGGCCATTATGAGTTCCTAGTGATGTCTTTGGGGTTGACCAATGCCTCAACAACATTCATGGATCTGATGAATCGGGTGTTCAAGCCTCATTTGGACTCCTTCGTGATCATTTTCATTAATGATATCCTTGTTTATTCAAGGAGTTGAGAGGAGCATGAGCAGCATTGAGGATTGTGCTCCAGACTTTGAAAGATCATAGGATTTTTGGAAAATTCTCTAAGTATGAGTTTTGACTCGATTCTGTTACATTCCTAGGGCATGTGGTGTCTAAGGATGGGATCATGGTGGATCGAGTGAAGATTAAAGCTATTCATGATTGAGCTAGGCCTATATCTCCAACTGAGGTTTGTAGATTTATTGGTTTAGCAAGTTACTACAGGCGGTTTGTCGAGGGTTTTGCTACTATTGCAGCTTTTATGACCAGGTTGACTAGGAAGGAGGTTCCATTTCAGTGATCTAAAGAGTGTAAGTCAATCTTTCTGAAGCTCAAGGACTTGCTCACTTCAGCTCTAATTTTGACTCTTTCAATTAAGGGTGAGGGTTTACGGTATATTGTGATGCTTCTGTTGTTGGTTTGGGTTGTGTTCTAATGCAGCAGGGCCGAGTTATTACTTATGGGTCTAGACAGCTGAAGGTGCACTAGCACAACTACCCCACTCATGATTTTGGAGTTGGAGGCGGTAGTTTTTGTGCTTAAGATTTGGAGGCATTAGTTGTATGGTGTTCATTGTGAGATCTATATCGACCATCGTAGTCTTCAGTATATTATGACTCAGGGGGAGCTTAATTCTAGACAGCACAAATGGATTGAGTTGTTGAAAAACTATGATATTTCTATATTATACCATTCGGGCAAGGAGAATGTGGTAACGGATGCCTTGAGCCGAAAAGTGGTGAGTATGGGTAGCTTAGCCCTTATTTCAGTTTTGGAGAGGCCATTGACTTTGGACATTCATTTCTTAGCCAACCTAATGGTTCAACTTGATATTTCAGACTCCAGGAGGATCCTTTCTAGTGTTGAGGCTAGATCTACCTTATTTGAGCAGATTCGAAGTCACAGTTTGAGGATAGTAGGCTTTTTGGCATTTGTGATCAGGTGCTGAGAGGTGAGTCCAGTCGGGCTACCTTAGATTCTGAGGGTGTAATGAGATTTGATGGCCGAATTTGGGTTTTGAGGGTTGGAGACTTGATTCAGTTGACATTGTGAGAGGTTCATAGCTCCAGATATTCTATCCACCCTGGGACAGCTAAGATGTATAAAGATTTGAGGCAGCATTACTGGTAGAGTGGCCTAAAGAGAGATATAGCAAATTTTGTAGCTCGTTTCCTATGTTGTCAATAGGTAAAGGCCGAGCATCAGAGGCCTGGTGGCCTAATTCAACGATTACCAATTCCTGAGTGGAAGTGGGAGCGAATCACTATGAACTTCGTTAGTGGGTTGCCTCGCACTTCTCGTGGTTCCAACGGCATTTGGATTATTGTGGGTTGGTTGAACAAATCAACCTATTTCCTTCCTAGATGTCTTTTAGTGATGAGAGGTTAGCCCATAGTTATGTTCATGAGATTGTCCGCCTTCATGGAGTACCCGTGTCCATTATTTCATATAGAGGCTTAGTGTTCACTTTCAGTTTCTAGAGAATATTTCAGGAGGAGTTGGGTACTCAGGTGGATCTTAGCACCGTATTCCACCCCCAGACTGACAGTCAGTTAGAGTAGACTATTCAAGTTCTTGAGGATCATGTGTTATGGACTTTGGATGTCAGTAGGAGCAGTACTTAGCCTTAGCGAAGTTTGCTTATAATAATAGCCACCGTTCTAGTATTGAGATAGCACCATTTGAGGCATTATATGGTAGGCGTTGTCGATCTCCGTTTGGCTGGTTTGAGACTTCTGAGGTTAGTCACTGTGGTACTGACTTACTTCATGAGTAGGGTTCGGGGGATTCGGGATAGGTTGAAGGTAGCTCAAAGTAGGCAGAAGAATTACGCTAATCGTAGACTTCGTGCCTTGAAGTTTGGAGTTAGTGACCGAGTCTTCCTTCAAGTATTGCCCATAAAAGGTGTGATGAGGTTAGGGAAGAGGGGCAAGCTCAGCCCCAGGCATATTAGGCCATTTCAGATTGCTCAGACCATTAGAGAGGTATCGTATGAGTTAGCCTTGCCCCCAGATTTTTCATCTGTTCATCCAGTTTTCTGTCTCTATGTTACGGCGTTATATTTCTGATGAGTCACATGTGCTGCGGTGGGACTCGGTTCAGTTAGACGAGAGATTGATCTTTGTGGAGGAGCTAGTTTCTATATTGGCTAGGGATGTCAGGCAGTTGCGCCCTAGAGAGATTCCAATAGTTAAGGTTCAGTGGAGGCACCGTCCAGCCAAGGAACCCGGGAGATCGAGAGTGAGATGCAAGCCCAGTATCTCCACTTGTTCGAGCCTTCAGGTACACCTTGACCATTTACTTTTGTGGATGAAAGTCCTTTTAGTAGTGGATATTATAATGACCCTCCTAGTCATTTTCTACATTTCTATACTATTTTTCTATTTAGAGCTTTTCCATAGCTGCCCCAAGTCATTTATGACTTGCTAGAGCTAATAATTTGATTACCGGGCAATTCGTTTGGTTTTTAGAGCCAATTCCCTGTTTTGAAGTCTTCGCTGTTAAGAATTGGGTATTGGGCTGAAACTTCAGGTTAACAGCCACGTATGCTAATTCTGATAGTTCCAACAGTTCTATCAGCTCCGGAGTGTTGATTTTAGGCTAGGAGGACATTTGGTTCGGTTCCCGAAGCTTCTGAACTCGTTTTGGGTTATTGGGTGAATTTTGGTTAAAATAGCCATTAGGTGTGGGACCCATATTTCATCAAAACAACCCCGGATAGAAATTTTGATGGCACTGTTGAGTTTGGAACGTCAAATTTGGTAGGGTAGCATAGTTCGTTTATGTTAACAAGATTTTGAACGAGTCGCAAAGGATCTATCGGAGACTTGGCAAAAAGCCAAGTCTGCTGGTGCCTTCAGTGCTGGTTCCATATCCTTAGCGGCTCCTCGGTCCCCTAGGTGATGTCGCCTTGGCATGTCTTGGAGCGCCTAAGCGGCATGTCTACCTTGGCTAGGCCATTGCCTGAGTGGTGCCTTGGCCGCCTTGGCGAGCCTTGTGCCGCCTTAGCGACAAGACTGCCTTTGGTATGCCATCACCTGGGCAATGCCTTGGCCGCCTAAACGATACCTTGGCTGCCTGGGCGATGCCTTATGCCACCTTGGCGATACGGCTGGTGCATTTAAGACTTGTCCCTTTCGGCCATAGACATTTTTCAAGACCCAAAACCCCATTAAAAACCCTAGAGAGCCAAGAGAGTGTAGAGATACGTTCTTGGGTGTTCGAGGTGATTTGGAAATGATATTTTGGTCATTTCTTCATCGAGATTCCCGTAAGTTTCTGTGTTATTCCTCGATTTAACTTTGAATTCCTAGTTGTTTTGTGGGTTTATTTGTGCTCGGATCACCTATTTTTTAGGATAAATGATCCTTGAGCTTAGAGAGACGTTTTGATGGTTTCAAAGTTGTGAATCCTTAAGCGGGCCCCACATGGGTTTTTTTAAGCTTGATTTTGGACCCGAAGCATTGATATACAATATGGCTATTGTTATTCTCGTATTAATGTGTAGATCACTATTATGATAGGTGACATAGTGCGGAGGCTTCTTGAAAGGGAAAATCTCCAATTTAGTGGACTTTTTGGGATTCATCGGCGTCTAGGTAGGCTAGGCTTACTCTCCTCATAGATTGAGCTTTATTATGGTATTATTATAGTGTTATGCTAAATTTGGATTGGAATTTACGGTTCGGTTGCATGTTAGTGAAATTTGGAATATTTAGCCGATTAGAGAACTGTTTTTAGGTAGAATTGACCCATTGGTATTTCCCTTGAATTAAATAGTTGCCTTAGGACTTGTTTGGTCTTATTTCATACTTTAAAATGGGACTTTGAAGAATTAGTTTAGTTTCGGGTAGAAATTGCCTTAGTATGGACTTTCGGGGCTAGTAGCAGGCCTTGTCGGCCCTTTTTTAAGTCAAAAATCCTAATTAAGCCCTTGTAGACCTAGGAGGCCTTCTTTTATCACCTTATGTATGATCTTGAACCTTAGAATAACTTGGTCTCCTTTCTGACTCTTGATCAGATGTATTACTATATTTACTTTTAAGATCGGTTCGAGTCCGGCAATTACCATTCACCTATGATACTATATTTCCGGTTCAAGTCTGAAATTTACGGTTCATTTATGATGCTAAAAGTTCGATTCGAGTCCGATAATTATGGTATGGGAAGGCTCGGATATGATTTCGGTTGTTGGTCAATTCATACTTAGTATTATTATTGGTCCTGCCCTTGTTTGCATCCATCAGGCTTATGGGGCTCGTTTGGGTTAATCTTCTCATGTTTGTGCCTTCTAGGCTTATGGGGACCCAGTTAGGCTGTAGTTAGCTTGTGTTCTTTGACTTTACTTACCTTGTTACTTATCATCTGTCGAGTCAAGCCTGAGTATTATTTCAGGTTTACCCCTTTATTCCTGACTTTAGTTTACATTTTCGCATCTTATTATGCTTTTATTATGATTTAGCTCAGTCGACCGATGATGCCTACTGAGTACCCGTTATTTTGGTACTCATACTACACTTCTGCATCTTTTTCTGATGCAGATCCGAGTACTAGTTGTCGCCGCTAACGTTCTATCTTGTTGCTCTCAAAATTCGGAGACAGGGTGAGCTTTAGTCGGAGTTGATCCCCTCTCCTTCCTTTACTTTTGGACAGTCTTTAGTTATCGAGACTTTCTCTATATTGATACTATTCAGTACTCTCATTTTGTATTTAGTAGCTCTTGCACTGGCTTTACTAGGTCGTGGAATATCTCTTTTGTTCTTCCTCTATTCCATTTGACATTTATAATGTCGTATTCTTATTTATATTGCTTAAAAGCTTATTGTATGCTTATTTTCTGGTATTTATTGTACCTTCCATCAATTAGCCCATTACTTGTCATTCCGGGCTATGGTTTGGCTTACCTACTAGCGAGTTAAGGTAGTTGTTCTTATATTCTTGTTTTACTATTTTAATCATTCGCGGCCATTAAAATAAATCTATAATCCCAAAATGAACGGACCAAGGGAACTGAGGGATAGAACGAAGAATACATGGAGTAAGATCTCTTCTTTAGCAAATAAGGAATTGATTAGTGGCTAGGATTAAGATTTCTTCTTTAGCAAAATAAGGAATTGATTTGTGGCTAGGATAAGAATATACCTAGATCACCTTACTTGGTTACAAAACGGGAAGTTAATTAAATGCGTTTGAATTAGATTCTCACATCTTCGCTAAACGATGTAGTTGTGAGACTAGTTTGAATAGAAGATTGGAGGATGACCATTCCCGAATCATAAAATCAATCCCGTAAATCAACAACTAGATAATTGAATAAGTTGATGAAATTGATGCTAAACATGATTGTTAATGAAACCATAATCCTAGATCGATTCATTCATTGATTGTGTAAGAATCCGCTCTTTTCTTGGTTAATTGTTCATTAGTTATTTTTAGTTTTACTTTAATTAATTTATAAATATATCTTAAAATCCACCGCTTGAATAAATAATTAGCATTAGTCTAATTTGGTGAATAGTTAATCGATAAGTCCCTGTGGGTACGATATTCGGACTTTAAAATCCTATATTACATGTACGACCGCGTACACTTGTGTGTGCGTTTGGACGCGACAGAAAAACGTGCTCTTTATTGTTTAAAAATTTGTAAATATTTGTACAATTTGCTCTATTGTGAACTCACGTGATTCAATTCTCACCCCTTTATGAATTGTATAATCTGCTCTATTGTGACCTCACGTGATTCAATTCTCACTCCTTTATGAAGTACGATGCGATTATGTTCTTGTGCCTCGGTGTCTTCAGTAAGCCGATCGATTAATGACTGATAATTCATAAAGTTGTGCAATTTGACTTGATTTCATCCTAGAAGTACGAAATTTGACCTTCAGACTCCATGCCACCTCAATCCCTCTTCTTGATCAAATAGTCGGTATATCTTTTCTACCGCTCCAAATATAGCCATGCTCTTTCTCTACACTTCACCCATAATTCCAAAATTTAATTTGTTACATGAATTAAGAGAAACAATAAAAATAGTGTCTTAGGATATCGAGAATATTGAGGGGGAGTCCATCTCCGATCATAGCTGCGGGTACTCCTACCACCGGAAGGAAATCAATTTAACTGGATATACATCAAAATGTGGAACAATAACTCAATTATTTAAAGAATCAGATCTAATGTCATTCTTTAGTTGTTCTAAAAAGCAGGAATTTTAATTGGAATGAACAAAAATATATGAAACGGGAAATGTGAACGGACAGATTATCATATTATACTAAAAATGGGAAGAATTTAGGGGCAAAGTTGGATTACCATTTTACCCCTATACTAAATAAAACATCTAATTAATTAAATATTAGTAAATAATAAAGTTGAAAAGTTTAAAGAGTTAATTACATTTAATAATTTAACATACCACATTCATCTTACAATTGTACAAATACGTTGAAGAATCATCCACATTAAATAATAATAGTAACTCCTACAATGAAGAAATTAAAGCCAAAAGTTTACTGATAAATGCTAAATAATGGGTACAAATGTCAATTATTATTAATGTATGCTATCATTTTATGGTATAAACGAATATATTAGAAAAATTGTCTTGAAATGTTAAACTTCATAGTGTTAGTCTTTAATTTGTGAACAATTTATTGTAGAAACGTTTTGCAATTATAATTTCTTTACTAATGTTCTGTGCACTCTCTTCATCTTCTAATTAAAGCAATCATTTATACTTCATTATTCCTCTACATTTATCCTTTTGTTTCTTTTTAACTTCCCCACCTGACTTTTCATATTCATAAGTGCTTTTAAAGTGATCATGCAATATAATTGTTCACTTATAAATAGAATTCATCTAATATCATTCATCCTTTGTGGCTTTTGTATAAGTAGTAACGTAAAATAATACTTTGTTGGGTTCAATTCTTGGCTGGTAATGTTTTGTTTTCAATTTTCCTTGTGATATTTTTAAATTTCTCATTTTTGTTTATCTTTCAAAGGTTTCTAATTATGAAAAACTTCAGATCATGTTTTTTACTTTCATTTTCCTTCCTTCAACATTAATGTATTAGATACTTAAAAGGTAATAATATCTACTATTTTAATCTCAGATTCTTAGGTACATATCCTCTTTGTTTTTTCAGAAATAGGGAGCATGCTTCAAAAATATTTTCGTTATAAAATTATACTTATACAATTTAGCTAATATTTTTGTCAAATTCACAGATGACAGAACTAATAATTTTAAATCAAGCAAAGGAGACGAAGGGTAATATATATACTCTAATTATGATTTATATACATCAACTAAATATTTCAGCAATTATTATCTCTATCTCAAATAATTATTATTTTTGTGTAGGTGTACACCATGAAATTGACAATGATCTACTAGCCATCATAAGGAAGATATATGTTGATCGAATTTCTATACATATTTTTCAAAACACTACTTTCATTCGACGACAACTTCTTGATATGTATGTGACTGTAAAAAGGTGGAGGTTATAATATCTTAGAAAGAAGGCAGAAAGTTTAAGACATGAAATATTTTACAATCAGGCCACCATTTAAACTGATATAAAAAAGAACTCTTATCAAGTTGAATATTTGATATATTATAAGAATCGTATAATTGAAGTCGTTCGAATATTATTATTCATATTTATAATAGAGCTTGTAATTTACGCAGTTATATTTATATTTACTTATAAGAAGTGTTTTAGTGTATGATATATCGTTATAACGACTCTTCACAAATTTGTATGGGACATACGTACAATGCACGTGCCCAGAATTAGTTATTATAAAACAATCTAAACTACCTAATGTTTTCCTTTCAAACATCAAAGGCGAAGTAGAATACTGGCATGAAAGACAAAATGAAGACAACCGATATACAGATAGTTGTCCTCTGAGCAGCATGACAAGGAAAACTTCTGCCACTACACAAGATAATCCAACTACTCAAGACATAATTTAAATGGACTAAAACGATATAAGCAAATGAAGTACAAAGTATTACCTTCCACTACGTTCCGTAGATCTCATTTCAGTTAGCTTTTTCCTGTTTTCCTCAGCATCAAGAAAATTAAATTAAAAGCTTCTTCAACAGGTCATCAAGTAAAATCACAAATTTATAAGATTTACTAAAAAGAAACCAAGTCAACTAAAGTATAGTATTACCTTTTCTTCGTCTATTTTGTTCTTCCTAAAAAGAAAGCTAGGCAATAAATCTGCATAGAAAATACAACAATAGTTGAGAAAATTATCAAATAAATACAAACGAAAATTTTAATTAGTTAAGTTTATTGAAGCGCCCAGTAAAATTTTATGTTTTGTCTTTGCCAAGAAAATAGAGAAAAGTTTCTTTGTATGCTTATAAAATTCTTCAACTTCAATGCTTTGAAAGAAGACCTCTAAAATTAATCAGCCTCCGAAATTTTGATCATCTATGCTATCATCTGTCGGGTTCGAAATCGAGAGGGCGTCATACGGAAGCTAATAGTTGCAAACCATAGAAACGATAATTCAGATGACACAAAAAATATACTAAAAACATATTATTGAATATGATTTGGCCAATTGGCCTACATATGAAAACCTAATATTGAAAAAACATAAAAATCTATTGGGAGAAAATCTCCCCCTAAACAAGACTCTTTTAACGACTACATTGTGGATGATATTGTGTTATGATATGAGAAGAGGGGGTTTCTATTTATAGAGGTTCAAATTCTTTCCTCCAAGAAAGAGTTTAGTCAAATATGGAAGAGTTTTATATTTTCCTTTTAGGAAAAGTAAAAGTAATTATGGTATTACTTTTATTTTCCTTTCAAAAAAAAATAAAACTCAAATTTGGTAAGAAATCAGGGCAAAAACCCTAACAAATCTCCCCTTTTTGGCTTGATTTTCTTGACAAAATAATCTTGATCTTCCTTCTTCACACAATCTTGATATATCACTGCTGCTTACCATGATTAAAAGTTGATATGGGTTAAAATTTGGAGCCCTATGCGTTAAAAATAAAAGTATGGGTTAATATTATTGGAGCCCTATGTTATAAGTGAACAGGGTTGAAAGTGGAGTCTTGCGCATTGAAAGTGAGCACAGATTAAAAGTGGAGCTCATGCGTTAAAAGTATATGCACGAGTTGAAAGGAGCCCAAGCATAAAAGTTAGCGAGGGTTGAAAGTTGATTTTGGTTTTAAAGATGGATTAACAGCAGAATTTTTGAAAATTTTGTTTGAAACTTCTTCTCCACGTGTAGTTTTTTGGACATATATCTTCATTATCATCAAATTGGTTGCAACTTGATTTGAAACAGCTTTAAACTTGTCTTTAATCTCGTTTCACCAAATCATTGGACCTTTGAACCGTAGGCTCTGATACCACTTGTTGGGTTCGAAATCGAGAGGGCGTCATGCAGAAGCTAATAGTTGCAAACCATAGAAACGATAATTCAGATGACACAAAAAATATACTAAAAACATATTATTGAATATGATTTGGCCAATTGGCCTACATATGAAAACCTAATATTGAAAAATCATAAAAATCTATTGGGAGAAAATCTCTCCCTAAACAAAACTTTTTTAACGACTACATTGTGGATGTTATTGTGTTATGTTATGAGAAGAGGGGTTTTCTATTTATAGAGGTTCAAATTCTTTCCTCCAAGAAAGAGGTTAGCCAAATATGGAAGAGTTTATATTTTCCTTTTAGGAAAAGTAAAAGTAATTATGGTATTACTTTTATTTTCCTTTCAAAAAAAAATAAAACTCAAATTTGATAAGAAAATCAGGGCAAAAACCCTAACATCATCATCATCCATCTTCATGATACCTACAAAATTAATGCACCTAAAGTAGATCAAAAATTACAGAAATATATTTCTTGATGAAAAAAAAAGATCCAAATCAAACAATAAAGAACGATCTACGACCAAAAATAAATACATCTTGTTTCATATGTCCATTGTAGATGCTATTGTATTGTTGTAGGAGGATTCTCAATTTATAGAAGTCCAAAATTTTTTCCTTCAAGAAAAAAATTATCTAAATATAGTAGATTTTTGTTTTTCTATAAATTATCTACCAATATTAGAATAAGTAGTTTAGGGTACGTGTGTTGCACGTGTATTATGCGTTTTCTATCAGAATCGGAAGGAGTCTAAATTGACACAAATCCTACTGTTTTTCACTATTTTATGTGTTTTATTTTATTTTATTTTTTCTTGAGAAATTATTATCTAAAATCATTCCTAAAATACGTTTAAGATAAAATTAGTGTTTTGAATAGATCAACATTGCCTATAAGTCGATCTAACAACACGATAGTTTTATCGATGTTCACGAACTGCATCAATTCAGTGAGTCCCCATTGTTGATGTACCCATAGAATACGATTGAACTCAAATTATGAGCATGTTGTTGGGGTCGAAACCACACGGCGAACAAAGAAACCTTGAATGGTGAAAACAAAAAAATGTTATAAAATGACTAATAATGTATTTAATTAATTTATTAAATAAAAGTGTATAAAATGACTACTTTTATTTTCTCTTTATTTTTCAATTTCTTTATTTCTTGTTCTTTTTCTTTTCTTTTTTTTGTTTATTTCTTTTTTTTTATTTTTTTTCACAAATCATAACATTTTTTATTTTTTTACCACAAGCTAATTTCATATTTTCGGCCCTTTTTATTTTTTTTTATTTTCTTTTGTAATTTTATTTGATTCTGTTTTCTTCTTTTTTAATCATTTTCTTCAATCTGTAATGATACCATCACAGTATATCTATATATTGTCATGGTATCATTGATATGTGCTTCAATCATTAGTGGGACCTCTATGATACCATCACAGTATATCTATATACTGTCATGTTATTATGGATGTCTGCTTCAATCCTTTAGTCGGACCTCCATGCTACCATCACCGTATATATATATTGACATGGTATTATTGGGGTTTACTTCAGTCTCTAATGATACCATAACAGTATATCTATATACCGTCATGGTATCATTGATGTCTGCTTTAATCCTTCAGTCAGACCTCTATGATACCATCATAGTATATATAAACTGAGATGGTATCATTGGGGTTTGCTTCGGTCTGTAATGATACCATACCAGTATATCTATATACCGTCATAGTATAATTGATATCTGCTTCAATCCTTCAGTCAGACCTACATGATACCATGTCAATAAATATACCATCATAGTATATATATATATATATATATATATATATTGACATGGTATCATTGGGGTTTGCTTCAGTCTGTAATGATACCATAACAATATATCTATATATTGTCATGGTATCATTGATGTCTGCTTCAATCTTTTCAGTGAGACCTCCATGATACTATCACTGTATCTCTATATATTGTCATGATATCATTTATGTCTGCTTCAATCCCTAGTGGGACCTTCATGATACCATCATAGTATATCTATATACCGTCTTGCTATCATTGATATCTGTTTCAATACTTCAGTCAGACCTTCATGATACCATCACAATATATATATATATATATATATATATATATATATATATATATATATATATATATATATTGATATAGTATCATTGGGGTTTGCTTCAGTCTGTAATGATACCATAACAGTATATCTATATATTGTCATGATATCATTGATGTCTACTTCAATTTTTCAACGAGACCTCCATGATACCATCATAGTATATCTATTTATTGTCATGGTATCATTGATGTCAGCTTCAATCCTTCGTGGGACCTCCATGATACCATCACTGTATATTTATATACCGTCATGATATCATCGATACCTGCTTCAATCTTTCAGTTAAACCTCCATGATACCATCACAGTATATATATACTGACATGTTATCATTGGGGTTTGCTTCAGCCTATAATGATACCATGACAGTATATTTATATACTATAATGGTATCATTGATGTATGTTTCAATCTTTCAGTTAGACTTCCATGATACTATCACAGTATATGTATATACTGTCATGGTATCATTGATGCCTACTTCAATCCTTTGCGGGACCTTCGTAATACTATCGCAATATATCTATATACTGATATAGTATCATTGAGGTAAGCTTTGGTCGTTTAATAGACCACAAAATTCAAATATTTTCTCTACTTTCTTAAATTTCGTACCAAGTCAAAACATGATGAACAAATTGAAACGGAGGGAATATATATATATATATATATATTTGAAAGAGCGAAAAAACTATAAAAATGTGAATTTCATTAGTTTAAATTTTAATAAACAAGCTACTGCACTTTAATAATTATTTTTAAACATTTCTTATTTTAATTTAGTTATTTAATTTTTTTACTTTTTATTAATCTAAAAGTAGTTAGCTTACATTTTTATCTTTGTATTTTGTTTTTGTTCTTTTAAAATGCAACAATATAAAAAGAGAAAAAAATAAAAAAGAATATAAATTAATAAAAAAGAGAAAAAATAAAAAAGAAGATAAACTAATAAAAATGAGAAAAAATAAAAGAAAAAACATGACAAAAAAAAGAAGGAAACAAATAATAAAAATATTATCAAATGATATTACTAATGATTTAATAATTTTATTGATCTAACAATAGTTAGCTAATATTGAAATTAGTTATTAGCAAAATTAATTCATGAATATCTCCAAACACTAATTATTTTGTTTTATATAAAAATTAAAATATTAACTAAATTAAAAGAAAAGGAAAGTTAAACGAAAAATTAAAAGAAAAAGAAAGTCAAACAAAAAATGAGAAGAAGAAAGATGTCAGCCGCAATATTTGACCGATTATACATCTGGCTCCGTCACTGAGTGGACTTTCGACTTCACCAAGTGGTGAACTCCTCCCGATGTGAGATTGTTGACGTAGCTTCAAGATCGAATCTCACAAATCCTTCGTCTTCTTCGATGAAAAGCATGTTCGAATATGAGCGTCCACTTCTGGTCTTCTTCTCCGGTGAAGATCAACATTCAGTTATAGCTTGGGTGGATGCCATATATTCATCCTAGTGATTTGAATTTTGAAACATTTTCTTTTTTAAGTTTGCATCATGATTTCTGTGTAAGAAAGTTTTAATTGGCTGCTTCCTTCTTCTAACAAATTAAAATGTTTCAACTGCTCTATCTGGTAATGGTTCTCTCTCTATTAGCACAAAGAGGTTATTAAATATATAGATATTTTCCAAGAGAAGACCTTGTCTCCTTTACAGTGATGGAAAATTCCTTGTATTATTATTGCCTTTCAGCTTGATTTCTTATAACCTCAGTGACTTGCGATTGGTTTTCTGCTATTCTTCTCTGCAGGTCCTTGTTGTAGAGGTTCTTGCAATCTTTCCTCTTATACCTACAAATCTGACAAACAGACTTTATCGATTGGCTTTTGTAGGAACTGCATGTTCTTCACTATATTCATTATACGTATTATACATGGTAAATTATGATTTCTGAAGTCCCCCTCCCCCACCCCCCCGCCCCACTCCCCACTCTTTGTTTGAGGCTAGTTCGTATCTTTTGGTCTATGAGGCAACTTCTGATAATGTAATCACCTTTTTGCAAATTTGCAGAAGTCTAGCATTTGGAATTTACATGCACTGCAGGTTTGGCTTCAGTTAGTTATTTTGACGGAAGATTTTCTCTACTTCATCTAGTGCCTTACTTTCGCCACTTCAGATCTCTACTTGAAATGTGAGCTTTAGTTTGGTTTGTTTTTGCTTGTCATTCTTGTTCTTAGTAATTTTTACATATTTGGTGTCTAAGTTCGGTAACATGTGTTTTGGGTCAATGTGGTGCAGTTGCTTTGATTCCCGTTTTATGCCGAGAACTTGAACATGTTGCGAAGTTTCTTCGATGCAACTTCAACACATCTTTTTGCAGGTAGCATAACTGTTACCTTAATTTCGTGAAAAGAAGAGTTGTTTCTCTTGAAATGGAAAAATATTTATTGATGTTGTAAATCTCTTACTGGTGTACTATTTGATGGACTTTTCTCCATTCATCCCATCGGCTGATTACTTTTTTGCGGAGGGTTGGTGGTGGTGGTGGGTGCCTAGAAATATTTTTCCTTGTTTCTGAACTTATATGGCAACGTCTGCAGGAAATACTTGGAAGAGGCTTGTGTAGTTGTGTATGGGTCGAGTCAAACACACTCGTTATTCTCATTGTTCTTTCCATTTTGTGCATATAACTTTCCACATCCTTCAAAATGCAGGTGGCAGCATAACATACTACAAACATTCATGTACTGGCAGGTATGTGTCATTCTGTCATTTTCATTATCAGTTCAAATTCTTTTTCCTTCAAATCATTTTCATTATCAGTTCAACTTCTTTTTCCTTCAAATTTCTAAATGGGTGAGCTCATTTGCTCAAAGAAATGTGCGAAATTTCTAAAAAATTTTAGTCTTTCTTGTTTCTTTTTCGACCTCTTTTGCATCTTAGTGATGACAACAATTCTTGTTGGAGTGGAAAAGTTTTGTTAGGCTTATCTCATGTTCTTATCAGATTAAATTGACTATACCGAGAAGTTAGATATATGTGTGGAAGATGACGTCCTCAATTACTTGAATCTAAACGATGTGAGAAGGGCCATTCATGCCGAACTCGTTGGAGTACACAGATCGGCTGTTTGCAGCAGGTAAGCGTTCGTGTTTGCTAAACTGGTCAATAGACGAATCGCATAGTGACAAAAAAACAATCAGGTCATAAGTTAATTGGTAACCTAGAAGAATGGTAACTAAACTCTGATACCGTAGGTTAAAATTCACCACTATTAGTGTATATAACTTGAATCCATAACAGAATATGAAGTTTATCATGGAGGGTAGAGTGTACGCAGACCTTACCCCTACCTCAGAGGTAGAGAGACTGTTTTCGAAAGGTCCCTGGTTCAAGGAAAACAGTTCAAAGCAGTCCAGTGAAAGAAGTATAAAAAGTAGCAGCTACAAGTCATTTGAGCAGCACAACTATATCAAAATATTCATATCATACACCAGAATAAGCTGATTTCCTACATTCAGACAACAGTAAGAAAAGAGATTGAAAATGGGGACTAAACTCTCCAGTAGTAATACCAAAATATGATACAAGAAAGTCGATCTCCAACGACACGAAGAAGACAAATGTTCATAGTCTAAAGAAAATAGAAATAATCAGCTATAAAGCTATTCCAGACAGGTATTTAACATAACCCAAGACCTAAATAGGGACTTCCATTTTTATTGGTGCAGGTGAAGTGTCTATCGCTGCATTTTGAAGCCAGTCCTTGGCACAGATGAGGGCCTTCATGGTCTCAGGTCGTAAGGAACACCTGTAACAATCCATCTCTTTGCTAACCGTGCTAAATATAAAATCATCTGTGACGGTTAGAGAAACACTTTCGGTTTCCCAAAAGCTTGGCCAATCAGGCTATTAGTCATTCAATGTATCATCGTAAAAATTCTACAAAAATAACATTCTTCAAGACTAATTTCCAGTATGTCAAAAGTTTCATAAGAACTATCTTGATCATATTCACAATTTTTCGTCCTTGATCAGGAGATAGCGAATTCTTTGTTTGAAGGGCCTTTGATTAGGAATTCTCGCAACCTTGCTAAAGATGTCTTTTAGCTCACACATTCCTTTCAGTCCTCTGCGAAAGAAAAAGCTTTAAATGAGATTAGTGATTTTGATTCTTTTAGCCTGATTTGAGTTGTCTTCCTTGGAATTCATTGTTATATTGTACTCGAGTTTCTATAACTAATTGTAGACCACAATTTGCGAGTTGTGCTATTATTAAAATATACTCCCTCCGTCTCAAATTATTTGCCATGGTTTCTACAAATAGTTACCTCAAATTATTTGTCCTCATAGAAATTTAAAGTAATTACTTTAGGAGTAATTGTTCTTGAAGACTACAAACACCTTAATTATGAAAATATGATACATAAATAGAGTACATATTCGATGAAGAAAATGATATCTTAAGACATGAAGTTTCTTTTGCATGTGAGTCTAACGAATAACACAGTAATAATTCTCACTTTTACCTATTAAAGGAGTAGATTTTCTTTTCTTTCTCACACATAGTAGAGAAACGGGGGCGAGGGAGTAATAGCATAATTGCAGAGCAATGAAACGAAGACAAAAAGTACCTGCAAGTAGATTAGGCCATCGTCGGACGGTATCCATCTAGAGAAAGGCTTCCAATTCTTTATACAGTCCATGAAGACCTAAACCAGAGAGAGAGAGAGGAAAAAAAAACAATGTATGTTTATATATGTGATTTGCATATTTTCTAAGTTAGAGAGAGAAGTTACTGCTGGAACGCTTTTTGGTTCAAATTGAGAAGAGAATATCTCCGACGACGGAGTTTGGGTGAACGTCTGAATTCCCAAATTTTCTTCCACCATTGTTACAGTAATGCTGCTCTGCTCGTTGCTTCTTGTTACACATTAACGACGGCATGATGAACGGAGGATCTTTGTTCGTACTTCCGCAAACAAAACATATACAATCAATCACACATGGCTCGGACCCTTTTTAAAATTTCGATTCTAGTCAAATTCAACAGCAAAGCCTAGTAATTCAATAAACTCCTAAACACAATTAGAAACGATTCAGACTCACTGGTTGTGATTCTTTTTCATCTGATTGAAATTCACGGATAATTTATTACCAAAAATCAGCACGTCTTCTAAGAATTTCTCCAATCGATCCACTAAATTAAAAAGAAAAAAGGAAAGAATTTCATTGCCCCTCTCAGTTCTCATTAAAGATGCAAAATGACTTTTCCGTGAATCATTATACCTAGCACAATGATCAACATAGGTTTTCAAAGTTACACTCTTGCAGACAAAAATCTTGTCCATTAAACCTCCAGCAGCATACGAATCTGGACTAAAGGATGCTATTTTTTCTTTATTTTAAGAATGGCGATTTTACCAACTTACACTGCAACTAATCTTTCAAAGCTTGTATCGGTCTAACACCAATCCTGGTAACAAATTTCAGTTCCAAATAATCCCCAACCTCACCAATGGAAAGTTTTTACTCTCCAAACCTGTAAGTTGGTTAGATGTATAGTAGAACATTGATATTTACAATAATAAGCTATGAGTCCACAATCATTGACAAGAACATATTCAAACGGGAGATGTTATGTTTTTAGGTCATAATTGTGACCAGAAACGATCTTTTATCAACCAAAAGGAGAGTTTAAGAAATTAAAAAATTAAAAATCTTCAAAAAGTAACCAAAGATTACCTCTAGCAAACTGATATTTCGTGTGTGCAGACTGCAGCAATGGCAGCAAAAGTCGTTTATTAAAGAATCAATGACCCAACAAGGCCCTTCAAGAAGTGGTTTAATGCTCTTTTCAATTTGGAATTCTAACTCTAAAAATATTAGAACACCGGCAAAAGATTATGAAGTCAAGGAAAAAAGGGACTCCTGCATCGGAATTAGGGGTAAGCATAAAAATCAAAGAATCAAAAAATTGTACCGAACCGAATTAGTTTGATTCTTCGGCTCGGTTTTAATTTTTTTCAGTAGTTTGGTTTGGTGTCCTGTTTAGGGGTAACGGTTCTTTGGTGCACCGAAGAACCGAACTTTTATTAAAAGTTTTTTTTTTAATTTTCATTTAGCTCATTTTGGCCCAAAACTTTTCAAGATCAAGTCTCAAAGTCCATACCCAATTAACCCATTAAAATTTATCTTCCAACCTTATTACTTTAACATCTTCCTAATTTTTAATTTTAATTCCTATTATACTTATATCTCTAATTGTAATTCCTAAAAAAATTTCACACAAATACTACCGCCGTATTGTAATATGAAAAATGTAGCACTACAATGATATGTATTTAAAGTTGTCCTCACTTGATAGTCTATTTACAATGTTTTAGATTTTTTAGTATCTTATATTTTGATTCGGCTCTCATTTTATTTTTCATTTTGCACCGAAAAATTGATTTAAAAACACCGAACTAAACTGAACCGAATTAGTTTGGTTCGGTGTTCGGTGCACACTTTTTCAAAATCAAAAACCGAAGAATCGAACCAAAATTTGATAAAACCGAACCGAACGCCCACCCCTAAATTCGGAATTGAGAACAAAATTTTCGGATACAATTTTGGGACCAAAAATTTAGGATATAATGAGGATACATACGGTTATAATTGGAATGGGTAGCATTGGAACCATATTTATGGTACAATTATTTTTCTTATTTTTAGTTTTCTATATTTAAAATCTTTCCGTATTCTTTTTTAGATTTTTCAAAGCTTCTTAAAATCAAATTTAGTTGATTTACTTCTAATAAGGAAAGGTTTAATATAAATATTTAATTAATTTTCAATGCATAACTATTAGAAATATAGTGAAAAGACGATTTTGTCTAAAGGAGAGACTTTTAATGAAGGACAAAAAATTCAAACAACATTTCTAAATGCCTTCACACTTCTAATATACTAGTTTCTGAGAACGTGCGTTGCACGTTTGTCCCTTATTACTATAAAATTCTTATATATTTAAAAAGTTGAGATTCAAAATAGAAAATGCTGAAATTATAACTATTAGAAGATGTATATCCGGTCACTAAAATTACAGTACCTCTAAATTTATAATCCAAATGAATTGACAACAGAATAATTAGTTATAATCTTATATAACAACACAAGAATCATGCACTCCAAATTGGATCGTAAATACAAAGCATGGTGACGATTAGGGGTGTTCACGGGTCGGTTTGGATCGGTTATTAGTCAAAACCATAACCAAACCAACTTAGTCGGTTTTTAAATTTCTAAAACCAAACCAAACCAAACAAAAAGATAACCGTCGGTTTGGTTCTTGTCAGTTTAGATCGGCTTGGTTCTGTTTTTTCGGTTTATAACTTTAGCTAATGATAAAAGTTGAAATTTTGAAAAAACAAATCCAATCCAACATATGGGATGTCAACCTTGTGCCTCAACCTTGAAACTAAGATGTCAAGCCAGTGTTATACTTGGGCAAAGCCATGAAAAACACCATATGAATGCTTCTAAAAAAAATATTTAGAAACTACATATAAGAGAATGATATGATAAACCCCCAAAAAGGTGAACACATAAATTTCTTGCTCAATAGGGACCAAAAAGAAAGTTCAAAACTAGTGATTATCTATAATCTAATGAAACTCAATTGTAAATTCCCATATACAACAAGATATTATTTTCACAATTAGTATTATTTGTCATTCAAAGTGTAAAAATCATTTAGAATCTCATAAGGTACTATCAACTGGATGGAGACATATGACTGAAAGTGCTACGGCTAAAGTTAAATTCATGATTAAAATTTAAAATGTAACAAATATTTATATTTTACTTATGAATAATATATAAATAATTAATTAATATATATATATATATATATGTGTGTGTATATAATTTTTATCGATTCGGTTCGGTTATTTTGTCGGTTATTTTAGAGTAAAACCAAAACCAAACCAAATAAGTATCGATTTTTAAAATTCAAAACCAAACCAAACCAAACATAACCAAATGTCGATTTTTTTAATCGGTTTGGTTTGGTTCGCGGTTCGGTTTGATTTTTAACCAAACCGTGAACACCCCTAGTGACGATATGCCAACATTAAGATATGTTCAAGAATCAATAGAAAAACTAACTAATTGATGGCCGAATCAATTAAAAAAATAAATTACATGCCACTCATATGTGATCTCATAGTAATTGTACCATAGTTACTATCTTGATAAATTAGTGAAATTTTAAACATACCTATTAAAGTTAATTAATGAAAGATATTGAAAACATATCATTCATTCTTCAACTCAGCCCGAAAAGTTACAAAACTATACCCAAATACTATGAGAAAACTTCGTGAAAAATGCTCCGTATCAGACACTTGAGAGTTTATGCCTCCTTGATTGAGGGTTAACTGGCAGGACTATTGTACCTTGGTGTAAAAGGTAGTAGCAAGTTAGAGGAATTTTCTTCTTCAGTTTCTGTCGTGTTAATGTAGCAAGTTAGAGGAATTGTTTTAGGGAAAAGGCTCAAACATGTCATCGAACTGTTGAAAATAGCTCATCTATGCCATCCATTATCAGATTGGCTCATCTATGCCACCGCCTTTAAAAGTTTGGCTCATCTATGCCACTACCGTTACAGAAAAGTTCATTTGTGCCATTATTTTGCAACGGTGATTTTGCAAAATTATTTTTGCCACATGACCTCTTACTAGAATCCACGTCACCAAATCCAAAATCAACCAATATTACTTAAATTAAAATTAAAAATAATACCCATTAAAATAAAATCCGACATAATTAATGGGTTTGATTTTTATTTTTAATTAGTTCGATTTTTATTTTTAATAAGTCCAATTTTATTCTAACTGTGTGGATCAAATTTTATTTTAATGGGACCAATTTTTAATTTTTTTTATTTTAAGTAATATTGATTTGGATTTGATAATGTGGACCTCTAATAAGAGGCCACGTGACAAAAATGGTTTTGCAAAAATCACCGTTACAAAATAATGGCACAAATGAACCTTTCTATAATGGCAGTGGCATAGATGAGCCAAACTTTTAATGGCAGTGGCCAGTGGCAGACCTATGGTATATACCATGGGTGCTTAAGCGCCCATTGCATTTTTTATAAACATTATTACTTATGTATAAAATACAGTAATTCATTTAAATATATTGATTTAGCACCCACTCTATGCAGCAATTTTCAAACTAGAAATTGTTGAGCACCCATGATATAAAATTTCTGGATCCGCCACTGGCAATGGCATAGATGAGCCAAACTTATAACGGATGACATATATGAGTCATTTCTAATAGTTCGATGACATATTTGAGCCTTTTCCCTTGTTGTTATCTATTGAACATAACAAAAACATATGAAGGGAAGAATGGTAGCCGTGGCTAAGTGGGAAAAGAGAGTTTTAATTGCAATGCCCATCGTCTCCATGATTGTAACCACTACTACATCCAATGTTAAGTTTACCAATACAACAATACATTAATATAATATTATATATACCACCCATAGCTAACATTCGTTCACCTTGAGCTGCTTTATGTATCTAGGCATACATGAACTATCAGTAACTTGATCGTCTCCTATGACGTGAATTATATCAAATAATAACAAAATTAACATATTGTAATAGATCAGAAACTATAACAAAACAATACGATTAAACCTAACCTTCACACAAAAATTCCTCATAACCCGACTGAACTTTCATCTACCGCCTGTATTAAACAACAAAACAACAGATAGTAACAGAACAAAAAATACAATAATTTAGCTATTAGAACAATACGATTGAACCTAATCTTTACACAAAAAGATCCTCAAAGTCCGACCGAACATTCATTTACAATATATACTTAAAGAGAACAGGAACTACAATAAAATAATATGACAATCGAGATATTAGAACAATACAATTAAACCTAACCTTTATCGTTGATTTTATAGTCTTTGTTCGTCAATTATAGTTGAAAGTAGTTATCACAATTGAAAAACCAAGAAATCCAAGAAGAAATAAATAGAATATTTTTGGTCAAAGAGGAAAACCCCAAAACCACAAAGTTGGAGATATGGAAAAATCAAACAAAAAAGGACTGCTAAGTTAAGATTTTATAACAAAAAAGTAATAATTCGTAAACTAAAAGAACTCCTAAGTCTATATGGGGAAGGACTCCTAAACAACAAGAGAATTGAAACAAATAACTAAATATTAGCATTTATTAAAGTAAAGATTTAATAACATTAATTAAATCCTAGATTGTAGGACTGGACTTTGTACATTAAGCAACTTATAATAATCAAGTTTTAATTGATTTTAGTTTTTTTCTAATTCTTCGTCCCATATATTTTAGGAGTCATTAAAAGTTTAATTTGATTTTAGTCTTTTTCTAATTCTTATCATATATTTTAGGATTCAGTATCATAAATATAATTAAATAATAATTTGAGAAAAATTGTAAAAAGACGATTTTGTCTAAAGCAGAGACTTTTAATAAAGGGCAAAAAGTTCAAACAGCATTTCTAAGGCCCTTCACACTTTAAATATAGTATAGATATAGATAGATTAGAGATAGAGATAGAGATATGAATTCCCAAAAAAAACTAAACTAATACAAATAGATATTTTCTTAGACGTTTGGTTTGTTTGCGTAAATTTTTTTAGATGTTTGCTTATTTGTTTTGGACAAAGACTATTTAGTTGAAAAGGCTGTGGTACCTATTATTTTTGACGTGGGAAAAAAAATTACCATAAAATTTGCTTATTTTTTGGAACAAATACTATTTTAGTTGGAAAAGGGTGTGGTGCCTATTTTTAGAGGTGTGAAAAAAAAGTTACCATAAAACTAGGAATTTAACCATAATAAGGAAACCTTCTCCATTTAATTTTTAATATGTTTATTCTATTAAATATTTAATATCATGAAAATAATAGAAAAATGGTGAAAAGACGATTTTGTCTATTGCGGAGACTTTTAATGAAGGGCAAAAAGTTCAAATCACTTTTCTAAAGGTCTTCACATTTTTAATAATTGTAGATGTAGATGTAGATGTAGATAGATAGATTGTAGATGTAGATGTAGATTCATTGAACTCTCTTTTATACAAATACATTATTTGAGCAAAAGTTATTGGATTTGATCGAGCTCATATTTGGTAGTGGACCTTCGCTCCTGGTACAATAACAGACTCAGCGTAATCGTAAAGTGAAGTTTAGAAAGAATAATGCGTATGCACTCTTACATATATTTTGTGAAAATATAGAGATTGTTTTTGATACCTCGCTATTATCATGAGATAATAAATTAGTTGATTTCTTTCATACATCCAAGTTTTGACAACAAGTATCTAGTAGAATTAGGCCCCGTTTGGCCATGATTTTTTTTGGATTTTTTTTCAATTTATGTCAAAAATGGTGTTTGGACATTAGAATTTCAAATACAACTTGGAGTTGTATTTGAAAAAGTGAAAACTTATTTTCACTTTTTCACTCCTACTTCTTTCACAAAAATTCAAAACAACAACAACAACATTCCTAGTATATTCCCACAAAATGGGATCTAGGGAGGGTAAGCGTACGCAGTCCATACCACTACGTCAGAGGTGAGATAGAGAGATTATTTTCGATAGATGATGTGTCATGATCACATGACACTTTCGACGCTTAAAACAAGGAAATTATGCAATAACTTGGGTATATCTTGTGGGTATGATGTGTTTTCTGTCCTACTTGGTAGGGAAATAGGTTATGGATGCGAAATGGAGATAAAGTGAAGAAGAATGCATAAGAATGGAGAAATTGAAGATGAAAGAGTCAAGGTGTAACCCCAGGGGTGACTCACGTCAGAGACTTACGTCCTGTAGGTACACTCATGTGACGTGAGATGGTACCGTGGATCAACTTCAGATAGGTGGAATTACAACCTGCTTCCCACGGCAGGCATCCACGTGGCGTGAATCCACTCACGTGACGTGAGTGGGTACCGTGAATAGACTTCAGAGATGGTGTGGTGCTGCCTGATTCTCACGACAGGGACCCACGTGACGTGGCTTGGTTCCACGATACCAAGTCACGATACCATGGAAAATTGCCGACTTTAGTCTCCTACTTTGTTTAGGACAGGATTCATCTTGTATATATAAATACCCCTGTATTGTCCTATGTGCAGGAGTTAGCCATTACATTGTTTTGAGATAGTTTTTTCATTATTTTGAGTTCATAAGCACATTGTTGGATTTTGTAATCTTGGAACATCAATTCTCGGGTTTTATTTATCATTGAGATTTCAGAGTTTCTTCATTATTGTGAGTTTACAATTATGTTTTCATCCTTGAATTATTATTGTGCTCTTGCGACCATGAGTAGCTAAACTCATTAACTAGGGTTGTGTGAACCATGAGGAATTAACGAAATGGGTTAAGTACAAAGCAATTCTGAACCGGTGTGAATGCATGTATTGTTATTTTCTTCGTTGTGATTGATCTTCTAACGGTTGCAAACGTTAGAAACTTGCCTGTTTTCTAGACTTGCTCGAGAGAGAGGTAGAGATTGGGAAAAAGAAATAACAAGAGAGATTTGAAGCTATCAGCCTTCATCTAATAACTTGAGCCTTAGCAGGAATAGTTATCTGAGATCCACGACAAGGGTTAGTAGTACGACGCTCGGAGACCGAGAGGAGAAGAATGAAATTCATCTAACCAAGGTCGAGAGATGTTTAGATGAACATATCTTATCAGATTTTTCATGCAACGCAGTGGGACAGTTTTGTCAACACAAGTAACCGGTGGAGTTGAGGAATCATTGGGGATCACAATCCTAGTGTATCTCTCATACTGAAAACAACTTCAAAGAATCAACACTTGTTACTATCACTACTTGCTTACAAATATTTCCCCCGTTTTACTTATTTGCCAACTACTCAAACAAGAATTTAACCTACTTTCGTCCTATTCCCTGTGGGATCGACCCCAACCTAGTTGGGTTCTATATTTGATACAGCGACCGCTTTATACTTCTTAGGAGTCATATTTTGGGCGACATTAAATTTTGGCGTCGTTGCCGGGGAGTATGGTTACAGAGTTGATTAGTTTACTTGTTGGAGTTGATTGGTTTTGTTTTTCTATACTTTTAAGGGCACACGCCGGTGTATTCCCACTACTAGGAGTCAAGGTAATCCCCTGATTCCATTTGATCTTGAAATAGAAAGGACTTTGAGAGCTAATCAAGGAATGGTGAATACTGACGAAATTCAAGATCCTGCCGCCATGGGAGACATTCATAATCAACCAATTCAGACGGTTGGTCATGAAACAGTAGACCAAACTACTGCTCGGTTAACACAGGAAGAGCAAGCTAGACAAGCTGCTCTGAGGCAAGCAGAGAGAGATAATCGAGCTATGCAAGAAGCAGCCCAACGACTGGCTGAAGTCGAAGAGAGATAAAGAAGATTGAGAGCTCACCAACTACCTCAAAGACCGCATGTGCCAGTTTATGATGATCCTGAGGAAGAAGATGTGGCCTATTTCGAGCCAATAGAGACTGGTGCCATTATTCCACCAGAGTTACCTCAGGGCACTAAGTTTGACATTACAAGTTCCATGATTCACCTACTAAACTTGAAGGGTGTGTTCGCTGGTCTTCCTACTGATGATCCAAACATGCACGTGATGAATTTTGTGGGGGTCTGCACCTCATATAATTTGCCTGAAGTTAACCAAGAGGCTATTCGGTTGAGATTGTTTCCATTCTCTCTAACAGGAGAAACGACTTTATGGTTGGCAGAATTACCACGAGGTTCCATCACTACTTGGCAAGAGTTAAGAAATCAATTTCTAGAAAGATTTTTTCCACCTTCCAAGATGCTACAGTTGAAGGATGGAATTTACAACTTCAGACAACTACATTCTGAAGCACTTTATGAAATATGGCTAAGGTTCAAGAAGAAGCTACAGAATGTACCAAATCATAGGATGAGTGGTAGGAATTTACTTGAAATCTTCTACAGGGCTTTAAATGCCAACACGAAGGCGGTAGCAGATACTATCACTGGTGGAGCATTCATGAGTCTGAGATGGGAAGGAGCTTCGGAGATATTAGATCGTATC
Source organism: Capsicum rhomboideum (assembly GCA_031232105.1). NCBI lineage: Eukaryota > Viridiplantae > Streptophyta > Magnoliopsida > Solanales > Solanaceae > Capsicum > Capsicum rhomboideum. The sequence goes on from CP124714.1 coordinate 156,736,526, forward strand.
ACTAAGACCAACCGAGGATGGCATACTCCAAAGGCAGAAACGCCTGCTGGTACATATGCTATTAGAGCCTCAGCAGCATAACGGGCTTTGGATGAATCTGTAGCTCAAGAGGTCGCTCAGTTGAGGACAAAAATTGGTCTTCTGGCCAAACAGATTGCTGCTAGAGATGCTAAAAAGGTGCATTCCATCGGTGCACAAGGTAAAACGCCTAGACATGATGATTATGAATCTGATGAAGAGGCTAAGTATTTGGATCGAAAAGTGGCGGGTTTTCGAGCCAAGGGTCAAGGGTCTAATCAAGACTCTTGAAACTTGAGGTAAGGGAATCAAGGTCGGAACTACTATGGAGACAATTAAAATAAGTCGGGATATAGATATAGAGAACGAGATTGTGACGGTGATTGGAGACAGAAGGATGATTATAAAGAGAAGAGTGGCGTATATGTTCCACCAGGAAACCGCAATGCTGACTCTGGAAATTCAAGAATGGAATCCCTTCTAAATAAACTGGTGAAGGGGTCAGAGAGTCAAGAACATTACCTGAAGGAGATTAGGTCAGACATCTCGGGAATAAGTCAGAAAGTAGAATCCCATTCGACTGCTATTAAACAGTTGGAGCAACAATTCGGGCAGATATCAGTGGCATTGAACCAACGTCAGCCAGGTACCCTTCCAAGCAACACCGTCCAGAATTCGAAGAATGATAGTCATTGTCTGGCCATTACTACTAGAAGCAGGAAATGCACCACAGATCCATCTATACCTGTGGATAGTGGTAAGACCAATGAGCCGATGGCTGTTGATGTAGAAACTAAGATAGAGCCGGATAATTCAAAGGTCGAAACAGTTCCAATTCCTCATGATACTAGCGAAAAGGTAAAATCTAAAAAGAGGCAGGAAAAGGAGGTCCCACAAATGCTGAAAACTATCCCACGACTTCCTCCTCCCTTTTCTTAAAGATTGAAAAAGAAGGCTGAGAAAGGAAAATATCAGAAGTTTATTACAATATTGAAAGAGCTATCGGTAAACATCCCTTCTGTTGAGGCATTGGAGTAGATGTCAGGTTATGCGAAGTTCATGAAAGACTTGGTGACAAAGAAGAGAACTATCAGTTTTGAGCTGGCAGATAACTTACATCATTGTAGTGCAGTTGCTTCGCGTTCCCTAGTTGAAAAGAAGGAGGATCCAAGAGCTTTCACAATTCCTTGTACTATCGGGTCCTACAACTTTGCTAAATCACTTTATGATTTGGGTGCTAGCATTAACTTAATGTCGTTAGCCGTTTTCAAGTAGTTGGGGTTGGGAGCACCAAAACCAACCTCTATGAGACTTCTCATGGCGGATAGGACTGTGAAAAAACCGGTGGCCATTTTGTATGATGTTTTGGTAAAATTTGCATCTTTCATATTTCCGGATGACTTTGTGATCCTAGATTGTGAAGTTGATTTCGAGGTTCCCATCATATTGGGAAGACCATTCCTTGCCACTAGTCGTGCATTGGTCGACATGGAAACAGGGCAGATGAAATTCAGGATAAATGATGAACAAGTCACTTTCAATGTTTGTCGTTCCATGAAGCAACCAAAAGAGATGCGAATGATTTCGGTAATAGATGCGGTTGAGGATAGTGATATTATCGTGTCTCTTGAAGAACGGTTGGGGGTAGAAGCTCTCGCGGTCATGATTATGAATTTTGATAGCAATGGTATTGAGGAATACGATGAGATGGTTGGTGCACTCACTGGTAAGAGAGCATACACTTATGCTTCAAAGAAACTTGATCTCGATTTGAAGAATAGGGTGACCCCACCAGCTCGTCCTTCTATTGAGGAGCCTTCAGTTTTAGAGCTTAAGGCTCTTTAGGCTCACCTTCGCTACACATTTTTGGGAGCCAACAACACCTTGCCTGTGATTATTTCTGCTAAATTGGTGGAGTGGAAAGTAGAGGCTCTGGTTTCGGTATTGAGAAGATTTAAGAAGGCCATTAGTTGGTCCATTACTGATATTATAGGAGTTCCACCTAGCATTTTCACTCACAAAATTCAACTTAATCCTGAGTGCATACCGAGCATTGAGCACCAACGTCGTCTAAACCCACCTATGCAAGAGGTTGTGAAAAAAGAGATTATCAAATGGTTAGATGCAGGTGTGGTTTACCCCATTGCTGATAGCAACTGGGTGAGCCTAGTTCAATGTGTACCAAATAAGGGAGGAATCACTGTGGTTCCAAATGACAAAAATGAGTTAATCCCAATGAGGCCAGTTACTAGATGGAAAGTTTGCATGAATTATCGAAAACTGAATTCTTGGACAGAAAAAGATCATTTCCTATGCCCTTCATGGATCAGATGTTAGATCGTCTTGCTGGTAGAGGAGGGTATTGTTTTCTCGATGGCTATCCGGGGTATAATCAGATTTTTATTGCTCCCGAAGACCAAGAGAAGACCACTTTCACTTGTCCATACGGGACAATCACATTTAAAAGGATGCCCTTCGATTTATGCAATGCATCGGCCACTTTCCAACGTTGCATGATGTCTATTTTCTCTGACATGGTGGAATACACTATTGAGGTTTTTATGGATGATTTTTCTATGGTGGGAGACTCATTTGATGATTGCTTGGCACAACTTGCTAATGTGCTGCAAAGATGCAAGGAGTGCAACTTAGTGCTAAATTGGGAAAAATGCCACTTTATGGTCAACGAAGGTATCGTATTGGGGCATCAGATTTCAAAGAAAGGTATTGAAGTTGATAAGGAAAAGATTGAGGTGATCGAAAATTTACCTCCACCTATCTCCGTGAAAGGAATTTGAAGTTTCTTAGGGCATGATGGATTTTATAGAAGATTCATCAAAGACTTCTCAAAAATTGCTAATCCGTTATGCAAGCTTTTAAAGAAAGAGGTGAGGTTCGTGTTCGATGAGGCATGTCTAAAAGCATTTGAGTGTCTGAAAGAAAATTTGATTTTAGTCCCTATCATTGTTTCACCAGATTGGACAATGTCTTTTGAGGTTATGTGTGATGCTAGCGGGGTGGATTTGGGTGCAGTCCTTGGCTAAAGAAGTGAGAAGATTTTACATCCGATTTACTATGCTAGCAAAGTGCTTAATCCAACTCAAAAGAATTACACTGTGACTGAACAGGAATTGTTGGCGGTGGTCTTTGCTTTAGAGAAATTTCGCTCTTATTTAATTGGCACAAAGGTAACTGTGCATACAGATCATGAAGCACTTCGATATCTTATGTCGAGGAAGGATGTTAAGCCAAGGTTGATTAGGTGGGTACTTCTATTGCAAGAATTTGAATTCGAAGTCAAGGACCGAAAGGGGACCGAGAATCAAGTTGCTAACCATTTATCACGCCTTGAGGAGGAGGCCATGCTTAAATTAAGGGATGATCTTGAGATTGATGATACTTTTCCAGATGAGCAAGTACTAGCAGCATCACATGACTTAATCCCTTGGTTTGCTGATTTTGCCAACTTTTTGGCAAGTGATTTAGTGCCGGAAGATATGTCGTATCAGCAGAGAAAGAAATTCATGCATGATGTGAGAAAATTCTTCTGGGATGAGCCATATTTATTTTGGGTATGTGCAGATGGCACGATTCAAAGATGTATTCCAGAGATCGAGATGATGAGTATTTTGGAAGCATGTCATTCATCTCCAGTTGGGGGTCATCATAGAGGTGCGCAGACAGCCCATAAAATCTTGCAATGTGGGTACTATTGGACCAGTATTTACAAAGATGCTCATGATTACGCTCGCGCTTGTGACCAATGTCAAAGGCAAGGAAATATCTCACGTAGACACGAACTTCCCATGACAACTATACTTGAGCTTGAATTGTTTGACGTGTGGGGAATTGACTTTATGGGCCCTTTTGTGAGCTCACATGGGATGAAATACATTTTGGTAGCTGTCAACTGTGTTTCTAAGTGGGTGGAGGCAATTGCGCTTCCTAATAATAAAGGAAGAAGTGTGACGGCATTCTTGAAAAAGAATATATTTTCACGATTCGGTACACCCCGAGTTATCATTAGTGATGGAGGATCCCATTTTTGCAATCGTCTGTTCAAGACCCTGCTTGAAAAGTATGGTGTTAAACATAAGGTGGCAACACCTTACCATCCTCAGACAAACGGGCAAGTTGAGGTGTCAAATCGTGAGATCAAGTCTATTTTGGCAAAAACGGTGAATGCCAATAGGATTGATTGGGCTCGAAGATTGGATGATGCATTATGGGCATATCGAACTGCTTTCAAGACGCCAATTGGTGCATCACCATATCAGTTAGTTTTTGGAAAATCTTACCATTTGCCTGTCTAACTTGAACATAAGGCTTTATGGGCTTTGAAAAGGTTGAATTTGGACTAGAGTGAAGCGGCTAAATTGAGACTTGAGCAGATGAATGAGATGGATGAATTTCATCTCCGGGCTTATGAAAGCTCAGAATTATATAAAGAGAAGATGAAATTATATCATGATCGACACATTAAGAAATGAGAGTTTCACCCGGGAGATTTGGTGCTACTTTATAACTCCAAGCTTTGCTTGTTTGCTGGAAAGTTAAAGTCCAAATGGTCTGGACCATTCACGGTGGTCAGGGTATTCCCACATGGAGCAATTAAGCTAAAAGGAGCGGATAATGTTCTATTCAAGGTCAATAGGCAGCGTGTAAAACATTATGTGGGAATCATGAAAGAAATAAGGACATGTGAGGAGCTTGAGCTTGATGAAGTCTAAGTAGTCAAGTTAACCATGTTGTGCCGCGACATTAAATAAGGTACTTCATGGGTGGCTACCCATGGGTTGGTTGGTGAAGTCTGAGTATCCAAGTTAGCCGTGTCGTGCCACGACATTAAATCAGACGCTACTTGGGAGGCAACCCAAGATCTGATGATGTTGTATTGAACTGATATTCGTTGTATTGAACTGAGTATGTGCCAGTACTGCCCACAGAAGTGATTCACGAGACGTAGTTTCACCTAAGTAACGTGGACTGGTAGTGTAGAAGTCAGAGTAAAATTGTCACCTGCGAAAGTTGACCTACGTCAGAGACCCACGTGACATGGTTCAACCCATGTCACGTGGGTGGTATCGTGAAAATCAGAGGAAATCGACACCTGCAGAAGTGATCTATGCCAGAGACCCACGTGATGTGGGTGGTATCGTGAAAAGTAGAAATCTGCGGGTACCCGAGACCCGACACGACCCGATCCAACTCTTCATATAATTCCATATTCCCCTCATACTCGATCCAAACTCCATTTCAAATCAACTTTCTCAACTTTAAATCCTAAACATAAACCCTAATTTCCACAAATCACCAAATTAGCATACCTTAAATCCAAATTTCTCTACATTCCCAAAGACCAAATTCAAAATCCAACAAACCCTCATCACCCAAATCCCCACAAAACCCATAAATCTGACCCAGACCTGAACCCATACGACCCAAACCCGACCTATAAGACCCAACCTGACCCACACACGACCCAAATCCGACATCATTCCCCCCAAACCAAACCCCAAACGTGACCACCTTGATTCTTCATCACGAATTCGAATAAAAAATCCAGAATTTCTGACCCAATTGCGTGATGAACTGTCTGAGTCAGGAAAAAGTGGGTCCGAAGAGGTTTTTGATATTGTCACTGATGATACTGCACTAGTACCTCGTACCACAAGGTTACAAACTCGGGCACAAGCTGTTGCCCGGGCCGCACTTCAGCCCATTTCACAGCCTGTCAAGCCGTCTATTCCTGATCAGTCTTTCGAGTCCACCCCCAGTCTGAAAAGGGGGAGGATGATTCAGTATCGGGCTTTGCGGATAATACTACAGGACAGGGTACCTCTGCGGCAGAGGCTACAACATCTATTTCGGGCACTGGTGAACAGAGTGCCCCGAGTCCCTCACAGAGAAGGGATATCCAACGATGGTGTGTTCAGGGCATGCGGGTATTTTATGACAGGGATGCCAAGCTTACTGAGTGGGGTGTGTGTAGAAGAAGTATTATGGAGGAGCCTCGATATCGGCTAGAGGAGTTAATGGCATTGCCTAATATTTGGACTGCGTTTGAGCAGTATGGGTTTGGATGGATGGTGGAGCCTCCTGGTTGCTATAGCTTAGAATTGGTCTGAGAATTTTATGCATTCTATGCTGCTTCTGTTGATTTGATCACACCTGTTGGGCAGCGGTACCGGGACCAACCACTATTGACTAACACTTTGGTTCGAGGGACCAGAGTCGATATATCTGAGCAGACCATCCACCGATTCTTGTTTGGTGCAGACCGTCCAGTGCCAGCTACGACTACTGAGTTTGATAACCATATGGAGACTATCAGAAATCGGATTAAAATGAGGGATGCTGATCAAAAGTTGGAGTTACTAAGGTGGATTGCTGGTTATATAGCAGAGGACGGTGTTGATGCTAGTTGGGTGACTGAGAAGCTGGATATAAAGAAGTCCACACTCCATTTTGCTGGCAGATTTTGGTGGTCGGTTGTTAGGAATTGGTTGGGACCCACTAATGCTGATAATTCACTCACCTTGGACCGGGCTGTGGTGGTAGCTAGCATCATTGCAGGTTATGATATTCATATCGCCAGGTACATTATTAGGGAGATCCATGAGCGTGCCTTTCGAGACCATACCAGTATCCCTTTCCCCTGTTTGATTCAGAGCTTGTGTGATAGGGCGGGTGTGGTTAGGCTACCTACCATCAATCACTATATCGAGGTGACCCGCATAGCAGATATTGGGTTGATACAGCAGCGGGGATCTAACCCCATTGTTCCACGAAGGTCTCAACCTTCCGGGTCATTACAAGCGGCCCTTTTTAAAGGGCCGAGAGATAGCGATGAGCCGGTGAGTACCCCAACACCAGTGAGTATACCTGAGACAATACATGCACCTGCTGAGAGCACAGGACCGGTGATTGATGATGAGGCTACAGGCGCTACTGTACCACCGCTTCCTTCTGGTATGGTTTCGATTTTGAGGGACTTACTGCAGCAGCTGGTTGATAAGTAGACGTAGATGTTTGAGAGGCAGACCCACACAGAGGCACAGATGGCTAAGTTGGTATCCCAGCTTAAGCCATGGGTTAGGACCACAGTTAAGGCTGCAGAGGCTAGAGTGGAGACCCTTATGTCTGCGTCTATGGATAAATTCATGAGAGAGCTGCATGGATGGATTGATAGCTTTGAGGCGCGGATGGCTACCCGATTGGGTTTGGCATAGAATCCTGGTATGGCAGCATTGACACAGGAGGTAGCTGCATTATGAGACGATGTTCGAGATTTGGCACCGAGCAGCACCCCTGTTATTCCACCTATGCCTGTTCAGGCTCCGATGCGGCCAGTTTTTGAGGTGGATTTGTTTTCCGATGAGGAGTCTCCTATTGATAGAGGCAAACGACCATGCAGTCCAGAGGAGAAGGTGGATAGTGGTAACGAGTATGAGGGTGATCTCCGGAGAGCAGTTAAGGCCTCCAGGTTGGAGTACCAGACTAGTCAGATCGCCCAGGAGCAGAGGGCATGAGGTGCATCCACTAGTCAGGCAGCCCCTCCATCGGATGCACCTAGCAGAGAGCCCACAGAGCATACTGATGATCCCGCTACGGGCGGGTCCACTTTCGGCGCTTAGGGTGCCGCAGGTATGTCTTCACTCCCTTACTTGTATTATATTGATAGTTGTGCACTGGGGGGCAGTGCCCCATTATTTAGTTGGGGGTGGGGGTATACCACCACTTGGGGTTTTTTATTGCCGTGTTTATTTCCCCCCAAGTGTGCTATCATAGTATAACCGGCATGTTTAGGGTGTTATTTATAGTATTTATGTGTTTTCTTGTTGAATTAGGAGAAAAATAGGGGAACCGTAGTGCAGTCCAGTTTTGAACAAGTTATACTGTTTGATTATTTAAAAGATACCCCTCCGAAAGATTTTGTTTTAAAATGTGTGTGTAGCATGTTAGTTTGTGACAGTTGTTGGATCTTGTTATGGCGTTAAGATTATAGACAAAATAACTGTAGCTAGCATTGCATGAGCCCAGACAGGTAGTAGTTGATAATGTAACCCTGTTCTATGTGTTTGTGAGGTCATTACTTAGTTGACTTTGTGTGTGCGATCCAGAACTTGCCCGGTTAGTCTTGCCTAGGTTAGAGGACAGTGGTTAGGAAATGATCATAGGCTGTTTTTTAATAAGTGCACGTTTAGCCTATATGCCTGACCAAATGAATTAAGTATCCCTTAATCCCGATTTTGAGCCTTAATTGACCTGCCTCTTTCATTAGCCTATTCACCTTCCCATTTTGACTTATAATGAACCTGTTTTTGCCCTGGTCCCTCCTTGGACATGGTGTACCTCAACTCAGGCAAATCGCCTAAGTTAAGGGGGGCTATTATATGGGTGCATAGATTGATTTGGGTATGAATAAGGGGTTAGTACAAGAAAAAGAGAATAGATTTGGGTGTGAAAAAAAAAAAGAGAAAAAGAAAAGAAAAGAAAAAAAAAATATAAATAAATTTTGTTTTGAAAGTATGAAGGAAATCATACCCAAAATCTGAAAATAAATGAAGGAGAATAAGGGAGAATAAATAAGCATGGTTGAAAAGTGGAGCCAAAAATAGTGTAGTGTCAAGGAGGGTTGAATCACCACATCCATATATATCATGCCTTTCCCAAAGCCTACATTACTAGCTGATTAAAGTCCTATAGTGATCCTAGTCCAACTGTCCGAAAAACTAAGGCATAGAAAATAAGGGCAAGCCTATGGTATTTCATGCACACTGTTTGAACTTCTTTATGAGAGAGAGTGTTTTGACCGAGTCCCTAATTTGAGATTCATTAGTATACTGTGAGTGACTGGGACTTCTTTGCTGTGAGAGTACATGGGTTGCATTGTTAGCTGCAATTTGTTCGGATAATGTCATTTGCATATAAGCTTAGTTGTTTGTTCACAATCTCATGCCGTCACTTGATCCCTTCTATGTTATGATGATATGATGCATGTATGCACACAGTGGTTTTGATTTGCAAGTAGGAGGGGTCAGAAAAGTTTTAAGGTCAAAAGCAATGAGTCGACTGCCGTAGGTCCCTTAGGTTTCTTTTAGTTAAGCATTGTATATGTTTGTTTAGTTTTGTTCTCCTGAGGACATGCAAACGTTCTAAGATGGTGGTTTTGATGTGTCATGATCACATGACACTTTCGTGCTTAAAAGAAGGAAAATATGCAATAACTTGGGTATATCTTGTGGGTATGATGTGTTTTCTGTCCTACTTTGTAGGGAAATAGGTTATGGATGTGAAATGGAGATAAAGTGAAGAAGAATGCATAAGAATGAAGAAATTGAAGATGAAAGAGTCAAGGTATAACCCCAGGGGTGACTCACGTCAGAGACTTACGTCCCTTAGGTACACTCACGTGACATGACATGGTACCGTGGATCAACTTCAGATAGGTGGAATTACAATCTGCTTCCCACGGCAAGCATCCACGTGGCGTGAATCCACTCACGTGATGTGAGTGGGTGCCGTGAATAGACTTCAGAGATGGTGTGGTGCTGCCTGATTCTCACGACAGGGACCTACATGATGTGGCTTGGTTCCACGATACCATGGAAAATTGCCGACTTTAGTCTCCTACTTTGTTTAGGACAGGATTCATCTTGTATCTATAAATACCCCTGTATTGTCCTATGTACAGGAGTTAGCCATTACATTGTTTTGAGATAGTTTTTTCATTATTTTGAGTTCATAAGCACATTGTTGGATTTTGTAATCTTGGAACATCAATTCCCGGGTTTTACTTATCATTGAGATTTAAGAGTTTCTTCATAATTATGAGTTTACAATTATGTTTTCATCCTTGAATTATTGTTGTGCTCTTGCGACCATGAGTAGCTAAACTCATTAACTAGGATTGTGTGAACTATGAGGAATTAACGAAACGGGTTAAGTGCAAAGCAATTCTGAACCGGTGTGAATGCATGTATTGTTATTTTCTTCGTTTTGATTGATCTTCTAACGGTTGAAAACGTTAGAAACTTGCCTGTATTCTAGACTTGCTCGAGAGAGAGGTAGAGATTGGGAAAAGGAAATAACAAGAGAGATTTGAAGCTATCAGCCTTCATCTAATAACTTGAGCCTTAGCAGGAATAGTTATCTGAGATCCAGGACAAGGGTTAGTAGTGCGACGCTCGGAGACCGAGAGGAGAAGTGTAAAATTCGTCTAACCAAGGTCGAGAGATGTTTAGATGAACATATCTTGTTAGATTTTGCATGCAACGCAGCGGGACAGTTTTGTCAGCACAAGTAACCGGTGGAGTTGAGGAATCATTGGGGATCACAGTCCTAGTGTATCTCTCATATTGAAAACAACTTCAAAGAATCAACACTTGTTACTATCACTACTTGTTTACAAATATTTCCCCCGTTTTACTTATTTGCCAACTACTTGAACAAGAATTCAACCTACTTTCGTCCTATTCTCTATGGGATCGACCCCAACCTAGTTGGGTTCTATATTTGATACAACGACCACTTTATTCTTCTTAGGAGTCATATTTTGGGCGACATCAATAGAACCTCGACTCAAGACAAAAACAGGTTATAAACGAAATAGTAAAGGAACAAGAAAAAATATGTATTAACATACCAAATAATAGCATAAGCAAGACTACCATCAAGTAATACGACAAATGATAACACACTCCGAAACAAGACTAGCACTATGAGTACTAGCATGGATAACAAAACAAAGTCCTCCTACCTACTAGCAAGTGCGCCCTCCTTCCTACTAACCATCTACCCTAATTTTTCTCCTCCGCACCTTCATATCTAGGGTCATGTCCACGGTAAGCTTAAGCTGCTCCATATCATGTCTAATCACCTCTCTTTAATATTTCTTCGGTCTACTTCTACCTCACTTGAATCCATCCCTAGCCAATCTCTCACACCTCTACACTCGGGCATCTGTGCACCTCCTCATCACATGCCCGAACCATCTCAACCATGCTTCCCGCATCTTTACTTCCACTTAAGCCGCTCCCACCTTATCTCGGATAACCTCATTTCTAATCCTATCTTTCCTGGTAAATTCACACATCCATCGTAGCATTCTCATCTCTGTTACCTTCATTCTTTGGATGTGAGAGTTCTTGACTGGCCAACACTCCACCCCATACGACATAGCTAGTCTAACCACCACTCTTTAAAACTTAGCTTTAAGTTTTGGAGGCACCTTCTAATCACATAAGATTTCAAAAGTGAGCCTCCATTTCATCCACCCTACCCCAATATGGTGAGTGACATCCTCGTCAATCTCTCCATTTCCTTGGATCATAGACCCAAGATACTTAAAATTATCTCTCTTACGAATGACCTGAGTATCAAGCTTTACCACCACATCAGCTTCCTGTGTCACCTCGCTAAAATTGCACTCTAAATATTCCTTCTTGTACCTATTTAGCCAAAACCCTTTAGACTCTAGAATTTGCCTCCAAACCTCCAACTTAGCATTAACTCCACCACGGATCTCGTCAAATAGAACTACATCATCCGCAAATAGCATACACCATGGAAGCTCACATTGAATTTGCCACGTCAATACATCCATCACCAATACAAATAAAAATAGGCTAAAAGTCGATCACTGATGTAATCCCATCAAGACAAAAAAGTACTCTGAGTCTTCTCCCACACTCCTAACACGAGTCATGGCTCCGTCGTATATATCCTTAATCACTCTATTATACCACATGTATACCTCTAGCCTCTAAGTTCCTCCAGAGAACTTCCCTAGGGACTCTATCATATGCCTTTTCTAGGTCGATGAACACCATGTGTAAGTCCTTTTTCCTCTTCATATACTACTCCACCAGTCTCCTTAAGAGATGGATGGCTTCAGTAGTCGAGCGACCTATCATGAAGTCGAACTGATTCTCAGAAATAGTCTCAGTCCTTCTTGACCTCAACTCTACTATCCTCTTCCAAACCTTCATAGTGTGACTTAACAACTTGATACCTCTATAGTTGTTGCAATCCTGAATGTCACATTTGTTCTTATACAATGGAATCATCATACTCTATATCCAAAGCTTCCGGCATCTTCGCCAACCTGAAATGAGGTTAAATAATCTAGTCTTCCACTCCATACCTGCCTCTTATGTGTACTTCCAAAAATTTATCGGAATCTCATCTGGCCCAGTGTCACTCAAAAGAACTCCAATTTATATTCATGGTCAAACATATCTCCAACTCCAACTTCAACCCTAAAAATTTTTGATGTTCATGGTAAAACACCTACTTGAAGAGATATACAGGAACAAAGTTTTTCAAATATTTGGTGGTGGAGTGGTAGATGAGACAAAGTAGTGGGTAAAGTGTTTAAGTTATGTACACATATTCATATTTAAGTCGACAGAGAGGGAAAAGGAAATTACATAGAATGTCCCATAGTGGGTGGCTTTGTATTTTTATTCCGCATAAAAAAATTCTTTAAAGACTAGCCTTCCTTCATTTTTATGTATACAACAAGTACATTTTTGTCTCTCTACACCTTAAATGTTTTTACTCTTGCCATGCTCATTTGTCTCTCAACTTCTTCTTCTTTTTTTTTCTCTTTTTTACTGTTACTTGATTTTTATTTTTTCTTCTCTTTTCTCTTTTTCTTTCTTTTTTTAATTCATTTGTCTCAACCTTTATTTTTTATTTTATTTCTTTTATTTCTCAAACATTATTTATTTTTCATTTCTCTTTTTTTTAATTCATTATCTCAACCTTTATTATTTTTTTCTTTTCACTTTTTTTTAAATTTTTCTCAAACTTTATTTTTATTTTATTTTTTCTTCTCATTTTTTTACTCAACTTTTATTTTATTTTTTTCTATTTTTTCTATTTTTTTAACCTTTATTTTTTTTCTTCTCTTTTTTTTTCTTTTTTCTCAATCTTTATTTTTTTCCTTCTCTTTTTTCTTTTTTCTCAGCTTCTATTATATTTTGCTAATGAACAGAAAGTTGGATAATCCGCAAAAAGGATCTTCTTTCTTTGAAATCAAAGTAAACTTAAGGGTGTGACTTGTCGGTTGAAGTCCTTTGGGATAAGTCTTGCCTCTAAGGAAAGAGTTATAGAACATTAACTTGATTGTAAATCCTTGAACTAAGTCTTGCCTCTAGGGCAAGATTTATAGAGTATCTCATAAATTAAGACATAATGAAATAGTGTTAACTCTTGCCTATGGGGAGTAATTTGTTTTTTTGGGAGATTTTTGGGCTAAGTCTAGTTTTAGAGGCAAGACTTATAGAGCATCTCATAAATCAAAGACACAATGTGGTAGTGCTAACTTTTGCCCATGGGGGCGTATAACTTGTTTTTTGAAAGTCTTTAGGCCAAGTCTTGCCTCTAAGGAAAGAGTTATAGAACATCTCATAAATCAAGACACAATATGATAGTTTCAACTATTGCCCATGGGACTTAACTTGTTGTTGAAAGTCCTTGGGCTAAGTCTTGCCTCTAAGGCTAGAGTTATAAAACATCTCATAAATCAAGACATAATGTGATAGTGTCAACTCTTTCCCATGTGGCATAACTTGCTGTTTGAAAGTCCTTGGCTTAAGTCTTACCTCTAAGGCAAGAGTTATAGAGCATCTCATAAATCAAGACAAAATGTAGTAGTATCAACTCCTGCCCATGAGGCGTAACTTGTTGTTTGAAAGTCCTTGGGCTAAGTCTTGCCTCTAAGACAAAAGTTATAGAGCATCTCATAAATCAATACACAACGTGGTAGTGTCAACTCTTGCCCATGGGGCATAACTTGTTGTTTGAAGGTCCTTGGGTTAAGTCTTGCCTCTAAGGCAAAGTTATAGAGCATATCATAAATCAAGACTCAATGTGGTAGTGTCAACTCTTGCCCATAGGGCATAACTTGTTATTTGAAAGTCCTTGGGCTAAGTCTTGCATCTATAAAACATCTCATAAATCAAAGACATAATGTAGTAGTGCTAACTTTTGCCCATGGGGGCGTATAACTTATTGTTTGAAAGTCTTTGGGCTAAGTCTTTCCTCTAAGGGAAGAATTATAGAACATCTCATAAATCAAGACACAATGTGGTAGTTTCAACTCTAGCCCATGGGGTATAACTTGTTGCTTGAAAGTCATTGGGCTAAGTCTTGCATCTAAGACAAGAGTTATAGAGCATTTCATAAGTCAAAACATAATGTGGTAGTGTCAACTCTTGCCCACGAGGCATAATTTGTTGTTTGAAAGTATTTGGGCTAAGTCTTGCCTCTAAGGTAAAAGTTATAGAGCATCTCATAAATCAAGACACGTGGTAGTGTCAACTCTTGCCCATGGGGCATAACTTGTTGTTTGAAAGTCCTTAGGCTAAGTTTTGCCTCTAAGGCAAAGTTATAGAGCATCTCATAAATCAAGACTCAATGTGGTAGTGTCAACTCTTGCCCATGAGGCATAACTTATTGTTTGAAAGTCTTTGGGCTAAGTCTTGCCTCTAAGGGAAGAGTTATAGAACATCTCATAAACAAGACACAATGTGGTAGTTTCAACTCTAGCCCATGGGGCATAACTTGTTGCTTGAAAGTCATTGGGCTAAGTCTTGCCTCTAAGGCAAGAGTTATAGAGCATCTCATAAATCAAGACACAATGTAGTAGTGTCAACTCTTGCCCATGGGGCATAACTTGTTGTTTGAAAGTCATTGGGCTAAGTCTTGCCTCTAAGGCAAGAGTTATAGAGCCTTTCATAAGTCAAAACATAATGTGGTAGTGTCAACTCTTGCCCATGGGACGTAACTTGTTGTTTGAATGTCCTTAGGTTAAGTCTTGCCTCTAAGGCAAGAGTAATAGAACATCTCATAAATCAAGACACAATGTGGTAGTGTCAACTCTTGCCTATGGGGCGTGACTTGTTGTTTGAAAGGAATCGAAGAAAAGAAAAGAAAAAAAATACTGGTTACGTTAAGAATAGAAGTTTAGAGAAGAAAAGGAAAAAAAAGAAAGGTTGAGAAAAAAATAAAAAAAATAAAGAAAAAAAGTCAAAATAAAAAATAAAAGAAAAATAAAGGTTGAAAGAAAAAATGAGAAAAAATAAAAACCAAAGAAAAATTAAAAAGAGAAAAAAAAATAGAAGTTGTTGGAGAAAAGGAAAAAAGGAAAAAAGTAAAGGTTGAGAAAATATTTTTAAAAAAAGAGAAAAAAAATAATAAATCAAAGTAAAATAAAACAGAGAAAAAAATTGAAGTTGAAAGATAAATGAGCATGGAGAGTTGTTTGAAAATATTTGATATGTAGAGAGGTAAATATGTATTTGTTCCATACATAAAAAAGAAGGAAGACTAGTTTTGTAGGACTTTTGTTATGGAGGACAAAAAAGCAAAGTCACCCACTATGGGGGCTATTTATGTAGTTTGTCCGAACAAATTTCCAAATAAATTGAAAAAAATATTTGTTGCTTGACCTCGAACGGATACAAAAAGACTATTATAATCTTACGGCTCAGAATGGATTGATTAGTTGTGATTATACAACAATATACCCCAAATCCCCACATCCATAAAATCATACAGGACTTCTTTGAAAAACCATCCTGTGAATTGAATTTGGTGTAATTGGTTGTAATTACATTGTTTGACATATTTGTCTGACCAAGTAATTACTTGATTGGTCAGCAAGTAATTGGGTGTAACTGACAGGAGATAATTACACACTCCAATTCTGGGGGGGGGGGGGGGGGGAGGGGGCTGGTTACTCTCTAATTGCTTCTTTTTATTTCTATTTTTATTTTGTTGCTTTAATTTATTTTTTATTTCTTTATTATTTTAAATTCCTTTTTATTTTTACTAATATTTTTTTAAAAAAATATATATTTTACTTTATATTATTTATATTTTATTTCCTTACTTCTCATTTCTCAACCTTTACTTTTTGTGATTTCATGCAATTGTTCGTATTATCTATTTTTTCTTTATTTAATGTTAATTTTTTCATTTAGCATAATTTTGTTAGTATTCTAATTTTTAAATTAAAGTATAATTCGTTGTTAGAATAAGGTTATAGACTTATGTTTTTCTCTTCTTTTGAATCACATTTATGTACGTTATATTGAAATTTGACATAATAGTAAACTTTTTTGTTTGGATTTTGAACTTATATTATATCTTCAGTTCTAATTTATTTGTTTATTAGTATTGACTTGATATTTCACATTGCAAATCATTCATATTTTAGTTAGAAATGAAAGAATATCCTTTTGTCAAATGTTTTAATAATTTTATAATATTATATTTCACCTGGTGGGAATACACTGGGTATGTTGTTGTTGTATGCATTTCATGATTTACTTTAAAATCATATAATTTAGTTTTTATTATTAATTTAATAAAAATATACTAATTTCAAAAATATAAATCAATTATTTTTTATAATATTAGTTAAGAACATATGTTTATTAATTAGTATATTTTCAAAAGATAATATTTATCTTAAATTTTAATTTGAGATCATTTATAAAGACTCTTATTTGTCTAATATTATTTTTTTTTAATAATTAATTTTTATTTTTAAAATTTATTATAACTATGTGATTACAATTGTACAATCAAACAGTACATGTGTAATTATACTGTAATTATATTATGACAAACAAATATATTATATTGTGGAAAAAAAATATATCATCATATTAATAGACTATATAATTACTACCCTATTAGTTATACCAATTCCAATTAGTAGGTAACTTTTCAAACAAAACCATAATCTTCCAGCTCAGAAGTGTTTGGAATTGTTTTGGATTCGTGATGCAGATAAGTACTAAAAAGTCAACCCATTAGCCTAAAATCCCCACATCCATAAAATCAACCCATTTTTAATACAAATCGTGATTGTCATTATTATGTTTTGTAAATTAAAATTAGGTTTCGTAAATTAAAAAAGGTATATTTTTATTTTGTAATTTAAGGTATCAGTCGATTGGTTGTTTATGTCTTTTTCCCTAAAAAGAATTATGTAAGGCGAGGAGGATTAAAATATTATTCTAAAAGTGATTCACTTTATACTATAATTACATTATAGCAAACAAACATATCATCATAATTATTTGATTGTGTAATTACTAGACTGATAATTACCACCCTATTAATTACATTAATTTCAATTACCAGATGACTTTTCAAACAAACCTATAATCTTACGGCTTAGAAGCGTCTGGAATCGTTATGAATTCGCGATGTAGATAAGTACTAAAAAGTCAACTAATTTGCTTAAAATCCCCACATCCATAAAATCAACATATTTTTAATACAAATCGTAATTGTCATTATTATGTTTTGTAAATTAAAATTATGTTTCATAAATTAAAAAAAAGTATATTGATGTTTTGTAATTTAAGGTATCAGCCGATCGGTTGTTTATGTCTTTCTCAAAATTTTTTTTTGTAAGGCCAAGAGAATTAGAATCTTATTCTAAAAATGATTCACTTTACACTATAATTATATTGTGACAAACAAACATGTCATCATAATTAATAGGTTATGTAATTACTGATAATTACTATCCTATTAATTACATCAATTTTAATCATTAGGTGACTTTTCAAACAAACCCATGATCTTACGGCTCAGAAGTGTCTGGAATCGTTATGGATTCATGATGCAGATAAGTACTACAAAGTCAACCCATTTGCCTAAAATCCCCACATCCATAAAATCAGCACATTTTTTATTATGCTTGTCATTATTATGTTTTATAAATTTTGAAAAAATATATTGATGTTTTGTAATTTAAGGTATTAGCTGATAGATTATTTATGGTCTTTCCCTAAAAAAGAATTTAGTAATGCCAAGAGGATTAGAATTTTATTCTAAAAGTGATTCACTTTTGGTGAAATAGTTCATGTTTAGCCAATAAATTTAAAAATATTTTTGAGCAGCAATTGATGGTTGACCAAACCTTATAAAATTACTTTTAAGTGTATATTTTTTTTCTCAAAAGTGATTCTCAAATAAGTATTTTTAGGAAGAATTTTTTTTTTTTAGCGTTTGAAAAGAAAAACTTTCTCTTCTTCTTCTTCTTAAAAACAACTTTTTTTTTAAAAAAAAGTTTTACCATCCACTTTGCTTTGTAAAAATAAACTTTTTTTTTTAAAAAAATATTTTTGAAAAAAAATAAATTTGACCAAAGCTAGTGGATTTTTTCTGCTGCCATGCTAAAGTATCTCGCACTATTTGCTATCAGTCCTACTAATATTTAAAGTCAAGTCACAGTGTGAATAGGATTGTCAAATCTCGGTGGGCTAAAAGTGAAAATTAGGGGTCTATTTAAGGCCATTCATAGCCCCGTCCATACCCAATTCAATTCTGAGCTCGTATGGTTAGAATTTGTCAAAATCAATTCGTTGTCATGTTGTCACAGCCACCGTCACCGCTGCCGCAGCGTCTGGCGTCACCGGAACCACGGGGTCCGCTGCAGTTACCGTTATCTCCACCTCCACAGACTGAGAAGGTAAGCAAATCGGATTCCGAGCCGCAGCGTCTGCCGTCACCGGTACCACGGCGTCGGCTGCGGTTACCGTTATCTCCACCTCCACAGCCTGAGAAGGGAAGTGTATCGGATTCCGAGCGGTCGGCGAAGAGACAAAAGGATGTGTATGTCAAGGATTTTGATTTGGAAACTATGTTGTATAAACCTTTTAATTCTGGTGATGAAATCGTCAGTAGAGATGTCTGGAATAAGTACTTCCAACAGATCCGTGAAAGTGAGGTACAGTTATCACTATTTTCTGCTGTGCTGTTTACGGGTATAAGTTGATTTTACAGTATCATCACTATTTTCTGTTGTGCTGTTTACGGGTATAAGTTGATTTTATTAGCAGCCAACAATATTGGCATAGTTGTATTGTTACTAGATAGATACTATTGAGACCTGGGAATATGTGATATTTGCAAGTCAAATTCATTCGACTAGTACCTTTTAGAATATGTTAACTTGTGCAATTTTTTTTTAATATATTGGTTGCAATAGGGTGATGTTTGTCTCTAATTACTTTGATGATAGGGATTTGACATTGGAGTCTATCCTGGTTCTGCTCCAGTGACTAGCGTATTCCCCATGGCATACTGTAAAAATTCGAGGGAGTTTGCTGAAGAGGCACTTCAGAAGTACAATGACAAACATGTATGCTCTACTCACATTGTCTTTCTACTTGCTCTTTCTCCTTTTTTTCCCCCTCTCTCTAGAAAGCTGAGAAAGTTTTTCTGTATTCATTTCAGGGCACTAAATATGAGTTCGATGAGATAGTCAAGGTTAATGGATATTGCACCGGATGCTTCCATTACTATATTACTTTTACGGTTACGGATATGAATGGCGAGGAGAAATATTTTCAAGCTGAAGTGGTGCAAGCTTTGAACCAAGTGGACTTAACTTTGAAGTTCCCAATCATTAGGCCAAGGGTAATGAAACCTGCTATACATCCCTTTTTTGTCTTCTTTGAAGATTTGCATGAATGGAATGGAGAAGCCGCTCAACTAATCTCTGTCCCATAATGTTTTTGTTAACCCATCACATTATGAATGCTCATTTTTTGCTTTGTCAAGTTTATCTAGTAATTCATTCTTTCTTTGGTTGATGATTTTTAATTTTTTAATTTTTATACTAACTCTTGTGATTTTATGTAGGTGAATGGAAGTTTGGGCATATAAGTTGTGCATCATTTTGGCTCGGGTTCAAGATTTTGTTTTGCGTTAACATCTCTCGTCGCCGTTACTAGTAAATTGCCCTTGTTTTTAGTTAGTTTTGTTGGTAGTAATTGAATGTGGATAATCTAGTCTAGTGTGAAAAGGAGAAAGAACAATTGTGGCTGGCCTTTGTTCCTTTTAAGTCTAACCCAATATAATTGTGCTGTTTTATTATTTTGTATCTTTTTGTTTGGTTGAGGCTTAAGGAGATATTTGTTTTCCTTGCATTAGCTTATTCTCGACGCGGACTCGTCAGTGGTTTGTTGCCATTGTAAACTTGACCTAACAATATGTTAACAAAGAAACATGCCAAACTTGACCTCGTTGATATTGAAGCAGCTTTAGAGAATCGGAATTGATGATTTGGAGAATCGAGTGCGACGTTTTGTTACTACTATTAAGGTCCAGTTTCAACATGTTGGCGCTAAAAGTAAAATTTATGCAATGCAGCATATAGTCACCACACTAACTCATGCACATGGTGTTTACTAATCTATCATTTCATCATAAAAGTGAACGTGTATATTGATTAACTAGCACAGTTTAGTGATAACAATGTATATGAAGATGTGGATCATGTATTAATTAAGTTGGTTAAATATATATTGCTTAGTCTCTCCAAAAATGTTTGTCGCACACCCAAGAGGTATCCGCAAAAAGTAAATTACTTTAAGAGGATCCAATCACAATTTTAAAGAACCCAAGTAACATAGATACAAGGTCAAACACATCGCCAGACACCTAAACTTGACACGAACTTTCACTTTGGCACCTAAAGTTGACGGTGTTCATTATAAACACCTAAAGTAGCCTCCAACTGTGTCACTTTGGCACCTTTTGCCTTGTTGAAAAAAAATCCTAGGCGCGTGTAAACAAACACATCCACGTGGATTTTAAATGCCAATTAAAACTCGCCACCTCATTTTAACTTTCCACGTCAGCCTAACCTAATCTAAAGGTGGGTGAAGGGAAAAATTGGATCATTTTCCACTTTTGGCAATTTGGAACCCGATGGTAACTCTTGGTAAGGTTTTTGATCATTTGTGCCATTTTGCTTTGATTTTCCTTTGATTCATACTGATTACTAACTAATAATCATGTATTTTGCAGGTTCAATGCTTGCAATCAAGTTTTGATGTATTTTCCTTGACGTCGGGTTAAAAATCAATTTTAAAGTTGACGATATTGGAGGTCGTACTAAACTTTTCTTTTATTTTTATGCACATTCCTTGATTTGTGGATTGTTTGATGAACCCAATTGAATTGTTTGGTTGAATTTGTGTATTTAGGTTTTTTTTGGGTATTTCAGTTCTAAAGTTAGTGTTTTTTCGGGTTTTTGGGGTATTTTGTGATAAAGTTAGGTTTTTTGGGGGGATTTGATTGATAAAGTTAAGGTTATTGTCACGCCCCGAATACCATCGAGACATGATTGGCACCCGTAGCCAATAAGGCCCGAGAGAATCAACCTTTGCCTATGTCCACTCATATGCATAACATAAGCATCACCACCATTACGTAAAAACTTGAAAGACGAATAACAGAAAACATGGGATAATATATACATATGAAACTTGGCCGTTGAGGCCATCCAGTCAAAACAACATATGCCTTTTACACTGATACACCCACATCCGTCTACAAAAGCCTCTAACAAGAGCATTGACCAAAATTTACTGTGAGTCGGGACAAGTTCCCGCTTTATACAATATGTACAACACCCAAAACATATGTACAACTGTGACTCGTAGTAGCCCCGAACTAACTGGAGCTCACCAAAGATCTGCAACAACTGGCAACCTACTGTGGAGGCCTACTAGTACCTGCGCCTGCAACAAGTAAGGTAAATTCCCCAAGAGGGGTCAGTACGGAATAAGTACTGAGTATGTAAGGCTCAAATGAAACTATATAACACGTGAGCATATCAATGAACTCAATACAAATGACTAATCAATGTGAGTAAGTCACCCCTCTACATTTTGGAAATCATGTGAATTGCTTTCATTACTTTCATTACTTTCTTTACATTCAACGCTTGCTTGTCAATACATATGTCACAATGTACCCGGGCCCCGACTGATCAGTGGGTCTTTACATAACATATTATCATGTTGGGATCGGGTCGAGCTAGGCTATTGCCCCTAGACCTGCCACCCATAAATCAATGCATCGGGATCGGGTCGAGCTAGGCTTATGCCCCTAGACCTGCCACCCATAAATCAACATATCAGGTTCGGCTCGAGCTAGGTTTTCACCCCTAGAGCTGCCCCCTGTCAGGTTCGGCTTGAGCTAGGCTTTCGCCCCCAAAGCTGCCCCCTGATCCAATAATCTCGGGATCGGCTTGAGCTAGGCATTTTGCCCCCAAAGCTGCCACCCGTACTCAAACATTAACCACATTTGCATTACTTTATTTATTACTTTGAGATTGATACTTTGATAGTCATAACATCACTTTGAACTTTGGAACATAACTTTGTTGGAAGCTTTGAATCATTAACCAATGAGTGAGAGACATGTGAATAAACATCATGAGAAATATAACATTATTAGCACCATGACACCATTGGACAATAATTCATGAACAAGGGACATGAGTATAATCACTATTGGAACTTTGGAAAACAACCTTATTGAGCTTTTGGAACAAATATCCATGAATATGAGACATGAGATTCACAAATGATCAATGAGTAGGAAATATATGACAATGACCATGGATAACCGGATATGGGATACCTTAGCACATTTTGGGATGGGACAAGCGTGATATCAATGTGAATACTATTTGCCGTGGAAAGATACGGACAGAGTAACCTTACATACCTTGTATCCTCAATACAATATACCACCTTAGATGTGTATACAATGTCCCTCTCCTTTCGTATGTTTCACTCTACAACACAAATTCACAATGGAGTTTATTAACAACCAACTACCTTACAAATGCATATAACATCAATGAGTTACATGTTTGCCCAAACATGCCATTTCCCCTTGACAAAACCATTGATGAAATTATTATTCCAAAAATCCCCCAATATTCCATACATTGACCAATACATGAGAATCAATACATTTCACCATAACACTTCTCCTTTACACTTTCTTATCCACACCACATCGCAAATAATCCATCAAATTACCTTAATACACCTCGTAGCACATATCGGCCAAAATCCCACAATTTACACTTTTAGAAAAATAACAAGTTTAATAACAAAAGCACACCATACATGTTCATGTTTTATCCATACCATGCTCTTTCATTAAGACATCAAGTCTCTTTTCACATTCAAATCACAAAGATGGCACATCTTTCATCAAAAGCAAAAATACACTATTCACCACCTTGCCAACATAACTATCATGATATACATAACCTCCCATGCATATAATATGTTAATCCACGAGAATAAATACTTACCAAGGCTTGGAATAGGATGATCTTGTCCAAAGAGTCCCAAGGAATTATTTGGTTTAGGGTTTGGAACTAAAGAAATGTTTGAGAAATATCTTAAAAGGCATGAGAGTGCTCTATGATTAAAAATCTGATTTTGGGGCCTTTATATAGACCCCAAGTCATACTTAGCCATTTCCTTGGCATTAAATGTGGTCAAAGTGGAAGAATGGATCTTTTTGCCCTTTGGGCCATATCTTTTAATCCCATTTTGGGCCTAAATTTGGGCCCAATAACACATATCCATTTAACCCATCAAATTTCATGTATAATTCACCATATATCTCATGTTTAAATAATTCCATAATGTCACGACAATATTCTCTTACGAGATTCTCATTCGTTGTCTCAATCGCAAAAATAGAAATTCTAGTCGCCCATGGCTTCATTGAACATTTTGGATGCCTATTTATGTTTCATGAATTGATCATGTAGGAGTATGTAGGAGTGTATTAAAGTATTTGAAGCTTTAACAATGCTCAAAGAACTCCAAAGAATCAAAAGAAACCATATAAGGATCGACGTAGAATTGCGTTACGAAACGAGCGCGGGAAGGGCACATTTTTTGTGCCTTGCGCCACTGCTGCAAAGCAAGGTAGTGGAGCAAGAAATACACCCTCTCTAAATTCAGGGGCTTGTGCCACACCCCCTGAAACAGGGTAGAGGCGCAAGTTTCAGCACCTTGCTGAATTTTTCGGCCATTTCTTCAATACTTGCGTATCGTTCAATACCTTATCAAAACACTACAAAATACTTACTTAGTGATCTTAATCATCAAGTAAACATGACTCCAAGTCACCAAATGAGGTTAGAATGTGCACGGGGTATTACCCAAATGCTCCACGAAATCACAAAACACTTCCTATGAAAGGCTAGTCACATGTACAAGGCCAGATTTCAATTTTTCTCATCTTTCACACTACCAAATACATACTTCTAGACCTATACACCTAAGTAAGCATTATTCAATTTCATAAAGTAGGGTTGGGAATGTACGGGGTGTTACATTCTTCCCCCCTTAGAAACATTCGTCCTCGAATGTTAATAGTATCGCTTCAATTACGACAAATGCATCTCTTCTTTAACATACGTATACACATACACATAATGCTCTTAAATACTTACTTGTTATTGTTCCACCTCCGCACTTTGAACTTCTTGGTCCATTTGAAATAGATGGGGATACTTGGATTTCATCATTTCTTCCGCTTCCCATGTGATCTCCTCTACGTGTTGATTTCTCCAAAGGACTTTTACGAATGCGACATCTTTATTCCTCAACCTCTCTACTTGTCGATCCAGAATAGCAATGGGTACCTCATCATAAGTAAGATCCTCCGTTACTTGGACATCCTCTACGGGAACGATACGAGAAGGATCTCCTATGCATTTTTGAAGCATCGAAACATGAAATATCGGGTGGACTGAGGAAAGTTCTTGAGGTAGTGCTAATTCATACGCAACTTGCCCAAATCTTCTAATAATTTCATATGGGCCTATGTAACGTGGAATCAATTTCCCTTTCTTTTCGAACCGCATTACCCCTTTCATCGGTGACACCTTTATAAATACCCAATCACCTATGGCGAATTCAAGACCTCTTCTTCGAACATCGGCATATGACTTATGACGACTTTAGGCCGTTTGTAACTGCTGTTGGATCACTTTAACTTTCTCCATAGCCTGATGAACCATATCGGGTCCAAATAAAGTAGTTTCACCCGCTTCAAACCATCCAATTGGTGATTTACACTTCCTTCCATACAAGGCTTCATAAGGTGCCATTTTAATACTTGAATGATAGCTATTATTGTAAGCAAATTCAATAAGAGGCAAATGGTCATCCCAACTGCCTTGAAAATCTAACGTACAAGCTCGTAGCATATCTTCAAGTGTCTGAATAGTACGTTCTGCTTGTCCATCAGTCTGAGGATGGAAAGCCATACTCAAATTCACCCGTGTACCCAGACTTTGCTGAAAAGATCTCCAAAAGTGTGCTGTGAACTGTGCTCCTCTGTCTGATATAATAGAAAGTGGAATGCCATGCAATCGTACTATCTCTTTCACATACAACTTCGCATAATCCTCAGCTGTATAGGTCGTCTTGACTGGTAGGAAATGCGCTGACTTGGTAAGCCTGTCCACTATAACCCATATAGAGTCAAACTTTCGCAATGTACGAGGCAAACCCGTAATGAAATCCATATTAATCATATCCCATTTCCAGACTGGAAGATTGATACATTGCATGTAACCTCCCGGTTTCTGATGTTCCACTTTCACTTGTTGACAATTTGGGCATTGCGCGACAAATTCCGCAATGTTCTTTTTCATATTTCCCCACCAATACACTTCTTTCAATTCATGGTACATTTTAGTAGCACCCGGATAAATAGAATAGCGCGAATGATGTGCCTCTATCATAATTCGTGTCCTCATTTCATCTACATCCGGTACACATAATCTCCCTTGACATTGAAGTACCCCTTCCTGTGTAAGATCAAATGCCTTTGTCAAATCCTGTTGTACATTTTCCTTTAGCTGCAATAACATAGAATCCGCGAACTATTTCTCTTTCACTTCAGTTATTAAGGAGGATTCTGCTGCATTCTGCACAATAACTCTATTATCTGAGGATTCAATAAAGAGAACTCCCAAGCTGGCTAATTGATTCAAATCTTTGATTATCTCATGCTTTTCATTCAACTAGCCACTAGTGCTTTCTACTGCCTTACGGCTCAATGCATCAGTTACTACATTTGCTTTGCCTGGGTGATAAAGAATATCAATGTCATAGTCTTTTAAGAGTTCTAACCACCTTCGTTGCCTCAAATTGAGTTCCTTTTGCTTAAAGAGATATTGCAAACTTTTGTGGTCCGTATAGATATCAACATGGACTCCATACAAATAATGATGCCATATCTTTAACGCAAACACTACCGCTGCCAATTCAAGATCATGTGTGGGATAATTTTTCTCATGTGGTCGCAACTGTCGTGAGGCATATGCTATTACATTACCGTGTTGCATCAACACACATCCGAGGCCAACCCCGGAAGCATCACAATACACTACATAACCTTCGGTACCTTCGGGAAGCACTAAAACTGGTGTGGAGGTTAATTTATCTTTCAACTTTTGGAAGCTTTTCTCACACGCATCATTCCACTGAAATTTTACTGCCTTATGTGTAAGCTTTGTTAATGGTGCTGCAATAGAGGAAAAACCTTCCACAAATCTTCTATAATAACCTGCCAATCTAAGAAAACTACGGATTTCTGTGGGTGTCGTAGGTCTTGGCCAATTTTTAACTGCTTCAATCTTCTGTGTATCAACCTGTATACCTTCATCTGACACAATGTGGCCCAAGAATGCAACTGATTTTAACCAAAACTCACACTTAGAGAACTTGGCATACAACTTACGCTCACGAAGAATCTGTAGCACCTGCCGTAAGTGATTAGCTTGGTCCTCCGGTGTTCTGGAATAAACTAGGATGTCATCTATAAATACCGTGACGAACACGTCTAGAAATGGCTTAAACACCCTATTCATCAAATCCATGAACACAGCTGGTGCATTTTTTAGTCCAAATGACATAACTAAAAATTCATAATGACCATACCGTGTTCGGAAAGCTATCTTGGGCACATCTTCTTCTCTAACTCTGACTTGATGGTAACCCAACCTCAAGTCGATCTTTGAAAAACACTTGGCACCCTGTAACTGATCAAACAAATCATCAATTCGAGGGAGGGGATATTTGTTCTTGATCGTTACCTTATTCAATTGCTGATAGTCAATGCACATTCTCAAAGTGCCATCTTTCTTCCGTACAAATAACACCGGTGCACCCCACGGAGACATACTAGGCCTAAGGAAGCCTTTGTCCAATAAATCTTCCAATTGCTCCTTCAATTCACGCAATTCTCCTGGAGCCATTCTATATGGAGGAATAGAAATAGGCTGAGTGCCTGGAATCACATCAATGCCAAATTCTACTTCCCGTTCTGGGGGTAAGCCTGGAAGATCCTCTGGGAACACGTCTAAAAATTTATTGACCACTGGAACCAACTGCGTAGTTAGTGGTTCCACATCATTATCTTTCACCCGTACTAGATGGCATATATAACCCTTAGAAATCATTTTCCTGGCTTTTAAATAGGAAATAAATCTCCCTCGTGGTGCCCCTACCTTACCCTGCCATTCAAGAACATTTTCTTGCGGAAAACAAAATTGCACCTTCGTGGCCCGACAATCTACCGTAGTATAACAAGAGGCCAACCAATCCATCCCCATGATCACATCAAAATACACCATGTCTAATTCAATGAGATCGGCCAACGTATCATGACCACACACCGTTACCACACAGTTACGATATACTCTCTTTGCAATAATATATTAGCCAACCGGTGTAGAAACTTCAATTGATTTAATTAATAATTCCGGTGCCTTTGCAAATTTCGCAGCAACCAATGGGGTAACATAGGAAAATGTTGAACCTGGGTCAATTAGTGCATATACATTATGTGAGAATATGGATAATGTACCTGTGACGACATTAGGGGAAGCCTCTGAATTCTGGCGGTCCACCAAAGCATAAGTACGATTCTGGACTCCGCTAGTACTGGCTGCTCCTCTGGCACCTCTACCACGGCCAATAGGCTGCACCCCTCGGCCCAGTTAAGGAACCGATGTTGATGATGCAACAGCCGACCCAGCCGGTCATGCTATACCACCCATGCTCCACTGTGGACAATCTCTCGCTATATGTCCCGGCATACCACACCAAAAGCAGTCATTCATCCCTAATCGACATGTGCCTGAATGGATACGCCCGCAGTGCTGACGAGGAAAACCTGCTGCCTGTGATCCGTGAACCCCACTACTCTGCCCAGCTGAACCACCTCTAAACCCTCGAGACTGAGAATAAGCACCTGCCATGGAATGAGAAAATGACGGTCTAGGTGGTCTGGGGAACATACAAGGCCTAGATCCTCCTTGGGACATCATAGGTGGTCCCATAGGTCTAGCCCTTTTGGATTGTCCCCTGTCAAATTCATGCACTCTTCTCCTCTGTCTTTGATCTTCTATTTTCTTGGCGAAGGCTTGTATACGTGCAATGTCCATGTCCTTATTCAAGGCCGCAATAGTGCAATCCCTTACCAAATATGGCTCTAGTCTGTCCACGTAGCGATGGACTCTATCTGTCATTGCAGCCACCATATTTGGCGCATATCGAGGCAAGGAATTAAATTGCAAGATATATTCTCTGACACTCAAATTTCCTTGACGGAGATTTAGAAACTGATCCGTATGTGCCTCACGGATCTCATAGGGCAAGTAATGATCAAGGAAAGCCACTTTAAACTCTTCCCACATAGGTGGATTTGCACCAATGTCACGGGATTTCTTCCTATCCTCATACCACAATATTGCCTCTCCTTTCAACCTGTACGCAGTAAGTTCAACTGTCTCTACCCCTGTCACATGCATAACTTCCAAGGCCCTCTGAATTTGATCCACGAAGTCCTGTGGATCTGCTTTTGTATCTGACCCTGTAAAGATAGGAGGGTCCAATTTTAGAAAATCCTGGGTTCTGCGACTTGCCACTCTAGCCGCATCATCATCATGGGTCATTGGACCAGCTCGTCCTTGACTCTGGGCTGTCACTAACTGTGTTAACATATGAACTGCATTTCTAAGATCCTGGTCCGTAGTATTGACTGGTGGTTCTACAGGTACGCTTCTCCTACTTGACTCTTCTGGTACAGAGGGAGTGGAGGAAACTCGTGACACAAAGTCATGCTCAGTATCGCCTTGATTAACTTGATCAGGTGGTGGTATACTAGTTCCTTCACCAGTAATTCTATCAATCCTCTTACTTTTACCGCGACCTCTTCTTGTCATTGGCATTGTTACTATAACAAGAAAAATAAAATTCAATGATTAGATATAATTTCACTTACAACTTTGGCTCTATTGCACGATCTAAAATGAAGAGAAGAAACAACATCCTAAATGTCCCGTAGCCTCCTACTTATAAATGTGGTGCACAACACATCGATAAGTAAGACTCTACTCAGACACGGCTCTGTAGACACCCTTAGAACGACTGCACTGATACCACTTTTGTCACGCCCCGAATACCATCGAGACATGATTGGCACCCGTAGCCAATAAGGCCCGAGAGAACCAACCTTTGCCTATGTCCACTCATATGCATAACATAAGCATCACCACCATTACGTAAAAACTTGAAAGACGAATAACAGAAAACATGGGACAATATATACATATGAAACTTGGCCGTTGAGGCCATCCAGTCAAAACAACATATGCCTTTTACACTGATACACCCACATCCGTCTACAAAAGCCTCTAAAAAGAGCATTGACCAAAATTTACTGTGAGTCGGGACAAGTTCCCGCTTTATACAACATGTACAATACCCAAAACATATATACAACTGTGACTCGTAGTAGCCCCGAACTAACTGGAGCTCACCAAAGATCTGCAACAACTGGCAACCTACTGTGGAGGCCTACTAGTACCTGCGCCTGCAGCAAGTAAGGTAAACTTCCCAAGAGGGGTCAGTACGGAATAAGTACTGAGTATGTAAGGCTCAAATGAAACTATATAACACGTGAACATATCAATGAACTCAATACAAATGACTAATCAATGTGAGTAAGTAACACCTCTACATTTTGGAAACCATGTGAATTGCTTTCATTACTTTCTTTACATTCAACGCTTGCTTGTCAATACATATGTCACAATGTACCCGGGCCCCAACTGATCAGTGGGTCTTTACATAACATATTATCATGTTGGGATCGGGTCGAGCTCGGCTTATGCCCCTAGACCTGCCACCCATAAATCAATGTATCGGGATCGGGTCGAGCTAGGCTTATGCCCCTAGACCTGCCACCCATAAATCAACATATCAGGTTCGGCTCGAGCTAGGTTTTCACTCCTAGAGCTGCCCCCTGTCAGGTTCGGCTTGAGCTAGGCTTTCGCCCCCAAAGCTGCCCCCTGATCCAATAATCTCGGGATCGGCTTGAGCTAGGCATTTTGCCCCCAAAGCTGCCACCCGTACTCAAACATTAACCATATTTGCATTACTTTATTCATTACTTTGAGATTGATACTTTGATAGTCATAACATCACTTTGAACTTTGGAACATAACTTTGTTGGAAGTTTTGAATCATTAACCAATGAGTGAGAGACATGTGAATAAACATCATGAGAAACATAACATTATTAGTACCATGACACCATTGGAACTATTGGACAATAATTCATGAACAAGGGACACGAGTATAATCACTATTGGAACTTTGGAAAACAACCTTATTGAGCTTTTGGAACAAATATCCATGAATATGAGACATGAGATTCACAAATGATCAATGAGTAGGAAATATATGACAATGACCATGGATAACCGGATGTCACGCCCCGAATCCCATCGGGACGTGATTGGCACCCGAAGCCGATAAGGCCCGAGAGAACCAATCTTTGCTCATGCTCATGTACCCTCATATGTATGTTCGCGTATGAATATCATCTTATTTCCTGTAATTAAATATCAATAGCGGAAGGCATGACAACCTATGTAATATATATATATAGGCAACTTAGCCGTTAGGGCCATTTCGTCAAAATGAACGTACAACTTTTACCTTTATGACACCCCACATATGTCTACAAAGCCTCTAATAGATACATGACCATGTGTATACAATATTTACAAAATGCCAAAACCTAATGAACCCATGTGACTTGGGAAGCCCCGAAGCAACTGGAGCTCACCAACAACCTGCGGATATCTCGTCGCCTACTACGGAGATCTACTGACACCTGTGCCTGCAGCATGTAAGGTAAATCCCCCAAAAGGGGTCAGTACGAAGAAAATACTGAGTATGTAAGGCCATGTGAAACTATAATAATACATAAGTAAGAAATTAAACATAAGAGAATAATCAATATGGATATACCTCCGTCCTGAATATGTGGAACTATGTTCATTACTTCTATTATTTCCATCACTTGATCATTTACTCTATCATCATAATTCTTATAATAACCTCCATATTTGTTCATGCACAGGATATACTCTAACTTATTTTACAACCATCTTCATTATGTGGATCCCAATCTACTACCGATCATCACCTTCTAGGTGGATTATAATATAATATCGGTCATCACCTCATAGGTGGATAATAATATATACCACTCATCACCTTATAGGTGGATCATAATATATACCGCTCATCACCTTATAGGTGGATAATAATATATATACCGCTCATCACCTTATAGGTGGATAATAATATATATACCGCTCATTACCTTATAGGTGGATAATAATATATATACCGCTCATCACCTTATAGGTGGATACTAATATATATACCGCTCATCACCTTATAGGTGGATAATAATATATACCGTTCATCACCTTATAGGTGGATAATAATATATACCGTAATATACCCTCTTGGACTTTTTACCCTTTTGATTGTGATCCAAGCTCAATGATACATAAGGTAACTATGTGCACATTCCTTTACAATCTTATTTCCTTAACATAGTTAAGAGAGTGA
The DNA here is from genome assembly GCA_031232105.1 of Capsicum rhomboideum. Taxonomy (NCBI): domain Eukaryota; kingdom Viridiplantae; phylum Streptophyta; class Magnoliopsida; order Solanales; family Solanaceae; genus Capsicum; species Capsicum rhomboideum. The sequence continues at coordinate 156,768,358 of CP124714.1, forward strand.
CACATTAGAGATCATGACATTAATTAACCACACCCTTAGATACACATCTCACTTCACTTCACTTCATGAGAATTATAGATTGACATCTTCAATTATGAGGATTACTTATATTAACTTGCACATCACCTCCCTTCTTAGTCTTATAATATTGGTACTTCTACATGTGAACGATTGGTACAAGGATAGTCAAACTATTCTTAGACTCCGAAACATGACTTACATTACTTTACGTCTTTACCCGTATAAGATTGACATCTCTACTTGCAAAGGATACATCTTTGGAACCATTGGACCCATATTCAATGAACAAGATACATGAGTATAACCACTAGTGAAACCTTGGAACATAACCTCATTGGACTTTTGGAACGTTACTAATGAATGTGAGACATATGTATAACTCTATTGGAACTTTGGATCATGACATGATTGGAATAATGCTATTCAAACTAAACAAGCCCCCTTTACTTCATTACCCTTGTTGAGGTAGTTCTCGTAGACTTTACAACATATGACAACTTAAGAACTAAGAACTAAGTGGTTCATGATTCGTCTAGGAGTGAAACACATATGAATAACAATGTATATCAACCTTAGTTGGAATACTATAGAACCCCTTTGGAATAGAACACTTTTGGAACCTTAGCATAATGAACAATGATTAAGACGCATATGAATGTCAACTTCTCACCAACTAGGAATGCGATACCTTAGAATATTTGGAACTCTTGACTTGTTATCCAATGAACGTAAGTCAATCAATGGACATGAGCCAATCAATGAATATAAATCAACCAATGGACATGAGTCAATCAATGAATATAAATCAACCAATGGACATGAGTCGTATGATTCACCATTTACTAATGAGTAAAGAACATATGAGCTACACTAGTCATCTACCGAAGACAGAATACCTTAGGGCATTTCGGAGTCGAGTGAGTACTATGACAATATGAATCATACTTGCTGCAGAAGAATACGGAAAGAATAACCTTACATACCTTTGCGTCTCACTATGAATACACAGGCTTATCTGGGAATACAATGGTCCAGCTTCCTTCCTTACGTCTCACTCTACATCACAAGTACATAACGAGGCTTATATTAGCAACCAACTACCTTACAAGTGCACATGATGACCATGAATCACATAGTTACTTTAGAACGTCATTTCACCTTCTTACAATGTCATTTATCGCATCAACATGCCAACACTACCATAACATTCCACTCATTGACCAAGATTTCATATAACAGTCGCATTTCAAATCATACTTACCCTTTACGCTTTTTCCTTTATCATTCTGTCGTAATGATGACTTTGTCACAACATATAAAAAACCATCCATACTTAACATAGTCCAAAACACCTCCCTACGACACTTCAAAGTCATTACAATGACATTACAAGTTGATTATTACATCCCAAAAGGGTATCGGGGCTTTCGGGGATCAAAGGGACACGAAAGCAACCAAAACTCAATTCTGGGCTGACCTGCGCAGCCACCTGCGCACGCAGATGGCCATTGGCAGCAGCCAGTGCCATCTGCGTTGGCGCAGATGCCCTCGTCTGCGGGGGCGGATGCCCGTTTGGTCCGAAATGGCTCCATTTTGGGTCTTTTAATGCCATGAATGATCCATAATCATAACCAACTTCATTTTAACATATTTTTTATCATTTAACATGCCAACCACCAGCCATGCTTTCACAACACACCAAACATCACCAAAACAACACCAATACGACGTTTTCCTTACATTACGCCATCATTTCCATGCTAACTTTTGCAATAAAAATTCCAACCATTACACACAAGAATAAAACAAGTCAAGGCTGTAATCACACCTCACATATCAATATTGAACCCATCAAATTCATTTCCTTCAAGACCACAAGCCCATGTTCAAGTTACAAAGCAAAACCATCCTCCGATTAAGCAAAAATAACCAATTTACACATAGTGAATTTCTCAACACTTATCAACATAAACAACATCATCTACCCCATATTCCATGCATATCATATATTAAACCATAATAATAATTACTTACCAAGCATGGAAATGGATGATCTTGTCCAAAGAAATAAAGGCTTAGGGTTTGGAAGAGAAAGAAAATATCTTGTTTCTTGGAAAAGTCTAGAATTTACTTGAGTGTTTTGAATGAATAAAAATCAGATTTTTCACTTTATATAAAGCCTCCAAGATCATCCTTAGCCAACCAAATAAATCAATAATTAAAAGAAAGGAAGAATGGGTCATTGACCCATTTGGCCCATGTCTTCTCCTTTATTTTGGACCTAATTTGGGGCCCAAATCACAAAGTTGCCTTAGCCCACAAATTAATACATAAATTCACCAACTCTCTCATGTTTCATTATTTCCATAAATGCTACAGGAATTAACTAGACTCAGAAACTTATGGGGTGTTACACCGGATATGGGATACCTTAGCACATTTCGGGATGGGACAAGCGTGATATCAATGTGAATACTATTTGCCGTGGAAAGATACGGACAGAGTAACCTTACATACCTTGTATCCTCAATAAAATATACCACCTTAGATGTGTATACAATGTCCCTCTCCTTTCGTATGTTTCACTCTACAACACAAATGCACAATGGAGTTTACATTAACCACCAACTACCTTACATATGCATATAACATCAATGAGTTACATGTTTGCCCAAACATGCCATTTCCCCTTGACAAAAACATTGATGAAATTATTATTCCAAAATCCCCCAATATTCCATACATTGACCAATACATGAGAATCAATACATTTCACCATAACACTTCTCCTTTACACTTTCTTATCCACACCACATCACAAATAATCTATCAAATTACCTTAATACACCTCGTAGCACATATCGGCCAAAATCCCACAATTTACACTTTTATAAAAATAACAAGTTTAATAACAAAATAACACCATACATGTTCAATATTTTATCCATACCATGCTCTTTCATTAAGACATCAAGTCTCTTTTCACATTCAAATCATAAAGATGGCACATCTTTCACCAAAAGCAAAAATACACTATTCACCACCTTGCCAACATAACTATCATGATATACATAACCTCCCATGAATATAATATGTTAATCCATGAGAATAAATACTTACCAAGGCTTGGAATAGGATGATCTTGTCCAAAGAGTCCCAAGGAATTATTTGGTATAGGGTTTGGAACTAAAGAAATGTTTGAGAAATATCTTAAAAGGCATGAGAGTGCTCTATGATTAAAAATCTGATTTTGGGGCCTTTATATAGACCCCAAGTCATACTTAGCCATTTCCTTGGCATTAAATGTGGTCAAAGTGGAAGAATGGATCTTTTTTCCCTTTGAGCCATATCTTTTAATCCCATTTTGGGCCTAAATTTGGGCCCAATAACACATATCCATTTAACCCATCAACTTTCATGTATAATTCACCATATATCTCATGTTTAAATAATTCCATAATGTCACGATAATATTCTCTTACGAGATTCTCATTCGTCGTCTCAATCGTAAAAATAGGAATTCTTGTCGCCCATGGCTTCATTGAACATTTTGGATGCCTATTTATGTTTCATGACTTGATCATGTAGGAGTATGTAGGAGGGTATTGAAGTATTTGAAGCTTTAACAATGCTCAAATAACTCCAAAGAATCAAAAGAAACCATATAAGGATCGACGTAGAATTGCGTTGCGAAACGAGCGCGGGAAGGGCACATTTTTTGTTCCTTGTGCCACTGCTGCAAAGCAAGGCAGTGGCGCAAGAAATACACCCTCTCTAAATTCAGGGTCTTGCGCCACACCCCCTGAAATAGGGTAGTGGCTCAAGTTTTAGCACCTTGCTGAATTTTTCGGCCATTTTTTCAATACTTACGTATCGTCCAATACCTTATCAAAACACTACAAAATACTTACTTAGTGATCTTAATAATCAAGTAAACATGACTCCAAGTCACCAAATGAGGTTAGAATGTGCACGGGGTATTACCCAAATGCTCCACGAAATCATAAAACACTTCCTATGAAAGGCTAGTCACATGTACAAGGCCAGATTTCAATTTTTCTCATCTTTCACACTACCAAATACATACTTCTAACCCTCGATACCTAAGTAAGCATTATTCAATGTCATAAAGTAGGGTTGTAAATGTACGGGGTGTTACAGTTATTATGGTAAGTTTAAGGTTAGGGGATTTTGGGGTATTTCCTTATTATTGACAATCTTTGGGGGTTGTGAAGGAAATATAATAGACAACTTTATTTTGACTTGTTTTCTTCATAGGGGCGACTATTGTAGCTGACCCTAACCCTACTTATAAAGATGAATTAGATATCTTTGTTGCTGCTATTGATAAAGATCACTACAGTCTTGTTAAGTTTCTTTCCTACACCAAAGATCTTGGGTACTCAAAAGTGAAGGGGTTTTACTGTCAGCATATAGATGGTGGTGAGTTAGTTCATGTTACTTCTGATAGGCAGTTGTTAGACTTTGTGAAGGACTTAAAATATGGTGATGAGCTTGATGTGTTTGTTCAACATGATGATGAGCTTGAGGTTTTGACAAATCCTGTTGGTCTTTTAGAAGAGCGAGAGTGTAATGACTCTTCTGATGAAGATGGTATAGGCAGTGATGGTAATGAGGATAGGGGGCTTAATCCAAATCTGAATGATAATGAAACAGATCTGCCTAGTAGTGAACCAGATGGAGATGAAATCCCTGATGAGGATGGTTCAGACATTGATGTAGAGTTGAGAGCCTTTTGGGCTGAAAGTAGAAGTAAAAAAATACTAGAAGAAAATCAAAAGCACCTGAAGAAATACCAGTACGTGAATCTAGTATTGACAGAGGTTTTCAACACATTGGCAGAAATAAGAAAGAAAGATATGTAGGTAGATTAGGAGGTGATGAAGAGTACATTGATAGTTCAGACTATGACAGTGTTGATAGCACTGATTTGTTAGATGAGGATGCTGTTGTGGGTGTTGATTTACCAAGAAGAAGTAGAAGTAGTAAAATCATGTATGATGATGATTGTGGTGTTGCTATTTTTGAACTTGGTATGATTTTAATGGTCCTAAGGAATTCAGAAAAGCTTTGGGAAGATATGCAGTAGAAAATAAATTTCAGATTATTTTAAAACCTAATGAAGCTCATAGAGTGAGAGCTAAATGTAAATTCAAGAAAAAATGTAATTCGTTGTGTTATGGTGCACTTGACAGAAATTCTGGTAATTTTTTGATTAAGAACTATAATCCAGTGCATAAGTGTGCTACATCAAACAAGAACAAGATGTGTACAACTAAATATGTTGCCAACAGATTTAGGGATGAAATAACTAAACAATCATCTTTGAGGATTTGGGAAATACAAGAATTGTGCAGGGAGAAATTGGGATTGTATGTGGGTAGAACTATTTGTTATAAGGCAAGGTTACAGGTTCTAAGAGAGTCTTTGGGGGAAGGGAACATGAAATTTGCAAGATTATGTGATTATGCTGAGATGATAAAACAGACCAATCCTGGTAGTCCTGTTTGGCTGAGAATGGACAGAGAAACTGTCCTAGATAAAATCTGTTTGTGTATTTCTATGTGTGTTTGGATGTATTGAAAAAAGGATGGATGGAAGGATGTAGAAGAATTATTGGGTTTGATGGATGTTTTTTAAAACGTGCTTGAAAGGGTGAACTTCTAGTAGCTGTTGGGAAGAATGAAAACAATTAGATATTTTCTATAGCCTGGGCAGTTGTGGACAGGAAAACTAAGCATAGTTGGAGTTTTTTTTATCAACTATTTGAAAGAGGACATACAGGTAGGTACTGGAGCAGGTCTCACTGTGATGGCTGATATGCAGAAGGTATTGTTTAACTGTTTTTTTTCTTAACTGTCAATTATTTGAAATATTTCATTTATTTGTCAAGTAATTTAACTGTTTTTGTTATGTAGGATTTTCATGTTGCTGTTTTTGAGTTATTACCAAATGCTGAAGTTAGAAGGTGTGCTAGACATATCTGGGCCAACTGGAGTCAAGAGTGGAAGGGAGAAGAGAGGAGAAAACAGTTCTGGAGATGTTCTAAGGCAAGTTTTGAAGTGAAGTTCAAAGAGGAACTTGATTACATGAGCCAACTTGGTAGGCAAGGTAAGGATATTAATGGTGATTTATTGCATTATCCTAGGAAGTCGTGGGTTAGGGCATACTTTAAAGAAGATTATAAGTGTGATGCTGTTGAAAATAACATGTGTGAGACCTTTAATTCATGGATCTTAGCCAGTAGATAGAAATCTATTATTACCATGTTGGAGGAAATTAGGACAAAGATTATGACTAGAAAAGTGGAGATGATTAAGTTTTCCAAAACTTGGATATGTGATATTGCACCTATGGCTAGAATTATATTGGAGGAGAATAAGGACAGGGCTAGGGCTTGCAAGGTGCTTTGGAATGCTGATGTTGGGTTTGAGATTGAAGAAGGGGGGTTTACACATACAGTAAACTTGACTAATAGAGTTTGTAGTTGTAGAACTTGGCAGTTGAGAGGCATTCCTTGCCAACATGCTATTTGTGCATTGTATCATATTAAAGAGGAGCCTGGACCTTATGTGGAGCATTGATATAAGCATCAAACCTTCATGAAATCTTATAGTTACTTTATCCAACCAATATCCAATATGAGTATGTGGCCTGAAATAAACAATCCAAAGATTGAGCCTCCTGAACCTAAGAAAGTTCCTGACAGACCTCCAAAAAATAGAAAAAGAGGCAAAGATGAACCAAGGAATAAATATGGAAAGCTGTCAAAACAAGGGGTGAAAATAACATGTTCCAAGTGTCATCAACAAGGCCATAATAGAAGATATTGCAAGGTAAAAAAGTCACTTTGAACTTGATTTTGGAAGTTGATTTTTTATGTTCATTTTTCAATTTATTAACTGTTGTGTTTGAGCTTATAGGTTCCTGATCCAAATCCACAATCACATAGCCAAGGGTCCAAGTTTACTGGTCAAAGTTCAAAAGGAAGTTGCTAGCCTAGAAGTTCGAGCCAACCTGCACTAAGAACCTCAAAAAAAATCAGCACAAAGTAGCTCAAGTCAACATGCACCAACAATTTCAAGCCAAGCTGCATCTTCAACAACAGTTTGTGGTGGTACAAGCAGGGTTAGAAGATTAAAGAAAGCTACAACATCATCCTTTTGGGGTGATACAAATATCCCTGTTACACAAGGAATCAACAGTCAACTACCTCTTAGAAGAAGAGAAACTGTTGGGTAGAAGAGGGAAAGAGATGCAAGTACAGAAGATGCTAGAAAAGGTGCATCAAAAAGGCAAAATAATACTGGATTTGGGATCTACACAAGTGCAAGGAGAACTCAAATACTAAATGTAAGTTAACTACAACTTTGTTTCTTTAAAAAATAAGTAACTATACTAATTTATGTTTCCTTTTTTTTTTTTCAAAAAGCAGCCAGGGACATCAAGTCAAAGGATCCTACAAACTGGTTCAAGTTACAAGGATGCAAGTGCTATAGGTGTTGATCTTGGTTATAATCCTAGAGGATTGAGATGGAAAGAACAAAGATGCTGTCACCACCAACCAATTACAGGAGATGGAAAACAAAAAGAAGAAGAAAGTAGTGAAGAAGAAGTAGTTCATTTTGAAATGAGTGATGTGTTATGATTTTGTTGTATAATGTGGAGTACCAAACAATGAATTTCCTGCTGTTGCTTTACTCTGCTACTAGTGCATAGTAGTAAACAATTAGTTTGTTAAGTTTTTGAAGCCTGTTAATACAGGTCAAACATGTAGCATAATGGTTACTTTGAGCTCACTATGGAGCATATTTATGAAGTTGTTTTTGGTGTTAATTTGAGCACAAATTGGAGCATGTTTCTGAAGTTGTTTTTGGTGTTAATTTGAGCTCAGTTTGGAGCATGTTTATGAACTTGTTTTTGGCGTTACTTTGAGCTCAATATGGAGCATGTTTATGAACTTATTTTTGGTGTTACTTTTTTGTGTTGCTTGTCTACTTTGACAACATCTTTTACTGTAAATCATTGACCCCAAAGCTGAGAATGTTTAGACACAAAATAAATATTTCATTTCATCAAATGTAAGGAATGTTACAGGGCCAAGATTACATCAACAAACTACACCTAAATAGAGGCCTAATACATATCAAAACGGTAAGCCTAAACCACCATGAAAACAACAATTTTGTAACATCAAACCAGTAGCAATGAAACCATGAAAACTTCAACAGTTAGGCTTCAATGTCCATATTCCCCACAAAACCAAACCAGTAGCAACGAGACCAATAATATAGTATCTTCTTTCTCGATTTTGATTTTCTTCAAAGACCTTCACTTTCTTTAACAAACCCCAAATCACCCTATTTGCTTGTGAAGGGTGTTGTTCTTCATACCAATCAAACTAATCACAGCCGCCCAATTTCTACAAAATTAATTACAAAATCGATTACAAAATCAGTTGTCCATTACAAAATCATCTAATTAAATAAAAAAAAATTACCTTCAAAATTTTACAAGTAAAAAATCTATGACCTGGGTTTTGATGAGTCCAAGAAGTCTTCAATAATGCTTCATGGCCAAATTTACAATAGCGATAATCTTTGTTACAAAAATTCATGGAAGAAGAGCTCGACATTGTTCAATTCCGTTGGAAAAGATTGAAAAAGAATAAATTTTCATTGTAAATCTAAACCAAATACTTAGTTGACCAAAAAATTTGGTTGAAGAAGAAGAGAGAAAAAAAATTGAATTTGGGAATGCAAGGTTAAATTTTGGAGTTGGAATGAGGAAGAAGATGGATATAGATAAGGAAATGGGGTATATTACCATTGGGGACTAATTAGGACGCCACATCAGCAAATATGGTCCATTGGCGCGCCTTTGCAGAGTGTTTTACACGTGATTTGCCAACAAGGAAAAAGGTACCAAAGTGACATAGTTGGAGGCTACTTTAGGTGTTTAAAATGAACACCGTCCTCTTTAGGTATCAAAGTGAAAGTTCGTTCCAAATTTAGGTGCCTGACGATGTGTTTGGCCTAGATACAAACATCATATCTGGATAGTTTTTGCAATGAACTCAATAAGAACAGACTCAATTGATATATACCCCCATAATATACATTGTTAGAGAGGAAGATGGAAGGGGAGAGAGAATAGGAGAAGAATTAGGGAAGAAGAATGAAAATTACACGTGACTTAGAAGGCCAAATCTGCACAAATTGTAAAACTACTTATCTATGCTGGTCTCATCCACCAACAAGAGTCGTGGTGGAATGAAAACTATTCCTTTATTCTTAAATCAGAGGTCTTGAGTTCAAATTCGGATATGTAGTCTCCTTTGTTAGAGAACGCTTTGACCCTAATGTGGACAACCAAAAAATTATTGGTTCCCCTTGTTCCTAATTCACTTGTTGTGTCTGACATTTTCAGCTTCTTAAGGAATAATGACAAGACTGCGGACTGTATAAGTTGAATAGGGCCCCTCAGTTTGGGGTGGTCATAACATTACCTCTTTACGACCTTAGTAGTAAGAACCTTGTCCGCAAGTTCATAGATTTTTCCTACGGACGATCATAATTTAATCGAAAAAGGGCCTAATTTACCCTTCAAGTATGAGAAATGGTACAAATATACTCCTTACACCTTTGGGCTAAAAAATGTCCTTCTCATCCACCTTTGGGGTCTATTTTGCCCTTTTCCTTAACATATCATTCAGAAAAATATTAGAATTTTTATTTAACATGTGGCATCTTCTTATTTGTTGAAATTTTTATTAATCAAAAACCAATTAATCAACTGTCATGCCCCGTATCCCAATGGGGAGGACTGGCACCCGAAGCCGATAAGGCCCGAGAGAACCAATCTTTACTCATGCCCAATCATATGCATACCATAAGATTCATCACCACCTTGTAAAGACAATAAATGCTAAGTGCGGAAATCATGAAGCATTATATATATACATTAAAGAAACTTGGCCGTTGGGGCCATCAAGTCAAAAGGACATACATCACCTTTTTCACATTCATACACATACCCACATATGTCTACAAAACCCTCTAGCAGAGATACATACACGACCCATCTAATATCGGGACCAATCCCCCGCTTTACATAATATCTACACTACCAAAATCAAAGTATAACTTGGACACGGAAAGCCCCGAACCAACTGGAGCTCACCAAAGATCAACAGATGGCCTGCAGCCTACTGGAGAGGTCTACTAGTACCTGTGCCTGCAGTAAGTAAGGTAAGTCCCCCAAGAGGGGTCAATACGAAGAAAGTACTGAGTATGCAAGGCCATAAGAAACTACATGATACATCAAAACCTTAATGGAATCAAATATAAGTAAAGAACCAATATGGATAAGTCATCACTCTATATGTATGGAGATATGTATATTCGATGGATTACCTCTTTTACTTTTATGCTCATTCGTCCCCTTAATCACTCACTTCTTCATTCACTACTCATCCTTCATTTTTTACAATGCCCGGGCCCCAAGCTGATCAGTGGGTACTTAACAGTTTTCGGGATTGACCCATGCTAGGCTTTTCTTTTTCCCCTGGGATACCACCCGTAGTAGAGGGATTGACCCATGCTAGGTGTTCTTTTCACCCTTGGGATACCACCTGATATATTGGGATCGACCCACTCTAGGTATTTAACCCCTGGGATACCACCCAAGAACACATCACTTCTCATCACAACATTACCTCTTTAATCTTGGAATTAGTCCATTCAGTGAGTATATCATTATTGGAAACACATAGGTTCTTACTTTATGCCTTTACGTTCATGAGATTGGTACTTTTGTATTTGTAACATTATTGGAAGCTTTGGAACATAGCATTATTGGAACTTGGAACCATGTCCATAACTATGTAATACAAGAATGAAAATAGACCAAAAATAAGGTATATATGACTAACACTAGATGATAACATGAAATGAGATGCTTTAGGACATTTCGGGAATGAGTAAGTACCATAACAAGGTGTACACTATATGCTGCAGAAGGATACGTAAAGAGGAACCTTACATACCTTGTATTCTCAATATGAATACTCAATCCTATATGTGAACACAATATTCCCTATCCTTCCTTACGTCTTACTCTAAGATTTTTAATGGATGATCTTGCCCAAGAAGATGGCTTAGGGTTTTTAAGAGTTGAGAGAAATTTTAGGAAATTTCTAGAAATGTGTTGTGTGTTACTTTGAATAAAAATCAGATTTTCCACATATATATAGGCCCTCAAGTCTTCTTGGCATTAAATGCCATGTTTAAGTGGTCAAAGGGAGAAGAATGGGTCATTTTAGCCTATTTGGGCCATGTCTTTTGCCTCATTTTGGGCTTGTATTGAGCCCAATTTGATTAACCCAATAATTTTTCATGTTTAATTCATTTTATACATGTTACGACAATATTCCCACTAGCGCGATTCATATTCGTAGCCTTAATCCCAAAAACAAGTGATTCTAGCCACGTATGGCTTATTTTGACCACAAGGGTAAAACCATCATTTTGATGCCAAATTCGTTCACGAGTAATTTTACCATACCAATATAATACTTAAATCATTCTATGTATATGCTCGTGGTTGTAGAAGAAACGTGGCAAAAAGCGGCCCGGTACGTCCCCGGGCACCATTGGGACTTAGAAAAATTTCCAACATTTGAAAGGCGCGCACAAGCAGCCTGGCACGCCCTTGGGCGCGCCAGATTGCTGCCTGTGCCCAAAAAATTTGGGCAATAAGCATCCTGGTACGCCCTCTGGCGCGCTTGGCCCTTATTTTTTTTTTTTAAATTTCGTTTTCGACTTTTCTTTGCGGGTTTGGTTAGATACTTCAAGTTCTATTCTTTAACCTACGTTTTACCTTTAATATCCTTTGTTTGGAGGTCCTCCAAGCCTCATTTTCATCCCCACAAATGCTCCACGAAGTCACAAAATACCTCCTACTAAAGTCTAATCACATGTACGAGGGCCAATATCCATTATCTTATCAATAATATTACGAAATACATACTTATGGCTCTCGACACCTAAGTAAACATTGTTCAAGGTTGTCAAGTAGGGTTGGGAAGGTACGGGGTGTTACATTCTTCCCCCCTTAGGAACATTCTTCCTCGAATGTTAACGATGTCGCTTCAATTACAACAAATGCATCTATATTAGCATACATATACATAAACACTTAAGGCTCATGGATACTTACTTTTTATTGCTCCACTTCCGCACTTTGAACTTTTTCGTCCATTTGAAATAGATGGGGATACTTGGATTTCATCATTTCTTCAGCTTCCCATGTGATCTCCTCTACTTGTTGATTTCTCCAAAGGACTTTCACGGAAGCTATGTCTTTATTCCTCAAACTCTTTACTTGTCGATCTAGGATAGCAATGGGTACCTCTTCATAAGTAAGATCCTCCGTAATTTGAACATCTTCAATGGGAACAATACGAGATGGATTCCCTATGTACTTTTGAAGCATCGAAACATGAAACACTGGATGGACTGAGGAAAGTTCTTGAGGTAGTGCTAATTCATAAGCAACTTGCCCAAATCTTCTAATAATTTCATATGGGCCTATGTAACGTGGACCCAATTTTCCTTTCTTTCCGAACTGCATTACCCTTTTCATTGGTGACACCTTTAAAAATTTCCAATCACCTATGGCGAATTCAAGCCCTCTTCTTCTAACATCAGCATATGACTTGTGGCGACTTTGGGCCATTTGTAACCGCTGTTGGATCACTTTAACTTTCTCCATAGCCTAATGAACAATGTCTAGCTCAAGTAAAGCAGTTTCACCCGCTTCAAACCATCCAATTGGTGATCTACATTTCCTTCCGTACAAAGCTTCATAAGGTGCCATTTTAATACTTGAATGATAGCTATTGTTGTAAGCAAATTCGATAAGAGGCAAATGGTCATCCCAACTGCCTTGAAAATCTAACGTACAAGCTCGTAGCATATCTTCAAGTGTTTGAATAGTACGTTCTGCTTGTCTATCAGTTTGAGGATGGAAAGCCGTACTCAGATTCACCTGTGTACCCAAACTCTGCTGAAAAGACCTCCAAAAATGCATTGTAAACTGAGCTCCCCTGTCTGATATAATGGAGATTGAAATCCCATGTAACCTCACTATTTCTTTAACATACAATCTTGCATAATCCTCAGCTGTATAGGTGGTCTTGACTGATAGAAAATGCGCTGACTTGGTAAGCCTGTCCACTATAACCCATATAGAATCAAATTTTTGTAATGTACGAGGCAAACCTATGATGAAGTCTATATTAATCATATCCCATTTCCAAACTGGAAGATTGATACATTGCATGTAGCCTCCTGGTTTCTGATTCTCTACTTTCACTTGTTGACAATTCGAGCATTGAACGATAAATTCTGCAATGTTTATCTTCATATTTCCCCACTAATACACTTCTTTTAAATCATGGTACATTTTAGTAGCACCCAAATGAATAGAATAGCGCGAATGATGCGCTTCTGTCATAATTCGTTTCCTCAGCTCATCTACATTCGGTACACATAATCTTCCTTGACATTGAAGTACCCCTTCTTGTGTAAGATCAAAGGCCACAGTCAGACCCTGTTGTACATTCTCTTTCAACTGCCATAACATAGAATCCACAAACTGCTTCTCTTTTACTTCAGCTATGAAGGAGGATTCCGCTGCATTTTGTATAATAACCCCTTCATCTGGAGATTCAATAAGGCGAACTCCCATGCTGGCTAGTTGGTGTAGATCTTTGATTATCTCTTGCTTTTCAGTCAACTGGCCACTAGTGCTTTCTACTGCCTTGCGGCTCAATGTATCAGCTACCACATTTGCTTTGCCTGAATGATAGAGAATATCAATATCATAGTCTTTTAAGAGCTCTAACCACCTTCGTTGCCTCAAATTGAGTTCCTTCTGCTTAAAGATATATTGCAAACTTTTGTGATCTGTATAGATATCAACATGAACTCCATACAAATAATGACGCCATATCTTTAAAGCAAAGACGACCGCCACTAATTCAAGATCATGTGTGGGATAATTTTTCTCATGTGGCCGCAACTGTCGTGAGGCATATACTATGACATTACCGTACTGCATCAATACACATCCGAGGCCAACCCCGAAAGCATCACAATATACTGCATAACCTTCGGTACCTTCGGTACCTTCGGGAAGCACTAAAACTGGTGTGGAGGTTAATTTGTCTTTCAACTCTTGGAAGCCTTTCTCACACGCATCATTCCACTGAAATTTAACTGTCTTATGTGTAAGCTTTGTTACCGGTGCAGCAATGGAGGAAAAACCTTCCATAAATCTTCTGTAATAACCTGCCAACCTAAGAAAACTACGAATCTCTGTGGGTGTTGTAGGTCTTGGCCAATTTTTAACCGCTTCAATCTTCTGTGTATCAACCTGTATCCCTTCGTCTGACACAATGTGACCCAAGAATGCGACGGATTTTAACCAAAACTCACATTTGGAGAACTTTGCATACAACTTACTCTCACGGAGAATCTGTAACACCTGCCGTAAGTGATTAGCCTGGTCCTCTACTGATCTTGAATAAACCAGGATATCATCTATAAATACTATCACGAACACGTCTAGAAATGGCTTAAACACCCTATTCATCAAATCCATTAACACAGACGGTGCATTTGTTAGTCCAAATGACATAACTAAAAATTCATAATGGCCATATCGTGTTCGAAAAGTTGTCTTGGGTACATCTTCTTCTCTAACTCTGACTTGATGGTAACCCGACCTCAAGTCGATCTTTGAAAAACACTTGGTGCCCTGTAACTGATAAAACAAATCATCAATTTGAGGGAGGGGATATTTGTTCTTGATCGTTTCCTTATTCAATTGTCGATAGTCGATGCACATTCTCAACGTGCCATCTTTCTTCCGTACAAATAATACCGGTGCACCCCATGGGGACATGCTAGGTCGGATAAAGCCCTTGTCCAGCAAATCTTTCAACTGCTCCTTCAATTCACGCAATTCTGCTGGAGCCATTCTATACGAAGGAATACAGATAGGCTGAGTGCCTGGAATCACATCAATGCCAAACTCTACTTCCTGTTCTGGGTTAAGCCTGGAAGATCCTCTGAAAATACATCAAGAAATTCATTGACCACTGGAACCGACTGTGGAGTTGGTGGTTCCACATCATTATCTTTCACTCGTACCAAGTGACATATGTACCCCTTGGCAATCATTTTCCTTGCTTTCAAATAGGAAATAAATTTTCCTCTTGGTGCCCCCACATTACCCTGCTATTCAAGAACATTTTCCTTCGGGAAACAAAAATGCACCTTCTTGGCCAGGCAATCTACCGTGGCATAACAAGAGGCTAAACAATCCATTCCCATTATCACATCAAAATCCACCATGCCTAATTCAATGAGATCGGACAATGTATCATGACCACACACAGTTACCACACAATTACGATATACTCTTTTTGCAACAATACATTCACCAACCGGTGTAGACACTTCAATTGACTTAATTAATAATTCTGGTGCCTTTGCAAATTTTGCAGCAACCAATAGAGTAACATAGGAAAATGTAGAACCCGGGTCAATCAATGCATATACATTATATGAGAATATGGATAATGTACCTGTGACTACGTCAGGAGATGCCTCTAAATTCTGCCGGTCCACCAGAGCATAAGTACGATTCTGAGTCCTACTGGAACTGGCTGCTCCTATGGCACCTCTACCACGACCCGCCGGCTGTACCCCTCTGCCTAGAGAAGGAACCGATGATGATGATGCAACGGCTGATCCCGCAGGTCGCGCCACATTACCCAAGCCTCTTCGTGGGCAGTCTCTCATCATATGCCCCGTCATACCGCACCAAAAGCAAACATTTGAACCACGCCGGCATTCACCTAAGTGAAACCATCCACATTGCTGACATGGCTGACGAGAAAATCCCGTAGTCTGCGATCCTCAAATCCCACTACTCTGCCTAACATTACTACCTCTAAACCCTCGGAATTGAGCTTGAGTGCCTACTGTGGAGTAGGAAAATGACGGTCTCGGCTGTCTAGGAAACATTCGGGGTCTAGATTCGTCTTGGGACACCATAGAATGTCCCATAGGTCTAGCGTTTTTGGACTGTACTCGTTCAGATTCATGTACTCTTCTTCTCTGTCTTGGTCCTCCATTTTCTGGGCAAAGTCCTGAATTCTTGCTATATCCATATCTTTGTTCAAGGCAGCAATGGTGTAATCTCTTACCAAATATGGCTTCAATCTCTCCACATATCGATGTACTCTATCTGTCATTGTGGCCACTACATTTGGAGCGTATCGAGCCAAGGAATTAAACTGCAAACTGTATTCTCTAACACTCAGATTCCCTTGACGGAGATTCAGAAACTGATCCTTACGAGCCTCACGGATCTCATAAGGAAGGTAGTGATCAAGAAGTGCCACTTTAAATTCTTCCCACGTAGGTGGGTTTGCACCAACACCACGAGCTTTCTTACAGTCCTCATACCACAATATAGCCTCGCCCTTCAATCTATAGGCTGCCAGCTCCACCGTTTCTACACCCGACACATGCATCACCTCCAGAGCCCTTTGGATTTGATCTATAAAATCTTGTGGGTTTTCGTTTGGATCTTCTCCAGTGAATGTAGGAGGGTCTAACTTCAGGAAATCCTGTGTTCTGCGACTCGCCACTCTAGCCGCATCATCCTCATTTGTCGTTGGACCATTTCTTATCTTTCGCCTTTGAATCGCATGATAATTTTAACAAAATATGTCCAAAAACTAATAGATTTTATGCACAAACACATGTAAAACAATAATTTAGAAATATTAAAAAAATTGAGGTGCAGAAAGTTTAGTTGCTACTTTTAACAAATATTAAATGTAAAACAACTATTAACAATTTGAAATTAAAATATCTTGTAGACATTGCTACTGTTATGTAAAGTTTAATTGTCTCTTTATACATGCCTTATACATCACTAATCTAATTCTTAAAAGGTGAAATTAAAAATACAAAGACCAAAAAAAAACAAAAAATTTGGAGCATTCCTAGCATAAAGCTAGCAACGAAAGTAGAAAAATTCTAAGACAATTTTTTTTCTTGCTTTGTCTTGATAATGGAAATTGACAAACCTAATGTAATAAACTCTCATGAGCATAAAAAAGAAATTGAAAAGCCCGGAAAGCAAGCTAACGAAAGTGACTTTCAACTGTATATAATAGAGAGGTCTCATTATAATTCTAATCTCTACAAATAAGTATAAAACTAAGACGTCAAGCTCCGATTTTTTAGTAATTGAACTGTTTTCTATCCCTATAATCACACCAACAGACCTTACAATTGTTGACACAATCCTCGTCTTCATAGTTTCTTCACTGGATTAGAGAGCTCCTCTAGTCTTCCACACACAAGAATTGTCGAACAAGGAAATCTTTCTACGGAAATTGCATTGAAAGAATCAAATTTATAGGCCAAGAATTATAGGTTTTGGAATATGAAGATTCGCTTAAAAATCTAAAAGGTCAAGTATTAAAACAAATTAAAGAAAAAAGAGATAAAATATGAGCATTAATTTTGAAAGATCAAAACACGTATATGTACCTATTTAAAGGGGCTATTAGTATATTAATATGATATGATTACTATTTAATATTTAATTAATTAAATATTTTATAATATGATTTTAATGTAGTATAGGGGGAAAATGGTAATCCAACTTTGCCCCTAAATTCTTTTCACTTTTAGTGTAATCATTAATTTTGGAAGATGAAAACACGTACATGTTCCTATTTAAAGGGGCTATTAGTATATTAATATGATATGATTACTATTTAATATTTAATTAATTAAATATTTTATAATATGATTTTAATGTAGTATAGAGGTAAAATGGTAATCCAACTTTGCCCCTAAATTCTTCCCACTTTTAGTATAATATGATATGATGTAAGTCTGGGTAGATTTTTAACCTCAAATTATGGCTAAAACAAATTTTCAATATTCATAGGTCATGTTTGGAAGTAATATAAGTATTTGAAAATGGATTTATCACGATCCGATTTTCGAGTCATGATAATGCCTACCATAACCCACCAATATGCAAGCCAAACTCTAGCTCGGAGCAACGGACTAACTGGCCGAATCACAAGAGAATAGAGATGAAGTGGAAGTAACCATACTAATATACATTGTAGAAATGTAAAAAAAATCAGAACCAAAATACATACATACTGAGACTGAGAAGGAAGAAGACAATATATAAAGTCAAGAATCCCTCCCAAGACCTGGTAAGGTCGATACTAGAGCCACAGCTAACACAGCCAGAGTAATAGACAGAAACCAAATATACACAATATAGACAATAGTCTCGAGTACAAAAGACTATACAGGAGTAGATGAAGTAGGATCAGCCTCGGAAGGCAACAAGCTCACCCTGCTCCGGATCAGTGCTGAGGAAGGAGGATCACGTTACTGCTGTTGACTGGTGCTCGAATCTGCATTGAGGAAAAGATACAGAAGTGCAGTATGAGTACCGGGCAACGGGTACTCAGTAGGCATCATCGGCCGACTGAGCTCAATATAGCATAAACATAACTAAAATGCGAGGGTGCATGTTAAGTCCAAGGTATAAATAATAAGTAAATAAACTACTGCCAATGCGTGTAGATATGCTCATAAGATAAATAAATACAATACTGAGTAACAAGTAAATAAATGCATAAATAAACACACAAGTCAAACATAACCTATCTGGGACCCCATAAACCCGATAGTCACACGAAAGAAAACAATAACCCAGCCTAGCCCCATAAACCGGCGGGACACACAAGAAAAGTAAAAGAAAGCGTAAATAATTCGTAACTTATCCAATGCCAAGTAACCATAGTAACCATCCAGGTGTGCACCGGGCTTGAACAAGCACCAATAGGTAATAACGAGAGGCAAAACACCGGGTTCAACCCGGTCATAATGGGTAATAACAAGAGGCCACATATATAGTATATCTCAGAATTCATAGCTAGATGCCGGACTCAAACCGGAACTCAGTGAATCACAATATCAGAAGCACAGTACCCAGTACTAAAACTCTCGAATAGTATCACAATCAGTAGCCAGACTTGAACCGAAACCATAATAATCAGTAACCATCATATCTGAATCAGTGGCCAGACTCAAATCAGAACTCATAATAATCAGTAACCATCATATCTGAATCACTGGAAGGACTCGAACTAAAACTCATAATAGTCAGTCTCCCAGAGTCATCATAACTAAGTGCCAGAATTCACACAAATATAAGTAAACTGGGACATATCGGCCCCAGACCGAACTCGAAACATAAATAAAGGAGCTAACCACAATATACTAAAAGGACAATCCCTGGGTCCTTCGAGCTCAACTGCCTACTACTAGGCGATATATATGCCAAATCGGGTATCTCAAATGTACCATAGCAAGGCGGGTTCCAATACTAGGTCAAAGCTAACAATCCCGATCAAGTGTTGTGCTATCTGGGTCGATAGGGACAAATGGGTTAAAAGGGTCATAACTGGGGTAAACCAACCCAAATTATATCCTAAAAGAGTATCTTAGGGCTTAACTAAACCCAACAATGCCTAAGGTAAACTATGCCGACTGTGAAGAGTAGCGGGGCCCACTACGGGGTCCCAGAACCAAGTCTGGACTAAACCTATCCGATTCTGGACTAAGGTTACCCAACCCCCTACTAATAGTGGTAAAACATTAACCAATCCTATAAATGTCATCTTTGGCACACCACGAGGATAACAGGCCTGGAACATACCCGAACAGGGCCCTAATCTGCCCAAAAGGCATAATCATAGCAAGCCAACGCCAATCTACAACTAGTAGAACAAACACTAGCACAATATCAAGCAAATACTATAAATAAACTCAGTCTAGGTATAAGGTAAGCCTAGCCTACCTGGACGCCACCGAATGCTTGATGTGCCATGGTGTCATGACACTTTCGATGCTTAAAACGAGAAAAATATGCAATAGCTTAGGTATGTTTGGTAGGTATGATGCGTGTTATGTTCTATATTACTGGAGAATAGGTTTTGAAGGCAACAGTACAAAAAGGAAGAAGCATGCACTGGAGCAAAGTATTTGAAGACGAAAGAGCAAAGTCGAATTTGAAGGAGTGACCTATAATTGTGACTCACGGACCATAGGTCGATCTACGGATCGTGGGTCGGTTCCATGAGTCAGTTCTTGAGAGTTTGCGTCGAGTCCTGATTCCTATGGTCTGGACCCATGGTCTGTGGGTTGAATCCATGACTTCCAAGTCACGATCTGTGGAAAGTTGCCGACTTTTTTCCTCTTACTGTGATTAGGATAGGATTCACTTTGTATCTATAAATACCCATAGGTTGTCCTATGTTTAGGAGTTAGTTATTACATTATTTTGAGGATTCTATTATATTGTTTTGATATTCATAAACACATTGATCTTGTAATCTCAAACATTGATTCTAGGGTTTTGATTTATATTGAGATTTCAGATTTTTATTCTCATTCTGAGTTCATAATTATGTTTTCAACATTGAATTCTTCTTGTGTTCTTACAATCATGAGTAGCTAAACCCCATAACTAGGGTTATGTGAACCATGAGGAATTAACAAAATGGGTGAAGTACGAAGCAATTCTCAACCTGTGTGACTGTATGTATTGGTATTTCCTTCATTATAATTGACCTTCTAACGGTTGCAAATGTTAGGAACTCACCTGTATTCTAAACTTGCTCGAGAGAGAAGTAGAGATTGGAAAAAAGGAATAATAATAGAGATTTGAAGCTATCAATCTTCATCTAATAACTTGAGTCGTAACAGGGATAGTTAATCTGAGATCAAGAGCAAGGGTTAGTAGGGAGACACTTGGAGATTGAGAGGATAAGAGTAAAATTCATCTAGCCTTGGTCAAGAGACATTAAGATGAACCTATCCTATTAGGTTTTGCATGCAACGCAGCGGGACAGTTTACCAGCACAAGTAATCGATGGAGTTAAGGAATCTTGGGGATCACAGTCCTAGTGCCTTTCTCGTATTGATCACAAATCCAACAATCAACAATTGTTACTGTTACTATTTATTTATAAACCCCCCCCCCCTTTTTACTTACTTGAAAATTACTTAGACAAATATTCAACAGACTTTCATCCTATTTCCTGTAGCATCGACCCCAACCTAGTCAGGTTCTATATTTGATTCAACGACCGCGTTATACTTTTCTGTAGTATAGTTTGGGCGACATCAAATTTTGGCACCGTTGTCGGGGAATGCGGTTACGAAGTTGATTAGTTTGCTTCTTAGAGTTGATTGGTTTTATTTTTCTATACTTTTGAGGGCACACACCGGTGTATGCCCAATACTAGGAGTTAAGGCAATCCCTTGATTCCACTTGATACTGAGATAGAAAGAACACTTAGATCAAATTAAAGAATGGTGAACACCGACGGAGTTCAGGATCCTGCAGTTGCGGGAGGTATTCATAACCAGCTACCAATTCATCTAGCTGGTCATAAAACTATGGCGCAAATCTCTGCTCAATTAATGGCTGAGGAAAATGCGAGACAAGCAACTTTTACAATAGCAGATAGAGATCATCAAGAAATGCAAGAAGAGGCACAACGTATTGTTGCACTTGAAGAGAGACAAAGAAGATTGAGGGTGCAACAACCACCACAAAGACCTTATGTGTCGATTTATGATGATCCTGAAGAAGAGGATGTGGCTTATTTCAAGCCGGTTGAGACTGGTGCCATTATTCCACCAGAGTTATATCAGGGCACTAAGTTTGACATTACAAGTTCCATGATCCATCTGCTAAATTTGAAAGGTATATTCATTGGTCTTCCTACAGATGATTCAAACATGCATGTGATGAACTTTGTGAGGGTCTGCACTTCATATAATTTTCCTGGAGTTAACGAAGAGGCAATTCGGTTGAAATTATTTCATTCTCCCTAACAAAAGAAGCGACTTTGTGGTTGGCTGAGTTACCACGAGGTTCCATCACTACTTGCAAGAATTGAGGAATCAGTTTCTGGAGAGATTTTTCCCACCCTCTAAGATGCTACAGTTAAAGGATGAGATTTATACTTTTTTGATAGCTATATTCTAAAGCACTTTACGAGACTTGGCTTCAGTTGCAAAATGTTCCAAACCATAGGATGAATGGTTGAAATTTAGTTGAGATATTCTACAGAGCATTAAACGCCAATACTAAGGTTGTCGTAGATACTATCACTGGCGGAGCATTTATGAGTCTGAGATGGGAACAAGCTTCAGAGATTTTAGGTCGTATCACTAAGACCAACCGAGGATAGCATACTTGGGAGGTAGATACACCTGCTGGGATGTATGCTATTGGAGCCTCGACAGCACAATGAGCTTTGAATAAATCTGTAGCTCAAGAGGTCACACAGTTGAGGACAGAAATTAGCTTGTTAGCCAAACAAATTATGGCTAGAGGTGCTGAGAAGGTGCATACTGTAGGTGCAAAAGGTAAAATACCTAGGCATGACGATTATGAATCTGATGAGGAGGCTATGTACCTGGATCGAGAGGTGGCGAGTTTCCGAGAAAAGGGCCAAGGGTCTAACCAAGACTCTTGGAATTTGAGGCAAGGGAATCAAGGTCGGAACTACTATGGAGACAATTGTAACAAGTCAAGATATAGAGACAGAGAACAAGATCATGATGGTGATTGGAGGTGAAAAGATGATTACAAAGAGAAGAGTGGTGCATATGTTCCACTGGGGAACCGCGACGCTGATTCTAGAAATTCACGAATAGAAGCCCTTCTTAATAAACTAGTTAAGGGGTCATAGATCCAAGAGAGTTGCTTGAAAGAGATTAGGTCAGACATTTCAGGAATAAGTCAGAAGGTAGAATCTCATTCGACTGCCATAAAATAGTTGGAGCAACAGTTTTGGCAGATATCGGTGGCATTGAACCAGAGTCAACCAGGCACCCTTCCAAGCAACACCGTCCAGAATTCAAAGAATAATGGTCATTGTTTGGCCATTACTACTAGAACCGAGAAGTGCACAGCTGACCTATCTATGCCTATGGATAGTGGTAGGAATGATGAGCCTGTAGTAGTTGATGAAGAGGCTAAGATAGAGCCAGAGAATTCAGAGGTTGATGTCAATGTAGCTCACAAGCCCCAAAATGTTGATAAGGAAACTAAGTCTGAAGAGAGGAAGGAGAAGGAGGCTATCCAAGTTTTGAAACCCATTCCATGACCTCCTCCTCCCTTTCCTTAAAGGTTGAAAAAGAAAACAGAAGAGGATAAATACCAAAAATTTATTTCAATGTTAAAGGAGTTATCGGTAAATATCCTTCTTGTCGAGGCTTTGGAGCAGATTCCAGGTTACACAAAGTTTATGAAAGATTTGGTGAAGAAGAAAAGAACTGTCAGTTTTGACTTGGCAGATAATTTGCACCATTCTAGTGCAATTGCTTCTCATTCACTTGTCAAGAAAAAGTAAGATCCAAAAGCCTTTATAATTCCTTATACTATCGGATCTTACAACTTTGCAAAGGCACTGTGTGATTTGGGTGCTAGCATTAACTTGATGCCAGTAGATGTGTTTAAATAGTTAGGATTAAGAGCACCAAAACCGACTTTGATGAGACTTATTATGGCGGATAGAACTGTGAAAAAGCCAGTTGACATCTTATGTGATGTTTTGTTAAAGGTGGCATCTTTCATATTTCTGGTTGACTTTGTAATTCTAGACTATGAGGTTGATTTCAAGGTTCCTATAATCTTGGGAAGACCATTTCTTGCCATAGGCAGTGCATTAGTTGACATAAAAACTAGGTAGATGAAGTTCAGGTTGAATGACGAGTAGGTTACCTTCAATATTTACCATTCCATGAAGAAACCAAGAGACATGTGTGTAATTTAGGAGATTGACATAGCTGAAGAAGCAGACTTGGCGGTTTCTATCGAAGAAAGGCTGGGGGTTGAAGCCCTTGCTGCCATGATTATGAATTTTGATAGCGATGGTATTGAGGAGTATGATGAGAAGGTGGTGCACTTACCGGCTCGTCCTTCTATTGAGGAACCTTCAGTTTTGGAGCTTAAGGCTCTCCCTCCCGTCTCACCTTCGCTATGCATTATTGGGA
The DNA here is from genome assembly GCA_031232105.1 of Capsicum rhomboideum. Lineage (NCBI taxonomy): Eukaryota > Viridiplantae > Streptophyta > Magnoliopsida > Solanales > Solanaceae > Capsicum > Capsicum rhomboideum. Next base: position 156,792,597 of record CP124714.1, read on the forward strand.
GCCAATAACACCTTGCCCATGATTATTTCTGCTGAGTTTATGGAGGGGAAAGTAGAGGCTCTTGTTTTGGTATTGAAAAGGTTTAAGAGGGTCATTGGTTGGTCCATTTTTAACATTATTCAGATTCCACTCAGCATTTACACTCATAAAATTCAGCTTGATCCCAAGTACATATCAAGAATTGAGCATTAATGTCGTCTGAACCCGCCAATGTAAGAAGTTGTGAGAAAGAAATTATCAAGTGGCTAGATGTAGGTGTGGTTTACCCCATTGCTGATAGTAAGTGGGTGAGCCCAATTCAGTGTGTGCCAAAAAAGGGTGGAATCACGGTGGTTCCAAATGAGAAAAATGAGTTGATCCCAATGAGGCCGGTAACAGGATGGAGAGTTTGTATGGATTATCGAAAGCTAAATTCTTAGACGAAAAAAGATCACTTTCGTATACCTTTCATAGACCAGATGTTAGACAGTATTACTGGCAGAGAATGAAATTGTTTTCTTGATGGTTATTTGAGGTATAATCAAATTTTCACTGCCCCTGACAACTAAGAGTAGACCACTTTCACTTGTCAATATGGGACGTTCGTGTTCAAAAGAATGCCCGTCGGTTTATGTAACGCACCGTCCATATTTCAGCGCTGCATGATATCTATTTTCTCCTACATGGTGGAAGATACTATTGAGGTTTTTATGGATGATTTTTCTTTAGTGGGAGACTCTTTTGATGACTACTTGGCCCACCTTGCTAATGCATTACAAAGATGTAAAGAGTGCAACTTAGTGTTTAATTGGGAAAAGTGTTTTTTTATAGTGAAAGAGGGTATCGTGTTGGGGCATCAGATCTCAAAAGAGGGCATTAAAGTTGACAAAGAAAAGATTAAGCTGATTGAAAAGTTACTTCCACCAATTTCTGTGAAAAGAATTCGAAGTTTCTTAGGTCATGCAGGTTTCTATAGAAGACTCATCAAGGATTTCTGTAAGATCGCACATCCATTATGCAAGCTTTTAGAAAAAGAGGTGAAGTTTGTGTTTGATAAGGCGTTCCTGAAAGCGTTCGAGTGTCTAAAAGAGAAGTTGATTTCAGCCCCTATCATTGTCTCGCTAGATTAGACGATGCCATTTGAAGTTATGTGTGATGCTAGCAGAGTGTCCTTGAGTGCAGTCCTTGGCCAAAGGCGTGAGAAGATTCTACATCCGATTTATTACGGTAGTAAAGCACTTAACCCAGCCCAGAAGAATTATACTGTGACTGAGCAAGATCTGTTAGCAGTGGTCTTTGCTTTTGAGAAATTTCGATCTTACTTGATTGGTACAAAGGTGATTGTTGCACACAGACCATGCAACACTTAGATATCTTATGTCAAAAGGCTAATTCGGTGGGTACTTTTACTGTAAGAATTTGACATTGAGGTCAAGGACAGAAAGGGGACTGAGAACCAGGTTGCAGATCATCTATCACGCCTTGAGGAGGAGTTCATGCCTAAATTGAGGGAAGATCTTGATATTGATGATACTTTTCTAGACCAGCAAGTCTTGGCAGTGTCATAAGATTTAATCCCTTGGTTTGCAGATTTTGCCAACTTTTTGGCAAGTGATCTAGTCCCAGAAGATATGTCGTATCAACAGAGGAATTGATTTATGCATAAGGTGAGAAAATTCTTCTGGGATGAGCCTTATTTATTTAGGGTGTGTGCGGATGGAATAATTCGAAGGTGTATTTTGAAAGTTGAGATGATGGGTATTTTGGAAACATGTCATTTATCTCCAGTTGGGGGTCATCATGAAGGTGCACCGACTGCTCATAAGATCTTACAATGTGGGTATTATTAGCCCACCATCTATAAAGATGCTCATGAATATGCTTGGGCTTGTGACCAATGTCATGGACAAGAGAAAATCTCGTGTAGACACGAACTTCCGATGACAACCATTCTTGAGCTCGAGCTATTTGATGTGTGGGGCATTGACTTTATGGGCCCATTTGTGAGCTCGCATGGGATGAAATACATTTTAGTAGCTGTTGACTATGTTTCTAAATGGGTGGAGGCAATTGCTCTTCCCAATAATGAAGGTAGGAGTGTCACGACGTTTCAAAAAAAAAAAATTATTTTCACAATTCAGAACACCCCGAGTTATCATTAGTGATGGAGGATCCCATTTCTGTAATCAGCTGTTCAAAGCCCTGCTTGAAAAATATGGTGTCAAACATAAGGTGGCAACACCTTATCATCCTCAGGCAAGCGGGCAAGTTGAGGTATCAAATCGTGAGATTAAGTCTATTTTGGTGAAGACTGTGAATTCCAGTAGGACTGATTGGATGAGAAGATTGGATGATGTATTATGGACATGTCGAACTGCATTTAAAATGACAATTGGTGCCTTGCCATATCATCTGGTGTTTGGAAAATCATGCCATTTGCCTATCAAGCTTGAACATAAGGCATTATGGGCATTGAAGAGGTTGAATCTGGAATGGAGTGAAGCAGCTAAATTAGGATTAGAGAAAATCAATGAGATGGATGAATTTCATCTTTGGGCTTATGAAAGTTCAGTGCTTTATAAAGAAAAGATGAAGTTGTATCATGATCGGAAGATTGAACGAAGAGAATTTCACCCAGGAGATTTGGTATTGCTCTATAACTCCAGTCCTTGCTTGTTTCCTGGAAAACTAAGGTCCAAATGGTCTGGACCATTCACTGTGGTTAGGGTATTCTCACATGGGGCAATTGAGCTAAAAGGTGATGATGACGTCCTATTCAAGGTCAATGGTCAGCGGGTAAAGTACTATGTGGGTACTACAGAAGAAATAAGGTCATGTGAGAAACTTAACCTTGATAAAGTCTGAATAGTCAAGGGTGTTGGGTCGTGCCACAACGTTAAATCAGGCACTTCATGGGAGGCAACCCATGGGATTGTTGGTGAAGTCTGATTAACCAACTTAGCCATGTCGTGCCGCGATGTTAAATCAAGCGCTGCTTAGGAGGCAACCCAAGGACTGATGTTATTTTGATCTGATCATTGTAGGGTGCAAAAGAAAGTTGAGTTGAAAATAAAATTATGAACTAAAGTGTGCAGCTCAACCCACGGTGGTGACCTACAGACCGTAAGTCAACCTACGGACCATGGATGGATACCGTGGAAATTTGATTAAATTTGCTAGTTAGAGAATCCAACCCACGCCGGTGACCCACGGCCGGTAGGTCAACCCACGGACCATGCGTCGATTCCATGGAAATCAGACAGAAATATTCAATCATAGGTTCCCATCCATGCCGGCAACCCATGGCCCATAGGTTAACCCACCATGGGTTGGGTCCGCGGAACTCAGAAATACCTTAAATCCTGAAGATCCGACATGACCCACCCAAAAATTTTCCTTATTTCTTATAAAACCGACACCACCCGATACAATACCTTAAACCCAATCTTCCAACCCACCAAATACCCGATCCCTTTAGAAAAAAAATTGTTATAAATCTAAACTTCCAATCCCAAATTCACAAAATTTCCCAGGCACCAAATACCCAAATTCTTCCATTCTCACTTCCTAAGACCCGAAAATCCTAAATTTCCAACACCTAAAATTCGACAACAGAGCCTTATGTTAGTTATAGTACAGAGTTGGTATGCGAGTTCTATGTCTCGTATGCTTCTTCGGTTGATTTGATCACACCTCTAGAAGAGGAAGCTTGGGACCAACAACTATTGACTCACACTTTGGGTCACGGTATACGAGTTGATATATTAGAGAAGATGATATAGAGGTTCTTGTTTGGTGCCGGCAGTGAGGTCCTAGCAAATACAGTTGAGTTTGATCACCACATGGAGACGGTGAAAAATAGGAACAAAATGATAGATGCGGATTAGCAATTAGAGCTATTGTGGTGGATTGTGAGTTATATAGCTAAGGATGGGGTAGACGCTAAATGGATAGTTGAGAGGTCAGTCATTAAGAAGCCCTCACTCCACTATACAGGTAAGTTTTAATGGTCGATTGTACGAAATCGTCTCGATCCCACAGAAGCTGATAATTCTCTTATGCTTGATCGAGCAGTTCTAGTGGCGAGCATCATGGCAGGTTATGAAATCAACTTCTCCCGCTAAATTATTGAGGAGATTCATGGGTGATCTTTCTGAGATTTCACCAACACTCTTTTCCCATTTATGATTCAAGTTTTATGTAATGAGGCTGCTGTGGTCACGCTACCTGGCGTTGATCACTATATTAAGGTGACCCGAGTGGCTGATGTGGGGTTGATGCAGCACCATGCCAACTCAATTTCCCAGAGGAGGTATCAACCCTATACACCATCATGTATGACCCTTTTTGAAGGGCATGTGGATCGAGAGGAGTCAGTTGGTACCCTAACACCAGTTAGTACGCCCGAGGCTGTGAGACAGACTACTGAGGGCACAGTCCCCATGAGTGTTGAGGGGGAAGCAACCACCACTGCACCACCACTCTCGTATGGTATGGTTTCAGTCTCAAGATACTTTCTGCAGTAGCTGGTGGATAGGTAGACGCAGGTTATTAAGCGGCAGACTCACACAGAGGCCCAGATGGCTAATTTAGTGACTCAACGTAAGCCATGGGTTAGGACTTTGATAGAGACTTCTAAGGCAATAGTTGAGGCATGCATGATAACTTCCATGGAGAGATACGAGAGTTGTATTGGTAGATGGACAGCTTTGAGCAGCAGATGGGTAACCGACTGCAGGAGGCCCATATTCCAGACTTGACGAGTTTGACACAAGAGGTGGCTTCTTTGAGGGCAGAGGTTTGAACTTTAGCAGTCAGCCATATTTCCATCATTCTGTCTATGCCGACACCGGTCTCAACAGCTTTGACATTTGTGGTTGACTTTTTTGCTGATGAGGAGTCACCTATTGCTAGAGGCAAGAGGCCACGGAGTCCCAAGGGCCAGACTAAGAGTGGAGACGAGTTTGTGAGTTATCTGCGGAGGGAGACTAAGGCCTCCCGGACAGAGTACCACGCCAATCAGACTGCCCAAAAGCAGAGAGCACTGGGTGCATCCTCTAGTTAGCCACCCCTTCTACCGTCAGCGCCTAGCATGGAGCCTAAAGAGCATACAGATGACCCTGCTGTGGGTGGACCCACATCCAGTTCCTAGAGTGCCACAGGTATATCTTCACTCCCTTACGCTTATCATATTTATAGTTGTGCACTGAGGGTAGTGCACCATTATTTAATTGGGGGTGGGGGTATACCACCACTTGGGGTTTTTTGTTGACATATTTCTTTTCCCCTGAGTGTGCTATCATAGTAGAACGGGAAAATTTAGGTTGTTATTTGTGTTTCATTATGTGTTTTCATGTTTAGTTAGGAGAAAAATAGGGGAACCTTAGTTCAGTCAATTTTGAAATTTGTTTGAATGATAATGATGCTTTTTGATTATTTAAAGGATACCCCTCTTAAAAATTTTATTTTGGACTGTGTGTGTAGTTATGTTAGTTTGTGATAGCTGTTAGATCATGTTATGGCATTAGTATTATAGGCAGAATGAAAGTAGTTAGCAATGCATGAACTGGATAGGTAGTAGTCGATAGTGTAACCCTATGCTATGTATGTGTAAGGTCATTACCTAGTTCACTTTGTGTATGTAATCCTGAATTTGCCCGGTTAGTCTTGCCTAGGTTAGAGGATAGTGGTTAGGAAAAGGATCATAGGCCTTTTATGAATAAGTCTACTTTTAGCCTAAATGACTAACTAAATAAAGTAAATATCCCTTGATCCCGAGTTTGAGCCCTAATTGACCTTTTTCTTTCATTAGCCTAATCACCTTCCCATTTTGACTTACAATGAACCTGTTTTGCCCTTGGTCCCTCCTTGGACATTATGTACCTCAACTCAGGCAAATCGCCTAAGTTGAGGGTGGCTACATAGGGTTGCGTAGCTTGATATGGATATAAAGAAAGGGTTAGTAAAAGGAAAGAGAACAGATTTGGGGTGTGAAAAAAAATAGAGTTTGCAAAAAGAAAAAAAAAGGGAATATTGAAATCATAAAGAAAATTACACCCAAAATCTGAAAACAAATGAAGGAGAATAAGGGAGAATAAAATGAGTATGGTTAGAAAGTGAAGCCAAAAATAGTGTAGTGTCAAGGAGGGTTGAGTCACCGTATCCATATGTACCACACCCATCCCCAAGCCTACATTACAAGCCGATGAAAGTCCTATAGTGATACTAGTCCAACTATCCAAAAAACTAAGGCATAGAAAATAAAGGCAAGCCTATGGTATTTCATGCACACTATTTGAACTTCTTTGTGAGAGAGTGTTTTGACCCAGTCCCTACTTTGATATTCATTAGTATACTGCGAGTGTATGGGACTTCTTTGTTGTGAGAGTACATGGATTGCATTATTGGCTGCTATTTTTTTGGATAATGTCATTTGCATATATTCTTAGTTGAATGTTCATAATCTGATGTCATCACTTGATCCCTTCTGTGTCATGATAATATGTTGCATATATACGTACAATGGTTTTTGACTTGTGAGTAGGAGGGGGTCAAAATTTTGGTACAAGAAGAAATGAGTTAAATGTCGTAGGTCTCTTAGGTTTCTCTTGGTCAAGCATCAAATGTATTTGTTTTGTTTTGTTCGCCTGAGGACATGCAAACGTTCTAAGTTGAGGATGTTGATGTGCCATGGTTTCATGGCACTTTCGATGCTTAAAATGAGGAAAATATGTAATAACTTGGGTATGTTTGATAGGTATGATGCATTTTTTGTTCTATATTGCAAGAGAATAGGTTTTGAAGGCAAAATGGACAAAAATGAAAGAAGCATGCACTGGAAAGAAGTATTTGAAGATGAAAGAGAAAAGTCAAAGTCAGAGGAGTGACCTGTGGTTATAACTCATAGACGGTAGGTCAACCTATGGACCGTGGGTTGGTTTCGTGAGTCACTTCCTGAGATTTTGCATCGAGGCTTGATTCTTACGGTCTGGACCCACGGTCCGAGGGTTGAATCCACGACTTCAAGTCATGGTCCGTAGAAAGTTGCCAACTTTTTTCCTCCTATTGTGCTTAGGATAGGATTCACTTTGTATCTGTAAATACCCTTAGGTTGTCCTACATTTAGGAGTTAGTTATTACATTATTTTACTGATTCTATTACATTGTTTTGAGATTCACATTGATCTTGTAATCTAAAACATCGATTCTAGGGTTTTGATTTATATTGAGATTTTAGAGTTTTATTCTTATTTTGAGTTCATAATTATGTTTTCAACATTGAATTCTTCTTGTGTTCTTATAATTATGAGTAGCTAAAACCCATAACTAGGGTTGTGTGAACCATGAGGAATTAACGAAATGGGTGAAGTACAAAGCAATTCTGAACCTGTGTGACTGTATGTATTTGTATTTCCTTCATTTAATTGACCTTCTAACGGTTGCAAATGTTAGGAACTCGCCTGTATTCTAAACTTGCTCAAGAGAGAAGTAGAGATTGGGAAAAGGAAATAACAACAGAGATTTGAAGCTATCAACCTTAATCTAATAACTTAAGCCATCACAGGGATAGTTAATCTGATATCAAGAACAAGGGTTAGTAGAGTGACACTCGAAGATCGAGAGGAGAAGAGTGAAATTCATCTAACCAAGGTTGAGAGATGTTTAGATGAACCTATCTTATTAGTTTTTGCATGCAACGCAGTGGGACATTTTGCCAGCACAAGTAATTGGTGGAGTTAAGGAATCTTGGGGATTACAGTTCTAGTGCCTTTCTCGTATTGATCACAAATTCGACAATCAACAATTGTTACTGTTACTATTTATCTACAAACCCCCCCTCCCCCCCCTTTTACTTACTTGCCAATTACTCAGACAAACATTCGATAGACTTTCATCCTATTCCCTGTGGGATTGACCCCAACCTAGTTGGCTTCTATATTTGATTCAACGATCACGTTATACTTTTGTACAGGTATAGTTTGGGTGATATCAATGCCTGCTAAAGCCTGCTAACCAGGAGCCATTCCCTTCCGAGAAGCCTCCGACTATTGCCACGCTACCAAAATAATAAACTACATGTAAAAACAAGACTATTGATACCCCTATTGCATTAGATCGAATAATGACCGAACATCTCATGTGGGACCCATTTGTGGAATTGTGAAACCAAAATCATCACAGCATCCCAAATCACCTTGTGACCAATAGTCACAACAACCACCGCCAAATTCGAGCCCAAAACATGGCTCCAAACAGTACCAACAACAATCTCGCCAATAATATATAAAACTATATCAAAAAAATGACAAAACTTACCGTAATAATGACAATTACATATCCACAGACTCACCTCCACAGACTTACCGAGATCAAACAAAGCAGAAGCTGGCTGATGGCATACGAAAATCGTACCTATGATCACAGCATTTGAAGCCTCAACCTTTGGCCTACCCGATACGGCATACAAATGGCTCTGTCTGCTAGTGGATATGCCTACCTGACCATCTATCTTACCCCCCTAAGGACCACCTCTTGTACCCTAGGGACCACCCCTACAACCCTGAGTATCACCCCCCAACTGGCGGCGGCACTGATCTGATCGGTTGTGCAGTCTAAACTGAAGTCTCAATTATCCCACATTGGGGAAATTCATGGGTGAAGTGACCAACAACACACTCATAACATGCCCCTAACTGGAGCTCTAGCAGCGGACTCGGGGTCCTGATCCCCGACTGTCGCTTCTTGCTCCCTAGCCATCTATGAAAGAGTGGACCAAATAAAGTTTAGAGACCAACTCAGACCCAACGCATGGAGATAAATCAAAAAGATGAGATTTTTCCGTAAAATGTTCCGTAGCCTCCCGAAGATAAGATACAGACGTCTCCGTACCTATCTGCGGGACTCTACTAAGCATTGGCTCTTGTACCAATAATATCAGTGAACCTGGCTCTGATACAAAGCTGTCATGTCCCAATTTCTGAGTCATGATGACGCCTACCGTAATCCACCAATAGGCAAGCAAAAACCTATCCCAAAGCAACAAACGATGGGCTAACGGGTGGAATCTTAGAAGAACAGAGATGAAGTGGAAGTAACCATACATATAAACATTCCAGAAATGTAAAAAAATATCAGAACCAAAATATATACATACCGAGACTGAGAAGGAAGAGGAAAATATATAAAGTCAAGAACCCCTCCCAAGACCTGGCAAGGCCGATACTAGAGCCACAGCTAACACAGCCAGAGTACTAGACTGAAACAAAATATACACAACATAGTCAAGAGTCTCGAGTACAAAAGACTAAACAGGAGTATATGAAGTAGGATCAGCCTTAGAAGGCAACAAGCTTACCCTGCTCCGGATCAGTGCTGAGGAAGGAGGATCACGTTACTATTGTTGACTGGTGCCCGAATCTGCATCAGGAAAAAGATACAGAATTTCAGTATGAGTACCGGGCAACAGGTACTCAGTAGGCATCATCGGCTGACTGAGCTCAATATAGAAAGGCGGGTTCCAATACTAGGTCCAGGCTAACAATCTCGATCAAGTGTTATGCTATCTGGGGTCGATAGGGTCAAACGGGTTAAAAGGGTCATAACTAGGGTAAAACAACCCAAATGATATCTTAAAAGAGTATCTTAGGACTTAAATAGGCCCAACAATGTCTAAGGTTAACTATGCCGACTGTGAAGAGTAGTGGGGCCTACTACGGGGTCCCGAAACTAAGTCTGGGCTAAACCTATACAAGTCTGGACTATGGTTCCCCAGTCCCCTACTAATAGGAGTACAACATTAACCAATCCTATAAAGGTCATCTTTGGCACACCACGAGGATAGCGGACCTAGAACATACCCTAACAGGGTCTTAATCGGCCCAAAACGCCTAATCATAGCAAACGAATGCCAATCTTTAACTACCAGGCCAAACACTATCGCAGTAGCATGCAAATACTATAAATAAACTCAATCTAGGTATAAGGTAAGCCTAGCCTACCTGGACGCCGCTGAATGCCTGCCAAAGCCTGCTAAACAGGAGCCTTCCCCTTTTGAGAGGCCTCCGGCTGCTGCCACGCTACCAAAATAATAAACTACATGTTAAAATAAGACTATTGATACCCCTATTGCATTAGTTCGGATAATAACCAAATATTTCACGTGGAGCCCGCTTGCGAAATTGTGAAATCAAAACCGTCACAGTGTCTCAAATTACCTTGTGACCAATAGTCACAACAACCACCGCCAAATTCGAGCCCAAAACATGGCTCCAAACATTACTAACTGAAATTTCGCCAACAATACATAAAACTATATCATAAAAATGACAAAACTTACCATAATAATGACGATTACATGTCCACGGACTCACCTCCACTCAATCCCAATCTTTCCTCACTAAAACCCGAGCTTGAATAACTTGATGTAGGTAATTAATCTTCTTTCAGTTAAGTAAACTGTCAAAAATTGATGTTTTTTCTCTTAATTCTTCACAACATTTATACGTACATATATATGCATAATGTGACGCGAGAAGTGGCTGCTATAGGTAGAAACTTGTTTCAAATTATATTTGAAATTGAAGGAACCAACATTAAAATGGAAGGTAAAGGAAATCAAAATTGGATATCTATAATATTTAATTAAATGTGGTGACTTATAACCTTACTAATACAAACCACTGCTAAAAGTTGTGACATATAACCAATTGGATATCTATTACAACATCCACTTCTAAAAAAGACTTTTGTCTGCGAAAGTAAAGGATAAAAAAGTACCTGAAGGCTCGAACAGGTAGGGATACTGGGTATGCATAACATGCTCGGTATGATAGAACCCTTACCCAAAAGATCCTGAAGCTAGCTACTCATTTCCTTTAGCTCAGTAGCAACCATACGATAAGGAGCCATAGATATAGGTCGGGCGCCTAGATCGAGGTCAATAGAAAACTCTATATCACTCTCAGGAGGAAGGCTAGGTATTTCAGTAGGAAAAACATTGGGAAACTCACGAACAGTAGGAACGGAGTCAAGCGAAGGACTCTCAGTACTAACATCCCGAACATAAGAAAGGAATGACTCACTACCCCTCGACATCAGTCTCCTAGCCTGAATGTAAGAAATAATCCCCATCGACACGCGGCTAACAGAACCTTGCCACACAACCGGGGGTATGCCAGGCATGGCTAAGGTAATAATCATGGAAAAACAATCCAAGACTGCATGATAGGGAGACAACTAGTCCATGCCTAGAGTCAAAACAAAATCTACCATGTCTAACACAATCAGATCAACCTGAGTATCAAATCCCTAAATAGTCGCCAAACAGATCTATATACCCGATCCACTACTAAAGAATAACCCACGAGGGTAGCAACACGCAATGGTACAGATAAGGACTTTGAACACAAACCCAACCGTGGTGCATAATAAGAAGAAATATATGAAAATATGGAGCCGAGATCAAACAAAGTAGAAGCTGGTTGATGGCATACAAAAATCGTACATGTGATCACAGCATCTGAAGTCTAAACCTTCGGCCTACCCGATATGGCATACAAATGGCTCTGTCTGCTAGTGGAATCGGTGCCTCCCTGACCACCTATCTTACCTCCCTGAGGACCCCACCTCTTGTACCCTGGGGACCACCTCTATGACCCTGAACATCACCCCCAACTGGCGGCGGCACTGATCTGATCACTTATGCAGTCTAAACTGAAGGCTCAGTCATCCCACATTATGGAAATTCACAGGTGAAGTGACCAACAACACACTCATAACATGCCCCAAACTGGAGCTCTAGCAGCGAGCTCGGGGTCCTGAACCCCGACAGTCGCTCCTCGCTCCCTAACCATCTGTGAAAGAGTGGACTAAATAAAGTTTAGAGACCAACTTAGACCCAACGCATGGAGATAAATCAAAAAGATAAGATTTTTCCTTAAAATGTTCAGTAGCCTCCCGAAGATAAGATACAAACGTCTCCGTACCGATCTGCGGGACTCTACAAAACATTAGCTTTTGTACCAACAATATCGATGAACCTAGCTCTGATACAAAGCTGTCATGACCAGACCAGATTTCTGAGTCATGATGACCCCTACCGTAACCCACCAATAGGCAATCCAAACCCTATCTCAGAGCGACAAGCGACGGGATAACAGGCGAAATCTCAGAAGAACATAGATGAAGTTGAAGTAACCATACTTATAAACATTCTAGAAATGTAAAAAATTATCAGAACCAAAATATATACATACCAAGACTGAGAAGAAAGATGACATTATATAAAGTCAAGAACCCCTCCCAAGACCTGGTAAGGTCTGTACTAGAGCCACAACTAACATAACCAGAGTACTAGACAGAAACCAAATATACACAACATAGACAAAAGTCTCGAGTACAAAAGACTAAACAGGAGTATATGAAGTAGGATCAGCCTCAGAAGGCAACAAGCTCACCCTGCTCCGGATCAGTGCTGAGGAAGGAGGATCACGTTACTGTTGTTTATTGGTGTGCGAATCTGTGATGTCGCCCAAAATATACCTTCAGACAAGTATAATGCGTTCGATATATCAAATATAGAACCCAACTAGGTTGGGGTCGATCCCATAAAAAATAGGACAAAATTATGTAGAATGCTAGTGTGAGTATTTAGCAAATACGTGAAACTGGGGGTTTTGTGAGTAAATGGTAACAATAACAATAACAATTGCATGCCAAATCTAACAAGGTATGTTTCTCTAAATGTTTCTCGACCTTGGTTAGACGTATTTCACTCTTCTTCTCTCGATCTCCAAGTGTCACACTACTAACCATTGTCCTGGATCTCAGATAACTATTTCTATTACAGCTCAAGTTTTTAGATGAAGGTTGATAGCTTCAAATCCTGTTGTTATTACCTTTTCCCAATCTTTACCTCTTTCTCGAGCAAGTCTAGAATACAGGCGAGTATCTAACTTTTGCAACCGTTAGAAGATCAATTATAATGAAGGTAATAACAATACATGCATTCACAACGGTTCAGAATTTACTTCGCACTTAACCTGATTTGTTAATTCCTTATGGTTCACACAACCCTAGTTAATGGGTTTAGCTGCTCATTATTGTAAGAACACAAGAAGAATTCAAAGATGAAAATATAATTGTAAACTCACGGTAATGAAGAAAACTCTGAAATCTCAATATTAATAAAAATCCAAGAGTACAAAATCAATATTATGTCAAACTACTAGAAATATGTCTCAAAATAATGCACTGACTAACTCCTGAACATAGGACAATACAAGGGTATTTATAGATATAAGATGAATCCTATCCTAAATAAAATAGGAAAACAGAATCGGCAACTTTCCACGGTATCGTGACTTGGTGTCGTAGAACCAAGTCACGCCACGTAAGTCAGTTTTGTGAAAATTAGGCAACATTGGACATCTCTGATGTTGAATCACGACACCCACCCACATCACGTGGGTGGACTCACAGCATGTGAGTCGTGTCGTAAGTCACTTCTCTGGTGCAGAACCTGGTTCTTTCATCTTCAGATACTCCATTTTCAAGCATGATTCTTCTTTCTTGATCATTTTTCTTCCAAAAACCTGTTCTCCCTCAATATAGAACAGAAAACACATCATACCCACCAAACATACCCAAGTTATTGCATATTTTCTTAGTTTCAAGCATCGAAAGTATCATGTGATCATGACATATCAACACCCTCAACTTAGAACGTTTGCAGGTCCTCAGGAAAACAAAACTAGACAAACTCATACGATGCTTAACTAAGAGAAACCTAAGGAACCTATGGTAGTCGACTCATATCTTTTGTCCTCAAAACTTTTCTGACCCCTCGTACTTGCAAATCAAAACCACAGTGTGTATACATACAACATATTATCATGACATAGACGGGATCAAATGATGGCATCAGATTATGAACAGACAACTAAGCATATATGCAAATGACATTATCCGAACAAATAGCAGCTACCAGTGCAACCTATGTACTCTCACAACAAAGAAGTCCCCTACACTCACAGTATACCAAATGATGTTAAGTAAGGACTGGGTCAAAACACTCTCTCTTACAAAGAAGTTCAAACAATGTGCGTGAAATGCCATAAGCTTGCCCTTATTTTCTATGCCTTTAGTTTATCGGACAGTTGGACTAGGATCACTATAGGACCTTCATCGATTTGTAATGTAGGCTTTGGGACGGGTATGGTACATATGAAGATGGCGACTCAACCCTCCTTGACACTACACTATTTTTGGCTCCTCTTTTCAACCATGCTTATTTATTCTCCCTTATTCTCCTTCCTTTATTTTTAGTTTTTTTCGAATGTGATTTTCTTTATTCTTTCAAAACACAACTCTTTTTTTCTTCTTTTTGCAATTTCTATTTGTTTCACTCATCATTTTCTTTTTTTTTTCACATCCACATCTGTTTTCTTTTTCTTTTACTAACCCGTTCTTCATACCCAAGTTAAACTACGCACCCCTATGATAGCTACCCTCAACTTAAGCGATTTGCCTGAGTTGAGGTATACAATGTCCAAGGAGGGACCAGAACCAATACAAGTTCATTGTAAATCAAAATGGGAAGGTGATTAGGCTAACAAAAGAAATAGGTTAATTAAGGCTCAAACTCGGGATCAAGGGATACTTAATTTATTTGGTCAGGCATTTAGGCTAAAAGTGGACCTATTCAAAAATAACTTATGATCCTTTCTTAACCACTATCCTATAACCTAGGCAAGACTAACCAGGCATGTTCTGGATCGCACACACAAAGTTAACTAGGTAATGACCTCACACACACATGGCACAGGGTTACGCTATCAACTACTACCTATCCAGTTAATGCACTGCTAGCTACAGTTATTCTGCCGATAATACTAACACCCAAACAAGATCCAACAGCTATCACAAACAAATATACTACACACACAATTTAAAACAAAAATTTTCAGGGGGGGTGTCCTTTAAACAATCAAGAAACACAACTTGTTCAAAACTGGACTGCACTAAGGTTCCCCTATTTTTCTCCTAATTAATTATGCAAACACCTAATAATCTAAATAAACACCTAAACATGCCAGTTCTACTATGATAGCACACTTGGGGGAAAAGAAACACGACAATAAAAACCCCTAAGTGGTGGTATACTTCCACCCCCAACTAAATAATGGTGCACTGTCCCCAGTGCACAGCTAGCAATAACATAAGTGTAAGTGAGTGAAGAAATACCTGTGGTTCCCTAGGCATCAGATGTGGGCCCTCCCAATGCGGGATCATTAGCATGCTCTCTGGGCTCTCTACTAGGTGCATTCGGTGAAAGGGGTGCCTGACTAGAAGATGCACCCCGTGCCCTCTCCTCCTGAGCAATCTGAATGGCATGGTAATCTACTCTAGGCGCCTTAACTTCTCTCTGAAAATCACCCTCAAACTCATCACCACAATCAACCTGATCCTCCAGACTATGTGGTCTCTTGCCTCTATCAATAGGAGGCTCCTCGTCAGCAAACAAATCCATCTCGAACATCGACCTCATAGTGGCCAGAACGGGCATAGGTGGAATAATAGGAGTACTGCTTGGTGCCAAATCTCTAACCTCCTTTCTTAATTTAGCCACCTCCTGTGTCAATCTTGCCATGTTAGGAATCTGTGCCGAACTCATCCGGGTTGCCATCCGTGCCTCAAAACTATCGATCCTCCCATGCAGCTCTCTTATAAATCTATCCATAGCTGCAGTTATACGGTCCCTCACTCTAGCCTCTGTGGCCTCTACCGTGGTGCTAACCTAAGGCTTAAGTTGGGATACCAACTTATCCAACTGTGCCACACTGTGAGCCTGCCTATCAAACATCTGTGTCTACCGATCCACCAACTGCTGCAGGAAGTCCCTCGAAACTGAAACCATACCAGAGGGGGGAGGTGGTGTTGTAGTGCCTGTGACCTCATCGTCAATCACCGAGCCTGTGCCCTCAGTCGATGCATGCACTATCTTCGGTATACTCATCGATGTTGGAATGGGCATAGGTGTACTAATCGGTTCCTTTCTATCTCCAGGCCCTTCAAAAAGAGCTGCTCCTGATGACACGAAAGGTTGAGACCTCTGGGGAAGAACTGGGTGAGCTCCCCACTACTATATCAACCCAATATCTGTAATGCGGGTCACCTCGATATAATGATCTATGGCAGGCATCTTAACCACACCAGAACTATCACATTGACCCTGAATAATACAAGGGAATGGAATGCTAGTAAAATCTCAAAAAGCGCACTCATGGATCTCCCTAATAATGCAACGGGCAATGTGGATGTCATATTCGGCAATGATGCTCGCTACCTAAACAGCCCGGTCCAAAGTAAGTAAGTTATCAGCATTAGTGGGATACAATCGGTGCCTAACAACCGACCACCAAAAATAGCCCGCAAAGTAGAGCGTGAAATTCTTGATGTTCAGCTTCCCAGTTACCCAACTAGCATCTACACCATCCTCTGCTATATATACAACAATCCACCATAGTAACTCCAGCCGCTGATCAGTGTCCCTAATTTTAGTCCTATTTCTGACAGTCTTCATACGATGATCAAACTCAGTAGTTATGGCTGAAAATGGACGTTCAGCCCCAAACAAGAATCTATTGATGGTTTGCTCAGAGATATCTACTCTGGTCTGTCGAACCAAAATGTTAGTCAATGGTGGTTGGTCTCGAAGCCACTGCTTAATAGGTGAGATCAACTCAACAGATGCAGCATAAGAAGCATAAAACTTGTAGACCTACTCTGGGCTATAGTGACCAGGAGGCTCCTTCATCCACCCAAATCCATAATGATC
The DNA here is from genome assembly GCA_031232105.1 of Capsicum rhomboideum. Taxonomy (NCBI): domain Eukaryota; kingdom Viridiplantae; phylum Streptophyta; class Magnoliopsida; order Solanales; family Solanaceae; genus Capsicum; species Capsicum rhomboideum. The sequence continues at coordinate 156,809,413 of CP124714.1, forward strand.
AAACACGACCTTAATATCAGGTAGTGTCTTTAACTCCTCTAGTCGATACTGAGGCTCCTCAGTAATACTATGTCTACACATACCCCACTCAGTAAGTTTGGCATCCTTGTCATAAAAGTCCCTCATTCCCTGAACACACCATTGCTGGTTTTCCCTTCTCTGAGAGGAAGTCGTGGAATTTTTCCCCCAGTGCCCGAAATAGATGTTGTCGCCTTAACCGCAGAATCAACAGGTCCTTCAGCATTCTCCTCAGATCCAGAAATATCAACCTCCTGTTCATCATCGGTTATTGAAGCATCCTCCCCCTCTTCAGACTGGGGGGCGAAATCAGAAGACTGATCAGGAGCAGCCGGCTTGGCAGGTTGTGGGCTAGGCTGAAGTCCGGCCCGGGCACCAGCTTGTACCCTAGTTTGTAACCTCATAGTACAAGGTACCAGTGCAGTATCATCAGTATCCAATGTGTAGGCTTCTTCGGATCCACTTTTATCTGACACCAAAGGTTCATCACGCAACCTAGTTGTAAATTCGGGATTTTTGGTTCGGATTCGTGAGGAAGAACCCATATATCCACGTTTGGGGTTTGATTTATATGGCATTGGGTCGAGTTTTTTTTGGGTTTTTTGGGTGGGGTTTAGGTTCTGGTAGGTCGCGTTTGGGTCTGGTGGGTTGGGTTTTGGATTGGGTGGGTCAGATTTTGGGTTGGGTGGGTTGGATTTTGGGGATTATGGGGTTTAGGTAGTGAGGATTTGATGAATCTCGAATTTGGTATTTGGGAATTGAAGAATTTTAGATTTGGTGTATGAGAATTTGTTGGATTTTTGAAAATAGGCTTTATGGTAGGATTTGGATTTGAGAAGGTTTGATTTGGATTTGAAGTTGGGTCGGATTTGAGGGGTATACCAAAATATATATGGAGTTGGGTCGGGTCGGTTTGGATCTTGGGTTAAGTTGATTCGCTGCTTTTCATGACACCACCCACATGACGTGGATTGACCTACGTCACGTGGGTCTCTGACGTAGGTCAATTCCTGCAAGTGTGAAATTTGCTCTGCTTTTCACGGTACCACCCAAGTGACGTGGGTTGGCCAACGTCACGTGGGTCACTGGCGTAGGTCGATTTCTCTAAGTGTACAATTTTCTCTGACTTCTACGGTACCACCCTACGTTACATTGATGACCTTACGTCCCGTGAATCAGCATCGTGGGTTATATTGAACATATGTAGTTCACTATTGCAAACTCCAGCTACTTATCCTCCACTGATTAGATCACAACCAACTTGGACCTTGGGTTGCCTCCCAAGCGGTGCCTGATTTAGCGCAGCCACACGATTTGGCTAGGTTGGTTAATCAGACTTTACCAACCAGCCCATGGGTTGCTTCCCATGAAGCGCCCGATTTAACGTCGTGGCACGACATGACTAGCTTGACTACTCAGACTTCATCAAGACTAAGCTCTTCACATGTCTTTATTTCTTCAGTGATTCCCACATAGTGCTTTACACGCTGACCATTGACCTTAAAAAGGACATCATTATCACCTTTTATCTCAATTGCTCCATGTGGGAATACGCTAACAGTGAATGGTCCAGACCATTTAGACCACATTTTTCCAGGAAAAAGGAAAAGCTTGGAGTTATAGAGTAGCACCAAATCTCCCAGATGAAACTCTTGTCCTTCGATTTTTCGGTCATGATACAATTTCATCTTTTCTTTATAAAGTGCTGAACTTTCATAAGCTCGTAGACGAAATTCATCCATCTCATTCATCTGATCTAGCCTCAATTTTAGCCTCATCACTCCATTCTAGATTCAACCTCTTCAATGCCCATAATGCTTTATTTTCAAGTTCGACCGGCAGATGTCACGATTTACCAAAAACTAACTGATATGGTGAGGCACCAATAGGTGTCTTGAATGCAGTTCGATAAGCCCATAAAGCATTATCTAATCTTCTTGCCCAATCAGTTCTATTGTCGTTCACCTCCTTTGCCAAAATAGACTTAATCTCACGATTTGACACTTCAACTTGCCCGCTCATCTGAGGATGGTAGGGTATTGCAACCTTATGTTTGACACTGTATTTTTGAAGTAAGGTCTTGAACAGCCGATTGCAGAAGTGGGATCCTCCATCACTAATGATTACTCGTGGTTTACCAAATCGTGAAAATATGTTCTTTTTAAAGCATGTCGTGACACTTCTTCCTTCATTATTAGGAAGCGCAATCGCCTCCACCCATTTAGAAACATAGTCAACAGCTACCAAAATGTATTTCATCCCATGTGAGCTCACAAAGGGGCCCATAAAATCAATTTCCCATACATCAAATAATTCAAGCTCAAGGATAGTTGTCATAGGAAGTTCATGTCTGCGTGAGATATTCCCTTGTCTTTGACATTGGTTACAGGCCCGAGCATAGTCATGAGCATCTTTATAGATGGTAGGACAATAATAACCGCATTGTAAGATCTTGTGCGTAGTCCGCATACCACCATGATGACCCCCAACTGGAGATGAATGACATGCTTCCAAGATACTCATCATTTCAGCCTCTGGGATACACCTTCGAATCATACCATCAGCACATACTCTAAACAGGTAAGGCTCATCCCAGAAGAATTTTCTCACCTCATGCATGAATCTCCTCCATTGCTGGAATGACATATCTTTCGGGACTAGGTCACTTACCAAAAAGTTGGCAAAATCTGCAAACCAAGGGATTAAGTCTTGTGATGCTACCAACACTTGCTCATCCGGAAAAGAATCATCAATATCAAGCTCATCCCTTACTTTAAGCATGGCCTCCTTATCAAGGCGTGATAGATGGTCAGAGACCTGATTCTCGGTTCCCTTTTGGTCCTTGATTTCAAAATCAAATTCTTGCAGTAGAAGCACCCACCGAATCAATCTTGGCTTAGCATCCTTCTTCGGCATAAGCTACCGAAGTGCTGTATAGTCTGTATGCACAATTACCTTTGTGCCAATCAAGTAAGAATGAAATTTCTCAAAAGCGAAGACCACCGCCAATAACTCTTGTTCAGTCACGATGTAGTTCTTTTGAGTTGGATTAAGTTCTTTGATAGTTTAGTAAATTGGATGTAAAATCTTCTCTCTTCTTTGGCCAAGAACAGAACCCAAGGCTACTCCACTAGTATCACACATAACTTCAAATGGCATCGTCCAGTCTGGTGTGACAATAATAGGGACTGAAATCAACTTCTCTTTTAGACACTCAAAAGCTTTTAGGCATGCCTCATCAAACACAAACTTTACCTCTTTCTCCAAAAGTTTTCATAACGGATGTGCAATCTTAGAGAAATCCTTGATGAATCTTCTATAAAAGCCAGCATGACCTAAAAAACTTCGAATCCCTTTCATAGAAACAGATGGGGGTAATTTTTCAATAACCTCAATCTTTGTTTTGTCTACTTCAATAACCTTATTTTAGATTCGATACCCCAACACAATACCTTCTTTTACCATAAAGTGACATTTTTCCCAATTTAGCACCAAGTTGTACTCCTCACATCTTTGCAATACCTTAGCAAGGTGAGCCAATCAATCGTTAAAAGAGTCTTCTACAATCGAAAAATCATCCATAAATACCTCAATAGTGTCTTCTACCATGTCAAAAAAAGTGGACATCATGCAACGTTGAAAAGTTGTCTGTGCATTACATAATCTGAAAGGCATCCTCTTGAACACAAACATCCTATATGGACAAGTGAAAGTGGTATTCTCTTAGTATTTGGGAGTGATGAAAATATGATTATAACTCGAATAACCATCGAGGAAACAATACCATCCTCTACCAGCAAGGCGGTCTAACATCTGGTCCATGAAGGGCATAGAAAAATGGTCCTTCTTGGTCCAAGAATTTAGCTTCCGATAATCCATGCAAACTCTCCATCCGGTTACTGGACTCATTGGGAATAATTCATTTATATCATTTGGAACCACAGTGATTCCTCCCTTCTTTGGTACATACTGCACTGGGCTTACCCACTTTCTATCAACAATGGGGTAAACTACACCTGCATCTAGCCACTTAATGATCTCTTTCTACACAACTGCCTGCATACGTGGGTTCAGACGACTTGGTGCTCAATGCTTAGTATAAACTCAGGAAAAAGCTGGATCTTATGAGTGCACATGTCAGGTAGAATACCTATAATATCAGCAATGGACCAACTAATGGCCCTTTTAAATTTCTTCAATATCGAAACCAGAGCTTCTACCTGCTAACTCAACAGAAATGATTACAGGCAAGGTGTTATTGGTTCCCAAAAATGTGTAGAGAAAGTGAGAAGGATGAGCCTTAAGCTCTAAGACTGGAGGCTCCTCAACAGAAGGGCGAGCCGGTGGGGTCACCCTATTCTTCAAATCGAGATCAAGTTTCTTCTAAGTGTAGGATCCCCTACCAGCAAGTGCTCCTACCATCTCATCGTAATCCTCAATACTATCATTGTCAAAATTCATAACCACAGCTGCAAGAACTTCTACCCCCAACCTTTCTTCAATTGGAACGACTATGGCACTCTCATCAAGCGTATCAATTATAGAAATTACCCGCATATCTTTCGGTTGCTTCATGGAATGACAAACATTGAAAGTCACTTGTTTATCATTTAACCTGAATTTCATCTGTCCAATTTCCATGTCAACCAAATCACGGCCAGTGGCAAGGAATGGTCTCCCCGGGATGATAGGAACATCGAAGTTAACTCCACAATCTAGAATTACAAAGTCAGCTGGAAAGATGAAAGATGCAACTTTCACCAAAACATCATACAGAATGCCCATCAATTTTTTCACAGTTCTATCTGCCATAAGAAGCCTCATAGAAGTCGATTTTGGTGCTCCCAACCCCAACTGCTTGAACACGGCTAGCGGCATTAAGTTATTGCTAGCACCCAAATAGCACAGTGCTTTGCATTACCGGGCATCTGCTTCAAAGCCTCAACAAGAGGGATATTTACTGATAGCTATTTCAACATCGTAGTAAACTTCTGGTACTTACCTTCCTCAGCCTTCTTTTTCAACCTTTGAGGAAAGGGAGGAGGAGGTAGTGGGATCATTTTCAACATTTGTGGAACCTCCTTCTCCATCCTCTTTTCAGATTCCACTTCCTTATTAATACTGTTATCCGCTGCTAAATTTTTTGGATCCATCTCAACCTCTTCATCGACCACCACTAGCTCATCCTTCTTATCATTATTCGTGGAAATAGATGGGTTGGTCATGCTCTTTCCACTTCTTATAGTGATGGCCAAAAAATGACCGTCATTTTTTGAATTTTGAATGGTATTGCTTGGAAGAGTGCCTGGTTGACGTTGATTCAATGCCACCGATATTTTCCCAAACTGTTGCTCCAACTATTTTATTACAGTTGAGTGAGATTCAATTTTCTAACTTATTCCCGAAATGTCTGCCCTAATTTCTTTTAAGCAATTTTCTTCGTTTTCTGATCCTTTAACCAATTTGGTAAGAAGGGTTTTCATTCGTGAATTTCCATAGTCAGTATCACGATTCCCTGTTGGAACATAAGCACTGCTCTTCTCCTTGTAATCATTTTTTTGTCTCCAATTTCCATCACGATCTCTCTCTCTGTCTCTGTAGCCTGACCTGTTGTAATTGTCTCCATAATAGTTTCGACCTTGATTTCCTTGCCTCGAGTTCCAAGAGTCTTGATTAGACCCTTGGCCCTTGGCTCGAAAACCCATCACTTCTCAATCCAAGTATTTAGCTTTCTCATCAGATTCATAATCGTCATGCTTAGATGCTTTACCCTGTGCACTTACGGCATATACCTTCTCCGCATCTCTAGCCACAATCTGTTTGGCTAGCAAACAAATTTTTGTTCTCAGTTGTGCAACCTCTTAAGCTACAGATTCATCCAAAGCCCATTGTACTGTTGATGCTCTAATAGTGTATGTACCAGCCGGTGTCTCTGCCTCCCGAGTATTCCATCCTCGGTTAGTCGTAGTAAAATGATCCAAGATCTCTGAAGCTCGTTCCCACCTCAGACTCATAAATGCTCCTCCAGTGATAGTATCTGCTACAACCTTAGTATTTGCATTCAAATCCCTGTAGAAGATTTCAAGTAGACTCCTACCACTCATCCTATGATTTGGCACATTCTGAAGCTTCTTCTTGAATCTTAGCCATGTCTCGTAAAGGGCTTCAGAGTGTAGTTGTCTGAAGTTATAAATCTCATCCTTCAACTGTAGAATCTTGGATGGTGGATAAAATCTTTCCATAAATTGATTTCTCAGCTCTTGCCAAGTATTAATGGAACCTCATGGTAATTTGGCCAGCCACAAAGTCGCTTCTCCTATTAAAGAGAACAGAAACAATCTTAATTGAATAGCCTCTTGGTCCACTCCAGGCAAATTATAAGAAGTGCAAACCCCCACAAAGTTTATCACATGCATGTTTGGATCATCTGTAGGAAGACATGTGAATACACCTTTCTAGTTAAGCAGGTGGATCATGGCACTTGTAATGTCAAACTTTGTGCCCTGAGGTAACTCTGGTGGAATAATGGCACCAGTCTCAATCAACTCGAAATAAGGCACATCTTCTTCTTCAGGATAATCATAAACGGGCACATGTGGTCTTTGAGGTGTTTGGTGTGCCTTCAGTCTTCTTTGTCTTTCTTCAGCATCAGCCAGACGTTGTGCTGCTTCTTGCATAGCTCGATTATCTCTATCTGCTTGCCTAAGAGCAGCTTGTATAGCTTGCTCTTTCTGTGTCAACCAAGCAGTAGTTTGGTCCGCTGTTTCATGACCAAATGGCTAAATTGGTTGGCTATGAATATCTCCCACGGCTGCAAGATCCTGAACTCCGTTGATATTTACCATTCTTCGATTAGCTCTTAGAGTTTCTTCTATTTCAGGATCAAGTGGAATCAGGGGATTGCCTTGACTCCTAGTATTGGGCATACACCGGTGTGTGCCCTTAAAAGTATAATGAAATAAAACCAATCAACTACAACAAGCAAAATACTCAACTCCCTAACCGTAGTTCCCCGACAACGGAGCCAAAATTTGATGTCGCCCAAAATATACCTTCAAATAAGTATAATGTGGTCGATATATCAAATATAGAACCCAACTAGGTTGGGGTCGTTCCCACAAGGAATTGGACAAAATTATGTAGAATGATAGTCTGAGTATTTGGCAAATACGTGAAACTGGGGTTTTTTTGGTGAATAAATGGTAACAATAACAATTTCTGATTTTTGGATTTGTAAACAATGTGAGAAATACACTAAGACTGTGCTCCCCAATAATTTCTTAACTTCACCGGTTATTTGTGCTCGACAAAACTGACCCGCTGCATTACATGTAAAATCTAACAAGATATGTTCATCTAAACGTCTCTCGACCTTGGTTAGATGAATTTCACTCTTCTCCTCTCGATCTCCAAGTGTTGAACTACTAACCCTTGTCCTGGATCTCAGATAACTATTCCTATTACGGCTCAAGTTATTAGATGAAAGTTGATAGCTTCAAATCTCTATTGTTATTCCCTTTTCCCAATCTTTACCTCTCTCTCAAGCAAGTCTAGAATACAGGCGAGTATCTAACGTTTGCAACTGTTAGAAGATCAATTATAACGAAGGCAATAACAATACATGCATTCACAACGGTTCAGAATTTACTTCGTACTTACCCTGTTTTGTTAATTCCTCATGGTTCACACAACTCTAATTAATGGGTTTAGCTGCTCATTATTGTAAGAACACATGAAGAATTCGAAGATGAAAACATAATTGTAAACTCACGATAATGAAGAAAACTCTGAAATCTCAATATTAATAGAAATCCTAGAACTGGTAATCCATGATTACAAAATCAATATTGTGTCAAAATATTGGAAATATGTCTCAAAATAATGTACTGACTAACTCCTGAACATAGAATAATACAAGGGTATTTATAGATACAGGATGAATCCTATCCTAAACAAAACAGGAAAACAGAGTTGGCAACTTTCTACGTATCGTGACTTGGTGTCGTAGAACCAAGTCATGCCACGTAAGTCAGTTCTGTGGAAATCAGGCAGCATTGGACATCTATGATGTTGACTCAGGACACCCACCCACGTCAAGTGGGTGGACTCACGACACGTGAGTCATGTCATAAGTCACTTCTCTGGTGCAGAACCTGGTTCTTTCATCTTCAGATACTCTGTTTTCAAGCATGATTCTTCCTTCTTGATCATTTTTCTTCAAAAAAACTATTCTCCTGCAATATAGAACAGAAAACACACCATACACACCAAACATATACAAGTTATTGCATGTTTTCTTAGTTTCAAGCATCGAAAGTGTCATGTGATCATGACACATCAATCTGCATCGGTGAAAAGATACAGAAGTGCATATGAGTATCAGGCAACGGGCACTCAGTAGGCATCATCGACCGACTAAGCTCAATATAGCATAAACAAAACTAAAATGCGAGGGTGCATGCTAAGTCCGGGGTATAAATAATAAGTAAATAAACTACTGTCGAGGCGTGTAGATATGCTCAGGAGATAAATAAATACAATACTGAGTAACAAGTAAATAAATGCATAAGTAAACACATAAGTCAAACATAACCCCCATAAACCCAATAGGCACACAGAAGAAAACAATAACCCAGCCTGGCCCCCATAAACTGGCGGGACACACAAGAAAAGTAAAAGAAAGCATAAATAATTCATAACTGGTCCAATTCTAATTAACTATAGTAACTATCCAGGTGTGCATCGAGCATGAACCGACACCAATGGGTAATAATGAGAGGCCAGACGCCGGATTCAAACATGTCATAATGGGTAATAACGGGAGGCCACATATACAGTATATCTCAAAACTTATAGCCAGATGCTGGACTCAAATCGAAACTCAGTGAATCACAATATTAGAACCACAGTACCCAGTACCAAAACTCTCAAATAGTATCACAATCAGTAGCCAGACTCGAACCAGAACTAATAATAGTCAGTAACCATCAAATCTGAATCAGTGGCCGGACTCAAACCGGAACTCATAATAATCAGTAACCATAATATCTGAATCAATGGACGGACTCAAAGCAGAACTCATAATAGTCAGTCTCCTAGAGTCATCATAACTAAGTTCCAAAATAGTGCCAGAATTCACACAAATACAAGTAAACAAGGACATACTGGTCCCAGATCGAAACCAAAACATAAATAAAGGAGCTAACCCACAATGTACTACAAGGACAATCCCTGGGTCCTCCGAGGTCAACTGCCTACTACAAGGTGATATATATGCCAAATTGGGTATCTCAAGTGTACCATAACAAGGCGGGTTCCAATACTAGGTCAAGGCTAACAATCTCGATCAAGTGTTATGCTATCTGGGGTCGATAGGGCCAAACGGGTTAAAAGGGTCATAACTAGGGTAAAACAACCCAAATGATATCTTAAAAGAGTATCTTAGGACTTAACTAAGCCCACCAATGTCTAAGGTTAACTATGCCAACTGTGAAGAGTAGCGGGGCCCACTATGGGGTCCCAAAACCAAGTCTGGGCTAAACCTATCCAAGTCTGTACTATGGTTCCCCGACTCCCTACTAATAGGAGTACAACATTAACCAATCCTATAAAGGTCATCTTTGGCACACCACGAGGATAACAGACCTGGAACATACCCAACCAGGACCCTAATCGGCCCAGAACACCTAATCATAGCAAGCCAACGCCAATATATAACTACCAGCCCAAACACTATCACAGTAGCATGCAAATACTATAAATAAACTCAATCTAGGTATAAGGTAAGCCTAGCCTATCTGGACGACGTTGAATGTCTACCAAAGCCTGCTAAACAGGAGCCTTCCCCTTTCGAGAGGCCTCCGACTGCTGCCACACTACCAAAATAATAAACTACATGTCAAAACAAGACTATTTATACCCCTATTGCATTAGGTCGGATAACGACCGAACATTTCACTTGGAGCTCGCTTGCGAAATTGTGAAACCGAAACCGTCACAGTGTCTCAAATAACCTTGTGACCAATAGTCACAACAACCACCGCCAAATTTGAGCCCAAAACATGGCTCCAAATAGTACCAACAGCAATCCCACCAACAATACATAAAACTATATCATAAAAACGACAAAACTTACCGTAATAATGACGATTACATGTTCACGGACTCACCTCCACTCAATCCCAATCTTTCCTCACTAAAACTCGAGCTTGAATAACTTAATGTAGATAATTAATCTTCTTTCAGTTAAGTAAACTGTCAAAAATTGATGTTTTTTTCTCTTAATTCTTGACAACATTTATACGTACATATATATATATGCATAATGTGACACGAGAAGTGGCAGCTTTAGGTAGAAACTTGTTTCAAATTATATTTGAAATTGAAGGAACCAACATTTAAATGGAAGATAAAGGAAATCAAAATTGGATATCTATAATATTTAATTAACAGTGGTGACTTATAACCTTACTAATACAAAGAATTTTAATATGCTGCCACCATATTTTATTTAGCTTCCTGGCCACTCCCTCCACCTACACGTGGGGTGGAGGTGGCAATATAAAGAAATTTTATTTATCACATTATGTTTATATAAGGATATTGCATAGGTTCATGGTAAAATAAAATTACTTTTTAAATATATCATAATTAATAGAAAATTATTTTGAATAAAATCTCTATCAAATAATAATAATATTTTAACATATCTAGATTTACTATCTCCGCTTAAAATATTAATAGGTTACAAAGCTATTATAAAGTAATATAGATATATCATAACTAAAGAATTTTATAAATATCAAAAATATTTTTGAAAGGTAATTATCTATATCTTTTTACCAAATTCTAATTTAATTTAAATGTTTCACAACACGTTCGGTGTTAATAAAATTCTAAAAGGAACTGCCCGAAAATCGAACTGTCAGTCCCAGCAAGTTATAAATAAATTGGGGCAGTTATAGAAAATATCTAAACTCTGAGAACACACGAAAATGAGGGAAATGACCGGGAGGGTCATTATAGGATTGGAAAGAGTTGAAAAAATAGGGTGTTTTGTCGAAATCAGTCCCGAGCATCGTAACGATCAAAAGTTGATCACTGTGACGGTCCAAGAATTTTCTTAGCAGTCCCCACCGATCCAGCAGCCAAAAGTTGACTGCTATAGGGTGTTTTGGAAAGAGTTGAAAAAATAGGGTGTTATGTCGAATTCAGTCCCGAGCATCGTAACGATTAAAAGTTGGTCGCGACCTGAACAACATATACGGATCCCCTCCACCCCTTTTTTCATTACTAATGGAATATTCTTCACTATTTTACTAAAAATGAAAGTTCTGAGCATCTATCAGAGAAAAAAGAACGAACGGATTTTGTAGGATTCCCAAGAAATTCTTCGATTTCTTTCGGAAACAGATGATTAATCATCTGCTTCTCATGTTCCATGAATAGCCGGGACATTGAGGAATATCCAGAAAGGCATTTCGGGAATCGGCCTGATTCTATCTCTTTTCGTTCTGTTTGAAGAAAGGAAGGATCCCATGGAAACAGAGCTCTTTTATCGCGGAATTAGACCTGCTATTAACGTCGGCTTATCTGTCAGTCGCGTCGGGTCTTCTGTTCAGTTGAAAACTATGAAACAAGTGCGATGGTCTAAGAATTTTCTTATCAGTCCCCATCGATGCAGTGGCCAAAAGTTGACCGCTATAGCAGGCGACCCCTGATGTTCTTTTTAAAAGTGCATTTTTTAGATTTCACATCCATTCTCAAGTCTTAGAACGAATATTCTCTCCTCTCCACTTCATCTCACACCAAGGTAAGTCTCTCCTATGTAATTCTAAGCATTTTCAAGTATTTTTAACATCAAAATACAAATCCTTAACGAATTCTACGCCATAATCTTAGGGTTTTCAAGAAAACTCATATCAAGATTTCAAGAAGTGAGTTCTTGACTTCTTCCTCAAAGTTAGGGTTCTTCCTTGAACACCTTGGAGCGATTAAGGTATGTGATACTGTCCTAAGTCAAGAATTTCTTCAGTTTCAGTTCTTCATGTTCATTTAATCCCCTTTTGATGAGTTAGGGTTAGATCCATGTCACTTCAATCTCAATAAATCCATACTCCATCTATTTCACTCTTGAAATCTCTTTACTTATGTTCTTATTCCATGAAATTTGTGCACTTCAAAAAAAACACTTGAATAGCGGCAGTTTAATAGAGGGGGTTAATTTCAACCCCCACAACTTACTTTAGACAGCGGGGCTTCTCTTAATTGACACAAATATAAATGATTAGCAGCGGTTCACACCCTCTGCCATCCTAAAAAAAAATAGTGAATCATATTCCCGCTTTTCTTTTGACTTCCCACATTTTTTTCCCTCAAAACAAAATATACAATTTATTTTAATCTCAAAGGCTCCGCCATTTAGCACAAATTTTTTTCACTTCTTTGCAGTGCACACTCAACAGCTTCTCAGGCAGATCTGGTTGAAAAATTAAAGCTTCCTAAAAGGTCTAGTTCTTCCCTATTCTCTTAGTTCTTGTATGAATTTAAATAGGGTTTGTATAGATCTGATCGATTTCTTTCTTTTTGGTGTTTTGATCAAATTTTGTTGTGGGTTCTCATTCCCCTGCAATTCACGCAACCAATTTGTATCAACATTTATTACTTTAATATGTAGGCCACAAATCACCACAAATCTTCAATTATTACTTTACCTCACAACCAGTCTATATCACAATGGCTTCTTGTATGGATTTGGGGTTTTCAAAAATGAGTTTAAGAAATTAAAGATTTTCCTATTCCTGAAAAGGTTTACTTTACTCAGCTGGTTCTTGTAAGATTTTTAATCCATTATTTTCAGCTTAATAGAAATTTGATTGGTTCTCTTCACTTTATCATTTTTATGAAGCCCCACTTAGTTCCTAGAATAATCTTTTTCTTTACTTGCTGGGGCCTGTCCTTGACAAGTTTATATTCCTAGCAACTTTTCCTTTGTGTTCTAAACTTTCCTAGTGACTTGGGCTTTATGGGAAAATAACTATTGACTCTAATCAACACTTTGTTACCATTACGAATCAACAATAATGGACAACAAAGAATAGTATTTACTGATCGCTATGCTTTGCTATGATTTCATTTCTATTACATCTTTTGAAGTGCTTGGGGCTGTTTCTCTTGAGTCAAGGGTCTATGTGAAACAACTAATCAATCTTTAAGGTAGAGCCAAGGGGCTATAATGGGTATGCTGTTGTAATGAACATCAAAGAACTCTCAGCAAGAAGGTTCTATGGACCTAATTGAGTAAGCTGCTCAATTGAAACTCTATACTTAGTAACAAAATTGTGGGTCTTAATTATCTCAAATATTTTTGTGATTCTCTAAATTTCAAAGTATGTTTGTTTCCCTCTTTATCACTTTTGGCAGAGACATATTATTTTGAGAAAGTTTCTAATAAATAGCTAAATACATTATGTAGTAATTTGGATGCCATATAGCAGGTTGTATGTTCAAAGAATGAATCAAATAACGGCAATGCACTATATTTGATAATGGTTTGAAATTTTTTGGTATGACCAACCTATTAAGGTAATAGTTCTAAATTTTGAGATTTTGAATGTATATGATAATGATAGACATGGAAACAATAAGTTTTGGAGCTGATTTTGTGCATTTGATTGTGTGTGTTCTCTGTTAGAGTTCATGAATTAGAAGTATTTTCTATTCAGATCACCTATGCAACTAGACACTCATTTTCTTCCTCGTGAAATCTTATAGGTGATATTGTTGCACATTAATCTAACTTTCCAATGGATAAATCTTGAATTGGAATGCCAAGAAACATACTGGAATATTTGCTTGGTTTGAATCAATTTCTGGATTTTGCATTTACCAATGGTGCTATGGGAGATAAAATAAACTATCCATGTAGTAAATGTGGTTTCAAAAAGTGGCAAACTAGAAATATAGTGTATGATCATTTGTTTAACAAGTCGTTCCCTCAAAATTATGTCAATTGGGTTATGCATGGGGAAATGGATGTATTGGATAGTTCTAGCAACATAGAGAACACTCAGGCTACACCACCTATTGAAAATCTGATAGAATTGTTGATTAATAAAGCATTCGGGGCCTTAAGAGATAAGGGTGTTGATATAGGTCCTTCACAAGTAGTGGGAGACGAAGAAATGTTACATGAGACGCATGTTTCACATAACAAAGATTTTTTTGAGTTGCTTAAAGACGGATCCAAGTACTCAAAGTTGGAATTTTTATTAAAGCTTTATCACATAAAGTGTTTGTCTGGATTAAGTGACAAGGGAATGACTATGATACTAGATCTACTCAGGGATGCATTTAAATTTGCAAAGATCCCCGATTTTTTTTATGAGGCTAAGAAAACCATCAATAAGTTGTGTCTTGATTATATCAAAATAGATGCTTGTCCAAATGATTGCATGTTGTATTAGGAAGATGATATTAATGCACAAACATGTAAGTATTATTACACTTCTAGATGGAAGCCCAAGAAGAAGAGCAATACAGATCATACATATACTACAAATAAGAAGCAAAAGAAGAAGCCTGCAAAAATTTTGTGCTACTTTCCATTAAAACCAAGATTACAAAGATTGTTTGTGTACTCTAAAATTGCAGAGCATATGAGATGGCATGAGGAGGATGGTAACAAAGATGGAATCCTGAGGCACCCTAGAGATGGTGAGGCATGGAAGAGGTTTGGTAGAACTTTTTTTGAATTTTCTTCTGATCCTCGAAATGTTCGATTAGGCCTAGCTAGTGATGGTTTCAATCCTTTTGGTACAATGAGTACTAGTTATAGTATTTGGCCTGTGACTTTGATTCCATACAATCTTCCTCCTTGGTTGTGTTTGAAGCAACCAAATTTCATTCTTTCAATGATCATTCCAGGTCCATGTACGCCAGGAAATAACATAGATGTATACCTACAACTCCTTATTAAGGAGTTGAATGAGTTATGGAATGATGGTGTGGATATTTTTAATTCATCAAAGGATGGAATGTTTAGAATGCGAGCAACTCTTATGTGGACAATTAGCATTTTCCTGGACTTGATAGCTTATCTAGTTGGAATACACATACTGGTCTTGCATGTCCCTCTTGTAATTTTGACACAGAACCATGTCGACTTTGTCATAGTAGAAAGTTGTGTTTTATTGGTCATTATCGATTTTTGGCAAGAAATCATAAATTTAGAATGATGAGGCATCGTTTTAATGGAAATGTGAGAGGGCCCCTCCGAAGAAGTAATTAGGGTCAAATATTTTTCGACAAGTAAAAGATATTAACGTCACATTTTGAAAACCAACAGAATTGAATCGTAAAAGAAAAAGAAATGTTGGTAAAGGTGCAACTGAACAATGGAGAAAAAAAAAGCATATTCTTTGATCTTCCATATTGGGATTTTGACCCATTGCGCCATAATTTAGATTTTATGCATGTTGAAAAGAATGCGTTTGACAATGTTATATATTCTTTGCAAAATGACAAAGAGAAATCAAAAGATCATGTTAATGCTCTAAAAGATCTACAAGATATGGGTATAAGGCGTGATCTTTGGCCAGATAAGAATGGTGAATGTCGGCTTGCTGCATTTACAATTCCAAAGAATAAGAAAGTTGCCTTCCTCAAGACTTTAAATAATATCTCAGTGCCAGATTGTTATTCAAGTAATATATCTCATTGTATTGATTTGGATCAAAAGTGGATCTTTGGATTAAAGAGTCATGATTGTCACATCTTTTTGGAACAATTGTTATCGATAGCAATTCGCAATGTTCTTCCAAATCATGTTGTTGCAACTTTGGTAGAGTTCTCTTCCTTTTTAGGCAACTTTGTCAAAAAAGCTTAACAATCTCAAACCTATAAAAGCTACAAAATAGAATTGTGGAAACTCTTAACCATCTGGAGATATTGTTTCCCCCTTCGTTTTTACTGTAATGATTCATCTAACAGTTCATCTCTTCGATGAAGTAATACAAGGTGGGCCAGTGCACTACCGATGGATGTATTTTGTCGAAAGGTAAAATATTTCTTATTCAAAATTATTTGAATTGATTTTGTAATAGTATTTCAGCTTGCATCACAATCATCTCAATCGGTTTACTCAGCTACACATCCAGCTACAATGAATCAGGCCGCATCGCAGTCAGCTCCGGTAGCATACCCCACATAACAACCATCTCGTTCAGTTTGCTCGACATCACCTCCGTCTCCAACAAAACTTGACTCATCACAGTAAGCTCCACCAGTTTAGACTGCATTCAGAAAACATCCTAGACATGTATCACAGTCACATTGGACCGTAGAAGCAATAGGTAAACACTTTTGAGTATCAATATATATTCAGCAGTCATTGTTCATTTCTCTCATGGCTTTCTTTAATCTTTGTCCTTATTACAGATTCAGTAGGAAATGTCAAAACACCCAAAGTCAAAAAAATAGAAGTGCTAAATCTAACAGGTGAAGAACGTATTGTGGTTAATTTTGATTACTTCGATGAACCATTAGGAAAGGGACGTAGCCTTCTTTTAGGCTTTTGTGGAATTTTAGCTTGTGATTGCTCTTTATTTACAATCACTGTTTCTTTCTCCAGATTTGACTAGCTGATGTATCTATGAAATCTTGTCTGATTGATTTTATTTTATTTTATTTTTATGCAGCCAAGTGATGTGGCCAGTGGACCCCCTCAACCTATGAATGCAAGAAGATCTTACGGTGATAGTAATCCTAGTCATGACAACTTGTGATTACATTTAGTTGTCTTAGCTAACTAATTATGACAATAAGATTTGTGTGGTTGGAGTGGATGTTAGAATCTTGGATTGAATGTTTTGTGTTTAAATTTAGTGTTTTGAGACTGATGCTACTTAATCATGTTGACAATTTAGTTTTAAAGACTAATATTACTTTATGTAATATTTTTGAGATTTTACGATATGTTATTGAATATCTCTGTTAACCTTAAATATTTTTTTGGTTTGATTATTATTTATTGCTTAATTAGTAAATTTGTAAATAATAAATGAATAAAAAATATTTAATGAATTGTGGGGGTTATGAGACTGCCAGAATCTTTGAATATATGCTATAAAAAAGAATTAAAAAAATATTGCGGAGGTTTTAAACCCCCGTTATTTGTAATTAAAAAGAATTTAAAAAATCTAACATTTTAAATTTGCGGGGGTCAACCTCCGCAAAATAACCGACGCGACTTGATTGTGGTAGTCGGAAAAAAACTGTCGCTACTTGATTGCGACAACTCATTTTGTGGGGGTTTAGACAGCTGCCACAATACTAGATTGCGGAGGTTTACAAACATTAAAAATGATCCCCGCAATTCAAGCATTTTTTAGTAGTGGTGGTGATGTATGAATTTCTATAATTCATGTTGAGAACTTGAGTAATTCATGAACCCTATAAGTTATGAACTATTATGATTTTCCTTGAAGTCTTGACGTTATGAATTCCAAATGAGGATACAGATTTTCGAAGGTACTAAACATATTGAATTTTTTCGATTTCTTTCCAAAGACACAAATTGTTATCATTTTTAAATGAATGCATTGAAACCTACTTTTTGTTAATCTCTTACAGATTATAATTCTTCTTAAAGATTTGAGCATTGCTCACAACCTCCATAATGATGATAGACATTAGACGGTATGAAGAGATGAACTTTAAAGGTTTTCAACAGTTTTTTATGTATCATGATCCTTTCTAATGATGAGTTTGACTAACATACCCAACCACAGCTATATAGTTGGCTGGTGATGCATAATAGAGTGCAAACTAGAACTAAATTAGCAAAGTGGGGTGTATGCCAAGATGTTACCTGTATGTTATGTGATGCAGCACCAGAAACTACTGAACACTTATACTTTGAATGCCCATACTCACAAATGTGCTTGGAAGAAATTCTGGGGTGGCTGAATATAAAGATACAGAACAAAAGACTGCAGGGGATTTGGAAGAGAATGACAAGATATGCAGTGGGAAAAGTGAGCAGAGGATTGATCTGGGCAGTAATAGTTGTACTCATATACCACATCTGGCAATCGAGGAATGAAGCTCTATGGAATAAGGCAGTACCTAGGCCTCAGGTGGTGATCAAACAGATACAGAATGATTGTAAGTACAGAAGTTTTGACTTTGTTCGAAGAAGAATCAGTTGTAAAGATAGAAAGTTGATAGGTAGATTGTATACATAGATAAGGACATATTATAGTCATAGCTATGTGGTTGGGAGGAGCTTCGGCTAGGGAGGTGGTTTATTCACTTGAGTCTATTTGTAAGTTGTAGATTGGCAGATAAATAAAATGTGTTTGTTCGATCAAAAAAAAAAATGATGAGTTTGACTCTCAACACCTCCATGATGATGTTCTAAGTGATGAACAGATAGACACGCAAGTCTTGGTATGATGTACCATTATGATATGAACCTCTTTATGTTTAATGGATGGTTGATGAGATGAAGATGTTTATGTTCAAAAGATGATTGATGAGATGAACATGATCAAATATAGGCTTAAAGAGAATTAGATGGTTAACCGAGAAGGTGTGAGTCCTCATGGCTCAAATACCTGAAATCTATGTTTTACCGACGAAGGGATGATTCATTCCGTAATTCAGACAACCTTAGATGTCTCCTTTATGAGGATGATTTCTGCAGGCCTATATGATGTTATATCCTGATCCACACAGAAAACATGAATTGTGGCTCTACAGATCGGGTGTTGATCGGACCCACATAGCCTGTGGCGCATGTATGATAACGGTGATACCATCTAGTTTAGAAGTAAAGTAAATGAAGTCAATTAGTCCTTTTTTTTGTTAATGTTTAATGGCCTCCTATTCAGTACAGTATCAGTTTCATATATATGTTTTATATTATGTTTCCCTCCCCCGTCTTGGACGCTATATCATTTCATGATGTAGGTTTCGAGGAGTACGCTCGTGGTTCTGTACAACACTAGGAGTACTCATACCAGCTTCAACTATTGATGAGCCCTCCATTTTCCGAACGGTATATCTCATTTGATGTTCTTTATTTCTTCTCAATTTTATGGTATATGCGGGGCCTTGTTCCGGCATAGTTATAGATTCATGATGTCTTAGAGGCTTCTTAGACCTATGTTGATGTCAGTTTAGATGCTTTCGGTTTCTTTCCGACATTTTGGATTCTTCCATAATTATGTTTTAATGATCCAGACATATAGGATATGGCTTTCACTTACGCAACTATAATTATGAATTGTTTTATAGATGTTTCTTCCACTCTTTTAGTCGAATGCTCATGATGAAGCTAAGTGGTTTTCTCGGGCCATTAATGTTCCGAGTGCCTGTTACGTCAAGTGTCTAGGCTCCGATCGTGACAAGTAAATACTTAGCTATTACAATTTTCTGAAAGAATAATACAACAAAAAGACTATGGTATGCTATTTTTGGCCCACTAAGGGCGAACCTAAGAAAGTACTTGAAAATTAAACTTGAAGACCTAGGATCCCAATATAATCCAATTTCATCACCAACATCCAATCCACGATCATTGAACAATCTCATACACAATAACGAAGCTAAAACAAACACCTCAACCTTCATACTTCTTAGGTTCATTCTCCTCTGTTACATCCCACACATCAACACACACCCCGTTCCCATTCATCACCAAACTTTTGGCCACGATGGAGTGTTGTTAACTTTGCAGGCTTCTTCTTCGTCTTTTGATGGAATTAAATTGTAAAAGAACGTCTTCTTCATGCTAATCAACGACTTTTGATCAGACATTGAAACAAAACTGACCGAAGGACACAATTCCCAAAAAACTAATATTAGTGAGAAAAAAAAAGGCAGCAAAACGTCTTTAATTGACAGCGAGATTGAAAAAACAAAATAGGTTGTAATTTATATTCCAACTTTGAGCTGGAAAGAGACAATGTTTAGTTTTTATTTTTGTTAAAATTGATTTCTGAATAATTAATATGGATGGATTCTTCTATTTAATTTGTTTGTCTAATTTTAACTTTGCACGAAATTTAAGAAAGCAAAAATAACTTTTGAATCTTGTGGTCTATAATTAGAATTTGATTATAGAGTTATATCAGATTGTAAAAATTTACCTTCAAATATTTGTTTGGCCATATATATAGATCAAATTTTGAAAATTTTGCTTTCATATATATTTGTTTGAGCATATATTTTGAATTATATTATGAAAATTTTTCTTCAAGAAATTTCAAAGTTCCAAAAATTGAAAATCAAATCTTCAAAAACTAAAATTTTCAAGTTCAAAATTTATTGTCAATCTAGAGCTAAAATTAAATATATATTGAATGTACCAAAATTTCCCTTAATCTTATAGTCTTAAACATGTCATGTCGAAAGTTGATATTAAAGAATTTCTATTTTTTAGAAATTAACTAAAAAAAAAAAGTAAGAGAAACAAATTAAAACAGAGGGAATTATTTAAGCAAGAATTGAAAATGTTTGTATTACTTTGTAGGTTTTCATATTATAAACATATAAGTACTTTTGTGTTTAAAAATATTGAAAAGGGTTTCAAATGCCCTTAAATTATGTGAAATTAAGTAAAAATGTCCTACGTTAATAATTTGGTTCAAAAATATCCCTGATGATAATAGTTTGGCTTAAAAAATGTCATTTTCCTAATAAACATATGTTTTTCTTAAACACATTCTTATACGAATAAAATATTATTTTTAAAGAAAGTTTTTCTTGTTTCTTTTCTTTTAAATTTCCTTTAACAAATAAAAAAGTAAAAAGTAATTTCTTTCTTCTAAATATCGTTTTTCTGATTAAAATAGAATAACCCTATTACTTTTTTAATATATATATATATATCGGTTATTCTATTTAAAATTAAGGATTTTATCACCAAATACTTATCCTTCTTCAATTCAAAAATATTAAAAAATAAAAATATTTTCTGTTTTATAAGAAAAAAGAATTGTAACAAATGAATATTAATAAGGAGTCATATGATCTTATATATATGACCTATATTATCAGTTAAAATGTAAATAGAATTATTCTATTTTAATTGAGAAACGACATTGAGAAGGGAAAAAAAAAATCACTTCCCACTTTTTATTAGTTAAAAAAAAAATTAAAATAACTAAACTTTATCCACTATACCGGTAAAGATTAAGCTTTACCTACTATACTTGTTGTACACTTGTATATCTTGGGTATAAGCAATTGAGAGTTCTTGAATTTACTTTGTGCGTGTGACTATTAACTTTGTTACATATACTCTCACTTCTTTATTTGCACCCAAAGATCACAATATCTGCAGCACTACTCAATGACAAAATAATGCCATACAAACTTTGACTTAAGAGAATTAAAAGACCACTATAATTATATGAAGAGTTTTTTGGGGGGTCTTTTATTAATAATAAAATAAAATGATCATCACAAAATTTATAATAAACTCTATGATGATATTACATAGGAGGATGCTTAGGTAATGCAAAATTATAAAAGCCAAGAAGAAAGTTAGTGATCAAAATCAAACTTCCTTTTACAAATAGATGAACTAAGAACGATAGATTGCCATTACAGAATTATACGAAGAGTAATACTAACAAAAAGACTATGGGATGTTATTGTTGGTCCAAAATTCTTGGACCTTTTACTGAGTGCAAATCTTAGAAAGTAATTTTAACATTAAACTTGAAGATCTAGGATCCCAATATAGCCCAATTTCATCACCAACACCTAATCCACGATCGTTGAACAATCCCATGCACGACAGAGAAAAGTCATCATTGTACAGCTTCCTAAAGCAAACACTTGCACCTTCATACTTCTTAGGCTCATTCTCCTCTGTTACATCCCACACATCAACACGCACCTCGTTTTCGCTCATCACCAAACTTTTGGCCACATCCAACATCAACTATCGAAGAATGTACTCAAACATCTCGAAAAATGGAATCACAACCTTTCCTAGAACTACCTCATTACGGGTAATCTTTTCTTGATGTGCCATGGGTAATCCAGATCGATTTTTTGAGCAGGGTATATGTCAATTAGTTCTTGAGTCACTACCCATGGTGTGTTGTTTGCTTCGCAAGCTTCTTCTTCAGCTTTTGATGAGGTAAATCTATTTAGCATGGCTGGTTCTCTAGAATTGAAAAGAGAAGGTGAAGTTGTTAAACCCTAAAGGGAAAGATAAGAGAAGCAAAAGGATTTGTTTAGATATATATTAAAGATCAAAATAAAATTATAAAATAATAATTTGACTATAATACTCCCTCAGTCCATTAAGAAATATTAAATAAAATAATAATTTTACTATATTAAACTTTAAATATAATGCAAAATTGAACAAACGTATTTCTAAATTAATGGTTTGATCTAAAAAGGCCCTACGGTCAATATTTTTGCCACTAAATTCCTAAATTTTATTCCGTAGAAACTCTGTCCGATTGAGAAAGCCAAAATTTTTGTAGACTAGCTTTGACAAAGGATAGTGATAGGAACATTTTATTACTGCTGAAAGTGTGATAGTCCTTATTATTACGGGTATAAGTTCATCGAATTTTTTTCATATGAAATAGAAGGTAGAATAAGTAATATGTGTATCAATAATATGTGAATAAGAGTATCTAAAGACAAAAATGCTCTTACAGTAGTAATTCCTAAAAACGAATTATCGTATTATTTATTTTCTGCATAACAATCCTCGTATTTATAATCTTCGCACAAATAAGCCTTTTCCCTTTTTAAAAAACCATAGTTAAAAAAAATGGCATGAATGAACCTTTTTTATAACGGCAATGGCATAAATGAGCCAAACTTTTAACGGATGACATAAATGAGCCATTTTCAATAGTTCGATGGCATATTTGAGCCTTTTCCCAATTGAAAATGTACTACAATTTTTGTAGTTTTTCATGTCATAAACATATACATTTGTTTAAAAAAATTAAAAGTAAAAGAATCACCATAGGTGGGATTAGGGGTTAAGGCGGCCACGCAATAATTAGAAGATTAGTATCATGATCTTCGTGCAATTAAAGCATATGTTTAGTGCCTTTGTGTGTGAATCACTAGGGCCTGGGGGTTTGTCTGCAAATTGTAAAGGACTGAAGCAATAAAATCCTCGTTATGCATGGGGTTTGGGGAAATAGCGGACCACAATAGTACTTGTGATCTCCTGATCACATAATAACAACTTTATTAATTAATCTAAGGTTCTCCTTCAATTTGTTTGCTAATGATAAATCATGAAAATACTAGCGGCAAGTATTTAAAGTGTCATTCCTAAAAATAAAAAAAATTATATCACATATAAATTTGGTGGGTTGGTCTGGGTGGAGAGAAAGAAAAATGAATTGATATCCATTATCCATTTTTCCGGAGAGACAGACTAGATATCCAGACATACCTCCATTCTGATACTATCAGGAATAGGAAAAAAAAATCAAAAAGTGAAAAATTGAATCTATGTCCAACGGATTACTCCTAGTAAGAAAAGTTTTTTTTTTTTTTTTTTTTTTTTAGTTCGACCTGTCATTACATGTGTATCTATAAGAGATCTTCATTTTTATATATAAGAGATTTAATATTTTCTCTATTCATTTTTTTTTCTCTAAAAAAGATTACATACATGCAACAATTTACGAGAAAATATATTTTGATCACTTTACGAGATATCATTGATGAAGCTAGCTAGAATTCATATAAGGGGATTAACAAAAAATACCTCTCCATTTCAATTTGTTTTGTCTTAATTTCTTTTTTAATTCATTTGAAAAAGATTATCTCTTTCTAACAGCTCTTTAATTCTAACTTTCAACATGACATATTTAAGATCACAAGATTAAATGACATTTTAATACATTTTATATATCTTTGGTTTAGTGTCACAAAATCCGAAAAAATTCTCTACTTCTTAAACTTTGTGTCAAATCAAAACTAGAGAAATAAATTGAAACTATAATATTTTCGAGAGTTTCATACCTTAACTATCTAGTGTTATATTACATACATGAACTATCACACCATATGTATTAAAACACACCTTGTTGTTGAGTTGACCAAATGTTTGAAATCACTCGGCAATCAACCGTGAGAATTGAAACCCCCCATAAAAATGAATCCACTGATGTCTCAAACAGTTAATAGTTTAGGTATGTCATGGAAACACGAAATACTTGAGTTATGAAATTTAAAAAAAAAAAAAGTAATAGTTTAGGCGTGTTCGTGTCTTAACGGTATACACCACTAACCAATGAATCTAAAACATATGTTTTTTATTTATTATTTAAAAAAAAAAATCAAAATTGTCATTTAACCATGATTAAGTCATATATGCATTCTTACCAAATTTCTTAGTTAACTAAGGTTAGCATGATTAGTTAACCATGATAAGTTTTTACCATTCATTTTAATTTTAATATTCACTGCATTAATCCAAGTTGGCAGTTAAGGGCCATTAATAACCGCTAAACGAGAAAACATTGCAACTGAATATAAGCTCCCGCCAAAAAACCCCTCTTTCATTCTCTCTGTTTCGCTCTTCAATGGCTTCTTCTTCCTCTTCGCCAAAAATGGAAGCTCACCTTCTTGCAATGGCAGATTTTCTTCCCAAACGCAAAGCGGAAATACTCCGCCCACTAATAGTGAAAGATAAATCCGAGAAGAAAGAAAGAGTCCGTCCACCCAGCAGTTATGAAGCCCTTCGAAAGAAAGCAGTATAACTTCTTGACACTCCAAATCATGATGCCATTCTACATCTTGTTTCAAACTTAGATTCATCACGCGTTAGTAGAGTTAACAAAAAATTATACAATTTCTGCAAAACCAATTACCCGAATGTATGGTCTTTGAAGCTATCGAATCTCCTTATTCACTTTCCGAGCAATGCTAACCCTGAAATCAAATCCAAATGCGCTGATCTCCTTCACTTTTTTCTCGAAAATCCCAGTAATTCTACCAGTGTTTGGAGAAAAACCTCCCACATCGTCAGGGAAGAGCTCAAAACCGCGATTCTTGAAATTCTTAAACAAGATAACCCCAGAGAGGTTTACAGACTGATATGGAAGACAGCATCTCAGATATTCGGCTGTATTCTTGTTGAGAAACAGGGGGAGTGGCAGGGTATGCTCAGTTTCTTTTTGGAGCGTCTGAATTCGGGTCCATTTTGCATTCAAGATAGTGCCCTTTTGTTCTTTCTGGACTTGCCCACGTCTCTGGGCGAAGAACTGAGTCAGTGTGTTGAAGAACGTTTAAAATTGTCGAATAAGCTTAATTCTTCCAAAGGACAGAGAAAAGTTCTTGTCTTGTTTGCTTTAGTTAATCTTGTTCTACATATGTCGAGTGATTATTACTCTCAGTTTCATGATCGATTGATGCCAATGATACAAGGGGTCTCGGGTTTTCTTGAAAATGAAATTGAGGAGGAAAATGCACTAAAATGTCTCAAGAAGTTAGGAGAGTTAGCTCTGGCAGAGCCAAGGTTTTTCGACTTGCATTTGGATCAAGTGTTTGATGCAATGCTTACAATTGATGAAAATAATAGGTTGGAAGAAGAAACAAGATTATTTCCTGTATTTCTGTTGTATGTTTTTGATGATATTTCGATAAGAAGTGTAGGCGAGATGATTCTACGAAGGTTTTCTTCTGTGTTGGTTCGGATGATTTCACTTATCCCCGATGGATCGAGTGATTTTCTTTGCGGATTAACTTTTATGAACAGGCTTCAAAGGGTAAGGGGTGAAGATATGGCTTTTTTACTCGATATAGAAACACTAAAAGATATGGATGATTCATCAGAATGGCGGAAACGATAAGCAGCAGTTAATATCATCGGTGTCACTGCAAAAGGATGTGCAGAGGTATATGCCTAAATTTATGACTTCTCCTCTCTAAGATATGTGTTGTTGGATAATATCTTGGTTTGCCCAATTTTGAGCTCCCATGTTGTGTTGTCCATTATCAAAATGTTCAGCTCATCGTACCCATTGGATCAGAATTAATTTTCTCATCGTTTTTGTTTGTTAACTTTCAACACTCTGGCTTGACATAGAGAAACTATCCAGCCTAATAACATGTTATATAGTGTGGTTCTGCAAAGCCTGAAATCTTCTGCGTATTAATCGCATTTGGATAAGTAGGTTTCCCTTTGAACTTTCAGTAGTGAACATATGTCGGATATACTCGGTATAGATTTGATATGTTTGAACTATAGAGCTTTGGTGTATACCTATACAACCACATGTCACACAATCAACCTTTTAACTGTCTTTGATTCTCATTGTTTTGCTCATTTTAGCCATGAACGCAATTTGATTTTATAAGTGTGTAGAGAACTGGCCTTACAAAATTCTCCTTGAAGTGGCTTACACTTTACAGTTACATAGGCGATTACTAAACGTGTAATCCCGTAGATACACTATTTGATTATTCTATATCAAACTTAGAAACCATTAAAAAATAGTAATACTTTATCCTGGTACTAAACATTGTCTTCATCTGAGAATAGACCAATATTTTATTTTGACAATGTTGAACCGTCAATCACAACTTTGTTTTCTCATTGAACCTAGATCTTGGGATCTCCAGTCTTTTAGGTAGATTTACCACCATGTTGACTTGTCCTTGGCCATAGTCCCATTCTCTTTGATGATTTCTCATCTCCCTCTCTAGTTAGGTCTTTTGTAAGTAGATCTGACACATTATCCTTTGACTTTACATAGTAAATTGTGATAATTCCACTAGAGAGTAGTTGTCTAACGATATCATATCTTCATCGAATGTGATGAGATTTCCCATTTTACATAACGCTCTTAGCCCTTCCTATTGTTGTTTGACTATCGCAATGTATGCAAATAGGTGCCAATGATTTGGTCCAACATGGGATGTCTTCTAGGAAGTTCCGGAGCCATTCAACTTCTTCACCGGCTTTTTCTTAAGCTATAAACTCAGACTCCATTAATGAGCGACCGATACATGTCTATTTGGATGACTTCCAAGATACTATTCCTCCTCTAATAGTCAACACATATCCACTTGTGGACTTGATTTCTGTTGATTCGGTGATCCAATTTACATCACAATACCCTTCAATAATCATAGGATATGAATTGTAATGCAAAGTCCAATCTTGGGTGTATTTCAAATATACCAAAACTCATTTCATTGTCATCCAATGATTTTGGTCGGGATTACTTGCGTATCAACTTAGTTTACTTATGGCACAAGCTATATCTAGTATTGTACAATTCATGATGTACACCAAACTTCCCAACACTCTAGCATACTCCGTTTGATACTTGCTTTTCCCTTTATTCTTCACAAGAGCATGATTTAAATCAATTGGATTTCTTGCTACTTTAAAGTTCAAATACTTGAATTTTTCAAGTACCACATTGATGTAATGAGTTTGAGATAGTGCTAGACCTTGAGGAGTCCTGTGAATTTTAATGCCTAAAATCAAATCCTCCACTCTTAAGTAAACATATCAAACTTGCTAGCAAGCATACGCTTAGTAGCATTTATGTTGGAAATGTCTTTAATCATTATCAACATATCATCAACATATAAACAAGCAATGACAATGTGATTTAGAGTGTTCTTAATATAAACATATTTATCACACTCATTAATCTTAAATCCATTTGACAACATTATTTGGTCAAATTTTGAATGTCATTGTTTGGGTGCTTGATTTAGTCCATAAAGTGACTTAACAAGTCAACATACCTTCTTTTCTTTTTTTGGAATTACAAATCCTTTGGGTTGATCCATGTATATTTCTTCCTCCAGTTCTCCATTTAAGAAGGTTTTCTTCACATCCATTTGATGAATTTGAAGACCATACACGGCGGCTAATGCTATCAACACTCGAATAGATGTGATTCTTATTACCGGCGAGTACGTGTCGAAATAATCAAGACCGTCTCATTGTCTAAATCCTTTGACAACTAGTCTTGCCTTATATTTATCAATAGTGTCAATATATTTCATTTTCCTTTTAAAGATCCATTTAGAACGTAATGTTTTGTTTCCTGGAGAAAGATCAACCAATTCTCATGTATAATTATTCAATATAGATTCTATGTCACTATTGATTGCCTCTTTCCAATATTGTGCTTCTGATGAAGACATTGCTTCCCTAAAATTTTGAGGCTCATTTTCTACTAAAAATGTCAAGAAATCAGGATCAAAGAAAGTTGATGTCTTTTGACGTTTGCTACGTCTTGGATTCTTCTCATTAGGTATACTTTCCTTTGATTCTTTCCGAGATCGTTTAGATCTTTCGCTAGATGACTAACATTCATTCTTATACGGATAATGTTTTAAAAAAATTCAGCATTATCTCATTCAATTATCGTATTCACATGAATGTCAGGATTTTCTTATTTATGAACCAGAAAATGATATATTTTGCTATTGGTAGCATATCCAATGAAAACACAGTCAACTATTTTCAGTCCTATTTTAATCTTTTTGGGTTTAGGAACCTGTACTTTAGTCAAACACCCCCACACTTTAAAGTATTTCAAGCTGGGGTTCCATTTTATCTATTTTTCAGAACTTATCAACATGACATTCATCATCTCCTTTAATATTCTATTTTTTCTTTCGGCAATTCCATTGGATTAGGGTGAACATGGGGCAGTTGTGTCACTCTCCAAATTAGTAATGACGGACAAGAACCGTATACACTTACTTTACAAACACTCTGTGACATATACGAGATTATAGAATAATAACGAGCAGGATATCTAATATGAGTTGTATATATACACGAGGGAGTTATACTAACAAAAACTGTACAATACACTGTTGCATGATGTCCATAAAGCCTCTAGTTAGTTTAACACACTATACTACGAATAACTAGTTGGCATAAGGTCTGACATACCCAACTAGAGACCTGTACATATAATCAAAAATACTAGACATAAACTGGCTCCGAAGAGAGATGGAACTCACCAAAATATCAGCTGAAAACGGCAATAGAGCCTAACGTGGACACATCTGCTATCCTGTGAAACTGAGCCTGCATCAATAGTATTTGACAATGTTGAGACGTCAGTACATATACAACATGTATTGGTATGAAAGCAGATAGAATAACAGCTGAACAAGTCCGAAAGCTCATATGAATCAAATACCAAAGTGAAAGAAGTATGAGCATACAAGTAAGACATATACGATATGAAATTGTAACCTATACACTAACTTTATTAGATTGTCGTATAATGTCCAGGAGGGCATTCATTATAATATAGAACCTATAATTTGCCTAGGAGATGTTCTCAAACTATCTGTAGTACAAATAATCATAGGATGGCCTATCGAAGGAAATTTGAATCACATATAAGGCGTACGTCGCCCAAATACATATGACTATGATTTATATGTATAACTGTAATCACAGTCTAATAAGAGGTACGCCCTTCCAGGGGCTCACTATGAGGGTATGCCCGCAAGCAATATATGTCATATGTTGGCTCGAGTCAGGGGAAAGAGTGCATGATGTTCCAGCTGACTCCAAATACAAATGATGCCACAAAGGTGGGTATGCCCCAATGTTTGGGCTCACTATAATGGTATAGTCTCGATCCTGTACATAGAATCACATCGAGAGCATATGCCAAGTAAACCTATGTACCCTTCCGTCATTAACGTTTATCAAATAATGCCTCAAAGGCCTATGACATGTGAATTATGGCAATGGTCATTTAGCTACTACATGCAAGTGTAACTATGATATGGATATTTACTTCCATTGTAACGTGTAACATATATATGCATATACCATGTGGCCTAAGAATATCAAGTAAAGGAACTTATGATAATATTGAATCTTATAAAGATTTGATATAAAGAGAGAAGATTGGATGCTTATAGGCTTGATGGTAGGAAGAGGGAATGATATATAAAACACCTGAAAGCCTACTTTCATATCCTATGAGAACTAGATTGACGTTTATAAAAAGGAGCACATGACGTAGGTGGTGCCTTAGTGGCGAGGGGAGGTTTAGCTTTACATACCTTAGTGCTTTACTATCTACGATGATACTCCGAGCTTCAAACAATACAACCCGCGCAAGTGTAGTCCTTATCCTTCCAACTACTAGTACCGGCTATTCGATAGACAACCTACTAATTATAAGGATAATGTACGACCATCAATAACCCATATGTGCATTTAACAATTATTCCAATAGGGTTCACTTATATTCGAAATTAATCGAATTTCTTACTAAGAATCCAAAATGAATTCTTTAGTTTCCAATTTATAAAATTCAATGCTAAATCCATCCAATTGATAGGAATTCGAAAAATCCCATTTTTATCAAAATTTCACTTTTTCCCTCTTCTCTCATGAACCCACTTCGAAAAGTAGGGAAAAGATTCAAATTAGATATCCCCAAATACTTCTCTATAATCATACTCGAAAATAGGATAAAGAATTTACCTCTTGGAGTTCAATTCCAAATTTAGATTATTGAAATCACTCCTTGAAGACCCTTTCAATATTGTGACAAAAATACTTTCTTCCCTTCTTCCTCTAATTGTTCTTGGATGCCGAGAGAAAGGAGGAGAAATAGTACTAGTACTACGGCTTCTGAACGTTTCTTGTTTTCCTTAGATAAAGCTTTGGCCCCTTTCACTTTTTTTTTTAAAGCACAAGCACTGCCTAACATTTTTTCCAAACCAACATCCTTTCTTTTTCTTTGTCACTTATCTTGGTAAATTCTAGGAAGCCATAGTGGCCCCCGCTTCCACATAGTAAAGTTAATATTAAATTCCTCTCTTTTTTTTCCACAAATAACAAACATACTAATATTATATATATATATATATATATATAAATATTCTACACCATTTACTAATGCACCGTAATTCTCTTTATAGACTCAGAGTTGTACTTGTTTAAGGTATTTACTTAATTAGAAATTTTTTGAGGTATTACAATCTCCCCCACTTAGGATCATTCTTCCTCGAATGATGCTTGTATCTTACTTTTCATTCCACAACTATCCAAGAAATCCACAAGATCATTTAACCCACTTCGGTCTCACTTTATCCCATCATAAGGCCTCAAAATTTGGCTAACTCTCTAAATTTCCAAAAATTTTGCCAGAGTTTCCTTTGTAAATAGGCCTATCAGCAACCTGTCAGCTAACCAGAATACATCCAAATACTCTTCACAGAGCATCACAACAAATATAATACTCAACAGACAATACACGAGGCTACACTTGGCCTTAAATTCAACAAATAATACATGAGGCTCCTCTTGGCCTTAAACTCAAATAAAAGTCATAACCAATGATGTAACTTACCTTATACTCTGTATACACACTCTATATCCATGTAAATCTTAAGAATACTAGGCACACATCACATACCTAAACATATCAAGTAAGAGTCAATGTCA
The DNA here is from genome assembly GCA_031232105.1 of Capsicum rhomboideum. Taxonomy (NCBI): domain Eukaryota; kingdom Viridiplantae; phylum Streptophyta; class Magnoliopsida; order Solanales; family Solanaceae; genus Capsicum; species Capsicum rhomboideum. The sequence continues at coordinate 156,840,893 of CP124714.1, forward strand.
ACAAAATAAAATATAGTAGAAACTAACGATCATGCAAAGGGACAAGTAGTTTAAGAACCTTCTAATGGTTACTGGAACAAGTATGGATATTTAGTTTTCATATCCGCTTCTAATTCCTAAGCGGCTTCTTCTATGTCTTGAGTCCTTCAAAGCACTTTAACCGAAACTATGTCTTTAGTTCTCAACTTTCTTACCTACCGATCTAATATAGCCACGGGGACTTCCTCAAATGATAAGTCTTCCGCAGGCTCAATACCCTCTGTAGGAATGACGTGTGAAGGTTCTCTTAAGCATTTACGTAGCATAGACACATGAAAGACGGGATTTACTGCAGCTAACTCTGGAGGTAATTCTAACTCATACGCTACAAGGCCAATTTTGCAAATAACTCTATAAGGCCCAATATACCTGGGACTCAGTTTACCCTTCTTTTTGAATCGCATAATGCCTTTCATAGGCGACACCTTCAAAAATACCAAATCATCAATTTGAAATTCTAAATCTCTACGTCGCATATGACTTTTGCCTACTCTGAACAGTCTTTAACCACTCTCGTATCAACTTAACCTTCTCAATGGCTTGATGGACTAAATCTGGTCCTAATACCTGAGTCTCGCCTACTTCGAACCAACCAATAGGCGATCGACATCGTCTCCCATATAGAGCTTCGAATGGAGCCATACCAATGCTGGAATGATAGTTGTTACTATAAGCAAATTCTATCAAGGGCAAATGATCATTTCAATTACCTTTAAAGTCTAGCACGTAAACTCTTAACATGTCTTCGATCTTCTGACTGGTGCGCTCGACTTGGCCATCTTTCTGCCGATGAAATGCAGTGCTAAGATTCACCTGTGTACCCAAACTCCTTGGGAATGATTTCCAAAAATGTGCTGTAAACTGGGCACCTCTATCTGAAATAATGGACATCGGGGTCCCATGTAGGCAAACAATCTCTTTTATATATAACTTGGCATAATCTTCAATCGCGCTGGTAGACTTAATAAGAAGAAAATGGGCTAATTTCGTCAGACGATCAACTATTACCCAAATAGACTCATGTTTTCGATAAGAAAAAGGTTAACCTGTGATGAAATCCATATTGATAGCATCCCATTTCCACACTGGAATACTAAAGGTTTGAGCTAGGTCGTCGGGCCTCTGATACTCGGCTTTCACTAGCTGACAATTAGAGCACTGTGCCACATACTCTGCTATATCTTTCTTCATGTCGTTCCACCAGTAAATCTCTTTAAGATCATGATACATCTTCATAGAGTCGGGATGAATTGAATAATAGGAGCAATGTTCCTCAGCCATAATCTATTATCTCAATCCATCTACATCTGGTACACATAATCTACCTCGACACCTTAAAGTGTCATCGCCTGCTAGCTCAAATGCTGTGACTCGATGTTGTTGAATTCCCTCTTTGTACTGGAGAAATAAAGGATCATAATACTGACTCTATTTCATCAATGCTACAATTGATGACTCAGCTGTATTGAATACCATAACGCTACTATCTTCGGAATCTATGAGACGGACTTCTAAGCTGGATAATCTATGAACATCTCTGGCCACTTCCCTCTAAACAAGTTACATATGTGCTAGACTACCTATGGATAGTCGACTAAGAGCATCCAATACAATGTTACCTTTACCTGGATGGTAGAGAATATCAACATCGCAGTCTTTCAGCAATTCTATCCACTTCCTCTGTCTCAAGTTTAGCTCTTTTTGCTTGAATAGATATTAAAGACTATTATGATCTGTAAAAATATCAACATGCACTCCATATAGATAGTGGCGCCATATTTTCAGCTCGACTACCACTACTGCAAGCTCCAAGTCATGAGTGGGATAATTCTGTTCATGCTTCATCAACTACCAAGAAGCATACGCTATAAATCTTCCATGATGCATAATAATGCAACCCAAGCCAATACCTAAAGCATCATAATACACAACATACCCTTCTGTGCCTTCTGGTAAGGCTAATACTGGCGTTGAAGTCAATCTATGTTTCAGCTCTTGGAAAATCTTTTCACAAGCATCTGACCACTGGTACTTGACTGCTTTCTGCGTCAATTTAGTCAATGGGGCAAAAATAGAGGAAAATCCCTCCATAAATTTCCTATAGTAACCAGCTAACCCCAAGAAACTATGCACCTCTATAGGGGTGGTTGGTCGAGGTCAATTCTTCACTGCTTCTATCTTCTGAAAATCTACTCTGATGCCTTCTTCAGATACCACATGACCAAGAAAATCTACTGAGGTCAACTAGAACTCACATTTAGAAAATTTAGCATACAACTGGTGCTCTCTGAGTTTCTGCAATACTGACCTCAAATGATCTGTAAGCTTAGCTTCATTACGTGAATATATCAAAATGTCATCTATAAATACAATCACGTACATAGCAAGAACAGGTTTGAAAACCCTATTCATCATATCTATGAAAGTTGTTGGAGCATTCGTCAGTCCAAATGACATGACAAGGAACTCAAAATGCCCATATATTGTTCAAAAAGCTATCTTGGGAATGTCTACTTCACGAATCCTTAACTGGTGATAACCGGACCTCAAATCGATCTTTGAAAAGCATTTAGCTCCCTGCAATTGATCGAATAAGTCATTTATTTAGGGAAGAGGATACTTATTCTTTATTTTCACTTTGTTCAGTTGCCTGTAATCGATACACATTCGCAACGTGCCATCTTTCTTGTGTACAAACAATACTGATGTACCCCAAGCTGATATATTGGGTTGAATGAAGCCTTTATCAAGTAAGTATTTCAATTGTGCCTTTAGTTCTTTCAATTCTGTAGGCGCCATCCTATAAGGTGTAATTGATATCGATTGAGTACCGGGATCTACATCAATACCAAAATCGATCTCTCTGATGGAAGGTAATCCATGAAGTTCATCAGGAAACACATATGGATACTCATCCACCACTGGTACAGATTAGAGAGTCTGTGACCTATTTTTTGGCTTTAAGGTCTTTCACTTGGACTAGGTGATACAAACACCCCTTTGCAATACGCTTTCGTGCCTTAAAATAGGAAATAAACCTCCCTCTACGCATCATAGAATTACCCTTCCACTCCACGACTGGCTCTCCTGGGAAATAGAATCGGTCCATCTTGGGTCGACAATCAACTATAACATAACAAGAGGATAACCAATCCATACCCATAATAATATCAAAGTCGACTATTTTAAGTTCAATCAGATTAGCCAATGTTGCACGAACACATACTATCACCACGCAATCATAATAGACCCGTCTAGCTATGATAGACTCACCTACTGGAGTCAATACTGTAATGGTTCACATAAAAAATATGGCTCTATTCAGAATTTCATAGCAACAAATGGAGTAACATATGACAAGGTAGATCCTGGGTCTATCAAATTATATAAATCATGTGAAAAGTCAGCTAAGGTACTTATGATCACATCTGGAGATGCCTTTGAATCTTGCCGACCAGCTAGTGCATACATAAGATTCGGGCCAGAGCTCGAACCGGACCCTCTACCTCTACCAGATCCTCTACCTGCTGGTGCTTGAGGACCGCGATAAGAAGAAGGTACTGATGATGAGAAGGCTGATGCAGACCTTATAGGCTGTGATCGATCTCCTCTACCTCTATCTTTGAACTGAGGATAATCTCAAACCATATAACCCTCTACACCATGCCAATAACACACATTTGATCCACGTCGACACTCCCCTTCATATGCTCAGCTGTCACGCCCCGAATCCCATCGAGACATGATTGGCACCCGTAGCCGATAAGGCCCGAGAGAACCAACCTTTGCCTATGCTCAATCATATTCATAACCACCATTGCATAATATTATGAAATACGAATAAAGGAGAACATGGGACATATTTAGGCATACATATGAAACTTGGCCGTTGAGGCCATCCAGTCAAAACAACATGTGTCTGTGTCTTTTACACTATTACACCCACATCGGTCTACAAAAGCCTCTAACAAGAGCATTGACCAAAATGAACCATAAGTCGGGACAAGTCCCCGCTTTACACATTATGTACAATACCAAAACATATATACACTCTGACTCGGAGAAGCCCCGAATGAGCTGGAGCTCACCAAAGAGCCGCTAACAGTGGCAATCTACTGAGGAGGCCTACTGGGACCTGCGCCTGCAGCAAGTAAGGTAAATTCCCCGAGAGGGGTCAGTACGAAATAAGTACTGAGTATGCAAGGCTCAGATGAAACTATACAACACATGAATATTTCAATGAATATGTCAATGAACTCAAAACATATGAATACTCGATGTGAATAAGTCACCATGTTATTCTTTGGAAACCATGTGGATTGCTTTCATTCTTTTTATTACTTTCTTTATCTCAATGCTCACATGTCATACATATCACAATGTACCCGGGCCCCGACTGATCAGTGGGTCTTTTATATCATCATATAGGGATCTAGTCGAGCTAGGCTTATGCCCCTAGACTTGCCACCCTTGGGATCGAGTCGAGCTAGGCTTACGCCCCTAGACTTGCCACCCTTGGGATCGAGTCGAGCTAGGCTTACGCCCCTAGACTTGCCACCCATAAATCCATATCTCGGGATCGAGTCGAGCTAGGCTTACGCCCCTAGACTTGCCACCCGTACTTGATCATTGACCACATTTGCATTACTTTGATCTTTACTTTGAGATTGATACTTTGATAGTCATAACATCACTTTGGAACTTTGGAACATAACATTGTTGGAAACTTTGAATCATTGACCAATGAGTGAAGAACATGTGAACAAATATCAATGAGAAATATAACATACCTAGCACCATGATACCATTGGAACCATTGGACAATAATCCATGAACAAGAGACACAAGTATAGGCACTATTGGAATATTGGAACATAGCCTTATTTGACCTTTCGGAACATTAACCATGAATATGAGAAATGAGATTCACAATTGATCAATGAGTAGGAAATACATGACAATGACCATAGATAAGTGCATATGGGATACCTTAGTACATTTCGGAATAGAACTAGAGAAATGTCAATGTGAACACTATTGGCCGTAGAAAGATACGGACAAAGTAACCTTGCATACCTTGGATGCACAATACGAAAAGACAACCTTCGATGCGTATACAATGATCCCTCTCCTTCACTCTACAACATACATACATAACGAATTCACGTTAACCACGAATTACTTTACAAATGCATGCAATGTCAATGAATTACATGTTTGCCTTTAAACATGTCATTTCCCCTTGACAAAACCATTGATCATACTATTATTTCACAAATTCCATAATATTCCCAACATTGACCAATACATAAAAATTAACACATTTCACCACAATACTTCTCCTTTACACTTTCTTATCCATAACACATCACAAATAATCCATCAAAACACCTTAATTCAACTCATAACACATATCGGCCAAAATCCCAAAATTCCCACTTTTAGACAAGAACAAGTGTAATGCCCAAAATAACACCATACATGTTCATATTTTGTCCATACCATGCTTTTTCATCAAAGGCACAAGGCCTAATTCACACTTGAATTCCATATACCACAAATCTCATACAAAATCACCAAGTACCATGACCAACTTTTCCAAGCACAACCAACATGATATACATATTCTTTTATGCATATAAGATATTAATCCATGAAAATAAATACTTACCAAGGCTTGGAATATGTTGATCTTGTCCAAGAAGTCCCAAGGAATTATTTTGCTTTAGGGTTTGGAAATGAGAAATGTTGAGAAAAATGTGTTAAAGGCATGAGAGGTCTTGTATAATAAAAATCTGATTTGCCTCTTTATATAGGCCTCTCATGTTGTCCTTAGCCAATTCTTGGCATTTAATAATATGTCTAGAAGGTCAAATGGAAGAATGGGTCTTTTGACCCATTTGGGCCATGGATTTCTTCCACTTTTGGGCCTTAATTTGGCCCAAGAAGACATATCCATTTAACCCAACAAGTTTCATGCATTATTAACCATATCTCTCATGTTTATATAATTCCATAAGGTCACGACAATATTCCCTTAAAAGATTCTCATTCGTCCTTTCGATCGCAAAAATAGGCATTCTAGTCGCCCTTGGTTTCATTGGACATTTTGGATCACTATTCACCTTTCGTGATTTGATCATGTAGGAGTATGTAGGAGTGTATTGAAGTGTTTTACTCTTTAACAATGCTCAAATAACTCCAAAGAATCAAAAGAAACCATCTAGAAATCGTCGTAGACTTGCGTTACGAAACGACTCCGGAAAGGCCTAGTTTTTGTTCCTTGCGCCACACCCCCTGAAACAGGGTAGTGGCGCAAGAATTGGGCCTGATCTGAAGTTTATTCAGGCTGGTGGCTTGCGCCACACCCCTGAAATAGGGTAGTGGCACAAGTTTCAGCATTTTGCTGAAATTTCCGGCCACTAATCCGACGTTTACGTATCGTCCAATCCTTTATCCAAACACTACAAAATACTTACTTAGTGATCTTAACCATCAAGTAAACATGACTTAAAGTCACCAAATGAGGTTAGAATATGTACGAATTCTTACCCAAATGCTCCATGAAATCACAACACACCTCCTACGATGATCTAATCGCACATGTTAAGTCCGATATCAAATGTTTCACCAATAACACTATAAAACACATATGCATGGCATCTCAACACCTATGTAGATATGATCCCAAGGTATCAAGTGAGGTTATAAAGTATGGGGTGTTACATTCTTCCCCCCTTAGAAACATTCGTCCTCGAATGTTAACAACAGTGTCGTATATACAACAAATGCATCTTTACTTTAACATACCTATACACATTCACATAATGCTTTTAAATACTTACTTGTCATTGTTCCACCTCCGCACTGTGTACTTCTTGGTCCATTTGAAATAAGTGGGGATACTTTGATTTCATCATTTCTTCCGCTTCCCATGTGATCTCCTCTACTTGTTGATTTCTCCAAAGGACTTTTACGGATGCTATGTCTTTATTTCTCAATCTCTTTACTTGTCGATCTAGGATAGCAATGGGCACTTCTTCATAAGTGAGATCCTCTGTAACTTGAACATCCTCTACGGGAATAATACGAGACGGATCTCCTATGCATTTCCGAAGCATCGACACATGAAAGACCGGATGGACTGAGGAAAGTTCTTGAGGTAAGGATAATTCATATGCGACTTGCCCAAATCTTCTAATAACTTCATATGGGCCTATGTAACGTGGACTCAATTTTCCTTTCTTTCCGAACCGCATTACCCCTTTCATTGGTGACACCTTTAAAAACACCCAATCACCTATGGCAAATTCAAGCCCTCTTCTTCTAATATCGGCATATGACTTGTGACGACTTTGAGCCGTTTGTAATCGCTGTTGGATCACTTTGACTTTCTCCATAGCCTGGTGCACCATATCCGGCCCAAGTAAAGCAGTTTCACCTGCTTCAAACCACCCAATTGGTGATCTACATTTTCTTCCGTACAAAGCTTCATAAGGTGCCATCTGAATACTTGAATGATAGCTGTTGTTATAAGCAAATTCAATAAGAGGCAAATGGTCATCCCAACTGCCTTGAAAATCCAACGTACATGCTCATAGCATATCTTCAAGTGTCTGAATAGTACGTTAGGCTTGTCCATCAGTCTGAGGATGGAAAGCCGTACTCAAATTCACCTGAGTACCCAAACTCCGCTGAAAAGATTTCCAAAAGTGTGCTGTGAACTGTGCTCCTCTGTCTGATATGATCGAAAGTGGAATACCATGCAATCGTACAATCTCTTTCACATACAACTTCGCATAATCCTCGGCTGTATAGGTCGTCTTGACAGGTAGAAAATGCGCCGACTTGGTAAGTCGGTCCACTATGACCCATATGGAATCAAACTTCCGCAATGTACGAGGCAAGCCCGTAATAAAATCCATATTAATCATATCCCACTTCCAGACTGGAAGATTGATACATTGCATGTAACCTCCCGGTTTCTGATGTTCCACTTTCACTTGTTGACAATTTGGGCACTGCGCGACAAATTCTGCAATGTTCTTTTTCATGTTGCCCCACCAATACACCTCTTTCAATTCATGGTACATTTTAGTAGCACCCGGATGAATGGAATAGCGCGAATGGTGCGCCTCTGTCATTATTCGTGTCCTCAGCTGATCTACATCCGGTACACATATTCTCCCTTGACATTGAAGCACCCCTTCCGGTGTAATCTCAAATGCCTTGGTCAAATTCTGCTGCACATTCTCCTTTAGCTGTAATAAAATAGAATCCGCATACTGTTTCTCTTTCACTTCAGCTATCAAGGAGGATTCTGCTGCATTCTGCACCATAACTCTATCATCTGAAGTTTCAATAAGGCGAACTCCCAAGCTGGCTAATTGATTCAAATCTTTGATTATCTCACGCTTTTCATTCAACTGACCACTAGTGCTTTCGACTGCCTTACGGCTCAATGCATCAGCTACGACATTTGCTTTGCCTGGGTGATAAAGAATATCAATGTCATAATCTTTTAAAAGCTCTAACCACCTTCGTTGCCTCAAATTGAGTTCCTTCTGCTTAAAAAGATATTGCAAGCTTTTGTGATCCGTATAGATGTCAACATGAACCCCATATAAATAATGACGCCATATCTTTAAAGCAAAAACTACTGCTGCCAATTCAAGATCATGTGTGGGATAGTTTTTCTCATGTGGCCGCAACTGTCGTGAGGCATATGCGATCACCCTACCATGCTGCATCAACACACATCCGAGACCAATCCCGGAAGCATCACAATACACTGCATAGCCCTCTATGCCTTCAGGAAGAACTAACACTGGTGTAGAAGTCAACTTATCTTTCAATTTTTGGAAACCTCTTTCACATGCGCCATTCCATTGAAATTTAATTGCCTTGTGAGTTAACTTTGTCAATGGTGCTGCAATAGAAGCAAACCCTTCTACAAATCTTCGGTAATAACCTGCCAGACCCAGAAAATTGCGAATCTCTGTGGGTGTCGTAGGTCTTGGCCAGTTTTTCACTGCTTCAATCTTTTGGGTATCAACCTGTATGCCTTCATCTGATACAATGTGACCCAAGAACGCGACTGATTTCAACCAAAACTCACATTTGGAGAATTTTGCATACAACTTACGCTCACGGAGAATTTGCAACACTTGCCGTAAGTGATAAGCATGGTCTTCTGATGATCTTGAATAAACAAGAATGTCATCTATAAATACTGTCACGAACACGTCTAGGAATGGCTTAAACACCCTTTTCATCAAATCCATAAAGACAGCCGGTGCATTTGTTAGCCCAAATGACATAACTAAAAATTCATAATGGCCATACCGTGTTCGGAAAGCTGTCTTGGGTACATCCTCCTCTTTAACTCTGACCTGATGGTAACCCGACCTCAAGTCAATTTTTGAAAAACACCTGGCACCCTGTAACTGATCAAACAAATCATCAATACGAGGGAGGGGATATTTGTTCTTGATCGTTACTTTATTCAGTTGCCGATAGTCGATGCACATTCTCAAGGTGCCATCTTTCTTTCGCACAAATAATACCGGTGTAAACCGCAAACAATACTCTTTGACACTAAGATTACCCTACCTTAGAGACAGAAATTCATATACCCTTGCCTTTCTGAGCTCTAATGGCATGAAATGATTCATGAAGGCCCTCATTAAGTCTGTCCAGACTACTGGGGGAGCATTCTTACCCCTTGAGGCTACCCACATATCATACCAATCAACAACAACCTTTTTCAATCAATAAGAGGCCAGTTCCATAGCATCTGTGTCCGATACCTGCATCACCCTACAAATTCTATGAGTCTCATTAATGAACTGTTGAGAGTCCTCTACAAGATTAGAACCTGTGAATTCTGGCGGATTCATACGGAGGAAATCTTTGATCTTAGATTCGGCTACCCCTCCCTGAGAAGCAATATGCATATCCATATTCTGTCTCTGGGCTTGAGCAACTACCAATTATGTAAGCAACTGAGTCAATCCTCTGAGATCCTGATCTGAGGCACCTGGTGGCGGGATATGAACTACTGTTGGTACCACTGGAGGTGCAGAAACCCCTACGGGTCCTTCTGTCCTGGGCAGTTGAGAACCTGGAAGTATAAAACCCACCAAACTTTCTTGAGTCCTATTCATATCCACCAATACGGGAGATTGCCCTGTAGTGGTTTCCTCTTGAGTGGTGCTAGTAATGGCCTGTTGGGCTGCTTTATCCTTTTCTGTAGCAGACATGGTCTGTATCACAGATAAGTAAAATATGAGTCAGAAGTAACTTTCTATGATTTAGCCCTATTGCACGATCTAGATTATAAATGAAGGTCAAATTCCTAAATATCTATGCAGTCCCTTAATTATAAATGTGGCGCGCAACACATCAATAAGTAAGGTCCTACTAGACACGGCTTCATAGACTCCCTGGGACAACTGAACCTAGGCTCTGATACCAAGTTTGTCATGCCCCAAATTGGTAATGACCGACAAGAACCGTATACACTTACTTTACAAGCACTTTGTCATATATACGATATTATGGGATAATAACGAGCAGGATATCTACTATGCGTTGTAAATATACAAGAGAGAGTTATACTAACAAAAACTATACAATACACTACTGCATGATGTCCATGAAGCCTCTAGTCAGTTTAACACACTATACTACGAATAACTAGTTGGCATAAGGCCTGACATACCCAACTAGAGACCTATACATATAATAAAAAATACTAGACATAAACTGGCTCCGGAGAGAGATGGAGCTAACCAAAGTATCAACTGAAAACGGCAATAGAGCCTAATGTGGACATCTACTATCCTGTGAAACTGAGCCTGCATTAATAGTATGTGACAATATGGAGATGTCAGTACATATACAATATGTACTGGTATGAAAGCAGACAGAATAACATCTGAACAAACGCGGAAGCTCATATGAATAAAATACCAAAGTGAAAGAAGTATGAGCATACAAGTAACACATATATGATATGAAACTGTAACCAATGCACCAACGTTATTAGTTCATCGTATAATGTCCAGGAGGGGCATTCATTATAATAAAAAATCTATAATTTGCCTAGGCGATGTATTCAAACTATCTATAGTACAAATAATCATAGGATGGCCTACCAAAGACGATCTGAATCATATATAAGGCGTACGTCGCCCAAATACATATGACTATGATTTATATGTATAATTGTAATCACAGTCTGATACAAGGTATTCCCTTTCAGGGGCTCACTATGAGGGTCTGCCGGCTGGCCATATATGCCATATGATGGCTAAAGTCAGGGGAAAGAGTGCATGAGGTTCCAGCTGACTCCAAATACAAATGATGCCACAAAGGAGGGTACGCCCCAATGTTTGGGCTCACTATAATGGTCTAGTCTCGATCTTGTGCACAGAATCACATCGAGCGCATATGCCAAGTAAAACCTATGTACCATCCCGTCGTTAACGTTTATCAAATAATGCCTCAAAGGCTAATGACATGTGAATTATGGTAATGGTCATTTAGCTACTACATACAAGTGTAACTATGTTATGGATATTCACTTCCATTCGTAATGTGTGACATATATATACATATACCATGTGGCCTAAGAATTTCAAGTAAAGGAACTTACGATAATATTGAATCTTGTAAAGATTTGACATAAAAAGAGAAAAGTGTATGCTTATAGGCTTGATGGTAGGACGAGGGAACGATCTATAAAACACCTGAAAGCCTACCTTCATATCCTATGAGAACTATATTGATGTTTATAAAAAGGAGCACATGACGTAGGTGGTGCCTTAGTGGCAAGGGAAGGTTTAGCTTTAAATACCTTAGTGCTTTACTAGCTACGATGATAATCCGAGCTTCAAACAATATAACCCGCGCAAGTGTAGTCCTTATCCTTCCAACTACTAGTACCCGCTATTCGATAGGCAACCTACTAATTACAAGGATAACGTACGTCCATCAATAACCCATATGTGCATTTAACAATTATTCCAATAGGCTTTACTTATATTCGAAATTAATTTCTTACTAAGAATCCAAAATGAATTCTTTAGTTTCCAATTTATAAAATTCAATGCTAAATCCATCCAACTGATAGGAATTCCAAAAATCCCATTTTTATCAAAATTTCACTTTTTTCCTCTTCTCTTATGAACTCACTCGAAAAGTAGGGCAAATATTCAAATTAGATATCCCCAAATACTTATCTATAATCATAATTAAAAATAGGATAAAGAATTTACCTCTTGTAGTTCTATTCCAACTTTAGATTATTGAAATCACTCCTTGAAGACCCTTTCAGTATTGTGACAAAAATCTTTTCTTTCCTTCTTCCTTTAATTGCTCCCGGATGTCGAGAGAAAGGAGGAGAAATAGTACCAATACTACGGCTGCTGAACATTTCTTGTTTTCCTTAGATAAAGTTTTGCCCCCTTTCACTTTTTTTTTAAAGCACAAGCACTGCCTAACGTTTATTCCAAACCAACTTTTTTTTCTTTGTCACTTATCTTGGTAAATTCTAGGAAGCTATAGTGGCCCCCACTTCCACATATAGTAATGTTAATATTAAATTCCTCTCTTTTTTTTCCACAAATAACAACCATACTAATATTATATATATAGTAAAGTTAATATTAAATTCATTCTTGTATTGCTTGAATGCATTAATTGTCTCATCTTTGCTATTAAGCAGATAAACATAGCAATATCGAGTGCTATCATTAATGTAAGTTGTGAAATATCTTTTTCCCACCACGAGATGGTGTTGACTTCATATCACAAATATCAATGTGAATCAATTCTAAGGGATTGAAATTTCTTTCAATAGACTTATAAGGATGCTTAGCATACTTAGATTCAACACATATTTGACATTTTGATTTATTGCACTTAAAGTTAGGCAAAACTTCTAAACTAATCAATTTTCGCAAGGTTTTGTAATTGACATGTCCTAAACGACCATGCCACAAATCATTAGACTCAACCAAGTAATAAGAAGCTTCAGCTTTATTCATTTCAACAACCATTACATCAAGTTTGAAAAAACCCTCATTTTTGTAACCCTTTCCTACATACATTTCATTCTAACTTCTTACAACTTTCTCCAAAATAAATACACGTTTAAACCCATTTTTAATGATAAGTATCGTAGACACTAAGTTTTTCCTAATAGTGGGAACATGGAGAACATTATTGAGAGTCAACACCTTGGTGGAAGTCATCTTTAGGAATATCTTCTCACTTCCTTCAACCTTGGCTGTTGCCGTATTTCCCATGAAGATCATTTCTTCGGGACCAACGGTATCATAAGTAGCAAAAGCTTCTTTGTTCGCATAAATATGTCTAGTGGCTCCTAAATCAAACCATCGTTCATTTAGATTTTCAACTAGATTGCATTCAGTAATCATAGCACATAGATTTTCAATCTCTTCAGTTGCTTCTACCATGTTTATCTGATTTTTTTTCTTTTTTAGAACTTGATAATTCGAAACTTTATGACTAACTTTACTGCAATTGTAGCACTTGCCTTTGAACCTTTTCTTGTTCTACTCTTTCCCTTGTCTATAAAACTTCTTCCTCTTCTTATTATGTGTAGCATCATCTTTAACAAGATTTGCACCCATCATTGTTGTTTTCGCATGCAACTTATTGTCCTCTTCAATCTTGAGACGAATTACAAGATCTTTCAAACTAGAAAATTAGTTTTCCAACATTCCTTCTTCAAGAACAAGAGGATCTCCATTTGAGAACTTTTGCATTTCAATTGTGGTCATCCAAAAGAACATCATTTCCTGTTAAGCTTTGAAGTTCACACCAAAAAATTTATCTGGTTTTTCTACCAATGCCATTGTCGGAGCAACATCAAAATGGCTTAATGACTTAATATTGGTTGCCGTTGGAACAACACCATTCACAACCGAATCTATTTGTTGTTCAGTTTCATTCGTCATTTTCCTGTCAAACTTTGACAAACAATTTAGTATTTCAGAATACTAACAAGAAAGACTTAATCTTTCAACAACTATTTTCTAGTCAACGATGAAGTTTTTATGTTCTTCAAATTATAAACCGAATGAACTTTGAAACCTGACAGAGTTTTTATGTTCTTCAAATCAAAATCAAATTCAAACACAGTACAAAACCAAAAGGTTTTAATCTCCAGAAATCAATACAGAGAGTTCAATGAATCGGTGAAGTTTTTATATTCTTCAGCTAAGTTAATAAATGGAGTAGAAAATCGTAAGATTTTAATCTCCAACCAAACCAAAATAAAAGAGAAAAGATGAATCTCTATACAAAATAAAACAACATAAAATTGTTGTTTTTTTTTTCAAAGAACACACAAAGTTCTAAAATGTGTTTAGGAAAATCAATACCCACATTCACCAAATACTGTCAAATATTGCATAATGAGAAACTTATATTCCAGAGACTCGGCGTGCATTTAAACCAAAGAAAATTGTAACCTTTTCCAACTATTCTTTCGTTTAAAATCAATGGCCAGCACTTTGTAAGGATATTCAATATTAATCTCCTATAGATAGGCAGATAATATATAACGAACTCAAAAATTGTTAAATTTCTTAAGCTTGTTGTTATTCCCGCGTTCAAAATATATAGCAAACCAGAAAATATAAATCCGAAAAATAGAAAAGTAATGAACTTATTAAAATATTCGAGTCCACAATTTTCTTGTGTGTCCTTAAGGAATTTAAACACCCCACTGTACCCGAGGTTATGGATTACTTCCTCCCAGAATAAGACAGATATACCTATTATTGGTGTAGCGGTACCTCAAACGCCAATAACTTCATCGAACTCAAAGTCAGAAACAAATCACACACAAACTCTATATTTATTTGTAAGAAAATATGCAGATGAAGTTCAAAATTTTTGAATAATTAAAAACTGAGGCTAGTCCTCTCAATTTATAGCCAATGAAGATGTGCTTGGAAAAGTCACAACCTATCGGAAGAGTCACAACCCATCGAAAGAGTCACAACCCATTGGAAAGGTCACAACCATTCAAAGTGAAAAGGTGCCTTTTAACATGCGCCCTTTCTTTTTGTGTCTATTCATTTTCCATTCACACCTCTTAAAAACCCAACATTCCCTACTCTAGCTGGGTGTCCATTTAAACTTTGCCATTGTAACATCTTTATATCTCCTCACAATCTCCATAGTATGAGGCAAATGCCACTTTCAAGAAAATCATGAATCTGCTTGCTGCTTCAAAAGTATACTGCATTTAGTGCAGTCACTAGCCCAGAAACAGTAAAATGGACACCGTTTCTTTGATGTTGCTGTGCATATTCTGTTAGATGAATGTGGAGAACTACAATGACTAAACCTAGATTAGACATTTGGAATTTGAGTACGACGCAAATTCAGATCAGCAAAATCGATGATTATCTTGTTGGAAAAAAAAAACATAAGAACGATGCTACTTTTTATTTTAATTAAAGAAGAACGATGCTACATGAATGCTTTAGTACTGATTTTGGAAAAACTGTGATCAAACAGTTTGGATTATCAGTACTTTGTTCATTCTAATTCAATTCTTAGCTATTCATGCCCAATTACAGTCATTTGGACTGGTATCTTTCCAAATGAAAACCCCAAACCAAGGAATTTATTGCCTAACTATAATCAATCAGTCATTTAAACTTTAAGCAGACATTAGTTTAACGAGGAAATGCTTCATGGAACGTTGTCACTAGTCATAACCGAGACATTCAAAATTGTACTGACATGCATTGAAGCACAAGATCTAAAATAGAGAGCGAATGGATGAATTCAAAATCAACTCTTAATAATTTTCTTAGTTATCCAATAACAGATTGGACCCGAAATCTTTTTTTGCAAATTAAAAGCAAGAACAGAAAAGCAGATTAAGCCGACACAAGTTGGGTGTATGCAAGAATCATTATGATCCAGAATCCAGATATTCCAGTCACAAGCCAATTGGTAACAACTCCTAATGTGCAAAAAGCAGATCAAATTTGTGAAAAGAATCATCATCATTTATTCAGATATTCATACTCGATATATTCCAACTTTTACAAGCTATGATATTTCTTT
This sequence comes from Capsicum rhomboideum, assembly GCA_031232105.1. Classification (NCBI taxonomy): domain Eukaryota; kingdom Viridiplantae; phylum Streptophyta; class Magnoliopsida; order Solanales; family Solanaceae; genus Capsicum; species Capsicum rhomboideum. The sequence continues at coordinate 156,857,051 of CP124714.1, forward strand.
TCCTAATTCTTGAATCATCTACAGAATTTTGCACCAAACACCTAATTCTTGAAGATATCCCAACTTCTACAAGCTAATTGGTAACAGCCCCTAATCACAAATGTATCAATATATCATTTTTGGGTCCTAATTCTTGAATCACGAGACTTAGAAAGTAATTTGAACGACCTAGGATCCCAATATAGCCCAATTTCATCACCGACACCTAAATGGAACAATCCTGTACACGATAGAGAATAGTCATCATTACGTGGCTTTCTAAAGCAAATACTTGTACCTTTATAATTTTTAGGGTCATTCTCCTCTGTTACATCCCAAACGTCAACACACACCCCATGCCGGTGTAAGACAATAAAATTCGCGACCGATAAAATAATAATCGGGACAGAAAAATACTGCAACAATCGTTTATTGATTTCAATATGTGAGTGTTACAATCTCTATGAATCCTCTGATTCTCCTTTCTAAATTAAATTCAAGGGCTTCGAGCTTAATCTTGAATTTGATGAACTTGAACTTGATTTGTGGATTTAATGAACTTGATCTTGACTCGTGAATTTGGATTCAAGGGCTGTTGAGCTTGATCTTGAATCTTCGTCTTGATCTTCAGTTGTTTATGAACTTGAATGCTTGAACTTGTAGCTTGTAGAGAAATTTGTGGTGTTTGATCCACGAGCTCTCTCTTGTTTCTTGTTCGAATTGTTCGTCCTCTTTTCTGAATTATGAGACCCCTATTTATAGTTGTAGGAAGGAAAGAGTCATGGTGAAGATGAGCTTCTTTTGGCCAATCATATTTAAGTGACATGACGCATTTTTATGGGCCTTTGATTTCACTAGGCTTGCTCCATCATTTTGACATATGACACGGTCCTATTGGCTCCTTTACTTGACTTGGCATGCCACGTCATTTGACACGTGGCGCCAAATTGGGCCTCTAGAATAAGATGACATATTGGGCTTAACCAAGTGGGCTCATTATTTGTAGCCCAAATTAATGAACTAGCCCGATGAATTTTGGACTTTAATTAAATCCATATTTATTGGACTTAAATAATTAATCCAATTATATTAATCCACCATATTTATTTGGACTAATATATTTAAAATTCATATGATCACAGCCGGTTCACCAAACTTTAACGTCAACACACCCCCCATGCCGGTTCACCAAACTTTTGGTCACGTCAAGCTTCCAGTATCTAAGAATGTACTCAAACATCTCAAAGAACGGAATCACCAGCTGTCCAGGAAACAACTCATCCTGGGTAATCTTTTTCTTGATCTGCCACGGGTTTTTCAGATCGATTTTTGGGGCAGGGTATACGTCCCTTATCTCTATTAGCTCTCGAGTCACCACCCATGGAATTTTGTTAACTTTGCAAGCTTCTTCTTCTGCTTTTGATGGAAAGAAAATGTAATAGAACGTCTTCTTCATGCTCGTCAAAGGATTTTGATCATCAGCCATTGAAGGAACTACCCATGGTGTGTTGTTAGCTTTGCACGCTTATTCTTCGTCTTTTGACGAAATAAATTTGTACAATAATGATTTAAATTCAGCCATTGACGATGAAACTGTCAATGGCTGAAGAATTGAATTGGAAATTTGTGAGAGAATTTTAGCGGGAAACAGATAGAAATATATTATTTCTTGTTAAAACTGCTTTCTGAACTTTGGGCGATTATATATATCAAATGGCACGTGATTAGCATATGCCCAGCTACTTAAACTCAAGTACCCCGTTCTATTTTACTGGTCATATTTCAGTTTTCGAGAATCAAACTGCATGAACTTTTTTAAGATGTATTTTTTCATCATATTAATATGAAAAGTATTGTAACTTATAAAGTAGTATTTTTTCATATAGTTTTCAAAAATTTAAATTTTAAATATAAAATATTGAATTTTCTAAGTCAATTTAGCTTCGAAGATTAGTTAAGTTGACTCTCGTAAAGTGAATTGTGACAAGTAAAAAGGAACAGTGGGTATATATGCAAAAGAATATATTAATTATAAATTTGTTGGTTAGTATTTTGGTGACTAGATAGGACATGACGCAACTTCAACAATTATCAAGGACAATTCTTAGGTAGAAGGTTATGGAGGACACATATTAGCTAGGGTAAAAGGTTAGTTATTGTCACGACCCGAACCGAGGCCCTGGCCTTGACGGGCTTCCCGAACCAGTGATGGTCCAAGAAGGCCCCTTAGCATTACATCATAAGCATAGTCATAATAAAAGTGCGGAAAATAGACCCATAATGAAGAAGTTCAACTAAAATGATAATTCAAATCCAAATCTTAGAATGAAACTCAAAACATTAACCATCATTGAGTCTACAAAGCCTCTAACATTGTGAATAGAAATTCTAGGCGGGACATGGCCTCGAAAATATCAGAAAACCCAAACAGTCTGAATTCAGCTAAAAACAAATCTAAGACATATGCCTTCCGAAAGATGGATGGCTCACAACTGGCTAGCTGCAACTCTGAATGTATCCTATTGCTGGGCAGGGTCTCGAGTAAGTGCTTCGGAACTTACATCATGAAAACCTGTACCGTCAGGGAAAGGTCAGTATGATAAGTACTGGCATGCAAACCGAGTAAAGGGAATTCAAAGAAGTTTATGTAATAAAATAATAATTAAAATTTGAAAAAGCTTCACAATGTAAGTCTGTCATAAAAGAGGTACGAAATAGAGAACATTTAAAATATAAAATAAAGTAATCATTTGAAATTCGTTAGTTCTGAACTATGTGGTTACACCGACATTAAGTAACCCACGGGCAATATGGGCCCAGTACTCCCCAACTGGAGGGGACTGAGTCCATGTTAGCCGCATAGACTGAGATAACATAGTTGGTCAATCATAACATAATCATAGTTGCATACAACTGCTCAAGGCAAGTATACAGTGGTCATCCAATTTTCAGGACAAGACCTCTCCACGTCAGCAAACGTGATTTTAAGTGTTGATCACAAGGACTACACTTTCTCGGTGAACCTACACAATTCTCTTTAAGCCCAATTAAAATATTTTCATTACATTTAATCGTGGAGTCTTTCATTAAGGTATTCACATTTTGGTATCGTCATACCAAGAACTTGCAAGTCACTCATATCATGCCAAATAATTTGCATTAAACATCATTTGACTCCAAAACCCTGCCTTTAAAATCATAAACATAATCATAATTGAAATTCCCATAAAAATTTCAACCATTTGAATAACACAACACCTTTCAATGATATAAAGGACGGGAAAAACATTTACATTCCTTATGAAATTTCAAAGCTTTCAAGAGACTAGAAATCATGGCTAAACATATATCAATTTAGCATTCAAACTTAAAGACATAATATTTCATTATTTTGAAATAGTCAATTCAGTCTCAAAAACCCCAATTAAAGATTGACTCATTATTCATAAAGAAAAGGGAAAAATTCATATCAAGCTTCAATAACAAAATCCCCAACCCTAGTTTCAAAATCACCATCATAATATACATAATAAATAATAATCACAATTTAGAATAGTATTTGAAATATGGAGTGTTCAAACATGCCTTTTGATGAAAAGAATTTGGGAAAGCTGGAATTTGAGCCTTGAATCTTGAACCCTAGATGTTCTTGTTTCTTTGAATATTTTGGAGGAGGAGAAGAGGATTTTATAATTGTATATCCTCTTCAAAATAAGAGCAACTGATGCTAAAAAGGTGTTTTAAGGGTGAAAGGGTCGGATCTCATAATGAGAAAATGACCAAAACGCCCCTAGAATGACCCTAAAACAAAATTCTCAGAATCAGTCCACGACTTGACCTATAGGCCGTGGAACAGTTCACGGTCCGTCGATCCAAGTCGTGGAAACCAGATGGATTTTTTAATTTGCAGGATCTAATCCACGACTTAATTCTACGGGCCGTGGAAACCCACCCACGGTCCGTAGGTCAACCCACGGTCCTTGGGTCCAGTCCGTGGAAATCAGATTATTTTTTTTAAACCTAAATTCATATAAATTTATGGGTTCTTGAGGGTTCTTAAATTTTGGGGTGTTACAGTTACAAAGTTAAGTGATGTCTCGCTTATGTTTCCATACTCTTAGTCATAGTATATTACTCTTTTAGTTTCTTGTCCTTTGAGTTTAGTTACTAGATGTTATTTTTTTATACTTCAATTATCATATTATCTTGTTATGAGTTGTCATGATGTTATCTATAGTATTTAATTTTGTCATGATTTCTTCATTTCCTTTATTTCTTTTTCTTTTATACTGTTTTGATCTATTTATCTTCACCCTATTTATGTTACCTAAATTATTTTCGTATTCAATGCCCTCCATAAGATAAATTAATGGTAAAATTTAGGTGGACTGACCGTTTCTTTTAGCCAGTATTCGGAGTTACAGTACTTAAATTTTAAAAATCATTTTTTAATGAGAAAATAAAATTTTGACAAAAATTTCTTAATTAGCTAGGACATGAAAACACTCAATACAGTATTTTAGAGTTGAAAACTTTAGAGTGAATCTTCAGGACACTATATTAGAGTTCAAAAACTTTCTTCGAGTAAGACTCTTCCAATATAGTGTGATGAAATTTCAAACTTTTACATATAAAAGTAGTCCAATAGAGTGATGGCGTTTTGAACTCAAACACAAAAGACGAAATTTTTAACTACTTAATTGTAGAATTATTAACTCAATTACTCGTATTTTGACTACTTAATTGTTCTCATCAATTGTACTTGAACTACAAATTCTATAAGACCTTTAAATTCTCACTTATATAGATAGAACCACAAACTTAAATTTCTTGAGTTCCCAATTGCAAAATTATAAATCCCATGACCCTCTTTTTTGACCATTGAAAACTCGCGGCATATTATAAAGTACAGATAGGTGAACAAAAATAAGAAAATTATGTGACACAATAAATTAAGACTTTATATCTACACAAAATAGCAGTAGTTCAAACAAATTACATAATATAGCGATAGTTTAGGATTTTATAGAAGATACATGTAGATATACTTATTATTTGGGTGGATACAGCTAGACATAGATATTGCATACGTGCGGATATACTTATTAAGCATGCAGACACAATGTATGTCACTATTGTTACGCGTGCAGATACAGTATATTATGCTACAGAGAGAATATTATATACATGCAGATACAATGTATTTAACTTCACTATTATTATGTGTGTGACTACAATGTATTCCACTACATGTTGAAAGCAAAATACTGCTATATGTTTCGTAATTAAGCAAAATTTTACTATTTTTGTAAATCAGGGTGCAACACAAATAACTATTTACGAAATTTTCTCTTAATAAAAATCTGAAATTGCTGCATTTTCCTACAACGCATTCATCCATAAATTCTTTATTAAAACAAAATAGCTATTGTATTTTCGAAATAAATTTGTATTTGTCTCATTCTCATGTTTTAGTGTGTATTAAAGAAATCACAGCATTTTTTGTCCACAAAAAAAAAAATTGATACTATTATTTATTAAAGTTCAAAATTAAGGTTATCCAGAATGATATTCCTAAATCCATCAAATTCATTTCAACATGTAGAGGTGACAACTTCATCCCATATTAGTGAAAGGAGTCCATTTAATCCAGATTCAATTAATTGTATCACTCATGCTTTAAATGGTTAAATATTTGCTTCAACCTATTTTAAAAGCTCATACAAATATGGACAAAGTGGGTAAAATAGTGAAAATTATCCTAGGTATACTTTTAAGAAGGTTTATTGCAGGCTATAAGTCTACTTTTTTATAATTATAAAATTAAGTTTTTAATTGCAAGTTGTAGCAGTTTTGATAAAATATTATTAAAAATATTTTTTTATTTTTAAATCGTTTTTAAGGAGTCCCCATATTTTAAGGAAGATATACACATGTATGCTAAAATTAAGGAGTCCATTCAGCAGTCATCTCCCTCTCTCTTCAAAAAGATTTAATTTTAAAAAGGAAAAGAAATATCTTCTTTCTCATTCCACATAGTTATCCTTCTTTTTAAAAAAAAAACAAAAAAAAAAACATCTCACTTATCAGCATGATAGTATTCTGGACCCCTGAAAACCCTACTAGCCTATGAACCCTAAACCCTAGATTTTTCGATCAACCATGGCCACGACCAGTGATGACTGGCTAGGTCCCACTTATTGCTTCCTCCTCTCAATTCCCACCATTGCTCTCCCCCTCAAAAGACCCTACCAACTAGAAAGAACCCATGGAACCAATTGGCAATTATGCAGCAGTCACAAATCCACTAACAAAAACCAAATCCAACACAAACAAGGTAGAAGTGGCTCCTATCCCAATCAAGAAGGTTGATATCATTGATAGGACACCTGTGGTAAAGTGGACGGAACAAGAAGTAAGTCGCATGAATATTATAGAAAACTTGTAATATGCGATTGTTGGCAAATCCTCATACGGATGGTCGGAATTAGCAGAATTGAGAAATCAAATACCAAAGCAATGCGGTATCAAGGGGGGTTGCAAAATAGGTTTCTTACGAAATACACATGTATTAATAGGATTGGAATTGGTGGAAGATTTCATTAATTTAATGTCTAAAAGTGACTACTACATTATTGCAAAGAATAGTGAGTCTTATCAAAACCGACCTCTAATCTATGATGATAAATTCAAGCCGGATGCAGAAACAACACAAGCTGTTGCTTGGATCTCTTTCCCAGATCTGCTACCTACATTCTTTGTCAAGGAATCTTTGTTTACATTGGCATATGTGGTGGGAAAGCCCTTGCACTTGGATATTGCAACTGTTAATAAAACTCGACCAAGTTGTGCTCGAGTGAAAGTGCAATTAGATCTATTGGCTGAAAGGCATCAGTTTGTAATGATGGAAATAGAGAACGAACTTACTAAGGAATCCAGGAGCATCAAAGTTAAGATTCAGTATGACTTGATCCCTCCTGATTGTAAGAAATGTAGGCTGCAAGGACATGAGAAGCATGATTGCAGGGTCTTACATCCTGAACTGAGGAGAGAATATATAGCCCCTGAAGAAGATAATACAAAGCATGATCAAACACAAAATCAGAATCAGAACCAGCAGCAAAGGGGGTGGAGGTATGGAAGAGGTAAAGAATGCAGAAGTCTTTTTGAGTAAAGCAAAAGTAACAAGAGAGGCCATTGCATCTACCAATCTTTTTGATGTGCTAAATGAAAGAGTGCATGAAGAAGCTCAGGAAAATAATAAAGCAGCAAGCAAGGAAAAACAATAAAAAGATCATGACAACACAGAGGCAGAAAGTACAAACCAACAAGATAATAGCACAAAGTAGTGGGTGGAGAAAACATTTGATTCAGACAATATTGGGGAAACAACTCCCAGGCAGCAGCAGATAACAGAACAGTCACCACATAAACAAGACAGCAACAAAGTAAGCACCACAAAGAAGAAAGGAGAGATTAGTACCAAATGGGGAGACAGAGTGGAATTGGAGAAGGATTTGGAAGATTGTGAGGTTGATACAACACGGCAGCATCAGAAGGAACTTGTTTGTCATGATTCAGAGATTACTCCACTAACTATTGCTCCAGCTAACAATAGTGAGGAACAACACGAAGTCAAAGGCATGGAGGATACTGGGAAAATGAATCAACAACAAAGAAACAGTTTGAGTGAAGCTAACCTGGAGGATACTGGGAAAAAACAAATTTTTCTGATAGCAAATTCTACTCAGGAAGGCCCTTCCAAGGTGCTCCATAAACTAGTATCACATCAAGTAGAAGAAGTTCCTGCAACAACAACAACATCAGAGATCAGCAACATAGAGGATGGGGAAGGAAATGATGATACAGTGGTTGATCATGTGAATAGGCAAGCTGATTTATCTCCCAGATCTGAAAAGAAGAGTAATAAAATGGGTAAGAAGCAGGTAGGTGAAAATCATATACCCAATAGGGTAGTTCCAAAAAGAGGAGTGGTGTCAAGTAAATCTAGTAAATGATGTTAAAATCCATTTTATGGAATATTAGCTCTGTTAACACTCAACAGGCCTTTACTAGGTTACAAATGCTTAATAGGCACCATAGATTCCATTTCATAGCTCTTATAGAGCCTTTTAAGCAAGGATGTTATATACATTGATATAAAAAAAGGCTAAACATGCAATGTGCAGGATCAAATAGCAACAACAAGATCTGGTTTTTCATAAGAGATGAGGTAGATTTTGAAGTTTTGAGTGACACTGATTAGCAAATTACTTTGAAACTATATATTCCAGTAGAGCAAAGGCACTTGTTGATTACCATGGTGTATGCTAAATGTACAGAAGATGAAAGACTATATTTATGGAGTAGCATATACAGTATGACTGATTATACCTTGCCATGGCTAATAGGAGGAGATTTCAATGCAATTCTACATGAAGAAAAGAAGATAGGAGGCCTACCAGCTACATTACAAGAAATAGAAGACTTTGCTTTCTGTGTAAATCCATGTGATCTTGAAGAAGTTCCTTTTAAAGGAAGTCCTTTTACTTGGTGAAATGGAAGAGCTGAAAATGATTGTATTTTTAAGAGGCTAGACAGATGTTTGATAAATGGAGCATTGAAGGATTGGTTCCCTAGATTGGAGGTGGAACATTTGCCTAGAACTGGCTCGGACCATGCTCTTTTACTACTCACAATGCACAAAGATACCTATTAGTTTGCTAAACTTTTTAAGTTTCTGGATTTTTAGGTTAAAGATAGCTCTTTTATTGATGTTGTGAGACAAAACTGGAAAACTGATGAAGATGGGAATAGTTTCTGGATATTCAAACACAAGCTAAAAATTTTGAAAAAGGCTCTGAGTAAATGGAGTAAAGACAGGTATGGAGACATTTTTCAATAGCTTGCAATTAGAGAAGAGATCATGATAATGAAAGAAAAATTATTTGAGGAGATGCCTACACAGCAGAATAGAATGGTAATGCAGCAGGCTCAGGCAGAGGTGAAGAAATACCTACACTTAGAGGAGCAATTTTGGAGATAAAAGGCTAGTATCACCTGGTTTGAAAAGGGGGATAGAAATATAAAAATTTTCCATAGTCTTGTAAAAGAAAGGAGAAAAAGGCTTCAGCTTACCAGAATTAAAGATTCAAGTAGTGTCTGGTTAGACAGTTCAGAACTGATAGCTGAAGAGGCTGTTAAATGCTTTAAAGATCAATTTTCATAAGAGGAGGAAGGAACTAACTTTGATATATTGAATCACTTGCTAGAAATGGTTTCTGAGGAAGACAATATAAAACTGTGTGTTTCCCCTACTGTGGAAGAAGTAAAGAAAATATTTTTCAGTTTAAATGGTGAAAGTGCATATGGACCTGATGGCTTTTCAGGTATATTTTATCAACATTGCTGGGATGTGGTGAGCATGAATGTGGTTAACATGGTGACAAATTTCTTTAAAGGCAATACTTTGCCTAAAAGTATTACTCATACCAATTTGGTTTTGATCCCTAAGAAGGAGGTGGTGGAAAGCTTTTCAGACTTTAGACCAATCAGTCTTAGCAACTTCATTTATAAGGTGATTTCCAGAGTGTTGCATGATAGATTGGAAGGCCTGTTACCTAGATTAATCTCCAGTAATCAATCAGGATTTTTCAAGGGAAGGAGTATAATTGAGAATGTCCTCCTCACCCAGGAGATGGTGACAGATATTAGACTGAGAGGAAAACAAGCAAATGTTGTTATAAAGCTGGATATGTCTAAGGCATATGATAGGGTTTTATGGTTGTATATGACAAAGGTGCTGAGAAAAATGGGTTTTTCAGAGGTTTTCATTGATTTGATATGGAGATTGGTTGCTAACAACTAGTACTCCATCATTATAAATGGGCAAGCTTATGGGTTTTTCCACTCTACCAGGGGTTTGAAACAAGGGGATCCTTTGTCACCTACCTTGTTCATCATCACTGCAGAAGTTCTATCTAGGGCATTAAATGCTTTGTTTGAAAATGGGTTGTATAGAGGATATGGGTTGCCTAAATGGAGTAGGAACTTAAACCATCTAGAATATGCTGATGATACAATCATCTTTACATCTGCAGATAGAGTATCTTTACAGCTTGTGATGACAGTTCTAAAAGATCATCAAAGCATATCTGTACAGCTGATCAATGAACAAAAGAGCTCTTTCTATATGTATAAGAAGCTGGCAGCAGCATTGATGAGTAAGGTGAATAGCATTACTGGTTTCAACCAAGGTCAGTTTCCATTTATTTATTTGGGTTGACCTATAACTCATGCAAGGAAAAGGAAAGTTTATTACAATGATCTAATCAAGAAGGTAAAGGGTAGACTACAAAACTGGAAAAGCAAACTGTTGTCTTTTGGGGGAAAAGTAGTACTTATTAACAGTGTGCTACAAAGTATTCCATTATATCTATTATATGCAGTGGTTCCACCAAAGTTCATAATTTATGAACTTCACAAGATATTTAACAGATTCTTATGGAGTACAAAGGAGGAATGGAAAAGCAAGCGTTGGATAGCCTGGGACAAGATGTGTTTCCCAAAGGATGAAGGTGGAGTTGGATTTAGAGATTTATTTGAATCTCCAAAGCTATTTTTGCTAAATTGTGGTGGATTTTTAGAACCACAAGATCCCTGTGGACAGATTTCATATGGAATAAGTATTGTAAAAAAACCTATTCTAATAGTGGTCCAATGGAAATGTGGGTCCCAAGTTTGGAAGAAAATGTTGGAGGCTAGGGACAACATAGAACAAGAAATCTGGTGGGAGCCAACTGTTGGTTCCTCTAACATATGGCTTGACAATTGGACAAGATTAGGGGCTTTGTATCATGTGGTGGAGGCAGATTTTATATTTGATGAAAATGTAGGCAATATAGAAGCCCTGATGACTAAAGGCAGGTGGGATGTTCAGAAGTTGCAAGACATGCTGCCAGAAGATATAATGCAACATACAGTGGAGAACATAACCATTTGTAGGAAAGCATCTCCATGGGATATCGCATGGTGGATGCCAACTATAACTGGCAAATTTACTATTGCTAGTGCTTGTCACTTATTAAGAAATAGGAATGAGATTGTTGAGTATTAAAAGTACATATGGGGTAAAGGAGTTCCTTTTAAGATCAACTTCTTTTTATGGAGACTGTGGAAGTTTAAAATCTCTACTGATGACATCATTCAGAGATATAGAATTTCCTTAGTTTCTAGATGTAGATGTTGTCCACAGTATCATCTTGAAACAGTCCATCATCTTTTTATTTCTAGTGATTTTGCAACAAGGGTTTGGAATTATTATGCTTTGAGTGTAGAAATTAAAGACCCTTTTATCCAATGTCACCAAACACTCACAAAGTGGTGGAACGCTGAGGTGGTTAGTAGATTAAAACCTATTGTTCATGCAGTTCCAGGTTTTGTATGTTGGCAGCTGTGGAAAAGAAGGAACAAATTCCATCATGGAGGATCAATATCTTGGAATAGGGTCATATATGAGATAGATTTAAATCTACACTTTCTGACCCTAACCAGATACCCTTGGTTGAAGGAGGTTCCAAACAAATGGCCACTGTTAGTAGACTTTTTACAGAGATATAGACCTCAAGTTAAGTCAACATTGGTAATGTGGAGGAAGCCTAATGTTGGATGGTATAAATGCAATTCAGATGGTGCATCAAAAGGAAATCCAGGACCTAGTGTTATTGCTTATTGTGTTAGAGATGAGGAAGGTTACATTAAGTTTGCTTCATGCAGAGAAATTAATGAAACAACCAGCATTGTTGCAGAGGCAATAGCTATGAAAGAAGGGTGTGAATTTTGTGTGGCAAATCAGTTTCTGCCTTTAGTGTTGGAAACTGATTCACCGGCTTTGACTAAAATGCTTAAAGGTGATTGGGAAGTTCCCCAGAACACAACGGCAACTATTAGTAGACTAAAAGAGTTGATTGGAGGATGCCTAATACAAGTTCAACACATCTACAAAGAGGGCTACTCTCTTGCTGATTTTTTAGCTAACTGGTATTTTAGTTTTGCAGGTACAAATGAGTTTAGATCATTCACAGCACTACCAAGGAGGGCCAAGAGCATTCTAAACTTAGAAAAGCAAGGAATTGCATAAATGAGGATAAGAAGGCTAAGAGAACAAGCACCAGACTGAGGTCAGAAGATTAAAAGAAAAATCACTCCATACACACAAGATCAAGCATAGAAGGAGATTCAACATTAATTTCAATTTCAAAAGCTAAATTACAAAGGATCAGTGCTTAAACTATACCAGTTTTTTTTTTCAAGTTTCTCAACAGTAAGGGTTTCATTACAAGCAGACAGTATAATATGATTGTTTAATCTAACACGAAGGTGGTATTAATCTCATATGAGGTTCAACCCCTTGTCAAACAAAAAACATGAATATTAAACTCGAATCTTGCAAATAAAGACCAAAAGTCAGATTAATTTTTAAATGAGCCAAGAAATTATGTAAGTTTGTATTAATGTTCCAACGGAAGTGACTACATAGCACCTGGTGAGAGATTAAGGTGACTTTAAGTGTAATCGCTCCAAAGTTTAGATTCACTGACTTAGCTCAAATAGGAATAGATCTGGGCACGATGTTGATTTCAAGAGCAAGAAGAAGCTAGAGTCTTACCTGAGAAAAGTGGAATAGAAGATTGAAGCTGCTAAAGAAGATATCGCCGGAGGATTCAATCATCAATGGTTGCAGTTGATGTTGTTGATTGTACTGCCCAAATGTCAATTTCCACTTTTCCCTTTCCTCTTTTAGACTTTAGATTTTTTTGGCAATTGCCTTTTTCTTTTGTTTTTCTTTGGTTTTCAGGTTCTTTTCCTTTGGATTGGGTCTATTTTTGGGCCTGACTGGACTTTGTAGATTTGTTTTATTAATAAAGGGTGGGCCCCGAGTCCCCACCTTTGCTTTAAAAAAAAACATAGTTATCCTTTTTTTTTATTAAAGAAAAAAATTACTAGGAAGTAAATTCAACTACCAAAATTTATACCCTAAAAATTGGTGCAATTCTAAAACTGAAATAAATTTGCTTTCAATTTATGCATAATTCATACACAAAAGACATTGTGTACAAATTGATATAGAAATACATGATTATCAATTTGTACACCTATTACATACACTACATTATTTAGGGACAAATAAAAATTAAAGAGCACCAATTTTTATATCAATTTTACAATTCTTGTTGAGGACATTAATATCAACTTGTATACTCATTTCCTACATTAAATCATTTAATAACATGTAAAAATTGAAAATAATCAGTTTTCATATTAATTTCAATCCCCAAAACTGATGCAATTTTAAACCCAATTAATAGTTACAACAGACTTCTTGTTGACATGAATACCAATTTTTATACTAATTCCATACATTAAATCATTTAAAAACATGTAAAAAAATGCATAGAATCAATTTCTATATCAATGTGAATGTTAATTGAACCATATTCTACATTCATTAAACATAACCAACAAATAAATTCAACTCCCAAGATTTTTATTCTAATCTTATACCAATTTCCATAGTGAAAATGGGTTATTCGTTCCTTTTTGGTGTTTTGATTTTGAAAGTAAAAGAAATCTCTATTTTTTTTTAATTTTTTATTTTTATTTTTTTTTAATTTTTAATTTTTTTTTTTTTTTCTTACAGAAGAATGAATTACAAATATGGTTTGTGGAGGAAAACGTTGTTTAGGAGTCATAATAAAAACAAACCAACAAAGTGGGAGAAATTATTGGGATTGATATCTTCTAACAATTTAAATGGCTAACAATATTATTACTTATTTATTTTACCATTTTTTATTTTTATTCCTATTATTCTGCACGTTTTTGTTATTCTTTTTTAAAAATTTATTGTTATGTAATGCAATCTAAAAAATATTTTTATGAGTTGCAATAATCAATCTAATATTGTATATATAGATTATTTTTTTTCGGGTAAACTATGGGTATCCGTATAAACCCATAGATCACCCACTTAAGCTCAAAATCCCTAATTGTACTAAAAAAATTCGGGTCGGTTCTCGGGTTCGGAGTCGGAGTTGGAGTCGGGCCTCGGGTCCAAAGTCGGGGTCGGATCTCAAGTTTGGAGTGGGGGTCGGGTCACGAGTTCGGAGTCGGGATCGGTTCTTGGATCCTGAGTCAGGATCAGTTCTTGGGTCCCGAGTCGGGATCGATTCTCGGGTTATGAGTTGGGGTCAGATCTTGGGTCTTGAGTCGCGGTTGGATCTCGGGTTCAGAGTTGAGTTTAGGTCTCGGGTCAGGTGTCCGAATTAGATCTCGAGTCCCTAGTCGAAATCGAGTTTCGGGTCTTGAGTCGGGGTCGGGTCTCAGGTTCGAGTCTCGAGTCTTGAGTCAGGGGGTCGTGTCTTGGATCCCAAGTCACGGTCGTGTCTTTGGTCCTGAGTCAGGTTCGAGTGTCGGGTCCCTAGTGGGGGTGAGGTCTCGGGTCCAGGGTAAAATGAGCTAACAGATGCATTCTCTAACTTGATAACTAACAATTAGCTAATCAATTTAGCCTAGATTTAATATTTTTAGGCTTTAGGAGATTAAAGTGGGTTAGAACCATTTTACCCAAACCATATTTACCCATATTTTATATGGGTGGACTGTGATCCATTCCAGTTTAGCTCAATCCATATTCAATCCATCCAAATTCTATCCAATCCATCTATTTGTCATCCCTATCAATATGCATGAATTGGAAAAGAGTATCTTGATAAGTTTTGAACTGAACAAGTAAGATCCTTGAAAGCAATAATGAAAGGCAAAGTCTTATGGCAATTTTTCTTTTTTTGTTTCCATCTGGTGTTTGATAGCTATATTGAAATTCGATTAATTCAAAAAAAATATTCAATTTGGTATCCGATATTGCATTGGCGAGTCTAACTAATTTGAACTCGCATTCCATAAAGCTCATTGGAGGAAAGCACTCCCTACTTAGGAAGTCTTATGGAAAGTTACAACACACTATAAATGTTGGGTTTGAAATCGAGAGGGCGTCATGCGGAAGCTTATAGTTGCAAACCACGTCGGCGATAAATTAGATGACAAATAAAACAATACTAAAAAGCATATTATTGATATGGTTTGGCCAATTGGCCTACATATTAAAAACTAATTCAACAAGCATAAAAACTTATTAGGAGAATAATCTCCTCCTAAACAAGACTCTTTAACGACTACATTATGGATGTTATTGTGTTGTGATATGAGAAGAGGAGTCTTTTATTTATAGAGGACCAAAACTTTTCCTCCAAGAAAGAGGTTAGCCAAATATGGAAGAGTTTTATATTTTCCTTTTAGGAAAAGTAAAAGTAATTATGGTATTACTTTATTTTCCTTCCAAGAAAAGTAAAACTTAAATTTGGTAAGAAAATCAGGGCAAAAACCCTAACAAATCTCCCCTTTTTGGCTGGATTTTCTTGGCAAAACTTGATCCGCCTTCTTCACTTGCATATATGATCTTTGTTCTTCACATAGTCTTCATCACTGCTGCTTGGCATGCTTAAAAATGGAGCTTTTGGGGTTAAAAATATATGATCCCTTTTGGGTTAAAAATATTGGAGCCCTTTGCAAGGTTAAAAGTGAGCTTTATTTTCAAATATGTTACAGCAGGTTTGTTGAAAATATGATTGACAATTATCTCCACATGTAGTTTTTTTTTTTTTTGGACAAAAAATCTTCATCATCGCCAAGTTGGTTACAACTTTGATCTTAAACTATCCTCAATCTGAACCATAGGCTATGATACCACTTGTTGGGTTCGAAATCGAGAGGGCGTCATTCGGAAGCTTAAAGTTGCAAACCATAGATGTGATAAACTAGATAACAAAGAAAATTAAACTAAAACATATTATTGAATATGGTTTGGCCAATTGGCCTACATATAAAAACCTAATATTGAAAAAGCATAAAATCTATTGGGAGAAAATCTCTCCCTAAACAAGACTCTTTTAACGACTACATTGTGGATGCTATTGTGTTGTGATATGAGAAGAGGAGTCTTCTATTTATAGAGGACCAAATCCTTTCCTCCAAGAAAGAGGTTAGCCAAATATGATAGAGTTTTATATTTTTCTTTTAGAAAAAGTAAAAGTAATTATGGTATTACTTTATTTTCCTTCCAAGAAAAGTAAAACTTAAATTTGGTAAGAAAATCAGGACAAAAACCCTAACAATAAAAGCTAATGCTTCAAACTCTAGCATAATATGGTGAAATTTGACCCTTAAGGAGCTAACGCTTTCGAACTCTAACATAATATGCTGAAATTTCACGTATAAAAATTTTGAATTTCAATACATTGTATTGTATTGGCGTTTTTCCGTATTTTAGCTAAGAGTATTTTATGTAAGAATATTACGTATAATATTACGTATTAATGACCCACATATTTTTTGGTAATAAATTTACCTTGTCTCCCAAGTAAAGTAATAAATCAGTCAATTACTTTTCCTCCAAGTTATGCATATATGGTATTTCTTTGATGGGAAGAAATAGCTATGAAAGTTCTTAAGGTTAAAGTTATTTGCCTAAGAGTCCCTAACCTACCTATAAATACGTCTTTGACTCCATCATTCTGGAATACCTTTTGATAGGCATAGGCTAGAAGACTCCTAAGCTTGTTAAAAAATTCTCTCTCAAGTTTTTCTTTCTTCTTACACTTGGACAATGATGGCTGAAGGTACGTTCCTGTTTAACTTTTTCGTTGCGTTTGGCTTTGTGATATGTGTTGAAATTCAACATGTGGTATCAAGAGCCTACTTTAGCCGTGTTGTTCAGTATCTGTTACCGTTATTATAACTATATTTCATTATGAGATCCTTGGCATATCGTTTGTTGTTCTCCTGCCCGTTTATGAGATCTAAATATTGGAAGAAAGATAGAATTGTCATTTCTTTATGTTCTTGTTTAAGAAGCTTTTGATTTCTTATTCATTATAAATCAAGACTAGGTAATTGAACTGGTAAGGCCATAAAAGTCTTGGTTATTTCAATATTCTTCAAGTATGTTTTACTTGGTTACGTGGATTCCTTCAGATTTAAGAATTATTATATTACTTTTATTGTTCTGTTGGTAAGAATTTAGTTCTAGCATGCTGATCATCAATTTGTTTCTCACAGAGAACACGAATATAAAATTAATAATCTTGAAAAATTCTTGTTTAAGTATTGGTGTAATACATAAAGATATTGTGTTACTTGTTTGAATATTAAGTGTCTCTGTTTTAAGAAATTACCGTTTAAATAAAGGATATGTAGGCTCAACCTATTTCTTTGTTGAACGATTTTTTTTTGATTAACATGAGATGCTTCGTACATCGGATTGCTTTGATGTAGGCTATGCCTATTCAATCCGATTTTAAGCTATGCCTATTCAATCCAATTTTAACATTGTGATTAATTAACTATATGTTTAAGTTAATTATTAAAGTTAAATACTTTGAGATGCTTTATACAACGGATTGCTTTGATGTAGGCTCCACCTATTCAATCCGTTTTAGTATTTTAATAGTTAACACTTTGTTTAAGTTAATTATTAAAGGTAACAATTGTGAGATGTCATTCTGAGTTCTTTTTAACATATGCTTGGGTTAGCCACAACATCCTGAGTATATGATATAAAGAAAAGCTAAATTCTTTAATCACATAAAGTTAAGTGATTGAGATATAATAATGACATCTAATAAAGTCCGATTATCTTTTCAAAATAGTAGCCTTACCCCACAGGGAGGTAACTATTTTGGTTAGATTAATTGCAATGAGATAGTAAATCTTTCTGTTTAAAAATTATCCTATGTCCATAGGTATGGATTATTTTCTTGTTTTATTTGGTTTACTAGTCCAATAAAGTTAAGTAATTCTATGCATGGGTTGCAACCTCTACCCACAGGAAGGTTTAGAATTTACTTAAGAATCGGTATTTACGCGATTCACTTTGATGGTTATGTATTTCATAGCTAATGTATGTGTATCCTTGTTTTGCAGTTAACACAGCTTTTCCTACTGCTCTATTTAACGAAAATGCTCGAATTCCAATGTTGTCTGGTGACAACTTTACTGAATGGAAGGAGAAAGTCCTTCTCACTTTAGGGTGTTTGGATCTGGATCTGGCACTCCGTGTGGAAGAACCACCTAAGCCCACGGAATCAAGTACGCCAGAGGCTAAGGCTTCTTATGAGCAGTGGGAGCGATCTAATCGCTTGAGCTTAATGCTCATAAAAGCTCATATAAGACGAAGCATTAGGGGTTCCATACCTAACAATGACAATGTCAAAGCTTACATGAAGGCAATTGACGAACAATTTGTAAGCTCTGACAAGGCATTGGCCAGCACCCTTATGAAGAGGCTCTCAAGTATGACATTTGATAGAAGTCGTACAGTGCGTGAGCACATAATGGAGATGAGAGATATTGCTACTAAACTCAAGTCCCTTGAGGTTGATATGTCTGCACCATTTCTTTTGCATTTTATTCTCAACTCTCTTCCTACGGAATATGGTCGGTCCGTTCAAGATATCTTACAACACACATAAAGATAAATGGTCAATCAATGAACTCTTGACCATGTGTGTGCAAGAAAAGGAGAGGTTGAAGCATGAGATACCTGAAAGTGCTAATTTGGTGACTCATGATAAGAAAAATGCAATGAAAGGCAAAAGTGTTCCTATGAAGAAGAAAGACAGTCTTGACAAAGACACTTGTCGTTTCTGCAGAAAGAAGCGACACTGGAAGAAAGATTGCCTGAAATACAAGAAGTGGCTTCAGAAGAAAGGTAATTTTACCTTTGTATGTTATGAATCTAATTTCATTGAAGTTTATGATAATACATGGTGGATCGATTCTGGTTCCACAACTCATATTGCCAAACCATGCATGGTTTTCTAACTCTAAGGAAGCCGACGTAAAGTGAACAAAATGTTTATTCTGGCAATAGGACGGCATCACATGTGGAAGGCGCGGGGACTTAGAGGCTCATTTTAAAAGATGATTTTCAATTAGATTTAGAAAATACTTTTTATGTTCCATCGTATTCTAGGAATTTAATTTCTCTTTCTAGACTATCAATAGCTGGTTAAGATTTCAATTTTCATGTGTCTACAATGAACTTTTGGAAGGCAATAAAGTTGTTGGTTTTGGAAATTTATATGGAAAGTTATTTAAATGTGAGCTAGCCCCCACAACTGAATGTAATGTCTTAACTCTGCATAATAAAGAAATTGGCACTAAGAGATGTATTATCAATGAGAACTCATCAAGTCTTTGGCACAAGAGATTGGGACATATCTCTATTAAAAGAATCAAAAGGTTAGTTAATGATGGAGTTCTTGAAGCTCTTGATTTTTCTAACTTTGGGACTTGTGTGGACTGCATAAAGGGTAAGCAGACCAACAAATCCACTAAAGGTGCCAAAAGGAGTTTTCAATTGCTTGAGATCATATATACAGATATTTGTGGACCTTTTCCTACCCCTTGCTTGAATGGTGAGATATATTTTATCTTATTTATTGATGACTATTCAAGATATATGTATCTCTATCTTCTGTTTAATAAATCGGAAGCACTTGATATTTTTAAAGTTTATAAAACAGAAGTAGAGAAACAAATTGGAGCTCAGATCAAAATTGTAAGATCTGATAGGGGTGGAGAATATTATGGTAGATACACAGAAAAGGGACAAGTTAAAGGTCCATTTGCTGAGTTACTTGAAAAGGAAGGTATAATTGCTCAATATACCATGCCAGGAACACCACAACAAAATAGTGTGGCAGAAAGAAAGAATCGAACATTAATGGACATGGTAAGAAGCATGATTAGCAGATCAAGTTTATCTTTATCCTTATGGAGTGAACCTTAAAAACTGTTGTGTATATTTTAAATAGGGTTCCATCCAAGGTTGTCCCCAAGACACCTTTTGAATTATTTAAAGGATGGAAACCTAGTTTAAGCCATTTACACGTTTGGGGATGTCCAACTGAAGTGAGGGTTTATAACCCACAGTTAAAAAAGTTGGATGAACAAACAATAAGCGGTTTCTTTATAGGCTATGTGGTTAACTCTAAAGGATTTAGATTTTATTGTCCTTCTCATTCTCCTAAAATTGTTGAGGCTAGAAATACTAAATTTCTTGAGGAACATGAAGTAAGTAGGAGTGGTTCAACTCAAGTGGTGGAATTAAAAGATATAAGGGAACCACTTATGGTGCCTTTATATACTGAAAACTTGAATGCAAATCAGTTAAATTCTCATAAATTACCTGAAGAGCAACAAGTTCAAGAGCAACCACCACTTGATGAGCCACATGAAGAGCAACCCGTTTTACCTGAATCCATTGTTGAAAGAGCACCTGAACAAGTGGAAGTAAGGAAATCCTCGAGAGTTCGTAAACCAGCAATTTCTAGTGACTATGTTGTATATCTCCAAGAGTCTGATAATGATATTGGATTAAAAGATGATCCATTTTACTTTTCACAAGCCATGAGTGGAGAAAACTCCACACTTTGGTATGATGCCATGAAAGAAGAGTTGGAATCTATAGCTAAAAATAAAGTCTGGGATCTCGTTAAATTACCTAAAGGAGTCTCTACTATAGGATCCAAATGGGTTTATAAAATCAAAAGAGACTCATCTGGTAATGTTGAACGACATAAAGCTAGACTTGTAGCCAAGGGTTTCACTCAAAAGGAAGGCATTGATTACCATGAAACTTTCTCTCCTGTATCAAAGAAGGATTCATTAAGGATAATCATGGCATTAGTAGCTCACTTTGATTTAGAGCTACATCAAATGGATGTGAAAACGGCTTTCTTGAATGGAGATCTTGAAGAAGAGGTATACATGCCTGAGCTTGAAAGATTTTGTGACAAGGATGAAAGTCACCTTGTTTGCAAGTTGAATAAATCTATTTATGGACTAAAACAGGCTTCCCGCTAATAGTATATTAAATTTCATAATGTTGTTTCTTCATTCGGATTTACGGAGAACATCATTGATCAATGCATATACCTTAAGATAAGTGGGAGCAAATATATTTTCTTAGTCCTATATGTGCATGACATTTTACTTGAAAGTAATGATTTGGGGTTGTTGCATAAGACGAAACAGTTTCTTATCCAGAATTTTGAAATGAAGGATATGGGTGAAGCCTCATATGTCATTGGCATAGAGATTTACAGAGATAGATCTCAACGACTGCTTGAACTATCTCAAAGATCCTATATTGAAAGGGTTCTGAAAAGATACGGAATGAAAAATTGTTCACCTATAGCAACACCTATTATTAAAGGTGACAAATTCTCATTGAATCAATGTCCACAAAATGCATTAGAACAAGAGCAAATGAAAGGCATTTCATATGCTTCACTTGCTGGAAGCCTTATGTATGCACAGGTCTGCACTAGACCTGATATTGCCTTTGTAGTAGGAATGCTTGGTAGATATCAAAGTAACCCTGGTCTTGATCATTGGAAAGCTGGTAAAAGGGTTTTGAGATATCTGCAAGAAACTAAGGATCTCAAGCTTACATACAGATATTCTGACTCATTGGAAGTCATTGGCTATTCAGACTCCGATTTGGGTGGATGTAAAGATAGTGATAAATCTACTTCTGGATACATTTTCCTTCTCGCTGGAGGTGTTGTGTCTTGGAGAAGTGTCAAGCAAACCATTGTTGCAACATCCACGATGGAAGCTGAATTTATAGCATGCTATAAAGCTATATCACAGGCGTTATGGTTGAAGAATTTTACTTCAGGCCTTAAAATTGTCGATTCTATTGTGAGACCATTGAGAATGTTTTGTGATAATTCAGTTGCGGTATTCTTTCCAAAGAATAATAAGAGTGGTAGCCAAAGTAAGCACATCGACATAAAGTATTTGATGGTTAGAGATCATGTCAAGAAGCAAGATGTGAGTTTTGAACATGTTAGTACTACTTTGATGATTGTTGATCCTATGACTAAAGGTTTACCAGCTAATGTTTTCAAGGATCATGTAACCCGTATGGGAATTGGCAACTCATTGTAGTCTTTCTCTATTCTCTAACAGTTTGCCTAGACATTATCGTTTTTTGTTATACATGAACGTGCACATTTTGATTTTCATGTATTATAAAGTGATCATTGGATCAAATAAAGTTGGACTCTAAATGACGTATATTAAGCTCATTTATAAAGTTGTTGGACACTTTATTTAGAATGTATTGTACATTGTAATACATGGAAGGAAATGTTTAATTAAGAGCATGACCGCCATGATTCTTGTATTATATATTCCTGATAAAGTGATTGTTGCATAACTATTAAGTTGAGTGAATATGCGTTTATGGCCATATTATTTATTTTCACTCATAAAGGATTGTCTGATTTTGATATGTGGGTCAAGTGGGAGAATCTAAGAATATTATGTATAATATTACATATTAATGACCCACATATTTTTTGGTAATAAATTTACCTTGTCTCCCAAGTAAAGTAATAAATCAGTCAATTACTTTTCCTCCAAGTTATGCATATATGATATTTCTTTGATGGGAAAAAATAACTATGAAAATTCCTAAGGTTAAAGTTATTTGCCTAAGAGTCCCTAGCCTACCTATAAATATGTCTGTGACTCCATCAGTCTGGAATACCTTTTGATAGGCATAGGCCAGAAGGCTCCTAAGCTTGTTAAAAAATTCTCTCTCCAGTTTTTCTTTCTTCTTACACTTGGACAATGATGGCTGAAGGTACGTTCCTGTTTAACTTTTCCGCTGCATTTGGCTTTGTGATATGTGTTGAAATTCAACATTTTATTCCAATTTCATTTCTACTTTAAATGTTGAATGGTTTTAAAATAGTGGTAAATATTAATTAGCAATCAGCGAAGTGAGTATTATTTATTTATCCCACATTAAATTGTCTCTTTTGCTCAATATAATTGTTTTATATAAAAAATGGCAACGGAAAAAGAAGCCAATTTCAGCCTGCTTAGTAAAAATTTCAGGGGATATAAAATGTTTGGTTGAAATTTAGATACTTTTGCTATTGAAGCTAATTGAATTTTAGCTATATACGAAACTTCAAAATTGCATATCTAAAATTATTCTGAAGTAAGTAGACTCGTAATTTTTTATGCATTGTAGGCCAATATGACTTAAATGACAGTCTCAAAATTAGGTATATGTTCACTTTATTGGTTTCTTCTTCACAGGAGCGGATCTATGTCTAATTTTGTAATGCTCCGACACTTGTTAAATTCGATGTTGAGTAAGTATAATTACATATAAAATATACAAAATTGGTAAAAAATTTAGAAAAATATCCTAGAAATCACGAAGAAAGTTGGGTATTTTGGATTTCAGGCGGAACCTTAAAGTTATGGACGTCAATATGTGTGTTCGAATTTCCGGGCATCCACGACCCATAAATCTTGAGTCCGCTACTGCTTATTCACAAGTCTGATTGATTTAAATTCATGTCACATATGACCCGTTTGAAAGGTCTGATATATCCCTCAACTTTACGATTTAGAACTGATATACTCCTTATTTAAAAAGTGGTACATATATATCTTTGTTATTACACAAATGACTCAAATATACCCTTCCAGCCCATAAAAGTGAAAAAATTGATTTGTGTTTATATTTAAAACTTTTTATTAATGACTCTTTTCACAAAGTTAAGAGACATATTTAATTCTTCTTGATTATAAGACTTTCAATTAAGAGCGGTGAAATTTTATCTGGTCTGCAAACTTATCTAATATAAAATGTGTGTTTATTCTAAGTGGGGTATCCGCCGACGGAAAACGACAAAATTCCAGATGTGAGGCCCCCCAATATGTTTCCTTGTAATAGTATTATTAATTTATTTATTTATTTTGTTTACTTTTGATTGACAGTGAAAGGAACAAATTAAAATGTCAAAAGTCATAACAGAACTAGAAATATATGCACACTTGACTTATATGAGTATTAATTTACCTAGATTTTTCTATAGAAGCATTTAATTATTATAGGACATACAAAAATGATAAAACTATCGTAAAACTATTTTTATTGATAGTGTCCATACCTATTTAATGGAAAAGGAAAATAAAATTGAATAACAAAATATAAGTAGCTTGTGGGCAACAACACTTGTTTTTTGTAGGTGACAATTTGTCAACTTATATAAGCTTGTTGTGGGTAGATTTGCAAATTATCAAGTTACACAACTTGCAACAAATCCAAACAAGATTTGTAAATTGTCAAGTTGCACAACTTGCAACAAATTCAAGCATTTTGATTGGATGATATGTTGGTCATCTTTCCTATAAATAGGAGGCATTATTTCCTCATTTGTAACACATCCAAAAACAACAACTAAGAAGTAGTTGTGGAGAGCATCTCATAGAGAGTGTGAGAAAATAGTGTGTGAGGAAAAATAAAGAGTGTAAGCGGTATTATAGTGAGATTAAAAAAAAATCAAAAGAGGGTTATTTCTTTTGAGTGTTTAGTGGTTCCTGGAGTATTTACTCGAACCTATAAAGTGTAAAATTCCTCATTATAGTGGATTATTTTTCTCCTCTCGGGCCCGTGGTTTTTTCCCTTATTCAAAAGGATTTCCACGTTAAAATCTTTGTGTCCTTGTTATTCCTTTTGTTGATTATCGTATCACGGTGCTACGTTATTATTCCGCTGTTATTACCTCAAATATTATTTCCGTGGCGGGGTTTATCCCCAACATTTATATCAGTAATACTACTCTCTCTGTCTGTCTTAACTTATTCAGTATACTAGAAATAGATGTCCAAAAATATTTATCTCGATTTCTGCCACTATATGTTATTTATTATTGCGTTTTATTTATCAATTTATTTTGTTGTGGTTATTTTTTTTTTCTTTGTATGCTTTAGAATGCTTCTCCTTTTATTTGTGATATCTTTATTGCTTTTATTTTCTCCTTTTAAATCTATTTTGATATGCGTTACTTGAGCAAAAAGTCTTTTGAAAATAGTCTCTTTACCTCCGCGGATAGGACCAAAATCTTCATAGACATTACCTTTTCAAGACAACACTTGAGAAATACGTTGAATATATTGTTATTATTTTACATGTTGAAATATACTTTGTTTTAACAGCAATAAACTGTTTCAACGGTAATATTAAATATTCTATAAGACGTAATTGATGAACAAAGACAGGGTGGAAAACTTCAAAAAAAAAAAAAAAAAAATCTTTTCGTCTATTCATCTACAGTATTTGGAGCTTAAGCATAACATTTAACTATTTTAGAATTTTAAATAATATAAGGGTGAAATTAAACTTGAAAATTAACATAAATAGTTGTCTATTAAAATAATAGCCGATAAATATTAATCGTTTGTATATTCATATATAATGTATTTTTCTTTTTGATAAAACGAGCCATCTCCTTAAAACATGGATGGGCATTGATTCTATTAATCCTCAGCAAAATAAAAAGGAGGAGGACTAATGTATATATTATACATAATTAACGTATATTTTGTATATATTCAATTGATGGATATGATTATTTTTGATTGAATGACCAAATGTGTTATAAATCCATTAAAGAGCCGGCCTCAGGGTAAAGCAACTGAAGCGGGGGGCACTAGGCCACAAAAAATTATAGGCTCCAACAATTGTAGTCTTATATGAAATAGGCATTATGTAGTGGGAGCAATTATTAAAGAAAAAGAGTTGATTTGCACAATGTTTTTTTAGGTTATTATTTAAATTTTATCTCTATTTTTAAAAGGTGTGCATATATATTCCTTAGAAAATTCAGTCTTGTGAAAATGTTAAATTATTGTCGGATGTTTGCTCATATATTTTTTAACCTTATAGACAAAACATACATTAAACTGCCTTCTAAGGTACATTTGTAATAATTTATAAAATTTTATATTGTCATCTACTTCTTTCATAAGATTTGCAATTTGCCAAAAGAAAATTTTACATTGTAGTCTAAAAGGTCCATAAATTATTTTTTAAAAAAGAGAATCATTTACTAAATAGTTTTCCATTTTGGGATAATTGGCAAAAATTTCTAAGGAAAAGTGAATGCCAACTAAAAGATATAACTTGTCTTATTCAAAACTCAATATACATATTAGAAAGTTATACTATTGCTCAAGAAGTTAGAAAAATAAATTTTAAATTAAAATAAATATATTTTTGTTAAGTAATTTTAAAGCCTCTTCTTAAGGTTTAATGTTGGGCCACAAAATTTATCAAACCGATAATTGTTTTTATTTCTTCAAATTAAAAGATTAAAACAAAAAAGAAAATTGTTTAGACCCTTCATTAAACTAGGGGAGATAGGCAGGAGAAGTGTCACTTCATATAATGGCAATGTCACCACACTAATTTTGGATAGACAAGATAAAAAAATGTATGAACTTCCAATATAAAGATTAATTATTATGATAATGATACCTTGGGACGGTTGTAAGGCTAAACAAATTGCTTCTGCTCCATGAACAGAGGACTGTGTTGGTTGTAATTAATTATTATGATAAGAAAATTTCAAACATATAATATCCCATATTTAATAAATTTAAGTGGAGAAGTTCTATTTTATTAATTTTACTCTTTTTTAGAATTTATTTAATTAATGATCTTATAAAAAGAAGGAACGTGTAATAATATTATTCTTTTGCTAAAGCTTTCATATTAAGAACTCATTTTCTTGTTCTTTCTCTACCTAAAATATTTAAATGCTGTTTATGAGCGGAAGGGAAGTAGAGGTAGAGGGTCCGAAGGAGAGAGGAGATCTCTGCTCTTATAATATAAGATAACAACAAATTTTATGCCTACGCCTCCGCTGCTGCTATTCAGGTGAAACTTAAAAATTATGTTGGGAATCCCGCTCCGAAAAATAGGTCGTGTAATGTGCGAATTCAGATTTAGATAGGCTTTCATGCAAGCAGGGGCGGATCTACATAGTCCCGTGGGGGTGCCACGGCACCCGCAAGCTTCGAGGGAAACCTGTATATATATAGGTGTATGTATAGACGATGTAGATAAATAGTTAAAGTGGCACCCAAACAACCAAGGGGTGCTGCGGTGCCACTGGCAAAAGCTGAAACTACCATCCCTGCCATTCGGGATCGAATCTGGTTGTTAACTTTTTATTAAAAAACAATTAAATTGAATAGAAAGCGAACTCATGTTCGGCGGTGCAAGTTCTAAAGATTATGTTCTCTTTCTTTTTCCTTCTAATTCTAGTCCACTGTTGACTTATTCAATTATTAATCTTTGAATGTTTTATCTATTATTATTAGTTATTTGTTTACAGGAAAGTGTCAAAAAATATTTTAAAACTATATGTGTCAAAAAATATTTTAAAACTATTCAAAATTAAATAAAAAAAGTCTTCCACTAATAGTTTAGTTAAAAAATGTCCTTATTATTAATAATATGAACCAAAAAAAGCCTTATTATTAGTAGTTTGACCAAAAAAATGTCTTTATTATTACTTAAATGGGTCAAAAATGCTCTTTTTCTAATAAACAAAATGTTTCTTTTCTTTTTAAACATATTAGTTTCCTAATAAAGTATTATTTTAAAGAACCCCTTTTCTTGTTTCTGTTTTTTTGAATTTTGTTAAATAAAAAAAGTGGAAAGTTATGTACTTTTTAACTGATAATATATGACAAATATATAAGATCATAGTAACCCCATCATTAATTTTCATTTAGATAACAATAAAATTGTTTTCCTAATGAAATAGAAAAGATTTTTATTTTTTAAATTTTTTCGAATTGAGTAAGAAAATTTTTACCTGTTGCTATAAAAGATGAAATACGGAACAATGTTGGTGATCAAAATTTAGATGATTGTTTCGTTTGTTACATAAAGCATGATATATTTACAAATGCAAGTAATGATGCCCTCATTGGCCATTTTCAGAATATAAAAATTCGTCGAGGACAATTGTAAATGTTCATACAAGGAAATTTGAGGTTGATAACTCAACTTTCTTCTAGGCTTTTATATTTTTACATTATTTAAGCATCCTCATTTGTAATATCATCATAGAGTGTATAACAAACTCTGTGATGATCATAGAATACCTAGTTCTCTCTAGTTCTTATTTTCTTCATGCTTGTTAATTAGTAGAGGTTCATTACCTCATTAGGATTGGTAAGGTAAGATCTAACCTCCCTTACTTGTACTTATTCCTATTGAGGATTTTATTTTTATTTTAATAAAAAACTGCTAGACACCCCGTCTAGTGGTATAAATTTGCTTAAAAATAAATAAAAAATGAATGATTTATATTTATAGTATTAGTAATATTATTGGAAATTTTATGCTTTGTGTGCTTTGTGCGGAACCGGAGTCCAAGATTATTCTAATGAACTAATTGATATGTCTGTTTGGCACCCGGAAGCTTCAAATCTTGACCGCCTCTGAATTGCAAGTACTGCATATCGAGTGGGAAATCAATAAAAAGAATAAATGAAACTTACAAGTATGATTTTAGTTTAAAAAACATTTCATAAAATTTTGACTTTCATATATGTTTATCGATCATAAAAATGTATCTTTCACATTCTATATTGAGTATTATTTTCAATTTCATTTTTAAAACGTTTGACTGTTGATCTGCAGAAAAGATGTAAGCGTCGAGTGCGAATATATATTTTCTTTCCAATTAAATCTAATGGACCAATAGCAAATCTTTTTCATGATCCTGCTTGTGGACAACATACCCCTAAAACTTTTCAAATCTAATTGTACTTTTTGCCAACTTGTAACACAACTTGCTCTCTTGTTTAATCCAATAATTGCCTCTTCCATTATTACATAATTTTCTTCTTAATTTAATTAAGTTTTGAAAATGTACACTTCCCCTTTTGGGTGGTAACTAATCATAGAAGACACACATATATATAGTTTTTCCACTCATATTCTTTAATATATACATTGTGTATTATATCTCAACAAGAAAGATATCAAGAAAAAAATGGAATTGAAGATTAAAGACGAGAAACAAACTTCAAATTCTGTGGAATCATCATCACTCGAAGATACTTTTTCCCCGAGTGATGTTTCTTCTAAGGAAAATGACTTCTGCCCAGAACGACCTCAGAAGGAGGCGAAACACTATATAGGTGTTAGAGCAAGGCCATGGGGAAAATTCGCGGCTGAAATTAGAGATTCAACTCGGAATGGAATTAGGGTTTGGCTTGGAACATTCAATAGCGCGGAAGAAGCTGCTATGGCTTATGATCAAGTTGCTTTGTCAATGAGAGGTCCATCAACTTGCCTAAATTTCCCAGTTGAAAAAGTTAGTAAAATGTTACAAGAAACAGAAAAGTGCAATTTCTTCAAGAATGGATTGTCACCAGCAGCAGCCTTAAAGGAGAAACACAAAAAGAGAAGTAGTGGTAATATTTCAAGTAAAAAGGGGAAAAAGAAACAAAAGGTAATTAATAATGAGGAAGAAAATAATAATATCGTATTTATATTTGAAGATTTGGGAAGTGATCTATTGGATGAACTTTTGTCTGAGTATTCTAGTTCAAATTAGAATACTCAATTTTCATTTTGTAAGTTTATCTACTTGGTTTTTCAATCTTTAATCCCTCCTTGTTCATGTTTACTTTTTCTTTTGGTATAATACATAAATGCGTCATTTAACTTGGACTAAGCTGGCATCTATATATGTCCTCCAACTTTGGATGTGCACAAGTAGGTACTTAAACTTGTATAAAGTTGGATAGGTAGACACACGCGTCCTATGTGGCATAATACACGTAGGATGCGAATTTCCACGTGGGACACCACATAGGACGTACGTGTCTACTTGTTCAACTTTATACAAGTTTAAGTGTTTACTTGTGCACATCCAAAATTGAAGGGGATAAATCTCAGCTGAGGCCAAACTATAGGGCACATTATATGTATTATGCCTTTTCTTTTTCAATTTGATGTACATGTACCTTTTATTTCGTAAGTAATTAAATATGTATATGTTGCGGGGATATCGTCAGGGGTGTTTCGGAGCCGCGTTAGACTGGGCTGAAATGTAAGATGTAATATGTACTGAAAAAAATAGAAGAGTTGTCCTCAAAAAACTATACATGTTTTTGAGTTCGATGTGGGTGCGATAATATTTTTGGAGGTCGAGCAACATAGATTAGAATGATTCAAGATTCTATAGATCAATTTCCAAATAGAACTTGATATAAATCCATCAAACTTGATTAACCTTCTTTTTTGTCTCGTCGTTGTATCAGACATAATGTGCCAAATTCAGGTTGTACAAACTACAAATGTAAGTTTATGAACAATTTTTACATGTTGTTACTCTAATATTTTGACATTTTACTACTGTGACGCGTTTGCTGTCACATATTTTCAGCTAGATGGTTGTGATCTTACGAGCAGTGTTTTAAAAGGCTGGGGCGTGAGGTGAGGCGTTTTACTTAGCACGGGGTGAGGCGTAAGCCTTGAGGCGATGGGGCATAAGCCCCATGGATCTTAAAATTTTTAATTTATAATATAGTAAAATAGTGTTATAAAGCAAAAATTATATATACTAAAATTAATAATTAAAACAATTAAAAACATTATCAAACAATCTAATAGAAAATAAAACTTCTAACATAATTTTACAAGTATAAATAAAGAAATGCTATAATAGCTACTATGAGATGAAAATCAACTCTAACATCTTAACTTTCAAATAATAAAAGAATCGCATTTTTGTAAAATATATTATGATCGTACTATGCAATTTACATCCCTGAAAGAAAATAGTCAATAAACCTTATTAGTACTATCATGATAATTTTAAGGTAATAAAACACAATAATTTACTTTCGAGTAGCGAATATTTTGAGACGTACGGAAATAATATGAAGATCAATATTGATAAGTGAAGATGTAAAAATTGGCTAATGTAGCACCCCACACTTTCGGGCTAGAATTTGAACCGTCCTTCATACGTGTATAGACTCGAACCCAATGATTTCTATTTATGTATAAGTGTGAAGATCAATTGTTTAGTGTGGGAACATCTTTGTAGATGAATTTAGGTCATAGAAATCTCCTAACACAAAGTTAAGTTGAAAGCCTCTTTACCGATTGAATTTTCATATATGATTTTACTAGGGTAAACTTCGAAGGAGCATAACTCCTAAAATATAAAGAGTTTTTTTACCTCAAGACCCACCAAATGAAAGATCTTCGAGTCTTATTTCCAACGCCACCAACCGTTCATCAGATCAATCCAATATCGGAGTAGAAAGTTATGCTCATTTTACCTGAGGGTATCTGTCTGCCAGAGACTGACGACCTGAGTTGACGAGCCGTCAACTGAAGTCGTCAACCTTAACCAGTAAAGATAAAAAATGGCCAGAGATTGACGACCTGAGTTGACGAGCCGTCAACGGGTTGACGGGCCGTCAACCATGTCGTCAGATAGAAATTTTCTGCACTTTTAAAACACATTCAGAGGGATATTTGGTCTTTCCCTTGGTTAAAAACCGTCCTCCACCCTTCTAAAATGTCTCCCACTTCTCTATTTACCCTAATATGGATTAAAAGCAGCCTCTCAAAGTTTCAAACATTCAAGCATCAAGAAAACTCAAGCTAGGGCTCTAATCCAAAGGATTCTTCTCCATAGTTCATCTCCGAGGTACGTAAGAGCAATACCTTTCGTCGTAAACCATGTTCATCCCCATAAGTGAGTCATAATTTCATGTTAAGTCATGATTTCAAGTTTGGGTTTTAAGATGCAAATATTCTAAGTGTTGTTCTTGAGTTTTGTTATAACTCTCTTCTATATGTTTTAAGTATTGTGAACTATTCCCCGAGTTAATGACGTTCTTGAACTTACACTTTATTTCTATCAATAAGAGTTAGTTTTCACTTGAAGTTTATGACTTAGGAATTTGTATTGAAAGTTGAATTCATGTTTTAATGGGTTTAACTATAGCCTTGTTATAAAGTATATTCAAAGGTACTCAATTTATGAAAAATTTATGAAAAACCCTTATGTATTGTACTCTGACTTGAAAGGTGAAAAGATGTTATCGTATCTTGAAAAGAAGAGTAAGTTATAACGATTTAGAGCCAAGGCTTGCAGAGAAAGCTATGTTTCTTGATACGATATTTTAGAGACTAGTATGGTTTTCAGAAAATGTTTTAAGACTCATTATATGAGCAGCTATTATATTTTGGGGAGGATTATTTAGCACCGAATTGGGTATGAGTCCGAGGTCACATGCCCCATAACTACATCGCCACTGTAGGATTTCCCTTTGGGCTAAGAGTTAGATCCATAAGTTACGTTTCGTCTTACACCCTGGAAAGGTGTAGGGCGGCTCCTCTTAATGTAGGCAAGACATTGGACTCCATGTTGCTCACATGGTTTATGTCGGTTAAGAGAAACTCCCCCAATTTAGAAAAACTTAGTATTTGTTCAAGTTACTATTACGTAGAAGGCTTGTATTTAAGTTGTTTTTCTACAACATTTCAATTTATTGTTTCTGGGTTTACATTTCATGAAGTTTGCTATTTAAGTTTTAACATGCTTTAAATGACTCATTTATTGTACTACTTTAGTCCCAAAAATTTTGCACGAAAAGAGATGCTAAGTCTTTTGCTTCCCGTCTTCTTACTCATATCATATGTTATGTTTTAATTCCAGAAGTTATGTCAGTTTTAGTTTTATTCTTGCTCTTATGTACCAATACATTCAAAGTATTGACGCTCTTTTTGCGCTATATCGTTTCATAATGTAAATTCTGACTTACAGACTCAGGACCACAGCTAGTCCTTTCGTTAGACCTTCCAACATCAGCTTGTGGTGAGTCCTCCTTGCATTCAGAGGACTTGGTGATGATTTGATAAAATTCCAGCTTATTTGAAATTTTTTAGTTTTATCTGTTAGTTCCCAATAAAGGTAGCTCGAGGCCATGTCCCAGCAACTCTTTCAGTTCATGAGTTATAGAGGCCTCATTAGACATTAGACAGTGGTTGTTTTGTTGTCTTTCAAGTTGACATTCAGTAGTTCAAATAAAGTTTATTGTGTTTCTAGTGAGTTAGCCCACAACTGTATTTCTAGCTTCCGCATATTTTCAAAGTTGAGTTTTATGAACAGTTTGCCAGGACAAGGGTCCACTTGGGATCACTCGTGGTTCTAGGTGCCATGTTACGTCCAGGGTGTACGTTCGGGGCGTGACAATTAATTAAGTATTTTTAAAAGAAATGTTAAATGATAATCACCCTCATGGTGCTTTCAACTAATAAATATGCAATATAATGACTTATTATTTGAGTTATTCTCAATCTTCTAATTTCTATAGATGAAAAAACTATTAAGCATCATTTACTTATTAGAGAATTATAAGGGTCAACAATGTCAATTAAGGAATTCGACACATAATTTTTCTAAGATTTGTTAGGTGAGACCCGAGCGTTGGGCTTTAGGCGTGCTTAGGGCGTACAGTCGGACGCTTAAGGCGTAAGCCTTATAGGACTTAAGCCTCATACTTATGCCTCGAGGCGTTTTACCGGTGCCCTGCCCCGGGGCAAGCCTCCAAATAATCTTTTAAAACACTGCTTATGAGTCATTTGGTTGATGAGATAAGAAATAATTAATAATTTTGGAATAAAATACATGATTAATTAGTTTTGTGTTTGGTTGGATTTTATTTTCGGCATAAGCAATCCCACGAAAGTTATACCACAATCTTGATATTATTCTTATGACATATTTAATGTGGGATAACATTCTCGGAATAGCTCATCCTAGGATAAAATAAGCAAATTACAAAAATGTCAAGGGTAAAAAAAAAAAAAAAAAAAAAAAAAAGAATTGATCCAAGTTTGTCTATTACAAACTCAAATACTTGTTTTACAAAGTATATACTATGCCCCATAAATTTCATTTTCAATTTAATGAATGAAACGACATTTGATATTTTGGCCCTTATTGACTTGACACTCCCCTTAAAAAAAAATGAAACTTCTGTCGAAAAAAGTACATGTGTACCAAATAATTTAGTTATTGTATAATTCTTTTGTTATAATTATTCCCACATTTTTTTTTTCCTTTTTTGCTCTTTCATATAGGGACTTTGCTAATACTATATGTGTCCCTTGGTAGTGTTGTACAAAATGCTGGGTTCTAGTAATGAAATGTGAATGAAAAATGGAGGAAACAAATGGAGGGAAAAAGTGAATTGTGTTTTCACTTTAAGGAAGGGATGTTCTCCCACATTAGTGGGAGAAAGAAACTCTTTCATGCTTAAATATAGAAGCAATACTCCATGTGGATAGTGAGGCAAGAAGAAAGCAAGCCTCGCGCCGTCGTCGTTGTCGCTCGCACGTCTCGGCTTTGGATTTGGATCGATCGAGAGATTATCTTTTTGGACAAAATTTATTTAAAACTTAAGAGTTAATGATTGTTTAATCCAAAAATCCAATACGAAAATATTTTCCATTTGCGAATGCACATGAGCATGTGCGGACGCATGTCACAACGCACCTCGAAGGGATGCAGCCCTTCGATGAACTGTTTGATAACGAAAAGGCAACCTGCACGTGAACCTAGCAACCTGCGGACGCAGGTGCCAATGCAGGTCAAGCCAGAACTTTCTGGTTTGTGTCAAACACTGACCTGTAGCTGCATGTGGCCATCTGCGAACGCAGATGCCAGCACAGGTTAGGCAACGGTCCAAACCAGTGCGTCTTTTCAAGAACCATTGCTTTCTTTCTGAAGCACCACCTTTTGGCTATAAATACCTAATTTTTTCCTCAGGTAAAGGCACAAAATTTTGAAGTGAAAAACATCTTCTTCTTCCTAAAAACTCAAGTGTGATTTACAATTGTTGAGTGTGTTTAAAGTTCAACAAAGTGATTTACAATCGTTGAGTGTGTTCAAAGTTCAACAAATTTGAGGTACCACTATTTGCTGAAGTGAATCATTTTTATTCTGGGAGGATATATTCGATTAACCTCGGGTACTTGAGGGGAATAATTTCCTTAAGGACACACCGTGAATTCGGTGGACTGGATTCTTTCTTTTTCATCTCTTTCTTGATGGTTTCTCTATTTTCCAGAAAATATTTTAAACTTCATTTTGATAGTTCATAAGTTGTTTGAACTTGTGTTTGAAGTTGTTGTTGTAAATACAGATTTTGTACCCGAAAAACAACAATCTTAAGAAAATTATTAATCTGTATTTTTTGATTTCTAGAGATTAAAACCTTTTGGTTTTCTACTTTGTTTAAACTTGATAGTGATTTGAAGATATTAAAACTTCATCACACATCAAAGTTCATCGGTTGGCGATTTGAAGAATATAAAAACTTCATCGCTAAACTAGAAACAAGTTGTTTAAAGTTTAAAACTTTATTGTTAGTATTTGTGATACTAAAGTTGTTTGTCTATTTGTGACAGTAAAATAACTAATGAAAATGAAGTCAATGATGGAACGACGAATGTTGTAGCAACTAACATTGCTACTTCAAGTCGTTCGAATGTTTCTCCTGCCTTGGCACTGGCGGAAAAACCAGAAAAAATTTTTGGTGTTGATTTCAAATATTGGTAGCATAAGATGTCCTTTTATTTGACTACCTTGAGTCTACAAAGGTTCATCACGGAAAACATTCCTGATTTGCCGAAAAAAACTCCAGAAAAAGATCAATTCGTTGTGACAGAAGCTTGGAAGCACTCAAATTTTTTGTGTAAAAATTACATTCTAAGTGGCCTACAAGATGAATTGTCTAACGTGTATAGCAACATGAAGACCTCAAAGGAACTCTGGGAGGCTTTGGAAAAAAAAGGATAAAACAGAGGATGCCGGAATGAAGAAATTCATTATTGCAAAATTTCTATACTTTAAGATGGTAGACAGTAAAGCTGTAGTTACCCTAGTCCAAGAGTTGCAAGTCATAATCCATGATCTCCTTGCAGAAGGTTTGGTTGTAAATGATACTATCCAAGTCGATGCAATAATTGAGAAGTTACCACCTTTGTGGAAGGACTTCAAAAACTACTTGAAGCATAAACACAAGAAAATGTCTGTCGAAGGTATCATTGTGAGGTTGAGGATTGAAAAGGACAATAAGGCAGAGAAAAAGAGGTCTCGGGGGAATTCAGTAATTAATGGAGCAAATATTGTTGAATATGATCTCACAAAGTCAAAGAAGAGAAATAAAGTATCTGGACAATAAGGCAATCCTCTTAAGAAGAAACTCAAAGGAAATTGCTTCAATTGTGACAAAGTTGGCCACAAGTTTACTGATTGTCGAGATCCGAAGAAGGGCAAGAAAAAGGATCAAGCAAACATGGTTGAATTCAAAGAAGAAATGGAAAATCTTTGTGCCATACTTTTGGAATGTAATATGGTTGGTAATCCTAGAGAATGGTGGTTGGATTCCTGTGCCTCCCGTCATGTGTGCGCTACCAAAGAACTATTTGTATCGTATGCTCCTGCTCAAGATGAAGAGAAGATATTCATGGCGAACTCTACTACGGCAAAGGTTGAAGAAACAGGCAAGATTTGCTTGAAGATGACATCTGGCAAGGTGGTGACACTAAACAATGTCCTTCATATTTCGGAGTTGCGAAAGAACTTAGTTTCTACTTCACTTATGACTAAGAATGGATTTAAATGTGTATTTGTTTTTGATAAAGTTGTAATAAGTAAGGGTGAAGTGTATGTAGGTAAAGGTTACCAAACCGAGGGCCTTTTTAAGATCAATGTAATGACAATTGATATGAATAAAAGTTCTGGTTCTTCTTACTTACTTGAGTCAAATGATTTATGGCATGAACGTTTAGGACAGGTCAATTATAAAACCTTGCAAAAACTGATTAGTTTGGAAGTTTTCCCTAACTTTTAGTGCAGTGAATCAAAGTGTCAAACTTGTGTTGAATCTAAGTATGCTAAGCATCTGTATAAGTCTGTTGAAAGGAATTCCAATCCCTTAGACTTAATTCACACAGACATTTGTGATATGAAGTCGACACCATCTCGTGATGGGAAAAAATATTTCATAACTTTTATTGACGATTGCACTAGATTTTGCTATTTTAATTTGTTGAATAGTACGGATGAGGCAATAGAAGTATTTAGGTGATATAAAACTGAAGTTGAAAATCAGTTGGCTAAAAAGATTAAAATGATATGAAGAGATAAGGGTAGAGAGTATGAATCTCCTTTTGCAGAGATATATTTGGAAAATAGAATTGTCCATCAAACTACTGCCCCGTACTCACCTCAATCAAATGGAATTGCGAAAAGGAAAAATCAAAAGTTGAAGGAAATGATGAGTGCCTTTCTTATAAGTTCAGGTTTACCGCAAAACTTATGGAGGGAAGCTATCCTTACAGCAAACCAAATACTCAATCGAGTGCCCCATAGTAAGACACAATATATTCCATATGAGAAATGGAAATGAAGGAAACTCAACTTGAAATATTTCAAAGTGTGGGGGTGTCTAGCCAAAATTCAAGTTCCTATACCCAAAAGGGTGAAAATAGGACCAAAAATTATGGACTGTTTTTTCATCAGATATGCTACAAACAGTAAAGCATGTTGATTTTTGATTCATAAATCCAAACATCTGGATATCCATGATAATACGATAATTAAATCAGATAATGCTAAGTTTTTTGAACACATTTATCCTTATAAGACTAGACATGAGCTGTCTAGTGAAGGGTCTAAACGACCTATAGATGAACCAAAGGAGAATGTACTTAATAAGGAGAATCCATGGAATAGTAAACATCAAAGGACGTCGACTTTCTTTGGATCAGATTTTGTAACATTTCTTCTCGAAAATGAGCCTCAAACATTCAAAGAAGTGATGTTGTCTGCGGACTCATCCTTTTGGAAAGAGGCAATCAATAGTGAGATTGATTCAATCTTAAGCAACCATACTTTAGAGTTGGTTGATTTCCTCTAGGAAATAAACCTTTAGGTTCAAAATGGATCTTCACAAGAAAAATGAAAGTTGATGGAACTATTGACAAATACAAGGCAAGACTTGTCGTTAAAAGCTTTATACAAAATGAAGGTCTTGATTATTTTGACATATACTCGCCAGTAATAAGGTTAACGCCCATTCGAATATTGGTTGCATTAGCTGTGGTATATGGTCTTGAAATCCATCAAATGGGTGTGAAAACAATTTTCTTAAATGGAGAATTGGAGGAAGAAATTTACATGGAACAACCCGAGGGTTTTGTGGTTCCTGGTAAATAAAGGAAAGTGTGTAAACTTGTTAAATCACTTTATGGACTAAAACAAGCACCCAAATAGTGGCATGCAAAGTTTAACCAAACCATGTTGGCAAACGGATTCAAGATAAATGAGTGTGATAAATGTGTTTACATTAAAGACACTCCAAATCACAAAGTCATTATTTATTTGTATGTGGATGACATGTTGATCATCAGTAGAGACATTTCTAACATAAATGCTACTAAGCGAATACTAGAAAGCAAATTTGATATGAAAGACCTTGGAGTTTCTGATGTGATCTTAGGGATAAGAATTCATATAATTCTACAAGGGTTGTCATTGTCACAGTCTCATTACATTGAAAAGGTACTTGACAAGTTCAAGTATTTGGATTTCAATATTGCCAAGACTTCATTAGATATGAGCTTTGCACTTCAAAAGAATGAACGTGAAAGTGACTCACAATTGGATTATGCAAGAGTGTTGGGAAGTTTGATGTATATCATGAATTATACGCGACCAGATATAGCATGCGCTATTAGTAAATTGATTTGGTACACGAGTAATCCTAATAAAACTCATTGGATGGCAATGAAAAGAGTTTTGGGGTATCTAAAACATACTCAAGACTATGTTTTGCATTATAACAAATATCCTATGGTAATTGAAGGATATAGTGATGCAAATTGGATCACCGGATCAAATGAAGTAAAATCCACGAGTGGATATGTATTTACTCTTGGTGGAGGAGCAGTCTCTTGGAAATCATCCAAACAGACATGTATTACCCGCGCTACAATGGAATCTGAATTTATCGCATTAGATAAAGTCGATGAAGAAGCTGAATGCCTCAAGAATTTCTTAGAAGATATTCCTTATTAGCCCAAACCTTTGGCACCGGTATGCATACACTGTGATAATCAAAGTGCAATTGGTAGGGCAGGAAGCGTGATGTATAATGGTAAATCTCGTCATATAAGATGGAGACATAATACCGTTAGAGAACTTCTTTCTAGTGAAATTATCATGATTGCCTATGTGAAGTCAAATATAATGTGTCGGATCCATTTACAAAAGTCATGTCTAGAGAGGAAGTTGAGAGATCATTAAAGGGAATGGGTTTACGACCTAGGACAAGTCATCACGACAGTAACTCTACCTAGCAGACTGGAGACCTCAAGACCTAGGTTCAAGGAGATCAAACAAAGTTGTGACTGGAGGTTCAACATTGTCAATTAACTCAACCCATTCTCATGATGAAGACAATGATCAGAAAACAAAGATAAAGCTTATGGTTTGAAGCTTTTTAATGGTTTCTAAGTTTGGCAGGTATGACCAAATAGTTTGATCTATAGGATTGAAATTTTTAGGAATCACCTATGTAAGGGCGAAGTGGAAACCGCTTCAAGGAGAATGATAGTAAATGTCTACTTTCTAAGCTCTCATGAACCAGGTCGTGTTCATGGCTGAAACGAATGAAACCATGAGAACCAGAAATGGTAAAAGGCTGGTTGTGTGACTTGTGTTGTCTAGGTATACATTAAAGTTTGACAGTTTAAAGATATAGCATCTACCGATTGATCGAGTGCATCCGATGCAAGTTCACTACGGAAAGTTTAAAGGGAAACCTACTAGTCCAGATGCAATTAGTCTTGCTTGTAGATCACACACTTGTCCGTATATTTTTTGATGAAATAGTCATTCCTCATTCATATGTGGGATTATTGGATTCTAGTGATGAAATGTGAATAGAAAATGGAGGGAAAAAGTAAATTGTATTTTCACTTTGAGGAAGGAATGTTCTCCCACATTGGTGGGAGAAAGAAACCCTTTAATGCTTAAATATAGAAGCAATACTCCATGTGGATAGTGAGGCAAGAAGAAAGAAAGCCTCACGCCGTCATCGTCGCCGTCGCTTGCTCGGCTCGACTTCGGCTTAAGCTTCGGGATTTGGATTTGAATTTGT
The DNA here is from genome assembly GCA_031232105.1 of Capsicum rhomboideum. Lineage (NCBI taxonomy): Eukaryota > Viridiplantae > Streptophyta > Magnoliopsida > Solanales > Solanaceae > Capsicum > Capsicum rhomboideum. Next base: position 156,897,248 of record CP124714.1, read on the forward strand.
CAAATGATTGATTGAAAGATTATTTTTTTGGACAAAATTCATTTGAAACTTGAGAGTTAATGATAGTTTAATCCAAAAATCCGATACAAAAATATTCTCCATTTGCAGACGTATACGAGCATGTGCGGACGCATGTCACAATGCACCTCGAAGGGACGCGACCTTTCGAGGCACTATTTGATAACAAAAAGGCGATCTGGGCGCGCACCTGGCGGCCTTCGGACAGAGGTGCCAACGCAGGTCAAGCCAGAACTTTATGGTTTGTGCCAAACACTGACCTGTGGCCACATGTGGCCATCTGCGGACACAGATGCCAGCGCAGGTCAAGCGACGGTCCAATACAGTGCGTCTTTTCAAGAACCGTTGCTTCCTTTCTGAAGCACCACCTTTTGGCTATAAATACCTGATTTTTTCCTCAAGTAAAGGCATGAAATTTTGAAGTGCAAAACATCTTCTTCTTCCTAAAAACTCAAGTACGATTTACAATCGTTGAGTGTATTCGAAGTTCAGTAAATTTGAGGTACCATTATTGCTAAAGTGAATTATTTTATCCTGGGAGGATATATTCCATTAACCTCGGGTACTTGAGGGAAATAATTTCCTTAAGGACACATCGTGAATTCGGTGGACTTGATTCTTTCTTTTTCATGTATTTCTTGACGGTTTCTCTATTTTCCAGAGAATAGTTTGAACTTCATTTTGATAGTTCATAAGTTGTTTGAACTTGTTTTGAAGTTGTTGTAAATATAAATTTTGTACCCGGAAAACAACACAAAAACATCTATTATTATTAAAAACATAACTAAATAAACTGGTATTTTTTTTAATAATTTAAACTGTTCAATAAGATGGTCACACACTTCAATATATGTAGTCTCGGAGCAAACATATATAGATTTATTCTACGTTTAACTCTCTTGCACAAGAAAAAAAATTCGCTAGTTTAATTTGTACCATAAAAAGAATCAAGCCCCCCGTATGATAGGTATTGTCTGCATTGGCCCGCACAGATTTAGTCCCAAGAGTTTGAACTCAAAAAGAGTTTCAACAATTGATAACAAACTTGTTCTTATAAGGTCTCTTATTTTAATGTGGGATTCACCTAATATGTAATATGCAGTACTCCATAAACCTCCGACATAGGGCGTCTCTAGCTAACCATTTATGTTTTTTAGACTAGCTGAAATCAAAGTTCAGTATAATATAAAAGTTGAATTCCTAGTTAACGAAATGTATATGCAAATCAAAACATATGTAACAGCAAAAAGAGGATTAGCAACAACACTGGGATAGACACAAAAGAGTGACTTGTGTGTGGATATATAGTGAGAGAGGGAAAAAACCATCAATTGCATAATGCACTAAGCCTGTAGACCCACTATTTAGAAAAAGTAAAAAAGCATGCTAAATGGAGTGATAGAGACCAATTAATGTTGTGGAATGTATGAGACATATATATATATATATCAGTCAATTTCTAAACAATTATTATGCTTTTCATAACACATTTGTATAGCACTTCAATAGTGGCCCAAAATCAGTTGCAACACAATGTTACAAGTACAAACAATTTCACGCCATTTGACAGAATCAGTTATCTTCAAATTCGAGCTTCGACATTAGAATGACCTTTATTAGAAAACATTTTACTTATAAAATAGAATTTTTCAATGCGAACTTAAATTAGTTGAGCCCTAAAACAGATACAAGACGCTAAATGGTAAATCAAAAAATATCTACCTTTCTTTTTACTACTATCTTTATTTTGGGAGCAGGCCAGAACCCAAGTATGTGACCTATATATAGTGGATACGTACTGAAAAATTTCACCTCCCACAAACACTACACGAACATAGTTATTTAGTTAAGGACAAAATTAATTGTTTTCTAGACAACATATTCTTAGCAAATATTAATGGGAAAATAATTGTTTTGGTCCCTGTGTTATTGCCTTATTATGATTTTCATCCTTGTGATATCTGACTTCTTACATTTAACCTTTAATTAATCAAAGTCAGTGATTTTAGTCCTTCTACTAACAATGATTACTAATTCAAACAGATTTATTTTTGTTGTCAAGGGCAATTATGGTACTTAACATAATATTATATATTAATAATAAAAAAATTTATCAGATTCACAACAAACACATTTGAGCCCAAATCAAGAACTAGTCACGTACTTTCCAAAGTAAAGTCTTCATTGGAAAATTAAAGTGTTTCAAGGGATAATGTATAGTATTACTTCGTGAAATGCTCTCTCTCGCTCTTTGTTAGCTTTTGGTCTCTCTTCAAATGGCGGAATTCAACAGATTTTTGATGAAATTTCAAGAGGAAATTCATGGTGGAGCTCCTTTGGGTCTCTTGAAATTCTTGAGAGCAAAGACTACTAAGTGAATGAATCTTTTGAAATACTCAAGAAAACACTACAATGGAAGAAGAATTTTAAGATCCAATTTATCTTGGAGGAAGATTGGGCTCAGATTTTCTCTAGCTACTAACATGAGTGGGATAGATAGTCAAGGAACCCTATTTATTACATCATTTTGGAGTTTTGGATGATGGAGAGCACAAGACGTTCGGACGGAGGAGAAACGGAACCAGTTCTTGACTTGGACTCAAATTTATTTTATTATTAATATATAATATTATTAAGTACCATAATTGCCCTTAACAACAGTAATATATCTGTTTGAATTAGTAATCATTGTTAGTAGAAGGACAAAATTTTCTTACTTTGATTAATTAAATGTTAAATGTAGGAAGTCAGATATTAGAGGGATGAAAACCATAATAAGGCAATAACATAGGGACCAAAATAATTATTTTCCCAATATTAATTATTGTATTTTGCACACCGAGAAGCTATTCATATGAGGAGATTTAAATGGTCACATAGGGACAATTTCAGGAGGATATGATGAGGTACATGACGTCTATCGGTTTTGAATTTGAGAATAGAAACGAACGAATAATTTTGCTAAAACCCTTCGATTTGGTCATAGCTAACTCGAGCTTTCAGAACAAGGAGGAGCACTTTGTGACCTACCGTAGTGTGGTGGTGAAGACAGATAAATTACATACTCCTTAGGAAGGGTGATAGAGCTAGGTTTTTGCAAGGATTATAAGGTTATTCCGAGTGAATATATTACAACGCAAAATGAGTTCGTAGTTATATATTCGGATATCAAGAAAAATGGTTATATATGGTTAGCCAAGGATTAAATGGGGACACTTAACGAATGCCAAAGACCAGGAGCTTGGGGAGAAGTTAGTGGCAGGGGTAGAGCTAGCCCATTAATTGTGGATTAGGCCGAACCCAAAGGTTTTCGTCCAAATTATGTATTTGTATTACATAATTTATTCAATATGTATAAACTATAAATTCAGAACCCCGTAACTTTAAAGAACTAGAATCCCGAATCCATAAACTTTAAATCTTAGCGTCACCTCTAGTTGGTGGCTATGGATACATGGATGAGGTGGACTAAAATGGCGGACTGCATCAGGGAAGCTGCTAGAGAGGTGTTAGGAGTTTTGAAGAATAACATAGGTGGACATAAAGGGGATTGGTACTGCTGGAATGAAGAGGTCCAAGGAAAATTCAAAGCTAAGAAGGTTGCTTATACGACATTCATGGAAAATGTATAAGACGACGAATAAAAAAGAGAAGCTAGCAGTTACGGTGAATTTCAAGCACTTATAAGAAGAGCTTGTGGGAAAAAGTGAGGATAAAAAGTTGGATAGATTCTCTACGGCTAGAGAGAGGGGGGTCCATGTGATCGAAGTGCATCAAAGACGAGAATGGAGAAGTATTAGTATAAGATTCACACATTAGACAGAGATGGAATATGTATTTCCATAAGCTCTTGAATAAAGATGTGGATAGGGATATTACGTTAGGGGAGTTAGACCATTCCAAAAGTATATAAGCATTTTGGGTATTGTAGGCATTTTAAGTTTGTAGAGGTTAAGGGGTGTGAAAGAGTTGGTTTGATTTATTTTGTGGGGTCAAACCCATGTAAAAGAAAATTTCATGTGCTAATTTATTTGGTTAGGAAATGAACTTGGAGAGCAAGCAAGAATTTGTAGAGGACAAATTTTGTATTTATTTTTTCTTTTTTTATTTTGTGCTTGAAGCCCAAGTTTGGTCATCTATAAAAGGATGACCATTCTTTATTGTTGAAACCATCCAAAATTTATAGTTAAATTTACAGTATGAGTAGAGAGCTGAGAGAGAAATTCTCTTAGATGTATTTGGAATCTCTTCCCTTTCTTTGTTAATATATAAAGACAGTTGTTCTCTAATGGACATAGAATCATTCGAATCTGAACCACGTTAAATCTTGTGTCTTTCTCTTATTCTTTATTCTACATTTCAACTAATAATTGGTATCAGAGCCAAGGTTCTGTCTGAGTATGCTCTGTAGTTGCAACACAGCCTGAACTTCCACATCAGAAAAGAATTACTTTGATTTTATATATTTCCAAATACTATCCATAGTAGAAGAGAAAGAACAAGTAGCGATGAGTTACATGAAGTTTAAAATTGATAGATTTAGTGGGTGCAACAACTTCAATATCTGGAAGATCTAGATGATGGCGTTACTGCGGAGAGAAGGTTCAATTCATGCTATAGACGAAAAGTACCCTGATTGTACATCGGATTCTGACAAGGAGAAGATTGAAGGTGATGCATTGAGTGTCATCCAACTATCCCTTGCACCTAACATACTCTGTGAAGTAAGTACATGTACCGACCTCAAACAGTTACGGGACAAGCTGCAAAGGCTTTATTAGGATCCGGTCGGTGACAACAAGGATGTTGTTACTGTCACGCCCCAAATTCCAACGAGACGGACATGGCACCCAAAGCCGACAAGGCCCGGGAGAACCAATCTTCGTCCATAACAACCCATACGCACCACTCAAAAGTCATCACCACCACAATTAAATATAAGAAGCCAAAAGCGGAATTTATGACAAATATAAGAGAAATATGAGACTTGGCCTTTAGGGCCATCAAGACAAAACATACGTTCATTACATACCCTTCGTCTGACCCACAACATCTACAAAGCCTCTACAGATGCACAACCAAAACCAACCTAGAGTCGGGACACACCCCGCTCTATATATATATACACAAGACCAAAACAAATATACCTAGGAAACTCGGAAAGCCCCGAACCAACTGGAGCTCACCAAATGTCCGCAAAAGATCCGCAACCTACAGCGGAGGTCTACTAGTGCCTGTGCCTGCAACAAGTAAGGTAAGTTCCCCCGAGGGGGTCAGCACGAAAAATGTACTGCGTATGTAAGGCCACAATAAAACTGTAGCAATAAGTGAGAACACCAATGTATATCAAGGATAAGAGAATAGGCAATATCGATAAACCAACATTTCCATATGTGTGGAACCATGTACGTTACATTCTTTATTTCTTTTATCAATTATCTCAATATCAACAAAAATCACATCATGCCCGGGACCAACTGATCAGTGGTAAATAACAATACTGGGATCGTCTCTAGCTAGGCTTATGCCCCTTTGAGCTACCACCCATAAATCAATAAAGCAGGTTCGGCCCTAGCTAGGTTTTCACCCCTTTGGGCTACCCCCTGTGTCCAATAATCAATCGGGATCGTCTCTAGCTAGGCTTTCGCCCCTTTGAGCTACCACCCGTACTCAACCATATACGCATTACTTTCATTCTTTAATTATGAAATTGAAACATTGTTGGTTATCGCATTATTGGAACTTTGGGACAATGTTCAATGTTCAAGAGACACATGAATAAATATATGTAGGCAACCAACTTTACATGAGACACTTTGGAACATTTCGGCATAGGTACAAGTACAATGGCAAAGGAAGCAATAGGTATTGCAGAAAGATACGGACAAGAATAACCTTACATACCTTAGCCTCTCAATAAGAATCCGCAATCCTAAGGAATATAATGATTCAGCCCCTTACTCTACAACACAAGCACATAACGGAGTTTACGTCAACATCTAACACCTTTCAAGTGTAAAAGACGACAAAAGGTACATAATTGCCTATTACGTCATTTCCCCCTTTACAATAAAATTTCGGCATGACCATTCCAAATATACTACAACATGCCATACATTGACCAATATCATAACCAATAGCATTTCGCAACAAAGCTTCTTCTTTACACTTTCTCATTCACACCATATCACAAAGAATCCATTAAATCACCTTAATACACCCCATAGCACATATCGGCCAAAATCTCATAATTTCCATAATTTTCATTTATAGACAAGAACAAATTTAATGCCAAAACTAACACCATACATGTTCATATTTTGTTCATGCCATACTTTTTCATCAAAGGCACAAGGCCTAATTCAAGTTCAAATCACCAAGACAACACATCTCTTACCAAAGGCAAAAAGACACTATTCACCATCTTGCCAACACAACTATCATAATATACATAATCCCCCATGCATATAATATGTTAATCCATGAGGAGAAATACTTACCAAGGCTTGGAATATGTTGATCTTGTCCAAAGAGTCCCAAGGAATATTTTGCTTTAGGGTTTGAAAATGAAAAAATGTTGAGAGAAATATCTTAAAGGCATGGAAGTCTTGAATGATTTAAAAATCTGATTTTTGGGTGCTTTTTATGGACCTCAAGTCATCCTTAGCCACACTTGGCACTAAATGATATGTCCACTTAGCCAATTCTTGCAAGAATGGATCATTTGTCTTTGGGCCAAGTCTTTTAATCCCATTTTGGGCCTAATTTTTGGGCCCAATTACACATATCCATGTACCCATCAAATATCATGTATTATTCACCATATATCTCGTGTTTACATAATTCCATAATGTCACGATAATATTTTCTTACGAGATTCTCATTCGTCGCCTTGATCGCAAAAATTGGAATTCTAGCCGTCCATGGCTTACTTGAACATTTTTGGTAACTTCGTGTGTTTCATGGTTTGATCATGTGGAAGTGTATCGAGGTATTTGAAACCTTAACAACGCTAAAATATCTCCAAGGAACCAAAAGAAAACATCCAAGAATCGTCGTAGAATTACGTCGCAAAACGGGTCCGGAAAGGCCTACTCCTTGTTCCTTGCGCCACACCCCTGAAACAGGGGTAGTGGCGCAGAAATGGCAGCCTCTCTGAAGTTTGTGCTGAGATTTCAGCACTTTGCTGAAATTTCCGGCCACTTATCCAATGTTTACGTATCGTCCAATCCCTTATCAAACACTACAAAATACTCACTTAGTGATCTTAACCATCAAGTAAACATGACTTAAAGCCACCAAATGAGGTTAGAATATGTACGAGTTCTCACCCAAATGCTTCTACGAAATCACAACACACCTCCTACGACGATCGAATCGCACATGTTAAGTCCGATATCAAATGTTTCACCAATGACACTATAAAACACATATGCATGGCATCTCAACACCTATGTAGATATGATCCAAAGTATCAAGTGAGGTTATAAAAGTACGGGGTGTTACATTCTTCCCCCCTTAGGAACATTCGTCCTCGAATGTTAGGAATATTATCTTATATACCACAAATGCATCTTTACTTTAACAGACCTATACACATTCACATAATGCTTTTAAATACTTACTTGTTATTGTTCCACCTCCGCATTGTGAACTCCTTGGTCCATTTGAAATAGATGGGGATACTTGGCTTTCATCATTTCTTCCGCTTCCCATGTAATCTCTTCTACTTGTTGATTTCTCCAAAGGACTTTCACGGAAGCTATGTCTTTATTTCTCAATCTCTTCACTTGTCGATCTAGGATCACAATGGGTACCTCTTCATAAGTAAGATCCTCTGTAACTTGAACATCCTCTACGGGAACAATACGAGAAGGATCTCCTATGCATTTTCGAAGCATCGAAACATGAAATACCGGATGGACTGAGGAGAGTTCTTGAGGTAGTGCCAACTCATACGCAACTTGTCCAAATTTTCGAATGATCTCATATGGGCCTATGTAACGTGGACTCAATTTTCCTTTCTTTCCGAACCGCATTACCCCTTTCATTGGTGACACCTTTAAAAAGACCCAATCACCTATGGCGAATTCAAGCCCTCTTCTTCTCACATCGGCATATGACTTGTGACGACTTTGAGCCGTTTGTAATCGCTCTTGGATCACCTTAACTTTTTCCATAGCCTGATGAACAATATCTGGGCCCAATAAAGCAGTTTCACCCACTTCAAACCATCCAATTGGTGATCTACATTTCCTTCCATACAAAGCTTCATAAGGTGCCATTTTTATACTTGAATGATAGCTATTGTTATAAGCAAATTCGATAAGAGACAAATGGTCATCCCAACTGCCCTGAAAATCTAACGTACAAGCTCGTAGCATATCTTCAAGCGTCTGAATAGTACGTTCTGCTTGTCCATCAGTCTGCGGATGGAAAGCCGTACTCAAATCCACCCTTGTACCCAAACTCCGCTGAAAAGATTTCCAAAAGTGTGCTGTGAACTGTGCTCCTCTGTCTGATATAATAGAAAGTGGAATACCATGCAATCGTACTATCTCTTTCACATACAACTTCGCATAGTCCTCAGCCGTATAGGTCGTCTTGACCGGTAGGAAATGCGCTGATTTGGTAAGCCTGTCCACTATAACCCATATAGAATCAAACTTCCGCAATGTACGAGGCAACCCTGTAATAAAATCCATATTGATCATATCCCATTTCCAGACTGGAAGAGTGATACATTGCATGTAACCTCCCGGTTTCTGATGCTCCACTTTCACTTGTTGACAATTTGGGCACTGCGCGACAAATTTTGCAATGTTCTTTTTCATGTTGCCCCACCAATACACTTCCTTCAATTCATGGTACATTTTAGTAGCACCCGGATGAATGGAATAGCGCGAATGATGCGCCTCTGTCATAATTCGTGTCCTCAACTCATCTACGTCCGGTACACATAATCTCCCTTGACATTGAAGCACCCCTTCCGGTGTAATATCAAATGCCGTGGTCAATTTCTGCTGCACATTTTCCTTTAGCTGCAATAAAATAGAATCCGCAAATTGCTTCTCTTTCACTTCAGCTATCACGGAGGATTCCGCTGCATTCTGCACAATAACTCCATCTTCTGAGGATTCAATAAGGCGAACCCCCAAGCTGGCTAATTGATTCAAATCTTTGATTATGTCCTTCTTTTCTGTCAGCTGATCACTAGTGCCTCCCGTTGCCTTACGGCTCAATGCATCTGCTACTACATTTGCCTTCCCTGGATGGTATAGAATATCAACATCATAGTCTTTCAAGAGCTCTAACCATCTTCGTTGCCTCAAATTGAGTTCCTTCTGCTTGAACAGATATTGCAAGCTTTTGTGATCCGTATAAATATCAACATGAACCCCATATAAATAATGACGCCACATTTTTAAAGCAAACACTACTGCTGCCAATTCAAGATCATGAGTGGGATAATTTTTCTCATGGGGCCGCAACTGTCGTGAGGCATATGCTATCACCTTACCATGCTGCATCAATACACATCCGAGGCCAACCCCGGAAGCATCACAATACACTGCATAACCTTCTATGCCTTCGGGAAGTACTAAAACTGGGGTGGAAGTTAATTTCTCTTTCAGCTCTTGGAAACTTTTCTCACATGCGTCGTTCCACTGAAACTTGATTGCCTTGTGTGTTAGCTTCGTCAATGGTGCGGCAATAGAAGAAAACCCTTCCACAAATCTCCTGTAATAACCTGCCAAACCAAGAAAACTACGAATCTCTGTAGGCGTCGTAGGTCTTGGCCAATTCTTCACCGCTTCAATCTTTTGAGTATCGACCCGTATCCCTTCATCCGACACAATGTGACCCAAGAATGCTACGGATTTTAACCAAAATTCACACTTAGAAAACTTTGCATATAACTTACGATCCCGGAGAATTTGTAACACCTGTCGTAAGTGATTAGCATGGTCTTCTTGTGATCTCGAATAGACCAAGATATCATCTATAAATACCGTCACGAACACGTCTAGAAATGGCTTAAACACCCTATTCATCAAATCCATGAAAACAGCTGGTGCATTTGTTAGTCCAAATGACATAACTAAAAATTCATAGTGGCCATACCGTGTTCGGAAAGCTGTCTTGGGTACATCATTTTCTCTAACCCTGACTTGATGGTAACCCGACCTCAAGTCAATCTTTGAAAACCATTTGGCACCCTGTAACTGATCAAACAAATCATCAATGCGAGGAAGAGGATATTTATTTTTGATCGTTACCTTATTCAATTGTCGATAATCGATACACATCCTCAAGGTGCCATCTTTCTTCCGGACAAACAATACTGGTGCACCCCACGGGGACATACTAGGTCTAATGAAGCCCTTGTCCAGCAAATCTTTTAATTGCTCCTTCAATTCACGCAATTCTGCTGGAGCCATTCTATACGGAGGAATAGAGATCGGCTGAGTGCCTGGAATCACATCAATGCCAAACTCCACTTCCCGTTCTGGAGGTAAACCTGGAAGATCGTCAGGAAATACGTCGAGAAATTCATTAACCACCGGTACCGACTGAGGAGTTAGTGGTTCCATATTGATATCTTGCACTCTCACCAAATGGCATATATACCCCTTAGCTATCATTTTCCTAGCTTTAAGATAGGAAATAAATTTGCCTTTCGGTGCCCCCACATTACCCTTCCACTCAAGAATATTCTTTTGTGGAAAATGAAAATGTACCTCCTTGGCTCGGCAATCCACCGTAGCATAACAAGAAGCCAACCAATCCATCCCCATTATGACATCAAAATCCACCATGTCGAGTTCAATAAGATCCGCTAGTGTATCATGACCACACACAGTTACCACACAATTGCGATATACTCTTTTTGCAACAATAGATTCACCAACCGGCGTAGACACTTCAATAGACTTATCTAAGAATTCCGGTGTTCTTTCAAATTTTGCAGCAATCAACGGGGTAACATATGATAAAGTAGAGCCCGGATCTATCAATGCATATACACCATGTGAAAATATAGACAATATACCTGTGACTACATCAGGAGATGCCTCCGAATTTTGTCGGTCCACTAGAGCATAAGTGCGATTCTGTGCTCCACTGGAACTAGCTGCTCCTGCAGCACCTCTACCACGACCGGCAGGCTGCACACTTCGGCCTACGGAAGGAACCGATGATGAAGATGCAACGGTTGACCCCATAGGTCGTGCCACACCACTCAAGCCTCTTCGTGGACAGTCCCTCATCATGTGCCCTGGCATACCACACCAGAAACAAGTATTCATCCCACGTCGGCATTCCCCTGGGTGAAACTTTCCACAGTGCTGACATGGCTGACGGAAAAATCCCGTGGTCTGCGAGCCTCGAGCCCCACTGCTTTGCCCAACATAACCACCTCTAGACCCCCGAAACTGAGAGGAAGCACCTGCTATGGAATGAGAAAATAATGGTCTCTGCGGTCTAGGAAACATTCGGGGCCTAAACTCTCCTTGGGACACCATAGACTGCCCCATAGGTCTAGCCCGCTTTGACGGCCCTCGTTCAGATTCCTGTGTTCTCCTTCGTTGCCTCTGATCCTCCATCTTTTGTGCAAAGGCCTGGATCCTTGCAATATCCATGTCCCTGTTTAAAGCAGCAATGGTACAGTCCCTTACCAAATACGGCTCCAATCTGTCCACATATCGATGGATTCTGTCGGTCATTGTAGCCACTACGTTCGGAGCATATCGAGCCAAAGAATTAAACTGCAGACTATATTCTCGAACACTCATATTCCCTTGTCGAAGGTTTAGAAATTGATCTGCACGTGCTTCCCTGAGCTCATAAGGAAGATAGTGATCAAGAAAGGCCATTTTAAAGTCTTCCCAACCAGCTGGAAGTGCATCAATGCCCCTCGACCGTTTCCAGTCCTCATACCACAATATCGCTTCACCCTTCAACCTATAGGCCGCCAGTTCAACCGTTTCTGCACCAGTCACATGCATAACATCTAGGGCCCTTTGAACTTGGTCCACGAAGTCCTGTGGATCTGCCTGTGGGTCTGACCCAGTGAATATTGGAGGATCTAGTTTCAGGAAATCCTGCGTTCTGCGGCTCGCTATTCTAGTCACATCATCCTCATTTGTCGTTGGGCCAGCGCGTCCTTGTGTTTGTGCAGCAACTATCTGCGTTAACATATGCACTGCATTTCTCAAGTCCTGGTCAGTAGCATTCATAGGCGGGTCTGCGGGTAAAGTAGGAGAAGCCCGCGATGCAAACTCTTGTTCAACACCACCTTGATTCACCTGTTCCGGTGGTGGTCTACTAGTTCCCTCTCCAGCCAGTCTGTCTATTCTTTTGCTTTTACCTTTTCCTTTTCGTGCAATCGGCATTTTCTATCACATAAGAAAACCAATTCCAATGGTTAGATACAATTCCACTTACAACATAAGCTCTATCGCACGATCTAGAAAATGAAGAAAAGAAACAACTCCTAGATGTCCCGTAGCCTCCTACTTATAAATGTGGTGCACAACACATTGATAAGTAAGACTCTACTTAGACACGGCTTTGTAGACACCCTTAGGACGACCCGCTCTGATACCACTTTTGTCACGCCCCAAATTCCAACGAGACGGACATGGCACCCAAAGCCGACAAGGCCCGGGAGAACCAATCTTCGTCCATAACAACCCATACGCACCACTCAAAAGTCATCACCACCACAATTAAATATAAGAAGCCAAAAGCGGAATTTATGACAAATATAAGAGAAATATGAGACTTGGCCTTTAGGGCCATCAAGACAAAACATACGTTCATTACATACCCTTCGTCTGACCCACAACATCTACAAAGCCTCTACAGATGCACAACCAAAACCAACCTAGAGTCGGGACACACCCCGCTCTATATATATATACACAAGACCAAAACAAATATACCTAGGAAACTCGGAAAGCCCCGAACCAACTGGAGCTCACCAAATGTCCGCAAAAGATCCGCAACCTACAGCGGAGGTCTACTAGTGCCTGTGCCTGCAACAAGTAAGGTAAGTTCCCCCGAGGGGGTCAGCACGAAAAATGTACTGCGTATGTAAGGCCACAATAAAACTGTAGCAATAAGTGAGAACACCAATGTATATCAAGGATAAGAGAATAGGCAATATCGATAAACCAACATTTCCATATGTGTGGAACCATGTACGTTACATTCTTTATTTCTTTTATCAATTATCTCAATATCAACAAAAATCACATCATGCCCGGGACCAACTGATCAGTGGTAAATAACAATACTGGGATCGTCTCTAGCTAGGCTTATGCCCCTTTGAGCTACCACCCATAAATCAATAAAGCAGGTTCGGCCCTAGCTAGGTTTTCACCCCTTTGGGCTACCCCCTGTGTCCAATAATCAATCGGGATCGTCTCTAGCTAGGCTTTCGCCCCTTTGAGCTACCACCCGTACTCAACCATATACGCATTACTTTCATTCTTTAATTATGAAATTGAAACATTGTTGGTTATCGCATTATTGGAACTTTGGGACAATGTTCAATGTTCAAGAGACACATGAATAAATATATGTAGGCAACCAACTTTACATGAGACACTTTGGAACATTTCGGCATAGGTACAAGTACAATGGCAAAGGAAGCAATAGGTATTGCAGAAAGATACGGACAAGAATAACCTTACATACCTTAGCCTCTCAATAAGAATCCGCAATCCTAAGGAATATAATGATTCAGCCCCTTACTCTACAACACAAGCACATAACGGAGTTTACGTCAACATCTAACACCTTTCAAGTGTAAAAGACGACAAAAGGTACATAATTGCCTATTACGTCATTTCCCCCTTTACAATAAAATTTCGGCATGACCATTCCAAAAATACTACAACATGCCATACATTGACCAATATCATAACCAATAGCATTTCGCAACAAAGCTTCTTCTTTACACTTTCTCATTCACACCATATCACAAAGAATCCATTAAATCACCTTAATACACCCCATAGCACATATCGGCCAAAATCTCATAATTTCCATAATTTTCATTTATAGACAAGAACAAATTTAATGCCAAAACTAACACCATACATGTTCATATTTTGTTCATGCCATACTTTTTCATCAAAGGCACAAGGCCTAATTCAAGTTCAAATCACCAAGACAACACATCTCTTACCAAAGGCAAAAAGACACTATTCACCATCTTGCCAACACAACTATCATAATATACATAATCCCCCATGCATATAATATGTTAATCCATGAGGAGAAATACTTACCAAGGCTTGGAATATGTTGATCTTGTCCAAAGAGTCCCAAGGAATATTTTGCTTTAGGGTTTGAAAATGAAAAAATGTTGAGAGAAATATCTTAAAGGCATGGAAGTCTTGAATGATTTAAAAATCTGATTTTTGGGTGCTTTTTATGGACCTCAAGTCATCCTTAGCCACACTTGGCACTAAATGATATGTCCACTTAGCCAATTCTTGCAAGAATGGATCATTTGTCTTTGGGCCAAGTCTTTTAATCCCATTTTGGGCCTAATTTTTGGGCCCAATTACACATATCCATGTACCCATCAAATATCATGTATTATTCACCATATATCTCGTGTTTACATAATTCCATAATGTCACGATAATATTTTCTTACGAGATTCTCATTCGTCGCCTTGATCGCAAAAATTGGAATTCTAGCCGTCCATGGCTTACTTGAACATTTTTGGTAACTTCGTGTGTTTCATGGTTTGATCATGTGGAAGTGTATCGAGGTATTTGAAACCTTAACAACGCTAAAATATCTCCAAGGAACCAAAAGAAAACATCCAAGAATCGTCGTAGAATTACGTCGCAAAACGGGTCCGGAAAGGCCTACTCCTTGTTCCTTGCGCCACACCCCTGAAACAGGGGTAGTGGCGCAGAAATGGCAGCCTCTCTGAAGTTTGTGCTGAGATTTCAGCACTTTGCTGAAATTTCCGGCCACTTATCCAATGTTTACGTATCGTCCAATCCCTTATCAAACACTACAAAATACTCACTTAGTGATCTTAACCATCAAGTAAACATGACTTAAAGCCACCAAATGAGGTTAGAATATGTACGAGTTCTCACCCAAATGCTTCTACGAAATCACAACACACCTCCTACGACGATCGAATCGCACATGTTAAGTCCGATATCAAATGTTTCACCAATGACACTATAAAACACATATGCATGGCATCTCAACACCTATGTAGATATGATCCAAAGTATCAAGTGAGGTTATAAAAGTACGGGGTGTTACAGTTACAATGGAGTTTTCATACACTTAAGATGGAGTTAGGTACTTTATTGCAAGACCATTTAGATACGTTCAACAAACTTGTCATGGACTTACAAACTTTCAGAATTAAAAAAAATAAAGATAAACTTGCATGTGCTTTGCTATTTTCATTTACTTAAAAATATCATGATATTGAAAGTTCAATGATGTATAGAAAGGAGACTATCACTCTTGAGAAAGTGCAGCAAGCACTTAACTCTTGTGATGTGCAGAGGCATTTTGAAAGAGACAAAGATGAGGAAGCTAGTAGGCTCTTTGTGAGAGGTCGTACTAGCCAACAGGGACGGACTAAATCAAAGAACAGATCAAAGTCTCGTGTGAAAAAGAAGAATGTGGAGTATTGGGGCTGTCACAAGAAGGGGCATTTTGAACGAGATTGCCCAACGTCAAAGTCCAAAGAAAATGCGAGTGCATCTATTGTTTAACAAGTACATGATTCTGATAATGAATATGTACTTACAACATCATACAATAATTGAGTCTATGGAAACAAATGGGTGCTAGATTTTGGTTGTCCTCTGCATATGACATTCCAAAGAAATTGGTTCAATGACTATGAGAAAAGTAGAGGAACCGTAGTAATGGGAAATAACACAACTTGTAAAATAGTTGGCATTGACTCAGTTCGGGTTCGCTGCCATGATAGAATTGTGAGGACTATTACAGAAGTCCGTCATGTTCCTGATCTGAAGAAGAATTTAATCTCCCTGGGTACTCAGGATAACCAAGGCTAGCAGTACATGAGCGAAGGAGGAACTATGAAGGTGACTAAAGGTTCTTTAGTCATGCTGAAGGCCAAGCTGGAGGATGGACTCTATACACTGGCAGGAAGCACCATTATTGGTTCTGCTAATTCATCTATAGTACAGTTATCAAATGATGACAAGGAATGATTATGGCACAAGAGATTGGGTCATATGAGCTCATGAGGATTGGAGATGCTGAGCAACCGAAACCTTATCAACTTGTGATGTTGAGGGCTTTCTTTTGAAGTTATGAGCATAGAGTTGTTCGAGGACGAACAAAGCTTTAAGTGTGGGGTTGTGATCTTGGGTGTATTTATGCACCCAAGTGTCATTATTCATACGCATTTAGCTTAGTTTTGAGAATAATTCGACATGTTTGTGAATCATAAGGAGTGATTTAGTGTATATGTGTGCGAAGTGTGTGTTCATTATGGTTGAGATGCATCTGAGTAAAGTCTTGAGCTAAAAAGACCAAAAAAAACATAGGGAAGAAGTACTAATGATTGCTCGCTTGCTTTATGATTGCTCTAATCCATTCTTGTGTGTTCTATTATGTTGAGTGGACTTATGTGGGTGTTGAGATGTGCTGGATAGAATTGGATGAGATATAGGGATCAAAACCAAGCCTACATTTAAGTCCCAAGATGTACGGAAGCTAAGGAAAGGAGCACGAGAAGATTGAAAGCATTACACGCACGATAGAGGAAGGCTTGCGCCGCGCCCCCCAATACTCGTATCCATGCCTGCGTCGTGCCTCCTCTTGCGCATATTGGCATGCATGACGCTCCCCTTCCCGATGTAGGCCCAGGGAATTGGATTTTTACTTAGATTAAGTAGGGGCGAATTGGTAAATACATGGGATTCATATGGAGCAGCTTAAGGACTTCTCAAAGCACTATAAAAAGAGTACTTATGTAACAACCCGTACCTTCCCAACCCTACTTTATGACATTGAATAATGTTTCCTTAGGTGTCGAGAGCTATAAGGATGCATTTGGTAATGTTAAAGATGAGAAAAATTAAAATTTGGCCTTGTACATGTGACTAGCCTTTCATAGGAAGTGTTTGGTGATTTCGGGGAGCATTTGTGGAATACCCCATACACATTCCAACCTCATTTGGTGACTTGGAGTCATGTTTACTTGATGATTAAGATCACTAAGTATTTTGTAGTGTTTTGATAAGGTATTGGACGATATACAAGTATTGAAGAAGTGGCCGAAAAATTCAGCAAGGTGCTGAAACTTGCGCCACTACCCTGTTTCAGGGGGTGTGGCGCAAGCCACTGATTCAGAGGGTTGCAATTCTTGCGCCACTGCCTTGCTTTGCAGCAGTGGCGCAAGGCACAAATATTGTGCCCTTCCGGACTCGTTTCGCAACGCAATTCTATGTCGATTCTTAGATGGTTTCTTTTGGTTCTTGGGAATTCTTTGAGTGTTGTTAAAGCTTCAAATACCTCAATACACTCCTACATACTCCTACATGATCAAATCATGAACTATAAATAGTTATTCAAAAATGTTCAAGGAAGCCATGGACGACTAGAATTCCTATTTTTGCGATTGAGACGACGAATGAGAATCTCGTAAGAGAATATTGTCGTGACATTATGAAATTATTTAAATATGAGATATATGGTGAATTATACATGAAAGTTGAAGGGTGAAATGGATATGTGTTATTGGGCCCAAAATTAGGCCCAAAATGGAATAAAAGACTTGGCCCAAATGGGTCAAATGACCCATTCTTTCCATGACTACTCAATTATTGCTCCCAAATGGATAAGGATGACTTGAGCACTATATAAGGGACCCAAAATCAGATTTTTATTCTTAAAAACACACAACACATTTTGAGAATTACAAGATATTTTCTTTTTGGTTCTCTCAAACCCTAAAAACCCTAAGCCTTTTTCTTTGGTGAAGATCATCCTATTCCAAGCCTTGGTAAGTATTTATTCTCATGGATTAACATATTATATGCATGGGAGATTATGTATATTATGATAGTTGTGTTGGCAAGGTGGTGAATAGTATATTTTTGCTTTTGGTGAAAGATGTGCTATCTTTGTGATTTGAATGTGAAAGGAGACTTGATGTCTTAATGAAATAGCATGGTATGGATAAAATATGAACATGTATGGTGTGATTTTGTTATTAAACTTGTTATTTTTCTAAATGTGTAAATTGTGAGATTTTGGCCGATATGTGCTATGAGGTGTATTAAGGTAATTTGATGGATTATTTGTGATGTGATATGGATAAGAAAGTGCAAAGGAGAAGTGTTGTGGTGAAATGTATTGATTCTCATATATTGGTCAATGTATGGAATATTGGGGGATTTTTGGAATAATCATGTTATCAATGGTTTTGTCAAGGGAAAAGGGCATGTTTAAAGGCAAACATGTAACTCATTGATGTTCTATGCATTTTGTTAGAGGCTTTTGTAGACGGATGTGGGTGTATAAATGTGAAGGTACATGTCGTTTTGACTTGATGGCTCAAACGGCCAAGTTTTACAGATATAGCTATGACATATGTTTCCATGTCCATGAATTCCGCATAGTTGCATGAGAAATAATGAGATTTACACGAGGACATGCATACGAATGTTCATGAGCAAAGGTTTGTTCTCTCGGACCATATCGGCTTCGGGTTCCAATTACGCCTCGTTGGAAGTCGGGGCGTGACAAAATAGGCACAAATACAATGACTTTTATCAATCATTAGATTTTACTTTGGAGAGATTACAAGGATTTTCCTCAAGGGTTCCTCTTTGTAACGTTTTTACCCGATTTTCTTGGTATGAACAATTATTTTATTAGCATATTTTCAGGAATGATGAGTGGCTAATACCCTTGTTCTAGGGTTACGGCTAAAACATGATTGTGTAGTAGTTTGTTCGATTCAATGATAATAGTTTCTCATTCAATTATGGTTTTGTTCTTGATTTTACTATTGTGATGTTTGGACAACATTAGAATATATGGGTGTTTGAAATGATGTAAGGTGATTTAATATCAGATTTGAGAATATACAGAGTTGATTTTGTCCAATTAACCCTCCACTTTCACACCAAAAATTCCTGCACTATTTAAAGTGCAAAATTTTGAGTTTTGGAGCTCTTTTATGTGATTTTTTGCTCTATCTTTTGAATCTAAGTTGTTTTGATCATGGATAAACTATATTAGGTTCCTATTTTGGGATCTAATGATGAATTTGCGGTCAATTTTGGATTTCAAAATTGAGTTATTTTCCTTGTGCGAATTTCTTGAAAGTTTTGGAGTTTAAGTTCATTTCTTGCTTCAAAAACTATTGGGTGTTGCTTAGAAATACTCTTTATTGATTGTGTAAGCTTGATTTGAGTTGAGTGTTAATAGATTTGATGAATTTGGTTTTTTGAGCTTGTTTTGAGTGATCTTTTTGCCCAAACTCTTAGATTTGAGTTGTTTGATTTATGGGTAAATCATATTGTGTGTCAATATTTTTAGTTAGATTACATTGAGTATAAGTTCTACTTGTGTTATCTAGTTATTTTTGTGTCCAATTTTTAGTTTGTGTAAATCTCTTTTAGTTTCTGTGTGTGTTTATTTCATTCCTTGTCCGTTAGTGTGTTTGTCCTTCCTTGTTATTGACATAAACTCTATTTCAAACCGATACTTGAGAGCTTACTTTGAGATTATTTGAGATTGTAGAACCGTGAAGAGACTAATGGATACCCTCGAGTGGTAAAAGGCTTAAGTGGTGAGATTATTTGAGTGTGGTCCTAAAAGCGTACGACCTTTGAGTGTATACACGAGCGGAAAGAAATTTGAGTACCATCATTTGAGTTATACACGTGAGGGAGTGACTTGTAAGGTCCATTACTTTACTAACCACTTTTCTTGTCCTAATTATGTCTTATATAGGTTCAAAGAGTTACAACAAAGTTTTGGATGACAATAGAGAAAAGAGAATTTCAACTTATAATTTTACTTCTAGTAGAAGTTATTGTGAAGTTTTTCATGATTATAGTGGTTCTTCTAGAAGAAAAAGAGAGCACGAGTCTAATGAAAGTTTGACTAAATTTAAAGTCATTGTGGAGGAATATTGTAACACCCCTAAAATTCAAGCTAAGCTGAGAACCATTCTTCAAGCACATATAGAACCTAACTCAGTGATTTGATAATATGAGAAGTGATTTAGACATGAATTGAGGCCATAAGAAACTCCTAGCTCATAACCAAGTTGAAAACTTCCTTACCAATTGATTTCTTGTGTAGAATCTTACTATAGTCAACTTCAAATGATTATAACTCTTAGATTATGAGGATTTTTTAGGGTCAAGACCCACCAAATGAAAGGTATTTGAATCTTCATTCCAACTCATCTAATTTCTCGTAAGTAAGAAGTAATGACCATTTTACTGAAGCACTGTCAAACTGTCAGATTGGATGACCCATACCACGACCAGGATCCCACGATCGTCGGAAGAACCCAAGATGTGCTTGTCTGATGAAATTCAGAGACCTGAGAAGGCCCCTAGAACCCACAATTCCATGCCACGGTCGTGGTTATGTCCCATGATCGTGGGAGGTCCGTTTGACGTCCAAAATCAGATTTTTCAGCAACGTTTTTAGAGGAGTATTCCTGTCTTTTCCATCTTTTAACCTCCTAAACTAAATCTTTTAAGCTATCCTAAGTCTGAATATAAGGCCTAAACTACTCTTAATCCCTCATTCACTCCAAATCACAAAAAAATACTCAGAGAAACATGAGAATAGGCGATTTCCTCTTCTCCAAAATAAGAAATTAGGGTTCTTCATCTTCAAGCTCAAATCCTCCAAACTTTAGTTCAAGAATCTTAAGTAATAAGGTATATGAGTATTCAATGAGGATCTTCTTTCGTCCTCATGCCCAAATTATAGTTTTCATTCATGATTCTATGATTCCCATAACTAAGGTTTTTACCCAATTATGATTTCAACCTTAAATTCAGTTCTTCATGATATATTTTTCATTCATTAGCATGTTTTAATGATTAATGATGATTTTCTAGGGCTATATTATAGCATTCACGTTATTCTCAAGTCCATGCATGATTTACATGACATTATTTAATATTTCACGTATATGATCAAGATGTATCAGTTTTCAAGACTATTAAGTATTATTTATCATGATTTGATGGATTTCAGTCTATATTAGTTGACCTGCCATGTTTTTCCATTAAATTTAATATATTTACATACTTAGAATTATGAACCCTTAATATGATGATAAATTCATGATTTTGAACATGTGTTATGAGATTTCACGTTCTTTTCAGATTATAGAATTGGTCATGATAGCTGCATTCTTTAGAGATGGAGGGTTATGAACACCCAATGACTTAGGATATCATGCATTGTCAGTCAAACACTCAGTCCTTCAGTTTTCATGACTTAGAATGCTTTTAGATAAAGCACTTATCTTTCAATCTAAGAACTTCAGTATTATTGAGCTATTCAGTATTTTAGTTTATATTCAGTTGGGAGTAGTACTTAGCACCGAACGGAAAAAGGGATGAAGTCTCACCCGTTAGTTAAATTGAAACCTTTAGTAGAAGTCCCTAAGTCCCAGAACTATGGTGCCACCATAGGTTCTAAAGGGTCACCTGTCAAACCAGGCTTGACACCTTATGTCATGACCCAACCCACCGAGTCATGTCAGGCACCTACCTACATCTTCCCAGATAATAGAACCCTGAATATCCCACCATTCAACCAAAGCGGAAGTTACTACTATATACACTTAGTCAATTTAATGTCCACCATATGAATAACTAATCAAAGTTGAAAATGGTTACTCATTTAATTCGTTCTATAACTTGTTTTAATACATCAAATATGAAAAGTAAATGCAGAAAATAACTACAAGTGATTCCCCAGAACCTAGCCTAAATCGGTACAAGAGCACTAGACAAGAAGTAGGGAAATCCATGATACAACATCCATGCAGAATAAAAAAGACAAGAGTTGTTGCTGAGTGATCGGCATCGCTGCTATAGAAACTCCAACTAACCTGCACCATGGTTATACCCCTGATTGGAGATATATTAAGTGTAGCATCAGTACAACCACACATACTGGTAAGCATCATAGGTCGATCAGGGTCAGAAACAAATAACATCAATAATAAATAGGGAGAAATCACAACATCAAATAAAGTTTCGGTTTTGAATCCCAAAGTAAACAACTCCTATTATCCACATTTAGCATCCCTGTGACCTACACTTAGCATCTTTGTGACCTACACTTAGCATCTCTGTAACCTACATTATCATCTCTATGACTTACCTATCATTTAATATATTTTCATATATCTTTGTCCTTTGACCACCTATTCCAACCTATACCTCTCCCTCCAATATCGATTCATTCTTATAATGCCTACACTATCTTAATCCACAATCACCAAGTCCTTTCGGCACTCACTATTACAGACATCACAACACAATATCTCATAAAATTCTGGGTCTACCAATCATATTCTACCGTAACCGATCCTCTTAGGGGGACCGTAGAATCAAACCTCCAACCCTTCCCACACTAGGGACCAAACGTACCTTCGTACCATCTTTCACTACTCACCACAACAAGAACATGTATGAAAGCATAAAAAAATAGAAATATATTTAAAACATATGCAAGAATGCATGAATGCAAGATATGTGCATCATATCTCCTTATCCCTTCTCATCTCATCACCAACAATATCATAATGTAACAGCGTGGTACCCAACCCATAGCATAACATATCATATTTGTACCGATGTGGTACCTGACCCATATGACAATAAATCATCTCTTAACTTATGTGGTACCCGACCCATATCATAACATGTCATCCTAATGTGAATGAATATGTGCATGAAATCCATAAATCATAATTCATGCAAAAGATAATCAAGGTATTCAGCCCATAACTCAACAAGGGTCAATCCAGTCTGATGTTACATCAACTATCTAATTCTTTTAATTTGGTGACCTTAGTTTTCACACATATATACATAATCATGACTTACAAAACACCCCTACAGAGCTGTCGTCATCCAAGTTCACATTATTATGCACTTTCTCTCTAATCGTGTCCCAACGTCTAGTTTTTCATGTTACCTTCTAAACTCTGGGAAGCATTGATCACAATAATATGACAAGCAATGCCAACACTGCAAACCGACTAACCTCAATACCTTTTTACTCACTATCTCATCTTCTAAACTCTGGAAAGCATCAATCTCTACCACATACTTTATAATCTTCCCTAACTATTTCTGGGGTATTCTATTCTTTACTTCACAATATTGTTCTCTTACGTTCACACGTTAAACACAGGATTCAATTATGTAATTCACAAGTCCCGGCTTATCACATCCCACTCTTTAGTCATTTCCCTTAATGCAATTCGAACAATTATAATAGTTATGATTTAGTCGAGTCACCTTAATTTCCCTTTTTTACCGTTTCACACTATCTCATTTAACTTTCCACTATACTCAAATCCAGAAAATAATAAACTACACATATTCAGTCCATATTTCTATCCATCCCTTATCCCAATTAAACATTAATATAATATACAATAAATCAACATATTCCAGCTTTTTCGGATTTTAAACATGTCCATCCATCCAACTCCATTCCCAAAGGCCTAATTCATGATACTCCTGACATCACTATTAACGTTAAATGCATCTAGCTCAAGTCTAGTTGCTACAAAATAAATCTTAGCTTACCTCTTAGGCGAAACATGCTGCTAGATGTATTCCCATGATGGGTTTCCTTCGGGTGTGCCTTTAAACTGCTATCATAAACCTTGGCCTTTGAAATCTCATGGGTGGAGGAGTAGGGTTTTTCACGGTGTTTTTGGAGGAAGGGGGCTACCTAGAGAAATAATATAAGGGAGGGTTTTTAAAAATACCTCGGCTGGGCTACTGCCTATTACCGCTACAACAGAACTTTTACAGTTGCAGCAGTTTCTGGTAGACCGGCCCAGTCCACTATCGGGCCTCTGGCCCAATTCCCTTAGGCCTCAATTTTTCTCCCCGATTTAATTTTTTCGGATCCGTTTTGGGCCTATTATTTATCGTAAATTATTCTCGAGGTGTTTTAACACGTAATGAAAGCTTGGATCATTACACCTTAATTCTTTTGGACATCAGTTTAGTGGTACCACGTTAGATCAGCCTTTATATCCTGTCAAGGTATATTAGGCCCTTTTCGATGGGGATTATACATCGAACTTCATGTTTAGCTCACATGGTTATATATCGGTTAATAGTATCTCCTACAGTTCGAACTCAGTTATTGCATGACCTTGTAATCAATTTAATCAGTACATTATTGATCAATTACATGTTTATTTACTTGGCCATTGCACAGTTCACATCTCACAGTTTCAAACTCAGTATTTGTACATGATCCTCAATTCAGTTTTACTTGCTTTCATACTATGACTTTTAGATTATCATTTCATCTCAGTATATACGTATTTTATATAGGGTCATTGTACTTCAGCTCAGGTCATGCATTTAGTACAGTTTACAACTTGTTCAACATTTGCTTTTGATAAAATAAAATATTTATGCATCTATAGCTTTCCAGTTTTTTAGAAATATTCTAGCTCATGATTCAGGGATTTTACTATGTCTCACAGCCTTTACGTACAGACATGTTTTAAATGCATATTTCAGTAAATGGTTTATTTCCTCAGTTTTAAAGCAGGTTTTAAGTGTTTTCATGACTAGTGCATATCTCACATACTCAGTACATTTAAAGGTACTGATCGCATACCTCTTCTGCCTATATATTTCATGTGATGTAGATTCAGGAGCATACTATCAGTATCATAGTCAGACAGATCACAGTATCCAACCAGCAGGTGATGAGTTCTCTTATTTTGAGGATTCAAATCAGTTGCAGTTCCAGTATTTCAGTTCAATTCTTATGTATTTATTAGGGATAGCTTGGGGTCATGTCCCGGCTACCTAAAGTCAGTATTAGTAGAGGCTTCATAGATAGTCAGTCAGAGTTATTGTATGTAGTTTTAGTTCCTCTTTCTTTCAGATTTCAGTGTTGTAAATTTTTAACAGTAATGTATTGAAACAACTTATCTCATGATTATGCTTCCGCTTAGTCAATTTAGCTTTTATATATATTTTAATCAGTTGCTCGTGCATTATGCTAGTACCATGGATTAGCTTAGGATCACTTGTGGTTCTAAGTACCGTATTACAACCAGGGGTAGTCTCGGGTCGTGACATATAATAAGCGATTTCATATTTAATTATACTTTAGGTGTAGATAAATTATGTTATACCAACTTTATTAATCCTTCTTTGGTTGCGTGATTGGATATATCTTGTCATACAGAAAGCTCACCATATAAATTTGGTGGAAGGTTGGTTGACAAAGAGGTGAAGATCATTGTTTACCATGGAAGCTATCAAGAAGGAATTTGGTGTGATGTCTATCCTTTGTCTACTTGTTCGGTGTGTTTAGGAGCTCCTTGGTTCAATCGTAATAAATTTTTATTCGACAGAAAGTTGAGAAAGTTTGTTGTTATAGATTCTATGGAATGAAAGCATGTCTTAACTCATATGACCATTAAGGAATCTTCAACAATAAATGAGGAAGTCAAGAAAGTGGAAGTGGAGACTACTAACTTGAAATTTGATACACAAAGCCATTCAAGCAGAGTCTTTGAAATTTCTAAAGGTGCCAAGTTGAAACTAGATGTGAAAAATCACCCCAATGATTCAAAGGGGATCCTTGGAGCCTATTGCATGCCTAATAAAATGGGTGAGAGAGAAAAAGAAAGAGAAGAGTGAAGGAGTGAATAGTAGCAACTCAAAAGATGAAAAAAGAAAAGATATTTTGAATAAAGTGAGTGAGTGGCTACAAGCATAAAAGAAAAGAGAGTTGAAAAATGGAAGTGAACTGTCATGCAAAGAAAAGAATAAAAATGAGGCAAGTGAGATGAAAGAAGATGAGATAAGAGAGAAACAAGTGAGTGTAGTGAGAGGTTTTCTTATTCTAACTCTAACCTTTTGAATTCTTGTCCTTCTAGTGTTTGCACTTCTTTTGTAGGTATTCTTGAAGAAGAACACAAAAAGGATGACTCAAAATGGAAAGAAATTTAAGAATTGAAAAAAGCAAGTAAAGTTGAAACTACTTCTTCAAGTGAGCAAGTGAGCTTAATTTTAAAAAATTAAGGTAAAGGAGGTTCTTTAAGTGCTCATCAAGGTAAAAAGGTTAATCCTAACTCTTTAGTTACTACAAATAAACTTGAAAGTGACTTGAGTGTGAATGATAGACCATTTTTTGGTGAGGTTGATGATTCTTTACTTTGTGTTGATATACAAATGGATGATGATCATACACTAGTTGAATATGATTGTGAAGCTAAAAATGTTATTGATTGTGAGCTTAAAGGATTTCAAACTAGTGCTATGTCAAATATGGAAAAACATGGTGTTTTCTTAAATTCTTATGATGAAGATGAATATATTTCTTCTTTAGCTACTAGGAACACTAAAAAATATGATTGATGATGAATGTCTCTTTGCAAGTGAGTTTGATTATACCAAATTCTTTATCTTGTAAGAACATGAATATGCTTGATGGTGGTACTCTTGGAATGGGGCATGAAAAGTGTCATGATATCTGCTTTGAGCCTAAGGAATGTCAAATGTTTAAAATATTTGAAAATTCTTTATTTGGTGAAAATATTCAAGAAGGTTCGAAAGGGTATCTTTGTGTTGATAATGTGAGTCATTCTTTGAGTTTTTCTAATCTTGATTGTGTGAATCCTGTTGATCATAACATGAAAATTGAGTTTGAAAGTGTAAAAACTATTGATAAAGTTCAATCGAATGATTCATTTCTTGTTGACTTGTGTGCACTTGATGAAAGTGATGATCCAAAATTTAAAGAGTGCATGACTTATGAAAATGATTCTTGTGTCTTGATTGAGGGAGCTAAATGTTTGGATGTTAGCAAGCTAACTCCCAAAATATTTATTGAAAGTATTTCTTGTGTTGGAAAGTCCTCCAAAGTTGAAGAACATCTTTTAAAGAATGAGAGAGGCACAAGTGATAGTAGTAGTAAATTGATAGATGCTAATTTTTGTGTTAATTTATTTACTTACTCTAATCTTGCCTTTGAGGATATACTTTGGATAGAATTTTTGAATGCTTCTAGAAAGAAATGTAAATATGATCCATTTGAAGCATTGCTAAATATCCACGGGTGTAAATGTGACAATCCTTCTTTTTATGAGTTTACTAACCTTGTTGATCTATTTGTGAAACACCATCAAGAGAGGATCTACAAAGAGGTATACTTGGGAGCATCTTTTTAGGCTACAAAAAGGTTTGAGGTATCTTTGTCTTTTAAAGCCAAGAATAATTTGCTTGAATGGCTAGTGCTTATTTTTGGATTTTCTAAAGCCATGAAGGTAAATTTCTATTTCTTTGACCTTTATAGTAGCAACTTTGTTATGATTAGTGAAAATTCTTTAATGTTGCTATTTGATTCATGTTGGGAGTTACTAAGTGAGAAATACAATAAATTTTTGGGATTGATCTTTATGTTTGATTCCGAAAATACATACTTGTACTTGAGGTTTGTGAATGATATTGTTACTTCTCTTATATTGTGGTTAGAAGAGTACAATTAAATTGTGAACTGAGGAACTATTTGATCCAAGTTGTTGAAGAAACTAGTTTTGACTTGAAAGTCCTAATGTATAGAATTATTGATTTCTTTAACCAATTTTATGATTGTAGTATATTTTTTAGTCAAGTTCTTGATACTATGCTTGAAAAGTTAATTTTTATGGAATTTCATGATTCTTGGCTCTATCACAAAAGTGTGTATTTTTGGGAGTGGTATGTAACTTATTTGGAAGATTATTTTTTTGACTTGGGTACAAATTCTCTTCTATGAGTTGCAAGGTACGAATTCGAGGTCGAATTCTTTTCAACAAGGGGAGAATGATGCAAGTTCGGGAAGTACTTATTGCATGGAAGAATTTCAACTTGACATCAAAAGCTTGGATTATTTCAAGGGAGCATAAAATCCAAGAATCAATAAAAGAATAGCTTAACATTATATTTTAGGATCTTTTTTTATCATAGTATGATGCACATGTAACTAAGGGCATTTGTATCTTTTTTCTATTTTAGCAAACCCTAGTCCTATAAATAAAATAGGATGAGCATTATTAGCTTAGACTACATTTTTAGATTGAAAACTCTCTTGTGAGGTTTGTGGGTTTTATCCCTCATTCTCTTAATTGGATCTCTCTTGAATATCTTTTGGTAAGATTATTCATGTATGGGTTCAATTCTCTTCTCCCTTGAATTTAATCATGTAATTATTTGTTCAAATTAGGAAATTACAAATCTACATTTGTTATCTCTAGTTTACTTTAACTGCGAGATTATTCCTTCTTTCTTCTCTTTCTCCCCTCAATTTCTAATTATCTCTTGCTTCTGTATTGTTAGTATCTCGTTTTACATCAAGAAGAGACAATTCCTAGCTGAGGGAAAAGAAGATCATGTATGCCAATTGAAGAAGTCTTTTATGGTTTGAAGCAATCCTCTAGATAGTGGTGCAAGAGTTTTGATGCATTCATGACTACACATGGATTGTCAAGGAGTGCATTTGATAGCTGTGTGTATCACAAGAAGATTTCTGGTAACTCAATGATTTATTTACTGTTGTATGTTGATGATATGCTTATTGATGCTAACAACATCACAGAGATAAATTCTTTGAAGAAACTATTGAGCAAGGAATTTAACATGAAGGATTTGGGAGTTGCAAGGAAAATCCTTGGAATGGAGATTTCAAGAGAAGACGGTGTTGTACATCTTTCTCAGAAGAGGTACATCGCAAAAGGTTCTTGAGAGCTTCAACATGCATATGAGCAAGCCTGTAAGTACACCGTTAACTCCTCATTTTAAATTTTCAGAGTTACAAATACCTCAGTCTGAGGAAAAGATGAAATATATGTCAAAGGTTCCTTATGCTAGCGCAGTTGGTAGCATTATGTATGTTATGATATGCACACGTCCAGATATTGCTCAATCTGTAAGTGTGGTAAGCAGGTACATGGCCAACCCAGGAAAGAGGCATTAGGAAGTTGCCAAGTGGATATTGAGATATCTCAAAGGAGATTCTGATGTTGGCCTAACCTTTCAAAAAGGTGAAGGTATTTCAGTTCTCAGTTATGTGGATTCTGACTATAGAAGGGCTCTTGATAGAAGGAAGTCCACAATTGGATACATCTTTACTCTCGTTGCCAGTGCCATTAGTTGGAAATCAACTTTACAGTCGATTATTGGTTTGTCTACAATAGAGGCACAATATATGGCAGCAACGGAGGCAGTGAAAGAGACTATCTGATTGAAAGATTTGGTGGCAGAACTAAGTTTAGTTCAGCTGGAATCAACTAATCTAAGATGTGATAGTCAAAGTGTTGGTTATTTGCTTAAAAATTAAAGATTTCATGAGCACACCAAACACATTGATGTCAGATCCATTTCATTCGAGATGTCGTTAAAGAGGGAACTATCATGTTCATGAAGGTTATAACAGACAATAACGATGCAGACATGTTGACCAAGATAGTCCTGCTCGCCAAGTTTGCACACTTCAAGGATTTGGCAGGAGTATGCATCAACTGATGCAACTATGAGAGAACAACTGCTAGTTAGAGCTATTATGTTTAACAACAGTTTGATTCTTCTTGTTTCTTACAATGGGTTTGCCTAGTAATCTTACAAGTTTTATCCGGAGTTGTTCATATGCATGCTTGAAACGCAAACCAAGGTGGAAATTGAAAGAGTTGGTTTGGTTTATTTTATGGAGTCAAACCCATGTGGAAGAAAATTTCATGTGCCAATTTACTTGGCTAGGAAATGAACTTAGAGAGCAAGCAAAAATTTGTGGAGGCTAAATTTTGTTTTTATTTTTCTTTTCTTATTTTATGCTTGGAGCCCAAGTTTGGTCATCTATAAAAGGATGGTCATTCTTCATTGTTGAAACCATCCAAAATTCATAGTTAAATACATTGTAAGAATAGAGAGTTGAGAGAGCAATTCTCTTAGGTGTATTTGAAATCTCTCCCCTTTCTTTGTTAATAAATAAAGACAGTTGTTCTCTGGTAGACGTAGGATCATTCGGATCTGAACCACGTTAAATATTTTGTCTTTCTCTTATTTTTTATTCCACGTTTTCATTAACAGGGTGATTCGTAGGATGAAGAGAGCAAGAGTGACCAGATCAGAGGAGATACCTGTGGAATTTTAGAAGACCGTATGTGAAGCAAGCATGGAATGACTAACTGAATTATTTAATGTCAAATTTAGAACGATGAGGATGCTAGAAGAGTGGAGATGGAATGAGATGACTCCGTTGTACAAAAACAAGGATGATTATATTTTAAATTGCAACAACTATTGGCACATCAAGTTACGAAGCCACACAATGAAAGTCTGGGAGAGGGTGGACATGGCCGAGATGAGGATGAGGAGGGGTGTAGATATCCGAGAACCAAGTCGGATTCATGTCGGGGAGGTCCACTATAGAAGTCATCCATCTTATAAGGAGATTATTAGAACAGTATATGGATAGGAAGAGGGATCTGCACATGGTGTTCGTTGACCTAGAAAAGACATACATATGATAAAGTTCCTACAGAGGTTTTATGGAGATGTTTGAAGTCTAGAGGTGTGCTTGTGGCTTACATTAGGATGATTAAGGACATGTATGATAGAGCAAAGACCCGAGGGCCGAGACAAAGAATTAAAAAGAAATTCAGAAGAATTACTTACGAAGAAATTAACAACAGAAAAATTAGTAAGAGCATGTAGCATTTTTGTAGATCTAGTTTGTACCAAGTAAAACAAGCAAGAAGAGAAGAATGAGAACGGTGTAAAAACAAGGGTTTCAAAAAAAAAACCTTTTGGAAATCATAATATTTCATATCAGACAACATTTAGATGCAAATATGTACATAATATTGTGTTCAATTGGAGTAAGGCTTAGTTAAGCGTCTATATGGAATTTCCGAACAAGGTTCAGTAGCCCTACATGTATTTGGCCAGAAAAGTATTAGCTATCGACAAGCGTGTGTCCCTGTGTCCAAGAGACAGAGTACTAGGCAAAAAATGAACCATCTATCTCACTCACATTTAACATGGTAAAATTCGAAAATACTATTTTAAAAAATACCCCACCTTCCTGTAAGAAAAGAAATAAAATATAAATGAATTATGTGCAATGTATCTCTAGTTCTGATTTTGACTACACCTGCTGGATTTCACATAGTTGAAAGTCACCAATCTGGAATTCTAGTCAAAGAAGACTGGAAAAAATGTTAAAAGAATTAATCATTCAAATATGTAAATTTTATTTTTAAAAATTTTATTCTTGAATTTACAGTCAAAATTAAATTGTTAACCCCTTAAAATACAAACTTTGCCACATAAATTGCGACATAAAAAGTATAATTTTTCTTATACAGTAGTAATTTGTACGTACTTTTTGGTGGGTTATTAAAGAGGACGTATAATTAAAACATGAATCAGTCAATTCACACAAGTTTTGGCGGGTTATTAATCCATCCATTTGATTCACTCAATTCGATCATCTAAAAGTTAAGGTGATATGATAGTCAAATTGAGTTATGAGTAATCTTGTCAGAATATTTCTGAAAAGACTTTTTTTTTTATTTGACATGTTATAGAGCCATAATAAAGAGAGAAATTAATTTAGGTACTTAAATAAATTATAAGAAAATAAATAGAAAAAATTAAAGGAATAGTAAAATAAACATACACCTTAACTTATCATATTTACACAAATCTCCACCCTTACAAAGTAATTACATAAATCCCAACTAATTATGTATCTTCGTTAGATGTATCGGGAGATAATTATGTATCACGACAGACCCAAAGTCGAAAAAAATGTATCGGGAGCTAATTATGTATCTTTACAAAGGAAAAAATGTATCTTCGTTGGATGTATTATGTATCTCGATAGACCCAAAATCGAAAAAAAAATATCGGGAGTTAATTATGTATTTTTACAAAGGAAAAAATGTATCTTCGTTGGATGTATCTAGAGCTAATTATCTATCTCGACAGACCCAAAATCGAGATTTTCCGTAATTACGCAAAATGTCAAAATTTTCTGTAATTAAGCTTCAAACTGTCAGGATTTATGTTGTTTGCCCAAAATTAAAACTTAATAAGAGTTGTGCGGATGGGATTATGATCCATTATTTAGCCCATTTGACCTAGCTAATTCTTGGACTCATTTATAGCCCACCTATTTATTAACTCAACACATTTTTATCTATCAGGAGACCAGGGGGCGAACTCGTAGGTTTTCGATGCCCTACCTGAAGCCCCATCGTAGGGTCCCCAAATTCAATTGCCCACCCATTTGGCAACCCCTTGTAGTAACTATCCTCCATCCTTAATTAATGATCGGATTCAAGTCTTGAAAATGAAATCGAATTTGATAGAGAGTGTTTTACCTCAAATATGATTATCCGACATAAATTCAAATTAACCAAGCCGAGTTAAAAAGAAGAAGAAGAAGATGATGATGATACTCTTCTTCTGAAGATCAAAATTGGTGATATGATCTTTGGTTCTTTCCCAGAAACAGTTAACTTTCACCTCAGACAAGAGGACCTACAATGGTATAATTTCAAAGAAGAATATTGACACTTGAAAAGGAAATGAATTTTTAATTTCAAAAATAAAAAAATCGACATTGGCTTTCTAGATAGAGACAAAAGAATAAGTTAAACAAAGAACTTTTTCTTTTTCAAATTTAAATAATATTATAAGAATGTATAAAATATATTGTAAATTATTATATTTGGCCAAGTGCCCACTTAATTTATTATGAAATTGTCCCAAGAATGATGTGAGTTGGTCTCCTTGTGATGGGGTAGAGACAATAAAATGGGATTGTAGGTGTAAAGGTTGTTTATTATTACTGTATAATAAATATATAGCATTACTATTTTCATAGTGATGATGGAAGCCATCTTCAAGATTTTGTGACTTTTACCAAAATTGACAAGGGACAGCTAAATCTACTATCTAAATTGGGATCAGAATTGAAAATGAAATGGTCAACAATAGTAAGTATCACTTGAGCCGAGTTATTCCGGAAACAGTCTCTATACCTCCAAGAGGTGAGGTAGTTGGAAGGTCTGCGTACACTCTACTCTCCTCAGACTCCATTTTATGGGAATATACTAAATATGTTGTTGTTGTTGTTGTTGTTGTTGTAATAGTAGTAAGTACTGTCTCAGTTAAATTATACGCAAATAGATATTTTAACTTGACCTTAAATGACAACTAAATATTCTAATTTTGAGAATGCATATCGAGACACCTCAAATCATTTCTAGCGTGTCAGTTGAACAATACTTCACCTTACAAAATGATTATCTAGACACCTTCAAAATTTATGTATCACGCCAGTGTTAAGGGTGTCAAGTGGGCCGGGTTGACCCGGTACCGACCCACTTAGCCCGGCCCACTAAGCCACCGGACCGGACCCGGTATAGGTGGTGGGCCTGGCGGGTTTTTAGGGGGCTGGGCCGAACACGGTACTGAAACCGGTGGACTGGCCCAGTTAGAAAACCGGACCGGATCCACCGGTGCACCGGCCCGGCCCGGTAACTTTTTAAAAAAAAAAAAAAATTAAATTACTGGGCCGTTGGACCCCAGCCTGCAAAGGCTGTTTTGGTCCGTTGAGGCCCAACGGCCAAACAGCCTTTTTAGGCTTTAATTTTAAAAAAAAAGAACTTTTTTTTTTCCTATAAATACATGTCATTTCAAAAAATATTTCCTACAATCTCAATTCTCATTCTCTTATTCTCTCTCAAATTTGCTAAAATTATCTCATAAAGTGTTCTATATATTTTATTATTTTGCAATTACAAATACTACGTTGAAGTTTTCAAAAGTACTCAATTGACCAACTTTTGAGTACTTCAAAAATTTGATATTATCGTTCCATCTCTTACTTTTAATTTTTAATTAGTGTATTATTTGTTGAATATTTATTTGGATTTTTTTTGTGTTTTTTGAATAATTGTTAGTTGGGAAAAGGGACAAATATACCCTCGAACTATCATAAATGGTACACATATACCCTTCGTTATACTTTGGGTACGGATATACCCCTGCCGTCTATGTTTTGGGCCGTATATGCCCTTGACCCTAACGGAGGGACACGTGTCATGATCTCCGGACATCTACCCAATTTTAATTTATTTTATTTTATACCCAAAATCAAAAACCCCACCTAACTATCCATTACCCTACTTGAATTAAAACCTGACCCAAATTAAAAATTGCCCCAAACAAAACAAAATCTCAATATAATCAGTTGTTCAAACAATCCCCGAATGGAGAAATCTCTTATTCATAGCGGTCTTTACAAATCTCTTCGACCAAAGCTTCGACGAACCAATGGTGTAGTGATTTGTAATGGTCAGTATACAATACCTAGAGTTGCAAGTATTCCAGGTAAGAGATTAGATTAACTGATCTTTTGTTTGAACAATTGATTACCACCCAAACACAATTTTACTACTCGTGATCGGAGCTCGCTGGTGGCCTAGTTCCACCGGAGTGGTGACAAAAAATGGATAGGTGTGGCCGACGCTGATGGTCACTAGTTGTTTGACGGAGATGGGTTTCGTTGTTCTTGGGATAGGTTCGATCGATTTTGTATTGTTGTTGGGTGTTGGTTGATACTGGGTTTTTCCAGTCATTTGGTGGTGGTGGTGGTGTTTGGCTCTTCACCGGAGTTTGCGATGCGGATTGCTACTTGGAATTTGTTGTTTTGTTTTGCTCGCGTCACCGGTGGTATGAACGGAGAAGAGAAAGGGAGGTGAGGATGGTGTTAATGGAGAAAGGGTGTTGATGATGAAAGAGGCAGCAATGATGGTCGATTCAAGGTTGAAGATGATGAAAAAAATGGTCCCTGTATTAGTGGGGAACTTGGTGTAAAAAAAAAAACGGATTCGGGTATAAATTGGGTTTGGGTAATGGATAGTTGGGTGGGGGTTTTAATTTTGGGTATAAAATAAAATAAATTAAAAATTGGATAGATGCCTCGAGATCATGCCACGTGTCCCTCCGTTAGGGTCAAGGGTATATACGGCCCAAAACATAGACGGCAGGGGTATATCCGTACCCAAAGTATAACGAAGGGTATATGTGTACCATTTATGATAGTTCGGGGGTATATTTGTCCCTTTTCCCTTGTTAGTTTAATTGGTAATATGAATAAATTAAGGAAAGTCGGTAAAAGTGTTAGAAATTTTTGTCCCGGAAGTGGTAGTGGTAGTGGTAGTAATAGTAAGAAACAAATTAGTTCCGATAGAGGTAGTTCAAATACTCGATATACTCGTGTGCCTCCGGTACCAATTAGCGAACCATTTGAGAATGAAATACGTGTAGGTGCTCACGATATGAATTATTTTGAGGCTCAAGAAAATTATGGTATAGAAGAAGAGAATGAACTAGACTCTGTTGATTTAGATGAAAATGATGATGATGATGATGTTGATGTTACACCCGAATCTGGTAATGTTAATGTTCAATCTGAATCAGTTAATCTTCCTCCCCGGCCCCCTGTAAGATCTCGTAAAAAAACTAGTGTTGTGTGGAATTTTTTTACCCGAATAGAAGGAACCACTCAGGTTGAATGCGATCTTTGTCAGAAAAAATACGAGCATAAGACCGGGGGTAATAAAGGAGGTACGGGTCAGTTGTCGAGACATTTGAAGGAGATCCACCCAATAGAGCTAGCTCAGGTAACTGGTGGTGGGACAATTAGGGGCCCAAGTCAAACTAGATTGAACCCAAAAACCGGTCAATTAGTTAAGAATTATAATAAAATGAAGGATCGTGAAGAAATAGCCAAAATGATAGCTGTGGGTTGTTTGCCTTTCTCTTTTGCTTCTTCTGAAGCTTTTATTCATTATATTCAGGCAATTTATAATCCTATGTTTGAGGGTATTCCTAGAAGTACTTGTCGGTCCGACATTTTTAGACTCCATGCACAATATGCTTACTATTTATCTGCATTATTAAAAAATCTTTCATGTAGAGTTGCTTTAACTTCTAATCTTGGTCGTGCTATTAATAAAAATGATTATTTAACAATTACTTGTCATTGGGTAGATAGTAATTTTGTTATGCAAAAACGTATTTTAGCATTTTTGTATGATGAAGACCGTAGACACACTGGAAAATTTATTTCTGAATCTATTACAAAAGTTGCAAGATATTATGGTATTGACCGTAAAGTTTTATGTATATCTTTTGATAATGCATCTAACAACAACGTTGCTATTGAGTTGTTAAAAACTGAACTTTCTCCACCGTTACCCGAAATATTTCATGTTAAATGTGCTTGCCATATATATAATTTAATTGTAAAAGATGGTCTTGCTTTTTTTGAGCCTGCTATTGAAAAAGTTAGACTTGCAGTTAGTTTTATTCAAGGAAATAATAGAAAAATTAGACTTACCGAATTTAAAAGAAAATGTCAGGAAAATGGACTTAGACCGAGATTAATGCCTGAAGAAATAGATGTTAGATGGAATTTTACGTATGATTTCTTAAATACTTGCAATATTTATAAAGTTCCTATTACTAATGAAAGACAATATCCTGTACTTTCAATGTTAGCTAGAGATATATTGAATGTTCCAATGTCAACCGTTGCATCAGAGAGCGCTTTTAGTCAAGGACGGCAGCAGATTGGAGACAACCGACACACATTGGGAGGCAATGCCATGAATGTTTTAGTTTGCCTTAGAGACTGGATTAGAGCAGAACGAAGAAATCAAGGAATGTTCGTGGAGCCGGAAGACGAAGAAGATCTTGAAGAAATAATGACTTCAAGAGAGAATTCAGCACAATCAAGTCCAATGCATGGCTTTAGTGCCATTGATTTTGACAATCCACAGCCAATTCCCATTAATGTTAACAGGCGTGAATTGGAAAAATTGATGAAAAATTTGTAGAATTTACAATTAATCAATTGAATTTTCATTTTTCAATTTAAATTTGTGAAATTAGTGAAATGTAATTGCAACCTTGTAACTTGTAAGTTTTCAAACATTTTGCAATCAATCAAATATTAAATTCATTTACTCTTTATATATTTTTTCCATTTAAAATTTAAATTGAATATCTTGTATGAATTCAATACTTTTAATATAATAGTATAAAAGTATATGTTGTTGAATATTGTATATATGTATGTATGTTCTTTAAAATAGTATATATTGAATGTCAATACATGTGTATATTTTTTAAAATAGTATATATTGAATGTATATATGTATGTATATTCTTTAAAATAGTATATATTGAATGTAAATACATGTGTATGTTCTTTAAAGTAGTATATATTGAATTTATATATGTATGTATATTCTTTAAAGTAGTATATATTGAATGTACATACATATGTATGTTCTTTAAAGTAGTATATATTGAATTTATATATGTATGTATATTCTTTAAAGTAGTATATATTGAATGTACATACATATGTATGTTCTTTAAAGTAGTATATATTGAATGTACATACATATGTATGTTTTTTAAAGTAGTATACATTGAATGTATATATGTATGTATATTCTTTAAAATAGTATATATATATGTATGTATGTTCTTTAAAATAGTATATATTGAATGTCAATACATATGTATGTTCTTTAAAGTAGTATATATTGAATGTATATATGTATGTATATTCTTTAAAATAGTATATATTGAATGTAAATACATGTGTATGTTCTTTAAAGTAGTATATATTGAATTTATATATGTATGTATATTCTTTAAAGTAGTATATATTGAATGTACATACATATGTATGTTCTTTAAAGTAGTATATATTGAATTTATATATGTATGTATATTCTTTAAAGTAGTATATATTGAATGTACATACATATGTATGTTCTTTAAAGTAGTATATATTGAATGTATATATGTATGTATATTCTTTAAAATAGTATATATTGAATGTATATATGTATGTATATTCTTTAAAGTAGTATATATTGAATGTACATACATATGTATGTTCTTTAAAGTAGTATATATTGAATGTATATATGTATGTATATTCTTTAAAATAGTATATACTGAATGTAAATACATGTGTATGTTCTTTAAAGTAGTATATATTGAATTTATATATGTATGTATATTCTTTAAAGTAGTATATATTGAATGTACATACATATGTATGTTCTTTAAAGTAGTATATATTGAATGTACATACATATGTATGTTTTTTAAAGTAATATATATTGAATGTATATATGTATGTATATTCTTTAAAATAGTATATATATGTATGTATGTTCTTTAAAATAGTATATATTGAATGTCAATACATGTGTATATTTTTTAAAATAGTATATATTGCATGTATATATGTATGTATATTCTTTAAAATAGTATATATTGAATGTAAATACATGTGTATGTTCTTTAAAGTAGTATATATTGAATTTATATATGTATGTATATTCTTTAAAGTAGTATATATTGAATGTACATACATATGTATGTTCTTTAAAGTAGTATATATTGAATTTATATATGTATGTATATTCTTTAAAGTAGTATATATTGAATGTACATACATATGTATGTTCTTTAAAGTAGTATATATTGAATGTATATATGTATGTATATTCTTTAAAATAGTATATATTGAATGTATATATGTATATATATTCTTTAAAGTAGTATATATTGAATGTACATACATATGTATGTTCTTTAAAGTAGTATATATTGAATTTATATATGTATGTATATTCTTTAAAGTAGTATCTATTGAATGTACATACATATGTATGTTCTTTAAAGTAGTATATATTGAATGTATATATGTATGTATATTCTTTAAAATAGTATATATTGAATGTATATATGTATGTATATTCTTTAAAATAGTATATATATGTATGTATATTCTTTAAAATAGTATATATTGAATGTAAATACATGTGTATGACTGTATGTTCTTTAAAGTAGTATATATTGAATGTATATATGTATGTATATTCTTTAAAGTAGTATATATTGAATGTACATATATATGTATGTTCTTTAAAGTCGTATTCTAAGTAGTATTATATTAAAAAATAATCAAAGTTCAAATTTTTTTTTTAGTCGGGACCCGGCCCGGCCCGGCCCATGTAAAATGCACTAATGGGCCTGTGCTGGGCCGTTTGGCCTTTAATTACTGTTGGGCCCGGCCCGGTAAAAAATACCGAAACCGGAGCCGGGTTGACCCGGCCCGGCCCGGTTGACGGGTATAGCCAGTGTTGGGTCTCCACGAGACGCAAAAGGGACGAGTTGATGTGTTTATCTGTGAACTCTCAAAATTAGAGTATTTAGTTATCAATTAAGGTCAAGTTAAAATATATATCTAATATTTTGTCTCAAATTTAATTTGTATGACATAATTTAATTTTATAGAGAGTTCTAAAAATAAAAAAAGATCATAGCATTTAAGTCGTTGTACAACTTTTTTATTAAGTATAGTATAAAAAGTTTAAAGTTAATTTTTTAAAAATATAATATATTATTTTTTTAAATGGGCTAATTAAAAAATAATGTCACGTAAACTAACACACACTAGATATTTTCTATCATTTTATAGGGCTTCTTAATTTTGAACTTGCTTTTATTTTTCATGATTTATTTTGTAATTATAAAAATATCATGACATATTCAACGGAAGCTAAAAAATACCAAATGATCTTGATGTGTTTAGCTAAATCTTGATTGATAACGTTAGTTGTCATCTTTGTCAGATAGGTAGTAAATATATACCCATTAAAAAAAATAATACGTACACAAATTGATAGGGACACTAGCCATATGTGTTCAAGATAACAAATTAGATGTAACAATTGGATGCATAGCATTCTATGGGCATATAGGATCAAATATAAAGCAGCGCATTTTGATATATGTCAAATTAATGAAATTTGGTGTGTATAGGTGGTTTATTCATTAATATTCACTAGAAATTCAAGCTTCTGACTTTTCCCTATGTGACAAGTGACAACTAATCTTAGAAAGAAAATCAGTTTGAAAAGGAAAGGAACAATACTAGTATTTCCTATATTTAATTTGTACGACATAATTTTTTTCATATTATTAACAATATACGTATTTAACATTTCAAATTTTAAAAATATATTTCATTTTTATTGACACACTCTTATAGCTATAAACATATTATGGTATATTTAAATTTCAAGTTTTAAAAATACTCTTAATATGTATCAAAAAATCTTTTTAAACCTCTGCGCATAATAAAATATGTGATAGATAAATGAAATATCTGATAATTAGAAGGAAAGAAAAAAAGGCTAAATCAACCACATAGATAGAAATGGCATATTCGATTTGGATCATAATAATACTCCAAATGAATTTCAAATGAAGTACAAGGACTATCAAATCAAAGGCTAAAGATAAAGTCTAAGTTAGCTAGCATTGCATTAACAAATAAGTAAATGCTCCAACTTTGAGAGTGTATATCTAGACATCTCAACTTGATTTTAACTGACAATTAGCATTTCAACTCATTCCTATAAATTGGAGTGCTTAAATTTCAACTTGATACTAACGTGACAGATAAATTTTGAAGGTGTTTAGATGATCACTTTATAAATTGGAGTGGTCTATTGATACAATAGAGGCGAGTTGAAGTATCTATATGTGTATATTTAAAATTGAAGTGCTTACTTGCTAATTAAAACTAAGTTTGAGTGTTTGATTATATATTATGTCTATTTAAAAATGATAAATTTTTGAATTAAAATTATATCTTTTGTGCCACAGTTGAATTTTCATTTTTTACATAATAGTTGTTTTTATCAAGGAGACACGAAAGTTTGGTTGTAGTAGGAGATATGAGAGGTTAGTAGCTCGAAAAATAATTGAGGAAAGTGATTAGACAGGACATAGTACGGATCCAGCCTATTGAGGACCGACATGACTCTATATGTAAAGGTATAGAGGTCGGGAATTAGACAGAAGGTTAGTAGGTAGCCGAGAGTTGTCGCACTTTAAGCGGAAGAGACAGTGTGTCCATCTCCCTCCAACAATTATTAATAGTAGCTAGTATTTAATAATCCCGTAGTTTCTTTATTTTTAAGTTGTTTTACTATCTGTTACTACCCTTAATTTATATATTTTGTTACTTATCATATTTTTCTTGCAATCGACTTGCTTTGAATAACTTCTTTTTTGAATCGATGATCTATTAAAAATAATTTATCTACCCATAAAAAAATAAATATTAAGGTCTACATATACCCTTCTCAAATTCCAATTATGAAATACGTATACTGTAGTTTGTATTAAATAGATAACCCCTCCCCCCAGAGGCGAACCCAGGATTTCAGCTTGATGGGTGCACACCTATATTTAAATATAGTAATTAATAGTACCAAAGTTCGATATACAGTTCTTTGAAAACTTATTAACTATGGTATTTTATAAGCAAAATTCTAATATTGTTGAATATCATTAATTAGATTTAATATGACAAAAGTGTGTTATCCACCGTACTTGAGTTTGATGCACTTTTATATTTTGAACAATAATAGAAAGTTTTTGAAAAATATGAAATTCGAGAGATTTGTTTGCTAGATGGTTGCTAGAGAAAAACGTTTGATTTAAGCCTATTTCAAACTTTAAATTGCTAATTTTTTAAATAAGAAATAAGTCAATGATTAAAAGATAAAAATAATATAAACATTATAAGTATAAGATAGGGAGAATATCTACCTTTTGAAGTTGGAGGGGAGCTTGTACTTTTGAAATAAAAGAAAAAATACGTAAATAATGTCCACAATACATAAAAAAAGAAAAGAAGAAAAAATGTAAAATAATTGACTACTAACATGTATTTGGAAAAAGGAGCAATAAATAATTGTTGTTGTTGGGGTTCGAACTCAAGTCATCAAGCAATAAGGGAGATTTTAGGCAACATACTCAACCATCTCGCTTGCCAAGCCGATTATTCTTATGGGTACACTACATCTATTTAACTAAACTCCCTGATATATATACAGATATACAAACTATAAATACAAAATTTTTCTCGAAGCTAGCGGGTGCACGTGCACCCCCTACTGCTAAGGTAGGTCCGCCTCTGCCTCCCCCGCAACAAACGAAAAATTAAAGACCCCTCATTATATGCACCTAGATAGGAAAAAGTTGACAAAAATTAAAAAATGATTCAGAATTAAATGTATACACCTATAAAATTAACATGTTGCATCAAAGATGGGGTACTTTTTTTTTTTTTAAACTATCGAAATTTCCAAAATTGAAGAAGAGGGGAAACTCCTGGTGAGCATTAATGTTTATTCATATAACTACAGCAAAGAGAAAAGGCAATCTGATGCACTAAAGTTTTCGATCGAATCATAAAATTTTATTATACGCACTTTTATCTTTACATTTCTGTCAAAAATTATTTTTATATCTTAAATCC
Organism: Capsicum rhomboideum; assembly: GCA_031232105.1. Taxonomy (NCBI): domain Eukaryota; kingdom Viridiplantae; phylum Streptophyta; class Magnoliopsida; order Solanales; family Solanaceae; genus Capsicum; species Capsicum rhomboideum. The sequence continues at coordinate 156,939,989 of CP124714.1, forward strand.
GTGACCTCATGGTCACATGACAACCACTGTATTAGTTACTCAAAGAAAGTGAATAGAGTAATAAAAGTTTAATGAGAAGACAAATCTATATGTACGAACAAGTCTTGAAACATTATTTCAACTCATCAAAAGCTCTTCTTGAAACTAAACTCTAAATTCTTTTAACAAAAAAAAACAAACAGAATTCAAAAAAAGAAAAGAAAAGAAAAGGGAGCAAGTTTTACAAACTTGTACATTATGCGATCTTGATCGTCTTCCTTCCAGTGTTTTGTTTAAATAAGGACAGTTCGGTGCACTAAAACTTCCGCTATATGTGCAAAGTCTGAAGAAGGATCGAAGCACGAGGATCTAAACAACTGAAAGTAGCATCTTCCACGAAAACTAAACTCAATATTTTTGACACGACAATATAATTAATTCTACGATGAACTCATTAAAAGCTCTTCTAATAACTCAACTCCCAAGTCCTCAAAAACAAGAACATTTTCTAAATTTGTCTTCTTCTTTCTACTACTTCTCTTGTGCTTTACTCTTCTTGTTTTATGAGTAGCTTTTAGAACAGCAGCTGGAGATAATCCATCTTTACAAGAATACTCAATTTTTTCAAGTGATTTTTTCACTTTTTCAATTGGAAAATTGAGAAGAGACCAAGGACCCCTCATTGATAATGCAGCTTGATCATAAGCTAAAGCAGCTTCTTCAGCAGTATCGAATGTTCCTAGCCAAACTCTAATTCCGTTACGAGTTGAATCCCTAATTTCTGATGCATATTTACCCCATGGTCTTTTTCTAACTCCAATATAATGCTTTTCTTCTTGTTCATCTTCTTGATTTTTCTCTTGGGATGTTACCTCTTCTTGATCATGACTATTTTGGCTACTTGCTTTTGATGTTGTTGTAGTGTTTGAGGATTCTACAACTACTTCTTGATGATGGTCATATTCTTTTTCAATGTCACATGGTATAATTATTGGTGAATATTGATCATCATCAACAAATGGATCGTTGAAGAAAAGATCATTACTACTCCATGGTGTTGTTGGTGATTGATCTTGGAAGAAGAAGGAGTTGGAATGTGAAAATGAAGTGTCATCAATCTCTAGTGGGCTTGAGTTGTTTGACATCTTTTTAATTTTTGGTGTTTATTTTTTGTTGTTGTAAAGAGAGTCTCAAAGTTGATGAGTAGCTTGGACTATTTATATAAAAGACCCCATTATTGGATGAGGAAAGAACAATAGTGGTGTTGGACCACCCAAAAAAAAATTAAATTAACTATGGATGAATCGTTAATATGTGGCTAAATAGCTTGTAATTAACTAACAAGATATTTATAATAATCTATTAGTAATTCATCACTAAATATGACTAATGATGAATTTTATTGTTCAGTACTTATAAAATTTGTTCATCTCTAATTTGTCGCTAAATAGGATTAACGATTAATATTTTAATTCATCTATAAAATTTATCGCTCACTAAATTTTATTCTTTTAGCAGTGGATTGAGCGCAAAGTCAGAGACAAATATAAACTTTGAACTTTATGATTCTGAATGCTAGAACAACAATCTCATGCTAGTTACGGATTATTCTGATAATCTACGGACGTATATTTATAAATAAAGTTTTTTTTTCTTCTTATAAAAGATATTTATATTACGCTCTAAAAGTATTGCTAGAATATCATATTTTGAATTTGTCATGCATGACATCCGTATAATTAGAGCATATCATTCAGAGTAAAGTATGAACTTCATAATTAGAAAGTTTTCAAATATTAAAAATGTACTCCTATTAGTATTAATTTACGAGCCAAGTATGCCATTGTCTCAATTAGGAAATTCTATAGAGATGGTTGGACAGTGGCGGAGCCAGAATTTTTAATAAGGAGGTTCAAAATCGAAATAAGTAAGCACACGAACTAGTAGAAGGGGGTTCAACGTCAACTATATATACATAAAATATAATTTTAACCATATATAAATAATATAATTTTTCGCCGAAGGGAACCCCCTAGCCATAAGGTGGCTCCGCCACTGTGGTTGGATATATATGACAATTTTCTTCTCTAGATATTTTTCACCTCTTTTTCAGAGTTGATCCAATCACACCCTATTTCTTTATAATTATTAAAGAACAAGAGACATACTATTGAACGTGGATGGTGTCTTATTCACTAATTGAAATTTAAATATGCATAAAATATTATAGGATGAGGTGTAGGTCGTGTGTGAACCCCAGGAGAAAGACAAGACTACACACCTTGGACAAAGTTTGGTGTCAAATATGTACTAATTGTCATGTGCTTTAGACAAGTGGCAATAGTTCCTTAGCCATCGTCAAGAAATTCAAAGTCCCATCAAATGATACTAAACCGAACTTTAATATATCCGAAATTTCAGTGACATACTTAAATTTTATAGGGATCTTATTATCTTCCTAAATTTTTTTTTTTTGTATTTTTATGCTTTTTTTTGTGCTGACGTGAGTGTTAAGTTAGCACAAAAGGAACACAAAATATTTTGCTATTTGGCAATCACGTCAGCATAAAAGGAGCACAAAAATACAGAAAAAATAAGTTTAAAGGGTAATAGAACCTCCAATAAAATTTAAATATGTCACTAAAATTTCGAATATATATACAGTGATGGACCTAGAATTTTTCACAAGCAAATTCAACTAGAAATGACTATACCAATAGTATAAATAGTATTCAACACAACAAACAAAACTTGATGGCTTCTTTTTACTTTTTTTTTTTTGGTTGCGATCAACACTTTATAGTTTTAACAAAGTTGAAAACAATAGTAAAAAAGGAACAACAAATTATCTAATTCTATTTTTTAAACAATTAAATTGTTTAAATTTGAAAAAAAATAATCAACTTAACGAACAATAACATACCCAGTATATTCTCATCAAGTGGGGTCTGGAGAGGTTAAGTGTAAGCAGTTCATACCATTACCTCAATGGTGAGAGAGAGATATTGTTTCCGATAGACCCCCGGCTAAAAAAAAATCAATTTAAACAATTTAAATTTTTATTAACTCTATGAAATTTAACAAAATCTAGATTTTTTTCTTGTTTTGAAGTACTCTTAAAGAGTTGTTATTGCAAATAGAAGACAGTAAAAAAGAATTGCACGACTAAACTAAATTTATATATATATTTAAAGAAATAGAGTTATTTATTAATCTAGAAAATTCAATATAAGAGAAATAATAAATTCAACCTAATATAAATTAAACTACAAATTATAAGGAATTTATACAAATATAATTGCATGTTTTAGCATTTTTATAAAAGAGAAACCAAAATTCACTCTTATGAGTTTTAATTGTGACATTTGAAAGCAAGTATTTTTTTGTTTTCGAAGTAAAAATGATACTCCATCCGTTTCAAAAAGAATGACCTAGTTTGACTTGGCACGGAGTTTAAGAAAATAAAGAAGACTTTTGAATTATGTGGTCATATATTAAAGTTGTGTCAAATGTACCAAAATGCCCTTAAATCTTGTGGTCTTAAACATGTCACGTAGAAAATTGAAATTAAAGTATTGTCAAAAAAGGAAAGGTTCATTCTTTTTGAAACAGACTAAAAAGGAAAGTAGGTCATTCCTTTTTAAACGGAGGGAGTATCTGAATATTGGAGTTGTGTTTGGCATGGATACAAATTGAAGTTGTTTTTTAAATTTTTGTGAATGATGTGGAGTGAAAAAAGTGAAAGCAACTTTTTAATGTTTTTCAAATTCTGAAAATTCATGTTAAATGTCCTTAAATTTTATAACCAAACATAATTTTTGAAATTCCACTCAAAAAAATAAAATAAAAAAATATTCATAATGAAATTGCCACTTAAATTTGTTAAAATATGACAAACTTTAGAAGAAGTGAAAGTATTATTTTTTTTAAGCAAAAAAAGAAAATAATTTATAAGGTACGTGGGGGTTAGATTAAACTCTACCCCTAAATTTATAAGGTACGTGGGAGTTAGATTGAACTCTCTACTCGCACCAGCTATAGTAGCGAGTTTATGGTTGGCCAATCATTGCACAGCACATGCTACTACTTGCTATAAGAAAAAATAAAAGTAGAAAAGCAACGAGGAGGGATTCGAGGGGATTCAAATTATTTCTTTATTACATTTTACTGCCTTAAAAACAGAGTTATCATACATATACCGTACAATTTTCTGACGAAGTAGGTTCAAGAGAATCCTTGTTAATAAATAGTTTGGGGTACTTTTACTTATTCCTTTTATTGATTCTGAATTTCAAGATAATAATACGTATATCATATTTTAGTAATTGAATTCTGAATTTAACTTTCATACTTATTTGATAAAGTTTTTAATGTAAAATTGTAAATGTAAAACTTGAACTAATATTATTGAATTTAACTGAACAGGTACGTAAATTTCTAGCCCCACCTTAGATAATTGCCACGTGCTTAAGACAAATGGCAATGGTTCGTTAGCCATCATCAAGAAATTTCAAAGTCCGATGAAATTATTTCGAATAGAAAGATGAATTTTAGAGATTTTCAATTTTAGTATAATGATATTAAATATTAGTAACTGAACAATAAATTTCTTTTTATATATATTTGAAGTAGATCCTTCGTGCGATCAAGTCTTTGATCAAAGGATGAAAAAAATAATTGACTGGAGCGTGGACAAGAACGAGCTTCCCAAGAAGCCATCTCAAGATCAACATAAAATAAAAGGGACGGTTCATAAAATTTAAATTAACATTATTGAGTTTGATTGAACACGTAATTCTCTGGCACATTAGCTTGAATCCAAAACCATTTCTTCCATCAAGAAGAAGTGTCAAATCAATTGTGTCAAATTTTTCTACGCAAAGATTGCTAAATGCTCAAGAAAACGGAGGGCAGCCTTTATTTTGACCAAAGAAAAATTTAAGTCATATGTACGGACGATATAAAAATAATTTTTAATTAATAAATTGTTTTTGTATAATTGATATTAATTAGTAATTTAGCAATAGATTTTTCAGTTATGTATTCTGAATTATTGATATCATAAGAACATTAAATTATTAATGTTATTTCATCTGTTATAATCAGGTTAGTTAATATATTTATGAGTTAATTATTATCATCAACTTTCTCTTTGTAATTATTTTATAAATAAATGGCTATGTAAACAAATGCATGCATAAGTCTTGTGTACTATTAGTATCTTGTTTGTTATATTTTTTAACCTATGTATAACTAATTCAATTTACATTAGTTATACACTCTATTGTGTATTAAGGTGTGTATTACTAATACCTCAAAATCAATGATATTAGTAAAGCAATGGATTTTAATGCATGTATTAGCATGATGAAAGACACAATTGCCACTTAAATCTTTTCCACATCCTTTCTACTATATTTGTGGAGGATATTTTGTAAACAAATATTTTTTTTTTAAAAGTATGCACTGCATGTCATTTTTAATATACCAAATTAAACATTGCATAAGAAAAATCTTAGCATAACTAATATTAACATTACTAATGTAAGCATTACTAATATACCATATTTTGCACTATTCTTATAAACCCTATCAAACGACTCCTTAACAGAGATGGAGGCGAATGCAACGTTGCGGTATTAATAAATTTATTTGAATTTATTACTTCTGACATGAAATATATAAATTCATCTATAATAATTTACTTTAAAATTGTGTATCGCCACGTCGAGACTCTCTTCGATAAGGACGAAGAAGCTATGCACCTTCACTCAATGCTAATGAAAGAAAACCCTTTCATCATAATCTCATCTTTTGAAAAGTAGGTCTAGCATAGCATGTTCTTTTTTGGGACACAAGTTATTACAGACATATCAAAAAAGACTTTTTGAAATGCGAAATTCCAAAATGAAATCATTGCGAAAGAAAGGTATATCGCGCGGAAACCGAAATAGGATTAAGCTTCATGCAAATGAATGTTTATTGTCAATTTCTTAAATATATACAATTAATTCAGTACTAAAAATTTTGAAGATTAAATTCGCAAAATTTAAATTTTGAATTCAATATTAAAAAACTTGAAGATTAAATTCGCAAAGTTTAAATTTTAAATTCGCTCCTCCTATTGGGATGCCATATTATCTCTTTTCATGTTACAGGTTTAGTACTACAAGTTATAGAGACATATATCAAACAATTTCAAAAAGTCAATTATCTTTGAGATAGTAAAGTGAAGCTAGTGCTCAAAAACTTCATTGCTACACCACCTAATTCAAGACCTTTTTTTTTTCTTTGGGGTCACAGCCTTTTTAGACTTGGACCTACTTAATTACTAATTAATTAACTAAAAGAATACTTAAGAAAAAACTTTATTTAAAGAGCATTATAACTAAATACCAACATGATCATTAATAAGGATTAAATTAAATTCCACTAGAAAGTAATTGAATAATATATATAGAGTCAAGTGGAAACATTTTACTAGGTTGTTCTCATGAGACATGACCACAAACTCTTCATGAAGATGCCCTTCTAGGATTTTATATATTTATATTAATTTATTACTACTGATTTAGTTGCCTAAAGTCTAAACACTATGAGTATAAAGATTGCTAAAGTTTTTTCCGGCATTAATTAATTGTCATCAGATTCAATGTCGCTATATGCTTTAGGGGCATTTACAAAGAGTGCTAAAATATAATTTTTCACTAATAATTACCTCTAAAAACATTATTTAGCGGTTATTAAGCTATTTTACTTAACTAATTGCTGTAAATATTTTTTTTTGGTGTAGTGAAATGGGATCATAATAACATTAATTTCCATATGGATGAATTTGTGAGTCTAAAATGAGATGGCCACTTTTTCTCTGCATAAAGCTGGTTTCCCTTAATACTTTTATGTTGAGTTTGTAAATAATTAAATGTAATACAACAAAATTATATAATTTTCTTAACGGAAAAGGGACAAACATATCCTAAACTATGATAAATGGTACGTATATACCCTCCGTCATAGTTTGGGTACATATATGCCCCTACAGTTAATGAAATGGTACGTATATACCCCTCACACTAACGGTAGGGGCATATTTGTACCCAAAGTATGACAGAGGGTATATACGTACCATTTATCATACCATTTATCATAGTTCGGGGGTATATTTGTCCCTTTTTCATTTAAATTTTTTTATTCCAAATAATTAATTGACATCCACTACCCGATCCAATAAATCCACTACTAGGTTAATTGTACTCTTTTCACTATAATCTGACCTATTATAGCAGGTTAATTGTACTCTTCCTTGGATCAATGCACACATGCAGTGCAGTTAAGTTTTTACCGATGTGGAGCAAATATATTGGGTTCAAGCTTTAGTTCAGACCTTATATATAAGTACAAACAATTAACTTCAAAGTTCATAAATTAAATGAGTTGTGATAGAATTTCGAATTCAAACACATAACGTTTAATTCTTGATATGATCCTTATTAGGTTATATATATCATAATGCTATATATTGTGTTTACATATGATTAAGACCTAATTAAGATATGTAAATCTAAAAGTCATGATGTGGCATTTTGTCAACAAAAGATAAGATTTCTTGAGCTACATGCATGAGAGACCTTACAAAGTAGTGTCAAAAGCTTCAAGTGCTTGTACGACTTATGTCCCCCTTATTATTATCTTATCTCATCAACAATTTCATGGAAAATTCTCTATTTGGATGAGAGCTTTAAGTTTTGTACATTGTTAGTATAAAAATTTATTTATATAATTAGGTCATTTATTTAGGTAATTAGAAGTAAATCTTTTATATAGTAATACAACTAAAATGGTAATTAATTAGTATATTATCACAAGTTAAAATTCATTAATAATGTAAGAAGTTACTATACTGAGTGTATATAGTTGTGACACCATGATTGGGGTGGGTGGGTGGGTGACGAGGCTGGTCAAATAGAAGGACTGACTGACTTTTAGCCTGACAAGTTTTTAAATAAAGGATGCATCGAAATGTGGAGAGGAAAATGAAAAACTTTACAATAATATCACAAGTTCACATGGTAGGCGCGCTTCTGAACTCGATAATAGCGTACCAATAGATAAATGTAAAATCTATTATTGGGCTAAAACGGACAATATGTGTCATGAGTTTGATCTGTCATAATAACTTAAATCCTTTAGGTAATTATATGTTTCTTCTTTTGCTTGTTGAGAATTGATCTCTCATTTTTCTTTTCTATGTGTGGACATGTAGTTGGTCAAGAAAAACGAAAATATGAGCATAAATTGGGGACCAAATCATCAAAGCATTTCCTAATCGAGTTCAATTTGCTTTTTGCATCTTTTTAAATTGAATTTGTTAAATCTAAAAATTAAGAAGTTAGAAAGAAAGAAAAAAACGAGCATAAATTGGGGACCAAATGATCACTTTATTTGAATTTATTATACATTTTAATTTGTGCATGGAATTTGCAACCAATCGTTTTTTTCGTTTTGTATTTTCACCTTGAGAGATTTTCACGTGGAGATGAAGTGTCTAGATGAAACAAAGTGAAATAATAAAAACGGAATATCCCAAAGATACAAATAGATGTGTCTACAGTAGAGATGCTTGTAAGGACCAGTCTAGGATTTACATGTATTATTGCATAGCATTTCCCATTACTTTATGTCTTGCATTATTATTATGATTATTATAAGCTATGATATATATATAGGTGCAAGTGGATTATTTATAGAGGATAAACCTAGTGCAAGTTGGAAGTATTGTGCTATATATATGAGCAGAACAAGGACAGAAAAGAGCTAAAATGGTCCCCCTACTAAAAAACATAATTAAGGACCTGTTTAGCATTAATAATGATGACTAATATACATTAATCATAAATGTATAGATCTAACAGAGAACTAATAAATATCTGTAAATTAAAATTCTTTCCCGTCATTGAATCATTCTGCTTGAAAGCAATTGGTTTGCAAATACAAATATGGATTCTCATAACGATATCAAATGTTAAATATTCATAAATAATTGGTGAATTTCTTAATATATATACATAATTGGATAAAGATTAATAGTGGGTTCACTTGAACTCATAATGGACCATCTAGATCTTCTTCTGCTTTCAAACGATGAATAGGATTGGTCATTTCTCCCTTAATAAAAAATCTCGAATTCGAAGCGCAGTAAAAAGGAGAAATTGTTTTAACCTTTAATGGATCTAACATATAGTCAGATCTTAAAACAAATAATGAACACCGGGCGGGAATATTAGACGAAAAACTTAGGGAAAATTGTTACAAGAAAGAAACAAATTAAAACATAATGCAAAAAGAACATGGAGGATATTTAAATATTTTCATTTTTTTCGTTAATTTAACTAGTGATTAAACAACATCTTTGAAATTGACATAAAAGAGACATTTTGGATATATATCGTATCATAGAAAAAGAAACGTATAAGCATTCAACTCCATTGGAAAAAAAAAAAAGTACGCAAATGAAAAAAACGGAAAGCAAATTCAAAGGGCTTTTTTTTTGGGTTCTCCTTTTCAAAATTTAGCTTTTTTGAATCTACTTGGATACAAGATTGAGATATTTACACAAACAATTGGTCGTTTTTACTGATTACTTTTCTTAGTCAGTATAAAAAGTGCAGTCATTTTTTTTTTGTCAATACAACTGCAAAATCTTCAAGCTAATGTAAATTTAGCTCTAGAACCTTGGAACTCTAGACAAATATAAAAAGAAGTTCTTTAAGAAGTTATATGCAAGAAAATTCTCTCTCCAGAAATATCAGTTTCTCTCAGCAACTGCTAAAATGGCGAAGAAATCAAAGTTCGGAGGAATGAATTTGCAGAACCAAAGAGAGAACAGGCCAAATACGATCACGATGAGGGCAATTCCAACTTCTGGAGATGCAAAAAAGACACGGAATGTGAATGCTTTGCTAGGAATCGTACCTTTTCCACCACTGCACAGTACTCCAATGGAGTCTTCGTCGTGGCCGGGGATATTGGGGAAGCTACCGGAGCAAGGGAGCTCAGGGAAAACAGTGTGGGCGAGTCTGGTGGAAGAGGAAAACCCAGAGACTGTCCAAAACCCTACAGTGAGTAAGGCACAATTGTTGGACCGGGGAGACACGAAGAAGGTTTTGACCTGCAGGATAAAGCTGAGCCAAGCACTACGGTGAAGATTACAGTGGAAGACATTCAAGAGGAAGTGATTTTTTGGGAATCGGTGGTGATATGTTACGTGATGGGGTCTAACCCTCTAAAATCAGTGATGGAAGGGTATTTCAATCGTGTGTGAAAGTGGAGAGGAATTGAAAGGGTAGCTCAAGCTAATCGAGGGGTTTTACTTGTGCGATTCAATTCAAATGAGGAGAAAGCTAAAGTAGTGGAGGAAGGAGTTTTACTATTTGATCGGAAATCAATTATTGTGAAAGCTTGGAAGCCGGACATTGAAGTCACAAAGAAAAAAGTCTCTAGCGTGCCAGTGTGGGTAAGATTGTTGGGCTGAACATCAAGTACTGCGGCAAGGAAGCTTTGACCAAAATGGCGGGATTGATTAGGACACCATTGAGAGCAGATCGAGCTACTTCGAACAAGAAGCATATGACGTATGCGAGAGTCCTAGTGGAATTACCTATGGACAAAGTATATTCAGTTGGGGTAATGTTTGGAAATGAGCAGGGATGTATTGTTGAACAGAGGGTGGAGTATAGTGGAAGCCTACCATGTGTACGCACTGCAAAAACTTTGGTCATGAAGTTGGCCAGTGTAAGTGGCACACGAAGGAGGAAAAAGGGAAAAAACAGCAGCAGGAAGGTCAGGAGAAATAAATCATGGCTCCATAATAGAGAAACTAGGGGAAATATGGTGTTGAAAAGGCACCAAAACAGCACAAACATGGCCATCCTGGAGAACATCACAATCCTTAAGGTACCCCTTTAGCCATAAAAAGCACTTTTGAGATGTTGAACAAGGTATCTAATCAGGAGATAGGGAATGAACAAGTAAAAAGGTTTAGCGAGGGGAGGACACCTCTGACAAATAACCAAGACAAAAGGGATGGTGGAAGACCATCCCTATCAAATGGATAATATTGGTTATTGAAATACCAGGGGACTGAATAAGAAAGACAAGCAAAGAGAAATGCATTTGTTTATGCATAACTCTAAAGTCAGTCTATTTGGTCTGTCTCCTGGACAAAGATTAAGAGAACTAATGCTCAAAGAGCATCTCTTATTCTTTGTAATGGATGGTCATATACTACAAATTTGAATGTGCATGAAGGAGGTAGGATATGGTTATTATGGAAGCCATAGGTGTATGCAGTGACTATAATTAAGATCACTGCTCAACTGATTCACAGTATAGTTCAGGAAAAAAATACTGGGGAAGTATTTGCACTAACCTTAGTGTATGGTTTTAATGAACCTAAGATGAGAAGGAATTGTGGGAGGACATAAATGGCATCCATGACCAAATTCAGGGTCCATGGACAGTCCTGAGAGATTTCATTTGTGTACTAAATAGGGGTGAGAGGTTAGGAAGCTCTGTAACTGTGGCTGAGACTAAGGATTTTAGGGCCTATATAGCCAAATGTGGTTTACAAGACTTTAAATCCTCAGGATCTTTTTACACTTGGAATAATAAACAACAAGAATAGCACAAAGTCTACAACAAGATTGACAGAGTGCTAGTCAATACTGAATGGTTTGCTGAGTTACCTACATTTGAAGACCAATTTCTACCAAATGGGTTATTTGATTATTGCCCATTGATCATACAACAGGAGCAGAGGCATGCAGTGGTAAAACCTCAATTCAGGTACTTTATCATGTAGAGCCTTTCTCCCGATTTTAAGGAAAAAGTAAGAAATAATTGGAATGATACAGCTAGAGAGAGGAAGCTATTTCAGGTAGTTGGTAAGATGAATAGGCTCAAGCAAGTCTTAAAGAAGTTGAATAAGGAGAGGTTTAGTGCAATAGAACAGAAAACTGAGGAAGCAAAAATAAAATTATTTGCATGTTAAGAGAAGCTACAACAAGGCCCCACTGATACCTTAATTGAGGAGGAAATATTACTATCCAAGGATTATGCACAGCTGCAGAAGGCACAAAATCAATTCCTACAATAAAAATGCAAGGTGAAATGGTTAAAAGACGGAGATCAGAACACGACCTTCTTTCATAGTGCTCTGAAAGAGAGAAAGAATAAAAATAGAGTTTTATTTGTTAAGGATAGGAATGGATGCATCAAAAAGGATATGGGATGCATTATTACAACTTTCATTGAGTATTACCAAAAATTACTGGGCACTAAAATGCCTGAGAGGACTGCTACTGACAGTAGAATTATTAGTAGAGGACCAAGATTATCCAATTAACAGAGGAAATTGCTTGATCAACCATATACTGTAGCTGAGGTTAAAGAGGCATTATGGTTAATTGATGGAGACAAAGCTCATAGGTCAAATGGATATAGTAGCAAGTTTTATTAATAATTGTTGGGATGTAGTTGGGGCAGATGTCACAGCAGGTGTATTGGAATTTTTCCACACTGGCCAAATGTTAAAAGGGATAAATGACACAGTCATCACCTTAATTCCTAAGAGCTCACATACAGAAGCAGTGGTGGATTACATATCAATTTCTTATTGTAATACCTTGTATAAGATAATATCCAAGATGTTGTGCACTAGATTACAGATATTCTACCTGGGATTATATCAAGTGCACAGAGTGCCTTTGTAGCTGGAAGGTCTATAGTGCAGAATATAATGATTTTTCAAAACTTGGTAAGGTTGTACAATAGGAAGGCCACTACTAAAAGCTGTTTGAACAAAATTGACTTAAGAAAAACATATACTACTGTGAAATGGAAGTTTGTGGAAGAAATGCTCTACTGGATGAACTTCCCTTATGGGTTTATCAGATTGGTTATGGAATGCGTCACAACACCCAACTATACAATGGTTTTAAATAGTGGAGGTTATGAGAAGACACAAGGCAAGAGAGGACTGAGGCAGGGTGATCCTTTGTCCCCATTGTTATTTGTAATATCTATGGAGTATTTCTCCAGGTTAATGAATTGGGTGACCATAATGGAGGGGTTTGCATTTTACACTAAATGCAAAAGCTTGCAACTAAATCACTTATGTTTTGTTGATGACATGTTGGTATTTTATAAAGGGGAGTTGGTAGACATAGTGCTCATGTTGAGGGGTTTGAGCACCTTTTCAGTAGCTTTAGGAATGACCACAAATGCAAGTAAGTCAAGTATCTTCTCTGCTAACAAGAATGCACAAGTACTCCATGATGTGTGTGAGATGACTGGCTACACTACAGGTCCATTGCCTTTTAAATATCTTAGAGTTTCTATATCCTCCAAGAAGCTAACATCGGATTATGAGATGCTCGTAGACAAACTGGTCAATAGAATACACACTTAGGGAAGCAGAAACTCATCTTATGCAGGGAAAATACATATGATCAATTCAATCTTTATGCACTTTCATGTCTACTGGTCTACTATATTTTTGTTACCAAAGAGAGTTCTGAAGAATATATTCTCAATTTGTAGGAATTTTTTATGGAGTGGTAAGGTACATACTAATAGAGTCCCTCTGATAGCTTGGGATGCAGTATGCAGAGATAAAAAAAAGAGTGGATTAGGAATTACTGATTGCATAGTGTGGAATGAAGCAGCTATTGCAAAATATGTATGGAACCTAGCCAGTAAAGCTGAAAACCTATGGGTTAAGTGGGTGGATCATGTGTACTTAAACGGAGAACACTGGAGATCTTACCAGGCACCAAAAAACTACAGCTGGTACTGAAAGAAAATCTAAATCTGCTCTATGAAAGATAAGTTCTTAAATGGATATCTTCAGAATGACTGGCTAAAACTAGGAGATAAATACACAATCAAAAGTGGCTATATGTCAAGAAGGGGTAACATGCAAGAATGTACCTGGTGGAGAGGGGTGTGGAATAAGACAAATGTTCCCAAACACAACTTTATATGTTGGTTGGTGATGCAAAGAAGAGTGCAAATGAGAATAAGACTAACTCAATGGGGGGGGGTGCCATGAAGACACATGTTTGATCTGTGATACAACTCCTGAAACAATTGAACTCCTCTTTTTTAAATGCCCATTTTTAGATATGTCTCAGTGAAATCTTGGTATGGCTAGGGGTTTCATTACAAAACAGGGCTGTACAAGGCATGTGGAGAAGACTAGCTATACAGTGGGTGAAATCAGTAGAAGATTGACATGGGCAGTGATAGCAGCTCTGATTTACCATATCTGGCAAGCAAGGAATGCAGCTTTATGGAATAATACAGTCCCAAGTCCTCAGCTAGTGGTCAAACGAACTCAGGAAGAATGTAAATATCATAGTATTAATTTTATTTGTAGTAAAATTACTTATAAAGATAGAAAATGGATAGGGAAACTATATGTAGAGTTAGAATAGAGATGGATGGTCGAGTAGAGCTCCAGGCTTGAGGGGAAATACGAATTGTATACATGAAAGGATGTAATGTTTTTGACAAAGGAGATAACTGTTCAGTTCGACTAAATAAAAAGTGCAGTCTAATTCATTAAAGCTCCATTATGTGGGGGGAAAAGGACCGATCACAAGATATATATTTTACTTTCACATCATATATATACGGGGGAAACAGGGATGTACAGCTATACACATTATACATGAATTATACTTTTATTATATATTCGTTGGTCATTTTTAGTTTAAGGAATTTTTTTTTTACCTCTCTCAAGGAGCCCCCACTCCTTTTACTTTCTTAGTGACTAGAATATACAACCTCAAGCTTGGATGTGAGGGGTGCTTACCATTCGAACAACTTTCTCTTGTCAATTTAAATGATTGGATAGACGGTACTTACTTAGATTAACTCTTCTAAAAAAATTGGGTGTGTTTGGCACAAAGAAAAATATTTCAGAATAACAAATGTGTGTCTTATTTATTTTTATGTTCTATAGGTTAACAAAAAAACTATTATTTTAAAAATATCTATACATAACCTAGATAAATATTTATGGGAGGTAAAGGTGGGGATAAAGGTGTTGGGGTGATAGGGTTGGGGCTTTCAAGGAGTAAGGGTGAAGATGAGGTGTATTAGTTCAGAATGGGGAGAACATAATTGATTGTCACTCGTCGAACTTATTTCACTACAAAAAAAATGGTAAATTGCGGAGGTTAACACTATAATTTACGGAGGTTTAAAACTTCCGCTATTTGCTAAAAGAAAATAGCGGGGGCTTATAACCTCCACGAATTACAGTTTCAATCTCCCACAATTTACCCTTTTTTGGGTAGTGTTTTTCCTTCTTCCACTAGAAAAGTTATTTTTCTAATTTTAAAAAAATTTATTTCCTAGAAAAATATTTTCCAAAAATTTTAACCAACACCAAACATGAAAAATTTGAAGAAAAGAAATTACTCCATACCGAACACACCCTTGTCATATGCTTTTTCTTGGTAAATATTTATTTTGCCAACGTCTAAAATCAAATCAATAAAGATGAAAAATATATATTACTTAAATATAATTAATTAAATAATATATATTACTGTAGTTTTCACTTGTTAAGGCTAATTGTTTGATTTCGTGTAACACAGGATGTGAACAAATTTTTATTGACCCTGAGACTGAAGGCAGACTTCTTAATTTCTTTTAAGAAAACAACAAACTATAGTCCAAGCTTTAATTTTAATTTATTTTACTTTTGTATAAACTATAATCCAAGTTGTAGATAGATGAATTAACAGCCGGAATATTATTAACTGCGCAGCCACATAAAGTTAAGTTTTTAAACTGTAAACCTATTAATCAGATCAAAAGCCTTATTTAATTTAGAACTTAGAAGTAATGCATTGATGTCATTGAGATTTGGTCAGTTTACTCTCTCCATCTCAAATTCTCCTTTAACATCTCCCAAAAAAACATTAATTTGAGCGGGGGGGGGGGGGGGGTTGATTACTTTACCTTAATTTATGTATTAAGATAATTTTGTTTAGAACTTATAAAATGACAAATAATTTGAGATTACTATTTTAAAAATCACAACAAATAATTTGAGACGGAGGAGTAAGATTTTAGATCCATATAGACTTATATAGATTAGCTCTTGTATTTTTCCGTTGGAGATTGTCCTTGTTGTATTCAAGTATATTTATACAATTTTATTAGTTTTTAATGCACTTTTTAAAAAAATGTTTAATGATCTACTCCTAGAAATGAATGAAATATGAGGAGAATAGATTCACTTTTTTAGATTGATTAATATTGATGTGTGGTTAAAACTACAAACTGTAAATGTAAAATCAGTAATGGTAGATAACAACAAAGAGGACGACGATTTCAGAACTTAAGTTTTATAGGTTAAAAATTTAAAAATTTTAGTATTGAATATATAGTACTGTTAATATTATGGTTCAAGTTTATTATTTGTTGCAAATTTAGTTAATTTTCATATAATTTATACTTTATGAAGAAAGTATTGGATTCAGATGAACCAAGTGATGCAATATTAAATCCATCTCTGCATATATAACAATAGTGATCGAAAGAGTTTGATATCTTTATGTTAAGTCGTAGGAGCAGTGGCAGAGCCACCTTATCCAAATTGATATCCCTTCGTAGAAAAAAATACATTTGTGTACAATAACATAGAAAGAGTTTGAGGTATTTATGTCAATACATAGGAGCAGTGACAGAGCCATCTTTATCCATAAGGTGTGTCAATTGATGCCTTTTTGACGGAAAATATATTGTGTACGTAGCTAGGTAAATTCTAGTTTATGTATATACACTATTTGTTGAATCTCTCTGATTATTTTTTTTGTATTTATTTCTTTTTATTTTTGCTTTCTCAATAAAAATTCTAATTCCACCACGACCTAGTAATTTAGTAGTAATGTAAAACACATGAATTTTTTGCAGAATCTTTTTTACTTTTATTCAAAGAAATTGTACTAACTGATTATTTGTACGATCGAGTTCTTATCTATAGTTGGCATTTAATATAATATAATATAATACTAATATTTAATTAGTCTCTTCTTTATTCAATTAAAAATTATGTGCCATTTGTCTGAACATACATGGTCCTCCACCTTTCTATAGAATTCTAAAACAGTGTACAATACAACTATTTAGTCCCTGGTATGGAAAATCCACATTATGTATATAATAGTATACACTAACGACCTATCAAGTCAAGTCTGTTGTACTTTATTGAATAGTGACTCTAAAGATTAAGTAGAAGTTTACTATGGCTAATCTTGTTAATTTAAAAATAGACTTTTAAAAATAAATTAAGTCACTTGACATTTTTTCTAATTATGCTCTTAAAAGGAACGAAGAGAATGTGTAACGGCTAGATGCGAACTCCTTTCTTATAAGTTTGATAACATCTGGATTTTTCATACTTGGTAGGCCTTTGGCGATGTTTCATTGTAAAAATAGAAAAAAAGTAAAAAAAATTTCAAAGTGAAAAATGATATTTGGAAGTTGGAGTTGTGTTTCGACATGAAATAAATTAAAGTTATTTTTTATTTTTTAGGGTAATTTTGAGTGAAAACATCTTTTTATTATTTTTGAAATTTTTGAGAAAAGTGAATAGATTGAAAACAGAAATTTTCGAAACTTCATGGTTTTCCGGAGTTCGACTCCGGAAAAAAGTGAAAATTTCCATAGCCAAACGCAGAGAGCGATTTAAGATAATTTTGTAATTGAGTTTATCCAAACGTCTTTTATTACTATTATCTTGTTGTATCAGAGGAGGAAAGGGGATGTTATTAGAGGAAAAGGAGGGAATGGGGTGTAATGCTACTGCACCTAACAACCTTAATAAGTTAGATAAAAAAAATATATATTACTAAATTAAATAATATTATCTAGATATATAATGGATCGTCGTTAAACAGGTCCATTCTAAAGATGGGATCCTGAAAATTAAATATAATATTATGAGAAAATTTTAGAAATAGCGTACTTTGAGCTTTAATTATCAATTATAACGATAGTTTAGCTGATCACCAAATGTAGCAATAGATGACTTAAAAAACTTGAGATACAATGTATCAATTTGCTCAGAGTGAACAGATTCAACATATATAGAGCGAATTGATACTAATAATTAAAGAGCAAATCGATAAACAACTCAACATGAATAGATATATAGCGAAATAGACAAAACTCAAATTCTCACTATGTATTGTAATTTTCTTAAACTCTCGCCATTTCAAGTAAATACATGACGAATATTTGCTATGTCAGGTATTTCCCTTTTATTGATATGTCAATACCATAGAGTCGATTCATCTTTTAGCCAAAAAACAATCATGATTTCCAATCTCTTAAGATTAAACAATTTTGTAGTCAGTTTTCTTGTGCCATTTGACCAAATGGTTAACATATTTAGTGGGCTTGCGGTAGAAATTAAGCAGCCCAAAAGATATATATGGTGGACTCAATTAATGAGATCTCATGAACTGAAAGGTGGTCTTGATTAAGTGATTAATTAGTCTAACTAAGCCTTCAGCCCATTTCAAAATTTAGAAATGGGCTAGCAAACCACAAGTTAATCCTTAAGTCTCCTTTCTCTCTTAATCCACTTTGTACATTGTCTTTGAAAACACTACAACAAGAAGTTTTTAACGGCAATAAATATACACTTTAACAAAGAGTGTTAAAGTTTTTACCAGCATTAGTTAATTGTCATTGGATCCAATGTAGCTAAAGGCTTTACGGAAATTTACAAAGAGTGCTAAAATATAACTTAACTAATAATTGCCTCTAAATAACATAATTTAGCGTCATTTAAGCTATTGTTGTTAACTAATTTCCGCTAATTATCTTTTTTGGTGTAGTGAAATGGGATTCTACTTTTATTTTACTTCTAAGTACAAAGAATTAGATCTAAAGGAGTGGACTCACAGAAATATCTCGGGCGGTGACAAGCCGTTTGACGTACAACAATGTGTATGTGTCTAACTACTTCAGCAACTCTGCAAGTGAGATAAGGGGATTTGAACACACATAATTACTAGCATTACAAGGAGGCTAACAAGAAGGTTAAGTTTTTAGTGCCAAGTACTATTATTAATCATCCAAATAATGTGTTAGTTTGTAAATTTGGGATCGTAAAATTGAACAGACATATTTGTTAATAAAAGAGAATGAGTTTCCGAACTATCATCCGTAACATTCTATAAACATAACGACTGCCAGAAGTAGCGTAAGAAAAATCTGTAAGTATAAATGTTGTCATTGTTGTATCTTAAAGATGTTATATATAAATTAGTAGATAAATATATAAACTAATAAGTAACCCAAAGAGAATGGGAGAATAACTTCTTAATATTAATATCCCTTTCTCTTTCTGTTCATGTGTATGTATATTTACAAAGGCAAAATGGCCATATAAATAGGCCAACAAACTTGGACCCCAAGTTCATTACTTGATCACATTAGAATAATCAGTGAAAATCCTTGGGCTCCAAGGTTATACCAAAACTTGACACATGGCCATCCACTAATATCACAACACTCCCTCTTGGATGTCCATGTAAAAGAAAATCTATTGAATACGCATTTGCTTGTTGCCTCATTAAAAACCTTACCAGGAAAACCTAGTGGGATAAAACCTCGGTTAAGGAAAAAAGAGTACAGTGCGTATTCTTACTCCCTTGATGAAGACCCCGATACGGATGGTTCAGTCTTCGCATTCCAATCTTGTGTATCATCTTCTCAAGAGTTGAAGTTGGTAAAGATTTAGCGAACAAATCTGTTGGATTTTCAATTGAACGGATTTGTCATACATCAATATCACCATCTCTTTGGAGATCATGTGTGAAGAATGACTTTGGCGAGATGTGCTTCGTTCTATCTCCTTTTATGAAGCCTTATTTTAATTGCGCTTATACAAGCTACATTATCTTCATAAAGGACGGTGGGTACTTTGGTATCACATTCCAGGGCACACCTTTCTTTGATGAAGTGAATCACTGATCTCAACCATACACATTCTTTACTTGCTTCATAAATAGCTATTACCTCAACATGATTTGAACAAGTAGCAGCAATAGACTGCTTTGTAGATCGTTATGATATAATAGTACCTTCGTATGTAAATATATAGTCTGTTTGCGATCGAGCTTTATGTGAGTCAGATAAATAACCTGCATCTGCATGACCAACAAGATCTACACTATCTTTGTTAGTATAAAACAGACTCATATCAATAGTTCCTTTTAGATATCGCAATATATGCTTAACTCTGTTCCAATGTCTACGTGTAGGAGAAGAACCATACCTGGCTAGCAAATTAACAGAAAAGGTTATATCAGGCCTTGTGGTATTAGCAAGATACATAAGTGCACCAATAGCACTGAGATATGGTACTTCAGGACCAAGAATCTCTTCATCCTCTTCTGGAGGTGAGAACGGATCTTTACTCACTTCAAGTGATCGAATAACCATTGGAGTACTTAATGAATGTGCTTTGTCCATGTAAAGTCGTTTCAAGATCTTCTCAGTATAGGCAGATTGATGGATGAAGACCTTGTCTGCTAAATGTTTAATTTGCAGACCAAGACAGTTTTATCTTTCTCAAGGTCTTTCATCTCAAATTCTCTCTTTAGATATTCAATTGCCTTTTGGATCTCTTCTGGAGTTTCAATGAGATTTGTGTCATCAAGATAAACAATGAGAATAACAAACTCTGATGTTGTTTTCTTAATGAAAATACAAGGACAAATGACATCATTTATATAACCTTCATTTATCAAGTACTCATTAAGGCGATTATACCACATACACCCTGGTGTTTTAGACCGTATATGATCTTTGTAATCTAATTGAGTAAATTTCTCGAGATTTCAAACTATATGCTTCAGGCATCTTTAATCCTTCTGGGATTTTCATATAAATTCATTATCAAGTGACAACATTCAATATTAAGTACGTGACATCTTCTAGTGTCTGAATTGCAGGTCAAATAAGCTTTATGCTTATCAAGATGCATATTTCACTTGCTAATTATTTCTACGTCGGCATGCTTAAATAAACTTAGAATTCAGATCCTCATAATCTTGTATAATATTGTACGCTATATTTTACTAAAGATATCGTCGACAAAAAATTTAAATCAGTTCATAATGCGACATAACTTATTGAGATCTCACCACTTCATTATTTTTCTTAGGTATCTAAACCTCTCATGAGGATTCATGAAGTGTTATGTCGTATGCTCTTCAAGAGTACGTTGCCTTTTTATTATGATCATTTGCTCCATTATTTTATTTGAAATCGATTGATCTACTATGCTTCATGCATGTTGTAGACTTTGACCTTCAAGGACACATTGTAGGAACATCTGCAACTAAATATGAAATCAATTTTGGGTCAACAAATACTTCTAGCATTTGACTTGAATTATATTTTAAATGAAGATCGTACTAATGATAATTCACAACATATTTTTTAGCTGCTTATTATCCCCCCCCCCTCCCCCCGCCCCTTATGTTAGAAAAGCTAAAATATACGCCAACCTACTTTGGAGAATCCATCTTTGTGTATCATGGTATATCCATTAATCATATACCACGCATCAAAAAGTTATTAGATTAAAAATATATGGTTCCTGACCCTGAACCAATTTGAGAGAGAGGAATTGATCATAATTTATTGGTTTAATGCATACAAGTGCTATTGTATGCAATATATCATATTTCAGACCAACACATGAAGGCTTGTTCTTACAAGCAATGATTTAGCTATTTATCAGAGGCATTCAATGTCAAACTAGCTTGAATATGGCATTATCAAGATCAATTGTCTTGATTACATAATCTGAAAATCATGCTCTTAACTTAATTTAATTGAGCAAGCAACTCTATGAACTTCAAACTGCAAGTTGACAATAAACGTACATGTGACTACCTTATGGATGCATCATATCACATGACAGGTGAACGAGCCCTTATTCACCTTTTATATTTTCCAGAATTTACGGATATTAGCTGGTCCTATCAACTTATCGTGAGAACAAGCAATAATTCTTAAAGAATATTTTAGTTCTTCAGTATATGTCTAATACTCAATATGCTCATCTTCGGGACGACAAAATTATTCAGGCCAACAGATAAAATTATTTGAACTAGTTTACCATGGCATGTGCTATTTACTCGAGTATATTTCAAAGTTCTACTACTTCGAGAGTAGTTTGCAAGATTCTACTATTGCACAATCTTACTACTTCGGGAGTAAATTTCAGAGCATTTATTACTTCAAAGTAAATTTCAGATTTACTACTTCAGGAGTTAATTTCAGATATCTTACTTCAAGAGTAAATTTCAGAATTACTACTTTAGAAGTAAATTTCAAAGTTCTACAATCAATTACACAAATATCCTCATGATCGATCATTGATCCAAATAAAATTTGAAGAGTATCCATATATTTTTCAAGATGAAAATATAAACAAAGTAAACATCATAGTATTACTAGCAAACAACGTATTACACAAAACTTTATTTATTTACAAGACTAGAGAAACACAACTAACAGGAACGTAAGCTAATATCACCAACAGAAAAGTAAAATACTTAGACTATTACAGATTCGTCACCGACAAGGTGATCTATATTTTCTTTAGGGAGTTCAAAAAAATCTGCAATGTCTAAATGCATAGGCTCAACATTATCTTCAGAGATAAAGTTTGCTTCTGCAGTATTATCCAGCTTCTTGAGGGATGCCTGATAGAGATCAACCAGGTGCCTTGGCGTACGACAGGTACGTGACCAGTGCCCTTTTCCTCCACACCGATAGCATCTATTTTCTGAATTATTCTTTTTCACTGCTTCAGGTTTTTCACCCTTCTTCTTGCACTGCTAGTGAGGAAGGTTATTATTTGGTGCAACGCGATCACCATTATTAGAATTTCTTCCTCGACCACGACTGGGGCCATGGCCTGTTTCACGCTTGGGTTGGTGAAAATTTGTAGCATTCACTTCAGAAAATGGATCAGTACCATTGATTTTCATGATTTTTCATCAAAAGATCATTATGTTGTTCAGCAACAAGAAGATGCGAACTTAATTCTGAATATTTTTTAAATCCCATTTCTCGGTATTGCTGCTCCAGGAGCATACTCGAGGCAGGGAAGATGAAGAATATTTTCTCCAGCATATCATGATCTGTGATATTTTCTCTGTATAAATTTAATTGTGATTTAATTCTAAACATGACAGAATTATACGAAGTTATATCTTTAAAATCTTGTAATCTCAAATGGGTCCATTCATAACGTGTCTGTGGAGGGACGACCATCTTCAGGTGGTCATATCTATCTTTTAGATTATTCCACAGTATAAGAGGATCTCTAACAGTGAGATATTCCATTTTTAATCCCTCATCGAGGTGATGACGGAGAAATATCATAGCCTTGGCATGGTCTTGATTAGATGCCTGATTTTTATCTTTGATGGTGTCTGTCAGACCCATCGCATCCAAATGAATTTCGGCATCAAGTGCCCAAGATAAGTAGGAGTTGCCCGATATATTCAGGGCAACGAATTCACGTTTAGATAGATTTGACATTATTTTAAGAAAAATAAATTCTTACCTATATTACCCGTAAAAATATTTGCTCGAGATAGTCTCATGCTGATAATGTATTATGTATAAATTAGTAGTTAAATATATAAACTAATAAGTAACCCAAAGAAAATGGGAGGATAACTTCTTAATATTAATATCACTTTCTCTTTCTGTTCGTGTGTATGTATATTTACAAAGGCAAAGTGGCCATATAAATAGGTCAACAAACTTGGACCCCAAGTTCATTACTTGGTCACATTAGAATCGGTGAAAATCCTTGGGCTCCAAGGTTATACCAAAACTTGACACATGGCCATCCACTAATATCACAACAAAAGAGAATTACTTGTATTTTTCTCCAATCTGTATATAGGTGATATTTCTTGAAGAAAAAATTTTCACGCTTCATACTTTTCTTCTTAATCCCCATTTTCTACTTAGCTAACACCTACAACTCGAACTCGAATCATATATGAGCATAATATACACACACAAACGTAGAGTCATCAATATGGGCTAGGCTCATTAGGCCTGGGCGACTTGACCTGTAATTTGATAGGATTGGGCTTAGATTTTTGCAGCCCATTTAAGAATAGGGTTTTTTAGCCCGATCCGGATAAGCCCGCTGGCTCGTAAGGCTTGAGCAATGTGGGTTGGGCCAGTCTTGGGCCAAACAAAAAATAATTAAAAATAAAAATAAAATAGAATAGTAAAAATAACAAGAGGAATCCAAACTCAAAATATACTTAAACCATCATAAATATATAAATATTAATTACGCTTATATATTAGGTAAATAATCAAAATACAAAATTCTAATTTATTTTGGAAATCACTATTTACTAATTAGGATTTAGTCGCTTTCACTCTCAACAACGTTAACCGTCTTCTCTTTTGTATTGTGTACCTTAGTCACTGTGTCTCGGATCTTACATTCTCCTATTTATTACTTGTGTCTACTATTTAGACAGGATACCTTTACCATTCATACTAAGAAACTGAAAGAAGTCTAATCTCATTTCTCCAATATTCAAAGTTTAATACATTACAATTGGCACCAAATTAGGTTAATATTTCTATTTAACTAGCTACATTGTTACTCATTAATTGTTTAGCTTGCTTATTAATATCTCTATTTGATTCGAACAATATCATGTCAAAAGTTATTCAATTTTTCAGATTATTAGAATTATTTTTTTTTAATCAATTTGAGACTTAATTAGCAAGTAGTAATGTCATGTGCATGTAATATTTTCTTGTAAATATTTATGTTATTAACATTCTAAAATTTAAATTAAAAATATTATAAAAATAATATTTAAAAAAAGTGGGTTGGCCCGTCGAGGCCCACAGCCCACAGAGTGATGGATTGGGCTTGCTGTTTTCTAGCCCGTCATCTTGACGGGCCAGCCTGACCTGGCCTATCAAATTCCAAAGTCCGTGTGGCTAGTCCGAATGAACTAGGATGACCCATATTGACAGCTGTACACAAACGTCTAAAAACTGACATTAATGTGCTTATTATTCCTCCTCACTTAAAAAGCGATTGAGAATCTCGAAAATCTAAACAAACACATAACAGTGTAACCTAAGCGTGTCCCTTCGAGTACATCCGATTAAAAAAAACCAAAGCCTTTTTTCTCTCTCCTTTTTTAGCTGGCACTATTGCCTTATCATATTGGGATCTTTAAATAAGCATATATTATATGTTCTTCCCTTTTAAGCACTTACCTATTGTACGTTTTGAGTGATACTACTCCTTCAACGACCACAAGTCATAATAAAAGGAGAGAAACTTAAAATATGTTAATCTAATTAGTACGTGGTATTATGTTAGTCATTATTGAAAGATTATTGTTATAATAATTTTTAGTTGAGAAATGAACATGACACATAAAGCAACTATAGTAAAAAAAATTTACTTGAAAGATATACTAGAAGTTTTTTTTTTGTAATGGCAAAGCTAGTTAAAAATGGCTTTAGGTTGCAAGCAGGAGCAGAGCCAAGCTCGCAAGGGGTTCATCCGAATTCCGCTTCGCCAGAAAAACACATTGTACATATAACATTAATACTATTTTTTATGTATATATAGTAGAAGATGTTGAATACCCTCATCTTCTTTGTCTTTGTATTTTAATATTTTGAATCCCTTAGTGAAAGTCTCAGCGCGACACGAATGGCAAGTCTGAATGTTCTTAATCCCCTTGTTGACTTGTTCAAATTCATGGTTCAGCCACTATGTGTGTATACATACATACACACACATACTAATGTCTCCTCCCACTGTTCATCAATAGTTTTTCAATATTGGCTTGTCACACAGGTTAAGAAGTAGTAAATGATAGGGGTAATTTTACCATATGTAATGACCTTCGCACTGAAATTTAGATTTTTTGTGTTTTGACCATTTTTCCCCTCCTCGTGGTTGATTTATCTTATTTACGAGTTGATGGGGACGGTTGGCACGGTCCCCGATGCATTCGGGAGTGTTTTATTTGAGTTTGTAGTTTTGGAGTATCCTTAAAAGGATAGGTTTGACTTCGATCAACATTTTGTGATCCGAGTCTCGGATTAGGATTCTGACAGTTCTATTAGATCCGGAACGTCGATTTTGGGTTAGTAACGGGGTTGGTTCGGATTTGGAACCTTTATTTTGTATTTCAATCCTCCATTTGAAAAATAATATATTTTGGTCTAAAGGTGTCCCGGGGGTAAATTTATTGTAAACGACCCTTTTTTGTAAATAAAATGATTCCATTGGATCCGGAACACATTTTGTGATCAATTTACACTATTGGTTCATGTTCATAGGGTTCCGGATGAGTTTCGAGGGTCAAAAATAAGTTTTTTGAAATTTCTGGTTGTTGGTCAACGGTTAACGACTCGGTCAACGCGCGGTCAACTTTGCTGAAAACAGCCTAAATTCGGGATTTTATCCCCTTTTACTCATTTTCACCATTTTTATCATATTGGGAGCTCGGGAGAGAGATTTTGGGGGAAATTTCTTGCGTAAATTCGTGTGGGTAAGTGTCTTAATTCTAAATCATTTCCTATTAACTTTATCACCTAAATTCTTCTAAATCAAAGATTTCAAAAGAGGATTTTTGGGCTTTTTCCCCAAAATTGAAAAAATTTGGTGTTTCTTTGATTTGGACCTCGTTTTTAACTCTTTTTTGTATGGGTTTTCAGTTGTAGGTTCCTTTAACCTTGAGTAATGTGTTTTTAAAATAAAATTTTGGTTTTACCTCTTCGTTTTCAAAACCCATTTTCAAGGTTCATTTTTGACCCGTTTTAAATATGGTCAATATAGGTATCATTTACTTCCTTTTGACTTGTAGATGACATATTTGACTAGATTGAACGTATTTGGTGTTGATTCGAGAGAGTTGGGCTTCCGGTTGAGATTTTGGGCTGCGTT
The DNA here is from genome assembly GCA_031232105.1 of Capsicum rhomboideum. Lineage (NCBI taxonomy): Eukaryota > Viridiplantae > Streptophyta > Magnoliopsida > Solanales > Solanaceae > Capsicum > Capsicum rhomboideum. The sequence continues at coordinate 156,967,038 of CP124714.1, forward strand.
TGAGCTTGCGGATCTTCGTTTAAGGCAAGTTGAGATATACCTTGACTTTTTTCAAAGTGTTTATGTGTTGTATGTGTGCTTGTTTGTATATTGTGATTTATTTAGGATTGGGGGTCCCCGCTTAGATGAAATGTCGAGCATCTCCGCGGATACTGGAGTCTTAATAATGGGGTGTAGTTAGATTATTGCCTTGATTAGTTGGTATTACTACTTGTAACTATCCTTAGAGTAGAATGTAGATAGATAACTTAGTGATCTTGAATAATTGATATTGGATGCCTAATTTAGAGCTTGAATCGTGTTTAGTGGACTTTGACGTAATGATTGAGGTTTTAGTGACTTTTTAAGGAATAATTATGTTATTATCTTTATTTGATGGAATGATTGAAGTTTAAAGGATACTTAGAGTATGAATAGATTTGTAATAGTTGATGCGACTTAATGTATGGAACAAGCTAGGTTTTGGGTAGTCCGCGTTTTATTGTTATTGGGATTGTTGTTTATTTCGTATTGCCCGTGTGGGGGATTATGTGAACTTCATTATGGACTTGAGTAATTATTTATGATCGTGTGCCCGAGTGGGCTCTTATATGCATATTACTTTTGATTTGAGAGGATATATTATTGTGATGCCCGAGTGGGGGCTTGACTTGATATTATTGGTCATGTTTGTGCATTAAATGATTATCTATTATTGTGTCGCTCGAGTGGGGGCTTGACTTGACGTTGTAGGCCTTATCTGAGCATTTAACTGCATATTCATTATAGTGATGCCCGAGCGAGGGGTTGGAAATGATAATATTGACGACTACATGACTATCTATTCTAGTGGTGCTAAGTGGAAACTGATATCATGAATTATTGATACACTGAGTTGATTCTGAGCTCACTTATACGTGTATTGAATGGATTTTGATCTTCATACTTATTGGTTGTGAGCATTACGTCCTCATTCATCTATATCATATTCATGAGATATTGGTAATACTGAGAAACACTGATTTTGAAAGAAAATGAATCACTTTTGAAAAACCCTTGGCCGAGGTCATTTGCCGGCAAGGTTGGTCATGATATTCTGGAAAGCCTTGGTCAAGGTCATTTACCTGTAAGGTTGAGTTGAGATTTGAGAAAGTATACAGGTTGCGAACCCCCCATGGGTCCTATCTTGGGAGCGCTGAGGCTCGGTAGGTGTATACAGAAGGTAATGCGATGGCTTTCAATCATTCATCATCATAATCATCACATTGCATTGCATCACTTGCATTACATGACATTTCCTTGGTATGGTTTGATATTGTCGTTGTTGACACCTAATTTTTGCCCTCCACTATTTAATTTAATCCTTGAGCTGCTTCGATTTTAAATGAATTCGAAGTATTTGTTTCACCCGGATGAAGGATTTTCTAAAATGAATTTTAGGTTAAATTTTGTCATTTTTGAGTACTAGTTATATATATTCCTGTATTTAAATGTACGGGACCGTATATTTTTGTTATTCAAATAAATGATTTGTCAAAAATCGGCTCTAAATCAAGACTCATTTTTGGCAAATCTTGGTCTAAATCTATTGCACCTTAAAATAAAGCATTCGGGGAAGTATTTATTTGATTTCGTCAAATCAAGAAGCTCGGAAATTAAATTGAATATCAATTCGTCTTAATTTTTGTTCAATTAATTTGGTCATAATTGCAAAACAATTGACCTTATTCGAATCCTGTGGCTATGTTTTTAATGAAATTGGTTAAGTTCTAAATCTATTTGGCCATTTGCTAAATAGCCTAAATCTACCCTTAAATCCTAATTTCTACCCAAGCCCACCCTTCTAACCAAACCAGCAGCCACTGCCCCAGCCCATTCCCCTTTAAAACCTGCAGCGCAACCCACCAGCAACCTACCCGACCCAGGCCCAACACTTCAACCCCCTATACCCTTCTTACATACCCGATAAACACAACAACAATGGCAAAACCTTTACAGCAAACCACTTCAACAACGACCATCAACACCAAAACACCGACAACAACAAAATCAACACCGGCAAAACACCAACAACTTCAAACTAGTAGCCCTAACCCGAACCCAACAAAACCCGAATCCCTTTTCCTTTCTCACTCGGATTCATCTCCTCTTTCCTCCAATTCGTACAAGAACATGTGAGAAGCATGAATTTCGTACTAGAATTGTACGATCCCAGTTCACCTTATCCTCAATCCAAAAATTTCCCCTCAAAGAATACCGAAAACGCCCTTGAGAACTTTGTTCCCACATCGGCTGATAGTCAAAAATCGACCCCAACCCTTTTCTATAAATACTCTCACTGTTGAGAGGTTTAGAGGAAGTCTCGGAGGTGAAAAACTTCCAAGCAAAAAGCCTTGAAGATTAGAATTTTCGAGCAAAAGGGAATTTCAAGCTAAAAATTTCCCTTTAGTTAATTTTCTTTCGAATTTCTTGGAAGACTCCTTTGAGCCCAGAATTTCGATTAGTAGTGGTGTTTCGGTGGTGGCTAGAGGATTCCGACGACGGCTCGAGTCCCGGTTAGCTGCCCGGAAAAAGGTAAACACCTTTCCTCTTTTAAATTCAGTCACTGTTTGTGGTTTTGATTTTGTTAGTAGTGTGTTAATTTTCGTCTATTTTAGTTGTTAAATGGAATTTCACTGAGTGGGAGGTGGTTTTGCTGCTGTAGAAATCTAGGATTTTATCTTATTATCTTGTTGTTTCGATGGGATAAACCTCACATTAGTTGTGAATGAAGATGGCGTGAGGCCTCGAAGGCCACATTTAAACCTATGTGTTATTGTTTCCTCTTTAAATGCTTACTATTTAAGCTTTGGTTTCAGCCTAAAATCATGTTATTAAGCTTGGGTGTTTTACTTGTCATAACTGTTTAATGGAGGCTCATTTGATTTTGTTTGTACCAGGTCAATATTAGTTAATTAATGTGTGGTGTGTTTTCTGCGTATTTGAATTGCTATAATCATTGCAGTTTCTAATGTTACTTTACTGTCTTGTCTTCTTTAAGCATGACAGAACCACTCCCAAGTTATTCTTTGACTCACGATGTCAATGGAAACGGTGGAGTAAGTTCATAAACAAAGGGCGGTTCATACAAAGATCCCTCCATGACCCTCTTGACATATAAAAGTTCTTTTGAACTTGTCAAGGAGAGGTAAAGGATGAAACCAGTTTAGTTGGTTAAATGTGTTTCCTTTTTGAGCATGTTGATTATGTCTCTTCTTTGTACTCAAGTTATGGCCTGATTGTTCAAATGCCCCATAGCTCATTAGATTAATCATAGGATAAAGCATTCAGTCGAGTATTTTTAATGATAGGATGAAGCTATTTGTATCTTGATGTGTTTAAAATCTGACTTCTGGATAGTTAAATTCCTAAATTAATTTTCTTCCATGCCTAGTTAAGAGTCATTTTGTTTGGTGCTGCACCATTTTAATTCCAACTCTCATTTCCATATTCTCTTCAAGCATTGTCTTTTACTAGATAGTCACTGGTTGTTTAAAACTCTTTGCCAACTAAGTTTATTTTGAGTTTGTTCAGACCTTTGTTGGAAAAGGTGCGGATTGGTGATCAATATGCGTAGTAAGCCTGAGCCTAAACATGTTTCTCAATATAGGATTGGTGTTTTAATCTTCATTTGTGTCCAAATTTGTCTAAAAATGTCTAAACTAGTATTTGAGTCTAACAGTTTGGTAACATTTCATTATTTTTAGAATTTTTTTTAAAAAATAATAATAATAATAATAAAAAAAATAAAAAAAATAAACAAACTCATGATGCAGATTTCTATTTTCATTATCTTGTTCTTTGTACATGAACATCTCCGAGTTCCGATGGACTCCGAGTTTCCTCCTCGCATCAATTGGGCCAGTGAGCTCGACACACTTCAAGTCAACACATTACACTATCCCAAAGAGTTAGTATATGGCTAAGTCATGTATACACGCATGAAGAAGGAAGCCAACAAAGTGTTGAAATAAATGGGCCAAAGTCCATAAAGAAGAAGATGCAACAGGATTTATTTAAGACCCAAAGTCTTAAAATACAATTGTTTTGGGGCCAAAAGCTCATTTGATTAGTTAGGACAGGTGTTAGGTCTTTAAAAGGCCATAATTAGTGTAGGACAGGTACAATGATGGGCCAAGCCCAACAGTGTCGAGTCCTAGTCGGACTAACTAGGTTTGGGCCTAAAGAAGCCTAAACCCAATTTCTTTCTTACTCTCTTTCTTTTATTTATTCATTATACTATTGTGATACTAACTTTAGATAATTTAGCTCACTTAGTTGAATTTCCATTAGAGTTGTCATATTTTCTTGTATCGGTTTAATTTAGTTAATTAAAGGAATTTAATTCTAAGGATAAACTCCTTGTCATTTTGGAAAAGAAGCTTAATTCCATCTCTTTGATCGAAGTTCTTTTTAACTTCCTCCCTTTCGAAATAAAGACGTTCTAAACTCCAAGTCACTTTGTAGTATTTCATAAATTCAAGATTTTCAAATTATTTTGTAGTGTACAATAAATTTCTTTTAAAGTTAGTTTGATAAGAAGTTAGTTTTAAACAGATCGGACAACCGCAAGTTAGCGGATACTCTTGGTGCCTTAACAACCTTCCAAGAGTATTAATAGGAACTACTTACCCGAATTTCTTAAACTTTAAGATTTTTTCTGTTTTAAATCTTTAAAGCTCTCTTAAAGGTTTTCTTGATTTTCCTTTAAATTAATCAAGTGGCGACTCTGTTCAAAATTGAGTTTGGAACTTTTCCTAAGTTTTCGAATTCAAAAACAAGTCTTAGTCATTTTCTCCGCAAAACAGTCGTTGAGTGCTTACTTGTATAGTTAATTATTGTGATTTAACATTGTTTGTGATATTGTGTATTGAGCATTCGTTCCACTTCGTTGTATCATACTATTCTACTTCTTGGTTGATTTGGGAGTTGAGGTATTCATGAGACGTAGGGTATGACTATGGCTTGATTAGTGAGACATGTAGTGTCGCACCTAGTGGTAGCATGACATACATATACTTGGACACTCTCACTACTTTATCACAAATTATTGATTAAACATGATAATTGAGCTTGATATACTCTGTTAGTGAGTCTTCCTTATAAATGTTTTCATATTCTTGTTGATCGTAAAATGGCTAGTGTTGACTTACCTAGACTTATGTGCCTACCTTGTTTATGGATAATGTTATGACTGTTGTGTCGGGTTACCCTATTAGGATAAAGTGGAGAATTTAACGGCTATAGATCTATTTGGGAAAACCTTGGGTAGTTGGGGTGGTGGTTCTCGCTATCGCTTTGGATTAGGGTCGGTTATCCACGATGCTTGTTGAGTACACGTGGTTTCGTACTCACCCTTGCTTTTCTTTCTTTTTTCTTATTTTTTTGCACCCCGTGCAGGTATTGGTTCGAGTAGTAGATTATAGATTGCGTTCCTTCAGCATTGGATATTGCGGAGATCGAGGTAGTGGTTGGCAGACTTTAGGACTTCTCGGATCTCTCTATTTATGTCTTATGCTTTATTCGCATCTAAGATATTTTAGATGATTATTATTACTCCTAATCTGTATTAGAGGTTTGTACTAATGACAACCAAACCTGGGATGTATTTTTGGAGACTTGTGTCTCGATTATATATTTGGGATTATTCTATTCTTTCACTTTCGTTTCTATTTTCCTATATTCGTGTTCTTTTGGATTGGTTTAAGCTTACTTGTCTGAAGGGTTTGACAAGTGTCATCACGTGCCTATTTTGGGTCGTGACACCATATTACCCTTTGAATATAATAAATTTAATGTTTTGAAAAATGTATTTGATAATGAATCGTATTTAATGCTAAGGGTAAAATGAATAGAAATGAGTAAATTATCCATTGATTTTTCAAACTGGACAAGTATTATTAAACATCTATTTTTAGTATAGTGGACAAGTAAAGATGGACGGAGGAAGTATTCTTGATCCAAAATTTATGGGAATTGAATGCACAAAGCTTAGAAAATTGTACACATATTTTGAACTTCAACAACTGTGTTGAAAAAGAACCAGTCAAATACAACTTCCAAGAAATTGCTACTAGATTCACTACTATACTAAACTATCCTGTGACTTATTCCGCAAAATATGCAGCTCAAAATGCGCCACAAAAACTCACATCTCACATTACCAATTTGGAATCAAATAATAAAGTGTGTCTAGATTTGAAACAAGACGTTCACTTTTCTTAGTCCACTTTGGATTTTGCATGTGCTTAAGAAACTTAATATGAAGATTTTATCATAATGCTCGTACATCAATTAGTATGCGTCTTAGAAAATGATTTGGGAATAAGTAACTAATGTTAATGGTAAAACATAAAAAAAAAAAATTAAAAAAATCTTTTTTGATATTTTAAAAGTGACAATCAAAAATAGAAAATCTATTTTTGAAATAGTATACAAGTAAAAATAAACGGAGGGAGTATTATATAAACACTGAACACACACAAAAAGAAATGCACAAGTCAATCTTATAGTTGGAAATGTGCTAGTTGCCATGTGTTGCTTCTCATATAAGAAACTATAAATAACAAATCTTGAATTTTAGTGATGAATAACGTGTATAGTTTATAAAGGGGTGAAAATTATTTACACCTCCGAATTATGCCTTAAAAATCAAATATTTTTTCAACTTTGAACAATAATTATTTTCTCTTTCTCTTTCTATTTGATTTTTCAAAATATCTACTTTATCTTTGTATTTATATCAACATTTGAATCTTTCTTTTTTTTAAAAAAAAAAACAAAAAAAAACCTTCTTTATAAACACAATTTTTATTTTTTAATCTATATAACATATTTTCTATAAAAAGCTAAAAATTATTTTTTAGATGAAAAAATAAAGGTGAGAAATATCAATTGAGTATATAAGTTAATGATATTCTATAATAAAATAAATGAGCAAAATAATAAAAATTAATTTTATTAAAAATCAAAAATCTAATATCTATTTATACGTGAAAATAATAGATAATTATAATTTTATACATATAATTCAATGCAGGTAATACAAAAATAATGAATAGTCAAGGATCTTTCAGAAACCGTCTCTCTACCTCAGCGAGGCAGTAGTAAGGTTTGCGTACCTCTACCCTCCTCAGGCCTCACTTATAAGATTTCACTGGATATGGTGTTGTTGTAGAGGTATATTTATAACAAATCAAATGGTTATTGTCAATGAATTTTAGATTAAAATTTAGAAAATAATTCATTTTTGACAACCAAAACTCGTTTATTTATATAGACATTATAGAATAAGAGAGAATTAAAACATGCATCCTTATACATAATTACATACACACATACATACTTAATACATACAATATAAATCATTTGTATCATAAAAAAATAACATTATATTTTGTGATTAATTTATAAAAGAATTATTTTATTAATAATGCTAATGAATTTAAATAAAAATGGTAAATACCTAGTTTATGAAAAATAAATATAGAAGATTGAAAATATTTAGGGTGAAATAAACATTATATAGGGAAAAGGGAGGAGAATAATTATTGTTCAATATTGAAGAGGGTGTTTAATTTTCAAAACAAAATTGGGAAGTGTAAATGATTTTCACCTTTTATGAAGTAGTAGGATTTCTTTGTGCTTCACATTGTGTCGACCTTCTACAAGGTCTAGCACCTGCTTCACTAATTTATCATTGACACTATTTTGTGAGTTCACATAAACTCATTACTTTCAGCTCGAACTAGTCATACACATGCCGCGCAAAGAAAAAAAAAAGAACGTCTACACACTACAAAAAATAAAAGAACTTGTCCGTCTTTAATCCTATTTAATGATGGACTAGCAGGGGATCAGCAACAGATTATTAAAAACCCCATTTTAAAAAGGAATTTAGCGATGAAATGAGATCAATCTCTTGAACTTTTTACAATTTGAATAGAAAAAAACCAACCTTTTTAGACCTCTTATGTGTCAAATTGAGTAGAAGAAAATAACTTTTGCAGAAGTGTTAGGTGAGACTGCGTACAATAGATCCTTGTGGTCCAGGCCTTTCCCGGACCACGAGCATAGCGGGAGTTTTAATGCACCGGGCTGCCGTTTTTATGTGTACAAATGAAGATTTTATAGGTGTAAAAATGAAGATCTCTTGTAAAAAGATAATAAAACTAAATTTATTTTGTAAAAAGCCAGAAAACCATTTCTCCCGTATTTAATAGTGAATCCATAGCTAATTCCTTTTTTCTTAGTGATACATAAGATCACACTAGCTCATTCTCAACTCAGTTGACTTTAGATGCTAGATTCACCTTTGCAAGCAATTATTAAACTTCACCAACTAGTAAGGGTAGTAGAGGTATAATCCACCTTAGTTAATTATGAAAATACTAGTTAAATCCTAATTAGAAAAGTAACACTTCACATGCTGAATATTATATCTATAAGCATATAGATACCAGTTACCATACTTCTGCATCATCTTCAAGGGATCAAAGCTTTGATTATCCTAAAGCAAAAAGCTCATGGACTCACCTCATAAGCCAAGATCTTTTTCCCCTAATCTTTTCTTTTTCTTCCTTCTTGTGTCCTCAAATCTCCTCACTTTTTTCATTTCTAAAACCTTTAAGAACTCTTCTTGTGCTCTATACCAACAAACATATAATGCCATTGCCACTGCTTCATCACTTAATACTGCTATCCCTTTGGTTGTTGAGCCTGCAGCAACTAGAGATAATGATGTTCAAGAATCTGATAAACCAGCAGCTGATTTAGACCTTCCATCTGAGTTCTTTGCTTTAACATCTCCACATAAGCTACCATTTGGATTCAGCAAAAACTTTGATTCTGACGAAATCATTCCTCCAGTGGGGCATCCGTGCACCAGGTTTCCAGATTTACTTCGTCATTACATGTCATACAGAGTCAATGGTTCTTGCCCTGATGATGAGCTCCTGGGACAGAAGCTGCTTCTCAAAGGTTTGTGTTAAGAATTAAAAAATTGTTAAATGTGGAAAGAGACCGTTCCTTGTAAATATAGGAAAAATTTATACAGTCAAACCCTCTATAACAACATCGTTTGTCCAGATATTTTTGGTTGCTATAGTGGAACTATTATTATAGAGAACATGTTGTATAACATAACATGAAGAATCTGTTCCAACAGAAACTTGTCCGTTATAGTGAAATGTTGTTATAGAGAGGTGTGATTGTATCTATAATCCCTATAATTGTGTAAGTGGGAAAAGGAATTAAGCAATTTGTTCCTCAAAATCTCTTCTTTCTCTTTTATTTTACAGGTTGTGAGCCTCTCCCTCGCCGCAGATGTCGTCCTGCTGCTCAACAGGAATATGTTGAGCCTTACCCTCTTCCTGAGAGTCTATGGAGAACACCATCAGATTCATCTGTAGTTTGGACAGCATATACTTGCAAAAACTATGAATGTCTCATCAACAGGAAAACTCAGAAAGGATTTGATGATTGCAAAGACTGCTTTGATCTCAATGGTAGAGAGAAAAACCGTTGGTTGTCGACAAAGGGAGCTGGCCTTGACTTCTCTATTGATGAAGTACTGGCAGTGAAGAAGCCCGGTACAATCAGAATAGGACTTGACATTGGAGGCGGTGTGGCTACATTCGCTGTACGAATGAGAGAAAGGAACATAACAATATTAACTTCTTCAATGAATCTCAATGGTCCTTTCAATACATTTATAGCATCAAGAGGAGTCATACCTTTGTACATAAGCATTTCACAGAGACTTCCTTTCTTTGACAATACATTAGATATAGTGCACTCAATGCATGTGTTGAGTAATTGGATACCGACAACACTGCTCCACTTCTTATTTTTCGACATCTATAGAGTGCTTCGACCTGGTGGGCTGTTCTGGCTTGACCATTTCTTCTGTGTTGGTGAGCAATTTGAGCAAGTTTATGCTCCCCTTATAGAGAGCATTGGGTTCAATAAGGTCAAGTGGGTCGTTGGGCGAAAGTTGGACAGAGGTCCTGAGCTGAATGAGATGTATCTTTCAGCACTGTTGGAGAAGCCACTCAAGAATTCTTGGTGACAGTATTAGATGTTTCTTTTACTTTCTTACTTTGTTAGAAACAGAAGAGAAGGATGTTTCTTTGAACACTGATGTTTTTCTTTTTAATTTTTTATTATCGATTCGTGTTAGATGACATCTCCAGATATAAACTAACAGTTTGATTTAACTTAGTATGACTTGTAATGTTTGTGGACTAAATTCTGGTTAGCTTTTGAATTTTCTGGTGATGATGCCAAAAACCAGATTCCATATTCAGAGCATAAGATTTTATACTCTTTAGTATCGAAATTCATGAGGAAATGATCTCATATTGCTACTAACAAATTGAATAGAAGAAAAAGACTTTTTCAGATCTCTTATGTGTAAAAATGAAGATATCTCATAGAAAGGACATAAAACTAAAAGAAAATTTGTAAAGGGCTACATAACCAAATCTTCTTGTTCATGGATGAAGCACCCATATTGAAAATGTGAATGAGGTCAATTAGGTCATTGCAATTTGACAAAACCATTTCCAAGCAATAGTTACGAAAGAAGTGAAGCACACAATGTACAAACAAATTAAAAGTATCTTACATGTATGGATCTAGTGCTATAATAATCAAGTCGCAATTAAAATAACTAATTTCACCATCAATGTACAATAATGCCAATACTAATCCGACCCCTCCAAGTTGAGATTCAAAGAATCAGAAGGCTGCCGTTAGGATCATTTTGTGCGTCATTGTTTGCAGCACATCACTTCAACTATAACCCTCGCTAGATGAAGCAATGACTTTTTAACACTCTATATATTACTTTGTCAAAGAAGGATAACTTCAAGGAGTTAGAATTCAGAAAAGGGACCATTACAGAGGGCTGAATTAGAAGAAAGCTCCACCAGAATTTGTGGGGAAAGAATGAAGCCATTTTATGGGCACCACAAAAAGACAATAGCATATGACATAGCACATTGTTTTGTCTATTGGTAAGCTAGCCATCACTTTCATGGGGTTGCCAAAAAATTCAACACGTGGTTAAAATTTAGTTTGATCGTGTCATATAAACACTAAGGCCAGCGGTGCACAAAGTATCCCACGTTAGCAGGGTTTGGGGAATAAACACTAACAGAGTAACATAAGAATATTTAGTTGTTGATTCAATGTACAGACCTCAATAGAGTCAATATAGGATTTCTAGACAATTGGAGTAAATAGAAAAATGCCAACAGAACATGGAATTCAGCTGAAGTTTTTGACAACTATAGTAGAACATTGCAGTAATGGCATCCTGCCGCAAAAACAGCCTCATACAGAAAAATTTAAACTTCAGATTACAGCAGCAGAAATTGATATTGCAAGGTACAGGTACCAAATCACTACAAACAATACTCATGTCGAGAAGCATAATTTGCTACAGTGGGAAGATGTCTCATTTTGCAATATCATCACTCAGCAGAAATGAGTAACTATTTTATTTCATCTTCAACTAGATTGACCATATACACAAACCCCAAAGGTACACAGGGTAATTATATATATATACAAGGTATTCTCAAGTTGTTTCACTGATCAAGAACTGTTTCACTGATCAAGTACAACTTCTGACCATCAGAAATCATATCTATATCAAGAATTTTACCTGCATCTTCTGATAAAATACAAGAACCAGATGGGAAGTTGAGTTGTTCCGAAGCTGCAGTAATGAGCTCTTCCATACTCATAGGTATCCACAGTACAACACCATGTTTCCTGAGGTCATTGGGCTCCCATGGGTGGAAAGGGAATACAGTACACTTCCGCAGGTGCTTTTTTTCTGTTATGCACAGAGATTTTATATGGTTAGCAATCTTGAAACAGCTTAGATAATCAAATATTTTTTATTTTTTTTTGGTATAAGTAACAATGTAGCTAGTGACAAGAGGAACTTTTGAAAAAAGTTACAGCCCCCGTTGTTCCTTTTTTTGGAAGAAGAGTAATGATTGATGACCTACAGGTAATAATGAACATTAACTCTTTTCTTGTTCCTCTTCAAGTCACTTTTTATTGCTCTTGGCCTTTGTTATAGGTCATTAGTAAAGGGAAAGCAAGGAGTTTGCCAGATAAAATAAGTAGTGGTAACAAAAAATGGGTATAATTTAGTCTCCTAAAAAGAAATATATTGTACTGCCTTTAGTGACTCTGTTGCTTCTGCAATACCTGAGATCTCGTGTGAAACACTGGGGAATTCCGATATTTGAGCTGATTTTGCTTCTTCCAGAAGCTTGATCAACTGATTGTTTCCACTTAGTCTAGCTTCATCAAATGGAGTATTTCCCCATCTGCAACATAACAAGTTTCCTTTAAGTTTTAAGCGGCTAGCCATACTTGCAATGCACAATTCAGCTAGTAGAATGGAATGATTTGAAAGAGCTACCACGCTGATCTATTCACCTCGAGTAGTCTGAAAATTTGAAGGAAAGAAACTACACCAAGCTCCAAAAAAAGAATTGACTAAGCATCTAATAAACTCGATGTGGAAACAAAACTACCCATGTGACCAATGATCGTGTATGATTCAAGGCATTTTGAGCTTGAACCGGGATGGACTTGACAACAATCTCATCTACATCATCAATGAGTTTTTAAGAAAATTGTGTGGGGATCTTCCTCATATTTGAGAAGTCATTCTCATTCTTGAATCGTCTCTATCTCATTTAGTCCATGACAGGAAAAATATGAAAAGCAGTTAGTGCAACTTCGAATTCACTGATGAGAAAATTCAGAAGTTGATTATTAAAGCATTCATTTGTTACATTCATGCCTCATATTCTCAACAAATCATATATAAAAAGACAATTGCAACTTTGTAAATGTCACAGATGATAAAGAAAAGTTGAAAACCTTCTCCACCACAAAATGAAATCTAAAGGTCCAATGTTAAAGGATGCAAGATTCTAGACATAATTACGCCTCAATCCCAAGCTAGTTGCTCTAAACTAAAGATTGCATACTGATTTTAAGAAGTGACCACAATAATCTAGCAATAAAGATTTAACTGGTACCTGTCCTTTGAGAAAACTGATGCACCAGCTCCCAGAAGCAATCTCGCCATCGCGAATAAACCTTGAGAAGCCGCTATATGGAGTGGTGTTCGGTGATCATAGTCTTTGGAGTTTGGATCAATACCATTGGACAACAGCCTTCGTAGTAGATCTGAATCCCCTTTTGTAACCAACGTACACAAGAAGCTACCAGCATTTTCAATCTTCAAGAAAGCACCTTCCTTAACAAGTAATGAAGCAACACGATCGTGTCCATTCTTGATAGCTTCAAAGAGCGGTGTGTTTCCAAAGTTGTCTATTTGAAAAAAAGCGTGAGTTGCAATAAATATCTGAGAACAAGTAAGTTCACAGGTGAAGTACAGGCTATAAAACATACCTGAAGCATTGAGATCAACACCTTCTTGGATAAGGAAAAAAGAGATGTCTTCATATCCTTTGGATGCTGCAAGATGCTGTTCATAAACAAAGCCTTGATTAGGAATAATTTTTCACTCTTTTGATAGTCAGCCTTCTTTTTACAATCATTCCTTTGGTTATTTTTCTTAAAGACAGAATCAGTATGTTGATAGAAGCAGCATCTGAAACTTCAATTAATAATGCCTGTAGAATTTCAATCTGGATTCCTTATTGAGTAACTCATATTTGTTACAACTAACAGCTAAATCCTACCAAACCATGCAGCATGATTTACAAATTTGCACACTCACTAAAGAAATTCATGAGCTTGGAAAACAAACAACTCATTATGAACAAAAAGTTAAGGTCCACTGATGGGCTGATAAACACTCAAATGGCTGTGATTTCACAAGAGTTCAATAGTTACTCAGAAAAAAACTTTTAAAAAAAGAAGCAACTAGTTGAAGTATCAAGAAGTAATGAACCCGAAAAACTATATGTTTCTATTAGCTACGATCGTACCAGAGGTGATCTTCCATCATAATCTTTCTTGTTGGGATCAGCTCCAGCTCTGTTGGGATCAGCTCCAGCTCGAATCAGACTCTTCAGCTGGTGCAAATCACCATAATAAGCCGCACTATTCACTTTCAAAGCAAGTTCAGCCTCTTGTTTCCCAATATGGAATGTTATATCTGACTCCAGTTGCTTCACACGAAAATCAGAATCCTTTCCCTGTCAGTTGAGACTGCTTTAAGACTGTTTGAGGGCATAAGAACTTCTGATGCAAAAGAAGTTAATTTCCAGAAGGAGAAAAACAATTAACATTTATTAACTTACTAATCCAGATGTACTTTTCTAGTAAACTCTTGTACTACTACCAAGACAGAATCAGAAGCCATAAGTGGAGAATGGACTGCCGCCTAAGACAGATTACCTCTAGTAAGTTCGTCAAGATTCTTCTCCCGTCATGAAAATAGATCTCCAAAATATTTGAAAATGACTGCTTATCAATCCGTATGAGTCTACATAGTTCACAAACACGAACTGTATATGGTAGTGGAATGTTGCAGAGAATGGATATTTCTCCGAAGGAACTATTAGGCTCAAGAAGTGCTACTTTCTCTTCTGACCGATCTTCCCCTATACCAATTTCTTCCTGGAGCAAAACAACCACAATGAGTCTCACAATATTTCTGCAGCTCAATTCCATACATAAATTGATATATCAGCAGTTGTAAGATTTGCAGAAGATTTGGAGCAACGGAAACCAGAGAACAGGTATATAGCTATTTTTCCTCCATTTCTAGAGTTCCTAATCACACCATCGCAGTCTAACAATTTCCTGGCTGCACACCTGCAGCTAAGGAACCAAGTCCACAATAGATCCAAAACTAGTGATAGTAATAAGGACGGGGAACCTCAGCTAACATATGGTAGAATATATTTTTTCTAAGACGACAAATAAATATAGGCTTATTATAACATAAAAGTTGCATGCTAGAAAATGCAGAGCAGCAATAATAATGGTAGAAAAATGTACCAGGACACCATGACAGACAAAATAAAGTTGGTCCACTACATGTCCCTGTTCCATGATCACTTCTCCTGGAAGGAAAAATTCTTCACGCACTCGAGTTACCTGAAATTTTTTCACAAAAATCAGTAATTCCCCCTGAGCGCTAGATTTTCTTCATTTTCTTTAATAAAGACTCAGTCAAAAGCAAACAGACAGGCATGAAGAGGAAAGCATACATTAAGAGAGGAGAGAAGAAGCATGCATGTCAAGTTGTTTCTAATTCAGCTGAGTGTGAATGCAGGTTGATTAGGCAGAAAAATGTGTCTACATGCAGAAAAAATCCATAAAGTTACCAAGGACCATTTCTGCAAATATGCTATCAACCTAGGATCCCAACCTTGCTGTCCTTGGATGCACATAAAATCATTAAGCACATTGAAGAAGTAAAAGTGGTATACAATTTCACAAAATTCAGAACATGAGCAAAACTGTTTCTCAGATTTATAGCCGACTCATTGTGGAACATATGGTGTGGATCAATATAGAAAATAGATGACGATATATATAAGCCATCATTTTCTAGAGGTTGTGGAAAAATATCTCATATAATATCATGGATTTCAACTAGAGTGAAAATGAGACAGATCTCTTCAGGAAAGAGAGAAGGATAGAAACACAGTTTTGAGATAAAATAAACAACCATTGACAAAGAAAGTAACTTACAATTTGACTTATGAATTCTGAGGAGCAGTCCCTGAAAAGAGGAATATTTTCAATGCAAGACTGATATAACGTCTGGGATATCTGCAAAAACGTTGAAGTTTGTTACAATATTGCTGAAAGAATGTTATATGCATCAGCAATGAGAAGGAAAGGTCAAAATAAAAGGCAAGAAAGATTACAAACTTTAGAATAGCTAAAGATGGTTAATGTGCTTTTTGACAACAAAAGAACTTCCCAAGTGTTTAACCTCCCACCCAAAAGAATCATGCATAGTGATCTTGCTTCTTTTACGCATCGTCTGATTTTTTCTACCCTGTCACGGATACCGAAGGGCTCTGTGGGTATGGCCAACCTATCAATTTCTGCTTAGACCCTATTAACAAATCCAAAATAGCATAACCAAATAATTGTTTTGCCAATGAATGATCTCTTGCAAAGAATTACAGAACTGAAAACTGTCCTACGGTAGCAAAATTTCTTGTTGCATAAGTAGTGACCTGCACAAATGGCGTAACAACTGCCCCACCACATACATATACATTTTTTTTTTTTTTTGTGTGTGTGTGTGTGTGAGAGAGAGAGAGAGAGAGAATATAGGCAGAATTAGATTTATGTTTCAGAACCCACGGTGTCTAAATTGTAGATCCGCCACTTCCTTTACATGCCTAGTATTCTGTCCATCAGTAACAAAGGAAAACAATTAACCTAAATATAGCACCTAAATTGAGGAAAACAGAAAAGAAACCACACATTCAAAGAATTCAAACTAGCTGATTCTAATGTCCCAGAGTACATGAAATTTAATGAATATAGTGCAAAATGCACACATATGAAAATGTTTCCTTTTGTATGTTACCTTGGCACGAATTGAGATGGGAAGGTCCTGGAGAACGGCTCCATCAGTGTAAGCGCTTTCATATTGTAATCGCAAGTGATCTTTAATTTGACTACGAATATCCCTTCCGAGTCTATTTCTGTTCATATAGTTCATAAGATCTGTCATTTTATCCCTGTATCGCACAGTTTTTGATCCCTTGACAATCAGTGCTGTCATGTTACCAATTAAGTAAGCACCAAGAATCATGTCAAAAGAGACATAAACCATCACGAATATCATTTCCCTCAGATTGACTGCATGTATGTCACCATAACCTGTAGGACCGAAAGACATCTTCTAATATTAGGAGGATGTGATTACATATCCAGAAAATGTGTAAAAAGAACACCATGAGTAATGGTCAAATTAATAAGTAGCATGAAGAAAGAAAAGAAACCAAACCTCCCTTCAAAGTGTGTGAATACCACTTCAAAACAAACATCTTAATTGCTTCTTTATATGTCCTTCAAACAATTTCTTCTTCGTTATATTAGTCCAATTACCCAAAAACAACATTTTTGCGTTGTTTGTCTCTTCACCCAAAAAGTAACATTATGTTAATCCAAAACTATGTAAAGCAGCACCAACCTTATTATCTATGTTTATCTGTCTTCAACAGCATCAGTGCTCTCTTCCTATTCTTTTGTTACCTATTTTCTCTTTTATCTTTGGTGCAAGGGAGGGGATGTAGAAAAGATCACATGCATGGTACTAGTGATAGCTTGACGTGCACGATCAATTATTCATCAATATGCTCAAAACATGCATAAATATTTGATTAAATGTATAAGAGAAATTATTTAGGCAAACCTAAAGGTAGAATAGATTGAAAAGCAAATTATCACATGCAAGGATGCACCTAATATAACAAGCATATCATCATACTACCAGTCACACCTCTAAATTAATTTGTAGTTTATAGTTTATACTATTTCAGACCTGCAGTTGATGATACTTCTATTATTCAGACATCTGATTCAGGTATTTATATATCCTGAACTTACTCTAGTCTATATAAGACAAAAATGAAAACAAATTGGAGGAAAAAGGTTTCAGTTCTAGTCCTGGATATAGAATGCCACATGTTGAATTTAAAATTCAGAGGTTGAGAACTTTTAATTGTCAAATGAAATCTAGAGTCACAACTTATATCATATGATACAAATAAGAACTATTTTGGCAGGCAAAATGTCTGCACCCTCCATTTACAAGGTACTAACTAAAACAACAGGTATCAGGAGAAAAGGACAAAGACAACTTGACAGCAACTGAGAAACTGAGAAAATATCTAGGGGAGGCCAGACTCCCAGGCATAAAAACCAGTACCCAACTTTAATCGTGGATTGTTGCTTGAACGGTTACAAAAGACAACTAGCAGTTCATTTTATAGAAGAGAACAACTAACTATGGTGAATTGTCTACGTCATTTGTAACAACTTGCTTATAGTGGATTCCAAATATATCATCAGCCTTTTAATTTCATCTCCAATAGAAGTGGAATATATTTTTCAGATAATTACGACAGTGAAACTAGAAAGAGAGCAATAGATATACCCACAGTTGCCATAGTGACAATGGCAAAGTACAGAGAAGTGATGTACCGCCGCCAGAGATCAATCTCTCTAAAGTGTGAATAACTGTAATCTCCCAGGGTCAAACTCCCAATCCATGTGTAGCCTTCTTTCTCTTGAGGCAGAGTAGTTGCCAAAAAGTAAAAGATGCAAGCTGCCGTATGCGTGCAATAGAGTTCAACAGTGATAAGCTTTACAATCCTAGTGAAGAGATAATTGATCCGAATATCTTTCTCCATCTTCTGGAAAAAGTCAGTAACCCTGCGTACCCTGCTTAACCTAATCCATACAAGGTATCTCACTCCCTCTTTTTTGCCAGTGGCCTGATTATTTCATACGGAACAGCATTAGCAAAAAAGGCACTACTTGGAACAAGTATCTAACATGAAATGCAGGTAACAACTCATTTAAATTTTTGGTCTTCACCCAGGGTAAAACTAGTAGGAAATAACGCAGACAAAAGAGCTGCCACTCCATTGTCTTGTTGGCAAGAAAGTTTTCATTTCTCTTTACTAGGTCTAAACGGAAGATTATGAGAGATGAGCATATTAAGACAAGAGACCTTTATCAATTTATTCAAGCAGAATTATACCTCTGAGACTCTCAAGAATGGATGCTTACATATACATGCTATGAGATGTGAACAAAAAAAATTGTATCAAAACAAGTTTATCAATCCCCAAAACCTTAAATGAAAGTCGTGCAACAGCAGTTTAATTCCTCCTTATTGTTGTTTTTATCATTATCATATTCTCTCCTAACTGCCAAATAATTGTTTACTTTGCATGTTCTAAAACATGGATCTCCAAATTAAATAAAAGATTGACTGATTAAATTGTGCTACTACAGAACTAAAAGCATGATCGTTGTTCTGATAACTCTAAAAGCATGATGTTCCAGAGAGGATTTAGGAACAAAAGTATTCCCTCTGTTTCACTTTGTCCGTCTTAGTTTGACTAAACACAGTTTAAGAAAATAAAGAAGACATTTGAATGTTATGGTCTTAAAACTAAAGATGCATGCAATGTATCAAAATGCCCTTTGAATCTTATGGTCTTAAATAGGTCACGTAGGACATTTGATGTAAAGAGTTACTAAATATACATTTTTTTTTAAACAAACTAACAAGAAAAGTAAGACAAACAAATGAAACGGAGGGAGTACCTTATAAATGTTATCCCATGGCATGCAACTGAGAACATCCAAGATAAAATGAGATTTCAAGTACCTGCAGCGAGAGAAGATCAGCTAACTTACTTAAAGGCATACTCTGTTGCAATTTTCTTCAAAGATGGATTCAGAATTTACATGATGTGTGTTTTTTTAAAATATATATCATACTCTATGTGTAGTACTTTTTTTTTACATGTATATAAAGTATTTGACCTGAAACACTAGGTTCTCCCGAACTTGCATAGGCTCAGCCACTGCCCCTCTTGTGCAAATAGTATGGTAGAAGGGAGAAGGAGACTAACCGAAGAGCAATAGGGGTTCGTCTATACACCATCTTGTATGTCTGACTATCTCTGTAGGCTACAAAAAACTGTACAACTATGTCGACAAGAAAAGCTATTTGACCACAAATGTCTAAAAGAAATAGTTTCCTGGGCAATCCCTTGAAGAATGCAAACTCCATTGGTGTAAAAAAAGTTGAATATATCGCCCAAATCAGGATAAACTTCTCCCACAGCTTGTACCACCTGCATCAAGTTTTCTAGAGTGTCAATTTTAAAACATCAAAGAAATTTTCCGGAGAGTGACTCAAAGAAGGTAATGATACAACCACTTCTGGCGTGAAAATAATTGATTGAAAAAGCAACTGATGACACCAAACAAAAACTTTCATAATACAAGTAAATGTGTTTTTCTTTCCATCCGTGAATGATGTATTACAAAGAGGAAAATAAATTAGTAGTCTAAAAAATAAGATACTGTAACATATTATAAGCACTCACATTGAAAAAATAAATAAATTGTGTTGTAATTATAAATAAGTTAAATCTAGTAATTTTATGACTCTACTATGATATACTTCTCTTTAAAATTTGAATTTTGTAAACTTGAATTTTTTAAACATTAGTAATTTTAACTTAACGGTACTCTTTGAGCCACTGTTATCCTATGTTGCTTGGACTCTTAAAAATGTCGATGGGTGTGTCTCGAATTCTCCAAAAATAGTATATTTTGGAGAATCCAACAATGGGTGTGGCATCAAAAGTGAAGAGTCCGCACAACTTAGCTGCTGTTAGGTTAGACTTTATAGTTCTACCTCCAAGCAGCAATGCAACCACCTTCCTCCCTGTCAACCCAGTAGCAACTCTTTTTTTGTTAGAGTATAAAATATTATAAAAAAAAAAGGGCAGCCCGGTGCACTAAGCTCCCGCTATGAGCAGGGTCCGGGGAAGGGCCCGACCACAAGGATCTATTGTACGCAGCCTCACCTTACATTTCTGCAAGGGGCTGTTTCCAAGGCTTGAACCTGTGACCTCCTGGTCACAAAGCAGCAACTTTACCAGTTACTCCAAGGCTCCCCTTCAAGAGTATAAAATATTATACACGATGTAAAAGTTTTTTCTGCTCAATCAGATCACTTATAAAGTAATTATGCGTAAATCTATATAACATATTAATTGGTAATTTGGCACAAACAGTAACTAACCTGTTATTAAAGGTAAAAGTTCAGTAACAATGTAAAAGATCTTTAAACCGTCAATGTAAAAAGCATTTCTAAGCATATAAACCATGTTTAATTTACAAAGCTAAACTAGATTTCCTAAAGGAAAAGGTCCAAATTAACTCCTTTGTTATACCAAAAAATCTTAGTTTTATTATATCTTATACTTTGGGACTATTCATACTCTTATAGTTGGCAAATCAACTTGTATTTGTTTTTGACTTTAATAGAGCTCCAATGTGTACAGGGTGAGTCCCACGTCAAATATTTTTCTATCCAAATTTACTTTAATTATGCGTCTGTTAATATTTCATGGTGGAGCACCATTAGAAGTAAAGGTAACATGAGACGATTTGCTAACGACAAAGACATAGATGACCCTAAAGTATGATAGAGTGTAAAATTGAAATATTTCGTATAGTAGTGGAGTATGTTTAACCAGTTTTCCTTTCTCAAAAACCAAAATTGGTTTGGTATCTAAAAATAGAACTCAAACTGAAAAATCAAATTAGTTCAACCCCTAAAAACAACACTCCCTCCTTCCCAAAATTAGCTTCATCTTACCCAAAATATTCTTAAATTGAACTATTTAAGAATACTGTAAACAAGTTAAATATAAATGGATGAAATTACTAGACAACAATACGCACAAATCACCAAAAGTGACAATCTTGTTTTAAAAAAATCTTATTAGCATTGTTTAACTGGTTTTGACAAGTCACTTATAAATGTTTCCAAGTTACCAATCAAAACTTACAATAAAAGTTATTTATAATTGGCCTTTTGTAACTTTACCAGTGTGAACTTTTTTTTTTGAATGTTTATGCCATAAAATTCAAACGTAATAATAATCTGTTGAATTATCACCATACTTGTTTATCTAAAATATGTCTATTAAGTTAGTATGCATTCCGGTACGGCGGAGATATTTTGTTTATTTTTTTAAATATTGAATTTCATACCGAATGGAGTACTATAAAATATTTTGGAAACTTAAATAAAATATTGTATCAATAACAACAACATACCAGTCTATTCCCATACAACGGAGGTCTGGGGAGGGTAAATGTACACAGTCCGTCCCACTATCTCAGAGGTGAGGTAGAGAGGCTATTTCCGATAGACCCCCGACTCAAGACAAAAAAATAATTCAGAAAAAGACATAATATAAAAACAATATGTATTAACACACAAAATAGTAACAGAAACAAGATTACCACAAAGTAATACTACAATCGATCTATACGAAACAACAAATATTACAAAACTCCACAAACAAAGCACTACAAGCATATCACTAAAATTACTAGCACGGATCCCAAAATAAAGCACTCCTACCTACTAGAGCAAGGACACACTCCTTTTTACTAACTTGTAAGAAAACGGAGTCTGAATAAAAGCTTTTTATATTCCACATCAGACATACTCACACGTTCAAATGTTGTGTGCCCCATGTTATGTGTCAAGTCAGTTAGTTGTGTCGGTAGAAATAGATATATACATAGTATTGTACTCAACAAAAACAAAGCTGAATTTAAATGTCTAAATAAGATTTTTGGACAAATTTAACATGTACTTGGCCAAATTATGACGATAGTAAGATTATGGGGCATATCATTGTATTAATTTTTGACTTCAAGTTTTATTAAAATGGAAAAGGGAAAAGGAGAAGAAAAAAAACGGCTAGAGAAATGACAAATCACAAATGTTACTTTCAGGTAGGGTGGGCGTTCGGTTCTTCGGTTCGGTTTTATCAAATTTCGGTTCGATTCTTCGGTTTTCGATTTTGAAAAAGTGTGCACCGAACACCGAACCAAACTAATTCGGTTCGGTTCGATTTTTTCAACTTCGGTTCGGTTTAATTCGGTGTTTTTAAATCGGTTTTTCGGTGCAAAATAAAAAATAAAATGTGAACCGAATCAAAATATAAGACACTAAAAAATCTAAAACATTGTAAATAGACTATCAAATGAGGACAACTTCAAATATATATCATTGTAGTGCTCTATTTTTCATATCACAATACGGTGGTAGTATTTGTGTGAAATTTTTTTAGGAATTACAATTAGAAATTAGGAGTATTTTTGTGAAAATTTTTAGGAATTACAATTAGAAATATAAGTATTTTAGGAATTAAAATTAAAAATTAGGAAAATGTAAAAGTAATAAGGGTGGAAGGTAAATGTTGATGGAGCAATTGAGTATGGGTTTTGATGCTTGGTCTTGAAAAGTTTTGGGCAAACATGAGCTAAATGAAAATTAAAAAAAAAAAAAAATTTAATAAAAGTTCGGTTCTTCGGTGCACCGAAGAACCGTTACCCCTAAACCGAACACCGAACCGAAGAACCGAACTACCGAAAAAAAATACCGAAACCGAACCGAAGAACCGAAGAACCGAAACCGAAGAACCGAACTAATTCGGTTCGGTACGGTTTTTCGGTTCTCCGGTTTTTATGCCCACCCCTACTTTCAGGTGCAACAGCAACATGATAGGTCTGCTCATCCGCGGTCCGCACCGACGTGGGCCCGAGAGAGAGGTAGGCTATAGGTACATTAAATCATCTCATAAGAGATTTTCACATTATACTACATTGTAGTAAGCTAATTGGATAAGTGATATAATTTTTATATTTTTTCATAATTAGTAAAATTTATATTTTTTTTGTCCTATTTTATGTGTCGCCTTTTAACCAGATATGAAATTTAAAAAATAACTGATGACTTTGTAAAGTTTATAAAATTATCCCTTTTAAAATCACTTCAATGTCCACCTTTAGTTGTCTTTTCTTATTAAGTGGGACCTAATAAGGATAAAATGAGGATGATGCCATTAAATAGTTGTCAAATAAAAAAACATGATATTTTTTTTGGAACGGACCAAAAAAAAATGGCGACACATAAAATGAAACGGAGAGAGTATCATTTTTAGCACATCTACAAAAATCTACACATTTATTATTCAAGTAAATATATTAAATGAAGTCCCACAAATTAAAAAATCACATTTATGTCTTTCTTTTTATTCTAATTTCTCTCTCCTATAAATGATACCAATTTCCTTGTTCTCACATATTTACTTTTTATTTTTTTGTTCATTCTTATTTTTTTGTTTTTATTCTATATATTTGACATAATAAAAATATATTTTTATCATATGTCAAATATATTTTTTTAATATTAAATATTTTATATAATAAAAATATCTTATATAAACATACTAGATATAATGTTTTATACAATACATTTGATATAATATAAAAATATACTTTTAGTACCTTAAATTTAATTTTTAATACTATATTTATATTTTTCATCTTATCAATCAATTTTTCCTCACTTATCATACACGGTAAATATACACTTTATCAAAATATAAATTAAATAAACATAATATACAAATAAATAAATAAAATATATATATACTAATTTTATATATTATATTAATTATATTTTATATATTAATATATATATATATATTAATTTTATATATTATAATTTTAATAATTATATTTGCAGTACTATTTTAAACTTAAAATTTACATTCATACAATATTAAGGATATACTAGTAATTTATAATTATGAAATATATTTTAAAATGAAATAATTATTCAAACTTGAATTGTAAAAAAAATAACACAATTATTTTGTCAATATAAAAACGAAAAAAAAAGGTAATGAAAAGAGAAAGAAGTAAAAAAATAATTGCCCAACTAAATTAATTTCCCTCATTAATGAAAACAATTTTTTTTTTTTAATGAATTGATTTAGAATAAATGAGAATTTATTTAGGATTAGATTTGGCTAAATCTATAATTATAAACAGACTATTACTGTAATTTTGAGAATAATGCTAAAATTCTGCAATATGTTTTTTAAGATTGTATAGTTATGTAAAATGCTCTAAATTATTTGCAATGAAATTCTTTTTCTATTCTTTTTCATTGATGCATTTTTTTTATAACCGTGATGTCCGGGCCAACTTGCGCACATCTCGACTAACTTTACGGGATACCTGCCACCTCCACTAGCAACAGGTACCAGGTAACTCTGTCCACCAAGTCTAGAACAGATAACAAAAAATCACTTAATGTTTGTCTTTGTTGAGAATTGAACCTGAAACTTCATGGTACACAACCCTGAGATCTCATGGTACTCAATTGCTACATTTTTTCTGGCAACAACTTATGCCGCGTACATATGTTCACCTATAGAAATTTTAATTTCATTGAACACACGACACACGAGTTATGTTGCAAATTTGTGTTTTCCAGATCACATAAACTTTTTTGTGAAAATACAAGGTAAAATTGTAAAATTGTGTATAATAGGATTTTATGGTTCAATTCTTTTTTGGATTTCAAGCAAAGTAGGAATTTTAGTATATTAACTTACTTTTTTTTATAAATTTTACGCAGTAACGCAGACAACCTAGCTAGGAATTACTTCTACACTTACTCTTACAAGTATAATTAGGAACTGTTTGAGTGCGGTATAGTAGAGCAAAACATCGCCAACATAAATTTCAGGTTACATAATATAGTACTCCTTTCGTCTCAAATTATATGAGTTAATTTGACTTGATATGGATTTTAAAATTATTTTTTTTAAAATTTATAATTTAAAATACGTTATAGGTATTTGTGTGAATTTAAAATACATTATAGGTATTTGTGTGACTATAAATTATTTTAAGAATAGAATATATATTTTAAAATTAAATTATTACTAAATATAAAAATATATCACATTTTTAAACTGATTAAAAATGACAGTGAGTCACGTAAGTTATAACAAAGAGTCCTATTTAAATCTAAAGAGAATATTGCGAGTCATGGTGTATAGACAAAAGTGACTAATGTTCTCCCTAAACCCAATGAATGTGTGCACAGGTCCCTTGCGCATCTTATATGCCAAATTCTCGCCGGGAATGACGCATATCTCACACCAAAATGATTCTTCTCTGACACTTAAAACGACAAGTCGCCGTAATTATTTTTACCACGAAAATGGAACCTCTTCACCCGTTTATAATTTAAATGGAAGAAAATAACATTTATTTTTTTATGAAATTAAAAAACAATCAAAATTATGCTTTTATTTTTTTTACTTTTTAAACTTTTTTTAGAAAAGAGTTTCTAAATTTTTATTTTTCTAAAATAACTTCATTTGAAATTATATTTCATGCTTAAATTAGATTTTATATTTTTATAAAAAATATATTTAAATTCTAAATATTTATTAAAAAACTATGACAAACACCATTCCAATTTCAACTTGAAAATTGCATGAATCTTTTTTTTGATTTACATGGCCAAACTCCCACTAAATTTAATGGAATACAAATATTGCATATGAGATAATTTTTACGTTTTCTTTTCTCATTAACCACGTTGTGTTTACTTATTTGAGGGTGTTTAAATTGATTTATTTTAAAGTATTTTTTGGCTTTTAAATATCTTTTAATTTTTAGAGATGTTTGACAAAGACACAAAGTACTTTTAAACATTTTACTTTAAGCTAAAAAATACGAAACAAGCCAAAAACCAAAAAAATTAGCTATCAACTTTTGATTTTTAATTTTTAACTTATATTTTCAGCTAATTCAAACATTCCCTTTATATTTTCAAGCTCTGCCACCACTTCTTTCTAATCAAGGATGAAAATCTCTTCTATTCCACTACAAAATCTAGTTAAACTAGGAGGAGAATAAACAAGTAAAGAAACAAGAGAAAGCTAGAAGCGTACCTGTCATCTGGATATATGACGAAACCTTGCGAAAGGCCTTTGATGCCATTGATGATGTTTTCCCTGCTAAATCTGGAATGTGTAGAAGAATCAGCTGTTAGCTCATTCTCCATCATGCCCAATCGACTACTACTTCTCAACGATTTCATGCTCTCTCTAAAATCCTCCATCGTATACTCTCTTGGTGATGAATCTCTTCCATTCCTCTCTTCCTCTAATTCTCGCCTCATAAACGACATCTTAACAAACGCACTGTAAATTCCACAGATCTCACAAACACAAAATCAGCTAATTTGGATTGATTTCTATGTGTATATGCTGAAACTGAATCGATTTTCGGCGAATTTTACTGTGTCCGTTACTATTCTTCTTCTCACAACAAACACAAAATAATCAGAAAATAAATAAAAAAATTCAGCTAATTTGGATGGATTTCTGTGTGTGTATGCAGAAACTGAATCGATTTTCTGCAAATTTCACTCTCTGTTACTCTTCTTCTCACAGTAAACACAAAATCACCAGAAAAAATCGAAAGTTTCTGCTAGTTTTGATTGATTTATCTGTGTGTATGCACAAACTGAATCGATTTTCTGCGTATCTCACTTTGTCCGTTACACTTCCTCCTCTCAAGGTAAACACAAAATCATTAGCAAAATTTTGATTGATTCAGCTAATTTGGATTGATTCCTCTGTGTGTATGCAGAATCTGAATAGATTTTCTGCAAATTTCACTGTTTAAACACAAAAAAATCACCAGAAAATTTGAGAAATTCTACTAATTTGGATTGATTTTCTGTTTTTGCAGAAACTGAACGGATTTTCTCTACAATGTCTTATTTGTATTGATGAACTTCTGGATAGTTCTTCGATATATGAACGAATGGTGAATATAGTAGAAGCTATAGAGAGAGAAACAAGCTGAATATCAGCTTGATTTTTCACGAGAAAGTTCAACTGGAAATCGACGAATCTATGGCTATTGGATAGACAAAGCTGAGATCCAGAGAGAGATTTATCAGATGGGTGAACTCTTTGGGAAACAGGGAGGAGAGGAGGGAAGGTATTATATGAAACTTAGCAACCATTTCACCATAAAAAAAAATTTATTTTTTTTCTAAAATTTATTTTGTTATAGTGAAAAAAGTAAAATTTTATAGTGTTTGGTTATAAAATTTATTTCACTAAAGAAAAAAAAATAATTGAAAAAGTGAAAATAAGTTTTACTTATTTTCATTTTTTTCACTATTACTTCTCTCACAAAACTCCAACTTTCAAAAAATTTAATTTTTATGGCCAAACGTCTACTTAAACTCTGCCGCTATTATTTGTTTAATTTATACTCATTATGTTTAAAAAAAAATGACTTATTTTGATTTGATAAAGAGTTTAAAAAAATAAAAAAAAATTTTGAATCTTATATTTTTAAATTAAAGTTGTGTTAAATGTATCAAAATGTCTTTTAATCTTATAGTCTTAAATATATCACATGAAAAATTGAAATTAAAATATTATAAAAAAAAAATCATTCTTTTTTAAATAAATTAAAAAAAAAATAGGTCATTTTTTTTGAAGTAGATAAGTACAATAATAACATACCCTATATAATTTTACAAAATAGAGCCTCAAAAAAATACAATGTACAAAAATATTATTCTTAGCTCAAAAATAAGAACAAGAGACTATTTTTCATAGATTCTCGGCTCTAGAAAAAATCGTCAAAGCCTGTCCATCTTATGCGTTATATAATGTAAACTGTAGTAAATTAAAAATCGTTTGCCGTTACGTGTAAACCATACAGTTGTAGCTAAGGTGATGTAATAAGCATACAGTTGTACTCACAGAAAAATAAAATAATACGAGCGCCTCTCCTATTTTATGTGTCTAAGATTTGATTGGACAAATAAAGTAATATATATTTATAAATGAAAAATAGAGATATTAATTAAATTTAAGTATATATAATGCATCAAGCTGTCATTGACTCTAATTATCTTCTAAATGAGATAATACATTTTACAATAATGACGATATACATAACTTAAATCCTTAATAGTATAATATACTCCCTCTGTTTCAAAAAGAATGACCTACTTTTCTTTTTAGTACGTTTAAAAAAGAATGACCTCTTTTCTTTTTTGGAAACAATTTAATTTCAACTTTTCACGTGGCATGTTTAACACCACAAGATTCAAGGGCATTTTGGTACATTTTCCATAACTTTAATTTAGGACCACAAGATTCAAAAGTCTTCTTTATTTTCTTAAACTCCGTGTCAAGTCAAACTAGGTCATTTTTTTTGAAACGGGAGGAGTAGCTTTTAAACAAAGGGAAGGTACAAGTGCGATTTGATTGCGTATTAGTTTGATTCGTTCTTGTGAGCTAAGCACCTAAGAAAAATTTAAGTGAAAAATGATAATAGCTCAGTTGAATTCAAGACATACTAATATGAGAGTACTAAATTATGTAATCACCTCGTTAATAAATTGTGTAATCACCTCATTAAAAGTTTAAACTAGCTGTTAGAAATGTTGCATTTTTATCTACTAAAGTATCGTCTTTAACTATTAAATGAAGTATACTCCCTCCATATCTTTTTATTTACTAAATTTGGGGTTGTACTTATATTCTTAAATACTTGCTCTTTTAATCTTTTAAGAATAATTTGAACAAAATCTTATTATGCCCTTGTTTAATAAATATAATCATTATTAACTTGGAAAGAGGTATAAAATTTAATTAGGGATATATTGATAAAATTACTTTTAATTTTATAGAAGTAAGGGGTTTATTAAGGGATGTGTCCAACTCAAATGAAGCAAATAAAAAGAAATAGAGGGAGTAGTTTTCATATTTGGAGATTGATCTAATGAAGAATATGACTAGCTAGTAATTATCAGAGCAGAGACAAAGTCATTAGTAGAGCCGTCAAAATGGGTTTGACCCTTGAGGTCAGCTCAACTCAGCCCGCTATTAGGGTTAGGTTGGGCTACAATTTTTTAGCTCATTTAAAACTGGGGCTTATAAGCCCAGCTCAATTCAGTTCGCTGGTTCTTGAGGCTTGATCGAGGTTGGGCTGGGCCGGTCCGAGGGCCAAAAAAATATTTAATTTAAATTTAAAATATGAAGATTGTGAAAAAAGAAGTAAAAGTTAAGAATAGTACTTACTGAATTAGTCTTAATATCTTATATAATATTTTACTTATTTAGCGTTAAATACTAATCACCAATTATAGAAGTTTCATTTATGATTGTTATTCAATGTAAAACTTAAAATTTTAAAGAAAATTGTGAACAAAAATAATTAAAAATATATTTAATGATTACTGAATAAGTTCTAGCTACTATTTAACACAATATTCTATTCATTTAGCATTAAATCTCAAATACTAAAATTCCTAACCACCAATATAAAGATTGCATCCATCATGAAATGTTCAAACGTTTGTTGCTACTTGAAATTGATTGCACGACAACTTTACCCAAATTCAAAGCGATAATATTTTTAAGTGAATTAAATATTATTATTTTTTGTTATATAGTTTTTTGATAATGTTTAACTTATTAAATTTGCACATGAATTTAGATGAAGGTGATGTTAATTAAGATAATTTTATCAACAAATTCAAATGTATTTTGACGATGTATTTGTGTTGAATATGTTATAAGTTATTATAGAATTATGTACTTTCATGCAATCATATGTTAGAAATGTTAACAAATTGGCATACCTATAAGTTCAAATATAAAATTTTAATTTAAAAAAAAAGGGTAAAAATGAAGGGCTAGCCCGCCCCAACCCGCGACCCTTTTAGGGCTGGGTTGGACCATACATTTTAAGGTCCTTTAAAACGAAGGGCCGACCCGTCCTAGCCCATCAAATTCTTTAGCCAGCGAGGCTTGGGCTGGGTTGGATTGGGCTAGCCCGTTTTGACAGCTCTACATTAGTCATTACTAGATCCAAATTTATTTAAAATTAATTTCGCATCTGACAAATGGGATCGCTGAATAGCTCCTTTCCTATTTTTTTTCTTTTTGTTGTTGATTGGGATTCCACAGTAGCTATCTTTTGGATGCAAATAAGGTAAACTCTGCTCCAATGTAGCAGTCTGCAAACCACATAAGAAAGATAAACCGCATTAGGCAAAGTTAGTGGGACAAAGTCAGAAAACAGACAGATAATTTTGAATTTGAGACCCGATCACCTGTTCAACCAAATTTGGCCACCGTTGCGGGTGTTCTATTCTTTATTATAGATCATTTTCGTGGACTACAAGAAGCATAATCACATTGGCTGTTGTCTGAATTGTAAACTAAGCTTCCGATAAATTGTGTGATAAACAAACAATTAATTGGTCCCATAACGTGGTTCTTGCTAATTATATTAGCAGGAATGTCCCATCATCAATAAAATTTTAATATATTAGACATGTTCTAATACAATTTATAGAGATAGATTCAAAATTTAAAGTTGATAAATATCTATAACGGCCTCAAATTAATACTACAATGATAATTAAGTTCACATTTATATATTTAATAAAAAATTTAGTAAAAATTATTAAATTCGCGTAAACGATTATCGACCCTCTAAATCCGATGGTATGTCATGACAACCATGTTCCACATTATTTTTAAGCCAGTTCATTTTAGGATGGCATTACGTGCTCTAACCTTTAGCAAGCCAAGTCACTTTCAAGATATGTTTCTTTCTTGCTACAAATATTTTTTGGCCTGTATTAATATGCGGCAAACCTTGTTTATACGTTGAAAGTTAAAATCTAAATCCATTCTTGATATGCATTCCAAACATTATGATACGTGTACATTTTTGATACATATGCTTATCAACCCCTCTATAAGATGACAATTACATTTCCCATTACTGTAATTGTGAGAAATAAGAAACTTAGGGATCATTTGGTCCGAAGACAAGTTATGTTGCGGTTATTTATATTGAGATTAATTATATTTGGATTTATTATTGTGGTATTATTTCTTATCAACTATTTGATTTGTTATATTAAAAATTATATTGCATATTTTTAAGAAAAAGTTATTTATTTACAAAAATATTCTCCACCTTATTTAGAGTAGAAAAAGAAGTTTGAGGGACTTCAGGGATATTTTTCTTATTTTTATTGTTTTATCCAAAGATTACTAGTTCCGGTACTATTATTTCACGATCTGACATGAATGACTAGTTCTGGAATAAATATTTAAGTTGTACACTATCAGGATCAGTAACCAAATAAGAGATAAAACAGTACTAATTTTTTATCCCAAACTATTTATACTACATACCAAACATTCCTTTAGAATCGAACTTATAATATGATTGTAGACTGAAACCTGCTCACGAAACAAGGAAATAAATCGAAATTAAACTTTTTATAAATGAACATTAACAAAAGGATGAACTTCTTAGTTTCTTTAAAGTGAAGCATCCATGCGGCATTTTGCATTACTCTCCCGTCTCAAAATAGTTAGCATATTTGTTAAAAAAAATTGTCTCAAAATAGTTGACATGTTTAAACGATCAAGATATAGTTAACCATTTTTTCCAACTCTATCCTTAGTAATAATTATTCTAGAATTAAGAGATACGTAAATAAATGAAGATTAAAGAATTAATAGTAAGAGATATATTAGTCAAATTATACTCTAATTAATTTTTCCTTAAGAGTTGTGTAAAATCTATATATGTCAACTATTTTGAGATGGAGGGAGTATGTTAGTACCCCACATTTCATTAATTGCATAATTTAATCCAAAGTAGTAATATTCTAGTGTATATCAAGGTTAGGCAGGGATGGATTGTTTAATTAAAAGAGAAAAAAAAAAATAGATAAAAATGAAACTGTAGGCTAAGCACCTAGATATTGGCTTTTTTCTTTTGCCTTTTTTGTTCAAATGAACTTCTGGCAGATATACAAAGAGGTTTTATTATATTGGGAAATTAGATTTCCTAATGTGAACTTGTTCTATAACAAGATTATCAATGATATGTTTCTCCTTAGACCTACTTGTATAATCATTTGAAATCATTGATAATAGCATATCACAACTCTGGAGCATTTTCCTAAAAGATATTTATTTATTTTTAAAAATCAAAATAAATTTATTATTTTATCATGACATTATTTTTTATCATTAAATAATTATATAATATTTAAGTAGTTAAATTTAACATTTTAAAATATAATTAATAAAATTAATTTAATAAAATAAATTATTAATAAATATTTTCTTTACAGAGTATCAAATCAACATAGGACAAGTAAAATGAAACGGAGAGAATAATAAGAGCGCGGGAGAGGAATTAAGATCTATTGATCACTCACAAAATAAATAGAAGAAAAAATGGTCTTTTCAAATATTTTCTTATTTATAAATAATGATCTTCTATGTGTAAAAATAATAAAACTCAAAAAATTATAAAAGACCGAAAATATTAATTCCCCCGCAACTTCCACAACATAATTTTTCGACGTAGGGACGAGTATTAATTGACATCTTTTGGACAAAACTGACTCCACCTCTATGGGTTTAACATTCAACATTCAAAAACCTTTTTAAAATTTTTATTTTTAAAAAATAAAAATCAATCAAAATTGTCCAAACGCCTACTCTATTGTATCAGAAGTAGGTCCATTTTTCTTTATCGAGCTAAATTATTTGTTTTTGTAAAAACTGAAATATATTTTTTTGAAAATTTTTATTTTGACTAACGTCAAAGTTTTAAATTTCTTCACTGAAACGCTACTCCACATGTATTTTTCAAGCATATTATCGGTTTTATATTAAATGTGCAGCGTATTACTATACATTTATTTGCAATTACATGGGTTGCGGTGGGATGGTTGGAATTCCTCCATTCTTGATTAGAGGTTTCGGACTCGAGCGCTTGGGAATAGAAAAATTCTTGTTAGGGGCCGCATCTCCATAAATAAATTATAATGTGCGAATTCAAATTTAATAGAGTCCCAATATAAAGTATCGAACAACAAGTAAAAAGTTTTGTTTTTTAAAAAAATACAAGTAACGAACATCGAAGAGAACCCACCCAAAATCGAAGAGAACCCAAAAGAACCATACATTTATTGCTTATTTGTAATAAAATAAAATAGGTATACAAAATTAGTTTGTGCGGTATGGCCTTTACGCTACTGAACGGCTGCATAAATGTTTTAAAAAATCACAATAGAACAAATTATAAAGGAAATTGACATATCTGAATTTTAAATATTTTATTAACTCAAGTTTTTTTTTTTGTGTGCATTTAGATAAATTAAACTCCATGTTAAGCTTTAATATATGATGGGGGCTGAAGTGTTGGATCAACAGCTTTATTTCTTCTAATCTTCAATTAAGATGTGCATATTTTAACACAAATCAGTGCTCGTCCACATCAGCTTTAGTATTAAATAATCTATCATGTAGTTGAACAAACATATATCTTCGACTTAAATGCAGGACTAATATTATATGATGAAAAATTTTAACATGGGCGAGGCTCACCCAACATTAGTTGTGGGAGGCCATCCTAATTTGTTGACAAGTGTTTTAATAGATCCTATTTTGTCAGCCCACTTTTCTCTCCCCTTCATTTCTTCAAATTCTCCTTCATTTACGTATATGCAGTTCACACTATCAATATTTGTTTTTTTTCCTTCTTTTTTTTCAACAAGGCATCTCTATTTTATCTTGGTCCTTTCTCTTTTTTAACTTATACTTTTATAGCTCTTTAGTGTTTTTTCTAATGGGTGAAAATCATTTTCATCTCTCAACTTTACTTTAAAAATCAAACTCTCCCTCAACGTTGAACAATAATAAAACTCCTCCCTTTATCCTAAATAAATCTTTAAAATGCTTATTGTATCCTTTGATCATCAACTTTTTTTTCTTTTACTTCTTTAAAAATCATAATATTTTTATTTTGTAAAATTCATGTAACAATTTTTCATAAAACATAAACATTATCTTGCAAAAAAAATAAGAAATACTAATTAAGTGTATAAGCTAATGATGTTCTATAATGAAGTAAATTATCATAATGAGAAAATTAATTTTATTAATAATAATAAAAACTCTAATGTTTTTTGATACAAGTGAAAATAGCATGTAATAATAACTATACAATATATTTCGATGCAGAAAATATAAAATAATTAATTAAATCAAGGTAAAATTTAATTTAATGCAAAATGTATATTGCAGTAACAGATGTTCACATAAAGTCAAAACATTGACTAAATAAAAATCAAAGAAATTCTTTTGACTTGGTTTGAATTAGATTTTTAATTTTTAAAACTGGCATAATTAGATGTGGTTTTGATTTTAAGAAAAAAAAACACAAAATGACTTGTTTTGAGTCCTTTATTTATGTTGAAATCGGATATAAAATACTTGAAGAGGAAAAGGGGTGTTGGAGAGAAAAAGAAAAAAACATTTACCAAGGAAAAAAAAAAAGAACAGGACGTGACAACACAAAAGAAACTTTGAAGAAATGAAGGGGAGAGAAAAGTGGGCTGACAAAATGGGACACATTAAAACACTTGTCAAAAAATTAGGATGGCCTCCCACAACTAATGTTGGGTGAGCCTCGCTCATGTAATTAAAATTTTTCATTATATGATAAGCTTTTCTTACGGCTTAATTCAATCTTGTGAACCTAGTAATATCCTCTCACAACAAGTTCATGACACGTATTTTTCGTTTTGGCTAATAGACTATCCCTTAGAATATGCCATCATCGCAAAAGCATGAGTACCATAACAACGTGGTGTTATATTTTATAAAACTCTTTACTTTTCTCTTCCTTTCTTCTTGAAGCCTACTAATCCTTCTCTGTCACTCTCTCTTATTAGTCCGCCTTCCATCATGACATATGGACATCACTTAAACCCCCACCCCAAGGAGTTAACGTCCTTGATGAAGTTTTTCCCTCCATCATATTGAGGAAGTGTTCGACTTTGATACCATATTTATCACGATCAAAGCTCATGACGCGTATTGTTCGCTTTGACCAAACAAACCTTACAGATTTGTCTCTTGGCGAATTAGACTACCATTGAACCTGTTAGGCGACAAAATCAAGTGAATCGCCATGGATTTTACTGTAAGAAACCCTAAGCTAAAAGAGAGAGGAAAAGAGAGAAAGAGGAAAGAAGATATTTTTATTTCTCCATCGTTCTAGAAGCTTACATCAGCTGATTATTTATACAACTTTCTAAAATACAATAGGCATGTACATATAATAAGTGGGCTACAACTAATCAGGTGCTCCTCCGATTGGGCCTGTGTCAATGGGCCCAATATCAATGTTAGCACCCCTTCTCAAGCTAGAAGGGGGATATACAGACAACTTGGAAAATAGATGATGATGAAGAACCCCTGTAAGAGATTTGGTCATAATGTCGGTCAACTAATATGTAGAACGAAGAAAATTTAGAGAAACTAAACCATCAGACAAGCAATCTCTAACAAAGTAATAATCCACATCAGTATGCTTAGTGCGTTTATGAAAAACTGAATTCTTGGCAATGTGAAGCGCAGCTTGACTATCACAAAATACTGGAATAGGAGAGGAAATATGAAGCCCAAGGTCGCCAAGGAGCCGTTTGAGCCAAGATAGTTCAACAACAACCTTTCGTAAGGCTTGATATTCATCTTTAGCCGAAGATAAAGAGATAGTGGGTTGCTTTTTGCTTTTCCAAGAAATGGGGCTGCCACCCAGTATGATATAAAATCGAGTAACAGATAGTTGAGAATTGGCACAACTGGCACAATCAGAATCGAAATATGCAGCAATGAAAAAATCAGCAGAATTAGAAAGGAGAATGCCAAGATCAGGGGCATTGGGAAGATAACGAAACACATGTATCGCAACATCATATGAGGAACTTGTGGAGCATTGAAAAAATAGCTTAAGTGTTGAACTGAAAAGGAGATATCCAATCGAGTATGTTGTAAATAGTTCAACTTGCCAACTACTATATAAACAAACATCAGTGGGAGGTGCACCCATGTCAACTAATAGCTTCACAGAATAGTCAAGTAGAGTAGAGACTGGAGAGTAATTATCACAATGAAATTCATGTAAGAGGTATGATGTATAATTGCATTGACTGAGGACATAACCATGAGAGTTATAAATAATTTCCAAGCCCAAAAATAGTGGACACTACCCAAGTCCTTTATTTTGAACTGATCATCCAGGTAAGTTTTTAAACTGGTCAATTCAGTGATGTTGTCCCCGGCTAAAAGAATATCATTCACATATACAACAATGACAGTGAGAGAACCAAAAGAATCCTTGGTGAATAAGGAATAATAATTTTTGCTAGGTAAAAAATCTCTAGATAAAAGGGCCTTAGACAACTTGGAAAACCATTGACGAGAAGTTTGTTTAAGTCCATATAGAGACCTTTTAAGTCTGCTTACTAGAAGAGCAGATGATGAAAAGAAAGTAGCCACTTGAAGACCAAGAGGTATCTTCATGTAGACCTCTTTCTGAAGATTACCATGAAGGAATGCATTATTAACATCGAGTTGGAAAACAGTCCAACCTCTCTTAACAGCCAAAGTGAGAAGACATGTAATAGTAGTAAGTTTGATAACAGGGGAAAAAGTTTCATTGTAGTTAATGTCTTCCTTTTGAGTATCTCTCCTTATGACAAGTCTAGCTTTATACCTCTCTACAGAACCATCAAATTTCTATTTGACCTTATAGACCCATTTACAAGGAATACTTTTTTATGGAGGGAAAGAGGGACAATGTCCCAAGTCTGATTGGCCTCAAGTGCCTGAAATTCTTTCAAAATTGCTTCCTGCCAAGCAGGATGTGAAGCAACTTGTTGATAATATTGAGGCTCATGCATGTGCAACACACTAAGTGAAGCTGTGGAGGTAAGAGAAATAGGGCCTGGAAAAGCAGAATTACAAACATAATCAAGAAAATGGGATGGTTTATGAGTAATTCTAGAAGATTTCCTGGTAGGAATCTGAATACTAGGAATAAGAACATGATCAGGAGCAGGTTGTGGAACAGGATCAGGAATAGGTAGAGAAAGAGGAGGATGGTCAAGGATGGGTGGAGAGAGAGTGTCAGTAGAAGGATTAGATGGAGGGACTGGTGGTGGAGAAGGAAGGATATAGAAAGGTGGGAGGAAATCAACAAAAGGAGCTGGTGAACTAGGCATTGAAGAAGAAACAGAGGAATGGTAAGGGAGAACATGTTCATGAAAAATGACATCTCTAGAGTAAAAAATGGAATAAAATTTGAGATCTAAAAGTTTGTAAGCCTTTTTACCACAAGGATAACCAAGAAAAAAAGTTGGGATAGACCTTGTTTGAAATTTGTCTCTCCCAGGTTTGGGAAAAGTAGCAAAACAAAGCAACCAAAAGATTGGAGGTGGTTATATGAGAGAGGATGACCATATAACTTTTCAAGAGGGGAAATATTGTGTAAAACAATATAAGGTAGTCTATTAATAAGGTAAGGAGCAGTTAGGACACATTCACCCCAATATTTGTAAGGAAGATTGGACTGGAATAGGAGGAATCTGGAAACCTCCAGGAGATGTTTGTGTTTTATTTCAACCACCCCATTTTGTTGAGGGGTGTGAGGTATAGTGGTTTGGGGGAGGATCCCATGTTCATTGAAAACCTGTGGACAAGAATGACTACCACCCAATTCAAGGGCATTGTTTGATCTGAAAGATTGGACAACATGTTTGAAGTAAGTTTTTACCATGGACACAAAGGCTTTTAAAACAGTCAATGCATTACTTTTGCATGACAACAAATGTGCTCAAGTAACTCTGATAAAATCATCAACTAGGGTAATGAAATATCTAAAATTATTGTAAGTTTTGGTGTTGTATGACCACCATATATCAACATAGACTAATTGAAAAGGAGCAATTGACTTTATGGTGCTAAGAGCAAAAAAGGCTCTCTATTTCCTTGACATGGGGCAAATAGAACACATAAATTATTGCTTTGAGGATAGATTGTCAGGCAAATTAGAAATAGATTGCATTTTGTGAAAAGGTAAGTGGCCTAACCTTTGATGCCAGAAAATATCCATTTTATTACCGACAAGAGTTATGTACAAATGAAATATCATGAAAGATGCAAGGTTTGCTCAAATCAACAGGTGAGCCACAATGGAAAACACAAGAAACAGATGGAGCAACAAAATCAAAAACAGGAAATAAAGAACTACATGAAGAACTAAAATCAAGAGAGGCAGAAGTGGTTGAGACAATAGTAGCTGAAGCAATAGTAGAAGCTTGATGTAAGAAGTATAAGCCATTTGCAGCATTACCAATCTCCAATGGCCTCTTCAGAGAAGGGCCCTGTAAAAAGCAAACAGAAATGGTAAGAGTAGCATAGCATTAAAGTTGGATAATTAACTTGTGAATAAAGATCAAGTTAAAATGGAAAA
The DNA here is from genome assembly GCA_031232105.1 of Capsicum rhomboideum. NCBI lineage: Eukaryota > Viridiplantae > Streptophyta > Magnoliopsida > Solanales > Solanaceae > Capsicum > Capsicum rhomboideum. The sequence continues at coordinate 157,006,083 of CP124714.1, forward strand.
AAGGGACAAGGAGTACATTGTGCAATGTTATATCATGTTTGAATTGGAAGGATCCAGTAGATATAACTTTCACTTTGTATCTATTTGGTAAGGTAATTAAAAATGGTTTAGACAAAGGTTATATATTATGGAGAAGATGTTTATGTAGAGTCATGTGGTTAGTAGCCCGTGAGTCTAGAATCCAAGAGCTAATATGTCCTAGTTGTGAAAATGTACACATATAAGAATCAATATTAGTGACAACAGAGCTACTGAACAAACCTGCAAAAGCACTGAAAACAACATTATCACTAAGGTTTCTCTCATGAGAAGGCATAGTCTGTTGTAAACTCAAGAGGTACTGATAATGCTGATAGTGATCCTTGGTAAAACTAGGAGGAATGGATGAAGAAGCAGTATGGTCAATTGCATATTTTTCACTTTGTACACAAGATGCAGAAGGTGGAACTTTCTTGTTCTTTGTGAACTTGAAATCTGGAGGGAACCCATGTAGTCTATGGCAATCATCAACAACTTGCCCAGACTTCTTACAATATTTGCAAGACACATTTGGATTTTAAGCATTTGAAGGATAAGTACTAGTATTGTAGGCACTGTTTTCTTTTTTTGGAATCAAACTGGATTCTCTGATTGTAGTTAGGGGAATTACCTCTTCTATGGTAAGGAATTGAACTAGAAGATGCTGAAAAAACAACAGAATTATTGGAAAAATTTGGAATATGAAGGGAATTCTCCTTTTGATGTTCATTATGTTACAACATGGAATAAGCCCTACTGATATAGGGCAAAGGAGAATCATTAAGATGTTTTTTTTTTGCATAAAGAGTAAGACTCGTTGAGTACTCAGGAATTGGAACAATTGTTGTTCGTCAAGCAATTTAGGCAATGCACCACAAGTGCAATTAGGTCCTACATAAACCGTGTGCAGCTCATCCCACAAACTCCTCATTCTAGTGAAATAGTTGGCTATATCAGAAGATCCCTGGCTAGTAGCACTAATTTCATGTTGAATCTGTATATATTTTGACCCATTAGATTGCCCAAATCTCTCATTTAGGTCTTTCCAGATCTCTTTCGCAGTGGTATATCCTATTAGACTAAGAGAAATATTTCTAGACATAGAATTAGTCATCCAATCGATAAACATATCATTGCAACGTTCCCAACCAAGATAATAAGGAGAATTCACTGATGGCTATGGATTACGCCCAGTAATAACACCTAATTTATTCTTGGCGGAGAGAGGAACAAGCATATTCCTCCTCCAAGCAACAAAACCATTTCTACCAAAAAAGAAGGGAAACTAAAGGAGTATTTGGATTATCAGACGGATAAATATAAAATGGATGAGACAGATCAATAGAAAATGGTTGAAAACCTTCAGTTCTGGTGGAAGCAGATGAATTATTCATCGTATTTGTAGTGTTTGCCATATGAAACAGCGATTTCCTAGTTTATCAGATAAACAAACAATAGAAATATTCGTACAAATAACAGAAACCCTAGATCACAACTGTCTCAAACAGTATTCCACATAGACGACCTCAATGTGTAGAAATGTAGAAGAGATTACCGTGCTTCTTCGATAACTTGAAGAAGTAAAAGTCTTGTTCAACAGATATAGAAATTTCTCACCGAAAACCCCCAAAGCTCGCCGAAAAATTCAAACGTCGCTAGAAAAACTGTCGAAAAAACCTTCGAGGTTAGGATCGATCGATAGCTGAGAGTGAGTACTACTCGAATAAAAGTTCTGCTACTATGTTAGGCGATAAAATCAAGTGAATCGCCATGGATTTTACTTGAAAAAATCCTAAGCTAAAAGAAAGAGTAAAAGCGAGAAAGAGGAAAGAAGATATTTTTATTTCTCTATCGTTCTAGAAGCTTACATCAGCTGATTATTTATACAACTTTCTAAAATACAATAGACATGTACATATTATAAATGGGCTACAACTAATCAGGTGCTCCTTCGATTGGGCATGTGTCAATGGGCCCAATATCAATGTTAACAGAATCCAAAAGAGTATACCATGAGAACTTGTGGTATCATGATTTATAAAACTTTTTACTTTAGTCTCTCTTTCTTCAAATGATTGGCAGCCTAGAAGCCTGCAAGTCTTTGTTTGTGATCGACCTCCGTCAAAAGCGTCACATACACCGCTCTCCCTCTAAGAACTCAATGCATGTCCTCGCTGAAGTTTACCTCACCAAAAAAAGATTGAAATGACATTGTGGATGCACCTTAATTTCCTGCCACTCCTAACTACTTAATGTGCAATGAAATCCTCACCCTACTTTTAGAAGAGAAAACATTCATACTATAGTGTTTGACACATGTGCACCGAGGCTCTAATATTATATTTATTACGATTCAAATTCATGCCACATATTGTTCGTTTAGACTTGATAAGCCTCACAAATCTAGTCCCAACAAGCCTCATAGAATTTGTCCCTTGGACTGTGACATTATTGAGCCCAAAAGTGTGGGTTACCATGTTAACTTGTTTTAGAAATCTCCACTTTCATCTTCCATTTTGACGTGAGATTAGCATAAGGGTCATGTGATTGTGACCTCTTCTTTAGAACTTTGTCAGCTTAAAATTAGCATGTCAGTCCTTCTCTGTAACCCGTCCTCATCGACCCGTTTCTCCATCATGAGCGTCACATATTTGCAGCTCGATAAAAATTTACCGCACCAAATGTTATGTCAAGTCAGTGTGAAATATCCGTCTTTCATACAGAGCATATTTTTCACTTAGATGGTCAACTAATACTTTATACTTTCACTTTAAATTTTAACTATACAAATCAAAATGTTTAATGCAATAAAAACATTGTAATTCGTATACACTACATAGTAAAGGTAGAGCTGATGCCTTGTGACTAGAAGTCATGGGTTCAAGCCGTGGAAACAACCTCTTGCAGAAATGCAAGATAACTGTGTATAATAAACTCTTGTGGTTCGATCCTTTTCCAAACCCCGCGCATAGCGGGAGATATCATGCACCGACTGCCCCTATTACTACACAGTAAGGATTCACAAAAGTACAAAACTAATTGTCGAGACAACTATACAGTAGCGGTGTATAAATGTAAAATAGTCTGTCACTTTATGATCTCATGAGCCTCATGCAAGTTTAAATGCTCAAAAGGCACTACTGCCCCTTTTTCATGTAAACTGTGAAGTTTTATACAAGTTGTGAAATCATCTTCCCTAGTGGCATGACATATATAAGTACCTAAATATGTTATTCCCCTAGTCCACTTTTATTTGTTCACTATACTAAAAAATAAAAATAAATGTCCACATTTACTAATTCAGTTTGAAAAGTTAAGAGATAATTTATCACTTTATATTAATATTACCCATATTATTAAGTACTAATTATTTTCAATTCATTTTCCAATGAGTGAGATGACTCATAATAATTTAGTGTGATAGTACTCCCTCCGTTTCGTTTTAGTTGACCCTCTTGCTAAAAATATTTGTTTCAATTTAATTGTCCCATTTATGAAATCAAGAGTATTTTATACATACTTTTTCCATTTTACCCTTAATATTAAATAACTATATAAAGTAATAATAAAATTTGGAATTTCAATGCATCATTAATAAGGTTAATTTAGTAAAATACACCCCTAATTAAATTTTTTCTAAGGGGTGTGCCAAGTCAACAAGGGCAAACTAAAATGAAACAGAGGGAGTAAAATAGTTATCGTTCTATTTATTGCTTCTTGAGGGAATGTCGAGTCAAACATGAACAAGTAAACATGAAAAGAGGGAGTGAATATCAATACATACATAAATGACATTTTAAGTTTCAACAAGGAAATGTCTCAATTATTACAAGAGGCATCCATGTGATCAGTGGTGGAGTCAACATTTGGTCAAATTTTTTATTAAAGGGATTCAAATAAGTAAATACATAAAAAGATCAAGAAATTTAATATCTACAATATATACATATAAATACAATTTTAACCTTGTATATATAATAGAATTTTTCCATCGGATGAACCCCCTTCCTCTCACTTGAGAAAAAATGAGCAAAGGCTCTTAAGGGATTCTAGGACCGATTTGTTATTATAGAAAATATGTAGCAAATTATGGTAGTATTTGGAGAGACGGCTTTTGCAGCATTGAAAACTATCATGACCACAACACCAGGCAAAGAATACTCTTGAAAAATTATAGTTGAGACTGGTGTTAGTCATTCTGGTATTGGGGTTGCCCTTATAAAAAAGAAAAGCCCATAGCATATTTTAGCAAGATATTGACACACAAGCACATGGGTAAACTCATTTATCAAAAAGAATACATAGCATTGCTTAATATAATGGACAAGTGGAAACATTATTTACAGTTCAAACATTTTGTGGTTAGAACTGACCATAGTCATTCAACATAAGGGCTTTACCAAGTTTACTTAAACTTGATTATGAGGTTTAATACATGAAGGGGACTTAGAATAGAGTGGCGAATGCACTCTCAAGACAATATGAAAGAGTACTCCTACCAATGATCAAACTAGTACCGCCTGTTTACAAGCTATTAGTGTCACAATTCCCATGCATGCAAGAAGTTTTTGTCGTTACAAGGAGAAGTACAGATTGTCTGAAAATTATCTCAGATGTATGGCTACTAGCAGACATACTCAATGCAAACATTCGTTGCATTCAACAGAGTAGTGGTATAATACATTTTGTGCGTCATTGTTTTAATGAGTTAGGAATTACTTGATTAGTTTGTTAAAAAGGTAGTTAAGTAATTAGTGAGGTGGTTAGTCGGGTATGTAGTGATTTGTGGAAGCAGTTAGAGTAGACACTCTATATAAGCAGCACTGTTGCATTGTAACTACTTAGCTGATCATTTTTCTCTTCCCTTAAAATAAGATCTTCTCCCTTTCTTCCCAACTAAGCTAAAGTTCATTCAACAATGGCAGCTTAGAGTGATCAATTACGTAAAACTTAACATGTTTGAAGCACATGACTTCACCTGTAACCCTTGCTAGACGAAGCGATGACTTTTAACATTGTATATATATATATATTACTTTGTCCAAGAAGGAATAGCATCAAGGAGTTAGAATTTAGAAAAGGGAAGTTTGGGATTGGTTCGACTATTACAGATAGCTGAACTAGAAGAAAGCTCCCACCAGAATTAGTGGGGAAAGACTGAAGCCATTATGGGCACTAAAAAGAGACAATAGCATATGAAATAGCACATTGTTTCGTCTATAGGTAAGCTAACCATCACTTTCATGGGGTTGCCAAAAATTTCAACCCATGTTAAAATTTTGTTTGATCATGTCATATAATCAGTAACAGAGGAATATAAGAAATCTTTTTGAAGTTGTTGATTCAATTTACCAACCTCAATAGAGTCAATACAGGATTTCTAGACGATTGGAGTAACTAGAAAAATGCCAACAGTTCCGGCCGCCCTGTAATGCTAGTCACTACCCCCACTTGGGCAGCTCATGTTTTTGACAACTATAGTAAAACATTGCAGTAATGGCATCCTGCCGCAAAAACAGCCTTGTACAGTAAAATTTAGACTTCAGGTTACAACATAAATTGATATTGCAAGGTACAGGTGCCAAATCAATAAAAACAACACTCAAGTGAAGAAGCATAAATTGCTACAGCGGGAACATTTCTCATTTGCAATATCATCACTCAGCAGCAATGAGTAACAATATTTTTTCATCTTCAACTAGGTTGACAAAATATAAATACCCCAAAGCTACACGGGGTAATTATATATTGACGAGGTATTCTCAAGTTGTTTCACCGATCAAGTACAACTTCTGACCATCGGAAATCATATCTATATCAAGAATTTTACCTGCATCTTCTGATAAAATACAGACAGATGAGACGTTGAGTTGTTCCGAAGCTGCAGTAACGAGCTCTTCCATACTCATAGGTACCCACAGTACAACACCATGTTTCCTGAGGTCCTTGGGCTCCCATGGGTGGAAAGGGAATACAGTACATTTCCGTCGGTGGTTTTTTACTGTTATGCACAGAGATTATATGGTTAACAAGCTTGAAACAGCTTAGCCAATAAAATTTTAAAAAATGGTTTATCAGTGACAATCTAGCTAGTGAAAAGAGGAACTTTAGTTGACAAGAAGTTACAGCCCCGTTATTCTTTTTCTTGGAAGAAGAGTAATGATTGATGACTTACAGATAATAATGAACATTAAGTTATGCTTTTCTTGTTCCTCTTCAAGTCACTTTTTATTGTTTCTTGGGATTTTTGTTATTTCCATTAGTACTATAATAGTCAATGATTATTGTAAGGGAAAGCAAGAGGAGCAAGGAGTTTCCAAGATAAAACAAGCAGTGGTACCACAAATAGGATATAATTTAATCTCCTAAGAAGAAATATACTACACTGCCTTTAGGACAGTGTTGCTTCTGCAATACCTGAGATCTCGTGTGAAACACTGGGGAATCCCGATAGTTGAGCTGATTTTGCTTCTTCCAGAAGCTTGATCAACTGATTGTTTCCACTTAATCTAGCTTCATCAAATGGAGTATTTCCCCATCTGTAACATCACAAGTTTCCTTTAAGTGGCTAGCCATACTTGCAAAATGAGAACAGATATGCACAATTCAGCTAGTACAGTTTAATGTTTTGGAAGAGCAACCACGACAATGTATTCACCTCGAGTAGCTAAAACTTGAAGGAAAGAAACTACACCAAGCTCAAGAAAAGAATTGACTGAGCATCTAACAATCTCAATGTGGAAAAAAACTACCAATGAGACCAATGATCATGTATGATTCAAGGCATTTTGAGCTTGAACCAGGATGGACTTGACAATAATCTCATCTAGGTCATCAACGAGTTCTTTGAAAAAAGAACAGGTTTCACCTAAATAAAATTGAGTTGGGATCTTCCTCACATTTGAAAAGTCATTCTCATTCTTGATTCGTCTCTATCTCATTTAGTTGATGACAGGAAAAATATGAAAAGCAATTAGTGCAACTTCGAATTTACTGACGAGAAAATTCAGAAGTTCATTTCCAAAACATTCATTTTTTACATGATGCCTTATATTCTCAACATTTCATTCTTAAATACCAAAGGAAAATGGAAAAGATTTATTTCCTCGTTTAACTGAAGAACAACGAAAATTTCCTCACATGATTAATTATAAGCAAAGCATTGATGCGATTTCAAATCTATTGGATATTATATTCAAAAATAGCAAGAGTAAAAGTTAGATATTAGCTGTCAGGATAATCATATATAAAAAGATGATTGTAACATTGTAAATGTAACGTATGATAAAAACAAAAATTGAAAACCTTCCTACCACAAAATGAAATTTTGAAAAAGAATAAGAATAAGAAGGTCCATAGCTAAAGGATGTAAGATTCTAGAACCTAATTACGCCTCAATCCCAATCTAATTGAGGTTGGCTATATGAATCCTCACAATCCATTTCGCTCCATTTGGAACCAGATGAAAGATTCAACAATCATCAAGAAGAAAAAAGTTACTCCCCTCACTGAATTCTCCAAATACCGGTAGCAACAATATGAAGTAAATTTTGTGTTTCCCAACATGTTAAGCACGCAAGTCTACCTCATAGTTTATGACAAAAGGTAGCTTGATCTAAACTAAAGATTCTGTACTGTTAAGGAAGTGACAACAGTAACGTACAAGATTTAACTGGTACCTGTCCTTTGAGAAAACGGAAGCACCAGCTCCCAGAAGCACTCTCGCCATCGAGAATAATCCTTGAGAAGCCGCTACATGAAGTGGTGTTCGGTGATCATAGTCTTTGGAGTTTGCATCAATACCATTGGACAACAGCCTTTGTAGTAGATCTGAATCTCCTTTTGTAACCAACATACACAAGAAGCTACCAGCATTTTCAATCTCCAAGAAGGCACCTTCCTTAACAAGTAATGAAGCAACACGATCGCGTCCATTCTTGATAGCTTCAAAGAGCGGTGTGTTGCCAAAGTTGTCTATTTGGAAAAAAGCAGCAGTAATAAATATGCGAGAACAAGGAAGTTCACCGGTCATGTATAGGTTTTAAAACCTACCTGAAGCATTGAGATCGACACCTTCTTGGATAAGGAAAAAAGAGATGTCTTCATATCCTCTGGATGCTGAAAGATGCTGTTCATAAATAAAGCCTTGATTAGGAATAATTTTTCAGTCTTTTCAAATACAGCCTTCTTTTAGAATCATTCTGATTGGTGACTATTCTTAAAGAAAGAATCAGCATTTTGTTGGAAGCAGCATCTGAAATTTCAACCAATAATACCTGCAGAATTTCAAATTTGGTAGGATTTTTAACAGCTAAATCCTACAAAACCATGCTGCATGATTTACAAATTTGCACACTCAAGAAAGACATTATGAACAAACAACTCATTATGAACAAAGAGTCAAGGTCCACTTATGGACCGATAAACACCCGAATGGCTGTGATTTCACAAGAGTTTGATAGTTACTCAGAAAATAACTTTTTCTAAAAGAAGCAACTCGTTGAAATATCAAGAAGTAATGAACTAGAAAACCTATATGTTTCTATTAGCTAAGATCATACCAAAGGTGATCTTCCATCATAATCGAAAATAACTTTTTCTAAAAGAAGCAACTCGTTGAAATATCAAGAAGTAATGAACTAGAAAACCTATATGTTTCTATTAGCTAAGATCATACCAAAGGTGATCTTCCATCATAATCTTTCTTGTTGGGATCAGCTCCAGCTCGAATCAGACTCTTCAGCTGGTGTAAATCACCATGATAAGCTGCACTATTCACTTTCAAAGCAAGCTCAGACTCTTGTTTCCCAATATGAAATGTTATATCTGACTCCAGTTGTTTCATGCGAAAATCAGAATCCTTTCCCTGTCAGTTAAGACTGCTTTTAGATCTTTTGAGTGATTAAGTACTTCTAACGCAAAAAGATTTAAGGCATAATTCATAAACTTTTAACTTGTACTTTTCTAGTCAACTTTTGTACTACTACCAAGAGAGAACAGAAGCCGTAGGTGGTATGAGTGGAGAAAGGCATGCTGCCCAAGACAGATTACCTCTAGTAAGTTGGTCAAGATTCTTCTGCCATCATGAAAATAGATCTCCAAAATATTTGAAAATGACTGCTTATCAATCCGTATGATTCTGCAGAGTTCACAAACACAGACAGTATATGGTTGTGGAATGCCGCAAAGAATGGATATTTCTCCGAATGAGCTATTAGGCTCAAGAAGTGCTACTGTCTCCTGTGACCCATCTTCTCCTATACGAACTTCCTCCTGGATCAAAATAACCACAATGAGTCTCGCAATATTAGCTACACTACAGCTCGATGCCAAACATGAATTGATAAGTCAGCAGTTGTAAGATTTGCACAAATTTTGGAGCAATGGGAAACTAGAGAACCGGTATATTGCTATTTTCTGTCCTTTTCTAGAGTTTCTAACTACACCATCACAGTCTTAACAATTTCCTAGCTGCAGTTAGAGAACCAAGTCCATAATAGATCCAGAACTAGTGATATTAATAAGGTTTGCAGACCTCTAATATAAGGTAGGATATACATTTTCTTAACCACAAATGCATATAAGCTTATTATAACATAAAAGGTTGCGCGATAGAAAATGCTGAGCAGCAATGATAACGGTAAAACAATTACCAGGACACCATCATAGACAAAATAAAGTTGGTCCACTACATGCCCCTGTTCCATGATCACTTCTCCTGGGAGGAAAAATTCTTCACGTACTCGAGTTACCTGAAATTTTTTCACAAAAAGTAGCTCCTCAGAGCTAGATTTACTCTATTCTCTTTAACTGCGTCCCAGTCAGAATCAAACAGAATGGCATGAGGAGCAAGCATCCAAAGATATACATTAAGAGGAGAGAAGAAGCATGCATGTCGAATTGTTTCTAACATTCAGCGGAGTGTGGCAATGCAGGTTGATTAGGGAGGCATATCTACATGCAAAAAAAACCCATAAAGTTAACAAGGACCATTTCTACTAATATGTTCTCAACCTAGGATCCCAACCTTGCTGTCCTTGGGTGAACGTAAAACATGTAAAAATCATTAAGCACGTTGAAGAAGTAAAATGTGCGATACAATTTAATAAAGCAGGCGAACTTGAAATAAAGACGAATTATGTAAGCTGTTCACAAAATTCAGAACATGAGAAACTCCAGATCTTAGATTAATAGCTGACTCATTGTGGAAAATGTGGTGTGGGTCTATTTTATTTCCTGCTTCATTAGGATCAGTAGAGCAAATTGATTAGCATTTTATTAGCCATCAGTTTCTAGAGGCTGTGGCAAAATATCTCATATAATATCATGGATTTCAACTAGCGTAAAAATGAAACACACCTCTTCAGGAAAGAGAGGACAGAAACACTCTTTTGAGAATAAATAAACAATCATTGACAAAGTAAGTAACTTACAATTTGGCTTATGAATTCTGCGGAACAGCCCCTGAAAAGAGGAATATTTTCAATGCAAGACTGATATAATGTCTGGGATATCTGCAAAAAGGTTGAAGTGTTTGTAACAATAAATATTGCTGAAAGAATATTATGCATTGAAAGAGTTGGTTTGGGAGGGGCAACCAAGGATTTAATGTTTTTTGGATGGTTAGACAATGAAGTACGATCATCCTTTTATAGATGATCAAACTTCGGCTACAAGCACAAAAAAAAAGAAAAAAATTTGTCCTCCACAAATTTCTACTTGCTCTCCGAGTTCATTTTCTAGCCAAGTAATATGGCACATGGGATTTACTACCACATGGGTTAGACCCCAAAAACCAACTCTTTCATCTCTCCATCAGTAATAAAGGAAAACTAACTTGTAATTAACTCCTATGGTCCAAATATACAAAACGAACTCTTTCTATCTCCATCAGTAACAAAGGAAAACTAACTTGTAATTAACTCCTATGGTCCAAATATAGCACCGTAGATTGAGGAACACAGTAAGGAAACCACATAATTCAATGAATTCAAACTAGCTGATTCTTTCCCAGAGTCTATGAAATTTAATGAATATAGAGCAAATTGCACACACATGAAGATTGTTCCTTTTGTTATTTACCTTGGCACGAAATGAGATGGGAAGGTCCTGGAGAACGGCTCCATCAGTGTAAGCTCTTTCATATTGTAATTGCAAGTGATCTTTAATTTGATTACGAATATCCCTTGCAAGTCTATTTCTGTTCATATAGTTCATGAGATCTGTCATTTTATCCCTGTATTGCACAGTTTTTGATCCCTTGACAACCAGTGCTGTCATGTTCCCGATCAAGTAAGCACCAAGAATCATGTCAAAAGAGACATAAACCATTACGAATATCATTTCCCTCAGATTGACTGCATGTATGTCACCATAAGCTGTAGGATCGAAAGACATCTTCTGATATTAGTAGGATGTGGTTACATATCCAGTTAAGGTATAAAAGAATGCCATGAGTTGGGAAAAGAATGGTCAAATTAATAAGTAGTGTGAAGAAAGAAAGAAACCTTCCTTCAAAGAGTATGAGTACCACAAAACAAACAACTTTCTTCTTTAATATAGCCTTCAAATAATTTCTTCAGGTTATATTAATCCCATCACCCAAAAGAACCATTTTTACATTGGTTGTCTCTTCACCAAAAATGAATCACTGTATTAATCCAAAACTATGTAAAAGTAGCACCAACCTTATGAACATCTATATTTATCTGTCTTCAACAGCATCTATGCTCTATTTCTTCACTTTTTTTTTTTTTTACCTGTTTTCTCTTTTATCTTTTTCTTTGTGCAAGGGGGATGTAGAAAAGATCACATGCATGGTACTAGTGATAGCTTGACGTGCATGGACAATTATTCAATATTTATGACTACTCGTCTTTATGCTGTCAAATTGATCATTTCTAAATAAAGATAGCAGGGCATCTCTAAAACACGATTGAGATCGACTGAGTGTCATGCATTCAGTTTCCATTAATACATATTGGAATAAATGGATAAGAGCAATTATTTAGGCAAATCTTAGGGTATAAAGCTTAGAGCTACCTTTAGAGGATTAGAATAGATTGAAAAGCCAATTATCACATGCACCTAATATAACAAGCACTACCACGGTCAGTCAAACTGTCATCATACTACCAGTCCCACCTCATGATTACTTTGTAGTTTGTACTATTTCAGACCTGCAGTTGATGATACTTCTATTCTTCAGGTATTTATATATCCTAAACTTACTCTAGTCCATAGGAGACAAAATGAAAACAAATTGGAGGAAAAAGGTTTCATTTTTAGTCCTGGATACAGACTGATACATATTGAATTTCAACTTTGAGAACTTTATAGTCGTCAAATGAAATCTAGAGTTGCAACTTGTATCATATGATACAACATAAGAACTACTTGGCAGGCAAAATGTCTGCACCCTCCATTTACAAGTGCTAACTAAAACAACAGGTATCAGGAGAAAAGGACAAAGACAACTTGACAGCAAAAACTCTTCCCTTTGTTATGAAACTGAAGGCCATACGAGACAACTAGTAGTTTATAGAGGAAAACAACTAAATATGGTGAATCATCTAAGTCGTTTGTAACAACTTGCGTATTGTGGAATATATTTCCCAGATAATTACAAGAGTGAAAGTAGAAAGAGAGCAATAGACATACCCACAGTTGCCATAGTGACAACGGCAAAGTACAGAGAAGTGATGTACCGCCTCCAAAGATCAATCTCTCTAAAGTGTGAATAACTGTAATCTCCCAGGGTCAAACTCCCAATCCATGTGTAGCCTTCTTTCTCTTCAGGCATAGTAGTTGCCAAAAAGTAAAAGATGCAAGCTGCTGTATGCGTGCAATAGAGTTCAACAGTTATAAGTTTTACAATCCTAGTGAAGAGATAATTGATCCGAATATCTTTCTCCATCTTCTGGAAAAAGTCAGTAACCCTGCGCACCCTGCTTAACCTAATCCATAAAAGGTATCTCACTCCGTCTTTTCTGCCAGCAGCCTGATTATTTCATACGGAACAGTGTTATTAAAAAAGGCACTTCTTGGATCAAGTATCTAACATGAAATGCAGGTATCAACAACAACAAAAACAACAAAAACACACCCAGTGTAGTCCCACCAAAGTGGAGTCTGGGGAAGGTAGAGTTTACGCTGACCTTACCTCTACCTCAGAGATGAGGTGGAAAAGCTGTTTCCGGTAGACCCCCGGTTCAAGACATGAAATGCAGGTATCAACTCATTTAAAATTTTGGTCTTCACCAAGGGTAAAACTGATAGAAAACTAAGTAGACAAAGGAGTTACCACTCCATTGTCTTATTGGCAAGAAAGTTTTGATGTTTCTTTACTAGGGTTGCACGGAAGTTTATGAGAGAGGAGCATATTAAGACAAGTGAGCTTTATCAATTTATTCAAGCATTATATGCCTCTTAGCCTCTCAAGAATGGATGCTTACATATACGAGCTATGAGAATTGAACAAAAAAAAAGTTTTACCAAAACAAGTTTATCAATCTCTAAACCTTAAATAAAAGTCAGGCAACTCTAGTACTTTAATTCCTCCTTATTATTTGTTTTTATCATTATCATATTCTCTCCTAACTGCCAAATACTTGTTTGCTTTGCGTTTTCTAAGACATCTGGTGGATCTCCAAATCAAATAAAAGATTGACTGATTAAATAGTGCTAAAAAATTAAAAGCATGATCGTTATTCTGATAACTCTAAAAGCATGACGTTAGAGAGAGGATTTAGGATAGAACAAACTACCTTATAAATGTTGTCCCATGGCATGCAACTGAGAACATCCAAGATAAAATAAGATTTCAAGTACCTGCAATGAAAGAAGATCAACTAACTTACTTAAAGGCGTACATTCTGTTGCAATTTTCTTCAGTAATGGATTCAGAATTTAGCTAATATGTGTTTTTCAATTGTACATCAAAAGTGCTGCCAAACTTGCATAGGTTCCACCACTGCCCCTCTTGTGCAAATAGTTAGGCAGAAGGGAGAAGGGGACTAACCGACGAGCAGTAGGGAACCGTCTATACACCATCTTGTATGTCTGACCATCTCTGTAGGCTACAAAAAACTGTACGATTATGTCGACAAGAAAAACTGTTTGACCACAAATGTCTACAACAAATAGTTTCTTGGGCAATCCCTTGAAGAATGCAAACTCCATTGGTGTAAAAAGAGTTGAATAAATCGCCCAAATCAGGATAAACTTCTCCCATAGCTTGTACCACCTGCATCAAGTTTGCTGGATTATCAATTTTAAAACGGCAAAAGAAATTTTCCAAAGGAGGTAATGTCACGACCCAGTTTAGGACCGTGACCGGCGCTAGGGGATAGAATTCCCAAGCAAGCCTTAAGGGGAATTTTACAAAAAATCGGATAGAATTTCCCCTGGCAGCTAACCAACAGATATTAAACAAACAATTCATGATCTTCATCAACTAACCATTCACCACACGACTATACTAAATCCATCTTTGAATACGGAAAGAAAATGTAATACTAGTCGCATGGTTATAATTATAAAAAAAAAGAAAGGAATACTTATAACATTAATGAAATGATTAAACGGAGCGACTCTTAAGAGTTTTAAAAGAAAAGGAAAATATCAAATAAATAGACTTCTTGCCCACGCCAAGCAATGCGAGGTTCACTAGAAAGAAACTATCAACTGTACACTATAGTCAATGAAATCCTCACCAACGTCACCGACGTTCTCTGGAAAAATATAGCGGGGCGTGAGTCGCTAGCTCAGTGAGTAATAACACTTAACCACAACCATTTTTAATGGGAACAAGTCCGAAAACATGCTAGTATAATAAATCAGATAATATCAAGAAATAAATGCTCTTTTAGAAAACGGTAGCAATAATCAGTCTTGTTTGTTTCATGTAAGCAAATCAATTAACAGTTCGGCAAACGAACTAAATAAACACTATAATATCAAATCTTATATTTTTGGAGATTTTCCATGAATGAATCATCTAATCGGTGTGGCTTTCTGCTTCAAGAAATACCCAATAACTGTGACCCCTCATAAAGGAGTCAAATATACATATCAGTAGGTCCCTACTCGAGGGAGATCAGGAACTGTATGCTAGTTCTACCTTTCCACTAGTGAGAGTTGCAACAGTAATTTATAAATACAAGGTGCACCAGGTTTAACGAACCTGTCATTAGCTACGTGATCCATCAAGATCTACTCCCATTTATACTTTTCCTTGTAAACAGTAGGTACTCATATGAAAGCATTTTCAAAATAGTATAGGACACTTAATGTCACGACCCGAATCGAGCCCCTAGCCGTGACGAGCTTCCCGAACCAGTGATGGTCCAAGAAGGCCCCTTAACATTACATCATAAGCATAGTCATAATAAAAGTACGAAAAATAGACCCATAAAAGATAAGAGATTCAACTGAAAGATAACAAAAGACCAAAATCTTGGAATGTAACCTCAAAACAATAACCAACTTGAGTCTACGAAACCTCTAACATTATGAATAAAAATTCTAGCCGGGACATGGCCCCGAAAATACGAGAAATCCCAAATAGTCTGAATTCAACTGAAAATAAATCTAAGACATATGCCTTCCGAAAGATGGATGGCTCACCACAGGCTAGCTGCAACTCTGAACTTATCCTAATGCGGTGCAAAATCTCGGGTAAGTGCTTCGGAACCTACATCATGAAAAGATGTAGCGTCCGGGGATAGTCAGTATAAGTCTGTCATAAATGAGGTACGGAATAAAGAACATTTAAAATATAGAATAAAGCAATCATCTGAAATTCTTTACTTTTGAACTATGTAGTTACACCGACATTAAGTAACCCACGAGCAATATGGGTCCAGTACTCCCCAACTGGCGGGGCCTCAGTCCATGTTAGCCGCATGGACTGAGATAACATAGTTGGCCAAATCATAACATAATCATAGTTGCATACAACTGCTCGAGGCAAGTATACAGTGGTCATCCATATTTCAGGACAAGACCTCCCAACGTCGGCAAATGCAGTTTTCAGTGTTGGTCACAGGGACTACACCTTCTTGGTAAACTACATACTTCTCTTTAAGCCCAATTAAAATATTTTCATTACATTCAATTATGGAGTCTTTCATTAAGCATTAGCATGTTGGTATCGTCATACCAAGAACTTGCAAGACACTCTTATCATGCTAAATCATTATCATTAAACATTCTTTTGTACTCCAAAACCCTGCCTTTAAAATCATAATTGAAATCCTCATAACAATTTTTCAAACCATTTGAATAACATAATACATTCAATGATATAAAGGATGGGGAAAAACATTTATATTCCTTATGAAGTTTTAACGCTTTCAAGAGACTAGAAATCATGGCTAAAACATATATCAATAATAGTTCATTAATTTCAAATAGCCAATTCAATCTCAAAATCTCCAATTAAAGATTGAATCATTATTCATAAAGAAAAGGGGAAAATTCATATCAAGCTTTAATAACAAAATCCCTAATCTCTAGTTTCAAAATCACCATTTTAATATACATAATAAATAATAATCACAATTTAGAATAGTATTTGAAATAGGGAGTGTTCAAACATGCCTTGTGATGGAGAGAACTTGAAGAAAGCTTGAATTTTTGGACCTTGAAGCTTGAACCCTAGTTGATTTTTCCCTTTGTGTTTAGAGAGGAGATGGAGTATGTTTTTGAGGAAAGAAATACGTTTCTAGGGTTTGGGAGGTGTTTTAAGCTGAAAAGGTCAGATCTCATCATGGTAAAATGATAAAAATACCCCTAGGATGAACCTAAAATTTTTTTCTCGGAATCAGTCCACGAATTGACCTACATGCCATGGAACAGTCCACGTGCCGTGAGTCCATGTCGTGGAAATCAGATTGATTTTTCAACTTGCAGGATCTGATCCACGATTTGAACCCCCAGTTTCATGGAAACCCACCCACGTCACGTTGGTCGGTTCCACGTCACGTGGGTCGATTTCCTGAGTCACTTTTTTTTTTAAAACTTAAATTCATATAAATATATGGGTTCTAGAAGGTTATAAAATTTTAGGGTGTTACAATATCCCCTCCCTTGGGATCATTCGTCCCCGAATGATGATTAGGAAACATTTAGCTTGAATAAAGAGATTGCAAGAAATTTGAAGGACATGAACTTATAAGATAAAAGGTAAGTATAGCATTAGTACCTCAAACAACGTCACCCGGCGTCGGAAACAAGAAGGTATATCTAGTCCTCATGTCTTCCTCGGCTTCCCAAGTAGCCTCCTCCACCTTTTGATTTCTCCACAAGACCTTAACTGAAGCTATTTCCTTGGTTCTCAACTTTCGGACTTGTCTATCCAAAATCTCTATAGGAATTTCCTCATAAGACAAAGAGTAATCCACAGTAATATTCTCTACATGAACCACAAGAGAATGATCACCCACACACTTCTTAAGCATAGACACGTGAAACACAGGATGAACCGATGCCAAACTCGCGGGCAAGTCCAACTCATAAGCGACATTACCAAACTTTCTCAAAATCTGATACGGGCCAATGTAACGAGGACTGAGCTTACCTTTCTTTCCAAACCTCATTACTCCCTTCATAGGAAAAACTTTCAAAAATACCCAATCGCTAATCTCAAACTCCAACTCTCTTTGCCTCACATCTGCATATGACTTTTGACGACTTTGAGCAGTCTTAAGACTTTCACGAATAACCTTAACTTTCTCCATCGCTTGGTGAATAAGATCCATCCCGAACAGTCGGGTTTCGCCCACTTCATACCATCCAATCGGTGACCTACACCTCCTACCATAAAGAGCCTCGAAAGAAGCCATTTGGATGCTAGAGTGATAACTATTATTATAAGCAAACTCAATAAGAGGCAAGTGTTCCACCCAACTACCTTTAAAGTCAATAACACAGGCCCTTAGCATATCTTCTAAGGTCTGAATAGTACGCTCAGCTTGCCCGTCCGTTTGAGGATGGAAAGCGGTACTAAGGTTCACCTGTGTAACCAAACCTTTCTGAAAGGATTTCCAAAATTGAGAAGAAAATTGCGTACCTCTGTCGAATATGATGGACACCGGAGCTCCATGAAGTCGAACTATCTCCTGAATGTACAACTTAGCATAATCCTCTCCCCAATAGTTTGTCCACACAGGCAGAAATGAGCGGACTTAGTCATCCTATCCACAATGACCCAGATGGAATCATATTGGTTCCGAGAACGCGAAAGACCGGTGATGAAATCCATTTTTATCATCACCCACTTCCACATGGGAATGGCTATCTCCTGAGACGTACCACCAGGCCTTAAGTCCTCAACCTTAACTTGTTGGCAATTCAAACACTTAGCAACAAAGTTCGCAACATCCCTTTTCATATTATTCCACCAGTACATCTCTTTCAAGTCATGATACATCTTAGTAGAATCGGGATGAACAATCTACCTGGAGACATGGGCTTCAGTCAAGATTCTCTCTCGTAGCCCATCGACGTCGGGAACACGCAGTCTCCCTTGATACAGCAAAATACCATCTCCCCCAATCTCGAAACCTAAAACCTTTTGCTTCCCAACATCTTTCTTGATTTGCATAAGTATGGGATCATCAACCATTTTCTCCTTAACTTCAGCACCTAATGAAAACTTAGCCACCTCGTGAACAATCACTCCC
The DNA here is from genome assembly GCA_031232105.1 of Capsicum rhomboideum. Classification (NCBI taxonomy): domain Eukaryota; kingdom Viridiplantae; phylum Streptophyta; class Magnoliopsida; order Solanales; family Solanaceae; genus Capsicum; species Capsicum rhomboideum. The sequence goes on from CP124714.1 coordinate 157,024,787, forward strand.
CCATCTTCGGAATCCAGTAGTCGGACTCCCAAATTAGCAAGCCTGTGAATTTCCTTCACTAATCCCCTTTTTTCTTCCTCAACATGAGAAAGCCTCCCCATGGACAACCTGCTAAGGGCATCAGCAACAACATTAGCTTTACCTGGATGATAGTGAAAACTCATGTCATAATCCTTTAGTAACTCAAGCCACCTTCTCTGCCTGAGATTCAACTCCTTCTGCATGAAAATAAACTGCAAACTCTTGTGATCTGAATAAATATCCACATGTACTCCATATAAATAATGAAGCCAAATCTTAAGTGCAAAAACCACAGCCGCCAACTCAAGATCATGAGTAGGGTAATTCTTCTCATGCACTTTAAGTTGCCTAGAAGCATAAGCCACAACCTTCCCATGCTGCATAAGTACACAACCAAGTTCCACCCGGGACGCATCACAATACACCACAAATCCTTCAATACCATCGAAAGTGTCAAAATAGGGGCTGAGGTTAAACGGCCCTTCAACTTCTCAAAACTACCCTCATAAGCATCAGACCATAAAAACTTTACCTTTTTCTGAGTCAACTTCGTTAGTGGCGCAGCTAAAGAGGAAAAACTCTCAACGAATCTTCTATAACATCCTGCCAGACCCAAGAAACTCCTAATATCGGCCAGAGTTGTTGGTTTAGGCCAATTCTTAACCACCTCAATCTTTTGGGGATCAACCTTAATTCCTTCACTAGAAACAACATGACCAAGGAACGTCACGACATTAAACCAGAATTCACACTTAGAAAATTTGGCATACAACTCTTGGTCCTTAAGGGTCTGAAGTACAATTCGGAGGTGATTGGCATGCTCCTCCTCACTCCGGGAGTACACCAGAATATCATCAATGAAGACTATGACGAATAGGTCCAATAACTTCCTAAACACCCTGTTCATAAGATCCATAAAAACTGCAGGTGCATTAGTCAGACCAAAAGACATAACCAGAAACTCATAATGGCCATAACGGGTTTGAAAAGCGGTCTTGGGAATATCCGTTTCTCTAACTTTCAACTGATGGTAACCCGAACGGAGATCTATTTTGGAGAAACACTTAGCACTCTGAAATTGGTTGAAAAGATCATCAATCCTAGGAAGAGGGTATGTATTCTTCACAGTGACCTTATTCAACTGACTATAGTCTATGCACATACGAAGGGACCCATCTTTCTTTCGCATGAAGAGTACCAGAGCACCCCAAGGACAGGCACTAGGGTGGATAAAGCCCTTATCAAGAAGATCCTTTAACTGATCTTTTAACTCTTTTAGCTCCGCTGGAGCCATTCTATAGGGAGGAATGGAAATAGGTCGAGTGTCAGGCAAAAGATCAATACCAAACTCTATTTCCCTGTCGGAAGGAATACCGGGAAGATCATTGGAAAAAACTTCGGGAAATTCATTGACTACCGGAAAAGACTGCAGTGAGGGACTTTCAACGCTAGAATCTTTGACCCAAACTAGGTGGTACAAACAACCCTTAGATATCAATTTACGGGCTCTAAGATAAGAAATAAACTTTCCCTTTGGTGCTAAGGAATCACCCTCCCATTCCATAGCTGGCTCATTAGGAAAATGAAAAGGGACTCTACGGGTTCTACAGTCTAAGGTAGCATAACAAGAGTGGAGCCAATACATTCCCAGAATTAAATCAAAATCCGCCATATCAAGTTCTACCAAATCCACCATAGTGTCCCGATGAAAGATAGACACCACACAGTTTTTATAGACCCGTCTAGCAATAATAGACTCACCAATAAGAGTAGAGACTGAGAAGGGTTCAGGAATATTCTCGGGACTAAAATCAAAACTCACAGCCATATAAGGGGTCACATAAGATAGAGTGGAGCCAGGATCAAGTGACACATAAACATCATGGGAGAAAATCTGTAACATACCCGTGACAACATCTAGTGAGGCCTCTGAATCTTGACGAGTAGATAGGGCATACAAAAGGTTATGGTCTCTGCTGGTTCCTGAAGTAGTACCCTTAGCTGCTGGGGCTGAAGAAGTGGTAACTTGGGATTTATTTTCCCCAAAAGTTCCCTTTGCCGAAGGGCATTCCCACTGAAAATGACCAGCCTGACCACAACCATAACACACACCCTTGCCTAAACGACAAGGCCCACTGTGCAACTTTCCACAAGTGCGACAAGGAGGATAAGAATGAGCTGATTGAATCACACTGGCCTGAGACTGAGTGTCCTGAACTTTGGAACCATTGCTAGGCTGAAATTGTTGGTCGCCTGAAGGCTTAAGGGCAGGTGCACTAGTTGAAGACTAAACATTACCCCAAGATTTTTCTTCTTATGCCATCTCTTACCCCACTTACCGTTACCACCAGACTGCTGATTAGTCTCCTAGTCTGCCGACCTAGCCCTCTTACTCTGCCTATCCTTAACCTCTGTCTCTCTCTTCTTTTCATCCTCTACCTGCCGCATAAACACCACCAATTTGGATATATCCATGTCAATATTCAACATTGCACCCTTACATTCCAGCACCAAACCATCATTAAGACCCGAAGCAAACTTCCTCATTCGAGACCTCATATTGGACACTAATTCAGGAGCATAACGAGACAACTGCGTGAACTTCAAAGCATATTCCTTGACACTCATCTTCCCCTGCTTCAAGTTCACAAACTCCTCAGCCTTAGTTTCCCTCAACTCTCGAGGAAAGAAGTGATCAAGAAAAGCTTGAGAGAAATCCTCCCAAACTGTAGGCTCTGCATCTTCACCCCTAAATTCTTCCCATTCATCATACCACTGATAAGCTACCTCTTTCAACTGATAAGCTGCAAATTTCACCCCTTCAGTATCACTAGTATTCATCACCCTAAATTTTTTTTCCATTTCATCCACAAACCCTTGAGGATCCTCCTCAACTTTGGACCCAGTAAATGTCGGTGGATTCAGTCTCATAAACTGACCCACCCGGGTAGCATCAAATGAACCAATGGCAGAACCACTACTACCTGACTGACGAGCCTAAGACTGACACAATCTGTGCAAGTATCTGAATAGTCTGTCTGAACTCAGCATTTGAAACTTCACCCTGAGAAACCTGGGTGCGGTTGGTGCCGATTCTAGGGGATCGCGGAGGACTGGTTGGGACAGGTAGAACCCCAACAGGAGCAGTCGGGCCAGAGGTACGAACTCCATTACGAGTCCGCATCCCATGAGTAGGAAGAACCTCTTCAGAATTTCTCCCAGCGGGGACAGAGGTTCCTGCAGAAGTTCCTTGGTCGTTAGTCCATCGTGGAGGCATGATCTGAAATGTGGAAAAGTAGGAGTAAGAAAATTTTCTAAGAACTAGACTTTCTAGCACGAACTTAGAGTATGAAGAAAGGGAAACATTCCTAAATGTCTTGTAGCCTCCCGTTTATAAGTGTGGCGCGCTTCATACCCATAAAAAGGACTCTACTCGACACGGCTTTGTAAACACCCTGGGACCATGAACCATGCTCTGATACTAAGTTTGTCACTACCCAAACCGAGGCCTTAGCAGTGACGGGCTTTCTGAATCAGTGATGGTCCAAGAAGGCCCCTTAGCATTACATCATAAGCATAGTCATAATAAAAGTGCGAAAATAGACCCATAAAAGATAAGATATTCAACTAAAAGATAACAAAAGTCCAAAATCTTGGAATGTAACCTCAAAACAATAACCAACTTGAGTCAACGAAGCCTCTAACATTATGAATAGAAATTCTAGCCGGGACATGGCCCCGAAAATACCAGAGAACCCAAATAGTCTGAATTCAACTGAAAATAAATCTAAGATATATGCCTTCCGAAAGATGGATGGCTCATCACAGGCTAGCTGCAACTCTGAACATATCCTAATGCAGTGCAGAATCTCGGGTAAGTGCTTCGGAACCTACATCATGAAAAGATGTAGCGTCCGGGAACGATCAGTGCGATGAGTACTGGCATGCAACCCGAGCAAAGGGAATCCAAAACAATTTATATAATATAATAATAATAAAAATTAGGAAAAAGCTTCTCAATATAATTCTGTCATAAATGAGGTACGAAATAAAGAACATTTAAAATATAGAATAAAGCAATCATTTGAAATTCTTTACTTCTGAACTATGTAGTTACACCGACATTAAGTAACCCACGGGCAATATAGGTCCAGTACTCCCCAACTGGCGGGGCCTTACTCCATGTTAGCTTCATGGACTGAGATAACATAGTTGGCCAAATCATAACATAATCATAGCTGCATATAACCGCTCGAGGCAAGTATACAATGGTCATCCATATTTCAGGACAAGACCTCCCTACGTCGGCAAATGCGGTTTTCAGTGTTGGTCACATGGATTACACTTTCTCGATAAACTACATACTTCTCTTTAAGCCCAATTAAAACATTTTCATTACATTCAATTATGGAGTCTTTCATTAAGGCATTAAAATGTTGGTATCGTCATACCAAGAACTTGCAAGTCACTCTTATCATGCCAAATCATTATCATTAAACATTCTTTTGTACTCCAAAACCCCGCCTTTAAAATCATAATTGAAATCCTCATAACAATTTTTCAAACCATTTGAATAACATAATACATTCAATGATATAAAGGAAGGGGGAAACATTTATTTATCCTTATGAAGTTTCAAAGCTTTCAAGAGACTACAAATCATGGCTAAAATATATATCAATAATAGTTCATTAATTTCAAATAGCCAATACAGTCTCAAAAACCCCAATTAAAGATTGAATCATTATTCATAAAGAAAAGGAAAAATTCATATCAATCTTTAATAACAAAATCCCCAATCCCTAGTTTCAAAATCACCATCTTAATATACATAATAAATAATAATTACAATTTAGAATAGTATTTGAAATAGGGAGTGTTCAAACATGCCTTTTGATGGAGAGAACTTGAAGAAAGCTTGAATTTTTGGACCTTGAAGCTTGAACTTTAGTTGATTTTTCCCTTTGTATTTAGAGAGGAGATGGAGTACGTTTTTGGGGAAAGAAATACGTTTCTAGGGTTTGGGAGGTGTTTTAGGCTGAAAAGGTCGGATCTCATCATGGTAAAATGACCAAAATACCCCTAGGATGACCCTAAAAAAAAATTCTTGGAATCAGTCCACAACTTGACCTACGTGCCGTGGGTCTATGCCGTGGAAATCAGATTGATTTTTCAGCTTGCAGGATTTGATCCACGATTTGAACCCACGGTTCCGTGGAAACCTATCCACGTCACGTAGGTCGGTTTCACATCACGTGGGTTGGTTCTGTAAGTCACTTTATTAAAAAAAAAAACTTAAATTCATATAATTATATGGGTTCTTGAAGGTTCTAGAATTTTGGGGTGTTACACTTAAGTTCTAATCAAATCATGTTATATATAAAACTTTAACAAAAATAATGTCAAGATACTTATTTCTCTAAATAAGTGAAAAACCTTTACAATAACGGAAATCATATCTCGAGTAACAGTAAACATGTCTTATAACAGTGAGAACATCTCAAATAACCATTTCAGTATCATATCAAGTAAAAGACTTGTCCCACATGAAATTTCAAAGTATTCGGTAACACCTTTTCCTAAAAAATCATCTATAAACTATGTAGGTTATGGAAACACAAATTGTTGTAAGGTTACTACGCATAGTACTTGTGTCGAAATATCAAACTCATCACCTCAAACAATCCGTACGACTTCCATCTATCAATTTATAATCTTTTCATATCTATCTCGTGTTAATTTCCTCGTTTAGGCTAATACATAATAAATTTAGAATACCCAACCCTCTGGATTTCATGTTTGACTCTCACTTTGTTGAATTATATTTACTCATGATTTTTAGTAGTTCAATTAGTTCAATATCTATCGATTGCAACCTATCATACTATTATTTATCCAATTCTTTACCCAAAATTTTCTAAATTTGTGCTTAAAACAACTAAAATAACCTTATTGTCCAACCTATTTTCTTTTGGTGTATGTCGAAATACAAAAATTTATAGCCCAATCATTTAATGTATTCACTCAGTTCATGTTCATGAGAATTTAACAGATTCCTCTATTTCTTTTATTAAACTTTCAATCCCAATTCTATAGTCATGGAATATACAAATCAAATGTATAAACAAAGATTCTGTTTGGATTGACTTTTAACTTTTGACTTAATAAGTCAAAAGCAATAAGTTAGAATTTTTAAGGTTTGCTTTTTTGGCTTTTGATTTTTGGCTTATTTTTATCATTTAGGCTTAAAATCAAGTGTTTATAAATATTTTTTTTATTTTACCCAAACACTACAAGAATATTTAAAAACACATAAAATAAGTTAATCCAAACAGGCTCTAAGTTCAGAAATTTACCTTCCTCTTCTACTTATCACTGTAATTATTTATCAGTGCCTTGAAGTTTTCCTTCCTGCCCCTTTCACTGGAATACAAGACAGAAGCTTTACGTGTTTTCCCTAAAGTGGTTGTCTAAAGCTTCTTCTTCCAGCTTTCGCTGGTACATCAGATAAGGAAAATATTCTAATTTGGTATTAACTTTATCCCATATTTAATATGAGCTATGTATTAATTAATCCTGAGAATATTTTATTCTATCATTTATACTAAAATGATGTGATTAGTGGATTATCATCTCATATGAATGGTGGAATAAAATAGTCTCATGAGATTTTCTAATTCATGAATATCCTACTCATCCTATCTAGTATACTCCCTCCGACCTCCGTTTAAAAGAATGACCTATTTTGACTTGACATATAGTTTAAGAAAATAAAAAAGACTTTGAATTTTATGGTCTTAAAATAATGTTATGTCAAATGTACCAAAATGCCCTTTAATCTTGTGGTCTTAAACATATCATGTGGAAAGTTGAAATTAAAGAATTGCCAAAAAAAAAAAGGGTCACGGACTAAAAAGGAAAGTAGGTTATTCTTTTTGAAACGGAGGGAGTATCAAACTACTCCAAGGTTTTGCCCTTTTTCCTTATTCCCTCCGTCCTTGTCTACCTTACTATAAATAGTTATCCCAAATTTGAAATTACTTGCTCATTTACTAAATAAATTTATAAGTTTAACAAGTTTCTTTTTGAAAGAAGTGAATAAAGAGTAAATTAGTAAAACTATTCATTTTATTTATGATTTCTTAAGAGGCGTATTCAAGAGAAAGTAAACAACTAATATGAGATGGAGGGAGTAGTACGTAATGGGCCAAGGCCCATTGACTTTTTTAGAAGGAAATTACAGCCAATGTTCCTCAAAGTGGTTGGTCTTGAATTTTTGTCCCCCAAAATGTGTAGTCTTGAATTTTTATTCCTACTAAATAAGTTTTAACGTCTGCCTATACGACAAAACTTCTGGTTAATTGTGAAAGTTCATTGTCTTGAAATTCTATGAACATCTGTCCTATGCGCAAGTGTTAGAATATCTGCCTTATAGGCAAGAGTTATTAAGTGGGGCTCAAAAATCAAGATTACCCCTTATGGAAACCATTTTTGTAAGACTTTTTTTATGAGGGATAAAATATTAAGACCAACCTATTTTAGGGTCATTTCTGAACTTAACCTATATATGTCCTTTTTAAGTAAAGGGTATTACAGGTAATGATAGGAAACCACTTTGACAAGAGGGAGTTGCTCAGATAGTAAACACTCGTTACTTCCAACTAGGAGTTTGTGAGTACGAGTCACCAAAGAAGCAAAAGGGGTGGGAGCTCCTAGGGAGAGGTAAAAACATAAATAAAAAATAAAGAAGGAAACCACTTCTGGCGGGAAAATAAATAGAATAGAGAAAGCAAGTGATACTCACTCCGTTCACTTTTACTTGTCACTTTTTGACATAGCACACCCATTAAGAAAATAATAATTGATATGACTATTTTGTTAGGATTTTTGCCCTGATTTTCTTACCAAATTTAAGTTTTACTTTTCTTGAAAGGAAAATAAAAATAACACCATAATTACTTTTACTTTTCCTAAAAAGAAAATATAAAACTCTTCCATATTTGGCTAACCTCTTTCTTGGAGAAAATGTTTTGAACCTCTATAAATAAAAGACCTCTCTTCTCATACCATAACACAATAGCATCCACAATGTAGTCCTTAAAGAGTTTTGATTAGAGGGAGATTATTCTCCCAATAGTTTTTATGTTTTTTTATATTAGTTTTAATATGTGGGTCGTTTGACTGAACCATATTAATAATATGCTTTTTAATATGTTTTTTTTGGTCATCTAAATTATTGCCTTTATGGTTTGTAATTATTAGCTTCCGCATGACGCCCAACCGATTTCGAACCCAACAAGTGGTATCAAAGCCTATGGTTCAAAGGTTTGATGGTTCAAATTAAAGACATATCAAAATCAAAGTTGCAACCAATTTGGTGATAGTGAAGATTTTCTTTTGTCAAAAAAAAAAGAAGAAGTCCAACTACATGTGGAGAAGAGGTTTTAACTATATTTTCAACAATCTTGTTGCTACATATTTAAAAACAAAAATACTTTTAACTCTGCAAATGATTCACTTTTAACCCTGCAAAGGTTCATTTTTAACCTGAAAGGGCTCCAATGCTTTTAACCCGAAAGGGCTCCAACATTTTTAACCCGAAAGGACTCCAAAATTTTTAATCCGAAAGGGCTCCAATACTTTTAACCCGCAAGAGTTCCATTTTTAAACATGTCAAACAACAGTGATGAAGATTATGTGAAGAACAAAAAGCATGCACGTGATATGAAGAAGACGGATCAAGTTTTGTCAAGAAAATCAAGCCAAAAAAGAGAGATTTGTTAGGATTTTTGTCCTGATTTTCTTACCAAATTTAAGTTTTACTTTGCTTGAAAGGAAAATAAAAGTAATACCATAGTTACTTTTACTTTTCCTAAAAGAAAAATATAAAATTCTTTCATATTTGGCTAACTTTTGAACCTTTATAAATAGAAGACCCCTCTTCTCATACCATAACACAACAATATCCATAATGTAGTCCTTAAAGAGTTTTTATTAGGGGGAGATTATTCTCCTAATAGTTTTTATGTTTTTTTATATTAGTTTTAATATGTAGGTTGTTTGACCCAATCATATTAATAATATGTTTTTCAATATGTTTTTCTTTGTCATCTAAATTATCGCCTTTATGGTTTGTAACTATTAGCTTCCAGATGACGCCCAACAGATTTCAAACCCAACATATTTTACCATACTACCTCTATTAATTGATGTTTAGAGTAATATGTCTTGAATATGGTTTGGAGCATAAACAATTAATGTTAAGAGTAAAATAGAAAAAAATTCTTTTGTCTTTTCTTGATACGTCAAAAGTGACAAGTAAAAATAAAAATTCAATCAGTAAAATAGTGACAAATAAAAGCGAACGGAGGAAGTACAAGTGAAGACAAATATCCGATATCCTTTGATCTAACTACTCAAATTCATGTTGCGTAGAGGTATGAATTTCTTTCACCTTTACCAAAATCAGTTTGTTTTTAACTTTCATCAGGTAAAGATAAAGCTGTACCCACTATTTTTATTCATTGACTCGGAGAGAAAAAGAGAAAGTGAGAGGAGTACCTGTTATCTGGACAAATGAAGAAACCTTGCGAGAGGCATTTGAGGCCATTAATGCCAAATCTCGAAGGAGTAGAAGAATCAGCTGTTAGCTCATTGTTCTCCATCATCGTCAGTCGACTGCTACTTGTCAACGATTTCATACTATCTCACTATGTCAAGTTTCTCTTCTTCTTCATGCAGTGAACACAAAATCATCAGAAAAAAATCAGCAAGCTCAGCTAATTTGGATTGATTTCTCTGTTGTTTATGCTGAAACTGAATCGATTTATTGCGAATTTCACTGTGTCCGTTACTCTTCTTCTTCCTTCTTCAAACACAAAATCATCAGTAAAATTCGAAAATTCAGCTAATTTGAATTGATTTCTCTCTGTGTATGCAGAAACTGAATCGATTTTCGTCGAATTTTACTATGTCTGTGACTTTTCTTCTTCTTACAGTAAACACAAAATCACCAGGAAAATTACTTCTCTGTTGTGTCTGTAGAAACTGAATCGATTTTTTGCGAATTTCATTGTGTCCGTTACTCTTCTTCTTCTCACAGTAAACACAAAATCATCAGAAATATTTGTAAATTAAGCTAATTTGGATTGATTTCTCTGTGTGTATGAAGAAACTGCATCGATTTTCTGCGAATCTTTACTCTGCGATTTTCTACATCCTTCCATTTAAACTCTAGGTGTCTTCCAATATAAGCTACTGAAAGGCTACATAAATGTTTTAAAAAAATCACTACAGAACAAATTAGTATAAAGGAAATTGACATATTTGAATTTTAAATATTTTATTAACTTTAGCTTTTTTGTGCATTTTCATAGATTAACCACATGTTAAGGCTTAATATATAGTGGAGGATGATGTTGGATTGCTTCAATCCAACGGCTTTAACATAAACCAATGCTCCTCCACATCAGTTTTAGCATTAAACTAACTTTAAGAATATTTTAGTTATTTACTTGTTACTCACTCTGTCCCTCTTTACTTGTCCACTATTGACTTGACACACATATTAAGAAACAATAAATAATAGAGATAATTTTACTATATCACTCTTTGAATATAATAAATTTAATGCCTTGGGAAAAGAAATTGAGTGATAAATAATATTTAATAATAAGGGTAAAATTGGTAGAAAAAAGTAAATTATACATTAATTTTTCAAACTGGACAAATATTGTTGGACATCTATTTCTAGTATGATGGACAAGTATTGCTGAACAGAGGGAGTATAACAAATACACCCTCATTTGATTCCCGAGGTGGTTGGTTGAGTATTATGTGAATTTTTCGTTTAGAAAAGTTGAAAAGTTGATATAGTTGACTTTAGTCAACATTCGTAGAAGTTGAACTTGTATCGAAATTTCGTCAGCGCCGTTTATCCCGGAACATGATTTTTGAATTAGTAGGTCTATAATTGGTTCGAGTCACAAGGTATTCGGATGAGTTTTGGAAGAGTTTGAGTTTTGAAAGTTGAAAACTTAAGAGAGCTGACCAAAATCAATGGTTGATATTAGAAAGGTAACTTTCAAATTTTGACGAGTTCACTAGGTCCGGAAAGTAATATTTAGTATAGTTAAATTACTAAAGTCCCCTTTTAAATAACCTAATCTAAAGCCTCAAGCCCCATTCAACTAATAACATATTACTATTTCATATTATATCCTGCAGAGGTGGAGCTAAAGGGAGAGGCGAAGGGGGTTCTATAGTCGAATTTCCTTCAACAAAAAATTATACAATTATATATTAGGAGAAAATAAATTTTGTTGGTTATATATGAATTGTTGAATGTCTGACATAAAGAGAACATTTCAGTTTCGTGATATAAGGGGTTCAAAATTTGTTGTACATAATAGGAACAAAGTACTATAATTCGTTTCCGCTTACAGATTTGTGGTACCTGGTATTTTTTTTCAATTTCCCTTATAGTATGATTTATATATAGCTTCGTTACTGATATCTCTTAAAAAGTGATCAATATATTTTCTTATAAATTATTGCATGTATGTATTAGACACGTTATTTTTAATATATATATATAAATTTCAAAAATAAAACTCATGATTGTTAAGAAGACACAAAAGTAGAAAACACGAGAACTAGTGCCGCTCATGGTAACATTCATATATTCTTTTACCAAATTGATATTATATATACTCCCTCCGTTTCATTTTACTTGGCCTCTTTTGACTTAGCACACCCATTAAGAAAACATTAATTAGAAGTGTATTTTATAAAATTAACCTTATTAATGATGTTTTGAAACTCTAAATCTAACTATTACTATTTTCATTAGTTATTTAATTCTGAGGATAATATGGGAAAGAAGTAATAAAACACTCTTGATTTGCGAAAATGGACAACTCGTTTGAAACAAACATATTTAGAAAGAAAGCCAAGTAAAATGGAACGGAGGGAGTAATATTTAGTGAAAGTTACATAACTTTTTTAATTAGAAAAATTAGTTTCATGATTTTCGTGCAATAAACCATAAGTTTAATGACTTTTGTGTGATTATTAGGGGTTTGTCTGCTAGTGGGAGTGACAAATCTATATCTATATCTATATATAATATAAAGGAAGGTCATAGATAAGGTGATATAACATTCCTCTATGGTCTCCATTTATATTTATCTTTTATTTTTTTTGCCTTTTTTTTGGGACTTTTCTTAATTTTTTTTATCCTATTTCTTAATGTATTTCATGGTAATAACAAGAAATGACTATAATTAATTAATACTCTTCTTATTGATGAACTAATTTATTGAGTTAAATTCAAAATGTCCACATACTAATGAATTCGTTTTTATTGTTCCAAGTTCCAACCACTCAAATTCCTTATTTATGGAGGAAAAAATATAAGAAAAGTCTTAAGCAATTAAAATAATATAAATATAACCACAATTTTTGATACCAACCGATGCAAAATCTATATATATATAATATAAAGCTAGGTATAAAAAAGAGTGATGTGACACCTCTCTTTGACCAAAAATCCTATTTATCTTTTTTTTCTTCAAATTTTTGTTAATTTTTTCTATTTATCTGTTTCATATTATTGTACAAAAATGAATGTGTCAATTACTACTCTTCCATTTATTTTTATTCTTTAATCTTTAATATAAAAACTTAATGGTCTTTATTTTCAAAACTCCCATGACTTTTCAAGATCATAACTCCTAAATCTTTAATAGTCATGTTCATGATAAAAAAATCAGCTTATTTGGATTGATTTCTCTATGTAGGCAGAAACTGAATCGATTTTCGTCGAATTTTACTATGTCTGTGACTTTTCTTCTTCTCACAGTAAGCACAAAATCACCAGGAAAATTCAAAAAGTCTGCTAGTTTACATTAACTTCTCTGTTGTGTACGTAGAAACTGAATCGCTTTTCTGCGAATTTCACTGGTTTCATTCTTCTTCTTCTTCTTCTTCACGTAGTAAACACAAAATCATCATAAATATTTGTAAATTAAGTTAATTTGGATTGATTTCTCTGTGTGTATGAAGAAACTGCATCAATTTTTTGCGAATCTTTACTCTACGATTTTCTACATCCTTTGATTTAAACTTTAGATGTCTTCCCATATATAGGAGTTAATATCTTAAAAGTTCATTAAACTTTGGGAAATTAGCTAGCATTGTATCAATAAAATCACTCAATTTAAGGATTTTATTTTTTAAAATCACTCAACTACATTTATCATTTAATTTTTTTTTGGCAAAATAACTTATTTTTTATGTCATGTAAACATGGATCCCATATTAAAGAATTTATTCCTTATTATTACTATTATGAAATTAAAAGGATTAAAACAAATATCCTTAATGTATTAGAAATGATTTTGAAATGTCCTTCTTCCACTTATTTGGATAAAAAATGCATCTAACGTTAATTTTAAGTCTAGAAATGTCCCTCTTTTAACAAAATCTTACGTAAAATATATAACTTTTTAAAATTAAATATGTGATATTGTTTTATTGGTTCACATACAATTAAACTCAAATTCATTTACAATCAATCCAAACACATTTTTAAATGGTACAACACTTCTTCCTCCTCATCCAACCTAGGAATTTCGAGAAAAATTCACAGTGAATAGACAAACAAAAATATTTATCTGCTCATTCAATAGATCAATGCGAATGCAAGTTAATATACTTGCCAGCCTAACAAAACTGCTTTATTTTGTTACATTGTTTCATTGTTTTATACTATGTCTTTGATAGGAAGAAATAATGTATATTAACACAAACATAACTGAATTTACTATCCAAGATTATCCATCAAGGAGAAAAAAAAAAGAATTATTATATTTTTACAAAAGCGTGCAAGTACAACTAATTAACTGTGAATTTTCTTCGAAGTATGAGGATGAATCTCTATTCGTGAATTTCCTCGAAGGTCCTATGCTAGATCACTTGGACGAGGAGGAAGAAGTTTGGGTCTGTTTGATTCGAGTTTAATTACACTTGGACCAATAAAAATATTGTCACATATTTATTATAAAAAATCATATATTTGTTTAAAAAAAGAGGTATTTTTAGACTTAAATTAACGTTGGTGGCATTTTCGATCCAAATAGATAGAATGAGGCATTTTAAAACCATTTATAATATTTTAAGTACATTTTTACCCAACTTTTCCGCAATAATACTAAGGAATAAATAATAATAAGAAGAAGATAAAAAATAATTAATTTTGCCATGCTAAATTTTTAAATGATAAATGTAGTTGAGTGATTTTAAAAAAATAAAAGTCTTAAGTTGAGTGATTTTATTTATACAAAGGAAAGTTCATTGACTTTGCTTTGTATAATTTCCTAAAGTTCAATAACCTTTTGAGATATTGACTCCCCATATAAGCTACTGAAATGTTTTAAAAGAATCATAACATATAAAACAAATTAGTATAAAGGAAATTGACATATTTGAATTTAAATATTTTATTAACTTTAGCTTTTTTGTGCATTTAGATAGATTAACCCCATGTTAAGTCTTAATATAGTGGAGGATGATGTTGGGTTGCTTTAATCCAACAGCTTTAACATAAACCAATGCTCCTCCACATCAGTTTTAGTATTATACTATAACTTTTAAGAATATTTTACTCCCTCCGTCCATCAATAGTTGTCCACTATTGACTTGACACAAAAGTTAAGAAACAGTAAATGATAGGGGTAATTTTACCATATCACCCTTTGAGTATAATTAATTCAATGATTTGAAAAATGTATTGGGTAATGATGGTAATTAATAACTAAGAGTAAAATGGGTAGAAATGGGTAAATTATCCATTAGTTTTTCAAACCGGACAAGTATTGTTAGACATATATTTTTAGTATAGTGGACAAGTGAAGATGGACGGAGAGAATAGTTATTTACTTGCTAAAAATATACACCCTCCTTTGGTTTCCAAGGTCGTTGGTTGAGTATTGGGTAATGACGGTAATTAATAACAAATACGGTGCGCGACAACCTTGTCAATCTCTCCATTCCCCTGAATCATAAACCCAAGATACTTGAAACTATTTCTCTTCTTAATGGCCTGAGAATCCAGCTTCACTACCACATCAGTCTCATGCGTCAAATCACTAAACTTACATTCCAAGTACTCCGTCTTGATCCTGCTCAACCTAAACCCTTTAGAAAAAAATAAATGAATAACAGAGAAATTAAGACTTTGAGGCGTGAAAAAAAAATACTATCTTGTAAAAGTTATTATTTGTATATACTTTAATGATTACAAGCAATTCTCTATCAAGATACAACAAAACCTGAAATCATACATGCAAGTTTAGCGCGCTACTTCAGGGATGTAGTCGTATTTATAGAATTTGAAAAGGAGACTATTCCTGAAAATTGTTCCTTGTACAAATGGTCACAATGGTCTGTTTTATTTAAAACTAGGGAACTTGCTAAGCTTCGCACAGTTACGAAAAACATTAGTAAGGGGGTATTTGGATTGACTTATTTTAAGTGTTATTGACTTTTAAGTCGTCTTTTTTTTTTTCGGGGGGGGGGGGGGGGGGGGGAGGGGTTGAGAAAGACAAAAGGTATTTTTAAGCACTTACTTTTAAGCTAAAAAGGTACAAAAATAAGTTAAAATCCATAAGTTGGACAAAGTTAGGTATTCCCAACTTACGGTTTTTAGCTTTTAGCTTATAAGCTACTCTAAAAAAGTTAATCCAAACACCCCCTAAGTTTAGAAATAACTTATCTTTAAATTTAATTAAGATTGAAGAATTTTTTTAAAAAAACTATAGAAATAAGAAAATGATAAAATCATAATACAAATATTTTAGTAGAACTGAATTTTAAACAAGGCTTAAGTAATCTACTGCCTCTTAAAGTTGTCCACAAAATTCACTTAGATACCTCAACCCAACCTTATACATATTGAACATACTTCTCCTTCCCCTTCTTTTTCCGGCCATCATCTCTTCAACAACTTTAGCTTGTTTGCCGAAAATAATGGAGTCACAACAACCACCATACATTTCTCTTCCTCATTCGTTTCTTATGAAAAATTAAATCTAAACCTAAATCAAATATAAAAATGAACAAAATAGATCCTAAAACAAGAAGAAAAAGTTAAAAAAACAGGAGGAGGTTTGATTAGATTAAAGAAAAGGAGTGGGGAAGAAGATAGAAAGGGGACGTCGGCTACAAGTTTAGCTAGGTTTAAATTAGTTTATTCTTTTTTTTACTTATAATTATTGTTTAATAATTATTTTAGATCTCAATGGCACATGTCATTTTTTAATTAGTCATTTTGTCATGTCACTATGAGTGTATCAAACACACTTTACATTAGCTGTAAATTTTAACTAAAAAAGGTGTTCAATAGGTATAAGGCTGGGTTGAGGGGTCTGAGTAAATTTGTTGACAACTTTAAGGTGCCGCAGATGACTTAAGCCTTTAAACAAATTGCATTTTTGATTAGGACTGATTCGATCTCATATGGTTCCATATCATTGCTTTCACAGGGCATGTGTATATTTTTACATGCTCTTGAGGATTCGTTGTCCCGTCATATTTTGGGATGTCCACCATTTTGAATCGTTTGGAAATCAATTTTGGAGTCGTGCTCGGTAAGAACGACAGTTGCACGTATCTCCTTGAGTCTGGGCCTTTCAAGACCGGTCAGAGCTTGGAATTTAATCCATGCGAGTGTAGATTTCTTTTTCATTTCAGTCCATATGGTTAGTCAGTGATATTAGAAAATTCATGATTTCGGATGACTCTGCGTTAGTGATATTAGGCAATTCATGATTTTGGATGACTCTGCGTTGCTAGAAGCAGTAATATTGTTTTCTCCATGATCTTCTACCATGATACGATGAGGCAATTATTCCTATCGTGATACCTCCGCATCTGTCGTAACCTTCTTTTGTAAACCTATTTTGCTGTTTGGTGAGTATTCAATATGACAAAGAATTTTACAGAATCGGACCTAGCGACTGTTGGATTCTATGTTGAAATGTGAATGGAAAATGGAGGAAACAAATAGAGAGCAAATGTGAATTGTGTTTTCACTTTAAGGAAGAAGTGTTCTACCATATTGGTGGAAGAAAGAGACATTCTTATGCTTAAATATAGAAGCATTACTCCATGTTGTTAGTGAGGTAAGAAGAAGGCAAGCCTCACACCGTCGTCGTCATCGCTTGCTCGACTTTGGCTTCGACTTCGGATTTGGATTTGGATTTGTCAAATGATCGATTAACAGACTATGTTTTTGGACAAAATTTATTTGAAACTTAAGAGTTAATGATTTTTAATCCAAAAATCTGATTTGAATGTTTCTCCATTTGTCGACGCATATGTGCATATGGGAGCATATCAAAACGCACATTGAAGGGACGCGGTCCTTCGGTTCACTATTTGAAAATGAAAAGGCTGACGTGCGCATGCATATTGACATCTGCGAACGCATATGTGTCCGTAGATGCCAACACATATCAAACTATAACTTTCTATTTTTGTACAAAGCGCGACATGTGGCCGCATGTCATCATGTGCAGACGCAATGGGTCCGCATATGGACCAGTAGTTTCAAAATAGCGCAACTCTTCACAAACCATTGCTTCTTTTCTGAAGCAAAAACTTTTGGCTATAAATATCTGATTTTTCCTCAGGTATTGGAATGAAATTTTAAAGTTGAAATACTCCTTTTTTTTACAAAACTCTAGTGTGATTTACTGCCGTTGAGTGAGTTTGTTGTTCAGCAGAATTTGAGGTACTGCCATTCTGCTGAAGTGATTCATTTTATCCTGGTAGAATATATTCCATAACCTAGGGTACTTGAGGGAAGTAATTTTCTTAAGGACACACTGTGAATACAGTGGACTTGAATCTTCCAATCTTCATCTCTTTCTATAAGTTTGGTTTTTCTATTTTTCAGAAAATAGTTTGAACTTCTTTATTGTCCTGGAGTTGTTCTTGAACTTCATATTTTAAATAAAGATTTTATTTAACTCAAAAATAACAGTCTCAAGGAAATTATAAAATGTATTTGTTTAATCTGTTTTGTGTCTGATTTTATGGAGACTAAAATCTTTTGATTTTCTACTTCCTCGGTTTGAAGGAAATAAAAACTTCACCGAGAAATTAGATTGAAAATTTGATTTGAAGAATATAAAAACTTCATCGATTCATTAAGCTCTCTATATTGGTTTCTGGAGTTTAAAACCTATGAGTTTCTACTCCGTTTGAATTTTATTCTGATTTGAAGAACATAAAAACTTCGTCAGGTTTCAAAGTTCATTCAATTAGCTATTTTAAGAACATAAAAACTTCATTGTTGACTAGAAACATTATGTATAAAGATTAAGTCTTTATTGTTAGTATTCTGAAATATTAAATCATTTGTCAAAGATTGACATGAAAATGACAAATGAAACTGACCAACAAATTGCTTTGGTTGTGAATGGTGCTATCAAAATGGCAACTAATATTATATCATTAAGCCATTTAGATGTTGCTCAAGCAATGGTCGGCAGAGAAACCAAAAAAAATTTCTTGTATAAACTTTAAAGTTTGGCAGCAAATGATATTCTTTTGGCTAACCACTTGAAATGCAAAGGTTCACAAGTAGAGATCCTCATGTTCCTGAAGAAGGAATGCTTGAAAACCAATTTTCTGGTTTGGAAGATCTTGTGATTTGTCTCAAGATAGAAGAGGACAATAAGTTGCATGAGAAATCAGCAACAATGGGTGCAAATCTTGTTAAAAATGACGCTACACATAATAAGAACAGGAAGAAGTCTTTTGAAAAAGAGAAAGAGCAGCACAAAAAGGGTTCAAAGGAAAGTGCTACAATTGTAGTAAAGTTGGCCACAAAGCTCAGAATTGTCAGGTTTTGAAGAAGAACAAGAAAAGAAATTAGATAAACATGGTGGAAGCAACTGAAAAGATTGAAAATTCGTGTGCTATTATCACTGAATTCAATCTAGTTGAAAATCCAAATGAATGGTGGTTTGATTCAGGAGCCACTCAATATGTTTGTGCGGACAAAGAAACTTTTGCTACTTATGATACCGATGGTCCGAAAGAAGTGATTTTCATGGAAAATACTACAACAACCAATGTTGAAGGAAGTGAGAAGATATTTCTAAAGACGACTTCCATCAAGGTGTTGACTCTTGACAATGTTCTCCAACTATTCGGAATAACTTAGTTTCCACAACACTTCTCATTAAAAATGGATTTAAGTGTGTGTGTTTGTTTCGGAGAAAGTTGTAATAAGAAAGAATAAAATGTATGTAGGAAAGGGCTACCTCAACGAGGGTCTTTTCAAACATGATGTAATGACTGTTGAAATGAATAAAGCCAAGGCTTCTTCTTACTTGCTTGATTCTAATGATTTGTGGCATGGTCATTTAGAACGTGTCAGAACCTTGCAAAAACTGATTAGTTTAGAAGTTTTACCTAACTTTGAGTGCAATAAGTCACAATGGCAATCATATGTTGAATCTAGGTTTGCTAAGCATCCTTATAAGTCTGTTGAAAGGAATTCCAATCCCTTAGAATTGATTCACACAGATATTTGGTGATATGAAGTCAACACCATCTCATGGTGGGAAAAAGTAGTTCATAACTTTTATTGACGATTGAACTAGATATTGTTATGTTTATTTGTTGAATAGTAAGGATGAAGCAATAGAAACATTTAGGCAATATAAAACTGAAGTTGAAAATCAGTTAGATAAAAAGATTAAAATGATAAGAAGGGATAGGGGTGGAAAGTATGAAGCTCCTTTTGCAGAGATATTTTTGAAAAATGAAATTGTCCATCTAACTGTTGTCCCCTACTCATCTTAATCTAATGGAATCGAGAAAATAAAAAATCAAACATTGAATGAAATGATGAATGCCTTACTTATAAGTTCAGATTACCGCAAACTTGTAGGGAAAGACTACCCTTACAACAAACCAAATACTCAATAGAGTGCCCTATGACAAGACACAATCTATTCTATATGAGAAATGGAAAAGAAGAAAACCCAACTTGAAATATTTCAAAGTGTGGGGGGTGTCTAGCCAAAGTTCAAGTTCCTATACCCAAAAGATAAAGATAGGACCAAAAACTATGGACGTTGTTTTCATTGGATAGGCTACAAATAGTAAAGCATGTCGATTTTTGGTTCACAAAGTCAATATCCGAATATTCATGACAATACGATAATTGAATTAGATAATGTTGAGTTCTTTGAACACATTTGTCCGTATAAAACTAGATATGAGATATCTAGTGAAGGGTCTAAACAACCTCGGGAAGAACCAAAGGAGAATGTACAATGAAGAATAATATTCAAGGCGTAATAAACAACAAAAGACATCTACTTCCTTCGAATCTGATTTTGTAACATTTTTTCTTGAAAATGAGCCTCAAACATTCAAAGAAGTCATATCTTCTGCACACTTATCCTTTTGGAAAGAGGCTGCCAATAGTGAGATTGATTCAATCTTGAACAACCATACTTGGGAGTTAGTATTTTCTTCTAGGAAATAAATTTTTACGTTCAAAATGGATCTTCAAAAAAAAAAAAAATGAAAGCTGATGAAACTATTGACAAATACAAGGCAAGACTTGTCATTAAAGGTTTTAGACAAAAAGAAGGTCTTGATTATTTTGATACATACTCGACAGTAACAAGGTTGGTTGCATTAGCTGCGGTATATGGTCTTGAAATCCATCAAATGGATGTAAAAACGGCTTTCTTAAATGGAGAATTGGAGGAAGAAATTTACATGGAACAACCTGAAGGTTTTGTGGTTTCTGGCAAAGAAAGAAAAGTGTGCAAACTTGTTAAGTCACTTTATGGACTAAAACAAGCACTCAAACAGTGGCATGCAAAATTTGACTAAATCATATTGGCAAATGGATTTAAGATTAATGAGTGTGACAAATGATGTTTACATTAAAGACATTCCAAATCACCAAATCATTGTTTGTTTGTATGTTGATGACATGTTGATCATCAGTAGAGACATTTCTGACATAAATGCTACTAAGCAAATGCTAGAGATCAAATTTAATATGAAAGACCTTGGAGTTGCTGATGTGATCTTACGGATAATAATTCATAGGAATCCACAAGGTTTAGCATTGTCACAGTCTCATTACATTAAAAAGGTACTTGACAAATTCAAGTATTTGGATTTCAATATTGCCAAGACACCAATAGATGTGAGCTTTGCACTTCAAAAGAATGAAGGTGAAAGTGATTCACAATTGGACTATGCAAGAGTGTTGGGAAGTTTGATGTATATCATGAATTGTATGCGACCAAATATAGCATAAGCTATTAGGGGCCGTTTGGTTACTGGCTAGAGTTATGCAGATATTAGTTATGTTGGAATAAGTTATGCAGGTTTTAGTTATGTAAGAATAAGTTATGCAGGTATTAGTTATGTAGGAATAAGTTATGCAAGTAGTAGTTATGTAGGTATTATTTATACGAGCTAATATTTATTATACCCATAGTGAGGTTTTTGTTTTTAAAAAGGATTTTATTTACACATATGGAAGAGTTTAATTTTTAATAGTACAAATTAAAAATTCAACAATTTAATTAAGTTTAAATAAATTATGAACAAACTATTTAAATCATTAAGCGAAAACTTATCGCCAGTGATTTGCTTAACCAGTTCACTGGATTGAGGCGGGAAAAAAAAAATCATGTGGGACAATGGGAACAAATACAAATACAACAATTAATTAAATAAATACACAAAATAAATAAAGCAATATTTTAAAAGTAAATTGATAGGGGTAAATGTGTAATTTTTTTATTTAATCCATGTATAACTAATACCCATATAACTTATTCCATCTTTTATCCCACATAAAATTATACATAGATTCCCTCATAAGTTATGTAAGTATTAATTATGTAGGATTACAAAAACACAACCAAACACCGTATAAAACTAATACATGAATAGCTTTTATACAACATTTGAAAACCTACCAACCAAACATTATATAAAATTAATACATGAATATTTTTTTATCTCTCATGCTTACCAAACAATGTATAAAATTAATATATGAATAACCAAGTTATTCATGTATTAGCTTTGGTCTCATCCCATAACCAAACGGTTCCTTAGTAAATTGAGTCGGTTCACAAGTAATCCCAATCAAACTCATTGGATGGCAATGAAAAGAGTTTTAGGGTATCTAAAACATACTCAGAATTATGCTTTGCATTATAACAAATATCCAGCTGTAATTGAAGGATATAATGATGCAAGTTGAATCACTGGGTCAAATGAAATAAGATCTACATGTGGGTATGTATTTACTCTTGGTGGAGGAGCAGTCTCTTGAAAATCATCCTAACAGACATGTATCGCTTTCTCTACAATGGAATCAGAATTTATCGCTTTAGATAAGGTGGGTGATGAAGTTGAATGGCTCCGAAATTTCTTGAAAGATATTCCTTTTTGGCCCAAACCTTTGGCACCAGAATGCATACACTGTGATAGTCAAGCTGCAATAGGTAGGGCAGGGAACATGATGTATAACGAAAAATCTTGTCACATAAGAAGGAGACATAAAACCGTTAGAGAACTAATCTCAGGTGGAATTATCACGATTGACTATGTGAAGTCAAAGGATAATGTGTCGAATCCCCTTACAAAAGGCCTAGCTAGAGAGGAATTTGAAAGATCATCAAAGAGAATAGGTTTAAGGCCAAGGATAAGTCATCATGGTGGTAACTCTACCTAGTAGACTGGAGATCCCAAGAGCTAGGTTCAAGGAGATCAAACAAAGTTGTGACTGAAGGTTCAACATTGTCAAATAACTCAACCCATTCTCATAATGAAGATAATGTTCAGGAAATAAGGATAAGGCTTAAGGTTTGAAGCTTTTTAATGGTTTCTAAGTTTGGCAAGTATGACCACATAATTTATCTATAGGACTAAACGTTTAGGAATCACCTATGTGAGTGTGAAGTGGAAGCCACTTCAAGGAGAATGATAGTAAAGGCCTATTCTCTAAGCACTCATAAAATCAGGTAGTGTTCATGGCTCAAATAAATAAAACTGTGAGAACCATAAACGAAAAAGGCTAGTTGTGTACTTGTATTGTCTAGATGTACAACAAAGTTTGACAGTTCAAAAATATCACATCTACCTATTGACCTAGTGCATTCGATGTAAGTTCATACTGAAATTTCAAAGAGAAACCAACTAATCCAGATGCAATTAGTCTTCGCTTGTAAATCACACACTTGTCCATATATTTTTTGATCTAATATCCATTCCCCATTCATGTGGGGGATTGTTGGGTTCTATGTTGAAATGTGAATGGAAAATGAAGGAAATAAATAGAGGAAAAAAGTAAATTGTGTTTTCACTTCCCACATTGATGGGAGAAAGAAACATTCTTATGCTTAAATATAGAAGCATTACTCCATGTTGTTAGTGAGGTAAGAAGAAGGAAAACCTCGCTCCATCGTCGTTGTCCCTCGCTCAGATCGACTTTGACTTCAACTTCGGATTTGGATTTAGATTTGGATTTGTCAAATGATCGATCCAAAGACTATCTTTTTGGATAAAATTCATTTGAAACTTAAGAGTTAATGATTTTTAATCAAAAAATCTGATTTGAATTTTCCTCCATTTGCGGACACATATGTGCATGTGGAACGCATATCAAAACGCACATTGAAGGGACGCGATCCTTCAGTTCACTGTTCGAAGATGAAAGGGTTGACTTTAGCGTGCATATGGACATATACGGATGCATATGGGTCCGCAGATGCCAACGCATATCAAATGATAACTTTCTGTTTTTGTACAAAGTGCGATATGTGGCCGCATGTCATCATGTGCGGATGCATATGGATCCGCATATGGACCCGACATTTCGAAATAATGTAACTCTTCACGAACTATTGCTTTTTTTCTAAAGCAACATCTTTTGACTATAAATATCTGATTTTTTCTCAGGTATTGGAACGAAATTTGAAGTTAAAATACTCCTCTTTCTTAGAAAACTCAAGTGTAATTTGCTACCGTTGAGTGAGTTCATTGTTCGACAGAATTTGAGGTACCGCCATTCTACTAAAGTGATTCATTTTATCCTGAGAGGATATATTCCATAACCTCGGGTACTGGAGAGGAATAATTTTCTTAAGGACACACTGTGAATTCAATGGACTTGAATCTTCTAATGTTCATCTCTTTCTATAAGTTTGATTTTTTTATTTTTCAGAAAATAGTTTAAACTTCTTTATTGTTCTTGAGTTGCTCTTGAACTCGATTCAGTTGTTCTTGAACTTGTTGTTGAAGTTCATATTTTAAATACAAATTTTATTTAACTCAAAAATAACAGCGACTCTAGTTGTGTTTTGGTCATTGTTGTCTTTGTCCTATTGGGTTTGATCATGGTGAAAATCCTCCTGCTTATTTTCCACTATGATCGAACCAACCTCGTTTGCGAGATTGTCTTCGACATGGTTGGCATTGGCATTAATTGATCACTATTTCTAATTCCAGACGTTAGATCGGTGGATTACTTCACTTCACGCAACAAAGTTTGTTAGTAATTAAGAGTCTAGAGAGACCAAATCAATACTACAATTATCCCTACGATGGGCGTCAAACGCTTTACCCTAAAAAAGGTATAATTGAATTTGAAATAATAGACTTAAGAATAACAAAGCTGAAACAAAAGTAAATGGTATTAGCTAGAAAGAATTCGATGCCTTTACCCAGGGAGTAGCTCTTCAAGAGATGATTATCAAGCAATAACCCCTCAATAATCTATCTATCTATCTATATCTATATCTATATATCTATATATATATATATATATAAAGGTTAGAAATGTGGTGATGTGGCATACTTCTAAGGCCTCCATTCATAGCTATTTTTTTTTTCATTTTTTTTTTTCAATTTTTCCTACATAATCTATTGACTAATTTATTTGAAAAAGTCTTACAAAATAAATGTTTACTTAAATCCCACGTATGAGTAATCAATTGAAGTTTTAAAGACAAACCAATAAAATACCCAATAACCTTTCCGTTATCAGCCCAAATTATCAATTTACAAAATCTTTTTCTATTTATCTTCTTTTTTATCTCTCTAGGTCTTGTGTTTTTTCCTTTATTTTCTTGCCGTAAAATTTCATAAAAACTAAAGATAATTTTTTTTAATCATTAACACCATTAATCACTTTGCCTAAAACCTTTCTCTATTCCCATTTAAAGATATTATTATATTACAATTAAGACACTTAATACCAATATCAGTTACAATTTTATTGATTGCTACATTATTCTTTTAATTCAATTTTTTTCAATTAAGTCACATATTTATTGATTATACTATAAATACTAGAGCATATCTTCTCCACCAACTACAAGAATGTTTTCTTTTCTTCCTTTTTGTCTATGCCTACAGTGTGGAATGTCTTTTATTATTTACAGTGTGGAAGATAAAATGAGCATATGACAATGTTGGGGATTCAACTTCAAACTTAGATGAGTACAATATCTATTTTATGTTATTCTTCTCATTTTTGTTTGTTTGATATCTCTTATTTATCATTTTGATATCTCTTATTTATCGTTCTTTCTCATATTTTTTTTGTTGTGTGTGTGTGATTTTTTTCCTCACTATTGATGATTTAACCATACTTATTATTTTACGCATATTTTTTGTGAATAATTTTTATTGCTTACAAACGGTGGAAGATAAGATGAGCATATGTCAATATTTGGAGATTTAAATTCAAGTTTGATGAACACACTTTTGTAAGATTTAAATTCAATATATATGGAAGATAAGATGAACATATGGCAATATATAATTATAGTGTGAAATGAAATGTAATAATTTCACATTTTGTTTGGTATAGGAGTATTTTATTTTAAATTTTAGGAATGATGTATTAAAATCTTCTCGAACTTCGTGCATAGTGGGAGTTTTAGTGCACTGTGATTTACAATTATAAGAAAAGAAATCGAGAAAGTATGATTATCTGCATTCTCTCAAGACACATGACAACTTGAGAAAATGTAATTATTTTCTTATAATTACTATAGTTTGTCTGCATATGCTATAATAATAATTAGAAAAAAATTAAAAATCTTGTAAAAATGACTCAATTTCCTTGCTATAGAATTAAAAGATAAAGTTTGCTTAAAAAATAATTTCTCAAACCTGTTATAGGCATTTTGATAAAATTTGAAGAGATTGTCTTAAATAATTAATTTCTCACATACATTATATTCTTTGTGTAATTGTGACAGGTATATTGTAATTTTGGAAGAAATTAGTCAAAATAGAAAGTGATTTATAAAATATTTCATGAGCAAAAATTAGTGAAGGTGACAGGGGAGTTGATTTCATTATTAAAGAAAAGAATTACAATTTCAGAAGGATAATATGAGAAAGAAAATAAAATTTAAAAAAAGATACAAAAAAGCTATAATATTTGGATGAAAAAAGGTGATTATTTAAAACTGTAATTAATCCTGCTTGAACCTCAACAAATATTCTAAAATTATTTTAATTTGATGAATAAGATGGATAACAACATTTTGATGTTCTGAGCTCTCTAAATTTGCAAGACAACTTGATTTAATTATTTTTATTCGTAAAGAGGATATTGACAAAATAAAACGTACGAATAATGAAAAATACATTTGAAAAGGTCGTATAAAATTATAAAAGCAAGATTGATTATTAATAAAAGATCTTATCAACATAAGAACTCTCGAGAAATATTAGAGTATATTCGTTGATGCACTTTAATTTACTGAATGTGATCTTCATAAGCTAAAACAAACAAAAGAGAGCTAAAAACGAAAGATGGCCAATTATAATTAAGATTATTTAATATAGTACCTATATAATTAAAAATATAAGGAAGAGTTTTTTGAGAAAGATAATATAAGGAAGAATTAATTAAGAGAAGTTTTGGTTTTGGAATTTTGAAATTTAAATAATTAGTAAAATCAATCAATGAGTAAATATTAATTCCTCACTAGAAATTTCAAAAATAATTTTCTATCATATTTTTTTTTTTTTTAATAACTGCTCGAAGCGCGGATAAATTCACTAGTTCATGATAAATGACAATTAAATGTCATTAATAATAAAAGAACTAACGTCCCACGCCTTTCATGGGTCGGTTTCATAACGGCTAGTGATGGCTTGTCAACCTTTCCTCCGGTTGTCTTGTTCTTTGGTTGGGGTATCTTCCGCTCAGTGTATGCGGTATAACTGACATCTGGTGTATCATTGTCTATTGATTATTTTCTGTGTTAATCCATTATCTATCGTTGGGCCTTATCCAGCTGTTCATTGGGCTGCATCTGTTACTCTCCACGTGTCATAATTTGATTCATCCACTTGTCTTGGCTATCTTCACCCTATACAATCCGAAATTGCCTCAAAATTGGTGCATGAATGGATTATTTTCAACCTAACTATGCTAAAATTTGGACGATTTATGTGAGTTTACATTAAGTTACATGGACTAAGTTTGTATTGCTAGCTTTGCCAATCAAAGCAAGGAACAACTGTATAATTATGCAAAATAAGAGAGAACTAAGATAGATAGTCTACAACCTAATTCTTAGTCAGTCCCCTTTGCTCCTTGACCTCACAGTCGAATTCATGTAATAGAAGCACCCATCGAATCAGTCTTGGCTTGGCGTCCGATTTTGACATAAGATATCTAAGTGCTACGTGGTCTGTATGCACAACCACCTTTGTGCCAATCAAGTAAGATCGAAATTTTTCGAAAGCAAAGACCACTGCTAACAACTCTTGCTCGGTCATAGTATAATTCTTCTGGGCTGGGTTAAGTGTTTTGCTAGTGTAGTAAATTGGATGTAGAATTTTCTCACGTCTTTGGCTAAAGACTGCACCCAAGGCCACTCCGCTAGCATCACACATAACCTCAAATGGCATTGACCAATTTGGCGAGACAATGATAGGGGTTGAAATCAACTTCTCTTTCAGACACTCGAACGCTTTTAGGCACACCTCAACAAACATAAACTTCACCTCCTTCTCTAAAAGCTTGCATAATGGATGTGCAATTTTAGAGAAAACCTTGATGAATCTTCTATAGAAACCTACATGACCTAAGAAATTATGGTACAATGACAAGTATTCATTACCAAGAATTGTGTGTTTGAGAGCAGGGTATAAAATTACCTTTGTTAAAGAGCACTTTGCGCGATTTACTCTCAATGTAAGACTCCTCTCTGATCCCCTCCGGATGTTCAAAATTACTTGTCACTTATTTTCTAAATAAATTTTCATTTTTACTTGCCACTCTTAGCATATCAAGAAAAGATAATTTTTTTTTTCATGTTTTATCCTTAGCATTTATCACTTATTTAGTTATTCTCCAAATCATTTTTCAATACATATTACTAAACATCAATTAATAAGAGTAATATGGTAAAATCACTATGCCAATCATTATTTTCTTAATGGATGTGTCAAGGCAAAAAGTGACAAGTAATTTTAAACGGAGGGAGTACTTCTTAACACGGATTCAAATTTAATCAAATTTCAATTGGATTATACCGGGCATCGAGCGAGAAACAATAAAGTACCGTAAAACTGAGTGATTCAATATGTTTCCAGGAGGAAAAAAGACGCAGCACAAACTTGACAGCAAAGTGAAGTGATGTTTTTAGCTAAAGGACCAACAATACACTTAACACTTGTGTTGTTTAAGCATATTTGTCTCCTAAGTATGAGAAATAAATCTGATTTTATTGAAAGGTAAAGCAGCTGAAAATTAACTAGTAATTTCACTAAAGACTGGAAAAAGTATACTCAGAAACTATCTCAAAAAAGCAATAGAACAGTTGAAAATTAACTAGTAATTTCACTAAACACTGGAAAAAGTATACTCAGAAACTATCTCAAAAAAGCAAATGAGTAGTAATAAAGAACACAATGTGCATTCTTTGCATGTGTTCTGGTTCCACATAATTGTTGCAACATAAGAGTCACACGCTTTACATCTATCAAGACATTCACATAGAAATGTACACATTATTATACTACAAAAGCCAGATTTTCCAAGACCATTCTTACAAAGTTCTCAACAGGAAAGTAATTTTGCCGTTTAGCCAGTTTTGCATTCCTCTTTTGAAACTATATAAAAGAAACAGATAATAGCCAATTGGTAGATATTTTCATAATTCCTTTGCTGAATGTACAAGATTAGACGGTACACGTGTGATATGTCACAACAGCTTCTGATGTAGGTGTTGCCAAAACTCAAGGTAGAGTGAGGAAAGGAACATGATATAAGATTCTTGAATTCCATCATCGGTTGTTCGGATTGAACCTGATAAATGTAATTCAGTGAGACATCATAAACTACTAGTCATGAATAAAAATAAATAGAGTAGATAAGACATCTATAGCAAGTAAGAGTACAAGCTGAGAATATGACTAACATGCACTCTGAAGAAAAATGACTGAAAGAATGATTAAATCCCTAATTAATTTCAACTAGCAACAAAAATAGGTCACATGAACAAATATCACGCGAAGAAAGTCTGTTTCCATTTCATCACACGAAGACCATGCAAGCTAGTTACCTATTGGCAGCTTCTGTACAATTCAGAGAGACTTCATTACAGGTGAAAAATCCAACTTGCTTCTCTTTTTCTGGCACATTGCCTTCCTGCATGAAGATCATATATCATGTTATGACAGAAAAGAAAAACTTAAAAAAAGGTTTTAGCTTGTGCTTATTGATGAAGAGAACTTACCATCATAGCTTTTATACAGTCCAAAAATTTGTCAACGAAAGTATAGGAGCTTTCCTTGTATCTCTTGATCAATATGCCGAAGTAGCTTACAATCTGTACCCAAAAAAGTCTTAACAGACCTACAGGAAATCGATCAGAAGTATTCGGATTTCAGGTTCCTACGGACCTTTCTAATGATCTCTTTTTCCAGCTCAGTCACATTTTCCTCTTCTGAAAAACGTTTTTCGAATTTTTGACCAAAATAAGCCATTTTTAAAATCAATTCACCAAAGTAATATGTTTTTTAAAAATTTTACAAAACTAGTATAAACGTTGTTGGCAGTAACGTATAAGCTTTTAAAAAAATTAACGGACCAAAACGGCGTTAAAATAGGAATCGTTACTGACAGTAACTTCTTTGGCTTAAAACGTTACCAATGGTAACGAGACTCTGCAACTCTGCCATAGATGTGGCAGAAAAGCAGAGTCTCGTTACTTTTGGTAACGTTTTAATCTAAAAACGTTACTGTCAGTAACGATTCCTACTTTAACGCCGTCTATTGTTTCTTGTGGTCCGTTAATTTTTTTAAAAGCTAATACGTTACTGCCAACAACGTTTATACTAGCTTTGTAAAGTTTTCAAAAAACATATTACTTTGGTAAATTGATTTAAAAAATGGCTTATTTTGGTCAAAACTTCCGTTTTTCTGATGCTGCTTTGAGTACCTGCTCTACCGCATTACTTGTCCGCTAAATCTTCTTTTTGCTAAGAAATCCTCCAGCGATCTATAGAGAGAATTTAGTGGATTTTCATATCAAATAGCCAAAAAATGATAAGAAAGAAACAGGATTTTCATTTGACAACATTATTGGAAGTATTAAAGTGACTCAGTTGAGGACCTGGCCAACCTCGATGCATCTGGTTAACGATTCAATAACTTTTTGCAACTTTTACCGTCAGTTTCCTGCATATAAAATGTAACTCAACTTTGGTTACGTACTGAAAAGAACAAATGGAATGAAAAAGGACATTACATAAACTGGTGGTACCTTATCCAGAGCTTCCAGCAGAGAAGGTACAATTCGGAGCACTAGTTTATGCAGATAGGAATTTGTAGGGCCATGAGCTCTTTTCTTAATATAACGTTTTGCTGAGGACAATAGCTCCGGCATGGCTTGAACAACAAAAGGGAAAAGAACTGTTAAAATCAAAGAAGAGGGAGAATGAAAAAAAGGAAAGAAAAGGAAAAGGGTACCTGAAAAAGCTACTCTTCTGATTCCTTTGTCATGGAATGTCACAAGTGGTACCAGTAAGTTAGAAACCTGCACAAATGATGTCAAATTTGAATAAGAAAGTCATATGCCGAATGAAAAACCAAGGCTTTAGAACCAACCTGATCGACCCATACAAAGAACTTCCTTTTGAACTGTCTAGTTAAGCGAAGTAAAAGTTTACATGCCCTAAATCTCTCGTCCAGAATAACACATTCACTGGCACTGTACAGAAATGCAGTGTGTTAGTGGAAAAGCCAAAGTTTGCAAAGAACCTTAAGGAAACAAGTTTTTCAAATTGCAGCTTATTCGGTCAATGTTTTATGTCTATGCTAATCCCATTGCAGCAGCTTAAGTATATGTACATATCTCATTTAATAAGCAAAGGCACATCCTATTACAACGCCAACTTTCAGTCACTTATTTAGCAGAAATGTACAATCTTTAGCTGAAAATTGTGGAAACTAACCATCCAATTAATCATGAAGCACTTGTGAAGTTTGTACATACCTATTTGAGCCAAGTCTAGCAGAGAGGAGCAAAACAGGTATAAGATCTTTCACATATGAATAAAAACGGGATCTGAGACATCTAATAAGATGCTTTTCAAAACAAACAATAGAGCAACCGTTATAGTACAAGAATATTATGTGCACTTATTTTTCTACAAATAGTTTGGATCATACATACTCGTAGAAGGGTAACTTTCGAACTGTGATCATCCTCCCCTAAATACCATCGCACAGACAAGAGAAGGGCCATGACCTTACATACATGAAAATTATAGATGCTTTAATCAGTTAATGAACTAAAAAAACTCAAGTATTAAAACGTGGAGAAAATTATTAAGCAATAGAGGCAAACAAACTGTAATAATGTTAATACGCTTTAAACTCAACTGCTTGCAAAAGAAATAACAAAGACGCATTTCCTCTCTAGCATCTTTCTTGAATATATCCTTTCCAACAACCACTGCAACTGTCTGAATGCACTCAACAGCATTGTCTTTCACCGACTTACTTGTGCCGTAAACTAGAAGTTTTTTAAGGGAAGTGATGACCAAATCATATTTTGTATCGAATAGAACCTATCCAAAAGCGTAATTTTGTCAGACACCAAATTACTAAGGAAATAGAGTAGCATGGATGCAAAACTAAGTCAGGGTTTCTATCAAAATGGACCTTTGATAATCTGGCAACTGATGCTAGAGAGTTTAAGGACTCGGCTTGAATCTCAGGACTTGGTTTCTACGGGGAAGCAAAGGTTAGGTAAGTCAAAATGAACATGTTAGAAAAAAAACAAATAACACTTTTAAGCTAAATGAAATGTCAATGCAAATCTAAACACCTTAAAAATCACACCGTAAAATGTCTAAAGCTAATAACTCTACCTGGATGAGTTGAAGTAGTTTGATCACAATTGTTTGCAACCGAGGCTCTATGATGCATGAATTGCAACTCTCACAAAGAGAACTAATTGCCGAAGCAGCAGCAGACTATGAAAAATAATAAAGCAATTAGTTCAGTAACTTAGAATTTGACAAGTGAAATAAAAAGTCCATCATTCTTGCTCACCTGTTTTTCGGGTTTGTCGTCATCTGCAAGTGCCAAATATAGCGAAGTAATAAGCGCCTCAGCATGTTGATCTAGCGTATGTGGAGATAGGGCTAGACTCATAGCTTTTACTGCTCTAATAGCATCAAGACGAACATCAGGAGAGGAATCTAGCATTGATTTCAAGATCACATTCACCACTTCAGCAAGATTTATCGCTCATGGCCAGAGAGGAATAACAACAGTTCTTAGGTGAAAATAATACGCAGAAGATTTCAGGCCTTGCAGAACCACACTATATAACATGTTATTAGGCTGGATAGTTTCTCTATGTCAAACCAGAGTGCTGAAAGTTAACAAACGAAAACTATGAGAAAATTAATTCTGATCCAATGGGTACGATGAGCTGAACATTTAGATAATGGACAACATAACATGGGAGCTCAAAATTGGGCAAACCAAGATATTATCCAACAGCACATATCCAAGAGAGGAGAAGTCATAAATTTAGGCATATACCTTTGCACATCCTTTTGCAGTGACACCGATGATTTTAACTGCTGCGTATTGTTTCCGCCATTCTGATGAATCAGCCATATCCTTTAGTCTTTCTGTATCGAGTAAAAAAACCATATCTTTGTTGGGGATAGACCCCGCCACAGAAATAATATTTGGGTAATAACAGCGGAATAATAACGTAGCACTGTGATATGGTAATCAACAAAAAGAAATAACAAGAACACAAATATTTTAACGTGGAAACTCTTCTGAATAAGGAAAAAAACACGGGCCCGAGAGGAGCAAAATAATCTACTATAATGAGGAATTTTTACACTTTGTCCCAGTAAATACTCTAGGAACCACTACACACTCAAAAGAAATAACCCTCTTTTGATTTTTCCACCTCACTATAATACCGCTCACACTCTCTATTTTTCCTCACACACTATTTTCTCACACTCTCTATGAGATGTTCTCCACAACTACTTCTTAGTTGTTGTTTTTGGGTGTGTTCCAAATGAGGAAATGATGCCTCCTA
Organism: Capsicum rhomboideum; assembly: GCA_031232105.1. NCBI lineage: Eukaryota > Viridiplantae > Streptophyta > Magnoliopsida > Solanales > Solanaceae > Capsicum > Capsicum rhomboideum. The sequence goes on from CP124714.1 coordinate 157,058,482, forward strand.
TTTATAGGAAAGATGACCAACATATCATCCAATCAAAATGTTTGGATTTGTTGCAAGTTGTGCAACTTGACAATTTGCAAGTCTTGTTTGGATTGGTTGCAAGTTGTGCAACTTGACAATTTGCAAATCTTGCTTGGATTTGTTGCAAGTTGTGCAACTTAGCAATTCGCAAATCTACCTACAACAAGCTTATACAAGTTGACAAATTGTCACCTACCAAAAAATAAGTGTTGTTGCCCACAAGCAACTTGTATTTTGTTATTCATTTTTATTTTCCTTTTCCATTAAATGGGTATGGACCTTATCAATCTTCACCCCTTACCCTTAAGAATTTCAAGAATCACGGTTTTGAGCTCTTCCCTAACGATGTGGGAGGTTTTTCTCCAAACACTGGTAGAATTAGGGCCCGTTTGGATTGACTTATTTTAGGTGCTTTTAAGCTAAAAATAGCTTTTAAGCACTTTTGAAGTGTTTGAGTAAATTTAAAAAGTGCTTATAAGTACTTGATTTTTGGCTAAAATGCTTAAAATAGGCCAAAAGTCAGAAGTTAGGAATCCTAACTTATGACTTTTGGGTTAAAATGCTACAAATAAGCCAAAAGCCAAAAGTCAATCCAAACGGGCACTTAGTGGGATTTTCGAGAAAAAAGTGGAGGAGATCAGCGCATTTGGATTTGATTTCAGGGCTAGCATTGCTCGGAAAGTGAAGGAGGAGATTCGATAGCTTCTTGGACGGACTCTTTCTTTCTTTTCAGGTTTATCTTTCACTATTAGAGGGCGGAGTATTTCCGCTTTGAGTTTTGGAAGAAAATCTGCCATTGCAAGACGGTGAGCTTCCATTTTTGGCGAAGAAGAAGAAGAAGCCATTGAAGAGCGAAACAGAGAGAATGAAAGAGGGGGGTTTTGGCAGGAGCTTATATTCAGTTGCAATGTTTTCTGGTTTAGCGGTTATTAATGGCCCTTAACTGCCAACTTGGATTAATGCAGTGAATATTAAAATTAAAATGAATGGTAAAAACTTATCATGGTTAACTAATCATGTTAACCTTAGTTAACTAAGAAATTTGGTAAGAATGCATATATGACTTAATCATGGTTAAATGACAATTTTGGGTGTTTTTTTTTTTAAAAATAATAAATAAAAAACACATGTTTTAGATTCATTGGTTAGTCGTGTATACCGTTAAGACACGCACACGCCTAAACTATTACATTTTTTTTTTTACTTCATACCTCAAGTATTTCGTGTTTCCATGACATACCTAAACTATTAACTGTTTGAGACGTCAGTGGATCCATTTTATGGGGGGTTTCAATTCTCACCGTTGATTGCCGAGTGATTTCGAACATTTGGTCAACTCAACAACAAGACGTGTTTTAATACATATGGCGTGATAGTTCATATATGTAATGTAACACTAGATAGTTAAGGTATGAAACTCTCGAAAGTATTATAGTTTCAATTTATTTCTCTGGTTTTCATTTGACACAAAATTTAAGAAAGTAGAATTATTTTTTGGATCTTGTGACATTAAAACAAAGATATATAAAATGTATTAAAATGTCATTTAATCTTGTGATCTTAAAGATCTCATGTTGAAAGTTAGAATTTAAGAGTTGTTAGAAAGAGACAATCTTTTTTCAAACGAATTAAAAAAGAAATTAGGACAAACAAATTGAAACGAAAAGGTATTTTTTGTCAATCCCCTTATATGAATTCTACCTAGCTTCATCACTGATATCTCCTGTAGAGTGATCAAAATATATTTTCTTATAAATTATTGCATGTATGTAATTTTTTTTTAGAGAAAAAAAAATGAATAGAGAAAATATTAAATCTCTTATATATACACATGTGATAACAGATCGAACTAAAATAAAAAAATCTTTTCTTACTAGGAGTAATCCATTGGACATAGATCCAATTTTTCACTTTTTGAATTTCTTGAAATTTCTTTTTTCCTATTCCTGATTGTATCAGAATGGTGGTATGTTTGGATATCTGGTCTGTCTCTCCGGGAAAATGGATAATGGATATCAATTCAATTTTCTTTCTCTCCACACGGACCAACCCACCAAATTTATATGTGATATAATTTTTTTATTTTTAGGAATGACACCTTAAATACTTCCGTCAGTATTTTCATGATGTATCATTAGCAAACAAATTGAAGGGAAATCTTGGACTAATTGATAAAATTGTTTTATGTGAGCAGGAGGTCACAGGTACTATTGTGATCCGCTATTTCCCCAAACCCCGTGCATAACGAGGATTTTATTGCACCGACTGTCCTTTACCATTTGCAGACAAACCCCAGGCCCTGGTGATTCACACACAAAGGCACTAAACTTATGATTTAATTGCACAAAGATCATGATACTAATCTTCTAATTATTGCGTGACCGCCTTAACCCCTAATCCCCCCTATGGTGATTCTTTTACTTTTAATTTTTTTTGAACAAATGTATATGTTTATGATATGAAAAATTACAAAAATGATACGTAGATTTTTCAATTTTTGCTTAAATAACACTTCATTCGTTTCAATTTGTTTCTTTTTTTCTTTGGTCAATTTTAAAAAGATTTTTTTTTTGGTAATTCTTCAATTTTAACTTTCGACTTGTCATGTTTAAGGCTACAAAATCAAATGACATTTTGATACATTTAATATATCTTTAGTTTTTAGCTCTTGTTTGGCATCAATTTTTGAACCTAAAATTTTGAGTTTTTGAAGATGTGATTTTTAATTTTTAAATCTTGAAAATCTTTTGAACACAGATTTACAAAATCTAATCCAAAATTTATGGTCAAACAAATATTTAAAGATGATTTTTCAAAATCTAATTTTAAATCTTTGATCAAACAAATATTTGAAGGTAAATTTCAAAATATGATCCAAAATTTATGGTTAAGTATTAATTGACAAAGCTTCACATATAACCAACTTATACCCCTCTTAACTAACTTCTTAGTCTAAGTTTTAGTAATTACATTTTATAGAGTTTAGTTAGTGATTAGATGTATTTAGGACTCTTGTATACAAATATTAACTAATAAATTTTATTATTATTTAATTTATGTTTAGAGATAAAAAAGGAAAGGGGAGTGACTCACTTCCTTTATTCTCTCCAACATTTCTTTTTCAAATATTTTGTTTCTTCCTTTTCCATATGAATTGTTATAGCTTACCTTTTAATTTTTGAAATACAAAAGTAGAATTCAAACTAAAATTCCTCTGATTTCTTTGTATGACTTAAGAATTTAAAATATAATTTCAATATATTATACATTTAATGTATTTATCCACAAAAATTAGCTATGAATAGAAATACAAATGTAGAATTGATACAAATAAAAATTAGCTCTGAATTTAACATTCAAATACAAATACAAACGCTTACAACTCATATTTTCAAGATAAATACTAATTGATACAAATTCAAAAGTATAAAATAGATATAAATTCAGATTATATGTATAAATATACAAATTTCAATGTATAAATGTATACAAATTGAAAAGTATGTGAAAGAACATAACAAAATAAATACAAAAATACAAATGCATTGATAGAAATATACAAACAAATTCACTTTATGACTAAATATAATTTATACAAAATACCTTTGAGTTATATACAAACACATGATAGTTGTATACCCATATGTAATGTATAAAAATGAACCAACGTATTTTATACAAATCAAAAACTGATTATACAACTTATATGTATATTTTATATATGTATATATATGAATATACCAACACATGACAACTGTCTAATTGTATATGATGGTTATTTGTATACATATATACATTAAAAAACTGACTTGGTATACATACTTGTGTGTAACTAACAGGAAAGAAGAAGATATATAGGCATACGTATATCTATAACTGAGATATACATAATGTCTAATAGAAGAATAAACATAGTTATACAAACCGACTTAAAAAATATACAATTTAGTTATATACAAATACGTGATAGTTGTATACTTATATGTAATGTATAAAATATGAACCAACATATTTTATACAAATCAAAAACTGATTATACAACTTATATGTATATATATATATATGTATATGCCAACTGTCTAATTGTATATGACGGTTATTTGTATACATATATATACATAAAAAAATTAACACGGTATACATATATACATATATATACATATATATATATTGTATACGTATTGAAACCTTTTTTTTCGAATGAATTGAAAAAAAATAATTGAAGAAACTTGTTTTGATGTAATAAATCTTTGAAAAAATTACAAAAATATACTATTTAAGAGTCAATATAACAAAACTTACCAATAGTTTCTACTTTTCAAGGAAAAAAATTGAAGAAGATGGTGAAAAATTTAAGAAGAGAGACAAAAATCAAATAAAATGGCCAATTTTCAAAATTAAATCAAAAATAAAAGTAAGTGCTCAATTAAGTTAGCCAAAATTTAAGCTAATTAGATGAGATAGATTAATTACATGATATACAAGCTATTATATTTGTATATAAGGGCCCACTTAAATAATAATTTTTTAACTAACTTTTGACTTTGTCAAGTAATTATTCTAAACATTAATCATAATAGATAATTAAGGATCCTTTTTATCTATGCTATGTAATTTTTCCATTAAAATTACAGTATTCAAAAATTTTCTTTAATTTCTTAAACTTTGGGTCAAGTCAACAAACAAATTACAAGGGGGTAGTAAAAATATTCAATGTTATTTAGACCAATCGAACTTCACACCAAATTAATTCAAATTGAAGAACCCACAACAATATACCTAGTGTATTCCCACAAAGTGGAGTCTGGAGAAATAAAAATGTATGCAGTTCATACTACTAACTCAGACGAAGTAGGTAGGCTATTTTTGATAGACCCCCGACTCCCAAATTGAAGAACCCATCCGTATTAATTATTCAGAAATCAATTTTAACAAATATAAAAAATAAAAAAAATCTCTCTTTCCCGCTCATAGTTAGAATAAAAATTAAATCCTAATTTGTTTAGCATTTGGAACTAGGTTTTCTCAATTTCATTATTATAAATAGAGGTGTTACTGCCTCTTTTTTTCTCCACTATATTATTTTCTCGGGAATTGTGTCCTTCAGACAGTTTTTTTCGATGACGAAGAAGAAGCGTGCAAAGTTAACAACACACCATGGGTAGCGACTTGAGAACTAGTCGAGACAAGGGATTTATACCCTGCCCCGATAATCTATCTAGAAAACCCATGGCAGATCAAGAAAAAGATTATTGTGATTAGGTCGTTCTAGGAAAGTTGGTGATTCCATTTATTGAGACGTTTGAGTACTTTCTTCGATACTGGAATATGGACGTGACTCAAAGTTTGGTGAACGGGTATGGGGTGTGTGTTGACGTGTGGGATGTAACGAAGGAGAATGACCCTAAGAAGTATGAAGGTGGAGGTGTTTGCTTAAGGAAGCTGTACAATGATGAGTATTCTTTATCGATCGTGGGATTGTTCAATAATTGTAGATTGGATGTTGGTGATGAAATTGGTCTATATTGGGATCCTAGGTCTTCAAGTTTAGTGTTCAAATTACTTTCTCAGGTTCGTGCATAGTGAAACTATTCAAGAATTAGGACCAAAAATAGCATACCATAGATTTTTTGTTAATTAGTATTACTCTTTTATATAATTGTAATAGCTAAACGTTTACTGATATTCATTCTATTCTGATAATTCTTGAAGTTCCCAATTTAGTCTGTGTAATCCCCTTTCTGTACTTGTGATTTCGTTCCCTGTTATTATAGTGCTTTTTTAAAAAAAAATATGAGGGGGTTTCGTGAACACCCAATAGTTTAAGTATGAAATTCCGCAAAGGCACTTGCCTTCACTGTTGTTAGTATTTAAATAAGCATTTGAAGATTACACTATAATATTTTTAATTCCTCGATCCCGGAAAGGATTCCTAGCCATTAACCTGTCATTCAAGAAAAAACACCTTATTCAGTGTTAGAAATTTGAGAATCTCGAAGGTGACTTTTTCTATGTTCCATTCTTTCCTCCACTCGAATGTCATATGTGATAGGCTCAGGTTTTGAAGGTTGGGTAGTCTCGCAATTCCTGAGAGTGAATTGGATGTTAGATAAAAATTCTTCAACTCCAAATTTCTCAAACATGAAGCGAAGTGAAAATCAATCTAACATCCAATCTTGGAAAACAGATCTACTACAATGTCTTGGTTCATCAATGGTGAATGCAAGGCTCCGAAGATTGGGAAACCTTTTGAAAATATCCTCTGCATCTTCCAAGCGGATATAGTATTCTCAAACTCTCAACTTTGTGTCCTCTTCTAACGCAGTTATTTTTGGCCAACCTTCCCTTTATATGCTCTCTCTACAAAGAAGATTGTACAGGTTAAAGTGTAAATAAATATAAAAGGAGCTTAAAATAGGAAAGATGGTAATATAATAACAGAAAATGCGTGGAGGTAAGGACCTAAGATGATCCTATTTTGTGCATGAACTCAGTAGTGGACGATTACATCAAGCTTGTCTTCTCCCGTCATTAAGGTTAGCAAACAAACAAACAAAAAAGAGTTATAGGGGTATTTGCATAGTTTTTCGGACTGCTGGATGGTCGAGGTGAAGAGTCCACTGGAAATATAAAGAACAAAAATTAGTAGCATCAGAAATAAACTGCCTCCTTTTGACCTTCCACCTAAAATTAGCAAATCCATCTTCAGGTAAGATCTTGCTTGTCGAGACAAATCAATATCCAAATTGAAGAAATGAGCTTCATCAAACACCATAATGTTAGAGCATCAGCCTAGTGGATTGACAAAGGCCTATTCATATTTCCTTGTTCATCTTGATATATCCCTCCTCCACCAGTCAGACCTGGGTTGCCTTTACTACAGCATCACAATTCAATTTGAGCCTTCCAATAGGGTTCTTAGCCATTTTATAGCAGTAACATAGACGACAGGTTGCAGTTTTCAGTCCTATTCATAAGGATATTCCAGCCACCTTCTACATTAATTGAGGGGAAGAAGATCTCGAGCCTTCCTATAGGGGGTCCATGTCCAGAGTTTTCTCTTGAATAATAGACTCAACACCCTCAAAGAACTACAATAATGGCTCTGAAATAGTTTTCATGAGTGCAGGTCATGGATGGTATTAGACAAAAATTTCCTCAGTTTTTTTAAACTTGTTTTCTGATTTCCTGAAATTCAGCACATACCCACAAGTTTGGATCTGCCTCTATTCTCTTCACAATCACAGAGCTTTCTACCCGCACATGTGAAGCTCTAACATGATCCTCGCCAGCCTATCGGTATCAACAGGATGCTCGCTAACCTTCTTTCCATCCTTTCACAAGATCAACTCGGACTTGTGAAGTAGGGGTCACCACCCTGTAAGTATATCAAGGCCATTCATACTGTACCTTCACAAAAATTTCAGCCACCAAACATGGGTAAAACATTGTAGATCCAAGAACTTTACTTCAAATCACCTTCCCAAGGTTGGCATTGATATCCATCATAAGGGCATAGATCAACATGGCACATTCCTTGGTGACTCTGTTGGTGTAGGAGCCCTCGAAACATCATGTGAGCAAGTACTAACATCAACAAAATCGAGGCTTTAGCTATCAGCAACTGCCTGCCAAATCATTATAGGAAGTGTTTATGATTGGCTACCACTGTGGCTTTCAACCCGGAGGGCTTAATTGGGCTTCTCGCAGAAATTCTGAAATGCTTCTCATTCAATGTCCTCCCAACCCAAGTATTCGTTTATCACCTCAATAGTAAAATCAATGTCAGACCTGCAATAATAGATTTTGGATGACTTCAATCTGTGGTGCCCTTTTTGGACTTATCCTAGTTCTAGAGGATTCAAGTATAATTTCAGTTAAAGGTTCCTAGGGATCATCATTGAATCTGCTTCATCCTTCAAGAGTTTTTGAGTGAGAGGCATTTCAGAAAGCTGCAAATCATAGCAATATAGGATGGCTTTATCACAAGTGATCAAATAAATAAACTCAAAAAATATAACAATAACTGTAATGATCATTCAGCAAAGCACTAGCATCATCAGCTGAAAATGTATGCTGAGCACTCCACAGGCTCAATCAAGAAAGAATATGTTCAGCTTAAACTCCAACAACATGAAATAGCAATAAGTAGACTTACAACAACAACAACATAGCCAATGTATTCCCACGGGTGGGGTTTGGGTAGGGTAGAGTGTATCCAAACCTTAGCCCACCTCGTGGAGGTAGAGAGGTTGGTTTCCTATAGACCCTCGATTCAAGTAAAGATTTCAAAGCAGTTTGAAGAAGAAAACATGGAAGCGAAGAAGACATGACAATTAATATGGAAAACAGTACATAGCATTCAGAAGGAAAAAAAATAGTAACAACAACAAAAAGTATGATGACCCTAAGCACTAGAAACAATACGTTGTAATAGAAGTCAAAGAACAATAAACTACAAGAATAATGTTAACAATACATTCAAAAAGCAGACTTCCAAAAGTAAAATGTACATACATCCTGAATAAGCAATTTATGAATATCTTCCACCACCCAAAAAATTACCAGATTTTAATTTAAGAACAAAACAATCTACATGAAAGCACAAATATTTTAATTTGAGTCATCACAAAATAACCTCCCTTCTTATAGAGATGAACACACTTTCACATCTTCTTAACCTGAAATAGCTGGAGTGAGTAAAGGTTCCTTTTTTTTAGGGTACTTTCGAAACAGATCCAGTGGAGACAGGGTGGGACATGTAACTCAGACGATTAGTGCACGTGGCCACAAACCACATGTCAGCGGTTCGAATCCATCCCAAAAGAGAAGTAAGTTTCCCTCTGGGTCGGAAAATCATGATCAGATAGGAAAATTAACATCATAAAATTGATTATTAAGTGTAAAGCTATCAGCAACTAAAGTTTAACAATATGCCCTCTTTTCTTCAACAAAATTCATTTTTAAGCAATATTTAGTAGGCGCTTGGCCATGAAAATTATTTTTTTTTTACTTTATTTGGAATTTTCAAATTGGAGTTGGAGTTGTGTTTAGACAAAGCTAATTTTCAGGAGCTCTTATCCAAACAAATGGGAAGAAAATCAAAAAATATATTTTTTTAAAAAATTGTGAAATTTTACGTGTTAGTGCGTGTATTTCACTGCCTACCGAGAATTTATGTCTCTATGTCACGTCAGCACTTAGAATGGTAGTTATTCCATTTTAAAAAAAATTAGGAGATAATAGGACCAATGTGAAAATAAACTATGTCCCTAAATCTTCAAGTGTAGCTCAGGGAGATACTTATGTCTTTTCCTTATTAATTAGTAATATGAAAATTGCCATACATTAATTATTTATGTGAAAATTATAAATACGGGGATTGTTATGTGGAGAATAAATAATACAAGAATTCATTTTTAGGGATTACTTATTGTGAGAGCATTTTTGTCGTTAGATACTCTTATTCACATATTGTTGATACACATATTACTTATTCTACCTTCTATTTTATATAAAAAAATTTTGATGAACTTATACCCGTAATAATAAGGACTATTGCACTTTCAGCAGTAATGAAATGTTCCTATCACTATCCTTTGTCAAAGTTAGTCTACAAAAATTCTGGCTTTCTCAATGGGACAAAATTTCTAGGGAATAAAATTTAGGAATTGACTGCTAGTGGCAAAAGTATTGACCATAGGGACTTTTTAGATCAAATCATTAATTTAGGAATACTTTTGTTCAATTATGCATTATATTTAAAAAGTAATATAGTAAAATTATTATTTTATTTAGTGTTTCTTAATGGACTGAGGGAGTAATATAGTAAGATTATTATTTTATAGTTTTATTTTGATCTTTAGTATATATTTGAACAAATCCTTTTGCTCCTCTTATCTTTCCCTTTAGGGTTTAACATCTTCTCTTTCTCTTCTCAATTCAAGAGAACTAGTCATGTTGAATAGATTTATCCCATCAAAAGTTGAAGAAGAAGCCTGTGAAGCAAACAACACACCATGGGTAGTGACTCAAGAACTAATTGACATATACCCTGCCCAGAAAATCAATTTGGATAACCCATGGCACATCAAGAAAAAGATTACCCGTGATGAGGTAGTTCTAGGAAGGATGGTGATTCCATTTTTCAAGATGTTTGAGTACATTCTTCGATACTGGACATTGGATGTGGCCAAACATTTGGTGATGAACGAAAATGAGGTATGTGTTGATGTGTGGAATGTAACAGAGGAGAATGAGCCTAAGAAGTATGAAGGTGTAAGTGTTTGCTTTAGGAAACTGTACAATGATGACTTTTCTTTGTCGTACATGGGATTGTTCAACGTGTTAGGATATACTATTAACCATGTGATTTATGTTATAGTATTATATTTTCATCCCGTTTAAAGACAATTTATTTTATTTACTTAATTTAATAAAGTCTTTATTTTGAATAGATCATTATGTAAACATGTGTGTCCTTTACTTATATAGTAGATGATTTTGTGTATGGAGTTATTTAACTCATTCACGGAAGATTAAAATTGTCGGTTCTTAAAATTTATAAATTAATGTTCACAATTAAAGATAAAGGAGGACAAACATCTTGATGATTGTAGCACAAGATTAAATATAATTCGATCTTAATTATGGGAGTGGTAATATTCCAACTTCTTGTGCTAGTACATTCCGTATGTATTGAACGGACTAAGTAGAGATGTTTGTTTATGTTCTAAATATTAATAAACAACTTCTCTAATCCATTACATGTACTTATACTCTTAATCTTGATATAATTATTATGATTTATGTAGTTTGATTTATTATTTTAATCTAGTAAAAGGCGAGACTATATTATGAGTCAATATATTCCTAATAGATTGGATGATAACAAATCACATTAGTGAAATAATAATTAGTTGATAGAACCATGTCTTGGACTCGAGATAGATGACACCCCTTTATGTTGCTTATAAGTTTTCGTGTGAAAACCCTGCAGGTGGATTTTATATCCGTCACTCAAAATAAGTTAAGCATATAAAATAAAGGATTAAATTAATCAATGAATTAAATTTGTTCAAAAATTTGATTTAATTGATCGGTGTCGGTAATTCTAACATGAAGAGTTAAATAAGGTGTAATGGTAGATTTAGAAATTATATCGAGGAGAGCAATTACAATTTTTTAGTGGAATAATTTGTAATTTATTATGATATGATAGTTCATCCATTTGCGAATTAATATCATAATAGGAAGCCTCAGTTAATAAATCTGCGGTCCCTACTATGCCTGATTAACTAATCAAATTTGGAAAAGAAAAGGATCCTTACAGAAGAAGTAATTTTATTTACTGGTCTTCAATAATAAATAAGGAATAAAATCAAAAATCAGTTTTGGCGTTAAAGTTGTATTAAGGCTGAAAACGTTTTGTCTCTTCACTTTCCTTCTTCAATGAAATTTGAGAATAAATATGGGCTAGTTTTTAATAGAAAGATTATCCTTTTTCGAGAAAAAAAAACTCTTGCCCACACAACTTTTTGATTAGAAAGTTAGTCAGGAAGTAGTAGAAGGCTGCAGACCTAGAGTCCAAGGCCTTAAAAAAAATTTGTGAAAGCTTCAACAGGTATGTATGTGCTTTCTGAATTTTCGTTTTAGTTTATAATATCATGTCATTATGTAAGTTTGTGATCCGAATTTATGCTTCTACTGCGTGTATGAATTGTATACTCTAACAATTGGTATCACAAGTCTTCTTACATATAACAGATAATGTAATAAAAATTTCATGATTGATATACATGTTTTGTTAGTTAAATAAATGTATAAATCATGTTGTTGATGGTTGTGTTGATCTATGGAATCTAAGTTTTTCAACAAGTATGAATTTTGTATTTTTCGGAAATTGCCTGAAAACTGAATTTTCGGATTAAGGGTAAAACTATTAATAGTTATGACTATTACCAAGTATAGTCATCATTAAAATTCTCTAACAAGAAGTGTGGTGGAAAGGCAAAACTGTTTGGGCAGTTCATCTCACCCTCGTAAGACGTTTTGCCGATAAATACCTAAATTGATTCTCTGAAATAAGGAAAAAATCGTAACAAATTTTGAATCTGCCCAACTGCCTTCATTACTTGCATGCCTTAACAAGTAGCTTAGTGGTAAGATCAAGCAGCGTGGAAAGCCCTTTTAACCCTCGCAAGCAGCGTTGCCGATGATTTGCCAATTTGGTCGGTTTTGGAGTTTTTCAATTATTGACGGACTCCAAATGGCCTGAAATTTGGTAGGTTTATTGAAAATGACCTACTGAGCAATAAAAATAGTTTTGCACTAACATAGTCCTTTTTTTGTCCATTCCGAGTTGTTTTGAAGGGTTTTTGGGCATTTTTGTGTTTTTCAAAAATTTAAAAATTCTAAAAAAATAATTTTTTGCAAACCAGTGGTGATAGGGTTTATTCCTTATGATTTCCAGTGGTTAATTATAGTAAATAATATGAGTTTACATATTGACATAGTTCATCTTACCCATCGGATAAACTTGTATAAAATAATACTGTTTTTTGGTCTCTTTTTTTTGATGACTTGCATTAACTTTCCAAATAAGTTACATATTGGTTCAAGGATACATAGATTAATGAAATGTGATTTTTATCTAACTTAAATTAACAGTTTACTTTCTAACTGAGTTGGTTCTGTTTTATTTGAGGGATAAGATATCAAACATTGCATGTATCTATTTTATTTGAGGGATAAGATATCAAACATTGCATGTATATTTACTTGAATAGTTAAGTTTCCCTAACGAAACTAATTGTTTTTGTGCATGATTATATGTGTCATGTATTTTTATGATTCTTATCATTCTTGTAGCATGTCTAATGATCTATTTTTAATTATACAACAAATTAATCATGTCTTCATTCGTCCCTTAACTTCTATCCTGAATCAAAATAAACTGGAAGGCGCTAACTATGTTGACTAGAAATGGAATTTGGACACTGCCTTTACTGCTTGAGGCTTTAAATTAGTGTTGGTTGAGGAATTCCCTATTAACCCTGCTGATCCCACTGATGATGAGATCAAAACCTATGATAAGTGGGTTAAGGTTGATGAGATGACAAAATGTTATATTCTTGCCTCTATGGCAAATGTATTGCAGCATCAACATCATTCCATCATTTTTGCTTATGATATGCTCGAAGCTCTCAAAAAGATTTTTTGTGAGCAAAATCGTACAGCAAAGCAGATGGCCATGAAAGCCTTTTTGACCACAAAAATAGCTGAAGGATCATCGACAAGGGAGAACATTCTTAAGATGATGAGTCTGTTGAACAAGCTGGAAATTCTTGGTGTAGTTATTGATAAGGAATCTCAGGTAGAGATGGTCCTACAGATTCTGCCGGATAGTTTTCAACAGTTTTGCTTAAATTATAACATGAATAAGATGACTTGTCCCTTGCAAAACTGCTGAATGAATTGTAAGCGGTAAAATCTATCATTAAGCAACAAGTTCCTCCTGCAGCGTTCATGTTTGAAAAATCTTCGTCTTCGTCTTCTAAGACAAAAGAAAAAAAGAAAAAGAAAAAGCCTCGTAAGGTTCCAGGTACTATCGGTGGTGTGGCTAAGCCTAAGGGTAAGTGCTATCATTGCAAGCAACCTGGTCACCACAAGATTCAATGCCCTGGCTACCTATCCAAGATGCAGAAACAAGGTACTTCTTTTTCATATGTCGTTGAAACATTTTTAGCTGCTGTTTCTACCCAATTTTGGACTATAGATTTAGGAGCCACTAATCATATCTGTACTTCTTTATAGGGGCTTTAACTATAGGGAATATTTCCATTTCATTCAGTAGTTATAGAGTTTTAACTTTAAATAATGTTCTCTACGTACCTTCTATAAGAAGGAATTTAATTTCAGTTTCAAAATAATAGATGCTGGTTAAATTGTTTATTTTGCTAATAATTGTGCAATTATTAAGTTTAATAATCATTTTATTATATCTGCTCCTTGAATACATGATCTATTTTTATTTGATGTATCCCATAATATGCTACAAACAATGGAACTTAATAATGTTGATGAATCACATAAAAGACAACGTATTTCGGAATTGAGTGAAACATACTTATGGAACTTACGTCTAGGTCATATTAACATAAATAGAATCTCATGGTTGGTTTCTGATGGACCTTTGAGTTCATTGAAAGTGGAGGCACTTTCAACTTGTGAATCTTGTTTAGAAGGAAAAATGACCAAGATACCTTTTCCTTCCAAAGGAAATAGAGCCGCCAATAAGTTAGAATTAATTCATTCTGATTTGTGTGGTCCTATGAATATACAATTAAGAGGTGGTTTTGAGTATTTTGTGACTTTCACAGATGATTACTCAAAATATGGACACATTTATTTTTACACCGTAAATCTGAATGCTTTGAAAAATTCAAAGAATTTAAGATAGAAATGGAAAGGCAACATAATAAACATATCCGTACATTATGATCTGATCATGGTGGTGAATAAGTTTATGCATAATTCATTAAGTACTTATCAAAATCAGGAATTACACCTCAATATTCTGCTCCGGGAACACCATAACAAAATGGTGTGGAAGAACAATGAAATAGAACTCTTATGGAAATGGTTAGATCAATGTTAAGTTATTCAAATTTGCCTTTTTCCTTTTGGGGTTATGCATTAGAAACAACAAATTACATTCTAAACTTGGTTCCTTCAAAATTAGTTCCTTTAACCCCATCTGAATTGTGGAGTGGGTGCAAGCCTAGTCTATGACATATTTGGGTTTGTTGTTGTCCAACATATGTGCTAAAAGGGAAACTTGATAAATTGGAATCTAGGATAGTAGTATGCATTTTTATTAGATATCCAAAAGGAACAAAAGCGGGTTTATTTTACTGTCCTAAGGAACAGAAGGTAATTGTCTTGAAAAATGCCAGATTTCTAAAAGAGGATTATTTAATGAGCCATGTTTCTAGAAGTAAACTCATTTTTACAGCAATTAATCAACAGAATAACGAATAATGAAATACAAGAACAAATTTTGAAAATTGTTATTGACATAGTGCATCCACGTAGTGGGAGAACTGTCAATTGGCAAGAGGTTGCACAAGAGAAAACATTTGACATCACAGTACCTCAAAGTAGTAGGAGTAATATCGAGCAACCTGTAATTGTGGAGGAAGGCATTCAGGGTAATGTCGAGCAAACCGTCTTTGTGAAAGAAGGCATTCAGGATGTTCAAAATTTAGTTCCAAATGTAGCGGATCCTGTAGTGACTAGTCATCGTAGTGGGAGAATTATTAGAAAACCTTTATAGTTTACACTTTTGGGAGAATCTTATGATAGAATCCCAGAGGTGCCTAATACAGAACCCCTTAATTACGTCGAAGCACTACATGACAAAGATGTTGAAGTATGGATTGCTACTATAAAATCTGAAATGGAGTTTATGTACTCCAATCGAGTCTGGGAACTTGTAGAACCACCTACGGGAGTCAAACCCATTATCTGTAGAACCACCTACGGGAGTAAAAGGATCAGTCACCTAAAATGGCTGATGAGATAGAGAGAATGAAGGCGGTCCCTTATGCTTCTGCTGTAGGGAGTCTTATGTATGCTATGTTGTGCACCAGACCTAATATTTGATTTGTTGTTGGCATGATTAGAAGATTTCAGTCTAATCCTGGGCAAGAACATTGGACTGTGGTTAAGCATATAACCAAGTACCTGAAAAGGACTAGGGATTACATGTTTGTTTTTTTACTCTGGCGATCTTGTACCTATTGGGTATACAAATTTAGACTTTTAGTTCAATAAAGATTTTAGAAAATCTACCTCAGGATATGTGTTTACTTTAAGAGGTGGAGCCATAGTTTGGAGGATTATCAAGCTATCAGGTGTTGCTAATTCCACCATGGAAGCCAAATATGTAGCTGTCTCTGAGGCGGCTAGGGAGGCTGTTTGGCTTGGTAACTTTCTGAAAGAGCTTAGAGTAGTTCCTTCGATTCAAGCATCACTCACACTTTATTGTGACAATATTGGTACGGTTGCAAACTCGAAAGAACCACGAAGCCATAAAAGAAGTAAGCATATTGAGAGAAAATATAACTTGATTTGGGATATAACCCAAAGGGGTGATGTGAGAGTTTTGAAGATTGAGTCGAAGAATAATTTGGCGGACACATTTACAAAGGGCTTAACTCAGAAGGTTTTTGATAAGCATGTGGATGAAATGGGTGTTAAAGTTGTGCATGCATGGTTATATGTCTAAGTTGGAGATTATTAGGATATACTATTAACCCTGTGGTTTATGTTATAGTATTATAGTTTCATCCCATGTAAAGACAATTTATTTTATTTACTTAATTTAATAAAGTCTTTATTTTGAATAGATCATTGTGTTAACATGTGTGTCCTTTACTTATATAGTATATGATTTTGTGTATGGAGTTATTTAACTCATGCACGGAAGATTAAAATTATCGGTTCTTATACGTTATAAATTAATGTTCACAATCAAAGATGAAGAAGGACAAACATCTTGATGATTGTAGCACAAGATTAAATATAATTTGATCTTAATTATGGGAGTGGTAATATTCCAACTTCTTGTGCTTGTACATTTCGTATATATTGAACGGACCATGTAGAGATGTTTGTTTATGTTCTGAATATTAATAAACAACTTTCTCTAGTCCATTACATGTACTTGTACTCTTAATCTTGATATAATTATTATGATCTATGTAGTTTGATTTATTATTTTAATCTATTAAAAGGCGAGACTCTACTATGATTCGATATATCCCTAATAGATTGGATTATAACAAATCACATTAGTGAAATAATAATTAGCTGATAGAACCATGTTTTGGACTCGAGATAGAAGACACCCCTTTATGTTGCTTATATGTTTTCATGTGAAAACCCTGCAGGTAGATTTTATATCCATCACTCGAAATAAGTTAAACATATAAAATAAAGGATTAAATTAATCAATGAATTAAATTTGTTCAGAAATTTGATTTAATTAATTGGTGTTGGCAATTCTAACATGAAGAGTTAAGTAAGGTGTAAGGGTATATTTTGAAATTATATCGAGGAGTGCAATTATAGATTTTTAGTGGAATAATTTATAATTTATTATGATATGATAATTCATCCATTTGTAAATTAATATCATTATTGAAAGCCTGAGTTACTAAATCTGCGGTTCCTATTATCCTGATTAACTAATTAAATTTGGAAAAGAAAAGGACTTTTATAGAAGAAGTAATTTTATTTACCGGTCTTCTATGATAAATAAGGAATAAAAGCAATAATCAGTTTTGGCATTAAAGTTGTATTAATGCTGAAAATGTTTTTTGGCATTAAAGTTGTATTAAGGCTGAAAACGTTTCTTTTGCATTAGGGTTGTATTAAGGCTGAAAACATTTTGTCTCTTCACTTCCCTTCTTCAATGAAATTTCTGAATAAATAGGGGATGGTTTTTGATAGAAAGATTATCCTTTTTCAAGAAAACTAAACTCTTGCCCACACAAGTTTTTGATTAGAAAGTTAGTCAGGAAGTAGTAGAAGGCTACAGACCTAGAGTCCAAGGCCTTAAAAAAAATTTGTGAAAGCTTCAACATGTATGTATGTGCTTTCTGAATTTTTGTTTTAGTTTATATTATCATGTTATTATGTAAGTTTGTGATCCAAATTCATGTTACCGTCGCGTGTATGAATTGTATACTCTAACAATTGGTATCACGAGTATTTTTACATATAATAGATAATGTAATAAGAATTCCATGATTGATATACATGTTGTGTTAGTAAAATAAATGTATGAATCATGTTGTTGATGGTTGTGTTGATCTCGGAAATCTAAGTTTTTCAACAAGTATGAATTTTGTATTTTTGTTGCAATTTCCTGAAAACTGAATTCCCGAATTAAGGGTAAAAATGTTAACAATTATGTCTATGTGTCACGCCCCGAACCCCGTCGGGACGGATTGACACTCGTAGCTGACAAGGCCCGAGAGAACCAAGCTTCACTTACATTCATTCATACACATGCCATAGGAAACACCACCATCACGTAAGAACATAATAGGCTAACATCGGAAATCATGGAACATGTAAGATACAAATATAGACATATGATAAACTTGGCCGACATAGCCATCAAGTCAAACGACACACATCTCTTCTCTTCACATTACTTCACATACCCACGTACGTCTACAAAAGCCTCTAATAGAAGTACATACAAGACCAACCTAAATTCGGGACAAGCCCCGCTGTACATAACATTTACAATACCAAAATACATGTACAACTGTGACACGGAAAGCCCCGAATTGACTGGAGCTCACCAAAAGTCAATAGAAGTCCTGTAGCTCACTGGGGAGGTCTACTAGTGCCTGCGCCTACAGTAAGTAAGGTAAATCCCCTAAGAGGGGTCAGTACGAAGAATGTACTTAGTATGTAAGGCTGCATGAAACTGAATGATACATAAAAACTTCAATGAAATCAAATATAATTGAGTACTCAATATGGATGAGTCACCATTTTTCATATATGGAAAAAGTACATATTATGTGAATTACTTTCATTACTCTTACATTCTTTCCTTTATCCCTCACTTATTCATCCATTCATATAATGCCCGGGCCCCAAGCTGATCAGTGGGTACTCAATAGTAATCAGGATCGACCCATGCTAGGCTTTTCCTTGCCCCTGGAATACCATCCGTAGCGGAATCGACCCATGCTAGGTGTTCTTCTCACCCCTGGGATACCATCCGTAAATATTGGGATCGAACCATGCTAGGTTATTTAACCCCTGGGATACCACCCATGAAGCATCTCCCCTCTTTACAACATTACTTCTTTAATCTTTGAAATAGCTCAATCAATGGTTACTTCATATTTGGGAACTTTTGAATATAACATTATTGGAACTTGAAACCATGTTCATACTTATGTGACTCATGAATGATAATAGACCAAGAATGAAATATACATGATTAACAATAGATGATAACTTGAGATAAGATACCTTAGGACATTTTGAAAAAGAGTAAATACCATTACAAGGTGAATACTATATGCTGCAGAAGGATACGGAAAGAGTAACCTTACATACCTTATAGTCTCAATACGAATATATAATCCTAGAGGTGCATACAATAGTACCGCTTCTTTTTTATGTGTCACTCTACAACACAAATGTATAATGGGATTCACATTAACCATCAACTACTCTACAAATGCATATAACATCAACGAGTTACATGTTTGCCCATAAACATGCCATTTCCCCTTGACAAAATCATTGATGACATTATTATTCCAAAAATCCCCCAATATTCCATACATTGACCAATACATGATAATCAATACATTTCACCACAACACTTCTCCCTTACACTTTCTTATCCATATCACATCACAAATAATCCATCAAATTACCTTAATACACCTCATAGCACATATCGGTCAAAATTCCACAATTTACACTTTTAGAAAAATAGCAAGTTTAATAACAATATCACACCATACATGTTAATATTTTATCCATACCATTCTCTTTCATTAAGACATCAATTCTCTTTTCAAGTTCAAATCACCAAGATAGCACATCTTTCACCAAAAGCAAAAATACACTATTCACCATCTTGCCAACATAACTATCATAATATAAATAATCTCCCATGCATATAATATGTTAATCCATGAGAATAAATACTTACCAAGGCTTGGAATAGGATGATCTTAACCAAAGAGTCCAAAGGGAATATTTGCTTTAGGGTTTGGAACTAGAGAAATGTTTGAGAAAATATCTCAAAAGGCATGAGATTTTTGGATAATAAAATCTAATTTTTGGGGCCTTTATATAGACCCCAAGTCATGCTTATCCATTCTTGGCATTAAATGTGGTCAAAGTGGAAGAATGGGTCAATTGCCCCTCCCTTTGGGCCATGCCTTTTAATCCCATTTTGGGCCTACATTTGGGACCAATAACACATATCCATTTAACCCATCAACTTCCATGTATAATTCACCATATATCTCATGTTTAACTAATTCCATAATGTCACAACAGTATTCTCTTATGAGATTCTCATTTGTCGTCTCAATCGCAAAAATAGGAATTCTAGTCGCTTATGGCTTCATTGAACATTTTGGATAACTACTTATGTTTCATGATTTGATCATGTAGGAGTATGTAGGAGTGTATTGAAGTGTTTTAAGCTTTAACAATGCTCAAATAACTCCAAAAAACCAAAAGAAACCATCTAAGAATCGTCGTAGAATTGCGTTACAAAATGAGTCCGGAAAGGCACAATATTTGTGCCTTGCGCCACTTCTGCAAAGCAAGGCAGTGGCGCAAGAATTGCACCCCCTATGAATCAGTGTCTTGTACCACACCCTCTGAAATAGGGTAGTGGCGCAAGTTTTAGCACCTTGCTGAATTTTTCGGCCATTTCTTCAATACTTGTATATCGTCCAATACCTTATCAAAACACTACAAAATACTTACTTAGTGATCTTAATCATCAAGTAAACATGACTCCAAGTCACCAAATGGGGTTAGAATGTGTACGGGGTATTACCCAAATGCTCCACGAAATCATAAAACACCTCCTACGAAGGTCCAATCGCACATATTAGGTCCAATATCAAATGTTTCACCAATGACACCATAAAACACATACTCATGGCATCTCAACACTTAGGTAGATATGGCCTCAAGGTATCAAGTGAGGTTAGAACAAGTACGGGGTGTTACATTCTCCCCCCCTTACAAACATTCATCCTCGAATGTTAACAACATCGTCTTATATACAACAAATGCATCTCTACGTTAACATACGTACACACATACACATAATGCTTTTAAATACTTACTTGTTATTGTTCCACCTCCGCACTGTGAACTTCTTGGTCCATTTGAAATAGATGGGGATACTTGGATTTCATCATTTCTTCCGCTTCCCATGTGATCTCCTCTACTTGTTGATTTCTCCAAAGGACTTTTACGGACGCGACATCTTTATTCCTCAACCTCTTTACTTGTCGATCCAGAATAGCAATGGGTACCTCATCATAAGTAAGATCCTCCATAACTTGGACATCCTCTATGGGAACAATACGAGATGGGGTCTCCGATGCATTTTCGAAGCATTGAAACATGAAATACCGGATGGACTGAGGAAAGTTCTTGGGGTAGTGCCAACTCATACGCAACTTGACCAAATCTTCCAATGATCTCATATGGGCCTATGTAACGTGGACTCAATTTCCCTTTCTTTCCGAACCGCATTACCCCTTTCATTGGTGACACCTTTAAAAACACCCAATCACCTATGGCGAATTCAAGCCCTATTCTTCTATCATCGGCATATGACTTGTGATGACTTTGAGCCGTTTGTAACCGCTGTTGGATCACTTTAACTTTCTCCATGGCTTGGTGAACAATATCTGGCCTAAGTAAAACAGTTTCACCTACTTCAAACCATCCAATTGGTGATCTACATTTCCTTTCTTACAAGGCTTCATAAGGTGCCATTTTAATACTTGAATGATAGTTATTGTTATACGCAAATTCAATAAGAGGCAAATGGTCATCCCAACTGCCTTGAAAATCTAATGTGCATGCTCGTAGCATATCTTCAAGTGTCTGAATAGTATGTTTTGCTTGTCCATCAGTCTGAGGATGGAAAGCCGTACTCAAATTCACCTGTGTGCCCAAACTCTGTTGGAAAGATCTCCAAAAGTGCGCTGTAAACTGTGCTCCTCTGTCTGATATAATGGAAAGTGTAATACCATGCAATCGTACTATCTCTTTCACATACAACTTCTCATAATCCTCAGCTGTATAGGTCATCTTGACCGGTAGAAAATGCGGTGATTTGGTAAGCCTGTCCACTATAACCCATATAGAATTAAACTTCCACAATGTACGAGGCAAACCTGTAATGAAATCCATATTAATCATATCCTATTTACAGACTGGAAGATTGATACATTGCATGTAACCTCCTGGTTTTTGATGTTCCACTTGCACTTGTTGACAATTCGGGCATTGCGCGACAAATTCAGCAATGTTCTTTTTCATATTTCCCCACCAATACACTTCTTTCAATTCATGGTATATTTTAGTAGCACCCGAATGAATAGAATAGCGTGAATGATGCGCTTCAGTCATAATTCGTGTCCTCAGCTCATCTACGTGCGGTACACATAATCTCCCTTGACATTGAAGCACCCCTTCTCGTGTAAGATCAAAGGCCTCAGTTAGACCCTGCTGTACATTCTCTTTCAGCTGCAATAATATAGAATCCGTAAACTGCTTCTCTTTCACTTCAGCTATTAAGGAGGATTCTGCTGCATTCTGTACAATAACTACATCATCTGAGGATTCAATAAGTCGAACTCCCAAGCTGGCTAGCTGATATAAATCTTTGATTATCTCTTGCTTTTCAGTCAACTGGCCACTAGTGTTTTCTACTGCCTTGCGGCTCAATGCATTAGCTACTATATTTGCTTTGCCTGGATGATAAAGAATATCAATATCATAATATTTTAAGAGTTCTAACCACCTTCGCTACCTCAAATTGAGTTCCTTCTGCTTAAAGAGATATTGTAAACTTTTGTGATCCGTATAGATATCAACATGAACTCCATATAAATAATGATGCCATATCTTTAAAGCAAAAACTACAGCTGCCAATTCAAGATCATGTGTGGGATAATTTTTCTCATGTGGCCGCAGCTGTCGTGAGGCATAAGCTATGACATTACTGTGTTGCATCAGTACACATCCGAGGCCAACCTCGGAAGCATCACAATACACTACATAACCTTCGGTACCTTTGGGAAGCACTAAAACTGGTGTGGAGGTTAATTTATCTTTCAACCTTTGGAAGCTTTTCTCGCACGCATCATTCCACTGAAATTTTACTGCCTTATGCGTAAGCTTTGTTAACGGTGCAGCAATGGAGGAAAAACTTTCCACAAATCTTCTGTAATAACCTGCCAGTCCAAGAAAACTACGAATCTCTGTAGGTATCGTAGGTCTTGACCAATTTTTCACTGCCTCAATCTTTTGTGTATCAACCTGTATCCCTTCATCTGACACAATGTGGCCCAAGAATGCAACTTATTTTAACCAAAACTCACATTTAGAGAACTTGGCATACAACTTACGCTCATGGAGAATCTGTAGCATATGTCGTAAGTGATTAGCATGGTCCTCCGGTGATCTTGAATAAACCAGGATGTCATCTATAAACACCGTGATGAACACGTCCAAAAATGGCTTAAACACCCTATTCATTAAATCCATGAACACAGCTGGTGCATTTGTTAGTCCAAATGACATAACTAAAAATTCATAATGGCCATACCGTGTTCGAAACGCTGTCTTGGGTACATCTTCTTCTCTAACCCTGACTTGGTGATACCCCGACCTCAAGTCAATCTTTGAAAAACACTTGGCACCTTGTAACTGATCAAATAAATCATCAATTCGAGGGAGGGGATATTTTTTCTTGATCATTACCTTATTCAACTGTCGATAATCAATACACATTCTCAAAGTGCCATCTTTCTTCCAAAAAAATAATACCGGTGCACCCCACATACAAGGCCTGATAAAGCCCTTGTCCAGCAAATCTTTCAACTGCTCCTTCAATTCACGCAATTCTGCTGGAGCCATTCGATAGGGAGGAATAGAGATAGGCTGAGTTCCTGAAATCACATCAATGCCAAACTCTACTTCCCGTTCTGGGGGTAAGCCAGGAAGATCCTCTGGAAACACATCCAGAAATTCATTGACCACTGGAACCGACTGTGGCGTTAGTGGTTCCACATCATTATCTTTCACTCGAACTAAGTGACATATGTACCCTTTAGCAATCATTTTCCTTGCTTTCAGATAAGAAATAAATCTTCGTCGTGGTGCCCCTACATCACCCTTCCATTCAAGAACATTCATTTGTGGAAAATGAAAATGTACCTTTTTGGCCCGGTAATCGACCGTGGCATAACAAGAATCCAACTAATCCATCCCCATTATCACATCAAAATCCACCATATTTAGTTCAATGAGGTCGGCTAGTGTATCATGACCACACACAGTTACTACACAATTTTGATACACCCTCTTTGCAACAATATATTCACCCACCGGCGTAGATACTTCAATTAACTTAATTAGTAATTCTGGTGTCCTCGCAAATTTCACAGCAGCTAATGGAGTAACATAGGATAATGTAGAACCCGGGTCAATCAATGCATATACATTATATAAAAATATGGATAATGTACTTGTGACAACATCAGGAGAAGCCTCTGAATTTTGCCGGTCTACCAAAGCATAAGTGCAATTCTGTACCCCACTAGTACTGGTTGCTCCTCTGCCACCTCTACCACGACCGACAGACTTCATACCTCGGCCTAAAGAAGGAATCGAGGATGATGATGCAATAGTAAATTCGGCCAGTCGTGCCATATTACCCAAGCCTCTCCGTGGGCAATCTCTCATCATATGTCCCGTCATACCGCACCAAAAGCAAGCATTTGACCCAATTCGGCATTCACCTACATGAAACCGTCCACATTGCTGACATGGCGGACGAGAAAATCCAGCGAGCTGCGAACCTCGAATCCCACCACTCTGCCCAATATTGCTACCTCTGAACCCCCGGAATTAAGATTGTGCGCCTGCTGTGGAGTGTGAAAATGAAGGTATAGGCGGTCTACTAAAACTCCGAGGCCTGAACTCTATTTGGGACGCCATAAACTGTCCCATGGGTCTCGCTCTCTTGGACTGTCCTCTATCAGATTCATGTACCCTTCTTCTCTGTCTTTGATCCTCTATTTTCTGAGCGAAAGCTTGAATTCGAGCTATATCCATATCTTTATTCAAAGCGGCAATGGTGAAGTATCTCACCAAATACGGCTCTAACCTGTCCACATATTGATGTACCCTATCCGTCATTGTGGCCACTACATTTGGAGCATATCGAGCCAAGGAATTAAACTGCAAGCTGTACTCCTTCACACTCAGATTCCCTTGACGAAGATTCAAGAGTTGATCTGCACGAGCCTCTCGGATCTCATAAGGGAGGTAGTGGCCGAGGAAGGCCGTTTTAAATTCTTTCCAACTAGGTGGGTTTGCACCAATATCACGAGACTTCTTCCATTCTTCATACCATAATATCTCCTCCCTTTTCAATCTATATGCAGCAAGTTCGACTGTTTTAACCCCAGTCACGTGCATAACTTCCAGAGCCCTCTGAATTTGATCTATAAAGTCTTGTGGATCTGCATTCAAATCTGATACAGTGAATGTAGGAGGATCTAGTTTCAGAAAATTCTGCGTTCGTCGACTGGCTACTCTAGCTGCGCTATCATCATTTATAACTGGACCACCTTGTCCCTGAACTTGTGCAGTAACAATTCGAGTCAACATTCACACTGCATCCTTTAAGTCCTGATCAGTAGTAGTTACTGGTGGTTCTGTAGGTACTTCTCTTCTTCTTGACTCTTCTGAAAATGGAAGAGTAGAAGAAGCTTGTGATGCCATCTCTGGTTCAGCGCTGCCTTGATTAACTGGTTCAGGCGGAGCTCTACTAGTTCCTTCTCCCGCAATTCTGTCTATCCTCTTACTTTTACCTCGTCCTTTTCTTGCCATCGGCATTTTTCTATAATACACAAGAACAACAATACTTATGGTCAGGAACAATTTCACTTATAGCTTCGGCTCTAATGCACGATCTAGAAATGAAGAAAAAGAAACAACATCCTAAATGTCCCGTAGCCTCCTACTTATAAATGTGGTGCAAAACACATCGATAAGTAAGACTCTACTCAGACACGACTTTGTAGACACCCGTAAAACGACCTGCTCTGACACCACTTTTGTCACGCCCCGAACCCCGTCGGGATGGATTGGCACTCGTAGCCGACAAGGCCCGAGAGAACCAAGCTTCACTTACATTCATTCATACACATGCCATAGGAAACACCACCATCACGTAAGAACATAATAGGCTAACATCGAAAATCATGGAACATGTAAGATACAAATATAGACATATGAGAAACTTGGCCGACATAGCCATCAAGTCAAACGACACACATCTCTTCTCTTCACATTACTTCACATACCCACGTATGTCTACAAAAGCCTCTAATAGAAGTACATACATGACCAACCTAAATTCGGGACAAGCCCCGCTGTACATAACATTTACAATACCAAAATACATGTACAACTATGACACAGAAAGACTCAAATCGACCGGAGCTCACCAAAAGTCAGTAGAAGTCCTGCAGCTCACTGGGGAGGTCTACTAGTGCCTGCGCCTGCAGCAAGTAAGGTAAATCCCCTAAGAGGGGTCAGTACGAAGAATGTACTTAGTATGTAAGGCTGCATGAAACTGAATGATACATAAAAACTTCAATGAAATCAAATATAATTGAGTACTCAATATGGATGAGTCACCATTTTTCATATATGGAAAAAGTATACATTATGTGAATTACTTTCTTTACTCTTACATTCTTTCCTTTATCCCTCACTTATTCATCCATTCATATAATGCCCAGGCCCCAAGCTGATCAGTAGGTACTCAATAGTAATCGGGATCGACCCATGCTAGGCTTTTCCTTGCCCTTGGGATACCACCCGTAGCAGAATCAACCCATGCTAGGTGTTCTTCTCACCCCTGGGATACCATCCGTAAGTATTGGGATCGACCCATTCTAGGTTATTTAACCCCTGGGATACCACCCATGAAGCATCTCCCCTCTTTACAACATTACTTCTTTAATCTTTGAAATAGCTCAATCAATGGTTACTTCATTTTTGGGAACTTTTGAATAGAACATTATTGGAACTTGGAACCATGTTCATACTTATGTGACTCATGAATGATAATAGATCAAGAATGAAATATACATGATTAACAATAGATGATAACTTGAGATAAGATACCTTAGGACATTTCAGAAAGGAGTAAATACCATGGCAAGGTGAATACCATATGCTTTAGAAGGATACAGAAAGAGTAACCTTACATACCTTGTAGTCGCAATACGAATATATAATCCTAGAGGTGCATACAATAGTCCCTCTCCTTCTTTATGTGTCACTCTACAACAAAAATGTATAATGGGATTCACATTAACCTTCAACTACTCTACAAACGCATATAACATCAATGAGTCACATGTTTGCCCATAGACGTGCCATTTCCCCTTGACAAAAGCATTGATGACATTATTATTCCAAAAATCCCCCAATATTCCATACATTGACCAATACATGATAATCAATAAATTTCACCACAACATTTCTCCCTTACACTTTCTTATCCATATCACATCACAAATAATCCATCAAATTACCTTAATACACCTCATAGCACATATCGGCCAAAATTCCACAATTTACACTTTTAGAAAAATAGCAAGTTTAATAACAATATCACACCATACATGTTCATATTTTATCCATACCATGCTCTTTCATTAAGACATCAATTCTCTTTTCAAGTTCAAATCACCAAGATAGCACATCTTTCACCAAAAGCAAAAATACACTATTCACCATCTTGCCAACATAACTATCATAATATACATAATCTCCCATGCATATAATATGTTAATCCATGAGAATAAATACTTATCAAGGCTTGGAATAGGATGATCTTAACCAAAGAGTCCAAAGGGAATATTTGCTTTAGGGTTTGGAACTAGAGAAATGTTTGAGAAAATATCTCAAAAGGCATGAGATTTTTGGATAATAAAATCTGATTTTTGGGGCCTTTATATAGACCCCAAGTCATTCTTATCCATTCCTTGGCATTACATGTGGTCAAAGTGGAAGAATGGGTCAATTGCCCCTTTGGGCTATGCTTTTTAATCCCATTTTGGGCCTACATTTGGGCCCAATAACACATATCCATTTAACCCATAAACTTCCATGTATAATTCACCATATATATCATGTTTAACTAATTCCATAATTTCACAACAATATTCTCTTACGAGATTCTCATTCGTCGTCTCAATAGCAAAAATAGGAATTCTAGTCGCTCATGGCTTCATTGAACATTTTGGATAACTACTTATGTTTCATGATTTGATCATGTAGGAGTATGTAGGAGTGTATTGAAGTGTTTGAAGCTTTAACAATTCTCAAAGAACTCCAAAGACCAAAAGAAACTATCTAAGAATCGTCGTAGAATTGCGTTACAAAACGAGGCCGGAAGGGGACAATATTTGTGCCTTGCGCCACTTCTGCAAAGCAAGGCAGTGGCGCAAGCCTATGAATCAGTGTCTTGTGCCATACCCCCTGAAACAGGGTAGTGGCGCAAGTTTCAGCACCTTGCTGAATTTTTCGGCCATTTCTTCAATACTTGCATATCGTCCAATACCTTATCAAAACACTACAAAATACTTAGTGATCTTAATCATCAAGTAAACATGACTCCAAGTCACCAAATGGGGTTAGAATGTGTACGGGGTATTACCCAAATGCTCCACGAAATCACAAAACACCTCCTACGAAGGTCCAATCGCACATATTAGGTCCAATATCAAATGTTTCACCAATGACAACATAAAACACATACTCATGGCATCTCAACACTTAGGTAGATATGACCTCAAGGTATCAAGTGAGTTTAGAACAAGTACGGGGTGTTACACTATGACCAATCATAGTCATCATTCACATGCTCTAAAAAGTGGTGTGGTGGAAAGGCAAAATTTTCTGGGCAGTTCGTCTAACCCAGGTAAGACGTTTTGCCGATATATGCATAAATTGATTCTCTGAAATAAGGAAAAAATTATAACTAATTTTGAATCTGCCCAACTATCTTTATTACTTACATGCCTTAAAAAGTAGTTTAGTTTAAGTCCATGAAGTATGGGCTACTCTACTGACCCTCATAAGCAGCCTTACCGATGATTGCCAATTTGATCTATTTTAGTCGATTTTTGAGTTTTTTAATTTTTGACGATCCCCAAATAGCCTGAAATTTGGTAGGTTCATTATAAATGACCCACTAAGCAATAAACACATGTAATTTGTTATAACAACCATTTTTTGTCCATTCAGAGTCGTTTTGATGATTTTTTGGGCATTTTTGTGTTTTCAGAAAATTTACAAATTCTGAAAAAATTGGTTTTTACAAACCAGTGGTGAAAGGATTCATTCCTTATGATTTCCAGTGGTTAATTACAATAAATAGTATGAGTTTACATGTTGACGTAGGTCATCTTTCCCATCAGATAAACTTATATAAAATAATATTGTTTTTTTGTCTCTTGTTTTTGATGACTTGTATTAACTTTCCAACTAAGTTACATGTTGGTTAAATCATACAAAGTCTTATGAAATGTGATATTTATCTAACTTAAATTAACAGTTTGCTCTCTAACTGAGTTGGTTCTATTTTATTTGAGGGATAAGATATCAAACATTGCATGTATATTTGCTTGAGTAGTTAAGATTCCCTAACGAATCTAACTATTTTTGTGCATGATTATATGTGTCATGTGTTTTTATGATTCTTATCATTCTTATAGCATGTCTTATGATCTTTTTTTTTTTTTTAATTATACAATAGATTAATCGTGTCTTCATTCAGTCCCTTAACTTCTATCCTGAATCAAAATAAACTGGAAGGCCCTAACTATGTTGACTAGAAATGGAATTTAGATACTGTCCTTACTGATGAAGGCTTTAATTTATGCTAGTTGAGGAATGCCCTATTAAGCCTGCTGATCCCACTAATGATGAGATCAAAGCCTATGATAAGTAGGTTAAGGCTTATGAGATGGCAAGATGCTATATTCTTGGCTCCATGGAAAATGTCTTGCAGCATCAAAATCAGTCTATGACTTCTGCTCACGATATGCTCGAATCTCTCAAAGAGATGTTCAGTGAGCAAAATTGTGCAGCAAAGCAGACTGCCATGAAAGCCCTTTTGACCGTAAGAATGGTTGAAGGATCATTGGTAAGGGAGCACATTCTTAAGATGATGACTCTGTTGAACGAGTTGGAAATTCTTGGTGCAATTATTGATAAGGAATCTCAGGTAGTATTGGTCCAACAGACTCTGCCAGATAGTTTTCAGTAGTTTTGCTTAAATTGTAACATGAATAAGATGGACTTGTCCCTTGTAAAACTGCTGAATGAATTAAAAGTGGCAGAATTTATCATTAGACAACAAGTTCCTCCTACGACATTCATGGTTGACAAACCTTCGTCTTTGTCTTTTAAGTCAAAAGACGAAAAGAAAAAGAAGAAGCCCCATTAGGTTCTAGGTGCTAATGGTGGTGTGGCTAAGCCTAAGGGCAAGTGCTATCATTGGAAACAACCTGGTTACTGATGTTTCGACATTTTGATGGCACATTTGAGGCTTTTGACTAAGAATAATTGCAAATTCTTAAGCAACTTTCATTGTTTTTAATTGTATTTTATTTCTTTGTGCAAGAAAAGTTGATACGTGAGAAAATAAGAGAAATTGAGCTAAAAAGGTAGTTGATGACTTGAGTTGACGAGCTGTTAATTTGCTGACAAGCAGTCGACTTTGTTTTCAACCTTGGGCAGAACTCAGCTAAGAAAAATCAAGTTGAAGACTTCAGTTGATGGGTTGTCAATTTGTTGATGAGCCGTCAACTTCTATTGGCAGTTGAAAGTAGAATGTTAAGTTAATAAGAAAAAGTTGAAGACTTGGGTTGACAAGCTGTCAACGTATTGATGAGCCGTCAACCTCCTCATCACATGTGAGTGGGACAATGACGGAAATTATTTTGAATTCAACTTATTCTGTACTATAAATAACAGCTTTTAGGGTTTTGCTGCACTGACGTTACTTTTTGGGAGGAGAATATTTAGAAGTTTAAAATTATTCTTGGGTTTTTGGATTTCTTGTTTACTCTTAGAAGACAATTGAAGGTTGGATTCATAGTTTGTAAGGGTAACTTTCTAATCTATGAATTCATTTTCTATATCTTTTTTGAAATCATGAGCAGCTAAACTCCCACAACTAGGGTTGTGGGAGCCATGGTAAATTCATTATTAGTGCGTTAATTGTTGATTAGGATTCGAGTGATAATGGGAATTGTATTGATGATCTTCTTGTTCTTAATCTATTTCTAATGGTTGCAAACATTAGAACATGCCTTAGGGTTAATTCGCTTAAAAGAAGGAATTAAAATGGGTAAAAGATTCTCAACGAGGATTTGGGGATTTTAACCTCCGTCTAATGGTTGATACTTTAACAAGATTAACCAACTCAAAGTGAAATCAATTTTGAATAATATCATCTTTAAGTTCGGAAGAATTAAAGTGTTAATCACCCAATTTAAGTTGAGAAACGTTTGGGTGAATATTAGAAATTAATAACTTTATATTTCCCAATATCATGAGAATTCCATAGAATAATTGACGTTTAATTGCGATAGTAGCCATGGTGAACACAATCTTGGTTCAATTTCTCTACTGATTTATATCTCAATAATTTAACGTTGTTTACTATCAACAAATTGGATACTGTTTTACAAACTTTCATAACAACCCCCCTCCCATTTCATGGAAATTACGGTCTAATAGTCATTTGAATTACAAATGACTTAATTATCACCATATTCCTTGTGGGATTCGACCCCAACCTTTTTTGGATTATATATTTGTCAATGACC
This sequence comes from Capsicum rhomboideum, assembly GCA_031232105.1. Taxonomy (NCBI): domain Eukaryota; kingdom Viridiplantae; phylum Streptophyta; class Magnoliopsida; order Solanales; family Solanaceae; genus Capsicum; species Capsicum rhomboideum. The sequence goes on from CP124714.1 coordinate 157,090,239, forward strand.
AGTTGCGCTTCTTTAAAAGAGAGTTATAGTTTGGGCGTATCAAATTTTGGCGCCGTTGCCGAGGAATGCTGTTTTCAATTACGTTGTTGTGTTTATGTGACTCATAGTCCTTTTCCCTAATTTTACTTTATTCTTTGTTTCTGTAATTTACAGTGTATAGGTAGTGCATGCCAAGTACGCATTGTTCGGGCGAACCATTACTACCTTACAATCCCAAACTTTTAAGAACTATGAGGAGAAACATGAATGTACAAATTTTTGCATAACAAGAAGAAACAAGACTTACTGTCCTTGTCGTTGCCCAATTGAAACAGAACATTAATACACCTGGTCATGTTCTAAATAATGATAATGAGGATTTGGGTGATGATGAACTGGGCGATGCTGTTGATGGGAATTATGTGGACAATGTTCCTCAGGCCAACCAAAATCAGCGGGCAAGAGGGCGAGAACGCCAACAGCCTGCGGTGAATTTTGCTCTTGATGATGATGATGCTGATTTAGATGTAGTTGGTGCTACAGAGGCTATTGTCCTACCACCACTAGCTTTTGGGACAAAGTTCAATGTCACCAGTATGATGATTTAGTTGCTAAACCTGAAGGGTTTATTTGGAGGTTTGCTTGGTTATGATCCTAACTTGCATTTGATGAATTTCATCAATATATGTAAATCCTTTGACAACCCAGGAGTTTCGTAGAATGCAATTCAATTGAGGTTATTTCCTTTGTCTTTGTCTGGGGAGGCAACTTTGTGGCTAACTGAGCTAGCTCCCGATTCTATAACACACTGGACGCAGTTGAAAGGAGCTTTCCTAGAAAGGTTCTTTCCTTCTTACAGAATGTTACAGTTGAGGGACGAGATTAGTAACTTCAGGCAACTACCAAATGAACCATTACATGAGACATGGCTTAGGTTCAAGAAGAAGTTGACTCAATGCCCTAATCAAAGCTCACTGATTAACATTTGATGGAAACATTCTATAGGTCACTGAATTCGATCATAAAGCCAATGGTTTATAATGCAGCTAGAGGTACTTTTATGGGACATACTTTCATCGATGCAACTGTGATACTTGAAAAATTGACCAAAACTAGTAGAGTTTGGCATACCAGGGATTCTGAGGTAGCAACTAATACTTATGTAGTGGGTATGTTGGCTAAACAATGCCGAAGAGAAGAGGAGCATGGCCAAGATATAACACATATGAAGACTCAGATGGACTTATTGATGAAACACTTATTAGCTGGTGGTGTTGAAAAGGTGAAAGCAATTGGTTCAAAAAGTAGAGCAGCTTGTTCCGATTCTGAGGAGAAAGTGAACTATTTGAATAATCAGGGGGGGTTTCTGCGCTAATGGCCAAGGAAACCAAGTCAAAACTATCAGAGAGATAACCACTATAACAAGGCTAGCTATAAAGATCATGTGTAAGGTAAACTGGAAAAGTAAGGGTGATAGAAGTGGACTGTATGTACCACCAGGTAGTCGGGATAATGTTGCTAATGATTCAGGTAAGCTTTCTGTGGAGTCTATGATGGCCAAATTATTGAAAGGAGTGGAATCAACTGATGCGGGTATTAAAGAAATAAGATTGACTTGTCTTCAATGAGTCAACTAGTTGATACTTACTTAACTTCAATCAATCATTTGGAGTATCAGGTGGGATAACTATCTGCTGCCTTTAATCAGTATAAGAGCGATACTCTACCAAGTGATATTATGCAGAACCCAAAGAATGATGGGACTTGTCTAGCCATTACCACTAGGAGTGGTAAAGTATTGCTTGAACCATATCCGATGGTTTAAACAAATGTGGAGGAAGTTGCCTCCAATGATGAGATAAAACTTGATGATGTTGATGTGAATGTTATCCCTGTTGTGTCTGAGAAGAAGGAAAATGGTGATGAATAAGAGGTGGATGCTGAAAAATCCACAAAGGTGAATATTGATGATGAGGTGAGCAAGGAGAATAGTAAAAAGTTCACAAAACCTCTAACTCAAATTCCTAGACCTCCTCCACTATTTCCACATCGAGTAAAGAAGAAAATGGAGTATGTTAAGTTTAGCAAATTTTTATCTATGTTAAAGTAGCTATCGATGAATGTCTTATTAGTGGAAGCCCTTGAAAAGATGCCGAGATATGCCAAGTTCATGAAAGACTTGGTCACTAGGAAAAAAACTGTAAGTTTTGAGCCAACCGATAATATTCATCGTTGCAGTGCAATTGCTTTAAAATCGTTGGTTCAGAAGAAAGAGGATCTAGGAGTATTCACTATTCCTTGTAAAATTGGTTCAATCAATTTTGCTAAGGCACTATGTGATCTAGGTGCAAGCATCAATTTGATGCTCTTAGCCATTTATAAGCAGTTGGGTTTAGGAGCCCCCAAACCGACGTCTATGCAGTTATTAATGGCCGACCATTTGGTCAAACATCTAGAGGGGATATTATATGATATTCTTGTAAAGGTGGCGGACTTTATATTTCCAACGACTTTGTTATTTTTGATTGCGAGGTGGATTTTGAAGTACCCATAATTTTGGGTAGGTCTTTTTTAGCTACGGGGAGAGTGTTGGTTGACATGGAATCGAATGAGTTGAGATTTAGGTTGAACGATGAAGAGGTGAAGTTTAACATTTTCAGTTAATGAAGCAACCAAGGGGCATGAGTGTTGTCTCAGTTATAGATGTTATTGATGAGAGTGAGATTGAAGTTTCTATTAAGGAATGATTTGTTGTTGAAACTCTAGCCACTATGTTGATGAACTTTGAGGGAGACGCTATTGAAGAGTTTGATAAGATAGTTTGTGCACTGACAGGGATGGGCTCATATTCTTATGCTCTATAAAAGTTAGACCTGGACTTGAAAAATAGGCCAACTCCTTCAGCACAGCCATCCATTGAAGAACCCCAGTGTTAGAGTTCAAACAACTGCCTAGACATTTGAAGTATGTATTTTTGGGTGAGAAGAATACTTTGTCTGTAATTATTACTGCAGACTTAGTTGAAGGGCAAGTAGAGGCTCTTGTTGATGTATTAAGAAGGTACAAAAAGGCCATTGCATAGACTATCACAAATATCATTGACATTCCATTGGGCATTTATACTCACAAAATATAGTTAGAAGAAGATTGTGTCCCCACTATTGAACATCAGCACAAACTCAACCCAACAATGCAAGAGGTGGTCAAGAAGGAGATAATAAAGTGGCTTGATGCAAGAGTGGTGTACCCAATTTCTGACATCAAGTGGGTAAGCCCAGTTCAGTGTGTCCCAAAGAAGGGGGTATGACGGTAGTGGACAATGAAAGAGTGAGTTAATTCCTCTTTGACTTGTCACGAGCTGGAGAGTGTGCATGGACTACCAAAAGTTAAATTCTTGGACTCTTTGGGATCATATTACTAACCAATACCCTTTATGGACCAAATGCTTGATCGATTAGCAGGAAGGGGTTGGTACTGCTTCCTGGATGGGTATTTTAGATACAACCAAATATACATCGCACCCGAGGACCAAGAAAAGACTACATTCACATACCCCTACGGAACCTTTACATTCAAGCGGATGCCATTTGGGTTGTGTAATACGATGGCTACCTTTCAACGGTGCATGATTTCTATATCCTCAGATATGGTAGAGGACACTTTGGAAGTGTCCATAGATAATTTTTCTATGGTTAGAGATGCCTTTGATGATTGCTTGGATAATTTTAGCAACATCTTGCAAATATGTAAAGAATTCAATCTTGTGCTCAACTAAGAAATGCCACTTTATGGTGAAGGAGGACATTGAAGTTGACCGGGCTAAGATAGAAGTGATTGAAAAATTACCTCCTCCAATATCGATAAAGGGATTTCATAGTTTTCTTGTCCATGTGGGATTCTACCGGAGGTTCATTAAGGACTTCTCCAAAATTTCTAATCCTTTGTGTAAACTATTGGAGAAGGAAGTCAAGTTTATGTACGATGAGGATTGTTTGAAGACATTTTAGTGCCTTAAAGAGAAATTGGTAGCTTCACCTATAATTATTTCTCCAGATTGGTCCAAACCATTCGAAGTGATTTATGATGCAAGCGGAGTCACGCTTGGGGATGTTCTTGGACAGAAAAGGGAGAAGCTTTTTCATTATATTTACTATGCAAGTAAAGCATTGAATGGAGATTAGAAAAGCTATACAGTTACTGAGTAAGAACTCTTTTCTATTATTTATGCCTTTGAGAAATTTAGGGCATACTTGCTTGGTACCAAAGTGATGATTCACACAGATCACTCAACATTGAGCTATTTGATGAGAAGGACGCCAAGCCTAGACAGATTAGGTGGGTGTTGTTGTTACAAGAATTTGACTTTGAAGTCAAGGATATGAAAGGTTGTGAAAATTAGGTAGCAGACCATATATCTCAATTGGAGAATGAAGGCAAGAGATCAAAAAAGTTAGTGATTAATGACTCATTTCCAGATGAACATGTACTTGAAGCCACTCTCGATCTTGTTCCTTGGTATGCTGATTTTACAAACTATGTGGTTAGTAATATGATCTAGGAGGACTTGAGTTTTCATCAAAGAAATAAGTTTCTTCATGATGTGAACAATTATTTCTGGTATGAGCCTTATCTGTTCAGATTGTGTGCTGATAATATCATCCAAAGAAGTGTGCCAGAAGTAGAAATGTTGAGCATTTTGCACGCTTGGCATTCATCCCCAGTGGGAGGACATCATGCAGGTGACCGGACAACGAGAATTTTTTTTACAGAGTGGGTAGTATTGGCCCACTATCTATAAGGATGCATATGAGTTTGTCAAAACTTGTGACTAGTCCAAGAGAAAAGGGTCAATATCTAAACATCATGGGATGCCAATGACCAAAATGTTGGAGGTGGAATTATTTGATATATGGGGAATCGACTTCATGAGCCCCTTCGTAAGTTCCTATGGTCACAAGTACATCTTGGTTGCTATGGACTATGTGTCCAAATAGGTTTAAATTGTGGCCTTAGCAGATAGTGAAGGCAAGCGTGTGGTTGCATTCTTGAAAAAGAATCTCTTCTCTTGTTTTGGTACCTGTCGCACCATCATAAGTGGTGGGGGTTCCCACTTTTGTAACCAGGTGTTCAGGGTTGTGTTTGCAAAATATGGAATGAAAAAACACAAGGTGGAAACTCCATATTATACCCAAACTAGTGGGCAAGAGGTGTCGAATTGAGAAATAAAGATGATCTTGGCCAAATCTATCAATGCAAATAGGAGTGATTGGTCTCGAAGCTTGATGATGATCTTTGGGCCTACCACACGGTTTTAAAGACTCCAATAAGTATGTCATCTTACCAACTAGTCTTCTGTAAAGCTTGTCACTTACCGGTAGAGCTTGAGCATAAAGCCTTATGGGTGCTCAAAAAACTTAATTTCAGTTGGAAGGAGGCTGCCGACTTGAGGTTGGATCAACTGAACGAGATTGATGAGTTCTAACTTCGTGCTTATGAGAGAGCTACTCTTTACAAGGAGAAAATGAAAGTGTACCATGACAAGAGGATTGAAAAGAGAGAATTCAAAGTGGGTGATATGGTGCTATTGTTCAATTCAAGGTTTAAATTATTTCCGGGCAAGTTTAAATCCAAATGGTCCGGACCATTTAAAGTGGCACAAGTGTATCCATCTGGAGTAGTAGAGTTGGAAAACAAGGATGGGAATTTGTTCAAAGTGAATGGTCAACGGGTCAAGCAATATGTTGGCCCACTATAAGAGGTAAAAGTATTGTCATTGGTGTATCTTGATAAAGTCTGAGTAATCAAGATACCTGAGTCATACTGCGACATTAAATCAGGTGCTAGTTTGAGGCAACCCACAATGTGTTGGAAAAAAAGGCTAGAATAGGTTTTCTTTATGAGCATGGTTAATTGGTTTGTTGAAGTGTCTAGGGAGAAAGATACAAAAAGTTTGATCTCATCTGATAGCATTGGCGACTAAGAGTGACGATCTGTCAACTAGTTGATAAACCGTCAATTAGTTGAAAAGCCGTCAACTCTATGTCATCAACATGAAGAAAAAAAGATGCACATTCTGGATAAGGCTGACAATGAAGGTTGACAAGCTATCAACCAGTTGACAAGCCGTCAACTTAGATAATGGAGTGAAACAATCTGGACAACGTTGATGACTTGTTAATGGGTTGTTGACAAGTTGATGAGATGTCAACTTAATTCATCAACCAGTGTGTGAGATGGAACAAATCTGCATAAGGTTGACGAGCTCGTTGATGAGGCATCAACCAGTTGACGAGGCGTCAACTAAAAATCCAGCCCAGGTAAGTATGTCTTCACTTAATTTAACCCAAGCCCGTATTGTTGACCTGATCCATTCTAAACCTATACCCATATAAACCAAAACCGGCCTAATCACTCTAACAAACTAGCTCAAATTCTAAACCTTAATACCCGATAGTCTTTTTCTCAAGTAAAACCATCGGTTTCAAACCTTTCTATCTACTCGATTAATTACACCTCCACTACTCCCTTTTCAGACTCACGTTCATATAATAACCATTACACTCCTACTATTTCCTCTTCCTCATTCATCCTTTAAAACTCCCACACAAGAATACCAATACCCATAATATCATCCATCCCTAGAACAGTTGCAGAAGTAGTGAAGTTTTCAAACTCAAGTTTTTAGAACTAGTTATTCTGTTATCCATCTGACAAATGTAATATTCTCTTCTCTAATTTCATGTTGAGTTTTTTTGGAACCAGTGGTAATGGGTAGTAGTTGATATTGAACGGATGAGAAATTTTACAAGTTGAAGGGGAACCTAATTTTTCTTTAAATTGAAAATTCTTAGACAAATATGATTACCCACCAACTCCGTAAAGGTGAATTCTGAGTAGCCAATGCGTATGCTTTGAAATTATAAACACTTCATTAAGTCATGAGAATTACACCTCAGTGGAGTGAGTAACCTTGATGACTCAGTGGAGTGTTCATAATTCTCAAGAATATTGCTCATTCTTATGAAGTTCTTGAAAGAATTAAGTTGACGATGCATTTGACAAATCATCACTACGTTGACAATCCGTCAATGCACATCATCAATATTAGATTAATTTTTAAATAATCTGTTTAAGGTTGACGAGCTGTCAACAAGTTGATGAGATGTCAACCCGAGTCATCAACTTTGTTTATTCTTTTGGTAAGACTGCCTTAGGTTGACAAGCTATGAACAAGTTGATGAGCTATCAACCCAATTCATTAACTATGTATATATTTAGAGTCATTCTGTCTTAGGTTGACGACAGAGGTTGACAATCCATCAATAAGTTGACGAGCTGTCAACCCATGTCGTCAATAATGCAAATAAAATGTCAAGTTTTACATTCTTTTTACTTTTCTTTGATTAGTAAGTTAACATTCTTATTCCCCAGGTACAAAATGCCTCCAAAATATCTCTCCAAATGTGGTTGTGCAACCAAGAAAGCAACCAAGGGCTCTTTGACTCGACAATTTCTTGATGAGCCCAAACAAGAGGTTGAGAAGATGGAAACCCAAGGATATAGGATGAGTAAAAGTGCATGCAAAAGAACACCAGCTCCTCAGTCTGAGGAGGGGGCTGAGTCCACTGAAAGTGAATCTAGTTTCAATGGAGAGAACTCTAGTGAAGAGGTTGAGGTAGGCTCTTCAGATGGTGAAGAGGTTGAGAGTTCCTCTGAAAAATCTGGCAAAAGGGTTGAGGAAGACATTGATGCAACCAACAGTCCTAAAATAGAACCCAAGCAAGCTCGGAGTAATGTAAGCAAAAGTAAAAACCCTAGTATCCGAGATAGTGTGTGATGGAATATTAAAGGAGCCTCAAAGATCTATAATTAGAGTCTTGTTATAACTAGAAAGCATCAGACTAAGAGACCTATAGCTGAAGAAGTCAAGATACTAACCTACGTAATTGAAAAGTATCCAAAAATTAAACAATGGTTCAATCACTTTGATTTGGGGTGGACTACTACAGCTACATGAACATACTATCCAACCATGATGCGTGAATTTTATGCAAACTACACTTCCACATTAGAGAATTAGTGCAAGAGGGGATAAAAATCCATGGACAGACCTAACATGAACAAAATTCTAGTTCGAGGTGTATATGTGAACTTGTATAATCAGACAATTAATAGATTTTTACATGGGGAGGGTTTCGTACCACTAGTAACTACACCAGATTTCTATCATAAGATGAGTGATCGTGCAAATCAGCGCCTATGGTTGGCTCAGGTTTTGACTGATGGAAACCCAATATGGTTAACCAATGCAAATGCCAAGATAACCAAAGCCTCCTTATCTTAGGCAAAATTTTTTTGGTAGGGAGTCGTGAGGTTTAAGCTAATGCTGATGGCAAGAATAACACTATGGGTGAAGATATAGTTGTTCTAGTGGCACGCTTGATGTCTGGTTTAAACTAAATTTTGGAGAGATCATAGCAGATGAGATAAAGATAAGGGCTACAAGGTTTGACACATCATACCCATTTCCAGGCCTTATCACAAAACTGTGTGAAGCAGTTCACATTCCTTTATTGGCCAGGATCGACATTGAGACGCCTGCCACTAAGACTCACAACTTTGAGAGATCCAAGGATGAGAGTATGCCTATGCTTAGGCTGGGAAAGCAAGTTAATTTGGGAGCTTCACTCCACTACCAAGGGTGCCGCTGTAAATACAACAATCACAGACTCTTTACCAACCATGTAGCTAGATTTCACTAAGACTCTTCCGACTACCTCATCTGTAGATCATGCACCAGTTGCAGAGACTGTGGATATAGCTACTGCTACAGTTCAGCCTTTGGAGTATACCATTACTCCTCTTTATTTTAGGAAGGTAGTCAAACAAGGGAAGAGATTTGATGCACAGTTGAAGTTGTTTGCAGAACAGTTTAAGCCCTTTGTAGATAGAAAAATAAAAGAAGACTTAGCTCCATACGTTACTCTCCATGGGCGTATCGATGATATGGAGAGTCGGATCAATGATAGATTGAAGGCAAAGACAGTGCCTGATCTTGCCAAATTTGAAGCTGAATTGGAGAAAATGAGGGAGGACATTATTGCATTGAAAAATAGGCCAGCCTTGACATTCTTGACTCAGGATGATGAGGAGTCGAAGGAGGAGGATGAAATGTTGTATGATTTATTCGGTAAGCCTATTAACCCTAAGGGTAAGCGCAAGAGAAAGAGAAAAGATAAAAGAGGATCCGAGAATAATTGAGAAGAAAAGAACTAAGCAAGAAAAGAAGGACCCCAAAGAAGCAAAGAGGAAAGAAAAAGAACCAAATGAACCATGGGAAAATGTATTATGGGATTGTGCTGTGGGAGCCTCTGTTAGTGGCCTACCAAAGGCATTGTGCATCGCTAGGCAGAGTTTGGAGTCTTCCACTCCGCTAACTACTTTAAGCACACTGGGCATTCCTGTTACCACAACTGATGATAATGCTATCACTACGACAACTTTACTTTTTGCCTCCCATGGCATAAGCACATAGGGTGCCACAGGTACATATTCACTCTAGTTCTATAAATTTTTAAATGATGCATTGGGGACAATGCATAGTTTTTTGTTAAAGGGTGGGGGTACCTGTATCCACAAGAGTTTTTGGTGCCTGTGTTCTTTTCCCTTGTATGCTATCTAGGAGAACCAACATGTTTAGGATATGTTGAGTTTTCTAGTGTTTTATTTTTGTGTATTGTATATGCAAAAGGTGGATAGGGAATAAATGTCAATTTTTTTTTTAAATTGTCAAAAATGAGAACCCATCAAAAAGATTTTGTTTGTGTGTGACTGTGATACCATTTGATAAATTGACCATTGTGGACCTTTGCTTGTCATTATTAGTATATGAATGTGGCGATGTATGCTTATGCTTGAGTATGAATCTGATAGTTGGTAGTGATTGTTCCATGCTATGTCATGTGTGTGTGAGGCCATTATACTATTTTCTTACTCTATGCATACATCCAGAACTTGCCTGGTTTATTCTAATTAGGTTGTAAGTGGGTTTTGTAGGATAGGATCACATGCCTTGTTTGAATTTATTCCACTTAACCTAAAAAAGCCATCCAAATCATAATGTACAATCCCTTGATCTCGGTTTGAGCTGTTCTAACTTCTTTTGTTCACAACCCATTCACCTTCCCACTTTTACTGCTGAACCTCTATTTTGGACCTAGTCCCTCCTTGGACATCGTGCAACTCAACTAAGGTAAATTACCTAAGTTGAGGGTGGCTACCATAGAAAGGTTTGACAAGTGATAAAGGGTATGAGAGCAATGCAAGAAAAGAAGATCCTATGAGTGTATGCAGTTCAGAGTGATTGAAAAAAAAATATAAAAAAAAAGAGAAGAAAGAAAGAAAGAAGAGCTTCCATTCAGAAAATAAAATATTCAAGAAATCTGCCACACTCGGTGATGGAAATTGTGGAAACAACAGAGTTGATCAAGGAGGGAATCTTAAGTCAAGTGGAATGGTGTGCTAAGTCATGTCAAGAAGGGCTAAGTCAATAATCCCAAATGTATCCTACCTGCAACTAAGCCTCCATTACAAGCCAAGAAAAGTCTTATAGTGATCCTAGTCAATTCGCTGAAAGACCGAGGTAGAATGGTAAGGGCAAGCCTATGGTTTCACATGTCCATTATTTGAAATTTCATTGTGAGAGTGAGAGATTTGATATTCATTCCCTAATAAAAGTTTATATGTTGTGTGGGGGATTTCTTGTAGTGAGGACATATGGATGGCTCTTGAAACCTTTTATTGTTGGATTGAGTACTTTGAGTGTATGTTGTATTACCTATTTGTATTGTAATGCCAAACATAGATCCCTATTGGGTGATTGGTGAATAAGTCATGCTCAAGATGCTGGGGTATATTTTGAGGTTATGAATGTTGTTCTATTCCTTAATAATCCATATGTGCACATAATATAATGTTGTTTAGTTACTTGAGGACAAGCAAGTGTTCTAAGTTGACGGTGTTGATGTGCCAACATTTTGACGGAACATCTGAGGCTTTTGACTAGGAATAATTGCAAGTTCTTTAGCAACTTTTGTTGTTTTTAATTATATTTTACTGCCTTGTGCAGAAAAAGTTTATACATGAGAAAATAAGAGAAATTGAGCTAAAAAGACAGTTGATGACTTGAGTTGATGAGCTGTCAACTTGTTGATAGGCTGTCAACTTTGTCATCAACCTTGGGCAGAACTCATCTAAGAAAAATCAAGTTGAAGACTTCAGTTGACGGGCTGTCAACTTGTTGATGAGCCATCAACTTTCGTTGTCAGCTGAAACCAAAATGTTAGGTTACTAAGAAGAAGTTGAAGGCTTGGATTGATGGACTGTAAATGTGTCGATGATCCATCAACCTCATCGTCACCAGTGAGTGGTACAATGATGAAAATTATTTTGAATTCAACTTATCCTGTACTATAAATAGCAGCTTTTAGGGTTTTATTATTATCTCATGTTTTATTGTTCTGACATTACTTTTTGGGAGGAGAATATTTAGAAGTTTAAAATTGTTCTTGGGTTTTTGGATTTTTTGTTTACTCCTAGAAGAAAATTGAAGTGTGGATTCATAGTTTGTAAGGGTAACTTTCTAATCTATGAATTCATTTTCTATATCTTCTTTTGAAATCATGAGCAGCTAAACTCTAACAACTAGGGTTATGGGAGCCATGGTGAATTTGTTATTAGTGTGTTAATTATTATTGGGATTCGAGTGATAATGGGAATTATATTGATGATCTTTTTGTTCTTAATCTATTTCTAATGGTTGCAAACATTAGAACATGCTTTACAGTTAATTCACTTGAAATAAGGAATTAAAATGGGTAAAAGATTCTCAATGAGGATTCGGGGCTTTTAACCTCCATCTAATGGTTGATGCTTTAACCTGATTGACCAACTCAAAGTGAAATCAAATTTGAATAATATCATCTTTAAGTTCGGAAGAATTAAAGTGTTAATCACCCAATTTAAGTAGAGAAACATTTGGGTGAATATTAGAAATTGATAACTTGTAATGACCATCTAGGTTATTTCCTCAATTTTTGTTTGTGTCTGGAGTTTCGAGCCTTTCCATAGCGTCTATAGGTCATTTATGACTCATTGGTACTGTCGATTCGGTTATCGGATCGTTCGTTTGGATTTTAGGCTCAATTCCCTGTTTTGGAGCTTTTGCTGTTAAGGAATTGGTTTCAGACCAAAACTTCTAGTAAACAATCTTAGATGATAATTTCGACGGTGCCATCAGCTCTGGAACATTTTAGTCAAGGGGGACCCTTGGTCTGGGTCGGTCTGGGTCCCGAGGCTTTCGGACTTATTTTGGGCTATTAGGTAGATTTTGGTTAAAATGGAACTATCGGTGTGGGCCCCATATTTGATCAAAATGACCTCAAATGAAAAATTTAATAGTTTCATTAAGTCTGAAATGTCGAATTTGGTATGGTAGCATAGTTCGTTTGCGTTCACGGGGTTTCGAACGAATCTCGAGCACCCAGTCGGAGTCCATTTGGACTTAGCAAAATCTGGTATCTGATATCTGGTGTGACCGCTTTAGAGGTCGAGGTCTGCTTTAGCGACCTCGAGCTTCTTTAGTGGCCTTGGCTGTTTAGCCAAGGACCGCTTAAGCGCCCTTTTATCCGCTTAAGTAGACGTAGCTTAAGTGACAGGGTTGACGCTTTAGTAGCCTTCATCCTTTTTGCACCAGCCACTTTAGAGGCACTTTACCACTTTATCGGTGTCCACTTTAGTGGCCAAGTGACCGCTTTAGTGACACCTGGGGTTTTGTATCCCTCTTTTTCACCCAATTTTTCTCATTCTTTCTCAACCTATTTCCCTTATTTTTGAAAGCTTGGAGCAAAGGAAAGTGGGGGAAAACACCCATTGAAACTAAGGAATGCTAGCCCAACACTCCTTGGTCATTTTCCATCATTTTCCCCATTGAATTCCGTCCCTTTTCATTATAAATTCTTAGAAATTAGTGCTTTAAATACACAAGCTTTAGGGGCTGATTTGGGCCTCGATTTATGCTCCATTTGTGCTCAACTTTTAACACACATTTCTTGTCCTTCGAGGGACCTCTTGACGGATTCAATTTTGGATTTTGTTTGTGGGCCCCGTAGGCCCATTCTTGACCCAAATTTTGACCCAAGCTTTTATATAGCAATATAGGTATCGTTTTACTCGTTATGACGTGTAGTTTAATATTTTGATAGCGTGGTGGCATTTTTGGATCGTGTAGCAAAGACAAGCGAATTGTGGATGATTCAAGAATTGCGGTTTGGCATCGAGGTAGGCTTCGGTCTACTTTTCTCTATGATATGGTGTTATGTATATATTGCATGCTAGGTAGGGATTATAGGATGTGATTATGACTAGTATATCATGACTGTCTATTTAAGGAATTTGGGGTAGAAATGTGACCACCCGAACCCTAGCATTGGATACTTGTTATGGACTTAGAATCCTATTAACCATGATTATAAGCATGTTAACCATAACTTGGTATTAAGGATCCATTAGCATAAGATTGGTCATTTTATTTAAGTGAATTGGATGGTATTTTCCCAATTAGATCCTTGTAGTCGCTTATGCCCTCGATTACCGTAGTTGCCTGAGTTATGGGGCTTTATTATGCATGGTTACATGTTATTGGGCCCGAGGCAGTGCTTATGATGTCAGTTGAACTCCAGGTGAGTATTTGATCCTTAAAAAGGACGTGGTTACAGTTTATATATGCTTAGGCGCTTATGGTTGTATTGTGTGGAGACTGGTGATGACATGCATATTTAGGCGCATTCATGCTTACTTAGTGGTATGATTCCAGCCAAATTCTTGATTTTACTACTATTTTCTAAAATGGGATTTATTCCCACTTTTAAAATGGATTCTTAACGGGAATCGTACCACCGTATTTTATGATTTGTTAGCTTTTGGAACTAAAAATGATACTTTAGAAATATAACCAAGGTTGATTTCAGTCCATTATTGATCCACTCATTTTACCACTACTATTTACTTCGATTGAGGGATATTCCCACCCTTTTTATGCTATTATACAGATTTTATCCCGAACTTAATCTAGGGCAATGGATTTAAAGACTTACACTCTTTTATTCGCGGTTCAAGTATGTGCACCTTTATCTCTCTCTCTCTCTCTCTCTGATATTGGACAGAGTAGATGAATTATGATGATTATTGGAAGACGTAGTTTGGGACCAGGCAGTGTATACGGATATGGCGAATCCCTTGTAGGCCCCTTCGGCCGAAAGACATCATGCCGGAGATGGATGGTCACCATAGGTCCTGCCTTTGCGAGCTCCATAGTTGGGGGAGAGATGTATACACTTGGTACATTATGGTTCTCAGCTTGGTTATGGTATTTATGGTTTATGCAACATTCATTCATTCATATGCTTTGCCTATCACCAGTATGTTTGTTTTCCACCTGTATCTATCAATTTTATGGGGGGTTGTATAGGTACGGGTTATGGTTGCTATTTACTGAGTTCTTCTGTGAACCTTCTGGGCATATGGGGGCCCGGTTAGGTACTTGTTTGCTCTGACTAGCCGGTTACTTTATTATTGGTTATTATGATTAGTTTGTGGCAGGTTAGTTATGGACTGGTACACAAGGTTGATGGTACGTTTCTTATTCCCTTTCCGTTATTATGGTAAAAATACGCTGTTGTTGGATTAACTCATGATTAGTCACCCTTGATTAGAGGCTAGAGCATGCTAGTATTAGTTTTCTTTTTGGACTATGACCTTTGAGATGTTAGGTTGACTCCCTCAGGTTACTACCTTTAAGTTAGTCCTATATGTATATATATATATATATATATATATATATATGGTATTACCGTATATCCCTTTCTTCCTTTGTCTATTCACATTGTATATGTTTCCCTTGGCCTTGTATACTACTATACATATAACTTTTCTTGATATATTGTTTAGTGATATATGGTATTGTACTTTAGATCTTAAATATTGTTGAAGTAGGACAGTTTATCCTTATTGTCCGATTCGTACTATCATGCTTAGTTTCTTGGATAGTTGCATATAGTTATATTTATGCCTTACATGTTATTTATGTTTGCATTATCTTTGGATCTCAGTTGGCTGATACCTACTGAGTACCACGTGTTTGGTACTCATACTACACTTTTGCAGCTAACAGATCATAGCACGAGTTATCGCCATTGATGTGTGCATCATGCGGAGCAGCCCCGGATTGGAGATTTGAGTGAGCTCCTGACATTCGGAGTTGTTCCTACTCTCTCTCTTATTATTAGATTGATCTCTATATTGTATCAGAGATGGCTTGTGTATATATATATACTTTCCCTATATTTCACTTGTACTCCTGTTGTATTAGAAGCTCTTGTACTGGCTCCACCAGGTTTTAGGATTATATTAGTCTATGTATTATATTCTTTTCTGCTGCTTTCTTTATTTCTCTTGGTAGTCCGTTACTAGCTGTTCTGGATTACGGGTTGGCTTATTTACTGGTGGGTTATAGTATGTGCCATCATGACCTGAGAAATTGGATCGTAACATAACTTTATATTTCCCAATATCATGAGATTCCATGAAACGAATGACCTTTAATTGTGATAGTAGCCATGGTGAATTCAATCCTGGTTCAATTTCTCTACTGATTTATATCTCGATAATTTAATGTTGTTTACTTGCAACAAATTGGATAATGTTTTACAAACTTTCATACCACCCCCCCCCCCCAATTTCATGGAAATTGCCGACTAACAGTCATTTGAATCACATACGACTTAATTATCACCATATTTCCTGTGGGATTCGACCCCAACCTTTGTTAGATTATATATTTGACAACGACCTCTTACGCTTCTTTAAAAGGGAGTTGTAGTTTGGGCGCCCCGGCTACCTAGCCAAGATGCAAAAACAAGGTACTTTTTTTTCATATGTCGTTGAAACATTTTTAGTGATTTTTTCTACCCAGTTTTGGGCTATAGATTTGAGAGACACTAATCATATCTGCACTGCTTTACAGGGGTTTCAGGAAACACGACACCTAAGTGAAAATAAACTCAGCGTGTTTCAAGCAAATGGGGAACCAGTAGCAGCCTTAGCTATAGGGAATATTTCCATTTTGTTCAACAGTTCTAGAGTTTTAACTTTTAATAATGTTCTCTAGGTACCTTCTATAAGAAGGAATTTAATTTCAGTTTCAAAAATAAAATTTGCTGGTTACAATGTCTATTTTGCTAATAATTATGCAATTATTAAGTTTTGTAAGCATTTTATTATTTCTGCTCCTAGAATACATGATCTGTTTGTATTTGATGTATCCTATAATATGCTACAAACAATGGAACTTAATAATGTTGATCAATCACATGAAAGAAAATGTATTTCGGAATTGAGTGAAACATACTTATGACACTTATGTCTAGGTCATATTAACATAAATAGAATCTCACGGTTGGTTTCTGATGGACCTTTGAGTTCATTGAAAGTGGAGGCACTTCCAACTTGTGAATCCTGTTTAGAAGGAAAAATGACCAAGAGACCTTTTCCTTCCAAAGGAAATAAAGCCGATAATAAGTTAGAATTAGTTCATTCTGATTTGTGTGGTCCGATGAATATACAAGCAAAAGGTGATTTTGCATATTTTGTGACTTTCACAGATGAATACTCAAAATATGGATACATTTATTTGTTGCACCATAAATCTGAATGCTTTGAAAAATTCAAAGAATTTAAGATAGAAACGGAAAGGCGACATAATAAACATATTCATACATTACGATATGATCATGGTGGTGAATACCTTTTTGGAGAATTCATTAAGTAATTATCAGAATTAGGAATGACACCTCAATATTCTGCTCTGGGAACACCACAACAAAATGTTGTGGCAGAATAAAGAAATAGAACTCTTATGAAAATTGTTAGATCAATGTTAAGTTATTTTGATTTGCCTTTTTTCCTTTTGGGGATATACATTAGATACAACAAATTACATTCTGAACTTGGTTCCTTCAAAATTAGTACCTTTAACCCCATCTGAATTATGGAGTGGGCGCAAGCTTACTCAATGGCAAGTTTCCAATGATCGTGGATTGGATGTTGGTGCTCTTTTTTTTTTTAAATCACCGCATATTTCTTTAGGTATGAAACAACCTAAAGTTAACATAAGGAGAAAATCTAAATGGTAATCTAAAAAAGGGACATTTTCTTAAACCAACCTAATAAATAAGAAAAAATGACATAAATAGTCGCATATCAAAACTATAGTCAATAAAGATAAAATTAATATTTTTATATCCACGATTTTAATAATTCGAAAGTTATATTTGCATAAAACATAGATATAATCTAAATAACAACAACAATCACCTTATACATGTAATTCCATCAAGGGAAGTTCAAGGAGGATAGGATGTACATAGACCCTACCTTAGTAAGATAGAGAGAATATTTTTGATACACCCTCGACTCAAAAAAAGCATAACCAAAGCAGAATTGAAAGGAAATAACGACAACAAAATGAAAGATAAACAGGGAAAATATAGCAACAAGTATTACTAAGATTGAAGAATAAGATACTTCATGAAGGACTAAATATAACTACCAAATACATAAAAGATGAGAAGAGGAGACTAGGCCCCTGCCTTTCCCACATAAAATTATGACAATACTCTAAATCCCTAATCTTTGACCTCCATACCTCCCTATCTAGAGTTATGTCCTTAATAAGTTGAAGATGGGTGAACATGGTATGATATTACCCAAATACCATACCGAACTAAAAAATTTAATACCGAAGGTTCGGTATTATGGTATTGGTATGGTATATTGTACTGATCCACCAGGACATTTCCTCAATTTCCAGGTGTTTCTGTTGTCTTAAGCCCCCCCCCCCCCAAAAGCGGCCATAGGTCGATTATAACTTATCGGGACTGTCGGTTCGGTTATCGTACAGTTCGTTTGGGTTTTAGGATTTTTTTCCAATTTTGGAGCTTTCGCTGTTAAAGAATTGGTCTCGAATCAAAAATCCTATTAGAGGATCTCAGATGAGAATTCTGACAGTGCTATCAGCTCTGAAGCGTTGGTTTTAGGCTAGGGGACCCTTGGTCTTGGGACCGAGGATTCCAGACTCATTTTGGGTTGTTGGGTAGAATTTGGTAAAATGGAACCTTAGGGTGTGGGCCCTATTTTTTGTCGAGATGACCTCAGATGGAAATTTTATGACGATGTTGAGTTTGGAATTTCAAATTTAGTATGGTAGCATAGTCCATTTATGCGCAGGGGATTTTGGATGGATCCCGAGCACCCTGTCGGAGCCCATTTGGACTTAGTGCATTTTGCTGGTGCCTGGGTTCTAGTGTGACAACTTTAGCAGTCAAGGTCCATTAAAGTGATTGTTTATTAAGCAGCCTTGTGCCGTTTAAGCAACTCGGGTGGCCTGGTTGAGGGCTGTTTTAGTAGTCGGTGTCCGCTTTAGCAGACACCACTTTAGTGACCAGGGTGCCGCTTAAGCAGACCCTCACCTTTTTCACCTGATCACTTTAGAGGTATCAACAAGGATTATATATCCTTCATCATATCAAATTTTCATTCATTTCCCATAGTTTTTTCCTCTCTTATGCTTTATGGAGTAGTTGTGATTTGGTTTATGGTTGTTTTCATGCTTATCTAGACTTATGTGGATACTGGTGATGGTATGCATTGATTACTTACTCTCTCATGCCTATGTTAGCCTCTTAGTGATTTTACTATTGTAGGCTAGGCTTGAACTCCCATATATTGGTATATAGCCAGCCTTTAGGGCTAGACTTAGCTTGTTTTAGCACCCTGGGTCAGAGGTAAGGCACCTTAGCCTCAGTTTGGGTAGGTGTTGCCTTAGGTGTAGTTTCTAGAACCTGATAGTGGGTCCCCATTGCCCTTCTTCAGATAGATAACCTTAAAAGACTTTCCCTCACACTTAGATAGACTTATGAGCACCTCTTAGTTTTGCCTTGGGTTGGTTGACTTAGGAAAAATAGTACGCTGAGTTAAGTTTCATTACCTTTAGGGAGGGTTGTAGCTATCCCTCGACCCCTCGGGACTGTATTTTTAGATATATATGGGTTGGTTATGGGCTTAGAACCCCTAGTTTACCACTGGTCATGTCATGCCTAGGAGCCCCAACGAAGTTTGGCATTAGCCTATAGTTGATATTAACCCCTGATAGGAGAGTCGGCTATGTTTATACCCAATTATGAGTTTCGGTTCTAGTCCGGCATCTGTTTATGTTTATGGATTATCCGGTTATTTTTTATTACCCTAGGAGTCCAGTTCGAATTTGGCGATTATGATTATGCAGTAGTGTATCCTTTGGCCTCTTGTTATTACCCTATGGTTCTAGTTCAAATCCTATCCATGTTACTTATATGGCTATGGATTATAGTTATGAAAGTCCTTATTTGGGACCCGGCAGTGTATACGAATATCCTAAATCCCCTATGAGGCCCTCTGTCCATGAGTCTTGGTGTCGAAAGAGGACTATTATCGTAGGTCCCGCCTTTGTTAGCTAGGTAAGATGGAGGGGATGTATACACTTGGTGTGGAATTGAACAGGATTTGGTGTGGATTTGGTACTACTTCATCTAATTTTTGGCATGATCTCCATCCTTTTGCATGCATCGCCTATTAATAGTATGGGCTCTTCTTGTATGTCCTATTGGCTTATGGGATCCAGGTTGGGTTCTATTGTCTTCTTTAGTGTCCCACCGGCTTTTGGGGGCATGGTTGGATTTATTATGGTTGTTTACCTTCTGTCTTGCTGGGGGAGGGAAGGAAGCCAGTTAGGTTATAGTGTGTCAAGGCTAGCCGGTTAGATCCTTATTACTTGAGCCTTGTCTTGCAGTTCTAGTTAATTTAGTAGGGATTGTTTACAGGATTGGTACCTGAGGCCACGAGTGTGTTTCAAATCCTTACCACTATCTAGGGTGAGCCTGAGTTGTACTGAGCCCATAGGCAGATATATGTACCCTGATTAGGGACCCTTTTTATAATAGGGTTAGCTTTCTTCATTGGTTGTAACCCTCGGTATGTTAGGACAGCTTCCTACATGATAGCTCTTTCTAGCGTAGCCATCCCTATGTTATAGGATAGGGTTCCCGTGGTAGTATTATACATATACATGTACTTATATACCCCTGTCTTTATCACTATTATGTATCTCTTATATATATTTTGTTTCCTACATCTCTTGTATATCATATACTCCCTTCTTTACTATACTATGATACGAGGACAAACCATTATTGGCATAGCTCGTCTTGGGATAATTGTGGGGTGTGATAGATTGTATTAATTACCCTTAGCTTTACTTTCAGTCTTAGTTTTATGATATCTCATTGCTTAGATAGTCATTTTTACTGATTATTCCTGCTTTACATGTGATTTATATATATGCATTGTCTTTGGAGCTCAGTCGGCCAATGCCTATTAAGTACCTCGTGTTGGTACTCATACTACATTTCTACACCCTATAGATCATAGTACGAGTTTTCAACACAGATGTGTGCATCGTGCAGAGCTGCCATAGATTGGAGACTTGAGGTGAGCTTTAGATATTTAGAGTTGTTCCTACTCTCCCTCTTCTACTAGACTTATCTTTATTTTGTATCTCAAAGATAGTTCTGTATATATTTATGCTATTTTTATCTTGTACTCTTGACTAATAGTAGCTCTTGTACTAGCATCATCGGCTTTTGGGATATACAATTGACTTTTTTCTTGTTTTCTTCTCTTTCTATAAGCCTTAACTTCAGTTCTTTTTATTAGTCTACTAGTCCTTTTGGACTATGGGTTGGCGTGCCTACTGGTGGGTTATGATAGGGGCCATCAGGACCTGAGAAATTGGGTCATGACAGTTTGGTATCAGAGTATAGGTTCATGGGTGTAGTTGGTACAAGAGCAAGTTCCTAGTAGAGTCTCGTGGATCGATATGATGACGTCCATATCCTATCTTTGAAAGGCTATAGGGCATTCTTAGGAAATTCTAATTCTTGATTCCCTATTGTGTGACTTGATTTTGAAACTCCTACATATCTCCCCTGACTCTACTCTTTCTCAGATTGACAGAACGACGTTGCGATAGATGTTGATAAAACTATTACTCATGTCGCCAGAGTATCAGCTTGGAGTCGGGCTAGGGGAATAGAGTTTAGTATCGGAGATCTCCAATATCATCTGAGTATCTAGGACCAGATCAAGTTTTGACTAAGCTTGTGACTGGTTCAATATTTCAGGATTCATTGTTGGGGATTCTGAGTCCATTTGTTGATACCTCACAGTCGAAGATGGTGCCCGACACATTGAGTGGTTCTCAGGTTAGAATTGGGTTTGTTGGTGTCCAGCAGGGTACTTTATCAGTTTTTATGTATGAGGTTGGATTTCTAGAGTAGGTTAGATATACCCTTATGTTGTTTCCTATCGAGCATGAGAGGGTGTGTGTCTTTATTATAGGATTGACTCTACCGTTCCGCTTGGCATCAGAGCATTTAATGATAGAAGGGGTCTCTTTTCCTCAAGTTGTGGAGCATGTAAGGGCTATAGAGAGGGTATGTCTTGAGGTGTATGGAGGTGGCGGTAGTAGATCATGTTTACAATACAATGTTAATGGTATTTCATTTGGAGGTAGGGATCCCTCCCGCAAAAGTTAGCATCACCTATAGTCTATCATATTAGTTCAGGCAGCGCCTCAGAGTATAGGTAGATCTCAGAAGGATAGTGGTAGTCATAGTGGCCAAGGTTCAGGTCAGGCATTACAGAGTGTTCGATCTAGGTCTTCAGGCCATGGTAGCCGTTTTGGATCAGTTGGTATAGTGCATCAGAGAATTCCAGGGGTGTGTTTTGATTGTGGTAAGATTTTTCACTGGTCTAGGGAGTGCCCCAGTCATGGGTTGGTTAGCCAGTTTGGGTCAGCTCGTGTTTCTCGCCACGTTAGAGCTTTAGGGGTTTGTTATGATTGTAAAAAGACCGGTCATTGGTCAGAGAATGTCCCCGACGTGGGATTATTAAGAAGTCAGTGCAGTCAGATCAGTCTCTTAGGGATATGGTGCATTCGGGCTGTGCTGGTGCACCTAGTGTTTTGGTGGGTCATTCAAAGACTCAGCCTGAGAGTGGACGCATGCAGATTTGTACTTCTTTTGGCAGATCAGGGGCTATGATTTTTGATTTTATCGATATAGATGTGATGTGATTTCTATTTTCTAATTTCTATTTGACTTATGTTAGGGTTTTCATACCCATAGATGAATATATGCTTTGAGATTACTATATGGTATGTGGTATGCCTCGGAGATTACATGATTTGATATTATTATGTTGATTGTGTATGCTTTTGTGTAGGTTTTTACATATTTGACTATTCCCATAGTTGATCTCTTTCAGTAGTGGATTGGATAGACCCACGTGGTATGCTCTTTGGGGGTATAGTACTTGAGTGGCATCCCTTTCGTGTGGCATATTGGCCCTGATATGATTTTAGATCAATAGTGGTCATGTGCTATTCTTATGCCACCGGTACCTTATGTTGTTGTTATTATTGATATTGTCCTGGCTTTGATAGATCTTTACTTGGTGTATGGTTAAAACTAGTGATATCTAGTTAGTTTTCCTTTTCTTACGATTCTAGCTTTGATGATTCATTTTGATAGCCTATCTTTAGTGTTGATAGTTGAGGGTTACCCTTCTAGGGTGTGTGATTTGTTTCATGGTGGTGGTTTGATATTGATGTTGGTACCAAGTTATGTACCCTATCCATTCCTATGATGTAATTTCTGGTTCAGCGGAGTTGAGAAGGGTTAAGCGGATGGATTCTGTAGTTTCTTCATGTTGATGTGTAGGTTGGCCTACTATAACCCTATGGGGTGTTTCTACTTAGTGATTTATACTTGCGTAGCAGTTGTTGGTGACCCATGTGGATTCCTTCTGGGAGTGAGTAATTGTTGCCATGGATTGGATATGGGTAGAGCCAGATTCAAACTGAGATTGTGTTTTCTGAGTTACCAGAGATTCGAAAAACATTGTTATCTTTTGCAGCCGTGGTGAGTTCTTGGTCTTGACTTGATGGTTTATGTCTTCAACAGATGTGAGTTGTTTACTTGTATCCTCAGATGTGAATTTTTCCTCAGTTGTTACTATGCTCTACAACAATATTTCATTTTCATCCTTATGGTAAGCGTTGGGTATGTATTGACTGTTGACAGTGAGATTGATTCGGGTATTGGGCCTTGGTGCAAATTAGTTGCCTCCAGTTTTAGTTTTTGATTTTTTATGGGTAGCTTAAGATAGGATGCTTCAGATTTGGTATTGGGATTATAGCTGTAAAGGGCGTAATTTAGTTACAGCCTCCATTTTGGTATTGGACTCAGTTGAGCATTTGTCGATGGATGGAAGGCCTACTTTCTGTATATCAACTCATTTTCTTTTAGTTTGGACTGGCGGTGTTAAATGGATGCTGGCGAGATAGTCTGTTGACACGCAGTACCGATTTCTATAGCTTTTGAACTTAGTTTTCAACATTTACTGGGATTTTGGATGTCTCATTCGCAGTAGAAGTGTGCACAAATGGAACTTATTCTGTACTTTCCACTATGGATTTTCAGTGTATCAACTCCAGTATTTTAAAAGTAGCATGATGGGGTTGTGTGTACGAGACTACGATGATATTCGATGCGGTTCAACATATACACCAGGTTTGAAAAGGCAAGGGAAGGTGAGATTTGGAGTTTGGAGTTGGTGGCATGGCTCATGCCTTGGGTTGTCTATAGCTGGGTTAAGCCATCGTTTTATTGTGCTTGCATCAGTGTGATATCAGTATGGGTGGCTTGGGTTTGCGTATCACAACAGTACTAGGTGCAGTGGAGGCCAGTTGGTGGTTGAGTTTGGGCTTTTAGTTAGTTAGAAAGGAAGGTGAGGATGTAAAGGGTAGAGCAATACCTATAGTGAAATCCCTTGGAGGTTTTTGGTTGATTTAGAGGTTACCTGGGGAGTCTTGCTCGAAGCATGTGGGCCCAGTACCTCGTCCTTATAAGCATTCGGGCTCTTTCTATCCATTGACTTTCGAGTGAACTGTATGCGCTCCTACTTATGTGCCCTTTTGGTGCAGATCCCAGTATAAGTGCAACCCGTGGTGGCTGATTCGTGCATTGACAGAGCTATATTGAGGATCTGGTGAGCTCCCTTGTTCCAGCTTCCTTCTAGCCTTATGTCCTTATCTTGTTTTTCAGAGACAGTGTTGTACTTATCAGATTCTAGTATTATATTAGATGCTCTAATATTTATGATACCAGGTTTTAGGAGTTGATTGTATTTCATTCGAATATTTTTGTTTTATGAGTATTATGGCCTAACTTTGTTCTAGAAGTCTCGTATTTATGTATTCCTTTCATTAGTCGTCTTTATTTTCTTTTGTGGGTTTTTGTCTTACCTACCAAGTTTGGGTCGTGGTACGTTCCATCATGAACTTAATTTTTTAGTCGCAACGGTTCTTCTATCTAGTTAGCGTAAAGTAGGTTCTCGTCTTATCCCGTAATTTGGATCGTGATGCCCTATCACTTATACATATATCCCTTATTAATAAGTTAGCACATCTCATACATTTGATTTAAGTTTTATTTTAAAATTTTATTCTTCATTTTTACACCATAAATTTTTTATTTTATTTTACGATTTATAAATTATTATTTTATTCCCCACTCCTTTTTTAAAAAAAAATTGAAAACATTTTTGCTTGATGTTTTAAGTATATTTAAATTATCATATTGATATTATATTAATAATTAATATTTTTTATGTATCTATGTATATAAATATTGATTGAAAATTTTGTCATATGTACTTTTTAATTGAATAAAAATAAAAACTTATTTAAAAATATTATAATAGATATTTAAAATAATTTCTCTCTATAAAATAATCTTTGTAGCAAAAGTCCATTGATACATGTATTTTTTTGTAATTTGTCTCTCAAAAGCACTTTTTAAAATAGATTAGCCAAACACGATCTGTTTATAAAAACACTTTTCAAATAAATTACCCAAATACAAATTACTTCTTTGTTATAAAAGTGCTTCTCAAATAAGTAGTTTTCTAACTGCAAGAACAAACATGCTCTAAGTAGTTTTCCCCTTGAATCTAATATCCTTTGTCTCTTTTATATTTGTTTCCTTAAAATTTCCTAACTAAACATGAGTCGCAACTTTAATATTATTAAAGATCTATTGATTTTATGTGTTTTTTGCCTTTTTTGTAGAGATCTACTTCGATGCCTACTGGAGTAACCCCTAACTAGATAGACCCCTATCTATGCTAAACTATCTTTGTCTGGTTCTATTTATTATGTCATGTTTGTCATCCTACTGCAATCTATGTTTATTTTCTACATAAAAATATGAGCATTGATACTATTACAACTATCATGAAAAAAAAAGTCACTGTAAAGAAGTTTATGCTTTGAGTTCACAATATATAGAAAATCATCTTATAGCCCCGAATAAGCTGTTAAGCATATCGACCTTTTAGTTTATTGTTATTATGGAGTAACTTACACTGAAAAAATATTTATTTTAATCTTCAGCTACTGCCAACTTCTTGCAACACTTCTTATCTTTTCACTAACCTATTCTAGTAAGTTAAATCTCACACTGATATTTTTTTGCTACTGTATTGTCTTTTTAAAAGTTGGATTAGAGATGAACAAGAATATACACAACGATGCCCGATGCTTTAAAAAGGTACGTAACACGACTAATCAGGCTTTAAGAAAAACCGAATTTCTCTTTGATTATTCTCAAATTTCTTAACAAATAGCAAAAAAAAATTAACAAAAAATAAGAGGAGGTTGTTGGTCATTTTAAGAGGGAGTATCCTTTGAGACAGGCGACGGGCTAGGCACAGCAGTAGACTTGGCCTATAGTTTCAGCGGGTAGAGGAGGAGAAGGTAATGGCAGGGATCATCCACAGGGTGGACGGAGAAATCAGGCAGGTGGTCGGGGTGGTCGAGCAAACGGTGGGACGGGGGGATGAGCGCAGCCGGGGAGAGAGTTAGCTCAGATTGATGACAGGGCTCACTTCTACGCTTTTTCAGGAAAGAGTGATGTCGAGGCTTCTGATGCGGTTATCACAGGTAACATTTTTGTGTGTGATCGGATGACTTCTGTTTTATATCACCTAGGGGCCTACTTATTCTTACGTGTCTGTTCTGTTTGCAGTGGGGTCTGAATCTGGTTTGTGATGTACTTGACTATCCTATTTATGTGTCTATTCCGGTTGGTGAGTCTGTGGTAGTGACCCTTGTTTACCGTTCCTGTCCTATGTTATTTGTGGTTTTTCAGACTTAGGTAGACTTAATTATTCTGAATATATTGGACTTTGATATAATCTTGGATATGACCTGATTATCTCCATATCATGTTGTTTTAAACTGTAATGCTAAAACAGTAACTCTAGCTATGCCTGGGATGAAGGAACTAGAGTGGGAGGGAATGTATAAGTCCAAACCAGTAAAAATTATATCGTATGTCTGGGCTAAAAGGCTAGTGGGGAAGGGGTGTTCAACATTTTTAGCTTATCTCCGGGATGTGAGTGTGGGGTCCTCTTCTATTGAGTCAGTTCCGATGGTTTTTGAGTTTTAGGAAGTGTTTCCTTTAGATTTACCGGGTATGCCTCCAGATAAAGATATTGATTTCTGTATTGACTTAGAGTCAAGCACTTACCCTATATCAATTCCTCTCTATCGAATGGCTCCACCAGAGTTGAGGGAACTCAAAACTCGATTGCAGGAACTACTTGACAAGGATTTTATTCGTCTAAGTGCTTCACCTTAGGGTGCTCCTATCCTTTTTGTTAAGAATAAGGATAGTAGTATGAGGATGTGCATTGATTATAGATAGTTGAATAAGGTTACTATTAGAAATAAATATCCTTGCCTCACATAGATGACATGTTTGACTAGTTACAAGGTGCGGTGGTGTTTTCTAAGATTGATTTACAGTTGGTTATCATTAATTGAAAATTAGATCGGAGGATATACCAAAGACAACTTTTAAAACTCGGTATAGCCATTATGAATTTCTGGTGATGTCTTTCGGGTTAACTAATGCACCTGCAGCCTTCATGAGCTTGGGTATCTTTAAGTCATTCTTGGATTCCTTTGTCATTGTGTTAATTGATGATATTCTAGTTTACTCCAAGAGTAAGAAGGATTATACAGGTCACCTTCACATAGTTTTGGAGATTCTAAGGGAGAAGCGGCTTTTTACTAAGTTTCAAAATGTGAATTTTAGTTGTCTTCAGTTTTTTTCTTGGGGCATGTATTTTTTGAAAAAGAGGTGATGGTGGATCCCCAAAATATTGAGGCAGTTAAGAGTTGAGTCCGACCTAGCTCAGTGATCGAGGTAAGGAAATTTGTGGGTCTTGCTAGTTGCTACCACAGGTTTGTCAAGAACTTTGTATCCATTGCAACACACTTGACAAGGTTAGCTCAGAAGGAAGTACCATTTGTTTGGTCAGACCAATGTGAGGAGAGCTTCCAAAAGCTCAAGACGCTTCTGACTACAACACTTATCCTTTCGTTGCCAGTTGAAGGTAAGGATTTCATAGTGTTTTGTGATACCTCACTTTTGGGATTGAATGTTATGTTAATGCAGTATAGGAATGTCATTGCATATACTTCGAGGCAGTTGAAGCCTTATGAAAGAAATTACCCAACTCATGACTTGGAGTTGGTAGCGGTGGTGTTTGCATTAAAGATATGGAGACACTATCTTTATGGTGTCAAGTATGAGGTCTTCACAGACCTTCATAGCTTGCAGCATGTGTTTACTCAAAGAGATTTGAATCTAAGGCAACGGAGATGGATGGAATTGTTAAAGGATTATGGTGTAACTATTCAGTACTATCCAGGTAAGGCCAATGTGGTGGTACATACATTAAGTTGAAAAGCTGTAAGTATGGGTAGTTTATTATTCTTAAGGGTGTCCAGGCGACCTTTATCTAGAGAGTTTCAAACACTAGCATCACTAAGCATGCAGTTTGAGGTTTTAGACAGAGATGGAATCTTGGCTACTGTTGAGGTAAGGTCACCATTCTTAGAACAAGTTAAGACCAAATAATTTAAGGACAATAAGTTGAATGCACTTCCGAATAAAGTGGTGCGCATGGAGGTGGTAGACACTACCCTAGATGAGAGTGGAGTGTTATTGTTTAAGGGGAGGTTATGTGTTCCACGAGTTGGTGACTTGATTCGTGATGTACTTTCATAGGCCCATGGTTTACGTTATTTTATTCATTCGGGTACGACCAAGATGTACCGTGATTTGAGACAGCTTTATTGGTGGCCCGGGATGAAGAGCGACATAATGGATTATGTGTCCAAGTGTCATAATTGTCAGCAGGTGAAGTATGAACATCAAAGTCTTGTGGGATTGCTTCAGAGAATGCCTATACCTATGTGGAAATGGGAGAACATTGCTATGGATTTTGAGGTCGATCTCCCTAAGACTTTGGGAAAATATGACTCTATCTGGGTGATAGTAGATTGGTTGACTAAATCAGCTCACTTTTTATCGGTTCTGGTAGACTACAACTCTCAGTAATTAGCTAAAATCTATGTCAAGGAGATAGTGAGACTTCATGGGGTACCCTTTACCATCATTTCTGATAGAGATGCAAAGTACACTACCAAATTTTGGACATATTACATGAGGAGTTGGGCACCAATCTTACATTTAGCATGACTTTTCATTCTCAAACTGATGGTCAGTTGGAGAGGATGATTCAGGTGTTAGAGGTTATGTTGAGGGCTTGCGTGATTGATTTTGGTGGTCACCGGGACCAGTTTCTTCTGTTGTGTGAATTTTCATACAACAATAACTGCCACTCTAGCATTGATATGGCACCATTCGAGGCACTCTATGGAAGAAAGTGTAGATCACCTATTAAGTGGTTTGAGTCGGGAGATGTTAAGCCTTTGGGCACTGACTTGGTTAAGGAGGCTCAAGAAAATGTAAGGTTCATTCAAACCAAGTTATTGGCTTCTCAAAGTAAACAGAAAAGAGTATGCAGACTGTAAGGTAAGAGACATGGACTTCAAGGTTGGGGAACAAGTGTTGCTTAAAGTATCTCCCATGAAGGTAGTCATGAGGTTTGGTAAGAGGGGAAAGCTCATCCCCCGGTATATTGGTCCTTTTGAGGTTCTTCAAAATGTGAGTCGGGTTGCATATAGGTTAGCTGTAACACCCCGTACATTTCCGAACCTATTTGATTACCTTAACATTTATGGAATTAGTTAAAATAGAAATAGTAGGTGAATCATCTACTAAAATTCTTGGACTGAATTAATTCCATGCTAATGGGCTCAAATGAGGCCCGAAATTAAGCGAGAAAGACATGACCCAAAAAGGGAAATTGATCCATTCAAAGGTTGACCAAGTAGACACATTAATTATGACCAAGTGTTTGGATAAGGATGACCATGAGGGACTATATAAGGCAAATAAAATTAGATTTTATTCACTATAAGACACTTGCCAATTCTAGACTTTTCCAAAAGATATTTCTCTTCTCTTTCAAACCCTAAGCAATCACTCTTTTGGACAAGATCATCACCTTGCAAGCTTGGGTAAGTGTTTACTCTTATGATTTAATATATTATATGCATAAGAGAGTGTAAATCATGTTGGTTATGTTGACAAAGTGTTGAGCAGTCCACTATGTGTAAAACAATCCACTTTTGCTTAATCGGTAAAGGAATTGCCTTCTATGTGGTTCAAACTTGAAAGGAGACTTGAGGCCTTGAAGGAAGTGAATTTGATGAATTAAATGTCAACATGTTAGTGTGTGGTTATGTCCCTAACTTGTTTACTCCTTGTGTATGACATGTAGAAATGTTGTTGTGAAATTGTGCATGGAACTTGTGGTGTGGTGAAAGGAGAATATAGTTTTGGTGATGTTCATGTGCATGTTGAAACCATGATTGTTCATTAGCATCAAAGTTTACCTAATATCCACTTTTGCTTAATCGGTAAAGGAATTGCCTTCTATGTGGTTCAAACTTGAAAGGGGACTTGAGGCCTTGAAGGAAGTGAATTTGATGAATTAAATGTCAACATGTTAGTGTGTGGTTATGTCCCTAACTTGTTTACTCCTTGTGTATGACATGTAGAAATGTTGTTGTGAAATTGTGCATGGAACTTGTGGTGTAGTGAAAAGAGAATATAGTTTTGGTGATGTTCATGTGCATGTTGAAACCATGATTGTTCATTAGCATCAAAGTTTACCTAAAATATTAAAGGATAAGCTCACTTATGGCCATGAACCATTTATTGCATAGAAGGACCCAAAAATGACCCCTGGCAGCCGAAATAGGCACCCGCCCTTGCAGGTGAGGCACCTACGGGCGCAGGTGGCACCGAAGGTGGCCCTGGACAGGGACAAGGGGTACCTACGGCCGCACCTCACCACCTGCGGGTGCAAGTGGCTCCTAAGGTCCTTCCAGAATTTCTTTTCGCTTGTTTTTGCTTCTCTTTAACCTCCCAAGGCCCCCCTACCCTTCTTAGATGCAATCACCAACTTATGGTACCTTTTGGAAAGCTCTAAGGGGGTAGTTCAGAGACATTTTGGATTGTATCAATTGAGGATTGTCTTTAATGTATTGTTGTGAAAGGTCTTTAGGTGACTTGATGAAGTAAATGTGATGATGTGTTGAAGAGGAGATGTAAAGCATAAACTTGGTGTAAGTTCCTATTGGTTTGTGATATCTAAGTTGACATGTGGAATGTCTCGGTGTTGTTGGTATGG
Organism: Capsicum rhomboideum; assembly: GCA_031232105.1. Classification (NCBI taxonomy): domain Eukaryota; kingdom Viridiplantae; phylum Streptophyta; class Magnoliopsida; order Solanales; family Solanaceae; genus Capsicum; species Capsicum rhomboideum. The sequence continues at coordinate 157,121,106 of CP124714.1, forward strand.
TGATGCAGTAACTTGTGTTGTAGGAGGGTGAAATGACGTTCTATGGCAGTCACGTATCTCATTATCGTCTTATGCACTTGTGATGTAGTTAGTTGTTAATGTAAGCTCCATTGTGTGTTCATATTGTAGAGTAACGCTTTAAGGAAGAGCTAAATTGTTATAGTCACAAGTTGGAAGGATAAGGTATGTAAGGTTACTCTTTCCGTATCCTTTGGCAACATCTATTGTCTTCATTGTTACACAACTTATTTCTATTCTGAAATGTTTCAAAGTATCTCATTTCAGGTTTGTTATAAATTGTTATTCACATGTCTCTTATTCATTTACTATTGTTCCAAAGTTCCAATAATGTTATGACCACCAATGTATCAATCTCACAAAACTAAACAAATGAAGTGATGCATAGTTGCTTGAGTACAGGTAGCAGCTCAAAGGGGCGAAAGCCTAGCTAGAGATGATCCTGAGATTATTGGATCAGGGGGTAGTTCTGGGGGCGAAAGCCTAGCTCGAGCCAAACCTGACAGGTGGAAGCTCAATGGGGCATAAGCCTAACTTGAGCCAAACCTGCTTTATTTATTTATGGGTGGCAGCTCAAAGGGGCATAAGCCTAGCTAGAGACGATCCCAATGTTATTTCCCACTGATCAGTTGGTCCCGGGCATTATATGATTGATGATGATAATGATATGAACGTAAAAACAAAGAAAGTAATGAAGGCAATGTACATGGTTCCACACATACATTACGGTGGTTTATCAATATTGTCCACTCACTTGTATTTGATTCCATTGGAGTTCTTATATTTCTTGCAGTTACTTATAGCCTTACATACTCAGTACATTCTTTTGTACTGACGTTCCTTGGGGGACTTACCTTACTTGTTGCAGGCACATGAGCTAGTAGACCTCCACAGTAGGATACGGGTCATCTGCAGACTATTGGTGAGCTCCATCTTGATTCGGGGCTTTTCGAGTCATGTGTACATATTGGTTTTGGTACTGTGTAACAGTTGTATAAAGCGGGGACTTGTCCCGACTTTAGGCATGGTCATGTATCTATTAGAGTCTTTGTAGACGTTGTAAGACGAATGAAGGAATGTATTACCTTTTTGATGTGGGCCCTAAAGTTTCATATCTATTTAAATGTCTTTCCATGACTTCCATCCTTGATATCTTGTATCTGTATGAAGTCGAATATTGTTCATTTGGTGACATGCATATGAAGGTATACGATCATAGATTGGTTCTCTCGGGCCTTAACGGCTTCGGGTGCCAGTCCGCCCCAATGGGATTTGGGTTGTGATAAAAGCGGTATCAGAGTAGGTTGTCCTAGGGTGTCTACAAAGCCGTGTCCGAGTAGAGTCTTGCTTATGGATGTGTTGTGCACCACATTTATAAGCAGGAGGCTATGGGGCATTTAGGAGTTGTTTTTGTTCTTCATTTCCTAGATTGTGCACTAAAGCTAAAGTTGTAGGTGGAATCATATCTGACCACTGAAATTATTTTTCTTTCGTATAGAAAAATGCCGATTACAAAATGAGGTAGTGGCAAAGGTAAGAAGGTAGACATGCTTTCCGGGGAAGGAACTAGTATATCACCACCTAACCAAGCTAGTCAAGATGGGGATGAAACTGAGTTTGCATCGCGGGCTTCTTCTACCCTTCCATTTCCAAGAGAACCAGGAAGGAGAGGAGTATCCCCAGAACCATCTGTTAATGCTACTGAGCAGGATTTAAGGAATGCGGTGCAAATGTTGACTCGTATAGTTGTTGTATAAAATCAAGGACAAGCTGGTCCAACTGCAAGTAATGACAGTGTGGATAGGGCAGCTAGTCGTCGGATGCAGGATTTTCTGAAATTAGACCCTCCCACCTTCACCGGGTCAGATCTTAATGAAGACCCACAAGACTTCATGGACCAAATTCAAAGGGCTTTAGATGTTATGCATGTGTCGGGTGTAGAAATAGTTGAGCTTGCAGCATATAGACTAAAAGGAGAGGCTATATTATGGTATGAAGATTAAAAATGATCGATGGGTATCAGTGCAATTCCAGCTAGTTGGGAAGAATTTAAAGAGGCATTCCTTGATCCTTATCTTCCATATGAGATTCAAGAGGCTCGCGCAGACCAATTTTTAAATTTGCGTCAAGGAAATATGAGCGTCAGAGAGTACAGTCTTCGGTTAAACTCTTTGGCCAAGTATGCTCCTAATGTGGTAGCTACTATGGCCGATAGAGTTCACCAGTATGTGGATCGATTAGACCCATATTTGGTTAGGGATTGTACTATTACTGCTTTTAATAGAGATATGGATATAGCCAGGATACAAGCTTTTGCACAGAAGATAGAGGATCAGAGGCAAAGGAGAAGGATGCAATAATTTGAAAGAGGACCGTCGAAGAGGGCTAGACCTATGGGACAGTTCATGGTGTCCCAAGGAGAATTTAGGCCTCGGGGTTTTAATAGACCGCCTAGACCATCATTTTCTTATCCTACAACAGGTACTCCATCCCAATTCCAAGGGTTTAGAGGCAGTTACGTTGGGCAAAGTAGTGGGATTCGAGGTTCACAGACAGCGGGGTATCGAGAACAAGGAAGTATGAGCCAATCGAGGTTTTCTCATCAACCGTGTCAACACTGTGGAAAGTTTCATTTAGGTGAATGCCGGTTTGGGATGAATGTTTGCTTTTGGTGTGGTATGTCGGGGTACATGATGAGAGAGTGTCCACAAAGAGGTGCGGGTAGTATGGCACGACCTACGGGATCAGCCATTGCATCATCATCATTGGGTATACAGCCTATGGGGCGTGGTAGAGGTGCTAGAGGAGCAGCTATTCTAGTGGAGTATATAACCCTACTTATGCCTTAGCAGATCGACAGAATTTGGAGGTTTCTCCTAATGTAGCAACAAGTACATTATCCGTATTTTCACATAATGTATATGCATTGATTGATATGGGCTCTACCCTATCATATGTTACTCCATTGATTGCTGAAAAATTCAAAAGAACACCAGAATTATTAGCTAAGCCATTTGAAGTATCCACACCCGTTGGTGAGTCTATTATAGCTAAGAGAGTCTATCGTAATTTTATGGTCACTGTTTGTGATCATAATACATTGGCTGATCGTAATGAGCTATAAATGGTAGATTTTGATGTTATAATGGGTACGTACTGGTTGGCTTCTTGTTATGCCACGGTAGATTGCCTAGCTAAGAAGGTATATTTCCATTTTCCACAAAAGACCGTCCTTGAATGGAGGGGTAATGTTGGAGCACCGAGAGGTAAATTTATTTTCTATCTTAAGGCAAGGAAAATGATATCCAAGGGGTACATATATCACTTAGTAAGAGTGCAAGATATCGATGTGAAGCCACCAACACTTCAATTGGTTCCAGTGGTAAATAAATTCCTTGATGCATTTCCTGAAGATCTTCCAGATTTGCCTCCAGAATGGGAAATAGAGTTTGGCATTGATGTGATTCCAGGCACTCAGCCTATCTCTATTCCTCCGTATAGGATGGCCCCAGCAGAGTTACGGGAGTTGAAGGAGCAATTGAAAGACTTGCTAGAAAAGGGATTCATAAGGCCTAGTATGTCCCCTTGGGGTGCACCAGTTTTATTTGTACGAAAGAAGGATGGCACGTTGAGAATGTGTATTGATTATCGGCAACTGAATAAGGTAACAGTCAAGGATAAATATCCCCTCCCCAGATTTGATGATTTGTTTGATTAATTACAGGGTGCCAAATGTTTCTCAAAGATTGACTTGAGATCAGGTTATCACCAAGTAAGGGTTAGAGAAAACGATATACCCAAGACAGCTTTTCGAAAAAGGTATGGTCATTATGAATTTTTGGTTATGTCATTTGGGCTAACTAATGCACCAGCAATTTTTATGGATTTGATGAACAGGGTGTTCAAGCCATTTTTGGATGTGTTTGTGACCGTGTTTATAAATGATATTTTGGTTTATTCAAGATCACAAGAGGACCATGCTAATCACCTACGGCAGGTGTTACAGATTCTTTGTGACCGTAAGTTATATGCAAAGTTCTCTAAATGTGAATTTTGGTTAAAATCTGTAGCATTCTTGGGTCATATTGTATCTGATGAAGGAATAAGGGTTGATACTCAAAAGATAGAAGCTGTGAAGAATTGGCCAAGACCTACGACGCCTACAGAGATTCATAGTTTTCTCAGGTTGGCCGGTTATTATAGAAGATTTGTTGAAGGGTTTTCTTCCATTTTAGCACCTTTAACAAAGCTAACACATCAGTCAACCAAGTTTCAGTGGAATGATGTATGTGAGAAGAGTTTCCAAAATCTGAAAGATAAATTGACTTCTACACCTGTATTGGTACTTCCAGAAGGCACAGAAGGGTATTCGGTATATTGCGATGCTTCAGGAGTCGGCTTAGGATGTGTATTGATGCAGCACGGTAATGTGATAGCTTATGCCTCAAGACAGTTGCAGCCACATGAGAGGAATTATCCGACCCATGATCTTGAGCTAGTAGCTGTGATATTTTCTTTAAGGATATGACGCCACTACTTATATGGGGTTCATGCTGACATATATACCGATCATAAGAGTTTACAGTATATTTTCAAGAAGAAGGATCTCAATTTGAGGCAGCAGAGATGGCTAGAATTACTAAAAGATTATGATATCGATATCTTATACCATCCAGGGAAAGCAAATGTGGTAGCCGATGCATTAAGCCACAAAGCAATAGGAAGAAATGATGGCCAGCTCATAGAAAAGCAAGGTATAGTTAAGGATCTACATCAACTAGCCAGTTTGGGGTTTGTCTTCTTGAAACTCCAAATGAAGAAATTGTGGTGCGAAATGCGGCAGAATCTTTATTAGTAGCTGAAGTGAAGGAAAAATAGGATGCAGATCCTATGTTATTGCAGCTGAAAGAGAATGTACAACAAGGTTTGACAAAGGCATTTGATATTAAGCTAGAAGGAGTGCTTCAGTTCCAAAGTAGATTATGTGTACCTAATGTAGACGAGCTAAGGAGAAGGATTATGACAGAGGCACATCATTCATAATATTCTATTCATCTGGGAGCCACCAAAATGTATCATGATTTGAAAAATATGTATTGGTGGGGAAATATGAAGAAGAACATTGCAGAGTTCATAGCCCAATGTCCAAATTGTCAACAAATAAAAGTAGAGCATCAGAAGCCTCGAGGTTATATGCAATGTATAAATCTTCTAGTTTGGAAGTGGGATATGATCAACATGGATTTCATCACAGGTTTGCCTCATACACTTTGGAAATTTGATTCCATATGGGTAATAGTTGACAGGCTTACCAAGTCAGCACATTTTCTACCGGTCAAGACCACCTACACAGCTGAAGATTATGCGCGACTGTATATTAAAGAGATAGTTCGATTGCATGGAGTTCCAATCTCTATTATATCGTATAGGGGAGCTCAATTTACTACAAATGTTTGGAAGTCTTTTCAGAAGAGTTTGGGTACCCAAGTGAATCTAAGCACAACTTTTCATCCTCAGACAGATGGACAAGCAGAACGTACTATCCAAACACTTTAAGATATGCTACGGGCTTGCTCATTGGACTTTAAAGGTAGTTGGGATAATCATTTATCTCTTATCGAATTTGCCTACAATAATAGCTATCATTCAAGTATCAAAATGGCACCTTATGAAGCTTTATATGAAATAAAGTGTAGATCACCAATTGGATGGTTTGAAGCGTGTGAAACTGCCTTATTTGGGCCAGATCCTATTCATCAAGCTATGGAGAAAGTTAAGGTGATACAACAACGGCTACAAATGGCCCAAAGTCGACACAAGTCATATGCCGATATTAGAAGAAGGGGACTAGAATTTGCCATAGGTGATTGGGTATTCTAAAAAGTATCACCAATGAAAGGGGTAATGAGATTTGGAAAGAAAGGAAAGTTGAGTCCACGTTATATAGGGCCATATAAGATTATCCGAAGATTTGGTCAAGTTGCGTATGAATTAGCACCACCCCAAGAACTTTCCACAATTCATCCAGTGTTTCATGTTTCAATGCTTCGAAAGTGCATAGGAGATCCATCTCGTATTGCTCCCATTAGAGATCTGTAAGTTACGGAAGATCTCACATATGAGGAAGTACCTATTGCTATTCTGGATCGACAAGTTAAGCGGTTAAGAAATAAAGAAGTAGCTTCCGTAAAGGTACTTTGGAGAAATCAACAAGTAGAAGAAATCACATAGGAAGCCGAGGAAATGATGAAGTCTAAGTACCCGCATTTATTTCAAACGGGAGAAAAAATGCAAGATGCGGAATTGGAGCACTAACAAGTAAGTATCTATAAGAATTATGTGTTATGATAATGTTACTAATATTCGAGGACGAATATTCTTAAGGGGGGAAGGATGAAACCCCCCGTACATTTCCAAACTTATTTGATTACCTTAACATTTATGGAATTAGTTAAACTAAAAATAGTAGGTGAATCATCTACTAAAATTCTTGGGCTGAATTAATTCCATGCTAATGGGCTCAAATGAGGCTCAAAATTAAGCAAGAAAGACATGGCCCAAAAAGGGAAATTAATCCATTCAAAGGTTGACCAAGTAGAGACATTAATTATGACCAAGTGTTTGGATAAGGATGACCATGAGGGACTATATAAGGCAAAGAAAATCAGATTTTATTCACTATAAGACACTTGCCAATTCTAGACTTTTCCAAAAGATATTTCTCTTCTCTTTCAAACCCTAAGCAATCACTCTTTTGGAAAAGATCATCACCTTTAAATCTTGGGTAAGTGTTTACTCTTATGATTTAATATATTATATGCATAAGAGGGTGTGTAAATCATGTTGGTTATGTTGACAAAGTGTTAAACAGTCCACTATGTGTAAAACAGTCCACTTTTGCTTAATCGGTAAAGCACTTGCCTTCTATGTGGTTCAAACATGAAAGGGGACTTGAGGCCTTGAAGTAAGTGAATTTTATGAATTAAATGTCAACATGTTAGTATGTGGTTCTGTCCCTAACTTGTTTACTCCTTGTGTATGACATGTAGAAATGTTATTGTGAAATTGTGCATGGAACTTGTGGTGTAGTGAAAGGAGAATATAGTTTTGGTGATGTTCATGTGAATTTTGAAACCATGATTGTTCATTAGCATCAAACTTCACCTAAAATATGAAAGGACAATCTCACTTATGGCCATGAACCATTTATTGCATAGAAGGACCCAAAAATGACCCCTGGCAGCCGAAATGGGCACCCGCCCTTGCAGGTGAGGCACCTGCGGGCGGAGGTGGCACCGAAGGTGGCCCTGGATAGGGCCAAGGGGGAACCTGCGGCCGCACCTCACCACCTGCGGGCGCAATGGGCTCCGCAGGTCCTTCCAGAATTTCTTTTCGCTTGTTTTTGCTTTTCTTTGACCCCCCTCCCCCCCCCCCCCCAAGGCCCCCTTACCCTTCTTAGATGTAATCACCAACTCATGGTACCTTTTGGAAAGCTCTAAGGGGGTAGTTCAGAGACATTTTGGATTGTATCAATTAAGTATTGTCTTTAATGTATTGTTGTGAAAGGTATTTAGGTGACTTGATGGAGTAAATGTGATGATGTGTTGAGGAGGAGATGTAAAGCATAAACTTGTGTGAGTTCCTATTGGTTTGTGATATCTAAGTTGATGTGTAGAATGTCTCGGTGTTTTTGGTATGGTGATGCATTAACTTGTATTGTAGGAGGGTGAAATGACATTCTATGGCAGTCATGTATCTCATTATCGTCTTATGCACTTGTGATGTAGTTAGTTGTTAATGTAAGCTCCATTGTGTGTTCATATTGTAGAGTGCCGCTTTAAGGAAGAGCTAAATTGTTATAGTCACATGTTTGAAGGATAAGGTATGTAAGGTTACTCTTTCCGTATCCTTTGGCAACATCTATTGTCCTCATTATTACCGAACTTGTTTCTATTTTGAAATGTTTCAAAGTATCTCATTTTAGGTTTGTCATAAATTGTTATTCACATGTCTCTTATTCATTTACTATTGTTCCGAAGTTCCAATAATGTTATGACCACCAATGTATCAATCTCACAAAACTAAACAAATGAAGTGATGCATAGTTGCTTGAGTACAGGTAGCAGCTCAAAGGGGCGAAAGCCTAGCTAGAGATGATCCTGAGATTATTGGATCAGGGGGCAGTTCTGGGGGCGAAAGCCTAGCTCGAGCCAAACCTGACAGGGGGAAGCTCAATGGGGCATAAGCCTAGCTTGAGCCAAACCTGCTTTATTTATTTATGGGTGGCAGCTCAAAGGGGCATAAGCCTAGCTAGAGACGATCCCAATGTTATTTCCCACTGATCAGTTGGTCCCGGGCATTATATGATTGATGATGATAATGATATGAACGTAAAAACAAAGAAAGTAATGAAGGCAATGTACATGGTTCCACACATACATTACGGTGGTTTATCAATATTATCCACTCACTTGTATTTGATTCCATTGGAGTTCTTATATTTCTTGCAGTTACTTATAGCCTTACATACTCAGTACATTCTTTCGTACTGACGTTCCTTGGGGGACTTACCTTACTTGTTGCAGGCACATGAGCTAGTAGACCTCCACAGTAGGATACGGGTCATCTGCAGACTGTTGGTGAGCTCCAACTTGATTCGGGACTTTTCGAGTCATGTGTACATATTGGTTTTGGTACTGTGTAACAGTTGTACAAAGCAGGGACTTGTCCCGACTTTAGGCATGGTCATGTATCTGTTAGAGGCTTTGTAGACGTTGTAAGACGAATGAAGGAATGTATTACCTTTTTGATGTGGGCCCTAAAGTTTCATATCTATTTAATTGTCTTTCCATGACTTCCATCCTTGATATCTTGTATCTATATGAAGCAGAATATTGTTCATTTGGTGATATGCATATAAAGGTATACGATCATAGGTTGGTTCTCTCGGGCGTTAACGACTTTGGGTGCCAGTCCGCCCCAATGGAATTTGGGGTGTGATATTAACTCTACCACAGGGATTGTCGGGAGTCCATCCGGTATTTTATGTGTCTATGCTTAAACGATATCATGGGTATGGAGACTACATCATTAAGTGAAACTCGGTGCTATTAAGCAATAACCTTGTTCGAAAGGCTATTTTAGGTAGGAATAGATAAGTGAGCTATTTTTTATGTAATAAATATGGAAAAATTACATAATAACACTACTTAACTTATCATATCTACTTAGAATCCTATTTTATTTAATTAAGTTCCATCCCATATTTTCCTTTCTCTCTCTAAAACTCACGGATAGATCACAGAAGAATGTGATATATTAGTGTAAAATTAAGTGATGTATTCAGAAGAATGTGATGTATCCGTATGGACTAAATCAGAGATTTTTAATAATATTTAAAATAGTTGGGATAGAGAGTAATTAACTCCAAAAGATATGAGATTTATGTAACTTTTACTTAATTTAACTCAAGGGACATTTTGCATAATTATCCCAAAAGGAAAAATTTCATAACACCACAACTTATCTTACTAAACTACATAAAATCCCTACCCTTTTTATTAATTACCTAAATCTCTTTTTTTTTTTAAAAAAATAATTAAAATAGTCGGATACATCTATAAATCCATAAATTTTTGGATACATAATTTTAATTAGGTATCTCCCTTTAAGGTATTATGTATTTCAACCAAATAGTTTCAGAAATGGATATATCTTAGTAATCAAAATTATGTATCTCAACTTTAAAATTATGTATCCAAAAATTATAAAATAAGAAATTATTTATAATTTAGTAAAGAGTAGAAATAAAGAGTAATTATGGGTAAACTTATTGGGATTTATATGAGTTTTACAATTCTAAATTGTAGATTTCCAGGCCCGGTTGTATTAGCCCAATCACCATCTTCAATCATGTATGTAAGCTCCTTTTTTACTTTGCTCTCTCAAAACGCTACCCAGCCGCGGCCGCCGCCCTTTTCGTCTTGAGCCTGGCCCTCTAGGTCTTCATTTCTGTTCAATTCACCATCCTTTAGATCCAAGACTCTTTGGTCAGCATTTTCATCGTCTGCAGAGAAATCCTTAATAAGCATTTCCAGATCCAAAAAGAGGGATCTTTTCATTTCCATTCTCGTTAGCAAATAGAGAAGCTCCAAAGATGACACAAAAGAAGATGAAGTCTGTGCGTCGAACAGTAGCAAATAGAGAAGCTCCAAAAATGAAACAAAAGAAGATGAAGTCGGTGCATCGAACAGTATTAGCAAATAGAGAAGCACCAAAGGTGACACAAAAAGCCCTGAAGAAGAAGAAATCCAATGCAAATACCAAAAAATCGAATCTTTCCAATCAGATTAGCGATAGCGAAAAATTCAAACTTATCAAATGCAAACAGAAGAAGAAGAAGAAGAAGAAATCAGTTCATACTTGCGATGGTATTCATCCATTCCCTCTATTTTTGCTTAATATACTGTTCTAGTGTATATGAATATTGTATTATTTTTGCAGTCTCTCTATTTGAATGGGACTAAGTTAACCACAATTTTTTCTTTTAATTTTTTTTTAAAAATTAAACTGCAGGGAAGAGAGTTGTGGAACCGTCGCAGATGGATATTGTTGCTGATTCTCAGGTGAGTTCTGATTTTAGTTTAATTGTTGTTGGTTGGAATTAGAAGAAATTCTAGGTGTTTTTAATCTCTATACGTTTTTCCTCTTATATGTTTTTTGTCCTCCTCTCGCCCTAGGGAATTCTTTCTAAAGATGATATAGTGATGGAGATCCTCAGTTGGTTACCCGTGCGGTCTCTTTTTCGATTCAAATGTGTTTCAAAATCTTGGGATGTAACGTCCGACCCTTACTTTAAGGTGAAGCATCAAAGTCATCTGGCCAATCCCCTTAGATTTCTTCTTCTCCATTACGACTGCACCATGACCAGGACTCGGTCTTGTCATAGCTTCTATTCTACTTCTTCTTTATCTTCTGCGGAGGATGCACAAAAACTTGATAATCTCCCTTCAAACAACGACTCTTTAGCTTATCGTATGCTGTTTGGTTCTTGTGATGGATTGGTTCTTATTGGAGTTGCTAGTCGTGTTAATGATCAGCTTGTGCTGTGGAACCCTTCCACAAGAGAATCAATACTACTTCCCCTTCCGGGATTTAAAATACTTGGTTCTACTTTCGGATTGGGATACGACACAACTATTGATGACTATAAGATACTTGCAATTCACTGCAGCAAAACACAATTAACTGTGAAGCCATGCTATGGAATTCTCGCGCTAAAAAGTGGTTCTTGGATAAAATTCCCTCTCAAGAACTTTTACCCTTTGAGGGATGGGCATGATTGTATGGATACTTTGGTATTTCTACATGGAGCATTTCATTGGCTTCTTGACGGAAGCAAACCTTCTCTGATTTCATTAAGTATTTCAAATGTGGGATATAGAAAGATACCATTGCTAGAGAAAATGCACCAACATATTCCCTTTTATGCCAAGGAATATGGCCTTTCGGTATTTGAAGGAATGCTTTGCTTTTTTTCCACTTTTAAGGTTCGTGACGAGGGTACTTTTAAGTTGTGGGCAATGAAAGACTATGCTGTCGAAGGATCTTGGACTCAATTATTTAACATAAAAGTTGCTGGTCTTTATGTAGCCAAACCCATTTATAGTTTTGCAGATGGTGATGTACTACTTAAATGCTACATTGACGGAATTTACTCATTAAGGACATCCAAAGGACCATTTGGGTTATGGTCTGATTCATTTATTGGACCTCTTAAAAGGTTCGAAATAATTACTTTCAAGGAGAGTTTCATCTCTCCAAAATCACTTATTTAATATTTAGTTGTGTATGATTGAGTTATTTTTCTACTCTGTTGATCATGTAACAAACTCTTGGTTTTATAAATTAAAGTTTATCTATTGCTTGCCATTTTTGGTTCCAAAATGTGGTGTATTCACCACTAAAGCTGTCCAAGTTACTTGTTTCATCCTCTCACAGCAGGTCATTACCTATTATTGCTTGTATATTGTAATTGCTATGAGTAAACAATAATTTGAATTGATTAATTCAAAATTAACCTTTCTACAATCGCAATATCATAAAGTACTGGTCCTTTAGTTGTGCCTTGGGTTGATGGAAATTTTCAAAGTCCGCCTATTAAGAATAGAGCTGTTTGTGATTGATGGTCAGTCTGAAGTGGCAACATAGTTTGAAACTTGTTTGCCAAATGTTAACAGCTTAACCAAAAGTCCTACCAGCAACAAAAGCCATCAGTCTAGACACTCCACAAATACTAATTGAAAACTACTTGGCCTTCTACAATGATTTACGACTTCAAAATGGCATTAGAAGCTCAGATGCTTATTTGATTCAGTTCACCATATAACAAGAGATTGGGGTAGACACTACTGAGAAATACTTATTTAAGGCATAATGCATAAACAAACGCTCAAATTTGGTCTCAGTTGACAATTAAGCACTTAAATAACTTTGAATATGCACATCGAAGCACCTCAACTTGTCTTCACAGTGTCAGTTGAACACGCCAACTTACAAAATGATCATCTAAATACCTTCAAAATTTATGTGTCACATCAGTGTTGAGTGTCCATGAGATACAATACGGGTTTGCTCCATGCTCATATAACTTGGCAAGTCCAAAATCCCCAAGTCTTCCGTTCATTTCTGAATCTAATAACACATTCCCTGTATCGCAGTTTGATCCCATTCTTCATGTAAATACAACAGACCAGAAGCTACACCTTTAATTATCTTGAATCTCTGATCCCAAGTTAAAATAACCCTTCGTTCATCATAAATGTATTCGTCTAACCTTCCATTTTGCATGAAGTTGTAAACAAGTAACAAGTCACCTCTTTGCCGACACCATCCTATGAGCTGAACCAAATTTCTATGTGAACCCTATTTTGCGTCATGATTTATTTGCTTAACCGCAACAACGGTATTGGCCTTAGGCTGCGTCCTTACTCGACCAAATCCACCAAAACCAAGTAGCTCTTTATATCTGAAACCCTTGTAGCCTTCTTTAGCTCCTTGCAAGAAAACCTATGTGGACCTAGTTCTAGTTCCAAAGGTTCAATCACATTTATGTTCTTGATTTTCCAAATGACATACAAAGCTAAAATTGAGTCCAAATGCAAGAAATATGACAACAGATAAAGAGGTAGCTACAATTAAGGTTGTTTGGTCCTTAGCCACAGGGAGAGAAGGCAATGAATCAAGATCTTAAGATTGAGCTTTCCCATTCATCTTGAAGCCCCAACCAAATATATAATGGGAGCTAGCAAGCAGACCAGTTGAAGTAGAAAATCCTACATAAATTGGAGAGAGGTCCACAGGGAAAGAGAAAGCCAAAATTGAAGAAGTTGGTTTTATTGAAGACTGGGAAAGTGTGATTCAACATATTTCGGTTGAATCATAACAAATCCAGGCCTGAATTGTCTTTCCACACTGGAGAAAAAGATTTTGCTTCAGAAAAATAGCTAGCATTGACTGAAGCATTAGACTCTAAATCGTTGATATCAATACCAACAACTCTGAAGGCAGTAATTGAAATTGCACAAAACAAGAAGCGATATGCAATAGGACCGTTCTCCAGCCTACTAAGAAAGAAAAAAAAAAGGATTCCCTTTTTGGATTGGCTGGACAAACAACCTCCAAAATCAGTTCTTTATGTATCTTTTGGAACGTCGACTTCAAGTTCTGATGAACAAATCAACGAACTTGTAATGGGATTAGAGCTTAGCAAACAAAAGTTCATATGGGTGTTGAGAGATCCTGATAAAGGAGATATCGTTACCGCTAGAAGATTTGAGTTGCATGCAGGGTCTGAGGAAAGACTTAATAGGCTCGGGTTAGCGGTGAGATATTGGGCACCACAAACAGCAAATCTTGGCTCATTCATCCATAGGCGGGTTCTTGAGTGCATGTGACTGGAACTCTTGCGTAGAGATCATTACTATAGGAGTCCAAATAATTGCTTTGGCCTATACACTCTGACCACCAAAACAAATGGTTTCTTGGTGACCGAAATTTTGAAAATAGGCCTGACCTTTAGGGAATGCATCCATCATTGATAATGTCGTGAGGAAGTTAATGGCATCATCAGAAGGAGACAAGATTAGGAAAAGAGCAAAAGAATTGGGAGTTGTTGTAAGGTAGTCGACAGAGGAAGGGGATGCTTCTCGAATAGAGTTGATTCTTTTATCGTGCATATCACTAGTTAGATTTTCTATCTAGTGATATGCTTCTCTAAGTGGTCTTTCAATATTGCTTTGACCCTTGAATTCTCTATTGTTAGCTTAGAGTAGTTCTTAATAAATAATCTTTGGAATGCGTTAGTATCTAAAGAATTTATCCGTGCTTCGTGCGATCATAAATACTTTATTAGATTTATAATTTTTTTCACACTCGAAAATTGAAAGTAATAGCAAAATATATTTTGTGAAATCTAAAGTCTTCTTTAATTTTTCTTTCATAAAATAAACTAATTAACCATATAAGTTAAGATATTCATCCCATTTGTATTTTACAAAATTTAAATATTTAAAATCTTAAGTAACAGATAAAACAAATTAAAACATCACTAACATTTCTTTTAGTGAAAAATAAAAAAAGACATAAGCACGATAAACAATAACAAAAAATCTCAAAATATCTCATGTGTCATATTATATATATATGTAATGATAAATCAATTTGTCATTGTATGTTAGTGTATTTAACTAATCCAGAAAAATATATGAATAACTTATCAACTAATCAATTACAAAATGTATGTCATACTAATTAAAATGCATTTTATTTTCTAAAATACTATATCTTTATTTTAGAAAATACAAGTTATCCTTTTAAGATACTCCATTGAATCTCTTCTTAAGAATATCAATAAACCAATCATGAACAAATTAAATTTTGAGATGAAGCCAAATATTTTATGTAATGACCCTCCAGGTCATTTTTTCCATTTTCATACTTTTTCTGCATTTAGAGCTTACCTATAGCTATCCCAGGTCATTTATGACTTGCTGGGACTGACAATTTGGTTACCGGGCAGTTCGTTTGATTTTTAGAGTCATTTTCCTATTTTGGAGCTTTTGAAGTTAAGGAATGTGTCTCAGGCCAAAACCTCAGGTAAACGACCTCGGATACCATTTCTTACAGTCTGAACAGCTTCAGAATGTCGATTTTAGGCTAGAGGAACCTTGGGTCCTGGTTCCAAGGCTTTCAGACTCATTTTGGGCTATTGGGTGAAATTTGGCTTAAACGGCCCCTTGGGGTGTGGGACCTATTTTTTATTGAAATGATGTCACGATCCAAAAAATGTGTCATGATGACACTTTGTCACGCCTCAAATCCCATTGGGGCGGACATGGCACCCGAAGTCGTTGAGGCCCCGAGAGAACCAATTTTTATCCCTGTAAACTCATGTGCAAGTCATTCTATGATTATCAATATCACAAATAGATGCAAGATGCTAATGACATAAGTCATGGAAAATGTATGATGATAAACACATACAAATATGAAACTTGGCCGTTAGGGCCACCATGACATAACATACAACCTTCATTTGTCCCACATCGTCTACAAAACCTCTATAAATACATGAACACAACCATCCTAAAGTCAGGACAAGTCCCTGCTTTACACAACTGTGATACAATACCAAAACCAACATATACATAGGACTTGGAAAGCCCCGAAGCAACCTGGAGCTCACCAACAATCCGCAGAAAAATCCAAGTCCTACTGTGGAGGCCTACTAGTACCTGTGCTTGCAGCAAGTAAGGTAAGTCCCCAAAGGGACGTCAGTACGAAGAATGTACTGAGTATGTAAGACTATAAGTAATTGTATGAGACATAGGAACTTTAATGGATACAAGTACAAGTGAACGCATCAAATAGATAAACTATCATAAGGTATACGTGTGGGATCATGTACATTGCTTTCTTTAATTTATTTCGCTTTACTTATCAATCATCAATCAGATAATCATCAATCATATAATGCCCGGGCCCAACTGATCAGTGGGAATAACATAATAATTGGGATCGCCTCTAGCTAGGCTTTCTCCCCTTTGAGTTGCCACCCGTTCCCAATGAACTTTCGGGATCGCCTCTAGCTAGGCTTTCGCCCCTTCGAGTTGCCACTTGTACTCAATATCCATTTGGGATCGCCTCTAGCTAGGCTTACGCCCCTTCGAGTTGCCACCCGTACTCAACAAGTGCATTATTTTAATTCTTTTGTTATGAGATTGGTACATTGGTGGCTGAACATTATTGGAACTTTGGAACATTAACCAATGAACATGAGTCATGTGAATTACAATTAATCAATGAATAAGGAACATGTGAGTAACAAGGATTAATAACCGGAAATGGGATACCTTTGAACATTTCGGAATGGAACAAGTATAATGACAATATAATACTATGTGCTGCAGAAGGATACGGAAAAAGTAACCTTACATACCTTATCTTCCCAACACGTGACTACAATGATTCAAATCCTTCCTTATGTGTTACTCTACAACACAAGTACAAAATGGAGCGAACATTAACGGCTATCTACATTACAAGTTCACAAGACGGTAAGTAGGTGCTTAACGGAAAGTAAAAACCGTCCAACTTCCAAAACACATGGTGCATCAATACCCCCTTCATTATACCACCAAATAACATTATTCCACCACATTACACTATAACTTAATTCTTTAGCAAAACAGTCCACCCACCACCAAAACAGTCCACACATCAACGTAGACATCACAAACCGATAGAATTTTACCCCAAGTTTCTACTTTACATTTCTGCCTCAATATAACTCCACATAATTATTCCATCAATTCACATAAATAACTTCCACAACAATATACCAAAAACAACCATGATTTCACAACACACATAAACATCACCAAAACCGTCTTTTCATTTCAATATGTCACCCCTTCCGTACACAATTTCACAACAACAATTCCAAAAGTTACACACCAAGAAAAATCAAGTTAGAGACATAACCACATCACACATATTGATATTCAATCCATCAACTCACTTCCTTCAAGACCACAAGTCCACTTTCAAGTTCAAGTCACCAAAATGACACATCTTGTATCACATAAGCAAAAGTGCACCAACCAACACTTTTATGACATAACCATAATAATCCATACAATCTCTCATGCATATAATATATGAAACCACAATAATAAACACTTACCAATACTTACAAGGTGATGATCTTGCCAAAACAAGTGTAGTTGCCTTAGGGTTTAAATTGGTTTCTTGTGTCTCTTGGAAATGTCTAGAAAATGCAAGAAATTGCAAGGTGTTATGTTTGATTAAAAATCTGATTTTTAGGGCATTATATAGCCTTTTAATGGGCATCTTAAGCCATACACTTGGCCATTAATGATATGTTTAAGAAGTCAAAGATGAATGGGTCATTTTTTTCCTTTTTGGGCCATGTCTTTCTTGTAAATTTTGGGCCAATTTTGAGCCCATTAGCCAAGATGAATTAAGTCCAACACTTTGCATACATAATATACCCTTTATTGCATTTTCAATTAATTCCGTCACTTAGTCACATACTTTCAAAAATTTACGGGGTGTTACATCCTTCCCCCCTTAGAAACATTCGTCCTCGAATGTTAATAGTAGTGGTAATCAACCCAAACAAATTTAAGTCTAAATACATTCGTCATATGGTCACATATTTATAATGCTCATATATACTTACTTGTTATTCCTTCAATTCGGCATCTTGGACCTCCTCTTCGGTTTGGAACAAATACGAGTACTTTGCTTTCATTCTTTCTTCAGCTTCCCATGTAACTTCTTCTACTTGTTGATTTCTCCAAAGCACTTTTACGGAAGCCACATCTTTGTTCCTCAGCCTTTTGATTTGTCTGTCCAAAATAGCAGTAGGCATTTCTTCGTATGTAAGATCTTTCGTAACTTGCACCTCTTCAATGGGAGCAATTTGAGACGGATCTCCTATGCATTTTCGAAGCATCGAAACATGAAACACTGGGTGGATTGCGGAGAGTTCTTGGGGTAATGCTAATTCATACGCCACTTGACCAAAGCTTCGGATAATTTCATATGGCCCTATATAACATGGACTTAGCTTCCTTTTCTTTCCAAATCTCATCACCCCTTTCATTGGTGATACCTTTAAAAATATCCAATCACCTATAGCAAATTCAAGCCCTCTTCTTCTAACATCAGCATATGACTTATGGCGGCTTTGGGCTGTCTGTAATCGCTGCTGTATCACTTTAACTTTCTCCATAGCTTGATGAACAAAATCCGGTCCAAATAAAGCAGTTTCACCTGCTTCAAACCATTCGACAGGTGATCTACACTTTCTCCCATATAACGCTTCGTAAGGATCCATCTTGATACTTGAATGATAGTTATTGTTGTAGGCAAATTCAACAAGAGGTAAATGATCATCCCAATTGTCTTTAAATTCTAATGCACACACTCGTAGCATATCTTCAAGTGTTTGGATGGTACGTTCTGCCTGCCCATCTGTTTGGGGATGGAAAGTTGTACTCAAATTCACTTGTGTTCCCAAACTTTGCTGGAAAGATCTCCAAAAATGAGCAGTAAATTTAGCTCCTCTGTCGGATATAATAGATATGGGAATCCCATGTAACCAAACTATCTCTTTGATATACAACCTCGCATAATCTTCAGCTGTATAGGTGGTCTTGACAGGTAAAAAGTGTGCTGATTTGGTAAGTCTGTCAACAATCACCCATATGGAATCAAATTTTCAAAGTGTGCGAGGCAAACCAGTGATAAAATCCATATTGATCGTGTCCCACTTCCAGATCGAAAGATCAATACACTGCATATAACCTCCAGGCTTCTGATGCTCCACCTTGACTTGTTGGTAATTTGGACAATGAGCCACAAAGTCTGCAATGTTCTTTTTCATTCTCCCCCACCAATACACCTCCTTCAGATCATGGTACATTTTGGTTGCTCCTGGATGAATGGAGTATCGTGAATGATGGGCTTCTGTCATAATTCGTTTCCTTAATTCATCTATATCTGGTACACACAGCCTGCTTTGGCACTGTAGTACTCCTTCTGGTGTAAGATCAAAGGCCTTTGTCAGACCCTGTTGTACACTTTCCTTCAGCAGCACTAAAATAGGATCTACATATTGTTTCTCCTTTACTTCAGCTATAAGTGATGATTCTGCTGCATTCTGCACTATAATTCCTTCATCCGGAGTTTCTAGAAGACGAACTCCCAAGCTAGCTAATTGATGTAAATCCTTGGCCATCCCTTGCTTCCCGCGAACTGGCTATCTGTGCTTCCACTTGCTTTACGGCTTAGCGCATCGGTTACCACATTTGCCTTTCCCAGATGGTATAAGATATCAATATCATAATCTTTCAATAATTCCAACCATCTCCTTTGTCTTAAATTGAGGTCCTTCTGCTTGAGAATATACTGTAAGCTCTTATGATCGGTATAGATATCCACGTGAACCCCATACAAATAGTGGCGCCATATCTTTAAAGCAAAAATTACGGCTGCTAATTCAAGATCATGTGTGGGATAATTCTTCTCATGTGGACGCAATTGTCTTAAAGCATAGGCTATCACTTTACCGTACTGCATCAATACACATCCTAAGCCAACTCTTGAAGCATCACAATATACTGCATAGCCTTCTGTGCCCTCCGGGGAGTACTAATACGAGTGTAGAAGTGAGTTTATCTTTCAGCTCTTGGAAACTCTTTTCACGCATCATTCCACTGGAATTTAGTTGCTTTGTGGGTTAACTTTGTTAATGGTGCAGAAATAAAAGAAAAACCTTCGACAAATCTTCTATAATAACCGGCCAAACCAAGAAAACTACGAATCTCTGTAGGTGTCGTGGGTCTTGGCCAATTCTTCACTGCCTCTATCTTCTGGGTGTCAACCCGTATTCCCTCATCCGATACAATATGACCCAAGAATGCGACGGACTTCAACCAAAATTCACATTTAGAGAACTTTGCATATAACTTACGGTCGCGAAGAATCTGCAACACTTGCCGTAAGTGATTAGTGTGGTCCTCTTGTGATCCTGAGTAAACCAAAATATCATCAATAAATACTGTCAAGAACACGTCTAGAAGTGGCTTGAATACTCTATTCATCAAATCCATAAAACAGCTGGTGCATTTGTTAGTCCGAACGGCATAACTAAAAATTCATAATGGCCATACCGTGTTCGAAAAGCTGTCTTGGGTACATCTTTTTCTCGAACCCTGACTTGATGGTAACCCGACCTCAAGTCAATCTTTGAAAAACATTTGGCACCCTGTAGCTGATCAAATAAATCATCAATTCTGGGAAGGGGATATTTATTCTTGATTGTTACTTTATTCAATTGCCGATAGTCAATACACATTCTCAATGTGCCATCTTTCTTCCGTACAAATAATACCGGTGCACCCCACGGAGACATACTAGGCCGTATAAATCCTTTGTCCAGTAAGTCTTTCAATTGCTCCTTCAATTCTCGCAATTCTACTGGAACCATTCTGTATGGAGGAATAGAAATAGGCTGAGTGCCTGGAATCACATCAATGCCAAACTCTATTTCCCGTTCTGGAGGTAAACCTGGAAGATCTTCAGGAAATACATCAAGAAATTCATTTACCACCGGAGCTGATTGAGGAGTTGGTGGTTTCGCTTCAGTGTCATGCACTCTCACTAAGTGGCATATATATCCCTTGGATATCATTTTCCTAGCCTTAAGATAGGAAATAAATTTGCCTCTCGGTGCTCCCACATTACCTTTCCATTCAAGAACATCCTTTTGTGGAAAATGAAATTGTACTCTCTTAGCTCGGTAATCTACCGTGGCATAACAAGAAGCTAGCCAATCCATTCCCATGATAACATCAAAATCTATCATGTCTAGCTCAACAAGATCGGCCAATGTATCATAACCATAAACAGTGACTATACAATCATGATAAACTCTCTTTGCTATAATAGATTCACCAACCGGTGTAGCTACTTCAATTGACTTAACTAGTAATTCCGGCGTTCTTTTAAATTTTTCAGCAATCAAAGGAGTAACATGTGATAATGTAGAACCCGGATCAATCAATGCATACACATTATGTGAAAATATGGACAAGATACCTGTAACAACATCAGGTGATGCCTCCAAATTCTGAAGGTCAGCTAGCGCATAAATATGATTTTGAGTTTCGCTGGAACCAACTGCTCCTCTAGCACCTCTACCTCGTCCCATAGGCTGTGCTCCTCTACCTAAGGAAGGAACAGATGATGATGATGCAACGGCGGATCCCGTAGGTCGTGCTATACCACCCATGCTCCTTTGTGGACACTCTCTCACCATGTACCCTGGCTCACCGCAAAAAAAAACAACATTCTTTCCAATTCGACATTCACCTAAATGAGACTTCCCGCAGTGATGACACGGCTGGAGAGAAAATCCTGCGGTCTGTGGACCTTGAACCACACTGCTTCGCCCAACATAACTGCCTCTAGACCCTCAAAATTGAGGCGGAGTACCTGCCGTGGAATAAGAAAATGAGGGTCTAGGCGGCCTATTGAAACTCCGAGGTCTAAACTCTCCTTGGGACGCCATAGAATGTCCCGTAGATCTAGCCCTCTTTGACGGCCCTTCTTCAAACCCTTGTGTTCTTCTCCGTTGCCTCTGATCTTCCATTTTCTGCGCAAAGGCCTGTATTCTAGATATGTCCATATCCCTGTTCAACGCAACAATAGTACAATCTCAGACCAAATATGGCTCCAGTCTGTCCATATACCGATGAACTCTATCGGTCATCGTAGCTACCACATTCGAAGCATACCGGGCCAAAGAGTTAAACTTGAGGCTGTATTCTCTGATGCTCATGTTACCCTGTCGCAGATTTAATAACTGGCCCGCACGAGCCTCTCGAACCTCATAAGGAAGATAATGATCAAGGAAGGCCATTTTAAATTCTTCCCAACTGGCTGGGAGTGCATCAATACCTCTCAACCGTTTCCAATCTTCATACCATAGTATAGCCTCGCCCTGCAATATATAGGCCGCAAGCTCGATCGTTTCCACACCGGACAAATGCATAACCTCCAAAGCCCTTTGAATTTGATCTATATAATCTTGCGGGTCTTCATTCAGATCTAATCCAGTAAAGGTAGGAGGGTCTAATTTCAGAAAATCCTGTGTCCTTCTACTAGCTTCTCTAGCTGCACTATCATCACCTGACGCTGGACCAACTTGTCCCTGAACCTGTGCAACAACTATTCGGGTCAACATCTACACTGCATTCTTTAAGTCCTGGTCAGTAGTATTTACTGGTGGTTCTGCAGGTACTTCTCTTTCTCTTGACTCTTCTGAAACTGGAAGAGTAGAAGAAGCCTGTGATGCAAACTCTTGTTCAGCACCGCCTTGATTAACTGGTTCAGGCGGGACTCTACTAGTTCCTTCTCCTGTAATTCTATCTAACCTCTTACTTTTACCCCTTCCTCTTCTTGCCATCGGCATTTTACTATAATTTAAGAAAAATAATTTCAACGGTCAGAAATGATTTCACCTATAACTTCGGCTCTAATGCACGATCTAGAAATGAAAGAATGAAACAACTCCTAAATGTCCCGTAGCCTCCTACTTATAAATATGGTGCACAACACATCGATAAGTAAGACTTTACTCAGACATGGCTTTGTAGACACCCTAGGACCACCTGGCTCTGATACCCGAAGCCGTTGAGGCCCCGAGATAACCAATTTTTATCCCTGTAAACTCATGCGCAAGTCATTCCATGATTATCAATATCACAAATAGATGCAAGATGCTAATGGCATAAGTCATGGAAAATGTGTGATGATAAACACATACAAAAATGAAACTTGGCCATTAGGGCCACCATGACATAACATACATCCTTCATTTGTCCCACATCGTCTACAAAGCCTCTATAAATACATGAACACAACCATACTAACGTCGGGACAAGTTCCCGCTTTACACAACTATGATACAATACCAAAACGAACATATACATAGGACTCGAAAAGCCCCAAAGCAACGTGGAGCTCACCAACAATCCGCAAAAAAATCCAAGTCCTACTGTGGAGGCCTATTAGTACCTGTGCCTGCAGCAAGTAAGGTAAGTCCCCAAAGGGACGTCAGTACGAAGAATGTACTGAGCATGTAAGACTATAAGTAACTGTATGAGATATAGGAACTTTAATGGAAACAAGTACAAGTGAACACATCAAATAGATAAACTATCATAAGGTATACGTGTGGGATCATGTACATTGCTTTCTTTACTTTATTTCACTTTACTTATCAATCATCAATCAGATAATCATCAATCATATAATGCCCGGGCCCAACTGATCAGTGGGAATAACATAACAATCAGGATCACCTCTAGCTAGGCTTTCGCCCCTTTGAGTTGCCACCCGTTCCCAATGAACTTTCGGGATCGCCTCTAGCTAGGCTTTCGCCCCTTCGAGTTGCCACCCGTACTCAATAGCCATTTGGGATCGCCTCTAGCTAGGCTTACGCCCCTTCGAGTTGCCACCCGTACTCAACAAGTGCATTATTTTAATTCTTTTGTTATGAGATTGGTACATTGGTGGTTGAACATTATTGGAACTTTGGAACATTAACCAATGAACATGAGTCATGTGAATTACAATTAATCAATTAATAAGGAACATGTGAGTAAAAGGATTAATAGCCAGAAATGGGATACCTTTGAACATTTCGGAATGGAACAAGTATAATGACAATGTAATACTATGTGCTGCAGAAGGATACGGAAAAAGTAACCTTACACACCTTATCTTCCCAACACGTGACTACAATGATTCAAATCCTTCCTTATGTGTTACTCTACAACACAAGTACATAATGGAGCGAACATTAACGGCTATCTACATTACAAGTTCACAAGACGGTAAGTAGGTGCTTAACGGAAAGTAAAAACCGTCCAACTTCCAAAACACATGGTGCATCAATACCCCCTTCATTATACCACCAAATAACATTATTCCACCACATTACACTATAACTTACTTCTTTAGAAAAACAGTCCACCCACCACCAAAACAGTCCACCCACCACCAAAACAGTCCACACATCAACGTAGACATAACAAACCGATAGATTTTTACCCCAAGTTTCTACTTTACATTTCCGCATCAATATAACTCCACATAATTATTCCATGAATTCAAATAAATACCTTCCATAACAATATACCAAAAACAACCATGATTTCACAACACACATAAACATCACCAAAACCATCTTTTCATTTCAATACGTCACCCCTTCCGTACACAATTTCACAACAACAATTCCAAAAGTTACACACCAAGAGAAATCAAGTTAGAGACATAACCACATCACACATATTGATATTCAATCCATCAACTCACTTCCTTCAAGACCACAAGTCCACTTTCAAGTTCAAGTCACCAAAATGACACATCTTGTATCACATAAGCAAAAGTGTACCAACCAACACTTTTAGACATAAACATAATAATCCATACAATCTCTCATGCATATAATATATGAAACCA
Source organism: Capsicum rhomboideum (assembly GCA_031232105.1). Classification (NCBI taxonomy): domain Eukaryota; kingdom Viridiplantae; phylum Streptophyta; class Magnoliopsida; order Solanales; family Solanaceae; genus Capsicum; species Capsicum rhomboideum. The sequence goes on from CP124714.1 coordinate 157,145,745, forward strand.
CAAGAATAAACACTTACCAATACTTACAAGGTGATGATCTTGCCAAAACAAGTGTAGTTGCCTTAGGGTTTAAATTGGTTTCTTGTGTCTCTTGGAAATGTCTAGAAAATGCAAGAAATTGCAAGGTGTTATGTTTGATTAAAAATCTGATTTTTGGGGCATTATATAGCCTTTTAATGGGCATCTTAAGCCATACACTTGCCCCTTAATGATATGTTTAAGAAGTCAAAGATGAATGAGTCATTTTTTCCCTTTTTGGGCCATGTCTTTCTTGTAAATTTTGGGCCAATTTTGAGCCCATTAGCCAAGATGAATTAAGTCCAACACTTTGCATACATAATATACCCTTTATTGCATGTTCAATTAATTCCGTCACTTAGTTGCATACGTTCAAAAATTTACGGGGTGTTACACACTTATCGTGGCTAAGCCTTGATAAGTAAGACAATCATCCAATTTGATAACGAAAAACAACAACGATAATAACTTAACCTAAATACGAGACTTCTAGGACGAAGTCGAGTAGATACAAAACATAATCAAAATGAAAGTATGAAAATAACCACAGGAATCCCCAAAATCTAGTGTAAAAGTGTGAGAGAATCTAATACATGACCAAAACTGAAATACATGTCTGTCTCCAAAATTGAATAAAGAAATAAAACAAGATAAGAGGAGGTCCGTCGTAGAATCTAAGAACCCTAGAGCACTACCTCGAAAGAATTCGATGTCTTTACACGGGGAGTAGCTCTTCAAGAGATTATTATCAAGCATTAAACCCTCAATAATTCATGATAAATGACAATTAAATGTCATTAATAAGAAAAGAACTAATATCCCACGTCTTTCATGGGTCGGTTTCATAACAGCTAGTGATGGCTTGTCAACCTTTCCTCCGGTTGTCTTGTTCTTTGGTCGGGGTATCTTTCGCTCAGTGTATGAGGTATAACTGACGTCCGGTATATCATTGTCTATTAATTATCTTTAGAGATGGCAATGGGGCGGGGCAGGTTTAGTCATTGGGCCTTATTATCTTCGGTGTTAATCCATGATCTATCGTTGGGCCTTATCCAGCTGTTCATTGGGCTGCATCTGTTACTCTCCACGTGTCATAATTTGATTCGTCCACTTGTCTTGGCTATCTTCACCCTATACAATCCGAAATTGCCTCAAAATTGGTTCATGAATGGATTATTTTCAACCTAACTATGCCAAAATTTAGAAAATTTATGTGAGTTTACATTAAATTCGATGGACTAAGTTTGTATTTCTAGCTTTGCCAATCAAACCAAGGAACAACTGTATAATTATGCAAAATAATAGAGAACTAAGATATAATCAATATGAATTATGGTACAATGACGAGTATTCATTACCAAGAATTGTGTGTTTGAGAGTTGGGTATAAAATTACCTTTGTTAAAGAGCACTTTGCGCGATTTACTCTCAATGTAATAGTCTCTCCGTTCAAAATTACTTGTCACTTATTTCCTAAATAAAATTTCATTTTACTTGCCACTTTTTTACTCTTAGTATTTATCACTTATTCTCCAAATCACTTTCCAATACCAATTACTAAGCATCAATTAATAGGAGTAATATGGTAAAATCACTATGCCAATCATTATTTTCTTAATGGGTGTATCAAGTCAAAAAGTGACAAGTAATTTTAAACGGAGGGATTACTTCTTAACACGGATTCGAATTTAAAATTGGATTATACTGGACATCGAGCGAGAAACAATAAAGTACAGTAAAACTAAGTGATTCAATATGTTTCCATGAGGAAAAAAGAAGCAACACAAACTTGACAGCAAAGTAAAGTGATATTTTTAGCTAAAGGACCAATAATACACTTAACACTTGTGTTGTTTAAGCATATTTGCTTCTTGTTATAGAATCTCTATAATAATATAGGTAGATGTTATAGTATCTGTATAATAATGTAGGTAGATAACGTAGCTGATTTGTAGGGATTTGAATATTTAGTTACCATAGATAGCTTATTCCCTCATGTATTTATACCATTGTTATCTTTGAATAATAGACAAGTTAATTCTCCATACCTTTGTCTTTCACATGGTATCAGAGCATTTAGCTCTTGGGTCTGTTCTTTTGTTATTTTTGGTCTCTCTTAAAGAGTGACCATCTCGTCTCACTTAACAGAGTTTCTGTCCATAAGAAACATTCTGGCAGAATTGTTCGGAGCTTGGTTTTACGGCATCGCCACAATTCTGGTGCATCCTTGGTGCTACTTTGATCATAAAATACTGTTTGGGACTACTCTCATTTCAGGTTTGATTACTTCACTGATTTTCAGTCCTGGTAGTCATTGTTTTTGTGCACTGCTGTAATTTGGTAACTGGAGTTTTAGATAATACTTCGTTTGATAGTTTGGACACCATTCATTGGTATTTTGTTTGCTGATTTGGGTTTCTTATCCAAAGTTAAGTATCCAAGTTTCTGGAATTTAGTTTTAATTTGGGGCAAGTATATTGGTGGTCTGGTTCAAAACCTCTTTGGATAGAATTCTGGTTCGTCTATTCCAAAAGTGTTCTATAGCTTTGTTTGCATTTGGGTTTCTCTTATCAGTTGGGTTCTCAGTTCTATTGGGCATTAAATATTAGTGAAGAATTTATTTTATTTCTACTGGCTGCCTTTCCAATTTATACTTGGAGTATTGATTAGTTGGGAAAATGAAGGAAAATATCAAAGGAGAATCACTATCACTGACAGAATGCACTTCAGTTAATGCCTTTGCTGAGTCGGATAAAATATGTCTTATCACCTCTTCCAATAAATGGGTAATTGATTCAGGTGCCACAAATCACATGACAGGTAATCCTAATATTTTTTCTAGCTTCCGTCCACACAAAGCACCCTCTCCCGTTACTGTAGCTGATGGATCAACTTGCAATAGTGTTGGATATGGGACTGTCAAACCCACCTCATCTATTACCCTGTCATCTGTATTAAATCTACCAAAGTTGGCATTTAATTTGATTTCTGTCAGTAAAGTTACCAGAGACCTTAATTGTTATATCTCATTCTTTCCCGATCACTGCTTGTTTCGTGACCTTACAACAAATAAGGTTATTGGTAAAGGACGTGTGTTTGATGATCTTTACATCCTTGATGAATGGGAATCTCGATTTGTTACCTGCTCTAGTGTTGTATCTCCCTTTGAAGCACATTGTCGATTGGGACATCCTTCTCTACCTCTGTTAAAGAAGCTCTGTCCTCAGTTTCAGAATATTTCTTCACTGTAATATGAGTCATGTCGGTTTGCAAAACATCATCGTACCTCACTAAGTTCAAGGGTTAACAAGCGGGTTGAGTCAGCTTTTGAGTTAGTTCATTCTGATGTTTGGGGACCGTGTCCTGTTACCTCTAAAACTGGGCATAAGTATTTTGTCACTTTTGTGGATGACTTCTCTCGAATGACTTGGATTTATTTTATGAATAGTCACTCAGAAGTGTTTTCTCACTTTTGTGCCTTCTGTGCTGAAGTCAAAACTCAATTCAATGCACCAGTACGTATTCTAAGGAGTGACAATGCTAAAGAATACATGTCAGAAATATTCCAGACATATATGAGACAACACGGTATTCTCCACCAGTCTTCATGTGTTGATACACTTTCTCAAAATGGAGTTGCTGAGACAAAGAATAGGCATCTACTTGAGACAGCTCGAGCACTTTTGTTCCAAATGAAGGTTCCTAAACAATTTTGGGCAGATGTAGTCTCTACGGCTTGTTTTCTGATTAATCACATGCCATCTACTGTGCTTGCTGGTAATATGCCTTACAGTGTTATTTTTCCAAACAAGTCACTGTTTTTGGTGGAACCTAAGGTATTTGGAAGCACATGTTATGTTCGAGATGTTCGACCATCTGTTACCAAGTTGGATCCCAAGGCATTGAAGTGTGTTTTTCTGGGTTATTCTCGACTTCAGAAAGGGTATCGGTGTTATTCTACAGAACTTGGCAAATATTTAGTGTCAACTGATGTGGTATTTTCACAGACTACACCATTCTTCTACACACCTCTTATTTCTACAAGTCAGGGGGAGGAAGATGAGTGGTTAGTCTATCAGGTCACACGTGTTTTGACAGATGATTTGGATGTTGTCACTCCACCTCCCAGTTCTTCTATTATGGATCCATCGACTGTTGTATCATCAGTTCCTAGTTCATCTGCGGTAGAAAGACCGCCAATTTTTCAAGTTTACTCGAGGAGGCGAGAGTCTAATGATCCATGTTCCGCACCAGTCCCTTTGTCATCAGATCCTCATCTGTCTGATGCTCCAGAAGAGCTTGACCTCCCCATTGCTCTTCGTAAAGGTACCCGTAGTTGCAAATCCACATATTCTATTGCTAATTTTGTTTCATATGGCCACTTATCCTCTACGTCTAGATCTTTGATTGCTTCTCTAGACTCCATCTCTGTACCCAAAATAGTGAAAGAGGCTTTGAATCATTCTGGATGGTTTGCTGCAATGCTTGATGAAATACATGCTTTAGAGGAAAATCACACGTGGGATTTGGTGGATTTACCAAAGGGAAAGAAATCAGTGGGATGTAAGTGGGTCTTTACAGTCAAAGTTAATCCTAAAGGATCTGTGGCAAGACTTAAGGCTAGACTTATGGCTAAAGGGTACACTATGACGTATGGAGTAGATTATTCAGACACATTCTCCCCAGTTGCCAAACTCACTTCTGTCCGCTTATTCATTTCTCTAGCTGCTTCCAAGAATTGGCCTTTACATCAGTTAGATATCAAGAATGCATTCCTTCATGGTGATCTTCGAGAAGAAGTGTATATGGAGCAACCACCCGGTTTCTCAGGGGGAGTATGGGAAAGTCTGTCATTTGAAGAAGTCCTTGTATGGCTTGAAACAGAGTCCTCGGGCTTGGTTTGGTAAGTTCAGTGAGGTAGTTTCGGATTTTGGGATGAAAATGAGCAAATGTGATCACTTTGTCTTTTATCGGCAATCAATAGCGGGCATTATCCTCCTTGTTGTATATGTTGATGACATTGTCATTACAGGAAGTGATTATGTAGGAATATCTTCCCTCAAATCTTTTCTGCATACTAGGTTTCATACGAAGGATTTGGGCCAGTTGAAATACTTCTTGGGAGTAGAAGTAAACAGAAGCAAGAAAGGAATTTTTCTGTCTCAGAGAAAGTATATTCTTGACTTGCTTGCAGATACTGGAAAGTTGGCAGCCAAGCCCTGCAATACTCCAATGGTTCCTAGTGTGCATCTTATGAAATATGATGGTGATCCTTTTGATGATCCAGAGAAATATAGAAGGTTAGTGGGGAAGTTAAACTACCTTATTGTGACTCGTCCAGATATTGCTTTTGCGGTAAGTGTTGTTAGCCAGTTCATGTCCACACCTACAATCAAACATTGGCAAGCTTTGGAGTAGATCCTATGTTACTTGAAAGGAGCTCCTGGACTTGGCATACTGTATAGTAATCATGGTCATACTTGTGTGGAGTGCTTTGCAGATGCTGACTGGGCTGGATCCAAAATTAATAGAAGATCTACTACATGCTATTGTGTCTTTGTTGGAGGGAACCTAGTGTCATGGAGGAGTAAGAAGCAAGGTGTTGTATCTCGATCTAGTGCAGAATCTGAGTATAGAGCTATGTCACAGTCTACATGTGAGATTATGTGGATACACCGTCTTTTAACTGAAATTGGGTTGAAGCATCATACACCAGTAAAACTCTGGTGTGATAATCAAGCTTCTCTTCATATTGCCTCAAATCCGGTGTATCATGAAAGAACTAAACATATTGAGGTTGATTGTCATTTTATTCATGAGAAGATTCAAGAAAACTTGATTTCCACTGGCTACGTGAAGACGGGAGAGCAACTAGCTGATTTGTTCACAAAAGCGTTGAATGGAACTCGGGTTGATTATCTTTGTAACAAGCTGGGCATGATCAATATCTATGCTCCAGCTTGAGGGGGAGTGTTATAGAATCTGTATAATAATGTAGGTAGATGTTATAGTATCTGTATAATAATGTAAGTAGATAACGTAGCTGATTTGTAGGGATTTGAATATTTAGTTACCATAGATAGCTTATTCCCTCATGTATTTATACCATTGTTATCTTTGAATAATAGACAAGTTAATTCTCCATACCTTTGTCTTTCACACTTCCTATATATGAAAACTAAATCTGATTATTGAAAGGAAAAACAGCTGAAAATTAACTAGTAATTTCACTAAAGACTGGAAAAGGTATACTCAGAAACTATCTCAAAAAAGCAAATGAGTAGTAATAAAGAACACAATGTGCATTCTTTGTATGTGTTCTGTTTCCACAATTGTTGCAACATAAGAGTCACAAGCTTTACATCTATCAAGACATTCACACAGAAATATACACATTATGATACTTCTCAACAGGAAAGTAATTTTGTTGTTTAGACAGTTTTGCGCTCCTCCTTTAAAACTATACAAAAGCAACAGATAATAGCCAATTGGTAGATATTTTCATAATTCCTTTGTTGAATGTACAAGATTAGACGGTACACGTGTGATATGTCACAACAGCTTCTGATGTAGGTGTTGCCAAAGCTCAAGGTAGAATGAGGAAAGGAACACGATATAAGATTCTTTGAATTCCATCATCTGTTGTTCGGATTGAACCTGATTAATGTAATTCAGTGAGAAATCATAAACTACTAGTCCTGAATAAAAATAAATAAAGTAGATAAGAAATCTATAGCAAATAAGAGTACAAGCTGAGAATATGACTAACATGCACTGTGAAGAAAAAAGAATGAAAGATTGGTTAAATCCCTAATTAATTTCAACCAGCAACAAAAATAGGTCACATGAACAAATATCAAGCGAAGGAAGTCTGTTTCCATTTCATCACACGAAGATCGTGCATGCAAGTTACCTATTGGCATCTTCTATACAATTCAGAGAGACTTCATTAAAGGTGAAAAGTCCAACTTGCTTCTCTTTTTTCGGCACATTGCCTTCCTGCATGAGATCATATATCATGTTATGAAAGAAAAGAAAAACTTAAGCAAGGTTTTAGCTTGTGCTTATTGATGAAGAGAACTTACCATCATAGCTTTTATATGGTCCAAAAATTTGTCAACGAAAGTATAGGAGCTTTCCTTGGATCTCTTGATCAATATGCCAAAGTAGCTTACAACCTGTACCCAAAAAAGTCTTAACAGACCTACAGGAAATCGATCAGATTTATTTAGATTTCATGGTTCCTACGGACCTTTTTAATGATCTGTTTTTCCAGCTGAGTCACATTTTCCTCTTCTGAAAAACATTTTTCTGATGTCACTTTGAGAACCTGTTATATCGCATTAGTTGTCCGCTCAATCTCTTTTTGCTAAGAAATCCTCCAACGATCTGTAGAGAGAATTTAGTGGATTTTCATATCAAATAGCCAAAAAATGACTAGAAAGAAACAAGATTTTCATTTGATAACACTATTGAAAGTATTAAAGTGACTCAGTTGAGGACATGACCAACCTCGATGCACCTGGCTAACGATTTCAATAACTTTTTGCAACTTTTACCATCAGTTTCCTTCATATACAATGTAACGCAACCTTGGTTACTTACTGAAAAGAACAAATGGAATGAAAAAGGACATTATATAAACTGGAGGTACCTTATCCAGAGCTTCCATCAGAGACCGTACAATTCGGAGCACTAGTTTATGTTGCGTAAGACGAATATATAGAGTGCGATTAAGTCGCAACTACTATATCTAAAGTTAGCTATATAAATAATAAATGAGAGAAACAATAAGAGAACACCAGAAATTTACGAGGTTCGGCAAAACTTAGTTTTCTGCCTACTCCTCTGACACAACCAACCAAACTTTATTTCACTACAAAAAGATACAAGTGAAATACTACAAGAGAGAAAAGAAAGATTCAAAGGCCTTAAAGAATGAGAAGGCAAGTGATTGAGATTATTTACAAATGAACTAAGTGCTCCTATTTATAGAAGTGAATTCTTCCTCTTGATGTCATTAGTGACATCATCATCATCATCTCGATGTCATCAGTGACATCATCATCATCATCTCGATGTCATCACTGACATCATCATCATCATCTCGATGTCATCAGTGATATCATCATTACAAAAATGTCAAAGTTTAACGTGTGAAATCATTTAATGGTAGTCAAAGATTTCGACTACACGTTGAACTTGGACATTTCTTCCTAAAGAAGAATTCCCTTTTTTCAAAACGTTCACACTAGTTCTATTCAAACGTTCACACTAGTTCTAGTCAAACGTTCACACTAGTTCTAGAATCTTGTCAAATTTAACAGTTTATGCAGATAGGAATTTGTAGGGCCATGAGCTCTTTTCTTAATATAACGTTTTACTGAGGACAATAGCTCCGGCATGGCTTGAACAACAAAAGGGACAAGAACTGTTAAAATCAAAGAAGAGGGAGAATGAAAAAAAAGAAAGAAAAGGAAAAGGGTACCTGAAAAAGCTACTCTTCTGATTCCTTTGTCATGAAACGTCACAAGTGGTACCAGTACTTTAGAAACCTGCACAAATGATGTCAAATTTGAATAAGATAGGCATATGCCGAATGAAAATCCAAGGCTGTAGAACCAACCTGATCGACCCATACAAAGAACTTCCTTTTGAACTGTCTAGTTAAGTGAAGTAAAAGTTTACATGCCCTAAATTTCTCGTCCAGAATAACACCTTCTCTGGCACTGTACAGAAATGCAGTGCGTTAGTGGAAAAGCCAAAGTTTGCTAAGAACCTTAAGGAAACAAGTTTTTCAAATTGCAGCTTATTTGGTCAATGTTATATGTCTATGATAATCTCATTGCAGCAGCTTAAGTATACGTACATTTCTTATTTAATAAGCAAAGGGACATCCTATTACAACGCCAACTTTCAGTCACTTATTTAGCGGAAATGTACAATCTTTAGCTGAAAATTGTGGAAACTAACCATCCAATTAGTCATGAAGCACTTGTGAAGTTTGTACATACCTATTTGAGCCAAGTCTAGCAGAGCGGAGCAAAACACGTATAAGATCTTTCACATATGAATAAAAACGGGATCTGAGACACTAATAAGATGCTTTTCAAAACAAACAATAGAGCAACCGTTATAGTACAAGAATATTATGTGCACTTGTTTTTCTACAAATAGTTTGGATCATACATACTCGTAGAAGGGTAACTTTCGAACTGCGATCATCCTCCCCTAAATATCATCGCACAGACAAGAGAAGGGCCATGACCTTACATACATGAAAATTATAGATGCTTTAATCAGTTAATGAACTAAAAAAACTCAAGTATTAAAACGTGGAGAAAATAATTAAGCAATAATGTTACTGCTTGTAAAAGAAATAACAAAGGCACATCACCTCTCTAGCTTCTTTCTTGAATATATCCTTTCCAACAACCACTGCAACTGTCCAAATGCACTCAACAGCATTTTCTTTCACCAACTTACTTGTGCAGTAAACTAGAATTTTTTTTAGTGGAGTGATGACCAAATCATATTTTGTATGGAATAGATCCTATATATCCAAAAGCGTAATTTTGTCAGACACCAAATTACTAAGGAAATAGAGTAGCATGGAAGAAAAACTAAGTCAGAGTTTCTATCAAGATGGACCTTTGATAATCTGGCAACTGATGCTAGAGAGTTTAAGGACTCGGCTTGAATATGAGGACTTGGTTTCTACCGGGAAGCAAAGGTTTGGTAAGTCAAGTGATCATGTTAGACAAAAACAAATAACACTTTTAAGCTAAATGAAATGTCAATACAAATCTAAACACCTTAAAATCACACTGTAAAATGTCTAAAGTCAAATAACACTACGTGGATGAGTTGAAGTAGTTTGCTTACAATTGTTTGCAACCGAGGCTCTACGATGCATAAATTGCAACGCTCACAAAGAGAACTAATTGCCGAAGAAGCAGCAGACTATGAAAAATAATAAAGCAATTAGATTTCATCAACATAAATAATATGAATTTCAGTAACTTAGAATTTGACAAATGAAATAAAAAGTCCATCATTCTTGGCATTTCTTGCTCACCTATTTTTCGGGTTTGTCATCATCTGCAAGTGCCAAATATAGAGAAATAATAAGCACGACGGCGTGTTGATATAGCGTATGTGGAGATCGGGCTAGACTCATAGCTTTTACTGCTCCAATAGCAACAAGATGAACATCAGGAGAGGAATCTAGCATTGATTTCAAGATCACATTCACCACATTAGCAAGATTATCGTTCATGGCCTGAGAGGAATAACAACAGTTCTTAGGTGAAAATAATACGCAGAAGATTTCAGGCCTTGCAGAACCACACTATATAACATGTTATTAGGCTGGATAATTTCTCTATGTCAAACCAGAGTGCTAAAAGTTGACAAGCGAAAATGATGAGAAAATTAATTTTGATCCAATGGGTACGATGAGCTGAACATTTAGATAATGGAAAATATAACATGGGAGCTCAAACTGGGCAAACCAAGAATAATATAGGCAATCTACTTTATAGACTTAACCATTTTTAACAATCAGTTATATGATCAAACAACACATATCCAAGAGAGGAGCAGACATAAATTTAGGCATATACCTTTTGTCACGACCCGAACCGAGGCCCTAGCCATGACGGGCTTCCCAAACCAATGATGGCCCAAGAAGACCCCTTAGCATTACATCATAAGCATAGTCATAATAAAATTTTGCGGAAAATAGACCCATAAAATAAGAGATTTAACTGAAAGATAACTAAAGTCCAAAATCTTGGAATGTAACATCAAAACAATAATCAACTTGAGTCTACGAAGCCTCTAACATTATGAATAGAAATTCTAGCCGGGACATGGCCCCAGAAATACCAGAAAACCAAAATAGTCTGAATTCAACTAAAAATAAATCTAAGACATATGCCTTCCGAAAGATGGATGGCTCATCACAAGCTAGCTGCAACTCTAAATGTATCCTAATGCGGGGCAGAATCTCGGGTAAGTGCTTCGAAACCTACATCATGAAAAGATGTAACATCCGGCGACGGTCAGTACGATGAGTACTAGCATGCAACCCGAGGAAAAGGAATCCAAAATAATTTATATAATATAATAATAATTAAAATTTTAAAAGCTTCACAATATAAGTCTGTCATAAATGAGGCACGAAAAAAAGAACATTTAAAATATAAAATAAAGAATCACTTAAAATTCTTTAATTCTGAACTATGTAGTTACACCGAATTAAATAACGCACGGACACTATGGGTCCAGTACTCCCCAACTGGAGGGGCCTCAATCCATGTTAGCCGCATGGACTGAGATAACATAGTTGGCCAAATCATAACATAATCATAGCTGCATACAACAGCTCAAGGCAAATATACAGTTGTCATCCATATTTCAGGACAAGACCTCCCAACGTCGGCAAATGTGGTTTCCAGTGTTGGTCACAGGGACTACATCTTCTCGGTAAACTACATGCTTCTCTTTAAGCCCAATTAAAACATTTTCATTACATTCAATTATGGAATCTTTCATTAAGGCATTAACATGTTGGTATCGTCATACCAAGAACTTGCAAGTCACTCTTATCATGCCAAATCATTATCATTAAACATTCTTTTGACTCCAAAAACCCCACCTTTAAAATCATAAACATAATCATAATTTAAATTCCCATAAAAATTCCAAACCATTTGAATAACACAACACCTTCAATGACATAAAGGACGGGGAAACCATTTATATTCCTTATGAAATTTCAAAGCTTTCAATAGACTAGAAATCATGGAAAAAAAACAAAATCAATTTAACATTGAACCTTCAAGACATAGTAGTTCATTGTTTTCAAATAGCCAATTTAGTCTCAAAAACCCCAATTAAAGATTAAATCATTATTCATAAAGAAAAGGGAAAAAATCATATCAAGCTTTAATAACAAAATCCCTAACCCTAATTTCAAAATCACCATCATAATATACATAATAAATAATAATCACAATCTAGAATAGTATTTGAACTAGGAAGTGTTCAAACATGCCTTTTGATGGAAAGAATTTGAAGAAAGCTTGAATCTTTGGACCTTGAAGCTTGAACCCTAGTTGATTTTTCCCTTTGTGTTTAGAGAGGAGATGGAGTATGTTTTTGGTGAAAGACATACGTTTATAGGGTTTGGGAGGTGTTTTAAGTGTGAAAGATCGGATCTCATAATGGAAAAATGACCAAAATACCCCTAGGATGACCCTAAGTTTTTTTTATCGAAATCAGTCCACGACTTGACCTACAGGCCGTGGGAAAGTTCACGTGTCGTGGGTCCATGTCGTGGAAATCAAATTGATTTTTCAATTTGTAGGATCTGATCCATGATTTGAATCCACAGTTCCGTGGAAACCCACCCATGTCACGTAGGTCAACCCACGTCACGTGAATCGGTTCCGTGGAAACTTTTTTTTTAAACCTAAATTCATATAAATTTATGGGTTCTTGAAAGTTCTAAAATATTGGGGTGTTACAATATCCCCCTCTTGGGATCATTCGTCCCTGAATGATGATTAGGGGGCATTTAGCTTGAATAAAAAGAATGCATGAAACTTGAAGGACATGAACTTATAAGTTAAAAAGTGAGTATGGCATTAGTACCTCAAACGACGTCACTCGGCGTCGGAAATAAGAAGGAATATCTAGTCCTCATATCTTCCTCGGCTTCCCAAGTAGCCTCCTCCACCTTTTGATTCCTCCACAAGACCTTAACTGAAGCTATTTCCTTGGTTCTCAACTTTCGGACTTGCCTATCCAAAATCTCTATAGGAACTTCCTCATAAGACAAAGAGTTGTATACACTGTTGTTCTCTATGGGAACCACAAGAGAATAATCACCCACACACTTCTTAAGCATAGACACGTGAAACACGGGATGAACCAATGCCAAACTCGCGGGCAAGTCCAACTCATAAGCGATATTACCAAAAATTTTCAAAATCTGATATGGGCCAATGTAACGAGAACTGAGCTTACTTTTCTATCCAAACCTCAGTACTCCCTTCATAGGAGAAACTTTCAAAAATACCCAATCACTAATCTCAAACTCCAACTCTCTTCCCCTCACATCTGCATATGATTTTTGGTGACTTTGAGCAGTCTTAAGCCTTTTACGAATAACCTTAGCTTTCTCCATCGCTTGGTGAACAAGATCCAGCCCGAACAGTCTGGTTTTACCCACTTCATACCATTCAATCGGTGACCTACACCTCCTACCATAAAGAGCCTCGAAAGGAGCCATTTGGATGCTAGAGTGATAACTATTATTATAAGCAAACTCAACAAGAAGCAAGTGATCCACCCAACTACCTTTAAAGTCAATAAGACAAGCCCTTAGCATATCTTCTAAGGTCTGAATAGTACGCTCCACTTGCCCATCCGTTTGAGGATGGAAAGCGGTACGAAGGTTCACCGGTGTACCTAAACCTTTCTGAAAGGATTTCCAAAATTGAGAAGAAAATTACGTACCTCTATTGGATATGATGGACACCGGAGCTCCATGAAGACAAACTATCTCCTGAATGTACAACTTAGCATAATTTTCTCCCGAATAGTTTGTTTGTACATGCAGAAAATAAGTGGACTTGGTCATCCTATCCACAATGACTCATATGGAATCTTATTGGTTCCTAGAATGCGGAAGACCGGTGATGAAATCCATATTTATCATCTCCCACTTCCACATGGGAATGGCTATCTCCTGAGACATACCACCAGACCTTAAGTGCTCAACCTTAACTTGTTGGCAATTCAAACACTTAGAAACAAAGTTCGCAAAATGTATTTTCATATTATTCCACCATTACATCTCTTTCAAGTCATGATGCATCTTAGTAGAACCGGGATGAACAATATACCTGGAGACATAGGCTTCAGTCAAGATCCTCTCTCATAGCCTATTAACGTCGAGAACACACAGTCTCTCTTGATACCGCAAAATACCATCTCCCTTAATCTCGAAAGCTAAAACCTTTTGCTGCCCAACATCTTTCTTGATTTGCATAAGTATGGGATTATTAGCTTGTTTTTCCTTAACTTCAGCACCTAATGATGACTTAGCCACCTCGTGAACAATCACTCCCCCATCTTCAAAATCTAACAGTCGGATTCCCAAATTAGCAAGCCTGTGAATTTCCTTCACAAATCCCCTCTTTTCTTTCTCAACATGAGAAAGGTTCCCCATGGACAACCTGCTAAGAGCATCAGCAATAACATTAGCTTTACCTGGATGATAGTGCAAACTCATGTCATAATCCTTTAGTAACTCAAGCCACCTTCTCTGCCTGAGATTCAACTCCTTCTGCGTGAAAATATACTGCAAACTCTTGTGATCTGAATAAATATCCACATGCACTCTATATAATAATGACGCCAAATCTTAAGTGCAAAAACCACAGCCGCCAACTCAAGATCATGAGTAGGATAATTCTTCTCATGCACTTTAAGTTGCCTAGAAGCATATGCTACAACCTTCCCATACTGCATAAGTACACAATCAAGTCCCACCCAGGACGCATCACAATACACTACAAATCCTTCAGTACCATCGGGAAGTGTCAAAATAGGGGTTGAGGTTAAACGACCTTTCAACTTCTCAAAACTACCCTCATAAGAATCAGACCACAAAAACTTCACCTTTTTCTGAGTCAACTTCGTTAGTGGAGCAGCTAAAGAGAAAAAGCTCTCAACGAACCTTTTATAATACCTTGCCAGACCCAAGAAGCTCCTAATGTCGGTCGGAGTTGTTGGTTTAGGCCAATTCTTAACCGCCTCAATCTTTAGGAGATCAACTTTAATTCCTTCACTAGAAACAACATGACCAAGGAACGTCATGACATTAAGCCAGAATTCACACTTAGAAAATTTGGCATACAACTCTTGGTCCTTAAGGGTCTGAAGTACAATACGGAGGTGATTGTCAAGCCCCTCCTCACTTCGAGAGTATACCAGAATATCATCATTGAAGACTATGACGAATAGGTCCAAAAACTGTCTAAACACCTTGTTTATAAGATCCATAAACGCTGCAGATGCATTAGTCAAACCAAAGGACATAACTAGAAACTCATAATGGCCATACCGGGTTCGAAAAGCAGTCTTAGGAATATCTGTTTCCCTAACTTTCAGCTGATGATACCCCGAATGGAGATCTATTTTGGAGAAACACTTAGCACCGCACCCTGAAGATGGTCAAAAAGATCATTAATTCTAGGAAGAGGGTATTTATTTTTCATAGTGACCTTATTCACCTGACGATAATCTATACACATACGAAGGGACCCATCTTTCTTTCGCACGAAGAGTACTGGAGCACCCCAAGGAGAGACACTAGGTGTCACGCCTCAAATCCCATTGGGGCGTACATGGCACTCGAAGTCGTTAAGGCCCGAGAGAACCAATCTATACGTTCACATACTTATCGTCAATGTGCTAGCATTCAGTCACTTAAAGTCACAACATATCAATAATGAAATCAAATAAGAACATTTATATAAACATGAGACATGGCCGTTAGGGCCATATGGTCAAAAAGGTACAACGTTCCTTCCTTTATTTGTACAACGTCTACAAAGCCTCTAACAGATACAAAACCAAAACTATAGTTGGGACAAATCCCCACTTTATACAATGCTTATGCAGTACCAAAACCACTTATACATATGACTCAGAAAGCCCCGAACCGAACTGGAGTTCACCAATGTTCTGTAGATGACCCACAGCTTACTGTGGAGGTCTACTAGTACTTGTGTCTAGAACAAGTAAGGTAAGTCCCCCAAGAGACGTCAGTACGAAGAATGTACTGAGTATGTAAGGCTATAAGTAACTGTATGATATATAAGAACTTTAATGGAATTAAGTACAAGTGAATGAACAATATAAATAAACTACCATACGGTATATGTGTGGAATCATGTACATTGCTTTCTTTACTTTACTTTACTTTACTATACTGTACATCATCAATCATCAATCATATAATGCCCGGGCCCAATTGATAAGTGAGAAATAACATAATATTGGGATCGTCATCCATGCAGATGTTCCTTTCATCCCATGGGATACCACCCGTAATAATGGGATCGACATTCATGCGAGTGTTTCTTTCACTCCATGAGATACCACCCATGCTATAATAATCGGGATCGACATTCATGCGGATGTTCCTTTCATCCCATGAGATACCACCCGTAATTATGGGATCGACATTCATGCAGGTGTTTCTTTCACCCCATGAGATACCACCCATTCTCAACATTAACCATTAAACAATTATTCACATTACTTCATTCTTTAACTATAAGAGTGATACATTGATAACTGTACTTTATTGGAACTTTAGAACCTTAGAACTTTAGAACGTAACAGTATTGGAACGTTAGAACAATGTTCAATGAATGAGAGATAAGTGAATAACAAGTACTACTAACTCTGAAATGAGATACTTTAAACCATTTAGAGGAATGAGACATTATGCAACCCTTTGGGATAGGGCAAGTGTTATGATAGTATGAACAATAGATGCTGCAGAAGAATGCGGAAAAGAATAACCTTACATACCCTAACTTCCCAATATAGATACACAATCTTATTCGTGAATACAACAATCCAGCTCTCTTTACGTCTACTCTACATACAAGTACATAACAGAGCTTACATTAACCACTAACTACATTACGAGTGCATAACATGACAATAAGGTACGTGACTGTCATACAACGTCACTTCACTCTCTTACAATACCATGTATTGCATTACCATACCAAGAATACCCAAAACATGTCACACATCACCCAAGATATCATAAACCAATAACACTTCACGCCAAAGTTATACTTTATACTTCCCCTTCAATATAATGTCACATTTACGTTGCCATGACACATAAACACCTTCACAATAAAATGTTAAAGGCCACCCCTAATTGATATAATTTCAAAATACCTTCGGACTACTCCTTTAAAGTCATTCCTAAGTTAATAATTGATCCTGAGGGGTATAGGGGCCTTGGGGGGTCAAAGGGAGACAAAAACATACAAAACGACATTCTGGAATGGGCTGAGGGGTCACCTGCGCCCGCAGGTGATGAGGTACGGCCGCAAGTGACATGTTGGCTCTGGACAGAGTCACCTTTGGTGCCACCTGCGCCCGCAGGTGCCTCACCTGCGAGGGCGAGTGCCCATTTTCGGCCACCAGGGTTCTTTTTGGGTCCTTTTTCGCATTAAATGGTTCATGGCCATAAGTAAGCTTTCCTTTACATATTTTTGATCAATTTAATACCATTTAACAACCATGGTTTCATAACACACATAAATATCACCCAAAACCATCTTTTTATTTCAATACGTCACCCACTCCGTACACAATTTCACAACAACAATTTCAAAAGTGATACACAAGGTGAAATCAAGTTAGGGGCATAACCATAACCACATCATACGTGTTGATATTCAATCCATAAAACTCACTTCTTTCAAGACCACAAGTCCACTTTCAAGTTCAAGTCACCAAGATGACAAAACTTGTATCACATAAGCAAAAGTGCACCAACCAACACTTTTAGAGATAACCATCATGATCCATACAATCTCTTATGCACATAATATATTAAACCATAAGAATAAACACTTACCAATACTTACAAGGTGATGATCTTGTCAAAACAAGTGTAGGTGCCTTAGGGTTTAAATGACCTCTTTTGATCTCTTGAAAATGTCTAGAAGTTGCAAGGTGTCTTATGTGATTAAAAATCTGATTTTGTGACTTTATATAGGCCCTCAAGTCATGCTTAGCCAAACATTAAATGTGTCTTACTTGGTCAACATGAAGAATGGGTCATTTTTTTCCATTGGGCCATGTCTTTTTGTTAATTTTGGGCCAATTTTGAGCCCATTAGCCAAGATAAATGAAGCCCAACACTTTGCATGCATAATATACCCTTTATTGCAAGTTCAATTAATTTCGTCACTTAGTCGCATTCGTTCAGAAATTTACGGGGTGTTACACTAGGGCGGATAAAGCCCTTATCAAGAAGATCCTTCAACTGATGTTTTAACTCTTTCAGCTCTGCCGGAACCATTCTATAGGGAGGAATGGAAATAGGTCGAGTGCCTGGCAAAAGATCAATACCAAATTTTATTTCCCTGTCGGGAGGAATACTGGAAGATCATCAGGAAAAACTTTGGGAAATTCATTGACTACCAAAACTGACTGCAGTGAGGGACTTTCAAAGGTAGAATCTTTGACCCAAACTAGGTGGTACAAACAACCCTTAGATGTCAATTTTCGGGCTCTAAAATAAGAAATGAACTTTCTCTTTGGTGCTAAGGAATCACCCTCCCACTCTATAGGTGGCTCATTAGGAAAACGAAAGGTGACTCTATGGGTTCCACAATCCAAGGTAGCATAACAAGAGTGGAGCCAATCCATTCCCAGAATTAAATCAAAATCTACCATATCAAGTTCTACCAAATCCACCATAGTGTCCCGATGAAAGATAGACAACACACAATTTTTATAGACCTATGTAGCAATAATAGACTCACCAACAGGAGTAGAGACTGAGAAAGGTTTAGGAATATTCTCAGGACTAAAATCAAAACTCACAGCCATATAAGGGGTCACATAAGATAGAGTGGAGCCAGAATCAAGTAACACATAAACATCATGGGAGAAAATCTGTAACATACCCATGACAACATCAGGTGAGGCCTCTGAATCCTGACGAGTATATAAGGCATACAAATGGTTATGGCCTCCACCGGTTCCCGAAGTAGTACCCTTAGCTGCTGGGGCTGAAGAAGCGATAACTTGGGATTTATTTCCCCCAAAATTTCCCTTTACCGAAGGGCGTTCCCACTGAAAATAACCAGCCTGACCACAACCATAACACACACCCTTTCCCAAACGACAAGGCCCACGATGCAACTTTCCACAAGTACGACAAAGAGGGCAAGAATGAGCTGATTGAGTCACACTGGCCTGAGACTGAGTGTCCTGCACCTTAGAACCATTGCTTGGCTGAAATCGCTGGTCGCTCGAAGGTGTAAGGGAAGGTGCACTAGTTGAAGGCTGAACATTAACCAAAGATTTCTTCTTATGCCATCTCTTAGCCCACTTATCGTTACCACCAGACTGCTGATTAGTCTCCTGGTCTGCCAACCTAGCCCTCTTACTCTGCCTATCCTCAATCTCTGCCTGTCTCTTATTTTTATCCTCTACCTGCTGCATAAACACCACCAATCTGGATATATCCATATCGCTATTCAACATCGCACCCTTACATTCCAGCACCAAACCATCATTAAGACCCGAAGCAAACTTCTCATCCAAGACCTCATATTGGAAACCAATTTTGGAGCATAACAAGACAACTGAGTGAACTTCAAAGCATATTCCTTGACACTCATATTCCCCTGCTTCAAGTTCACAAACTCCTCAGCCTTAGCTTCCCTCAATTCCTAAGGAAAGAAGTGATTAAGAAAGGCTTGAGAGAAATCCTCCCAAACCGCAGCCTCTGCATCTTCACCCCTAAATTCTTCCCATTCATCATACCACTGATAGGCTACCTCCTTTAATTGATAAGCTGCAAATTTACCCCTTCAGTATCACTAGCATTTATCAACCCAAAAATCTTTTCCATTTCATCCACAAACCTTTGAGGATCCTCCTCAACTTTGGACCCAGTAAATGACGGTGGATTCAGTCGTATAAACTAACCCACCCGTATAGCATCAGAAAAACTAATTGTAAAACCACTACTACCTGACTGACGAGCCTGAGATGACACAATCTGTGCAAACATCTAAATAGTCTTTCTGAACTCAACATTTGAAATCTCACCCTGAGGAGTCTGAGTGTGATTGGTACTAGTTCTAGGGGATCGCGGAGGACTGGTTGGGATAGGTGGAACCCCAATAGGGCAGTCGGGCCAGAGGTACGAACTCCATTATGGGTCCGCATTCCACGAGTAGGAAGAACCTCTTTAGCATTTCCCACAGCGTGGACAGAGGTTCCTGCAGGAGTTCCTTGGTCGTTAGTCCTTCATGGAGACATGATCTAAAATGTGGAAAAGTAGGAGTCAGAAGAATTTTCTTAGAACTAGACTTTCTAGAACGAACTTAGAGTATGAAAAAAAGGGAACAATTCCTAAATGTCTTGTAGCCTCCCCTTTATAAGTGTGGCGTGCTACACACCCATAAAAAGGACTCTACTCGACACAATTTCGTAAACACCCTGTGGAATCTCTCTTCCTTCTTTGGAATATCTCTTTCTTTTCTTTTTCACTAGAGTGACCTTATTCCATCCAAGCTCGGTTTTGTCTGAATCTTCGTGGAAGAAGAAGAAGTGGTTCACCAGCCACTACATCTGTAGATCCCACCGAATCATTAAACGTGGAGGCTGCTCGGCATTGAACTTCTCGACGCACCTCTATCAGTTCCTTTTTTGCCTCATCTTCTTCTCTTATGAAATTTCTTTTGAAATCTATTCTTTCTAACTACTCCTTACCTTACTCTATTAAGTAAAATCTTTCTATGTCCAGTACTCTACTTGAAAGTAATTAGTTATATATTGTGCTCTGATACCAAGTTTGTCATGACCTGAACCGAGGCCCTAGCTGTGACGGGCTTCCCAAACCAATGATGGCCCAAGAAGACCCCTTAGCATTACATCATAAGCATAGTCATAATAAAAATTTGCGGAAAATAGACCCATAAAATAAGAGATTTAATTGAAAGATAACTGAAGTCCAAAATCTTGGAATGTAACATCAAAACAATAACCAACTTGAGTCTACGAAGCCTCTAACATTATGAATAGAAATTCTAGCCGAGACATGGCCCCGAAAATACCAGAAAACCCAAATAGTCTGAATTTAACTGAAAATAAATCTAAGACATATGCCTTCCGAAAGATGGATGGCTCACCACAGGCTAGCTGCAACTCTGAATGTATCCTAATGTGGGGTAGAGTCTCGGGTAAATGCTTCAAAACCTACATCATGAAAAGATGTAGCGTCCAGGGACGGTCAGTACGATGAGTACTGGCATGCAACCCGAGGAAAGGGAATCCAAAACAATTTATATAATATAATAATAATTAAAATTTGAAAAGTTTCACAATATTAGTCTGTCATAAATGAGGTACGAAATAAAGAACATTTAAAATATAAAATAAAGCAATCACTTGAAATTCTTTAGTTCTGAACTATGTACTTACACCGATATTAAGTAACCCACGGGCAATATGGGTCCAGTACTCCCCAACTGGCTAGGCCTTAATCCATGTTAGCCGCGTAGACTGAGATAACATAGTTGGCCAAATCATAACATAATTGTAGTTGCATACAATTGCTCAAGGCAAGTATACAGTGGTCATCCATATTTCAGGACAAGACCTCCCAACGTCTACAAACGCGGTTTCCAGTGTTGGTCACAGGGACTACACCTTCTCGGTAAACTACATACTTCTCTTTAAGCCCAATTAAAACATTTTCATTACATTCAATTATGGAGTCTTTCATTAAGGCATTAACATGTCGGTATCGTCATACCAAGAACTTGCAAGTCACTCTTATCATGCCAAATCATTATCATTAAACATTCTTTTGACTCTAAAAACCCCATCTTTAAAATCATAAACATAATCATAATTGAAATTCCCATAAAAATTCTAAACCATTTGAATAACACTACACCTTCAATGATATAAAGGACGAGGAAAACATTTATATTCCTTATGAAATTTCAAAGCTTTCAAGAGATTAGAAATCATGGCTAAAACATATATCAATTTAACATTCAACTTTCAAGACATAATATTTCATTGTTTTCAAATAGCCAATTTAGTCTCAAAAACCCCAATTAAAGATTAAATCATTATTCATAAAGAAAAGGGAAAAATTCATATCAAGCTTTAATAACAAAATCCCTAACCCTAATTTCAAAATCACCATCATAATATACATGATAAATAATAATCACAATTCAGAATAGTATTTGAAATAGAGACTGTTCAAACATGCCTTTTGATGGAAAGAATTTGAAGAAAGCTTGAATCTTTGGACCTTGAAGCTTGAACCCTAGTTGATTTTTCTCTTTGTGTTTAGAGAGGAGATGGAGCATGTTTTTGGGGAAAGAAATACATTTCTAGGGTTTGGGAGGTGTTTTAAGTGTGAAAGATAGTATCTCATAATGGGAAAATGACCAAAATACCCCTAGGATGACCCTAAAAAAAATTTCTCGGAATCAGTCCACGACTTAACCTACGGGCCGTGGGACAGTTCACGTGCCGTGGGCCCATGTCATGGAAATCAGATTGATTTTTCAATTTGCAGGATCTAATCCACGATTTGAATCCACAATTCCGTGCAAACCCACCCACGTCACGTGGGTCGGTTTTGTGGAAACTTTTTTTTTTTTAAACCTAAATTCATATAAATATATGGGTTCTTGAAGGTTCTAAAACTTTGGGGTGTTACACCTTTGCACATCCCTTTGCAGTGACACCGATGATTTTAACTGCTGCATATCGTTTCCGCCATTCTGATGAATTAGCCATATCATTTAGTGTTTCTGTATCGAGTAAAAAAGCCATATCTTCACCCCTTACCCTTTGAAGCCTGTTCATAAAATTTAATCCGCAAAGAAAATTGCTCGATCCATCGGGGATAAGTGAAATCATACGAACCAACACAGAAGACAGCCTTCGTAGAATCATCTCGCCTACACTTTTTATCGAAATATCATCAAAAGCATACAACAGTAATACAACAAATAATCTTGTTTCTTCTTCCAACCTATTATTTTCACCAATTGTAAGCATTGCATCAAACACTTGATCCAAATGCAAGTCGAAAAACCTTGGCTCTGCCAGAGCTAACTCTACTAACTTCTTGAGATATTTTAGCGCATTTTCCTCCTCAATTTCATTTTCAAGAAAACCCGAGACCCCTTGTATCATTGGCATCAATAGATCATGAAACTGAGCGTAATAATCACTCGACATATGTAGAACAAGATTAACTAAAGCAAACAAGATAAGAACTTTTCTCTGTCCTTTGGAAGAATTAAGCTTATTCGACAATTTTAAACAGAGTTCTTCAACACACTGACTCAGTTCTTTGCCCAGAGACGTGGGTAAGTCCAAAAAGAACAAAAGGGCATGATCTTGAATGTAAAACGAACCCGAATTCAGACGCTCCAAAAAGAAACTGAGCATACCCTGCCACTCCCCCTGTTTCTCGACAAGAATATAGCCGAATATCTGAGACACTGTCTTCCACATCAGTCTGTAAACCTCTCTGGGGTTGTCTTGTTTAAGAATTCCAAGAATCGCGGTTTTGAGCTCTTCCCTGACGATGTGGGAGGTTTTTCTCCAGATACTGGTTGAATTACTGGGATTTTCGAGAAAAAAGTGAAGGAGATCAGCGCATTTGGATTTGATTTCAGGGCTAGCATTGCTCGGAAAGTGAAGGAGGAGATTCGATAGCTTCAAATACCATACATTCGGGTAATTGGTTTTACAGAAATTGTATAATTTTTTATTAACTCTACTAACGAGTGATGAATCTAAGTTTGTAACAAGATGTAGAATGGCATCATGATTTGGAGTGTCAAGAAGTTGTACTGCTTTCTTTCGAAGGGCTTCGTAACTGCTGGGTGGACGGACTCTTTCTTTCTTCTCGGATTTATCTTTCACTATTAGAGGGAGGAGTATTTCCGCTTTGAGTTTCGGAAGAAAATCTGCCATTGCAAGACGCTGAGTTTCCATTTTTGGCGAAGAAGAAGAAGAAGCCATTGCAGAGTGAAACAAAGAGAATGAAAGAGGGGGGTTTTGGCGGGAGCTTATATTCAGTTGCAATGTTTTCTCGTTTAGCGGTTATTAATGGCCATTAACTGCCAACTTGGACTAATGCAGTGAATATTAAAATTAAAATGAATGGTAAAAACTTACCTGTATAGTTAACTAATCGTGTTAACTTTATTTAACTAAGAAATTAGGTAAGAATGCATATATGACTTAATCATGCTTAAATGATACTTTTGTGTATAAGAAACACATGTCTTGCGACTTAGAGAAGTATACCAGAATAGGTTAAATTACGCCTGAACTAGCACATTTTTTTTTAGTTTCATACCTGAATTTAGACACGTCAGTGGACTAATTTTTGTGGGTGGTTTTAGTTCTCATATGCCGATTGTTGAGTGATTTCAGACTTTTGGTCAACTAGAGGTGTGTTTTAATACATAGAATCTGTTAGTTAATGTATGTAATAAAAACACTAGATAGTTAAGGTATAAAACTCTCAAAAGTATTAGAGTTTCAATTTGTTTTTCTAATTTTGACCTGACATAGAATATAAGAAAGTAGAGAAATTTTTTGAATCTTGTGATATTAAACCAATGATATATAAAATGTATCGAAATATCATTTAATCTTGTAATCTTAAATATGTCATGTTGAAAGCTAGAATTAAAGAGTTGTAAGGAAGAGACAATCTTCTTGAAGCGGATTAATAAACAAATCAGGACAAACAAATTAAAACGAAGATATCTCTCGTAAAGTGATTAAAATGAGATCTCTTGGCCTCATACAAAATGAGTAGAGAAAATATTAAATCTCTTAGAGGAAATGACGCTTTTAGTCCTTGAGTTATCACGTTATTTCAATTTCAGTCCTTCTGATATCCGACTAAGCACTTTTAACCTTTAATTAAATAATGTGTACTATTTTGACCCATGGCAAATGGATATTAGCAAATTAAGTGGAATGATAATTATTAGTAAGGTACTTTTAACCTTCAATTAACTATTTATTGTTCAAACAACTAACGTGTAAATGAAAACTTGTATGTGCTATGTCCAAAGTGTCTTATTAATAGTTATCATTCCATTTAATTTGATGACATCTGTTAGCCAGGGATCAAAATAGCACGCATTGTTTAATTGAAGGTTAAAAGTGCTTAGTCAGATAACACAGAGACTGAAATTGGAATAGCGCAATAACTCAGGGACTAAAAGCGTCATTTCCCCAATCTCTTATATATAAAAATGAAGATCTATTATCTACATCTACATCTACAATGTATTAAAAGTGTGAAGACCCTTAAAAAGTGATTTGAACTTTTTTTCCCTTCATTAAAAGATTCTGCAATAGACAAAATCGTCTTTTCACTTACTTCCTCTAATTATTATTTAATTATTGAAAAATTAAAGAATCCTAAAATACATGGAAAATTAATGTTAGTAGGTTGTCTTTTTCCTTGTGTACGTGAAAAAGAATCCTAAAATATATGGTTAAAAAAAAGATGAAAATACTACTTAACTAGAATTTCTTTATATCAATTAATATTACTAACGTTGTCTTTTCTTTATTTAGATTTAATATCCACTTTAGGTTAGGACTATTCTACTAAACTCACTTAGGTTTAAGACTATATAATCACCCAAACTGCCGTGGGTTACAAACAAAAAGAATAGGTTTAAGTTTCACTATTTACTGTCACATTAGTTTTAAAATTCTTTTACTAATTAATTTTATTATTACTTCAGTTTGATCCGGAAAAGATCTTATATTTGTTTTTTGATTTCATAGTCTTTAATATATGAAATCTTGACTATGTCTATGAACGCAAAAAATCTATATTATAGTGGGTTGATGCGATTTAATATTGTAGTTTCAGATGATCATACTCTATTTTAATGGTGAGAAAGCCAAAAGGGCAAGGTGGGAGTATATATCAATATACTACGAGACCCCTGCATTACAAAGGATGCTCGTGACAAAGGTACATTGTTATGTGTGGATCATGTTATTTTTCAAGTAAAAGGATCACTTGCTGATGATTGACCAAGTGTTAAATTAGCCAAAATACCTTTTTTTCGGTTTTATATTTCTTAATTGGGTACCCAAAAATACGGATTTGGCTCTCCTCCATAACACCTTCTATCCATTTCCTCAAGTGCACATTCCCTTTAATAAATATGGATTTATTATTTTTAAAGCCCAATTTAATTTCAACCCAAACGCATATGAATTTAATCCAATAAAATTTACGTGTCTACATGTACCACTATAATAAACGACACTATTGTTATAGGTAGAATGTCGTTATAGAGAAGTAAAATAAACATGAAAAATGGGTTCTCCAAAAATCAAGTTGCTATAATGAAAAGTTATTATAATGAGGTGACGTTATAACGAGATCTGACTATATTATTGATCATCTAGCTCCACCAAAAAGACATACGCAATCCCATTAGCTTCCAAAATTAGCAAAATGATATAAAAAAAATCAGTTCTTGTGACCAATAAGTTGATTCCAATTGGATTTTTTTTGAGTTGGTGTGGTACCTAAACCAGCCAAAGACGGAGAAATTTTAAAATTAATGGGGTGTGGTACCTAAACCATTCCCTCTGTCCGCTTTGTGAAAATATGACTTTCACTGTTTTCTAAATTCCACATTTGAAATTTTGATGGTCAAACACAAAGTTTCAAATAAAGTGAAAAAAAAATTTAAAAAAAAAAAGTGTAATTTTTTAAAGTCGAGTTCTATAGAGCGATAGTTAGAGTAATCGGAGCGGATATGATGTAGCTTCAACTTAGATAAGAGATTATGGAGGACACGGATTATGATAGAAGGTCAATTAGATAATTAGTCGTAATATTTAGAGTTGAGGGTCTATGGAAAATAACCTCTTTATAACTTTGATGTAGAGATACAACTTGTGTACAGTTTATTCTTTTCAGACTCCACTTTACATTGAATATGTTATTGTTGTCGTATTCATAAGAAAATTATACTTCAATTACTACACCTCAATTCTGAAAGTCCTTATCCATATTAATTGATGCATAGTTCATACGGTAAAATATGAAAAAAAAAATGTATAATTTTATTAATTGTTGTAAGACACATTTGTAAAACACGTACTCTAAACTAGTATATACAAATGTGAAGACAAGTCTAGCTAACACAAAAAAACCTTTTCTTACTAGGAGAAATCCGTTGGACATAGATCCAATTTTTTAGTTTTTTGAATTTCTTTTTCTTGTTCCCGGTGGTATCTTATTTATCTTTCCGAGAAAATGGATATCTCCAGAAATTTTTTTAAGTTCAATTCATTTTTTTTCTCTCCACCTGGACCAACTCAACGAATTTATGTGATATAATTTTTATTTTTAGGAATTGCATTCTAAATACTAGCCACCAGTATTTTCATGAATTTTCACTAGCAAATAAATTAAAGGGGAGCCTTGGAGTAACTGATAAAGTTGTTGTCAAATGACCAGAAGGTCACGGGTTCAAGCTGTGAAAACAACCTCTAGCAAAAATGCAAAATAAAACTACGGACAATAAATCCTTGTGGTCCGATCTTTCTCCAAACCCCACACATAGCGAGGACTTTATTGCACTGAGTTGTCCTTTATCATTAGCAGACAAACCCCTAGGCCCTAGTTATTCACACAGAAAGGCACTAAACTTATGATTTAATTGTACGAAGATCATGATACTAATCTTCTAATTATAGCATAACCGCCTTAACCCCAATCCCACTGATCATGATTCTTTTATTTTTTTACTTATGTTCCTAAATACTTTTCATTCTTACTAAAAATAGATATTCTATTATATTTGTCATTTTAAAAACTAAAACGTAATTACTTGTTTCGTTCCAACTTTACCCTTAGTCATAAATATGGAGAGAACTTAATATGGTGCAAAATGAGAAGTATTAAATATAGAGGGACAATAAATAAGGTTAATTTAGTCAAATTAACATCTAGTTAACGCTTTTCTTGGAGGGTGTGCAAACCAAAAATATGACAAGTATTTAGGAACGGAGAAAGTATTTTTTTTAAAAAGCAAATGTATATGTTTATGCATGAAGAACTACAAAAGTGATACACACATGTTCAATTTTTGCTGAAATAATACTCCATTCGTTTAAATTTGTTTTTCTTACTCTTTTTTTAGTCAATTTTTTTTTTTAAAAAAAAATATTTGGCAATTCTTAAATTTCAACTTTCGGCTTGACATATTTAAGACCACAAGATCAAAGGACATTTTGATATATTCCATGTATCCTTAGTTTTTAGCTCCCGTTTGGCATCAAATTTTGATCTTGAAAATTTGAGGTTTTGAAGACGTGATTTTCAATTTTTGAAACTTGAAATTTTTTTGAACACACATTTATAAAATTTGATCCAAAATTTATGATCAAACAAATATTTAAAGATAAATTTTCAAAATCTAATCTTAAATCTTTGGTCAAACAAATATTTGAAGGTAAATTTCAAAATATGATCCAAAGTTTATGGTCAAATAGTAATTAAAATTACAGTATTTAAAAATTTTCTTTAATTTTTTAAGTCAAGTCAACAAACAAATTACATGGGGCTAATAAAAATATCCAATGTTATTTAGACCAATTGTACTTCGCACCAAATTAATCCAGATGTCAATTTTAACAAAAATAAAAAAATCTCTCTTTCCCGCTCAAAATTGGAATAGAAATTAAATCCTAATTTGTTTAGGATTTGGAACTAGGTTTTCTCAATTTCATTGTTATATATAGAGGTGTTGCTGCCTCTCGTTTTGCCGAATATATTTTTTCTTGGGAATTGTGTCCTTCTGACAGTGTTTTTCCATGTTTGATCAAAAGCCTTTGATGAGCACGAAGAAGACATTCTTTTACAATTTTTTTCCATCAAAAGACGAAGAAGAAGCGTGCAAAGTTAACAACACTCCATGGGTAGCAACTCGAGAACTAGTGGAGATAAGGGACATATACCCTATCCCGATAATCTATCTTGATAACCCGTGGCAGATCAAGAAAAAGATTACTCCTGATGAGGTTGTTCTAGGAAAGGTGGTGATTCCATTTTTCGAGACGTTTGAGTACATTCTTCGATACTGGAAGATGGACATGACTCAAAGTTTGGTGAATGGGTACGGGGTCTGTGTTGATGTTTGGGATGTAACGGAGGAGAATGACCCTAAGAAGTATGAAGGTGGAAGTGTTTGCTTTGGGAAGCTGTACAATGATGAGTATTCTTTATCGATCGTGGGATTGTTCAATGATCGTAGATTGGATGTTGGTGATGAGATTGAGCTATATTGGGATCCTAGGTCTTCAAGTTTAATGTTCAAATTACTTTCTCAGGTTCGCGCTTAGTGAAAGGTCCAAGAATTTAGGACCAAAAATAGCACATACCATAGTGTTTTTGTTAGTAGTACTCTTTCATATAATTGTAATAGCTAAACATTTACTGATATTCCAATTGTACAAAAATTGGAATATCTGCACAATGGAGTATGGTGATTCTTGAAGTTTCCAATTTAGTCTGCGTAATTCCCTTTTTGTATTTGTGTTTTCATTCCCTATTATTATCGTGCTCTTTTAATTAGTCCAAGGAAGTTTCGTGAACACCCAATAATTTAGGTATAAAATTTTGCAAAGCCCTAATAGTTTAGGGGGGGATCTTAATACCAGAGCGCTAGCCCTCACTGTTGTTAGTATTTAAATAAGCATCTGCTTGATAGATGATTAGTTGCTAGTTTCATGTTCTGCTGTAATTGAAGATTAAAGCTGCACCGTAGGAGTCACAACCTTTAGAAGAAGCTAATAAAAGAGCACGTAAATGAAAAGAGCACACATAGAATATCCAATCTATTCTAATAAAGAACACAAGTGTATGTCGTTACTAAAATTCCTCTTTCAAAAGCTTCTATGGCCACATTATATCTTTAAGCCAAGTAGGAAGAAGTAAAGAAAAATACTTGTCTTCCGAAAGTAAATAATTTTGTTGTCTAACAGTGCATTACCACAATGGAATAAAAGAAACAAATAAAAGAAACAGCTGGAAGAACCAGCATAAATGTCTGAGGATCGGTCCATCATTTGAAGCCTCGACAGGTTTTGATGTTCTGGCCAGCCTTTATATGCGCGCTCTACAGAGAAGATACACACAGCAAATGCCTGGAGATAAAGACCTAACATGGCCCCCCATTTCGTGCACGAACTCACTAGTAGAAGATTACCTCAAATTTGTGTTCTCCCTATCATATCTGCAACATATTCCTTAATCATTAGGGCTGAATTTTTAAGTTGATGGCTTCTATATAGTGTGATAGTCTTCAATGAAGCACTATCCCCAAAACTGTCGGGGATGTCTTTAAGCCTGTCACACCATTCTATTTGTAATTCCCTAAGTACAAGAAAGGATTCTTCTCTATTAACCTGCCATCCAGAAAAAAGGCACCTTATCCAATGTTAGAAATTGAGATTCTCGAAGGTGACTTCTTCCATGTTACATCCCCCTCCCTAGACTATAGCTTGTGATAGACTCAGGTTTTGAAGGTTGGGTGGTTTCGCAATTCTTGAGAGTGAATCGGATGTTAAATAAAAATTCTTCAACTCCGAATTTCTCAAGCAAGAAAGGAAGTGAAAATCAAGCCGATAGTACGAAGCACAATGAAAAAATGCAGAAACTTGTTGTAACACCCCGTACCTTCCTAACCCTACTGGACGGCATTGAATAATGTGTACTTAGGTGTCGAGATGTCATGAGTATGTAAATTGTCGCGTAAGAGGTGTTTTACGATTTTCAGGGAGCATTTGTGGGGTTCAAAATGAGGCTAAGAGGACCTCTAGACAAAGGATATTAAGGGTAAGAAGTAAGTTAAAGAATAGGATTTGAAGTATCTAACCAAACCCGCGAAGAAAGGTCGAAAAATGAATTTTTTGAAAAATTTAAGTGTGGGGCGCGCTAGAGGGCGTGCCACGCCGCTATGGGCTAAAATTTTTAGTCCAGAGGCAGCAAGCTGGCGCGCCCAAGGGCGTGCCTCGCTGGTTTTGGCCACTTTTCAAAGTTGGAATTTTTCTTAAGTCCCAAGGGTGCCCGGGGACGTATTGAGCCGATTTTTGCCACGTTTATTCTACAACCATGAGAATATACATGAAATGAGTGAAGTATTATATTGGTATGACAAAATTACACGAGAACGAATTTGGCATCAAAATGACGATTTTACCCTTATGGTCAAAATGAGTCATACGTGGCTAGAATTGCTTGTTTTTGGAATTGAGGCTACGAGTATGAATTGCGTGAGTGGGAATATTGTCTTAACGTGTATGAAATGATTTAAACGTGAGAAATTATTGATTTTATTGGGTTAAGTGATTTGGGCTCAATAAAGCCCAAAAATGAAGAAGAAAAACATGGGCCAAGAATGGGTCAAATGACCCATTCTTCTTTTGACCAAGCAATAATTGAGCAAAGGACTTCAAAGGCCTATAAAAGGGCCACAAAATCTGATTTTTAATAGCTAAAAACACACATGCTTTTCTTGCATTTTCTAGACTTTTCAAGAACACCTCTTTTGGGCTCTCGAACCCTAAGTCATCTTTGGAGCAAGATCATCATTTTACAAGCTTAGGTAAGTGATTATTCTTATGGATTAATATATTATATGCATGGGAGAGTATGTAGATCATGTTTTTTATGCTTGGAAGTGTTGAACATGGCACTTTGTGTTTTTGTAAAAGATGTGCCATTTATGGAATTTAAACTTGATAAATGACTTGTTGTTTTGATGAAAGAGCATGATATGGATAGAATAACAACATGTATGGTGTGATTATGGTCCTAAACTTGTTATTTTTCTATAAGTGTAAATTATGGGATTTTGGCCGATTTGTTGTTGTGAGGTGTATTGAAGTAATTTGATGGAATAATTGTGATGTGGTGGTGATGGAGAAGTGTAAAATATGAACTTGGTGTGACATGCTATTGGTTATCATGTGTTGGTCAATGTATGGAATATTGTGGAATTATTGGTACAATAATTTCATAAATGGCATTGTCAAGGGGGAAATGACATATTAAAGCCAAACATGTGACTTATGGTTATTGTATGCCATTGTAAGGTAATTGGTGGTTAATGTTGGTTCCGTTATGTACTTGTGTTGTAGAGTAAAACATAAGGAAGGAGCGGGACTATTGTATGCACGTCTAAGATTGTATATTCGTATTGAGAATACAAGGTATGTAAGGTTCCTTTTTCCATATCCTTCTGCAACATGTTGTTCACATTGACATTGGACTTGTTTCAATTCCGCGAGGCTTGAAGTATATCAATTCAGGGTGACGTATATTGTTATTCATATGTGTCCTATTCTTAGATGACTTATGATTCACTTATCTCTTGTTCATTGATTGAAGTTCCAAAGATGTCATAACGTTGAAATTTCGAGGAGAACTATTTCAAGAGAGTAATAACATAAGAGAATCTATTTACTCTTGGATGGCATTTTCCAATCATGTCTTGTTCCAAAGTCCTATAGTATGATGATTACCCTTGTACCAATCTTTCATAAGTAAAAGTACCAATCTCATAAGAGTAATAAGAGAGGTGATGTACAAGTTAGTATAATTAGTCCTCATAAGTGAAGATGTCAAACTCATGAAGTAAAGGAGTGAAGTGAGATGTGTATATAAGTGTGTTCTTTAATGTCATGATCTTTAACGTGTCATTCTCATAACCAAGTAAAGAGAAGAAGCAATGTAAAGAAGTAATGCGCATGGTTACTATACGTTTCAGTGAGTATGGATCACATTCTAGAGGGTATAAGTTCAATACGGAATAATCCCCATATTATGTTATGTCATTTAGTATAACCCACCATAGAGTGGATGTATGCTCTCCCACCATAGAGTGGATGTATGCTCTCCCACCATCTCTCCCACCATAGAGTGGATGTATGTTAACCCACCATGAGAGTGGATGTATGTTAACCCACCATGAGAGTGGATGTATGCTAACCCACCAAGAGAGTGGATGTACGTTAACCCACCATAGAGTGGATGTATGCTAACCCACCATGAGAGTGGATGTAGGTTAAACCACCAATAGAGTGGATGTACGTTATATTATTAACCCCCCAATAGAGTAGATGTATGTTATATTGTTACCCCACCACTAGAGTGGATGTATGTGGATGAATGTTATTCTTTTACAGCCTACTAACCAAGTAGATGAACAAAAGTGGTAATGAACATAGAAGCAAGAAAGAATCTCTTGGGTATGGAAGAATCTATTGAAGACAAGTCTCTTGAGCTAAGGTAATTTCCCTTGAAGGAGAGTAATTATAAAACATATTGTATAAAATGATGGTTTATCCACATTGATTATTTTCTCATATTTCATTCTATTGATATTCTCATGTATGATGCAATTTCTTATGAGCCTTACATACTCAGTACATTCTTCGTACTGACCCCCTCGGGGGACTTACTTTACATATTGCAGGTGCAGGCATTAGTAGACCTCCTCTGTAGACTGGGGATCATTTGCAAAAGTTTTGGTGAGCTCCACTTGGTTCGAAGCTTTCTGAGTCATCATTGTATATTTGTTGTAATGTTGTATAAAGCAGGGACTTGTCCCGACTTTAAGTTGGTCTTGTTGATGCATCTGTTAGAGGCTTTTGTAGACATATGTGGGTTTATGGATGTAAGAGACAAATGTACGTTTTGCCTTAATGGCCCCAACGGCCAAGTTCCGAAATATATATATATATATATATATATATATATATATATATATATATATATATATATAGCATATGTTTCCATGTTCATGTTTTCCGCATAGTTGCATAAGGTTAAAGATTCATACAAGGATATGCATACGAAGGTTCATGAGCAAATATTGGTTCTCTCAAGGCCATATCGGCTTCGGGTGCCAATCACATCCCGATGGGATTCGGGACGTGATACTTGTTCAAGTTCATTAATGACATCCAATCTTGGAAAATGGATATGCTCTGCTGAACAATCCCTTGGTTCTTCAATGCAAGACTTTGAAGATTGTGAAACCTTTGAAAATTGTTAGGATAATATACATATCATGATATCTGCCAGATATTTGGACAGATTTCAGTTAGGATCATATCATGATAGTTGTAGCATAAATATGTAATATCTGTAAAGATTTATGTAAATAGCCTTTAATACTTAGATATAGAAGATATCCTTAGAGATGTAACAGCTAGGAATAGTAGATATTCAGTAATACATAGCAGATCTTTAGGGATGTATACTGAGAATTCTTATCTATTTAATGAAAGAACTCTGCAACTTGAGAGATATTCAGCAAACTTAGCATGGTATTAGAGCCTTCTTTTCAGCTTTGATTCTTAGAGTCTTGAATCTGTCATAAATTTTTTTTTGAAAGTTTTTGGTCTGCTTACTGTCAGTTCATAGCATCTTGGAATTTTAGTCTTGGTTCTGCAAACTGCTTACTATTAATCAACAGTCAGCCCTAAGTATCTTGGTATTTTAGTCTTGGTTATTCCAGTTATTTTGTATCATTGCGTTTCTGTCTTTCTTAGTCAGCCAAGAACATGGCGTCACATTAGTTTGAGTCCTTCCATGTTCATTTCACTGGAAAAAATTACTCTGCCTGGGGATTTTAATTTCAACTATTTGTCACTAGAAAAGAATTATGGGGACAAATAGATCGCTCTTACCGATCCTACAAAGCTCGCTGAATGGAAGATTAAAGATGCTCGAGTGATGACATGGATTTTAGGGTCCATTGACCCTCTTATTGTTCTTAATCTCAGGCCATACGAAATAGCAAAGGTCATGTGGGATTATTTACAAAAGGTTTACAACCAAGACCATAGCGCAAGATGCTTTCAGTTAGAGCATGAAATTTCCCTTTACTCTCAAGAAGGTCTCTCTCTTCAAGATTACTTCTCTGGATTTCAGAACTTATGGGCTGAATTCATTTATATCATTTATATTAAAATACCTCTCGAATCTCTCTATATAATTTAAGGAGTTCATGAGCAAAGCAAGTGAGATCAATTTTTGATGAAATTGCGATCTGATTTTGAAAGTGTTTGCTCCAACTTGATAAACCGTGATCCATCTCCCTCGTTGGATGTTTGTTTTAGGGAATTACTTCATGAAGAACAACGAATCTTCACACAAAATGCTTTCAATCAAGAAAAGGCAGTCAATATTGCATTTGTAGCTCAAGGGAAAGGAAAGGGTAGGGATATGGCAAGAACTCAATGCTATAGTTGCAAGGAATACAATCATATTGCTAGAAATTGTGGCAAGAAGTTCTGTAATTATTGTAAACAACAAGGACACATCATCAAAGAGTGTCTTACATGTCCTCAAAATCGTAGGGCCAATGCTTTTCATGTTGGGGTAAATGATTCCACTCCAAACAACTCATCTTCAATAGGACAAGTTCTTACTCCTGAAATAATACAACAAATGATCGTGTCAGCATTTCCAATTTTAGGGTTGCAAGGTAATGAAGTTATATCTAAATTTTGGCTTGTTGATTCTGGCGCTTCCAATTATATGACCAACTCAACTGATATGCTCAAAAACATTCGTGAGTATAATGGTCGATCACAAATTCAAGTTGCCAATGGTAGTAATTTACCCATTACCAAGACTGGGGATATTACTGAAACTTTCAAGAATATTTTTGTTTCACCAAAGCTCTCCACTAGTCTTATTTCAGTTAGTCAATTGGTAGATAACAATTGTGATGTGAATTTTTCTCGTAATGGTTATCTTGTGCAGGACCAGGTGTCGGGGACGATAATTGCAAAGGGGCCTAAAGTTGAACGATTGTTTCCTATACACTTTTCTATTCCTCGTGTTCTAAATTTTGCATGTACTTCTGCCACTAGTAAGACTGAGATTTGGCATAAGCATCTAGGATATCCAAATTCTACTGTGTTGACTCATTTATCCAATTCTGGTTTATTGGGAAATAAGAACCAATTTTCAGCTGCTTCCTTTGATTGTTCTACTTGTAAATTAGGCAAAAGTAAGACTCTTCCTTTCTCTAATTTTGGCAGTCGTGCTGCAAAATGTTTTGATGTCATTCATAGTGATGTTTGAGGCAGTTCACCAATTATTTCTCATGCTCAATTCAAGTATTTTGTGACATTTATAGATGATTATGTTCGGTTTACATGGGTGTATTTTCTCCGTTCCAAATATGAGGTCTTTCCATTTTCAAGACATTTTTAGCTTATATTGAGACTCAATTTTGTACCTGTATCAAAATTTTAAGATCTGATTCTGCTGGAGAATATATGTCTCATGAATTCAATAATTTCTTGCTTGAAAAAGGAATTGTCTCACAACGCTCTTGCCTATATACGCCATAACAAAATGGGGTTGCTGAGCATAAAAATCGTCATCTTTTAGATGCCACTCATACTTTATTGATTAAGTCCTCTGTTCCATCTAGATATTGGGTTGAAGCTTTGTCTACTGCTGTCTATTTGATTAATAGATTGCCATCTAAAGTTTCAAATCTTGACTCTCCATATTATCGTTTTTATCACCAAAATCCCAGCTATCACAATTTTCACACATTTGGTTGTGTTTGTTTTGTTCATTTGCCTCCTTCTCAACGCAATAAACTTTTTGTTCAGTCTACTAAATGTGCTTTTATGGGTTATAGTACTTCACAGAAAGGATTTATTTTCTATGATCCAAGTTCTAATAAATTTCATGTTTCTAGAAATGTTGTTTTCTTTGAGAATCAGTATGTCTTTCCTTCTCATGTTGAGTTATCTTCTGTTCCTCCTCTTCTTCCTACTTTTGAAGATCTGTCATATTTTTGTAAGCGGTTCAAACCTGAATTTGTGTATGAACGATGTCGACCAACTTTACCCAATCCCGACATTGATCCGCCACCTGAGACTGCTCCTCAGCTAGAGATTACTTCAAGGCCTGCTCCTCTTGAGCCTCCTTGGAGATTTACCAGAGTATCTCGTACTCCTAGCTGGTATGGCTTTTCTTCTACTTTATCCACCATCTCTATTCCAACAGGTTACTCATAAGCCTCCAAGCTTGAATGTTGGCAGAAACCAATCAAGGAAGAACTTTTGGCACTGAAAGAAAATAACACATGGGACATTGTTTCTTGTCTTCCAAATGTTTGTCCAATTGGATGTAAATGGGTTTATTCAATTAAACTTCATTCGGATGGAACTCTTGATCGGTACAAAGCTCAATTGGTGGTCCTTGGTAACAAACACGAGTATGGTTTGGACTACGAGGAGACTTTTACACCAGTAGTAAAAATGACTATGGTGCGAACTATTATTGCCATTGCTGCATCACAAAACTGGCCTCTTTATCAAATGGATGTCAAAAATGTTTTTTCTTCATGGTGATCTGAAAGAAGATATTTATATGAAAGCTCCACCTGGTTTGTTCTCATCGCCTACATCAGATGTATGTAAGTTGAAGCGGTCTTTGTATGGATTGAAACAAGCTCCTAGAGCTTGGTTTGACAAGTTTGGATCTACTTTGCTTCATTTTTCTTTTGAGCAGAGCAAATATGACTCATCTTTGTTTCTTCGAAAAACATCTTCTGGTTTTGTTCTTCTTTTGGTATATGTAGATGATATTATTATCACAGGAACTGATTCATCATTAATCACTAACCTCCAGCAGCAGCTTAAGGATTCTTTTCATATGAAAGACCTTGATACTCTTACATACTTCTTAGAATTGGAAGTTCATTATGATTCTTTAGGTGTGTTCTTAAACCAACAAAAATATACTCAGGATTTGATTGCTTTGGCTGGTCTTCAAGGATCTTCATATGTAGATACACCATTAGAATTGAATGTAAAGTATCGTCGTGAGAAAGGAGATCTTCTTTCTGATCCAACTTTGTTTCGGCAATTAGTTGGGAGCCTAAATTATCTTACTATTACCCGGCCTGATATCTTTTTTGCAGTTCAACAAGTTAGTCAATTTATGCAGGCTCTCCATCATTTATATTTGGTGGTTGTTCGATGCATCATCCAATATCTTTTAGGAACAACTACTTGGGGGTCATTCTTTCCTAATGGTTCTCCTATTCAACTTAATGCTTTTAGTAATTTGGATTGGGCTGGATGTCCTGATACTCGCCGTTCCGTCACAGGTTGGTGTATGTTTCTTGGAGATTCCTTGATTTCTTTGAAGAGTAACAAGTAAGATCGTGTTTCAAAATCTTCAACTGAGTCTGAATATCAAGCAATGTCTACTGCTTGCTCTGAGATTGTCTAGCTTCATGGTCTACTTGCAGAGATTGGATTTCCTCAGCCGGATCCTACTCCTCTCCATGCTGACAACACAAGTGCCATTCAGATTGCCACTAACCCAGTTTATCATGAAAGGACCAAACACATCGAAGTGGACTGTCATTTTGTCTGAGAAGCTGTAGATAGAATTGTTATCACTCTTCCACATGTGTCGAGTGATCTTCAAATAGCTGATATGTTCACAAAATCCATGACACAGAAACACCATTAGTTTATAGCAAGCAAATTGATGCTTCTTGATTCACCGGCATCAATTTGAGGGGGGATGTTAGGATAATATACATATCATGATATCTGCTGGATATCTGGACAGATTTCAGTTAGGATCATAGCATGATATTTATAGCAAAAATATGTAATATCTATAAAGAATAGCCTTTAATACTTAGATATAGAAGATATCCTTAGAGATGTAGCATCTAGGAATAGCAGATATTTAGGGATACATAGCAGATCTTTAGGGATGTATGTTGATAATTCTTATCTATTTAATGACAGAACTCTTCAACATATTCAGCAAACATTCAGCAAACTTAACAAAAATATCCTCTGCATCTTCCCAATAGAAAAGGTTAATCTGATATAGTCTTCTCTATTCAAGAATAATCGTTGGAGATTTTGCATGCGTCCAAATTTTTAAGCACATCAAATGAACAAGCAAAGATTGCTTTCCCGATAATATATATTGCCAACCTTGTATAGCTTCAAAGATAGGCGGTGTTTAACATAAGGATTTTTCTTTTCTAGATAAAATTTTCATCCAAATGATTAAATTGAATGGTCAATCCACTTACCATCAGATCTGAGAAAAAGAAAGACGGAGCACTTGAACTTATCAAGTCAAACACCTTTTTTTCCTTTCTAGCTTTTATTGAACAAAAGTCATGCACAAGATCATGAATTTGGTGACTCGGGTCCCTGCGGCGTTCATCTCACTATGTTCTACAAGTGATAAGTGCTGGTTGTGAATGGTGTTAGACCAAGATTCCTAAAGTTTTTAACTTCTTTTATGGTTTCCTTCAACTCAGTACATATCTTATAAAAGTTTGGATTTCACAGCTGCCTCTATTTCTTTCACAACCACATAGTGTTCTACTCGCACAAACAGGATGCTCGCTAGACTTCCTTCCACCTATCACAAGATAAACTCGGACTTGTGAAGTAAGGGTCACAACCCTGCAAGTATATCAAGCTCATTCATACCATACTTCACAAATATTTCAGTGATCAAACATGGGTAAAACAATCAATAACCTAGATGCGTGGTAGATCCAACAACTTCACCTTGAATCACCTTCACAAGGGCATAGATCAATATCAACCAAACACGAGCTTTAGCTATCAGGGAACCGCCTAGAAAATCATTATAGGAAGTGTTTATGATTGGATACCACTATGGTTTTGAGCTTCTCTAATCGCTTACTTAGTCTTGTAGAAGAAATTCCTCTCGTTCAATGTCCTTCAGTCCCAACTACTCATTTATCACCTTACTAGTAAAATCAATGTGTGACTTTAATTTGTGGGTCCCTTTTTGGCCTTGTCCTATCTCTAGATGATTCAAGTATAATTTGTTAAAGGTGCATCATTGGAATCTACTTCATCTTTCAAGCGCTTCAGAGTGTGAAGCATTTTAGAAAGCTGCAAATCATAGGAATAGAGGAAGGCCTCAACACAAGTGATCAAACAAATAAATCAAAACATATAACAGTAACCAATACACTCCAACAACATGAAATTCAACATGCAGACTTACAAAAACAACATGAAATTCAACATGTAGACTTACAACAACAACAACAACAACATAGCCAGTGTAATCCTACCGGTGGGGTCTGGGTAGGGTAGAGAGTATGCACACCTTATCCTACCTCGTAGAGGTAGAGAGGTTGGTTTCATATAGACTCTCGGCTCAAGTAAAGCATTTCAAAGCAGTTTGAAAAAGAAAATACAGAAGTGAAGAAAACGTGACAATTAATATGGAAAGCAGTACATAGCATTCAGAAGAGAAAAAAGATAGTAAAATTAACAACAACAAAAAGTGTGAGGACCTAAGCACTATAAACAATAGGCTGTAATAAACTAAAAGAATAATGTTAATAATACATTCAAAAAGCAGACTTCTTAAAGTAACATGTACTATTTATGAATATCTTCCACCACCCAAGAAATTACCAGATTTTAATTTAAGAACAAAGCAGTCTACATGAAAGTACAAATGTTTTAATTTGAGTCATCGCAAAACAACCACCCTTCTTATAGAGATAAACACGCTTTCACATCTTCTTAACCCAAAATGGCTGGAGTGAGTAAAGGTTCCTTGTTTTGAGGGTAATCTCGGAATAGATCCAGTGTAGATGGGGTGGGATATGTAAGTCAGACGATTAGTTCACGTGGCTATGAACCATGTGTCAGGGGTACGAATCCATCCCAAAATAGAAGTAAGTTACCCTCTGGATTGGAAAATCATGATCAAATAGGAAAATTAACATCATAAAATTGATTATCAAGTGTAAAGCTATCAACAACCAAAATTTAACAATACGCCCTTTTTTCTTCAACAAAATCCATTTTTAAGCAATATTTAGTAGGTGTTTGGTCATGAAAACCAAAACAAATTCACTTTATTTGAAAGAGTTGGAGTTGTGTTTGGCCAAAGCTAATTTTAAGGAGCTCTTATCCAAACACATAGGCTTTTTATAACTCATTTTTAAGAGCTCAAATGTCACGACCCAGGATTAGGTCCTGGACGTAACAGACACTCAGAACCATTTAAGGCCCGAGAGAACCTCTTAGCATTCATCATGAGTATTCTGTCAACTATTTGAGGAAGAACAATTGGAATCATTTTATGAAGTGTCAGACCCATTAAAACATAATTAAGGAAAATTCCAAAATATCTAAAATGATTTGAAAACATTGAACTGACATTGACTTAGGTCTAT
This sequence comes from Capsicum rhomboideum, assembly GCA_031232105.1. Classification (NCBI taxonomy): domain Eukaryota; kingdom Viridiplantae; phylum Streptophyta; class Magnoliopsida; order Solanales; family Solanaceae; genus Capsicum; species Capsicum rhomboideum. Next base: position 157,186,912 of record CP124714.1, read on the forward strand.
GAAGCCTCTAAACATAAGAATGAAAGTCTAAGCCAGGATATTGCCTCGACAAATACCATAAAACTAAACCATAGTCTGACATTGGAATTAATTAGGGCTTTTGAAGAATGGAGGGCTCACCTAAGCAGAAGTTGTCCTGAATGAACCTAGTGCTGCACAAAACTATGAGAATTTTCGAACCTACATCATGAAGAGATGTAGCGCCCGGGGACGGTCAATACTTGGAATGTATTGGTATACAGAACAAGTAAAATGATAAGATATTCTCCATATAAATATAGCCATCTAAGTAGAGTCAAAACATAAAAAGGAATAAATTAGTACTGAATCAAAAGTTGAAACATATACCTTCTGTTCTTTAGTTCTAAACTAGATGGTATCACCGACTTCCGTTTAAACACCACAGGCTATGTGGGTCCGATCAATGCTTAACCAGCTAAGCACAAATCTATGTTTTCCGCACGGATCAAGATTAAATCATTTTGGCCAGCACAATCATCCTCATATGGAAAAACATAAGGTCATCCAAATTAGGATCGAACCATCCCTATGTCGGCAAAACATAAGTTTTGGGTGTTGAGCCATTTGGACTCACACCTTCTCGGTTAACCATCTAGTTCTCTTTAAGCCCATATTTTAGAATTTTCATATCATCAAACATCATTAGAAAATATTTCATTTCCATTAAGGGCAAAGACCATAGTTGGAATCATCATACCAAGACTTGCAAGTCATCTATTCCATCATTCATTTAACCATAAGGACTGTCATCAATTTCTTATGCTCATCATGTCAAAATCATGTATAAGATAATCCTTGAAAATCAATCAACTTTTTATGAAATCCATTTACCAATTAGGAGCCATAATTCCTCAAGTCTTGTATAAAATAATTTAGTATAAGTCAATTCATTCTTGTTTAATTAATGTCATGCCCCGAATCCCAACGAGGCGTGATTGGCACCCGTAGCCGATAAGGCCCGAGAGAACCAAGTTGTACTTCTATACATTCATGTTCGTGCCATAAGAACACCACTATCACACAAGAGCATGAATGACTAAAATCGGAAATTATGGAACATGTGACATATTTAAATACACATTTGAGAAACTTGGCCGTTGAGGCCATCAAAACAAGACTCCATATGACATATTATATACATACACCCACATACGTCTACAAAAGCCTCTAACAAATGCACTGACCAATGCCAACTGAAAGTCGGGACAAGTCCCCGCTTTACACAACATGTACACCAGTAAAACACACATGCCACTGTGACTCGGAGAAGCCCCGAACTAGCTGGAGCTCACCAAAGAATCCGTACACAACTGATAACCTACAGGGGAGGCCTGCTAGTACCTGCGCCTGCAACATTTAAAGTATGTTCCCCAAAAGGGGTCAGTACAAAAAAAGTACTGAGTATGTAAGGCTCAGATGAAACTGTACAATACATGAATATTTCCATGAGCTAAAAACAAATGATTAATCAATGTGAATATGTCACCATTTGCATTTTGGAAACCATATACATTACTTTCATTACTTTCTTTGCTTTCTTTAATACAATGCTCAATGATCAATCCGTGTGTCACAATGTACCCGGGCCCCTACTGATCAGTGGGTCTTTGTATGACTTATCGTCATGTTGGGATCGAGTCGAGCTAGGCTTATGCCCCTAGACCTGCCACCCATAAATCAATGCTTTGGGATCGAGTCGAGCTAGGCTTACGCCCCTAGACTTGCCACCCATAAATCAATGCCTCGGGATCGAGTCGAGCTAGGCTTACGCCCCTAGACTTGCCACCCATAAATCAATGCCTCGGGATCGAGTCGAGCTAGGCTTACGCCCCTAGACTTGCCACCCATAAATCAATGCCTCGGGATCGAGTCGAGCTAGGCTTACGCCCCTAGACTTGCCACCCATAAATCAATCATTAACCACATTTGCATTACTTTGATCATTACTTTGAGATTGATAGCTTTACTTGTGAGAGATTGATACTTTTGCTTATGATAGATTGATACAATGATAGCCATATCTTTATTTGGAACTTTGGATCATTAACCAATGAATGAAAGACATATGAGTAACATTCTTAGAACACACAATACCGAATGGAAACATAACACTATTGGACCCCTTGGACAATAATCAATGAATGAGACACATGAGTATAAACACTATTGAAACTTTGGAACATAACCTTATTGGGCCTTTGGAACACTATTCATGAACATGAGACATGAGATACACAATTGATCAATAAGTAGGAAACATATGACAATGACAATTGATAATCGGATGTAGGATACCTTAGTACATTTCGGGATAGGACAACATAATATCAATGCGAATACTATTTGCCGTAGAAAGATACGGACAGAGTAACCTTACATACCTTTACTTCCAAGTACGATTACGCAAGCTTATGTATGACACAATAGTCTCACTTCGTCCTTATGTTTCACTCTACAACAAAAGTACATGCGGAACCAACATTAACCACCAATTACCTTACAATGGCATCTAATAACAATGAGTCACATGTTTGGCTTTAAAAAAATGTCATCTCTTTCGCTACAATACCATTTTCGGCATGGTCATATCAATAATACCACAACATGCCCAACATTGACCAAAATATCATTTATGAATTTATTATCCCAATAATCCCACAATATTCCATACATTGACCAATACATGATATCCAAGATCATTTCACACCAAGTTCATACTTTACACTTCTCCATCACCACAACATCACAATTATGCCATCAAATTACTTCAATACATCTCTCAACAACAAATCGGCCAAAATCCCATAATTTACACTGTTATGGAAATAAAAATTAATACCAAAAATAACACCATAAATGTTCATATTTTGTCCATACCATGCTCTTTCATCAAAGGCACAAATCCTAATTCAAGTTCAAATCACCAAGATATCACATCTTTCACAAAAACACAAAGTACCATATTCAACACTTCCAAGCATAACCAACATGATTTACATACTCTACCATGTACTTAATATATTAAATCACAATAATAAACACCTACCCAAGCTTGCCAAGTGATGATCTTGTCTCCAAGAAATGGTTGCCTTAGGGTTTGTGAGTTGAGAGAAAAAGCCCTTTTGTAGAAAAAAATCTAGAAATGTCATGTGTGGTTCCTTGAATAAAAATCTGATTTGGGTGCCTTTATATAGGCCTTGTGGTCATCTTTAGCCACACTTTGGCATTAAATGCCATATTGGCTTGGTCAAAGTAGAAGAATGGATCATTTTTCCCCTTGGGCCTAAGCATTTTGGCTTTGTTTTGGGCCTCAAATTGGGCCCAATAACATATATCCACTTAACCCACTAAATCCAATGTATAATCCACCATATATCTCATGTGTAATTAATTTCATAATGTCTCGATGATATTCACTTACGAGATTCTCATTCGTCGTCTCCATCGCAAAAATAGAAATTCTAGTCGCCCATGGCTTCATTGAACATTTTTGATAAATTCTTGTGTTTCATGACTTGATCATGTAGGAGTGTATTGATGTATTTTAACCCTTAACAATGCTTAAATAACTCCAAAGAACCAACAGAAACCATATAAGAATCGACGTAGCATTGCGTTGCGAAACGAGACCGGAAGGGCACATTTATTGTGCCTTGCACCACTAGCTACAAATCAAGCTTGTGGCACAGGAAATGAAACCCCTCTGAATCAGAGGCTTGCGCCACACCCCCTGAAACAGGGAGTGGCGCAAGTCTTGGTACTTTGCTGAATTTTTCGGCCACTTTTTCCAACACTTGCATATCGTCCAATACCTTATCAAAACACTACAAAATACTTACTTAGTGATCTTAATCATCAAGTAACCATGACTACAAGTCACCAAATGAGGTTGGAATGTGTACGGGTTATTACACAAATGCTCCACAAAATCACAAAACACCTCCTACGAAGGTCTAATCGCATGTATGTGACCAAATTTCAATTTTCTCATCATTAGCATTACCCAATACATACTTATATCTCTCGACACCTAAGCAAACATTATTCAACGTCATCAAGTAGGGTTGAGAAGGTACGGGGTGTTACATTCTTCCCCCCTTAGAAACATTCGTCCTCGAATGTTAGTACAACTTAAGTCAAAATGAATGCTTCATATCATCATATACACATGTATCACTTGTAAAGACTTACTTATTATGACTCCACTTCCGTATCTTGATCCTTTTCTTCCATGCATAACAATTATAAGTACTTTAAAGTTCATTATTTCATGGGTCTCCCTTGTGACTCCTTCTACGTGCTAACTTTTCCAATAGGGCCTTTACGGAAACTACTCCCGCATCTCTTAATTCTTTCACTTATCAATTTATCATAACAATAAGTAACAATAAGTACCTTTTTCACATGTGAAATCCCCTGTAATTTGTATATTTCCACTGGCAACGATATAAGATAATCGGCTATACACTTTCAAAGCACCGCATATAAGATACTGCATTAACTGTGAAAAGTTCCTAGACTAGTGCTAATAGACACGCAATTCGCCCAAATCTTTGGACAATTTCCTTCTTTTTTTTTTCCGATTCTCATTATTTCTTTCCTTTATCGGCATATCATTTGTATTGATTTTGGGACATTTGTAGCCACTGTTATATCACCTTCACTTTCTCTATAGCTTGATGAACAAAATCTGACCTGAGCGAAGCAAATTCCGTCAGCTGTAACCCATCCAATTGATGATCTATATTTTTTCATATAAAACTTCGTAAGGTGCCTTTTGGTGTTTTTACTGTAAACAATTCCAATACATGGTAGATGTTCATTTCAACTACCTTTAAAGTCCGATGTACAACTCGTGGCATATCTTTAAATGTTTATATAATACGTTCTGTTTGCCCATCCATCTGAGGATGACAAGCCGTAACTTACATCTATCTGTGTACCCATGCTTTACTGAAAAGACTCCCAACACTGTGCAATAAAGTGAGCTCTCTTGTAGGATATAATAGTGAGTGGAATCCCATGTAATTGTACTATCTCTATAACATACAACTTTGTATAATGTTCAGCTGTATCGGTGGTCCTAACTAGTAGGAAATACGCTGGCTCGGTGAGCCTGTCAACTATCACCTATATGGAATCAACTTTCGCAGTGTACGGGGTAACCCTGTGATTAATCTACGTCACTCATGTTCCACTTCCAATCTGAAAGAGTAATACATTGCATAAAACATACAGACCTCTGATGCCATACTGTTAATCTATGACTGCTTGGACATTAAGATATAAGTTCCACAATGTGTTTTTCATGTAACCTTACTAAGACATCTCTGCTAAACCATGGTATATTTCAGCTGCTTCCGAATGAATAAAATACCATGAACGATGTTCTTCTGTCATAATTCATTTCCTTAACTCGTCTATACCCAATATACACAGTTTACATTGGCATTAAAATACTCCCCCTTGTGTTTGTTCAAATACCTTTGTCGCACTTTGCTGTACATTTTTTTTTTTCCAATTGCACTAAAACTATAACTTACATATTGCTTTTTCCTTTATTTCGGATGTCAATGAAAATCCCGCCATATTTGACACTATAATTCTGTCATCCGGAGTTCCCAGAAACAAAAACCCCTATTGCTTCATTGATATAGATTTCTTACCAATACCTTTCTTTTCCGTGAGCTGGCCATTCATAGTTCCTACTGCCTGGCAGCTTAATATATCAACTATCCCATTGCTTTGCTTTTTTTTTTTTTTCCAAATGACACAAGATACCATTGTTCTAATCTTTTAATAGTTCAAGCCACCTTCACTACCTCAGATTTTAAGTCCTTTGGCTTAAAATATAATACATTTTCTTATGAACGGTATATATATCAGCATGAATCCCTTACAAATAGTGACACCATAACTGTAAAGCAATAACGCGGCTGCTAGTTCAGGGTCATGTGTTTGGTAATAATTTGCTTTCTCATGTAGCCGCAACTGCCGTAAGACATATGCTTATACCTTAGCATGCTACATCAATACATATCCGAGGCCAACCCCGGAAGAACTACCATACATTGCATAACATCCTTTTGCCTTCGGGAGGCACTTAAAACTGGTGTGGAAGTTACTTTATCTTTCAACTCTTGGAAACTCTTCTCATTTGCATCATTCTACTGGAACTTGACTGCCTTGTATATAAGCTTTGCTAAGGATGTAGGGATAGAATAAAATACTTCAACAATTCTCCTATAATAATCAACCAACCCAAGAAAACGATGGATCTCTGTAAGCATCGTAGGCCTTAGCCAATTATTCACCATTTCTATCTCTTGTATAACAACCTTTATCTCTTCATCCTATACAATGCATGGTCCTCTTGTGATCTTGAATACTATCACCCAACATGGTCACACACACCCTGAAAAGTGTTTTGAACACCCTAATCATTTCACCCATAACAACTATAGGTGCTTTCACTAGTCCAATTGACATACTAGGAATTCATAATAACCATACCATATTTGTAATGTTGTCTTGGGTATATCATCATCATTCTTTCTTTCTTTTTTTTTTTTTCCATTTCGTCGTCATTCGTTCATCACTTCACCATTCATTTCACCTCTTTTTTTTTTTTTTAACACCATAACTATTCAAACAAATTATCAACTCTGGGGAGGGAATATTTATTCGTAATTGTCATCTTATTCAGTTGCCAATAATTGACACACACTCTCGATGTACTGTCTTTCTTTTGTACAATTAACACTGATGCACCACAAGGGAACATACTAGGTCTTATGAATCCCTTGTTCATTACGTCTTTCAACGTTTTTTTTTTCTAATTCCCATAACTTTACCGGGCTATACTATATAAAGTAAAAATAGGCTAAGTACCTGATGTCACAGTAATATCAGCTCATACATCGAGGAATTCACTTACCACCGAAATCGGTTAAAGAGTTGGTGGTTCCACATTAGTATCCTTCACTATTACCACGTGACATATGACATAAGTACCCCTTTGGGTATCATTTTCCTTACTTCATAAGATAAGGAATAAATTTTTCTCTTGGTGCCCCCACATAACCCTTGCCATTCAAGAACACTCTTTTGGGAAAAACGACAATATAACTTCTTATTTCAGCAATCTACTATGGCACAATCTATTTGTAACATCAAAATCCGCTATTTCCAGTTCAATAAGATCAACTAATGTCTCATGACCACAACAATTTCTATGCACTTAAGATATATTCTTTTAACTATCACAGATTCACCGACTGATGTGTAGACTTCAAGTGACATAACTCGTAATTCTGGTGTTCATTTGTATTTTCAGCAACTGATAAAATAACATATGCTAGTGTTGAATATGGGTCAATCAATACGGGTACGGTACCAGTAACTAGATCAAGAGAAGTCTCATTTTGTGGCCCGACATACCACTCCAATAACAAATATTCAACCCAAACCGACATATTCTTTTCTGTTGCCTCTGAGCTTTCATTATCTGTGCAAAAATCCAGTATCTGACTATATCAATATCTTTTTTTTTTTCAAGATCGCAATGGTACAATCCATCTGTCCATATATCGATGCATTCTATCGGTCATAATGGTTACCACTTTTGGAGTATACCTAACCACAGAATTAAACCGAAGGTTGTACTTTCTGACACTCATAGTTCTTTAGCAATGCTTTAGCAATTAATCCACATAAGCTTTTCGGACCTCATATGAGAGGTACTAGTCAAGGAATACCGTTTTACATTCCTCTCAACTAGCTGGAAATACATCAATACACAGTCACATGTATAACATCTAGAGCCTTTTTGGTTTGGTCTATAAAGTCCTATGGGTTTTCATACAGATCCGACCCGGTGAACATATCATTATTCATCGTTGGGCCAGCTTGCCCATAACACTATACAACAACTCTCTGAGTCAACATATATTCTCCATCACTTAATTTCCGTTCAGTGGCATTTATAGCTGGTTCTGCAGATACTTCTCTACTTTTTGGCTAAGAAAAACCCGTATAACAAATTCCATGTCAACCCCACCTTGACTAGCTTGGTCAGGTGGTCATTTACTCATTTCTTCTTCGGCAGGCATATCAACCTGCCGAAGTTTGCTCTTATCTTGTCTGATAATCAGCTTTTGACTATGCAAAAGAAAACAAATGTCAATGCATACATATACGTCCACCTACAACTTTGGCTCTATTGCACGATCTAGAAGTGAAGAAGTGAAACAACTCCTAAATGTCCCGTAGCCTCCTGCTTATCAATGTGGCGCGCAACACATCCATAAGCAAGAATCTACTCAGACACGGCTTTGTAGACACCCTTAGATCGACCTGCTCTGATACCACTTTTGTCATGCCCCGAATCCCAACGAGGCGTGATTGGCACCCGTAGCCGATAAGGCCCGAGAGAACCAAGTTGTACTTCTATACATTCATGTTCGTGCCATAAGAACACCACTATCACACAAGAGCATGAATGACTAAAATCGGAAATTATGGAACATGTGACATATTTAAATACACATTTGAGAAACTTGGCCGTTGAGGCCATCAAAACAAGACTCCATGTGACATCTTATATACATACACCCACATACGTCTACAAAAGCCTCTAACAAATGCACTGACCAATGCCAACTGAAAGTCGGGACAAGTCCCCGCTTTACACAACATGTACACCAGCAAAACACATATGCCACTGTGACTCGGAGAAGCCCCGAACTAGCTGGAGCTCACCAAAGAATCCGTACACAACTGATAACCTACAGGGGAGGCCTGCTAGTACCTGCGCCTGCAACATTTAAAGTATGTTCCCCAAAAGGGGTCAGTACGAAAAAAGTACTGAGTATGTAAGGCTCAGATGAAACTGTACAATACATGAATATTTCCATGAGCTAAAAACAAATGATTAATCAATGTGAATATGTCACCATTTGCATTTTGGAAACCATATACATTACTTTCATTACTTTCTTTGCTTTCTTTAATACAATGCTCAATGATCAATCCGTGTGTCACAATGTACCCGGGCCCCTACTGATCAGTGGGTCTTTGTATGACTTATCGTCATGTTGGGATCGAGTCGAGCTAGGCTTACGCCCCTAGACTTGCCACCCATAAATCAATGCCTCGGGATCGAGTCGAGCTAGGCTTACGCCCCTAGACTTGCCACCCATAAATCAATCATTAACCACATTTGCATTACTTTGATCATTACTTTGAGATTGATAGCTTTACTTGTGAGAGATTGATACTTTTGCTTATGATAGATTGATACAATGATAGCCATATCTTTATTTGGAACTTTGGATCATTAACCAATGAATGAAAGACATATGAGTAACATTCTTAGAACACACAATACCGAATGGAAACATAACACTATTGGACCCCTTGGACAATAATCAATGAATGAGACACATGAGTATAAACACTATTGAAACTTTGGAACATAACCTTATTGGGCCTTTGGAACACTATTCATGAACATGAGACATGAGATACACAATTGATCAATAAGTAGGAAACATATGACAATGACAATTGATAATCGGATGTAGGATACCTTAGTACATTTCGGGATAGGACAACATAATGTCAATGCGAATACTATTTGCCGTAGAAAGATACGGACAGAGTAACCTTACATACCTTTACTTCCAAGTACGATTATGCAAGCTTATGTATGACGCAATAGTCTCACTTCGTCCTTATGTTTCACTCTTCAACAAAAGTACATGCGGAACCAACATTAACCACCAATTACCTTACAATGGCATCTAATAACAATGAGTCACATGTTTGGCTTTAAAAAAATGTCATGTCTTTCGCTACAATACCATTTTCGGCATGGTCATATCAATAATACCACAATATGCCCAACATTGACCAAAATATCATTTATGAATTTATTATCCCAATAATCCCACAATATTCCATACATTGACCAATACATGATATCCAAGATCATGTCACACCAAGTTCATACTTTACACTTCTCCATCACCACAACATCACAATTATGCCATCAAATTACTTCAATACATCTCTCAACAACAAATCGGCCAAAATCCCATAATTTACACTGTTATGGAAATAACAAGTTTAATACCAAAAATAACACCATACATGTTCATATTTTGTCCATACCATGCTCTTTCATCAAAGGCACAAATCCTAATTCAAGTTCAAATCACCAAGATATCACATCTTTCACAAAAACACAAAGTACCATATTCAACAGTTCCAAGCATAACCAACATGATTTACATAATCTCCCATGTACTTAATATATTAAATCACAATAATAAACACTTACCCAAGCTTTCCAAGTGATGGTCTTGTCTCCAAGAAATGGTTGCCTTAGGGTTTGTGAGTTGAGAGAAAAAGCCCTTTTGTAGAAAAAAATCTAGAAATGTCATGTGTGGTTCCTTGAATAAAAATCTGATTTGGGTGCCTTTATATAGGCCTTGTGGTCATCTTTAGCCACACTATGGCATTAAATGCCATATTGGCTTGGTCAAAGTAGAAGAATGGATCATTTTTCCCCTTGGGCCTAAGCATTTTGGCTTTGTTTTGGGCCTCAAATTGGGCCCAATAACATATATCCACTTGACCCACTAAATCCAATGTATAATCCACCATATATCTCATGTGTAATTAATTTCATAATGTCTCGATGATATTCACTTACGAGATTCTCATTCGTCGTCTCCATCGCAAAAATAGAAATTCTAGTCGCCCATGGCTTCATTGAACATTTTTGATAAATTCTTGTGTTTCATGACTTGATCATGTAGGAGTGTGTAGGAGTGTATTGATGTATTTGAACCCTTAACAATGCTTAAATAACTCCAAAGAACCAAAAGAAACCATATAAGAATCGACATAGCATTGCGTTGCGAAACGAGACCGGATGGGCACATTTATTGTGCCTTGCACCACTAGCTACAAAGCAAGCTTGTGGCGCAGGAAATGAAACCCCTATGAATCAGAGGCTTGCGCCACACCCCCTGAAACAGGGAGTGGCGCAAGTCTTGGTACTTTGCTGAATTTTTCGGCCACTTTTTCCAACACTTGCATATCGTCCAATACCTTATCAAAACACTACAAAATACTTACTTAGTGATCTTAATCATCAAGTAACCATGACTCCAAGTCACCAAATGAGGTTGGAATGTGTACGGGTTATTAGACAAATGCTCTACAAAATCACAAAACACCTCCTACGAAGGTCTAATCGCATGTATGTGGCGAAATTTCAATTTTCTCATCATTAGCATTACCCAATACATACTTATATCTCTCGACACCTAAGCAAACATTATTCAACGTCATCAAGTAGGGTTGGGAAGGTACGGGGTGTTACAATTAAAACATTAGTATACCATAAAAACTTATCAAGTAGCAATGATATTCAACCCAAACATTATTTCAAACACTTTCAAAAAGGAGGGAGATAAAATAGATTCAGTTGATCTCTTCTAATACAATTCAACAAGTAGTTAGGGGTAATCTCAAGAATAGAGTTTCGCCATAATTTCATGCTTATCCCATAAATTCAAAAAAAAAAAATAATTTACAACCCTATCTCAAGACTTGAAATATGCAAAAAAAAAACATAAGGGTTAAAGGATAATAGATTTGAAAAGAGATTTCAGAAGGAGTTGCTCTACATATCTTTTGACGAAGAACTTAGAGGAGGGACCTTGAAGATTTACCCTAGACTTAGGTTTTGAAATCTTGTGAGTTCTTGAACTTTGAGAGGATGAGAGGAGAGTTTTTAATCGATTCAGAGCAATTGAAAGAGTAGGGTATGTTTTAGAAGGGTGGTCGATGGTTTAGGTTAAGTAAAAGATCCAAAAAAAACCCAATAATAATATTGGAGAAAAATTCCCATCGAGGCCTTGTGCGGACCTCAAACAGTGGTTTGCGGCCGCATATGGCTTATAGTAACTGCCTTAGCATTTTTTTTTATAGTTTCTTGGTCTGCATTGGGTTTGCGGACGTAGAAAGGAGTTTGAAACCGCAAACCAGTCCACAAAAGCATTCCAGTGTGTCGGTCAGCTCGCTACCTTTTGGTAAAATAGTCATAACTTCTTACTCCGAATTCAGATTAATAATCGGTCGGTGGGGTTGGATCATTTGGTGGGTATTGGGCCACAAAACTCTTCATACTCTAGGAGTTATGCTCGTTTAAAGTTGACCCTAGAAAAATCTTATACTAAAACTTACCTGATAGAGGAGTTTTCAACTCAACTTTGCGTTAGAGACTTCTTATGACCTTAATTCATATCCAATAAACTTAACACACTAGAGAATTGATCTATTGGGTTCGAACCTATACACATATGAAGAACGGTTTAAATTCTAGCCTGAAAGTGTGGGTGTTACATCAAATTTCACTAGAAACTCAGCCAAATATGTTCAATCAAGCTCAAATTTTAACTCTTTGAGGGGTTTGATAAAATCCTCTTGGATCCCTTATAGTCGCTTTATGACATCCATTTCAATATCCCTTTGACCTATAGGCTTCTTCCATCCTCCTCGTGCATTTTCGTCTTGCGTTTATTGGCGAAGGGTAGTTCTTCGTTCCCAAAGGTAGTTACTTATCCTTGGCTCAGTGGATCCACCGAAAGAGCGGTATCCTCCTAGAAGTTGTTTCCATTAAAAGTCATGACCTACTTTCCTGCAAAGCAAAAACACAAAAGAGAGCTGGTAACAAGAATGAAGCTAAAAACCCATGGAGTTGTTTTGGCTCCACGGTGAGATTTACCGTCAATTTTGGGATAGTTTGATTTATAGGTGGGTCAAGAGCATACATTCCAGTCTTAACTTTATGTTAGTATCGTAAATTTACAAAAGAACACAAACAATAAACAAAATAGAGATTGAAAACAAATCTGAAGAACAACGTAGTCCACAGTTTTTTTAGTTATGAGCAGGTCGTGAACACAAGTGTGAGGTAAGCAAGTGTAACAACAAGAAAATAGTAAAAACAGCTAAGGCAAATAGAGAAAGCTTAAGAAGAAAGCTAAAGATTTTTATTTCTTGAGGATAGAGAGAAGCAGAAATCGGATCCTTTACAATTGGGGAGGGGGTGACTATTTATAGGGTTCCAGGACTGTCTATGGCCAATAGGAGAGTGCAGCTTTTCCTTGAGCCTTTGGAGAGTACCATCCCACTAGTGTGTGCCAGACGTATTTCTATCGAGGGTTGCATGTGCTTCTAAGACCCGTGACACATTGTCCTTCCAGTTGTTCTTTAGCGTGCAATCACCATCTTAGTCAGTCTCTGGCTACGTTGCTCTTGCCGAGGTGGATGTTTCTTTGCATCGGCATTACTCTTTGAGATGATGACATCATGGGCTGGTTTTTGCTATATCTGACCCGAGTGGGCCTGATTCCTTTCAGGTCTTATTTTACCCCATACTTTTGGATTTCTAAAGTATAAACCAAATACCATGTTAATTTATATATGAATAACTTACTTCTTAACTAGCTACCACCCTTTAACTTAATACAAAATATAATATATGGATTAGCTACCTCTTTACTAGCTACCAAACAACCCTTATATTTCCAACTTTGCTACAAATATCTTGCATAAAATGATAAACATATTTTCTTATAACTTATTACATAGGCATAATGCATAAACAAACGCTCAAATTTGACCTAAACTAGCAAGCAAACACTCCAACTTTGAGAGGGCACATCTAGACGCCTCAACTTGTCTCCACTATATCAGTTGAACCTATGATTGTTGGAGGACATAAAGGAAACAAAACACAACTATAAACCAATGTCGTTCTCGATAACCCTATCAACCCTTACTGGATTGTTTGGTTTGATGTATTAGTTAGGAAAAATGTATAAGTATAATAGGAGTTGGATTATTTGGTGGGTATTGGGCCACAAAACTCTTCATATTCTAGGAGTTATGCTCGTTTGAAGTTGACCCTAGAAAAATCTTATACTAAAACTTACATGGTAGAGGAGTTTTCAACTTGACTTTGCGTTAGAGACTTCCTATGACCTTAATTCACATACAATAAACTTAACACACTAGAGAATTGATCTAAACACTTACATCTAAATAGAAATTATTGGGTTCAAACCTATAGACATATGACAAACGATTCAAATTCTATCCCGAAAGTGTGGGGTGTTACATCAAATTTCACCAGAAACTCAGCCAAATCTGTCCAATCAAGCTCAAATTTCAACTCTTTGAGGGGTTTGATAAAATCCTCTTGGATCCCTTATAGTCGCTTTATGACATCCACTTCAAGATCCCTTTGACCTATAAGCTTCTTCCATCTTCCTCGTGCACTTTCGTCTATTGCGTCTATGGCGAAGGGTAGTCTTTGTTCCCAAGGGCAGTTACTTATCCCTGGCTTAGTGGCTCCACCGAAAGAGCGGTATCCTCATAGAATTTATTTCTATTAAAAGTCATGACCTACTTTCCTGCAAAGCAAAAGCACAAAAGAGAGCTGGTGACGAGAATGAAGCTAAAAACCCATGGAGTTGTTTTGGCTTCACGGTGAGATTTATCGTCAATTTTGGGATAGTTAGATTTATAGGTGGGTCAAGAGCATACATTCCAGTATTAACTTTGTGTTAGTAGCATAAGTTTATAAAAGAGTAAATAAACTGAATTAATAACACAAACAATAAACAAAATAGAGATTGAAAACAAATCTGAAGAACAACGTAGTCCACAGTTCTTTTAGTTATGAGCAGGTCGTGACCACAAGTGCGAGGTAAGCAAGTGTAACAACAAGAAAATAGTAAAAACAGCTAAGGCAAATAGAGAAAGCTTAAGAAGAAAGCTAAAGATTTTTATTTCTTGAGGATAGAGTGAAATAGAAATCGGATCCTTTACAATTAGGGAGGGGGTGACTATTTATAGGGTGCCTAGACTGTCTATGGACAATAGGAGAGTGCAACTTTTCCTTGAGCCTTTGGAGAGTACCATCCCACTAGTGTGTCTCAGACGTATTTCTATCGAGGGATGCTTATGCTTCTAAGACCCGTGACACATTGTCCTTCCAGTTGTTCTTTAGCGTGCAGTCACCATCTTAGTCGTTCTCGGGCTACTTTGCTCTTGCCGGGGTGGATGTTTCTTTGCATCGGTATTGCTCTTTGAGATGATGACATCGTGGGCTGGTTTTTGCTATATCCGACCCGTGTGGGCCCGATTCCTTTCAGGTCTTATTTTACCCCATACATGTGGGTTTCTAAATTATAAACCAAATATCATGTTAATTTAATACAAAATATAATATATGGATTAGCTACCTCTTTACTAGCTACCAAACAACCCTTATATTTCCAACTTTGCTACAAATATCTTGCATAAAATGATAAATATATTTATTATAACTTATTACATAGGCATAATGCATAAACAAACACTCAAATTTGACCTCAACTGGCAAGTAAACACTCCAACTTTGAGAAGGCACATCTAGACGCCTCAACTTGTCTCCACTGTGCCAGTTGAACCTATGATTGTTGGAGGACATAAAGGAAACAAAACACATCTATAAACCAATGTCGTTCTCGATATCCCTATCAACCCTTACTGGATTGTTTGGTTTGATGTATTAGACCGGAAAAATGTATAAGTATAGTAGAAGTTACAGGGATACATCTTATCTTTACACGGTCATATTACCTCTGAGACTTTTTTTTTCTTATTTCTTTGCACCTTATGTGATGATGTAGGCCTAGACGTGAGAACACCTCGTTCAAGACCGTAGAAATCTAAAAAAAAAAACTCTAACTAATACGAAAGGGAAATGTGTCGCTCTCAAAGCTAATTTTCAGCAGCTCTTATCCAAACACATAGCTTTTTATCCCCATTTATCATTCATTTTTAAGAGCTCAAATTTCACCAAAAACTCAGCCAAATCCACACCAATCAAGCTCAAATTTCAACTACAACTTCACAACAACATCATTACCAAACCCCAGTAATCAATTTGATCAACAACTAAGAATTCGACTAGCCTATTTTTTGATATTCAAGTTTTTTCAAGGTTCAACAATGATGAATTCAAAATTCTTTCTCCATTTTTAGTCTCCGTTGCAACTAAAGATGTAGAATGAGTTTAACACTTGAATACCAACTTCAAAACTTGAACAACGTTTGAATCTGCTCAACACCTCCGATTCTTTTTCAAGTTCATAGATGAACAATAAAAATTGTCTTCTTCCTCATCTTAACGTTTGGATTTAGTTGAATGAATTATATTTTGGAATTAAAAAGAAAACAAAAAGGAAGAAAATCAAATATATTTTAAAAAAAAAAAAATTGTGAAATTTTATGTGGCAATGCGTGTATTTCCCTGCCTACCAAGAATTTGATTCTCTATGTCACGTCAGTATTCAGGATGGTATTTATTCCATTTAAAAAAAATTAGGAGATAATAGGACCAATGTGAAAATAATATGTGTCCCTAAATCTTCAAGTGTAGCAGGGAAATACTTATGTCTTTTCCCTCTTAATTAGTTATATGAAAATTGTCATACATGAATTATTTGTGTGAGGATTATGAATACGGGGATTTTTATGTGGAAAATAAATACTACGGGAATTTATTTTTAGGGATTACTTACTGTAAGAGCAATTTTGTCGTTAGATGCTCTTATTCACATATTGTTGACACACATATTACTTATTCTACCTTTTATTTTATATAAAATAATACTTAAATTTTTTATTAATTTATACCTGTAATAATAAGGACTTTATTTATCCTTTTTTTTTTGCTTGAAGGACTAGCACACTTTCAGCAGTAACGAAATGTTCCTACCACTATCGTTTGTCAAAGTACGTCTACAAAAATTCTGGCTTTCTCAATCGGACAAAATTTCTATGAAATAAGATTTAGGAATTTGACTGCTAGTGCCTAGTGGCAAAAGTATTGATGGTAGGGGCTTTTTAGATCAAACCATTAATGGAAGATATTTATGTTCGATTTCTCCTAATTAAAGGATATTTTGATCCTTTTCCCTTGAGTTTATTATAGTTAAAAAGTAATATAGTAAAATTATTATTTTATTTAGTGTTTCTTAATGGACTGAGGGAGTATTAATTCCCATGAGATCTTTCCTTTAGGGTTTAATTAAATGACATGGTTCAGTATATATATCTGTGTTGTTTTTCGGATTTAGTAAAATCTGTATTTTCCAATAATAACTTCAAACACATGTTCAACTTTAAGTATGAACAATCAAATGAAGTATGAACTCAGTATTTACAACTTTGAACTTCAATAATAAGTTCAACCCAACTCTTGAACATCAACAAAATGAAGTTCAAATTATTTTCTGAAAAAATAATAAAACCAAACAACTTCAAACATAAGTTCAACAATTATGAACTATCAAAAATGAAGTTTCTACTATTTTCTGGAAAATAGCAAAACCATAAAGAAAAGAGATGAAACAGAAATGTAGAATCAAGTCCACCGAATTCACGGTGTTTCCTTAAGGAATTTATTCCCCTCAAGTACCCAAGGTTATGGAATCTTTCCTCCCAGGATAAAATGATTCACTTCAGTAGAATAGTGGTACCTCAAATTCTACCGAACAACGAACTTACTCAATGATTTGAAGATCACATTTGAGTTTTTCAAGAAGAAGAGAGTTTTTTTCTTTCACTAATTTCGTCATTATACCTGAGGAAAAATTCAGGTATTTATAGCCAAAAGGTGGTGCTTCAGAAAGAAAACAATGGTTCTCAAACGGATGCACTGTTTCGGACCGTTGCCACCACCTACATCCGCAGGTGACATTTCGGACAGAGGCAGAAACTTTTGCCTGGCCTGTGTTCCTGGACTATGCCCTCAGGTGACGACCTGCACCCGCAGGTCATCTTTTCCATTTTGAAATAGTGTCTCGAAGGGTCACGTCCCTTCGAGGTGCGTTCTGACATGCGTCTGCACTTTCTCATGTGCGTCGTAAATGGAGAAATTTCAAATTGAATTTTTTTTTGGATCATTAACTCTCAAGTTTCAAATGAATTTTGTCCAAAAAGATAGTCTCTCGATCGATCATTTGATAAATCCAAATCCAAATTCGAAGACTTAGCCGAAGCAGAAGCAGAAGCCGAGCGAGCGAGCGACGACAATGAGGGGCAAGGCTTAACTTGTTCTTGCCTCACTATTCACATGAAGGAATGCATCTCAATATATGCACAAGAAAGTTCCTTTCTCCCACCAATGTGGGAGAAACACTCTTTTTTAAAGTGAAAACACAATTCACTTTTCCCCCCCATTTGTTCCCTCCATTTTCCATTCACATTTCATCACTAGAACCCAACAATCTTCCACATGAATGGGGAATGACTATTTCATTTAAAAATACTCGGACAAGTGCGTGATCAACAAGCAAAGACTAATTGTATCTGGATAAGTAGGTTTGCCTTTGAACTTTCCGTAGTGAACTTGCATCGAATGCACTCGGTCAATCAGTGGATGTGATATCTTTGAACTGTCGAACTTTAATGTACACCGAGACAACACAAGTCACACAACCAGCCTTTTACCATTTATGGTTCTCACTATTTTTTTCGTTTCATCTATGAATACGACCTGGTTTCATGAGAGCGTAGAGAATAGACCTTTACTATCATTCTCATTGAAGCGGCTTCCACTTCACCCTCACATAGGTGATTCCTAAACGTTTCAATCCTATAGATAAAACTATTTGATCAAATCTGCCAAACTTAAAAACCATTAAAAGACTTCCAACCATAAGTCTTATCCTTGTTTCCTGAACATTGCCTTCATCATGAGAATGGGTTGAGTTTATTGACAATGTTGAACAGTCAGTCATCGTTTTGTTTGATCTCTTTGAACCTAGCTCTTGGGATCTCCAGTCCGCTAGGTAGAGTTACCGCCGTGATGACATATCCTAGGTCGTAAACCCATTCCCTTCATCATGAGAATGGATCCAACACATTATCCTTTGACTTTACATAGTCAATCGTGATAGTTCCACTAGAGAGAAGTTCTCTAACGGTATTATGTCTCCGTCTTATATGACAAGATTTACGTTATACATCATGCTCCATGCCCTACCTATCGCAGCTTGGCTATCACAGTGTATGCATGCTGGTGCCAAAGGTTTGGGCCAATAAGGAATATCTTCCAAGAAATTTCGGATCCATTCATCTTCTTCACCGGCTTTATCTAGCGTGATAAATTCAGATTCCATTGTAGAGCGGTCAATACATGTTTGTTTGGATGATTTCCAAGAGAATGCTCCTCCACCTAAAGTAAATACATATCCACTCATAGATTTTACTTCATTCGATCTGGTGATCTAATTTGCATCACTATATCCTTCAATTACCGCCGGATATTTCTTATAATGCAAAGTATAGTTTTGAGTATGTTTTAGATACCTCAAAACTCTTTTCATTGCCATTCAATAAGTTTGATTGGGATTACACGTATACCGACTCAATTTACTAATAGCGCATGCTGTTGACACCCAATTTTGGCCTCCCGATACCCTCCCAGACTGCTATTTTATCAAAAAATATTAGTTTTGAATTTTAAACTACTATTTTTGGTATCAAATAAATTCTGACATTTCGTATTCATGATTTACTTTTATCATTTAATTCTTATCCTTCTTATATAATATACAATTTACTAATTTAAATATAATATTTTTACATAATTTTTATTAATATTTATTAAATTATTTCCACAAAAGTGTATACTCATAATTTACAACACGTAGTCTATTACTATTACTATTACTATTATTATTGTTATTATTATTATTATTATTATTATTATTATTATTATTGTTGTTGTTGTTATTATTATTATAGTATTTTTAAATTTTATAGATGCCTATTCTATTTCAAATCATTTTTTGTCGTTGATTTTAAATGATATATTACATGTCATAGTGATTTTAAAACATTGATTAATTTTGTTAGTATTTTATTATATATTTACTAATTTTATTAAATAGCAGTCTAATTCAGTTCAATTTCCCTAATTTATTTAAAATCTAGCCATTTTGTACTCAATTTTGTGTCAATGTTAGCCTAAATTGAGCTTAATTTGGCCCAATTTTAAATTCCAATCCAGCTCCAATCGAACCCAATTTAAATAACCTAATTTTTGTCCTTTTTTGTAAAAAACTTTATCCCAGCCGTTGATCAAAATTGATCCAACGGCTGAGATCAATTCTCCTTTTCTTCCCTTTTTCAACTACTTCCTACCCCCAAACCCTAATCCATTTCCCATACCCACCCCACAGTCGCACAGCTCTCTCACGATGAGATCTCTCTCTCTCGATATCTCTCCCCTTGGCGAACCAGTCGCCGGCCACCACTGGCGAACCCACTGACTCCTCTCTCCCCGACCTCTTCTCCACCCTCACCGAAAACCCCCCAAAGCAGCCGCACCACCACACCTACACCATCACCCTCTCAACCCCGATCTACCTTGTCTCCTCATCACCGACGAACTCCACCAGGTGTCGCCACCCCACAGCCGCCGATCTTTCCTCTCTACCACGACTACGCCGGCAAACCAGACCCACTCCGCCAGGACGCGTCACCGGCGACCACCAGTCAGCCTCCAACACCCTCTCTCCGCCGCGCCTCGATCTCTTCTCCGCCAGCCCCCAACGATCCGTTTTGGTCCCTTCTTTGAGTCTACAACGAATCGGTCTCCGGTATGGCTTTACATAACTCATTACATGTTTAACCAGTTGAGATTCATGTTCTTAACCGATTCTCATATTCAAAATTCATGTGTCATGGTTGTCAATTTTTGGTTTGATCCTTACGAATTTATGTTATTACATATTTGGATTAACATGTGTGAAAACCCCTAATTTCCATAACCTTTCTTTAATTTTAAATTTCTAAACTATGATTATGCGACTGTAGATTATGATTCGTTTCTTTTGCTTTACTTGAAAGTCTTTCCTCATAAGTATCATTTAAAATACATAGCAAGTGTTAACTTGTCTGTCTGATTACTTGTACGTGTTCCCTCACCTGATTCGATTTTAGAATGATCTTTGCTATTGTGAATAGACCTCACTTGTACGATTAGAGATGTCCACTCCCTCTTATTTTATTTATTATTATTATTATTATTATTATTATTATTATTATTATTTTTCTCTTAATTGGAGCATGACTTATTTTCAAACTAATGGGTTATTATGTGCTTAATACATCTAGCATATTTTCTTTCCTTTGTTACAAATTTGTGACAGCTCCCTCATTAGTTTCTATGGTAAATTCCAATGTCCTGATTAATGGTCACTCCCCTTAACTTAAATATTTTTACTCCCTTATTTATGGCAAACGAATATTTTGTTTACGCTAATTTGATTTAGTCTCCTAGCTTAAGGAAAATGAATTATTCCAATTGATTGACAGATGATCCTTCTTGCCTTTTAGTAAAATGTGCAATAACAACTTCCACCTATAAAAATAAGTCTGCTCCTCTCATTCAAGACACTGGTCATCACACCTTTTCTCTACAGACACAAATACTTGAAGTTCTATTTTATTTTTTTTTGTTCGGCTTTGGGGGATCCTTGGTTTGATCTTGTTGTATTATTCCTTTATTGCTACGGCATTGGTCTTCTTATTATCATCTATTCGCTGCTTGACTGGTTAGCATCTGTCGAAGTAATTTTAAATTCTTATTTTTTTCTCTTTTCATGTAGTGTTTCCCTTACTTCTGTATTACTTGTGTGATCCGTGTTACATATCCCATCTAGTTGTTACTATCATGAGAAAACTAGCTTGCTGCCCGAATTCTTGTTTTTGTGCAATTTGGCGTGCATAGTTCTGTTTGACAGGTTCTTTGGTTAAGTTCGGGCAAGATGAAGAGTAGTCGGGGATTTAGGAGTGTTTTAGAGGCTGCCCAAACAACTTTTGATTTTATTTATTTACTTATTTATTTTGACTTCTTTTATACTCATTATAGGACTATATTAATGCATTGTATAAACTCTGAGATGTATGTAATAAAGGATTGCGGGGAATGCTATGGGGGCGGGGATTTTATGTGTTTTATCACCTAGAAAACCATGTCTATAGGATTACTTGATCTCATGTGTTAATTAAATGACTTTGTCACATAGGCAAATAATATAGGATAATGAATTAATTATTTCATCATTTATAGAATCATGTCTTTAGGATCCTTAATTAACCTTCAATCTATGAGATTAATTTTGAACATGTTAGTCTAATTTAAGTCTGTCCACTAAACTTTTAGCATGTTAAAATAACTTTCATCATTTCGTATAGTTTTCATTATATCTTTAAATTTTCAGCATTCATATAGGATTTCACGCACTCAAAATTTAATTTTCAGTATATTTTTAACAATTTCTAGCAACCTTTAAATAATTTCCAACAGTTAAAAATTTAATTTTCAGCATAATTTCTAGCATGTTCATTAATTTCCAGCATTTAAATTAACTTCTAGCAGCTGTTTAATTAATTTGTCAGCATTTTTCAATTAATTTTTTCAATACATACATAAATTAGTTTCCGGCATTTAAACTGAAATTTCAGCATATTTCAGCATATTAAATATAATTTCCAGCAGTTAGAAAATTTAATTTTCAGCAATATTAAATTACTTTACAAGCCTAATAATAATTTTCAGTATATCTAAAATAATTGCCAGTGGGTTTAAAAAAAATATATTTTTTAGTAAGTTTTAAATAATGTCTAGTATTTAAAAATCATTTTTTAGTCATTCCAGCAAATAATAATATGTTTTTAGCAAGTGTTAGATAATTTTCAGCATTTAAAGAAAAGTCATTGTCTTTGTGTATTCTTAATAATTTTCAGCAACTTAAAAAATATTTTTTAGCAATTTCTATTATTTTTCAGTATGTTTAAACTAATTTCCACATTTTTCAGCATTTTAAAAATCAATTTCCAGCAACTTAAAAATATCCTAGCAAATTTCTGGCATCTTTCAGCATGTTTAAAATCTCCAGCAACTTAAGAAATAGTTTAACAAATTTCTGGCATTTTGTTAACATGTTCAAAAAATAATTTTCAGCAACTTTAAAAATATTCTTAGTAAGTTTTAAAGGATTTCCAGCTCTTAAGAAATCATCTTCAGCCATTTTCAGCAGTATTAAACTTATCTTCAGTATTTGGTAATTAAGTTTCAACACTTCCAGTTAACTTTTCAGCATCTTTATTAATTTTCTGCAGCTCAAAAAATCAATTTTCAGCATTATTAAATCTATTTTCAGCACTTTTAATTAACTTTCAGCATTTGCATTAGCTCTTTCGCAACTAAAAAATTAATCCCTGGCACTTTGTTTAATACGCTTCGCCTAGAAATCATGCCTGTAAGTATAAACCATATAAAATAAATATCTGTTCCTTTTTAAAACATGCTAATAACCCCCTAGTTAACCCAGAGGCTTACTTGAAACCTTACGTGCTAATTGTTTGTCCTGTTTGTTTTTGTATGACGTGAATTTCGGGTCTAATTAAGCGGCCTAAGCTTTTCTTGTCTAGATCTTTACCCGAAAATAGTAAGTCCAACGCCTCTTGGACATTAAGTTGGGACGGGTAGGCAATTTAGGGAACGTTAGTTTTTATCGCTTTCTTTAGAACGCCTCTAAGACTAATAACCCAACTAGGTGGGGTAGGTAGAAAAATCGAAAATGATGTAAGTTGCCCCGAGCAAAATTCGACAATGCAATATACAACATTGTCATCCGTTAATAAGCCGGGTGCTGATCCGAATAGGCTAAAATTAATCCATTGTTTAAAGTCTTTTCTAAATCGGCTTTTTTTTCTTTATCTTATTTTGGAATGTCTTAAAATTATTTGGGGTAGTTTAGGTCCGTTATTATTTAAAATAAATCTTTCAGTTATATAATTATATCATTCTCTCTTCTTGCTTATCTAATATTTTATTTTCATGTATATTTTTCTTAATGTGTACCATTTAGGTTTATATTAATTAGATAACTAATTATTTTTTTTCCTGTTTAAATGCTTAGTCACTATTAGGCCAATAAATTAATTAATCGACCCTTGCTTATCACATATAATTTCCCACGTGATATACAAGTTCGGCCGGGACCCACATTTGTGGACCTCGAAAGGTGCCTAACACCTTCCTTTCGAGGTAACCTGAACCCTTACCCGAATCTCTGGTTGACATAGGTTAATAGCTAATTAGTCTTAATGGTGCCCTAACGCACCTTAATTCGTTAGGTGGCGACTCTTCACCCCTTTAAATCCCAAAAGAGTTTTGTCACGTCGAATCCCGCTTTTCGCGAGAAAAATGGGGCACGACAGCATGACGACTCTGCTGGGGATACTTAGGTTCTAAACAATACGAATTTATATGTTACGTGGGATTTCTTTTATTTGTGTTGATTTATATGCTTAATATCTTTTGATTTGCTCTGTTTACCTTATCATTTTTTACTTTTATTTACCTTAATTTAATTATTTTTTCTTTCATGTCTATCCCTTTCCTTACCCCTTTTATTTGTTTACATGTAATTTTCTCTAATTTATGTATTTGTCTTTCCTTTTTCTATTTGTTTATTTTTATATTGTCCAATATGTTGTTATCTTCATTATTTGCTACGTGTTACCGCTTTATATAATTGACATTTCGTTCATATTTCCCCCACTTGGGAATCTCACACTTTCACACACTTTCACTATACTCGGATGTTGTGCCTTCGCACTTCTCCAAATTCACTTCAAACCCTTGTTATAGAGAGTCGGCTAAGACGCGGTTGAGCGGATAGTTTTACTACCGTAAGATCACGTGCCTTCTCACATAAGGTTACCCTCAGTCCGTGTCTACCAACTCTTACAAAACTTAAGATAGTACCGTATCCACCCTTTTGCATTTAAGTCATGCATGCATTAGCCATAGGTGATTTGACCATCGAGGTCAATCCACCAAGTATGACCTACCAATTGTCGAAAGGGTCCCACCACCCATCGACCTAAATACATATTATGTGCTAAGTGGTCATGATAATTTAATCCAAGCCAAGTTATAATAAATGGAGTTTAGAAATTTTCTTGTTGATTTATTTTCAGATTTGCAATGGCGGATGCACCTATTTTTGCTAACACCCAAATGGTCGTCGGTGTGCCTCACAAGTTAAAGAGGTGGTGGAATGACATCAAAAGGGAGCATGGTAAAGAGATTCGCCAGTCGCTGGGTTTTCTGACATCTTTGATGGATGTTGCTCCTGATCGGCATGTGATCAAAGCTCTACTAAATTTTTGGGATCCCAATCGAGTGGTTTTCAAATTCAAGGACTTCGAAATAACACCCACCATCGAAGAAATTGGTGGATTCACTAATTTGCTTTATCGAGATCGGAAGATGATCCTGCCTCGCAAACAATCGGGAAAGAAGTTCTTGCATTATCTTGGGCTGAAAAATAACCTCAAATTGGCTTGCTTGGACTTTGGGTGGATCTCTCTAGATTTTCTGTACGAACGTTTTGGTCACCAAGAGGGACATGAAATGTTTCGAAGGGAATTTTCTTGCTCAGCTGAAAAATGGAAAAAGAAAAGGTTAAATGCTTTTGTTATAGCTCTACTGGGTGCTTTGCTCTTTCCTAGGGAGCATGGGAAGATCGACATATGCCTTAGTTCCGTGGTTCGAGGTATAACTCAGGGAGTCGGCAATATAGAAGTCACTTTGGTTCCTATGATTGTGGCGGAAATGTTGAGGGCCCTATCTAAGTGTGTTAGAGGAGGAAGATTCTTTGAGGGTTGCAATCTGTTGCTTCAATTGTGGGCTGTGGAGCAGTTTTACAAGCGCCCCAACATGATCGATATCCTTGATGGAACAGGCAATAGAATTGATACACATTCCAAAAGGATGAGGCTATTTGGTGCTCCTGTGGGTACGGATGATTGGCACATGTATATGAAAGAGCTTTCGGGTTATCAAATTCAATGGAAGTACTCGTGGTTGTCTGCACCAACTGCTATCATATGAGGTCGTGAGCTCTATTACATCGAGCTCATTGGCCTGAAAAGTATTCAACCATATGCCCCAATAAGGGTGTTTCGTCAATTTGGAAGGAATCAAGTCGTACCTCTGCGAGAACATATGGGCAAGTCAGAAATTGAGTTTGGACCAATCCAAGAAAGCCCTGAGGTTAAGGAAGTGTTGCGACGATGGGATAATGTGTTGACTATCAGTCTGTACGGCGAGCAAGCTTATTGCACTCCGGAGTACTATGTATGGCTTATGGAAGATGCCGAGGATGTGGAGCTCAGCAAGCAAAAGCAGGATCATGGGTTTGAGGACGTGGAGGAATCCATCTGGGCTCGAAACCTGCTGAATCAACACTATGTCACTTCTCCAGAGATGCTGTTGCAAATCATTCCAGGCTCTTTAGATAATCACCACCATTGAGGAGTTCGAATGATAGGATATTCCCCATTTGTTATCCATTTCCCCTAGTTTCATTTATGTTTTATTTTTCGCAAAAGATTGTCGTAGTTTTTAAATTTTTGGATTTAATAAAATAATTGGGTTTTTATTATTATTGTTATCTACCTCTAAACTCCCATTTTGCGTCTAATGCGGCTTGGATTAATTATCATGAACCACAAATTTGTCGTCTTAGGCCTACCTCTGGCTCAACGAGGCTCCTTGCATTTTAGGGCGATTATTTGCAAACCAATGTGCTTATTCTAACACTATGTCTCCTTTTGCTAACTTTAGTTGTCTTTGATTTGTTTTGTTTTTCCCCTTTCCCAAAGGTTGATTTGTGCACTCTGGCCTATCACACACGATCAAAAGGGGCTCTTCCTCCTCCTCCTCCTCCTCCTCCTCTTACAAGTTCGAAAGATAAAGAGAAAATGGGAGATAACAATAGCGCCACAGACAAAAGCACAGAGGGAGAAAGTGTCATGGGACAGAATGAAATTGTCCTAAGAATGGGACAACAGATTCTCGAATTGCAAGCAGAATTAGCACAAGTGCGCAACTTGGCCAATCTTTTTGTTACCCTCAATACTCCTCTCGAACCACAAGTGGACGGTCATAGTGGTGCAAAATCCCAAACCTCTACCCCAAGCCATCAAATGCCTTTAACTCAAAACATCCAAAATCTTCCCCCTCCTCAAAACATCCAAAACCTCCCTCTTCCTCAAAACACCCAAAACCTTCCTCTTCCTCAAAACATCCAAAATCTTCATCTTCCTCAAAACATCCAAAATCTCCCTCCTCCCCAAAACATTCAAAACCATTCCTTTTCCCAAAATATCCAAAACCTTCCCCTTCCTCAAAATACCCACAATACTCCAAATCCCACGTATCCCACTCAGCATGTCCAAAATACCAAATATCCCACTTACCTACATACGCCCCTCGCTAACGCTTCCTACAACCAAGCATCCGGTAGCAACTCTTTGAACCCCATCTATGTCGAAACAACCCCATTCACTTACCCTCAGTATGCACCTGACGTTTCAGAAAAGGACCCTATGATGCAATCTGTGATTGAGAGGCTGAAGCAACTTGAGGGAAGCAAAGGGTCAAGGGGGCTCAGTTATGAGGACTTATGTGTACACCCTGATGTGGAGTTACCGGAGGGGTACAAACCTCCAAAGTTTGAATTGTATAATGGGACTGGAGATCCCAAGGCGCATCTGCGTATGTATTGTGATAAGCTGGCGAGAGTTGGGAGAAACGAGAGAATAAGAATGAAAATGTTTATGAGAAGTCTCACTGGAGAAGCCCTAACATGGTATATTGAGCAGGATGCAAGGAAATGGAAAGGTTGGATCGATATGGCGTCAGACTTTATGGAACGGTTCGGGTTCAACATTGACAATGCTCCTAACTGGTTCTATATGCAAACTTTGAAGAAAAAACCTAATGAGTTATTCAGGGATTATGCTATAAGATGGAGATCTGAGGCTGCAAGAGCTAGACCCCTGATTGAAGAATCTCAAATGAAGGAGTACTTTATTCGAGCACAAGAGCCGCAATATCTTGAGAAAATGATAACCGTTGTGGATAAGAGTTTTTCTGAAATCATTAGAGTAGGTGAAATGCTTGAGGAAGGGCTTAAGAATGGAAGCATTATCAGTCTGGAAGCTTTACAGGCTGCCAACAAGGCTTTACAGTCTGGAGGGATTACTGAGAACAAGAAGAAAAAAGAGGTAGGTACAGTTATGTTAGCCCAACCTTCAAAAAGTGTGCCCAGTTACCAAACACCTATCACAACTCCACCTCCCTACCCACAATCTCCAATGCCATACCCAATATCTCCATACCAAATGCAAACTCCAATGCCATATCATTCCCCTCTATACCAAGCACCTACCCCATATCCACTATATCTACAATTTCAAAGCCCTGCTTATCCCGTGTATAATGTCCAACCCACTCATGTCCAAACACCCCAGTCTTCTCCCCAATAAAACCAAAGACCCAGAGCCAATTTCCAAAAAAAAAAACAATACACTCCTTTAGCAGAACCTATAGCCCAACTGTACGAAAGACTCAAAGAAGCGGGCTATGTCACGCCCATTGCTGCTGGACGTGAGAATACTCAAGCCAAGTATTTTGATCCTACCAAAGTTTGCTTGTATCATTCTGGGATGAGGGGTCACACCATAGAAACATGCTATAATCTAAAGAATAAGATTCAGATGTTGATCGACACTAAGGCCATTCAGTTGAAAGATCCGACGTCGAATGTTACCAACAATCCGTTACCAGATCATCAAGTAAACATGATCGACGTTGATGAATTGGTAGACCTGGAAAACTCTATTTGGTTCATCGAAAAGGCAAATGGTACGCCCATCAGTACACCAAAGTGGGCACCGTTTGAGGTTGAGGTAGCAGTACCTAAGACTCCTTTCACAGTCATTAGAGCCTCCCTAATTGCTTATAACCCTCATGCAGTTCCTTGGAATTATGAGCAGAATACTCCAGGTAAAGCAAGAGTGGCTGAAGCAGACGTTGCCCAAGGCGTCACCAGATCTGGGAGAATATATACACCAGAGAATTTGACTCAGGGAAGTTCTAGCAAAAGCAAACCACCCATGATAGAAATGGAGGAGAGTGGTGCTTGGAAGAAGATACAGGCTAAAGAATACTCTGTGATCGAGCAGCTGAACAAGACCCCTGCTCAAATATCCATTCTGAAACTGCTGCAGACTTCTGAACACCATAAAAGTGCTCTGATGAAGGTGTTAAGTGAAGCCTATGTACCATCTACTATAACATGGGGAGAGATGGCCCACATGGTCGGGCAGGTATTTGAGGCATACAAGATATCCTTTCACGAGGATGAGTTGCCACCTGAAGGAAAGTCGCACAATAAAGCCTTGCATGTTACAGTGCAGCATGGAGAAAGGGTTGTATCTCGAGTGTTGATTGATCCAGGTTCAGGTTTGAACATATGTCCTTTGGATACCCTGACAAGTTTGGAGGTCGATTTGGCTAAAATACAAAGTTGGAAGATGAACGTGAAAGCGTTTGATGGCTCCCAGCGAGATACTATTGGGGAGATCACATTGGACATGGTAATGGGTCCCATCACTTTTCCCGTGACATTTCAGGTGATGAACATCCCTGCTTCCTACAACCTCTTGCTTGGTAGGCCGTGGATTCACATGGCAGGTGCAGTCCCCTCCACACTACACCAATGCCTCAAATTCGAGTACGACCACTAAGAGGTTGTAATACATGGTGAAAGAGGATATCCCGTCTATGCTGTCGAAGGAAAGGAGGTTCTTGATGGAGAAATGTTTCACACGTTAGAGATGGTTGGAAACGTGGAGGAAGAACTGAGTTGGAAGACTAAAGGAGAGAGAATGCTCAAAGCTGGATATGAGCCAGGTAAGGGTCTTGGGGCCAGATTACAAGGAACAATTGAACCCATTTACCTTCCTTTGAAGAATGACACTTCCGGTTTAGGCTACATGGACAAGGGTCAGGCTCTTGATCTTTCTCTATCATTGTATCAGATTTTCCACTCTACCGGGTTTCGTGATGACGATAAAGATGAAATACTGGAAAGTTTGAAGAATTTGTTCTTGACTGAAGCTGAAAGAGAAGATTGCAACGTCATCATCAGCGAGGAGAGAGGATCCCCTAGTCAGAACGCTGAACGGAAGTCTACACTCAGCAATTGGACTGCCACTCCTTCCAGGCCTCGCCGAGCACTTGGGTAGATTTGAAGATTTTGATTTTTATATTCTTGATTGAAATAAATGGACTCGATTTCGAGACAATTTACATCTTTTAGTTATTTTGCTATGTTTAAAGACCTTTAAGTTATTTGAATTAATAAAAGCTCTCTTTTTCATTTTTATTGATATTGTTTATTTCTATTTCTTTCAGCAAAATCACTTTTAAAAATGTTGAGTCTGAGATTGTGACACATAATGAGACTATGCAACATAATATAAGTGAATTAGAAGAGGTGGAAGAAAGTGAAGTGCCCGAGGAATTTGTTAGTAAGGTTGAAGATTTCGTAGATAAACCCAAGGCCAACTTTGTAGAGTCAGAAATAATAAACATAGGGAATTCTGAGACAGTAAAAGAAACCCGTGTTAGTATTTATATGCCAAAAGATGAGAAGGAGGAATATATCCAGTTTCTGAAGAAACACACGGATGTTTTTGCTTGGTCGTATGCCGATATGACAGGACTAAGCAGGTCAATTGTAGCCCACAGGCTACCCACTGATCCATCTTGTCCTCCTATTAAGCAGAAGCTGAGAAAATACAAACCCGATCTAAGTCTAAAAATTAAAGAGGAGATTTCGAAGCAAATTGAGGTCGGTATCCTCCAAGTAATTGAGTATTCGACCTGGTTGGCCAATGTTGTGCCTGTCCCCAAGAAAGATGGGAAGGTCAGAGTTTATGTGGATTATAGAAATCTCAACAAAGCTAGTCCGAAGGATGATTTTCCGCTCCCGAATATACATTTGTTAATCGATAATTGCGCCAAGCATGAAACACAGTCATTTGTGGATTGCTTCACCGGTTATCATCAGATAAAGATGCATGAGGATGACGCTGATAAAACTGCTTTTATTACCTCTTGGGGAACCTATTATTACAAGTTTATGCCCTTCGGGTTGAAAAATGCTGGAGCTACATACATGAGGGCCATGACCGCTTTGTTCCATGACATGATCCACAAGGAAATTGAAGTATACGTGGATGACGTCATCATTAAATCCAAAAAGGGATAAAGTCATCTTGACGACTTGGAAAAGTTCTTTAACAGACTAAGGAAGTACAATTTGAAGTTGAATCCTGCGAAATGTGTCTTCGGGGTCCCTGCCGGAAAATTGCTGGGCTTCATTGTCAGTCGACGGGGTATAGAATTAGATCCAGCCAAGATCAAAGCTATTCAAGATCTTCCGCCTCCAAAAATCAAGAAAGAGGTAATGAGCTTCTTGGGTCGCCTTAACTATATCAGTCGCTTCATAGCTCAGTCTACTATTATTTGTGAGCCGATTTTCAAGTTGCTGAAGAAGGATGCGGCTATAAAATGGACGACAGAGTGTCAGCAGGCATTCGACAAAATCAAGGATTATTTATCAAATCCTCCCGTTTTGGTTCCTCCCGAACCTGGTAGGCCATTATTGCTATATTTTTCTGTGATGGATAACGCTTTTGGTTGTATTCTGGGGCAACATGATGAGACAGGCAGAAAGGAGCAGGCGATTTATTACATGAGTAAGAAATTTACATCGTATGAGGCTCGGTATTCCTTACTGGAACGCACGTGTTGTGCCTTAATTTGGATAGCTCAGAAATTGAGACACTATCTCTCGGTATACACAACCTATTTGATCTCCAGAATGGATCCTTTGAAGTATATATTTCAGAAACCAATGCCTACAGGGAAGCTAGCTAAATGGCAAATATTATTGAGCGAGTTTGACATAGTCTATGTCACGCAGAAAGCTGTGAAAGCACAAGCCTTGGCAGATCATTTGGCCGAGAATCCCGTGGATGAAAAGTATGAGCCCTTAAAGACTTACTTTCCTGATGAAGAAGTAGCATTCATAGGGGAGGATATCACTGAAGAATACGATGGTTGGAGATTATTCTTTGATGGAGCTGTAAATTTCAAAGGAGTGGGTATTGGCGCCGTTTTGGTCTCAGAGACTGGTCAACATTATCCGGTGTCGGCCAAGCTCAGATTCCCCTGCACCAACAATATGGCTGAATATGAAGCTTGCATTTTGGGGCTTCGTTTGGCAATCGATTTGAATATCCAGGAAATATTGGTGATTGGAGATTCGAATTTATTGATTCATCAAGTACGAGGTGAGTGGGCCGCAAAAAACACAAAACTCCTACCGTACTTAGACTGTATACAGGAGTTGCGCAAGAGGTTTCGCAAGATAGAGTTCAGACACGTTCCAAGAATCCAGAATGAGTTCGCAGATGCTTTGGCTACCTTGTCTTCCATGATCCAACATCCAGACAAGAATTATATCGAACCTATCCCCGTTCACATACAAAAGCAGCCTGCATATTGCTTTCATGTAGAGAAAGAAGCGGATGGAAAACCATGGTATATTGATATACAAGGATATCTGAAAAGTGGAGATTATCCAGAGAATGCAACGAGTACTCAGAAGTGCACCATTCGGAGGATAGCAAATCAATTCTTCTTAAATGGGGAAATCTTGTATAGGAGGACTCCCGATCTGGGTTTACTAAGATGCATCGAAGCTAGGGAAGCATCCAGGTTGGTCGAGGAGATACATGCTGGAACATGCGGATCTCACATGAACGGATTTATGTTGGAAAAGAAGATATTGAGGTCAGGTTACTTTTGGTTGAATATGGAGATCGATTGCATTCGTTATGTGCAAAAGTGCCATCAGTGCCAAACTCATGCCGATATGATTCGAGTTCCTCCCAACGAACTCCACGTCACTAGCTCCCCTTGGCCCTTCGCAGCTTGGGGTATGGATGTCATTGGCCCTATTGAACCATCCGCGTCTAATGGACACAGGTTTATTCTTGTTGCAATTGACTACTTCACTAAGTGGGTTGAAGCCACTTCTCATAAGTCAGTCACGAAGAAGGTTGTAGATGATTTTGTTCGAAATAACATTATTTGTCGATTTGGAGTACCTGAGTCTATCGTCACAGATAATGGGGCCAACCTCAATAGCGATTTGATGAGAACAACATGTGAGATGTTCAAGATCAAACATTGAAACTCCACAGCATATAGACCACAAATGAATGGGACGGTGGAAGCTGCCAATAAGAATATCAAGAGGATACTTCGAAAGATGATAGATAATTACAGGCACTGGCATGAAAAGTTACCTTTTTCCCTGCTAGGATACCGCACTACAATCAGAACCTCTACGGGTGCCACACCTTATCTTCTGGTTTATGGTAGTGAAGCGGTGATACTTGCTGAGGTAGAAATACCCTCTCTCAGAATCATTCAGGAAGCAGAATTGAGTGACGCGGAATGGGTGCAAGGTAGATTCGAACAACTAGCACTCATAGATGGAAAAAGGATAAAAGCAGTCTTTCATGGTCAACTCTATCAAAATAGAATGGCCAAAGCTTTCAACAAGAAGGTTAAACCGAGGCACTTCTCGCCTGGGCAGTTGGTTTTGAAAAAGATCTTTCCGCACCAAGATGAAGCAAAAGGTAAATTTTCACCGAATTGGCAAGGACCTTATGTGGTTCATCGGGTTCTGACAGGAGGAGCACTCATACTTGCCGAAATGGATGGCAAAGTTTGGACCAAGCCTATCAATTCAGATGCTGTCAAGAGATATTATGTTTAAGCTTTATTTCATGCCTTCTTACCTTGTAATTGGAACTACGTTTGACCTGATTCCCATTTAAGAGGGATACGTAGGCGCTCCTTTGGAGTTCGGTCCTATCATAATAAAATTTTCTATTTTCCCTTTAAAGCATGTAACTGGGGCAGAATTTTTGAGGGGATCTCAAAAATTCCATGAAATAGCATTTGTGCAACTATGATACTGGGGCAGAATTTTTGAGGAAAACTCAAAAATTCACAGCAAGAAATCTTCACCTATCAAAGCAATCAAACCTACACTGGGGCAGAAATTTTTGAAGATCAAAAACTTCTAAGATATACACTTATAAAAAGTTGCGTTGTCTCGAAAGTGTCACAATCAATGATTCAATAATATTTTGATCTCCTTTTTCATTTCTCATTTTTCAAGAGCAAACATTTTCGAAACGTGATTTTTAAAACTTGCTTTATTTCTACCCAAGTAAAAGCTCGGACGAAGCCTATTATCGGTCCATAATATCAAGCGAGGAGGAAGCACGCCAGTCATAGCAGAGGCACAAATCAACCTCCCCTTTTACAAACTTACATTCTTTCTTTGAGTGCAGAAGCAGCAGGTACAAATGCAGCGGCTACTTTGCAACACCTAAACAATCATCATTAAAGAAAGGCCACTATGTATCCAACATGGGAAAGCAGCTAAGCTACTCTATCCTCTCTTCAACATTGCATGGCTCCTGAAAGAGTCAATATTGTATGACTCCCGCAAGAGTCCACTCCGCAGCGCATCCGCAGAAATGAACATTGCACGGCTCCTGAAAGAGTCAAAAAATTGCATGGCTCCAGCAAGAGTCCAAACCGCAGTGCATCTGAGAAATAAACATTGCACGACTCCTAAAAGAGTCAAAAAATTGCATAGCTCCCGCAAGAGTCCACACCGCAGTTCATCCGAGAAATGAACATTGCATGGCTCCTGCAAGGGTCAATATTGCATGGCTCCCGCAAGAGTCCACACCGCAGTGCATTCGAGAAACGAACATTGCATGGCTCCTGCAAGGGTCAATATTGCATGGCTCCCGCAAGAGTCCACACCGCAGTGCATCTGAGAAATGAACATTGCACGGCTCCTGCAAGGGTCAACATTTGCATGGCTCCCGCAAGAGTCCACTCCACAGTGCATCCATAGAAATGAACATTACACGGCTCCTGCAAGGGTCAATATTGCATGGCTCCCGCAAGAGTCCGCTCCGCAATGCATCCGCAAAAATCTACATTACATTGCACCTGCAGAATCTGCAATTAAGTACACAAATTGCATCAAGCGGCTGAACTACATCAAGTTATGCCAATCAATACAGATACGCTTTCTTTAATCATCATATAACCACCCGAAGGTGTCATGGTCTAAAGGCGTCATTTTCATGACCTGCGGACATCATTTCATGGCCTAAGGATTTACTTTCTGTTTATCATGTTCCAAAGGCGTCATAGTCTAAAGGCATCATTTTCATGGCCTGCGGACATCATTTCATGGCCTAAGGATTTACTCTCTGTTTATCATGTTCCAAAGGCGTCATAGTCTAAAGGCATCATTTATGCAGACATCATTTCATGGCCTTAGGATTTATTTTTCGCTATCATGGCCCTAAGACATCATGGCTTAGAGACATCATACTTGTCATCTCAAAGAAAATGCTCATGGTCTAACGGGGAAATTGCATCATGTTTAAATAAATACAATAATTACTCATCATTTATTTTATCCACATGATCTAACCATTTTATTTAGTGATACTAGAAAGCACGCAGGCAACGAAGGAAGAACGAGTCAAAATGGGAGTAACTCTCGCTCCCATTTCCGAGATACAACTTCATTTTCTCTCTGTCACTCAATTCAACTTGAAACACATTTATCTTTCATTTCCACACTTCTCATTATGTCGTTGCTTCAAATCCTACCAATTCCAACCTCATCGGCCCATACTACCTTTGTTCTTGTCCGTGTACCGTATCATTGACATTCTTTAGGAATATTGTTCATTCCTAAATCTAGAACTACACACGGCCTGATTCTCGTAAACCTGAGATATGTAGGTGACTTGAAATCGAAGTCTCGGCCACACCCATTTTAACAAATCTCTCTCGCTTTTTGATTCCAGCAAACCGTCCTATCGGTCAAACAAAATTGTATACTAAGTCAACGTTCGTTACTTGACAATTCTTTCATCATTCCCAAGCAACGAAGGGGCAGCTGTTGACACCCAATTTTGGCCTCCCGATACCCTCCCAGACTGCTATTTTATCAAAAAATATTAGTTTTGAATTTTAAAGTACTATTTTTGGTATCAAATAAATTCTGACATTTCGTATTCATGATTTACTTTTATCATTTAATTCTTATCCTTCTTATATAATATACAATTTACTAATTTAAATATAATATTTTTACATAATTTTTATTAATATTTATTAAATTATTTCCACAAAAGTATATACTCATAATTTACAACACGTAGTCTATTACTATTACTATTACTATTATTATTATTATTATTATTATTATTATTATTATTATTATTATTATTGTTATTATTATTATAGTATTTTTAAATTTTATAGATGCCTATTCTGTTTCAAATCATTTTTTGTCGTTGATTTTAAATGATATATTACATGTCATAGTGATTTTAAAACATTGATTAATTTTGTTAGTATTTTATTATATATTTACTAATTTTATTAAATAGCAGTCTAATTCAATTCAATTTCCCTAATTTATTTAAAATCTAGCCATTTTGTACTCAATTTTGTGTCAATGTTAGCCTAAATTGAGCTTAATTTGGCCCAATTTTAAATTCCAATCCAGCTCCAATCGAACCCAATTTAAATAACCTAATTTTTGTCCTTTTTTGTAAAAAACTTTATCCCAGCCGTTGATCAAAATTGATCCAACGGCTGAGATCAATTCTCCTTTTCTTCCCTTTTTCAACTACTTCCTACCCCCAAACCCTAATCCATTTCCCATACCCACCCCACAGCCGCACAGCTCTCTCACGATGAGATCTCTCTCTCTCGATATCTCTCCCCTCGGCGAACCAGTCGCCGGCCACCACCGGCGAACCCACTGACTCCTCTCTCCCCAACCTCTTCTCCACCCTCACCGAAAACCCCCCAAAGCAGCCGCACCACCACACCTACACCATCACCCTCTCAACCCCGATCTACCTTTTCTCCTCATCACCGACGAACTCCACCAGGTGTCGCCACCCCACAGCCGCCGATCTCTCCTCTCTACCACGACTACGCCGGCGAACCAGACCCACTCCTCCAGGACGCGTCACCAGCGACCACCAGTCAGCCTCCAACACCCTCTCTCCGCCGCGCCTCGATCTCTTCTCCGCCAGCCACCACTGCCAATAAACTCGCCAGGCGTCGCCACCCTGCAGCCGCCGTCTTCACTCATCACCGGTCGGCAGACCACTGCAAAGCACCGCCCAACGATCCATTTTGGTCCCTTCTTTGAGTCTACAACGAATCGGTCTCCAGTATGGCTTTACATAACTCATTACATGTTTAACCAGTTGAGATTCATGTTCTTAACCGATTCTCATATTCAAAATTCATGCGTCATGGTTGTCAATTTTTGGTTTGATCCTTACGAATTTATGTTGTTACATATTTGGATTAACATGTGTGAAAACCCCTAATTTCCATAACCTTTCTTTAATTTTAAATTTCTAAACTATGATTATGCGACTGTAGATTATGATTCGTTTCTTTTGCTTTACTTGAAAGTCTTTCCTCATAAGTATCATTTAAAATACATAGCAAGTGTTAACTTGTCTGTCTCATTACTTGTACGTGTTCCCTCACCTGATTCGATTCTAGAATGATCTTTGCTATTGTGAATAGACCTCACTTGTACGATTAGAGATGTCCACTCCCTCTTATTTTATTTATTATTATTATTATTATTATTATTATTATTTTTCTCTTAATTGGAGCATGACTTATTTTCAAACTAATGGGTTATTATGTGGTTAATACATCTAGCATATTTTCTTTCCTTTGTTACAAATTTGTGACAGCTCCCTCATTAGTTTTTATGGTAAATTCCAATGTCCTGATTAATGGTCACTCCCCTTAACTTAAATATTTTTACTCCCTTATTTATGGCAAACGAATATTTTGTTTACGCTAATTTGATTTAGTCTCCTAGCTTAAGGAAAATGAATTATTCCAATTGATTGACAGATGATCCTTCTTGCCTTTTAGTAAAATGTGCAATAACAACTTCCACCTATAAAAATAAGTCTGCTCCTCTCATTCAATACACTGGTCATCACACCTTTTCTCTACAGACACAAATACTTGAAGTTCTATTTTATTTTTTGTTGTTTGGCTTAAGGGGATCCTTGGTTTGATCTTGCTGTATTATTCCTTTATTGCTACGGCATTGGTCTTCTTATTATCATCTATTCGCTGCCTGACTGGTTAGCATCTGTCGAAGTAATTTTAAATTCTTTTTTTTTCTCTTTTCATGTAGTGTTTCCCTTACTTCTGTATTACTTGTGTGATCCGTGTTACATATCCCATCTAGTTGTTACTATCATGAGAAAACTAGCTTGCTGCCCGAATTCTTGTTTTTGTGCAATTTGGCGTGCATAATTCTGTTTGACAGGTTCTTTGGTTAAGTTCGGGCAAGATGAAGAGTAGTCGGGGATTTAGGAGTGTTTTAGAGGCTGCCCAAACAACTTTTGATTTTATTTATTTACTTATTTATTTTGACTTCTTTTATACTCATTATAGGACTGTAATAATGCATTGTATAAACTCTGAGATGTATGTAATAAAGGATTGCGGGGAATGCTATGGGGGCGGGGATTTTATGTGTTTTATCACCTAGAAAACCATGTCTATAGGGTTACTTGATCTCATGTGTTAATTAAATGACTTTGTCACTTAGGCAAATAACATAGGATAATGAATTAATTATTTCATCATTTATAGAATCATGTCTTTAGGATCCTTAATTAACCTTCAATCTATGAGATTAATTTTGAACATGTTAGTCTAATTTAAGTCCGTCCACTAAACTTTTAGCATGTTAAAATAACTTTCATCGTTTCGTATAGTTTTCATTATATCTTTAAATTTTCAGCATTCATATAGGATTTCACGCACTCAAAATTTAATTTTCAGTATATTTTTAACAATTTCTAGCAACCTTTAAATAATTTCCAACAGTTAAAAATTTAATTTTCAGCATAATTTCTAGCATGTTCATTAATTTCCAGCATTTAAATTAACTTCTAGCAGCTTTTTAATTAATTTGTCAGCATTTTTCAATTAATTTTTTCAATACATACATAAATTAGTTTCCGGCATTTAAACTGAAATTTCAGCATATTTCAGCATATTAAATATAATTTCCAGCAGTTAGAAAATTTAATTTTCAGCAATATTAAATTACTTTACAAGCCTAATAATAATTTTCAGTATATCTAAAATAATTGCCAGTGGGTTTAAAAAAAATATATTTTTTAGTAAGTTTTAAATAATGTCTAGTATTTAAAAATCATTTTTTAGTCATTCCAGCAAATAATAATATGTTTTTAGCAAGTGTTAGATAATTTTCAGCATTTAAAGAAAAGTCATTGTCTTTGTGTATTCTTAATAATTTTCAGCAACTTAAAAAATATTTTTTAGCAATTTCTATTATTTTTCAGTATGTTTAAACTAATTTCCACATTTTTCAGCATTTTAAAAATCAATTTCCAGCAACTTAAAAATATTCTAGCAAATTTCTGGCATCTTTCAGCATGTTTAAAATCTCCAGCAACTTAAGAAATAGTTTAACAAATTTCTGGCATTTTGTTAACATGTTCAAAAAATAATTTTCAGCAACTTTAAAAATATTCTTAGTAAGTTTTAAAGGATTTCCAGCTCTTAAGAAATCATCTTCAGCCATTTTCAGCAGTATTAAATTTATCTTCAGTATTTGCTAATTAAGTTTCAACACTTCCAGTTAACTTTTCAGCATCTTTATTAATTTTTTGCAGCTCAAAAAATCAATTTTCAGCATTATTAAATCTATTTTCAGCACTTTTAATTAACTTTCAGCATTTGCATTAGCTCTTTCGCAACTAAAAAATTAATCTCTGGCACTTTGTTTAATACGCTTCGCCTAGAAATCATGCCTGTAAGTATAAACCATATAAAATAAATATCTGTTCCTTTTTAAAACATGCTAATAACCCCCTAGTTAACCCAGAGG
Source organism: Capsicum rhomboideum (assembly GCA_031232105.1). Classification (NCBI taxonomy): domain Eukaryota; kingdom Viridiplantae; phylum Streptophyta; class Magnoliopsida; order Solanales; family Solanaceae; genus Capsicum; species Capsicum rhomboideum. The sequence goes on from CP124714.1 coordinate 157,227,051, forward strand.
CTTACTGAAACCTTGACGTGCTAATTGTTTGTCCTGTTTGTTTTTGTATGACGTGAATTTCGGGTCTAATTAAGCGGCCTAAGCTTTTCTTGTCTAGATCTTTACCCGAAAATAGTAAGTCCAACGCCTCTTGGACATTAAGTTGAGACGGGTAGGCAATTTAGGGAACGTTAGTTTTTATCGCTTTTTTTAGAACGCCTCTAAGACTAATAACCCAACTAGGTGGGGGTAGGTAGAAAAATCGAAAATGATGTAAGTTGCCCCGAGCAAAATTCGACAATGCAATATACAACATTGTCATCCGTTAATAAGTCGGGTGCTGATCCGAATAGGCTAAAATTAACCCATTGTTTAAAGGCTTTTCTAAATCGGCTTTTTTTTCTTTATCTTATTTTGGAATGTCTTAAAATTATTTGGGGTAGTTTAGGTCCGTTATTATTTAAAATAAATCTTTCAGTTATATAATTATATCATTCTCTCTTCTTGCTTATCTAATATTTTATTTTCATGTATATTTTTCTTAATGTGTACCATTTAGGTTTATATTAATTAGATAAATAATTATTATTTTTCCTGTTTAAATGCTTAGTCACTATTAGGCCAATAAATTAATTAATCGACCCTTGCTTATCACATAGAATTTCCCACGTAATATACAAGTTCGGTCGGGACCCACATTTGTGGATCTCGAAAGGTGCCTAACACCTTCCTTTCGAGGTAACCTGAACCCTTACCCGAATCTCTGGTTGACATAGGTTAATAGCTAATTAGTCTTAATGGTGCCCTAACGCACCTTAATTCGTTAGGTGGCGACTCTTCACCCCTTTAAATCCCAAAAGAGTTTTGTCACGTCGAATCCCGCTTTTCGCGAGAAAAATGGGGCGCGACACATGCTATATCTGGTCGCGTACGATTCATGATGTACATCAAACTTCCCAACACTCTTGTATACTCCAATTGTGATTCGCTTTCACCTTCATTCTTTCGAATTGCATAGCTCACATCCAGTAGAGTCTTGGCAATATTGAAATCCAAATACTTGAACTTGTCAAGTACCTTTTCAATGTAATGAGACTGTGACAATGCCAACTCGTGTGGAATTCTATGAATTCTTATCCCTAAGATCACATTCGAAACTCCAAGGTCTTTCATATTAAACTTGCTCTCAAGCATTCATTTCGTAGTATTTATGTCAGAAATGTCTCTACTGATGATCAATATATCATCCACATACGAACAAACATAGACTTTGTGATTTGGAGTGTCTTTAATGTAAACACATTTATTTATCATGAATCCGTTTGCCAACATGGTTTGGACAGACTTTGCATGCCACTGTTTGGTTGCTTGTTTTAGTCCATAAAGTGACTTAACAAGTTTGCACACTTTCCTTTCTTTACCAGGAACCACAAAACCCTCGGATTATTCCATGTAAATTTCTTCCTCCAATTCTCCATTTAAGAATTCAATTTTCACATCCATTTGATGGATTTCAAGACCATATACCGCAGCTAATGCAACCAACATCCGAATGGACCTTATCCTTGTTACTATCGAGTATGTGTCAAAATAATCAAGGCCTTCTTTTTGTCTAAAGACTTTCACTACAAGTCTTGCCTTGTATTTGTCAATAGTACCATTAGCTTTCATTTTCCTCTCGAAGACTCATTTAGAACCTAAAGGTTTATTGCCTGGAGGAGGATCAACCAACTCCCAAGTATGGTTGCTCAAGATTGAATCAATTTCACTATTGAAAACCTCTTTCCAAAAGGATGAGTCCACAGAAGACATCGCTTTTTTAAATGTTAGAGGTTCATTTTCAAGAAGAAATATTACAAAATCTGATCAGAAGGAAGTCGACATTCTTTGTCACTTACTACGCCTTGGATTCTCTTCATTAAGTACATTCTCCCTTGGTTCATCCCTAGGTCATTTATACCCTCTACTAGACAGCTCATGTCTAGTCTTATACGGATAAATGTGTTCAAAGAACTTAGCATTATCTGATTCCATTACCGTATTATCATGAATATCTGGATGTTCGAATTTATGAACCAAAAAATCTACATGCTTTACTATTTGTAGCATATCCGATGAAAACACAGTCCACAGTCTTTGGTCCTATTTTTTACCCTTTTGGGTATAAGAACTTGAACTTTCGCTAGACACCCCCATACTTTGAAATATTTCAAGTTGGGTTTTCTTCCTTTTCATTTCTCATATGGAATAGATTGTGTCTTTCTATGGGGCACTCTATATTAAGTATTCGATTAGCTGTAAGGATAGTTCTCCACCCCTATCACTTCGTATCATTTTGATTCTTTTATTGAACTGGTTTTCCACTTCAGTTTTATATTGCCTAAATGCATCTATTGTTTCATCCTTACTATTCAGTAAATAGACATAATAGTATCTAGTGAAGTCATCAATAAAAGTTATGAAATACTTTTTACCACCACGAGATGGTGTCGACTTCATATCACAAATTTCTGTGAATTAAGTCTAAAGGATTGGAATTTCTTTCAACAGACTTATACGGATGCCTAGCATACTTCGATTCAACACATGTTTGACACTTTGATATAGTGCACTCAAAGTTAGGCAAAACTTCCAAGTTAATCAGTTTTTGCAAGGTTTTGTAATTGACATTTCCCAAACGTTAATGCCATAATTCATTTGACTCAAGTAAGTGAGAAAAAGCCTCAGCTTTATTCTTTTCAACAGCCATTACATTAAGTTTGAAAAGACCCTCATTGAGGTATCCCTTTCCTACATACATTTCATTCTTGGTTATTTCAACTTTCTCCGAAACAAACAAATATTTACACCCGTTGTTAATGAGTAGTGTTATCGACACTAAGTTCTTCATAATAGTAGGAACATGGAGAACATTGTTGAGAGTCAACACCTTACCGAAAGTCATTTTTAGGAATATCTTCCCACTTCCTTCAATCTTGGCTGTTACATTATTTCCCATAAATATCACTTCTTTGGGACCAGTGGTATCATAAGTAGCAAAAGTTTTTTTGTCCGCACAAACATGTCTAGTGGCTCCTGAATCTAACCACCGTTCATTTGAATTTCCAAGTAGATTATATTTTGTGACCATTGCACATAGATTTTCAATCTTTTCAGTTGCTTCCAACATGTTTATCTTATTTCTTTTCTTGTTCTTATTTAGAACTTGACAACTTAGAGCTTTGTGGCCAACTTTACTACAATTGTAGCACTTGCCTTTGAACCTTTTCTTGTTCTGCTCTTTTTCTTATCTAGAAGATTTTTTTTTCATATAATGTGCAACATTATCTTTAACACGATTTACACACATCATTGCTGATTTCTCACGCTGTCATGCCTCAAGTCCCATTGGGGCGGACTGGCATCCGAAGCCGTTGAGGCCCGAGAGAACCAATCTTTTCTCATGTACATTCATATACGTTCATATACATGTCCTCAAGTGAATAAGAATTTCTCCAACAAGTACATAAAGTACATCGATGATATAATCACGTAATGGCATTCAAAACATCTAAGAAACTCGGCCGATAGGGCCCACAACTTCAAAAGGATGAGACCCTTTTTCATTCAGCTGTACAACATCTACAAAGCCTCTAACAGATACATAACCAAACCTATAGTCGTAAAAAGTACCCGCCTTATACAACTGTTACACCGTACCAAAACCGACATGTACATATGACTCAAAAATCCCCGAAGCAACCTGGAGCTCACCAATAATCCGCAGAAAAGATCCAAGGTCTACTATGGAGGTCTACTAGCACTTGTGCCTGCAACAAGTAAGGTAAGTCCCACAAGGGACGTCAGTACGAAGAATGTACTGAGTATGTAAGGCTATAAGTAACTGTATGAGATATAAGAACTTTAATGGAATCAAGTACAAGTGAGTGAACAATATAGATAAACCACCGTAAGGTATATGTGTGAAACCATGTACATTGCCTTCTTTACTTTACTTTACTTTACATCATCAATCATCAATCATATAATGCCCGGGCCCAACTGATCAGTGGGAAAATCACATCATAATCAGGATCGACATCATGCGGATGTTCCTTTCATCCCATGGATACCACCCGTAATATTGGGATCGACATCATGCAGGTGTTCCTTTCACCCCATGGATACCACCCATGAAAACAACTAATTATGCATTACTTCATTCTTTAGCTATAAGAGTGATACATCATTGGTCGTACATTATTGGAACTTAGAACGTAACATTATTGGAACTTTGGAACAATAATCAATGAATAAGAGACACGTGAATAACAATTTATAACAAACCTGAATGAGATACTTTAGAACATTTTTGGAGTGGAAACAAGTTCGGTAACAACGAGAACAATAGGTATAGTCAAAGAATACGGAAAAAGAGTAACCTTACATACCTTATCTCCTCACCACGTGAATACAACAATGTTTCAGATCCTTCCTTATGTATTACTCTACAACACAAGTACATAATGGAGCTAACATTAACAACTAATTACACTACAAGTTCACAAGACGAAAATTAGTTACTTAACGGGAAGTAAAACCCGTCCAACATTCCATACACATGGTACATCATTCCACCTTCTTTCCTACTATCATATAACTTCATTACACCCTCCCACAATATAATTTACTGCCTCACAACACCAACAATACCAAAACAGTCCGCACATCAACATAGACGTTACAAACCGATAGGATTTCATACCAAGTTCATACTTTACAATTTTACCTTAATGCAACTCCACATAATTATCCCATAGGCATCGTAGGCCTTGGCCAATTTTTCACTGCTTCAATCTTCTGTGTATCAACCCGTATCCCTTTATCTGACACAATCTGACCCAAGAATGCGACTGATTTTAATCAAAATTCGCATTTAGAGAACTTTGCATACAACTTACGCTCACGAAGAATTTGCAACACCTGTCGTAAGTGATTAGCGTGGTCCTCTTGGGATCATGAATAAACCAGGATGTCATCTATAAACACCGTCATGAACATGTCTAGAAATGGCTTAAACACCCTATTCATCAAATCCATGAAAACAGCTGGTGCATTTGTTAGTCCAAATGACATAACTAAAAATTCATAATAGCCATACCTTGTTCGGAAAGCTGTCTTGGGTATATCTGTTTCTCTAACTCTGACTTGATGGTAACCCGACCTCAAGTCAATCTTTGAAAAACATTTGGTGCCCTGTAACTGATCAAACAAATCGTCAATTCTGGGAGGGGATATTTATTCTTGATTGTTACTTTATTCAATTGTCGATAATCAATACACATTCTCAACGTGCCATCTTTCTTACATACGAATAACACTAGTGCACCCCACGGGGACATACTAGGTTTGATGAACCCCTTGTCCAGTAAATCTTTTAATTGCTCCTTCAATTCTTGTAATTCAGCTGGAGCCATTCTATATGGGGGAATAGAAATAGGCTGAGTGCCTGGAATCACATCAATACCGAACTCGATTTCCCGTTCTGGAGGCAAACCTGGAAGATATTCAGGAAATACATCAAGAAATTTATTTACCATCGGAACTGATTGAGGAGTGGGTAGTTTCACATCAGTATCTTGCACTCTCACTAAGTGGCATATGTATCCCTTGGATATCATTTTCCTTGCCTTAAGATAGGAAATAAAGTGTCCTCTCGGTGCTCCCACTTTACTCTTCCATTCAAGAACATTTCTTTGTGGAAAATGGTACCCTCTTAGCTCGACAATCTACCATGGCATAACAAGAAGCCAGCCAATCCATACCCATTATAACATCAAAATCTATCATTTCTAACTCAACAAGATCAGCCAATGTATCATGACCACAAACAGTGACTATGCAATCACGACAAACTCTCTTCGCTATAATAGACTCACCAACCGGTGTAGCTACTTCAAATGATTTAACTAGTAATTTCGGCGTTCTTTCAAATTTTTCAGCAATCAAAGGAGTAACATATGATAATGTAGAACCCAGATCAATCAATGCATACACATTATGTGAAAATATGGACAATATACCTGTAACTACATCAGGAGAGGCCTCCGAATTCTGACGGTCCGCTAGAGCATAGATACGATTCTAAGTTCTGCTGGAACTAGCTGCTCCTCTAGTACCTCTACCACGTCCAATAGATTTCACTCCTCTACCTAGGGAAGGCACCGATGATGATGATGCCACAGTGGATCCCGCAGGTCGTACCATGCTTCCCAAGCCTCTTCGTGGGCAGTCCCTCATTATGTGCCCCATCATACCATACCAATAACAAACCTTCGCCCCAGCCGGCATTCACCTAAATGAAATCGTCTGAAAAGATGCCACGGTTGGCGAGAAGACCCTGTTGTCTGTGAATCTTGTATCCTACTACTTTGCCCAACTTGACTACCTCTAAACCCTCGGAATTGGGATTGAGTGCCTGCCGTGGAATAAGAAAATGATGGTCTCGGTGGTCTATTAAAATTCTGAGACCTAAACTCTCCTTGGGACGCCATAGACTGTCCCGTAGATCTAGCCCTCTTCGACGGCCCTTCTTCAAATCCTTGTGTTCTTCTTCGTTGCCTCTTATCCTCCATTTTCTGCGCAAAGGCCTGTATTCTAGCTATGTCCATATCCCTGTTCAACGCAGCAATAGTACAATCTCGGACCAAATATGGCTCCAGTCTGTCCACATACCGATGAACTCTATCGGTCATAGTAGCTACCACATTCGGATCATACCGGGCCAAAGAGTTAAACCGAAGGCTATACTCTCTGACGCTCATGTTACCTTGCCGCAAATTTAAGAACTGGTCCACACGAGCCTCTCGGACCTCATATGGGAGATAATGGTCAAGGAATGCTGCTTTAAATTCTTCCCAACCTGCTGGGAGTGCATCAATACCCCTCGACCGTTTCCAATCTTCATACCATAATATAGCCTCGCCCTTCAATCTATAGGCCGTAAGCTCAACCGTTTCCACATCGGACACATGCATAACCTCCAAAGCCCTTTGGATTTGATCTATAAAATCTTGTGGGCCTTCATTAGGATCTGATCCAGTGAAGGTAGGAGGATCTAATTTCAAAAAATCATATGTCTGTCGAATAGCTGCCCTAGCTGCACTATCATCACTTGTCGTTGGACCACCTTGTCCCTGAACTTTTGCGGCAACTATTTGGGTCAACATTTGCACCGCATTCTTTAAGTCCTGGTCAGTAGCATTTACTGGTGGTTCTGCAGGTACTTCTCTTCCTCTTGGCTCCTCTGGAAATGGAAGAGTAGAAGAAGCCTGCGATGCAAACTCTTGTTCAGCACCACCTTGATTCACTTGTTCAGGTGGTGGTCTACTAGTTCCTTCTCCGGCAATCCTGTCTATCTTCTTACTTTTACCCCTACTTTTCCTTGCAATCAGCATTTTTCTATAACACAAGAAAAAAATTTCAATGGTCAGATATGATTCCACCTACAACTTTAGCTCTATTGCACGATCTAGAAAATAAAGAAAAGAAACAACTCCTAAATGTCCCGTAGCCTCCTACTTATAAATGTGGTGCACAACACATTGATAAGTAAGACTCTACTCATACACGGCTTTGTAGAAACTCTAGGACGACCCGCTCTGATACTACTTTTGTCACACCTCAAATCCCATTGGGGCGGACTGGCACCCGAAGCCGTTGAGGCCCGAGAGAACCAATCTTTGCTCATGTACATTACGTTCATATACATGTCCTCAAGTGAACAAGAATTTCTCCAACAAGTACATAAAGTATATCGATGATAGAATCACGTAAAGGCACTCAAAACATCTAATAAACTCGATCGATAGGGCCCACAACTTCAAAAGGATGAGACACCTCTTCATTTAGCTGTACAACATCTGCAAAGCCTCTAACAGATACATAACCAAACCTATAGTCGGAACAAGTCCCCGCTTTATACAACTGTTACACCGTACCAAAACCAGCATGTACATATGACTCGAAAAGCCCCGAAGCAACCTGAAGCTCACCAATAATCCGCAGAAAAGATCCAAGGTCTACTATGGTGGTCTACTAGCACCTGTGCCTGCAGCAAGTAAGGTAAGTCCCCCAAGGGACGTCAGTACAAAGAATGTACTGAGTATGTAAGGCTATAAGTAACTGTATGAGATATAAGAACTTTAATGGAATCAAGTACAAGTGAGTGAACAATATAGATAAACCACCGTAAGGTATATGTGTGAAACAATGTACATTGCCTTCTTTACTTTACTTTACTTTACATCATCAATCATCAATCATATAATGCCTGGGCCCGACTGATCAGTGGAAAAATCATATCATAATCGGGATCGACATCATGCGGATGTTCCTTTCATCCCATGGCTACCACCCGTAATATTGGGATCGCCATCATGCAGGTGTTCCTTTCACCACATGCATACCACCCGTAATATTGGGATCGACATCATGCAGGTGTTCCTTTCACCCTATGGATACCACCCATGAAAACAACTAATTATGCACTACTTCATTCTTTAGCTATAAGAGTGATACATCATTGGTCGTACATTATTGGAACTTAGAACATAGCATTATTGGAACTTTGGAACAATAATCAATGAATAAGAGATACGTGAATAACAATTTATAACAAACCTGAATGAGATACTTTAGAACATTTTTGGAGTGGAAACAAGTTCGGTAACAATGAGAACAATAGGTACGGTCAAAGGATACAGAAAAAGAGTAACCTTACACACCTTATCTCCTCACCACGTGAATACAACAATGTTTTAGCTCCTTCCTTATGTATTACTCTACAATACAATTACATAATGGAGCTAACATTATCAACTAATTACACTACAAGTTCACAAGACGACAATTAGTTACTTAACGGGAAGTAAAACCCATACAACATTCCAAACACATGGTACATCATTCCACCTTCCTTACTACTACCATATAACTTCATTACACCCTCCTACAATATAATTTACTGCCTCACAACACCAACAATACCAAAATAGTCCGCACATCAACATAGACGTTACAAACCGATAGGATTTCATACTAAGTTCATACTTCACAATTTTACCTTAATGGAACTCCACATAATTATCCCATCAAGTCACATAATTAACTTCCACAACAATATACCAAAACAGTCCACACAGTTTCAGATTTCACTTTAACATAACAAGAAAGTATTCTCTTTTCACTACGCCAAACGTTCCACATACAAACACGTATAAACATTTCCATTAAGACATATACAAGGGGAACGAATTAGGGACATAACCACACATTAATATACTGAAATTTCATCCATATAATTCAATTCCTTGAAGACCTTAAGTCCCTTTTCAAGTTTAAACCACAAAAAGGTAAATTCTTAACCGAAAGCACCGGTGGACTGCCACTTAAAAAGTGGACTGCCCTATGCTTTTTAAACATAACCAACATGTTTTCCACAATATCTCATGCATGTGTTACATTAATATACAAGGTTAAACACTTACCAAGGCTTGCAAGTGGAAGATCTTGTCCAAAAATCCTTAAGGAAGCTTAGGGTGGCAAGGGTTTTGAGAGGAGAGAAATATGAAATAAAAATCTGATTTTTTTCTAAGTGTAATGTGTGGAAATGAGCTGATTTTTCAGCTTAAATACTCCCTTTTCCACAGCCCCTTTATGGACAAGTTTACCCATATTATTGGTCAAGAAAAGCCAAATTATTGGTGTGTTGACTTGGTCCATTTATAAATGGATCATTACCCATTTGGGCCTATTCTTATTTATTAAATTTGGGCCTCAATTGAGTCCAAAAACATGTCTCTAAATTCAGCCCAATAAATTTAATACATGATTCACTTACTATCTTTAATTTAAATGCTTCCACCGATGCTAAGGTCGTTGCATGAGTTCGGAAATGTACGGGGTGTTACGCACGCAACTTAATGTCCTCTTCTATCTTGAGATGAATCACAAGATCTTCTAAACCAAACACTTGGTTTCTAAACATTTCTTTTTGTGGAACATGAGGATATCTACTTGTGAACATTTGCATTTCAAGTTTGGTCTGCCAAAAGAACATCATTTGCTACCATTCTTTGAAGTTCACACCAGAATATTTTTTCGGTTTCTCTATCGTTTCCATTGCTTCAGCAATATCTGAATGAATTAATGACGCAACATTGGTTGCCGTTGGGACAACACCAATCACAACCGAATTAATTCGTTATTCAGTTTCATTCGTCATTTCCTTGTCAAGCTTTGACAAACACTTTAGTATTTTAGAATACTAACTATAAAGACTTTAATCTTTAAACACTTGTTTCGAGTCAACAATGAAGACTTTATGTCTTCAAATTATCAACCGAATGAACTTTGAAATCTGACGAATTTTTTATATTCTTCAAATCAGAAAAAGTCAAACAGAGTAAAAACCCATAGATTTTAAACTCCAGAAACTAATACAAAGAGTTCAACAAATCGGTGAATTTTTTTTAATATATTCTTCGAACCGAATTCACAGTCCAATTTCTCAGCAAAATTTTTATATTCTTTAGAAATCAAAAGATTTAGTCTCCACAAAATCAGACACTATATAAATTAACAAGTACTTCTAAATTCCTTAAGATTGTTGTTTTTCGGGTTTAGTAAAATCTGTATTTTCCAATAATAACTTCAAACACATGTTCAACTTTAAGGAATTTACTGAACTTACTCAATCATCAAATCATTGAGTAAATTCCATTAAAGTTCTTATATCTCAACTTTGAACTTTAATAATAAGTTCAACCCAACTCTTGAACATCAACAAAATGAAGTTCAAATTATTTCCTGGAAAAATAATAAAACCAAACAACTTTAAACATAAGTTCAACAATTATAAACTATCAAAATGAAGTTTCCACTATTTTCTAGAAAATAGCAAAACCATAAAGAAAAGAGATGAAACAGAAATGTAGAATCAAGTCCACCGAATTCACGGTGTGTCCTTAAAGAATTTATTCCCCTCAAGTACCCGAGGTTATGGAATCTTTCCTCCCAGGATAAAATGATTCACTTCAGTAGAATAGTGGTACCTCAAATTCTACCGAAAAATGAACTTACTCAATGATTTGATGATCACACTTGAGTTTTTCAAGAAGAAGAGAGTGTTTTTCTTTCACTAATTTCGTCGTTATACCTGAGGAAAAATTCAGGTATTTATAGCCAAAAGTTGGTGCTTCAGAAAGGAAGCAATGGTTCTCAAATGGGTGCACTGTTTCGGACCATCGCCGACCTGCGCTGGTCACCTGCATCCGCAGGTTACATTTTGGACAGAGGCAGAAACTTTTGCCTGGCCTGCACCCGCAGGTGACGACCTGTGCCCGTAGGTCATCTTTTCCATTTTGAAACAGTGTCTCGAAGGGTCACGTCCCTTCGAGGTGCGTTGTGACATGCGTCCGCACTTCCTTATGTTCGTCCGTAAATGGAGAAATTTTAGATTGATTTTTTTTTGGATCATTGACTCTCAAGTTTCAAATGAATTTTGTCCAAAAAGATAGTCCCTCGATCGATCATTTGACAAATCCAAATACGAAGCCGAAGCCGAGCAAGCGACGATGATGATGGCGTGAGGCTTAACTTGTTCTTGCCTCACTATTCACATGAAGGAATGCATCTCAATATATGCACAAGAAAGTTCCTTTCTCCCACCAATGTGGGAGAAACACTCTTCTTTAAAGTGAAAACACAATTCACTTTTTCCTTCCATCTGTTCCATCCATTTTCCATTCACATTTTCATCACTAGAACCCAACAATCTGAACAAAGCCTTTTGCTTCTCTTATCTTACCCTTTAGGGTTTAACATCGAAGCAGCCATGTTAAATAGATTCATCCCATCAAAGCCTGTGAAGCAAACAACACACCATGGGTAGTGACTCAAGAACTAATTGACATATACCCTACCCAGAAAATCAATCTGGAAAACCCATGGCACATCAAGTAAAAGATTACCCATGACGATGCAGTTCTAGGAAATGTGGTGATTCCATTTTTCGAGATGTTTGAGTACATTCTTTGATACTGAACATTGGATGTGGCCAAAAGTTTGGTGCTGAATGAAAATGAGGTGTGTGTTGATGTGTGGGATGTAATAGAGGAGAATGAGCCTAAGAAGTATGAAGGTGCAAGTGTTTGCTTTAGGAAGCTGTACAATGATGACTTTTCTCTGTTGTGCATGGGATTGTTCAACGATCGTCGATTAGGTGTTGGTGATGAAATTGGGATATATTGGGATCCTAGATCTTCATGTTTAATGTTCAAATTACTTTCTAAGGTTTGTACTCAGTAAAAGGTCCAAGAATTCAGGACCAAAAATAACATCCCATAGTCTTTTTGTTAGTACTATTACTTTTTCATATAATTGTAATAGCTAAATGTTTACTGATATTGATTCTTGATGTTCCCAATTTAGTCTGTGTAACCCCCTTTCTGTATTTGTGTTTTCATTCCCTATTATTATGGTGCTTTTTTTTTTTTAATCACCTAAAGTAAAATAGAGGTATTTTAATATGAGAACAATATAATTCAGGGGGCATTTGTGAACGCCCAATAGTTTAAGTATGGAATTCTGCAAAGCGGTAATAGTTTAGGGGGATTTTAATACCAGAGTGCTTGCCCTCACTGTTGTTAGTATGCAAAGTAAGCATATTCTAAATAGATGACGAGTTGCTAGTTTCATGTTTCGCTGTAACTGAAGATTACAGTTGCAACACAATGAGTCGGGTCACAAGTTTTAGAAGAATCTAATACAACAGATCTAAGAAAACTCTTTCAGAAAGTAAATAATTATGCGGTCTATAACCACATTTAGCCACCAAAGGTTGATAGACTCAGATTTTGAAGGTTGGGTAGTCTCACAATTCCTAAGAGTGAATCGGATGTTAGATAAAAAATTTCCAACCCCAAATTTCACAAGCACAAAGGGAAATGAAAATCAAGCTGATAGTATAAATTGCAATGAAAAAAATGCAGAAACTTGCTCAATGTCGAATGCAAGAATTCAACATTTCGACTATTGGGGAACCTTTAAAAAATATCCTCTTTGTCTTTCGAACAGAAAAGGTTGAGCTAATATAATATTTTCAGAAAAGGTCGACTAATTTTGAAAAATCATCATTCTCACATGCCATAGCTTTGCAAGACTCCATCACTTTGTTGGAGTACTTTCGTATGTAAAAGTTCGAAATTTCATCACACTATGCTGGAGAAGTCTTACATGAAGAGAGTTTCCAACTCCAACACAAAAATACTGTACGGGATGTTTTCGTGTTCTAGCTAGGAGTATTTGTCATTTTTATTTCCTCGTTAAAAAAAGTGATTATTTTAATTATATTTTAAACAATGGCTAAACCGAGAATACTGGCTGAAAAAACTAGTCATTCTACCTAATTTTTACCATTAATTATCTTACGGGGATTGTATTGAATACGAAAATAATTTAGGTAACATAAATTGGGTGAAGACAGAAGGTATCCCATAATGTTCGGTGATTTAGCTAAACAATTTAGTTTAGGAAAAATTACATAAAATTGCACCCAATAATTTTACATTACAAAATGTAGGTCACTGTACACTATATTACCAAAAACGACCCAATTGTATAGACCCAAAATATTATTTTACAATCTGTAGCCCAATGCTCATTTAATGCACAATTTGTAAAATGTTTCATAATTGTTTATTATCGTTACAATTAATGAACATCTAAGGAATACAGATCTATAAAATTCGTAGACCAAGCATATAACAAATTTACATTACAATTTCACAGCTGTAGCACGAATTCTTTTGGATGTTCAGTCATTATTGAAGCTCCAGCTTCAAAATTTGAAAACTCAAATTTTCATAAATAAGCTATGTTTAAAGTGGGTATGACTGCAAATGATCAATTATGTATTGAGGAGCCCAAATCTAAAGTTTTGGATGATTTGGTGTAGTTTTGAAGTATTTTTGGATGAATTTGGTGCTTGAATTTGTGGAAAAAGACAAAATCCATTTTTTTAAATATATTTATATACTATATTGTATATTGTTGTATATACAATACAGTCTTTTTATTTCGATGATTCTTATTCCTCTTCATTTTACACACACTTATACAATGTAGATACATTGTTTAAACATTATATATACATATGTATATATTTGTATAATTATGTATATTATTGAATAATTGTATATATAACATTATGCAATATAATAAAAAGACCGTATTATATACACAACAATATACAGATGTACACAATGTTTTTTAAAAAGGAGTTACTTTTCATTCCATGGCCAAATCTTGATATTGGGCTATAAAAATGTAATGTACTTTTTTGGCCACGAAATTGCAATGTATATTTGCTATGTGTATTTTTTTGCAATTATCCCTTTAAGTTATGTGTCCTCCATTTTAAAATAAATGATGTCACCATTTTTTTCATTTTGTTTCAAAATAAGTGGTGTTTCACAAAATCAAGAAGATATTTATTTTTTTCTTTCAATTTTACTTTTATTTAATAAATAAAGTTTTACATAATCAAGAAGTCATTAAAGAGTTGTTTCTTTTTTCAAGGTATTTGATGAAGAATAAGATAGTAAAAACATTTGTTATTTTCTAGGAGTGAGTAGCTTTCTTGTGGGATATGTTCAAATTAAAAAGACATAATACATAGATAGACACTTTAATTTAGCCTCAGCTGACAACTAAACACTTCTTCAACTTTGAGAATACACATCTAGACACCACAATTTTTCTCAATTGTGTCAACTGAAAACTTCAACTTACAAAATGATCATCTGCCACATCCAAAATTTATGTGTCCACACATTAGCATAAGGAGTCTACGAGGCACAATAGAGATGAATTGAAGCGTTTAATTGCCAGTTGAGAACAAGTTGAAGTGTCTAAATATGCACTCTCAAAGTTGAAAAGCTTACTTGCCAATCGAAATCAAATTCGCATGCCTATTTATGTAATATCCACGTAATATACTATGGAGAGTATATAAGTAGAGTGTAAAATGTCATTCATGTCATTCAAATTGTAACAAGCTATCGACCTTACTTTCAAGAGGATTATTCCTTGGTTCATTTTATTGTGTTTTAGTTTGATAGGAATGAAGTTAAAGAAAATAATGACAAATTTTGAATCTTATGATTTTAAATTAAAATTATGCCAAATGTATCAAAAGGTTCTTTAAATCTTGTGGCCTTAAAAATCCTTGTAAAATATTAGAACTGAAGAATCACTATATATAAAAAATTTAATTAGACTTTTGTAAAATATATATATATATATATATATATATATATATATATATATATATATATATATATATATATATATATATATATATATATATAAAAATTAAAATGAAAAACACTACTAAAAATTGCCTAAAAAGCGACAGACTGCGTCGTTTTTTTGGGTCAAAAATAACGATAAAGCGATGCAGTCACTTTCGTGCTAAAGTGCCTCGTCGTTTTTCCATTTGCGACGGAAAGCGTTGCTTTAAAAATGATTGACAGGGACGCAAACATAAAAAAATATTTTTTAAAAATTTTCAATTGAAGCGACCTTGTTCGTCGCTTTATTCTTCAATATAAAGAACAATGTGATGGACAAGGACTCTTTTGTCCATTGCTTTTATGAATTTATTTTAAAAAAAATATTCCAGAAAAGCAACCATGTCCGTTGCTTAGTTCTTTATGACGAAGAACCCTAACCTTGAATGACGACGGTGGTGACTGGAATTAGGAGGATGGGGTAAGAGGAAGAGGATGGCGGCTGTAGGAGGGTGGCTGCAAGGAGAGGCGGAGGAGAAAGAGAGAATAGAGAAATGGGGAAAAAAAAGACTTGATTGGGACTGTATAATTTAACAAAAGCGACAGAAAGCATGGTTTTTTCTGTCACTTTTATTATTAAATGTTTGACTCACTTTTGACCAAAAAGCAATGGACATAAACCAAGCG
Source organism: Capsicum rhomboideum (assembly GCA_031232105.1). NCBI lineage: Eukaryota > Viridiplantae > Streptophyta > Magnoliopsida > Solanales > Solanaceae > Capsicum > Capsicum rhomboideum. The sequence continues at coordinate 157,243,049 of CP124714.1, forward strand.
GTTAGTCGCTTTTTAAAAAATATATATAAATTATTTTTTTAAATATAATTATTTATTTATTACTAAATTTTAAATTACTAAAATGACGTGTCCGTCGTTTTTGTAAAATTAATTAATTTTTTTAATAATAACGACGTTGTCCGTCACTTTTATAAAAATATAAAAATAAATTATTTGTAAATAATTTTGATGCAAAAATCTACGAAAAAAAAAAAGCAACGAACAAATAAACCCTGTCCTTCGCTTTTCTGGACAGACGTTGTCCGTCGCTTTTTTGTCCATTTTGTTTTCCATTTTTTGTTAGTGAAACATGTTCACTTAAGATGAATATCACCCGTTCCGTTTATTTACACAAAGCTCAAACCAAATATTTTTAGTTTCTTTTAGTTGAACACCTAATTAGTTAAGTCATGTAACCATAGGTAAATTTATTCATTCGATTTGATCTTTAAATTAATTTATCTTGTATGCCTCCAAGTTGCAAATTGAGATCAAGGTCGGTGATATTGTCTAAGATGATTGATATCTCTCTCCATTTTTAAGTATAAACTTCGGGTTTGAGCGTTCAGAATGAAAAATATCCTAATAGAACACTTTTCCCTCACTCGTGGCCCTACCTGGTGCACTTCTAGACTAATCAGGCTAGATTTAATCTATTCACTATATGATAAATAATAATACATGAAATATTATATAGCAAGTACTTGATACTTACCTTATCCCGTTCAACTAATAACATATTTCTATTTCATATTACATCTTGAAAAGGTGGAGCTAAAAGGAAAGGCACAGGGTTCAATCGAGTCTCCATAAAAAATTATACAATTATATATAAGATGAAAATAATTTTTTGGTTATATATGAGTTAATGAATCTTTCAGACATAAAGAAAAGAGAAAAACTCAAATGTGTCGTCGACCTTTCAGAAAAGGTCCATCAATACCATCCATTAGTTGGGTTCACTTATGCTAACGTCGTGACCCAAGTTCAAATTAAGTCGGGTCAAATTTCATTGAGATGAGTTAAAATAAAGTGCAACAAATTAGATGACATGGACCATTGAATGGATGACACGTGTCCAATCCTGGTTTTTTTAAAATCAGATTTTTGAGCCCTTAGTGAAGAGTGGCATGAATGACCACTTTGGGTCACGACGATGCATATTGAGCCCAACTAACGGATTGCATAGATGAGCATTTTCTTAAAGTTTGATCTAATTTCATAATAGGCAGAACCCATCGATAGCCCCTTAAAGTTGACATCAACTTTCACATAGACACCTCAAGTAGACCTTGTTAATTTTAAACACCTTAAGTAGGGTCCACTGTGTCATTTTGATACTTTTTGCCTAAAAAAGATACTTACATATAAATCAACAAAATAAATAAATAAAGTAGTTGGGCATATGGTAATCACGTGCCATTGATATAACTGCCTATAAATAAACACTACGCCTAAAGTTCAGAAATCAGTTTTAACAGTTAGAAAAAATATTTCTCCGTCTCTGTTTCCCGCCAAAATTCTCTCCTAAATTTCCAGTTCAATTCTTCAGCCATTGACAGTTTCATCGTCAATGGCTGATCAAAAAAACCCTTTGACTACCATGAAGAAGACGTTGTTTTACAAGTTCTACCCATCAAGAGATGAAGAAGAAGCCTTCGAAGCTAACAACGTTCCATGGGTGGTGAGACGAGAGCTGATAGAGATAAGGGACACATACCCTGTCCCTATAATTGATCTGGAAAACCCATGGAAGTTCAAGAAAAAGATTGATGAGTACGACTTCACTCAGAGAGGTCTTCTGATTCCATTTTTGGCCGCATTTGAGTACATTCTTCGATATTGGAAGCTGCCTGATGGCAAAAGTTTGGTGAATGGGAACTGGTGGAATGCTGTCTTGTGGGATGTAACTGAGGAGAATGACTTCAAGAAGTATGATGGTGGTCGAAGTTTTAGATTTGGGAAGATGTGGAATAATGACTATTTTCTTCAATGCCGTCAATTGTTCCTTGATCGTGGATTGGGTGTAGGTGATGAAATTGGGCTGTATTGGGATCCATGGTCTTCAATGTTTATCTTCAAAGTACTTTCCAAGGTTCGTGATTCAAGAATTAGGACCAAATAATGATACTATATCATAGCCTTGATTCAAGAACTGCATAATTGAAAGATATTGATTCATTTGTGTTTAGGGGCTGCCACCAATTTTCTTGTAAAAGTTGGAATATATGGAGTATGAATATATCATACCCTTATAGGAATTGAAAGATATATTGGTTCATTTCTGATTAGGGTCTGTCACCATTCGAAAGATATCTGCAAGTTTTATGTTCAAAGTTTTAGGACCAAAATAGCATAGCTTGTGAAAGTTGGAATATATGATGATTCTTGGAGATGCCCAAATAGTGTCTGCTTAATGTGCTTTTCTGTATTTGTATTTGCAAGAAAGATTGGCTGACATTTCTGGTCCAATCTGTTATTAAGAGATGATTTTGAGTTCATCCGTTGGCTCCCCCATTAAAGATCTCGTGCTAAAATGCATGGTTTTACTGTTTTGAATGTCTTGGTTACGACTTGTGATGAAGCTAAAATTTGTTTCAAGTTTAAATGACTCTAATTCCTTGGTTTGGAGCTTTTCCATTTGGAAAGATATTAATCCAAATGACTATTATTGAATTAGAATGAACTGTTCGATCACGGTTTTTCCAAAATCAGTACCAAAACTGTGATCAAATCGAATGATTAGTATCGTTCTTGAAAGGTCTTACAGCAAGAACCCTCTTTCTCAGTTTGTACATTTCTTTCGATAATCATCGTCCTCTCACTTCTCGATTTTTCTGATATGAATTTGCTTTGTACTCAAATTCCAAATGGTCTGCTCTAGCTTTAGTCATCGTTGTTCTCCACATTCACCTAACAGAATATGGACTTGTGACTGCACATCAAAGAGATAGTGTCCATTTTGCTGTTTCTGGGCTAGTGAACGCTCTAAATGTCTTTGTAACTTGAAGTTAAAACATGTATAACATTAATTTGGGAGTATACTTTTGAAGCAGCAAGCAGATTCATGATTTTCTTGAAATTGGTGTTTAGATGGAGATTGCGAGCAGATATAAAGAAGTCACAAAAGGCAAAGTTTAAATGGTATAGTAGGGGATCAGTTAGCAGAACCTCTATTTTCTGCTAAGCAACTTAACTTCAACAACTCTCTATTGCTTATATCTAAGTTTTGTCCAATGAATTATAAGCTTGTATATCAAATCATTGCACTATCCACAATAGAACACATTTGGAACATAAACGATACTTGTTCTTAGGAAAGTTCTGCTGTCTATAAGCACTTCTACGGCCTGGGGTTTCCTTGGTCTGCCATGCACCATCTACATCCTCAATGAGTGGAGTGTCATTGGTCCTGTCAGCGTTGGTTTAATCGCTGTTGTTTACCATGAGTAATCCTAAGAAACGAGAATATTCAAACTAATGAGAAAGCGGACTTAGATAAGCTAAACCAATACACAGTTGCCCTGGCGCCACGGTGGGCGCCAAAATGTTTACTGGAAAAATGGTACAGTTAAATTTGTTGGAAGTCAAGGGCACACATTATCAACTTAACTTGTTAGATAGATTGATCAACAGTTTGTATATTCAAAACAACGTAAATATAAGGTAAATAGACATGAAATAAAGTAAAGAAAGAGCCCGGGGTAGATTGCCGGACTGAGCGCCTGAGGACGATCCTTGCACTCCCGGAGGTAATCTCGAAACAGTAGAGCTAAGAAAGCAGAATAGACGAAAATGCAGAGAGAAATCTCAAAGTATAAGGCAAAAAAATAGTAGTGTTGTATTCCTGGAGGATCAAAGTGAATTACAAGTGAGGGGTAAACTATTTATATGTCACAAGGGTAATTAAGGCATTGCCAATGAGGGAGCTCCATCCCAGCTCTAAAGTAACAGGACCAATGGACGTGAGCCACGTGGTGAAGCGTTTGTGGTGCCAACTGTTATTCCTGACTAGCTTTGACAGTGGTACAAACTCGTCCGCGCACCTGCCTTTTCTGCCCCCTTGTCCCCTTGTCTTTTTATCCACGTAACTGAAGTACGATTCTGAATCCAATTCTTCCCAGAACCTCTTCTTTTCTTCAGGGGATGGTCATATAGGTAAACAAAAATTCCTCGTTAAGTTTTGTAAATATGAGTCTAATTTAGTATATATAGGTGATTCTCCCAAAAAATATATAACCAAACATTAGAACCGAGTCTAATATTGTCTGGAAAGATAATTTCTCAAGGGTTATATTTTGTACAAAGTTCACATATGGACAAAATCTCCATGGTCATATTTAAAAAAGGACATTTACATAAATCAACCTTATAAATTAAAAATATGACATAAATAGCCACCCACCAAACTTACACACGTGTCTTAGTGGCATAATACATGTAGTATGCCACGTAGGACACCACATAGAATACTTGTGTCTACTTGTTCAACTTTATACAAGTTTAAACGTCTATTTGTGCACACCCAAAGTTGAATGACATAGATGTCAGTCGAGGCCAAGCTAAAGGGCACATTTATGTAATATGCCATAAAAAAAATATAATTAATATATTTGACTAGAGGTCGACAATACTATACTTGAGTTTAGGTAGTTGGGCATATGGTAATCACGTGTCATTTGATATAACCGCCTGTAAATATTAGATAGACACTACGCCTATAGTTCACAAATAAGTTGTAACAAGAAAAAAAAGAAAATAATTTCTCTTTGTTTCCCGCGAAATTATCTCACAAATTTCAAGTTCAATTCTCTCTTCAATTCTTCAGCCATTGACAGTTTCATCATCGTCAATGGCTAAATTTATTGAATAATCTCAATTAACACAAGTAGACAACTCAATATTGATTCTCAACTGGAATTGCAATTACAGAATAAGGGAAAATAGATAGAACGGAAAAGGGTCAAAACTATCCCTGAACTGTCCGAAATAGAGCAAAAATACCCTCCGTTTGTTTTTTGGCTCAAAAATACCCCTCCGTTTGTTTTTTGGCTCAAAAATACCCCTCATTTTAACGGAGTGCCAAAAAGGGCCAAAACTACCCCTAAACTATTCGAAATGGAGCAAAAATACCCCTCCATTTGTTTTTGGCTCAAAAATACCCCTCACATTAATGGAGTGTCACCAAGCACACCACGTGAAAAAAAATTGTCACATGGTTAGTCCATGTCAGTGTCTCATTTAATATCCAACCAGCCCACTTAACCATATTCCAACTTAACAGCCATTTAATATCCGTACCCGACCCATCTTAAAAAAAACCTGACCCGTCCTCATAAGTAAATGGTAAAGATAGATCCACCCTTCATTTCACTTGAACTCTCCCAAAAAAAAAATCGATGCAGACTAGGGATTCTGAGGGAAAAGAAAGCCCTTAGGGAAAAAATCAACCCGTGTACTAAGAGCTTTCTTTTCCCTCAGAATCCCCAGTCTTCATCGATTTTTTTTTTGGGAGAGTTCAAGTGAAATGAAGGGTGGATCTATCTTTACCATTTACTTATAAGGACGGGTCGGGTTTTTTTTTAAGATGGGTCGGGTACGGATATTAAATGGCTGTTAAGTTGGAATATGGTTAAGTGGGCTGGTTGGGTATTAAATGGGACACTAACGTGGACTAACCATGTGACAATTTTTTTTTCACGTGGTGTGCTTAGTGGCACTCCATTAATGTGAGGGGTATTTTTGAGTCAAAAAACAAATTGAGGGGTATTTTTGCTCCATTTCGGATAGTTCAGGGGTAGTTTTGGCCCTTTTTGGCACTCCGTTAAAATGAGGGGCATTTTTGAGCCAAAAAATAAACGGAGGGGTATTTTTGAGCCAAAAAACAAACAGAGGATATTTTTGCTCTAGTTCGAATAGTTCAGGGGTAGTTTTGGCCCTTTTCCGTAGATAGAATAGGAACTGAGAGTAGAAAGAGGGATAAGAGACTAGAGAGAATGGGGATGAGAAAATGCAGACATCACATAACAATTTCTTGCTACAATATTCTTGGTACCTCCTATTTATCATTATTCTTACTCCTATTTCTTGTGCTCCACTCATAATCAGTTAGCCTTGTTGAGGGTATTTTAATTCTGTTGTTGCGCCTCACACATTTTGTAACACCCTCAGCTGATGTGGCTTCTTTGCTGACTTGTACAGCTGACTGTACTCCTTTATCTGATGTGGTCATAACATTACCTCTCTCCCCAAATAGAACCTTGTCCGCAAAGTTCACGTCCGCTGCTAGAGGAACATTATCATGTAAATGCAAGGGAGTAATCTGCTACTCAGGGTTCCCTAAACATTTCATAAGCATAGAAATGTGGAAAACAGGGTGGATTTTAGCCTCCACAGGTAAATCCAGTTTGTAAGCGACCAGGCCAACCCATTTCAACACTTTGAAGGACCAAAATACTTGCGATCAAGCTTATGTTGCTTCTGCAAATAAAGGGAATGTTGTTTGTAGGGCTTCAGCTTGACATATGCCCAATCTCCCACCTCCAGTTGTACCTGAGTTTTCGATCTGCAAACTTCTTCATTCGATGCTGAGCGTGCAGTAAATTTTCGTTAAGGACGTCCAAAATCTCATCCCGACGAAGAAAATATTGTTCAACCAATTCATGGGAGGTGCCACTCAACACATAACTGGCAATAGTAGGAGGAACATGGCCATTCAAGGCTTGGAAAGGTGTCATGCCATTTGATGTCTGTAAAGACGTATTGTACCAATACTCAGCCCAAGGCAGCATAGCAACCCAATCTTTAGGCGAATCAGCCACGTAACAACGTAAATACTACTCGACACATTTATTGAGAGCCTCGGATTGGCTATCCGTTTGAAGGTGGTAAGCCGTGCTTATTGCCAATATGCTTCCTTGAAGACGGTTCAGCTCTTGCCAAAAAAAGGTAAAAATTACGGGTCACGGTCAGTGACAATAGATTTAGGGGGACCGTAGAGTTTGAGAATGTAAGTAACAAAAGCTTCAGCGACTAGGGGGCAGTAAAGGTGGACGGTAATGAAATGAAATGGCCATACTTGGATAGCCTATCCACTACTGTCATGATGGTGGTTTTTCCTCGAGATGGAGATAGATATGTAATAAAGTCCATGGTGATTTCCTCAAAAACTTATTCTGGAATTGGCAAGGGTTCGAGAAGCCCGGGGGGATGGTGGAGTAAATCCTTCATTTGCTGACAAGTCGGACAAGTAGCAATGAATATCTTAACATCATGGCGCATATTTTTCCAGTAAAAATTGAAAGATAAATGATGAAATGTACGTGCAATTCCGGCATGGCCCCCAAGTGGTGAGGAATGGAACTCATGCTATAAGTGAAGACGAAGAGATGAATCCATAGGAAAAACCAGTCGACCCTTATAAAACAAAAGGCCTTCCTTGAACAAATAATCCTGATAGTCCAAGGGTTGGGAATGAATACCCTGCTGAATAGAGAGTAGTTCTGGGTGCACCAAATTGGCTTCTTGCAGGCGATCAAACAACTGAAAATTCTGGCTAGAAATAGCCAAAAGAGAAGCAGCGGGAAGGCGAGATAGAGCATCAGCCTCCAAGTTGTGCTTTCCAGGCCGATAGACAATTTCAAAATCATATCCTACGAATTTTCCCAGCCACTTTTGCTGCTCCGGGGTCTGAATAACCTGAGTTGTCAAGTTTTTAAGGGTCTGTTGGTCAGTAATGATGGTAAAGCGTATGCCCAAAAGATATTGTCGCCATTTTCTAACAGCCTGAGTTATAGCAAACATTTCTCGAACATAAGTGGAGGCTTTTTACATTTGAGGGCAAAGCTTTAGGCTATAATAAGCCACTGGATGCCCTTTTTGTGAGAGAACAGCCCCTATTCCATTCCCGAAAGTATTAGTCTCAACCTGAAAGGGTTGTGAGAAATCTGGTAGGGACAACACAAGAGTAGAGCTAAGGCAAACTTTCAGCTTCTCAAAAGCCTCTTGGGCCTGGGAAGTCCAGGAATAAGCCTCAATATGCAATAGAACTGTTAAAGGGCTTGCAATCATGGCATAATTTCGAATGAACCAACGATAATAATCGGCAAGGCCAAGGAAGTTATGAACCTCCTTCACACTGTGTGGTGTAGGCCACTGTTGTATAGCAGTGATCTTGGCGGGGTCTACAGACAAACCTTGTTGGTACAGAACATGACCCAAATAATCCACCCGCTCTCTCCAAAAGAACATTTTGCTAATTTAGCTACTAACTGATGTTGACGGAGTGTAGATAAGACTGTTGTCAGGTGTTCTACATGAAGATCCCATGTGGGGCTATAAATCAATATGTCGTTGAAGAAGACCAAGACAAAGCGACAAAGGAAAGGCCTAAAAACTGAATTCATTATTGCCTGAAATGTGGATTGAGCATTGGAAAGACCAAACGGCATCACAAGGAACTCATAGTGTCCCTCATGTGTACGGAAAGTCCTCTTTGCAATGTCTTCAAGCCAAACACAAATTTGATGATACCTGGATAAAAGATCGAGCTTAGAAAAATACTTTGCACCATGAAGCTCATCGAACAGCTCATCTATCGTTGGGATAGGAAATCGATCCCTAATGGTGACAACATTGAGAACTCGATAATCCACACAAAATTCCACGACCCATACTTTGTTTGGACAAGTAGAACTAGAGAAGAGAAAAGACTAGTACTAGGACGGATTATTCCTTCTACCAACATCTCGTTAACCAAGGTCTCCATAACTTGTTTGTGAAAATAGGTATACCGATACTGCTTCACATTGACAAGAACAGTTGAAGGAGCCAAATAAATGGAGTGGTCTTGTGGATGAACATGGGGCAGGCCCTGTGGCTTAGTGAAAACATCCTTGAAGGAATCCAATAAGGTTGAAAATGTTGGAGGAGGTTCAGGAGGAAACTCCGGTATAGAATTAATTAGCTTCAAGTGATAAAAAGAGGAGATAGCATTAGTAGCGTACAAACGCCTCAAACTCTGCAACTGAACAGGTTGAAAAACTAATGGTGGGTCGCCTGTCCAACGGTTTTGTTGACCTTCCAACTCAAACTCAAACAGTTGCTGGCCATAATCAGTCTTTACCGGGCCCAAAGTAGCAAGCAAGGATACTCCCAAGACTAAGTTCGCACCGTGCACGGGTAAGACAAAGAAATCCAACATCAATATGGTCCCTTGAATGTTCAAGGGAACATTGCGTACAAGGTCTTCACAGTGGAGTCGCTACCCACTTCCCACCATCACGGGGAAAGGACGAATTGGCTCCACTTCGAGATGAAGAAAAGCTGCCACACGGCTTTGTACAAAGTTGTAATCACTGCCACTATTAAGAAGAACTTGCACCGATGAGCCGTTAATTTATCCAGTAAAACGAAGAGACGAAGCTGAATTACCGTCGGCCAAGGAATGATAAGAAATGGCGAAATGTTGTAAAACTTCCAATTGCTGAAGATTCTCAGCTAGCACATCATCAGTAATGAATGTTTCAATTGTCTCATCCACACTGTCGGCGTTTTCCAGTAACAATAGTTGGAGAAGGCCTTTGTACTTATGGTCCACTGAGTACTTCTCATAACAGTGGTAGCACAACCCTTTTTCCCGATATTATTGTATCTCTGTCATCGACAGATTCTTGAATGGGAGACAATTTGGGTTAAGAGAAGTCGTTGAGGTGGTATTGGGGTTTGGAAGCAGCGGTGGGGTTCGAAGTAGGGCCGGTTTAGGTGACCCGCCCCATTCCAACATGATACATACTTCATGGGTATGAGCCAACTAAAAGGTCTCATCCAAGGTTTTGGGCTTATTAACAAGTACCACAGTCTGAATATCAGCCCTAAGACCCGAATAAACACTGGAATCAACCACGATTCAGGCACATCTTTGGTTTCATTCGTAACAGATTCAAAATGGGCTTGATACTCAGCAATAGTGGACGTCTGTCAAAGCTTTGATAAACGGCCCTCCGGAGGAAGTAAGGTGCGCCACTGGAAATGGCTAGTCACCTTTAAAGGAAAACTAGCCCAATCGCTCAGCTGTTTGTTGCAGAAAAACCATCGATACCACTCTCGGGCATCACCTTCCAAATAGAAAGAGGCTAAAGATAACTTGTGATCCTCCAAAATATTGTAAAAATCAAAATACCTTTTTGCCCGGAAGACCCAGCTCTCAGGATTATCACCATGGAAATGAGGCATCTCGACAGAGGCTAGTTTATGATGCATCGAAGGAACGGCTGGAGCACCGGCAGGAGCCACGGTAGCAATAGCCTGCGAGTATGATGAATTAGACACCTGAGACATTAGATCTAGGAGATGCTTCTGTTGCCCAGCAAAAGCATTAGTGAGATCTACGACGGAGGCGGTGAGATCAGTTATCTCCTTAGAAGAAGACACCGACGATGATAGAGAGGTTTCAGGAACAGAGGAATTCAAAAATCCAATCATGGAGCTCGATCGATGAAAGCACCAATGGAATAATATTAATTTGTCACACCCCAAATTCCCATTGAGGCGTGATTGGCACCCGAAGTCGATAAGGCCCGAGAGAACCAATCTTTGCTTATGTTCGTTCATATGCATGCCATAAGAAATACCATTATCACGTAAGAACTTATCATGCTAATAACGAAATTCATGAAACATGTGCTAAATATATATACATATGTGAAACTTGGCCGACAGGGCCATCAAGTCATCAAGGGCATACACCTCCTACATTTGTCTTCCCACAACTGTCTACGAAGCCTCTACTGATACATGACCATGTCTATACAATATTTATATAATACCAAAACCTAGTGTTCACGTGTGACTTGGGAAGCCCCGAAGCAACTGGAGCTCACCAGAGACCTGTATACGATCCGCAGCCTACTGAAGAGGTCTACTAATGCCTGCACCTGCAACATGTAAGGTAAGTCCCCAAGAGGGGTCAGTACGAAGAATGTACTGAGTATGTAAGGCCATAATCAAACTACATCAATACATAAGAACTTCAATAGAAATGATTATAATAGAAGACTCTATTTGTGGAATTATGCACAATGCTCCTGTTAGTGTCATTTACGATTATTCATACATAATAACAACAACTGTGGAATCAATATAAGAGGAATAGCCAATGTGAATAAATGCTCTTTCTGCATGTGGAAAACTATGTATATTATGTTCTTTACTTCTCTTGCTTTCATATTCATTCATCTTTATTGTTCTACCCATGCTAGGCTGTTTTGTAGCCCCTGGGATGATATGAACCCATGCTAGGTACTTTGACCCCTGGGATGTCATATGAACCCATGCTAGGCTTATCTCCCCTGGGATGTCATGCTATGTGAACCCATGCTAGGATTTCGTGTGGCCCCTGGGATGTCATGAGATAACCCATGCTAGGCTTATTGCCCCTGGGATGTATCGTGATAACCCATGCTAGGCTTATCGCCCCTGGGATGTATCGATGTATCGGGATCGACCCATGCTAGGCTTTTCTGTCGCCCCTAGGATGTCACCTGTGTTATTGGGATCGACCCATGCTAGGTATTTAACCCCTGGGATGCCACCCATTAAACATTGCTTCTTTATTTCATTACTCTTTCTTTCATTGCTCTTTATTTCATTCAATGAGTGATACTTTTGATGATGGAAACATTCTTGAAACTTGAAACATAACATACATTACTTCATATCTTTACTCTTGTAAGATTGACATCTTTACTTGTGAGGGATAGATACATTAACTTGTACATTACTTTTGAGAGATTGGTACTTTTACTTGTGAGAGATTGATATATTCACTTGTCATACCATTATTGGAAACACAATATCTTTAGAACCACTGGAACAATAGTCAATGAATAAGAGACGTGTAATAACGCTATTGAAACTTGGGAACATAACATGATTGGAACAATGTTATTCCTATAAACAAGCTCTCTTTACCTCATTACTCTCGTTGAAATAGTTCTCTTAGAATCTACACCATCATGACAACCTTTGAACTTCCGTCCATAAATAAGAGATAAGTGGATCATAATTCATCTAAGAGTAATACACCTATGAATAACAATATATATCAACCTTAGTTGGAATACTATAGAACCCCTTTGGAATGTATCACTTTTGGAACCTTAGGATAATGAGCACTAAATAAGACACATGAACATAACCACTATTGGGCTTTCAGAACATTATCAATGCATATGAGACATGTGGTTCATCATTTACCAATGAGTAAGGAACCTGTGAGTAACACTAGCCAACTACCGAATATGGAATACCTTTTAACATTTTGGGAATCGAAAGAGTACTATGACAATGCGAACACCACATGTTGCAGAAGGATATAGAAGAGTAACCTTACATACCTTCACTTCCAAGTAAGAGTACACAAGTATATATATGAACATAACAGTCCAGCTTCTTCTTTATGTTTCATTCTACAATACAAATCCATAAGGGAACTCTTGTTAACAACTAGTTATCGTACAAGTGTACAAAATGACAATGAACCATATGACTGCTATATGACTTCATTTCACTCCTTACAATACAAACCACTGCATCATCATGTCAATAACACCATAACATTACACTCATTGACTAAGATTTCATACAACAATAGCATTTCGCATCACACTTACCCTTTATGCCTTCTCATCATCATTTCGTCCCATTTACTCCTATCAATTTGCCTCATAACAACTTATGAACAATCATACATACTTAACATAGTACAACATGCCTCCATACGACATTTTAAAGTCATTAAAACGACATAACAAGTTGATAATTACATCCATGAAGGGTATAGGGGTTTCGGGGGGCCAAAGAGATGCAAAAACAAGCAATTCGGAGTTCTGGGCCTATCTGCTAAGCCACCTGCGCCTGAAGGTGGATGACCTACGTCCACAGGTGACCTTTGGCAGTAGCCAGAGGCACCTGCGTTGGCACCTGCGCCCGCAAGTGCTTCATCTGCGAGGGCGGGTGCCCGTTTTGGCCAAAAAGGGTCTCTTTTGGGTCTTTTTATGCAATGAATGGTCCATGATCATTACCAAACTAATTTTAACATATTTTTTATCATATCAAATACCCACAATCATCCATGGTCTCACAACACACAATAACATCACCAAAACGACACTTTACGGTCAATACGTCACCAAAACCACAACCAATTTCACAATAGAAATTCCAAACATTATACACCATGACACAACAAGGAAATACTATAATCACATCTCACATGTCAATATTAAATCCATCATGTTCACTTCCTTCAAGACCACAAGTCCATGTTCAAGTTTACAAGGCAAAACCATTCTCCGATTTAGCAAACATGTAACTTTACACACATAGTGAATTTCTCAATACTCCACCAACATAACCAACATCATATAAGCACCCTCTCATGCACATAATATATTAAATCATAAGCATAAACACTTACCAAAGTGTGCAAGATGATGATCTTGGCCAAAAGGATGAAAGCCTAGGGTTTGTGGAAATGTTGAGAAAATTCTAGAAAAGGCATGGGTGTCCAAAATGACTAAAAATCTGATTTCTCTCATATATATATAGGCCCCTTTAAGTCTCCCTTATCCAATTTTTGGCATTTAATACATGGTTGATTAGTCAAAATGGACAAATATTGGAAGAATGGGTCAATTTCCATGTTGGGCCATGTCTTCTTGTTGATTTTGGGCTTCACTTTGGGCCCAATGATGCAAGACTTATTCATGTACATAAATTAATGTATAATTCATCAAATCTCCCATGTTTTACTAATTCCATAATTGTACACGTAGTCGCATAAGTTCGACAACATATGAATATTTCACCTCCTACAAAGGTCTAATCCCATGCACTAGGCCCAATATCATTTATTTCATCAATAACCTTACAAAGTACATACTTTTGACTCTCGACACTTAAATAACCATTGTTCAACGTCGTCACATAGGGTTTAGTAGGTACGGGGTGTTACATAATTAACATAAGCATACAACTCAATATTGATTCTCAACTGGAATTGCAATTATAGAATAAAATAAAATTGATAGAATAGGAACTGAGAGTAGAAAGGGGGATGAGAGGCTAGAGAGAATGGGGATGAGAAAATGCAGACATCACATAACAATTACCTGCTACAATATTCTTGGTACCTCTTACTTATAAATATTCTTACTTCTATTTCTTGTGCTCCACTCATAATCAGTTAGCCTTGTTGAGGGTATTTTAATTTTGTTGCTGCGCCTCACACATTTTGTAACACCCTAGGCTGATGTGGCTGCTTTGCTGACTTGTACAGTTGACTGTACTCCTTTATCTGATGTGGTCATAGTAATTTATTCCGTCAAAAGACAAAGAAGAAACATGCAAAGATAACAACACTCCATGGATAGTTTCTTCAGTGTCTGATGATCAAAAGCCTTTGATGAGAATTAAGAAGACGTTCTTTCCATCAAAAGCAGAAGAAGAAGCATGCAAAGCTAACAACACTCCATGGGTAGTGAATTGAAAACTAATAGAGATAAGGGACATTTACCCTGCCCCGAAAATTGATCTGAAAAACCCGTGGTAGATCAAGAAAAAGATTACACAAGAAGAGGTCGTTCTAGGAATGGTGGTGGTTCCATTTTTTGAGATGTTTAAGTACATTCTTCAATACTGGAAATTGGATATGGCCAAAAGTTTGGTGAAGGGGTGCGGAGTGTGTGTTGATGTTTGGGATGTAACAGAGGAGAATGATCCCAAGAAGTATGAAGCTGAAGCTAAGAGTGTTCGCTTTAGGAAGCTTCATAATGATGATTATTCTCTATCGAGCACAGTATTGTTCAACGATCACAGATTAGGTGTTGATGATGAAATTGGGCTATATTGGGATACTACGTCTACAAGTTTATTGTTCAAATTACTTTCTAAGGTTCATGATTCATTTGTGATTGAGGGGCTGTCACCAATTAGCTTACTTTGTTTTATGTTCAAATTACTTTCTCTGGTCGGTGTATGGTGCAAATTTTGTAAATGATTCAAGAATTAGAACCAAAATTAAAAATAATACTATATCATAGCCTTGATTCAAGAACTGTATAATTGAAAGATACTGATTCATTTGTGATTACGGGCTGTCACCAATTAGCTTGGGATATCTTCAAGTTTTATGTTCGAATTACTTTCTCAGGTTGATAAATAGTGCAAATTCTGTAAAGAATCATGACCAAAATATCATAGCTTTGTAGAAGTTGGAATATATGATGATTATAATATTTGGATTCTGGACTATAATGATTCTTTCAGATACCCAAAATTGTGTCTGCTTAATCAGCTTTTCAGTACTTGTATTTGCAAGAAAAGATTGGCCGACATTTCTGGTCCAATCTTTATTAAGAAAAGATTTTAAGTTCATCTGTTTGCTCTCTATTAAAGATCTTTTGCTAAAATGCATGATTGTACTGTTTTGAATGTCTTGGTTATGACTTGTGACAACGTTCGATGAAGCAAAAGTATCCCATAATTTATACATACTAAAAACGTAAAATGTCATTAATGTAATTCAAATGGTAAGAAGTTATCTACCTTACTTTCTGGAATACTAATCAAAATGGTATATACTCCCTCTCTTCAAAATTACTTCGTCACTTATTTCCTAATTGAATTTCTATTTCTACTTGTCATTTTTGACATATTAAGAAAAGACAACTTTTTTTCCCTATTTCACCCTTAACATTAATTCTTTATTCTCTAAACTAATTTCAAGACATAATAGTAACCATCAATTAATAAGGTATTATGGTAAAATAGTTATGTTAATAATTGTTTTCTTAATGGGTGTGTCAAGTCAATATGTGAAAAGTAAATTCGAACAGGGGGAGTAGTAGGGAATCAATTAGCAGAACCTATGAGTTGGGAATATGGTAATCACGTGCGTTCCATTTGATATAACAGCCTATAAATAAACACTACGCCTAAAGTTCAGAAATCAGTTTAACAGTTGAAATAATCTCTCTCTCTCTCTCTCTGTTTCCCACTAAAATTCTCTCACATATTTCCAGCTCAATTCTTCAGCCATTGACAGTTTCATCGTCAATGGCTGATCAAAATAAGCCTTTGACAACCATGAAGAAGACGATCTTTTACAATTTCTTTCCATCAAAAGATGAAGAAGAAGCCTGTGAAGCTAACACCACACCGTGGGTAGTGAATCAAGAACAAGTGGAGATAAGGGACATATACCTGTGGCAGATCAAGAAAAATATCACCCAGGAAGAACTCGTTTAAATAGGTCTTGTGATTCCATTTTTTGAGTCATTTGAGTTAAATCTTCGATACTGGAATCTGCCTGATGGCAACAATTAGTGAATGAGATCTGGTGGAATGTTGTCTTGTGGGATTTAACTGAGGAGAACGACCCTAAGAAGTATGATGGAACTCTTCGAATTTATAGATTAAAGAAGACGGGGAAGGATGACTATTTTCTACAATGGCTTCAATTGTTTATTGATCGTGGATTGGGTGTTGGTGATGAAATTGGTACTAGAGTGTACGATTCATACACGCAGTGGAAGCATAGTCATGGATCACAGACTTACATAATTACATGATAATATAAAATCAAAACGAAAAACAGAAAGCTACTTACTTGTCGAAGCTTTCACACAACTGATTCAACGCCTTGCTTGTCATGGAATCCAGGTCTGCAGCCTTCTACTACTTTCTGACTAACTTTTTAATCAAAAACTTGTGTGGGCAAGAGATTTATTTTCTGGAAAAAGGATGATGATTTCTGATGAAAACCAACCCCTTTTATCCCCAATTTCTACGGAAGAAAAGGGAGAGGAAGAGTTAGGCGTTTTTCAACTATTGAAAGCACCATAAAGGATAAAACCTTTTTTGCCTTTTAAGAGAAATGTTTATGTCCTTTAATAATCAAAAAACTTTTTTGTATTAAATAGAAATATTTAATTACATAAATATTTTTTCTATTTTAAAAACAACACGTTTTACTTGTTTCAATACTCCTTCTCTTTTCTAAATTTGATTAATTAATCAGGCATAGTAGGGACCGCAGATTTATTAACTGGGGCTTCTAATTATGATATTAATTCACAAATGAATGAATTACCATATCACAATAAATTACAAATTACTCCACTAAAAATATGTAATTGCATTCCTCGATTTAATTTCGAAATCTACCATTACACCTTATTTAACTCTCCATGTTAGAATTACCGACACCAATCAATTGAATCAAATTTCTAAAAAATTTAACTCATTGACTAATTTAATCATTTATTATTATACTTAACTTATTTCACATGACGGATATAAAATCCACCTGCAGGGTTTTCACTTGAAAATTTATAAGTAACCATAAAGGGATGTCTTCTATCTCAAGTCATGGTTCTGTCAACTAATTATCATTTCACTAAGTGATTTGTCATCATCCAATCTATTAGGAATATATTGACTCATAAAAGAGTCTCACCTTTTAATGGATTAAAATAATAAATCAAACTACATAGATCATAATAATTATATCAAGATTAAGAGTATAAGTACATGTAATGAACTAGAGAAGTTGTTTATTAAATATTAAGAATATAAATGAGCATCTCTAATTAGTCCGTTCAATACTGACGAAATGTACTAGCATAAGAAGTTGGAATATTACCACTCCCATAATTAAGATCAAATTATTTTTAATCTTGTGCTATAATCATCAAGATATTTGTCCTACTTCATCTTTGATTGTGAACACTAATTTATAACTTATGAGAACCGACAATTTTAAGCTTTCGTGCATGAGTTAAATAACTCCATACACAAAATCGTCTACTATATAAGTAAAGGACACAAATGTTTACACAATGATCTATTCAAATAAAGACTTTATTAAATTAAGTAAATAAAATAAATTGTCTTTACATAGGATAAAAATATACTACTATAACATAAACCACATGGTTAATAGTATATACTAACAATCTCCCACTTAGACTCAAAACCATGCATGCACAATTTTAACACCCATTTCTTACACATGCTTATCAAAGACCTTCTAAGTTAATCCCTTTGTAAATGGGTCCACCAAATTGTTCTTCGACTCAATCTTCAAAACTCTCACATCACCCATTTGAGTTATATCTCTAATCAAGTAATATTTTCTCTCAATATGCTTACTTCTTTTATGGCTCCGTGGTTCTTTCGAGTTTGCAACCGCACCACTATTATCACAATAAAGTGAGAGTGGTGCTTGAACCAAAGGAACCACTCCAACCTCTCTCAAAAATTTACCGAGCCAAACAGCCTCCTTAGCTGCCTCAGAGGCAGCTACATATTCGGGTTCTATGGTGGAATCAGCAACATGATTACTTGATCCTCCAGACTATAGCTCCATCTCCTAAAGTAAACACATATCCTGAGGTAGATTTTCTAGAATCTTTATCTGACTGAAAGTCTGAATCTGTATACCCAATAAGTTCAAGACCGCTAGAGTGAAAAACAAGAATGTAATCCCTAGTCCTTTTCAGGTACTTAATTATATGCTTAACCTCAGTCCAATGTTCTTGAACAGGATTAGACTGAAATCTTCTAACCATGCCAACAGCAAAACAAATATCAGGTTTGGTTCACAACATAGCATACATGAGACTCCCTATAGCAGAAGCATAAGGGACCGCCTTCATTCTCTCTATCTCATCAGCCACTTTGGGTGATTGATCCTTTGATAGAGTAATTTCATTCCTAAAGGAAGGAATCCATTTTTGGAATTTTGCATGCTAAATATCGCAAGAATAGTGTCAATATAAAGTGCTTGAGATAAGCCTAACATCCTTTGCTTGTGATATCGCATGAGCTTGATCCCAAGGATATGAGTCGTTTCTCCCAAATCTTTCATATCAAAATGCGAGGACAGCCACTCCTTAACGGAATTCAACATGCTCACATTATTCCCTATAAGCAAGATGTCATCTACGTACAGAATCAAAAATGCTACTCTGTCTCCGTCCCATTTTTTATAGATGCATGACTCGTTTTCACATTGATCAAAACCAAAACTATTAATCAAATTGTCAAAACAAGTATTCCATACCCTAGATGCTTGTTTCAATCCATAAATGGATTTGTTAAGTTTACAAAACATGTGTTCATTACCACTTTCTAAGAAACTTATTGGTTGCGCCATATAAATGCACTCATCAAGACTTCCATTTAGGAAAGTCGTCTTGACATCAATTTGTCAAATCTCATAATCATAATGAGTAGTAATGGATAAGAGAATCCTAATGGATTTAAGCATAGCTACCGGCGAAAAAGTTTCCTCATAATCAATTCCTTCTTTTTGAGTAAACCCTTTTGTAACAAGCCTTGCCTTAAAAGTTTGCACTTTTCCATCCACACCTCTCTTTTTCTGATAGATCTATCTACAGCCAATGGATTTGACTCTTGTAGGTGGTTCTACAAGATCCCATACTTGATTAGAGTACACAGACTCCATTTCAGATTTCATAGCAACAATCCACATTTCAGCATTTTTGTCCTGTAGTGCTTCGGCGTAATTAAGGGGTTATCTATTAGGCTCCTCAGGGATTCTATCGTATGATTCTCCCAAGAGCGAAAATTGTAAAGGTTTTCTAATAATTCTCCCACTACGGCGACTAGTCACTACAGGATTCGCTACATCTGGAATGAAATTCTAAACACCTTGAATGTCTTCCTACACAATGGCAGGTTGCTGTTTGCTCTTGTGAAACCTCTTGCCTATTGACATTTCTCCCACTATGTGGATGCAGTGGTATGTCAATAACGGTTTTCAAAATTTGTTCTTGTGTTTCATTATTCGTTATTCTATTGCTCAATTCCTATAAAATGAGTTTACTTTTAGGAACATGGTTCATTAAATAATCCTCTTCTAGAAATCTAGCATTTGTTGAGACAATTACCTTCTGTTCCTTAGGACAATAAAATAAACCCCTTTTCATTCCTTTTGGATATCCAATAAAAATGCATATTTCTGTCCTAGATTCCAATTTATCAGTTTTCCCTTTTAGCACATGTGTTGGACAACCCCAAACCCGAATATGTCGTAGACTAGGCTTGCGCCCACTCCACAATTCA
Source organism: Capsicum rhomboideum (assembly GCA_031232105.1). Lineage (NCBI taxonomy): Eukaryota > Viridiplantae > Streptophyta > Magnoliopsida > Solanales > Solanaceae > Capsicum > Capsicum rhomboideum. The sequence continues at coordinate 157,263,200 of CP124714.1, forward strand.
GATGGGGTTAAAGGTATTGACTTTGAAGGAAACAAGTTCAGAATATAATTTGTTGTTTCTAATGCATACCCCCAAAAGGAAAAAGGCAAATCTAAATAACTTAACATTGATCTAACCATTTCCATAAGAGTTTTATTTCTTCGTTCTGCCACACCATTTTTTTGTGGTGTTCCCTGAGAAGAATATATATATGTAATTTCTGATTCTGATAAGTACTTAATGAATTTCATAGAAAGGTATTCACCACCATGATCAGATCGTAATGTACGGATATGTTTATTATGTCGCTTTTCCATTTCTATCTTAAATTCCTTGAATTTTTCAAAGCATTCAAATTTACGGTGCAACAAATAAATGTATCTATATTTTGAGTAATCATCTGTGAAAGTCACAAAATATTCAAAACCACCTCTTGCTTGTATATTCATAGGACCATACAAATCAGAATGGATTAATTCTAACTTATTACCAGCTCTATTTTCTTTGGAAGGAAAAGGTCTCTTGGTCATTTTTCCTTCTAAACAGGATTCACAAGTTGGAAGTGCCTCCACTTTCAATGAACTCAAAGTCCCATCCGACACCAACCGTGAGATCCTATTTATGTTAATATGACCTTGACGTAGGTGCCATAAGTATGTTTCACTCAATTCAGAAATATGTTTTCTTTTATGTGATTGATCAACATTATTAAGTTCCATTTTTTGTAGCATATTATGGGAAACATCAAATACAAACAGATCATGTATTCTAGGAGCAGAAATAATAAAATGCTTATTAAACTTAATAATTGCACAATTATTAGCAAAATAAACATTGTAACCAGCATCTATTATTTTTTAAACTGAAAGTAAATTCCTTTTTATAGAAGGTACATAGAGAACATTATTTAAAGTCAAAATTCTAGAACTACTGAACGAAATGGAAATATTTCCTATAGCTAAGGCTGGTGCTGGTTCCCCATTTGCTTGAAACACACTGAGTTCATTTTCACTTAGGCGTCGTGTTTCCTGAAACCCCTGCAAAGAAATGCAGATATGATTAGTGGCTCCCGAATCTATAGCCCAAAACTGGATAGAAACAGCCGCTAAAAATGTTTCAACGACATATGAAAAAGAAGTACCTTGTTTCTGATCTTTGCTATGTAGCCGGGGCACTGTTTCTTGTAGTGACTAGGTTGCTTGCAATGATTGTACTTGCCCTTCGGCTTAGCCACACCACCATTAGCACCTAAAACCTTACGGGGCTTCTTCTTTTTCTTTTCACCTTTCGTCTTAGAAGTCGAAGACGAAGGTTTGTCAACCATGAATGCCGCAGGAAGAGCTTGTTGCTTAATGATAGATTTTGCCGCTTATAGTTCATTCAGCAGTTTTGCAAGGGACAAGTCCATCTTATTCATATTATAATTTAAGCGAAACTGCTGAAAACTGTCCGGCAGAGTCTGTAGGACCATCTCTACTTGAGATTCCTTATCAATAACTGCACCAAGAATTTCCAGCTCTTTCAAAAAACTCATCATCTTACGAATGTGCTCCCTCACCGATGATCCTTCAACCATTTTTGCGGTCAAGAGGGCTTTAATGGTCGTCTGCTTTGCAGCACAATTTTGCTCACCGAACATCTCTTTGAGAGATTCAAGCATAGCGTAAGCAGAAGTCATGGACTGATGTTGATGCTGCAGCACATTTGCCATGGAGGCAAGAATGTAGCATCTTGCCATCTCGTCATCCTTAACCCACTTATCATAGGCTTTAGTCTCATCATCAGTGGGATCAGCTAGCTTAATGGGGCATTCCTCAACCAGCACAAATTTAAAGCCCTCAGCAATAAGAACAATGTCCGAATTCCATTTCCAGTCAACATAATTAGGGCCTTCCAGTTTATTTTGATTCGGGATAGAGGTTAAGGGATTGAATGAGGACATGCTTAATCTGTTATATGATTAAAACAAATCATTACACATGCAATAGAATAATTAAATTCATAAAAACACATCACATATATAATCATGCACATAAACAGTTAGATTCGTTAGTGAAATTTAAATATTCAAGCAAATATACATGCAATGTCAGATATATTATCCTTTAAATAAAACAGAACCAACTCAGTTAGAGAATAAAATGTTAATCTAAAATAGATAAATATCACATTTCATAAGTCTTTGTACCATTGAACCAACATGTAACTTAGTTGGAAAGTTAATACAAGTCATCAAAACAAGAGATTAAAACAGTATTATACTATATAAGTTTATCCGATGGGGAAGATGACCTATGTCAACATGTAAACTTACATAAATTACTGTTATTAACCACTGGAAATCAGGAATGAAACCTATCACCACTGGTTTGCAAAAAATAATTTTTCCAGAATTTGTAATTTTTCAGAAAACACAAAAATGCCCAAAAATCCATCAAAATGACTCTGAATGGCCAAAAAAGGGACTACGTCAAAATTTTTGTGTGTATTGCTCAGTGGGTCATTTCCGATGTACCTACCAAATTTCAGGCCATTTGGAGTTCGTTAAAAATTAAAAAACTCTAAAACCGACCAAATTGGCAATCAACGCCAAGGCTACTTGCGAGGGTCAGCAGGGCTGCCCAAATTGCTTGGCCTTACAACTAAGCTACTTGTTAAGGCATGTAAGTAAAGAACGCAGTTGGGTAGATTCAAAATTCATTATGATTTTTCCCTCAATTCAGAGAATCAATTTAGGCATTTGTAAGCAAAACTGCTTGCGAGGGTGAGATGGACTACCGAGGCAGCTTTGCTTTGCCACCACACTTCTTGTTAAATCATGTGAGTAACGACTATGGTTGGGTATAGTTATACCTTTTAACAGTTTGACCTTGTCCAGAAAAACAGTTTTCAGGAAATTCATAAAAGCAAATACATGTTGTATTATAAACTCTTAAAATCCAAAAAAGAAGTACATGATAAAACGAAATTGTAGATGTCAATCAAACATGAAATTCAATAATTCAATAAATATCGAAACTCTAGAATTCAATTAATCATGAAATTCCAGAAAATAACTAATTCATAAACTGTATGAATATAGATTTCCAGAAAATTCTATTATCATTAAAAACATGGTTAACAACCATCAAACAACATGATTTATACATCTATTTTACTAACAAAATATGTATAATAATCATGAAATTCTTATTACATTATCAGTTAAATGTAAGAAGACTCGTGATACCAATTACTAGAGTGTACGATTCATACGTGCAGCGGTAGCATAGTCATGGATCACAGACTTACATAATAACATGATAATATAAAATCAAAACGAAAACAGAAAGCTACTTACTTGTCGAAGCTTTCATACAACTGATTCAACGCCTTGCTTGTCACGGAATCCAGGTCTGTAGCCTTCTACTACTTTCTGACTAACTTTTTAATCAAAAACTTGTGCGGGCAAGAGATTTATTTTCTGGAAAAAGGATGATGACTTCTGATGAAAACCAGCCCCTTTTATCCCCAATTTCTACTGAAAAAAAGGGAGAAGAAGAGTTGAATGTTTTTCAACTATTGAAAGCATCATAAAGGATAAAACTTTTTTGTCTTTTAAGACAAACGCTTATGTCCTTTAATAATCAAAAAACATTTTTGTATTAAATAGAAATATGTAATTACATAAATATTTTTTCTATTTTAAAAACAACATGTTTTACTTGTTTCAATACTCCTTTTCTTTTTCCAAATTTGATTAATTAATCAGGCATAGTAGAGACCGCAGATTTATTAACTGATGCTTCCAATTAAGATATTAATTTGCAAATGAATGAATTACCGTATCACAATAAATTACAAATCATTCCACTAAAAATATGTAATTGCACTCCTCGATTTAATTTCAAAATCTACCATTACACCTTATTTAACTCTCCATGTTAGAATTACCAACTCCAATCAATTGAATCAAATTTCTGAAAAAATTTAACTCATTGACTAATTTAATCATTTATTATTATACTTAACTTATTTCACATGACGGATATAAAATCCACCTGCAGGGTTTTCACTTGAAAATTTATAAGTAACCATAAAGGGAAGTCTTCTATCTCAAGTCATGGTTCTATCAACTAATTATTATTTCACTAAGTGATTTGTCATCATCCAATCTATTAGGAATATATTGACTCATAAAAGAGTCTCACCTTTTAATAGATTAAAATAATAAATCAAACTACATAGATCATAATAATTATATCAAGATTAAGAGTATAAGTACATGTAATGGACTAGAGAAGTTGTTTATTAAATATTCAGAACATAAACGAACATCTCTAATTGGTCCGTTCAATACATACAAAATGTACTAGCACAAGAAGTTGGAATATTACCACTCCCATAATTAAGATCAAATTATATTTAACCTTGTGTTACAATCATCAAGATGTTGTCCTACTTCATCTTTGATTGTGAACATTAATTTATAACTTATAAGAACCAACAATTTTAATCTTCCGTGCATGAGTTAAATAACTCCATACACAAAATCGTCGACTATATAAGTAAAGGACACACATGTTAACACAGTGATCTATTCAAATAAAGACTTTATTAAATTAAGTAATAAAATAAAGTGTCTTTACATGGGATGAAAATATACTATTATAACATAAACCACATAGTTAATAGTATATCCTAACAATTGGGCAGTATTGGGAACCAAGGTCTTCAACATTTATGTTCAATCTACTTTCTAAGTTTCGTGATTCAAAAATTAGAACCAAATAATGATATTATATCATAGCCTTTATTCAAGAACTGTATAAGTGAATGATATTGATTCATTTGTCACCAATTAGCTTATTGAAGTTGGGATATCTTCAGGAAGTAAGTGTTTGGTGCAAAATTCTGTAAATGATTCAAGAATAAGGACAAAATAACGTAGCTTGTAGAAGTTGGAAATTCAAGTCTGTTAACTGGGTCGGGCCGGACCGGGCCGACCCGGCTCCAGTTCGTTAAATTTTACCGGTCTCGGGCCGGGTCCGGTCCGGTCGTGACTCTTACCAGGCCGGGCCGAACAGGAACAATTCCACCAACGGCCCATCACCGGCCCATTTAATATTTTTGCCCGTTCTTAATGGGCCGGGCCAGGTTAGGTAACCGAGCCAGATTAATGGGCCGGTTTACCGAGTCCCGACTAAAAAAAAAAAGTATTTTGAACCTTGATTGTTTTTTAATATACATTCAATATATACTACTTTAAAGAATATACATACATATATACATTCAATATATACTACTTTATAGAATATACTTACTTTAAAGAATATTCATACATATTATACATTCAATATATACTATTTTTTTTTTTTACATACATAATATACATTCAATATATATTATTTTAAAGAACATATATACATATAAACATTCAATATATACTACTTTAAAGAATATACATACATATATATACATTCAATATATACTACTTTATAGAATATACATACTTTAAAGAATATTCATACATATTATACATTCAATATATATTATTTTAAAGAATATGCCTACATAATATACATTCAATATATATTAAATTAAAGAATATACATACATATATACATTCAATATATACTACTTTAAAGAATATACATACATATATATACATTCAATATATACTACTTTATAGAATATACATACTTTAAAGAATATTCATACATAATATACATTCAATATATATTATTCTAAAGAATATACATACATATATACATTCAATATATACTACTTTATGGAATATACATATGTATGTACATTCAATTTATACTATTTTATAGAATATACATTTAATATATTCAACAACATATACTACTACTTAATAAAATGTACATACATACATACATACATACATACATACATACATACATACATACATATATATATATATATATATATATTCATTATACTACTAATTAAAAGAATATATATACAATATATTCAACAACATATACTAAAGTATTACTTAATAGAATATACATGAAATATATTCAACAACATAAACTACTATTTAAAAGAATATGCATACAATATTCAACAACATATACTTCTTAAAAGAATAATACTTCAATATATTTAAGTATTGACATATACTATTTAAAAGTTAAACTTATATAGAATTTTTATATGTCAATACTTGTTTAAGTAATATTTGCTAATATTATTTTTCAATATATATTTTTTTAAGTTTAAGTAAACTTTGATAATATTAAATTAAAAGTATTGAATTCATACAAGATATTCAATTTAAATTTTAAATGGAAAAATTATGTAAAGAGTAAATGAACTTAATATTTGATTGATTGCAAAATGTTTCAAAACTTACAAGTTACAAGGTTGCAATTACATTTCACTAATTTCACAAAGTTAAATTGAAAAATGAAAATTCAATTGATTAATTGTAAATTCTACAAAATTTTCATCATTTTTTCCAATTCACTCCGGTTAACATTAACGGGAATTGGCTGTGGATTGTCAAAATCAATGGCACCAAAGCCATGCATTGGACTTGATTGTGCTGAATGCTCTCTTGAAGTCATTATTTCTTCAAGATCTTCTTCGTCTTCCGGCTCCACGAACATTCCTTGATTTCTTCGTTCTGCTCTAAACCAGTCTCTAAGGCAAACTAAAACATTCATGGCATTGCCAATGAGTGTCGGTTGTCTTCAATCTGCTGTCGTCCTTGACTAAAAGCGCTCTCTGATGCAACGGTTGACATTGGAACATTCAATATATCTCTAGCTAATCTTGAAAGTACAGGATATTGTCTTTCATTATTCTTCCAGCGTGTTGATTCTACCTCTAGGATCCTCTGTAGGCTACATAAGATAATACTTAAGCTCTTCCCGACTTACGGTTCTTTGCGATGAAGGCTGCTGTAACACCCCGTACCTTCCCAACCCTACTTGACGACGTTGAATAATGTTTACTTGGGTGTCGAGAGCTATAAGTATGTATTTGGTAATGGTAACGATGAAAAAATTGAAATTTGGCCTCGTACGTGTGATTAGCCTTTCATAAGAGGTGCTTTGTGATTTTCGTGGAGCATTTGTGGGGTTCAAAATGAGGCTAAGAGGACCTCCAAACACAGGATATTAAGGGTAAGAAGTAAGTTAAAGAATAAGACTTGAAGTATCTAACCAAACCCGCAAAGAAAAGTCGAAAAATAAAATTTTCAGAAAAACTAAGGGTGGGGCGTGCCAGGCCGCTCTGGGACAAAATTTTTAGCCCATAGGCAGCAAGCTGGCCGCCCAAGGGCGTGCCAGGATGGTTTTGGCCACTTTTCAAAGTTGGAAATTTTCTTAAGTCCCAAGTGTGCCCGAAGACGTACCGGGCCGATTTTTGCCACGTTTCTTCTACAACCATGAGCATATACATGAAGTGAGTAAAGTAGTATATTGGTGTGATTATGTTATTAAACTTTTTATTTTCATATAAGTGTAAATTATGGGATTTTGGCCGATTTGTTGTTGTGAGGTGTATTGAAGTAATTTGATGGAATAATTGTGATGTTGTGGTGATGAAGAGTGGAAAGTATGAACTTGGTGTGACATGCTAATGGTTTATGATATTTTGGTCAATGTTGGGAATATTGTGGGATTATTGGTATGATAATTTCATCAATGGTATTGTCAAGGGGGAAATGACATTTTAAAGGCAAACATGTAACTCATTGACGTTATGTGCATTTGTAAGGTAGTTGGTGGTTAATGTAAATCCCGTTATGTATTTGTGTTGTAGAGCGAAACACAAGGAAGGAGCGGGACATTGTATGCATATCTAAGATTATATATTCGTATTGAGAATACGAGGTATGTAAGGTTACTCTTTTCGTATTCTTCTGCGGCATATAGTGTAAACCTTGTTATTGTACTTACTCAATTCCGAAATATCCTAAGGCACCTCATTTCATGTTATCATCTATTATTACTCATATATACTTCATTCTTGATCTATTGTCATTCATGTATCACATAATTATGGACATGGTTCCAAGATCCAATAATGTTATGTTCCAAAGCTTCCAATAATGTTACAATTATAAAGTATCAATCTCATGAACGTAAAGGCATAAAGTAAGCACCTATGTGTCTCCAATAATGACATACTCACCGAATGGACTATTTCCAAGACTAAATGAGTAATGTTGTGAAGAGAAGTGATGTGTTCTTGGGTGGTATCCTATGGGGTTAAAATACCTCGCATGGGTCAATCCCAATATCTATGGGTGGTATCCCATGGGGTTAAAATACCTCGCATGGGTCGATTTCGCTTCTACGGGTGGTATCCCAGGGGCAAAAGGGAAAGCCTAGCATGGGTCGATCCCGAAAACTGTTGCTTACCCACTGATCAGCTTGGGGTCCGGGCATTGTAAGAATGGAAGGATGAGAAGTGAGTGATGAAGGGAATGAATGAGCATAAAAGTAAAAGAAGTAATTCATCGAATCTACATATTTCCATACGTACAGAGTGATGACTTATCCATATTGGTTCTTTAATTATATTTGATTCCATTAAAGTTTTGATGTATCATAGAGTTTCTTATGGCCTTACATACTCAGTACTTTCTTCGTACTGACCCCTCTTGGGGGATTTACCTTACTTGCTGCAGGCACAGGCACTAGTAGACCTCCCCAGTAGGCTGCAGGACATCTGTTGATCTTTGGTGAGCTCCAGTTGGTTCGGGGCTTTTCGGGTCTCTTATGTACATTTGTTTTGGTACTGTAATGTTATGTAAAGCGGGGACTTGTCCCGAAATTAAGATGTTTATGTGTGTACTTCTATTAGAGGCTTTTGTAGACCGATGTGGGTATGTAACGTAAGAGATGTATGTCAACCTTGACTTGATGGCCACAACGGCCAAGTTTCTTAGTTATAAGGTTCCATGATTTCCACTCTTAGCATTTTATGTCTTTACGAGGTGGTGACTATCTTATAGTATGCATATGATTGAGCATGAGTAAAGATTGGTTCTCTCGGGCCTTATCGGTTTCGGGTGCCAGTCCACCCCGTTAGGATATGGGGCGTGACAAAAGTCGTATCAAAGCAGGTTGTTCTAAGGGTGTCTACAAAGCCGTGTCTGAGTAGAGTCTTACTTATCGATGTGTTGTGCACCACATTTATAAGTAGGAGGCTACGGGACATTTAGGATGTTGTTTCATTCCTTCATTTCTAGATCGTGCATTAGAGCTGAAGTTATAGATGTACTTGATTCTGACCACAAACATCGTTGTTCTTGTATATTATAGAAAATGCTGATGACAAGAAGAGGTCGAGGTAAAAGTAAGAGAATAGAAAGAATTGCTGGAGAAGGAACTAGTAGAGCCCTACCTGAACCAATTAATCAAGGCGGCGCTGAACTAGAGATGGCGTCACAGGCTTCTTCTACTCTTTCATTTTCAGAAGAGTCAAGAGGAAGAGAAGAACCTGCGGAACCACCAGTAAATACTACCGATCAGGACTTAAAGAAGCAGTAAAGATGTTGACCAGAATAGTTGTTGCACAGGTTCAGGGACAAGGTGGTCTGATGACAGGTGATGATAGTGCAGCGAGAACAGCTAGTCGACGGACCCAGGATTTCTTGAAATTAGATCCTCCTACATTCACTGGATCAGAACTGAATGAAGATCCACAAGACTTTATAGATCAGATTCAAAGGGTCTTAGATGTTATGCATATAACTGGGGTAGAAACAGTTGAACTTGTTGCATACAGATTGAAAGGAGAGGCGATATTGTGGTACGAAGATTGGAAGAAATCTCAGGGTGTCGGTCCAAATCCACCTATTTGGGAAGAATTTAAAGTGGCTTTCCTTGATCACTACCTTCCTTATGAGATCCGTGAGGCTCGTGTGGATCAATTCTTGAATCTACGTCAGGGTAATCTTAGTGTCAGAGAATACAGTTTGCAATTTAATTCTTCGGCCCGATATGCTCCCAATGTAGTGGCTACGATGACAAATAGAGTCCATAGATATGTGGACAGGTTGGAGCCATATTTGGTACGAGATTGCACTATTGCTGCCTTAAACAAAGATATGGATATAGCGAGAATTCAAGCCTTCGCCCAGAAAATGGAGGACCAAAGACAGAGAAGAAGGGTACATGAATCTGAACGAGGACAGTCCAAAAGAGCTAGACCTATGGGACAGTCTATGGTGTCCCAAGGCGAATCTAGACCCCAAATGTTTCCTAGACCACCGAGACCGTTATTTTCCTATTCCGCAGCAGGCACTCAAGCTCAATTCCAAGGGTTTAGAGGTAGTAATGTTGGGCAGAGGAGTGGGATTCGAGGGTCGCATACTACGGGATTTTCTCATCAGCCATGTCAGCAGTGTGGACGGTTTCACTTAGGTGAATGTCGGCGTGGGTCAAATGTTTTCTTTTGGTGTGGTATGACGGGGCATATGATGAGAGACTGCCCACGAAGGGGCTTGGGTAATGTGGCGCGACCTGTGGGATCAACCGTTGCATCATCATCATCGGTTCCTTCCCTAGGCAGAGGTGTACAGCCGACAGGTCGTGGTAGAGGTGCTAGAGGAGCAGCCAGTTCCAGTGGAACTCAGAATCGTACTTATGCTCTAGTAGACTGGCAGAATTCAGAGGCATCTCCTGACGTAGTCACAGGTACATTATCCATATTTTCATATAATGTATATGCATTGATTGACCCAGGTTCTACATTTTCCTATGTTACTCCATTGGTTGCTGCGAAATTTGCAAAAGCACCAGAATTATTAATTAAGTCAATTGAAGTGTCTACACCGGTTGGTGAATATATTATTGTAAAAAGAGTATATCATAACTGTGTGGTAACTATGTGTGGTCATGATACACATGCCGATCTCATTGAATTAGACATGGTGGATTTTGATGTGATCATGTGAATGGATTGGTTGGCCTCTTCTTATGCCACGATAGATTGTCGGGCCAAGAAGGTGCAATTTTGCTTTCTACAAGAAAATGTTCTTGAATGGAAGGGTAATGTAGGGGCACCACGAGGAAGATTTATTTCCTATTTGAAAGCCAGAAAAATGATTGCTAAGGGTTATATATGTCATTTAGTACGGGTGAAAGATACTGAAGTGGAACCACTAACTCCGCGGTCGGTTCCAGTGGTCAATGAATTTCTGGATGTATTTCCAGAAGATCTTCCAGGCTTACCCCCAGAACGGGAAGTAGAATTTGGCATTGATGTGATTCCAGGCAGTCAGCCTATTTCTATTCCCCCAAATAGAATGGCTCCAGCAGAACTGCGTGGATTGAAGGAGCAGTTGAAAGATTTGCTGGACAAGGGCTTCATCAGGCCTAGTATGTCCCCGTAGGGTGCGCCGGTATTATTTTATCACGCCCCGAATCCCATCGGGACGTGATTGGCACTCGAAGCCGATAAGGCCCGAGAGAACCAATCTTTACTCATATATATTCTCATATGTATGCTCATGTATGAATATCATCTTATCTCATGTATTTAAATATCAATAACGGAATGCATGGCAACATAAGCAATATATGCAACTTAGCCGTTAAGGCCATTTCGTCAAAATGAATGTATATCTTTTACTTTCATGCTACCCCACATATGTCTACAAAGCCTCTAACAGATACATGACCACGTCTATACAATATTTACAAATGCCAAAATCTACTATACATATGTGACTTGGGAAGCCCCGAAGCAACTGGAGCTCACCAATAATCTGCGGATATCTCAGCACCTACTGCGGAGATCTACTAACACCTGTGCCTGCAGCATGTAAGGTAAGTCCCCCAAGAGGGGTTAGTACGAATAAAGTACTGAGTATGTAAGGCCAGATGAAACTAGAATAGCACACAAGTACTTCCAAGAAATTAAGCGTAAGAGAATAATCAATATGGATATACCTTCGTCCTGAATATGTGGAATCATGTTCATTACTTCTATTATTTCATTACTCGGTCATTCAGTCGCATCATCATCATCATTATCATAACCTTTAATTTTTTTATGTATTCATGCAAGGGATATAGTCTCATCTCTTTTACAACTGTCTTTGTTATTATCCACTCCACTAGTTAGTGATGCATACTATCTTATAGATCATCATCTTATAAGTGAGTATATAATTCCAAGCCTCCACCTTTGGTGGGATATAATATATATGTATGTATTACCGGGCCTCCACATTAGTGGGATATAATATATATGTATATAGTACCGGGCCTCCACATTAGTGGGATATAATATATGTATATAGTACCGAGCCTCCACATTAGTAGGATATAATATATGTGTATATAGTACCGGGCCTCCACCTTGGTGGGATATATATATATGTATAGCATTGAGATTGTTCCATCTTAACTTATACCCTTTTAGTTTGTGATTCATACTCAAAGAAACATAAAGGAACCATATGCACATCTTTTCCTTTCCATACTTATAAGAGTGACACATTAGAGTTCATGACCTTAATTGAGACACACACTTACATGAGATTGACATCTTCATTGATGAGGAATAATTAATTAACTTGCACCTCACCTTCGTATTACTCTTATGAGATTGATACTTCAACTTATGAGAGATTAACACATCTACTTATGAGAAACACACCTCTCTTATGAAACCTATGAGATTGGTACAAAGATAGTCATGACATTATTAGAACTTGGATCATATATCATCGGAGTTTGGAGTCATAGTATTATTGGAACTTTGGAATTGTGTCCACCCCCTATTATCTTCCTCCATTCTTGCAACCAACAACATGTATAACCTAATTTATTTCATTTGAGAGATTGATACATGGAGGATCATGATACTTTTGAAAACACAAACACTTTACCTCAGTCTTCACTTCTCATGAGATTGGTACTTTTACTTATGAAAGATTGGTACAAATATAATCATCATATTGAAGGACTTTAGAACAAGGCATGATTGGAAAAATACCACCCAAGATTGAATAGATTCTCTTATGTTATTATTCTCTTGAGATAGGTCCTTAGAGATTTCAACGTTATGACAACTTTCCTTGAAGCTTCGGATCATTAACCAATGGGTAAGAGATATGTGAACAAACAGTGAGAGAAACATAACATTATTAGAAACATAACACTATTGAAACCATAGGACCATAATCCATGAACAAGGGACATGAGTCATATCAAACATTGGAACGTAACCTTATTGCTTTTGGAACATTAACCATGAATATGAGACATGAGATTCACCAATGATCAATGAGTAGGAAAGATATGACAATGACCATGGATAACCGGTTATGGAATACCTTAGCACATTTCGGGATGGAATATGCGTAATGTCAATGTGAAAACTATTTGCTGCAGAAAGATACGGACAGAGTAACCTTACATACCTTATCTTTCCAATGTAAATACACAATCCAATATGGCTCAACAATTCCGCTCCTTCCTTACGTTTCACTATACATCACAAATACATAATTGAACCAACATTAACCACCACTACCTTCCAAATGCATATGACAACAATGAGTTACATGTTTATCTTTAAAATGTCATTTCCTTTCTTACAATACCATTTACGGCATTGTCATACCAACAATACCCCATTCATGCCATACATTGACCACAAGTTACATTCCAAGCATTTAAGATGACCATGAATTACATGAGTCCCTTATAATATTATTTCCCCCTTTACAATACTATTCATGGCATTAGCATACCAAAAATACCACAATATTCCATACATTGACCAACACATGATAACCCAATAACATTTCGCCACAAAGCTTCTCCTTTACACTTTCTTATTCACACCATATCACAAATAATCCATCAAGTCACCTTAATACACTTCATAGCACAAATCGGCCAAAATCCCATAATTTACACATGTAGAAAAATAGAAAGGTATGGACATAACAACACCATACAAGTTGAGATATCATCAACACCATTCACTTTCATCAAAACATCAAGTCCTTTTTCAAGTGTAATTCATAAGGATTACACATCTTTTTGTAAAAACCCCAAGTGCCATATCCAACACTTTCTAGCATAACCAATATGATCTACATAATCTATCATTCATATAAGATATTAAATCATAAGAATATACACTTACCAAGACTTTCCAAATGATGATCTTGTCCAAAGAGTTGGCTTAGGGTTCTTGAGAAATAAGAGAAATATCTTTAGGAAATTTCTAGAATAGCATGAGAATGGTAAAATGATAGAAATCTGATTTTTTCCACCTTTTATAGCCCCTTAATGACCCTTTTTACTCACACACTTGGTCCAATAATAAGTCTCTACTTGGCCAAGATGAATGGGTCAAATTTCCCATATGGGCCATGTCTTTTATCCCAATTTGGGCTTTAAATTGAGCCCAATTTACTTTACCCAATAAAATCAATAATTCCTCATGTTTAATGCATTTCATACACTTTACGACAATAGTTCCACTCACGGGATTCATATCCATAGCCCCAATCCCAAAAACAAGCGATTCTAGCCACGTATGACCCATTTTGACCAAAAGGGTAAAATCGTCATTTTGATGCCAAATTCGTTCTCGAGTAATTTTATCATACCAATATAATATTTCACTCATTTAATTTATATTCTCATGGTTGTAGAATAATCGTGGCAAAAATTGGCTCAATACGTCCCCGGGAATCCTTGGGACTTAGAAAATTTTCAACTTTCAAAAAAGTGGCAAAACCAGTGTGGCACGCTGCCTGGCGCACCCCCTTGCTTCCTCTGGACTAAAAATTTTAGCCCAGAGCGGCGTGGCACGCCCCACCCTTAAATTTTTTTTTTTTTTTTTTTTACTTATTGCTCTCAAAACTAAGGTAAACATATACGGGGTGTTACATTCTTCCCCCCTTAGAAACATTCGTCCTCGAATGTTAGTAACATTGTCTCATCGTAATAACTTAAGCCGAAGTGGATCCTTCAATTATCATATACACATAGAGTACTTGTAAAATGACTCCAATTCCATATCCTGAACTTTGCTTTCGTGTCCAAAACTTACGATTACTTTAGATTTCATTATTTTTTCTGGTCTCCCTTGTGACTTCTTCCACGTGTTCGTTTCTCCTATTGTTCTTTTACGGAAGCTCCTTCTTTACTTCTTATTACTTTCGCTTATCGAACTAGAATAGTAAGTCGTACTTCTTCACATATGAGATTTTCCCGTAACTGGTGGATTTCCACTGGGAGCAACACGGGATAATCTCCTATACACTTTTAAAGCATCGCATATGAGATACTGAATGAACTGCAAAGATTTCTTGGGATACCTCAAAGTCATATACGTCTTGACCACATCTTCGAACCATCTTAGAAGGTATGCTATATAGAACTAACTTCTCATGCTTAAACAGTATGGTTTGCTTGTTCCTCTGTCTAAAGACGAAAACCATGCTTACATACGCTTGGGTTCCCAAAAACATTTCTACAACTGTGTTAACTTGGTAAGCCTATTAATTATTACCCATATGGCATCACATCTATTTCTAACTAAAAACAAAAAAATCTCTACATAGTCTATAACCTTTAGATTCCAAACACTTTACCGGTACTTGTTATCACTTCGATTACTGAAGTATAAATTTTGCAATATTCTTTTCATATAATCTCAGCAATAAGTCGCTTCCAAATCATGGTACATATTGATTACTCTCTACTCAATAGCATATCGTGAATGATGTGCTTTACCATAATGCATTTCTTTAGCTCATATATATATCCGATATATAAAATCTTCTTGACACTTCAATCCGTTGCCTATAATTAATGCACACTCTCGACGTGTCATCCCTCGTCGATACAATTTACACTGGGACACCCTACGGGTGTAGACTAGTATCTTTCACATTAGTAGCTTTAACTTTGGTATCCTTCACTCTGGCTAACGATATATGTACCCTTCCATTCAAGAAAATTCTTTGTGGAAAGTAAAATGTAATTTCTTTACTCGGCAATCTATTGTGGCCTAACAAAAAGCTAACCAAACTATACCCATGGTAACATTAAGATCTATCATGTCCATCTCAGTAAGATTAGTCAATGTAACGTGTTCACAACATTTACTATACAATTGTGACATACTGGTGTGGACACCCCAACTGACTTGACTATTAACTCTAGTGTTCCTTCAAATTTTTCCGCAGTCAATAGAGTAACATATGATAGGGTAGAACCCGAATCGATTGATGCATATTCATTAGGTAAACATATAGATAACGTGCCTGTCACTATATCAAGGAGAGCCTCCGAAATCTGCTGATCCCGTAGGTCGTGTTATACTACCCGTGGACCTCAGTGGACACTCTCGCTTCATGTGTCTGGGCTTTTTACACCAAAAGCAAACATCCATCGCAAACCAGCATTCACCTGAATGAAATTTTCCGCAGCGCTGGCACAATTGACGAGAAGATCCCACTATCTGCGAACCCTGTATTCCACTACTCTGCCCAACCTGACTACCTCTAGATCCTCGAAATGGAGGTGGAGTACCCATTGTAGGGTGATAAAATGATGGTCTAAGTGGTCTTGGGAAAACCCGAGGCCTAAATCCTCCTTGGGATACCATGAACTGTCCCATGGGTCGAGCCCGCTTTGACGGCCCTGCCTCAGATTCTTGTATCCTTCCCCTTTTCCTTTGATCCTCCATCTTTTGCACAAAGGCTTGTATTCTGGCTATATCCATGTCTTTATTTAATGCATCAATAGTACAGTCTCTTACCAAGTAGGGCTCCAATCTGTCTACATACCGATGAACTCTATCGGCCATAGTTGCTACCATGTGAGGAGCGTATCTAGCCAATGAATTAAACCGAAGACTGTACTCCCTAACGCTCATATTTCCTTGACGAAGATTTAAAAATTGATCCGCACGAGCCTCGCGGACCTCATATGGAAGATAATGATCAAGGAATGCCACCTTGAATTCCTCCCAACTAGCTGGATTTGCACCAATACCTCTGGATCGTTTCCAATCTTCGTACCATAATATAGCCTCTCCTTTCAGTCTATATGCTGCAAGATCCACTGTGTCTACACCAGTCACATGCATAACATCGATGGCCCTTTGAATTTGATCTATAAATTCTTGCGGATCTTCATTAAGATCGGACTCGGTAAATGTGGGAGGGTCCAATTTCAGAAAATCCTGTGTCCTCCGACTAGCTGCCCTATCTGTATCTTCATTCCTTACCATTGGACCAAATTGTCCTTGACTCTGGGCAACAACTATCTGAGTCAACATTTGTACTGCATTTCTCAAATCTTATAACTCTTGCTTCGTAACATTAACAGGTGATTCTGGGGACTCAGTTTCAGCCCTGCATTGACTAACTGGATCAGGTGGTGATTTACTTGTTCTTTCCCTGGCAGGCATGTATACCTCCTTTCCTTTATCCATACCTCGTCTTGTAACCGGCATTGTACTATATCAAAGAAAACCCATTTCAATGGTCAGATGTAATCCCACCTATGACAATGGCTCTATTGCACGATCTAGAATGAAGAAGAGAAACAACTCCTAAATGTCCCGTAGCCTCCTACTTATAAATGTGGCACGCTACACATCCATAAGCAAGACTCTACTCAGACACGGCTTTGTAGACACCCTTAGGACGACCCGCTCTGATACCACTTTTGTCACGCCCCGAATCCCATCGGGACGTGATTGGCACTCGAAGTCGATAAGGCCCGAGAGAACCAATCTTTACTCATATATATTCTCATATGTATGCTCGCGTATGAATATCATCTTATCTCATGTATTTAAATATCAATAGCAGAATGCATGGCAACATAAGCAATATATGCAACTTAGCCGTTAGGGCCATTTCGTCAAAATGAACGTACATCTTTTACTTTCATGCTACCCCACATATGTCTACAAAGCCTCTAACAGATACATGACCACGTCTATACAATATTTACAAATGCCAAAATCTACTATACATATGTGACTTGGGAAGCCCCGAAGCAACTGGAGCTCACCAACAATCTGCGGATATCTCAGCACCTACTGCGGAGATCTACTAACACCTGTGCCTGCAGCATGTAAGGTAAGTCCCCCAAGAGGGGTCAGTACGAATAAAGTACTGAGTATGTAAGGCCAGATAAAACTAGAATAGCACACAAGTACTTCCAAGAAATTAAGCGTAAGAGAATAATCAATATGGATATACCTTCGTCCTGAATATGTGGAATCATGTTCATTACTTCTATTATTTCATTACTCGGTCATTCAGTCGCATCATCATCATCATTATCATAACCTTTAATTTTTTTATGTATTCATGCAAAGGATGTAGTCTCATCTCTTTTACAACTGTCTTTGTTATTATCCACTCCACTAGTTAGTGATGCATACTATCTTATAGATCATCATCTTATAAGTGAGTATATAATTCCGAGCCTCCACCTTTGGTGGGATATAATATATATGTATGTAGTACCGGGCCTCCACATTAGTGGGATATAATATATATGTATATAGTACCGGGCCTCCACATTAGTGGGATATAATATATGTATATAGTACCGGGCCTCCACATTAGTAGGATATAATATATGTGTATATAGTACCGGGCCTCCACCTTGGTGGGATATATATATATGTATAGCATTGAGATTGTTCCATCTTAACTTATACCCTTTTAGTTTGTGATTCATACTCAAAGAAACATAAAGGAACCGTATGCACATCTTTTCCTTTCCATACTTATAAGAGTGACACATTAGAGTTCATGACCTTAATTGAGACACACACTTACATGAGATTGACATCTTCACTGATGAGGAATAATTAATTAACTTGCACCTCACCTTCGTATTACTCTTATGAGATTGATACTTCAACTTATGAGAGATTAACACATCTACTTATGAGAAACACACCTCTCTTATGAAACCTATGAGATTGGTACAAAGATGGTCATGACATTATTAGAACTTGGATCATACATCATCGGAGTTTGGAGTCATAGTATTATTGGAACTTTGGAATTGTGTCCACCCCCTATTATCTTCCTCCATTCTTGCAACCAACAACATGTATAACCTAATTTGTTTCATTTGAGAGATTGATACATGGAGGATCGTGATACTTTTGAAAACACAAACACTTTACCTCAGTCTTCACTTCTCATGAGATTGGTACTTTTACTTATGAAAGATTGGTACAAATATAATCATCATATTGAAGGACTTTAGAACAAGGCATGATTGGAAAAATACCACCCAAGATTGAATAGATTCTCTTATGTTATTATTCTCTTGAGATAGGTCCTTAGAGATTTCAACGTTATGACAACTTTCCTTGAAGCTTCGGATCATTAACCAATGGGTAAGAGATATGTGAACAAACAGTGAGAGAAACATAACATTATTAGAAACATAACACTATTGAAACCATAGGACCATAATCCATGAGCAAGGGACATGAGTCATATCAAACATTGGAACGTAACCTTATTGCTTTTGGAACATTAACCATGAATATGAGACATGAGATTCACCAATGATCAATGAGTAGGAAAGATATGACAATGACCATGGATAACCGGTTATGGAATACCTTAGCACATTTCGGGATGGAACATGCGTAATGTCAATGTGAAAACTATTTGCCGCAGAAAGATACGGACAGAGTAACCTTACATACCTTATCTTTCCAATGTAAATACACAATCCAATATGGCTCAACAATTCCGCTCCTTCCTTACGTTTCACTCTACATCACAAATACATAATTGAACCAACATTAACCACCACTACCTTCCAAATGCATATGACAACAATGAGTTACATGTTTATCTTTAAAATGTCATTTCCTTTCTTACAATACCATTTACGGCATTGTCATACCAACAATACCCCATTCATGCCATACATTGACCACAAGTTACATTCCAAGCATTTAAGATGACCATGAATTACATGAGTCCCTTATAATATTATTTCCCCCTTTACAATACCATTCATGGCATTAGCATACCAAAAATACCACAATATTCCATACATTGACCAACACATGATAACCCAATAACATTTCGCCACAAAGCTTCTCCTTTACACTTTCTTATTCCTGATGTGCCATGGTTATATGGCACTTTCGATGCTTAAAACAAGGAAAATATGCAATAACTTGGGTGTGTTTTGTTGGTATGATGTGGTTTCTGTCCTAATTTGCAGGAAAACAGGTTTTAAAGGTAAAATGACCAAAAGAGGAAGAATCAAGCCCAAAGATGATGTGTCTGATGAGGAAAGAATGAATCTGCACGATGGAGTAACCCACGGCATCATTCACGAGTCGTGATTACCATTCACGAGCCGTGGGTCGTGTCGTGAAATGACTTCCAGAGGAATAACATTTCACCTGAGTTCCACGACAGGACTCACGCCACGTGACTGACATCCACGTGGCGTGATTTGATGGTGTGAGTTCACTACAGAGATCAAGGAAAAGAGCCTGATTCCCACGATACAAGTCACGGGCCGTGACTTCGTTCCACGACACCAAGTCACGACATCGTGAAAGCTGCCGACTCTGTTCTCCTATTTTGTTTTGGATAGGACTAGTTTTGTATCTATAAATACCCCTAGGTAGTCCTAAGTGCGAGAGGGGGAAAATTTATTATTTTTGAGAGTTATTTTACATTGTTTGAGACATATATTTCGGATTGATAATTGAAATTTTGGGTTTTCCTTCATTCTTGTGAAATCATAATTATGCTTTCATCTTTTGATTATTATTGTGTTCTTGCAATTATGAGTAGCTAAACCCATCAACTAGGGTTGTGTGAACCATGAAGAATTAACAAAACCTGTGACGTGCAAGACAACTTTGTACTGCTGTGGATGCATGTATTGTTGTCTCCTTCGTATTGATTGCTTTTCTAACGGTTGCAAACGTTAGAATCTTGCCTGTATTCTAGACTTGATCGAGAGAGAGGTAGAGATTGGGAAAAGGAGATAACAACAGAGATTTGAAGCTATCAACCTTCATCTGATAACCGGAGCCTTAGCAGGACAGGTTACTTGGAGTCCAGAACAAGGGTTAGTAGTGCGACACTTGGAGACCGAAAGGAGAAAAGTGAAATTCGTCTAATGACAGTCGAGAGACAGTTAGATGAACCTAACTTGTTAGAATTTGCATGCAGCACAGTGGGGCAGTTTCGTTAAGCACAAGTCACCGGTGGAGTTAAGGAATCATTGGGGATCACAGTCCTAGTGAATTCCTCTTATTATTCACAAACTCAATATCAGTCAGCAATCGTCATTGTTACTAGTTACTAGCAAATCCCCCAGTTTTAGTTACTTGCCAGTTATTCCTTCCAGTAGTCTACTCACACTTCGACCTATTCCCTGTGGGATCGAACCCAACCTTGTTGGGTTCTATATTTGATTCAGCGACCGCATTGTACTTTTTTGGAAGTATACTTTGGGCGACATCAAATTTTGGTGACGTTGCCGGGGAATTACGGTTACGAAGTTGAACATTATTGGTTGGAGTTGATTAGGTGTGTTCTTACATACTCTCGAGGGCATACGCCGGTGTATGCCAAATACTAGGAGTCAAGGCAATCCCCTGATTCCACTTGATCTTGAGATCGAAAGGACTTTAAGAGCTAATCGGAGAATGGTGAATACTGAAGGAGTCCAGAATCCCGCAGCAGTGGGAGATGTTCACAATCAGCCATTGCATCCGGCTGGTCATGAAATAGCGGAGCAAACTACTGCTCGATTGACCCGAGAAGAGCATGCTAGACAAGCTGCTCTTAGACAAGCAGAAAGAGATAATCGAGCTATGCAGGAAGCAGCACAGCGTCTGGCTGATGCTGAAGAGCGACAAAGACAATTAAGAGAACAACCAAGACAACGTGTGCCTGTTTATGATGATCCTGAAGATGAATATGTGGATTATTTTGAGCCAAATGAGAATGGTGCTATTGTTCCACCTGAGTTACCCCCAGGCACTAAGTTTGACATTACCAGTGCCATGATCCATCTGCTGAACTTGAAAGGTGTGTTCGCGGTCCTTCCTACTGATGATCCAAATATGCATATGATGAATTTTGTGGGGGTCTGCACGTCATACAATCTGCCTGGAGTTAACCAAGAGGCGATTCGGCTGAGATTGTTCCCATTTTCTCTTACAGGAGAAGCCACTTTGTGGTTGGCTGAGCTGCCACGAGGTTCGATCACCCCTTGGCAGGAATTGAGAAACCAATTCTTGGAAAGATTTTTTCCACCATCCAAGATACTGCAGTTAAAGGACGAGATCTACAATTTCCGACAGCTTCATTCGGAAGCACTCTATGAAACATGGCTTAGGTTCAAGAAGAAGCTGCAGATGGTGTCGAATCATAGGATGAGTGGTCGAAATTTACTTGAAATCTTCTACAGAGCTTTGAATGTCAACACAAAGAAGGTAGCGGATACTATCACTGGTGGAGCATTCATGAGTCTGGGATGGAACCAAGCTTCTGAGATATTAGATCGAGTCACTAAGACAAACCGAGGATGGCATACTCGGGAGGCAGATATGCGAACTGGGACTTATGCTATTGGAACTTCAGCAGCTCAAAGGGCATTAGATGAATCTGTCGCGCAAGAGGTTGCTCAGTTGAGGACAGAGATTGGTCTTCTGGCCAAACAGATAGCTGCTAAAGATGCGAAAAAGGTGCAAGCTGTTGGTGCACAAAGCAAATCAGTTAGACATGATGATAGTGAGTCAGATGAAGAGGCGAAGTATCTAGATCGTGAAGTGGCGGGTTTTCGAGCCAAGGGCCAAGGGTCTAATCAAGACTCTTGGAACTCAAGGCAAGGGAATCAAGGTCGGAACTACTATGGGGACAGCTACAACAAATCGGGATACAGAGATCGTGAACGAGATCGTGATGGTGATTGGAGGCGAAAAGATGATCATAGAGAAAAAAATGACACATACGTACCACCTGGAAGACGTGATGAGGAGTCTGGCAATTCGAGGATGGAGGCACTTCTAAATAAATTGGTGAAAGAAGCAGAAAGTCAGGAGAATTGTTTGAAAGAAATTCGAACTGACATTTTGGGCATAAGTCAGAAAGTGGAGTCTCACTCGACCGCCATCAAACAGTTGGAGCAACAGTTTGGGCAAATTTCAGTGGCACTGAATCAACGTCAGCCAGGCACCCTTCCAAGTAATACTGTCCAGAATCCTAAAAATGATAGTCATTGCCTCGCCATCACTACTAGAAACGGGAAGTGCATGACAGATCCACCTATGCCGGTTGACAGTGGTATGCCTAAGGATCCAGTGGTTATCGATGTTGAGTTAGAGTCAGATAATGCAAAGGGTAACAAGGTTCCAAATCAGCAGGATGATAGCGACAATGCAAAATCTGAAAAGAGAAAGGAGAATGAGGTACCAAAAGTACTCAAAACTATTCCACGACCTCCTCCTCCCTATCCTCAAAGGTTGAAGAAAAAGGCGGAGGAAGAAAAGTATCATAAGTTCATCACCATGCTGAAGGAGTTGTCAGTTAACATCCCTCTTGTAGAAGCATTGGAGCAGATGCCAGGCTATGCCAAGTTCATGAAAGACTTGGTGACTAAGAAGAGAACGGTCAGTTTTGAGCCCGCAGATAACATCCATCATTGTAGTGCAATTGCTTCACGGTCCTTAGTTGAAAAGAAAGAGGATCCAGGAGCATTCACAATCCTGTGTACTATTGGGTCATACGAGTTTGCTAAAGCATTGTGCGATTGGGGGGCCAGCATCAACTTAATGCCATTAGCCGTGTTCAAGCAGTTGGGGTTGGGGGAACCAAAACCAACCTCCATGAGACTTCTCATGGCTGATAGAACTGTGAAAAAGCCAGTGGGCATTCTGTACGATGTTTTGGTGAAGGTTGCTTCTTTCATATTTCCGGCTGATTTCGTGATCCTCGATTGTGAGGTTGACTTTGAGGTTCCCATCATACTGGGGAGACCATTCCTTGCCACTGGTCGCGCACTAGTTGATATGGAAACCGGGCAGCTGCAATTTAGATTGAATGATGAGCAGGTTACGTTCAATGTCTGTCGATCAATGAAACAGCCAAAAGATAAGAGAGTCATTTCAGTGATAGAGGCGGTCGATGATATTAAAGTTG
Source organism: Capsicum rhomboideum (assembly GCA_031232105.1). NCBI lineage: Eukaryota > Viridiplantae > Streptophyta > Magnoliopsida > Solanales > Solanaceae > Capsicum > Capsicum rhomboideum. Next base: position 157,287,348 of record CP124714.1, read on the forward strand.
CCATGCCCATTGAAGAAAGGTTGGGAGTAGAACCTCTGGCTGCAGTGATCATGAACTTTGAAGATGATGGTATAGAAGACTATGGCGAGATGGTGAATGCGCTCACTGGTAATGGAGCGTACACTTATGCGCCCAAGAAACTGGATCTTGATTTAAAGAATAGGGTAACTCCACCAGCTCGCCCATCTATAGAGGAGCCTCCAGTGTTAGAGCTTAAGGCTCTTCCGGCCCACCTTCGCTACATATTATTGGGAGCCAATAATACTTTGCCAGTAATTATTTCTGCTAAGCTGGAAGAACGGCAGGTAGCGGCTTTGGTTTCGGTTCTGAGAAGGTTCAAGAGGGCCATTGGTTGGTCCATTGCAGATATCATAGGTATTCCACCCGGCATTTGCACTCATAAAATTCAGCTTGTGCCAGAATACGTCCCTAGCATTGAACACCAGCGTCGTCTAAACCCACCGATGCAAGAGGTCGTAAAAAAAGAGATCATAAAGTGGTTGGATGCAGGAGTGGTTTACCCTATTGTCGATAGCAAGTGGGTGAGCCCGATTCAGTGTGTGCCGAAAAAGGGAGGAATCACAGTGGTTCCTAATGAAAAAAATGAGTTGATTCCAATGAGACCAGTGACTGGATGGAGAGTCTGCATGGACTATCGGAAGCTAAACTCATGGACTGAAAAGGATCATTTTCCTATGCCCTTTATGGACCAGATATTAGACCGACTTGCTGGCAGAGGATGGTATTATTTTCTCAATGGTTACTCAGGGTATAACCAGATCTTTATTGACCCCGAAGACCAAGAAAAGACCACGTTCACTTGTCCATATGGGACGTTCGCATTCAAAAGAATGCCCTTCGGTTTGTGTAATGCACCGGCCACCTTCCAACGCTGTATGATGTCTATTTTCTCTGACATGGTGGAAGACACTATCGAGGTGTTTATGGATGATTTCTCTGTAGTAGGTGACTCGTTTGAAGGCTGTTTGGAACACCTTGCTAATGTGCTGCAAAGATGCGAGGAGTGCAACCTAGTGCTGAACTGGGAAAAGTGTCATTTTATGGTCAATGAAGGTATCGTATTGGGGCATCAGATTTTGAAGAATGGCATGGAGGTAGATAAGGCAAAAATTGAAGTAATTCAGAATCTGCCCCCACCTATCTCTGTAAAAGGCATTCGGAGTTTTCTGGGTCATGCTGGTTTTTACAGAAGGTTCATCAAAGATTTCTCCAAGATTGCTCATCCCTTGTGCAAACTTTTAGAGAAAGAGGTGAAGTTCGTGTTTGATGAAGCATTTCTTAAAGCGTTTGAGTGTCTGAAAGAAAAGTTGGTGTCAGCTCCTATCATTGTGTCACCAGATTGGACGAAGCCCTTTGAGGTTATGTGCGATGCTAGTGGAGTAGCTTTGGGAGCAGTTTTGGGTCAGAGACTTGAGAAGATATTACATCCTATCTACTATGCTAGCAAAGTGCTTAATCCAGCTCAAAAGAATTATACTGTGACTGAGCAGGAGTTGTTGGCAGTAGTCTTTGCTTTCGAGAAATTTAGATCGTACTTGATTAGCACTAAGGTGATTGTGCACATAGACCATGCGGCTCTTCGGTATCTTATGGCTAAAAAGGATGCTAAGCCAAGACTGATTAGATGGGTACTGCTGTTGCAAGAATTTGACTTTGAAGTCAAGGATCGAAAGGGGACCGAAAAACAAGTGGCTGACCATCTTTCACGCCTTGAGGAGGAGGCCTTGCTTAAATTGAAAGGTGAACTTGAAATTGATGATACTTTTCCAGACGAGCAAGTGCTTGCAGCATCCCAAGATTTAATCCCGTGGTTTGCTGATTTTGCCAAATTTTTGGCAAGTGATCTAGTCCCGGAGGATATGACATATCAGCAGAGAAGAAAGTTCATGCATGAGGTAAGAAAATTCTTTTGGGATGAGCCATATTTGTTCAGAGTGTGTGCTGATGGCATTATTCGAAGATGCATCCCAGAGGTCGAAATGATGAGTATTTTGGAAGCATGTCACTCATCTCCAGTTGGGGGTCATCATGGAGGTGCAAGGACTGCCCATAAAATCTTGCAATGTGGGTACTATTGGCCCAGCATTTACAAGGATGCTCATGACTATGCCCGCGCTTGTGACCGGTGTCAAAGGCAAGGTAATATTTCTCGCAGACACGAACTTCCCATGACTACGATCCTTGAACTTGAATTATTTGATGTATGGGGAGTTGACTTTATGGGTCCATTTGTGAGCTCGCATGGAATGAAGTATATCTTGGTGGCTGTTGACTACGTTTCTAAATGGGTGGAGGCAATTGCGCTTCCCAATAATGAAGGAAGAAGTGTCACAGCTTTCTTGAAAAATAATATTTTTTCACGCTTTGGGACACCTCGAGTTATTATTAGTGATGGTGGATCCCACTTTTGCAACCGGCTGTTTAAAGTCCTTCTTGAAAAATACGGCGTAAGGCATAAGGTGGCCACACCTTACCATCCGCAGATAAGTGGACAGGTTGAGGTATCAAATCATGAAATCAAGTCTATCTTAGCAAAAACAGTCAATGCTAATAGGACTGATTGGGCTCGTAGATTAGATGATGTATTATGGGCATATCGGACAGCTTTTAAAACACCAATTGGTGCTTCACCATATCAGTTGGTTTTTGGAAAAACCTGCCATTTGCCCGTCGAACTGGAACATAAAGCATTGTGGGCGTTGAAGAGGTTGAATTTAGACTGGGATGAAGCGGCTAAAATGAGACTGGAACAGATGAATGAGATGGATGAATTTCATCTCCGGGCTTATGAAAGTTCAGCATTGTATAAAGAAAAGATGAAATTGTATCATGATCGTCGCATTGAGAATCGAGAGTTTCATCAGGGAGATTTGGTGTTGCTGTATAACTCCAAGCTTCGCCTGTTTGTTGGAAAGTTAAAGTCCAAATGGTCTGGTCCATTCACAGTAGTTCGGGTATTCTCACATGGTGCTATTGAGTTGAAAGGAGCAGATAATGTCCTATTCAAAGTCAATGGACAACGTGTTAAGCACTATGTAGGAGTTTCGGAAGAGATAAGGACGATTGAAGAACTTGAACTTGATGAAGCCTGAGTATTCAAGTTATCCACGTCGTGCCGCGACGTTAAATCAGGCGCTTCATGGGAGACAACCCATGGGCAATTTGGGGAAGTCTGAGTATCCAAGTTAGCCACGTCGTGCCGCGACGTTAAATCAAGCTCTGATTGGGAGGCAACCCAAGATTTTGTTATATGGAGATCGAATTAATGAGTAGCAGTTAGTTGAAAATCACAAAAACTAAGAGAAGTGGTGAAAAGTCATCCACGACATGAATCACGCTACGTGAGGGGGTTCTACGCCACGTGGATGATATCGTTAAACTCGGAGAAAGATTTCCAGGTTATGAAGCAGTTCCACGGAAGTAATTTACGTGACGTGGATGGGATCCACGCCACGTGACTGGTATCGTTGAAATCAGACAATCAGTCCAGTTGCAGAACACCAGTCACGATAGATGTCACGTCACGTGGGTGTCAGTCACGTGGCGTGGGTTGTGTCGTGAAACATAAAATCATCCGAAATTAAAATCCGACCCGACCCAAGCCCAGTTTTTCCAAAATATACCCGAAACCCTTTCTTCCTCACCCAATTTATACCCGATTAATACCCTTTCTTTTCCACTTTCAATTCATTCAACTTAAACCCTAAATTTCCAATTCCCCCTACTTCTCCCCATTAAATACGAATCACATCTCTCCCAAACTCCAAAAATCCAAAAACCATATCCCCAACACTCACCAAATCCGTTCCATATTCGAAAAAACCCAAACCCCATTACCAAATAGGTCCGAAAATTCGAATTCACTATACAAACCCGACCCAAATCCGACCCCATACCCGAAAATTTATCCAAACCCATTGCTATGCCTCCAAAATCCAATCCCAAAAGTGACCACCTTGATGCGTCATCCCGGATTCGTACAAAAAATCCGGACTTACCTACCCGTTTAAGGGATGAGCCCACTGACTCTGAACCAAGTGGTTCCGTGGAGGAATTTGAGATTAGTCAGGACGACATGGCCCTAATCCCACGAGCTACTAGGTTACAGACGCGTGCTCGAGCGGCTGTTCGGGCTGCAATTCAGCCGGTCCCACCACCTGCTGAGCCCGTGGTCCCAGCCGCATCTTCTGCGTCGGCCCCCCAGTCTGATGAGGGGGAGGAGGGTTCTAAGTCAGGGTCTGCGGCTGATGCTACAGGTCAGGGTACGTCTGCAGATGAGGCTACGGGTCAGGATACATCTGTGGCAGAGGCTACAGCCTCTCCCTCCGGTACTGGTGCCGAGACTGCCCCGACTACTGCACCGGATAGGGGAGTTCAAAGGTGGTGTGTCCAGGGCATGCGTGCTATCTATGATCGGGATGCTGAGCTGACAGAGCGGGGTGTGTGTCGGAGAAGCATTATGGAGGAGCCCCGGTATAGGATGGAGGAACTGAGGTCATTGCCGGATATTTGGCCCCTGTTTGAGCGATATGGTTTGGGTTGGATGGCGCAGCCGTCTGGCAGGTATAGCTCGGAGGTGGTCCGAGAATTTTATGCTTCCTATGCTGCATATGTTGGTTTGACCACCCCAGTGGGGCAGCGATACACTTTGCAGCCAGTATTACCTCATGTCATGGTGCGCGGGACCCGAATCGACATTTCGGAAGAGACCATTCACCGCTTCCTATTTGGGCCTGACCGTCCAGTTTCGATTTCGACAGCTGAATTTGATCACAGGCTGGCCACGGTTAGAGATAGAGTTAGAATGAAAGATGCCGAGCAGAAGTTAGAGTTAGTTAAATGGATTGCAGGTTACATAGTCGAGGATGGTGTAGCGGCTAGTTGGGTGACTAGGAAGCTGGACATCAAAAAGTCCACGCTCCATTTTGCTGGTCGTTTCTGGTGGTCAGTGGTTCGTCATAGGTTGGGTCCAACCAATGCTGATAATTCTCTCACACTGGACAGGGCGGTAGTAGTGGCCAGCATCTTGGCTGGTTATGAGATCCATTTCGCAAGATACATCGTCCAAGAAATCCACGAGCGAGCATTCCGAGATCACACAAGTATCCCTTTCCCATGTCTGATTCAGGGTCTGTGTGATAGAGCTAGGGTTGCCAGCATACCTGCCATAGATAATTCTATAGAGGTGAATCGTTTGGCAGATATTGCGATGATACAGCAGAGGGGTTTGCACCCCATTATTCCCCAAGGCTCACAGCCGTCTGAGGCATCAGGTGCTGCACTGGATGAGGTGAGTGGCGTACCTTTACATATTCCTGCATCAGTTAGACTACCGGCACCGCCTGAGGGCACTGGCCCTGTTGGTGAGAGCGTACCCAGTACTAGTGCCCCACCGACACCTGCTGGAATGGTGTCCGTCTCTCGAGACTTTCTGCAGCAGCTAGTTGACAGGCAGACAGAGATGTTTGAGCGTCAGGCTCATACTGAGACTCAGATGGCTAAGCTGGTATCCCAACTTAAGCCTTGGGTTCGATCTACAGTTGAGGCTGATGAGACTAGGGTGGAGGCTCGGATGACTGCAGCTATGGACCAGTTTATGCGGGGCATGCATGGGCGGATTGACAGTTTCGAGGCACGTATGGCCTCCCGCTTGAGTGCTGCATCGAGCCCTGACTTGGTCGGCTTGACCCAGGAGGTTGCTGCATTGAGAGAGGAGGTTCGGACACTGGCGTCGACTAGCACGCCGATTATACCACCTATGCCTGTCCCGACCTCCGTACGCCCAGCATTTGAGGTGGATTTGTTTGCGGATGAGGAGCCAGAGATGGATAGAGGAAAGAGACCTCGTAGTCCGGCGGATGGGGGTGCGAGTGATGATGAGTTCGATAGTGATCTGAGGAGGGCTGTTAAAGCCTCCCGGGTAGAGTACCACGCAAGCCAGATTGAGGCAGAGCAGAGGGCATGTGGTGCATCTGCCAGTCAGACTATCCCCCCACCGGATGCGACCACTGCACAGTCTGATGATCCCGCGGCTGGCGGGCCCACTTTCGGCGCTTAGTGCGCCACAGGTATGTCTTCACTCCCTTATTTTTGAGATGATATCGGTGCATTGAGGGCATTGCACCATGCTTAGTTAGGGGTGGGGGTGTACCATCACTTGGGGGTTTTTGTTGCCGTGTTTCTTTTCCCCCGAGTGTGCTATCATAGTAGAACCGGCATGTGTAGGATGACATTGTTGATGTGTTTTTTTTTGTTTGTTTCTTGCTATATTAGGAGAAAATTAGGGAACTTTAAGTACAGTTCAGTTTGGAAAAATTTCTTAAGTGTTTTTGTTGCTAAGGATACCCCTCCTGAAATTTTGGTTTTTGGAACATGCTTTGTGTGTGACTGCTGTTGGATCTTGTTATGGCACTAGAATTATAGGCAAACAACCGTAGCCAGCATTGCATGAACGGATAGGTGGTAGTTGGTAATATAACCCTGTGCTATATGCGTGTGAGGTCACTACTTAGTTAGCTATGTGTGTGCGATCCAGAACTTGCTTGGTTAGTCTTGCCTAAGTTAGAAGATAAGGATTAGGAGAGGATCATAGGCCGTTGTCGAAAAAGTCCACTATTAGCCTAAAATGCCAAACCAAAAGAATAAGTATCCCTTGATCCCAATTTTTGAGCCATAATTGTCCTATTTCTTTCATTAGCCTATTCACCTTCCCATTATAATCACAATGAACCTGTCTTGGCCCTGGTCCCTCCTTGGACACTGTGTACCTCAACTCAGGCAAATCGCCTAAGTTGAGGGTGGCTACTATAGGGGTGCGTAGATTGAGTTGGGTATGAAGAAGGGTTAATAAAAGAAGAAGAGAAAACAGATTTGGGTGTGAAAAAAAAAAATATCTATAAAATATGTTTAATGTTTGAAAAGAAAAACCACACCCAAAATCTAAGAATAAAAGAATGAAGAACAAGGGATAATAAAAATGAAAAAGGTTGGAAGTGGGAGCCAAAAATAGTGTAGTGTCAAGGAGGATTGAGTCACTATATCCATATGCACCATACCTGTCCCTAAGCCTACATTATAAGCCAAGTAAAGTCCTATAGTGATCCTAGTCCAACTGTCTGAAAACTAAGGCGTAGAAAATAAGGGCAAGCCTATGGTATTTAACGCACACTGTCTTAACTTCTTTTTGAGCGTGAGTATATTGACCTCGTCCCTATGTTGATATCCATTAGTATACTGAGAGTGCATGGGACTTCTTTGATTGTGAGGGCATATGGGTTGCATAACTAGCTACTAGTTGCTCTAGGAATGACAATTGCATATACGCTTAGTTGTTTGTGCATAATTTGGTGCCGTTACTTGATCCCTGCTATGTCATGATTCTGCATTGTTTACAAGTCTACGAGGAAAATAGGAGGGGTCGGAAAAGTTTTTGTATCAAAAAGCAACAAGTTGACTGCCATAAGTCCCTTAGGTTTCTCTTAGTTAAGCATTGTGTTGGTGTAGTTGTATGTTGTTCGCCTGAGGACATGCAAACATTCTAAGTAGAGGGTGTTGATGTGCCATGGTTATATGGCACTTTCGATGCTTAAAACAAGGAAAATATGCAATAACTTGGGTGTGTTTTGTTGGTATGATGTGGTTTCTGTCCTAATTTGCAGGAAAATAGGTTTTAAAGGCAAAATGACCAAAAGAGGAAGAATCAAGCCCAAAGATGATATGTCTGATGAGGAAAGAATGAATCTGCACGATGGAGTAACCCACGGCATCATTCACGAGTCGTGATTACCATTCACGAGCCGTGGGTCGTGTCGTGAAATGACTTCCAGAGGAATAACATTTCACCTGAGTTCCACGACAGGACTCACGCCACGTGACTGACATCCACGTGGCGTGATTTGATGGCGTGAGTTCACTACAGAGATCAAGGAAAAGAGCCTGATTCCCACGATACAAGTCACGGGCCGTGACTTCGTTCCACGACACCAAGTCACGACATCGTGAAAGCTGCCGACTCTATTCTCCTATTTTGTTTTGGATAGGACTAGTTTTGTATCTATAAATACCCCTAGGTAGTCCTAAGTGTGAGAGGGGGACAATTTATTATTTTTGAGAGTTATTTTACATTGTTTGAGACATATATTTCGGATTGATAATTGAAATTTTGGGTTTTCCTTCATTCTTGTGAAATCATAATTATGCTTTCATCTTTTGATTATTATTGTGTTCTTGCAATTATGAGTAGCTAAACCCATCAACTAGGGTTGTGTGAACCATGAAGAATTAACAAAACCTGTGACGTGCAAGACAACTTTGTACTATTGTGGATGCATGTATTGTTGTCTCCTTCGTATTGATTGCTTTTCTAATGGTTGCAAACGTTAGAATCTTGCCTGTATTCTAGACTTGCTCGAGAGAGAGGTAGAGATTGGGAAAAGGAGATAACAACAGAGATTTGAAGCTATCAACCTTCATCTGATAACCGGAGCCTTAGCGGGACAGGTTACCTGGAGTCCAGAACAAGGGTTAGTAGTGCGACACTTGGAGACCGAGTGAAGAAGAGTGAAATTCGTCTAATGACAGTCGAGAGACAGTTAGATGAACCTAACTTGTTAGACTTTGCATGAAGCACAGTGGGGCAGTTTCGTTAAGCACAAGTCACCGGTGGAGTTAAGGAATCATTGGGGATCACAGTCCTAGTGAATTCCTCTTATTATTTACAAACTCAATATCAGTCAGCAATCGTCATTGTTACTAGTTACTAGCAAATCCCCCAGTTTTAGTTACTTGCCAGTTATTCCTTCCAGTAGTCTACTCACACTTCGACCTATTCCCTGTGGGATCGACCCCAACCTTTTTGGGTTCTATATTTGATTCAGCGACCGCATTGTACTTTTTCGGAGGTATACTTTGGGCGACATCAATTCCCACCATATCACAAATAATCCATCAAGTCACCTTAATACACTTCATAGCACAAATCGGCCAAAATCCCATAATTTACACATGTAGAAAAATAGAAAGGTATGGACATAACAACACCATACAAGTTGAGATATCATCAACACCATTCACTTTCATCAAAACATCAAGTCCTTTTTCAAGTGTAATTCATAAGGATTACACATCTTTTTGTAAAACCCCCAAGTGCCACATCCAACACTTTCTAGCATAACCAATATGATCTACATAGTCTCTCATGCATATAAGATATTAAATCATAAGAATATACACTTACCAAGACTTTCCAAATGATGATCTTGTCCAAAGAGTTGGCTTAGGGTTCTTGAGAAATAAGAGAAATATCTTTGGGAAATTTCTAGAATAGCATGAGAATGGTAAAATGATAGAAATCTGATTTTTTCCACCTTTTATAGCCCCTTAATGACCCTTTTTACTCACACACTTGGTCCAATAATAAGTCTCTACTTGGCCAAGATGAATGGGTCAAATTTCCCATATGGGCCATGTCTTTTATCCCAATTTGGGCTTTAAATTGAGCCCAATTTACTTTACCCAATAAAATCAATAATTCCTCATGTTTAATGCATTTCATACACTTTACGACAATATTTCCACTCACGGGATTCATATCCATAGCCCCAATCCCAAAAACAAGCGATTCTAGCCACGTATGACCCATTTTGACCAAAAGGGTAAAATCGTCATTTTGATGCCAAATTCGTTCTCGAGTAATTTTATCATACCAATATAATATTTCACTCATTTCATGTATATTCTCATGGTTGTAGAAGAATCGTGGCAAAAATTGGCTCAATACGTCCCCGGGAACCCTTGGGACTTAGAAAATTTCCAACTTTCGAAAAAGTGGCAAAACCAGCGTGGCACGCTGCCTGGCGAGCCCCCTTGCTGCCTCTGGAATAAAAATTTTAGCCCAGAGCGGCGTGGCACGCCCCTGGGCGCGCCCCACCCTTAAATTTTATTTTTTATTTTTTTTACACTTATTGCTCTCAAAACTAAGGTAAACATATACGGGGTGTTACATATTTGTACGGAAGAAAGATGGCACGTTGAGAATGTGCATTGAATATCGACAGTTGAATTAGGTAACAATCAAGAACAAATATCCCCTCCCTCGAATTGATGATTTGTTTGATCAGTTATAGGGTGCCAAGTGTTTTTCAAAGATCGACTTGAGGTCGGGTTACCATCAAGTCAGGGTTAGAGAAGAAGATGTACCCAAAACAGCTTTCCAAAAACGGTATGGCCATTATGAATTTTTAGTTATGTCGTTTGGACTAACAAATGCACCAGCTGTGTTCATGGATTTGATGAATAGAGTGTTTAAGCCATTTCTGGACGTGTTCGTCACGGTATTTATAGATGACATCCTGGTTTATTCAAGATCACCAGAGGACCATGCTAATCACTTACGGCAAGTATTGCAGATTCTCCGTGAGCGTAAGTTGTATGCCAAGTTCTCCAAATGTGAGTTTTGGTTAAAATCAGTTGCATTCTTGGGTCACATTGTGTCAGATGAAGGGATACAGGTTGATACACAAAAGATTGAAGCAGTGAAAAATTAGCCAAGAACTACGACACCCACAGAAATTCATAGTTTTCTTGGGCTGACAGGTTATTACCGACGATTTGTGGAAGGTTTTTCTTCCATTGCTGCACCGTTAACAAAGCTTACACATAAAGCAGTTAAATTTCAGTGGAATGATGCGTGTGAGAAAAGCTTCCAAGAGTTGAAAGATAAATTGACCTCAACTCCAGTTCTGGTGCTTCCCAAAGGTATCGAAGGTTATGTAGTGTATTGTGATGCTTTCGTGGTTGGCCTCGGATGTGTATTGATGCAACACAGTAATGTCATAGCATATGCCTCATGACAGTTGCGGCCACACGAGAGAAATTATCCCACACATGATCTTGAATTAGCAGTGGTGGTTTTAGCCTTAAACATATGGCGTCATTATTTGTATGGGGTTCATGTTGATATCTATACTGATCACAAAAGTTTACAATATATCTTTAAGCAAAAGGAACTCAATTTGAGGCAAAAAAGGCGGCTTGAGTTATTGAAGGATTATGATATTGATATTCTCTATCATCCAGGCAAAGCAAATGTAGTAGCTGACGCACTGAGCCGCAAGGCAATAGGGGGTAATAGTGGCCAGTTGATTGAAAAGCAAGAGATAATCAAAGATTTACATCAATTAGCCAGTTTGGGGGTTCCTCTTCTTGAATCCTCGGAGGAGGGAGTTATTGTGCAAAATGCAGCGGAATCCTCCTTAATAGCTGAAGTGAAAGAGAAGCAGTTTGCGGATTCTATGTTATTGCAGCTAAAAGAGAATGTGCAACATGGTCTAACTACGGCATTTGATCTTACACAAGAAGGGGTGCTCCAATGCCAAGGTAGATTATGTGTGCCGGATGTAGATGAGCTCAGGCAACGAATAATGATAGAGGCGCATCATTCGCGCTATTCTATTCATCCGGGTGCTACTAAAATGTACCATGATTTGAAAGAAGTGTATTGGTGGGGAAATATGAAAAAGAACATTGCAGAATTTGTCGCTCAATGCCCGAACTGTCAAAAAGTGAAAGTAGAACATCAGAAACCAGAAGGTTACCTGAAATGTATCAATCTTCCAGTCTGGAAATGGGATCTGATTAATATGGACTTCATTACAGGTTTGCCTCAGACATTGCGGAAATTTGATTCTATATGGGTTATAGTGGACACGCTTACCAAGTCAGTGCATTTTGTACTAGTCAAGACCACCTATACAGCTGAGGATTATGCAAGATTGTATGTTAAAGAAATAGTGCGGTTGCATGGTATTCCACTTTCTATTATATCAGACAGAGGAGCACAGTTTACAGTGCACTTTTGGAGATCTTTTCAGAAGAGCTTGGGTACACAGGTGAATCTGAGTACGGCTTTCCATTCTCAAACAGATGGACAAGCGGAGCGTACTATTCAAACACTTGAAGATATGCTACGAGCTTGTACGTTAGATTTTCAAGGCAGTTGGGATGACCATTTGCCTCTTATTGAATTTGCTTACAACAATTGCTATCATTCGAGTATTAAAATGGCACCTTATGAAGCTCTGTATGGAAGGAAATGTAGATCACCAATTGGATGGTTTGAAGCAGGCGAGACTGTTTTACTTGGGCCAGATATTATTCATCATGCTATGGAGAAAGTTAAAGTGATCCAACAGCGGTTACAAACAGCCCAAAATCGCCACAAGTCATATGTTGATGTTAGAAGGAGAGGGCTTGAATTCGCCATAGGTGATTGGGTATTTTTGAAGGTGTCACCGATGAAAGGGGTAATGCGGTTCGGAAAGAAAGGAAAATTGAGTCCACGTTACATAGGCCCATATGAAATTATTAGAAGATTTGGGCAAGTTGCGTATGAATTAGCACTACCTCAAGAACTTTCCTCAGTCCATCCAGTGTTTCATGTTTCGATGCTTCGAAATTGCATAGGAGATCCATCTCGTATTGTGACTATGGAAGATGTTCAAGTTATAGAGGATCTTACTTATGAAGAGGTACCCATTGCTATTCTAGATCGACAAGTAAAAAGATTGAGGAATAAAGACATAGCTTCCGTGAAAGTCCTTTGGAGAAATCAACAAGTAGAAGAGATCACATGGGAAGCGGAAGAGATGATGAAATCCAAGTCTCCCCATCTTTTTCAAATGGACCAAGAAGTTCAAAGCGCGGAAGTGGAGCAATAAAAAGTAAGTATCCATGAGCCTTAAGTGTTTATGTATATGTATGCTAGTATAGAGCTGCATTTGTCTAAATAGAAGCGATACTATTAACATTCGAGGATGAATGTTCCTAAGGGGGGAAGAATGTAACACCCCGTACCTTCCCAACCCTACTTGACGACGTTGAATAATGTTTACTTGGGTGTCGATAGCTATAAGTATGTATTTGGTAATGGTAATAATGAAAAAATTGAAATTTGGCCTCGTACATGTGATTAGCCTTTCATAAGAGGTGTTTTGTGATTTTCGTGGAGATTTTCTGGGGTTCAAAATGAGGCTAAGAGGACCTCCAAACAAAGGATATTAAGGGTAAGAAGTAAGTTAAAGAATAGGACTTGAAGTATCTAACCAAACCCGCGAAGAAAAGTCGAAAAATGAAATTTTCAACAAAACTAAGGGTGGGGCGCGCCAGAGGACGTGCCAGGCCGCTCTAGGCCAAAATTTTTAGCCCAGAGGCAGAAATCTGGCGCGCCCAAGGGTGTGCCAGGCTGGTTTTGGCCACTTTTCAAAGTTGAAAATTTTCTTAAGTCCCAAGGGTGCCCGGAGACGTACCGGGCCGATTTTTGCCACATTTCTTCTACAACCATGAGCATATACATGAAATGAGTAAAGTAGTATATTGGTGTGATTATGTTATTAAACTTTTTATTTTCATATAAGTGTAAATTATGGGATTTTGGCCGATTTGTTGTTGTGAGGTGTATTGAAGTAATTTGATGGAATAATTGTGATGCTGTGGTGATGAAGAGTGGAAAGTATGAACTTGATGTGACATGCTAATGGTTTATGATACTTTGGTCAATGTTGGAAATATTGTGGGATTATTGGTATGATAATTTCATCAATGGTATTGTCAAGGGGGAAATGACATTTTAAAGGCAAACATGTAACTCATTGACGTTATGTGTATTTGTAAGGTAGTTGGTGGTTAATGTAAATCCCGTTATGTATTTGTGTTGTAGAGCGAAACATAAGGAAGGAGCGGGACATTGTATGCACATCTAAGATTATATATTCGTATTGAGAATACGAGGTATGTAAGGTTACTCTTTCCGTATTCTTCTACGGCATATAGTGTATACCTTGTTATTGTACTTACTCAATTCCGAAATTTCCTAAGGCACCTCCTTTCATGTTATCATCTATTATTACTCATATATACTTCATTATTGATCTATTGTCATTCATGTATCACATAATTATGGACATGGTTCCAAGATCCAATAATGTTATGTTCCAAAGCTTCCAATAATGTTACAATTATAAAGTATCAATCTCATGAACGTAAAGGCAAAAAGTAAGCACCTATGTGTCTCCAATAATTATATACTCACCGAATGGACTATTTCCAAGACTAAATGAGTAATGTTGTGAAGAGAAGTGATGTGTTCTTGGGTGGTATCCCATGGGGTTAAAATACCTCACATGGGTCAATCCCAATATCTACGGGTGGTATCCTATGGGGTTAAAATACCTCGCATGGGTCGATCCCGCTTCTACGGGTGGTATCCGAGGGGCAAAAGGGAAAGCCTAGCATGGGTCAATCCCGAAAACTGTTGTTTACCCACTGATCAGCTTGGGGCCCGGGCATTGTAAGAATAGAAGGATGAGAAGTGAGTGATGAAGGGAACAAATGAGCATAAAAGTAAAAGAAGTAATTCATCGAATGTACATATTTCCATATGTACAGAGTGATGACTTATCCATATTGGTTCTTTACTTATATTTGATTCCATTAAAGTTTTGATGTATCATAGAGTTTCTTATGGCCTTACATACTCAGTACTTTCTTCGTACTGACCCCTCTTGGGGGATTTACCTTACTTGTTGCAGGCACAGGCACTAGTAGACCTCCCCAGTAGGCTGCAGGACATCTGTTGATCTTTGGTGAGCTCCAGTTGGTTCGGGGCTTTTCGGGTCTCTTATGTACATTTGTTTTGGTACTGTAATGTTGTGTAAAGCGGGGACTTGTCCCGAAATTAAGATGTTTATGTGTGTACTTCTATTAGAGGCTTTTGTAGACCGATGTGGGTATTTAACGTAAGAGATGTATGTCAACCTTGACTTGATGGCCCCAACGGCCAAGTTTCTTATTTATAAGGTTCCATGATTTCCACTCTTAGCATTTTATGTCTTTACGAGGTGGTGACGATTCTTATAGTATGCATATGATTGAGCATGAGTAAAGATTGGTTCTCTCGGGCCTTATCGGCTTCGGGTGCCAGTCCACCCCGTTAGGATACGAGGCGTGACAGTTGCAATCTATTCCAAACAAATAGATCAGAAATACAATAAGCAGGCCTACTATGTGTCTGTCTTTTAGAAGATGATGGTTCCTCGAACGGATGGGGAGCAGGGGTCGGTGTAATGTGTGACGGTAAAGCATTGTCAAGTAAATCAGCATAATGATTGTATAATATGTTCATGTAACTATTCGCATCAGACATAGTCGTAAATAAAGAAGGTTCTTCATTAGTTTTTACTTCTAAAGCAGAACAAATAAGAGAAGTAAATTCGGACATAGTATTAAATTTCATACATGGATTTATTATAACACCAACTAAGTAAATAGGGGGAAGCGGAAAAAAATATTTTTTAAATTTATCAATCATTGCATCAATAGCATCTTTGTAACCTGGTTTAGACTTATACTCGTTAAGCAATAAACAAATCTCGGCTAAATAAGCTAAAATATTACAAACAGTAGGATAATAAGCACCAGAAAATTCAACCGTAGCTAGATAAAATTTTTGCAAAAAATTAACAATATCATAAATTTTAGCCCAATCTGAATTTTGTAACATACTATCGGGAAAAGCACTAGCAAATTGGTTAAAAGTCATAGTAATAGGAACTTTATAAATATTGCAAGTATTTAAGAAATCATACGTAGAATTCCATCTAACATCTATTTCTTCAGGCATTAATTTCGGTCTAAGTCCATTTTCCTTACATTTTTTTTAAAATTCGGTAAGTCTAATTTTTCTATTATTTCCTTGAATAAAGCCAACTGCAAGTCTAACTTTTTCAATAGCAGGCTCAAAAAAAGCAAGACCATCTTTTACAATTAAATTATATATATGACAAGCACACTTAACATGAAATATTTCGGGTAACGGTGGAGAAAGTTCAATTTTTAACAAGTCAATAGCAGCGTTGTTGTTAGATGCATTATCAAAAGATATACATAAAACTTTACGGTCAATATCATAATATCTTGCAACTTTTGTAATAGATTCAGAAATAAATTTCCCAGTGTGTCTACGGTCTTCATCATACAAAAATGCTAAAATATGTTTTTGCATAACAAAATTACTATCTACCCAATGACAAGTAATTGTTAAATAATCATTTTTATTAATAGCACGACCAAGATCAGAAGTTAAAGCAACTCTACATGAAAGATTTTATAATAATGCAGATAAATAGTAAACATATTGTGCATGGAGTTTGAAAATATCGGACCGACAAGTACTTCTAGGAATACCCTCAAACATAGCATTATAAATTGCCTGAATATAATGAATAAAAGCTTCAGAAGAAGCAAAAGAGAAAGGCAAACAACCCACAACTATCATTTTTGCTAATTCTTCACGATCCTTCATTTTATTATAATCCTTAACTAATTTATCGATTTTTGGGTTCAATCTAGTTTGACTTGGGTCCCCAACTATCCCACCACCAGTTACCTGAGCTAGCTCTATTGGGTGTTTATCCTTCAAATGTCTCGTCAACTGACCCGTACCTCCTTTATTACCCCCAGTCTTATACTCGTATTTTAAGTGACAAAGATTGCATTCAACCTGAGTAGTTCCTTCTATTCGAGTATAAAAATTTCACACAATACTAGTTTTTTTACGAGATCTTACAGGGTGCCAAGGAGGAATATTAACCGATTCAGATTGAACATTAACATTACCGGATTCGGGTGTAACATCAACATCATCATCATCATTTTCATCTACATCAGCAGGGTCTACTTCATTCTCTTCTTCTATACCATAATTTTCTTGGGCCTCTAAATAATTCATATCGTGAGCACCTACACCTATTTCATTCTCAAAGGGTTCGGTAATTGGTACCGAAGGCACACGAGTATATCGAGTATTTGAGCTACCTCTACCGGAACCAATTTGTTTCTTACTACCACTACCACTTCCAAGACAAAAATTTCTAACATTTTTACCGACTTTCCTGAATTTATCCATATTACAAATTAAACTAACAATTATTCAAAAAACACAAAAACAATACAAATAAATATTCAACAAATAATACACTAATTAAAAATTAAAATTAAGAGATGGAATGATAATACCAAATTTCTGAAGTATTTGAAAGTTGATCAATTGAGTACTTTTGGAAACTTCCACGTAGTATTTGTAATTGCAAAATAATAAAATATAATAGAACACTTTATGAGATAATTTTAGCAAATTTGAGAGAGAATGAGAGAATGGGGTTGTAAGAAAATATTTTTGAAATGAAATGTATTTATAGGAAAAAAAAAATTTGAATTAAATTTTTTTTAAAAAAAATAAATAGCCTAAAAGGTTGTTATGGCCGTTGGGCCAACGACATTATAGTCGTAAGGCCTCAACGGTCCAAAACAGCCCAGGCAGGCACAGGCCCCATTAGAATTAAAAAAAAAAAAATTATTAACTGGATCAGGTCGGTTCGGTGCACCGGTGGACCCGATCCGATTTTCTAACTAGGCCAGTCTACTGGTCTCGTTACCTTGAACGGCCCAGCCCCCTAAAAAAACCCCTAGCCCACTCCCATACCTGTTCCGGGTTCGGTCCGTTCCGATCTCCTATTGGGTCGGTCTAACCGGGTCAACCCGGCCTAGTTGTCGGGTTTAGTTGGAATATATGGAGTATGAATATATGATGATTCTTTTCACAAATTTCGTCTACTTTTTGTATATTAGGGGTTGTTACTGATTGGCTAGTGATTGGACTATATGATGTCACAAATATATGATGATGATTCTTTTCACAAACTTCGTCTGTTTTTCACAAATATATGATGATGATTCTTTTCACAAATTTCGTCTGCTTTTCACAAATATATAATGATGATTCTTTTCACAAATTTTTGTCTTCTATAAGCACCTCTACTCGCCAAAAAGAACAGAAGTCCAATTGAAAAAATAGTGCTTCACCACAATGGATTAAAAGAAATGGAAGAAAAGACACAAAAGTAAATGGAATAATATCTATTGGAAAGGAACTTAATGTACAAAAGAAGTTAATAAATTCATATATACTCACAAATATTTTCCCACTTCACGCAAGAACTCAGTGCTACTTAACCGCAAGCTTGTCTTCACCCATTATTTCTGCAACATATTCCTTAATCTTTAGGGCTGAATCTTTTAGTTGAGGGTTTCCCAACTCTGTGATAGATTTTAATGAAGCAATATCCCCGAAACTGTTTGGGATGTCCATAAACTCATGACACTTTTGTATGTATAATTTCTCGAGCACAGGAAATGATTCCTATTCAACCTGCCATTTAGAAAAAGACACCTCATATAATGTTAGCATTTTGATATTCTAGAAGGAAACTTCTTTCACGTTTCATTCTTTCCCTCGGATGATTGCACTTCGTAGTCGCAGTTCTTGAAGGTTCGGCAGACTCCCAATTCTTGATAGTGAATCAGATGTCAGATTAAGGCTTGTCAACTCCAGTTTTTTCAAGCTCGACGGGAAGTGAAAATCATATAATTGATGCTCAGGTGCATGCCTACTGAACGGAGTGCAATGAAAATGTGCAGAAACTTCTTCAAGTTCATTAAGGACATCTAACCTTGGAAAAGAAATCTGCTCTGATGAATAATCCCATGGTTCTCTAACGCTGAATTTAAGGGTTTGAATACTAGGAAACCTTTTGAAAATATCCTCATTCGAATAAGAAATGTTGAATGAAGATAATATTCTCAAATTCTCCAACTTTGAGTCCTCTTGTAACACGGTTGGTTTGTCAACGTACAAATCAAAGAGGGAACAAGTAAAGATGCTCAGATGTCGAAACTTCTCAAGACTCCAAATACTAGGTGATAGTACCATGTTTGATCCCTGGTTATCCACCACCAGAGTTTCTAGATTCAAGAGGTTTGAAAATGCTGGAGGGAGAGATTTTGCATTCGTCTGAATGTCTAAGTACCTCAAATGAACAAACATGCCTATTTCATTCAACAAAGAATCTGTCAAATTTATTTTGCACAGCTCCAACCTCTTAAGAAGCCTTAAGTGTCTAAGATGACAATTGTCGGAAAGATGATAGTGCTTCCTATATTCTACATCATAATCCATGTATATCTTCAACGAGAGGAGGTGTTTAACATAAGGATTTCCCTTTTTTGGACTGAACAGAACAAAATTTTCATCCAAATGATCATAATGAATGGCCATACACGTGGCATCAGATCTAAAGAAGGAGGAGGAGGAGGTGCACTTGAACTTATGAAGTCAAACAACTTTTCCTTTATAGCTCTTTTCAAACAAAAACCATGCACCAGATCATGAATTTGGCAAACCAGATATGCACCTTTCTCATTGGAAACGATTACCAAGCTACTGGAAATTAACTCATCCACATAAACCTCCATTCCATTCTGCTCCACAATCCCTTCATCACTCTATAGATTTGTCAAATCAGATATTAAAATATGTTCGACCCTTGGATAACTTGCAAGGTAAATCAAGCACGACTTTAGGTGATCTGACAAATGGTCATAACTTAATTGTATAACCTTTATCACTTTCTCTTCATCCTTAAAAATAAAGGAATTCAAATTATTTAGAACTTCAAGCCAATAAAACTTTTTCTTTTCTTTCCTTGCAATGACTCCGTCGATAAGATCAAGGACCAATAGATATTGCAGAATCCAAATATATAGAGTGCGATTAAGTCGAAACTACTAAATCTAAAGTTAGCTATATAAATAGTAAATGAGAGAACAATAATAGAACACAAGAAATTTACGAGGTTCGACAAAACCTTGTTTTCTGCCTACTCCTCGGACACAACCAACCAAACTTTATTTCACTTCAAATGGATACAAGTGAAATACTACAAGAGAGAAAAGAAAGATTCAAAGGCCTTAAAATGAGAAGCAAGTGATTGAAATGTCTTACAAATGAACTAAGTGTCCCTATTTATAGATGTGAATTCTTCCTCTTAAAGTAATCAGTGACATCATCATTATCTTAATGTCATCAGTGACATCATCATTATGTAAATGTCAAAGTTCAACATGTGAAATCATTTAATAGTAGTCAAAGATTTCAACTACAAGTTGAACTTGGATATTTCTTTTCAAAGAAGAATTACCCTTTTCAAATGTTCACACTAGTTCTAGTTAAACGTTCACACTACTTCTAGTCAAAAGTTCACACTAGTTCTAGTCAAATATTCATACTAGATCAAGTCAAATGTTCATACTAGTTCTAGTCAAACGTTCACACTAGTTCTAGAATCTTGTCAAATTTAACAAATCTCCACCTTAAGGAGATTCTCCATTTTCAATTTTCTTTCGGCAACAAATTTTGATTGTTTCTTCAACCTTAATCTTAAATGTTCAATAATATTGATCAAGTTCAAAAAATGTTGAAACTTGACCGCAGTCACCACTTTCGTCAGCATATCGGCAGGGTTATCTGTAGACTGAATTTTCTGTACTATGACTCCACCTTTTTCTATAATGTCTCGTACAAAATAATAGCGAACGTCAATGTGCTTCGTCTCTGCATGATAAACTTGGTTCTTTGCTAATTGGATAGCACTTTGACTATCACAAAATATTGTGATGCCTTCTTGTTCAATACCAAGCTCTCTAAGCAAATCTTAAAGCCAAATTAC
Organism: Capsicum rhomboideum; assembly: GCA_031232105.1. Classification (NCBI taxonomy): domain Eukaryota; kingdom Viridiplantae; phylum Streptophyta; class Magnoliopsida; order Solanales; family Solanaceae; genus Capsicum; species Capsicum rhomboideum. Next base: position 157,307,987 of record CP124714.1, read on the forward strand.
CTCCTTCACAGCCTCCGTAATTGCCATGTACTCTACCTCCGTGGTAGACAAAGCAACTGTTGACTACAAAGTAGATTTCTAACTAACTGGTGCGTTTGCTAAAGTGAAAACGTAACCAGTAGTTGATATTTATTTATCTAAATCACTTGCGTAATCTGAGTCACAATATCCAACCAGATACTGACCATTCTCCCACTCAAAAATCAAACCAACATCTACAGTATTAGGAATATACCACAAAATCCATTTCACAGCTTGCCAATGTTCTTTTCCAGGATTATGCATATACTTTCTTACAACTCCCATAGCATGTGAAATATCATCTTTTCCAACAACTTTGAATCCTTCTGACTGAGTCATATAGATTTTCTCTTTTAAGTCTTCGTGTTCCAAATTCAATTACGCTACCAAAGCCAACAAAACTCTAATGGAGGAGTGTTTTATAACTAAAGAAAACACCTCAATATAATCAATTCCCTTCTTTTGAGCATATCCTTTCACCACCAATCTTGCTTTGTAGAGAACGCCTTCTTGATCAAGAAATCCTTCTTTCTTTGGATATGCCCATTTGTACCCAATTACTTTCTTGCCCTTCGGGAGATTGGCCAAACTTCATATGTGATTTCTATGAAGGGACTGCATTTCTTCATTCATGGCAATCCTCCACTTATCTGTTTCTGAACTTTGGACTGAATCTTTATAAGTGGTAGGAATACCATCAGCTACAATTGAGGTTTCACAAGCCACTATATCCATAAACCGAGCAGGTTTTCTTATTGTTCTTTTTGGCTTGCTTATTGATATTGATTCAAGTTCTAGTTGAGGTTCCAGAGATGAAATATCCTCTTCAACTGGCTCTTCTTCCCGAGGAAATCTTCAATTGTTTCCTCATTTGCTTCTTGTGTTGGGAAAATTAATTTTCTCTTATACTCCACCTACTTTGAAGCACCATCGGTTTGTTTGACATCCTCAACTGTTACCTTATTTGTCAAGGAAGATTCTTAAAGGTAACATCCATGCAAAATATTCTCGTCTCTGGACACCATAATGGTATCCTTTGACTCCAAAAGTAATCCCCATAAATATAGTCTTCTTTGCTCTTAGATCCAATTTTGACTCTCTTACATGATAATATACAATTGAGCCAAATACATACAAAGAACCATAATCTCCAGCAGGTTTTCCATACCATTTTTCTAATGGTATCTTCCCACCAATTGCGGTAGATGGTAGACAATTAATGAGGTGGCATGCATATGTTATTGCCTCAGCCCAAAATTCTTTGCCCAAGCCAACATTAGACAACATACATCGAACCTTCTCTAGCAAAGTCCAATTCATGCGTTCTGCCACTCCATTCTGTTGTGGTGTATTTCTAACGGTGAAGTATTTGAAAATGCCATTGTCTTCACATATCTTCTTGCAAAGATCACTTTTGTATTCTCCACTATTGTTTGTACGAAGACACTTAATCTTTATGGCAGTTTGCATCTCTATCATTGTCTTCCATTTAAGAAAATACTTCATCTTTTATTTTCATTGTATACACCCACACTCTCCAGGAAAAATCATCAACAAAGGTTACAAAATAGTGTTTCCCACCTAATGAAGGTGTTTTGGAAGCACCCCAAACATCAGAGTGATCATAATCCAAAATACCTTTAGTATTATGGATAGCTATTCCAAATTTAACCCTTGTATGTTTTCTTTTGATACGGCGTTCACAAAACTCCAAGTTGTACATCTTTAATCCTTTTAGCAATCCTTGATCTGATAAAGTTTTCAAGGATTTTCCTCCAGCATGCCCCAAGCGCATATGCCATAACCTAGTCATTTTTGCCTCCTTGTCATTACTGGTTATTGTTGTCATAGTCCCAAATACTGTACTACCTTGATAGTGGCACATGTTATTGCTTCTTCGAATTTCCTTCATTACCACCAATGTAACGGAGCATATTTTAAACACCCCATTATCTACGATGACTTTGAACCCCTTTGATTCTAGGGCCCCTACAGAAATGAGATTTTTCTTCAAATCCAGTACGTATCGAACATCTGTTAATGTTCTGCTCAATCCATCATGGTTCCTTAATCGGATGGAACCAACACCATATACGGTAAAAGGATCATTATTTGCAATATGAATAACTCCATATTCCCCTTCTTGTAAATCAGTGAACCATTCCGGATAGGGACACATATGATAGATACAATCTGAGTACATCAACCATACTTCAGATGATTTGGATGGGTCTTGGCTCTGTTGTAACTAGTGAGAAATTAGATTCGCCACAATCAGCTATATTTGAGTCTATGACAGCCTTTCCGTTGTTAGGTTTGGCCTTGTTTTTTAACTATGCACAATCTTTCTTCCAGTGACCTTTTTTCGACAAAAGGGACATTCATATTTTCTGGGTTTGGATTTTGACTTGGATCTTCCTTTCTTTGTTCTCATTTGATTTTGAGAACGACCTCTTACGACCAGTGTTTATCCTTTTCCTATGTTGTCTGGTTTCTTCTCTTCTATGGCAATATCTATTCCTTGTTGAAAAAAGGACATCAAGAACTTTGTCTTAACACATCCCAAAATGTCTTGACCCATCAAGGATTTCAACTGCAAATTTCGCATTTGACACAATTCTTGTCATAAGAGAATAAGCCAACGATGACATATTATTGACACCCGATGTGGAATCTTCATTTTTCTTATCTGTCATTTCTACTATAGATACTATTTATTAGATAATAGTACCAAAGACCAAAGTAATTCTTTTCTGATGTGGAAGTTCAGTGTCACGCCCCGACTTCCAACGAGGCGTGATTGGCACCCAAAGCCGATAAGGCCCGAGAGAACCAATCTATGCTCATGATTGTTCATATGTATAACCTCGTATATATCTTATCACACCTCATGCAACTATGCGGAAGTCATAAATATGGAAACATATGTCATATATATATAAAACTTGGTCGTTGGGGCCATCATGTCAAACTGAACGTACATATCATACATTCATATACCCACATATGTCTACAAAAGCCTCTAACAGATGCATCAACAAGGCCAACTTAAATTCGGGACACGTCCTCGCTTTATACAACATTTACAATATCAAACAAATGTACAACTATGACCCAGAAAGCTCCGAACCAAGTGGAGCTCACCAAAACTCTGTCAATGATCCACAGTCTACTGAGGAGGTCTACTAATGCCTGCACCTACAACATGTAAGGTAAGTCCCCCAAGGGGGTCAGTACGAAGAATGTACTTAGTATGTAAGGCTCATAAGAAATTCATCATACATAATAACAACAACAATGGAATCAATATAAGAGAAATAGTGAATGTGAATAAACTCTCTTCTGTATGTGGGAACCCATGTACATTACGTTCTTTACTTCTCTTGTCTTCATACTTATTCATCTTTATTGTTCTACCCATGCTAGGCTGTTCTGTCGTCACTAGGATAAGATTAACCCATGCTAGGTACTTTGACCCCTGGGATGTTATGTGAACCCATGCTATGCTTTCGTGTCGCCCCTGGGATGTCATTAACCCATGCTAGGTACTGTGACCCCTGGGATGTTATCGTAACCCATGCTAGGCTTTCGTGTCGCCCCTGGGATGTACCGTGATAACCCATGCTAGGCTTTTATATTGCCCCTGGGATGTATCGGGATCGACCCATGCTAGGCTTTTTTGTCACCCCTGGGATACCACCCGTGTTAATGGGATCAACCCATGCTAGGTATTTTAACCCCTAGGATACCACCCATGAATACTCATTAATTATACATTACTTCTTTCTCTTGTTATTCTTACTTCCATTCTTAAGAGTGATACATTGAGGATCATAACCTTATTTGAAGCACACTCATATACACATTTCACTTCACTCCTTTACTTCATGAGATTGACATCTTTACTTATGAGGAATAAATATATTAGCTTGCACATTACTTTCTTCATTACTCTTGTAAGATTGGTACTTTTACTTGTGAAAGATTGGTCCAAAGAAAATCATAATATTATTGGACTTTGTAACATGACATGATTGGAAAATGCTATTCAAGAATAAATAGATTCTCTTACATTAGTACTCTCTTGAGATAGTTCTTTTGGAATTTACCACGTTATGACATTTTTTGAACTTCAATCAATGAATAAGAGATAAATGAATCATAAGTCATCTAAGAATAGGACACATATAAATAACAATATACGTCAACCTGAATTGCTATACTACAAAGCCCCTCGGAATTGAAACAAGCCCAATGTCAATATGAACAATATGTTGCAGAAGAATACGAAAAGAGTAACCTTACATACCTTGTCGCCTCACTACGAATACACAAGCCTATATGAAGATACAATAGTCCAGCTTCCTCTTTATGTTTCACTCTACAACACAAGTGTACATCGGAGCTTACATTAGCAGCTAGTTACTATACAAACGTACAAAACGACGATGAGCTTTATGACTGCCATATAATGTCATGTCACTCCTTACAATACAATACACTGCATTCTCATACCAACGACACCATAACATTCCACACATTGACCATGATATCATACATCAATAGCATTTCACACCACACTTACCCTTTACGCTTTCTCATTATCATTCCGTCACAATTACTCCTATCAACTTGTCCCATAACATCTTATGAAAAACAATACATACTTAACATAGTCCAACATGCCTCCATACGACACTTTAAAGTCATTAACACAACATCACAAGTTGATAATTACATTCAAAAAGGGTATAGGGGCCTTCGGGGGTCAACTAGGTGCGAAAACATACAAAACCAAACCTGGGGATGACCTGCGTTGCCACATGCGCCCACAGGTGGCTGAGGTGCTTGCGCAGGTGACCTTTGGCAGCAGCTAGAGGCACCTGCATTGGCATCTGCGCCCACAGGTGTCCTCGTCTGCGGGGGCGGATGCCCGTTTTGGTCCGAAATGGTCTCTTTTGGGTCTTTTCATGCAATGAATGGTCCATGATCATAAATAAACTTATTTTAACATATTTTTGATCATCTTATATGCCAAAAAGCATCCATGGTCTCACAACACACATAAACATCACCAAAACCTCACTTTCTTTTCAATCCGTCACCAAATCCATAACCAAATTTACAACAACAATTCCAAACACTATCACAAGGATAAAACAAGGAAAGACTATAATCACATCTCACATGTCAATATTGAATCCATCAAGTTCATTTCCTTCAAGATCACAAGTCTATGTTCAAGTTTATAAGATAAAATCATCCTCCAATTTAGCAAACACAAATTGTTTTACACATAGTGAACGTCTCACTTCACCAACATAACCAACATGATATAAACCATCTTACATGCATAAAATATATTAAAACATAATAATATACACTTACCAAGTCTTGCAAGACAATGATCTTGGTCCAAGGGATGAAGAGTTAGGGTTTGTGTGAGATAAGGAAAAGTTAGAGAAAATTCTAGAAAAGGCATGGGTGGCACAAATGAATAAAAATCTGATTTTCCTCATATATATAGGTCCCTTTAAGTCTCTCTTATCCCATTATTGACATTAAATGCATGGTTGATTTGGTCAAATGGAAGATTGGATCATTTTGCCCCATTGGGCCTAGTCTTTTGTTCTTGTTGTGGGCCTTATTTGGCCCAATGGCTCATGACTCATTAATACCCAACAAATTAATGTCTAATTCATCAAATCTCTCATGTTTAACTAATTCCATAAGTGTACACGTAGTCGTATAGGTTCAAAAATGTACAGGGTGTTACACCTCCTACGAAGGTCTAATCACATGTACTAAGCCCAATATCAATTATTTTATCAATAATATTACAAAATTCATACTTATGGCTCTTGAAACCTAAGTAACCATTGTTCAACGTCGTCAAGTAGGGTTTAGTCGGTATGGGGTGTTACATTCAGATTGTGCTGCAACCACAGAGCATACTCTGATAGAACCTTGGCTCTAATACCAATTATTGTGAAAACCAAAAATATAGAGTGCAATTAAATCGCAACTACTATACCTAAAGTTAACTATATAAATAGTAAATGAGAGAACAATAATAGAACACCAAAAATTTTTGAGGTTCGACAAAACTTTGTTTTTTGTCTACTCCTCGGACACAACCAACCAAACTTTATTTCACTCTAAATGGATACAAGTGAAATACTATAAGAGAGCAAAGAAAGATTCAAAGGCCTTAAAATGAGAAGGCAAGTGATTGAGATGTCTTACAAATGAACTAAGTGCCCCTATTTATAGATGTGAATTCTTCCTCTTGATGTCATCAGTGATATCATTATTATCTTGATGTCATCAGTGACATCATCATTATTCAAATGTCAAAGTTCAACATGTGAAACCATTTAATGGTAGTCAAAGATTTCGACTACAAAATGAACTTGGACATTTCTTCCTAAAGAAGAATTACCCTTTTTAAATGTTCACACAAGTTCTAGTCAAACGTTCACACTAGTTCTAGTCAAACGTTCACACTAGTTCTAGTCAAACGTTCACTAAAAGCCCATCACACTTTTGTGTTATGTTTTCTCCAACATCCAACAGTTCATCAGGGCAACATTCTTCTCCGAATACCTTTTTCTCTAATAACTCCCAACTTTCCCCTAGTGTGAGCAATCGAAGATAAAGAGGATCACTGTGGTGTTTTCTTGCAAATCCACCTCTTTTTTTTAACTTGTTAAGATAATTCTACTTTTTTTCTGAAATTCAGGAAAAGGTCTTGTTAGCTCATCCCATGTTGCAGTTGCAGTATCCCACAAGTCATCCAAGACAATAAGTTACCTCTTTCCAAACAGTTGCTTCCGTAGCTTATCAGCAATGTCATCATCTATGTGATCCTCACTGAATGTTTGTTTCAAACCAATAACTTGATTGAAAATTTTTTTGCAACAACTTTTTCTCATTACGTTCTTGGTCGACTGTGCACCAAGTACGAACATCAAAATGATCAATAACAGACTTATCATTATATACTCTATAAGCCAAAGTAGTTTTTCCAAGCTCTGGCATGCCAATTATGGAGATAGCATCTACCTCAGCTGGTCCGCTAGTGAGCTTCCTAATTAGCCACTTTGTCTCTTCTTCAAAACCTACAATTATTTGACAAGTTGTTTCTGACTTTTTTTCAACTGGGTTGATGGGAGCGTTTCCTATAATAAGACCCCTGTTCTTGGGGATCTTTTCCAATACCTCTTATTTGATAAGCTTGATCTATTTTACGATATTAGGAAGTAAGAAGATAAGTTGCAAGATACCATGATCTCTAATAAGAATTGAATTAATGGCATGTTCCACCTCATATGCCAAACCCATAACACGATTCAAAAGATCTTCATTCAATTCCTATGCAACATTCCTAAAGAATGATCTTATGAAGTCTCTGTCTTCTTTCACTATCCTAATTTCTTCCTTTATCAAATCAATTGAATAAGCATTAGAGTTGAGCAAATCATTTAAGTTGCTGAGAAAAAGACTCATGAAGAGTGGTCCGTCACTCTTGGGGAAGCAGAGTTGAGATGAGTCCTCTGGGGCTTTTAAGTAAACATGTTTGAGATCTTCCTTTAGGAGTTCAATATTTTCCAGCAATTCTATAGTTACGCAGCTTGTCTCAATGGCATTCTCTTTACTCTTTGACTTCTTTTCTAAGTTGCAAACAAGAGTGGATATCCCCCTGGTAAGTTAAGTGCTCCAACACGTGCCAAGAGATCAAACAATTTGTCATGATGAACAATGTTTTTGGGCACGTCGGTGAGAATAAGAAATAGGAACTCTATCATGACATGAATGTTTTGAGTTGAAGTGCTAGCAGTAAGAATAGCTACCATGTGCACTTGTAGATGAATAAGATATTCTCTAAGAACTTCTGGAGATGTCTCCATGAGCTCCTTAATGAAACTTTCAACTTCTCCTGATTTTGAAGCTTTCAAATTTATCAAACATATGTGCATAACCTCAAGAATAGGAATAATCTCCACATGTAGACCAGCTAGCATGAAATTGACTTGAGGGACTTCAAGTATTCCATCAAGTTCATCTATTTTATCGAGTTGATAAGCCAAAATGACAGAACAGAAGTGTCCTACTCTCTCAGCCATAATTTGAAACTGAGGCAAAACATACTTAACTATCTCATGCTCAATGAAACCATTTGTTTTCAACCCGTAGAAATCTCTTATATTGCCACACATATGTTGAATTACCTCGTATTGAGTTATTAATGGGATAATCAACTCAGCGCAGGGCTTGGGAAGATTATGGAGATTCATGAAGAGAAAGTCCAATCGTTGAACCAATTTCTCCTCAGTCATGGTGGCACTTGATTCAGAATAATTAAGTGAGCTGATATACCTATCGAGATTCTCCAGGAAGTGAAGAACCACATGATCCATGTTATATTTAACCAGCATGTCATCTCTACACGGGTAGAAAACTGACTGAACAAGATAAAAAACCAATTCTGCTTTGCGAGATATTTTGGCATTAAAACCATCCAACTTGGAACAAGAAAGAAGAGGAAATATCGACATAAACGTCAGCTCCAATTTCAACTTTTCAATTAGATCCATGTCAAGACCAATTTGATCTTGTTCATACTTCAACCTCTCTATGAAATCCAGGAAATTAAGAATGTCCTTGAGAACTACATAAGATGAGTCCTGCCAAAATACCAAATGTTAATATCAAATTTTCAAAGCGGCATGTTTATCTAACGTATTTTACTCTACATACCAAATTAACAAGTCTAATTAACAGTTGTTTAACTAAATATTATCACAATGTTAATTTTCTAGAAGTGCCATTATACCTAAGGAAATAATTATTCTACCAAAAAAGATGCCATGTCAGATTATGAACTTTTGAACAACTATTCTTAAAGAATTTGAATAACATTATACTATCTTTAGGATTATTTGGATAATCATCCAATTCAATGTTAGTTTTGATTTGTATAAATATTGTACAACATACCGATGAGTTGCTTGCTTCCCTTTTCTCTCTTTCTCCTTTATTTTTGTTTCCTCTTTCCATGTATGTAACTCTCACTAATCAAGCTATAGGGTAGCTTTTCCTGCTTCTCGAGTTCTCGAGATCTGATGTATAAAAAGTACATTAACCTTTATCAAGAGAAAGAAGTAGCAAAATGAAGACAAGAAACTGCAAGAATTATTAGAAGCATAAAGCATAAAGCAAAAACAATTTACTGCAGATATAGCCAGATATCTCAAAAACAAAAATACTGGATTGACCATCAGGGGTGGTGTAGCCTTCCGTCTACGGGTTCATCTTAATCTATAACTTTCGACATAGAGTGTGTATATGTATATCTACTAAAATCTCAACATATATTAGATCTGAACACATAATTTTAACATGACAACGAATGTAATGCTGAAAATCTTAAAAGTTGAACCAACTACATTTAAATCTTGGATTCGCCTTTGTGGACCGTAGTAGTCCCAGCCCAATTACCAAGAAATATTTATGAGATATCTATTGAAAAAAGTACATGGGCAAAAAAACATTAGAAATACCAGTTTTGTACACTTCAACCTGAGCCTGCAGCAGTCTTGTTGTCAAGTTGATTGCATTAATATTTTGCTAATTTCCTTCTAATATTCCAACACAAAAGAAGGTTGTTATGTGTTAAAGTAATCAATAAATCAAAGAAAAATCTTTTGATAGATGACCTACATAATAATATTATATACTCCACCTATCATGAGAGTAACAACTCCAAGATTAAAAAATACAATTCATTGACTTCTGAGGATTTATTAATTGTGAAAATCATACACATGTCCCTTTGTTTTGAGATTTGGCTTATAAAATAATATACTTTACTTATCATGTTTTGAGTTTTATAATATTTGTTCAAACATCATTGATGACAGGTGTGTGTTCGCTGATATACTTCTGTAAATTGCACATTTTGATGCCTGAATAGTTAATGGTTGTCTAGTGAGAAGTACTCCTTTATCCTTAACTAAAGGCCATGGGATCGAGCCCTACTAGGCATGGAGATGACTTTGTTAGGAAGCGCGTTACCCCCAATGTGGGATTTCCTAAGGCGAATCCGAATTTATTCTGGCCCCAACGCGGATACCGCATACCCGATGGGAAATCCAATAAAGAAACTAAGAATTAAATCAGAATGAATAAAGACCAATTGAAACTTCAAGATGCAATTTGATTACAATTTTTCCCAAAACCAGGTCTTGTAGTATCCTTGTTTAAAGGTCCTACTGCAAGAATTCTCTTTCTCATTTTGAAGGATTAATTTCACCAATGGTTACCAAACTTACTCTCCGTAACACTACAGTCGTGAAACTAATTTTGTAATAGTAATCTCCCTAAACTAACTATTTGTAACACTAAAGTCACAAAACTAATTTTTTTAAAAAATATTAGAGTCACTAAACTATGTGTTAGTAGTCTTTATAGTTTGCTGCTTTCACTTAACAAACTATGAACAACCATTGAGGTTTCTAGGCTAGTGGCTTGTCATTGTTACTTGAATTCAGAGCAACATATTATGAAATAAGCATCTGCTAGATCTTGGATTCACCTCTGTTGACCCTAAACGTTTCCATCCTGTATAAACTGTTAGTATGTGAGACAATAGGAAAAGAAGCTTCATATATCCTACGTGAATTGCTTGATGGTCAAGAGGCCACAATTAAATTCCAATATAAGGGTTACATCTTGTTACATTAGTTATATGAACTATACTTATGGTTAAGAGCAAAACAATTATTTCTGTGAAGCATATTGATTATTTCTGTATAAAGACTTGACTTTTACAGCTAGATAAGATGATGATGTATACAAAAATCAAGGGTGCAATTGCTACATTTGGGGGATTGAAACACAACTTACTTTCATGCTAGCCTAAGAAGAGAACTACCCAAAATAAGATTATAAGCCTGATCACCTCCAATGGGAGGACTGTTGTTAGCAAAGTTGACATTGAGACTGAAGTTCTTGATTTTTAAAAGGAATTATTAGGATCGTGTGCCTCCCAATTACCTGCAGTTAATCTAGTAGTCATGAAAGATGGACCAATATTAAATAGAGCTCAGCAGCTAAAACTAATTGAACTTGTGACTAGACAAAGGTTAAAGAAGCTTTAACAGATATTGGTGATAACAAAGCTCCTGGATGTGATGGGTTTAATGCCTACTTTTTTAAGAAGGCTTGGCCAATTGTAGGAGAAGAGATTATTGATGTTGTGTTGCATTGCTTCACAACAGGTGTGTTATATCAAGCTATTAATTGTACTACTATGACCTTGATTCCCAAAGTAGCTCATCCGTCTAAAGTTGCAGAGTATAGACCTATTTCATGTTGTACTTTACTTTATAAAATCATCTCTAAAGTACTAACAAATAGGATGTAGGGTGTAATGGATGATTTGGTGGATAAGAATCAATCTGCTTTTGTTCCTAGTAGACTGATTAATGATAATATCATTCTAAGTAATGAGTTAGTTAAAGGATATCGTAGTAAAAGAGTATCTCCAAGATGTATGCTTAAAGTTGACATGAGAAAGGCTTATAATTCTATAGAGTGGGGCTATCTTAAACAGATTCTGATCTACATGCAGTTCCCCAGTAAGTTTGTTGACCGACTTTACCAGTGTATAAGTACAATCTTTTATTTTATTCTCATCAATGGCTAGCCTAGTGTCCCTTTCCCTGACAAGAAAGGGTTGAGACAAGGGGATCCGTTATCCCCTTACTTATTTTTGTTATCTATGGCGTACTTGACAAGACTATTTAAACAACTGAAGCATAACCCTAATTTTAGCTTTCATAAAAAATGTGAGAGAATGCACATTATTCAGTCGAGCTTTGCTAATGACCTCTAACTCTTTAGTAGGGGTGATACTTGTTCTGTTGGGTTGTTATATAGTGTATTTCAAGAGTTTTCTCTAGCCTCTAGTTTGGTTGCAAATGCTGACAAAAGCTCCATTTACTTTAGAGGGGTACCACTGGATGTACAAGATAAAATATAGCAAGTGCTAGGATTTCCTCAAGGCACTTCACCTTTTAGGTATCTGGGAGTCCCTCTAAGTACTATAAAAATGTCTATTCTCCAGTACCAACCATTGATTGATAAGATTCTAGAAGGGTGCAGAGTTGGACTTTTAGGTTTCTCTCCTGTGCTTGCAGGGCACAATTGATCAAAAGTGTGTTGTTCTCAATTCAAGTGTTTTGGTCTCGAGTGTTCATAGTTCCAAAAAAAGTTATCAAGTGCATAGAGTCTCTAGCAGAACCTTTCTTTGGACGGGACGGGGAGGAGGGGTAGATGCCGCAAAGAAAGCCTTGATTGCATTGGAGCATTTATGTAGTCCCAAAACTGCTGGAGGGTTGAACTTTTTTGATATTCAGTCTTGGAACAAGGCTGTCATTAGCAAGCTGTTGTGGAACTTGAGAAAAAAGAAAGATAGGTTGTGGGTATAATGGATTCACATGTATTATGGGCAACAGGGAAATATTTGGGGTATTATAGCTCCTCAAGAATCATGGATGGTGAGGAAAGTACTCCAAGCTCATATGACTCTTGAAGCTGTTGGTTGGAATGAGGACTATGTCAAACAAGTTGAGAAATTTTCCAATAAAAAAGTGTATCAATCCATTAGAAGAAGTTACCAGAAGGTGGAGTGGAGGAGGTTGACTTGCAATAATGCAGCTTGTCCCAAATGGATATTCATATTATATTTGGCATTACATAGCCGACTATTTACTAAGGATAGACTAGCTGCTTGAGGTTGTGTGGAAGATGAGCAGTGTGTGTTATGTGAGACTGAAACTGAAAGCACACATCATTTATTCTTTAGTTGCTTATTTTTAAAGCAGGTGTGGCAAACTCTTCTGCAAAGGCAAAAGCATCTCCAAGCTGGTTACAGGATGGGAGGAAGAAGTTTTATGGGCTAACGCTCATCAGATGGGAAAGCATCCAAGAGCTGAGGTGTATAGGACGACCTTGGCTGCTAGTGTGTACCTTATTTGGCAGGAGAGGAACCAGAGGATCTTACAGAAATTAACACCTGTAATTTTAACAAAGTAGATCATCAAGAGGTGAACTTGAGAGGAAGTATGCGACCAAAACTTCACAATGTGCTCCAGAATTTGAATTTTTACCCTGTGTAATCGCTGAATGGTTGTTTGCTTGATGTTTTGACCATTTATAGCAAAGGGTGATAGTTTTGATAGTGAAGCTAGATAGATGTGTGCAAGTCTGGATGTCCAACTTGTAGTTTTTTCTGTTTTGTTTTTCCCACTTGGTAATAACTAAAATCAGTGTATTTACCAAAAAAAAGATGATGATGATTCATGCATTTCCCTAATTTGGTATCTTTTAACCTATATTTTAATTCACAACATGTTATTTTAGTACTCTTAATACACGTCTAGTTACTTTTATAGAATACCGTTGTATGCGCGCCAATTTCAAGCTAGGCTAGTGAATCTGTTGAACTAAATGGATAGAAATAATTAACTCAAATTACTCTTGTTAGTAGAAATAAGCATTTGATATTGAAGAAGAAGAATCAATAGCAAATAAGAGTAAAAACTGATACTTGTGTAAATCTCATAACAGTTGGAACATGAATAATATGTACTGTGAACGAAAAGAAAAAAGAGACATGAAAGAATAGTAAAAATTAGTTACAACCAGAATAGAGAGAGACCTTCAATTTTTCTGGTTTGTAGTCTTGGTTGCAAATTCTTCTTCACATGCATGGATAAAGTGCATAAGTTCCTGCAGGACCACAATAACATAATAGCTTAGTCCAAAAGGCTATTCGTAGAACAACAATGAAACATCCATGCATTCATGCAGGGTCCAGGTAGAGGATCTGACATAGCAAATACTAAAGGATCAGCTTACTGCAAATAAGAAACTTGACAAGCTACTTTTCAAAACCTTGTTTGTCTACCTTTCTGCCCTCTTTCCATCCCTATGTCCTTCTTTGTGTCTCATTTTCTACAGTTATCCCTCTTTTTGTCTCCCTATCTCTTGTCCTGTATAGATGTGGTATATCTAAGCATATTTTATTGATCTTATTTGTATTGCTTGGAATGCTAACTGGTTGATCTATATGTAAATGGGCTTATCTTTGATTTTATGTAATGTCATTCTTCTTCTTACATGCATTGTTGATTTTGCTCATGTTATTGTTGCCCCAGTGACCATGAGTTAATGTCGCCTCTTCTCACTTTTCCTCATATTACTGTTCACTCTTTTTAATGATGTCAAAAGGGGGAATAATGGTGATAAAGGAAACTGGTGGTGATAAAGGGAATTGATGAGGGGAACAGGTGGCAGAGGGAATAATGTGATAGGGGGAACTGATCGTTGGTGATAGGGCGAATTGCAGCTGACTTGATATGGGACTTTTCTTGATAAATGTGGAATGAGTTTGTCATCGTCAAAAAGAGAGAAATGAATGTATATGTGGTTTTGCTGATTGACAAACTAATAAGGGAACCAGGTACCAGAAATGCATGAATACAGCAAAGAACTGAAACTGGTTCATGAAGTCGAGTGTGTGCGGATATGGACCAAAGGAAAACTTGATTTATGTGTTTGTCATCATCAAAAAGAGGGAAATTAATGAAGCATAGATGTTATAGTACTATGCCTTATTTTGATGCTTTGACAAACCTGGTGACGGACCAAATATGTTGCCTAAAGAACCTAATTCATTTCTCAGAGTCAATTGTTTGAGAATCAGGCTCTCGGGGGACTTGCTTCATGTGATTGTCATCATCAAAAGGGGGAAATTGATGATGCATAGTGTCATGCCCTATTTTTCACCAAGGTTAAAACAAGCATGACTTATGAACTCTAAAAGAATTGATTTTGTACAGAGTCGCCACCTAATTTTTAAGGAAAATAAGGAAACCTATTTAATTATTGACATGTATGACTTGTGTTTTAATCTGCGAAAATTAGTTTAGATTCTAGGTAAGGGTTCAAATTATTCCGAAGGCAAGGTGTTAGGCATCCTTCAGAATCCACAAATGTGGTACCCAACTAGACTAAATTTATCAAAGAGGAAGGAGGTAAAAATCATTTTTTGAGAAGTATGAATAATTAAAATATGTAATAATGTAAAAATGCATGTATAAAAAATGATGTGTCAAATGCATATATAGACTTTATTATCATAATATATATGTATAGAAATAAGCAAAAGTATGTTGTATAAAATATGTATAAAATTATCTATGTGAAAAAAGTGTTCTTTTATGAAAGGAAATCACTTTTGTGTGTACCGTATGGAAAGAAAAGTAATCTTTGTATTATACTAAAAAAAAAGTATTCAAATAATATTTTGTATTTGACAAAAGTTAACAGGAGAAAAGATTAAATAAAATGAATGTTTATTTTTTGATAGAAAAGACTGCACAATATTTTCTAAGGGAAAAAAGTGTGAATTAATTGATTAAATATCCGAATCAGTTTGATTCTTTATATATATACTAACGACCTAAGTTTTGCCTAAACGTGTGGTGAAGGTTACGTAAGTAAAGAATATCCCCCGCCCAACACCCCAAAAAATAAAGTTTTCACTATAATTAATATTTGTACAATTGTAAGAATGTAAAATACAAACATAAAATTTAAACTCCTTTCTGAATGTCCTTTTCCGAGAAGTATCCTCAAGAACCTGTGTAAATACTTGTTAGAAATATTAGTAATGAATAAATAATTATAACAATATGTGTGCATATATGTACGTAAATGTATATATGAAAAATAATATTTATTATATAGTGGGCTCAGATGAAGTTTTAGATACGTTATGGCTACGAAGTGGTTGCTCAAATTATCGGCCGTCCTAAATCGCTTTACCAAGATATGAATCGTAAAACTTTTGTGTTGTCGTGGTAATATAATGATTTCGTCATCGCCCAAATTTATTTATTTTTATTACGTATTTGTATACGTAATGTCCGTCTTTTATTTGTGGAGGCCTCAAAAACCGACGGAAATTTTTTCATTGGCCATGTATTGATACTTGATATAAAATAAGTAAACTTGAGAAAATAAAATCCGTCTTTTGTTATGGGGAAGGCCTCGAAAATCTGACGGAGAGATATTGTCATTGGCCAAGTAATGTAGTATTTGCTCATTATTAATTTAATAAAATGTTAAGAAAAAAAATGATCCAAAAATGTCATTATAGCCAAACAAAATAGCATAAAAATATTAGAACAACAAACAAGCATCGTTAGAGTGGTCAAAGAAATAGCACAAAAGTTAACCACTAGAAGAAAGTCATAGCAAAATGTGTGATTTTGCTCAAAAGATAAGCGAAATTAGCGAGAAAAATAGGCCATTGGAGACATGAAAAACTAAGACAAAGATTATGATATCAGAAGCAATACAATAAGAAATAAGATTCAATAAAAACATGTATACATAAAAATGTAGTCACAGTCATGAAGTGAGGTTTGTTGGGGTCGATAAGTAGTCCACTGGAGAAGAAAGACAAGGAACATGAGAGGAGAGATAATTGTGAGCCTAAGAGTAAAAGAAAGAACTCTAAAAAGTGAGCAATAGTATTTTTCTTCTTTAAGGAAAAATGATGGAGAAAGAGGGGAGCATTAAGAGAATAAAAAAGGAGGAAGAAATGATAGAGGGTTATTGTGGTGGTGTTGGTGTTGGTTAGTGTCATAGAGAGAAGAAAAAAAAAGAGGAAGAAGGGGGAGCAAAGGGAGATGAGAAGAGTGTGTGTGTGTGTGTGTGTGTGTCTTTTTGAATGAAAAGAGATGAGTTAGTATATAAAAGAAAGAGGTAAGATCTTATCAAGTTTATTTCTTTTCCAAAATGTCAAAAACACATCCCTTGAATCTTGGGAAAGTGATAGAAAAAGTCAAAAGTTGAAAATAATGGAGAAGAAGAAAAAATTAAAATATAGTGAGTGTGTGTATGTGTGGATGAAGTCTTCAAAAAGCCTAAAATTAAGGGAGCAAGAATCTACTATTGTGTGTGTGGATAAGAAAAGAAAAGAAAAGAAAAAGGGAGATGGTTTGTAGTCAAAATATGGTGGTTGAGAAAATCAAGGGATGTGTCTCTTTCCCTTTTTTAGAGGAATAAAAATAAAAAATATGATTGGACAAAAAGATATTACACATCATGTAATTTTATTTTCGACTAATATACACAGTGTGAGTTTTGAATATCGGTGAATTCACTTTATTTGATATGTATGGACTGTGGCTAAAAATATAGCTAATGTATATATAATTTTTAAAAATGTAAGTATAAATTTAAATGTAAAAATAAATGTATTGTGTGGTTAAGAATAAAAATCATACTGCTCATATTGTGTATGTGCAGATGATAGTAAAGAATTAAAATGACAATAAATTGATAAAAATCCTAATATTTATGAAATTAAGGATAATTATCAATAAATTGGAAAAAGTTAAAATATGACAATAAATTGGTAAAAAACCTAAAATAAGGATAATTATCAATAAATTGTAAAATATGTAAAAATTGTATTTTGTGCTCTTTAACGGCCAGGAATCCTGAAGACGTTAATTTTAAGCACGGAGAGCCAAAATTGGGTATCAACACATAGTTACAACGGTACTATGCTTTATTTGGATGATTTGACAAACCTGCTGAGGGACCAGATACGCATCAGGCTAATCTCAAAAGAAACAAGGAAATCAAGATCTAGGGGGGAATAAGTTGTGTAACGCTCATTCAAGAGGAATTGTTTCTCGGAGGGATCTTATTTGATAGGAACTAGAATGAGGGACTAGATATGCACCAAGCCTATTTCGTATGAGTTAACTCTCATAGCTGTTCATAGCTATCGACAACTGTAAAAGTGCTTCCAACTGTGACAGAACTGTAGAAAAGTTGCCTTGGTCCTTTTCTTGACCAATGGGAAACATTCAAGATTTTCCCTCTTATTTGCTCCGTATATATACATCATTATGTGGGAGAAAAAACCTAGCTTTTGCACAATCAAAATTGCTCATTCTTCTTGCAAAGCCACCACAAAGCTCCAACAACCAAAGGACCAGTTTGCTACAGTTGAATATGTCTTTAGGTCTAGGTTGTTGAGTCTTTGTATTTTTCTCTAACATTGTAAACCTACTCCTCTTTTGAGAAGCTTATGTAGGTATTTTATTTCCTCTCTTATCTTGTAGATTTGATTTGTGGGCTAGAGTTAGCCATTGTAGTGTTGGGTGCTAGAGTTAGCCGTGGTAGTACTTTGAGGGCTACAGTTAGCCTTGGTTGTCTTTACAATAGAGTTATTGTAGAGAGTGCTTACAATAGAGTTATTTTAATGGTGAGGAATTAAGAGTATAATTCCTAGGTTGCAAGAGGTTGTAATCTGAAAGTTGCTCTTGTTTTAGTGAAATAGTTGAGAAATTCTACTGGGGTAGGTCGTGGTTTTACTTTCTTGAGCAAGGAGGTTTCCACGTAAAACATCTTGTCTTCTTTACTTTCAGTTTTTTACTTTTGTTCTTAGTCATAGAACCCGATGAGGGACCAGGTTCTCATTTCTGCGGTTGACTCGTACATGCCTTTAATACATTCTTTTCTTAGCTGAAGAAACAAGTAAGAGACCTGGTCCCTAGCAGTGTGGTGGACTCATACAAGCCATCAAAATACATCACGGATAATACTAGCTCCCATTTATCTAAGTGTTGTACAATTATTTGAAAAGTGTTGTACAATTATTTGAAATATATTTCGTAACATTGTTAATTTTGTTAAAAAAAAATTGTTGACTTCATTTGGGGTAAATTACTTATGTTAAGATTTTTGGGGATTTCTTAATCACGCCATTTCAAAAGAGGTAAATTACTTTTCTTAAATTTTTTCATTTACCTACTCAGAAAAGTACAAAAAAAAAAAAGTCTTTTCATTTACCTAATAATTGGAAAAATTACAAAAAAATGCAATTAGTAATGTTACATTATAGAATATAGCCCACTCTATGTTACATTAACACATATGACCCAATTGTATAGAAAAGAAAGTTAATTCACATCCTTAGCCAAATTATTACTCTCTCACACACATCTCCCATCTTCATCTTATCAGTTAAACCAAAATCACGGGCATACCATCCATACATGGGTTGAAGCCAATTTTCAGAGCATCAACCAAATTACAGACTAATTAAACCACTTTTTTCAATGCTTACCTGAACCAAAATACTACTGGCTGTAGGTAGCATACCATCTTTGTTTTACAACGAAAAACCCATTCTTTGATTAATGTATAGGAACTTTTAGTTAGCATATGAACAGCAAGCAATTATATTGAGAAATAGGTTTGTTTTCTTCCTTTAACTATTTATTTTGATAATCAGAAATGTAGTTGTTGCACCCTGTTTGGAACCGGCCGAAACCGTCTGCAACATAAATGTGGTTGTTGCTCTCTCTGGTTTTGAAAATTCATTTTTTAGAGTCGCCACCTAAATTTTAGGAAAAACTTAGGAAAATCATTTTTTATGTAAAAACTCTGTTTTTGGTCTTTGAAAAAACATTTGAGATTCTGGATAAGGGTTTTGGTTACTCGAGGGAAGGTATTAAGCATCCCTCAAAGCCTATCCGAAGATAATCCTTAAACTTAGTTTAGAAAAATATTTGGGAAATATCTGCTTCGTTATTTGCTAAAACAGTGATAAGAAAATTTTTATTATTTTTGAGAAAAAGAAACTTAAAGCATATAAGATATACCGCTACCACATATAAGAAAGTAATATGATTATCACAAAATGTACATGTTTGTTTTCAAGAATATGGAAAAAGAAAGAGTAATATTTTTATGTGTATTAAAAGTATAAAGTCTTATAATTTTATAAGAAAATATATTTAAAAAGTATATGAAATTAAATATGTAAATAAAGTCATCTTGAAGTAAAAGAAAAATGTAGTTTAAAAAGGTATGTGAGAATTTATTTAAAATAAACATAAATGTATGTATATTTAAAAGTACATGAAAAGAATGTGACAATTCGTTTGATTTGTGAAATTTTAATAAATTAAAACTAAGTAGGAAATGAAATGTAATAGCGTATAATAGAGTTGAAAATAACGTATAAACCATAATAATAATGGTGATAATAATAATAACAACAACAACAATTGTAGTGAAAGTAATAATAATGATAGTGAAAATGATAATAGTAATATTGTAGTTAAAGTAATGATAGTGAAAATAATAATAACAAAATATATACGTAAGAACACGTATATACCTTAAGTTTTGGAGACTTTAAAAATCTGAAAAGTTGGAATAAAGTTAAGAAATAAATATGGTATGTAGTAAGCATTTAAACTATATTGAGTTAAATAAAAATTGGATTTCGATGGGTGAACTATTTGCAAAATTGAAAGGGTTTGACCAATTAAAAGTCATTTAGTGGTTTGTATCGAAAAATTCTACTTAAGATGATAAAAATTGCTAATTAATATTTTGTAAGATGAAGACTATAACTAACCATTTTAATCAATTTCAAAAAAAAATGTATTTTTCATTTCAAATTGCACTTAAAACCAAAAATTGCCTCTTTTATTCTAAAAGATTTTGATTCGTGATTAAATCTATAAACGTCAAATATACAAAAGATTAGCCAAGGAAAATTAATTCTAGACAATTTTAACTAAACAAGACAACGTTAATCAATTTCAATCAAGCCACATAAAATACATAATCAATGTAATACAAAGTTAATGAAATGAAATGCGAATAATAAAGTAATAAGATAAGGAACTTGATACTATAGGTTTCTATCGGAGGAACCGGCTCCTAGCTATTTAGACCCCGAGCGCTGACGATCCTATAGCGGGTGACCCAATATTTGGGTCAAAAAATGAGTTTCGGTTGAAACTCCAACTCCCGAGTTTACATGAGACAAAAGAAAATAAGAAAATGATTAGAGGGTTAATAAAAAAACCTACAGATTAGCAAATATCATTAGCCAAACTATGTTATTGTTAACTCTTTCGTTATAAACTCAAATAGTCCGACACCATTGATATTCCCTCACATATAAGATATTCATGTACTTTAATCAAACAAGAATTCAGAAATCAATCCTAAAAGGAGTTAATCAATTACATTTTTTCATCTATATTTCATTCTAATGAGCAAACAAGAGCAAATCTTTGGATAAACAAAGCACCCATGTTCATACACATGTTAATGCCCTTGATTAGGACTATCACTAAGTGCTAGGAATTGTAAAACCATCTTCTTTCTTAATAAGAGAATCACGTAGAACATAGCTGCATACATAATATACACACTTAGAATATATAGAAGTAAAATAGAATCCTATGAGAAAACTAGCAATCCATGTATTAACTTAGTGAGTAGCTTCTAATTTAAAACATAGCCACACATGAGAACTTAAAGAATGTTAGCAGAAAAGATGGCAAATTTTCAAACTAAAAACTTCTAACTTTATGAAAACTTGCTCAAATTAAGTCACTAGCTATTAAATTTATAGTAAGAAATTATTAACACCAAACAACCAAAGACTATTTTTCTTTCATATTTTCACGCTCAAATATCAATCGGCTACAATAGCTACATCCCAGTCGGACATGTGATCTACTCCTTCACAAAAAGAACAAAAATCTAGATAGAATAGAGTTTACCTTGTGTAGTGCAGCAAACGGAGACTCCAACGTCAAGGATTTCGGAACTTGGCTTTAGAATTCGACTCGAATTGAATCAAAACAAAAGCAGATTGCAATGAGAGAAAAGAAAAATCAGAGAAACAAGTGTATATGCTATATTTTTGAATATTTGTGACTATGAACTTGTGATTTAGAGATTGTTAACTTGTATTCTTGTGAATGTTCACTTATCTTCCCATCTCCAAAACTTCCCCTAAAAGGATAAAATCATGGGTTTTTATAGGCAAATCCGAATTTCAAAATCCGGATTTGAAACCAAAATTTCATAGAAAACCAACGATTGGATAAAAGATGGGGAATTGGAATTTTGAAAAATTGAAAACGACCTCACCTTTTTGTGAACTCCAAACGCGAATTTGAGACTCGATTTTGGGTTGTAACACCGATTTGGGGACTATGATTTTCTGAAATCAAGGGGTTCACAGGTTAGAAAGGATTAATGAGGGCAAATCTTGCTGGTGTGTTGGCAGAGATGCGCGACTAGGCTTTCTTGTTTGGATGATGGAGAGAAGAGGCGGAGAGGAAAGAAAAGAGGCTAGTGTCTGTTATGGTATATTTTGAGCAAATGGAAAGGGAAAGAACGATGGTGTTCTGGTAGGGAAAAGACGCACGCGTCTTTGGTGAGAGAGAAAAGTGTTGGGAGTTGGGATTGTTGACTCAATCTGAGTCGTTTGATTAAATGATACAAATGGCTGAGATTAATCCAAGGTAACTTAAAAATATAAAATATAAATGTATATTCAATATAAGTATATAAATTATATTTTATCCAAAAAATATGAAACCGTTAAATTAAATTGAGTCAACGATGGAGATGAGGTATGCTTGTTTTGACATGGATAAAGAGGGAGTGTGTTGGACCGGGTTTTGGGCCAAATTTTGGGTCTCTTTTGTCCGAAAATGATGAATAAATTTGGGCTTGAGTAGAATATAATTAGAATTGAATTAAACTTGGCCCAAGTACTCTTTTCCCACTAAAATTAATTTCTACAAATGCTTCTTTTGCCCTAATTAATTTTTTTTAATATTATATACGTATAAAAATTATATAAATAATTTAGTATACGCCTTTAAATTTAATAATTTTGTAATAAGTAAAAAATAATATATATATATAAAATATAATATAATAAATACAATTAGAAAGATGTGAATGCGAGTACCAAAAAATATTTTAGTGTGATTTTAAAATTAAATAAATAATTATATTTAATTAAAAATTTAAAAACATGACAGGGGAAAAAATAAATCCTATTTTTCATCTTTTTAAAATTTCATAGAAAATAAAAAACGATTTTATTGAGAAAATTATTTAGGACTAAGAAGCATAGGAAAAATTAATTAAAGGAAAAAGACGAGCCAAACTTGGGTGTCAACAGTAGTGTTTCCAGATGTTGATAATCAGATATTGTTTTCGAAAAAATGGGAAATAAGAGAGACATATTCCAAGTTTGTTTGTTTTCAGATCTTGCATACCCAACCTATTCAAAAGGGCATATAGTCATGACTATGGTGATTCAATTATACTGTAATACATTTAGGGCTCAAGGGAAAAAAAAGAAGCTAGAATATTAGGTGTATATATACAATTATATAATAATATACATAATTATACAAATATATACATATGTATATATAATGTTTAAACAATGTATCTACATTTTTTAAGTGTGTACAAAATGGAGAGGAAGAAGAAAATCACCGAAATAAAAAGACTGTATTGTATATACAACAATACAATATATAAATATATACAACAATATACAATACAATATACAAATATATACAATAATATACAATACAGTATACAAATATATACACTGTTGTACCAAAAAATGAACTTCGTCTTCTTCCTCGAATCCAAGCATCAAATCCATTCAAAAACACCTCAAAACCACACCAAATCATCCCAAATTTTAGATTTGGGCTCCTCAATACATAATCGATCTTTTATAACTATACCCACTCGAAATAGAACTTATTTACGAAAATATTTGAACCTCAAATTGTGGGGGAAAAAGTCAAAACAATGCTGAATTTTTCACTAATTTGTTTGGAAATTATTGAGAGAGAATTGGGAAAGAATTGAAGTGAAAATTGTAAAGAAGAAGCAGGGAATTTGGTATGAGAAATATTGTTCCCTATATAATTAGAAAGAAAAGTTAGTTTACAGTGAATGACCAAATCAGATTCTGGGCTATAAAGTGTAAAGTGTATTTTTGGCTACTTAAATGTAAAGTATATTTTCTAGTTGTACTTTTTTGCAATTATCCCATAATTGTTTATATTGCACCAGATGAAGGAGTAAGGACAGAATAAAACATATTGAAAACTTATAGAGTAAAGAAATAAAATCACCCCTAAACTTGTTCAACAAACTTACTTTATACCTTTAACTCAATGGACATTTATTTACCTCCGTTAAAAACTTTAAAGTGAATTAAGTATACCCCTAAAGAATGACATGACAAGAGCGTGAGTGCACTCTCCTAAAAGTGTGTGAGTAGAGGCAAAAAAAAATTAAATTGACAAAATCTTACACATGACATTTTTTTATATGCCAACATATAACTAGTATTTTTAATATGCTTTTCTTGATATATGTTTTTACTTTTTTCTTTAATTATGTAATTTTTTTATTTTAAGATAAATGAAAATTGTGGGTCCCACTTTTCTTTTAATTTTTTTTCTTTTTGTTTGATTGTCTTCGCTATTGCAGTCGACCATTTGGTTGCCTTCTCCATTGAAGCCAAACACTGTACCTTTCTTCTTCCATTTTCATTCCCTACCCAACCCTATCATTTTCATTCCACCAGCCCTTAGGTGATTCACTACACTATTTATCAAGTTATCATTATCATTGCCATCGATTTAACAAAACCCAACATCAACACCATCATCGCAGCTATCAAAATTACAATACCCACCACCAATAAAAGTATTGCCATCAACTCCACCACTGTGAAGGCAAACATTTAGTAGCTACAAATTTCTCATTAAAGCTCTTGCAGCTTCAACCTCATTAATTAGATTTTCTAATAGCCAATTTTTTCTTGGCAGCTCAAATGGAGAATAAAGGTTATGATAAGAAAGTTTACAGACTCCGTCTTTTTGCACCACAAATAATCGATAATCAAAAAATGGGCGACTCAAAATTCAAGAAAATTTTATATTTTTAAGTGATAAACGTGAAACTTGTACTTTTGGTATGGACACAAACTTTGTTGATGAAACGTGTGGACTATGGAGCTTGGGTTAATTTTTGGCTGCCATTATTGAAAGCAATTAGCTTCAATTTTTTGGTTGCCGTTGTTGAAAGAAATTAGATTCAATTTGGGGTCAGGTATAATGGAGCTCTTTGTTAAAGAAGATGGGCCCACATAATTTTAAGAATCAATTAACTAGTGTATATAAGTTTTTAAAAAGGCATTTAAAAAAAGGAAAAATGGTGAATAAGCAAAAACAAATAAAAAGGAATAAAAGATTAATGATGTGGCACTCACATGGCTATGTCGGCGAATCAACACGCACGTGTTTCAACAACACCCAGCCTTGACCTGGTCTGAGCTACGAAGAGTTGGATTTAATTCATTTTAAAGTTGTTAAGGGGTAAATAAATGCTCGTGAAGTTAAAGGTCTAAAGTAAGTTTGTCGGACAAGTTTAGGGGTGATTTTATGTCTTTTCTCAAAACCAACATATATTTTTTTCAAATACATATCCATCTGCTACTCGTGATATTCTTCATTACCCAAGATCACTCATTAATAATAAACAGATTTAAACATTCTTTTACTGTTTTTTAAATTTTAGTTAAATTTAGTTAATATAGATTGTTAAGTATATGAATAGACATCACTTCAATGAAGTTAAGTCAGTTTTTGCAACCATGTGACAAAAGCAAGTGGACATCTAAGTCTTTTTTAAAAATTCTTGGAACCTAGTATGAACACAGAGTTAAATATTTATAGTAATTGATATAGATATTGCTATTAAATAAAAAGCCTAATGGCATGTATGAATCCACCACCGGTTAAGGGACTAGGTCCTTTGACTAAGAACGACTACTACTAGTAAAATGCACACAAGAAGAAAAGTAAATAGTAAAGTACACACGATGTTTACGTGGAAACCTCCTTGCTCAAGGGAGTAAAATCACGACCTACCTCGTAGGATTTTCACCAACTTCACTAAAACAAGAGCGATGTTAGATTACAGACTCCAATAACCCTAGGATCAACCTCTTAACTCTAACCCCTTGTAATAGCTCTATCACGAGCCTCACTACACTAACCCTATTGTAGCCTACAATGTCAACTAACTCTAGCCTAACAAGCAACTAACTCTAGCTGATTCACCCTTACACAAAGAATAGTATAAAAACAGTAGCACCTACAAAAGCTTCTCAAAATAATGAGTAGGTTTACAATGAAGAGAAAAAGACAAAGACTCAACAACCTAGACCTAAAGACACATTCAGTTGTAGCAAACTGGTCCCTTGGTTATTGAAGCATAGTCTTATAGGAAACCTTGGTGGCTTTGCATATGAAGAGAGACCTGGTCTTCTCATAGACTGATGTATATATATGGAATATTTAGGAGGGAAAACCTTGAATGTTTCTCATTGGTCGAGAAAGGGACCGTGCAACTTTTCTGCAGTTCTATCATAATTGGCAGCATCTTTACAGTTGTGGACTGTAGTGAAAGTTGACTTGTACCGATCATTCTGGTGCACGTATCTGGTCCCTCATCTAGTCTTTGTGAAATAAGATCCCTCTGAGAGATAGTTCCTCTTGAATGAGCATTCCCCCTTGAATAATTATTTCAATCATACAACTTGTTCCTTTGTTCCCCCTGAGATCGACGAAGTGTCTGTCTAGTCCCTTATCTGGTCCCTCGACAGGTTTGTCAAATCATCAAGAAAAAACATAGTATGGTAGTAGCTATGCATCATCAGAGTCAAAACATAATAAATCATATTGAAAATCAAAATACATTATTTTACAAATATATAGACATATCATTTAGTCATATATCATTCATGACCCAAGAAAAGCTTCATTGCTTCAATATCCACCAAGCATTCCTCACGGCTAAAGGTGCTCATTATGACGAGCTACAATGAAAATGTTGTGATGCCCCCTGTGAACCCCCTACCTTCACTGTCACACAATATGGTCATAGGGAATTTGAGGAAATTTCCTCACCAATCATGATTCCCAAATGAACTCGACAAATAATTATTTTACTCCTACTGTCGACATCTTGCCATATTCTTCAAAATTCAAGCTGTCCTAGGTTGTAGATACAACCTGGCTCTTATAAGGGACAAGACACCTAGCACTATTTCATTGGCAACAGTATTAGTCGAGCACCAGAGAATAGAGCACTCTGATTGGTCATTAGCCACATAATGTAGCCTATAATAAAAATTTTCTTTCATTAGTAACACAACTTGTAACCTGATACAATAATACAATATACATTAACTTGCTCTCTTAGCTTTAGCCTTCTTACTGCTTTCTTGCTTCTTAGTTGATTGTGAACTCTCGTGGGAAGACATTAACCCTCAAGGAATGTTCTCAAGGGATTCTTAACACACATACTTTGCTTTTTATAGCTTTGTTTCATATTTACTTACATTTTAGTCCATTATTTCATCACATGGATAATTGATCCACTGGTAATGGGTCCTAAACGTAACTGGGTCTAACGTGAGTGCTCTTGACCGTATTTACAAATTCAACTATACTATTTTCAGGGTAAACAATGTCCAAATTCAAGCTACATATTGTTGTGGGAAGATATATACTACTAAGGGGTCTTTTGGTAGAGTGCATTAAAAATATAATGCATGTATTAACTTTGTGTATTCCTAGTGCCTTATAAGCATTAGTTATACACTCTATTTGGTATTATTAAATAGTATAACTAATACCTCAAAATACCTAGTATTACTAATACAATGGGTTCTAATGCATGCATTAGCGTAGTTAAAGATACAATTCCCTATCAAAACCATTTTCACATCCTTTCCACCATATTTGTAGAGGGTATTTTTATAAATAAATACTTTTAAAAAAAATTATACATGCATGTTATTTTTAATACACGAAACCAAATAGTACATAAGAAAAATCTCAGCATATAACTAATACTAGCATTATGTTAGACCTATTGTTACTAAGGTCTACAATTGCAGGAGAAGGGTGAAAATAAGGCCTAAATATTACTATTTTATTTAGTTAATATGTGTTTGTATTTTAGTAGTTAAGGCCTAAATATTACTATTTTATTTAGTTGACATATGTCTATAATTTAGTAGTTACCTAGTAGTTTTAGGAAGTTATTTTTATGTTATATTGTAGGAGGAAGAGGAAAAGACGGTCAGTTTTTTAGGTAGGATATCTCTGGGAGATTTGAAGGTTAAGGTTCCTCAAAATACCTTGGTTGCCAGAAGTATTAATGTTCTTTCTCTATCTGTAAAATTTATTTTACTTGTTGGTGGCAGTAAAGAATAGTTAAAGTGTTGTTCTTATTTCTGTGTTGTGCCGTTTACTGATTAATGTTAGGGAAGTTTCTGGTTCCTAATAGTTTGGTATCAGAGCTTTCATGGTTTCAACCAGAATGGAGGGGAGAATTGAAGGGTTAGAGAAGATAATGGATGAAGTACAATAAGAGATTAGTTCTGTACATGATTATCTGGGGCAGTTGCGGGACTAGATGCAAAAAAAAATGAACATGATGTTGAAAGTAGTCAACATAAGAAAGGAAAATCAGTGGTTCAGGAAGATCCAATGAGAGATGCAGATGTGATAGAAGAGAACAATAATAATCACAGAGGTGATGGATTTCGTGAAGTTCAAACATAATTTTGTAATGAAACACGCCCTAGAAGACTGGAACTGCTTTTATTCTCGGGCGATAATCCATATGATGGCTTACCAAAGCAGAACATTATTTTCATTTTAATGGCATTGATGACAGGGATAAATTGGAGGTTGTTGCGATTTGCCTTGAAGGTAGAGCCCTAAATTTGTTCTAATGGTAGGAGACAAGAACACCGATTGTCACATGGGATGTGTTTCGAGTAGACGTCTCCAATGATTTACTCCATCACAATTAGGGAAATTATATGAGGTCTTGATAGAATTGCAACAAACTGGAAGCGTGGCTGAATATAGAGAGGATTTTGAATTATTTTCAGCACCCTTGAAAGATGATAACGATAAAGTTTTGATGGAAATTTTTATGAATGGCCTGAGAGAGGAGATCAACGTGGAATTATGCCTTAGAAAACTGGAAACTCTAACCCAGATTATAGACCAAAGCCAGCATATTGAAGAGAAGAATTGGGCTCTCAACTAAGCCCACTTGCCAAGACATATGTGTATGGCGCTTCCTAGGGGTGCAATGCATCTTCCAGTGATTGATAGTAGCCAAAGAGGAAGTGTTACAAGTCCTCATATGTGTGTAGCCACAACACCCTTTCATTTTTTCCATACAACTATTCCAGCAGGACCACGACATTTTCAAGAGCAAAGACAAGGAGAAATTATGCAACCAAGACCTAAAACTTCTGCAAGGCATGGAGGAGCATACAAAAGGCTATCTGATATTTGTTTTCACTGCGATGAAAAATATGGCCCTAATCACTGATGCAATTCAAAATAATTAAATCTGTTAATTGTAGCAGCAGAGGACAATGAAGATGGAGGCATAAAGAGAAAATAACAAATGCAAGGATAGAGCAACTAGATGTTCAAGGACAACCAGAACCGCAAAAGTTAATGGAGTTGTCTTTGTATTCTATTGCGGGATTTACCATATGAAAATCCTTGAAGGTATAGGGAACATTATTGGGGAAGAATTGATTGACAGCGGAGCATTAATAAACTTTATCTCTCATGCAGTGGCTGGAGTAATAGGGTTAAAGTAATTAGAAACTAAGCCATTAGTGGTGGAAGTTGGGAATGGACGGCAAGTAAAGAGTAGGGAAAGCTGCAAAGAAGCGGAATTGTGGATTGATAAATTTTATAACCCAAGATTATTTCCTTTTTAATTCGGGCAATGTTGATGTAGTGTTAGGATTAGAGTGGCAGGAGACTTTGGGGGATATTCAAGCTAATTTCAAAACATTGACGCTGAAATTTGAAATAGAAGGGCAAACACAAGTTGTTCAGAGAGACCCTTCATTGTCTAAATCAATCGCTTCGCTCAGAACTCTGTTTGAAGCCTTGCAAAAGGATGGAGAAGGGTATTATGTTGATTTAAATGAGTTAATAGCAAGGGAAGAATGAGACAATTTGGATATGTAGCAGTTACTGGAAGAATTTGGAACTTTATTTGAGGAACTAAAAGGGCTTCCACCTTGTAGGAGTCATGATCATGCTATCCGACTTAAAAAGGAATCTAATCCACCCAATATTCGTCCTTATCGTTACCCTCATTACCAAAAATATGAGATGAGCGAATTGTATGGGAAATACTAGTAGCATGGTATAATCCAACCAAGTACAAGTCCTTTCTCTAGTCCAGTAAGTTCACAAAAGAAAGGTAGTTGGCGATTTTGTATGGATTATTAGGCCCTTACCAAGATCACTATTCTTGATAAATTTATAATTCAGCAACCAATGAGTTACTGGATGAGCTTGGGGGTGCTACTATATTTTCAGAATTGGATCTAAGATTGGGGTACCATCAAATTCGAGTTTGCAAGGAAGATGTAACAAAGGTAGCTTTTCATACACATGAAGGCTACTATGAGCTTTTGGTCATGCCTTTTGGGTTGTCTAATGCTCTATCTACTTTTCAATCCTTGATGAATGAGATATTTCGGCCTTACTTACATAAGTTTGTATTGGTTTTTTTTGATGATATATTAGTTTATAGTACCAATTTTCCTACTCATTTGGATCATTTGCGGGAGGTGCTACAAATTTTAAAACTTCATAATTTGGTTGTCAATAAAAAAATGTCATTTTGGACAACAACAACTGAAGTTTTTGGGACATATTATTTTAGCAAGTGGAGACTTAGCGGATCCTGCCAAAACAACAAGCATGGTTAACTAGCCAATTTCTAAAGATGTTAAAAGTTTGTGGGGATTTTAGGGACTCACAGGTTGCTATAGGAAGTTTGTTCGTGACTATGGAAAAATAGCCAGTCCACTCACATAGTTGCTCAAGAAAGTTCTTTTCATTGGAACAAAGAAGCTCAATTAGCTTTTGATTCTCTTAAGGATGCAATGGTCACTTTGCCATTTTGGCACTACAGGATTTTAACAAGGTGTTTGTGGTTGAGACAGATGCTTCAGGATTAGGAATTGGAGTTGTCCTAATACAAGAAGGACGTCCAATCGCTTTTCTTAGCCAAGGACTTTCTATTCGAGCTCAATCTAAATCAGTATATGAGAGGGAGTTAATGGCCATTATTCTTGCTATACAGAAGTGGCGTCGTTATTTGATGGGTCGACATTTCATTATATGAATGGATCAACAAAGTCTTTAATTTCTCATGGACCAGCATGCTATGGCAGAAGAGAAACAAAAATGGGTTACCAAGTTGTTGGGCCTTGATTTTGAGATTCAATATCGCTTGGGTGAAGCAGTCGATGCCTTATCCCGCCAATTTTATTTCATGGCTTTTTCTATTTTAAGTAGCAGGATCTTAGATGAACTTTCCATAGAAATTCAAGAAGGTGATCAACTCCATCAGTTGACACAAGATTTGCTTCAAGATTCTACTTCACGACCTAATTAAGCTCTAAAAATGGCTGCTTATTCTTCAAAAGTCGATTGGTGATTCTTCGATCGTCATTACACATTCCTATGCTCCTTAAGGAATTTCATTCCTCATATACAGGTGGTCACTCAGGTTTTTTCCGAACATACAAGCGCATTTAACAAGTGTTGTATTGGAATGGAATCAAATGGGATGTACATAAATTTATAGCTAGTTGTGAAGTATGTAAATAGAACAAGTATGAAACCCTTACTTCCGCTGGTTTGCTGCAGCCATTACCTATTCCTACTCAAGTTTGGGATGATATTGCTATGGATTTCATCAGCGGGCTACCAAAAGCATTGGGACATGATAATATACTCGTTGTGGTGGACTGTTTCCTAAATATAGTCATTTCTACTCTTATCTCATCCATATACAACAAAGAGTGTTGTTGAGCTATTTTTTAGTGAGGTTGTACATTTACATGGTTTTCCCAAATCTATTATTTCTAATCGAGATTGGGTTTTTGTCAGCCAATTTTGACAAGAATTATTCAAGTTGTCCGGTACTAGCCTCAAAATGAGCTCAGGTTATCAGCCTTAGATAGATGGTTAAACTGAGGAAGTTAATTGCTCCTTGGAGACTTATTTATGTTGCTTTGCTGGAGCACATCCAAAATAATGGCCAAGATGGATTCCTTGGGTTGAATTTTGGTTCAATACTACTTACCATGGTTCCACCAAGATAACCCCTTTCAGAACTTTATATGGACGAGATCCTCCCTCCTTGTTGCGATTTAGTGATAAGATTCTGTTGTTAAAGAGGCCAACCAACAGCTTGTTGCTCGCAGCACTATTTTAGATAAAGACAAAGTTAATCTAACTCGTGCTCAATCTCAAATGAAAGTTTATGCTGACGCTAGGCACGGTGAAGTTGTGTTTCAACCTGGTGATTTGGCTTATCTTCGCTTGCAACATTTCAAGCTTCGTTCACTTGCTAAAAAAGTTAATGCGAAGTTGAGTCCTTGTTACTATAGGCCGTTTACCATCTTGAGTAAAATTAGTGAAGTCGATTATCGCCTTGATTTGCCCTCTCATTCACGGGTGCATCTCATGTTTTATGTTTCTTGGCTAAAGTGTGTTGTAAAGGATTCAACTCCAGTTCTATAACTCCCTCCTTTCTTGTCTAGCGAACTTGAAATGCTAGTACAACTTGAAAGTGTGATAGATTGTCGAACACTCTTGAATGGCTCCCAAAAGGTTTTGATCAAATGGAAGGGTTTACCAGACTTTGAGAACACTTGGGAACCCTATGAAGTCATTGATGCTCAGTTTCCTCATTTCACCTTGAGGACAAGGTGAAACTCATTGGGGTGGGTATTGTTAGACCTGCTGTTACTAAGGTTTACAATCGCAGAAAGAAGGGTGAAAATAAGACCTAAATATTACTACTTTTTTTAGTTAATATGTGTCTGTATTTTAGTAGTTACCTAACAGTTTTAGGAAGTTACTTTTATGTTATATTGTAGGAGGAGGTGGGAAAGATAGTCATTTTTTTAGGTAGGATTTCTTTGGCAGATTTGAAGGTCAAGGTTCCTCAAAATGCCTTGGTTGTCAGAAGTAGTAACATTCTTTCTCTATCTGTAAAACTTATTGTACTTGTTGGTGGCAGTAAAGAATAGTTGAAGTGTTGTTCTTATTCCTGTGTTGTGCCGTTTATTGATTGAAAGTTTCTGATTCCTAATATATTATTAATGCAAACATTACTGATATATCATATTTTGCTCTAAGTTGTTTGGACTCAAAATATATCAAAAAAGGTATATTTGGATCGAAAGTATAACAAGGAGTATATTTAAATTATTTTTAATAGTATATTTGGATTCAAAGTATAACGAAAAATGATATATTTTGATGGAAAGTATAAATATCTAAACTATTTCTAGTAGTATGGGGGTCCATATTTGACCCTTCTCCATTTGCACTATTCTTTTCACGACCTCTAATTTTTATTTTGGGACTTTTCTTTTTTAAGGGAAGGCGCCAGGCATTCTTTAGGCCTGAACTTTTTTGAATTCCTATATCCAACCCCTCGGGCCCCTTCTCAGGTAGGGTTGCAAATCAAACACCTAAAGTAGAAAATGCTCAATTACACCCGCATTGGATTTCACATCCAAGAATTATGAATTCCACAGATTCGTTAAAGACCCTTTTGGTCACTACTGGCGGTGACACCGTTAAGCTTTTTGACCTCTCTTTGGAGCCTCGTGATCCCTGCATTCTTAGCTACACTCCTTCCCCCGGCTTCCAAATCAACTCTGTCAAGTGGAACCACACTAGTTAGTTCCCATTCTATGAATTTCTTTTTATTCTTTTATATTAATTTCAAATATTAGCAGTTTTGCTAAATGGATTTAATTTGGATGTTGTAGATTTGGTGGTGGCAAGCGCTGGAGATGACAAGAAGATTTCGTTGTGGAGGAAAAATGGACAGAGTTTGGGGACTGTACCACTTACCGGCACTGATGGGGGTGACAATATCGAGGTACTTTTATTTACCGTCTGACTTTTGAAGGTCAAATTTAGTGGCAAAGATGAAATATAAGATTATTTGGTTTTTACGAATATATGCAAGTTTAATCTTCTTTTTAATTTGTTTAGCTCTTTTGGCTACTTGTTGTCCTGCTGATAAACATGATCAAATTCAGTATTCCCTTAAATTCCAATTATTTCAACAGATTTCTTTGAAAATGGTGAATTTGAGAGGTATATGCTGAATTGCCGCAGCTCGGAGAAACATCTTTTACCTCTATTTGTTACTGAAATTTACATGAACATTGATGCTTTCATATGATAAATTTTCTTTTATAGTGCACACGAAAAGTCTCAATGACATGTTTTCACATATCAGGGAGATTAACATCAGGTTCCAAAACGGGATTGCATACTCACTAACACATCTCAAACAGTGAAACTATTCTACACATTGACCAGGCTGCTTCTGCCAAATATATCATAATCCTATGCTGTACCCATGATAAAGAAAGGCAGTGTAAAGGGAAAATAAAAAGAATTTGAATTTTTTTGCATAGTAGTACCTTCATAAGAGAGCATCACGTGTTTTGTGAGTTAGGCACACGTCACAGATTTGGACATTGCTGCAGACAGAAGCTGGGTATTTAAGTGGAGAAAAGTAGGTGTTGGGCTCATTATCCACCGAGTTTCAAGCTGTTCACTACGGTGCCTTGGAGATTTCTTGATTATCAAAAATGTATTACAACAACAACAACAACAACATATCCAGTGATATCCCACAAGTGGGGTTTGGGGAGGGTGGTGTGTACGCAGCCTTACCTTACTCATCCAATACAGTGATGGTATCACTTTGATTGGTGGATGTTGCACTCTACTCCAAAAAAAGAACTTGAGTTATTTTGCTTAATAGCGACTTCAAATATTGACTATGACAAATTACACCGTTATCATCTAATGTAATCTTACTTTGATTAGTGGATATTGCACTCAGTTATTCTTCAATACTTTGTGGTATGTGGGGATATCCTTATTCTAGGCATTAAATGATAAGTTTCAAAAAATATGATGAGAGTGGTTAAACGCCAACTGAAAGGTCGTAGTTTCAAGTTCAAAAGAAATCTAAAGGACATATTTGAAGTTTGAACCTCGTAATAATTCTGTTAACAGAAAGTCGCATGAGGTTGTTTTGCTAAATTGAAACAGCGTTTTTGTCATTGTCTTGTTGAGAAAACCATAGTTTACTTACTGATTAAAAAAGAAAACAATAATTTACATCTTTATACATGGAATCCACTTGCTGTAGATTTTGGATTCACCACTGTGTTTGAATGGGACAAAGATAGAGTTTTATAGGATAAAGGAATGAATCCTTGAAGGTTGGATTATTCTATATTTTATACGTTAATGTTAAGAAGGACGCTGTGGGATTTCACTGTGTATGTTGTAATGTAAAGAAGGATGCTGGATAAGTGAGCTATATTGTTATCTTGTGGAAAAAGGTTAAGATGGGAAGATTGGTTGGAATAAAGTAATTAGCTTCAATCTCCTCCCCAACAATCAAAGATGGGATTTAGTGTAACCTGTCACTTTTTTTTTGGAGCTCACATTGTTTAGTGGGCTGTCAGCCAGTTATCCAAAAGTAGTTACTCTATGTCACTTGCAGGAGTCTATTTCAACAATTAACTTTAGCAGCAAAGTATCCAGATACATTTGTTCTGGAGGCAGTGGTCAAGTTGTGAGAATATGGGATTTGCAGCGCAAGCGTTGCGTCAAATGGTTGAAAGGTCATACTGATGCTATTACCGGTGTAATGTACAATTGCAAAGATGAGCACCTAGCTTCTATCAGTCTTAATGGGAATCTTATAATTCACAGCCTTGCTTCTGGTGCGAAGGCTGCTGAGCTAAAGGATCCAAATGGGCAGGTTAATTCGTTTTTTCCACTTCCCACTTTATCATAAGCTGCTTACAGTTGCAATTTTTTTTTGGTATTTGGAGTGATGCTTTGTTTTCTGATGCCATCGATCTTTGTCTGATTACTGTAAGACCAGGTTTTGAGAGTGCTTGATTATTCTAAGATTAGCAGGCACTTATTGGTGACAGCTGGTGACGATGGATCTGTCCACCTGTGGGATACTGTTGGTCGCAGTCCCAAGGTTTGTTGTTTGTCCTTTTGGTGTTCTGAGATGACAAAATTTGATTTTGTTACATTTTGGGTTACTGCATATATCTTATGGGTTAAAAGGGTTATCACTGGAGAATTCCTTTTCTTTCTCCTCGCTATCTGCATTGGAAGTCAAATCTCATACTTAACTTGGCTAATTTTGTGTTGGCACTAGGCGACAATAGAAAACATTTCTGGTAGAGTGTTCTCTTAAAAAAGCATTTGCTATCCATTTGAAACTGAGAACTGTTACTTCTCAAAGGATTTGACAGTCTTTTGCTCATATAAAGAGAAACCTATCACTGCTCTTTGAGGTAAACCTATCACTGCTCTTTGAGGTAGTCTTTTACTCACAAAAAGAAAAAATTATTTATGCTATTTGAGAAGTGACTGTTAAAAAACTATTTTTATAGCTTGTGAATGTCAAAGTTGAAGTCTGAGCGTATGTGGCGTACAAAAAATTGAATAGTGGATTTATGTACTGTATTTACACCCTCTTGGTGCTTTTAAATACAGTTTTTCCTTCATTTTTTAAAAAACAACAAATTACTGAATATAAGCGTTTATGAATTCTATGAAGTTTCCAGTGATCATTATATCTGAACCTCCCAATCCTTGTCTCACTACACCCTCTTGGTGCGTTTAAATACAGTTTTTCCTCTTCTTTCTTTCTTTTTTTTTTTGTGACAAAAATGTGTCTAGTAAACACTTCATGCTGACATGGCAAATATTATGTACTACACGTCTACACCTACCAGTGGCGGACCCTCGTCGGAAATTTTTACTAAATATGCATAAAGAGATTTATTGAATGAAATGACACTGCTTGACTAAAGATGCCTCTTGGTGCGTTGGTTCAGCCTCAGTAATGTGCTTTGAGGTTGGGGATTCGAACCTCGACATATGCTTCTTTGGAAAATATAACATACGATTGCTTGAAATTCTGGATAAGTGGTGAAAGGCAGCGAATCTAAAAGTGAAAAAGAAGAGGTCCTGGAACTTGACAAGAAACAAAAAAGCAATCAGCATCTTCTACATTTACAAATTTCTGCAGTAGAATCAAACCAACAATAAAATTTCAATGGACCCAAACTCATGTCCGATTAAGCGGAAGTAAAATAATTGGTAGTCTCTGATTCCAATAGGTTCCTCTCTTCAAGAATGTATAGAGCATTGGCTTGGATTTTGTTATATTTTTGGGTTATGGATTTTCTTCTTGGGATGTCAATTGGGAAATGGAAAATCGAAAAGGACGTGGAAAAAAATTGGTAATGAATGGTTATTGGGGTGAAAAATATATATGTTGGCAGTAATAGTTTTCTCAAGAAAGAGGGAGTGAAAGGCCTTTGATTACTGTCAAGAACAAAAATTCGTAAGCCAAAGTTCATGGCACTGGCAACAAAAAAATGGTTACTCTATAATTCTA
The DNA here is from genome assembly GCA_031232105.1 of Capsicum rhomboideum. Taxonomy (NCBI): domain Eukaryota; kingdom Viridiplantae; phylum Streptophyta; class Magnoliopsida; order Solanales; family Solanaceae; genus Capsicum; species Capsicum rhomboideum. The sequence continues at coordinate 157,345,583 of CP124714.1, forward strand.
TAACTTCAACTTGCCAGTGACAAAATGGTCTGAAGTTTCCATGATCAACAGCTTCGCCATGAACCTAACCCATGAAGAATCTTTGCTAAGTATTTAATTCTATAACTTAATTTTAGCCTCTAATTTCTTCTCTTTTCTTTCTTCTTCTTTTTTTTTTTTGTAAAGAAGGAAGAAGTAACAGGGCTGCAGGAATTGGGGGGTTTGGGGTGGTGGTGGTGGTGGTGGTGAAGAAGAAGACTAAAACTACAGGGTCGGGGTGGAAGATAGTTTCTCTTCCTTGTTTTAATGATGTGTTTATTTTGACATGTCTTTATATCATTTGTTCTTTGACACATCATCAGCAAGTGCATTTCACACACTTGATTTTGCTAACCCATGTGTTTAAGAGGCACATTTCTGTGTCTAAATGGTCACTAATAAACTTAAATAAACTTAAGATGTCTAACTTACAAATCATACCAAGTTTAAGGGGCTATGTAGGTAATTAGCCAAAAGCAAAATAATGAATCAGCGTTTTATGAATTCTATGAAGTTTCCTGAGGTAATTATTTCTGAACCTCCCAATCCTTGTCTCGTTACATACTTGCCCTCCCTACTTGCTGAAGTTAAGAACATGTCATGGTCCTTCCTCTGATCCTTCTCCCCTGCTCTTCCTTTTTCCTATTCTTCCTCCGTCTTTGAAAGATGAATGTCGATGTTCTTCCCTACTTCCTTTCTACAAGTTCTTCCACTTTTCATCCTCAGACATGCTTTAGTAGCCATAATGGTTGAATTTGCTGGTGGTGAAACTTTCTTGCTTTGAATTTTGCATTAACCTCTTACTTAGTTTAAGTCAGTGGTTGAATTCTTTTGGTTGATGTCTCTCACTTGTATCTGTCTTGCCTGTGTACGCAATTCGATTTGTTTGATGACTAGTAAATATTTTTTGATGACTAGTAAATATTTTTATCTCTGATAGGTTTCTTGGCTAAAGCAGCATTCTGCACCAACTTCAGGCATTAGTATCTCACCATCAAATGACAAGGTTTTGTCTCTATTATATCACTAATTAGCACACCTAGTCAACGCCTGTTTTATTGGAAGAAATGTAGATCCATCCTCTGGCCAAATTATGCGAAGCATTTCTTGGGTATGGTTTCACTCTTATGATTGCAGATTGTTGCTAGTGTTGGTATGGATAAGAAGTTGTACACTTTTGACTCGGGGTCAAGAAGGCCAACATTTTGCATTCCGTATGAGGCTCCTTTTTCTTCAGTGGCATTTATTGATGATGGATTCACTCTAGCAGCTGGAACAAGTAGTGGCCGAGTGGTATTCTATGATGTTCGTGGAAAACCACAACCTTTGACTGTTTTACGCGCTTATGGAAATTCTGAGGTCTTTTATTCTTCTCTTCTTAAAAAAGTTTCAATTTATCCTCTACTCTCAAGTTCAATTGTATCATTTAATTACCCTGGTTGACGAAAAATAAGGAGAAAAAGTCAAAACAAAAGTGCAGTTCCTATTGCTAGAGGATGGAAATATCAAACCATATAACAAGTCTATACATGTACTAAGATAGGGTTGGATATACTTGCAATGGTCGATGGAGTCGAGGGCAGGAGGAGGAGATGAGGTGCACAACTAGTTGATCCATCCGATCATTTAGATGTTGAGTAGGGTTGGGCATAAATACCGAAGAACCAAAAAATGGACTGAACCGAATTAATTCGGTTCAGTTTCAGTATTAGTTCTCGATTTTAGGGTCTCATTTTTTTTTATTAACAGAACCACCAAAATTTTCATGTTTGAAGCTGCTCTATGGTGTATGCTTCATTTCTCCTGCAGCCAATATCATGTGATATTAGCATAATACTAATGGGACTAGATCCCCTCCAGTGAAGATGCGTCAGTACATCTCAATGCACATCTCTAGGCATGCCAAGTGTATCAAGCAAATCTTAAACTCAAGTTGTTTACTTCTTCAATCTTATACATATTACTTTATTTAGTAAATTGTACTTAAAATGGAGGAAACCACCAATCATCCCATTCTTCAATTTGGTGGCAAAACCACTGCTGCTTATGCTGCATTTTTTAAATTTTTCTTTGTAGTTAGCATTGCCATCGTACTTAAACATCAATTTTACCTATAGAATTTTCAAATTTTAATATGAAGCTAATCCCGAAGTCCATATCTTAAACTTAGAACACTCAGATCATTCTCATCAGTATTTGGGAGAAACAAAATGAGTTCTGAAAATTTAATTGGATTACATATGGTGGGGGATACAATAGCTCTAGTTGATTTAATAGAAAATCTGTAAGGGTTTTGGTAGTCCTCTTTGAGGAAGTTCTCCACATTGTGGTTTGTAAGCTCCCACCTCATAGAAATGCCCTAAAGTCACACTACAGATATTCTGTCCATTCCGGTGGTCCTTCCGATCACCGGAAATAGCCATTTCTTTCTCCTCTCTCCAGTTTTCCTGTTCTTCCCCCAATACATCCTCATATCATTTTGTCTCTCTCCTCACTAAAGTTTCTGTGGAAGATACCATCTATTTCGCAGTAGGGTTCAAATCTTATGATGTGACTAGGAACTCTGGTACAACGGTTGAATGGTATGAATGGACCGGAAGAAGCCGGAAGGCTATCACGAGAACATCTTTCAACAAAAAATCGATGGAATGGATTGTGCAGACTCTACGTGAAGCCTCTAAGACGAAGGGTAACAACGTAAAAAGATGGAAGAAAGCAGAAGAGCTCTTAGAAATCTTTTGTGCTCGCAATTTCAACAAATTTGGGAGGTATATCAGTCTGATCAATGTAAGAGGAAGAAGGAGATCGTTACTGATCATTCCAGAACTGACTTTCAACTCAGGGTGGACAGACATAACAGACAAAGTGGGGAGGTTCATTAAAAATCAAAAGGTGGTGAATAATATCGAGGAAGATAGGTTTGCTGACAGAAATATGCCTTATGCAGAAGAGGTGAGAAGCATTAAAGGGCCAATAGAGAGGGGAATGAAGGGGTCACAACCTACACAGTAAAGAAGGGGGGAGTCATCAGCATTAAAGACTCCTTGGATGCTCAAAACATAGTATTAAAGAGGAGCTTGGTAGGCAACTTTAATGCTTCACTACCTCTGTCAGAAATCAGGAAGTGGGCAAACAGTTTATGGAAACATACACATGGTCTGAATATCTATGAGATGGGAAACGGGAACTTTCTATTTGAGTTTGCATCCATATTCACGGCGGAGCAAGTGATGGTCGGAGATTGGAGCTGAAGAATTCTCCGGTCACACTACAATGGTGAAATCCGGCGACATGTTCCATGAAGGAAAAAGACAGACCAAACTCGACTTAGGTCAGAATAGTTGGTCTCCCACTACATCTATGGACCCAGAAAGTCTTTAAGATCGTAGGAGATTTTTGCGGAGGATGGATTGAGACAGAGGAGGAGACACAGCTGCGCAACCATCTCAAGTAGGCGAGACTGAAAATCCTTGGTGATGGCAGCAACATACCCAAAGAAGTTACAATCGAATACGGGGGTATATTTTTCACCATGCAAATATGGGTGGAAGCTCCGGCTAAGGTGTCAGCCGGAGAAGAGGAATTCAAATTCCAATCCCCATCTTTTGTCCAGCAGATACCCAGGAAAGAATGAGCGGGTAAAGAGAGGACCGATGCAGTAGATATAGATGGGTCTAAGAAATTAGGTGAGGAGTCACGTGGGTCTGCAGAGACGTGTGGAGATTCTTCGAAGGAACCAGTTTTTGGTGGGGGCCGTTTTGAAATTTTAACCCAAGAGGACCAGGAAATTGGGCCAACACCAGATTTGAGTCAAAGCCCAAACCTAATGCTGAAATATCACTTAAAGCCCAACTGAAGGCACGTGAGGTGTATACGAAGCCTAGTAAAGGTCTAATTTCTCTCAAGGACTTAGCATCTCAATTCTTAGAAGCTTTCAAGACCTGGGAATTGAAATCTGGCACAGACGCGACTCTTAATTTAGGGGAAGAGTCACAGATGGAGGAGAGTTCGAGCATGCAGAGGGGAAAGGCTCAGATCAGTGAAAACATTGCCACACCAAATCAGAAAGAAGGAAAAGGTGAGGATGAAGATCTTTTTGAGCCAGAATCAACCGAAAACAACCAACAACTTCAACAAACTCAGGATATGGAACCAGTAAAAACACTTATGCCGGCGGAACAGGATGACAATGAAACAAAGGCTTCAAATTGGGTTAACTCCCATACCTGAACTTGAGCAATACTTAGGGAGTGGCATTTGTGGGATTTGAAAAGGAGATGATGGCTCTCCTCATGAAACTTGATGAGAGGAAATCTGCATTAGAGAAAAAGGAACAGGGGAAAAGCAACACAACACCCAAAAGCAGGGGTATAGGAAAGAATGAGCTCAAGAATCTTCAGTCCAGTTTAAATGAAGAAGTAGAAGGAGTCAGGAATAAAGGGAGAACACTCGACCTAAATTTTAAATGAAAGTAAAACTGATCTCTTGGAACATGAGGGGACTTAACAGTCTGCATAACAGAAGACTTGTTAAGAGTGCTCTACAGAATTGGAAGGCAGATGTGCTATGTCTTCAGGAAACTAAGATCAACAAAGAAGTGGAGGTTGTAGCTAGACAACTATGGTCTTGCCGATGGATGATATGCGGCTTCATAAAAGCTGAAGGAAGCAGTAGGAGAATACTGATCATGTGGGATAGTAGGGTTTAGGGAGGTACCATGATTGAAGTGGGACAATACTCTATAACTTACAAGTTTGTATCGGTCCAAAGTTCCTTTACATGGTTCCTTACAGGGGTGTATGCACCACACTCAAGAAGTGAGAAATTAGAGTGTTGGGAAGAAATTGCAGCAATGAAAGAATTATGTGAAGGTCCCTGGATTTCCTGTGGGAATTTTAACACAGTGAGGCACATGGTGGAGAGAAGAGGTGTACTAGAATAACTAATGTTATGTCTGATTTTTCAAGATAGATAGAAGATGTGGAGCTTCATGACCCTCATCTAACAGGAGGGAATTACACATGGTTCAGAGGGTGAGTCATCAAAGTGCTGCCAGACTTGATAAGTTCTTATACACTATGGATTGGGAGGAGTCTTTCAAAAGCATCAGACAAAAGCTGCTATCTAGAGTGATTTCTGGCCACAACCCAACTACACTTGAATGTGGGAATTGGGAACAGAAAAACTCTTACTTTAAGTTTGAGAATTGGTGGCTCAAAGAGGAGGGCTTTAATGAAATGATACAGAGTTGGTGGTGTGTCTTTGTTATTGAAGGATGTCCTGATTACAGACTGAGTGTCAAGCTGAGGATGCTGAAATCAAAGCTTAAAGAATGAAGCGAAAAAAACATTCTGTGAGCTGACCAACAAGAAGAGTAGTTTGTTGGAAGAATTGGCTGATTTGGACAAGATACAAGATAACAGAGATCTGACTGAAGAAGAGATGATGATAAGGGCGACAATTCTAGTTGAACTGGAGGTCTTGGCTAAGAATGAAGAGGCTAGGTGGAGACAAAAATCTAGAATTCAATGGTTGAAACAAGGGGATAATAATACCAGATTTTTTTAGAGAATTGCAATGGCTCACACGAGACATAACACAATTGATAAGCTAGCAGTAAGGGGGCAAGAAGTTAATGATCCAGAAGAGATTAAGGTGGCTATGATGGACTACTACAGAAACTGTATACAGAATCCAAACTATGGAGGGCTACTTTTGATATGCTGGACTGCCCTACAATCACTCAAGAGGAACAAGAATGGTTACAAAGGCCTTTTACAGAAGCAGAGGTACTCCAAAATGTAAAACAATGTGATGGGGAAAAAGCACCCAGGCCTGATGGATTTACTATGAATTTTTTCTTAGCATGCTGGGAAATCTTAAAAGAAGATCTTATGCTTACCATTCAAAATTTCTACCAGAAGTAGTTCTTCGAAAAGTCCTTGAATGTCACATTCATAGCTCTAATTCCAAAAAAGCCAGGAGCAGAGGAACTAAAGGATTTCCGACCTATCAGTTTGATAGGAGTGTTGTACAAAATCATCTCCAAACTTATTACTGAAAGATTGAAAACAGTTATGGGGAAATTGGTGGATTAACATCAACCAACATTCTTGAAAGGAATGCAGATCATGGATGCAGCCTTGATGTCTAATGAGCTTGTGGACTCTAGGTTGAAGCAGAAAATACCTGGATTACTATGCAAACTTGACATTGAGAAGGCATATGATCATGTCAACTGGGAATTTCTTGTCAAAATTATGAAAGATATGGGATTTGGCAACAAGTGGATGAACTGGATCAAATTTTGTATATCCAGTGTGAAATTCTCCCTAATCATCAATGGTAGTGCTGAAGGTTTTTTCCAGTCACAGAGGGGATTGAGACAGGGTGATCCTATGTCACCTTTCCTATTCCTCCTAGCCATGGAAGGACTGAATCACATGCTTAGGACAGCTAAAGGTAATGGGTGGATAAAAGTATTTAAAGCTCAAGCAACTAGTGGTGATGCGCTGGAAATTACCCACCTCTTCTATGCTGATGACTCTTTGATATTTTGTGATACTGAGGTTAGTCAAATCAGGCATCTAAGGGCAATCCTAACCATATTTGAAGGCATCTCTGGCTTACATGTAAACTGGAACAAAAGCTCCCTATTTCCCATTAACCAAGTTGATGCTATGCAGATCCTAGCTGAGAATTTAGGTTGCTAGGAGTCCTCTCTTCCTACTAAGTATTTGGGAATGCCGCTGGTTGCTAAGGTCAAAGAATTGGAGGTCTGGAACGAGGTGGTGGAAAGATGTGAAAAAAGGCTAGCAAGATGGAAAAGTCAGTACATATCCTTAGGAGGGAGGTTGACGCTCATTAGGTCTGTGTTAGATGGCCTTCCCACATATATGATGAGCTTATTTCCTATCCCCAAGAGTATTGAGAAGAAAATCAATAGAACGAGAAGGACCTTCCTATGGCAAGGAAGTAAGGAGAAGAGAGGCTATAATCTGGTGAAATGGGAAGTTGTAACTCTTAACAGAATGCAAGGGGCCTTGGGTATAAAGAACCTCAGTATGCAGAACGAATGCTTACTACAGAAATGGTTATGGAGGTTTGGCACAGAAGAAATGGCTATGTGGAGAAAACTCATCACTGAAAAATATGGACTACTGAACCAATGGATAACTGTAGAAGCAATGGGAACCTTTGGGTGTAGTACCTGGAAGACTATCAGAAGGTTGTGGACTCAATACAATCCTAACATCTCCATCAGAGTGGGAAATGGGATGAGAACTGATTTCTGGAATGAAATACGGATAGGTGAGGAAAGTTTGAGAGGTCTTTTTCCTCACCTGTACATGCTAAGTTCACAAAAGTCCGCCACTGTATCACAGATATGGAGTCAACAAGGTTGGAACCTGATTTTTAGAAGAGCTTTGAATGACTGGGAAGTAGATAGTATAGCAAATTTGCTTCAAGTGTTGAGCTCTTTTTCAGGTGTATCAATGAGATCCGATAAACCAATCTGGAAACTGCACAACAAATGTATTTTTACAGTGAAATCATGCTATTGGTGGATGAACAACAGGCAGTCATTGACACTCAACTGGGCTTGGAAACTAATATGGAAGGTCAGATGTCCCCTAAAAGTCTCTTGTTTTGCTTGGTTAGTGATCAAAAGAGCTTGTTTAACAAATGAGGTCCTACAAAGAAGAGGTTTACAGATTTATTCAAGGTGTTTTATGTGCGACAAAGAGGAAGAGGTAAATAATCATCTGTTCATGCACTGTAAAACAGCTTCAATTCTGTGAAACATGTTCTTTAGTATACTTGGCGTGACCTCGGTAATGCCGAGGACTACTTGGGAGCTGCTAAACAACTGGAAAGGGATCGGAAGAAGAGGGAAAAGTGATGAATGGTGGCAGAACATTCCTGTCTGTATCTGGTGGACCCTATGGATGGAAAGGAATGATAGATATTTTGAAGGCAAATGTAGCAACAATCAGGAGATTAGAATGAAATGCCTTAGTTTTCTTTTTTTTTGGTGTAAACAGGAATTGGTGGGGGGGAGACAGTAGCCTTAGTAGAATTGATAGGCAATCTGTAATGATTTTAGTTTTTATTCGTGAAGATGCCCCACTCGTTGGTAGCTTGTAAGACCCCACTTCATCCATTTCTTTGGGTGAAGATTTTGTGAATATAAAGTTACCTTTGTCTCAAAAAAAAGCTCCCACCTCATCATCTCTTGGATAATGAGTTTTTTTTTGTGAATATAAAGTTACCCTTATCTCAAAACAAATAAAGATTAATTGGACTACATGTTCTTGAATTCTAGGTGAAGGAGAAAACCCAATAAAACAAGGCAATAAAAAGTACAGGATTGTCATTTTAGAGTTGAAAAAAATACAGCTAGTAATCCTCACAATGTTTTGTGATTCTCTTAAGGAGTGTATAATTTAGTCAATAAAATAAAATAGATTAAAGCATTTAAGCTTCTCTAATACATGTGGCATGCTCGAGATATCCATTGAAATGTATTGGACGTTCCTCTACTGGAGGGGATCCTAGACTATATTATTGCTGCTATTTGCCTTAGTGAGCTGATGTAGGGATGTGATATTAGCATTATATGATTTAGAATGGAGAAAAACAGTTGCATTTGTAGTTTTGTGGTTCATTTTTGAAAGAAAAAACACAAAATAGCCCATTTTACAGGTAGAAAAAAAGTCCATTAATTAGGCCTATATCGAAAAACCGAATTAGAAAATAACTGAACCAAACCAAACAAAATTAGTACAAAGCTGAACGAACCGAACTAATTTAGTTCAGTTTTCAATATGCACTAATGAATAGCTGAAAACTGAAGAACGAACTAATGTTGAGAGGTTAAAGGTAGCATTGGCTTCTGGGGATGGGAAGGTAATTCCACAAGCTGTTGACCAGCTACCTTGATATGCTCAGGATGTGGCAGTAAGGTTCAAAAGCAGTACCTCGCTTAGTCAAGCATGGCAACATAATTTCTTGTTAGTCAAATGTGTATTAGAATTGAAGACACTTCTCAGTTCCAGAAATAAAAATACATTGTTTGATGGGGATATCCTTCTTTTTTTCCTTGGCTAAATGTGTCTTTGCATATTGTATATCAAAGCTAGACCAATGTGCATAATCTGATTGATAAGTTGGAAGATGGTACACAATGTTGGCTTTTTGGGTATTGGGTGGGGGTAGCTGATATAAGAAGCTTTTCCTTTTCTTCTTTACATACTCTCTCTCTCTCTCTCTCTCTCTCTCTATGTGTGTGTGTGTGTGTGTAGGCAATAGAACAGAACTGCACATCTCTGAATATATTTGTACACAAATATAAACAGACCAGAATGTTCTGGTTGTCTTATATATTTTGGTATTAGCTGCTGTTCTTGTCAAGTTTAGTTCTGTTCCTCATGCTTGAAAGTTGAAACTAGTCTCTGAATTATTTTCTCTTATTAGCAAAGTGTAATATGAATTTACAGGCTGTGACATGTCTATGCTGGCAAAGATCAAAACCTGTAATGGTCAATGAACATAATTGCACAACAGAGATGGCTCTTCTGGGCAGTGCTGTGGAAGACTCAATTTTAATGCCTGATCCACTTCCGGCTATGATATCATCAAGCCTTTCAACTTCCAGAATGACATCAGGTTCCCGAACCCCTGATCATTCAGGTTCTGTGGAGTCATTTTCTTTTCCAGCAGGCAGTACTGAATCGAAGACCCTTGGTTTATCTGCAGCCGAGGAAACACCCATACGAAGTAGTTTGTGGAAAGGTGGATCTTTGGCAAGATTACATGCTCCTCGCAACTTCAAGGATGATATGGAAGTCTTTTCCCCTCTTGTCGAAGTTCAGCCAATTACACCTTCAGTTGATACATTGTGGGATGATCGTGAAGGTCTTAAAATGGACATTGATAAGAAAACATCTTTGTTATTTCCTTCTTCTCTAAGGTTTACCGCTCGAGTTGAGGATGGGAATGAGAACCTCCCCATATTTGATTGGAAATCAACTTCCTTGGCTAAACAGGTTTGCATCTTGTCTGGTTCATGTACTTTGATCTATTTCCTTTGGAAAACTAATTATTTGGTTGTTGGACATTTGGTGAAATTGAGAGTTGCTCTTCCATGTGCAGAATTGGTAGACTTAATTTGTTGAAATTTTCTAAATTGGTTCGCTGCGAATGGTGCTTTAGATATCTTGTCTAGTAGAAGTAACTCCCAGCTTATTTCAGTTTTTTGCAGTGTAAGGAGTTGTAATCTTTGTAAAGCTTTATGGATCTTCTTGATGCTTTTCAATACAACTTCATCCCCCCCCCCCCCCCCCCCCCCCCACATCTCCTCTCCTCCCTTCCCCCCCACAAAAAAAAATAACTCTAGTCTAGTAAAAGTAATTAATCTCGAACTCCTTTAGGGCAATACCTACACTGACTCTGGGGTGCTTAAATTATTTGTGAAGTCGGTCCAAAGGTGATGTTTTCCTTTCTTGACAAGTATTTCATAACTTCGACATTCTCGCAGGAGGATAAATCTTTTTCTTTGGCACAGTTGTCTTCTACTCCTGTATCTTCTCGGAGTAATGACTCTTCCTCCATAACTCCTCCAGAGGCATGGGGTGGTGAGAGATTATCTGATAGATTAAGTGACCTTAAATCTAGTCTATTAAAAGTAATTAATCTCGAACTCCTTTAGGGCAATACCTACACTGACTCTGGGGTGCTTAAATTATTTGTGAAGTCGGTCCAAAGGTGATGTTTTCCTTTCTTGACAAGTATTTCATAACTTCGACATACTCGCAGGAGGATCAATCTTCTTCTTTGGCACAGTTGTCTTCTACTCCTGTATCTTCCCGGATTAATGACTCTTCCTCCATTACTCCTCCAGAGGCATGGGGTGGTGAGAGATTATCTGATAGATTAAGTGACCTTCGGCAGTCAGGAAACATGCCTTCTTGTTTTGCAATCTCAACATCTGGTCCTCTTGCAGCAGGAACAATGTTTTCTGGATTACAGGATAACTTTCCAGCAACTCAGAGTATCAACTCTATGACCAGTTCTAGTCCGACTTTGGTAAATTTGCACATTAAAGAAAATTCAAGTGAAGAAGTTTCTCTAGGATCGTCAGAACATATTCCCTCTAGTTCCACATATTTTTCAGTTGGAACAAAAGGCACTATGGGGCAGGGTACTCTTGATTCTCTTGGGTCAACTGTGCCCCTTCCACGAAGATTTTCCAGTTATGCTGAAAGGATAAGCACTGCACCGTCCTTCAGTGGCGGAACTCTTCCCGTTGGTTCACCAAAAACTAAGAAAAATGGGACTGCAACAAAAGAGGAGCTTTTGAATAGCTTATTGTCTAGGTCTGATGCATCATCTGCTACAGTAGCTGGTGTTTCCCAAGCAATGAATGTACGAACCAAGAAAAGCTGGCTGTTCTTCTGTTTATCTTAGGTGTCATTTGATATGATTCATCATGGATATTTTCACCTTTGCATTCTTTGAGGATAATCTCAGAAACATGAGCTGGTGAAAAGAGCCTTAATGATGAATCATTCCAAATGCCATAGGCTTATATTTTCATAGAAAGTTTTCATTTGACCCACGAAATTTTACAGGGTGGAATCAAGCAATCACAAACATCCACACTGACTGAATTGCATCAGGGAAGTTTCTTCCCACTCCAGCTGCTTCAACGTCAGCATGAAGAATCTGTCTCTGCCCTTCAAAAATCCATTCACGAGGGAATGAGGAATCTTCATTTAGAGATTATAAATCAAATGCAAATTCTGCAGGTACATTTCTTAATTTTATACTAACCTTGTCCTTCAGTTGTGTATTATCTGTTGCTTAGATTGTGGAAACATTATGCAGATGGAAACGTCTAGTGTGAATAACTTGATCTTGGACAACCAGAAGTTGATATTTGAACGGCAGAATGTGATCTTGGAAAAACAAGCAGAGCTGATGAAGAAGTTCAATTAGTTTGCAGAGAAATGCCGGAGCTTCATCAGTTGTGTGACCAGAGTAGCTAGAGGTCTTGTACTAAAGTAGCGTAGGTTTTGTCACTATATATTCCTTTAGTTTTAGCCGTTACTGCAATATTATTTAAGAAGATTGTGCTGACAGGTGTGCAGAAATTATGTGTCTATAGTCATCTAAGGGTGTATTTGGTAATGTTTCCCAGTTTTCATGTCTGTTATCAAACTATTTGGAAAAATAAGCTTTCTTAAAAATTTGGAGAACTTCCTTGGACAGCCGTAGGGGTGTCATTTGCCGTTTTCCCTGGCAATCCGAGTCCTCCAATCTTGCATCATCCCATTTTGGGTAAATGATTGCCCTTTAATCTTGTCATGATTTTTCATTTGCACACCTCAAGGGTAGATAGGAATATTGAACACTTTGTAGGCGTATGGATATTAGTTGGTTGGAATTTGAAAAAAAATATTTGAAGTCATGGTTGAAGTTGTATTTGGATATGAAAACGCAATTAAATGTGAGTGAAAATGTGAAAAACTTTCCAATTTTTTTTTCTTCTAAGTTTAAATTTTAGATATCAAGTATGAATAAGGAGTTAAATCTTTTTTAAGAAGGCATTCTGATAAATTAATAATCAAATCTAAGTGGTGTACATCATAAATCAAAGATGGGATCTAGTATCCGCCATGGCAGGTGGGCACTGGTTGACTAATCTTTTGACAAAAGGCAAGGAAATTTAAGTTAAGCCACAATTGTAATTATAAATAATAACATCAAAGTCTTAACTAAACAATTATTTAAAATAGTCCTCATGTTATAAATGTACTAGGTAACTTCATCGTGCTATGGGCGATCATAAAAATAAACTTAATTAATTGTACAAACTATATTTTTATTGATATTTGAACAGTCGGGTACCATGTCGGTATAGTACATGGACGAACTTGATCCCCTACAAGTCATAATTATTGGGCATAATAAGTCCCTTAGCGTGTATGTATAAATTTGAATTGATAGTTGTGTTATTCATGATGCATTGTTCTAGACATGAGATTATTGATTCATTCACTTAACATGCATTACATGTTGTGGTGACTGAGGTAGCATTAAACTATTCTCATGAGATTGTTAACTGTATTGATGAGTACGTGTTGAATTGCACTCGTGGTATTAAGTGGTCATTGTTTCCTTTATTATGCATATTGTACTTGTGATGGTGAAACAGTTGATAGGGTAAGGTTGATCTTACGTGCTCCAGTTGTGGATACTATTGATCTTACGTGCTCCAGTCTAGTTAAGGATATTGTTGGTCTTATGTGCTCCAGTTATGGAGGTTGTTGGTTGAGATGAGATTACTTGTTATGTGTTGAAGTACTAGTTTACTTATATTTGATTTATATGTATTTGGGGTTTGGATTGAGTGTACCGATGATACCTACTAGTACATAGAGTTTTCTACTGATATTAACTGTGCTCTTCTTTTGTTGAGTGCAGGCTGTGTTCCAAAGACTACTACGAGACGTCATCTCTAGCGTGTGATCAGCAAACTTCGATCCAAGGGAGAGCATTTTCATTTCAGACTGTCGTAGATCTTCTTAGTGGTTATTGTCCATCTTTCGGACAAAGAAACATTCTTTATGTTTTGGTTATTTTTTAATATGACTCTTAAACATTGTTTTTGGTTAGAAGTTCTTGTACGATGACTTGGTAGAAGAGATTAATATAACTTGTAGATCGTTAGAGTTTTGTGTTGATAACGTGTTATAAAATATAAGTAATGTAGAATAATGTTAAACAAGTTATATTAGAGAAGAAATATAGAAAGGAAAGAATGTTTTTCTTCTATCGAGTGTAAAGTGCTAATCTTATAGTTCAAAGATAGTATATTCTCAAAACAAGAATGGAAGAATGATGTTACATTTGTGTAAGATACATATGAATGAAAGCAAATTCATGTGTGTGAATTAAGTGGATAATCCACTCCTATTCTCATCCATTGTATTCATAACACACTGACATTTTTTTGGATGCTCTTTTTAAAGCTTTACGATCCGTTTGATCCTGAATATTATTTACTTTTTTCAAAAAATTATTTCACTTTATTTGGAAAACAATGTTTCGCCATGAAAATTCCAAATATAATTTGAAGTTGTAATTGGAATTTGGAAAACAACCAAAACTTTCTTGTAACTTTTTTCACTTCTTAATTTATTTTTTTGTTAAAGAATCCTAATATTTTTTATTTTCATAAAATAACCTCACTTAAATTATATTCCATATTCAAATCATATCTTATATTATTTTTTTTACAAAAATATAATTAAATTCCAAATATTAATGACAAAACTATGACTAAACACAACTCCAATTTTGAAAATTTCAAATAAAGTTAATTTTTTTAAAAGTTTTTTTATGGCCTACTTATTATAATAGACTAGTAGAGATAAATAAGAGGGAGTATCCAAATTATTTCCAAAAACAAAAATATAAAACAAGCATAAATAAGAGGGAGTATCAAAATTATTTCCAAAAAAAATAAATATAAAACAAGCATTAATTAAGTGATGATGCAAAAGCGGAAATTTGTGCACTCCCCCAAAATTCCAATTAAGTATTCCTAACAAACTGAAGCATTGACGTTTTTCTTTTTTCTCGGGTGCTCTTATTATGTGTTTGGTTCTCCTATAACGCTACGAGGCGCCTCGATCCTGGCCATTCATTCTAATATTTTTGACTAACAAAAGCTATGAGGCTACTCGATGTTGGCCGTTCATTCTAATATTTTTTAATCAAGACTGAAGCCTAAACAAATTGTAATATACATAGGCGTAATTAGGTAACAGATTTGTAGGAATCACTAGCAAATTTGTAGGAATTAGTCTTTATTTCCTTTCCTAAGTTAGCACCTTTGTATTGTATTTAAATCTTGCTTATCCGTTGGAATAAAACATCAATTCACTTCCATTCGATTACATGGTATCAAAGCCTATAGGCTCGTTCTTGTTTCCGCTCTGTTTCGAAAAGCTCCGTCTTGTTCTGTTTTCTCGCCAGAAGAGGCTCAGATTTCAAATCTTTTTTTTAAGTGTTCATTTTATGTCACCACCTCCATAAGAGGAGGCGGGATATCTTTTCCGGCCAAATCAACCATCCTCGACAACTGGGTGTGAAGTGAGTGGACTTCACGGGCCACCTAAGCCTCTCATTTGTCCGTCACGCGCCGGCGCGTGGAGGTGTGTGTTCCGACAGACTTGTTCGAAGATTGGATTTTCGGCGTGGGACCATCAGTTCCGGTGTACCCATATTTCTTTCTGGATTTAAAACACTGTTTGGAGAGCTTTTGTCACTTCCATGTTCATTTTCCTCCCTGATTTCTGTGATTCAGATATGCTCTTCTGCGATTCAGATCCTATCTTTTTTTTTTAATGCTGCTGAGACTTTTTCTGCTCTATATCAAATTAATATTGCTTTGTGGCTGCTTGTTCCTCATTACTGGTTCCTTTGTTCCCTGCTGCTTTGCTTGGAATTTGTTTTTTTTTGAATCTCGAATACAATTATATTGTTGGGAAAACTATTTGCTGGTTTTATACTGGTATTTTTGACATTTGAGTTGAAATAATATAACTCAAAAGAGGAAATATGGCTGCAAATCAGAAGGGTAAGACAGTTTTGGTTTAGGCGGATGAGTTTGCAGAGTTCTCTTAGTATCGAGAATCTCTTAAAAAATTCACTTCAGTTACTACTCTTGTTGATTCAAGAAAAGCATGTCTTGTCTCTTCTTCAAACAATCGGGTAATTGATTCAGGTGCTACGGATCACATGATGGGTAATCCTAATATATTTTCTACCTTTCAATTACACAAAGCGCCCTCTCAGGTAACAGTAGCTGATGGATCAACATGTAACATTGTGGGATCTGGAATTGTATAAGCTTCCTCCTCTATTACCTTGTCATCTATATTAAATCTACCCAAGCTGACCTTCAATTTGATTTCTGTGAGTAAACTTACTAGAGATCTTAAATGTTATATTTCATTCTTTCCCCTATTTCGTGATCTTGCGACACATAAGGTTATTGGTAAAGGACATGTAATTGATGATCTATATATCCTTGATGAATATGAGCCTTGTTTGTTGCTTGCTCAAGTGTCATGTCACCACTTGAAGCACCACTTGAAGCACATTGTCGATTGGGACATCCTTCTTTACCTTTGTTAAAGAAGCTTTGCCCTCAGTTTCAAAATGTTCCTTCTTTGGACTGTGAATCATGTCAATTTGCAAAACATCATCGCAACACGTTAAGTCCAAAGGTTAATAAACGGGTTGAGTCAGCTTTTGAGCTAATTCATTCTGATGTTTGGGGACCATGTCCTATTGTTTTCAAAACTAGACATAAGTATTTTGGCACTTTGTGGATGATTTCTCTCGGATGACTTGGATTTATTTTATGAAAAGTCGCTCCAAAGTGTTTAATCATTTTTGTGCCTTTTGTGCTTGTCGCGCCCTATTTTGAACAGGTCGAAATAGCACACAACAATGTGGTGGTTGTCGTGACTCTTTGGTTTTGAAAATTTATTTTTTAGAGTCGCCACCTAACTTTTTAGGAAAATTAGGAAAACCATTTTTTTTATGTAAAACTCTGTTTTGGTCTTTCGAAAACGTTCGAGATTCTGAGTAAGGGTTTTGGTTACTCGAGGGGAAGGTGTTAAGCATCCCTCAGAGTCTATTCGAAGATAGTCCTTAAACTCAGTTTAGGAAAACATTTGAAAATATATTTGTTTTTATCATTTTGCAAAAACATAGTGATAGTTACATAAAATTTATCAAATTTAAAGAAAACACACAAAGTATATAAACATATACTTACGATATACAAAATGCTACGCAGTTTATTTCAAAATATGCATGCATGTTTCAAAAGTATGAAAACAGAGAGAGAAAAAGTTAACAATAGTATTTTTGTTATAATGTGTACATTAGGAAGTATAAGCTTTATAATTTTTCAAGAACATAAAGTTTAATGACATGTCTAAATATAAATGTAATCTTTGCAAAGAAAATATGATTTTAAAATATGTGAAAATTTATTCATTATAAAATAAATTTAAAAATTTATTTAATTTGAAAATAGATTTATGTAAGTGTTATCGCAAAGTAAAAAAAAAATGTCAAAACATATTAACATTAGTTCTTGAGTAAAATAGGCATGTGATATTTAAAATATAAAAAATCATGCTAGTGATCGTTTATTCGTAAAAATTCTAAAGTTATAGTTAAAATTGATAAAAATGAGGAATTAATTCCTCAAATTGCCACTCAACTTGTAGAAGTATCCCATTAAAGTAACTATTGAATTTTTTTGGACAATATTGTCACTCGACTTATAGAAACATCTCACTAAAATAACTTTTGAATTTTTTTGGACAATATGGTCATCGAACTATGCACATATTTCCAACAAGGTGAAAACTAACGGAAAAGTTAAATTTTTAAAGAAATTTTATTCATATGTATTTTAAGCTATATTTTTAGATCAAATATTCATTAATTATATAAAACTTATTTAATCCATTTCAAATTTGTCTTTAATAAAATAAATTATATTTATGTAATTACAGCAAAATGATCGATGGTGCAATCTTTCGTTAAAAAGTGATACATGTATCTTTTATTTTTAACGAAAGTTTATACATTTATCATTTTAGTTTTCTTTTTTTGTTTAAAATCTAATCTAATTATAGATTTATTGTACAGATGTGCAAAGATGAAGAGTAATTATGCATCTCCGATATTTTTTTTTTTTTTAGCTAATATTTATTTTTTGTTAAGAGGAACTTCTTAAATACCAAATAATTTTAATTGCAAACTTGAGATTAATATGTAGGGAAAAAAAAGAGGAAGATAGTATGATTTTTTATGAAAATATTGTTTTAGATTGCACCTCCATTTTGCACTAGTTACATGAATATAGTTCTTTTTATTAAAGATACATTTGAAATGGGTTAAGTAAATTTTATATAATTAATGGTATATGATCTAAAAAAAAACTATATATCAATAAA
This sequence comes from Capsicum rhomboideum, assembly GCA_031232105.1. Classification (NCBI taxonomy): domain Eukaryota; kingdom Viridiplantae; phylum Streptophyta; class Magnoliopsida; order Solanales; family Solanaceae; genus Capsicum; species Capsicum rhomboideum. Next base: position 157,363,654 of record CP124714.1, read on the forward strand.
CTTCCGTTAAAAAATTAACTTTTTCATTAGTTTTCACCTTGTTGGAAATATATGTATAATTCAGTGACAATATTGTCCAAAAAAATTCAAAAGTTACTTTAGTGAGATGTTTCTACAAGTTGAGTGACAATATTGTCCAAGAAAATTCAAAAGTTACTTTTGTGGGATACTTCTACAAGTTGAGTGACAATTTGAGGAATTAACCCTAAAAATGAGTGTAATAGTAAACATACCCATAAAATATATAGTTGAAATAAAGTGTAAATAATAATAATTTTGTTAAGAAAAGCAAATAAATAAAAATAGTGATGAAAATATCTTGTACATGATAGTGTATACATATATGTACCTTGTGTTTTTGAGTTTTAAAGTCTACAAACTTGAAACTAATGTTGAGAAAATGAATGAAAGTAAAGCAAAATGTTTGTATAATTTAATTTATTAAAATGAGTCGAAATTGATAAATAGTCCCCTTTTTAAAAAAAGGTTTGAGTTTTAACCATTCGTGAGATAATATTGAAACTCTCTTTGTTAAAAAAAAAGAATTTTAAGGTTGTGACGTTGTTCATTCTTATTAAAAAATGTTTTGAGGTGAACAATTAGTTTAAAGAATTAGCCAAATATTAAAATTGCTAAAACCTTTTCAAAGCGAAATCTATTTCTCATAAGTTAGTTAATTATGTTATTTGCGAAAACGTGAGGATGTTAATCTACTTTAAAGGGTACTTCGCAAATATTAAAGACAATACAAAATAAAAATTAAACAAATAATATCATTCCAAAAAAATAATAATATTCATTTACTATTTCAAGAGACTACTAAGATAACATGGACAATAAATAAAAGAGAAGGGGCCAAGAGATACTAGACTCCTAACGGAGTTGAGCTTCTAATCTATGAAACTCCAAGCGTTGCGATCCTAGTAGCAATTGACCCGATATTTGGGTCAAAAAATGGAGTTCCAATTGAAACTTCAAATCCCGAATTCACATGAAACAAAGAAAATAATAAGGATTAGGAACCAATTAACAATACGACAACGTAAGGATACAAAATCAACTAATATACACCAAACAAGAACATTAGAGATTAGGCTAACACATTTAAGAGGGAAACTAAAAAAAGAGACTCTTATAATTAAATTAATAAATAATAATAAAAGTTAATGTTGCCAGCACCATAAGCCCTTTCTAATTATTTTTTTTCTGGATCTTAGCAACTTCATGCATGATCAGCAAGTGTGTATATCCGACATTATTTCTAGCTTTATGCTTGATTTAAAAATGCAAGAAATGCGTGTATATTCGAGCATCTATGAATATCAAGAAATCACCTTATAACACTTGATAAGTATAAACAAAGGGGGTCATTACTTCCATGATCGTATTTGCCGAAAAAAAAACTACGAGAGGCTTATCACAGTAATAACCGCATATTCATATTTGTGCTTGAAACAAGAAAAAACTTTAACTTGAGAACCAAATTTTGCCAAGTAAAATGGGTAAAAATCGCAACAACTGTTTCAAAACATCCCCACTAAGGCTACAATGCTTTTGAACAATCTGAGAAAAAAAACTTTTACAAAAAAAATCAATTCAAAACATATTTAAGTGGCTAAAATAAGAGACGTTTTTCCCCCAAAAAAATTTAAATAGTGAAAGAAAAAATCCTCAAAACAAAGAAATTTTAAACGAAATCATATAGTTGGCTCGATTAGGGACGAACAAGGAACAATACCAACATGAAACTCGAAACGAAATTACAACTACAAAGTCGGTTTTGCAGAAAATAAGCATTAACACCATGACCAAATCTTGAAGATTAAATACACTATATCCACACACCAATCTATTTTTTTTTTTTAGAATCAAACACAACAACAGAAACTTGACCGAAATTCATAATCAAACCCTTTTTTTAGAATCAACAACAACAACATAAACTTGATCGCAATTCACGTAAAAATCCATTTTTTAGAACTAACAACAACAACCCCAACTTGGTCGGAATTTCGAACAAAACCACGTATCCATAGAACCAAATAAATGGAGGAGAAGTAAACGAAAGTTAGACAAGGGGACGGATTCGCACCTTTTTTGAGGCAGTGAAACTGAGGCTTCAACGTCAAGATTTCGGTTGCCGAATTCGAACTCCGGGAACTCGAATTTGAGCCGAAAAATAAGAAATAGAAACTTGTAATGTTTGTGACTTTACTTGTGATTTTTCCGAACGTTCAAAGCTTGTCTTTTTTAGACCTTCAAAGCTCGTTTTTCTAGAGGATGAAAATGCCTCTATTTATAGGCGAGAATCCGGACTTGAAAGTCCGGATTTAAAACAAGGAACTTGCAAAAACGTGGGAATTGAAAGGATTTTGAAATTTGAATTCAAACTCTTGACAAGACTCATCCCTATCTTCATATTTTGGACAAATTCGAGGGCATTAATGGCGGATTTGAAGCCAACTTTTCATTGTAGCACCGATTTGGTGCCTGATTCACTGCTACCCGTCGATTCACGGGCTGGGGATGTCTGAAATAGGGCGAATCTTGTGTAGCTAGGAGCAGTGATGGCAGTGGATAGAGGGTAGTGGTGACGCGGCTGCCATGGCTAGGGTTTATCATTTTGGTGGAGGTGGAAGAGAGGTGAGGAGAAAGAGGAAGAAAGGTTGGTTGTTTTTTGTTGTATTTTGGGGAAATTCAATGGTGATGGATCGATGGGAAGGAAGAGAGAAAGAAGACGCGTGAACTGCTTTTTGGGAAGCCAAATACACTTTTTTTTGGTTTTGGGATTTGACTAAGACTGGGCATTCTATCGGAATAAAATGGCCGGATCGAAATAGATCGATGCCGGTATGAATCGGACTGGAATGAAATTGGTACCGGTATGAACTGGGCCGAAATAACCAGTATGAAACCGGGTATCCATTCCGTTCCGTTAGTAATCAGTATACTACCGGAATGGATCGGAACGGAACGGAATGGAATAACCGGTACGGGCGATTTTGATATTAATTTTTTTAAAAAATAATTTTTTATATTTTAAATAAATAAATTATTTTTTACATTTTAGTTAAAGAATAAAAGTTATATTTTGTATTATGTATTTTAAGTTTAAATTTGGTTTTTAAATATTTTGAATTAAGTTTAAATATGTTTTTTTTCTAAGCTTTTCAATTTATAAGTTATAAGTTTTTAAGTTTATATATTTTGAAGTTTATATATTTGAATTTTGAAGTTTATATATTTGAATTTTAAAGTTTATATAAAAGTATATAACTTTGTTAAAGTTTTTTTTTCTAAGTTTTTTAATTTATGAGTTATATAAGTTTTTAAGTTTATAAGTTGCTAATTTAAACACTCAAACTAAACAAAAAGGAAATGCATTAAGTAAAAGTATGATAAAATTAAAAATCAATACAATTTATTCAAAATTTCAAATTTGTATTACAATTTACAACTATTAGTAGAGAGCGCCTAATTTACGCAGCCACCTTCTAGGAAGGGTTCTGTTTCAACTAAGCCTCGAATGTAAGCTAATAGTTGTATAATCCTATGAAGTTTTGCTCTAACTCTTGTAAATTTTGAGCAATAACCTCTGGTCTTGGTAAAATTTATTGACGATCTTCAATTTCAATGCCATCGTCACTATTACATCCAATGAATGCATCTAAGTAATCTTCTTGTAATTTAGTTAACTTTGAAACTCCTTTATTTCTTCATTCGGCGTTGATCCAATCTCTAAAAGTCACCGATACCTCCAAACTGTCTTCTGCTAATGATCATCTATGATCGCCGATTTGAAATCTTGTCGCACTGAAAGCTTACGCCGAAGCTACAGATGATCCTTGAATAGCTAGCACGTCCTTCACCATCTTGCTAAGTTTTGGATATTGATGATCACGAGCCCTCCACCAATTCAATAGCTGTGGTACGCCATCTTGATTTATAATAGTATCAGAACCCTGGTCAAGATATTTAACAAATTCACATTTATGAGAAGAATGAAGACCAAGTGATGATTGTGCTCTACCATGGGCATCTAGTCGAGGCATAGAAGTTTGAGGAACTTCAACATTATCGAATGTGCAATATTTGTCATACAATTCCTTAGCACAAGTGTGAATGCTGTTTTGACAAGTTATCAAATCGGGACTTTCATGCGGTTGAATATTTAAATTATGATAAATTCCTCTAACCAAAGCTTTTGCTCCATGTTCTTTATATTCCGGGTTAAAAAGAATTGCAATTAAATAAATTTGGGGGATAGGAAAAAGATATTTTTAAAAATTTTCAACCATAGCTACAATAGCATTCTTAAAAAATTCATTATGTTTATACTCTGCAAAAAAGGATGAAATAGACCATATATGTATTAAAATTTCAAAAATAGTGGGATAATACGATCTAGAAAAAACTTTTGTAGCATCATAAAATGATTTCAAAAAACCTTTAAGTGCTTCTATTTGATCCCAATCATTTTCATTGAGTTGATGACTAGGATAACCGTTATGAGAATTAAACATCATAGTAATAGGTTGTCTATATTTATAAGCATCTTCAATCATTTCATAAAAAGAATTCCATTTAGTTTTTAACTTGTTTTGGAATTTTTTTTATACGGAAGTTGACACGATCGACAAAATTCTTTATATTGTCTAATTCTACTACTATTATGCATATGAAAAATTCAAAACACAGCATTTTCAACTTTATCACAAGTATTATCAAATAATTGATACCATCCTTCACAACTAAATTTAATATATGTGCAACACATTTAACAAGAAAAGCATATTCACTAATTGGACAAATTCTAGTTTGTAGATGAGAAATAGCATTTAAATTAGCAGAAGCATTATCTAAAGTAATGCTAATCACTTTATCAGAAAGATAATAAAATTCTAAAATTTGACCTACAGTAGAAGCAATATAAACACCGGTCTTTTTATGTTCACAAATTTTATAAGCAATAATTCTTTTTTGCAAATTCCAATTATAATAAACCCAATGTGCAGTAACAGTTAAATAATCGTTACCGTTAGGACTACGACCCATATCAGTGGTAATAGCAGCCCTATAATCCATCATGTAAAAATAGCTACGAAGAAATTGCATATATTTTTCTTGAAATTCAAAAATATCTCTTTTTACTATACTTCTTGAAAAACCTTCAAAACTGGGATTATATGTATTCCAAATATATGTTATAAAACCTTCATTTTCTCCAAAATTAAAAGGCAAACCACAGACAACAATCATTTTTGCAAAATTTTCACGATCACGATCCCTATTATAGGGTCGTTGTGTAACAGGACCAGTCGGGTTTGAAGGGTTTAGTTCAGTTTGAAACATGTTTGACCCGACAACAGAGGGTCCAGTGCCAGAACCGGCAGTTTGACGGGAAGCCATAAATGCATTCCATTCTCTCGGATGTTTCTTAATCAAATGGGTTTTTAACTCCCCCCCTCCAGTAGAACCTCCAGACCCGCCAGATACATATTTCCACTGTTGTTTACAAATACCACACGTAGTAACAGTTTTTTCATCATTCAAATAACAAAATTTTCACACAACTGATTTTAAAGCACGTTGTGTCTTGGTCTTACCCCTAACCGGACAAATAAGGGGACGACTAGCTCCAGCCTGAGGATTATCCTGAGTTGGTGCTTCGACACTAGCGGCGGCAGGAGTGGGATTAGTTGGTGTATCATCTAAACCATCATCCACGTGTAATTCTACTTCTTCATCTAATTCATCTTTAAAATCATTATAAAATCTTTCGAGAGCTTCATGGGGAATAGGGGTATTACTATTAATTTCTATGATAGAGGGATGAGCAAAATCAGTTTCATTAACATGCGTAAAATCATCCGTATTAAATCTAACTTCAGGAAAGTGAGAAGAACTAGAAGAACCTTGATTTTTATTTTTTTTTTACCAAATTTCATAAAATCTTTTATTTTTTGTGCAATACTTTTTTTACCAGATTTTTTTTAGAGGAATCCATAATATAATGAAATAAAATATGAAAGTAGCAAATTAAAACAAACAAAACACAAGTACACAACTAATAAATACGAAAAATAAATTAAAAGACTAGAGAGTGGAACGAATGTACCAAACGCCTGCCGTAAAAGCAGACGATTATAACCGAAATTTGAAACTTGAAAAAGATTGCTCCTCCAAAAGTCACCAAATTATACTTCAATTGCAAAATAATAATAATAATAATTATAGAATTTATAGATATTGAGAATTGAGAGTAGAAAATTCAGAGAGGATGAGAGTTGAAAAATTGAAATTGTGAATAAAATTTGAATGGGGAAGGGGTATTTATAAGATTTTGGAGGGGGGGCTAGGGGGGCTGAGGAGGTCCTGGGGGGTGCTGGGGGACTGGGGGGGTCAAACTAGCCGTTTGGGGGGCCCACTAGCCGTTGGCAACGGTCCCCAACAGCTAGTTTCCATTAGGTTCCGGAACGGACCGGACCAGACCAAAATCGAAATGGACCGGACCAAAATCGGAATGGACCGGTACCGATTTCCCGAAATGAAACCGCGAAACCGGTCCGAACCATATACCGGTACGTTCCATACCGTTCCGAACCGGTTCCTACCGGAACGGTACAAACCGGTACCGGAATGGACCGGAACGTACCGATCCGACGGTCACTCTTAGATTTGACTATGATATGGACCGTCTGATCGGACGGTTCAGATTTAAAATAATATAATAAATAATATATATATATATATTTTTCAAAGGCTAAAAATTTGTGGCCCTTGGATTGAAAGAATATTCAACGGTTGAGATGAATTTGTGTTTCTTTACTGATGCGATAGCGTGTGATTGGTGGATATGGTGTGGAGTGGATTGATGAGGTGTATGGAAGATTGACTGATTTGGGTTTCTTAATGAACCGGGTTTTGGGCCAATTTTTGGGCCTCTTTCGTCTTAAAATGGGTAAATAAAATTAGGTTTGAATGAATAAAATTGTAATTGGATTAAATTTGCCCAAACACTCTTTTTCTACTAAAATTAATTTTAGCAATGCTTCTTTTTGTCCTAATTTTTTTAATGTAGGTGTATATAAATTAAATAATTTAGTATACGTCTTTGAATTTAATGATTTTGTAATTTAAACATACATATATATATATATATATATATATATATATATATGTGTGTGTGTGTGTGTGTGTGTGTATATATATATACACACACACACACATGTATGTATGTATATAATACTAATAGTAATAATAGTATAAAAATATAATTAGAAGAGAAAAATGCAAATGCGAGTTATTGAAGTATTTTTTTGTGTGATTTTTAATATTAAATAACTAACTATATTTAACTAAAATGTTAAAAAAGCAAGCTAGGAGAAAAATAAACCTTCTTTTTAATTCTTTTCAAAAAAAATTCATAGAAATTAAAATACAAATTTATTTAGAAAATTATTTAGGACCGAGAAGCATAGAAAATATAATTAAAGGAAAAAGATGAGCCAAAATTGGGTGTCAATGGTACTGAAGTCAAAACTCAATTCAATGCTTCGGTGAGTATCCTCAGGAGTGATAATGCTAAAGAATACATGTCATAATTGTTTCAGTCGTACGTGAGACAAAATGGTATTCTCCATCAGTCGTCATGTGTTGATACACCTTCTCAAAATGGAATTGCTGAGAGGAAGAATAGACATCTACTTGAGACAACCCGGGTACTTTTGTTCCAAATGAAGGTTCCTAAACCATTCTGGGCTGATGCAGTCTCTACGACTTGTTTTCTGATTAATCGCATGCAATCGACTGTACTTGTTGGTAATACACCTTACAATGTTCTTTTTGCAAACAAATCATTATTTTCAGTGGAACCAAAGATATTTGAAAGTACGTGTTATGTTCAAGATGTTCAACCATTTGTTACCAAGTTGGACCCTAAGGAATTGAAATGTATTTCCTTAGGTTATTCTCGTCTCCAAAAGGGGTATCGATGTTATTCTAATGAGCTTGGTAGATATCTGGTGTCAAATGATGTGGCATTTTCAGAGACTACACCATTCTTCTATACCCCTCCCAGTTCTACAAGTTAGGGAGAGGAAGATGAGTGGTTAATTTATCAGGTTACTCATACTGTGCAGTCAAGTGATGTTATTCCTCCATCTCCTAGTTACTCTATTGAGCACCAGCCGTCTACTGTGCCTTCCGTACCTGTTCCAGCAAGACCTCCAATTGTTCAAGTTTATTCGAGGAGATGAGAGACCGATGATACATGCTCTGCACCAGTTCCTTTTTCATCAAATCATCCTCCACCTGATCCTCCAGAGAAAATCTTGACCTCCCTATTGCTCTTCGCAAAGGTACACGGATTTGCAAATCCACGTATTCCATTGCTAACTTTGTTTCCTATGATCACTTATCTTCTATATCTAGATCCTTGATTGCTTCTCTAGATTCTGTTTCTGTACCTAAAACTGTGAAGGAAGCTTTGCATCATCCTGGATGGTCAAATGTGATGCTTGAGGAAATACTTGCATTAGAGGAAAATCACACATGGGATTTGGTGGATTTACCTAATGGAAAGAAACAAGTGGGATGTAAGTGGGTGTTCACAGTCAAAGTTAATCCAGATGGTTCTTTGGCAATACTTAAAGCCACACTTGTGGCTAAAAGATATGCTCAGACTTATGGAGTGGATTATTCAAATACTTTGTCTCCGGTTGCCAAACTTACGTCTGTTCGTTTGTTCATTTCTCTAGCTGCTTTTGAGAATTGGCCTTTGCATCAGTTGGATATCAAGAATGCCTTCCTTCATGGTGATCTTTAAGAGGAAGTGTATATGGAGCAACCACCTAATTTTATTGCTCAAGGGGAGTATAGAAAAGTCTATCATTTGAAGAAGTCCTTATATGGTTTAAAGCAGAGTCCCCGATCTTGGTTTGGCAAGTTCACTGAGGTAGTTCAAGAGTTTGAACTTAAAATGAGCAAATGTGATCACTCTGTCTTTTTTCGACTATCTGCAGCTGACACTATTCTCCTTGTTGTATATGTTGATGACATTGTTATCACAGGAGGTGATTCTGAGGGGATTTCTTCTCTTAAGTCTTTCTTTCATACTAAGTCTCGTACGAAAGACTTAGGCCAATTGAAATACTTTTTAGGAGTAGAAGTAAATAGAAGCAAGAAGGGAATTCTTTTGCCTCAGAGAAAATATATTCTTGACCTACTTGCAGAAACTGGAAAGTTGGTGTCAAACCTTGTAGTACTCTAATGGTTCCCAATGTGCATCTTACGAAAGATGACAACGACCCTTTTGATAATCCAGAGAGATATAGAAGGATAGTTGGGAAATTAAACTACCTCACGGTGACTCTTCCGGATATTGCTTTTGTGGGAGTGTTGTTAGTCAGTTCATGTCCGCACCTACGGTCAAACACAGGACAACTTTGGAACAGATTCTATGTTACTTGAAAGGAGCTCCTGGACTTGGTATATTGTATAGCAATCATAATCATACTCGTATTGAGTGTTTTGCAGATGTTGACTGGGCTGGTTCCAAAATTAATAGAAGATCCACTACAGTCTATTGTGTATTTGTTGGAGGGAACTTGGTAGCATGGAGGAGTAAGAAGCAAAATATTGTATCTCGATCTAGTGCAGAATCTGAGTACAGAGCTACATCACAGTCAACGTGTGAAGTTATGTGGATACATCATCTTTTAACTGAAATTGGGTTGAAGCATCATATACCAGTAAAACTCTGGTGTGATAATCAAGCTGCTCTTCATATTGCCTCAAATCCAGTGTATCATGAAAGATCTAAACATATTAAGGTTGGCTATCAATTCATTCGTGAGAAGATTCAAGAAAACTTGATCTCTACTATCTATGTGAAGACAGGAGAGAAACTAGATGGTTTGCTCACAAAGGCGGTGAACGGGACTTAAGTTGATTACCTTTGTAACAAGTTGGGCATGATTAATATCTATGCTCCAACTTGAGGGGGAGTGTTACAAAATGTATATAAACATGATCGTTTGTAATATACATGGGCGTAATTAGGCAGCAGATTTGTAGGAATCAGTCTTTATTTCCTTTCCTAAGTTAGCACCTTTGTATTGTATTTAAACCTTGCTTACCCATTGGAATAAAACAAATTCACTTCCATTCGATTACAAGTTGAAAAGAAGTTACAGCCGCCGTTATTCGCTTTTTGGGAAGAAGAGTAATGATTGATGACTTACAGGTAATGATGAATATTAAGTTAACGCTTTTTCTTGTTCCTCTTCAAGTCACTTTTTATTGTTTGTTGGCATTTTTGATATAGGTCACTAGTAAAGGGAAAGCAAGTGGAGCAAGGGAGTCTCCCAGATAAAATAAGCAGTGGTACCACAAGAAAGGTAGAATTTGATCTCCTAAAAAGGAATATATTCCACTGCCTTTAGTGACGGTGTTGCTTCTGCAATACCTGAGATCTCTTGTGAAACACTGGGGAATCCCGATAGTTGAGCTGATTTTGCTTCTTCCAGAAGATTGATCAACCGATTGTTTCCACTTAGTCTAGCTTCATCAAATGGAGTATAGATATGCACAATTCAGCTAGTACATTGAAATATTTTGGAAGAGCAACCACGATGATCTATTCACCTCGAGTAGCCTGAAAACTTGAAGGAAAGAAACTACACCAAGATCAAGAAAAGAATTGACTAAGAAACTAATAATCTCGATATGGAAACAAAACTACCAATGTGACCAATAATCATGTATGCTTCAAGGCATTTTGAACTTGAACTGGGATGGACTTGACAATAATCTCATCTAGGTCATCAACGAGTTTTTTTTTAAAAAGAACAGGTTTCACCTAAAGAAAATTGTGTCGGGATCTTCCTCACATTTGAGAAGTCATTCTCAATCTTGATTCAGCTCTATATCATTTAGTTGATGACAGGAAAAATACGAAAGCAATTAGTGAAACTACGAATTCACTGATGAGAAAATTCAGAAGTTTATTTCTAAAACATTCATTTTTACATGATGTATTTCCCGATTTAACTGAAGAGCACAGATAATGCCCTCACGGATTAAACATAAGCAAGCATTGATGTGATTTCAAATCAATTAGGTATTATATTAAAAAATAGCAAGAGTAACCGTTTAAGTATTAGCTGTCAGGATAATCATATATAAAAAAGATGATTGTAACTTTGTAAATGTCACATATGATAAAAACGAAAATTGAACCTTCCAACCACAAAAAAAGAATAACAATAAAAAAGATCCATAGGTAAAGGATGTAAGATTCTAGAACCTAAATATGCCTGTCCCAATCTAATTGGGGTTGGCTATATGAATCCTCACTATTCATTTCGCTCCATTTGGAACCAGATGAAAGATTCAACAATCATCAAGGAAAAAAATTACTCCCCTCAGTGAATTCTTCAAATACTGGTAGCAATAATATGAAGTAAATTTGTGTTTCCCAACATGTTAAGCACGCGAGTTTACCTCATAGTTTATGAAAAAAGGTAGCTTGATCTAAAGTTTGCCTACTGTTAAGGAAGTGACAACACTAATGTAGCAATACAAGATTTAACTGGTACCTGGCCTTAGAGAAAACTGAAGCACCAGCTCCCAGAAGCACTCTCGCCATTGCAAATAATCCTTGAGAAGCGGCTACATGGAGTGGTGTTCGGTGATCATAGTCTTTGGAGTTTGCATCAATGCCATTGGACAACAGCCTTCGTAGTAGATCTGAATCCCCTTTTGTAACCAACATACACAATAATCTACCAGCATTTTCAATCTCCAAGAAGTCACCTTCTTTGATAAGTAATGAAGCAACAGGATCGCGTCCATTCTTGATAGAGCAGTGTGTTGCCAAAGTTATCTATTTGGAAAAACGCAGCAGTAATAAATATTTGAGAACAAGGAAGTTCACCGGTCAAGTACAGGTTTTAAAACCTACCTGAAGCAATGAGATTGACACCTTCTTGGATAAGGAAAAAAGAGATGTCTTCATATCCTCTGGATGCTGAAAGATGTTGTTCATAAATAAAGCCTTGATTAGGAATAATTTTTCAGTCTTTCAAAATACAGCTTTCTTTTAGAATCATTCTCATTGGTGACTTTTCTTAAAGATGTTGGGTTCTAATCAGAGGTGAACCCAGGATATGAAGATAGGGGGTGCACCATTATCTTTAACATAGTCATGTCAATTACCAACTACAAAATTTGACATACAACTCTTTTAAACTTAAAAATTGCGAAAAATTACGAGCAAGGTATAAACTTAAAAGTGATCAAATGTCATTAATTTAGTACTAATATAACAGAAATTGACTATCCTTTCATATTAGACATTGACACATTTTTATATTTTGAAAATGGTCAATGATAGCATCATTGCTTATATTTTTATGTCCTTCTCAAAACCAATACTGCTACACAATTTATTCTTTATATATGTTTCATGGATGAAAAAGTTCTCTTTACGATTGCAATAGCGACTGATAAAATCAACGTCAACTTCACAAGATTAGTATTTGAATGGACATTAATACTCAATAGTACTATGTAACACCCCGTAAACTTCCGAACGCATGTGAGTACCTTAATATTGATGGAATTATTTAAACTTGCTAAAGTTGGTTCAAGACTCATGAATGTTAATGGACCAAATTTAATCTTGTGAGTGTGGGCTCAAATTAAGGCCCAAGTGAAACAAGAAAGGCATGGCCCAAAAGGGAATTTGACCCATTCTTTCTTGAACAAGAAAATCCATCAATTATTGACTAATTGGTTGGCTAAATATGATCTTAAGGGGCTATAAAAGGGCAAGAAAAATCATATTTTTATCACATAAGCCACCTTGCCATTTCTTACATTTTCTAGACATTTCCAAGAGCCAAAAAGAAACCCTTTTCAAGCTTAAGGCAACCACACTTGTTTTGACAAGATCATCACTTGGTAAGTGTTAGTAAGTATTTATTCTTGTGGTTTAGTATATTATGTGCATAAGAGATGGTATGGATTTTGATGGTTATGTCTAAAAGGGTTGACTGGGGCACTTTTGCTTATGTGACACAAGTTGTGTTATTTTGGTGATATGAACTTGGAAGTGGCCTTGTGGTCTTGAAAGAAGTGAGGTTGATGGTTTGAACATCAACATGTATGATATGGTTATGCCCTAAGTTGATTTCTCTTTATGTGTCATTTTTGGAAATTGTTGTTATGGAAAAAGTGTACGGAATTGGTGACGTGATGAAAGGAAAATCTGATTTTTATTCAAAGGAATACACAACACATTTCTAGAAATTTCCCAAAATTTCTCTCAACTCTTAAAGAACACTAAGCCAACTTTTGGAGCAAGATCATCATTTTTCAAGCTTAGAGTGAAACATAAAGAAGGAGCGGGACTATTGTGTTCACGTATAGGATTGAGTATTCATATTGAGAATACAAGGTATGTAAGGTTCCTCTTTCCGTATCCTTCTGCAGCATATAGTGTACACCTTGTTATGGTACTTGCTCATTCCCGAAGTGTCTTAAGGCATCTCATTTCATGTTATCATCTAGTGTTAATCACATATACCTTATTCTTGATTATTGTCATTCATGTATTACATAGTTATGGACATGGTTCCAAGTTCCAATAATGTTATGTTCCAAAGCTTCCAATAATGTTACAATTACAAAGTATCAATATCATGAGCGTAAAGGCATAAAGTAAGCATCTACGTGTTTCCAATAATGATATAATCATCGAATGAACTTTTCTCAAGATTAAAGAAGTAATGTTATGAAGAGAAGTGATGCGTTCTTGGGTGGTATCCCATGGGGTTAAAATACCTCTCATGGGTCGATCCTAATATCTACGGGTGGTATCCCATGGGGTTAACATACCTCTCATGGGTCGATCCCGCTTCTACGGGTGGTATCCCAGGGGCAAAAGGAGAGCCTAGCATGGGTCGATCTAAATACTATTGATTACCCACTGATCAGCTTCGGGCCCGGGCATTGTAAGAATGGAAGAATGAATTGTGAATGAAGAGGTGAACGATGAAGGGATGAATGAGCATAAAAGTAAAAGAAGCAATCCATCTAATGTACATATTTCCATACATATAGAGTGATGGCTTATCCATGTTGGTTTTTTTACTTATATTTGATTCCATTAAAGTTTTGATGTATCATAGAGTTTCTTATGGCCTTACATACTCAGTACATTCTTCGTACTGACCCCTTTGGGGGAAATTTACCTTACTTGCTGCAGGCACAGGTACTAGTAGACCTCCACAGTAGGTTACGGATCTTTTGCCGATCTTTGGTGAGCTCCAGTTGGTTCGGGGCTTCCCGGGTCTCTTGTGTACATTTATTTTGGTACTGTAGCATTGTGTAATATGTGTACTCTTGTTAGAGGCTTTTGTAGACCGATGTGGGTATATGAACGAAGAGTTGTATGTCCACCTTAACTTGATGGCCCTAACGATCAAGTTTCTTATATGTATATATATAATGCTTCATGATTTCCGCTCTTAGCATCTTATGTCTTTACGTGGTGGTAATGTTTCTTATGGCATGCATATGATTGGGTATGAGTAAAGATTGGTTCTCTCGGGCCATATCGGCTTTGGGTGCCAATCACGCCTCGTTGGAACTCGGGGTGTGACAAAAGTGGTATCAGAGCGGGTCGTTCTAAGGATGTCTACAAAGCCGTGTCTGAGTAGAGTCTTACTTATCAATGTGTTGTGCACCACATTTATAAGCAGGAGGCTACGGGATATTTAGGAGTTGTTTCATTCCTTCATTTCTAGATCGTGCATTAGAGCCGAAGTTATAGGTATACTTGTTTCTGACCATAAACATTGTTGTTCTTGTATATTATAGAAAATGCCGATGACAAGAAGAGGTCGAGGTAAAAGTAAGAGACTAGACAGAATTGCTGGAGAAGGAACTAGTAGAGCCCTGCCTGAACCAATTAATCAAGGCGGCGCTGAACCAGAGATGGCATCACAGGCTTCTTCTACTCTTCCAGTTCCAGAAGAGTCAAGAGGAAGAGACGTACCGGTAGAGCCACCAGTGAATACTACTGACCAGGACCTAAAGAATGCAGTACAGATGTTAACCAGAATAGTTGCTGCACAGGTTCAGGGACAAGGTGGTCCGATGACAGGTGATGATAGTACAGCGAGAGCAGCTAGTTGACGGACCCAGGATTTCTTGAAATTGGATCCTCCTACATTCACTGGATCATATCTGAATGAAGATCCACAAGACTTTGTAGATCAGATTCAAAGGGCCTTAGATGTTATGTATATAACCGAGGTAGAAACAATTGAACTTGCTTCATACAGATTGAAAGAAGAGGCGATATTGTGGTATGAAGATTGGAAGAAATCTCGGGGTGTCGGTGCAAATCCACCTAATTAGGAAGAATTTAAAGTGGCTTTCCTTGATCACTATCTTCCTTATGAGATCCATGAGGCTCGTGCGGATCAATTCCTGAATCTGCGTCAAGGGAATCTTAGTGTCAGAGAATACAGTCTGCAATTTAATTCTTTGGCCCGATATGCGCCCAATGTAGTGGCTACGATGACAGATAGAGTCCATAGATATGTGGACAGGTTGGAGCCATATTTGGTACGGGATTGCACTATTGCTTCCTTAAACAAAGACATGGATATAGCGAGAATTCAAGCCTTCGCTCAGAAAATGGAGGACCAAAGATAGAGAAGAAGGGTACATGAATCTGAACGAGGACCGTCCAAAAGAGCTAGACCTATGGGACAGTCTATGGTGTCCCAAGGAGAATCTAGACCTCGGATGTTCCCTAGACCACCGAGACCGCCATTTTCTTACTCTGCAGCAGGCACTCAAGCTCAGTTTCTAGGGTTTAGAGGCAGTAATATTGGCAAGAGTAGTGGGATTCGAGGTTCACAGATTACGGGATTTTCTCGTCAGCCATGTCAGCAATGTGGACGGTTTCACTTAGGCGAATGCCGGCGTGGGTCAAATGGTTGTTTTTGGTGCGGTATGACGGGACATATGATAAGAGACTGCCCATAAAGAGGCTTGGGTAATGTAGTACGGCCTGCGGGATCAGCTGTTGCGTCATCATCATCGGTTCCTTCTTTAGGCCGAGGTGTATAGTCAGCAGGTCGGGGGCGAGGTGCCAGAGGAGCAGCCAGTACTAGCGGGACTCAGAATCGAACGTATGCTCTGGTAGACCGGCAGAATTCAGAGGCGTGATGTGTTCTTGGGTGGTATCCCATGGGGTTAAAATACCTCGCATGGGTCGATCCCAATATCTACGGGTGGTATCCCATGGGGTTAACATACCTCGCATGGGTCGATCCAGCTTCTACGGGTGGTATCCCAGGGGCAAGAGGAGAGCCTAGCATGGGTCGATTCCGAAAGTTGTTAAGAATAAAAATCATGAAGTATAAGAAAAAATACTTAAAGTAAAGTTTATGTCAATTACTAAAATTTTTTAAAAAGTAAGTGAGTCTGAGACAAATAGCAGAACCTGGGTTCTCCTCTGCCGGAGTGCCGGTGGGGGTGGGCCTTGTTACCGTGAAGACTGGGGAGAAAGTCACGTTGTTTCTTCAAGCTTGGATGAAGTTCGGGGGAAATTGTTAATGTTGTATTTTAGAACTGTAAGTCAGGGCTTTTAGTATACTTATTTTAAAGGCTAAAATTTATTTTTAATTTAAATGAAGCAAGAGGTGGGGCCAGATGAGGTGGCAAAAAATAGTTTAAAGGCCAAAAAACAGAAAATGGATTTAATGGCAAAAATCACTGCACCCGCCTAGATTCGAACCCACAGTGTCGTGCACTTGAGAGCAAGGAAAATCTTCGTTTCTGGCCAGTGCACCCGGACGAGTTTTGTTCATAGAGGTGCACAATTAAATATATTAACGTTTCTTTCGGTATCTACACATATACATACAAAAAAAATTTAAAAGTTACCGGGTGCACGTGCACCCTTACGACACCACATGGGTCCGCCTCTGGTTCTAAGTGGATTGTGAATGAAAAATGGAAGAAAAAAAATAGAGGGAAAGTGAAATGTGTAGTTCACTTTTAAGAAGTAAAGTTCTCCCACATTGGTGGGAGAAAGAAACATTCTTATGCATATATTGAAATGCATTCCTTCATGTGGATAATGAGGCAAGAACAAAACAAGCCTCGCACCGTCGTCGTCTCTCTGCTTCGGCTTCGATCGAGAGATTATCTTTTTGGACAAAATTCATTTGAAACTTGAAAAATAATGATATTTTAATCCAAAAATCCAAAAAAATATATTTTTCTCCATGTACGGACGCACTCGAGCATGTAAGGACGCATGTCACAATGCACCTTGAAGGGAAGTGACCCTTCGAGGAAGCAACACACTGTTTCACACGAAAAGGACGACTTGCGCAGACGCTGGTGAGCTTCGCAGCCCGCAGGTCAAGTGACGTTTCAGAAAGTTGTCTCTTTTCACGAACCTTTGCTTCTCTTCTGAAGCATCAACTTTTGGCTATAAATACCTGATTTTTTCTGCAGGTAAAGGTACAAAATTTATGAAAGAAAAACACAATTTATGAAAGAAAAACACTCTCTTCTTCTTGAAAAACTCAAGTGTGATCATCAAAACGTTGAGTGAGTTCGTTGTTCGGTAGAATTTGAGGTACCACTATTCTACTGAAGTGAATCATTTTATCTTGGGAGGAAAGATTCCATAACCTCGAGTACTTAAGGGGAATAAATTCCTTAAGGAATTCGGTGGACTTGATTCTCCATTTCTGTCTTCATATCTTTTCTTGCGATTTTACTATTTTCCAGAAAATAGTAGAAACTTCATTTTGATAGTTCATAGTTGTTGAACTTGTGTTTGAATTTGTTACACTTCTTTGTTGTTCTTGAACTTAAAATTGAAGTTCTTATTGTTTAAATATAGATAGTTGTACCCGAAAATAACAATCTTAAGGAATTTATAATCCATATTTTTTGGTTTCTGGAGATTAAAACCATTTGATTTTCTACTCTGTTTGAACTTGATATTGATTTGAAGATATAAAACTTCATCACGAGTCAAAGATCATTCAGTTGACGATTTGAAGAATATAAAAACTTCATCGTTAAACTAGAAACAAGTTGTTTAAAGTTTAAAAAACTTTTTTCTTAGTATTTAAGATACTAAATTGTTTGTCTCTTTGTGACAACAAAATGACTAATGAAATTCAAGTCAATGATGGAACGATGAATGTTGCAGCAACAAACATTGCTACTTCAAGCCGTTCAAATGCTGCTCCTGCCATGGCACCGGCGAAAAAACTAGGAAAATTTTCTGGTGTTGATTTCAAACGTTGGCAGTAGAAGATGTTCTTTTATTTGACTACTTTGAGTCTGCAAAAGTACATCACAGAAAGCGTTCCTGAATTGCCGGAAGGAACTCCAGAAAAGAATCGCTTCGTAGTAACTGAAGTTTGGAAGCACTCAGACTTTTTATGTAAGAATTACATATTGAGTGGCCTACAAGATGACCTATATAATGTGTATAGTATGATGAAGACCTCGAAGGACCTCTAGGATGCTTTAGAAAAGAAGTACAAAACAGAGGATGCTGGAATGAAGAAATTCATTGTTGCCAAATTTTTAAACTTTAAGATGGTAGACAGCAAAGCTGTAGTTACCCAAGTCCAAGAGTTGCAAGTCATTATTCATGGCCTCCTTGCAGAAGGTATAATTTTAGATAATGCCTTTGTTAAATATTTTAAGAATATTATTAATGTTCACTTAACCTTTATTGTAGGTTTGGTTGTGAACAATGCTTTTCAAGTAGCTGCGATAATCGAGAAGTTTCCACCTTTGTGGAAGGACTTTAAAACTACTTAAAACATAAGTGTAAGGAGATATCAGTTGAAGACCTAAGAAGACAATAAGGCAGCAGAGAAGAGGTCTCGTGGGAACTCTGTGATAAATGGAGCAAATATTGTGGAAAATGATCCCAACAAATCAAAGAAGAGAAAGAAAGCACAAGCATAACAAGACAATCCTCCTAAGAAAAAATTTAAAGGAAATTACTTTAATTATGGAAAAGCTGACCACAAGTCTGCTAATAGTCGGGCTCTGAAGAAGGACAAGAAAAATGACTAAGCAAATATGGCTGAATCCAAAGAAGAAATGGACAATCTGTGTGCTATGCTCTTAGAATGCAATTTAGTTGGAAATCCTAGAGAGTGGTGGATTGATTCAGGTGTCACCCGCCACGTGTGTGCCAACAAAGAACTATTTGCATCATATGCTCCAGCTCAAGATGATGAGAAGATATTTATGGCAAACTCCGCAACGACAAAGGTTGAAGGAACTAGCAAGGTTTGCTTGAAAATGACATCAAGCAAGGTGGTGATACTAAACAATGTCCTTCATGTTCCGAAGTTACGAAAGAACTTGGTTTCTACTACACTTCTAACTAAGAATGGTTTCAAATGTGTATTTGTTTCCAACAAAGTTTTAATTAGTAAGAATGAAGTGTATGTAGGCAAAGGTTACCTCACTGAGGGCCTTTTTAAGATCAATGTAATGAATCTTGATATGAATAAAAGTTTTGGTTCTTCGTACTTCCTTGAGTCAAAATAATTTATGGCATGAACGTTTAGGACATGTTAATTATAAAACCTTGCAAAAACTGATTAACTTAGAAGTTTTGCCTAACTTTGAGTGCAGTAAATCAAAGTGTCAAACATGTGTTGAATCTAAGTATGCTAAGCATCCGTATAATTCTGTTGAAAGGAATTCAAATCCATTAGACTTAATTCACAAAGACATTTGTGATATGAAGTCGACCATCTCGTGGTGGAAAAAAGTATTTCACAACTTTTATCGACGATGCACTAGATTTTGTTATATCTATTTGTTGAATAGTAAGGATGAGGCAATAGATGCATTTAGGTAATATAAAACTAAAGTTGAAAATCAGTTGGATAAGAAGATCAAAACGATAAGAAGTGATAGGGGTGGAGAATATGAATCTCCTTTTGAGGAGATATGCTTGGAAAATGGAATTGTCCATCAAACTACTACCCTGTACTCACCTCAATCAAATGGAATTGTGGAAAGGAAAAATCGAACCTTAAATAAAATGATGAATGCCTTACTTATAAGTTCAGGTTTACCACAAAACTTGTGGGGGAAAGTTATCCTTACAACAAATCGAATACTCAATCGAGTGTCCCATAGAAAGACACAATCTATTCCATATAAGAAATGGAAAGGAAGAAAACCCAACTTGAAATATTTCAAAGTGTAGGGGTATTGTAATAACCCAGATCTTTGTAGGGGTAAATTGGTAATTTAACCAATAGTAATTATTATAATAAATTAATTAGGAGAATTAAAAGGAGTGGGCCCAACCCATTCTCTTACTCTGATTTACGTTATTGTGTAACTGAAGGAGTAAAAATATTAGGGCAATTGTTAAGTTATTTTTCTTTTGAACTGGAAGGGAGAAACCTCTTAGAAGTTATTGGAGAATTCATAGTCGGCAGTAGATGGCTACAAAGTAAAGATTTCACAAGTGATCAGGTATTTAGAATTTGTTTTTTTTTTCCTTCTCCTTGGCTCCTGGGCATAAATTTCATACGCTTTTAGTGTTGAAAAGCTCTGTAACAGAGGAGATAATGTGTAGAAATTAATGACTAGCCACTAATGAAAGTAATGATGAGGTGATAATTGTGAATGGGATAGTCATTAGTTAATTATGATTCTAAGAATCTTAAAGATATTTGGATATTTTGTTTTTACTACTGTTGGCATAAGTAGTATGCTACTGTTACCATCCTAGTATCACTTTGACGTTTTTCTTTAAAGGGAATGCAATGTATATATTTGGACATATCCTCCACCTGTTAAGTTTCAACAATGAAATTAAGACATTTTCCCACTTTTATTCATGGTTTAAAGTGTGAGATAGTAAGGTTTAGCACTAAGTTTGAAAGTTGGGACAATGGGACTTGACCCTGACCAGTATAATTGACCTTGTTAATTAATATTTTTGTATAGATTGAAGTCAGTGGGGGTCTGTTTGGTTGATGTTCTACGCGTTGCATGGTTGAGGAATTTGTCATTTAGCGAGGTAAGTGAGACTTTAAGCTTTGGATGCTTGCTTTTCAAATTTGTTTTAAAAATGTGTTTTGTCTGTCCGGTCCATGTGTTGGGACGAGCATGTTCTTGGCAGAATCAGTGGTCTTCGAGGCTAACCGCATATACTTTATGTTCAAGAATACTAAAACTCCCTTTATAAACTATTTCATGATGTGATATGATTGTGTACTATGAGATTGGGGCATTGTGTATGCTTCCTTGAACATTATGTATGCTTATTGATTCCACTGGGGCATTGTGTATGCTTCCCTTGAGCATTGTGTATGCTTCTTGATTTAATATGGGACATTGTGTATGTTTCCCTGAGTATTGTGTATACTCTTGATATATTTGGCACATTGTGTATGTTGCCCAGAACTTGTGGTGTTGGTTAATTATTTTAATTGCAATATATGATAAGTACTTGGTGTAAATTGTATGGAGATATATATTCCCTGATAATTGGTTGTTGGATCTTGTTGGTCATCCTATTATGATATAATTCTCGGGTGTAATATTTTTATATTCTTGGTGTGGTTGTATTTACTAACACTTGTTCCAGGAGTATTTGAAGTAACGAGTCGAGGATCTTACTGGGTTATATTTATATATAGCTCACTCCTTACTTTCATGTCTACAGATACTGTTGCGGGAGGTGAAACTAGTGGTTGACAGTCCGTTCGTTAATATTCTGTTGCTGAGGTGAGCCTTTGCATTGTTCGTGGAGGCTGTCGTTTCAGCTCTAGCTATTTTAAATTATATTTCTTTTTGTTGGGTTTGCATGCCCGAAAGTTGAACTCATGTAACTCTATTTAGATGCTCCATGGTCTTAGAGTGGGATTTGGGCTAGAGTTTATTATTTAAGCGATTGTCGGTGTTCATAAATTGATATGAGATAGTTGGTTGGATAATTTCTTTTGCTTTAATGACTATTTTTGGACTTGTATATGTTTTATCTCAATGGTTATAGACATTGTGCGTGTATGGAATATTGGTTCTCCCGACAGGTGGTGTTAGCGGGTGCCAGTCACGTTTAGGGGGTATTTTGGGACGTGACAAAGTTGGTAGCGAAAGTCCAAGCCTATACCTAAAAGGGTAAAAATAGGACCAAAGACAGTGGACTGCGTTTTCATTGGATATGCTACAGCCAGTAAAGCATGTCGATTTTTGGTTCATAAATCCAAACATCCTGATATTCATGATACTATGGTAATTGAATCAGCTAATGCTGAGTTCTTTGAATACATTTATTTGTATAAGACTAGACATGATTGTCCAGTGAAAGGTTTAAATGACCTAGGGATGAACCAAGGGAGAGTGAACATAATGAAGATAATCTAAGGCGTAGTATGCGTCAAAGAACGTCGACTTCCTTTGGTTCAAATTTTGTAACATTTCTTCTTGAAAATGATCCTCTAATGTTTAAAGAAGTGATGTCGTCTGCGGACTCATCCTTTTGGAAAGAGGCAATCAATAGTGAGATTGATTCAAGCTTGAGCAACCACACTTGGGAGTTAGTTGATCTTCCACCAGGAAATAAACCTTTAGGTTCTAAATGGAACTTCAAAAGGAAAATAAAAGTTGATGGTACTATTGACAAATACAAGGCAAAACTTGTTGTGAAAGGCTTTAGACAAAAAGAAGGTCTTGACTATTTTGACACATACTCGCCAGTAACAAGGATAACGTCCATTCAAATGTTGGTTGCATTAGATGCAGTATATAGACTTGAAATCCATCAAATGGATGTGAAAACTGCATTCTTAAATAGAGAATTAGAGGAAGAAATTTACATGGAACAACCCGAGGGTTTTGTAGTTCCTGGTAAAGGAAAAAAAGCGTGCAAACTTGTTAGGTCACTTTATGGACTAAAACAAGCATCCAAACAGTGGCATGCAAAGTTTGACCAAACCATGTTGGCAAATAGATTCAAAATAAATGAATGTGATAAATGTGTTTACATTAAAGAAACTCCAAATCACAAAGTCATTGTTTGTTTGTATGTGGATGATATGTTGATCATCAGTAGAGGTATTTCTGACATAAATGCTAAGAAATGAATACTTGAGAGCAAGTTTGATATGAAAGACCTTGGAGTTGCAGATGTGATATTAGGGATAAGAATTCATATAACTTTACAAGGGTTGACATTGTCACAGTCTCATTATATTGAAAAGGTACTTGACAAGTTCAAGTATTTGGATTTCAAAATTGCCAAGACTCCATTAGACGTGAGCTTTGCACTTCAAAAGAATGAAGGTGAAAGTGATTCACAATTGGATTATGCAAGAGTGTTGGGAAGTTTGATGTATATCATGGATTGTACACGACCAGATATAACATGCACTATTAGTAAATTAAGTCGGTACCCGAGTAATCACAATCAAACTGATTAGATAGTAATGAAAAGAGTTTTGGGGTATCAAAAACATACTTAAGACTTTGCTTTGCATTATAACAAATATCCAGCGGTAATTGAAGGATATGGTGATGCAAATTGGATAACCGGATCGAATGAAGTAAAATCCACAAGTGGATATGTGTTTACTCTTGGTGGAGGAGCAGTCTCTTGGAAATCGTCCAAATAGATATGTATTGCCTGCTCTACTATGAAATCTGAATTTATCACATTAGATAAAGTCGGTGAAGAAGCTGAATGGCTCCAAAATTTCTTGGAAGATATTCATTGGTCCAAACCATTGACACTAATATGCATACACTGTGATAGTCAAGAGGCAATAGGTAGGGCAGGGAGCATGATGTATAACAGTAAATCTCGTCATATAAGACGAAGACATAATACCATTAAAGAACTTCTCTCTAGTGAAATTATCACGATTGACTATGTGAAGGCAAAGGATAATGTGTCGGATCCACTTACAAAAGGCCTATCTAGAGAGGGAGTTGAAAGATCATTGAAGGAAATGGGTTTAAGGACTAGGACAAGTCATCACGGCGGTAACTCTACCTAGCGGACTGGAGATCTCAAGAGCTAGGTTCAAGGAGATCAAACAAAGTTGTGATTGACGGTTCAACATTGTCAATAAACTCAATCAGTTCTCATGATGAAGACAATGCTCAGGAAACAAGGATAAGACTTATGGTTGAAAGTTTTTTAATCGTTTCTAAGTTTGGCAGATTTAACCAAATTGTTTGATCTATAGGATTAAAAGTTTAGGGATCACCTATGTGAGAGTGAAGTGGAAGCTGTTTCAAGGAAAATGATAGTAAAGGCCTATTCTCTAAGCTCTCATGAAACCAGGTTGTGTTCATGGCTGAAACAAACAAAACCGTGAGAAACATAAATGGTAAAAGGCTGGTTGTGTGACTTGTGTTGTCTAGGTATACACTAAAGTTTGACGGTTCAAAGATATGACATCTACCGATTGACCGAGTGCATTCGATGCAAGTTCATTATGGAAAGTTCAAAGGGAAACCTACTTATCCAAATGCAATTAGTCTTTGCTTGTTGATCACACACTTGTCAGGATATTCTTTGTTGAAATAGACATTCTCCATTCATGTGGGGGATTGTTGGGTTCTAAGTGGATTGTGAATGAAAAATGGAAGGAAAAAAAATGGAGGGAAAGTGAAATGTGTAGTTCACTTTTAAGAAGTAAAGTTCTCCCACATTGGTGGGAGAAAGAAACATTCTTATGCATATATTGAAATTCATTCCTTCATGTGGATAGTGAGGCAAGAACAAGACAAGCCTCGTGCCGTCCTCATCGTCACTCGCTGGGCTCGACTTCGGCTTCAGAATTGGATTTGGATTTGTCAAATGACCAATCGAGAGACTATCTTTTTGGACAAAATTCATTTGAAACTTGAAAAATAGTAATATTTTAATCCAAAAATCCAAAAAGAAATGATTTTCTCCAATTACGGACGTACCCGAGCATGCGCGGACGCATGTCACAACGCACCTCAAAGGGACGCGACCCTTCGAGGAAGCGACACACTGTTTCACGCGAAAAGGACAACATGCGTGCGCAGGTCGTTACCTGCGGACGCAGGTGAGCTTCGCAGAGGGTGGGACAGAATCTGAAAATTGTCAAACGACGACTTGCAGCCGCATGTCGCCACCTGCAGGTGCAGGTGGGGTCTGCAGGTCAAGTAGCGTTTTAGAAAGTTGTCTCTTTTCATGAACCTTTGCTTCTCTTCTGAAGCACCACATTTTGGCTATAAATACTTGAATTTTTCCTCAGGTAAAGGTACGAAATTTGTGAAATAAAAACACTCTCTTCTTCTTGAAAAACTCAAGTGTGATCATCAAATCATTGAGTGAGTTCGTTGTTCGGTAGAATTTGAGGTACCACTATTCTACTGAAGTGAATTATTTTATCCTGGGAGGAAAGATTTCATAACCTCGGGTACTTGAGGGGAACAAATTCCTTAAGGACACACTGTGGATTCGGTGGACTTGATTCTCCATTTCTGTCTTCATCTCTTTTCTTACGGTTTTGCTATTTCCAGAAAATAGTAGAAACTTCATTTTGATAGTTCATAATTATTGAACTTATATTTGAAGTTGTTGAACTTCTTTGTTGTTCTTGAACTTAAAGTTGAAGTTCTTGTTGTTTAAATACAGATAGTTATACCCGGAAACAACAAAAGACAGAATCAATATTTTGCCGGAAGCAGCATCTGAAATTCAACCAATAATACCTGCAGAATTTCAAATTTGGTAGGATTTATAACAGCTAAATCCTACCAAACCATGCTGCATGATTTACAAATTTGCACACTCAAGAATGATATTAACAACAAACAGCTCATCATGAACAAAGAGTTAAGGTCCACTCGTGGACTGATAAACACTCGAATGGCTGTGATTTCACAAGAGTTTAATAGTTACCCAGAAAATAACTTTTTCTAAAAGAAGCAACTCGTTGAAATATCAAGTTAGTAATGAACTAGAAAAACTATATGTTTCTATTAGCTAAGATCATACAAAAGGTGACCTTCCATCATAATCTTCTTGTTGGGATCAGCTCCAGCTCGAATCAGACTCTTCAGCTGGGGTAAATCACCATGATAAGCTGCACTATTCACTTTCAAAGCAAGCTCAGCCTCTTGTTTCCCAATATGAAATGTTATATCTGACTCCAGTTGTTTCATGCGAAAAGCAGAATCCTTTCCCTGTCAATTAAGACTGCTTTTAGATCTTTTGAGTGATTAAGTACTTCTAATGTAAAAAGATTTAAGGCATAATATATAACGTGCCCTTTAACTTGTACTTTTCTAGTTAACTCTCGTAGGTGGTACGAATGGAGAATGGCATGACTCCCAAGACAGATTACCTCTAGTAAGTTGGTCAAGATTCTTCTTCCATCATGAAAGTAGATCTCCAAAATATTTGAAAATGACTGCTTATCAATCCGTATGAGTCTGCAGAGTTCACAAACACGGACAGTATATGATTGTGGAATGTTGCAAAGAATGGATATTTCTCCGAATGAGCTATTAGGCTCAAGAAGTGCTACTGTCTCCTGTGACCTATCTTTTCCTATACGAACTTCCTCCTGGATCAAAATAACCACAATGAGTCCCGCAATATTAGCTACACTATCGCTCGATGCCAATCATGAATTGATAAGTCAGCAGTTGTAAGATTTGCACAACTTTTGGAGCAATGGGAATCTAGAGAACAGGTATATTGCTATTTTCTGTCCTTTTCTAGAGTTTCTAATAACACCATCACAGTCTTAACAATTTCCTAGCTGCAGTTAGAGAACCAAGTCCATAATAAATCCAGAATTAGTGATATTAAGGTTTGTAGACCTCTAATATAAGGTAGGATGTACATTTTCTTAGCCACAAATGCATATAAGCTTATTATAACATAAAAGGTTGCACGATAAAAAATGCTGAGCAGCAATGATAACGGTAAAACAAGTACCAGGACACCATGATGGACAAAATAAATTTGGTCCACTACATGCCCCTGTTCCATGATCACTTCCCCTGGGAGAAAAAATTCTTCATGCACTCGAGTTACCTGAAATTTTTTCACAAAAATCAGCTCCTCAGCGCTGGATTTACTCTATTCTCCTTAACTGTGCCCCAGTCAGAATCAAACAGAAAGGTTTGAGGAGGCAAACATCCAAAGGTATACATGAAGAGAGGAGAGAAGAAGCATGCATGTCGAATTGTTACTAATATTCAGCGGAGTGTGGCGATGCAGGTTGATTAGGCAGGCATGCTACATGCATAAAATACCCATAAACGTACCAAGGACCAGTTCTACAAATATGTTCTTAACCTAGGATCCCAACCTTGCTGTCCTCGGGTGCATGTAAAACATGTAAAAATCATTAAGCACATTGAAAAAGTAAAATGTGCGATACAATTTAATTAAGCAGCCGAACTTGAAATAAAGACGAATTATGTAAGCTATTCACAAAATTCAGAACATGAACAACTCCCGATCTTAGATTAATAACTGACTCATTGTGGAACATATGGTGTGGGTCTATTTTATTTCCTGCTTCATTAGGATCAGTATAGCAAATAGATAAACATCTTATAAGCCATCAGTTTCTAGAGGTTGTGGCAAAATATCTCATATAACATCATGGATTTCAACTAGAGTGAACATGAAGCAGACCTCTTCAGGAAAGAGACAAGGACAGAAACACTGTTTTGAGATTAAATAAACAATCATTTAACTTACAATTTGACTTATGAATTCTGCGGAGCAGTTCCTGAAAAGAGGAATATTATCAGTGCAAGACTGATATAACGTCTGGGATATCTGCAAAAAGGTTGAAGTGTTTGTTATAATATTGCTGAAAGAATGTTATATGCATCGGCAATCAGAAGGAAAGGCCAAAAGAAAAGGCAAGAAAGAAAACGATCTTTAGAAGCAAAGATGGTTAATGTGCTTTTTGAAAACAAAATAAATTCCCAAGTCAATAACTGATGCACAATCGATCGTGACGAGTTAATCCAGGAGATTGACTAGTGGAAGAGGCAAACTAACTCAGGAAATTGAGAGTTTAGTTGAGAGAGATATATTAGAGAGAAGAGGAGAGATTTGTATTTCATAACATGGGTTACAATGACTATTACAATCTGTACTTATACTCAATTGAATGGGAAATACTAATCAGCTGAAAGAATCTAACAGTAAAGCTAACTAACTTCCAGAAAACAGTAATGCTAACTAACTTCTACTTCTGGAATTGTAACTAACAGTTTCCTGTAACTAACTTGAGGATCTGTTCTCTGGAATTGCATCAATAACCCCCACCCAAAATAAAATCATGCATACTGATGTTGCTTCTTTTAAAGTCACAATGCGTTGTTTTTTCTACCCTGTGACGGATTCAAAGGGGCTCTGTGGGTTTGGCAAACCTATCACTTTCTGCTCAAGCCCAATTAACTATTCCGAAAATAGCATAATGCCAATTGTAATCTAATGGTAAGAGTTATCATTTATGAATATACATGTATCTTTGGTATTATCATTTCTTAGAATACATATCGAAGCACTGAATTGAATTTTGACTTCAGAATGGAAGGACAAAAGTGAGTAAACAGTAAACACTTCAGAATAATTCTTCATAAAATAAATCCAAGTCATTCAAGAAAAATCATCCACAAAAGTAACAAACTACTTATTCCCAGTTTTGACAACGGGACATGGTTCCCAGATATCAGAATGAACTAACTCAAAAGTCAACTCAGCCCCCTTATTAACCCTTAGACCTATTGAGCTGCGATGTTGTTTTGCAAATCGACATGACTTACAATCAAATGAAGAAACATTCTGAAACTGGGAACAGAGCTTCTTTAACATAGGCAAAGAAGGATGTCCCAATCGACAATGTGCTTCAAATTGAGACACGACAGCGGGATAGGCAACAAATTGAGGCTCCCATTCATCAAGAATATAGAGAACATCAGATATATGTCCCTTACCAATTACTTGATTCGTTGTAAGATCACAAAACAAACAGTGATCAGGAAAATGAGATATAGCAATTAAGGTCTCTGATAATTCTACAGACAGAGATCAAATTAAAGGCCAACCTTGGTAGACTTAATACAAATGATGAGATAATAGTTCAAGTTGGTTTAACAGTCCCTAATCCCATAATGTTACAAGTTGAACCATTAGCTACTGTCACCGGAGAATGTGTTTTATGTGATCAAAAGCTAGAAACTATATTAGGATTACCTGTCGTGTGATTTGTGGCACCTGAATCAAATACCCATTTGTTCGATAAGGAGAAAAGACACGTTTTTCTTGACTCAGCAAATGTAGTAACTGAAATGGGTTCCTTAAGTGATTTTTGATTTTAAGAGTTTTGCTTACTCATCGGCCGAAACAGGACTCGTCTTCTCTGTCATTTTCCTCACAATTTATCTAGTGCAATTCTTGACCCCCCCCAAAAAAAGGACTTCAACAAGTCTGACCCAGCAATTCCTCTCAAATATATCTACCAGATTGAAGAAATACAAAATGTTTTATAAAGGGCAGCCAGGTGCACTAAAGCTCCAGCCGTGTGCGGGGTCGGTGATGCTAGAAAGTATGATTCACATACGCAGCGGAAGCATGATCACAGATCATATACTTACATGACAACATGATAATGTAAAATAAAAACCGAAATTCATGAAAAGATATACATACCTCTTGAAGCTTTCACAAACTTTGTTTAGATCCTTGTTCTCCAGGTCTGCAACCTTCTACTACTTCCTGACTAACCCTTTTTAATCTCCACTTGTGTGGACAAAGTATTTTTTTTTTCAAGAAAAAGAATGAATCTCCAATACCTGAAAAACCATCTCCCCTACCTTATTTATTCAAATATCTCATTGAAGATGGAAGATGAGGGGAAAAACGTTTTCAGCCATTTATGTGAACTTAATACCTCCATAATGAGCAAAACGTTTTTCACCCTTAATGGTCCCATTATGTGAAAAACGTTTTCAGCTCATTATTAGTATTAAGTTTCATTTATTCCTTATAGAAGACTAGTAAAATAATATTACTTCTTCTATAAAAACTTTTTCTTATCAAATTCGATTAGTTAATCAGGCGTAATAGGGACCGCAGATTTATTAACTGAGGCTTCCAATTATGATATTAATTCGCAAATGAATGAATTATCATATCATAATAAATTACAAATCATTCCACTAAAAATCTGTAATTGCACTCCTCGATATTAACTTCGAAATCTACCGTTACATCTTATTTAACTCCCCATGTTAGAATTACCGACACCAATCAATTAAATCAAATTTTTCTGAAAATTTAATTTATTGACTAACTCAATCCTATATTACTATGCTTAACTTATTTCACGTGACGGATACTAAATCCACCTGCAGGGTTTACACGTGAAAACTTATAAGCAACCATATAGGGGTGTCTTCTATCTCAAATCCGAGATATCAACTGATTATTATTTCACTAAGTGATTTGTCATTATCCAATCTATTAGGAATATATCGACTCGTAATAGAGTCTCACCTTTTAATAGATTAAAATAATAAATCAAACTACATAGATCATAATAATTATATCAAGATTAAGAGTATAAGTACATGTAATGGACTAGAGAAGTTGTTTATTAATATTCAGAACACAAACAAACATCTCTACTTGGTCCGTTCAATACATACGAAATGTACCAGCACAAGAAGTTGGAATATTACCACTCCCATAATTAAGATCAAATTATATTTCAATCTTGTGCTACAATTATCAAGATGTTTGTCCTACTTCATCTTTGATTGTGAACTTTAATTTATAACTTATAAGAACCGACAATTCTAATCTTCCATGCATGAGTTAAATAACTCCATGTACAAAATTGCCTACTATATAAGTAAAGGACACACATGTCAACATAATGATTTATTTAAATAAAGACTTTATTAAATTAAGAAAATGAAATAAATTGTCTTTACATGGGATGTAAAAATAATATTATAACTTAAACCAACATGGTTAATAGTATATCCTAACAATCTCCCACTTAGACTCATAACCATGCATGAACAATTTTAACACCCATTTCTTCCACATGCTTATCAAAGACCTTCTGAGTTAAGCCCTTTGTAAATGGGTCCGCCAAATTGTTCTTCGACTCAATCTTCAAAACTCTCACATCACCCCTTTGAGTTATATCCCGAATCAAGTGATATTTTCTCTCAATATGCTTACTTCTTTTATGGCTTCGTGGTTCTTTCGAGTTTGCAACCGCACCACTATTGTCACAATAAAGTGTGAGTGGTGCTTGAACCGAAGGAACCACTCCAAGCTCTTTCAGAAAGTTACCGAGCCAAACAGCCTCCTTGGCCGCCTCAGAGGCAGCCACATATTCAGCTTCCATGGTGGAATCAGCAACACATGATTGCTTGATACTCCTCCAAACTATGGCTCCACCTCCTAAAGTAAACACATATCCTGAGGTAGACTTTCTAGAATCCTTATCTGACTGAAAATCTGAATCTGTATACCCAATAGGTACAAGATTGTCAGAGTGAAAGACAAGCATGTAATCCCTAGTCCTTTTCAGGTACTTGATTATATGCTTTACCGCAGTCCAGTGTTCTTGTCCAGGATTAGACTGAAATCTGCTAACCATGCCAACAGCAAAGCAAGTATTAGGTCTGGTGCACAACATAGCATACATGAGACTCCCTACAGCAGAAGCATAAGGGACCGCCTTCATTCTCTCTATCTCATTAGCCATTTTGGGCGACTGATCCTTTGATAAAGTAATTCCATGCCTAAAAGGAAGGAATCCCTTTTTGGAATTTTGCATGCTAAACCTTGCAAGAATAGTGTCAATATAAAGCGCTTGAGATAAGACTATTATCCTTTGTTTGCGATCTCGCATAAGCTTGATCCCAAGGATATGAGCCGCTTCTCCCAATTCTTTCATATCAAAGCGCGAGGACAACCACTCCTTAACAGAATTCAACATGCTCACATTATTACCTATGAGCAAAATGTCATCTACATACAGAATCAAAAATGCTACTTTGTCTCCGTCCCATTTTTTATATATGCATGACTCATTTTCACATTGATCAAAACCAAAAGTCTTAATCGAATTGTCAAAACAAGTATTCCATTCCCTAGACGCCTGTTTCAATCCATAGATGGATTTCTTAAGTTTACAAAACATGTTTTCATTGCCACTTTCGATGAAACCTACTGGTTGTGCCATATAAATGCACTCATCAAGACTTCCATTTAGGAAAGCCGTCTTGACATCTATTCAATTCCTTCTTTTTGAGTAAACTCTTTCGCTACAAGCCTTGCCTTAAAAGTTTGTACTTTTCCATCCACACCTCTCTTTTTCTTATAGATCCATCTACAGCCAATGGGTTTGACTCCCGCAGGTGGTTCTACAAGATCCCAGACTTGATTGGAGTACATAGACTCCATTTCAGATTTCATAGCAGCAATCCACATTTCAGCATTTTTGTCCGGTAGTGCTTCGGCGTAATTAAGGGGTTCTGTATTAGGCTCCTCAGGGATTCGATTGTATGATTCTCCCAAGAGCGCAAACCGTAAAGGTTTTCTAATAATCCTCCTACTACGCCGAACAGTCACTACAGGATCCGCTACATTTGGAACCGAATTCTGAACACCTTGAACGTCGTCCTGCACAATTGCAGGCTGCTCGACATTATCCTGAACAGTTTCCTCTACAATTTCATGTTGCTCAACATTACTCCCACTACTTTGAGGTAGTGTAATGTCAAGTGTTTGCTCTTGTGCAACCTCTTGCCTATTTACATTTCTCCCACTACTTGGATGCAGTGGTATGTTAATAACGGTTGTCGGAATACGTTCTTGTTGTGTTTCATTATTCGTTATTCTATTGCTCAATTCCTGTAAAACTAGTTTACTTCGAGGAACATGGTTCATTAAATAGTCCGCTTCCAGAAATCTGGCATTTGTCGATACAATTACCTTCTGTTCATCAGGACAGTAAAATAAACCTCCCTTAGTACCTTTTGGATATCCAATAAAAATGCACACTTCTGTCCGAGATTCCAGTTTATTAGTTTTCCCTTTTAGCACATGTGCTGGACAACCCCAAACCCGAATATGCCGTAGACTAGGCTTGCGCCCACTCCACAATTCAGATGGGGTTAAAGGTACTGACTTTGAAGGAACCAAGTTCAGAATATAATTTGCTGTTTCTAATGCATACCCCCAAAAGGAGAAAGGCAAATCTGAATAACTTAACATTGATCTAACCATTTCCATAAGAGTTCTATTTCTCCGCTCTGCCACACCATTTTGTTGTGGTGTTCCCGGAGCAGAATATTGAGATGTAATTCCTGATTCTGATAAGTACTTAATGAATTCCGCAGAAAGGTATTCACCACTACGATCAGATCGTAATGTATGGATATGTTTATTGTGTCGCTTTTTCGTTTCTGTCTTAAATTCCTTGAATTTGTCAAAGCATTCAGATTTACGGCGCAACAAATAA
This sequence comes from Capsicum rhomboideum, assembly GCA_031232105.1. Classification (NCBI taxonomy): domain Eukaryota; kingdom Viridiplantae; phylum Streptophyta; class Magnoliopsida; order Solanales; family Solanaceae; genus Capsicum; species Capsicum rhomboideum. Next base: position 157,397,256 of record CP124714.1, read on the forward strand.
ATGTATCCATATTTCGATTAATCATCTGTGAAAGTCACAAAATACTCAAAACCACCTCTTGCTTGTATATTCATAGGGCCACACAAATCAGAATAAATTAATTCTAACTTATTACCGGCTCCATTTCCTTTGGAAGGAAAGGGTCTCTTGGTCATTTTTCCTTCTAAACAGGATTCACAAGTCGGAAGTGCCTCCACTTTCAATGAACTCAAAGGTCCATCAGAAACCAACCGGGAGATCCTATTTATATTAATTTGACCTAGACGTAAGTGCCATAAGTAGGTTTCACTCAATTCTGAAATTCGTTTTCTCTTATGTGATTGATTAATGTTATTAAGTTCCAAAGTTTGTAGCATGTTTTGAGACACATCAAACACAAACAGGTCATCTATTCTAGGAGCAGAAATAATAAAATGCTTATTAAACTTAATAATTGCAGAATTATTAGCAAAATAAACATTGTAACCAGCATCCATTATTCTTGAAACTGAAAGTAAATTCCTTCTTATAGAAGGTACGTAGAGGACATTATTTAAAGTCAAAACTCTAGAACTACTGAACGTAATGGAAATGGTCCCTATAGCTAAGGCTGGTGCTGGTTCCCCATTTGCTTGAAACACGTTGAGCTCATTTTCATTTAGCCGCCGTGTTACCTGAAACCCCTGCAAAGAAGTGCAGATATGATTAGTGGCTCCCGAATCTATAGCCCAATATTGGGTAGAAACAACCGCTAAAAATGTTTCAACGACATATGAAAAAGAAGTACCTTGTTTCTGCATATTTGCTATGTAACCGGGGCACTGTTTCTTAAAGTGACCAGGTTGCTTACAGTGATAGCACTTGCCCTTAGGCATAGCCACACCACCAGTAGCACCTGGAACCTTACGGGGCTTCTTCTTCTTCTTGTCGCCTTTCGGCTTAGAAGTGGAAGACGAAGGTTTGTCAACCATGAACGCCGCAGGAGTAGCTTGGTGCTTAATGATAGATTCTGCCGCTTGCTGCTCATTCAGCAGTTTCGCAAGGGACAAGTCCATCTTATTCATATTATAATTTAAGCGAAACTGCTGAAAACTGTCCGAAAGAGTCTGTAGGACCATCTCAACCTGAGATTCCTTATCAATAATCGCACCAAGAATTTCCAGCTCGTTCAACAGACTCATCATCTTAAGAATGTGCTCCAGCACCGATGATCCCTCAACCGTTTTAGTGGTCAAAAGGGCTTTCATGGCTGTCTGCTTTGCAGCACGATTTTGCTCACCGAACATCTCTTTGAGAGATTCAAGCATATCGTAAGCAGAAGTCATTGACTGATGTTGATGCTGCAAGGCATTCGCCATGGAGGCAAGAATATAGCATCTTGCCATCTCATCAGCCTTAACCCATTTGTCATAGGCCTTAGTTTCATCATCAGTGGGATCAGCGGACCTTATGGGGCATTCTTCAACCAGCACAAATTTGAAACCTTCAGCAGTAAGGACAATGTCCAAGTTACGTTTCCAGTCAACATAGTTAGGGCCCTCTAGTTTATTTTGATTCAGGATAGTGGTTAAGGGATTGAATGAAGACATGGTAAATCTGTGGTATGATCAAAAACAAATCATTATTAGACAGGCGAACAGAATAATGAAATTCATAAAATCCACATCACACATATCACCATGCTCATAAACAGTTAGAATCGTTAGGGAAACTTAACCATTTAAGCAAAAATACATGCAATGTGAGACATGCTATCTACTTAAATAAAACAGCACCAACTCAGTTAGAGAGTAAACTGTTAAGTTAAGTTAGATAAACATCATATTTCAAGGAATCTCTTGCTCATTGATTCAACATGTAACTTAGTTAGAAAGTTAATACAAGTCATCAAAACAAGAGACACAAAAACAGTAATACCCTATACAAGTTTATCCGATGGGGAAGAAGACCTATGTCAACATGTAAACTCATATAATATACTGTAATCAACCACTGGAAACCATAAGGAATGACCCCTATTACCACTGGTATCAAAAATTAATTTTTTTCAGAATTTTTAATTTTTCAGAAAACATAAAAATGCCCCAAAACCCATCAAAACGAAGGAATTTGGCCAAAAAAGGCCATATGTCACAGAAAAGCTGTGAGTCTTGTTCAGTGGGTCATTTCCAATGAACCTACCAAATTTCAGGCCAATCGGAGTTCGTCAAAAAAATGAAAAACTCCAAAACCGACCAAAACCGGCATTCATCGGCAAGGCTGCTTGCGAGGGTCAGCAGGGCTTCTCTCGCAGCTTGGCCTTTCCACTACACTACTTGTTTAGGAAAATAAACAACCAAGGCAGTTGGGCAGATGCATAAATCATTACAAATTTACCCTCAAGTCAGAAAAACAATTAAGGCAGTCATCGGCAAGGCTATCAGCGAGGGTAACATGGACTGTCTAGACAGCCTTGCCTTGACATCATACTGCTCGTTATAGCATGTAAGGTATGACTATAGTTGGGCATAGGCATAACTAGGAACGGTTTCACCCTTAATCCATATGGCAAAAAGATAACAAAGCCATAAAACAAATATGTCAAGGATGAACATATATGTCCAGAAAACAATCAAACCATGATTAAACATATATGTCCAGAAAATACACAATTCATAATGAACATATAATTGCCGAAAACACTTATGTTATGATAAACCATTTTCCAGAAAACACACAATTCATGATAAACCATTTTCCAGAAAAAACACAATTCATAATGATGAACATATATTTTCCGAAAACACTTATGTTATGATAAACCATTTTCCAGAAAGCACACAATTCATGATAAACCATTTTCCAGAAAAAAGACAATTCATAATGATGAACATATATTTTTCGAAAACACTTATGTTATGATAAATCATTTTCCAGTAAACACATTTACCATAACAAATCACAACACATGATGATTACAGCAACCTAAATAAAATATAGGAAACATGGACTGCTTGGTACATTATCAACAACATGATAAACAGTCTAGAAAACAACATGATATATACATTTGTGAACTAACAAAACATGTATTACAATCATGAAATTCAAATTACATTATCAGTTAGATGTAAGATGACTCGTGATACCAATTGCTAGAAAGTATGATTCACATACGCAGCGGAAGCATGATCACGGATCATATACTTACATGACAACATGATAATGTAAAATAAAAACTGAAATTCATGAAAAGATATACATACCTCTTGAAGCTTTCACAAACTTTGTTTAGATCCTTGTTCTCCAGGTCTGCAGCCTTCTACTACTTCCTGACTAACCCTTTTTAATCTCCACTTGTGTGGACAAGTATTTTTTTTTTCAAGAAAAAGAATGAATCTCTAATACCTGAAAAACCATCTCCCCTACCTTATTTATTCAAATATCTCATTGAAGATGGAAGATGAGGGGAAAAACGTTTTCAGCCATTTATGTGAACTTAATACCTCCATAATGAGCAAAACGTTTTTCACCCTTAATGGTCCCATTATGTGAAAAACGTTTTCAGCTCATTATTAGTATTAAGTTTCATTTATTCCTTATAGAAGACTAGTAAAATAATATTACTTCTTCTATAAAAACTTTTTCTTATCAAATTCGATTAGTTAATCAGGCGTAATAGGGACCGCAGATTTATTAACTGAGGCTTCCAATTATGATATTAATTCGCAAATGAATGAATTATCATATCATAATAAATTACAAATCATTCCACTAAAAATCTGTAATTGCACTCCTCGATATTAACTTCGAAATCTACCGTTACATCTTATTTAACTCCCCATGTTAGAATTACCGACAAATCAAATTTTTCTGAAAATTTAATTTATTGACTAACTCAATCCTATATTACTATGCTTAACTTATTTCACGTGACGGATACTAAATCCACCTGCAGGGTTTACACGTGAAAACTTATAAGCAACCATATAGGGGTGTCTTCTATCTCAAATCCGAGATATCAACTGATTATTATTTCACTAAGTGATTTGTCATTATCCAATCTATTAGGAATATATCGACTCGTAATAGAGTCTCACCTTTTAATAGATTAAAATAATAAATCAAACTACATAGATCATAATAATTATATCAAGATTAAGAGTATAAGTACATGTAATGGACTAGAGAAGTTGTTTATTAATATTCAGAACACAAACAAACATCTCTACTTGGTCCGTTCAATACATACGAAATGTACTAGCACAAGAAGTTGGAATATTACCACTCCCATAATTAAGATCAAATTATATTTCAATCTTGTGCTACAATTATCAAGATGTTTGTCCTACTTCATCTTTGATTGTGAACTTTAATTTATAACTTATAAGAACCGACAATTCTAATCTTCCATGCATGAGTTAAATAACTCCATGTACAAAATTGCCTACTATATAAGTAAAGGACACACATGTCAACATAATGATTTATTTAAATAAAGACTTTATTAAATTAAGAAAATGAAATAAATTGTCTTTACATGGAATGTAAAAATAATATTATAACTTAAACCAACATGGTTAATAGTATATCCTAACAGGTGAAAGGGCCGAACAAAAAAATAAAATCATGAGGCAGCAAGCCAAATAACACTCAACTACATCAGAGAGCCAATATGACCAACTAAAGCAACAAATGATCTGTTACCAGAATGTTCAAATTCGACTGCACATCGGCTGTTTTACCAGTCTTGAAACCAAATTTCTGAGTCCCAACAGCAACTAAAGACGAATACCAGAAGAGAAAACAAAGTACAGACCTTCAAATGGAGATTCAACACCAAAAGAATATCGGAATGTGTTTTGATTAACGAGACGAAGCTAGAGCAGTAAGCCAAAAACAGATATGTCGGACTACCGCCTCCACAATCCAGTGAGTGGAAGACAGCGACGAGGTACAGGTGGCACGTGAGGTTCACTCGCTGCCACCCAGATGCCGGAGATGTCCTTTCCGGCTGTAAATTTTCATCTCTTCATATGATGGTGGTGAGATAAACTCATCACTCCTAATAAGTGACCCTAACCTTTCTCAGGCTGCCAAGTAAAAAGTCAAACTTCTGAACACACACTTGAGGCCTAGGCTTTGATACCATATAAAGATATGACATTTGGGTCTAACTCACCCCAAAAGCTAGCTCATGAGGGAGGATTGTCCAAGAAAAATGTGATACTTGGGTCTAACTTAACCCCAAAAGCTAGCTCATGAGGAGAGGATTGTCTAAGTCAATATATATGAGCAAACCACCACTCCATTCCCCAACCAATGTGGGATTCTAATCCACTCTAACACCCCCTTTCATACCCAGGCCCAACTGGAGTGTGGACCGGGAGCCAAAACGGGGATGGTCTTGGCTCTGATATCATGTAATCTAATAGAAGTTATCATTCTATTCATGAATATACCAGGTACTTATACAATTACAAGGAATCCTATAAAAGGGAATAAATCAAAGTAAATAAAAGAAAATATTCTACAATCACTCCTATGATTTGTTACCATAGTCTGCAACACCAATGAATGATCTCTCGCAACACAAATAAAGAACTGAAAACTGTCCTATGGTAGGGAAATTCCTTGTTGCATAAGTAGCGACCTGCACGAATGGTGTAACAACTGCCCGACCACATACATAGACATTTCTTCTCTTTTGTGTGAGTGAGTGTGTGTGTGTGTGTGTGTGTGAGAGAGAGAGAGAGAGAGAGTGAGAGAGAGAGAGAGAGAACATAAGCAGAATTAGATCAATATTTCAGAACCCACAGTGAGTAGATTATAGATCGGCCACTTTCTTTACATGCCTAGTATTCTCTCCATCAGTACCAAAAGAAAACTAACTTGTAATTAACTCCTATGGTCCAAATATAGCACTGTAGATTGAGGAACACAGAAAAGAAACCGCACAATTCAAAGAATTCAAGCTAGCTGATTCTAATGTCCCAGAGTATATGAAATTTAATGAATATAGAGCAAATTGCACACATATGAAGATTTTTCCTTTTGCTTATTTACCTTGGCACGAAATGAGATGGGAAGGTCCTGGAGAACGGCTCCATCAGTGTAAGCTCTTTCATATTGTAATTGCAAGTGATCTTTAATTTGATTACGAATATCCCTTCCGAGTCTATTTCTGTTCATATAGTTTATAAGATCTGTCATTTTATCCCTGTATTGCAAAGTTTTTGATCCCTTGACAACCAGTGCTGTCATGTTCCCGACCAAGTAAGCACCAAGAATCATGTCAAAAGAGACATAAACCATTACGAATATCATTTCCCTCAGATTGACCGCATGTATGTCACCATAAGCTGTAGGACCGAAAGACACCTTCTAATATTAGTAGGATGTGATTACATATCCAGAAAAGGTATAAAAAGAATGCCATGAGTTGGGAAAAGAATGGTCAAATTAATAAGTAGTGTGAAGAAAGAAAGAAACCTTCCTTCAAAGAGTATAAGTACCACTTCAAAACAACAATTTCTTCTTTGATATAGTCTTCAAATAATTCTTCTGGTTATACTAATCCCATTACCCCAAAGAACCAATTTTACATTATTTGTCTCTTCACCAAAAAAGAATGGCTATGTAATCCAAAACTATGTAAAAGTAGAAGCAACCTTATGAACATCTATATTTATCTGTCTTCAACTGCATCTATACTCTCTTCCTATACTTTTGTTACCTATTTTCTCTTTAATCTTTTTCTTGGTGCAAGGGGGATGTAGAAAAGAACACATGCGTGGTACTAGTGATCACTTGACGTGCAGAGTCAATCATATTTATGACTACTCATCTTTACGCTGTCAACTTGATCATTTGTAAATAAAGATAACAGGACATCTCTAAAACACGATTGAGATCGACTCAGTGTCATGCATTCAGTTTCCATTAATAAGCTCAAAACATGCATAAATATTGGAATAAATGTTTAAGAGCAATTATTTAGACAAATATAAGGGTATAAAGCTTACACCTACCTTTAGAGGATTAGAATAGATTGAAAAGCCAATTATCACAGGCACCTAATATAACAAGCACTATCACTGTCAGCGAAACTGTCATCATACTACCAGTCACACGGTGTGGCTCACACCTCATGATTACTTTGTAGTTTGTACTATTTCAGACCTGCAGTTGATGATACTTTTATTATTCAGACATCAGATTCAGGTATTTATATATCCTGAACTTACTCTAGTCCATAGAAAACAAAAATGAACAAATGAAAAAGGTTTCAGTTCTAGTCCTGGATATAGAATGGTACATGTTGAATTTCAACTTCAGGGTTTGAGAACTTTTAATTGTCAAATGAAATCTCATACGATACAAAATAAGAACTATCTAGGCAGGCAAAATGTCTGCACCCTTCATTTACAAGTACTAACTAAAACAACAGGTATAAGGAGAAAAGGACAAAGACAACTTGACAACAACTGAGAAACTGAGAAAATATCTAGGGGAGGCCAGAATCCCAGGCATAAAAACCAGTACCCAACTTTAATCGTGGATTGATTGAATGGTCACAAAAGACAACTAGTAGTTCATTTTATAGAGGAAAACAACTGACTATGGTGAATTGTCTAAGTCGTTTGTAACAACTTGCTTATTGTGGATTCCATATATATCATCAGCCTTTTAGTTTCATCTCCAATAGAACTGGAATATATTTTTCAGATAATCATGACGGTGAAACTAGAAAGAGAGCAACAGACATACCCACAGTTGCCATATTGACAACGGCAAAGTAAAGAGAAGTGATGTACCGCCTCCATAGATCAATCTCTGTAATGTGAATAACTGTAATCTCCCAGGGTCAAACTCCGAATCCATGTGTAGCCTTCTTTCTCTTCAGGCAGAGTAGTTGCCAAAAAGTAAAAGATGCAAGCTGCTGTATGCGTGCAATAGAGTTCAACAGTGATAAGCTTTATTATCCTAGCGAAGAGATAATTGATCCGAATATCTTTCTCCATCTTCTGGAAAAAGTCAGTAACCCTGCGCACCCTGCTTAACCTAATCCATAAAAGGCATCTCACTCCCTCTTTTCTGCCAGCAGCCTGATTATTCCAACGGAACAGCTTTAGTAAAAAAGGCACTCCTTGGATCAAGTATCTAACATGAAATGCAGGTATCAACTCATTTAAAATTTTGGTCTTCACCAAGGGTAAAACTAATAGGAAAGAAAGTAGACAAAAGAGCTGCCACTCGATTGTCTTGTTGGCAAGAAAGTTTTCATTTCTCTTTACTAGGTTTGCATGGAAGTTTATGAGAGAGGAGCATTTGAAGACAAGTGAGCTTTATCAATTTATTCAAGCAGAATTATGCCTCTGAGCCTCTCAAGAATGGGTAGTACATATACAAGCTATGGGAATGTGAATAAAAAAAAAAAAGTTGTATCAGAACAAGTTTATCAATCTCCAAAACCTTAAATGGAAATTACGCAAAACCAGTTAAATTCCTCCTTATTGTTGTTTTTGTCATTATCATATTCTCTCCTAACTGCCAAATACTTGTTTGCTTTGTTTGTTCTAAAACATTTGGTGGATCTCCAAATTAAATAAAAGATTGACTGATTAAATAGTGCTACATAATTAAAAGCATGATCGTTATTCTGATAACTCTAAAAGCATGATGTTAGAGAGAGGATTTAGGAACGAACATATTACCTTATAAATGTTGTCCCATGGCATGCAACTGAGAACATCCAAGATAAAAAAAGATTTCAAGTATCTGCAACAAAAGAAGATCAACTAACATACTTAAAGGAGCACATTCTGTTGCAAATTTCTTCAGTAAAGGATTCAGAATTTAGATGATGTGTTTTTCAAATGTACATCAAAAGTGCTGTCAATCTTGCATAGGTTCCGCCACTGCCCCTCTTGTGCAAATAGTAAGGTAGAAGGGAGAAGGGAACTAACCGAAGAGCAATAAGGGTTCGTCTATACACTATCTTGTATGTCTGACTATCTCTGTAGGCTACAAAAAACTGTACGACTATGTTGACAAGAAAAACTATTTGACCACAAATGCCTACAAGAAATAGTTTCTTGGGCAATCCCTTGAAGAATGCAAACTCCATTGGTGTAAATGAAGTTGAATATATCGCCCAAATCACGATAAACTTCTCCCATAGCTTGTACCACCTGCATCAAGTTTTCTGGATTATCAATTTTAAAACGGCAAAAAAAAAGTTCCAAAGGAGGCAATGTCACGACCCAATTTAGGACTGTGACCGGAGCTAAGGGATAGAATTCCCAAGCAAGCCTTAGCGGGAATTTTACAGAAAAACGGAACAATTTCCCCTGTTTTCAGGCCTATCCATTCTCTGTCTCCGAATCAATAGGCAACCAACAGATATTAAACAAACAAGTCATGATCTTCATCAACTAACCATTCACCACACTATTATACTAAATCCATCTTCAAATACAGAAAGAAAATGCAATATACTCACATGGTTATAATTATAAAGAAATACTCATAACATTAATAAAATGACTAATAAACAGAGCGACTCTAGGAGTTTTAAAAGAAAAGGACAATATCAAACAAATAGACTTTTTGCCCACACGAAGAATGCGGGGCTCACCAGAAAGAAACTATCAATTGTACGCTCTAGTTAATGAAATCCTCACCGACGTCACTTGTGTTCTCTGGAGAAAAAAAAAAATAGCGGAGCGTGAGTCACTAGCTTGATGAGTAATAACACTTAACCACAACCATTTTTAATGGAGACAAATCGGAAAACATGCTAGTATAATAAATCAGATAATATCATGAAATAAATGCCCTTTCGGAAAACTGTAGCAATAATCAGTCTTGTTTGTTTCATGTAAGCAAAATCAATTAACAGTCTGGCAAAAGAACTCGATAAACACTATAATATGAAATCTTATATTTTGGGAGATTTTCCAAGAATGGATCATCTAATAGGTGTGGCTTTCTACTTCAAGAAATAGCCAATAACTATGAACCCTCTTAAAGGAGTCAAATATACAAATTGGTAGGTCCCTACTCGAGGGAGATTAGCAATTGTATGCTAGTTCTACCTTCCCACCAGTGAAGCCTGCAACGGTAATTTGTAAATAGAAGGTGCACCAGGTCTAACGAACCTGTCATTAGCTACGAGATCCATCAAGATCTACTCCCATTTATACTTTTCTTTGTAAACATTAGGTACTCGTATGAAAGCATTTTCAACATAGTACAGGGTATTTAAGTTTTATCAAATTATATTATATATAAAACTTTAACAAAAGCACATGTCAAGATACTTATTTCTCAAGTGAAAAACCTCACCAATAACGGTAATTATATATCAAGTAGCAGTAAACACGTCTTATAACAGTGAGAACAACTCAAATAACCATTTAAGTATCATATCAAGTAAAAGACTTGTCTCACATGCAATTTCAAAGCATTTGGTAACACTTTTTTCTTCAAAATCATGTTATAAATTATGTAGGTTATGGAAACACAAATTGCGGTAAGGTTACTACTCACACTACTTGGTGTCGAAATACTAAACTTGTCACCTCGAACAAATCCATATGACTTCCATCGATCAATTTATAATCATTTCATATCTATCTCATGTTAATTTCCTTGTTTAGGCTAATACATAATAAATTTAGAATACCTGATCCTCTGTGTTGTGAACCCGGTTAAAGTGTTGGAGAGTTTTATATGGGATCCAAGCCCATTTAACATCTTAATTGGTTTAAAAAGGGGCTTGGGGTTCGGCAAAAGTGATTATGCAATTATGATCATGCTTAGGCAAAATCTATGTCTCTCATGTTGCTTTCTCCGAATCTAGTTCCTCAACTCCTTCTTCTTCAATCTATCCTAGTTCTTACTTTCAATATATCTGCATTTTCATTTGGGCTTTTACCTTTTGAGTTGTTGCATTTAATTTCTGGAATTGTAATTGAACTTTAGTCAGTATTAATATAGTGGAGAAATTGGTTACTGTTTGAGTTCATTACTCAGGATTTCATGTTTGACTCTCACTTTGTCGAATTATATTTACTCATGATTTTTAGTAGTTCAATTAGTCCAATATCTATCAATTCCAACCTATCATACTATTTATTCATCCAAATCTTTACCCAATTTTTTCTAAATCTGTGCTTAAAACAACTAAAATAACCTTACTGTCCAACCTCTTTTCTTTTGATGTATGTCGAAATACTAAAATTACAGTCCAATCATTAAATGTATTAACTCAGTTCATGAGAATTTAACAGATTCCTTTATTTCTTTTATTAAACTCTCAACCCCAATTCTATAGTCATGAAATATATGAATCAAATGTATAAAGCCTGTTTGAATTAGCTTTTAGCTTTTGGTTTTTGGCTTAAAACCAAGTGTTTATAAGAATTTTTTTTTTTTAAAAAATTTTTACTCAAACACTACAAAACAATGGCTTTAAGTTCAAAATTTGCCTTACTCTTCTACTTGCCTTGAATTTTTCCTTCCTGCTCCTTCACTGGAATACAAGACAGAAGGTTTACGCGTTTTTCCTTAAAGTGGCTGTCTAAAGCTTCCTCTTTAAGCTTTCATTCGGTACATCGATAAGGCAAATAATCTCGGAATAAAATTTGAAATTAATTTTACCCCGTTTTGATATGAACTATTAATTAATTTTGGTACTATTTTATTCGATTATTTATGCTAAAATGATGAGATTAGTTGATTTGACCATCTCATAAGGAGGGGAAAATAAATAATCCCATGAGATTTTCCAATTCATGGAATATCTTACTTACTATCTAGTGTATCAAACTACTCCAAGATTTTGTCCTTTTTCCTTACTCTCACTGTCCTTATCCACCTTACTGCTAGTGTTTGACCATAGATTTCCTAATATTTTGCCCTTTTTCCTTACTCCCTGTTCTTATCCACCTTATTATTAACGTTTGACCATAGATTTTCTAATATTTTTGACAAATTATATTTGGGTGAAGTTTTGGATGAAGTTTTGCCATGTATTTGATCATAATTTTTAGGAAAAATATTTGACTTTTTTACGAAATACGATTTATACCCATAAGAGCTAAAAACTATTAAAACTATCCATAACTTTGTATTACTCTCATTTTATTATTAACATGTTCCATCGTAAAAATTAAACTCATAAATTATAAGCTCCAACCTGCTTATAAATAATTTCACACATCAGTGTAGGAGATACTGAAGTTTTCTCAACTCATAAAATATCATTCACTTTTTCTATTTACATTACTTTTAACAAGTGCTACGCAACAATACAATTACATACTTGAGTCAAATAACAAGATTTATTAATGGGGTTGGTTGGCAAATAGATATTAACTGAGATTAATAAACTATGGGGTATTTTTATAATTACAAAAATTTGGAGTAAAGTTTAATTTTTTTAAAAGTTCTCAAACAATAGAATTTGGCCCCAAAACTAGTTTTTTCTAATTTTTGTGAATTTGAATTACTTACCAAATAATGACAAGTTGTATGGCCAAACACTTTTTGTCAAATTTTTTTCCAAAAACTACTTGGGATATCTATGGCCAAATGGGTTTACTAAATTAAGATAAACTTAATGAAATTTTTTATTTTACTCCTATAATTAATATATTTTGAATGCCTAAATAAGTTTACAAGTTCAAAAAAAAAAATCTTTTTTGAAAGAAGTGAATAAAGAGTAAATAAGTAAAGTTATCCATCTTATTTAGATTTCTTAAGGGGTGTATAAAAGAGAAAGTGATCAACTAATATGGAACGAAGCAGATGAGCTAGGGCCCATTGACCTTTTTTTTTTTTGATCGGGGGGGGGGGGGGGGGAGGATACCCCATGGCCATTAAGCAAAAGAATTTCCATACGGATAGCGATTTGCTTTGTTGGGCCATTTCGGTCCTTTTTGTAATATTTCATCTTGCCTTTTGTTTTTTGGCTAGAAAATATATTTTTTAACAATTAAATACAATTGTATAAAATTATATAATTCATCATCATCATCATACCCAATGTATTCCCTCCAGGTGGGGTCTGGGGGAGTGGGGGTAAAGTGTACGCAGTCCATACCACTATCTCAGATGAAGTAGATAATCATGTAGGATGTATATAGAAAATATGTAATTATGTAGGATGTATATATAAATTAAAAATTACATTATTATTGTACAAAATATGCCTATGTATATAATGTATATAAAAATTGTATTATTTTTGTATAAGCAAGAGAAGCAGCGAACTGAACAAATGAAAAAGAAGTAAAAAGTTGACCCTTGGGCCATGGCATGGAATAGGCCGAAGGGCCATTTCTATCCTTGCCCCCTTTTTTTTTTCTCTCTCGTTTTGGTCCTTAATGAAATTTGCTTCTTTATCTCCTTTATCTTTTTCTTTTTTGAGCTAATGACATATATGTCCTTATTCATGTAAAGGGTATTACAGGTAATGACAGGAAGCCACTTATGGCGGGAAAAATAATAGAATAGATAAAGCAACTAATACAAATTTACAAATGAAGACAAATATCCCATATCCTTTGATCTAACTAATCAAATTCATGTTGTGTAAAGTGTAAACAACAACATACCCAGTATATTCTCATATAAATGGGGTCTAGAGAGGGTAGAGTATACGCAGTCTATACCACGACCTTTCAGAGGTGAGATAGAGAGTCTATTTTCGATAAATCCTCGATTCAAGACAAAAATAGTCTAGAAAAGAAGTAATAAAGGAACAAGAAATAATAGGTATTAAAACACCAAATAATAACGTAAACAAGACTAACACCAAATTCATGGTGCATAGAGGTCTGAATTTCTTTCACCTTTATTAGTCAAAATTCAAATTTCAGACTTCATTGCCAAAATCAATTTATTTATTTATTTACTTTCATCAGGTAAAGATAAAGTTGTACACATTATTATCCCCCTATTTTAAAAAAATAACCTCTTTTGACTTGACATGAAATTTATGAAAATAAAGAAAATTTTTGAATTTTGTTTTCTTAAATTAAAATTATGTCAAATGTACTGAAATGCTATTTAATCTTGTAGTCTTAAAGATATCACATAGAATGTTGAAATTAAAGTGTTACCAAAAAAGAAAAAAATTCTTCTTTTTTAAACAGAAGGTTGGAATTAAAAGTAAGTCATTATTTTTTAAGGGAAGGGAGTATTGTTTTAGACTTTTTCATTTATGAAATAAACCTAGTTATAAAGAGAAAGAGAAGCAATACAACGAAAACTAATGCATCGACTCATAGAGAAAAAGAGAGAGTTAGAGGAGTACCTATTATCTGGATAAACTACAAAGCCCTGCGAAAGGCTTCTGAGTTTTGAGACCATTAATGACGTTTTCGATGCTAAATGTCGAAGGTGTTAAATTAGCTTTTAGCTCGTTGTTGTCCATCATCGCCAATCGATTGCTACTTGTCAACGGTTTCATACTATCTCGCTCTGTCACATGACTCTTCTTTTTCACGAGCGCACTGAACACAAAATCATAAATTTTTTTTTTCGAAATTTCAGCTAATTTGGATTGATTTTCTATGGTTTTTTTTTATGCTGAAACTGAATGATTTATTGCAAATTTCACTGCGTCCGTTACTGTACTTCTCCTCCCAGTAAACACAAAATCATCAAAAAAAAACAAAAAAAAAAACACGAAAAATTCAGCTAATTTGAATTGATTTCTCTGTGTATGCAGAAACTGAATCGATTTTCTTCGATCTCACTGTCTCCGTTCTTCTTATTCATGCAGTGAATGCAAAAATCATCAGAAATTATCGAAAATCCAACTAATTTGGATTGATATCTCTGTGAGTATGCGTAAACTGAATCGATTTCCTTCGAATCTCACTGTGTCCGTTCATCATTTTCTTCTTTACGCAGTAAACACAAAATCATCCAAAAAAAAAATAATCAAAAGTTCTGCTAGTTTTGAATTGATTTTTCTGTGTGTATGCACAAACTAAATCGATTTTCTTCGAAACTCACTGTCTCCGTTACTCTTCTTCTTCCTTGTTCACGTAGTAAACACAAAATCATCAGAAAAATTCAAAAAAATCCAGCTTATTTGGATTGATTTCTACGAATCTTACTTTGCGATTTTCTACATCCTTCAATTTGAACTCTAGATGCCTTCCCATATAAGCTACTGCAAGGCTACATAAATATTTTTTAAAAAATCACAACAGAACAAATTAGTATAAAGGAAATTGACATATTTGAATTATAAATATTTTATTAACTTTAGCTTTTTTGTGCATTTTAGATAGATTAACCCCATGTTAAGTCTTAATATATAGTGGAGGATGATGTTGGATTGCTTTATGGCAACAGCTTTAACATAAACCAGTGCTCCTCCGCATCAGTTTTAGTATCAAACTAACTTGAATAATATTTTATTTATATAATTGCTACTCACTTTGTTCATTTTTACTTGTCCACTATTAATTTGACATACATATTAAGAAACAATAAATAATAGATGTGATTTTACTATATCAATCTTGAATATAATAAATTTAATGCCTTGAAAAAAGGAATTGAGTGATGAATACTCCCCCCGTCCATCTTTACTTGTCCACTTTTCTATTTTTGGATATTCAATAAAATTGGTCCAGTTTGAAAAACCAATACATAATTTACCCTTTTTTTTTTTCATTTTACCCTTGATATTAAATACTATTCATCCCTCATTGCATTTTTCAAAATAAAAAAATTATTATATTCAAAGGGTGATATAGTAAAACCACCCTCTATTTATTGTTTCTTAAGGTGTGTGCCAAGTCAAAAGTGAACAAGTAAAGATGGACGGAGGGAGTAGTATTTACTAACAAGGGTAAAATGGGTGGAAAAAGATAAATTATACATTGATTTTTCAAACTGGATAAGTATTGTTGAACATCTATTTTTAGAATGGTGGACAATTTTTGTTGGACAGAAGGAGTATAACAAATACACCCTCCTTTGGTTCCCGAGGTGGTTTGTTGAGTATTATATGAGTTTTCCATTTTGAAAGGTTGGAAAGTTGATATAGTTGACTTTAGTCAACATTCGTAGAAATTGAGCTTGTATCGAAATTTCGTCAACGTCATTTGTCCCGGAACATGATTTTTGGATTAGTAGGACTATTGGTTTGAGTCACAAGGCATTCAGATGAGTTTTGGAAGAGTTTGAGTTTTGAAAGTTGGAAACTTAAGAGAGTTGACCAAAATCAATGTTTGAGGTTAGAAAAGTAATTTTTAAGTTTTGACGAGTTCACTAGGTCTGAAAAGTAAAATTTAGTATAGTTAAATCCCTTCTAAATAGCATAATCTAAAGCCTCAAGCCCCATTCAACTAATAAAATATTGCTATTTCATATTATATCCTGCAGGGGTGGAGCTAAACGGAGAGGCGAAGGGGGTTCTAGTCGAATTTCCTTCATCAAAAAATTATACAATTATATATTAGGAGAAAATAAATTTTGTTGGTTATATATGAATTGTTGAATATCTGACATAAGAGAAAATTTCAGTTTCGTGATATAAGGGGTTCAAAATTTGTTGTACATAATAGGAACAAAGTACTATAATTCGTCTCTGCCTACAGATTTGTGGTGCCTAGTATTTTTTTTTTTTTCAATTTCTCTTATATGATTTATATGTAGCTTCGTCGCTGATCTCTCAACAAGTGATCAACATATTTCTCATAAATTATTGCATATATGTATTAGACACGTTATTTTGTTTTATTTTATATAAATTTTAAAAATAAAACTTATGATTGTAAAGAAGACACAAAGGGAGAAAACACAACTAGTGCAGCTCACGATAACATTCTTATGATTGTTAAGAAGACACAAAGGAAGAAAACACAACTAGTGCCGCTCATGATAACATTCATATATTCTTTTACGAAATTGATATTATATATAATATTTAGTGAAAGTTACGTAACTTTTTAATTAGAAAAATTAGTTTCATGATTTTTGTGCAATTAAACCATAAGTTTAATGACTTTTGTGTGATTAATGATGAAAATAACGGCGTAAGAATTTAAGATTGGAATTCTTAAATTAAAAAGGGAAAAGGCATAAGTAAGTCTTGAATTTTTACTCCATTTGTTTCAAAATAAGTGGTGTTATTATTTGATTAATTTTGTTTCAAAATAAGTAGGTGTTTTTGATGTCGCCCAAATTACATTTCCAAACAAAGTATAAAGCGGTCGTGATCAATCCCACAGGGAATAAGTCGAAATATTTATCAAGATGTATGTCTAAGCAATCAACAACAATCTCCAGTAAAAGAGGGGCTTTTGTAAATAAAGAATTTAGTAGTAACAATTGTTGATTTGTTGGATTTGTAATCAGTATGACAGAGGCACTAGGAATGTGTTCCCCAATAACTTCATAACTCCGTAGGTTCTTCGTATTTAGTGACCTCTTGTGGTGCTCGGCATGTAGAATCGATAGGTTATGTATCATCTAACCGACTATGTTACGCCCCTTGTAGATGACTATCCCCAAGCGCAAAGGTTCATGTGTCATGGGTTGCATTACTAACCCCTATCTATGATCCCAATTTAGTCTTTCTCGTTTACCAGTTCAAGCCTAATTAAATGGAGGTTGGTATCTCCAAGTCTTGTTGTTGATTCTCTTTTCCCATTCAAAAACACCCTTTGAGAATCACCTCGTACTACGAGCATTGCTTTGTTAATCCGTCATGGTTCCCACAACCCTAGTTGTGGTATTTAGCTACTCATAATTGCAAGAACACAAGAAGAATTCTGATAAGAAAGCATAATTGTGAACTCACAATAATAAGATGAAAAATTTCAAAATCTCACTTCAAATTAAAACCCTAAAAATCGATGTTTGTAATTCCAAGAACAAAACTATGCCTTGAAACCTTAAACAATGTAATAAGTCATAATAATGTATAAACTGGTACAAAAGACCCAATAGGAGTATCTATAGATAAAATAAAACCTATCCTAAACATCACAGGATTTGCTGAGTCGGTGCCTCGAACGAGTGAAGGTACGATCATGGTTTGATTCCACGATCGTCCTTAGTGCTCGTATGTTTGATATGGACTTTTTCATCTCACAGATCATGGTTGGTACGATACTTAGTACGAGCTCGTGTCTTCTAAGTACGATCGTACTTTCTTCTCGTCTGATTCTCTTACACTCCAACTTTTGCAAACTTCAACTCTGAACTTCTTTTCCATGATACCTTGGTACGATCATGACTTTGAGGCACGGTTGTGGGAAACTATCATCTGATCTTCTTCACTTAACATCTGTAATACTATTTTCAAGTCCTCTTCCCACGATCAGATTGTACAATCGTAACATCAATGTACAACTGTGGGAAGCTCTCGTCTGTTTGACACCTGAGAGTCCATCCCCTGCTTCAACCCACAATGGCATGTTATGACCGTGGTCAGATCTTACGATAGTGGAATTGGTCTTCTGATGCCCTTTAAGTCCAAAAATTAGCACTTCATTTCTCCGGACTGGTTTGACCTGCAAATACCCAAAAACACATCATATCCATATAAAAGTACCTTTGTACTTGCAAATATCCATCGTTTTAGGCGTCGAAAGTACCGTAAGTTCATGGCACATCAACACTCTCAACTTAGAACATTTGCATGTCCTCAGGCAAACAAAATATAACTAAACACGACGCTTAACCAAGAGAAAACCAAGAGTCCAAGATCGCTATAACAGTCATATTTTTCACAAAACCAGTTTAGGCATGCATTAACCAAATCATAAGTTCAACAACCTCCTATACTATCAAAACCATCACTCACTGTACATACACAAACTCTTCATCATGACACAATGGGATCAAGTAATGGGATTACATCATCAACAGATAATCTAGCATGCTAACCAATGGCACTACCCCAACAAGCAAACTACTGTGCAACTCCTATGCTCTCACATCAAAGAAGTTCCTCACACTCATCATACATGCAATCAATGTCATAATTGGAACTGCAATGAAGCACTCACTCTCACAAAGAAGTCAGGTTGTGTGTGTTTGATACCATAAGGCTTGCCCTTATTTCTATGCCTTAGCTTTTAGACAGTCGAATTAGGATCACTATAGGACTTTTATTGGCTAATAATGTAGGCTTGGGGATGGATATGGTACATATGGATAAGGTGACTAACCCTCCTTGGCACCACACTACTATTGGCTCCAATTTCCTACTTTCTTTATTTTTCTCACTTTTTCAACTTTTTGGATCCTAGGTGCGGTTTCTTCTCATCCTTTTTATTTTTTTTCTCTCTTTTTTTCTTTTTTTTTTCTTCAAATTTTCTTCTATATTTTTTTTCTTTTCATAATACCACACCCTCATCCTTTTTCTTTTTCTTCACTAACTTTTTCTTCATAGCTATGCCAACTATGCACCCCTATAATAGCCACCCTCAACTTAGGTAATTTGCCTGAGTTGAGGTACACGTCTAAGGAGGGACCAGGTCCAAAACAGGTTCATTGTAATTTAAAGTTGGGAAGGTGAATCAGTTAAAGAAAGTTGGTCTATTTAGGCTCAAATTGCGGGATCAAGGGATACACTCTTTTCATTTGACAGGCTTTTAGGCTTTTAGGCTTTTAGTGGACTTAATCAATAATGGCCTATGATCCTTTCCTAACGTCCTATCCTACAACTTAAGCAAGACTAACTGGGAAAGTTCTAGATCTCGCACAGACGCCGACTAGGTAAGACCTTACACTCAGTTGGTTCAGGGCTACATACACAATTACTACCTATCCGACTCATGCACAGTTACGCTATGGTTATTATACTCACAATCCTAATGCCATGACGAGATCCAAACATTGGTCACAATTCAAGTCAGCACACAACACAACACAAAAACACACACACAAAAAAAAATCTAGAGAGGCATCACGAAAACATTCAAAACATCTTGTGTGCTTGTTTTTTCTTTTAATTTTGAGTGCACCAAGTTTACTTATTTTTCTCACAGTTACACACATAACACAAAATCATCACAAAAACAAAAAATAAAAAACCTAAACAGTTCTAACTAGATAGTGCAACCGAGGAGAAATAAATACGGCAACAAAAACCTTCAGTTGTGATACACCCCCACCCCTAAGTTAGAGATTATGCAATGTCCCTATTGCACGAAATCAAGTAAAATGTAAAACTAGGATAAGGGACATACCTGTGGTGTACTAAACGCTTGTCGTACTCTGATCATGTGGGATCACAGATGGTATCACTCCACGTTCCTCAAATCCAGTGGCCTCAATTGTGGCTGTGGTACTCTTAGATAAGTGGGCACCGGTGGTGGTCGGTGCACTCAGATTGCCCCCCTACACTCTCAGCAATCATAGTTCTAGCATTAAATATGGAAAACTCTTATGTGGGACCTCGATCGTCTCTGAACCATGTACCTCGGAGGTTCGCTCAGTCTCCTTCACTCTCTTCTTATTACAATCTTTCTCTCTCTTTTTCTTCTCAACATTATCTGTTTACTTCCTCATTCTACGTGGCTGTGAATCATCGCCCATCCCATTCACCACCTTCTCTACATTCGTACTCTCTTCCCCAACTATCGGGGCCTGAGTGTAGAAATTCGGTACCAAAGAATCCACATTCACAACAAACTCCTCTAAATATAGGATCAATGGAGGTGGAGGTGGCACAACCTGTACAATCCTCTCGATTAGCTCATTTACTGCTTGCTTCAAGTCGGCCAAATCCTTTGTGACCGTGCTCAAGTTGGGATCCTAAACCTCTACTAGTCTAGCTGTCATTCGGCTCTCAAATCTATCAAAATGAGTCTAAAAAACTCGTATAACAACCTTTATCTCATCCTCCACATAGGGCTTCATACCTACCTACAACTTTTTAATCCATGCATTATGCAGTGCCTGATTTCTCATGAGCTACTCTAGATGGCACCCAAAGATGCTCTGGGATACTGGGTAGAGAAAGAGGAGGTAGTAGTACCGACCTCAGAAGCCAATATCTCAGTAGCTGGGGCACCTCCCTCTACATCCTGTAGAGGTAAATCTTGTAAAAGACCCCGGGCTGGAGCTACCAAGTTCCTTATATCTTTAATCAAAGCAATATCTGCACTCTTCTTAGCTCTGATAAATTTGTCAACCATCGAAATGGGTGGTACTTGGGAATTCTGCAGCTGAGTGGTGCTAAACTGAGTAATCAAATATGAGAATAGTAGAGTGGTGCTAAACTGAAGTACCCTATCCCGAATCTCTTCCGCAATGATTCGTAGAATGTTTAGCTCCAACTCTACCATAAATACTATTACTAGGCCTGCATTGGCTGCACCAAGTGTATTATCATTAGGTATCGGTGCAATGCAATGTCTCACGATAGCCCATTAAGCTTTGGCAATAAATTTCAAGGTATGCTTTTAAATAATCGAATCATTTGCCTAAACTTCTCTCTCCCCAGCCTCTGCAACGTGGTTCGCCAACTGCTTATAGTGTATTAACTTGTCATCCATACTCTACTTCTTTACCATTCTCAAATTTGTCATCCAAAAGTCATACTCCAGAGTCTCTTTAGTTGGTTCAAAAGTGTTTCCAAACAAGGCTTGAGAGATAGCCTTGACAAAAATGTCGATCTCTTTACCCTGTACTAGAATTATGCCGAAACGGGGATGCTTTCTCATATCTTTTCCTTTGCCAGAGGGAGTCATGTTCTTTATCACTGCCGCATAATTGGCATAGAACTTCCTCACCCATATTCGAGCTGTAGTTTTGGAGTGGTCTAGTCATCCAACCCAATTCATGTTTCTCGAACACCCGGATCAACTCCGAGACTTTTTATAGTGATTCAGGCAAGAGTCGGGTTCTTCCTGAATGCTCCATTTCATGTTTTGTCTGTTGTTCAGGGAGCCCCCATCAATGTAGTAGTCCCAGGAATTTGGTATACTCCATCGCCTCGGGTCTGCACTCTTTTGAAGCTAATTTACAGTAGCACTTTTGGATGATTTTGGATTAGCACTTTCGAAACCATTCAAAGATTTTTCCTCCTCGAAGGAACTCTTCTCATCTGCAGCTCTAGGCTCACCCCCATATTAGTTTGAGTTGTGACCTTCCTCTTCATACTGGGGAAGCTTAATGGGGGTAGCCGCGGGCGCCAAAGCCTTCAAAGTTGTAGCTTTATCCTTAGCTTTTTCAAGTTAATTAGTTTTGGCCCTAGTCGTCCGAGGTGTATGATGATCATCAAAAGTACTTTCGGAGTAATCGACCTCGGAACCACTAGATTCTTCAGACTCACTCTCTCAGGCTAGAGGTGTGTCTTAGGGTGCCCGCTTTTTTGAGATATCCTTTTACATCTGCTTGAGCATCTTAGGTTCCATAGCACCTATACGGATAAATGTTAGTCTAAAAAATAAAACAGTACCAGGTATTCGGTTATCCATACAGACGAGCCTTTCTACAATCGTGGTATGAAGGTACGATCGTACCTTCGATCGTAAGAAGTCTCCCCCAAAAGTACTGAGGGGTTGTCAAATCAGACGATCATATACTATGATCGTACGAAGATACGATGATCGTGGAATGTGTTTTTCTGATGAACTCCTAATGCTTTAAAAACATGGCACCCACAATGATCCAACCCACGATCGTACTTTGATCCCACATTTATGGGTTATATTGTGGAGTGTGCAATGACACATCAATTCAGAAACACATAATTTGACCCCAATTTGACCCTTATTGACCATATTTTTATCCCAATGGGTACTCAGACTTCCCCTATTGTTCGCTTAGTTAAGAAGCACATTCATAAGGCAAAATTTTTATAGCAATGTCAGATATCCTACTCCTTCAGAACTCAGATTTCATTACCAAGGTATTTGTGTACTCATTCCACTATAATTTTCAATCTTTTATATAACTTTTAAACCATGAGAATTTAACTTACAATGTTTGAGGAGATTTCACGTGCTTTTTGAGTGTTGAGAAAGTTTGAAAACTTGAGGGAGTAGCTGATTATCGTCTCTAATCACATTGATCCGAGATTAAATTTCATATGAATACCTTAGGATTGTACAATTGGGTGTAGAATTGTGTTTGAGTGAGAAAGAAGGCATATCGAATCAAAGGTATAGGGTTTAACACATTCAAAACCTGAAATGGGTCGGGTTGAATCAAGTTACATTTTAAAATGTTGAACCTAACAGATAACTCGTACTTACAATCATGGGATTAAGCCATGATCGTGGTATGTGTTCATACTAAAAGAGTCTAGAAATCTTACTTGGGAAGCTACGACTCTTACGGATGATCGTGGTATCTAGCTACGATCTTTCCTTAAAATTATAGGTTCAATTAACTGAATGATGGTTTTCAGGAGTTTGACCAGATGATTGATACCACGATCGTTACATCTAGGTACAATCATGGTGACCAATCATAAGATAACCCCTAAAGTTCATTTCTTTGGACTTCATGCAGATGATCGATCCCACAATTGTGGGACGTGACCTTCTCATAATCGTGCAACCCTTTTGTGGGTTTAGTTTTGATTCCAGTTCCTTGGTTTATTTTATGCATAGTCCCTGCACAAGTAACACGCATTACCCTATAAAGTAAAAAGTACAAAATCCTTGGGTTGCCTCCCAAGCAGCGCTTGATTTAACGTCGCGGTACGGCGTGGCTAGGTTGGTTACTCAGACTCCTAAGGCTGAGCTCTCATAGGCACGGAGATGGAATTCATCCATCTCATTCAATTGTTCTGGTCTCAACTTAGCCGTATCATTCCACTCTAAATTCAACCTCTTCAGTGACCATAATGCCCTATGTTCAATTTTGACAGGCAAGTGGCACGCTTTGCTATACACAAGCTTATATGGACATACACCAATAGGGGTCTTGAACACTGTCCGGTAAGCCCATAATGCATCATCCAACTTTCTAGCCCAGTCTGTCCTATTGGCATTAATATGTTTTTGCTAAAATGGACTTAATTCCATGATTAGAGACCTCAACTTTCCCGTTTGTCTGAGGATGGTAAGTTGGTGCCACCTTATATTTCACACCATATTTCTCAAGCAAGACTTTGAATAGACAATTGCAAAAGTGCGAGCCTCCATCACTAATGATAGCCCTTGGTGTACCAAATCTGGAAAATATATTCTTTCTTAAGAATGTTGTGACAATTCTCCCTTCGTTGTTTGGAAGCACAACTGCCTCTACCCACTTAGAAACATAGTCAACAGCTACCAAAATATACTTCATAAAATGTGAACTCACAAAGGGGCCCATGAAGTCAATATGCCATACATCAAATAGCTCAAGCTCTAGGATAGCAATCATTGAAAGATCTTGTCTTCGTGAGATGTTTCCTTGTCTTTGGCATTGGTCACAAGCTCTTGCATAGTCATGTGCGTCCTTATGAATGGTAGTCTAATAGTACCCACATTGAAAGATCTTATTCACAGTTCGTGCACCGCTATGATGACCCCAAATTGGTGACGAGTTACATGCCTCAAAATAACTCATCATCTCAACCTCAGGAACACATCTCCAAATTAGTCCATCCACAGAAATTCGGAACAAGTATGGCTCATCCCAAAAGAACTTCATCACATCATGCATAAACTTCTTACATTGCTGAAGCAATATGTCTTCAGTAATCACATCACTCACTAAATAATTGGCAAAGTCTACAAACTATGGAATCAAATCAAGCTCATTCTTCAATTTCAGCATGGCTTCTTCTTCAAGGCATGATAATGTAACACCCCGTCCTTTATAACCTCACTTGATACCTTGGGATCATAACTACATAGGTGTTGAGATGCCATGCATATGTGTTTTATAGTGTTATTTGTGAAACATTTGATATCGGACTTAACATGTGCGATGAGATCTTCGTAGGAGGTGTGTTGTGATTTCGTGGAGCATTTGGGTAAGAACTCGTACACATTCTAACCTCATTTGGTGACTTTAAGTCATGTTTAATTGATGGTTAAGATCACTAAGTAAGTATTTTGTAGTGTTTGGATAAAGGATTGGACGATACGTAAACATTGGATAAGTGGCCGGAAATTTCAGCAAAAGGCTGAAACTTGCGCCACTACCCTGTTTCAGGGGTGTGGCGCAAGCCACCTGCAGGCTGGAGATTCAGAGAGGGCAGCATTCTTGCGCCACTACCCTGTTTCAGGGGTGTGGCGCAAGGCACAATAAGTATGCCTTTCCGGCGTCGTTTCGTAACGCAATTCTACGACGATTTCTCGATGGTTTCTTTTGGTTCTTTGGAGTTAATTGAGCATTGTTAAAGCTACAAACACTTCAATATACTCCTACATACTCCTACATGATCAAATCATGAAATGTGAATAGTGATCCAAAATGTTCAATGAAGCCAAGGGCGACTAGAATTCCAATTTGTGCGATCGAAAGGACGAATGAGAAATGTTTAAAAGAATATTGTCGTGACATTATGGAATTACGTAAACATGAGATATATGGTGATTAATACATGAACATTTGATGGGTCACATGGATATGTATAATTGGGCCCAAAATTAGGCCCAAAATGAAATAAAAGACTTGGCCCAAATGGGTCATTTGACCCATTCTTGCCATGACCACTCCATTATTGTTCCCAAATGGCTAAGGATGACTTGAGCACTATATAAGGGACCCAAAAATCAGATTTATTGAGGCAAAACACACATGCTTTTTCATTCTTTTTCTAGAAAAATCTCAAGAACACCTCTTGGACTCCCAAAACCCCTAAGGCATTTTTGGACAAGATCATCCTATTCCAAGCTTTGGTAAGTGTTTATTTTCATGGATTAACATATTATATGCATGGGAGAGTATGTATATTATGCTAGTTGTGTTGGCAAGGTGATGAATAGTGTATTTTGCCTTTGGTGAAAGATGTGTCATCTTGGTAATTTGAACTTGAATTAGGCCTTGTGCCTTTGATGAAAAAGCATGGTATGGACAAAATATGAACATGTATGGTGTTATTTTTGGCATTAAATTTGTTCTTGTCTAAAAGTGGAAATTATGGGATTTTGGCCGATATGTGCTATGAGTTGTATTAAGGTACTTTGATGGATTATTTGTGATGTGTTATGGATAAGAAAGTGTAAAGGAGAAGTATTGTGGTGGAATGTATTGATTTTCATGTATTGGTCAATGTTGGGAATATTATGAAATTTTTGGAATAATAGTATATCGATGATTTTGTCAAGGGGAAATGACATGTTTGAAGGCAAACATGTAACTCATTGACATAGTATGCATTTGTAAAGTAATTGGTGGTTAATGTGAATTTCGTTATGTATTTATGTTGTAGAGTGACACATAAAGAAGGAGAGGGATTATCGTCTACGCATCTAAGGTTGAATAGTCGTATTGCGAATCCAAGGTATGTAAGGTTACTTTGTCCGTACCTTTCTACGGCCAATAGTGTTCACATTGACATTTCACTAGTTCTATTCCGAAATGTACTAAGGTATCCCATATGCACTTATCCATGGTCATTTTCATATATTTCCTACTCATTGAACAATTGTGAATCCCATTTCTCATATTCATGGTCAATGTTCCAAAAGCTCAAATATGGTTATGTTCCAATATTTTACTAGTGCCTATACTTGTGTCTCTTGTTCATGGCTTCTTGTCCAATGGTTCCAATGGTATCATGGTGCTAGTAATGTATATTTCTCATTGATATTTATTCCTATGTCTCTTACTCATTGGTCAATGATTCAAAGGTTCCAACAATGTGATGTTCCAAAGTTCCAAAGTGATATTATGACTATCAAAGTATCAATCTCAAAGTAATGAACAAAGTAATGCAAATGTGGTCAATGATCAAGTACGGGTGGCAAGTCTAGGGGCGTAAGCCTAGCTCGACTCGATCCCGAGATATGGATTTATGGGTGGCAAGTCTAGGGGCGTAAGCCTAGCTCGACTCGATCCCAAGGGTGGCAAGTCTAGGGGCATAAGCCTAGCTCGACTCGATCCCTATATGATGATATGAAAGACCCACTGATCAGTCGGGGCCCGGGTACATTGTGACATATGTGATAACAAGTGAGTATTGATTGTAAAGAAAGTGACAAAAGTAATGAAAGCAATCCACATGGTTCCCAAAATGCAATATAGTGACTTACTCACATTGTCTATTCATTTGTATTGAGTTCATTAGTATGTTCATGTGTTACAAAGTTTCATTTGCGCCTTACATACTCAGTACTTATTTCGTACTGACCCCTCTCGGGGGAATTTACCTTACTTGCTGCAGGCGCAGGTCCCAGTAGACTTCCTCAGTAGGTTGCTAGCTGTTGCAGATCTTTGGTGAGCTCCAGTTAATTCGGGGCTTCTCCGAGTCAGAGTGTATATATGTTTTGGTGCTGTACATGTGATATAAAGCGGGGACTTGTCCCGACTTTTAGTTCTTGTTGGTCAATGCACTTGTTAGAGGCTTTTGTAGACTGATGTGGGTGTATAAATGTAGAGGGGATATGTCGATTTTGACTTGGTGGCCTCAACGGCCAAGTTTCACATATGTATATATATATATATCATGTTCCATAAATTCCGTTGCGGGTATTTATAACTATTGTGTGCTTATGGGTTTCTTATGGCATGTATGGGAACAAATAGGGATAAAGCTTGGTTCTCTCGGGCCTTGTCGGCTACGAGTGCCAATCATGCCTCGTTGGGATTCGGGGCGTGACAAAAGTGGTATCAGAGCAGTCGGTCTAAGGATGTCTACAAAGCCGTGTCTGAGTAGAGTCTTACTTATCGATGTGTTGTGCACCACATTTATAAGTAGGAGGCTACGGGACATTTAGGATGTTGTTTCTTTCCTTCATTCTAGATCGTGCAATAGAGCCAATGTTGTCAGTTGCATTGTATCTGATCTTGGTATTTATTTTTCTTTGGTATAGTCAAAATGCCGAACACGAGAAGAGGAAGAGGAAAAGGTAAAAGTAAGCTGATAGATAGAATTGTTGGTGAAGGAGCAAGTAGACCACCACCTGAACAAGTTGATCAGGGTGGGGCTGAAACTGAGTTTGCAACGCGAGCTTCTTCTACTTCTTCAGCTCCAGAAGAGCCGAGAAGAAGGGAAGTGCCCGTGGAACCACCGACGAATGCCACAGACCAGGATCTTCGGAATGCCGTTCAGATGTTGACACAGTTAGTGGCGGCACAAAGCCAGGGAAGAGCTGGTGCAATGGCACATGATGATGATGCGGCTCGAGTAGCAAGTCGCAGAACGCAGGATTTCCTTAAATTGGACCCTCCTATCTTTACAGGGGCAGATCCAAAAGCAGATCCACAGGACTTCGTGGATCAAATTCAGAGGGCATTGGGAGTCATGCATGTGACAGGGATAGAAACAGTGGAACTTGCCGCATACAGGTTGAAAGGAGAGGCAATATTGTGGTACGAGGATTGGAAGAAATCCCGTGACATTGGTGTAGATCCACCTACTTGGGAAGAGTTTAAAATGGCTTTTCTTGATCATTACTTGCCCTATGAGATCCGTGAGGAACGTGCGGATCAATTCCTAAATCTCCGTCAAGGAAATTTGAGCGTCAGAGAATATAGCTTGCAATTTAATTCCTTGGCTCGATATGCGCCAAATGTTGTGGCTACGATGACAGACAGGGTCCATAGATACGTGGACAGACTAGAGCCATATTTGGTGAGAGATTGCACTATTGCGGCCTTGAATAGGGACATGGACATTGCTCGAATCCAGGCCTTTGCTCAGAAAATGGAAGACCAGCGACAGAGAAGAAGAGTGCATGAATTTGATAGGGGACAGTCCAAAAGGGCTAGACCTATGGGACCACCTATGATGTCCCAAGGAGGACCTAGGCCCCGCATGTTCCCTAGACCACCTAGACCGTCATTCTCTTATTCCACAGGGAGTGCTTATTCTCAGTCTCGAGGGTTTAGAGGTGGTTCAGCTGGGCAGAGTAGTGGAGGGCATGGATCACAGTCAGCAGGTTTCCCTCGTTAGCAGTGTCCGCACTGCGGGCGTATGCACACAGGTCCATGTCGAACAGGGACGAATGTCTGCTTTTGGTGTGGTATGCCGGGACATATAGCAAGAGAATGTCCACAGCGGAGCATGGGTGGTATAGCACGACCAGCTGGGTCGGCTGTTGCGTCTTCAGCATCGGTTCCGTCACAGGGCCGAGGGGTGCAGCCTATTGGTCGAGGTAGAGGTGCCAGAGGAGCAGCCAGTACTAGTGGGGTCCAGAATCGCACTTATGCTTTGGTGGACCGCCAGAATTCAGAGGCTTCCCCTGATGTCGTCACAGGTACATTATCCATATTCTCACATACTGTATATGCACTGATTGATCCAGGTTCTACATTTTCCTATGTTACCCCATTGGTTGCTGCAAGATTTGCAAAGGCCCCAGAGTTATTAATTAAATCAATTGAAGTGTCTACACCGGTTGGTGAATATATTGTTGCAAAAAGAGTGTATCGTAACTGTGTGGTAACTGTGTGTGGTCATGATACGTTGGCCGATCTCATTGAATTGGAAATGGTAGATTTTGATGTCATTATGGGAATGGATTGGTTGGCCTCTTGTTATGCTACGGTAGATTGCCGAGCCAAGAAGGTGCAATTTTGTTTTCCGCAGGAAAATGTTTTAGAATGGCAGGGTAATGTAGGGGCACCACGAGGAAGATTTATTTCTTATTTGAAAGCCAGAAAAATGATTGCCAAGGGGTACGTATGTCATCTGGTACGAGTGAAAGATAATGATGTGGAACCATTAACTCCACAGTCAGTACCGGTAGTTAATGAATTTCTAGATGTATTCCAGAGGATCTTCCAGGTTTACCCCTAGAACGGGAAGTGGAATTTGGCATTGATGTGATTCCAGGCACTCAGCCTATTTCTATTCCTCCCTATAGAATGGCTCCAGCGGAACTGCGTGAATTGAAGGAGCAGTTGAAAGATTTGTTGGACAAAGGCTTCATTAGGCTTAGTATGTCCCCGTGGGGTGCACCAGTATTATTTGTGCGAAAGAAAGATGGCACCTTGAGAATGTGCATCGACTACCGACAGTTGAATAAAGTAACGATCAAGAACAAATATCCCCTTCCTCGAATTGATGATTTGTTTGATCAGTTACAGGGTGCCAAATGTTTTTCAAAGATTGACTTGAGGTCGGGTTACCATCAAGTCAGAGTTAGAGAGGAGGATGTACCCAAGACAGCTTTTCGAACACGGTATGGCCATTATGAATTTTTAGTTATGTCATTTGGACTAACAAATGCACCGGCTGTGTTTATGGATTTGATGAACAGGGTGTTTAAGCCATTCCTAGACGTGTTCGTGACAGTATTTATAGATGACATCCTTGTTTATTCAAGATCACCAGAAGACCATGCTAATCATTTACGGCAAGTGTTGCAAATCCTCCGTGAGCGTAAGTTGTATGCAAAATTCTCCAAATGTGAGTTTTGGTTACAATCAGTTGCATTCTTGGGTCACATTGTGTCAGATGAAGGGATCCAAGTCGACACACAGAAGATAGAGGCAGTGAAAAACTGGCCAAGACCTACGACACCCACAGAGATTCGCAGTTTTCTGGGTTTGGCAGGTTATTACCGAAGATTTGTAGAAGGATTTGCTTCTATTGCAGCACCATTAACAAAGTTAACTCATAAGGCAATTAAGTTCCAATGGAATGATGCATGTGAAAGAGGGTTTCAAAAATTGAAAGATAAGTTGACGTCCACACCAGTGTTAGTACTTCCCGAAGGCACGGAAGGTTATGCAGTATATTGTGATGCTTCCGGGATTGGTCTTGGATGTGTGTTGATGCAGCATGGCCGGGTGATAGCATATGCCTCACGACAGTTGCGGCCACATGAGAAAAATTATCCCACTCATGACCTTGAATTGGCAGCGGTAGTGTTTGATTTAAAGATATGGCGTCATTATTTATATGGGGTTCATGTTGACATCTATACGGATCACAAAAGCTTGCAATATCTTTTTAAGCAAAAGGAACTTAATTTGAGGCAACGAAGGTGGTTAGAGCTTTTAAAGGATTATGACATTGATATTCTTTATCACCCAGGCAAAGCAAATGTAGTAGCTGATGCATTGAGCCGTAAGGCAGTAGAAAGCATTAGTGGTCAGTTGAGTGAAAAGCATGAGATAATCAGAGATTTGAATCAACTAGCCAGCTTGGGAGTTCGCCTTATTGAATCCTCAGATGATAGAGTTATTGTGCAGAATGCAGCAGAATCCTCCTTGATAGCTGAAGTGAAAGAGAAGCAATTTGCGGATTCTATTTTATTGCAGCTAAAGGAAAATGTGCAGCAGAATTTGACCAAGGTATTTGATATGACACCGGAAGGGGTGCTTCAATGTCAAGGGAGGTTATGTGTACCGGACGTAGATGAACTGAGGACACGAATAATGACGGAGGCGCATCATTCGCGCTATTCCATTCACCCGGGTGCTACTAAAATGTACCATGAATTGAAAGAAGTGTATTGGTGGGGCAACATGAAAAAGAACATTGCAGAATTTGTCGCGCAATGCCCAAATTGTCAACAAGTGAAAGTGGAACATCAGAAACCGGGAGGTTACATGCAATGTATCAATCTTCCAGTCTGGAAGTGGGATATGATTAATATGGATTTTATTACGGGCTTGCCTCGTACATTGCGGAAGTTTGATTCCATATGGGTCATAGTGGACCGACTTACTAAATCAACGCATTTTCTACCGGTCAAGATGACCTATACAGCTGAGGATTATGCAAAGTTATATGTGAAAGAGATAGTACGATTGCATGGTACTCCACTTTCCATTATATCCGACAGAGGAGCACAGTTCACGGCTCACTTTTGGAAATCTTTTCAGCGGAATTTAGGTACTCAGGTGAATTTGAGTACGGCTTTCCATCCACAGACTGATGGACAAGCAGAACGTACTATTCAGACACTTGAAGATATGCTACGAGCTTGCGCATTAGATTTTCAAGGTAGTTGGGATGACCATTTACCTCTTATTGAATTTGCGTATAACAATAGCTATCATTCAAGTATTAAAATGGCACCTTATGAAGCTTTGTACGGAAGGAAATGTAGATCACCAATTGGATGGTTTGAAGCAGGTGAAACTGCTTTACTTGGGCCAGATATTGTTCACCAAGCCGTGGAGAAAGTTAAAGTTATCCAACAACGGTTACAAACGGCTCAAAGTCGTCACAAGTCATATGCCGATGTTAGCAGAAGAGGTCTTGAATTCGCCATAGGTGATTGGGTGTTTTTAAAGGTGTCACCGATGAAAGGGGTAATGCGGTTCGGAAAGAAAGGAAAATTGAGTCCACGGTACATAGGCCCATATGAAGTTATTAGAAGAATTGGGCAAGTCGCATATGAATTAGCCTTACCTCAAGAACTTTCCTCAGTCCATCCGGTCTTTCATGTGTCGATGCTTCGGAAATGCATAGGAGATCCGTCTCGTATTGTGCCCGTAGAGGATGTTCAAGTTACAGAGGATCTCACTTATGAAGAAGTGCCCATTGCGATCCTGGATCGACAAGTAAAGAGATTGAGAAATAAAGACATAGCATCCGTCAAAGTCCTTTGGAGAAACCAACACGTAGAGGAGATCACATGGGAAGCGGAAGAAAAGATGAAATCCAAGTATCCCCATCTATTTCAAATTGACCAAGAAGTTCACAGTGCGGAGGTGGAACAATAACAAGTAAGTATTTAAAAGCATTATGTGAATGTGTATAGGTATGTTAAAGTAAAGATGCATTTGTTGTATATAAGACAATGTTGCTAACATTCGAGGACGAATGTTCCTAAGGGGGGAAGAATGTAACACCCCGTCCTTTATAACCTCACTTGATACCTTGGGATCATAACTACATAGGTGTTGAGATGCCATGCATATGTGTTTTATAGTGTTATTTGTGAAACATTTGATATCGGACTTAACATGTGCGATGAGATCTTCGTAGGAGGTGTGTTGTGATTTCGTGGAGCATTTGGGTAAGAACTCGTACACATTCTAACCTCATTTGGTGACTTTAAGTCATGTTTAATTGATGGTTAAGATCACTAAGTAAGTATTTTGTAGTGTTTGGATAAAGGATTGGACGATACGTAAACATTGGATAAGTGGCCGGAAATTTCAGCAAAAGGCTGAAACTTGCGCCACTACCCTGTTTCAGGGGTGTGGCGCAAGCCACCTGCAGGCTGGAGATTCAGAGAGGGCAGCATTCTTGCGCCACTACCCTGTTTCAGGGGTGTGGCGCAAGGCACAATAAGTATGCCTTTCCGGCGTCGTTTCGTAACGCAATTCTACGACGATTTCTCGATGGTTTCTTTTGGTTCTTTGGAGTTAATTGAGCATTGTTAAAGCTACAAACACTTCAATATACTCCTACATACTCCTACATGATCAAATCATGAAATGTGAATAGTGATCCAAAATGTTCAATGAAGCCAAGGGCGACTAGAATTCCAATTTGTGCGATCGAAAGGACGAATGAGAAATGTTTAAAAGAATATTGTCGTGACATTATGGAATTACGTAAACATGAGATATATGGTGATTAATACATGAACATTTGATGGGTCACATGGATATGTATAATTGGGCCCAAAATTAGGCCCAAAATGAAATAAAAGAC
Organism: Capsicum rhomboideum; assembly: GCA_031232105.1. Taxonomy (NCBI): domain Eukaryota; kingdom Viridiplantae; phylum Streptophyta; class Magnoliopsida; order Solanales; family Solanaceae; genus Capsicum; species Capsicum rhomboideum. The sequence goes on from CP124714.1 coordinate 157,430,935, forward strand.
TTGGCCCAAATGGGTCATTTGACCCATTCTTGCCATGACCACTCCATTATTGTTCCCAAATGGCTAAGGATGACTTGAGCACTATATAAGGGACCCAAAAATCAGATTTATTGAGGCAAAACACACATGCTTTTTCATTCTTTTTCTAGAAAAATCTCAAGAACACCTCTTGGACTCCCAAAACCCCTAAGGCATTTTTGGACAAGATCATCCTATTCCAAGCTTTGGTAAGTGTTTATTTTCATGGATTAACATATTATATGCATGGGAGAGTATGTATATTATGCTAGTTGTGTTGGCAAGGTGATGAATAGTGTATTTTGCCTTTGGTGAAAGATGTGTCATCTTGGTAATTTGAACTTGAATTAGGCCTTGTGCCTTTGATGAAAAAGCATGGTATGGACAAAATATGAACATGGATGGTGTTATTTTTGGCATTAAATTTGTTCTTGTCTAAAAGTGGAAATTATGGGATTTTGGCCGATATGTGCTATGAGTTGTATTAAGGTACTTTGATGGATTATTTGTGATGTGTTATGGATAAGAAAGTGTAAAGGAGAAGTATTGTGGTGGAATGTATTGATTTTCATGTATTGGTCAATGTTGGGAATATTATGGAATTTTTGGAATAATAGTATATCGATGATTTTGTCAAGGGGAAATGACATGTTTGAAGGCAAACATGTAACTCATTGACATAGTATGCATTTGTAAAGTAATTGGTGGTTAATGTGAATTTCGTTATGTATTTATGTTGTAGAGTGACACATAAAGAAGGAGAGGGATTATCGTCTACGCATCTAAGGTTGAATAGTCGTATTGCGAATCCAAGGTATGTAAGGTTACTTTGTCCGTACCTTTCTACGGCCAATAGTGTTCACATTGACATTTCACTAGTTCTATTCCGAAATGTACTAAGGTATCCCATATGCACTTATCCATGGTCATTGTCATATATTTCCTACTCATTGAACAATTGTGAATCCCATTTCTCATATTCATGGTCAATGTTCCAAAAGCTCAAATATGGTTATGTTCCAATATTTTACTAGTGCCTATACTTGTGTCTCTTGTTCATGGCTTCTTGTCCAATGGTTCCAATGGTATCATGGTGCTAGTAATGTATATTTCTCATTGATATTTATTCCTATGTCTCTTACTCATTGGTCAATGATTCAAAGGTTCCAACAATGTGATGTTCCAAAGTTCCAAAGTGATATTATGACTATCAAAGTATCAATCTCAAAGTAATGAACAAAGTAATGCAAATGTGGTCAATGATCAAGTACGGGTGGCAAGTCTAGGGGCGTAAGCCTAGCTCGACTCGATCCCGAGATATGGATTTATGGGTGGCAAGTCTAGGGGCGTAAGCCTAGCTCGACTCGATCCCAAGGGTGGCAAGTCTAGGGGCATAAGCCTAGCTCGACTCGATCCCTATATGATGATATGAAAGACCCACTGATCAGTCGGGGCCCGGGTACATTGTGACATATGTGATAACAAGTGAGTATTGATTGTAAAGAAAGTGACAAAAGTAATGAAAGCAATCCACATGGTTCCCAAAATGCAATATAGTGACTTACTCACATTGTCTATTCATTTGTATTGAGTTCATTAGTATGTTCATGTGTTACAAAGTTTCATTTGCGCCTTACATACTCAGTACTTATTTCGTACTGACCCCTCTCGGGGGAATTTACCTTACTTGCTGCAGGCACAGGTCCTAGTAGACTTCCTCAGTAGGTTGCTAGCTGTTGCAGATCTTTGGTGAGCTCCAGTTAATTCGGGGCTTCTCCGAGTCAGAGTGTATATATGTTTTGGTGCTGTACATGTGATATAAAGCGGGGACTTGTCCCGACTTTTAGTTCTTGTTGGTCAATGCACTTGTTAGAGGCTTTTGTAGACTGATGTGGGTGTATAAATGTAGACGGGATATGTCGATTTTGACTTGGTGGCCTCAACGGCCAAGTTTCACATATGTATATATATATATATCATGTTCCATAAATTCCGTTGCGGGTATTTATAGCTATTGTGTGCTTATGGGTTTCTTATGGCATGTATAGGAACAAATAGGGATAAAGCTTGGTTCTCTCGGGCCTTGTCGGCTATGAGTGCCAATCATGCCTCGTTGGGATTCGGGGCGTGACAGATAAGTGGTCAGCCACTTGATTCTCAGTCCTCTTTCGGTCCTTGACCTTAAAGTCAAATTTCTGCAATAAAAGTATCCAACAAATCAACCTCTACTTCGCATCGTTCTTTGCCATAAAGTACCTAAGAACTGCGTGGTCAGTATGCACAATCACTTTTGTGCCAAGCAAATAAGATCAAAATTTCTCAAATGCGAACACCACAATAAGCAATTCTTGTTCGGTTATGGTATAATTCTTCTGATCCAGGTTAAGTGCTTTGCTATCATAGTAGATGGGATGTAAGATCTTCTCCCACGTTTGGCCTAGGACTGCACCTAATGCCACACTACTAGCATCGCATATAACCTCGAATGGCATGGACCAATCAGTCGACACAATAATAAGAGCTGAAATCAACTTCTCTTTCAAGCACTCAAATGCCTTCATAGTGTCCTCCACCATTGTGTCCTTTACAGTGTCCTTCAAACATGCATCATCAAACACAAACTTCACCTTCTTTTCTAATAACTTGCACAAAGGATGTGCAACTTTTGAGAAGTCCTTGATGAATCTATGATAGAATCACGTATGCCCCAAAAAGCTATGAATACCCTTCACAAAAATTGGTGGAGGCAATTTTTCAATCACCTCAACCTTCATCTTGTCAACTTCAATCCCCTTCTTCAAAATCTTGTGACCAAGCACTATCCCTTCTTTTACCATGAAGTGACATTTTTACCAGTTTAACACCAAGTTGCAGTCCTCAGACCTCCTCAAGACACTAGCAAGATGGGCCAAACAATCCTTAAATGAGTCACCAACAATCAAGAAGTCATCCATAAATACCTCAATAAAGTACTCCACTATGTCAGAAAAGATGGCCATCATGCCAAGCTAGAAAGTTAATGGCGCATTACACAGACCAAAAGGCATTCTCTTGAATATGAACGTCCCATATGGACAAGTGAAAGTGGTCTTCTTTTGATCCTCCAGAGCAATAGAAATCTGATTGTAACCCAAGTAACTATAAAGTAACTATCAAGAAAATAATACCATCCTCTACCAGCAAGACGATCTAATATCTAATCCATAAAAGGAATTGGAAAGTGATCCTTCTTGGTCCATGCATTTAATTTCCTGTAGTTCATGCATACACGCCACGCGGTGATCGGCCTCACAGGAATAAACTCATTCTTCTCATTTGGAACCACGGTGATTCCACCCTTTTTAGGCACTCATTGGACTGAGCTCACCTATTTGATGTCGACAAAAGGATAAACCACCCTTGTGTCCAACCACTTGATGATTTCCTTCTTCACTACCTTTTGCATAGGCAGATTTAATCTTCGTTGATGGTTAATGCTAGACATACAATCCATGTCAAGTTGGATTTGTGTGTGCAAATTCCAGGTAGAATCCCAATGATGTCAGTAATGGACCGTCCAATGGCCCTCTTAAACCACTTTAAAATACACACGAAAGCCTCAACTTGTCAATTTACCAAATTAGCTGTAATAATAACCGATAAAGTATTTTTGACTCCCAGAAATGTGTAACAAAGATAAGATAGTAGTGCCTTGAGCTCCAAGACTGGAGGATCCTCAATAGAAGGCCTAGCTAGAGGGGTCACTCTATTTTTCAAATCAAGATCTAACTTCTTTGGTGCAAAACTATATGAACCCCTACCATCGAGTGTGCTTATTATCTCATCATAGCTTTTAATATTATCAGCCTTAAAATTCATAATTGCCACTGTAAGTGCCTTGACTCAAAGCCTCTCCTCAATAGGAGCTATCAATGCATCCTTATCAAATGTATCAATCATAGAAATCACACACATATCTTTTGGTTGCTTCACGAATTTGCATTCATTGAAGGTAACCTATTCGTTAAACTTTATCTTTCCAGTCTCTATATCAACCAACACACGTCCAATCGCAAGGAATGGTCTCCCCAAAATAATGGGAACTTCAAAGTAAACCTCACAGTCAAGGATGACAAAATCAGCTGGAAATATGAAGGATGCAACCTTTACCAAAACATCACACAAGATTCCCATGGGTTTCTTCACTGTGTGGTCCTCCATGAAAAGTCTCATCGAAGTTGGTTTGGGTGATCCCAACCCCAACTGTCTATAAACTGCTAGCAGCATCAAATTAATGCTAGTTGTTGACACCTAATTTTTTCCCTCCCCTACTAAATTTAATCCTGAGTTTCTTTGATTTTAGATAAAATTAAAATATTTATTTATCCGGATAAATACTTTCTAAAATATTTATTTGGGTTAGTTTTGTCATTTAAGTGACGAATTATATGTTTTTGTATTCATGGATACGAGATCGTATAATTTTGGTCGCTTAAATAATCATTTTATCAAATGTTCAAGTTTTAATCGAAATCCTATCTTGAAATTAATTCAAATAGGTAAAATCTTGACTTAAATATATTTTGCTTTTAAATATAATTTATTTGGAAAATATTTGTTTGATTTTGTGAAATCAAGAAACTCGAGATTAAATCGGTGCCTAACTCGTGTTAGATCGCGATTCAATTTAGCCAAACCCATTTAATTTGGCCTCAATCAAAATCAAATTGGCCATAACTGCAATACAATTGGCCTTGGCCGATTTCAATTTGGCTATCCTTAAATGGATTTGGCTAAATTCTTAACAATTCGGCTATTTAAATAATAGCCTAACCTTCCTAATCTCTACCCACAACAGCCTGACCCAAGCCCAATCCTATCTCACTTGACCCGGCCCAAAATCTTTAATTTCCCCAAATCAGTCACATTATACACATAGACCTATACATACATATATACACCACACGCACACATGCGCCCCTTTCTCCCTCCTCTTTCTCTCTCCCCGCTTTCTCTCCTCTTTCCTCTCCAACAACGACAACAACCACCAGTACACTACCGTCAACCAACAAAACTCCGTCAAACCAAAAGCAGCAACAACAACTTCAAACGACACCCAAAATCAACCAAACGGTTCTAATCCTCCATTAACCCTCAAGATTCTGTCATTGAAGGGTCCAAAATCCAGCTCATCTCCTCCAACGTTCGAATCCCCTCAAATCCGTGAATTCGTACTGTTATAGTACAGTGTTGTGCGATTCTAATAGGTTGTGGAAGGAACTCATTTTCCCCCCAAAACTCCCAAAATGAATTCTGCCCAAAATTTCATCCAAGTTCATCCGATCCAAAGCTGAAAACTCAATTCTTATCTAATTTTGAATTTCAAAAATTTTCCAATTCGTTATTCCCAAATTACCCCTGCGTTTTGCCCCCAAATCAGGTCCCATTTTGCCTATAAATAGAAAGTGTGGGTTGAGGGTTGAAGGGTGGATTTTTTGGGGAAAAATTGGGGATTCGGGAGGCGCACGCTTCTAATCCCACGTAACCAAGAAATCCGGGGAGAAACAAGACTCGAAAACTCAATTCCGGCAAAAAGATAAACTCCGACAAGTTGGAATTAAAACTCCAGTGGTGGAAGTCCATCGTCGAAGCTCGTAATCCCAATTCGCTGCCCCAAAAAAGGTGAACACTTCATCTCTTTTGTATTTTCTGTGTTTGGGTGTCAAAAAGTGTAAAACTTTACCACTATTATGAATTTCGCATTTGAATACGAGAATTTGTTTGGGTTGGTTTTGTATGCGAGAATGCTTGTTTGATATTGGTGAGGTTCTTAGATTGGGAGTTATCACTTATGTGTAAAAGAAAAGGCTTAAGATGTGTTTGATTTTTTTTTTTTTTTTCTCGTAGGTATTTAGATTCCAAATACATTCGGCAGATTTTTCTCTTTATTGTAAATGGTGGTTGGGCTCAAGTAATAGTGGTGTTGTTATAATTCGAGTATGCTTGATTGGAAATTATGCTTGATTGGAAATTATTAATAACCTTCTTGATCCATAATATCGAGTAAGGATCGTTAAAGGATGTATGAAGGCAAATCTTTTGGGATTACTTTCTAGTTTCTTCCCAAAGAACAGAACTTTAAAAACGAAATAGAGTTTCGCAATAACCCATTTCCCCCCAAAGGTTCACCTTCGATTTGGAGATTATGAAGTTTATGTGACTATACGTGTTAAATCTCAAGTTTTCGATCCTTTATTTTTACCTGAAAACTGTAGCATCAAGTATGAATTAGTTGTGCGATAAAGAGTTATATGCTTAATCAGTTCTGCCCGTAATTTCATAGGGAAACAATGTTTAGTGTCTCGATCAATTGGTTATGTGACATGTTTGTTATTGCAATCTAAATGTGTTTTTTGAATTAAAGGACTCTTCAAAGATCCTCTTGGTTCACATTATCAAATAGGATCTGGTAAAGAGGATTGAGACTTTGAGAGCTCACCTTTGTAAAATTTAAAACTTGGTGTAATTTGTTTGAATCAGGGAGAAAAGATGGTCATTGAGTCTGGTCGAGCTAAAGGAGGAGCTTTGAACAAGTCAGTTTGGCTCTTCCTAAATGCTCCCAGGATCAAAAACCCCACTTCTCATTTGGCTCGTACAAATTGGCCTTCGTCGTGTCTTCAATGCTGTTTTAGCCAATCTTTTCTATTGGTCAGATACTAGTCTTTGTGGCCGCAACTGTTTGAAATCATCTGGACGTTAAGTAGTTATTCAATAATTTATTTTATTTTTTATTTTTTTCTTCTGTTCAGTTCATCATTTATTGTTCTTGCTGATTGCCTAAAGAATGGAGTGTAGTTATGCTATAGCGAGGCTTGAATAAATTCTTTTATGAGTGAATGGTTATAAGGATTTCCTTTCTAGTGACTTGTGTCTGTCATGTTTGGATAGAATCAGCTCTTTGAATATTGGAAAATGATTGTAATGCTTTGTGAATATCGATCCCAAACAGCCCTATCTTAGACATGAATAAATAGCTATCCCAGTCTTTGTGTTTCGATAAGTGCATAAAGTGCATAACTTAGTTGATTCTATGCCTTGTTTTGAATATAAATTGTACTAGTCAATTAGTCCTCTTCTCCACTTCCCTGGTATGATAAGTCATGCTCGGTTACATTTGCGTTGGTTCGTTCTTAGATTTAGTTAGGCCCCCTTGACTGCATTTGACAAGTTTCCATACCCAGAATTTGAGTATTTCTATTGTTTCAACCTCTTTGAATAGGTGACCGGTGACATGAAATTATGTGTGTATGTTTTCCTGGAAGATGAATCCATAGACTTGCAAATCTGTTCATTTTTCCTTGGTGATCAAGTGTGAATTTATTTGGTTGCAATCCTCTTCTTATGTTTATAAGAAACCTTGATTAGCTCTTATTTTATCATGATTGAAATTTATAAAAAATCTGATGTTGTTTTTCTTAGCCAAGAATGTGTGTAAATGTTACTTTCTATCTTAAATCTTTTCTAATATTTTGGATTTGATAGTAATCTTTTCTTTCTTTCCTTTTACGCATGTGAACTTATGTGAGTCCTAGCGGATTCTCACCCCTGCATTTCGTTAGGCTAGGCCTAACATCCGAGTCGAAACCTCAAGACCCAAAAAATGGGTAAAAGTCAAAATTGAAGAATATGTAGCTAAAAGCGCTACATAAGGAAGCTAGTTTACAAGGTCGAAGACGAAGGCGAGAAAAATTGAAATAGGCTAAAAAGCCTATAAAAAATTAAGGATCAAAGCCGGGAAGGTCCAAACGGGTTCAAAATCCGTTTCTCTTAACTTCTCTCTTTTATTTATTTATTTGTAATTCATGTTTGATTTATTTGTATGTAATTAAACTCTTAAATTTGGTTAAATTGAAATAAAGTCCCCTTCGAGTTGGCATTTTTGCCTTATCTTTTTATTATTATTTTTCTTTTGTCATTTATCATATAGTCTTGTCTTGGGAATAGCCCTTTATAAATAAACCTTAAAAAATCAAAATGGCGTTTACTTTTGTTCATGTTACAAGTGGTTTATTCAAGTTAAAAGTGATCTTTTCCAACTTCAAATATTATTTCTCTTGAAAAATCCAAAATGTTTAATTAATCGGATACTTGTCTCGATTTGGCATTTTTCATAAATAGTCTTATCTTGCAAAATATTGTTTTCTCCTTTGATTAAAAAGTCGACTCTTAATTTATTTTTTCATAAAATAATATGTTTTTCTCTTAAGTTCGGTAAAAAATTTAATTTAGGTTAAATAGACTGTTCTTTAATTTAAATAAACTATTTTTCACCTAAATGGAATAGGTGCCATATTTGCAAATAAATTCAAGATTTTATAAAGTTAACCATATTTTTTAAATTGGGTCATTTTTACAAATCAGTCAAATCGTCTTTTGGTCAACCGCTTTCGCGGACGCTTCTTGAGTGCCTTAAAAACCTTCTCAAGGCGTTACCAGAATCCTTACCCATTTTCTCTAATTTTAAAGATTTGTTTCTGTTTTCGAGTTCTTTAAAATTCTTTAAGTTTTTCTTGATATTTTCTATAAAAAATGAAGTGGCGACTCTGTACTTTCTTAAATTATTTCGAAATATTATTTTAAGTTTTGAAATAGTTTAAAAAGTCAAAACCAATGTTTTCAAATCCCTTCGAGCCTATAGAAAAAGGGGATAAAACACTAGTACCCAAATCACACAAAGCTTTTGTAAAGTCGAAAGACCCAATAGTGCATGGAATTGTAAATGCTCCAGGATCTTTCTTCTTATCAACTAGCAATTGAGAGGCGATTACACTATAATGGTGCATATTATCGACCGGCTCAAAACTTACAGTCCTCTTTTCAGTCACCAAATCCTTCATAAACTTTGCATAACCTGACATTTGTTTCAGAGCCTCAACTAGAGGGATATTCAATAACATCTATTTCAGCATAGAGATAAACTTTTAGTACTTTACCTCTTCAACTTTCTTCTTTAGGCTTTGCAGAAAAAGGAGGAAAAAGTAGTAGAATGGGAGTCAATACTTTTGGGACCTCTTTTTTCTTTCCCTTTCTTGCCTTGATCTCATATTCATCAACTAGAAGCTTCTCAGGTGCATCTTCAGCTACCACTAAGTCTTCAGATTTGGCCACTTTCTCATCATCGATGATCACTAATTTTACCTTATTCTCAGCAACCACGGGCATAGGTGGATCAACGGTCATCTTACCACTCCTTGTAGTAATAGCCAAGCAATGACTATCATTTTTTTCATCTTACCACTCCTTATAGTAATAGCCAAGTAATGACTATCATTTTTTGGATTCTTGATGATATTGCTTGGAAGGGTACACTACTGACGCTAATTCAATGCGACGTATATTTGACCAAACTATTGCTCAAGCTGCTTAATAGCGATAGCATGTGATTCAACTTTTTGACTCATTTTCGAAATATCTACCCTAATATCCTTAAGGCAGTCTTCATTTTCTCTACCCATTTTACAATTTTTGCAAGCATGTCTTCCATCCTCTGATTGCTTGAACTTGTATCTCGATTTCTAGGTCGAATATAGATGCCACTTTTCTCCATATAATCATCCTTTCTCCTCCAATCTCCATCTCATTCTCTACTCCTATCTCTATATCCAGACCTGTTGTACTTGTTATCTCTATAGTAGTTCCGACCTTGATTCCCTTACCTACAGTTCTAATTGTCTTGATTAGTCCCTTGAACCTTGGATCAAAAACCCACCACCTCTCTATCTAGATACGTTGTCTCCTCCTCAGAATTATACTCATAGTGCCTTAGTACCTTACCTTGCGAACCAACCACATTCACCTTTTCTGCCCCCGCTGCTGTAAATTACTTAGTGAGCAAATCAATCTCAGTCCTCAGTTGTGCTACCTCTTAAGCTACTGACTTATCTAATGCTCTCTGCTCTACGGATGCCCCAATCTTATAAGAGCCTGTGGGTCTGTCCGTATCTTGAGTATGCCAACCTCGGTTGGTTTTCTTGATCTGATCTAGAATCTCAGAAGCGTGCTCCCAATGTAGACTCATGAATTCCCCAACAGTGATAGTGTCTGCTACAACCTTGGTGTTTGAATTCAAGGCTCTGTAGAAAATCTTAAGCAAGTTTCTACCAGTCATCTTGTGATTTGGGACATTTTATAACTTTTTCGTGAACCTCAACCAAGTATCATGTAATGCCTTTGAGTGTAAATGCATGAAGTTGTAAATTGCACCTTTCAACTGCAACATTCTGGAAGATGGAAAAAAATCTATCCGAAAATTGAGTCCTAAACTTATTCCAAGTAGTGATCAATCATGGGTTAATTCTGCCAACCATAATGTAGCCTCTCCCGTCAGAGAGAAAGGAAAAAGCTACAGTCTAATCACCTCTTAGCTCACTCCAGGTAGATCATAGGAAGTGTAAATCCCTACGAATTTCATCACATGCATATTTGTATCATCAATAGGAAGGCCTGAGAACACCCCTTCAAGTTCAGCATGTGTATCATATTGCTGGTGATGTCAAACTTAGTTCTTGGAGGCAATTCTGATGGGATAATGACACCTATTTTAATTAGCTCCAAATAATCTAAATCTTCTTCCATATCCTCATAGTAAAGGAGATACTGTTGTTGAGGTTGTTGCCCCCTATACCTCCTCTTCCATTCTCACTATCAAGTACAGCTAGATAGTTACCTTCATCTTGTTTAGCCCTTTCTTCCCTAGCTGCCCGCCTGGCATCTACTTGCCTAGAATTTTCCTCAGCCATCAGTCGAGTAGTGGTCTACTCTGCAGTCTCTTGACCATCATACTATTGTGCTGGTTGATTTAAGATTGTCGCATCAGCATGAGCTCCCTTGTGAAAAACTCTTTGATTATGAACTCATTCATTCACTATCCTTCTATTAACTCTTAGAGTCCTTTCAATTTTTGTATTAAGTGGAATCAGGAAATTTCCTTGACTTCGCATGTTGGGAATACATTGGTGTGTGTGCCCTAGAAACAACAAAAAAAGTAAATCAGGAAATAGAAACCAACAATCTGATAAACTCAATCAATCAACTCCTTAACCGTATTCCCCAACAACGATGCCAAAATTTGATGTCACCCAAATGACACCTTCAAACAAAGTATAAATCTGTCATTGATCAAATATAGAACCCAATTAGTTTGGAGTAGATCCCATAGGGAATAGATCAAAATATCAATCAAGATGTATGTCTAAGCAATCAATAACAATCTCCAGTAAAAGAGGGGATTTTGTAAATAAAGAATTTAGTAGTAACAATTGTTGATTTGTTGGATTTGCAATCAGTATGAGAGAGACACTAGGATTGTGTTCCCCAATAACTTCATAACTCCATAGGCTCTTCGTATTTAGTGATCTCTTGTTGTGCTCGGCATGCAGAATCGATAGGTTATGTATCATCTAACCGATAATGTTATGCCCCTTGTAGATGACTATCCCCAAGTGCAAAGGTTCATGTGTCATAGGTTTTGCATTACTAGCCCCTATATATGATCCCAATTTAGTCTTTCTAGTTTACTAATTAAAGCCTAATTAAATAGAGGGTGGTAGCTCTAAGTCTTGTTGTTGATTCTCTTTTCCCATCCGATTATCCTTGCTAAAGTAAAGTCCAGAGTAGAGATAAGATGAGTCCTAACATTGCACACCGTCAGAAAACAATCAAATCAAATAGAATTAACAATGAATTCCCAAACACCCTTTGAGAATCACCTCGTACTATAAACATTACTTTGTTAATCCGTCATAGTTTCCACAATCCTAGTTGTGGTGTTTAGCTACTCATAATTGCAAGAACACAAGAAGAATTCTAATAAGAAAGCATAATTATGAACTCACAATAATAAGATGAAAAACTCCAAAATCTCACTTTGAATTAAAATCCTAAAAATCGATGTTTGCAATTCCAAGAACAAAAATATGCCTTGAAACCTTAAACAATGTAATAGGTCGTAATAATGTGTAAACTGGTAAAAACGATCCAATAGGAGTATTTATAGACAAAATAAAACCTATCCTAAACATCACATGATTTGTTGAGTCGGTGCCTCTGACGAGTGAAGGTACGATCGTGGTTTGATTCCATGATCGTCCTTGGTACTCGTATGTTTGATATGGACTTTGTCATCTCACAGATCATGTTGGTATGATACTTATTACAAGTTTGTGGCTTCTATGTACAATTGTGCTTTCTCTCGTATGATCCTCTTACACTTTAACTTCTACAAACTTCAACACTGAACTTCATTCCCACGATACCTTGGTACGATCGTGACTTCGAGGCACTATCGTGGGAAACCATCATCTGATCTTCTTCACTTAACATCTGCAACACTGTTTTTAGGTCCTCTTCCTACAATCAGATTGTACGATCGTAACATCAATGTATGATCGTGGGAAGCTCTCGTCTGTTTGACACCTGAGAGTCCATCCTCTGCTTCAACCCACGATGGCATGTTACGATCGTGGTAAGATTGCATTGTCGTGCAATTAGTCGTCTGATGCCTTTTATGTCCAAAAATCAGCACTTTACTTCTCCGAACTGGTTTGATCTACAAATATCTAAAAACACATTCTATCCACATAAAAGTACCTTCGTACTTGCAAATATCCATCGTTTTAGGCATCGAAAGTGCCGTAAGTTCATGACACATTATTTTTACATAATCAAAGAATTAATTAATTAATTAATGATAAGAGGGAGTTGCTCAATCGAATGATAACGATCCCTCACCTTCAACCCTCAAGTTATGGGTTCGAGTCACCAAAGAAGCAAAACAGAGGCGGAAGCTCCTAAAGAGAGGTAAAAAAAGAATTAATTGTTTTTTTTTTTTTGAGAAATTGCCTTTGATTTAATAAATGTAGTTTTACACGATTAAAGTGCCACTCTCCTTCTTTTCTTTTTTTTTCAAGGAATTGATTAAGGGTAAAACACTTCTTATTTTATAGGAGCGAGTAATGTTTTTTAAAAGGTGTGTCCAAGCTAAAGGTATCAATTATTTTGAAATGGAGGGAATCAAGTTTTGTGTGTGAAAGTCCCAAAAACTTGCTTATTTTTGAAACTTGAAAGTTCTTCCAAGAAAGATTTTCAAAATCTAATCCAAAATCTATGGTCAAACAAATATTTAAAGATAAATTCTAAAATTATCTCTATCTATACTATATTAAAAGTGTGAAGGTCCTTACAAATGTTGTTTGAACTTTTTACCCTTCATTAAAAGACTGCACAATAGACAAAATCGTCATTTACTATTTTTTTCATATATAAAAATAGTATTTAATTATTTTTGTAATAATTAAGCAAAATCATTTAATTGTTTTCTTTGTAGACTTAGGTTTTACAAATTTACTATAACTAATAATCATTATTAAGGTAACTCTCTTTTATTTTTCTATTAGGATTCACAAAATTCTTTTCCTATTGAATCATAGGTTGTACAAGAATTGGGCTCCAAGCAATACAAATCACACGGCAAAAGAGAGTCCTAATTGGCCATGGATTTTTTAAAAAAGTCAATTATTTAGAACAAATAAAATTGTCCTCACAGAATTAATTTATTGTTTTCTTAAAACAAGGATCCTAACGTGACTTAGAAGAAGAAAAACATTACCTTAAATAATTTTATTACCATCAAACAGAAGTCTTCAACTTGCCATAATTAACATATTTCTATAATTAAGAAATTTTAATATTTAGAATTTTTAAATCAATTAAGACTTTACCTTATATAATTTTTTCCTTATTTAAAATATCTGGAAACTTATATCTCATACGAAATACTTGGTTAGTGTGGAATACAAACATCACTCTTTGAGATTAGTTCATTCAATTCAAATACTTATACGAATTGTTAAAGTAAAGTTATTGTATTAAGTTATTAATTAAAACTTCAATAGAAAACAATTACATATTTGATTTATATCTATTTCTTCTATATAAAAGCATAATGTTCCTCTATAAAATGTTTATATTTTTGTCTTGATTTTATTTAAACATTAAACATTAAACAATAATATTTTTAGTAATGTTTAAATCACATGAATGATAAGTGAATAAGAAGTTAACAGTCCTATTTTAATTCTCCACATTTAATATTTTAAATATCATCATCATTATATACTAATCCCTCCATTTCGTTCTACTCCCCTCTGACTAAAAATATTTATTTTAATTTAATTATTCAACTTATGAAATCAAAATTTTTTTATTATGTTCTTCTAATTATAGCTCTATCATTAAATGATTATATGTGTATAACACTCAAATTTATATTCTTAAAACATAATTAATAAGTATAATTTAGTAAAATAAACTCCGAATAAATATTTTCTTAAAGCTTGTATGTCAAGTCAAGGGTTAACTATTTTGAAACGGAAGGAATATATTAGTGGGAAGTCCTTCAAAAATAAATGATTTCTTGGGTCATAACTTTTATAAAGTAAATTAACCAATAATGGTGATGTCCGAAAACATAACAGAAAACTTCAAATGTCACAGAAATAAATCTGAAGATCATTTATGAGTACTCTTTTTGCTGCAGTAACGCCTTTTTCTCTTAATCAATGAATTAAAACATTTGAAACAATAACCCTTTCAAGTTTAAACAACTTAAACATTAGAGCACACATGAAGAGACTGAGGAAGTTAGAACATATGACCAGATAGAGATAGTATCAATATTTAATTGTGAAGCAACGACGAAACCTAATGACTATTGGTCTTAAATTCTTCCTCTTGGCAGCGGTAGAATTGATCTTCTTCTCCATCATCTTTAGTTTCACGTACATAATGGAGACATAACAATTGATAACTTATTCTTTCATACTTTAAGGTTTAGTTGCTATAATAATATTTTTCTTTTGTGATATTTTTATTTATTTTTTGTTCTGCAATAATTACTATATAGTCTCTCTTTTTTTTTTTTTTTTTTTTTAATATTCATATGGTTGAGTCGAAGCAAGATTGATCATATGACTTCTGCTAGCATTTGGGTTGACCATGATGAGATTCAATATATGTATCAGTTTAATTTTTACTTTTCATGCATAATAATCAATTTTATAAGGTAAATGTTTTTATTACATGCATATATTTTATTTAACCAGATGCCACTAAATTAGCATAAGTTTGCAAGATTTCCTGAACCTTCTATTTACGCGTTGCTACTTTTTTGTAAGCTTTGATTTTTATTTTATAGCACAGAGAAAGTCAAATAATATATGTACCATTTCTTTATACTTCAAAATTTATTATTTGCATTACAAAATTTAAGTATATTAAGTATTTAGGGATAAACGTGCAACGCACGTTCTCATAGACTAGTTATATTAAAAGTGTGAAGAGCCTTATAAATGTTGTTTGAACTTTTTGCCCTTCATTAAAATTGTCTTTTTACAATTTTCTTCAATTACTATTTTATTAAATAAAGGACTCCTAAAATATATGGGAAGAAAATAAAATAAATTTATGGAAATAAATAAATATATGAGTCCTAAATATACCATAACTAGAATTCTAAATTCTAAAATAAATACATCGCCATAATTACTTCGAGCTAAACGTAAAAAGGAGGCTCGTGAAGTTACAAGGATCTCGTGCTTTCTAGGTATCAACGAAGTTTTGCATCTTTTTTATTGAGTTTACACTTTTACTCAATCCATGAAAGAGATAGTTGATTTAGTTATGTTTTGGTTGATTTATGAAGATTTTTACTTTTGTAAACTCATCTTTTGCTTGAAAAATATTGTTTATGGTCATCATTATGATTTGTTCTTTTTGGGTTTTCTATTTCATTGTGTAATCAAGATTTTAACTTTGTATGAGGTTTCTTTAATTGTTCATGTATGAATTAGTGTTCCATTTCAATTTGTTAATTTTGCTTCAGCTTGCTTCATTATGTTTAATTAATATTGCTCGAAGAATGTGTCACAGCAAGAATCTTTTTCTAGATGCGTTTTTCCTGTTTTTAGTTTACCAAGTCACACTATTCTATTGGTGACATTATTGATTTCATAATAATCATACTCATTTAAAATTTTGCGTGCTTTGTAAGTAGTTATAATCATACCATAATTGAAACATCTAAATAAACTAATGTTACATCATGGTACTTAGCAAATAATTAGTCAAAATTCTTATGTGTAATGCATTAACATACAAAAATGTAATGTTAGTTAAAATATGTTGAACAAGTAATTGAGAAAATTAATAAGGGGTGCAAATTGACTAATATGACCTTGTTTAATCTTTGATTAGATGAATCTTCTTCAATTAATATGGATATAGTTGGAAAAAAAGTGGTTAATTATCTCCGAAATTCTTAAATATGCCAACTATTTTGAGACAAATTTTCTTTACCAAACATGCCAAGTAATTTGAGACGGAGGAAGTATGTACCAAGTGTAGAGCAGGGGCGTAATTGTTACTGTATGTGGTAGTTAGAAAGGTTGTTAAGGTTGTTAATACTTAATAGTAGCAGTTACACTGTTAGTAAAGTTGTCAGGAGAGATTAGCAGTCAACTACACTTTATACTTGCAAGTTGCAACATGTAACATGACAAATTATTTATTAGCTTGGTTTCATATAGCCATTCTTCGTTGTTTGTTGCTTCCTAGAAACTGTTTTTCCATTCTGCAAGTCTTTCTAAATAGGAACTTATAAGGTAGTTGGTTGCTTGCTAATAGACTTGGGTGTTTTCTCACTTTATTATTCGTTTATTTATTTTTTCCCATGCGAAAATTATATGTTGCAGTTAATACATGTTCTACTTTGAGTTCTTCCAAGTTCCCTGGTTCATTGAATTGATTATTTGTGAGTTTATGTATGTTGAGTTTCAATGTTCTGATTCCTTGTATGCATCACATTGTGCCTTGAGATGGTTCAGACATGTGAAGAGGAGGTGCGAGGATGGGCCAGTTAGAAGGTGCAAGAGGTTGTTTGTAGTTAGGAGTGGTAGAGGTAGGATGAAGAAGACCTAGGGGGAGATGATTAGACAAGACATGAAACAACTTCAACTGGCTGAGGACATGACTTTAGTTAGGAAGGCATGGAGATCGTGGATTAGGTTAGTAGGTAGCTGAGTGTTGTCGCATTCTATGTGGTAGAGGGAGTGTGCTAGTCTCCTCTCCTTTTATCCTTTTAGTAGTATTATTTAGTTATTGCATAGTGTTCTATTCTTCAATGAGTATTGTTGTCTGTTGCTGCATTTATTTTGTATCTTGCTACTTTTATTATACTTCGCTTTTGAGCCAAGGGTCTTTTGGAAATGGCTTGTGTACATCCTATATACCCTCCCTAGACCTCACTTGTGGAACTACCGTGGTGATGTTGTTGTAGTACATACTTGCTTAAATCTTTTGCACTTACACTGGGTAGAACTCCATATGTCATACAAGTGAGATGCTTATAAGAGTTTAATTATCACTTGATACATTTTTTTTTTGAGAAAGGTAACTTAGTTTATCACTTGATACATTTTCCTTCTCCCCTTTCCACTAAAGGACTGCACCTCTTCCCTCCCTCTTTGCCTTTATTCCATGAAAATTTTGCACCTCACACCTGCTTTTGCTGCTTGACACCACACATAGAATTGTCTTCCTTTCTTCTTCTTCTCTGTTCCTTATTTCTTCCTTCCTTCACAGCTTGAATGAAAGCACCAATGCACTAAATCAAACCTCCAACCAAACCATGCTAAAGCAATTAATAAAGGTATCCAGAGAAGTGGAAAGTGTTTTTTGTTTTTGCTTTGCGAGGTGTATGTAATATGTGTGTGGAGTTTTTTTTTTCTTCTTTTCGAAGATGGAGGAGAAGAAAAATTGTATATTGGGGGCTGGTTGGATTGTACCGGGAATGGAAGGCCTGATAAATTGAACAAGTCTAAGAGTGAGTCATCATGAGGTTGTCCAATCTAGGTAGAATTGGTGAAGTTATATATATATATATATATATATATATATATATATCTCAAAAGTGTGAAGGGCAAAGAAAATGTATTAAAACTAAAATATGTTTGGTCCAAAGAAAATAGACAAACGCCCAAAATAAATAGGATTGATTTTCTTTCCCTATTTTAATATGGACAACCCTTTTTTTAGGTAGGGACCTGGGTTTAATTTGGGGGTTGTCTACCTTGGTTAGGTTTTTGTTTTGTTTTTGATCTTTAATCAATGCATGATGTTGACAGAACTTATACATAAAAGGCGGTATAGCCTGTATAGAATTCATGGTCATTGTTACTTCACATATCAAACAGTCCACCAAGTACATATAGAACTCCATAAAAGTATCAAATTAACATTAGTAAAAGAATTAAATTTTCATTCTAGCCAGTTTAGTTTTGCATTGGTTACCTCTTTAACATCTTCTATGTCTTTTGAACTTTGGAACGACATGGATATACTGCCTTTATGCATCCAAGTGATTGTAGGAGTCCTAAACACATATAAAGAAAGGTGGAATTCAACTATGATAGTACAAAAATGTCAAAATTTGAAAATATGGATGCCTTTTGTTTTTGTTTTTTCCTATTTTATTTGTCTCTTGAACCTCTGAAAATAAGATTAGAGGTTCACTTAATGGTTGGTTGGGGGAGGGAGGGTGTAAGTTTTCAAATTTGATTCTCGAGGTTATATTTTTATTGAAGTTAAACTTTTACTTTGGTATCTTTACACAACTCTATTGTTTTGATAATGTTAAGTCTCGGTATGATGTCGACTTTTGCTCTTGCCGCAAGAGTAGGGATAAGTTATGTGTACATGTATGTTATTATTGTTGCAGAAATTAGATGCTATTATAGGCCCTACAATGACTAGGGCTTTTCTTTGGACCTCCACCTATCTATATTTTATCGAGTAAAGCAAGTACTATGTCTATGATTTGGATAAATATTTTGTTGCCCGTGGTATTGTTAGTTTGTCCATTAAAAGATTTTTTTAATGCAATATGGACTTTAGGAATACTTAAAGTACTATTCCAATTTATTACATTATGGGCGGGGCTTTTGACTATTTGAGAAGTTAAGGTCATATTATAACTTTCTATAATAAAAGTTGATAATAATCTTAAAAGAATTGTAAATAGTTTTGTCTGGTTCCATTTTTTTGCTACTGACCTAAAAACGTATGGTCAAAAGAAAGTTTGTTTGAATCTCGAAATTCAAAAGGTACCACGTAAATTGGAATGAAGAGAGTACTTTGGTAATATGTAATGTCTAAACATATAAATATATATTTTTAGTATTACGAGTTGAATTTGTATATCCTCTATATCTTAAACTTTTATACCAACTTTTCATCATCCTTTCGTTATCCTATTTTTTTGTTTTTTGTTGTAGACTTCAGAGAATTTCACATCTCACTTAAGTTAATTTTTATACAAGTTTATACATACTTCATATATTTCCCAATAAATAGCATAGCATAACCACAACCCTATGAACACTAACTTTTTTATGTGAAATTTAGTTCTAAAATTGTTGCATGCCCATAGCATATTTGTTTTCAAAAATTTGGGACTCTTTTTTATACATGTGCATTAGATAAGAGGGTATAGGGGTAACAGATTAGGGTAGAAGGTTAAATTCTTTTTGATTTATCAATTATATTTTTTGTAATGTCGTAACTTTTATGTGCAATTTAGTTCTTATGTTGTTGCATGCCCATAGTATATTTGTTTTAAGAAATTTGTAATTCTTTTTTATACAGGTGCATTAGATAGGAGGGTATGAAGGTCACAGATTAGGGTAGGATGTTAGTAGGTAGTGATGCTTTGATTTGCTTTTCAGCAGGTTTAAGTTTGATGGGAGTCTAGAAGCATTGTGTCTGTCATTGTTTTAGCCTCATACATGTATTTTCTTGCTTTTGATGTCTATTACCATCTATTGTATATTGTGTTTCAGTTAACCACATTATTTCGTGCATTATTTCTCTAAATACTCTTCACTGGTTTCCTTACTAATTGACATGTTTTCTTCACTGTCGTATTTCCTTTCCGTAATATATATTTTCTTAATACGGGGTACTAACGTCGATCTCTTCATTGCAGTGATTTCTTGGAGCAGAGCAAAGAATAGTTTTATTGTTAGAAATTCTCATAAATCCTCCACCACATTAATACCTAGGTATTCAAGCACAATAGTTTTTTCAATTTCATTTACCAGCTTAAAACATATGTAAGCATCTTTTTACTTCTAATCCATACCTAATAATGCTATTCCGTTCTAGATTATGAATATTTTCTATGTGTTAGCTTCAGTTTGATTGATTAGGGTTTCTAAATAGCTCAATTCAGAATTTTATGTTGAATTATATTAAGAATAATGTCTGGGTGATGATCAGTTAAAATTCACGTTACCCTAAACTAGTAATCTAAAATTCATGGTCAAAGAATATTTAAAGATGGATTTTTAAAATTTGATCCAAAATCTATGGTCAAACAAATATTTAAAGATAAATTTTAACATTCTAATCTAAAATGTACAGTCAAAGAAATATTTAAAGATGAATTTTCAAATTTTGATCCAAAATGTATGGTCAAACAAATAATGTATGGTTAAATTCTTTTTGATTTATCAATTATATTTTTTGTAATGTCGTAACTTTTATGTGCAATTTAGTTCTTATGTTGTTGCATGCCCGTAGTATATTTGTTTTAAGAAATTTGTAATTCTTTTTTATACAGGTGCATTAGATTGGAGGGTATGAAGGTCATAGATTAGGGTAGAATGTTAGTAGGTAGTGATGCTTTGATTTGCTTTTCAGCAGGTTTTTAGCCTCATACATGTATTTTCTTGCTTTTGATGTCTATTACCATCTATTGTATATTGTGTTTCAGTTAACCACATTATTTCGTGCATTATTTCTCTAAATACTCTTCACTGGTTTCCTTACTAATTGACATGTTTTCTTCACTGTCGTATTTTCTTTCCGTAATATATATTTTCTTAATACGGGGTACTAACGTCGATCTCTTCATTGCAGTGATTTCTTGGAGCAGAGCAAAGAATAGTTTTATTGTTAGAAATTCTCATAAATCCTCCACCACATTAATACCTAGGTATTCAAGCACAATAGTTTTTTCAGTTTCATTTACTAGCTTAAAACATATGTAAGCATCTTTTTACTTCTAATTCATACCTAATAATGCTATTCCGTTCTAGATTATGAATATTTTCTATGTGTTAGCTTCAGTTTGATTGATTAGGGTTTCTAAATAGCTCAATTCAGAATTTATGTTGAATTATATTAAGAATAATGTCTGGGTGATGATCAGTTAAAATTCACGTTACCCTAAACTAGTAATCTAAAATTTACGGTCAAAGAAATATTTAAAGATGGATTTTTAAAATTTGATCCAAAATCTATGCTCAAACAAATATTTAAAGATAAATTTTAACATTCTAATCTAAAATGTACGGTCAAAGAAATATTTAAAGATGAATTTTAAAATTTTGATCCAAAATGTATGGTCAAACAAATATTTGAAGATAAGTTTTAAAATCTGATCTAAATTTTTTGATCAAAGATGGATTTTCAAAATCTGATTCAAAATAGACACTTTGTGTATTAATTGTTCAGAAATCAATTTTAACTCAAAAACAAATATTCTTTATTTTCCGCTCAAAAATGAAAAAGAAATTAAAACCTAATTTATTTAAGATATGAAATTAAGTTTTGTGTAGTTATAAATAGAGGTATTACTTCCTATTTGTTATATTGATTTGTTGGGAAATTGTATCTTTCGGATAGTTTCTTCAATGTCTAATCAAAAGCCTTTGATTAGCATGAAGAAGACGTTCTTTTACAATTTCTTTCCATCAAAAGTTGAAGAAGAAACATGTAAAGTTAACAACACTCCATGGGTAGTGACTCAAGAACTGGTGGAGATAAGGGACATATACCCCGCCCCGATAATCGATCTTGAAAACCCATGGCAGCTCAAGAAAAAAATTACTCGTGATGAGGTCATTCTAGGAGAGCTGGTGATTCCATTTTCTGAGTCGTTTGAGTACATTCTTCGATACTGGACGTTGGACGTGTCCAAATGTTTGGTGATGAACGAGAACGGGGTGTGTGTTTATGTGTGGGATGTAACAAAGGAGAATGACGCTAAGGAGTATGTTGGTGGAAGTGTTTTGTTTAGGAAGCTTTACACTGACGATTATTCGCTATCGTGTATGGAATTGTTCAATGATCGCAGATTGAATGTTAGTGATGAAATTGGGCTATATTGAGACCCAAGGACTTCAAGTTTAATTTTCAATTATTTTGCAGGTTGGCGCTTAGTGAAAGGTCCAAGAATTTAGGACCAAAAAATAACATAACATAGTCTTTTTGTTAGTATTACTCTTTCATATAATTGTAATAGCTAAACATTTACTCATATTCTAATTGTAAAAATTGGAATATTTGCACTATGGAGTATGATGATTCCTGAAGTTCCCAATTTAGTCCGTGTAATTCCCTTTTTTGTGCTTGCATTTTCATTCCCTATTATTATAGAGCTATTTTAATTGATGATCAATTGCTAATACAATAGATCTATGAAAATTAAAAACTCTTTCAGAATTTTATATTTAAAAGAGCATGTGTAAAATATCTGATCCATTCTAATAAAGGATATAAGTGTCAGTCATTAAAACAAAATTCCAAAGTCAATTTAAGAAAAGATTGGACAGGAATTGAAATGAAGTCCTGGTAACACTTGTTAGAAAAAAAAATAGATGAATAACTGAGAAATTAAGGTTTTGAAGTGTGAAAAGATACTATCTTTCAAGATTTATTGTTTGTATATACTGTAGCGATTACAAGCAATTCTCTAACATGATACAACAAACCTTGAAACCATACATGCAAATTTAACATTCTACTTTTGGGATGTAGGCCTTTTTATATAATCTGAAAAGGAAACTATTCCTGAAAAGTTGCTCCTTTTACGAATAGTCACTAGCGAATAGTCCTTTTACGAATAGTCACTAGGGAACTTGTTGCGCTTCGCACAGTTATGAAAAACATCAATAAGCTTAGAAAATTTGTGTATAGATTTAATTAGGATAGAAGGAATAAAATACTATAGAAATAAGAAAATTATAAAATCACAATATAGATATTTTAGTAGAATTGGAGTTTCAACAAGGCTTAAGTAATCTACGGCCCCTTAAATTGTCCACAGAATTCACTCCACCATCGTTTCGCCACTGCAACCGCCGATGCCACCAACCATCCACAACTCCTTAATACCCCCTCTTTCTCCATCATCTCCTTCAACTATTAGCTTGTTCACCAGAAACAATGGAGTCACCGCAACCATCATACATTTCTATTCCTCATCCGTCTCATTTGGCAAATTAAATCTAAACCTAAATCAAATAAAAAGAACAAAACTGATCCTAAAACAAGAAATAAAAAGTCAAAAACAGGAGGAGATTTAATTAGGTTAAAGGAAAGGAGTGGGGAAGAAGATAGAAACGGAATAGCAGCTGCAAGTTTAGCTAGGTTTAAATTAGTTTTTTTCTTTTAATTTTACTTATAATTATTTTGGATGTCAATGCCACATGTCATCTTTTAGTTAGTCATTTTGTCATGTCATCGTGAGTGTATCATACACACATTACGTTAGGTGTAAATTTAGCTAGAAAAGGTGTTCAAGAGGTATAACTTATAAGGCTGGGTTGAGGTATCTAAGTGAATTTTGCAGACAACTTTAAGGTGCCACAGATGACTTGAGCATTTAAACAATGGAAAAATTACGTAATAATACTACTTAACTTACCATATCTACTTAAAATCCCTACTCTTTTATTTAATTACATCTCATCCCATATTTTCGTTTCTCTTTCTAAAACTCATGGATACACCACAGAAGAATGTGATATATCCGTGTAAAATTAAGTGAAGTATCCGTATAAAATTAAGTGATGTATCCATGTAAAATTAAGTAATGTATCTGAAAGAATGTGATGTATCTGTGTGGACTAAGTCAGGGATTTTTTGTAATATTAAAAAGAGTTGGGATAGGGAGTAATTAGCTCCAAAAGGGTTGAGATTTATGTAACTGTTACTTAAACAAATTACATTTTTGAGTAGGACCGATTCGATCTCATCTGGTTTTGTTGAAATTTAATTTATTTACTGCAGTAACTTTCAGCCTAATAAGTTGTCTAATTTAAGATAAAATTGAATTTTCAATTTTAAATTATGTTGTTTAGTTGCTGGGATATTTTAAGCTTTTCTGAATTTCAAATTATGTAGATGTTGGCTATTAAAAGCCCCTTAATACTTAACAAAATTATTGAAAGTCATTTCAATCCATTGAAAGCTATTTTAACTCATTTTAGCTGCCCCACTTTTTTTTTAAAAAAAAATAGGTTCCATATCGTTGCCTTTCACAGTGCATGTATATGTTGTTGCATGTTTCTTGAGGGTTCATTGTCCCTTCATATTTTGGGATGTACAACATTTTGAATTGTTTGGGAATCAATTTTGCATCTGTGCTTGGCGTAAACGACAGTTGCACGTATCTCTTGAGTTTGGGTCTTTCATGACTAGTCGGGGCCTAGAATTTAATCCATGCGAGTGTAGAACTCTTTTTTATTCCGGTCTATATATAGGGTTAGTCAGTGCCATTAGGCAATTCATGATTTTGGATGACTCTTCGTTGCTAGGAGCAGTAATATTGTTTTCTCCATAATCTTCTACCATGGTACGGTGAGGCAATTATTCCTCTCATGATACCTCTGGGTCTGTCGCAACCTTCTTTTGCAAACCCATTTTTGCTTTGAGTATCCAATATGAAAAAGTGAAGAAATCTAGTGCCAACAGTTATCTCAGGGACCTGGTCGGTAGAATATTTTCAGTTAAACAGTAAAGAAAATTAAACAACCAATTTATGTGAAAAACCTCCTCTCTCAAGGAGTAGCAACCACAACTAAAATTAACTAAGCTCGAATAAGGTTTATAATTACAACTCAATAATCAAAACCTTAACTTCAACACCTAGACTCAAACAGTTAACTCTTAATTGTTTCAACTATCACCTCTCAAAGAAGTCAAACCTGCTTCTTGTTACAAGGCCATACAAACTCAACTATCAAACTAGAACAGAATGACTATATTCTTAATAAGACTCTCAAATAAATCAGTAAACTCGAACAACAGACTAAACTACGTTATGCCTTCAATGGATGACTTTGTATGTGCTTGCCAAGATCTTATATTGCTAGAGAATAGTGCTTTCTCTGCATATGCAATAGGTGATTCAAAGATATGGTTGCCTTTCTCCTTTTATAGATGCTCCAAAGTTGTCCTTTTCAGGTGAGGAAAATTAATTCATATAATTCCTTTTCTTGTTTAAGAAGGACAAGTAGCCGACTTCCTTATTCCTTGCTATTCTTGGATCAAAATTAATCATTCATACCATAATTAGACTTATACCAAAAATAGAATTTGCCTACATCAAAACCCGAACATACATGGAAGGAGTCTTCAATTTTCCCCCTTTTGATGATGGCAAACCTATTTCCTTTTTGCATAAATAAGTCTTCAACAAACTCAACTCTCCATTTGACTGCATCACTGTTTTCTTGATTTTCTCACTTTCACTACACAACTACACAACTCTTCCCCCTTTTGACATCATTAAAAATCAAGTAAAAAATAATGCAAAACTTTAAGAG
The DNA here is from genome assembly GCA_031232105.1 of Capsicum rhomboideum. Taxonomy (NCBI): domain Eukaryota; kingdom Viridiplantae; phylum Streptophyta; class Magnoliopsida; order Solanales; family Solanaceae; genus Capsicum; species Capsicum rhomboideum. The sequence goes on from CP124714.1 coordinate 157,456,659, forward strand.
ACAAGTATAACAACTCAATGCCATTGAGGCAACAGAGCCACAATCATAATAGATATATACCAAAGATGTTAAGAAATAATTCATCCACAACAAATAATTCATAGTAGAAGCAGGAATTAAGCGCAGGTACAAGCTTTCAAGTAAGCACAAATTAAGCCAATACTGGCCCAAAACAAAATCATCAAAACATTTGTTACAAAAAAAAATTTTGTTTGTCATCAGGACCATAACAAAAAAATAAGAGATCAAAGTCATCAGGGCTTAGGAGGAGGAGGAAGGAGAAGGACCAGGATTTAGAAGGAGGGACATGAGCTACTGGATTTTCTAAAAGTGAATGTTCTACACTTTGATCATTTTAGACTTGAGACGATCCACTTGTGCTTTAGACTTTGTTACACTCCTTTAAGCCAGCATTTTCTGCTTTCAACTAAGTAATCTCCTTTTGTGTTGCTTCAAAATCCACAAGTTTTTGAGTGATAGGACTGGTGCACTTTTTTCCTACAAGCTTTTCACTCAAGCAGTACACTCATTCGGAGTGGAGAGTGTAAACCTGTCATGCCTAGTTGAAGCAACACCATCCCCTAGGGGCACATCAAACTGATTAAACACAGTTGAGAAAAGAAAGCCATATTCAAGTCTATGAGGCCCAGTTATAGGAGAGGTCACCCTACTAATATGTTTGATCATAAATGCAGGGAGGTTTACCTTCTCATTCATATCTAAGGCATTCATGATCCCTAGATCTCTAAAGCAGGCCTCAGATTTTCTCTCTCCCCTAGGTAGTATCTGCTTGTGTACAATCTCAAATAGCAACTTATGCCTAGGAGCCATCCCCCTCTTGTTCACTTTACTAGGCTTATTATGTTCCCTCTCTTGAGTGAACTTCCCGGTAAGAAGACATTCAACATCCTTTTTTCCACACATACTCCTCTAACCCTTCAGAGGGAACTCCTAAGACCTCTCCCAACTTAATGGGATTAAGCACTATTTCTACCCCTCTAACACTGGAACTTATTACCCAACCTTCCAAGAATTGCAAGTTGGCAAAAAATTCTATAACTTCCTCCTTAAATAGTACAAGATTCTTCATAAGAAACAAGTGCTCCTCCCATATTCAAGTAATTGAACAATAAAGAGATTTTCTAGTACCACTTCATCAAATGTCCTTCCCCTGAGCATCAGTTGAGTGGAGTAGTAACCAGTTAGACCAAGTCTCAAGGACTTTTCATAGTTCTTGTTATTCTTTCCCTTTTCCTCAGGAATATCCTCTTCATCATTATCCTCTATTTCTACTTCTTCTTCTTCATCAACCTCAATAGGTTTATCATCATCACTAATTTTCTTTTTCCCTCTAGCCACCCTTGCTTTCTTTGCTTCTTCAACCTTCTTTACTTCAACAACCCTTTTTCTAGTGTTGGGGATTTTTGAAAGTAATGAAGAGGATTCTTTAGTGATAGGTTTTTTGGGTTTTTGAGTAGTTCTAAGCATGTGTGCAGCCCTTTTCTTATATGTCACGACCCGAATCCCATTCGGGTCGGATTGGCACCCATAGCCGATAAGGCCCGAGAGAACCAAGCTTTGCTTATATTCATTCATATGCATGCCATAAGAAACACTACTATCACGAATGAACACAAAAAGGCTAATAACAGAAATCATGGAGCATGTGATATATCTACATTAAAGAAACTTGGCCGTTAGGGCCATCAAGTCAAACGGACATACATATATTTCCTTCATATTCATACACATACCCACATACGTCTACAAAAGTCTCTAACAGTTGCATTTACAAGACCAACTGAAAGTCGGGACAAGTCCCCGCTCTATACAAAATTTACAATATCAAAACACATGTACAACTGTGACTCGAAAAGCCCCGAACCAACTGGAGCTCACCAAAGATCTGCAAATAACCGGCAACCTACTGTAGAGGTCTACTGGCACCTGCGCCTGCATCAAGTAAAATAATTCCCCCAAGGGGGGTCAGTACGAGGAATGTACTGAGTATGTAAGGTCATATGAAACTGATTCACTATATAAGAACTTCAATGGAAAATAATTACAAGGGAATGCCCAATATGGATAAACCATCAATCTATATATTTAGAACTGCGCGTATTACTTTCGATACTCTCTTCACTTTGGTACCTCTTTTTACTTACTTGTCAATCATTAATCATATACTGCCGGGCCCAACTGATCAGTGGGAAATTAATAATATCGTCATGCAGGTGTTCATTTCACCCCATGGATACACCCATAATGTTGGGATATTCATCATGCAGGTGTTCATTTCACCCCATGGATATCATCATGCAGGTGTTTATGTCACCCCATGGATACAATCATAATATTTTACTTCATTCTTTAACTGTTACGAGATTTGTACCTTCACTTGTGAGAGATTGTTACGATTACTCATGAGAGATTGATATATTTGTAGTCATAACCTTATTGGGAGTTTTGGAACATAACATTATTGGGATTTTGGAACCATGTCCACAATTATGTAACACATCAACAATGACTAATGAAGGAGGAATATGTGACTTAACAATACATAACAACTTGACATGAGATACCCTTGGACATTTTGGAATGAACTAGTACAACACTAATGTGAATACTATGAACTGTAGAAGGATACGAAAAAAGTAACCTTACATACCTTCACTTCCAAGTATGAATACGCAAGCCTATATATGAACACAATAGTCCAGCTCCTCCCTTACGTTTTACTCTACAATACAAGTACATACCGAAGCTTACATTAGCAACTGGTTACTATACAAGTGTACAAGACGCTAATGAGCTATATGACTGCCGTATAACGTCATGTCACCCCTTAAAAAAAATCCCCTGCATTCTCATACCAACAACACCATAACATTCCACACATTGACCAAGATATTATACATCAATAACATTTCACACCACACTTACCCTTTATACTTTCTCATTATTATTCCGTCACAATTACCCTATCAACTTGCCTCATAAAAACTTATGAACAACAATAAATACTTAATATAGTCCAACATACTTCCATACGCCCCTTTAAATTCATTAAAACGGTATCACAAGTTGATAATTACATCCAAAAAGTGTATAGGGGCCTTCGAGAATCAAGGAAATGCTAAAACATACAAAACCGAACCCGGGGCTGACCTGCAAAGCCACCTGCACCCACAGGTGGATGAGGTGCGCCCGCAGGTGGCCTTTGGCAGATACCAGAGGCACCTGCATTGGCACCTGCGCCCGCAGGTGTCCTCGTCTTCGGGGGCGGATGCCTAATTCGGCCAAAATGGGTCCTTTTGGGGTCTTTTTGTGTGATAAATGATACAAGGCCACAAGTAAGCTTTTCTTAAAATATTTTAGGTCACTTGAACACCAACAAACCATCATGGTTTCACAATGCACAATAACATCACCAAAACCACATTTTCCTTTCATTACGTTACCTATTCCATGACCAATTTCGTAACAACAATCCCACAAGTTGTACACATAGATAAAACAAGTTAGGAACATAACCATGTCATAAATGTGAACATATCATCCATATTATTCACTCCTTTCAAGATCTCACGTCTCCTTTCAAGTTTAAGACACCAAAATAACTAAACTTGCATCACATAAGCAAAAGTGCACCAATCAACACTTTTAGACATAACCATCATAAGACATACAATCTCTCATGCACATAATATATTAGAACACAAGAATAAACACTTACCAACACTTACAAGGTGATGATCTTCCCAAAACAAAGATAGTTGCCTTAGGGCTTAAGTTGGTTTCTTGTGTCTCTTGGAAATGTCTAGAAAATACAAGACTTTGCAAGGTGGCTCATGGGATAAAAATCTGATTTTCTTGACTTATATAGTCCCTTATTAGTCATCCTTATCCACACATTTAATGTGTTTACTTGGTACATGTAAGAATGGGTCAAATTCCATTTTGGGCCATGTCTTTTTATGATTTTTGGGCCTCATTTGGGCCCAATGGCCCATGATTCTCTTAAGCCCAACAATTTAATGCATAAATTCACCAACTCTCTCATGTTCAAATGATTCAATAAATGTTAAGTAGTCTCATGGGTTCGGGAATGTACGGGGTGTTACATTCTTCCCCCTTTTAAAAACATTCGTCCTCGAATGTTAGTGACATCATTCAATTTAAACAATGGAAAGTCTAGGATCATTCATCATATTAGCATATATATATATACTCAATGCGTATAAATACTTACTTTTCATTGTTCCAATCTCTTGTCTTGAATTTTTACTTCCATTTGAAACAAATGAGGGTACTTTGACTTCATCATTTCTTCAGCTTCCCATGTGACCTCTTCTATTTGCTGATTTCTCCAAAGTACCTTTACGGAAGCGAAATCTTTATTCCTCAACCTCTTCACTTGTCTATCCAGAATGACAATAGGTATCTCCTCATAGGTAAGATCCTCTGTAACCTATACATTGTCAATTGGAGTAAAATGAGATGGATCCCCTATGCACTTTCAAAGCATCGAAACATGAAATACTGGATGAACTGTGGAGAGTTATTGGGGTAGTGCCAACTCATACGCAACCTTCCCAAAACTTCTAATAATTTAATATGGGCCTATATAACGTGGACTCAATTTCCCTTTTTTTTCGAACCGCATTACGCCTTTCATTGGTGACACCTTTAAAAATACCCAATCACCTATGGCGAACTCAAGCCCTCTTCTTCTAACATCAGCATAGGACTTGTGTCGACTCTGGTCCGTTTGTAATCGCTATTGAATCACTTTAACTTTCTCCATAGCCTGATGAATAAGATCTAGCCCAAGTAAAGCAGTTTCACCCGCTTCAAACCATCCAATTGGTGATCTACATTTCCTTCCGTACAAAGCTTCATAAGGTGCCATTTTAATACTTGAATGATAGCTATTGTTGTAAGCAAATTCAATAAGAGGCAAATGGTCATCCCAATTGCCTTGAAAATCTAACGGGCAAGCTCATAGCATATCTTCAAGTGTTTGGATAGTACGCTCCGCTTGTCCATCTGTCTGAGGATGGAAAGCCGTACTCAGATTCACCTGTGTACCCAAACTCTACTGAAAAGATCTCCAAAAATGCGAAGTAAATTGTACTCCTCTATCTGATATGATGGAGATCGGAATCCCATGTAACCATACTATCTCTTTCACATACAATCTCGCATAATCCTCCGCTGTATAGGTGGTTTTGACTGGTAGGAAATGCGCTTACTTGGTAAGCCTGTCAACTATAACCCATATAGAATCAAATTTCTGCAGTGTACGAGGCAAACCTGTGATGAAATTCATATTAATCATATCCCATTTCCAGACTGGAAGATTGATACATTGCATGTAACCTCCTGGTTTCTGATGCTCTACCTTCACTTGTTGACAATTCGGGCATTGAGCGACAAAGTCCGCAATGTTCTTCTTCATATTTCCCCACCAATACACTTCTTTTAAATCATGGTACATTTTAGTAGCACCCGGATGAATAGAATAGCGCGAGTGATGCGCCTCTGTCATGATTCGTTTCCTCAGCTCATCTACATCCGGCACACATAATCTTCCTTGGCATTGAAGTATCCCTTCTTGTGTAAGATCGAAAGCTACAGTCAGACCCTATTGTACATTTTCTTTCAGCTGCAATAACATAGAATCCGCAAACTGCTTCTATTTTACTTCAGCTATTAAGGAGGACTCCGCTGCATTTTTCACAATAACTCCATTATCTGAGGATTCAAGAAGACGAACCCCCAAACTGGCTAATTGATGTAGATCTTTAGCTAAATCCTGCTTTTCTATCAATTGGCTACTAGTGCCTCTGATTGCCTTGTGGCTCAATGCATTAGCTACCACATTTGCTTTGCCTAGATGATATAGAATATCAATATCATAGTCTTTTAATAGCTCAAGCCATCTTCATTGCCTCAAATTGAGTTCCTTCTGCTTAAAGATATATTGTAAACTTTTGTGATCAGTATAAATATCAACATGAACTCCATACAAATATCTTTAAAGCAAAAACCACCCCTGCTAATTCAAGATCATGTGTGGGATAATTTTTCTCATGTGGTCGTAACTGTCGTGAGGCATATGCTATGACATTACCATGTTGCATCAATACACATCCGAGGCTAACCCCGGAAGCATCACAATACACTGCATAACCTTTGGTGCCTTCGGGAAGTACTAAAACTGGTGTGAAGTTTAACTTATCTTTCAACTCTTGGAAGCTTTTCTCACACGCATCATTCCACTGAAATTTAACTGCCTTATGTGTAAGCTTTGTTAACGGTGCTGCAATGGAGGAAAAACCTTCCACAAATCTTCGGTAATACCCTGCTAATCCAAGAAAACTATGAATCTTTGTAGGTGTCGTAGGTCTTGGCCAATCTTTCACCGCTTCAATCTTTTGGGTATCAACCTGTATCCCTTCATCTGATACAATGTGACCCAAGAATGTGACGGATTTTAATCAAAACTCACACTTGGAGAATTTTACATACAACTTACGCTCACGAAGAATCTGTAATACTTTTCGTAAGTGATTAGCATGGTCCTCTGGTGATCTTGAATAAACCAAGATGTCATCTATAAGTACTGTCACGAACACGTCTAGAAATGGCTTGAACACCCTATTCATCAAATCCATGAACACAGCTGGTGCATTTGTTAGTCCAAATGACATAACTAAAAATTCATAATGGCCATACCGTGTTCGGAAAGCTGTCTTGGGTACATCTTCTCCTCTAACTATGACTTGATGGTAACCCGACCTCAAGTCAATCTTTGAAAAACATTTGGCACCCTATAACTGATCAAACAAATCATCAATTCGAGGGAGGGGATATTTGTTCTTGATCGTTACCTTATTCAATTGCCGATAGTCAATGCACATTCTCAACGTGCCATCCTTTTTCCGTACAAATAATATCGGTGTGCCCCACGGGGACATACTAGGCTTGATAAAGCCCTTGTCCAGCAAATCTTCCAATTGTTCCTTCAATTCATACAATTCTGCTGGAGCCATTCTATACAGAGGATTAGAAATAGGCTGAGTGCCTGAAATCACATCAATGCCAAATTCTACTTCCCGTTCTGGGGGTAAGCCTGGAAGATCTTCTGAAAATACATCAAGAAATTCATTAACTACTGGAACCGACTGCGGAGTTAGTGGTTCCACATCATTATCTTTCACCGCACTAAGTGATATATGTAACCCTTAGCAATCATTTTCCTAGCTTTCAGATAGGAATTAAATCTTCCTCTTGGTGCCCCTACATCTCCCTTCCATTCGAGAACATTCATTTGTGGAAAACAAAAATGTACCTTCTTGGACCAGCAATCTACCGTGGCATAGCAAGAGGCCAACCAATCCATTCCCATTATCACATCAAAATACACCATATCTAGTTCAATGAGATCGGCCAGTGTATCATGACCACACACAGTTACCAAACAATTACTATATACTCTTTTTGCAATAATATATTCACCAATCGGTGTAGACACTTCAATTGACTTAATTAATAATTCTGGTGTCTTTGCAAATTTTGCAGCAATCAATGGAGTAACATAAGATAATGTAGAACCCGGGTCAATCAATGCATATACATTATACGAAAATATGGACAATGTACCTGTGACTATGTCTGGAGATGCCTCTGAATTCTGATAGTCTACCAGAGCATAAGTACGATTCTGAGTTCCACTTGAACTAGCCGCTCCGCTGGTACCTCTACCACAACCCGCCGGCTGTACACCTTTGCCTAGGGAAGGAACCGATGATGACGATGCAACGGTCGATCCCGTAGGTCGCGCCATATTACCCAAGCCTCTTCGTGGGCAGTCTCTCATCATATGCCCTGTTATACCGCACCAATAACAACCATTCGTCCCCTGCCGGCATTCACCTAAGTGAAATCGTCTACAATACTGACACAGCGGGCGAAAAGATCCCGTTGTCTGTGAACCACGACTCCCGCTACTTTGCCCGACTTGATTAAAACCTCTGAACCCTCGGAAGTGAGAGGAAGTGCCTGCCGTGGAATATGAAAATGAAGGCCTAGGCGGTCTATTAAAATTCTGAGGCCTGAACTCTGCTTGGGACGCCATAGACTGTCCTGTAGATCTAGCCCTCTTAGACGACCCTTCTTCAAACCCTTGTGTTCTTCTCCGTTGCCTCTGATCTTCCATTTTCTGCGCAAAGGCCTATATTCTAGCTATATCCATATCTCGAATTAAGGCAACAATGGTGCAGTCTCATACCAAATATGACTCCAATCTGTCCACATATCGATGTACTCTGTCTGTCATTATGGCCACCACATTTGGAGCATATCGAGCCAAGGAATTAAATTGCAGACTGTATTCTCTGACACTCAGATTCCCTTGATGAAGGTTCAAAAATTGATCCGCATGAGCCTCACGGACCTCATAGGGAAGATAGTGATCCAGGAATGCCGCTTTAAATTCTTCCCATGTAGGGGGGTTTGCACCAATATCACGAGCTTTCTTCCAATCTTCATATCACAATATAGCCTCGCCCTTCAATCTATAGGCCGCAAGCTCAACCATTTCCATACCGGACACATGCATAACCTCCAAAGCTCTCTGGATTTGATCTATATAATCTTGCGGATCTTCATTCGGATCTGATCCAGTGAATGTGGGAGGATCTAATTTCAGGAAGTCCTGTGTTCTGCGACTAGCTGCTCTCACTGCACTATCATCACCTGCCATTGGACCACCTTGTCCCTGAACCTGTGCAGCAACTATTTGGGTCAACATTTGTACTGCATCCTTTAAGTCCTGGTCCGTAGTATTTACTGGTGGTTCTACAGGTGCTCTTCTCCTACTCGACTCTTCTAGAACAGAGGGAGTGGAGGAAGCTCGCGACACAAATTCATTCTCAGTATCGCCTTGATTACATTGATCAGGTGGTGGTACACTGGTTCCTTCTCCAGCAATTCTATCTATCCTCTTACTTTTACCTCGACCTCTTTTTGTCATCGGTATTTTTCTAGAATATACAAGAACAATAATATTTATGGTCAGAAACAATTCCCCCTATAACTTCGGCTCTAATGCATGATCTAGAAATGGAGGAATTAAACAACATCCTAAATGCCCCGTAGCCTCCTACTTATAAATGTGGTGCACAACACATCGATAAGTAAGACTCTACTCAGACACGGCTTTGTAGACACCCTTAGAACGACCTGCTCTGATACCACTTTTGTCACGACCCAAATCCCATTCGGGCCGTATTGGCACCCGTAGCCGATAAGGCCCGAGAGAACCAAGCTTTGCTTATATTCATTCATATGCATGCCATAATAAACACTACTATCACGTATGAACATAAAAAGGCTAATAATGGAAATCATGGAGCATGTGATATATCTAAATTAAAGAAACTTGGCCGTTAGGGCCATCAAGTCAAACGGACATACATATATTTCCTTCACATTCATACACATACCCACATACGTCTACAAAAGCCTCTAACAGTTGCATTTACAAGACCAACTGAAAGTCGGGACAAGTCCCCGATCTATACAGCATTTATAATATCAAAACACATGTACAACTGTGACTCGGAAAGCCCTGAACCAACTGGAGCTCACCAAAGATCTGCAAATAACCGGCAACCTACTGTGGAGGTCTACTAGCACCTGTGCCTGCATCAAGTAAAATAAGTCCCCCAAGTGGGGTCAGTACAAGGAATGTACTGAGTATGTAAGGTCATATGAAACTGATTCAGTATATAAGAACTTCAATGGAAAATAATTACAAGGGAATGCCCAATATGGATAAACCATCAACCTATATATTTAGAAATACGTGTATTACTTTCGATACTCTCTTCACTTTGGTACCTCTTTTTACTTACTTGTCAATCATTAATCATATACTGCCGGGCCCAACTGATCAGTGGGAAATTAATAATATCGTCATGCATGTGTTCATTTCACCCCATGGATACACCCATAATGTTGGGATAGTCATCATGCAGGTGTTCATTTCACCCCATGGATATCATCATGCAGGTGTTTATGTCACCCCATGGATACACTCATAATATTTTACTTCATTCTTTAATTGTTACGAGATTTGTACCTTTACTTGTGAGAGATTGTTACGCTCACTCATGAGAGATTGATATATTTGTAGACATAACCTTATTGGGAGTTTTGGAACATAACATTATTGGGATTTTGGAACCATGTCCACAATTATGTAACACATCAACAACGATTAATGAAGGAGGAATATGTGACTTAACAATAGATAACAACTTGACATGACATACCCTTGGACATTTTGGAATGAACTAGTACAACACTAATGTGAATACTATGAACTGCAGAAGGATATGGAAAAAGTAACCTTACATACCTTCACTTCCAAGTATGAATACGCAAGCCTATATATGAACACAATAGTCCATCTCCTCCCTTACGTTTTACTCTACAATACAAGTACATACCGAAGCTTACATTAGCAACTGGTTACTATACAAGCGTACAAGACGCTAATGAGCTATATGACTGCCGTATAACGTCATGTCACCCCTTACAAAATAATCCCCTGCATTCTCATACCAACAACACCATAACATTCCACACATTGACCAAGATATTATACATCAATAACATTTCACACCACACTTACCCTTTATGCTTTCTCATTATCATTCCATCATAATTACCCTATCAACTTGCCTAATAACAACATATGAACAACAATAAATACTTAATATAGTCCAACATACTTCCATACGCCCCTTTAAATTCATTAAAACGGTATCACAAGTTGATAATTACATCCAAAAGGGGTATAGGGGCCTTCGGGGATCAAGGAAATGCTAAAACATACAAAACCGAACCCGGGGCTGACCTGCGAAGCCACCTGCACCCGCACATGGCTGAGGTGCGCCCGCAGGTGTCCTCGTCTGTCATGCCCCAAATCCCATTGAGGTGTGATTGGCACCCAAAGCCGATAAGGCCCGAGAGAACCAATCTTTACTCATGCACATGTCACTCAATGAACGTCATCCTCATCATAGATAAATATAACATGGAAGCCATGGAATAACATATAACATGTATGAAACTTGGACGTTGAGGCCATAAAGTCAAATCGAACATAAGTTCCTTACATTTCCTTCCTTTGACCCACAACATCTAAAAAGCCTCTACAGATGCATAAACATAACCATCCTATAGTCGGGACAAGTCCCCGCTTTATACAATATTTACAGTACCAAAACAAATGTACAAATGCAACTCGAAAAGCCCCGAAGCAACTGGAGCTCACCAATTATCTGCTGAGATACCGTAGCCTATAGTGGAGGTCTACTAAAACCTGTGCCTGCAGCATATAAAGTAAGTCCCCCGAGGGGGTCAGTACGAAGAATGTACTGAGTATGCAAGGCTGTATGAAACTGCATGATATATAAGTACTCCAATAGAAATCAATATAAGAAGATAATCAACATGAACAAACCACTGCTCTGGATATGTAGAACCATGTTCATTGTATTTACTTTCTTTCCTTTTGCGTTCTTTATAGTTAGTGGTCATCCACTGATTCGTGGGTAATAATAGTCATCCACCTTATCGGTGGGTAATAGTCATCCACTCATTGGTGGAGGATAGTTATCCACTCATTGATGAGTAATAATAGGAACATCTCTAGCTAGGCTTATGTGTCCCATTTGACGTTGTCCTTTAATCCAATAATCTTGGGATCGGTCTAGCTAGACTTATGTGCCCCTTTGATCCTTCCCGGTTCTCAATGATAAAACATAAAAACATTCTTTCATTCTTTACTTTTGTTTGAGATTGATACTTTTGATGGTTACAACACTTTTGGAACTTAGAAATGATAGACAATGAACATTATTGGAACTTGGAAACAATGCCCACAATTATGTGACACAAGAATCACCATTGACCAATGAATAAGGAATTATGAGAATAATAATGTATGACAACCTGAAATGAATTAATTTTGAACATTTCGGATGGAATTAGAACAATTCCAATAGGGACGATATGTACCATAAAAAGATACAGAAAGAGTATCCTTACATACCTTGTGCTCTCAATATGAACACTCAAGCCTATACGTGAATACAATAGCTCAGCTTCTTCCTTACGTCTTACTCTACAATACAAGTCCATATCGGAGCTTACATTAGCAACTTATGCATAGCAATACATATTTAACATAGTACAACATGCCTCCATACGACCCTTTAAAGTCATTAAAACAACCTCACAAGTTGCTAATTATATCCATAAAGGGTATAGGGGCCTTCGGGGATCAAAGGGATACGAAAACATACAAAACGAAAATCTGGGCTGACCTGCGCAGCCACCTGTGCCCGCAGTCAGCCACCTGCACCTGAAGATGGCCTTTGGCAGTAGCCAGAGCCATCTGCGTTGGCATCTGCGCCCGCAGGTGCCTCCGTCTGCGGGGGCGGATGCCCGTTTTGGTCCGAAATGGTCTTTTTGGGGCATTTTTATGCAATGAACGGTACATGATCATAACCCAACTAATTTTGACATATTTTTTGATCATCTTGAATACCCACAATCAGCCATGGTCTCACAACACACAATAACATCACCAAAATGACACTTTACGGTCAATACGTCACCAAAACCATAACCAATTTCACAATAGAAATTCCAAACATTATACACCATGAAAAAACAAGGAAATACTATAATCACATCTCACATGTCAATATTAACTCCATCGTGTTCACTTCCTTCAATACCACAAGTCTATGTTCAAGTTTACAAGGCAAAACCATCCTCCGATTTAGCAAACACAAATTGTTTTACACATAGTGACCTTCTCACACTTCACCAACATAACCAACATGATATACACCATATCTCATGCATAAAATATATTAAACCATAAGCATAAACACTTACCAAGTCTTGCAAGATGATTATCTTGGTCAAAGGAATGAAGACTTAGGGTTTGTGTGAGAGAGGAATGCTTGAGAGAATTCTAGAAAAAGGCATGTGTGTTGTTGTTGAATAAAATATGATTTTTCTCTTGCTTTATATGGTATTAAATGTTAATACTTATCCAATTTAATGCATGGTGGCTTGGTCAAACACAAGAATAGATCTTTTCCACATTTGGGCCATGTCTTCCATGTGGTTTTTGGGCCTCTATTGAGCCCAATGGCTCAAGACTTCTTTAGCCCACCAAATTTTGGGTATAATTCCTTATATATATATATATATATATAGGTCCCTCAAGTCACTCTTATCTATCTCTTGGCATTAAATGCATGGTTGATTAGTCAAATGGAAGATTGGATCATTTTGCCCCATTGGGCCTAGTCTTTTGTTCATGTTTTGGGCCTCATTTGGCCCAAGGGCTCATGACTCATATAAGCCCCAAAAAATATTTGCATAATTCTTCAAATCTCTCATGTTTAATTAATCCCATAAATGTACATGTAGTCGTATACGTTCGACCACATACGGGGTGTTACACTTCCCACGAAGGTCTAATCCCATGTACTAGGCCCAATATCAATTATATCGTCAATAACATTACACAATACATACTTTTGACTCTAGACACTTGAGTAACCATTGTTCAACATCGTCATATAGGGTTTAGTAGGTACGGGGTGTTACATCGTCTGCAGGGGCGGATGCCTGATTCGGCCAAAATGGGTCCTTTTTGGGTCTTTTTGTGTGATAAATGATACAAGGCCACAGGTAAGTTTTTCTTAACATATTTTAGGTCACTTGAACACCAACAAACAATCATGGTTTTAAACACACAATAACATCACCAAAACCACATTTTCCTTTCATTACGCTACCTATTCCATGACCAATTTCGTAACAAAAATCCCACAAGTTGTACACATAGAGAAAACAATTTAGGAACATAACCATGTCATACATGTTAACATATCATCCATATTATTCACTCCTTTCAATCTCTCATGTCTCCTTTCAAGTTTAAGACACCAAAATAACTAAACTTGCATCACATAAGCAAAAGTGCACCAATCAACACTTTTAGACATAACCATCATAAGCCATACAATCTCTCATGCACATAATATATTAGAACACAAGAATAAACACTTACCAACACTTACAAGGTGATGATCTTTCCCAAAACAAGGATAGTTGCCTTAGGGTTTAAGTTGGTTTCTTGTGTCTCTTGGAAATGTCTAGAAAATACAAGACTTTGCAAGGTGGCTCATGGGATAAAAATCTGATTTTCTTGAATTATATAGTCCCTTATTAGTCATCCTTATCCACACATTTAATGTGTTTACTTGGTCCATGGAAGAATGGGTCAAATTCCATTTTGGGCCATGTCTTTTTATGATTTTTGGGCCTCATTTGGGCCCAATGGCCCATGATTCTCTTAAACCCAACAATTTAATGCATAAATTCACCAACTCTCTCATGTTAAAATGATTCAATAAATGTTAATGTAGTCTCATGGGTTCGGGAATATACGGGGTATTACATTATACCCAAGAACAGGGGTTGAGACTAAGGGCACAAACTTGGGGTTTATTAGAATATCTTCATCACTATCAACTTCTTCTTCCTCAGAAGGAGATTTAGGGTTATCAGCAGGGGTTGCAGCAGTAGTTTCTTCCTTTGATGTCTAGGAATAATGAAGAGAATCAGATTTTGGAACCTGTTGTGATGAGGGTTTTAGACTGGATTTAAGAGAAGGAATGGGTGAAGGTGATTTGGGTGGCGCATAAAGAAGAGAGGGTGAGGAGGATTGTGACCTTTGTTCCTCCTGAATATGTGCTTCAGATGATATGTCTTCATTATCAAAGTAGTTCACAAGAGGGTGGAACTGGGTATCAGAAGGTTTTGATGAAGAAGGGTTTGAAGAAGCTATTGGAGTGAGGAAAGGTTGTTGAGTGAAGATAAAGGTCTGAGAGTTTTGAGTTTGCAGTGAGGGATCCATGAAGATGGAGAATTTTTTTGAAGAAAAGAGGAAATGATTGGAGGGGTTGTAATGGTTGAAGTGATGGCTGTCAGTTTTGAAAAGAGAGAATAATGATTAAAAGGTGCCTTTATCTGATTTTTTCACTTGGCTTTTGTCTCATTTAGGAGTAGGAGGATTGTTTCTTAGGAACAGGTTCTGATGACAAACCAACGGCTTTCTTTATATAATACTTAATGTTTGAAGCATTTTGTAAAGGAAGTGCGTACCTGACTTAAGGACTGGGTCCTGATGGCCTTTCCTCACTTTATGAATAACTATTCATGTTGTGTGAGATTGATATCCTTAATTTCTATGGATGAATTATTCATGTATTGGATTTTATCCTAATAAGGAACAAAATCTAAGTTAGTTTACCACATGTATTTCTCAAGAGCATTATTTCCATACCTTAGCTTCTCAGTCATTTACAAGGGGAAGACTACATTCTTCTTATGTCAATATTGATTGATTAGCCCAAGGGCTAACCTATTTTTCTCAAAATGTTCTCTTCCCAAGGCCTTAGTGAATATATTAGCAATTTGTTCATCAGTTCCACAGGTCACCATCTCAATCAATCCCTTATCTACACAGTCTATGATAAAGTGATGCCTTACATGAATGTACTTGGTCCTCTTGTGATGAACTAGATTCTTTGCCATGTTGACTGTACTTGTACTGTCACATAGAATGGGAATAAATCTAAGATTGATTCCATAATCAGAGAGCTGTTATTTTATCCACGGTAATTGAGAGCAACAAGATGCATCAGCCACATATTTAGCCTCAGCAATTGAAAGAGCCACAAAGTTTTATTTCTTTGTTGCCCATGAGACAAGACAAGGTCCCAAAAAGTGAGCCATTCCAAAAGTACTTTTTCTATCCACTAAATATCCAGCATTGGTATAACAAACCAAATCAAATGAGTCTCCAGTAGGATACCATAGAATCAGTCCTTGAGTACCTTTGAGGTACCTGGAAATTCTCTTTACAGCCTTCAAGTGAGATTCTTTGGGAGATGATTGAAATCTAGCACATAGTACTACACTATACACAATATCAGGATTACTAGCAGTAAGATATAGTAAGGAATCAATCATCCCTCTATACTTTATTTCAGCAACAGACACACTAGTTTTATCTCTGTCAAATTTTTTGGTAGTAGCAATAGGAGTACTATTAGTCGTAGCTCCATCCATCCCAAATTTCTTCAGCAATTCCTTGATGTATTTTTGTTGATGTATGGATGTTCCACCCTTGGTTTGCTTGATCTTCAGTCTCAAGAAGAAGGTTAATTCTCCCATCATGCTTATTTCAAACTCACTGCTTATCAATGAAGAGAATTCCTTGTATAAAACATCATCTATAGCTCCAAATATTATGTCATCCACTAGATTTACATAATGAGAATCTTGGATTCTTCCTTATTTATGAATAATATTTTGTCTATTTTCCCCCTAGTATATCCATGATCTAGAAAAAAACAGGACAGTCTATCATACCCTGCACTCGGGGCCTGCTTAAGACCATGTAAAGCTTTGTCAAGCTTGTACCCATGATCTGGATGTTCAAAGCTCTCAAAACCAGAGGGTTGCTTCACATACACTTCTTCATTAAGATATCCATTCAAGAAGGAACTCTTCACATCCATTTGAAACAATTTGAATTCCATATGAGAGGTAAATGCAATCAGCATTCTAATAGCTTCCATTCTAGCAGCAGGAGCAAATGTTTTATTATAGTCAATTCCCTCTTCTTTATTGTATCCTTGTACCACCAATCTGGCCTTGTTCCTAGTGACTAATCCTTGATCATCTTACTTATTTCTAAACACCCACCTAGTCCTATCTGCAGGTTTGGGAACTAAGTGGCACACCTTACTTCTTTCAAATCGATTCAGCTCTTCTTGCATAGCAATAATCCAATCTGCATATAGCAAAGATTCCTTAATGTTCTTTGGTTTAATTAGAGACAAGTAGGCAGAGAAAGCACATATGCTTCTCAACTTGTTTCTAGTCTGCATGACTGATTCCAAAGGAGATATAATATTTTTGATGAGATGTGAGCTCTTATGTTTCTAGTTCCTTCCAATAGTAGGCTGAGAAGTACTAGGTGCATTAAAATGAAATGATGCATCATCTAAAGGAGCATCTGAAGGAGCAATCCCTCCTGAAGCAAGCACCTCCTCCTGAGTCAGAGCACCTTTATCAATAGCTGAAGTGGTATCCTTAGGTTCTTCTTCATCTGAGTCATGGGTTAGTTCAAAACCACTATTGTCATCATCTGTGCATCTTTCCTGTCCCTCATGATTTTCTTCATCAAATATGACATGTATGCTTTCGTCTACACAACCAGTTTTCTTATTGTAGATTTTGTAGGCCTTACTCTATGAAGAATATCCCAGAAAGATACCTTCATCAGTTTTTGCATCAATTTTCCTAGTGCATCCTTCACATTATTGTGAACAAAACATTTGCACCCAAAAGGTCTTAGGTAAGTTAGATTTGGCCTCCTACCCTTGGGCAGTTCATAAGGGGTCTTGTCTAGTAGTGCTCTAATCATACATCTGTTAAGAAGGTAGCATGCAGTGTTTACAGCTTTAGCCTAGAAGCTTTTGGGAAGACCACTTTCTATGAGCATTGTTCTAGCCATGTCCTGTAGAGATCTGTTATTTCTTTCAACCACACTATTTTGCTGAGGATTTCTAGGTGCATATAAGTTGTGATCAATACCATTTTCCGCATAAAAGGTCAAAAAGTTTGAATTTTCAAATTCAGTACCATGATCCGACCTTATTCCTATAACTTCAGCATTCACTTTTTTTGAACAAGTCTGACAAAAAATTGAAATACCTCAAATGGCTCATCCTTGGAGCTCAAAAGAGGGTCAAATATAAATCTTGGATAATCATCTACAATCACAAACACATACATCTTCCCTCCTTTACTGAGGACTCTCATCGGACCACACAAGTTCATACACAATAGTTGAAGAGGTTTAGTGGTGCTTACCATCCTCTTGGGCTTGAATAAGGATCTAACATTTTTTCCTTTTGCACAAGCATCACACACAAGAGATTCATCCAGTTTACCCATTGGTAAGCCTAACACCAAATCCTTTGCCACTAGTTTGTTGATTGTTGAGAAGCTAGCATGTCCTAAACTTTTGTGCCATAATAATGAGTTGCTTGTCATAGAACTAAGGCATGTCAGTTCAGATTCTAGAGTGTCCATAATGGTTGCCTTGTATACATTCTTGTGCCTTATTCCCTTAAGTATTATACTTCGACTAATAAAATTTGTTACAATACAGTCAATGGCAGTAAACTTCACATTGTTTCCCTTGTCACACATTTGGGATATCCTAAGCAGATTGTGTTTTAGTACAAGGACATAATACATATTCTCAATAGCATGTGACATATATCTTCCTACTTTTACTACACCAACAATCTCTCCAGTTTTACGATTTCAAAACGCAACACTTTCACCTTAATAATTTGTAAGAGAGAGAAAGTTTTCTTTGTTTTTTGTCATGTTTCTAGAGCAAGCACTGTCAAGGTACCAAGTCTTGCTTCTTCCTCCCTTCTTATCCTGCAAATACAATTCAGAAGTTAGTTTTGGGCACCTAGATTAACTTGGGCCCCTTTTTGTGAGAAAAAGGATGAATCAAGTCTCTTTTAGCCCAATGAAGAGGTTCCTTCTTAATGGACAACATTTTCTTTAGTTCTTGAGTCTTGTGTCTATTTATGAACCTAAGATTTCTTTGTTCAACTCTAATTTGTGAGGGACATTATTTTTTGAGATGTCCATCTTTGCCACAAGCAGTACAGACTGTGTTTATGGACTGATTTGCTTTGTAATGCTTAGGTCTAAATCCTAGCCCATGTTTAGAGGTGGACTAACTATTTTGAATATGAGTGAGAAGGGTAGAGGATTTTGCCCATTTTTCCTTATGTTGTAGCTCAAGTTTGACCTTGTTCAACTCTTTTAGTAAAGAAGTATTTTTCTCAAATAGTTCAGCAAGACTAGTATTTAGTTTCTTTATGTCCTCCTCCAAATTTTGCTGAACAATGGTGGCTTGGCTCTTACGTTTGTCATAGAATTCTTTAAGTGAATTTCTCAGAGATGCATTGTCTTCTACAAGGTTCTCATAATCTAATCTTAGAAAGGTATAATCACTCATTAGACTTTCTTTATTAGAATAGGCAGAGTGATATGCATCTATAAGCACAGCAGTAAGAGATTCGAGTTTGTTTTTATAATATTTGTGAAGGTTTTGCTTGATATCAAAAAAACATACCTTGGTTTCTTCTTGCTCATATTCATTTTCAGACTCAGAGCAAGCCATAAGTGCAAGGATTGGTTGAGTTTGATCCTTATCTTTGGGATTATCCTCAGAGTCACTCATAGCCAGAAGGACTAGAATATCTTCTTCTTTTGCTTCCATCATAGCCAATAAAGATTGATTGTTGGGCTCATCTTCATCAGACTCATCAAAGCCTTCTCCCATAGCTTCTAGTGCCCTTTGTACAACAATATCAGCCTCATGAGAAGTCCTGTGAGAGGGAAGAGTAATTTTTTTTTTTGATCTCTAGGTTTTTCAGCAGCAGCTTTATTGTGCTCTACAACCCATAGTGGACAAAATTTGATAAAGTGATGCAGGGCTTCCACACTTATGACATACTTGAACTTCCTTCTCTTGAACTTTGGTAGGTCTTCTTTGAAGGTTCTGGCCCTTTTTGAAGAATCTTTGAAATCTTCTTGTAACCAAGGCCAGGTTTTCTTCTTCATAGCCAATACTCTCAGTGGCTTTTGAGAGAGATAGTCTTTTCCTTTCTCTTTGTCTCTATATCCTTTTCTTGATTTTTCTTTGACTCATAGGTCATTAGGTTTCCAATAAGCTCATCCATCTCCAAGGTGTCAAGATTCCTTGCTTCTATAATAGCTTCTACCTTACTTTCCCAGGATTCTGGCAGTACACTAAGGAGTTTTCTTACAGCTTTCCCAATGGGAATCAATTCTCCCAAGGAATAGATCTCATTCAGGATTGCAGTAAATCTTGTCTGTATGTCTTGAATAGTTTCTCCATCTTTCATGCTGAACAGTTCATGTTGTCTGTTGAGATTGTCTATTTTGGCCTTTTTCACAGTGGAAATTCCTTCATAAGCATTTTGAAAAGTGGTCCATATTTCCTTAGCACTTTGACAGGAGGAGATCCTGTTATATTAATCCGGACCAATTCCATAAATTAGTATTTTCCTAGACTTAGCATGTTTTGAATACATACCTTGTCCTCAGGAGTCCAGTCCTTCCTGTCTTTTGGAGCTGGTTCACTTCTATCTTCAGGTTTTGTCATTGGAATAGTAGGGCCATCTAAGACAACACTCCACAGATCCGCACTTTCACCCATGAGATAGTCTATCATTCTGTTCTTCCACCATCCATAGTATTTACCATTGAACAGGAGGGTCTGGTTTGGGAGGATCCTTCTTGAGCAGTTGGAGGAGCATCTATAGGATCTTTTCTTTTCAGGTGACTAACCTTTTATGAAAAGACCTGCTTTGATACCAATTGAAGAAATCTAGCGCCAACAGTTATCTTAGGGACCTGGTCCGTAGAATATTTTCAGTTAAACAATAAAGAAAATTGCACAACCAATTTATGTGGAACACCTCCTCTCTCAAGAAGTAACAACTACAACTAAAATTCACTAAGCTCGAAAAAGGTTTATAATTATAACTCAATAATCAAAACCTTAACTTCAACACCTAGACTCAAACAGTTAACTCTTAACTGTTTCAACTATCACCTCTCCAAGAAGTCAAACCTGCTTCTTGTTACAAGGCCTCACTAACTCAACTATCAAACTAGAACAGAATAACTATAGTCTTAACAATACTCTCAAACAAATCAATAAACTTGGACAACAGACTAAACTATGTTATGCCTTCAATGGATGACTTTGGATGTGTTTGCCAAGATCTCCTATTGCTTGAGAATAGTGCTTTCTATGCATATACAATAGGTGATTAAAAAATATGTTTGCCTTTCTCCTTTTATAGATGCTCCAAGGTTATCCTTTTCAGGTAAGGAAAATTGATTCATATAATTCCTTTCCTTGTTTAAGAAGGATAGGTAGCCGACTTCCTTATTCCTTGCTATTCTTGGATCAAAATTAATCATTCATACCATAATTAGACTTATACCAAAAATACGATTTGCCTACATCAAACCCCAAACATACATGGAAGGAGTCTAAGGAGTTTTCACAAAGAATTTCACAGAATTGGACCCAGCGACTCTATTTGTGTTTTGGTCATTGTTGTTTTCGTCCTATTGGGTTTGATCATGGTGAAAATCCTCCTGCTTATTTTCCACTATGGTTGGACCAACCTCGCTCATGAGGTTGTCTCCGACATGGTTGGCATTGTCATTGACTGATCACTATTTCCAATTCCAGCCGTTGAATCGGTGGATTTCTTCGCTTCACAAAACGAAGTTTGTTAGTAAGAGACTAGAGAGACCAAATCAATACTACAATTATACTTAGCCCCACGGTGGGCATCAAACACTTTACCCTCAAAAAGGTATAATTGAATTTGTAAGTGAGGATTAAAGGATGCGCGGATGAAATTGGTCAGGTAAAGCAAGTAATTCGAATGAGCAATGCTATAAACAAGAACTGAAATAAAGTGATTAATGTAGCCTATGTCGGGCTTGAGCCTGATGATGACTGTGATGCAACCGTTGGATCTATATGATAAATAATAAACTTTAGAATAACAAAGCTGAAACAAAAGTAAATGGTATTAGCTAGAAAGAATTTGATGTCTTTACACAGGGAGTGGCTCTTCAAGAGATGATTATCAAGCATTAAACCCTC
Organism: Capsicum rhomboideum; assembly: GCA_031232105.1. Taxonomy (NCBI): domain Eukaryota; kingdom Viridiplantae; phylum Streptophyta; class Magnoliopsida; order Solanales; family Solanaceae; genus Capsicum; species Capsicum rhomboideum. Next base: position 157,478,587 of record CP124714.1, read on the forward strand.
AATAATTCATGATAAATGACTAATTAAATGTCATTAATAAGAAAAGAACTAACGTACGACGTCTTTCATGGGTCGGTTTCATAACAGTTACTGATGGCTTGTCAACCATTCCTTCAGTTGTCTTGTTCTTTGGTCTGGTATCTTCCGCTCGGTGTATGCGGTATAACTAGCGTCCGTTGTATTATTGTCTATCCTTGGGCCCTATCCAGCTGTACATTGGGTTGTGTTTGTTACTCTCAAAGTGTCATGATTTGATTCGTCAACGTGTCTTGGTTATTTTCACCCTATACAATTCAAAATTGGCTCAAAATTGTTTCATGAATGGATTATTTTCAACCCAACTCTGTCAAAATTTGGACGATTTGTGTGAGTTTATATTAAATTAGACAGCCAAATTTTGTATTGCTAGCTTTGCCAATCAGAGCAAGGAACAACAATATAATTGTGTAAAATAATAGAGAACTATAATATAATCACTATGAATTATGGTACAATGACAAGTATTCATTGCCAAAAATTGTGTGTTTGAGAGCTGGGTATAAAATTAGCTTTGTTAAAGAGCACTTTGCACGATTTAATCTTAATGTAATACTTCTTAACACGGATTCGAATTAAATCAAATTTCAATTGGCTTATACAGGACATCGAGCGAGAAACAATAAAGTACCGTAGAACTGAGTGATTGAATACGTTTCCCCGAGGAAAAAAGAAGCAGCACAAACTTGGCAGAAAGACTCAACAATTTCATTGTTCAGCAAAGCAAAATAAAGTGATATTTTAAGCATATTTGTTTCCTAAGTATGAAAAATAAATCTGATTTTATTGAAAGGAAGAACAGCAAAGTGCTTTCTAAATTTCACTAAAGACTGGTAAAAGTACACTCAGAAACTATCTCCAAAAAGCAAATGAGTATTAGTAGTAATAAAGAACACAAAGTGCTTTCTAAATTCATTAATCGACTATTCGAATCCTTGCACTTATTGACGCTATTGTCAAAGAAATCCTTGGATGTGTTCCGTTATTACATAATTGTTGTTAGTTTCATGATTTCCTGCAACATAAGAGTCACAAGCTTTACATCTAGCAAGACATTCACACAGAAATGTACACATTATGCAGTGGCCAGATTTTCCAAGATCATTCTTACAAGTTCTCAACAGTAAAGTAATTTTGCTGTTTATACAGTTTTGCGTTCCTCTTTTGAAACTATACAAAAGCAACAGATAATAGCCAATTGGTAGATATTTCCATAATTCCTTTACTGAATGTACAAGATTAAACGTGTGATATGTCACAACAGCTTCTGATGTAGGTGTTGCCAAAGCTCAAGGTAGAATGAGGAAAGGAACATGATATAAGATTCTTGAATTCCATCATCGGTTGTTCAGATTGAACCTGATAAATGTAATTCAGTGAGAAATCATAAACTATTAGCCCTGAATATAAATCAATAGAGTACAAGCTGACACTTCTGTAAATGTTAAGACTACTTAGAATATGACTAACATGCACTGTGAAGGAAAAAAGTCACGTGAACAAAGATCATGCAAGTTACCTATTGGCAGCTTCTGTATAATTCAAAGAGACTTCAGTAAAGGTGAAAAGTCCAACTTGCTTCTCCTTTTCCGGCACATTGCCTTCCTGCATGAGATCATATATCATGTTATGAAAGAAAAGAAAAACTTAAAAAAGGTTTTAGCTTGTGCTTATTGATGAAGAGAACTTACCATCATAGCTTTTATACAGTCCAAAAATTTGTCGACGAAAGTATAGGAGCTTTCCTTGTATCTCTTGATCAATATGCCGAAGTAGCTTACAACCTGTACCCCAAAAAAGTCTTAACAGACCTACAGGAAATCGATCAGAAGTATTCAGATTTTATGGTTCCTACAGACCTTTTTAATGATCTCTTTTTCCAGCTGAGTCACATTTTCCTCATCTGAAAAACGTTTTTCTGATGTTGCTTTGAGTACCTGCTCTACCGCATTAGTTGTCCGCTCAATCTTCTTTTTGCTAAGAAATCCTCCAGCGATCTGTAGAGAGCATTTAGTGGATTTTCATATCAAATATCCAAAATATGACAAGAAAGAAACAGGATTTTCATTTGATAACACTATTGAAAGTATTAAAGTGACTCAGTTGAGGACATGACCAACCTCAATGCATCTGGTTAACGATTTCAATAACTTTTTGCAACTTTTACCGTCAGTTTCCTGCATATAAAATATAACGCAACTTTGGTTACGTACTGAAAAGAATAAATGGAATGAATTAGGACATTATATAAACTGGAGGTACCTTATCCAGAGCTTCCATCAGAGATGGTACAATTCGGAGCACTAGTTTATGCAGATAGGAATTTGTATGGCCATGAGCTCTTTTCTTAATATAACGTTTTGCTGAGGACAATAGCTCCGGCATGGCTTGAACAACAAAAGAACTGTTAAAATCAAAGAAGAGGGAGAATGAAAAAAATTAAAAAAAAAAAAAAAAGAAAAGGAAAAGCGTACCTGAAAAAGCTACTCTTCTGATTCCTTTGTCATGAAATGTCACAAGTGGTACCAGTACTTTAGAAACCTGCACAAATGATGTCAACTTTGAATAAGATAGGCATATGCCGAATGAAAATCCAAGGCTTTAGAACCAACCTGATCGACCCATACAAAGAACTTTCTTTTGAACTGTCTAGTTAAGCGAAGTAAAAGTTTACATGCCCTAAATTTCTCATCCAGAATAACACCTTCTCTGGTACTGTACAGAAACGCAGTGTGTTAGTGGAAAAGCCAAAGTTTGCTAAGAACCTTAAGGAAACAAGTTTTTCAAATTGCAGCTTATTCGGTCAATGTTATATGTCTATGATAATCTCATGCAGCAGCTTAAGTATATGTATATTTCTCATTTAATAAGCAAAGGCACATCCTATTACAACGCCAACTTTCAGTCACTTATTTAGCGGAAATGTACAATCTTTAGCTAAAAATTGTGGAAACTAACCATCCAATTAGTCATGACTCATGAAGCACTAGTGAAGTTTGTACATACCTATTTGAGCCAAGTCTAGCAGAGCGGAGCAAAACAGGTATAAGAGCTTTCACATATGAATAAAAACGGGATCTGAGACATCTAACAAGATGCTTCCATGCCTTCAATACAAATAGTAGAGCACCCGTTATAGCACAAGAATATTATGTGCACTTATTTTTCTACAAAAAATTTGGATCATACATACTCGTAGAAGGATAACTTTTGAACTGTGATCATCCTCCCCTAAATACCATCGTACAGACAAGAGAAGGGCCATGACCTTACATACATGAAAATTGTAGATGCTTTAATCAGTTAGTGAACTAAACAAACTCAAGTGTTAAAACGTGGAGAAAATTATTAAGCAATAGAGGCAAACAAACTGTAATAATGTTAATACGCTTTAAACTCAACTGCTTGCAAAAGAAATAACAAAAACACATTACCTCTCTAGCATCTTTCTTGAATATATCCTTTCCAACAACCACTGCAACTGTCCGAATGCACTCAACAGCATTGTCTTTCACCGACTTACTTGTGCCGTAAACTAGAATTTTTTTTAGGGAAGTGATGACCAAATCATATTTTGTATCGAATAGAACCTATCCAAAAGCGTAATTTTGTCAGACACCAAATTACCAAGGAAATAGAGTAGCATGGACGCAAAACTAAGTCAGGGTTTCTATCAAAATGGACCTTTGATAATCTGGCAACTGATGCTAGAGAGTTTAAGGACTCGGCTTGAATCTCAGGACTTGGTTTCTACCAGGAAGCAAAGGTTAGGTAAGTCAAAATGATCATGTTAGACAAAAACAAATAACACTTTTAAGCTAAATGAAATGTCAATCAAATCTAAACACCTTAAAAATCACACTGTAAAATGTCTAAAGTTAAATAACTCTACCTGGATGAGTTGAAGTAGTTTGCTCACAATTGTTTGCAACCGAGGCTCTATGATGCATGAATTGCAACTCTCACAAAGAGAACTAATTGCCGAAGCAGCAGCAGACTATGAAAAATAGTAAAGCAATTAGTTCAGTAACTTAGAATTTGACAAGTGAAATAAAAAGTCCATCACTCTTGCTCACCTGTTTTTCGGGTTTGTCGTCATCTGCAAGTGCCAAATATAGCGAAGTAATAAGCACGTCAGCTTGTTGATCTAGCGTATGTGGAGATAGGGCTAGACTCATAGATTTTACTGCTCTAATAGCAACAAGACGAACATCAGGAGAGGAATCTAGCATTGATTTCAAGATCACATTCACCACATCAGCAAGATTATCGCTCATGGCCTGAGAGGAATAACAACAGTTCTTAGGTGAAAATAATACGCAGAAGATTTCAGGCCTTGCAGAACCACACTATATAACATGTTATTAGGCTGGATAGTTTCTCTATGTCAAACCAGAGTGCTGAAAGTTCACAAACGAAAACGATGAGAAAATTAATTCTGATCCAATGGGTATGATGAGCTGAACATTAAGATAAAGGACAATATAACATGGGAGCTCAAACTGGACAAACCAAGAATAACATAGGCAATCTACTTTGTAGAATTGACCATTTTTAGCAATCAGTTATATGATCAAACAGCACATATCCAAGAGAGGAGCAGACATAAATTTAGGGATATACCTTTGCACATCCTTTTGCAGTGACACCGATGATTTTAACTGCTGCATATCGTTTCCGCCATTCTGATGAATAAGCCATATCCTTTAGTGTTTCTGTATCGAGTAAAAAAGTCATATCTTCGCCCCTTACCCTTTGAAGCCTATTCATAAAAGTTAATCCGCAAATAAAATCACTCGATCCATCGGGGATAAGTGAAATCATCCGAACCAACACAGAAGACAGCCTTCGTAGAATCATCCCGCCTACACTTTTTATCGAAATATCATCAAAAGCATACAACAGTAATACAGCAAATAATCTTGTTTCGTCTTCCAACCTATCATTTTCACCAATTGTAAGCATTGCATCAAACACTTGATCCAAATGCAAGTCGAAAAACCTTGGCTCTGCCAGAGCTAACTCTACTAACTTCTTGATACTTTTTAGCGCATTTTCCTCCTCAATTTCATTTTCAAGAAAACCCGAGACCCCTTGTATCATTGGCATCAATAGATCATGAAACTGCGAGTAATAATCACTCGACATATGTAGAACAAGATTAACTAAAGCAAACAAGACAAGAACTTTTCTCTGTCCTTTGGAAGAATTAAGCTTATTCGACAATTTTAAACGGAGTTCTTCAACACACTGACTCAGTTCTTTGCCCAGAGACGTGGGCAAGTCCAAAAAGAACAAAAGGGCATGATCTTGAATGTAAAATGGACCCGAATTCAGACGCTCCAAAAAGAAACTGAGCATACCCTGCCACTCCCCCTGTTTCTCGACAAGAATACAGCCGAATATCTGAGACGCTGTCTTCCACATCAGTCTGTAAACCTCTCTGGGGTTATCTTGTTTAAGAATTCCAAGAATCGCGGCTTTGAGCTCTTCCCTGACTATGTGGGAGGTTTTTCTCCAGATACTGGTTGAATTACTGGGATTTTCGAGAAAAAAGTGAAGGAGATCAGCGCATTTGGATTTGATTTCAGGGCTAGCATTGCTCGGAAAGTGAAGGAGGAGATTCGATAGCTTCAAAGACCATACATTCGGGTAATTGGCTTTGCAGAAATTGTATAATTTTTTGTTAACTCTACTAACGCGTGATGAATCTAAGTTTGTAATAAGATGTAGAATGGCATCATGATTTGGAGTGTCAAGAAGTAGTACGGCTTTCTTTCGAAGTGATTCGTAACTGCTTCTTGGACGGACTCTTTCTTTCTTCTCGGGTTTATCTTTCACTATTAGAGGGCGGAGTATTTCTGCTCTGCGTTTCGGAAGAAAATCTGCCATTGCAAGACGGTGAGCTTCCATTTTTGGTTTGGAAGAAGAAGACGGAGAAGCCATTACAGAGCGAAACAGAGAAAACAGTTAGAATGAAAGAGTGGGGGTTTGGCGGGGATTATATTCAGTTGCAGCGTTTTCTCGTTTGGCGGTTATTAATGCTAACTTGGATGGTGTATAGTTATAGGCAGTGTATAGTGTGTTTATATTGTTAACTAATCACTTTAACCTTCGTTAACTAAGAAATTAGGTAAGTCACATACGACTTAATCATGGTTAAATGATAATTTTGCTTATAAAAACACACGTCTTGCTACTTGCATTCATTGGTTAGTGGTGTACACAAGCACATTTTTTTTAATTTCATATTTGAACTATCCAATGTTTCATTACGTACCTTGGACTATTAAGCTGTTAGACGTCAGTGGACTCATTTTTATGGGGTGGGGGTGGGGTGGGGGGTGGGAGTGGGGGGTTTAGCTCTCAGATGCCGATTGTCGAGTGATTTCAAACATTTGGTCAACTCAACAACAAGGTGTGTTTTAATACATATGGTGTGATAGTTCATGTATGTAATGTAACACTAGATAGTTAAACTATCAAACTCGCGAAAGTATTGTAGTTTCAATTTATTTCTCTGATTTTAATTTGACACGGAGTTTAAGAAAGTAGAGAAATTCTTTTAATCTTGCGACATTAAACCAAAGATATATAATGTATCAAAATGTCATTTAATCTTGTGATCTTAAATATGTCATGTTGAAAGTTAGAACTAAATAGTTGTCAGAAAAAGACAATCTTTTTTAAATGAATTAAAAAAAAATTAAGACAAACAAATTAAAATAGAGGGACGTTATTTTGATAATCGCTTTATATGATTTCTAACTAAATTCATCACTGATATCTCTCATAAAATGATCAAAATACATTTTCTCATAAGTTATTGCATGTATGTATTTTTCTTAAGGAAGGAAAACACAAAATGGAAGAGAAAATATTAAATCTCTTATATATAGACATGTGACTACAGGTCGAACTGGAAAAGAAAAAAAAATATCTTACTAGGAGTGATCCGTATAGATTCAATTTTTCACCTTTTGGATTTCTTGGAAAAAAAAAAAATTCTGGTTCCTGATAGTATCAGAATGGTGGTATGTCTGGATATCTAATCTGCCTTTCCAGGAAGATGGATATCCATTCATTTTTTTCTCTCCACCCGGACCAACCCACCAAATTTATAAGTGATATAATTTTTTATTTTTAGGAATTGCACTCTAAATATTTGCCTCCAGTATTTTCATGATTTACAAATTAGCAAACAAATTGAAGGAGAGTTTTGGAGTAACTGGTAAAGTTATTGTCATGTGACTAGGAGGTTAGGGGTTCAGGCCGTGGAAACAACCTCTGACAGAAATACAAGATGAGTCTGCGTATAATAGATCCTTGTGGTCCGATCTTTTCCCAAAAATGCAAGATCATGATAATAATCTTCTAATTATTGCATAACTGCCTTAACCCCCAATCCCACGATGGTGATTGTTTATTTTTTAAAACAAATGTATATGTTTATGATATGAAAAACTACAATAGTGATACTTAAATTTTCAATTTTTGCTTAAATAATATATCATTTGTTTCAATTTGTTTGTCTTACTTTTCTTTAATTTTAGGAAGAATATTTTTTTAAAAAAAAAAATTCTTTAATTTCAACTTTCCACATAGTATGTTTAAAACCACATAATCAAAAGATATTTTGGTATACTCCACATTTCTTTAGTTTTTAGCTCCCGTTTTGGCAACAAATTTTGAATTTCTAAATTTTAGTTTCTGATCATGCAATTTTCAATTTTTGGAACTTTGAAAAAATTTTGAAGACAGATTTTTAAAATATGGTTCAAAATTTATGGTCAAATAAATATCTGAAAGCAAATTTTCAAAATTTGATCTTAAATCTATGGTCAAACAAATATTTGAAGGCAAATTCTTAAAATCTGATCCAAAATCTATGGTCAAATGCTCATTAAAATCACAATATTCAAAATTTTCTTTACCTTCTTAAACTCGTGTCAAGTCAACAAACAAATTAAAAGGGGGAGTAATAAAAAATTGAATGTTATTTAGACCAATCGAGCTTCCCACCAAATTAAACCAAATCTATGGTCAAACAAATACTTGAAAGCAAATTTTCAAAATCTGGTTCAAAATTTATAGTCAGACAATATTTGAAGGCAGATTTTCAAAATCTGATCCAAAATCTACAGTACAACCTCTCTAAATTAATATTGTCGGGATCGTGAAATATCATTATTTTATAAAGGTATTATTTAATCGATAAATTAATATTTATTAATTTAACGAGTGTTTTTGAAATTCAATGAAGGTCAATTTTGATTACATAAAAATCATTATACCTATTTATTGTACCTCATGTTTATTCTTAAGGAATTTAAATGAACCCACTTGTGAAAACAACATTCATGAACTTGAGGTCATGATTAATAATCTCGGTTACCGCAATAAAATGGATGTCAATAGCCTGTTGGATTACCCGGGTGAAATGGATACATGTTCAGAAGTCTAGAGCTTAGAAAAAATTGTGGATACCATCTGAGAAAATAATGTTGATGATGAAGTTGAAGACGATACAATATCGTTGAAGCTAGTTATGCGTAAGAGAGTACTTATCACGTCTAGAACTCTTCACAATTTTTTGGTGCAGTTCGAGTAGACAATACCAAAACTGGATGCAATAAGAAAAGTTAGAGATGAGCTTCAACTAGATTTAAATTTTAACAAAAAACAAAAGAATACTAAAATCATATTTCATGAAATTGTCTTAGATAATTTTATAATTTTAAAGAATTATTAATTTATAATATTAATGGGACCATATATATAGGGGTCTTCCGAAAATATATTATCTTATTATCTTATCGAAATTGATGATTTTTTCCACTGGCCCAAGTCGGGACCGGAGAAAAATATTATCTTAGAGAGTTTATTAATTTTGAGACTTTGCTGTATAGTCAAATGCTAATGAAAATCACCATATTCAAACATTTTCTTTACATTCTTAAATTTTGTGTCAAATCAAAATCAGACAAATAAATTAAAACGGAGCGGGTACAAAAAAATTGAATGTTATTTAGACCGATCGATTTTTGCACCAAGGGTGTGTTTGGTATGGACGAAAACATTTTTTGAAAAAATATTTTCTTATTTTTCCATGCTTGGTTGGACAAAATTTATGAAAAATATTTTCTCTAGGAAAGCAAGTTCCTAAAAAATGAGGAAAATGACTTCATTAATGAAAATAGGGACAAAATTCAATATTTTCTATGTTTATTGTATCTTCTCCCACCTAATCCCTCAAACCCCTACCCCTTAACCATCCCATCCCGGCCACCCCCAAGGCCCCACACCCCTCACCCTCCCCCTCTATAATTTCTTGTTAGATTACATATAAAGATTCTTGAGATAATATCTTTTTTGCTTACTTACCAAAAAATTGAAAATAAGTTTAAAAAACCAACTTGTTTTCCAAGAAAACATTCTTCATGGAAAATATTTTTCTTCCTACCAAACACACTCCAAATTAAACCAAATTGAAGAATGCATCTGCATTACTCCCTTTGTTTCAAAAAGAATGACATGTTTGACTTGACACGAAATTTAAGAAAATACAGAAAATTTTTAAATCTTGTGATCTTAAATTAAAGTTATGTCAAATGTATCAAAATGCTCTTGAATCTTGTGCTCTTAAACATGTCACGTGAAAAATTGAAATTAAAGTGCTGTCAAAAAAGGAAAGGATCATTTTTTTAAAAGGAATAAAAAGAAAAGTATATCATTCTTTTTTAAACGGAGGGAGTAATTGTTTAGAAATCAATTTTAACAAAAAAAAAAAAAGAAAAACAATAAATTCTTTCCCGCTCTAAGTGGGAATAGAAATTAAAACCTAGTTTGCTTCTCAATGTCATTGTTATAAATAGTCGTGTTACTGCCTCTTTTTACCATTAATTTGCTTGTCTAATATATTTTTTTGGGGGAATTTTTTTCCTTAACAATTTAGTACAATGTCTGATCAAAAACCTCTGATGAGCACGAAAAAGACATTCTTTTACAATTTCTTTCCATCAAAAGACGAAGAAGAAGCCTACAAAGTGAACAACACACCATGGGTAGCTACTCGAGAACTAGTCGAGATAAGGGACATATACCCTGCCCCAATAATCTATCTTGAAAACCCGTGGCAGATCAAGAAAAAGATTACCAGGGATGAGGTAGTTCTAGGAAAGGTGGTGATTCCATTTTTTGAGACGTTTGAGTACATTCTTCGATATTGGAAGATGGACGTGACCCAGAGTTTGGTGAATGGGTACGGGGTGTGTGTTGACGTGTGGGATGTAACGGATGAGAATGACCCTAAGAAGTATGAAGGTGGAAGTGTTTGCGTTAGGAAGTTGTACAATGATGAGTATTCTTTATCGATCGTGGGATTGTTCAATTATCGTAAATTGGATGTTGGTGATGAAATTGGTCTGTATTGGGATCCTAGATCTTCAAGTTTAATGTTCAAATTACTTTCTCAGGTTCGCGCTTAGTGAAGATATTCAAGAATTAGGACCAAAAATAGCATAAGCTATTCAAGAATTAGGGCCAAAAATAGCATACCATAATCTTTTTGTTAGTATTATTCTTTCATATAATTGTAATAGCTAAACGTTTACTGATATTGATTTGATTCTGAAATTGGAGCTGTCACCAATTGTATGATGATTGTTGAAGTTCCCAATTTAGTCTGCTCAATCCCCTTTCTGTACTTTTGTTTTCATTCCCTGTTATTATAGTTTTTTTTTTTTTTGAAATCACCTAAAGTAAAATAGGGGTGTTTTAATACGAGAACAATGCAGTTCAGGGAGTTTCTTGAACACCCAATAATTTAGGTACGAAATTTCGCGAAATAGTAATAGACTAGAGGGATTTTGATACCAGAGCTTTTGCCCTAAGTGCTAATAGATGATGAATTGCTAGTTTCATGTTCTGTTGTAACTGAAGATCACAGCTGCAACACAATGAGTCACAAGTTTTAGAAAAAGCTAATACAACAAATCTGAGAAAACTCTCAGGCTTCCATATTTAAAAGAGCACATAAATGAAGCACGCGTACAATATTTGATCGATTCTAATAAATGACACAAGCAGTCATTAAATCGACTTCCAAAGTCCATTCGAGAAAAGATTGGGCAGGAATTGAAATGAAGTCCTGGTAACACTTGATAAACAGCACTGTCAGTTATTAACCACAATGTGATGAATCAACGAAATGAATAGAAACTGCTGGAAGAAGGCATAACTGTCTTGAGGATCGATTCATCACTTCAGCCTCTACAGGTTTTGATGTTCTGGCCAACTTTCCTCTATATATGCTCTCTACAAAGAAGATTATACAGGTTAAAATGATTGGAAAAACTTATAAAATTAAGGAGCTTAACATACGAAAGAAGGTTAATATACTCGCAGAAAATGCCTGGCGATAAAAGGCCTAAGATGACCCCATTTCGAGAACGAACTCACTGGTGAATGATTACATCAAGCTTGTCTTCTCCCGCCATTTCTGCAACATCTTCCTCAATCATCACGGCAGAATCTTTATGTTGATGGCTTCCCTACACTGTGATTAACTGTTCGGAGTCTTCATAAGCTGATCACACCATAATATTTCTAATTCCTCAAGCACGAGAAAGGATTCCTCTCCATTAACCTGCCATTTCAAAAAAAGACACCTTGTTCAATGTTAGAAATTTGAAGCTCTTGAAGTTGACTTCTTCCATGTTCCATTCTTTCCTCCACTCGAAGATCACGTGTGATAGACTCAGGTTTTGAAGGATGGGTAGTCTCACCATTCCTGAGAGTGAAGAGGATGTTAGATAAAAATTATTCAACTCCAAACTTCTCAAGCACGAAGGGAAGTGAAAATCTGGCTGACAGTATTAAGCACAATGAAAAAAATGCAGAAACTTGTTCAAGTTCACTAAGGACATCCAATCTTAGAAAACAAATCTCTGCTGAACAATCCCTTGGTTCTTCAATGTCGAATGCAAGGCTTCGAAGATTGGGGAACCTTTCAAAAATATCCTCTTAATCTTCGAAACAGAAAAGGTTGAGCTGATATAATATTTTCAAATTCTCTTTGTGTCCTCTTCTCACACAGTTGGTTCAAATGAAAAGTACACATAAAATATCGAATCCATTTTACTAATAAACAACACAAGTGTCTATCATTACTAAAATTCACTTTTGACATGGTTGATTTAGATAAGAAATATTTGCTTCTATGGTCACATTTTATCTAAGCCGAGTCGGAAGAAGTAAAGAAAAATACTTTTCTACAATTGTCTTCAGAAAGTAAATGATCCTGCTGTCTATAAGCACCTTACTCAAAGAAGAAAAAAAAAAGGGTGGAATTGAAGAACCGACATAAATGTCGGAGAATCAGTCTTTGAAGCCTCTACAGGTTTTGATGTTCTTCCCAACCTTCCCTTTATACACGCTCTCTACAAAGAATATGCTGGTTAAAGTGATTGTAAGCAAAACGGAGCTTAATGTGAGAAAGAACCTAATATACTCACAGCAAATGTCCGAGATTAGGATCTAACATGACCCCATTCGTGCACGAACTCACTATCAGTGGTGGTGGAGGAGGGGTTGAGGCAAAAGGTGAATACATGAAGGAGTGGAATATGAACCCTCTCCCCCTCCTTTCCTAAGAGAGAATTAATAGACAATTCTATAAATTGAGGTTAGAAAAAAGAGAGTTAACAGGGGTATTTGCACAGTTTTGCGGACTGCTGGATGGTCGAGGTGAAGAGTCCACTGGAAATATAAAGAACAAAAAGGTAGCATCAGAAATAAACTGCCTCCTTTGACCTTCCTCCTAAATTTGGGTATAGGAGCAAATCCATCTTTAGGTAAAATCTTTCTTGTCGAGACAAAATCAACATCCAAATTGAAGAAAAGAGCTTCAACAAAAGTATAAAATCCCTCCTCTTTAAGTTTCCAGATTTGTTGTACCAAGTATTTGCACTGCCACAGAGGTTAACTGATTTTATTGATGGTGTTAATAATAAGCATGGAATCACATTTCACAATAATACCAAGGACTGTGTCATATTGATCTATGCCCTTATGAATGATATGAATGTCAACCTTGGGAAGTAGATTTAAAGTGAAGTTCTTGGATCTACAATGTTTTACCCATGTTTGATCACTGAAATTTTTGTGAAGGTATAGTATGAATGGGCTTGATATACTTACAGGGTGGTGACTCCTACTTCACAAGTCCTAGTTGATCTTGTGAAAGGATGGAAGGAAGGTTAGCGAGCATCCTGTTGATACCAATAGACTGGCGAGGATCATGTTAGAGCTTCACTTGTGAGGGCAGAACGCTCTGTGATTGTGAAGAGAATAGAGGCAGCTGTGGAATCCAAACTTGCGGATATGTGCTGAATTTAACCCGAAATGGCTGGAGTGAGTAAAGGTTCTTTTTTTGAGGGTACTTTCGGAACAGATCCAGTGGAGGCAGGGTGGGACATGTAACTCAGACGATTAGTGCATGTGGCCACAAACCACGTGTCGGGGGTTCGACTCCATGCCAAAAAAGAAAGTTTCCCTCTGGGTCGGAAAATCATGATTAGGTGGGAACATTAACATCATAAAATTGATTATCAAGTATAAAGCTATCAGCAACCAAAATTTAACAATATGCCCTTTTTTCTTCCATAAAATTCATTTTTTTAAGCAACATTTAGTAGTTTGACCATGAAAACCAAAAAAAATTCACTTTATTTTGAATTTTCAAATTGGAGTTGAAGTTGTGTTTGGCCAAAGCAAATTTTCAGGAGCTCTTATCCAAACACATAGGCTTTTTATCCTTATTTATCACTCATTTTTAAGAGCTAAAATTTCACCAAAAACTCAGCCAAATCCAAACCAATCAAGCTCAAATTTCAACTACAACGTCATTACCAAACCCCAGTAACCAATTTGATCAAAAACCAAGAATTCGACAAGCCCATTTTTTGTTCTTCAAGTTTTTTCAAGATTCAACAATGATGGATTCAAATTTCTTTCTCCTTTTTTGAGTCTCAGTAACAACTAAAGATGTAAAATGAGTTTAACACTTGGATACCAACTTCAAAACTTGAACAACCTTTGAATCTGCTCAACACCTCCTATTCATTTTCAAGTTCATATACAAACAATAAAAAATGTCTTCTCCTCATCTTAACATTTGGATTTAGTTGAATGTATTATATTTTGGAATTAAAAAGAAAACAAAAGGGAAGAAATCAAATATGTTTTTTTTAAAAAAAATTGTAAAATTTTACGTGGTAGTGCATGTATTTCACTACCTACCAAGAATTTGATTTTCTATGTCACGTCAGTAATTAGGATGGTATTTATTCCAGTATAAAAGAATTTAGGAGATAATAGGATCAATATGAAGATAATATGTGTCCCTATTAATTAGTTATATGAAAACTGTCACACATGAATTATTTGTGTGCGGATTATAAATATCGGGCTAGTTATGCGGAAAATAAATAATGTGTGTCCCTATTAATTAGTTATATGAAAACTGTCACACATGAATTATTTGTGTGCGGATTATAAATATCGGGCTAGTTATGCGGAAAATAAATAATGCGGCAGTTCGTTTTTAGGGATTACTTACTATAACAGCATTTTTGTCGTTATTCACATATTTCCGATATTCTACCTTCTATTTCATATAAAATAATACTTAAATTTTCAATAAACTTATACCCGTAATAATAAGGACTTCATTTATCCTTTTTTTTTTTTTGAAGGACTATCGCACTTTCATCAGTAATTAAATGTTCCTACCACTATCCTTTGTCAAAGTCTACAAAAATTCTGGCTTTCTCAATTGGACAAAATTTTTAAGGAATAAAGTTTAGGAATTTGATTGCTAGTGGCAAAAGTATTGACGGTAGGGGCTTTTTAGACCAAACAATTGATGGAAAATATGTTTGTTCAATTTCATGTAATTAAAGGATATTTTGATCCTTTTCCCTTGAGTTTATTATATTTAAAAAGTAATATAGCAAAATTATTATTTTATTTAGTGTTTCTTAATGGACTGAGGCAGTTTTAATTTCCATGAGATCTTTCCCTTTATATCTGAACAAATCCTTTTGCTTCTCTTATCTTTCCCTTTAGGGTTTAACATTGAACCAGCCATGTTAAATAGATTCATCCCGTCAAAAGCTGAAGAAGAAGCCTGCGAAGCAAACAACACACCATGGGTAGTGACTCAAGAACTAATCGACATATACCCTACCCAGAAAATCAATCTGGAAAACCCACGGCTCATCAACTAAAAGATTACCCATGACGATGCAGTTCTAGGAAATGTGGTGATTCCATTTTTCGAGATGTTTGAGTACATTCTTTGATACTGGACATTGGATGTGGCCAAAAGTTTGGTGATGAATGAAAATGAGGTGTGTGTTGATGTGTGGGATGTAATAGAGGAGAATGAGCCTAAGAAGTATGAAGGTGCAAGAGTTTGCTTTAGGAAGTTGTACAATGATGACTTTTCTCTGTCATGTATGGGATTGTTCAACGATCGTGGATTAGGTGTTGGTGATGAAATTGGGCTATATTGGAATCCTAGATCTTCAAATTTAATGTTCAAATTAATTTCTAAGGTTCACTCAGTAAAAGGTCCAAGAATTTAGGACCAAAAATAACATCCCATAGTCTTACTGATATTAATTCTTGATGTTCCCAATTTAGTCAGTGTAATCCCCTTTCTGTATTTGTGTTTTCATTCCCTTTTATTATAGTGCTTTTTTTTAATCACCTGAAGTAAAATCGAGGTATTTTAATACGAGAACAATACAGTTTGGGGTCATATGTGAACGCGCAATAGTTTAGGTATGAAATTCTGCAAAGTAGTAATAGTTTAAGGGGATTTTAATACCAGAGTGCTTGCCCTCGCTGTTGTTAGTTTCATGTTCCGCTGTAACTGAAGATTACAGCTGCAACACAATGGGCCGCTTCACAAGTTTTAGAAGAATCTAATACAATTGTTCTAAGAAAACTCTTTCAGAAAGTAAATAATTCTGCAGTCTACAGGCACCTTTAGTCACCAAAGGTTGATAGAGTCAGGTTTTGAAGGTTGGGCAGTCTCGCAATTCCTAAGAGTGAATTGGATGTTAGACAAAAATTCATCAACTCAAAGTTTCTCAAGCACGATGGGAAGTGAAAATCAAGCTGACAGTACGAAGCGCAATGAATTTTCGGAAAACAGATCTGTTCTGCTAAACAATCCCTTGGTTCTTCAATGTCGAATGCAAGAATTCGAAATTTCGAAGATTGGGGAACCTTTAGAAAATATCCTCTTTGTCTTTCAAACAGAAAAGGTTGAGCTAATATAATATTTTCAAATTCTCTAATTTTGAAAAATCATCCATTCTCACATGCCATAGCTTTGCAAGACTTCAAATACCTCATCACACTATGCTGGAAAAGTCTAAAATTTTGAAAAAATTTCCAACCCTAAAATACTGTACTGGATGTTTTCGTGTTCTAGCTAGGAGTATTTTGTCATTTTTATTTCCTCGTTAAAAAGTGATTATTTTAATTATATTTTAAACAATGGCTAAACTTTGAATACTGGCTCAAAAAAAAACTAATCATTCTACCTAATTCTTACCATTAATTTGTCTTACGGGGAATGTATTGAATATGAAAATAATTTAGGTAACATAAATAGGGAGAAGACAAAAGGTATCCCATAATGGTCAGTGATTTAGCTAAACAATTTACTCCCTCCGTTCCAAAATACTTGTCGTTTTTATTAAAACTAGATATTTCATAATACTTGTCATTTTAGAAAAGCAAGACATAATTAGTTGTTTGTTTCCATCTTTACCCTTAGTTATTAAATATGGAGATATATTAATATAGTGCAAAAAAGAGATGTATTAAATAAAAATGAGTAATTTAGTCAAATTATCTTCTAGTTAATGTTTTTCTTAAGGGGTGTGCAACTTAAAAAGGTGACAAGTAAATAGGAATGGAGAGAGTAATTTATACTTCCTCATTTTAAAATAAATGATGTTACTATTTATTTTGTTTTGTTTCAAAATAAGTATTGTTTCACAAAATCAAGAAAATATTTTTTTTCTTTCAATTTTACTTTTATTTAAATAAATAAAATTTTACATAATTAAGAAGTCATTAAAGAGTTGTTTCTTTTTTCAAGGCATTTGATGAAGGATAAGACAGTAAAAACATTGGTTACTTTCTAGGAAGGAGTAGCTTTCTCAAGGGATATGTTCAAACTAAAACGGCATAATACATAGATAGACATTTTAATTTAGCCTCAACTGGTAACTAAACACTTCAACTTTGAGTATACACATCTAGATACCTCAGTTTGTCTCCATTGTATCGATTGAGCACTCCAACTTACAAAATGATCATCTAGACACCTCCAAAATTTATGTGTCACATTAGCATCGGGTGTTCACAAGAGACAGTGGGGGCTGGGGGGCGAGTTGAAGTGTTTAGTTGTCGGTTGAGATCAAGTTAAGGTGTCTAGATGTTCACTCTCAAAGATGGAGTGCTTACTTGTCAACCGAGGTCAACTTTGAGTGTTTATTTATATATTATGTCAATTAAAAAGGCCACTTACTATAAAACGGAGAGAGTAAGCGTGAAATGTCATTAATGTAATTCAAATTGGAATATGTTATCTACCTTCCTTTCCAGAATATTATTCACTTGGTTCATTTTATTGTGTTTTAGTTTGATTAGAATGAAGTTCAAGAAAATAATGACAAATTTTGAATTTTGTGATTTTAAATTAAAATTATACCTAATGTATCAAAAGGTTTTCTAAATCTTATGGCCTTAAAAATGCTTGTAAACTATTACAATGGAAGAGTTACTAAATATAAAAAATAATAATTAGACTTTTGAAAAAAAGAAGAAGTAATCATATAAATTAAAACAAAAAACATATTCACTTACTCGCTCCGTTTATTTACACACAAGCTCAAACCAAATATTTTTAGTTTCTTTTTGTTGAACACCTAATCAGTTAAGTCATGTAACCACAGGTAAATTTATTCATTCAATTTGATCTTTTACTTAATTTATCTTGTATGCCTTCAAGGTGAGAATTGAGATCAAGGTCGGTGATATTGTGTGAGATGATTGATATCTCTCTCCATTTTTAACTATAAATTTCGGGTTCAAAGCATTCAGAATGAAAAATATCCTAATAGAACACTTTGCCCTCACCCCATGGCCCTACCTGGTGCACTTCTAGACTAATCAGGCTAGATTTAATCTATTCACTATGTGATAAATAATAATACATGAAATATTATATAGCAAGTACTTGGTACTTACCTTACCCCGTTCAACTAATAACATATTTCTATTTCATATTACATCTTGAAGAGATGGAGCTAAAGGGAAAGGCATAGGGTGCAATCGAGTCTCCATAAAAAATTATACAATTATATATAAGATGAAAATATATTTTTGATTATATATGAGTTAATGAATCTTTCAGACATAAAAAAAAAAGAGAGAGAAAAACTCAAATATGTCGTCGACCTTTCAAAAAAGGTTCATCGATACCATCCATTAGTTGGGTTCACTTATGCTAACGTCGTGACCCAAGTTCAAATTAACGTAGGTCAAATTTAATTGAGATGAGTTAAAATAAAGTGTGACAAATTAGATGACATGGACCATTGAATGGATGACACATGTCCAATCCTGATTTTTAAAAATCAGATATTTGAGCCGTTAGTGAAGAGTGGCATGAATGGCCTCTTTGGGTCACAATGATGCATATTGAATCCAACTAACGGATTGCATACATGAGCATTTTATGAAAGTTTGATCTAATTTCATAATAGACAGAACCCATCAGTAGCCCCCTAAAGTTGACATCAACTTGCACATAGACACTTTAAGTAGATCTTGTTCATTTTAAACACCTCAAGTAGGGTCCACGGTGTCATTTTGAAACTTTTTTCCTAAAAAAGGATACTTACATATAAATCAACAAAATAAATAAATAAAGTAGTTGGTAATCACGTGCCATTGATATAATTGCCTATAAATAAACACCACGCCTATAGTTCAGAAATCAGTTTTAACAGTGGAAAAATATTTCTCTCTGTGTCTTGCTAAAATTCTCTCCTAAATTTCCAATTCAATTCTTCAGCCATTGACAATTTCATCGACAATGGCTGATCAAAAAAAGCCTTTGACATACATGAAGAAGATGTTGTTTTACAAGTTCTATCCATCAAGAGACGAAGAAGAAGCCTGCGAACAATGCTCCATGGGTGGTGAGACGAGAGCTGATAGAGATAAGGGACACATACCCTGTCACACCCCGAGTCGAGGCCCTGGACATGGCACGCACCCGATATTATTGCTAGTACGAGCGAACGTTCTGACATATTACATGAGCATACATCTAATATAAACGAACAAAGCGGAAACAGTATGAAATTGAAATAAGATTCCTTAAGAGAGAAAACTTGCATCAATGTTCATTACTATCCCTTTATGTCTGACGCTATTGTTAGGTTTTTTTTGCCCTGATTTTCTTGCCATATTTAAATTTTATTTTTCTTAGAAGAAAAATAAAAGTAATACCATAATTACTTTACTTTTCCTAAAAGAAAAATGTAAAACTCTTCCATATTTGGCTAAACTCTCTTGGAGGAAAGATTTTGGACCTCTATAAATAGAAGACCACTCTTCTTATTCCATAATACAATAGCATCCACAATGTAGTCATTAAAAGTGTTTTATTTAGGGAGAGATTCTCTCTCAAATAGTTTTTATGTTTTTTGATAAGTTTTCATAATATGTAGGTCACTTGACCAAACTATATCAATAATATGTTTTTAATATTGTTTTATTATCATCTTAATTATCGCCTTTATGGTTTGCAACTATAAGCTTCCGCATGATGCCCTCTCGATTTCAAACCCAACATATACCAATAGTCATGATAAATAAGACTGAAAATTATAAAATCTATATGACAACTAAACCAGTCTGTGAAGCCTCTAATGAGTAACAATAATTATCGGGACAAGACCCCAGCATACCCCAATACTGAAAGGAATATAAAGAAATAGTCATATCTAAACTTGTCCCCAGGTAGAAAAGAGGCTCACCAATAGTCAAAGATGATAATCCTAACGGTGCTCCTGGTCATGAGTCTGAGTGTCGGAACCTACATCAGGAAATGATGTAGCGCTACAGGCGTCAATACAAAGTTGTGTTGGCATGTAAAACCACACAAGGAAGTAATAAAGCATGAAAATACAAAGTGATAAGTAAAACTCAAGACATAATAAGCTAAAACGAGACATGACCGTAAGCTGAAATAATAATTGGTAATGTAAAGTAAATTAATCCTTTTAGTTATTTGTGGGAGCAAGTGGTAAACCGATATAAACCACCATGCGAGTGCATGGAGTCTGATCTCAGCCCGATCAGCTAATCCATCCTATACCTTGTCGGGCATAGGACATGACATGACATGATTGTTGGGTTTTGGTAATGAAAGTGTGGAAAATGGAGAAAAGTAAAATGGAAGGAAAAGTGAAATAGGTGTTCACTTTGTAAAAGGAGTATTTCTCCTGCATTAGTGGGAGAAAGGAACATCCTTGTGCCTAAATTGATAAGCACTCCTTCATGTGGATAGTGAGGCAAGAAGAAGACAAGTCTCGCACCGTCGTCGTTGTCACTCGCTCGGCTCGACTTTGGATTTGGAAAATGATCGAGAGATCCTCTTTTTAGAGGATTAAAATCCGATAAGGAAAATTTTCTACAACTATGGATGCACCCGAGCATGTGCGGACGCATGTCACAATGCACCTCGAAGGGACGCGACCCTTCGAGGTACTAGTTGGAAACAAAACGGGGACCTGCGTGCACACTTGGCCATCTGCGGATATAGATGCAAGCACAGGTCATTCTAGTTTGGACAAAATGCGACCTGCAGCCGTATGTTGTCACGACCCAATTTTTTGAGTCATGATGGCACCTACCGTAACCCACCAATAGGTAAGTCAAACCTTAGCCCAGAGCGACAAGCGACAGGCTAACGGGTGGAATCTCAGAAAACAGAGATGAAGTGGAAGTAACCATACTAATAAACATGCTAGAAATATATAAAAAAACAAAATCAAAATATATATTCATACCAAGACTGAGAAGGAAGAGAAAAATATATAAAGACAAAAACCCTTCCCAAGACCTGGTGAGGTCGGTACAAGAGTCACTACTAGACATGTCCAAAATACAAGACAGAAACCAAATATATACAACAAGTACTACAGTCTCGAGAGAAAAAGACTATACAGTAGAGATGGAGTAGGATTAGCCTCGGACGTCAATAAGCTCACCCTGCTCCGGAGTCAGTGCTGAGAAAAGAGTTACGTCAAAACCGCCGACTAGTGCTCGGATCTGCATCCGGGAAAAAGATGCAGAAATGCAGTATGAGTACTGGGGCAACGGGTACTTAGTAGGCATCATCGTCCGACTAAGCTCAATATAATATAAGCAAGCTAAAATGCGAGGGTGCATGCTAGGTCTGGGGTATAAATAATAAGTACATAAGTAACTGCCAAGGCGAGCAGATATGCTCAGGAGAAAATAAGTGCGATACAGAATAATGAGTAAATAAATGCGTAAGTAAACACACAAGTCAAACATAACCTATCTGGGCCCTCATAAACCCGATAGACACACGGAAGAAAACAATAACCCAGTCTGGCCCCCATAAACCAGCAGGACACACAAGAAAAGTAAATGCATAGTCACCAGTGTCTCGAAGCTGTATCAGTATCCAGTAACCACAATAACCAACGAGGATGTGCACCGTGCTTGAACCGGCACCAATGGGTAATAACAAGAGGTCAGACGCCGGAATCGAACCGGACATAGTGGATAATAACAATAGGCCACATATATATCATAACCGCCGGACTCGAATCGGAACTCAAAGAACAACAGTATTGTAACCACGGTACCCAGTACGAAAACTCTCCAATCATATCATAACCAGATGCCGGACTCAAACCGAAACTCATAACAATCGATAACCATCATGTCTGAATCAGTGGACGGACTCGAACCGGAACTCATAATAATCAGTACCCATCATATCTGAATTAGTGGCTGGACTCGAATTGGAACTCATAATAATCAGTAACCAAGTGACAGAGTAGTGCCAGAATCCACACAAACACAAGTAAACGGGGAGATACTGGCCCTAGAACGAACCCGAAACATAAATAAGGAGCTAACCCACCACGTACTACAAGTAAATCTTGGGATCCTTCCAGGTCAACTATCTACTATAAACAATATGTATATACAAGTCTGGGTATACATTATAAGTCATGGCAAGGCGGGTCCGCATTCTAAATCAAACTAGCCGACCCTGGTCAAATACGGTGCTATTAGGGACTGACAAGGCCAAACAGGTCAAAAGGGAATAACTAGGGTAATTCAATACAAATTTTATCCTAAAAGATCATCTCAAGGCTTAACTAAGCCTAACAATGTTTAAAGCTAACTACACCGACTGTGAAGAGTAGCGGGGCCCACTATGGGGTCCCGAAACCAAGTCTGGGCTAAGGTTCCCCAAACCCCTACTAACAGCAGTACAACATTAATCAACCCTATAAAAGTAATATCTGACACACCACGAGGATAACGGGCCCGAAACACATCCGAACAAGGCCCTAACCTGCCCAAAAGGCCTAATCATAGCAAGCCAATGCCAATCCATAACTACCAGCCCAAACACTAGCATAATAGTATGCAAATACTATAAATAAACTCATTCAAGGTATATGGTAAGCCTAGCCTACCTGAACGCCGCCGAACGTCTGCCAAAGCTTGTTAAATAGGAGTCTTCCCCTTCCGTGAGACCTCAGATTTCTGCCAAGCTAGAAAAATAATAAACTACATGTCAAAACATGAATATTGATACCCATATTGTATTAGTTCGGAAAAATATCCGAACAGTCCATGCGGGGCCCACTTGCGAAATAGCAAAACCGAAACTGTCACAGCGTCCAAATCACCCCGTGACCAATAGTCACAACTAACACCGCTCAATTTGAGCTCAATATATAGCTCAAACATCAACACCAATCCCAACAACCACCGTAACTAAAACTATCATAAAAATAAGAAAACACACCGTGGAGACGTCGAGAACGAGTCCACGAACTCAAATCTACCAACCTCTAACCTTAAACCTCAAGGGAATTGCTCAAATATAAGCTTAAGTTGATCAAAAATGGTGAAATATAGAGAGAGAAATGTTGGAAATATTATAGAAGAAAAAGGTAGGGTTATGTAGATATATATATTTTGATATAAGTAAAGAAATTTCAGCCACCTTTGACCAAATATGTCTACATATATATGACTTAAATAATATACTAAGTGTCCAAAATAATGAGCCTAATTAATACAATATTAAACTATAGAACTTTTATAAATATCAAAAATATTTTAGAAAGGTAATTAACTATATATTATCTTTTTTATTGTACCGAGTTCTAGATGTCGAGAACGCGCGAAAATGAGGGAAATGACCAAGAGGGTCATTACAACATCCACTACTAAAAGGACTTTCGTCCGCGAAAGTCAATAGTAAATGCATACCTGAAGACGTGAACAAGTAGGGATACTGGGCTCTCATATCACGTTCAAGTTCCCAAGTGGCCTTCTTAACCGGACGGTGACGCCACTGTACCTTAACTACTGGAATGTCCCGGGAGCGTAACCTTCTGAAATCTCTGGCTAAAATGGACATAGGCTCCTCAACAAATGCTAACTTCTCGTCTAACTGAACCGAGTTCCACTGAAGCACATGCGACTCATCCGGAATGTACTGTCGCAGCATAGAAACATGAAATACCGGGTGAATAGATGAAAGGGTCGGAGGTAAGGCCAACACATATGCTACCTCCCCGACTGTCCACAGAATCTCAAAGGGTCCAATATACCTGAGGCTAAGCTTGCCCCTCCTACCGAATCTCATCACGCCCTTCATTGGCGATATTTGTAAGAAGACCCTATCACCAACTTTAAATCTCAACGGACGACATCTACGGTCAGCATAACTATTTTGTCTACTCTGAGCTGTCCGCAACCTGTCCTGAATCACCTGAACTCGGTCCAAAGACTCTCGGAGCAAATCTGTGCCACGAGGACTGACTTCTGAAGTCTCGAACCATCCAACTGGAGACCGACACCGTCTACCATACAAAGCCTCAAACGGAGCCATCTGAATGCTAGAGTGGAAGTTATTATTTTACGCGAATTTTGCTAAAGGCAAGAACTGATCCCATTGGCCCCCAAAGTCAAGTACACAAGCGCGGAGCATATCCTCCAATATCTGAATCGTCCGCTCCGACTGCCCGTCGGTCTGAGGATGAAATGCAGTACTGAGGTCCACTTGAGTACCCAACTCCTCCTGGAAAGCCTGCCAGAAATTGGAGGTAAACTGAGACCCTCGGTTTGAGATAATAGACACTGGCACTCCGTGTAAGTGAACTACCTCCTGAATATATACACGAGCTAACTTTTCAGCACTGTAGGAAACTCGAACAGGGATAAAGTGCGCGGACTTAGTCAACCGATCTACAACAACCCAAATACTATCAAAACCACGAGAGGTACGAGGTAATCTACCAACGAAATCCATCGTGACCCGTTCCCACTTTCACTCGGGAATGGGTAACTGTTGACCTAGACCACTGGGTATCTGGTGCTCAGCCTTTACCTGCTGTCAACAAAGGCATCGAGCTACAAACCTTGCTATGTCTCGACGCATACCACGCCACCAATAGTGCTGTCTCAGATCTCTATACATCTTAGCTGTCCCGGGGTGAATAGAATATCTAGAACTGTGCGCCTCGCGCAGAATCAACTGAGTCAAGTCCCCAACCCTTGGAACACAAATACGGCCATCAAACCTCAAAACACCATTCGAATCCAAGGTAGCCTTCTCGGACTCACCCCTTAACACCTGATCCCGAAAGCTACGAAGACCACTATCCTCAAACTGACAACTTTGAATCTGCTCCAGCAAAGTATATCTGGCCTCAACGCAAGCAAGAATCCTCCTGGGGTCAGAAATATCCAATCGAACCATCGAGCTAGCTAAGGACTGAATGTCCAAAGCTAATAGCCGCTGAGAAACTGGAATAAAGGCTAAGCTACCCATACTCACTGTCTTCTGGCTTAAGGCGTCCGCTACCACATTCGCCTTGCCTGGATAATAGAGAATAGAGATATCATAGTCCTTCAGCAACTCAATTCACCTACGTTGACTCGAATTAAGATCTCTCTGAGTCATAATATACTGAAGACTGCGGTGGTCTGTAAAGATCTCATAATGAACACCATATAGATAATGCCTCCAAATCCGCAGTGCAAACACTACCTCTGCCAACTCCAAGTCATGAGTGGGGTAATTACGTTCGTACACCTTCAACTGCCTTGATGCATATGCAATAACACGACCTCACTGCATCAAAACACATCCCAAATCGATACCAGACGCATCACAATACACGGTGAAACCCTCGCCCTCAACTGGAAGAGTCAACACAGGGGCTGAAGTAAGTCAATCTTTGAGCTTCAGGAAGCTTGCCTCACAATCCTCAGACCACTGAAACGGAACCTCTTTCCTGGTCAGTCTGGTCATAGGAGATGCAATAGACGAGAAGCCCTCAACAAACCGTCTGTAATAACCCCTCAATCTTTGTTGGGTCTTACATGATACCATGTCTGGATACAACATGCCCCAAGAAAGCTACAGACTCAATCCAAAACTCACACTTTGAGAACTTGGCATAAAGCCGATGATCTCTCAACATGTGGAGCGCAATCCTCAAATGATGTTTATGCTCCTCGCTACTCCTCGAATAAACTAAGATGTCGTCAATAAACACAATCACAAAGGAGTCTAAGTATAGCCTAAATACACGATTCATTAAATCCATGAAGGCTGCTGGGGCATTAGTCAACCCAAAAGACATCACCAGAAATTCATAGTGGCCTTACCGAGTCCTGAAGGCTGTCTTAGGGATGTCTTCAGCCCTAACTCTCAACTGTTGATATCCAGATCTCAAGTCTATCTTCGAGAATACCGATGCACCCTGAAGCTGATCAAACAAATCATCAATACGAGGCATAAGATACTTATTCTTCACTGTTACCTTATTCAACTGCCTGTAATCGATACACATACGCATAGATCCGTCCTTCTTCTTTACAAACAGAACTGGAGCACCCCACGGTGACACACTGGGCCTGATAAAACCTTTCCCTAAAAGATCCTCAAGCTGACTACTCAACTCTCTCAACTCAGCAGGAGCCATACGATAAGGAGCCACAGAAATAGGTCGAGTGCCCGGCTCGAGGTCAATAATGAACTCTATATCACGCTCAGGAGGAAGGCCAGGTAGGTCAATCGGGAATACATCAGGAAACTCACGAACAATCGGGACGAAGTCAGGTGACGGACTCTCAATGCTAGCATCCCGAACATAAGCAAGGAATGAATCACAACCCCTCACCATCAATCTATGAGCCCGAACATATGAAATAATCCCCGTCGGTGTGTGGCTAATAGAACCCTGCCACACTACTGGGGGTACACCAGGCCTGGCTAAGGTCACGGTCTTGGTAAAGCAATCCAAGACTGCATGATGGAAAGACAACCAGTCTATGCCCAAAATCACATCAAAGTCTACCATGGCCAATACAATAAAATCAACTCGAGTCTCAAACTCCCGAACAGTCACCAGACAAGATCTATATACCCGATCCACTACTAAGGAATCACCAATGGGGGTAGATACACGTAAGGGTACAGATAATAACTCAGAATATAAATCCAACCGTGGTGCATAATAAGTAGATATATAAGAAAACATGGATTAGGATCAAATAATGCAGAAGCTGGCTGGTGGCACACGAAAATCGTACCTGTAATCACCGCATCCAAAGCCTCAGCCGGTACGGCATACAACTGACGCTGGCTACTACTAGTCTGAGCACCAACCTGACTACCAGTCCGACCTCCCTACGCTCCACCTCAAGAACCCTGGGGACCACCCCGATGACCCTATGCACCACCTCTGCCTGCTAGCGGTACAGATCTGATGGGTTGTGCTGTCAGAACTGAAGGCTCAATCGCCCTGCACTGAGGACACTCACGCACAAAATGACCGACAACCCCACAAGTATAACATGCTTTTGGCTCCCTACTCGGCCTAGAAGATCCGATATGACCAACTCTAGCAGATGAACAGGGCTAACCACATCCCTGAGGCTGACTAACAGAACCGCTATAGGCGGGCTGACCCCTATCAGATAGATACAAGGCTGACTGTACGGACCTACTGGGATAACCCTATTGCTGAAAAGACTGGTGTTGTTGCTGAGGGTACCTACCCTGAAACTAAAAACCACGACCTCTGAACTGCGAACCACTATGGCTCGCACTGAAACTACCCTAGACACGAGGTCTCTTATCACTGCCCCCTTGGGCCTCGCGATCCATCTCCTCAATAGAGTATACATGCTCAGTAATCTCTGCAAATGACTTTCCTGAAGTCACTAAACTCTGGGTAGCCTTGCGGAGTGGCAATCTCAGTCCCCTGACAAAACATCTAACTCTCTCATACTCATCAAGCAAAATAGAAGTAGTGTGCCTAGCAAGATCATGAAACCTCGCCTCATACTCGGCGATAGACAATGAACCCTGAGTCAATTTGGAGAACTCATCCCTGAGCCGCTCCCGCATAGTACGGGGCATATACTTTCCCAAAAAAATCTTGGAGAACTGGGTCCAGGTAACCGGCGGAGATCCCGCTGGCCTGGAATCAAGATATCCCCTCCACTATCTCCTCGCTGCAGTATCAAACTGATATGCCACGAAATCAACACCACGAGTGAACCAAATGAAGATCAAAAACCAACATAGACTTAACGCACGGACATGAGTCAAGAAAATGAGAGTCTCCCTTAAGAATGCTCTGTAGCCTCCCGAAGATAGGATACAGGCATCCCCGCACCAATCCGCAGGACTCTACTACACATTGGCTCATGTACCGACACTACCCGTACAACCTAGGCTCTGATACCAAGCTGTCACGACCCAATTTTTTGAGTCATGATGGCGCCTACTGTAACCCACCAATAGGTAAGCCAAACCTTAGCCCGGAGCGACAAGCGACAGGCTAACGGGCAAAATCTCAGAAAGCAGAGATGAAGTGGAAGTAACAAAATATAATAAAAAAAACAAAATCAAAATATATATTCATACCAAGACTGAGAAAGAAGAGAAAAATATATAAAGACAAGAACCCTTCCCAAGACCTGGTGAGGTCGGTACAACAGCCACTACTAGACATGTCCAAAATACAAGATAGAAACCAAATATATACAACAAGTACTACAGTCTCGAGAGAAAAAGACTATACAGTAGAGATGGAGTAGGATCTGCCTCAGACGTCAGTAAGCTCACCCTACTCCGGAGTCAGTGCTGAGAAGAGAGTTACGTCAAAACCGCCGACTAGTGCTCGGATCTGCATCGGGGAAAAAGATACAGAAGTACAGTATGAGTACCAGGGCAATGGGTACTCAGTAGGCATCATCGGCCGACTGAGCTCAATATAATATAAGCAAGCTAAAATGCGAGGGTTCATGCTAGGTCTAGGGTATAAATAATAAGTACATAAGTAACTGCCATGGCAGGCAGATATGCTCAGGAGAAAATAAGTGCGATACAGAATAATGAGTAAATAAATGCGTAAGTAAACACACAAGTCAAACATAACCTATCTTGGCCCTCATAAACCCGATAGACACACGGAAGAAAATAATAACCCAGTCTGGCCCCCATAAACCAGCAGGACACACAAGAAAAGTAAATGCATAGTCACCAGTGTCTCGAAGCTATATCAGTATCCAGTAACCACAATAACTAACAAGGGTATGCACCGGGCTTGAACCGGCACCGATGGGTAATAACAAGAGGTCAGACGCCGGAATCGAATCGGACATAGTGGATAAAAACAATAGGCCACACATATATCATAACCGCGGGACTCGAACCGAAACTCAGAGAACAACAGTATCGTAACCACGGTACCCAGTACCAAAACTCTCCAATCATATCATAACCAGATGTCGGACTCAAATCAAAACTCATAACAATCGGTAACCATCATGTCTGAATCAGTGGCCGGACTCAAATCGAAACTCATAATAATCAGTACCCATCATATCTTTCAGTGGCCGGAATCGAATCGAAACTCATAATAATCAGTAACCAAGTGACAGAGTAGTTCCAGAATCCATACAAATACAAGTAAACGGGGACATACTGGCCCCATAACAAACCCAAAACATAAATAAAGAGCTAACCTACCACGTACTACAAGTAAATCTCAGGATCCTTCCAGGTCAACTATATACTATAAACAATATGTATATACAAGTCTGGGTATACATTATAAGTCATGGCAAGGCGGGTCCGCATTCTAAATCAAACTAGCCGACCTTGGTCAAATACGGTGCTATTAGGGACTGAAAAGGCTAAACAGGTCAAAAGGGCATAACTAGGGTAATTAAATACAAATTTTATCCTAAAAGATCCTCTCAGGGCTTAACTAAGCCTAACAATGTTTAAAGCTAACTACATCGACTGTGAAGAGTAGCGGGGCCCACTATGGGGTCCCGAAACCAAGTCTGGGCTAAGGTTCCCCAAACCCCTACTAATAGCAGTACAACATTAACCAACCCTATAAAAATAATATCTGACACACCACGAGGATAACGGGCCCGAAACACATCCGAACAAGGCCCTAACCTGCCCAAAAGGCCTAATCATAGCAAGCCAATGCCAATCCACAACTACCAGCCCAAACACTAGCATAATAGTATGAAAACACTATAAATAAACTCAGTCTAGGTATATGGTAAGCCTAGCCTACCTGAACGCCGCCGAACACCTGTCAAAGCTTGCTAAATAGGAGTCTTCCCCTTTCGTGAGACCTCAGATTTCTGCCAAGCTAGAAAAATAATAAACTACATGTCAAAACATGAATATTAATACCCATATTGCATTAGTTCGGAAAAATATCTGAACGGTCCATGTGGGGCCCACTTGCAGAATCGCAAAACCAAAACTGTCACAGCGTTCAAATCACCCCGTGACCAATAGTCACAACTAACACCGCTCAATTTGAGCTCAATATATAGCTCAAACATCAACACCAATCCCAACAACAACCGTAACTAAAACTACCGTAAAAATAAGAAAATGCACCGTAGAAACATCGAGAACGAGTCCACGAACTCAAATCTACCAACCTCTAACCTTAAACCTCAAGGGAATTGCTCAAATATAAGCTTAAGTTGATCAAAAATGGTGAAATATAGAGAGAGAAATGTTGGAAATATTATAGAAGAAAAAGGTAGGGTTATGTAGATATATATATTTTGATATAAGTAAAGAAATTTCAGCCACCTTTGACCAAATATGTCTGCATATATATGACTTAAATAATATACTAAGTGTCCAAAATAATGAGCCTAATTAATACAATATTAAACTATAGAACTTTTATAAATATCAAAAATATTTTAGAAAGGTAATTAACTATATATTATCTTTTTTTTTTTACCGAGTTCTAAATGTCGAGAACGTGCGAAAATGAGGGAAATGACCAAGAGGGTCATTACATATGTGGTCCATTTGCGGGCGCAGATGGGTCCGCAAGTTAGGTGACATTTTAAAAAGTTATGACTTTTCTTCAAATATTGCTTCCTTTCTGAAGCATTATCTTTTAGACTATAAATTTTTGTCTTTTTCCTCCGATGAAGGATACAAAATATATTATTTTACCAAGTTAAAAAACTCTCTTATTTTCCAAAGAAATCAAAGTAAGTGTGATTTACTCCGTTTGTTGAGTTCGCCGAAGTTCTGCAATTTTCATTACCGGTATTGTGGAATAGTGTTCTATTCTATCCTGGGAGGAATTAATCCAAACTTTGGGAAATTATGAGGGGATTAAATTCTTTAAGGAAACACAGTTTATTGAGGCCTTAGAACTTTCATTTCTCTATCAATTTTCTGGGTTTTGGTTGCAGGAGACAACAAACTTGAAGAATTTAAAGTGTTTTTGTTTTTTCCATTTCTATTTCATCTCTATTTCTGGTTGGTTGGAGATTAAAGTCTAACGATTTTATACTCCACTTTTTAAATCGGTTTGAAGAACATAAAAACTTCATCGAGTTAATAAAGTTTATTTCTATAGATTCGAAGAACATAAAAACTTCATCGACTGAATAAAAACCATTTTATTTGTTAACCAGTTTATCGAATTCTATTTGTGTGTGTTCAATCAAAAATGGGAGAACCAACTGATAAAGTGATGACTTCTGCATCTGTGGTAACGAATATTGTTTCGTCAAGTTGTGTTACTCCTGCTATGAGTGCGGCAGAAAAGCCCAGAAAGTTTTTCGGTAGTGACTTTAAAAGGTGGCAACAGAAGATGCTGTACTATCTAACCACTCTTTGCTTGCAGAAGTTTATTGCAGAGAATATTCCAATCTTACCGGATGACACTCAGGAGAAATATCGATTTATGGTAATCGAGGCATGGAATCATTCAGACTTTTTGTGCAAGAATTATATTCTGAATGGGTTGGAAGATAGTCTATGCAAAGTCTATAGTGTCTGCAAAACTTCAAAATAACTTTGGGACACTTTAGACAAGAAATACAAGACCGAAGATGTTGGACTTAAGAAGTTTGAAGCTGCCAAGTTTCTAGAGTTTAAGATGGCTGACAGCAAATCTGGCATGTATCAAGTCCAGGAGTTGCAAGCTATCATCCATGATTTACTTGCTGAAGGAATGATCATTAATGAAGCTTTTCAAGTGGCAGCCTTTATCGAAAAGTTGCCTTCTTTGTGGAGGGACTTTATGAACTACTTGAAACATAAGCAAAAAGAAATGACGTTGAAGGATTTAATTGTTTATCTATGGATTGAAGAAAACTACAAAACTGCAGAAAAGAAAGCTAATGCAAAGTCATCAATCACAGGAGCAAACAATGTTGAAACTCCTCCAAAGAAGAAGAAATGAAAGAAGTTTGATGAAGAAAAGGATGCACTAAAGAAAAAAAAATCATTGGAAATTTCTACAACTGTGGCAAGTTTGGCCACATGTCTTCAGTTTGTCATGCTCCTAAGAAATATACGAAGAAATACCAAGAAAACATGAATGAAGAAGTAGACAACTTGTATGCAATGTTCTCAGAATGTAAATTGGTGAGAAATCCCAAAGAATAGTGGATTGATTTGGGTACTACCCGCCATGTTTGTTCTAACAAGGAACTGTTCTCATCATATACTTCTTCTAGAAAAGGCAAGACCATTTGTATGACAAATTTTTCAATGGAAAAGATTGAAAGAACTGACAAGATTGGCTTGAAGATGACTTCAGACAAGATGGTGACCCTCAACAATGTCCTTCATGTTCCTGAAATGCGGACGAATTTGGTCTCGACATAACTTCTAGTCAAGAATGGTTTTAAGTGTGTGTTTGTATCTGATAAAGTTATAATTAGTAAAAATGATATGTATGTAGGAAAAGGTTACCTCACTAAGGGCCGCCTCTTCAAACTAAATGTAATTTCAGTTGATATGAATAAGATTTCTGCTTCTTCTTGCTTGCTTGAGTCAAATCATTTATGGCATGCATGCTTAGGACACTTAAATTATAAAACCATTGATTAACTTGGAAATATTACCTAGATTTGAAGTACTAATTTGAAATGTCAAGTATGTGTGGAATCTAAGTATGCAAAGCATCCTTATAAGTCAATTGAAAGGAATTCAAATTCCTTAAACTTAATCCATACAAATATTTGTGACATGAAGTTAATACCATCTCGTGATGGAAAAAGATACTTCATAACTTTCATTGATGATAGCCCTCGATATTACTATGTTTATCTACTTAATAGCAAAGATGAGGTAATTGACGTATTCAAGCAATACAAGAATGAAGTTGAAACACAAAAGTGATAGGGCTGGAGAATATGAATCTCCTTTTGAAGAAATATGTTTGGAATATGGCATTATTCATCAAACAACTGCCCCATACACTCCACAATCTAATGGAGTTAGGGAAAGAAAGAATAGAACATTAAAGGAGATGATGAATGCCTTGTTGATAAGTTCTGATTTACCAAAGAACTTGTGGGGGGAAGCTATTCTAACAGCTAGTCGGATACTCAATTGAATACCCCATAGCAAAACAAAGTCCATTCCATATGAGCAATGGAAAGAAAGGAAACCCAGCTTAAAATATTTCAACGTGTGGGGGTGTTTGGCGAAAGTACAAGCTCCTAAACACAAAAGAGTTAAAATAGGACAAAAAATAGTTGATTGTGTTTTCACTGGATATGCAACCAATAGCAAAGTATATCATTTTCTGGTTCATTAATTAGAAAATCCTAACATTCATGTGAATACGGTATGAATCAGATAATGCTGAATTTTTTAAAAATATTTATCCGTATAAGAATGAATGTGATTCATCTAGTGGAAAATCTAAACGACCTCGGGAAGAATCAATGGGAAGTACACTTAATGAGGAAAGACCAAGACGTAACAGACGTCAAAAGACATCAACTTCTTTTGGTCCCGATTTCTTGACATTCTTAGTAGAGAATGAGCCTCAAACTATTAAGGAAGTAATGTCTTCCTTAGAAGCACAATATTGGAAAGAGGCAATCAATAGTGAAATAGAATCCATATTGAATAATCATACATGGAAATTGGTTGATCTTCCTCCAGGAAATAAACCATTGGGTTCTAAATGGATCTTTAAAAGGAAAATGAAAGATGATGGCACTATTGATAAATATAAGGCAAGACTAGTTGTCAAAGGCTTCAGACAATGAGAAGGTCTTGATTATTTTGTCACGAACTCACCGATAACAAGAATAACATCTATTCGAGTGTTGATAACATTAGTCGTTGTGTACTGTTGTAATGACCCTCCTGGTCATTTCCCTTGTTTTCGTGCGTTCTCGGCGTTTAGAGCTTTTCTATAACTGCCCCAAGTTAATTATGACTTGTTGGAACTGACAGTTCATTTGAGAATATTATTTAGACCGAGCATGTTGTAAAATATTTAATTAAATTGAATTTTGGTAAAAGTATATAGTTAATTACCTTTCGAATATATTTATGAAATTTATAAAATTCTTTAGTTATGATATATCTATACTACTTTATAATAGTTTTATAACCTATTAATAATTTAAGTGGAGATAGTGAATTTAGATATTTATTTTATAGAGGTTTTATTCGAAATAATTTTCTATTAATTATGGTATATTCAAAATATGATATTTATTTTACCACTAAACTATGCAATACTCGAACATATAAATACGGAGAAGGAAGTGGATTAGGCCATATTACCTCCCCTCCCACGTGGAAGAGGAAGGAGTGGCCAGTAAAACCACTTTATGAGTGGTGGTAGCAAGTAAGGTAAATGGACAGAATTGCATGGCAATTTTACTTGAATATAATGGACCTTTTCCCTAAAAAGTTTTCCTTTACTCATCATTAGCTATTAGTCCTCAATTTTCAAATGCAAGTGGGAATTCACCATTTTTGATTATCTAAAGCTCATATTTGAGCCTTGTTAGTGAGATTCAAGGTTGAGGGTTGTTGGATTTGGATTTGAGGACTCGTTCTCATCATTTTTACGGTACATTTTCTTGTTTTTACAATAATTTTCGTTCACGATAGTATTATTGGGATTGTTGTTGATGTTGAGATATATTTTGAGCTCAAATTGGGCGGTACTAGTTGTAACTATTGGTCATGGAGTGATTTGGGATGCTGTGACTATTTTAGTTTTGTGAACCGTTCGGGCATTTTCCGAACTAATGCAATATGGGTATCAATAGTCATGTTTTGATATGTAGTTTATTATTTTGGTAGCTTGGCAGCAGTCGGAGGCCTCTCGGAAGGGAAAGACTCCTATTTAGCTGGCTTTAGCTGTAACATCCCGTACGTTTCCTACCCTACTTGACAACTTTGAACAATGTTTGTTAGGTGACGAGAGCCATAAGTATGTATTTTGTAGTGTCATTGATGAAACATTTGATATTGGGCCTAGTACATGTGATTAGACCTTTGTAGGAGGTGTTTGTGACTTCGTGGAGCAATTATGGGGTGAAAAATGAGGCTTGGAGGACTTCCAAGCAATGGATATTAAGGTTAGGAGGTAAGAAAAAGACTTGAATTTGAAGGATCTAACCAAATCCGTAAAGAAAAGTTGAAGAAAGGAAAAAAATCACATTTTGGTGTTGGGCGCGCCCAGGGGCGTGCCAGGCTGCTTCTGGCCGAAATTTTTTTGGCACAGGCAGCCCTGGAGCGCGCCAGGCAGTGTACCAAACCGCTTATGCCAGAAATATTTCTAGCATAGGCAACATTGGGGCGCGCCCAGCGGCGTGCCAGGGTGCTTTTCGCCAAAAATTTTCTTCGACTATTATGATGTATATAAGACTTTTGAGTCATGGTATCATTACTCCATCTTAGTAGAACTACTCTTGAGCGCGTTTAGCATCCAAGTTGGGTTTAATTCTTCGTCACAAGTATTTTAACAAATTATGTTCAAATAAGCCATGAGTGGCTAGAATTCCTTATTTTTTAGATTGAGGCTACGAACATGAATTGCGTGAGTCGAACATTGTTGTAACATTTATGGAATTATTTAAACATGAGAAAAGTGAAGATTACACATTGAAAAGATAATATGTGCAATAGGGCTCAATTTGAGGCCCAAAGGGCATATGACCCATTCTTCCAATAATTGACCAAGAAACATGGCATTTAATGCCAAGGAATGGCTAAGGATGACTTGAGGGCTATATAAGGCACAAAAGCTGATTTTTATTCATAAAAACTCGCATGCCTTCTAAGATATTTCCAAACCTATTTCTCTCAACTCAAAACCTAAGGCAACCTTTCTCTTTGGTAAAGATCATCACTTTGCAAGCCTTGGTAAGTGTCTACTCTCATGGATTAATTTATTATACGCTTAAGATGGTGTGTATATCATGATGGTAATGTTGGCAAGGTGTTGAATAGTGCTCTTTTGCTTTTTGCTAAGAGATGTGCCATCTATGTGATTTAAATTTAAAAAGAGACTTGAGGTTTGAATAAAAGTGAATGGTATAGAGGAGATATCAACATGTATGGTGTGATTATGATCCTTAACTTGTTATTTTTCTATAAGTGTAAATTGTGAGATTATTGTCGATATGTAGTTATGAAGTGTATTAAGGTGACTCGATGGAGTAATTGTGATGTTGTGTTGATATAGAAGTGTAAAGTATGAACTTGCTGTGACATGCTATTGGTTTATGATGTATTGGTCAATGTATGGAATGTTGAGGTATTGTTGGTATGATAATTTCATCGATGGTATTTTCAAGGGGGAAAAGACATTTTAAGGCAATCATGTAACTCATTGTTGTCGTATGCACTTGTAAGATAGTTGGTTGTTAACGTAAGCTCCGTTATGTAATTGTGTTGTAGAGTGAAACGTAAGGAAGGAGTTGGACTATAGTCATATTGAGGAGATAAGGTATGTAAGGTTACTCTTTCCGTATCTTTCTGCAGCATATAGTGTACACCTTGTTATTGTACTTACTCATTTCCGAAAGGTCCTAAGGCATCTCATTTCAGGTTATCATCTATTGTTAATCATATATACCTTATTATTGATCTATTGTTATTCATGCGTCACATAATTATGAACATGGTTCCAAGTTCCAATAATGTTACATTCAAAAGTTCCAATAATGACATAATCATCAAATGAACTATTTCTAAGATTGAGGAAGTGACGTACTGAAGTCTCTATTCTTGGGTGGTATCCCAGGGGTTAAAATACCTAGCATGGGTCGATCCCAATATCTATGGGTGGTATCCCAGGGGTGAAAAGAACACCTATCATGGGTCAATCCCGCTACTATGGGTGGTATCCCACGGGCAAAAGAAAAGCCTAGCATGGGTCGATCCCAAAAATTGTTGAGTACCCACTGATCAGCTTGGGACCTGGGCATTGTAAGAACGGAAGGATGAGTACTGAATGAGTAAGTGAGTGATGAACGAATGAATGAGCGTAAAAGTAATGAAAGTAATCCATATAATGTACATATTTCCATACATATAGAATGGTAACTTATCCATATTGGTTATTCACTCATATTGATTCCATTGAAGTATTTATGTATCATATAGTTTCTTATGGCCTTACACACTCAGTATATTCTTCGTACTGACGTCCCTTGTGGGACTTACCTTACTTGCTGCAGGCACAGGTACTAGTAGACCTCCACAGTAAGCTGCGGGTCATCTACTGATCTTTGATGAGCTCCAGTTGGTTTGGGGCTTTTCGAGTCACAGTTGTATATTGGTTTTGGTATTGTAAATGTTATGTAAAGTGGGTACTTGTCCCGAATTTAGGTTGGTCATGTATGTACTTCTGTTAGAGTCTTTTGTAGACATATGTGGGTATATGAATGTAAGAGACGTATGTCCATCTTGACTTGATGGCCCTAACGGGCAAGTTTCACGTATGTATGTATCATATGTTCCATGATTTCCGCTATTAGCATTTTATGTCCTTACGTGGTGGTGATGTTTCTTATGGCATGCATATGAATGGACATGAGTAAAGATCGGTTCTCTTAGGCCTTATCGGCTTCGGGTGCCAGTCCACCTAGTTGGAACTCAGGGCGTGACAAAAGTGGTATCAGAGCAGGTCATTCTAAGGGTGTCTACAAAGCCGTGTCTGAGTAGAGTCTTACTTATTGATGTGTTGTGCACCACATTTATAAGTAGGAGGCTACGGGACATTTAGGAGTTGTTTCTTTTCTTCATTTCTAGATCGTGCAATAGAGTCGAAGTTATAGGTGGACTTGTTTCTGACCATAAAAATTGTTGTTCTTGTATATTATAGCAAAATGTCGATGACAAGAAGAGGTCGAGGTAAAATTAAGAGGATAGACAGAATTGCTGGAGAAGGAGATAGTAAAGCCCCTCCTGAACTAGTTAATCAAGGCGGCACTGAACCAGAGATGGCATCACAGGCTTCTTCTACTCTTCCATTTTCAGAAGAGTCAGGAGGAAGAGAAGTACCTGCAGAACCACCAGTAAATACTACTGACCAGGACTTAAATAATGCAGTGCAAATGTTGACCCGAATAGTTGCTGCACAAGTTCAGGGACAAGGTGGTCCAATGACAAGTGATGATAGTGCAGCTAGAGCAGCTAGTCGACGGACGTAGGATTTTCTAAAACTAGACCCTCCCACATTCACTGGGTCAGAGCTGAATGAAGATTCGCAAGACTTTATAGATCAGATTCAAAGAGCTTTAGATGTTATGCATATAACTGGGGTAGAAACAGTTGAACTTACTGCATATAGATTGAAAGGAGAGGCGATATTGTGGTATGAAGATTGGAAGAAATCTCGTGGTGTCGGTGCAAATTCACCTAATTAGAAAGAATTTAAAGCGTCTTTCCTTGATCACTACCTTCCTTATGAGATCCGAGAGGCTCGTGCGGATCAATCCTTAAATCTCCGTCAAGGGAATCTGAGTATTAGAGAATATAGTTTGCAGTTTAACTCTTTGGCTCGATATGCTCCGAATGTAGTAGCCACAATGACAGATAGAGTCCATCGATATGTGGATAGATTAGATCCATATTTGGTAAGGGACTGCACCATTGCTGCCTTGAACAAAGATATGGATATAGCGAGAATTCAGGCCTTCACCCAGAAAATGGAGGACCAAAGACAGAGAAGAAGGGTACATGAATCTGAACGAGGACATTCCAAAAGAGCTAGACCTATGGGACAGTCTATGGTGTCCCAAGGAGAATCTAGACCTCGGATGTTTCCTAGACCGCCGAGACCTTCATTCTCTTATTCCACAGCAGGCACTCAAGCTCAATTCTGAGGGTTTAGAGGTAGTAATGTTGGGCAGAGTAGTGGGATTCGAGGTTCGCAGACCGCTAGATTTTCTCGTTAGCCATGTCAGCAATGTGGACGATTTCATTTAGGTGAATGCCGAGTTAGTTCAAATATTTGTTGTTGGTGCGGTATGACAGGGCATATGATGAGAGATTGCCCACGAAGAGGCTTGGGTAATATGGCGCGACCTGCAGGATCAACTGTTGCATCATCATCATTGGTTCCTCCCCTAGGCAGAGGTGTACAACCTGCGGGTCATGGTAGAGGTGCCAGAGGAGCAGCCAGTTCCAGTGGAACTCAGAATCGTACTTATGCTCTAGTGGACAGGCAGAATTCGGAGGCTTCTCCTGATGTCGTCACAGGTACATTATCCATATTTTTGTATAATGTATATGCATTGATTGATCCGGGTTCTATATTGTCATATGTTACTCCCTTGATTGCTGCAAAATTTGAAAGAACACTTGAATTATTAACCAAGTCAATTGAAGTATCTACACTAGTTGGTGATTATATTGTTGCAAAAAGAGTATATCGTAATTGTGTGGTAACTGTGTGTGGTTATGATACACTAGCCGATCTCATTGAACTAGACATGGTGGATTTTGATGTGATAATGGGCATGGATTGGTTGGCTTCTTGTTATACCACGGTAGATTGCCGGGCCAAGAAGGTACATTTTCATTTTCTGCAAGAAAATAGTCTTGAATGGCAGGGTAATGTGGGGGCACCAAGAGGAAAATTTATTTCCTATCTTAAGGCTAGGAAAATGATAGCTAAGGGGTACATATGTCACTTAGTACGAGTGAAAAATAATGATGTGGAACCATTAGGTGCTCAGTCGGTTCCAGTGGTCAACGAATTTCTTGATGTATTTCCAGAGGATCTCCCAGGCTTCCCCCCAGAATGGGAAGTAGAGTTTGGCATTGATGTGATTCCAGGCACTCAGCCTATCTCTATTCCTCCGTATAGAATGGCTCCAGCAGAATTGCGTGAATTGAAGGAGCAATTGAAAGATTTGATGGACAAGGGCTTCATCAGGCCTAGTATGTCCCCGTGGGGTGCACCGTTATTATTTGTACTGAAGAAAGATGGCACATTGAGAATGTGCATTGACTATCGGCAATTGAATAAGGTAACGATCAAGAACAAATATCCCCTCCCTCGAATTTACGATTTGTTTGATCAGTTATAGGGCGTTAAGTGTTTTTCAAAGATTGACTTGAGGTCGGGTTACCATCAAGTCAAAGTTAGAGAAAATGATGTACCTAAGACAGCTTTTCGAACACGGTATGACCATTATGAATTTTTAGTTATGTCATTTGGACTAACAAATGCCCCAGCTGTGTTCATTGATTTGATGAATAGGGTGTTTAAGCCATTTCTAGATGTGTTCGTCACGGTATTTATAGATGACATCCTGGTTTATTCAAAGTCACAAGATGACCATGCTAAGCACTTACGGCAGGTGTTATAAATTCTCCGGGATCGTAGGTTGTATGCAAATTTCTCTAAATGTGAATTTTGGTTGAAATCTGTCACATTCTTGGGTCGTATTATGTCTGATGAAGGAATTCAGGTTGATACGCAAAAGATTGAAGCGGTGAGAAATTGGCCAAGGCCTATGACGCCCACGAAAATTCGTAGCTTCCTGGGGTTGGCAGGTTATTATCGAAGATTTGTTGAAGGGTTTTCTTCCATTGGTGCACCTTTAATGAAGCTTACACACAAGGCAGTCAAATTTTAATGGAATGATGCATGTGAACAAAGTTTTCAAGACCTGAAAGATAAATTGACTTCTACACCGGTGTTAGTACTTTCGGAAGGCACCGAAGGTTATGCAGTATATTGTGATACTTCCGAAATTGGCCTAGGGTGTGTATTGATGCAGCACGATAATGTCATAGCGTATGCACCACGACAGTTGCGGCCACATGAGAGAAGCTATCCCACACACTACCTTGAGTTAGCAGCTATAGTATTTGCTTTAAAGATATGGCGTCATTATTTGTATGGAGTTCATGTTGATATCTATACTGATCACAAAAGTTTGCAATATATCTTTAAGCTGAAGGAACTCAATTTGAGGCAACGAAGGTGGTTAGAGATCTTAAAAGACTATGATATTGATATTATCTATCATCCAGGAAAAGCAAATGTGGTAGCTGATGCATTGTGCCGCAAGGCAGTAGGAAGCACTAGTAGTCAGTTGACTGAAAAGCAAGAGATAATCACAGATTTACATCAACTATCCAGCTTTGGAGTTCATCTTCTTGAATCCCTAGATGAAGGGGTTACTATGCAAAATGCAGCAGAATCCTCCTTAATAGCTGAAGTGAAAGAGAAGCAGTTTGCGGATCCTATGTTATTGCAGCTGAAAGAAAATGTACAACAGGGTCTGACTGTGTCCTTTGATCTTATACAAGAATAGGTACTTCAATGCCAAGGAAGATTATGTGTACCGGATGTAGATGAGCTGATGGAACGACTTATGACAGAGGCGCATCATTCGCGATATTGTATTCATCTGGGAGATACTAAAATGTACCATGACTTAAAAGAAATGTATTGGTGGGGAAATATGAAAAAGAACATTGCAGAATTTGTAGCTCAATACCCAAATTGTCAACAAGTGAAAGTAGAGCATCAGAAACTAGGAGGTTATATGCAATGTATCAATCTTTCATTCTAGAAATGGGATATGATTAATAAGGATTTCATCATAGGTTTGCCTCGTACACTGCAGAAATTTGATTCTATATGGGTTATAGTTGACAGGCTTACCAAGTCAGCGCATTTCCTACCAGTCAAGACCACCTATACAGCTGAGGATTATGCAAGATTGTATGTTAAAGAAATAGTGCGGTTACATGGGATTCCGATCTCCATTATATCAGACAGGGGAGCTCAGTTTATTGCACATTTTTGGAGATCTTTTCAGCAGAGTTTAGGTACACAGGTGAGTTTGAGTATGGCTTTCCATCCTCAGACAGATAACAAGCAGAACATACTATCCAAACACTTGAAGATATGCTACGAGCGTGCACGTTAGATTTTAAGGCAGTTGGGATAACCATCTGCCTCTTATTGAATTTGCCTACAACAATAGCTATCATTCAAGTATTAAAATGGCACCTTATGAAGCTTTGTATGGAAGAAAATGTAGAACACCAATCGGATGGTTTGAAGCAGGCGAAACTGATTTACTTGGGCCAGATCTTGTTCATCAAGCTATGGATAAAGTTTAAGTGATCCAACAGCGGCTACAAACGATCCAAAGTCGCCACAAGTCATATGCTGACGTTAGAAGAAGAGGGCTCGAATTCGCCATAAGTGATTGGGTATTTTTGAAGGTGTCGCCAATAAAAGGGGTAATGCGGTTCAGAAAGAAGGGAAAATTGAGTCCACGTTATAGAGGCCCATATGAAATTATTAGAAGATTTGGGCAAGTTGCGTATGAGTTGGCACTACCCCAAGAACTCTCCTCAGTCCATCCAGTGTTTCATGTTTCAATGCTTCGAAAGTGCATAGGAGATCCATCTCGTATTATTCCCGTTGAGGATGTCCAAGTTACGGAGGATCTTACCTATGAGGAGATACCCATTTCTATTCTAGATAGACAAGTGAAAATGTTGAGAAACAAAGATGTAGCGTCCGTAAAAGTCCTTTGGAGAAATCAACAAGTAGAGGAGATCACGTGGGAAGCTGAAGAAATGATGAAGTCCAAGTACCCTCATTTGTTTCAAATGGAAGAAAAAGTTCAAAGTGCGGAAGTGGAGAAATAACAAGTAAGTATCTATGAGCATTAAGTGTCTATGTATATATATGCTAACATAGAGCAGCAATTGTTGTAATCGAAACGATGTTGTTAACATTCGAGGATGAATGTTCCTAAGGGGGGAAGAATGTAACACCCCATACGTTTCCTACCCTACTTGACAACTTTGAACAATGTTTGTTAGGTGAAGAGAGCCATAAGTATGTATTTTTTAGTGTCATTGATGAAACATTTGATATTGGGCCTAGTACATGTGATTAGACCTTTGTAGGAGGTGTTTGTGACTTCGTGGAGCAATTGTGGGGTGAAAAATGAGGCTTGGAGGACTTCCAACCAATGGATATTAAGGTTAGGAGGTAATAAAAAGGCTTGAACTTGAAGGATCTAACCAAATCCATAAAGAAAAATCGAAGAAAGGAAAAAAAATCACATTTTGGGTGTGGGGCGCGCCCAGGGGCGTGCCAGGCCTCTTCTGGCCGAATTTGTTTTGGCACAGGCAGCCCTGGGGCGCGCCAGGCAGCGTTCTAGGCCGCCTATGCCAGAAATTTCTCTGGCATAGGCAGCATTGGGGCGTGCCAAGCGGCGTGCCAGGGTATTTTTTGCCAAAATTTTTCTTCGACTATTATGATGTATATAAGACTTTTGAGTCATGTTATCATTACTCCATCTTAGTAGGACTACTCTTGAGCACGTTTAGCATCCGAGTTGAGGTTAATTCTTCATCACAAGTATTTTAACAAATGATGTTCAAATAAGCCATGAGTGTCTAGAATTCCTTATTTTTGAGATTGAGGCTACGAACATGAATTGCGTGAGTCGAACATTGTTGTAAAATTTATGGAATTATTTAAACATGAGAAAGTGGAGATTACACATTGAAAAGATAATATGTGCAATTGGGCTCAATTTGAGGCCCAAAGAAAGGCCAAA
Organism: Capsicum rhomboideum; assembly: GCA_031232105.1. NCBI lineage: Eukaryota > Viridiplantae > Streptophyta > Magnoliopsida > Solanales > Solanaceae > Capsicum > Capsicum rhomboideum. The sequence goes on from CP124714.1 coordinate 157,522,414, forward strand.
ATGCAAGGCCCAAAGGGAAAATGACCCATTCTTCCAATAATTGACCAAGAAACATGGCATTTAATGCCAAGGAATGGATAAGGATGACTTGAGGTCTATATAAGGCACAAAAGCTGATTTTTATTCATAAAAACTCGCATGCCTTCTAAGATATTTCCAAACCTATTTCTCTCAACTCAAAACCTAAGGCAACCTTTCTCTTTGGTAAAGATCATCACTTTGCAAGCCTTGGTAAGTGTCTACTCTCATGGATTAATTTATTATACGCTTAAGATGGTGTGTATATCATGATGGTAATGTTGGCAAGGTGTTGAATAGTGCTCTTTTGCTTTTTGCTAAGAGATGTGCCATCTATGTGATTTAAAATTAAAAAGAAACTTGAGGTTTGAATAAAAGTGAATGGTATGGAGGAGATATCAACATGTATGGTGTGATTATGATCCTTAACTTGTTATTTTTCTATAAGTGTAAATTGTGGGATTATTGTCCATATGTGGTTATGAAGTGTATTGAGGTGACTCGATGGAGTAATTGTGATGTTGTGTTGATGGAGAAGTGTAAAGTATGAACTTGGTGTGACATGCTATAGGTTTATGATGTATTGGTCAATGTATGGAATGTTGTGGTATTGTTGGTATTATAATTTCATCACTGGTATTGTCAAGGGGGAAATGACATTTTAAGGCAATCATGTAACTCATTGTTGTCGTATGCACTTGTAAGATAGTTGGTTGTTAACGTAAGCTCCGTTATGTAATTGTGTTGTAGAGTGAAACGTAAGGAAGGAGTTGGACTATAGTCATATTGAGGAGATAAGGTATGTAAGGTTACTTTTTCCGTATCTTTCTGCAGCATATAGTGTACACCTTGTTATTGTACTTACTCATTTCCGAAAGGTCCTAAGGCATCTCATTTCAGGTTATCATCTATTGTTAATCATATATACCTTATTATTGATCTATTGTTATTCATGTGTCACATAATTATGAACATAGTTCCAAGTTCTAATAATGTTACATTCAAAAGTTCCAATAATGACATAATCATCGAATGAACTATTTCTAAGATTGAGGAAGTGAGGTAATGAAGTCTCTATTCTTGGGTGGTATCCCAGGGGTTAAAATACCTAGCATGGGTCGATCCCAATATCTACGGGTGGTATCCCAGGGGTGAAAAGAACACCTATCATGGGTCAATCCCGCTACTATGGGTGGTATCCCAGGGGCAAAAGAAAAGCCTAACATGGGTCGATCCCAAAAACTGTTGAGTACCCAGTGATCAGCTTGGGGCCCGGGCATTGTAAGAACAGAAGGATGAGTAGTGAATGAATAAGTGAGTGATGAACGAATGAATGAGCGTAAAAGTAAAGAAAGTAATCCATCTAATGTACATATTTCCATACATATAGAATGGTAACTTATCCATATTAGTTATTCACTCATATTGATTCCATTGAAGTATTTATGTATCATATAGTTTTTTATGGCCTTACATACTCAGTACATTCTTCGTACTGACGTCCCTTGTGGGACTTACCTTACTTGATGCAGGCACAAGTACTAGTAGACCTCTACAGTAAGTTGCGGGTCATCTACTAATCTTTGGTGAGCTCCAGTTGGTTCGGGGCTTTTCGAGTCACAGTTGTATATTGGTTTTGGTATTGTAAATGTTATGTAAAGCGGGGACTTATCCCGAATTTAGGTTAGTCATGTATGTACTTCTGTTAAAGGCTTTTGTAGACATATGTGGGTATATGAATGTAAGAGACGTATGTCCATCTTGACTTGATGGCCCTAACGGGCAAGTTTCACGTATGTATGTATTATATGTTCCATGATTTCCGCTATTAGCATTTTATGTCCTTATGTGGTGGTGATGTTTCTTATGGCTTGCATATGAATGGACATGAGTAAAGATCGATTCTCCCGGGCCTTATCAGCTTCGGGTGCCAGTCCTCCTCGTTGGAACTCGGGGCGTGACATTAGCAGGCTTGCGGCGTCCAGGTAGGCTAGATTTTCTTTATGCTTAGATTGGGGTTATGTGTGATATATGTATGTTATTGTTCTAGTGTTTCAGGATGGTATTATAGAATTGGTGGTGGTTTGCTAGGATTTAAGCCTTTTAGGCCGGATAGGGCTATTCAGACACATTCCTAGCCCGTTATCCTCATGATACACGACAGATGACCTATTTGGGGTCGGATAGTATTGTTGTTGTTGCTGCTGATTGGGGAATATTATTGTTGGACCTTAGTACAAGCTTAGACAGACTTAGCCCAGACTTGGACAGGTATAACTAGACTTGGTTTCCAGGATCCGATAGTGGACCCCGTTACCCTTTTAGTTGACTTGGCAAAACTTTGACATTCTTGGGCTAAGCTAGGCCTTAGTATGACCTGTTAGGCTTGTGACAGGATTTAGTCACCCCAATTATACCCAGTTGGCCTGTTTAGCCTTGTTAGTCCCTGGTAGTACCGTATTTGACTAGGGTCGCTAGTTTGACTTAGAATGCGGACCCATCTTGCCATGACTTATAATGTATACCATACTTGTATATACATATTATTTATAGTATATAGTTGACTTGGAAGGACCCCAAAATTGACTTGTAGCAGGTTGTGGGTTAACTCCTATACTTATATGCTGGTATTGACACGGGACTAGGGCATTTCCTATTTATCTGATATAATATGATATTTGGTTCTATTCTGGTTACTGGTTATGTTGAGTTCCAATTTGATCCGTCTACTGAAACAGGTATGATGAGTTTGGTTATTGACTATTGGGTGCCCTGGTTCGAGTCCAGCCTCAGATTGTGGTACATTATGAGTTCTGGTACTGGGTACCATGATTATGATACTGCTGTTCTCTGAGTTTCGGTTCGAGTCCAGCATATGTGATATATATATGGCCTATTATTATTACCCACTATGTCCAGTTTGATTCCGGCTTCTGGCCTCTTGTTATTATCCATCGGTGCCGGTTCAAGCCCGGTGCGCCCCATTGGTTATTATGATTACTAGACACTGGTACAGCTTCAGGACACTGGTCGCTATGCATTTATAATTCTTGTGTGTCCTGCTGGTTTATGGGGACCAAGCTGGGTTATTATTTTCTTCCGTGTGTCTATCGAGTTTATGGGGGCCCAGATAGGTTATGTTTGACTTGTATGTTTACTTACACATCTAGTTACTTGTTTTTTGGTATCACATTTATTTATATCCTGAGAATATCTATACGCCTCGATAGTTACTTATGTATTTATTACGTATACCCCGGACTTAGCATGCCCCCTCGCATTTTAGCCTGCTTATATTACACTGAGCTCAGTTGGTCGATGATTGCTACTGAGTACCTGTTGCTCGATACTCATACTGCACTTTTGCATCATTTTCTTTGATGCAGATCTTGGCACTAGCCGACGGTTTTGACATGACTCTCTTCTCAGCACTAATTTCGGAGTAGGGTGGGCTTACTGACATCCGAGCCAGATCCTACTCCATCTTCTACTGCTTAGTCTTTTGCTCTCGAGACTGTTGTACTTGTTATATATATTTGGTTTCTATCTTATATTTTGGGTATGTCTAGTAGTGGCTCTTGTACCGACCTCACCAGGTCTTGGAAGGGGTCGTTGACTTTATACGTTGTCCTTTTCCTTCTCAGTCTTGGTATGAATATATATATTTTGATTCTGTTTTTACATTTCTAGCATATTTATTAGTATGGTTACTTCCACTTCATCCCTGTTCTTCTGAGATTCTTTCCGTTAGCCCGTCGCTTGTTGCTCTGGGCTAGGGTTTAGTTTGCCTATTGGTGGGTTACGATAGGCGCCATCATGACTCAAAAATTGGATCGTGACAACGGTCTTCAAATTCATCAAATGGATGTGAAGACAGACTTCTTTAATAGAGAACTGGAGGAAGAAATATACATGGATCAACCCAAAGGGTTTATAATTTATGGAAAAGAGAAGAAGGTATGTCAACTTGTTAAGACACTTTATGGACTAAAACATGCGCCCAAACAATGGCATGCAAAATTTGACCAAACAATATTATCAAATGGATTTAAGATCAATGAATGTGATAAGTGTGTTTACATCAAGAATACTCTAAATCACATTGTCATTGTTTATTTGTATGTGGATGATATGTTGATAATGGGTAAAGACATTTCCGACATAAATGCTACTAAGTGTATGCTTGCTAGAAAGTTTGATATGAAAGACCTAGGAGTTGCGGATTTGATTTTAGGAATTAAAAATCATAGGACTCCTCAAGGTCTAACTTTGTCTCAAACTCATTACATCAACATAGTACTTGAAAAATTCAAGTATTTGGATTTCAAAGTTGCGAAGACTCCAATTGATGTGAATATTGCTCTCATAAAGAACCAAGGTTAAAGCAAGTCCCAAATGGACTATGCTTGAGTCTTAGGAAGTTTGATGTACATAATGAATTGTACCAGACCTGATATAGCTTGTACCATAAGCAAACTGAATCGGTACACAAGTAATCCCGATCAAACTCATGGGATGGCGATGAAACGAGTTTTGGTATATTTAAAATACACTTAAGATTATGCATTGCACTACAATAAATATCCTGCAATGGTTGAAGGATATAGTGATGCAAATTAGATCACTGGATCAAATGAAGTAAAATTCTCAAGTGGATATGTATTTACTCTTGGTGGAGGAGCAGTCTCTTGAAAATCATCCAAACAGATATGCATTACTCGCTCTACAATGGAATTTGAGTTTATTGTTTTAGATAAGGCCAGTGAAGAAGCAGAATGGATACAAAACATTTTAGAAGATATTCCTCTTTGGCCAAAACTAGTGGCTCCTATATGCATACATTGTGATAGTCAAGTGGCAATAGGAAGAGATGGAAATGTTATATACAATGGAAAGTCACGTCATATACTACGAAGACATAATATCGTTAGACAATTACTCTCTAGTGGAATTATCATAATTGACTATGTAAAGTCAAAAGATAATGTGTCGGATCCATTTACAAAAGGTCTAACTAGAGAGTCAGTTGATAAATCATCAAAGGAAATGGGTTTATGGCCTAGAACAAGTCATTGTAATGGTAACTCTACCTAGTTAACTAAAGATCCCAAGATCGAGGTTTAAGGAGATTAAACAAAGTTATAAATGATGGTTCAACATTGTCACTAAAAGTATATCTATTTCCATGATATGACAATATTCAAGAAACAAGAATAAGGCTTAAGGTTTGAAGCTTTTTAATGGTTTCTAAATTTGGCAGGAATGACCAAATAGTTTATCTATAGGATTAAATGTTTAGAAATCACCTATGTGAGTGTGAATTGTAATCCACTTCAAGGAGAATTAGAATAAGGCCAACTCTCTACGTACTCGTGAAACTAGGCAATGTTCATGGCTGAAACAAATAAAACAATGAGAACTAAGAACGATTAAGGATTAATTATGTGACATATGTTTCCATGGTATGCGTGAAAGCTCGATGGTTCAAGGATATCAAATCTATCGATTGACCAAGGATACCTAATGTATGTTCACTATGGAAAGTTCAAGCGGAAATCTACTTATCCAGATGCGATTGATCCTTATTTATAGATCACACAGTTTTTCATATAAAATAGTCATTCTCTATTCATGTGGGGGATTGTTGGGTTTTGGTAAAGAAAGTGAATAGAAAATGGAGGGAAAAGTGAAATGGGTATTCACTTTGTAAAAGGAGTCTTTCTCCCACATTGGTGGGAGAAAGGAATATCCTTGTGCTTAAATTGAAAATCACTTCTTCATGTGGATAGTGTGGCAAGAAGAAGACAAGTCTCACTACGTCGTCATTGTCGTTCGCTTGACTCAGCTTCGGCTTTGACTTCGGCTTCAGTTTCAGCTTCGGATTTGGATTTGTAAATGAACGATCGAGAGATTATATTTTTAGACAAAATTCACTTGAAAATTAATGAGATTTTAATCTAAAAATCCGATAAGGAAAATTTTCTTCAGCTGCGGACGCACCCGAGTATGTGTAGACGCATGTCACAACACACCTAGAAGGGATGCCACCCTTCGAGGAAGTACTCGAAAATGAAACGGGGACCTGCGCGGACACTTGGCCATCTGCGGATATAGATGCCAGCACAAGTCATTCGGATTTAGACAAAATGCAACCTGCGGCTCGCATATGGGCCATCTGCGGGCGCAGATGGGTCCGCAGGTCAAGTGATGATTCAGAAAGTTGTGACTTTTGTTCAACCATTGCTTCTTTTCTGAAGCATTACCTTTTAGGCTATAAATATTTGTCTTTTTCCACAGATGAAGAATACGAAATATATTATTTTACTAAGTTAAAAAACTCTCTTCTTTTCCAAAGAAATCAAAGTAAGTGTGATTTACTTCGTTTGTTGAGTTTGCCAAAGTTCTGCAATTTTCATTGTCGGTATTACAGAATAGTATTCTATTCTATCATGGGAGGAATTAATCCAAATCTTGGTCAATTGTGAGGGGATTAAATTCTTTAAGTAAATACAATTTAATGTGGGCTTACAACTTTTATTTCTCTGTCAATTTATGGTTTTCGGTTGGAGGAGACAATAATGATTTGCTAGCAAGGATCCATAAATATCCCTTTTTGGGACTCATTAAAAAGATTCATCCAACTTGCGGAATGATCTCTACCCTACGTCGGCAAACGTAGTTTCAGGCATTTGTCATTTAGACCTATGCCTTCTCGGTCAGTCAACTAACTCCCTTAAGCTCATAATGTTATCTTACTGATTCATGTTCATAGATTAGCCATATTAGGCCCATAGTCATGATTTATCCACTTTAGGGCTCATGCCTGAGAATTAACCAACTTGGGTTCATATTTGAGATTTATCCACCTTAGACTCATAATCAGGTATTATCATCATTGAGGACTCATGGGAGGTAGAATCATAATTCATCATGCATTATTAATTCATAAATTAAGGATTTTCATAACTTTATGGAGAGTGAGCTTTTGCAATGTACATGTTGTTTTAAGCATAGTTTATGATTTTGGAGATCATACCTTAAGGCAATGAAGAAATTCATAGTGCTAGAAGTCATACAGATCATGTCATTATGCCATGGTTATCTTCGCTGACTTGTGATCAACGTGCTAGCCTGATATCGCCCAAAATATACCTCCAGAAAATTATAATGCAGCCGCTGTATCAAATATAGAACCCAACAAGGTTGGGGTCGATCACACAGGGAATAGGTCGAAGTTGTTTGGAATACTAGACTGAGTAATTGGTGAGTAAGTAAAACAGGGGGGTTTTGCGAATAAATAGTAACAGTAACGATTGCTGACTGTATCGAGTTTGTAGACAATAAGGGAAATACAAAAGAACTGTGATCCCCAATGATTCCTTAACTCCGCTGGTTACTTGTGCTAACAAAACCGTCCCGCTATGTTGCATGCAAAATCTAACAAGATATGTTCATCTAAACGTCTCTCGACCTTGGTTAGACGAATTTCACTCTTCTCCTCTCGGTCTCCGAGTGTCTCACTACTAACCCTTATCCTGGATCTCAGACAACTATTCCCACTAAGGCTCAAGTTATTAGATGAAGGTTGATAGCTTCAAATCTCTATTGTTATCTCCTTTTCCCAATCTCTACCTCTCTCTCGAGCAAGTCTAGAATACAGGCGAGGTTCTAACGTTTGCAACCATTAGAAGATCAATCACAATGAAGGAAATACCAATACATGCATTCACAGCGGTTCAGAGTTGCTTTGCACTTAACATGTTTCGTTAATTCCTCATGGTTCACACAAACCTAGTTGATGAGTTTAGCTACTCATAATTCCAAGAACACAATAAGTATTCAAAGATGAAAACATAATTGCACACTCACAATAATGAAGAAGAACTGAAATCTCAATTACGAATAAAACTCGAATCTAGGGTTTTTGATTACAAAACCAATAATATGTTTATGAACTCAGAAACATTAGAAAATATCTCTCAAAATAATGTACTGACTAAATCCCGCACATAGGACTATACAGGGGTATTTATAGATACAAGGCTAATTCTATCCTAATCAAAATAGGAGAACAAAGTTGGCAACTTCCACGGTATCGTGACTTGGTGTCGTGGAACCAAGTCACGCCACGTAGGTGAATGTCGTGGAAATCAGGTTCAATTAGACATCTTCAGAAGTTGACTCACGCCACATAGGTGGACAAATGTTACGTGAGTGTTGCCGTGGAAATCAGACCACATTCGATCATCTCTGAAGATGACTCACGACAGCCGCTCACGTCACGTAAGTGGACTTCACGGCACGTGAGTGGTGTTGTGACTCCCTCTATGGTGCAAATTCTTGTTCTTTCATCTTCAAACAATTCGTTCTCGGGCTTGATTCTTCCTTTTGATCATTTGTTGCCTTTAAAACCTATTTTCCTGCAATATGGGACAGAAACCACATCATACCAACCAAATACACCCAAGTTATTACATATTTTCCTTGCTTTAAGCATCGAAAGTGCCATGGAATCATGGCGCATCAACACCCTCAACTTAGAAAGTTTGCATGTCCTCAGGTGAACAAAACAAAAACAGACATGTACGATGCTTAATTAAGAGAAACATAAGGGCTTATGGCAGTCGACTCATTTCCTTTGGCACAAAACTTTTTTGACCCCTCCTATTTGTAAATCAAGACCACAGTGTGTATACAGGCAACATATTATTATGACACAGAAGGGATCAAGTGATGGCACCAGATTATGAACAACCAACTAAGCATATATGCAAATGACATTATTCGAACAAATAGCAGCTAATAATGCAACCCATGTACTCTCACAATCAAAGAAGTCCCATGCACTCACAGTATGCTAATGAATCTCAAATTAGGGACTCGGTAAAAACACTCTCTCTCACAAAGAAGTTCAAACAGTGTTCATGAAATACCATAGGCTTGCCCTTATTTTCTATGTCTTAGTTGTTTTTTTACGGATAGTTGGACTAGGATCACTATAGGACTTTACTCGGCTTGTAATCTAGGCTTGGGGACGGGTATGGTACATATGGATATGGTGACTCAACCCTCCTTGACACTACACTATTTTTGTCTCTAACTTCTAACCATTCTCATTTTTACTCTCCCTTATTATCCTTTCTTTTATTTTCAGATTTTGGGTGTGATTTTTCTCAAACTTCACAACACAATTTTTTTTTCTTTCTTTCACTTTATATATATTTTTCTTTTTCTTCACACCCAAATCTGTTTTCTCTTTTTCTTTTATTACCCCCTTCTTCATACCCAAATCAATCTACGCACCCCTATAATAGCCAACCTCAACTTAGGCTATTTGCCTAAGTTAAGGTACACAGTTTCCAAGGAGGGACCAGGGCCAAGACAGGTTCCTTATAATTAAAATGGGAAGGTGAATAGGCAAATGAAAGAAATTGGTAAATTTAGGCTCAAAATCGGGATCAAGGGATATTTAATTTATTTGGTCGGGCGTTTAGGCTAAAAGTGGACTTATTCAAAAACGGCCTATGATCCTTTCCTAACCACTATCCACTAACCTAGGCAAGACTAACCGAGTAAGTTCTGGATCGCACATACAAAGTTAACTAAGTAATGACCTCACACACACATAGCAAAGAGTTACATTATCAACTACTACCTATATGATTCATGCAATGCTAGCTACAGTTATTTTGTCTATAATCCTAGTGTCATAGCACGATCCAACAGTTGTCACACATAAACATGCTACACACACATACTTCAAAATAAAAATTTTCAGGAGGGGTATCCTTAACATTCAAAAAGCATAAAAAAATTTTCAAAACTAGATTGCACTACGGTTCCCTTATTTTTCTCCTAATTCAACAAGAAAAACATGAATACTAGAAATAACACCCTAAACATGTTGGTTATACTATGATAGCACACTCGGGGGAAAAGAAACATGGCAACAAAAAACCCTAAGTGGTGGTACACCCCCACCCCCAACTAACAATGGTGCACTGCCCTCAGTGCACAGCTATCAATAAAATACAAGGGAGTGAAGACATACTTGTGGCACCCTAGGCACCGAAAGTGGGCTCGCCTACAGCGGATCATCAGTCTGCTCTACGGGCTCTCTGATAGGTGCATCTAATGGAGGGGGTTCCTGGCTAGAAGGCACACCGCGTGCCCGCTGCTCCTGTGCAATCTTACTCATATGGTACTCTAACCTGGAGGCCTTAAACGCTCTCTGGAGAACACCCTCATACTCGTCACCACTGTCAACTTGGTCCTCCGGACTGCGTGGTCTCTTGCCTCTATCAATCGGAGGCTCCTCATCGGCAAACAGATCCACCACAAAGGCTGGTCGCATCGGTGCCTGGACAGGCATAGGTGGGATAACAGGAGTGCTGCTCGATGCCAAAGCTCTAACCTCCTCTCTCAACGCTGCCACCTCCCGTGTAAATTCGGTCATATCAGGACCCTGTGCGAAACTCATTCGGGAGGCCATCTGTGCCTCAAAGCTATCAATCCTCCCATGCAGCCCCCTCATAAACTGATCCATCATCGCAATCATTCGGGCCTCCACCCTAGCCTCTGCAGCCTCTACCGTGGTCCTAACCTATGGCTTAAACTGGGATACCAACTTAGCCATTTGGGTCTCAGTGTGGGTCTGCCGCTCGAACATCTGCGTCTGTCTATCAATCAACTACTGCAGAAAGTCCCTCAAAATTGAAACCATACCAGAGGGAGGCGATAGAGCTGTAGTACCGGGTACCGCATCATCAATAGGGCCAGTGCCCTCAGCTGGTACATAAATAGTCTCTGGTACCCTAACCAGTATTGGAATAGGCATTGGTGTACTAACCCGCTCATCTCTATCGCCAAGACCTTCAAAAAGGGCTGCTCCTGATGACTCGAAAGGCTAAGACCCTCGTGGAACAATGGGGTGAGATCCCCGCTGCTGCATCAAACCAATATCTGCTATACGGGTCACCTCTATATAATGATCAAGGGTAGGTAGCCTAGCCACACCCGCCTTATCACATAGACTCTGGATCAAGTAGGGGAACGGTATATTGGTATGGTCTTGAAAGGACCGCTCATGAATCTTCCGTATGATGTATCTGGCAATATGAATATCATAACCCGCAAGGATTCTGGCTACCACCACAGCCCGGTCCAATGTAAGTGAATTGTCAGCATTAGTGGGACCCAACCGATGCTGAATAACTGACCACCAAAAGCTACCGACAAAATGGAGTGTGGACTTCTTGATATCCAGCTTCCCAGTCACCCAACTTGCAGCAACACCGTCCTCTGCTATATATCCCGCAATCCATTTCAGCAGCTCCAACTTCTGATACGCATCCCGCATCTTAATCCAATTTCTGACAGTGTCCATATGGTGATCAAACTCAGCAGTTATAGCTGGTAGTGGACGGTCTGCACCAAATAAGAAGCGGTGGATGGTTTGCTCCGATATATCAACTAGGGTACCTTAAACCAAAATATGTGTTAATAATGGTTGATCCCTATACCGCTGCCCAACAGGTGTACTCAAATCAACCAATGCAACATATGAGGCATAAAATTCTCGGACCAATTCCAAGCTATAACGACCAGGAAACTCCGCCATCCAACCAAACCCATACCGCTCAAACACAACCCAAATATCAGGCAATGTCTTTAACTCCTCAAGCCTATATTGGGGCTTCTTCATAATAATCCTCCTACATACACCACGCTCCGTCAGCTCGACATCCCTATCATAAAATACCTGCATTCCCTGAACACACCACCGCTGGATATCCTTACTCTGTGCGGGAGTCGGAGCACTCTGTGCACCAGTACCTAAAATAGAGGTTGTAGCCTCCGCCGTAGAGGTACCCTGACCTGTAGCCCCCTGACCTGTAGTATCATCTGCAGAGCCCGATTTCAAAGCATCCTCCCCCTCTTCAGACTGGGGGGAGAACTTAGAAGACTGAGCAGGAGAATTCGGCTACGAAACAGGCTGAAGGGCAGCCCGAGCAGCAGCTTAAGCCCGAGATCGTAACCTTATGTTACGGGGAACAAGTGCAGTATCATCACATGGGTACTCTGCCGTAGGTGAGATTCTGATTTCTGAAATTTGCTCCTGAGTTTCACGAGACCTGCCATATGGTATGGGTCTACCTACGTCACGTGGGTATCATATCGTAGGTAAGATTCAGAAAGACCAACATTTTCTCTGATTTCCTCAGCACCACTCACGTGACGTGGGTCTACCTACGTTACGTGATTAAGTGTCATGAGTTGAACTGAATGACCAGGGGTTGCCTCCCATAAAGCGCCTGATTTAACATCGCGGTACGACTCGGCTAACTTGGATACTCAGACTTCACCAATCAACCTATGGGTTGCCTCCCATAAAGTGCCTGATTTAACATTGTGGCACGACTCAGCTAACTTGGATACTCAGACTTCACCAAGCTCAAGTTCCTCACATGTCCTTATTTCTTTCGTGATTCCCACATAATACTTAACACGCTGCCCATTGACCTTGAATAGAACATTATCCGCTCCTTTTAGCTCAATTGCTCCATGTGGGAATACCCTAACCACCGTGAATGGTCCGAACCATTTGGAATTTAATTTTCCGGCAAACAAGTAAAGCTTAGAGTTATAAAGTAGCAACAAATCTCCCAGGTGAAACTCTCGGTTCTCAATGCGACTATCATGATATAATTTTATCTTATCTTTATATATAGCTGAACTTTCATAAGCCTGGAGAAAAAATTCATCCATGTCATTCATCTACTCAAGTCTTAATTTAGCTGCTTCACTCCAGTCTAAATTCAACCTTTTCAAAGCCCATAAAGCCTTATGTTCAAATTCGACAGGCAAATGGCAAGATTTTCCAAAAAACAACTGATATGGTGATGCACCAGTTGGTGTTTTGAAAGCAGTTCGATATGCCCATAATGCATCATCCAATCTTCGAGCCCAATCAGTCCTATTGACATTCACCGTTTTTGCCAAAATAGACTTGATCTCACGATTTGACACCTCAACTTGCCCGCTTGTCTGAGGATGGCAAGGTGTTGCCACCTTATGTTTAACACCATATTTTTCAAGCAGGGCCTTGAACAGACGATTGCAGAAGTGGGATCCTCCATTACTAATGATAACTCGGGGTGTACCAAATCATGAAAATATGTTCTTTTTCAAGAATGCTGTTACACTTCTTCCTTCGTTATTAGGAAGCACAATTGCCTCCACCCACTTAGACACATAGTCGATAGTTACCAAGATGTAGTTCATCCCATGTGAGCTCACAAAAGGACCCATAAAGTCAATTCCCCACATGTCGAACAATTCAAGCTCAAGTATAGTTGTCATGGGAAGTTTGTGTCTATGTGAGATATTCCCTTGCCTTTGACACTGGTCACAAGAGAGAGCATAATCATGAGCATCTTTGTAAATACTGGGCCAGTAGTACCCATATTGCAAGATTTTATGGGCAGTTCGCGCACCTCCATGATGACCCCCAACTGGAGATGAATGACATGCTTCCAAAATACTCATCATCTCGAACTCTGGAACACATCTTCTAATTATTCCATCTGCACACACCCTAAATAAATACGGCTTATCCCAAAAGAATTTTCTTACCTCATGCACGAATTTCTTTCTCTGTTGATACGATATATCTTTTGGAACTATATCACTTGCCAAAAAGTTGGCAAAATTAGCAAACCAAGGTATTAAGTCTTAAGATGCTGCTAGTACTTGCTCATCTGGAAAAGTATCATCAATCTCAAGATCTTTCTTTAATTTAAGCATGGCCTCCTCCTCAAGGCGTGATAGATGGTCAGCAACTTGATTTTCAGTTCCCTTACGATCCTTGACTTCAAAGTCAAATTCTTGCAATAGAAGTACCCACCAAATCAATCGTGGCGTAGCATCCTTTTTTGACATAAGATACCGAAGATTTGCATGGTCTGTATGCACAATCACCTTCGTACCTATCAAGTAAGATCTGAATTTCTCAAAAGAAAATACCACTGCCAACAATTCCTGCTCAGTCAGAGTATAATTCTTTTGAGCTGGATTAAGCACTTTGCTAGCATAGTAAATCGGATGTAACATCTTTTCACGTCTTTGGCCAAGGGCTGCACCCAAAGCCACTCCCCTAGCATCACACATAACCTCAAAAGGCATCGTCCAATCTGGTGATAAATAATAGGGGATGAAACCAACTTCTCTTTAAGACACTCAAATGTTTTTAAGCATGCCTCATCGAACATGAACTTCACCTCTTTCTCCAAAAGTTTGCATAAATGATGTGCAATCTTAGAGAAACCCTTGAGGAATCTTCTATAAAAGCAAGCATGACCTAAAAAACTTTGAATACCTTTCACGAAGATAGGTGGAGGTAGCTTGTCAATTACCTTTATCTTCGCCTTATACACTTCAATGACTTTCTTTGAAATCTGATGCCCCAATACGATACCCTCGTTGATCATAAAGTGACATTTTTCCCAATTCAGCACTAAGTTGCACTCATCACATCTTTGCAGCACATTAGCAAGGTGTGCCAAACAACCATCAAATGAGTCTCCCACAAAAAAAAACATCCATAAAAACCTCAATAGTGTTTTCCACCATGTCGGAGAAAATAGACATCATGCAGCGTTGGAAAATGGTCGGTGCATTACACAAATCAAAGGGCATCCTTTTAAATGTGAATGTCCCGTATGGACAAGTGAAAGTGGTCTTATCTTGGTCTTCGTGGGCTATGAAAATCTGATTATACCCCGAATAGCCATGAAGAAAACAATACCATCCTCTACCAGCAAGACGGTCTAACATCTGATCCATGAAGGGCATAGGAAAATGATCTTTTTTTGTCCAAGAATTCAGCTTTTGATAATCAATGGATAATCCATGCAAACTCTCCATCCAGTAATCGGCCACATTGGAATCAACTCATTTTTCTCATTTGGAACCACAGTGATTCCTTCTTTTTTTGACACACACTGAACTGGGCTCACCCACTTGCTATCAGTAATAGGGTAAACCACTCTTGCATCTAACCACTTGATGATATCTTTCTTCACAACCTCTTGCATAGGTGGGTTTAGACGACGTTGATGCTCAATGTTCGGTATGCACTCAGGAGTAAGTTGAATTTTGTGAGTGCAAATGCCGGGTGGAATTCCTATAATATCAGTAATAGACCAACCAATGGCCCTCTTAAATCTTCTTAATATTGAAACCAGAGCCTTTACTTTCCACTCCACCAATTTAGCAGAAATAATCACTGGCAAGGTATCGTTGGCTCCCAAAAATGTGTAGCGAAGGTGAGCCGGAAGAGCCTTAAGCTCCAAAACTGGAGGCTTCTCAATAGACGGACGAGCTGGTGGGGTCACTCTATTCTTTAAATCGAGATCAAGTTTCTTTAGAGCATAAGTGTATGCTCCCTTCCCAGTGGGTGCACCAACCATCTCATCATATTTCTCAATATCGTTGCTATCAAAATTCATAATCACAGCCGTAAGAGCTTCTACCCCCAACCTTTCTTCAAGAGACACAACAACATCACTATCATCAACAGTATCTATTACCGAAATCACCCGCTTATCTCTTGGTTTCTTCATGGAATGACAAATATTGAAAGTGACCTGTTCATCATTTAACCTGAATTTCATCTGCCCTGTTTCTATGTCGACCAGTGCACGACCAGTGGTAAGGAATGATCTTCCCAATATGATGGGAACCTCGAAGTCAACTTCACAATCTAGGATTACAAAGTCAGCCAGAAATATGAAAGATGCAACCTTTACCAAAACATCCTATAGAATGCCTAGCGGCTTTTTCACAGTCCTATCGGCCATGAGAAGTTTCATAGAGGTTGGTTTTGGTGCTCCCAACCCCAACTTCTTGAAAACGACTAAAGTCATTAAGTTAATGCTAGCACCCAAATCACAAAGTGCTTTAGCAAAGTTGTAGGACCCGATAGTACAAGAAATTGTGAAAGATCCTGGATCATCCTTCTTTTCAACTAGGGAACACGAAGCAACCGCACTACAATGATGTAAGGTATCTGCTGGATCAAAACTGACAGTTCTCTTCTTTGTCACCAAGTCTTTCATGAACTTCGTATAACCTGGCATCTGCTCTAATGCCTCAACAAGAGTGATGTTTACTGACAGCTTCTTCAACATTGTAATAAACTTATGATATTTGCCTTCCTCAGCTTTCTTTTTCAACCTTTGAGGAAAGGGAGGAGGAGGTCGTGGGATAGTTTTCAACATTTGTGCTACCTCTTTTTCCTGCCTCTTTTCAGATTTTGCCTTTTCGCTAGTATCATGATGATCTGGAATTGTTTTTCCCTTTGAATTATCCGGCTCTAACTCAGTTTCTACATTAATAACCATCGGCTCATTGGTCTTACCACTGTCGGCAGGTATAGGTGGATTGTCGTGCATTTCCCGCTTCTAGTAGTAATGGCTAGACAATGGCTATCATTCTTCAGATTTTGGACGGTGTTGCTTGGAAGGGTGTCTGGCTGACGTTGATTCAGTGCGAATGATATCTTCCCAAACTGTTGCTCCAACTGTTTAATGGTAGTTGAATGAGACTCCACTTTCTGACTTATTCCTGAAATGTCTGACCTAATCTCCTTCAAGCAATTTTCCTGGCTCTCTAACCCTTTGACCAGTTTATTACGAAGGGCCTCCATCCTTGAATTTCCAGACTCATCATCACGGCTTCCTAGTGGTACATAAAGGTCATTCTTCTCTCTATAGTCATCCTTCCGTCTCCAATCACTGTCACAATCTTGTTCTTGATCTCTGTTTCCCGACTTGTTGTAATTGTCTCCATAATAGTTCTGACCTTGATTCCCTTGCCTCGAGTTCCAAGAGTCTTGATTAGACCCTTGGCCCTTGGCTCGAAAACCCTCCACCTCACAATCCAAGTATTTAGCCTCCTCATCAGATTCACTATTATCATGTCTAGGCGTTTTACCTTATGCACATACAACATGCACCTTCTCAGCATCTCTGGCTGCAATTTGCTTAGCTAGCAAACCAATTTCTGTCCTTAGTTGCGCGACCCCTTAAGCCACAGTTTAGTCCAATGCCCATTGTGCAGCTGAGGCTCCAATAGCATATGTACTAACAAACATATCTGCCTCCCGAGTATGCCATCCTCGGTTGGTCTTAGTGATACGATCTAATATCTCTAAAGCTTGCTCCCATCTCAGACTCATGAATGCTCCACCAGTGATAGTATCTGCTACTGCCTTAGTGTTTTCGTTCAAAGCCCTGTAGAAAATCTCAAGTAAATTTCTACCACTCATCCGATGATTTGGCACATTATGCAGCTTCTTCTTGAATCTTAGCCATGTCTCATAAAGTACTTTAGAATGTAGTTGTCTGAAATTGTAAATCTCATCCTTCAACTGCAACATCTTAGAAGGTGGGAAAAATCTTTCTAAAAATTAATTCCTCAATTCTTGCCAAGTAGTGATGGAACCTCGTGGTAATTATGTCAACCACAATGTCGCTTCTCCTGTTAGGGAGAATGTAAACAATCTCAACCGAATAGCCTCTTGGTTAACTCCAGGCAAATTATATGAAGTGCAGACCCCCACAAAATTCATCACGTGCATGTTGGGATCATCTGTAGGAAGACCGACGAATACACCTTTCAAGTTTAGCAAATGAATCATGGCACTGGTAATGTCAAACTTAGTGCCCTGAGGTAACTCTGGGGGAATGATGGCACCAGTCTCAACCGGTTCGAAATACGCCACATCCTCTTCTTCAGGATCATCATAAACAGGCATATATGGTCTCTGCTGCACTCTAAGTCTTCTTTATCGCTCTTCAGCATCAGCCAGACGCTGTGTTTCTTCTTGCATGGCTCGATTATCTCTTTCTGCTTGCCTAAGAGCAGCTTGCCTAGCTTGCTCTTCCCATGTCACTCGAGTGGTAGTTTGATCCGTTGTTTCATGACCAACTGGTTGAATTGGTTAGTTATGAATGTCTCCCGCGGCGGTGGGATCTTGAACTCCGTCGGTATTCACCATTCTTCAATTAGCTCTCAGAGTCCTTTCTATCTCAAGATCAAGTGGAATCAGGAGATTGCCTTGACTCCTAGTATTGGGCATACACCGGCGTGTGCCCTTAAAAATGTAGAAAAACAAAACCAATCAACTCCAATAAGTAAACTAATCATCTCCGTAATCGTAGTCCCTGGCAACGGTGCTAAATTTGATGTCTCCCAAAATGTACCTCCAGAAAAGCATAATGAGACGGCTATATCAAATATAGAACCCAACTAGGTTAGGGTCGATCCCACAGGGAATAGGTCGAAGTTGTTTAGAATACTAGACTGAGTAATTGGTGAGTAAGTAAAATTGGGGGGGTTTGTGAATAAATAGTAATAGTAACGATTGCTGACTGTATCGAGTTTGTAGACAATAAGGGAAATATACTAGGACTGTGATCCCCAATGATTCCTTAACTCCACCGGTTACTTGTGCTAACAAACCGTTCCGCTATGTTGCATGCAAAATCTGACAAGATATGTTCATCTAAACGTCTCTCGACCTTGGTTAGACGAATTTCACTCTTCTCCTCTCGGTCTCCGAGTGTCGCACTACTAACCCTTGTCCTGGATCTCAGATAACTATTCCCGCTAAGTCTCAAGTTATTAGATGAAGGTTGATAGCTTCAAATCTCTGTTGTTATCTCCTTTTACCAATCTCTACCTCTCTCTCGAGCAAGTCTAGAATACAGGCGAGTTTCTAACTTTTGCAACCGTTAGAAGATCAATCACAATGAAGGAAACACCAATACATGCATTCACAGCGGTTCAGAGTTGCTTTGCACTTAACATGTTTCGTTAATTCCTCATAGTTCACACAACCTTAGTTGATGAATTTAGCTACTCATAATTGCAAGAACACAAGAAGGATTCAAAGATGAAAACATA
This sequence comes from Capsicum rhomboideum, assembly GCA_031232105.1. Classification (NCBI taxonomy): domain Eukaryota; kingdom Viridiplantae; phylum Streptophyta; class Magnoliopsida; order Solanales; family Solanaceae; genus Capsicum; species Capsicum rhomboideum. The sequence goes on from CP124714.1 coordinate 157,541,401, forward strand.
ATTGCACACTCACAATAATGAAGAAGAACTGAAATCTCAATTATGAATAAAACTCGAATCTAGGGTTTTTGATTACAAAACCAATAATATGTTTATGAACTCAGAAACATTAGAAAATATCTCTCAAAACAATGTACTGACTAACTCCCGCACATAGGACTATACAAGGATATTTATAGATACAAGGCTAATTCTATCCTAATCAAAACAGGAGAACAAAGCCGGAAACTTCCACGGTATCGTGACTTGGTGTCGTGGAACCAAGTCACGCCACGTAGGTGAATGTCGTGGAAATCAGGCTCAATTAGACATCTTCAGAAGTTGACTCACGCCACCCTTTCATGCCACGTAGGTAGACTCACGCCACGTGAGTGCTGCCGTGGAAATCAGACCACATTTGATCATCTCTGAAGATGACTCATGACAACCACTCACGTCACGTGATTGGACTTCATGGCACGTGAGTGGTGTCGTGACTCCCTCTCTGGTGCAGATTCTTGTTCTTTCATCTTCAGACACTTCGTTCTCGGGCTTAATTCTTCCTTTTGATCATTTTGTTGCCTTCAAAACCTATTTTCCTGCAATATAGGACAGAAATCACATCATACCAACCAAATACACCCAAGTTATTACATATTTTCCTTGTTTTAAGCATTGAAAGTGCCATGTAACCATGACGCATCATAGTTATCTTCGCTGACTTGTGATCAAGGTGCTAGCCTTACTAGGCTCATGTTAATATTTTAGCCCTTTTTTTTGGCTCACGTTGGGAATTCAACAAATTTGGTTTCATACATCATGAATTAACACTAAGTATTTTTGGGGAGTCATGAAAAGTAACGTCTTGCAACATTATAATAATATTTCAAGTCATAGCTTCCATAACGCTTAATGAAACTAACGAGCAAATTGAGGTGATCTAGTTGAGGTTCATGGTTCATGGTTCATATCAAAACAATTGGAGTTTCCAGTATGATGACTTAGCAACACAATTAAAATTCACTTTCTTTAGTTAAAAGAAAATCAACAGGTTAGCCAAATGGGGAATGAAAGTTGATTTGGAGTGTGCGTTGATTTGGAATGAAAGTTGATTCGGATGAACCCCCTAGCCTAAAGGTGGCTCCGCCCCTGTCTGCAGCTACTACCTAGAAACAACATGTGAAATGGATAGTCCAAAATGCCAAAGGCAGAATACAACAAGCCCAAATATTCAGAACAGTTTATGCAGAGTATGTATGTGCATGCCATATGGATTGAAAGAAATCAGAAATCGTTTGAAAAGAAAGCTAGGGACTGGGAAGTCTTAATTAGCCAGAGAGATTGCCTACATGTGTTGTGTGAGATCAAATTATAGGGTAAAAACTTGTTACAAAGTTTACTATTCTAGAATAGATTATGAGGATTGATGTAATAGCTAGTATTCCAGTTTAGCTTTGTTTGATTCTGTTTTGAGATAGCCAGGAGTGTCCACTGGCTATGGATTTATAATTCTTGCAGCAACTTGCAGAATAAGTACAATTCACACGATACAGAGTATTCATAAACAAGATTAATGGCTCAAGATTTTTGAAAAAAATAACTTTCCAGGTAACTTGAAACAGGAGACTCAATTAATGGACCAAGATTTTAAAATTTCCTTCCACCATCATTATCTTGAAAGAAATCGGAATTAGAGGAGAATAAAACCCAAGAGGAAGCCATCGAAGAAGTAATCTTACATACGTTTAAACATTGAAACAACTTGCGATCGGAAGAAGAGATTTAAACTTGCTTTCTTGAACCAATTCTCTTGATTTTTGAGAGCAGCTTGTTAGAAGAGAAAAAGGATATTTAGTTGTGTATAACTGATGGAGAAAGATGTCTGAAACTGATGGGGAAAAAGGTTTAAAAACATTGAAACTGAGCGAAAGATAAAGGGTTTGTAACATATAAAACTGATGGAAAAAAAAGGGACTTTTAAAGTAAGAAGCTGATGGAAAAAAATGTTCTGCTGAATTTTAAAAAAACGCCTAAAACTAGTGAATAAAAAGGTTTTAATAGCTTGGAGTAAGGTAAAAAGGAAAGGACGAAATTGCCCTTGTAGGTTCTCACAAAGAAATGGGCGTGAGATATTACATACTCTGTCTCGATAATTGATTTGGAAAACCCATGGAAAGTATGAATATATGATGATTCTTGGAGATGCCCAAATAGTGTCTGCTTAATCTGTTTTTCTGTATTTGAATTTGCAAGAAAAGATATTAATCCAAATGACTATTATTGAATTAGAATGAACTGTTTGATCAAGGTTTTTCCAAAATCAATACCAAAACATCTTATAGTATCGTTCTTGAAAGGTCTCACATCAAGCACCCTCTTTCTCAGTTTGTATATTTCTTCTGATAATCACGTCCTCTCACTTATCGAGTTTGCTGATATGAATTTGCTTTGTACTCGAATTCCAAATAGTCTGCTCTAGTATTAGTCATTGTTGTCCTCCCATTCACCTAACAAAATATGCACAGCAACATCAAAGAGGCAGTGTTCATTTTGCTGTTTCTGGGCAAGTGACCGCACTAAATGTCTTTGTAACTTGAAGTTAGAACATTTGAGAGTATACTTTTGAAGCAGCAAGCAGATTCATGATTTTCTTGAAAATGGTGTTTAGATGGAGATTGTGAGTAGATATAAAGAAGTCACAAAAGGCAAAGTTTAAATGGTATAGTAGGGAATCAGTTAGCAGAACCTCTATTTTCTGGTAAGCAGCTTAACTTCAACAACTCTCTATTGCTTATATCTAAGATTGTGTCTACAATAGGGTAGAATTGTGTTTGAAGGGAAGAGTTTTGTCCAATGAATTCTAATCTCAGATAATCAAATCCTTGCACTTATCAAAATAGAACACATTTGGAAAATAAGTGACACTTGTCCTTAGAAAATTCTGCTATCTATAAGCACTTCTAAGCACAGGGGTTGGCATTAGTTTAGTCGCCCTTGTTTGCCATGAGTAATCCTACAAAACAAGAATATTCAAACTAATGAGAAAGTTAGATAAGCTAAACCAACACACAGTTGCCCTTGCCGCACGGTGGGCGCCAAGATTTTTACGGAAAAAATGGTACAGTTAGATTTGTTAGAGGTTAAGGGCACCCGTTATCAATTTAGCTTGTTAGATAGATTGATTAACAGTTTAAATATTGCAAAAATGACGTAAATATAAGGTAAATAGACACGATGTAGAGTAAAGAAAGAGCCCGGGGTCCAGTAGATCGTCGGACTGTGCCTTGAGAAAGATCTTCGCACTCCCAGAGGTAACTCGAAACAGTAAAGCTAAGGAAGCAGAATAGCCGAAAATGCAGAGAAAAAGCTCAAAGTATAAGGCAAAAAATAACAGCGTTGTATTCCTGGAGAATCAAAATGAATTACAAGTGAGAGGGGTAAACTATTTATATGTTACAAGAGTAAGACATTAGCCGAGAGCTCCATCCGAGCTCTAAAATACTGGACGTGAGCCACGTGTGAAGCCGTTGGTGGTGCCAACTATTATTCCTGACTAGCTCTGATGGTAGTACAAACTCGTCCGTGCACCTGCCTTTTATGCCACTTTGTCCCCTTGTCTTTTTATCCACACCACTGAATTACGGTTCTGAATCCAATTCTTCCGGGCACATCTTTTTTTTATCCCGAGATTTTCCTTCGCCGACCCCTTATTACTCCGAGAGGTGTACCTGTTGGATTTTTTGTTAAATTAAATTACTAAATGTATTTTGTGAAGAGGTGTCTTTTTAGAAAAGAAGTGTCTTTTGGAGAAGAGGTGTCTTTTAGATTAAAGGTTGTGTCCTTTTCACCAATTCTTTTTAAACCAAACCTCTTGTGATTTTCAACATATCTTTAGAGAAAACTTTTACAGAGAAACACCTCTTGTTTACAACATTCCCAAAGAGTTATTTTCTTCCCCAAAAGATCAGGTTCTTGATTTCTTGCTTTCCATAAGAATTTCTTCATTATTTGCTTAGTGCAGAATTTAATAGGCTTGTCATATCCACTAAAACTATTTGCGTATAATCCCATAGCATTCTTGCAGAGGAGAGGGAGCAAATATCGTTTTTAAGAAAGCTTCGCACGTGTTTCAAGCCTCCAATTTTGTTTTCGTTGTTCATATTGTCAAGTCTTCATTTTGTGTTCTTTTTCGTATAAGTCTTGTGTTCTTGGAACATATTTTCCAACAATCTAAAAACGATATTTTGCTACGAAGAAGAAAAAACATAGTATGGGAACGTGAATTTTCTGGACGTGGCAATAATGGCTCGTTATACGATACCAAAGCCGAACGGTGTCTGGTTAGTTCGACACAGTTTCAAGTCTCCGTGTCAAATACATATTACTGGAGAACAATTTGATTATTGTGTCAACTTCAGAAAGCATTATTATAAGAATGAATGGTTATGTCTTAGTGACATATTTTCATTTGGATTACTTTGGTGGGTGTTTCAACACCACCGTACATAGTGCCACTCACACTGCTATCATCTGTGTTGATGATGAAGGAGGGATCACGGAAGACAATAGTTGGAAATCTGACCATTGTGTCGTTTTTGAAACGTCGTCACTGAAAATGGACGTTCTGAATCAAAAGATAATACAATTGGTGATAGTATTTTGAATGCCGTGTTGTTGCTATTGAGAATTTGAAAGTTCACTGCTAATTAACTACAGAACGGAGCATGAATTAAGAATTGGCAAATGGGTTCATTGATTCCTGAAGTATGTGTTGTACGGGAAAAATTTAAGAGAGGTTTAAAAGGTATTTGGATTCTACCAAATTCTATCACCATCAAATTGTGATCAATACAAAGTCACGGGTGTAACCAGAAGAAACGACATTCAGATCATATCAAAGCGTGAATGGAGTAAAACAAAAATCGGGTTCTATTTTCTTAACCCTACTTTATTTATTTATAAATTTCTACCTTTTGTGATTTTGTGAATTTATTTTCATAAATGTTACGGTAGATGATATACTTGTGATGGTGTTGATATGCATGATAATTAGGGATAATATTTCCTTATGTGATCATTGTGACTCGTTATTCTTGCATAAAGATCATATGTGAAGTTTATTATCATGTTGTAGGATGATATGAAAAATTACAATACTTGCAAGTAGTGGCTATACTTGAAAATTATTATAAATGAATGTAAGATCTAGAGAACATGAGTTAGTGAATTCAGTTTTCTCTATATGTGATATGAAAAGACACTTGATATGTTTAAAGTGTAGTGGTGTTTGGCATGTGATTAGAAGTCAATATTAGACTTAGCGTTATTTAATATATATTTGAAGAGCATAAACTTGAGATAGTTAATATGCCTTAAGTTACAATTTTGATGAATATGTGCTATTGTGTGATATTTTATCGATATGTTGATCGAAAGAAATAATAAAAAATCATAAGAGATTTTAATTTTCACATTTGCAATGAAGGATCTTGAATAAATTGATACTATATGTTGGGTATCAAAATTAAAAAAAAAAAATGGGGGTAATGTATTTAGTCACTTAAACACAAAAGAGGCATATACCCTATTTGATCCTAGATCGAGTTAACTAATTATGATGTTAACTAATTATGATAAAAGAATTGTGGCTTAATTTGTGTAAGCAAGCACTGTTGGAAGGGCTAGTATCTGGGGTCTTGGTTTTCTTTAGAGAACTAAAGATTTACGAAACTCTAAATTTCATACTATTTTAAAAGAATATATCGATACAAATTGGTATCAAATATGAGAGAAAAAAATAAATTTACCACATGATGGATATTTACCTTGCGAGGAGGTACAATTTCTTGAAACCAAGAAAATTTTGCGTTAGTAGAAGCAAGCAAATTAAAGGAGTTGAGTGATCGAGGGATTATTAAGAGAATCCATTGATTTTGCAAAATATGAGCTCAATTTGTGATACTTAAGCCACTATATCTCGAGCAAATAAAGATTATATAATGGGAAGTCAAAAGACATAAGTTGTTGACATGATTATGTAAGAAAGTTAATTCCAGATGGAATAACTTCTATCACATTTTGGTGGAGTCAAAAGAATTTAACTAATCTATTTACTAAACTTATTAAAAGGAAGTTATTGAATAAAACTTCAAGTTTGATTATATTAAAATTTCTTAATTATATCCACCAGTAATGGCAACCCTACCTAACACTATGAAATGAATAGTTATGGGTTCAAAGGGTAACAACAAGTTATTGATATATGGATGTTTCAGTACTTAATTAAGAGATATACTAGTACTGGTTGTCAAAGATTGGAGGGTTGAGTTCTAATACTCTTAATGAGGTTCAGTTCGAGGAACAAGTGTCTCAAATATGACAAAGACACTGAAAGAACTTCACCTATATGAATATAGAAGTGGTGCCACTTCGATTGAGAGTTGGAGTTGCTCTCATAAATGTTCATGAATTTCGGATAGCACATGGCCATAAAAGTGCTAAGCATGTTGAGTGGAAAGCAGGAATGAAATGTTTATGCGTGTAGTGTCATCGATGTTATCACAAGGAATAACACGTTCAAAGTTATTATGCTACGTGGAATTTCGATTTCGTCTTGTGGCATTGCACTAAGGTACCATTCAAATCGAAAGATACATCACTCTATGCGTGAACAAAACTTTAAACAAGTGGGGGATTGTTGGATTTTTTATTTAAATTAAATTACTAAATGTATTTTATGAAGAGGTGTCTTTTTAGAAAAGAGGTGTCTTTTGGAGAAGAGGTGTCTTTTAGATTAAAAGTTGTGTCCTTTCCACCAATTCTATTTAGGCCGAACTTCTTGTGATTTTCAACATATCTTTACAGAAAACTTTTACAGAGAAACACCTTTTGTTTACAACATTCCCAAAGAGTTATTTTCTTCCCCAAAAGATCAGGTTCTTGACTTCATGTTTTCAGAAGAATTTCTTCACTATTTGCTTAGTGCAAAATTCAATAGGCTTGTCATATCCACTAAAACTATTTGTGTATAATCCCATAGCAATTTTGTAGAGGAGAGGGAGCAAATATCGTTTTTAAGAAAGCGTTTCGCACATGTTTCAAGCATCCAATTTTGTTTTCGTTGTTCATATTGTCAAGTCTTCATCTTGTGTTCTTTTTCATATAAGTCTTGTGTTCTTGGAACATATTTTCCAACAGTACCACCACGTGTTCTTTCCTCATGCTGCCACGTACTTGCCAAATTTACCCAATACATTTTGGTAAACAGAAATCCCCTATTAAGTTTCGTAAATATGAATCTAATTTAGCATATATAGGTGATTCTCGCAAAAAGTATATAAGCAAACATTAGAACCGAGTCTAATATTGTCTAGAAAGATAATTTATCAAGGGTTATATTTTGTACAAAGTTCCCATAAGGACAAAATCTCCATGGTCATCTTTAAAAAAAAGAACATGAACATAAATCACCCTAATAAATTTAGAAAAAGACATAAATAGCCGTCCACCAAATAATAGCCAATGAAAATATAATTAATAGTTGGGCATATGGTAATCACGTACCATTTGATATAACCGCCTACAAATAAACACTACGACTAAAGTTCATAAATCAGTTATAACAGTTGAAAAAAATATATTTCCTCTCTGTTTCCCGCTAAAATTATCTCACAAATTTCCAAGTCAATTCTCTCTTCAATTCTTCAATTTAACCAGTTCTTTAAAATTTATTCCATCAAAAGCCGAAGAAGAAGCGTGCAAAGCTAACAACACACCTTGGGTAGTTACTTCAATGTCTGATCAAAAGCCTTTGACGAGCATGAAGAAGACGTTCTCGTATAATTTCTTTCCATCAAAAGACGAAGAAGAGGTGTGCAAAGTTAATAACACTCCATGGGTACCGACTCGAGAACTAATAGAGCTAAGGAACATACACCCTGTCCCAAAAATCGATGTGAAAAACCCATGGCAGATCAAGAAAAAGATTACTCAAGAAGAGGCCGTTCTAGGAATGGTGGTGGTTCCATTTTTCGAGATGTTTGAGTACATTCTTCGATACTGGGAGTTGGATGTGGCGAAACCTTTGGTGAAAGGGCACGGGGTGTATGTTGACGTTTGGGATGTCACGGAGGAGAATGACCCTAAGAAGTATGAAACTGAAGCTGAAAGTGTTTGCTTTAGGAAACTGCAAAATGATGATTATTCTTTATCATGCACAGGATTGTTCAACAATCGCGGATTAGGTGTTGGTGATGAAATTGGGTTGTATTGGGATCCTAGGTCTTCAAGTTTAATGTTCAAATTACTTTCTAAGGTTCATGATTCATCTGTGATCGAGGGGCTGTCACCAATTAGCTTGTAGAAATTGGGATATCTTCAAGTTTTATGTTCAAATACTCTCTTGGGACGGTGTATAGTGCAAATTTTGTAAATGATGCAAGAATTAGGACCAAATAATGATACTATATCTGAATTTCTGAAGATGTGGGAGGATGACTATTTTCAACAATGCAGTCAATTGTTCATTGATCGTAGATTGTGCGTTGGTGATGAAGTTGGGCTATATTGGGATCCTAGATATTCAAGTTTTATGTTCAAATTACTTTCTAAGGTTCGTGAATCAAGAATTAGGACCAAATAATGATACTATATCATAGCTTTGATTCAAGAACTGTATAATTGAAAGATATTGATTCATTTGTGATTAGGGGCTGTCACCAAATAGCTTGGGATATCTTCAAGTTTTATGTTCGAATTACTTTCTCAGGTTGATGTATAGTGAAAATTCTGTAAAGAATCACGATCAAAATAGCATAGCTTTGTAAAAGTTGGAACACATGATGATTCGTTTTCTATTTGTATTTTCTTCCCCAAGTTGTTATTTCAGTGCTCTTAAATAATCTTTTGAACTCTATGGGTAGTAATAATTAAGTAATTCTACATTAGGGGTTGGCACCAATTGGCTTGTGATTACAATTGTAATATCTGGATTCTGGATTAAAATGATTCTTGCAGATAGCCAAAATTGTGTCTGCTTAATCTGCTTTTCTGTATTTGCAAGAAAAGATTGGCTGACATTTCTGGTCCAATCTGTTATTAAGAGATGATTTTAAGTTCATCCGTTTGCTCTCTATTAAAGATCTTGTGCTAAAATGCATGGTTGTACTGTATTAAATGTCTTGGTTATGACTTGTGACAACAGTCGGTGAAGCATTTCCCTGTTAACTAATGTTCGTTTCAAGTTTAAATAACTCTAATTCCTTGATTTGTGGCTTTTCTATTTGAAAGATACTAACCAGAATGACTGTAATTGGTGCCTGAATATTAAGAACTGAATTAGAATGAACAAAGAACTGATAATTCAAACAGTTTTTCCAAAATCAGTAGCAAAACATCTCAGTTGTATCGTTCTTGAAAGCTCTTACAGCAAGCACCCTCGTTCTTAGTTTGCATATTTCTTTCGATAGAAATCTCTTCTGCTTTTTTTCTGTAAGATAATCTTAGCCCTCACACTCCTCGATTTTTCTGATCTGAATTTGCTTTGTACTTGAATCCTATTAACAAAGTGTCTGCTCTTGCACTAGTTATTCTAGTTCTCCACATTCACCTAACAGAATATGGACAACAACATCAAAGAGACAGTGTCTAATTTGCTGTTTCTGGGCTAGTGACTGCACTAAAGGCATTAGTTTGGGAGTATACTTTTGAAGCAGATTCTTTGATTTTCTTGAAAATGGTATTTGGCTCATACTATGGCAGGGGCGGAGCCACCTTAGGCGAAGGGTGTTCAGGTGCACACTCTTCGTCAGAAAATTATGTGGTGTATAATTGTTAAATGTTAGCTATTATGAGTGTGTGTTTAATTTTGCACACCCTTCGCCAAATTCCTGACTTTGGCACTGCTATGGAGATTGTCTTGAAAATGATATAAAGAAGTCACAAAAGGCAAAGTTTATAAATGGCAAAGGTTGATGTATAGTGAAAATTCTGTAAAGAAGCAGGACCAAAATACCCAAAATCGGGTGATTGTAATATCTGTATTCTGGACTACAATGATTCTTGCAGATACCCAAAATTGTGTCTGCTTAATCTGCTTTTCTGTATTTGCAAGAAAAGATTGGCTGACATTTCTGGTCCAATCCGTTATTGAGAGATGATTTTGAGTTCATCCGTTTGCTCTTGTGCTAAAATGCATGGTTGTACAGTTTCGAATGTCTTGGTTATGAGTTGCGACAATTTTCGATGAAGCATTTCCTCGTTAAACTAATGTTTATTTCAAGTTTAAATGACTATAATTCCTTGGTTTGGGGCTTTTCTATCCGGAAAGATGTTAATCCAAATGACTGTAATTGGTGCCTCAATAGCTAGGAATTGAATTAAACTGATTAGATGAACTGTTTGATCACGGTTTTTCCAAAATCAGTACCAAAACATCTTGTAGTATCGTTCTTGAAAGGTCTTACAGCAAGCATCCTCGTTCTCAGTTTGTATATTTCTTTCGATAGAAACCTCTTCTGCTTTTTTTTTCTACAAGATAATCATCACCCTCAGACTCCTCGATTTTTCTGAACTGAATTTGCTTTGTACTTGAATCCTAGTAACCACGTGTTTGCTCTTGCATTAGTTATTGTAGTTCTCCACATTTACCTAACAGAATATGGACAACAACATCAAAGAGACACTGTCCATTTTTCTGTTTCTGGGCTAGTGACTGCACTAAAGGCATTAGTTTGGGAGTATACTTTTGAACCAGCAATCAGATTCTTGATTTTCTTGAAAATGGTATATGGCTCGTACGATGGCAGGGGCGGAGCAACCTTAGGCGAAGGGTGGCCAGGTGCACACTCTTTGTCAGAAAATTATGTAGTGTACAGAGGTTAAATGTTAGCTATTATGAGTGTATGTTTAATTTTGCACATCCTTAACGCAACAAAGAAGAAAATTTGCACACCCTTATTGTCTTGAAAATGATATAAAGATGTCACAACGGCAAAGTTTAAATGGTCACCTTGCTAGAGTAGGGAATCAGTTAGCAGAACCTCTATTTTCTGCTAAGCAACTTAACTTCAACAACTCTCTATTGGACGGAATGTAATAGTTATACATAGGTTGAAAAATTGTAGTACCAAGTAAAAGATAATAATACCAAAACTAATACATGTATTATTTTCTTTATACACCCTATAATACCAAAAGAGTCCTCAACATTTAAAGTAGAAACAAAATTGGGATAAAAACTCTTAGCTAAAAAACAGAAAAACTCCGGTACTATGTATTGAAATTCAAAATGTTTAGCACACTATGCTGAAGGAGTCTTACATGAAGAGAGCTTTTAGTACTCTTTGCAAGTGTAAAAACAAGTTTGTAAAGTTTCAAGAAAGTATCTTAAGAGATAAATTAGTAAAAATATCCTTCTTATTTATGATTTCTTAAAGAGCGTACAAAAGTGAAAGTGATCAACTAATATGGGACGGAGGGAGTAATTTTATCATATTACACCATTTAATTGATACTTAATCTCAATAGTGGAACCAAAGTCCGAAACTAGGAAGTTCCAACTTTCAAAGGATTAATTGTTTTGTGGATATCAACACATTTCATAGTGGGTAATTCATCTGTCTCTTTTCTTTAGTTGAATTCAAGTAGTAAACATTTTTGGAGGCAAACAATTTAGTTGCCTCCAGTTTAGAGCTTATTTTTAATCTGAAAGTTTTAAAAAAGAATTTTAGTTTCCTCCAATTTAGTTGAACTCAAAAAGAAAAATTGTATGGGTATCCAATCCAAATTTAGTTAAATTAAAAAAAATTATCTGAAAATTCTTTTTTTAGTTGAATTCCAAAGAAGATCTTTTCTTTAGTTGAATTCAGGTAAAAAAAAATTTAAGTGGAGTAAGTTCTAAGTGGGTTAATGAAGGGGTTCATGTGTCAATCCCAAGAATAAACATTGGTACTAGCTGAAATTGACCATGAGCATTTCAAAAAGTGTTAGTAAATAAATTAAACGTAAAATAGGAAAAAGAATTTGTCTTTTTCTTGATATGTCAAAAATGATAAGTAAAAAACGAAATCAAAAATAGAAATAAGTAACAAGTAATTTTGGACGGAGGGAGTAACTAAACAATTTACTCCCTCTGTCCATCAATACTTGTCCACTATGCTAAAAATAGATGTTCAATAATACTTGTCCAGTTTGAAAAATCAATGAATAATTTATTTTTTTCTACCCATTTTACCCTTGTTATTAAATATTATTTACTCCCCCCATTTCAATTTATGTGAGATAGTTTGACTCGGCACGGAGTTTAAGAAAAAAAGAAAGACTTTGAAACTTGTGATCTAAAATAAGTGATTGATATTTGTGTGGCTATAAATCATTTTATTAAGGGTAAAATGGACATTTTAAAGCTAAAATGTTACTAAAGGTAGAAATGTGTCGTTCTTTTTGGTACTGACTAAAAAGGAAAATGAGTCATATAAATTGGGACGGAAGGAGTATCACTCAATGCATTTCCCAAGACTTTAAATTTACCCCTCTTATTTATTGTTTCTTAACATGTGTACCAAGTCAATACTCCCTCCGTCCCATTTTAGTTGATCATCTTACTAAAAATAAATGTCTCATATTAGTTGATCACTTACTAAATCAAGATAGAATTAATTATTTTTTTCTCATTTTACACAATAATTACAATTTCAATGTTCATTTCTATACCCAATGAATATCATTAATAAGGGTAAAGGGTAAAATAGTAAAATTCATCATTCCATTTATGATTTCTTAATCACCATGTAAATAGAATGTGCCAAACTAAAATGGGATGGGGGGAGTAGTGAATAAGTATTGTTTGACGGAGGAAGTAATTTATACATATTGCTTATGTTCAACAATACTTGCCCATATTACTAAAAATATATGTCCAACAATACTTATCCAGTTTGAAAAATCAATGGACAATTTACCAATTTCTACTCATTTTACCCTTGCTATTAAGTATTATTCCTTATTCAATGAATGATATAGTAAAATTACTTCTATTATTTATTGTTTCTTAACTTGTGTGCCAAAAATATTGTTGGACGGAGGGAGTAATAAACACGTAAAATGTCATTAATGTAATTCAAATTGTAAGAAGTTAACTACCTTACTTTCCGGAATATTAATCCAATTGGTATACTAGTAGGGAATCAGTTAGCAGAATCTATGAGTTGGGATATGGTAATCACGTGCCATTTGATATAACCACCTATAAATAAACACTAGGCCTTAAGTTCAGAAATCAGTTTTAACAGTTGAAAATCTCTCTCTCTCTCTCTCTGTTTCCCGCTAAAATTCTCTCCTAAATTTCCAATTCAATTCTTCAGCCATTGACAGTTTCATCCTCAATGCAACTGTCAATGGCTGATCAAAAAAAACCTTTGACAACTATGAAGAAGATCTTTTATAATTTCTTTCCATCAAAAGACGAAGAAGAAGCTTGCGAAGCTAACAAAACACTGTGGGTAGTGACTCAAGAATAAGTGGAGATAAGGGAAATATACCCCTGGCAGATCAAGAAAAAGATCACTCAGGACGAACTCGTTCAAGGAGGTCTTGTAATTCAATTTTTCAAGTCATTTGAGTTTATTCTTCGATTCTGGAAGCTGCCTGATGGCAAAAGTTTGGTGAAAGAGATCCGGTGGAATGTTGTCTTGTGGGATTTAACTGAGGAGAATGACCCTAAGAAGTATGATGGAACTCTTCGAATTTATAGATTAATGAAGACGGGGAAGGATGACTATTTTCTACAATGCCTTCAATTGTTCAATGATCGTCGATTGGGTGTTGGTGATGAAATTGGGCTGTATTGGGATCCAAGGTCTTCAACGTTTATCTTCAAAGTACTTTCTAAGGTTTGTAATTCAAGAATTAGGACCATAATTGAAAGATATTGATTCATTTGTGATTAGGGCTGTCAACAATTAGTTGGAATATCTTCCAGTTTTATGTTCAGATTACTTTGTCAGCTCGGTGAATAATACAAATTCTGTTTATGATTCAAGAATTTGGACCAAAAATATGATAGCCTGTAAAAGTTGGAATATGATGATGATTCTTTTCACAAATTTGGCCTGCTTTTTGTACGTAAGGCGTTGTTACCAGTTGGTTTGTGATTGGGATATCTGGATTCTGGACTATGATGATTCTTGCAGATACCCAATTTTTTTTCTGTTTTTCTGTACTTGTATTTGCAAGAAAAGATCGGCTGACATTTCTAGCCCAATCTGTCATTGGATAACTAAGAAGATTATTAACAGATGATTTTGAGTTCATCTGCTTGCTCCCCATTAAAGATCTTGTGCTAAAAATGCATGGTTGTACTGCTTTAAATGTCTTGGTTATGACTTGTGGCAACGGTTGATGAAGCATTTCCTCGTTAAATTAATGTTTGTTTCAACTTTAAATGAGTATAATTCCTTGGTTTGGGCCTTTGGGGATTTTCCATTTGGAAAGATACTAACCGAAATGACTGTAATTGGTGCCTCAATAGCTAAGAATTGAATTAGACTGATTAGAATGAACTGTTTGATCACAGTTTGTCCAAAATAGTACCTAAACATCTTGTAGTATCGTTCTTCAAATTGTGGCTTTCTCAGTTTGTATATTTCTTTTGATAATCATCGTCCTCTCACTTCTCGATTTTGCTGATATGAATTCGATTTGTACTCGAATTCCATTCCCACATTCACCTAACAGAATATGCACAGCAACATCAAAGACAGTTTCTGTTTTGCTGTTTCCAGGCAAGTGGCCGCACTGAATGTCTTTCTTACTTGAAGTTAGATTATGTATAGCATTAATTTGGGAGTATACCTTTGAAGCAGCAAGCGGAATTCATGATTTTCTTGAAAGTGGTATTTAGCTCATATTATGGAGATTGTGAGTAGATATAAAGATGTCACAAAAGGCAAAGTTTAAATGGTCACCCTGCTGGAGTAGGGATCAGTTAGCAGAACCAAATATTTTTTGCTAAGCAAGCTAACTTCAACAACTTGCTATTGATCATATCTAAGAATGTGTGTACAATAGTATAGAATTGTGTTTGAATGGAGGAGTTTTATCCAATGAATTCTAAATTCATATAATCAAATCCTTTCTTTATCCAAATAGAATAGCTTGGAACATAAACAATACTTGTTTTTAGGAAAATTTCTACTCTCAGCACCTCTACTAGCCAAAAAAGAAAGCAAGAAATTGAACAGAGGTTCAATTGAAAACACAGTGCTTAACCACAATGGATTAAAAGAAATGGAAGAAAAGACGTAAAAGTCTGAGGATCGGTCCATCATTTGAAGCCTCAACAGGTTGATGTGCTGGCCAAAGTAAATTTGTTGGTTTTAATACCGTTAAAGGGAAATAAACGCAGCAAGGAAATTCAAAAACAAGCAGCTGAAACAGAGATGGAGTTAAAAGAAGAGGAGATGCAGAGAGTTTTCAGTTTTTCTGTGATTAAAGCAGCGTATATTTTTATTATTAACTCCTAACTTAAATAGTGCTATTACAACCAAAAATAGGCTAAACTTACCATTAAAAAACAACGCTATTTGCTACCAAAAAAACAGAAAACAACTATCAGTTTCCTACCAAAAGTAGGAATCCCAATTTGACTAGGAGTCATATGAAAAAAGCTGGAGAAAACTAAAAGAAGAAACTGCATTCCGTAAAGCAACTTTTAACAAAATTGTATGCCAACCTTTATATACGCTCTGCGAAGAAGATTATACAGGTTAGAGTAAATGGACAAATATACACTGAAAAGGAACTTAATGTACAAAAGAAGTTAATAAATTCGTATATACTCACAAAGATTTGCCCGCTTTGCGCAAGAACTCAGTACTACCTAACCGCAAGCTTGTCTTCTCCTGTCATTTCTGCAATATATTCCTTAATTTTTAGGGCTGAATCTTTTAGTTGAGGGTTTCCCAACACTGTGATAGACTTTAATGAAGCAATATCCCCGAAACTATCTGGGATTTCCATAAGCTCATGACACTTCTGTATGTATAATTTCTCGAGCACGGGAAACGATTCCTCTTCAACCTGCCATTCAGAAAAAGACACCCCATATAATGTTAGCATTTTGAGATTCTCAAAGGAGACTTCTTCCACGTTCCATTCTTTCCCTTGGATGATTGCACTTCGTAGTCGCAGGTCTTGAAGGTTCGGTAGACTCCCAATTCTTGACAGTGAATCGGATGCCAGATTAAAGCTTGTCAACTCCAGTTTTTTCAAGCTCGACGGGAAGTGAAAATCACAGAACTGATGCTCCGGTGCATGCCTACTGAACGGAGAGCGATGAAAATGTGTAGAAACTTCTTCAAGTTCATTAAGGACATCCAACCTTGGAAAAGAAATCTGCTCTGATGAACAATCCCATGGTTCTCTAACACTGAATTTAAGGCTTTGAAGATTGGGAAACCTTTTGAAAATATCCTCATTCAAATAGGAAATGTTAACTGAAGATAATATTCTCAAATTCTCCAACTTTGAGTCCTCTTGTAACAAGACTGTTGGTTCGTGAATGTATAAATCAAAGACAGAACAAGTAAAGATGCTCACATGTCGTAGCTTCGCAAGACTCCAAATACTTGGTGATAGTACCATGTTTGATCCCTGGTTATCCACCACCAGAGTTTCTAGATTCAAGAGGTTTGAAAATGCTGGAGGGAGAGATTTTGCATACGTACGAATGTCTAAGCACCTCAAATGAACAAGCATGCCTATTTCATTCAGCAAAGAATCTGTCAAACTTATTTTGCGCAGCTCCAACCTCTTAAGAAGCCTCAAGTGTCTAAGATGATAATTGCAGGAAAGATGATAGTGCTTCACATATTCTGCATCATCATCCATGTATATCTTCAACGAGAGGAGGTGTTTAACATAAGGATTTCCCTTTTCTGGACTGAACAGGACAAAATTTTCATCCAAATGATTATAATGAATGGCCACTCCACGTGGCATCAGATCTGAAGAAGGAGGAGGAGGAGGAGGTGCACTTGAACTTATGAAGTCAAACAACTTTTCCTTTCTAGCTTTTTTCAAACAAAAATCATGCACCAGATCATGAATTTGGCAAATCGTATATGCACCTCTCTCATTGGAAACGATTACCAAGCTACTGGAAATTAACTCATCCACATAAACCTCCATCCCAGTCTGTTCCACAAGCCCTTCTGCACTCCATAAATCTGTCAACTCAGACATTAGAATATGTTCGTCCCTCGGATAACTTGCAAGGTAAATCAAGCACGGCTTTAGGTGATCTGATAAATGGTCATAACTTAATTGTATAACCTTCATCACTTCTTCTTCATCCTTAAAAATAAAAGAATTCAAATTATTAAGAACTTCAAGCCAAAAAACCTTTTTCTTTTCTTTCCTTGCAATGACTCCGCCGATCAGATCAAGGACCAATGGAAGCCCATCACACTTTTGTGCTATTTTTTCTCCAACATCCAACAGTTCATCAGGGCAACGTTCTTCTCCGAATACCCTTTTCTCTAAGAACTCCCAACTTTCCCCTAGTGTTAGCAATCGAAGATAAAGAGGATCACTGTGGCGTTTTCCTTGCAAAGCCACCTCCTTTTTTCGACTTGTTAAGATAATTCTACTTCTTTTCTGAAATTCAGGAAAAGGTCTTGTTACCTCATCCCATGTTGCAGTTTCCCACAAGTCATCCAAGACAATAAGATACCTCTTTCCAAACAGTTGTTTCCGTAGCTTATCAGCAATGTCATCATCTATATGATCCTCACTGAATGTTTGTTTCAAGCCAATAACTTGGTTGAAAATCTTTTGCAACAACTTTTTCTCATTACATTCTTGGTCGACTGTGCACCAAGCACGAACATCAAAATGATCAATAACAGACTTATCATTGTATACTCTATGAGCCAAAGTAGTTTTTCCAAGACCTGGCATGCCAATTATGGAGATAACATCTACCTCAGTTGGTCCGCTTGTGAGCTTCCTAATTATCCACTTTGTCTCTTCTTCAAAACCTACAATTATTTGACAAGTTGCTGCTGACTTTCTTTCAACTGGCTTGTAGGGAGGGTTTCCATCAACAAGACCCCTGTTCTTGGGGATCTTTTCCAATACCTCCTCTTTGATAAGCTTGATCTTTTTTACGGTATTAGGAAGTAAGAAGATAAGCTGCAAGATACCATGATCTCTGACAAGAATTGAATTAATGGCATGTTCCGCCTCATATGCCAAATCTATAACACGAGTCCAAAGATCTCTATTCAATTCCTGTGCAACATCCCCAAAGAACGATCTTATGAAGTCTATGTCTTCTTTCACCATCCTAATTTCTTCCTTTATCAAAGCAACTGAATAAGCATTGGAATTGAGCAAATCATTTAAGTTTCTGAGAAGAAGATACAGGAAGAGTGGTCCATCACTCTTGGGGAAGGAGAGTTGAGATGAGCCCTTGGGGGCTTTCAAGTAAACATGTGTGAGATCTTCCTTTAGGAGTTCAATATTTTTCAACAAGTCTACAGTTATGTCACACCCCTTTTCGCTCGTAGGTCGAAGGGTTTTTCCAATTAAAGTGACGGTATTGAATAGGGATTATTTCATTTACAGAGTCGCCACTTGGAATTGAGTTATGGTGTTCCAAGTCACCGTTATTGAATCCCTAATCAAAAGGAAGTTGACTCTTTAATATTGGTCTGCAAATTAGAAATCCGAGTAAGGAATTCTATTGACCGAGGGGAAGGTGTTAGGCATCCCTCGAATCCCGTGGTTCTAGCACGGTCGCTTTATTGACTTATAATTGACTTAAATTAATTTGGATAAATATGTTGGTAAGCCTTAATTTGCTCATTTTTAATGTCTAATAATATATGTCTAAGGATTCACTTCAGTCTTTTGCATGAAGGCAACGACATAGTTGTAATCCTCTTGGTTGATAAACGTGTAAATGAGGACAATATTTATGTATATATAATTTCTTATTTTCCTGGTAAAAGAATCAAAGTAGTTGGACCAGAATCTTAATGTTGGACATATTTTCATATTAAACTAGGAAATTATTTCGTCTATGGTCTTATACCATTGCCTACAAGTTCATGTACACCTTATATTGCTTCTGACTTTATTTCACAAATTTACTAGCATGCGAAACCTTGCCATTTTTTTATTTATTTTTTTTTGCACTTAAAATCTCATCAATTTCTTCCGTTGGGTCCTAGAAACCAAAATCTGTCCCCAGTTGGTACTGATTTCACCTTATGCTTCATCTAAGGCATTCAAATCACAAAAAAAAAAAACTATCTTCTTCTGATCTCGTGGAGCCTTTAACACCAAATTCTTTAAGGCATCTAAATCGATCCCAAAACTTGGAGGGCAAACTTCTGGTGTTATTGTGGGTCAATTTCAATCTAGCTTTCGTTTAACTAATATTATACCACTAAAAACGAGACCCTTATTTTTATCCAAATTTAATCAACTTTTAAAGTTATCTCCTCTTAATATTTGAGAACAAACTAATTTAATTAATGTTGATTCAATATAGTAGACAACCTACAAATAAAAATATAGAGCGAGAAGTTCACATAAATAATATACTTTACATAACGAATAATACATGAAACCATTTAAACAACTTTTCATACTTTGGTTCACAATAAAAACTTATAAAATAATAGTGTAGGATCGAATAAGAACCTGTATAATGAACTAAACGAAAGTACGAGTGGGAATGCCGTCACCGGAAATCCAAACAGGGACCAAACTTTAAACTCAAACTCCAACTTTCAAGAATAATTTCTCCTTCTCCCTTTCTATTTTTTTTTATTCTGTCCGTGTCCCTCACTGTTTTTTTTTCTTCGTACCCCCTTTTTTTTTTTTTTTCTACTAAGTAGTCTGCCTCTTGTTTTTCCCTCTGTCCGTGTTTTTTTTTTTCTTTCTTCCTAATTTTCCTTTAACTTTTTCTGTGTTGTTGCCTCTCTTTTTTTTTTTCAGCCTCCCCGTGCATGTGTGTGTATGTTATATTTATAGTGATAGGTGTGTGTTGTGTGTTAGTGTGTAGATAGTGGAGTGTAGTGCATGTGTGTGTGTAGTGCATGGGAATGTTGCAGATAGTGGGGGTAGGCTGTGAGGGAGTGGGGAAAAGGGAGGGGGGACGTGCAGGTGGTTGGGTAGTTTAGGTTAATTAATTTTTTTTATTTTTTTTTTTTTAATAAATAAATAAATAAAATAAATAAATAAAGTAATATTGGCTAACTATAAAAATATGGAAAATTTAAATAGCTAGTCCTAAAAATATATGGCTAAGAAAAGGAAAAATATAATAAAACTACTAGCTTATTTATATAAAAAAACTAAAAGAAAAGATATTTTCTGAAAGAAATTTTTTTTTCTTTTAAAAATGTAAGAACACAACTTATCCTAAAAGTGACTTATTTATTGAAACTTTTATACAAATAAAACCTATGAAAAATGAGATAAAAACTAGAATAATAATTAGACGTAAATTAAATATTTAATGCAAAAATAGGCTAAAGCTCGGGGAGGGTCAAAAATCACGTGTCTACATTTGCCCCTCTTTGTCTGTGAACACGAAAGAGTTTTCGGACAAAGAAGTAGACAACGAGACGAGTTTTGACCCTTTGTTATTGGAAATGAAAAAAAGGAAAGAAGGAAAAGATGCGACCGAATCCTGGTTTTGGACAGCCTACATATCCCGGGTTATAAGGGAATCAGGTCTCGTGTAGTTCGATGAGATGGAAGGGTGAGGCGATGAGTTAGAGGTCGAGTGAGGTCCCGTCGAGTCTCCGGTTCGCGGCTCCTAGTTTTACATCGAAATAAACGACAAGAATAAAAATGATCCTTCAAGTACAAGATCCTATCTATTCAGCTTCTGTTGAATCTTGACTTGAATTTTCATGCTTCCTTAAGTGATGATATGTTTGCTCTCCTCTTGAGTTGGACTCGACAGTGAACTTTCTTCAAGTCGATTTCGGTTATAGGAGATGCACTTGAAAATCGGCCCCTATTCTTCAAACAGACGTTTGCTTCTTCTGACTTTGAATTCAAAAATTGTCATGTTCTCCGGGCTGGCTCCCGAACTTGGATTGAAAATTGACCCTATTCTCCAGGTGGGCTCCGGAGCTTCAAAACTGAAAATAATCCCTGTTCTCCAAATGTGTTCCTGAACTCAAAATAAATAGTGAACTAGAAAAGTAAATCCCATTTTTCAGGAGGGTCCTGCTAAAATAAATCCCATTTTTCAGGAGGGTCCTGAGCACAAAATAAAGTCCCATTTTCCAGGAGGGTCCTGTTGATCCCATTTTTCAGGAGGGTCCTGAGCACAAAATAAAGTCCCATTTTCCAGGAGGGTCCTGTTGATCCCATTTTTCAGGAGGGTCCTGTTGATCCCATTTTCCAGGAGGGTCCTGAGTTGAAAATTAAAGTCCCATTTTCCAGGAGGGTCCTGAACAGAAAAGTAAAAACCCATTTTCCAGGAGGGTCCTGAGCTGAAATATAGAGTCCCATTATCCAGAAGGGTCCTGAGTTGAAGAGTAAAGTCCCATTTTTCAGGAGGGTCCTGTTGATCCCATTTTTCAGGAGGGTCCTGAGTTGAAAATTAAAGTCCCATTTTCCAGGAGGGTCCTGAACAGAAAAGTAAAAACCCATTTTCCAGGAGGGTCCTGAGCTGAAGAGTAAAGTCCCATTTTTCAGGAGGGCCCTGAGTTGAAAATTAAAGTCCCATTTTTCAGGAGGGTCCTGAACAAAAAATAAAGTCCCATTTTTCAGGAGGGTCCTGAGCAAAAAATAACTACCAAATAACACGAACAAAAATTTTGCCCCAGTTTTCACTGAAAAATTTTGTGAGTTATTAGCAATTGTAAACTTTATAAATAAACTCAGACCAGGAACTGTATATCCTAGGAGAAAAAGGAAAATAAGTGTCTTCGACTAGAAAATATCTATCCTAGGAGATGAATGCGAAATAATTGTCTGCTACTAGGAAATGTTTATCCTAGGAGACGAATGTAAAAATAATTGTCTGCTACTAGGAAATGTTTATCCCAGGAGACGAATGAAAAAATAAATGTCTACTACTAGGAAATGTTTATCCTAGGAGACGAATGAAAAATAAATGTCTACTACTAGAAAATATTTATCCTAGGAGACGAATGAAAAAATAAATGTCTACTACTAGAAAATGTTTATCCTAGGAGACGAATGAAAAAATAAATGTCTACTACTAGAAAATGTTTATCCTAGGAGACGAATGAAAAAATAAATGTCTACTACTAGGAAATGTTTATCCTAGGAGACGAATGAAAAAATAAATGTCTACTACTAGAAAATGTTTATCCTAGGAGACGAATGAATAATAAATGGCTACTACTAGGAAATGCTTATCCTAGGAGACGAATGAAAAAATAAATAATAAATGTCTACTACTGGGAAATGTTTACCCTAGGAGACGAATGAAAAAATAAATGTCTACTACTAGGAAATGTTTATCCTAGGAGACGAATGAAAAACAAATGTCTACTACTAGGAAATGTTTATCCTAGGAGACGAAGGAAAAGATAAATGTCTACTACTAGGAAATGTTTATCCTAGGAGACGAAGGAAAAGATAAATGTCTACTACTAGGAACTGTTTATCCTAGGAGACGAATGAAAAAATAAATGTCTACTACTAGGAAATGTTTATCCTAGGAGACGAATGAAAAATAATTGTCTACTACTAGGAAATGCTCATCCTAGGAGACGAAAGAAGATAAATGTCTACTACTAGGAAATGTTTATCCTAGGAGACGAATGAAAAAATAAATGTCTACTACTAGAAAATGTTTATCCTAGGAGACGAATGAATAATAAATGTCTACTACTAGGAAATGCTTAATGCTTATCCTAGGAGACGAATGAAAAAATAAATGTCTACTACTAGGAAATGCTTATCCTAGGAGACGAATGAAAAAATAAATGTCTACTACTAGAAAATGTTTATCCTAGGAGACGAATGAAAAAATAAATGTCTACTACTAGGAAATGTTTATCCTAGGAGACGAATGAAAAATAATGCCTACTACTAGAAAATGTTTATCCTAGGAGACGAATGAAAAATAATGCCTACTACTAGGAAATGTTTATCCTAGGAGACGAATGAAAAATAATTGTCTACTACTAGGAAATGCTCATCCTAGGAGACGAAAGAAGATAAATGTCTACTACCAGGAAATGTTTATCCTAGGAGACGAATGAAAAAATAAACTGATATATGCATGTAACAAAGAAAGAGTGAGAGTTTTTACTGTAATCCTGTTTGCAAGTTCGAACCTCTGAAATTGCCTCTATATCAACAAATTGCCCCTATTTTAGAAATAGAAAGAAAAATTGTGAGTTTCAAAATGGTGGTCGGTTTGTGGTCTTGGCCTTGAGCGCAACAACCTTTTTCTTTTTGTTGTGTTTGACCTTGACTTCAACTTAGGCAGATTGTGCTTGTTGCTTAAACAACCTCATTGAAGAACCTCTAACTGAAGATTTCAGACCCCAATATCTGTCATATTGTCCTCGTTCTACGAACACTGAATCTTGTATTCATTCTCAAACTTGTCAACCACCACAAATTATGGTGCATATCATTTCTTCTCCAATCATATTACATTTGATGTGCGGGCCAAACTTTGCTTTGGCAATTGAGAAACTGATAGCGAGTTTTGAAATCATTTCTTGCTTGTTTCGACAAAGACTGACTCAAAGAAAAATGAAAAAGAATAAAGCGATCAAAAGAAAGAGTATTTGACAAAAAATATCCCTTTAGAAAACAGGGAGAAAGAAAGAAAAGACTCCTTTAAACGTGATAGTTACCTCTAATGATCGTGCCATGCATTTTGAATTAAATGACCTGATCTATCAATCCAATCTGAACTTTATTCTTTTTGAACATTCAGACTTTGAAGTCATGCTTCTAAGTTGTGACCTTTGCATTAGACGATCAACATTCAAATGACTGGTGGTGCCCCAAAGAGTTTTCACCAACAAGTCTCTCTCATTTATTTTTTTTTTTTTTTTTTTTATATCTCTTACTCACCATCGCCTTATGGTGCCCGCGAGGGTTTTCACCAATAAGACTCTCTCATTTTCACTTTCTCTCAATTCAATGAGGCCTTATGGATCTGTGGGACCCCTTCTGATAATGCTCTTTTATGCAAGGAACATGACATTGCTCCTCATGATAATCAATACTGGAAGCATACTTGACTTGTCATTCTTAAAAATTGATCAGAAGGTCTTTATTTGGACTGTAACATGGCTTTTGGAAAGGGTTAGAAAGAAAGGGATGGCATGAAGGATTGAAGATAACACATATAACAGGGTTAAAACTTACAACTTTTGGAATCGACTCTTTTGACAAAATAAGACTTTTTTTTTTTTTTTTTTTTTTTTTTTTTTGCCCCAGTTTCTGCGACTGGAAATTTTCAGGACTTTTCTTGGTTGGACCGAGCCCCAAGATAGGGCTGCCTACGTATCTCTTCAGAGCGAGAATCAGGTCAAACGTAGTTCAAGACGTTTATTCTTTTGGTTGATTTTTTTTTTTTTTTTTTTTTTTTTTTGACTCTTTTTCTTCTTTTGGACTTTTTGATTTCCTTTTTTCTCTTGACATTTTTTCTCCTTCTTTTGACTCTATAGATTCCAAAAGAGGGATATGAAGAAAGAAAAATACAATCAAGGCTCAAAAGGGATAGCAAAGGATGACACAATGTTTGGATAGCAGAATAAAATGCCTTCGTCATCTCAATTCTTAACAATGACGCGTTCAAGCATGCATTTAAGAAATTAGAAGTGAAAATCACAACATCTATATTGATGGACATGTATGCCACTTTCCTTTCATGGTCATCCATTAGAAATCTTCATTTTGGCAACATCTTCTTATACCAGATGACGTGTGTTGATTTGGATCGAACTTGTCCCAAGATTTGTTTTGTTTTATTGAATTAATTCAAATTGCTATTGTCAAAGATGTTTCAGTTCTCCAACTTTCTCAAATGTTTTCTTTTCATTTTTAACTCTCTTAGCGTATTCATTCCATGACTAGATAGGATCTTAAGATTTGGCCAAAAATTCTGCATGCCTGTCACGTCACTAAAGCTAAGATGAAAAGAAATACATACAAAGAGCGCTAAATGAAATATAAAATTGCATTTCATTGTGTAAAGATAGAAAGGTATGACAACAAGATAACCAAACTGGACTCTAGGCTATGACCTTGAAATAACCCAAACAACCAATTACGACAAGACTTACTAAACCAATAAAATAAAAGGAAGGAGGGTTTGACTCAACAAACGAACAAAACAAAACCTAAATTTGATAATAGCAACGACGACAAAATAAACTACCAATACACTCCTTCCTAGAGAAGAAAAGAGTGACTTTCTAACTACCAAGCATGCCATCTTAGCCACTAGTTTGCACATTAGCCTTAGTGGAGCCTCCATCAATTTTAGTTGCCTTTTCTTGGGAATTGAGAGGATTGCTACATTCTTTGTCATCACATATCATCTCAATGAAGTGTACGTCATTATTTGCTCGCAGAGGATTCTTAGTAATGTTTGGTGAGTCACTGTCTTGAACTACAATCATTTTTGCTTGAATCATCCCTTCCACTTTTCTTTTCAAAGATCGACATTCTTCAGTACTGTGCCCTGGAGCATCAGAATGGTATTCACAACGTACAGCAGGATTGAAACCTTTTGAATGTGGATCTGCATGGTTCTGAGGGATAGCTTCTATCATGTTCAAACTTTTCAATTTCTGAAACAAGCTTTCATAAGACTCTCCAATTGGTGTGAAATTATCCCTAGGCCCGTTATTTCCTCCATATGCCTGCCTTGAGCCAGACTTGTAGGGAGATCGAACATTTGGAGAATAAGGACGAGGATTTTGAAGTGTTGGTGCACGCCATTGAGGATAGATTGATGGCTGGACATATGGTTGTGCACTATAGACTGGATATTGAGATGGGACGACAGAGTATTGAAGGTCTTGCGCGATCATTCCTACATCAGCATTGTTCTTCTTGACCCCAAAGTGTCCTGAGCCATTCTGAATTGCTTGAGTTGTAGCCTTAAGGGCTACTTGACTTACAATTTTTCCAGACTTGATGCCATTTTCAACCATTTCTCCAATTTTTATTACTTCGGCAAATGTTTTACCTACTGCAGAAAGTAGGTGGTTAAAGTAATCAGACTCTTGTGCTTGAAGGAAAACATCAATCATCTCTATCTCTTTCATTGGTGGCTTGACCCTAGCAGCTTGCTCTCTCCACCTAATAGCATATTCACGAAAATTTTCAGTGGTCTTTTTCCTCATGTTGGCAAGTGTGGTACGATCTGGAACTATGTCAATATTATATTGAAATTGCTGGATAAAATCTTGAGCCATGTCATCCCAAACATGCCAACGAGATATATCCTGATCGATAAACCATTCTGAAGCTATCCCCGTCAAACTCTCTCCAAAATAAGCCATAAGTAGCTCTTCTTTTCCCCCTGCTCCTCTTAGTTGATTACAAAACCTTTTCAAATGAGCCAATGGATCACCGTGGCCGTCGTACTTGTCAAACTTTGGGGTTTTGAAACCTAGAGGTAGATGGACATCAGGGAACATGCACAAATCTTTGTAAGAAACACTCTTGTTCCCTCCTAGTCCTTGCATGTTCCTCATGCTTTGCTCTAAACTTCTCATTTTTTTGGCCATCTCCTCTTGTTCCTCGTTCTTAGTCGTCTTTTCAATCACAATAGGGGAACTGTGAAGATGAGTAGGATTAGAGGATTTTGGGACCTTAAAAGTTACTCCAGGGGAGTAGAATTGATCATGGGGTAGCTCACCGACAGACTTCTGTATCAGCTTTGGTCGAGGATCTACAGAAGTTTGTACTGCGGGAATGAAAAGTGGGTTATTAGTGAGAGATGAATTTGAAGGGCGCATGGTAGAGGTCCCAGCCGTGCTAGGCACGTTAGTATATGGGCCGAATCCTGGTGGGTAAAGTGGATCATCGGTTTGGGCCCGAGTGGAAATTGGGACAGTCATGTTCAAAAGTCCAGGAATTGAGGAAGGTGGTGCTTGCCCATTTATCCAAGCTTGATACATTTCTGTCATCTGTTGTTTCAATAACCTATTCTCTTCTATCGATGTAAATTCTTGTTGAATCAATTGATTTTGGTCTTCTTCGCTATCAGACTCTATCCCCTCTTTGCGTGTCATTTTGCCCTTTTCTTTGGATCTGGTATTGTACGGATGAGATGCCAGTGTAACCACAAACCAACCACCTTTCAAAATTTTAACCTCTTCTGTAACAAGTGATAAATGGGTAAGTGTTGCACGCTTAAAATTATGTAATACAATGTATGTTATGCGTCTAAATGCATTTCTTGTCTTAATGTGGGAGGCCTTATGTTTCATCCCGGCTTATCTAGGCGCATTTTCTTTTTCTATAGACATATATATTTTTTATTTATTATCATTATTATTATTATTATTATTATTTTTTATTTTTATTTTTTATTTTTTTTTATTTTTATTTTTTACAAAATAATAATAATAATAATAGTAACTTAGAAAAGAAAAAAAAATATAATTATTTTATATATTTTTTGCAAAACTCAACTTCATGACCCCTAAAGGTTCAGGGTTATTAAGATACATGCATATGAAAATTTTATTTAAAACTCAACCTCACGACCTCTAAAGGTTCAGGGCTATTAGGATATATGTATATATTTTTTTTTATACAAACTTAGCCTCACGACTCCTAAAAGTTTAGGGCTATTAAAATATATGTATAAATAATAAATCTGAGGATAAGAAAATAGTAGTCATATTTTCAAAATGACCCTCAATCGATGGGTGATCTTTTTTCCGTTTCATTCCTCAAAAATATATATATTTTAAGAAAAAGGTTATAAAAGTTAGAGAAAAAATTGCTCTTTTCTATTTCATTAAGTTGCCTAAAGCCGGTCTACAATCGAACAGGACTTCCAAATAAATGTCAAATAGCACATAGGATGCACATGTTGGTCATGTAAAGAGGGACACCTGTCCTAGACGGACCCGGCCTCTGTGCCGAGTCCCGCTAAGTCAATGCTTATGATGCAGATAAAGCCGAGCCTAATAGGAATAGCCACGCCTAAGTTTCAGTTCTACTAGGTTTATCCTGATGGAGATAGGTGTCTAGACTGGCTTACCCGAGCGTACACTCGAGCCAGGGAGGGGCAACTTGTTCGGTAGCAGAGCTATTCCGCCTTCGTTGCTGATCCAAACCCCGCCTAACATTTGTAACTAATAATCCTTCACCAAGTGCCTTGGCACTCTGGCTTTATCTCAAAAAGAAAGTAGGATGCATGCTTTGCATTCCTTCTATCCTATATTTTAGAGACTCAGAGGGGTGCGCCAGAGAAGACAGTTTATAATACAATTCAACAATATCAAAGCGGTAAACAAGCAAACAAAGAGCACATTAGGCCACAAACACAATATATATCCAAGAATTAAAGAAAGTCAAAAATAAGTCAATATACAAAGCTCGAATTCTAGTTTATGTCCCCAGCAGAGTCGCCAGAGATGTCACACCCCTTTTCGCTCGTAGGTCGAAGGGTTTTTCCAATTAAAGTGACGGTATTGAATAGGGATTATTTCATTTACAGAGTCGCCACTTGGAATTGAGTTATGGTGTTCCAAGTCACCGTTATTGAATCCCTAATCAAAAGGAAGTTGACTCTTTAATATTGGTCTGCAAATTAGAAATCCGAGTAAGGAATTCTATTGACCGAGGGGAAGGTGTTAGGCATCCCTCGAATCCCGTGGTTCTAGCACGGTCGCTTTATTGACTTATAATTGACTTAAATTAATTTGGATAAATATGTTGGTAAGCCTTAATTTGCTCATTTTTAATGTCTAATAATATATGTCTAAGGATTCACTTCAGTCTTTTGCATGAAGGCAACGACATAGTTGTAATCCTCTTGGTTGATAAACGTGTAAATGAGGACAATATTTATGTATATATAATTTCTTATTTTCCTGGTAAAAGAATCAAAGTAGTTGGACCAGAATCTTAATGTTGGACATATTTTCATATTAAACTAGGAAATTATTTCGTCTATGGTCTTATACCATTGCCTACAAGTTCATGTACACCTTATATTGCTTCTGACTTTATTTCACAAATTTACTAGCATGCGAAACCTTGCCTTTTTTTTTTTTTTTTTTTTGCACTTAAAATCTCATCAATTTCTTCCGTTGGGTCCTAGAAACCAAAATCTGTCCCCAGTTGGTACTGATTTCACCTTATGCTTCATCTAAGGCATTCAAATCACAAAAAAAAAAACTATCTTCTTCTGATCTCGTGGAGCCTTTAACACCAAATTCTTTAAGGCATCTAAATCGATCCCAAAACTTGGAGGGCAAACTTCTGGTGTTATTGTGGGTCAATTTCAATCTAGCTTTCGTTTAACTAATATTATACCACTAAAAACGAGACCCTTATTTTTATCCAAATTTAATCAACTTTTAAAGTTATCTCCTCTTAATATTTGAGAACAAACTAATTTAATTAATGTTGATTCAATATAGTAGACAACCTACAAATAAAAATATAGAGCAAGAAGTTCACATAAATAATATACTTTACATAACGAATAATACATGAAACCATTTAAACAACTTTTCATACTTTGGTTCACAATAAAAACTTATAAAATAATAGTGTAGGATCGAATAAGAACCTGTATAATGAACTAAACGAAAGTACGAGTGGGAATGCCGTCACCGGAAATCCAAACAGGGACCAAACTTTAAACTCAAACTCCAACTTTCAAGAATAATTTCTCCTTCTCCCTTTCTATTTTTTTTTATTCTGTCCGTGTCCCTCACTGGTTTTTTTTCTTCGTACCCCCTTTTTTTTTTTTTTCTACTAAGTAGTCTGCCTCTTGTTTTTCCCTCTGTCCGTGTTTTTTTTTTTCTTTCTTCCTAATTTTCCTTTAACTTTTTCTGTGTTGTTGCCTCTCTTTTTTTTTTCAGCCTCCCCGTGCATGTGTGTGTATGTTATATTTATAGTGATAGGTGTGTGTTGTGTGTTAGTGTGTAGATAGTGGAGTGTAGTGCATGTGTGTGTGTAGTGCATGGGAATGTTGCAGATAGTGGGGGTAGGCTGTGAGGGAGTGGGGAAAAGGGAGGGGGGACGTGCAGGTGGTTGGGTAGTTTAGGTTAATTAATTTATTTATTTATTTTTTTTTAATAAATAAATAAATAAAATAAATAAATAAAGTAATATTGGCTAACTATAAAAATATGGAAAATTTAAATAGCTAGTCCTAAAAATATATGGCTAAGAAAAGGAAAAATATAATAAAACTACTAGCTTATTTATATAAAAAAACTAAAAGAAAAGATATTTTCTGAAAGAAATTTTTTTTTCTTTTAAAAATGTAAGAACACAACTTATCCTAAAAGTGACTTATTTATTGAAACTTTTATACAAATAAAACCTATGAAAAATGAGATAAAAACTAGAATAATAATTAGACGTAAATTAAATATTTAATGCAAAAATAGGCTAAAGCTCGGGGAGGGTCAAAAATCACGTGTCTACAAGTTACACAGCTTGTCTCACTGGTATTCTCTTTACTCCTTGACTCCTCTTTTAAGTTGCAAACAAGAATGGATATCTGCCTGGTAAGTGTTCCAACACGTGCCAAGAGATCAAACAATTGGTCATGATGAACAATGTTTTTGGGCGCATCGGTGAGAATAAGCAATAGGAACTCTATCATGACATGAATGTTTCGAGTTGAAGTGCTATCAGTAAGAACAGTTACCATGTGCGCTTGTAGATGAATAAGATATTCTCTAATAACTTCTGGAGATGTTTCCAGGAGCTCCTTAATGAGACGTTCAACTTCTGCTGATTTTGAAGCTTTCAAATTTGTCGAACATATGTGCATAACCTCCAGATCAACAGGAATAATCTCCACAAGTAGATCAGCTAGCATGGAATTGACTTGAGGGACTTCAAGTATTCCATCAAGTTCATCTATTTTATCGAGTTGATAAGCCAAAATGACAGAACAGAAGTGTCCTACACTCTCAGCCATAATTTGAAACTGAGGTAAGACATACTCAACTATCTCATGCTCAATGAAACCATTTGCTTTCAACCTATAGAAATCTCTTATATTGCCACAGACATGTTGAATTACCTCGTATTGAGTCATCAATGGGATAATCAACTCAGCGCAAGGCTTGGGAAGATCATGAAGATTCATGAAGAGCGAGTCCAATTGTTGAACCAACTTCTCCTCAGTCATGGCGGCACTTGATTCAGAATAATTAAGTGAGCTGATATACCTATCGAGATTCTCCAGGAAGCGACGAACCACATGATCCATGTTATATTTAACCAGTATGTCATCTCTACGCTGGTAGAAAACTGACTGAACAAGATAAAAAACTTGTTCTGCTTTGCGAGACATTTTGGCATTAAAACCATCCAACTTGGAACAAGAAAGAAGAGGAAATTTCGACATAAACGTCAGCTCCAATTTCAGCTTTTCAATTAGATCCATGTCAAGACCAATTTGATCTTGTTCATTCTTCAACCTCTCTATGAAATCCAGGAGATTAAGAATGTCCTTGCGAACTAAATAAGATGAATCCTGCCAAAATACCAAATGTTAATATCAAATTTTCAAAGTGGCATGTTTATCTGACGTTTTTTACTCTACATACCAAATTAACGAGTCTAATTAACAGTTGTTTAACTAAATATCATTATGATGTTAATTTTCTAGAAGTGCTATTATACCTTAGGAAATAAGTATTCAAACAAAAAGATGCCATGATCAGATTATGAACTTTTGAACAACATTTCTTTAAAAAATTGATTAACACTATACTATCTTCAGGATTATTCGGATAATGATCCAAGTCAACGTTAGTTTTGATGTGTATAAATGTTGTATGACATACCGATGAGTTGCTTGCTTCCCCTTTCTCTCTTTCTCCTTTGTTCTCGTTTCCTCTTTCCATGTATGTAATTCTCACTAGTCAAGCTAGGGTAGTTTTTCCTTCCCTGCCTTTCGAGTTCTCGATATCTGATGTATAAAAAGTACATTAACCTTTATCAAGAGAAAGAAGTAGCAAAAAAAAGACAAGAAACTGCAGGAATTATTAGAAGCATAAAGCATATAGCAAGAAATAATTTATTGCAGATATGGCCAGACATTTTAAAAACAAAAATACTGGATTGACCATCAGGGGCGGTGTAGCCTTTCGGCTACGGGTTCATCTTAACCTATAACTTTCGACATAGAGTGTGTGTATATCTATATATCTACTAAAATCTCAACAGATATTAGATCTGAACACATAATTTTAACATTACAATGAATGTAATGCTGAAAATCTTAAAAGTTGAACCAATTACATTTAAATCTTGGATTCGCCTCTATGGACCGTAGTACTCCCAGCCCAATTACCAAGAAAATATCTATGAGATATCTATTGAACAAAGTACTTGGTCTTAAAAAACATTAGAAATACCAGTATTGTACACTTCAACCTGAGCCTGCAGTAGTCTTGTTGAATTGAGCTCTGCAAAACAGTTTGTTAAGCTTGTCAAGTTGATTGCATTAATATTTTTCTAATTTTCTTCTAATATTCCAACACAAAAGGAGTTTCATTTGTTAGTAGTTGTTATGTGTTAAAATAAGAAAAATCGGTTGATAGATGACCTACATAATAATATTATATACTCCACCTGTCATGAGATTAACAATTTCAAGATTAAAAAAATACAATTCATTGACTTCTGCGGATTTATTAATACCCATTATCATTTTACTCTTTGTTATCAATTGTGAAAATCATACACATGTCCCTTTGTTTTGAGATTTGGCTTATAAAATCATATACTTTACTTATCATGTTTTGAGTTTTATAATATTTGTTCAAATATCATTGATGACAGGTGTGTGTTTGCTGATATACTTCTGTAAATTGAATATTTTGATGCCTGAATAGCTAATGGTTGACGTGGAGTGATAAGTACTCCTTTATCCTTAACTAAAGGCCACGGGTTCGAGCCCTACTGGGCATGGAGACGACTTTGTTAGGAAGCGCTTTACCCCCAATGTGGGATTTCCTGATGCGAATCCGGATTTATTCTGGCCCCAATGCGGATACCGCATACCCGATGGGAAATCCAATAAAGAAGCTAAGAATTAAATCAGAATGAATAAAGACCAATTGAAACTTCAATCTGCAATTTGATTACAATTTTTCCCTAAAACAGGTCTTGTAGACTGTAGTATCCTTGTTTAAAGGTCCTACTGCAAGAATTCTCTTTCTCATTTTGAAGGGTTAATTTCACCAACGGTTACCAAACTTACTCTTCGTAACACTAAAGTCACGAAACTAATTTTGTAATAGTAATGTCACTAAACGAACTATTTGTAACACTAACGTCACAAAACTCTGGGTTAGTAGTCTTTATATTTTTCTGCTTTCATTTAACAAACTAAGCACAACCATTGTTGTTTTTAGGATAGTGGCTTGTCATTGTTACTTGAAGTCAGAGCAACATATTTTAAGCATCTGCTATATCTTGGATTCGCCTCTGTTGACCCTAAACATTTCCATCCCGTATAAACTGTTGTGTATGTGAGATAATAGAGAAAGAAGCTTCATATATCCTACACGAATTGTTTGATGGTCAAGAGGCCACAATTAAATTCCAATATGGGGGTTACATCTTGTTACATTAGTTATATGAACTATGCTTATGGTTAAGAGCAGACCAATTATTATGTGAAGCATATTGATTATTTCTGTATTAAAGACTTGACTTTTACAGCTAGATAAGATGATGATTCTTGCATTTCCCTAATTTGGTGTCTTTTAACCTGTATTTTCATTCACATGTTATTTTAGTGCTCTTAATACGCTGCTAGTTACTTTTATAGACTACCGTAGTATGCGCGCCAATTCCAAGTTAGGCTAGTGAATCTGTTGAACTCAATGGATAGAAATAATTAACTCATATAACTCTTGTTAGTAATTGAAATAAGCATCTGCTATTTAAGAAGAATAATCTCTGCGTTCACGCAGGGTCCAGGGAAGGGCCACACCCTTAGGGGTGCGATGAAGGCAGCCTAGCTGATTCCATGGCTAGAACACGGACCTTCTCGACAAGAACTATAAAAAGTAATGAAATTAATTGTTTTGATGAGAACTGTAAAAAGTTTCAAATGGAACTAAGCTG
Source organism: Capsicum rhomboideum (assembly GCA_031232105.1). Taxonomy (NCBI): domain Eukaryota; kingdom Viridiplantae; phylum Streptophyta; class Magnoliopsida; order Solanales; family Solanaceae; genus Capsicum; species Capsicum rhomboideum. The sequence goes on from CP124714.1 coordinate 157,575,709, forward strand.
ATTATAATATGTGCGAAAATTCTATATTGATGCCTACTTTATTTCAAGCTAACAATGTTTCCTTTATTGACTTGTAGAGGAGTAGAAATGTAGTTTGTCAATCAATCTAAGTTACATACTGCAGAATAAAAAGTTACCATATTCACGCACACCAACAGTACTCAAAACGGGTTCTTATAGATTTTACCTGCACCTGTAGATAGGCATACAACGTGAGTCAAACAAATTGAGATGGAAATATTATGAGTTAGCAGGAATAAGAAGTGGGCTAAGTAACTTCTTAATGTCTTCATCCACTAAGCATCAGGTACGAGACTCGACATTGTAAATCCCTTAAAATTTACTGTCTCCTCATTATCTACTGTGAATTAATAGTGATAGATGTCTCATTTGCAATATCAACACTCAGGAGCAGTGAGTAACTAGAGAAGGCTGACAAAATATACATACACCAAAGATGCACGGGGTAATTGTATATAGATGAGGTATTCTCAAGTTGTATCACCGATCAAGTACAACTTACCATCAGAAATCATATCTACATCAAGAATTTTACCAGCATCTTCTGATAAAATACAACAGACAGATGGGAGGTTGAGTTGTTCCAAAGCTACAATAATGAGCTCTACAATACCCATAGTACAACACGATGTTTCCTGAGGTCCTTGGGCTCCCAAGGAAGGCAGAACTCTTCGGCAGGTGGCTTTTTTCTGTTAAACACTGATTATATGGTTAGCAACTGAAAATAAAACTAGCACCAACTACTACTCTTAGGAACTTTTTCCTTAAGATCAACTAAAACTGTAAACTAAATAACAAGTGATTTATCATGGAAAACCTCCTTGGTCGAGGGTGTAAGAACCACAACCCACACTGGGAAGGATTTCCAACCAACTTCACTAACATCAAAAAGCTGTTTCATATTACAATTCTATAATTTAAGAGACTAACACTAGTACCTCAAATCAATAGTTAACTCTAACTGCTACCCGGCTCTCAAAGAAGATAAACTCTCTTCTTGAAACAAGTCTCACAATCTCACAAACAATTTGCAATAACAGGAATAGTTACAACTCAATAACTCTCCTATTACAGACTCAATGACAACAATCTAAACACTAGTTCTATAGGACAGTTGTTGCTAAGTTCTTCGACTTCCCTGCTGCTACTTATTGCCTTCAGAAAATTCAGTTTCTTATTCCAATAAGTACTTGTACTTCTTCAGGGATAATGCTTCCTGAAATAGATGTCCTTACAGTAGGATTCTTTACCTTTGCTGCATTGTTTTTTCACCTGCAGTAAGATTCTTTCCATTGCTGCAGCTGACACTTCTGCTTACCCTATTAACTGTTTGACTTGCACTTGTTCTAGTTATATAGATTTACCTGGTCCTCCTGTAACTTCGTCAATCATCAAAACATAAATCACAAATAGTACACACGTAGTTATTTTTTGGTGATAAGCAGTAAGAAGAGGAACTTTAGTTGAAAAGAAGTTACAGCCCCCGTTGTTCATTTTTTTGGGAAGAGTATGATTAGTGACCTACACGTATTAATGAACATAAAGTCAACTCTTTTCTTGTTCCTCTTCAAGTCACTTCTATTGTTTCTCGGCCTTTGCTATAGGTCACTAGTAAAGGGAAAGCAAGTAGAGCAGGGAATCTGCCAGATAAAAATAAGCAGTGGTACCACAAAAAGGGTATAATTTAATATATATTTCACTCCCTATAGTGACGATGTTTTTTCTGCAATACCTGAGATCTCGCGTGGAAACACTGGGGAATTATGATATTTGAGCAGATTTTGCTTCTTCCAGAATCTTGATCAACTGATTGTTACCACTTAGTCTCATCAAATGGAGTATTTCCCCATCGCAACATAACAAGTTTACTTTAAGTGGCTAGCCATACTTGCAAGATGAGCAACCACGATGATCTTTTCACCTCGAGTAGCCTGAAAACTTGAAGGAAAGACACACTACACCAAGCTCAATAAAAGAATTTATTAAGCATCTAGTATTTTGAGCTTGAACCGGAATGAAATTGACAATAATCTCATCTAGATCATCAACGAGTTTTTTATTAAAAAAAAAAAATAACACAGGTTTCACCAAAGAAAATTGTGAAAATTGTGATGGAATCCTCCTCACATTTGAGAGAGTTTATAGGTGCATTTAAAATTATCTGAGATGTATGACTGTTAACAAACATACTCAATAGAAACATTGATAGCATTCAACTAAGTAGTGGTGTAATACAAATTTCCATGATAGTTTACGGTGCATTCCATTTGAAGCACTTTATGGCTATTCTCATCAAAAAACAGCAAACACAACAATTGTTAAAACATAACCTGTGCAAGGCTCAAGAAAAAATGTAACTTTATATTAATCAAAGAAGAATTAACAGGACATTCCAAATTGGTGATATGGTAGATTTGAAGATACAATCATACAGACAATCCTTCATTGTTTGACAAGGAATTTGAAACAAAACTTTAAAGTATCATGGTTCCTACAAGGCGATTTCTTAGATGGGAATAAAACTTACCAGTTAGAATTGCATGCAAACTCAAAAGTTCACTTCAAGTCAATGACTATTTTACAAAGACAAATGGGTTTGAATGCCTAGAATACATGTTCATTGTCTATGGGCAACAAGGCAAAGAAGGGAGGGGCGCGTAAATGAAGTTACTGTGACAAATGGATTTGAATACATATTACAATGTCTTGAATAGGTTTGAAACATGTATGAAAACTGAAAATAACATATGTAAGAGATTAATATGTATATTGTAAAGAGTTAAAATTACACAAACCCATAGAACAAAAGATTCAAGAGAAAACATAAAAGTTGTTTGCAGCTTCAACTATTCATGTCAATCAAGAGTGTCACTTCGTCCTTCAAGACTGTAAAGTAGCTATAATCATTTTTAGCCGCGGTTCACATGTGTCATTAGGTGCTTATTTCCAATAAATTCTGCACGCCTTTGCACAAAATAATGAATCAAAATCAAGCACTCAAGCTGATTTTATTACTGCAAGAATTTCTTCAAAACGGATTCTATTAGCTCCCATTTAGTCAAGTGTTGTTCAATTATATGAAATACATTTACATTGTTAATAATATTAAAAAGAACTGTTGACTTCATTTGGGGTAAATTACTTCTCTCAAGTATTTTGGGGATTTCTTAGTCGCACCATTTTAAAAGAGGTAAATTACTTTTCTCAAGTTTTTCATTTACCAACTTCTAAAATAAGAAGTTTAAACGCAAAAATTTAACTATTTCTCATTTGCAGTTATGTACTTTTACTGCATTCACCTAAATATGTCCAAACGCAATCCAAATATGACGAATGTTTAGCACGAGGATCGTAGATATTTAAAGTAACAATAATGAAAATAACTTCTAAATTAAAAACATAACCACTGAACAAGTAAAAAAAAATAGTGAAAATAATAATTACCCCCTCTGTCCCAATTTATATGACACACTTTCTTTTTTAGTCAGTCCCAAAAAGAATGACACATTTCTACATTTAGTAACAATTTGACTTTAAAATATCTATTCTACCTTTAATGAAATGATTTACGCTATGAGGACCTTATGAAAAAGAAAAAGGATTAGTGGATGAATGTTATTACACCCCTTTTATAGGAAATAGGAATAACATTTATGTGACAATATTTTACAAACACATGAAACAATGATCATATCGGGGTAGATCTGAAAAGTTGCATCTACTGATTACTAAGATAACTATTCGTGCAAAAATCAAGAGAACCGGATATTGAGGAATTAAGTATTCCACTCTGATATCATATTTATCACGATCCAAGCTCATGACACAAACCTGACATATTTGTCCCTTGGCGAATTACGCTATCATTAAACCCAAAAGCGTGTATACCATAAGAACTTATGCTATCATGATTTATAAAGCTCTTCACTTTTCTCTCCCTTCTTCAGAAGGTTGGCAGCCTGTAAGTCTTTCTTTATCAACCTCTTCCATTTCAGATCAATCCTGGAGAAACATTAGTATGAATTTTATTGGAATTAAAAAGTCTAGATAAAAGAAGACATACAACAAAATGAAAAAGTTTCAAGTGATGGGGGAACTGAGAGAGTTAATAGGTACACTGAAAATTATAACATCAAGGAGTTAGGATTTAGAAAAGGAAAGCTTGAAATTGGTTTGACCATTACAGATAGCTGAATTAGAAGAAAGCTCCACTAAAATAAGTGGGGAAAGACTCAAGCTATTATGGGCACCAAAAAAAGACAATAGCATATAAAATAGGAAAAATTACCTAAAACCACAACTTAAGTTACCTAAACTACTTAAAATCCCTTCCCTTTGTATAAATTACAAAAATCCTTTATTTTCATATTTTTAATACAAACACCGGATACATCCTACTAATCCCTAAAATTTCGGATGCATCCCAACACAACCGGCAACTACCTCAACAATGGCGCAAATCAAGCAGCGGTTCTTGCAGTTATTCCCCATTATCCGAAATTTGAATTGTGGTCGTTTCCCCCCAACTTCAACTTCAATTTCATCTCAACAAGTTCAACAACTTCTCTCAAATTTCCACTTAATTTTCTTCTTCATTTTTTCTGAGGTTAGTTTGTTATCATTATTTTTAAAAGTTGAGTAGACTGAAGTATTGAGCCATAATCGGTTCAATTTACTTTTACAAACTCAAGTTCAAGTTATCTAATGGATCCAAATTTTGGACCATCTTTTAGTATAGGAATTTCTCAATTAGACAACATCAACCAAAACGAAGATGTTGTTAGTTTTGTTCTGGTGTTTTTGATAAGGACTACGAAGATTTCCATGAAAATAGATCAAAACACCGCAACGATCCCCGTTATGATGAAGAAATTATAGGAGGCACTTAAAACAAAGAAAAAAAGGAGGTTTGGTGGCAAGAAAGGAGTTTTTGGTGCTTCAAAACGCACTCCTCGTGATGCAAAACGAAAAGTTGTTAAAGTTACATCAAGGGAAGCTCTTACAAAGGTATTAAATGTTTGTATCTGAAGTAAAATACTACAACATACATTAGTAAAGTCATAAGATACTAATTATATGTCAGATCTATGTGTCAGATACATCTACAAAAATTTTATCTTTCATGACTACACACCAGATACATCTAAGAATTATGTATCTCTCTTAATTGCTGCAGATTTTTGTGTAAGATACATTTTACAAATTAATTATATGTATTATGATGCTTATAGAGTAATGTATCTCAAGTAATAATTATTAAATGTAATGTTTCAAATGTTGATACATTTATTAACACACCTCGGTGTTAATTTTTTTGGGGTGATGCACATTTCTCTGTGATTTTGGTGTCGTTAATAGTATTTTACTAGTAAATAAATATTGGTATGAATTAGTTTATATAGGCCCCATCTATCATTTTATATATTCGCGTTACTAATCATTTGTTGACTCCTTTGTGCAGCACGTGGATGTTATTTTTTACTATCTGCGTGAGAAGTCAAAGCAAATGATAGATGCACAATACCGATACACCACCACAAATTGTTTTTTTCAAAACATTCATCGACATGGCGTATGGGCATTATTATCCAGAACTAGAGGAGTCGAATCTTCCGACTCAAGAGGAGATTTCACGTTCCAATTTTTTGGCTAGACATGAGGAGACAATTATGAACACTATCAAAGATTTTTGCTTACCCGCTGGACTACCTTGGCACATGGTGGACGAGGTCTACGTCCCAATAAACTATGATGGAGAGTTTCATTAGGTCCTGACAGTAACTGTTCTAAAGGAATGGCACATAAGAGTGTATGATTTGATGTCCTCATCGAGAAATAAAGAATAGTCCAGTGAGGTCCAAAAGTTGGCTATAATATTGCCAACTTACCTACAAAACAGTATCTTTTTTTAGCAAAAAGACTGAACCGACTAGTCAGTCGTTGATGCCTACAAGGGAAAAAGGGAAAGCGAACCTTTTGAAGTCGAATATGTATCTGGCATTGTGCAACAAGCAAGTGGCAGTCTGTACGTATAGTTTGTCTTTACCATTTTTTTATTCATTTACCTCATAAATGTTTTAGTCTTTTAACAGACGATAAATTATACAGGGATTGTGGACTTTTTGTTGCTTTGTTCGCTGAGTTTCTAAGTGATGGACTACAAGTACCATCTTCTGGGATTGATGATGAATTACTTCGAATGAGATATGCATCTCTCTTACGTAATTATGGAGTTATCAAGGCTGAGAATGGCTATGTTAGTGATAATGAAGACCCACCGAGACCTAAACCCATCTTCATTCCTCCAGATGAAAACAAATTAGTTACTATTAGGTAGATCTAAATCTATTGTTTAGGTGCAACTATGGATTAACTTTTTAGTTTTTGTGTAAACAAGTTGGTGATTGATTTTTGTTGTTGCTCTAGTTAATTTTTTGTGGATTCTTCCTGTTGAATTAAGTGTTGCTATGATATGTTCAGATTTCAATTAAGTGTTAATATGTATCTGATACATAGTTATAAAATTTACAACACCAGATACAAAATTTCAACTTATTAGCAGTCATACAAATATCAGATTTAGATAAATATGTATCGGATGTATATTTCAATCAACACAAAATATGATGTACATTATGTATCTAGTATAAATATTTATATCAAGGTATGTATCTCCAAAGGAAAAACTCATTGTTAGTATACTAGTCATAACTAATACATGTAAGTTTTTATATTAAATTTGTACTAGATATATAATTCAAACAATACAATATATTGTTTAAATTGTATATCTGGTACAAATTTACATTTCGAAGGATGTATCTCCATAGCAAAAAAATAGTGTCAATATTTTTGACACAACTGATACATTTATGCATTTATGTTAAATGTGTACTAGATACTTATTTAAAAGACTACAAAAAAGTTCATCAGATTATGTATCTAATACAAAGATACATTTTATTGGATGTGTATTATATCAGACACATTTGTTAACTTAGGCAATTATATTAAATATGTAAGAGATACATGTTTTTTTTAAAAATGCAACTTCCTTAAGGTAATTTAATGAAATGAAAAAGAAACTTTTATATATATATATCTTTTACATATATAACTGCAAACAATCCAGAAAAATATACTACACTTGAACATTAAAACAATACAGAAATTTCATTGAATAAATTTTCTTCAACAACTTTTCATCGATAATGATGCATTTTACAATGTATATTCAGATGCAAAGTTTATCCTTTATTTGAAAAATATTGTACTGAACAACATTAACAAATACTTATAAAAAACCAAAAAAAAAAAAAGAAAGGTTCCTATTTAAACTAAGATAGTGGATACTTGCAATCTTGATTCAAACTTATAGGTTACTTCTCTCTAGGGAAGAAATTACAGGTATGTCTGTTGTGACCTTCGTAACCACATCGTCCACAACAATTAGTTCTCGATGTACGAGTTTCACTAGCTTTCTTGTGCCTTTCTTTCTTTTGCCTTCCGGATGGTCGTTTGTACTTTGGTGGTAAAATAACTTCTTCTTCAATTTCCTGTAGAACAATCCAATCTTTCTTGTCTGGCATTGAAAACATCAAAACGTCATACGTCTTAACTAAAGTTTCTGTATGGTAATATTCAGAGCAGTAAGGCTTCATATCATCTACGTGCATACTTTTAAGGATTGCTATTGCGTGTTGACATGTTATCTCGTCTAACTGGAACCTTTCACAACTGCATGTTCTACTCTCTAGAATACAATGTAATTTCTCCCGTCATCATAAACAAAGTATACGTAAGTCGATGAAGCCTTAACCTATCAAAGAATAATAATTATTTATTTCAATGATACATAACAACAGGCAATGTATCTCTTATAAAAAATAGAAAAATCTTCTGATATATATCAAATAAAAAACAAAAGTTGCACCCACCCAACTGTGTGTTATAACTCTATCAAAATGTATGCAATCTGAATATACGTATAAAAAAACTAACCTTCTACCGAGAAGATTTCGATGCATTTAGCGTTCAAATATTTTCGAACCTTTTCCCCAATGTTGTTTTGGTATATGATGCTCTTTATCCGTTTTTGCAATTCCAAGATTCGAAGAGTATTCTTGCTTGTTTTAGAAAATCTAATATAGGCAATTCACGTGCCTCGATTAGTTTTTCATTGATACATTCAGCTATATTTGAAAGATCCAAAGGCATTTGACTATAACCATCAGCCGGTCTACCCCTTAGCGTCTCTACTGCACGCTCCTTAGCCCTCCATGCTTTCTGGTAATTAATGTCCACACCAAAAGCAGATTTAACATCTTTAATTATGTCACTTGGAGTGTGTATTCTCTTATGATTGACTAGTTTTGGAGCCGTAAAATCGCTAATACACGACACTGTAGCTTGAACTTGGGTGAACACCCTATCTTTTATAGGCAGGTATGTACATCATGAAATGTCCTTAATTTGAAGAGTTTCGAACAAGATGCCTTAAAAATTCAATTACAATCCTCCGAATAACATGTCAGGACATAGCTGGAAAAAGAAAAATATCAGATTCAAGTCATACATTTATGTAACAAATGTATCTCTAATTAACAAATGTATCTTTAATTAATAAAGTTAGTCTAACACATCTCAGGTAACTATGCTTATCACTTTTTGAAAATCATATACTAACAAATGTATCTATATCTAAAAGATACATTCTGCTTATGTATCTTGTGTTATGACATCAAACCTATTACTCAATATTCTATTTAACGATAAATGTAACTCTATTAAAAAAATAAGTCAGGATGTAGTCATATTTACATGTATCAATCTTCACAAAAAAATTGTAACATCAATATTACGAATAAGTTATTTTGTCTATAGCAAGCAACAACAGATACAATTATACCTTTGTTTGTCGGATCTTTTGACTATAAAATTGAAACAATGATCTGTGACATTTTTTGACATGACAGATACAAGCGTTGATTTATCCTTGTAAAGTTGGCCCTCCTTTCACTTTCATATCTACTAAACACGAGGACTCCGTAATCTCTGAATCAACAACAGGGCCTTCAGATTATGTACCTTCTAAACAAAGAATTGCACCAGTTTTACCCTCAAACAACATCTCGCTTTCATCTTTGTCAATTGTACTGATGCACATTGGATACATACCAATGAGATATTCATTATGTATCGGTCAAAAATTTAAAAAAAAAAAGCTAAAAAAACCACAGAAGACAGGGGACGCTTGTTTAAGCCAGAAGAATGAGGATATTTTTTTTGAATTTCAAATCTTGAACTAATTACCTAATTCTGGGGATTTTGAGAAGTTAATAGAACTGATGTCCCATGATTACTCTAAAATTGAAAATATTTTCGTTATTTTCCATTTATAATGTGCATCAATTAACTGGATGGATGTATCGGATGGAAAATTATGTATCCGAAAATTCCAAATTCAGAAATTTTATATAATTTTGTTAAATGTGGGGATAGGGAGTAATTAGGTGTTAAAGTGTAGTGATTTATGTAAACTTTACTATAAAATAGCATATTATTTGTCTATAGGTAAGCTAACCATCACTTTCATGAGAAGATTTAGGAAAAGAGACACTATCCAAACTTAATTGAGAAAAGAGACACCACTTTTCATTTTGATTTATTTTTTAGGGTTTGGGGAGAGAAAATAGAAAAGGGGTGGGGCATGGGTTCATTTGTAAAGATTAAAAAGTCGTTGCCACCCCTTAAGTATTTTTTAAATACTTTTCACCCCACTTTTTCGTTAAAGTACCTTCAATTAATTTTCTTTCTCTTGACCTCTTCGTCTTTCTCGCTCTCTCTTCTCCAAAGCTCCATTTTTTGATTTTTCTTTTCCCCAAAGGTCGAATTTCGTTCATCTTTCAATTCAGGTAAGTTCTCTCCATCTTCCAACTAATTTGTGCTCCATATTGATGGAGTTTTTTTGTGTTTTCATATTTTCAGTTTGTGTCGATTGAGTTGATTTTGGAAGAAAAAATTTGAAATTTTTTGAAAAATGGGAATTGATTTTATTGAAAATCTTTGTTTTTAATTTTGAAATTCATCTGATTCTTGATGGATTTTTGTTGGATTTTGATTATCATTGTCTATTGCATGTTGGATTTTTTTTCAATTTTCATCGGTTATTGTGTCTAGAAATCTGAGTTTTTTCCAACTTTTCTTCAATGTAATGGTGTTTTAGAGGCATGTTCTTGTGCTTTGATTCATACATTGTTATTGTTCTGTTAATAGATCATTCAGTTGATTAGGTATTTATTTGATTTCTGGGTTTGATTTTCAATTGTTCTTGACTGTAATGGTATTCTAGATAGGCTTTTTTTCTTGTTTGATTCTACATTCATCTCTTTGTGTTGTTGTTCTGTTAATAGACTATCAGGTCGATTAGGTATTTTTTTGATATGACAGTTGATTGTTCAATTTTGTTTTGTACCTATATAAATAAAAATGGCTATAGGTAGTGGTGCAAAGTTTAGCACTGATAATAAACGCAAAGCTGAAGAAGCTGAAAGAGCTTCAAAAAGAAAAAAACTGGGTAGTCGATGAGTTGGAGAATACGAATTATAGTGATCAGGAAATTGAGTGTAGGATAGAGAAAGAAGATGAGGAAGCATTGATTATGCCCCACTGTGCAAGATTTATTTCATGGGAGAGGTACGACCTCGCCACAGTCATGGATGATGTTGGAACCTTTACGGCTAAGATATATGTTAGGTCTCGATTGAAGTTGTTTTATGATTTTAAATAAGTTGTGGTTGATCAAGGTCTCAATTCAAGGTTCAAGGAATCCTGTTTTGGCTACTTATGGGACTTTCCAGAACATTTAAAGTTCAATGAACAGCTTGTCCACTATACACTTCTTTGTCGAGTTCACGAGGATAACATGTTGTATGAAATGTGGTTCTTCATCAACTATAGGCCGGCATATTTTGGCCTGAAGGAGTTTTCGCTAATCACGGGATTAAATTGTGGAAGATATCCCCGTGATTCAAAATATTTCAAAGTCATAAAGGAGGGTGAAGCTTTTTTTAAAAGGGTTGCGAGAAGGAAGAGTGTTTCTCGAAAGAGATTATTGAAGCTTGTTAGAGGCGGTAGGTTGGACAAGGAGGACAAGTTCAAATATTGTTTGATTTGGTTCATACACTGGATATTGCTTGCACGAGATGGGTCGAAAATCGTGGACGTAGACATGCTGAAGATGATGGATAACCTGAGCTTCTTTGAGAGACACCCTTAGGGTAAGGAGTCATTCATATTGACTGTAGACTATCTGAAAAAGTGGATAGACTTCACCAAGCAGAAGAAAATATATGTGAAGAAGGGAGCTTCATCATACGCACTTTACGGATTCCCCTGGGCATTCCTGGTATTAATTATCAACCCTAAAATTAGTTTATTCTATACTGGCATTCATTTATGATATATATTATAGACTGGCTAATTTATTTATTTATTTATTTGACCATAGATTTGGATACACAAAGCAGTTCCTGAACTCGGCAGGGGAAATGAAAAATCAAGAGAAAACCCACTGTCAATTCTCCTATTGCTCAGATGGCACACATCGAAAGGCGACAAACTGATCAAAGGTGATCCATATGTGAACGAATGGAGCACAAAGGTATGAAATTATTATTTTTAATTATCTACTAACAATAATGAGTTTCCTAATAATTACAATTGCCTATTTTTATCTAGAGAGTGCACCCGTACCTCATCCCAACGGTACGTGAAATAAAAAAGCAATACATGTTGAAATTGAAGGATTCACGGATGAGGCGAATGACCCATTCATCGATGGCTTGAAGGCCCATTTCCATGATGTGACTGTAATCACCTCATTGGTGAATGGTGAGGACGGATACGATGATCAGTATTTGGGTGGAAATCCTATGTCAAGACATGTCACTCATTGTGCGGGGACGAGCAGATTGAGAGCAGTGGGGAAGAGACTAATGGCCGGGAATGTAAAAGAGTGCATGTTTAGACTGGAGGAGGCAATGAAGGATATGGTTGACTTCGTCAAATAAGAGAGATTAAGGAGAATAGAAAAGGAGAAGAAGAAGAAGAAGAAGAACAAGGTAATATCTCCTCTGTTTATTATAGGAGTTATATATTTTATATAATCATTGTTTGTTATAATAGAATCTATGCCGTGATTCATTGACAGATACCATAGTTTATTATAGACCCTAAATACTTCTTAATGCAGGTGTGCAGCTCTCTAGTAAGCATTCAGCAGTGAGGGCTGTCCACGATAGCAGCGGTATTAAAAAAGTGCTTCTTGAGGCAGTGTTCTTGGATGCGGGCGCCAGCTCATAATGCACCGATACGATGCGATGCGTGATTTTAGCACTTCGAGTTTTGGAGGCGAGGCAATCTGCAGAAAGCGGGGGCATCACCTCTGATACGTGATGCATATTGATGCGCTCGTATCATGTTGATTTTATTTGTTGGGCCATTTTTAAATTTTTTTTTAAAAAAAAAAAAAAAGGGTTAATTTAACGAAAGAAAAAAGTCGCGATTTTTTGTATTTTTCTTCACTTGTGCGATTTTGTAAGTTTAGCTATCGCGACTTCTTCTCTTCTTCAGTTTTTTTGGCTGCTGCGACTTCTTCTCTTCTTCTCCATTGTTGCTGCGACTTCACTATTTTAAAGTAATCTTTCTTCCTTCTTCTTCTTTCTTCCTTCTTCTTCTTTCTTCTTTCTTCTTCCTTTTTCTTCCTTCTCTATTTCATAGTTTATTTTATTCTTCTTCTTCTTCTTTTTTAAAAACTTCTGCTCTTCTTCCTTTTTCTTTACTGCTGCTCTGTTTTTATTCTTACTGTAGCTCTATTTTTTTCCCTCTTTTTTCTTTGTTTTCTCTCTTTTTTCTCTGTTTTTTAACTTGATGAACTAGAAGAGCTTTAGATTGAAACATTATTAATTTAGATTTGTTTTTAGTTTTTTACTTCTTTTTTCTGGTTTGTTTTGCTATTTTGTTGAACTGTTTTATTTGCTATTGTGTTTCAATGCTCAAATCTGTGATTTTGGTGTTTCATTTAAACTTTTGCTTATATATATATTTTCTTTATTGTTTATTAAATAGTTGTTGTGGTCTTTTCACTTATAATTTACTGTTTGGATGCTCTATTAGGTCTTTTTTCTTTTAAATTGCGCTTCACTTCAATGATGTGGTCGCATCGCTTCACGCATCGCTTAATGCGTGATGCGGAGCCTTGTCATTTTTTTCCGCATCACACATCCCTGAACACTGCCTTGAGGCAGCTACTCAGGAACAAGCCACCATCAATGCTGATGAATTGATGATTCTCAATGAACCAGCTGATGAAGAGAAAAATCAGGCAGTAAAGAAAGAAGGTAAGAAAGAAAAAAAGGAAGAAGAAAAATAAAAAGATGAGGAAGTTGTTTCTGAAGAAGAAAACATAGAAGAAGAAGGAGTGAAAGCAAGAGAGGAAGAAGAAAAAACTACTGCAGAGGAATTGAAAAAAAAGACAGCATCAGAGAAAGAAAACAAAGAAAAAGATAGGTGAAAGCAGGAGGGGAATAAGAAAAAAGTGTTGCAGAGGAAGTGAAAGAAAAGATAACATCAGAGAAAGGAGATAAAGAAGAAGAAGAAGAAGGAAAGAAGGCACTATCAACAGAAGAAGATAAAGAAGAAGAAAAAAAGTCACTATAAAATGAAGACGAGAAAGAAGAAGAACAAGAAGAAGAAAAGAAGGCACAAGAAGAGGAAGATGAGAAAGAAGAAGAAAAAAAAAGACACCAGAAGTTGAAGATGAAGAAGAAGTGGATACATATAAAGTTGTTAAGGATGTTGTTGATGACATTAACAACAATCAGATCAGAGACAAGACATTTGAGGAAACAAAAAATAATTTATAATTTTTATTCGGGTGTGATATAGTTATTGGTTGGCCTTTGAGATAATTATTTTTTTATTTGGTGTTCTGTTTATGAGGTTTGGGTTAAGACAATGAAACTTTTATTAGGGAATGGTAGAGACTAATAATTTAAGTTTTTTTAGCTTTGGATGGGTAAGATGAACAATTTTTCTTATGACTGAAATTGCTTTATGATAATGTGATACTTTTTAGTAATTGTATAATCAATGTAAATAATTATAAATGGTTTTTATCATTGATTAAAAACTCTGAATAAAAGGTAAAGCATATACAATATAAGTCTTGAGTAGTTGATTAATAAAAGGTAAAACATACACAATAAAAAGTAAAGCATGCATATTCAATCCCACTACACCCCCGTTACACCTTTTCAAAAAGTCAATACTAATAGTAAACCATACAACATAATTTTAGGCCTTTCACTTTTTCATCAACCACAGTCAACTTCTGTTTAAGTTGATCCCTCTCTACTTCGACGTCTTTCAACAATCCTTTTAAGTGATCTATCTTGTGCTCTGATTCTCTATATAATGTCATAAGTAGATCCTTATTTTCTTCAGATTCTCTAAGCCTTTGCAATATTTCAAACTTTACAGCGCCTTGAAATTTTGATTCCTAGTATTCGGGAGGAATTCGCTTAAAATAAGAGAATTCAACATTATCCTAAAATAACGACGACAAATTAGAGGATTTTATTACTTAATGCACATAAATAATGTATAGTTTTTTATAAAAAAAAAAACACCTTTCCAACTGTACAGTTGTATAATTTTTTACCAGAGTTCTTATCGGTTCGTGATATCTTCAAAATAGCGAAATTACTGCACTGACAAATATAAGTATTTTTGGATGTTTGAGATGATTGAGACATTATTTTTTTTGAAACAAAATGAGAAATGGATGAATAAAAGAACATGGAGGATTTCAAAGAGGTCACATTCATTCATATAGTAGGGTTTCCAAAAATCTGACTGTTGGAGACTTGTACTTTTTGACTGTTGGGGCATGACCATAGACCATACAAACGATTTATCATTTACGTCAAAGGTGGTATAAAATAAGTTTATGTGGTCTACAATAGATTTTTGGGGGTTTATTGTAGACCCTCCCTTTGTACTGTCTAAAAAGGCTGTAATTTGTTGCAGTTGGGGCTTCCTAAAATTGACAAAGTTTGGAACATTCAATACATAGTAAACTATGCACACGGTATATCATCTACTTATGTCATTATTAATTAAACATATCTTCTAGTCTATTATAGAGTAATCTATGCATCGATACCAGACTGCTCAAAAGGTCAAGGCTCAACCGATTGAGTCTATCCTCAAGTAAGATGAGTCTAAAAAAGGAGGAAATTAATTAAAATAAAATAAAAATAGGCCAATTAACATCATTCAAACATTGTAAAGCAATTTAGCTACATCTATTATGACTCCATATCACTTTTGAATATGTTCAAGTAATATTTAAGGCATGCAATTGTCCTAAATCACTAAAATAGGACTAAAAAGGGGAGAAAATAAATAAAATAAAATAAATTAACATCATCCAAGCAATGCAAACAACTAAATATTATCATATGGGTGTACACCACGATAATTGGACACACGATCTAATGAATATAAGGAAGAGCGATGCTTGTGAGTGTTCATAGGACAAGTAATGTTTGAGAACAAGTAGTCCTTCTCATAGCATATGTTTGTTCTGAGTAATTGGTTGTTACTACCATTGTTCTTCCTTACACTCATTTGATCGGGTGTCCAATTATTGTGTGCGCCCATATGATGATATTTAGTTATTTTGCATTGCTTGGATGATGTTTGTTTATTTAATTTAATTTCTCCCTTTATTAGTCCTATCTTCCTTGACAATAGACTCAATCGGTCAAGCTTTGACCATTTGAACAGTCTCGTATCGATGCGTAGAGTAATCTATAATATGTAGGTATACAATAAACCTAAACGTCTATTACAGATCAAAAATGTACTATATACAAGATATCTTTATAAGTCTAGCATCAACCATATTAATATATTGACAAGTAAGATAGGACTAAAAAAGGGGGGGGGGGGGAATAAATAAATATCATTCAAGAAATGCAGTTGAAGGAAGAGCAATGGTAGTAACAACCAATTACTCAAAACAAATGTATGCTTTGAGAAGGACTACTTGTTCTCAAACATTACTTGTCCTATGAACACTCACAAGCATCGCTCTTCCTTATACTCATTAGATCATGTGTCTAATTATTGTGTACACCCATATGATGATATTTAGTTGTTTTGCATTGCTTGGATGATGTTAATTTATTTTATTTTATTTTATTTCTCCCTTTTTTAGTCCTATGTTACTGATTTAGGACAATTGCATGCCTTAAATATCACTTGAACATGTTCAAAAGAGATATGGAGTCACAATATATGTAGCTAAATTTCTTTACAATGTTTGGATGATGTTAATTGGCCTACTTTAATTTTATTTAATTTAATTTCTTCCTTTTTGGTCATAATTTAACTTGTTCATATATTCAATCAGTCGATCGTAGACCTCTACATTTGTCAACTATTAATAAATAGAAATATCAATAATGTATTGTACAATTTATTATGTCAATAATGACATCGGTATATGATATATCATTCTTATAGTCTAGTATTTGTTGAACGTTTCGAACTTTGTCAATTTTAGTCAAATGTTCAATTATTCCGCCCCTTTTTGGGCATATGATGTGTAGGTCTAAAATACATCTTTAGGGTTTATGGAATACCATAGAAATGGTCTATCATCGATCATTTTGTGTAAAACTCAAAATGTAAATTGAACAGAAATGGAACACAATACAATACTTGAACAGAAATTGGAACACAATGTTTGAACAAAAATGGAAGATTTTATATTTAACTTAAAAGTTCATTGCTATTACATACATCTAATAGGGACAAAAACCAGCAAAAAGGGCAAAAAAGAAAGCTTTCATTTACAAAATAAAACCACCATGAAAGCTTCACAATGAACTCTACGCAATAACAAAAAAAAATACTAAACTACACTACACGATACTACGGAGATGTTGGGGGGTGATGAGGTCGTTGGGGTCCAGACAGAGCCTCTCCGCTATGACCCGAAGGAAGCTGGTCTTCCGTCAGAGCTCTATCTCCAGGCGGCGTTGATTAGCGGCTAGGCACTGGAAGAGGAAATCAAGGTCACTCCTCATCCAGAGCAGATCTTGGTTGTGTGTGGTTTGCATCTTCCTCATAGGTCGGATATTATAAGCCTTCTTGCCATTGTTGTAGTTTATTTGTGCTTATTGAGGAAGATGAAGTGAGTATAAAATAGACCTCTAGGTTGCTCAAATAGAACAGCAGAGAAATAAAGAAACCAATCATTGCTCGACAGATGTAGCATGTAGGCAGAGGAGGAGGCGTGTGGAAACGAACAGGCACATTAGTAGAGTCAGTAGAGTCATTTCAAATAGGAACTTGCTCCCATGAGTCATGATTACATTGCATTGTTCAGTGTATTTAGAATAGGGTTTCTTGAATAGACCATAACAAAGGTCTATTTTAGATTACGTGTTTAGGGGTTCGTATATATACTTAGCTTACGATTTATTATATATTTAAGTCATCGATGGAATGAAGTGTATAATAGATGGTCTGAAGATTATACAAAAAATAAAATAAGGTCGTTAATAAATAACAAGGAAGGTCGAATAAAACTGCACTTTTATTACATTTGAAAACAGAACACTGTCAGTGGCATAACAATTTGTCCAGTGTCTTTGACAAAATAAAAATTACAATGCAAATATTGTCTTCTTATATTAAAGCTACATGTTGTTCTCTTTTGGCCTGACCTTTTGCACATGGAGTACTTGTTCCTCCTCTTGGGCCCGAAAGACTATGAGGCGCCCTTAACGCGTTTCACCTTCCTCCTCTTTAGTTTATGGTTGAAATCGGGCGGAAGCACCTGCATTGCTAGATATTCTTTACCCACACTCCATTCTAACTCTAGAGGGACTACACAAATGGGTTTCAAGTATGCAAAGAGGTATGATGCTTTTGAATATATGGGCGAAGAGTAGTCGTACATGCTATTACCATAATAGTACACATGTTTCAATCGCAAGGTTGTCATCGCGTGAGTGCATTGTAATTTTATTAAGTTATACTGCCTACAGGAACATGACCTTTTCGATAGATTAACTTTGGCAGAAGGACCATAACCAATCACGGTGAATTCATCGGTACTTTTGTTTAAGTTGTTCACATACAAAGTCTCGCCCTCGGTCAGTTTTTCCTTAAGATCTTCTCCACTTTGGGAACGAATGTATTTGTTGAATTGCTCACCTCTACATACCTCTTCCTGAATAGTTTGCCAAATCGATGAGCAATTGAATTGAAGATGGCGTCCACTGGTTACTCTCGTTCATCGACCAACATTGCGTTAAGTGATTCGGCGATGTTTGTGGTCATAACTTGAATCTGTTTCCTAGAAAGTGTGCCTTACTCCACTTTTCAAATCCAACGTCATGCTTGAGGTAAACTGCCATGTCTGGATATTTTTCTTTAAGCAAGTTGAAGTAATCATTAAACGCATCCAAGGTGTATGGCTTGGCCGCATAGTAGTACACATGGAGATAATCTCCACAATGGTGATTTTTTTGGATATTTTCACCGAGATGCCTCATACACACTCCGTGATGCACATGTGGATAATGTTTTGCGAGGTTGTTGGCTATGCTTACGTGTCTTTCAAAGATGACGCATAATTCTGGTTCGTCGACGACAATGGCCATAAGCCTCTCAAAGAAGAAGCTCCACGATGCATCATTCTCCTTGTCCACCACACAATACGCTATGGGATAGATATGATTTTGTATATCTTGTGCCACAGTGGACAACAGGACACCCTGGTACTTGCCAGACAAATATGTGCCATTAATGGCAACAACCTTTCTCATGTGTGTAAATCCCAGAATGGAAGCCCCAAATGCCATAAAGTAGTACATAAACTTGCCCGAATCCTCATTTATCATGAGGAAATTTATAGACCCGGGATTGAGGTCGTTAAAAACATATGAAAAAGTGGGCAACACTGCATACCCATGCTTCCGTGCCCTCAAACAATGTTCTTCGCAATGACACCTCTCATCCAACACTTCCAATAGCCCAGTTTGCAACGTAGCTCACTGAAGACGACCTTCTCGATCTTTTTTGGACTTAGACCTTTGTTGTGGATGAAAAAATCCAAATAAAGTGAGGTGATGACTTCGATAGTGACATTTTATGGCTGCTCATGACATGTTCAACTCTATAAGTGTGCTCACCGACGTACTTGTAGATTTCAAACCTACCCGATGCTCCATTCGAAACTAATCGCATCATCCACCGAAAAGTAGGATCATCCACCGACAAGTAGGATCTACACACCTCACCTTGTAGTATTTCTTACAAGTCTTATCAGTAGTGAAATTGAAAGACTTCTTCACTGAGGCATTCTACAAGAACATCTTCAATGTTTCTTATCGTCGAATATTTATCCAACACAGAGATCGATTCTATCTAAGAAAGAGTGGCTCGACACCTCTATCGCACTTTTTTTCTACAAATTCTTTAGAATCTTCCATGTCCATATCTGTTGTATGATCACCCATGCACTCATATCCCATTGAGCTATCATCTACTGCCGGGGGTGGGGTAGGAGTAGAGGTGGAGGCCGGGGTGGGGCTGATGTGGAAGCTTGTTCCTGGGACCTTTCAATAACTTTAATCCTCAAAGTAGGCCTAGATTGATCAGAATCAACACAAAGCATGTACAATTCCATGTGCCTATCATTCTTTATGAATGTTGGATGGATTTCCCCCTTCTGTTCATCAAGTAACTATTGACCACGTCTCTTGAATCGCAACTTAAGTCCCCGCTCTTCATTACTCTTTTAACCATGTCGTTGTATGAACCATTGCGACGAAGGGCAATGGACATTGTCTCCTTAGACACAGATTTCCAATTCCAACATTTAGGAGTCTTCTCCCATTTACCCAAAAATTCACCACCAAAAACTACGTATTCTACAATAGACATGATATACCTAGATGATAATATCGAATAGACTGAAGTAGTGGTCTATGCGCCTAGACTTACTAAACTACGGTCGTCATTTTTTGATCAGATCTCCGTACAGTACTTGATCAAAATCAACTAGATCACTTTTTCGATGACCACCGAAGTAATGCAATGGATTATAAATTTGAAACAAGGAATGTTGAGATGTAGTTAATGAAGCTAGAATCTCTTCCAAAAAAGTAGGAGTGATTTTGAAGCTTTTTGACTGAAAATGGAGAGATAAAAATAGTGGGGAGGTGGCTGAAAATGGCTGAAAACAGAGGGAATGGTATGAGTTTCCGATGGATGTGCAAAAAATCGACAAAAAATCAATGGGAAATTGCCGAAAAATGAGTTGTGCTATATTTTATTTTTTTAATTTAATATCTAATATTTATATTTTTGGATATGGGCAAAAATGTATTTTTTAAAACTTAGGGGCTGAAGTTAGAGGGACTGAAGTGCATGTTTTTAAACTTGTGTGCTATGGTTGCAACTTTTTTTGTGGGTAATTGTCTCTTTTTTTTGTGGGCCAGTTAGGGGGGCCAATTATTTTTCCAATTATTGTGTGCCACTTTAGGGGGGACATGTGTCTCTTTGTCAAATTATATTTTAAAATTGTCCAATATTCACCTCACTTTCATGGTGTTGCCAAAACTTTCAACCCATATTGTCAAAATTTTGTTTGATCATGTCATATAATCACTAACAGAGTAATATAAGGAATATTTTTGAACTTGTTGATTCAATGTAACGACCTTAAAAGAGCCAATACAGGATTTCAAGTAAATAGAAAAATCCCAACAACTCTAGCAGTCCAATAACCATTAAAGCTAGTCACTAAGGGTGGCAACGGAACCGGGCTAGCCCGTTTCGGCCCAGTTTCGGTTCCGATACCGGTACCTACCGGTACACGGACCGGTGCGGAAGGCCCCCTTTTGTCCGGTTGACCGGTCCGGTTAACGGTAACATTAAAAAAAAAAAAAAATTAATAAAAATTTTTTTAGCCGTTGGTGGGGCCCCCAACGGCTAGTTCCAGCCCCCCCCCCCCAGCTTCCCCCCCCCCCCCTAGCCCCCCCTTCATATTTTTCTATAAATACCCACTTTTTTTCCCCTAATTTTCCCACAAATTCTCAAAAACTCTCTATTACTAATCACTCTCAAATACTCTCTATAATATTGTGTATTTTGTTAATTGAAGGGATTTTTTTTGAAGCAAGCTTCAATTGTCATCTCTCAATTCCTGCTTTTTGGTTATATAAGTCTGCTTTTACGCAGACGTTCGGTACATTCGTTCCAACTTTCATCTGTTTATTTGTTTAATTACTCTTACTTTTTCATTATATTTACATTGTTTGTTTTTATATTTTTATATTTCTTTTTTTAATATTAAAATATGGATGCAGGTAAAAAAGGTAGTGGTAAGAAAACATTTGTTAGTCAGGTTAAAAAAATTTGCTGTAAAAAAAATAAGGGTGCTAGTTGTAGTAGAGGCGGTGGTAGAGGTAGTTCTAAATCGTTGCCACCTAGATTTAGAATTAATAACGATGATTTTAATCAATTTGATGATACTTCTTTTGAACGTCCTTGTGCTAGTGATGTTGCTTCCGGTAATGTAGTAGACCATGAGTCCTTAGATAGATGTTTTGATACTTTTTTTGAAGACGTAGAGGAAGAGGAAGATGTAGAAGAACAAGAGTTAGAAGATACCCCTACCCCTACTAGTCCGGCTACGGAATTATCGGAACAAGATAAAGTAGGAAATTTACCTACGTTTACTAGAGTAGGAAAGAGCGAACGTCCTAAGAGATCATTAGTTTGGAAATTTATGATTCAAAATACGGAGAAAACTACTGCAACTTGCAATAAATGTAAGAAAGTGCTCAAACATTTGACTGGTGGATCGCAGGGTGGGACAGGAATGCTAACTAGACATTTGAGAGCTTGTGTTCCTGAATATGTTCGTCTAGAAGCTATCGCTAAGGCTAAAAAAAATGGTAAACCATTGCCCAATACTAACCAATCTGTCGGAGGTTCTAACATGGTCCAGAATATTTTAGATTATAGTAACCCGGCTGGCCCAAGCACATCACTCACATATAGTCAGGATAGGGATCGTGAAGAATTAGCTAAAATTATTGCAGTTTGTGGTTTGCCTTTTAATTTTGGTGAACATCCCGATTTTATTCATTATATTCGAGCGGTGTATAATCCTGATTTTCGTGGTTTTTCAAGAAATACAATTAAAGCTGATATTTTTAAATATCAACGTGAACATTGTTATTTTCTTCGTTGCTACTTTTATCATTTTGATGGTAAATTATCTATCACTTCTGATATGGGTGTAAGTCCTAGTGGTAATGAATATTTTACTGTTACTGCTCATTGGATTGATCATGACTGGAACATGCAAAAAAAAATTATAAGTTATGAATATGTTGAAGAGAGAAAAACTGGTAGTTATATTGCTTCTTTGACAGGAGAGATTTTACGTTATTTTGGTCTTTGTGATAAGATAATGGGTGTCACATTAGATAATGCTTCTGCTAATTTAAAAGTTGTTGAATTTTTAAAATCCAGACTTTTTCCAATTGATGATGATGTTTTTCATGTTAAGTGTAATGCACATATTTATAATTTAATAGTGATGGATGGTATTAATGTATTTTCTGATTCTTGTGTTAGAATTCGAGCTGCTTGTGCATGGGTTTTTAAAGCTAAAATAAGGTCTAGAATTATAGAATTTAAAAAAACTTGTGCTTTATTTGAAATGCCGTTTAGAAAAATTCCAAAAGAAGTGACTACTAGATGGAATTCTTTATTTGAAATGCTTATTGTTGCTATTGATTATCGTCATCCTTTACAAATGCGTTATAATAAACATCAATCGTATCAAGGCTTTAAAATCACCGACGAGGATTGGAAAGAATGCGAAGAACTTATTAACTTTCTGAGAACTTTTTATAGTGCTACAAATATTATATCTGGTCAATATTATCCTACTATTTCTTCAGCTTTAGTAAATATTTGTGTTATTTCATCTGAATTTGTTAAATATAAAGATCGTGAACATTTTAAAGTTGCGGTTTCATATATGGTTGACAAATTTAAAAAATATTTTTTTCCTATTCCTCAATTATTTTTGACTTCTACTTTGTTCAACCCAACGTACAAAGAACATGGTGTTAAAAAAATGATTGAAAAAATTTATAAAAATTTAGGAATTACAAGTGATGAAGTTCCATCTGTTGAATCGTGTAAATATAGTGTATTAACTAAAGCTAGACATTTGTATGACATTTATAGAGAGAAGCTACTAAATGATGAACCGGGCGAACCTCCATGTCGTAGGGCTAGATTTAATGATTTTGATGAAATTATGGATGAAGAACTTGGTCTTGATTCTTCTAACAATAATGATTTTGATCAATATATTAATCAGACACGGAAAATTATTAGGGATGAAAATGGAGATCCTCAACTTTTTACTTGGTGGAAGAACCGGACAGAACAATTTCCATATCTTTCAAGGGTGGTTCGGGATGTGCTAGCTATGCAAGCATCTTCAGTAGCTTCGGAGAAAGCTTTCAGCGCAGGGAGATTTTTCATTGGAGACCATAGATATTCGTTAGCAAAAGATAGTTTGGAAATATCAGTGTTGTTCAGAGATTGGATCAACGCCGAACGAAGGAATGCTGGACTACCAAATTTATCGCATCAAGCCGAAGTAGAAATAGATGAAGCACTTGGAGATAATAGTGATGATGACATGGAAGCAATGGATGAAGAAAACCAAATACCAATTTCGGATCATGTTTCCAAGGAATTGATAGATAAATTACGAAAAACATACTTTGGAAATTATAGATATTAGTATAATAATCGAGACTTAGTTGAAACAGAACCCTTCCTAGAAGGTGGCTGCATAGATTAGGTGCTCTTCTAATATTTGTAATACATGTATACTTCTTTATTGATTTGAATAAAATTATAGGCTATTCGCCTTCATTTTCTTTTTAAAGTTGTCTTTTATTTAAACTTTAACAATTAAAAATAATAATAATTAAACTTTAACTTATAAATTTAAATTTCAACTTTCAAGTTTAAATTTAAATTTAAACTTTAAACTTGAAAGTTGAAAATTTACATTTTAACTTTTAAAAAAATCAAAGTTTTCAAAGTTGAAAATTTAAACGTAAACTTTAAATTTGAAAATTAAAGTTTTCAAAAAAATGTTTTAAAACTTAATAAAATTTGAAAACTAATTTAAATTCAAACAAAAAAACAATTATTAAATTTTTTTTTTTTTTTTTTTTTTTGATTTTGAATTTAAATTAAAAGTTTTTAAAAAAAAAAAAACAAAAAAAACCGGATAGAACCGGAAATCGGACCGGGTCGGACAAAGGGGCCTTAACCGGTCAGCCCGGTCCGGTAGGCCCGGTTTCTGACCATATTCGGTCACCGTCCACCGATGACGGTCCGGAACGCACGGACCGACCGGTCCGGTCCGTTGCCACCCTTACTAGTCACTACCGAAGATTATAGTCCACTTTCAAAACATTTTTTGGAGAAAGAGATACTTAATTTTCTTTTTGAATTATTTTTTATGGTTTGAAAATAGAAAAGAGAAAATGGGTGAGGTCAGGGTCCTATTTTCCATTTTAAAAACTTTTGACCACACTTTAAATCTTTTAAAATATATTTTCTCATCTTACTATTTCCCTAAAATGTACTCAAATTCATCTCTCGTCACTTTCACATCATCTTCCCGCTTCTCCCAAGAACCAACCTTGGAAACTCCATTTGCGATATTTCTTCACTCCAAAGGTTAAAAGCTCCTTCGTCTTCAAACTTCAAGTAAATACTCTCGATCTTCCGACCATTTTAAGGTCCAAATGGATGATTTTTGACATCTTTTTTGTTTTTTGGACTGAGTTATTTTTTATGAAAAAATCAAAATTTCTGAAAATTAGGACATTAATTTAGGGAAAATATTTTGTCATTTACTTGTAAATTCTTTAATTCTTGTTGGGCTTTGTTGTGTTTTGGTCATTCTTGCACTTCGAATTTATGAATTCTTTTTTATTTCTATCGATCTATGTGCCTAGAAATTTGGGGGGGGGGGGGGGGGTTAATCGTGCTTCATTGTAATCGTGGTTGCTGCCAATTTTATAGTTCTAGATAGCTATTTTGTTGGTTTTAATCCTACATTTCTCTGTTTGTGTTGTTGTTCTGTTAATAGATTTCAGATCGATTAGAAATTTTTTTATTTCATAGTTGGCCAACGGCAGAATTACTTTTGTACATAGATCATAAAAGATGACTAGAGGTAGAGGAGCCAAGACAAGCAATGGTTCTAGTGATAATCAAGAAAAAGGTGAATAAGCTTCAAGGAAAAGGAAAAAAGTAGTCGTCGATGAGTCGAAATTAATGTATTATATTGATGAACGAGTTAACGAGGGTAGTGATGATCAGGGCAGTGAGAGATGTTTATGAGGGAGTATGAATAGATGGTAATGAAGATAATGGTGCCTTTTTCTTGCCATGTAAGGGATATTTCTGGTGAGAGAGACGACCACACCACATTCTGCGATGATGTAGGATCTTTTATACTAAAAATATATGTTAGGTCTAGGTTGATATAGTATCAGGAATTTAGAAAGATCCAAGAAGATCAAAAGCTTAGGAGATAATGTTTTGGCAGCTTAAGGAAAATGCTTGAATTTTTCAAGTTCAAAGGACCATTGGTCTACTATGATAAAATGCCTAAAGGAGTTTGCCTTGAACAGGGAGTTAAAGTGTTCATCATATTGTCGAGACACAAAATTTAACAAGGTCCTTGAGGAAGCTACACCTTTCACAAAAGGATTACCAAAAACAAGAGCATTTCAATGAAAAAACGATTGCAACTGGTTAGAGGGGGGAGGTTGGACAAGAAGGACAAATTCAAATGTTGTTTGGTACGGATCTTGCACTCGATATTGCTTGCAAGGGATGAGTACAAGAATGTGGACCTACTTGCTCAAGATGGTTAATTCTTTCAAGTTCTTTAAGAAGAACCCTTGTGGTAAATAGACATTCATTTTCACTCTGGACTATCTCAGGAACAGGATAGACTTCCAAAAACAAAAAGAAGCATATGTAGAGAACAACATGCATCGTAGGTTCTTTGCTGCTTTTTCTGGACGTGCATGGAATATATTATCAGTCATTAAATAAGTTTATTACAAACTATCACCTATTTATGCATTATATTATAGACTGACTGTGTTGTATTTATTTATTTTTGTCTTGATTATAGATTTGAATATACGAAGCTTTTTCCTCTCTTGGTGGAGGTGCTGGAAAAAATCACAGAATGACCCGCTGCTTGTTTCCAGAATGCTTAAATGGCACATCTCAAAAAGTGATAAGCATATTAAAAGTGATCCATTTAACAATCAACGAAGTACAAATGTACGAAATTATATTTTTATTATATAGTAAAAATGTTGAAGGTGAACCCGTATCTCATCTCTACTGTCCGTGAAACGAATCAGAAATACATGCGAAACTTACATCCATTCACGGACGAGGTAAGGGATCAGTTCATTGATGCCTACAAGGCTGATTTGCGTGGTGTGACTATCATCACTTTATCAATGGAGAGTGAAGATATATAATGACCAAGATTTGTGTAGTAATCCTATCTCAACACATTTTACTCATGATGCAGAACCGAGTAGGGGAAGAGCAACGATAGGCAGATCGGATGAGGGAATCTGGCTGAGCATGTGTAAGTGCTTGAGAATTCTATGAAGGACATTGTTGCAATCATCAACAAGAAGAGATTGAGGAGGATTGAGAAGAAGAAAGAACAGGTGCAAGGTAAAATACTTAAAATTTTGCTATTTTTAATTATTTGCTCTATTCAAGTTTTGTCTACTTATTATAGAAGTTTTATGTTTTTATCGGTAGTTGTTATCATAGAAACTATGTCAAGTTTTATATATAGCTATCATCGATAATTAACGATTTCGAGTCTATAATTAATTTTATATACCTTGAATAAAAAGATAGAAGTTTTGTTGCTTTTAATTATTTGACCTATACAACTTTATTAATTCTTGTAGGTTGAAAATTCAGTCGTGGAGGTCCCACGTGAAAATTCAACTATGAAGGTCGTTGATCAAGGTAGAGAAGGCATAAAAGAGGAGAAGGAAGATGAGGACATGCCCCTCAATGAACCAGTTATTGAAGAAGAAGATAAGGAAGAAAAGAAAGTAGGGGGGAGAAGAGAAAGAAAATGAAGAAAAATAAAAGAAAGAAGATGAGGAAACAGAGAAGGAAGAACATGAAAAAGAGAAGATCGGTAAGGTAGAAGAGAAGAGAATAAGGCAGCTCGGGCAGAAGTGAAGGAGATGTAGTCTTCTTCCTCAATCTCCTTCTCTTTGTTAGACAGAAATAATCAGGTGTCATGCGGAAGCTAGCAAAGCAAACCTCGAAAGACCCAAATAAGAAGACATGCGAGAAATACACCAAAAGAGACACAATAATTTAACGTGGTTCGGTCAATCGACCTACGTCAATAAAAGGAGATGAGCAATCCACTATATAAACGAGAGTACAAAATGTCAAGAGAGACAACCTCACACAATTCACTCAGAATACAAAGAGGTTCACACAAGTGATACGCAACACTTGTGTCTCACAAAGTCTCCCCCAAAACAATACTCTCAAACCCCTAGGACTACATTATGGATGCTACCAAACTAGAAGAAAGGAGTCTCTATTTATAGAGTCTATAACCTTTTCCTACAAGAACAAGGATTAGCCAAATATGGAGAATTCATGTTTTCCTTTTCCTAAAAGGACAACCCAATTATGGTAAGAAAATCAGGACAAATACCAACACTCTTCTTCTACTAAATCCTCCTCAATCCCTC
The DNA here is from genome assembly GCA_031232105.1 of Capsicum rhomboideum. NCBI lineage: Eukaryota > Viridiplantae > Streptophyta > Magnoliopsida > Solanales > Solanaceae > Capsicum > Capsicum rhomboideum. The sequence goes on from CP124714.1 coordinate 157,603,704, forward strand.
CTTATTGATGAAGACAACTATATCCTTCATAGAATCATCAACCAATGACACATTCAGTTAGTTTCCCATATCTAATCTGCCCACCGCTGCACTTTCCCTACTCCATCTTGCATTATGAGTAACATACAATGAGATGGGATTTCCATCCAAATCCTAGTCATCATAAACATCCTCACTCACCATCGATAAAGAGATGACAGTCCTACCATGCAAATCGGCCTTTAAGGCATCGTTGAACTAATCTTTGACGAATCACTTCGTCAGTGTATGGATGAAATTTTTACATGCATGTTTGTTTCATTTCACGAACAATGGGGATGAGGTATGGACACATAATCTACAAATAAGCAAATGTAGTTAATAACTATTTCACATTCAAAATTCTTATTAGCTAATAAAAAAATAATTTCATACCATTATAATTCGTTGGTTCTTAAATTAATCATCGTCAATAAGCTTATCACTTTTTGAGGGGTGACATTTAAGCATATCGAAAATGAGCAGAGGATTATCCGGTGTTTTTCCAACACATCTAAAAAAATTGAGAAAAGCTTAGTAAATCCAAATTTATAATAAAAATAAAAATAAATAAATCATGGTCAGTCTATAATAAAATGCATAAATAAATGAAAGTCTATTATAAACTTATATTTAATGATTGGTAATAAATATTATGAATGTCCAAAGAGAGTCATAAAGAGCGTACTATGCATTGTTCTTCTCCACATATGCTTCTTAGTGCTTCTGAAAGTCTATCCTGTTCTTGAGACAGTCCAGGATCAAAATGAAGAACTCGTTACCCAAAAGGCACTTCTTGAAGAACTTCAAATACTAAACCATCTTGAGCAAGTTTGGATCCACATTCTTGGACGCATGCCTTGGAAGTAATATCGAACGAAAAAACCATACTAAACATTATTTGAACTTTCCCTCCTTGTCCAACCCCCACTTTTAACCACCTGCAACAGTTTTCCCCGGAAATGTTTTTTTTTTTGGTAACACTTTTGTGAAAAGGCTAAAACTTTCTCAAGCACCTTGTTAACTTTTGAATCACAGGAATATGATAAACGATTTAACGCCATGATCAAGGCAAACACTTTCAATCCAAAGCAAGTTGCCTAGTCATTGACACAAAATCACATCACATGCAACATTTTATCGTACTTCACTCGACGCAAAAGCGTATAATAGACGAACTGTCCATTGAGCTTGAGAAATTCAAACATTTTCATAAGCTGCCAAATCATGACTCCTTGAATCTTATCCTAAATTTTTGATCTTCTAGGACTTGCCTAAATTCCTAATACAATTCCAAACTAGACATAACAGATATATTTGCTAAAAAAACATCATCATCGCCGAATGCGGCTAGAACTATCCCTTACACAATACGACAAGGACAAGAAGCATCATCTTTATCCCTCATAAACATCTCTCCCACCACCCTGAACATCACTACTCTCATAAACTCACTCATCAATAAAATCTACTGATTTCGGTTCATCTAGTACAACTTTTTTTCTTTCCGAAACCATTTCAACTTTCCTTTTGTTATCACCGGAACCAGTGCTTGTCTTCGCTTTTCTACCTCTAACCACCTTTGATGATCTATGTGCAAAAGTAATTCGACCGTAGACCAATTACTATATAAAAAAATTTTCTAATCAACCAAACAGTCAATTAACAGAACAAGCATTAGCAACAACACAAATGGAGAAATGCATAATCAAAAACAGGAAAATAGCTATTTAGAACCATCAAATAGGCAACAAAAGACTAATAAAAAAGAAACCCAAATTTCTAGGCATAAGGATCGATAAAAAAAAATTCAAACACTCAAAGGGTAAAGATAACCAAACCCCAAAAGAAATCCCAAAAAGAATCAAACAAATTACAAGTAAATAATAAAAAAAAAATCAGTAAATCAATCCCCTAATTTTCATAAATTTCAAATTTTATTCATTAAAATCAACTCGATCCATAAAAAGACATCAACATAGACCTTAAAACGATTGATTTAGACGACGAAGGTGCTTTGATGTTTGGAGAAAAGAAAAATTGCAAATGAAATTTTCAAGGTTGATTATTAGAATTAGCGGGAAGATGAAGAGAAAGTGAAGAGAGAGAAATGGGTCTGAGTCTATTTTAGAAAAATAATGAGGGGTGAAACATATTTTAAAAAATTTAAAGTGTGGTCAATAAGACCCTGATCCCACCGGTTTTTCCATTTCTCTTTTCAAATCCTAAAAATAATTTAAAAAGAAATTAAGCGCCTCTTGCTCCAAATAAGTTTTTTGAAAGAGGACTATATGTCAAATCTTCTCAAGTCACTACTCCCTCTGGGGAAGCACATGACTAGATTACACTTCAGATTAGAACAACATAAATTGATATAGCAACTTGCAAGGTATAATTACCATACCACTAAAAACAACACTCAAGTCGGGAAGCATTAAATGCTCCAGTAATTAGGTTGACAAAATATACATAACCCAAAAACGCACGGGGTTTCACCGATAAGTACAACTTCTTACAATTAAAAATCACATCTATATCAAGAATTTTACCTGCATCTTCAGATAAAATACTAGAGACAGATTCAAGTTGAGTAGTTCCAAAGCTGCAATAATGAATTCTACAATACCCACGGTATAACACCATTTACCTGAGATCCTTGGGCTCCCACTGTACAACACAGATTAAATGATTTGCAAGAGAAAAAATAAAACAAGCACCAACTACTATTCTTAAAAAAACAAATTCCTTAAAATCAACTGAAACGGTAAAGTAATAACAAGCGATTTACTGTGGAAAACCTCCATGTTCAAAAGAGTAAAAACCACAACCTACATTGTGTAGGATTTCTAACCAACTTCACTAACATCAAAAAGCAGCTTCAAATTACAAACCTATAATCTAAGGGACTAACACTAGTACCTCAACTAAATAATTAACTCTAACTGCTATAGAACTCTCAAAGAAAATAAACTCTCTTCTTGAAACAACTCACACAATCTCACAAACACTCTGCAATAACATGAGGACTAGCTACAACTCAATAACTCTCCCATTACAGACTCAATGACAAAAACCCAAACACTGGCTCTAGGACTGTTGCTGCTACATTCTTCACCTCACTTTTGTCGTCTATTGCCTCCAGAAAATTCAATTTCTTGCGTTTAATAGCTACCTAAAAGTTTTTCTTATATAGATGGGAAACAATTAGGCTGTTGCACAACCTAGAAAAATTCCAATAAGGACATGTACTCCTTCAGGGATAATGCTCCTGAAATAGAGAACTCCTTATAGGATTGGTTACCTTCGCTGCATTATATTAACACCTGCAATAAGATTCTTTTCATTGTTGCACCTAACACTTCTGCTTACCATATGTACAGTTTGACTTGCACTTGTTCTTGTTATATAGGTGTACTTGGTTCTCCTATAACTACATCAATCATCAAACATAAATCACAAATAGCACACACATAGTTATTATTTGGTAAGAATTTAGTAGTGACGAGAAAATTTAGTTGAAATGAAGTTACAGCCCCGGTTGTTCTTTTTTTGGGGAGGAGTATGATTAATGACCTACTGGTATTAATAAACATAAAGCCAATTCTTTTCTTGTTCCTTCAAGTCACATCTACTGTTTCTCGACCCTTGCTATAGGTCACTAGAAAAGGGAAAGCTAGTAGGACAAGAATTTTGCCAGATAAAAATAAGCAGCAATACCACAGAAAGAGTAAAATTCAAGCAAGTAGGGCAGGTGTTGATGCTTATACTTTGCAGGTTGCAACATACAGTTTTTTTACGAGGATAACTATGACAGTATACACACCTTGGGTTTGCCTGCTACTAAGTCCGGGCTTGAAGTGGCTAAACACATCCACGGTATAACATTAATAGCATTAGCTAATTACTCTCTTGGAATGGCCGTTCTATTTATGTTTATAAATAATATAAAGAATTTTTATATTATTATTGTCATTTATTTCATAGGTTGATATATCAAGCTTTTCATGAAAACTTGCTAGTATGGTATTGAAAATTTATACAGGATGACACATAAAATTAGAAGTCATCGAGTAATTATATCTATGAAAACTTGAGAAAATGGAAGGAAAATAAATATTGTTTAGCTAATTTCTCTTAGTCTATTACCCACTCTACTAATTTAGATGTGTAACAAGGTTTAAAAAATAATAACTACTGGTTATAAAAAGATTTACCTTGATGCTCTTTTCTTGCTTGGCACTCTCTTTTACAACTGTTATACCAAAGATGTGCTGCATATATTCTTGTCAATCTATACCTTTAATTATTAAATAATTTAAAATAAAACTTTCTACCCAAAAAAAAAAGGTTATTAATACAAGTCAAAGTATTCTCTTATTATATAAGAGAGATTGAGCAGCGACATGCCTACTTCAGTTAGCTTCGTGATTTTACTATATCACCCCTAATTAACTATTATAAGTCATCTAAACATTATAAAATTAATAATATTTAATTAAAAAAGGTAAAATAGACACAAAATAATAAATTAACTCTTGATGTTTTAAATTAACTTGACGTCTTATATGGAGCCCACTTAATTTTTTTTCAGAAGTAACTTTTATAGTAATTTTGTTATATCACTTCTAATTAGTTATTATAAGTCATTTATTAGAAAATAAATAATATTTAATAACAAGAATAAAATAGATATAAAATGATAAATTAAAAAAGGATAGATAAAGTATTTTCCAATAGTAATATCTGTGTCAAAAAGGGAGTATTCTTTTAAAAAATATAATAGAAAAATTTCAAAAAAAAAAGACTTTTAATAAGTTGATGACAAGTCTGCTTCAGCTGCTTCAACGTGATTTTATTATATCACCCCTAATAAATTACTATAAGTCATTTAAGTAGTAGAAAATTAATAATATTTAATTAAAAAAAGTTAAAATAGACACAAAATGATAAATTAACTCTTGATGTTTTAAATTAACTTGACGTCTTATATGGGGCCAACTTAAATTTTTTTCACAAGTATTTTTTGTAGTAATTTTACTATATCACTTCTAATTAGTTATTATAAGTCATTTAAGAATTAGAAAATAAATAATATTTTATTTAATAACAAGGATAAAATAGATACAAAATAATAGATTAAAAATGAATGAATAAAGTACTTTTCAATAGTAACATCTGTGAATATTTCAAAAAAACTGATATTCTTTTTGGGACGAATTTAAAACGAAAGTGTTACACATAAATTGAGAAAAATAAAGTATAAATATTGAGTCTGTACTAAGCACGGACGCCATACCACTAATTAGGAAAATGTACTACTTCCCACGTCCACTTTACAAATACCCTTATGCCCATCTTAGAGTTTGAACGAGAACATAACACCTAATGAAATATTTTTGAGCTTTATACTTTGGTAATTGATTAAGCAAAAAAATATTATTTCAAAAGTATTTTATATAATCTAAGCAAACACTCGCAGGGAAGGGTGGAGTGTAGGAACATAGGAGATGTTGGGATGATATACATACGAGGGTTGAGAGGAGACAATAAATGTAGAATGTTACTTATAAAATTTATTTTATCTACTTTTCTAAAAAAGTCATTTTCCTCATTTTTAAGAAATTTGATTTCCTAGAGGAAATGCTTCTCATAAATTTTGACTAACCAAACAAGAAAAAATTTAAAAATATTTTTCTTCATACTAAACACACCCTAGTTACGAATAAGATTTTTATCACATAATTGATTGTCTCCTCTCCATCCAAACATTCCACCCCACCCCACCCTCTGCCCCCAACCTATTTACCGCCTCCCCCTCTCGTGCTCCTTGGCCCCTGACCCCACACACCAACCAACTCCCCCACCACCTCATTTCATTTTATAGTGTTTGTCTAGATAATTGGATTATACAAATGCTTTGAGAATAATATATCGTGGTTATTAATTATAAAAAATAACAATTAAGTAAGAAAATTATTTATTTTGCAAAAAATAAAATAAAATTCCTAGACAAATACCTCTAGTTGCTAGATTAATTATTCAAAATAGTAGAAGAATGTGTTCTATTCTTTAAGCCTCTTGTTAATTGGTACTTTCGCTTTTGCACTCCATTCATTTAAATTCGTTTAATTTTGAAGTCCATCAAATTTCTTTTTTTCTTTTAAGAACTCTTTTAGTACAAACTTCATGGACTTTTGTAGGTGGCATAGACCAATAGCCATTAAAATAACAAGAAAACATTGAGCCCCATTATCAAGGAACCCTAGATTCAATTCACTTCACCAAGTTTTATTTTTCCTATTTTTCTTTTGTAAAATGAAGAAATATATCGTTCCATCCCCCCCCCCCTCCCCTACACCCCATAGTTTAGGATATGGTATCTATATGCAATTTATAAGAGACATGAACTCTTGAAACTAGACGTAAATTCCGTGCACCAACAAATCGAGCCTGCTAAAACACCTACTTTTTCTAGCATCCTCACTATAAGCTTGCGTTTGGATAATTCAATTTAAAATCATAATTTCATATGCCTAAATTCTCTCAAAAAAACATGATTTGGGATTTCAAATCACGATTCAATTTTTTTTAAAATGTAAATTTAACATATAAATTTATATTTTGTAAAAGAAAGACCTATCATTTTAAATTTTTTAAAAAGAACACTCATAGTCAGCATGAAGGAGATATGGATCAGGATGCTCCAATGGCATGGTATAACGAGATCAACAATAGATTGGGACGGTGAAATAAAGTGGGTTACAGACAACAGAAATGGGAAGGATACATGGGCTGAGGTGTACAGATTGATCCTGCCGAGCAGCATCTACTTCATTTGGCAAGAAAGGAATTGTAGAGTTTTCCACAACACACAACAAAGCATTGGCGAGTTGATAAGGCTAATGGTGCGAGAAATCATGTATCGAGGGGCTGGTAAGCCAATACTGGTAGGATTCTTGGAAAGTGAATTTTTATCCCTAGGTGATGTCTAGCATGTTGCTTTAGAACACTGAAGGATGGGACAAAGGGCACATTTGGATTGACTTATTTTAGGTGCTTTTAAGCTAAAAATAGCTTTTAAGCACTTTTGAAGTATTTGGATAAATTTAAAAAGTGCTTATAAGCACTTGGTTTTTGGCTAAAATGCTTAAAATAAGTCAAAAGCCATAAGTTAGGAATCCTAACTTATGATTTTTGACTTAAAATGCTAAAAAATAAGTCAAAAGCCAAAAGCTCATCCAAACGGGCACAATGTCCATCCCCAGTTCTTAATACTATGTAATGACCACTTGGTAATGAAATATAATGTTCAGTTACCAAAAAAAAAATATATTAAAGAATAACTAGTTACTATTATTGTTGACTAGTAGATCTTTATAAAATTATGTGTACTTGAAAGTTTATAATACCAAACATTTATTTATAAGAGGAGCATGAAGATATGCAATTTATCAATGTAGTGTCTTAGGATATTATGATATCCTATTTATGAACTATGATTTGCTCATCTGATAGTATTATATAAGAAATAAAAAAAATTTGCTAGTTTTCACAATTTATGATGCGACTTTCATGTTTATGAGAAAAAATATATCTTAAAAGATCCAAAATTGAATGTCTAAATAAAACATCAATTTCATATCAAATGATTTCATATCACATGTCCAAACGGGTCTTACACTCTGTTTGGATGATTGTGATGTATTATATTGTATCATACTGTATTGTTTTAATGAATACTATGTTTGGATAAATTGTATCGTTTTTCGTCGGATAATCTCACACATCAATAATTTGAAGGACAAACCTACTAGAAAAGTAGGGTATGAGGTAGAGGGTTACTATAAAAAGTAGAACAAATGACAAAATAAGATTTTTAAATAATAAGTGAAGGCAAAATGAGAATTTTTTTTAAGGTAACGACGCGATCCCACCAAATTGATTGTTTCATAAAATAAGATTTTTTGTAATTACCTAATAATGAAACTTAACGATACCATACAATAAAATATACTCATCCGTCTCAATTTATGATGTAGTTTGACTTAACACGGAGTTTAAGAAAGAAAGGAAGACTTTTGAAATTTGTGGTCTAAAATAAGTCATAGATTTTTGTGTGTTTGTAAATCATTTCATTAAGTGTAAAGTGGATATTTTAAAGTTAAATTGTTATTAAATATTGAAATGTATCATTTTTTTGTAGAATTAATTAAAAAAAAAAGTGTGTCATATAAATTAGGACAGAGGGAGTAAGTAACAAAGTGTGCTAAACATAGGAAATTTCCCATTTTCGTTGGCTTGTTGGCCATATACAGTAAACCCAATTTCTTAGGGCCCAATTGGGCTTGGCATATATCCCTTCATTTCCTATCCAAATCCTTCACTTTCTCTTCACTTTGTTTAACCTACCAAAGTGGCTGGGAAGGAAGATGGAAGAGAAAGTCAAAATTTTAGCCTTTATCGGAGCTGGTGCTTTATTGGGTTCTGCTGTTACTCTTGCTCTTTCCAAGTAATTCTCTAACCCATACAAATATATTCCTGTTTTTTTATTTTTTTTTAATTTTTTATATATATATAACATGGTGTCTTGCACAGCTATAATCAAAATTTGAAAATTGAAATTAGCTACTCGAGCCGAGTTAGGATGTAGAGGTAAGGTCTGTGAACACTCTACACTACTCAGATCCCACTTTTGGGACTACACTTGGTTTGTTGTTGTTATTGTAGAGCATTTATATTAGAAATCGCAGTGTATTTCTCAAAATAAGTAGTGGGGTATAGTTGTACTTGCACCTACCACTCAGGTAGAGGTTAGGTTTGCGGACACTCTGCACTCCCCAGATCCCGCTTTTGGGATTACATTGGGTTTGTTGTTGTAGTGTATTTATACTTTGATGTTCGCTACTGGAGCTGAGGGTCTCCTGAAACAGCCTCTTTAACTCCTCGAGGTAGAGGTGAGGTAGAGGTAAGGTTTGCATGCACTTTACACTCTTCAGATCTTGCTTTTGGGACTACACTGGGTTTGTTGTTCAAAAAAAGTAGTGGGTGCGGTTGTTCTTGCACCTACTACTTAGGTAGAGTTAAGGTCTGTGTACACTCTATACTCTCCAGATCCCACTTTTGGGGCTATATTGGGTTGTTGTTTTGTTGTTGTTGTAGTTGTGTATTTATACTAAAAGTCGGAGTGTATTGCTCAAAAGAAGTTGTGTGTGTGGTTGTACTTCACATATACTGCCCTAAAATTCTGGATTTGTCTAGTGAGGAAGAGGGAATTTTTCAGCAACTGATGAAGTTAGAATCTTTTTTAACACTGGATTAGCCTCTGTAAGAAAGAGGAAATTTTTCGGCAACAGATGAAGTTAGAATTTTGTTAACACTGGATTCGCTTCTGTAAGAAAGAGGGAAGTTTTCGGCAACTGATGAAGTTAGAATCTTGTATTTGATAGGAGGATTTGGAGGTCGCAGATTAGGATAGAAGGTTAGTTGGTAGTTGAGCATTGTTGTTGCTGCTCTCATTTCTGTATTCCCTTTTTCAAACTTCTTGAAAATGCTTTATTTTAAGTCAAGGGTTTATTGGAAATAAACTGTCCATCTCTACGAGGTAGGGGTAAGATATGCGTACACTCTACGCTCCCTGATCCCATTTGTGGAATTACACTGGGTATGTTGTTGTTGTATTTTTCAAACATAAGAAACACTTTTCTTGAGCAAAGTGTCTATTGGAAACAACCTTTCTATCCCACAAAGGTTGGGGTCGGATCTGCCTACATCCCCCACCCTTCCCAAACCCCTTTGCTGATGAAGTTGAATCTTTTTCACACTTGATTCACCGCTGTAAGAAAAAGAGAACCTTTCGGCAACTGATGAAGTTAGAATCTTTTTTAACATGTTTTATTATCTTGCTCATGGTTTTATCTACTTTAGAAGCTGGGAGTTGAACTCTGACGACTGTAAACTTTCTCTTGCAGAAGTGTTGGAAATGGGTATATAAGTGAAACAGTAAAATCAAATGGTACATTTCTGTTCTCTGTGGTTTTTTAGTTTATGCTTGTCTGGTTTAACATTTTTGTTCTCTTTGGTTTAACGTTGACTCTCTGATCAGAGCTTCCTGGATCCAAGTATAATGGAATGGCTACTCCAAACCCGTTGACTGATGAAGTAGTTTCTGAACAACTGACCAGGTAAGCCACACTTTTCCTTTTGAATTATATTAAGGAAAGAAGATTTTATTAATGAGGAAAGGAGTACAAGGAAGAAACTAGCTGTGACCAAGCCAAATAAATGGCAGTTGCAGCAATAGAGAACAGTTTTCCAGTCTCTTTTAAATTGAACAAGTGAAATATCATTGGGAAAATACCTATATCTCTGTTGCATAGAGGATAGGAAGAATAGCTCTATATCATACACGATGTACCGAGAGAAACTGACCTTGCCATGTTTTGGCATTTTGCTTTAACCACATTAAGGTAAAGAAAAATGATCAAACATTGCACGAAATGACCTTGCTCAGAATTGAAAACAGAGGTCACTTTGTGCTTGCAGTGTTCATTTTCTTTCTTTTCCTCACCATCATTCTCTCAGTCGTTGGTTCTTCTTAGGTGTATGATATGCGAAGTAGGGGAAAATGGAGATGTTGGGGTACTGAGAATTGATCGTATTGTCTATTTTCATCCTTAGATTTGATTCTAGAAGATAAAAGATCTAAAAAAATATTCATTTCAATTGACGTAATATTTGCAGATATATATATATCTATATATATAACAAATTATTCATGAAAACAAACATTTATCTAAAGTTAGACTTGTTTACCATGTGATCTCAAAGTAGAGCTCGAGATCAACACACATGATAAATAAACAAGCTGAACTTAACCCCAGGCTTCTTTGACGAACAAGTCAGCTCATTTACAGCTCTGTACATCCATGCAAGACATTGTTTCCATATGAGACACTGCGCTAATGGCTGTTGATGATGGTGACATTTGTATTTCTGCTCTTATTTTTGTAATCTTTTCTGGCCTACTGCTCTTAGGAATATACAGTTCTTTGGCCTTGAAGCCCAACAGAAGGTGACTGCATCATATGTTGTGGTAATTGGTCTTGGAGGAGTTGGAAGTCATGCTGCATCCATGCTTCTGAGGTCAGGGGTTGGAAGGCTACTTCTTGTGGATTTCGATCAGGTATGTCTTTAATGGCCATTTGATTCACTTATATGTTACTCTGCTGTAATCTCTTGCCAGTTATATTCTTTTGTCACCGACTATTCGAACATATCCATGCGTTTAGTTGTCATTATCCTGTTCCATTTTACAACGTTCCTTTCCTCTTTACACCCTGAAATTTAGGGATGTGGCATATAGTTAATAAATTACAAGAACTATGGATTATTGACATTCTACTAAGGACTTGGATACCATAATTACAATTATTATGAAAAATTAAGCCAAAAATTATGTTCCGTGGTATTATACCTGATCATTGGATCCTCAAAGTTAGACTTCTTGTTGATTTGTGCATGACTAGGAAGAAAAAAGGAGGGGGTGGGGGTTAAGTATTCCTTCTGCTAATGTAGATAGTTCCTTTTCGTTTCCCATCTATAGTTGATCTATATGGTATGGACATTGACATTGATGTGGAGGCTATCCATCAAGGACAAGTGTTCTGCACTATTGATAGTTCTGGACTGGGAGAATAGTTCTGAACTCGAAATAATATGGACACGAGATCTAATTGAATCTTTTGCTTAGCTCCCTTTAAGCTGCTAATCTCTCTCATAGAATTCTTCATGTTGGTTTAAGACATATGAATTGGATGTCTGAATATACATCCAATTTGCATATTCCAATACAAGGAAATTACAAAGATTTGGAATCCATGGGATGCTGCATAAGGTACTTAGCTATTAAATTGGAAGTGCTTCAACATTTAGAATAGGACGCTCCGATGCTGCATCTCAATCAATATCTAAAATCATCCCACTTTGTTGTAGCTTGACTTAATTGCGAGTAGGACAAGCTGGCATTGCCTGATATTAAAGGGTATAGAAAATCACAATACTGTTCCTTTAAACCTTCAATTTTAGTCACGAAAATTTGAATGTTAAGTTGTAGGTTGTGCTATCTAATAGTAATGTGATTCAGCTATTCTGTAGAGATTATGTTGTAATGTAGATCACCAAATTAATTTAACTTTAAATCTTTGGACCCAGCTATATTTTGAATTTGCTTGCATTCACCGTATGTTTTATCAATGAAATCCTTTACTTACTGAGAAATATTAAAAATGGAAAAGAAAAGAGAAGTCTTTGGGGGAAAGAAAGATGAGTCTGAAGAATGAATGATATCTCCTCCATGCAATTTAAGGGTCATTCATCATGTTGTATGTGGACATGATTTGTGCTAGTTATATAGGCTTTGTAAAAGAAATGTTGCCTGCATGTTTCTGAATATGTGATGTCTGCTAATAATGTTGAAGGTGTCAGTCTCCTCATTAAATAGACATGCTGTTGCCACAAGAGAGGATGTTGGTACCTCGAAAACCCTATGCCTTAAGAAGCACTTCCAATCAATTTTCCCAGAGTGCCATATAGATGCAAAAGTTATGTTATATGATTCATCATCTGAAGAAGAAATTCTGTCTGGCCATCCTGACTTTGTCCTTGATTGCATTGATAATATCGACACAAAGGTAGGTTGTTTATGCGTTCCTTCGCTCTTTGTTGCTGCCTCCTTTTATGTAGCAATTTCTTACTGGCCTAGTGTCCTATTATGAGCTTTGACCTGCATGTTGGGTAGAATGATTCTCATTTTAACAGTTTTATTGCCTCTTTCCAAGACTACCTTGGTTTTTCTTTTCTTTTGTTTTTTTGTCTAACTAGAACATACTGCCCTTTTTGTCTTCATCACCCTTTTATCTCCTTGTGGAAGGGGGTGATAACTTTTTCTTTCCATGTTCTCTGTTTTTATTTTAAACATTGTATGCGACGAATAAGGTTGATCTTAATGTTCTTTCCTCTATGGAAGCAACTTCTCTAATAATGATTTTCCAGAGCGCAATTGAGTCCAGTAACAGTTTGGAACATTTTTTATTTTTTTTTGGTAATTATAGCAGTCCCATTACTTGTGTTATTTGGATTAAATCATATGATCCCCATTGAACCAGAAGATTCTTTTTACGCTGTCTTCATTATGAATTCATGAAAAATGACCTAAGAGCTTGTCACTTATGAATATTAGTTTATGCAGTTTATTATAGAAATGGTTAGTTTCTTTCTCTTCTGTCTTGGTAAGTATTTGAGATAACAATTAAGTGATGCATAGTATGCTAAAGCTTTCAATGGAATTATTAAATTAAAGGCGTGGCTATTTAAGATCTTGTTTCTAATTAATTATTGTTCTATCCAACTCCTTTTGAATCTTTTTCAGTTAGGAATTTTTGCTATGTTATATTTTGTAGGTGGCACTTCTTGCTGCATGTGTTCGAAGAGGTTTGAAAGTTTTATCTGCAACCGGAGCTGGAGCAAGGGCTGATCCAACAAGAATTCGTGTGGCTGACTTAAGAGAATCTACCAATGATCCTCTATCTCGATCTGTAAGTAATTTTGTGGAGCTTTCTCGCGCTATACATGCAGCATGTAGAGTTTTCAGATTTTTAGCTCCACATTCTATTACTGATTCAATTTTTTTATTGAAATGAGCATCGACTTGCTTTATCCACCAGAGTTTTTTTTTTGAAACTGGTAACTTTGTTATATATATCTTTAAACAAGTCAGTACGAAGGTTGTACAACAACCATATCTACATGAAGCCTTTCAAAAAGAAACTATGATCCTATATCTATAATGAGTCTACAACATCAATAATAGAAACAAGATCATTAGTGAAGATGTGATTACAGCAAAGACGCAGGATTGGAATAAAGTTTAGCTTAATCTTCTGTATACTATTTTCTATACTCTCAAAACACCCGGAGTTTCTTTCCTTCCAAATTGTCCACCAGATACTTGCAAGAACAATTCTCCATCTGCTTCTGCACTTATACTGTAATCCAGCCTGTTCCCAGCTAAGAAGTGCCTCTGAAAATCTTCTAGGCATGCACCATAATGTTCTTAAATTTAAAAATAATCTCCAAAGCTGTCCGGTTATTTTGCAATGTAAAAATAGACGTCTCACTGTCTCTGCTGTCTCTCCACACAAGTAACATCTGGGACACAACTTTATCCACCAGATTATATAATAGATAATTATGACTTCTTCAAAATCTCTTGGTTGGAGATGAGAACAGTCCATCTTCCAAATTTTTGAAGCTAAATGAGCATGGTATGGAATCACCTGGCTTACTGGATAGCGCTAAAACACTTCTACAACTCTATGTTTGAGGAAATGAATTTCTCCAGTAATACAACTACTTTTCCATATATTGGAATGTATTCTTAAAGCCTGTAAGAATAGTCTACCTTGATATTTCATTCGCTTGAAAGCCGATGCACTAAAAAAACTTAATCTCGCATTTTTAACCTGGGCTACATGCTGTCGACTGTATTATGTCATTAGAATCTTAAATGACTTTCTAATCTTGTAGTAAACTCTATCATAAAATGGAAGAGTTATAAGTTCAATACTGGTGTATTATTCTTGGGAATATTCAGGAATCACAGTTGGACCATGCATATCAACAACATTCACAATGTGATCCCACAAATGGGGTTTGGGGAGGGCGGGGTGTATGTTGACTTTAACCATATCTTTGTTGGGGTAGAGAGGCTGTTTCTGATAGACCCTTTGCTCAGCAAAAGCGCTTTTCAAAAATATGTTTTGGAAAATACGAGAGTAAAAAAGCCATGATGAAAATACAAGATTCTAACTTCATCAGTTGCCGAAAACTTCCCTCTTTCTTACAGAGGTGAATCCTGTGTTAAAAGAATGTCCAACTTCAACAGTTGTAGGCAAATCAGTTGCTGAAATATTCCATCTTTCTTACAAGGTGGATCCAGAATTTTAGGTGAGTAGGTGCAAAGTACAATCGCATCCACTACTTCTTTTGAGCAATCCATTCTGATTTTTAGTATAAATATACGATATGATTTCAAATCTAGTCGGTGTATTTGCTTTGCTGTCTAATTAAAAGTATTGTTTTCATTGTTGTCCATTTCTCTTGTTTACTTTGAGTTGAATTACTTGAAAAATAATTGAGCAGGTAAGACATCGTCTGAGAAAAGATCATGGTATTGATGGTGGCATTCCGGTGGTATTTTCTCTAGAGAAACCCAAGGCAAAGCTGCTTCCCTTTAAAGGGCCAAGCGGAGAAGAAGAAAATCCTTCAGATTATCAAGTATGAATTTAACCTTTTTGAACTATTAAATTTGGCAATTGCTATAAAGAAGTTACCAGAATAGGCACATTTCACAAAACTTTAAACTGTATAAGAAAAGGTCACTCTTTTTCCTATATGTTACATAATGATAATATTCGTCTCTTAATCTGGAAAAGAATTACTTGTTGAGCATTTTCTAAAATTTGCAATATGGATATCAGATTGTGCCTGGATTTAGGGTTCGCATCATTCCAGTTCTGGGGACCATACCTGCAATTTTTGGGCAAGTCATGGCTTCCTATGTTGTGACTCAACTAGCTGGATTGCAAGTCCAGATGGAACCAGTGGTGAACTTTGATACGGATCACTACAAAATCCTCCATCAACGCCTTATTGAGCATGAAGAGTTGCTATATGGCACATCCATGCACGTGGAGGTACTAAGTCCTGAACTTGCACTTTCTATTTGCTTGCTTGAAGTCATCAAGTTAGGAGCCGCAAAGCTAATTCTCAGATTTTTCTTTTTCTTTTTATGGGGACATTGTTTATCGATGCAAATATCGCTATTTTTTTCTTAAAGGAATTAACCTGCAAACTGATGCATGAAACAGAACATGATGTTTAAGGATGTGAAGTTATAGTTTCTATAGTTTTTTTAAAACTTCTATTTTTTGGGTCCTGGGCTGTGTGTACTGAATGTGACAGTGTGCCTAATCTATTTTCTTCTTTTAATCGAGTAGGCAATGGTAGTGCGTGTTATGGATTGTGTCTAATCCAGTGGTAGTGGCATGTCTTTTCTAAATTGTCCCCTCCCACACCCCTGACCTGGAAACGAAGCATTATAGATCATATCAGGGACTAGCTCTCATGTGGACGTAAGGTGCCTGTAGCAGTGGATCTTCTCAACTTCCACTTGAGCTGGTCTTGTTTCCTTTATTGCTTGCTGATAGTTGCATCACGCTTTCTTAAGATAATTTGAAATTACCCAAAGGAGTGTTTATATGCTTCTTTGAATCTAGACATATATCGAGGCTCATTCTATTCTAAGTAGGCGTTCGGACATGCGATTTCATCTCGTGATTTGAAATCATGAGATGAAATCAGCGTTTGGACATGCGATTCAATGCTGATTTCATCTTATGATTTCATATCATTGAGATGAAATCCCAAATTCTCCAAAAAGCTTGATTTGGGATTTCATATCATGATTTGAAAATTTTCAAATACAAAAATTGACCCGCAAGTTTATGTTTTGTAAAAAAAAAAAACTCCGCTATTTATATCTATCAATTATTTATTTCATATATAAATAAAAGTTATAGTTCATATTATTATTCTTTAAATCATTTATATCTCATATAACCATTACTTTCACCAACATAAAATTTATTATTACTTCAAACCAACTCCTACTTTGCCATTTATTATTCACCAAATTCATTATTTTTTACCAAGAAATGGCTCAAGTAACAATGTTGGTTCGTATTCTCGGTTATTTGATCGAGAAATGCAAGCTCAACGTGAGAAGATTGTCTGTACTACGTGTGAGGATCATATTAAAGAGTAGTACACTACAACTGATGTTCAATTTTGTACTTTTTTTGTTGAACTAAAGTTTGATCAATAAATGTTGTATTTTTTTAGAATAGCTTTGTGATAATGTATTATACTTTTGTTATAAACTTTTGCTTACTTGGTAAGATTGAATAAAGAATTGGGGCAATTTTGATAGTTTTCACAACTTATGCGATTTTTATGTTTATGAGAAAACATACAACATAAAAAGTCCAAATTGCATGTCCAAACAAAACTTCAACTTCATCTCATGATTTCATCTCACATGGCCAAATGGGGCCTAACAGTGGAAGTTTCAAACTGAAAATGTAATTGTTTGAGGGAGAGCAGAAACAATGTGCTTAATCAGACTATCAGTAAGTCTATAGAGTTCATCTGTATTTCTGCACCAACTTGGGCCTCTTGTACGTTAATATATCAACCTATAGCAATTAAGATAAGAAGTGTAAGATCTTGTTGTACGAAATGATCAAAGTTCTTAAGGTAGTAATGAAGGTGTCTATAGTGGGATAACTATTATTTGCAGTAATCTCAATTGTATCCACTGTTGACTTGATGATGATAGCAAACAACATCAACAGCATACCCAGACATTTCCTAAATAATTGTAGTACAACATTGGTGATGAATTTGGAAGTGCCATGATCTTCCTTTATAATGGGCAAAGATAATATTTTCCCATTGAGCGTGTATGAAACATTGCTTGTTGCTACTGTACAACATCAATTATATAAATGAAATGCTGAATTTATCTTGCCAAAATATGAGCAATAGTTGGATGTAAGATCTGAATATACTGAGTTCCTCTTAGTAGTTTCGGATAGGTTAAAAGAAATATTCATTTTTTAATTTCTTTTGCATGCTATTTCAGTCTGTTAGTCAGAATTGTGAAACACATTTTCATCTCTGTTTTATCACTCTTTAAGGTGGATGTTGAAGAGGTTATGTATATTGCCAAAGAGTTGTGGCATGGGAGAAGCGCAAGAGACCTATCTAGTAAAGATGTAGGGTGTGCAATGTGGCGCTCAGTGAATGAATTGATGCTTGTGAGGTATGTATGCTAAGCCTAATATGATGGAATGACCATGTATTCTCTTCAGTATCAGTCCTCTGGATGAACTGAGTCTGAGATAGGCAAACACGAGATCTTTTCAATTATGATAAAAGAGATTGTCTCATATTTCTTTTCATTGATAATGTAATATATATTGGTAAATTGGGGTAATGAAACCACCTGTATACAAGTAGTACAGCAAAAGTAGAAACACCATGTTTCTCTAAAAAAGACATCCAATCATCTATATGCCTCATCACTATTTCTTTTTGTGAAATATGATATTCATGTTCTGGAGGATATAATATGCCAACTTCTTCTATTAATGTGCTGGAATCCATTTTCTTTTATAAGATTGTCACATACTGTTTCTTCTCTTTGTTTCACGACTAACTAATAATGATTTTTCATTCAACTGAATATGGGAAATCCTGAATACAAGATGTATAGTGGTAAATGGACCACACAATATATATTCGACAAATGTTATCCACTCATCCATACAAGTTTATGCATATTGCTAGTATTTTGCTTGAAGTTGCTGTTCTTTCTTGTATCTTATGTAGAAGGATGACACTTTCACCCTATAAAGTTCATGATTACTATTTTATTTCCAGATGCTGTGTCATTGCAGAAAATTTCTTAAGCATCATTTTGTAAAGTGGTCATCATGACTATTACGTTTAGCAATGTCTAACTTTCTGCCTCTCAAATAGTGCATTGCTTGCTTTGACATCTTTTTAGGTGGGATAAAACAAAGCCAGCCTCAGTTTCAAATCTAATCCTGCTAAGATTCAAGGAGGTATGTTTCTTGATTCATAATAGGTACATGTGTAAGTAGACTAAAACATTCAAGGTGTTGATGTCATGAAGTAATTGTCTGAACTTATATTACTTATCCCACAAAATGACTTGTGAAACTGGATACTCAAAGGAGGTTCTTTCTGTTTAATGAAACTATCGTAATTTTTTCTGCATTATAAACTGTAATAGTCTTCTTTTGCTATTCTCTGGTTAAAGGCTGACGAACACGAGTCAAGGTCATTGGAAGATATAAAGGAAGAAGAACCAGAATTTTTTGTTAGGGTGACAACTGTGCTGAAGCGAGCAGAACTGGAGTTTTGCTTTTAAGAGGCACATGTATCAAACGGCTACAAGTGCAGGCTGATTCAGAGATTTATTTCAGGTATTTATGCTCGGATAGGAACATTTTACTTGGCTCCCCCCTTTGCCAGCAAGTTCCTGTATCACAATGCCCAAGATGTCAATGGTGCAAAATTTTGTCTCGCAGGTTCATTAGGATGGTTCAGGAGACCTGAAAATCTCAGACACTAACAGAAGTGAAACTCAAAAGCCGTCTGAAGTGAAAATCATCAAGGTTTTGAGTCTTGTTTCTTAATGATATTTAGAATTCTTCGAGGAGTAAACGTGGAAGTCGCTGAACACTCTGACCATATCAAAAGCTTATTTAGGGATTTCTTTTTGTTTTTCTGGAAGGTTGAAGGGTGTGTTGGGGCCAGGGGTGGGGGGTGGGGATGCTAATGGGATATAGAATTATTTTAACACTTCTATTTTTGGTATAACTGCCCTAAATACCAAATGTCTATCCTCAGAATGAAGGCCAATTGCAAAGATTTGCAAGTTTTGATTTAGGAGACAATTACCTCAACAACACATTCCCCATGTGGTTGGTTGAGAACTCTGCCAGAGCTGCAAGTTTTAAGCTTGAGATCTAATAAATTATATGGATTCATTAGAACTTCAAGAATTGAAAACATGTTTCCACAACTTTGAATTGTAGATCTATCTTACAATGTCTTATCGAGAAACTTACCTACAAGTTTGTTTCAATTTGAAAGCTATGAGGTCAATTGATCAAACAATGAACTCACGGGAATATCTTGGAGAAGGATATCACCAAGATTGGACAACAATTGCAATCAAGGGAGGGGAGCTTGAACTTCTTAGAATTTTTGACTGTTTACACCATTGTTGATCTTTCAAGTACTAGATTTGGAGGGCATATTTCAAATATTATGGGAGGTCTCATTGCACTTCTCGTGTTGAATCTATTTCATACTGAGTTGTAAGGTCATACACTATCAACACTCGGAAACTCAATTGAGGTTAAATCTCCTAGTGATGATGGTATATGACCTTGCAACTCATTATGAGATAAGTTCAACACGTGAAGTGCAATGAGATCTCCCATAATACTTGGAATTTGCCCTCAAATTTGTTACTTAAAAGATCAATACTGGTGAAAAACAGTCAAAATTCTAACAAGTCCAAGCTCCAGTCCCTTGGTTACAGTTGTTATCCAATCTTGGTAATATCCTTTTCCAAGATATTCTTGTGAATTCCTTGTTTGATCAATTGACCTCATGACTTTCAAATGTTGAAACAAACTCGTCGGTAAGTTTCTCGAGAAGACATTGTAAGAGAGATCTACGATTTAAAGTTGGGGAAACATGTTTTCAGTTCTTGAAGTTCTAATGGATCCATACAATTTATTTGATCTCAAGCTTAAAACTTGCAGCTCAGGTAGAGTTCTTCCCAACCACATGGGGAATGTGTCATTGAGGTGATTGTCTCCTAAATCAAGAACTTGCAACTCTTTGGAATTGGCCTTCATGTTGAAGATTGTCTCCATTCAGTAAAGAAGCTTATTTGATCCAGAAAGATGTTTTTGCCATATCAGTGTTGTACTAATACACTTCTAACTTAATTTTCTTATATAATGTCAATAGAAGTAATTCTTTAAAGCATTTGATGTTTTAAAAACATTCAATTTTTTGTTTTTAACATGTCAATGACTTCTCCCCAGCAGGATTACTGAAGTAATTTGAAAGTAGAATTTAGCATCTGGTTAGTATGGTAGTTATAACATTTGTTAGTTGGACCTTTCTATTCACGACTTTGCCAATTGAACCCTTATTCTCATTGAAACACGACAGTTTAATGTTTAAACCCCTTTTGACTTCATGTGTACTTCAAACGCACACTGAAATTGACAAAACAACTTATTTTTCTACTTTATTTTAAAGTTTCCGATATTTTTTTTCCTCTTCATTATCTCTATCCTTGACCACTTCTCTCCATTCCGTCCACCACTGTGAACTCCTTTCCTCCATTGATGACATCAAACCACCACTAGAATACCTTAATATTCTCTAACAATTTTACAGAACAACTTAATTTTGCCGGAAAATGGATCGGACATGGAGTTCACTGGTAATTGAGATCGATCGGAGCAAAAGACTATATTATTATCCACCTCAGTTATACTTAATGATATTGAACCTGTGATTTCGCAATTGAAAACAAAATCAACTATATATCCATTTTCATACACGGCTGCTCAGATATTTTATAATGCTCAGGCGCAATGAGGGTCCAAAAGTGGTGCCATGGTCGTAAAAATCACCATAAAAATCTGGGGGCGTATCCTGGGAAGGGTGAGGGGAATAAATAGAAAAGAGGGGGCTGGAGAAGAAGAGAGTATCGAAGGTGGGGAGATGGGGGGGCTAGAAGAAGAAGAGGGGAGTGAAGCTTCTTTTTTTTTTTAAAAAAAATTATTATTGTATTCAGTTATAATTAATATTTTTTAAATGTAAAATATTATATTCACTTGCTTCTAAATGTGTATAAGTCCGGGCATCTTAATGCCACATAAGTTCGGTCAATGGTCAGAGAGGTTTAAAGTGTTGTGTTTTAACGAGTGTAAGGATTCGGTTAAGTCGTGAGTAGAAGGGTTCAGCTGACAAATAGAGCCAAGTACAAGGATCTCCTAGGTCATTCCGCCTTCTAAATTCAATATACTAGAATTGAAGTTGGTTCATGTTTAAAACCTCCTTCGAGAGTGCCTGCATAGTGAAACATTATCCCTTCCAACACTGGAAAGCCAAGCAAAGTAATGAACCTGACTGATTACGCTCGAAAAGAGCTCATTGTTGCATTACAACCTTTTTTTCTCCCTTTAGGGTTTATCCGAAAGAAGATCCATTACTTTTTGGTTGTGAATAATTGAACCGATTGGCTAAATCCTAGCGAGTGCACAAAGAGGACCATTACAACAGGATATCAGGACATGTTCAACTTTCATTTGAACGTCACTCACAAGATTGTGAGATATTGTTGTCAAACAAAAACTAAGACCTATAAAGTACTGTTGCCTACTTTTTATTTAGGACTCTAGCTTGTTTCATAATGTTCATGTGATTTTGGTAGAGTTTTTGACAAGAACATGTGATTGTTGTATTCAAATTTATGAGTGGAAAGCTGTCATTGCCTCATTTTGGTCAAGAGTATCAACTTTTTGGTTGTCCCAATCATTTTGACCAAAGAGGTCCTCGGTTTGAGCTATGGTATGGAGAAAATTCTGGTATAGATTGCTTCCCTTGTTAATTGGCCTCACGCAATGCAAAACCGGATTACTTGGACCCCAAAACAGGTACCAAACATCTGGTGGGAGAACCCCACCCCCTAAATAAAGCATAAGGGCCACATTAAAGCAACTTCATTTCGAAAAGCCTAAGCTATTCATGGACTTTTCTAGTCCAATTGTCTAAAGTGTCGAGATTTTATCTAAAAGAGAACAGGATACTTGAGAATATAAACTCAGTGAAGCAATGGTTAGCATTAGCAAGGTATTATGGATTAGAAGAGTTAGAGCTCGTTTGGATTGACTTATTTTAGTAGTTTTAAAGTATTTTTGTAGTGTTTGGATAAAATAAAAAAGTACTTTTAAACACTTGTTTTTAAGTTGAAAGACAAAAATAAGCCATAAACCCTTCCAAACAGGCTCTTATAATTTTTGAATTTTGCAATGTATGCTTGTAAGGGTCATTTACAAAAACTTTTTCTTCGGGCATAAGTATATATTTTCGTATCATTATACCACTTAAGTTATGCGCAAGCTCTTAAAGAATTTATGCCCCATTAGACATAAGCTCAATTGCTAAAGGTAAAAATTAAAGATCAATTTACTTAAAGGACAAAAATTAAAAATCAATTCAATTGTAAGGTCAAATCCTGCAATTTAATGTAATTGTAATGAGTATAAAGAAGATTGGATTCAATAGACAATGCTTAACACTTCATGGGTAACGACTGGTGTGTTGGCAGTGAATTAAAAAATCGATTATGTATTATTTTGTGCTAGTGATTGTTCCATTTTTAGTATGTATTGTCATGCTTCTTTTTTTTTTTTTTCCCGTATTTTTACATGGTTTCTTCACTCCGTTGTTTTTTTCTTCAAATTGCTTTATCATGTTTTTTATTTGAGTCGCGAGTTTATCGGAAATAGTCTCTACCTTGTAGGAGTAAGGTCTGGTACGCACTACACTTCCTACACTTTTATAAAATTACTCTGAATATGCTGTTTGAACAAAATAAATATAAAGAAAACAAAGAATGAATTCTTCCAATTCAATGTGTAATATGTAGTACATCTACACGATTTGTTTTTAGTTCGAATGCTTCAAATTAAATAATGTAACTTCATAGAATAAACATAGTCTATCTTCATTAATTCGATGCCAAAAACAATCATCATATTGAGAACCTTCGCGATGACTTCCTCTTACCATTTCTTCGAAATTGTCTGTTTATAGCACGATTGACGTTCCGATTATCGTACTACATGTTACTTCAATGGTTGGATATAAAAAACGACCAATGCAACAATCTTTTGCGTCATATATCCTAAAATCGGAAGTTATATCATTATGTTTGTAACTTCTACATGCATTTACGAATTTATTATATTTCATATGTTCCGAAAATAACATTTTTTTTTGTGTGTGTTTTTGCATTAATAAGTATGAGTTGTCTTGTCAACTAGAGTTTTATAAGTACTACTCCCTCCGTTCCATTTTATGTGGCAAACTTTCCTTTTTGATCCATTTCAAAATAAATGTCACATTTTTTTATTTGGTAACTTTTTAAAAGCACAATTACTCTTTTACCCTTAGTCCCACTTATAAGGTTCCACTTAATTAAAGATAATAGTAGTACATTTTTAATAAAGGTCAATTTGAGAAACATCACCAAGCCTTTTCTTATTTCTTAAACTCTGTGCCCGGTCAAAATATATCACATAAAATGAGACAGAGGGAGTAATATTTTCCACACACCATATTTTAATATCCATACGATTCAATGAAACTGATTTAATCGAACATACTTAAAACCCATCCCTTACGAGGGCCCTCTTGAAGAAGTAGGATAAGCACTGTACAAAATGCATTTATTAATATGAGAATGGGTTGATAGAAAGTAATTATAAATGTGGTCCAAAGTAATTAAAATTATTTAGATATTTACATTATATCAAACAATTTTATTTTAGTAATTAAAATTAAAATAACTTATTCGCAAGCAGTGTAATGAATTCAAGATACTTATCTTACGTACACATATTTATTGCTTAACCATAATTAAGTTATACATATTCTCATTTTAATTCATTTTAATTTTAATTGTTAAAGGGCAGCTCGATACACTAAAACTCCTAATATGCGCAAGACTTCGGAGAAGAGTCGAAACATAAGGGTTTATTGTAAGCAACCTTACTCTGCATTTCTACAAGAGGCTGCCTCATTTTAATTGTTAACTAGTAATATTAAATTGCTTGGTTTGATCTAAATACTAGGTGCAAGTACATATTTACTTTCTATTTTTAACTCCATATTAATTTTAGACACACAAAAAAAATAAAAATCTTCAAAGAAAAGTGGACTAGTCTGAAACTATAATTACCATAGACAACCTATGAATTTTCTCTTTAAATTAAATTAAAAGTCAAGATTTTCATTAGTTGCAGAAACGAGAAAAAAATAGAAATATTTTTATTTATATTTAAAGATATGAGAATACAAATTTGATGTTGTAATCAAAATTATTTTATTATTTAATAATATACTGAAATCTCCAAGTTCTACAAATAGCCTTCGATACTTCATCTTCTTTTGTTTTCTGTTCGGATCCGCATTAGGCGGTCTAACTAGATCCAAGTTCACAGTGGACACTTTCAATATGATTTTCCATTTTCAAATTCGAACCCAAAATCGTTGATTAACAGCAGAGAAATCCCAACCATCCTATTATAATCTATGTTAATCTTGATAATTCATCTTAGGTTCTCTCATTCAACTTCTATCTCCTCTCTATAATGTAGCATAATATAGTAATAGATACAAAAGCATTGTTTTATTCTATTTTATTTATTTTGGGAACCCAACATCAAATATGACAAGAATCATCAGAATTTCACCTTAAAAATCTATGACATCCATACTAAATTTTTCTCACAGGGTTTTGGCAATTTGTTTCCCTAGACATCATAGGTTGGGTCCCTAAAATAGACCTAAGGAAAAAAATTTGGAACAAAACATAATAAGATAATATTGTTCATTGAACCTAGATAAAAAAGATGTAATTGCATGGGGTGGGATAAAAAAATATTTTGTTGTCATTATATAATATTGTTTGAAATTGTTAGACAATACCACAAACATTTTGTGAATTTGTCTAAACCATTTGCTATATTATAATATAGAAGTATATATCCTCAGAATCAAAATTAATTGTTGATAGCACATGAATAACTTCCAAGATTTTTATTGTTAAAATAACTCTTGCAGTTGCTTTCTTTGGCAGTAATTAATGATATGCAAAGCCAAAGTTAGATGGAATTTATTAGGAAAGTAAATTCCATTGACTTCTTATGCTGGTTCAATGCATCAATTTCTGTCTTATAGAGGGTGTAAGGGCTTGTTTTGGAAAGCGATCCTGATAATTGGATTTGGTGTAATTGGGTGTAATTACATTGTCTGACATATTTAGTTGGCCAGGTAATTACTTGGTGAGGACATAATTGGGTGTAATTGGCATGGGTAATTACACTCTTCAATTCACAAGGGAGAGCTGTAAATTATTGGTAATTACATAATGTAATTACAAACTGATTACTTTTTAATTTCTTTCTTTTATTTCTATTTTTTTTTTAATTCTTTCTATTTTTATTATTCGAATATTTTTTTAAAAATATTTTTTATTTTATATTATTTATATTTCATTTCCTTCTCATTTTCCAACCTTTGCTTCTTGTGATTCCATGCAATTTTTCGTATTATCTTTTTTTATTTTTTTATTTTATGTTTATTTTTTCATTTAGCATAATTTAGTTAGTATTCTAATTTTTAAATTAAGTAGAATTCATTGTTGAATTATAGACTTAGGTTTTTCTTTTCTTTTGAATCATATTTACGTTATGTTGAACTTTGACGTAAGAGTTTTATTTATTTATTTTGAATTTTGAACTTACGTTATATTTTCACTTTCAATTTATTTGTTTTACTAGTATTGACATGATATTTCACATTGCAAGCCATTCATTTTTTAGTTAGAATAGATAGATTATCTTTTTGTCAAATATTTTAATAATTTTATGACATTATATTTATAATATTAATCCTTTTGTCAAACATGCATTTCATGATGTTCTTAAAAATCATGTACTTTATGTTTTTATGATTAATTTAATTAAAATATACTAGTTTGAAAAATATAAATCCATCATTTTTTATAAGAACATATGTTTATTAATTAATATATTTCAAAAGACAATATATATATATATATATATATATATATATATATATCATATTTAATTTAATATCATTTATAAAGGCCCTTATTTGTCTAATATAAATTTTTAGTTTTTGATAATTAAATTTTATTTTAAAAATTGAATATAACCATGTAATTACACTTTTGCAGTCAAACAATACACTTGTAATTACACTGTGGCAAACAAATAGGTTGGCGTAATTACTAGGCTGGTAATTACTACCCTAGTAATTACATCAATTCCAATTACCAGATGACTTTCCAAACAAACCTTAAGTGTTTGATTATAAAATATAGGGGATCTATCCGTAACTGAATTATACTCTCTCCGTTCCACAATAAGTGAATTGTTGAGGTAATGCACACTTATTAAGGAAAGGAAATTAAGACATAAATTAGATATTACTTTACATTTTTGCCCTTTTTAATAAATTGTCAAACTACTCTTAAAAATCCAAACAATAAGTAAATAGGAGCAACTAAGTTTCTTGAATTCATCACATAGGAAATCCAAATGAAGGGTAAACATGGAAAAAAATTCCAACATTACTCTTGAAGATTAAGTAATTAACTTATTATGAAACGAAGGGAGTAGTACAATGGTGTTCAGTATCGTAAAATCTTTATTTACCTTCTTTTTTTTCAGAATTCACGAGGTTTCTACCGCTAATACTATTCTTTCATTATTCAAGAAGTCCAAAAAACAGGGTCTTTGCATGGTAATGAACGTCTAAATTCTGGACTTGTGCTTAAAACAATTATATTTAGGAGTTAAATATATATTTTAGGACTGGCTTTCATAACTAAGAAATCGCGTGAGTTCTTTTGCTAAACACAATAAAATGAAGAGGAATTTGTATCATTTGAAATTGTTTTTTTATCAAATGTTTTTTTTCTTTACATTTCATTCATAGGTATTTTCTTGTTTTATAGTGGGCAAGCGGTGCGCTCGCCGATTCACAAATTTATACCATTGCTAGAGTCGGCTCTACCTATTGACAAAATAGACAATCGCCTTAGGTCCCAAATTTAAGAGGCCTCAATTTTTTAATAATAATAATAGATTATAGATCTTTAATAAAAAAATATTAAATACTATTTGTAGAAAAAATCAACTTCTTATATAAAAGTAAAGAATTATTAGAAGAAGTTTAATGTATTTAAAGTGCTATGTCTCAAAAAAGATTAAATGCATTAATTATATTAACAGAAAAATAATTATTGAAGAACTCAACTATAAAAAAATATTAACTACTTTGCATCTCAAAAAAATTTAAAATATAGACTTTATTAAAAAAAATAGTATTAATTTTTTAAAAAAATTTAAGGCCTTTGTTCGATTTTCGCCTTAGACCATCGATGAACTTGAGCCGCTCATGTGCTAGACCTAATTATAATTTTCTCATTACTCAAAGCCGTTCAAAAGACAAAACTCCAGCATTATGAGATCATCTAAATTTTGAATCCGTCACCCCGTTAGGTTTTGGGATCTAATATTCAAAACCCTAAAAATAGTTGAATGATTTGATTGATGTCTCCAGAAAGGAAGGCAAAAACATTGAATTGATACAAATGAACCTGCCATGGTTTGTTGAATGCATTCATTTTCAAAATTATTGATTGCATCTGTTGATGAGTTGCACACTGACATCTGCCACTTCATCTGATTTCCTAGTACATCTTTTGACAAAAATATATAAAAATAATAATTACTCTTTTTATTCCAAAATAAATATTTTTTTAGCAAAAAAAAATAAAAATCCCAAAATAAGTGCTCCATTATTTTAAAAATTCAAGATAAAAAATAGTAATTATTTTCACTTATATCCTTATATTAAAAAATTATTTCTTCTAAATAGTCATTCAGTTCCAAAATAATTGAATTTCGCTTTTCGAGAGTCAATTTGACTAACTTTCAAAGCTAAATTAAATTAAATTATTCAATATTTAAAATTAAAATTTAGATTCAAAAACTATACAGAAAGTACTATAAATTATAATTTTTCTCATATAAATACGACGATGAAAAAAATTATATCTTAAATTGTTGGCCGAAATTAATATCATTTGACTCTCACGAAGGAAATTGTGACAAATATGCATTTTCAAATTGAGAGGATAATGCTCAGTTCTCAATAAACATCTAATAAATAGGGGAACTTTAATAAATTATATCATATAGTTTTTTTAATGGACGTAAAATAAATTAAAACGATACTTATTATGAAACGGAGGTAGTACTTAGTAGTACATAAAACATTAAGTCATGATTCATCTTTATTTTTTTTTATAACCATTTGATATTCAATACTTACTAGTTCCATTAATCCAAACTTGTATCCGTTAATTCAAACTTGTATCCGCTAGGACTATAAAAAGCCATTAGTGGGGAAAGTGTGTCATATCAGTAATTTTATCATCCTCAAAATTTGAATCAGAAATTTCTTCTTAAGATAAAGGAATCTCATCTATCTGACCATCACATCTCTCAGTGATTATGATGACCTAGATATTTTTTGAATATTAATATACCACCTCCTATTTATATCCTCTTTTTTTTTTAAGATTCTTACATCACGTACAAATATATCTAATTCAATTGTAAGAGTATTTGGCTAAGCTAACCTTATCTCCCCCATAAACATTTCACTTAAATATATAATACACAATTAGTTGAATCAATAATGATGAAATTGGAAAAAGTATTAGTAAAACCTTAGTTTTTATATTTCTGAATGTCAAATATTTTAGGATAGTCTTAATTCAAGACATTAAAAGCATCTATTGTGGAGAGTTTTCAAACTCATTATATTGTTACATTATTATTAGTGGAAGAAAACTCGTGATAACTTGTACTATGTGATCACACAGAAATGGTGAATTAGTTATCTTTGCAAACACGTCAATTGATTTTGCCACTTTCATTTTACTATTTTTTTTTCTATTTAAATTTATATGATGATACTCGAGTAAGTACTAAATTGAAAAAAAAATATTTTTAAAATTTATAGTATAAAATAAATTATAAATATCTATATGGTTGCATGTTATTTCATTAAAAGTAAAATGAGGAGTTTAAAGTTTAATTTTTTTTAGGTACAAAAAGTGTACTGTTTCATTTTTGTTTAGCAGACTAAAATAAAAGAATACGAGTATTCCATAAATTGAAAGCGAGAGAACATCATTTTGGCCCATCTAAGAAATTTTAATCCTATATATTCCATAATCCATACTTGTTAATTTTACTAATGTAAGCAAAACAAATTCAGATATCAAGTTTATCACGATTCGAATTTTAAAGATTGCAATAGACATTTAGGAGAAGCATCTACATAACTACGCACCATTTTACATCCGATCGGAATGCATCACAAGCCTATCCGATCCCACAAGCCAATGTCCGGAGCGCGCAAATATTGAAGCACGCCGTATATATTTGCCACAATTAAGGAAACGACGTTTCGCAAACGTATCAAGCGCTCGGGCTACCCCGCTCCTCCTCTCTCCCCCTCCCCCCCCCCCCCCCCCCCAAACACTCACACACACTGAGGGATGACTAAATTGAGAAAAGTGGAAAAAAGAAAACTTGTAGCTGTTAACGGATAAACAAACAAAATACATCACCTATGATATTGATGGGCCAGGAAAGGATAAGAGGGAGTTGCTCGGATGGTAAGCACCCCTCACTTTCAATTCGAAAATTGTGAGTATGAGTCACCAATGAAGCAAAAAGGCGGGAACTCTTAGGAAGAGTTTTTTTTTTTTTTTTTTAAAAAGATAGTCTAGGAAGGGGTAAATTTCAAATATAACTGCAAGAAGTGAAGTTCGATAAAGATGCCCATAACAGTCACTCAAGTATATGATTGAAATCCCTTTATATTTAATCAGAAATTTCGAGTACGAGATTTTGAAAATAAAAAAAAAATCTTGTTAGAAATATCATTCTGAGAAATAGCCCTTGTAATGTGTGAATCCAAATTTGGTCTTATCCCAATGAGGTAGTGGCATAACTGTTGGATTCTATGTTGACGATGAATGAAAATGGAGGGATAAAGTGAATATACTTTATGGAAGAAGTGTTCTCCCACATTGGTGGGAGAAAGAAACTTTCTTGTGTAAGTATGGAAGCACTACTCCATGTTGTTAGTGAGGTAAGAGGAAGACAAGTCTCGCGCGTCATCGTCATTGCTCGACTTCAGCTTTGACTTCGGATTTAGATTTGGAAAATGATCAATCGAGAGATTATCTTTTTGGAAAAAATTCATTTGAAACTTATCTAAAATATTTGCATACGAATTTCTAACTCATATTGAAGGGACGCGATCCTTTAGTTCATTGTTTGAAATTTGCTGCCGCAAATGAGAATCTGCTCTCATAGATGGCTCCGCAAATCATCTCTCAACTTTCTGTTTTGGTTTGTGGACTGATTTGTTGGAGCAAATGGCCATCTTCTCCCGCAGATGGGCCCGTCAGTTCGAAGCAATACAACTTTTCATAACCATTACTTCATTTCTGAAGCAACAACTTTTGGCTATAAATATCTGATCTTTCCTCAGATATTGAAACTAAAATTTGAAGTTAAAAACTCCTCTTTGTTACAAAAACTCAAGTGTGATTTGCTATCGTTGAGTGAGTTCGCTGTTCGGTAGAATTTGAGGTACAACTATTCTACTGTAGTGAATCATTTTATCCTGGGAGGATATATTCTATAACTTCAGATACTTGAGGGAAATAATTTTCTTAAGGACACACTATGAATTCAGTGGACTTGATTCTTCTATCTTCATCTCTGTCTAAGTTTGGTTTACTATTTTTTCGAAATAGTTTGAACTTCATTTTTGTTGTTCATAAGTTGGTTTGAACTTATTGTTGAAGTTCATATTTGTGAATACAGTTAGAACTTCATTTGGTTGTTCATACTTTAGTTTGAACTTATTGTTGAAGTTCATAATATTGAATACAAATTTTATTTAACAAAAATAACCATAACTACATGTAGTGAAGGGTACTGGAAAGTCGAACACCCTTCGTTGAAAAATGATACAATATCATGTATATAGAAAATTATATAAAGTATATAAGTTAAAAATTATCTTTCATGCGTATATAATAAATCTTAAATAGTTTAATTAACAAAATTTCTAATTTCGCCACTATATGCGGATATTAAACACCAAATAGAAAAAAAAACCCATCAAGATCAAGTTGATATATAGTAAATACTTAGAGTTGGCTTATACGAGTCCACCACGATTCAAAGGACCAGGTCCCTTATCAGTTTCTTTAGCTAATAACTGAAAAGGTTCAATACGAGTTCACCGCAGTAGTGAGAACCTGGTCCCTCCCCAAGTTCTATGATAAAGAACAAAAACTGAAGAACAAACGTAGAGAACTGAAAGTAAAGAAGACAAGATGTTTAGTGGAAACCTCCTTGCTCAAGGGAGAAAGAAACCATGACCTACCACGTAGGATTTCCCAACAACTCCACTTACTTCAAGCAACAAAGTGATTTCAAACTCCAGTAATCACAAAGATTAAACTATTAATCCTAACTCCTTGTAATAACTCTAGTACAAGACTGATGCAATAACTCTACCGCATCCACACGTCGACTAACTTTAGTCAATATTTCTATGTAACTCTACCCAGACTTGAGCAGCAACTCTACTACATACAACAAATCAACTAACTCTAGTTGACGCTCCTAGGTAACTCTACCCAAGAGAAACACCAAGTAATGGTAAAAACAAACTTGACTAAACAATAGATGATTCGGCTAACTAACTCTAGTTAATGCGACTCAGCCTAAAGACTTAAACAAGCGAAATATCTACTATTTTTTATAATTCAGGAGTAGATTTACAATGTAAGAACAAAAGACACAAAATTTAATAAAACAATAAATACTAATGCAATAACTCGAGTAGGTCCGTCTGTTGAAATGAGCAATGTTCTTTGAATGATGGTTTTTGCTTTGAAATATAAATCTTTTTGTGATTGCAAAGGCTAGGTTTTTCTCCCACATAATGATCTATATATGGAGCAAATGGGAAGAAAAGCCTAGAAAGTTTCTCATTGATCGAGATTAGAAAGTTGTTGCTCCTCTGCTACTGTACACCAACTTTTCTGCAAAAAAAGTGCATCTAATAGCTGTACTGTTGACTGCCAGAAGTTAAACAACCAATGGACCTGATCCCTCGAAAGGTTTGTTAAATCATCAACCACTGGACCTGGTCCCTTATCTTGTCCCTATGAAATAAGACTCATCTGAGGAATAGTTATAACTTGTTCCCCCTGAGATCTTGATTCCCTTGTTCCTTCTGAGATTGGCCTGGTATGGGTACCAGGTCCTTCATCTAGTCCCTCAGCAGGTTTGTCAAATCATCAAAACAAAGCATAGTACCGTAGTAACTATGCATCATCAATTTCTCACTTTTTGATGTTGGCAAACACATGAAACAAGTTCCTTCTTCAAGGACCAAATTTACCCAGAAATATTCGCACATACTCGACTTCATGAACCTGTTCCAATTCTCTGCTACAATGCTGCCAAACACTAATTAACATGTGCTCATGCATCTTAGGTACCAGGCCCCTCCGTGTGGTTTGTCATTCATCAAAACTACATGTACATTAATTTCCCCCTTTTTGATGATGACAAACTATTCCCCCTGTCTACCAGATCCCTCTAATTATATACCCCCTTTCACCTAAATTCCTTAGCACACACACACACATCTTTAGTTACATTCTCTTGACAGGTCCCTTCACTTCTAGGCCTTAATCATAAATGAGCTATCTATTATCAACACACATCTTCCCTCTTTCGGCATCATAAAAAAGTAAGAACAGTAAATCAAGTGAAGTAAAGTTCACACTAGGTTAATTCATGGCCAATGGGGCAACACTAACACGAATGAACAAAGCCAAAACAAAAGAAGAAAGATGGTAGACAAATTAAAACATTTAATTCATAATTCATTGGAACAAAATCATAAATATTGCATTAAATAAAATGCATAAAAAACTGTTCACGTTAGCCACAAAGTCAAAAAGGAGGAGGACACAATAAAATATGAGACATAGAGGATTAGGAGGTAGGAGGCTTAGAGACAATGGAGAGGAGGACCAAGTTCAGACTTTCATTTTTAGCAACATGAGCGAAGAGGAGTTGTTTGGTCAGGTCCTTAACTTCTCCATTCAATGCAGTGACCTGTGCTCTCAGTTCTTTATTCTCTGCACGCAAGGCATTAGTATTACCAGGTCCCGCAGTAGAGTTCTACTGCACAACAGCCTTCAACTAGGCAATCTCTGCATTGCGCATGACCAGCACAATAGTCATTTTCTCCAGGTCAGCAGTCAACTTGTCCTTTGTAGCAATGAAATTTGACACTAGTGACTTGGAGCTGGTCCTAGCTTTCCATGCCACACACTCACTCTTAAGAAATTGAACAACTTATTTAGAAGATAGCCATATGTCAGTCCATGCTTGCCATCCTTCACAGTCATAACCTTGTGCATCTGCTCTTTCATGATAGTCGGGAGATTCACACCCTCAATCTTGCACAATGACTCCATGAGGAACAAGTCTATTGCGGAAGCAGTAGTGCACTTTTAAGTACAAGGCAACAAAACTTTGTTGACAAGCTGAAGGAGCAACTGAAACTCTCCTTTGAGATACTTCTTGAGAATCCCAGTACCAACAAAGCTATCTAATCTTCCAATGTATGCCACAAACTTAGGAGTGGCAGTTAGTTTCATCAGGGACCCGATCCCCTCCGTAGGCACGTCTAGAATCTTTGTTTCATGAACTTCAGCAAGAAGCAAATCATTTAGATGAAGTCATGCTTTGATTTTAACAATTTCAACCCGTTTATTCATCCCAGGAAGATAAAAAAATCTCAGGGTCAAGCATTCTACCCTTGAGGACCTACTGTTTCCTCAGAATTTTTATTCGATCTTCCCGTGTGAGAACCTTGGCAACCTTTTGAAGTTTCCTCCTCTTGAACGCTACTTACTTAAATCATGAATTAGCGGAAAAAATCTACATAGCTGACAAAATTCATTCCTAATTCTATTTAGTGATAAATTATTAAAAAATTGTGTTAGCTACAAGTTATTTAGTAACTAATGCAGTTTGTAACTAATTCAAAACTTTTATATAGTAAAAATTACAGTTTGAGAAATCGTAATATAACATAACTTTGCTTTATAAATAGTAACATCTTCACATCTGAGACGGGGAGAGCAATAACGTTGAAGAAGAGCTTCACCTTTCTTGAAAAGAAGAATATTATAAAGGGGGTAAAACAAATAGATCATTCTAGAGGTTTTTGTGTCCATTAATTATTTAAATTTAAAATTCCACACATGATGTTAGATTTGCTACTTAAAAAAGTCTAAAACAAGGAATGGCAGGTGATGATATTGTCTGTGAATGACCAAGGATGGACCATGTGTAATACTACTACTTTTTAATATTCTATTATGTACTTAATTAATTAGTATATTATTATTATATACGATGGAATTTAGTGCCAAATTATGTGCACCAACATATTTCAAAATCTTGAACCCAAACTGTATGATTGCAGCAAAAGGTCCCACCATTTGAATTAGGTCTAGTGAATTGGATAATGATAATTAATTACTATTAAGGTTGTGAAAAAAAAATAATTTTAAAATTAGTTTTATCATGTTTGATTGACCATAATCTTTTCTTAGAAAACCATTTAGAAAAATAAGTTTTATATGTGACGTTCCACACAGGGGCGTATCTAGGTGGAGGTCATCGGGTTCATGTGAATCCATGCTTTCCTCCCTAAATCATATATAATAGTATTATATTTTTCTAAAAATATTTAAATATAGATGTGTGAACCCACGCTCAAAGTATTTTCATACTAGTGCACCCATCTTCTCGAAATTCTGGATAGCCTCTGGTTCCACATATATTGCCTCCAAGGACGAGTTAGTCTTATGGATTTTCTGATCTCAGTAGCTTTAGTTTATACGCTATATTTAAGAAATCTATATACTAGATATATGTATAAACTCAAATTCATAATCTAGTTACTAACGCCTAATATCACTAGCCTAGAATTTAGAACCCATAAAATTCAAATTCTATTAATAATTTTGCCTCTGATTATCTCCTCTCCACCCCTCTTAACTCATCCCGATCCCGCTACCCTCCACCGTCGTCCCCTGACATTTATAAGTTTTTGCTAGATTATATATAAATATTTTTGAATTAATATTGTTTACTTATTTACTATCCATCAACTAATAAATTAAGAACTTTTTGGAGATTTTCATGATTCAAGAACTTCTCGGATAGTTCCTTGTGAGTAATAAACTTACTTGTGAGTAATAAACTTACTTTGTTGCTGTTTCAATACGTCGTTTAGCTAAAAAAAAACAAAAACTAATAAATTAAGAAATCACTTATTTTTTAGAAAAAAACATTTTTCGTTTTCCTTCCTACGGTCCTACCAAACACACGCTTAAAAAAAAAAGTTAAGAACATAATGTGACTGTTAGAGAAGAGCTTATGAGAAGACATTTTGCTGTACACCACCATAAAATTTTAAGATTGAATTCCACTTTTTTATGTTTCATAATAAGTTTTAAGTTTTTTTTTAAAAAATCTTTCTTAATAAGAAAGGAAAAATATAAAAAAGTAAAAAGCTAAAGACAGCCAAAAGACGTGTGTTTTGAGAGAAATGAGTGTTCTTTTTGTTGAATGAATGAAATAATCGATTGCACACATTTTGCTTTTGTTCTCAGAAGATTCCATTTCTTGATTAGGTGAACCGCAAAGGATAACTTTAGTACATAATCTAACAAAGATGCTCAATTAATTAAGGATGTTCCTAAGTTTTTTCTACTAAGTTAAAGTTATATATATGAACAGTGTAAAATAGAATAATTTATTAGTCGTTGTTAGAACGTGTATCTTCAGATACCCGTATATTTAAAGATATGTGTTGTTTTGTAATTTTTTTAAAGTTAAATATGGTTATGTAGATTATGCACTGATGTTTGTCTAATTCTATAGTTTTTCCTTAAAATTAATCGACATCTTTTTTTAGATTATGTGATGCTTATGGCGGAGGGCAGGCCAATGAATGAGGGTGAAAGAAAATGATTGATAGACTTCTAGACTGACAAAATTTTGTTGAAGTGATGCACATGACACTTTAGATGAATCTCACATCAGAATGAAAATTAAAAATAAGGATAATTTTATAAAGCATAACACAAGTTTACATAATGTTCATTCTTTTGGACTCGACGAAAACAGTCTTATGAATAAATACGAGAGATCTGTTGGCCCAAAACATACCATATGTGTCACAGACTTAGATTATGACAAATTATGAATTATTGTAGAATTTTTTTATAATAAATTTTTAAGTGCCTTAATTATATAAACCTAGCCTATACATTATTTGTGCCCAAAACCTACACTCTTATTACTACCAAAAACAACAACATATCCAGTAAAATTCCACGAGATGTGGAGAGGATAAAGTGTACGCACAGACCTACAAAAACCCTCGACTCAAGTGTAGCAAATCAAGGTACAAGAAAAAAAAAACAGTAAAAAAAATATAACAACTACCAAAGGAACAATGCAAAGTCTTCTGAACTCTCATTACCACGAGATGTGGAGAGGATAAAGTACGCAGACCTTACAAAAACCCTCGACTCAAGTGTAGCAAATCAAGGTACAAGAAAAAAAAATAGTGAAAAAAATATAACAACTATCAAAGGAACAATGCAAAGTCTTCTGAACTCTCATTACTACCACATACATTTTATTTTGTATTTGTGAATTAGTGGAACTTACATTCTCATTACTACCATATACATTTTATTTTGTATTTGTGAATTAGTGGAGGGGAAAAAGAAGAAATGTTGAAAGGGAGGTGCCGAAAGAATGCAAAAGAATATGAGAAAAAAGAGGACAAGAAGGAAATGGGGTCAAAAGAAATGAGAAGGAAAATAATTAAAGAAAGAAATGACTAGAGGAAAAAATGCATATGCCAATTAAATATCTTAACTAATTTGATCTCCAAAGCCTCCTTATCCAAAAGCCTACTAATCACTTCCAATTTAATAGGATCCCTCCATTTTTAATTGAAAATTTTAGATTCTAGCCTTGATAAAAAAAAAAAATATTTCGAAAAGAGCATTCAAGAGCGAATCTAGAGGCGTGATTATGAATTCACATCAGTTTAGTAACTTTTATTCAGTCTCTGTATATAGTTTTGATTTTTAATAAAAAGTATCTTCTTTTCTAGTTCTAATTGCTGTGTTTTTAGAAAATCAAAGTTTAAACTATCTATGCCTATTTCATTTATTAAATCTTCTTCCTCAGAGTCTGATGAGTCTGTCTATTCTTTGGCATCTAAACTTACAATAGAGTATATGCTTTCGTTATCTGACATGTATTCGTCTATATTTATTAGTGTTTCTTGAAAGTCTTCTATTAACTAGGAATTTCTAGTCCTGCTGTTATTTCTTTTAGAACAAGTATTTGCTAGATGCTCTATACTGCCACAAGTGAAACATTCTAAGGTGTTTTTATAACTTCTATTATTTTTATATTTTCTTACATGTTTGTTTTTATCTAAGTATGATTTTTTAGCTGAGGACATCCACCACATCGGATGTAGATGTAGCTAGTCCGATTCAAACAGTAGCTAGTAAAGACTTATCAAATCCGTTGATGGCTGACACTTTGCCAAAAAGTGCTAGGAGACTGCCAGCAAGTTTTAGAGACGAAGGTACCTCAAAACAAAGAAAGCCTCCACAAAAAGGTATACTATTAAAAGGAGTTTGTTCAAGAAAAAAAGAGAAACGACAAAAAAGTAATAGAAAAAAATAGTAGGAAATACCCTTAAAAAATTATTAAAAGAAGAAACAAAAGAAATGATCCTAGAAGTGCCAAAATCAGAGTCTGAATTAGAAGTCCCAGAACACAAGTTCGGGCAATTCAGAGAATTATGGATACAACTCAACATTTCAAGATGCCCAAGACCTAAACAAGGACGATGATTCAGTAAACACTTGAGTAAAGATGGAAAACAAACA
The DNA here is from genome assembly GCA_031232105.1 of Capsicum rhomboideum. Classification (NCBI taxonomy): domain Eukaryota; kingdom Viridiplantae; phylum Streptophyta; class Magnoliopsida; order Solanales; family Solanaceae; genus Capsicum; species Capsicum rhomboideum. The sequence continues at coordinate 157,642,402 of CP124714.1, forward strand.
TATGCGTAAGCAATGACGTATAACAGCTAGAGACGTAAGCAATGACGTATAAACAGCTAAAGACGTAAGCAATGACGTAAAACAACTAAAGACGTAAGCAATGACGACTACAAAGGAGATCGGGCAAGCACTCAGAAGACTAAAGAAACACTTTGAAATCCGCATTTGAAGTTCGACTTTTGCTATAAATACCCCATAATCAGACTAAACAAAGATAGAGAACAGCAGAGAGTAAAACAAAGAGCAAGAAAGAGGGAAAAATCAGAGAGCAAGAATTCTCAGAGGTAATATATATATATATATATATATATATAATAAAAATCTATTAATATCTATAGATATTTAACTGTAAACCGAGTTATTATTATAATATTAACTTGAGATCGCCGTAAGAACCCATAAACATTAAATTTTGAATCCATCTTTGAGAACACTTCCTTCTTTAGTGGTTTATGCGACACAAATTCAAATAAATAGAAATCTCAAAATCAGTGGGAAAGTCAAAATTTTCACTAAAAGGGTTCAAAATATGAAGAAATACACAAGAAGAAGTCAAAGAAGATTCAACATCTACTATATATACATACTAATTTCAACCATGTATAAATAATAATTTCCCTTTCCTATTTTATGTGGCACCCTTTCTTTTTTAGTCCGTTCCAACAAGAATGTCATCTTACCATAATTAGAAACAACTTAAATTTAAACTTTTTATATTATACTTGATGAAATGATTTACAACCACACAAATATTTAAGAATTATTTTAGTCCACAAGTACACAAGAAGCCAAAGAGGATTCAACATCTACTATATATATATACTAATTTCAACTATGCATAAATAATACTCTCCCCGTCCTATTTTATGTGGCACAATTTTTTTTTTAGTCCATCCCAACAAGAATGTCATCTTACTATAATTAGAAACAACTTAACTTTAAAGTTTTCATATTATCTTGTATGAAATGATTTATAACCACACAAATATTTAAGACTCATTTTAGTCCACAAGTTTTAAAAGTCTTTTTTTTCTTAAATATCGTGACAAGTCAAATGATGTCACATAAAATAAAATGGAGGAAGTATATTTTTTTACCAAAAATATTCAGATGAACCCCTTAATCCTATCTGACTCCGCTCAACAAAATTTTGGTGAAAACTTAGCCAATATCTCACCTACAGCTCAGTAGGAAAAGTAGGTAACTGTTATCATTACAACCAGCTTGCATTACAACTAAAAGCCCCTATTAAAGAAAACCGCGTTTTCCTCTTTTTCTTTTTTTCCATTTTCCCTTTATTATTTCCTCTTTAGATTTTCCTTCGTTTTGTTCCACCCTTTAAATCCATATAAATACCCCAGCTACTCAATCTCTCACCTCACTTTCTCCAATCTCCATAATTTTCCGTTCTTTATCTCTCTCAAAAAAAAAAAAGATTTCGAATAGTATTCAAGATCCTGTGTTTTGGATTATCTAATAAATCAAAAACATGGAATCATTTTCTTCAAAAGCATTTCTTCTCCTCTTTGTTACATTCTTGAATTTTCTCTACATTTTATCAGCAAAAAATACTCCTTTTTCTATGTCATTTCCACTTACATCAACAACATTGTCACATAATTCTTCATCTAGAGCTCTTTTTCTTTCTTCCCTTATGGCTAATTCTCAATCACAAAATACAAATGGAAAAACTATGGCTAGAGTTCCATCTTTGAATTATAAATCATCTTTTAAATATTCAATGGCTCTTATTATTACACTTCCTATAGGGACACCACCACAAAATCAACAAATGGTTTTGGACACTGGTAGCCAACTTTCTTGGATTCAGTGCCACAAGAAAATTCCCAAAATACCCCCGCCAACGACTTCTTTTGATCCTTCTTTATCCTCTTCTTTTTCCGTCCTTCCCTGTAGTCATCCCTTGTGTAAGCCGAGAATTCCCGATTTTACCCTTCCAACGTCATGTGACCAAAATAGGTTGTGCCATTATTCGTACTTCTATGCTGATGGTACTTTGGCCGAGGGCAATCTTGTCCGTGAAAAAATTACATTTTCACGTTCCCAAAGTACCCCTCCTTTGATTCTTGGTTGTGCGACCGAGTCCGGTGATGCTGAGGGTATTTTGGGAATGAATCTTGGACGATTCTCTTTTGCCTCCCAAGCCAAGGTAACGAAATTCTCGTATTGCGTGCCGATTCGACAAGGTAACCATACAGTGAAACCTACTGGAACATTTTACCTAGGTCAAAATCCTAATTCTCGTACCTTTCGATATGTAAATTTGTTGACTTTCCCTCAAAGTCAACGCATGCCTAATTTGGACCCCCTAGCATACACTGTTGGTATGCTAGGGATAAAAATAGGTGGGAAAAACTTAAACATCTCCGCGAGGATCTTCCAACCTAATGCCGGTGGTTCAGGCCAGACGATCATTGATTCTGGCACGGAATACACTTTCTTGGTGGAAGAAGCGTATAATAAGGTGCGAGAAGAAATTGTTAGGTTAGCTGGTCGGAAATTGAAGAAAGGTTACGTTTATGGTGATGCGCTCGACATGTGCTTTGATAGCCAACATCTGATGGAAACCAAACGATTGATAAGCGACATGACATTGCAGTTTGAAAATGGGGTTGAGATTTTGATCAATAAGGAAAGGATGCTGGATGAAGTGGAAGGTGGGATCCATTGTGTGGGAATCGGACGTTCAGAATCACTTGGCATTGCAAGCAATATTATTGGCAATTTCCATCAACAAAATCTATGGGTAGAATTTGATTTGAAAAATCGAAGAGTAGGTTTTGGGAAAGGAGAGTGTAGTATGCAAGTGTAATGGACATTAAATTATATACTATATGGTATATATTTCATGAGAATGTTATAAGGGTACAACTCGACCATCAACGAGATCGAAGGTCTATATGCCTCGACCTCCTGATTTTCTGAATATTACATGCTCATTCGATATATATTGGATGATAATATGGAGTTGATCGGGGTTTTAAGTCCTAATTGCACGTTCGAGGCTATGAAGATTCAGATCGGTGAGTGGTGACACTATGATCCGAGTTATGGTACTTTAATCAATGGTCTCAAGCTAGAGGAGGACTTTGGTCTTGTGCAGTGTAAAATAGTAATCTAGTAATAGATGATGATGAGAACATATGATGTATGATATGTATATGTACTTAATTAAATTTGCAATTCTTTTATTATATATTGTTCTTTCCAACATTAATATATTTATTTCTCTATATATTGGCGTTCTTCCAACAGTAAACTTTTAAGATATTAAAAATTTTGAATAGTCAAATTTTTCTATGAGGGATGCCCTACACACATTGCTTCATGTTTTGTTATTGACTTATTTCGACACCACTTAATAAGTTGATCGAAAAATTTTAAAAATTATTTTGCTTAACGCATAATTCAAGTAAATAGAAGTAAAGTCTAATTGAAAGTCTTTTAATTAGTTTATAAATACTTTTTGATTTATCTAGTGTTTGACAAACATTAAAAATACTCTTTAGTTAAGAATCATAAGTTAGTCACCTTCAATTCATGGTTACTTTTAAACACTTTTAGTTTAATTAAATCTTTTTTTATAAGTGACTGTATTCCTAATATTTTGTTGTAACCTCCGAAACAGTCTTCCTAAAACATATTTCCATCCTTCGTCCCTTTTTATGTATACAACAACAAAAAAAAATCAGGTGAAATCCCACATATAGGTTTTGAGAATGATAGAGTGTATGGAGACCTTATCTTTATCTTACGAAGGTAGAGAGATTGTTTTCGAAAGATCCTCCGGTCAAGTGTTGCATATCAGATCCCTTTTTATGTATAGTTACTTTCAAAATTTATGTTTATAAATATCCATGGCTAGATATTATGTCTCAATGGACAAGAAATTAAAAGTAAATAGACATGTTGTGAACAATGTACATATGCATGCACGCTTTCTGGGCCATATAATTATTTAATTTGTAGGACAGACTTCAACTAGTGGATTGTCTTTCCAATTACTAACTCGTTTTTTTTCTTTAGTTGTTAGTGGGGACATTTAATTATTACTCCCTCCGTTTCATTTTATTTGGATCATGTTGACTTGATACTCTTCTTTACAAAATATTTATCAGGGGACTATTTTACTAAACTAACCTTATTAATTATGTTTCGAAAATTTATATTTTATTACTAAATACTTTATGTAGCACTTTAATGATAGAAGTAGCATATTAGAAGAACATTTCAATCTGGAACTCCAGATGTGTAAGTAGCGGCCAAACGGTTTTGTCCTTTTCAAAAACATGATAACCTTTTTTTGTTTTCATAAATTGAAACAACTAATTTAAATAAAGAGACCAAGTAAAATGAATGGAGGGGGTACGTATAATAATAGTTTACTAGATTAGAATGAAGAAAATTGATTGTAGATAGTCATGATGGTCAACGTGCTAAACACAAGGATTAATGTGAACATTATCCTATTTTATTAGTAAGGGCAAGAAACAAAATTAAAAAAATAAATGATTTGCCCTAATGCCAAAATTAATTATGATCTTGAAAGAATGTGACGTCGTCTATGATGGGATGAGTCATGCTCTGATTTATAACTAAGGACTTCTTCGACATCTCCCCGTCACGCCCTAATTGGGATGAATCATGCTTTGATATGATGTAAGAGAAATGAATATTGGACTTAACTTAAACCCAAAAGGTAGCTCAAGATGTGACACTTTTTCGGCAAGAATGGAGGAGGAAAACGAAGAGCTTTATAAGACATCGTATAAGTTTCAAATGGTATACGCATTCTTGTGATCAATAATGGCCTAAGCGGAGGAACAAATCCATAAGGTCTCTTGTGCCAAAATGAACAATACGTATCATGAGCTTGGATTGTGATCGAAAAGTATTACTCCTATATTTTTTCCCACAATTGATTCTGCTTCTAAAGCTCAAAATTTTGAACTTCAACAAAATATAATTCTTAAAGTTTGTATATCGTTACATTTTAATCTGGGGCCAAATCTAAATCTTTTAAATATCTAAGTGAATGAAAACTCCAAATTAAACTGGTACATCAATAAAACTCGAACAAAAAATCTAGTATAAATATTTAAACTATCAAGTTTAATAAATAATTAAATTCTCTTGGATAATGTGACAACTAATAATTAATGAACCAGAAAATACTATTTATATGTAAATATACTAAAATATCATAAAACTGAAATTGTGGCTATGAGTTAAAGTTACAATAGGAAATTTAGAATTTTGGGAAGGTACTATTATGAGTAATTTGATTTTCCTTATGTGTTTGATTAAATATTAGACTTTAAATATCGTTGCATTACAAGGAAAGCAATGTTAGGGTCCTTTTAAAAAAAAAAAAAAAATTCTCACTCAGTGTCCATATTCATATTAGGGTTTGATTAAATCCGAATTAATTGATGTATTAATTGCAAGGCTTATTTCTGTTAGTAGAATTTCACTTCATCATAGTAGGAACCTCGATAACCTTCTCGACCAGTTAGTCTAACTACAGGGACTCTCCCAATCAAAGTTTTTTCAATTCCAAAGGTTCGAACCCCAGACTTTTGAACTAGAGTGAAGGGATCTCGAACCATCCCACCATAATTCATATCGGTAATGTTAGGGTCCTTACTCAGCTTCTGTTGGAGGCAATCTCGTGATTCCTACTTATAATTTTTGTCAACTAATTAATAATCCTTTCTATTGTTTTGGTCAGTGCTTACTACTAGTGTTAATTTTGCCAACCTACAAAAGTTGATGAGGCAATCACTAAGATCTAGACTTTAAGAAAATATTCAAGCTGTAAAAGCATATACTATTACTTTTTCTTTTTGGTACGTTGGAAAATTCCAAGTCCTAAATAAGAACACTATGTTAATTACTACTTTCGCATCATCTTTATCTTTGGTTCTTTGCAAAGCTTTTGACGTCTACTCAACTTTTTTTTGTTGTTGTTAAATTAACAATCGTTTGATAGTTGGTTAGACTTATGCATGTATTAGTAATACATATATTAGATATGAAAGAATCTATGTACTATTTTATGCAGGATTAATTATGTAGGGTTTAATTATTTATGTATTAGTTATCCATCTTTCATCATGTATAAAATAAGACATAGATTCACTCATAACTTATATATGTATTAGTTATGTGGGTTTCTATATAAATTGCAAACCAAACACCGTATAATGTGTTTTGAATTTTATACATAGGAAAAGAATGCTATTTTTTATACAAAATTTAATACATGAATAACTTACCTCCCGACCAACTATTAAATGACAATTGTACCACAAATGAGTTTACGTACACAAAGAAATTATGTTCAGTGAAAATTTATAGAATCAATTTTCAGTTGTTTGAGACTGAAGATGTAATTATAATTATATGGTTTAGTTAAAAAAGACTTCATATTTCTGTTTATCAAATGATTCAGATCAAATTGTAAAGTTTCAGGTTGAGGTGAAATATACGTAATAAAAGTGCTTTACAAATTCAAAATAAACTTAACATCAAGTAAAATATATTAGGGTTTTAAAAAATATACATTTTTATATTAAAGATTAAACTTTCATCGTCAATTAAACATATCATGTTTCAATTTTGAGAATACGTACATTACACTTTAATAAAGAATGTTAAAATCACTCATTATGAATTATAAATATTTTACTATGAAATTAAGATTTATCAAGACAGTAAATTTCTCCGTCAAAAGAGAAAAAAGAACTAGGATTAGAAATTTTGTTTATTAATACATCGTGATTAATCCAACTTCTAAGTCTTGTCATTTAGTAATCATTTTTAGTGTTTTGGTAATATTAGTACTATTTATTTTTTCCAACCTTAAAGGAATGAGGCAATCACTAAGATTTAGACTTTAAAAAAATCCTCTAAGCTGTAAAAGCATTATATACTACAATCTTACATGTCCTTAAAAAACTTTATTGTGTAAAGGGTCATTTTGTACCCTGTAGGAAATATTAGATAGGGTATATAAGAATAATATTGATATTAAATTTTGTTGTAATGTGTTTGGTTGTTAATTTTTGTGTGGTATAATTACACATTTTATTCGGTATTGATAAATTATGATATTAACAATAGAAGGTATTATTTTATTTTGATACACTTTATTCAAATAGTAAATAAAAGTAATGTTAAAATTGCTAATTTTAAAATTATTAATACATTCTATTTAATATTTTTTTCGTTTGTTTTTATTTGTCCAGTGTTAATTTGACACAGTACTCCTTAAGGAGCAATAAATAAAATGTTAATTTTATTATATTATATATCCTTTGACTATTTTACTTCGTCATGGCCAAGTATTTTTCAGTAAAACTATTTGGGGTAACGAATATTAAGTCGCCGCTAATATGTAATTATTTTTTATTGTAATTTCAAGAGTCGCCACTAAAACCAAAGCCTTTTGGCAACATTTTTGTTGCCACTAAATCATTACATTTTGTTGCGACAAAATAAGTCACTACTAAAAATCGTCACAAAAGCACAGATTTCTTGTATATATTATATGGAGTAATATATAAATAACTATGTGCCAATTAAAATTATGTCATAGCAATTGAAATGGAAGAAGTAATGTTTAATTCTTTATTGAACGATCTTAAGTCCTATGGCTACAACCTGTTGACTGGTTGCCAAATCTTAATTTCGATCTTTCCCTAACTTAACTAAACAATATTAAATCTGTTGACTAGGTCAGACAAATCAGCCCTAATTTTAATTCTTGTTTCAATAGAATTGGAGAAAGAGTGGAACGATATATCTTTTTGTTTCTAATGGTATTCGATATTCATGTTGAGATTGGATTAAATTTGAATTCGTGTATTGCATGACTTATTTTTAGAATCAGTGTTTTCAACGAAATCTTTTACATTCTTAAAAACTTGAATCCTAGATCTTTAATTAAGAATGAAAAGATTCGAACTTTCTCACCACACTATCCACGTGAGTAATACATCATTGCAAAACATGGTTAGTCAGTGGAAAATGCAGTACCATGAATCTGAAATATCTAATTAAGAATGAAGAGATCCGAACTTTCTCGCCACAATACACATGAGTGATACATCATTGTAAAACAAGGTTAGTCAGTCGAAAATGCAGAACCATGAATCTTAAATATCTAATTAAGAATGAAGAGATAAGAACTTTCTCGTCACAATCCAGGTGAGTGATACATCATTGTAAAACAAGGTTGGCCAATCCAAAAAGACAGTATGATGAATTCAAAATATCTAATTAAGAAAGAAGAAATTCGAACTTTCTCGCTACAATTCAGGTGAGTGTCACATCATTGTAAAACAAGGTTGGCTAGTGGGAAAAGGGCAGTTCCAAACCAAAATGATGTCAACTTCCAAGATTTTCAAGGACATTAGCTGGCAACAGAACTGATATGATGTAAACTTTACGAAAACGAAACCTACTTACGTACCAGATGTCTGAGCTTTGTTTCTTTTATATTTATGCGTTGCGTTTCATTTTGGTATGTGATATAGTTTTTATCTGGTTAAAAAATATATATTAAATTTATGATCTTAAATATGTCTTAATATTTTGTGATTATAAAATTAGTAAAATTTGCAACTCTTAACATGCCATAACGCAACGATAAAGCCAAAAATTTATCTAATAGAGTTAAGGATATTCAAAAATTAATTACTATACGTGTATATGAAATATCTTATATTTTTAGAAGCCTAGTTTCACAGGAGTGTATTAGGAACCTTTATTTGATGAAAAGTGCCTGGTAAGATGTGCTATATCGATAAAGCAGCGAGGAGAAAACAACCCAATGAGAATGACTCAACATTAAGTCTGCTATATTCTGGAATTAGAAACTGGGAAAAAATTTGTTTGCAATTTTTTTTCTTAATCAACCATATATAAGTGATGACATTTTTGAAAAATTTAAGAAAGCATGCTCGCTTGTTAGGTTTTATGTAATTTCTTTTTTCAATTCTCTCGTAGATAGTTCTTTAGGCATTGACTGAAACTAATCTTTCGTGGCCTCACACCATGATCAGAGTTGTGGTGATTTATACTAAGTTGGTTAGGTCAATATACGTATCATCGCTTCTATTTGATATAATTTAGTATAGAGGCTGAAGGTGAGAAATCATCAATTAAAATAGCTACAATTTCAGAAACTATCTCCACTTTAATGGAGAACGACAGGACACACCTTAGCTTTCCGTATGGACGGATTATGAGTGCAATATTACTATATATATATATATATATATATATATATATATATAAAAGGGAGAATGGGGAGCTTTTGTAGTACTCTCAAGATTATTTTGTCAATTTTATAAGGTTAGTGTTCTTTAATAAGTGACGTATTATTATCTAACTTTAAAATTTTGCTTTATTATTCTTTTATTTACCCCTTGTTTAGTTAAATATTACTTCAATTGCCTTCACATAATTTGATAAATAAGAAAACTTTTACGATGTTTTGCAAGATTTAAATTCAATCTCTAACCCCCCTCCCCCCCGGTTACGTGGTAAATATATAGGAATAATTACATAAAAGTACAACTAGCAAATATACTTTATATTTAAGTAACCAAAATATACTTTACACTTTATAGCCCAAAATCTGATTGGCCATTCACTGTAAACTAACTTTTCTTTCTAGTTATATAAGGAACAACATTCTCATACCAAATTTCTAGCTTCTTCTTCACGATTTTCACTTCAATTTTTTCCTAAGAAACTTCAAATAAATTGGTGAAAAATTTAGCATTGTTTCGAGGTTTTTTTCTACAATTTGAGGTTCCAATGTTTTTGTAAATAAGCTCTGTTTCCAGTGGGTATAGTTATAAAAGATCAATTATGTATTGAGAAGCCCAAATATGAAATTTTGGATGATTTGGTGTAGTTTTGAGATGTTTTTTGAATGAATTTGATGCTTGGATTCGAGGAAGCTAAGAAGACGAAGTTTGCTTTTTGATACAACAGTGTATATATTTGTATACTGTATTGTATATTGTTGTATATATTTGTATACTATATTGTATATGTAAGCGTCTAAGTTTCTTTCCTGAAAAACAACAATCAAGAAAAGAAAAATAGCGACAAACAAGAGTATTTTATTTCAAAATATGCGCGGGGTTACAATCTTTATAAAATCTTAAATTAAAAGATGTAATCCTCTGATTCTTCTCCTCACGTTTTTCACCTTGTTCTTGAATCGACGGGATATTTATTTGGATTTCACCACGAATTGCGGAGCTAAGCTTTGTTCACAATCGTGGAAGTATGGACGTTTGCGGTTCACCACTTGGAGATGAAGACTTCTTGATATACGGAAGACTTGTGGATCACCAATGAAGAGTAAAGCTTCTCTCTATGTGTATATGTATTTGTGTGTATTTTTTTTTTTATATATTTCTTTGGTCAAGACCCCATTATATAGGCATGAGTTAGGGCTTGGGGGTATTTTGGTCTCCAAGTAACCCTAACAAATCTTGGGCTTGAAGAGCATGAGTTAGACTCGTCTTGTCAACTTAACAGACTGACCCAAATGTAATTGGACTTCATTTAAGTTGTATAACTTTAACTTAAAACTCAATCCGACTTTATTAACCAATAATTTGACTTGGTCAATATATCATGAATTTAAGATTTAATCCGAATTTAATATGGAATTATTCAATAAAATTTCACTGTCTACAAATGCCCCCTGCTTTAAGGCTTGTCGAGGCGCATATTAAAGACAAGACTTGAAGTATCCGTGAAATAATTTTTTTTCACGTGGTTGACTTCTTGCGAAATATTTGAAACTTCACAAGAAATGACTATACCGACATGTTAAAGCTACACAAGTTCATACATGTCAAAGTCTTTTTGGTAGCATTCTCTAATTTGCAAGAGATCCGTTTAACTTCCGATCATTTGTCGGCTCATTTTTATTTGAAGTGTTCCCATCTTGCGGAGGACTATTGCATAATGGGAACTCTCCATAACTTGATTCTAATGAAAACTTTTCATAATTTCGGCTCCAATGGTATTTTTCCATAATTTAGTTCCAATAGAAATTTTCCATAATTTGGTTTCAAGGAAATATTTCCATAATTTGGTTCCAATGGAAACTTTCCATAACTATAATTTTCTATAATTTGTAGGAACTAAACTTATGTCAATGTCTTTTGACATCTATAAATGTCCATGTTTCTACGGTGGCTGATTGTCAATTTGCGGCATAATCAAGTTCGTTCTCCATCTCTATCGGGTAATTTCTTTTTATAATTTTCGTCACTTTCTATCCAACTCAGCACATTGTGTTAGAAAATTCATATCTTGCCATAGAAATGATGAAATCAAGATCCGTTTGATGTTCCAGAAACTAGATTTGTAAATCTACAACATATCCAAAAATCAAAGCCAAACATCTTCTCGATTAACGGCAATAACTTTTTAAAGTTGGTGATGAATTTGTCTTTTTTTTTTTTTTTTATTTACAGATTCGTACCGTTTAACGAAAACGCCTCCTTCTTGGTGTAGGAGTTTCCAGACGATGTATGACTTGATTCCATAGAATCTAGACTTGGAAGTCTACAACATATCCAAAAATCAAGGGCAAACTCCTTCTGTATGAGCCGTAGTTAATTTTTGAAGTTGTCCATAAATCTGACCGACTTGTTTGACAGATCTGTGCAGTACATCTGTATCTTGGCGTAGAAGTGTCCAAATAAGGATCGACTTGATTCATTTGAAACTAGAATTGGAAGGCTACAACATATCCAAAAATCAAGGCAAAACTACTTCTGAATTGGCCGTAATTGATTTTTGAAATTGGCTATAAATCTGACCTGCTTGTTTGACAGATTTATGCAGTCTCATCAAAACGTCCATATCTAGGCGTAGGAGAGTCCAAATGATGAGAGACTTAATCCCGTAGAAACTATACTCGGAACTCTACAACATATAAAAATCAAGGGCAAACTCCTTCTGTATGAGCCGCAATTAATTTTTGAAGTTATCCATAAATCTTACCGGCTTATTTGATAGATTTGCAGAGTTCCACCAAAACCTCCTCGTCTTGACGTAGGAGGGTCCAAATGACAAGCAACTTAATTCGGTGGAATCTAGACTTCAAAGGCTACAATATATCAAAAAATCAAGACATGAATCCATCTGTATTAATATAAATTGATTTTTGAAGTTGACTATAAAATCTTGCAGGCCTTGACTTTGGACAACATTCATGAACGCACTTCTCCTTCTTGTTTCTTCCCTTTTTGTAGGTTTTCCCCAGGGAGTAAATGCTCTCTATTTCAGACCGATAAAGTGCAATAAATATCCATATGATTTACGAGGTACCAACTGGTGGGTTACCTCTTGTGGCTTGGCAAGAGAGAGACTTGGAGCAACCGCATTCCGGCCTTGGCGAGTAAATATGTTATGCACCTCATTCTTTCGACTTCGGCGGCGCAACATCCTTATCTTTGACTTGTCGTAGAGTACACTCCAATATTTCATTTTTTGAGGAGTGAAGCGCATGAGGTGTTCTTCTTATTTTAGTTCGCCGAAGACGTGCATGGTGAATTCTTGGTCTAAACTTCGGGCAAACAAGTAGACGAAGCACTTTCTCCTTGCAGCTTTTCATAGATGATGTGTCATCTTGCTGTCACTCGACGAAGGAGAATTAGAAGCAAATCAAAGGCCGCATAATGATTCCCGCATCACTGGAGATTTGTCTTCAACACCCAAATTAGAGAGGCTCTAAACTTTAAATCATTAGAACCGTATTCGTCGTGACGAGGTGAAGCATAAATATATGGCAAAACTCTCATCATGCCGACTTGATGAATTGTGCCATTGACAGCGAAGAATAAATCACCCCCTTTTTTTGTTGCAAATTTACAAGGGATAACCACATGCTTGGCGAGGAACCACTTGGTATATTTCCTTTCAACTCCAGCGAACAAGTTTCTGGTGCATCTCCGCAAAAAATATTTATTTTGATGTAGGAATGACAAAATTTAGATCCTCTTGATTTTGAGGAAATTAGACTCCAAAAGATGCAACATCTCAAATATTAGATCGAAACATTCTTAAGATCAGCTTGAATTAAATTTTAAGTTGATCAAAAGATCTGCCACAATGACTTTTCATCTTTGGGTGCTCCGGCAGTAATATTCTTATCCCGATCTAGGAGGATTCAACTTGAGAACTTATCTCATTTTCGTGGAGATTTTGCAACTTGAAGACCGCTCTATTTTGAGGAGCTTTTTTTTTTTTTAACTTGAAAATTTAGCTTGAATTCAAGGATCTTTGTGACTTCAAGAATTTGGCTCGAACTTGAAAAGCTTTGTAACTTGAGGATTTGACTCAAATTGAAGATCTTTGACACTTGAAGATTTAACTCATTTTAATAGAGCTTTTGTAACTTCAAGTTAGCTTGAATTTGAAGAGCGTTGAAATTTGGTGACATCACTCGATTTTGCAAAGCTTTGTGACTTAAAATTAGCTCGAATTTGACGAACTTCATGACATGCATTTTAGGTTCTTTTGTCAAGGAGAATTATAACTTGCAGTTTAGGCTCGTGCGCCGAGGAGCATTATAACTTACATAGACTCTTCGATATCAGTTTTGGATGAAAGCTTGCCCCATCCTCAATATCATGTACTTTTTGTTCATGAGGCTCGAAGTCGGGCATCCTATAGTCTCCACTCGTAGCCATACTCAGTTCCATATCATGATCATAAGTTGCTAGTTCTTAAAATGTTTTAGGTTTTATGCCTTGCAGTATGTAACGAAGATCCCAATGCATACCTTGAATGCATATTTTAATCCCAGAAGTTTCACTAAGACAGTTCTTGCAGTTAAGGCTCAAGCTCCTCCAGCGATCGATGAAGTCAATGGCTTGCTCACCATTCTTTTGGCGGGCATTAGTAAGCTCTATCATGCTTACAACGCGCCTTGTGCTATAAAAACGATTAAGGAATTCTTGCTCCAACTGCTCCCAGCTATCGATGGAACCAGGTTCGAGATCTGTGTACCAATCGAAAGTATTTCCTTTGAGGGATAGAACAAATTGTTTGACAAGATGATCACCATATGTTCCAGCATTATTGCAAGTTTCAACAAAGTGTGCTACATGTTGTTTTGGATTTTCCTTGCCGTCTAATTGCTGCAACTTAGGAGGTTGATAGCTAAGATACATCCTTAAGTTATCAGTCCTTTGCGTATATGGCTTTGTATATGTGAGAGAAGATTTGGATGTGGTCTCCGACTTATCTTTGATCGCCTCCATGATGATTTCCTTCAACTGATCAATGGGAACTATACCTTTTGCGGATACTTGAAACTCCTTGGTCGTTGTTTTTTGTTTGGTCGATGACTCTCCTTTGTCTTGTATTTCATAAAGCTTCACATGTGGTTGAGTGGATTCTCCTTTTTCCATGCTCTCCATCATATTTATCAACTTGGTAATTTGGGCATCTTGACCTTTGACGCACATCGATAGGCCTTCAACTGCTTTTATCAAATTTTCAAGTTGTTCTTCTACGGTGGAAACTTCAGTCACCGTTGCTTACACTACCATCGTAGAGGATGAAGAATAGTACGGATCATCAGTTGGATAGAACTTGGGTTGAGAAGTGACACAAGGTAACATTGGAGCAGATCTAGTGCTCAAGACATCACCACCTTTTAAGGGATTGGTGGACTGGAGATGACGTTCTTGTGACAGCCTTAGTTGAGCCAAAGTTCTTTCTACCATCTCAGCAATATTGTTCCCTTGTTCTAGTACATACGGCGAGGATCTCTCTTTTGGAGAAGATGAGCCAAAAACATGGGATGACTGGGATGGTATTTGAATAACCTTTTGTCCCAGTATTTCGGCTTTACTCTTAATTTGGCCAACAATCTCCATGGCAATTCTCAAACCATTTGTGGAGTCAACTTTCTCAATAGCAGCGGATTTAGGGTTGATATTCATTGCGGCCATATTAATACTGAACTTTGAAGAGAAGAGATGAGAGGTAAAGATTGTCCCACTGGGGGTGCCAATTTGTAAGCGTCTAAGTTTCTTTCCTGAAAAACAACAATCAAGAAAAGAAAAATAGCGACAAACAAGAGTATTTTATTTCAAAATATGCGCGGGGTTACAATCTTTATAAAATATTAAATAAAAAGATGTAATCCTCTGATTCTTCTCCTCACGTTCTTCACCTTGTTCTTGAATCGACAGGATATTTATTTGGATTTCACCACGAATTGCGGAGCTAAGCTTTGTTCACAATCGTGGAAGTATGGACGTTTGCGGCTCACCACTTGGAGATGAAGACTTCTTGATATACGGAAGACTTGTGGATCACCAATGAAGAGTAAAGCTTCTCTCTATGTGTATATGTATTTGTGTGTATTTTTTTTTTTATATATTTCTTTGGTCAAGACCCCATTATATAGGCATGAGTTAGGGCTTGGGGGTATTTTGGTCTCCAAGTAACCCTAACAAATCTTGGGCTTGAAGAGCATGAGTTAGACTCGTCTTGTCAACTTAATAGACTGACCCAAATGTAATTGTACTTCATTTAAGTTGTATAGCTTTAACTTAAAACTCAATCTGACTTTATTAATCAATAATTTGACTTGGTCAATATATCATGAATTTAAGATTTAATCCAAATTTAATATGGATTTATCCAATAAAATTTCACTGTCTACAGTATATTATTGTATATATTTGTATACTATATTGTATATTGTTGTATATACAATACATCCTTTTTGTCTCAGTGATTTTCTTCTTCCCTATTTTATACACACTTATACAATGTAGGTACATTGTTTAAACATTATATATACATATGTATATATTTTTATAATTGTGTAAGTTATTGTATAATTGTATATATACGTCTAATATACAACATTATGCAAAATTATAAGAGGTGCATAGTATACTCATATACAATATTATACAAAAAATTTGACTTTTTCTTCTTCCTTTATTCAAAAAAAAATTTAACATCACCAAGCACACTCATCTTTGACAACTTATACTTTAAGGAACTTCTGAATGGGAAAAAACTTTTACACTTATACAATGTGAAATAAGTTTTTATATATATATATATATATATATGCAACCCGTCTACTATTCATAGTTATTCATGCTAATAATCATTCTTAAAACAAGGAATGTTCAATACTCATATCTGAACCAAGTCAGATTTACTAGGAATGAAACAATATCATAGAAAGAGGACATTACAAGGATCAAAGATTTATGTTTTACTTTCAACAATCAGGACTATCTTAAAGAAGTAACACTCAGATTTCAACATATGAAAATGGGTAGTTTGTAATGACAAACCAAAGAAGTCTCTTGACCAAGATAAAAGACAACATTCTTCAAGAAATCACACTACAACAAACCTCTTAATCGTAACATCAAAATTAAGGAGACTTATTCAAGTTTATACTTCAGGTTTAAAAGGTGAAAGGAAGCTGCAGGATCTAAAATACTACCAGCTATAAAAACTTTCGACAAACAATAATTTAGAAAAGGAACTTGAGCAAAAAGAAGATTTATTCAGTTAATGCTTTGCGAGTGAATCCCAAAGTCGAATCATCAAGATGAAAATGGGAGATGTAAGATAGAGTAGTAATTTGGAAGGACGTAAAGTAATTTTCTTTGTCTATACAATTGGGCCATATTTGGTAATGTAATATAGAGTGGACTATATTTTGTAGTATAACATTACTAGTTGCATTTTTTTTTGTAATTTTTCCAAATATATATGTGTTTCAAGTATTTGTTTTTTTATTAATTTTGTAGAAAAAAAATTAATCTCAAAACATATATTGATTCACATAGGAGGGTAACTATTCAAGAAATTAATCTAACAGTAACTATTCAAGAAATTAATCTAACATATGATTAAGTTCAATTTGAATTATTGGATGCTATATTCTCAAAAAAATATGATAAAAACAACTTTTATATTACGTATCGATTTAAAAATACAAAGAAATTCTTCTTTTACTTGCAAATACTTTTATACAATTACTTAATTTTTAGGAGTTTGCAGAAAATCTCGAACTACTCTTTCAATAACTTAATGTCACAAAAAGTGAAAAGATAAAAAAGTAATTACAAATTTAACTTTTTATGTTAGTTTTGAATCCAGGCTTATAAGCATGGATCAAATGCAAAACTTTAATAATTATGAAATTTATCGACAAGATATAATTAACATGAATAACATTAAATTAATTATGTAGTTGAAAAATATGAAACAAATCATACTTATTTGATAAATTACGTAAATTTGGTAAATTACGTACTATTTTTATATCTTGAAGTTGGACCCGAACTTAGCACGGGCCACGCTGAACTAGTTTAATTATAATCTCTCTATTTAGACTACCAAAAGTAACAAACATTGAAAAGACAACAATTTTTTTTTTTATCCATGTGACATAGAAGAAATAGGAAAATACAGATATTAATAAACGCATTCTAAATTTTGTTTTTATACATATTTAGTGAAGTTTTTTAATACAAATATAAAGTTTAAACTAAAATTATTGAGATCAGCTACACCGGTATATAGTCTCTAGTTCTGCCTCTACCCATATATTCAGTATAATTTTTCGACAAATGATGGTCGACTGATAAACTTTCAGTGTCATATAATTATGCCCTTACCATGATATTCGTATGACTATAAAATTTTCTCCATAAGAGTAAAAGAAAAAATTATAAGTCAAATGTTTCCAAATATAAATATGTACCAATCTTTTTAGAATAAACTAATAATGACATATTATCACATAAAATTGAAATAGGAGTAATATTTTATTTTTCAAAAAAAAAAAGAAAGAAGAGGATATTTGTTCTTTTAAACCCTTGAAACTTTTTGGAGAAAAAAAAAAGTTATCCTAGTGGACCACATCATGAAAGCATAGTGATCTTGTGATTCTTGATCGATACTCGATAGCATAATGGTCAAGCAGCTTTAGATCACCCAATGTAAAAGACTTTGATACTTCTGGAAATTTAGCTCTTTAGTTCACATGCAATCATTTTGGAAGATATCCAAAAGGAGGATACCATGACCAAACTTATTACTCCCTCTGTCCCAATTTATATGACACACTTTCCTTTTTAATCAGTCCCAAAAAGAATGATACATTTCTATATTTGATAACAATTTAACTTTAAAATACCCACTTTATCCTTAATGAAATGATTTACAACCACACAAATATCTATAACTCATTTTAGACCGCAAGTTTCAAAAGTCTTTCTTTATTTCTTAAACTCTGTGCCAAGTCAAAGTACATCACATAAATTGGAACGGAGGGAATAACTTATAAGGCACCATAGTGTAAGAAACACTCACTAATATGAAGAAGTACAACGTACGAAAAAAGTCAAAGGATAACCGCTAGTCTTTAATATATTTATATAAAAAGAATTATTTTAACCTTGAATATACAACGTAATTTTATACCAAAGGAGGTTCTTCCCACCTGGCTCCGCCTCTGTCTATCACTATAATTTCACTGTCTATAGTAGGTTTCTCTATCCTATTTTCATGAATCATGTACTATACCAATCACGCTATGAGTAATTAACTATTGTTGTAGGTCAAGTTTACCAGGCAGACCAAACAAAATTTTAGACTCTCAAGGGGTTGTTGGTACGTAGGATAAGGATAATAATTTCGACATAAAATTTGAGATTAAGTTTATCCAATGTTTGATTTGAGGCATCAGCTAATTACAAAATTATTTTATCCCGTCATTTATACTAAAATAATAGAATTATTATCTCATATAGAAGGCATTAGCTAATCCACAATTAGCTAATTATTTCATGAAATATCCTTACTTATCCACTCCACATACCAAACGACTCTAGCAGGTAGATGTGCACTCATAAGCAACAGAGATAAGTCAAAACCAATAGGAATAACATAGTCATTAACAACACAGTCAAAATCATAGGCAGTGAATTCAGCCTTTGTTTAAGGAAACTAGGAAACAATAGAAGAAAAATAGAATAGACTACCTTGACTAAAACAAATAGACACAAGATACAAATAGTCCTTCAGACACCTATGCTGCTCAAACTCTTCAAAAATACTGCCGAATGTGCGTCAGATCCCCCAAAAGTTAGAGAATCCGACATGAGTTGGATAGCATTTTTGGAGGGTTCGAGCAACATATCCAGACAATTAACAGCTCAAGGTTTCCAGACAATGGTGGTCTCAGCAATCATGGAAGTGACAACGTATGGGTCCATGTTCGAAGCAGGCCTCCTGTCCTCGAAGTATCCCTTCCCCGCCTTCTCTGTATCTCTGCCTACACGAACTGAGCAGCCGCGATTGGCAACCCCCTGGGCAAACAAATGTAGCAACATAAAATGAGACACTGGAAACACTTAGCTAGATAATTTTAACAGAAATACTATGTTTGATTCTCGAGATCAACATCGTACTAGAATTCTAAGTGAACACGAAATGAACGAAAGATTGTTTTGTAATCAAAGAATTTAGAGCTTCATGTTTCAGGACAAAGTAGTTTGGCAAACATTGATTCGCAATATCGAGGAAAGTCAAAATATCAAAATCTTAAGTTCCATAGCAACCGGCATTGCAGGTGTTCGTGGGCTGAAATAGAGGGAATTAAACGACATGCTAGTAGAAAAAATGATGGTTTACGTACCCATTTGAAGGAGTTGATGTCAGCTGTCTCATGTTTTCCAGTGAGACGACGCTCATTGCCTTCACCATATGCAGCAATGTGCTCTTTGTGCCTTAGTCCAAGCTTCTCAATAGCCTTTTTGATGATTTCATAGCCTCCATCTGCCCTCATAGACTTAGTGCTGAAAGAAATGTTCCACGTCAATACGCTCACATAGAGAGGGAGGTGAGCAGAGAGGGGGCAGGGGAAGGGGAGTTCAATGAAGATAAAAGAACTTCTATCTGAACACACAACTCTTCAGTTACTTTTAATCATGTTATCTAGAAGGGCTTATATTCTATAGTAGAATAAAAATGCCTTCCTCTACCTGTAGTTTGCGTGAGCACCAGCACCATTCCAATCGCCCTGAAAGTAAACGGGAAAAAACATGATGTAAATGCAAAGCTTCATTCAAGAGAATAATCAGTGTGTAGAAAGTACTATTTAACTATCAGAGAGCAAGAAAATATGTAGCAGAAAGCTCACAGGGATAGGTTTCGGGTCAAATGAAACGACAACTCCAGCAACCTCAGCAATCCTCTGTTTAACACCAATACAAATGAGCAAGTGTAACAATCAAATTCCACATTAGAGTTAGATTGAAGATTGAAATGGTAAAAAGTTTATAACAGCCAAGTATATTATACCTCGAGAATGTAACGGGCGACCCACACCTCATCACCTGCTGAGATACCTACAGCAGGCCCAACTTGGAATTCCCACTGCATAAAATTACAGCATGTTTAACAAGTTCGAAATTTAAATTGTACAATATATAGTAAGATCATACTCCTGAATGCACCGACTCTATATTCTGAATTCACCTGTCTGAAAAGAATGTGGGATGGAAAAGGGGGAAACAAGGCACTATACCTGTCCAGGCATCACTTCCCCATTGACACCACTGATGTTAATCCCAGCGTAAAGACATGCCTTATAATGTGAGTCAACTATATTGCGTCCAAAAGCCTTGTCAGCTCCAGTTCCACAGTAGTAAGGTCCCTAAATGTAGTTACCAAATTCTTTACAAAACTTTCACCTTTAGCAAATTAAAGGGAAAAATAGCAGAATTTTAGATGCTGTACTTCCAAGATTAAAATACAAAATCCATTGGTTGTGTAGTTTTAGCATGTTAATCCCGAACGAAGAGAATATTTAGTTCAACAATTTTATGGTTATGGGGAAGGCAAGGACAGAGGTATTAGCACTTGACGTTGTTGTTCTAAAATTCAAAACCCATAAGTTGAAATCCTGGCTCCGCCTCTGGGGAAGGCAAGGCCAGAAAAACAAACATGTTCGAGCTTTGAGTTTGGAAAACCGGTGTTAAAAAAGATTTCCAAACTCAAAACTTTCAAATCTTAAAAAACATCAAATTTCCTCCAAACTTAGTAATATTATGATATGTAAAGACAATTTGATGATCAAGATACTAAATGTGGAAAAAAAAAACCAAACTCAGTTTTTTCAAATCTTTCAAATAAATAACACAAGAGTTAATGCTCAAAAACACACCTAAAGTATCTCGGTTTTTCGAGTTTCGCACCTGAAATATCATGTGTGCGACTATCACCAACTATTTATTAAAATACACCTCAACTATCTGTTGTTCCCTTTTCGTACCTGAAATATCACCATTATTTAGGTAGGAAAAAGGAACAATTGATTGTTGAGTTGTGTTTTGATAAATAGTTGGTGATGGTTCAGGTAGGAAACTCGCACACCTAATAGTCCAGGTTTGGAATGCGAAAAAAGGGATACTTTAGGTGTGTTTTTGACCCTTCACTCATAACACAATAACACAAAATCTCCAAAACTTCAAAAAATATCTGAGTATATGTTACTAAGCCCAAAAGAGTAAGAAGTTCAAGGTATTAACCATTGTACCTGAGGTCCAGGGAAACCTCCAAGAGGCCATCCGAGAGGCCAATTAACCTCTTTCTGCAGCAAAGTGTACTCTTGCTCGATACCATACCTAATCGGAAACTCAGACAATCAGGAAATTTCTAAATGAATAGTTCGATAAAAACTTTTTACGTTTAAAATGTAAATAGAGTTGTTTTGATACCATGGTTCTTCAGCAGCAACAGCAGGGTTGCTGAAAATCTTGGCAGCATTGTGCCTCTTGTTTGTTGGAATGGGATCACCAGCTGGAGTGTAAGCATCACACATGACCTTATAAAAACAAAAAAACATGCATGCACATTTACCAAATTCTAAGAAAAAACCCAACTTTAGAAAAAAGAATTCAGAAATTAATAGTATCTAATAGGCTATGTTGCTCGTACTCCTCAAAAATGCGACGGATGCGTATTGGATCCTCCGAGAATAGTACATTCTTGGAGGATCAACACGGGTGCACCAACATTTTTGGAGAGTCTGAGCAACTAGAGTAAAGTTGCTCGGACTCTTCACTTTTGATGCCACACCCATGTTGGATTCTCCAAAAATACATTACTCGGGAAAATTCAACAAGCACCTATTGACATTTTTGAATGGTCTGAGAAACATAGGTAATAGGTACAACAAATCAACTCACCAAAATATTGTTGCCCCTCCTGAATGGATCCTTGAAAATGGCTTGAGGGCTATTTGAAATTTCGTTTCAATATCGTCAGATGATTCTATTAAGATAACTTTGCAAAATATTTCTGCACATTAAAGGAAAACTTACTATAGGATCACTTCACTGTCTTCTCCAGGAGCTTGGCCAGTGCTAGACCCGTCATAGTTCCATTTCGGAAGCTTTGAAGGATCCTTAACAGGACCTGAAAGTGTCTGTAAATTATAAAAACAAAATTTTTTTACCAAGTTAGCAATCTTCAAGCACTCGAAAGTGAAGAAAAAGTTGCTAGTAAATAAAGTATTAATAATTGAAACATGTAATACCCTGGCTTTGCTCCTGAGATCAGTGCCTGATCCGCCAATCCTGGTAAAAAAAAAACAAGAAAGACATACTAAGTAAAGAGATCAAAATCATAACATACATTAAGTCAAGAGAGATCAATAGCACTGCATTATCAAAGAAGGATTTAAGTTATATACTGGTAAATTTTCCGGTTATCAAATGATGCTTGTTATAAAAAGTTAGTTGTTTTCACGTGTAACTTAACCTGATGGTGTTCAAGTATTAGACACTGTCATTGTGTAGAACTTAAACTCAACAAAGAATCGACTATCAGCAAGAAGTTGCGATGAAAAATAACTCCCTAGTGAAAGAAACTAACAACGTGTAGATTAAAGATTGGATCTTTCTCCATACGCTATCCCACATTCAGAAGAAAATTATCAAAATATTAAATCAAACATTTAGCAGGAATACATGAAATCTTTTCTAGGCATATAAAAAGGGCAGCCCGGTGCACTAAAGCTACCGCTATGCGCAGTGTCCGGGGAAGGGCCCCACCACAAGGGTGTATTGTATGCAGCCTTACCTTGCATTTCTGCCAGAGGCTGTTTCCAAGGCTTGAACCCGTAACCTCCTAGTCACATGGCAGCAACTTTACTATTTACTCCAAGGCACCCCTTCAAATCTTTTCTAGACATATATTTATGTTAATTTGCAGTCTTGTTGTTACATATGCAGACATATGGATTCTGGACCACAATTCTTTTTGCATATTGGGTTCTGGAAAGAGTATTGGTACATATTAAATAAATATTTTAACACAAATATTGGTTTTGAGTAAAAGTTATTGGGTTCTACCGTACCACTAACCACCATTGTGGCTCTGCAGCTGGCTTCCACAGACACGTTTGTTACTAACCATGATCAAGTAAAAAACCAGTAAAGTCAATTTTTTTTTTTTTGATTTGGCGTAAACAAAGAGTGCAAAATCAACTTTGTGAGTCAACGGGAGCCATGGAGCAACATTAATGTTATCTCCGTGTGACCTGCAATTACATGTTTGAGCCGTAAATCAGCCACTAAAACTTGCGTCAGGATAAACTGCCTACATTACAACCCTTGGGTTGCCCCCATTCCTGAACCTTGCGTAATCATGAAATACTTCATGTGCCGGGCTGGCCATTTGGCGTAAACATCAGGTGAATTTTCTTCATCGTATTATAACCATTTTAAAACAAAGCATTTCGCGTAATTTAAAATGCTAGATCCACCTTTATGAGGATTCAACATCTATTATTAATACATAATAAATAATTTTTAACCTAGTATATATAATGTTCTTTTCCGACAAAATGGGATTGGAATGAACCCCTCGGGCCTGTAGCTCCTCCCCGAGAAGAAAGAGACCTTTAAAATGTCTTTTTTTGGTTGGAGGTACTAGATATCCCACATAATTAGTCTCGTGCACAAAACTGGCCTAGACATTACCGTTATCAAAAAATTTAAAACACCAGGAAATTACACAAAAAAGGATCTAATAAATTGAATGATTGATCACAATAAAACATTTCCAACAACATACAAAAATACAGAAAGAACAGATCATAACAAACTGAAAAAATCTGACAAACAGATTAAACTATCAGACAAAACAATGAAAGAGAAACCTAAACAGTCAGAAAAGAAAAAAAAAACCATTTGAAGAATCATAAAAACCAAAATTAAATCTAAAGGGAATAAAAACAGAGCTAAAAAATTACTAACAATGAAGAAAAAAAACCAACCATATGTATTCAGCAATAATTTTCTCAGTGGATTCAGACAAATTGAGATTGATGAGATCTGAAATCAGAGACATGATGATAAATTCTCAAAAAAGTTCTTTTTTTGTGTGAAAAATTAACTACTGATTTGTGTATAAGAGGAATGTCCTGTAATTTTTTTTTTATATATATATATATATAGGTTGTCACAAGGGGTGGTTGATTGTATAAAATCAATCGGCAGTTATTACGGAATTTGCTTAAAATTTAATTTAGTGGATTAAAAAGGAAAATAATATATTTTTTTTGGAGCAAATTAACAACTTAAATTATTTATTACATTTTTTTTATTTTTTTAATGGATGAGAAAATTGAGATAGAATATTGGTTGTTCCTCATCGTTAGGTAACTGATGGATGCAGAACAGAATTTCCAAGATTCTGGAATATTTTACCGGCTAACTGAAATGCCTAATTTCGTAAATTGAGCTACTCCCTCTGTTTCTGTGCTATACTCCGGTGATATCTTTTCTATCGAGACATGCAAACTCCCATCTTTGACTTAGCAGTAATCTACTTTTCTTTTTAGTACATGTAAAAAAAATAATTATTTTCTTTTTTAGCAATATTTTAGCTTTAACTTTCCACATGACATGACTAATACCACAAGATTACATGACATTTTGTTACAACATTTGAATATCTTTAATTTAAAATCACAAAATTTAAAAATCTTCTTTATTTTTTTAAATTCCGTGTTAAGTCAAAAAAGGCCAAAGAAATTAAAAAGGAGGAGTGTTTGTATTCAATTTATAAAAAAAATAGTGAGATTTTACTTAATTATGAAGTGTAGTGGGGATTAATTTGATTCTAAAATGTAGCTCAAGACCAGTGTTTTAAAAGATAATTTTGAGGCTTGCCCCGGGGCAGGGTACTGGTAAAACGCCTCGAGGCATAGGTGAGAGGCTTAAGTCCTATAAGGCTTACGCCTTAAGCGTCCGACTGTACGCCCTAAGTACGCCTAACGCCCAACGCTCGAGGCTCGCCTAATAAATCTTAGAAAAATTATGTGTCGAATTTCTTAATTGACATTGTTGACCCTTATAATTCTCTAATAAGTAAATGATGCTTAATAGTTTTTTCATCTATAAAAATTAGAAGATTGAGAATAACTCAAATAACAATTCATTGTATTGCATATCTATTATTTGAAAGCACCATGAGGGTGAATATCATTTAACATTTCTTTTAAAAATACTTAACTAGCCGATTTTTACATTTTCCCTTATCAATATTGGTCTTCATATTATTTCCTTACGTCTCAAAATAATCGCTATTTGAAAGTAAATTATTGTGTTTTATTATTTTAAAATTACCGTGATGATACTAATAAAGTTTATTGATTATTTTCTTTTAAGGATGTAAATTGCATAGTACGATCATAATATATTTTAAAAAATGTGATTCTTTTATTATTTGAAAGTTAAGATGTGAGAGTTGATTTGCATCTCATAGTAGCTATTATAGCATTTTTTTTTATTTATACCTGTAAAATTATTTTAGAAGTTTTATTTTCTCTGAGTTTGTTTGATCATGTTTTTAATTATTTTAATTATTAATTTATTATTTATAATTTTTGCTTTATAACACTATTTTACCATATTATAAATTAAAAATTTTAAGATCCATGGGGCTTACACCCCATCGCCTCGAGGCTTACAGCCCATCACCTCAAGGCTTATGCCCCATTGCCTCGAGGCTTACGCCTCGCCCTGTGCTAAGTAAAATGCCCCGCCTCACGCCCCAACCTTTTAAAACACTGCTCAAGACTATATTGTATTCACACGCATAGCAATAGTGAAATATAGTCAAGTCTCTCTATAATGTCACCTCGTTATAATGACATTTCACTATGGTGGCCTGATTTTCTCAAGAACCAATTTTTCATGTTATATTTTACTTCTCTATAACGACATTCTACCTATAACAATAATGACGTTTATTATGATGGTACACTCTTTGTAAAATTACCTCTCTATAACAGCATACTCAAATATTATGTAATAATATTTTGTAAGAAATATATTATGTACAAAATAAAATATCAAAATATTTATGGTAATCATCATTAATATCATGCACACAATAAATTTCAAGTACGGATATCTAATTTAAAGGAAAGAATTATATTTAAATGGTGCACATCAGTTATTTCATAATTTAAAAAAAAAAAAAAGACTACTAATGTTTGCCTTTTTTTATATTCGTGTTCATTCTAATTTTGTATACTTTTGTTTATAACAGTTAAATGAGATCTAAACGTCAAATGCCAGTATACATATATAACAACACCTCTCTATAGTAGCCATGAAATTTTTGGACAAAAACACTGCCACTATAGAGAGGTTTGACTGTACTCTATAATCCATCCACATGCATATACAATACTCCTTTCGTTTCAATTTGTTTGATACTTTCTTTTTTAGTCCGTTAAAAAGGAATGACCTCTTGCATATGACATGTTTAAGACCACAAGATTAAAGACATTTTGATAAATTTGACATATCTTTAATTTAAGATCACAAGATTCAAAATTCTTCTTTATTTTCTTAAACTTCGTTTCAAGTCAAAATATATCTGTCAATTTGAAATGGAGTAAGTGTAACATTTCTACAACGGAATATACTCTATATGCGCATGTAACAATAGTGAAATACATTGTATCCACACACTTAATGTACACATGTATATAATATCTCTGTCTAACTCAGGCTCAACAACAGGAAAATACATTTTATAAGAGTACCTTTATATTTAGATACTCTACAATTGATAATACATGTAGAAATACTTCATATGTTATTTTACTTAAAATAATACATAAATTTTTTGGGATAATTACACAAAAGTACAACTAGCAAATATACTTTACATTTAATTAGCAAAAAATATACTTTACACTTTATAGCCCAAAATCTGATTTGACCATTCACTGTAAACTAACTTTTCTTTCTAGTTATATAGGGAACAACATTTCTCATAATTTCCAGCTTCTTCACGATTTTCATTTCAATTCTTTCCCAAAAAACTTCAAACAAATTAGTGAAAAATTCAGCATTGTTTCGAGTTTTTTTCACAATTCGAGGTTCCAATATTTTCGTAAATAAACTTTGTTGCGAGTGGGTATGGTTATAAAAGATCGGTTATGTATTGAGGAGCCCAAATCTGAAATTTTGGATGATTTGATGTAGTTTTGAGGTGTTTTTGAGTGAATTTAATGCTTGAATTCAAGGAAGAAGACGAAGTCTGTTTTTCGTATAACAGTGTATATATTTGTATAGCTGTATTGTATATTATTGTATATACAATACAGTCTTTTTGTTTCGGTAATTTTCTTCTTCCTCTCCATTTTATATACACTTATACAATGTAGATATATTGGTTAAACATTATATATTCATATGTATATATTTGCATAATTATGTATATTATTATCTAATTGTATATACACACCTAATATTCCAGCTTTTTTTTTTCCCTTGAGCCCTAATTGTATTATAATATAATTGAATCGCCATAGTCATGACTATATGCCCTTTTGAATAGGTTGGGTGTGCAAAATCTAAAGAAAACAAACTTGGAATATGTCTCGTTTCCCATTTTTTTGAAAACAACATCTCATTATCAATATCTGAAAACACTATATTTCTGATTATCGAAATAAATAGCTAAATGTCAAGACCTATTTTGTGGAAACTAGCCTTTTTCATGTTTTGGCCATTTTGCCTTTTCTCGTAGTTTATACATGTTGGTTTTGGGGTGTGGGGATGATTGGCACGATTTTAGATGCGATCGGGAGTGATTTGAGTGAGTTTGAGGTTGTTTTGAGGCTTTATGAGTCAATAGTTGACTTCGGTTAACATTTCATGTTTCGAGTCTCGGATGATGATTTGGACTACTCCAGCAGATCCAGAATGTCAAATTTGAGTTAATAGAGAGGTTGGTTTGGGTTTGGGACCTCTGTTTTGTATTTCGACCCTTGATTTAGAAGTGAAAAAGGGATCCCGGGATTAATTTATTGAAAATAGTCTTTTTTTAAAAATACGACGTCGCTATTGAGTCTAGAATGTCGAAAATAGCCTAGTAGCATATATGGTTTACTTCTGTCGAGTCCCGAATGAATCTCTAGGGCCTTTTCGGAGATTTTGGAAACCATGCAAATCAACCTTTTTGCTGATATCTGGTGTAGGGCATTTCCTTCTTTGCGAACGCAGGCCTCTAGCTGAGAATGTAAAGAAGGATAATTTCCTTCATCACTATTGTGAGGAAGGAGCCGCGATCGTGAAAATCAAATGGGGCGGGGTCCGTCCTTCTTCACGAAAGCGACAAGGCTGTGGCGAACGTGAAGGATTGAGTCATCAGCCTTCCTGAACGTAAAGCCTTGGCCGCGAACACGAAGGCCATTTTAATGGCCGGTCAACATTGACCCTCGCGAATGCGAAGGGTTGACTGCTTTCGCGAGGTACTGTTCACTGATTAGTATAAAGGCCCATTTTCCCGATTTTACTCTAGTTTTGGACCTTCAAGCTTCAGCAAAGGCGATTTTCGAGAGTTTCTTCATTGTTTCTCGTATGGGTAACTTCTAAACTCGTAATCCCACTATTTTTCATTGATTTTATCTTCGAAAATACCTTTTAGTTATGATTTTGAAATGAATTTTTGGGGTTTTACTAGTAAAGTTTAAAAATGGCTTTTCTTTGATTTGGACCTCATTTTAAGCTCTTTTTCGCTTGGGTTTTCTTCTATAGACTCCTATAACCTTGGAGAATGTGTTTCAAAAAAAAAATATTCCAGTTTTACCTCTCTGATTTTCAAAATCATTTTTCAAGTTCTTTTTGGACCCGATTTAAATATGAATAATATGTGTATTATTGGCTTTCTTTTAATGCGTAGATGCAATGACGGTGATGGGGTGAAATGGTGAAAGTTATCGCATGACGTTCTTTCTGTATACACCCACCGAGCTCGTAGCTCCACAATTACTATAACTCATGTCTCAATCTCAACCCACCTCTCTAGCTTGTGTTCATGGAGAGGGTTTTTATAAAAATATCTCATTTTCTTTCAAGAACAATGTTCCTCAATGGTACCAACATCTAATTAATGCATATATATGGAATGAGAATATAATGCTCACAATCAAATCAGTATGAAGATATCCAATCAATTCAATACATATATATAAGTAAGCCCAGAATCGACTCAACATGTCCATAATTCATGATTTTCAACTCTAATTAGGCACCATCGAAATAAATATGCATGTAAGACATCATTAATATCATATCAATCCCTAACTCGGGTTTTATATCATGATAAAGGTAATCAATGCTCAATAAGGCCTATAAATAATAATTTAAGCCCCCACACGGGCATCATATCTAGAACAAATGCATTCAAATGCACGTATAAGGCGAATGATGTCAAATAAGGCCCTCACTAGGGCACATACAATATCAAATACCACAAGTTAACAAGAAAATATTATAAGCCCCCTCTCGGGCACACAACAATAATAGTAATCTCAAAATATAAACCCCTTAGTTATTCTCCCCAACCCATAGTATGCTTTACTTATTTATTAACTATCCAGCTCAATCTGATAGAAGTTAAGCCCTAACCTACCTCGAAACAACGAAATTCAAGCCTAAAGTCCGTCAACACGGAGCTTTCCCCTTTTGAACAGCCTCGGACTCAACTAAAACATACAAATATAACATCTAAGCGTCAAAAGAAAGCTAACAATACCCATATCGTCTATATTTAAACTGAGTCCAAAACAGACTTGAATAACGAGTTCGAAAACGAGAGGGGTAAAATTGAAATTTTTCTTTAAAACACATTCCCCAAGGTTATAGGAGTTTATATTTGAAAATCCATGCGAAAATGAGTTAAAAATGAGGTCCAAATCTAAGAAAAACCATTTTCAAGCTTTTACCGATAAAACCCCTAAAAATCCATCTCAAAATCATGATTAAAAGGTGTTTTCGAAGATAAAATCAATAGAAAATAGTGAAATTATGAGTTTAGAAGTTACCCACATGAGAATCGATGAAGAAACCCTCGAAAATTGCCTTTTCCGAAGCTCGGAGGTCCAAAAATAGAGTCAAATCGTAAAAATGACGAATTTGTACTATTTAGTGAACAGTGCCTCGCAATCGCGGACCCCACCTTGCGATCGCGAGGGTCAACATTGAACGGCCATAAAATGGCCTTTACTTTCTTGGCCAAGGCTTTGCGTTCGCGAAGGCTGATGACTCAGGCCTTCACACTCGCGACCGCCTCGTCTAGTTCGCGAAGAGGAATCGACCCGACCCCAATCCAATTACCCTTTACGATTGCGGCCGTCACATTGTGATTGCAATGAATGGAAAATTCCTTCTCTGCGATGGCAGTCAGGGGCCCGCTTTCATGAAGAAGGATCTGGTATGCCCCAGATACTAGCAAAAGTGCTGATTTTGCATGTTTTCTACTTCTCCGAATGAACTTTCAGAATTCGTTCGGGGACCGACAGAAGTATACCATATATGCTACTAGGCTAATTTTGAAATTCCAGACTCAATGGAAATGTCGGATTTGCAAAAAAAGATTTTTTTCAATAAATTTACCCCCGGGACCCCTTTTTCACTATTTTCCAAACGAAGGGTCGAAATGCAATATAAAGGTCCCGAACCTGAACTAACCTCGCTAATAACTAAAATTCAATAATCCAGATCTTATGGCACAATCCAAATCGTCATCCGAGACTCAAAATATGAAAAGTTGACCAAAGTCAACTATTGGCTCATAAAGCCTCAAAACAACCTCAAATATGCCCAAAACACTCTCGATTGCATCGGGAACCGTGCCAATCATCTCCACACCCCAAAACCAACATGTAGCAACTATGGAGAAGGTCAAAATGATCAAAATATGTAAAAAGTTAGTTTTCACAAAAACAGGTCTTTACAAATTTGGTTGATGCTCTGAAGATTGGGTTTAGCCTGTGTAAGAATGGTATGCCCATGATTTTAGTTTAATTGGTAAGATGAAGATGGGAGATATGAGAAAGAGAGAGTAATAATTTGTCTAAGGATGTAAAGTAACCTTTTTTTTTCTATACAATTGGGCCATATTTGGTAATGTAATATATAGTGGACTATATTTTATAATGTAACATTACTAGTTGCATTTTTTTATAACTTTTTCTAATTTTTCCCTAATTTATTTCGCTACCAATAATACGACATTTATTATGCTATTTATCATGCAGACTTTAGTATAAAATATTAAACAATGTATTAGTATGAAGAGACTATATTAGTAACACTTAATTTTGTACTTGAACCAAATGTTATACTCAATCTTTCTGTTTTAATATGTTTTTTAAAAATGACATTTTTTTTGGTAATTAAGTAACTTTTCATTAATCACCAAAGTGTGAGAACTATAAGACAATCAGATGATAAACTCCATCTGCATCATCTCAAGTAAACTAAACTCCAATAACTAGCAAAACACCTACTCTCAGGTGACAAACACTCAAATGACCCCTGACAACCTCATTTTTAATACATATATTGACTAAGAAGCACTATCGGGTAACCTTCTACCTTTATTTTACTAATGTATGCTATTTGTCTTGCCACTGCCTCCACTGTTGATGATTTCTTCTCAAACACTCGAGTGTTCCTTTCAAGCCAAATAGTGTGAGTAAATTCTGTATAGATGAGTCTAATTAGTTGCTCTTTGTAACTTCTTCCTTTAGTGCTGCTGAGGAGCCAATGCTACATACTCACCCATGTAATAGGACTGGGAATAGACAACTGCAGCCATGTGGTGACTTTGTCCCATACTTGCCTAGTAAAACTACATTCTGCAATAAGATGATCTTTTGATTTTGGCACCTGCTTTCAAAGACTATATAGAGGATCAATAGGCATACCCCATTTAAGGAGTCTATCTGAATTGCGCAACTGACCATGCTGTACAAGCCACAGAGTAAATATTGCCTTTGGTCTTGCCCTATTCTGCTTCATCAGTCCTTTCCAAGATACTTTAGGTAGATCACCCAGCATGTGCAAATATACTTGCTTGATCACACTCTTTTTAGGATGTTGAGATTTGTTGAGACAAGTGAGATAGGTTCTAGCATTCAAAATCTTTCTAGTCATCCAACAAGCTTGCTGTGGAATGACCATTGACTCCAAATTTTGCTCTTTCATGTAATAACTATGGATTCATCAGATCCATAGTTTATCCTTTTTCCCGGCAAGTTCCCAACATATCTTCACAATAGCTTCCTTGTTCCATAGCTTCATATTAATAAGGTTGAACCCCTCAGCTGCTTTGGGAGCACATATTTTGTCTCAAGCTACCAACGATTTCTTTTTGATTGTATTCACTCCAGACCAAATAAAGCTCCTACAGAAGCCTTCAATAGCTTTCATTACCCTTGTGGGAATACCAAACAGTTGTGCCCAATATGCTTGGAGTCCAAAAATTATAGATTTAACAAGCTGAATCCCATCTGTATAAGACAATTTTTTAGCTGTCCATGAGGTCACTCTTGAAACTACTTTATCTATCAGAGGTTACCATTAGAGTAAGCTCAGCTTCTTAGTTGCCAAAGCGATACCAAGATACCTGAATGGTAATTCACCTTGAGAATAACTCAACACTTGTTGAATCCATTGTCTCACTTCACCTGTGACACCACCATAATATACAAAACTTTTAGACAAATTTGCAATGAGCCTAGAAGCTACAAAAAAGGTACAAAATTTCCCATGGAGCAAAGTGACTGACTCAACATCTCCTCTAGGGAAAAACAAAAGATCGTCTTCAAAGCAAAAATGAGTAATGTCTTGTCTGGCACACATAGGATGATATTTGTAGGCGTAACATACGAAAGAGCCATACCATTTTGTGCAGCTCTGTTACCTGTAAATAGTCCTGCCCATGCATCTTTTCCTTTCACTTGATTTAATCTATCCGAAACTGCCAAATTGGAGCGTTGCTCCTCTCGTATCACTACCGGAGTTCGTTTCTCACTAATCACAACTTGAGGCTGCTCCTTCTGTGGAACATTACTAGT
The DNA here is from genome assembly GCA_031232105.1 of Capsicum rhomboideum. NCBI lineage: Eukaryota > Viridiplantae > Streptophyta > Magnoliopsida > Solanales > Solanaceae > Capsicum > Capsicum rhomboideum. The sequence goes on from CP124714.1 coordinate 157,675,922, forward strand.
TTGATCCTTTAGGGTTTCAAGAACTTTTGAAGCACAATAGCCTTCCTTCTCATTTGATGAACTTTCCACTGCACAATTGATGGCTTGATTAGCAGTCCCTGAAAGTCCACCGATCTCATTAGATCTAAAAGCCACTATCCCGGTCTTCTTAGATTTCTCCAAATTGGTTGATGGATAAGCCTTTGAACTGTTATTTGAGTGAACAATGTTGAGGAAGCTACCTTTCCCTTGAATGGAACCTTCGGCGGTCGACCTCTGGTCCTCCTCCCCTCCATGGACGAGATCGGCGCATGTTAGCCTTAAACTTTGCCGAGAGTACAAGAGACAGTGACTTCACAATTTCTAATTTAAAAAATGACATATTTATATACTGAAAAAAATTAATTTTAATCTTTTTTGTTTTATTCTTGTAATATGTTTTATAGTTATAAAAATATCAGGACATGTTTAAAATTATAACTTATAAAAATACTTTAATATATGGCTAACATGAGTGCATTTCCTTTTAAATTTTTGGCCAAACACATTGCTAGACTTTTAAACTTGGCAGAAATTTTCACTTTGACACCTCAAATAGACGTTATTCATTTTAAGCACCTTATGTAGGCTTCCGGTGTGTCATTTTGTCACCTTTTGCTGACATGGCAAAGTGAGTGTATTACACTCCCTTAAGGCGTGTGGAAGCTTATTTAGATCATTTTTCTCTTCTTCTTCCACATATTTTCTTGCCACTATTTTCCACCATTTTCAAAGCTTAAAACTCAAACATGTTCATCAATGGTCTCACAATTGGCAGCCAAATTAAAATAAAGTGGGTTTTTTTGACAAGAATTAATCTGTAATTTTACTTTTTGCACACAAAGAAAAGAGCAATTTACTCAAAAATTGGATCATACCCAATTCATACTCAAAAATCGAATCATAATCAAAAATCTTTTTCTTTTTCAAAAATTAGAGAAATCATACACAAAAATCGAATCATACCCAAATGGGTTTCCTTGACAAGAATTAATCTGTAGTTACAGAATTCTCGAAGAAGAAAACACAATCTTTTGTCCAAAAACTTTAAATTTCGCTATTGTTTTTCATACCAAATTTTACTTTTTTTCATACCAAGTTTCATGATGGTGGCTTTGTAGATGATTCCAATATAGACTCCAGTTGCAAAAAGGATTTGGTGTTTGACCCGGATTCAGACCATTACAGTTTCATGACGATGGCTTCATTGATGATTCCGATGTGGACTCCAATTGTGCAAAGGATTCGGTGTTAGACCCATAACCGAGAATGTTTTATGGTCAACTCTGTGGAGTGGAATGTGAGGGTGCTATTGGAGGTGATATACAAAGCTTATGAAGGAGGAGAAGAACAATTTCTATTTTTATTTTATGTTTTGAGTTATTGTTAGTAGTGATTTGGAAAGAATCTTTAAATCAGTCATTAGGGGTATCGTGGAGAAGACGACATCGGGCTGAGGTGAGGGGTTGGTTTCTGCAAAAAAAATGAAGTCTTGGGTGTGTTGGAGAAGACAATCGCGGGGGGAGGGGGGGAGGGGCTGTGCTAGTATTTTTTTGCTTATAATTTATTTTTAAATTATTATTTTTCACTGAAATGCCACGTCTTCTTTTAATTAGTCAAGATGTCATGTTATTCGCGAGTGTATTACACTCTTTGCAATTTTAGCTGATTGTTGAAAAGGTGCCAAAAAGACACAACGGAAGCCTACATAAGGAGATTTAAATGAACAACATCTACTTGAAGTGCCAAAGTGAATGTTTGTACCAAGTTTAGGGGGCTGACGATGTGTTTGGCCTAAATATTTGTTCCCAAACAAACATTGCAACATAAATTGAACTGAAATAGAGGATGCATATAAAATATTAGTTTCCCCACCCGATAGTATAGCATAATGGTCAATTAAGTGAATTGAAAATTGCAAGTTCTTACGTTTAAAAGAATTAAGTGATTTCTTTTGATATGATCAAATTTTAATGGACAATTGTATTGTGCAAAAGCTAAGTGAAACACCACGATTATATAAAATAAACTACTAATTATATATTGAAATCAAATTTTGCTTTATTTTTACCTAAATAATGTCTTTTAAAAGTACTATTACCATATATGATGCTACTTTTATTTTATTACGGATTATAGCCTACTTTTACCCTTAATAACTTATTAGTTGTAACAATCCTCGTGGTGATTTTCAGAATTTTCTGTATTTTGACCCTTTTTTCCCTTCCTTTAGTTGCCTTATAGCATTTGTGAGTTGCATGAATGGGTTACACGGTCCTCGAAGCATTCGGGAGTGTTTTATTTGAGTTTTTGATTTTGAGAAGCCTTTAAGTGGATATAGTTAACTTTAGTCAATATTAAAAGATCCGAGTGTTGGATCAAAATTTTGTCAGTTCCATAAATTCCAGAATATCGATTTTGGTTTAATAGCGAGGTTGATTTGGTTTCCGAGGCACGATTATAATTTTTTGAGTGTTTGGACGTGAAACTAGTTTTATTGGCTTAAGGTGATTTTTGGGTGAAACTTATCTATAAAGACCGCCGTTGGTGATTCTGAGGGTTTCGTTGTGTCCACAACGTTGAAATTAGCTTAGTAGAATTATTGATTTATTTCTGTGAGATTTCAAATAAATTTTGAGGGTCCATTCGGAGCTATTTTAGCCTTGGACTGTTGCTGGTGCACCAGGCAATTGTTCATCGCGATCACATGGAGGGGGAGGGGGGGTGTTGTGATCGCAAAAGGTAAGTATTTTTGTGCATCGTGATTGCGTGCCACATTCCCATGATCCCGGAGAGCAACTTAATAGCAGTCAACGTTGATCCTAGCGATCGTGAGTGTAGGGCCACTATCTTGAGGCATTGTTCACCTGAACAGTATAAAACCCCATTTTTGGCTCTAAACCCCATTTTCACCATTTATTGGGAACACGATTTTAGGAGAATCTAAGAGGATTTTTCATCATCTTTTATTAGGGTAAGCTTCTAAACCTATTTTTAATTATTATCCATTAATTATAATGCAAAATCATTTTCAAAACATGAATTTTAAACTTGAAATTTTGGAAATTACCCGTGAAAAATAAGTATTTAGATGATTTCAAACCTTATTTCAACTTGATTTTTAATGGGATTTCAGATTTGGAACCCTTAAACTATGAGCAAATTGATTTTTTATTAAAATTTTAGTTTTACCCTTTTATTTTTGGGGTGGGTTGATTTTTCAAGTGATTTTGGATCCAGAATAAAAGTATGCTAATATGTGTATCAAAGATTTGTATTTACATGTAAAAACCATTTTTTGATAGATTAGGAATATTCTGAAGATGTTTGGAAAGAAAAGACTTCATGTTGAGGTTTTTTGGGCTAGTATTTCAGCTTTGAGGTAGGTTATGGCTTGACTTATCAATTTCAAAGCTTCTGTTTCTGAGGTAAGCTTGAGACATACGTTCTATGTTATGGCCAAAGCCAGTGCTTCCAACAATCTGGATGGAGCCAACAGTTGGAGGGGACAATAACAAATCCTCAATTTCATCTTATCTAAGATGCTCCATTGTGTCATGAACTGTAAGTTAAATGGATGGTTAGAGAACTAATCATGTAAAGCATGTTGTAGGTTGGGTGAAATTTCGTTGTTTATATTATTTGGGGTAAATTATTATTTTTGTGATGCCTGAGTGGGGGTTTGTGTTGACTTTATTATTTATTAGAGAGCTTATTATCATTGTGATTCCCGAGAGGGGGCTTGTGTTCACCTCATTGGTGTCTTATATGATTCTTTTACTATTGTGGTGTCCTTGTTGGGGGCTAGTTGGGGATTTTGTCAATACCTTTCATTGATTACATATTGAGTTGCTATGAGGGGCTTGTATCATGATTTACTGATATTTGGGTGACTTGGGGTTCATTTATACCATTGTTGAGATGATTATTATACATTGTTGATTTTTCCATGATCATGCATACTCATTCATCACTCATTTTCATGGAACTGGTACCTCTATGGAACTAGGATTCTTTGCGAAAGAAAATGTAGCCATTTTATAAAATGCCTTAGCAGTGGGAAGTGTCGACAAGGTTGAATGATGAGATTATGATTGGTTTATGGGTTGCGAACACCCAATGTATCCTCTCTTGGAAGCTTAGGCTCGAAAGATGTATACAAAGTGAGCATTTTATTATTGCATTCATTCCATATCATCGTGTTGCATTACATTGTATCTACTACATTTGGGTGGTATTGTGCTTTGGATATCTTCATATGTGGTGTTTACTCATATATATATTGTTGTTGAGATTGAAACTTATATTATATAATTGTGTGACTTGCACAACGTGAGTCTTTTCTGTATGCAGGACGGTTACATCACTCGTAGTTTACTTTACTTGTTCTAGTTGTCTACTTAGCTCAGTTGTCCTATGATGCCTACTGAGTACAAGTTGACTGTACTCACTCCTACTTTCTATACCCTTTAGATGCCGATCCTAGTTCAAATACTATCCGTGGATTGTGATCGTACAACTCTGAGATTATCGAAGTCGTGGTGAGCTCCCCATCCTGAGCATGTTTCCGACCTCATCTATTTTAGCTATATCTTTACTTTATTTCAGATAAAGACATTTGTGTACTCATATTTTATGACAGTTAAAAGTCGCTCTTACTCATGACACTAGATTTTGGGGATGTTCGAGTTTTATTGTCCAGATATTATTTTGTTATTGCTTTCGATTTGACTTTATTCTAAAGTCTTGAGATTTTATTTCATTATTGATCTTTTTTCAATTTATTCTATCTTGCTGTGTTGGACTTACTTACTAAGGTTTGGTCGGGGTAGGTACCATCATAACCTTGAGAATTTGGATCGTGACATTAGCCCTTTGTCACTCACACTTTTCTCATCTCTTTGTCTCTGTAATAACACCAAATAGACCCACCAACAACAAACAACACAATAACCAAATAGGAAAACCATTGAACTCCAATCAAAAACCACGAGCTTCGACGAGTTTCATAAAAATTGGCTATGGCCAGTCCCTGTTCCCCTTCCCCTTTCACTTTAATTTTTATTTTATTTTCCAGGTTAGAACTCCGTTGGCGTTCAAATCTAACTGAAAAAACTCTCTTCGATAACGGTTCATATTCTTTGACAAACATCACTGTTTGCCTCCATTTATGTTTTAAAATATTCACCACAGTGGTTGTGGTTTGTTTCGCCGGAGTGGAGGTACACTGATGACTGGTTTCGTGGTGGGTTTTTGGAGGTTGGTGGACGAGGGAGAGTGATGTAAAATGAGATGCAAGGTTATTTTCCTTTATCTCTTCATGAACCTCTTCTTGGATTCTTGGTAAGAATTTCATTGTATGAGTTCATTTCTCTCCTCCCATGGTTTGATTTAGTAATTAAATGTATATTTAATTATTAGATTAACCTTTCTTTCTTCTAATTTCTGTTCTCCCTAATCTAATTTCTTAATATATCCTTGTATCTTGTGTTTTTTGAATTTCTTGCATCTCATTTTACATCAATTAGTATCAGAGCAAGGCTAAAGAATTGTTCCTATAATTCTTAATCCTTAGCTAGTAGTTTTTGAAAATCCAAAAAAAAAAATAATCAAAATTGATTTGGAGGTTGTTTGATATTGTTCCTTGATTTACATATTGTTGTTTCTTAGTTGAAAATCAAAGAATACATGGATTAAAAAAATTTGAAAGCTATTGTTGATATTTGAAGCTTTGAAGAAGCTTGAAAATGGATTTTGTTGATTTAGTGTTTGTTTGGAGAAATTGTTGGTTGGAAGTTGTTGATAGAGTTGTGGGGAGGTTGTATCTCAAATTTTAGCTCATTTGATTGAGTATTGAAGGAGATTGGTTCAAAAAAAAAAAGTGAGCTTCTTGGAGAAGAAGATGAATTTGAAAATTTCAAAAATAGCTTAAATCTTTCCCCATTTAATATATAATCTTCCAACTTGTTTTATCTTCCTTTTCTTGTTTATTCTAGCTAGTTTACTTTGAGTATTTAGTTCATACTTAATGTTAAATTAGTTTTTGTTTGTTTAATTTATTTGTGCCAATTTATTTCGTGCTTTTTTCTTTTATTTGGTTGTATGTTTATTTGTTTCCTTGTCCTCTAGATTTTAATTATCTTTTCTTGATTTACATAAACTTCACTCCGAATCGATACTTGGATGCTTACTTTGAGTTGTTGGTTCTTGAAGAGATTTAAGGAAGTTCCCTCGAGAAGAAAAAGGCAAGGGTTGGAGAGATTAATTGAGTGAGGTCTAAAAGCCTTGACCTTGAGCGTATACATGAGTGTTGAGTGATGCACGTGAGGGAGTGAATTTGTGAGGTAGTTTGACTTTATTTATACCTTTTTTTAGTTGTAAGCATGTCTTCCATAGCTTCGGATGATTCTTGTGATGATGATTTTTGAAGATTATGTTTATGGACACATGAAAGTTACTATGATGAAAATTATGAATCCAATAGTGAAGAATGTGAGTATGGAGATTCTTATGCTTCAAATAATGACTTTGAAAATGATGATGCTTCAAGGTATAGCTCTTCCACATACTCTTCTTGTGATAAATTTTATAGTAAGGAAAGTGACTATGAGTTTGATGATGATAATGAGGAAACTCTTGATGAATATTCTTGTTCAACTTCTTATTATGATTCTAATTCTAAACATGAGAATGGTAGTGGTTCTTATGTTTGTTTTGTTGGAGGAGGAGGTAGTAGATCTTTCACAAAAAAATTAAAGCAAAATATGAATAAATATGCTACTTATAGTAGAAATGTTGTGCATAGGCCTAATGAGGATTAACGAGGATTTGAATGCTTTGATAAATAGAGATCATTTTGTTGAACGACATGAGTGTGATGAAGCATGCATTAGTCAATTTGTGGAAGAAATAAAGAACATGTTTCATATTTGTAGTAAAATTGAAGGACTTTGTAGTACCATGATTATACATAACAAGAGTTCCATAAATATTACAAGTTCAAGCATGGTTGAGCACTTAAATTTGAAGACTAGAAAACATCTTCAACCATATGAATTGCCATGGTCAAATGAAAAAGGAACTTTAGATATCACAAAATAAGTTATGGTGAAGTTCCAACTTGGCAAGTTTCATCATGAAGATATTATCCCAATAAAAGCTTGCCATTTGTTACTTGGGAGGTTTTGAATAATTGAATGAGGAGCTACGTTTGATAAGAACACTAACAAGTGTTATGTCGATCTAAGAAGTCAAAAGTATTTCCTTGTGTTTGAAGTTGTTAAGATTGACAAGAAAAAAGGCAAAGCTTAAGGAGAAAGATATGTAACATCCCAAAATTTTAAGCCAAGATCCGAACCATTCTTCATGTGTTAAAGGCCTAAACCCGATATTTCCTTATTATACATAGATGCCATGATTACTTACCTTGTGTGGTGAGTGCTTTGAATGCCAATCTTGATCATAAGAAACACCTAGCATAGAGTTAAGTTGAGTGCATTCCTACCGATTGAATTCTAGTATACGATTTTACTAGGGTCAAATTCAAAGGAGTATAACTCCTAAAATATAAAGTGTTTTGTAGCTCAAGACCTACCAAATAAAATATCTTTGAGTCTTCTTTACAAAGCAACCAATTTTGTCTTAATCCGATATCAGAGTAAAAAGTTATGCTCAGTTTTCCAGAAGGTGTCTGTCTGCCAAAGTGTGACGGCCCGGGTGAAGAACCGTCACCTTTGTGACGGTCCGTCAAGGAAAGTCGTCAGGCTTAGCCAGTAGGACCGAATTTTGGCCATGTTTTGACTGTCCGGGTGACGGTCCATTGCCTGAACAGTTGGAAGGGAATTTTCTGTACTTTTAAAAAGTATTTTGAGGGCTATTTTGGTCCTTTCCTTGATTAAAAATCGTCCCCCACTTATAATAAACGACCCCAAACCCTCAATTATGAAATTCATTCTTCAAAGCACATTCCCCTCTTCCCCAAAACACAAAGAGAAACTCCAATTAGGGTTCAAGCTTCAAGGCTAAGGAATCAAGCCTTTCTCAATCTCTCTCCGTCAAAAGGCATGTTTGAACACTCTCTATCTCAATTACTATTTCAACACATGATCATTATTATTACTATCCATATTTTGTTGATGTTTTGAAATTGGGGTTAATGTTCAACCCATGAAAAGCTTAATAATTATTTTCCCTCTTGTTATAAATTATTTTCTAATTATTAAAAGAGGGTTTTGAGACTCGAATATATTATTTGAAAAGGGTGAATTCCATTATATGGATTTACAAGGTTAAATGTTATGGATATGAAAAGTATGACTTTCAACCCTTTTCACAAGCTTATTTTCAATGGGGAATTATGATGTTTATTCCATTTTTTGAGTACTATATGCCATGAAATGATGAAAGGTCTTTATGACTCTTATGAAATTCTCATTATGTTATGTTTTTGAATTTAAAGACGGAACTTAGAGTCTATAATGTTATATGATAATGATTTGGCATAATATGGATGATTTGCAAGTCTTGGTACGATGGTACCAAAATATGAATGCCATAATGAAAGACTCTATAGATAAAAATTTATGAAAATGGTTTTAATGGGGCGTACTTGGGGATTATGTGGCTCACCGAGAAGGTGTAGTCCTTGTGAACAACGTCGCAAACCTATGTTTGCCGACATAGGGATGGTTCACTCTTAAATGAGACGACCTTGACATGCACCTATATGAGGGCGGTATGTTATGATGGCCACACTATGTTCATCTCAATTCATGTGCCAAACATGGATTGGGGCCCCGCCGGTTGGGCGAATTCCAGGCCCATATTAGCCTGTGGGTTACCTAAGGTCGGTGATACTACATAGTCCATAAAGTAAAGCTTTAAGGATGATTATGAAAAGCTTTAAGGATGATTATGATTTATTCCTTAATAATTTATCGCATGATCTTTACACTCGTGAGTTACATTATGGATCTTATGGTTTAAGTGTTTACTTCTAATTTTCCTTACTGCTTCATGATATAAATGTTTTGGATTCGTATATTATTATTATGTAATCTGTTTTGGTCCCTTTCCTTAGGTCTCATGCCAATCCTCATCGTACTGACCATCCCCAAATGCTACATCCTTTCATGATGTAGGTTTCGAAGACTTTACTCGCGCCCCAGTTCAGCTTTAGGATTTTCGCAGGACAACAATTCGTAAAGGGTGAGCCATCCATCTTCCGGAAGACATTATGTTTTAATTTCTTAGACCTCCACTTTTGGTTTTATGGTATTACTGGAGCCATGTTCCGGTTTAGGATTTCAATTGTATTTTTTTAGAGGCTTCGTAGACATACGTTGGTAAATGTTTCATGTTGTTTTCAAGACCTTTGGTTTAAAGTATGAATTCAACTTTTAACCTTTTGTTTTATGGGTCTATTTCTTCATCTTGTTATACTAAGCTTATGATGTAAAGCTAAGGGGTTTCTTCGGGCCTTCATTGGTTGGGGATACCCATCATGGCTAGGGCCTCAGTTCGGGTCGTGATAAGATGTCCTTGCCAAAGAGGAGAACATGAAGAGGAAAGTTTATGATTCTCAAAGTGTAAAGTTCAAAGTTGAAGTAAAGAGTCATCCTAATCCTTCAAAGGGAATTCTTGGTCCTTGTCCAATGCTAAATGATTTTGAGAGAAAAAAATTTGAGAGATGTAAGGGAGTGACAAATGGCAATTCAAGAGTGAAAAAAGGGAGAGATTGAGTTGAGGGTAGTGAGTGAGTTGTCACAAAAAATAGAGAAGTATTTCAAAATGAAAAGAATGAAAAGAAAATTGAGAAAAGTAAAGAAAAAGAGAGTTTGAGAGAGTTTGCTTCTTGTTCTAACTCTAATGTTAATTCTTCTTTTCCTAGTTGTAATGTCTCTTTTTTAGATATGGTTGAAAAATAAGCCATGAAGCAAACAATAATGAAGAGTCTTCCATCACTGAAGATTCAAGAGTTGGTGGAGACACCCACTACTTCTACAAGTGTTCAAGTAAGCTTGAATGATAAAGACAAAGGTAAAGAAGGAATTGTAGGAGCATTTCAAGGTAAAATGGCTAACTCTAATGCTTTATTTTCTTTAAGTGAGCTTGAAGGAAATTTTGATTTAGGTGAAAGTCATTTTTCTTTTGAGAAAAATGAATCTTTTCTTTGGATAAAATTCATGATGTTGGTGGTGTCACGACCCAAAAACTAGGTCATGTTGGCACTTATCCCTGCTCAGTCTTGATAAGTAAGCCGATAACACAAAATGGAAAGAATACGAACAATTAAGGAAAATAAACTTAAGGTGAGACTTCCAAAGTGAAGTCAGACCAACACGAGACATGATAAAAGTAAGTGTGAAAGAAATAACATAAAATCTCCCAAAATCTGGTGTCAAAATTATAGAGCAACTAATGCAAATCCGAACATCTGAAAATACTACATAAGTCTGTCTCTGATAGAAAATAAAGACATAAGATAGGATGGAGGAGTTTCAGGAGTCAACTCTGGTCCCTAGAGCAACCCAGTACCTCGATCGTAGTCTTCGAAAAGCACGATCAGCCACTGCGAGTCATACTCGTACCTGGATCTACATCGAAAGGGCACAGTAGGAGTGAGTACGGTCCACATGTACCCAGTAGGAATCATAGGCCGATTGAGAAAAGTAGACAATAATACAAGTAAAGAAGACTATGAGCACGTCACCTGTAAACAAAATAGTTCCCAAATGGTAGCTCACGCCATCTCTACTAACAGTTCTAATATAATACTAAATTAAAACAAACACAGATATACACAAAAAATATATGGAAACTAAACACAAAATCACGGAAAAACTAAAAGAAAACACAAAATATACATATGCAATGCAATGTAATAATGATGAGATGGAATGGCAAAAGTCATCGCATGACTTTCTGTAAACACCTACCGAGCTCGTAACTCCGCAATAGGACCCATGGGGGGTTCGCAACCTATATACTATAACTTATATATCAATCTCTACCTACCTCTCCAGCTCGTGTTCATGGAGAGGGATTTTATGAAAATATTTCATTTTCTTTTAAAACAATGCTCCTTAATGGTACCAGCATCTCATGAATGTGTATATATAGAATGAGGATGTAATGCTCATAATCAAATCAGTATGAAGATATCTAATCAATTCAATACCTTTATAAGTGAGCCCAGAATCAACTTAATATGTCCACAATTCATGATTATCAACTCTAATTAGGCACTATCGGAATAAATATGCATGTAAGACATCATTAATATCATATCAACCCCTAACTCGGGTTTTTCTATCGTGATAAAGGCAATCAATGCCCAATAAGGCCTATAATAACAATTTAAGCCCCTTGCACGGGCATCATATCTAGAATAAGGCATATAAATGCACAAATAAGGTCAATAATGTCAAATAAGGCCCCTACTCGGGCAACACGCAATATCAGATATCACAAGTCAACAACCACCGAATATAAGCCCCCACACGGGCACACAACAGTAATAATAATATTGAAATATAAAACCCATAGTTATTTTCCCTAACCCATAGAATGCTTTACTTATTTATTAACTACCCAGCTCAATTTGAAAGAAGTTAAGCCATAACCTACCTCAAAAGGACAAAATCTGATCCAAAAGTCCTTCAACACAGATCTTTCCCCTTTCAAACGGCGTCAGAATCAACTAAAACATACAAATATAGAATCTACGCATTAAAAAAAGCTAACAATACCCATATTGCTTATATTTAAGTCGGGTCCAAAACGGACTTGAAAAACAAGTTCGAAAATGAGAGGGGTAAAACTGAAATTTTTCTTTAAAAACACATTCCACAAGGTTATAGGTGTCTATAATTGAAAATCCACCTGAAAACGAGTTAAAAATGAGGTTCAAATTGAAGAAAAATCATTTTAAAGCTTTATAGGTAAAACCCCCAAAATTCCATTTTGAAATCATGATTTTAAGGTATTTTCGAAGATATAAATGATAGAAAATAATGGAAAGATGATTTAGGATCTTACCCAAGCAAGAGTGGTGATAAAACCCTAAGAAATTGCCTCTTCTCGAAGATTGAAAGTCCAAAAATGGTGAAAATTGCAAAAATTGAAGTATTTATACTGGTATGCGAATAGTACCTAGCGATCGCGAGGGTCAACATTGACCGACCATTAAGTTGGCCATCGCGGTCGTATAGCTGGACCTCGCGATCGTGATGAGTTAACCCAACCCGATCCATCTATTAACCCATCGCGATCGCTGCAACACCACCACGCAATCGCGATGAAGGGCCTGATGCACTAGAAAATGCTGCACCTGCAGATTTTCCAAGTGATGAAATATTTCCAAACGGACCCTCAAGATTCGTGTGGGACCCCACTGTAACAAACCATATATTCTACTAGGCTATTTTTGAAGTTTCAGACTCACTGGCAACGTTGAATTTTCAAAAAAGGATCGTTTTCTATAAATTAACCTCTAGGACCCTTTTTTAGGCAATTTTCCAAATGAAGGGTCGAAATGCAAAATAAAGGTCCCGAAGTCGAACCAACCTTGCTACTGATCCAAATTTGACATTTCGAATCTAATGGAACTATCCAAGTTGGCATCCGAGACTCGAAACATGAAATGTTGACCAAAGTCAACTATTGGCTCATAAAGCCTCAAAACAACCTCAAACTCGCTAAAATCACTCTCGATCGCATAGGGAACTGTGCCAACTATCCCCACACCCCAAAATCAATATGTAGCAACTACGAGGAAGGATAAAATAGTCAAATCACAAAAATGCAAGTTTCATAAAATAGGTCTTTACAATATCCACCACTACGACTCTAGTTCGTCCCCGAACTTAAAAGCAAGGAAATACCTGAATCGGTGAAAAGCTGAGGGTAACTACTATGCATGTCAGAATCGACCTCCCAAGTATCCTCCTCAACAGAACGGTGTTTCCACTGAACCTTAACTATAGGAATATCTCTAGAGTGCAACCGTCTAACATCCCTGGATAAAATAGAGAGTGACTCCTCAACAAAGGTCAACCTCTCATCCAATAGAACCGAATTTTAACGAAGCACGTGAGAATCATCCAGAATATAGAGTCTGGGCATAGATACATGAAAAACTGGATGAATGGCTGAAAAATCTGGAGGTAGGTCCTACTCATAAGCAATCTCCCTAACTATTCGAAAAATCTCAAAATGTCTAATGTACCTAGGGCTAAGCTTGCCTCTCTTCCCAAACCTCATCACGCCCTTCATGGGTGACATACGAAGGAAAACTCAATATCTAATATCAAACTTCAAGGCACGAAGTCTATGGTCGGCACAACTCTTTTGCCTACTACGGGCTTCCCGAAGCCTATCCTGAATCACCCAAACTCTATCCAAAGACTCGCAAAGCAAGTCGGTACCACGGGGTCTAGCCTCAAAAGTCTCAAACCAACTAATCGGAGATCTACAATGCCTACCATACAACGCGTTAAAAAGTGCCATCTCAATACACGAATGGTAGCGATTATTATAAGCAAACTCTGCCAAGGCTAAATGTTGCTTCCACAGGCCTCTAAAGTCCATAACACACGTGCAGAGCATATACTCTAAAACCTAAATAGTCCACTCCAACTGACTGTCGATCTGGGGTGAAAAGTTATGCTAAGGCTAACCTGAGTACCCAAATCCTCTTGAACCGTCTTTCAAAATCTAAAACATAGATACGAGCCAACCTCTCAGCACTGGATGAGATCTGAATAGGGATGAAATGGGCTGATTTGGTCAATCAATCCACGATGACTCAAATACTGTCAGAACCACGAGAAGTATGAGGCAATTCACTCACGAAGTCCATAATGATCCACTCCCACTTCCACTCCAGAATGGATAATCTCAGAAGTAAATCACCTGATCTTTGATGCTCGACCTTCACCTGCTGACAACACAAGCAATGAGCTACAAAATCCGCTACATCCTTCATCAGATCACACCACCAGTAAAGTTACCTCAAATCATGATACATCTTAGTCACCTCAGGATTAAAGAAATATCTGGAGTAGTGTGCCTTCTCCAAAATCAATCTCAGCTATCCACCAACTCTCGACACACAAACTCGACCAACCACCAATCCTCAAAACACTATCAGGATCAAGTGAAGCCTCCTTGGCCTCGCCACTCAACGTCTTATCCCAAATCATTCTCAAACCATCATTATTAAATTGGTGGGCTTGAATCTGCTTCATCAACAAAGGCTAAAACACGTCCAGGTGCCAAAATATCAAGCCTAACCATGTGGTTAGCTAAAAAATGAACCTCTAAGGGTAAATGCTACTCCTGAGTCAAGAGATGATCCAAACTCTCCATACTAGTCAATTTCCGACTCAAGGCATCCGCAACCACATTAGCCTTACCCGGATAGTACAGGATAGTGATGTCATAATCCTTAAGCAACTCAACCCAACGCTGCTATCTTATATTAAGCTCTCGCTAGGTGAAGAAATACTGAAGACTACGATGATCAGAGAAAATCTCACAACGGACTCTATACAAGTAGTGCCTCCACAACTTCAACACAAACACAACCGCGACCAACTTCAAGTTATGGATAGGGTAATTCTTCTCATGAGGCTTCAACTGATGAGACGCATAAGCAATCCCCTTAGCCTCCTACATCAAAACTGCACCCAAACCAACACCGGAAGTATCACAATATATGGTAAAACCCACACCCTTCTTAGGCAAAGTCAAGATAGAAGCCAAAGTTAACAACTCCCTAAGCTTTTGAAAGCTCTTCTCACACGCTTCCGACCACTGAAAGGTAATCTTATTCTAAGTCAACTTGGTCAAAGGAGTTGTAATAAAAAGAAACGCTCAACAAAATGCTGATAATAACCTGCCAAGCCAATAAAACTTTGAATCTCAGTAGGACTAGTAGGCCTAGCCCAATCCCGAATCGCTATAATCTTGGCTGGATCGACCATAATACCATCCTTGGTCACCACATGACCCAAGAAAGAGATAGAATCCAATCAAAACTCATATTTGGAGAACCTATCATACAACTTCTCATTATGCAATATCTAATGATAGTCCTTAAGTATCTCATATGATCAGGCTCATTTTTGGAATAAACCAAGATGTCATCTATAAATACAATCACAAAAGAGTCGAGATACGATCAAAACGCCCAGTTCATCAATTCCATGAGTGCTGCAGGGGCATTGGTCAACCCAAATGACATGACCAAGAACTCATAATGACCTTATCGAGTCTGAAATGCTGTCTTCAAAATATTCGAAGCTCTAATCCTCAACTGGTGATATCCAAATCTCAAATCAATCTTAGAAAATACGAAAGCACCCTAAGGTTGATCAAATAAATAGTCAATACGAGGAAGAGAATACTTGTTCTTAACTGTCACCTTGTTCAGCTGTCGGTAACCAATACATATGCGCATAGAACCATTCTTTTTCTTTACAAAAAAGATAGGCGCGCCCCAACAAGATACACTAGGTCAAATGAAACCCTTACTTAACAAATCTTGCAATTGCTCCTTCAATTCCTTCAACTCATCTGGGGCCATCCTATATGGAGAAATAGAAATGGGCTTGGTGGCCCGCACTACATCAATATCAAAACTAATATCACGATTCGGAGGCATACCAGGCAAATCCATAGGAAACACATCCATGAACTCACGAACAACCCAAATAGCATCCATAGGAGGCGGTAAGGCAATGCTAGTATCACAAACATAAGCCAAATAAGACAGACATCCCCTTTCTACCATGCAACAAGCACGTAGAAAGGATAGAACTCCCTTCATACCTGAATTACACGTACTCTTCCAAGCTAACCTTGGCACACCTAGCGTAGCTAAGGTCACGGTCTTGGAATAACCATCCAAAATAGCATGATAGGGAGCTAACCAATCCATACCCAAGATAATATCAAAGTCCACCATATCTAGGAGGATTAAATCTACCTAAGTTTCATGACCCATAAAGGTAACCACACAAGATTGGTACACCCGATCCACCACTAAAGAATCTTCTACGGGAGTAGATACATGAAGAGGCATAGCAAGGGGCTCATATTCAATATCAAAACCAGAAGAAAAATATTTAGACACGTAGGAGAATATAGATCCAGGGTTAAATAACATGAAAGCATATCTTTAGCAAACTGGGACGATACTTGTAATGACTGCATCAGAGGCCTCTGCCTCAGGTCTACTAGGTATAGCATAACACTGTCCATATTTGCTCCCGGACTAATCAACCCCATGACCACTAACATGAGATCTCCTACCTCTACCTCTAGCACCATCCCTACCATTATGTAAACTTTCTCTGACTGCAAAAATAGGAGTAGGGCAAAGTTGAAGCTGAAATCCCTATTGAGGAGGTCCAAACACACGTCGAGGGAAATCCTTAGCCACATAGGCAAACTAATTATAAACAAAACATACTCTATGGACTAACTCAATCTGAGGAGGTATGGATGAACCAGAACGACCACCCTGGCATGAAGAATTGAACCTAGAAATTCTACTGATATCCTGATACCTGGCTACCAGAAGCTGCAGAACTTGAAAGTCTACCACCTAATCCCTATAATATGGCCTGAATTGGCCTACCATAATAACCACGAGAACCTCGACTAGGGAAGTCCCTACCTCGAGAGGCATGCCTACTAAACTCACCCTGATGACGCACCTTCTTGGTACCTCCCTGAGTAGCCTAGATAATAGACTCGATCATCTTGGCATGATCAATAATACTCTGCAAAGAAGCCTCTAAAACTACCATATGGGTTGTAGCGAATTGATATGAACCATCTAACCCCTTCACAAACTTTCAAATCCTCTGAGACTCAATGGAGATGCTAGCGTCTGAATATCTGGATAGAGCATGAAAATGTGCCTCATACTCAACAATAAATATGGAGCCCTGCTCCAAATGATCAAACTCATCCCTCATCTGATCTCTCAAGCTATAGGGCATAAACCTCTCCAAGAATGCCTAAAAAATTGAGTCCAAGTCATAGCAGGTGAACCCTATGGTCTACAACTAGCAAGCGATCTCTACTAGTCCCTAGCAACATTCATCAACTGATAGGTAGTATAAAAAGCTCCGTGAGACTCAAAAGATCCAAGATTATGTAACTTCTCCTGGCAATCAGTTAGAAACTCATAGGCATCCTCACCAATAGCACCACTAAACTTGAGTGGACCCAAGAGAATAGACCTCTCGAACCTCTTCTGATCATCAGAAGACATCACTGTACCCCAAGCAACTGAAGAAATAGTAAGTTTGGTAGGAAAAGAATCCATATGTGGGGGTACCATAGATGATGGTTGTACCCTAGAAGAAGGAATACCATAAGCAGATGTTGGTACAGAAAGTGGAACAACACTCAAAGTCTGAGGAACACCAGGTACACTCAAAGGAACACCATCCAATTAACTTAAAAGGCGAATCAACAAATCCTAAAGAACTGGGGTGTCAAATGAACCCTGTGGGACCTTAGCTGGCCCCACACCCCCTGTCTGATAATCATCTCTGGCATACTCAACCTCGAACTCAGGAGAGGCCTCTCTAGTACATTCTCTAACTGGGGAAACTTCTCATACCCGTCCTCTACCTCTAGGCCATCCACGACCTCTACCTTATCCTTGAACCGATGCTCACATATCGGGTGCTAGCTCATCATCCCTAACATCTTTAGACCTAGTCTTCACCATCTGCGCAGAAAAAAGTGGAATACAAATTTAGAACATTGAGTATAAATAATCCACACGATAAGGAATCAAATTAAAGAAATTTTTCCTAAAGACATCTTATAGCCTCTCAAAGATAAATACAAACGTCTACGTACCAATCCGTGAGACTCTACTAGACATTACGCTCTTACACTTATAAGACCGATGAACTTGATGCTCTGATACTAATCTGTCATGACCTAAAAACTTTTTTAGGTCATGATGGCACTTATCGCGGCTCAGCCTTGATAAGTAAGCCGATCACACAAAATGGAAAGAATATGAATAATTAAGGAAAACAAACTTAAGGCGAGACTTCTAAAGTAAATTCAGACCAACAAGAGACATGATAAAAGTAAGTCTGAAAGAAATAACATAAAATATCCCAAAATCTAGAGTCAAAAGTGTAGAGCATCTAATACAAATCCAAATATCTGAAAATACTGCATAAGTTTGTCTCTGATAGAAAATAAAGACATAAGATAGTATAGAGGAGGTCTGGGAGTCAACTTTGGTCCCTAGAGTAGCCTAGTACCTCAATCACAGTCTTTGAAAAGCAAGATCATCGACCATGAGTCGTACTCGTACCTGGATCTGTATCGAAAAGGCACAGTAGGAGTAAGTACGGTCCACATGTACCCAGTAGGAATCATAGGCCGATTGAGAAAAGTAGACAATAATACAAGTAAATAAGACTATGAGCACGTCACCTGTAAACAAAATAGTTTCCAAATGGTAGCTCACGCCATCTCTACTAACAGTTCTAATATAATACTGAATTAAAACAAACACAGATATACACAAAAAATATATGGAAACTAAACACAAAATCACGGAAAAACTAAAAGAAAACAAGAAAGATGCATATGCAATGTAATGCAATGATGATGGGATGGAATGGAGAAAGTCATCACATGACTTTCTGTATACACCTACTGAGCTCGCAGCTCTGTAATAGGACCCATGGGGGGGGGGGATTCACAACCCGTATACTATAACTCATTCTCAATCTCACCCTACCCTTTTAGCTCGTGTTCACGGAGAGGATTTTTATGAAAATGTCTCATTTTCTTTTAAAACAATGTTCCTCAATGGTACCAACATCTCATGAATATATATATATATATATATATGGAATGAGGATGTAATTCTCATAATCAAATCAATATGAAGATATCCAATCAATTCAATACATATATAAGTGAGCCCAAAATAGACTCAATATATCCACATTCATGATTATCAACTCTAATTAGGCACCATTGGAATAAATATGCATGCAAGACATCATTAATATCATATCAACCCCTAACTCAAATTTTTCTATCATGATAAAGGCAATCAATGCTTAATAAGGCCTATAATAACAATTTAAGCCTCCACACGGGCATCATATCTAGACTAAGGCATATAAATGCACAAATAAGGCCAATGATGTTGCCCCCACTCGGGCAACACGGAATATCAGCTATCACAAGTCAACAACCACAAAATATAAGCCCCCACACAGGCACACAACAGTAATAATAATCTCAAAATATAAAATCCATAGTTATTTTCCACAACCCATAGCATGCTTTACTTATTTATTAACTACCAACTTAATCTGAAAGAAGTTAAGCCATAACCTACCTCAAAACGATGAAATCTGATCCTAAAGTCCTTCAACACAGAGCTTTCCCCTTTCAAACAGCCTCAAAATCAACTAAAACATACAAATATAGCATCTACGTGTTAAAAGAAAGCTAGCAATACCCATATTGCCCATATTTAAGCTGGGTCCATAATGGACTTGAAAAATATGTTTGAAAATGAGAGGGGTAAAACTTGAATTTTTCTTTAGAAATACATTCTCCAAGGTTATAGGAGTCTATAGTTGAAAATCCATACGAAAATGAGTTAAAACGAGGTCCAAATCGAAGAAAAAATGTTTTCAAGCTTTATCGATAAAAACCACAACATTTCATTTTGAAATCATGATTTTAAGGCGCTTTCGAAGATATAATTGATAAGAAATAATGGAAAGATGATTTTGGAGCTTAACCAAGCAAGAGTGGTAATAAAACCCTAAGAAATTGCCTTTTTACGAAGCTTGGAGGTCCAAAATGGTGGAAATTGCAAAAATTGAAGTATTTATACTATTTTGTGAATAGTACCTCACAATCACAGATCCCACCTCACAATCACAAGATTCAACGTTGACTGGCCATTAAGTTGGTCATCGTGGTCGTGGAGCTAGGCCTCACGATCGCGATGAGTCAACCCGACCTGGTCCACCGGTTAACCTATTGCGATCGCAACAACACTACCACAAGATCACGATGAAGACCATTATCTAGGCCTGCGATCATGACACATGTCCATGCAATCGCGATGAAGGGCCTGATGCACCAGAAAATATTGCACTACCAGATTTTCCAAGTGATGAAATGTCTCCAAACGGACCCTCAGGATTCGTTTGGGACTCCATTGGAACAAATCATATATGCTACTAGGTTATTTTCGATGTTTCGTACTCAATGGTAATGTCAGATTTTCAAAAAAGAATCGTTTTCAATAAATTAATCCCTGGGATCCCTTTTTAGGCAATTTTCCAAACGAAGGGTCGAAATACAAAATAAAGATTCCAAACCCAAACCAACCTGGCTACTAACCCGAATTTGATATTCTGGATCTAATGGAACTATACAAATCATCATCCGAGACTCGAAACATGAAATGTTTACCAAAGTCAACTATTGGCTCATAAAGCCTCAAAACAACCTCAAACTCGCTCAAATCACTCCCGATCGCATCAAAAACCGTGCCAACTATCCCACACCCTAAAACCAACATGTAACAACTAAAAAAAAGGGAAAAATGATCAAAACACAAAAAATGCAAGTTTTCATAAAATAGGTCTTTACAGGTGGTGATGTGTGTCTTGTTGATAGTAGTGATGATTTATTGTATCTTGACTTTACTCCATTAGTTGAGTTAAAGTGTGAGACCAAAATTGTTGATTCTTATGAGCTTAAATTATTGTCAACTAATGATGTACGAATTAATGAGTTTGAGGGTCAAACAAGTGATTCTTGGAGTGTGCATATTATTGTTGATCCTATCTCTTGTTTCACCCATAGAGATCATATCACGACTAATCTTGTGAAAGATGACATTTGTCTTTTTGGTAGTGAATTTAGATGCTTTAATGCTTTATTGTATTTTGATTTTTCTCTCTTTGAAGATAATTCTTTGTTTGAAGATAACATGACCAATTTCAATGATGAACATAGTGATAATTGTGGTAAAGTTGATGAAGTAGCAATTTCTAAAAGCTACAAGGTATATGGTAATCCACTATGGAATGCAATGTGGGAAGAAAATGATGAGCCTATACATGAAAGTGAATTGATTGATGATAGTCTTAGCATTAATTTCTTTACTTATTCTACTCATCTTTTTGAAGATTCATTCTTGTTGGATTATGCCAATGTTTTTTTTTTTAAAAAAAAAATGATGACAAGTCATTTAAATATTGGTGTGGTCTAGTTAAATAGTTTAATTTGACTCCATTTTAGGGTGATAATTTCTTATTGATATTTTTGGAGATGCTTATAGTGATTCTTAATGCTCTTAGAGGATTAAAGTTTGTTTTTGATCCCGGGGATGCTTCTTGTAGAATTGACAATGCTTTGAAGGATTATGATAATTTTTGTCTAGTTGTTGTTCCCTCCTTTATTTTTCAGGGCTTGAATATGAGGACGAATTATTTTCAAGAAGGGGAGAATGATGCAAATCGAGATCGCAAGATTGATAGCAAAAGTGATAATGTGAACTATCTTGAATAGGGAAGCTTTCAATCACCCACAAAGAATTTAAAGTGTCATGAAAAGATCATCAAAAGAGCTTTTAAAGTCCATACATGCTCAAATGGATCTATAAGGAAAATGGTGACAACCAAGGAGATCATTAAGGGCTCAAGTGGCTATCATTCTTATAATTTGGTCATATTTGTAATTTGACCATGTTTGTAATTTGATTATTTTTGCAAGACTAGTATAAATAGTCTTAAGTCTTCCATATTAGGGTTAGATAGACTTTGGATATTGAGTGCCTCCTTTGAGCTTAGGGTTATTTCCATTTATCTCTTCATGAACCTCTTCTTTGATTCTTGGTAAGAATTCCATTGTATGAGTTCATTTCTTTCTTTCCATTGCTTGATCTAGTAATTAAATATATATTTAATTATTAGATTAACCTTTCTTTCTTCTAATTTCTATACTCCCTAATCTAATATCTTAATATATCCTTTTATCTTGTTTTATTTGAATTTCTTGCATCTCGTTTTACATCACAGAGGTGGTGGCTGGTGTTGTTGATGTTGTTGTTGTTGTCTGGTTCATCACTGGAGTAGCGAATAGAAGAGGGAAAGAATGGCGATTGTGGGTCTCTTGAAGTGGTGATTTGTTTGGTTGTTATGGTGGAGGTTCACCAAAGAAGAGATGGAGTATTTGACAGATGTAGTATTTGGTGGAGGTGAATAAATGGTATTAAAAATAAACATAGTTGTAATTCAATTCAAATTCAATGTTATACATTGTTATGAATTCGATAGTTGTTATTCCAGAACATACATAATACATTTCTAACAACGTAAACTAATTTATATAGTACTGGAATGTTTGAATTCAGACATAATACTTATAATAAATTTGTATAAAAAATATTTTAGTTATATATTCACCACGTGCATTGAAACATGCCTATAACATGTATAATATATTGAATTGAAAATGTATTACAATTGTTTTTTTTTCTCTTATTAAAATGTTAAAAATGTATTATACCTGAATTTCAAACATTCAAATACTATTCAAATTAGTTTATGTGTTACTATATTAAAACTGTGTTAGAAATATATTTTAAGTGTATTTAGCTAGTATTGTTAAGAAAAGTAAGACTATAATCTGTAAGAGTAAAAGATGTGCTATAATTGATAAATAAGACTATATAGTACATTATCTATGTAAATTGGCCTTTTTCCTATAGGTTAGAGTTATGACCCGTTATTTTACACATATTAATCAGATTGACCCAAGAAAAATTTGAACGAATTGAATTATGATCTGTCTTCTGCCCATTTGCCTCCTCTAGGCTAGACTACTGCAACATCTAGATGTTGTCCGTTGGTCTATGCTTAAGGGTGGTTTTAATGGAAATTTTTCTGGCTTGCTGAGCTATGTTTTGAAGTTTATTTATACTTTATATTAATGTTAAATATATGTTTACCTTGGTAATTTGTTCCTTTTATTTTTTGGTTCTCACATTGACATACAATATGGCTTTATTTTCAGAGCAAGGTGATTAGTTCAGTTGAATTATGGGCAGATATCATCTCTATATAACCATTTACCTTATTGGAGTGAAAGTCCTATCAGAATCAAAGCATTGAGAAGTTCAATAAAAGAACTAACTTTCTTGGAATTTTATGTATATAAAAGATAAATAAATATATTTACTAGACTTTGAAATTAAGGAAAACCTTGGAGAGACGGTACAGAAGTTTCAATGTGATCTATAAGTCATGGATCCAACCGTAGAATCAACCACTAATATTACATCCCTCTCGAGATACTATATAACTATTAGAAAATAGCTAATTTTTGATGGATGTCTCATCGGAATTTGGGACTTCCCCAGACCTTGCGTGAATGCATAATGTTTAGTGCAACCAGAGGCGGCTCAATAAAATTGATGGTCTAAAGCCAAATTTTAATAAGAGGACTCAAGTATATGCAATAAAATTAATTACTCTATACGTACGTCTCACATGCATCTTGTACGCAGCACGTGCATCTTATCTGCGCCACATACATCTTATGCGCCACACGTGCATCTTGTGTGCCGTACATGCATCTTGTGCGTCACACGTGCATCCTATATTAATTAATAAAAAAAATTAATTTCACACACACACGACCGCACACGCGCGCGCGCACACACACACACACACATATATATATATGTATATTATTGTTAAACACGTGTGTGAATTATGCATTTAAAGTAAATATTTTTTAAGGTATTTACATTAATTTTAGTTTGTTGACTTATCCTTTTTACAACTTACAACAAAATTAAATGTGCCAATTAATATTCTTGATAATATTTGGGGCCCCTAAAAATTGGGGGCCTAAGGCATATGCCTTACTGGCCTAGCCATAGAGCTGGTCCTGAGTGCACCTGTCTATCCTTTCTATTAGAATTTGAAATCTTGTTATATAAAAGTTTATTTTTTAAAAAATTGGAATATAAAATGAAACATGTAGATAAGAAAGAGCAAGGTGAAGTTACAAGTTGTTGATCATCAAGTCCAACCAATAACCAATGCAACAATCTTGATCAAACGGATAAATATTGCATTTCCAATTGGCAATGCAATTAGCTATCACATATTGACCAATGTAGGCTATCAAGAATGGTACAATTTCAGGTTCAAACTAATAGTTTTCGAGAAAGAAATGAAGTGGTGATTTACTGAATGACTCCTTGGCAAGACGACTTCCATTTGGCTTACACCATGCTTGAATATGTCAAGAACAACACCATGTTAGTCCGCAGACACAACATAGTTTGGGAAAATCGCGATATGTTACCTATATGGGCAAAAAATCTGCCACGTCCCCTGTTATCAACAACAATTGAGAGGAGATTTAAGTCACTAATCCCAAGATTTCAAGGACAGATGATACATTTGTATGTTGATAATAAAACATGCATTTTGCATACTTGGAAAGACAAACAGGCGAAAGCACTGCTTATTTTACAAGAAGGCTCATAACATGAATGGCAGTGCAATTATGTTCTTGAATTGTACCATTGATCATTGAAACGCTTGGTGAAGATGTTTCAACTCCAGCTAATTACTTACCCAAAATTAAGGAACTTCAATCATCGGGGTATGATGTACCACTTGGAATTAACTTATATTAGAAGTACACTTGATATACTTGCAACTATAAATTTGCCTATATGTATTATAGAGTTAGTTGTTTCAAGCAGATCGACCTCTTCAGGTAATTAAATTTTTTTATTTGTAAGTAAACAAAAGTCTTACACTGTTAGCCAAAAGGATTGGGAAGCTACATATAAGGTGTAGGATCTCTTAATGGTGTGAGACCTTTCTGGAAAAACTATGCGGGCTTGGTCTAAACCAGACAATGTCATACTATGTAAGAGTATCTTTGGTATCTGAGCCCAACAGATGGTATTAGAGACCAGATTTGTCGGGATGAGTATGGTGACGTGATACAATCCAAACCCGCTTTAAACCGTTCACTAGAAGTCAAGCACGAGAGCTTCAAGCACTCCAAGGGATGTTTATGAAGTGAGAGATACTTGAATACATCCCACTACTATCAAAAGGGTGTAATGTATTGATGATTGCATCTACAAAGGATCAAGTAGCCTTGGAGGGGTCAAAGGAATGCAAAAAGGAGCAAAACGACTCACTTTTGGAGTAAGTGAGCCCCCATGCATCCACAGGTGAGTGAGGTGCACCAACAGGTAGCCAAGCCACCCCATAACAGTGGCACCTGTGCCTGACCTGTATTGGTAGGTGTCCACCTGCGTGGGTAGGTGACCTTAAACGGCTAGAATACTATGTTTTAAGGGGAAAATGGGTCACTTTTGGGCCCAAGTTTGTAATAATTGACCCATGGGGTATAAATACCCAAACCATGCTTTATTTTCCTTAGTTTTTCTTAAATATTGATGAACAAATCTCTTGAGAGAGTTTTTGGTGAGCTTTTGTTGAAGGTTTACTTAGTAACGTGTGGTTTCGAGGGCGATCAATACCCTCTTGGTCACCGTAGGAATTAGGTGTTATTTGATGAATGTAATTTAGGGGTTCTAGGGTTTAATATATCATATTGTTCTTAATTACCCATATTCTTGTGTCTAATCTTTCATCTATCTATTGATTATCTTTCGTTTCTTAGTTAAATTTTAGTTTCCGTAGTTTTTCGATTATCATTTGGTATCAGATCTTGGATTAGGGTTATTTCCACAATCCTAAGTCTTGGGATTGATATTTCAAAAAAAAATCCAAAATTATTTTTGTTTTGAGTCTTTCTTGAAGTTTCTATACTAGATCTTATTTTCTCTAGTATATTTGAGTCAGAATCTTGAGCTTTGATCTTGTTTTGAGTTGATTTAAAGAAAAACCCCTTTTGTGAGCTTGTGTTCTTAAGCTTGAAGAGAAAATGGAAATGGGTTCTTAGATATTGTTGATTTGGTGCGGATTTAAGAGTTGAAATTGTTAGAAAAATGTTCTCCACGTTAAAGGGAACCTAGATCTAAAGTTTCGTGGAATTTCGAATCAAAATAAATTAGTTGGGAATTTTGGTATTCTTAGTGTTGTTGAGGATCTTCAAATCTTCAAGAAGAAGAATCTTCAAAAGTGTTGTTTTATCCAAAAAAGAAAGAAAAAGGAAAGAAGGTTGTTTGTACAAAGACTATCCAAAAGGAAAAGAGAATATTCCAAGAGAGAGAACCCAAGCTGCCAAGCCTCACCTGCGCCCGCAGGAGCCTAACGCAGGCCAGGGAAGAACCTTCTGCTTCCATCTACGCTTGTCAAACTGCGTGGGCATGTGCCATCTGCACCCGCAAGAGCTGAAACGCAGGTCAAGCTTTTCAAAATCAATTTTTGCTCATGTTCCATCATCCTAGTTTCATTTCTTGATTCATAATCTCATTTCTTGATCCCTAAATCAATTAACATCTAGTTTTCGCCTACATAGTTGGTTGATTAGTTCTTGAGTTCGATTTCTTTCTTAGTCCTACTTCTTTTTGTGTTTTTCTAGTTTTCTTTTCATCGTTAATTCTTGATTCAAGTCCTTAAGCAGTTCTTTTGAGTCTTTAAAACAAGAATCCAATCCGATCAAGAGTATCAATCGACACTTTGTCTATCACCTAGAGTATAAGCTATCCTTTAACATTTGTGGATCCAAGTGTGAGGCATACAAAGGTGTGTAGAGTTGTGAGGTTATTTCTTTAACGCTAACTTGTTTGTTGCTTGTGTTAGTATCTTTTAATAGGTACCATGACACCGAAAGGTGAAACACCACCATCCATGTATGTCAATACTTTGAATACGATCTTGGCCGCGGCTGAATCTTTGGGTTATAGATTGGAATCCATGGAAGGTCACATAACCGTGCTCCAAGGAAGTGTGTCAATTATGGGTGGAAAGATAGTGAATATGGAAGGTCGTCTAAACTCCACCCAATCCACTCCCCAAAACTACCATGCATCATTTAGCGGACATGCTCCAGACACATCCGCTACACTCCACCAAATACTTAATCCACCGAGACAAGCACAAGACCCCATTACCCAAGCCAGTATCTATCCACATAACCAAAATCCCATTCATCCATTATAACCCCAATTCAACTAAGCTAATCAAGAATTACCACAATACCAAATACCCCATAACCAAGGCCTACCCCAAGCACCACCAAACCAAAACCCTCCACTGCAAGCTCCACTAAACCACGATCCTCTACTCCAAATACCTCATAACCAAAATCAACCTGTCCAAGTTGAGAGAGTAGGAGAAGAGGACCCACAAGTTGAGTTTAAAGGGTATGATAAATTGGTCGTACATACGGAGTATTTGAGTCATAGACCATTGCCTCAACAAGGATTCTAAGGTCGAGGAGGAAGATTTGGTCCGGCACCTTATAGAAGAGAAAACTTAGGGAATCGTCCCCAAGGTAAGAACCAATGGAACTATAATGAGAATCAAGTTGGCAATAGAGGTTGAGATAATGGGATCAATTCAATCAAGACTAGTCTTCCTACCTTCAAAAGAGAGAGTGATCCTGAAGCTTATCTAATATAGGAGTCTACTTGTGAAAGAATCTTTCAAGTCAATGATCTCACCGATGATAAGAAGAGTTGCTATGCCGTAGCCCAATTTGAAGGATTTTCTATCACATGGTGGGAATATGCCAAGCAGTTTGAAAAAATCTCAAATGAGGGACAACCTCCACCATAGGATGCATTGAAGGCTATCATGAGAAGGAAGTATGTGCCGAAGAGGTATAGACATGATTTACTTGCCAAGTTGTACAATATAAGGCAAGGGAACAAGAGTGTTTTAACCTACTTTGATGAGTTTCAACAATTGATCTTGAGACTTGAGTATCAAGAGAATGAGGAACATGCCATCATCCATTACAAGGTTGGATTGAACAAGGGGATCTCATCCTTAATGACTTGCCATAGGTTTGATACTTTAGAAGCTACCTTCCAAGCTGCTTTAGAAAGTAAGAGAGATCTTAAGGAGAAGACATCGATCAAACCCAAAGGGTATTCATCCACTAATCCATAGAGTAAGAATAAGAGGTAGCTCAACCTTCATTGGGATGGAACAATAACAAGGATGTCAACAAGTCCTATAACAAGAAGCCTGTAGAGAAGACTACTCTGAAGTACTCACCAAGGAATGAAGGTAACAAGTATCCAACTCCTAATTCTAAATGTTTTAAATGTTTTAAATTCCAAGGTTGGGAACACAAGGAAAATGAGTGTCCCAATAGGAGGAATGTGATCCTTAGAGAAGGGAGAGTGTATTACCTTGGAGAAGAGGTGGGGCAAGAAAATGATAATGAGAGAGAAACCCAAGATGGAGAGGGGTGTGAAGAAAATGAGAAAGTAGAGGAAGGAAATGAGGATACTTGGCCTCAAGATAGAGAGTTAGAGGGTCCAAACTTTTTGGTAAGATGAGTGATGATTAGTAAGGCATTAGATGACCTTAGTCAAAGGGAAAATCTATTCCATACTAAATGTCTTATCAAGGAGAATGTGTGTTCAATGGTCATTAATAGTGGGAGTTGTGCCAATATTTCTAGTGCCACCATGGTTAATTTCTTGAAGCTACCCACAACCAAGCATGCCACACCATACAAGCTCCAATGGTTAAATGAATATGGAGAATTGAAAGTGACTAGACTAGTGGTGATTCAGTTCAAGATTGGGAATTACCATGATGAAATACTATGTGATGTCATTCCCATGTAAGCTTGTCATATTTTGCTTGGAATACCATGGCAATACGATCTTGCAACCAAGTATGATGGAAGAACCAATCGGTATTCTTTTGAGTTGAATGGTGGGAAGTTCACCTTTTACCCTCCTTCACCATCACAAGTGAATGAGGTTCATCTAAAAATGAGAGAGTTGAAAGAGAAGGGTAGAAAAGGATGGGAAGCAGAACCCTATGAAGAGGAGAGTGATGAAACAAAAGAGAGGAGAAAGTTAAAAGGGAAGGCCCAAATGGTGATGTTGGCTAGAAACAAAGACTTGTTTGAGAAGGCTAATGATGAGGAGCCCATACTCCTTTTAGCCCATGCTTTCATGCTAACCACTCTACTTCTCCTATTCCCCATTCTATTTCTCTTGTTTTGCAGGAATTCAAAGATATGTTTCAAAAGGAGCTATCAAAAGGGTTACCCCCACTTTAGGGAATTGAGCATCAAATAGACTTCATGCCAGGCTCACAATTACCTAACAAACTGGATTATCAAAGTAACCCAATGGACACCAAAGAGCTCGAAAGGCAAGTTGAGGAACTTCTCAACAAAAGATATATTAAGAAAAACATGAGTCCATGTGTGGTCCCGGTATTATTGGTACCAAATAAAAATGGGACTTGGCACATATGTGTTGATTACCGAGCCATCAACAAGATAACAGTAAAGTATCGCCAGCATATCCCTAGATTAGATAATATGTTAGATGAATTGAATGGTTCTTGTGTGTTTTCAAAGATTGATCTTAGGAGTGGGTACCATCAAATCCAGATGAGCCCCGGTGATGAATGGAAAACCACCTTCAAGGCCAAGTTTGGTCTTTATGAATGGATGGTGATGCTATTTGGACTCACCAATACTCCCAGTAGTACATTTATACTGTTAATGAACCATATGATGAAACCATTTATAGTGAAATTTGTTGTGGTGTACTTTGATGATATTTTAATTTATTGCAAGTCCATAGATGACCATGCTAAGCATTTGAGATGTGTTTTTGATATGCTTGGGAAGGAGCAATTATTTTCTAATCTTAAGAAATGCTTCTTTTGTGTTGATGAGGTTGTCTTTTTGGGCTTTATTGTAAGCTCCCGGGGTGTTAAAGTGGATGAATCCAAGATATACACTATAAGAAATTGGCAAAGTCCACAAACCATTGGTGATTTGAGAAGTTTTCATGGATTGGCTAGTTTCTGTAGAAGGTTTGTCAAAGGTTTTATCACAATAGCCACTCCGTTGATCGAGGTAATTCAAAAGGATAAACCCTTTAAGTGGGGTGATGAGCAAGCCAAGCCGTTTGAGACTTTGAAAACAATTCTTAGCTCCACCCCTTTGTTATAATTGCACAAATTTGAAAAGATGTTTGAAATTGAGTGTGATGCTAGCAAAGTAGGCATTGGAGCCGTCTTAATGCAAGACCAAAAATGCATTGCGTACTCTTACGAAAAACTCAAAGGAGCAACATTGAACTACTCTATGTATGATCTTGAGTTGTATGCCTTGATTAGAGCTTTGGTCAATTGGCAACACTACTTGTGGTATAAGGAATTTGTGATTCAGACCGACCATGAGCCTTTGAAACACCTTAGGTCCCCAGACAAATTGACAAATAGCATGCCAAGTGGATTGAATTCTTAGAAACTTTCCCTTACGTAATCCAATACAAAAAAGGAAAGGAGAATGTTGTGGTCGATGCCTTGTCTTGAAAACATGTATTGATTGCTACTTTGTCTTCTAAATTAATTGGTTTTGAGTGTTTGAAGACATTGTATCCCAAGGACCTCAAGTTTGCTCAAATCTTCAAAGATTGTGAGGAATGGGAGAGAGAAAGATGGCTTAGAGATAGAACTTCTATACCCTACTCTAAATTTGATGGTTTCTTATTTAAAGGAAGGAGGTTGTGTGTGCCCTATAGCTCATGGAGAGAGTTTTTTGTGAGAGAGGTACATGATGGTGGTATGATGGGTCACTTTGGAATTGACAAGACCCTTGGAATCCTAGAGGAATAATTCTATTAGCCCAAGATGGTCATGATGTTGCTCGAATTTGTGGTCAATGTATGGATTGTAGAAGTGTGAAATCGCACCTTCTCGCTCAAGGATTTTATACCCCACTTCCCACTCCCCTGCGCCCATAGCTTGACATATCTATGGATTTTGTATTGGGTTTGCCTAGGATAAGAAGGAGAAGAGAGAGTATTTTTGTTGTGGATGATCAGTTTTCTAAAATGGCTCATTTCATTTTGTGTTATAAGTATGATGATGCATCCAATGTGGCATCCTTGTTTATATAATATATTGTCAAAATACACGGAATTTGCCGGACCATTGTTAGTGATAGGGACTCTAAGTTTCTTAGTCACTTTTGAAGGACATTGTGGGGTAGGCTTGGCACCAAATTGCTTTTCTCAACGTCTTGCCACCCACAAACCGATGGTCAAACCAAGTTTGTGAACAAGACCTTGGGTTCTATGTTACGCACATTGGTTAAAGGGAAAATGGCCTCTTGGGAGGGTCACCTACCCTTAGTCGAATTTTCTTACAATCGTGTTATTCACTAGACTATTGGTATGAATCCCTTTGAATGTGTCTATGGTTTTAACCCCTAACCCTCTTAGATCTCACTCATTTGTCTACTGATGTTGCGATTATCTTAGATGGTAACAAAAGGGCGGAAGCCATGAAAAAGATGCATGAGAAGGTGAGAATTCACCTTGAGAAGAAGAATCAAACAATAGCCAAAAGAGTGAAAAAAGGGAGGAGAAGGCTTGTACTTGAACTGGGTGATTGGGTATGGGTACACCTTCGAAAATATCCATTCACCACCCAAAGTAAAACTAAGTTGATTCCTAGAGGTGACGGCCCATTCCAAGTGCTTGAGCGAATAAATGATAATACTTACAAGATTGACCTCCCACCGGAGTATTAAGTGCACAACACATTCAATGTGTGTGATCTCTCACCTTTTGATATGATAGAGGATGAGAATTTTAGGTCAAATTCTTCTCAAGATGGAGAGGATAATACAATCCAAACCCGCTCTAAACCGTTCACTAGAAACCAAGCACTAGAGCTTCGAGCACTCCAAGGGATGTTCATGAAATGAGATATACTTGACGACATCCTACTACCATTAAAAGGGTGTTACATATTAGTGATTGCATCTACAAAAGATCAAGGAGCCTTGAAGGGGTCAAAGGAATGTGAAAAGGAACAAAACGACTCAATTTTAGAGTCTGTGAGCTCACTTGCGGCCGCAGGTGAGTGAGATACACCAGCAGGTGGCCAAGGCAGACCAAAACAGTGCACATGCGCCTCACCTACATGGGCAGGCGCCTAACCTACGTGGGCAGGTGGCCTTAAACTTCTAGAATGCTATGTTTTAAGGGGAAAATAGGTCACTTTTGGGCCCAAGTTTGTAATAATTGATCCGTGGGTATAAATAGCCAAACCATGGATTATTTTCCTTAGTTTTACTTGAATATTGATGAGCAAATCTCTTGAGAGAGTTTTTGGTGAGCTTTTTTTGAAGGTTTTCTTAGTAACATGTGGTTTCGAGGGTGATCAATCTCTTCTTGGTCACCGTAGGAATTAGGTGTTAGTTGATGAATTTAATTTAGGTCTAGGGTTTAATATATCATATTGTTCTTAATTACTGATCTTCTTGTGTCTAATCTTTCATCTATCTATTGATTATCTTTCGTTTCTTAGTTAAATTCTAGTTTTCGTAGTTTTTTTATTATCATGACGTGGCAGAATGATGGGTTGTGGAGTTCAGTTTGCTTACCTTTATGAGCTTGTAGATGCACAAACAAAAAGAAGCTAGTTGAGGGCTTTGGTTGCCATAAAAATACTCAAAAACGATGTGGCTGGCACATAATGAAATTTTGGTAACCCGTGGATCATGGTGATGGGCCACATAGAACTTAGTTTGAGGGGGAGATTGTTGATGTGAGAGAAAAAGTCCCACATTGATAGCTGAAAGGTAGGGGTGTCAATGGTACTGTTCGGGCGGTTATTTTTTAAAATTTATACCATACCAATTTTTTAGTTATTTTAGTTTATATAACTAAAACTATACTTTTCGAAATCGTTCCATCCTTTTGGTTTTTCTTCGATATTGGTATGGTTCGGTTAATTTTTGATATTTTTTAAAAAAGAATAGAGATAAGTATCAAAAACATATCTAAACTATCCCCTTTTTTTGAGTTTCACACCTAAACTATTGGGAGTGTGAGAAACACACCTAAGCTATCACACTTTAGTTTGAGAAATACACCTCAATGCTGACTGGACTAAGTGTTTGTTTACACATACCTCTAGGTGCGTCTGGACATGAAAAATTTGTCCACTTGGCATTTTTAAATTCTTTTTTGCTGACACATCATTTTTTTATTTTTTAAAATATTTTTCAATTGATATTTTAAAACCCTAAAATCTCTTCTTATTCATCATTTCCCAATCATTTTTCTTCATTTCTTCTCGCCTATTGCATATTTTCTCAACCTCCTCCTTCTTCTTTTTTATTTATCAACACTTCTTTGTTTTGTTATTCATTTTCTTCTTGTATAGAGCTAATTAATTTGTTCTTCATTTTATCCTCTTCTACTTTTTTCTACATAATATAAAATAGGTGAATATAATATGAAATTAGTGGCATTTTGAATTGTCATAATTAAGCATTTAAGCTCCGAAATCAAATTAGAGGATAGTTGTATTGTTTGTTATTGCTTCAAAATGGTCACAAGATCAAATTTGTCAACAAATGTATGGATGCTAACATTTAAAGATATCTGGGCGTATTAATTTTTTTTATTCCTTATGGTCTTCAATATTGGTCCTTTTGATCTAGTGACGAAATTGTGGTTTAATGGTGAAAACCCCTAACTTACACAGTGAGAGAGACACAACTGAGAAGAGATGTCGATGACTCCATATATGGAGAATGGAGTATTTTACACGGTGAACTTTAAATTTTTGCCACGATGGAATTGTTTTCCATGTGGCAATTTTTTTTTTAAAAGGGAGAGTGTAGTACACACACCATCACATATTAGTTGAAGTATGTTTCTCAAACTAAAGTGTGATAGTTTAGGCGTGTTTCTCACACTTATAATAGTTTAGGTGTGAAACTCAAAAAAAGAGAATAGTTTAGGTGTGTTTTTGACACTTATCTCAAAAGAATATATAAAAGTTAGAATACGCTACCATGTATACTTGTATATGACTTTAGCAAAAACTCTTTGGACATTTTTATTGTTTAAAAGGTGATGAATCGATAAAATAAGAATAGATATTCATCCCATTATTTAGGATAGTGTAAAACAATATTAAGCAAACATAAAAGATACAATTTAGATCACATGAATGGAAAGAAATCAATCAAAATGAAATTAAGGAACCGAATCTACTTAAATTAAGTATTAATAGGAGAGATTTAAGTCATACGAGAAGAAAAATATCTAATAACTTGTAGTTCTTGTCCAAGATTGCTGGAATACCTTGTAGGTTATTAGTCTCGGGAGTCGAGATGCTAGAATTAATTTAGTTTCGAT
Source organism: Capsicum rhomboideum (assembly GCA_031232105.1). Lineage (NCBI taxonomy): Eukaryota > Viridiplantae > Streptophyta > Magnoliopsida > Solanales > Solanaceae > Capsicum > Capsicum rhomboideum. The sequence continues at coordinate 157,710,345 of CP124714.1, forward strand.
TGGATTAGTACAATAAATTTTAGTATTAGAATTTTGGGTGTTAGTTATGTTGTCACTTGTAGTCGGTCATCGCTTCCATCACCCTAAAGCAAAACTTTTAGAGTAAAATTTTATTGTTTTTAAACTTTTAGAGCAATATATATATATATATATAATTCGGTAAGGTTCGGTATTTTTTTGGTTAATTTTTATAAAATAAAAAACCTACCTAATTATTCAGTAAGGTTATAAATTTATATAAAACCTGTCAATTTTATTAAAAGAAATCTTTATATCGATTTGGTATGGTTTGGTTCGATCGGTTAGGTCGATTTTTTTAAAATCATTGATACCCCTACTGAAAGGATTGGGAAGCTACATATAAAGTGTAGGACTCTTAGCTGAAAGGAATGGGAAGCTCCATAAAATGTCCACTTCGTTTCGCTCGTTTTCTCTTTCATTCTCTTAATGGTGCGAGGCCTATTGGGGAAAACCGTGCGGCTTGATCCAAAGCGGACAATAGCACACCATGTAAGAGTATCTTTGGGTTGGCTGAGCCTAACAATTATTTCATTGCACAATACATACTTATTTTTTCTTGAAAAAGTTGCATATTTCCTAGTAAATGCATGATTCATAGATTTTAACATATATACACTCATGATATTATTGAATATTTACATTATCCGTATATTTAAATGGGTATGACTGGTTTTTGAAGTTAACAACTTAGAAATATACTATACACAAGTGTATATGAGATGGTGCAAAAACTTTTTTTTTTTGGGTTACTTGGATACTTATATTAAGCATAAAATGGTTCGGTACAACAAAACAAATTAAAACCCATAGCCGGCTATGTTAGCCCGGTTATTACATAAGTACATGGGGAATTCCCCAATCCAAGATTAGTAGTAGAGTTTATCCTTCTTTCAAAAATAGTTCCTAATATGTCTGCCCATACTGCTTCATGAACATACATAGGAGGAACTACAAAAACTTTAGTTGTGTCAAAGTTTGTAGAGTTTGGTCCTTTCTTGGCCAGGGCATCTGCTACCCTATTCTACTCTTTGTAGTTGTGCTGCACCACTAGACATCCCAACCTCCTTAGCCTTGACCTCCAGTCATGAATAATAGGGTTATAGTAAAGATTTCCTTTCTGTAACATTGTAATGACTTCCTTAGAGTCAATATTGATCTCAAGAGGGATGTTCGTGAAAACCCCACCAATGCCTCCCTTGCCTGGTTACCAATGCATGAGCCATCAGTGTTTAGTTTGTAGTAGCACTGTCATGCTCCATTTTTCCCGCAAAATGAGGGATTCGATGTCTTTTAGGATGATTTAAAGAAAGAAGAGTCACCATCTAATGAATTAAGGTGCGTTAGGGCACCACTCTAAACTAATTGTGAATATTTCTGCTTTTAATCTATGCAACCAGAAATTGGGTAAGTGTTCAAATTACCTCAAAAGAAAGGTGTTAAGCATCTTTCGAGGTCCACAAATGTGTGTCCCAGCTAAATTCATTTATTATTTGGGGAAAATTATGTGATAGACAAAGGAATTGTTAATTAATAAATCTAAAATACCAAGTGCCTAAGCATGTGATATTTAACTTAATATTTTAGATAAAGAGTACAAGTGAGTGAAAAAGTAACGAAAAGATGAATAAAAACCTAACAAAATACATGTATTTTAAATACAAAACAACTTAATATTACCATGGAAGTTGGCACACAACCTATTTTATAACTAAAAGAAGTACAAATTCAATTGTTACTTAGTTACATCATACGGGGCATAAAGAAATGAAAGAGATTAAGTTAATTAATTTATACTATACAAAAAATAATAATTGCAAAAGATGAGGGACTGACCTAGTTTATGGAGCATCAAGTTAATAAATAATGCTAAAATATTCAAAAATATTGAGTTATGAATAGTAACAGGAGTCAAATAAGCCAACTGAGATTCTTGAAGAAGTCCCCAACTTTTCTTTATTTGACATAGTGTTCTAGTCCTCCCGTAAATTATAACATCTCATGTAGGAAAATAGATTGTTAGTAAAATGTATGTCACCTTGGTTTGATGGAAAATATAATGTAAGAGAATAAATAATGAATTAACAATACATAAAATTAAGAGAGAGAGAGAGAGAGAGAGAGAGAGAGAGCAGGATCAGGGTAATGACAAGGCTGAAAATGGGCCCAATGGGATGTTACTCCCTCTATTCCAATTTCTATGATCGACTCTCTTAAACGCCTCAAGACAAGATAAAAGAAATTCTAAAAGAAACTTATTTAAGAGTACTAAATAAAATATTTCAGCATTTGAAAGTCATGTGAAGCTAAAATATATATGTATAATATATAGATTGTATCAAAGCATGTCGCTAAATTAGTATAGTAGTAAGAGTTGTCAAGTCTTTGTGACTTTTAAAAAAATGACATATACAATAAGAAAAGATGGGAGTAACGAGTTTGCTTTATTTTTTAATAAAGATATATGTGCTTCATATGAGAAGTAAGCTATTGCATGTCTTTTTGTCATCATTTCCCAAACATACTTGGCCCTCGATGGGATGACGATTCCACCTGAGCTTTGCTTCACTCATTGACTCCTCCACTCACCGTGGTTGAACTCCAAGTGACGTCATTCCATTGTGATGTACATGTAAAAAAATATTCGAAGAGGTGAGAGTATGTCTGTTCTTACGGTTTAACTAATTAAGTGAAATTTAAGCAATAAAGTAATATAAACTCTTAATCAATGTAAGCACATAAGAAGGAAAAGGATTTTAAAAAAAAGAGAATATTATCCGCTACCTCCTTTACTTGGCAACGAAATTTGAAATAAATTCGTATTCCGTTTCTCTCTACTCCCGATTAATTATTCTGGTGTTGAATAAATATCCACCCAAATCATGATAATTACTCATTTCTGAATACTATGACCTTAAGCAACCTAATCCTTAATATAAAGGAATCATATCACATAAAAAATGTAGAGCTAGCTACTGCTTTTGAAAAGAAAAGAAAAGTATTCTGTTAAATCATTAATGGATTAGGAACATATCTAACTAATTAAAACACATCATATAATACTAACACATGAAAGGCCAAATGAATAACACTCATCATTTTTAATATTAGACTCAACTAAAAGGAACTATGGAGCAAACAAGTGAATAATTCAAATCCTTAAAAGCCACAAACTAGATATCCAACGTGAATAGAGAACTTCAACATTCCAATTCATACAAAACATAATATAGTCACATAGCTAATACATGAAATACTACTAATTCATGTCACCATTTCAGAGACTTGGATCATATTTAACCAAATCTATCATTAACACTCATAGATCCAAATACACTAAAACACGAACTCATTTATATATAAGCATATGACGTGAAAAGGAAAGATGAGTAGAGTTAACAAATTGGACCTTCAACTGTAATGACCCTCATATTGAAATTTAGAAATTTCTGTGTTTTGATCATTTTTTCCTTCCCCATAGTTGCTTTATCTCATTATGAGTTGCGAAATGATTGGCACGGTCCCCGATGCATTGGGAAGTGTTTTATATAAGATTTTGGTTTTGAACATCCTTAAAGGGATTAGTTTGACTTTGGTCAACATTTCGCGATTCAAGCATTGGATGTGATTTTGACAGTTCCATTAGATTCGAAATGTCGAATTTGGGTTAGTAGCAGAGTTAATTCAGGTTCAAAACTTTTATTTTGCATTTTGACCCTCCGTTCGGAAACTAATTAAAATAGCCTATAAGGGGTCCCAGGGATTATTTTATTGTAAATAATTAGCATATGTGGTTTGTTGTTTTCAAGCAATTAGCATATGTGGTTTGTGTTCGGGAGGTTCCGAATGAGTTTTGAATAAGTTTTTGAATATTTTGGGTGCTTTGGTCCTATATAAGTAAAATCGATCGACAAAAAAGTTCATTATTAGTTTTTAAGGTCAAAAAATTATTTCGAAACTTCTAAAATGTCATAGGATTGATCTGGAGAGTTTGGTGTAATTTCGATAAGTCGAGATCCAGTTTTTATTGCGGAACATGAAATAATTCTTTAATGAGCAAAAATAATATCTGACTAGACAAACATGCATGAAATTGAGTTTCGAATGAATGACTAGATTTGTATCACTATTTAGAAATTATAGAAAAAAGAATCGGTGCATTTCGATAGCGTATGAGGGATTTATGGCCCTTTTAGTGAATATAAAAGTTGTTGGTGCAAAAGGTTGCTAGTGCACACCTTTAGCTACGAAAAATAGACTTTAGCTACGAAAAATAGACTTTAGCTACGAAAATCGTACCTGAATATATATAAATTTCAGACTTCTTTCCATTTCGTATTTTTGATATTTTGGAGGCTAGGAAGCTCCATTTTCGACGATTCTCAATGAGTTTTTCTCGTAATATCATTGTGCATGTGATTCTACCTTTATTACCCATTTTCCAAGAATTTCTATTTTGTTTTTCATGATTTCTAACCAAAGTTGAGATTCAAAACCCCATTCCACCATTTTCACCACTTTTGGGGCTTGAGAGCTCGGATTTGAGCGTTTTCAAAGGTATTTTTGAGATTTATTTCGTGGGTATGTTTCTAAACCTTGTATTTATCATTTTTCCACTGATTTCATTACAAATTAATCTTCAAATCTTTGATTTTAAATTTGATTTTGAGGTTTTTGTCGGTAAAGTTTTAAAATAATTTTTCTTTGATTTGAACCTCACTTTTAACTTGTTTTTGCATAGGTTTTCAACTGTAGATTTTTAATGTTATGGGGAACGTGTTTCCAAAAGAAAATTTTTAGTTTTACCCTTTTTCCTTTGAGGTCAATTTTTGAACTAATTTTAGACCCGGATCAAATATAGTTGATATGGGTATCGTTGGACTCCTTTTGACTTATAGATGTCATATTTGATTAGATTTGACGTGTTTGGTGTTGATTCATGGGATTAGAGCATTTGGTTGATGCTTTGGACTGTGTTTTGGCTTGCTGATCTTCTTTAAAGGTAAGTTGAGATGTACCTTGACTTTCTTTGAAGTGTTTATGTGTTGTATGCTTATTTGTTTGTATTTGGTGAAACTCGTAGGATTGGGGGTCCCGCTTAGGTGAAATAGCGAGTATCTCTGTGGGAACCAGAGTCTTTTGATGGGTCGTAGTTATTTAGTTGCTTATCTTTGTTAGTCTTGATACTTGTGAATATACTTAGAATAGATTGTAGATAGTTAGCTCATTAATCTTGAATAATATTGATAGTGGATACCTAATTTAGAGCTTGAATCATGTTTAGTGGACTTTGGCGTAATGATTGAGGTTTTAGTGACTTTTTAGGGGATGATTATGCTATTATCGTTATTTGATGGAATGATTGAGGTTTAATGAGGCTTAATTTATGGAACAAGCTAGGTTTAGGTAGTCTGCAATTTATCATTATTGGGATTGTTGTTTATTTCGTATTGCCTGTGTGGGGGCTTATGTGAACTTTATTATGGACTTGAGTAATTATTTATGATCGTGTGCCTGAGTGGGGTCTTATATGCACATTGCTTTTGACTTGAGAGGATATATTATTGTGATGCCCGAGTGGGGGCTTGACTTGATCTTATTGGTCATGTTTGTGCATTAAATGCCTTATCTATTATTGTGTCGCCCGAGTAGGGGCTTGACTTGTCATTATAGGCCTTATCTGTGCATTAGAATGTCGTATCTATTATTGTGTCGCCCAAGTGGGAGCTTGACTTGACATTGTAGGCTTATATGAGAATTTAATTGCATTATCATTATAGTGATGCCTAAGATAGGGGTTAGAAATGATAATATTGATGACTACATGAGTATCTATTCTAGTGGTGCCAAGTGGAAACTGATATCATGAATTATCGATACAGTGAGTTGATTCTGAGCTCACTTATACATGTATTGAATGGATTTTGATCTTCATACTGATTGGTTGTGAGCATTACAACCTCATATTACACATGCATATTCATGAGACATTGGCACTACTGAGACATTATAATTTTGTAAGAAAATGAGACACTTTATAAAACGCCTATACTGAGGGATATGCTGGTAAGGTTGATTTGAGACATGAGATTGAGATTATAAGAGTATATAGGTTGTGAACCCCACATGGGTCCTATATTGGGAGCGCTGAGGCTCGATAGGTGCATACAGAAAGTCATGCTATGTCTTTCAATCATTTATCATCATTATTCCATTGCATTGCATCACTTGCATTGTATGACATTTCCTTGGTATGGTTTGACATTGTCGTTGAGTGCTTACTTTTATAGTTAATTATTGTGATTGAACCTTTTTGTGATATTGTGTATTGAGCACTCATTTTGTTGTGTCACATCACACTATTCTACTTCTTGGTTGATTTGGGAGTTGAGACATACATGAGATGTAGGGTATGACTATGGCTTGATTAGTGAGACATGCAGTGTCGCACCTAATGGTAGCATGACATACACATACTTGTACACTCTCACTACTTTATCACAGATTATTGATTAAACATGATAATTGAGTCTGATATATTGTGTTAGTGAGTCTTACTTATAAATGTTTTTCTATTCTTGTTAATCATAAAATGGATTGTATTGACTAACCTAGACTTATGTGCCTACCTGATTTATGGATAATGTTATGACTGTTGTGTTGGGATTACCCTATTAAAATGAAGTGGAGAATTTAACGGCTACAGATCTATTTAGGGAAACCTTTTGTAGTTAGGGTGGTGGTTCTCTCCATCGCTTTGATGGGAGTGATTTTGGAATAAAATATATAATCTTCTCTTGAAAGGAAAAATGAGGAGTATTTTTCTAATACAAAAGATTTCCAAAATTTGAAATTTGAAACTTTGATTTTTCAAATTGTTTATGACTAAATAAATTTCAACCAAAAAATATAAAATGGGTTATTACTAAATTACTAAGTGAAGAAAAATAATATTAAATTATTAAATCAACCATTATATTTTATAGTTAAATAATAATAATTCACAATGAAAGAATAATAACTCTTAAAATAATTGATCAAATACTTTTAAAAGAGAAATGTAAAAGATTAAGTAAACAACAACTTTGCAAGTGAAGAATATGATATAATAATAAAGATAAAAATAATTGAAAATAATAATCATATATATATATAATAATAATAATAATAATAATAATAATAATAATAATAATAATAATGATACTTAAATAATGTGAATAGTATCTAATATCAGAACTTTTGATAAAAATAAGTAAAAATAGCGATTTTAACCTCGCGAACAAAATAGACGCTCGAATGAGTAAAATGACGAAAAGGATGGTTAAAATTGGGTGTCAACAAGCCCCTTGGAGAGGGGTTCCATTTAATGTTGATGATTATCATGGTGTTAGGGTAAGGATGGTGATTGTTCAATTGGGTGTATTCAATAACTTCTGAGTAGGCTTGTTCAAAAGTGGGCTTATCAGACTTGTTATTGAAGGTATAGTGGTTTCTACTCTTCTAGATGGTCCAGAGACAGTAAGGTAGCAGGATTTTCCAAGGTACAAAATTGTCAAAGTCTAGATCATGGTGGGAGTTCTATGTATTGGAACATTTTGAGGGATGGAAAGGGAGGTTAAGGAAGTTTTCCCTAGCAGAGTATTCCAGAAATCATGAGTTGAAGGACATTTAAATAAGATGTGTGAGATGTCCTCATGGTGGTTGCATCTTTTGAAAGCAGGGATGATATCAATGCCTCTCCTGGCAAGAGTTAGATTTGTGGGAAGGCTGTTATGATGGAGTAACCAGAGGAAAGACTTAATTTTGGAGGGTATTTGTAGCTTCTAGATCCGAAGAAAGTTTTTTTGGTTATTCTCATTTAGTTGTCTCTTTTTACTGTCAATGAAGTGGTAAGCACTGCTACTGATAAAAAGACCATTGCTATTGAAACTCCAAATGGGGAGGTCCTTAGAAGCTTTGAGGTTAGGAAAGAAGGAACTTTGGATGGATTGAGTAATGTGTTGAGGAGTATTGAAAGAGAGGCAGTCAAAATCCCAGACCCCATTAGACCAGATATCAAAGAGGCTAATTTCCTCCTAGTATTGAGGAAGAGGACCCTGGATGTACTCCCTAAGGGGGTTGTGGTTGGGTAACCATCTATTAGACCAGAAATTAACCTTATTCCCATTATGAGCCACCCAATGGAAAGTTTCCTTGCAGATGTTCCATTCAAGGTGGATTACTTTCCAGGTCCTGGAATCATGCCTCTTAGAATAGGTGCTATTTCTATTATATTTTGCCTTAAGAACTTTAGCCCAAAGATTATGGGGATTTTTATGAAACCTCCAAGCAAGGCTGGAGAGCATTGCTTCATTTTTTACAAAGTCCTTTTGTATGCCCAACCCCCCCTTTCTTCTACATAGTCAAAGTATCCCAGCCCACCATGTGTATTTTCTTTTTGTCATCAGATGATCCCTAAATAAAATTTCTTTGGATTTTGTCAATAAGTTTGTGAATTTCTCTAAGGAGAAGAATGTATTGCATGACATAAGTAGGGATACTACTTAGAGTGGATTTGGCTAGAGTGGCTCTTCTAGCAATGTTTAGGACTTTGGTTTTTCAAGCAGCCAATTTAGTGTGGAGATTGTCAATTATGAATTGAAAATCTCTGTTTGTGGTAGCTTTGTGGAAGATGGGAAAACCAAGGTATTTTTCAAAGGTGTCTTTGGCTTGAACAGTGAGTTGGGTGGCACAAGCATTCCTATCCTTACTGCTACAGTTTTTGGAGAAGATGACTTTGGATTTAGCAGTATTGATTTTTTCCCCTAAATGGTGACTGAAACTGGAAAGGGTATTCATGATGGTATTGTAGTTTTTACTATCAACTCTTCCTAAAAGAGTTAAATCATCAACAAAGAAGAAATGAGAAATTTTGGGTCCACCAGGGCTGATTGATATATGGGTCCAATTCAGGATATCTACCTCATGCTCTATTCTCCTAGAGAGTAGTTCCATACAGGGAATAAAGATGTATGAGGATATTGGGTCACCCTGCCTTATCCCACTAGTAGGTTTGAAGAAGGCAGTCTTACTACTATTAACAAGAACAGAGATAGAGGAGGTACATATGCATGACATGATGAGCTTAATAAGACCAGTAGGAAAGTTAAAAAATGAAGAGCTTGTCTGATAAAAGACCACTCAATTCTGTCAAAGGCTTTTTCAAGGTCAATCTTAAGAATCATGTTAGCCTTCTTCCATTTTATTTTGGAGAAGTGGGAGATGTATTCCTAGACAATGATAGCATTGTCTGAGGTCCTTCTATTGGAGAGAAAATATAATTGACTCTGACCAACAATGTTTGCTAAGAGGGGTTTAATTCTATTAGCAATGATCTTAGTGATGATCTTATATTGAGTGTTATAGAGTCCAATAGGTCTAAAGTTCCTAAGATTGGTAGCATTTGCACACTTATGGATGAGACAAAGGTAAATAGAGTTGACCTTTTCCTTCATGGGCTTACTGGTGAAGGTATCAATGCAGAATTTAGTTACTGCATGTCCCATGATGTTCCAGTATTTTTGGTACATCAGTGGGTAGATATCATCAGGCCCAGGTGCCTTGGTGGATTTAAAGAAAAATGTAGCCCTTTTGATTTCATCTAGAAAGGGGATGGCATCAAGGTGAGAATGATCCCTACTGTTAATGAAGTCATGGCTAGAAGGATTATTCTGGTATCTGAGGGAAGAAGAGCCTTGTTCAAAGGTAAAGAAGAGAATGTAGAAGGTGAGGATCTTATCATGGATATCTTTTTGAGAGTATACCCAATTGCCTTGGTCATCTCTTAAGGAATTGATCATGTTTCTTCTTCTCCTATTGAGATTAGAAGTATAGAAGAATTTTGTATTAGAATCACCCTCTGTGACCCAAGTTATTATGGACTTGAGTTTCCAAAAATCAACCTCTATGTCTAAGAATAACACAAATTCTTAGGTGAGGTCCTTCTCAATATTTTGCAGAAAAGGACCATGAGGAAAGCTTGTGGCTTTTTGAATCCCAGTCAGTGTGGACAAGAGGTGTTTCTTCTTATGAAAAATGTTTCCAAAGATATCTCTATTCCACTTTTTAATTTGGATTTCAAAGTGGGAGATAACAGTGGAGAGATGAGAAGAGTTCTCAAAGAAGCCTTTGACTATGTTTAGAAAGGTGGGGTGGGAGCACCACATGGTCTCTAACCTCAAAGGCTTGTTAAAAATGGCAATCTCTTTAGTAAGAGTGAAAAGGAGAAGGCAGTGGTCTGAGTGAGTCCTGGGAAGATGGGAGACAGAGGCTTCAGGGAAAAGCTTAATCCAGGAGTCAGTAGCAAGGCACCTATCAAGTCTTTCAAGGATAAGGTCTTTCCTATTTGTGTACCTCTTATTAGTCTATGTGTATCTACTGCCTTTGAAACCTAGGTCAATAAGCTTGCATAAGTCAATACAATTCCAAAAGCAAGAAGCCCTATTATTGCTAATATTATTACCCCAAACTTCTCACTAACTTTTAAAATCTCATTAAAGTCTCCACCTATGAGACAACTCCCACATAAGTTTCCTATCCTTAAAGTTATTGCTAGTATAAATAGCATTAAAAAACCAAAAGGAGGGAGGATTTTGTACCTGAACAGACACATGGATGCCTTGAGGGAAGATTGAGATCTCATTTATGTCAATATCCTCTTTGTTCCACATAATAACTATACCCCTAGAATTTCCAGTAGCAGGGTATTGGAGATAATTGTTGAAGCCAAGGTCATCAGTGAGAGCTTTATGGTCTCCCATCCTAGTTTCTAGAAGTGCAAAAAGGCAGGGTTTATGGAGGTTAATCATGGAAATGCAGTGCCTTCTAAAATCAACATTGTTATCCCTCCTAGCATTCCACATGATGCAATTCATCATCATTTGGTATGTTGGTTTTGGAGACTCCCTCCATGTCTCCTTACCCTTGTTTTGGGGAGCTCGGGCCTCCAGATTTTTTGGTTTCTTCTTCTTCTTGAAAAAAGGTTCATGGTAGTGATGAAGAGATTCTCCTTCAAGGGGTTTGGCATCAGAACTTCCATAGTGAATTTGGTAAGGTCTTGAGGAAGTAAAATGATTATTATTTAGCTTACTAGATCCTCGCATTTTTGAGTTAGTGATTTTTCTAGAGTGCTCACTTCTATTCTGGGTACTTTGAGAGATGCAAGGATTTCTTCCATCTCTCTGTTGTTCTCCTTCAATACCCTCATTATTTTGGCTCTCTCTTCTATCTCCAGTGAGAGAGGAGGGGTTGGTGATGTTTCTGTGATTAGGTTGGGAGGAAGTGCCCTAAAGTTTTTCACAAAAGAAGGTCCCATTTCCAACAACCCCTGGTCCCTTATTGGGAAGACTAGGAGACTTTGAGCTGTCAGATTCATCTCCTCTAATATCACTTATGGGGTGAGGCTCCCCTGAGGATTTTGGCTGATTATTCTCATCATGGTGGTCATCCAGATATTTTGGCCAAAGTTTACTAGGCCTTGATTCAGGCCTTCCATCACCACCTAGGCCAGATAATATAGGTTTTGGATCACCAGGGTGGTATTTCAACCATCCACCTTGAAGTTGAGTGGGACCATCAGGGTTTGTAGTCCCATTTCTAGCCATAAGGTAGGGTGGTGATCCATAGGTAGTGTCTCTGAGGTGATCTTTAGCGAGTTTATTGGCGCAGAGCTCATTTTTAGGAATATTTTTTTCTTTTCTAAGAATATTAAGGGGGGAGTTAGATAACTTGATGGACTAGTGAGTAAGAGAAGGGTTGGTGGTGGAGTTGGAGAGAGAGTAGCCTTCATTATTTTTGCTAGGTTGGATATCTAATGATGAATTTCCAGATTTGACAGTAAAAGTCTCATCATCGACGACACTTCATTGTGAGAGAGTTGGTTTTCCAAGATAGAGGAAGGTTTAGAAGGACGAGCCTGAGTGACAACATATTTGATGGGTAAGGGATTTTTCAGAGGGGGTATCTTACCCGTTGACTCTGTTTGAGAGTGGTTGCTAGAATCATTATTAAAACTAGAGCTCAGGTTAAAAGACCCTTATGCCTTTGAAGTGGGTTGGGAGACTGTAGTAGTAAGATCACTAGAGTCTTTCATGATGGGCCCCTCATGCCATAGCCTTTTTCCTATTCTTAACAGGCATTTGGCCATGAAAACTAAAATATTTTGGAGGAGTTGGAATTGGAGTTGAAGTTGGAGTTGGCCATGAAAATAAATTAGAGTTCTTCTTAACTTTTTGTGAGAGAAATAGAAGTGAAAAAAGTGAAAGCAAGTTTTACTTGTTTTCACTTTCAAAAAATAATTTTCACTAAAGTGAAATAATTCTTATGGCCAAATACCCACAATTTTCACCTTTTTTCACTAAAGTGAAATAATTTTCCGAAAAAATGTGAAAAAATTTCATGGCCAAACGGGCTCTTTTGGGCCTGTGGAATTAGAGTTGTTTGGCCTAGTTCTTTCCAGAGTGGCCCATGCCAGCTTTAGCCTTCCCTTTTCCTTTGCCAATAACGGAACTGGCGATGGCGGCTTCTGGAAATTTGTAATGGAATTCTCTAGTTTCAAGGAACTTACCTGTTCTGGCATCGAACATTTTCATATTAATTGATTGACTTGAGCTTGTTGCCCTATTGTCTTTGACTTGATGGGAAGATGCAACTTCCTTTTTCCTTCGTGTGAATGCCACGGTCGTCCATTCATAGTTTGTTTCTTTGGTGGTGTCTTCGTTGTTCTTTGGGTCCTGGGTTGTGTCTGTTTTTTTGTGAATAAGCAGTTAGGGGCCACAAATCCCAATCTTCCATATTCTTTGCATAAGACGCCTTCCCCTTCATAAAGAATGGGTTGTTTATGATGGCCCACTATCACTGATGTCTTGACCGGAGTTTCCAAATGTATTTGGACACAGATCCTTGCATACCGCCCTCGTAGAGTAGCGGATGTACAAGAGTCCACCTTGACTAGTCTCCCTATTTTCCTCCCAATTCTTTCCGGGATAGTCCTATCATAAAACTCTATAGGCAGTTGCGGAAGTCGAATTCGGATTGCTGTGGATAGTATTTTTGATTCAGTGGGAACAAAATTTGGTTCCCAGATTTGGACTGAGAGGAAAGCACCAGCTATGAACCAAGGTCCATCTTGAAGGACTTTCTTCTGGTTTTCCTTGGGGGCAAATTTAACTGTATAAAAATCTAGCCCTAGATCTATGAGAGGGAGAGTTCCTTTTAGTTTCCAGAGATTAGTGAGCTTCGATTTGAGGTATTGGTGATTGAACTTCTTTTCAAAAGCTTTTATAATGACTGAAAATCTCTAAGGAGAATGCAATCTTTTCTTTTCTTTTGGGGAGATGTGAATAGCTTCATCGTTTAGTTCTGCAGCAGTGGGGGGTTCTTCATTTTGATTAATAGATTATGTAAAGGAGAAAGTGAGGTTCTTTTCCTTCACTATGTCACTGTATGTGACTTTTTCCGTTAGATCTATTACCATTTGGCTTTCATTTACATCCGGAGGTTCCGGTGGGGCTGTTGGGGATCAGTCTCTTGAGTTAGTGGAAGCTTGGGTCATGCTTACGTCAGTGCTGGTGAGTTTAGGGAGAAGGGGGTCGTTCTCTCTCTTAATTAGTGACGTGCGAAAACTTGATCATAGAAGGGGTATATCTCGCCAAACTAGATAAATCTATTTTCTAATCTAGTTTATCTAGATTCTAAAGAATATGTATGCTAATGCTTTACTTGGGCCGGGTGGTGGGCCCTCGAGTGTAATGGCAAAAGGAAGCTTGATTGCAAGATCCACTCCTCAAGAATATTACTCTAGGGATAACATGTTTGATTTTCTCCGAGTGAACTCCCATTATATGAAATAGGTTAACTGTCCAATTATGAAACCCATGAATAAAAAAAAACGAATGAATCGAGATATAGTTGATGTTCCTGCACAGATTGTAAACTCGTCATTAATTTTTTAACACTTTTTTTTTTCTTTTGGATTTTTGGACTGCATGCAGATTATCTGAAAGACAGTGTGGGAGCTTCAAGCACATCCAGGAGTAAATGGGATAATGATTTGGTGACCATGGCAACCACAAGGATGTTTTAAAATGTGTTTAATTGATAATAATTTCAAGAATTTGCCTACTGGGAATGTTGTGGACGATTTCATGAGACAATTAAGTCATCAAGGATTAATTATCATGGTTATTTGAGACTTCATTATATCATGGAGATTATGAAGTGATAATCAAACATCCAGCTGCAAGAAGTAATAAGTCATTTGCTCAAAAAATTAATGTAGCAAAAAGCAAGAAGAGTAGTACCCTAACGATGAAATTATCATCTGCTTAATTAGGACTTGATCAGTCCTTGCTTTAATTATGTACTTTTTTATTTGATTAATATAAAAATTGTCCCTTCATTTTCCTCTTGACTTGTTTCATAATTTTGCTTGTTTTATTTTATTTCTAACATGTTATTTAAGGAAAGATAGCTTGTGTGAAATTTTTGAGAATGTTACACGTTAAAAACATATTTATTTATGAATAATTTAATAATTAAAAAGGAAAATGAAAAATCAAGGAATTTATATATCCAAAGTCATTCAGAAAAACAATTACTTAACTAACTTAATAATATGATTTTCATCAGATAAAACATATAATATGAATGAATACAGGGCGAATATTAGCATGTTGTTAATTTCAGAGACCTTCCCTCATGTTTGACCTTATCACACTGACCTCCCTCGTGGTTTACAATATTAGTATGACCTCCCTTATTTTAGTTATTTTGTAAAAATTCTTTTTACTTAATTAATATTAGTTTTAAAATCTATGATATGACTTATTTGCCCTTTCTAATGCACTCTTTTTTCAATTAATTTTACAACCAAGGTGAAGCAAGTTAAAGCCTCATTTAGCTCAAATTTGAATAATTTTGCAGAAATTGATTGAATAAAACTAATGACTTCTCTTTTTCTGCAACAGGTGAATCTTTTGCTTGTGTACTTAATCTCCCGTTCTTTCTCCTTATTCCAACATTTTAATGCAAACTTCAAATAACCTGCCTCCGCCAAGTTTAAATCCCCTTCACGAGACCCAGTGAAGTTGATCCCACGTGATATTAGTTAGACAATACTCAACAGAAACAAAATAAAATTAATCAAGGGCTGAGCACATGCTTCATAAGGAATTAGGACATATATTTGCATCAAAAGAAACTCTTTGAATTAGCCAAAAACATGAGAGTTAGAGAGACGTGGATTTCCCCTTTTCTCTCCGTGGCCTCCATTCTATCCTCTAGGGATCCATTGCTCATCCACTGACCCAAGTGCATGAATAACGGGAAAATAATTGGGTAGCAATTTGATGCAATTCAATAAAAAAGAATTGAAACAATTTTTTTGATATATCTGAGTTCTCAGGATTTTAATCTCGGAGTGATTATTGTCTTATTGCTGCATAAATCATAGAAAGTTTGATAAAGAAGAGTGCAGTAGAAAGAGCAAATAAGTCATATCATAGATTTTAAAACTAATATTAATTAAGTAAAAAGAATTTTTACAAAATAACTAAAATAAGGGAGGTCATACTAATATTGTAAACCAAGAGGGAGGTCAGTGTGATAAGGTCAAACGTGAGGGGAGGTCTCTGCAATTATCCCTTCTTTTAATTTTAATAGTAACAATAAAACTCCATTGTATCAATCACTAAAAAAAAGGAAAAATTACAAAAAAATGCAACTTGTGATGTTACATTACAAAATATAGCCCACTCTATGTTACATTACCAAATATGACCCAATTGTATAGAAAAAGAAAGTTACTTTACATGCTTAGCCAAATTATTACTCTCTCTTTTACATCTCCCATCTTCATCTTACAAAGTAGGGAGAGTGGCAATAGAAACTACTTACTCGCGTGAGGATCATCACAAAATGTGACCTATATTGGCCAGACATGTGTTCCTGATTCGTTCCATTCTTCAGTTGCTTTAGAAAGTAAGGAGAATTATTCTATTGCTGCCATGTCCAATTCTAGTGCTCCGTTTTTCGATCTATCAATCAGCCAGAATTTTTCATAGTTCGGCATTTTACAAGTTTGATATTAAGTAAGAAGGCCACCATTGGATCCGTCTCTATTTTTATCCTCTTCCAGGGCACAACTCAACATCTGCTTCAATGACAGTGATCACATAAAATTTTGTTCTTTTGAACAATTTCAGTTTCAAGAACTATAATGGATCATACCTCTTTAAGGAATACGCAATCAATGTCAATTCAGATAGATTGATTCTTGCTTTAATCCCATCAAATAACTCGGTTGCATTTATCAATGCCATTGAAGTTGTATCAGTACCTGATCAAGCAGTGGCTTTATCTCCCGTAGCACCTTTCAGTGGCCTTTCTGGACTAGCCCTTGAAACTGTTTATCGTCTAAACGTAGGTGATCCTCATCTCACTTCTCAAAATAACAGTTTGGGAAGAACGTGGGAGAATGATGTGAAGTACTTGCACGACAACAGCTCTGTGGTGAATGCTTCAGTTAACCCTTCAAGCATAAAGTATCCGTCTACTATGACTCCTGCAATAGCACCAAATTGGGTTTATGCTACTGCTGAAACAAATTGAGGTTGGTGAGGTTAATTTTTTTTTTTGAATAAAGGAAGAAGACAAAGTCAAATTTTTTGTTTAATATTTGTGTAATATTGTATATGAGTATACTATACACCTCGTGTAATTTTTCATAATGTTATATATTAGGTGTATATATACAATTATATAATATTATACATAATTATTATACAAATATATACATATGTATATATAATGTTTAAACAATATATCTACACTGTATAAATATGTATAAAATAGAGAGGAAGAAGAAAATCACCGAAACAAAAAGACTGTATTGTATATAAAACAATATACAATTTAGTATACAAAGATATACAACAATAACAGTATACAAAGATGTATACTGTTGTACCAAAAAGAAGACTTTGTCTTTTTCCTCGAATCCAAGCATCAAATTCATTCAAAAACACCTCAAAACTACACCAAATCATCCAAAATTTCAGATTTGCGCTCCTCAATACTTAACCAATCTTCTGTAACTATAACCACTCAAAACAGAGCTTATTTACAAAAACATTGGAACCTCGAATTGTAGAAAAATCTCGAAACAATGCTGAATTTTTCACCAATTGTTGATGTATATGAAGTTTTCGAGCTGCTTTGTGTATAATTCGCTTTGAATAACAATTTGTTTGAAGTTTTTTGGGAGAGAATTGGGAAAGAATTGAAGTGTTGTTCTATATAACAGGGAAGAAAAGTTAGTTTACAGTGAATGGTCAAATCAGATTTTGGGCTATAAAGTGTAAAGTATATTTTTGACTACTTAAATATAAAGTATATTTGCTAGTTGTACTTTTGTGTAATTATCCCTAAAAAAAATCATATATTCAAAGCCAAATATATGAACAAGCCAATTAAAGTTTTCACGATTCATTTTGACATTAGGATGCGCACATATTAAACACTTCAGCGTCAATAGCATCATATAATGTCATCTAAAGTGTGTCTATTAAACGCCTCATGATTAACTTGTCAAAAAATATAATATTGCATGAACAACAAGCACGATGATATGGCAAAATTGACAAATTGGAAAAAGCCACTTGGTTTTTGAATCCAGCTAATCCTACCCCCTCCCCCCGCCCCCCTAGTAGAAGGAGGAAAACACTAATATTATAGCTATGAAAAGAAACTTTACTTGGTTAAGTAAAGTTACTCTCTTTTTACAATATTTAAATACCCTATGAAAAGGTTTAACAAAAGTGAAAAAGCATGGACTAGGCTGGCCCCTTAACTTTATGTTATTTCCATTTCCTCCCTTAAAACTTTTTGCATGGGATTTATATACATATAAAACTATAAAGGAAACTTAAGAAGCAAGAACACAACCTTCTACTTGTGCTTTAAATACTCTCACTCTCCACACAAATACATCTCTCTCTCTCTCTCTCTTTCTCAATTTCAAAATGGACAAAAGACTCCATTTTCTTTTCACTCTTATAGCCATTATTTCCCTTTCTTTCTTCTCTCATTTCACCTTTTCGGATTCCTCGGTAGACGCATTCGTCTACGGTGGTTGTTCACAAATAAAATACACACCAAACTCACCATACGAATCGAATCTCAACTCCCTCCTCACATCCCTAGTAAACTCAGCAACGTACTCATCGTACAATAAATTTAGTATCATGGGCTCAACGAAACAGGACATCTTATACGGGCTTTACCAATGTCGTGGCGATTTATCGATGCCCGATTGCGCCACTTGTGTGGCTAAAGCAGTGAGTTCAGTTGGCCAACTTTGTTCACAAAATTGTGGTGGTGCATTACAACTACAAGGGTGTTTTGTGAAATATGACAACACTTCATTTCTTGGTGTTGAGGACAAAACTTGTGTGTTGAACAAATGTGGGCCTTCTAATGGGCTTATTGATGGGGATTCTATGGGCCGGGTTTTGACAAGCTTAAATGGGGCTGGTGGGCTTTTTAGAATTGGTGGGTCATCAAAGGTACATGGTGTGGCCCAATGTGTTGGTGATTTGAGTATGGGCCAATGTCAAGATTGTTTATCGGACGCGATCGGACGGCTGAAAAATGAGTGTAATGGTGCTGCGTATGGAGATATGTTTTTGGGAAAATGCTATGCTAGATTTACTACTAGTGGAGCTCATTTTGATTCCAAATCTAATCATGGTAAGAAAAATAATTAGTGATTTAACTTATATATACTAACAAATTGACTGTATGAAGAACATTATTAGTATGCATGGCTTAACTTTACCTATTACGTGTACGTTAATTCGATAGCACATTATTTTTGAAATTTTGGATTACCAAATTAGGCTTATTCAAGACAGTTGCATACTGTTGCAAGTTATTTTAAAGTACTTTTTTGTTTCACCTTTATATGATGCAGTTACTATTTAAAAAGTTAAAAGATTTTTTTGTATGTCCTTTAAATATTTTGAATTGTGAATTATTGTGATTTAAGGTGCATTTTATGTAAATTTAGTTATGAAAATTTTATTTCAAGTATTTTGAAAATTCAATTTTATGTCCGAATACACTCCGAATTTTTGATAATTTGACCGATGTACTTCGAATCATCTCACATAATAGCGTAAAAAATCATTATATTGTCAATATCTAGTGATTTAAATTACATATACATAGTTTCAATTTATTGTCCTATTATTATGTGAATAGGTAAATTATATAATAAATCTTTATGTCATATTTATTAATTGCAGGTTCTCATTTTGAGAATGAGAAGACATTTGCACTTATCATTGGATTATTAGCTGGTGTTGCTCTTCTCATCATTTTCTTAACTTTTTTAAGAAAAATATTTGGACGAAATGGTAAGAGTAACTCACATTTTTATCATCCTCTTTTGCTTTTCTGAATTTTTTTTGTTGAACATTATTCTCTTTTCAATTCTAAAAGTGTTGTAAACAACTTTTCAGTTTTACCTTTTGCCTTTTTTTCCTTTTTACTTTTAGATCCTATTAAATTCATATACAATTGTTTGATCTGTCAATTTTTTTGGTAATAAATTTAATTGATTCTTTTTTTTATTTTTACTTTTTGCAGGTAAATAAAGAATATATATACATGATCAACGTCAACTTGCATTCTTTATTTGATATGGGGAGTTGGGGACTATGAAAGAAAGATGAGTTATATAGGAATGTGTACCATAGTCCATAAAGAAAAAGAGGTTGAAAAGGGAGGACATGAACTTTAACAAAGTGAAATTGTCTAGAGATCATTTAAAAGAAATTGCATATGCTTTTGTGAAGTTTCATTTGGATATGTTTTCATGTGAGATAATAAAGTATTTTTTTGTGTCATTATTTAAGTAATAGCATAATTGATCTATATATCCTTTCCGTCATTCATGAATAATTAAACTAATTGGATTTGGCGGAGGCGGCATAATTTGAAGGTTATAGATTTGGAGTTCTCTAAATTTGTATTTTAAATTAATAATTTACATATATTTCATGAATATTTTAAGAAAAATGTAGAGTTAGAATCAAAAATTCAAAATTATTGAGTTTCGTTGAACCTGTAATTGAAGTTCTAGCTTTGACCTTACAAATTGGTCTTGGAAACACTTTAGCAGGGACTGTTTTCTTCTTCTTTTTTTTTTTTCCTAAAGAATTAGGTAAAGTTCTATCCTCTTTGATGAATTTATTCGATGCGAATTTAGATTAGTCCGGTAAAATAATATTATTTTCTACTTCTTCATTCGCTTTACCCCCACTATTACAATTTGTATATCAAATGTCTTTTTGTAATTTGTTTAAAAGAGAATTCCACTTTTAATATTTGATATCTCTTTAATTTTAATAATTATATCCAAATGACATTTATTTTATGATATACATATTTAGTTTAAAATTGCAAAATTCAAAAAGCTCCTCATATATTTTTAAATTTTGCGGTCAATTAAGACACATAAAATAAAAAGAAGGAAGCATTAAAATGTCTAATTTGAATTTGAAGACCAAATGAATAATTTATTGGATTGTTTTGAATGAAAAGGTTTTTTTTAGTCCACATGTACCACTTTCTTCCCCTTGTTTTGACTATAATAGAAACATAATTAATATTACCATCCAACTTCCGCACTCCATAATTTGTCTCCAATGAATATTAGGACCACAAATGTATTATCTGCCTATTTTATTTTGGGATAGACCAATTTTATAAATTTAGGTGGCGTTTGATTTTCAAAAATGTTAAAGGAATTTCTTCAGAAGAAGTGTTGGATTTGCAAATAGAAGTTTCACAATAAATTAAAAGAAGTTGATCGAGCTATATATAAATTGAGAGATATTTATTATGATGTGAGACTTTCTGAAAAATTGTAGATATTTGGTTAAAAATAGATAATATTAGCTTAGAGTGTCAGGGCTAACTTATGATTCAAATGGATGAGTATGGAGATGGCATGGGGCTCGGCTTACCTTTTCCATGGCTTGGGGATGCGCACACACAAACCGTAGAAGCTATGTGGATTTCGACAGCCGTAAACATGATTGGGGCATGCTTAAATTAAACAAAAGTCTCACATTAATAGCAATTGAAAAGAAAATGAAACTACATGCCTTAAAGATATGAAACTTTACAAAAACCGTACAAAACTTGAACCAAAAATTAATAGTATCACATATATTAAGAATGTTGTTTTGTTTATCACAGTAAAAAGTTTTTCATTATTTTGAATGCTTAATCAGACATCATTAGGAAAAATCCTTTTAGTCTTTGCCAGAAGTCGAAGTTCTCTAGAAATAGAGTTCGGTTGAAAAAACTGTTTTTCTACTTTTCGACTTAATTTTACTCTCACAACTTATTCAACCTTGCATGTTAGGTATAGCATAGTTGCTAAACTTCTTTCATATATGTAAATTGAAATCGAACAAACAATATAATTATTAACTTATCGTATGGTCATTAAAATCGAAATAAGAAAATATAGAGTTACACCAAATTAAAAATCGAAATGATCAAAATAGCCACTTAAAAGAATTCTTCAATGTTTATTGTAATGAGCATACAATCAGGGAATTAATATTTAATACTCTGATTAATAAGCATTGTGTTTCTGTTGTTTCATTTTATTAGGTGGGGTTGGACGTGGTAGCCGTCATAATGTCATGATCACAAAATTATTTTGTTGAGTTTTTTCGACATGATTCTCTCAAACATGCTAATATATTTGTGTAGTGTCATACCGTACCATGAACACCCTATCCTAATCCTTTGTTTACAACCAGATCGATAATCTTTTTAACATAAAAAAAGGTTCTTTGATCCATAATTTTTCTTCTTAGAAATATATAATGTATACTCCAAAACATCATTATTGGAGTTATATTTTATACTACCTTTCTCAATATATATTTACCAATTAATACAACAAATCAAAAGAGTTAGTCGGTGGCTTTAACATATGAATGGAATGGACAATATAAATGGAGTGCATGTTAGCTTTTTATTGACTAAAGTGATATTTTTCCAATTACTCCCATAAAGTTTATGAATCATTCTGTATATTCTCTTTTCCATTGGATAATATACATCCATGCATGAACTTTAATGCATATATACTTATAGACCAAGAAACATTTTGGAGGAGCGATATACAGAATTTAGAGTCTATATACGTTGAATTCTATTTTTTTTAAGTTAAGCTCTAATTAAATTAATGATCTTTATATAATTGATAATTTTCAAGAGAAATATAAAGTTTAAATCAAATTTACGAAATTTAACTAAATGTATAGTCGATATTATAGCTTTCGCCCCTCTCAATACATAAGTGAGTCAGATATCTCGCTGTAATTTCAATCATGGCTATGAAGGCATGTCTTTATGCTATTTTAAGCTGAATAATTATTATCCAAATATAATTCACTGTTCAAAGTTGCAAAGTTTAAAGGAGAGTGTTTAAGGTCCACTCAATTTAGTTAAAATAATAGGGATTATCACACCGCCTTTTCCGAAAAAGAGGTTTCTTTTTTTCCTCTCATCTTTCATTTTTTCGTCTTTGAAAGTGACGGTTTTGAAAAGAAAAAATAAAATAAAATTAGAATCGCCACTTGAAATTAAGTTTTTTGGTATTTCAAATTACCTTATGAATCCCTAAAAAAAGAAAATGACTCTTTATTTTTTAGGTCTGCGAAAATAAAAGATCGGGTAAGGAATTATGTTGACCCGAGTCCCTGGTTTAAGCATGGTTACTTTTATTGATTAATACTTGTGTTAGCCATTATTTTTTTTTTACAAAATTGATTGTGTATTATCATAGCTTAGGAGCGTAAAGGTACACAAAACTCTTTTAAAAAATAATTAAATACACACCAAGGATCGTAACTGAACACATAGTGGTATTTATGATATTTACTTTTATTTTATTTTATTTTTTTAAAAAAAAGAATAGTGACTAACACCTCGCATGAAAAAAAAAATTATTTTATCTACAACTTAACAATCATTTTTTAGAAAAAGGTGAAATGAAAGAAAAAAACAACAAACATAAAAAACATCAGAGAAAGAAATATACATATATTTTTAAAAATAACTACTTAAGTTATTAGGTAGTTTGTTATTATTCTTAGAACTAGTCCATTATTTTCTTATAAAAAATCAACCTTTATTTTTCAAAATACTAGCTACTTTTGCACCCATTGTTTGAAATTGCAAGAGAAATGTGTATATATATTTGTATTCTTTTTAGGAAATGGCCAACTTTATTTACAAATTCCAGCTTTATAAAATGACCCATTTTGCTCTTTTCAAACAAAATTAAGACAATAGACAAATTGCCTAAATTTCAATTTTCTTTTGCAAAAAGGGCCAAATTGCCCCTTTTTCTTAATGAAACACAATTTTGCCAGATTGCATTTTTGCAAAATTGGACAGATTTGCATTTTGTGCCAAACGGCCAGATTTGCATTCTTTGCAAAATACGGCCAGATTTGTATTTTTTTGTAAAATTGGACAGATTTGTATTTCTTTGCAAAAAAAGGGCCAGATTTGCATTGTTATATTCCGATTCCAAGTGTATATTTTTTTACAAAATTTCAACTATCTTTTATTTTTGTTTGTTTTTTTTATAGCAAAAAAAGTGCAATCATCCATTGCTAATTTCACAAAGAGGGGAAAAAATTAAAACTAAATATTTACAAATCACATTTTTAATTTTCTAGTGAAGAAAGATCAATTAGCAAGAAAAATATTGTCACGACCTAAAAACTAAGTTATGATGGCACTTGTCGCAGCCCAACCTTGACAAGTAAGTCGATCACCCAAACTGATAAAGTAAAACAGAATTCAACACTTATACAATTAAGGCGAGACTTCTAGAACGAAGTTAGACCAACACAAGTACAATACTACTGGAAGTCTGAAATAAAAGTCATAACGAATCCCAAGAAATGGTGTCAAGGGGAAAGAGCATCTAATACAATCCGAACACTGAAATACAACTCTGTCTCAGAAAATAAGTAAAGACATAAAAGGACAAGATGAAGTCGGAAAGTCAGGCCCAAACTCTGGAGCATATCAGTACCTCGAAGATCTACTCAACCTCGCACGAACTCAACCCCCACGTGTGAGTACGGGTCCACTTGTACTCAGTAGGTATCATAGACTGACTGAGCAAAGTAGAAAATAACCTAAATAAAGATAGACTATGAGCACGCAATCTTGTAAGCAGAAAATTCTCAAACGGTAGCTCACACCGTCTCCACTAACAGTTCTAATACAATAACGAGATAAACAACACGAGTAAACACAGAAATACAAGAAAGCAAGTCAAGAACAAAGAAACCACAGAATATGTGAATGAAATACAATGCATTGGTAATGATGGGGTGGAACGGTGAAAGCCATCGCATGACTTTCAGTATATACCTACCGAGTTCGCAACTCTGCAATAGGACCCATGGGGGGTTCGCAACCCATAAACTTTATCTCATATCTCAATCTCAATCTCAATCTCAACGTCAACACAACTCACCTCTCCGGCTTGTGTTCACGGAGACGGCTTGTGTTCACGGAGAGGAATTTTATGAAAATGTCTCATTTTCTTTCAAAAATAGTATTCCTCAATGGTACTAGTATTTTCTACTTCTTCATTCGCTTTACCCCCACTATTACAATTTGTATATCAAATCTCTTTTTGTAATTTGTTTAAAAGAGAATTCCACTTTTAATATTTGATATCTCTTTAATTTTAATAATTATATCCAAATGACATTTATTTTATGATATACATATTTAATTTAAAATTGCAAAATTCAAAAAGCTCCTCGTATATTTTTAAATTTTGCGGTCAATTAAGACACATAAAATAAAAAGAAGGAAGCATTAAAATGTCTAATTTGAATTTGAAGACCAAATGAATAATTTATTCGATTGTTTTGAATGAAAAGGTTTTTTTTAGTCCATATGTACCACTTTCTTCCCCTTGTTTTGACTATAATAGAAACATAATTATTATTACCATCCAACTTCTGCACTCCATAATTTGTCTCCAATGAATATTAGGACCACAAATGTATTATCTGCCTATTATTTTGGGATAGACCAATTTTATAAATTTAGGTGGCGTTTGATTTTCAAAAATGTTAAAGGAATTTCTTCAGAAGAAGTGTTGGATTTGCAAATAGAAGTTTCACAATAAATTAAAAGAAGTTGATCGAGCTACATATAAATTGAGAGATATTTATAATGATGTGAGACTTTCTGAAAAACTATAGATATTTGGTTAAAAATAGATAATATTAGCTTAGAGTGTCAGGGCTAACTTATGATTCAAATGGGTGAGTATGGAGATGGCATGGGGCTCGGCTTACCTTTTCCATTTCTTGGGGATGCACACACACAAACCGTAGAAGCTATGTGGATTTCGACAGCCGTAAACATGATTGGGGCATGCTTAAATTAAACAAAAGTCTCACATTAATAGCAATTGAAAAGAAAATAAAACTACATGCCTTAAAGATATGAGACTTTACAAAAACCGTACAAAACTTAAACCAAAAATTAATAGTATCACATATATTAAGAATGTTGTTTTGTTTAACACAGTAAAAAGTTTTTCATTATTTTGAATGCTTAATCAGACATCATTAGGAAAAATCCTTTCAGTCTTTGCCAGAAGTCGAAGTTCTCTAGAAATAGAGTTCGGTTGAAAAAACTGTTTTTCTACTTTTTGACTTAATTTTACTCTCACAACTTATTCAACCCTACGTGTTAGGTATAGCATAGTTGCTAAACTTCTTTCATATATGTAAATCGAAATCGAATAAATAATATAATTATTAACTTATCGTATGATCATTAAAATCGAAATAAGAAAATATAGAATTACACCAAAAATCGAAATGATCAAAATAGCCACTTAAAAGAATTTTTCTTCAAAGTTTATTGTAATGAGCATACAATCAGGAATTAATATTTAATACTCTGATTAATAAGCATTGTGTTTCTGTTGTTTCATTTTATTAGGTGGGGTTGGACGTGGTAGCCGTCATAATGTCACGATCACAAAATTATTTTGTTGAGTTTTTTCGACATGATTCACTCAAACATGTTAATATACTTGTGTTGTGTCATACCGTATCATGAACACCCTATCCTAATCCTTTGGTTACAACCAGATCGATAATCTTTTTAACATAAAAAAAGGTTCTTTGATCCATAATTTTTCTTCTTAGAAATATATAATGTATACTCCAAAACATCATTATTGGAGTTATATTTTATACTACCTTTCTCAATATGTATTTACCAATTAATACAACAAATCAAAAGAGTTAGTCGGTGGCTTTAACATATGAATGGAATGGACAATATAAATGGAGTGCATGTTAGCTTTTTATTGACTAAAGTGATATTTTTCCAATTACTCCCATAAAGTTTATGAATCATTCTGTATATTCTCTTTTCCATTGGATAATATACATCCATGCATGAACTTTAATGCATATATACTTATAGACCAAGAAACATTTTGGAGGAGCGATATACAGAATTTAGAGTCTATGTACGCTGAATTCTATTTTTTTTAAGTTAAGCTCTAATTAAATTAATGATCTTTATATAATTGATAATTTTCAAGAGAAATACAAAGTTTAAATCAAATTTACGAAATTTAACTAAATGTATAGTCGATATTATAGCTTTCGCCCCTCTCAATACATAAGTGAGTCAGATATCTCGCTGTAATTTCAATCATGGCTATGAAGGCATGTCTTTATGCTATTTTAAGCTGAATAATTATTATCCAAATATAATTCACTGTTCAAAGTTGCAAAGTTTAAAGGAGAGTGTTTAAGGTCCACTCAATTTAGTTAAAATAATAGGGATTATCACACCGCCTTTTCCGAAAAAGAGGTTTCTTTTTTTCCTCTCATCTTTCATTTTTTCGTCTTTGAAAGTGACGGTTTTGAAAAGAAAAAATAAAATAAAATTAGAATCGCCACTTGAAATTAAGTTTTTTGGTATTTCAAATTACCTTATGAATCCCTAAAAAAAGAAAATGACTCTTTATTTTTTAGGTCTGCGAAAATAAAAGATCGGGTAAGGAATTATGTTGACCCGAGTCCCTGGTTTAAGCATGGTTACTTTTATTGATTAATACTTGTGTTAGCCATTATTTTTTTTTTACAAAATTGATTGTGTATTATCATAGCTTAGGAGCGTAACTGTACACAAAACTCTTTAAAAAAATAATTAAATACACACCAAGGATCGTAACTGAACACTTAGTGGTATTTATGATATTTACTTTTATTTTATTTTATTTTTTTAAAAAAAAGAATAGTGACTAACACCTCGCATGAAAAAAAAATATTATTTTATTTACAACTTGACAATCATTTTTTAGAAAAAGGTGAAATGAAAGAAAATAACAACAAACATAAAAAACATCAGAGAAAGAAATATATATATATTTTTAAAAATAACTACTTAAGTTATTAGGTAGTTTGTTATTATTCTTAGAACTAGTCCATTATTTTCTTATAAAAAATCAACCTTTATTTTTCAAAATACTAGCTACTTTTGCACCCATTGTTTGAAATTGCAAGAGAAATGTGTATATATATTTGTATTCTTTTTAGGAAATGGCCAACTTTATTTACAAATTCCAGCTTTATAAAATGACCCATTTTGCTCTTTTCAAACAAAATTAAGACAATAGACAAATTGCCTAAATTTCAATTTTCTTTTGCAAAAAGGGCCAAATTGCCCCTTTTTCTTAATGAAACACAATTTTGCCAGATTGCATATTTGCAAAATTGGACAGATTTGCATTTTGTGCCAAACGGCCAGATTTGCATTCTTTGCAAAATACGGCCAGATTTGTATTTTTTCGTAAAATTGGACAGATTTGTATTTCTTTGCAAAAAAAGGGCCAGATTTGCATTTTTATATTCCGATTCCAAGTGTATATTTTTTTACAAAATTTCAACTATCTTTTATTTTTGTTTGTTTTTTTATAGCAAAAAAAGTGCAATCATCCATTGCTAATTTCACAAAGAGGGGAAAAAAATTAAAACTAAATATTTACAAATCACATTTTTAATTTTCCAGTGAAGAAAGATCAATTAGCAAGAAAAATCTTGTCACGACCTAAAAACTAGGTTATGATGGCACTTGTCGCAGCCCAACCTTGACAAGTAAGCCGATCACCCAAACTGATAAAGTAAAACAGAATTCAACACTTATACAATTAAGGCGAGACTTCTAGAACGAAGTTAGACCAACACAAGTACAATACTACTGGAAGTCTGAAATAAAAGTCATAACGAATCCCAAGAAATGGTGTCAAGGGGCAAGGGCATCTAATACAATCCGAACACTGAAATACAACTCTGTCTCAGAAAATAAGTAAAGACATAAAAGGACAAGATGAAGTCGGAAAGTCAGGCCCAAACTCTGGAGCATATCAGTACCTCGAAGATCTACTCAACCTCGCACGAACTCAACCCCCACGTGTGAGTACGGGTCAACTTGTACTCAGTAGGTATCATAGACTGACTGAGCAAAGTAGAAAATAACCTAAATAAAGATAGACTATGAGCACGCAATCTTGTATGCAGAAAATTCTCAAACGGTAGCTCACACCATCTCCACTAACAGTTCTAATACAATAACGAGATAAACAACACGAGTAAACACAGAAATACAAGAAAGCAAGTCAAGAACAAAGAAACCACAGAATATGCGAATGAAATACAATGCAGTGGTAATGATGGGGTGGAATGGTGAAAGCCATCGCATGACTTTCAGTATATACCTACCGAGTTCGCAACTCTGCAATAGGACCCATGGGGGGTTCGCAACCCATAAACTTTATCTCATATCTCAATCTCAACGTCAACACAACTCACCTCTCCGACTTGTGTTCACGGAGAGGGCTTTTATGAAAATGTCTCATTTTCTTTCAAAAATAGTATTCCTCAATGGTACTAGTATCTCATGAATGTATATGTATGGAATGATGATACAATGCTCACAATCAGATCAGTATGAAGTTATCCAATCAATTCAATACAATGTATATATATAGGTGAGCTCAGAAATCAACTCAATATGTCCATAATTCATGATTCATCAACTATAAATGGGAACTATTGGAATAAATATTCATGTAAGACATCATAAATATCATATCAACCGCTAACTCGGTATTTCAATCATGATAAAGCAATCAATGCTTAATAAGGCCTATAATAACAATTTGAGCCCCCGTACGGACGTCATATCTAAAATAAGGCATCTCAATGCTCAGATAAGGCCAGATTATGTCAATAAGGCCCTCACACGGGCTACACGCAATATCAAACATCTCTAGCCAATATCCACACAAAATAATCCCCCACATGGAAAAATAACAATAAATAAAATCTCGAAATATAACCCCCATAGCCATTCTCCCCAACCCATAGCATGCTTTACCTATATATTAACTACCCAACTCAATCAGAAAGAAGTTAAGCCATAATCTACCTCGAAACAACGAAATTCGGGCCTAAATTGCTTGAACACAGAGCCTTCCCCTTTTGAACAACCTCGGAATCAATTAAAACACACAAATATAGCATCTATGCGTTAAAAGAAAGCCAACAATACCCATATCTAGATCGGGTCCAAAACGGACCTTGAAAATGGGTTTTGAAAACGAAGGGGTAAAACCAAAATTTTTTGTTTAGAAAACCATTACCCATGATCAAAGAAACCCATAGAAGAAAACCCAAGTGAAAACGGATTAAAAATGAGTGATTAATTGGTGAAAAACCCTTTTAAAACTTTTCGGGCAAACCTCCCAAAATTCATTTCGAAATTATAATTTAAAGGGAGTTTAGAAGCTATAATCGAAGTATAAAGGTGGGAAAAGGATTATGGAGCTTACCCAAGCTTGAGAAGTGAAGAAATTTCCCCAAAACCCTCAAACCCGAAGCTTCATTACTCAAAAATGAAAGAAAAATCAAGAATTGAGACTTATATACTGTCGAGGTAAACAGTGCCTCGCGATCGCGGACCCCATCTCGCAATCGCGAGGGTCATATTGACCGGGATGTAAGTTTGGTCATTGCGATTGCGAGAGAAGGGCCTCGCAACCACGATGGTTTAAACCCGACCAGGCCTATCCGATAACTCACCCCCCCTCCTCACGCGATCGCGATGAAATGTGTCATCGGGGCCCACGATCTCAACACGTGTCCACGCGATCGCGATGCAGGGCATGATGCACTAGAAAATGCTGCATCAGCAGCTAAGGTCAAGTCCCAAAGTCTCCGAAAGGACCCTCAGGATTCGTTCGGGATCTGACAGAAACAACCCA
Organism: Capsicum rhomboideum; assembly: GCA_031232105.1. Taxonomy (NCBI): domain Eukaryota; kingdom Viridiplantae; phylum Streptophyta; class Magnoliopsida; order Solanales; family Solanaceae; genus Capsicum; species Capsicum rhomboideum. The sequence continues at coordinate 157,740,823 of CP124714.1, forward strand.
TATATGCTACTAGGCTATTTTCGACGTTTCAGACTCAATGGCAATGTTGGATTTCAGAAAAAAAGATTATTTTTAACAAATTAGCCCCCGGAATCCTATTTTACTATTTTCCAAACGAAGGGTCGAAAAGAGATATAAAAGCCATGAAACTGAACCAACCCCGCTACTAACCCAAAATTGAAGCTCTGGATCTCTTGGCACAGTTCGTTTTTCCATCCGGCACTCGAATCAAGAAATATTGATCGAAGTCAACTATGAAGCTTTTTAAGCCTCTAAAAATCACAAACTCGCACAAAGCTTTTCCAATCGCATTGGGAACCGTGTCAACTATCCTTGAACCCCAAAATTAACATGAAGCAACTACGGGGAAGGAAAAAATGGTCAAAACACATAAAAATAGAAAATCACAAAACAGGTCTTTACAAATATCCTTTTTGAAATATCAAGTCCTCAACATTCAACAATACACATATGATCAAATATCTAATTAACTTAAACAAGCTTAACTTAAAAACTCAATCTAACAAAATCAAAGAGAAAACATATTTCAATATTCAAAAGCTTATGAAATTACATTGCAAAATGTAAAAGAGGAATACCTAGAGTAGTGAAAATAAAGCAACAATGGAAAGCCAAATGTTAATCAAGACTAGTTGAAGCAACAACCAAACAAAGGAGGAAGCTTTTCTCACTTTTTTTTTTCTTTTTTTGAAAGCTCACTTAAAACTTCTAAGTTTTTTCTCTCTAGTATTATTCTCTTGTCCTCCTGTAAAATAAAAGAAGGGAAGGGTTTAAATATATTGAGAAGTTGAAACACTTTTCTTTTCTTGAAAAATCAAACACCAATGCACGCATGAGCCTCTTTCCCTTCCCAAGGAGCCACCCAAAGTGACCAATAATTTTTTTTTTCTTTTCTCTTTTACTTTTTTCAAGAGAAGATAATTGAGAATGACTCAATTAACCTCGAGGGCCCATTCTCTTTCTATTCATTATTTGAATAAAGCAAAAATTACACAAAACTACAACTTAACCTATGTATATTACTTAAAATCTCAAATCCTCCAAATTAATTACAAATATCACATATCTCACTTTCTGTCTCCTTATTCCTGATGCATTACTTAACATTCTCAACCCACCCACTTTTAACGCCTAATGCTCCACAAACAAAGCCTATTTTCAAGGCAACTATCAAGCGATTTATCATTTTTGAATTAAAATCGTCTTCATCTCCAACTCCTCAACATCAACTGACAAACTTCGTTATCTTTCTTCTTGGATACATGATATGTTTTTAGGTATGACGCAAATTGTAACTGCTCATAAATGGTACATTAAATGTACAATTTTGATTGATAATGATGAAAACTTTGAAACATAAGCACGATGCAGATCAAAAGATATTTTTTGATGTTTTAAAAAATTAATCCTGTTACACTTACATTCTAATGATGTGGAAATTACTCTTTATCAGGTTGAGGATGGTTCCGGTAATCCAAATGAAGATGACTCCAATACAGAAAATGTTGACGCTGGCAGCTCTCTGAAATTGGACAGTCCAAAGTCTACAGTGTATAAGGTTTTATTCATGACAAATACCTTTTTAATATGTTGATTTTACTATTTTAATACTCATATAATGTACTTTCAAACTCAGTCTAACAATGCAAACATCAGCCAAATTAGAGATGACCCAATGAATGCACAACACGGCGTTGAACAATCTCCAAAAAAGAACAAATAGTCCAAAATATTTTTGAGGATAGTGTCCACATCAATCTTGTAGCAACAAAGAACAGTGATATCCATAATGTTCAGAAGGTAAATACATATGTATAAGTAAAGTCAAATAATTGTGATACATTACTACTACCCTATGTATATGATAGCTTATACATTCCAATACATATACACTGCAATATGTTGTTTGACGTGAACATAAACATCAACAAACATAGGTATAAAGATAAATTTCATGTGTACAAGTAAAATCAAATAATTGAGATACATTAATACCAAACCAACGTACCATGTTCATTTTAATTCTAATCTGAAATATATATTTATACCTATGTTTATTTAAGTACATGGCATGATCACATCTTATTTATCTTACAGGATGATTTCTCAGAAAATATACCTGTCTCTATTCAAGACGCTATAGATGCACTCATAGCTGGAATGTCAACCCTTTTGCTAGCTGATGAGTCTAATGTATATAAGATTTTGTTGCTCGTACTTTGTCAAATTCTAATATAGTTTAAGATATCATCCCACAGAGATTGAAAAATCTATGCTACAAATTTGTATTATCTTGATTACTATTTAAGAGAACCAAATTGATGAAAGGAGAGTAATTTTGTAAATTTAAAAAGAACATAAAGAAATAGCTTTCGAAAGATCATCTTGAAGAAGGAGTTGGGAGTTGTTAAATTCACTTGGTAAGTTTATTATAATAAAATCCTTATTTTAGTAACATCTACAAAATTGTAGGTATAGCTTTCTAGACTTGATTCATGTGTTATAAGGAATAAAGACCCCTTGCGAGTAATCTTTAAATCAATAAACTTATTTGAGACAATCCCTCCGCTAGGATACAGATTAAAAGAAATAAGATAGAGATCCCTCAAATCATTAAAATTATTTGAGACAATCCCTCTGCCAGGATACAGATTGAAAGAAAATAAGATAAAGATTTAAATCTAAGATAAAGATAAAGATAAAAATTATTATTACTTATATTTTATGTAATTATCATAGTATATTTAGTTTTCCTTCTTGTTAGAAGTACAACTTAATATAACTATAACTATAACATAAAATATATCAAGTAACTATAATTTTTAGTAGAAGTATTCCAACACGAAATATTTAGCTTTTAAATAAAATCAAGTTAAGAAAGAACTAAAATAAGATTGATATTGTAATACTATACCAAGCTCCTTCAACTATCCCAACGGAAAGAAATTGCTTCATTATGGAGAAATTAATAAAGAAAAAAAAATATTATCCTACAAAAAGAAAAAGAAAGGAAGAGAAAGTAAACAAGACTAATTCTTATATCTTGCTTATAATGTTGGATGATAAATAATCAAAGAAATGCCTCTATTTATAGAAAATTATAGTGTTGTCCGCACGAATGCATCCTTTGAAGTGGTGGTTGTAATCATCAACTTGTAACTTCTTGTCAATTCTTCCACGTGACGGGTGTGAGTATGAAGTGATGATCAACACCCATGAGCTTTTCAACTTCTTCCAAAAAGTTCCACGGTTGTGGCTATGAATTGTGATTGCACCCATGGAATTCTCTTATTTCCTTAATAATTTATTTCTTCTTTAGTCTTCCCTTGTATTCTTTTTCCTGTAGAATTTGTTAGAATGCGATAATATGATATATTTATTTAAAATAATTAATATTAATATATAAATAAATATATCCATCAAATACCCCCACACTTGAATTTTTTTTCATCCTCGAGCAAAGAACAAAAAAAAATAACGGCTAAAATTTTAAGTAAAAAGATTTTTGGACAAAATAAAATTCAACTAAGACTAATTCATGAGTTCAAATAATTTTAACCGCACTCATATTCACCTTTTGAGATTCAAAATTACAATATTTTCTGGTTCCCAGTGTGTCTCACCAAATGAAGAGAGATACCCATAAATCACACAATATATCAATAAAATCGAAAGAAGGGCATAGATAGAAAAAATTCTCTCTCTCAGCGAAGAAGTATCTCAAGCTACTCGAAGTTCCATAAGCTTGCCTATTATGTAGTTCTCCACTAATATAAAAGGCTTTGAGTTGAGATCATGTAGGACTTTTATAAGGTTGTAATGTAGGTTTAGGGATGGATAGGATATATATGGATAAAAGTGACTCAAATCCCTTATAAGCACCACAATACTTTAGCATTTAAACATCATTGCTTTCCTGCATCTAAAACAAATCAACCTCAATTTTTTTCTTCATTTTATTAATCCCCCTTTTCCTCACTTAATCATTTTTCAAGAAGTAGTTGCCAATAATTTTCTTTGTAACTTTTTTTCTTTGATATTATTTTTTTTTTCCGATCATATTCAATAAGCTCAACAAGAATCATTGTTTACTTCTCTTTTATAACTACTCCCCACACTATTTTTGTATTCAATTTTTTTTTTATCGGCGCTAAGTGAATAGAGTGAACAAACAGATGTGATAACAAAGATTAAATTCGAATTAAAATTTGGCTTATCAATAAAACAAGAGATGATTTATTTAGGCTCAAGGGCCTGACTAGGGATAAACATAATTTAGGTAGGTCAATTTTGGTCATGGCTTAACAAGAAGGCCTACTTTCATTTCCCAACTCAAAAATCTACCTAGTATTTCACCTCAAATCACATTCAAAGAAAGTTTTAGATTTTCGAATAAACAAGAGAACTTGGCGATATCACCTGACAACACTATACACTTGGGATCAATAAATATTATAATTTTAATCACCAATAAATAAATATGAGTTTGGAAAGATATTCATATAACCCATGAATGATAGTCATTCAATTATTTTTCAAAATCTCATTATTAAATATTTTTTTAAAAAGTGTTCAGTTCAAAATACTACGACCATGGCAAAGAACTGAACAAAGAAATCCGCGGAAGCGTATTAAAGAAGTTATGCTATAAATTAAAAAAAAATGCAAATATATAAAATATATTGGATATATTTATATATTTCCTACCCCCACTTTAAATATCATCATGTCCCTAACAAATAATTTAAAAGCAAGAGGAGGAAAAAGTTTTCCTTTTTTTTCTTTTTCGAGAGCTTGTGAATTCCACCCCAATTCTGAATCAAAATTTCTTTTTTGATTATTGAAAATTCTGCCAAAGCCCACTTGACCAACAACATTATAAAATATACATTTTTTTCGAATCATCTGATTTTTCTTAACCTTATCTCGAGCAGACAAATAATCGTGCATGATAATTCTTAACTCTATTTTATATTTTTCACAAGGATCATTCCATGCTTTTTCTTGAAAATCTTCAACAATAAAATCCATAAAATTATAATGATAAAAAGAAATTACAGAATAATCATCAAATAATATTATTTTTGCGCTTGTGACCTCTTCATTCTCATTTTTCTCAAAATTAATCAATTTACGTGGATTAGAAAAATGGGATATGCATTCATTACTTGTTGAGTTGAATTCCGTCAAACCTTTATTGTCATCTTGCTTCACTAAATTAGTCTTTTCATCATGAGTAGTAGATTTTTTTTCACAAGGCTTTTTTATTTCATTAATTGTTTTATCCTCACAAGACGTAGTTTCATTTGAAAGTTCACCATTATTATAGGAGTTTACTATGCTTATTAATTCATTTACTTTCATTGTTAGATCCGTAATGACTTTATAATTATGTGCAATTTTTTCATCAATATTCTTTATGAAAGTATGCATAGTTTTCTTCAAATTCACATTCTCCTCTTGAAATGGTTCACTCTCAATATATTGATCCTCTTGCGAATATTGATTGCACTCCGGATTGCAATCATATTCACTAGAATCAATATACCTGAAAGAACTAGAAACAACGTAAGATTGTTCATAAGAAGAATTAAAGAAATATGAATTACCTATTTGGCATTCATGAACAAGTTGACTGCCTCCACAATAGTCATAAGTAATGGATCTTTCACAAATTTTATTGATTAATTCTTCAAGATCGTTCATTTTTCCAGAATTCATATAAAAAAATGTGTTACTTGTTTGGCATTCAAAGCTTTGGTGGTTGCTAACACAATAGTCACAGGTAATAGCCTTTTGACAATATTTTTCTGCCAACTTAATAAAACTTTTACTTGGTTGATTGAAATTCATATTTAAAGTGCATAAAGTGGGTTCACAATGAGATTATTTTTTTTTAAATCTTGCTTCCTTGCACTAATTAGGTGCTACAAAACAAAATACTTGAAAACAAAAAAATTAGAAATAATAATAAATATATTATATTATAATATAAATTAATATAATATAATATAATTGTAATGACCCTCCAGGTCATTTCCTCAATTTTCATGCGTTCTAACATTTCAAGCCTTCCCACAACAGCTACATGTCATTTATGACTTGCCGAAACTGTCGGTTCGGTTATTGGACAGTCCGTTTGGATTTTAGGCTTATTTCCCTGTTTTGAAGCTTACGCTGTTAAGAAATTGGTCTCAGACCAAAACTCCTAGTAGATGATCTTAGATGGAAATTCTGACAGCGCCATCAGCTCCGAAACATTGATTTTAGGCTAGGGGGACCCTTGGTTCAGGTCCCAGGGCTTCCGGACTCATTTTGGGTTATTGGTTGGAAATTGGTTAAAATGGAACTATAGGTGTGGGACCCACATTTAATCGAAACGACCTCGGATGGAAATTTTGATTGTTTCGTTGAGTTCGAAATGTCAAATTTGGTATGATAGCATAGTTCGTTTGCGCGCACGGGGTTCCGAATAAATCCCGTGGACCTGTTGGAAACTTGGCAAAATATTGCCAAGTGTTGATGCTGCTTCAGCTGGTGCAACCGCTTAAGCGGCTGTAGCCTTGGACCCGCCGGTCCGCTTAAGTGGAGGCTTGTCCTTTTTAGCGGTGGCCGCTTAAGCGGCACCTGCAGTTGATATATTCCCTTCTTCATCCAATTTCTCTTATTTTTCTCAACCCTTTTTCCCCATTGTTGAGAGCATGAGGAGTGAGAAAGAGTAGGGATTCACCCATTGAAGCTAAGGTAAGTTAGCTCATCACTCCTTGATCATTTCCCATGATTTTACCCGTTGATTTGCGCCCTATTTCATTGTAAATTCTTAGAAATTAGGTGTTTGAAATCCTAATCTTTGGGGACTGAATTGAGCCCTGATTTACTCTCCATTTGTGTTCAACTTTTGAGCACATATTCCTTATCGTTCAAGGATCTCGTGACGGATTTAATTTTGGGATTCTGTTAGCGGGCCCTACGGGCCCATTATTGATTTGTTTTTGGGCCCAGAGTTTTATATTACAATATGGGTATCGTTTTACTCATAATGACGTGTAGGTTACTATTTTGATAGTGTGACGTCAATTCAGGATCGTGGAGCAAGGTTGAGCAATTTGTGGACACTTCAAGAATTGCGGTTCGGCATCGAGGTAGGCTTCGGTCTACTTTTCTCTATGAAATTGTGTATAGTATATACTACATGCTAGGTAGGGAATATAGGATATGATCATGGCTAGTATAACATGACTTAGCTGATTTTATGGAATTTGGGGTAGATATGTGACCCGAACCCTAGCATAAATACTTGTTATGTCCATAGAGCCCTATTGCCCTTGAATATAAGCATGTTAACCACAGCTGAGGATTAAGGATCCTTTGGTATGAGACTTACCATTTAACTTAGCGATTCGGGAGGTTCTTCCCCGATTAGATCCTTGTGGTGGCTTTATGCCCTTGATTATTGTGGTTGCTCGGGTTATGAGACTTTACCATATTGGTTAGATGCTATTGGGCCCGAGACAATGATTATGAGGCTAGTTGGACTTTGGTGAGTATTCTACCCTTAGTAAGGGAAGGATTATCATTTATAGACGCTTAGGCGCTTATGGTTGTGTTGTCTGGTTACTGATGATGGCATGCATACTATCTGGTGCATTCATGCTCATTTAGTGGTACGATTCTAACCAAAACCTTGATTTTACTACTGTTTCCAAAAAGGAGATTTATTCCCACTTTTTACTTTTAAAAGGATTATTTTATAACGAGAATCGTACCACCTTATTTATTGGATTATGAGCTTTTGGAACTGAAAATGATGTTTTAGAACTCCGACCGAGGATGATTTCGGTCCATTATTTATCCACTCATCTTACCATTACTATTTACTTCGGTCGAGGGATATTCCGACCCTTTGCATAAGATTTAGTCCCGAGCATGATCTCGGGCAATGGACTTATGGAGTTATATCCTTTTAGCCACGGTTTGAGTCCGTTCACTGATTTTATATATTGAACACCGGTTCGAGTCCGGCACTTTCTATTGAATTACAATATATAAATACCTATTCGAGTCTGTAATTATGATATATAAATACCGGTTCGAGTCTGAAATTATGATATTTAAAGACTGGTTCAAGTCCGACACTTTCTATTGAATTATGATATATAAATATCAGTTCGTGTCTGGAATTATGATATTTAAAACCGGTTCGAGTCTGGCACTTTCTATTCGGTTTATGTTGCATTCATCCATTCTTATGCATTGCCTACCACCAGTATAGTTGTTTGGCGCCTGTATCTATCGGTCGTATGAGAGGCTGTATAGGTACGGGTTATGGTTGCTATTTACTGAGTGTTTCTGTGAACCTTCCGGGCTTATGGAGGTCCGATTAGGTACTTGTTTGCCCGAACTAGCCGGTTACTTTATTATGGTTTATTATGGTTAGTTCGTGGCAGGTTGGTTGTGGACTGGTACCTGAGATTAGAGGTACGTTTCTGATTCCTTTATCTTTTCGGTAGATTATATTATGGTTAGTTTACCCCAGGATTTGTCACCCTTTGGGTATAGGCTTGATGAGGCTAGTGTTGGCTCCTTTACGTGGATATGGACCTTGAGATGTTAGGTCGACTCCCTTAGGTAATTACCTTTGAGTTAGCCCTATATGTCTACTTATATGCATGGTATCACTGTATATCCCTCTCTTTCCTTATCTATTTACATTTTATATGTATCCTTTGGCCTTGTACTAATATTATATATCCTCCTTTTACTCTTCATTTATATACTGTCAGTGATATACGGTATTGCACTTTAAATTCCTGAATGATGACAGGATAGGATAGTTATCCCTATTTCCCCATTAGTATTGTTATGCCTAGTTTCGTGGATAGTTGCCTGTAGTCACTTTCATGCCTTTTTGTACCTAGTATCACTCATTCTCTTCTGTAGGTACATAAACAAATAATTTCAAAAGAAGATGCAAGGAGAGTACCTTATGAAAATAAGCTTGAAGGTCTACCGGAGTTTTTGCCCAAGGATTCCAAACTTGAAAAGTGTGATGGCAAGTCAATAAAAGATTTGGATTCGAGGTCAAATCCTTTTCAAGAATGGGAGGATGATACAAGCCGAAATGACGTTAACCTCCTAAGGACTATACCCCGAGGTCAACACAAGAGAGTCCAAGCTATGACTACCTCAAGGGGGAAAATACGTGTTTGGATGATAGCTTGGCACCCGAGAAGAACTATATCTGATGATGCACTCCAAGGGCCCATCGAGCAACATTGTGTTTGGATGATAGCTTGGAGCATAGGAGATGAATTGTTAAAAGAGCCTTATGGGCCACCTTTTCTTGTGGGTCAATTTTGGGCCCATTATGTAATAAAGCCCATGGCTATAAATAGTTAACTTTCTTTTCATTTTAGGAGAGATGATTATTGATGATGAATGTTGCACTTGAGAGTGTTTATGTTAGCTTGTTGGGAGCTTTCAAGATTATGAGAAACGTCGATTGTTAGAGGTCCATTTCCTCTTTCGGTCTTCGTAAGAGATTGGTACTTATGGTAATTTAAAGGAAGGTCTTTGGTTTGAAATACCTTTGGTTGTCCTTTTCTTATCATATTGTGTCTATCTATCTATCTTTTCCCTTTTATTGTCTATGTTTTCCTTTTGTTCTTCGTCTCGTATTTTCATATTCCCCATTGTACCCTTGTCTCCGTTGTTTTCGTGGTTTCTTTGTCTTTTCGTATTTTGTATTGTATCTTGGTTGCTGTTTGCTGAGTGTTTCTATGAACCTTCCGGGATTATGGGGGTCCGATTAGGTACTTGTTTGCCCTGACTAGCCGGTTACTTTATTATGGTTTATTATGGTTAGTTCGTGGCAAGTTGGTTGTGGATTGGTACCTGAGATTAGAGGTATATTTCTGATTCCTTTATCCTTTCGGTAGATTATATTATGGTTGGTATATCCCAGGATTTTTCACCCTTTAGGTGTAGGCTTGATGAGGCTAGTGTTGGCTCCTTTACGTGGCTATGGACCTTGAGATGTTAGGTCGACTCCCTCAGGTAGTTACCTTTGAGTTAGCCCTATATGTCTACTTATATGCTGGTATCACCGTATATCCCTCTCTTTCCTTATCTATTTACATTTTATATGTATCCTTTGGCCTTGTACTAATATTATATATCCTCCTTTTACTCTTCATTTATATACTGTCAGTGATATACGGTATTGCACTTTAAATTCTTGAATGATGACAGGATAGGATAGTTATCCCTATTTCCCCATTAATATTGGTATGCCTAGTTTCGTGGATAGTTGCTTGTAGTCACTTTCATACCTTCATGTTATTTATGCTTACATTATTTCTGGAGCTCAGTCGGCCGTTGCCTACTGAGTACCATGTATTTGGTACTCATACTACACTTCTGCAGCCTGCAGGTCATAGTGTGAGTTATCGCCGTTGATGCGTGTATATCGTGTGGAGCAGCTATGGATCGGAGATATGGGGTGAGCTTCCGACTCTTTGGAGAATCCCTACTCTCCCTCTTATCATTAGACTATTCTCTATGTTGTGTCAGAGTCGGCTTGTATATATACATTTTTCCTGTATTTCACTTGTACTCCTGATGTATTAGAAGCTCTTGTACTGGCTCCACCAGGTTTTGGGATTATATTAGCCTTGTTATTATATTTATTCCGTTGTTTCCCTTTATTCATTTTGGTAGTCCGTTACTAGCTGTTCCAGATTACGGGTTGGCTTACCTACTGGTGGGTCATAGTAGGTGCCATCATGACCTACAAAATTGAGTCGTGACAATAATATAACAACAACAACAACAACAATATCTTCAAGTCTTGTTTCCTAAAACTTGTCAAGTAATAGAATATAAAGTACTTGAAAAAATAGAAAAATAAATCTCAAAGTACTAATAAGACAATTAATTTGAAGTAGATGTTTACCAATCCCCGGCAACGACGCCAAAAATTTGGGGAGTCCAATGTGTATAAGATTTTGTTGCTCGTACTCTGTCAAATTCTAATATAGTTTAAGATATCGTCCCACAGAGATTGAAAAATCTATGCTACAAATTTGTACTATCTTGATTACTATTTAAGAGAACCAAATTGATGAAAGGAGAGTAATTTTATAAATTTAAAAAGAACATAAAGAAATAGCTTTCGAAAGATTATCTTGAAGAAGGAGTTGAGAATTGTTAAATTCACTTAGTAAGTTTATTATAATAAAATCCTTATTTTAGTAACATCTACAAAATTGTAGGTATAGCTTTCTAGACTTGATTCATGTGTTATGAGGAATAAAGACCCCTTGCAAGTAATCTTTAAATCAATAAACTTATTTGAGACAATCCCTCCGCCAGGATACGGATTGAAAGAAATAAGATAGAGATCCCTCAAATCATTAAACTTATTTGAGACAATTCCTCCGCCAGGATACAGATTGAAAGAAAATAAGATAAAGATTTAAATCTACGAAATAACTTGAAGTAATCCTTCCGCGATGATAAGGATCAAAAGAAGTGAATTCAAAGATTTGAAATAACGAGTGACTAAAAATTATTAGTACTTATATTTTATGTAATTATTATAGTATATGTAGTTTTTCTTCTTGTTGGAAGTACAACTTAATATAACTATAACTATAACATAAAATATATCAAGTAACTATAATTTTTAGTAGAAGTATTCCAGCACGAAATATTTGGCTTTTAAATAATATCAAGTTAAGAAAGAACTAAAATAAGGTTGATATTGTAATATTATACCAAGCTCCTTCAACTATCCCAACGAAAAGAAATTACTTCATTATGGAGAAAATAATAAAGAAAAGAAAAATATTATCCTACAAAATGAAACAGAAAGGAAGAGAAAGTAAACAAGATTAATTAATATATCTTGCTTAAAGACTAATTCTTATATCTTGCTTATGATGTTGGATGATAAATGATCAAAGAAATGCCTCTATTTATAGAAAATTATAGTGTTGCCTACACGAATGCATCCTTTGAAGTGGTGGTTGTAACCGTCAACTTGTAACTTCTTCTCAATTCTTCCATGTGAAGGGTGTACTATGAAGTGATGATCATCACCCATGAGCTTTTCAACTTCTTCCAAAAAGTTCCACGGTTGTGGCTATGAAATTGTGATTGCACCCGTGGAATTTTCTTATTTCTTTAATAATTTATTTCTTCTTTAGTCTTCCCTTGTATTCTTTTTCCTGTAGAATTTGTCAGAAAATATGTGATAATATGATATATTTATTCATATTTATTTAAAATAATTAATATTTAATATATAAAAATAGATAAATAAATATATCCATCACCAGGATTGCCGCTGAAGTCTGTTAGTCTAGTTAAAACGACGGACAGTCAGTTCTTACTCCGCGACTGTCAATTTCCTCCATATTTTCCTGACGCCAATGTGGTTATACATCAAGAAAGTAAAACGCTTGCTCAAAGAATTAGACAGCCTTCAAGGATATTCATGTCACCATTTCTGACAGAGTTTGGTTCTAGTTCTAAAGGCAAGGAGGGTGGAAATTCTGATCCACCCCAAAAACATGCATTTAATGGTTTCAGAATTTCAAAAGAGCTGCCAAGTGAATTAACAGAGTTGTACTCTGAATGGATTGTCGAAGGGTTGTTGAAGTATCATGCCAAAAAGTAAGATTGTTCTTTTGTTTTATTAAAATTATCATAAAATAAAATTTTATTTACTCACACCTTATAATAATCAATGATATAAGAATTCAAATGACGATCATTACAGAGCTAGAGCTTCCGGTCTTGGTTTCAAACAACTTGATTTTGTTGTTGCACATCCAAAATCACGAACTGGTTCTACTTAATGTCTCAACCAAACACATGCTAGAATGACGAGGTATAAATTTAGGGAATGTTATATTGTGTATTTTAATTAACAACAACCATATACATATGTTTATTTATGTATCAGATCAGTTACATATACATCATTTAGTTATAATACGACTTAGTTTGTTAATGTTATGTTTCATATACAACAACTTTACTTATGTATCAGTTGGTATATATTTGTTTGTTGACATGCTTAACTAGTTTGGTTTTTGTCACTTATGTGCAGCATATTGATGTTATATTCTACCACCTACGCAAGAAGTCAAAGCAGCAAACTGAACAACAATACAGATACACTACCGCAAATTGCTTGTTTAAAACATATATAGACAAGACATACCATAGGTATGTTGTCATGATGAGTCAATATCAAATATTATCAAAGAATTCCACATCCCTACTAGTTTTCCTTGGCATCTGGTTGATGAGGTTTATGTACCGGTAAATTGTGATGAAAATTTTTACTGGGTTTTGACTGTCATCGTACTCAAGGAAAGACGCATACAAGTTTATGATTCAATGTTGACATCAAGACATAGAGAACCATCACCTGAGATACATAACTTGGCTGTGATGTTGCCAACTTACTTGTCTGACAGTGAATTTCTGGATAGAACAAAACGTACGATTTGCTCTGATCTGGAAGCGTAAAAGGATAAAATGAACCAAGGTATCCATTTTGTGAATCAACACCCTTTTGATGTTGAGTATGTGCAAAACATTGCTAGGCAATCGATTGATAGTCTGTAAGTATCATTCAACAAAATTACTTTGTACAATGTGTACACATTTATACTATTGATGAATTTTTTTTTAACTCATTACACTTTAATATTCAGGGACTGCGGAGTCTTTGTAGTTGGCTATGCAGAGTATTTGAGTGAAGGACTGTCAATTCCTTCATCTGGTTTTGAAGCAGAATCGTATCGCTTGAGATACGCCACACTTTTATGAAATTATGGAGTTGTCAAGGCTAGGGAAGGTTATGCTAGAGACAACGAAGATCCTCCAAGACCAAGGCCAATTATGTTTTACCACCCAATGAATCAGCGATAGTTAGCATTGAATAGTTAGGAAGTTCTTAATGTTATGACCTGAACAAAATAATTTTTTGTTGACTGTGTAAGCAAATACTTTTCAAGACATGTCTTGAATGTTTTGTTCCATGTATTTGTTTTGTGTTTTGGACAAAATTTCTATAATATATTAACTTAGGTACATTTTCTCATTACAGCATATACATCTAAGTTCTATAATGTAACTCATACTTTTTTCAGCAATGTATATGTGAAATTATTATAGGTTGCAATGTATATGTCATCGTATACATTGCAATACATATAATACATTACACAATGTACTATGGTACAAAATGACCCTATAATATATAAGATTTCTCAGGTGATGGTTACACATATTATACATTGCAATGCATATAGTATATTACATAAAACATCTTATACATTCCAATACATATAGTTAATTACACAATGTAAGATGGTGTATACTTACCTGTAATGTATAGGATATCTTATACATTACAATGTATAGAATCTCTAACACTCTGAAATGTATATATTATCTTATACATTGCATTATATATGTAATCTTACATTAAAATCTACTACATCAATGTATATGTTATAGTATACATAGTAATGTATATGATTATACATAATATATCTTATACATTACTGAATATATGATATAATCATAACTTATAATTTCCACCAAATTATTTACAATGTATATGATATAATTTATGAACAATAATGAATATTAGAACGTTATGTATAGGATAGCCAACTTAACACTTATGAACAACAATATATACGCAGATGAATTGCAGTGCACTATTAACAATAACTTAGCATTTTATCATTGTTTTTAATGTATAGGTAAACTTATTCATACATTTAGGCAACATGCCTTCGGAGAAAATGCCACACATCAAAGTGGACAATAAGGAGATAACAATCAAACATAGAAATGTATAAGAAACGGTTAAGAATGCATCTCAAAACCTAAAATAATATAATTAGCACACTAAAAATTATAGTCATTACAGGAATTATTGTTAAAGAAGATTTAACACTACTCAAACTAGAAAAAAATCAACATCATGATCCAACAACTTATTCTTCAGAAAAGATATGTTTACGACATCCCTAGAGTCACTTCTCTTTTGGAAAAAAATCACAACTTCGTCTGTTGTGATCTGCACGACCGGATCTGCCACAATGGTTTGTACTTGATGACAAAGTTTCACTGGACTTCTTATGCCTCCCTTTCTTTGGCCTTCTCGGTGGTCTACGATATTTTGGTGGTATGACCAATTACTCTTCAACACATTTAGGCACCTGCCAATCCATCATATCGGGGATCAGAATAATAAAAAATTCATACGTCCTGACTAGTGTTGCAGGCTTATAGTAATCAGAGTAGTAGGGACTCATATCAAATACATTTTTGCTCTTTAAAATTGCAATTGCGTGAGAACATGATATCTCATCAAGTTGAAATCATCCACAGTTGCAAGTTTTTTTCTCAAGGTCCACAATGTACCGTCTACCAGATTCGTATACAACATACACATAGTCTGACAAAGGCTTAACCTACTAAAAATAGAAGAAGTCATAAATCTGATACATACATATAAACTTTATTCATAGAAATTGGCATAATACTGAAATATATAGAAATAAATCTATGCATCTTGTATAACATACCGTCATCCGAAAAGATTTTACTTCGTTAAGAGTTAGAATTTCATCAAACTTTCTTCCTAATGTAGTTTTTGTATACGATGCTATTTCTCTATTTTTGCAATTCCATGATCCAAACAAAATTCTTGCCTCTTCCAGAAAACCTAAAATAGGCAGTTCCCGCACATCTACCAAGCAACCGTTGATACATTCGGTTATATTAGATGTCATCATTCTACCTCCATTTACAGGTGCATGAAATCTTGACCATTTTTCATAACCGGCTTCATATAGATAATCCTTTATCCTATGATCCACCTTACCCACCTTAGCCATAAGGTAATCAAAATCATCTTTTCTATAAGCCTTCACCATAGAATAGTACAAGTCACTAAGTCTTGTCTTGCTATTCTAAAAGTAGCCACAAACATTCTTTCAGAGATGCCAAATGCAGAAAAAATGAGGTATATTAGGATACACAATGCTTTACACTTTTGATTATGCTTTTGTGGCGATCCGATACAACACACATGTTCTCACGTTCTCTATAAGTATCTCTAAACTGCTAAAAAAATCATGTCCAAGAAGAGTCATTCTCTATATCTACCACCCCATAAGCTATCAAAAAATTGCACCCTATGTCAAAAAAAAACATGTTAGTCAATGAGTAACATATACATAAATTTATTAATGTATAAGTAAATTATACAACATATGAAAATACAATGATATGAAATACATAGCACCATCTAGAATGCTTGCCAAAAGAAAAGTTTTTAAATAAGAAAAATATCAGTTTTCATACCTGCATCATCTATAGTTCTTGTCGAAAGGAAAGTTTCTTTGTATGGTCCACTCAAATGAGCCCCGTCCACCATAACTACTGATCTGCAAAACTTAAAACCATTTATCATCAGATGTAGTGCTATAAACAAATGCATGAATTCATTTTCTGCTGACTTATGCATCCTAATATGAGACTTAGGATACACAGTATTTAGCATATTAATGTATCTCGGTATTTTTCTATAACCATCAGTCGTTCCACCCCTTAGCATCTCAATAGCACGTTCCTTAGCTCTTCATGCCTTCATATAATTAATATCCACTCCATATACATCTTTCATTTCTTCAATTATGTCTCCCGAGGTGTGTTTTCACTTATGATTAACCAACTTCGGCGCCGTAAAGTCACTTACAAAGGCTGTCGTTGCTTGCAACTATTTTAGAACTCTATAACTCATTAGACATGTATGTTTGTTATTAAATTTATGAACCATAAACACATCAGAATTATTCAGGCAAGAAGCTTTCATGATCTAATTACAATCCTCATTATAACAAATCAACACATAGCTGTAAAAATAAAAAGTGTATTCAGAATATATGATAATGGCTGAATATGTAGGATTAACATATTATAGCTTTGCAATGTATCTAAATAAAAACAAGTTAGATACAAAAACCTTAACATATAATGTATAGGATTGCCAACAACATATGTTTGAAGAATGTCTGTCCGATGTAGGATTGCCAACAACATATATTTATGTATAGGATTGCCAACAATATATGTATAGGATTGCCAACAATATATACTTATGTATATTTATGCAACATTCATAAATAGATACAGATCCGATACATAAGAAGTAATGTATATTGTCAAAACATGCTACAACAAATGATTTCAAAAATTATAAGCATCATAAATAAGTACGAAACTATATTACGTATTTATACATTCTAAGCATACCTATGTTTGTTGGATTGCTTAACTCTAAAATTAAAGCAACGATCTAACGCATACTTCGCCATTACGCTTACAAGGGTAGCTTTATCCTTGTAAAGCTGCTTCTCCTTCACTTCTTTATTCTTACAATTACTTATGAAGTTGTCAATTTCCAATTCAGGTACATATAATGAGTACTCATTTTTTGACTCAACAACAAAAAGTGCTAGAGCATCCGATTTGATCCTTCTACGCAAACTACTGCTCCAGTTTCACCATCGAACGTTACCTCTTTGGTAGATTTATCTGTACTTGTTATGACTAAAGGATACATTACAAATCCTGGAGAAATTTTCTTTAATTCAACATAGAGCTTCACTCCATTATCATTACGAATCACCATTAGTGATGAATTGCCTTCTCTACGTATCGGACGTCAATTTTCTTTCTTGACTCCTCAATCTCTAATTTTGCTGCAATTGCTGAAATCAATCTTGCATATATAATATTTTCTGCAACAACAATTCCATCACTTTTGTATCTTTCATATTCAATTTCGGATTTCCAGACATCAGAATACCTTAACAAAATCGACACATTCATCTTGTATTGGAACTGAAAAAAAAAAAAAGGAAAAGAGAAAACAGAGCTTCTGGAAATTGATAATATTTGATAGAATGAATTTGGATATTTTGAACAAAGGAAGATGATTTGGTAATTCAAAATTTAAAAATTTGAAGCTGTTACTAAATTCAAGGGATTCACCAGACAATAAATGTCGCGTTGATTGCTCTTCAATCACGTTAAAGCCATTTTTTCCCTTTAATATCATTAATAAGTTGTTTAGTTATGTATATTTTAGTGATGTATCTTGTCATCTACTTATGTATATGAAGCGGAAACATCCGAGATTTGGTGTAATTTTAGAAAATATCGGGAGAGAGTGTAATTAGGTTGTAAACTATCGGGATTGATGTTATTTATACTTGAATAAAAGAGAAATGGGCCATCTGAATTTTTTTTTAAAAAAGTCCATTAAGTACAACTCATCACATCCTAATCATTCCTGGCCCAAATTCATTAGATCAATCTACCCACAAACAAAAAATTCACTCATCAAACCTCATTTGAAGATCAAACAACCCTATAAACAAAAATAATAAATTAAAATTGAAAAATAAAATAAGAATCTACATATTTCAAGAAAATAAACCAAAGATAAAAGATAAATAATAATAATAAAAATAATAAGAATAAAATCTGAAAAAATAAAAACAAAAAAAATTAAATGACTACGACTTTTAAAAAATAGTGATAATGTCGGATTTGGATAGATGATGAAAAAAGGAAGAGATGTATATTTTCGGGGTGAATAAGGGTCGCCTGAAAAATTCATCTGAATTTTTTTTGGCGGAGTTTAACATGACACTTATATTAAAAGATAGCACTTGAAGAACTCTACACTTTTATATAAGTGGTGTAGGATGGAGATGGACAAAATTCTATAAATCTGAGAAAGAAAGTGATGATTAATGATCGGTTTTTCTTAGATCTACGGAGTTTGTCTAGGAATTAGATGGAATGATTTGTGGATTTTTGTAGAGGAGAGTAAAAGGAAGAGAAGGTGAAATTTTGAAATTATTTGGAGGTGGTTGGAAGCAATCGTCGGCGATGGCGGTGGAGGCTGGCGGCGGTGGCCGGCGAAAATGGTGGCAGTTGGCAGTGGTGGACGGCGGCGATGGAGAGGAGAAGGGGAGGATAGGAGAAACAAATAAGAAAAGAAATAATAGGGTCAAAAAATCTATTTTTTGAGGTCTTTTGTACTTGAGAGGAGATCAAATGACCGCCATTGGATCAAAAGATGATAAATGACTGAGATTGAACTTGAGCCATAATTAATTTGGACTGGGTTGAGAGTTGATTGGGCTATCAGAATTGGATTCAAATTGGGCTGCCCAATTTAACCAAACATTGAGTTTTTTTCAATTTCACTTTCTTAAAAATATACAGAAAAAATCAAAACTACAAGGGAAAATGCAAAGATAAAAGAAGAGATTATTTTTCTAAAAAAATATAAACTAAAAATGTCAAATCAAAAATAAATTTATTTGTAGGAGTAATTAAATATGTTAAAAATTAGGTGTTCACAGCATGCCCCATATTGATTGGAAACATGAAGAGTTTTCAAGCAAAAAAAGTAAATGAAATGGCTAATTTTTGACTACTTCAATTCCATTGAAAGCAATCTTGAAAAGGGTGACCAAGCCTTGCTTTCGAGGTTGCCTACATATCCTTAAAAGGAAATCAGGTCAGTGTAGTTCAGAAAACTTTTTGCAGTTGGGACTACCGAATATTTTGGTAAAAAATAATGCACCCGTTGTTGTTGTTTCTTGTTGTTTATCACTACTCGTTAGGGAACTACTTATCTATGCAAACTAGGAGTTACAAGATTCCTAATCTAATGTGTTTTCTAAAGTCTCGTCTTGATCCTTGTCTTGCTTCAATTAGTCTTGATGCTCTCTTGGCAGACTATGAATCATTCCAAGGTGGATGTTTTGACTTGAGCTGGGAGATTGAATCTCAAGGCTACTACTCTCATGATGGAACAAATTTCCTTCCTTTTGATCAGACTCTGAGCTTCATCCCTTTTAGGAAAGTAAAAATGAAGTGTATCTGCCCTGAGAGTTTCAAAATAGGAGATATTATCCCAAAGGGTTAACATAAGATTGGGTGTATTTCCTAAAAAGGTCTCAAACTAAGACGTGTTATCTTAGGAGGAAACAAGAAAGTAAAAGGCATGCTGTCCCCTCCCCCCCCCCCCCCCAAAAAAAAAAATCCAAATTAAGACATATTGTCTTAATGGGAAACTTAACAAAAAAGGGCGTATTACCTGAAAGACCCAAGAGGCATTGTCCAAGAAAAATGAAATTGGTGCGTATTGCATAGGAATATAAATCTGGTGCGTATTGCCCAGGAATATGGATATGGTGCATATTGTCCATGAATGAAAGACTGGTGTGTATTGCTTAGGAATATGAATATTGGGCGTATTGCCCATGAATGAAAGACTGGTGCGTATTGCCCAAGAATGAAACACTGGTACGTATTGCCTAAGAATATGAATATGGTGTGTATTTCCCATGAATGAAATACTGTGCATATTACCCAAGAATATGAATATGGTGCGTGTTGCCCATGAATGAAAGACTGGTGTGTATTGCTCAAGAATATGAATATGGTGCGTGTTGCCCAAACTTCTCCAACTAGGATATGTTTTCCTAATGAGGATGTGTGATCGGATGCATTACCCAAAGTTCTCAGTGTAAGAATCAAAATGAGATTAGCATAAGTTGAAACAACAAAACGGTTAAAAGGTTTGGAGAACTTCCCATTTGTGAAGTTTCATCTTTCCGATCTACAGAACTACATTTCCTTTTGTTCTTGTGTTGAACAAAGAAAGTTTTTGTTAGTTTTTAAAAGTAGTGGTTGGTTTGTGGCCTTGATGTTCTTGATGGCTCGACCTTGCTTTCGACCGATTTCCCAAAGATTGATTCAAACCCTTGGCTGCCAACATTTTCAAAGCTTCTTCTTTGCTATTAGGAGACTTCGGTTTTCTTGGTACTCCTAAATACTATGATGAAATTGGTTCCTTTGGAGAGCTAATTTTACTTTTGCTAAATTTCTTGACGGCTTAGGCTGCTTTATCATTCTCTTCCACACACTTTTGTCATTGAAGATCCTAGGTGGAATCAGTCATTTTGTTAATGCCATGTCGACTTAGGTATCCAGCTTTGCCTTTTGGGGAAACCATAGTGAGTTTTGCGATCTTTTCTTTCTTTAATATGACACAATATTAGACTGAAAAGGGACTCAAAAATATTAAATCTAAGATCATGAAAAAGATTGAATCAAGAAAGAATTATGCTTTGCAAAAGGTATCCCTTTCAAGAAAAAGAAAAAAACACTTATCTGGAGGTATATGTCGACTTTATGTGAACCATGACATGCATCTTGGATTGGAATCCTGATCTGTCTGAGTTTTCTAACTCTCAAAGTCTAAACCATTATTAACCTGAAACTGATTTCTCTGTCCTAATGACACTTCATGCCGGTGTTGAGATCTCTTATTTGGCTAGCGGTGCCTTTGCAGGTTTTCTCCTAATTACCTTTCCATGTCTTTCTCCCCCATCGTCTTATGGTTCCCATGAGGGTTTTCACCAATAATACCTTTTTTTTTCTTGTTGTCACCTTACTGTTCCCATAAGGGTTTTCACCAATAAGACTCTCTTTCCTTTTTCTCTTTTTTTTTTTTGCTATTGCCTTATGGTGCCCCTGAAGGTTTTCAACAATAAGACTTTTTTTTAAAAAAAAATTCACAACGCTGTCTTTGATGATCAATGGTCTATGCAAGATATGTTAGATTTTGGCATTCTTGGTAAGTAGGTCAGAAGGTCATTTGCCAAACACGACCATAAATCAAATTACCGCTTTGGAACCTTTCTGAAAAAAGTAAAAAATTGCCCTAATTTGTACGAATACTGGGGATATAGATTTTTTGAGTGGTGTGACCGAAAACCCTAAAAGGATTCCCTACGTATCCTTTTGGAATCAGGTTGAATGTAGTTCAAGCTTTGAAGGTGAGTTGGTTGTTTTTTTGGGTACATGGTTCCCCAGAAAACATAGACTAAAGTTTGAACAAGAGAATGAGGGGCATTCATAATTGCATCCAGAGAATGTCAACTGTTGTGTATCAGAAATAATATCTTTTGACCGCATCCGTATTAACGACTATGTCTGCGGTTTTTCCTTATACATCAGTAAGATGTAACACTCCTTTGGACACTACTTTTTTGATGAGGTACGGGCCTTGCCAATTTGGGGCAAACTTTCCCTTTGCTTTTTTGTGTGTGGTAGAATGCGTTTTAAGACGAGCTGGCCTACTTCAAAATGCCTGGGGTGCACTTTTTTATTGTATGCACAAGCCATCCTTTGCCGGTAGAGCTGGCAAAAACAAATGGCCGCCAACCATTTTTCATCAATCAACATCAGCTGCTCTAATCAGGTTTTGACCCATGCAGTATCCTGAATCTCAGCTTCCACAATTATTTGAAGAGAGAGGATTTCAACTTCGATCGTGTTACAGCTTCAGTCCCATATACCAGCAAGTAAGGGGTTGCACCAACCGAAGTATGTACCATTGTACGATACCCCAAGAGTGTGAAGGACAACTTTTTATGCCATTGTCTGGTGCCTTGGATCATCTTCCTAAGGATATTTTTGATGTTCTTGTTGGCAGCCTCCACAGCTCCATTAGCTTTTGGTCGATATGGAGTAGAATTGTGATGTATAATTTTGAATTGCTCACATACCTCTTTCATCAAATTGCTATTCAGATTTGCAGCGTTGTCTGTGATGATGATTCTTGGGATACCAAAGCGACAAATGATGTTATAATGGAAAAAATCCACCACCACTTTCTTAGTGACCGCTTTGAAAGTGACTGCCTCCACCCATTTGGTAAAATAATCAATTGCAACCAAAATAAATTGATGTTTATTTGAAGCTTTTGGCTCAATCAGACCGATAACATCCATACCTCAGGCAACAAAAGGCCAAGGAGCGGCCATAGGGTGTAGTTCTGAAGAAGGTAAATGGATTAACTCACCATGAATCTGGCACTGATGGCATTTTTTCATTAAGCGAAAGCAATCTAGCTCCATAGTGAGCCAGTAATACCCTGCTCGAAGTATCTTTTTTGCAAGGACGTATCCATTCATATGCAGCCTATATACCCCAGCATGTACCTCATTCATTATCTCCTTAGCTTCTTCAGTATCCAGACTTCTTAAAATTTTAAATTTGGGGTTCATTTGTACAAGATTTCCCTGCTTAGAAAGAAACCACTGGCCAGTCGCCTAATAGTTCTCTTCTGACTTCCATTGGCATGTTTTGGGTATTCACATGTCTTCAAGAACTTCTTTATGTCTAGGTACTATGGCTCACCATATGTTTCTACTTCGAGTGTGTTATAATAACTGTGTTGGTCACAAACTTGAATTTTCAAAGGGTCGATGTGAGTGTTGCCCGAATATGGAAGCATTGAGGCCAAAGTAGCCAAGGCATCGGCTAATTCATTATGAAACCTGGGAATGTATCTAAATGTGATGGACTTAACCTTTTACTAAGGTCTTCCACACACTGTCTGTATCGAATGATTTTGAGGTCTTGAGTTTCCCATTCACCTTGAGCTTATCGAATAAGCAAATTAGAATCTCCCAACACAATCAATTCCTACACATCCATGTTTATTTCCATATTCATACCCATTATGCAAGCTTCATACTCTGTTGTGTTATTTGTACAGAAGAAATAAATTCGTTCTATTGTAGGGTAATGTTTCCCTGTAGGCGATATGAGAATTGCCCTAATCCCTATGCCTTTTATGTTGACCGCTCCATCAAAGTATAATTTTTAAGCATGGTTATCATGTGGATCTACTTCCTCAACTGAATTAAATTCTTCATCTGGGAAGTACGTATCCAATGGTTCATAGTGGCCATCGATTGGGTTCTCCGCCAAGTGATCCGCCAAAGCTTGAGCTTTCATTGTAGTACGAGTAACATAGACAATGTCAAATTATGTGAGCAGGATCTACCATTTTATGAGTCTTCTAGTTGGCATTGGCTTCTGAAAGATATACTTCAAAGGGTCCATCCTAGATATGAGATAAGTTGTGTAGGACAAAAGGTAATGCCTCAACTTTTGAGCTACCCAAGTTAGGGCGCAACATGTCCTTTCCACCAGTGTGTACTTGATCTCATAGCTAGTGAATTTCTTACTTAAGTAGTAGATGGCTTATTACTTCCTACCGGTGGCATCGTGTTGACCAAGAACACATCCAAAGGAATTATCCGTCACTGAGAGATACAAAAATAGAGGCCTACCAGGTTCTGCGGGACTAATACGAGAGGGTTAGATATGTATTCTTTGATTTTGTCAAAAGCTCGTTGACATTCCTCTATCCATCTGACAGCAACATCCTTTTTTAAAAGTCTAAAAATGGGCTCACAGGTGGTTATGAGTTGAGCAATAAACCTGCTGATGTAGTTTAGTCTCCCGAGTAAACTCATGACTTCAGTTCTATTTTTGGGGGCGACAGTTCCCAGATGGCTTTCATTTTGGAGGGATCCAATTCTATACCCCTTTTGCTGACTATAAAACCCAAAAACTTTCCAGATGGAACTCCAAATGCACATTTTACTGGGTTAAGCTTGAGATCATATCTTCACACCCTCTAAAAAAAATTCCCCAGGTCTTTCGCATGATCAGCTTGTGTTTTAGACTTGATGATCATGTCATTAACACATATTTCAATTTCTTTATGCATCATATCACGAAACATGGTCGTCATAGCCCTCATGTATGTTTCCCCCGCATTTTTTAGATCGAATGGCATGACCCTGTAGAAATAAGTCCCCCATGGAGTGACAAAAGCAGTTTTCTCTGCGTCTTGTTCATCCATCAGAATTTGGTGATACCCGAAATAACAGTCCATGAAAGATTGAATCTTGAGTTTGGCACAATTATCAACTAGAATGTGGATGTTGGGTAAGGGAAAGTTGTCTTTGGGACTGGCCTTGTTCAAATCCCGATAATCAACACAAACTCGGGTCTTTCCATCCTTCTTGGGCACATGCACAACATTTGCCAGTCAAGTATTGTATCGAATGGCGTGGATCACTTTTGCACTCAACTGTTTTATGATTTCCTCCTTGATTTTTTCATTAATATCCGGTTTAAATTTTCTTCATTTTTATTGGACAGGTGGAAAATCAGGGTGAGTGGGAAACTTATGAACCACTAAATCGACACTCAAGCCTAGCATGTCATCATAGGACCAAGCAAACACATCTTTATATTTGAACAAAAGTTGGATTGTTGCATCCCTGATTATCCTCTCGGTATGAACACTTACTTTCGTTTCTCTGACCTCCTCATTACTTTCGAGATTAATAGCCTCAGTTTCACTAAGATTGGGCTTAGGTTTGTTCTCAAACTATTCCAGTTCCTTATTAATTTCCCTAAACACCTTATCTTCATTATATTCAACCTCTTGACTCACTGATTCGAGGATAAATAATTATTTGAGATCTGGGAGTGAATTCCGTATGCATGTCATGTTATTAAAATCGGTATTAACAGGACCGAAAAATGAAAGACAAGAATTAGGGAAGGGAAAAAGACAAAATTTACTACAAAACAGGAATTTCATATCATTGAATTTTGAAAGGGATAGAAGGGTTAACATCAATAAAAAACATTTTCTCAAAATATTTGAATCACAACCCTGACAATAACCCAAATACAAAAAAAAATAGCAAAACAAAATACCAAGACTCCTTCCTTACGGGGAGAGGAGTGGCTTTCCAGTTGTTCAGCTCAGCATCAGAGCCCACGAGTTGCACATCGGCATGAGTGGTGCCTTCACCAACCTAGACCATGTTCACTTCATAAAACATCTGACTGAGACCATGACAAACTTCATCAACGTCCTCCTGAGTGGAGGAGGCTTGAATTTCTTGACACTGGGTTTGATAAAGGTATGAGAAATATGAGGAACCGATCGTGATAGTGTCCAATCATTCTTGTTGTGGTTCTTATATTTATTTCCATCTCTTTTGGTTGGTTTGAATCCAAGGACAAAAGTGCCTTAATTTCCCAAAGGAGAGACAGGGGCCATAATTTCTTGCAAATATGCTCCCAAACCTTTCCTAGGTTGATAACCATGTTTGAGCATTGATGTTGCTACCATTGTAGAGATGGAAGGGAGATGTGGTTGCATGATGGGCTCTCCTACCTTGAATCGATCGACTGACACCACTTCAAAGGACTGGTA
Source organism: Capsicum rhomboideum (assembly GCA_031232105.1). Lineage (NCBI taxonomy): Eukaryota > Viridiplantae > Streptophyta > Magnoliopsida > Solanales > Solanaceae > Capsicum > Capsicum rhomboideum. The sequence goes on from CP124714.1 coordinate 157,767,068, forward strand.
AACAATGGACTCACATCCTGCTCTTGTTTCAATGCATGAAATAGATAGATCTCTGTAAATAGGTATGTCATTCTCCTTATGAACAATGATTTCCTGGTGGTTTGTACTCAAACTTAATGACCTGATGCAAAGTTGATGGGACTGCTCGAGCCATATGGATCCATGGTCTTCCTAAAAGAAAATTATAAGACGTGTCCATGTCCATTACTTGGAACACAATCATGAAGTCCACCGACCCAATTGTCATGGTTAACTCAACTTCATCAATTGTATCCCACCTTGACCCATCATTATAAGCTCGGACACACACATTGTTGGGGCAACTCCTGTTGGTGTTAATTTTCAAGCTTTGTAGTGTAGAGAGAGGGCATATGTCCACTCCTGATTCTCCATCTTTCATGACCCTCTTTATATAGTGCCCTTCACCTTTTACCATAAGATGCAAGGCCCTATTATGTCCGGCTCCTTCTGTGGGCAACTCGTCACCAGTGAAGGTGATTGTATTTTCTTTGAAAATATGGTTAGCCATTCTTTTCGACTGATTTACCGTGGGTTTTTTTGACACATGAGCTTCATTTAGGATTTTAGTCAGCAGACAACGATGTTCCTCTGAGTGTAAAAGTATAGACAACAATGAAATTTATGCAGGGGTTTTCTTCAATTGGTCCACAACAGAGTAATCTAGAACTTTTATCTTTTTTAGGAAATCTTCTGCTTCTTTCTCAGTAACCGATTTCTTAATCGGTGCTTGACCCTTCTGGACCATCTCCCTTTCCTAATCTCTTCTAGATAATAGCATATTATCGATCATGTCAACCCTCTCGCTTCGTCAATTTCTTCAACAACCTCTTTTCCTCGGTAAAGCACAACAACCTTATTATAGTTCCAAGGAACGGATGGGCCCAATTAAAATGGGTTCTGTCACCTTTGTCATGTAACTTCAGTCCTGTTGTATTAACTAAAAGCTTTTCAATACATATAACTTTGGCACAACTTATCGGACCTTAACCCTCTTTGGAATTTCGGGGACACACAAAACCTTGGTATCAAGATCGATACCTTCTATACTCAATGATGCGATTGGTCTGAACTCTTCACTGTCTTATCCTTCTTTTCAATCTTCTTGAAAAACTTTTCTATTTTGACAAAGAGCTCATACTCTTGATCATCACAGATCATTCCTAACAGATGAATATCATTTTGAGATGGAAGCGGGTTATTGGTAACATTTGGAGTGTTTTGATCATTTGTCACAACGACCACCCCGAGATCGATTAGCTTTTCTATCACCCATTTCAGGGTCCAACAATTATCAGTGTTGTGTCCCGAAGCCTCTGAGTGATACTCATATCTATCATTGGCCTGAAAACTTAGAGCATTTGGATTCACACGATATGGAGGGATAAGCTCAATTGACCCTGTCTTTCTTAATTTTTGAAACAAACTAGAGTATGACTCCCCCAATAGGGTGAATTTCATCTTTTGCCCCTGGTCCTGAGCATAATTTTGCATGAAAGAAGGGTTGTAAGGGGCTTGATAGGGTAGTTGCTGTAGATAAAGGTTTTCTAGAGCTGGAACCTAAAAATATGGGAGAGTTGAAGGCTGCACATATGGCAAGACTGTATACGGAGATGAAGCTATCGAGTATTAAGGAACATATGGGTAGTAATGTTGAGGATAACTAGATTGTCCTTGCACTTCTACGTAAGGACGATCGAACCTTTTTTGCGCCCTCTTGACCTTAATGCTACCGAAGAGACCTCCTTTTTTTTTTACGATTTCCAAAACCACCTGAACCACTCTGAATGGCTTGTGTGGTAGCTTTGATTGCTTCCTGGTTCATAATTCTTCTTGACTTGAGACCACCCTCGACCATTTCTCCGATTTTGATTGCTGTGGAAAATGGTCTTCCCATTATGGCTATCAGGTGCTGGAAGTAGTCAGGATCTTGGGCCTCTATAAAGATATCGACCAACTCTTGTTCATCTAATGGTGGTTTGACTCTGGCAGCTTTCTCTCTCCACTTGACAACATATTCTCTGAAACTTTTATTTGGCTTCTTTATCATGTTAGAGAGAGTACCATGGTCTGGCATGATGTCAACATCGTATTGGAATTACACAATGAAGTCCCGATCCATATCATCCCAAATGTGCCAGTGGGAGATATCCTGATCGATGAAACATTCTGAGGCAATGCCTATCATACTTTCAACAAAGTAAGCCATGTGTAGTTCCTCTTTACCCTTAATTGATGACAGTATCACTTGAGGTGAGCTATGGAATCACCATGCCTATCATATTTATCAAACTTAGGGGTTTTGAAACCAGGTGATAGGTGGACATTTAGGAACATACACAAGTCCTTGAATGCGACACTTTTGTGCCCTCCTAACCCATGAATGCTTTTCATATGTTTCTTTATGCTTTTCATTTTTCTAATCATTTCCTCTTGTTCAGATCTTAGGGTGGTCTTTCAAAATTAGCAAGAGAACCAAAATGGACAGATTTAGGACCCCCAAATGTCATCCCGATGGTATAATACTACTTTGGCTGGGCAGTGAATGGTCCATATTGAGTTGCTTTTTGCACCATAGTTGGCTGCGGGAGAGTATAGACTGGTGCAGTAGTACTGATAGTAGGATTAATCCTAGATGGCATGCCTTTAGGTCGTGTTGCTGATGGTCCAGACCCATAGTTGTCGAGGGGACCATACCTAAGAGGGAAGAACGGATCACATATCGAGACTTGATTCAATGAGGATTAGATATTCGTAAGCTCAGGAAAATTTGGAATATATGTTGGCAGCTCTTGACCATTGCCCCAAGCTTGCCACAACTGTGACATAACATTTCTCAACGTCCAATTTTCCTCGAAGGTGGCTGACTCTCTTGCCGTTAATTCAGCTGGAGTTTCAATCTGGCTCATAATAGTTTCAGTGCTAGTTGTCATTGGTGATTTTGCCTTTGACCTAGTAAAGTATGAGTGCTCTGCTAGTTTACCACAAACCAACCACCTAAAGCTTACTAGAGTGACAGAAACAAATATGTTAGGTCTTAGGGGTTTTACAGATATTAATCACACATTGCATGTCAAGCACCAAACATTATAAGTTTAGATGACCATTTGTCTCATCCCAGTTTTGTTTTGTTTATTGTCTTTCTTTTATTTTTCTCTTTTGTGAAAGTGTTTCGATCGAGCCCGTTGGGAGTTGGCTACGTATCATGTCACCGCATGAATCAGAACATTGCGTTGTTCAGAAAATAACAACATTTGATTCCCTTCTAGACCAATTTAGAAAAGCAAAAACAAACCCTTTCATTCATTTCAATTTCTAGAACAGACTCTAAAAAGGAAACTATATAAACGACACAAGCAAAATAAAAGACTTAAACAGAACAAGATAACATGGTTTTTTAGAAAAATGATAGAATAAAACTAATAACCCTGACTTCTTAAACATATCATCCAAATGATAATGGTCATTGATGAAAATGATGTTTGCTCAGCCAATTGATGCACCCGAGGTCTGGCCCATCCCATACTTTCATGACAATTGTTTAGCCAGACCTGATGGTTGCCAAGGTTGTTCCATAAGATATCTTCGTGCTCCTCTAACGTCTCAAGGCGGTTATGAAGGGTTTCTCTTTCAATGGTCCAATGTCTCCTCTCTACCTTAATACTCGCATACTAACTGGATTACTTCCTCTGCTCTTCTACGTGGGCTTGAAGTTAACCCTGTGAGTGTACCCAATAGGACCTTTGTTTCTCAAATTGTACATTTTATGTCTCGAACTCAGCTAGTTGGCGGTGCATGATCTTGTTGGAGGCGACCAAGTCCTTTCTTAATCAGAGAATCTCAGTACTTTGTTCCCTTTTAATCTGACGAGCTAAATTAATTCCTCCTTCCAGTTCCTTCTCCAATCAAATTACTATTTCCTCAGCCCGCCCTAACTCTTCTTCCACATCTTGCAAAGTCAAATGACAATCCGTTCCCAACTGAACCTAGACTTGTTGTTGGGTTATAGTTTCTCTGGCTTGCTCTAACTCTTCTTTCAATTGTCTTATGGTATGTTGGTCCTTCCTCTTCCTGCTAGATCCTTCAGGAATGTCACTGAGTATCACTGGGTTACGAAACCATGATAGGTACATAGGGACCACTTTCCCTCTATCCTGCTCAACTACCATTTCTTTTTTTTTTAGAAATTATACTTCCATACCAGATATTCAAAATATCACCAGTGTCAAAGAGATAGCCTGGAGAGTATCAAACATAAATTTGCTCATGTCTTCGTTTGGAGGGACTTCTTGGAATCGAGCTAGCTGGTGCATTACCTGAAGTGGAGCATACAGTTGGACACCTTTAAGTCCAACCAACACGAGAAATGAAATATCGTAGGGTATACAAATGACGTCCTTTGCCAGGAACCAGTGGTAATTCCAGACAATTTCATCAGAAGTCAATGTAGAGAGCTTTTCATCGCATTCCAAGATCCCCTTCGGAAGATCAATTTCACGGCCCTATCCTTGTGAGTGGATATATAATTAGCCCAGTCAGGAGAGAATCTTGGAGCATGATCATGGTGATAGAGATGTTCCAAGAACCATATCTGCAACAAAATATTGCATCCTTCAAAGAAAGTAACCCATTGTTTGCATTTGGTCAATGCACGAAACATATACACAAGAATCATGGGTACAGGGATAGGATTTTCCATCTTAACCAAGCCCTTCACTATGCAGCTAGATGAATGTCAATGTGCTTGTCCCGTTCTGGAAAAACAATGAGCCCCAGAAATACGACCATGAAGGTAAAGCGCCCATTTTCTTTCCATGCTTCCGTGCCCCTTATTGTTGGGTTGCCTTTGATACTTTTCAAACCCATCCTTCCTACCATACTTCTTATACAGAAATTTCAGAGAAATCCACCCATTTTTCAAACACCCTTTTTCCTTTTGATTGACTTTAACTAGATCTAGGAACTTGTTGCCATCAACACTCTTAGGGATTATAGGCCTTTTGTTATGAAGCTCAGCACCTCGAAGACTCGATCCCTTTCCCATAAAGCCAGCAACTTCCTCTAAAGTTGGAGTCAATTCAAAGTTTGAGAAGCGAAACACGTTATTCTAGGATCCCATAAATGAATCAATACCTCAAACACATCTCTTTTCGGGTTAATTTCCATTAAGTGTACAAGGTGTCCCAAATGATCCTTTACCCTTCTCTATTTATACTCTCCCATGTTTATCCACCATTGCCATAGATCCTCTGGTATTGTATCGACAATCATGTACTCTGGAATCCCCTCTGCCCTAGTTCTTTTTGAGCTTTGTCCTTTAGTCGAAGGGGCCATTCGTACCTTTGAATAGGAGATAGTCAAAATTAGAAAACCTATCTTAGTTGACACAAAATTCAAAGGAAGAGACTTGAGAGAAAAGGAAAAAGCAACGATAAAAACTCCTATTTTGAAATTTCTGAATATGGCCAAAGTACTCTTATTATAGAAACATCGAACCTGAGGAGGGATGCCTACGTATCTCATTTTGGTGAGAATTAGTTGTGCGAAGCTCATTAAATTTAGAAAAATTTAACTCTCCATAAAAAAAATCTCTTTTTTTTACACCATACAAACCACGCCGATTTAATTTCAAAAATAGAACTCTTTTTTTTTTTTTGAAAGACATTCCACCCGAAAAACTGGTCGACAATGCAAAGCCTTCTGAACAATGTATTTTCAAATAGCACATAAAATGAACATGATGGTCAAAAATGGATACCTGTCTTAGAAGGACCCGACTCCTGTACCGAGTCTCACTAGGCCAATGCATATGATGCAAAACAAAGTGTAGCCTACTAGGGATAATCACGGCATGAGGCTTGTTCAACTAGTTTTAACATCCTGAAAGGAAAGGTGTCTAGACTGGCTCACTCGAGTGGACAACTCGAGCCGGAGAGGGTCAGTTTCCCAGTAGCAGAGCTATTCCGACTTAACTAGTGGTCCAACCCCGACTAACATGTGTGACTAAATCCTGAACCAAGAGCATAACCGCACAAAGGCTCATCCTGAACCAGGAGCGTAACCACACAAAGGCTCATCTCAGACAGAATAATTTTGTGGAACGTAACCGCACACACAGTGAACAGTGGTGAATGTGTTAAGAGACTCAGAAGGGTTGACGAGAGAGACAGTTAATATATACAACCACACAATATCAAAGCAGTGAAAAGTAGCAAAGAGCACATTGGGCCAACGACACAAATTTATCCAAGTAACAAATAAAGCCGAACAAAAATCAATGTACAAAGCTCGAATTCTAGTTAGATGGTCTCCTCAACAGAGACGCCAGAGCTGTCACACCGCCTTTTCCGAAAAAGAAAGGTTTGTTTTTTCCTCTCATTTTTCATTTTTTTTGTTTTTGAAAGTGACGGTTTTGAAAGAAGAAAAAAAAATTAGAGTCGCCACTTGGAATTGAGTATATTGGTATTCCAAGTCACCTTATGAATCCCCAATAAAAGAAAATGACTTTTTATTTTTCAGATCTGCAAAAACAAAAGGCTGGATAAGGAATTCTGTTGATCGGGGGGAAGGTGTGAGGTACCCCCGAGTCCCATGGTTTAAGCATGGTCGCTTTTATTGACTAATACTTAGCTAAAGATAACTCTTGGATAAAACAAATTTGTGTTATCCATTCTTTTTTTACAAAAATTGATTGCGTATTATTGTAGCTTAGGAGCGTAACCGCACACAAAACTCTTTAAAAAAATAATTAAATACACACCAAGGATCGTAACCGAACACATGGTGGTATTTATGATATTTACTTTTATTTTATTTTTTTAAAAAAAAGAATCGTGACTAACACCTCGCATGAAAAAAAACACTTTATTTTATTTACAACTTAACCATCATTTTTTCGAAGAAGGTGAAATGAAAGAAAAAACAACAAACATAAAAAACATCAAGGAAAGAAATATATATTTTTTTTAAAAAATAACTGCTTAAGTTATTAAGTAGTTTGTTATTATTCTTAGAACTAGTCCATTATCTTTTTTAAAAAAATCAACCGTTTATTTTTCAAAATACTAGCTACTTTTGCACCCATTTTTTGAAATTGCAAGAGAAATGTGTATATATATATATATATATATTTATATTTTTTCTTTTTAGGAAATGGCCAACTTTATTTACAAATTCCAGCTTTATAAAATGACCCATTTTGCTCTTTTCAAACAAAATTGCGACAATAGACAATTTTGCCTAAATTTCAAAAAAAAAAATTTGCAAAAATGGCCAAATTTGATCCTTTTTCTTAATGAAACACAATTTTTACAAAATTGGCCAGATTTGCATTTTTGCAAAATTGGACAGATTTGCATTTTGTGCAAAACGGCTAGATTTGCATTTTTTTTTTTTTTTTTGGCAAAATACGGTCAGATTTGTAGTTTTGTAAAATTGGACAGATTTGTATTTCTTTACAATAAAAATCGGAATTTTATTTATTTATTTATTTTTAAAAAGTGTATATTCTGATTTTTTACAAAATTTCAACCATCTTTTATTTTATTTTTTTATAGCAAAAAAAGGGAAATCATCCAAGTACTAATTTCACAAAGAGGGGAAAAATTAAAACTAAATATTTACTAATCACATTTTTTAAGTTACTAGTGAAGAAAGATCAATTAGCAAGAAAAATATCCTCTTTGAAATATCAAGTCCTCAACATTCAACAGTATAACACATTTGCATCAAATAACAAGGCATATCTAAATAACTTAAACAAGCCTAACTTAAAAACTTAATCAAACAAAATCAAAGAGAAAGCATATTTCAATATTCAAAAGCTTATGAAATTACATTGCAGAATGTAAAAGAGGAATACCTACAGTAGTGACAATAAAGCAATAATGGAAAGCCAAATATTAATCAAGACTAGTTGAAGCAACAACCAAACTGAGGAGAAAAATGTTCTCTCTATTTTTTTTTATTTTTTTTTTGAAAGCTCACTTAAAACTTAGATTAAAACTTCTAAGTTTTTTTTCTCTAGTAATATTCTCTTGTCCTCCTGCAAAATGAAAGAAGGGAAGGGTTTAAATTTGAGAAGTTGAAGTACTTTTCTTTTCTTGAAAAATCAAACACCAATGCATGCATGAACCTCTTTCCCTTCCCAAGGAGCCATCCAAACTTACCAATAGAAATTTTTCTTTTTCTTTTCTTTTTTTCTTTTTTCAAGAGAGAATATTTGGGAATAACTCAATTACCATCTAGAGGGCCCATTCTCTTTCTATTCATTATTTGAATAAAAGAGAAATGGGCCATCTGAAAATTTAAAAAAGGAAAAATAACATAAACATATATCTTAACTTACCATGTTTACACAAATCTCCACCCTCATAAACTAATTACTAAAATCCCAACTAATTATGTATCTTCGTTGGATGTATCAGGAATCAATTATGTATCTCGATAAACCCAAAATGGGAAAAAATGTATCGGAATCTAATTATGTATATTTACAAAGAAAAAAATGTATCTTCGTTGGATATATTATGTATCTCGACAGACCCAAAATCATAAAAAATGTATCGGGAGCTAATTATGTATCTTCGTTAGATGTATCGGGAGCTGATTATGTATCTCGACAGACCCAAAATTGAGATTTTCAGTAATTATGCAAAATATCAAGATTTTTTAAAATTAAGCTCCAAACTGTCGGAATTTATGTTGTTTATACTTAAAAAAAAAATAAGCCCATTAAGTACAACTCATGACATCCAGGAAATTACATAGAATGTCCTCCATAGTGGGTGGCTTTGTATTTTTGTCCCCCATAAGAAAAGTCTTTAAAGACTAGCCTTCCTTCATTTTTATGTATACAACAAGTACATTTTTGCCCCTCTACACCTCAAATGTTTTTACTCTTTCCATGCTCATTTGTCTCTCAACTTTTTTTTTCTTTTTTACTGTTACTTGATTTTTATTTTTTCTTTTCTCTTTTTTTTTATTTTCTTGTTTTAATTCATTTGTCTCAATCTTTATTTTTTATTTTTTATTTTTTATTTCTTTTATTTCTCAAACATTATTTATTTTTCATTTCTCTTTTTTTAATTCATTGTCTCAACCTTTATTTTTTTTATTTTTTAATTTTTTTCTTTTCTCAAACTTTATTTTTATTTTATTTTTTCTTCTCATTTTTTTTTCTCAACTTTTATTTTTTATTTTTCTCTTTTTTCTATTTTCTTAACCTTTATTTTTTTTCTTTTTTCTTAACCTTTATTTTTTTCTTCTCTTTTTTTTTTTCTTTTTTCTTAATCTTTATTTTTTTCCTTCTCTTTTTTCTTTTTTCTCAGCTTCTATTATATTTTGCTAATGAACAGAAAGTTGGATAATCCTCAAAAAAGATCTTCTTTCTTTGACATCAAAGTAAACTTAAGGGCGTGACTTGCCGTTTAGAAGTCCTTTGGGATAAGTCTTGCCTCTAAGGAAAGAGTTATAGAACATTAACTTGTTGTTTGTAAATCCTTGAACTAAGTCTTGCCTCTAGGGCAAGAGTTATAGAGTATCTCATAAATTAACATAATGAAATAGTGTTAACTCTTTCCCATGGGGACTAATTTATTTTTTTGGGAGATTCTTGTGCTAAGTCTAGTTTTAGAGGCAAGACATATAGAGCATCTCATAAATCAAAGGCACAATGTGGTAGTGCTAACTTTTGCCCATGGGGGCGTATAACTTGTTTTTTGAAAGTCTTTGGGCTAAGTCTTGCCTCTAATGGAAGAGTTATAGAACATCTCATAAATTAAGACACAATGTGGTAGTTTCAACTCTTGCCCATGAGACGTAACTTGTTGTTTGAAAGTCCTTAGGCTAAGTCTTGCCTCTAAGGCAAGAGTTATAGAACATCTCATAAATCAAGACACAATGTGGTAGTGTCAACTCTTGCTCATGGGGCATAACTTGTTGTTTGAAAGTCATTGGGCTAAGTCCTGCCTCAAAGGCAAGAGTTAGAGAGCATTTCATATGTCAAAACATAATGTGGTAGTGTCAACTCTTGCCTAGAGGGCGTAACTTGCTGTTTGAAAGTCCGTCTTGTCTTTAAGGCAAGAGTTATAGAGCATCTCATAAATCAAGACACAACGTGGTAGTGTCAACTTTTGCCCATGGGGCATAACTTGTTGTTTGAAAGTCCTTGGGCTAAGTCTTGCCTCTAAGGCAAAGTTATAGAGCATCTCATAAATCAAGACTCAATGTGGTAGTGTCAACTCTTGCCCATGGGGCATAACTTGTTGTTTGAAAGTCCTTGGGCTAAGTCTTACCTCTAAGGCAAGAGTTATAGAACATCTCATAAATAAAAACACAATATGGTAGTATCAACTCTTGCCCATGGGGCATAACATGTTGTTTGAAAGCCCTTGGTCTAAGTCTTGCCTCTAAGGCAAGAGTTATAGAGAATCTCATAAATCAAGACATAATGTGGCAGTGCCAACTCTTGTTTATAGGGTATAACTTGTTGTTTGAAAGTCATTGGGCTAAGTCTTGCCTCTAAGGCAAGAGTTATAGAGCATCTCATAAATCAAGACATAACGTGGTAGTGTCAACTCTTGCCCATGGGGCATAACTTGTTGTTTGAAAGTACTTGGGTTAAGTCTTTGCCTCTAAGGCAAAGTTATAGAGCATCTCATAAATCAAGACTCAATGTGGTAGTGTCAACTCTTGCCCATGGGGAATAACTTGTTGTTTGAAAGTCCTTGGGCTAAGTCTTGCCTCTGAGGCAAAAGTTATAGAACATCTCATAAATAAAAACACAATATAGTAGTGTCAACTCTTGCCCATGGGGCGTAACTTGTTGTTTGGAAGCCCTTGGTCTAAGTCTTGCCTCTAAGGCAAGAGTCATAGAGCATCTCATAAATCAAGACATAATGTGGTAGTGTCAACTCTTGCCCATGGGGTATAACTTGTTCTTTGAAAGTCATTGGACTAAGTCTTGTCTCTAAGGCAAGAGTTATGGAGCATTTCATAAGTCAAAACATAATGTGGTATTGACAACTCTTGCCCATGGGACTTAACTTGTTGTTTGAAAGTCCTTGGGCTAAGTCTTGCCTCTAAGGCAACAGTTGTAGAGCATTTCATAAATCAAGACACAACGTGGTAGTGTCAATTCTTGCCCACGGGGCGTGACTTGTTGTTTGGAAGGAATCAAAGAAAAGTAAAGAAAAAAATAAAGGTTACGAAAAAATAAAAAAATAAAGAAAAAATAATAAATAAAAGAAAAATAAAGGTTGATAAAATAAAAAAAAAAATCAAAGAAAATGAAAACGAGAAAAAGAAAAAAAAATTGTAGTTGAGAGAAGAAAAGGCAAAAAATAAAAAAAGAAGAAAGGTTGAGAAAAGAAAATAAAGAAAAAAAAGTCAAAATAAAAAATAAAGGTTGAGAAAAAAAAAATTAAAAACCAAAGAAAAATTATAAAGAGAAAAAAAAAAATAGAAGTTGAAGGAGAAAAGGAAAAAAGGAAAAAAGTAAAGGTTGAGAATTTTTTTTTTTAAAAAAGAGAAAAAAAAAAAAATCAAAGTAAAAGAAAAAAGAAAAAAAAATTGAAGTTGAAAGATAAATGATAATGAAGAGTTGTTTGAAAATATTTGATATATAGAGGGACAAATATGTATTTGTTCCACACATAAAAAAGAAGGAAGGCTAGTTTAGTAAGACTTTTGTTATGGGGGACAAAAAAACAAAGTCACCTACTATGGGGGCTATTTGTGTAATTTACCCTATGACATCCTAATCATTCCTGGCCCAAATTCATTAGATCAGTCAACCCACAAACAAAAAATTCACTCATCAAACCTCATTTGAAGATCAAACAACCCTATAAACAAAATAATAAATTAAAATCTAAAAATAAAATAAGAATCTACATAATTTCAAGAAAATAAACCAAAAAGAAAAGAGAAATAACAATAATAAAAATAATAAGAATAAAATTTGAAAAAATAAAAACAAAAAAATCAAATGACTACGACTTTTGAAAAATAGTGATAGTGTCGAATTTGGATAGATGATGAAAAGATGTCGAATTTGGATAGATGATGAAAAGAGGAAGAGATGTATATTTTCGGGGTGAATAAGGGTCGCCTGAAATTTTTTTGGCGGAGTTTAACATGACACTTATATCAAAAGATAGCACTTGAAGAACTCTACATTTTATATAAGTGGTGTAGGACGGAGATGGACAAAATTCTATAAATCTGAGAAAGAAAGTGATGATTAATGGCTGGTTTTTCTTAGATCTAAGGAGTTTGGCTAGGAATTAGATGGAATGGTTTGTGGATTTGTGTAGAGGAGGGTAAAAGGAAGACAAGGTGAAATTTTGGAGTTATTTGGAGGTGGTTGGAAGCAACCGTCGGCGACAGTGGTGGCGGCCAGCAGCGGTGGCCGGCGGAAATGATGGCGGTTGGTAGTGGTGGATGGCGGCGGTGGGGAGGAGAAGGGGAGGATAGGAGAAACAAATAAGAAAAGAAATAATAAGGCCAAAAAATCTGTTTTTTGAGGTCTTTTGTACTTGAGAGGAGATCAAATGACAGCCATTAGATCAGAAGATGATAGATGGCTGAGATTGAACTTGAGCCATAATTAATTTGGGCTGGGTTGAGAGTTGATTGGGCTATCAGAATTGGATTCAAATTAGCCCAATTTAACCAAACATTGAGTCTTTTGCCAATTTCACTTTCTTAAAAATATACAGAAAAAGTCAAAACTAAAAGGAAAAATGCAAAGATAAAAGAAGAGATTATTTTTCTAAAAAAAAAAAAAGATAAACTAAAAATGCGCAAATAAAAAATATATTTTTTGTAGGAGTAATTAAATACGTCAAAAATTAGATGTTTGCAAGGATAAAATGAATTTCTCCCTCGACTTATTCAATTCTTTTTTAGAAATATATTACTTTAAACTTTGTGAGGTCCTATGACATGCATGGTCAGTAGTCATGAATGAGCGGGAAAAAATGTTTGAGAAATAATTTGGTTTGAACTTAATTTTTAGGATAAACTTGAGTTACGTTATTTGAATTGTTACAAAAAAGAAACACCAGAAAATCTGGAGAATTGATATTTCTGTACATGCTTGAATACAAGAGACTACAACCCTATTTATATTACAAGAAATTAAGAAGCAAAAGGAAATAAAATACCTACCATAAAAGTAGATCCTCTAGAATATCTAAATATTTACTCTACTATATTTGGAATATCTCCACAATATTTAACATATCTTAACACACACACACACACACCCTTTAAACTCAAGATGGTTTAGAAAAAAACAGATTGAGTTTGGCCACCAGAACTTGGAAACGTCTAGGAAGATGAGGGTTGGTGAAAACGTCAGCTGGTTGATCTAAAGACCCTATAGAAGCTAATCGAATGGCACCAAGATCAATGTGAGATGAGTAAAATGACAATCAATCTCAATATGTTTTGTACGCTCATGAAATACATCATTATGATAGAGCAATCTGAATAGCACTACGATTATCTCAATAATGAGTAGTGGCAGAAGATTGAGGAACACTCATGTCAACCAATAACCAACGAAGCCATAATATATCAACAGTAGTAGCAAGTGCTTGATATTCTGATTTGATACTTGATCGGGATGCTAAAGTTTGTTTCTTGCATCTCCACGATATAAGAGAATCTCCTAGAAAAATATAATAACCAATAGTAGAACGTCTATTAATGGGATCACGTCCCAATCAGCATCAGCATATGCTTTTAATTCAAGAGAGGAATCAGCTGAAAAGTGAAGTTCATGGAACATAGTGTTTTTAACATAACGAAGAATTCACAGAACATCAGCATAATGAGTAGAACTAGGTACAACCATGAATTGACTAACTATGTGAACAACATAAGTAATATCTGGATGAATAATTGTGATATAGATAAGATTACCTACAAACGTCCGATAAAGAGTGGCATTAGACAATAAAGTACCATCAGTAGGAGAAAACGGCACATTAGGCTCAAGAGGTGTGCTCAGTTTTATTATCGATAAAACCCGCTTTTGATAACAAATGGAAACATACTTAACTTGATATAGAGAAATCTCATTGTCATATGTGAGAACTTTGAGGCCAAGAAATAGTTGTGAGATCCCAAATCCTTCATCTCAAAATTGGTACAAAATAATTCTTTAACCTCTGAAATGCCAGTAGTAGCATCACCAGTAATAATCATATCATCCACATAAAGAATCAAAAGAACAATACCTTGTGTTGTCTTGTGTACAACTAGAATAGTATCACGTGGACTAGAAAAGAATCCCAGTTTGCTCAATGTTGAACTAAACTTGGCATACCAAGCTCGTGGAGCTTGTTTCAAACCATACAATGCACGGAGAAGGCGACCTACTTTATTTGGAGAACTATTGTATCCTGGTGGTGGTTTTATATAAACCTCCTCCTCCAAATCTCCATTAAGAAAAGCATTTTTGACATCCATTTGAGAAAGTCCCTACCTTTTAGTTGTTGTAATATAAAGAAGGGCACGAACAGAGGTAACACAAGCTACTAGAGCGAAGGTATCCTCATAATCAATTCCATACTCTTAGGTGAATCCTCGAGCAACCAATCGAGCCTTATATCTTTCAATATAACCATCAGATCGTGTCTTAATCTTGTAGATCCATTTGCAATCAACAAGAGTTTTATCAGAAGGAGGGTCGACTAAGTCCTAAGTATATGTTTTTTTTAAAGGCCTGCAATTTCAATTTCATAGCTTACTGCCAACAAGGATCACTGGATGCCTCTTTGTATGTACCAGACTCATGTAAATTAAGTATGGTACAATAATATTGATATTCACGAAGATAACCAAGAGGATTTTTTTCTCTTTCTGGACGTGTAAATGAAGTGTTATTAGGAAGAAGAGAAGATGAAGGTACTTCAAGATTAACATTCGTATCAATTTCCAGTGGAACTATCAATTGGAGATTCATCATGAGAACTAGGCATTGTACTATTGTCATGAATTGGACCATCAGATGGGCCTTCATCAAAGAACATGGTTGAACCGTGGGGTGAAATGTCTGATTCACTAGATGAACCTGCATCATGATCACTTTGAAAAAGCTCAACAGAAGGATCAGAAAAGAATGACACTCAGCTTGATGGAATAGACTCAAACTTTGATGAGGAAAATTTAATATGTTCCCAAAAGACAACATGCCAAGAAATACGAATACGATTTGACACAGGATCCCAACAACGGTAACCTTTATGTTCTATCCCATATTCCAGAAAGAAAGGTTCTCATTTTGTGTATTCATTTGGTTGAATAAGAACAAAACAAGCAGAATCGAATACTTTAAGTAATGAATAGTTAGGAGCTACCTTGTAAAGTTGTTCATAAGGAGACATGTTTCCAAGAACAGACGATGGGAGTTTGTTGATAGTAAATACTGCAGTAAGAGCTGCTTCACCCCAAAAGTGCTCAGGGCAAGATGAAGAAATAATCATGGCCAGAACAGAATCAAGGATATGAAGATGTTTGCGTCCCACTAGTCCATTTTGTTGGGAGATATCGAGGCAAGAGAATTCAGAAAGTGTACCATTTTCAGACAAGAAATTCAAAAGTTTACAATCACTATATTCTCTAGCATTGTCACGATGAAAAACTTTGATAATTTTACCAAATTGAGTTTTAACCATATTGGAAAAACTAATATAGATTTGAGGTAATTTTGAATGATTTTTCATAAGATACATCCATGTGAACCGAGAAAAGTCATTGATAAAAATGACAAAGTATAGCGATCCAATCATGCTCGGTACATGAGAAGGCCTCTAAAAATCAAAATGGATTAAATCAAAAGGACAATTTGAAATAGAAGCATTATTATTAAAAAGTAAAGCAGGTTGTTTGGCTTGTTTACATGCAACACAATCCAAAATTTTCTCATTAACATGACCTAACAACCCACTAGAAACTAAAGGGCGAAGTTTACTCAAAGAACAATGACAAAGACGTTGATGCCATAACGATAGAGGAAAACTAGAAGAAAAAACACATAATCGAGACATAGGAGATGATTGAGGAATGTACAAACCGGTGAGTTCAAACATACGCCCAACTTTACGGTCTCTCCCAATGATTTGTCCCGTCTGAAGGTCCTGCACTCGACAACCACGAGTTTATTTTACTTTTTGTCCAGGATTACACAATTGTCCAACAAAGATTAGATTAAAATTTAAACTTGAAATAAAGAAAGTATCAGACAAAGAGAAATCTGATGAAGAAATAGATCCTTATGACTAACATTCATAGTAGATCTATCAGCAGTATGAATATATGATGGGCTGGAAAGAGCAGCTAGGTCAGAGAAATCTTGGAAGAATACGTCATGTGACTCTTTTTCTTTCATTTATTGCATTCAATAGCTAGCCAATCGTGAAAAGCATGGCCAGTTTGACGATAATTGCGATAAAATTTAACACCAATCTTGTTAGAAGCTACAAAAACTGAATTATCCACTGACCGCGTAAGATGTAAACGAGTTTCTTATAGATTTAAGGTGAGTGAGAGCATCTTCAAGAGTTGGAAAAGGTTGTTGGTTAAGCAATGCAGCCCAGGTTGGTTCATAATCACTAGTAAGAGCCATCAAGAATTGAATCAATTTGTTATTGTTGCGGTAAGCTAAAAATTAGGCAGCATCATCAGAATTTTTTAGAGCTGGTTCGGTCAAGGTCAATTGATTCCAGATGGATTCCATCTTAGAGAGAAATTCATAGACAGGTTCCCCCTTTTCTTATTTCAAGCTGGCTATCTCCTTTATCAATTGAAAACGATGAGAAAGATCAGAAATAATATACGTTGAGAGAGATGATCCCATACCTCTTTTGCAGTGTCAAACTATCCAAATTGAAGATGAATACTTGGAACAGAAGTGTTTCGAAGCCATGTAATGATCTAATGAATTCCGCTATTCCAATCTCCCAAACGATCAACAAACTTTTCATCCGTTTCAGTCTCACTTTGCTTTGAACACGTTAAATCACCAGTGACATATCGCTACAACTTTCTCCCTTTCAGAAAACTACGCCTTTCCTCACAACAATGACGATAGTTAGATCCATTGAGAACAACGGAAATAGGTTGAGAAATATCATTCTTGTCCATAATATTCGCTTAATAAATTGACATCAACAAAAAAAGTGAAAGACAAAAGAGACCCAACAAAGTGATGAAGTAGTAATTGCTATCAATAAAATACCACGAGAAAAATAGAAGAGCAGAGATGGATTTCAACAATCCGATGAGGCTCTTGGTACCATGTTACAAAAAGAGACAGAGAAACACCAGAAAATCTAGAGAATTGATATTTCTGTGCATACTTGAAAACAAGAGACTACAACCCTATTTATACACAAGAAATTAAGAAGCAAAAGGAAATAAAATACTACCATAAAAGTAGATCCTCTAGAATATCCAAATATATACTCTACCATTGTAGAATATCTCTACAATATTTACCATATCTTAACCATGAATAATGATTTAGGGCGAAGATTCTTATTATAATTGTATACGTGTGATATTCAATAGTAGGAATAGTCATTTTAGAAGTTGCTTTGACAATTATTTTGAGTCTCAAATATGTGTAAATACTTCAATTTTCGCTGTGCTTAGTCTTAGTGAGATTGATAATAGTGACCATATTGATGCTATTGATGGTGACTTTGATATGGAACTGAAACTTCTAATTGAAATAAATAGGCTAATTGTGAATATGATTTCGAAAATAGACTGATGTTATATCACCCTTCAATTTGAATTGATATATCCACTTGTATAATATGAATCCCAAACATTTATGAATGGTGATGTAAATGAGTCGAATGATTTATCCCTCGCTCATTCTATTAGTAAACCATATGTTCTACTAGATTCTTCCACAAAAATAATGAAGTTAGCTTCTTCTTAGCAATTCAGAATAGGGGTCTCTGTGATTCTTTCCTCAACTGGCATAGAAGGTAATTTCTTTTCTTTCTTATTTTTTTTGGTTAAAGAAACCCTTTTTCAATTCCCTCTTCTTTTCTTGAAAATTCCTGTAGATTGGATTCTCTTCAGTTGTGTGAAGGGTTTATTTGAAGTGGGGTTGTGGGTGAGGTGCGGTGTTTGGTGTGAGGTATAAGGTATAATAGTGTTGAGTTAAAATGCAAGATTATTTTATCGTGCGTTTGATTGGAGGTATTAGTTAATCTCGGGATTATTTATTATACCATTTATACTATAGCGATGAAATAAATTATCCCATATACATGATTGGATAACTAATTCCGGGATAGCTAATCTCGGGATTAATTAACCGGGATAACTTGTTCCCAACCAAACGATCCTAATATCAATCAACTAAGGGAAAGGTCAAAAATATCCATCTACTTTCATTTATTAGTTAAATTTATCCTTTATCATACTATCGAGCCAATTATATTTTTACCATTACGAAACTTAACAAAATTACCATTCAATTGGACGGAATCCCCCAAATCCATCAAAAATACCCAATTTCAAGATTATGGCTTAACCCAAGCCCACTAAACTAAATTAACCCTGTTTCCTACTCCCCTGATTTCACCAAATGTATGCTTCAGGTGGTGGATTTTTCTTTTGTTTGATGGTTGGAGAGAAGAGACTCAAAATATTAGGAAAAAGGTTAATTTAGTTAGGTAGGTTGGGGTCGGGTTAAATGGAGAAAACTAGTAATTTAATTGAAATTGTTATTTTTGTTGGATTTGGGGGATTCATCCCGATATATAATAAAAGACAAACTTAACTAATAAATGAACGTAGAGGGGTATTTCTGATCCTTTTCCCATCAAATAATACACGCTGAATCCTATATCTTTTTTAAAGACAATCAGTTTATCTTGATTTTAACATAATAAAGATCAAAACCTTACAGGAAATTTTGCAGATTCTTGATGTAAACGATTGAGATTTAATAAGCTGTCCATAGATTATTTGGAACAATAGGTTGAGGGGTAACTTTTTTCTTTCTTTCTTTTTGGGACACTTGACATTTCTCATTTTGGCTTATCTATTTAGTTGATACTTCTTAGTAATTGACTGATGAAATATTTTGGAGTGACGAAAACTGATGAAAGATATGAATTTGGAATATTGAATTAAGTATTTGCTATTAAAACTACCAGTACAATTTCAAATAGTGATGTTTCATTTCATTATAATGCTTGATAGTAATGTCACAGGTTCAAGCCTTGAAAACAGCCCCTGATAGAAATGCAAGGTAAGATTGCATACAATAGATCCTTGTGGTCGGGACCTTCCCTAGATCCTGTGCATAGCGAGAGCTTTAGTGCATCGGGCTGCTTGATAGTAATGTCATTAGCTCATTCAGACAACGTCATTAAAATTTTCTGTGTAGATTGTGATAGATGTCATTGTCTCATTATTACAATGTGGAATTCTCAACTGATATGGATTTTCCTGGAACTTGGGTACCAAGACCAAGTCTACCCTTGTAATTGTTCTTTTTTTCTTAGACACCAAGGAAGGAACCGATTTACAGTAATCTTAAATCACTAGAGTATTGCTTTTTTCTATATATCTTCTGCATCTTGATTGACTTTGCAAAAAAAAAAAAAAAAAAAAAAAAAAGATGAGAAGTGATAGATTTTTACTTGTCAATATTGTATTTTCAGTGTTCATAGGACTTGTTATTGGAACAAGTTCAGGAGGGGATGCTCGTAAAACTTTGTGCATTGAGAGGGAGAGGCAAGCCCTTCTCGAGTTCAAGCAAGGTTTGATAGATAACTCCGGTATCCTCTCGTCATGGGGGAGAGAAGATGAGAAAAAAGAATGTTGCAGTTGGAAGGGTGTGAAGTGCAGCAATATAACAGGTCATGTTGTGGTGCTTGATATTCACAGCACTCCGCAGATCTTTTATAGTCCTCAATACTTGAAAGGTAATGTTACTCCTTCACTGCTTGAATTGCAACATCTGAAGTACTTGGACCTTAGTTATAATGACTTTGGTGGAAGTCGAATACCGGATTTCCTTGGTTCTTTTCCAAGACTGGAATACCTTAATCTTGAAGATGCTAACTTATCAGGTGAAATTCCTTACTCTCTTGGAAACCTTACCCATTTGCAGATACTTGACCTGAGCTTGAACTCCGGCCTAGTAGCAAAGAACCTTGAGTGGCTTCCTCGCCTTGCTTTTTTACATGACCTTGACTTTTATTTGGTTCATATAAAAACAGTCAATTGGTTACAACAAATAAGTTTGTCCCCTTCTCTAGAAAAATTAAATTTAGGAGCTTGTGACCTCCCTGATCCAATCATTTCAACAGCTCATCTCTCATCTAATATCTCTTCCCGTTTACTTTTCAATCTCAATCTTTATGGAAACGAGCTTTCTTCTTCTACATTTCAGTGGTTATTCAACTTGAGTACAAGATTTACTACTATAGATCTCTCTTCTAACCATTTAGCAGGTCCCATCCCGGAAACCTTTGGGTATATGAAGCATCTTGAGGTCATTGACCTAGCTAAAAATACGTTAGAAGGTGGACTGCCCAAATCTTTTGGTAACTTGAGTCACTTAAAAGTCCTTAATTTATCAGAGAATAGTTTGAACCAACCACTTCATGAATTACTTTCGAGCTTGTTTGGTAAAGCAGAAAAATCACTTGAAGAATTGCGTTTATCTAACAATCATCTTAGTGGTTCATTGCCTGATATAACCAGATTTTCATCCTTAAAAAGTTTGTACCTGCAAGAGAATCAACTGAATGGATCTTTCCTAGAAAGCTATGGACCGACTTCCAAGATCGAATTTCTCGATTTATCTTTGAATCAAATGACAGGATTTTTGCCCAACTTGACAACATTTTCAGCATTGAGAGAGTTGCATTTGAACAATAACCAATTCAAAGGGAGGTTACCCCAAAGTATGGGACAACTTTCAAAGCTTGAGAGATTGAGAATCAATTCAAATTCTTTGGAAGGTCCAATCACCGAACCACATCTTACAAACCTTTCCAACTTAAAAGTGTTGGACTTGTCATATAACTGGTTTTCTCTTCACTTGAGACCTAATTGGCTTCCTCCTTTTGAGTTAGATGTTATAGCACTCTCTCATTGTGAAATGGGGCACCGTTTCCCACAATGGCTACAAACTCAGAAGAATTACTCATATCTTGATATCTCCTTCACGGGTATATCAGACGCAACACCTAATTGGTTTTGGGATCTTTCTCCTGAAATGAAGTACTTCAATATTTCCAATAACCAAATAAGCGGAGAGGTCCCTGATTTGTCTTCAAAGTTTGTAGCATCAAAGGAATCTAATTATCCGATGATGGATTTTAGTTCAAATAATTTATCAGGTTTAGTGCCATCATTCTCTTCCAACTTGGAAATATTGAACCTTTCAAAAAACAAGTTTGTTGGATCAATTTCTTTCCTATGCAAAATAGCCAACCCTTTGTTCCGCACCATTGACCTCTCAAATAACCTACTTTCAGGAGAACTTCCCAATTGTTTGATGAAATTTGAAGAACTAGCTGTTCTTAATTTAGCTGACAACAAACTATATGGTAAAATTCCTAGTTCTATTGGATTTTTGATGGATATCAGATCTCTACAATTGCGAAACAACAATTTTACTGGCGACCTGCCTACCTCTTTGAAGAACTGTGGTATATTGGAAATCTTGGACGTGGGTGGAAATAAGCTAAGCGGAGAAATTCCATCATGGATTGGCTCAGATTTAACAGATTTGGTTGTCTTAAGTTTGAGAGCTAACAAGTTCAATGGAGAGATACCCCCAAATTTGTGTCGTCTGAATCAAGTCCACATTTTGGATCTTTCTCAGAACAGCTTATCAGGAGAAATCCCGCGATGTCTCAACAATATCACGTCTTTGGTTCAGAGTAATAGTTCAAGCTCAAGCATTCTTTTTGATTTGGGTGAACAAAATGGAAATGGCTTTTATTCTTTTGTTGAAGAATATATGGGGGATGCATTAGTTAGATGGAAAAACAGTGAGTTTGTGTACAATAAAACACTAGGGTTGTTGAAGATCATCGATTTTTCTAGTAACAAGTTAGCTGGAAGAGTTCCTGAAGAAATCGCGCAATTGGATGAGCTGCTTTCACTAAACCTTTCGCGAAATATCTTAACAGGAAATATCATACAAGGAATTGGGAAGATGGAAAAGTTAGAGTCCCTTGATCTGTCTCAAAATCATCTCACAGGCCGAATTCCCACAAGTTTTGCTCAACTGAATTTCCTAAGTGTGTTAGACTTATCGAGTAACAACTTGTCGGGGGAAATTCCTTCAAGCACTCAATTGCAGAGTTTTGATCCATCATCATATGCAAGAAACAATCAACTCTGTGGCCCACCACTTGCAAAATGCCCTGTTGCTGATCATATAAGCAGAATCAACAGCTTTGATGAAGATGACAACATTCTGTCTTTTGGGTTTTATGTATCTGTGGCAGGTGGTTTTATTCTTGGATTTTGGGGAGTGACATTCACTTTAATCCTCAAGAAATCATGTAGAGATGCTTACTTGAAGCAATTGAGCAACGTCACAAATTGGATCGTTGTGTCGTCAATATTGTCTCTATGCAGATTGAAGATGATTTGGAGCCAGTGAACAACAAGGTTCTCTTTCTTTGACTAGATTTTTTTAACATCTCACTAGACTTTTAATATCTTTATCAGTCGATTTTGATCGGTTATTAATTATTTTTTTCTTCTCAAACATTTGGCAGGTGTTATTGCAGCTGATCAGTTGTCATAACTCATTAAGCATATCTTAGATTTACTAGTCTAGTTTTTTCATAACAGAGCTACATTTTCTGTGTAGTCACCAATGATGGTATACATTATGTAGTTACAAATCTTATATTACTATTAATCATTCTATGTAGTCGCCATTGTTAATTAGTTTGCATGCCTTTTTTTTTTTTTTTTTGACGCTTTGAGGTTGCAGTCATAATACTATTAATCATTCTGTGTAGTCACCATTGTTAACTACATTCTGTGTAGCACCTTGTGATATGTTTTCTTTTCACTCTTTGCCTTTGGAAGACATCATATTTCAAATTCATTCTCGTTTTTTCTGTATCTCAATTTATGAGAGAGAGAGACTATACTCACTTATGAGAAAAAGCAAAGAAAATTCCACGGAGACTAAAGGTGACGGCGTGGGGAGTGGGGTGTGCATGACAAGTTGGCAACAGATAAAGGGAAGTTTGGGGTGATACTACCTTTTTTGACTCTTAGCAGCATCAGACGTTAATTTCTCTGTTCAATGAATAGTATACAAATTCTTTTTCTTTATGAGCACGTCTTTTTTTTGATAACTGTGTTTTCTAGGCCAGTTTTCGAACACCTCGACTCAGGGGCGGACCCACCTTGAGTTAAGGGGTGTCAAGCGACACTCCTTCATCAGGAAATTTTGCTATATATACATATATTAATACCATGCATAAAGGGTTGTATTTAAAGAAATTACAATGTTTTTCAAAGCATACTCTTGGCACAATGGTAAAGCGCTCAGTTACTTTCTTTGTGGTTGGGGGTTCAAACGCAGCGCAAGTTTTTTTTGGCAGGATTTTCGGCACAAAATTCTCAAAATGGTGGTTAAGTAATATTGAACCCAAAACTTCCTCTAGATTAAAACTATGCTTAACCAATTGGGCAAGTATATGTAATATGTGTAATTATGGTAATAAAAATTTTATCCTTTCTTATATAAAAATCGACACTGCGCAAGTTTTTTTCTGCAAGATTTTCAGCAAAAAATTCTCAAAATGATGGTTAAGTAGTATTGAACCCAAAACCTCCTCTAGATTAAAACTATGCTTAACCTATTGGGCAAGGACATGTAATATGTGTAATTATGGTAATAAAATTTTTATCCTTTCTTAAATAAAAATCGACTTCTTATATAAAAATCGACACTGCGCAAGTTTTTTTCTGCAAGATTTTCAACAAAAAATTCTCAAAATGGTGGTTAAGTAGTATTGAACCAAAACCTCCTCTAGTGAATATTCTGCGTATGCTACTCCTATTTCAGTAACAAATACCAAAAAATGGTAACTCTGTCCACCAAGACTAGAACAAATAGGAACAAATCACCTAGTATTTTTGTCTCTATTTGAATTCTTTATGAGCTCTATTAATGTATAAATTTTTGCGCTATATTGATTAGGGAACTTTAACTTGTGTTATTTTCAGTATTGTACTTCTACAAGTTCTTAGCATCAGTTTCTACTACTCTCTCTAAAGTTACTTTCTAGTTGGCATTAAGTTAATCTTTTGCACCACAAAAAAAAAAAAAAGAAGAAGAAAGAAGTACTACTGTAGCTCATGATTCCC
Source organism: Capsicum rhomboideum (assembly GCA_031232105.1). Classification (NCBI taxonomy): domain Eukaryota; kingdom Viridiplantae; phylum Streptophyta; class Magnoliopsida; order Solanales; family Solanaceae; genus Capsicum; species Capsicum rhomboideum. Next base: position 157,791,485 of record CP124714.1, read on the forward strand.
TGAATTTCAATTTTTGTTTTACTTCTAAATCCAACAACATACGGCCCAGTATAGTCCCACAATTGGGTCTGCGAGGGCAGCGTGTACGCAGATAGAAAATTACCTCATAGTGGATGACTTTATATTTTTGTCCCTCATAAGAAAAGTCTTTAAAGATTAGTCTTTATTTATTTTTATGTATACAACAAGTACATTTTTATCCCTCTAAACCTCAAATGTTTTACTCTTTCCATGCTCATTTGTCTCTCAACTTTTTTTTTTCTTCTTTTTTTTTTCTCTTTTTTACTGTTATTTGATTTTATTTTTTCTTTTATCTTTTTTTTTCTTGTTTTAATTCATTTGTCTCAACCTTTATTTGTTATTTTTCTTCTTCTTTTTTTTTCTTATATTTCTCAAACATTATTTATTTTTCATTTATCTTTTTTTAATTAATTGTCTCAACCTTTATTTTTTTCTTTTCACATTTTTTTTATTTTATTTTTTCTTCTCATTTTTTTCTCAACTTTTTATTTTTTATTTTTTTTTATTTTTCTCTTTTTTCTATTTTCTTAACCTTTATTTTTTTCTTCACTTTTTTTCTTTTTTCTCAATCTTTATTTTTTTTCTTTTTTCTTTTTTCTCAGCTTCTATTATATTTTGCTAATGAACAGAAATTTGGATAATTCGCAAAAAAGATCTTCTTTCTTTGATATCAAAGTAAACTTAAGGGCGTGACTTGCCGTTTGAAAGTTCTTTGGGATAAGTCTTGCCTCTAAGGAAAGAATTATAGAACATTAACTTGTTTGTAAATCCTTGAACTAAGTCTTGCCTCTAGGGCAAGAGTTATAGAGTATCTCATAAATTAAACCATAATGAAATAGTGTTAACTCTTGCCCATGGGGAGTAATTTGTTTCTTTGGGAGATTCTTGGGCTAAGTCTAGATTAAGAGGCAAAACTTATAGAGCATCTCATAAATCAAAGACACAATGTGGTAGTGCTAACTTTTGCCTATGGGGGAGTATAACTTGTTTTTTGAAAGTCTTTGGCTAAGTCTTGCCTCTAAGAGAAGAGTTATAGAACATCTCATAAATAAAAACATAATATGGTAGTATCAACTCTTGCCCATGGGGCGTAACTTGTTGTTTGAAAGCCCTTGGTCCAAGTATTACCTCTAAGGCAAGAGTTATAGAGCATCTCATAAGTCAAAACACAATGTAGTAGTGTCAACTCTTGCCCATGGGGCGTAACTTGTAGTTTGAAAGTTCTTGGGCGAAGTCTTACCTCTAAGGCCAAGTTATAGAGCATCTCATAAATCAAGACTTAATGTGTTATTGTCAACTCTTGCCCATGGGCATAACTTGTTATTTGAAAGTCCTTGTTCTAAATCTTGCCTCTAAGAAAAAAGTTATAGAACATCTCATAAATTAAAACACAATATGGTTGTGTCAACTCTTGCCCATGGGGTGTAACTTGTTGTTTGAAAGCCCTTGGTCTAAGTCTTGCCTCTAAGGCAAGAGTTATACAAAATCTCATAAATCAAGACACAATGTGGTAGTGCAAACTCTTGCTCATGGGACATAACTTGTTGTTTGAAAGTCATTGGGCTAAGTCTTGCCTCTAAGGCAAGAGTTATAGAGCATTTCATAGGTCAAAACATAATGTGGTAATGTCAGCTCTTACCCATGGGGCATAACTTGTTGTTTGAAAGTCCTTGAGCTAGTTATAGAGCATCTCATAAATCAAGACACAACGTGGTAGTATCAACTCTTGCCTATGGGCCATAACTTGTTGTTTGAAAGTTCTTGGGCTAAGTCTTGCCTCTAAGGCAAAGTTATAGAGTATCTCATTAATCAAGACTCAATGTGGTAGTGTCAACTCTTGCCCATGGGGCATAACTTGTTGTTTGAAAGTACTTGGGCTAAGTCTTGCCTTTAAGACAAGAGTTATAGAAAATCTCATAAGTAAAAACACAATATGGTAGTATCAACTCTTGCCCATGAGGCGTAACTTGTTCTTTGTATGCCCTTGGTCTAAGTCTTGCCTCTAAGGCAAGAGTTATATAACATCTCATAAATCAAAATAAATCAAGACACAATGTGGTAGTGCCAACTCTTGGTCATGGGGCATAACTTGTTGTTTGAAAGTCATTGGGCTAAGTCTTACCTCCAAGGCAAGAGTTATAGAGCATTTCATAAGTCAAAACATAATGTGGTAGTGACAACTCTTGCCCATGGGGCATAACTTGTTGTTTGAAGTCTTTGGGCTAAGTCTTGCCTCTAAGGCAAGAGTTATAGAGCATTTCATAAATCAAGACATAACATGGTAGTGTCAACTCTTGCCCATGGGGCATAACTTGTTGTTTAAAAGTCCTTGGGCTAAGTTTTGCATCTAAGGCAAGAATTATAGAACATCTCATAAATAAAAACACAATATGGTAGTATCAACTCTTGCCCATGGGGCGTAACTTATTGTTTGAAACCCTTGGTCTAAGTCTTGCCTCTAAGGCAAGAGTTATAGAACATCTCATAAATCAAAACACAATGTGGTAGTGCCAACTCTTGTCCATGGGGCATAACTTGTTGTTTGAAAGTCATTGGGCTAAGTCTTGCCTCTAAGGCAAGAGTTATAGAACATTTCATAAGTCTTAAACATAATGTGGTAGTGTCAACTCTTGCCCATGGGACGTAACTTGTTGTTTGAATGTCCTTAGGGTAAGTCTTGCCTCTAAGGCAAGAGTAATAGAACATCTCATAAATCAAGATACAATGTGGTAGTGTCAACTCTTGCCTATGGGGCATGACTTGTTGTTTGGAAGGAATTGAAGAAAAAAAAAAAAAAAAAAGGTTACGGAAAAATAAAAAAATAAAGAAAAATAAAAGAAAAATAAAATTTAAAAAAATCAAAGAAAATGAAAAAGAGAAAAAGAAAAAAAAATAGAAGTTGAGAGAAGAAAAAGAAAAAAAAAATAAAGGAAAAAAAATGAAAGGTTGAGAAAAAATAAAAATATAAAGAAAAAAAAGAAAAATAAAGGTTGAGGAAAAAAAGAAAAGAAAAAACAAAAACCAAAGAAAAATTAAAAAGAGAAAAAAAAAATAGAAGTTGAAAGGAGAAAAGGAAAAAAAGGAAACAGGTAAATGTTGAGAAAAATTTAAAAAAAGAAGTGAAAATAAAAATAAAAAATCAAAGCAAAATAAAACAGAAAAAAAATTGAAGTTGAAAGATAAATAAGTATGGAGAGTTGTTTGAAAATATTTGATATATAGAGGGGTAAATATGTATTTGTTCCATACATAAAAAAGAAGGAAGACTAGTTTTGTAAAACTTTTGTTATGGGGGACAAAAAAACAAAGTCACCCACTATGGAGGCTATTTATGTAATTTTTCCGTACGCAGACCTTACCTCTACCTTATCATGTAGAGAGGCTATTTCCGATACTTCTAAATCCCTCTATTTAAATTTATATTTTATGCTACCAAATTTGACTTATGTAATCAAACTGTCAAGTCTTCAACACAGAAAGCCGCAGTCGTAGTTAGTTAATTAAAATAATTAGTGAAGAATCACCGAATCAGAATACAACCAAAATGATGTCATTATCTCATTCTTAACACACACGAATTATTAGAATTTACTGTATAACATGCAATACTTAATTCATATGGATTTTCCAAGACCTTGTGTACCAAGACCGAGGACACCAAGTAGATTCATACAAACAATCTACCCTTTTAGTAATTGTTTTTTTCTTAGATATCGAGACTATATATTACTAACGATTTTCAGCAATGTTAAATCACTAGAATATTGCTTTTTCCTATATATCTTCTGCATCTTGATTGACTTTGCGAAAAAAGATGAAAAGTGAGAAATTTTTATTTTTCAATATTGTAACTTATCAAGAGAAATTCGTTACTCTCTTGGAAACCTTACCCATTTGCAGATACTTGACCTTAGCTTGAACTCTGGTCTAGTAGTGAAGAACCTTGAGTGGCTTCCTCGTCTAGCTTTTTTATGCGACCTAGACCTTTATAATGTTCATATAAATACCTTCAACTGGTAACAACAAATAAGTAAGTCCCCTTTGTCGCGTCCCATTTTTCTCGCGAGATTCGACGTGACAACTCTTTTTAGGATGTTTAAGAGAGAAGAGTCATCACCTAACGAATTAAGGTGCATTAGGGCACCATTCTAGACTAATTACGAACTTATTGTAATAGTCTACGTCAACTAGAAATTCAAATAAGGATTCAGATTACCTCGAAAGGAAGGTGTTAGACACCTTTCGAGGTCCACAAATATGGGTCCCGGCCGAATCCATATATTATGTTGGGGAATTCTATATGATAAGTAAATGTCAACTATTTTTATTAACTTAAGATTAACTAAGTGTTTAAATAGGAAAAATAATTATTTATCTAATTAATATAGACCTAAGTGATAAAATTAGGAAAATATATATGAAAAGAAAAAAAAATATTAGGTAAGCAAGAAGAGAGAAGGACACAATTTATATAGCCGAAAGATTTATTTAAATAATAACGAACCTAAACTACCCAAATAATTAAACAAAAACACTCGAAATAAAGAAAAACAAAGTCGATTCATAGGGAGTTAGTTTTATCCTATTTGGATCAGCGCCCGACTTATTAACAGATGACAATGTCGTATATCGCATTGTCGAATTATGCTCGGGTCAACTTCCATCATTTCCGTCTATCTACCCATCCCACCTAATTGGTTATTAAGCGTTCTATAGAAAACGATAAAACTAACGTTCCCTAAAATGCCTACCCATCCCAACTTAATGTCCAAGAGGCATTGGACTTACTATTTTGGATTTGGGTCTAGACAAAAGAACGCTTAAGGTTGTCTAATTAGACTCGGGATTAACGTCACACAAAACACATAGGACTTACAAGTAGGACATAATGGTGTCATAGAAGCCTCTTGGTTAATTAAAAGTGGTTAGGTGATTAACCTGCTTGAAAGGATAATTATCTATTTTTCATAATTTAAAACCTATAGGCATGATTTCTAGGCTAGGGACATTAACCAAGGTGCCGGAAATTAATTTAATGTGTTAGAGATTAAATTAAGAATGCTGAAAGTGTTTTAATATACTGAAATTAATTTTAAAGTGCTGAAATTTGATTTTAAAATGCTGAAAATTGAATTAAGATGCTGAAAATGTTTTAATATGCTAAAATTAATTTTAAAATGCAATATGCTGAAATTAATTTAAAGTGCTGAAATTTGATTTTAAAATGCTGGAAAGATGCTGAAAATGTTTTAATTTGCTGAAATTAATTTAAAAGTGCTGAAATTTAATTTAAAATGGTGGAAATTGAATTAAGATGCTGGAAATTAATTAACAATTGCTGGGAATTAATTAAATATACTGAAAAATAGCTTTAATATATGGAAAATCAACTTAAAATGCTGGAAAATAATTTTAATATGTTGGAACTAATTAAAATATGCCAAAAAGTAGTTTTAATATGCTGTAAATTAATTTAAATGCTGGAAAATGGTTTAATATGCTAAAAAAAATAAAATTAATATGTTAGCCATATCAAAGACAACATCACCCAAAGTAACACAAGATATTTATTCTTAACATGCAGTACCCGAACCGATACTAGATATCATACTCCATATGCATAGTAACATGTATAAACAACTTGAGATAAGAAAGATTTAACATGAAGGATTTCACTTATATCCATAGTATCTAAACATTCATCAAACATGTGTAGAAATGTTTAAACCCAAGAAACAGAGAGAATTAAGGAAAACGACAAGCAATTTGAACATCACCAAGCAAATCAATTTTTATAGCAGTTATTTCTACTCATAACGAATTAGGAGAATGAAAACACATGCGAGTCAAGTAGCGTACCTGTTTGCTTCCATTAAAGAATGCTTAGAGCATTCGAAATCAAATATGTATAAACTAAAGCAGGGACTTAAACTATAGAGAGCTACACCTACGAATTGAATTACTTTGATAGAATACTAACCAGTAAATAGCAAAACCAATAAGAGAAATCGAAAACCAAACTTTCCTTCCCCCGCAATATGAGAGATAAAAAAATGTAAATCGAGAGGAGAGTAATGATAGCCAAAGCGTGTAAAAAGTGTAAGTCTCCATCTAAGAAACTTCTAGTAAACAACACTTTTAACAATTTGACAATAATAAGCCGATGGAGAAGACCACACTGATAGGAGTGTCGACAAAAGTATGTGTGTCATGTTTGTGTAGAAGAAAAGTAGGAGTGTCAATAAAAATAAAATGTCTCATTGAAATGAGAGAATGCAATATTTATAATGAGAGAGATCAAGAATTAAAAATGATAGAGAAATAATTTATAGCAAATATTTAGAATTAGGAAAAGAATAAAAATTTGACTTGGAAAGATTTTTTTTTTTTTTTTTTTTTTTTTTTTGAGATCATGTGATGATTTGGAAAGATTTTTGAGAATAATAATATTCTTCTACCTAAAGAAGAGATTTTAGGAGGATTTTATGGATATGGAAAGATTTGAATTTGAAATGTGAGCTCAATATATATTTGAGTCTAAAGAAATCCTACTAAAAATATATAACAAGAGTAGTTGTTAAAATACTAAGGATTAAAAGAGATAATAAGATAAAAGAGTATGTAAATAAAATTCCTTTGCAAGTGAAAATTAATAATAATAATAATAATAATAATAATAATAATAATAATAATAATAATAATAATAATAATAATAATGCATTTGGTAAAACACAAAAATATGAATTTAAAAATACTTGCATAAATAATTTAACAAAGTTATGTAAGATACAATTAGTAGATTATAAGTATATTATACAAAATTATCGATAATAAATAAAATATAATAAAAATAAAAAATCAAATATTTTTAAAATCATGAATGCAAAACGTAGGAATTTATTTAATATTAAAAATAATAATTAAAGAAATATCAGTATCCCAAACAGATAATTTGTAAAATAGCAACTTGTAAGGAATATAGGGAGGTCAAAATTGGGTGTCAACAGCTGCCCCTTCGTTGCTCGGGAATGATAGAAGAATTATCGAGCAACGAACGTTGACATAGTAGCCACTTTTGTCCGACCGAGAAGACGGTTTATTGGAATCGAAAAGCAAAAGGGAGTCGTTAAAATGATGTGGCCAAGACTTTGATTTTGAGTCGCCTACATATCTCGGGTTTACGAGAATCAGGCCATCTGTAGTTCTAGATTTAGGAACTAATGAGGTTTTTTAAAGAAAATTGACGGATGATGAATTTGAATGAAGTTAAACATTATTTGACAAGGTTGAATAGTTTTGAAAGGTGGAATATGAATATGATGTAGGTCATGTTGCAAGCTATAGGGATGAAGAATTATGTTTCAAAAGCGGAGAGGAAGAATTGTTTAGTCGTCTTGTATTTGTCGAGAAACTCAGTAGTGCTCATTTCAAGATCCGACGGGGAAGCCAATAGCGTTCATTTTAAAGTCCGGCGAGGAACTCATGCTTATTTTAAGGTCCGTTAAGGAACCCAATGTCATTTTAAGGTCCTTTGAGGAACCTAATGTCGTTTTAAGGTCCATTTGGGGAACCCAATGCCGTTTTAAGGTCCGTTTGAGGAACCCAATGCTGTTTTAAGGTCCTGTGGGGAACCCAATGCCTTTTTAAGGTCCTGCGGGGAACCCAATGCCGTTTTAAGGTCCTGAGGGGAACCCAGTGCCTTTTTAAGGTCCGTTTGAGGAACCCAATGCCGTTTTAAGGTCCGTTTGAGGAACCCAATACCGTTTTAAGGTCCGTTTGAGGAACCCAATGCTAAGTTGATGCCAAAATGTTAATGCAAGGTATTGTCGATTTTAATGTCATCAAAGTTAAAGGGATAGAGAAACTTAACTTCTTTTTCAGATTGAGGATGTAGTTTGGGTTTTCTTTGATGATATTGTAAGGCAGTGGCTGCATTTGTACCTGCTATCTACACTCAAAGAAAAATTGTAAGTTGAAAAGTAAGGTTGACCCATACCTTTGCTTGGCTTGGCTCCTCGTCATTATTTTGATCTCAGAGATTGAGGCTTGTATTCTTTATGGTGAAATTTTTGAGATATTCTCAAAAATTTCTGCCCCAGTTTAGAATAAAAGATGCCCTTCGCACGTCTTTGTGAATTGACATACTGCTTCCTTGTGGAATTTTTGAGGTTTCCTAAAAAATTCTACCCCAATTTTCACTTTCGGAGTCTTATATTCCTGCTTCACTCAAAGAAAAATATTAGTTCAAAAGAAATGGTTGCCTTACGTTTGAACATCGTGATCTAAATTCAAATTTGTCTTTATATGCTCAAGAGCCGGGCCTATTAGCCTGGTATTTCAGATTTAAATTTGAGCGCAGTGTTTGAATTAGATATAGAGGGAAAAAAGAAATTTTTATTAGATTGAGACCGAGTCCAATAATGGACTGCCTACGAATGCAAATGGAAATCAGGTCAAACGTAGTTCAGATTACAAGGAAAAGATAGATAAAGCAGGAAAATGTTATTAGCCATAAGGTGGACAAATAGAAAAATGATGGTATGATGATGGTCTGTCCTTATCAGTCCATGTGATGTGCTTTGCGCTTTCTTCGCGAACGTCTCAAAAATATTTTTGTTGGATCACCTTGAACAATGATTTCGCCTGCAGTGATGGGGTCGTAAATGCTGCTTATTGGGCCTCGCTGCACTTTTATCTCCCCCCTTTCAATTAGATTTTGAATTTTGTACCTTAGTGCTGAACATTCCACAATATCATGGCCTTGGATATTTGAATTATAAGCACAATTTTTGGATGGGTCAAAGTTAGAAGATGGATACTTAAGAATCCATCCCCTTCTTGGTTGTACAATACCTTAGCCCTTCAATCTTTCAAATATGCTCGCCAATGGGTCAGTCAAAGGAGTAAAGGTACGAGGCCTCATTAACTATTATTGATGAAAATTACCTCATACCGAATAAGACCGATGTTGAAAGTCGGATTGTGTATGATACACCTCATCTTGAAAATTTTGATGAAAAGAGTAGGGTTGAATCTGATAAGACTCGCGTTGAGAATCTTGTGAGTCATAAGGTTCAAGATGCTCATGTCGGGATTCAAACACAACAAGGGCTTCTTCATTATTCTGATAGCATTGTCTCTGAGGTGATAAATTCTCTTCCTCTTCCTCAGATGGACTCTTTGATGCTTGGAAAGTGATTGGCATTGCAGACACATCAATAATTCTCCCTGTTCGAATACCATATTCTAGCTTTTTTCTGATTGAAATCAGACTCTCGAAACTGTGACTGTTTAGGAAGCACAATTTTTGGTAGTATATTTCATCTAGCGACCTGATGAAAGTTTGGACCAACTCTTCTTCAGGCACAGAAGGACGTATCTTAGAAGCTTCCAATCTTTATCGGATTGCATATTCCTCAAAAGATTCGTGAGTCATTCTCTTTATTTCGAGCAAATCCCTCATTGTCTGATCAATCTTGATGTTAAATTTATATTGCCTCACAAAGTCTTGTGCCATGTCTTTCCATGTACGTCATTTGTCAAAGTCTTGTTTGGCGAACCAGGTGAGTGCTATCCCTGACAAACGTTGAATAAATAATCTCATTAGGAGAGCCTCATTATGCCCGATGCCAACTAATCTGCCATAATAATCCTTTAGATGTGTGATTGGATCTCCGTGCCCATCAAACATGTTGAACTTTGGGACTTTGTATCCTGGAGGCAAATCAACCCTTGGATGTAGACAAAGTTTCTCATACCTCAAGTCGTGAATGCCTTTGAAATGTAAACTCTCATCCAACCTCTTTTCTAAGTCACGCAACTTTTGCTGCCGCGCGTTTGGGTCGACTCCTTCACTTTCAAAAGTGGTGCGTGCAAAAGGCAGTTGTTGAGGATGTGTGTGAGAAAGACGAGAATAAGGAGATACATTCCAAATAGTGGTTTGCATTGGACGAGAAGAAAGAAGGTTGGTATTTTTTTGGATATTGAGCATATTTGTCATATTGCAGATTTTCAATTGAGGCAATGTTCAAATGCTAGACAACCTATAAACAACATAAATAAATCAAACAAAAACAAGAGTCAGTGTACCCAACAATAAAAGGGATAATATGAAAATATGAGTCATCTTGTCAAAGAGGATTTTAGGACTAATGGGTGGGCTAGAATTTAAGCTTGAGAAGTGCATCGATATCAAAAGGTAGAACATAGGTTCCAAGCAAGACCTAAATACTATGCTGATTAGGTGAACAAGTAAATAGTGATAAAATATTTAAAAGATAGACATAGAATATTTAAAGGCATTCTATTTTGAAAAAGCAGGAGGGTGAAAAGTTTGAAAAGTTTTTAAAGAGTTAACTTAACTGAGACATTTAGTTTGAAACATCTGAGAATTTAAAAGATCATGAAAATCATTTGAATAACCTCAAAAATATTCTAGTTTTCACCCTTATGACATTATGGAAAGATGAAAGAAAGGGAGAATATAAGATTTGATAGAAAAATTGCTTGAATGATAAAGATTGTTTTACATTTTCAAAATACGGGGGTATTTCGTGAAGAATGAAAAAAAGGAGGACCGCATCCTTATAAAGGATTGCGTACGTATCTTGTTGGAACAAGAATCAGGTCAGATGTAGTTCGAAATATGAGATTTATAGAAATTAGAATAGTGGATGAAAATGTATGATGGATAAAATACTTAAGGAGAGCAGTCAAGTACAAATATAAGAAAAAATTAAAGAAGTAACAAATTAGGCATATGCACATAAATTATGAAAGCGTTCTTTTCGAGATTATGAAATCTCTTAGAACTTAGGTAAGGTTTTCTTAACAAGGCATCCTAGGCTTTGAGATGCATATTCCTTAGTAAAGGAATAGACGGTTAGGATCTAGGAATAAGAGTGATTTTTTGACATGGTTCCCTCACGTGGACAACTTGAGAGTGGGAAAGCTTATGACTGTCGACGCACCGCTGATCGACCGATACACGAGACATTTCCCATAAGGTGTTTTAGAATATGAACGTTCTTGCAACCAGCAACCATTCTTAAAAAAAGTAAAAGAGGTTCCAAGTGGAGGAAGATATGAGCGGAATGACAGTTATACATATAGCAGTAACATATAACATATAATGAAAAGCAATAACGTATTGAACGCGGAAACAACCTTTCTACTTCTTCGGAGGTAGTGGTATGGACTGCGTACACTTTACCCCCCCCCCCCCCAGACCCCACATTGTGGGAATACACTGGGTATGTTGTTGTTGTTGTAATAACGTATTGAACGATATATATTAAAAAATGATAAAAATAAAGAAAATAAATAAATTCGCAGTTAAAAAAATATCAGGAAAATAAGAACAACATATAGACAAGCAAAAGGGAAATGGATGAACGTGAATAAATATAGATATTATTTAGACAAACAAATAAAGGAAAATGAAAGGAGATTAACATGGAAGCAAATAATCAATTTAACACACAAATAAAGTTAAAAATCCCACATAACATACAAATTCGTAATGGTTAGAACCTAAGTATCCCCAGCAGAGTCGCCATGCTGTCGGGCCCCATTTTTCTCGCGAAAAGCGGGATTCAACGTGACAACTCTTTTAAGGATGCTTAAGAGAGAAGAGTCGTCACCTAACGAATTAAGGTGCGTTAGGGCACCATTCTAGACTAATTACGAACTTATGTTAATAGTCTACGTCAACCAGAAATTTGGGATAGGGTTCAGGTTACCTCGAAAGGAAGGTGTTAAGCACCTTTCGAGGTCCACAAATATGGGTCCCGACCGAATCCATATATTATGTGGGGGAATTCTATATGATAAGCAAAGGTCAACTATTTTTATTAACTTAAGATTAACTAAGTGTTTAAATAGGAAAAATAATTATTTATCTAATTAATATAGACCTAAGTGATAAAATTAGAAAAATATATATGAAAAGAAAAAAAAATATTAGGTTAGCAAGAAGAGAGAAGGACACAATTTATATAGCCGAAAGATTTATTTAAATAATAACGAACCTAAACTACCCCAAATAATTAAACAAAAACACTCGAAATAAAGAAAAACAAAGTCGATTCATAGGGAGTTAGTTTTATCCTATTCGGATCAGTGCTCGGCTTATTAACGGATGACAATGTCGTATATCGCATTGTCGAATTATGCTCGGGTCAACTTCCATCATTTCCGTTTATCTACCCATCCCACCTAATTGGTTATTAAGCGTTCTATAGAAAACGATAAAACTAACGTTCCCTAAAATGCCTACCCGTCCCAACTTAATGTCCAAGAGGCATTGGACTTACTATTTTGGATTTGGGTCTAGATAAAAGAACGCTTAGGTTGTCTAATTAGACTCGCGATTAACGTCATATAAAACACATAGGACTTACAAGTAACACATAATGGTTTCATAGAAGCCTCTTGGTTAATTAAAGGTGGTTAGGTGATTAACATGCTTGAAAGGATAATTATTTATTTTTCGTAATTTAAAACCTATAGGCATGATTTCTAGGCCAGGAACATTAATCAAGGTGCCGGAAATTAATTTAATGCGTTAGAGATTAAATTAAGAATGTTGAAAGTGTTTTAATATGCTGAAATTAATTTTAAAATGCTGAAATTTGATTTTAAAATGCTGGAACTTGAATTAAGATGCTGAAAATGTTTTAATATGCTGAAATTAATTTTAAAATGCTGAAATTTGATTTTAAAATGCTGGAAATTGAAGTACGATGCTGAAAATGTTTTAATATGCTGAAATTAATTTAAAAGTGCTGAAATTTGATTTTAAAATGCTGAAAATTGAATTAAGATGCTGAAAATGTTTTAATATGCTGAAATTAATTTAAAAGTGCTGAAATTTGATTTTAAAATGCTGGAAATTGAATTAAGATGCTGGAAATGAATTAACAATTGCTGGGAATTAATTAAATATACTGAAAATAGCTTTAATATATGGGAAATCAACTTAAAATGCTGGGAAATAGTTTTAATATGTTGGAACTAATTAAAATATGCCGAAAAGTAGTTTTAATATGCTGAAAATTAATTTAAATGCTGAAAAATGGTTTTATATGCTAAAAATATAATAATTTTAATATGTTAGCCATATCAAAGACAACATCACCCAAAGTAACACAAGATATTTATTCTTAACATGGAGTACACGAACCGATACTAGATATCATACTCCATATGCATAGTAACATGTATAAACAACTTGAGATAAGAAAGATTTAACATGAAGGATTTCATTTATATCCATAGTATCTAAACATTCATCAAACATGTGTAGAAATGTTTAAGCCCAAGAAACAGAGAGAATTTAGGAAAACGACAAGCAATTTGAACATCACCAAGCAAATCAATTTCTATAGCAGTTATTTCTACTCATAACGAATTAGGAGAATGAAAACACATGCGAGTCAAGTAGCGTAGTCAAGTCGCGTATCTGTTTGCTTTCATTAAAGAATGCTTAGAGCATTCGAATTCAAATATGTATAAACTAAAGCAGGGACTTAAACTATAGAGAGCTACACCTACGAATTGAATTACTTTGATAGAATACTAACCAGTAAATAGCAAAAGCAATAAGAAAAATCGAAAACCAACCTTTCCTTCCCCCGCAATATGAGAGCTAAAAAAATATAAACCGAGAGGAGAGTAATGATAGCGAAAGCGTGTAAAAAGTGTGTCTCCATCTAAGGAACTTCTAGTAAACAACACTTTTAAACAATTTGACAATAATAAGCCGATGGAGAAGACCACACTGATAGGAGTGTCGACAAAAGTATGTGTGTCATGTTTGTGTAGAAGAAAAGTGAGAGTGTCAATAAAAATAAAATGTCTCATTGAAATGAGAGAATGCAATATTTATAATGAGAGAGATCAACAATTAAAAATGGTAGAGAAATAATTTATAGCAAGTATTTAGAATTAGGAAAAGAATAAAAATTTGATTTGGAAAGATTTTTTAATTTTTTTTTTTTTTTTTTTTTTTGAGATCATGTCATGATTTGGGAAGATTTTTGAGAATAATAATATTCTTCTACCTAAATAAAAGATTTTAGGAGGATTTTATGGATATGGGAAGATTTGGATAAAATTTGAATTTGAAATTTGAGCTCAATATATATTTGAATCTAAATAAATTCTACTAAAAATATATAACAAGAGTAGTTGTTAAAATACTAAGTATAAAAGAGACAATAAGATAAAAGAGTAAGTAAATAAAATTCCTTTGCAAGTGAAGATTATTATTATTATTAATAATAATAATAATAATAATAATAACAACAATAATAATAAAAATAATAATAATAATAATAATAATAATAATAACAATAATAATAATAATAATAATAATAACAATAATAATAATAATAATAATAATAATAATAATAATAATAATAATAATAATAATAATAATAATAATAATAATAATAGGCTATGCATTTGGTAAAATACAAAAATATGAATTTAAAAATATTTGCATAAAATAATTTAACAAAGTTATGTAAGACACAATTAATAGATTATAAGTATATTATACAAAATTATTGATAATAAATAAAATATAATAAAAATAGAAAATTAAATATTTTTAATATCATGAATGCGAAACGTAGGAATTTATTTAATACTAAAAATAATAATTAAAGAAATATCAGTATCCCAAACAGATAATTTGTAAAATAGCAGTCTGTAAGGAATATAGGGAGGTCAAAATTGGGTGTCAATACCCTTATCTAGAAAAATTAAATTTAGGAGGTTGTGACCTCCCTGATCCAATCATTTCAATAGCTCATCTCTCATCCAATGTCTCTTCCCGTTCGCTTTCCAGTCTCATTCTTCATGGAAACGAGCTTTCTTCTTCTTCTACATTTCAGTGGTTGTTCAGTTTGAGTACAAGATTTACTTTCATAGATCTCTCTTCTAACCATTTAGCAGGTCCCATCCCTGAAGCCTTTTGGTATATGAAACATCTGGAGGTCATTGACTTTGCGGCAAATATTCTAGACGGTGGATTGCCCAATTCTTTTGGGAATTTGAGTCACTTAAAAACCCTTTATTTATCAACTAATAATTTGAACCAATCACTTCTGAATTGGTTTTGAGCTTGCCTGGTAAAGCAGAAAATCACTTGAAGAATTTTAGTGGTTCATTGCCTGACATCACAAGATTTTCATCCTTAAGGAGTTTGTACTTGTCGATGAATCAACTGAATGGATCTTTCCCAGAAAGCTATGGACAAACTCTGGGGTCCAGCCCATCCTCCATGATGCAGGGAATAAAAGTCTGCAATTGTTGCATGCCCATATCACACAATTTGTCAAGCAAACATTTATTTACAAAGAAAAGTCAAGAAAGATATCTGCAAAGTTTGATTTTCTATGGCTTTTGATGTCACTGATGACATCGACATGGACAATATTTTCCCTATAAAAGGAGCTCATCAGCTCATTCGTTTAACACACTAACATAGAGAGAAAAAAATAATATAGAGAACAGTGAGGGTTCCATAGACTGTGAAAGAAAAGTCTGTGAAGGAAAAATTAGAGTGACAATATTTTAGTAAGGTGAGAAGGCAAAAGAGTGTTATTTCTTTGAGTGTGTAGTGGTCACTTTGAGTATTGTACCCGTGTCTACACAGTGTAAAAATTCTTGCTATAGTGATATTAGTTGCTCCTCTTGGTCCGTGGTTTTTCCCTAATTTAGAAGGGTTTCCACGTAAAATTTTTGGTGTCATTATTTTCCCATTTTATTCCAAATATTTTGCTGCAAATAGTTTTATTGCTATTCTGCGTTTACCCAACAAACTGGTATCAAAACGCACGCTTTGCAATATCTATATTTTTGGGTAAACGAGGGAAGGCAACACGAGTAGAATGGTTACTTTGAATGGCGTTAATTATGCCATTTGGAAAGGGAAAATGGAAGATCTGCTTTATGTCAAGAATTTTCATCAACCAGTCTTTAACACCATAGAACCTGAAAATAAATATGATGATGAGTGGAACCTGCTGCACAGACAAGTTTACGGGTTTATTAGGCAGTGGATTGACGATAATGTGTTGAACCATATTTCTGGGGAGACACATGCTCGGACCCTATGGGAGCATCTTGAAAGTTTCTATGCTCAGAAGACTGGAAACAACAAGATGCTCCTGATAAAATAAATGTTGGGTTTAAAATACCATGATGGTTCTCCGGTGATTAATCACCTGAATAACTTTCAGGGGATCATGAACTAGTTATTTGCTATGGGCATTAAGTTTGATGAAGAAATTCAAGGCTTGCTTCTACTTGGTTCCCTACCAGATTCTTCGAAAGCATTTAGAATTTTTTTGTCAAATTCTGCTCCCGATGGCGTGATCTCTATGGATTTTTCCAAGAGCAACATTCTTAATTAAGAGATGAGATGAAAGTCTCAAGGTTCTTGTTCGTCAGATGTCTTGGTGACTGGCCCTAGGGGGAGAAACAAGAATTGTAGTTCTCAAAATAGAGAACATTATAGAATCAAATCCAGAGGAGTATTTAAAGATATTGAGTGTTATCACTGTGGTTTAAAAAGGCACACAAAGAAATTTTGTCGAAAGTTGAAGAAGGAGAACAGAGATAAGGTGGAAAGAAAAAAGATGACAATGAAAATTGCGTAGCCACCGTTACCACCGAAGATCTTGTTACTGTCCTTGATGCAAATTTGATAAATATTGCTTGTGATGAGTCAAGCTGGGTTGTAGACTATGGTGCCGCATCTCACGTGACATCAAGGAAAGATTTCTTGTCATCCTATACTCCAGGTGACTTTGGAACCTTGAGTATGGGTAATGAGACTGTATCTAAGGTGGCTGGTATTGGTACAATTTGTTTGGAAACTAGTGTTGGTACTAAACTAGTTTTAAACAATGTAAAACATGCACCTGATATTCGACTACACTTGATTTCTGTTGGCGTGCTGAATGATGAGGGATATATTAGTACCAATAGTGGTGGAAAGTGGAAACTCATTAATTTAAAGGTTCCTTGGTCGTGGCTCGTGGTGACAAGCATCGCGGTATATACTGGACTACGACTTCTACTTGTGCTAACATGGTGAATGCATTTGAGAGTGATAGCTCTTCAA
This sequence comes from Capsicum rhomboideum, assembly GCA_031232105.1. Lineage (NCBI taxonomy): Eukaryota > Viridiplantae > Streptophyta > Magnoliopsida > Solanales > Solanaceae > Capsicum > Capsicum rhomboideum. The sequence continues at coordinate 157,808,643 of CP124714.1, forward strand.
CGTTATGGCATAAGAGGCTTAGCCACATTAGTGAGAAAGGACTAAATGTTCTGGCCAAGAAGAAATTATTGTCAGATTTCAAAAGTGCTAAATTAGAAAAGAGTGAGCTCTGCTTGGCTGGAAAACAAAATAAAGTTTCTTTCAAGTCCGTCCTCTTTCAAGAAAGACAGAGTTGCTTAAGCTAGTGCATTCAGATTTATGTGGTCCAATGAAGACAAGGACTTTGGGTGGTGCACTTTACTTTGTGACTTTTATTGATGATTGCTCAAGAAAACTTCGGATCTATATCTTGAAAACAAAAGACCAAGTATTGGGTGTCCTTAAGCAGTTTTAGGCTTCCATTGAAAGAGATGGGAAAGAAGCTGAAGTGTATTCGTACTGATAACACTGGTGAATATTGTGGACCGTTTGATGAATACTGCAAGAAATAAGGTATCAGACACCAGAAGACTCCTCCTAAGACTTCTCAGCTCAATGGTTTGGCGGAGAGGATGAATAGGACCTTGATGGAAAGAGTTAGGTATTTGCTTTCTGAAGCAAAGTTGCCAAACTCCTTTTGGGGTGAGGCTTTACTGACCGCTACACATGTTATTAACCTATCTCCTACTTTTGCTTTTCAAAGTGATGTACCAAATAGAGTTTGGTATGGGAAGTATGATTTCTATGACCATTTGAGAGTATTTGGTTGCAAAGCTTTTCTACATATGCCTAAAGATGAGAGGTTGAAGTTAGATGCAAAGACAAGGCAGTGCATCTTCATTGGTTATGACCTTGACGAGTTTGGTTATAGGCTATATGATCTAATTGAGAAAAAGCTTGTAAGAAGCCATGATATCATCTTCATGGAGAATCAAACCATTGAATACATTTACAAAGTGGAGAAGCTAGAATCTTCAAGTTCTGATGGTGTAGTTAATCTTGATCAAGTTCCTTATAAAAGTGTGCAGGATATTGGTAGGCTTGATAATTATGATGATGCCCAGAATCATATTCCAAATCAGCATGTTGATGTTGATAATGACAACGATATTGTTGTTGATGATGTTCATGTTCATGAAGTTGTGGATGAGTCAAATGTTCCACTAAGAAGGTCTAAAAGACAGTGTATTCCTTTTTCTTGGTATTCTCCGAATGAGTATGTATTACTCACTGACGGGGGAGAACCTGAATGTTATGAGGAGTCCATAGAAGATGAGCATAAGTATCAACGGATTGAAGCCATGCAAGATGAGATGAAATCTCTATATGAGAACCACACTTATAAGTTGGTTGAATTTCCTAAGGGCATGAGAGCTTTGAAGAACAAGTGGGTGTTCAAAATTAAAGTTGAAAAACACAGCTTGAAGCCCAGGTACAAAGCTAGATCGGTCTTTAAGGGATTTGGTCAAAGAAAGGGTATTTACTTTGATGAAATATTTTCTCCCGTTGTGAAAATAACCTCCATACGTACAATCCTTAGTTTGGCTGCTAGTCTTGATTAGGAGATTGAGCAGATAGATGTGAAGATGGTTTTTTCTTCATGGTGACTTAGAAGAGGAGATTTATATAGAATAACCAGAGGGCTCCAAGGTAAAAGGTAAGGAAAATCATGTGTGCAAACTTAAAAAGAGTTTTTATGGTTTAAAACAAGCTCTAGTGGTACAAAAACTTTGAATCTGTTATGGGGAGCAAGGCTATAAAAAGACTTCTTCAGATCATTGTGTGTTTGTACAATGATTTTTTTGATGATGATTTTATCATTCTCTTGCTATATGTGGATGATATATTGATTGTGGGCAAGAATGCTTCCAGGATTGACGAGTTAAAGAAACAGTTATGCAAGTCTTTTGCTATGAAAGACTTGGGTCATGCTAAGTAAATTTTGGGCATGGGGATTACTCGTCTCAAAGAAGATAGGAAGCTTTACTTGTCACTAGAGAAGTACATTAAACGTGCACTGGAGCGCTTCAACATGAAAAATGCCAAGGTTGTTAACACACTTCTTACTGGTCATATGAAGTTGAGCAAGAAGATGTGTCCTACAATAAAGGAGGAAAAAGAGAGTATGGCCAAAGTTCTATATTCCTCCGTTGTTGGAAGTCTAATATATGCAATGGTGTGTACTAGACCCGATATTTCTCACGCAGTTGGTGTTATTAGTAGGTTTCTTGAAAATCTAGGAAAGGAACAATGGAAAGCAGTCAAATAGATACTGAGGTACCTAAGAGGCACCTCAGGCGATTGTTTGTGTTTTGGGAGATCTGATCCAGCCTTGAAGGGCTATATAGATACTGATATGGTATGTGACCTTGATAATAGAAAATTCACTACTGGATATTTGTTTACTTTTTCAGGGGGAGCTATATCATGGCAGTCAACGTTGCCAGAAGTATGTCGCACTATCTACAACTGAAGCAGAGTATATTGCATCTACTGAAGCTGGCAAAGAGATGATATGACTTGAGTATTCCTTTAAGAACTTGGATTGCAGTAAATGGAGTATGTTGTCTATTGTGACAGTCAAAGTGCAATAGACTTGAGCAAGAAATCCATGTACCATGCAAGAGCAAAACACATTGATGTGAGGTACCATTGGATTCGTGAACAAATGGAGAACGAATCATTTCAGGTCAAGAAGATTCACAGGAGTGAAAATCCTGTAGATATGCTACCAAAGGTGGTGCCAAAAGACAAGTTTGAATTGTACAAAGAACTTATCGGCATGAGCTCTCTCTGGGAAGACAGGGATACCTTTTTCAGGTGCATGGGACTGGAGGGGTAGATTTGTGGGGTCCATCCCCATCCTCCATGATGTAGGGAATAAAAGTCTACAAATGTTGCATGCCCATATCACACAATTTGTGAAGCAAACATATATTGGCAAGGAAAAGTCAAGAAAGATATCTGCAAAGTTTGATTTTCTATGGCTTTTGATGTCACTGATGACATCGACATGGAAAATATTTTCGCTATAAGAGGAGCTCATCAACTCATTCGTTTAACACACCAACATAGAGAGAAAAAAAATATAGAGAGTAGTGAGGGTTCCACAGACTATGAAAGAAAAGTCTGTGAAGAAATCATTAGAGTGAGCAATATTTTAGTAAGGTGAGAAGTCAAAAGAGTGTTATTTCTTTTGAGTATGTAGTGGTCAATTTGAGTATTATACTCATTTCTACACAGTGTAAACATCCTTGCTATAGTGATATTAGTTGCTCCTTTTGGTACGTGGTTTTTCTCTTATTTAGAAGGGTTTCCACGTAAAATTCTTGGTGTCATTATTTTACCATTTTGTTCCTATTATTTTGCTGCAAATACTTTTATTGTTATTTCGTATTTACCCAATAAAAACTTCCATGATTGAATTTCTCGATTTATCTTGGAATTAAATGAACAAATATTTTCCAGAATTATCAACATTTGCAGCGTTGAGAGGGTTTTCTTTGAACGACAACCAAATCAAAGGGACGTTACCCCAAAGTATAGGTCAACTTTCAAAGCTTGAAACATTGGATGTCAGTTCAAATTTTTTGAAAGGTCTGTGAATAATATTAAAGTTGATTTTTGAGAATATCATATATTTTTCTAGAATGTCCTAGTGTAGTAACTTAGTTAATTATTTTGAAAGAAACATCTAGATATTCTAGGTATTGCTAGAAGAAAAAGCTTACTAGATTCTTCTTGTAAATGTAGATGATAGAATTGTCTAGAAATTTTGTATCTAGAAAAATCCCTACACAAGTATATATAGGGATGACCTTAGTGATTTGTAAACAACTCAAAAATAACTCAATTCAGAAAGTCTTCTTCTATAGCCAAGTTCTCCAATCTAATATCTTCCTTTTCTTTTATAGCTTCCTCTTCTTTAGTTGAATCTTTCGACCTTAGTTAATGATCATGGGCTAGCAGAAGGTCTCCCCGATTATACATTTCTTCTGTTATACTCTACAAGGGCCAATCACATAATCACATCTTTCAAACCTTTCCAAATTAAAAGAGTTGGACTTGTCATATAACTTCTTCTCTCTTCAGTTGGGACCTAACTGGATTTTGCTTTTTGAATTAAATTTTATAAGACTCTCACATTGTGAAATGGGGCATCATTTCCCTCAGTGGCTGCGAAATCAGAAGAATTACTCAAATCATGATATCTTCTTCATTGGTATATCAGACGCAACACCTAACTGGTTTTGGGATCTTTCTCCTAAATTAGGATACTTCAATATCTCCAATAACCAAATAAGCAGAGAGGTACTTGATTTGTCCTCCAAGTTTATAGCATCAAGGGATTCGGGTTTTCCAAGGATGGATTTGAGTTCGAATAATTTCCCGAGTTTAGTGCCATCATTTCCTTCCAACTTGACATCATTACACCTTTCCAAAAATAAATTTGTAGGATTAATTTCTTTCCTATGCAAAGTTTCCAACCCTTGGTTCAATGTAAGGAATGAAATATCAATAAAGAGTATGTAGAATTGGGAAAGTGAAATGAATTATTCAGTTGTATAACTGATTACAAAGGAGGCGATGTGGCAGCTTATAAACCAAGTGAAACGCACATGAGGAGCACGTGAGCTAGCTGTAGAAGTCCACTTAGGCAGCTAAGAATAAATGATGTAGATTAGATCAATCTAAAGGAAATAATCAAACGGTGGAGAGGCACTAGTCAACTATAACTTCCTGAAAAGAGAATAACGAACTCAATTTTTGGACCGGTATTCTTTTACCCAAATTCTCTCTTCTTTATCTTCTTCTTCTTCCTAATTCTCTCCTACAATTCTCCTAACATTATGAATTTTTCCATTACAGGATTGAAGCTTGAGCTTGGAGCTTTCTATGGTTTCGATTGTAATAGTTAGTTGATTTCTTTTCCAATTCGGTTGTAATTGATAGTTGATTCTTAATAAAATTCAGTCTCATTTCTGCATTCAAATTAATTTGTTTTTCATAAATCGATTGGGTCCATAAACACTGGTATCAGAGCCCATTTCTGGCCATCATGACGATCCCCAAAACAAGATCCAAGTCGACTAATGAACTTGTCAAGAAGGTGGACTCCGAGTTACAGAGTTACATTGCGACAAATGATTCAAAAATGGATGAATTAGGCAAAAAAATGGATATTCTAATGGAGAAATTGATTCCCAATCAAAATAGAATTTTGGGCAGTGTACCCAGAAATCAGCAGCAGATGGGTTTCTCAGGGAATCGAACTGCAAGAAGCGAGTCCAGCGATTATGGTAGAAATTAAGGGAATCATTATCCTCACTTTAAGTTGCCTTTCTTTGATGGGTTTGACCCTTATTCATGGCTAAGGAAGGTGGATAGATATTTCCAGTACAATTGCATTCTTGAGCCAGGCCAAAATCTTAAAATTGTTGTGATGTATTTGACTGGTAAGGTAAAATCTTGGTTTTTCTCCTATCACATAAGTAAGGGAGTAGTTTGATGGCATGAATTTCCTGATGAAATAGGTAAGAGGTTCGAAGGGGCTAACAATAGTAAACTCAACTTAATTAGGGAATTTAAAAATATTGAGTAGAAGACACGGTGGATGAATATTTAGAAAGATTTGAAGAGCTTAAGAATTGGGTCTTGATTAGGATTCCCTCTATACCAGAGGAGTTCTTCCTAGAATTTTTTATCGAAGGGTTGAATAAAGAAATAAGGCACATTATTAGAATGTTAAATCCTTTCTCTCTAAGTTGGGTTGTTGATAAAGCTAGGCACTAAGAGAAATTACTAATTGCTTTAGGTAGGAAGGATATGGGGCAGTGGAGTAAGGGGGAAACTCATGTCCCTCAATCATGTCTAAAGGTACATTCCAAGTTCCAAGTAGTCAAAACAACAAATTATTTGAATATAGGAGGTCAAATGGGTTGTGCTATAAGTGTGGTGAGAAGTACCAATTTGGGCACCAGTGTAAACCAAAGCATCTGAATGCTATGACTGCCACTATGAAAAAAAGGGATAAAGAAATCATAGAAGGAAGCATGCCAGAGGAAGGGAGTAATGAAGAGTTACAAATGGGGAAGGTAATGGAAAAAGTTATCAGTCTTAATGCACTATCAGGTACTGAAATGCTCAATCCCACCAGGTTGAGGGGGGAAGCCAAGAAGCACAAGATTACTATTCTATTGGATTCAGGGAGCACCCATAGCTTCCTAGATATTGATACTTCCAGGAAATTGGGATGTGACATTCATCATGTTGGTCCTATGAGGGTCACTGTTGCTAATGGAAATCTAATCTATAGTCAACATTCTTGTCCCAAGTTTAGATGGAGGATTCATGGAATTGAGTTTGAAGACTCCGTGAGGTTGATAAAATTGGGGGGGGGGGGGATGAAATGATATTGGGAGGAGACTGGATGAAGGAACACAATCCTGTACTCTTAGATTTTTTAGAGTAAAAGGTTTAGGTGACTCATAAAGGGAAAAGGGTAGAACTCAGAGGTATGTATCATCAAGGTGAATTACAGAGTATGACAACCAGTGGAGTAAAACAGCTTTTGAAGAAGGGAAAAACTATGTGGGCCCATCTGTTCATAATTACAGCCATATACATGACTGTAGAGGAGACTGTATCAGCTCAACTTCAGGAGGTGCTTGCTGAATTTTCTGATATATTTACAGATCCCAAGAGCCTTCTACCAAGAAGAACCCATGATCATTCCATACCCCTGAAGAAAGAAGCATCACCAGTAAACATCAGGCCTTATAGGTACAGTTACTTTCAGAAGAATGAAATTGAAAAATAAATCACTGATATGCTTAATAGTGGTACAATTCAGCCTAGTCACTCACCATTTTCATCACCAATTTTATTAGTTAAAAAGAAAAATGGTACTTGGTGGTTTTGCATTGATTATATGAAACTCAATAAAATGACGGTCAAAGACAAACTTCCTATACCCTTAGTGGAAGACTTAATGGATAAGCTGCATAGTTCTTGCATCTACTTTAAGATAGATCTTAGAGGTTGTTATCACTAAATTAGAATGAGGGAAGGTGATATACCAAAAACATGGTTCAGAACACATTTAGGCCACTATGAATTCAAGGTCATGCCTTTTGGGCTAACTAACTCCCCTGCCACATAACAAGGGTTGATGAACTTTGTGTTTGCTGCCTAAATCAGAAAGTTTGTGTTGGTTTTTTTGACGATATTTTGGTGTATAGTGCTTCACATGCTGATCATGAAATACATCTGCGAAAAGTGTTAGAAATATTAAGAAAAGAACAGTTGTTTGCCAAATTGTCCAAGTGTTCTTTTGGGCAAGATAGAATAGAGTATTAGGGGCATGTTATTACCAAGAATGATGTTGCTACATACCCTAACAAGATTAAAGCTATGGAAAACTGGACAGTTCCTAAGTCTATCAAAGCACTAAGGGGATTTTTGGGCCTCTCAGGGTATTATAGAAGGTTTGTCAAGTCTTATGGGTTGATCAACAGGCCCTTGACAAATTTGTTAAAAAAAAATGCTTTCCAGTGGTCTAGTGAGGCTGATTTTGCTTTTAAAGAGTTGAAGAAGGTTATGATTACAGTTCCAGTGTTAACACTGGTAGATTTTACTCAGTCTCTTACCATTGAAACAGATGCATGTGCTAAAGGCATTGGGGCAGTGCTGATGCAGAGTGGTAGACCCCTTGCTTAATTCAGTAAATCTCTCTCTTAAAAATATCTGGGAATATCCACCTATGAGAAAGAGTTCATGTCAGTCATTTCAATAGTAGATAAGTGGAGGCACTATTTGCAGGGTGGACCATTTGTTATAAAAACTGATCATCACAGTCTTAAATACCTATTAGAGCATAGGATTATTATAGCCTTGCAACAAAAAGGGCTTACTAAGTTGATGGGGTTGGATTATATAGTCCAGTACAAGAAAGGGTCAGAAAATAGAATGGTTGATACTTTATATAGAAGATTGGAAGAGGAAGTGGAGTGTTGTGCTATTACAATAGCTGATCCCACTTGGATGACCGAGGTGATGATGAGTTATGAGCATGACCTTGTGTGCAAACAATTACTCTTGGAATTGATCACTTCCCAATCAATAAACCACACTGTAGTTTGGCTCAGGGAATAATCAGATATGGGCAGAGAATTTTAGTGGGGAAAGGATCAAACCTCAGGCTCTTTATCTTTGAGGCCTTGCACCAATCCCCTCTGAGAGGGGAACTTAGGATAGAAAGGCACCTACAGGAGAATAAAGATGATATTTTTTTGGCCACACATGAAAGAAGATATCTTCAGAATGATCTCAGAGTGTGATGTGTGTCAACAGATTAAGAATGAGAATATGCATCCTCTGGGGTTGCTTCAGCCTCTACCCATTCCAGAGACACCATGGCATGATATTGCCATGGATTTTATAGAAGGCCTATCCTCTTCAGGACAAAGAAATGCTATATTAGTAGTAGTGGACAAACTAACCAAGTATGGACATTTACTGGCATTGAAACACCCTTTTGCAGCTCAGGATGTGGCTACATTGTTCCTTAACGAAATCTACTGACTTCATAGGTTGCCTAACACTATTGTATCTGATCGGGATTCTGTGTTTACTAGCCATTTTTGGCAGCATCTGTTTAAATCTATGGGTACTAAGTTGACCATGTCAACCTCTTACCACCCCCAGACTGATAGTCAAACGGAAAAATTTAATCGATGCTTGAAATCTTATCTCCAGGCTATGGTCTTTACTAATCTTAAGCAGTGGGTCAAGTGATTACCATTAGCAGAGTGGCGGTATAACACCAACCACCACAGTTCCATCAACACCACTCTATTTTCAGGCCCTTTATGGATATGTTCCACCTCAGGTGCCCATGGGTTCTCTACCCCACTCTATTCGTACCCCAGTTGGCCTACGTTTGGCTAAGAGGCAATAACAATTACAGCAATTGAAGGACAATTTAGTGCAAGCCTAGTCAAGAATGAAGTTTTTCGCAGATAGGTATCATGAGATAGAACATTACAAGTTGGTGACATGTCCTACTTAAAACTACATCCTTAGCGACTGAACTCCATTGAGCTAAGATGAAACTTGAAGCTTAGTGCACATTACTATGGACCTTATAAAATTCTAGAGAAAATATGTGCAGTAGTATACCATTTGGATCTTCCTCCGGGGTCTCAGTTGTATCCCTTCTTCTATGTTTCACAGTTAAACAAACGTGTAGGACTCGATTTGGTAGCTCAACAACAACCTCTTACTTGCGATTCAGACGATCAAATACTGGTACAACCGATGACTATACTCCATCGGAAACCATTTAAGTTGAACAATGCAGTTGAGGTAAAGGTCTTGGTTCAATGGGCGAATTTAGGTCCGGATTCAGCTACTTGGGAGGATTGGGGTTACATTATGAGTCATTTTCCAGCGTTTGTCGACCAGCTCCGACCTTGAGGACAAGGTCGATTTGGACATAGCGGGTTTATAAGGAATGAAATATCTATAAAGAGTGTGTAGAATTGGGAAAGTGAAATGAATTAGTCAGTTGTATAAGTGATTACAAAGGAGGCGATGTGGCAGCTTATGAGCCAAGTGAAACACACATGAGGAGCACGTGAGCCAGTTGTAGAAGTCCACTTAGGCAGTTAATAGATGAATGATGTAGATTAGATCAATCTAAAGGAAATCATCAAACGGTGGAGAGGCGCCTAGTCAACTATATCTACCTAAAAAGAGAATAACGAACTCAAGTTTTGGACTGGTATTCTTTTACCCAAATTCTCTCTTCTTCATCTTCTTCATCTTCTTCTTCTTCATAATTCTCTCCTACAATTCTCCTAACATTATGAATTTCGTCATTACAAGATTGAAGCTTGAGCTTGGAGCTTTTAGGGTTTTGATTGTAATAGTTAGTTGACTTCTTTTCCAATTCGGTTGTAATTGATAGTTGATTCTTAATAAAATTCAGTCCCATTTTTGCATTCAAATTCATTTGTTTTCCATAAAGCGATTAGGTCCATAACATTCAACTCCATTGACCTCTCAAATAACCTACTTTCAGGAGAACTTCCCGATTGTTGGATGGGATTTGATGAACTAGTCATTCTTAATCTAGCCAACAACAATCTATATGGTAAAATTCCCATTTCCATTGGTTGTTTGTTTTCTATCAAATCTCTACAGCTGCAGAACAACAATTTCACTGGCAATCTGCCTACCTCTTGGAAGAACTGCGGAGAATTGAAAATCTTAGGTGTGGGCGAAAATAAGTTGAGTGGAAAAATCCCATCATGGATGGCTCACACTTAACAAACTTGGTTGTCCTAAGTTTGAGAGTCAACAGGTTCAATGGAAGCATACCTCCAAATTTGTGTCATCTGAATCAACTCCACATTTTGGATCTTTCTCAGAATGGCTTATCAGGAGAAATCCCACGATATCTCAACAATATCACATCCTTGCTTCAGAGAAATAGCTCAAGCTCAAGCATTCTTTTCTATTTTGAGGGTTACGGAGGCTCTTATTTTCCTGGTGGAATGTACATGGGAGATGCATTAGTTCAATGGAAAAGCTGTGAATTTGTGTACAATAAAACACTCGGGTTGTTGAAGATCATCAATTTTTCTAGTAATGAGTTAGCTGGAAGTGTTCCTGAAGAAATCGTGGAATTGGATGAGGTGCTTTCGCTAAATCTTTCGCGAAATAGCTTAACAGGAAAAATCATACAAGGAATTGGGAAGATGGAAAAGTTAGAGTCCCTTGATCTGTCTTCACAGGCCAAATTCCAACAAGTCTTGCTCAACTAAATTTCCTAAGTGTCTTAGACTTGTCGAGTAACAACTTGTCGGGGGAAATTCCTTCAAGCACTCAATTGCAGAGTTTTGATCCATCATCATATGCAAGAAACAATCAATTCTGCGGCCTACCACTTGCAAAATGCGCTGTTGCGGATCATAGCAGAATCAACAATCTTGATGAAGACGACAACATTCTGTCGTTTGGGTTTTATGTATCTGTGGGGAGTGGATTCATTCTTGGATTTTGGGGAGTGATATTCACTTTAATCCTCAAGCAATCATGTAGATATGCTTACTTTCAGCTGTTGACCAATGTCGCAAATTGGTTCTTTGTCACAACAATAATGTCTGGAGCTAGCAAACAACCTGTATTGAATATTGAAGGATTAATCGTCCAGAGTCTTGTCATAAGCATATGTGAAACAAATAACTTTTCCCACCATACGTATTAGGAACCTGGTTCCAAGAATCGCAGTAAACAACAAACAGTAAAGTAAAGTGCAACACAAATTTTACCGTGGAAAACCCCTTGCTCAAGGGAGTAAAAAACTACGACCTACACTGTGTAGTATTTTACCACCAATATCCACTAACTTCAAAAGAGTTTTGTTCAAAATTACAACCCCGCAATCCTAGAACCTAGCTCTTAACCCACAACTCAACAATTTACTATAATTTTTCAACCCACTACACGATCACTCCAAGAAGCCAAACCCACTTCTTGTTACAACACCTCACAAACAAGAAGTCAAACCCGTTTCTTGTTTCTCACACTCACAACTAAACAAGGTTCAATAATAGAAAAGATTACAACTCAGAATCTATCCTATTACAAACTTGAAACTCATCAATTTACTCCAACTGATGAACTCAACAAAGACTAATAACTCTAGCCTTCAATTGTCTAAACTTCAATATTCAGCAGTGCAAACTCGAACACAAACTGTGAACCAGGTTTCTGTTTTGCCTTGATAGAGTCCTGCAACAGTAAACCAGGTTTCTGTTTCGCTGTGACAAAGTCCTGCAGTTTTTGTTCCAATTGCTATTGCTCTCAAGATGATAAATTTCGTGAATATGCAATAGGTGCGGCTCTCAATGGTCTGCATGCCATATATATATTGGAGATTCACCATGCCCTAGAATATCACGGACTAGGGCTTTTGCTCCAACTAGAACTTGGTTTCCCATAAGGAATTATGTGATTCCTTTCCTTATAAGGAGATTGCATCATATAAGGAAACTTTGACTCCTTCTTAGACTTTATTTCTCCTTTTTACTTCTTTTCTTATTTGCTCTTTATTTCTTTCCTTCTTTGCTCCTTTATTTGTTTCCTTCTTTGTTCTATTCTTCTTTGCACTTTTATTTCGTGGCTTCAATCTTCCATATTTGTACCTAATTTCCTTGTGTATTCACATCAACTATTCTGGGACCTGGTTCACCTGATACAACATACAAAAGATAACAAGCAGTGAACCAGGTTCTTGTTTGTCAATCATCAAAACTACAAATATGTTCTCCTACTTTCTAACAATTTCCCCCTTTTTGATGATGACAAACAATGCATCATAAATTCCTTGTCCACGCCATATAACTTCCCCCTTTTGGCATCATTGAAAATCAACAACCAAAGAACCCAATGAACATACAATGAGTGCAATATCATTTTAACTCATGGCCACTCGGGCAACACTGTTCAGTACACACTTGCTGACAATAAGGTAAGTCAATCTGAGGATACTAGCCATCTTACACACACAACAAAGAAATGCAGAGAAGGAACACAATGAAGCATACATGTACCAATTTAAGCCCTTAAGACCCCAATCAAAAGTATATCATATCATGAGTATGAGAAAAACACAAGCACAACAAAGAAGTCGGTCAAAGGAGCTAAAGGACATATACTGGGAAAAGGATTACTAAGGCTGAGAAAGAGGAGGTGGAATTTTTTTTTTTTATACCATTGAGCACTTGCAAGATGTAGGTTCAACAATTGAGTAATGAAACCTAATTTTTTATTTTTTTTTCAGAACCTGGTTCAGATATATTTTTTTTTTCCAGAACCTGGTTCAGATACACAAAAATCTTACTCTTCCGGGTTATTTTCATCAAATAACTTCTTCTTGATGACTTTAAAACCCAATTAATAAAGAAACCCAATTAATAAAGAATAGATATGGTTAAAGGACTCATCAAACTTAGTGCAACAATGATGGATTTCGTAACAATAAGGGAACTGATAGTAGTTTGTTCCTAAGAAAGTTGTTCCCCTCAAGAAATGGTTAGTTGTACTTGGAAAGGTGAGGTTACAATTTCGGATTTGAGAACCTGGTTCAGATGTTGGAGGTGGTTAAGACAATGGAGACACTGAAAAAGTGGGGCTAGGTTCCCCCTGAATTGGAGCTTGGGTTATTTTAAGACTGAGGCCCCTTTTATCAACGTAACTTGGGATTGAAGGATGCTCGATAAAAATAATGGAATCTTGGTTCTTTTCTTGGAAGAATTTTTTTTTTTTTTTTTAAAGGATGGATCAGGTTCACCAGTGCTTGAGTTTTACACATACCCAGGAAATACATGCATTGAAAGGGATGGTACATACCTGATTGCAAATAAGGAGCCAAGTTCCCCTTTTGTGAGTTCCTCCTCGATTTCTTGATGCAGTTAATAAGAAAGTAGAGGTAATATCCGCAGACCTTTTAGCCATTGTCAGAGATGTTTCTGAGGTGTGTACCTTTTTTTTATTATCATTATTATTATTATTATTATGTTCACCATGCATATTCTTAGCAGTTGTTCCCCCTATCTCATGTACCTCCTCACTGGTATGAGGATCATCATTGATACTATGAGTTTGATTATTTTCTAGAACTGCTTGGGAACCAGGTTCTGCAAGTGTTGAACATTCGTAATCCTTATCATCATCTCTAGCAATATCAAATCCTTCCTTGTCAACCTGCTCTTCAAGATCAGGATTTTCAAGATTTCCATCCACAAGACCAATCTTTTCATCAGTTTTCTACAGATCCTTCAAGTGTCTATTACAGCTATATTTGAATCAAGTACCCCATTGGATGAACCAGGTTCCTGTTTCATAGTTTCATGGTTGTTGTAAGTGGACCTTCAATATTGAAGCTTTAACTTTCTGACATTCTCCCTATTTTTGATCACTTTGAGCATTGCTTTGCTGAATTTAGTGTTGAGCAACTCATGAACCAGGTCCTTCATAGTTTTTTTCTTTCGGAACCAGGTTTCCAAAATGATTTTATTTCAAGACATTCAGCCAATGTAAACAACATATTGTTTCCTTTTTCATGCATTTGAAAGACGATCAGCAAATTATGCTTCAACCTTTTGTGTCTCTTTCCTTTCCAAAGGCTACATAGCCACCTTGGAAATATGTGAGTGAGAGGAAATTTTTCTAGCATTTCTGTCATGTGTCTGGAGCATACATTATTCAGATACCATGATTTTTTCCTTCCTCTCACCTTCACCTGAAACACTTGTCAAAGATTAGCTTTGGGCACCCAGATTAACTTGGGCCCTTTCTTGTGAATAAAAGGATGAATGATATCTCTTCTAGCCCAAAAAGGCAAATAAGAGGACTGTCTTTTTTGAGCATTTGTATGGTAAGGACCGGATCTCTTCTTAACAAAAATAGAATGATTCATCTGATAAGAACCAGGTCTCTTTTTGACAAATTTGATGTTTTTATGATTTGCCCAGATTTGACCTTGACATTTTTTTCTTTGATGGCCTTCCTTTCCACAGTGAGTACAAAATTTTAATCCAGAAGGATTACCTTGTGAGTACTTGTGTTCTTCAAGTTTAAAACCAATCCCATGTTTAGTGGTGGTTTGACTATCTTGAATTTGAGTTAACAGTGTCGAGCACCTGGTCCACTTTCTGTTGTGTTCTAACTCATCTTTAGTCCTTGCAAGATTTTCTTGCAGCAACCTATCTTTTCAGAAATCTCTTGAAGATTTACAGTCAATTTCTTGATGTCATCTTCCAAGGATTGTTGAAGAGTGGTCCTTGACTTTTTCCTTTAGAAGAAAATTCCTTTAAAGAGTTTTTCAAAGAACAGTTTTCTTCATCAAGAGTTTGAAAGTCCATTCTTAAGGATGCATAATCACTCATAAGTTGATTCTTGTCCGAACAAGCAGAATAATAGGCATCAATAAGAATGGAAGACAAATTTTCAAGTTTTTTCTTAGAAAAGCTTTTGAGTTCAGGTTTAAGATCAAGAAAACATACCTTAGATTCTCCTTGTTTAGCATCATTGTCTGAGTCTGAACTTGCCATGTGTGAAAGTATGGCCTCATTGGAATTTTCTTCCTGCTGTTCATTATCTGAATCAGTAATTGCAACAAGTGCCAGAGTGTCCTCATCATCAGATTCCACCATAGCCAATAGTGACCGATTTTGTGGTTCCTCATCATCAAATCTATCAGAGGAGTTTTTCATTTTAGCACAGGCCCTTTTTACAGCACGATCAGCTTCATGTTGAGTCATCATCCTGTGCGAAGGGAGAACCAGGTCCTTTTGTTCCTTATATTTTTCTGGATTATTTTTGTTGTGCTCCGCAGTCCATAAAGGACAAAATTTGATGAAGTGGTCAGGACTGCGACACTTGATCATCGTTTTCCCTATCATAGTTTTTTGGAACCTAGTTCCTGTTTTGTGAATTCTGGATCTTCCTCATCATCTTCTGAAATTTTCTAGTCATGAGTGCCAAATTTTCAGCTTCAAAGTCTACCTTTTCAGTAACTTTCAGAACCATATTATTTTCCTTTTTGACACCAGTAATTTCACGCTCTTGATTTTTCTTAAGCTCATAGGTTGTCAGGTTTCCGATGAGCTCATCCATGGTTAAGGTGTCCAAGTTACGAGCCTCAGATATAGCTTCGACCTTACTTTCCCATGATTTTGGTAACACACTGAGAAGCTTTCGGATTGCCTTCCCACTGGGAACAACTTCACCAAGTGAGTAAATCTCATTTAGAATTGCTGTGAACCTGGTATGCATCTGCTGAATGGTCTCTCCCTCTTTTATCCTGAATAATTCATATTTCCTGTTTAGTACATCAATCTTGGACTTCTTCACTTGACGGGTACCTTCATGAGCTGTTTGCAAAGTGTCCCAAATTTCCTTTGCAGTGGAACAAGAAGATATCCTATTGTACTCATCGGGACCAATGCCACATATAAGGATTTTTTTGGCCTTCGCATTATTTTAAACGTTGATCTTGTCTTTATCATCTAGTTCCAATCTCCCTTTAGGGACCCGTGTCTTTCCATCTTCACCAAGTTCGGTAGGGATTGTTAGTCCATCCAATACAATGTTCCAGAGATCATGATTCTCTCCAATGATGAAATCCATCATCCTGTTCTTCCACCACCCATAATATTGTCCGTTGAAGAGGGGTGGTCGAATTTGCGAAGCACCTTCCTGAGATGAAGGTGGGGCAGCCATCTGATCCTTTTCAAGGTGTTAACCTTTAATTGAAAAGACCCACTTTGATACCAATTGAAATAAATAACTATTCCCACCACACGTATTAGGAACCTGGTTCCAAGAATCGCAGTAAACAACAAACAGTAAAGTAAAGTGCAACACAAATTTTACCGTGGAAAACCCCTTGCTCAAGGGAGTAAAAAACCATGACCTACACTGTGTAGGATTTTACCACTAATATCCACTAACTTCAAAAGAGCTTTGTTCAAGATTACAACCCCGCAATCCAAGAACCTAGCTCTTAACCCACAACTCAACAATTTACTACAATTGTTCAACCCACTACACGAGCACTCCAAGAAGCCAAACCCGCTTCTTGTTACAACACCTCACAAACAAGAAGTCAAACCCGCTTCTTGTTTCTCACACTCACAACTAAACAAGGTTCAATAATAGAAAAGATTACAACTCAGAATCTATCCTATTACAAACTTGAAACTCATCAATTTACTCCAACCGATGAACTCAACAAAGACTAATAACTCTAGCCTTCAATTTTCTAAACTTCAATATTCAGCAGTGCAAACTCGAACACAAACTGTGAACCAGGTTTCTGTTTTGCCTTGATAGAGTCCTGCAACAGTAAACCAGGTTTCTGTTTCGCTGTGACAAAGTCCTGCAGTTTTTGCTCCAATTGCAATTGCTCTCAAGATGATAAATTTTGTGAATATGCAATAGGTGCGGCTCTCAATGGTATGCATGCCATATATATATTGGAGATTCACCATGCCCTAGAATATCACGGACTAGGGCTTTTGCTCCAATTAGAACTTGGTTTCCCATAAGGAATTATGTGATTCCTTTCCTTATAAGGAGATTGCATCATATAAGGAAACTTTGACTCCTTCTTAGACTTTATTTCTCCTTTTTACTTCTTTTCTTCTTTGCTCTTTATTTCTTTCCTTCTTTGCTCCTTTATTTGTTTCCTTCTTTGTTCTATTCTTCTTTGCATTTTTATTTCGTGGCTTCAATCTTCCATATTTGTACCTAATGTCCTTGTGCATTCACATCAACTATTCTGGGACCTGGTTCACCTGATACAGCATACAAAAGATAACAAGCAGTGAACCAGGTTCTTGTTTGTCAATCATCAAAACTACAAATATGTTCTCCTACTTTCTAACAATATGTTAGGTGTCTTATCTTTGTCTAGCTATTTTGAATTAATAATATCATAAGCATCTGCTAAGTTTCATTACAGAATTACATCTCTGTGTTATTTTAGTCACAAACTTTTATTTTCTGAAGCAGAAATTAAAGACTAAGCTTGCATACAAATCAATTAATTTCCACAGCAGACCAGGTTTCAATAAATAAATTTTACATGAAAAAATGTCAGCTTCTGAAGAAATTGAATGACAACGTTGCATCCATTTTTCGTACAAAAGAGCAGAAACAAAAGGGTGCTCTTACACGAAAACTGAGGGTGTGTTCGGTACGAAGAAAATAAGTAAGTTTCGTACTTATTTTTCTGTGTTCGATATGTAAGCAAAAAATATTATTCTAAAAGCATTGCATATAATCTAGACAAATACTATGTAAGTGGTAAGGTTGAAGATGAGGTGTGTTGAAGGGTGGGAAGGGCACAATCAGTATAGAATGCCACTTGCGGAACTTTTCTTCCCTACGACCTACTTTCACTAGGGAAGTGATTTTCCTTACATTTAAGGAATTTGTTTTTCTAGAGAAAATATTTTCCAAAAGTTTTGACCAAACAAATAACATGAAAAAAATGGAAGATTAGTATTAAGTTTCACAGATTTAAATCAGCTAGGAATTATTAGTATTTGGTTTGACAGATCAAATTTCAGTATCAGTTCATGTTTCATGTTAAAATTCAGGTTGCATGAATTATACTTGAAATTTTGTTTGTGATTACTTTGTGATTCATACATAGATTGATTTGCATTCTTCTAACAAAATCTTGATCCCTTTTTGCTACTTTGACTGTCCTATTTTCTCACATTAATTATTCTCTTCATAATTACTCATGATGCTTGTTGTTTCAGAGGTCTTGATTCAATCACAGATAGAGTAGTCTGTTGCTACATGATCTCCTGTAATGACTCTGTAAACATAGATTTTGTTATCGAATGTCTTATTAAACACACAAAGACAGCAAAATGATGTTAGCTTCCGAGTTATTGGATGTCTCCTGTATAAAGTAGCAATGCGGAAAATTAAGCTGTGTTTGAGATCCCTTACATAATCTACCGAATCTTTTCCAGCTTATCTTTTCTGCTCTTTTGAGCGATCACTAGTTGCAGGGACGTCATTCAATTGCTTGGATAGTTATGTTTTTTCCATCTAAAATTTTTATTTCTTTTAAGTTTGGTAGGTAGTTGAACTTTTTCCTAGTATTAGACTATTCATGTAGACTTCAGTTTGATAGTAGTTTAGAGCACCGAGTCTGTCGTATTAGTAGCCTATTCATGTAGTATTTGGCTTGTGTATCTGATATCATCTATTGTTTACTATGTTTAGGTGACCGCACCATGTGTTGATGTTACAGTTCCTTGCATGTATTCTCCACGCTGCTTTGGTATTAGTAGTCATGTTTCTCTTCACTATCGTTACTACTTTTAATTACTAATAGTAACATAAGATTTGAGGAAGTATAAAGACACCTGAGATATGCTTATGACAGAATGTGGATCACTAATCTGTTAGTACAGATTTTCTGATGCAAAGGACCCATTGGTCTGTCGAACAACTGATCAGCTGCAACAACAATGTTTGAGGAGAACTTGTTGTTCGGTACCTCGTGACCATCTTCAATCTGTGGAGAGACATTATTGTTGTCGCAAAGATCCAAATTGCGATATTACTAAACAACTGAAAGTAGAATCTCTAAATGATTTCTTGAGGATTAAAGTAAGCATCTCTAAGTATATTGGAGTAAGTGATGTTCTTCATATCAACCAAGGAAAATCAAAAGATGAAATGAGAAAAGAACAAGCTATAAAGAAGAAGAGTGTAAAAGAAAGAGTTCAAGATCTTTTGTCTAAGTGTTGATTCAGTTCCCCATAAGCCACGTAAAACACTAATGAGCGTTGATGTTATGTGTGTTGGACATGATCCACACCCTACAATTAATTCCACTTATGGCCAGACAAGGGCACGTGATATGCACAAGGAGGAATATAGTTAGTTAGTAGTGTAGAGATATAGACAAATAAATATAGGACAAGTGTAATTATTATATGCTTTTACCATTTCTTTTATGCATACATAGGATTGTACATATAGGGAACTGGACAGAGATGAATACAACAAGAAAATTTCTTCCACATTTTTTATCAATCTTCTGATTTCCAACATGGTATCAGAGCAGTGACATTTCACGATCCATTTTCCTTGTTCTCCAAGTTTCTCATCACCTCTTTGCAACAATGGTAGAGCTCACTTCTCCACCACCTCTCGGTGATCCCTCTAGCCAATCCTCTGGCTCTAAGGGTGGCAATAGTATAGATCCCAGTCATCCTTTCTATCTTCACTCTTCAGATTCACCTGGTATGAGCTTGGTGAATTTCATTTTTGATAGAAGAGGCTTCCAAGGCTAGAGGAGAACTATACTGATAGCCCTTTCAGCTAAAAATAAGCTGGGGTTTATTGATGGTACCTGTAAAACCCCAAATCCAGATTCATCAGAATATCATCTTTGGAACAGGTGTAATGACATGGTGACTTCTTGGCTGTTAAATTCATTATCAAAAGATATAGCAGATAGTGTAATTTATTCAAAAACTGCTAAGGATCTTTACACTGATCTGGATCAAAGGTTTGGGCAATAAAATAGGGCTAAACTATTTCATTTGCAGAAAGAACTCAGTGATCTTGTTCAGTCTAACACTGATATTGCAGGTTACTACACTAAGATGAAGAGATTATGGGATGAACTTGATTCTCTTAATGCAGAAAACAAATGTAATTGCTCATGTATTTGTGGTGGCAAACTGAAGATGACCAAATCTGTTGAGGATAAAAGGCTCATCAAGTTCCTCATGGGTTTGAATGAAGCTTATGCCCTAGCAAGGAGCAATATACTGATGATCAAGCCCCTACCAAACCTTAATATGCCTACTCTTTACTTTTGCAGGATGAAAACCACAGAGAGGTTAATCTACATAATACTACTGGATCTCTTACCTCTTTTATGGTAGGGAAACAAGCTGGTGCAGTCAATCAAAATCATGGTGAATTTCAAGGTTTTCTTGCAAATCAAGTTTATGCTAATCCTAAGTCTCAGGCTAAAGGTCAAGGTACCTGGGAGGGGAGATTTCCTCAAAAATACCTAGGAAAGAAGTCTATGTTCTGTACCTATTGCAAGAGAACAAATCATATGGTGGATGATTGTCATAGACTGCATGGTTTTCCCCCTGATTTTAAGTTTACCAACACCAAGACCAAGAAACCTCCACCCATGGTTAAGAGTAAGGTTGTTTCAACTGAGGAAGGGGATGTGTTTAACTACAGTCCTACTCAACGAGGTAACATGGACCAATTTCTGACAAAGGAAGAATACAATGAAGCAGTTTGTTTTTACAGGGGAAAAAGAGGTGCAGATTTTCCCATTCCAAATCCATCTTCTCAGTCTATCAAATCAGGATCTGCAAATGCAAGCACTGGTATTTCTTATACACTTGTTTTCACTTCTCTATCCTCTATGAATTCCATCTCCTGGATCATTGATTCAGGAGCTTCTGAGCACATGTGTTTTAATTCTTTAGTTTTCAGCTCTTTGACTCCTTTACCTTCCTCTATGCTTATTATTCTTCCTAATCACACTCAAGTCAATATCACTCATAAGGGCACTGTTTCACTATTTACTGATCTCACTCTTGACAATGTTTTGTTTGTACGTTCTTTTAAGTACAACCTATTATCAGTAGATAAATTTATCAAGCAATTTCAATCTAGTCTCCTATTTACTCCTACTGGCTGTCTTTTGCAGCTCCCTTTTCTGAAGAGGGCACAAGTTTTTGGTGAGGCTAAGGAAGGACTTTTCCTACTCCATCCTAATAGGGGTCTTCATAAACATTATTTTCAAAAGTCTGAGTCTATTTTAGGTTCACAAAATTTTAATTCACTAGTTTCTATTTCATTGTCTGTTCCTATTTCTGTTAAATCAAATTCTGATGTAGTGCTTTGGCACAAAAGATTGGGGCATTTGCCTTTTCATGCAATGAAACACATCATTTCTATCAAATTTCCTTCTTTCTCTAAATGTGCTTGTGATGTTTGCCCATTAGCAAGGCAATCTAGACTATCCTTTCCTATTAGTCATATCAAATCAAAGAAAATTTTTGAGCTTATTCATATAGATACTTGGGGTCCTTTCAAGGAGCCTACTCATGATGGTTCTAAGTACTTTCTCACTATAGTTGATGATTTTAGTTGAGGTACTTGGACATACTTGTTGAAAACTAAAAGTAATGCCTTCCCTGTTCTTAAGAATTTTTTGGCCATGGTGGAAAGGCAATTCAATCTCAAAGTTATGATTATCCGATCAGACAATGCTTTAGAGTTGGGGGGCAGTTTAGACAGTTCCTCTTTTCTTTCTACTCATGGTATCATTCATCAGACTTCTTGTATTTCCACTCCACAACAAAATGGAGTTGTGGAGAGGAAACACAGACATTTGTTAGAAGTTTCACGAGCCCTTTTCTTTTAGTCTAAAGTCCCTATTCAATTTTGGGGAGAGTGTGTCCTTACTGCTACCCACCTCATTAATAGAATCCCCTCTAAAGTACTTAATGGGAAAACCCCTTATGAATTACTAAACCATTTGGTTCCTGATTATGAGAGATTAAGGGTCTTTGGTTGTTTGGTCTATGTTTCTACTCTTGCTCACAATAGGGGAAAATTTGAACCTAGAGCTAGACCATGTGAATTTCTAGGCTATCCAGACAACCAGAAAGGTTTCAAATGTTTGGACCTAAACACTTATCACATTCTCACTTCTAGGGATGTTCATTTTCATGAAGACATTTTTCCTTTCCATTCTCTCCCTTCTGATTCTCCTCCTATATTCCCCCTTTCTTCTCCTGGTTTTGATTATGATCCTCATGATGATCCTGATCCTTCTATCCAACCCTCTCCTCCCTTTTCTCCTCCTTCCTCACCTCCATCTACTCTCTCTACTTTAAGTTCTCCCTCTAATGTCTCTCCCATTTCTCCCTCTCTTCCTCCTCCTACCTTACCTACCAGGCCTATGAGGAATCACAAGAAACCCAGCTATTTAGATGACTACATCTGCAACAATCTCATTCTCACTAATGTCACCAAGGCTTGTTTCACTACCCCTGTTCATCTTCCTTTTTTCTCCTTTTCTGCTTTATCACTACCAAATCAACATATTCTTCACTCCATTTCCAAAATCCAAGAACCTACTAGCTATGCTCAAGCTGTTAAACATGATGGCTGGAGAAATGCCATGTCTAAGGAACTAGAGGCTCTTGACAGAAACAAAACTTGGAATATTGTTCTTCTTCCTCAAGGGAAGAAAGCCTTACCTTGTAAGTGGGTTTACAAGGTCAAGCACCTCTCAGATGGTTCTGTAGATAGGCTTAAGGCTCGGCTTGTCATAAGAGGTGATATTTAGAGAGAAGGTATCGACTACAATGAGACCTTCTCTCATGTGGTTAAAATGACTACCATTAGGTGCTTACTTGTTGTGGCTGCTAAGAAATGTTGGCCTATTTATCAACTTGATGTAAACAATGCTTTCTTGCATGGTGATTTGCAAGAAGAGGTTTACATGAAGTTTATTGCAGGCCTTACTCCTCCTAGTCCTACCCATGTCTGCAAACTCAGGAAATCCCTTTATGGGTTGAAGCAAGCTTCACGGCAATGGTATGCTCGGCTTGCAGGTGCTCTCAGTTTCAAAGGTTTTTCATCTTCTCTCAATGACTACTCCCTATTTTTCAAGCAATCAGGGGACTATATCACTTTATTAGCCGTTTATGTTGATGACATTGTCATCACTGGCAATAATTCAACAGAGATTTCAGAATTAAAACACTTTCTCAATTCAGAATTTTGTCTCAAAGACCTCGGACATTTACACTACTTTCTAGGTATTGAAATCCTACAGGAACCACATGGTATTATTATGAGTCAAAGAAAGTTTACACTGGACTTACTCTCTGAGTATGATTGCTCTCATGTTAGCAAAGTCTCTTCTCCTTTGGATCCTTCAGTTAAGTTGGCAGCAGATTCTGGTTCGTTACTTGATGATCCAACCTTTTATAGACGCCTTGTCGGGAAACTGAACTATTTGACCCACACTCGCCCAGATCTCTCCTATGCCGTCCTTATTCTTAGTCAGTACATGCAAAGCCCTCGTCTTCCTCACTACGCAGCTGCTCTTCGAGTGCTTCGTTACCTACACGACAACCCCAGTCAAGGTCTTCTCCTCAACTCAGATCCATCTCTTTCTCTCCTTGCTTTTTGTGATGCTGACTGGGCCTCCTGTCCTGATTCTCTTCGCTCAGTGAGTGGATTCTTTATTAGCTTGGGTGGATCTCCCATTTCTTGGAAGTCCAAAATGCAAATCTCTGTTTCCCTCTCCTCTGCTGAGGCGGAATACCGGTCGATGAGGCGAGTGACTGCTGAAATCACGTGGTTAGTTTGTTTGTTGTCCGATCTATCCATTCCACCTCCATTACCGATTCTGGTTCACTCCGACAGTAAGGCGGCTCTTCACATTGCCCGCAACCGGGTATTTCATGAGCGCACAAAACATGTGGACTTAGATTGCCACTTTGTGCGGCAACAATTTCTTTCCGGCTTAATCTCTCTCAGCTTTGTCCCATCCACTTCTCAACTTGCCGATTTTTTTACAAAACCCCTATCCGGTACTTCTCACAGATCTGCACTTGACAAGTTGGGTGTTGTTTCACTACCCTCCAACTTGAGGGGGGATATTGGAGTAAGTGATGTTCTTCATATCAACCAAGGAAAATCAAAAGATGAAATGAGAAAAGAACAAGCTATAAAGAAGAAGAGTGTAAAAGAAAGAGTTCAAGATCTTTTGTCTAAGTGTTGATTCAGTTCCCCATAAGCCACGTAAAACACTAATGAGCGTTGATGTTATGTGTGTTGGACATGATCCACACCCTACAATTAATTCCACTTATGGCCAGACAAGGGCACGTGATATGCACAAGGAGGAATATAGTTAGTTAGTAGTGTAGAGATATAGACAAATAAATATAGGACAAGTGTAATTATTATATGCTTTTACCATTTCTTTTATGCATACATAGGATTGTACATATAGGGAACTGGACAGAGATGAATACAACAAGAAAATTTCTTCCACATTTTTTATCAATCTTCTGATTTCCAACAAAGTAAGCATCTCCAAATTGTGACATTGCTATACACAATTCTAATTTTGTGATTGGTCATGCCCAAAACTCCTTCTAAAAGGATAAGTGGTCGCTGCAAATATAATCCGATTTTTAAGTTTGGCGTCGAATGCAACAGAAAACTAACGTTAGCTATAACTGTTCAACATAAGGAAATAAGTTGGAACAATTTTTTGAATTATGAAGTTTATGATTATTTTTTTAAAACTAATTAATTAGAAAATACTAAAGAAATAAATCATCTATAGAAGAGGATGAAGTTGGAAACAAGATTAAGGAGGCCTAGGGTTATGATTTTCCCAATTATCAGAATCTTTCTCACTGCGTTATTTATAATCTCGTCTATTTATTCTTTACTAATCGTGAGCACTCTATTCACAGCAATTCTCTCTCGAGTAATTACAATAATTTACTAGACATATTCTCTCGAATTATGCTATAAGTTGCACGTTCTTACTACTCACTAAGATCACGTCAATGTTTCATTATCTCTAAATCCTCCTTTAAACTCCTAGTATTGATCTCTCATATACCTAAGGAGTGGTGTTAGTCAACAATAACCTAAATATGAATTTTCTCTCGAGAAATACATAATAAATAGACACATCTAACTGATGTTCATTCGATGAACCAAAACAAGAACATAGTTGAATAAGTAGCGAAATTCAAATGCTAAAATATATTAAAGTGTAACAAGAATTCATCTTTCCCTGTTTGAAGAAATTTAATTTATTTTCATGATATCTTTTAGTGTTTGATTTCATTAAAAATACCATTTAGTTAATAATTTAGAATGAAAGCTTTTATAATAATTTCACATTTCATATATTCTATTTTAGAATGCACGTAAGAGTGGAAGATCCCACAAAATGTTATCCTAATTAAATAAGCTAAGCATAACTATTAAATTAGGTAAGATCAATTGATTTTTATACTCAATTTACTTTCTCATACATAGATTACAAGAAAAGATATTCTTGGTAAGAAATTTATAGTTACTATACTCAATTTACTTTCTCATACATAGATCACAAGAAAAAATATTTTTGGCAAGAAATTTATGCCAAAGAGAATTCCTACCATACTTTTAAGTTTGATCAGATTAAGAAAATCTCTTCCACTACTATTTATACATATCATTTGATAGCCAAATGCTTCATCCAAGCAAAAGAAACTAAAAGTTTCACAAGTTCTTTTGACTATGGCATCAACATCATCAACAACAAGAAGAGAGATCAAGAGGATGTTGACACTAAGAACAGTTGACAATGAGGAATTTTATCTAGAGGAGTCATTTGCATTTAAGTCTGAACTCATCAAGAATATGGTGAAAGAGGAAGGCATGTCCATCATCACACTGCCCATCATTGTCAAGAGAAAGGCACTTGTTACGATCATCGAGTACCTCAAGAAGCATGCTGAGTTGACTACCTCAGATGAAGAATTCAAAATTTTCAAGAAAGAGCTTTTGAATGGTACCTTATATGAACTGTGTTACATATTAATATCGGTGGATTATTTAAAAATAAATGATTTGAAAGAAATCTTGTTGTGTACTATTAAGGGCAAAAGTGTTGATACTATTAGAGGGATGCTCAAGATTAAAGATGATTTGACTCATGAAGAAATAATTGAGAAAATGAAGAAAGATGGTTGGGCTGGCCTTCATGAGTGATGAGAATGATCACATTACAAATTAGGGGTTTCTTTTAGATGATATTTGGTGAAGGTTTTTTTATCTTTTATATAAGATTTTATGTTAAGAAAAATGTAGAAGCAAAAATATTATATCAAATAGTGAAAGGTATTTGATGGTATTTTATTTCTTGAAATAATTTGTTTGGTCAATTATTATGCTATAACTATTTTTCTTTTTGTGTTGATTCAATTGATGTTGCGCATAGTAAATTTATTTCTTGTACCTATTTGCAATATTGTTTGCTTTTTGAATCAGAACTTTATATATGTTAAGAAAGGTAGAACTAAAAATATTATCTAAAATAATTAACGGTGTCTGAGAGTTTATATCTGTTCATTAAATTTTTTGTTCGATCATCTACATTTCATATAATTATTTTTTGTCTTCGTGTTAGTTTGATTGATATTACTCATAATCGATGGATTAGATTTTTTTTTCTTGTACGATCGAAAAAATATCATTTGAATTTTGATACTAGAAAAAGTTTGTGCTGATAAAAGAGGTAGAACTATGTTGCAACATTAGGCAGATTCAAAATTTAAAGTTTATGGATTTCTTCATCTTTTTTTTTTTAAAGTAAATCCACTGTGCGAGGTGCCTTGGGCAATTTTTTTTTTATCTATATAATAAAAGTGAAACTCAAAGAAAAAAGTAAAAGTAAGAAGAGCTATGCCTTACTTTACTAATTCCATGAAGAAAAAAATCCATATGCATGTAAAAAATAAGAAGAAGAAAGAACTTAATATTCTAAGATCATCACAGAGTTTATAACACACTCTATGATGATATTACAAATTATAATGCTTAAATAGCAAAAAATTAAAATAATCAAGAATGTAGAGTCAAACCCTTGTTTCTTTAGAATTGTGAAATCTTCAAGGAGATGTTGCCCAATAAAAATCAGATTCTTTATCTTGTCTTCTTCCTTCAACCGTTCCAAAATTTCTTGATACTTCATCAATTCTTTTTGGATATATTGGACCTTGTTGATGTAGGTGAACCTTGTCTCATTTTATTTGCCTTATTAAAACAACCTCCTCAGACACTTTACCATCTCAAATATGCTTTCTTCCATGAGTCTTGTGTTTTAAGACCTCTCCTTTGCTGCCTAAATTAAAGATATTCATCCCTAGACACATTAGCAAAATATTCATCCAATACTTCATTCTCATCTTCTTCATCAAATATATTAGAGGCCAAATTACTATAAAAAGTTTTCAATGGTCTTCCATTAAAGCTCCAGGCTCATATACCCCTTGACCACTATTTCAATGGGTTTTTTCACCGACTTCAAATTAATATACAATAATAAATGATTCACAATCAAATATTTATAAGCGTGTGTGAAGGACATTTTTAGCGCTTTTTGTTTTCAAAAAATATCTTCGTCTTTATTCTCTCTTTGCCAATACATTCTCCCCCATACACCATCATCCCACCGATGTTGTCACCAACACCATCAATATCACCATCAGTCCATCACTAGAATAATCATATTTTTTTAAAAAAATTCAAATCTGGAAATCACTATCACCACTATCTCTCTCTTTTTTCTTTTTAGTACTCCCTTGATCTGTTTCAAATTGATTGATCTATTTTGACTTGGTAAGTAGTTTAAGAAAGTAACAAAGATTTTTGAATCTTGTGGTCTTAAATTAAGGATATGTCAAATGTACCAAAATGTCTTTTAATCTTGTGGTCTTAAACATGTCATGTTGAAAATTGAAATTAAAGAGTTTCTAAAAGGGAAATGGTCAATCTTTTTTAAATGAGTTAAAAAGAAAAGTGGGTCAAACAAATTGAAACAGAGATATAATATATACGTACACTCCAAAATATCATTATTGAAGTTATATTTTACACTACCTTTATCAATATGTATTTACCAATACAACAAATCAAAAGAGTTAGTCAGTGGCTTTAACACACGAATGGAATGGACAATATAAATGGAGTGCATGTTAGCTTTTCATTGACTAAAAAAAAGTGATATTTTTCGAACTACTCCCATAAAGTTTAGGAATCATTCTGTATATTCTCTTTTCTATTGCATAATATCCATGCATATTCTTCTCCTCTATAAGACTAGTTGGTATTTTTCGTGTTACGCACGGGCTTAATGTTAATACTCGAAATTTCTAAGATATGCATAATTATGTCATTTATTATTGAGAACCTTCATTTTTTTGAGTTGATATATTCTTAGATATGCAAGCATTAATTTAGTAAGATCAATGAAATTCATATAAGAATATTTTAAGTTGTTAATTATTGTGATTTAAAATACTTTTAATGAAATTTCTAAATATAACAATAAATTAGAAAGAAAAGTAAGACAAACAAATTGAAACGGAGAGGAGTACAATTTTTTTCGATATAAAAATATTTTAAGTTGTTAATTATTGTAATTTATAATATTTTATGTAATTTTCAAATACATTATAAATAAAAAAGGAATAAATAAATTGACACGAAGAAGAGTACAAGATTTTTTGAAGTGGGGCCCGCCGAAGCAGGCATGTCGACGGAGGCGTGCCTGCTTTAGCTGCTACCACTCTTATTTCTTATATAGGATAAAGTGGGAGTGGAGCTGCACAAGCAGACTCCACTCCGTCCACATACCTGCTTCAACGGGCCCACTTCAAACTCTTCTCTGTTTTAATTTATTTGTTTTACTTTCCTTTTTAATTTATAATATATTTGAAAATTATATTAAAAGCATTATAAATCTCAATAATTAACAACTTAAAATATTCTTATATCAGAAAATTTGTACTCCTCTCTGTTTCAATTTGTTTATCTTATTTTCCTTTTTAATTCATTATTATATTTAAAAATTACATTAAAAGTATTATAAATCACAATAATTAACAACTTAAAACATTCTTGTATGAATTTCATTAATCTAAATAAAATAATGTATGCATATCTAAGAATTTATCAACTAAACAGATGAAGGTTCTCAATTACAATAAATGATAAAATCATGCAAATTTTAGAATTTTCAAATATCAACATTGGGCTTGTGCGTAGCACGGACAATAGCCAACTAGTATACCTATAGTCTATAGAGTAAGAAACATTTTTGGAGGAGCGATATATATATCAAGGCAGAGTCAGAATTTAAAACCTATGAATATTGAATTCTATTTTCTTAAGTTATTGAGATCTAATTAAATTAATAATCCATATATATTTGATAATTTTGAAGAGAAATACAAAATTTGGATCAAATTTATGAAATTGTTATAGAAATTAAAACTATTGCTAAAGTAAATAACAAGAAGCAAAGAGATAAAGGGAGAACTACTAATTATATTACTTTTCTCACTTTTGTACATTTGTAACTTGATAAAACAAAGGTTATTTATAAATCAAGCATGCACCACCACTTGGGTAAAAGAGATATCAAAATTACATCTGACTACTTGGTCACCAAGTTGGAATTTAAGTAACTTAGCAACTAAGTTTGCTAGTCACTATGTTGGAAAAGCAACTTAGCAAATAAGTTTGCTGCAATGCATAAGCTACATAATCATTTATCTATTTTTAGAATAGAAATTTAACTAAAATCTATAACTGACACTCTAGCTTTCGGCCCTCTCAATACATGAGTAAATCAGGTATCTAGCTGTAATTTCGATGATGGCTATAAAGCCATGTCTTTATGCCATTGTAAGCTGACTAATTATTATCCAAAGATAAGTCACTCTTCAAAGTTGTAAAGTTTAAACGAGAGTGTCTAAGGTTCACTCAATTAAGTTAAATAGTAAGGGATAAAATAAACTAAGGGTGTCAAGTGGGCCGGGTTGACCCGGTACCGGCCCACTAAGCCATCGGATCGGACTTGACCGGACCCGGTATAGGTAGTGGGCCTGGGGGGTTTTTAGGGGGCTGGGCCGGACACGGTATTGAAACCGGTGGACGGCCCAGTTAGAAAACCGGACCGGGTCCACCGGTGCACCGGCCCGGCCCAGTAACATTTTTTTAAAAAAAAAAAAAAAAAAAAATTAAACTGGGCCGTTGGGCCCCAGCCTGCAAAGGTTGTTTTGGTCCGTTGAGGCCCAACGGCCAAACAACCTTTTTAGGCTTTAATTTTTAAAAAAAAAAAAATCAAAAGTTTTTTTTCCTATAAATACATGCCATTTCAAAAAATATTTCCTACAATCTCAATTCTCATTCTCTTATTCTCTCTCAAATTTGCTAAAATTATCTCTTAAAGTGTTCTATATATTTTATTATTTTGCAATTACAAATACTACGTTGAAGTTTCCAAAAGTACTCAATTGACCAACTTTCGAGTACTTCAAAAATTTGGTATTATCGTTCCATCTCTTACTTTTAATTTTTAATTAGTGTATTATTTGTTGAATATTTATTTGGATTTTTTTTGTGTTTTTTGAATAATTGTTAGTTTAATTGGTAATATGGATAAATTAAGGAAAGTCGGTAAAAGTGTTAGAAATTTTTGTCCCGGAAGTGGTAGTGGTAGTGGTAGTAAGAAACAAATTGGTTCCGGTAGAGGTAGTTCAAATACTCGATATACTCGTGTGCCTCCAGTATCAATTAGCGAACCATTTGAGAATGAAATACGTGTAGGTGCTCACGATATGAATTATTTTGAGGCTCAAGAAAATTATGGTATAGAAGAAGAGAATGAAGTAGACTCTGTTGATTTAGATGAAAATGATGATGATGTTGATGTTACACCCGAATCTGGTAATGTTAATATTCAATCTGAATCGGTTAATCTTCCTCCCCTTCCCCCTGTAAGATCTCGTAAAAAAACTAGTGTTGTGTGGAATTTTTTTACCCGAATAGAAGGAACCACTAAGGTTGAATGCGATCTTTGTCAGGCAAAATACGAGCATAAGACCGGGGGTAATAAAGGAGGTACGGGTCAGTTGTCGAGACATTTGAAGGAGATCCACCCAATAGAGCTAGCTCAGGTAACTGGTGGTGGGACAGTTGGGGGCCCAAGTCAAATTAGATTGAACCCAAAAACCGATCAATTAGTTAAGAATTATAATAAAATGAAGGATCGTGAAGAAATAGCCAAAATGATAGATGTGAGTTGTTTGCCTTTCTCTTTTGCTTCTTCTGAAGCTTTTATTCATTATATTCAGGCAATTTATAATCCTATGTTTGAGGGTATTCCTAGAAGTACTTGTCGGTCCGATATTTTTAGACTCCATGCACAATATGTTTACTATTTATCTGCATTATTAAAAAATCTTTCATGTAGAGTTGATTTAACTTCTGATCTTGGTCGTGCTATTAATAAAAGTGATTATTTAACAATTACTTGTCATTGGGTAGGTAGTAATTTTGTTATGCAAAAACGTATTTTAGCATTTTTGTATGATGAAGACCGTAGACACACTGAAAAATTTATTTATGAATCTATTACAAAAGTTGTAAGATACTATGGTATTGACCGTAAAGTTTTATGTATATCTTTTGATAATGCATCTAACAACAACGCTGCTATTGAGTTGTTAAAAACTGAACTTTCTCCACCGTTACCCGAAATATTTCATGTTAAGTGTGCTTGCCATATATATAATTTAATTGTAAAAGATGGTCTTGCTTTTTTTGAGCCTGCTATTGAAAAAGTTAGACTTGCAGTTGGCTTTATTCAAGAAAATAATAGAAAAATTAGACTTACCGAATTTAAAAGAAAATGTCAGAAAAATGGACTTAGACCGAGATTAATGCCTGAAGAAATAGATGTTAGATGGAATTCTATGTATGATTTCTTAAATACTTGCAATATTTATAAAGTTCCTATTACTATGACTTTTAACCAATTTGCTAGTGATTTTCTCGATTGTATGTTACAAAATTCAGATTGGGCTGAAATTGATGATATTGTTAATTTTTTGCAAAAATTTTATCTAGCTACGGTTGAATTTTTTGGAGCTTATTATCCTACTGTTTGTAATATTTTAGCTTATTTAGCCGACATTTCTTTATTGCTTAACGAGTATAAGTCTAAACCAGGTTACAAATATGCTATTGAGGCAATGATTGATAAATTTAAAAAATATTTTTTTCCGCTTCCCCCTATTTTCTTAGTTGGTGCTATAATAAATCCATGTATGAAATATAATACTATGTCCGAATTTACTTCTCTTATTTATTCTGCTTTAGGAGTAAAAGCTAATGAAGAACCTTCTTTGTTTACGGCTATGTCTGATGCGAATAGTTACATGAGCACATTATACAATCATTATGCTGATTTACTTGACAATGCTTTACCGTCACACATTACACCGACCCCCGCTCCCCATCCTTCTGAGAAACCATCATCTTCTAAAAGACAGGCACATAATATGTCTGCTTATTGTGTTTCTGATCTATCTGTTTGGAATAGATTGCAGCCTTCATCGCATAGAACCGTAAGTCGGGAAGAGCTTAAGTATTATCTTATGCAACCTACAGAGGATCCTAGAGGTAGAATCAACACGCTGGAATGGTGAAAGAATAATGAAAGAAAATATCCTGTACTTTCAATGTTAGCTAGAGATATATTGAATGTTCCAATGTCAACCGTTGCATCAGAGAGCGCTTTTAGTCAAGGACGGCAGCAGATTGGAGACAACCGACACTCATTGGGAGGCAATGCCATGAATGTTTTAGTTTGCCTTAGAGACTGGATTAGAGCAGAACAAAGAAATCAAGGAATGTTCGTGGACCCGGAAGATGAAGAAGATCTTGAAGAAATAATGACTTCAAGAGAGAATTCAGCACAATCAAGTCCAATGCATGGCTTTAGTGCCATTGATTTTGACAATCCACAGCCAATTCCCGTTAATGTTAACAGGCGTGAATTGGAAAAAATGATGAAAAATTTGTAGAATTTACAATTAATCAATTGAATTTTCATTTTTCAATTTAACTTTGTGAAATTAGTGAAATGTAATTGCAACCTTGTAACTTGTAAGTTTTCAAACATTTTGCAATCAATCAAATATTAAATTCATTTACTCTTTATATATTTTTTCCATTTAAAATTTAAATTGAATATCTTGTATGAATTCAATACTTTTAATATAATAGTATAAAAGTATATGTTGTTGAATATTGTATATATGTATGTATGTTCTTTAAAATAGTATATATTGAATGTCAATACATGTGTATATTTTTTAAAATAGTATATATTGAATGTATATTCTTTAAAATAGTATATATATGTATGTATATTCTTTAAAATAGTATATATTGAATGTAAATACATGTGTATGTTCTTTAAAGTAGTATATATTGAATGTATATATTGAATGTATATATGTATGTATATTCTTTAAAGTAGTATATATTGAATGTACATACATATGTATGTTCTTTAAAGTAGTATATATTGAATGTATATATGTATGTATATTCTTTAAAGTAGTATATATTGAATGTATATATGTATGTATATTCTTTAAAGTAGTATATATTGAATGTACATACATATGTATGTTCTTTAAAGTAGTATATATTGAATGTAAATACATGCGTGTATTTTTTAAAATAGTATATATTGAATGTATATATGTATGTATATTCTTTAAAGTAGTATATATTGAATGTACATACATATGTATGTTTTTTAAAGTAGTATATATTGAATGTATGTATGTATATTCTTTAAAATAGTATATATATGTATGTATATTCTTTAAAATAGTATATATTGAATGTAAATACATGTGTATGACTGTATGTTCTTTAAAGTAGTATATATTGAATGTATATATGTATGTATATTCTTTAAAGTAGTATATATTGAATGTACATATATATGTGTATATTCTTTAAAGTCGTATTCTAAGTAGTATTATATTAAAAAAAAATCAAAGTTCAATTTTTTTTTTTAGTCGGGACCCGGCCCGGCCCGGCCCATGTAAAATGCATTAATGGGCCGGTGCTGGGCCGTTTGGGCTTTAATTACTGTTGGTCCCAGACCGGCCCGACCCAGTTAGAGTGCAGACCTGACCGGACCCGGCCCAAGCCCGGTAAAAAATACCGAACCGGAGCCGGGTTGACCCGGCCCGGCCCGGTTGACGGGTTTAAAATAAACTTCTCCCCGACTTATTCAAAAATTCAGAAAAATATTACTTAAAATTTTGCGGGATCCTATGACATGCATGGTTAGTCGTGAAAAAGAGCGGAAAAAGATGTATGAGAAATAATTTGATTTGAACTTAATTTTTCGGATAAACTCGAGTTACATTATTTGAATAATGCTTTAGGGCGAAGATTCTTATTATAATTCTTATACGTATGATATTCAATATAGTTGGGATAGTCATATTAATAGTTGCGTCGATAATTATTATTAGTCTCAAATCTGCATAAATACTTCCATTTTTGTTGTGCTTAGTCTTAATGAGATTGATATATTGATAATAGTGATGATATTTATGTTGGTGATAATATTGATCGTGACTTTGATACGGAACTGAAACTTCTAACTGAAATAAATAGGCTAATTGAGAATATGATTTCGAAAATAGACTGATGTTATATCACCCTTCAATTTGAATTAATATATCTCCTTGTATAATATGGATCCCAAACATTTATGAATGGTGATGTAAATGAGTCGAATGATTTATCTCTCGCTCGTTCTATTATAGTAAGCCATTCAAAGATTGTGAAAGATGTTCTACTAGATTCTTCCACAAAAATAATGAAGTTAGCTTCTGCTTAGCAATTCAGAATATGGGTCTCTAGGATTCTTTCCTCAACTGGCATAGAAGGTAATTTCTTTTCCTTTTTTTTTTTTGGTTAAAGAAACCCCTTTTTAATTCCCTCTTTTTTTGATGATCTTGAAAATTTCTATAGAATTGGATTCTATTGAGTTTTGTGTGAAGGGTTTATTTGAGTGGGGGTGGGGGCTTAGTTTTGAGTTAGGGAAACACTAATATTCTTTCTACTATACTATAAGGGGCTTAGTTTTGAGGCAGGGAAACACTAATATTCTTTCTACTATACTATAAGAGGGAGTTCGCCAGCTGAAGCAGGCAGCAGATCAACATGTCTGCTTCAGTATTTTTAAGGGCATTCTGGTCATTTAAATTGAAATAATTGCATTGGTGGAAAATTTTGTTTGATGTAGATTCTTTCTCATATTTTTCCTGTGCAACATTTTTGCCATTTTTGATTCGTTTTTTATGGTGAAAAGTATCCTTCGTGTGGATCCCAATGTTAAGTATTTATTCTTCCCTTCCATGTTTTCCTCTTTTGATAGTTTGCCTGCCACTTTTTACTTAAAGCATTCATTATCATCTCTTCCTTCTAATTATTTTCAACCCATAACTTTTGCTAATACTTATCTAAACATTGTTTACTTAAATGTATTACTATTAATTTAACGTATAGAAGAAATTAAATTTTTGTTTGATTATTATCATTATAATGTGAACTCCCTCTTATAGTATAGTAGAATCATGAAAAGTAGATTTGAATTGTAAATTTTAATTTTTTACTTAATATTAATAGAACAAATTCGATTGTAGAATTGTACCATTATCGACACTTTATTTATGTCAATTTATGTGAACCCTATTTGACTACACACAAAATTTAAGAAAAAAACATTTGCCACTTGTAATTTCAAACATGTCATAAATATTTATGTGATTATAAATCATTTTATATTAAAAATAAAATGAGAAGTTTAAAGCTTAAATTTTTTCTACATATCAAAAAGTTTAATTCTTTTTGAGGCAAAAAAAGGTATATCTTGAAAACAAGGTATTTTGAGTTTTCATTATTTCATCCATTTTAGCCTAAATTTTGTTCAATTAATTGTTGAGCTCTATTTGGGGTATATAATTTATCGTAATATACGTTTTGTTAGGGAAGAAAAAGGAATATTAAAGTGAGAAAAATATTTTCTTCACTATATTTATGTTAGACTAGTAAATGTCACCTAGAAATAAAATATAGAAAAAAAGGAAATTAAAGGAGAAAACCTAATGTAAATTGCCAAAAAAAAGAGTGGAATGTAGTCGAAGAATGTAAATTGCCAAAAATAAGAGTAGAATGTAGTCGAAGAATAAAACTAACTAAATTAACTCTTTTTCCTACTCCCCTGATTTCACCAAGTGTATGATTCAGGTGGTGGATTTTTCTTTTGTTTGGTGGATGGACAGAGGAGATTCAAAATTTTAGGAAAAAGGTTAATTTAGTTAGGTGGGTTTGGGTCGGGTTAAATGGAGAAAATGGGTAATTTATTGAAATTGGTATTTTTGATGGATTTGGGGAATTCATCCAATAGAGGGGTAATTTTATTAAGTTTCGTAACGGTAGGGCTATAATTGGCCCGATATTATAATGAAGGGTAAACTTAATTAATAAATGAAAGCAGAGGGGTACTTTTGACCCTTTTCCCATCAAATAATACATGTTGAATCCTATATCTTTTTTCAAAGACAATCTGTTCATCTTTATTTTAACATGATAAAGATCAAAACTTTAAGAGGAAACTTTTGCAGATTGAAATTTAATAAGCTGTCATACATTATTTGGAACAATAGGCTGAGGGGTAACTTTTTTCATTTTTGCCTTTTGGGACACTTGACATTTCTCATTTTGGCTTAT
This sequence comes from Capsicum rhomboideum, assembly GCA_031232105.1. Lineage (NCBI taxonomy): Eukaryota > Viridiplantae > Streptophyta > Magnoliopsida > Solanales > Solanaceae > Capsicum > Capsicum rhomboideum. Next base: position 157,845,573 of record CP124714.1, read on the forward strand.
CTATTTAGTTGATACTTCCCTAGTAATTGACTGATGAAATATTTTGGAGAGAAAAACTGATGAAAGATGTGAATTAGGAATACTGAATTAAGTATTTGCTCTTAAAACTACCAGTAATGCTTGCTGGTTTCAAATTCTGATGTTTCTTAAGAGCAGCCCAGTGTACTAAACTTCCCGCTATGCGAGGGGTCCGGGGAAGGGAAGGACCACAAGGGTCTATTGTACGCAGCCTCACCTTACATTTCTGCAAGGGTTTGTTTCCACGTCTTGAACCTATGCCTGATCACATGGAGGCAACTTGACCAGTTACTCAAATTCTGTTGTTTCATTTCATTATAATGCTTGATAGAATGTCATTGTCTCATTCAGACAACGTCATTGTACAATTTTCTGTATAGAACCAGTGGAATTCCCAACTGATATGGATTTTCCTGGAACTTGTGTACCATGCTAGAATGTATAGTTCATATACACAGCGGAAGCATAAAAACGGATCGTAAACTTACATGACAACACGATAATGTAAAATAAAAACTGAAATTCATAAAGTATATACATACCTCTTGAAGCTTTTACAAATGTTGTTTATCACCTTGTTCTCCAAGTCTGCTGCCTTCTACTACTTCCTGATTAACCTTTTCTAAACAACACTTGTGTGGACAAGTTTTCTGATTTTCTAAGGAGAAATTGAATGAATAATTTTCTGAAAACCAAACCCCTATTTAATCCTATAACCCCATTGAAGAAGGTAGAGGAAGAGGCAAAACCGTTTTCAGCTATTATGTCACCTTAATACCACTATTAAGTACAAAAACGTTTTTCAGCCTTAATAATCTATTAAGCACAAAACGTTTTCAGCTCTTTATTTATTGGTATTAAGTCACATTAAGTCACATTCATTCTTTATAGAAGACTAGCAAAACAATATCACTTCTTCCACAAAATCCTTTTCTTTTCAAAATCGTTTAGTTAATCAGGCGTAGCAGGGACCGCAGATTTATTAACTGAGGCTTCCAATTATGATATTAATTCGCAAATGAATGAATTACCATATCATAATAAATTACAAATCATTCCACTAAAAATCTGTAATTGCACTCCTCGATATTAAATACGAAATCTACCATTACATCTTATTTAACTCCCCATGTTAGAATTACTGACACCAATCAATTAAATCAAATTTTTCTGAAAATTTAATTTATTGACTAACTCAATCCTATATTACTATGCTCAACTTATTTCACGTGACGGATACTAAATCCACCTGCAGGGTTTACACGTGAAAACTTATAAGCAACCATATAGGGGTGTTTTCTATCTCAAATCCGAGACATGGTTCTATCAACTAATTATTATTTCACTAAGTGATTTGTCATTATCCAATCTATTAGGAATATATTGACTCTCACTAGAGTCTCACCTTTTAATAGATTAAAATAATAAATCAAACTACATAGATCATAATAATCATATCAAGATTAAGAGTATAAGTACATGTAATGGACTAGAGAAGTTGTTTATTAATATTCAGAACATAAACAAAACATCTCTACTTGGTCCGTTCAATACATACGAAATGTACTAGCACAAGAAGTTGGAATATCACCACTCCCATAATTAAGATCAAATTATATTTTAATCTTGTGCTACAATCATCAAGATGTTTGTCCTACTTCATCTTTAATTGTGAACTTTAATTTATAACTTATAAGAACCGACAATTTTAATCTTCCATGCATGAGTTAAATAACTCCATGCACAAAATTGCCTACTATATAAGTAAAGGACACACATGTCAACATAATAATCTATTCAAACAAAGACTTTATTAAATTAATTAAATAAAATAAATAGTCTTTACATAGGATGTAAAAATAATACTATAACTTAAACCAACATGGTTAATAGTATATCCTAACATACCAAGACCAAGTCTACCTTGTAATTGTTGTTTTTTTCTTAGACACCAAGGACGGACTATATATTAGTAACGATTTTTGGTAATCTTAAATCACTTAAGAGTATTGTTTTTTCCTATATATCTTGTGCATCTTGATTGCCTTTGCGAATAGAAGAAGAAGATGAGAGTGATAGATTTTTACTTCTCAATATTGTATTTTCAGTGTTCATAGGACTTGTTATTGGAACAAGTTCAGGAAGGGATGCTCGTAAAACTTTGTGCATTGAGAGGGAGAGACAAGCTCTTCTCGAGTTTAAGCAAGGTTTGATAGATAACTCCAGTATCCTCTCGTCATGGGGGGGGTTGCAGTTGGAAGGGTGTGAAGTGCAACAATATAACAGGTCATGTTGTGGTGCTTGATATTCACAGCACTCCACAGCCTATGCACTTTTATAGTGATTCAAACTTGAGAGGTAATATTACTCCTTCATTGCTTGAATTGCAACATCTGAAGTACTTGGACCTTAGTTATAATGATTTTGGAAGAAGTCGAATACCGGATTTCATTGGTTCTTTTCCAAGACTGGAATACCTTAATCTTGAGGTTGCTAACTTATCAGGTGAAATTCCTTGCTCTCTTGGAAACCTTACCCATTTGCAGATGCTTGACCTTAGGGGGAACGCAGGTCTAGTAGTGAAGAACCTTGAGTGGCTTCCTCGGCTTGCTTTTTTACGTGACCTTGACGTTTATTTGGTTCATATAAAAACAGTCAATTGGTTACAACAAATGAGTATGTCCCCTTCTCTAGAAAAATTAAATTTAGGAGCTTGTGACCTCCCTCCATGTGACCAGGAGGTCATGGGTTCAAGCCTTGGAAACAGCCTCTGGCAGAAACGCAAGGTAAGGCTGCGTACAATACACCCTTGTGGTGGGGCCCTTCCCCGGACACGCACATAGCGGTAGCTTTAGTGCACCAGGCTGCCCTTTTTTTTTTTAGCTTGTGACCTCCCTGATCCAATCATTTCAACAGTTCATCTCTCATCCAATGTCTCTTCCCGTTTGCTTTCCAGTCTCAATCTTTATGGAAACGAGCTTTCTTCTGCTACATTTCAGTGGCTGTTCAACTTGAGTACAAGATTTACTTCCATAGATCACTCTTCTAACCGTTTAGCAGGTCCCATCCCTGAAGCCTTTGGGTATATGAAACATCTGGAGGTCATTGACCTAGCGGCAAATATTCTAGATGGTGGATTGCCCAATTCTTTTGGGAATTTGATGCTGGAAAGTATGATTCACATACGCAGCGGAAGCATGATCACGGATCATATACTTACATGACAACATGATAATGTGAAATAAAAATTGAAATTCATGAAAAGATATGCATATCTCTTGAAGCTTTCACAAACGTTGTTTAGATCCTTGTTCTCCAGGTCTACAACCTTCTACTACTTCCTGAATAACCCTTTTTAATCTACACTTGTGTGGACAAGTATTTTTGATTTTCTAAGAAAAAGAATGAATCTCCAATCACTGAAAAACCTCTCCCCTACCTTATTTATTCACATATCTCATTGAAGATGGAAGATGAGGGGAAAAACGTTTTCAGCCATTTAGGTGAACTTAATACCTCCATAATGAGCAAAACGTTTTTCACCCTTAATGGTCCCATTATGTGAAAAAACGTTTTCAGCTCATTATTAGTATTAAGTTCCATTTATTCCTTATAGAAGACTAGTAAATAATATTACTTCTTCTATAAAAACTTTTTCTTATCAAATTCGATTAGTTAATCAGGCGTAATAGGGACCACAGATTTATTAACTGAGGCTTCCAATTATGATATTAATTCGCAAATGAATGAATTATCATATCATAATAAATTACAAATCATTCCACTAAAAATCTGTAATTGCACTCCTCGATATTAACTTCGAAATCTACCGTTACATCTTATTTAACTCCCCATGTTAGAATTACCGACACCAATCAATTAAATCAAATTTTTCTGAAAATTTAATTTATTGACTAACTCAATCCTATATTACTATGCTTAACTTATTTCACGTGACGGATAGTAAATCCACCTGCAGGATTTACACGTGAAAACTTATAAGCAACCATATAGGGGTGTCTTCTATCTCAAATCCGAGACATGGTTCTATCAACTAATTATTATTTCACTAAGTGATTTGTCATTATCCAATCTATTAGGAAAATATTGACTCTCAATAGAGTCTCACCTTTTAATAGATTAAAATAATAAATCAAACTACATAGATCATAATAATTATATCAAGATTAAGAGTATAAGTACATGTAATGGACTAGAGAAGTTGTTTATTAATATTCAGAACATAAACAAAATGTCTCTACTTGGTCCGTTCAATACATACGAAATGTACTAGCACAAGAAGTTGGAATATTACCACTCCCATAATTAAGATCAAATTATATTTTAATCTTGTGCTACAATCATCAAGATGTTTGTCCTACTTCATCTTTGATTGTGAACTTTAATTTATAACTTATAAGAACCGACAATTTTAATCTTCCATGCATGAGTTAAATAACTCCATGCATAAAATTGCATACTATATAAGTTAAGGACACACATGTCAACACAATGATTTATTTAAATAAAGACTTTATTAAATTAAGAAGATGAAATAAATTGTCTTTACATGGGATGTAAAATAATACTATAACTTAAACCAACATGGTTAATAGTATATCCTAACAATCTCCCACTTAGACTCATAACCATGCATGAACAATTTTAACACCCATTTCTTCCACATGCTTATCAAAGACCTTCTGAGTTAAGCCCTTTGTAAATGGGTCCGCCAAATTGTTCTTCGACTCAATCTTCAAAACTCTCACATCACCCCTTTGAGTTATATCCCAAATCAAGTGATATTTTCTCTCAATATGCTTACTTCTTTTATGGCTTCGTGGTTCTTTCGAGTTTGCAACCGCACCACTATTGTCACAATAAAGTGTGAGTGGTGCTTGAACCGAAGGAACCACTCCAAGCTCTTTCAGAAAGTTACCGAGCCAAACAGCCTCTTTGGCCGCCTCAGAGGCAGCCACATATTCAGCTTCCATGGTGGAATCAGCAACACATGATTGCTTGATACTCCTCCAAACTATGGCTCCACCTCCTAAAGTAAACACATATCCTGAGGTAGACTTTCTAGAATCCTTATCTGACTGAAAATCTGAATCTGTATACCCAATAGGTACAAGATTGTCAGAGTGAAAGACAAGCATGTAATCCCTAGTCCTTTTCAGGTACTTGATTATATGCTTTACCGCAGTCCAGTGTTCTTGTCCAGGATTAGACTGAAATCTGCTAACCATGCCAACAGCAAAGCAAATATCAGGTCTAGTGCACAACATAGCATACATGAGACTCCCTACAGCAGAAGCATAAGGGACCGCCTTCATTCTCTCTATCTCATCAGCCATTTTGGGCGACTGATCCTTTGATAAAGTAATTCCATGCCTAAAAGGAAGAAATCCCTTTTTGGAATTTTGCATGCTAAACCTTGCAAGAATAGTGTCAATATAAAGCGCTTGAGATAAGCCTATTATCCTTTGTTTGCGATCTCGCATAAGCTTGATCCCAAGGATATGAGCCGCTTCTCCCAAATCTTTCATATCAAAACGCGAGGACAGCCACTCCTTAACAGAATTCAACATGCTCACATTATTACCTATGAGCAAAATGTCATCTACATACAGAATCAAAAATGCTACTTTGTCTCCATCCCATTTTTTATATATGCATGACTCATTTTCACATTGATCAAAACCAAAAGTCTTAATCGAAATGTCAAAACAAGTATTCCATGCCCTAGATGCCTGTTTCAATCCATAGATGGATTTCTTAAGTTTACAAAACATGTTTTCATTGCCACTTTCTATGAAACCTACTGGTTGTGCCATGTAAATGCACTCATCAAGACTTCCATTTAGGAAAGCCGTCTTGACATCCATTTGCCAAATCTCATAATCATAACGAGCAGCAATGGATAAGAGAATCCTAATGGATTTAAGCATAGCTACCGGCGAAAAAGTTTCCTCATAATCAATTCCTTCTTTTTGAGTAAACCCTTTCGCTACAAGCCTTGCCTTAAAAGTTTGTACTTTTCCATCCACACCTCTCTTTTTCTTATAGATCCATCTACAGCCAATGGGTTTGACTCCCGCAGGTGGTTCTACAAGATCCCAGACTTGATTAGAGTACATAGACTCCATTTCAGATTTCATAGCATCAATCCACATTTCAGCATCTTTGTCTTGTAGTGCTTCGGCGTAATTAAGGGGTTCTGTATTAGGCTCCTCAGGGATTCGATCGTATGATTCTCCCAAGAGCGCAAACCGTAAAGGTTTTCTAATAATTCTCCCACTACGACGAACAGTCACTACAGGATCTGCGACATTTGGAACTGAATTCTGAACACCTTGAACGTCGTCCTGCACAATCGCAGGCTGCTCGACATTACCCTGAACAGTTTCCTCCACAATTGCATGCTGTTCAACATTACTCCCACTACTTTGACGTAGTGTAATGTCAAGTGTTTGCTCTTGTGCAACCTCTTGCCTATTGACATTTCTCCCACTACGTTGATGCAGTGGTATGTCAATAACGGTTGTCGGAATATGTTCGTGTTGTGTTTCATTATTAGTTATTCTATTGCTTAATTCCTGTAAAACTAGTTTACTTCTAGGAACATGGTTCATTAAATAGTCCGATTCCAGAAATGTGGCATTTGTCGAGACAATTACCTTCTGTTCATTAGGACAGTAAAATAAACCTCCCTTAGTACCTTTTGGATATCCAATAAAAATGCACACTTCTGTCCGAGATTCCAGTTTATTAGTTTTCCCTTTTAGCACATGTGCTGGACAACCCTAAACCCGAATATGCCGTAGACTAGGCTTGCGCCCACTCCACAATTCAGATGGGGTTAAAGGTACTGACTTTGAAGGAACCAAGTTCAGAATATAATTTGTTGTTTCTAATGCATACCCCCAAAAGGAAAAAGGCAAATCTGAATAACTTAACATTGATCTAACCATTTCCATAAGAGTTCTATTTCTCCGCTCTGCCACACCATTTTGTTGTGGTGTTCCCGGAGCAGAATATTGAGATGTAATTCCTGATTCTGATAAGTACTTAATGAATTCCGCAGAAAGGTATTCACCACCACGATCAGATCGTAATGTTTGGATATGTTTATTATGTCGCTTTTCCGTTTCTGTCTTAAATTCCTTGAATTTTTCAAAGCATTCAGATTTACGGCGCAATAAATAAATGTATCCATATTTCGAGTAATCATCTGTGAAAGTCACAAAATACTCAAAACCACCTCTTGCTTGTATATTCATAGGGCCACACAAATCAGAATGAATTAATTCTAACTTATTACCGGCTCTATTTCCTTTGGAAGGAAAGGGTCTCTTGGTCATTTTTCCTTCTAAACAGGATTCACAAGTCGGAAGTGCCTCCACTTTCAATGAACTCAAAGGTCCATCGGAAATCAACCGTGAGATCCTATTTATATTAATATGACCTAGACGTAAGTGCCATAAGTAGGTCTCACTCAATTCTGAAATTCGTTTTCTCTTATGTGATTGATTAATGTTATTAAGTTCCAAAGTTTGTAGCATGTTTTGAGACACATCAAACACAAACAGGTCATCTATTCTAGGAGCAGAAATAATAAAATGCTTATTAAACTTAATAATTGCAGAATTATTAGCAAAATAAACATTGTAACCAGCATCCATTATTTTTGAAACTGAAAGTAAATTCCTTCGTATAGAAGGAACGTAGAGGACATTATTTAAATTCAAAACTCTAGAACTACTAAACGTAATGGAAATAGTTCCTATAGCTAAGGCTGGTGCTGGTTCCCCATTTGCTTGAAACACGTTGAGCTCATTTTCATTTAGCCGCCGTGTTACCTGAAACCCCTGCAAAGAAGTGCAGATATGATTAGTGGCTCCCGAATCTATAGCCCAAAATTGGGTAGAAACAGCCGCTAAAAATGTTTCAACGACATATGAAAAAGAAGTACCTTGTTTCTGCATTTTTGCTATATAACCGGGGCACTGTTTCTTAAAGTGACCAGGTTGCTTACAATGATAGCACTTGCCCTTAGGCTTAGCCACACCACCAGCAGCACCTGGAACCTTACGGGGCTTCTTCTTCTTCTTGTCGCCTTTCGGCTTAGAAGTCGAAGACGAAGGTTTGTCAACCATGAACGCCGCAGGAGGAGCTTGGTGCTTAATGATAGATTCTGCCGCTTGCAGCTCATTCAGCAGTTTCGCTAGGGACAAGTCCATCTTATTCATATTATAGTTTAAGCGAAACTGCTGAAAACTGTCCGGCAGAGTCTGTAGGACCATCTCAACCTGAGATTCCTTATCAATAACCGCACCAAGAATTTCCAACTCATTCAACAGACTCATCATCTTAAGAATGTGCTCCCTCACCGATGATCCCTCAGCCATTTTATTGGTCAAAAGGGCTTTCATGGCTGTCTGCTTTGCAGCACGAGTTTGCTCACCGAACATCTCTTTGAGAGATTCAAGCATATCGTAAGCAGAAGTCATTGACTGATGTTGATGCTGCAAGACATTCGCCATGGAGGCAAGAATGTAGCATCTTGCCATCTCATCAGCCTTAACCCATTTGTCATAGGCCTTAGTTTCATCATCAGTGGGATCAGCGGACCGAATGGGGCATTCTTCAACCAGCACAAATTTGAAACCTTCAGCAGTAAGGACAATGTCCAAATTACGTTTCCAGTCAACATAGTTAGGGCCCTCTAGTTTATTTTGATTCAAGATAGTGGTTAAGGGATTGAATGAAGACATGGTAAATCTGTGGTATGATCAAAAAACAAATCATTATTAGACATGCTAACAGAATAATTAAATTCATAAAATACACATCACACATATCACCATGCTCATAAACAGTTAGAATCGTTAGGGAAACTTAACCATTTAAGCAAAAATACATGCAATGTGAGACATGCTATCTACTTAAACAAAACAGCACCAACTCAGTTAGAGAGTAAACTGTTAAGTTAAGTTAGATAAAACATCATATTTCACAGAATCTCTTGCTCATTGATTCAACATGTAACTTAGTTGGAAAGTTAATACAAGCCATCAAAACAAGAGACACAAAACAGTAATACCCTATACAAGTTTATCCGATGGGGAAGAAGACCTATGTCAACATGTAAACTCATATACTATACTGTAATCAACTACTGGAAACCATAAGGAATGACCCCTATTATCACTGGTATCAAAAATTTAATTTTTTCAGAAGTTTTAATTTTTCAGAAAACATTAAAATGCCCAAAACCCATCAAAACGAAGGAATTTGGCCAAAAAAGGGCCTATGTCACAGCATAGCTGTGAGTCTTGGTCATTGGGTCATTTCCAATGAACCTACCAAATTTCAGGCCAATCGGAGTTCGTCAAAAATTGAAAAACTCCAAAACCGACCAAATTGGCATTTATAGACCAGGCTGCTTGCGAGGGTCAGCAGGGCTGCTCTCGCAGCTTGGCCTTGCCACTACACCGCTTGTTTAGTCAAATAAACAACAAGAGCGGTTGGGCAGATTCAAATGGCAATACAGATTTACCCTCAATTTATAAAATCCATTTAGACAGGTATCGGCAAGGCTGTCAACGAGGGTAACATGGACTGTCTAGACAGCCTTGCCTTGACACCATACTGCTCGTTAGAGCATGTAAGTTATGACTATAATTTGGGCATAGTCATAACTTGAAACATAGTTACCCTTAAATCCAGATTTCAAGTATGGATAAACCATGCCAGAAAACATTGATTTCAGGAAGAGCAGATATGTCCAGAAAACAATCAAACCATGATTAAGCATATATTTCCTAGAAAATACACAATTCATAATGAACATATAATTTCCATAAACACTTATGTTATGATAAACCATTTTCCAGAAAACACACAATTCATAATGATGAACATATATTTTCCGAAAACACTTATGTTATGGTAAACCATTTTCCAGTAAACACATTTACCATAACAAATCACAACACATTATGATTATAGAAACCTAAATAAAATATAGGAAACATGGACTGCTTGGTACATTATCAACAACATGATAATCAGTCTCTTGAAAACAACATGATATATACATTTGTGAACAAACAAAACATGTATTACAATCATGAAATTCATATTACATTATCAGTTAGATGTAAGATGACTCGTGATACCAATTGCTTGAAAGTATGATTCACATACGCAGCGGAAGCATGATCACGGATCATATACTTACATGACAACATGATAATGTGAAATAAAAATCGAAATTCATGAAAAGATATACATACCTCTTGAAGCTTTCACAAACGTTGTTTAGATCCTTGTTCTCCAGGTCTACAGCCTTCTACTACTTCCTGAATAACCCTTTTTAATCTACACTTGTGTGGACAAGTATTTTTGATTTTCTAAGAAAAAGAATGAATCTCCAATCACTGAAAAACCTCTCCCCTACCTTATTTATTCACATATCTCATTGAAGATGGAAGATGAGGGGAAAAACGTTTTCAGCCATTTAGGTGAACTTAATACCTCCATAATGAGCAAAACGTTTTTCACCCTTAATGGTCCCATTATGTGAAAAAACGTTTTCAGCTCATTATTAGTATTAAGTTCCATTTATTCCTTATAGAAGACTAGTAAATAATATTACTTCTTCTATAAAAACTTTTTCTTATCAAATTCGATTAGTTAATCAGGCGTAATAGGGACCACAGATTTATTAACTGAGGCTTCCAATTATGATATTAATTCGCAAATGAATGAATTATCATATCATAATAAATTACAAATCATTCCACTAAAAATCTGTAATTGCACTCCTCGATATTAACTTCGAAATCTACCGTTACATCTTATTTAACTCCCCATGTTAGAATTACCGACACCAATCAATTAAATCAAATTTTTCTGAAAATTTAATTTATTGACTAACTCAATCCTATATTACTATGCTTAACTTATTTCACGTGACGGATAGTAAATCCACCTGCAGGGTTTACACGTGAAAACTTATAAGCAACCATATAGGGGTGTCTTCTATCTCAAATCCGAGACATGGTTCTATCAACTAATTATTATTTCACTAAGTGATTTGTCATTATCCAATCTATTAGGAAAATATTGACTCTCAATAGAGTCTCACCTTTTAATAGATTAAAATAATAAATCAAACTACATAGATCATAATAATTATATCAAGATTAAGAGTATAAGTACATGTAATGGACTAGAGAAGTTGTTTATTAATATTCAGAACATAAACAAAACGTCTCTACTTGGTCCGTTCAATACATACGAAATGTACTAGCACAAGAAGTTGGAATATTACCACTCCCATAATTAAGATCAAATTATATTTTAATCTTGTGCTACAATCATCAAGATGTTTGTCCTACTTCATCTTTGATTGTGAACTTTAATTTATAACTTATAAGAACCGACAATTTTAATCTTCCATGCATGAGTTAAATAGCTCCATGCATAAAATTGCATACTATATAAGTTAAGGACACACATGTCAACACAATGATTTATTTAAATAAAGACTTTATTAAATTAAGAAGATAAAATAAATTGTCTTTACATGGGATGTAAAATAATACTATAACTTAAACCAACATGGTTAATAGGATATCCTAACATTTGAGTCACTTCAAACTCTTTATTTATCATCAAATAATTGAACCAATCACTTGTTGGGTTCGAAATCGAGAGGGCGTCATGCGGAAGCTTATAGTTTGCAAACCATGTCGGCGATAAATCAGATGACAAATAAAACAATACTAAAAACATATTATTGATATGGTTTGGTCAAACGACCTACATATTAAAATAGTATTGAAAAATATAAAACCTATTGGGAGAAAATCTCTCCCTAAACAAGACTCTCTTAATGACTACATTGTGGATGCTATGATGTTATGATATGAGAAGAGGGGTCTTCCATTTATAGAGGTTCAAAACCTTTCCTCCAAGAAAGAGGTTAACTAATTATGGAAGAGATCTTTTCCTACAAGGAAACCTTTTCCACAAAGAAAATCCTTTTTGAAGTAAAACACAATTATGGTAAAATTCAAGTAAACTAGGAAATTCAGGACAAATCCTAACATCACTTCCTGAATTGGTTTTGAGCTTGTCTGGTAAAGCAGAAAAATCACTTGAAGAATTGTATTTATATCACAATCATCTTAGTGGTTCATTGCCTGACATCACCAGATTTTCATCCTTAAGGACTTTGTACCTGACGATGAATCAACTGAATGGATCTTTCCTAGAAAGCTATGGGCAGACTTCCAAGATTGAATTTCTTGATTTATCTTGGAATCAAATTACAGGACCATTGTCAAACTTAACAACATTTGCAGCATTGAGAGAGTTGCGTTTGAACAATAACCAAATCAAAGGGAGGTTACCAAAAAGTGTAGGACAACTTTCAAAGCTTGAAACATTGAAAGTGGATTCAAATTTTTTGGAAGGTTCAATTACAGAATCACATCTTTCAAACCTTTCCAAATTGAAAGAATTGGACTTGTCATATAACTTCTTCTCTTTTCAGTGGGGACCTAGTTGGCTTCCGCCTTTTGAATTAGATATCATCAGACTCTCCCATTGTGAACTGGGACATCATTTCCCACAGTGGCTTCGAAATCAGAAGAGTTACTCAGATCTTGATATCTCTTTTGCTGGCATATCAGATGCAGCACCTAACTGGTTTTGGGATCTTTCTCCTAAATTAGGATACTTCAATATCTCCAATAACCAAATAAGCGGAGAGGTCCCTGATTTGTCCTCCAAGTTTGTAGCATCAATAGATTCTAGTTTTCCAAGGATGGATTTTAGTTCGAATAATTTCTGGGGTTTAGTACCATCGTTTCCTTCCAACTTGACATCATTGCACCTCTCCAAAAACAAATTTGTCGGATCAATCTCTTTCCTATGCAAAATAGCCAACCCTTGGTTCAGCTCTATTGACCTCTCAAATAACCTACTTTCAGGAGAACTTCCCAATTGTTGGATGGGATTCAAAGAACTAGTCTCGCCTGATCATTGGTTACTGAGAGGTTAGAAGTATATCTTGCCAGAAAGAGAATGCGCATTCATTTGATCCTGATCCTTGTGGATCGAAAGGTAGACTAGACTGGACCTGCACGGCCCTCCTAATAATATCCATAAATGACTTGTTTTTGGTAATAGATGAACATTACCATATGTAAATTCAGGTGCATGATAGACATCGGTACTCCAGTGCATTTCTCCGTCTGAATCAGAATAAATATGTTTTCGAACCTTCTCTTTAAAATTCAAAGTGGATATTCCTGCGCGAATCTTAGCAATTACTTGTTCTGATTCTACATATTGATCGTTTTGAACTAAAAGCAAACTTTTGGGTGGACATTCTAAATTTAGCCAACAATAATCTTTATGGTAAAATCCCCAGTTCCATTGGTTCATTGTTTTCTATCGAATCTCTACAGCTGCGGAACAACAATTTCACTAGTGCTCTACCTACCTTGTTGAAGAACTGCAGAGAATTGAAAATCTTAGATGTGGGCGACAATAAGTTGGTTGTCCTAAGTTTGAGAGTCAACAGGTTCAATGGAAGCATACCTCCAAATTTGTGTCATCTGAATCAACTCCACATTTTGGATCTTTCTCAGAATGGCTTATCAGGAGAAATCCCACGATATCTCAACAATATCACATCCTTGCTTCAGATAAATAGTTCAAGCTCAAGCACTCTTTTCTATTTTGAAGGTTACGGTGGCTCTTATTTTCCTGGTGGGGTGTACATGGGAGATACACTAGTTCAATGGAAAAGCAGTGAATTTGTGTACAATAAAACTCTGGGGTTGTTGAAGATCATCGATTTTTCTAGTAACGAGTTAGCTGGAAGAGTTCCTGAAGAAATAGCACAATTGGATGAGCTGCTTTCGCTAAACCTTTCGCGAAATAGATTAACAGGAAACATCATACAATGAATTGGGAAGATGGAAAAGTTAAAGAGTCCCTTGATCTGTCCCAAAATCAGCTCACAGGCCGAATTCCCACAAGTCTTGCTCAACTAAATTTCCAAAGCGTCTTAGACTTGTGGAGTAACAACTTGTCGGGGGAAATTCCTTCAAGCACTCAATTGCAGAGTTTTGATCCATCATCATATGCAGGAAACAATAAACTCTGTGGCCTACCACTTGCAAAATGCCCTGTTGCTGATCATAGCAGAATCAACAATCTTGATGAAGACGACAACATTCTGTCGTTTGGGTTTTGTGTATCTGTGGCGAGCGGATTCATTCTTGGATTTTGGGGAGTGATATTCACTTTAATCCTCAAGCAATCACATCGATATGCTTACTTTCAGCTGTTGACCAATGTCGCAAATTGGATCTTTGTGACAACAATAACGTCTCTACGCAGATTGAAGATGTTCTGGAGCTAGCAAACAACCTGTATTGAAGGATTGATTGTCCACAGTCTGTAAGCATATATTAGGTGCCTTATCTTTGTCTAGCTATTTTGAATTAATAGTATCATAAGCATCTGCTAAGTTACATCTCTGTGTTATTTTAGTCACAAACTTTTAGTTTCTGGAACAGAAATTAAAGACTAAGCTTACATACAAATAAATTAATTTCCGCAGCAGACCAGCTTTCAATAAATAAACTTTAGATGAAAAAATGTCAACTTTTGAAGAAATTGAATGACAACGTTGCATCCAGTTTTCGTACAAAAGAGCAGAAACAAAGGGTGCTCTTACACGAAAACTGAGGGGGTGTTCGGTACGAAGAAAATAAGTCGGTTTCTTATTTATTTTTCTGTGTTCTATACGTAAGCAAAAAATATTATTCTAAAAGCATTTGCACATAATCTAGACAAATACTATGTGAGGGGTAAGGTGAAGATGAAGTGTGTTGGAGGGTGGGAAAGGCACAATCAGTATAGAATGCCACTTGCGGAACTTATTTTCCCTACTTTCATTGGGGAAGTCTGTTTTGTAGAGAAAATGTTTTCCAAAAATTTTGACCAAACAAACAACACGAAAAAAATGGAATATTAGCATTTAGTTTCACGGACTTAAAATCAGCTTGAAATTATTAGCATTTAGTTTGACAGATCAAATTTCAGTATTAGTTCATGTTTCACGTTAAAATTCAGGTTGCATGAA
The DNA here is from genome assembly GCA_031232105.1 of Capsicum rhomboideum. NCBI lineage: Eukaryota > Viridiplantae > Streptophyta > Magnoliopsida > Solanales > Solanaceae > Capsicum > Capsicum rhomboideum. Next base: position 157,860,766 of record CP124714.1, read on the forward strand.
TTATACTTAAAATTTGTTTGAGATTACTTTGTGATTCATACATAGATTGATTTGCATTCTTCTAATAAAATCTTGACCCATTTTTTGCTATTTTGACTGTCCTATTTTCTCACATTAATTATTTTCTCTTCGTAATTACTCGTGATGCTTGTTGTTTCAGAGGTTTTGATTCAATCACAGATAGAGAAGTCTGCTGCTACATGATCTCCTTTAACGACTCTGTAAATATAGATTTTGTTATCAACTGTCTTATTAAACACTCAAAGACAGCAAAATGTTGTTAGCTTCCGAGTTGTTGGATGTGTCTCTTGTAGAAAGTTGCAATGCGGAAAATTAAGCTTAGTGTTTGAGAGTCCTTAAATAATCTGCTGAAATATGCTCTTGTGCGATTACTAGTTGCAGGAATGTCATTCAACTGCTTGGACAGTTATGTTTTTTCCATCTAAAATTTCTTTATTTAAAAGTTGGTAGGTAGTGGAACGTTGTCCTAGTATTAGACTATTCATGTAGTTTCAACTTGGTGGTAGTTTATAGTACCGTGTCTGTCACAGTAGTAGCCTATTCATGTACTCTTTGGCTTGTGGTATATAATATCATCTATTGTTTACTATACTTAGGTGATCACACCTTGTGTTGATGTTACGGTTCCTTGCATGTATACTCTGCACTGCTTTGCTATTAGTTGTCATGTTTCTATTCACTATCGTTGTTTCTTTTAATTACTACTTTGATTTGCTTCACTTGAGCCAAGGATCTTTCGGAAACAGCCTCTCTACCTCCAAGAGGTAGTGGCAAGGTCTGCGTACACTCTACCCTCCTCAGACCCACTGTGTGGGATTATACTGGGTATGTTGTTGTTGTAAGTTGGTGCATCACGGAACTATATTTGTGACTGTAAACTTATTCTTTGATTTCTGCTTTGTGCATAAGAATTTTGTGGTCCTTCTTCATGACTTCTGTTGCATGAATAGAGCAGAAAATACCAAAGGATATTCTTGCTCCCAAAACAACAGTGCGAACAAACTTTTTTATTAGATTTCCAGAATGACTAATAGTAACGTAAGATTTGAGGAACTAAATACTATGACAAAACAGCTAAAAAGGATAAAAAGAACACCTTACATATGCTTATGACAGAATGTGGATCACTAATCCGTTAGTACGGATTTTCTAATGCAATGGACCTGGTCAGCTGGTCTGTCGAACAACTGATCAGCTGTAACAATAATGTTTGAGGAGAAAAAACTAATCAATAATCGATCAAAATTGACTGGTAAAGATGTGATGTCTAATTATGAGATTATTCCAGAAAGAAGTGAAAGAAAGAGAACTTCTTGTTCATGAGTACCTTGTGAGCATCTTCAATCTGTGGAGAGACATTATTGTTGTCGCAGAGATCCAAATTGCGACATTGCTAAACAACTGAAAGTAAGCATCTCTAAATGATTTCTTGAGGATTAAAGTGAATATCACTCCCCAAAATCCAAGAATGAAGCCACTTGCAACAGATACATAAAACCCGATTGACAGAATCTTGTCATCTTCGTCAAGGTTGTTGATTCCGCCATGATCAGTAGAAGGGCTTCGCTTATCTCTATCTTCAAGACATTCTGCAAGTGGCAGGCCACAAAGTTCATTGTTTCCTGCATATGATGATGGATCAAAACTTTGCAATTGAGTGCTTGAAGGAATTTTCCCCGACAAGTTGTTGCTCGACAAGTCTAAGACACTTAGGAAATGTACTTGAGCAAGACTTGTGGGGATTCGGCCTGTGAGATGATTTTTAGACAGATCAAGGGACTGCAACTGTTTCATCTTCCCAATTCCTTCGATGATATTTCCTGTTAAATTGTTTCTGGAGAGGTTTAGTGAAAGTACTCCATCCAATTGCGCGATTTCTTCAGGAACTCTTCCAACAAACTCATTATTAGAAAAATCGACAATCTTCAACAACCCGAGTGTTTTATTGTAAACAAATTCACTTCTTTTCCATTGAACTAATGCATCCCCCATGTAATCTCCACCAGGATAACGAGAGCCATCGTATGCAACAAAACCAAAAAGAATGCTTGAGTCTAAACTATCATCCTGAAGCAAAGACGTGATATTGTTGAGACATCGTGGGATTTCTCCTGATAAGATGTTACGAGAAAGATCCAAAATGTGGACTTCATTCAAATTACAAAAATTTGGAGGTATGCTTCCAGTGAACCTGTTGATTCTCAGACTCAGGACAACCAAGTTTGTCAAGTGTGAGCCAATCCATGATGGAATCTCTCCACTTAACATATTCCCCCCCACGTCCAAGATTTTCAACAATCTACAGTTCTTCAAAGAGGTAGGTAAGTCACCAGTAAAATTGTTACTCCGTAGCTGTAGAGATTCGATAGAAAACAACAAACCAATGGAACTGGGTATTTTACCATAAAGATTATTGTTGGCCAAATTTAGAATGACTAGTTCGTCGAATCCCATCCAACAATCGGGAAATTCTCCTGAAAGTAGGTTATTTGAGAGGTCAATAGAGCTGAACCAAGGGTTGGCTATTTTGCATAGGAAAGAGATTGATCCGACAAATTCGTTTTTGGAAAGGTGCAATGATGTTAAGTTGGCAGGGAATAATGGCACTAAACCTGAGAAGTTATTCGAACTAAAATCCATCCTCGGAAAACCAGATCTCTTTGATGCTACAAACTTGGAGGACAAATCAGGCACCTCTCCGCTTATTTGGTTATTGGAGATATTGAAGTATCCTAATTTAGGAGAAAGATCCCAAAACCAGTTAGGTGCTGCGTCTGATATACCAGCAAAAGAGATATCAAGATCGGAGTAACTCTTCTGATTTCGAAGCCACTGAGGGAAATGATGCCCCATTTCACAATGTGTGAGTCTTATAACATCTAATTCAAACGGCGGAAGCCAGTTAGGTCCCAACTGAAAAGAGAACGAGTTATATGACAAGTCCAACACTTTTAAGTTGGGAAGGTCTGAAAGATGTGATTCTGTAATTGGACCTTCCAAAAAATTTGAATCGACTTTCAATGTCTCAAGCTTTGAAAGTCGTCCTACACTTCGAGGTAACCTCCCTTTGAATTGGTTATTATTCAAACGTAACTCTTTCAATGCTGAAAATGTTGTTAAGTTTGGCAAAGATCCTGTAATTTGATTCTCAGACAAATTGAGAACTTCGATCCTGGAAGTCTGCCCGTAGCTCTCTAGGAAAGATCCATTTAGTTGATTCTCTTGCAGCATCAAACTTTTTAAGGATGAAAATCTGGTGATGTCAGGCAGTGAACCACTGAGATGATTGCCAGATAAACTCAATTCTTCAAGTGATTTTTCTGCTTTACCAGACAAACGTAGGAGTAATTCCGGAAGAGTCTGGTTCAAATTATTTGAATCTAAGTGAAGGGTTTTTAAGTGACTCAAGTTGCCAAAAGATCTAGGCAATCCACCTTCAAAAGTATTTCCCCCTAGGTCAATGACCTCCAGGTGTTTCATATACCCAAAGGCTTCAGGGATGGGACCTGCTAAATGGTTAGAAGAGAGATCTATGGAAGTAAATCTTGTACTCAAGTTGAACAACCACTGAAATGTAGCAGAAGAAAGCTCGTTTCCATAAAGATTGAGACTGAAAAGCAAACGGGAAGAGACATTGGATGAGAGATGAGCTGTTGAAATCATTGGATCAGGGAGGTCACAAGCTCCTAAATTTAATTTTTCTAGAGAAGGGGACTTAATTACTAGTTGTAACCAATTGACTGTTTCTATATGAACCATATAAAGGTCAAGGTCGTGTAAAAAAGCAAGGCGAGGAAGCCAGTCAAGGTTCTTTGCTACTAGACCATAGTTCAGGCTAAGATCAAGAACCTGCAGATGGGTAAGGTTCCCAAAAGTATGAGGGATATCACCTATGAAGTTAGCAGACTCAAGATTAAGGTATTCCAGTCTTGGGAAAGAACCGATGAAATCTGGTATTCGACTTCTACCAAAATCATTGTAACTAAGGTCAAGGTACTTCAGATGCTGCAATTCAAGTAATGAAGGAGTAATATTACCTTTCAAGTATTGATGACTATAAAAGTATATAGGTTGTGGAGTGTGAATATCAAGAACCACAACATGCCCTGTTTTATTGCTGCACTGCACACCCTTCCAACTACAACATTCATTTTTCTTTTCTTCTCTCCCCCATGACGAGAGGATATCGTAGTTATCTATCACACCTTGCTTAAATTTGAGAAGCGCTTGTCTTTCCCTCTCGATGCACAAAGTTCTACGAGTATCCCCTTCTGAACTTGTTCCAATAACAAATCCTATGAACACTGAAAATACAATACTTACAAGTAAAAATTTCTCACTTTTCATCTTCTTTTTTTTTTTTTTTCGCAAAGTCAATCAAGTTGTAGAAGATATACAGGAGAAAAGAAGCAATGTAATAGCAAGTTAAGGCTGCTTTTATATTGTTTTCTCAGAGATAACCAAATATATATAGCACTTGGTGCCTTGGAAGAAAAAAATAGAAAACATTAGGTGCACTGGATAGGACAAGTAGAGATATATCATGGGACTTTTTTATCCGACCCTTCATGTGAGATAGTATTCCCATCATTTTAGTACAAATGGTGTTGTGAACCCAGATGATGACAAAGATGATAGCAAGATGACAGCAGGGCAGCCTCAGGGGATAAAGAAATTATTCAACTGAGACGGGGCACAAGGGTAAAATTACCTAGAAGACTTGCTGAGTTTGTGCGGAAGCAGGGTACAAACCGTGAAGGACAAGTATAGGTGGGGCAGCATATGAAAGAGACAGAAGTTGCTATAAGTAGCTATCAGTAGGCATAAGAAAAGTAGGCTGTTTTTGAGTTTAGACTTCTGCATCTCATCTATCTTTTTTACTGTAATTCTCTTCTCATCTCCACTCTCTTTACTTCAACTTTGTGCTACTATTTCCTTGCTTGTAATTCTGTCCAACTAAGCTAATATAATCAATCAGTTTGTGACTATCGAGTTTGTTTCAAATGGTGGGATAAATTAGTCCTTAGATTAGTTAATACCTCATACCAAACATGGAATAAAGTTAATTCCAAACTTTATCTCGAGACTACTTTCTTTATCCAGTGTACCAAACGACCCTTACCAGGTTAGTCTTGGTTCTTAGTACACAAGTTCTAGGAAAGCGCATATCAGTTGAGTATTCCATTTTGGCAACTGATACAGAAAATTACAATACCGTGTTAACAATGACACCATTTTGGTGTTATATACATCATTTTTCTGCTATACACAATTCTAATTTTGTGATTGGTCATGCCCAAAACTCCTTCAAAATGGATAAGCGGTCGCTGCAAATATAATCCAATTTTTAAAATTTGGAGTCGAATGCAACAGAAAACTAAGAGTCGAATGCAACAGAAAACTAACATTAGCTATAACTCTTCATCATAAAGAAATAAGTGGGAAAATTTATCAATGAAAGAGGATAAAGCTGGAAACAAATTAAGGAGGTCTAGAGTTATGATCTCCTCAATTATCAGAATTTTTTTCGCTGCGTTATCTATAATCTTGCCAATTTATTCTTTATTAATCGTGCGCACTTTATGTACCGCAATTCTCTCTCAAGTAATAACGATAATTTACTAGACATATTCTCTCGAATTACACTAGTTGCACATTCTTACTGCTCACTAAGATTATGTCAAAGTTTCGTTATCTCTATACCCACCTTTAAAACTGTAGTATTGATCTCTCATAAGGAGAGATGTTATTCAACAATAACCTAAATATGGATTCTCTCTTTCAATTAATACATAATAAATAGGCACATCTAATTGATGGTCATTCAATCAACCAAACCAAGAACGTAGTTGAACAAGTAGAGAGATTCAAATGCTAATTAAATTATATTAAAGTATAACAGGAATTCATCTTGAGTAACTGGTAAAGTTGCTGACATGTGACCGGGAGGTCACGAGTTCAAGCTTTGGAAATAAACACTGGCAGAAATGTAAGGTAAGGTTACTCACAATAGATCCTTGTGGTCGAGCCCTTCTTCGGACCCTGCGCATAGCGGGAGCTTTAGTGCATCGGGCTATCCTTTTTTTTTTAGGATTGAAGATGTATGAGGCAAAAATGACTTTGGTAAGAATTGGGACTATTGCGCCAACCTGGGCCGGGTATAAGAGGAACCGACCTAGGATGTTGTCATCTCGAGAATGATGTTGATGCTACGAGGCGTCCACTCAGACAAGAGCAAAGTCGATCGAGACCAGCTGGGATGGGGATCGCGCACTAACAAACAAATGGAAGGACAATGTGTCAGGTTTTCCAGAGAGCACCGACAACCCTCGGTAGAACCGTATCTGACATACGTTATTGAGCTGGTTACTCTCCAAGGTAAAAGGAAGAGTGACATTCTCCTATTGGCCACATACAATATGGGAACTCTATAAATAGACACCCCCTCCCCGATTGTAAAGGATCCGATTTCTTTTTCTCCCTACGCTAAAACAATAAAAATCTTTAGTTTTGTTCTTAAGTTTTCTCTATTTTCCTTAATTGTATTATTGTTCTCTTCTTGTTATGCCCACGTACTTTACATTCTCGGTTACAATATGCCCATAGGTGAAAGGACTGTGGATTACACTGTCATTCATATTTGTTCCTAATCGTTGTCTTGCTTAATATATCTTTTCTTTGGTTTACATTGTTTACTCCTTAGAAAACTTTCACTTCTAACCCGAAGCTAAGATCGCAATGCGTGCTCTTGACCCACAAATAAATCTAACTGTACCAAGTCGATGATAAATAGTTTGGCACCCACCGTGGGACCAGAGTAACTACGTGGCTTTTTAGCTTTGTTTCTTCTTGCTAGTTTCTTTTTGTGTGTTTGATTTATAGGAAAGTAGGTCATGGATTCTGAAAGAGGCAGCTTTGAAATGAGTACCACTCTGCAAGGAGGATGCGAGAAGCTCATTGATGGAAGGAATCATAAAGTAGATGTCATGATGCAGCTTCAAGGATATAAAAAGATTTTGCCGAACCTCATAAGGAACTCATGGCTCGCATTGAGGCTCAGGACGCAAGGGCTGGCAAGTTATGCACTAGTTTGGTCCACCGTTTCCACCCACCCCAAAGGGAAGCAGGGAGATGGCCCAACAATCTGGAGCTTGGGAAAGAAAATTTGCTCGGGGCCATGATCGAGGAACTTAGGGAAAAAATGAAGTGGCAGTACTTCACGATTTTGTCTAAGCTGAGGCATATATCGGGGCTCTTGCTCACTAGAGGGAAGACCAGACCCAGGCCCAAGGTGTCCACGCCATACACGTCTTACATGCTGAAAGATCTTGTACCAGAGGATTTTGAGATGCCAGATGTCACCAAATACGATGGATAGACAGACCCTTAGGAGCACGTGCTCACATTCATTGAGGCGAAAAACGACACCGACCTAACCTCAGGAAAAGCTGAGATGACCATGGTGAAGGAATTCTTGGGTACACTATTGGGGGAAGCCTTGGAATGGCACTCTTGCTTACCAGAAAACTCCATAAATTTGTCAGTACGATGGTCAGAAGCTTCACAGGAGCTCCCTAGACAAAGGGGAACAAGTGAAATAAGTTACTGAAAGTAAAGCCCCTTTGTTTGTGTTGGGCATTCTCTTAGGTCCGTTGTGTACCCTACCAGATCCATCAAGCCCCCACTTTGCTCAGAAAAAGGGTGTGTTTGGATAAAGTAAGGGGTTGGACTCAACATCATGCGTGACAACCCCTTCGAGGCAATGAAGATTGTTTTACATGATCTCACATACCCGTTAGAGTGGAGGAATGCTTTGGTTGCAATAAACCATGGAGATATCGCCTCACCGAAAAGGGGTGGAAAGGCCCCTGGACTAAGGGGAGAGAACAGGAACGATCCCGACTACCGAGGCCTAGGAGATGAAGCGATAGTAGAGTTCTCTTGAACCAGGTACTTTCCTCTCCTTTATTTTCTTTAAAATTATTGAGTTGTTTGTTTAGCAGTACTAAGTCGTGATATAGCAAACGAAACACGCTTGCTACTTCGAGGGGAAACAACAGAGACTGAGAAGGCTCGAGAAAGCAAGCTACAGACTTTTTGCTTCGCCTGGATTTTTGTCCCAAACTGGGTTTTTACGGGCAAGGTTTTCTAATAAAGTAGTAGTAGAATTTGTCGGGTATGATTTAGGGTTATTCTCTTTTGTATCAACGGGCAAATAGAGAAGAAATAATAATAAACTTTCTGAGAAACCACTTGTTTGAATTGATTTTAAAAGTTAAATGTCTCTTGTTTGATGAAATGAATCTTGTCTTCATATCGAGGCTCGCTACAAGCAAGTGGGGCCTCAACCAAAGATTTGAAACATTCATAAAACCAAGGGGAAATAACGCTGAAAGGTGATCTTCCCAATCCCTCCTTAAAGGAGAGAACGAGTTGGCGATTCCATAAAGTTTGAATCAAGGACTGGTGAAGGAATCAAAAGCAGCTCGGTTATCAAAGACTTGGGACCAGTTTCTGCAGGTGAAAGTGCCCAGCTCGCATCCTCCCTCGAAAAGATAATCACGGAAACCACATGGACTAATCATCCAGTCGCAAAAAATCTAAAAGCGTGTCACTACACGCTCGGCCTAAAAGTGTCCTAATGAGGCACCGCTAAAAAATTTTCTGTGCAAAATGCCACAATCTTTTCCCAAGCAATACCTGCAAAGTCAATACCGACTATAAAAAGAGTAATGACTCTAATTGTATGCATTAAAGTACTTTGGAAACATCCAAACTTAGACTTTCAGCAAAACAAAACACAAAGGGATCCCTCTTCAATATAATGAGGTATTAAAAGGGCCGAAAGTGTCTGAAGTCAAATTCAAACTTGACTTACATAGATGGTAAGGAGACCGCACGAGAATAAAATTAAAAAACCATCAGCGCACACCTCCTTCATCACTCCTAGCCCTAGATACAAAATCTCAAGCCAAAGTAACCACGTGGATTTCAGACCAGAAATGGCCTCTGAAGCGAATGACACCTTCGAGGATCCACAAGAGAAACTAATAGGGACGGGTTCGAGGAAAATGAGTAAAGTTGTGGCATTTTTATGCCCAACCTAGGAGATAATTGCTAGAAAAAAGAAATAACTAAAGGGTAGGGCTCTCAAGGTAAGCACAAAATAAATAGTCAAGTTTCTTTTTATGAATTATTACAATGAAGTCCCAGATAGGATAAGCGGGATTACATACAGCAGACCCCACAAGTGGGACAATGATATTACATATACAAGAAAATAACAAACACTGTAGAACCTGGAAAAGAGCACGGACTCATCTTGCAGTAGGAAAGTGCCAGCAAAGCTGCCACTGCTGCACCAGAAGTATAGCCAAAAGGGCGGTAGGTCCCGAAGATATGCAAGTTTTGTCAGGTGAATAATCTTGTTTTCGCTCCAATAAGAGACAAGTGCTCCCGATAATGAGAACACAATAAAGAGTAAAGGAAGTTTCCCTCCCATGCATGTCAGGCCAGAGAACGACAATGAAAATAGAGGGAGGAACCTATGGCCCCGTGAGAGCAGGGAGGGAATGCCTCCCTTATAAGAAACCTGAACCACCACTCCCTCTCAAATTTTTATCTAGTTCCTACAATGCCTTTGACATGTAAATTTTATAGTAGAAAGTATGACCGACGTCAAATACAAAGGCAGAGCAAGAACTAGGGATAAGGCAGGAGCCGAGCATGGGGGAACTTAGGCAAAGTGAAGGTAGAGAGCATAAAACATGGTGTTTCCCATCCAACTATAAGGTAGGGCACGCTTGGGGACTAGATGGATATCGCATTGGGATACCTACCCTTTATAAGAATAAAAGTTGAGGGGTAAATGCTCCTCCTTAACTTACGGAGCAAAGTACCATTAGACCCATGAATAAGGGGGCACCACGAGGCAACTAAAATTTAATAAATAAATGGTAAAAAAGAAACATGGTTTATAAAACAAAATGCAGGCAGAAGCTTCATTTACTACCAAGAAAAGGAAAAAATGGAGAAAAAAGAGAAAAACGAAACCAAGTTCATGGTTCTAGATTGCCTGCAGAAGGGCCACCATTATTCCGAGTCGAGGCTCCGCCCCGGGGACTCTGACCCATTGCCTTCATGAGGAATGTATTCCCCCAAACGATCAAATGTTGAGCTTTGGTTATCTCGGCCTCCAAGTCTAACTGCCCAGATTTCACTTCCTCGGGGATTTTAATCCGGGTGAGCTGAGTCCCAACCGTCGTCCTAATGGAATCTTGCACTCCATTACCCGAGTAAGCAGTTGAAAGCGACTGAACATTATCCCTATACTGACGAACCTCGGCATAGCCCGATATCTCGGTAGGGTGCGAAGGCCCGGCTTCATCCGAAGGATTGGGATCAGTACCCTAAAGTATCCCATGAAGCTCTGCCTACAGCACACCTTTTTGACGGAGAAACCCATCAATCACCTCTGCTTGCATCACACGTTCCTGGTCCAGCTTTTTAATTCCCAGGAGTCGTTCCTAGGCATATGCTCGAAAGGTCTCTCTATCTTGCCTAGCCTCTTTAATTCGGAGCCAGAGGGTGTCAATCTCAGAATTACGTTGGGCAAGGGACTCGGCCAACAAAGATGGGTCACGCAGTAGACTCAAGTCTGCTTCAAGTACGGCACAATGTGCCTCCAAAGTTTACTGCTCCTTCTGCCACCGTCGTAGGTTCTCCGCGACCAGTGGACTAGCCTGGGAAAGGGAAATATAGAGCAAAGTACAGAATCCAAAAGAAAAAAAGAGATGTAATTATTGCAAAAGGCTGGAAAGGAAGGATCTACTCACCCGACTGAAGCATGGTCACTCTTGTTGGCCAAGTATTTGGCTGGAACGAAATCCAATCTCTCCTGATCGTAGAGGGAAATGAAGGGCCTGAAGTAATTCACTATTCTAGCCGGTCTGGATAGAAAGTCCATGTCTATGAAAATAAATACATGGATCATTCTAGATAGCGAAGGCTCACTTATCGGAGTATGAAATTAGCTTGTTAACGCAAAAAGATCATTCACAAGTTGGCCCAAAGAAATTGGAGGTCCTTGGTCAGGCAGAGCTCCCAACCTCGAGCTAGGACTTCTACTAGACGGTCGTTGCAAGGGGTTAGGGAAAGGACTGAGAATAGGTTCGCAACCAGTGACGGGCAAACCATAGGTTCGAGATAAAGAACCACTAGCACGGTCCATCTTCCAGGAAATCATTTTAATAGGCTCGGAGTCTGCCTCATCAGAATCATCCTAGACCATCACCCTAGTGGATGGTCTCTTCCTCTTTGATGAACAATGACCACGACTAGGCCCTGGACCTGCTTTGCTGCACTAGGTGATGCCCTAAATAGCTGGGCTCGCTCCCAAAGGTTAGGGCATTGATAGTGCTTGGGGGTCCCTCAAGTACGGGAGGACAAAGGAAATGGTTGAAAAAATGAATAACCCTCTCTCGAAAAAAGAGCCTACATACAAAAAAAAGGGAGAGAAAAATAAAAAGAGAAGCGAGAAAAGTATGGACTAACTGAAAAGAAAACTCAAAGATGATAGAACATACCATGAGAACAAGTTGGATCACAAGGAAATAAGAGAAGGCGGCCCAAGTTCTGGTCCTGCCCGATAACAAGATTCTAGAAACAAACTCTCTAAATGGGACGGAGAGAGTGGAGAAAACGCTCTCTAGTGGATGCCACTGAAAAGCTGCAAGGCGAAGTAGGTTAAGGCAAAAGTCGATAGATAATGATGATAGGCAAATAAAATATAAGAAGGGACTTACGGCGAGCATTCCAGGGAACAAGAGTGACACTCCGGCTAAATACTTGTAGGCAATGGCCATAAAGCGCGAAGACTAGTTGAGACTAAGAGAATTGTTCAGGTCAACCAAAATAGAGCAAGGCCTACTAGTCTCTAGTTCAACTATGCCCCCTCAGGCTAGTCTCGAAGTGGAGAGAAAGAGAAGACGCGTGACCGTAAACTCTATGCCGATCAAATTTTCCAGAACTCCGAGGCAGGCCACAACTTTCCATAGGCCTGGACTAAGATGCCCAATCTTAGTCAAAAAGTATGGCAGAATAAGAAAATAACATTATCGATTGGGTCCGAAGCCTAAAACAAATGGTAAGGTATAAAAAAAATGAAGCCAGACAATGGGTAGTAATCCTATCAGTAAGATAAGGGACTTCTGTGTGGAAGTTTGGAGAACAACGACAAGCTGAGTGGACAAAGTGAATAAGTGTCGAGGACACCTCGGAAGGTATTTCTCCAATGGGCTAGGCATCCCCTTCTCCTCTTGAAGAAGCCCCAAAATCATCTGCAATATTAAACATCGCCAGTATAATGTGCTTTATGGTGGAACCAAAAGTGGCTCCGCCCGCTTCATGACTGTTGGACGAATCGTCTGAGCTTGTTGAAAGAGGATAGGAACCTAAAGAATGAGATATGAGTGCAGTCTAGAAGCGAGTGTCGCTACTGGAGGAATCCATTATATATTTTTCTTTTGAAGAAGTACGATTGTAGGAAGATAAAAGCAAAAATAAAGGGAAATTTTTTATGGAGAAGCTTATAGATAGGCATAGTGGAAGAAGACAGATCATTGCACGGATGTGAAGTGTCAATACAACTCCTAAGAGGAAACATCACCTCCTTTTCGATGAGAAATATAAAAAAGGAGACGGGATTTGAGAGGTGATAACATTACAGGTCCAATGATGTGACGCTTTAGGAAAAGGAAAACAAAACGAGAGGCAAATGATAGAGACGTTTTGGGAATCAATTCTGTCTTTCGCTTGGATCAATTTTGTGTGGTTGCGAGGCGGAGGAATAATCTGTATGAGGTAAAAATGGATTCGATAAGAATTAGGCCAATTGTACCAAATGGGTCGGGTATAAAAGGAACCGTCCCAAGACGGTCGCGTCTTGAGAGTGATGTTTGTTGACACTCAATCTTGTCCCTCTTTTCTACTAATTCATTCACTTGAGCTTTTAAATTATTAATAAGTTGAATATTTTATTTCACTACTATTTTTTACCATTATTATATATCTAATGCTATTAATGTTTATACTATTATTACTAATGTATCATCAACATTACTACTATTGCTTTATTCCTATTTTTCTTTAAAATCGATCGTCGCTATTTTATTTTAAGGTTCATGTTTATTAAGGTAGTTATACATACTTTAACTTTTTACGTAATTCTTAATTATCATTGCTTAATATGTATTACACTAGCTATTAAATTAGAAGCTCAAGAAAACCAATTCAAAGTAAGAAAAGGCCCAAATATTCAACCCATATTCATTATAAAAGTTGTCTTGAAATCAGCCATTTTCAAAGCCCAAAGCATTAGTCCAATTGGCCCATCCTTTTCACCTAAAAATGCGGGTAAACTAAATAAATAGCCCTCTTAGTGGGTGGCTTTGCTTTTTTGTCCCCCATAACAAAAGTCCTACAAAACTAGCCTTCCTTCTTTTTATGTATGGAACAAATACATATTTGCCCCTCTATATATCAAATATTTTCAAACAACTCTCCATGCTCATTTATCTTTCAACTTCAATTTTTTTTTTCTTTTTAATTTTACTTTGATTTTTAAAAAAAAAAAAAAAATTCTCAACCTTTACTTTTTTTCTTTTTTCCTTTTCTCCTTTAAACTTCTATTTTTTTTTTCTCTTTTTAATTTTTCTTTGGTTTTTATTTTTTTGCTCATTTTTTTTCTCAACCTTTATTTTTCTTTTATTTTTTATTTTGTCTTTTTTTTTTTTTTTTTTTTTCTCAACCTTTCTTTTTTGTTTTCCTTTTCTTCTCTCAACTTCTATTTTTTTTTTCTTTTTCTCTTTTTCATTTTCATTGATTTTTTTTAATTTTATCAACCTTTATTTTTCTTTTCTTTTTTCTTTTTTCTTTATTTTTTGATTTTTCCGTAACCTTTATTTTTTTTTTCTTTTCTTTTCTTTGATTCCTTCCAAACAACAAGTCACACCCCATAGGCAAGAGTTGACACTACCACATTGTGTTTTGATTTATGAGATGTTCGATTACTCTTGCCTCTACTTAACCTAAGGACATTCAAACAACAAGTTACGTCCCATGGGCAAGAGTTGACACTACCACATTATGTTTTAACTTATGAAATGTTCTATAACTCTTGCCTTAAAGGCAAAACTTAGCCCAATGACCTTCAAACAACAAGTTATGCCCCATGGGCAAGAGTTGGCACTACCACATTGTGTCTTGATTTATGAGATGCTCTATAACTTTTGCCTTAGAGACAAGACTTAGACCAAGGGCTTTCAAACAACAAGTTACGCCTCATGGGCAAGAGTTGACACTACCATATTGTGTTTTTATATATGAGATGTTCTATAACTCTTGCCTTAGATGCAAGACTTAGCCCAAGGACTTTCAAACAACAAGTTATGCCCCATGGGCAAAAGTTGACACTATCACATTGTATCTTAATTTATGAGATGTTCTATAACTCTAGCCTTAGAGGCAAGACTTAGCCCAAGGACTTTCAAAAAACAAGTTACGTCACATGGGCAAGAGTTGAAACTACTACATTGTGTCTTGATTTATGAGATGTTCTATAGCTCTTCCCTTAGAGGCAAGACTTAGCCCAAAGACTTTCAAAAAACAAGTTATACGCCCCCATGGGCAAAAGTTAGCACTACAAACAATAAGTTAATGTTCAAGGATTTACAAGCTACAGGTTAATGTTCTATAACTCTTTCTTTAGAGGCAAGACTTATTCAAAGGACTTCCAAACAGCAAGTCACGCTCTTAAGTTTACTTTGATGTCAAAGAAAGAAGATCTTTTTTGCGGATTATCCAACTTTCTGTTCATTAGCAAAACATAATAGAAGCTGAGAAAAAAGAAAAAAGACAAGGAAAAAAATAAAGATTGAGAAAAAAGAAAAAAAGAGAAGAAAAAATAAAATAAAAATAAAGTTTGAGAAAAATAAAAAAAATGAGAAAAGAAAAAAACAAAAAAAACAAAAAATAAAGGTTGAGACAATGATTTAAAAAAATAGAAATAAAAAATAAATAATGTTTGAGAAATAAAAGAAAAAATATAGGTTGAGACAAATGAATTACAAAAAAAAAAAAAAAAAGAGAAAAGAAAAAAAAAAATCAAGTAACAGTAAAAAAGAGAAGAAAAAAAAGTTGAGAGACAAATGAGCATGGAAAGAATAAAAACATTTGAGGTGTAGAGGGGCAAAAATGTACTTGTTGTATACATAAAAATGAAGGAAGACTAGTCTTTAAAGACTTTTTCTTATGGGGGATAAAAATACAAAGCCACCCACTATGGGGGACATTTCATGTAATTTGCGTAAGATGTTTTAGTGCAGATCCATTAAGCCCATTAAGATATTTTGCCACCCTTTAGAAACAAGTTATTTTTTTTCCCACTATCAACTTACTGCTTATTTTTCTACAATCATCTACTTTACTTTTCATACTATTATCCTGCATATGTTTTTAAGGCTAGCATATTTTAGAGTAAATTCCTCAAATTGTCACTGAAGTTTTACAAACATTCCACTAATGTCACTTTTGATTTTTTTTGGACAATATTGTCACTCAACTCTAAAAATGTTCCAAAAAATAAAAAACTCACAGAAGTGTTAAGTTTTTAACGGAAGAATCTTTTTACTTTTTTTTATTATTATTATTTATGATCCATATTTCACCCAATACCCACTAACCCATAACCCATGTCTTGAACCCACTAAAAATAATTTTTTTTTAAAATTCTATATAACAGGAATAGAACTAAATTTGAATAGGATTTTCTTTTTGTTACTTTTGTTTTTTTTTTTTAATTGAAGCATTAAAAAAGTTCTTTGTAGATTGACGAGGACTATTCTTGCACACAATTTGGTTTTAACAAATTATTTAGTGACTACTTTGAGGTTAACTGTCCCTCCAAAACTCAATTGTTTTGAATATGCCAAAGAACTTTTTTAATGCTTCAATTAAAAAAAAAAAAAAAAAAGTAACAAAAAGAAAATCCTATTCAATTTTAGTTCTATTCCTTTATATAGAAAAAAAAATTAAAATTACTTTTAGTGGGTTCAAGACATGGGTTATGGGTTAGTGGGTATTGGGTGAAATATTAAAAAAAAAAGGACAGTTCGGTGCACTAAAGCTACAGCTATGCGCGGTGTCCGGGGAAGGGCCCCACCACAAGAGTGTATTGTACGCAGCCTTACATTGCATTTCTGTCAGAAGCTGTTTCCAAGGCTTGAACCCGTGACCTCCTGGTCACATGACAGCAACTTTACCAGTTACTCCAAGATCATAAAAAATAATTTTTTCTTAAAAAAGTAAAAAAGATTCTTCTGTTAAAAACTTAACACTTCTGTGAGTTTTTTATTTTTTGAAATATTTTTAGAGTTGAGTGACAATATTGTCAAAAAAAAATAATCATAAATGACATTAGTGGGATGTTTGTAAAACTTCAGTGACAATTTGAGGAATTTACTCCATATTTTACTTTGTTTATAAAATGTCCACATTTTCACAATTTATAAGATATTAATTAACTAACCTAAGTTTGACTGGTTAACCGTCTCTCATGGATTTTAAAGGGTGTCTAATACCTTCTCTTTAGGATTTATTGAACCCTTACCTTAGAATCTCTAATTGGTTAGTAGACCTTAAAACAGAGTGAACTTTAGACGATCACTTTAGTTATTTAGGTGTCCTAATTCACCTTAGAAATAATTAGGTGGTGATTCTTTAAGTTAATCAATTTAAGAATCTCCAATATGTTGTATACTATTTCGATCCTCGGTTAAAATGGGGTGTGACAATGTCGATGCGTCGAGGCGTCCACTCGGCCAAGAGCAAAGTTGCTTGAGACCAATTGGGATGGGGACGACATGCTAACAAACAAATGGAAGGACAATGTGTCATGTTTTCTAAAGAACACCGGCACCCTAGGCAGAATCATGTCTGACATACGCAAGTGGGATGGTTACTCTCTAATGCAGCAAGGACGAGTGACATTCTCCTATTGGCTACATGCAATATTGACACACAATAAATATACACCCCTTCCCTCAATGCAAAGGATCCAATTTCTGTTTTTCCCTACTCAAATGCTATAAAAAAAATTAGTTGTGTTCTTAAGCTTTCTCTATTTTCCTGAGCTGTAATATTGTTCTCTTGTCGTTATGCTTGCCTACTTTACATTCTCAGTTACAACGTGCCCATCGGTGAAAGGACTGTGGACTACACTGTCATTTAGATTTGTTCCTAATCGTTGTCTTGGTTAATATATCTTGTATTTGGTTTACATTTTTTACTCTTTTGCAAACGTTCATTATTAACCCGAATCTAAGATCATAATGTGTGATCTTGAACCACAAATAAATCTAACTGTCCCAAATCGATGGTAAACAGAAGAGATTTAATTCATTTTCATGATAGTAAGTTTGGAAGATGGCATAAACCTACTTTAATATGTTTATCATAACTATTAAATTTGGTAAGGTCAATTGATTTTTATATATACTCAATTTACTTTATCACACATAGATCACCGGGAAAAAAAAAAGATCAAAAGAAAACATATTTTTGGTAAGACATTTATGCTTTTTATACTCAATTTACTTTCTCATATATAAATCACATGAAAATATATTTTTTGCAAGAAATTTATGCCGAAGAGAATTCCTACCATACTTTTATGTTTGACCCGATTAAGAAAATCTCTTGCACTACTATTTATACATATTATTTGATAGCCAAATGCTTCATCCAAGCAAAAGAAACTAAAAGTTTCACAAGTTCTTTTGACTATGGCATCAACATCATCAACAACAACTAGAGAAATCAAGAGGATGTTGACACTAAGAACAATTGACAACGAGGAATTTTATCTCGAGGAGTCATTTGCATTTCAGTGTGAACTCATCAAGAACATGGTGAAAGAGGAAGGTGTGTCCATCATCCCACTGCCCATCATTGTCAAGAGAAAGGCACTTGTTACAATCATCGAGTACCTCAAGAAGCATGCTGAGTTGACTACCTCAGATGAAGAATTCAAAAATTTTAAGAAAGAGCATTTGAATGGTACCTTGTATGACCTATGTTACACATTAATATCAGTAGATTATCTAAAAATAAATGATTTGAAAGAAATCTTGTTGTGTACTATTAAGGGCAAGAGTGTTGATACTATTAGAGGGATGTTCATGATTTGACCCATGAAGAAATAATTGAGAAAATGAAGAAAGATGGTTGGGCTAGCCTTCATGATGATGAGAATGATCACATTACAAATTAGGGTTTCTTTTAAATGATATTTGGTGAAGGTCTTTTTATCTTTTTATATAAGATTTTGTGTTGAGAAAAATGTAGAAGCAAAAATATTATATCAAGTAGTGAAAGGTATTTGATGGCATTTTATTTCTTGAAATTATTTTTTTGATCAATTATTATGCTATAACTATTTTCCTTTTTGTGTTGATTCAATTGATGTTGCGCATATTAAATTTATTTCTTGTACCTATTTGAGATATCGTTTGCTTTTTGAATCAGAAATTTTTTTATGTTAAGAAAAGGTAGAACTAGAAATATTATCTAAAATAGTTAACGATGTCTGATAGTTTATATCTGTTCATTAAATTTTTTGTTCGATCATCTACATTTCATATAATTATTCTTTGTCTTCGTGTTAGTTCGAATTATATTACTCATAATTGATGCATTAGATTTATTTTTTTCTTGTACGATCGAAAAAATATCAGTTGAATTTTGATAGTAGAAAAAGTTTGTGCTAATAAAAGAGGTAGAACCATGTAGCAACATCAGGCAGATTCAAAATTTAAAGTTTATGGGTTTCTTTATCTTTTTTTTTATTAAGAAGAAATCCACTGTGCGAGGTGCCTAGGGCATTTTTTTTATCTATATAATAAAAGTGAAACTCAAAGAAAAAAGTAAAATAAAGGAGAGCTATGCCTTACCTTATTAATCCCATGAGGCGTAAAAAAAATCTCTATGCGTGTAAAAATAATAAGAAAAAAGAACTTAATATTCTAAGATCTTCACAGAGTTTATTGTTATGACGGAAAGAGGTAAATACGAAAACAAAAAAAGTAAAGAACATAAATTTAACGTGGAATAACCCTTCAAATCAAAGGTAACAACCATGGGATCACAGAGATCCAAATTGCTCCACTATATTAATAAGAGGGTTACAAATATTCTCCCAAATGGCTACACAACAAGCGTCAAATCCGGAGAAACAATAGCTACACCAACAAAAGTAAATCAGGAGAAATCACCCGAAATAGAGCTACTGTTTAGGACTCAAAATTGGATGCTTCCGACTTCCAAATCCAATCTTCACCGCTCAAATCAAACATAAAGATATCAGGAATACTCAGTAAAAATTTCAGCTCGATCTAACGATGAACGAGCTAGAAATAGCGATCTGAAGGTGGCTGGTCGGAGAGCAAAAACTGCAGCAAAAGAACTCTCTTTATCTCTTCTCTCTTTGGTTAAAGCTCTCTCAAAAAACCTCTCTTATATGCTAATGTATCTCAAAGACAAATACCAATAAGCATGAATAATTTTCTATCAAGTTGTCCTATTTATGGATGATGACTGGTGCTTTTTCCTAAAGCCAAACTACAAATAGGATTGGAAACCAAAAGAGAATAGGATTAGGCCATGGGCCTTTGGCTGGAATATGAGTCACGACCCAACAAACTTGTAACACCCCGTACCTTTCTAACCTCACTTAATACCTTGGAGTCGTATTTACTTAGTGTTGAGAGCAATAAGTATTTTGTAGTGTTTTGATAGGGTATTGGATGATATGCAAGTGTTGAAGAAGTGGCCGAAAAATTCAGCAAGGTATCAAGACTTACGCCACTCCCTGTTTCAGGGGCTGTGGCGCAAGCCACCTGATTCAGAGGGCAGCCATTTCTTGCGCCACAGCTTGCTTTGCAGCTAGTGGCGCAAGGCACAAAAAGTGTGCCCTTCCGTGCCCGTTTCGCAACGCAACGCTACGTCGATTCTTCTATGGTTTCTTTTCTTTCCTTGGAGTTCTTGGAGCATTGTTAAAGATTCAAATACCTCAATACACTCCTACATACTTCTACATGATCAAACCATGAAACACAAGTAGTTATCAAAAATGTTCAATGAAGCCAAGGGCGACTAGAATTGCTATTTTTTGCGATTGAGACGACGAATGAGAATCTCGTAAGAGAATATTGTCGTGACATTATGGAATTCATTAAACGTGAGATATATGATGGGCTATGCATGAAAATTGGTGGGCTAAGTTGAAATGTGTTATTGGGCCCAAATTGAGGCCCAAAAATGGAATAAAATACATGGCCCAAATGGGTCAAATGACCCATTCTTCCCTTGACCTTCTAGCCATAGCATTAAATGCTATAAAGAGTGGCTAAGGATGGAATTGAGGGCTTATATAAAGTCCCAAAAATCTGATTTTTATTCATTACAAACACACATGTGTTTCTATGCTTTTCTAGACAATTCCAAGAAAACCCCTTTAGCTCTCAAAACCCTAAGTCATCTCTTGGAGCAAGATCATCATTTTTCAAGCTTGGGTAAGTGTTTAATCTTATGGTTTAACATATTATATGCATGGGAGATTATGTAGATCATGTTGGTTATGCTTGGAAGTGTTGAACATGGCACTTTGTGTTTTTGTAAAAGATGTGTCATCTATGGAATTTAAACTTGAAAGATGACTTGTGGTTTTGATGAAAGTGCATGGTATGGATGAAATATGAACATGTATGGTGTGATTAGGGTATTAAACTTGTTATTTTTCTATAAGTGTAAATTATGGGATTTTGGCCGATATGTGCTATGAGGTGAATTAAGGTGACTTGATAGGTTATTTGTGATATGGTGTGAATGAGAAAGTGTAAAGGAGAAGCTTTGTGGTGAAATTTTATTGGTATATGATGTTGTGGTCAATGTATGGTATGATTAAGGTATTGTTGGTATGACCATGCCGAAAATGGTATTGTAGAGAAGGAAATGATATTTTTAAGGCAAACATATAACTCATTGACGTCATATGCATTCGTAAGGTAGTTGGTGGTTAATGTAAATTCCATTATGTATTTGTGTTGTAGAGTGAAACATAAGGAAGGAGCGGGACATTGTATGCGCATCTAAGCTTATATATTCGTATTGAGAACACAAGGTATGTAAGGTTACTTTGTCCGTATCTTTCTGCAGCATATAGAATTCACATTGACGTTACACTTGTCCTATTCCGAAATGTGCTAAGGTATCCTATTCCCGGTTACCAATGGTTATTATCACATGTTTCCTACTCATTGATCAAGTGTGAATCACATGTCTCATATTCATTGATAATGTTCCAAAAGCCCAATAAGGTTGTGTTTCAAAGTTCCAATAGTGGTTATACTCATGTATCTTGTTCATTGATTATTTGTCCAATGGTTCCAATGGTGTTATGTTTCCAATAAGGTTATGATTCCAATAATGTTTATTCACATGTCTCTCATTCATTGGTTAATGAGCCAAAGCTTCAAGTAAAGTGATGAATATCATTGTATCAATCTCAAAGTAATGAATGAAGTAATGCATATATGGTTAATGATCAAGTATGGGTGGTAGCTTTGGGGGCGAAATGCCTAGCTCAAGCCGATCCCGAGATTGTTGGATCAGGGGGCAGTCCAAGAGGCATAAGCCTAGCTCGGACCGATCCTGACAGGGGGCAGCTCTAGGGGTTATAACCTAGCTCGAGCCGAACCTGATGTGTTGGTATGGGTGGCAGCTCTAGGGGTAATAACCTAGCTCGAGCCTATCCCGACATATACTTATTCATAGGTGGTAGCTCTAGAGGCATAAGCCTAGCTCGAGCCGATCCCATCATAACCTTCATGTGTTAAAACCCACTGTTCAGTCGGGGCCCGGGTACCACAGGTCACAGGCAAAGATGAATAATCATAGAAGCAAAGAAAGTAATGAAAGAAAAATACATGGTTTCCAAAGTTCAGTATAGTGACTTATCCATATTAGTTATGCACTTGTACTTGAGCTCATTGACGTGTTTATGATTCGTGCAGTTTCATTTGAGCCTTACATACTCAGTACATTCTTCGTACTGACGTCCCTTGTGGGACTTACCTTACTTGCTGCAGGCGCAGGTACTAGTAGGCCTCCATAGTAGGTTGCCAGTTGTTGCGGATCATTGGTGAGCTCCAGTTAGTTCGGGGCTTCTCCGAGTCACAGTTGTACATATGTTTTGGTGTTGTACATGTTGTATAAAGCGGGGACTTATCCCGACTTTTAATTTATTTTGGTCAATGCATCTGTTAGAGGCTTTTGTAGACGTATGTAGGTGTATGAATGTAAGGTGGTATATGATGTTTTTGACTTAATGGCCTCAACGGCCAAGTTTCACATATGTATATATATATGTCCTATGTTTCATGTTTTCTGTTATTCGCCTTTCCTGTTCTTACGTGATGGTGGTGTTTCCTAGGACATGCATATGAATGAATATAAGCAAAGCTTGGTTCTCTCGAGCCATGTCGGCTACGGGTGCCAATCCGCCCCGATGGGATTCGGGCATGACAAAACTCTCCCTCCAGTCAAAGGGCCAAATGGATCTTCAAGTGGAGGAACTCATGATAGGCTTCATGCCTACCAAAGTTCTACAATACTCATGCTTCTCTATAACCACCACTTTCGTTAGCATATCTGAAGGATTGTCATCAGTGTATATCTTCTCAACCTCAAATAATATCTCTTCCACGGACATTCTAATCCAATGATACTTTCTACTAATATGCTTGGACTTAGAATGAAAGGTGGAGTGCTTGGTGAGATAAATATCACTTTGATTATCACAAAATAAGACGAACCTTGACTGCTTAAAGTCAAGATCTTTCATAAATTGCTTCACCAAAAGCAATTCTTTGGCACCTTCAGTGATAGCAATATATTTTGCTTCTGTGATGGATAAAGCTATGCACTTTTGTAGTCTTGATTGCCAAGAAATAACTCCCCTTACAAAAGTGATCAAATAACCGAAAGTGGATCTTGAATTATCAAGATTACCTCTCAAATCAGAGTCTGTGTAGCAAATAAGTTCAGGCTTGCCACCACCAAAGCACAACTTCCTATCTGCAGTACCCTTCAAGTATCTTAGTATCCATTTTGCAGCATCCCAATGTTCCTTTCCAGGATTAGAAAGAAATTTGCTAACAATACCAATGGCATGTGCAATATTTGGTCTAGTGCAAACCATAGCATACATCAAACTACCAACTGCAGAGGAGTAAGGGATAAAAGACACCTCTTTCTTCTCTTTGTTAGTAGATGGACTCTGTGTCGTACTCAATCTAAAGTGGTTAGCAAGAGGAGTACTAACCTCTTTTGCTTCTATCATATTAAACCTATTTAGTACCTCTCATTATACTGCTTCTTGGATGATGATAACTTCTTTTTATCTCTATCTCTTTGTATTTGGATGCCTAAAATTTTCCTTGTTGACCCTAAGTCCTTCATCGCAAATGATTTGCTCAACTCTTTCTTAAGGACTGCAATTCTAGATTTATTTCTGCCAACAATCAGCATATCATCCACATAAAGTAGTAAAATAATGAAATCATCAGAGAACTTCTGAAAGAATACATAGTGATCTGAAGAAGTTTTCTTGTATCCCTGTTTTTCAATGACAGATTCAAAATTCAAGTACCATTGTCTTGGAGATTGTTTCAAGCCATACAAGCTCTTTCTCAATTTATAGACATAATTTTCCTTTTCTTTGACTAAAAAACCTTCAGGCTTCTCTATGTAAATATCTTCATCTAAATCACCATGAAGAAAAGTGGTCTTGGCATCCATCTGTTCAACCTCTACATCTAGATTTGCAGCTAAGCCTAGCACCAAATGAATAGAAGACAATTTTTATGACAGGGGAGAAAATTTCATCAAAGTCAACTCCCTTTCTCTGGACAAAGCCTTTGACAACTAACCTTACCTTATACCTAGGCGCAGTGGTATGTTGCTCTTGCTTTACTCTAAGGATCCATATGTTTGTTAGAGTTTTCTTACCTTTCGATAATTTCACTAACTCACATGTGCCATTCTCGTGGAGTGACTTCATCTCATCTTCTATAGCTTCTACCCACTCATCTCTGTGAGTATCTTGTATGGCTTCATCATAATTTCCAGGTTCTCCCATGTCAGTCAAAAGTATATACTCATTTGGAGAATAATGTGTTGACTTTTGCTTCTCCTTAGAAGACCTTCTATAAGAGGTTTTAGGAACATCTGAAGCAGTTACCTGAGCAGGAGTTGGTTGTTGATCAACCACAACATCATTAATAGGACTGTCTATAGTTTCTACACCCTCTTGATCATCATCTGTATTATTATCTTGGGTTTCTTCATATTCAATAGATGTATCAGCAATAGAAATTGGATCAACATCAACTAGGCTCTTATTATTCTAAGAATCTGTTTTCTCTGTCTTGTCAATATCTTTAATAGTTTGATCTTCAAAGAACACTGCATCACGATTTCTAATAAGCTTCTTATCAACTGGATCATAAAAGCGATACCCAAACTCATCTTGACCATAACCAATGAAGATACGCTGCTTAGTTTTGATAGCCAGTTACGACCTATCATCTGTTGGAACATGCACACAAGCTTTACACCCAAAGACTTTCAAGTGATCATAGGAAATATCCTTAGCAAACTAAACTCTATTTGGAACATCACCATCCAAAGCAACTGTAGTAGACAAATTGATAACAAAAGCAACAGTATTAAGTTCTTCTGCCCAAAAGGAATTTGGAAGTTTAGCCTCTAAAAGTACACATCTAACTCTCTCAACTAGAGTTCTATTCATTCTCTCTGCCAAGCAATTCAATTGAGGCATCTTGGGTGAAGTTCTCTGATGATGAATTTCTTGTGATTTGCAATAGTTATCAAAAGGACCAACATATTCACCGCCATTGTCAGTGCGAATACATTTTAGTTTCTTCCCAGTTTGTCTCTCGGATAGGACTTAAAATTCCTTAAACACATCAAGTACTTGGTCTTTGGATTTTAAAGTATATACCCATATCTTGTGAGAATGATCATCTATGAAAGTCGTAAAATAAAGTGCACCACCTTGTGACTTCACTTTAAAAGGACCACACAAATCAGAGTGTACTAGCTCCAATAGTTCAGGCTTTCTTAAGGAAGAATGACTGTAAAAAGAAACTCTCTTCTGTTTCCCGGCTAAGAAATGAACACATCTTTCACCATTGCTTGTTTCACACCAGCAAGCAATTTTTTCTTAGACAAACATGTGATCCCCCTCTCGCTCATATGACTGAGCCTCTTATGCCATAAGTCTGATAAAGTTTCACTTTCCACCAAATTCACGGAGTCACTGAAGATAGATCCTTGAGTCACATATAAATTAGAATACTTTCTTCCTCGAGCCACAATTAATTCGCCTTTGGTGAGCTTCTATTGGCCATTAAACAAGTCATTATGGTAGCCATCATCATCTAGTTTCCTTACAGCTATCAATTTTAGAGGAATGTCTGAAGCATGCTTGACGTTCTGAAGGACTAACGTTGTACCAATATTAGTCTTCAAACAAATTGTGCCAAAGCCAAACACCTTAAGCTCAGCAGCATTGCCCATCTTCAACACTCCAGATTTAACAGAAGTATAAGATGAAAAGAAGTCTTTCTTCAGTGTGACATGAGATGTAGCTCCAGCATCTACTATCCAACTAGTATCTTGGGATACAAAATTGATGACGTTTTTAACACAAGCAGAGAGAAGGTCATCTCGAACAACAACAACAATATTATTTCCATTATTTTCTTCTTTCTTTCCTTCTCTAGTCTCTTGCTTCAACCTATGGTAATTCCTTTTAATATTCCCTTTCTTGCCACAATGATAACATGAACGACTCTCATATCCTAACCTTGACTTGCTTCTGCTTTTACCTCTATTCCTTGTGTTTCTTGTTTCATCTCTCCCTCGGTCTTCTGTAAACAGAACATTTGAGTGTGAAGATAAGCCCTGAGATTTTCTCCTTACTTATTCATTCAAAACACTATTCTTGGCAAATTCCATAGTCACCTTGCCACCAGGAGTTGAATTTGTTAGAGAAACACGAAGAGTCTCCCAAGAATCTAGTAGAGTATTCAAGCTGATAAAGGACACCTTGAAAATCATTTATATGTTCAATAATAGGACTGCCCTTCTTGTATTTAAAGGTCATTAATTGCTTTAGTAGGAACAACTTGTTATTGCCTATTTTTAAAGCGTAAAGAGTCTCCAACTTTTCCAACAATGTTCTAGCATATGTCTCATTCACAATATGATTGCGAACATTGTTTTTAACCTATTGCCTTATATATACACATACTTGCTGGTGCTCAAAATTCCAGTTTTCATCAGTTATATTCTCGGGTTTATGAGCAGCAAAAAGGGGAAGATGAAGTTTCTTCACAAATAGAAGATCTTTCATCTTGCTAAACCTATATGTTGTAATTGCTCTACTTTAAATATACCATCTTGCTCGTATTCGCCTCCATCCAAGAAACCTGTATAGATAATCAAGGCTCTGATACCACTTGTTATGACGAAAAGAGGTAAATACGAAAATAAAGAAAGTAAAGAACACCAAATTTAACGTGAAAAAACCCTTCAAATCAAAGGTAACAACCACGGGATTACATAGATCTAAATTGTTCCACTATATTAATAAGAGGGTTGCAAGTATTCTTTCATATAGCTATACAACAAGTGCCAAATCCGTAGAAACAATAGCAACACCAATAAAAGTAAATCAAGAGAAATCACCCGAAATAGAGCTACTATTCGGGACTCAAAACCGGATGTTGTGGACCTCCAAATCCGATCTTCAACGTTCAAATAAAACACTAAGATGTCAGGAAAACTTCGTTAAAATTTCACCCTAATCCAATGGTGAACGAGCTAAAAAATGTCATCTGAATGTGGTTGATCGGAGAACAAAAAACTGCAGCAAAAGAACTCTCTTTCTCTTTTCTCTTTTTGGTGAAAGCTCTCTCAAAAAACCTCTCTTATGTGCTAATGTCTCTCAAATAAAAATACCAATGAGCATGAATAATTCTCTATCAAGTTGTCCTATTTGTAGATGATGAGTGGTGTTTTTTCCTAAAGCCATACCAACTCCAAATAGGAATCGAAATCCGAATCATTTTCCAAATAGGATTGGAAACCAAAAGAGAATAGGATTAGGTCATGGGCCTTTGGCTGGAATATATACCAGTACCCAATATTTATAAGGGAAAAGGACACCACATGGCCCATCAAAAAACAAATGGCCCATGTTTGGGCTATTGGACATGGAATGGCCAGTCGACCCAAAATAATTCCAAAAAAAGGCCAGTCGGCCCAAACTAATTCCAAAAATGGCCAATCGAAACTGTATCAATATGGTATATAGGTTGTATCAATATCGTATATATGGTACAGGGACTGTATCAATATGGTATCAATATGGTATATGAACAATATATGCATATGTTTTTTTGTATAAACTATATGAATGTGGAATGAGGATTGTATCATTATGGTATATGAACTGGGGGAAAAAAAGGCAGTAGAAGCGACAAAAAGGCCTAAAATGGCTACCTTTTGGAATTGCAAAATCAATGGTTATTTCGTGGAAATAGTTTTGGGCGAAGTGACATTTATGTCCTTTCCCCTATTTATAATGCACTCTATGATGATATTGCAAATTATAATGCTTAAATAGTAAAAAATTAAAATAATCAAGAATTTAGAGTCAAACTCTTTTTCTTTGGAATTGTGAAATCTTCAAGGAGATGTAGCCCAGCAAAAATCAGATTCTTTATCTTGTATTCTTCCTTCAACCACTCCAAAATTTCTTGATACTTCATTATTATTTTTTGGATACATTGGACCTTGTTGATGTAGTTGAACCTTGTCTCCTTTTGTTTGCCTTATTAAAACAACCTCCTCAAACACTTTACCATCTCAAATATGCTTTCTTGCATGAGTCTTATGTTCTAAGTCCTCCCCCTTGCTGCCTAGATTAAAAATATTCATCCCTAGACACATTAGCAAAACATTCATCCAATACTTCATTCTCATCTTCTTCATCAAATATGTAAGAGGCCAAATTACTATAAAATTCAATGGTCTTCCATTAAAGCTCCAGGCTCGTATAACTCTTGACCACTATTTCAATGGGTTTCTTTATCGACTTCAAATTAATATACTATAATAAATGATTCACAATCAAATATTTAGAAGCGTGTGTGGAGGATATTTTTAGCACATTTTGTTTTCAAAAAATATCTTCGTCTTTATTCTTTCTTTGCCAATACATTCTCCCCCATACACCACCATCCCACCGATGTTGTCACCAATACGGTCAATATCACTATCAGTCCATCACTTTAATAATCATATTTTTTTTAAAAAAAATTACAGATCTAGAAATCACTATCACCACTATCTCTCTTTTTTTTCTTCTTAGTACTCCCTCGATCTGTTTCAAGTTGATTGATCTATTTTGACTTGGTATGTAGTTTAAGAAAATAAGAAAGACTTTTGAATCTTGTGGTGTTAAATTAAATATATGTCAAATCTATCAAAATATTTTTTAATCTTGTGGTCTTAAACATGTCATGTTGAAAGTTTGAATTAAAGAGTTTCTAAATTGGGAAATGGTCATTCTTTTTAAATACACTAAAAAGAAAAGTAGGTCAAAAAAATTGAAACAGAGGGACTAATATATATGTACACTCCAAAATATCATTATTGAAGTTATATTTTACACTACCTTTCTCAATATGTATTTACCAATACAACAAATCAAAAGAGTTAGTCGGTGGCTTTAACACACTAATGGAATCGACAATATAAATGGAGTGCATGTTAGCTTTTTATTGACTAAAAGTTGTTAATTATTTCTTGAATTTTTCCCTTTTCTATTTTAGGAAACTCCTAATCCCTATTGGTTTAGGACACCTTTTGTCCTAATAGATTTGGAAAAGGAAAATATAGTCCTTGTAGGATTACGAGAACCTTTTTCTTGTAGGTTTCAAACTACTTTGGGATCTATGTATAGGGATGTAGTTGGGGATTCTAAAGCATTGTACACTTCTTCTTTTCTTTCATAGTGGAAAACTCTCTCTGCTTTTGCTTGGAGGATTAGGCCTAGCCGAACCTCGTTAAATCCTTGTGTTATTTTTCTTCTCTATTTTCTTTATTTGTGGTTGTATGCTAGTTAACCCACGATATTTCTGCAATAATTGGTATCAGAGCAAGGTTGAGGTTTCTACACATAATCAAAGGTTAAGATGTTTCCATCATCTTCAACAAATATGAAATAGAGAAATTAGATAGGGGATCTAGTTTCAGTCTGTGGAAGATTGGAATGAGATCGTCCTTGGTGTTACAAGGGTTATGGAAGGTAATTGGGGAATTTTTTCCAGAAGAGTTGAAAGAATTAGAGAAAGAAGACCTGAAGGAGAGGGCTTAAAGTGTGATCTTCATGAGCGTTACAGATAACGTTCTTCAAGAAATTGTTGAAGAGGAATCTGCAGCAACGACATGAAAGAAGTTGGAAGATCTGTATTCTAGAAAATCATTGACAAACCACCTCTACTTGAAAAAGAAGTTGTACAATCTTCGTATGAATGAAGGTACACTGGTTAAAGCTCACCTTGATGAGTTTAATTCAATTATAATTGACTTGAAGAACGTAGATATCAAAATTGATAGCGAGGATCACGCCTTGATAGTGTTATATTCTTTACCACCATCTTATGATACTTTACTGATACATTGTTATATGGGAAAGACAGTATTTCACTAGATGATGTTAGTAATGTGTTAAAATCTAAAGGGTTGAAAAAGAGCTTTTCGTTTAGCAGAGCTGAGGGTGAAGGTCTAATGAGTAGGGGAAGAACACAACAAGAATACTTAAATAGGAAAACGTCTAACGCTAGATCGAAGTCTGGAGTAAGGAAGCAGAACTGTTATGAGTGCAAGGAGCAAGGTCACTACAGAAGAGATTGTCCTAAGTTAAAGGAGAAAAAAGGAAAGCAAAAAGCTGATTACTCGACAAATATTGTTGAGACTAGTAATGATTATGATGACATTGACTATGTAGGGGAAGTTTGTGCCGTGACTTCTGATCATAGTCAGAATTCCTGGGTTCTTGATTCTGGTGCAACTTTCCACATGTGTCCACACAAGAATTGGTTTGCAACTTACAAGAAGACAAGTGGGACTGTCTACCTAAGTGATGATAATCCATTACAGGCAGAGGGAATTGGTAACATCAAATTGAGAATGTTCGATGGCATTGTCAGAAATATAGAGTGTTGGCATGTTTCTCGAATGAAGAAAAAATTTATTTCTCTTTCGACTTTGGATGATCAAGGGTATAAGTTTCACTTAGAGAATGGAATGCTTAAAGTATGTAAAGGCTCAATGGTACTCACGAAAGACAAGCTTCATTCTAGGCTGTATTATCTTCAAGCGAGTATAGTTGAAGGGGAAGTAATTGTAACTTTTGGAAAGAATGGTTTGAATCAGTCTCAGTTGTGGCACTTGCGACTTAGTCATATGAGTGACAAGGGATTGTCTTTATTGAACAAGCAAAATTTGTTGGATGGTTACAAAATTCAAGCTTTGAATTTTTGTGAGCATTGTGTGTTTGGTAATCAAACATGGGAGAAGTTCAGTAAGAAGGCAGAGCATAAGACCAAAGGCAAGTTAGATTATATACATTCGGACTTGTGGGGTCCAAAAAGAATTCCCTCCAATAGTGGTGTTAAGTACTTTATGACTTTGATTGATGATTACTCAAGAATGGTATGGGGGTATTTTCTGAAAACAAAAGATGAGGCATTTCCAACATTTGTTAAATGGAAGACGATGGTTGAGAGGCAAACTGAAAGAAAAGTTAAGTGTCTTCAGATAGACAATGGGCTAAAATTTTGCAACATAGAGTTCAATGATTTCTGTAGTGAGAGGGCATAGTGAGACACCACACGCGTGTCAGAACACCACAACAAAATAGTGTTGTAGAACATATGAACAGAACACTTTATGACAGAGCATGAAGTATGCTTTCACACTCATGTGTTAGCAAGGATTTTTGGGCTAAAACAATTAATACATCTTGTTATTTGGTCAATAGATCTCCATCCAAAACTATTGAGTTCAAAACTCCTTTTGAAGTTTGGTATGGTTTGACTGCTTATTATTTAAATTTGAGGATATTTAGTTGTCCTGCTTATGCTCATGTGAGGGATGGAAAACTTGAGTTGAGGGCAAAGAAGTGCATATTTCTAGGGTATGCAACTGAAGTGAAAGGTTATAGGTTGTGGTGCATGGATCAGAAGACTCCAGGGTTAATTATTATTAGGGATGTGACATTTAATGAATCTGCCTCACTAGACAGGCATAGGGAGAAGGAAATAGCATAAACAGATCGTGGTGTCAGTGACCGCATAGAGCTAGAAATTGAATCTCCACTAGCCCAGCCAGTAGTTTAGAAGTAGAGGAGGTGAAAAATATTAATCAAGATGATAATATTGTTGCACCTATACAACAAGAATCGTATAGCATTGCAACATGCAGAGAGAAGAGAATGATCAACTGACCTAAGAGGTTTGCAAATATTGTTGATAAAAATCTTCTTGGATATGCAAATTATGTGAAATTTGCTTTGTCAGTTGCATACACCATTGACGGGATTGATCCTAATAGCTATAAAAAAGCTATTTTTAGTTCAGAAGCAGATCGATGGGTTAGTGCTATAGGTAAAGAGATTGAGTTACTTCATAGGAATCGAACATAGAAGTTTGGTTCATTGCCAAAGGGACAAAAGGTGGTAGGCTGCAAATGGGTTGATGATGTGAAGAAAGTGTTTACACATAATAATCCAGTAGATATGATGACTAAGACAGTCCCGACCAATAAGTTTAGGCATTGCCTAGACTTGATTAGTGTAGGGCTGAAGGCAAGGCAGAGAGATGTCGTTCCTATTGATGAAGGAAATTCAAGCCAAGGGGAAGATTTGTTAATTATGTCTTGAATTTTTCCCTTGTCTATTTTAGGAAACTCCTAATCCCTATTGGTTTAGGAAACCTTTTGTCCTAATAGATTTGGGAAAGGAAAATATAGTCCTTATAGGATTGGGAGAACCTTTTTCCTTATAGGTTTGGGACTACTTTGGGATCTATATATAGGGATGTAGTTAGGGATTCTAAAGCATTGTACACTTCTTCATTTCTTTCATAGTGGAAAACTCTCTCTGCTTTTGCTTGGAGG
This sequence comes from Capsicum rhomboideum, assembly GCA_031232105.1. Lineage (NCBI taxonomy): Eukaryota > Viridiplantae > Streptophyta > Magnoliopsida > Solanales > Solanaceae > Capsicum > Capsicum rhomboideum. The sequence continues at coordinate 157,893,175 of CP124714.1, forward strand.
ATTAGGCCTAGCCGAACCTCGTTATTTTTCTTCTCTATTTTCTTTGTTTGTGGTTGTGTGCTAGTTAACCCACGATATTTTTGCAACAAAAGTGATATTTTTCCAATTATTCCCATAAAGTTTAGGAATCATTCTGTATATTCTCTTATCTATTGCATATATACATGTATGAGCTTTATAATGCATATTATTACCCTTTTATATAAGCCAACAAGGGCTGGACTATCACAGCTTTGGATAATTATACATCAGGCTTCATAAAATATACAACAGACTTTTTAAATTTATTGTTCTTCTTGGCCTTATTTCATTGGTGGTTAAGCACGAGGAAGGCTTTACATCCATGTGTGACCGAAAACGGCTTACTATATAATCAGGAATGTAGCCAAAGTCTCTTCTCCCACTTCTTACTCTGTATCGACCTCACCCTTTTACAGCTTCATCACTTTGAAGATTGAAATTGGTGGGACTCGGTCACTTTGAAGGTTCAAATTGGTGGGATTCTTCTCTCTATTCTTATTTTCCCTGTTGTTACTTTTATGGTTTTACTATGCTTATGGTTGTTTGATTTCATTTTTATGGTGTCGATGTTTCTTTTTTTGTACAACTTCTTCGGGTGAAATATAGACTAATATATTTTCCCTCCTTCTTTAGTTGTACCATTGATCTGCAAAGATATAAGAGTAAATACATGCAATCATATATTCAAAGTTTTGAGTGTGCTTTGGTTTGGATGCTTACAATCCCTTCTTGGTTTTGGGACACAAGGCACTAAGATCCAACATCGATTAGATAACTACCGACACTCCTGATTGGACATACAAAGTCCAAATTATTGACATAAGTCAAGAGAGACAAAGCCCTGAGAAGAAAATTCGATTCCAAAATTTGATTTTAGAAGATGAACAGGTACTTTCACCTATATAGTGGACATATCTGCTATCCTATGCATAGTTGTATTATTTACCTACATCTTACAGAGTTGTTCAACTTTACAGGGACAACAAATTAGGGTATCTGTGTATGGTGATGACATTGGATATTATGCTGACAAATTGATACTATTGGAAACCTATGTGATCTCCACTGCACGGGTAAAAGTTTCACCAACTTCGTACGGTAGACCAATACATAACTTTTATTGGATACTTGACAAAGAAACTATAGTAGAACATGTCAGCCCAACTGATGACCTTGAGAAACCACTGCCACCGCCGACCAAGCTGAATATCACAACTTTGAATTGTGTTGCTCATATGACTCCCACTTCTTCTACAAAAATTGGTACATTATTCCTACCAACCACTAGCCAGTCAAAATTAATGTCAGCACACATACACACTAACTATATTTTTCTTATTTCTTATTAGCAAATATTCTAGGAGTTGTTATCCATTGTGGCCCTTCAAAATATGCAGGTCACACTCAAAATAGGTGTAGAGAGATTACTATAGCCGACGATCAATAAGTAGAACCTTCCATTTAAGACACCGTTGTTTCTAGTTTGAAAGTACCCCCATTATTATAAGAGATTCTGGAAGAAATGGTAATGAATTCCTTTTGCTTTCAAGAAAACCCAATTTCTGCTCACTTTAAGGGACGACTTCAAAGAAATTGAAGGGACTGAATTGCCACCGTTGTAGGTTCTTTGCGGCCAGGGGACTTGCCTGGGAAAGGGAAATATAGAGCAAAGTAGAGAATCAAAAAGAAAAAATAGAGATGCAATTATTACAAAAGGCTGCAAAGGAAGGATTTGCTCACCCGGCTGAAGAATGATCACTTTTATTGGCCAAGCATTTGGTTGAAATGACATCTAATCTCTCCTAGCAAATGAAAGGCCTAAATTAATTCGCTACTCTAGCCGGTCTGGACAAGAATTCCACATATGTGAAAACAAATGCATCAATCGTTTTAGATAGCGAAGGCTCACTTGTCAGAGCAGGAAATTAGCTTGTTAGCGCGAATGGATCATTCACAAATTGGCCCAAGAAAGCTGGAGGTCCTTGGTTAGGAAGAGCTCCCAACCTCGAGCTAAGACTGCAAGGGGTTAGGGAAAGGACTGAGAGTATGCTCTTAACCAGCAACGGTGAAACCATGGGTTTGACCCAAAGAGCCGCTAGCATGGTCCATCCTCCAGGAAATCTTCTTAAAAGGATTAGAGTCCGCCTCATCAGATTCATCCAAGACCATCACCCCAGTGGCTGGCCTCTTCTTTTATGATGAATAAATACCACGACTGGGCCCTGCACCTGTTTCACTACACTGGGTGGTGGCCTGAGAAAATGGGCTCGCTCCCGCAGGTTAGGGCATTGATAGAGATTGAGGGTCCCTCAAGTGCAGGAGGACAAAGAAAATAGTCGAAAAGACGAATGAACCCTCTCTCGGTGAGGAGCCTGAATACAAAAAAAAAAGTGGAGAAAATAAGAAGATAAGTGAGCAAAGTATGGACTAACTGAAAAGAAATCTCAAAGATGGTAAAACTTACCTTGAGAACGGACTGGATCACGAAGGAAATGAGAGAGGGAAGCCCAAGTTCTGGTCTTACCTAATGACAAGATTCTAGAAACCTACTCTCTAAAAGGGACGGAGAGAGTGGAGAAAACGCTCGTTCGTGGATGCCACTAAAAAGTTGCAAGGCAAAGTAGGTTAAGGAAAAAGCCGATAGAGAATCATGATAGCCAAATAAAATATGAGAAGGGACTTAGGGAGAGAATTATAGGGAAACAGGAGTAATACTCTGACTAAATATTCGGAGGCAACGGCTAACGAAGACTAGTTGAGACTGAGGGAATGGTTCAGGTCATCCAAAATAGAGCAAGTCCTACTAGGCTCTAGTTCAACTATGCCCCCTCGGACTAGTCTTGAATAGAAGAGCAAAAAAAGATATGTGATCGTAAACTCCATGTCGGTCAGATTTGCTAGAACTCCAAGGCAGGCCACAACTTTCCATAGGCCTGGACCAAGCTGCTCAGTCTTAGTTGGAAAGTGTGGTAGAATAAGACAATGACATTATCAATTGGGTCATCAAAGCCTAAGACAAATGATAAAGTATATAAAAAAAGGAAGCCAGGCAATGGGTATTAATCCTATCAGCGGGATAAGGGACCTTTGAGCAGAAGTTTGGAAACCAACGACAAGCTGAGTGGACAGAGTGAATATGTGTCGAGGACACCTCGAAGGTATTTCTCCAATAGGATAGGAATCCAATTCTCCTCTTGAGGACCCCCAAAATCATCAGCAATATTGAATATCACCGGTATAATGTGCTCTATTGTGGAGCCAAAAGTGGCTCCGCCTACTTCATGGCCGCTGGACGAATCATATAAGCTTGTTGAAAGTGGATGGGAATCGAAAGAATGAGGCATAAATGTAGTCTAGAAGAGAGTGTCATGACTGGAGGAATCCATTAGATAGTTTCCTTCGAAAGAAGCAGGATTATAGGAAGATGAAAGCAAATATAAAGGGAAACTTTTGATGAGAAGTTTAATATATAGGCATAGTGGAAGAAGACAGATCATAGCATAATCTGAAGTGTCAGTACAACTCCTGAGGGAAAACATCGCCTCCTCTTTGGTGAGCACTATTAGAAAAGAGACAGGATTTGACAGGTGACAGCGTTACAGGTCTAAGTGATGTGACTCTTTAGAAAAAGAGGATCAAAATAGGAGGCAAATGATAGAGACATCTTGGGAATCAATTCTATCTTTCTCTTAGATCAGTTTTATGTGGTTGCAAGTTGGAGGAACTATTTTTATATGGTAAAAATAGCTTCGATAAGAATTGGGCCAATTACGCTAAATGGGTTGGGTATAAAAGAAATCTGCCCAAGACAGTGGCGTCTTGAGAGTGATGTCGAGGCGTCAAATTGGGATGGGGACCGCGCGCTAACAAGAAAATGGAAGGACAATGTGTCAGGTTTTCCAGAGAGCACCGACAACCCTTGGCAGAACAGCGTCTGACATATGCTAGTGGGATGGTTACACTCCAACGGTATAAGGACGAGTGACATTCTCCTATTGGCCATAGGTAATATTGACACACAATAAATAGACACCCTTTCCTCATTGTAAAGGATCCAATTTCTGCTCTCCCTACTCTAAAGCAATAAAAAAAATTAGTTTTGTTCTTAAGCTTTCTCTACTTTTCTCAATGTGCCCATACGTGAAAGGATTGTGGACTACACTGTCATTTAGGTTTGTTCATTTACTCTTTTGCAAACGTTCATTATTAACTCGAAGCTAAGATCATAATGTGTGCTTTTGACCCACAAATAAATCTAACTGTCCCAAATCATTAGTAAACAGAAGAGATTTAATTTATTTTCATGATATTTTATCATCTCCTTAAAAATACCATTTGGTTAATAATTTAGAATGAAAGATTCTAGCCTTTTATGATAATTTCTAATTTCACAACTTCTATTTTAGAATGCACGTAAGTTTGGAAGATCGCTTAAACCTACTTTAATATGTTAATCATAACTATTAAATTTGGTAAGGTCAATTGATTTTTATATATACTCAATTTACTTTGTCACACATAGATCACCAAAAAAAAAAAGATCACAAGAAAAGATATTTTTGGTAAGATATTTATGCATTTTATACTCAATTTACTTTCTCATATATAATTCACAGAAAAATATATTTTTGGCAAGAAATTTATGCCGAAGAGAATTCCTACCATACTTTTAAGTTTGACCAGATTAAGAAAATCACTTGCACTACTATTTATACATATCATTTGATAGCCAAATGCTACATCCAAGCAAAAGAAACTAAAAGTTTCACAAGTTCTTTTGACTATGGCATCAACATCATCAAAAACAACTAGAGAGATCAAGAGGATGTTGACACTAAGAACAATTGACAACGAGAAATTTTATCTCGAGGAGTCATTTGCATTTCAGTCTGAACTCATCAAGAACATGGTGAAAAAGGAAGGTGTGTCCATCATCCCACTGCCCATCATTGTCAAGAGAAGGGCACTAATTGCAATCATCGAGTACCTCAAGAAGCATGCTGAGTTGACTACCTCAGATGAAGAATTCAAAATTTTCAAGAAAGAGCATTTGAACGGTACCTTGTATGACCTGTGTTACATATTAATATCAGCAGATTATCTAAAAATAAATAATTTGAAGGAAATATTGTTGTGCACTATTGGTGACAAAATTAGGGGCAAGAGTGTTGATACTATTAGAGAGATGTTCAAGATTAATGATGATTTGACCCATGAAGAAATAATTGAGAAAATGAAGAAAGAAGGTTGGGCGGGCCTTCATGATTGATGAGAATGATCACTATCACAAATTAGAGCTTCTTTTAAATTAGATTTGGTGGAGGCCTTTTATATTTTATGTAAGTTTTTATGTTAAGGAAAATGTAGAAGCAAAAAATATTATCTGAAACAGTGAAAGGTGCTGGACAGTATTTCATTCCTTTAAATTATGTGTTTGATCAATTATATGCTATAACTATTTTTCTTTTTGTGTTGATTCAATTGATGTTGCGCATAGTAAATTTATTTCTTGTACCTATTTGGGATATCTTTTGCTTTTTGAATTTGGGATATCTTTTGCTTTTTGAATCAGAACTTCATCTTAAGAAAAGGTGGAACTAAAAGTAATATCTGAAATTGTTAGGGTTCTGATAGTTTATATCTGTTCATCGAATTTTTTGTTTGACCATCTATATTTCCTATAAAGATTTTTTCTTTGTGTTAGTTCTATTGATATTACTCATAATCGATGGATTAGATTTTATGACCAAACAAATATAATTTGAATTTTGATACTAAAAAAAGTTTATGCTAATAAAAAAGATAAAACCAGACCATAATATCAAATAGATTCAAAATTAAAAGTTATGGATTCCTTCATCTTTATTTTTTTAAGACAAAAATCAAATTCGCTAAGCCAGGAGCCTTGAACTAATTTTTTTATTTATATAATAAAAGTGAAGTGAAGCAAGATTCTCTCTCTCTAACAGCTCTTTCTCTCTCCTTCTCTCTAACGGCTTTGAGCCTCCGACCCCCCCCCCCCTCCTCTTGCTGACGCCGGCGACAGGTAAGTCGGCTCGCCATACCCTTCCTGGTCCGGCCAGTCGATCGAACAGATCGAACGAACTCGGCGAACTACGGTGACCTTTTCCTCAGCCGACCTCTTCTTAGACGGTCCAGTCCAAGCTTAGTCCAGCGACCAGTTACTTGTCCGATCTTGGGTCGTCCGGCGACTTTCGTCATCTTTTCAGATCTAACTGTTTCCAGCGAAGTCCATCAGAATTCTAGTCGAAAACAACAGTGTCGTCCTTCTTGTGTGCTGCATTTCTATCACAGGTTATTTCCAGACTCACCGGTCAGCAGCTGGACTGACGTGCAGCAGTCCCGGCGAAAAATTTCGGCGACCAATTTCGTCACCAAATTGCCGAAACTCAACAACTCAATCAAGACCCAGGTGAACGCAGCAATCACAACGTACCAGGTTCCCTCGTTCTTCTCTTTTAGCTCTTGTAGGTTTCGTTGTTGGTTGGTTATCTGCTGCATGGTTGGTGGAGACTGAGAGCTCCCATTTTAATCCACTGTGGTATCTCTTACTTTTGATTTGCCTTACATTTTGCGCGTCTTTTATTTCCCTCTCTTTCAGAGTAGTGGCTTTGGTAGTTGATGGTACTAGGGTCATGTCATAGGTCGGGGCTGGGGTCAGGGGGGCGGCCTGGTTATGGGTGGAGCTCGGGGTTGGGGGCGAAGGGTAGTAGGGGTAAGCGGGATAAGGGAGTCTGTAGGTTGAGAGTTGGGTCGTGGAATATAGGAACTCTTCAAGGTAAGTCCATAGAGCTTGTGAAGATTCTTAGAAAGAGGAGGATTAGCATAGCCTGCGTCCAGGAGACCAGGTGGGTAGGGACTAAGGCGAGGGATGTGGACGGGTATAAGTTGTGGTACTTCGGTAGCGTGACGCATAGGAATGGGGTAGGTATCTTAGTAGACAAAGAGCTTAGGGGGCAGGTGGTGGAGGTTAAGCGGGTTAATGATAGGTTGATGTCGATTAAGTTGGTCATTGGGGAGTCTACTTGGAACGTTATTAGTGTTTATGCTCCACAGGTAAGTTTGGATGAGGAAGAGAAGAAGAACTTCTGGGAAATGCTGGGTGAGGTGGTGACAGGCATTTCGAGCACCGAGAAGCTGTTCATAGGAGGAGATTTCAATGGACATATCGGGTCTTTATCGAGAGGTTATGATGATGTGCATGGAGGTTTTGGTTTTGGGGAGAGGAATGAGGGAGGACCCTCACTTTTGGATTTTGCTAGGGGTTTTGGTTTGGTGATAGCGAACTCGAGCTTCCCCAAGAAGGAGGACCACCTTATTACCTTTCGTAGTTCGGTGGCCAAGACACAGATAGACTTTTGGCTCCTTAGGAAGGGTGATAGAGTGCTATGTAAAGACTGTAAGGTCATACCTAGCGATAATCTTTCGACCCGACATAAACTATTGGTGATGGACGTGGAAATCAAGAAGGGCAGAAAGAATAGGACGATGGAGGATCGTCCCAGAATTAAGTGGGGTAGTTTGAATTTGGCCAGCGCTTTGGAGATAGGGGAGAAGTTGTCGACCGTGGGGGCTTGGGAGAGTACAGGGGATGTGGATAGTATGTGGGAGACGACCGCCAGTTGTATCAGGGAGTCAGCTAGAAAGGTGTTGGGTGTCTCGAGAGGCCAATCTGGCAAGTACCGGGGGGATTGGTGGTGGTACGAAGAAGTCAAGAGGAAAGTGGAGGCGAAGAAGGCGGCATATACGAAGTTGGTAGAAAGCAAGGACGATGAGGAGAAGCTGAAGAGAAGGGAGGAGTATAAGTTAGCTAGGAAAGAGGTGAAGCTAGCGGTTACAGCAGCTAAGATGGCTGCTTTTGAGCGCCTGTATGCGGCTTTAGAGGAAAAAGGTGGGGATAAGAAGTTGTGTAGGCTTGCCAAGGCTAGGGAGCGAAGGGGTCGTGACCTTGATCAAGTGAAGTGCATCAAGGGCGAGGATGACAGAGTGTTGATGGATGACACCCTCATTAGAAGGAGGTGGCATTCGTATTTTCACAGACTTTTGAACGATGAGGGAGTCGAAGGTTTGGTGTTGGGGGACTTGGAACACTCTGAGATGTGTCGCGATTATGGTTATTGTAGGCGTATTAAGGTAGAGGAGGTAAAGAGAGCTATTTGTAGGATGCTTAAGGGTAGGGCGACTGGGCCAGACGAGATTTTGGTGGATTTCTGGAAGAGTACTGGCGGGGTAGGTTTGAAGTGGCTGACAAAGTTATTTAACACCATTTTTAGGACGACGAAGATATCGAAAGCTTGGAGATGGAGCACGATGATTCCGTTATATAAGAACAAGGGGGACATTCAGAGCTGTAACAACTATAGAGGTATCAAGTTGTTGAGCCATACTATGAAGGTGTGGGAAAGGGTGATAGAGTCGAGGCTGAGGAGGATCGTGACTATTTCGGAAAATCAGTTCCGTTTCATGCCAGGTCACTAGACTACCGAAGCCATCCACCTTGTGAGGAGATTGGTGGAGCAGTATAGGGAGAGGAAGAAGGACTTACACATGGTGTTCATCGATTTGGAGAAGGCGTACGACAAAGTCCCTAGAGAGGTTTTGTGGAGGTGCTTGGAGGCTAGAGGTGTGCCTGTGGCGTACCTTAGGTCAATTCAGGACATGTACACCGGAGCGAAGACACGGGTGAGGACGGTAGGAGGAGAGTCGAAGTACTTTCCTGTTCTGACTGGGTTGCACCAGGGGTCGACTCTTAGTCCATTTTTATTCGCCTTGGTGATGGATGTTTTGACACGGCGGATTCAAGGAGAGGTACCTTGGTGTATGTTATTTACGGACGATGTAGTGCTTATTGACGAGTCCCAGGGAGGAGTTAATTGTAACACCCCGTACCTTCCTAACCCTACTTGACGATGTTGAGTAATGTTTACTTGGGTGTCGAGAGCCATACATATGTATTTTGTAATGCTATGGATGAGATACTTGACTTTTGGCCTCTTAAATGTGATTAAACCTTCATAGGAAGTGTTTTGTGATTTTCGTGGAACATTTGTGGGGTTCAAAACGAGGCTAAGAGGACCCCTAAACAAAGTATATTAAGGTTAAGAAGTAAGTTAAAGAATAGGACTTGAAGTATCTAACCAAACCCGCGAAGAAAAGTCAAAAAATGAATTTTTCAAAAAAACTAAGTGTGGGGCGCTTTTGGGACCGTGCCACGCAGCTCTGAGCTAAAATTTTTAGTCCAGAGGCAGCAAGTTGGCACGCCCCACGCTGGTTCTTCCACTTTTTTGAAAGTTGGAAATTTCTAAGTCCCAAGGGTATCTGGGGTCGTACCGAGCCAATTTTTGCCACGTTTCTTCTACAACCATGAGTATATACATGAAATGAATGGAATATTATATTGGTATGATAAAATTACTCGAGAACGAATTTGGAGTCAAAATGACAGTTTTGCCCTTAAGGTCCAATTAAGCCAAACGTGGCTAGAATCACTTGTTTTTGGGATTGAGGCTACGGATATGAGTAGCATGAGTGGTAATATTATTGTAATACGTATAAGATGACTTAAACATGAGAAATTATTGGGTTAAGTGAATTGGGCTTGTATGACTAATTCTTCACCCTTGACCATTTGTACATGGCATTTAATGCCAAGGAGACTTGAGGGACTATAAATAGGAGGAAAAATCAGATTTTATTCAAAGGAATACACTACTCATTTCTAGAAAATTCCCAAATTTGCTCTCAACTCTCAAGAACCCTAAACCAACTTCTTGGAGCAAAATCATCAATTTCCAAGCTTCGGTAAGTAATTATTCTTATGGAATAATATATCATATGCATGAGGGAGTATATAAATCATGTTGGTTGTGCTTGGAAATGTTGGACATGGTACTTGGTGTTTTTGTATAAGAATTGTGATCCATGGGATTCAAGCTTGAATTATGACTTGTGCCTTTGATGAAAGATCATGGTATGGATAAAATATGAACGTGTATGGTGTTATTTTGTTATTAAACTTGTTATATTTCTATAAGTGTAAATTGGGGGATTTTGGCCGATATGTGCTATGAAGTGTATTAAGGTGAATTGATGGATTATTTGTGATGTGGTGTGGATAAGAAAGTGTAAAGGAGAAGTGTTGTGGTGAAATGTATTGATTATCATGTATTGTTCAATGTTGGGAATATTGTGGGATTTTTGGAATAATAATTTTATCAATGGTTTTGTCAAGGGGAAATGACATGTTTAAAAGCAAACATGTAACTCATTGATGTTATGTGCATTTGAAAGGTAATTGGTGGTTAATGTAAATTCCGTTACATATTTGTGTTGTAGAGTGAAATATAAGGAAGAGCGGGACATTGTATACACATCTAAGATTGTATAGTGGTATTGAGAATACGAGGTATGTAAGGTTATCCTCTCTATGTCCTTCTGCAACATGATGTTCCTAGGGGTTATGGTACTTATTCATTTCCGAAATGTCCTATGGCATCTCATTTCATGTTATCATCTAGTGTGGATCATATATATCTTATTCTTGATCTATTGTCATTCATGAATAACATACTTATAGACATGATCCCAAGTTCCAATAACGTTGTGTTCCAAAGCTTTCACTAATGTTACAATTATCAAAAGTATTAATCTCGTGAAGTGAAGGATAACGAAATGCATATATGTGTGCTACCAATAATGTCATGATCCTCAATGTATTAATATCTCATGAGTGAGTGTAGCAATCTCTCACAAAGTAAAGGTACCAATCTCATAAAAGTTAAAGAATGAAGTAAGGTATAATTATGAGTGTATCCATGGGGTGCAATGACCACCTGCATGATGACTATTCCCCGAATTACGGGATGTATCCATGGGGTGATATAAACGCCTGCATGATGATATCCATGGGGTGAAAGAAACACCTGCATGATGACTATCCCAGCATTATGGGTGTATTCATGGGGTGAAATGAGCACCTGCATAATGATGTTATTTTTCACTAATCAGTTGGACCCGGAAAATATATAACTAATGACTAGCAAGCAAGTAAGAAGAGGCAAGAATGAAGTAAGTATCGAAAGTAATGCATGCAATTCCCAATATATATGATTGATGGCTTATCTATAATGGGCATATCCCTTGTGATTATTTGTTCCATGAAAGTTCTTATATACTGATTCAGTTTCATATTGCCTTACATATTCAGTTCATTCTTCATACTGACCCCTCTTGGGGAATTTACCTTACTTGCTGCAGGTACAGGTTCTAGTATACCTCCCCAGTAAGTTGCAGGACATATACTGATCTTGGTGAGCTCCAGTTGGTTCGGGGCTTTTCGTGTCCAAGTTGTACTGGTTTTGGTATTGTAAATATTATGTAAAGCGGGGCTTGTCCCGAATTTAGGTTGGTCATGTATGTATTTCCTTTAGAGGCTTTTGTAGACGTATATGGGTATGTAATGAATGTGAAGGCATGAGATGTACGTTCGGTTGACTTGATGGCCTCGACGGCCAAGTTCCTATATATCACATGTTCATGATTTCTGTTGCTAGCCTTTTATGTACTTACGTGATAGTAGTGTTTCTTATGGCATGCATATGAGTGATTGTAGGCAAAGCTTGGTTCTCTCGGGCCTTATCGGCTACGGGTGCCAATCACTCGTTAATGGGATTTGGGGCGTGACAAAAGTGGTATCAGAGCAGGTCGGTCTAAGGGTGTCTACAAAGCCTTGTCTGAGTAGAGTCTTACTTATCGATGTGTTGTGCACCACATTTATAAGTAGGAGGCTACGAGATATTTAGAATGTTATTTCTTTTCTTCATTTCTAGATCGTGCATTAGAGCCAAAAATTATAGGTGGGATTGTTTCTGATCACAAGTATTGTTGTTCTTGTATATTATAGAAAAATGCCGATGACAAGAAGAGGTCGAGGTAAAAGTAAGAGGATAGATAGAATTGCTGGAGAAGGAACCAGTATACCACCACCCGATCAAGTTAATCAAGGCGATACTGAGCATGAATTTGTGTCACGAGCTTCCTCCACTCCCTCTGTTCCAGAAGAGTCGAGTAGGAGGGGAGCACCTGTAGATCCGCCAGTAAATACTACCACTGATCAGGACTTAAAGGATGCAGTCCAAATGTTGACTCGAATAGTAGCTACACAGGTTCAGGGACAAGGTGGCCCAATGACAGGTGATGACAGTGCAGCGAGAGCAGCTAGTCGCAGAACACAGGACTTCTTGAAATTAGATCCTCCCACATTCACTGGATCAGACCCGAATGTAGATCCCCAAGATTTTATAGATCAAATCCAAAGGGATCTGGAGGTGATGCATGTGACAGGGGTATAAACAGTTGAACTTGTTGCGTATAGATTGAAAGGGGAGGCTATATTGTGGTATGAGGATTGGAAGAAAGCTCGTGGTATTGGTGCAAACCCACCTACGTGGGATGAATTTAAGGTGGCATTTCTTGATCACTACTTACCTTATGAGATTCGAGAGGCTCGAGCAGATCAGTTCTTGAATCTCCGTCAAGGGAATCTGAGCGTCAGGGAATACAGTCTGTAATTTAATTCCTTGGCTCGTTACGCTCCAAACGTGGTAGCCACAATGACAGATAGGGTACACCGATATGTGGACAGGTTGGAGCCGTATTTGGTACGAGACTGCACCATTGCTGCCCTAAATTGGGACATGGATATAGCTAGAATACAGGCCTTTGTGCAAAAAATGGAAGATCAGAGGCAACGGAGAAGAACACAAGGGTTTGAAGAAGGGTCGTCCAAGAGAGCTAGATCTATGGGACAGTCCATGGCGTCCCAAGCAGAGTTCAGGCCTTGGAATTTTAATAGACCACCTAGGCCTTCATTTTCTCATTCCACAGCAGGCACTTCCTCTCACTTTCGAGGGTCCCGGGGTTTTAATCAAGCCGGGCAAAGCAGCGGAAGTCGTGGTTCACGGACAGCGGGATCTTTCCAACCGCTATGTCAGTATTGTAGACGGTTTCATTCAGGAGAATGCCGGTGGGGGATGAATGCATGTTATTGGTATGGTATGGCGGGGCACATGATGAGAGATTGCCTGCGAAGAGGCTTGGGTGGTGTGGCGCGACCTGCAGGATCGACTGTTGCGTCATCGTCTTCGGTTCCTTCTGTAGGCCGAGGTGTGCAGTCTGTTGGCCGTGGTAGGGATGCCAGAGGAGCAGCCAGTACTAGTGGGGTCCAGAATCGCACTTATGCTTTCGTGGACCGACAGAATTCAGAGGCTTCCCCTGATGTTGTCACAGGTACATTACTCATATCCGCACATAATGTATATGCATTAATTGACCCTGGTTCTACATTTTCCTATGTTACTCTATTGGTTGCTGCGAAATTTGCAAAGGCACCAGAATTATTAATTAAATCAATTGAAGTGTCTACACCAATTGGTGAATATATTATTGCAAAGAAAGTATATCGTAATTGTGTGATAACGGTGTGTGGTCATGATACATTGGCCGATCTCATTGAATTAGACATGGTGGATTTTGATGTGATCATGGGAATGGATTGGTTGGCCTCTTGTTATGCTACGGTAGATTGCCGGGCAAAGAAGGTGCAATTTTATTTTCCGCAAGAAAATGTTCTTGAATGGTAGGGTAATATAGGGGCACCACGAGGAAGATTTATTTCCTATTTGAAAGCCAGAAAAATGATTGCTAAAGGATACATATGTCATCTAGTACGGGTGAAAAATACAGAAGTGGAACCACTAACTCCGCAGTCGGTTCCAGTGGTTAATGAATTTCTAGATGTATTCCCAGAGGATCTTCCAGGCTTACCCCCAGAACGGGAAGTAGAATTTGGCATTGATGTGATTCCAGGCACTCAGCCTATTTCAATTCCCCCATATAGAATGGCTCCAGCAGAACTGCGTGAATTGAAGGAGCATGTAACACCCCGTATATTTTTGAACCTAGTTAATTCCCATAACATGCATGGAATTAATTGAACATGAGATTTTTGAGGTTTTATGCATTTACTTGTTGGTCTTAAACAAAACATGTGTCATTGGGCTCAATTGAGGCCCAAATATCAAATAAAAGACTTGGCCCAAAGGGAAAATTTGACCCATTCATCTTGGCCAAGTAGACATTCATTATTGGACCAAGTGGTTGGTTAAATAAGGATCATTAAGGGACTATATAAAGCCAAAGGGATCAGAATTTTAATTCATTTTAAGCACACATGAGAATTTTTACACTTATCTACAAAAAAAAAATGGGGTTTTCTCTCTACACTCAAACCCTAAGCTATTATCCTCTTTGGGCCAAGATCATCAATTAGCAAGATATGGTAAGTGTTTATTCTGATGGATTCATATATTTTATGCATAATACATGGTGTATATTATGTTGGTTGTGTTGGTGGAGCATGGAGAAGTTCACAATAAGTGAAGTGTACATGTTGCTAAATCGGAGGGTGATTTGTCTTGTAAACTTGTATATGATCTTGTGGTCTTGAAGGAGAAGAATTTGGTGGAATGAATATTGACATGTGAGGTGTGTTTATGGTATTACTTTGTTTAACCCTTGTGTATAATGTTTGAAATTGTTATTGCAAAATTGGTTATGGTTTTGGTACCGTATTGGCCGTGAAATGTGGTTTTGGGTGTTGTTATGTGTGTTGTGAGACCATGGCTGAATGTTGGTGTTTAAGATGATCAAAAATATGTTCAAATATGTTTGGTGGTGATCATGGACCATTCATGGCATTAAAAGACCCAAAAAAAGTCATTTCGGACCAAAATGGGCATCCGCCCCCGCAGACGAGGGCATCTGCGGGCGCAGATGCCAACGCAGATGGCACTGGCTGCTACCAAAGGCCATCTGCAGGCGCAGGTGGCTGACCTGTGGGCGCAGGTGCCAACGCAGGTCAGCCCAGAATTGTGTTTTGATTGTTTTCGTATCCCTTTGATCCCCGAAAGCCCCGATACCCTTTTGGGATGTAATTATCAACTTGTGATGTCGTTTTAGTGACTTTAAAGTATCGTATGGAGGTGTGTTGGACTATGTTAAGTATGTATGATTGTTCATATGTTGTTATAAAGGAATAACTACGACGGAATGATAAAGAGAAATGTGTAAAAGGTAAGTATGGGTGAAAGGCTATCAATGTATGATATTTTGGTCAATGTGTGTAATGTTATGGTGTTGTTGATATGGAAATGCAGCGGAGGGTATTGTAAGGGGGTGATGTGACGTTATATGGTGGTCACATAGTTCGTTGTTGTCTTGTACGCCTATTCGTGACTAGTTGCTAATGTAAGTTCCGGTTGTGTACTTGTGTGTAGAATAGACGTAAAGGGAAAGCTGAAGTGTTGTATTCAAGAGTAAGATTGCGTATCCATATTGAGAAAATAAGGTATGTAAGGTTACTCTTTCGTATCCTTCTGCAGCATATGGTCTATAATGACATGGTACATATTTCATTTTGAAATGTCCAAAGGTATTTCAATTCAAGTTGCCATATCATATTCCTTATAAGGTCAATGGTGATTCTCACGGTTCATGGCCATTGGTTAATGTTTCAAAGTTCCAATAATGTTTAGTTACATTTCTCTTACTCGTTGATTATTGTTCCAAAGTTTACAACAATGTTAGGGCTACAAAAGTGTCAATCTCTCATAAGCTAAGGGTATCCTATTTCCGGGTTTTAATTATGCTCCTTCACATGTTCATTATGCTTTTATCAAATGCCATTCACATGTCTCATATACATTGACTATTTCCCAAAATTCCATGGTTCCAACAAGGGTATGTTCCAAAGCTCAAAGTGATGTTACAACTATCATTGTACCAACCTCTTTGTAATAATCTCTCATAAGCAAAAGTACCAATCTCTCACAAGTAAAAGTATCAATCTCAAGAGTAAAGAATTGAAGTAATGAACACTTGTTGAGAACGGGTGGCAACCCAAAGGGGCATAAGCCTAGCTAGGGGCGATCCCGAATGATTATTGGATACAGGGGGCAGCTCAAAGGGGCGTAAGCCTAGCTAGAGATGAACCTGCTTTATTGATTTATGGGTGGCAGCTCAAAGGGGCATAAGCCTAGCTAGAGACGATCCCAATGTTATTTCCCACTGATCAGTTGGGCCCGGGCGTACATGATTGATGATCACATGAAGAAGTAAAGGAAAGTGAAATGAAGTAAAGAAAGTAATGCACATGATTCCACATGTATTCTTATGGTAATTTATTCACATGATGTGTTCACTTGTACTTACTTTCAACAAACTTCCTATATCTCATATATTTATGTATAGCCTTACATACTCAGTACATTCCTCGTACTGACCCCCTCGGGGGACCTTACCTTACATGTTGTAGGTGCAGACACTAGTAGCCCTCCGTAGTAGGTTGGCAGTATTTGCAGATATTTGGTGAGCCCCAGTTGGTTCGGGACTTTTCGAGTCATAGTTATACATTGAATCTGATGTTGTAGATGGTATGAAATGGTCGTGTATTTATTTAGAGGCTTTGTAGACATATGTGGGTATATGAATGTAAGAGGTGTATATTCATTTAGACGGAATGGTCCTAACGGCCATAGTTGCATATAATGTACATGTTTCCCATGACTTTCACCAATGGTATCTTATACATTTCATCAGTTACATGAGAAAGTATGCTATTCGTTAAGAGACATGCATATGAATGAACGTGAGCAAAGATTGGTTCTCTCGGGCCATATCGGCTTTGGGTGCCAATCATGCCTCGGTGGGATTCGGGGCGTGACAGAGCAGTTGAAAGATTTGCTGGACAAAGGCTTCGTTAGGCCTAGTATGTCCCCATGGGGTGCGCCGGTATTATTTGTACGGAAGAAAGATGGCACATTGAGAATGTGCATCGACTATCGGTAATTGAATAAGGTAACGATTAAGAACAAATATCCCCTCCCTCGAATTGATGATTTGTTTGATCAATTACAGGGTACCAAGTGTTTTTCAAAGATTGACTTGAGGTCGGGTTACCATCAAGTCAGAGTTAGAGAAGAAGATGTGCCCAAAACAGCTTTTCGAACACGGTATGGCCATTATGAATTTTTAGTTATGTCATTTGGACTAACAAATGCTCCGGCTGTATTTATGGATTTGATGAATAGGGTTTTTAAGCCATTTCTGGACGTGTTCGTCATGGTATTTATAGATGATATCCTAGTTTATTCAAGATCACCGGAGGACCATGCTAATCACTTGCGAAAAGTACTACAAATTCTCCGTGAGCGGAAGTTGTATTCCAAATTCTCTAAGTGCGAGTTTTGGTTGAAATCAGTTGCATTCTTGGGTCACATTGTGTCAGATGAAGGCATACAGGTTGATACACAAAAGATTGAGGCGGTGAAAAATTGGCCAAGACCTACGACACCCACAGAAATTCGTAGTTTTCTTGGACTGGCAGGTTATTACCGAAGATTTGTGGAAGGTTTTTCCTCCATTGATGCACTGTTAACAAAGCTTACACATAAGGCAGTAAAATTTCAGTGGAATGATGCATGTGAGAAAAGCTTCCAAAAGTTGAAAGATAAATTAACCTCCACACCGATTTTAGTGCTTCCCGAAGGTACCGAAGATTATGTAGTGTATTGTGATGCTTCCGGGGTTGGCCTCGGATGTGTGTTGATGCAACACGATAATGTCATAGCATATGCCTCACGACAGTTGCGACCACATGAGAAAAATTATCCTACACATGATCTTGAATTGGCAGCGGTAGTTTTTGCTCTAAAGATATGGCGTCATTATTTGTATGGAGTCCATATTGATATTTTTACCGATCACAAAAGTTTGCAATATATTTTTAAGCAGAAGGAACTCAATTTGAGGCAACGAAGGTGGTTAGAGCTCTTAAAAGACTATGACATTGATATTCTTTATCACCCAGGCAAAGCAAATGTAGTAGCTGATGCATTAAGCCATAAGGCAGTAGAAAGCACTAGTGGCCAGTTGAATGAAAAGCATGAGATAATCAAATATTTGAATCAATTAGCCAGCTTGGGAGTTTGCCTTATTGAATCCTCAGATGATGGAGTTATTGTGCAACATGCAGCAGAATCCTCTTTAATAGCTGAAGTGAAAGAGAAGCAGTTTACGGATTCTATGCTATTGCAGCTAAAGGAAAATGTACAGCAGAATCTGACAAAGGCATTTGATCTTACACAAGAAGGGGTGCTCTAATGCCAAGGTAGATTATGTGTACCGGATGTAGATGAGCTCAGGCAACGAATTATGATAGAGGCGCACCATTCGCGCTATTCTATTCATCCGGGTGCTACTAAAATGTACCATGATTTAAAGGCAGTGTATTGGTGGGGAAATATGAAAAAGGACATTGCAGAATTTGTCGCTCAATGCCCAAATTATCAACAAGTGAAAGTAGAGCATCAAAAATCGGGAGGTTACATGCAATGTATCAATCTTCCAGTCTGGAAGTGGGATATGATTAATATGGACTTCATCACAGGTTTGCCTCATACATTACGGAAATTTGATTCTATATGGGTTATAGTGGACAGGCTTACCAAGTCAGCGCATTTTCTACCGGTCAAGACGACCTATACAGCTGAGGATTATGTGAAGTTGTATGTGAAAGAGATAGTACGATTGCATGGTATTCCACTTTCCATTATATCAGACAGAGGAGCACAGTTCACAGCGCACTTTTGGAGATCTTTCCAGCAAAATTTGGGTACACAGGTGAATTTGAGTACGGCTTTCCATCCTCAGACTGATGGACAAGCAGAACGTACTATTCAGACACTTAAAGATATGCTACGGGCATGCACGTTAGATTTTCAAGGCAGTTGGGATAACCATTTGCCTCTTATTGAATTTGCTTATAACAATAGTTATCATTCAAGTATTAAAATGACACCTTATGAAGCCTTGTACGGAAGGAGATGTAGATCACCAATTGGATGGTTTGAAGCGGGTGAAACTGCTTTACTTGGGCCCGATATTGTTCACCAAGCTATGGATAAAGTTAAAGTGATCCAACAGCGGTTACAAATGGCCCAAAGTCGTCACAAGTCATATGCCGATGTTCGAAGAAGAGGGATTGAATTCACCTTAGGCGATTGGGTATTTTTAAAGGTGTCACCGATGAAAGGGGTAATGCGGTTCGGAAAGAAAAGGAAATTGAGTCCACGTTACATAGGCCCATATGAAATTATTAGAAGATTTGGGCAAGTTGCGTATGAGCTGGCACTACCTCAAGAACTTTCTTCAGTCCATCCGGTATTTCATGTTTCGATGCTTCGAAAATGTATAGGAGATCCATCTCGCATTGTTCCAATTGAAGATGTTCAAATTACAGAGGATCTTACTTATGAAGAGGTACCCATTGCTATCCTAGACCGACAAGTAAAAAGATTGAGGAATAAAGACATAGCTTCCATGAAAGTCCTTTGGCGAAATCAACAAGTAGAGGAGATCACATGGGAAGCGGAAGAAATGATGAAATCCAAGTATCCCTATCTATTTCAAATGGACCAAGAAGTTCAAAGCGCGGTAGTGGAGCAATAAAAAGTAAGTATCCATGAGCTTTAAGTGTTTATGTATATGCATGCTAATGTAGAGATGCAATTGTTGTAATTGAAACGATATTGTTAACATTAGAGGAAGAATGTTCCTAAGGGGGGAAGAATGTAACACCCCGTACCTTCCTAACCCTACTTGACGATATTGAGTAATGTTTACTTGGGTGTCGAGAGCCATACATATGTATTTTGTAATGCTATGGATGAGATACTTGACTTTTGGCCTCGTAAATGTGATTAAACCTTCATAGGAAGTGTTTTGTGATTTTTGTGGAACATTTGTGGGGTTCAAAACGAGTCTAAGAGGACCCCTAAACAAAGTATATTAAGGTTAAGAAGTAGTTAAAGAATAGGACTTGAAGTATCTAACCAAACCCGCGAAAAAAAGTCGAAAAATGAATTTTTCAAAAAAACTAAGTGTGGGGCACGTTTGGAACCGTGCCACGCCGCTCTGGGCTAAAAATTTTAGTCCAGAGGCAGCAAGTTGGCGCGCCCAAGGGCGTGCCACACTGGTTTTTCCACTTTTTCGAAAGTTGGAAATTTCTAAGTCCCAAGGGTATCTGGGGTCGTACCGAGCCGATTTTTGCCACATTTCTTCTACAACTATGAGTATATACATGAAATGAATGGCATATTATATTGGTATGATAAAATTACTCGAGAACGAATTTGGAGTCAAAATGACAATTTTGCCCTTAAGGTCCAAATAAGCCAAACGTGGCTAGAATCACTTGTTTTTGGGATTGAGGCTACGGATATGAGTATCATGAGTGGTAATATTATTGTAATACGTATAAGACGACTTAAACATGAGAAATTATTGGGTTAAGTGAATTGGGCTCAATACAAGCCCAAAATGAGACAAAAGACATGGCCCAATTAGGCCAAATATGACCCATTCTTCACCCTTGACCATTTGTACATGGCATTTAATGCCAAGGAGACTTGAGGGACTATAAATAGGAGGAAAAATCAGATTTTATTCAAAGGAATACACTACTCATTTCTAGAAAATTCCCAAATTTGCTCTCAACTCTCAAGAACCCTAAACCAACTTCTTGGAGCAAAATCATCAATTTCCAAGCTTCGGTAAGTAATTATTCTTATGGAATAATATATCATATGCATGAGGGAGTATATAAATCATGTTGGTTGTGCTTGGAAATGTTGGACATGGTACTTGGTGTTTTTGTATAAGAATTGTGATCCATGGGATTCAAGCTTGAATTATGACTTGTGCCTTTGATGAAAGATCATGGTATGGATAAAATATGAACGTGTATGATGTTATTTTGTTATTAAACTTGTTATATTTCTATAAGTGTAAATTGGGGGATTTTGGCCGATATGTGCTATGAAGTGTATTAAGGTGAATTGATGGATTATTTGTGATGTGGTGTGGATAAGAAAGTGTAAAGGAGAAGTGTTGTGGTGAAATGTATTGATTATCATGTATTGTTCAATGTTGGGAATATTGTGGGATTTTTGGAATAATAATTTTATCAATGGTTTTGTCAAGGGGAAATGACATGTTTAAAAGCAAACATGTAACTCATTGATGTTATGTGCATTCGAAAGGTAATTGGTGGTTAATGTAAATTCCGTTATGTATTTGTGTTGTAGAGTGAAATATAAGGAAGGAGCGGGACATTGTATACACATATAATATTGTATAGTGGTATTGAGAATACGAGGTATGTAAGGTTATCCTCTCTATGTCCTTCTGCAACATGATGTTCCTAGGGGTTATGGTACTTATTCATTTCCGAAATGTCCTAAGGCATCTCATTTCATGTTATCATCTAGTGTGGATCATATATATCTTATTCTTGATCTATTGTCATTCATGAATAACATACTTATAGACATGATCCCAAGTTCCAATAACGTTGTGTTCCAAAGCTTTCACTAATGTTACAATTATCAAAAGTATTAATCTCGTGAAGTGAAGGATAACAAAATGCATATATGTGTGCTACCAATAATGTCATGATCCTCAATGTATTAATCTCTCATGAGTGAGTGTATCAATCTCTCACAAAGTAAAGGTACCAATCTCATAAAAGTTAAAGAATGAAGTAAGGTATAATTATGAGTGTATCCATGGGGTGGAATGACCACCTGCATGATGACTATTCCCCGAATTACGGGATGTATCCATAGGGTGATATAAACGCCTGAATGATGATATCCATGGGGTGAAAGAAACACCTGCATGATGACTATCCCAGCATTATGTGTGTATCCATGGGGTGAAATGAACACCTGCATGATGATGTTATTTTTCCCACTAATCAGTTGGACCCGGAAAATATATAACTAATGACTAGCAAGCAAGTAAGAAGAGGCAAGAATGAAGTAAGTATCGAAAGTAATGCATGCAATTCCCAATAAATATGATTGATGGCTTATCCGTAATGGGCATATCCCTTGTGATTATTTGTTCCATGAAAGTTCTTATATACTGATTCAGTTTCATACTGCCTTACATACTCAGTACATTCTTCGTACTGACCCCTCTTGGGGAATTTACCTTACTTGCTGCAGGCACAGGTTCTAGTAGACCTCCCCAGTAAGCTGCAGGACATATACGGATCTTGGTGAGCTCCAGTTGGTTCGTGGCTTTCCGTGTCCAAGTTGTACTGGTTTTGGTATTGTAAATATTATGTAAAGCGGGGCTTGTCCCGAATTTAGGTTGGTCATGTATGTATTTCCTTTAGGGGCTTTTGTAGACGTATGTGGGTATGTAATGAATGTGAAGGCATGAGATGTACGTCCGGTTGACTTGATGGCCTCGACGGCCAAGTTCCTATATATCACATGTTCATGATTTCCGTTGCTAGCCTTTTATGTACTTACGTGATAGTAGTGTTTCTTATGGCATGCATATGAGTGATTGTAGGCAAAGTTTGGTTCTCCCGGGCCTTATCGGCTACGGGTGCCAATCACTCCTCAATAGGATTTGTGGCGTGACATTAATGATAAGTTGGAGGTTTGGAGACAGACCTTAGAGTCTAAAGGGTTTAGGCTGAGCAGGACCAAGACAGAGTACTTGGAGTGTAAGTTCAGTTCTGTGACGCAGAAGGTTGACGTGGTAGTGAAGCTGGACTCCCAGACTATTCAGAGGAGGGGTAGTTTCAAGTATCTGGGGTCTATGATTCAGGGGGATGGCGAGATTGGCGAGGATTTCACGCACCGTATTGGTGCAGGATGGTTGAAGTAGAGGCTAGCTTCGGGAGTTTTGTGCGATAAGAAGGTGCCTCTGAAGCTTAAGGGTAAGTTTTACAGAGTGGTCATCCGTCCGGCTATGTTGTATGGAGCGGAGTGTTGGCCAGTTAAGAACTCCCACATACAAAAGTTGAAGGTAGCGAAGATGAGGATGTTGCGATGGATGTGTGGACTGACCAGGAGTGATAGGGTTAGAAATGATATTATTCGAGAGAAGTTGGGAGTGGCTTCGGTGGAAGACAAGATGCGAGAAGTGAGGTTACGATGGTTCGGGCATGTATTGAGGAGGTGCACGGATGCTCCGGTGGGAGGTGTGAGAGGTTGGCGGTGGATGGTTTTAGGCGGGGTAGAGGTAGGCCGAAGAAATATTGGAGGGAGGTGATTAGGCATGACATGGAGCAGTTAGAGCTTACAGAGGACATGACCCTCGATAGGAAGGTGTGGAGGGCGCGGATTAGGGTGGAGTGTTAGGTAGTAGGAAGGCGTATATATTAGTAGGTAGGAGTGTTTGAAGGGATGTTTGTTTGTATTTGTGCCTGTTGCTTTTTTTGGCAGACTCTTGTTCGCGTGCCTTTGGTAATGTTTGTGATTCTCGAATTAATTGCATATAGTATTACTCTGTGGGTGTCGTGTTTCCTTTAGCACTTAACCATGTGTTATCTACTTGTATCTCTTTTATGTTGTTTATTCTTATGTTTTCTCTGGTATGGTGATCTGTTCTAAGCCGGGGGTCTATCGGAAACAGCCTCTCTACTTCATCTGAGGTAGTGGTATGGACTGCGTACACTTTACCCTCCCCAGACCCCACCTGGTGGGAATATGCTGGGTATGTTGTTGTTGTATATAATAAAAGTGAAACTAAAAGAAAAAAAAAGTAAAAGTAAAGGGATTTATTCCTCACCATACTAGCTAATCACATTGAGGCGTTAAAAAAAATCTCTCTATGTATAAGAAAAAATAAGAACAAAGAATAAAATATTCTAAAATCATCAAAGAGTTTTAAACACACTTTATGATGATATTACAAATTAAAATGCTTAAATAGTGAAAAATTAAAATTAGCAAGAATGTAGAGTTAAACTGTCATGACCCAAATCGGTAGTGAGTGGCACCCACCCTACTCACCCGGCGGGATAACCAATAACCCCGGAAGCATTGAACAACACTTAGATAGAATACAAAAACTATCCCATAAATAGTTTAATAAGTAGCCAATCCAACAACTTAAGAAAATGCAGAAACAGAATACCAAACTGAAATCCCCTAGAACCCGAAAGTTGATTTATCAAAACATACAACGAATATCAAGATGGGATGCAACCCTCAAACTAAAAAGTCCAAACAAAGGACAATATCTAAGGAAGATAGATCTCATGGTAGCCCGGATATGCTGCACACCCTGAAATCCGAAAATCAGCTGCGGAAGTCACAAGTGAGGTCTTCAAGAATCCGCTGGAATATGTGCTGCACTCACAAAAGTATATGCAGGTGTAGTATCAGCACACAATAAAACATAGTGCACTGATAGGGTCATCGGCTAACCCAAGATGAAAATATGGACACTTAACCAAAATACAGTACAATTAGCTAACACATGCTCACACATTATACTTCAGCACATAAGTACAAATGGAATTTAAGAGGCAACACCAATAAGTCAACAAATATCACCAAGTCAAAGATAGTCAATTCAAGTCAAGATAAATAAGCTAATATCAAACATAGCAATTACAGTTTCCCCGGTCCACTCATGGAGCCGTCACACCATTACATACCTTGTAACCCGTATATATATGCTAAGGGTTACATACTCACTCTCTAGCTATGACCTGCAGGGGACAATTACCGTCCATGTACTAAAACCCTGGACATGAATTTCAGTAATCTTTAATCCAACCATAGCCAAAGAGAAGGCCCCAAATACCGAAATATTCCACAATTCACAATATAAGGCAGGCCAAGTCATAAAGCAAGTAAACTATGCATGGACCACACCCATAAGCATATGTTAACCAATCACACTATAAGGTAGTTAAAATGTACATATAATACAAGTTGGATTAATTACACCACCATCACCTACCTCGAACCAAGCTTGCATAACTCTTAGCTGGAGCTTTGCCTTTCTGTGCCTTTTCCACTTGTTTGTGGTCTAAAACATACATACAAACACCATATTAATGAAATGACCGAGCATGACGGGATTTATAACTCACCCCCAGCCCTCTAAGGTCAAATCATGATCGTTCCCTTATCGTTCTAGGGCTATTTTCCCCTTAATTCACCTAAAACTACCAATTTCAGGAAGTGTTTAGTGAATTCATGGAATGCAAGGCCAATTTCATGGTTAATTAAACAAAACACATTAACCTAATGCTTATTTTCACCCCCTGCATCAGTAATCATCCAAAAATCCATCCTAAAACTATCCCCAAATTCCGTATTTTAAGGATTAGTAAGTAATTACAAGTTAAAGGGAATGAAATGCATACCTTACCGAAGTTAAACGGAGGAAACTGATGATTTTCACCCTAAATCACCCTTTTTCTATCCCAAAACGAGTTTAGAAACTATAAACTATTTTGAGAGGAAAATCCCATTAAACTGCGGTTTCTACCTCTATAGCGGTAGTCGGCCACTATAGCAGCGTTGACCGCCCTTGACCACCGCTATAGCGGGTTCGATGAGACAGTAAGTCCGTCTTCACCCAAAATCCCACTTTTTACAACACACTTTGATCCTGGGATATTTAATACGATGTACTTTACAGTAAGGTTAATTTCGGGAGTTCTACTAACCCAAATTCAGTTTCATAAAATCCTACGAGTTTCTTATATCCTTAGATAACTAGGAATTAACACCATTCCCTCCAAACTAATCTAAATTATTCTCAGATTTCCCTAGACTACCCCTCACTCCGAAATGGGGCAAAACTAGCCTATCCTGAAGTTTGTAACTTCCAAATTGGAAGGAATTTAGACACGAGAATTTAAATGTAGGATTTACACGTAATGACAAAGAGGGTCATTTAAACAGATACCAATTTACTCATCGTTCATCCCCGAATGATCAAACGAGAAAAATTAGGCCAAAAAGAGAAATGAGAAGAGTACATATGCCCTCAAATAGTTGAGAGTACTTGTCCCGCATGTCCTTCTCGATTTCCCAAGTGGCTTTTTTCAAGCAGACAATGCTTCCATTAAAACTTCACTGAATGAATTTCCTTCATCCTCAACTTATGAACGTCATGATCTAGAATCACTATAGGTTCCTTCTCATAAGCCAAATCCTTATCCAAAACCACTGAATCCCTTTTAATAATGTAGTACCCATCTCCATAGTACCGTTTCAACATAGAAACATGAAATACTGGATGAACCCCCGAAAAACCTGGAGGTAGAGCTGACCTATACACAACTGGACCCACTTCCTCAAGAACCTCGAAAGGACTAATATATCGAAGGCTGAGCTTGCCCTTTTTACCAAACCTCATGACTCCCTTTATGGGAGACACCTTGAGCAGCACTTACTCCCCAGCCTTGAAGTACGTGTCCCTTACCTTTCGGTTCGCATACTCTTTCTGTCTACTTTGGGAAGCCAACATCTTAGTTTGAATAAACTTCACCTTTTCTTGAGCCTCTTTCACTAAGTCTGTGCCCAAAGGTTTGACATCACGCGCCTCAAACCATCCAATAGGTGACCTGCACTTCCTCCCATAGAGTACCTCGACCGGGGCAATATCAATGTTAGAGTGATAACTGTTATTGTATGAAAACTCACACAACGGAAGGTACTGGTCCCAAAGACCACCAAAATCAGTCACGCAGGCTCTCAACATATCCTCTAGCACCTGAATCGTCCGCTCTAACTAACCATCATTCTGAGGATGGAAGGCAGTGCTAAAAGCAAGCTTGGTGCCCAACTCTTCACAGAACCTGTTCCAAAATTTGGAAGTATACTTTGCAACCCTGTCTGAAATGATAGAAAGTGGCACTCAATGAAGTCTGATGATCTCCTTGACATATATTTTTGCCAACTGTTAGTAGTTGTAATCTACCCGAACTGGCAAGAAATGAGTTGATTTCATCAGTTAATCAACTATCACCCAAACAGAGTCATTCTTCCCCAATGTCCTAGGGAGCCCCACCACAAAGTCCATAGCAATATGCTCCCACTTCCACATAGGTATAGGAATCTTCTGTGGTAAACCCACAGGCCTTTGAAGTTCATACTTTACTTGCTGTCAGTTATGACACTTGGACACATAATCCACAATGTCCCTCTTTGTCCCCGGCCACCAATAAAACTGTCTCAAGTCGCGGTACATCTTGGTCGTTCCCGGATGAATAGAATATAGCAAGCCATGGGCCTCTGAAAGTATATCACTGATCAAGTCACCAACTCGAGGAACACATAACCTTCGTTTAAATCATAAAACCCCTCCAACATCGAGAGTGGCGTCCACCCCTCCCCGCTCACTACCTTATTACAGAGTATATTCAACTTCTTATCCTCAAACTTTTTGGCCTTAATCTGTGCCAAAAATGCTGATTTTACCTCCATACTAGCCAATATTCCACCATGCTCAAGGATGCTAGAGTTTGAAACTCATTAGCTAATGGTCTCCTAGACACTCTCAAGAATGAAAAGCTACCCATACTTATGGCCTTTCAGCTCAATGCGCCTGCCACCACATTGGTCTTACCTGGATGATACTGAATAGTCACATCATAGTCCTTTAATATTCCATCCACCGTCTCTGCCTGAAGTTTAAATCCCTTTAGTTAAATACATGTTGCAGACTATGATTGTTCGTGAATACCTCACAGTTGACACCATAAAGATAGTGTCTCCAAATCCTCAAAGCAAAAACTACCGCTGCCAACTCAAAATCATGGGTTGGGTAATTCCTCTCATGAGGCTTCAACTGCCTCGAAGCATATGCAATCACATTCTTATCCTGTATCAACATAGCACCCAAACCCAAAAGTGAAGCATCACAAAACATAATAAAATCCTTACCTTCAACTGGCAGTGAAAGACTAGGCATTGTAGTCAAGAGGGTCTTGAGCTTTTGAAAGCTCTCCTCACACTGGTTTGACCAAACAAATGGCACCTTCTTTTGAGTCAACCTTGTCAAGTGAGCTGCAATAGTTACAGAGTTCTTGACGAACCTTCTGTAATAACTGCCAAGACCCGCAAAGCTTCTCACCTCAGTTACTAAACTAGGTTGAATCCAACTCTTAACTGCTTTAATTTTTTAGGGTCCGCCATCACTCTCTTCTCAGAAACCACGTACCCCAAAAAGGCAACCGAAGACAACTAAAATTCACATTTGGAGAACTTAGCAAACAACCGCCTTTCCTCAGAATTCCCAAAACTACACAGAGATGGCCTGCATACTCTTCCTTAGTTTTGGAGTGCACAAGAATATCATTAATAAACATAATCATTAAAGAATCCAGAAAGGATTTAAAAATGCCATTCATCAAACTCATGAAAGTTGCGGGTGCATTAGTCAATCCAAAAGACATTACTAGAAACTCGTAATGACAATACCGAGTTCTAAAAGTTGTCTTTGGAATATCCTCCGGTCTAATTTTTAACTGATGATAACTTGACCGCAAATCAATATTTGAGAAAACTATTGCACCCTATAGCTGATCAAACAAGTTATCTACGCGAGGGAACGAATATTTATTTCAGATAGTGACCTTATTCAATTTCCTATAATCGATTTACATCCTCATACTACCATCCTTCTTCTTGACAAAAAGAACCGGAGTACCCCAAGGTGAAGCACTTGGATGAATGAAACCCTTGTCAAGCAGTTCCTGCAACTGAGTTTTGAGTTCCCTCAACTTTGTAGGAGCCCTTCGATAAGGTGGAATAGATATAGGGCTAGTGTCTGGCTCTAAGTCAATACAGAAGGCAATATCCCTATCCAGAGGCATACCTGGTAAATCTGAAGGGAACATATCCTGGAACTCTGAAACTACCGAAAATGACTCAATAGAAAGGGACCCTGCACCCACATTCCAAAGATGAGCTAGAAATGTTGAACACCCCTTCCCCACTAGCCTCCTAGCCCGGACACATAATATAATCCTTACCGATTTAGCCTTATACACTCCCTCTCACTCTAGTTTCTTCATCCCAGGCATAGCTAGAGTCACAGTTTCGGCATTATAATTTTAAACAGCATGATACAGAGATAACCAGGTCATACCAAAGATTACATCAAAGTCTAACATATCCAAGATAATTAAGTCTACCCAAGTCTAAAAACCTATAAACAAAATAGGACAAGACTGATAAACATGGATAACTACCACAGACTTCCCAACCGGAGTCGACATATAACAGAATCCATCCGGTCACAGATAAAAATAATACTTGTGATCATTGCTTTAGAAGCCTCGACATCAGTTTTTCTCGAAAATGCATAACAATAGGCTTGGTCATCAATCTAAGCTAACTCCCTACCCAACTGTGCTCCTACGCTACCGTTACCACGACCAACTACCTGATTTCCCAATCCACCCTGTGGACTACCCGTGCCATTACCCCTTCATCTACCTGCTGGAACCACTATTCGAGCCTGCTGTTGTGCCTGCCTATTCGCCTGTCTCTCCAGACACTCCCTCTTAAAATGACCAACAGCACCATAATGATAAATAATAACACCCACGCTCTAGAGAAGGCCGACTGGCAGAAGAATAAGAAGTACATTGGCCTCTAACAACCTGAGTCTGAGAAAGTTATATAGCAGATACCAATAGTAGAAGTTGGCATAGTTAACTAAATAGGGCGAGCTGAAAAGGTATGTTGGCCCTTAGAATAGGATCCACTGAAATTCCCAACATGTCGAGACTTCTTGGCTAACATCTTAGCCTGTCCCGCCTGCGCCACACTTTCCAACTTCTTCACATAGTCTGACACATCATTGAACCCCTTTCCAGCAGAAGTCATCTGCACAGTAAAACTAAAAGATCATAATTCAAGCCCTTAACAATGAGATGAATCCTCTCTTTCTTAGTAGTAAACAATGGAGTAGCATAGCGAGATAAAGCGTGAAACTTTGCCTCATAAGCTGCAACAGTCATATCACCCTGTTCCAAAGCCAAAAACTCATCCTTCTTACGATCACGGAGGGCACGGGTACATACTTATCCAAAAATAGAGCATGGAACTGCTCCCAAGTCAAAGGAGGAAAAATTGGTGACCGACATTCAACATACGCCCTCCACCACTGCTTAGCATTCTTCTCAAGTAGAAAAGTCACAAACTCAACCTCATGTTGCTTCACAATACCCATCTTGTGCAACCTCTTATAGCAATCAATAATAAACTCAAAAGAATCCTCAGATTCTGCACCCTAAAATGTAGGAGGTTTTACCTTCAAGAACTTAGTCAGTAGATCATATTCAGTATCAGTCATCACAGAACCCAAAATCAGGCGAGGAAAAGCATTTGTGCCTAAAGTCTCATCCATCCTTGGAGCCATAGCAACAGTAGGGTGTATAACTGGAGCCTGGTAAGCTGGAATAGTGTGGATGGCTCCAGTCCCAGCCAACCCGCTCAGAAATCTAACACTTGCTGAATGACCTCAGCAGATATGAAAGGTAGAGCTGCAACCCCAACTGGTGCCGCCACTTCGGGCTCCATCTCTTGCTCCTCTGCTGCTTTCTTCTCCTCAAAATAATCATAAGGTTGGGGAGAGGGTGTTGCCCTTTCATTAGCCTAAACAGCAGCTATATGATCTCCACCCCTAGCAGGTGTGGCCCGTACCCTTCCTCTTCCCCTCACTTGTCCTCTTTCCCTCACGGTTGGCTTCTCAGCTAGAGCAGCCGGTATGCGGGCTGCTGTTCTAGTTCTGTTAGACCTGGTATTCACCATCTGAGGACAAAAGAGTGAAGAGATCAGATAACACTTTGGATCACCAGATACCAATTGGAATCGAGTCATAGCATGTAAGAAGCAGGAAAGATAGATTTCCTATAGCCTCCAGAAGAAAAGTTTCGACGTCTCCATACCTTTCAGTGAGACTCTACTAGACCCATTTTGGTACAACGAGATCGACGAAACCTAGGCTCTAATACCAAGTTTGTCATGACCCAAACCCGTCACGAATGACACCAACCTACACTACTCACCCAATTGGGAGAACCAATAACCCCGGAAGCATTGAATAACACTCAGATAGAATACAAAAACTATCCCACAAATAGTTTAGTAAATAGTTAATCCAATAACTTAAGAAAATGATAAAACAGAATACCAAACTGAAATCCCCTAGAACACGAAAGTCAATGTACCAAAACATACTATGAATATCAAGAGGGGATGAAACCCCCAAAACTAAAGGAAAGTAACAAGTCCAAACAAAAGACAATGTCTCAGGAAGATAGATCTCATGGTAGCCCGAATCTGCTGCTCACCCTGAAATTCGAAAATCAGCTGTTGAAGTCACAAGTGAGGTCTCTAAAAATAGTGTACTGGTAGGGTCATCGACTAACCCAAAATGAAAATATGGACACTTAACCAAAATATAGTATAATTAGCTAACACATGCTCACACATTATACATTCAGCACATTAGCACAGATGACATTTAAGAGGAAACACCAATAAGTCAACATATATCACCAAGTCAAAGATAGTCAATTTAAGTCAAGATAAATAAGCTACTATCAAACATAGCAATTACAGTTTCCCCGGTCCACTCAAGGAACCGTCATACCATTACATACCTTGTAATCCGTATATACATGCTAAGGGTTACATACCCACCCTCTAGCTATGACCTTCAAGGGACAATTATCGTCCATGTACTAAAATCCCAGACATGAATGTCTGTAATCTTTAATCCAACCATAACCTGTGAGAACGTCCCAAATACCGAAACACTCCACAATTTACAATATAAGGTAGGCCAAGTCATAAAGCAAGTAAACAATGCATGGACCACACACATAAGCATATGTTAACCAATCACACTACAAGGTAGTTAATATGTAAATATAATACAAGTTGGATTAATTACACCACCATCACCTACCACAAACCAAGCTTGCACAACTTTAAGTCGGAACTTTGTCTTTCCGTGCCCTTTCCGCTTGTTCGTGTTCTAAAACACACATACAAACACTGTATTAACAAAATGACCGAACATGGAGGAATTTATAACTCACCCCCATCCCCCTAAGGTCAGTTCATGATCGTTCCCTTATCATTTTAGGGCTATTTTCTCTGTAATTCACCTAAAACTACCAATTTCATGAAGTATTTAGTGAATTAACGGAATGCAAGGACAATTTCAAAGTTAATAAACAAAACCTATTGACCTAATGCTTATTTTCACACCTTGCAACAATAATCATCAAAAAATCCACCCTAAAACCCTCCCCGAACTCCATAATTTAAGAATTTTAAGGATTAGTAAGTAATTACAAGTTAAAGGGACTGAAATCCTTACCTTAACGAGTTAAACGGAGGAAAACTGATGATTTTTGCCCTAAATTGCCCTTTTTTTGTCCCAAAATGAGTTTAGAAACTATAAAATATTTTGGGGGGGAAATCCCATTAAACTGCGGTTTCTACTGCTATAGCAGTACCAGACCGCTATAGCGGTAGCCGACCGCTATAGCGGCATTGACCGCCCTTGACCATCGTTATAGCGGTAATTTCTCAGCTATAGCGTTCGACGAGATAGTAAGTCCATCTTCACCCATAATTCCCACTTTTTACAATACAATTTGATCCTGGGACATTCCAAACGATGCCCTTTATGCTAAGGTCAATTCCAGGAGTTCTACTAACCCAAATTCAGTTTCGTAAAATCCTACAGGTTTTTTATCGCCTTAGCTAACTAGGAATTAATACCATTCTCTCCAAACCAATCTAAATTATTTTCAGATTTCCCTAGACTACCCCTCACTCCGAAACGGGGCGAAACTAGCCTATCCTGAATTTTGTAACTTCCAAACCGGAAGTAATTTAGACACGAGAATTTATACATAAGATTTACACGTAACGAAGAAGAGGGTCATTACACAAACCCTTGCTTCTTTCAAATTTGTAAAATCTTCAAGAAGATCAATGTAGCCTGGTTAAAATCAGATTCTTTATCTTGTCTTCTTCCTCCAATCACTCCAAAATTTCTTGATAGTTCCTCAATTCTTCTTGGATGATCTTTGGAATTTGTTGATGCAGTTGAACCTTGTCTCCTTCTGTTTTGCGACTTTTATTGGTTGTTTCTTTAAAGCATAGCCTCCTCAAACACTTTACCATCTCAACTACTATGCTTTCTTCCATGAATATTCTGTTTTGAATCATCTCCTTTGTTGCTTAGGTTAAAGATCTCCATTCCTAGATACAGTATAAGGAAAGCATTCATCCAATACTTTATCCTCGTCTTCTTCACCAAATATGTCAAAAATCAAATTACCATCAAAAGTTTTCAGTGGGTCTTCCATTGAAGCTCAAGGCTCATACCTCTTAACCACTATTGCAATGAGTTTCTTCACCGACTTCAAATTAATATACAATAATAAATGATTCACGATCAAATATTTATTAGCGTGTGAAAAGGACATTTTTAACACTTTTTTTCAAAAATATCTTCTTCTTTATACAGTCTCCCCTATGCACCACCATCCCAACGATGTTGTCACCAACATCATCAATATCACCATTACTGTAATAATCATAATTTTTTTAATCTTTTTCAGATTTGGAAATCACTTCACCACCATCTCTCTCTTTTTTTCTTTAGATATGACAATAACCATCATTTCTACCTTGTTTCGACGAAAAGAAGTAGAGATACGTCACTATACGTGGCCCTCTCCAAAATAGTTAAGGGTGTGTGGTGGTTTATTTAATTCCTTATATGTATGCTAAGTTATTTTTATCTTAGTGTTGGTTTGATTGATATACACAAAATCGATAGATGCGATCTTTTAATGTATTGATCTGACTAATATCATTTGAATTTTGATAATAAAAACTTATCCTAATAGAAGAGATCGAACCTGGAGCAACATAAATGATTCTAGATTTGATTTTTATATATACTCAATTTACTTTGTCACACATAGATTACCAAAAAAAAAAAGATCACAAGAAAAGATATTTTTGGTAAGATATTTATGCTTTTTATACTCAATTTACTTTCTCATATATAATTCACAGAAAAATATATTTTTGGCAAGAAATTTATGCCGAAGAGAATTCCTACCATACTTTTAAGTTTGACCAGATTAAGAAAATCACTTGCACTACTATTTATACATATCATTTGATAGCCAAATGCTACATCCAAGCAAAAGAAACTAAAAGTTTCACAAGTTCTTTTGACTATGACATCAACATCATCAACAACAACTAGAGAGATCAAGAGAATGTTGACACTAAGAACAATTGACAACGAGAAATTTTATCTCGAGGAGTCATTTGCATTTCAGTCTGAACTCATCAAGAACATGGTGAAAGAAGAAGGTGTGTCCATCATCCCACTGCCCATCATTGTCAAGAGAAGGGCACTAATTGCAATCATCGAGTACCTCAAGAAGCATGCTGAGTTGACTACCTCAGATGAAGAATTCAAAATTTTCAAGAAAGAGCATTTGAACGGTACCTTGTATGACCTGTGTTACATATTAATATCAGCAGATTATCTAAAAATAAATAATTTGAAGGAAATATTGTTGTGCACTATTGGTGACAAAATTAGGGGCAAGAGTGTTGATACTATTAGAGAGATGTTCAAGATTAATGATGATTTGACCCATGAAGAAATAATTGAGAAAATGAAGAAAGAAGGTTGGGCGGGCCTTCATGATTGATGAGAATGATCACATCACAAATTAGAATTTCTTTTAAATTAAATTTGGTGGAGGCCTTTTATCTTTTATGTAAGTTTTTATGTTAAGGAAAATCTAGAAGCAAAATATATTATCTGAAATAGTGAAAGGTGCTTGATAGTATTTCATTCCTTGAAATTATGTGTTTGATCAATTATATGCTATAACTATTTTTCTTTTTGTGTTGATTCAATTGATGTTGTACATAGTAAATTTATTTCTTGTACCTATTTGGGATATCTTTTGCTTTTTGAATCAGAACTTCATGTTAAGAAAAGGTAGAACTAAAAACACTATCTGAAATTGTTAGGATTCTGATAGTTTATATATGTTCATCGACTTTTTTGTTTGGCCATCTATATTTCCTATAACAATTATTTTTCTTTGTGTTAGTTCGATTGATATTACTCATAATCGATGGATTAGATTTTATGGCCGAACAACTATCATTTGAATTTTGATACTAAAATAAATTTATGCTAATAAAAGAGATAAAACCAGACCACAATATCAAATAGATTCAAAATTTAAAGTTATGGATTCCTTCATCTTTCTTTTTTTTAAACAAAAATCAAATTTACTAGGCGAGGAGCCTTGAACTATTTTTTTTATTTATATAATAAGAGTGAAACTCAAAGAAAAAAAAGTAAAAGTAAGGGGATTTATTCCTCACCATACTAGGTAATCCCATTGATGCGTTAAAAAAAATCTCTATGTGTATAATAAAAAATAAGAAGAAAGAAATAAATATTCTAAAATCATCACAGAGTTTAAAACACACTTTATGATGATATTACAAATGATAATGCTTAAATAATGAAAAATTAAAATCAGGAAGAATGTAGAGTCAAACCCTTGCTTCTTTCAAAATTGTGAAATCTTCAAGGAGATCAATGTAGCCTGATAAAAATCAGATTCTTTATCTTGTCTTCTTCCTTCAATCACTCCAAAATTTCTTGATAGTTCATCAATTCTTCTTGTATGATCTATTGGACCTTGTTGATTCAGTTAAACCTTGTCTCCTTCTGTTTTGCCAATCTTATTGGTAGTTGCTTTAAAACATAGCCTCCTCAAACACTTTATCATCTCAACTACCATGCTTTCTTCCATGAATCTTCTGTTTTGAATCATCTCCTTTGTTGCTTAGGTTAAAGATCTCCATCCCTAGACACATTATAAGGAAAGCATTCATCCAATACTTTATCCTCATCTTCTTCACCAAATACGTCAAAAATCAAATTACCATCAAAAAAATTCAGTGGGTCTTCCATTAAAGCTCCAGGCTCATACCTCTTGACCACTATGTCAATGGGTGTCTTCACCGACTTCAAATTAATATACAATAATAAATGATTCACAATCAAATATTTATTAGCGTGTGAAAAGGACATTTTTAACACTTTTTTTCAAAAATATCTTCTTCTTTATACAGTCTCCCCTATGCACCACCATCCCACCAATGTTGTCACCAACATCGTCAATATCACCATTACTGTAATAATCATATTTTTTTAATCTTTTTCAGATTTGGAAATCACTTCACCACCATCTCTTTCTCTTTTTTTTCTTTAGATATGACAATAACCATCATTTCTACCTTGTTTCGACGAAAAGAAGTAGAGACATGTCACTATACTTGGCCCTCTCCGAAATAGTTAAGGGTGCGTGGTGGTTTATTTAATTCCTTATATATATGCTAAGTTATTTTTTGTCTTAGTGTTGGTTCGATTGATATACACAAAATCCACAGATGCGATCTTTTTATGTATAGATCTGACTAATATCATTTGAAATTTCGATAATAAAAATTATCATAATAGAAGAGATCGAACCTGGAGCAACATAAATGATTCTAGATTTGAAATTAATGTCTTCCCACGGCAACCTCAAGTTTATACCCATGACTTCTAATGGCATAAGAGAAAAATCTTTTGATTTTATAATAAATTGATAAAAATGACTAGGGTTGTTTTCCACCATGAAGATAATGCAACTGGTATATATTTTTAACTCAGTTAAACGCTAAAATGTAATAAATGATGATTTCTAAAGTCTCAGTAAAAGTCTTGCGACCAGATTAATAAATTTAATTGTAAGCCTTAGAGTGTGGTCTTAAGAACTATCAACAAAATTTTAAGTTAGCTTTCCTAATTCTAACTCAAGTTATTAGAGGTGGTTTACAGCCTTAAATCCCTGATATTAACTATCATCTAATATTTGCAACCACAAGTGAAATTAAAGCACGAAAACATTAATAGAAAACACCAATGACATAAAAAAATAGAATTTTGATATATAAATATCTAATCACATAACTCACATAACCAATCCCACAACCCTAGCTAATAAACTTAGTTAATCATATTTAACATGATAAAAATTAAAACTAGTAAAGTATTCATGGGCTTTACAATAAATAAGATGATGATGATGATAAGAGGAGAATCTTAAAGGTTTCATCGACCCAATTTTCTAAATATAGATCGCAAAGTAGGTCTTCAGGTTCTGCCCTAACTCTACTGTCCAGTTATGGGGTTCGACTTTTGAACTGCAGAACAAGAATGCGATTCGCAAAATGGCTTTAGTGCTTTGCAAAATAGGACTTTTGCAAGATAAGCTTTTCGGTCACAGATTCCAATGCAGTCCGCAGAACAGGAATGCGAACCATAGAAGGGCATCACATTTTTAGCTTCTCGACTTCTTTTTCTGTATCTCATTCTACGGTGACCATGCCAGTTCTTCGGTTTGCATTATAGTTATGTGGTTCGCAAAATAGACTCTATGCATTTCTTCAATTTTTGGCATTTTCGTGCACTATATCTATAAAACCATAATAACATAATAATTCTATACTAATATATTGTGCATTGAGGACACAAAAAATTTATGCAATTGTATCAAATGTGTTATAATTTTGTGCCACACCACTAGTCGTTTTAGCCTTTCTTTGAATATGACTTGAACGTCCGTATCACAAATAAACAGAATATTCATGCAGTGAACTGCAAAAAATGAATTTGGGGTCTAACACAATTTCAAAGTTAGCTCAAAGAAAGGAGGATTGTCAAGTCATATAAGAAATCCAGGAATCTCATCCATCAACAATGTGGAATTCATTCCATTCATCACCTCTCTCATGCTCAGATTGAAATATTATTTATCTGGAATTCCACTATTTAATCTGGTGCTTGCATATTCATGGATCGGGGTATTATTTTCACCCCCACACAATTGTATGGGATCCTTGGGGCTCACAATGTGGTTTTGTTTCTTCCACAAATTTGATATGAGTTTGCATGTCCTC
This sequence comes from Capsicum rhomboideum, assembly GCA_031232105.1. Classification (NCBI taxonomy): domain Eukaryota; kingdom Viridiplantae; phylum Streptophyta; class Magnoliopsida; order Solanales; family Solanaceae; genus Capsicum; species Capsicum rhomboideum. The sequence goes on from CP124714.1 coordinate 157,931,196, forward strand.
TTACTTTAAAAGAGTTGCCTCCAACTCTACCAGACAAACTTTATGTTTTATGGACTTGAAGAATCATGTCTTGATCAATATGATCCTTCTCTCTATATTTTTCTCTTATATCATATACCTTCTCAATACATTAACTAATTGAGTGAAAGTTTGATATGAAGCTTTCCTAGCAAAACATTTTCTCAAATTCATATATTTGTTTTCAAGACCTTTAGTAAAGCCTATAACCCTGTTATCTTCATATAACGATTTATGTAATTACAAATTTCTTTGAATTCTTTTATATATTCATCTACAGATTTTAACTCCATCTTGATACTTTGAATTTATTGCTTCAATTAAATTCCTTGTCCTTGGTAGGTTGTACGTAATATCTTCAAAACTCTTCCAAATTTGTTAGGTTGAAGTGATAAATTCTGAAATTTGGAGCTAAAGTGAAGCAATCTACACGATTCTAGTAGGAGAGATTGAAGAGAGAATGTCACGCCTCGAATTCCAACTGGGCGGACTGGCACACAAAGCCGTTAAGGCCCGAGAGAACTAATATTCATTCTTGTACACTCATATGCCTGTCACTGAATGATCAATACTCCATCACATATAGGTATAAGATGCCAATGGCAGAAGTCATGGATATCATATGATATATATATGAAACTTGACCGTTAGAGCCATCAAGTCAAAACATACATTAATTACATCCCTACATTTGTCCCACAACGTCTACAAATCCTCTAACAGATACATATGCATAACCAACCTAAAGTCGGGATAAGTCCCCGTTTTATACAATTCTTTATACAATATCAAAACAAATGTACAAATGACACGGAAAGCCCCAAACCGAGCTGGAGCTCACCAACAATCCGTAGATAATCCGCAGTCTACTGTGGAGGTCTATTAGCACCTGTGCCTGCAGCAAGTAAGGAAAGTCCCCCAAGGGACGTCAGTACCAAGAATGTACTGAGTATATAAGGCCATAAGAAACTGCATGATACATAAGTACTTTAATGGAATCCAAACAAGTGAGTAATCAATATGGATAAACCTCCAGTCTGTATATGTGTGGAACCATGTACATTACTTCCGTTATTTCATTATTCGATCATTCATTCTTATCATTATCATTCATATAATAACATTCATATATACTTTCATTCAAAAGATATACTTTCTTTGCTTTTACGATCATCCTCATTATCATTCATCCAGCTAACCAGTGGGCCATATATCATTCATCCAGCTGATCAGTGGGCTATAGTACAATCATCCACCTTATCGGCGGGCCATAATATAATATAATGTATTATATCAACAATCATCCACCTTATCGGTGGGCCATAGTATAACATTCATCCACCTTATCGGTGGGCTATAATATAATCATCCACCTTATCGGTGGGCTATAAGATAATCATAAAGTAATCATATATGCATTACTTCTTTCCTTTACTGTTATGAGATTGATACATTAAGGGTTATAACATCGTTATTGGAACTTTGGAATGATGTCCACAATTATGTGACACATGAGTAACAATTGGTCAATGAATAAGAAACATGTGAATAACCATAGATGACGACCTGAAGTGAGATACCTTTGAACATTTCGGAATGGAACAAGTACGATGACAATGTGAACAATATGTGCTGCAGAAGGATACGGAAAAAGTAACCTTACATACCTTATCTTCCAATATGAATACAACGATTCCATATGTGAATGCAACATTCCATCTCCTTCCTTATATGTTACTCTACAACACAAGTACATAACAGAACTCACGTTAACAACTAAATACATTACAAGTGCATGAAATGATAATGAGCTACTTGACTGCTATATAGCGTCATTTCGTCCTTTTTCAATACAATTCACTGCATTATATTACCAACAATACCACAACATTCCACACATTGACCAAGACCTCATAAACCAATAGCATTTCACACCAAGTTTATACTTTACACTCCCTCATTAACACTAAGTCACATTTACTCCATCAAGTCATCTCAATAGCTTTCATAATAACACATGAACAACAATCCATAATTGATACCATTCAAAATACCTCCGGTATACTCCTTTAAAGTCATTCAAAAGGTACCATAAGTTGATAATTGCATCCAAGAAGGGTATAGGGCCTTAGGGGGTCAAAGAGAGACAAAAACATACAAAACGAACTTCTGTACTGACCTGCGAAGACACCTGCACCATAAGGTGGATGAGGTGCATCTTCAGGTGACCCTTGGCCCTGTCCAGGGCCACCTGTGTTGGCATCTGCGCCCATAGGTGCCCTGTCTGCGAGGGCGGGTGCCCGTTTCAGCCTTTAGGGGTCATTTTAGGGTCCTTTTTCGCAATGAATGGTCCATGATCATAACTAATCTTATATTAACATATTTTAGGTCATCTTGGATGCCAAAAAACAACCATGGTTTCACCACACACATGAACACAACCAAAACTACCTTTTTCTTTCAATACGTCACCAATTCCATGCACAATTTCACAACAACAATTCCACAAGTTATACACATAAATAAAGAAAGTTAAGAACATAAAAACATCTTACATGTTGATATTTAATCCATCAAGTTCACTTCCTTCAAGACCACAAGTCCACTTTCAAGTTTGAAAGGCAAAACCCTTCTCCGATTAAGAAAAGAAGACTGTTTTACACCTAGTGAACTGTCCAACACTTTGCCAACATAACCAACATGATTTATACACCATATTAAGCATATAATATATTAAACCATAAGATTAAACACTTACCCAAGCTTTCAAAGTGATGATCTTGTCCATAAGAGATGGTTGCCTTAGGGTTTGTGAGATAGGAGAATGTTGTGGAAAAATCTAGAAATGGCATGTGTGTATTGTGGAATAAAATTGATTTTTGTGCCTTTATATAGGCCCTTTAAGTCATCCTTATCCACTTTTGATCAATAATTATCATGTTTACTTGGTCAAAGAAAGAATGGATCATTTCCTTCTTTTGGGTCATGTCTTTTGCATCAATTTGGGCCTTTATTGAGCCCATTATCACAAGATTAATTTAGCCTAATAACTTCCATGAATAAAATACCATCTATCAGAACTTTATTAATTTCATGATCATTAGGGTAGTCGCGTGAGTTCAGAAATGCACGGGGTGTTACATCCTTCCCCCCTTAGGAACATTCGTCCTCGAATGTTAGTAACATTATCTCATTGAAACAAATTTAAGTATAAGTGTATCCTTCATGGTATCCTATACACATAATACTTGTAAAGACTTACTTGTTATTCCTCCAATTCCGTACCTTGAATTTTTTCTTCCGTTTACAACAAATACGAGTACTTTAGATTTCATTATTTCTTCAGTTTCCCATGTGATTTCTTCTACTTGCTGATTTCGCCAATAGTACCTTTATGGAAGCTACTTATTTATTTCTTAATCCTTTCACTTTTCTATCTAGAATAATAGGTACCTTTTTATATGTGAGATCCTCCGTAACTTGTACATCTCCACTGGGAGTAATACGAGATGGATCTCCTATACACTTTCAAAGCATCGGACATGAAATACTGAATGAACTGTGGAGAGTTCTTGGGGTAGTGCTAATTTATATGCAACTTACCCAAATCTTCGGGTAATCTCATATGGCACGTTCTATAGGGCCAACTTTCCTTTCTTTCCAAATCCCATTACCCCTTTCATTGGTGACACTTTCAAAAATACCTAATCACCTATGGTAAATTCTAATTCCCTTCTTCTAATATCAACATACGACTTGTGTCGACTTTAGGCCGTTTGTAGCCGCTGTTGTATCACCTTAACTTTCTCTATAGCTTGGTGAACAAGATCTGGCCCGAATAAAGCAGTCTCACCTGCTTCAAACCATCTACTTGGTAATCTACACTTTCTCCCATATAAGGCTTTATAAGGGGCCCTCTTGATACTTGAATAATAACTATTATTAGAGGCAAATTCAATAAGAGGTAAATGATCGTCCCAACTACTTTTAAAGTCCAATGTGCAAGCTCGTAACATATCTTTAAGTGTTTGGATGGTATGTTCTGCTTGCCTATCTGTTTGAGGATATAAATAGCCGTACTTAAATTCACTTGTGTACCCAAACTCTTCTGAAAAGACTTCCAAAAATGTGCAGTAAATTGAGCTCCCCTGTCTGATATAATAGAAATTAGAATCCCATGTAATCGCACTATCTCTTTAACATACAACTTTGTATACACTTCAGCTGTATAAGTGGTCTTGACTGGTAGGAAGTGTGCTGACTTGGTAAGCCTGTCAACTATTACCCATATGGAATCAAATTTCCGCAGTGTACGAAGTAAACCTGTGATGAAATCCATGTTAATCATGTCCCACTTCCGACTGGAAGATTTATACATTGCATATAACCTCCAGATTTCTGATGCCCTACTTTTACTCATTGACAGTTTGGACATTGAGCTACAAATTCTGCAATGTTCTTTTCATGTAACCTTACCAATACATCTATTCTAAACCATGGTACATTTTAGTTGCTCCCAAATGAATGGAATACCGTGAATGATGTGCTTCTATCATAATTCATTTCTTTAACTCATCTATATCCGGTACACAAAAGCTATCGTGGCATTGAAGTACTCCCCCTTGCGTAAGCTCAAATACCTTTGTCGAACTTTGCTGTACATTCTTTTTTTCTCAACTAAAATAAAATAGGATTTCCATATTTCTTTTTTTTTCTTCACTTCAACTACAAATGAAGACTCTGCCGCATTTTACACTATAATTCTTTCACTCGGAGTTTCAAGAAAACGAACCCCATACAAATAATGGCGTTATATCCTTAAAGCAAATATCACGACTGCTAACTCAAGATCGTATGTGGGATAATTTCTCTCATGTGGACAACTGTCGTGAGGCATACGCTATTACATTACCGTGTTGCATCAATACACATCCTAAGACGACACCTGAATCATCACAATATACTGCATACTCTTCTGTGCCTTCGGGAAGTACTAATACAAATGTAGAAATCAAGTTATTTTTTAGCTCTTGGACACTCTTCTCACATGCATCATTCCACTGGAACTTGGTTGCTTTGTGTGTTAGCTTGTTAAGAGTGCTGAAATGGAAGGAAAACTCTTCAACAAACCTTCTGTAATAGCCTGCCAACCCGAGAAAACTACGAATCCCTGTAGGCATCGTAAGTTTTGGCTAATTCTTCACGGATTCTATCTTTTGTGTATCAACCCTTATTCCTTCATTTGATACCATGCGACCCAAGAATGCTACAGATTTTAACCAAAATTCACACTTAGAGAACTTGGCATATTTCTTACGGTCACGAAGAATTCGTAATACCTGTAGTAAGTGATTAGCATGGTCCTCTTGCGGTCATGAATAAACCAGGATGTCATCTATAAACACCGTCACGAACACATCTAGAAATGGCTTAAACACCCTAGTCATTAATTCATGCAAACAGCTGGTGCATTTGTTAGCCCAAATGACATAACTAAAAACTCCTAATGACCATACCATGTTCGGAAAGATGTCTTGGGTATATCTTATCTCTCTCTTTTTTTTCTAACCTCCACCTGGTGATATCCCGACCTCCAGTTAATCTTTGAAAAATATGTGGCACCCTGTAATTAGTCAAATAATTTTTATTTTTATTTTTTTTGTACAAATAACACTGGTGCACCCCAAGGGAACGTATTAGGTCCTATGTATCCTTTTTTTTTTTCAGCAAGTCTTTTTAAGTGCTCCTTTAATTTTCGTAACTCTGTTGGGGTCATTCTATACAGAGGAATAGATATAGGTTGAGTGCCTGGAATCACGTCAATACCAAACTCTACTTTCCGTTCTGGAGGCAAACCCGAAAGATCTTCAGGAAATACCTCAAGAATTTCATTTACTACTGGAACCGATTGACGAGTTAGTGGCTTCACATCAATATCTTTCACTCTTACTAAGTGACATTTGTACTCCTTTGGGTATCATTTCCCTTGCCTTGAGATAGGAAATAAAGTTACCTCTCGGTGCTCCGACATTACCCTTCCATTCAAGAACATTCTTTGTGGAAAAATGAAAATATAACTTCTTAACTCGGCACTCTACTGTATCCTAACAAGAAGCCAACCCATATATCATAACCACAAACAGTTACTATACAATTACGATATACTCTTTTAACTACAATAGATTCACCAACTGGTGTATAGACTTCAAATGACGTAATTAGTACTTCTGGTGTCCTTTCCATTTTTTTTCCGCAATCAATGGAGTAACATATGATAATGTAGAATACGGTTCAATCAATGCATATACCTTATGTAAAAATATGAATAATATACTTGTATCTATATCAGGAGAAGCCTTCAAATTCTGTCGATCTGCAACGGCATAGGTACAGTTTTGAATTCCACTAGAACCAACTGTCCCTATAGAACCTCTGCCATGCCCCGTAGGCTGTACACCTGACGAGTAGGATGCAACGTCTAATTTCGTAGGTCATGCCCTACTACCCGTGCCCTTCTGTGGACACCCTCTCATCTTGTGCCCCGGCATACCACACCAAAAGCAAACATTTGTTGCCAACCGGCATTCACCTAAATGATACCTTCTGCAGCGTTGACACGGCTGACGAGGAGACCTCTATTGGCTCATACTTCCTCGTGCTTGATACCCCACTGTCCGTGAATCCCAAATCTCACTTCTTTGCCCAAACTGGTTACTTCTAAACCCTTGGGATCGATGTAGAGCAGTTGTTGTAGAGTGAGGAAATGATGGTCTAGGCGGTCTGTTAAAAACCCGAGGCCTAAATTCTCCTTGGGACGCCATGAACTGTCCCATAGGTCTAGCCCTCTTTGACGACCCTCTTTCAAATTCTTGTACCATTCTCCTTTACCTTTGATTCCCCCTCTCCTGTGCAAAGGCTGGTCCAACTTGTCCTTGATTTTGTGCAACGACTATCTGAGTCAACAGGTGCACCACATTCCTTATATCCTGATCAGTAGCATTAACAGGTGTTTCGGCAGGTTCTTCTCTCCCTCTCAGCTCTTCCAGAGCTGGAAAAGTAGGGAAACCCTGCGTTGCAAACTCTGTTTTAGCCCTACCTTGACTAGCTTGGTCTGGTGGTGATTTACTAGTTTCTTCTCTGGCAAGCATGTCTACCTCCTTACCTTTGTCCCTACCTCGTCTTGTCATCGACATTTTAATATAACAAAGAAAGTCAATTTCAACAATCAGATATGATTCCACCTACCTCATTGGCTCTAATGCACGATCTAGGAAATGAAGAAAAGAAACAACTCCTAAATGTCCCGTAGCCTCCTACTTATAAATGTGTCACTCAAAACATCCATAAGCAAGACTCTACTCAGACACGGCTTTGTAGACACCCTTAGGACAACCTGCTCTGATACCACTTTTGTCACGCCTCGAATTCCAACGGGGCGGACTGGCACTCGAAGCTGTTAAGCCCCGAGAAAACCAATCTTCATTCTTGTACACTCATATGCCTGTCACTGAATGATCAACACTCCATCACATATAGGTATAAGATGCCAATGGCGGAAGTCATGGATATTATATGATATATATGAAACTTGGCCGTTAGGGCCATCAAGTCAAAACATACATTCCATACATCCCTTCATTTGTACCACAATGTCCACAAAGCCTCTAACAGATACATATGCATAACCAACCTAAAGTCGGGACAAGTTCCCTCTTTATACAATTCTTTATACAATATCAAAACAAATGTACACATGACATGAAAAGACCCAAACCGAACTGGAGCTCACCAACAATCCGTAGATAATTCGCAGTCTACTGTGGAGGTCTATTAGCACCTGTGCCTGCAGCAAGTAAGGAAAGTCCCCCAAGGGATGTCAGTACCAAGAATGTACTGAGTATATAAGGCCATAAGAAACTGCATAATACATAAGTACTTTAATGGAATCCAAACAAGTGAGTAATCAATATGGATAAACCTCCATTCTGTATATGTGTGGAACCATGTACATTACTTCCGTTATTTCATTATTCGATCATTCATTCTTATCATTATCATTCATATAATAACATTCATATATACTTTCATTCAAAAGATATACTTTCTTTGCTTTTACTATCATCCTCATTATCATTCATCCAGCTGACCAGTAGGCCATATATCATTCATCCAGCTGATCAGTGGGCCATAGTACAATCATCCACCTTATCGGCGGGCCATAATATAATATAACGTATTATATCAACAATCATCCACCTTATCGATGGGCCATAGTATAACATTCATCCACCTTATCAATGGGCTATAATATAACATTCATCCACCTTATCGGTGGGCTATAATATAATCATCCACCTTATCGGTGGGCTATAAGATAATCATAAAGTAATCATATATGCATTACTTCTTTCCTTTACTGTTATGAGATTGATACATTAGGGGTTATAACATCGTTATTGGAACTTTGGAATGATGTCCACAATTATGTGACACATGAGTAAAAATTGGTCTATGAATAAGAAACATGTGAATATCCATATATGACAACCTGAAGTGAGATACCTTTGAACATTTCGGAATGGCACAAGTACGATGACAATGTGAACAATATGTGCTGCAGAAGGATACGAAAAGAGTAACCTTATATACCTTAGCTTCCAATAGGGATACAACGATTATATATGTGAATACAACAGTCCAGCTCCTTCCTTATGTGTTACTCTACAACACAATTACATAACAGAACTCACGTTAACAACTAAATACATTACAAGTGCATGAAACGATAATGAGCTACGTGACTGCTATATAGCGTTATTTTGTCCTTCTTCAATACAACTCACTGCATTATATTACCAACAATACCACAACATTCCACACATTGACCAAGACCTCATAAACCAATAGCATTTCACACCAAGTTTATACTTTACACTCCCTCATTAACACTAAGTCACATTTACTCCATCAAGTCATCTCAATAGCTTTCATAATAACACATGAACAACAATCCATAATTGATACCATTCAAAATACCTCCGGTGTACTCCTTTAAAGTCATTCAAAAGGTACCATAAGTTGATAATTGCATCCAAGAAGGGTATAGGGCCTTAGGGGGTCAAAGAGAGACAAAAACATACAAAACGAACTTCTGTACTGACCTGCGAAGACACCTGCACCATAAGGTGGATGAGGTGCATCTTCAGGTGACCCTTGGCCCTGTCCAGGGCCACCTGTGTTGGCATCTGCGCCCATAGGTGCCCTGTCTGCGAGGGCGGGTGCCGGTTTCAGACTCCAGGGGTCATTTTAGGGTCCTTTTTCGCAATGAATGGTCCATGATCATAAATAAGATTATCCTAACATATTTTAGGTCATCTTGTATTACAACAAACAACCATGGTTTCACCACACACATGAACACAACCAAAACTACCTTTTCCTTTCAATACGTTACCAATTCCATGCACAATTTCACAACAACAATTCCACAAGTTATACAAATAAAGAATGAGAGTTAAGAACATAACCACATCTTACACGTTGATATTTAATCCATCAAGTTCACTTTCTTCAAGACCACAAGTCCACTTTCAAGTTTAAAAGGCAAAACCCTTCTCCAATTAAGCAAAAGAAGACTGTTTTACACCTAGTGAACTGTCCAACACTTTGCCAACATAACCAAAATGATTTATACACCATATTAAGCATACAATATATTAAAACATAAGAGTAAACACTTACCCAAGCTTGCAAAGTGATGATCTTTTCCACAAGAGATGGTTGCCTTAGGGTTTGTGAGATGGGAGAATGTTGTGGAAAAATCTAGAAATGGCATGTGTGTATTGTGGAATAAAATCTGATTTTTGTACCTTTATATAGTCCCTTTAAGTCATCCTTAGCCACTTTTGATCAATAATTATCATGTTTACTTGGTCAAAGAAAGAATAGATCATTTTCTTCTTTTGGGCTATGTCTTTTGCATCAATTTGGGCCTTTATTGAGCCCATTATCACAAAATTAATTTAGCCCAATAACTTCCATGAATAATATACCATCTATCACAACTTAATTAATTCCATGATCATTAGGGTAGTCACGTGAGTTCAGAAATGTACGGGGTGTTACAGAGAAGATATTTGAGGAAGATATTTTATATTATATGAAGAAGCAATGAAACAGTGCACTATGTACAAGTATATATAACTGCTACTCTACAGCTCAGCTAACTACCTCATCCACCAATCAAATCTATACACGTGTTTAATTCTAACTTCCCTAACTACATTCTATTACAGTTAATTACAGCTAAGCAACAGCTAAGCAACATCTAACAAATAACTGATTTCATCATCTTCAATACTCCTCCTCAAACTAGGTGTACTGAAGATGTTCAATACTCCAAGTTTGGATATCAAAAACTTATGCTGCAATCTTCCCAAAGCCTTGGTGAGTATGTCTACCTCTTGATCTTTGCTGGGGTTGCATATAGTATCAATCAGCCCTTGTTGAACCTTTTCCCTGATGAAATGACAATCTATCTCTATGTGTTTGGTATGCTCATGGAACACTGGATTACCAGCAATTTAAATTGTTGTTTTACTGTCACAAAAAATAGGAACTGGTTTTTCAACTTGAATTTTCAATTATTTAAACAAGTTTTTCACCCAAACAACTTTAGCTGTTAAACTTGCTAAGCTTTTGTACTCTATTTCTGCAGAACTCTTTGAGACAGTGGCATGCTTTTTAGATTTCCAAGAAATGAGAGAATCTCCTAGATTCACCAAGTAACCTGTTACTGATCTCTTGTATTGGGGCATGCTACCCAATCTACATCACAATAACCACTCAACTTTATATTTTTTTTAGAAGACTTGAGTAATCCCAGACCTGGTTGATTCTTAATATATCTAAGAACTTTGAGTGCAGCCTGTCAGTGTTGAACTTTTGGCCTTTGCGAGAATTGGATTAGTGTATGTACTGTGTAGGCAATATCAAGCCTGGTTATAGTCAAATACAACAGCTTACCAGTTATTCTCTGGTAATACTTAGGATCATCAAACAACTCCTCCTTAATTCAGTCATTATATCATGTTGTAGTGAGTTTCATGTTACACTCCAATGGAGTAATAGTTGGTTTCCCAGTAGTAACACCAGCTTCTGCCAACAACTCCAGGGCATATTTCCTCTGATTCATGAGGGTCCCCTTGGAAGATCTGCTGAACTCAATCGCCAAGAAAAATCTCAACTCACCTAAATCTTTTATCTTGAACCACCTATGTAACACCTTCTTTGCATCATCAATAAGATCAACATTATTACCAGCGATGAGTAGATCATCCACATAAACTAAAATGATGATCATTTTGGTACCTTACTTCTTTGTGAACAAAGAGTAGTCCAAGTGGCTTTGATTATAACTAGAATCCAGGAGAGCTTTAGTAAGCTTTGAATTCCATTGCCTAGAAACTTACTTGAGTCCATAAAAAGACTTAACAAGCTTGCACACCATAGGTTGATCTCTTGAACCCTGCAATCCCTTAGGTAATTTCATGAAAACTTCTTCAACTAGATCTTCTTGAAGAAAAGCATTATATACATCCATCTGGTAAACATTCCAATTTTCAGTTGCAGCTAAAGTAATAATAGTTCTTACTGTCACCATCTTTACCATTGGAGAAAATGTCTCCTAATAATTTATGCCTACAGTTTGACTATAGCCTTTAGACACTAACCTGGCCTTGTACCTTTCCACTGTTCCATCTACTTTATATTTGATCTTGAAAACCCACTTACAACCTATCACTGGCTTCCATGTAGGTGGTGGAACTAATATCCATGTACCATTGTCCTTGAGAGCCTGTAACTTTTGCTGCATTGCCTCAATCTACTTGGCATTATGAACTACTTCTTCATATGATTTGGGCTCAGTAACTGCTAAAAACTTGCTCAAGAATGCCTTGTATGTGGGAGAAATATTCTGGTAAGAAACAAAATTGCATACAGAATGAGGTTGTCTAGCCTTCTTTGTCCCAATAACATAATCTAGGTGCCAAGCTGGAGGCACCATGGTTCTACTGGACTCTCTGGTGCCAAGAGTTAAAGTAACTTCATTTGAAGAACTTCCATTCCCAGAAGCACTAGGAATATTAGGTGTTACTGGTACACTATCAGCATTTGCATTATCTTGAGCATTAGACACCAATTTTATGGCACCATCAATATCTTCAGCAATTGGTGCCTCAGTGTCTATGTTATTGGCATCAAGTTGATCATTCACTTCAGGCATTACATCAATATTTTCAAGGACATAAGTCACATGTGGAGATGGAAACTCTAGATCAAAACTAGTAGTTATATTAAGAATCAGTGGGACTGTCTCATCATGTAAATCTTTAAAAGAAAAGTTGTTTCCTTGAACATGACATCTCTACTGACAAAAAACTTCTTGTCAGTCAAATCATATAGGAAATAACCCTTCTGAGTCAAAAAATAGCCCATGAGAGCACAAACAGTGGCCCTAGGTGAGAACTTGTCTGGTTTGATCAGTCTAGTTGCATAGCACAAACAACCAATGGTCCTGAGATGATCCAACTTTGATTTATGATTGTAGAATACTTCGTATGGTGATCTACCTTGGAGTACTTAACTAGGAAGTCTATTGATAAGGTAGACAGCAGAGATGAAACATTTACCCCAAAACTTGATGGGAATGTTTCCTTGAAATCTAATGGCCCTGGCCACCTCTAGGATATGCCTGTGTTTTCTCTCTATCACTCTATTTTGTTATGGAATGTGTGGACAACTACTCTGATGGATTATACCTACAGAATCAAATAAATTTTTACATTCTTTGTTGAAAAATTCACTTCCGTTGTCTGACCTAACAATTTTCACTGTTTTATTAAATTGAGTCTGAACCATCACAAGAAATGATCTTAAGATAGCAACAACATCTGATTTCAATCGAAGCAGGTACAACCAAGTGGTTCTAGAATAATCATCAACTAGAGTTAAGAAGTACTTGAAACTAGCATAAGTACTAACTCTATAGGACCCCCATACATCAATATGCACTAGATCAAAAACAGAACTACTTCTACTTTGAGATAAAGGAAAAGGTAACCTTATTTGCATAGCTAATAGACAAACAGTGCAGCTACTAATGATGCACTTATGAGATCCACTTGTGGTCTGAAGTAGTCTTTGGGAAACAACATGAGATGGATGTCTAAGTGTTTTATGCCACAACATATCCAATTGCAATACTCCTTCATCATCTGTCTCTACTTTCAGCAACTTCTCTGTGATCTTCTCAACAGTGCTTGTTTTCTCAGCAAACTTATTCAAATTTCTAATATTTGTAGAAGGTTTATTCAACAGAAAATACAATCCACCTATCTCCTTACCAATTCCCTTGACTCTCCCAGTTGAGAGGTCCTGAAACACACAAAACTCAAGGAAAAATCTTACTGAGTAGTGCAATTGCCTGGTTAGTTGTGAAATAAAAAGTAGATCATACTTGAACTCAGGGACTACTAGCACATTATTCAGCACTTCAATATCATTCCACCTATAACTACCAGTGTGAGACACTGTAGTCATACCTCCATCGGGCAATTGTACTTGCCTTTTTCTCCCTTGCTCTAAACTCACTATGCCAAATAAGTCATCTAAGATAGCAGTGACATGTTTTGTTGCTCCTGTATCCACTACCCAATTTTTAGGTTAAGTGTGTATTAAAAAAAAGTGATCCATATTTGCCATATTGACAGCTGGGGCCTCAGTGGTATCCTTGCTCAGCAACTTTAGAATTTGGCCATATTGTTCATAAGTGAAAGTAGGGGCTACTGAACCAGATGAATCATTTTCAACTACTGTATTTATATTTCACATCCTAGCATCATTACCATACCTTGCATTGTGACCAAACCTCTTTTTTTACTTAAAGTCTAGTGGATAGCCAACGACCCTATAACATGCTTCCTTTGTATGTCCCTTCACACCTCACATTGAAAACTGAAGTTCTTTTTCTGCCTATGAAATTGTTGTTGGCCTCTATTAGCATGTACAACTGTAGAAGCACCTGCATCTCCTCCTGAATAAGATCCTTCATGAAAGAACTTTTGTGGTCGTTGCTTCTCCTTTCCAGTATATAGTGTAGTAGATAACCCCAAATCTCATCCTGAATAGGAACATACCGTCATGCGTTGACTCTCATCCTAGATAATCATCGAATATGCTTTGTTGACTATGGGTAAAGGTATCATCATGAGAATCTGACTGCGCGCCTGATTGTAAGACTAGTTTAATCCCATCAAAAATGCGAACAACTTCATATATTATAGATGACTTGCATACACCTTAGAGTTCGGACAACCACAAGAAGGAGGAGCTACCAAAGCATCGAATTCATCCCAAAGTAAGCGTAATCGAATGAAATAAGCAGACACAGAGGCAGTACCTTGAGTAATTGTGTAAATTTCTCGATGGAGTTGGTAACCCCGAGATCCGTCAACTTTATTGAATCTCTTCTTCAAATTGGCCCAAATAGTCGTAGCATTACTTGCATAGATGATGTCGCTCATCAATTCCTTTGAAACAGAGTTCAAAATCCATGAGAACATGAATGCATTGCATTTTCCCATTGCTCACTCAAATCAGTACTGTAATCACTCTTTTTGCATGTACCGAAGACAAATCCTGCTTTGCTCTTAGCTCGGAGAGTGAGGAGTATCGATCGACCACAACTAGTAATTCTCCACGCCTGTGAGCTGAATTGTTGTCAACAATGAACCTGGAGTGTCAGATTGTAAGAGGTGCAGAGGATGATTGCGATTCTGCTCAACATCATCCATGGAATCGGTATTCACCATTGTTCTTTAACAAAATACAGAAAACACCAAAAATAACACAGAGAAAGGGTCGATAGATGAATCAAAACACGATTCGTGTCTCTGATACCATGATAAATTCTAAAATCTGGAGCTAATGTGAAGCAATCTACATGATTCTACTAGGAGAGATTGAAGAGAGAAGATATTTGTGGAAGATATTTTCTATTATCTGAAGAAGCAATGAAACAGTGCACTATGTACAAGTATATATAGCTGCTATTCTACAGCTCAGCTAACTACCTCACCCACCTATCAAATCTATATAGGTGTTTGATTCTAACTTCCCTAACTACATTCTGTTATAGTTAATTACAGCTAAGCAACAACTCAGCAACATCTAACAACTAACTGATTTCATCATTTTCAATATGAAGTGCATCCAATAACAAGGGACATGACTCTTCATTCATAGTTTCACTAGCCAACTTTTCAAGACGTCTTTTTCTCCTAATCTATAAATTTAGAGCTGACATTTTCTTCAATTACCACAACCTTAAATGGCGATTCATTCACAATAATGTCACCAATCTTCATGGTCTGCAACAACTGACTTATCTAGGTTCTCCAAACTACCTAGTTTAAGGAACTCAATCTTAAATTTGCAATAAATTAGTTTGATAAAGTTTATGATTAGGATGTAAAATTCTAATACTATAGTATGATAGATAGTTGTAGGGATATATAGGAATTACCTATGTGCATGAATTATATGAGAAGAGAAAACATAAAGAGTTGTATTTTTACACCCAATATTGTTCTATAATCTTCTTAATGGTGTTAGAGCAGGACTCAATACGTCTATCGATGTTGGACCTCCATATTAAATTTACCACATTCTAGATGTCCAGTCCTGTACGTGAGGTGGAGTGTTGAAAAGTTCTACATTGGATAAAAATAGAAGGGTAGTCTCTGTATATGGCTTTGGATAATTCTTCCCTCATGAGTTAAACTTTTAGAGTTGAGTTAGGTTTAAGATCCATTTCTTACTTGAATTTTTTCCAACATGAACATGAACATGCATGTAGAAAGGAGGGATTATCGAGATTCAATTAATATATATATATATATATATATAAATAAAATATTGATTATCAGATCACTAAATTACAACGCGATGCATGTAAATTTATAGGCGAAGATTCTCAAGAAAAACTATTGTCTATGCCAAAGGAATTTAATTTTTCTCCTTGATATCTTCTAGGCGTTCAATTTGATTATAATAATCCCTGGTAGTATTATCTCTAAAATACCATTATTGGTCAGTAATATAGAATGATTTTGTAACAATTTCTTATTTCATAAATTCTATTCTAGATTAATGCGCATAAAAATGGAATATCACAATTCACACACAATGTTATCCTACTTTATTAAAGTAAGCTTACTGTAACTAATATAATAAATAAGGTAAGGTTGATTGATATTTATACTCAATTTAATTACTTTCTGATTCGAATTCCTTTCATATCTTTAAGTTTGAACTAATTAAGAAACTCTCTTGTACCATTATTTAAATAAATGTTTTATCAATTAAACGTAATTAATTGGTTCAGTTTTAATGAAAACTAGTTGATGAAACTACTAATTTGATGATTAAGTTTTGTGTCTTAAAGATATTATGTTATTTTAATTAGTTGAAATATTGTGACTTTTCATGAAAAGTTGTTGTCTGTTGAAAAAAAAAAAACTTTTTATATAGACATAATCGTTCATAAGTAGATGAATTATTACGTTGGACTATAAAGTGATGAATCAATCAATCATGATGATGATAATAATAATAATTCATATAAGTTGGATTTTCTACACGAGTGATGACAATGCTATAATTTGAACATTAAAATAGACTTGTATTCCATAATGGAATAAGTATATTCAGCATATAAATTCTTGTAAAGAAGTAGAATGGTTGAGAAACATGGTTTTGAAGTGTTGTGGCCATAACTGATGCAATCATTCTAAACTATTGATATAATAATATAATTTTAAAAGGAGCTAATAATTAATTGGATATGCAAAGGAAAGTGGCGTATGTGTTTGTGACACGTAAGTATTCATATCTATAGTAACATGGACATAGTAGCAAATTTCACATATACAAATATTGAGGTGGTGTTGCTTCAAACAAGACTTAAAGGGTTGAATTGTAAATATTCATTAAAGTAGGATGAGCACATGGTCGTAATCGTGCTAAATAGAACTCTTGTAATACTTAATTTTCTAAGCCATTAAATAATATTATAATTTTTAATTTTGACACATGAAGTTGGGGTTTAAACCTTTAAAGATACCAATAACTTTGTCAGAACTTTAAAGTATTTTTACATTAACGAAAAGTTCAAATTTATTATAAGATACTCTTCGATATACATGCTATTATGAGAAATATTAGAAATTAGTGTGGGATTGTTAGATAATTTGTAATATATGGAGGTATTAAATTGAATAGACACATCTATTTGTGAAAGAACATGATTATTTTAAAAAGTCATTTCTTAAGTTTTATTAATATAAGGATTTTCTTGAAGTAGCGTAAGAAAAATCTGTTTGTTTAAATAAGATTACTTGTATTTTCCCTAATCGATATACGAGCAATATCTCTTTAAGAAAAATCAATTCTTCCATGCCTCAAAGTCATTTATTCTTTATTTATATTTTTCTATTTTTCTAACAACTAATACATAAATAGTTGAACTCCGCATTACTAAATGATGCATAATTAATTTCTACAGTACTAATATCTCTGTAACTCTAACCAATACTCAAACGATCCCTAACAGCTATTAGAACTGGGCATCCACCCGAGCATTCTAGCAAAAATGTCTAGCACAGCTTCATATATAGAAGGAAGTAGAGGTTGACCTCAGAAGCAGATTCAGGATCTAAGTGCGACAGGAACACCTCTGTCTTTAAATATAATAACTATTAATATCATCAAAATTCGACGTACAATACTTTTGAAAGCTTAATAATTATGATATCTTAACCAACATACTTTAATATTATCGAATTTCATTAATTTGATATTAATACGACAAAAAGATGTCAACTTGACCTTAGTCTTGACGTTGCTTGCAACGATATATTCACGTTGTTGGATCGAACAAGAAACGCCCACATTTATAAGCTACAACTCAGCAAAACTAGGCAGGACCAGCTAGTCAATTTGTCGAACAAGACATCCGCATTTGATTTTGTCAACTCTTGTGTGATAGGCCATAAGGTTTGGACTTTTAAGACTTTACCAATCATAAAATTAATCGTTTTGCTCTTCAGGTGGTCTTTAATTGTTACACTTCAAAAAATTGGGATTTGATTTTTTTCTTTTAGCAATTAGACATAAATTTACTAGAGTATATGTTCTTTAAATTAAAACAAAAGTCAAATGTTCCGCCAAAAAAAAAAAAAAAATTAATTGTTATGAGGAGCATAAAATTAAAGATCAAACAAAATAAAAACAGAAGCGCAAATGACACTTTATGAATTCGGAATACATTTTGGATCATTTGGTTGGTGAACAAGTTATACCAAAATTACAATGAGAGAATTATAATATATGACTTAAATAATAATAAATTATTTCGTGTATATTTATTGAAATAAAAATGAAAATATTAGGTATAATATAAAAGAGTTTACATTAGATTAAGCTGAGATAAATTTTTATTTTCAATTTTAATCATGATTTATAAAGAATTTCGGGAGATAATTGTTGGAGAAGCACGTATTTGCCAGTTTAGTATTTTATCTCGAAATTAGTAATTCCAAGGTAGTTATTCCACATCGAGTGTGATACAAAAATAATATCACAATTGTTGCATAAAAGTAATACCATAATTGTGGTATAAATAATTTTAGAGTTTTTAATTTCTAAATTAAAAGTTTAATCACACATAGAATAAAATGATCTCATATTTTTTTAAAATTCTTATCGTTTATCCTACAAATCCGACTGACTCTTAGTGGATAGTGTTCAGTGAGATACCCTATGTCGAATCCTCGAAAAAAAGTTATTGTTGTCTAATATAAATTTGACGACATTTTTGAAAGATCGTCAAAACATAAGTTGGAAGCGATCTCCAAAGAATGTGGTGTAGTGGATTAAGGAAAAAAGGATAGCAGAGAATGGCTTGAGGCGTGAAAAACATATCGACTGCTCTTAAAGAATTATCACTCGTATAATGGTGGAAAAATATAAATAATTCTCTTCAGGATACAACAAAGCCAAAAATATACTTATAGATTTAATTTTTCTATACTACTTCATCCTTGTATATATAGGCAGCAACCATCAGACCCTTTTACAAGAGGGTCTTTTTCCATAAATAGACAAATTTGTTTATTCGAATTTTGAACAATTAAATTTATAAATTCAAACTTAATCGATTTCTACGGTTAAGAGTAGATCTGAATAAAATGATAGATATTTCTTTTTTTAAAAAAAAATTGAAAGTCAAATGCTTAAATTATTGACTAACCGAAAGGACAATTGGTGACCACCAATACTGTAGCAAACTTTAATTTACTCTTCTGTTCATCACAATTAATAATCACACAAGAGAAAAATTTCAAAATACCCAACAAAATCAAGAAAGAAAAACACATACTTAGACCTTAAGATAAGAACCAGAATCAAATAATCCTCATATTATACACTAATTTTCCCACTTTTTCCCATGTCTCTGTCAATCCACTAAAATCCTAATCAATATTCTTTTCCCTAGAATCCTCACAAACACCCACATGAAAACTTCCAGCTATTTCCCCAACTTTCTCTTGAAGAATCCAGAAAACAATTTTTCTTACCTTCTTTTTAGAAGAATTTAGAAGAAAAGAACAATTGTTACACTACTAATTTTATCAAGTCGTCCTTGCAGTTGCACATTTTTGTGTATTAGTTGGGTCAGTTTTTGTGGAGTAGCTATCTCCCCAACTTCTTCTTGAAGAATTCAAAAACCAATTTACATTCTTTTGAGAGAAAGTGAATAATTGTTATACCACTAATTTTATTGAGCCGTCCTTGTACCAATTGCAAAATGTTGTGTGTTAGTCAATAGCTATTTCCTAACTTAGAATGCACAAAACAATTTTACACTCCTTTGAAAAGAAGTGAATAATTGTTACACTACTAATTTCATCAAGTCGTCCTTGCAGTTGCACATTATTGTGTATTACTTGAGCTTACATATCTGTAATTGATGTCAGTTTCTTGTGGAGTAGCTATTTCCCAACTTTCTCTTTGAGAAACCGGGAAACAATTTTAGATAAAGTGAATAATTGTTAGATCACTAATTTTATTGAGACTTCCTTGTACCAATCGCTCATTAATGTCAGTTTCTTGTGGAGTTGAATGTGTGTTGATAGTTGGTTGTCTCCGTTGGGCATGGAAGCGCTGCACCTACATCGGCAATGACGACAGTGCAACATGGCCAGAAGCAACCTACGAGGAATTCGAACCAGTTCCTCGTATCTGCCGTACAATTCTAGCTGTGTACGAACCAAATCTCCGTAACCCCAAGTTCCCGCCACAAGGCGGTTACCGTTTAAACCCGGAATGGGTCATAAAACGGGTAACGTATGAACAAACCTGTGGCCAAGCGCCGCCGTATTTGATCTACTGTGATCATGAACATCAGGAGATTGTGCTAGCAATTCGAGGCTTGAATTTACTTAATGAAAGTGATTATAAAGTTTTGTTGGATAATAGGTTGGGGCAACAAATGTTTGATGGAGGATATGTACATCATGGGTTGTTGAAATCTGCTATTTGGGTTTTGAATAATGAGTCTGACACTTTGAAAAAGCTTTGGATTGACAATGGGAGGTGCTACAAGATGATATTTGCAGGTAAATTTCAACTACACAAATTTATGAAATTTGCACAAAATTTCAATTTCAAATTTATATGAAACAACAGAGTAGAGTGTAAGCACACCTTACCACTACCTTGGGAGGTAGAGAGGTCCTTCAAATTCGAAATTCTCCCAAAAGTATGATTTGAAATTCCAAATTGTGATTTCAATTTTTTTAATATAAAGCTTGACCTATAAGTTTATAGTTTACAAAAAAAAGATGGATAATTTATATTTTGGAAAAAAAAAAAAAAAAAGACTCATGCTCGTGAAGAGATTGTCTATACCATGTGGGAGGATTTTATCAAAGAATAGCTAGTTACTACTATTGTTGATTTATTAGATCAGTGAATCTTTGTAAAATCATGTGTATTTGAAAGTTTGTAATAACATAATCAGAAATATTTATTTATAAAAGGAACATGGAAGTCTGTCGGAAACAACCTCTCTACCTTATCTCTGAGGTAAAGGTAAGGTCTGTATATACTCTACCCTCCCCAAACCCCACTTTGTGTGAATATACTGGGTATGTTGTTGTTGTAAAAGGAACATGAAGATATGTGATTTATTGATTTAGCGCGTTAGGATATGGAGATTGTATAAGAATTGAAGAAATTTTGATATTTTTCACAAATCATGGAGTTTCCATATTTATAAGAAAAAAATACAACTTAAGAAATTTAAATTGCATATCCAAACAAAATTTCAACTTGAAAGCATGTCCAAAGATGCCCTTAGATTAAGGTCTTCTAAATTTACGCGATTTCGAATCTCAATACAATTTTATATTTTTGGATTGAGTTTCATTTTAACCATTTGAAACCTATTTAAACTTGGGTGATTGGGTGGATTATAAAAAATGGTTGATTTTGCTGGCACTATTTTGCAGGGCATTCTTTGGGTTCTGGTGTGGTGTCCTTGCTAACAATAATTGTGGTGAATCATAAAGATAGGTTAGGGGGAATTCCAAGGAATCTTGTTAGGTGTTATGCAGTTGCACCGGCAAGGTGTATGTCACTCAACTTGGCTGTTAAGTATGCTGATGTAATACACTCAGTCATATTGCAGGTGAGTGTCTAAGCTAATTCAAAATTTTAACGTTAATGTGTGCAGATGTAACATGAATTTTGTATGTTTAAGAAAATATGCAGATTATATATGTAAATTTGAGTCGAAAGATGCTACCTTTATATGCTGCATACACACATGGCGAGAGTGCTTACATTTTTGGAATATACTGGATCCCCTTTCAAAAGACGTCAAGCCAAAATCAGCTTATTTTCTTGCTCATCTTAGGCATAGTACGAATTAGCTCAACTATAGTTGAATGGCCTTCATAGTCTTAAGGTGATCCATCCAAAGAGCCTACCCCATAATAGATTCAGCTAACACTGTGCGTAATGAAGATGTTCTAATGCATGGTCCTTTTGTAGCTTCTACTGGGATAGAGAGATGGACTAGAATGGTGATAGAATAAGATAATGTACTGAGTTGATTTAGCTGAAATCTTTTGGGCAGGATAAGATAAGTGCGCTTCCGGTGAGTTTACTATGCAATGACTTGGGTGGTTGTTCCATTTCTTTAGCGATGTCTCCTCTGTTTTTCCTTTCTTGTTCCTCTTTTTTGACTGGGAGTTCACTAGCTTTGCACTACCTCCATGAACTGCTGATGGTAGTTGTGGTTGATTCGAGGATCATATGCAGCGAAGCAACTCCTCTATTGTGTTTCACTTTCTCCGCAGACCCCTGGTCCATCGTACTGAAGCGATTTAAAAGAGAACAATTAGGCTTATATTCTATCCTCTCTACAATTCCTACTGACAAAAGCAGTTCTTCGCTGCATCCCTTCAATCCACCCCCTCCATGAAAAAGAGGGTATCCTATGGAATTCCTACCAGCAGACTTCCGTTTACCCAAAGTAAATTGTTCAAGTGTTGTCCTTTGTCTCATTGTTTATATCGTAATCATTTGACTCTGCTGCTAAAGCTAACGCATACTCCTCATCCTTCTCCTTTAGGATAGGATCCTCGTTGGTCATTTTTCCTTACCACTCTCAAAGGATTGGTTGTCGTACTCTTTATACAATATTTTGAAAGACCGTAATATATGCCAAATCTTAATTGAAATAGTTGTTCTAACAATGTTATTCTCCTTTACCCACGCTGTTACTTGTGATCTTTAATGACGAAATTATCACATCATTCTCAGAATACAGGTTAATTCTGACTGAGCTGATAGCTTAATTGCTACTGATAATTTATCACATGATGCTCAGAATACAGGTTTATTACGGATGAACTAATATCTTACTCATTAATGCAGCTACTGATTAGTTAAACTTAAACCAATGGGCAGTGCAATTGTTGGGATATCTTGTTTCTTTTTTTTTTTTTTTTTTTGAGGAATTAATTGGGATATCTCAGCAAAATATTTGTCCACATTAGCAGAAATTATTTTTCCATTGTTATTCTCTAATCATATTTGCAAACTTCAGAAGTTTCTTCTTTGCGGCAATATATCTTGCTTGAATAATTAGACTCAAATTTTAGCCATGAAGGCATAAAAAGACCTGGATAGTGGATATAATCATATATACGGTTGCTTTTTCTTTAGTTACCCATGCGAATTAACAATGGTACCGTGACATTTTCTTCTGCAGGATGATTTCCTGCCAAGAACAGCCACGCCACTTGAAGATATATTTAAGTCCATCTTCTGGTTAGTATAATTCTAATACCCTCTTTGTATGCATAGCAATGCCGTTGAGTTCTCTATGTTCTGCCTTTGAGTGATTGCTATAATTATCTCTTATACCAGGCATTAATGCTTTCAACAGTTTACCCTGCCTGATATTTTTGATATGCTTGAGAGATACCTTCATCCCTGAGGGAAGAAAACTCCGAGATCCAAGAAGACTTTATGCACCTGGCCGAATGTATCACATTGTAGAAAGAAGATTTTGCAGGTAAACCACATCCAAATGAGTGATACTAGTATGGAATGTACTGTCAAAGTAATGCAAACTAGCGATTATATATAACAAAACCTCTGTCGAATAGTTTCACAGAACCGCCAAACTTTGTTTGAAGTCATTGTGCGCTTTGCTAACTTTGTCTTCTAACTAAATTATAGGATCCCTCAATTCCTTGATGATGTTTCGTTTTTTCCTAATATTCTGTTGTCTTGGTTCTGTGTTTATGTTTCATAGCCTGGCTTATAAGTCTATCGAATTGGTGTTGGGTTCTGATCCTTGCCATCATCAACTAGTATGAGTCATTCTAAACATCTGGTGGCTATGATCTCCAAAAAGGATTTTCTTCTGGAAACGGTCTTACTATTTATATAACTTCTAATACTCGATCATGAATAGTTCATGTGCTCTTAAGCTGTGTTCTCAGTCTCGCCATTATTCTTCGCCCTCATCTTGTTAAATGCATGGATTAAGATATGCTTAAGTCCCTGAATTATTGCAGATGTTATAGAGAAGTTCCATATGAAATGCGTCTTCATCTGTATATCCTATTAAATAGGAGACCGCAGAATAGGATTAATCTCACATAAAAAAGATGAAGCCCACTACGAACACCACTACAAAACTTTGGAAGTGCTGCATTCTTATTTATGGTTTGAAGTTAAAGGAAGAAAAGGAAAGGAATGGATAAATAGAGATGATGATTTTTGAGCAGAAACACAGTTTGTTCTTATTGTTTCAATTCCTTTCCTTTACATTGTAACCAATCAGGTTGCGGCATTAAGCCTCATTGTTTTAGCTTCCTTTAGTTTAAACTTAATAAATCTGACCCAGTTTATTATCGCCTTCCATTCTTCTCCCTAAAGTGCAACATGAGTTGGTTTCGAGTGGGAGAAACAAGAACCTTAAGCAGTAAAAATAGTTTCTTGGCTCATTTATCTCTCATGTGTCCAGGATCTAGCTACCTAATGAATTTTCCTGCTTGTGTTGTGTATTCATCGCGTCTTCTGATGCTGCTGTATATTCTCGTCACAGAACTGTCCGCACAACATCTGAAATTGTTGTAGAGATGCTGCTATGGCAAAGTATATTCAAATTAGATCATGGAATTTCCCCGTTGTTCCAGATTTCAAATTATTCGATATGCGAAGACATTTTCCCCTAACAAGTATTGGATCCTACGACATTACAGCTTTCAGTGTTAGTATTAGGATTGGTTTTGGACTCATATTATGTAATTTGTTTCTGATTATATTTCTACATTTATTATTATTTAGTTAGAATACCTTACCAGTAGTTAGTTAGGAGTCTTCTTATTCCTGTAAATCTATTTAAAGAGTATCTGTCTTCATTAATAAAATACAGTGTTCCATTGTTTCATCAAGTGTTTATATGGTTTCAGAGACCTACACGCTCTAACGAGAATGGTCCAAAAAAAAAATTTCCTTCCCTTCCTCACGCAGATAGCAGCAATGGCCAGTAGTTAGTTAGGAGTCTTCTTATTCCTGTAAATCTATTTAAAGAGTATCTGTCTTCATTAATAAAATACAGTGTTCCATTGTTTCATCAAGTGTTTATATCGTTTCAGAGACCTACACGCTCTAACGAGAATGGTCCAAAAAAAAATTTCCTTCCCTTCCTCACGCAGATAGCAGCAATGGCCAACAACAATGGCAACAATCCAAGAGTTGTCAATGCTGATAACACAACGGGTGCTAATATTATCATCCAGTTCAACCCTGCGTCCCAATTACCCATCAAACTCAGCGGTGGCCACAACTTCGCCACCTGGAAAGCTCAATTTTCTATGCTTATGTATGGCTACAATCTCTTTGGCCATCTCGACGGGACTACTCCTGCCCCTAGTCGCACTCACCATTGGCACAAATATAACTCCCAATCCTGCTTTTTCAACTTGGTTTCGTCGGGACCAACTCATCCAGAACGCCCTTGTGGCCCCTGTTGAACCCACAATTGCCTCTACCGTTGCTGCAGCCAACTCGTCCAAATCGGCTTGGGACGCCCTGCACACCACTTATGCGAACAGATCACAAACTCGGGTCTTCAGCCTGCGTGATCAACTTGCTCGCATCACTGAAGACTCTCGCTACATCACTATCTTCACACTATTCGATCCCTCTCGGATGAGTTAGCCACTTCTGGTTCTCCCGTATCCAAACCTGAACTCATCGTCAAAATACTCAGTGGTCTAGGTCCTGAGTTTCGTGAGATCTCGGCTGCTATCCGTGCACATGACACGGCTGTTTCCTACGAGGAATTGTTTGAAAAGCTACTTGACCATGAACACTTCCTCGTAGAACTTTGTAATTCACCGACTTCTTGGATTTGATTGTAGCTCTTATTCTTTGCTTCGTGTTTGTTATGATATTTTGACAATGGTGAAGCTTTTAGTACTCCTGATGTGTAATTTCCTTCTTGACAGATGTGGGAGGTACCCTCCAGATGTTAGAACTGCAATCCCAGTTGACGGAAGATTTGAACATATTGTGTTGTCATGCAATGCTACATCTGATCATGGAATCATTTGGATAGAAAAAGAATCTGAAAAGGCATTTGCTGTAAGTAGCATCAACATTCTTTGTCCTTTGGAAGTCCATTTTTGGATGGAACTTGTAAGGAGTAATGTCTTGACTTTATTGCACTAAAACTTCCAAATACAAAAGCATGAACCTAGTCATTTTGTCATTAATAAGACGGATGGCTGTCTTCATAAAAAAAGGACTAAATATATAGGCCTTTTGGGAACTACTCTTATCTTTTAAGATTTTTATCCCAAGAAAGTAAACAAAACTTACTGAAACAATTGGTACAGTCAAAAGTAATCAATACCGTTGAGCTAAGGATTTCACCTTTGTAAGAATGTGTAACTTTTTCCAACAAATGTGTAACTTTTGCGACCTATAAAAAGCTTCCGGCTTTTCTCTGAATTCCCAAAACAAAGTGTAGCCATTGCTTTTCATTGTTTAAGACTAGAAACACACTGTACTCACCATCTGCATATCGTGGAACTAGAATGTCTGTAATATCTGTTTCCCATTAAAATATTTCAATTTTAAGATCCCCGAAGAGCATAGCAGCAGAACCAGTGTACAGTCAGTCAGCTATATTTATGCAAAGTTATGATCATTTTATTTCAGTGATAACATTAATCAATCAATCAACTATGCATCAATCCCAAATTGCTTGGGTTAGGCTACATGAATCCTCTTGGGTTGAAAGAATTTTGATCTTGTTGAGGAAATACTTCCGTGCAGAGACTTAAGGAGGCTAGTGCGGAGACTGCCACTACTCCCCCAAGAGTGCAGAAAATTCAAAGGCTGAAGACACTAGAAAAAGAACACAAGGATGCACTCGAAAGAGCTGTCAGTTTAAATATACCACATGCTGTGGGTGTAGATGAAGAGGAATCCTCAACACAGAAAGAGGAAGAACCCATGGAGGATATAACTTTTGAGGCATCTGAAGAACACTGTGAAGATGCATCCACAAGCAAAGCCCGGGGAAGTGATGCAAGAACTAACTGGAATGAAGTAGTTGAGAAGCTTTTCAATAGAGATGCAACTGGGAAATTACGATTAAAGAGAGAAGCAACTGGTCCCGAGTAGCAACTCCATTCCAAGGTTCTTTTTCTCTCCTTTGTCCATGATTACTGTATGTTTGATAAAAGCATTAGTCATGTTCCAATAACTCATAATTCTTTTGTATCGGTATAGCCCTATACAATTTCTTCTTTTTGTACGCCAACCACCACTAATGTACAATCTGCAGTCCCATCAAAAGTACGGCTGCAAATTCCTTTGTGCTATAGTTCCTCATGGAATTATGTTCATGAATTCATGGGATTCATTTGACAGAATGATACTATCCTCTCAATTTTCTTATCCCTTTACATTGTAACTTTTTCCTGTCGAATTTTTTGAGTGTGTTTGCTGGGATGGATAATTCTTCATCATTTGATTATGATGGATGGCTAAGTTTAAACAAGTTAGCCTCTTCGATGCCATGGAAATGTGCTACATTCTGATTATATAGAAACTCCTTTTCGGGCTGCCGATTTAGACGTGAAAATAGGCCATTCCGGACCTTTTCCTCATGAAACAAGAAGATCGATGTCACTATCACCTTTTGTCTTTGCTTTCATATATAATAGTCATATATCAAGGAGGGACATGTTTTGGCGGTCCAACACTGCAATATATGATAAAGAACACCATCAGAGGTCATTCCAAAGCTCCCCAAGTTACTCTTCGGCTCATCACCATATTTCAACGGAATTAATATTCTGTCAATGCCAACGCGCTATCACCCTATACATCTCGATGATATATCTCGATTCAGGAGGAAGAACTGGCAATAGACACAAAACTATCCATTCTGGCTCTTTATTTGCTTTGAATAAAATGACTATGAGACCAATTGGTTGAACAAAAACGAAAGAAGGCCATAGTAGTCCAGGAATCCCGTGTGGAAGGGCTCTTGCTCCACGATTCAGGTATGTCTACGATTAAGATACTCAAATTAGAAATGGATTTTTCATCAATGTCATTGAGTTAAGTATTTTCTCTTCCAGCTGTGTGATGCTGCTCTAGCCTCTAGATCAAAATTTCAGACGCTCACTGTCTTGAAGCAATATCTAGCCATGTTATGCTTCTTATGTTTGACGAATATTTGATTTTATCCTTATCCGCTTTAGCAGTCGTGTGAGGGCCATGTGCTTCCTATGAAAATGTGGCAAATTAGTTCATTACTTGACAAAGGTACTTGTCTACATTGACATCAATCTTATAGAAATTTTCTCTCCCTGTGTTAATCGGAAGACTATCAACATAGCGAAACGGCTAAATGTTTAGGCCTCATTTGTCATCGGAGTCTATTTTGTAGCTTGTTCGTAACTTACATTTGAGTTAGACATTTATAACTTGGCATATTATAACCATATCGTATGTTATGTGTTTATTGAAGCTGGTATATGTAAAGGCCAAACCTGTTAGCTAATTGCCTAATATGACCGTTGTAAACACTTCGCTTCGTTTTTTCTCTTCTTGTTGCACATAATACTTAAACAACAAAATAGAACTCGACACTGCTACAAAGAAGCCAATCAAGGTGTTGACAAGTTGGCGTCTCTTAGTCAGGGGTGGACCCACGTTGAAAGAAGGGGTGTCAAGCGACACTGCTTCGTCAAAAAAGTTTACCAAGTATATATTAATAGTGTATAAAGAGAATATATATTAAAATGACACAACTCGACTAAAGGGTTCTCTTGGCGCATTGATCAAGTTCTCAGTTGGCTTCTTTGAGGTTGGTGGTTCGAATCTCAACCTATGCTTTTTGTTGCAATTTTTTTTTTAAATTGTTGTTAAGAAGTATTGAACCCAAGACCTCTTCTAGCTTAAAACTAGACTACATCATAGACTATACCAATGGGTGAAGGATATATCATACTTCTAAGTGTGGTAATAAAATTTTTATCCTTATATAAATATCGATACCGCTTGCTGAAAATGCTCCGTACGCCACTGCTCTTAGTCACAACCAAGAAGAGCTCTGAATATGGAGCAATACTTATGGAGGCCTACCTGGACAGATTAGGGGCCTGTTAAATATCAATAGACGGCAACTTCCTTCAGTTAGAGCCAAGAAGAAAAAAGGAAGCACCCTTGCGTATGAACCACCTTGAATTTTCAGTTTTATAGCCACTTTGTATTCAGTTTTTACAGTTAACTTTTTAGCTTTTAAAACTTTGTTAACCAAGTTCAATTCTTATAGTAAAAGGTCAGGCATAGCCCCATTTTAACAGTGTATTTTCGAGTGGCTATAAAATCGTGACTTAGTTTGAAGTAAAAAAAAAAAAAAAAAAACATCATCCATAGATAGACACTTTAGCTTGGCTTCAACTGACAGCAAAACTCCCCAACTTTGGAAATGTACATTGAGACACCTTAACTTGGCCCTATAAATACCCCAACTTTAAGAATTCCCTTAAAGGTGTTTAGATGTGCATTTTCAAAGTTAAGGTGTTTGTGAGCCGCACCTATATCAAGTTGAAGTGTCTAGATGGTTACAATGAAAGTTAGGAGTATTTAGTTGTCAGTTGAAACCAAGTTCAAGTGACTATAAAAAATGAAGGATTTTGTTAGAAAACTACCAAATCGTCCACATAACGCTTACATATGTTATGTTATCGCTCTTTGATATGTTGGGTTTTTTTTTTCCCTTTTTTTTTTTGGCATATTGTTACCTGAAACTAATGCAACTCTTATTTTTCGCCTTTTAAGAGAAACTTTCTAGCTCGTTTTAAAGCATTGAAGAGAGAAATGTGAGACATTCTAAAGATAGTTGATGAGGAATATTATGATTTCTAAGTACGAGTCTGTTTCAAGCTAACCAACTCCTATACTACTTCTGTTCCACTATCTGTTGTTACCGCTCGTTGCTAGTGTGATGGTCCGAGTAGACGGTGCTCTCTTTCTCGGAACGGGTTTATTCAAGAAATTGACAAGTACTAGTTTAATTTTCCCCTGAACCATGTGATTCTTTCTTCTTGAGTTTATGATTTCAAGAGAAAGTAACACAAGTACTTTTGAACAAGTGAATGGCAATGGTGAAACAATCGAGCATGCTTTGTGGTCCCTAGCCTCAAACAAATGTGACAACTATAGCAAAGATTCTACAGAAAATGTACTAAGATGAGACTTTAATGATGGACCATCATGTTGTCCAGCATCTTTCTGTTGAAAAGATATTTCAAAAATATACTAGGGGGTGGTCCTGGTGCTTAACATGTGCCAATTTTCTAACTTTACAGTAACATTTATCTAAATTTATTGAATTTGATATTTCTGTTCAATGTCTACTGTTGCTACTGTCTTTAAAACTATACTTGAGGTAGGCCATTAGCCAATTTAAGACCATTGTACTATCAGGAATAGTGCTGTTGGAGGATTCAAATTTAGCAAACGAAAATTGGCGCTTGTTTGAAAATTTTAGAAAGCTGGGTTTGCAATTTTTGAATTTTTGCAAACTTTATTTGTTTTGAGTTACTTTTGCAAAAAAAAAAAAAAAAAAAAAAAAAAAAAACGAGTTAGGTTTTTTAGTGTGGTATTGCTAGTGTTGGGCTAAGATTAGCACTTTTATTTAGTGTGGTATTGCTCGCTTATTTAGTGTGATATTGCTCGCTTCAGGTCAGAGATTATAAAGAGTATTATACTCATAAATTACTTCTTTTTGTTTATCGATATCAAATGTAGGACTTTGTTTGTATACTTAATCTTCACCTCAAATTAAGTACCAGATGATTGATCATTAGGATTCATGGGTTTATTTGAAAATAACTCACATCATTCGAGTATTTATGACTATATTAACCCTCAACTTCTATTTACATTTGTCTGCGCTACGGGTGAAGGCAATAAACTAGTTATATAGATGGTGAAAGGTAGTAAACTGGCTCGTTCCATGCTACCACTCTGTTGTGTTGTTCTTTCTCTCTTCATGGGCCGCAACATAAGAGACCCTTTGCATCTCAATACTCATCCCATGAAACAATCGACACTTAAACGTTGTTGCTAAGGTCTCATTTGTTTTTATTAAGATTAAGATGTCTAACTATACCGATTGGCTACACTGAGTGTGGATGTCTAGTAGTGATGGTGACTGATAGTATGGTTAAAAATGATGGTTGGTGCTATCAGCGGGTGCCTAATTATTTTAGTGATGATAATAATAACTAATGATGGTGGTTCATCATGATAGTGATTGACGATATACAGTAGTAATTGTTGGTAGTTGGTTGTGAATGGTGATAACGGCTAATTATGGTGATTTGTGGCAGTTTTAGTTATGACTAAGGATGGTGGTTGTGGCTAGTAATAATGACCAACTTTTATTGTGATGTAATATTGTCCATTTTAGATCAAGCTTGATTTCTCCTTAAAAAACTTACACATTGTTAAAAATGTTCCTACCTTATATCTTGGTTATTTTTCTTAACTTCTGATATTATACTAGTACTATTAGCAAACCAAATAAACCTCAACAAACACTACAAAACTTCTAAACAAATAGTTATGTTGCTTGAACTCTTCAAAATTGTCGACTGGTGCATGTCGGATCCTCCAAAAATAGTGTGTTTTTAAAGAATCGAATACGGATACAACAACATTTTTGAAAAGTTCGAGCAACTCAGACAATTAGACCCTTTTATCACTCCAAACACATAAGAAGATTCCAAGACTGTTGCTCCCACCAGGAAGCATCAAAGGACTTGTCATAATAGATCAAGATTCCAAACTTCAAGTGGGACCAAAACAGCCTTAAGACAGAGACATGATTATAAAACATTTCAATGGATAAGAGATAATGTCACCAAACCCAGACTATCTAGTCGTACACATGATGTTTTTGTCCAACAAAACCTGGTATCCACTACTAGTCTTCATTTCATTATCCACTTATCCAATTTTTTTTTTATTCTTTTCTCAACTTGAGCTTCATCACAAACTCACTTTATCAGTCACCATCAAGAACCAACTCCTCGTCCAACCAATGTTAAAGGAGCAATAGTCTAATGCACTAAAGCTCCCGCTATACGTAAGGTCCGAAAGAACATGAATATAAGGATTTATTATATGCAGTCTTACTTTACATTTTTGCAAGGGTCTATTGTCCAACCAATGTTTTCTCTTTAAATTTTGTAAGCAAGTTTCATATCATTTGGTGCTTAGAACCCACAATCTTAAAGTGCTAAGGTACATGGCTCATGCTAAATTTGAACCTAAAAATTCCATTTTTCATATTTGCCTTAACTACTCAATCATAACTCAAAAGGAAGAGAGTTTAATGGTAAAAGGACAGTTGCAAGATGCATTCTAAATTTTAACATACAGACAACGTAGTGAAAAGTGCAACAACTACATATGACAAAGATTACAGATTACACAGTGAATCTTGAAACAAAGAGTTACACAAGTACACAATCCCCAACTACTAGAACTAACAGAGGCATTAACCAAGAAGAGAATACTAATAAAAAGACCACTACACTAAGCTACCACTATTTGCAGGGTTCGGAAAAGAACTAGACCACAATTAGTCTAGTGCACACTGTAATAGTTTGCATTTCTGCAAGAGACTATTTGCACAGCTTCAAAACCATGATCCCCTAGTCACACCACGACAACTCTAACCGAGACCACAGTTAGTCTATGTTACGCAGTCTTAACTTGCATTTCTACAAGAGACTATTTGTCGAGCTTTGAAACCATGACCCCCTAGTCACACTACGACAACGCTTACCGAATCTATTACTGAAGATAATAGTACTAATACCTAAAAACAAAAAGGAAAATAAGACAACTAAGTCATTAGAGTCATCACCATCAGCAGAGACCAATAACAACAAGCCTTCAATTTTTCAGCTTTCCTCCACATCATCATCATCATCCTGAGCAGGCTGTGGCCTAACTTTCCTAGGCCTACCCCTAGGCCTCCCTGTTGTAGAACCAACATCTGTTCCAGCAGCAGCAGCAGGTGCTGGCTTTGGCTTCTTGGAAGTAGGTGGTGCATTGGGATCTTTTCTTGGGCGCCCTCTTGGCTTTGGTGGTGCAGATTCAACAGATTCTACTGCACCAGGTGGCAATGGAGCTTTGGGTTTTGGTGGCCTACCCCTACCCCTCTTTGCTGGAACATCTGGACCAGGTTTAATGTAATTGTTCTTAAGGAAAATAAGGTCTCCATTTGCCTTCATGTTGTCCAAATGTAAAGGTAGCAACTTTGAAACATCTTGACTCAGATCTCCATATTTTGATTCAATGTACTTTGTTATTGCTGACTTGTTTGAACCCCCTTCTTGATTTAGTGCATCAAGGGCTTCATAAATCATCTGCTAAAACAAAACAAAACCCCAAAACTTCATTTTCAAGAAACAAACATATACAGATCTGTTAAACCAAAAGAAAAAAAACATTCTTGATTATCATATATGCTACATGTGTGAGCCATTAAAGCATTTAAAATAGTGACTTTAAACTGCCCATTTTGTTCACTTTTTCAAGAAGACCTATGGAATTGCGAGAAAACCCAAAATTCATTTGAGTTCTTACAGTTACAAAAACCTCAAACTTTACTGAATTACCCAGTAACAAAGGCAAAAAGCTAGAATCTTTTTTGTGTCTATCTTTTATAACCGTGGTATCCAGATCAGCTTTCGCACACTTCGACTACGACCAACAAAAAATATCAGGTAATTCCGTCCATCAAAGCTAGGACAGATGGAAGAATCACCTAGTATTTTGTGTCTATGCTACAAAATGAAGTTAAAGAAAAAAGGGTTCTTGCATGTATCTACAAAGATTGCATATTTCATCTAAAATTAAGTAAAAAAACACAAAAATATGTGAAAAAGATCAATTTTTTGAGCTCAAAATTGTTAACAATAAGATGGTAAAAATGAAAAAAGGGCAAAAAGGGAATTCTTGAAATTTTGCTTTACCTCAGGGTATGATGGGAACTGGTTGAAGTTTTCAGTAGCCATGGAAAACAAGAGAGAGAAAGAGAGAGTTCTACAGATGTCCCTACAAGAAAGAAAAGAGTGTCAGCTTCAAAAGCACAGTTGAAAATTGGAACTCATAATAATAACTTGGGAATTAAAGAACAAAAGAATATGTGGAAAAAAAAAAAAAAAAGTATATTCATAGTAAATGAATGGTTGATGATTGAGGATAGGTATATGATCTAACGGTTGAGAATGTTTGTTACATTGTGTTACAAGGATATATGACGTGGCTTTGTTTTTGTGTTTTTGTCAGTGAAGAGGATAACAATGGATTGTTTACCTAATGAATTTTTAGCAAGATTGAGAGTTTTATATGAATGAATTTTTAGCAAGATTGAGAGTTTTACATGAATATATAATCTTAAAAAATATATTATATATTTTTGACCTTATTTTTAAAATAATATTAGTAGCCGAAGAATAAGTATATATTGTGCCAAAAGTTAAAGCTAAATAAATCTTCTTTTTCATCTAAATCTATATATTTATATCTATATATAATAATAAAGTAGAATCAAAGCCTGCTGATGTGGCACCTTTCAAAAGGTAGGATTCTTATTTATCCTTTTTCTCATTTTTTTGAGCTTTTTCTTATTTTTTAATTTGTAATAATATGCTTAAAAAAAACAAAAATCAACTCATTTAATAAATGATGAAATTGCTGTTTTAAATGAATTTAATCGAATTAAACATGACAACTACAATTACTACTATTGACATTGCCTAATTCTATCCTAATATTACTTTCTCTTATCCTGCCTTTTCATCGCCAATAATCCATATCCATTGCCAATTAAAAAACATGCATTTATGAATATTAAAGGGCATTAAGTTTAAAACGTTTCTTTACTTTACTAATTCAATTCAATTAAATTATAAAGATACCAAGAGTTAAAAAAAATGATTAAAAAAAACATGCAAAACCTAAGATTTTACATTGTCCTAAAAAATTTTAAGGTTTTTATTTGAAAACCCAAAGGTCACACTACAAATCAATATACAAATTTGTTGGTACTAATTAATAATTAACAATTAATGATAAAAGAAATAAGAAGAAAAGTACTTGACAACTGCATCTATATAATGGATATTGGGTTCTTGTGTTTGGGTATTCAATTTCTCTGTTTGTCTGTATATATTTTTTATATGCTCGAATCTTGAATTCTCATATTAAGTTGTAATTGTTTGATTTTTCTGATCTGAATATTTTATTTCCTAAATTTTCTATAATTGTCCTCAGATTTTTCTTTCTTTGTTTCTTTTTTTTTCTTTTAGTTTCTAGAAACAAACATATACATGTTTCTTAAATCAAATATATACATAATTAAATTTGATATTTCTCTCCTTTACACCTTCTTTTTTTTTTTTTTCAAGTTACGGATAGAAGATTGTCATGAAATTGCAAGTTCTGAAGAAAGAATATGAAGAGGAAGGCTGTGGCTGGGACTTGGGGAGACTACATGTAATTTTTATCTAATTACCTTCTTTTGTTTTTTTTTTCTTTTATATTTTATATATGCTTTAGTTTTAAACTTAATTTTACTAAATTTCCTTCGTTTAATATATTGATTAATATAGATCGTTTTATATTGAATTTAGGTATTTTTTAGATGAAATTTTTAAAAGATTTCAGAAGCACTCAGTAGCGATTATTTCCTGCACTTAAATCTATTTGTTTTCTTTTTTCCTTTTAATCTACTTTTGTATTTGATTTGTTCTTTTTTTTTTTTTTCAATTAAATGACAAATTTCTTTTGCAGGCTTGCATATTGAACTTTGGATATATATATTATGAATATTCAGATTGAGATCGAGTATGATATAATAAAGAAAAGAAAAAATTAAGTATTATATAATAAAGAAAAAGAAAAAATTAAGAGATAATAAAGTGCGATCAATGAATAGATACTATTTTTGTTTCTTTTTTAATTTTCATTTGGTGTTTGATATCCCCATTGAAAATTCCTCTAATCCATATTCACGTCAGATAGACTAATGAAAGGATTTGTTTCATTCAATGAATAAACAACATAATTTGCATGTCCCTTAATATTTCTCATTTTCATCATGTTTACAAGTATCTAATACTTTCTCCCTTCCCATCACAATCCTTTAAAAAAAATTAATTAGGATTGTAATTTAACTAATATATTATACCTCTTAATTTTATAATAATTAATGCTAAAGTTCAAGTTGAAAAAAATAATTAATTCTTTTTAATTTTTTGAGTTGGTAAATATTTGAAAATAATTATTTTTAATATACGTGACAACTAAGTGAGAACAGAAGTGGTAGTATAAGCGCTATAAAAAATATAATATGTAATGGTCAAAGAGAAATAAAGTGCATGTACTAAAATAATTCTGTAAATATAATAGTATTAAAGCAATATATATATACATATATATATATATATATATTAAATATTATATGTATATATGGTATAGTTTTAATGATACAACAAATGTAAATGACATAGTAGAAATATATATTAACTATAATTGTAACACAAAAAATATATCAGGTATAATATAATATTTTATTTATATTTATTATTATTTTTAAGTCAACAGATATATATTAATAATGTACATTATTATTATATACATTGAATATAAACAGAATACATAATATAAAATTATTTAGACAAGCATATTGTGAACTATATAATAATATTATATTATATGAAAAGTAATAGTATATAATATTATATTATTTAATTATTTAGTATGTGATGAATATAAATAGTGTATATCGATTATTGAGAAAAGGGAAGAAAAAATTACTAAGAAAATTTACTAAAATCATGGAACAAATATTAATGGTAGGACAGAGAAGGCGAAATAGATAAGAAAGGTAATAAGTCTAAATTCAGATTTTATGGGATCTCATTTAGTTTAAAATAATTTTTAAAAGTTGTCAGGATAAAAATAATATTGAAGAAAAAAATATAGAAAATTATGAGAGATGGAGAGAAAGAAGAGTAAATGTAAATTTCTTTAATTAATCATTTTATTACTCCGCATTAACTATAAGAGAGAGAATTTGACTGCATAATAAAAATTATATATTTATGATTTTCTAGTTTAGTGCAATTTTTTTGATCAACTATTTTATTAATTAATTATTTACTTAATTAATTATTTTCTTAATTATTTTATAGATTTTTATGTAAATGACAAAAATGAAATAAAAAATGCTATTTATGAAATGACGCAATAGTTAGATTGTTTTTATAATTATTATATGAGATATATACTGACATGTAAAATTTTCAAAAAAGATTTGTAAGCCCATCTAGTATGTACTGTCATGTAAAATTCTCAAAAAGATTTGTAAGTCCATCTAGTAGTATCATCATGGGATCATTGGTGCTCATGTCCTTACCAGAAATGGTAGAGGATAATTACATATATATATCCTATATTTAGAAAATTACCATCTATAGCAATAGAATTTTTTTTCCAGATATAACAATTGTAATACATCTATATTGTATGCATAATTCAATTTTAATACATATTGAGAATTTCTTACCTAACAAGCATAATGTATTTTAAAACATTTATAATACATCTATATTGCATACATAATTCACTTTTAATACATAGTGCAGTTGCTATAAATGGTAATAAACAAAAAGTATTGTT
Organism: Capsicum rhomboideum; assembly: GCA_031232105.1. NCBI lineage: Eukaryota > Viridiplantae > Streptophyta > Magnoliopsida > Solanales > Solanaceae > Capsicum > Capsicum rhomboideum. Next base: position 157,969,155 of record CP124714.1, read on the forward strand.
ATAGATAGTAAATATTTTCTAAATATAAAATATATATGTAATTTTACCAAAGTCGATGCTAGTACGGACCCAACATAAATTTATAAATTTATTTCTATGTAATTAAAAAAAATTAACATATTCTACGATGTTACGTACGAAAAATTAGAGGTTTTAGGAGACTGGGTTCAATAATTTGTGTTGTAGTATATTTTCTTTATTTAATTTTATGTGATCTTTTTCTCGGAAGAAATAGGCTAATATCTACTCCCTTCGTTCACTTTTACAGCTTGGGCGTTGTATTCCTTTTAAGAAATGATGATTGACATGCGTATTTTATCATAATATTCATAATAACTTAGGAATTAAAGAATAAAGAATATTTGTGAAAAAAAAGAGTATATTCATAGTAAATGAATGGTTGAAGATTGAGGATAGGAAGATGATCCAACGTTTGAGGATGTTTCTAACATTGTGTTACAAGGATATATGACGTGGCTTTTGTTTTGTGTTTTTGTGAGTGAAGAAGATAATAATGGATTGTTTACCTAATGAATTTTAAGCCCACATATGAGGAAAAGATTTGTAAGCCCATTTTAGTAGTGGGTCACTATGGTAAAATAGTTCACAAATGGCCTTAAAATGGACTGGTCTTGATATTTTGTCTCTAATAAAAAAATCGTACAAAAATGGCCTCCATAAAGGGTGGTCTTAATCTTTTGGCCCCTCGTAATAACTCTTGCCTATAAGGCATACGTTCTAACTCTTACCCATAAGGCAAACGTTCATGACAATAAACCTACACAAATTGATCAGAAGTTTTACCTTATAGGCAAACGTTAGAACTTAGATATATTGCCCATAAGACACACGTTTTAACTCTTGCCCATAAGACACACGTTCAGAACATTTTAAGATAGTGAATCTGCTCAATTGCCCTTAAGTTTTTCCTTATAGACAAACATTAAAACTTATTTACAGAAGACAAAAATTCAAGACCACACACTTTGGGGGACAAAAATTCAACACCAGATATGAAGGGGGGGGGGGGGGGAGAGAGAAATTCAAGACCGGACACTTTGGAGGGATACTAGATGTAATTTCCATACTATTATCATCATGGGATCATTGACATTTGTGGCCTTATTTTGTTGAGAATTTGGCCCTAGGTATCATTTGTGGGAATATAGGTTGTTTCGTCAATCTTGTGTACCTAGTTGTAAATCTATTGTTATACACATAATATATGCATAAATTTAAAAATGTATATCTTGTTGTATGGGGCAGGGTATTGGTCAGTCAAGAACTCTCATATTCAGAAAATGAAAGTGGCGGAGATGAGGATGTTATGATGAATGTGTTGATATCCTAGGAGAGATAGAATTTAAAATGAGGATATTCGAGACAAGGTGAGAGTGATTTCGGTGGAAGACAAGATGCGGAAAGTGAGGTTGAGATGGTTCGAGCATGTGATGAAGAGATGCACGGATACCCAGTGTGAAGGTGTGAGTGGTTGGCTATGGATGGATTCAAGAGACGTAGAAGTAAATCGTAGAAGTATTGAGGAGAGATGATTAGACAGGACATGACGCTATTACAACTTACCGAGGATATGACCTTAAATAGAAAGGTGTGGAAGACACGTATTATGGTAGTAGATAGGAGTGCGTCCGTACTAGTAGGTAGGAGTGCATTGTCTTGATGTACATACTAGTAGTCGTAGTATTACTCTTGTAATTTCTTGCTTGTTGAGTCCCGATACTATCTGTTGTTACGTATAGCTCTATTATAGTATTATTTATTTGTAGTACTTTCTGATACTATCTTTTGTTTTTGTTACTATCTGTTGTTTCTTGTACTTCTATTACTTGTTTTTCTAGACTATTTTTGTCTTGAGTCGAGGGTCTATCGGAAACAACCTCTCTACCTTTGAGGTAGAGGTAAGGTCTGAGTAAGCTAAACCTTTCCCCGATCCGCTTTGTGGAGCTTCACTAAATATGTTGTTGTTACCATCATATGTTCAAGGTAGTTATCATAGTTTTGAATGTAAACATTTATATTTATTTTGCAAAAGACATCGTATTTTTTTGTTTCTAATGCTCTTAATATGGCTGATGAAAAATCAATGTCTTTTACTTATATTAATTGTCATTACTGCTTATATTTACTTTATAATTTTTGAATGATTCATTTATCAGACTCGAGTATACATGTGTTTACATTATTGATATACAATGTATAAAAATATAATTCATATGATAACTTTAATTGGTATACATTTGTTCATATCATCTAATAAGTTGGTTTATTTTCATGGAAAAAAACCCTCATATAGCCAAGCCCAAAGTGTCCTTATTCACTTTTGGTAGCCCTAAAAATAAGTTAAACAAAAAAATAGCCATAAAAAGTGTAGCCAATTAGCTTATATCTTTTAGCCATAACTTTTATTAATTAATAAAAATACCCTTATAATTTTTCAACTTCCGATGTATAAACTTTATAATAGATAATTAATATTTATACAATGTACAAACATCATATAAATGGCGTATGAAAGGAGTATACACCCTTTATAGGTTTATAGAGTGTTTATACACATATTATGCAAGTTTTAAACACCATATAAATAGTGTATAAAAGGAGTTTATACACCTTCACACCATCATAGAGTGTGTTTATACACATATTACACTACTGGAAATTAGACATATAGCAACGCTTATGTAGCGACGGTTATACAACTGTCGCTATAGATTGTCTAATGCGACGGTTGTAACCGTCGCAATACATCCTTGTCTCTAATAGGACACTTTTTAATATAAACCGTCACATAATCTCCAAAACCGTCGCTTTAGATATATCTATTGTAACGGATATTTTAATCGTGGCTATAAGGCATCTATAGTAACGGTTGTGTATGGTCCAAAAAATAATATTTCCCTCCACTAATTTTGTGAACCCGCGAAAATTTTCATTATTTCACCAAAAAAAAAAATCAGAAATCCTTTTAATATATCAAAAACAGACCCTGCCTTTATTTCATTATACACACTTTCTAAAATGTTACTTCTCTCTCTAAAATCCTCCATTTCTCACTAAAAATCAAAGCTCAGATTCTAAGCTCCATTGATTTCTAAGCTTAGATCCTAAGCTCCATTGATTTCTAAGCTCTATCGGCTAAGCTTCGATTCTAAGCTCCACTGTGTGAAAGTGTTTTCTCCGGTATAGTGAAAGTTTTTTTTTTCCGGTGAACTGAATTCTCTGCGGCGGCGAAAGTGGAATTCTCCGGTGGAAGTGTTTTCTTTGCATGTAAGAATCCATCCCTCTATCTTTAATTTTTATGCATGTACAATTTTTCAAAATGAGAATGCACATTTGGGTCTCTATGAAATCTCTGTTACTTGTGGTTTAGACTAAAATTCACTGAAAAAAGAGATAAAAATTATATTTTTTGTTTTTTTTTTGGGGTAATTTGATTTGTTTTTTTTACATTTTAGTTATTATTATTATTATTATTGTCTCAAATTTGGTGAAGATTTGAGAACTCTTTCACATACAAAAATATTTCTCTTTTGCATGTATGTGTAAAATTTTATTTTCTTTTCATTAACCAAGAAGGACACTGCTAACATATATGCTTGCTAATATATGGTAAAGCTTGTATATCTTAATGTTCTAGCTATCAATTGTTGAGTTTTCATAAATTGTTGAAAACTGTAGTTAATTGATAGTTAAGTCTTTTGATAGTGGAATGTCTCATTGGCTATCTAAGTCATTCAAAAAAGAGAATTCCTATCTGTTTGTCGAGGTGAATAAAGGGAATGTTTTTTTGTTTTTTTTTCTGTTAGTCAAGTAATTGGCATTGCCATTTGATGCCCCAAAAAAGAGCACATGTTAACAGAACTAAGTTGGCTCAAGAATTAGATATTTCAGACATGGTAGTGGAAGAAATCGAGCTTTATTTATGTGAAGTATGTCTATGATGTATACGTCACTGTCGATATAAGCTCCTGCTGATCTTACATCTGTTTTTCCTGGTTCAAGTAATCAGTACATGTTGTTGGGATGTCAATTGTTGCTGCACATTTCATATATATATGGTTATCAAAGGATGTAAATTAGCTTGTGAATATAAATTTTGGAGACAAAGCCGTAAGTGGGATTTAGTTAAGGATTCTTCTTCTTCAAATGTTTATGATTTGATCTTTTTGTTGAATAAATATGAATTAGAGTGTAGTTTCTCGTTCTTTCTTAGAAGTTCTAGACTTACAACTAGTGATGTTAATAGGATGCATAGCGTTTGTTTAATAAGAATCGGACTGTTAGTGTGATCGAAATACTAACAATTTCGAGGCCCGTTAGATATCAAAACCATGTGATAGCAGAACACAAATCTATAATCTATTTTTTTTTTTGATAAACCAGCAGATTTTCATTTCATACCAAAAAAATTGTAATACAAAGTTAAATAGATGCAGACAATCTATTTCTCAATTCTAGCTACCTGCCCTACCAATCCTAGTTTAAGCTTGAGCTGATTAAATTTTAAAAAACCAATAAGCTAAGAGAAGCAAGCAAGTGCAGACGATGTGGCACCTCTCAAAAGGTAGGATTCTTATTTATCCTTTTTCTCATTTTTTTGAGCTTTTTCTTATTTTTTAATTTGTAATAATATACAACAACAACAACAACATGCCCAGTATATTCCCACCAGGTGGGGTCTGGGGGGGGGGGGTAAAGTGTACGCAGTCCATACCACTACCTCAGGTGAAGTAGAGAGGCTGTTTTCGATAGACCCCCGGCTTAGAACCGATAACAATAGCCGACAAAACAGAAACAAACAAAACAAAAAACAACAAAATAGATAACACAGCGCTAAGAAGCATGGATCTGCTAGAAAAACACAATCATCACCAAAGCCACGCGAACCAGCATTTGCTAAAAACAGCAGGCACAGATACAATCAAACACTCCTTCAAACCCTCCTCCCTACTAATACGTACGTCTTCCTACTTCCTACCCCCCTACCCTAATCCGTGCCCTCCACACCTTCCTATCGAGGGTCATGTCCTCTGTAAGCTCTAACTGCTCCATGTCATGCCTAATCACTTCCCTCCAATATTTCTTCGGCCTACCTCTACCCCGCCTAAAACCATCCACAGCCAGCCTCTCACACCTCCGTACTGGGGCATCCGTGCGCCTCCTCAAAACATGCCCGAACCATCGTAGCCTCACTTCCCGCATCTTGTCGTCTACCGACGCCACTCCCAACTTCTCTCGAATACTCTCGTTTCTCACCCTATCCCTCCTGGTGAGTCCACACATCCATCGCAACATCTTCATCTCCGCTACCTTCAACTTTTGGATGTGGGAGTTTTTAACTGGCCAATACTCTGCGCCATACAGCATAGCTGGACGGACGGCCACTCTGTAGAATTTACCCTTAAGCTTCAAAGGCACCTTTTTATCACACAAAACTCCTGAAGCTAGCCTCCACTTCAACCATCCGGTACCAATATGGTGCGTGACATCCTCGTCGATCTCTCCATCCCCCTGAATCATAGATCCCAGATACTTGAAACTACTCCTCTTCTGAATGGCTTGAGACTCCAGCTTCACTACCACGTCCTCCTCCTGCGTCACAGCACTGAACTTACATTCCATGTATTCTGTCTTGGTCCTGCTTAACCTAAACCCTTTCTCCTCTAAGGTCTGTCTCCAAACCTCCAACTTATCATTGACTCCTCCCCGGGACTCGTCAATGAGCACCACATCATCCGCAAATAACATACACCAAGGTACCTCTCCTTGAATCCATCGCGTCAAAACATCCATTACCAAGGCGAGTAGAAAAGGAAAATTTGTAATAATATGCTTAAAAAAATAAAAAAAAAAAACAAAAAAAAAAAACAAAAATCAACTCATTTAATAAATGATGAAACTGCTGTTTTAAATGAATTTAATCGAATTAAACATGACAACTACAATTACTACTATTGACATTGCCTAATTCTATCCTAATATTACTTTCTCTTATCCTGCCTTTTCATTGCCAATAATCCATATCCATTGCCAATTAAAAAACATGCATTTATGAATATTAAAGGGCATTAAGTTTAAAACGTTTCCTCACTCTACTAATTCAATTCAATTAAATTATAAAGATACCAAGAGTTAAAAAAAAATGATTAAAAAAAACATGCAAAACCTAAGATTTTACATTGTCCTAAAAAATTTGAGGTTTTTATTTGAAAACCCAAAGGTCACACTACAAATCAATATACAAATTTGTTGGTACTAATTAATAATTAACAATTAATGATAAAAGAAATAAGAAGAAAAGTACTTGACAACTGCATCTATATAATGGATATTGGGTTCTTGTGTTTGAGTATTCAATTTCTCTGTTTGTCTGTATATATTTTTTATATGCTCGAATCTTGAATTCTCATATTACGTTGTAATTGTTTGATTTTTCTGATCTGAATATTTTATTTCCTAAACTTTCTATAATTGTCCTCAGATTTTTCTTTCTTTGTTTCTTTTTTTTCTTTTAGTTTCTAGAAACAAACATATACATGTTTTTTAAATCAAATATATACATAATTAAATTTGATATTTCTCTCCTTTACACCTTTTTTTTTTCCAGGTTACGGATAGAAGATTGTCATGAAATTGCAAGTTCTGAAGAAAGAATATGAAGAGGGAGGCTGTGGCTGGGACTTGGGGAGACTACATGTAATTTTTATCTAATTACCTTCTTTTGTTTTCTTTTTCTTTTATATTTTATATATGCTTTAGTTTTAAACTTAATTTTACTAAATTTCCTTCGTTTAATATATTGATTAATATAGATCGTTTTATATTGAATTTAGGTATTTTTTAGATGAAATTTTTAAAAGATTTTAGAAGCACTCAGTAGCGATTATTTCCTGCACTTAAATCTATTTGTTTTCTTTTTTCCTTTTAATCTACTTTTGTATTTGATTTGTTCTTTTTTTTTTTTTTTCAATTAAATGACAAATTTCTTTTGCAGGCTTGCATATTGAACTTTGGATATATATTATGAATATTCAGATAATAATGGATTGTTTACCTAATGAATTTTAAGCCCACATATGAGGAAAAGATTTGTAAGCCCATTTTAGTAGTGGGTCACTATGGTAAAGTTCACAAATGGCCTTAAAATGGACTGGTCTTGATTTTTTGTCTCTAATAAAAAAAATCGTACAAAAATGGCCTCCATAAAGGGTGGTCTTAATCTTTTGGCCCCTCGTAATAACTCTTGCCTATAAGGCATACGTTCTAACTCTTACCCATAAGGCAAACGTTCATGACAATAAACCTACACAAATTGATCAGAAGTTTTACCTTATAGGCAAACGTTAGAACTTAGATATATTGCCCATAAGACACACGTTTTAACTCTTGCCCATAAGACATACGTTCAGAGCATTTTAAGATAGTGAATCTGCTCAATTGCCCTTAAGTTTTTCCTTCTAGGCAAACATTAAAACTTATTTACAGAAGACAAAAATTCAAGACCACACACTTTGGGGGACAAAAATTCAACACCAGATATGAGGGGGGGGGGGGGGAGAGAAATTCAAGACCGGACACTTTGGAGGGATACTAGATGTAATTTCCACACTATTATCATCATGGGATCATTGACATTTGTGGCCTTATTTTGTTGAGAATTTGGCCCTAGGTATCATTTGTGGGAATATAGGTTGTTTCGTCAATCTTGTGTACCTAGTTGTAAATCTATTGTTATACACATAATATATACATAAATTTATCAATGTATATCTTGTTGTATGGGGCAGGGTATTGGTCAGTCAAGAACTCTCATATTCAGAAAATGAAAGTGGCGGAGATGAGGATGTTATGATGAATGTGTTGATATCCTAGGAGAGATAGAATTTAAAATGAGGATATTCGAGACAAGGTGAGAGTGATTTCGGTGGAAGACAAGATGCGGAAAGTGAGGTTGAGATGGTTCGAGCATGTGATGAAGAGATGCACGGATACCCAGTGTGAAGGTGTGAGTGGTTGGCTATGGATGGATTCAAGAGACGTAGAAGTAAATCATAGAAGTATTGAGGAGAGATGATTAGACAGGACATGACGCTATTACAACTTACCGAGGATATGACCTTAAATAGAAAGGTGTGGAAGACACGTATTATGGTAATATATAGGAGTGCGTCCGTACTAGTAGGTAGGAGTGCATTGTCTTGATGTACATACTAGTAGTCGTAGTATTACTCTTGTAATTTCTTGCTTGTTGAGTCCCGCTACTATCTGTTGTTACGTATAGCTCTATTATAGTATTATTTATTTGTAGTACTTTCTGATACTATCTTTTGTTTTTGTTACTATCTGTTGTTTCTTGTACTTCTATTACTTATTTTTCTAGACTATTTTTGTCTTGAGTCGAGGGTCTATCGGAAACAACCTCTCTACCTTTGAGGTAGAGGTAAGGTCTGAGTAAGCTCAACCTTTCCCCGACCCGCTTTGTGGAGCTACACTAAATATGTTGTTGTTACCATCGTATGTTCAAGGTAGTTATCATAGTTTTGAATGTAAACATTTATATTTATTTTGCAAAAGACATCGTATTTTTTTGTTTCTAATGCTCTTAATATGGCTGATGAAAAATCAATGTCTTTTACTTATATTAATTGTCATTACTTCTTATATTTACTTTATAATTTTTGAATGATTCATTTATCAGACTCGAGTATACATGTGTATACATTATTGATATACAATGTATAAAAATATAATTCATATGATAACTTTAATTGGTATACATTTGTTCATATCATCTAATAAGTTGGTTTATTTTCATGGAAAAAAACCCTCATATAGCCAAGCCCAAAGTGTCCTTATTCACTTTTGGTAGCCCTAAAAATAAGTTAAACAAAAAAATAGCCATAAAAAGTGTAGCCAATTAGCTTATATCTTTTAGCCATAACTTTTATTAATTAATAAAAATACCCTTATAATTTTTCAACTTCCGATGTATAAACTTTATAATAGATAATTAATATTTATACAATGTACAAACATCATATAAATGGCGTATGAAAGGAGTATACACCCTTTATAGGTTTATAGAGTGTTTATACACATATCATGCAAGTTTTAAACACCATATAAATAGTGTATAAAAGGAGTTTATACACCTTCACACCATCATAGAGTGTGTTTATACACATATTACACTACTGGAAATTAGACATATAGCAACGCTTATGTAGCGACGGTTATACAACTGTCGCTATAGATTGTCTAATGCGACGGTTGTAACCGTCGCAATACATTCTTGTCTCTAATAGGACACTTTTTAATATAAACCGTCACATAATCTCCAAAACCGCCGCTTTAGATATATCTATTGTAACGGATATTTTAACCGTGGCTATAAGGCATCTATAGTAACGGCTGTGTATGATCCAAAAAATAATATTTCCCTCCACTAATTTTGTGAACCCGCGAAAATTTTCATTATTTCACCAAAAAAAAAATCAGAAATCCTTTTAATATATCAAAAACAGACCCTGCCTTTATTTCATTATACACACTTTCTAAAATGTTACTTCTCTCTCTAAAATCCTCCATTTCTCACTAAAAATCAAAGCTCAGATTCTAAGCTCCATTGATTTCTAAGCTTAGATCCTAAGCTCCATTGATTTCTAAGCTCTATCGGCTAAGCTTCGATTCTAAGCTCTATCGGCTAAGCTTCGATTCTAAGCTCCACTGTGTGAAAGTGTTTTCTCCGGTATAGTGAAAGTTTTTTTTTTTCCGGTGAACTGAATTCTCTGCGGCGGCGAAAGTGGAATTCTCCGGTGGAAGTGTTTTCTTTGCATGTAAGAATCCATCCCTCTATCTTTAATTTTTATGCATGTACAATTTTTCAAAATGAGAATGCACATTTGGCTCTCTATGAAATCTCTGTTACTTGTGGTTTAGACTAAAATTCACTGAAAAAAGAGATAAAAATTATATTTTTTGCTTTTTTGTTGGGGTAATTTGATTTGTTTTTTTTACATTTTAGTTATTATTATTATTATTATTGTCTCAAATTTGGTGAAGATTTGAGAACTCTTTCACATACAAAAATGTTTCTCTTTTGCATGTATGTGTAAAATTTTATTTTCTTTTCATTAACCAAGAGGGACACTGCTAACATATATGCTTGCTAATATATGGTAAAGCTTGTATATCTTAATGTTCTAGCTATCAATTGTTGAGTTTTCATAAATTGTTGAAAACTATAGTTAATTGATAGTTAAGTCTTTTGATAGTGGAATGTCTCATTGGCTATCTAAGTCATTCAAAAAAGAGAATTCCTATCTGTTTGTCGAGGTGAATAAAGGGAATGTGTATTTTTTTTTTTCTGTTAGTCAAGTAATTGGCATTGCCATTTGATGCCCCCAAAAAGAGCACATGTTAACAGAACTAAGTTGGCTCAAGAATTAGATATTTCAGACATGGTAGTGGAAGAAATCGAGCTTTATTTATGTGAAGTATGTCTATGATGTATGCATCACTGTCGATATAAGCTCCTGCTGATCTTACATCTGTTTTTCCTGGTTTAAGTAATCAATACATGTTGTTGGGATGTCAATTGTTGCTGCACATTTCATATATGGTTATCAAAGGATGTAAATTAGCTTGTGAATATAAATTTTGGAGACAAAGCCGTAAGTGGGATTTAGTTAAGGATTCTTCTTCTTCAAATGTTTATGAGTTGATCTTTTTGTTGAATAAATATGAATTAGAGTGTAGTTTCTCGTTCTTTCTTAGAAGTTCTAGACTTACAACTAGTGATGTTAATAGGATGCATAGCGTTTGTTTAATAAGAATCGGACTGTTAGTGTGATCGAAATATTAACTATTTCGAGGCCCATTAGATATCAAAACCATGTGATAGCAGAACACAAATCTATAATCTATTTTTTTTTTGATAAACCAGCAGATTTTCATTTCATACCAAAAAAATTGTAATACAAAGTTAAATAGATGCAGACAATCTATTTCTCAATTCTAGCTACCTGCCCTACCAATCCTAGTTTAAGCTTGAGCTGATTAAATTTTAAAAAACCAATAAGCTAAGAGAAGCAAGCAAGTGCAGACGATGTGGCACCTCTCAAAAGGTAGGATTCTTATTTATCCTTTTTCTCATTTTTTTGAGCTTTTTCTTATTTTTTAATTTGTAATAATATGCTTAAAAAAAACAAAAATCAACTCATTTAATAAATGATGAAACTGCTGTTTTAAATGAATTTAATCGAATTAAACATGACAACTACAATTACTACTATTGACATTGCCTAATTCTATCCTAATATTACTTTCTCTTATCCTGCCTTTTCATTGCCAATAATCCATATCCATTGCCAATTAAAAAACATGCATTTATGAATATTAAAAGGCATTAAGTTTAAAACGTTTCCTCACTCTACTAATTCAATTCAATTAAATTATAAAGATACCAAGAGTTAAAAAAAAATAATTAAAAAAAACATGCAAAACCTAAGATTTTACATTGTCCTAAAAAATTTTAAGGTTTGTATTTGAAAACCCAAAGGTCACACTACAAATCAATATACAAATTTGTTGGTACTAATTAATAATTAACAATTAATGATAAAAGAAATAAGAAGAAAAGTACTTGACAACTGCATCTATATAATGGATATAGATTTTCTCCATTCTTTACTTTCACCTTGGTGCTAATCTTGAGATCAATCAACTGAGATCTGATGGATCTCCACAGGTTTACACCATATGGAGCTTTTACTTCCTTTGCCATCCATCTATCTTTCTCCTCATACTTAGCTTCAATGACCTTCCCCCACGACAACTATTTGTCATTAGCGTATTTCCACAACCATTTCATTCTGAGAGATTTACTGTGGTTCTGATGGACAGATTTATGTTTGTGCACCTTAATTTTTTAAGTTCTTGGGCTGTTGAACATTTTATATTTGGTTATTGGAATGTCAATTGCTGCTGCACATTTCATATTTGTTATTAATGGGTGAAAATTAGCTTGTGAATAGGATGCATAGAGTTTGTTTAATAAGAATCGGACATGTAGTGTGCTCGGACTGCTAACAGTTCTTAGGCCTATTACATATCAAAACCATGTGGTAGTAGAACACAAATCTGTAATCATTTGAGTATCTAGATGAACACTATTTCCATTTCCATTCTCCTTCTAGACTTTCATTTTTCTTTATCAAGAAACGCAAATGTTCTTAGTATTTTTTTTTGAGAAGGTAACATTTTGTGTTAAGAACCAGTACTTAGGTAGTACTGAAAACTCCCTTTACAAGAGAATAAATAACATCTAAGTACAAAAACAACAAACCTTACAGGATTCTAAAACTTCTAAGATTGCTTTAGCATCTATAGGGGAGCTCTCTATACACCAAAAACATAAATGGCATCAGAACAAGTTTCAACATCTAATAATGTTCTTAGTATTTTGTTAGCATTGCATATATGTTTTCAAGAAACAGAAACGTTCTTAGCATTGGATATGTATGGCTAATTTTGTTGTGCTAAAGTTAAAGTTATTTATTAGTGCAAAGAAGACATGCCGATATAGTTAACTGTTTTCTATGATTCCAGCTTACGACCAAGTGCTTCAAGAGTTGACGAAAAGCTCAAGCTGACATAATTTCTTCTAGAAAGCAAGGTGCTAACTCAAACTCTTTTCTAAAAAATTCATTTTATTTGGTTAATGTGTTGTTACTACTGAGAATGATGTGGTGAGAAACTTTTTCCTTTCTTTATCTGATTTTAGTTGATTTTGTTTTGTACTAAGGCATTTAAAATTTTGATTTGGTGTTTCAATTTTGGTTATTGGCATTGTTCTGATGGACAGATTTATGTTTGTGCACCTTGATTTTTTAAGTTATTGGGCCATTCACATGAACAACATCAAAGTTCACTGGGACGTTTATACTTCTACGGTCTTCCCATTTTAGCTTATATTCCTCTGTCTGTTCCATCCTTGTGTATCCCGTCTTGTTGTTCTGTCGCCTACTTTGGTAGTTCTCAGACCTTTACCAAAATGCGATTCTTGGTGATTTTAGTGATGGATACAGTCTTTTATGAAGCTGTGAAGCTGTCAGGTTCTCTATTGTGTATGTATATGTATTGCATTATCTTTAATGAGGTCGATTTAATAAAAAATGTTGAGTGAATTAGTTGAATATTAATTTGAATACCAGCTTTTTATAATTAGTTGTGTTTGATTCTGTCATCCGTTTATACGTAGTATCTGAAATGGTAAAAGCTATAAACCACTTAATTCGTCAATGTTTGTTGCGTTCTACTCTTAAGACTGCCACATTTGATCTTTAATTAATTGTGGTGGTTTGAATTGTCTTATAGAAGAGGGTAATGAAAAATTTTAAACAATAGGTAGCTGGGTGAAAATACGAACTGTTGCTATGTCAAACTAGTTGCTTAAGATTACACTGGGATGCTGCATTTACTTGTCTATTTAGGAGTCTGTTATTAAATAGTTTTTGTGTTTCTTGTTGCTATTTTTTCCACAATAAGTAAAATATGTAACTAAATGTAATACTAGCATTTCTTTAGTTTATTCTCTATTAAATATATGTTATAAAAATACTGTTTGTACTCATGGAAGGTTAAGTATTCTTGATGTTGCCTGACCTCATAACTTTTGGCTTTGATATTTTATTCATGTAACATAGGATATTCGATGGATATTGGAGATAAAAGTTGGATGTATCTCCCAAGATCCACCGATGAGTATGAACGTGGAGTCAAGGATTTTCTCGATAGGGCATTTGAACGAGCTTTCCTAGGAAATTAAATATTATGTCCTTGTAGAAAGTGCTTTAATCATTATTGTAGAAAGTGGTGGAGAATCACTTGTTTGGTCATAGGTTTGTTCCTAAATACACCCAATGGGTTTTTCATGGAGAAGGGTTTTCCTCCAAAAATATGTCACAACCTAATATGCCACATCCAAATATGTCATACTCAACCAGTGATGCTGAAACTTCTGACATGAATGATGGTATTGATAAACTACTTCATGATACTTTTAGAAATGTAGAAGATGATCAACAGCATAAAGGAGTAAGAAAGGGAGCATCTGAAGATGCAAAGAAATTTTTTAAATTTGTGGATAAAGGAAAACAAGAGTTGTATCCGGGGTGTAAGAATTTTTCTAAGCTGAGTTTCACCATCCGGTTGTACTTGTTCAAATGCATTCACGGGCTGAGTAATGTGGCCTTTTCAGACTTGTTAGCATTGATAAAAGAGGCTTTTTCGTTTGCTCAGATACCCGAGTCTTTCCATAAAGCAAGAAAAGTGATAAAAGATTTGGGTCTTAATTATGAAAAGATTCATGCATGCCCTAACAATTGCATGTTATTCTGGAATGACAATGCAAAACTTGATAATTGCTCAGTGTGTGGGTCTTCTAGATGGAAGAATGTTTCTGATGAGTTGACTAACAAGACCACTAAAGTTCCAGCAAAGGTTTTAAGGTACTTTCCTTTAAAGCCTGGGCTTCAGAGGATATTCATGTGTTCTGAAACATCTGTAGCTATGAGATGGCATGCTACTGAACGACCCAAAGATGGGAATTTAAGACATCCTGCTGATGAAGAAGCTTGGAAATACTTTGATTCCTTGCACCCCTACTTCTCTAAAGATGCTCGTAATGTTAGATTGGGTCTTTCAACCGATGGTTTCAATCCATTCCGAACTATGGGCATTTCTCATAGCACATGGCCGGTAGTGTTAATGAATTATAATTTAGCACCATGGATATGCATGAAGCCGGAGTATATAATGTTGTCAATGATTATTCCAGGTCCATCATCTCCTGGAAATGATATAGATGTATACTTACAACCACTAATTGCAGAGTTGAATGAACTATGGCAAGTGGGAGTGGAAACATATGATGCTAAAACTAATGAAACATTTAATATGCATGCAGCTTTGTTGTGGACAGTAAGTGATTTTCCAGCACTTGCAATGCTTTCTGGATGGAGCACTAAGGGGAGATGGGCATGCCCCACTTGTAATCATGATACTTGCTCTCAATATCTCAAACACAGCCACAAGATGTGTTACTTGGGTCATGGAAGATTCTTGCCTCCTGATCATCCATATCAAAAAGATAAGAAATCATTTGATGGTAAAGAAGAGCATAGAGCTGCGCCTACTGCCTTATCAGGTGAACAAGTTCTTGAATAACTACGTGAATTCACTAATGTGTTTGGAAAGAGCCAAAATAAAAGAAAACGAAAGAACGATGGTCCATGGAAAAAATCCATATTTTTTGAGTTGCTGTATTGGCCACAAAATAAATTAAGGCACAATCTTGACCCGATGCATATAGAGAAGAATGTGTGTGATAGTTTGCTCGGTACTTTGTTGGATATAGTTGGAAAGTCCAAAGATCATGTAAATTCTCGCTATGACTTGCATGAGATGGGGATACGCAAAGAGCTTCAACCAGTAGAAGATCATAACCGTGGAAAAGTTCATCTGGCTAAAGCTTGTTTCTCTATGAAATCGGAGGAGAAAAGGTTGTTTTGCACCGTCTTAAAAGACATCAAACTACCAAAAGGGTGTGCCTCTAATATATCAAGTCGTGTGCAAGTAGATGAGATGAAAGTATCAGGATACAAAAGCCATGATGCTCATTTCATATTGCATTACTTGCTCCAGATTGTAGTTAGGAAAGTGTTACCCAAGAATGTATCTTTGACCTTGATTAGGTTGGGGAATTATTTTAGAGCCATATGTAGTAAAGTTATAAGAAGAAGTGATCTTGATAAATTGAAGGCAGAAATCATAGATATAGAATGTGAGCTTGAAAAGATTTTTCCTCCAACCTTTTTTGATATAATGACTCATTTGCCTATCCATTTAGTAGATGAAATTAAGCTTGCGGTCCCGATTCATTTACGTTGGATGTATCCTGTTGAAAGAGAATTTTGTGACTTTAAGGGCTTGTTCGTAATTGAAATACTGTCGAAGCATCAATAGCAGAGGGTTTTTTAGCTGTAGAATGTTTGAACTTTTGTTCGAGATACCTAGATGATATGGTGAAGATAAAGTTCAGTAGATATCCAACAGAGGATGATGAAGACATTCAAACAGAGGGAAATGATTTTTCATATTTATTTCCTAAGGCAGGCCATCCAATTGGAAGTAAGAAGAAAAGGAAAGGCCACACTTTTGACATGGATAATCAACAGTGTGTTGAAGCACATCGGTATGCATTGTTCAATACTGGAGATGAACAAGTAGATACATTTATCAAGTAATATAAAATAGTTATTTGTATTTTAACTTCATTTATATGTTATTATAACCTGTTTAAATTTCATTTATTAATTAAATTGGCAATACATGCTTGCAGGAAACATAAGTGTTTAATTGATAATCATACTAGAGGAAATGCTTGGGTAAAAGCACGGATTCACAGTCGAGAATTCGGTGATTGGTTTAGGAAAAAAGTTAAAAATATTGAAGTGCCAAAGCATTTAAAATGGCTAGCTAAAGGGCCTAATTTTGTGGCTAAAAAATATACTGGATATTTCATTAATGGATATCGATTTCATACGATGACACGGGACGCCCCATGCATGACTCAAAATTATGGAGTGACTTTATCAGCAACAACAAATAGTTTTGCTAGTGCTAGGGACCAGAATCCTGTCGATGGAATGGTTATCTATTATGGAGTTATTCAGGATATCATTGAGATTGATTATTGGGGTTGCTTTAGTGTTGTACTATTTAGATGTGATTGGTTTCATAATGAAGTAGATGAATATGGGCTGACTCGGGTGTACTTCAACAAAAAGTGTAGCTCAGATGACCCTTTTATACTAGCATCTCAAGTGCATCAAGTTTTTTTTGTGGAAGATCCAACTGAGAAAGATGTTTACTATGCAATAAATAAAGTTCCTATTGATTTGTATGATTTGGAGGAAGAGAGGTGTCCTAATATTGAAGAAACATATTGGGGGGAGCCTAATGATGACATTGGTACATCAGAAAAAGTACTCAATGTTGATGTCAGATTGTCAAGAGAAGATCTCCCTGTTGATATCATTGATGTGCCTTTTGTTGTACAACATTCACAAGATGTAACTATGGAAACATCAGAAGAGGAGGACGACATTGATGATACTGATTGGGATTGGATGGAAGCTGATGACTGATAAATTGATTTTTGTGTCTCTGTTTTTTGTTTGTTGGATATGGAGGTTGAGTGATATATATGTGTTCTATATATATATGGCTATATATGTCTCTGTATATGTTTCAATATGTGTCTCTGTATGTGTTTTGTATATATGTGGCTATACAATTTTCTGTATATTTGTCTCTGTATATGTGTTATGCATATTGGCTATACAATGTCTTTGTATATGTGTTTCAATACATTAATGTCTCTGTTTGTTGGATATGGAAGCTGAGTGCCAATTTTTTGTTTCACTACATTAATGTCTCTATATTCTGTTTTTCTGCTTGTTGTTGGATATGGATTTTGAGTGACACATGTAGTGCAAATGAAACAATTTTTTTCAATACAAGTGTGGCCTTAGAAGTCGATTGAGGTTAGAGGTGTTGTTATTTCTTAAGGATTTCTGGATTGACAAAGATTCTGATTATTTTGTTTCATTTTTTATTTTCACAGATTTGGATAGTCATGAATCAACAAGGGCCTGCAACAAGAAGCAAAGAAGGAAAAAAAAGGACATTTGCTAAACCTGGATTGTTAACAACTTTGGCAAATAAAAAAGACAGATAATGACAACAAATGAAACTGCTCAAGCCATACGATCGGAGAAAGAGCATCTTCTAAAATTAGTTGATGCATAACAGCTAGTAGTAGAACAAGTAGCACAATCTGAAGCATCTGTACAATCTACAACGGAGCAACTTATAGAGGAACAACTTGTAGATGATCAAGTGCAAATGGATTCGACCACTCCGCCAACAAATGAACATTCTGAAGATCAAGGTAACATATAACTTAGAACTAATTGAATTCTAATAGGCTCTTCTAATTTCTTGTATTTTATTATAGCTGAAGGGCTTTCCACTAAAAAAACTAGAGGCAAAACTCAAATGCACAAGGTACATGGAAGAACTGAGAAAAGATTGATCCTACTAAAAAATACAGATCAACCCATTGGTCCTATTGAAGAAGTCGTAACAGAGCTAAGTAGCTTCCTAGGCACACTAGCAAGAAACGCAACCCTTTGTCCATTGGATGTATTTGATTGGAGGCGCATGGACACTAAAACTGATTTATGAGAGTATATCCAGGTTTGAAGTTTTCAATATTTAGTTATTCGTAAAAGTATTTTATGTATATCAGCTAACTGAATGACACCACATTGTAGATGAAATATGATATCTCCAATAAAGCAAAAGGTTGGGCTTTGGAAAGAATTCGAGAAGCTTGGAGAAAACATAGATCTGATTTGAAGGTAGATTACTACGATCCATATTCCAATGATGAAGTTAGAATGACCAAAAAGCCCGATAGTATTTCAGATTGTCAATTTAAAGAGCTCCTCATATAATGGAAGTCTGAGAAATTCAAGGTAAAACATATTTGAGAATCTCAAATATTGCATCTTATTTATGTTGTTCCTTGTTGTGATATCGGTGCTGCTGGTAAGATTAATCTGTAGCCAATCTGTCCAATTCCTCCCATTGGACATTATGTAATTATTCACAGATTTGCTCAAATCCAACTGGAGGGGACTGAACATATTTGCTCACAGCAGTTGGTAAATGAATCTGGACAACTAATAAGTGGCAGCTATTCAACAATATATTTTTATATTTCTTATGTAGTTGTATATATTCTTCTACATATAAGAATGTATCTCGACCTAGCAACTTAACAATGAATCTGGACTCATATCTAAGGTTGAAAACTTGAAAGATTAATGTCCTAAGTTAGAAGGAGAGTAAAATAGAACATGATACTATCGTTACAATCTTTTGTTTCAATAGCTAGATTAGCTAAATAGTCAGCAAGTTTGTTAACCTCTTTATATATATGTTTCAGCATCTCAGTTTAGTCATGTTGTTGCATATTCATGATTATGGAAGTTGATGCTCCATTGAATAAATTTTCTGATCTGTTTGGTAGTTTCTACCTATTCCTACCTTTACATGATGATCTAGGATCTAACAAAGAATAAAACAAGAGGATTTGAAAGTAGGAAAGCTACTTTTGTTGAACTATTTTGTATGACCTTAGCCGAGATTAAGACTTAGTGCTTGGAGGAATTAACATCTTTGTATTTGTTTTGACCCTGAACTTTTTTCATTTTCTTCCTGTGGTGCCTTTGAAGTGCCAGGTTAGACGTTGCATCTTTAATATCTCCCACTCTTCTACTATCTTTCATGGAACTTTCCATACTATGCAAATCTGGTATGGGTGTGATCTACAAATCAACACATAAATTATAAGTTGGGCAACAGTTCAAGTGGAATTATCTGAAGATCCTGATTGATAGTAGTTTGTTGTTTATTCTTTACAAGTTCCATCACTCTATCTTGTTCTTCACTCACTATTTTTATTTTTTTTCAGCAGCATCCAAAAGTTTTTTCATCTCTTTTTCAAAGTTTAAACTCTGATGCTTAGCCTTTTATAATTTCAGTTAACGTTTATTGATCATTTATTTACAGAAAATGTCTTAAAGAAATATCGAGAATCGGAAGAAGCTGTTGAATCCACACACTGTCGGCAAAAAGAGCTTTGCTTTAATCCGTAATAAATTGGTGTGTTCTCTTATCTATTATAGACTTAATCTGTCGTCATTTAAAAAAACTTTTAATATCTATTTTTATATGACTAGGAAAAGGAGAAGGGAATTGTGTCACTTAGGGATCTCTTTGTGGCCACAAGAACAAGGAAATCTGATCGTTCGTACAAGACCTCGAATGAAGACACAACTACTAAAATTGTATGAATGTTATCTATTTTCTAGTTTTATTGGCATCAATTAGTTGTTCTTAATTTTTATTTACTTGGATGTGCTTTTTGTATACGCTTTATTTACTTGGATGTGCTTTTTGTATATGCTTTATTAGATTGCAATGGAGGAAATTGAAACACATTATTCGGGTGTGGATGGTCAGTCTGTTGATGCATTTTCAGTGGTCATGGGTCCTGAACATCCGGGTCGTCTGAGACTGTATGGTGCGGGAGTGACAAAGACTTCTTTGAAAAAAGAAGTTGGCAATTCTGAATCAACTTTAAATGCCACAAACGGTGCAGTGAAACAAATGCAAGAAAGAATACAAGACATGGAGAAACAAATTGAGGAACAAAAGAAAACGATGCGACAAGAAATTATGGCAGAATTAATCACACAACTTCAACAAGCAGGATTAATTGATTCTAACATACTAGCAGCGTTGTCCGTTCCTTCACCAGAATCTAATTCTACACAACCGGCTACAGGGAGAAACAAAGGTTAGTGTTGCTACCTCCTCCTCCTCCTCTTCTCGCTCTACCTCTTCTTCTTCTTCTTCTTCTTCTTCTTCTTCTTCTTCTTCTTCTTCTTCCTCTTCTTCATCTTTGTCTTCCTCGTCTTCTATTATGAGTATATTTTTCGTGTCACTGTTGTGACTATTTTTTTTGCTTTTTCAAAGTGGGATTTGGTTATCTTTTAGCCACTATACTGTTTGGTTAGTTCTTGAAAATATCTTTTGTTGTTGTTGGCGCTGATTTTAGTTCTTGAAAATACCTATTTTTTCTTGAAATCATGTTCTGGAAAGTGTGATACACATTGATGGTTATTACCTTTTAGCCACTGCTTGGTTGGTTCTTGAATTGTTTGTTGAATACTTAAAACCGCTTGTAGTGATGTACTGAGTGAGAAATCCGACGTGGGGGCTGGCTGGAGAACGATAGAGGGTACATTTTTAGTGTTATTCCCTAGAATCACATTCTATTTTTTTTCCTTGAGGATAATAATGTACATGCATTACTTGATAGAGAAAACTTCATCCTAAAGTTTTCAAGACTAAGCTGCAAAATAGAAAAAAAAAGGATGACATTTTAGGATCTACAAACCAAAAAAAGAAAAGACTATCCTACTAAGTTATTGTTACAATTCTATCATCTCCTAAGGATTTGGTGGCACTTGCACACATATTTCATCTGATGTACCCACCTCTTAGTTTGATAAATATTGTATCTCTGATACTAATAAATGGGGGTTGAGTTACCTTGATGATATAATAGTGATGGCTCTTGAAAATTCCTTGAAGAAATAATCTTGGCTCTTTGCGATTTCCTTTACATAGGGCGTAGTTCTCTTGTCTGTTGCTATTTGGTGGTCAACTAACATCAAGCCCTTGTTGTCTAATATGTTTCTGTAGTAGTTGTTGTCCAGAATCATGGGCGTGCCTCTAATATGCTCTTCCTTCCATCTCTTCTTCCAGTTTTGAGGGGAATATTTTCAAGAAAATGCAGTGTTTTTGTGGCTTTTGTAGAGAAGTTTGACTTTTTTTTGATGATATCTTCAGCTTGAGGGCAAGTATTCTTGTAGTAGTTCATTACAAGGCTAAGATTGTCCTCTGCTAAAACAGAGATACAACTAAAAATAAGAGGATAGCAACAAAGAAAAAGAGATGATTGGAAGCCATTTTACTTTAAGATTGGTCAGTAGCCATTTTACTTTAAGATTGGTCAGTAGACCTTGCTCTGATATGCATTGGATATTACCTTTTAGCTACTGGAATTGGTTGGTTCTTGAATTGTTTGTTGTGTTTTAATGTTTTTTATGGTTGGAAATTGTAGTTATTTATATACGACTTGCAAGTTTTTATTAATTATTTTCTATTATCATTGTAGGTGATGACATTGAAGATGGGAATGAAAGCGATGAACTAGACCTGACCTAGGCCAAATCGATCAGATTGGCGGGTTCATCATGCTGCGTCATGTTGAAAATTTTGACTAAGTTTCAAACATTTTTTGTTGATGAACATTGAAACTTATGTGTTGCACTTTTTGAAGGTCCAAAAAAAATTGGTTTTTGCTTGTAATGAATAGTTTCTACTCTCTTGTTCCAAAAATATTTCTTCGTCAAAAAACGTATGTATTTATGTTATGGTTAATTTTTAAAATTATTTGCAATAGCTAGCCTAAATTTTGTGTTGTAGAAGTAGCCTAATAAGTATAACCGTTGCAGTAGCCTATCAAGAACTGTTGCTATAACCTAATAAAGACTGTTGCAGTAGCCTAATAAACTGTAGCAATAGCCACCAAAGAATAACGGTTGTAATCGTTGCACTAGACAAACATAACCATTCCAACATACAGGTGTAACATGTCCATAATTGAATAGAAATAAACGTTGCACTAGCATATGACTACCATTGCATAAAGATCTATTGGGATGGTTTGAAGCCATTGCGTAAAGTTCTATTGAGACGGTTCTTAGCCGTCGCATAAAGATCTATTGGGACAATTCATAGTCGGAACAAAAAGATCTATTGGAACAATTTGTAGCCGTTGCATAAAGTACTAGTGGAACGGGTAGTAGCCGTTACATAAGATCATCAACCGTTGCAAATATTTTGGAACAGTAACCGTCTCAATAGGTCACTTTTGACGACGGTTTTTATAACCGTTGGAAATAACCGTCTCTATTAATCTATTGTGACGGGATCAGTTGTATCGGATGTGTTAACCGTCTCCATAGCTAGATAGAGACTGTTTTGGTATCTGTGGTGACAGTAATAGAACCGTTGCTATAGGACTAATTTCTAGTAGTATTACACAATGTTATGACTTAAAGTATATGTGTATATATACACACATGCCCACCATTCTCAATCACCATTAAAATTTCAACACAATATACATTAAATAATTCAATTTTTACATGTGATCCACTATGCAAGCATTGACCAGCCACAATTATACTTCAATTTCAACACCATAATCACAAAGAAAGAGGCAAGGATCCATCAGTTCGCTACTTGAAGCTTTCCGATTTAGATTTTAGATCTGGAATTCTTCCTTTTCCCTTTTAGATAAGTCTATAAAACACCATTCCTCTACCATGGAGTAATGTGGAAAGAGAGAGGGTGGAAGGAAATGAGGAGAGAGAGAGAGAGAGATCAGCACAAGAGAAGTGAGGCTGTGGGTTGAGAGAGGAGTGGGCTGTAAAAAGTAAGAGTAAAAATTAAAATGGTTAAATTAAATAATAATAATAATAATAATAATAATAATAATAAAAATAATCTATAATCTATAATCTATATCTATAAACTATAATCTATAATCTATAATCTATATCTATTT
This sequence comes from Capsicum rhomboideum, assembly GCA_031232105.1. Taxonomy (NCBI): domain Eukaryota; kingdom Viridiplantae; phylum Streptophyta; class Magnoliopsida; order Solanales; family Solanaceae; genus Capsicum; species Capsicum rhomboideum. Next base: position 157,992,514 of record CP124714.1, read on the forward strand.
ATCTATCCATATCCATATCCATATCCATACTATATTAAAAGTGTGAAGGTCGTTATAAATGTTGTTTGAACTTTTTTGCCCTTCATTAAAAGGCGCCGCAATAGGCAAAATCGTCTTTTTACTATTTTTCTTAAATAATTGTTATTTAATTATTATCTTAATACTTAAGACTTTGAAATTGACTAAACTTATAATTGTTAAATCTTTCCTTATTGAGCTAAGTAAGAAATTCTTATTTTAAAACTTCAAAACTATTAAAACTTTTACCTTATATAAACTTCCTTATTTAAAACCCATTATTATTAAAGTTGTATTAAAATATATGATTCATTCTATTTTAACAAAATCCATCCGTAGCCACCAATTAACCTTCAACCATTAACGCTATCAATATTGTAAACCAAATCGATTTCACCACCATAAGCTGTCGCCATAGCTTTACCTGCCAAGTGCCAATCGATTTCACCACCATAAGCTGTCTTCCCAAAAATCCATTGTCGACAATAATTTTGACAAATCGTTTTCCGGTGAAACTCTCTTTTTTCTTTTTTTATAATGGTGGTGTTGGAACGATTATATGTCAGATATATGACAAATACAAATTATTATAAGTCATCTGCATTTATGTACATATATTATTGATATATACACGAGATATATAAGATATGTACAAATATTATTTGTTGAATACCTACTATCAACTATGTATCTCCTAACATAAATTTTACATACCGGACGGAACTAGAGTAATGGTTACGGATTTGGAAGAACAAGTAGCTTTGACAAAAATCGTTTCAAAAATTTTTCACTTATAATATATTTGTCTTTTTTGTAATTCAAAATTCATAAATTCAAAATTCTAAATTTGCTTTTGTTCGTGTACCGAAAGAAACTTAGGCATATGGGGTGCTCTAGTGCTTGTGTTTTAGGGTCTATATGGGTCGAAGCACAATTTTAAAGCCATGATTTTGCTGGGCATCAACCACGAATTTGTAAAAAGTTGAGCAAACACATTGTCAGACCCCTAAATTTGACATAAACTTTTATTTTGGCACCTCAATTGGTCATTGTTCATTTTAAACACCTAAACTAGGCTCCCGTTGTGTCATTTTGTCACCTTTTTAGCAGTCAGCTAAAATTACAAAGAGAGTGTACACTAATAAAATAAACAGGAAAACTGACCACTAAAAGCGACCACAAGTGGTCGATTTTCCTGTTTTTTCAACCCAAAAACCGACCACAAAGTGTGGTCGGTAAAATAATGGAAGCTTTTCCAAAACCGACCACAGGTGGTCGGTTTTTCCAAAAAAAATTATTTATTTATATATCGATATTAATTATATTATAAATAAAAATATTTATAATAAGTTTTTTTTTATATTAAAAAAATTTAATAAAAAATTTCGACCACAATAAGTGGTCAATTTTATATTTATATAATTTTTTTTATTTAGTATACCGACCACTTTTTGTAAAAAAATATTTCAATTTTTTTAATAAAACCGACCACTTGTGGTCTGTTTTTTTTGGTAATTTTACCAAAACTGCCCATGAGTGGTCGATTTTTTGTTAATTTTTACCAAAACATGTGGTCGGTTTTGTCCCAAATTTCCAAAAAATCGACCACTTGTAGTCGATTTTTCTGGAAATTTTGTAAAAAAAATTACAACATATATGTTGTATTTCCAAAATAAAACCTGCTAATACAAAATAACCCACCAATTCAGAAACATTCAATCATTTCAATGCAACCCACCAATTTAGAAACATCAAAACATCTCCTTAAACATTCAAATATCAAAATCAAAACATCCAAATGTCAAAATCAAAGTTTACAAATTAAAAATAAACTAAAAGTCATCCTCATCCCCATCATCCTCAACCTCATACTCATCATCATCGAAATCATCATCCTCATCTGTAGTGTAATCATCAAGTGAGCTTAGGCCTCTCGCATCCCAAGGTGCATCACCGGGACACGGAGGAAGTATCTATAGAGCATGAAGAAAACTATTAATCTGCTCTTGCAACATTTTCATTTGCATAGCCATTTCCTCCTCTCTCTTCCTCGCCCTCTCAACATTTTCCTCCTCTCTCTTCCTCGCCCTCTCAGCCTCTGCAGCCATTTGACTAGTGAGCTGAGCAATTGTATTTTGTAACAAAATAGCGGTTTCTCTATCAATTAGTGGGGTAGAGGAGGATCCACAATACGAAAAGGTAACGTTCTTCGTAAAACATTTTCTTGAGTAGCCGTAGACATTACCCCTAACGGGTGAACCCACACACTCTTGCCAGTACTTCTTCTCTACTTCTTGAGGTAGTGAGTTACCCTGACTTTTCGGAGAATAAGTCGCACGTAACTCACTAATCCTCAACATATATTTGTCCTATAGTTAAAGTAAAGTGAAACATTAGTAATAAAAAGATACTAAACTATTCAAACTTAAATATTATCAGATTCAACAATAAAAAATTATAAGTACGAATGTAGTTCTTACATGGGTTTCTTTAGCACGTGGTTCTACCCACCTATCTTCATCCGTTGGGTTCTTTTTCTTTTTATGTGAGTCTGCTCAAATAACTTACCCTGAGATACCTTTCTACCCAATTTTTTTTTCTGCATATGATAAAATTATTAATCTTAAAAAATAAAAATATTTGAAATAGAAATAAACATTTAAATTGATAAAAGTTACGTACCATTTTATCCTCCACAACAATCTGACTGACAGCTCCCGTAGTATGTAGAGAGCCACCCTTTGGAGACGCTCTGGCTTTCTTTCCTTTTTCACTCAACTTCTTAAATTCTTCGCTACTCCAATAGCGAAGAAAATCTTGCCACATATCTGCCCCAATAAACTTTGGCATTTTCTTATTATTTCTTGCATACTCCAATAGACCATTAAATCTAAGTCTGGCTCTCCTAAAAAAATTTCTCTTTTTAGCATAATGGTCTGCTAAATCATACCAAGAATATTTCTACAACAAAAATAATAGTACTCATTATTAGTTATTACAAGTCTATATTAAAGAAGTTTAATTCCCTAAAGTACTTAAACATCTAAAATAAATAGGAGACTCTGATTTCACAGTATGTCATTAGACTCCAATATTAGTTTTCTTGATTAATGACAAAGATCGTGAAATAAATTTCATCTAACAAGTAAAAGGATCAAATATCTATCACTAGACTAATTTAAATAACAGTAGAAGAGTAATGTTGAGTTAGTTAGTATAAGGTAAAATAAGAAGGCATCAACCAAAAATTAACAAGTTTGGTGAGAAATGCTAAGTTACCTGAAATTCTTCGAACATTTTCTCTCGATAAAATTCTGGAACCTTTTACCAACTTGTCCAATAACCTTTGTAGTTGCGACAAATGCATTTGCGGATAATTTTGGCAATTCTATTATTGGGATTAAACCTGCAATACAAGATCAAACATTAATATCATAGAGCATAATATCATAATTGAAAAATAAATAGAATTGTTATATATTGAAATCATACCCTTTTTCATATGGTATAATGTACTCCCTCCGACTAGCATCTCTCTATCCTGGAGCAGTTAACCATTTTCAAGTCACTACACTAAACCATTTTTAAGTCACTAGTTCCCATTTCAAGCGACTACACTTAACCATTTTCAAGTAACTAATTCACATTTCAAGTCACTACACTTAACCATTTTCAAGTCATTAGTTCACTATTTCAAGTTACTACACTTAACCATTTTGAAATCACAAGTTCATATTTTCAAGTGACTACACTTAACCATTTTCAAGTCACTACACTTAACAATGTTTAAGTCACTAGTTCACAATTCAAGTGACTACACTTAACCATTTTCAAGAAACTAATACACATTTCAAGTGACTACACTTAACCATTTTCAAATCACAAGTTCACATTTTCAAGTGACTATCTACACTTAACCATTTTCAAATCACAAGTTCACATTTTCAAGTGATTACACTTAACCATTTTCAAGTCACTACAACTAACCATTTTTAAGTCACTAGTTCATATTTCAAGTGACTACACTTATCCATTTTCAAATCACAAGTTCACAATTTCAAGTCACTACGTTTAACCATTTTCAAGTCATTAGTTCACAGGTGACTACACTTAACCATTTTCAAATCACAAGTTCCCATTTTCAAGTGACTACACTTAACCATTTTCAAGTCACTACACTTAACCATTTTTAAGTCAAGTTTCTCCATCAAAATTCATAATTTTGCTCTCTCAAACAATTCCTCAAACTGGTATATAACACTAACTTTAAAGGATCCGGAATTACACAAACCAAGAAAGAACATTGACCCATATATGTCACTTCAGATAATTTTGAATAGTTGGCAACATGGAAGTTATATCTAAATCTATCTACTATAACAACATCTTACATCAAAACATTTGTTTTTGTTATTCTTTTCTTCTTTTCCCTAATAATAGAAGTGCACCCAGTACCTAAAATATTTCTCTATTCATTGTGGTAAAGTGGACTTTAAAGGAAGGCAAAGGAAGAGAAAATGATTTAGGTACTTTCAAATAGAATCTATTCCCGTAAGATATTTAAAGATATAACATTCTAATCAACCTAAAAAGTAGGGTTTGAAGAAGTGAAATAATGTTTCTACCTTAAATTTTGACAAGGAAAATGGACCTGAATTCACAGGCCAACACCAACAAAAACATACAAGTAAAATTGAAAAGGAAAAACATCAAATAATGCTTCATATCAAGTTACAGGTCTTTAAATCTACACCAACTAGCATAATACTTCTCTTGGAGAACACCTTAAGATAAGTAACATAACCGTATTTGTGCGGACATATATGTATGTGTGATTCATAGGATCAATTACATATAATTTTTTTTTTTTTAAAAAAATAATAGTAAGACTATCGAGAAAACCTGATAGAACTAAAAGAGAAAAAAATGTAACACTTATAATCAATATTAAAGGCAATTTTATTTATCATAATAAATACTGAACACAAGTTCATTTTCGCTTAGAACTTAGAACCAGAAATGAAAATCAAGAAATGACTTTCTTCATGAATGTAAAAAAGTAACTAAAATTCCAAGATTTCGAAGCTACCGACTCTGAACTCAATTATTATTTTTATTTTTTTAAAAATTAAACACTCCAATTATTTCAAAATAAGTGGCTCTGCATAGAGATAGCAAATTAATATCGTAAATGTGCATTCAATGATTATCTCAAATTAGGGGGGGAGAAGGATATTAGCAGCTTAATACACATTAGAGCTTAATACACATTAGTGACTAAACATCAAACTAAAATTAGGAGATTTCTTGTACCACTAGGATGCAATTCCATGGCGAAGAGCCGTATTTTAGCACACGATCGAAGAGATCTATTGATGAAAGCTCATTGATGAAGAAGTCTAGAAAGTAACCTAACTGAGGAGAGAGATAGGTGCTATGTTTTTCAGATAGGTTATTGTCTACAACTCTTCTACTCCATCCGTTTCAAAAAGAATGACATACTTATCCTTTTAATCCGTTTAAAAAAGAATGACCCCTTTCCTTTTTTGGCAATAATACTTTAATTTCAACTTTCCACGTGGCATGTTTAAAACCACAAGATTCAAGGCCATACATTTGCCATAACTTTTAATTTAGGATCAGAAGATTCAAAAGTCTTCTTTATTTTTTTAAACTCTGTGCCAAGTCAAACTAGGTCATTCTTTTTGAAACGGAGGGAGTAATTTATTTATCTTTTGTGTTTCCTTTTTCTGCAAATAAAATTATGTATTTTTATTATATGTATATAACCATATATATATATATATATATATATATATATATATATATATATATATCCACTTAAGCCTCACTTATAGATTTTTCCAAAAAAAAAAAAAGAAAAAGGAATTACGAAATGGAGTAGTAACGAGAAATGTTTAGCCGTGAAATTTTCGAATATTTTTTATCGAGTCCAAATTGGAAAAACAATTAACGTTAAAATAAATATTATACATTTATTTAAATAATACAATTTGACATTGTAATTTATTAGTATTAATTAACTTCAAATACTAAATAATTTTTTTCTATAGTTTTGAACTTTAAAGTCTGTCTTTTCAGTTTTATGACCACATCCAATAGTAGTAGTAGACTCTATCATTCAATAATTATGTTAAAAATTTATGAAAAATGAATCGAAATGAAATTCTCAGGTATATGAGTCTTCAGATAACATTAAAATAGGTTTTAACCAGCCAAGTTGGCTGGTATACGAGTCAAAACGCAACTCATATGTTTTTACAGTCAATTTTATTTCAGACAACAATTTCTCAACAAATAATAAAACAAAAACCAAAACGAAAAATAATAGAATTTTTTTCAATTTAGGTTCCTTCCAATTCTGATCGAAAACGCATGATACACGTGCAACGCACGTACTTTCCTACTCCCTCCATTTTAAAGTAGTTGACCCTCTTTCTAAAAGTATTTGTTTAAATTTAGTTGTCTTTTTTTATGAAATCAAGAGAATTTTATGTTCTTCCAATATTACCCTATCATTAAATGACTAAACAAAGTGTATATACTCAAATTTATATTTTCAATGCATAATTAATAAGGCTAATTTGATAAAATTAATCCCCTAATAAATATTTTCTTAAGGGGAGTGCCAAGTCAACAAGGGCCAACTATTTTGAAACGGAGGGAGTATTTTAGAATTCTACTTTTAAATGTACAAAAATTAAAAGGGATAAACATGCAATTGTGTAATATTTATAATAATACCAATGTATTTCGTATATTAGGATGAATTTTTGGTTAGTTAGCTTTTGAATACGTATTATATACCTCGTAATACAGCGTATTTCATATATAATCTGATAAATTATCGATTAATTAGCTTACTTTATTATAACTTCAAAAGTATATTATTACGTCGATCGTATGATATCAACGTGTTATTCAAAATATTTGGATAGATTCGGTTATCCAATTCTGTTCGATTACTATAGAGCTAAATAATTCAAGTATACATACATACATACAATTCACGAGATATAGTATCATAATTCAAAATCACATTTGTCGTTGGGATTAATTTGTTTTAATATCCCACCAAATCCAGTGTTGGACGCATTGGTCTCAATAATCTTTTGCCAAGCAGGATTGTCAAGAGTTAAAACAGGAAGAGTTTTAACTCGTTGTTTAACTTGTCGAACAATGGTTGTATGTTTGTCAGACCAAGGTTCTTTATAATTTTTCTTTAGTCGATCATATAATGGTGCTAAATAGCGAGAAAGATTTTCATAAAAAGGAGCAATATAATTTAAGCTACCCAAAAATCTTTGTAACTGAGTTTTGTCAGTAATAATATCAGGAAATTTATCAGCAAAACTAATTTCTCGTTGAATAGGAGTAATCCTGCCTTGACAAATAGTATGCCCTAATAATTAAAGAAAAATAGTAGAAAGACGATTTTGTCTAAAGCGAAGACTTTTAATGAAGGGCAAAAAGTTCAAACAACATTTATAAGGACCTTCACACTCGATGGACAATATATTTATTTTGTTGAAACGTAAGTAAAAAATAGAGATTGTGTTTTATGTTATTTATTAATTTTATTTAATATTTTTTAATTTATTTTTAATATTTTTTTACAAAATCCAACCACAAGTGGTAGGTTTTTCTTAGTTCATTTTACAGAAACCGACCACTTGTGGTCGATTTTTTAATATTAATTAATTTTTATTATTATTAAGAAATAAACCAACCACAAGTGGTCGGTATAATTAAAAAAAAATAGATTTAATATATTTTAAAAATATATTCGATTTTATGTTTTTTATTTATTTTATTTATATTAATTTTTTGGGAAACCAAAACCGACCACAAGTTATTGGTTTTGTATAAAATATTTTTTAATTTTTTTTAATCAGAAATCTACCACAAGTGGTCGGATTTGTAAAATAACTTTCACAAAAGTTTAATATATTTTGTATAAAAAAATAAAATAATTTTTTAAATATTTTTTTTTAATTACCGACCACAAGTGATCGATTTTAAGGAAGTTAATTTAATTACTTTTTCGCAATTTTAAACTAGAAAAACCGACCACTTGTGGTCGTTTTTTGGTTAAATTTTTTTTTAAAAAAAAAATTAATGAAAAACCGACCACATGTGGTCGGTTTTTGTGCGACCACAAGCCGTGGTCGGTTTTTTGTGATCGGTTTTTCTATTTTCTTAGTACTAGTAATACACTCACGGATGACATGCCATAATGACAAATTAAATGAGGACATGTGGCATTTGAGTGGAAAATAATAATTTAAAAATAAATTATAAGAAAAAGAAAAGAAAAAACTAATTTTCAGCAAAAATAAAAAATAAAATTTTTCAGCACCTCCCCCCCTAGTTGTCTTCTTCAACACACTCCGACTCCATCTTTTGCAGAAACCAACCCCTCACCCCAGCCCGACGCTGTCTTCTCTGTGATATCCCAAATGATTTATTCAAAGTTTTTTTCCAAAATCACTTCTAACAGTAACTCAAAACGTAAAACAAAAAACTACAAATTGTTCTTCTTCTCCTTCATAAGCTTCATATATCACCTCCAATGGTGCCCTCACATTTCACTCCACAAAGTTGTCCCCTTTAAACATTCTCGATTCCAGATCTAACACCGAATCCTTTCCACAATTGGAGTCCACGTTGGAATCATCAATGAAGTCATCGTCATGAAATTGTAATGGATTTGAATCCGGGTCAAACACCGATTCCTTTTCACAATTGGAATCCATATTGTAATCATCTACGAAGCCATCGTCATGAAACTTGGTATGAAAAAAGTAAAATTTGGTATGAAAAAAGGGTAGCGAAATTCAAAGTTTTCGGACAAAAGATTATATTTTTTCTTTGAAAATTTTGTAATTACAAATTAATTCCTGTCAAGAAAATCCATTTGGGTATGGTTCGATTTTTGAATATGATTCCTCTAATTTTCGCAAAAAAAGATTTTTGAGTATGATTCGATTTTTTGTAATGACCATCCCAGTCATTTCCCTCGTCTTCGTGTGTTCTCGGCGTTTAGAGCTTTTGTATAGCTGTCCCATGTTATTTAAGGCTTGCTGGGACTGACAGTTCGATTTTCGGGCAGTTCGTTTGAGAATATTATTTAGGCCGAGTACTTTGTAAAATATTTAATTAAATTAGATTTTGGTAGGATATAGTTAATTGCATTTCAAAATATTTTTGAAATTTATAAAATTCTTTAGTTATGATATATCTATACTACTTTATAATAGTTTTATAATTTATTAATAATTTAAGCGGAGATAGTGAATTTAGATATGTTAAAATAATATTTTTATTTTATAAAGGTTATATTAGAAATACTTTTCTATTAATTATGGTATATTCAAAATATTGTATTTATTTTATCGCGAGCATATGCAATACCCGAATATATATATATATATATATATATATATATATATATATAATGGGATAAAAATTGAACCGATGTGCCACCTCCACCACCACGTGGAAAGTAGGGAGGTGCACACAAAGGTGACCTTTGGTAAGTGGTGGCTGCCACTTGGCAGGTAGGAAGATAGTTGGTGGAAGGTTGGCAATATATATATATATATATATATATATATATATATATATATATATATATATATATGGTGGATAAATGTATAATATTACATTTTATCCAATTTTTCCATTTATTTCTCACCATTATTAGTCATTTAAGCTCAAATATTTAGCTATTCTATTGAGGTTTGAGCTTAGGGATTTATATATTTGAGTCCGTGAATTTGTTCTCGTCGTTTCTACGGTACGTTTTCTTGTTTTTACGATAGTTTTCGTTTACGGTGGTATTATTGGGATTGGTAATGATGTTTGAGCTATATTTTAATCTCAAATTGAGCGGTGCTAGTAATGACTATTGGTCACGGGGTGATTTGGGACGCTGTGACAACTTTAGTTTTGCGATTTCGCAAGCGGGCCCCACGAGGACCGTTCGAACATTTTTTGAACTAATGCAATATGGGTATCAATGGTCATGTTTTGACATGTAGTTTATTATTTTAGTAGCGTGGTAGCAGTCTGAGGCCTCTCGAAAGGGGAAGGCTCCTATTTAGCTGGTTTTCTTGGCAGGCTTGCAGCGGCGTCCAGGTAGGCTATGTTTTCTTTACATTTAGATTGGGATTATGTGTGATATATGTATGCTATTGTGCTAGTGTTGTGGGATGGTATTATATACTTGGTGGTGGTTTGCTGTGACTTAGGCCTTCTAGGCCGGATAGGGCTATTCGGACATATTCTAGGCCCGTTATCCTCGTGGTACACCACAGATGACCTATTTAGGGTCGGATAGTATTGTTGTTATTGTTGCTGGTTAGAGAATGTTATTGTTGGACCTTAGTCCAAGCTTAGACAGACATAGCCCAAACTTAGACAGGTATAACTAGACTTAGTTTTCGGGATCCTGTAGTGGGCCCCGTTACCCTTTTAGTTGACTTTTCAGAACTTTGACACCTTTGGGCTTAGTTAGGCCCTAGTATGACCTGCTAGGGTTGTGAGGGGATTGTGTCACCCCGATTATACCCGATTGTCCTGTTTAGCCTTGTTAGTCTCTGATAGCACCATATTTGACCGGGGTCGGCTAGTTTGACTTAGAATGAGGACCCGTCTTGCCATGACTTATAATGTATACTCAGACTTGTATATGCATATGATTTACAGTAGACAGTTGACCTGGAAGGATTTCGAGATTGACTTGTAGCATGTTGTGGGTTAGCTTCTGTACTTATATACTGGTATTGACCTAGGACTAGGGTGTTCCCCATTTATCTGATATGATATAACATTTGATTCTGTTCTGGTTAGTGGCAATGATGATTTTCAGTTCAATTTCGGCCACTGATTCAGATATGATGGTTACTGACTATTGTGAGTTTTGGTTCGAATCTGGCCACTGATTCAGATATGATGGTTATGGTTACTAATTATTATGTGTTCTGGTTTGAGTCCGGCATCTGGTTATGATATGATTTGAGAGTTATGGTACTGGGTACCGTGGTTGCGATACTATTTGAGTCCGGCGGTTATGATATATATGTGACCAATTGTTATTAGCCACTATGTCCGGTTTGATTCCGACTTCTGGCCTCTTGTTATTACCCATTGGTGTCGGTTCAAGCCCGGTGCACCCCTGTTGGCTATTGGATACTGGTACAACTTCGAGACACTGGTGACTATGCATTTACTCTTCTTGTGTATCCCGCCGGTTTATGGGGGCCAGGCTGGGTTATTGTTTTCTCCCGTGTGCCTATCGGGTTTATAGGGGCCCAGATAAGTTATCTTTGACTTGTGTGTTTACTTATGTATTTATTTACTCATTATTCGGCATCACATTTATTTATCTCCTGAGTATATCTATACGCCTCGGCAGTTACTTATGTGTTTATTTCTTACACCCCGGACTTAGCATGCCTCATCGTATTTTAGCTTGCTTATATTACATAGAGCTCAGTCGGCCGATGATGCCTACTGAGTACCCATTGCCCGGTACTCATACTGCACTTCTACATCTTTTTCCCTGATGTAGATTCGGCTAGCCGGTGAGTTTGACATGACTCTCTTCTCAGCACTGACTCCGGAGCAGGGTGAGCTTACTGACGTCCGAGGCAGATCCTACTCCATCTTCTACTGTATAGTCTTTTTCTCTCGAGACTGTTGTACTTGCTATATATATATATATATATATATATATATATATATATTTGTTTTCTGTCTTGTATTTTGGGTATGTCTAGTAGTGGCTCTTGTACCGACCTCACCAGGTTTTAGGAGGGGTTCTTGACTTTATATACTGTACTCTTCCTTCTCAGTCTTGGTATGTATATATACTTTGATTTCGTTTTTACATCTCTAGCATGTTTATTAGTATGGTTACTTCCACCTTATCTCTGTTCTTCTGAGATTTCGCCCGTTAGCCTGTCGCTTGTTGCTTCGGGTTAGGGTTTGGCTTGCCTATTGGTGGGTTACGGTAGTCGCCATCATGACTTAAATATTGGGTCGTGACATTTTTGAGCGTGAATTGGGTATGATCCGATTTTTGAGTAAATTGGTCTATTTTTTGTGTGCTAAAAATAAAAACTGCATATTAATTCTGATCAAAGAAACCCATTTTTTTTCAATTTTGGCTGCCAATTGAGAGACCATTGATGAACATGTTTGAGTTTTAAGCTTGGAAAATGGTGGAAAATAGTGGCAAGAGAAAATGTGGAAGAAGAAGAGAAAAATGAAAGAAAATTGATCTAAATAAGCTCCCCACGCGCCTCAAGTGAGTGTATCACACTCACTTTGCCATGTCAGCAAATAGTATCAAAATGATATAGCAGGACACTAGTTAAGGTGCTTAAAATGAACAATGGCTAATTGAGGTGCCAAAATGAAAGTTCGTGCCAAGTTTAGGGGGCTGGCGATATGTTTGGCCTACAAAATTTGATTGCATAGAGTATGCACATGCTACACAATTCAATAGTGCCTTATTATTTGTTTTGGGTTGTTTAACCATGGAATGTTTTTTGAGCCTTGGTCATGAGTAACTAATTTTTTGTTGGTAATCAGGCTGCACGCACAGGTGCTCACATTTGCTGCATAATTAGAAGGTGCTGCAATTGTCAGTACTATGACCATAGGTCAGGAGCTAAAGCAGAATGTGTTGCCAAGTTCCTCAACCGCAAGCCCATTCTCTCAAGGAGTGAATCATGACTTCAGTTGATGAATAGAAACCAAACTCATTAGGCACAACTTTATCTAAGAGTTTTACTAAATCAAAGTTTTAGTACTAGGTTTCCTCCTTCGGATATGATTAATGTGGTCATGCTGCTATGCCAGCACGAGTCCCTTCCTTTTTCCTAGAAAGCTAATTAACTTTGTGGCTGTAGTTACAACTTTCTTGGCTAGATGAGACACCATTCCGTATTTATTTTGATTTTTGTTGGTTTATTTACGGTCATGAGATAATGATTCATCAAGTGCTTTTTCTTACCAAAAAATTTCAAGCTCGTCATTTTCGTTAATAGAATGTCAAGTTTTTTTTTTTCTTTTGGAAAATTTTCCAATCCTTTTTGGGTTATATGTATAACATAGGAATCCTAACAACCGTATCTTTTACTCCATAGCTTATTTTTGAGAACTTTTTCGGTCCTCTTTTGATTATAATAGAGGAATTCTTAAAACTTTGTGATTCTTTTTTATACAGGTACATTAGGTAGGGTATATATAGAGGTCACGGATTAGGGTAGAAGGTATTTTTTTTTTTTTTGATTTATGAATCATATTTTTTGTAATGTCGTAACTTTTATGTGCAATTTAATTGTAATGTTATTGCATCCCCGTAGTATATTTGTTTTAAGAAATTTGTGATTCTTTTTTATACATGTGCATTAGATAGGAGGGTAAGGAGGTCACAGATTAGGGTAGAATTTTTTTATTTTTATTTTTTTGATTTATGAATCATGTTTTTTGTAATGTCGTAACTTTTATGTGCAATTTAATTGTAATGTTATTGCATCCCCGTAGTATATTTGTTTTAAGAAATTTGTGATTCTTTTTTATACATGTGCATTAGATAGGAGGGTACAAAGGTCACGGATTAGGGTAGAAGGTTAATTTATTTATTTTTAATTTATGAATCATATTTTTTGTAATCTCATAACTTTTATGTGTAATTTAGTTATAATATTGTTGCATGTCCGTAGTATATTTGTTTTCAGAAATTTGAGATTCTTTCTTATACATGTGCATTAGATAGGAGGGTACAGAGGTCACAGATTAGGGTAGAAGGTTAAATTCTTTTTAATTTATGAATCATGTTTTTTTGTAATGTCATAGCTTTTATGTGCAATTTAGTTCTAATATTGTTGCATGCCCGTAGTACATTTATTTTCAGAAATTTGTGATTCTTTTTTATACATGTGCATTAGATAGGAGGGTACGAAGGTCACAAATTAGGTAGAAGGTTAAATTCTTTTTGATTTATGAATCTTGTTATAAATGTCGTAGTTTTTATGTGCAATTTAGTTCTAATATTGTTGCATGCCCATCGTATATTTGTTTTTAGAATTTTGTAATTCTTTTCTATACAAGTGCATTAGATAGGATGGTATGGAGGTCATGTATTAGGGTAGAAGTATAAATTCTTTTAAATTCTTTTTGATTTATGAATCATGTTTTTTGTAATGTCGTAGCTTTTATGTGCAATTTAGTTCTAACGTTGTTGCATACCTATAGTATATTTGTTTTAAGAAATTTGTGATTCTTTTTTATATAGGTACATTAGTTAGGAGAGTATGGAGGTCACATATTAGGGTGGAAGGTTAGTAGGTAGTTATGCTTTGACTTGCTTTTCAGCAGGTTTAGGTTTGGTGGGAGTCTGGAAGCATTGTGTCTGTCGTAGTATTAGCCTCATACATGTTTTTTTTTTGCTTTTGATCTGATGTCTATTACCATCTATTGTATATTGTGTTTCAGTTACCATATTATTTTGTGCATTATTTCTCTGAATGCTATCCACTGCTTTCCTTACTAATTGACATGTTTTCTTCACTGTCGTATTTCTTATTTGTATTATTTCCTTAATACGGGGTACTAACGTTGATTACCTGATACCTGTTGCTGGTGGGAGGTGGCAGGTATCCCATGAACTAGTCGAGGTGCACGCAAGCTGGCCCAGACACCACAGTTATCAAAAAAATAATGGGGTACTAACGTTGATATCTTTATTGTAGTGATTTCTTAGAGCAGAGCAAAAAATAGCTTTACTGTTAGAAATTGTCATAAATCCTCCACCACGTTGCTGCCTAGGTTTTTCAAGCACAATAGTTTCTTCAGTTCATTCACCAGCTTTTAACACATGTAAGTATCTCTTCACTTCTAATCCATATCTAATAATTATGCTATCCTGTTCTAGATTATGAATATTTTCTATGTGTTAGCTTCAGTTTGATTGATTTGGATTTCTAAATAGCCCAATTCAGAATTTTATTGTGCATTATATTAAGAGTAATGTTTTAGTGATGATCAGTTAAAATTCATCTGCAACGCACGTACTATAATCTATATCTATAATCTATAGCTATCTATATCTATACTATATTAAAAGTGTGAAGGTCCTTATAAATTTTATTTGAACTTTTTGCCCTTTATTAAAAGTCTTTGCAATATATAAAATTGTCTTTTCGCTTTTAAGGTAGAATCCTTTTAAATATAGAAAATTTAATTTTCCTTTTAAGAGTAGAATCCTTTTAAATACAGAATTCATGTAAATTTTTAATACAAAATTAATATGAATATCGAATAATTTTTTTCGAAGTATGATAATCATACTTGCATATGGACAATTGAATGAAAATTAACGTGCTAGACTTTTTAGCTTTGACATAATTTGAATTTTGATTGCTGACTTTTTCTTTCACGGTAATTTAATTTTGTGTCGACATTTTTACGAAAACTTAAAAGAGTTTTTTTAGGATTAGAATTCATTTAATTAATTGATTAGTATTACTTAAATAATTTATTTAGGTTAGAAAAATACATCTATATAAACACCTAATAATGAGCATAACTAAATTTTACCTTCAATTAAGACGTATCAAGTTATCAATTGTGAGTTTGATTCTCGACTTCTTTTACTTCTACTTTTTCTTCTTATTTTAGTTTTGATTTAAATCGTCTTCCTGCATTCATTATCACCATCCTTTTTGTCTTTCTTCATTTTTTCATATATGAATTATACGTAATCAATAATTGACAATGGATTCTCCCCTTTTGATAATTTCTCATTTTCCTTTTTTCAATTAAAGATTTTTTGAATGAAAAATTGGACGAAACAAGCATGTTGCCGCTAAATGAAGTAGTCAAAAAAATCTAAGGTGTATTGCTTCCCTTTTGTTTTTCTTTCTTTGTCCAATTGTGACTTAGTTTTGATTATGTTTTTTAACTATATTTTCGTTAGTATCATAGTTGAATCTACTTTATTTTTTTAATAGGTACAATGTTATTTCGGAATCTCATCTTCCCGTATAGCACTCATTGGTAATAAGATGTAAGTATTTAATTACCTTTCGTGAATTCTTACTTTGTATTTATATTATTTATTGTTGTTATGTCCTACACATAATCTTTAAAGTTTATTGTGCTAAATATTATTGTTATCTTAAATTTAAACGTGATCAGGGACTTTCGTGCAACGCGCGTACATATAAACTAGTATATATTAAAAGTGTGAAGACCCTTAGAAAAATGATCTAAACTTTTTATCCTTCATTAAAAACCTCCGCTTTAGACAAAATCGTCTTTTCATGACTTTTTTCCTATAATTAAATTTCTCAAAACAAAAATTAATTGAAGCTACATCCGACAATTTCTAGTTCAAGTTTGTGTCCTATTTGATTTTTCCCAAATTTGTTTCCTACTTGATTTATGTTCCCAAAATATTGCCGTTTATGTGCCCACAAATTTGCCGACTTTTTCCAAGTTTTGCCCAAAAATATGCCGCCTTATGCCAAGTTTTTGCACAAATGTTATTTCATTTCCTATTTGGTTTGTGCATTCTCTCCTTCTATATAAACACTTACAGTTTTAGATTTTCTTCATTTAAAGAATTTTGCTGATGCTAATTGGATGTCACGAATTTGTTGGTGATAATGGATGCTGATTAGCAGCAACATGGCTGCACGTTAATACAGCTTGCGAGCTTCGTTTGCAGCAACACAACTTGCTTAATGATAGATGATAGCCAAACCAAGATGATCTTACAATATTATTCTTAGTAGAACATACATGATAGAACATTGTCTTCTTCTTCGTCTCCAACTATAAGAAATCAGCGTTATATCATCTATGTATGTTCCATGATCTTGCGTTCGATGTATGTTCTATGTATATTTGTTTTTTCAGCATTTTAACTTTTTTTTGGCTGTAGTAGTTTACTTTGTTTTTGGTTATAAGATTTTAGATTTAGGAGTTGCATGTATATTTGAAGGGGAGCCTTGGAGTAACTGGTAAAGTTGCTGCCATGTGACCAGGAGGTCACGGGTTCAAGCCTTGGAAACAACATCTGACAGAAATGCAAGGTAAGGCTGCGTACAATACACCCTTGTGGTGGGGCCCTTCCCCAGACACCGCACATAGCGGTAGCTTTAGTGCACCGAGCTGCTTTTTTTTTGTGTATATTTGTCTTGGCAAAATAACAACTGTCATAGTTTGGGAAAATAACAGTACATATAAATCATATAGGAGTTCAAAATCAATTCTTTATCCCAAACGCTCCTATAAAAAGAGTTAGTTTGTATGGTGATTAAATTCTTACGGGAGTAGAAGGTAGGAGTAGTTTTTCCTTTTACCTTTGTCGTTTCTTTAATTTAATTTCTTATTAATTTTATCGTTATGTTTCTAGTGGTGTAGCGTGGTGTAGCGTATTGTCGCCGGATGAAGTAGTCGGAAAAATCAAGGGAGAAAGGAAATTCTAAAGCAAAGCAACATATATATAAATCAAACCCAGGTGTTCAAATATAATCGGATTGCTAAAATTTGATTTTGAAGGCTTAAGGCTTGGTTTGATTTATCATTGCAAGGTTCTTTTTTTAATCATTACAAGGTTCTTTTTTTAATCATTACAAGGTTCTTATTGATTAATTTGTCTAAGTTTTTGTTGAATTGGAAACTTGTGAGTGTAATTTTCTATTTATCTTTTTGTAAACTTTCCGTACTTTAATACATTTAGCTAACTATCTTTTGTTTTTGCTTATTAAGCCTTCCTCGAAATTGGAGTCATGAATACCTTTAGGGCTTCAAAAACTCTAAAACAATTTTATTTCTAATCTCCGAACACCAAAGAAAATTATTGTCGGACTCTAAAATAGATATTTAATTCGATCACTTTTATTTGAATAAGACTTTATTAGTTAAGTATATAAATCCTAACCTCTAAGGGAATTTGGATTTGAATAGAAGAGGGAAATAACTTTGTAGCTAAAGGAGGATGTACGTAGTGGTACTGAGCCATTAGGACTTGGGTGTCAGTTAATAAATTAATTAAAGTTGGTTTCGTTACACTTTATCCCTTTACAATTTTAGTTCTTAGCTTCAATTGTTTCGGATTAGTATCTTTTAGGTTCAAGAGTATAAAAATCAATATTTTCTTTTTTCTTTTTGGATCTATATATGATAGGTGATTCAAACATTAAGTTTTATGTTATTTTTTTTTCAAGCTATAATGCCTCCTACTGCTCTTGATCATCTAGATCATTAACCTGATTCAGTATATTATTATTATTTGATGTTTAGATTCCGTATTTATATCAATTTGTAGATATATACACATAATTTACGAATTTATGATAGATGATTCAAACACTAACTTTTATGCACCGATGAATGGGCTGATGCAATATTGGGCAGACACAAATCTGTCGAACGTGAGAGGTTGATAGCAAAGGCAAGTAAGAATGCTATGCCCACACAAAGATAATACCAGAAGTCTGTTGGCAACTTGATCATATATTGAACTTCGTTTGTGAACTTCACACAGTGGAATTGATGAATTTATTTTGTTTCCACTTGTGTTAAATACCACATCTCTGGGAAACTTGTATACTATTATTTGCCTAGCCGGGGAGTTAAGGGTTATTGAAAATCAAGCAACATAAGCTTAGCCCGTAGAAGTTTATGGAAGCGCGCTTGAGATGGAACTTTAGAAGTTTAGGAGGTTAAGCTTATTCACAGTTAAAGGCGTATTCTCAGAAGCACTTTGTAGGCCCAATGCTTATTTTACTTTACATCGTAAATGTTGTGCGTTGGCTTGGCAATAAGAGAGGTCAACAAAACGATATCCACAAGACAAGTGTGCCCAATGTGAGGAATTACTTCATACAGGAGTAAGCTTTTTAATTATCTTTGTAATATTGACTATAATTTTGAAAATTTAAAAAATCTTAAAATATAAGGTAAAAGGAAAATAATATAGAAAGAATTAATGTTGGTAGATTTTCTTTTTTTGTGTGTGTATGTGAAAGAGTCCTAAAATATATGGTAAGAGAAAAAAACAAAATATTTATTAAAAAAATTTTCCAAAAATTAATGTTGGTTGTTTTTCCTAGTGTACCTAAAAAAAAAAAAGGCGTCCTAAAAACTATGGTGAGAGGACAAGTGAAAAATATAACGTACACAGAATAATTTATTATTAATTAACGTGAAAAAATATGCAGCAAAGCACGTATGTTACCCTTCATTAAAAGTCTTTACTTTAGATAAAATCGTCTTTTCACTTATTTATTTTACCAAAGACTCCAAAAGTCTTATTAAATTCACTGTAACTAAATGAAAACCTACGGTTATTAAATTCACTGCAGCTAAATGAAAACCTACGGTTCTTCTCCTCTCTTTTTTTCCTTTTCCATGTGAGAGTCCCATCAAACTTAGTGGATTTCATGTATATATAATCTTTGAAATCATATTTTGTGTTTTTCTTTGACTTGTAGACAAAGTATGCAACAAAGGAGAAAAGGGAAGAAGGTTTTCCGATATGAAGTTAAGCCATATGCACAATTCTTTTTCTTCTTATTTTTGCAGCCTTCTAAAGATATAATTATGCAAATGTAGTTTACGTGTTAAAATATAAGTTCTAAAAAAACTTAAGTCGATGATGATGTATGTGGTGTTTGAAAAGCATTCAGATTATGATGATGAAGGAATTCGTGATAGGGGTGGGTATGATATGGTATTTACCGAATTATCATATCGAATCAAAATTTTTGATATCGTGGTTTTGGTATTATGGTATTGTATATGGTATACATTTTAATTTTTTTTGGTATTTGGTATTTATAAATGACATATTGAAATACCGAATACCATACCGAAGGATATAGTTGCATAGATAACTTGTGTATATTATTAAAATAGTAACAAATATACAACTTAGTGTTAGTATAGAACTAAATGTTTAGACGTTGGAACTTTGGCTATTCAAAATACCGAAATCGAACTTCAAAATACCGAATCATACTGAACTAATATGGTATGGTAACGGTATAGTACTTTTAAAAATCGTATATTAAAGTTACCGTACCGAAGTTTCAAACACCGTACCGTGTCATACCATTCCTACCCCTAACTGGTGATGAAGAAGCTAAAGAAGCCATTAAAACACAAACGTCAAGTAGCTCGAGTCCTTGCAGTTGAGGAAGGAGGATGATAATCATCAAGCTAGGGATGAGCATGACGATATTAATCATCAAGCTGAGAATGAGCATGATCTTGAGGACAAGGGAGAGGCAGGTTCTGAAGATGATACTGAACTAGAGAATAACCTGAGCAAGTACAGGAGGAAGGCTATCCAAGTTACCCATCAGGGGAAGAGGAATTTTGCCTCGAGGAATACATACATTCAAGGATCAATTCTACTTGCGTAGTACTAAAAAAACTACTAGAAGCCATAACACGTAGATGGAAACGACACATAGCAAATTGAAGATAACCTTTCCTTTTTCCATTTCACTTTCAGCAATAAGCAGTCTCTATCATCTGTTTTTTAGTCTTACAATTTGTTTGGATGGTTGTTACATATTGTTTTAAAATGTATCGTATTATATTGTATTGTTGGAGGAGAAAGTAGTAATTAAAATTGATGTGTTGAAGAACATTTTATTTATTGTTGGATAATATATTCTTTTTGTACGTATAATTAGGAGTTATAAATTTGGAACAAATTTTAGTTCAATGTATTGACTGATTATTGAAAACTTTTAGGGGACAATTTATTTCTTTACTAAAATTGTTGTTAGAATATAAAAAAGGAAAAGAAAAGATTAACACTTAAAAGCTTTGGGTTGCTTTTTTACCACTTATGTTTAGGGTTTTATTTTTAACAATATTGTTTTAGGATACAAATGAAAAAAGAAGAGCCCTAATGTCACTGTTAGAGTCTTTCAAGTATTGTGTCCGTAGATCAGTATATCAAGTTTATTTTAGAATTTTAAAAGCATGAGGGTCCTCAGCGAAATGTCGGTTGCTCTTTTAGCTTTTATAAAAATAGATTTCACACTAATAAATATTTAATATTTAGGACTTTAAAATCGACTAAATTTAAACTTTTATATTTAATAAATAACATACACGCAATAATTTATTTTGTATATACATTTATTCTTAATTAACACTTGATACACGTGTAATGCACGTACCCTAAATTATTAATAATAAAAGAATAAGGCTACTTATAGTTTATAGCTAATGTGGGCTGTTAAATGAGTTAATTTTTCTATTTTCATTAGTATCTTTATAGTTATACAATTGTCTGTATTTACCTAACAAAATTCTGTATACATTTGTTTGTATTGGTATCCAATGGTCCGTATTCTCTTAATAAATTGATATACAATTGTTTGCATTAATATCCATTTGTCCATATACACGTGTATATATTAGTATAATGCCTAATAGGCAATAATATGTAAATTTTTATTGATATGAAAAAACTCAATAGGGATATCAACTAACATGAAATAAGAGAAACAAGATAATAGAATTCTTAGTTTTGGGGATATCCAACATAGAATAAGAGGGAAAATAATTAGATGCTCAATTTTGGGCCAGATTTTACATTTCTGGCTACATCGTGTCATTATATTATTTTTAGGCATGTTTTTACTAAATCAATTTTGGTTTTTTTTTTTTAAATGTCAATATATATAAGACTTGTATATACATGTCAAGATGTGAATTTTTAATGTTAGAATTGTTTAGTTGTCAGTTGAAGCTAAATTATCTATTAATGTATTATGGCTTTAAAATTAATTTGTTGTAAGGTGTAACAATTTAAAAGTATGATCAAACAATCAATGAAATATAATGAAAAAAACGCGAGAGATCATTTTTACGAGATCATTACTCAAATCATAGTTAGATGTGAGAAAGGCTAAGTAATTTTTTTTTTGCCTATCTAAATCTTGATGAGAAGAATCACTTAGCACCTATGTTGATGTTTAATGGGATCAAATACCAGGTCATCAGTAAAATAACTATGGTTCGTACAAATTAGCCAGGGCACTATTTTAATAAAGATATATCGTTAGTATAACCACTCTAATTATATTAATTGTTGAGAAAATCAAAACATAATTAGATGAACTCTAAAGTCGACACGAATATTACTATAGCTACAATCAGCCATGTTCCAGGAAGTTTACCGTTCAAATTTTTTTTTTTCCAACCCACAGTTCATTGAAAATTGTTAAAGATATTGATCTACATCTGACATGTTCCAGGAAATTACAAAATCCAATTCTTCTCACAAGTTTTAGGATTTGTTTGATCATAAAAATTACTCCTTCGGTTTAAAAAAGAATGATCTATTTTAACTTGACACGAATTTTAAGAAAATAAAGAAGATTTTTGAATCTTGTGGTCTTAAATTAAAGTTATCTCAAATGTACCAAAATGCCTTTTAATCTTGTGGTCTTAAATATGCCATGTGGAAAGTTGATATTAAAGTATTGCCAAAAAAAGAAATGGGTCATTCTTTTTTAAACGGACTAAAAAGAAAAGTAGGTCATTCTTTTTAAAACGGAGGGAGTATTTATTTATTTTTAAAAATAATTTTACATTTTATTTTGAAATTAGTGTTTGATCATGAAAATTTCAAATTCAACTTAAAGTTGTATTTTAAATTTAGAAACAACTTAGAACATGTTTTTTAATTCACTTTTCACTTTTAAAGTTGTAGTTGAATATATTCAAGCATAAATATTAGGTCCATCTTCAATTTCAACTCTATAAATTTTAAATAAAGTAAAAAATACTAGAAAATTTACGATCAACCACCTACTTAGTATTAGGGATGGGCATGGTATGGTATGATACGGTCTCTGAAACTTCTGCACGGTAATTTCGATATTCAGTTTCTAAAAATATTATACCATTATCATACCAAATTAATTTGGTATGGTTCGGTATTTTGAAGTTTGGTTTCAGTATTTTGCGATATAGTAAACCGGTTACCATAATTTTGTTCAACTTCGATAATATATACTCGTATAATAGAGTATTTTGACTTTGACATTTTTTTAAAAAAAGTCTCAGTTGTATCATACTAACACATTACACATATAGAAATTTATAATTAAAAAAAGTACAAACAACTCCTCTTGTTAATCAATTACATAAAAAAAATTTCATTAAGATAGAGTAGTGTCAAAGTTTAAACGTCTAAATATTTAGTTTTATACTAATACTAGGTTGTATATTTGTTAGTATATTAATAACATATACAAATTATTTATGTAATTATATACTTCAGTATGATATTCGATATTTTGGTATGATATTTATAAATATCAAATATCATACCAAATATCAAATTTTTTTAAAAATATATACGATATACCACAACAAGTACTATAATATCAAAACTACGATATCAAAAATTTTGATTCGGTATGATAATTTGATATAAGCCTACCCCTACTTAGTATTGTTTGTTTGTATCCGCTTGCCTAAAAACACTCCTAGCCCTTTTTAGTTACAGCTAAAGTAACTACTCCCTACCAAAAAGAGCAACATATTTTCCTATTTTTATTTAATAGAGAAGTTTTAATAATCACAAATATGTGTATATTTATGATTACAATTCTAAAAACTAAATACAGCTATATAAATAGTACTCCTATTTTAATTTATTCATATAGTTTTAATTTAGCATGAAGTTTAAAATAATAAAGAAGAAGTCTAAATCTTATGATCTTTAACTAAAAATATGTAAAATGTATCGAAATATCTTTTAATCTCATGGTCTTAAACATATCATGTAAAAAGTTAGAATTGAAGAGTTTTCAAAAAAAGAAAGACATTTTATTTGAAACAAATTAAATAAAAAAACAAGACAAACAAATTGAAAAGAAAGATATATATATATATATATATTTTACTCCATTTGTTTCAATTATGCATCTTTCTTTTCATTTTTCTTTAGTTTGTTTCAAGAAAGAAAGTCACTTTAAATATTTAGTATTTCATCCGTCTCAATTTTAGTCTGTTCAAAACAAGTGTCTCTTTCTTCCAACATCCTACATGACAAGTTTAAAACACAAAATTTGAAGAACTACACACATTTTTAACTTAAGACCATAATGCAAGATTCAAAGTCTTTCTTACTTTTTAAACTCCGTGTTTGGTCAAATTAAGATACTTAAATTGGGACGGAGAGAGTAACTATTTAAGTTACCAACATGAATTATTGTGAGATGGTTGAGATAGATTCATTTGTTCTTTCCCTAAGAAATGAAAAAAAATCTATTGAAAGCGCCGCCTCATAAATGAATCTTGCAATACATAAATTTAAATTTAGTCATGCTCCAATAATATAGATATGAAACATCAAATTAAAAAGCAAAAAAAAA
This sequence comes from Capsicum rhomboideum, assembly GCA_031232105.1. Lineage (NCBI taxonomy): Eukaryota > Viridiplantae > Streptophyta > Magnoliopsida > Solanales > Solanaceae > Capsicum > Capsicum rhomboideum. The sequence continues at coordinate 158,016,987 of CP124714.1, forward strand.
ATAAAAAATAAAATTATATGACTGTTTATGACCACGTATAAGACTTAAAAATCATTTTGATACTTTGCCCAGAAGATTCAATTTTATGTACCTAATTAAACTAATACATAAAACAAATTGTTGATGTCATTCTTATCAAGTTGTCATTTGTCATAATCTTATCAAAGTGCTACTCTTTACACGTATGACAGGTACACATCAACCAAATGAAGGGAAATTCATGCGAATGACCCCATAAGAAAAAGTTGACTATGTCAAGACCAAGCACTTTTTAGCAAAGCAATAAGATAACCTAACAAAATATCAAAAAAAAATCAGAAAAAAAACTAGACTTTAGAGAAAGATGTCGATGGACACAATAATGGAAGATTCACATACCTCTATTTCTAATACGGATGCAATCATCTACGGCGCTTCTAATACTTCAGGACGGACTGAAAGTTTAATTTCAGATCCCAATATTCCTAATTCGTCTTCATCGAGTGAAGACGAATACTACCAGAAGCAGATCTCGACTGCTGCTGGTGGTAGTGGTGATAATGATGATGATTTGATGATTATTGTATCATCAAGTGAATCTTCCAATTCTACTAATAATAATGAGCAAGGTGAACCAAAAATTAGGATATTTAATGTTGACTTCATGGGGTCGCGTAGCCGACCCTATGAGTGCTCCATATGTGGGCTTGAGTTTCCCACTGGCCAAGCTTTAGGAGGACATATGAGAAGACATAGAGTTATTATTACGAGTGAAGACGAATGCCAGCAGCAGAGCTCAACTCCACGTGGTGGTGGTGATGATAATAATTCTATGATGATTGTATCATCAGGTGAATTTTCTAGATCTACAAATAATAACAAGCAAGGTGAACAAAAAGTTAGAATATTTAATGTTGATATCATGGAGTACTCATGTAGCCAGCCTCATGAGTGCTCTATCTGTGGGCTTGAGTTCCCCACAGGTCAAGCGTTAGGAGAACATATGAGAAGGCATAGAGCTATTATCACGAGTGAAGACGAATTCCAACAGCAAAGCTCAACTCCTGGTGGTGGTAGTGATGATTATAATTCTATGATTATTTTATCATCAGGTGAATCTTCTAGATCTAAAAATAATAACAAGCAAAGTAAGCAAAAAGTTAGGAGGACATTAAATGTTGATTTCATGGGGTCACGTATCCAACCCCATGAGTGTTCAATCTGTGGGCTTGAGTTTCTCACCGGCCAAGCTTTAGGTGGACATATGGGAAGGCATAGAGCTATTATTATGAGAGAAAATCTTCAAGTTGATCTTCCACTATTTTTAAAGCGATCAAATGGCCCAAGAGTTTTATGCTTGGATTTAAACTTGACGCCATTGGAGAATGATTTGGAGTTCAAGTTAGGGATCGAGTCAACTCCTATAGTCAATTTATTCTTCTGATTGCTATCATCTATGGCACACTTGATCATTCATTGTGGGGTAAAAGCATGATCACAAATTCCAACGTGCTTTTTTAAGAATCTCATATGGGACAAACAAAAAGAGGGGTTGTTCTTCTTAATACTTTTTCAGGCCCAAGATTCATGTTTTTTAGATCATAAGTTTTAATTTTTTTTAAACGCTCAAATTAAATAGTGTCATATAAATTGAATCAGAAAAAGTATTGAAGTCTATTGTAATTTTTGCAGTATTATATTTTATAAATTATTAGTTTATTTGTCGGACACTTGAAATTCTAAATATTTTCTACATGATATTTGTACAAATTATTAGTAAAGCCTTAAATCAAAACATGTTGAAGTATGTATAACATTCCACTAAATAGTATAAATGGTTGGATATTTTTGTAGAGAATTGTGCCATTGTATATGCTTTCTTGTCTTCTGTACATCTCATATGAAGACTGAAGCATATAAGAGATCTTACATGGCATTACTAGCTAGCTTGATCAAAATGATTTTACTCCATATCTTCGCTCTTTCTTAGAGTCGGAGTTAGAATTTGAAGTTTATACAAAGCTTCTGAATTTGTCACCAAAACATAGTTCGTTTTAATTATTAGGGTTACTAAATACGACCAAACATATATTTAATAAGATCTAAATAAAAATTACTGAATTCAACCAAATATTGTTATTGAAAAAATATAAGCTATGCAGGTGTAAATTAAAAATATAGCTAAGTGAGTATATTATTTTATATTGGGCTATACACTTTTCAGAAACTTGGTACAAAATTTCTCTTTCTATTCCTATTGGTCTATGTAGCTTTCATTGGCCGCGCGCATAAACGCGCTGATACATAAACTTGACAAACAAATGCAACTCGAGTTGACTAAGCCTCTTTTTAGCAAAGCCAGAAGGTAATTTTAAGCAATTTACTTTTGAAAAAAAAAGAAGAGGAATTTTAGAGAGATGTCAATGGACACAATCATGGAATTAGAGGTCGAGTATTCCTTTGATTCTAATACAGACGCAATCGTCAACGGCGCTTTTGATCATTCAATATCTGGTGAAAGCATGATTTCAGGTCCCAACATTTCATCGTCGTCATCAGATGACGACAACCGCGACCAGGAACAGAAAATCTCGACTGCTGGTGGTGGTGGTGGTGCGATCGATGATTTGACTGTATCATCATGTGCATCTTCCAGTTGGTTTACGAATAATAATAAGCAGATTGAGCAAGAAGTGATAATGATATTTAACGTTGATTTGAGGGCACTTTATCGGGTTGCAGATCATAATAATTCTGATGATGAAGCAATTGAAAATTTTACGCCACAAGTCACGAATATTAAGCACACAGAAAATTTAAGTTGGTATTTTTGGGAGAACTAGTTTATCTATACGGGCGTTGCACGAATAACCTTGGTCACATTTAAATTTAAGATAACAATAATATGTAGTACAATAAATTGTTACAATTATGCATACGACATGCAATAATAGATAATGTAAGTAGAAAGTAAGAAAACATGAATGAATGCAAGGAGATGACTTAAACCAAAACTAAAATAAAAATAAAAAGTAGAAGCAGTTAATTGTATATAAGATATTATAAATAAAAATCTCAAAGGAAGTTGTTCAATTAGCAATTGTCTATTAAGAATACACGACTATTTAGAAAACTTACCTCAAATCACAAAAAAAATTATCTCGTCAATCATAGATATTAGAGACTATCAAAATTTCAATTGGTAAAAAAGTTTTAAACCTAAACCTATCGTTCACCCTGCGACAACTTTTAAAGAATGGTCCAAACCTAAATAAAGAAAGACAATCAACATAAGTAATATTAATTAATTGGTAAAAGAATCCTAATCTAAATAGGCGTTTAGTTCTGATCTCATATATTTTAGGAGACAGCATAATGCAAATAATTAAATAACAAATTGAGGAAAAAAGTGAAAAGATAATTTTGTTTATTACAAAAATTTTTAATGAAGAACAAAAAGTTTAAATAATATTCTTAAGACCTTTTACACTTTTAATATAATATAGATGAAGCTATGATGAAGGACGATATGAGAAAAGAGCAAACAGTAGATCCATTGTCACTTGTAGGATGGTATTTTTGGGACCCATTGTTACCTTTAAGTTGGAGTTTTTGGGACCGGCTTTGAAGTGCCAACTTTGTCACCACATTCTGATTTTTTATCTCAACTTTAGATTGCGAGGATATTTGGATTGACTTGGATCAAATTAGCTTTTAAGTTTGTTGTTTTTCTATTTTTCAAATTTATTTGTGTGTTTGGCAAAGTTAAAAATGTTTAACAGTTTGTTTGGACGGTTGTTACCTATTGTATTGTTTTGTTAACTAGTTTAAATACAATGTGCATGCGTTATTATATTGTATTGTTAAATCTATCTTTAGATAATGACGAAAAGTCTGATCGGATGGGCAGGTGGATGTTCGAACGTCTCATTAATATACTTACAACACTTACAACAGATCGAAATGAGATATCAGACACAAGTAGAAAAATACTAAAAGGAGATGTGCGAAAGGATAAGGATTATAATGCATGTTCCACGGCTTGGGGATCAAGTATTAGGTGATGTCCTCGGTGTCCACAACAACAAATCTGTCGATGCAGTCCCTATCATGACCATCGTCAAGGCTGGTGATAAGGGTGTTCCTCGACCAACATGGATCATAATCGCTCCCCCAAAAGCAGCGGGGAGAATATAGGATTAGAAGATGGTGAATTGTGAAGTTTTGGTAGTCTTTTCAGCCAAAACCCAAAGACAGGCCGCCACCTTCCAAACGGTCGGACTAACTTAGCCTAAGAATAGCCGGAAAAAGTTTGGCATAGTTTGATTATCACATCATCATTTTCGGGACTTTGGAGCCTAGAGTGAAAGGGTAGGTGTATACAAACAAGTAGCCGGGTTTGGAGAAATTAATACTCTCAAGATCTTTAGGGGCTAGAACCTGAACTTTGACCACTGACCACCTCCAGTCATTTCGGACAGTTGGAATTGTTGGGTTCTAGTGAAAATGTGAATGGAAAATGGAGAGAACAAATGGAGGAAAGAAGTGAATTGTGGTTTCACTTTAAGGAAGTAAAGTTCTCCCACATTGGTGGGAGAAAAAAACTTTCTTATGCATATATTGAGATGCATTCCTTCATGTGGATAGTGAGGAAAGAACAAGACAAGCCTCGCACTGTTGTAGTTGTTGCTCGCTCGGCTTCGAATTTGGATTTGTCAAATCGATCGAGAGATTATCTTTTTGGACAAAATTCATTTGAAACTTGAAAAATAGTGATATTTTAATCCAAAAATCCGATACGAAAATATTCTCCATTTGCGGATGCACATGGCATGTGCGGACGCCTGTCACAACGCACCTCGAAGAGACATGACCCTTCGAGGCACTGTTTGAAGACGGAAAAGCTGCCATGCCCGCGTAGGTGGGCACCTGCGCGGTGCAGTTGGTTCTGGTTTGTGCCATTAGGCACCTGCTGGCGCAGGTGGTCCCGACGGGTCCGAAACAATGCAATTTTTCAAAACCATTACTTCTCTTCTGAAGCACCACCTTTTATCTATAAATACCTGAATTTTTCCGTAGGTATAGAGACGAAATTTGTGAAGGAAAACATCATCTTCTTCTTAAAACTCAAGTGTGATCATCAAATCGTTGAGTGCGTTCGAAGTTCAGCAAATTTGAGGTACCACTATTTGCTGAAGTGAATCATTTTATCTGAGAGGATATATTTCATTAACCTCAGGTACTTGAGGGGAATAAATTCCTTAAGGACACACCGTGAATTCGGTGGACTTGATTCTATATTTCTTTATAGTTTTGCTATTTTTCAGAAAATAATAGAAATTTTATTTTGATAGTTCATAGTTGTTGAACTTGTTTTTGAAGTTGTTTGAACTTATTTATTGTTCTTGAACTTATTCTTGAACTTTAAGGTTGAAGTTCTTGTAGTTAAATACAGATAGCTGTACCCGAAAACAACAATCTTAAGGAATTTATAATCTGTATTTTTGGTTTCTGGAGATTAAAACCATTTGGTTTTCTATTCTGTTTGAGCTTGATAGTGATTTTAAGATATAAAAACTTCATCACGAGTCAAAGATCATTCGGTTGACGATTTGAAGAATATAAAAACTTCGTCGTTAAACTAGAAACAAGTTGTTTAAAGTTTAAAACACTTTATTGTTAGTATTAAAGATACTAAATTGGTTGTCTCTTTGTGACAGCAAAATGACTAATGAAATTCAAGTCAATGATGGAACGACGAATTTTGCAGCAACTAACATTGCTACTTCGAGTCGTACGAATGCTGCTCCTGACATGGCACCGGCAGAAAAATCAGAAAAATTTTCTGGTGTTGATTTTAAATGTTGGCAGCAGAAGATATTCTTTTATCTAACTTCTTTGAGTTTGCAAAAGTTCATCACAGAAAGCGTTCCTGAATTGCCAGAAGAAACTCCAAAAAAATATCTCTTTGTAGTAACTAAATCTTGGAAGCACCCGGATTTCTTATGTAAGAATTACATATTGAGTGGCCTACAAGACGACCTATACAATGTGTATAGTATGATGAAGACCTCGAAGGACCTCTAGAATGCTTTAGAAAATAAGTACAAAATAGAGGACGTCAGAATGAAGAAATTCGTTGTTGTCAAATTCTTGGACTTTAAGATGGTAGAAAACAAAGTTATAGTTACCCAAGTCCAAGAGTTACAAGTCATTATTCACGACCTCCTTGCAGAAGGTGTAATTTTAGATAATACCTTTGTTAAACATTTTAAGAATATTATTAATGTTCACTTAACCTTTATTGTAGGTTTGGTTGTGAACGATGTTTTTCAAGTAGCTGCGATAATCGAGAAGTTACCACCTTTGTGGAAGGATTTTAAAACTACTTAAAGCATAAGCATAAGGAGATGTCAGTTGTAGACCTCATTGTGAAGTTGAGGATTAAAGAAGACAATAAGGCAGCGGAGAAGAGGTCTCGTAGGAACTCAACAATAAATGGAGCAAATATTTTTTAAGATGATCCTAAGAAATCAAAGAAGAGAAAGAAAGCACAAGAACAACAAGACAATTCTCCTAAGAAGAAATTCAAAGGAAATTGCTTTAATTGTGGCAAAGCTGGCCACAAGTCTGTTGATTGTCAGGATCCTAAGAAGGGCAAGAAAAAAGACCAAGCCAACATGGCTGAATCCAAAGAAAAAATGAACAATCTTAGTGCAATGCTTTTGAAATGCAATCTTGTTGGAAATCCTAGAGAGTGGTGGATTGATTCAGGTGCCACCCACCACATGTGTGCCAACAAAGAATTATTTGCATCATATGCTTCAGATCAAGATACTGAGAAGGTATTTATAGCCAACTCCGCTATAGAAAAGGTTGAAGGAGCGGGCAAGGTTTGCTTGAAGATGACATCAGGCAAGGTGGTGACACTAAACAATGTCCTTCATTATAATGACCCTCCCGGTCATTTTCTACTCTCCACATTATCTTGGTGTTTATAGCTTTTCCATAGCTTTCCCAAGTCATTTATGACTTTCTGGAACTGACAGTTCGGTTATCGGGCAGTTCATTTGGTTTTTAGAGCCATTTCTCTATTTTAAATCAACGTTTTTTAAATTTAGCTACCGGGCCTAAACATCAGATAGATGGCCTCGTATGCCAATTTTTACAGTTCCATCAGCTCCAAAATATCGATTTTAGGTTGGGGGGACCTTTGGTTCGGGTCCTGAGGCTTTCAGACTCATTTTGGGCTATTGTGTTGAAATTGACTAAAATGACCATTTGGGTGTGGGATCCACATTTCATTGAAATGACCCCGGATGGAAATTTTGATTGCACTGTTGAGTCCAAAATGTCGAATTTGATAGGGTAGCATAGTTCATTTGAGTTCACGGGATTTTGAACGAATCCCGAGGGTCCGATTGGAAACTCGGCAATTGCCAAGTTTAGCTGATGCAACATCAGCTGATGTAGACCAAGAATGGCCTTCGCATTCGAGAAGCCTTGGCCGCGTTCGCGAGTCGGCCTTCACGTTCGTGAAGGGTAAGCTGCCAGGCCGACTCAGCTTTATCCTTCACGTTCGCGATTGACCGACTGCTTTTGCGAAGGGTCCTTCTGGTCTAGGGTCGCGTTCGCGATGGGGTCCCCGTATTTGCGATAAAGGAACCCCTGGTTGTATAAATACATGCCAAAAGCCAATTTTTTTCATTTTCCTCAAGTCCCAAACCCCATTAAATGCCCTAGAGAGCTAACAGAGTGAGAGGGTCGATATATGGGTGTTCGGGGTGAGTTCGAGAGTGCGTGAGAATATTTTCTCATCAATATTATCGTAAGTTTTCATTAATTTATCGATAAATTCCCTGTTTTAAAGTTATAACTCTAGTTTATTGATGGGTTGATTTTGAATGTTATTGTGCTCAGAATTTATCCATTATTGAAGATAAATGATCCTTGAGCCTTGAGGGAGTTTTGACGAATTCAAACTTGTGATTTCGTAAGCGGGTCCCACATGGTATTTTTGACTCAATTTTGGACCCGATGCATTTATATGCAATATGGGTATTGTTGTTCTCATGATGATGAGTAGATTGTTATTTTGATAGCGTGGTTGTGCAGAGGCTTTTTGAAAGGGAAATGCCCCACTTTAGCGAATTTTATCGAGCTTTCTTCGGTGTCCAGGTAGGCTAGGCTTACCCTACTTATAGATTGAGGTTAATTATGGTATTAGTATGATATTATGCTAGTTTGGGTTAGAATTTACGGTTGGTTGCTTCGTTAGTAAGAGTTGGATTATTTGGCCAATTTGAGGGCCGTTTCGGAGGTAGAATCGACCCATTTACCCTTCTCTTAGGTAAATTGATGCTTTGGGGTTGTGATATCTCACTTGGCTCCTTGTAGACTTAGGAGACCTCCTTTCGCGAAATTATCCTTAATCTTGAGCCTTAAATTACATAGCATATACCTAGTTCGGGGATAGGTTAATGGTCTTGATTTATGGCATTTAAAGATCGGTTCGAGTCTGACATATTCTATTAATTTGTGGAATTTAAAGACCGATTTGGGTCCGGTATATTCTATTAATTTATTGCATTTAAAAACCGGTTCGATTCCGGCATATTCTATTAATTTATGACATTTAAAGACCGGTTTGAGTCCGGCATATTCTATTAATTTATGGCATTTAAAGACCAGTTCGAGCCCAGCATACTCTATCTATTTATGGCACTAAGTTACCAGTTCTAATCCGACACTTGTGGTGAGTTATGAGGAGGAAACTTCGGTTCAAGTTCGGTGCTCATAGGTTATTTCATAGTATTATGGTACCGGTTCGAGTTCGGTGAATTGTGGTACGGAAGGGTTCATAAGTATGGTAATGATATATTCCTCGATTGCATCCATCGGGCTTATGGGGGTTCGTTTGGATTAGTCTTCTCTTATTTGTACCCTCTAGGCTTTTGGGGGCCTAGTTGGGTTGTAGTTAGTTACTTTAATTTTAGTATCACGTGTTTCTTTATTTATTTACCTATGTCAGCGCATGTTCTCAGGTTTTCCCTCTCCCTTGACTTATTTTACATCCTCGCATTTTTATTATACTTTTATTATGATTTAGCTCAGTCGGCAGATGATGTCTACTGAGTACCTGTTATTTTTGGTACTCATACTACACTTTTGCATCTTTTCTGGTGCAGATCCGAGTACTTGCCGATGTCGTTGATGTTCCATCCAGCTTGCTTATAGGATCCGGAGATAGGGTGATCTTTCGGAGCCGGAGATGATCCCTTCTTTTTCCCTTATTTTGGACAGTCTTTACACTCAAGACTATTTTGTATATATCGATACTACTAGTACTCTTATTCTTTTGGTTAGTGGCTTTTGTACCGGCCTTACTAAGGTTATGGGATATTTTTTTGCTCCCTCCCTACTTTATCTGTGTGTATGATATTTTCTGGTAATTTGTTTATCTTTCGCCATTTAGCCCATTACTTGTCGTTCCGGGCTACGGTTTGACTTACCTACAGGTGGGACGTAGTAGGTGCCATCATGATTCAGGAATTGGGTCGTGACATTCATGTACTGGAGTTGTGAAAGAACTTAGTTTCTACTTCACTTCTGACTAAGAATGGATTCAAATGTGTATTTGTTTCCGACAAAGTTGTAATTAGTAAGAATGAAGTGTATGTAGGCAAAGGTTACCTTACCGAGGGCCTTTTTAAGATCAATATAATAAATATTGATATGAATAAAAGTTCTGGTTCTTCCTACTTATTTGACTCAAATGATTTGTGGCATGAATGTTTAAGACATTTCAATTATAAAACCTTGCGAAAACTGATTAACTTGGAAGTTTTGCCTAACTTTAAGTGCAGTAAATCAAAGTGTCAAACATGTGTTGAATCTAAGTATGCTAAGCATCCGTATAAGTCTGTTGAAAAAAAGTCCAATCCCTTAGAATTAATTCACACAGACATTTGTGATATGAAGTCGACACCATCTCGTGGTGGAAAAAAGTATTTCATAACTTTTATCGGCTATTGCACTAGATTTTGTTATGTCTATTTGCTGAGTAATAAGGATGAGGCAATAGATGCATTTAGGCAATATAAAACTGAAGTTGAAAATCAGTTGGATAAAAAGATCAAAACGATAAGAAGTGATAGGGGTGTAAAATATGAATCTCCTTTTGCGGAGATATGTTTGTAAAATGGAATTGTCCATCAAACTACTACCCCGTACTCACCTCAATCAAGTGGGATTGCAGAAAGGAAAAACTGAACCTTGAAGAAAATGATGAATGCCTTACTTATAAGTTCAGGTTTACCGCAAAACTTGCGAGGGGAAGCTATCCTTACAGCAAAATGAATACTCAATCGAGTACCCCATAGAAAGACACAATCTATTCCATATGAGAAATGGAAAGGAAGAAAACCCAACTTGAAATATTTCAAAGTGTGGGGAAAACCCAACTTGAAAACCCAACTTGAAATATTTACTACATCTTGAGCAACCATATTGGGGAATTGGTTGATCTTCCTCCAGGAAATAAACCTTTAGGTTCTAAATGGATCTTCAAAAGGAAAATGAAAGTTGATGGTACTATTAATAAATACAAGGCAAGACTTGTTGTGAAAGGTTTTAGATAAAAAGAAGGCCTTGATTATTTTGACACATACTCGCCAGTAATAAGAATAACGTCCATTTGGATGTTGGTTGCATTAGCTGCGGTATATGGTCTTGAAATCCATCAAATGAATGTGAAAACTGCATTCTTAAATGGAGAATTAGAGGAAGAAATTTACATGGAACAACCTGAGGGTTTTGTGGTTCTTGGTAAAGAAAGGAAAGTGTACAAACTTTTTAAGTCACTATATGGACTAAAACAAGCACCCAAACAGTGGCATGCAAAGTTTGACCAAACCATGTTGGCAAACGGATTCAAAATAAATGAATGTGATAAATGTGTTTACATTAAAGACACTCCAAATCACTAAGTCATTGTTTGTTTATGTGTGGATGATATGTTGATCATCAGTAGAGACATTTCTGACATAAATGCTACGAAACAAATGCTTGAGAGCAAGTTTGAAATGAAAGACCTTGGAGTTGCAGATGTGATCTTAGGAATAAGAATTCATAGAACTTCACAAGAGTTGACATTGTCACAGTTTCATTATATTGAAAAGGTACTTGACAAGTTCAAGTATTTGGATTTCAATATCGCCAAGACTCCATTAGATGCAAGTTATTTTTTAGTGTCTTCTTCAAAATTTCAAGAATAACAAGCAATTGAAGGAGGACAACACTATTTTGATGTCGTTATATGAATATCAACTTATCAAATTCTTGAGCCAACTTATCTTTATTTTATTATTTTTTCTTGAAAATTTGTTATTGTTGTTATTCTTAGTTCATAAGTATAAATTTTTATTTTAGTTATTATTATATTTCATTCAATTTAAATATGTCGACTAGAAAGTATAATTTCAATTTTGCAAAAAGAGTGTGAAAGAGAAAACTTGAAAAGATTGAGTGAATTAACTATATTATCAATTGAAAAGGAACTATTAGAACAAATTGGTTATAAAAAATAATTAATGACACATCAAAAAAAGCAAGAAAGTGAATTTTAAATAAAATATATATGATAATATATATTTTTTTAAAAATAATATATATTTAGGGTCTCTCTATGGAGTTTTGCTTTAGGCCCCTAATCTTGTTGAGACGACCCTGAGGGCGAACTGAAAGCTTGATCTCAGGTCCCAATATTCCTAATTCGTCTTCAACGAGCCCAATATTCCTAATTCGTCTTCAACGAGTGAAGACAAATGCCAGCAGCAAAACTCGACTGCTGCTGACGGTGGAACTATTGATTTGATTGTATCATCATGTGCATCTTCCGGCTGGTTTAAGAACAATAATGAGCAAAACGTTGAGCATAAAGAAATTAGGATATTTAATGTTGATTTCAGAGCACTTTCAGAGGTTGTCATTTGCAATAATAGTATCAAAAAATTATTTATAGAGTCAGTCCAATTCTCCTGCTATATATATATTTATAATAAGAATTTTCTTTTCTTTTTTCTTCTTTAGGTATCTTATGTCCAGCCGACAAACAAGTCAAAAGTTATTGATAACCCAACGGCTGCTACAACTCTTCAGATGCAAACCAGTCGACCATTACTCAAAAACCATATTCCCCATCAGAGTCAAATGCTTCACCCAAGTAGCCAAATGAATCATATAAATCATGGATTTCCATTATTAGATATTCCTTCCGAAAGTTTAATGATGCCTATAACGGGTATTTTAGGTTATCATCATCATGGATCTTTATCCTCTTTCCTTGATTGGTTTGTCCATGGTGTTGAACTTCTTGGTGGCCATGAAAGTAAATTTCCAATTCCTTAATCTTGAGTTTTTTTTCCTTTAAATTCCTCTTTTACATGATTTGATTTACAGGCAACATAATCGGCTTGAGGCGAAGATATCATTTGAGGAAAATTTAAAATTTAAATTTGATGAATTTAATTAGGAGTGTTAAATGGGCAAGTTGAATTGATTTTGGATGGGTCATAATGATGCATCGAGTTAATTTGAATAGACGTTCAAAGGTTACTTGGGCTAAAATGAATAGGGTGAAAATGAGCTAAATAATTGATCATAACTCAGGACGTTCAACTCTAATTGCTAGGTTCCCATTAATTTCTTTCTTTGTTTTGTTATAATTTGTTTATTTACAAAATCAAACTTCTTTTTAATATGGCTTTATATATCATATTAAGTAAATAAAGTTTTATAATTATTTTGATAAGGTTTCTTTTGGATCAATATGAGCTACATATCAACTCAAATTTTAGATGTGTTGCATAGGACGAATCAAAATGAGCACAGTGAATAAATAAGTGACTCATTAATACGCCCAAATTTGAACTAATCACGACTTCATGAACTAATTTTAGCATCCCTAATTAACCTTTATGTTCTCATCGCCGAAACATGATTCTCTATTGCAATTATGATTCATATTTTCTATCTGATCAAAATTTTAATGATTTTGCAATTATAGTACTTCATATTTTAAATATTTAATAAATTTTTGATTTGAACTTGTTGCTGATTAAATATATATGGCCGGCTCTGATAATAATATTAAAGGTCTAATCTTGGATTTCCTGTGGGTTAGGCTTTGGTAGTTTGGCGTTTTGTATCTGTTTCTCCTTAAATACCAATAGTATTAGTAGTTTTTCGTAGTTCCCTATCCCCTATTGCTTTCAAGTTTCAATTATTTTTGGGCTATCATATTACTTTGTTGTTGTTACTTTTTCATATCTGATAGCTTCATCTATTAAGTAGCCATGTGGTTTGGATACATTCTATTTTCTCCAGATCCCACCATCATAGCTTATTGTTGTTGCCGTCTAATCTTGAATTTTCTTGATATTTAGTGGCCTCCAAAATCAATTCCGGAGCTAGTGGATATCAAAGATCTCAATCTATCTCACGTGATCAAAACCATTTGCAGGTAATTAAAGCAAAATGACAACTACATTAAACAATGAAATGAAAAAAGAAAAAAAAAAAAAAGAGGATAAGAAAGAAGTTTGATGTTTGTTATAAATAGTGACTAGTAGTATTGCCTTTTTTTTAACTTTTAGGCCACTTCATCAGATTGTTATATCAGTGACCTGGTGGGCCAGTGACCTGTAAATCATTAGACCCACAACGGCTTCCTTTAATTTTTTATTTATTCTCAGCATTGTTATGATAGAAAGAGGTAAATAAGAAAACAAAGAAAGTAAAGAACACCAAATTTAACGTGGAAAAACCCTTCAAATCGAAGGTAACAACCACGGGATCACAGAGATCCAAACAGCTCTACTATGTCAATAAGAGGGTTATAAATATTCTCCCAAATGGCAACACAACAAGTGCCAAACACGGAGAAACAATAGCGACACCAACAAAAGTAAATCAAGAGAAATCACCCAAAATAGTGCTACTGTTCGGCACTTAAAACCAGATGCTGCGGACCTCCAAATCCGATTTTCACCATTCAAATCAAACATCAAGATGTTAGAAACACTCCGTCAAAATTCCAGCCCAATCCAATAGTGAACGAACTAGAAAACGCGATCTGAAGTTGGCTGGTCGGAGAGTAAAAACTGCAGCAACTAAACTCTCTTTCTCTCTTCTCTCTTTGGTGAAAGCTCTCTCAAAAACCTCTCTTATGTGCTAATGTCTCTCAAAGACAAAACTAATGAGCATGAATAATTTTCTATCAAGTTGTCCTATTTATAGATGATGACTGGCTTTTTCCTAAAGCCAAACCAACTCCAAATAGAAATCAAAATATGAATCCTTTTACAAATAGGATTGGAAACCAAAAGAGAATAGGATTAGGCCATGGGCCTTTGGCTGGAATATGAGTCACGGCCCAACAAACTCCCCCTCCAGCCAAAGGGCCAAGTGGATCTTCAAGCGGAGGAACTCAGGACAGGCTTCATGCCTGCCAAAGTTCTACAATACTCATGCTTCTCTACAACCACTACTTTCATTAGCATATCAGAAGGATTATCATCAGTGTGTATCTTCTCAACCTCAAATAATCTCTCTTCCACGACCATTCTCATCCAATGATACTTTCTACTAATATGCTTGGATTTAGAATGAAAGATGGAGTGCTTGGTGAGATAAATAGCACTCTGATTATCACAAAAAAAGACGAACCTTGACTACGCAAAATCAAGATCTTTCATAAATTTCTTCATCCAAAGCAATTCTTTGGCACCTTCAGTGATAGCAATATATTCGGCTTCTGTAAACACCTAAACTAGGCTCTCGTTGTGTCATTTTGTCACCTTTTTAGCAGTCAGCTAAAATTACAAAGAGAGTGTACACTAATAAAATAAACAGGAAAACTGACCACTAAAAGCGACCACAAGTGGTCGATTTTCCTGTTTTTTCAACCCAAAAACCGACCACAAAGTGTGGTCGGTAAAATAATGGAAGCTTTTCCAAAACCGACCACAGGTGGTCGGTTTTTCCAAAAAAAATTATTTATTTATATATCGATATTAATTATATTATAAATAAAAATATTTATAATAAGTTTTTTTTTATATTAAAAAAATTTAATAAAAAATTTCGACCACAATAAGTGGTCAATTTTATATTTATATAATTTTTTTTATTTAGTATACCGACCACTTTTTGTAAAAAAATATTTCAATTTTTTTAATAAAACCGACCACTTGTGGTCTGTTTTTTTGGTAATTTTACCAAAACTGCCCATGAGTGGTCGATTTTTTGTTAACTTTTACCAAAACATGTGGTCGGTTTTGTCCCAAATTTCCAAAAAATCGACCACTTGTAGTCGATTTTTCTGGAAATTTTGTAAAAAAAATTACAACATATATGTTGTATTTCCAAAATAAAACCTGCTAATACAAAATAACCCACCAATTCAGAAACATTCAATCATTTCAATGCAACCCACCAATTTAGAAACATCAAAACATCTCCTTAAACATTCAAATATCAAAATCAAAACATCCAAATGTCAAAATCAAAGTTTACAAATTAAAAATAAACTAAAAGTCATCCTCATCCCCATCATCCTCAACCTCATACTCATCATCATCGAAATCATCATCCTCATCTGTAGTGTAATCATCAAGTGAGCTTAGGCCTCTCGCATCCCAAGGTGCATCACCGGGACACGGAGGAAGTATCTATAGAGCATGAAGAAAACTATTAATCTGCTCTTGCAACATTTTCATTTGCATAGCCATTTCCTCCTCTCTCTTCCTCGCCCTCTCAACATTTTCCTCCTCTCTCTTCCTCGTCCTCTCAGCCTCTGCAGCCATTTGACTAGTGAGCTGAGCAATTGTATTTTGTAACAAAATAGCGGTTTCTCTATCAATTAGTGGGGTAGAGGAGGATCCACAATACGAAAAGGTAACGTTCTTCGTAAAACATTTTCTTGAGTAGCCGTAGACATTACCCCTAACGGGTGAACCCACACACTCTTGCCAGTACTTCTTCTCTACTTCTTGAGGTAGTGAGTTACCCTGACTTTTCGGAGAATAAGTCGCACGTAACTCACTAATCCTCAACATATATTTGTCCTATAGTTAAAGTAAAGTGAAACATTAGTAATAAAAAGATACTAAACTATTCAAACTTAAATATTATCAGATTCAACAATAAAAAATTATAAGTACGAATGTAGTTCTTACATGGGTTTCTTTAGCACGTGGTTCTACCCACCTATCTTCATCCGTTGGGTTCTTTTTCTTTTTATGTGAGTCTGCTCAAATAACTTACCCTGAGATACCTTTCTACCCAATTTTTTTTTCTGCATATGATAAAATTATTAATCTTAAAAAATAAAAATATTTGAAATAGAAATAAACATTTAAATTGATAAAAGTTACGTACCATTTTATCCTCCACAACAATCTGACTGACAGCTCCCGTAGTATGTAGAGAGCCACCCTTTGGAGACGCTCTGGCTTTCTTTCCTTTTTCACTCAACTTCTTAAATTCTTCGCTACTCCAATAGCGAAGAAAATCTTGCCACATATCTGCCCCAATAAACTTTGGCATTTTCTTATTATTTCTTGCATACTCCAATAGACCATTAAATCTAAGTCTGGCTCTCCTAAAAAAATTTCTCTTTTTAGCATAATGGTCTGCTAAATCATACCAGGAATATTTCTACAACAAAAATAATAGTACTCATTATTAGTTATTACAAGTCTATATTAAAGAAGTTTAATTCCCTAAAGTACTTAAACATCTAAAATAAATAGGAGACTCTGATTTCACAGTATGTCATTAGACTCCAATATTAGTTTTCTTGATTAATGACAAAGATCGTGAAATAAATTTCATCTAACAAGTAAAAGGATCGAATATCTATCACTAGACTAATTTAAATAACAGTAGAAGAGTAATGTTGAGTTAGTTAGTATAAGGTAAAATAAGAAGGCATCAACCAAAAATTAACAAGTTTGGTGAGAAATGCTAAGTTACCTGAAATTCTTCGAACATTTTCTCTCGATAAAATTCTGGAACCTTTTACCAACTTGTCCAATAACCTTTGTAGTTGCGACAAATGCATTTGCGGATAATTTTGGCAATTCTATTATTGGGATTAAACCTGCAATACAAGATCAAACATTAATATCATAGAGCATAATATCATAATTGAAAAATAAATAGAATTGTTATATATTGAAATCATACCCTTTTTCATATGGTATAATGTACTCCCTCCGACTAGCATCTCTCTATCCTGGAGCAGTTAACCATTTTCAAGTCACTACACTAAACCATTTTTAAGTCACTAGTTCCCATTTCAAGCGACTACACTTAACCATTTTCAAGTAACTAATTCACATTTCAAGTCACTACACTTAACCATTTTCAAGTCATTAGTTCACTATTTCAAGTTACTACACTTAACCATTTTGAAATCACAAGTTCATATTTTCAAGTGACTACACTTAACCATTTTCAAGTCACTACACTTAACAATGTTTAAGTCACTAGTTCACAATTCAAGTGACTACACTTAACCATTTTCAAGAAACTAATACACATTTCAAGTGACTACACTTAACCATTTTCAAATCACAAGTTCACATTTTCAAGTGACTATCTACACTTAACCATTTTCAAATCACAAGTTCACATTTTCAAGTGATTACACTTAACCATTTTCAAGTCACTACAACTAACCATTTTTAAGTCACTAGTTCATATTTCAAGTGACTACACTTATCCATTTTCAAATCACAAGTTCACAATTTCAAGTCACTACGTTTAACCATTTTCAAGTCATTAGTTCACAGGTGACTACACTTAACCATTTTCAAATCACAAGTTCCCATTTTCAAGTGACTACACTTAACCATTTTCAAGTCACTACACTTAACCATTTTTAAGTCAAGTTTCTCCATCAAAATTCATAATTTTGCTCTCTCAAACAATTCCTCAAACTGGTATATAACACTAACTTTAAAGGATCCGGAATTACACAAACCAAGAAAGAACATTGACCCATATATGTCACTTCAGATAATTTTGAATAGTTGGCAACATGGAAGTTATATCTAAATCTATCTACTATAACAACATCTTACATCAAAACATTTGTTTTTGTTATTCTTTTCTTCTTTTCCCTAATAATAGAAGTGCACCCAGTACCTAAAATATTTCTCTATTCATTGTGGTAAAGTGGACTTTAAAGGAAGGCAAAGGAAGAGAAAATGATTTAGGTACTTTCAAATAGAATCTATTCCCGTAAGATATTTAAAGATATAACATTCTAATCAACCTAAAAAGTAGGGTTTGAAGAAGTGAAATAATGTTTCTACCTTAAATTTTGACAAGGAAAATGGACCTGAATTCACAGGCCAACACCAACAAAAACATACAAGTAAAACTGAAAAGGAAAAACATCAAATAATGCTTCATATCAAGTTACAGGTCTTTAAATCTACACCAACTAGCATAATACTTCTCTTGGAGAACACCTTAAGATAAGTAACATAACCGTATTTGTGCGGACATATATGTATGTGTGATTCATAGGATCAATTACATATAATTTTTTTTTTTTTAAAAAAATAATAGTAAGACTATCGAGAAAACCTGATAGAACTAAAAGAGAAAAAAATGTAACACTTATAATCAATATTAAAGGCAATTTTATTTATCATAATAAATACTGAACACAAGTTCATTTTCGCTTAGAACTTAGAACCAGAAATGAAAATCAAGAAATGACTTTCTTCATGAATGTAAAAAAGTAACTAAAATTCCAAGATTTCGAAGCTACCGACTCTGAACTCAATTATTATTTTTATTTTTTTAAAAATTAAACACTCCAATTATTTCAAAATAAGTGGCTCTGCATAGAGATAGCAAATTAATATCGTAAATGTGCATTCAATGATTATCTCAAATTAGGGGGGGAGAAGGATATTAGCAGCTTAATACACATTAGAGCTTAATACACATTAGTGACTAAACATCAAACTAAAATTAGGAGATTTCTTGTACCACTAGGATGCAATTCCATGGCGAAGAGCCGTATTTTAGCACACGATCGAAGAGATCTATTGATGAAAGCTCATTGATGAAGAAGTCTAGAAAGTAACCTAACTGAGGAGAGAGATAGGTGCTATGTTTTTCAGATAGGTTATTGTCTACAACTCTTCTACTCCATCCGTTTCAAAAAGAATGACATACTTATCCTTTTAATCCGTTTAAAAAAGAATGACCCCTTTCCTTTTTTGGCAATAATACTTTAATTTCAACTTTCCACGTGGCATGTTTAAAACCACAAGATTCAAGGCCATTTTGGTACATTTGCCATAACTTTTAATTTAGGATCAGAAGATTCAAAAGTCTTCTTTATTTTTTTAAACTCTGTGCCAAGTCAAACTAGGTCATTCTTTTTGAAACAGAGGGAGTAATTTATTTATCTTTTGTGTTTCCTTTTTCTGCAAATAAAATTATGTATTTTTATTATATGTATATAACCATATATATATATATATATATATATATATATATATATATCCACTTAAGCCTCACTTATAGATTTTTCCAAAAAAAAAAAAAAGAAAAAGGAATTACGAAATGGAGTAGTAACGAGAAATGTTTAGCCGTGAAATTTTCGAATATTTTTTATCGAGTCCAAATTGGAAAAACAATTAACGTTAAAATAAATATTATACATTTATTTAAATAATACAATTTGACATTGTAATTTATTAGTATTAATTAACTTCAAATACTAAATAATTTTTTTCTATAGTTTTGAACTTTAAAGTCTGTCTTTTCAGTTTTATGACCACATCCAATAGTAGTAGTAGACTCTATCATTCAATAATTATGTTAAAAATTTATGAAAAATGAATCGAAATGAAATTCTCAGGTATATGAGTCTTCAGATAACATTAAAATAGGTTTTAACCAGCCAAGTTGGCTGGTATACGAGTCAAAACGCAACTCATATGTTTTTACAGTCAATTTTATTTCAGACAACAATTTCTCAACAAATAATAAAACAAAAACCAAAACGAAAAATAATAGAATTTTTTTCAATTTAGGTTCCTTCCAATTCTGATCGAAAACGCATGATACACGTGCAACGCACGTACTTTCCTACTCCCTCCATTTTAAAGTAGTTGACCCTCTTTCTAAAAGTATTTGTTTAAATTTAGTTGTCTTTTTTTATGAAATCAAGAGAATTTTATGTTCTTCCAATATTACCCTATCATTAAATGACTAAACAAAGTGTATATACTCAAATTTATATTTTCAATGCATAATTAATAAGGCTAATTTGATAAAATTAATCCCCTAATAAATATTTTCTTAAGGGGAGTGCCAAGTCAACAAGGGCCAACTATTTTGAAACGGAGGGAGTATTTTAGAATTCTACTTTTAAATGTACAAAAATTAAAAGGGATAAACATGCAATTGTGTAATATTTATAATAATACCAATGTATTTCGTATATTAGGATGAATTTTTGGTTAGTTAGCTTTTGAATACGTATTATATACCTCGTAATACAGCGTATTTCATGTATAATCTGATAAATTATCGATTAATTAGCTTACTTTATTATAACTTCAAAAGTATATTATTACGTCGATCGTATGATATCAACGTGTTATTCAAAATATTTGGATAGATTCGGTTATCCAATTCTGTTCGATTACTATAGAGCTAAATAATTCAAGTATACATACATACATACAATTCACGAGATATAGTATCATAATTCAAAATCACATTTGTCGTTGGGATTAATTTGTTATAATATCCCACCAAATCCAGTGTTGGACGCATTGGTCTCAATAATCTTTTGCCAAGCAGGATTGTCAAGAGTTAAAACAGGAAGAGTTTTAACTCGTTGTTTAACTTGTCGAACAATGGTTGTATGTTTGTCAGACCAAGGTTCTTTATAATTTTTCTTTAGTCGATCATATAATGGTGCTAAATAGCGAGAAAGATTTTCATAAAAAGGAGCAATATAATTTAAGCTACCCAAAAATCTTTGTAACTGAGTTTTGTCAGTAATAATATCAGGAAATTTATCAGCAAAACTAATTTCTCGTTGAATAGGAGTAATCCTGCCTTGACAAATAGTATGCCCTAATAATTAAAGAAAAATAGTAAAAAGACGATTTTGTCTAAAGCGAAGATTTTTAATGAAGGGCAAAAAGTTCAAACAACATTTATAAGGACCTTCACACTCGATGGACAATATATTTATTTTATTGAAACGTAAGTCAAAAATAGAGATTGTGTTTTATGTTATTTATTAATTTTATTTAATATTTTTTAATTTATTTTTAATATTTTTTTACAAAATCCAACCACAAGTGGTAGGTTTTTCTTAGTTCATTTTACAGAAACCGACCACTTGTGGTCGATTTTTTAATATTAATTAATTTTTATTATTATTAAGAAATAAACCAACCACAAGTGGTCGGTATAATTAAAAAAAAATAGATTTAATATATTTTAAAAATATATTCGATTTTATGTTTTTTATTTATTTTATTTATATTAATTTTTTGGGAAACCAAAACCGACCACAAGTTATTGGTTTTGTATAAAATATTTTTTAATTTTTTTTAATCAGAAATCTACCACAAGTGGTCGGATTTGTAAAATAACTTTCACAAAAGTTTAATATATTTTGTATAAAAAAATAAAATAATTTTTTTAATATTTTTTTTTAATTACCGACCACAAGTGATCGATTTTAAGGAAGTTAATTTAATTACTTTTTCGCAATTTTAAACTAGAAAAACCGACCACTTGTGGTCGTTTTTTGGTTAAATTTTTTTTTTAAAAAAAAATTAATGAAAAACCGACCACATGTGGTCGGTTTTTGTGCGACCACAAGCCGTGGTCGATTTTTTGTGATCGGTTTTTCTATTTTCTTAGTACTAGTAATACACTCACGGATGACATGCCATAATGACAAATTAAATGAGGACATGTGGCATTTGAGTGGAAAATAATAATTTAAAAATAAATTATAAGAAAAAGAAAAGAAAAAACTAATTTTCAGCAAAAATAAAAAATAAAATTTTTCAGCACCTCCCCCCCTAGTTGTCTTCTTCAACACACTCCGACTCCATCTTTTGCAGAAACCAACCCCTCACCCCAGCCCGACGCTGTCTTCTCTGTGATATCCCAAATGATTTATTCAAAGTTTTTTTCCAAAATCACTTCTAACAGTAACTCAAAACGTAAAACAAAAAACTACAAATTGTTCTTCTTCTCCTTCATAAGCTTCATATATCACCTCCAATGGTGCCCTCACATTTCACTCCACAAAGTTGTCCCCTTTAAACATTCTCGATTCCAGATCTAACACCGAATCCTTTCCACAATTGGAGTCCACGTTGGAATCATCAATGAAGTCATCGTCATGAAATTGTAATGGATTTGAATCCGGGTCAAACACCGATTCCTTTTCACAATTGGAATCCATATTGTAATCATCTACGAAGCCATCGTCATGAAACTTGGTATGAAAAAAGTAAAATTTGGTATGAAAAAAGGGTAGCGAAATTCAAAGTTTTCGGACAAAAGATTATATTTTTTCTTTGAAAATTTTGTAATTACAAATTAATTCCTGTCAAGAAAATCCATTTGGGTATGGTTCGATTTTTGAATATGATTCCTCTAATTTTCGCAAAAAAAGATTTTTGAGTATGATTCGATTTTTTGTAATGACCATCCCAGTCATTTCCCTCATCTTCGTGTGTTCTCGGCGTTTAGAGCTTTTGTATAGCTGTCCCATGTTATTTAAGGCTTGCTGGGACTGACAGTTCGATTTTCGGGCAGTTCGTTTGAGAATATTATTTAGGCCGAGTACTTTGTAAAATATTTAATTAAATTAGATTTTGGTAGGATATAGTTAATTGCATTTCAAAATATTTTTGAAATTTATAAAATTCTTTAGTTATGATATATCTATACTACTTTATAATAGTTTTATAATTTATTAATAATTTAAGCGGAGATAGTGAATTTAGATATGTTAAAATAATATTTTTATTTTATAAAGGTTATATTAGAAATACTTTTCTATTAATTATGGTATATTCAAAATATTGTATTTATTTTATCGCGAGCATATGCAATACCCGAATATATATATATATATATATATATATATATATATATATATATATATATATATATATATATATATATATATATATATATAATGGGATAAAAATTGAACCGATGTGCCACCTCCACCACCACGTGGAAAGTAGGGAGGTGCACACAAAGGTGACCTTTGGTAAGTGGTGGCTGCCACTTGGCAGGTAGGAAGATAGTTGGTGGAAGGTTGGCAATATATATATATATATATATATATATATATATATATATATATATATATATATATATATGGTGGATAAATGTATAATATTACATTTTATCCAATTTTTCCATTTATTTCTCACCATTATTAGTCATTTAAGCTCAAATATTTAGCTATTCTATTGAGGTTTGAGCTTAGGGATTTATATATTTGAGTCCGTGAATTTGTTCTCGTCGTTTCTACGGTACGTTTTCTTGTTTTTACGATAGTTTTCGTTTACGGTGGTATTATTGGGATTGGTAATGATGTTTGAGCTATATTTTAATCTCAAATTGAGCGGTGCTAGTAATGACTATTGGTCACGGGGTGATTTGGGACGCTGTGACAACTTTAGTTTTGCGATTTCGCAAGCGGGCCCCACGAGGACCGTTCGAACATTTTTTGAACTAATGCAATATGGGTATCAATGGTCATGTTTTGACATGTAGTTTATTATTTTAGTAGCGTGGTAGCAGTCTGAGGCCTCTCGAAAGGGGAAGGCTCCTATTTAGCTGGTTTTCTTGGCAGGCTTGCAGCGGCGTCCAGGTAGGCTATGTTTTCTTTACATTTAGATTGGGATTATGTGTGATATATGTATGCTATTGTGCTAGTGTTGTGGGATGGTATTATATACTTGGTGGTGGTTTGCTGTGACTTAGGCCTTCTAGGCCGGATAGGGCTATTCGGACATATTCTAGGCCCGTTATCCTCGTGGTACACCACAGATGACCTATTTAGGGTCGGATAGTATTGTTGTTATTGTTGCTGGTTAGAGAATGTTATTGTTGGACCTTAGTCCAAGCTTAGACAGACATAGCCCAAACTTAGACAGGTATAACTAGACTTAGTTTTCGGGATCCTGTAGTGGGCCCCGTTACCCTTTTAGTTGACTTTTCAGAACTTTGACACCTTTGGGCTTAGTTAGGCCCTAGTATGACCTGCTAGGGTTGTGAGGGGATTGTGTCACCCCGATTATACCCGATTGTCCTGTTTAGCCTTGTTAGTCTCTGATAGCACCATATTTGACCGGGGTCGGCTAGTTTGACTTAGAATGAGGACCCGTCTTGCCATGACTTATAATGTATACTCAGACTTGTATATGCATATGATTTACAGTAGACAGTTGACCTGGAAGGATTTCGAGATTGACTTGTAGCATGTTGTGGGTTAGCTTCTGTACTTATATACTGGTATTGACCTAGGACTAGGGTGTTCCCCATTTATCTGATATGATATAACATTTGATTCTGTTCTGGTTAGTGGCAATGATGATTTTCAGTTCAATTTCGGCCACTGATTCAGATATGATGGTTACTGACTATTGTGAGTTTTGGTTCGAATCTGGCCACTGATTCAGATATGATGGTTATGGTTACTAATTATTATGTGTTCTGGTTTGAGTCCGGCATCTGGTTATGATATGATTTGAGAGTTATGGTACTGGGTACCGTGGTTGCGATACTATTTGAGTCCGGCGGTTATGATATATATGTGACCAATTGTTATTAGCCACTATGTCCGGTTTGATTCCGACTTCTGGCCTCTTGTTATTACCCATTGGTGCCGGTTCAAGCCCGGTGCACCCCTGTTGGCTATTGGATACTGGTACAACTTCGAGACACTGGTGACTATGCATTTACTCTTCTTGTGTATCCCGCCGGTTTATGGGGGCCAGGCTGGGTTATTGTTTTCTCCCGTGTGCCTATCGGGTTTATAGGGGCCCAGATAAGTTATCTTTGACTTGTGTGTTTACTTATGTATTTATTTACTCATTATTCGGCATCACATTTATTTATCTCCTGAGTATATCTATACGCCTCGGCAGTTACTTATGTGTTTATTTCTTACACCCCGGACTTAGCATGCCTCATCGTATTTTAGCTTGCTTATATTACATAGAGCTCAGTCGGCCGATGATGCCTACTGAGTACCCATTGCCCGGTACTCATACTGCACTTCTACATCTTTTTCCCTGATGTAGATTCGGCTAGCCGGTGAGTTTGACATGACTCTCTTCTCAGCACTGACTCCGGAGCAGGGTGAGCTTACTGACGTCCGAGGCAGATCCTACTCCATCTTCTACTGTATAGTCTTTTTCTCTCGAGACTGTTGTACTTGCTATATATATATATATATATATATTTGTTTTCTGTCTTGTATTTTGGGTATGTCTAGTAGTGGCTCTTGTACCGACCTCACCAGGTTTTAGGAGGGGTTCTTGACTTTATATACTGTACTCTTCCTTCTCAGTCTTGGTATGTATATATACTTTGATTTCGTTTTTACATCTCTAGCATGTTTATTAGTATGGTTACTTCCACCTTATCTCTGTTCTTCTGAGATTTCGCCCGTTAGCCTGTCGCTTGTTGCTTCGGGTTAGGGTTTGGCTTGCCTATTGGTGGGTTACGGTAGTCGCCATCATGACTTAAATATTGGGTCGTGACATTTTTGAGCGTGAATTGGGTATGATCCGATTTTTGAGTAAATTGGTCTATTTTTTGTGTGCTAAAAATAAAAACTGCATATTAATTCTGATCAAAGAAACCCATTTTTTTTCAATTTTGGCTGCCAATTGAGAGACCATTGATGAACATGTTTGAGTTTTAAGCTTGGAAAATGGTGGAAAATAGTGGCAAGAGAAAATGTGGAAGAAGAAGAGAAAAATGAAAGAAAATTGATCTAAATAAGCTCCCCACGCGCCTCAAGTGAGTGTATCACACTCACTTTGCCATGTTAGCAAATAGTATCAAAATGACATAGCAGGACACTAGTTAAGGTGCTTAAAATGAACAATGGCTAGTTGAGGTGCCAAAATGAAAGTTCATGCCAAGTTTAGGGGGCTGGCGATATGTTTGGCCTACAAAATTTGATTGCATAGAGTATGCACATGCTACACAATTCAATAGTGC
The DNA here is from genome assembly GCA_031232105.1 of Capsicum rhomboideum. Taxonomy (NCBI): domain Eukaryota; kingdom Viridiplantae; phylum Streptophyta; class Magnoliopsida; order Solanales; family Solanaceae; genus Capsicum; species Capsicum rhomboideum. Next base: position 158,043,291 of record CP124714.1, read on the forward strand.
CTTATTATTTGTTTTGGGTTGTTTAACCATGGAATGTTTTTTGAGCCTTGGTCATGAGTAACTAATTTTTTGTTGGTAATCAGGCTGCACGCACAGGTGCTCACATTTGCTGCATAATTAGAAGGTGCTGCAATTGTCAGTACTATGACCATAGGTCAGGAGCTAAAGCAGAATGTGTTGCCAAGTTCCTCAACCGCAAGCCCATTCTCTCAAGGAGTGAATCATGACTTCAGTTGATGAATAGAAACCAAACTCATTAGGCACAACTTTATCTAAGAGTTTTACTAAATCAAAGTTTTAGTACTAGGTTTCCTCCTTCGGATATGATTAATGTGGTCATGCTGCTATGCCAGCACGAGTCCCTTCCTTTTTCCTAGAAAGCTAATTAACTTTGTGGCTGTAGTTACAACTTTCTTGGCTAGATGAGACACCATTCCGTATTTATTTTGATTTTTGTTGGTTTATTTACGGTCATGAGATAATGATTCATCAAGTGCTTTTTCTTACCCAAAAATTTCAAGCTCGTCATTTTCGTTAATAGAATGTCAAGTTTTTTTTTTTTCTTTTGGAAAATTTTCCAATCCTTTTTGGGTTATATGTATAACATAGGAATCCTAACAACCGTATCTTTTACTCCAAAGCTTATTTTTGAGAACTTTTTCGGTCCTCTTTTGATTATAATAGAGGAATTCTTAAAACTTTGTGATTCTTTTTGATACAGGTACATTAGATTGGGTATATATAGAGGTCACGGATTAGGGTAGAAGGTAATTTTTTTTTTTTTTTTTTATGAATCATATTTTTTGTAATGTCGTAACTTTTATGTGCAATTTAATTGTAATGTTATTGCATCCCCGTAGTATATTTGTTTTAAGAAATTTGTGATTCTTTTTTATACATGTGCATTAGATAGGAGGGTAAGGAGGTTACAGATTAGGGTAGACGCTTTTTATTTTTATTGTTTTGATTTATGAATCATGTTTTTTGTAATGTCGTAACTTTTATGTGCAATTTAATTGCAATGTTATTGCATCCCCGTAGTATATTTGTTTTAAGAAATTTGTGATTCTTTTTTATACATGTGCATTAGATAGGAGGGTACGAAGGTCACGGATTAGGGTAGAAGGTTAATTTTTTTTTTTTTAATTTATGAATCATATTTTTTGTAATCTCATAACTTTTATGTGTAATTTAGTTATAATATTGTTGCATGTCCGTAGTATATTTGTTTTCAAAAATTTGAGATTCTTTCTTATACATGTGCATTAGATAGGAGGGTACAGAGGTCACAGATTAGGGTAGAAGGTTAAATTCTTTTTAATTTATGAATCATGTTTTTTGTAATGTCGTAGCTTTTATGTGCAATTTAGTTCTAATATTGTTGCATGCCCGTAGTACATTTATTTTTAGAAATTTGTGATTCTTTTTTATACATGTCCATTAGATAGGAGGGTACGAAGGTCACAAATTAGGTAGAAGGTTAAATTCTTTTTGATTTATGAATCTTGTTATAAATGTCGTAGTTTTTATGTGCAATTTAGTTCTAATATTGTTGCAAGCCCATCGTATATTTGTTTTAAGAATTTTGTGATTCTTTTCTATACAGGTGCATTAGATAGGATGGTATGGAGGTCATGTATTAGGGTATAGGTATAAATTCTTTTTGATTTATGAATCATGTTTTTTGTAATGTCGTTGCTTTTATGTGCAATTTAGTTCTAATGTTATTGCATACCCGTAGTATATTTGTTTTAAGAAATTTGTGATTCTTTTTTATATAGGTACATTAGACAGGAGAGTATGGAGGTCACATATTAGGGTTGAAGGTTAGTAGGTAATTATGCTTTGACTTGCTTTTCAACAGGTTTAGGTTTGGTGGGAGTCTGGAAGCATTGTGTCTGTCGTAGTATTAGCCTCATACATGTATTTTTTTTTGCTTTTGATCTGATGTCTATTACCATCTATTGTATATTGTGTTTCAGTTACCATATTATTTCGTGCATTATTTCTCTGAATGCTATCCACTGCTTTCCTTACTAATTGACATGTTTTCTTCACTGTCGTATTTCCTATTTGTATTATTTCCTTAATACGGGGTACTAACGTTGATTACCTGATACCTGTTGCTGGTGGGAGGTGGCAGGTATCCCATGAACTAGTCGAGGTGCACGCAAGCTGGCCCAGACACCACAGTTATCAAAAAAAAATAAAAATGGGGTACTAACATTGATATCTTTATTGTAGTGATTTCTTAGAGCAGAGCAAAAAATAGCTTTACTGTTAGAAATTGTCATAAATCCTCCACCACGTTGCTGCCTAGGTTTTTCAAGCACAATAGTTTCTTCAGTTTCATTCACCAGCTTATAACACATGTAAGTATCTCTTCACTTCTAATCCATATCTAATAATTATGCTATCCTGTTCTAGATTATGAATATTTTCTATGTGTTAGCTTCAGTTTGATTGGTTTGGATTTCTAAATAGCCCAATTCAGAATTTTATCGTGCATTATATTAAGAGTAATATTTTAGTGATGATCAGTTAAAATTCATGTGCAACGCACGTACTATAATCTATATCTATAATCTATATCTATAATCTATATATCTATATAATATATTAAAAGTGTGAAGACCCTTAGAAAAATGATCTAAACTTTTTGTCCTTCATTAAAAACCTCCGCTTTAGACAAAATCGTCTTTTCATGACCTTTTTCCTATAATTAAATTTCTCAAAACAAAAATTAATTGAAGCTACATCCGACAATTTCTTGTTCAAGTTTGTGTCCTATTTGATTTTTCCCAAATTTGTTTCCTACTTGATTTATGTTCCCAAAATATTGCCGTTTATGTGCCCACAATTTTGCCGACTTTTTCCAAGTTTTGCCCAAAATTATGCCCTTATACCAAGTTTTTGCACAAATATTATTTCATCTTCTATTTGGTTTGTGCATTCTCTCCTTCTATATAAACACTTATAGTTTTAGATTTTCTTCATCGTTAACGAATTTTGCTGATGCTAATTGGATGTCACGAATGTTGCTGATGCTGATTCGCAGCAACACGGCTGCACGTGAACAGCTTGCAAGCTTCGTTTGCAGCAACACAACTTGCTTAATGATAGATGATAGCCAACTATAAGAAATCAGCGTTATATCATCTATGTATGTTCCATGATCTTGCGTTCGATGTATGTTCTATGTATATTTGTTTTTTCAGCATTTTAACTTTTTTTGGCTGTAGTAGTTTACTTTGTTTTTGGTTATAAGATTTTAGATTTAGGAGTTGCATGTATATTTGTTTTGGCAAAATAACAACTGTCATAGTTTGGGAAAATAACAGTACATATAAATCATATAGGAGTTCAAAATCAATTCTTCATCTCAAACGCTCCTAAAAAAAGAGTTAGTTTGTATGGTGATTAAATTCTTACGGGAGTAGAAGGTAGTAGTAGTTTTTCCTTTTACCTTTGTCGTTTCTTTAATTTAATTTCTTATTAATTTTATCGTTATGTTTCCAGTGGTGTAGCGTATTGTCACTGGATGAAGTAGTCGGAAAAATCAAGGAAGAAAGGAAATTCTAAAGCAAAGCGTACCTATATATATAAATCAAACCCAGGTGTTCAAATATAATCGGATTGCTAAAATTTGATTTTGAATGCTTAAGGCTTGGTTTGATTTATCATTGCAAGGTTCTTTTTTTTAATCATTACAAGGTTCTTATTGATTAATTTGTCTAAGTTTTTGTTGAATTGGTAATTGTGAGTGTAATTTTCTATTTATCTTTTTGTAAACTTTCCGTACTTTTAATACATTTAGCTATCTAGCTTTTGTTTTTGCTTATTAGGCGTTTGACCATGAAAATTAAATTTTTTTGAGTTGGAGTTGGAGTTGGAATTGAAGTTATGTTTAACCATGAAAATAAATTTGATTTTTTGTGAGAGAAGTACAAGTGAAAAAAGTGAAAACAAGAAAAGCTTGTGTTCACTTTTCCTGAATTTTATTTCACTTTAGTGAAAAAAATTTCATGTCCAAACACCACGAAATTTCACTTTTTTCACTAAAGTGCAATAAAATTTCAGTAAAAAGTGAAAAAAATTCATGGCCAAACGGGCCCTAAGCCTTCCTCGAAATTGGAGTCATGAATAGCTTTAGGGCTTCAAAAACTCTAAAACAATTTTATTTCTAATCTCCGAACACCAAGGAAAATTATTGTCGGACTCTATAATAGAAATTTAATTTGATCACTTTTATTTGAATAAGACTTTATTAGTTAAGTATATAAATCCTAACCTCCAAGGGAATTTGGATTTGAATAGAAGATGGAAATAACTTTGTAGCTAAAGGAGGATAATGTACGTAGTGGTACTGAGCCATTAGGACTTGGGTGTCAGTTAATAAATTAATTAAAGTTGGTTTCGTTACACTTTATCCCTTTACAATTTTAGTTCTTAGCTTCAATTGCTTCGGATTAGTATCTTTTAGGTTCAAGAGCATAAAAATCAATATTTTCTTTTTTCTTTTTGAATATATATATGATAGGTGATTCAAACATTAAGTTTTATGTTATTTTTTTTTCAAGCTATAATGCCTCCTACTGCTCTTGATCATCTAGATCATTAACCTGATTCAGTATATTATTATTATTTGATGTTTAGATTCCGTATTTATATCAATTTGTAGATATATACACATAATTTACGAATTTATGATAGATGATTCAAACACTAACTTTTATGCACCGATGAATGGGCTGATGCAATATTGGGCAGACACAAATCTGTCGAACGTGAGAGGTTGATAGCAAAGGCAAGTAAGAATGCTATGCCCACACAAAGATAATACCAGAAGTCTGTTGGCAACTTGATCATATATTGAACTTCGTTTGTGAACTTCACACAGTGGAATTGATGAATTTATTTTGTTTCCACTTGTGTTAAATACCACATCTCTGGGAAACTTGTATACTATTATTTGCCTAGCCGGGGAGTTAAGGGTTATTGAAAATCAAGCAACATAAGCTTAGCCCGTAGAAGTTTATGGAAGCGCGCTTGAGATGGAACTTTAGAAGTTTAGGAGGTTAAGCTTATTCACAGTTAAAGGCGTATTCTCAGAAGCACTTTGTAGGCCCAATGCTTATTTTACTTTACATCGTAAATGTTGTGCGTTGGCTTGGCAATAAGAGAGGTCAACAAAACGATATCCACAAGACAAGTGTGCCCAATGTGAGGAATTACTTCATACAGGAGTAAGCTTTTTAATTATCTTTGTAATATTGACTATAATTTTGAAAATTTAAAAAATCTTAAAATATAAGGTAAAAGGAAAATAATATAGAAAGAATTAATGTTGGTAGATTTTCTTTTTTTGTGTGTGTATGTGAAAGAGTCCTAAAATATATGGTAAGAGAAAAAAACAAAATATTTATTAAAAAAATTTTCCAAAAATTAATGTTGGTTGTTTTTCCTAGTGTACCTAAAAAAAAAAAAGGCGTCCTAAAAACTATGGTGAGAGGACAAGTGAAAAATATAACGTACACAGAATAATTTATTATTAATTAACGTGAAAAAATATGCAGCAAAGCACGTATGTTACCCTTCATTAAAAGTCTTTACTTTAGATAAAATCGTCTTTTCACTTATTTATTTTACCAAAGACTCCAAACGTCTTATTAAATTCACTGTAACTAAATGAAAACCTACGGTTATTAAATTCACTGCAGCTAAATGAAAACCTACGGTTCTTCTCCTCTCTTTTTTTCCTTTTCCATGTGAGAGTCCCATCAAACTTAGTGGATTTCATGTATATATAATCTTTGAAATCATATTTTGTGTTTTTCTTTGACTTGTAGACAAAGTATGCAACAAAGGAGAAAAGGGAAGAAGGTTTTCCGATATGAAGTTAAGCCATATGCACAATTCTTTTTCTTCTTATTTTTGCAGCCTTCTAAAGATATAATTATGCAAATGTAGTTTACGTGTTAAAATATAAGTTCTAAAAAAACTTAAGTCGATGATGATGTATGTGGTGTTTGAAAAGCATTCAGATTATGATGATGAAGGAATTCGTGATAGGGGTGGGTATGATATGGTATTTACCGAATTATCATATCGAATCAAAATTTTTGATATCGTGGTTTTGGTATTATGGTATTGTATATGGTATACATTTTAATTTTTTTTGGTATTTGGTATTTATAAATGACATATTGAAATACCGAATACCATACCGAAGGATATAGTTGCATAGATAACTTGTGTATATTATTAAAATAGTAACAAATATACAACTTAGTGTTAGTATAGAACTAAATGTTTAGACGTTGGAACTTTGGCTATTCAAAATACCGAAATCGAACTTCAAAATACCGAATCATACTGAACTAATATGGTATGGTAACGGTATAGTACTTTTAAAAATCGTATATTAAAGTTACCGTACCGAAGTTTCAAACACCGTACCGTGTCATACCATTCCTACCCCTAACTGGTGATGAAGAAGCTAAAGAAGCCATTAAAACACAAACGTCAAGTAGCTCGAGTCCTTGCAGTTGAGGAAGGAGGATGATAATCATCAAGCTAGGGATGAGCATGACGATATTAATCATCAAGCTGAGAATGAGCATGATCCTGAGGACAAGGGAGAGGCAGGTTCTGAAGATGATACTGAATTAGAGAATAACCTGAGCAAGTACAGGAGGAAGGCTATCCAAGTTACCCATCAGGGGAAGAGGAATTTTGCCTCGAGGAATACATACATTCAAGGATCAATTCTACTTGCGTAGTACTAAAAAAACTACTAGAAGCCATAACACGTAGATGGAAACGACACATAGCAAATTGAAGATAACCTTTCCTTTTTCCATTTCACTTTCAGCAATAAGCAGTCTCTATCATCTGTTTTTTAGTCTTACAATTTGTTTGGATGGTTGTTACATATTGTTTTAAAATGTATCGTATTATATTGTATTGTTGGAGGAGAAAGTAGTAATTAAAATTGATGTGTTGAAGAACATTTTATTTATTGTTGGATAATATATTCTTTTTGTACGTATAATTAGGAGTTATAATTTTGGAACAAATTTTAGTTCAATGTATTGACTGATTATTGAAAACTTTTAGGGGACAATTTATTTCTTTACTAAAATTGTTGTTAGAATATAAAAAAGGAAAAGAAAAGATTAACACTTAAAAGCTTTGGGTTGCTTTTTTACCACTTATGTTTAGGGTTTTATTTTTAACAATATTGTTTTAGGATACAAATGAAAAAAGAAGAGCCCTAATGTCACTGTTAGAGTCTTTCAAGTATTGTGTCCGTAGATCAGTATATCAAGTTTATTTTAGAATTTTAAAAGCATGAGGGTCCTCAGCGAAATGTCGGTTGCTCTTTTAGCTTTTATAAAAATAGATTTCACACTAATAAATATTTAATATTTAGGACTTTAAAATCGACTAAATTTAAACTTTTATATTTAATAAATAACATACACGCAATAATTTATTTTGTATATACATTTATTCTTAATTAACACTTGATACACGTGTAATGCACGTACCCTAAACTATTAATAATAAAAGAATAAGGCTACTTATAGTTTATAGCTAATGTGGGCTGTTAAATGAGTTAATTTTTCTATTTTCATTAGTATCTTTATAGTTATACAATTGTCTGTATTTACCTAACAAAATTCTGTATACATTTGTTTGTATTGGTATCCAATGGTCCGTATTCTCTTAATAAATTGATATACAATTGTTTGCATTAATATCCATTTGTCCATATACACGTGTATATATTAGTATAATGCCTAATAGGCAATAATATGTAAATTTTTATTGATATGAAAAAACTCAATAGGGATATCAACTAACATGAAATAAGAGAAACAAGATAATAGAATTCTTAGTTTTGGGGATATCCAACATAGAATAAGAGGGAAAATAATTAGATGCTCAATTTTGGGCCAGATTTTACATTTCTGGCTACATCGTGTCATTATATTATTTTTAGGCATGTTTTTACTAAATCAATTTTGGTTTTTTTTTTTTTTTAAATGTCAATATATATAAGACTTGTATATACATGTCAAGATGTGAATTTTTAATGTTAGAATTGTTTAGTTGTCAGTTGAAGCTAAATTATCTATTAATGTATTATGGCTTTAAAATTAATTTGTTGCAAGGTGTAACAATTTAAAAGTATGATCAAACAATCAATGAAATATGATGAAAAAAATGCGAGAGATCATTTTTACGAGATCATTACTCAAATCATAGTTAGATGTGAGAAAGGCTAAGTAATTTTTTTTTTGCCTATCTAAATCTTGATGAGAAGAATCACTTAGCACCTATGTTGATGTTTAATGGGATCAAATACCAGGTCATCAGTAAAATAACTATGGTTCGTACAAATTAGCCAGGGCACTATTTTAATAAAGATATATCGTTAGTATAACCACTCTAATTATATTAATTGTTGAGAAAATCAAAACATAATTAGATGAACTCTAAAGTCGACACGAATATTACTATAGCTACAATCAGCCATGTTCCAGGAAGTTTACCGTTCAAATTTTTTTTTTCCAACCCACAGTTCATTGAAAATTGTTAAAGATATTGATCTACATCTGACATGTTCCAGGAAATTACAAAATCCAATTCTTCTCACAAGTTTTAGGATTTGTTTGATCATAAAAATTACTCCTTCGGTTTAAAAAAGAATGACTTATTTTAACTTGACACGAATTTTAAGAAAATAAAGAAGATTTTTGAATCTTGTGGTCTTAAATTAAAGTTATCTCAAATGTACCAAAATGCCCTTTAATCTTGTGGTCTTAAATATGTCATGTGGAAAGTTGATATTAAAGTATTGCCAAAAAAAGAAATGGGTCATTCTTTTTTAAACGGACTAAAAAGAAAAGTAGGTCATTCTTTTTAAAACGGAGGGAGTATTTATTTATTTTTAAAAATAATTTTACATTTTATTTTGAAATTAGTGTTTGATCATGAAAATTTCAAATTCAACTTAAAGTTGTATTTTAAATTTAGAAACAACTTAGAACATGTTTTTTAATTCACTTTTCACTTTTAAAGTTGTAGTTGAATATATTCAAGCATAAATATTAGGTCCATCTTCAATTTCAACTCTATAAATTTTAAATAAAGCGAAAAATACTAGAAAATTTACGATCAACCACCTACTTAGTATTAGGGATGGGCATGGTATGGTATGGTACGGTATCTGAAACTTCTGCACGGTAATTTCGATATTCAGTTTCTAAAAATATTATACCATTATCATACCAAATTAATTTGGTATGGTTCGGTATTTTGAAGTTTGGTTTCAGTATTTTGCGATATAGTAAACCGGTTACCATAATTTTGTTCAACTTCGATAATATATACTCGTATAATAGAGTATTTTGACTTTGACATTTTTTTAAAAAAAGTCTCAGTTGTATCATACTAACACATTACACATATAGAAATTTATAATTAAAAAAAGTACAAACAACTCCTCTTGTTAATCAATTACATAAAAAAAATTTCATTAAGATAGAGTAGTGTCAAAGTTTAAACGTCTAAATATTTAGTTTTATACTAATACTAGGTTGTATATTTGTTAGTATATTAATAACATATACAAATTATTTATGTAATTATATACTTCAGTATGATATTCGATATTTTGGTATGATATTTATAAATATCAAATATCATACCAAATATCAAATTTTTTTAAAAATATATACGATATACCACAACAAGTACTATAATATCAAAACTACGATATCAAAAATTTTGATTCGATATGATAATTTGATATAAGCCTACCCCTACTTAGTATTGTTTGTTTGTATCCGCTTGCCTAAAAACACTCCTAGCCCTTTTTAGTTACAGCTAAAGTAACTACTCCCTACCAAAAAGAGCAACATATTTTCCTATTTTTATTTAATAGAGAAGTTTTAATAATCACAAATATGTGTATATTTATGATTACAATTCTAAAAACTAAATACAGCTATATAAATAGTACTCCTATTTTAATTTATTTATATAGTTTTAACTTAGCATGAAGTTTAAAATAATAAAGAAAAAGTCTAAATCTTATGATCTTTAACTAAAAATATGTAAAATGTATCGAAATATCTTTTAATCTCATGGTCTTAAACATATCATGTAAAAAGTTAGAATTGAAGAGTTTTCAAAAAAAGAAAGACATTTTATTTGAAACAAATTAAATAGAAAAACAAGACAAACAAATTGAAATGAAATATATATATATATATATATATATATATTTTACTCCATTTGTTTCAATTATGCATCTTTCTTTTCATTTTTCTTTAGTTTGTTTCAAGAAAGAAAGTCACTTTAAATATTTAGTATTTCATCCGTCTCAATTTTAGTCTGTTCAAAACAAGTGTCTCTTTCTTCCAACATCCTACATGACAAGTTTAAAACACAAAATTTGAAGAACTACACACATTTTTAACTTAAGATCATAATGCAAGATTCAAAGTCTTTCTTACTTTTTAAACTTCGTGTTTGGTCAAATTAAGATACTTAAATTGGGACGGAGAGAGTAACTATTTAAGTTACCAACATGAATTATTGTGAGATGGTTGAGATAGATTCATTTGTTCTTTCCCTAAGAAATGAAAAAAAATCTATTGAAAGCGCCGCCTCATAAATGAATCTTGCAATACATAAATTTAAATTTAGTCATGCTCCAATAATATAGATATGAAACATCAAATTAAAAAGCAAAAAAAAATAAAAAATAAAATTATATGACTGTTTATGACCACGTATAAGACTTAAAAATCATTTTGATACTTTGCCCAGAAGATTCAATTTTATGTACCTAATTAAACTAATACATAAAACAAATTGTTGATGTCATTCTTATCAAGTTGTCATTTGTCATAATCTTATCAAAGTGCTACTCTTTACACGTATGACAGGTACACATCAACCAAATGAAGGGAAATTCATGCGAATGACCCCATAAGAAAAAGTTGACTATGTCAAGACCAAGCACTTTTTAGCAAAGCAATAAGATAACCTAACAAAATATCAAAAAAAAATCAGAAAAAAAACTAGACTTTAGAGAAAGATGTCGATGGACACAATAATGGAAGATTCACATACCTCTATTTCTAATACGGATGCAATCATCTACGGCGCTTTTAATACTTCAGGACGGACTAAAAGTTTAATTTCAGATCCCAATATTCCTAATTCGTCTTCATCGAGTGAAGACGAATACTACCAGAAGCAGATCTCGACTGCTGCTGGTGGTAATGGTGATAATGATGATGATTTGATGATTATTGTATCATCAAGTGAATCTTCCAATTCTACTAATAATAATGAGCAAGGTGAACCAAAAATTAGGATATTTAATGTTGACTTCATGGGGTCGCGTAGCCGACCCTATGAGTGCTCCATATGTGGGCTTGAGTTTCCCACTGGCCAAGCTTTAGGAGGACATATGAGAAGACATAGAGTTATTATTACGAGTGAAGACGAATGCCAGCAGCAGAGCTCAACTCCACGTGGTGGTGGTGATGATAATAATTCTATGATGATTGTATCATCAGGTGAGTTTTCTAGATCTACAAATAATAACAAGCAAGGTGAACAAAAAATTAGAATATTTAATGTTGATATCATGGATTACTCATGTAGCCAGCCTCATGAGTGCTCTATCTGTGGGCTTGAGTTTCCCACAGGTCAAGCGTTAGGAGAACATATGAGAAGGCATAGAGCTATTATCACGAGTGAAGACGAATTCCAACAGCAAAGCTCAACTCCTGGTGGTGGTAGTGATGATTATAATTCTATGATTATTTTATCATCAGGTGAATCTTCTAGATCTAAAAATAATAACAAGCAAAGTAAGCAAAAAGTTAGGAGGACATTAAATGTTGATTTCATGGGGTCACGTATCCAACCCCATGAGTGTTCAATCTGTGGGCTTGAGTTTCTCACCGGCCAAGCTTTAGGTGGACATATGGGAAGGCATAGAGCTATTATTATGAGAGAAAATCTTCAAGTTGATCTTCCACTATCTTTAAAGCGATCAAATGGCCCAAGAGTTTTATGCTTGGATTTGAACTTGACGCCATTGGAGAATGATTTGGAGTTCAAGTTAGGGATCGAGTCAACTCCTATAGTCAATTTATTCTTCTGATTGCTATCATCTATGGCACACTTGATCATTCATTGTGGGGTAAAAGCATGATCACAAATTCCAACGTGCTTTTTTAAGAATCTCATAAGGGACAAACAAAAAGAGGGGTTGTTCTTCTTAATACTTTTTCAGGCCCAAGATTCATGTTTTTTAGATCATAAGTTTTAATTTTTTTTAAACGCTCAAATTAAATAGTGTCATATAAATTGAATCAGAAAAAGTATTGAAGTCTATTATAATTTTTGCAGTATTATATTTTATAAATTATTAGTTTATTTGTCGGACACTTGAAATTCTAAATATTTTCTACATGATATTTGTACAAATTATTAGTAAAGCCTTAAATCAAAACATGTTGAAGTATGTATAACATTCCACTAAATAGTATAAATGGTTGGATATTTTTGTAGAGAATTGTGCCATTGTATATGCTTTCTTGTCTTCTGTACATCTCATATGAAGACTGAAGCATATAAGAGATCTTACATGGCATTACTAGCTAGCTTGATCAAAATGATTTTACTCCATATCTTCGCTCTTTCTTAGAGTCGGAGTTAGAATTTGAAGTTTATACAAAGCTTCTGAATTTGTCACCAAAACATAGTTCGTTTTAATTATTAGGGTTACTAAATACGACCAAACATACATTTAATAAGATCTAAATAAAAATTACTGAATTCAACCAAATATTGTTATTGAAAAAATATAAGCTATGCAGGTGTAAATTAAAAATATAGCTAAGTGAGTATATTATTTTATATTGGGCTATACACTTTTCAGAAACTTGGTACAAAATTTCTCTTTCTATTCCTATTGGTCTATGTAGCTTTCATTGGCCGCGCGCATAAACGCGCTGATACATAAACTTGACAAACAAATGCAACTCGAGTTGACTAAGCCTCTTTTTAGCAAAGCCAGAAGGTAATTTTAAGCAATTTACTTTTGAAAAAAAAAGAAGAGGAATTTTAGAGAGATGTCAATGGACACAATCATGGAATTAGAGGTCGAGTATTCCTTTGATTCTAATACAGACGCAATCGTCAACGGCGCTTTTGATCATTCAATATCTGGTGAAAGCATGATTTCAGGTCCCAACATTTCATCGTCGTCATCAGATGACGACAACCGCGACCAGGAACAGAAAATCTCGACTGCTGGTGGTGGTGGTGGTGCGATCGATGATTTGACTGTATCATCATGTGCATCTTCCAGTTGGTTTACGAATAATAATAAGCAGATTGAGCAAGAAGTGATAATGATATTTAACGTTGATTTGAGGGCACTTTATCGGGTTGCAGATCATAATAATTCTGATGATGAAGCAATTGAAAATTTTACGCCACAAGTCACGAATATTAAGCAAACAGAAAATTTAAGTTGGTATTTTTGGGAGAACTAGTTTATCTGTACGGGCGTTGCACGAATAACCTTGGTCACATTTAAATTTAAGATAACAATAATATGTAGCATAATAAATTGTTACAATTATGCGTACGACATGCAATAATAGATAATGTAAGTAGAAAGTAAGAAAACATGAATGAATGCAAGGAGATGACTTAAACCAAAACTAAAATAAAAAGAAAAAGTAGAAGCAATTAATTGTATATAAGATATTATAAATAAAAATCTCAAAGGAAGTTGTTCAATTAGCAATTGTCTATTAAGAATACACGACTATTTAGAAAACTTACCTCAAATCACAAAAAAAATTATCTCGTCAATCATAGATATTAGAGACTATCAAAATTTCAATTGGTAAAAAAGTTTTAAACCTAAACCTATCGTTCACCCTGCGACAACTTTTAAAGAATGGTCCAACCCTAAATAAAGAAAGACAATCAACATAAGTAATATTAATTAATTGGTAAAAGAATCCTAATCGAAATAGGCGTTTAGTTCTGATCCCATATATTTTAGGAGACAGTATAATGAAAATAATTAAATAACAAATTGAGGAAAAAAGTGAAAAGATAATTTTGTTTATTGCAAAATTTTTTAATGAAGGACAAAAAGTTCAAATAATATTTTTAAGACCTTTTACACTTTTAATATAGTATAGATGAAGCTATGATGAAGGACGATATGAGAAAAGAGCAAACAGTAGATCCATTGTCACTTGTAGGATGGTATTTTTGGGACCCATTGTTACCTTTAAGTTGGAGTTTTTGGGACCGGCTTTGAAGTGCCAACTTTGTCACCACATGCTGATTTTTTATCTCAACTTTAGATTGCGAGGATATTTGGATTGACTTGGATCAAATTAGCTTTTAAGTTTGTTGTTTTTCTATTTTTCAAATTTATTTGTGTGTGTGGCAAAGTTAAAAATGTTTAATAGTTTGTTTGGACGGTTGTTACCTATTGTATTGTTTTGTTAACTAGTTTAAATACAATATGCATGCGTTATTATATTGTATTGTTAAATCTATCTTTAGATAATGATGAAAAGTCTGATCGGATGGGCAGGTGGATGTTTGAACGTCTCATTAATATACTTACAACACTTACAACAGATCGAAATGAGATATCAGACACAAGTAGAAAAATACTAAAAGGAGATGTGCGAAAGGATAAGGATTATAATGCATGTTCCACGGCTTGGGGATCAAGTATTAGGTGATGTCCTCGGTGGCCACAACAACAAATCTGTCGATGCAGTCCCTATCATGACCATCGTCAAGGCTGGTGATAAGGGTGTTCCTCGACCAACATGGATCATAATCGCTCCCTCAAAAGCAGCGGGGAGAATATAGGATTAGAAGATGGTGAATTGTGAAGTTTTGGTAGTCTTTTCAGCCAAAACCCAAAGACAGGCCGCCACCTTCCAAACGGTCGGACTAACTTAGCCTAAGAATAGCCGAAAAAAGTTTGGCATAGTTTGATTATCACATCATCATTTTTGGGACCTTGGAGCCTAGAGTGAAAGGGTAGGTGTATACAAACAAGTAGCCGGGTTTGGAGAAATTAATACTCTCAAGATCTTTAGGGGCTAGAACCTGAACTTTGACCACTGACCACCTCCAGTCATTTCGGACAGTTGGAATTGTTGGGTTCTAGTGAAAATGTGAATGGAAAATGGAGAGAACAAATGGAGGAAAGAAGTGAATTGTGGTTTCACTTTAAGGAAGTAAAGTTCTCCCACATTGGTGGGAGAAAAAAACTTTCTTATGCATATATTGAGATGCATTCCTTCATATGGATAGTGAGGAAAGAACAAGACAAGCCTCGCACTGTTGTAGTTGTTGCTCGCTCGGCTTCGAATTTGGATTTGTCAAATCGATCGAGAGATTATCTTTTTGGACAAAATTCATTTGAAACTTGAAAAATAGTGATATTTTAATCCAAAAATCCGATACGAAAATATTCTCCATTTGCGGATGCACATGGCATGTGCGGACGCCTGTCACAACGCACCTCGAAGAGACATGACCCTTCGAGGCACTGTTTGAAGACGGAAAAGCTGCCATGCCCGCGTAGGTGGGCACCTGCGCGGTGCAGTTGGTTCTGGTTTGTGCCATTAGGCACCTGCGGGCGCAGGTGGTCCCGACGGGTCCGAAACAATGCAATTTTTCAAAACCATTACTTCTCTTCTGAAGCACCACCTTTTATCTATAAATACCTGAATTTTTCCGTAGGTATAGAGACGAAATTTGTGAAGGAAAACATCATCTTCTTCTTAAAACTCAAGTGTGATCATCAAATCGTTGAGTGCGTTCGAAGTTCAGCAAATTTGAGGTACCACTATTTGCTGAAGTGAATCATTTTATCTAAGAGGATATATTTCATTAACCTCAGGTACTTGAGGGGAATAAATTCCTTAAGGACACACCGTGAATTCGGTGGACTTGATTCTATATTTCTTTATAGTTTTGCTATTTTTCAGAAAATAATAGAAATTTTATTTTGATAGTTCATAGTTGTTGAACTTGTTTTTGAAGTTGTTTGAACTTATTTATTGTTCTTGAACTTATTCTTGAACTTTAAGGTTGAAGTTCTTGTAGTTAAATACAGATAGCTGTACTCGAAAACAACAATCTTAAGGAATTTATAATCTGTATTTTTGGTTTCTGGAGATTAAAACCATTTGGTTTTCTATTCTGTTTGAGCTTGATAGTGATTTTAAGATATAAAAACTTCATCACGAGTCAAAGATCATTCGGTTGACGATTTGAAGAATATAAAAACTTCGTCGTTAAACTAGAAACAAGTTGTTTAAAGTTTAAAACACTTTGTTGTTAGTATTAAAGATACTAAATTGGTTGTCTCTTTGTGACAGCAAAATGACTAATGAAATTCAAGTCAATGATGGAATGCCGAATGTTGCAGCAACTAACATTGCTACTTCGAGTCGTACGAATGCTGCTCCTAACATGGCACCGGCAGAAAAATCAGAAAAATTTTCTGGTGTTGATTTTAAATGTTGGCAGCAGAAGATATTCTTTTATCTAACTTCTTTGAGTTTGCAAAAGTTCATCACAGAAAGCGTTCCTGAATTTCCAGAAGAAACTCCGAAAAAATATCTCTTTGTAGTAACTAAATCTTGGAAGCACCCGGATTTCTTATGTAAGAATTACATATTGAGTGGCCTACAAGACGACCTATACAATATGTATAGTATGATGAAGACCTCGAAGGACCTCTGGAATGCTTTAGAAAATAAGTACAAAATAGAGGACGTCAGTATGAAGAAATTCGTTGTTGTCAAATTCTTGGACTTTAAGATGGTAGACAACAAAGTTATAGTTACCCAAGTCCAAGAGTTACAAGTCATTATTCACGACCTCCTTGCAGAAGGTGTAATTTTAGATAATACCTTTGTTAAACATTTTAAGAATATTATTAATGTTCACTTAACCTTTATTGTAGGTTTGGTTGTGAACGATGTTTTTCAAGTAGCTGCGATAATCGAGAAGTTACCACCTTTGTGGAAGGATTTTAAAACTACTTAAAGCATAAGCATAAGGAGATGTCAATTGTAGACCTCATTGTGAAGTTGAGGATTAAAGAAGACAATAAGGCAGCGAAGAAGAGGTCTCGTAGGAACTCAACAATAAATGGAGCAAATATTTTTTAAGATGATCCTAAGAAATCAAAGAAGAGAAAGAAAGCACAAGAACAACAAGACAATTATCCTAAGAAGAAATTCAAAGGATATTGCTTTAATTGTGGCAAAGCTGGCCACAAGTTTGTTGATTGTCAGGATCCTAAGAAGGGCAAGAAAAAGGACCAAGCCAACATGGCTGAATCCAAAGAAAAAATGAACAATCTTAGTGCAATGCTTTTGAAATGCAATCTTGTTGGAAATCCTAGAGAGTGGTGGATTGATTCAGGTGCCACCCACCACATGTGTGCCAACAAAGAATTATTTGCATCATATGCTTCAGATCAAGATACTGAGAAGGTATTTATAGCCAACTCAGCAATAGAAAAGGTTGAAGGAACGGTCAAGGTTTTCTTGAAGATGACATCAGGCAAGGTGGTGACACTAAACAATGTCCTTCATTGTAATGACCCTCCCGGTCATTTTCTACTCTCCACATTATCTTGGTGTTTATAGCTTTTCCATAGCTTCCCCAAGTCATTTATGACTTTCTGGAACTGAAAGTTCGGTTATCGGGCAGTTCATTTGGTTTTTAGAACCATTTCTCTATTTTAAATCAACGTTTTTTAAATTTAGCTACCGGGCCTAAACATCAGATAGATGGCCTCGTATGCCAATTTTTACAGTTCCATCAGCTCTGAAATATCGATTTTAGGTTAGGGGGACCTTTGGTTCGGGTCCTGAGGCTTTCAGACTCATTTTGGGCTATTGTGTTGAAATTGACTAAAATGACCATTTGGGTGTGGGATCCACATTTCATTGAAATGAACCCGGATGGAAATTTTGATTACACTGTTGAGTCCAAAATGTCGAATTTGATAGGGTAGCATAGTTCATTTGAGTTCACGGGATTTCGAACGAATCCCGAGGGTCCGATTGGAAACTCGGCAATTGCCAAGTTTAGCTGATGCAGCATCAGCTGATGTAGACCAAGAATGGCCTTCGCATTCACGAAGCCTTGGCCGCGTTCGCGAGTCGGCCTTCACGTTTGCGAAGGGTAAGCTGCCAGGCCGACTCAGCTTTATCCTTCGCGTTCGCGATTGACCGACTGCTTTCGCGAAGGGTCCTTCTGGTCTAGGGTCGCGTTCGCGATGGGGCTCCTGTATTTGCGATAAAGGAACCCCTGGTTGTATAAATACATGCCAAAATCCAATTTTTTTCATTTTCCTCAAGTCCCAAACCCCATTAAATGCCCTAGAGAGCTAACAGAGTGAGAGGGTGGATATGTGGGTGTTCGGGGTGAGTTCGAGAGTGCGTGAGAATATTTTCTCATCAATATTATCGTAAGTTTTCATTAATTTATCGATAAATTCCCTGTTTTAAAGTTATAACCCTAGTTTATTGATGGGTTGATTTTGAATGTTATTGTGCTCAAAATTTATCCATTATTGAAGATATATGATCCTTGAGCCTTGAGGGAGTTTTGACGAATTCAAACTTGTGATTTCGTAAGCGGGTCCCACATGATATTTTTGACTCAATTTTGGACCCGATGCATTTATATGCAATATGGGTATTGTTGTTCTCATGATGATGAGTAAATTGTTATTTTGATAGCGTGGTTGTGCAGAGGCTTTTTAAAAGGGAAATGCCCCACTTTAGCGAATTTTATCGAGCTTTCTTCGGTGTCCAGGTAGGCTAGGCTTACCCTACTTATAGATTGAGGTTAATTATGGTATTAGTATGATATTATGCTAGTTTGGGTTAGAATTTACGGTTGGTTGCTTCGTTAGTAAGAGTTGGATTATTTGGCCAATTTGAGGGCCGTTTCGGAGGTAGAATCGACCCATTTACCCTTCTCTTAGGTAAATTGATGCTTTGGGGTTGTGATATCTCACTTGGCTCCTTGTAGACTTAGGAGGCCTCCTTTCGCGAAATTATCCTTAATCTTGAGCCTTAGATTACATAGCGTATACCTAGTTCGGGGATAGGTTAATGGTCTTGATTTATGGCATTTAAAGATCGGTTCAGGTCCGATATATTCTATTAATTTGTGGAATTTAAAGACCGATTTGGGTCCGGTATATTCTATTAATTTATTGCATTTAAAGACCGGTTCGATTCCGGCATATTCTATTAATTTATGACATTTAAAGACCGGTTTGAGTCCGGCATATTCTATTAATTTATGACATTTAAAGACCAGTTCGAGTCCAGCATACTCTATCTATTTATGGAACTAAATTACCAGTTCGAATCCGACACTTGTGGTGAGTTATGAGGAGGAAAATTCGGTTCAAGTTCGGTGCTCATAGGTTATTTCATAGTATTATGGTACCGGTTCGAGTTCGGTGAATTGTGGTACGGAAGGGTTCATAAGTATGGTAATGATATATTCCTCGATTGCATCCATCGGGGTTATGGGGGTTCGTTTGGATTAGTCTTCTCTTATTTGTACCCTCTAGGCTTTTGGGGGCTTAGTTGGGTTGTAATTAGTTACTTTAATTTTAGTATCACGTGTTTCTTTATTTATTTACCTATGTCAGCGCATGTTCTCAGGTTTTCACTCTCCCTTGACTTATTTTACATCCTCGCATTTTTATTATACTTTTATTATGATTTAGCTCAGTTGGCAGATAATGTCTACTGAGTACCTGTTATTTTTGGTACTCATACTACACTTTTGCATCTTTTCTGGTGCAGATCCGAGTACTTGACGATGTCGTTGATGTTCCATCCAGCTTGCTTATAGGATCCAGAGATAGGGTGATCTTTCGGAGCCGGAGATGATCCCTTCTTTTTCCCTTATTTTGGACAGTCTTTACACTCAAGACTATTTGTATATCGATACTACTAGTACTCTTATTCTTTTGGTTAGTGGCTCTTGTACCGGCCTTACTAAGGTTATGGGATATTTTTTTGCTCCCTCCCTACTTTATCTGTGTATATGATATTTTCTGGTAATTTGTTTATCTTTCGCCATTTAGCCCATTACTTGTCGTTCCGGGCTACGGTTTGACTTACCTACAGGTGGGACGTAGTAGGTGCCATCATGATTCAGGAATTGGGTCGTGACATTCATGTACTAGAGTTGCGAAAGAACTTAGTTTCTACTTCACTTCTGACTAAGAATGGATTCAAATGTGTATTTGTTTCCGACAAAGATGTAATTAGTAAGAATGAAGTGTATGTAGGCAAAGGTTACCTTACCGAGGGCCTTTTTAAGATCAATATAATAAATATTGATATGAATAAAAGTTCTGGTTCTTCCTACTTATTTGACTCAAATGATTTGTGGCATGAACATTTAGGACATTTCAATTATAAAACCTTGCGAAAACTGATTAACTTGGAAGTTTTGCCTAACTTTAAGTGCAGTAAATCAAAGTGTCAAACATGTGTTGAATCTAAGTATGCTAAGCATCCGTATAAGTCTGTTGAAAAAAAGTCCAATCCCTTAGAATTAATTCACACAGACATTTGTGATATGAAGTCGACACCATCTCGTGGTGGAAAAAAGTATTTCATAACTTTTATCGGCTATTGCACTAGATTTTGTTATGTCTATTTGCTGAGTAATAAGGATGAGGCAATAGATGCATTTAGGCAATATAAAACTGAAGTTGAAAATCAGTTGGATAAAAAGATCAAAACGATAAGAAGTGATAGGGGTGTAAAATATGAATCTCCTTTTGCGGAGATATGTTTGTAAAATGGAATTGTCCATCAAACTACTACCCCGTACTCACCTCAATCAAGTGGGATTGCAGAAAGGAAAAACTGAACCTTGAAGAAAATGATGAATGCCTTACTTATAAGTTCAGGTTTACTGCAAAACTTGAGGGGGGAAGCTATCCTTACAGCAAAACGAATACTCAATCGAGTACCCCATAGAAAGACACAATCTATTCCATATGAGAAATGGAAAGGAAGAAAACCCAATTTGAAATATTTCAAAGTGTGGGAAAAACCCAACTTGAAAACCCAACTTGAAATATTTACTACATCTTGAGCAACCATATTGGGGAATTGGTTGATCTTCCTCCAGGAAATAAACCTTTAGGTTCTAAATGGATCTTCAAAAGGAAAATGAAAGTTGATGGTACTATTAATAAATACAAGGCAAGACTTGTTGTGAAAGGTTTTAGATAAAAAGAAGGCCTTGATTATTTTGACACATACTCGCCAGTAATAAGAATAACGTCCATTTGGATGTTGGTTGCATTAGCTGCGGTATATGGTCTTGAAATCCATCAAATGAATGTGAAAACTGCATTCTTAAATGGAGAATTAGAGGAAGAAATTTACATGGAACAACCTGAGGGTTTTGTGGTTCTTGGTAAAGAAAGGAAAGTGTACAAACTTTTTAAGTCACTATATGGACAAAAACAAGCACCCAAACAGTGGCATGCAAAGTTTGACCAAACCATGTTGGCAAACGGATTCAAAATAAATGAATGTGATAAATGTGTTTACATTAAAGACACTCCAAATCACTAAGTCATTGTTTGTTTATGTGTGGATAATATGTTGATCATCAGTAGAGACATTTCTGACATAAATGCTACGAAACAAATGCTTGAGAGCAAGTTTGAAATGAAAGACCTTGGAGTTGCAGATGTGATCTTAGGAATAGGAATTCATAGAACTTCACAAGAGTTGGCATTGTCATAGTTTCATTATATTGAAAAGGTACTTGACAAGTTCAAGTATTTGGATTTCAATATCGCCAAGACTCCATTAGATGCAAGTTATTTTTTAGTGTCTTCTTCAAAATTTCAAGAATAACAAGCAATTGAAGGAGGACAACACTATTCTGATGTCGTTATATGAATATCAACTTATCAAATTCTTGAGCCAACTTATCTTTATTTTATTATTTTTTCTTGAAAATTTGTTATTGTTGTTATTCTTAGTTCATAAGTATAAATTTTTATTTTAGTTATTATTATATTTCATTCAATTTAAATATGTCGACTAGAAAGTATAATTTCAATTTTGCAAAAAGAGTGTGAAAGAGAAAACTTGAAAAGATTGAGTGAATTAACTATATTATCAATTGAAAAGGAACTATTAGAACAAATTGGTTATAAAAAATAATTAATGACACATCAAAAAAAGCAAGAAAGTGAATTTTAAATAAAATATATATGATAATATATATTTTTTTTTAAAATAATATATATTTAGGGTCTCTCTCTGGAGTTTTGCTTTAGGCCCCTAATCTTGTTGAGACGACCCTGAGGGCGAACTGAAAGCTTGATCTTCGGTCCCAATATTCCTAATTCGTCTTCAACGAGTGAAGACAAATGCCACCAGCAAAACTCGACTGCTGCTGACGGTGGAACTAATGATTTGATTGTATCATCATGTGCATCTTCTGGATGGTTTAAGAACAATAATGAGCAAAACGTTGAGCATAAAGAAATTAGGATATTTAATGTTGATTTCAGAGCACTTTCAGAGGTTGTCATTTGCAATAATAGTATCAAAAAATTATTTATAGAGTCAGTCCATTTCTCCTGCTATATATATATTTATAATAAGAATTTTCTTTTCTTTTTTCTTCTTTAGGTATCTTATGTCCAGCCGACAAACAAGTCAAAAGTTATTGATAACCCAACGGCTGCTACAACTCTTCAGATGCAAACCAGTCGACCATTACTCAAAAACCATATTCCCCATCAGAGTCAAATGCTTCACCCAAGTAGCCAAATGAATCATATAAATCATGGATTTCCATTATTAGATATTCCTTCCGAAAGTTTAATGATGCCTATAACGGGTATTTTAGGTTATCATCATCATGGATCTTTATCCTCTTTCCTTGATTGGTTTGTCCATGGTGTTGAACTTCTTGGTGGCCATGAAAGTAAATTTCCAATTCCTTAATCTTGAGTTTTTTTTCCTTTAAATTCCTCTTTTACATGATTTGATTTACAGGCAACATAATCGGCTTGAGGCGAAGATATCATTTGAGGAAAATTTAAAATTTAAATTTGATGAATTTAATTAGGAGTGTTAAATGGGCAAGTTGAATTGATTTTGGATGGGTCATAATGATGCATCGAGTTAATTTGAATAGACGTTCAAAGGTTACTTGGGCTAAAATGAATAGGGTGAAAATGAGCTAAATAATTGATCATAACTCAGGACGTTCAACTCTAATTGCTAGGTTCCCATTAATTTCTTTCTTTGTTTTGTTATAATTTGTTTATTTACAAAATCAAACTTCTTTTTAATATGGCTTTATATATCATATTAAGTAAATAAAGTTTTATAATTATTTTGATAAGGTTTCTTTTGGATCAATATGAGCTACATATCAACTCAACTTTTAGATGTGTTGCATAGGACGAATCAAAATGAGCACGGTGAATAAATAAGTGACTCATTGATACGCCCAAATTTGAACTAATCACGACTTCATGAACTAATTTTAGCATCCCTAATTAACCTTTATGTTCTCATCGCCGAAACATGATTCTCTATTGCAATTATGATTCATATTTTCTATCTGATCAAAATTTTAATGATTTTGCAATTATAGTACTTCATATTTTAAATATTTAATAAATTTTTGATTTGAACTTGTTGCTGATTAAATATATATGGCCGGCTCTGATAATAATATTAAAGGTCTAATCTTGGATTTTCTGTGGGTTAGGCTTTGGTAGTTTGGCGTTTTGTATCTGTTTCTCCTTAAATACCAATAGTATTAGTAGTTTTTCGTAGTTCCCTATCCCCTATTGCTTTCAAGTTTCAATTATTTTTGGGCTATCATATTACTTTGTTGTTGTTACTTTTTCATATCTGATAGCTTCATCTATTAAGTAGCCATGTGGTTTGGATACATTCTATTTTCTCCAGATCCCACCATCATAGCTTATTGTTGTTGCCGTCTAATCTTGAATTTTCTTGATATTTAGTGGCCTCCAAAATCAATACCGGAGCTAGTGGATATCAAAGATCTCAATCTATCTCACGTGATCAAAACCATTTGCAGGTAATTAAAGCAAAATGACAACTACATTAAACAATGAAATGAAAAAAGAAAAAAAAAAAAAAAAAGAGGATAAGAAAGAAGTTTGATGTTTGTTATAAATAGTGACTAGTAGTATTGCCTTTTTTTTAACTTTTAGGCCACTTCATCAGACTGTTATATCAGTGACCTGGTGGGCCAGTGACCTGTAAATCACTAGACCCACAGCAGCTTCCTTTAATTTTTTATTTATTTCCAGCATTGTTATGATAGAAAGAGGTAAATAAGAAAACAAAGAAAGTAAAGAACACCAAATTTAACGTGGAAAAACCCTTCAAATCGAAGGTAAAAACCACGGGATCACAGAGATCCAAACAGCTCCACTATGTCAATAAGAGGGTTATAAATATTCTCCCAAATGGCAACACAACAAGTGCCAAACACGGAGAAACAATAGCGACACCAACAAAAGTAAATCAAGAGAAATCACCCAAAATAGTGCTACTGTTCGGCACTTAAAACCAGATGCTGCGGACCTCCAAATCCGATCTTCACCATTCAAATCAAACATCAAGATGTTAGAAACACTCAGTCAAAATTCCAGCCCAATCCAATGGTGAACGAACTAGAAAATGCGATCTGAAGTTGGCTGGTCGGAGAGTAAAAACTGCAGCAACTAAACTCTCTTTCTCTCTTCTCTCTTTGGTGAAAGCTCTCTCAAAAACCTCTCTTATGTGCTAATGTCTCTCAAAGACAAAACTAATGAGCATGAATAATTTTCTATCAAGTTGTCCTATTTATAGATGATGATTGGCTTTTTCCTAAAGCCAAACCAACTCCAAATAGAAATCAAAATCTGAATCCTTTTACAAATAGGATTGGAAACCAAAAGAGAATAGGATTAGGCCATGGGCCTTTGGCTGGAATATGAGTCACGGCCCAACAAACTCCCCCTCCAGCCAAAGGGCCAAGTGGATCTTCAAGCGGAGGAACTCAGGACAGGCTTCATGCCTGCCAAAGTTCTACAATACTCATGCTTCTCTACAACCACCACTTTCATTAGCATATCAGAAGGATTATCATCAGTGTGTATCTTCTCAACCTCAAATAATCTCTCTTCCACGACCATTCTCATCCAATGATACTTTCTACTAATATGCTTGGATTTAGAATGAAAGATGGAGTGCTTGGTGAGATAAATAGCACTCTGATTATCACAAAAAAAGACGAACCTTGACTACGCAAAATCAAGATCTTTCATAAATTTCTTCATCCAAAGCAATTCTTTGGCACCTTCAGTGATAGCAATATATTCGGCTTCTGTGGTGGATAGAGCTATGCACTTCTGTAGTCTTGATTGCCAAGAAATAGCCCCCCCTGTAAAAGTGATCAAATAACCAGAAGTGGATCTTGAATTATCAAGATTACCTCCCAAATCAGAGTCTGTGTAGCAAACAAGTGTAGGCTTGCCACTACCAAAGTACAACTCCATATCTGCAGTACCCTTCAAATATCTTAGTATCCATTTTACAACATCCCAATGTTCTTTTCCAAGATTAGAAAGAAATCTACTAACAGTACCAACGACATGTGCAATATCTGGTCTAGTGCAAACCATAGGATACATCAAACTACCAACTGCAGAGGAGTAGGGAATATAAGACATCTCTTTCTTCTCTTCGTTAGTAGATGGACTCTGAGTCGTACTCAATTTGAAGTGTTTAGAAAGAGGAGTACTAACCACTTTTGCTTCTGTCATATTGAACCTCTTCAATATCATCTCAATGTACTGCTTTTGGTATAATGATAACTCCTTTTTATCTCTATCTCTATGTATTTGGATGCCTAAAATTTTCTTTGTTGGCCCCAAGTCCTTCATCGTAAACGATTTGCTCAACTCCTTCTTAAGGACTGCAATTCTAGATTTATTTTTGCCAACAATCAACATATCATCCACCTAGAGTACTAAAATAATGAAATCATCATTCGAGAACTTCTGAAAGAATAAACAGTGATTTGAAGAAGTTTTCTTGTATCCTTGTTTTTCAATGACAGATTCAAATTTCAAGTACCATTGTCTTGGAGCTTGTTTCAACCTATACAAACTCTTTCTCAATTTGCAGACATAATTTTCTTTTCCTTTGACTACAAAACCTTCAGGCTACTCCATGTAAATCTCTTCATTTAAATCACCATGAAGAAAACCAGTCTTGACATCCATCTGCTCAATAGCTAAATCTAGACTTGCAGCTAAACCTAGAACCATATGAATAAAAGACATTTTCACGACAAGAGAGAAAATTTCATCAAAGTCTACTCCCTTTCTCTGGACAAAGCCTTTGACAACTAACCTCGCCTTATACCTAGGCACAGAGGTATGTTGCTCTTGCTTAACTCTAAAGATCCATTTGTTTGTTAGAGCTTTCTTACCTTTCGGTAATTCTACTAACTCATATGTGCCATTCTCGTGGAGTGACTTCATCTCATCTTCCATAGCTTCTATCCACTCATCTATGTGAGTATCTTGCATGGCTTCATCATAATCTTCAGGTTCTCCCATGTCAGTCAAAAGTACATACTCATTTGGAGAATAACGAGTTGACTTTTGCTTCTCCTTAGAAGATCTTCTACAAGAGGTTTCAGGAACATCTAAAGTAGTTACCTGAGCAGGAGTTGGTTGTTGATCAACCACAACATCATTAATCGAACCGTCAATAGGTTCTACACCGTCTTGATTATCATCTGCATTATAATCTTGGGTTTTCGCATGTGCAATAGATGCATCAATAATAGGAACTGGATCAACATCAACTAAGCCCTCTTTATTCTGAGAATCCTTTTTCTCAGTCTTGTCAATATCTTTAATAGTTTGGTCTTCAAAGAACATAGCATCACGACTTCTAATAAGCTTCTTATCAATGGGATCATAAAAGCGATATCCAAGCTCATCTTGACCATAACCAATGAAGATGCACTGCTTAGTTTTGATATCCAGTTTTGACCTCTTATCTTTTGGAACATGCACACAAGCTTTAAACCAAAAGACTTTCAAGTGATCATAGGAAACATCCTTAGCAAACCAAACTCATTTTGGAACATCACCATCCAAATCAACTGTAGGAGATAAATTGATAACATAAGAAACAGTATTAAGTGCTTTTGCCCAAAAGGAATTTGGAAGTTTAGCCTCTGAAAGTAAACATCTAACTCTCTTAACTAAAGTTCTATTCATCCTTTCTGCCAAACCATTCAATTGAGGCATCTTGGGTGGAGTTCTCTAGTGACAAATTTCTTGTGATTTGCAATAGTTATCAAAAGGACCAATGTATTCGCCGCCATTGTCAGTGCGAATGCATTTTAGTTTCTTCCCAGTTTGTCTCTCGGATAAGGCTTGAAATTCCTTAAACACATCAAGTACTTGATCTTTAAATTTTAAAGGATATACCCAGAGCTTGCGAGAATGATCATCAATAAAAGTCGCAAAGTAAAGTGCGCCACCTTGTGACTTCACTTTAAAAGGACCACACAAATCATAATGTACTAGCTCCAATAGTTCAGGTTTTCTCGAGGGAGAATGAATGTGAAAAAAAACTCTCTTCTTTTTCCCAGCCAAGCAATGAACATATTTTTTCACCTTTGCTTGTTTCACACCAGCAAGCAAATTCTTCTTAGCCAAACAAGTGATCCCCCTTTCGCTCATATGACTGAGCCTCTTGTGCCATAACTCCGATAAAATATCACTTTCCACGAAATTTACTGAGTCACTGAGGATAGATCCTTACGCCACGTATAAATTAGAATACTTTCTTCCTCGAGCCACAACTAATGCGCCTTTAGTGAGCTTCCACTGGCCATTAAACAAGTCATTATGGTAACTATCATCATCTAGTTGCCCTACAGATATCAAGTTTAGAGAAATGTCTGGAGCATGCTTGACATTCTGAAGGACTAACGTTGTACCAATATTAGTCTTCAAGCAAACCGTGCCAAAGCCAAACACCTTAACCTCACCAGCATTGCCCATCTTCAACACTCCAGAGTTAACAAGAGTATAAGATGAAAAGAAGTCTTTCCTTGATGTGACATGAGATGTAGCCCCAGAATCTACTATCCAACTAGTATCTTGGGATACAATATTGATGACATTTTTATCACAAGCAAAGAGAAGGTCATCTCGGACAACAGCAACAACATTGTTTCTGTTATTTTCTTCTTTCTTTCCTTCTCTAATCTCTTGCTTCAACCTATTGCAATTCCTTTTAATATGTCCTTTCTTTCCACAATGATAACATAAATGACTCTCATACCCTGATCTTGACTTGCTTTTGCTTTTACCTCTATTCTTTGTGTTTCTTGTTTTGTCTCTCCCTCGATTTTCTATAATTAGAACATCTGAGTGTGAGGATGAGCCCTGAGATTTTCTCCTTACTTCTTCATTCAAGACACCACTCTTGGCAAATTCCATAGTCACCTTTCCACCAGGAGCTGAATTTGTTAAAGAAACATGAAGAGTCTCCCAAGAATCTGGTAGAGTATTCAGAAGCAAAAGTCTTTGTATCTCATCGTCAAAATTAACACTCATTCCAGAAAGCTGATCAAGGACACCTTGAAAATTATTTATATGGTCAAGAATAGGATTTCCCTCCTTGTACTTAAAAGTCATCAATTGTTTTATTAGGAACAACTTGTTATTGCCTATTTTTGAAGCATACAGTGTCTCCAACTTTTTCCATAATGTTCTAGCATGTGTCTCATTCACAATATGATTGCGAACATTATCTTCAACCCATTGAATTATATATCCACATACTTTTTGGTGCTCGAAATTCTAATTTTCATCAGTTACATTCTTGGGTTTATGAGCAGCAAAAATGGGAAGATACATTTTCTTCACAAATAGAATATCTTTCATCTTGCTCTTCCATATGTTGTAATTTCTCCCATTTAAACATACCATCTTGCTCATATTCACGTCCATCCAAAAACCCTTGATATACAACCAAGGCTCTTATACCACTTGTTATGACGGAAAGAGGTAAATAAGAAAACAAAGAAAGTAAAGAACACCAAATTTAACGTGGAAAAACCCTTCAAATCGAAGGTAACAACCACAGAATCATAGAGATCCAAACAGCTCCACTATATAAATAAGAGGGTTACAAATATTCTCTCAAATGGCAACACAACAAATGCCAAACACGGAGAAACAATAGCGACACCAACAAAAGTAAATCAAGAGAAATCACCCGAAATAGTGCTACTGTTTGGGACTTAAAACCACATGTTGTGGACCTCTAAATCTGATCTTTACCGTTCAAATCAAACACTAAGATGTTAGAAATACTCAGTCAAAATTTCAGCCCAATCCAACGGTGAACGAGCTAGAAAACGCGATCTGAAGTTGGCTGGTCAGAGAGTAAAAACTGTAGCAACTAAACTCTCTTTCTCTCTTCTCTCTTTGGTGAAAGCTCTCTCAAAAACCTCTCTTATGTGCTAATGTCTCTCAAAGACAAAACTAATGAGCATGAATAATTCTCTCTCAAATTGTCCTATTTATAGATGATGAGTGGTGCTTTTTCCTAAAGCCAAACCAACTCCAAATAGGAATAGAAAATCCAAATCCTTTTCCAAATAAGATTGGAAACCAAAAGAGAATAGGATTAGGACATGGGCCTTTGGCTGAAATATGGGCTACAACCCAACACATTTCTCTATACTTCTTCTCCATTTCTTATCCATGTTTGAGTCAAACTTTTCTCTGCTTCTTCTCCATATTTGAGTTAAACCTTTCTCTTTCAATTCCTTGTTTTATTGAATAAGTTATAGAAGTTATCTATTCATTGTACAAAAGATGAATAAGGATTCAGTAAGAGTAAATTTATATTGGGGTAGTCATATTTTATATAAAGTCGGTTCTGTAAGATATAGTCGACCGCCTGTAGTTGTGCAAGTGTATCCATTATTTCTTAAATATGAGCAATTTCAACGTCTACTAAGGGAAAAAAAGTGGGTATAAGTAATTCGAATGACATAGTGGTTAGTCAAGTTATGTATATCATTTGAGTTCCTATCAAATCCTCCAACTGTTTGTTGTTAGACTATACCCCTTGAAGAACCAACATTCAAATTTGGTAAGTATGTAGTATCATAGAGATCAAACTCATTGTCGGTGGGTTCTTGAACAATAGGACAACGTTCAATTGACACATGTGTGCTAAGACTCGTTAAGTTAATGCGATTATCAAAAATTTCAACAGTACGGAGAAATAAAGATAAATGATCATCATTCCAAATACAAGTCTCACCGTACATTGTAACTCCATTGACTGTAAAAGACGTTGGATATCGTTCGGTGATAACCACCACGTCTTCCGAATTACAATTTTGTTCCTTAGTAGACGTTGCAATCGCTCATATTTAAGAGATAATGGATACACTTGCACAACTACAGGCGGTTCACTATATCTTACAGAACCAGTTTCATATAAAACATGACCACCCCAATATAAATTTACTCTTACTGAATCCTCATTCATCCTTTATACAACGAAAAGATAACTAACTTATTCAATAAAACAAGAAATTGAAAGAGAAATGTTTAACTCAAACAAAAAGAAGAAACTTATATTGAGAAAGACTGAGAATAATAAAAAAAATTAAAGGAAGAAGCTGGTGGGCCTTTTGGCAACATTCATTGTCCCCTTTTGGTATTTTTGCTTCAAAAATTAGTCCTTTCAGCTCCGGACTCACTACAAACACATAAAACTCATCAAAAAATAATCAAAGCTATCAACTATCATTAGAAGTGAATTTGTTTCTTTTGCTTCTGATTCAAAATTGGGAATCCCATTAAGTGGTCGCTGTAAATATAATTCGGTTTCTAAGTGTTCCACAGAGAACGCTAACATTAGATATAACTGTCCAATATCACTTAGGAGACAAGTTTGAAATTTTTTAAAAATTATAAATATTAAGATTTCTATCTGAAAATAACTAATAAATATTTAGTAAAAATTATCTACTAAAAAGAATGAAGTTGGAAAGATAATTAATGAGGCCGAGAGATATGATTTTCCTAATTATCACAATCCTTCTTGCTACATTATCTATAACCTTGCCAATTTCTTTTCTACTGATCGTGAGCACTCAACTCATCGTAATTCTCTCTAGAGCAACCACAATAATTACTAGACGTATTCTCTCGAACTGCTCTATCAAGTAATTTCTTGTAGCTCATATGGCCTTGTCAAAGTTTCGTAATCTCTAATTCAGTTTTTAAACCAGCTACCATATTGATCTTTCATATACCTAGGAAATAACGTTATTCAACAACTACCTAAATATGCATTCTCTATCGGGCAACACATAATAAATAGGCACGGTTAATCAATGGTCATTCAATCAACCGAAATAATCACATATTTGAACAAGCAGAGAAATTCAAAGGCTCATATATATAAAAAGTAACAAAAAATCATCCTATAAGAGATTCCATCAAACCTAGAGTGGAAATCTAGCTACTCATAATATTATTTTTCAGTAGAGAGTATTCCACATTCAAAGAAAATATCTACCAAATGAAATGAAAATATAGAAAAAAATTATTATGTGTCTCATCCAATTGATATTGATTGTGTAATTTTTTTTTTTTAAAAAATAAATTGATGGACATAAATTTTATATTTTTAACCCATTTTTTTGTGTGAAATAAAAAAGTCTCACATAACTAGTGTCAGTTATGTGAGCTACAAAATAAATTTAGATATAATTTAAGTGTATTTTTATATATTTTCCCTTATTTATTTTTTTCAATTATATCCTTATCATCAAATAATTATCAGACTATTACTACTCAAGTATAGAGTTGGAAATATAATTAATATAAATAATTTAATAAAATAAATATTTTGCAAGTGAAGTGCAAAAGTCAAAAAGAAAAGCAGAAAGTAAAAGTGTGCAATCACTGAAGGATAAAGACAAAGTGCTACTCTTTACACGTATGAGACTTGGATCTAACAAATGCAAGGGAAATTTCTTCGAATGACCAGAAAAAGAGTGGAGTACTTTAATTATGTGAAGACCTCAAAAAGAAAGGAAAATGAGTTCTAGAGAAATGTCTATCGACACAACCATGGGAGATTCAGATTTCTTTTTCTCTGATACAAATGCAATCATCTATGGTACTTCTGATTATTCAGAGCGGGATGAAAGCTTAATTTCAGATCCTAATATTCCTAATTCGTCTTCAACAAGTGAACACGAATACCAGCATCAGCAGATATCGACTGCTATCGATGGTGGGACTAGTGATTCGATTGTATCATCATGCGCATCTTCCAGTTGGTTTAAGAATAATAATGAGCAAAATGTTGAGCATCAAGAGATTAAGATATTTAATGTTGATTTCAGGGCACTTTCCAAGGTTACCATTCACAATATTATAGTAACAAAAGTTATTTGTGTGTGAGTTCATTTCGCTGTGTCATTTATAATAAAATTTTCTTTTCTTTCTTTTTCCTTTAGGTATCTTATGTCCAACCGACAGACAAGTCAAAATTTATTGATAACCTGACGGCTACAGAGTTTCAAACGCCAACTAGTCGGCCGTTACTCGAAAATGATGTTACCCATCAAAGTCAAATGAATCATACAAATTATCTAGATTTGTTTCCTTTATTAGATGTTTCTTCAGAAAGTTTGATGCCTGTAACGGGTATTTCAGGTTATCGTAATTGTCGTTATTTCTCCTCTTCCCGGTTCAGATGGACTACTTCACTTCATGCCCGGTTTGTTCATGCTGTGGAACTTCTTGGTGGCCATGAAAGTAAATTCCAATTCCTTATCCTGATTTTTTTTTTTCTTTCAAAATAAATTCTTCTTTTAGCTGATTTGTTCACATGCTACACATTAGGCTTTAGGGAGAGAACATAATCGGAGGAAATTTTAGAATTTAATTTGGGGGGTCAAATTGGCTGGGTGGTCAAAAGATAGGTTGAGTCGATAAATTGGATGGTTCAATGACCACCTAAAGGTTACTTTGAATTGAAATGAGTTGGAGCAAAATAAGCTAAATAATAGATCATAACCCCATTCGTTGAACTCTTATCAAGTTTTAATTTCTTTATTTATATTCCTAAATTTGTTTATTTACCTGATAATTTTTTTTTCTTATTATGACTTTATATAACATATTAAATTAAAAAAATATTTTTTCAAAAAGTATTTTGACAAGGTTTTTAATTACAGATCAATTTGAATTACACATCAACCAACTTTTAGATCGGTTGAATTGAATAAGTCAAAATGAATTAAGTTAACAAATAGATTGATCATGAACATGCCCAAACTTGAACAAATTAGACAGATCGTATTTGATGGATGAATTTTACCACCCTAGATTTAACCTTTATTTTCTCAATCAAAAGTTTACTGAATTTTCGTATTTCTTTTTGTTCTTCCTTCAAAAAATTGTTGGATTCAGTTGAAATTATTACTGATTAAATATATATTGGATGCATACGCCTCTTTTAATAATATTAAAGGTCCTAATATTGGATTTTCTTGATTTCTAGGGGCTACTCCTAAATCAATCCTGGAGCTTATGGATATCAAAGATCTCAATCTAGCTCATGTCAAAACACATTTGCAGGTAATTAATTAAAGAAAAAGAAAAACTAATTAAACAATGAAATGGGGGGAAAAAGCAAAAAGAAAGAAGTCTGAATTATTTGTTATAAACAGTAAACTATTTCTTAAGGTAACTTCATCGTATCGTGTAATCAATAGTTCAAAAAGATAGAAATTAGTGATGTTCAAAATTCGTAGATAAACAACAAAGTCTGTCACTAATACTACTTAGCAATGGATTATCAAATTTTTTGAACAATTTAGCGGCGAAATTCATAGATAATTACAGTTATTTTTAGTGAATATATTATATACTATATACTACTTGAATTCGTTAAATTATACCCCTAAAATTCCAAAATGCAAAATGACTCCATACATTTCCACATATCTCAACTTTCTTCTTTCTTTTTCTTTGGCAACATTTTATGCCAAGAATATGTGTAGTGTATATGTTAGAGAAGAGATCTGAGTGTAATGTACCACTAAGAAAATTAAAGGAATTAGCGACAGAAAATTCTGTAATGAAATAACAAAATTTGTTGCTGCTATTATTTAGCCACAGATTAATGACATATTATTAAAAAATTATGTTAGCTATGAAAGATTTAGCAATAGATTAGCGATAAAGTTAATAGCTAATTTCAGTTTTTTATTTTATTTTTGTATTGGTGATGGTTATAAAAATCTCTTTATATTTTTTAAATAGTTTTCTAAATGATTTTCCACTGCAGATGTATCGCACCATTAAAAATGATGGTGAAATACAAATTTGAAGGGACTTGAATAGAGATTTGAAAGAAGAGTTGCAGTAATTTTGATACAAGAGAGAATTGACGTTGAGTAGAAACTTTGTTTTTTAGATTTGATTTGTTTTTTGGTGTTTGATTTTGTTAAATTGACTGTGGATTTCTCCAATTTATATTATCCTATCGACAAGGAGCATTCTAGACATTCTACATATTTTTTTTATTCATTAAAATCTAGAATATTTTTCTTTCAATTTAATTCTTGTAATATTTAATTAAGTATATTCAAATACTATAAAAATGGTTAAAGCTATTATGGCTTAAAAACATTTGAAATAAAACAATCCAAACAGGCTCCTAGCCTTGCCTCTTGAAAGGCTATTCATTTCACATTTGTAGTAGAGAAAATGCATAAAATCCACTTTGAACTTGTCCAGTAAATTTACTTTAGCAAATACCACTCATATGGCAGTCATGACAAACATTGTAGAGATAAGATCTGCATACACTCTATTCTCCCAAGACCCTACTTGTGTGACTATACCGGATATGTTCTTGTTGGATTTAGAAATAAAACAATTGAAATTGAGAGAATCATGAGCTACAATAGTACTTCTTTTTTTTTTTTTTTTTTTTTTTTTCTGGTCCAAAAGATTTAACTTATGTTAACTAGAAAGAAACTTTAAAGAGAGGAGTAGAAACTGATGCTAACAGCTTGTAGCAGTACAATACTGAAAATAACACAAGTTAAAGTTCCCTAATCAATATAGTGCAAAAATTTACCCATTAATAGAGCTAATAAAGAATTCAAGTTAGAGACAAAAAAAAACTAGGTGATTTCTTTCATCTGTCCTAGTCTTGGTGGATAGAGTTATCTAATACCTGTTGCCGGTAGGAGGTGACAACACTGATAGGTATTTTGTGAAATTAGTCGAGTGCTCGAAAATTGGCTCGGACACCACAAGTGTCCAAAAAAAAAAAAAAAAAAAAAAAAAAGAGAGAGAGAGCTCATAATGTCTCATAATGTCAAGGAAACTGCATGCAAAGTAGTGAATAGTAAAAGTAAAATAGGCATGCAAAGTAGTGAATCGTAACAGAAGATTTGTAACTACATAATGTATACCATTATTGGTGACTACACAGAATGTAGCTCTGTTATGAAAGAAACTAGACTAGTAAATCTAACATATGCTTATGATTTATATGAGTTATACAACTGATCAGCTGCAATAAGTAGTCAAAGAAAGAGAGGAAGCGAACCTTGTTGTTCGCTAGCTCCAAAGCATCTTCAATCTGCGTAGAGATAATATTGTTGTCACAAAGATCCAATTTGCGACGTTGGTTAACTACTGAAAGTAAGCATCTCTAAATGATTGTTTGAGGATCAAAGTGAATATTACTCCCCAAAATCCAACAATGAAACCACTTGTCACGGATACATAACCCAAACGATAGAATATTATCGTCTTCATCAAGATTGTTGATTCTGTTATGATCAGCAACAGGGCATTTTGCAAGTGTTGGACCACAAAGATAGTTGTTTCCTGCATATGATGATGGATTAAAACTCTGCAGTTGAGTGCTCTAAGGAATTTCTCCAGACAAATTGTTACTCGACAAGTCTAAGACGCTTAGGAAATTTAATTGAGCAAGACTTGTGGGAATTCTGCCTGTGAGCTGATTTTGAGATAGATCAAGGGACTAACTTCCCCATCTTCTCAATTCCTTTTATGATATTTCCTGTTAAATTGTTTTTCGAGAGGTTTCGTGAAAGTAGTCCATCCAATTGAGTGATTTCTTCAAGAACTCTTCCAACTAACTTGTTAGTAGAAAAATCGATGATCTTCAACAACTCGAATGTTTTTTTTTTTAGTAAACAATGTGAATACCATTAAACCAACAAGAAAATTCATAAGTACAATCTCAAGAGCACCCTTCCTATCTCCACTAGAAGTGTCAGGCCTCAACAGAACAGGAAAACAGATAAAGAAATAATCTCTGAGAAAAACTCCTACTCCTATTAGCCTTGCGAGATAATTTGAAAATATCTATTCTAGCTACCACTCCAGCTTTAATCCTTGCAACTGCATCACTAGGACTGATGGTGATCCCTTTAAACAACCTCCAATTTCTAGCACGCCAAGTACAATACACCATTCCACTATTTAGTGCTGCAACAATCTCCTTCATAAATTTTCTCCAATGCCTTCTCTTCACAGCTTCTAGCATTTGCTTGACCTCTCCATCAGGTAGTTGAATACCTGCCCAATGTAGTACTGCAACTCTCACTGTACAGAACCAATTGCATGCAATAAACAGATGGTGATTTATTTCAGGAGCTTGGCTATCACATAAGCAACATGTAGCATCTTCAACATGAATATTCATATGGATCAATCTCTCCTTTGTTAATAACCTTCTGTGCATAGCCAGCCAGAGAATGAACCTTTGCTTAGGAGGTGAAACTGTATTCCATACAAGATCAGTTGTTGCCAAGCTCACTTGAGTGCCTGACATAGCTTGATAGCTCTTTGTGATGGAATAGGACCCTCCTGCAGTGAGAATATATCTATCTTGCACATACCAACAACTCATAATTTCTTTAAGGGACATCAATTTCCTCCAATACCACCTGCTATCCTGTGGAGCCTTATGAATCAACCCGAGTGTTTTACTGTACACAAATTCACTGCTTTTCCATCAAACTAATACATCTCCCATGTACACTCCGCCACGATGGTAAGAGCCATCGTATGCTTCAAAATAAAAAGAATGCTTGTGCCTGAACTATTACTCTGAAGCAAAGATATGATATTGTTGAGACATCGTGGGATTTCACCTGATAAGCCATTCTGAGAAAGATCCAAAATGTGGACTTGATTCAGATGGCACAAATTTGCAGGTGTGCTTCCATTGAATTGTTGACTCTGAAACATAGGACAACCAAGTTCGTTAAGTGTGAGCCAATCCATGATGGGATTTTTCCGCTCAACTTATTTTCGCCCACATCTAAGATTATCAATTCTCTGCAGTTTTTCAAAAAGGTAGGTAGAGCACCAGTGAAATTGTTGTTCCGCAGCTGTAGAGATTTGATAGAAAACAAAACCAATGGAACTGGGAATTTTACCATATGGATTGTTGTTGGTTAGATTAAGAATGACTAGTTCATCAAATCCCATCCAACAATCGGGAAGTTCTTCTGAAAGTAGGTTATTTGAGAGGCCAATGGAGCTGAACCAAGGGTTGGCAATTGTGCAGCCCGGTGCACTAAAGCTACCGCTATGCGCAGTGTTCGGAGAAGGGCCCCACCACAAGGGTGTATTGTACGCAGCCTTACCTTGCATTTCTGCCAGAGGCTGTTTCCAAGGCTTGAATCCGTGACCTCCTGGTCACATGACACCAACTTTACCAGTTGGCAATTGTGCATAGGAAAGAAATAGACCCGACAAATTTGTTTTTGGAGAGGTGCAATGATGTCAAATTGGAAGGAAATGATGCCACTAAACTCGAGAAATTATTTGAACTAAAATCCATCCTTAGAAAACCAGAATTCGTTGATGCTACAAACTTGGAGGACAAATCAGGCACCTCTCCGGTTATTTGGTTATTGGAGATGTTGAAGTATCCTAATTTAGGAGAAAGATCCCAAAACCAGTTAGGTGATGCGTCTGATATATCAGCAAAACAGATATAAAGTTTTGGGTAACTCTTCTGACTTCGCAGCCACTGAGGGAAATGATGTCCTAGTTCACAATGGGAGAGTCTAATGATATCTTGTTGAAGATAATACTAGATTGGTTCATTGGACCGGGTTGTTTTACCTGTTTCATTCCACTGATGGTTTCGCTACTGCATTACACGACTTTGAGCCAACCTTAACACATTAGTTTGGCTCATATTCGTAAAAACCCTTGTAGCTATTATTCCCTCATTATACCCTAGGCAAATCTTTAGTATATATCTCTAAAGATATTATTGTATATTCTCTAGTATCTTGTACCTTATTTAGGATTATATCCTACCTTATTTAAGAGATCTCTTTATTATTTTGTACCTTATTTAGGAGTCCTTAAGTCGGTTTAGTGTTGGTTTCATTTTAGGGTTGCTTGGTTCCTTTACTTGTATATATAGGACACTGTACAAAGCCATTATTCATTTAAGAAAAAGGAGAAGAAATTTTTTTGCAATTTCTTTCAATTCTTACATGGTATCAGAGTAAGGTTGATTTCAATCATCTTTTAATTTTCGTTTTTTGTTTTCAATCACCTTGTTTCAAATTCTCATTTTTTTTCATCATGACCAATACTGCTCAACACTCTGATGGAACAGCAAAGACAACACTGGTCGATGGTGCTGTTCCAATTACTCTTCTACAATTAAGATAGTTGATCAAAGTCACCCTTACTATCTTCATCCCTCGGATTACCCAGGGATGAATCTAGTTTCCACTACTTTTGATCGCAATGGTTATGGAGGTTGGAGGAGGTCAATAATAATAGCTCTTTCAGCCAAGAACAAATTGGGATTCACTGATGGATCATTGGATGCTCCTTCCCCAGATTCCAATATGCACAGTGCTTGGAACAGGTTTAACGACATGGTGCTGTCATGGCTACTGAACACCCTCTCTAAGGAAATTACAGAAAGTGTGTTGTATTCTAGCAGTGCAAAGGATTTGTGGAAGGACCTTGAAGAAAGATTTGGTCAGATGAATGGAGCCAAGTTATTTCAACTTCAAAAACAGTTAAGTGAAATCACTTAGGTAAACACAAGTGTTTTAACTTATTTCACTAAACCCAAAAGCTTATGGGATGAGTTAGATGCCTTGAATATATTTTCTGTTTTCCCTTGCATTTATGAGTGTGGTGCTAAGGAAAAGGGACGAAAAGAACCCCAAGATGAAAGATTGTTGCAATTTTTGGTGGGATTGAATAATGCTTTCATAGGTGTGAGAAGCAATATATTGTTGTCTTCTCCCTTGCCTTCTATTGGGCAGGCTTATTCACTCATAATTTAGGATGAGAAACAAAGGGAAATTCATGTTCCAATAGTCTATCCTGGTGATTCATCATCTTTTCTTTCCTCTAATCAACTAGGAGGAAGGAAATTCAATGATTACAAGGCACAGAAGTTTGTTTTTTATCCTAAGAAAAGTAATCTAATTTGTAGTTACTGTAAAAAGATAGGTCATACAGTGGACAAATATTACAAAATTCATGGGTTTTCTACTGATTTCAAATTCATAAAGCAGAGAAAATTTCAAGGTAATGCTCAAGCCAACAACAGTTTCAACACTGCTGAGGAACATGTAGGCAGCAATGGTCCAAACATCAGGTCCTTGACTTAGAAAAATGTGAGAAAATTGTTGGAGCTTCTTCAACAAATTAATACTGCAAAACAAGATGGGAATACTCCTGAAGTTTCTACCAGCATGAGTTTTGCAGGTAAGGCTAAGTTTTTCAATTCTTATGCATACTTAGTTAACATTAACAATAATTCTTGGATATTAGATAGTGGAGCTACTCAGCATATGACTCACAATAAATCAATTATGTTAAATCTTAAAACTTTACCTAGAGCTCTCATGGTGAGACTTCCTAATTCATACAAAGTGAGGGTAACCTATTCAGGAACAATCTGTGCATTACCAAATCTTATATTGTACAATGTCTTATATATACCTTCTTTCAAGTTCAATCTCTTATCTATACAGAAATTATGTAAATAACTCAATAATTATATGTAATTTACTCCTACTTCTTGTTTTATATTTCAGGGCCCTTCTCTAAGGAGCTCACTGGAAATTGATAGAGAAAAAGGAGGGGTCTACATACTCAAATCAAGGCAGTCAGATATTCTTTCAAATGCTCCAGTCAAGAAAATCTCAAGTCCTAGTTTAGGTTTCAATTCAGTTTTTAGTAATAGTATTTCCAATTTTAATTCAGGTTCTAGTTCATGTTTTGTTTTGTTAGATTCCAAAATAAAGGAGAAATTGTGGCATTATAGATTGGGGCATATGCCTTTAAGTAATATGAAAAGTGTTCCATTTCATTCTATCTCTTCTTGTCAGAATTTTGATGTTCCTTGTGTGATTTGTCCTATGGCAAGACAAGTCAAACTACCTTTTCCTACAAGTAACATTTCAACAAAAGGTATTTTTGAGTTAATACATATTGACACTTGGGGACCATATAAAGTACCAACACATGATGGGTATAAATTCTTTCTTACCATTGTGGATGATTTTAGTAGAGGAACATGAACTTTCTTATCAAGCAATAAATCAACTGCTTTTACAGTCCTCAAATCTTTCTTAACTATGGTCGAAAGACAATTTCAAACCAAGGTCAAAATAGTGAGACTTGACAATGCTCTTGAGTTAGGAAGTGACACAACATAGTCAGAATATTCTATTTCTAAAGGAATTCAACATCAAACTTCATATGTATCTACTCCACAATAAAATGGTGCAGTGGAAAGAAAATATAGATATTTGTTAGAGACATCTAGGGCTCTTTTGTACTAGTCACATCTACCAATTCAATATTGGGGTGAATTTCTTTTGGCTGCAACTTATCTAATCAATAGATTTCCTTTAAAAATTCTAAACAATAAAACACCTTTTGAAGTCCTTTTCGAGACCATTCCTAACTATTCTAATCTCAAATGTTTTGGATGTTTTTGTTTTGTCTCCACTCTATCCTCTCAAAGATCTAAATTGGGCCAAGGGCTACTGCATGTATCTTTTTGGGATATCCACATGGGAAGAAAGGTTACAAATTTTTGATTCTTGATACTAAGAAAATCATTATTTCTAGAGATGTTGTGTTTCATGAAAATGTCTTTCCTTTCTCTTCTTCTAAATCTAATGGTTCCTACTTCCCAGTTCATACATCAATCCCAGCTACTGATTATGGGGATTATGTTGACACCTATCAAAGCATCCCATTTCCCTCATCTATCACTCTTACTTTGCCTTATGCATCCACCACTGTGGACCAAGTACAATCTCTTGTTCCTCCTACTGTCATGAACCAGGTACATCTTTCTGTTTCTTCTACAAATAATGTTTCTTCACTTAAGAGATCAACTCGAAAATATAAAATTCCTAGTCATCTAGAAGACTATATTTCCATCTCTGTGCACCTAGCTGATGTTAGCTCTTCTTCTTTCTCATCTTCTATCTCCCCAGTCTCTCTTTCTGTCATAAATCTGTCTTCTAATAATCAACATATGTAGAACTTTTTGTCTAGTATTCAAGAACCTTCCAATTATAATCAACCTGTATTGCATAAGGGTTGGAAAGAAACTATGGACAAAAAGGTTCTTGAATGAAACAACACTTGGGACATGGTCCAACTATCCCTCGAAAAAAAGCTTTGCCTTGTAAGTGGGTTTACAAAGTCAAACAACACAGTGATGGCAACATTAAAATATTAAATGCTAGGTTAGTGATTAGAGGAGACATACAAAGGGAAGGTATTGATTTTAATGAGACTTTTTCTCCTGTTGTCAAAATTACTACTATCCGATGTCTTCTAGCTACAACTGTCAAAAAGGGTTAGGGGCTCTATCAATTGGATGTTAATAATGCATTTTTACATGGAGATCTCCATGAGGAGGTGTCACGACCCAGTCCATCGGGTCTTGCCGGGCACCTACATACATCTACCCCAGATAGGAGAGCCCTGAATAACCCACCATTCACTCAATGCGGAAATTACTATAATATTCACTTAATTAATTTGTGTTTGCCGTATGAATAACTAACCAATAGTTGAAATGTGATTACTCAATCAACTCATCCCATGACTTGTTTTAATACATCAGATATAAAAAGTAAATGCAGAAAATAACTATAAATAATTCCCCAGAACCTAGCCTAAACCGGTACAAGAGCACTAGACAAGAAGTAGGGACATCCATGATGCAACATCCATGCAGAATAGAGATGAAAGGAGTTGCTACTGAGTGATCGACATCGCTGTTATAGAAACTCTAACTAACCTTTACATGGTTATACCCTTAAAATTGGAGATATAGTAAGTGTAGCATCAGTACAACCACACGTACTGGTAAGCATCATCGGCCGATCAGGGTTAGAAAAAAATAACATCAATAATAAATAGAGAGAAATTATAACATCAAGTAAGGTTCTGGTTTCGAATCCCAATTAAACAACTCCTAGCACCCCATATTTAGCATCTCTGTGGCCTACACTTAGCATATCGAACATAATAATATAGAATTACACTCAAAACATATTCATGAATGCATGTATGCAAGATGTGCGCATCATCTCTCCTTATCCCTTCTCATCCGTCTCATCAACATCAACCATATCAAATTGTACCGGCGTGGTACCCGATCCATATCACAATATATCATATATATACCGGTGTGGTACCTAACCCATATCACAACATATTAGATATGTACCGGCGTGGTACCCGACCCATCATCACACAATGTCATCCCAATGCAAATAAATGCGTGCATGAAATTAATGAGTAATAATTCATGAAAAAAATAATCACGATGTTCAGTTCACAACCCAACACGGGTTAATTCAGTCTAATGTTACATCAACCGTCTAAATCATTTAATTAGTGATATTAGTCTTCACTTATA
Organism: Capsicum rhomboideum; assembly: GCA_031232105.1. Classification (NCBI taxonomy): domain Eukaryota; kingdom Viridiplantae; phylum Streptophyta; class Magnoliopsida; order Solanales; family Solanaceae; genus Capsicum; species Capsicum rhomboideum. The sequence continues at coordinate 158,086,517 of CP124714.1, forward strand.
TATTCACAACCATGACTCACCATACATCCCTACGGGGCTGTCGTAACCTAAGTTCACATTATCACACACTTTCTCTCTAACCAAATCCCAATTTCAAGTTTTTCACATTACCTTCTAAGCTTTTCTAACTACTTCGAATGGAAATTCTATTCTTTACTTCATAATATTTCTCTTTTTTGTTAACTCATCAGTCACGGGATTCAATTACACGAATTATAGATCTCGGCTTACCATGCCTCACCCTTTAGCCACTTCCCTTCATGTAATTCGAACATTTATGACATTTATGTTTTAATTGAGTTACCTTAATTTCCTCCTCCTGCCCCTCACTGTATCATCGAACTCCTCACTAATCTCAGAGGCCTTGGAAGATATTAAGCTATGTTCGATCGCTCCACCATTCTATCCGCCTCTTATCACAATCAAAACATTAATATAATGTAAAATAATTTATCATATTTGAGCCTAACCAAATTTTTAAACGTGTCCATCCATCCAACTCTGTGCCCGAAGGCCTAATGCATGATACTCTCAACATCACTATTAACGTTAGATGTATCAAGCCTAAGTCTAGTTGCAACAAAGTAAACCATAACTTACCTCTTAGGCGAAATATGTTGCTACGGAGGGGAGTGAGCTGTCCCACGTGTGCTAAGAGTATTCCCATGTCAAGTTCCCTCTGGGTGTGCCTCAAAACTGCTCTCATGAACCCTGGCCTTTGAAATCTCATGGTTGGAGGGATAGGGTCTTTTAGCATTTTTTTTGGAGAAAATGGGTGACCTGGGGAAATAAAGAGAAAGAGCATTTTTAAAAATTCCTCGGCTGAGCTACTGCTTCTTATCACTGCAGTGGTTTCCCAACTGTTATAGCTATTACTGGCAGTCTAGCCCAGTCCATTATTGGACCTTTTAGCCCAATTTTCTCAGGCCCCAATTTTTCTGCCCGATTTAATTTTTCCCGGGTGTCTATTTTGAGCCCATTATTCATCGTAGATTATTTTTGGGGTGTTTTTACACGTAACGATGGTTTGAGTCGTTACAGAATGTCTACATGGAGTTCCTTGATGGATCAGTTCCACTATCACCATCTTATATTTGCAAGCTTAAAAAGTCTATTTATGGACTTTGTCAAGCTTCTAGGCAATGGTAATCAAGGCTCACGACAACTTTTAATTTTAAAAGGTTCACTCATTTTTTTAATGATTATTCTTTGTTTGTGAAGAAGTCTAACTCCTCTATTTCAATAGTAGTAGTATATGTCGATGACATTGTTTTAATAGGTAATGATGTCACAGAACTGAATTCATTGAAGCTATTTTTACATAAGGCGTTTAGAATAAAGGATTTGGGGAACTTGCATATTTTCTTAGGCATGGAGGTATTAAGAGAACCTCATGGCATCATACTTTCACAACTAAAGTTCACTGTTGATCTCTTAAAGGAATTTTATGTCACATATATGTCACCCATTTCATCCCTTCTTGATCCAACAGTAAAGCTACATCTTAATGAGGGGGATCCTATTCCTAATCCCACTGTTTATAGGCATTTTCTTGGTAAGTTGAACTACCTCACTCATACAAGGTTGGATCTTGCCTTCACTGTACAACATCTTAGCCAATACATGTAAGATCCTCATTTGCCTCATCTCACTGCTGCATTACAGGTTCTTCGTTACTTATCAAAGGAACTGTTTTTGGGCCTTTTTCTCAATGCATCTTTTTTTATTTGAGTTGCTCGCTTTTTGTGACTTGGATTGGGGTATATGCCCAAATTCAAGGAAATCCATTAATAGATTTTATATATCACTTGGGGGTTCTCCAATCTCTTGAAAGTTGAAGAAACAAACCTCTATTTATCTTAGCTCCGCAGAGGCTGAGTATCATTTCATGAGACGCGTCGTGGCATCGCTCACATGGTTGGTTCGTCTCTTTAAGGATCTTTATATTCCAATACCATTGTCTGTGCCTCTTCATTCAAATAGTTAGACATCAATACATATTAATAATAACCTTGTGTTTCACGAGAGAACACAACATGTTCAGCTCGATTGCCATTTTGTTCGACAAAAGTTATTAGATGGACTTATTTCACTTTCATTTGTTTGATCTTCCTCTCAATTAGCTGATCTCTTCATAAAATCACTCACCGGTCCTCTTTATCATATTATTTTGGGCAGATTGGGTATCCGTTCGTCCCCTCCACCTTGAGGAGGGATGTTGAAGATAAAATTAGATTGGTTCATTAGACCGGCTTGGTTTATCTGTTTCATTCCACTTATGGTTTCGCTGCTACAGTACACTACTTTGGTCCAACCTTAACACATTAGTTTGAATCATATTTGGAAAAACCCTTGTAGATATTATTCCCTCTTTACACCCTAGGTAAATCTTTAGTACACATCTCTAAAGATATTATTGTATATTCTCTAGTATCTTATACCTTATTTAGGACCGTATCCTACCTTATTTAGGAGATCTTTTTATTGTTTTGTACCTTATTTAGGAGTGCTTAAGACGGTTTAGTGTTGGTTTCATTTTAGGGTTGTTTGATTCCTTTACTTGTATATATAGAACATTGTACAAAGTCATTATTCAATCAAGAAAAGGAGAAAAAGATTCTGTAATTCTTTTTGGATTTCTTTTCCGCAATTTCTTTCAATTCTTACATATCTAATTCAAAAGGAGGAAGCCAATTGGGTCCCAAATGAAAAGAGAACGAGTTATATGACAAGTCCAACTCTTTTAATTTGGGAAAGTTTGCAAGATGTGATTCTATGATTGGACCATCCAACAAATTTAAACTGACATCCAATGTTTCAAGTTTTGAAAGTTGTCCCATACTTTGGGGTAACCTCCCTTTGATATGGTTATTGCTCAGCCGCAACTTTTTCAATGCTAAAATGTTTTTATGTTTGGAAAAGGTCCTGTAATTTGATTCCAAGATGAATCGAGAAATTTGATCATGGAAGTCTGCCTATAGCTTTATGGGAAAGATCCATTCAGTTGATTCAATGAACCACTGTGATGATTATCAGATACACTCAATTCTTCAACTGATTTTTCTACTTTACCATACAAGCTCAAACCAATACAGGAAATGATTAGTTCAAATTATTGTATGATAAATAAAGGCTTTTTAAGTGACTCAAATTCTCAAAAGAATTGGGCAATCCACCATCTAGAATATTTCCTGCTATGCCAATAACCTCCAGATATTTCATGTACCCAAAGGCTTCAGGGATGGGACCTGCTAAACGGTTAGAAGATAGATCTATGATAGTAAATCTCGTACTCAAATTGAACAAACATCAAAATGTTGTAGAGGGAAGCATGTTTAGCTGGAGGTAGAGACTGAAAAACAAACGGGAAGAGAAATTGGATGACAGATGAGATGTTGAAAAGATTAGATCAGGGAGGTCACAAGCTCCTAGATTTAATCTTTTGAGAGAAAGGGACTTACTTATTTGTTGTAACCAATTGACGGTCTTGATATGAACGTCATAAAGGTCTAGGCCACGTAAACAAGCAAGGCAAGGAAGCTACTCAAGGTTCTGTTCTACTAGATCGAAGTTCAAGCTCAGGTCAAGTATCTGCAAATGGGTAAGGTTTCCAAGAGAGTAAGGAATTTCACTTGACAACTTAGCATGTTGAAGATTAAGGTATTCTAGTCTTGGAAAAGAACCAATGAAACCTGATATTCGACTTCCACCAAAATCAATATTACTCAGGTCTAAGTACTTCAGATGTTGCAATTCAAGCAATGAAGGAGTAATATTACCTTTTAAGTATTGATGACTTTCATAGAAGTATATAGGTTGCAGAGTGTTTGAATATCAAGAACCACAACATGACATGTTATATTGCTACATTTCACACCCTTCCAGCTGCAACATTCTTTTCTCATCTTCTTTCCCCTATGACTAGAGGATACCGGAGTTATCTATCAGACCTTGCTTAAACTCGAGAAGAGCTTGCTTCTTCCTCTCAATGCACAAAGTTTTACGAGCATCCATTTCTGAACTTGTTACAACAAGAAGTCCTATGAACACTGAAAATATAATATTGAAAAGTAAAAATCTATCACTTTTCATCTTTTTTTTTCACAAAGTCAATCTAGATGTAGAAGATATATCGGAAAAAGCAATACTCTAAGTGATTTATGATTACCATAAATTGTTACAAATATATATAGTGTCATTGCTTAGTGTCTAAGAATTTTTTTTAGCAAAGTTATCTCTTCAACAGCAAAGTAAAGTGACTTGAATAAGATTGGGTGATGACAACACCAATTATTTTTAATCTGTGCTTAAGCATAGAAGACTCAGGCTAGCAACAACTCAGCTGAAGGATGACTCTGATAACTGGCAGACAAACCTTGATAAGATTGCACAAATCTTTGTACTTTATTACAAGAATCTTTTAGGCCAAAAATAATCATTTAGAGTGCAAGCACATGATGGGGTCCTGTTCTGACTGTAGATCATCAATTGAAATTACTGGTTCCTTTTACTGAAAAAGATTTGAAAAATGCTATGTTCAAGATTGATAAGATTAAGAGCCCAGCTCCAGATGGATATGATAATGGCTTCTTTAAAGATGCATGGGGAGTAATTGGGAAAGATGTAACAGAAGTTGTCTTACAGTTCATGCAGAATGGTGAATTGTTAAGACAAATAAATGCTACTAATATTTCTCTTATTCCAAAGGTAGAGAACCCAAATCAACAAGTCAATTTAGACCTATTGCATGTTACAATGTAATCTACAACTGTATATCTAAATTTCCCTGTACCAGACTCAAAGATGTGGTGAGTTATTTAGTTGCATCCAACCAAGTTGTTTTTGTTCTAGGAAGATCAATGGTGCATAATATTTTGATATGTCATGACCTTTTAAGGCATTATAATAGAAAAACCACTCCTAGGTACTTAATGAAAATAGACCTAAGGAAGGCATATGATATGGTGAGCTGTGAGTTCTTGACGGAAGCTTTGGTGGGGTTTGGATTTCTACAAAGGTTCACTCATCTGATTATGGTATGTGTTATTTCTCCAAAGTATACTGTTAAAGTTAATGGGGAAGGACATGATTATTTTGAAGGAAAAAGGGATTTGAGACAGAGGGATCCAGATCCCCTCTACTATTTGTACTAGTTATGGAATACCTCTCCAAGCTGCTCAAAGTGTGAATTACCTACCTGATTTCCAGTTTCACCCCATGTGCCAAGGCTCGAGACTAAATTACCTTATATTTGCAGATGATCTTATGATCAAATCTGTGGCAAGAATCAAAGAAGCTTTAAATCACAGAGTTGTGGCAAATGTGGACAAGTCTAGCTTGTTCCTAGCTGGTATGTCTGATCAGGTGAAACTCCAATTACTGGAAAGTACTAGTTTCACACAGGGACAGTTTCCCATCAGGTACTTGGGATTACCCCGCACTTCAAAAAGATGGATCAAGTTGCAGTGTCATCAACTTGTGAGTAAGATAACATGTAGAATTCAAGCTTCTTATGCTAAGAAGCTATCTTATGCAGGGAGGCTTCAGGTGGTGTTAGCTATATTGTTCTCCATCTATAATTTTTAGGGGTCAGTTTTAATACTACCTCGGAGTACAGTGAAAGAGGTAGACAAGAAATGTAGGGAGTATTTGTGGGGTAGTATTGAAACTAAAAGAAAAATTTCTCTTATATCTTGGGACAAGGTGTGTGTGCCCAAGAAGTTTGGTGGTTTGAATATAAAAGGTTGTGGACTCTGGAACGTGGCCTCAGTAGGGAAGCTAATGTGGCAATTAGCTGTTAATAGAAAATCTTTATGGGTGAAGTGGATACATGGGTATACCGCAAAACTGACAAAATATGGGTGCATAAAGCTCCAGCTGATAGTAGATGGCGTTGGAGGAAAATTAACTCTGTAAAGGATAGTATGCAGCATTGGTATGCACAAGGGGCCTTCACACTTACTGCACATGGGAAGTATTCCATTACTAGGGCTATCTTGCATTGCTAGGTGATTAGACTATACTAGATGTTGCTGACTTGGTGTGGAATTCAGTGGCACTACCTAAGCATAAATTCATCTTGTGGCTTGCTGTTCATAACAGATTGCTTACTAGGGAAAGAATGGTGCATATGAATTTTCAGGTAGAAGATACTACGTGTTGCTTGAGTCATGCAGTAGTGCTGGAAACCAGTAGGCACCTTTTTGTAGATTGTGCATATGCTAATCAGGTGAGGGCAGAGCTCATGCAATGGTCCAATATTGCACTTCCAGCAGGAGAATTGAAGGTTATATTGGAGCTGATTAGGAGGAAGCATTGGAAGAAATTCAAGAAGGAAGTGGTGGCTACATTTTGGGGCGCTATGGTGTACTACATTTGGAAAGCTAGAAACTGGAAACAGTACAATAGATGCCTAATTTCACCTGCAGACACAGTGGGACAAATCACACGAGAAGTGGCAGAGAGGATAGAGTTTTTTAGTCACACAAAGAGAGCACATAGATGTAGTTTTTGGCAGAAATACTTGTAATTACTTGATTTTTTAGTATGGCCTGCTTAACTATACAACCTTCCTAACAGGGATTCGTGTAAGTAGGTGCTCTTAGTTTGTAAGTGATTGTTTTTTGTTAATGGTAATATTTACATTTGTTGCCAAAAAAAAAAAGGACAGACTTGGTCTCGTTCACAAGTTCCAGGAATTCCACATAATGACATCTGGTGCTATACAGAAAATTTTAATGACGTTGTCTGAATGAGACAATGACATTACTATCAAGCATCATCATAAAGTTTTGATCATAATAAAATCAAGATAACCTGATTGTCTTTAAAAAAGATATAGGATTCAGCATGTATTATTAATTGAAATTAGTGTTTCCCTAACTCAATACGGACCCCCACCCCCTTCCTTCTTTGTTTCTCCCATGTAACTATTTGATTAAATAAGCACATTATTGGGTCGGTTTCGGAAACAACCTCTCTACCTCTCTGAGGTAATGATAAAGTTTGCGTACACTTTACCCTCCCCAGACCTCACTCGTGAAATTTCATTGGGTATGTCCACTTTTACTTATCCATTATACTAACAATACCAACTTTATTTGTCCAATTTGGAAAACATAATTTACTATTTTATATTTATTTTATCCTTGTGATTAAAAAATATTTATTTTCTAATATTTAGATGATTTATAATTAATTGGGGTGATATAATAAAATTACCTTATTATTTTTATTTCAAATTATGCCAAGTCAATCATGAACAAATAAAATGTAACGAGGAAGTAACTTCAAATAAACCCTTCGAAAAAAACTCAAGAGAATCCAATTCTACCAAATATTTCTAGAAAACAAGAGGAAATTGATCAAAAGGAGTTTTTTTAAAAAAAAAAAAAAGGAAAAGAAATTACTCACTAACTTTATTGTTTTTATGGAAAGTTTGAAGGAAATTTCTGCCTATGGGCCAGTGGCAGTCTAATTGCACACTAGTATTTTAAAAGGCGGGAGCGTGACATGAGACTTCACTTAATTAATAATTATTATCTTATTAGCTGAAATAATAATTATTAGTTGAGTGATGATATGAAAAACAATCCACAAATCCTCAAGTGAGTTTGAAACAAATATGAAGGGAATAATATTTTTAGAAATTTCCTATAAAATTTCTCTTTTTATTCCCTATCGGCCAATGTCGCTTTATGTGGCCGCATTCGCAGCGCGTCAATAATAAAGTTAACAATCAAATGATATTCTTTAACACATATGAGAGTAGACCATGTCTAGAGAACTTCACTCTTTATTAGCAAAGCAGGATGGTAATTTTCAGCAATTTATTTTTTGAAAAAGTTAAAAAAAAACAGTAGAGGAATTTCAGAGAGATGTCAATGGACACACCGAGGATGAGTATTCCTTTGATTCTAATACAAACGTAATCGTCTACGGCGTTTCTGATCATTCTGGTGAAAGCATGATCTCCGGTCCCAACATTTCTTCGTCGTCCTCTGACGACGACATCCATCTTCAGGAGCAGCAGATCTCGACTGTTGTTCCTAGTGATGGTGGGATCAATGATTTGACAGTTGTATCATCATGCGCATCTTCCAGCTGATTTACGAATAATAAGAAGAAGAAGATTGAGCAAGAAGCGATCATGATCTTTAATGTTGATTTCAGGGCACTTTCTCGGGGTGATGTTCGCAATAGTTGTGAGGATGAAGCAATTGGCAACTTTAAACCAGAAATCATGAATATATTAAATTTAAATTCTGGTGTGGAAATTGTAAGAGAAGGGGAGAATGAAGCTATGACGAAGTGCGTTTTGAGAGAAGACAAAATCGTAGATCTATTGTCACAAATAATTCGGACTCTTCTGGAGAATGAAGCTATGATGGATGATGTAAGAAAAGACAAATTCGTAGATCTATGGTCACAAGTAATTCGGGATGACGATGTAAGAAAAGACAAATTCGTAGATCTATGGTCACAAGTAATTCGGGATATTTTGGAGAATGAATATATAATGAAGGGTGTTGAAATAATCTTAGCTCATTAGAGTTAAGAGTTGGTTAATTTTACTGTTACATTGGTGCAAGTGGGTTAGCTCGTATAATGAGTTGATGAGCTGTAAAAAGCTCACTAGAGTAGATTGTTAAGTAGTTAGTTAGTATCTTATAGAAGATTCTAGAAGCTCAAATAAGTTTATAAATAGCTGGCAGTTACTCATTGTAATTTAGATCAATTCATTCTCATTCTCTCCTTCAATACAGTTTTTTCTTTTCCATCTGCAATATAGCTTAGTTGCTACTTATCTCTGTTCTGTTTCATTGAAGGTTGTGATTATTTGGAGTGATTTTAACATGGTATCAGAGCCTGCTATCGTGAATGATTAGAGGCGTAAATCTGTAGAGTTCAGATCTCAATTGTGGTGAATTTTGAGTTCTGCATCTTATCTGAATTTCGTGTTGTTGAAGGGGAGTTTTTTGATCTCTGTTTCTGTGTTGTTAAAAGGAGTGTTTAGATCTCTGTTTTTTGTGTTTTCTTTTGGCTTGTGAAGAAGAGCAGGTTACTATTTTTGGTAATTTTTGTGTTCAACAATGGCACCTAAAGTAGATTCGAGTGATCCTTTGTTCATAGGAGCTTCAGATATTTCAGAAGCTACTTTAATCCCAATTAAGCTAGTTGGATCGGAGAATTATGGAATTTGGAGTAGATCCATGAGAATTGCACTGTTAGGGAAGAGAAAGTATGGATTTGTTACTGGAGCATATCGCAAAGCTGACTATAGAGATGAATTACATGATCAATGGGAAACATGCAATGCGATTGTATTGTCCTGGCTAATGGGCTCAGTTAGTGAAGATTTGCTTAGTGGAATTGTATATGCAACAAGTGCATTTGAGGTATGGAAAGATCTAAAAGAGAGATTTGACAAGGTAAATCGCATGAGGCTTTATCAATTGCATAGGGAGATCAATACACTCAATCAAGGATCTAATTCTGTTTCAACTTACTTCACAAAACTGAGAAATCTATGGAGTGAGTATGATGCTGTGATTCCAGCTCCATCATGTAATTGTCCAACTTCCAAGGACTATGCAGATCATATATATCAGTTGAGACTTATTCAGTTTTTAAGTGGATTAAATGATTCTTATGACCAAGCCAGGAGACAGATACTACTGAAAGGAGTTACACCAAGCATAAACCAGGCATATGCCATGATAGTGGAGGATGATATTCAACAGTTGGCTTGTGTTGCAATTGTGACTGATAAGACTGATCCTATTGCTATGCATGTTAACAGAAACTCAGATAACAACTATGGGGGTCAAAATTTCAAAGGGAAGAAGTGTGATTATTGTCACTTTAGTGGTCACACCAAAGAAACATGCTACAAGCTAATAGGATATCCCAATGACTGGAAACTGAGAAAGAGAGGTGGTTACAATGGCAATTGTAGAGGATCAAATCAAAACTTTCATTCTGGAGGATATAACAATCCATCCTTTGGAAGATCTGGTGGATATGGAAACCATGGGCATCAATATGGAGGACAAACAAATGCTCAGCATTCAGCACACAATGTTATTGGCAATAACTCCCATGGAGATGCAGGTCATGTTGCTTCAAACAATCTTGCAGGAAATAAGGAGATAAATATTGCTATGGTGTGCAAGGCACAAGGTTTCACAGATGGAGAATATTAGCAGATTGTGGACATGTTGAACACTGACACTCAAGAGATGAAACAAGTCAATATGTCAGGTAAAGCTATTTATTCCTTATCTCATGTCTTGCAAGAATGGATAGTAGACTCTGGTGCAACACATCATGTTGCCGCAAATACAGATGTTTTGTCAAATTATTATAAGGTTACAAATTCAGCAAAAGATAAGGTGAACCTTCCCACTGGAGCTAAGGTTGATATATCACATATTGGAGAGGCATATGTTTTCAAGGAAGGAGTTGTCAGAGATGTATTGTTTGTACCTGACTTCAAGTTTAATTTGTTGTCAGTATCCAAGATGACTAGGCAACTTTCCTATTTTATCTCTTTTTACCCTGACTTCTGTGTATTTCAGGACCTTTACAGTGGCAGGGTAAAGGGGATTGGTAAGGAAAGGACAGGTGTGTACATTTTCAAAAATAAGTGTGAAGCACAGGAGAAACCAGGAATTCAGGAACATCACAATCTGGTAGCAGAAGTAAAGGTGCTGGACAGCAATCTTTGGCATAGAAGACTTGGGCATCCTTCTCCTCAAGCCCTGAAGTCATTGCATCTATTAGAGAACAATAAGGATATAGAAACCTTGAATAATTGCCATGTGTGTCCTTTAGCTAAACAGACTAGACTAGCCTTTCCTGTCAGTAATACTAGAGCTGCTAAATGTTTTGATGTTGTACACATAGACCTTTGGGGACCTTACAAATTTCCGACATTTGATAAGAAGTATTACTTCTTGACAATTGTAGATGATCATAGCATATATGCTTGGATTCATTTGTTGCAATTAAAATCTGAAACTGTTGTGGCTCTAAAGCATTTTCTGTCTATGATTCATACTCAGTTTGGTGTTCATATAAAGACTATAAGATCAGATAATGGCACAGAGTTCTTTAATTCTCAATGTAGAGAGTTGTTTCAGTCATTAGGAATTATACATCATAGTAGTTGTCCTCACACACCTCAACAAAATGGGGTAGTGGAGAGAAAACACAGAAAAATCTTGAACATTGCCAGAGCTATTAAATTCCAATCTCAAATGTCTATCAGATTTTAAGGTTTGAATGTTAAAGCTTCAGTTTATCTAAAGAACAGGATACCTTCTTCTTCTATTGGTGGTAAAAGTCCCTATGAGTTGCTGTTCTCACAGGCTCCATCCTTGTCACATTTAAGAGTCATTGGTTGTTTATGATTTACTTCAGTGTTGCCAAAGGGTGATAAGTTTTCAGAGAGGGCCAAACCTGCAGTTTTGATGGGGTATTCTACTACTCAAAAGGGGTACTTGTTGATGGATATTACTACTAGTAAATTATTTGAGGCTAGAGATGTTAAGTTCCAGGAATATGTGTTCCCATTTGCAAACAAGCCTACTGATAATTCACCTGCAGATTTCCTCACACCACATGCAGACATTGTTGATCATACGAGTGATGGTTCTGATGCTGCAGAACATGATTCAGATCATGGCTCACCTCCTAGTCCAATCGATATTATACCTCACGCAGACACTTCTGATACTGATCTACGAGAGGTAGTTCATTCTCCTATCAGAACTGTCCCTTCACCTATAGTTGATCCACCAAGAAGGACTTCCAGAATATCCAAACAATCTGTTTGGTTGAAGGATTATGCAACACCATGGAAAGGTAAAGGGACCAGATATCCCTTAACTAATTACTTGTCATATGAAGGTACTACTCCAAGTTATCAATGCTATTTAGCTAATTTTTCTACATTGGTGGAACCTCAGTCGTTTAATCAGGTTGCTAAAGATGAGAGATGGGTTGAGGCTATGAAGTTGGAGATCAAGACACTTGAGGATAATAACACCTGGAAGGTGGTTGAGTTACCTCCAGAAAAGAATGTCATTGGCTCTAAGTGGGTGTACAAGATCACGTACAAGGCAAATGGAGAGATTGAAAGGTTCAAGGCAAGGCTGGTAGCAAAGGTATATAGTCAACAAGAAGGTTTGGACTACCATGATACCTTCTCTCCTGTTGCAAAAATGGTGACTGTTAGGTGTGTTATTGCTTTGGCAGTGTCAAAAGAATGGTGCATGTATCAGATGGATGTTTATAATGCCTTCTTGCAAGGAGATTTAGATGAAGAAGTTTACATGGAGATGCCAGATGGTTTTAAGAATGAAGGAGAACACAAGATATGCAGGTTGATCAAATCTTTGTATGGGCTCAAGCAGGCTTCAAGACAATGGAACATTAAGCTTACTTCAGCACTACTAAGTGCAGGTTTCACTCAAAGCACTTATGATTATTCTTTATTTACCTTGAAGAGAAAGGAAGGAATAGTTGTCATATTGGTGTATGTAGATGATCTTCTTATTACTGGTGATAACGCTGCAATGATATGTGAGGTAAAAGGGATATTGCATCAGCAGTTCAAGCTCAAAGACTTAGGGGAACTCAAATATTTTCTAGGCATTGAAGTGCTTAGATCTGCAAAAGGAGTTGTATTGAATCAGAGGAAGTACATCCTAGAGCTTATCTCTGAGGTAGGCCTTACTGGTGCAAAGCCAGCTATCACACCATTGGAAACTAACACTAAGCTTACCTCAGTAGATTTTGACAAAACTACAGGGAACACAAGAGATGTTGTTCTCAGAGATATCACATCATATCAAAGGATGGTTGGGAAACTAATGTATGTAACCATTACTAGGCCATACATCAGCTTTGCTGTGCAAACCTTAAGTCAGTTCATGCAACAACCTAAGAGGTCTCATTTGGAGCCTGCATATAGAGTGATTAGATACTTGAAGGGCACAGTAGGACAAAGGATTTGGCTGAAAGCTCAAGAGGCCACAGAACTGATGTGTTGGTGTGATTCAGATTGGGCTGCATGCCCTAACACAAGGAGATCTATTACTGGATATGTGGTGCATTTTGGTGGATCCTTGATATCTTGGAAGTCCAAGAAGCAACATACAGTCTCTAGAAGCTCAGCTGAGGCAGAGTATAGAAGCATGGCCTCAGCTTTAGCAGAGATAACTTGGTTGGAAGGGTTGTTGAATGAGTTGAATGTCCCTATTCTTAAGCCTATAACAATCTTGAGTGACAGCAAGTCTGCTATCCAATTGGCTGCTAATCCTATTTCCATGAAAGAACTAAACATATCGAGATTGATTGTCATTATATTAGGGACAAGATCAAAGAAGGCTTAGTGCAGACTGTGTATGTTCATACTCAACATCAGGTGGCTGATATACTTACCAAGAGTTTGAGTCATGATCAACATCAATATTTGTTAAGCAAGCTGGGTGTGCTTAAAATTCTACACCCTCCAGCTTAAGGGGGAGTGTTGAAATAATCTTAGCTCATTAGAGTTAAGAGTTGGTTAATTTTACTGTTACATTGGTGCAAGTGGGTTAGCTCGTGTAATGAGTTGATGAGCTGTAAACAGCTCACTAGAGTAGATTGTTAAGTAGTTAGTTAGTATCTTCTAGAAGATTCTAGAAGCTCAAATAAGTCTATAAATAGCTGGCAGTTACTCATTGTAATTTAGATCAATTCATTCTCATTCTCTCCTTCAATACAGTTTTTTCTTTTCCATCTGCAATATAGCTTAGTTGCTGCTTATCTCTGTTCTGTTTCATTGAAGCTTGTGATTGTTTGGAGTGATTTTAACAAAGGGCGATGAGAGTATAGACGAAATCGTAGATGCATATTCACAAATAATTTGGGATTGTTTGGAGAATGAAGCTATGATTAAGGACGATGTGAGAAAAGAAGAAATGGTAGATGTATTGTCACAAATAATTCAGTATTTTTTGGAGAATAAAGCAATGATGAAGGACAATGTGAGAAAATACGAAATCGTAGATATATTGTCACAAACAATTCAGTATTTTTTGGAGAATAAAGCTATGATGAAGGACGATGTGAGAAAAGACGACACCGTAGATGTATTGTCACAAATAATAAAGTAGGTAACCTTTGGGAGGATGAAGTTATGACAAAGGACGATGTGAGAATAGAGCAAATCGTAGATCCATTGTCACCTTCAAGTTGGTCTTCATACTGGGATGAAGATTTAAATGGTATTTTTGAAATGCCACCTTTTGATTACTAAGGTATTTGGATTGTTTAACTTATTTGAGTGTTTGGCAAAGTTAAAAAATGCTTACAAGTTGTTTGGATGGTCGTTATACCTATTGTATAGTTAATTTAAATATCATGTTTGTTTTGATTGTTATCCATCTTTACATAAGAGAAAAAAGTACTGCCAAATACATCATTTGCTTATTTTCAATTTCAGCACTCATATTCAAACACATAACTGTTTATTCATAATTTTAGCTTCACTACTTGAAAAGTGGTTTCAGTACTTTTACTTAAATTCAATTTAATCCAAACGGGTTTTATATAGTTTAAGTAAATACGCAGCGGAAATTTCCCAAGGGAGGTCGTGATCGGAGACATTCAGTTGGAAATCACATATTTTTGACGAACCTTCCTCGGAAATTCAAATGTTTTTAGTGATGTATAGTGGAATAAACATTTGGAAACACATGAATCAGAGTCAGATGATTGGAACTGTATGGATTCGAGATGTCAGTTGAATTATTGGATTCGAAATTTAGTATGGGTAACTATTAAATATTAATTGAAGAACAGAATTTGACTCTCTGGAACTGTTGAATATTTGGGATGATACATTATTTAGACTATTAAATGTTAGCAGTATGTAATTTTAGTGCAGTAGTGGCTGGATTTCAAGTTTCCTATCAAGGGAGTGGAAGACATTTTTGTGCAGTGTTGGCTGTATACATCTTCAATAACTTATTTCATCTATTTAAATTTATATTTTCTAGTTAAAAGTGATGGAATTTTATATATTCTACCACACCTCTAGTCTCTAGGTGATATGAACTCTCTTTGTATTATAATTAGGAAATATATCAATTCAAAGCATTGGTTGAGGCAAGTGGGACCCAAACAAGACTAAATTAGTTAGAGAACTTGAACGTTAAATTTCATATATTATACACATTGCTGGAAAAAGAATTTCTCCAACCAAGATTTCATTGTCAATTGTAAAAGATACTAAACTACACCGGACAAGTTCGAGGAAATTAAAGGTCCAACTTTTCTCGTTAATATAGTCTTGTTCAGTCGTTGTTTGGGTCCAACTTGCCTTAATTTAAGTACGTAATAGAGTTCATATCACCTAGAGGTTTGGCCAAATGATCAGTGAAAGTACGCGTTACTTTTATAATCAGAACTTTAGAATTTAAACTCTCTTGAGTTTCTTGGATAAACGTCAGATACTAAATTATTATTCTATGAAAAAATACCGAAGGATTGATTGGTTTTCAGTAGATAATCATTTCACGTTCGAAGGAGCGTGTTGACTTTGTTCTAATTAATTATTCCCTCCGTCTCAATTTACGTGAGGTAGTTTCACTTGAAACTGAATTTAAGGAAGAAAGATATACTTTTGAAACTTGTGGTCTAAAATAAGTCATAGATATTTGTATGATCATAAATCATTTCATTAAGGGTAAAAAGATTTTTTAATATTAAATTGTTACTAAATATAGAAATGTGTCATTCTTTTTGGGACTGATTAAAAAGAAAAATAAGTCATATCAATTGGGACAGAGGGAGTAATAAATTAAACAATAATTACAACTAATACTTAGAGTAGATATGAACTAGCTAGTAACTTTAATTTAATGAGTTCAATATTAAAAATCTTAAAAAATTAAACCGATAAAGTTAAAATTTTGAATCCGCCTCTGCATTCACAAACACACATAGTTGTTAGTCAAGTTGCTCATTCTTTATACGTGTGAAAAGTTAGGTTCAAAGAAATACTAAACTACATCAGGCATATTCGAGGAATTTGACGTCCAACTTTTCTTGTTAATTTAGTAGGCGTTTGGCCATGAAAATTAATTTTTTTGGAATTGAAGTTGGAGTGAAAGTTGGAGTTGGAGTTATGTTTGGCCATAAAAATAAATTAGAGTTCTTTTTGACTTTTTGTGAGAGAAACAGGAGTGAAAACAAGTAAAACTTGTTTTCACTTTTCCAGATTTTTTTTTTACTTTAGTGAAATAAATTTTATGGTCAAACACCACTTATTTTCACTAAAGCGAAATAAATTTCAGAAAAAAAGTGAATTTTTTTTTTATGGCCAAACGGGTAGAGACTTTGTTTGGGTCCTGCTTGCCTCAATCCAATGTTTTGAATTGATATAGTTCCTATTTACAATAAGAGAGTTCATATCACCTATTGGAAACAACCTCTCCAAACTCTGAGGTAGAGGTAAGATCTCTATATACTTTATCCTTTCTATACCCACTCGGTGAGATTATATTGAATATGCTTTTTGCTATTGTATATCACCTAGATGTGTGGTAGAATGAGTGAAACTCATCACTTTTAATTAGAAATTTTAAATTTAAACTGCACAATGAATTTCTTGAATAAATAGTAAATGATTACAAGGAAAAAGCTCTTATATATCATCTAACTTTGATAACTTGTAGAAGTACAATATAGAAAGTAACTTTCAAGTCACGCTGGCCATGGAAACTTGAAGTTGGAATCGCTAGTAATCGCGGATCAGCATGTCACGGTAATCACTAGTAATCGCGGATCAACATGTCACGGTAAATATGTATCCGGTCTCTGTACAACACCGCCCGTCACACCTTGGAAATTGGTTTCGCCCAAAGTATCGGACCAATGATCACCCATGACTTCTGTGGCACACTAGTACGACAAAGGCGTAAGGATTTATATATACAACATATATACCACTGTCAAGAGGTAAGTGTGAACACTATTGTCATGTACCCCCGCCCTCCACCCTCCTTTGTCTGTTGTTAACTCGTCATGCACCCCAACCCTCCCCCAGGGGTGGATCTAGCTAAGGATCATTTAGTCTCCGAGGAATTTTCTTTTCTTTTTCTCAGAAGTGAATTTCTTTGCTTTTTCTCTTTATAAATGTGTTCTCAATCCAAACAAGAAATTGGAAAAACATGGAGAGAAGAGAAATAAAGATGAGAAATGTAATTCATATTTGTACTCAAACTCGTGTCAAAATGAGACAAATATTACTCCCTCCGTCCCATTTTATGCGTCGTCATTTCTTTTTTGGTCTGTCCCAAAAAAAATGTCATATTTCCTTATTTGACAACTATTTAATGGCATCATCCCCATTTTATCCTTACTGGGTCCACTTAATAAGAAAAGACAACTAAAAGGTAAACATTAAAGTGACTTTAAGAGGGACAATTTTATAAACTTTACAAAGTCATCATTTATTTCTTAAACTCTGTGTCCTGTCAAAAGGCGATACATAAAATGAGACGGAGGGAGTATAATGTTGGCTGATCGAGCTGTTGCGTATGTATGACTATAGAACTCAGGACTTTGAGCTGATTTTGAACATCCTTTACAATGGAGCTTAAAGACTTACTTTTATCATGCATGTAATTAAAAATATATATAAAAAAGGCAGTCTGGTGCAATTAAGCTTCCGCTATGCATTGGGTCCAAGGAAGGGCTGAGCCACAAGGGTTTATTGTACGTAAACGTACCTTGCATTTCTGCAAGAGACTGTTTTTACGGCTTGAACCCGTGACTTCCAAGTCACATGACAACAAATATAATTAAAAATATATTTCATAAAAATGAAAATTTGAATTATGTAATTTTTCAGCGAGGTGTCGGTTGTCGCTCAGCCAGTGATGAGGAACCTGGAGCTGTTCTGGCATCCTCATTATGTGTAAGTTTCTGAAAAATGCGATGGATCTCTTCAACATGTTATTTTGTCTACCATTTCTTGCAGCTATTGGGAAATTGATTGGGTCTACGGCTGATCTAAACCTTCTGAATGCAGTGTCCTCTTGTGTAAATTTCTTTTGGGGTTGGCTAGATGATGATGAAGAAGAACAAAATGTTGACACTACATCAACCTGAGAAAGTGCCCTGAAATCAACGTTAAATATCCTAATTTCTTGACAGACGCCACTTTGCTTATCATGATTCTTAAACCAGCTGGAAGATGCACTTGATGATACAATCATCGAATCTCCACCACCACCATCACCACTAGCAATAGTTGAAATTTGTTGCTGGTAATATTCGTCTTCACTTGTTGAAGATGAATTAAGAATATTAGGATCAGAGATCAAATTTTCAGTCCATCCAGAAATAGAAGAGCCAAAAATGATTGCATTTGTATTAGAAATAGAGGTATCTTCGTCTTCCATAATTGTGTCCATAGACATCTCTCTTGAACTCATCTTTTTTTCTTCTATTTTTTTGTTATTATTTGATAAATTGCTTGGAATAACCTTCTTGCTTCGTTAAAAAGAGTGAGATCTTGACATAGTCAATCTTTTTTATCTTTTTATTTTTGTCATTTATAGAGATTTCCCTTTCATTTCATACACGTAAAGAATAAATAGTACAAGAAGTCAAAGATCAACTGTGTATTTACTTATCACAACGACTCCAAACAATAGACAGGACACGTTAAGACAACAATATTTCAACAAACAAAAATTCAAAACAATCGTTTAATTACGCATTGGACTAATATTTTGATAGAAAAAGTTAAGACTGAATTTCAAGTTTGAAAGAAAAATTTAAGACTGAATTTCAAGTTCGAAAGAGTAATTTCACTAGATTTTCAAGTAAATTTCTTTTTTATTGACAAAACTTTTACTTATTAAAATATATATCTACACCCAATTTGCAAATGGGAAAAGGACACTATATGACCCATCAAAAATCAAATGATCCATGTTTGGACTATTGGACATGGAGTGACCAATCGCCCAAACTAATTCCAAAAAATGGCCAGTCGGCCCAAACTAATTCCAAAAATGGTCAGTCGAAACTGTATCAATATGGTATATGGGTTGTATCAATATGGTATACGGAGTGTATTAATATGGTACAGGGACTGTATCAAAATGGTATAAAAATTGTATCAATATGGTATATGAACTATATATGCATATGTTTTTCTGTATAATCTATATGAATGTGGCATGGGGACTGTATCATTATGGTATATGAACTGAAAAAAAAAGAAGGCACTAGCAGCGACAAAAAGGCCTAAAATGGCTACCTTTTGGAATTGCAAAATCAATGGCTATTTCGTGGAAATAGTTTTGGGCGAAATGACATTTATATCCTTTCCCCTTTGCAAATACCTTTTTTTTTTCTTCAAAAAAATCTTTTCAGATATCATTTTTTTTAAAGTCCAAATGCCTACTAAAATTGTCAAAAAAGTTAGACGAAATTTCTTGAAACATGTAAATGTTAGGGATAATTTTCATGTGTAGTCATTTAAGTTTATATTCATTACACAAAAGTCACTTTTCTTTATTTTGTTACATTGAAATCATTATACTTTACTCCGACTATCACAAAAGTCACTCTTATCGGATTTGATAAAACTCTTATTTGAAATATGATATGGTAGCCTTACTTAGTTCATCATTTGATTAATTAGATAGAATTAACATACTAAATCAGCAATCCCTATAATATATTGCCAACGCAGGATCTCATTTTTGCTTGTTATGATTTTTTTGAATTAAAAAGAAATTATTGCATTTGATTTATGAAATAGAATTAATTAAGTGTCTCCTGCTAATGCATTTAGAGAAATAAACTAAATTAAAGAGATCACTATTAAAGCAGTAAGTCATGTGATGGATATTATTTAATAGAATTTTAATTTTGTAAGTAACATGAGAATTTCTTGTCATTTTTGCTCAAGCAGCAACAGTAAATCATAAAATTTTGATCTCTATAGTCTCAATCATTTTCTTTCTAATAATATCACTCTTTTCTTATTGCATCACACACTTCAACTACGATTTACTAATTCTATTATTTGGGTTTCGGCAATTGTAAATTGCTTTCTTTAAAGAGCTTAGAAATTATATCAAATTATCCCCCCATCTTTTTCCTCAAATGCTACTTTCTTTCGATCCTAACTAACAAATCAACAAAGAGAAAGAATTAGGAGAATTGGTCGATTTTTAAGGAGTATTTTTTTAAAAAAAATCTAAAAATATCATTACAAGCAAAAATAGGGTCCTGCGTTGACAATATATTATAGAGAATATTGTTTTAGTATGTTAATTATATCTAATTAATCAAATGATAAAATAATTAAGGCTGCCACATCATATTTTCAATAAGTGTTTTATTAAATCTGGCAAGAGTGACTTTTGTGATAGCCGAAGCAAAGTATAATGACTTCTACATAACAAAACAAAGAAAAATAACTTTTATGTAATGAATATAAACCTGAGTGATCATCCATAAAATTTACTAATAAATAAATATTAAAGACTTTGATACGAGAAAAGTTGGGCGTTTATTACACGTACAACTGAGGTAATATTTTTTTTGGCAATACATGTTACTCCCGTTCCCAATCATGTGACATGGATACAATTTCAACACAAAAGGAAAAAAAAAATAATAATATGACTTCAAGATGCAAGGTGACCCTTCTTCGTTGTTTCCTGAATCTATGGTCTTCCTCTATTCCACAATAGTTTTACTAATTTACCTATTTTTCAAATGCAGCAGTTGTCATTGATCCCCACGTGTCCCTATTATATTGGTTACATTTTAGAAAAGTTGTTGAGATTTCTCAAGATTACTTAGCTTAGCTTAATTATGCAGTTTGTTTAATTAGTTTTATTTGTTAATTAGTAAACCGAGTTAGTTAGGCTGACTGCCAGCTGTAGCCAGCTGTCACTCCACAGTCAGTTAGTGTTTATTTTCTTTCCTCTGTGTATATATACGTACACTTGTACTGATTTACTCATTCACTCAAATACATAGTGAAAAGCAGTTTTCCTGCAGAACTCTTGCTCTCTCTTTTCAATGTTTTCCTTTCTCCTCTATGTTCATGAATTCACCATGATTGCAATGTGTATACCTTATGGAATTTTACATGGTATCAGAGACATGGATGCTCGATCATAGTTTTTCAGTTTTCTGTTTTTCTTTTCACTGCTTAATCCCTAATTTTTTATTTTCGATTTCCGAATTGCAATTTGCGATTAAATTGTTACATGCAATTGGAGTTTTTCTTGTATCTCTGTTGTATTTCGTCAATCAGAGCACATCCAGTTGTTCGCACTGTTTTCGACCCTGTTTTTTCTGCGCGAATTAAACTTTGTTTGAACTATCATGGTGAAAATAGGAGCTACTGGAACTACTTCAGCAACCAACACCATTGATGTAGGTAATCCCCTATACATTCATCCTTCGGATAGTCCAAGTACTGCTTTAGTACCTTTCTCTTTTGATGGAACTGGACATAGATCATGGCGGCGAAGTGTGCTAAGAGCATTTTCGGCAAAGAACAAATTAGGTTTTGTTAAAGGAGAATGTAAGAAACCTGATTCTATATCACCACATTATCGTCAATGGGAGAGATGTGACGATATGGTTACATCGTGGATTCTCAATTCCTTGTCTAAGGAGATTGCAGATAACGTGGAGTATGTCTAGGATTCACTCGAATTGTGGGCTGAATTAGAGGATTGGTACGATCAAACAAATGGAGGAAAACTTTATCAAATGCAGAAGGAGAAAAATGACTTGAATCAAGGATCCCTAGACATAACAGGATATTATACTAGAATGAAGAAACTCTGGGAAGATCTGATACTTAAGAATCAATGTAGCTGTGAATTTGTTTGTGGTGCTAAAAAGTCTATGCATAAAAGTGAGCAGGATAGGAGATTGATTCAGTTTCTCATGGGACTGAATGAGGTATATACAATGATTAGGGGGATTATATTGATGATGAATCTCCTTCCTTCCATGGGGCAAGTGTTTTCCTTTCTCATACAAGAGGAAAAATAGAGGGAGATTAAGCCTCAATCAGTTGTTTGGAGAGTCTACATCTTTGAGTGCTGGAATATCAGGTGCTGGGACATCAGGGACTAATCTAATTAGTACAACTATAGTGCTAACTTTGCTAGCAACAATAATTCTAGGCTTTTCTGTGACTACGGCAAAAAATCTGGCCACACTATGGATAGGTGCTATAAACTCCATGGTTACCCCCAGAAGATGGGACAATACACTCAAAATCACTCTAGCAATAATGCCAATTATCAGATAAACAAATTCAGACCTCAAGGATACAAGCCAAACTAAGGTTAATATAATAACAAAGGAAAAGAGTTGTTGCTAATGTTGCACATTGAGTAGGGCCTGAATTGTAAGTCAATAAGTATGATGATTACAGTGAAAATTTCAATTTGTCAAAAGAACAGTATGTATAGTTGACTGATCTTCTGCAGCATTTCCAAATGAATGGTGAAAGAGATAGGTTTGATAACACCCAACTCCCTGATGGAGCTGTCAACTTTGCAGGTATCTTGGCTTCCCATTCTTCAATTGATTTTGACAAGTTATCATGTAGATGTTTCAAGAATAGAACTGACTTGTGGATTCTAGATTCAGGTGTTACACACCACATGACCTTTGATAAAAATAACCTCACAAATGTATCAACCCTGCCTTACCATTTACTAGTTAGATTGCCAAATGATTATAGAGTTAAAGTGGCAGATGTAGGCAATGTTACGGTTTCTTCTAAGATCATTTTGTACAGGGTGTTGTTCATTCCTTCCTTCAAATATAACCTAATTTCGATCAGATCTCTAGCATCACACCTTAAGTTGTATTGCTTCTTTTTCTAATATTTCATGTATATTATAGGCCTCTTCACTGAAGAGGCCTCTAGAGATTGGTAAAGTTCATGATGAGCTCTATTTTCTTTGTCCAACTTGCCTTCAGAAAGGATCTTGTGTGACTGATGAAAGCAATCATTCTTCTTGTTTTTCCCTTGGAGTCAAGTCTTTTACTTCTACTTCTAATGATGTAGCTAACGAGAGTCACTATGAGTGTCATTCCCATTTCTCTTGTCCCTATGTAAATAACATTTCTTGTGGCAATTAAAATAGTGACTTTGAATATCTTCCCATCTGTCTCATGAACATAATGCAGATTTGTTGTGGCATAAAAATTAGCACATGTACCTTTTGTAAAAATGAAAGGAATCACCTTCATTCCTATATGTTTTTCCTAGAAACAACCCTTTCTTTGTCCCATTTTCCATATGGCTAGACAAACTAGACTACCCTTTCCTACCAAAGACAAAAGTACAAAAACAGTTTTTGAATTACTTCATACTGATCTGTGGGGTTCTTATTATGTTGCTACACACACTGAACACAAGTATTTCCTAACAATGGTGGATGATCACAGTAGATGCACTTGGACACACTTATTGAGCTGTAAAAGTAATGCCACACAAACTCAAAAAGCCTTTGTGTCTGTGGTTGAAAATTAGTTTAATACTATCATTAAAGTCATAAGATCAGATAATGGACTAGAATTTACCAATAATAAGATCACATCTTTCTTTTTGTCCGAAGGAATCTTACACTAGAAAAGTTGTTCATATACACCAAAACAAAATGGGGTGGTTGAAGAAAACACAAGTATCTTCTTGAAACAGCAAGGGCACTTCTTTTCCAATCACATTTACCGCTGAAATATTGGGGTGAGTGCATCTTAACTGCCACCTACATTATCAATAGACTACCATTAGCCCCACTTGAACATAAGAGTCCTTTAAAAGTATTATACAACCAAAAACCTACCTATTCTCACTTGAGAAGTGTTGGATGTCTTTGTTATCCTATAACACCAAGACCTCACAAAACTGAATTTGATCCCAAGACCCTACCTTATGTATTTATGGGGTTTCCTTTTAGCACTAAAGTTTACAAGGTCCTAGATCTAGCCACAAAGAAAATTCATCCTCTCTAAGGATGTATGTTTCTATGAGACAGTGTTTCCCTTTTCCATGCCTAAAACTGCAGTTTCTTTTTTTGCTTTGTCCTTGTTTAAGTTTTTTACTTTTTTTATACTTCTGGATCTGTACATGTGCATAATGATCTAAGAGACACTACTACTACAATGCATTCTCATTCATTAGACACTACAACTGTTCAATTAGATAACCTTGAGATGAATCCTCTTGTCACACCACTTTCACTTACTATACAGGCCTCACCACCACCACCTGCTCTTTCTTCTTCTTCATGTCACCTATCCTTTCTGTCTACTGCACCTAGTCAACCTCCTAGGAAGTCTAGTAAAGTTCATGAACCACCCTTATACCTACATAATTATCAATGCTTACTACCATCTCTTTTTAAGATTGATCAATCAGTCCCTACCACCTCTTCTTTGCAACCTTCCTTTTCTCATATGCATCATATTGCATCTGATGTCGTAGATTCCACTAGTCAACTTCTGGTTATGAATGTGTCTCTTGATAATGAGACATCTTCTTATGAGGAAGCAACTATAAATCCTGCTTGGCAGGCAGCAATGACATAGGATTTTCAAGTTTTTTATGACAACAAAACTTGGGACCTTGCTCTTTTACCTTTTGGAAAGAAAGCAATTTATAAAATCAAACATAAGGCAGTTGCGGGTTTGAAAGTTGAATAAGTCTCTATATGGACTAAAGCAGGCAAGTAGACAGCAGTATGCCAAACTCATTGAGTCTCTCAATTCAAGAGGCTATGCTCACTCCCCTTATGATTACTCTTTTTTCTACAGGAAAAGTGGTTCCTCAGTTGTGTTTGTAGTAATTTATGTAGATGATGTCCTTCTTACAGGAAATGATACTCAAGAGATCATTCCTCTTAAGTCTTTTCTCCATCATCAATTTAAGATCAAAGATTTGGGCTTGTTATATTACTTTCTTGGCCTAGAAATCCTATATAAGGCAGATGGTATACTCATTTCCCAAAGGAAATTTGCTTAAAGAGTTTGACTGTCATCAGTACATAGCCTTAAGTTCTCCACTTGATCCCACTATCACGCTTAGGGCACATGAAGGTGCAACTCTTTCTGATCCCACTTAATACAGAAAACTTGTAGGGAAATTGAATTTCTTTACTAATACAAGATTGGACATGGTTTATAGGGTCCAACATTTGAGTCAGTTTATCCAAGATTCCAGGGAACCCCATCTCAAAGCATCTATTCACATGCTCAGATATTTGAAGAATGATCCTACTTTTAGTGTGTTCATGTCCAATGCACCTGACTGCAGTGTCAAAGACTTTTGTGATTCTGACTGGGCTTCTTGTCCTGACTACAGGAGATCAACCACAGGTTTCATTGTCCTACTAGGGGACAGTCCCATTAGTTGGAAATCCAAGAAACAAGAGACCATCTCCCTCTCCTCTGCAGAAGCAGAATACAAATCCTTGAGGAAGGTTGTTGGAGAACGTATGTGGCTACATAATTTGTTTACTGAGCTGGTTGTCCCATTCACTACTCCTATTCCCATCTTTTGTGATAGTCAATCAGCTTTCCACATTGCCAGAAATCCTATATTCCATGAATGCACAAAGCACATTGAAGTTGATTGTCACTTCGCAAGAACCAAGCTTCAAGGTGGCTTCATCTCCCTTCATCATGTACACACTATAGATCAACTTCCCGACATATTAAAAGTGTGAAGACCCTTAGAAAAGTGATTTAAACTTTTTGCCCTTCATTAAACGACTGCACTGTCACACCCCGAATCCCAACGAGGCGTGATTGGCACCCGTAGCCGACATGGCCCGAGAGAACCAATCTTTACTTACTCAATCATATGCATATAATATTCATAACCACCATTGCATAATATTATGAAATACGAATAAAGGAGAACAAGGGACATATTTAGGCATACATATGAAACTTGGCCGTTGAGGCCATCCAGTCAAAACAACATGTGTCATTTACACTAGTACACCCACGTCGGTCTACAAAAGCCTCTAACAAGAGCATTGACCAAAATGAACCATAAGTCGGGACAAGTCCTCGCTTTATACAACATGTACAATACCAAAACATATATACTTTGACTCGGAGAAGCCCCGAATGAGCTGGAGCTCACCAAAGAGCCGCTAACACTGGCAATCTACTGAGGAGGCCTACTGGGACCTGCGCCTGCAGCAAGTAAGGTAAATTCCCCGAGAGGGGTCAGTACGAAATAAGTACTGAGTATGCAAGGCTCAGATGAAACTATACAACACATGAATATGTCAAGGAATATGTCAATGAACTCAAAACATATGGATACTCAATGTGAATAAGTCACCATGTTGCATTTTGGAAACCATGTGGATTGCTTTCATTGCTTTCATTACTTTCTTTATCTCAATGCTCACTTGTTATCACATATATCACAATGTACCCGGGCCCCGACTGATCAGTGGGTCTTTCATATCATCATATAGGGATCGAGTCGAGCTAGGCTTATGCCCCTAGACTTGCCACCCTTGGGATCGAGTCGAGCTAGGCTTACGCCCCTAGACTTGCCACCCATAAATCCATATCTCGGGATCGAGTCGAGCTAGGCTTACGCCCCTAGACTTGCCACCCGTACTTGATCATTGACCACATTTGCATTACTTTGATCATTACTTTGAGATTGATACTTTGATAATCATAACATCACTTTGGAACTTTGGAACACAACATTGTTGGAAACTTTGAATCATTGACCAATAAGTGAAGAACATGTGAACAAATATCAATGAGAAATATAACATCACTAGCACCATGATACTATTGGAACCATTGGACAAGAAGCCATGAACAAGAGACACAAGTATAGGCACTATTGGAATATTGGAACATAGCCTTCTTTGAACTTTCGGAACATTAATCATGAATATGAGAAATGAGATTCACAATTGATCAATGAGTAGGAAATATATGACAATGACCATAAATAAGTGCATATGGGATACCTTGGTACATTTCGGAATAGAACTAAAGAAATGTCAATTGTGAACACTATTGGCCGTAGAAAGATACGGACAAAATAACCTTGCATACCTTGGATCCGCAATACGAATCTACAACCTTAGATGCGTAGACAATAATCCCACTCCTTCTTTATGTGTCTACAAATACATAACGAAATTCACATTAACCACCAATTACTTTACAAATGCATACCATGTCAATGAATTACATGTTTGGCTTTCAACATGTCATTTCCCTTTGACAAAACCATTGATCATACTATTATTCCAAAAATTCCATAATATTCCCAACATTGACCAATACATGAAAATCAATACATTTCACCACAATACTTCTCCTTTACACTTTCTTATCCATAACACATCACAAATAATCCATCAAAGCACCTTAATTCAACTCATAACACATATCGGCCAAAATCCCAAAATTCCCACTTTTAGAAAAGAACAAGTTTTATACCAAATATAACACCATACATGTTCATATTTTGTCCATACCATGCTTTTTCATCAAAGGCACAAGGCCTAATTCACACTTGAATTCCATATACCACAAATCTCATACAAACTCACCAAGTTCTATGACCAACTTTTCCAAGCACAACCAACATGATATACATATTCTTTTATGCATATAAGATATTAATCCATGAAAATAAATACTTACCAAGGCTTGGAATATGTTGATCTTGTCCAAAAGATGACTTAGGGTTTGCAAAGCCAAAAGGGAATTATCTTGAAAATTCTAGAAAAGTGATGTGTGTCTTTTGGAATAAAAATCTGATTCTTCCACATATATATAGGCCCTCAAGTCTTCTTTGGAATTAAATTCCATGTCCATTTGGTCAATGGAAGAATGGGTCTTTTGTTTCCCCTTTGGGCCTTGCATTTTATCCCATTTTGGGCCTCAAATTGGCCCATTAACACATATTATCCTAGCCCACCAATTCTCATGTATAATCCATCATATATCTCATGTTTAAATAATTTCATAATGCCACGACAATATTTACTTATGAGATTTTCATTCGTAGCCTCAATCGCAAAAATAAGAATTCTAGTCACCTATGGCTTCTTTGAACATTTTGGTAAATTCTTGTATTCCATGGTTTGATCATGTAGGAGTATGTAGTAGTGTATCGAGGTATTTGAAGCCTTAACAATGCTAAAGGAACTCCAAGGAATCAAAAGAAACCATGGAAGAATCGTCGTTGCATTTCGTCGCAAAACGAGCTCGGAAAGGCCAATTATGTTGTGCCTTGCGCCACTGCCTTGCTTTGCAGCAGTGGCGCAGGAATTGAAGGTTCTCTGAATCAGTGGTCTGCTGGATTTTTCAGCCATTTTTTTCTAACACTTGCATATCATCCAATACCCTATCAAAACACTACAAAATACTTACGTAGTGACCTTAATCATCAAGTAAACATGACTCCAAGGTACCAAATGAGGTTGGAAATGTATGGGGTATTACACAAGACATCTCCGACTAAAATCTAATCACATGTACGAGGCTCGAATTAATTAATTTTTTTTTCATCACCAACCTTACCAAATACATACTCATAGCGTCTCGAAACTTAAGTAACCATTGTTCAACATCATCACATAGGTCGAAAAGGTACGGGATGTTACATTCTTCCCCCCTTAGGAACATTCGTCCTCGAATGTTAACAACATGTTTTATACACAACAAATGTATCTTTACTTTAACATACCAATAGACATAATGCTATTAAAGACTTACTTGTTATTATTCCACCTCCGTACTGTGAACTTCTTGGTCCATTTGAAATAAGTGGGGATACTTGGATTTCATCATTTCTTCCGCTTCCCATGTGATCTCCTCTACTTGTTGATTTCTCCAAAGGACTTTTACGGATGCTATGTCTTTATTTCTCAATCTCTTTACTTGTCGATCTAGGATAGCAATGGGCACCTCTTCATAAGTGAGATCCTCTGTAACTTGAACATCCTCTACGGGAACAATACGAGACGGATCTCCTATGCATTTCCGAAGCATCGACACATGAAATACCGGATGGACGGAGGAAAGTTCTTGAGGTAAGGCTAATTCATATGCGACTTGCCCAAATCTTCTAATAACTTCATAGGGGCCTATGTAACGTGGACTCAATTTCCCTTTCTTTCCGAACCGCATTACCCCTTTCATCGGTGACACCTTTAAAAACACCCAATCACCTATGGCAAATTCAAGCCCTCTTCTTCTAACATCGGCATATGACTTGTGACGACTTTGAGCCGTTTGTAACCGTTGTTGGATAACTTTAACTTTCTCCATGGCTTGGTGAACAATATCTGGCCCAAGTAAAGCAGTTTCACCTGCTTCAAACCATCCGATTGGTGATCTACACTTCCTTCCATACAAGGCTTCATAAGGTGCCATTTTAATACTTGAATGATAGCTATTGTTATACGCAAATTCAATAAGAGGCAAATGGTCATCCCAACTACCTTGAAAATCCAACGTACATGCTCGTAGCATATCTTCAAGTGTCTGAATAGTACGTTCTGCTTGGCCATCGGTCTGAGGATGGAAAGCCGTACTCAAATTCACCTGAGTACCCAAACTCCGCTGAAAAGATTTCCAAAAGTGTGCTGTGAACTGTGCTCCTCTGTCTGATATAATAGAAAGTGGAATACCATGCAATCGTACTATCTCTTTTACATACAATTTCGCATAATCCTCAGCTGTATAGGTCGTCTTGACAGGTAGAAAATGCGCCGACTTGGTAAGTCGGTCCACTATGACCCATATGGAATCAAACTTCCGCAATGTACGAGGCAAGCCCGTAATAAAATCCATATTAATCATATCCCACTTCCAGACTGGAAGATTGATACATTGCATGTAACCTCCCGGTTTCTGATGTTCCACTTTCACCTGTTGACAATTTGGGCATTGCGCGACAAATTCTGCAATATTCTTCTTCATGTTGCCCCACCAATACACTTCTTTCAATTCATGGTACATTTTAGTAGCACCCGGGTGAATGGAATAACGCGAATGGTGCGCTTCTGTCATTATTCGTGTCCTCAGCTCATCTATGTCCGGTACACATAGTCTCCCTTGACATTGAAGCACCCCTTCCGATGTAATATCAAATGCCTTGGTCAGATTCTGCTGCACATTCTCCTTTAGCTGTAATAAAATAGAATCCGCATACTGTTTCTCTTTCACTTCAGCTATCAAGGAGGATTCTGCTGCATTCTGTACCATAACTCTATCATCGGAGGTTTCAATAAGGCGAACACCCAAGCTGGCTAATTGATTCAAATCTTTGATTATCTCACGCTTTTCATTCAACTGACCACTAGTGCTTTCGACTGCCTTACGGCTCAATGCATCAGCTACGACATTTGCTTTGCCTGGGTGATAAAGAATATCAATGTCATAGTCTTTTAAAAGCTCTAACCACCTTCGTTGCCTCAAATTGAGTTCCTTCTGCTTAAAAAGATATTGCAAGCTTTTGTGATCCGTATAGATGTCAACATGAACACCATATAAATAATGACGCCATATCTTTAAAGCAAAAACTACCGCTGCCAATTCAAGATCATGCGTGGGATAGTTTTTCTCATGTGGCCGCAACTGTCGTGAGGCATATGCTATCACCCTGCCATGCTGCATCAATACACATCCGAGACCAATCCCGGAAGCATCACAATACACTGCATAGCCCTCTGTGCCTTCAGGAAGAACTAACACTGGTGTAGAAGTCAACTTATCTTTCAGGTTTTGAAACCCTCTTTCACATGCATCATTCCATTGAAATTTAATTGCCTTGTGAGTTAACTTTGTCAATGGTGCCGCAATAGAAGCAAAAACTTCTACAAATCTTCGGTAATAACCTGCCAAACCCAGAAAACTGCGAATCTCTGTGGGTGTCGTAGGTCTTGGCCAATTCTTCACTGCTTCAATCTTTTGGGTATCAACCTGTATGCCTTCATCTGATACAATGTGACCCAAGAACGCGACTGATGTCAACCAAAACTCACATTTGGAGAATTTTGCATACAACTTACGGTCACGGAGAATTTGCAACACTTGCCGTAAGTGATAAGCATGGTCTTCTGGTGATCTTGAATAAACAAGGATGTCATCTATAAATACTGTCACGAACACGTCTAGGAATGGCTTGAACACCATTGCATAATATTATGAAATACGAATAAAGGAGAACAAGGGACATATTTAGGCATACATATGAAACTTGGCCGTTGAGGCCATCCAGTCAAAACAACATGTGTCATTTACACTAGTACACCCACGTCGGTCTACAAAAGCCTCTAACAAGAGCATTGACCAAAATGAACCATAAGTCGGGACAAGTCCTCGCTTTATACAACATGTACAATACCAAAACATATATACTTTGACTCGGAGAAGCCCCGAATGAGCTGGAGCTCACCAAAGAGCCGCTAACACTGGCAATCTACTGAGGAGGCCTACTGGGACCTGCGCCTGCAGCAAGTAAGGTAAATTCCCCGAGAGGGGTCAGTACGAAATAAGTACTGAGTATGCAAGGCTCAGATGAAACTATACAACACATGAATATGTCAAGAAATATGTCAATGAACTCAAAACATATGGATACTCAATGTGAATAAGTCACCATGTTGCATTTTGGAAACCATGTGGATTGCTTTCATTGCTTTCATTACTTTCTTTATCTCAATGCTCACTTGTTATCACATATATCACAATGTACCCGGGCCCCGACTGATCAGTGGGTCTTTCATATCATCATATAGGGATCGAGTCGAGCTAGGCTTATGCCCCTAGACTTGCCACCCTTGGGATCGAGTCGAGCTAGGCTTACGCCCCTAGACTTGCCACCCATAAATCCATATCTCGGGATCGAGTCGAGCTAGGCTTACGCCCCTAGACTTGCCACCCGTACTTGATCATTGACCACATTTGCATTACTTTGATCATTACTTTGAGATTGATACTTTGATAATCATAACATCACTTTGGAACTTTGGAACACAACATTGTTGGAAACTTTGAATCATTGACCAATAAGTGAAGAACATGTGAACAAATATCAATGAGAAATATAACATCACTAGCACCATGATACTATTGGAACCATTGGACAAGAAGCCATGAACAAGAGACACAAGTATAGGCACTATTGGAATATTGGAACATAGCCTTCTTTGAACTTTCGGAACATTAATCATGAATATGAGAAATGAGATTCACAATTGATCAATGAGTAGGAAATATATGACAATGACCATAAATAAGTGCATATGGGATACCTTGGTACATTTCGGAATAGAACTAAAGAAATGTCAATTGTGAACACTATTGGCCGTAGAAAGATACGGACAAAATAACCTTGCATACCTTGGATCCGCAATACGAATCTACAACCTTAGATGCGTAGACAATAATCCCACTCCTTCTTTATGTGTCTACAAATACATAACGAAATTCACATTAACCACCAATTACTTTACAAATGCATACCATGTCAATGAATTACATGTTTGGCTTTCAACATGTCATTTCCCTTTGACAAAACCATTGATCATACTATTATTCCAAAAATTCCATAATATTCCCAACATTGACCAATACATGAAAATCAATACATTTCACCACAATACTTCTCCTTTACACTTTCTTATCCATAACACATCACAAATAATCCATCAAAGCACCTTAATTCAACTCATAACACATATCGGCCAAAATCCCAAAATTCCCACTTTTAGAAAAGAACAAGTTTTATACCAAATATAACACCATACATGTTCATATTTTGTCCATACCATGCTTTTTCATCAAAGGCACAAGGCCTAATTCACACTTGAATTCCATATACCACAAATCTCATACAAACTCACCAAGTTCTATGACCAACTTTTCCAAGCACAACCAACATGATATACATATTCTTTTATGCATATAAGATATTAATCCATGAAAATAAATACTTACCAAGGCTTGGAATATGTTGATCTTGTCCAAAAGATGACTTAGGGTTTGCAAAGCCAAAAGGGAATTATCTTGAAAATTCTAGAAAAGTGATGTGTGTCTTTTGGAATAAAAATCTGATTCTTCCACATATATATAGGCCCTCAAGTCTTCTTTGGAATTAAATTCCATGTCCATTTGGTCAATGGAAGAATGGGTCTTTTGTTTCCCCTTTGGGCCTTGCATTTTATCCCATTTTGGGCCTCAAATTGGCCCATTAACACATATTATCCTAGCCCACCAATTCTCATGTATAATCCATCATATATCTCATGTTTAAATAATTTCATAATGCCACGACAATATTTACTTATGAGATTTTCATTCGTAGCCTCAATCGCAAAAATAAGAATTCTAGTCACCTATGGCTTCTTTGAACATTTTGGTAAATTCTTGTATTCCATGGTTTGATCATGTAGGAGTATGTAGTAGTGTATCGAGGTATTTGAAGCCTTAACAATGCTAAAGGAACTCCAAGGAATCAAAAGAAATCATGGAAGAATCGTCGTTGCATTTCGTCGCAAAACGAGCTCGGAAAGGCCAATTATGTTGTGCCTTGCGCCACTGCCTTGCTTTGCAGCAGTGGCGCAGGAATTGAAGGTTCTCTGAATCAGTGGTCTGCTGGATTTTTCAGCCATTTTTTTCTAACACTTGTATATCATCCAATACCCTATCAAAACACTACAAAATACTTACGTAGTGACCTTAATCATCAAGTAAACATGACTCCAAGGTACCAAATGAGGTTGGAAATGTATGGGGTATTACACAAGACATCTCCGACTAAAATCTAATCACATGTACGAGGCTCGAATTAATTAATTTTTTTTTCATCACCAACCTTACCAAATACATACTCATAGCGTCTCGAAACTTAAGTAACCATTGTTCAACATCATCACATAGGTCGAAAAGGTACGGGATGTTACATGCACAATAGACAAAATCATATTTTTACTATTTTTCTCAATCTATTATTTAATTATATTTATAATATTTAATATTGGTTATAATAAATATATGAGAAAGTTGTGTAGGATTCACTTTTGGATTAGAATTTCTTTATATCAATTAATATTACACGTTGTCTTTTCCTTATCTAGATTTAGTATCCACTTTAGGATAGGACTATTCTACTGAAACTATAACTTTAGGTTTAGGATTGCCGTGGACTACAAAGCAAACAATTAGGTTTAAGTTTCACTATTTAATGTCACTTTAATTTTAAAAATCTTACTAATTAGTTTTATTATTACATTAGTTTGATCCACAAAAGATCAATGTTTACTTTTTATTCCATAATCTTTAATATATGGAGTCTTGACAATGTATCCTTCTTTGTTTAGGTGTTAATAGCTTATAAAATTTAGGATTCTTCTATTAAATTATTAATAATGCATTGTTTTTTCTCTTTGTTTTAGTTTAGAATTAGCTTTAGGTTTCAAGAATTTAAAGCCAAGAATCTAATAGGTTTTGATGTGTGTGTGATGCTCCTTTATGCTTAATAAAGGTGGTAGATGAAGATTCAGTCGAGCTTTGAGAAATTCTTGTGTTAAGGTTAGGTTAATCGTATTGTTATCATAACCCAATTATTGTATTGTATTATTGTAGTTTCTATTATGTTACTATCTACTATTTATTCTGATTAA
This sequence comes from Capsicum rhomboideum, assembly GCA_031232105.1. Classification (NCBI taxonomy): domain Eukaryota; kingdom Viridiplantae; phylum Streptophyta; class Magnoliopsida; order Solanales; family Solanaceae; genus Capsicum; species Capsicum rhomboideum. The sequence continues at coordinate 158,121,268 of CP124714.1, forward strand.
TACAGGTTGTAGATGAATGTTCGATCTATAAACTGATCAAAAGTGGTTCTTTTTTCTCAGTTTCAGAAGCTGATTGTGCATCCACTTTGGCCAAGAATGGAATTTCAGTTACCCTTTTTGAATCTGAAAGAGGCCCAGGTGGTCGTATGTCTCAAAGAAGGTAATATACTATACCTTCTTTATTTATGAAAAAAATCATGAATTTTGTAATGGGGTTTCTTAAAAATTGAATCTTGTAATAGAGAAATGACAGAAGATTGCATGGGAGGGAGCTGCAGTTTGATCATGGGGCTCCTTATTTCTCAGCTAGCAATCAAGATGTGCTGAGACTTATTTGTGAGTGGCAATCAAAGGGACTTGTTGCTGAGTGGAAAGAAAAGTTTGCTACTTTTGATTTTGCTTCCAACCAATTTCTTGAAATTGAAGAGGTTATTTCTGTTATTGTTTTATTCCGTTATTATCTTTCTTGAGCTAAGGGTCTATTAGAAACAACCTTTCTGAGATGAAGTAAGTTTTGCATACGTTCTACCTTCCCTGGATCCAACAAAGTGGAATTGTACTGGGTATATTTTTGTTGAATATAACAAAAATATATATAGGAACATTCAACAATATCCCGAGGCAAGACAAATTCCCGATATATTAATTGTGAGAGTTCTTCTATCCACTTTTAAAATTCCAACAACATGAGAGAGAGGTATGTTGGGTTCTAAAGTGTATTGTGAAGGGAAAAATGGAGGAAGAAAAATGGAGGGAAAGTGAAATGTGAAGTTCACTTTTAAGAAGTCAAAGGAACTTTCTTGTGTATTTATTAGAATGCATTCCTTCATGTGGATAGTGAGGCAAGAACAAGACAAACCTTGCTCCGTCGTCGTCGTCGGTCGCTCGACTCGGCTTAGGCTTCGGATTTGGATTTGGCAAATGATCGATCGAGAGACTATCTTTTTGGACAAAGTTTATTTGAAACTTGAGAATGGTTGATAGTTTAATCCAAAAATTCGATAAGAAATGATTTTTCTCCATTTACGGACGCACATGGAATGTGCGGACGCATGTCACAACGCACTGTTTCACGAGAAAAAAATGACCTGCGCGCGCAGGTCGTCACCTGCGGATGCAGGTGACTTTTCGCAGAAGGCAGCAAACTTTATGAAAGCGACCTGCGGCCGCAGATGGACCACCTGCTCGCGCAGGTGGGTCCGCAGGTCGGCACCGGTTCCAGAAAGTTGTCTCTTTTCATGAACCATTGCTTCTTTTCGGAAGCAACTCTTTATGGATATAAATACCTGATTTTTCCTCAGGTATTGACACGAAATTATTGAAAGAAAAACATCTTCTTCTTCTTCAAAAACTCAAGTGTGATCAATCAAACCATTGAGTGTGTTCGAAGTTCGGTAGAATTTGAGGTACCACTATTCTACTGAAGTGAATCATTTTATCCTGGGAGGAAAGATTCCATAACCTCAGGTACTTGAGGGGAATAAATTCCTTAATGACACACCGTGAATTCGGTGGACTTGATTCTAACTTTTCTGTTTCATCTTCTTTCTTATGGTTTTGCTATTTTTCAGAAAATAGTAGAAACTTCATTTTGATAGTTCATTATTGTTGAACTTGTGTTTGAAGTTGTTGAACTTCTTTATTGTTCTTGAACTTAAAGTTGAAGTTCTTGTTGATTAAATACAGATATTTGTACCCGGAAACAACAATCTTAAGGAATTTATTAATCTGTATTTTTTTGTTTCTGGAGATTAAAAACATTTGGTTTTCTAATCTGTCTGAACTTGATAGTGATTTGAAGATATAAAAACTTCATCACTAATCAAAGATCATTCGGTTAACGATTTGAAGAATATAAAAACTTCGTCGTTAAAATAGAAACAAGTTGTTTAAAGTTTAAAAACTTTGCTGTTAGTATTTAAAATACTAAATTGGTTGTCTCTTTGTGACAGCAAAATGGCTAGTGAAATTCAAGTCAATGATGTAACGACGAATGTTGCAGCAACAAACATTGCTACTTCAAGTCGTACGAATGTTGCTCATGCCATGGCACCGGCGGAAAAATCAAGAAAATTTTCTGGTGTTGATTTCAAACATTGGCAGCAGAAGATGTTCTTTTATCTAACTACCTTGAGTCTAAGAAAATTTTCTGGTGTTGATTTCAAACATTGGCAGCAGAAAATGTTCTTTTATCTGACTACCTTGAGTCTGCAAAAGTTCATCACAGAAAGTGTTCCTGTATTGCCGAAGGATACTCCGGAAAAGGATCGCTTTGTAGTAATTGAAGCTTGGAAGCACTCGGATTTTTTATGTAAGAATTACATATTGAGTGGCCTACAAGATGATCTATACAATGTGTATAGCATGATGAAGACCTCAAAGGACCTCTGGGATGCTTTGGAAAAGAAGTACAAAACAGAGGATGTCGGAATGAAGAAATTCATTGTTGCCAAATTCTTGGACTTTAAGATGGTAGACAGTAAAGCTGTAGTTACCCAAGTCCAAGAGTTGCAAGTCATTATTCACGACCTCCTTGCAGAAGGTATAATTTTAGATAATGCCTTTGTTAAACATTTTAAGAATGTTATTAATGTTCACTTAACCATCTTTGTAGGTTTGATTGTGAACGATGCTTTTCAAGTAGCTGCTATAATCGAAAAGCTACCACCTTTGTGGAAGGACTTTAAAAACTACTTAAAGCATAAGCGAAAGGAGATGTCAGTTGAAAAACTCATTGTGAGGTTGAGGATTGAAGAAGACAATAAGGCAACTGAGAAAAGGTCTCGTGGAAATTCTACAATAAATGGAGCAAATACTGTGGAAGAAGATCCCAACAAATCAAAGAAGAGAAAGAAAGCACAAGCACAACAAGGCAATCCTCCTAAGAAGAAATTCAAAGGAAATTGCTTTAATTGTGGCAAAGCTGGCCACAAGTCGGTTGATTGTCAGGCTCCGAAGAAGGGCAAGAAAAAGGACCAAGCAAACATGGCTGAATCCAAAGAGGAAATAGACAATCTGTGTGCTATGCTCTCGGAATGCAATCTTGTTGGAAATCCTAGAGAGTGGTGGATTGATTCAGGTGCCACCCGCCACGTGTGTGCCAACAAAGAACTATTTGCATCATATGCTCCGGCTCAAGAGGATGAGAAGATATTTATGGCCAACTCTGTTACGACAAAGATTGAAAGAACAGACAAGGTTTGCTTGAAGATGACATCAGGCAAGGTGGTGACACTAAATAATGTCCTTCATGTTCCGGAGTTGCGAAAGAACTTGGTTTCTACTTCACTTCTGACTAAGAATGGTTTCAAATGTGTATTTTTTTCCGACAAAGTTGTACTTAGTAAGAATGAAGTGTATGTAGGCAAAGGTTACCTCACCGAGGGCCTTTTCAAGATCAATGTAATGACTATTGATATGAATAAAAGTTCTAGTTCTTCTTACTTACTTGAGTCAAATGATTTATGGCATGAATGTTTAGGACATGTCAATTATAAAACCTTGCGAAAACTGATTAACTTGGAAGTTTTACCTAACTTTGAGTGCAGTAAATCAAAGTGTCAAACATGTGTTGAATCTAAGTATGCTAAGCATCTGTATAAGTCTGTTGAAAGGAATTCCAATCCCTTAGACTTAATTCACACAGACATTTGTGATATGAAGTCGACACCATCTCGTGGTGGAAAAAAGTATTTCATAACTTTTATCGACGATTGCACTAGATTTTGTTATGTCTATTTCCTGAATAGTAAGGATGAGGCAATAGATGCATTTAGGCAATATAAAACTGAAGTTGAAAATCAGTTGGATAAAAAGAACAAAATGATAAGAAGTGATAGGGGTGGAGAATATGAATCTCCTTTCGCGGAGATATGTTTGGAAAATGGAATTGTCCATCAAACTACGGCCCCGTATTCACCTCAATCAAATGGGATTGCGGAAAGAAAAAACCGAACATTGAAGGAAATGATGAATGCCTTACTAATAAGTTCAAGTTTGCCGCAAAACTTATGGGGGGAAGCTATCCTTACAGCAAACCGGATACTCAATCGAGTACCCCATAGAAAGACACAATCTATTCCATATGAGAAATGAAAAGGAAGGAAACCCAACTTGAAATATTTCAAAGTGTGGGGGTGTCTAGCCAAAGTCCAAGTTCCTATACCTAAAGGTTGAAAATAGGATCAAAAACTGTGGACTGTGTTTTCATCGGATATGCTACAAACAGTAAAGCATGTCGATTTTTGGTTCATAAATCCGAACATCCGGATATCCATGAGAATAGGGTAATGGAATCAGCTAATGCTGAGTTCTTTGAACACATTTATCCGTATAAGACAAGACAAGAGCTGTCTAGCGAAGGGTCTAAACGACCTAGGGATGAACCAAGGGAGAATGAACATAATGAAGAGAATCCAAGGCGTAGTACACGTCAAAGAACGTCGACTTTCTTCGGATCAGACTTTGTAACATTTCTTCTTGAAAATGATCCTCTAACGTTTAAAGAAGCGATGTCGTCTGCGGACTCATCCTTTTGGAAAGAGGCTGTCAATAGTGAGATTGATTCAATCTTGAGAAACCATACTTGGAAGTTGGTTGATCTTCCTCCAGGAAATAAACCTTTAGGTTCTAAATGGATCTTCAAAAGGAAAATGAAAGCTGATGGTACTATTGACAAATACAAGGCAAGACTTGTAGTGAAAGGCTTTCGACAAAAAGAAGGTCTTGATTATTTTGACACATACTCGCCAGTAACAAGGATAACGTCCATTCGGATGTTGGTTGCATTAGCTGTGGTATATGGTCTTGAAATCCATCAAATGGATGTGAAAACTGCATTCTTAAATGGAGAATTGGATAAAGAAATTTACATAGAACAACCTGAGGGTTTTGTGGTTCCTGGTAAAGAAAGGAAAGTGTGCAAACTTGTTATGTCACTTTATGGACTAAAACAAGCACCCAAACAGTGGCATGCAAAGTTTGACCAAACCATGTTGGCAAATGGATTCAAAATAAATGAATGTGATAAATGTGTTTACATTAAAGACACTCCAAATCACCAAGTCATTGTTTTTTGTATGTGGATGACATGTTGATCATCAGTAGAGACATTTCTGACATAAATGCTAAAAAACGAATGCTTGAGAGAAAGTTTGATATGACAGACCTTGGAGTTGCGGATGTGATCTTAGGAATAAGAATTCATAGAACTCTACAAGGGTTGGCATTGTCACAGTCTCATTATATTGAAAAGGTACTTGACAAGTTCAAGTATTTGGATTTCAATATTGCCAAGACTCCTTTAGACGTGAGCTTTGCACTTCAAAAGAATGAAGGTGAAAGTGATTCACAATTGGAGTATGCAAGAGTGTTGGGAAGCTTGATGTATATCATGAATTGTACACGACCGGATATAGCATGCGCTATTAGTAAATTAAGTCAGTACACGAGTAATCCCAATCAAACTCATTGGATGGCAATGAAAAGAGTTTTGGGGTATCTAAAACATACTCAAGACTTTGCTTTGCATTACAACAAATATCCAGCGGTAATTGAAGGATATAGTGATGCAAATTGGATCATCAGATCAAATGAAGTAAAATCCACGAGTGGATATGTGTTTACTTTAGGTGGAGGAGCAGTCTCTTGAAAATCATCCAAACAGACTTGTATTATCCGCTCTACTATGGAATCTGAATTTATCGTATAAGATAAAGCATACACTGTGATAGTCAAGCGGCAATAGGTAGGGCAGGGAGCATGATGTATAACGGTAAATCTCGTCATATAAGACGGAGACATAATACCGTTAGAGAACTTCTCTCTAGTGGAATTATCACGATTGACTATGTAAAGTCAAAGGATAATGTGTCGGATCCACTTACAAAAGGCCTATCTAGAGAGGGAGTTGAGAAATCATCGAAGGGAATGGGTTTACGGCCTAGGACAAGTAGTCACAGCGGTAACTCTACCTAGCGGACTGGAGATCCCATGAGCTAGGTTCAAAGAGATCAAACAAAGTTGTGATTGACGGTTCAACATTGTCAATAAACTCATCCCGTTCTCATGATGAAGACAATGTTCAGGAAACAAGGATAAGACTTATGGTTGGAAGTCTTTTAATGGTTTCTAAGTTTAGAAGATTTGACCAAATAGTTTGATCTATAGGATTGAAACGTTTAGGAATCACTTATGTGAGAGTGAAGTGGAAACCGCTTCAAGGAGAATGATAGTAAAGGCCTATTATCTAAGCTCTCATGAAACCAGGTCGTGTTCATGGCTGAAATGAACAAAATCGTGAGAACCATAAATGGTAAAAGGTTGGTTGTGTGACTTGTGTTGTCTAGGTGTACATTAAAGTTCGACGGTTCAAAGATATCACATCTACCGATTGACCGAGTGCATCCGATGCAAGTTCACTATGGAAAGTTCAAAGGGAAACCTACTTATCCAGATGCAATGAGTCTTTGCTTGTTGATCACACACTTGTCCGTATATTCTTTGTTGAAATAGACATTCCCCATTCATGTGGGGGATTGTTAGGTTCTAAAGTGTATTGTGAGTGGAAAAATAGAGGGAAGAAAAATGGAGGGAAAGTGAAATGAGAAGTTCACTTTTAAGAAGTCAGGTTCTCCCACATTGGTGGGAGAAAGGAACTTTCTTGTGTATTTATTAGAATGCATTCCTTCATGTGGATAGTGAGGCAAGAACAAGACAAGCCTCGCGCCGTCGTCGTCGTCGCTCGCTTGGTTCGGCTTTGGCTTTGGCTTCGGCTTCGGATTTGGATTTGAATTTGGCAAATGATCGATCGAGAGACTATCTTTTTGGACAAAGTTTATTTGAAACTTGAGAATTGTTGATAGTTTAATCCAAAAATCCGATAAGAAATGATTTTTCTCCATTTACGGACGCACATGAAATGTGCGGACGCATGTCACAACGCACCTCGAAGGGACGCGACCCTTCGAGGCAAAAGACACACTGTTTCACTCGAAAAAAATGACCTGCGCTCGCAGGTTGTCACCTGCGGATGCAGGTGACTTTTCGCAGAAGGCAGCAAACTTTCTGGAAGTGACCTGCGGCCGCAGATGGACCACCTGCGCGCGCAGGTGGGTCCGCAGGTCGGCACCGGTTCCAGAAAGTTATCTCTTTTCATGAACCATTGCTTCTTTTCGGAAGCAACTCTTTATGGATATAAATACCTGATTTTTCCTCAGGTATTGACATGAAATTATTGAAAGAAAAACATCTTCTTCTTGTTCTTCTTCAAAATCTCAAGTGTGATCAATCAAACCATTGAGTGTGTTCGAAGTTCGGTAGAATTTGAGGTACCACTATTCTACTGAAGTGAATCATTTTATCCTGGGAGGAAAGATTCCATAACCTCGGGTACTTGAGGGGAATAAATTCCTTAAGGACACACCGTGAATTCGGTGGACTTGATTCTAACTTTTCTGTTTCATCTTCTTTCTTACGGTTTTGCTATTTTCAGAAAATAGTAGAAACTTCATTTTGATAGTTCATTATTGTTAAACTTGTGTTTGAAGTTGTTGAACTTCTTTATTGTTCTTGAACTTGTTCTTGAACTTAAAGTTGAAATTCTTATTGATTAAATACAGATATTTGTACCCGGAAACAACAAGGTAAGAACTAATTTCTTCTATCTTTAACAAGAATTGATATGATGTTATTTCGGTTTTCAACTGATACCATGATAACACATATTAGTTCTGGCTTCATAGTGGATAACAAAGTGTGTAATTCATGAGAATGAATGAGGACGAGCAGCTAGAATTCATTAACCAACCTAAAATTCAATTCTTGATAAATCTTGTGGTCTTAAACTTGTCATGTACTCCCTTCGTCCCATATTAATTTTTTTTCTTGACTTTCTTTTAGTTAATAGTGGTAGGATGATTTGTTTATTTCAATTGCTATACTTGTATTAGTTATTCGATTAATTTTGATATAAGTTCAATATGAATAACATGCTTTATGATTGGCATTTAAATTGCTTGTAAACTTAATTAAAATTCTGCTTTATTTAATTTTTATAATATTTGATAAAAGATTCACGTTATTCCTTATTGATTAAAGTAATAGCATATTTGTATTTTCTTAGCCGAAAAAAGAAGAAGACGTCAACTAGTAATAAATATATACAAAAATCATAAATTATTGTGTGTACCTGTTGTATTAAGTACACAATTTTAAGAATAATTTTTGCAGCTAAATTGAATTAATTAACTTAATATTTTAAAATTATAATTATAATATTCAAAACGATATGATAAGTACTATAAGTCGCACTTCTTCTTATGTTAATGGATAAAAAAATTATGGTTTAAAATATTTTGTTCAAAGTTAACGCAGTTTAAATCTTAAGAAGCGAAAAAAGCCACAGAAACTGAAACAAAAGAGTTCTTGATTTTAAGTTTCATCATCAACGAAAATATTTCCACGTGCTTGACCAAAAAAAATATGTCTTTTAGAGTGACATAGCACCGAGTTTCATATAAGATTTTCTTTACCTTATATCTAGAATAAAATAGATCTCAAATTTTATCTTTGACAAAATAGTGAGCAGATTGCAGATCTTTGTTGGGTCATTTTCGTTGTAACTGTTTCTTGTATTTTTGGAGCATTTGATGCAAGCGTGACTACTCAAAATTTGAGTCGTGATGACACCTATCTCACCCACCATGATAGATAAGCCAATCCAATATTCAAACAAACTAAATTAACAAGAAAACTTGGACGTTAAATTTCCTCCAACGTGTCTTGTGCAGTTTAGTGTGTTTTAGTTTTGACAATAAAGTCTTGATTGGAGAAAATTTTATACCAGAAACGAAAAAAAGACCAAAAAAAAAAGACGTTGGACGTTAAGCTTCCTCGAACATGGTTGATATAGATAAAATATTTGCTAAATACATAATAGCCACTTAAATTTGACACGTCGTGTAAGTTAGTCACTTTAATTTAATTAGTATTAGTGAAAATAAAATTACAGTTAATAAATAAAATGAATAAAAATAAAATATCTTCAAGTTGATGTGAAGATATCGATCTCACTCTCTTTAAGGGTTCAAGCCTATTGCAGTGAAATCTGTTAGAACCAAATTTTAGAGACGAAGACAATTATCTTTTCCCAAGACATACCTTGTCAAATCATCAAAAATATAATACTAAATGTACTAGTACCTAAATCCATGAGCGCCATAATGATTCTCCATCTTGTGGTTAATGTTCTTCCAAATTAAGTCGAATTTTAGAAATTTCATAGGAAATTTCTCTTTCTATTCCCTATTGGTCAATATAGCTTTGGTGAGAGAGTTCTCATAAGGGCGTTGATAGATAAAGTTAATAATCAAATGATATTCTTTACACATATGAGAGTTGACAATGTCTAGTACAAATACAGATATTTCCCGCATTGAAAATTCTTTAGGAGGTTTTCCCCAAAATGCCTCATGCAGAGTCCATGATGAGAATGCCTATAAACCTTGAAAAGGCCATTGACTATGCTCAAGTGCCTATCAGAGATGATACACAACTCTGGTTCATCTACCACAATAGACTGCAGTTTCTTAAAAAAGAAGGTCCACGAATCATCGCATTTCTTGTCTACCATGCAAAAAGCAATTGAAAAAAATGTGCTTCTCTGTATCCTAGCAACAACACACCTTCATATTTACCATTCAATTGTGTGCCGTCAATTACCTTTCGCATGTGGTAATATCCCTGAATGCAAGATCCATAAACGATGAAGTAGTACATGAACCTGCCATCTTCGGTATTATACCTAATGGTATTTGTGGTACCAGGATTTATTTCATGTACCATGTGGAAAAAGGCTGGCAAGCAAGCATATCCGTGCTCCGAAGTACCTCTAGCCATGTTCTTGGCCAATACACCTGCATACTAGCATCAATAATAGCTTGCTTTGCTTTGGAACTCTCTGAAGATGGTCCTCTCTATTTCCTTTGTGGCTGGCCCCTTGTTGTCAATATAATCATTCATCAAGAATGAGGCAATTAGAGTCGATGATATGTTTTTGTGCATGCCTGTGACATTTTCAACACTACAAGTGTGATGTCCTACATATCTATAGATGCGAAACCTATCCGCGCTATCGTACTTTCTAGTATGCAACATCCATCCATAGTTATGACTCGTACATCTCTACTTGTAGAATTTTGAACAATTTTTAACCATTTTAAAATAGAAGGACTTCTTCATCGAAGCTTGAGTGACAAGTAGTTTCAATTGTGCCTTGTTATCAAATGTTTGATGTAGTACAAATCCAGTTCCATCAGGAAAGGAGTGGATGGGTTGTTGCTCAACACCACCATCTTCACCCTCCTCACCCTTTTTTTAAAAAAACTTTCATAATCATCTCCATCTGATGCTTGATCATCGACCCAGTCATCTATCCGGTCATCTCCTAGTGAATCATCATGGATTGGAGATTGAGGTGGAGGTGGGGGTGGTGCGGCTAATGTCGAAACTTCTCCTTCACACCTCTCCTTAATATTTATCCTTAGAAAAGGCCTAGAACCGTCTACGCCAACATCAAGCATGTACATTGCCACTTGTCTGTCATTCTTTATGAATGTTGGATATACTTTTCCCCTTTCATTCATCAAATAACTAATGACAACGTCCGTAGGATCACAAGTTAATTTCCCGTATTCAATTATACTATCAACCATATTGTCGTACGAACTATTGCGACGTTGGCAACGGATACGGTCTTCTTGGACCAAGATTCCCAATTCCAACATTTTGGAGTATCCTCCCACTCACCCATGAAATCACCACCATCTACAACATACTCAACTATAGACATAATGAAAACACTGGTCGATTCCTAGGTCTATGAATTTCCAACGGGTCGATGACAATTCAAAAAAAAAAAAAAAAAAAAAAAGCAATGGCTTACCAAAATCGACCTCAGCTTCAACAATGGAGCCTCAAGTATGAATGGACTAGTTTAGAAACTGTAGGATTTACCTATTGGTGAAGAAACTAGAAAAGATGAAGTTTTTGCAAAAATGATGAAAATAAAATTTTGGGGTGAAACGAGCTCTATTGCGAAAAATATTGAAAGCATGGGATGATAATGGCTTTCAAACACCATATTTGATAAAGAAACACTGAAATTTAGCTGAAAAATCGAGAGTCATTTGGCGGAAATGGCTTTTTGCAGTGAAGCTTCTTGGAAACCTTTTGATCAGATATTTTTGCTTTTGCTTTTGCTTTTTTTTAAACAGGTATGAAATGTAGGGTATTAAATGCCTGATGATTGGGAAGGGGGGGGGGGAGGTTCTTTGTATTATCGTAAACTTTGGGGTCAAAAAAAGATAAGAAAAGGGTGATGTCGTGATTGGTGGCTATATGCCTAATACTTTCAAACTTGTGGCTACATATCTAATTAAGTTTTGAAAGTGGCTCTTTAGCCAACTTACCCTAGTTTTAGAGAAAGATGTCAGTAGACACAATAATGGAAGATTCAAATTACTCGGTTTCCAATACAGATGCACTAATCTATCGCACTTCATATATTTCAGGGCGAACTGAGAGATTAATTTCAGATCCCAATATTCCTAATTCATCTTCATGTAGTGAAGACGAATATCAACAACAGATCTCGACTGTTGCTGGTGGTACTGATGATGATGTGATGATTATTATATCATCAAGTGAATCTTCCAACTCTACTAATAATAACAAGCAAAATGAACGAAAAATTAGGATATTTAATGTTGACTTTATGGGGTCGCGCATCTGACCACATGAGTGCTCCGTCTATGGACTTGAGTTTCCCACGGGCCAAGCTTTAGGAAGACATATGAGAAGGCATACGAGTGAAGATGAATACCAGCAACAGATCTCGACTGCTGGTGGTGGTGGTACTGACGATTTGATGATTATTGAATCTTCTAGTTCTATGAATAATAACAAGCAAATTGAACAAAAAGTTTGTACGATATTAAATTTTGATTTAATCATGGGGCTGCGTATCCGATTCCATGAGTGCTCCATCTGTGGGCGTGAGTTTCTCACCAGCCAACCTTTAGGAGGACATATGAGAAGGCATAGAGCTTTATTTTTGGATTTGAACTTGACACCATTCGAGAATGATTTAGAGGAGTTCAAGTTAGGGAATTTAGCTCCTACAGTTAATTTAATTGATTCTTCTGATTGCAATCATATCGATCATCTATATGGCGCACTTGATCATTCATTGTGGGGGTAAAAGCATGATCACGAATCCAACGTTGCTTTTTTGAAGAATCCCAAGTCGGATGAAAAAAGGAGGGGTTAAAAGAACGGGGTGTTCATCTTATATTATTTTGGTCAATTTTCGTCAGTTTTAAAGTTTGAGTTAAACTCAAAATTCATTTTTTACGGCACTCCATCAGATCATAAGTTTTAAAAGTTTGTCTTCTTTTTTTAAATGCCCAATCAAATAATATCATATTAATTGAACATGAAAAAGTGTTGAAGTCTAATGTAATTTTGGTGTTTCCTATCGAGGGAGTAGAAGAGTTCTTTGTACAAATTATAACGATAAGTGTCTCAATCTCAAGCAAGTTGTATCAATTGTAGAAGTTTTTAATATGTATGTCTCTTCATTTAAATTTTTCTCATGCTAATATTGTAAATATTTTCGGAGGGAGTATTAGTTTGTCGGACACCAGATATTCTAAATAATTTCTACATGATATTTCTACAAATTATTAGTAGAACCTTAAATTAAAACATGAAGTGTGTATATATATAACATTCCACTTAGTATAAACGGTTGGATGTTTTCGTATAGAATTGAGCCTTTGTATATGCTTTCTTGTCTTCTGTACACATATTTTAATTGAGATCTCATCTCATATGATCAAGACTCAGGTCTTGGGAGGTATTTCATTTGTTTAGTTTCTGTATCAAAGGCCACAGTTTGTCTGGCATTATAGATAACCAGCTTGATCAAAAAGATTTTACTCCATATTTCATTTCCACTCTTTCTTAGAGTCGGAGCTAGGATTTGAAGTTTATGAATTCTGATTTTGTCACCAAAACATAGTTCGTTTTAATTATTATGGTTTCTGAATTCGACCAAACATACATGTCATAAGGTCTAAGCAAAAATTACTGTATTCAACAGAACATTGTTATAGAAAAAAGATCAGATATGTGGGTGTAAATTAAAAATATAGCTATATGAGTATATAATTTTATTTTGGGCTATACTCCCTCCATTCCGTTTTAGTTGTCATGTACTAAAAATACTTGTTTCAAAAAAGTTGTCAATTTAAAATATTAAGCGAGAAATTAATTATTTTTTTTCAAAATTTTCCCTTTACATTAATTATTTTAGAATTAAGAAGCGAGTAAATAGACGAGATTAAAGAATTTATAAGGGATATATTAGTCAAACTACAATTCTAATTCTTAAAAGATTGGGTAAAACCTTATCATGACAACTGAAAAAGAACAGGAAGTATATTTTTTGGAAATTTCTCGTTCTATTCCTTATTGTTCAATGTCGCTTTCGCATAAGCGCGTTGATAGAAAAAGTTGCCAATCAAATGCTATTCGGGTTGACTATGTCTCTATTTTAGCAAAGCAGGATGGTCATTTTCAGCAATTTATTTCGGAAAAAGAAAAAATACAGTAGAGGAATTTTTAAAAGATGTCAATGGACACAATCATGGAATTAGAGGATGAGTATTCCTTTGATTCTAATACAGACGCAATCGTCTATGGCTTTTCTGATCATTCTGGTGAAAGCATGATCTCTGGTCCCAACATTCCTTCGTCGTCATCATCCTCTGATGACAACGATCACCGCTACCAGGAGCAGAATGCTTCTTGTGATGTTGGGACCAATGATTTGACAGTTGATGGTGAAATTACAGAAAATTATAATTGAAAAATACAAAAGAAATGAAGAAAAAACAATAATCTTCTTCTTGGCTGAGGCGCGGATATCTCGCTCTCTTTAAGGAGATTCAAGCCCACTGCAGCAAATGTTTTCACCGGTCCAGCAGTAAACTTCTTGACTTGTCCCCTCCAGGATACAACAGCCTTCTTACAAAGTACAACTCAACAAACTCTGGACAAGAGTTGAGTTCAAAGCTCCACAAAAAAGAACACCTCCCTTCAACTAATAAACTCTCTCTTTTACTAACTTTTGTGAACTCTATATTATCTTATTCTCCAAAAAGTATGCAAGACCATCACTATTTATAGGTGAGGAAATCTTCCATGCAATGAATATGAAGAATAAATGGGAAGATAAATGTGGTATATAAATGGCCTAGAAGTTACAAGAGTTATGAGAAATAATGGATGAATAAAGAGTGAAGGTACATGTATTTCAAGGAAAATGATGGCCAAATTCAGCCACCATAAACCAAGAAACAAATGCTGCCAAGTGAGATAATGCAGCAAGCACGTCCCTTGTGCCTTGAATTGTCATTAACTCACAGAAGAGTAACAACCATTAAAACCCCTAGAGAATTAGTAACATCATCACGTACTCCTTTGCCTTTTAAGGCAATAACTCCAAGGAGTAATGAGGAATAAAGATGCCACTCACTTTACATTTGAGAAGCTGCACCAAAAGTGTAACTTAAAAAATAGTAAAAAACATTTGATGCCCAAAAGTAAATGAGCAGCCAAAACGTGAGCAAATTAACATTATGCAATATTAAAATGCTTAATCCATCAACAGTTGTATCATCATGTGCGTCTTCCAGCTGGTTTACGAATAATAATAATAAGCAGATTCATGAGCAAGAAGCGATAATGATATTTAATGTTGATTTCAGGGCACTTTCTCAGGTTGTTGTTCGCAATAGTTGCGATGATGAAACAATTGACAACTTTAAGCCTGCAGAAGGGGAGAATGAAGTTATGATGAAGGACGATGTGAGAACAGACGAAATCGTAGATCCATTGTCATATTTATGTAGGTCTTCATCATTTTTGGAACTGGAAGATTTTGAAATGCAACCATTAATGTCACCTTCAAGTTGGTTTCCATTTTCTTTAGACATGCAATCATTGTCACCTTTAAGTTGGTCTTCATATTGGGATGATTTAACAGGTCTTTGGGATTTTTGAAGTGCCACCTGTCACCATTAACACCACATCCAGATTTTTTTAATCTCACCTTTTGATTGGGAGCTAGGGTATTTGGATTGTTTAACTTATTTGAGTGTTTAGCAAAGTTAGAAAAATGCGTACAGTTTGTTTGGATGGTTGTTACCTATTGTATTTATTATTAATTTAAATATAAAATGTTGTTTTGATTATTACTTAAATTTTATTATATTGTATTGTTAAATTCTATCTTTACATAAGAGTTTAAAATGTTTCCAAACAAATCAATTGCTTATATTCAATTTCAGCATTCATATTCAAACACATACACATAACTGCTTATCCATATAGTTGGCTTTAATGCTTAAAAATGTTTTTCAGCAATTGTGCTTAAAAACAACTTAAATTCAATTCGTTGGAGACATTCAGTTGGAAATCACATATTTTCGACAGACCCTCCTCGGAAATTCAAATGTTTTTAGTGATATATTATTTGAATCAAAGACAGATAATTTGAACTGTATGAACTCGGAATGTCACTGAATTCAGCGACCAGTTGAATTATTGGGTTCAAAATTTAGTATGAGTAACTATTAAATATTAATTGAAGAACAAAGTTTAACTACTCCCTCCGTTCCATTTTACTTGGCCTCTTTTGACTTGGTACACCCATTAAGAAAACATTAATTAGAGGCGTGTTTTACAAAATTAACCCTATTGATGATATTTTGAAAGTTTAAATTTAACTATTAATACTTTATATAGTCATTAAATGATAGGGGTAATATTGGAAGAACATGACAAAACTTCTCTTGATTTCATGAATTGGACAAGTAAATTGAAACAACTATTTTTAGTAAGGGGGCCAAGTAAAGTGGAACGGAGGGAATATTAAACATTATTTAGACTATTAAATGTTAGTAGTATGTAATTTTTGGACGAGGCTCCCATCCAGTAATGGATCTGTCCATTTCGTCCTGTTGTGCCTTATATTGCTTACACGTGTGCTCTTAGAAATTTAATGGATCAGATTAATTTTTTAACTAAACTTTTATTCGTTGAACCATTATAACTACTTCATCTACAAAGAAAATTTACATAGAAGGTTCAAACTTTGAATAACCAAAAACAAAAGTTATAGCAAGAAGAAACAGTTGATTTCATAATAATCACTACAACAAAATGTATTTATAGCTCCGAAATCTAAGCTACGAATTCAAAATTCGTAGCTATTACCTAGTAATAGCCATGAAATTTACAATTTCGTAGCTATCTACAAATTCGTAAAATTTCTTTGCCACGAAAATTAAATTGACAAAGCTAATTCTTTATTTTTGCTATAATTGCTAATTATCGTGACAATAATTACCTAAATAGCTACAAATTTATTGCTACGATAAAATTTTGTAGCTGATCATAAGTTTTTGCCACGTGATAAAAGTTACTGTAGCAATAGTAACCTTTTAGCCACAATAAATTATTTGAAAAAAAATATTATAGCTAAATAAATATTTTGCTTCGAGTTATAAAAAATTGTGGCAATAGTTAAATGATATAGCCACATATTTTTTGCTATAACAAAATTTTATAGCTAATTATTAATTTAAGCCACAAATTGAAATTTTTGTAGCAATAGTAATCTTTGAGCCACGATAAATTATTTGAAGCAAAATATTGTAGCTAATTTTTTTTTTTTTTTTTTTTTTTGCTTCAAGTTATAAATAATTGTGGCAATAGTTAAATCATATAGCAACAAATATTTAGATATAGTAAAATTTCGTAGCTAATTACTAATTTTTGCCACGAATTGAAATTTATTGTAGCAATAGTGACTTTTAGCCACAATAAATTATTTGAAACTAAATAAATATTTTTGCTCCAAGTTATAAAAAGATAGTAACAATAGTTGGCTTCCTAGCTACAATTATTTATCATGATGAACTGATCATATAACCATAGATTTATTATTGCGATAAAATTCATAACTATATTATATTTTATCGTGAGTTGAAATCTATTATAGCAATTGTAATCTTTTAGTCACTTTAAATAACTATTTTTCATACAATTGAAGTTATTATAAAATTAATAATAATATAACTACAATAAATAAGTTGTAACAGTTTTTTATAATTTGGTGAATATTTATAAAACTCTATTCATATATGCTTTCTGAGAAATTTCTACATTTTGATAGGTATAATTGCTTGCATAAATATGTTTTTAAGTAAATACATAGATAAATTCATAAAAAAAATTGATAAAGTAAATTCAATAGACAAACTTTATGACAAAATACACAATATGAGAAATGATTATTAAATGTCGCTTCATGACTCTGACCTTTTCTATCGAATAATACCGTTATCGAGTTAGTGTAATTGGAGGTATTTATCTTTTTATTCGGTTCAATTTTACAAGATATTAATTGTAAGTTTCAAATAAAATTCAAATAGATAGGAAATTATGTTATATATAATTAACTTTGATTAATTAATTATATCAAATTTAATAAAATCAAGTTCACTAATCCAAACTCAAGCTTCACCTAGATCAGGTGCTTCGAGAATTGTTATTTGACTTGAACCTATGCTATTAAAATAATACAAATACATTTTAGTGTAATTATAGGTGTTTATCGTCCGATTCGATTCAATTTTACTGACATATTTGTAAGTTTTAAATTTAGTTTTTGTAGAAGGTGGTTATATCTAATAACCTTAACTTTATTAAGTAATTATATCAAATTTAAAGTACAAAATTACACTAAGTTTCACTCAAACTTATCTTGACAAGTATTTTGATAATTATTTTTAACTCGAACTTGTTTGATCAAGAAAATATTTTTATCAATCTGATGTATTTAGATGTTGATTGTTTATTTGATTTAATTTTAGGAAAAGGGTCCGAAATATACCTAAATTTTGACGAAAATTGTTGTAACACGCCTGAACTTTGCGGGGGTCCTATGGCCCCCCTGTACTATTTATTAGTATATTTTAGTGACATTTATTTGCACAACTGAACCTAAACGTGAATACACGCGCACTAAGCCCGTGACTGAATTAGTGGTTCAGCTAAGCAAATAAAGGTCACAAAAATATACTACTAACTACTCCAGGGGGGTCATAGGACCCCCGCAAAGTTTAGGCATGTTATAGCAAATTTCGCCAAAGTTTGGGTATATTTCGGACCCTTTTCCCTTTAATTTTACATGATCTTACTTGTAAGTTTCAAATATAATTTAAATTTAGAGTTAGAACTTAGGTTATATATAAGTAAATTTAATTGATTACTTAAAATGGATTTAAACTTAAAATGGATTTAAACAAAAGCTCACTTAAGCTTCATCATGACCACGTGCTTCAAAAATTGTTATTTGACTCGTAACTCATTATTGAAATAATATTTTAATTAATTTAATTAATATAATTAGATGCTCATATACAGTTTGATTCGATTTAATTTTATGAGATCTTTATTTGCAATTGTAAGTTTTAAATGTAATTTAAATAAATAGATAATAATGTCTAAATATCCAACCCAACTCAAATCCACACAATTCATTAGAAAATAACACATCAAAATAATAGATTCATCTCAGATGATAAACTATTTTGAATGAAAAAAAGTTTAATATATGTTGGAATTGGCACTTTAGATCTGGAGATATCAGCTCTTGTAAATTTATAATTTATTCTTTTGTATTTTTTAATGACCACCAATTGAATTTCTTAATTATATAATGAGAACTAGCCATTGACATGAACCTGATGCGGCAAAAAAATTGAAATATGATGACATTTATTTAGTGGTATTTGAAATAAATATCGAAAAAATATTTTATTTCCCGACATTCATGAAAACATATCCTAACAACAAAGACATTTAATGCAAAATATTGTAAAAATAACAACATTTGATACAAATATTAAATATCTTATTATTATTTTCTAATTATTAATATTTATACCTAATGGTAAAAATTTAAATCTCTTTAAATTATTTCAGTACTCTTTATATTTAACTCTAGAAAAATATTATTGATTGCATAAATATTAATATAGTAGTACTCTAACATATAGAGAATTGTGTTTGGGATAAAAATTTGTGATTAAATTATTTGTCTAAATCTTCCCTCCCAAATCCCCCTCTCAAAATTTCCCAAAACGAACCCTACTATCTACAATCTCCCTCTTAAACGTAGAACATTCAAGTTCATCCCCCCCTCCATCTCGTCCAAATCCCCTCCACTTTAATTGAATCTCAAGCAACTTTCAGAAATAGCATATAAAATATACCAGCTTCTTGCTTAACTTTTTTTTTTTTCCTTCTCTTCATCTACCTACGACATTGGAATAATGTCGGGTTAGCATATTTTTTGATTGGATTCGAATTGTTTCTCTTTCTTGAGTGCGTTTTGCATTTTGATTTTACAAATGAACTAAATCATGTTTATTTATTGTGCATTTGTTTATCAGGTGTTTACCATAGATGAAATGAAGTCTATTTATGTGGTGTTGTAATAGAGTAGTGATTAGGAGATGGGTTTGTTGAAGAAAGTTTTGTATGGGTGTTATTACACATTATGCTAATGTGAATATCATATTCACAGAGTGTGCCCTATAGTTGTTTGATGAAATGTCTAATAGAGCATCTTAAATACTACGACTCTCTTTATTATTTATTCATTTTAAAATATAAACTAAATTGACGAGGTCTCTTGAATTTTTGTCTGATCCAGTAGTGTGCAGGTCAACAACAAAGGATTCGTCAAATTCTCCATATTGGACAACTTATGTACCACACCAATTGGACGAAAAGCTAAAAACAACTTGTTGTGAGTATTGCTGCATCTTATTAATGAGTGTTTTCAAGCTTACAAACTTATAATTCATGTGCAACAACTTGTTTTAGAAATAAAAAACAATAACAAAAAATTGTTTCGTTCAATATATTGGGAATCAAGAAATCAAAATTCTTCTCTATTCTTTATGTGCTGTATATTTATGTGTTTATTTAAGTTTATATGGTTAGAAATGGTCTTTGGGAAAAAATTAACAGCTTCATTGATAATGATGATATGGAACCTCCTAAGAGATTGAAATTAACTACTACTGTGGTTGCTATTTTATATTTTTCCCTTCTAAAAAATATGTAAGTGAGCATTTGATGAAAACAAGCATGGACATTGATTTTATTAGTACTTTGACTTGTTGGATGATTTAAAAAGACATTGTAGCTTTGATATTTTTGAGTGAGATAATTTCTTTTGTTTGAGAGGTGGTAGAGTTATTAGTGATTATGATGGGTTGTAAGTGAATGTTGTGACAATTCATATGTTAGGAACGTGAATATTAGTCATAAAATGCTAGACTTAGACATGAACTGGCTGGGGCGGATCTAGAGGGGGCCAAGGGTGTTCACCTGAACTTCCATGGCAAAAATTTACAATATATATATATATAAGGTGATTTTTTAATTTTTGTTATGTATATTATAAATTTTTAATCTCTTGAACACAAGAGTAGATGTTGGCCTAGTAGTTTAGGAGTTCAAAATTCACCTTGAGGTTCCAAGTTCACATGATATCTAGACTTGTTGATGGGATTTGTCCTAGTACCCACTTAACCCACAATGTGTCCTTGTTGTATTCATTCCAGAGAAGTTTGCAAACCGTGGCTTTGTTCCACACAATGATATAGTCAAATTAAGGCCCCCAGCAGAGAATGGACACCACACTATATCTTAGGGCCTTCTTTGATGCCTCTGTTGAGCCAGTCCATAAGAACCTTCGACAAATCCCCTCTATTGTCTCTAGAAGCTTTTTTGGTAAGACAAACATTGCCACCCAAAAGTTCTGTATGGTCATTAGGACACTTTTGAGCGACTGAGCCCTGCCCGCGTAAGATAAAATTTTTTTGGTCCATGTAGTAATTTTACCCAACATTTTTTCTATCAGTGGTTGACATTGGATAGGGACTGTACCTTGGGTTTATACCATAGTGTGTTGACTGTAGGGGTGAAACTAGTGAGGTAGCAGCTTGAATTTTGGAGCAGTTGTAGGAGCAAAGGATCAACATATGTGGGGAAAAGTTAATCTGATAGAACCTATTCGATTTTGAATCATTCAGCATCTTAAGCCTTGAGCAATAACTTGCTCCATGATGGAAAATCTGAGGTTTATCCGAATGATGCTCTTATTTATCAAATTCCACCACATCAATCACTTGATACTATGGTGTTATCTTACAATATGGGAAATATAAAACATTGTTGTTACTGCTTTTATTTTTAAATTTTATTTGTAACTTGAGATCAACTGAACATGTCTTACTGTTAATATGTTGATATATGTAATGCCTTTGTGGGAGCAATAGGTTTATGCGAGTTGTGTATGTGTCTTTGTGGGAGAAATATTTTGACACCCACTGCAACTATGCAGCAAGGACATAATCCAAGGGAATGGATCCCGTTGGCCTTGGGACACCAAGTCAATACCAAGCTTGTGCTAGTACAAGAATGCAACATACTCTTTCTTGGTTTTGTCTCACAGGAAATTCATGGTATAGATCAACATGTTATTGGAACCAATACACAATTATTGTTGTCTCAAGCTTTCACAGGTTCACTATTTAAAGAAGTGAAGGCAGAGATGAGTTTAGCGGATTTTATTGTTAAAACTAGAGTTATTTTGCTATTCGTTCAAGTGTCCTTATGGCCTATGAAGTATTCAAAGGAAATGCCGGACATATCTCATTATGTTTTTGAATGCAGAATCAACTAATCAATTAAAAAGGCAGAGTTGAGTAAATGATGTGAAGAAAAATTTCAAGTGATGGTTGTAGCTCAAGGTGGACAATCAAATGATGAAAATCTAATTGTAAGTAGCTTATTTATATCTTTTTTATATTACTTATCTAGTAAGTATGAGATTTCTTTTAAGAAAATATTCATATTAACAAATAAATTTTAATTTTTTAATTGAATATTTTATTATATCATTTTTTAATTTTTTTTAATTATTATTGCAGCTTGTGGTGGAGTGATGATATCAAAATCAACGGAGACATGAATAATTATTATTTTCTCTTGTAACATATATATTAACATGTTTGAGTAAAATGATGTTTCACTATTTTGAATGATATTGTTGAACATTTATTAATTTTTTTCTCTAATATATTGCATTTATTATGCGTCCAAATATAATTTTTTTCTTCTTCCAAATAACTATGCGTCCGTCAACTATCTACGGTTTGCATATTTCCAGAAATTCCAATCAGGAAAATGGAAATTTTATTTAGAGATCTGGGTATCTAAATTTCTTTAGAATTTTGTAAGAAGCTAGATTCTTTAAGCTATAATCACTAATTATCATTAAATGGTAATCTATAATATTTTAGTCATTTTAATTTCGTCCTTTTGTGATTGATTTGCATATGGTGCAAGCTTCTGCGATTCCAATGTTCCTGTTGGTATAGTCTTGGATTTGTTATTCTTTTCTCTCTTTGTAAAAATATGTAAAAGCACGCATGTAAAATGAAAGGACAGAATAATTGACCATAGTTAAAATCATTTAATTGAATAAAATAATCTTGTCCATTAAAATTTTAAAAGGACATGTGTAAGCAATGTAAAGCCTAACTGGACAAAATGAACAAATCTATTACTGAAGGGGAGCCTCATCCGTAATTTTTGTGGGAGAGAATTATGTATTTTTACGTATATGCTTTCTCGTCTCCGCTATACATCATCAAGTAACTTATTTCATATGAAGACTTACAAATCTTAAAAGGTGTCAAATTAAAAAATATTTAAAATATATACTAAATTTACGTTAATAATTACATTTGTTGGCCCTCTTAATTCAAATCTTGCCATTCACTCTAGGACCAAAAAGTGTGTAATTCAAATTATGGGGCTTATGTTGGGTTGAATGCACATCTTGGGTTAGGGTCAAAAATATATCTAAACTATTCTAGTTTATTGAGATTCATACATGAACTATTAGGAGTGTGAGTTTCCTACCTGAACTATCACTCAATGGTTAGCAAAACACACCTAGACGCTGACTAGACTAAATGTTTGTCTACAAACGCTTCTACGAACGTTTGGCCATAAATTCTTCGTCCACCTGACATATATAACCGCTCTATTAGCTAACATATTATATATTATTTTTTAATATATTTTTCAATTGATTTCTTTAAAATCCAAAACTCTCCTCTTTCAAGTCGAAGATATCTATGCCACAGTTAAGACGAGATGCCGACTGAGATGTTGGAGAAGATGTCAGATATCGCCATAGATAATAAATTAATTTATTGAATGATACGTTTTAACCTTTAACCATAACTTTTAACCTATATTAATTTATTTAACTTTTCCACGTGCACTGAAATTATTTTTCCACATAAAGTGAAACGTGTAGAACGTTTAAACAAAAGAGAGAGTTTGGTATTATACCATCAAATATAGTAGTCGAGGTATGTTTCACTAACTATTGATGATTGTTCAGCTAGCAAACTAACATTTTCAACAATTCACATATGCAACCAAAAAAATTAAAATAGTCTAGATATGTTTTTGACCCTTTAACTCTTTTTATTTTTATTTTTTAAAAAAAAACTTTTAGCCTTGATTGGTCCCTTAAGTCACTTAAGCGTGGAATAATAGATACTACCCTCCAGTAGAGGTATCACTCACTTCACTACATTTCGGATAATCATACTAAATTATTAGTACTTCTCTTCTTCGCTTAATTTACTTGTCTTATTTTTTTAAAAAATTTTTTTGTGAAAAGGTTTATATTTTTGTATTCAGTAATTTTTTATATTCAATATCCAACCTGGCATATATAAGATACTAGATATTGGAGCCCGTGCCAGTATGGGTCCAATATATATTACTCATTCTGTCTCAATTTATATTTTATGTTGTTGATTATACGTAATTTACACATAATTCCAAGTTATGCAGCATAAATGAAATCTCAAGAGTTAAGAAAATTCTTTATATATTTTTTTAAATATGATAAGTAGTTAATTATTGTGATTTATAATACTTTTTACATAAGTTTTAAATATATAACAAAATAAAAAGGGGAGTAAATAATATAAGCAATACTTATCTTACCTTTTTTTAGTGTTAAAATTTGTACTCCCTCTGTTCCTAAATAAGCGGTGCTTTTTCTTGGGCACAACCCTTAAAAAACTATTCATTTCTAGAAGACGAATAGTATTTTTTACTAATTTACGCTTAATAAATACCTTTAAAATGATGTAACTTTTTAATAGTTTTTTGGTTATGTAAAACTCCATTTATTTTAAAAAGGATAAAATTGAAGGAACATCATTAATATCTTCTTTATTATTTAAAACGTTACTTATTTAAGAACAAAATGAAAAAGTTAAAATACTACTTATTTAAGAATGAAGAAAGTAATAAAGATTAATGTAATTTTTTTCATTAGTTGTAATGCTATTTAATTAATTGGATCGTAAAATTACAATTGGTCTTACTTAATATACTTGTTTCTCTATTTATTTAGAAAAAATTACCTAATACCACAACTTAACTTACCTATATTACTTAAAATCCCTACCCTTTTAATTAATTACTTATATTCCTGATTTTCCTTTTTTTCCTTCAAAAGCTCAGATACATCAATATCTTTTCTAAAAATTAGGATAAATCCCACATCATACGATTAATCCCCATTCTCGTTGCAAAATCCCCCCCACCCCATCCCACCGCCCTCTCCCTCTGTCCATAGCTCACACTTCTTTCTCTGGAAACCATGAATTGAATTAAGAAACCTTCAATTCTTGTTCTTGTTAAAGTTTTCATCTTCAAAGAAAAATATCTCAATATAATAGTTCAAACCAACCAACACAATAGCGAGTTCGTCCACGACGAAACGAGCTCACAGATCCAGCAATCACGAGCTCTGACCAACCACGCCGCTGCCAAAACGCCATCCACGATCAATCACGATCTCGAATGTATATACAGATCTCGAATGATTCGTACAGAATTCATATACAAATCTCGAATTCACGGCGTCCTCCACCATCACATCTCGAATCCACGGCATCATACAAGACAGTTCAAGCCATAAGGAATACTGGAGTTCGGAGATTCATCAATGGAGATATGTATCGGATTAAAAAAACTGTGAGATACATAAAATTTGGTGTGGAGATACATAATTTAAATCAGTTCCATGCATGAGATACAATTTTAATTATGTATCTCTCTTTAATAAATTACTGTATTATGTATCTCAACCTAATAGCTTCAATAATGGATGTATCTCAGTCAATATTAGTCTACTGATACATTCAGTGAGTACAAACCAAGTTGATCACTAACTGATATATTTTTATGCATCTCAATACAGGGTATGCATCATGTTGCATTATGTATCTTGACAACACTGAGACATTCATTATGTATCTTGCCAGAAAAAAAAAATTGAGCACCAAAAAAAACAGAGAAAAAAGAAGAAGCTTGTTGTTTCTTGAAGAATCGTGATCTTTTTTGAATTTCAAATTTTGAACTGATTAAGTTATTATGGGGATCCTCTGAAGAGATTTGTTCCATTAATTGAATAGAGTTCCGTTACTTTTCCTTTTTAAATGCAAAAATTTCATTCCAAGTATATCGGAAGGTTAGTTATGTATCCAAAAGAGGTAAAATAAGGGATTTTTTATAATTTTAATAAGAGTAGGGATAGAAAGTAATTAGGGGTAAACTAGTTGGGATTTATGTAATCATTTAATATTTTAAGTAATAAAACACTTGAAAGCTACTACTACTATGCAGGACCTCATTTTTATATACTGAGCAAAAAATATGAACTGCCGTGAAAGTTTAAGGGGCCCACCTTTTTGAATGATTCAATTGGAAACAGCTGCAAATAAAACGCAGATAGAGGGCAGATGAATAAGGACTCATTTGGTCATGACAATCAAAAACGTATTCACTTTATATGATATTTTTGAAGCTGAAAATAGAGTTGTAGTTATCTTTGGCTATAGTATTTTCAAAACTATTTTAGACTTTGGATGTGCTTTTTCATGAAGTGATAGGAAAAATTGAGTGCAAAGAAAGTGAAATCAACTCAAAAAACCAAAAATTGTGAAAACGTATTCTGGAAAGCGTTTTTTATTTTCATGGCCAAACAAGTATTTCAAAATAAAGAGAAAACGTATTCCAGAATATTGTGAATAATATTTATGGCCAAACACCTACTAAATAAATAAATGTCTTTTGGTATATTTGTCCAATGGAGAAAATGGAGTCCAGAGCCGAAAGGGCTAATTTTTTTATCAAAAAGTCCAAAGAGGACAATTGAAATCGAAAGAAACCAAAAGGGTCAAAACATTCTTGGCTGAGCGATTTGTCCCGAGACAGTTCTGGTGGTGTCAGGGGCACTTACGAAATGCTAGACGCACAGCGTTTTCCAAGTCACTTGTTGTCCAGCGATTTCTAAGTCACTTGTTGTCCAGTGATTTGCAAGTCAATTGGTGTTCAGTGCTTTGCTCTTATTTTTTTCTTTAAATATGCATTTCTTATTTTCTTTACATAGCAGTTTCTTGTTGTGTTTGAGTTTCCTTCTCGTTTTAGCTTACTCTCATTTCTTTTATTTAAAATGAACGAAGATACAGTAAGAGTACATTTATATTGGGGCGATAAAGTTTTATATGAAGTTGGTTCTATTATATATAGTCGGTTGCCCGTAGTTGTGCAAATGTTTTCATTATCTCTTAAATATGAGCGCTTGCAACGCTTACTAAGAAACAAAATGGGCATAAATGATCCGGAAGATGTAGTGATTATCACTGGATGATATCCAACGTCTTTTCCTGCCAATGGAGTTATAACGTACGTGAGACTTGTCTTTGGAATGATGATTCTTTGTCTATATTTCTCCGCACTGTTAAAAATTTTGGTAGTCACATTAACTTAACAAGTCTTGACATATATGCATCAATTGAACATTGTCCTATCGTTCAAGAACCCACCGATAATGAATTTGATCTTTGTGATACTTTATATTGATCGAATTTGAATATTGGTTATTCAAGGGGAATAGTCCAACAACAAATAGTGGGAGGATTTGACAGGCACTCAATGGATGACGCTTTAAGTGCAACCAAAATTCAGTATCGACACGACGTGTACTTAAACACACTTCTTGTCCCGCGCCATTCCAAACTGCTTGAGATCGGTGTTATTTGTAACTTTAATAAAGGATTCATATCTATATTTTAAAAAAATTCGTTTGTTATGATCAAAAGTAGAATTAATAAAAAATATTTAAAGAATGTAATATTTAAGCTTAAAAATTCGATGTAATATTTTTGTACTTCAAAATAAAAAATAACATAAAAAATATACATTAACATACCTTACCGAGAATATCTTAACTTGTATTTTGATAGAATATTTTTAGGAAGCGTAAATCATGTTTGCAAATGTTTTATTTTTGTTTACAATGTTTCTGCACTTGAGAGTTGAGATTGAGGATTTATACAGGTATGACAAGTTTACTTTATGCATTTTAGGCCTTCACGTATTGCAGAAACAAAAAGAAACTCACATGCAGATACATATGTTGCATGCAACCAAATCAGCCTGCTGCATACACATATTCATGAATCAAATCATGGTGAAAGTTGAGAGGTGAAAGCTGAGAAATCATGGACTTGAAAATCACTGGAGATCAAGTGACTGGCAAATCACTGGACAACAAGTGACTTGCAAATCGCTGGACACCAAGTGACTTGGAAAACGCTGTGCATCTAATGTTTAGTAAGTGCCACTGACACTGCCAAAACTGTCTTGGGACAAATCGCTCAGTCAAGTGCGTTTTGTCCCTTTTAGTTTCTTTCGGTATCAATTAACTCCTTTGAAATTTTTGATCAAAAAATTAGCTCTTTCAACTTCGGACACAGAGAAAACGTATGATCATATAAGCAATTGGTTCAATACAGTCGTAGCAATGAGTATTTTAAAATACCAAAAATAACCCTTGATCGGCAAGCAGGCATGACGACCAAGAGGTGCTTGCTTGGTCACATTCAAGCTTTTCTTGCAAATTTGTTTTGTTTGGATATCACATCACTATGTTGGTCAGTGGTCACTCTGGCTTTTGTAGTGAGTCATCCATTCCGCGTTCGCATAAGCGCGTTAATAGATAAAGTTGATAATCAAGTTAATAAAAAATTTTGATTGTTCCATTATTAATAAATTTTAAATTTAGTTCTTTAACTTCTTATTACATTACAACTATTAATAAGTGATTAGAAGCATGCATCTGTTCGTTGATATGCCTATTTCTAGTCAAGGTATTTTCAAAAATCTCTTAATTTTAATTTATTTGTCTTATTATTACTATTAATAAGCGGCTAGAAGCAGATAGATGTTTGACGATCTGCTGCTAGTATATCTAAAAATTTACTCTTTTAATTTTTTTGCTTATCCGTATTTAAAAAATTTTAAATTTATTTTCATTTTGTAATTTAATTATATATATGTTATGTTAAACTTGTATTATTATTTCATATTTGAGGGCAATGTATTTTTAAAAATAGATTTGATATAACACATTTTCTATATTTATATATAGAAGATAAGAAACACTGGTTTCGTTTCAATTAATTATAAAAGTCAAATATTATTCCCTCTATCATAATTTATATGACTTATTTTTCTTTTTAGTCAGCTCAAAAATGAATGTCACATTTCTATATTTAGTAATAATTTAACTACAAGTTTCAAAAAAAAAAAAATTCTTAAACTCTTTGCCAAGTCAAACTGACTCATATAAATCGGGACGGAGACGGAAGGAGTATCAAAATTGACCAAAGTTGTTATTCTACCAAAAAAGAAAGTTGACGATGTCAAAGACCTCACTCTTTCATTGCAAAGCAGGAAGATAACTCCAGCAATTATTTAAAATTATGCATGACCATTCTGGTGAAAGCATGATCTCAGGTCCCAACATTTCATCATCGTCTGACGAGGATGATGACTGCTACCAGCTCCTGGTGAAATTGGAACCAATGATTTGACAGCTGCATCAGCATGTGCATCTTCCAGCTGGTTTATGAATAATAAAAATAAGCAGACTGAGCAAGAAGCGATAATGATATTTAATGTTGATTTCAAGGCACTTTCTTCTGAGGGTTCTTCTTGCAATAAGAGTGATAATGAAGTTGGCAAATTGAATTTAAATTCTTGTGGGAAAAGAGTAAGAGAAGGAGATAATGAAGATGAAGTAATTTTGAGGAAGCAAGATAGGAGCAAAGAGCAAATGGTGTTGTTTTCGGGTATAATTATCTGTATTTAAACAACAAGAACTTCAATTTTAAGTTCAAGAACAACCAAGAAGTTCAACAATTTCAAACACAAGTTCAACAACAATGAACTATCAAAATGAAGTTTCTACTATTTTATGGAAAAATAGCAAAACCGTAAGAAAAGAGATGAAACAAAAATGTAGAATCAAGTCCACCGAATTCACGGTGTGTTCTTAAGAAATTTATTCCCCTCAAGTACCCGAGGTTATGGAATCTTTTCTCTCAGGATAAAATGATTCACTTCAGTAGAATAGTGGTAACTCAAATTCTACCGAACTTCGAACGCACTCAATGATTTGATGATCACACTTGAGTTTTTCAAGAAGAAGAAGATGTTTTTCTTTCACAAATTTCCTTCCCAAAACCTGAGGAATAAGTCAGGTATTTATAACCCAAAGGTGGTGCTTCAGAAGAGAAGCAAAGGTTCATGAAAAGAGACAACTTTCTGAAATACCACTTGATCTGCGGACCCCACCTGCGCCCACAGGTGGCGACATGCGGCCGCAGGTCGTCATTTGACGATTTCCAGAATCTGTCCCGCCTTCTGCGAAGCTCACCTGCTTCCGCAGGTGATGACCTGTGCGCGCATGTCGTCCTTTTCGCGCGAAACAGTATGTCGCTTCCTCGAAGGGTCGCATCCCTTCGAGGTGCGTTGTGACATGCGTCCGCACATGCCTGTGTGCGTCCACAAATAGAGAAAACATTTCGTTATCGGATTTTTGGATTAAAAACTTCACTAATTCTCAAGTTTCAAATGAATTTTATCCAAAAAGATAGTCTCTCGATCGATCCAAATCCAAAGCCGAAGTCGAGTCGAGCGAGCAACGACGACGACGGCGCGAGGCTTGTCTAGTTCTTGCCTCACTATCCACATAAAGGAATGCATCTCAATATATGCATAAGAATGTTTCTTTCTCCCACCCTGGGAGAACTTTACATCTTAAAAGTGAACTACATATTTCACTTTCCCTCCAATTTTTCTTCCCTCCATTTTTCATTCACAATACACTTAGAACCCAACAATCCCCACATGAATGGGGAATGACCATTTCAACAAAGAATATACGGACAAGTGTGTGATTAACAAGCAAAGACTAATTGTATCTGGATAAGTAGGTTTCCCTTTGAACTTTTCGTAGTGAACTTGCATCGGATGCACTTGGTCAATTGGTAGATGTGATATCTTTGAACCATCGAACTTTAATGTACACCGAGACAACACAAGTCACACAACAAGCCTTTTACCATTTATAGGTCTCACAATTTTGTTCTTTTCAGCCATGAACACAACCTGATTTCATAAGAGCTTAGATAATAGGCCTTTACTATCATTCTCCTTGAAGCGGCTTCCACTTCACTCTCACATAGATGATTCCTAAATATTTAATCCTATAGATCAAATAATTTGGTTAAATATGCCAAATTTAGAAACCATTAAAAGACTATCAACCATAAGTCTTATCCTTGTTTCCTGAACATTGTCTTCATCATGAGAACGGGTTGAGTTTATTGACAATGTTGAACCATCAATCACAACTTTGTTTGATCTCCTTGAACCTAGCTCTTGGGATCTCCAGTCTGCTAGGTAGAGTTACTGCTGTGATGACTTGTCCTATGCCGTAAACCCATTCCCTTCGATGATTTCTCAACTCCCTCTCTAGATAGGCCTTTTGTAAGTCAATAGTGATAATTCCACTAGAGAGAAGTTCTCTAACAATATTATATCTCCGTCTTATATGACGAGATTTGCCGTTATACATCATGCTCCCTGCCCTACCTATCGCAGCTTGGCTATCACAGTGTATGCATACTGGTGCTAAAGGTTTGGACCAATAAGGAATATCTTCTAAGAAATTTTGGAGCCATTCAGCTTCTTCACCGGTTTTATCTAATGCGATAAATTTAGATTCCATAGTAGAGCGGGCAATACATGTCTGTTTGGATGATTTCCAAGAGACTGCTCCTCCACCTAAAGTAAATACATATCCACTAGTGAATTTTACTTCATTTGATCTGGTGATCCAATTTGCACACTATATCTTTCAATTACCGCTGGATATTTGTTATAATGCAAAGCAAAGTCTTGAGTATGTTTTAGATACCCCATAGCTCTTTTCATTGCCATCCAATGAGTTTGATTGGGATTACTCGTGTACCGATTTAATTTACTAATAGCACATGCTATATTTGGTCATGTACAATTCATGATGTGCATTGAACTTCCCAACACTATTGCATACTCCAATTGTGAATCACCTTCACCTTCATTCTTTTGAACTGCAAAGCTCACGTCTAATGGAGTCTTGGCAATATTGAAATCCAAATACTTGAACTTGTCAGTTACCTTTTCAATATAATGAGACTGTGATAATGCCAACCTTTGTAGAGTTCTATGAATTCTTATTCATAAGATCAGATCCGCAACTCCAAGGTCTTTCATATCAAACTTGCTCCCAAGCATTCGTTTTGTAGTATTTATGTCAGAAATGTCTCTACTGATGATCAACATGTCATCCACATACAAACAAACAACGACTTTGTGATTTGGAGTATCTTTAATGTAAGCACATTTATCACATACATTTATTTTGAATCTGTTTGCCAACATGGTTTGGTCAAACTTTGCATGCCACTGTTTGGGTGCTTGTTTTAGTCCATAAAGTGACTAAACAAGTTTGCACACTTTCCTTTCTTTACCAGGAACCACAAAACCCTCAGGTTGTTCCATGTAAATTTCTTCCTCAAATTCTCCATTTAAGAATGTTATTTTCATATCCATTTGATGGATTTCAAGACCATATACCCTAGCTAATGCAACTAACATTCGAATGGACGTTATCCTTGTTATGGCGAGTATGTGTCAACCAACTCCCAAGTATGGTTGCTCAAGATTGAATTAATCTCACTATTGACAGCCTCTTTCCAAAAGGATGAGTCCGCAGACGACATCGCTTCTTTAAACGTTAGAGGTTCATTTTCAAGAAGAAATATTACAAAATCTGATCCGAAGGAAGTCGACGTTCTTTTCGCTTACTACGCCTTGGATTTTCTTCATTAAGTACATTATCCCTTAGTTCATCCCTAGGTCGTTTAAACCCCTCACTCGACAATTCATTTCTAGACTTATACGGATAAATGTGTTCAAAGAACTCAGCATTATCTGATTTAATTACCGTATTATCATGGATATTCGGATGTTCGAATTTATGAACCAAAAATCGACATGCTTTACTATTTGTAGCACATCCGATGAAAACACAGTCCACAGTCTTTGGTCCTATTTTCAACCTTTTAGGTATAGGAACTTGGACTTTGGCTAGACACCCCCCACACTTTGAAATATTTCAAGTTGGGTTTCCTTCTTTTCCATTTCTCATATAGAATAAAATGTGTCTTTCTATGCGTCACTCTATTGAGTATGCGATTAGCTGTAAGGATAGCTTTCCCCTACAAGTTTTGCGGTAAAACTGAACTTATAAGTAAGGAATTCATCATTTCCTTCAAGGTTCGATTTTTCCTTTCCGCAATCCCATTTGATTGAGGTGAGTACAGGGCAGTAGTTTGATGGACAATTTCATTTTCCAAACATATCTCCGCAAAAGGAGATTCATATTCTCTACCCCTATCACTTCTTATCATTTTGATCATTTTATCCAACTGAATTTCAACTTCAGTTTTATATTGCCTAAACACATCTATTGCCTCATCCTTACTATTCAGTAAATAGACATAACAAAATCTAGTGCAATCGTCGATAAAAGTTATGAAATACTTTTTCCCACCATGAGATGGTGTCGACTTCATATTACAATTGTCTGTGTGAATTAAGTCTAAGGGATTGGAATTCCTTTCAACAGACTTATACGGTGCTTAGCATACATAGATTCAACACATGTTTGACACTTTGATTTACTGCACTCAAAGTTAGACAAAACTTTCAAGTTAATCAGTTTTCACAAGGTTTTATAATTGACATGTCCTGAACGTTCATGTCATAAATCGTTTGACTCAAGTAAGTAAGAAGAACCGGAACTTTTATTCATATCAATAGTCATTACATTGATCTTAAAAAGGCCCTCAGTGAGGTAATCTTTGCCTACATAAACTTCATTCTTACTAATTATAATTTTGTCGGAAACAAATACACATTTGAAACCATTCTTAGTCAGAAGTGAAGTAGAAACCAAGTTCTTTCGCAACTCCGAAACATGAAGGACATTGTTTAGTGTCACCACCTTGCCTAATGTCATCTTCAAGTAAACCTTGCTTGTTCCTTCAACCTTCGTCGTAGCGGAGCTGGACATAAATATCTTCTCATCATCTTGAGCCGGAGTAAATGATGCAAATAGTTCTTTGTTGGCACACATATGGCAGGTGGCACCTGAATCAATCTACCACTCTCTAGGATTTCCAACAAAATTACATTCCGAGAGCATAGCACACAGATTTTCCATTTCTTGTTTGGATTCAGCCATGTTTGCTTGGTCCTTTTTCTTGCCCTTCTTCAGAGCTCGACAATCAGCAAACTTGTGGCCAGCTTTGCCACAGTTTAAGCAATTTCCTTTGAATTTCTTCTTAGGAGGATTGCCTTGTTGTGCTTGTGCTTTCTTTCTCTTGTTTGATTTTTTAGAATCATCTTCCACAATATTTGCTTAATTTACTGCAGAGTTCCTACGAGACCTCTTCTCAGCTGCCTTATTGTCTTCTTCAATCCTCAACCTCACAATGAGGTCTTCAACTGACATCTCTTTACGCTTATGATTTAAGTAGTTTTTAAAGTCCTTCCACAAAGGTGGTAACTTCTCGATTATCGCAGCTACTTGAAAAGCATCGTTCACAACCAAACCTACAATAAAGGTTAAGTGAACATTAATAACATTTTAAAAATGTTTAACAAAGACATTATCTAAAACTATGCCTTCTGCAAGGAGGTCGTGAATAATGACTTGTAACTCTTGAACTTGGGTAACTACAGTTTTGTTGTCTACCATCTTAAAGTCCAAGAATTTCGCAACAATGAATTTCTTCATTTCGACATCCTCTGTTTTGTAATTTTTTTCTAAAGCATCCTAGAGGTCCTTCGAGGTCTTCATCATGCTATACACATTGTATAGGTTGTCTTGTAGGCCACTCATTATGTAATTCTTGCATAAAAAATTCGAGTGCTTCCAAGTTTCAGTTACTACAAAGCGATCCTTTTTCGGTAATTCAGGAATGCTTTCGGTGATGAATTTTTGCACACTCAAAGTAGTCAGACAAAAGAACATCTTCTGTTTCCAACGTTTGAAATCAACACCAGAAAATTTTCCTGGTTTTTCTACCGGTGCCATGGCATCGAGCAGCATTCGTACGACTTGAAGTAGCAATGTTTGTTGGTGCAATATTCATTGTTCCATCACTAACTTGAATTTCATTAGTCATTTTGCTATCACAAAGATACAACCAATTTAGAATTTTAAATACTAACAACAAAGTTTTTAAACTTTAAACAACTTGTTTCTAGTTTAACGACGAAGTTTTTATATTCTTCAAATCGTCAATCGAATGATCTTTGACTAGTGATGAAGTTTTTATATCTTCAAATCACTATCAAGTTCAGACAGAGTAGAAAATCAAATGGTTTTAATCTCCAGAAACCAAAAATACAGATTATAATAAATTCCTTAAGATTGTTGTTTCCGGGTACAACTATCTGTATTTAAACAACAAGAATTTCAACTTTAAGTTCAAGAACAACCAAGAAGTTCAAAAACTTCAAACACAAGTTCAACAACAATGAACTATCAAAATGAAGTTTCTACTATTTTCTGAAAAAATAGCAAAACCGTAAGAAAAGAGATGAAATAGAAATGTAGAATCAAGTCCACCGAATTCACGGTGTGTCCTTAAGGAATTTATTTCCCTCAAGTACCCGAGGTTATGGAATCTTTCCTCCTAGGATAAAATGATTCACTTCAATAGAATGGTGGTACCTCAAATTCTACCGAACTTCAAACGCACTCAATGATTTGATGATCACACTTGAGTTTTTCAAGAAGAAGAAGATGTTTTTCTTTCACAAATTTCCTTCCCAAAAAACTGAGGAATAATTTAGGTATTTATAGCCCAAAGGTGGTGCTTCAAAAGAGAAGCAAAGATTTATGAAAAGAGACAACTTTCTGAAACGTCACTTGACCTGCGGACCCCACCTGCGCCCGCAGGTGGGGACATGCGGCCGCAGGTCATCATTTGATGATTTCCAGAATCTTTCTCGCCTTTTGCGAAGCTCACCTGCGTCCGCAGGTGATGACCTGCGCGCGCAGGTCGTCCTTTTCGCGTGAAATAGTATGTTGCTTCCTCGAAGGGTCGCGTCCCTTCGAGGTGCGTTGTGACATGAATCCGCACATGCTTGTGTGCATTCTCAAATGGAGAAAACATTTCATTATCGGAATTTTGGATTAAAAACTTCACTAATTCTCAAGTTACAAATGAATTTTGTCCAAAAAGATAGTCTCTCAATCCGAAGCCGAAGCCGAGCCGAGAGAACGACGACGACGATGGCGCGAGGCTTGTCTAGTTCTTGCATCACTATCCACATGAAAGAATTCATCTCATTTATGCATAAGAATGTTTCTTTCTCCCACCAATGTGGGGGAACTTTACATCTTAAAAGTGAACTAAATATTTCACTTTCCCTCCAATTTTTCTTCCCTCCATTTTCCATTCACAATATACTTAGAACCCAACAAATGGTTGATCCATTAACTCCTTTAAATTGGTCATCATTTTAGGAATGGGAAGATGACACCATTATCACCACATCCAAATTTGAAGAGAGCACCCCCTTCGTCAGAAAATGACACTATATAGCTAGGTAAAATTTTTTGTATGTATATATATATTACATATTGATATTCCTTGACTTCTTTATAAATTTACTTTTTTATGTTCTGATATGCCTTAGTGAAAATTATGACTCTGACACTGGTGACCACTTTCTCGGGAAGCAACTGGCAACTTTAAACCTGCAGACATCATGAATATTGAGAATGAGCAAATTGTAGATCCAATGTCACTTGTAAGTTGGTCTTCATTTTGGGATTAGCAAGGGGAAGATATTGAGGGTATTTATGAAATGCTATTACTACCTTTGTCACCTTCAAGTTGGTCTTCAATTTGGAATTGGGAAGATGGTGAGAGTATTTTTGAAGTGCCCTGTTCCTTTGTCACTATTATCACCACATTCAGCTTTTTTTTAATCTCACTTTTCGATGAAGAGGGTATTTGGATTGTTTAATTAACTTATTTGAGTGTTTGGCAAGGTTAAAATTATCTTACAGTTTGTTTGGATGGTTGTTACCTATTGTATTGTATTGTTAAATACAATGTTTGTTTTGATTGTTATTTAATTTGTATTATATTGTATTATATTGTGGCGTTAATCCATTGGTAAGTGATGTTAAAAAGTTTCATTTTGTGTAACGATTGATTTCAACCGACCCAATTCACCAAACTAATTTTTAACCTTTTTCCAAACATATACAAACCTCATTTTCCCCAAATCCACTACCACCGCCGGAAATGGGCAAGAATTGGTGTTGGGAAAATGATTGTGTTGTTTGTTTGGCAAGGATTGGTGTTGCGAACCAATTAAAAGAAATATTGTACTTAAAACTGACCATTTCTTCTAAAATCTAAGTAACAATTAAAATAAATATTGTATTTGAACTGACAATACAATATAATAAGTAACAAGAGTCGTTTGATTGTTGATAAATAAATTACGAAGTTGATCCTTGACTTTGTTCACTATTCGTTACACGTATGAAAATGAAATGAAAACGATATTTCTTGAAATGACACAACAAAAGAAGATAAAATTATGGAAGAAGAAGAAAGAGAGATGAGTTCTAGAGAGATGTCTAGGGATACAATTATTATGGAAGATTCAGATGCCTCTGTTTCTAATATAGATGCAATCATCAGCGGTGCTTCTTATATTTCAGGGTGAACTGAAAGCTTGATCTCAGGTCCTAATATTCCTAATTCATCTTCAACGAGTGAATACGGATACCAGCAACAACAAATCTCGACTATTGCGGCTGGCAGTGGTGGGAATACTGATGACTCCCTTAATATTGTATCATTAACTGCATCTTACAGCTGGTTTATGAACAATACTAAGCAAAGTATTGAGGATCAAGAGATTAGGATATGTAAGAATTAATCAAGATTTATGTACCTTTTATTGCAGCAGATAAAATCAAGAATCAGAAGAATTACTCCAAATCTGCTTTGAATCTCTTGGAAACAAAGCTTAGATCACAAACTAAATGTCTCTTTGGTGTTGATGTTATGTGGACAGTAAAAAATAGTTTTTTTTTTCTTTTTGTCACACTTTGGATTTCTATTTTCCCATGTCTTTTACTTTAAGGAAGAAGAAGATTATAAAGGGGAATTATGATAACGGTTCACCAGTTACTCTGTGACTGTTACCTACTCTTTTGAGTAAGGATAATATTCACTCTGATCTTCTTTTCAGAAAACGAAACAGGTCGGGTCGGATTGGTTCACATGGGCGACCCATGACTCGCGAAATCTAACATCTCCCACTTAGCACATGATGGACAAGACTCAAGCCAGTACGATATCAACAAGACACCCAATTCATATGACAAATAATTCGTGCGACCTCCGAGCATCAAGAGCTTTAACTATAAGGTTTTACAAGCTCCACATAGGAATCCAATCACATGTGGAAAGAATTCGTTACTCATATGAGGATACTAATACTCACAATACCCCAGACATTATTCACTACTTTAGTAGTTACTTATCTGATCCCTCGTTCTCTTAAACAGATGAACTCGAGTTCATGTTTAACTTTATATACACAATTACACTTGACACCTATATGGTTAGTATAATAGCCGGTTTGTATATACAAGTCAAATTATTCATTTTAATCGTCTTCCTTTTCTGCTCGAATCTATTTGTTTCAAATCATCTGCTTTCCTAGACATGCACTGCATTGCCGAATCCTTCATGGCTATTAGTAACATGCTAAGGTAGTAACACCGATCGAAACTTCAAGAAACAGTCAAAGGTCCAAGGGTATTTAAATGAAAAGTTAATGTAACTTTGAGGGTCTCACACAATAAAGAAGCAAGAAACCATTCTTTCATTAACCCATTGGTCGCTAAGTACACGTGGTATGAAACACGTGCTATGATGTTCTCACCTTATATTGGTGTGTGTGTCTCATTTTTTTAGTCATTCAACATCGTACAGATCTTGGTCTAGACACCTCTAAATGTCTAACCTGAGTTTCTTTTTTCAATTATCCTCAAATCCATATTCTTAGAGAAACTCACATCAAGCTTTACAGAATAAGTCATAACATGATGGTGGAACTCGTCTCTTCATGTTCCTCAAAGTAAGAGGCGATTGCTTGTGTGAGAGAGCCAATCTCCCAATTTGTTCGATACACTTTATCAATAAAACACATTATCACATGCATATGAGATATGAACTTCAATTCAAGAGTCTTATATTAATTAGAATATTATAACAATCAGGTTATGTTACAATACAGAAATATAATCATATCCTACGTAAATCTAGAGTCATAACATATTTCTCAAACAAGTCTCTAGATATCGCCTTCGTAAAGGGATTAACTATCATTTCTCGTGTAGGAATGTATTGCAAATTTATTTCTCCACTTGCTACTATGTCTCTCACAAAGTTATACTTGATGTCAATGTGTTTGGTCTTGCTGTGATACTTAGGATCCTTCATATATATGATAGCCTCTTGACTATCACAATATAAAATCATGAGACATTAATAATTCTTTACAATATTCAAATGCTTAAATAATCTCTTCAACCAAAAAACTTCTTATACTGTAGATGCACAAGTCACAAATTCAGATTCCATGGTTGAAGGGTTTGTGCAAGTTTGTTTCTTACTTTTCCATTGTAGAAATTGTGAAGAACAATTTTAGAAATTTTCTCGTTGTATTACTCTGTACAGTACTACATGTATTTATACAATCTTAGCAAAATTAAATATAATAAAAAATTATTTAAATCCTATCCTACGTGTCCAATTTTTATTGGCTATACAATAACAGAAATATTCTTTCCTATGCTATATGTGTGCCTCTCATATGTCTATGTTGGAATTCTCTTGAAGAATTGTGGTGAGTTGGCAGAGATTTAAATGGATGGATCAAATATGTTGCTTGATGAGGAATAGGATGGAGGGATTGATCTTTTCCACATAAGTGTGGTAGGTGAGGAGATAAGTCAAAAGCCTTTGAACTTGTCAATAGTTCAGAAGCCTTTGTCTCATTTTCTTTTCCTCTCTTCTCCATTGTTGTGGATCTTGAAATCACCTTCGAAGATGGATTCAAATCCTTTTTATTCTCAACATCCCCCCTCAAGATAAAGGGGAGCAAAGTAAGTCCCATCTTGTGAAGGAAATGATGATGGGAGGGCCCTGAGAAGGGCTGCTTGAAGATGTCCACTAGCTTGTCTTTGGAAGGAACAAAAGAGAGTGAAATGAGGTCGGAGAGATATTGCTGTCGAACAAAATGACAGTCAAGCTCGACATGTTTTCTTCTTTCCTGAAAGATGGGATTCTGAGCAATATGCATCGCTGCTTGACTGTCAGAGTACAGTGGAACTGGTAACGATGGAGAAACTGATAGATCGAAAAGGAGGCGAGTTAACCAGGTAAGTTCTGCAACCAAACGACGCATCTATATAAACTCTACTTTAGCAGAAGACAGGGATACAGATGCTTGTTTCTTCGATTTCCAAGAAATAAGAGATCCACCCATACTAATAAAGAATTCACTTACAGATCAGCGAGAATCTCGGCAAGAAGCCTAATCGGCATTCCAAAAGGCGTTGAGAGTAAATGATGGCGAAGCAGATAGAAAAAGGCCCTGACTTGGATTCCCTTTCAGGTAACGGAGAACTCTCAACCCTGCTGTAAAATGATTGTCACAAGGCCGTTGCATAAATTGACTAAGAGTCAAAACTGCATAGCAAAGATCCGATTTTGTGTGAGTTAAATAATTGATTTTCCCAATCAAATATCGATAAATAGTTGGATCTGACATTAATTACCCTGAATCTACAGATAATTTGATTGAAGGATAAGTTGGAGAAGAAAGTGGTGGAAGATGGGAGACATCAAATTCTTGAAGTAAATCCAAGGTGTATTTTTGTTGACTAACTATTATCCCCTGTTCTTCCCTTAATATTTCCATCCTTAGGAAGTAGTTTAGACAACCTAGATCCTTGATTTTGAATTCTGTTTGAAGAAACATCTTAAGAGACTTAATTTCCACTGTATCATTTCCTGTAATTAGTATATCATCGACATACACCGCCACTATAGAAATCAAATCTCCCATTCGTTTAAAGAATAAAGAATAGTCATTCAATGAGGCAGTAAAACCTTTAAAACTTAAGGCACTAGTAATCCTGGCATACCATTGCCAGGATGCTTGCTTTAAGCCATATAAATACTTGCGAAGTCTGCATACAAAATCAGGATTAGGTGGTTTCATCCCAGCTGGAAATTTCATATAGACCTCTTCTTGCAAATCTCCTTGCAAGAAGGCATTATTCACATCGAATTTTGAAATGTCCCAATTCTGATTGTGGTCATCTTGACCATAGGAGAAAAAGTTTCATTGAAATCGATTCCCTCCTTTTAGATATCACCCTTTATGACAAGCCTTGCCTTCAACCTTTCTATAGTACCATCTGCATGATGTTTAACTTTGTATACCCACTTACAATAGAGTGACTTTCTTCCCTTAGGAAGTTGCACCACATCCCATGTATGATTGGATTTCAAGCCTGCAATTTCCTCTTTCATAGCCTTGCTCCATTCTGGATTAGTAGAAGCCTGAAAATAGCTAAACAACAGCCCTAAACTTCACATCAGATATAGCATCATATAGACAATGCGCCTTAGGTTTTTCAAGTCCTCATCTGGAGTATCTGTCTCAGTGGTTTCTGCATTGCCATTCTCAGTCATATCTTCTTTCTGGGACCAATAATTGTTATTTTCACTGAGAAGAAAAGAGAAGTCGGGAATAGTTGCATTAGCCGCCTCTTTAAGGGACAAAACCACTTCAAGCCATTTATCTTCAGAGAAAAGATTCCTAGCATCGCTCATAAGACTGACAAATGCAGCAATGCCAATACGAGCAAGGCTCTGATGAGGACGCTCGACAAAATTCACCAATAAGAACAACACTTTCTTCAGAATTAGATTGACCGTGTCATAAAATTTAACAAAGAGATCTATAACCAGTTGGAGCGCCAGTGTGCAGGTCTCATACAACCATGTATCTTGATCAGGCACACCATCTTCAGCATCAATTCCATGTGTAGGTGAGTTTTCACCTGAAGGATTAATGGTATGCCAAACTTACCTGGTTAACTCGCCTTCTTTTCGATCTATCACTTTCTCCATCTTTATCAGTTCCACTGTACTCTGATAGTCAAGCAGCGATGCATATTGCTCGGAATCCCATCTTTCATAGAAGAATGAAATATGTCGAGCTTGACTATCATTTTGTTCAACAACAATATCTCTCCGGCCTCATTTCACTCTCTTTTGTCCCTTTCAAAGACCATCTAGCGAACATCTTCACGAAGCCCTTATCAGGTCCCTCTCATCATCATCTCCTTCACAAGCTGGGACTCACTTTGCTCACCTTCATCTTGAGGGGGGTAGAAATTGTGAAGAAGAATTTTAGAAATTTTCTCGTTGTATTACTCTGTACAGTATTACATGTATTTATACAATCTTAGCAAAATTAAATACGATAAAGAATTATTTAAATCCTATCCTGCGTGTCCAATTTTTATTGGTTATACAATAACAAAAAATATTCTTTCCTATGCAATACGTGTGCCTCTCACATGTCTATGTTGGAATTCTCTAGAAGACTTATGGTGAGTTGACAGAGATTTAAATGGATGGCTCAAATGTGTTGCTTGATGAGGAATATGATGGATGGATTGATCTTTGCCAAGTAAGTGTGGTAGGTGAGGAGATAAATCAAAAGGCTTTGAACTTATCAATAGTTCAGAAGCCTTTGTCTCATTTTCTTTTCCTCTCTTCTCCATTGTTGCGGCGCTTGAAATCACCTTCGAAGATGGATTCAAATACTTTTTATTCTCAACATCCATGAAATAGCACCACCATTTAGTAAGAAAACATAATCGGAGGTTGATTTTCTATTATACGGGTCACCATCCCACTCAACATCTGTATATCTAAATGAATTTTCGAGGAAAGACAAAAGAAAGTGTGAACCTAAGACAATAGCCCTTATTAATAAATCAGATCCACTATAGCATAGTAAATATTCTGCAGTTTCCTTCGGTATCGAAAAATTCTCTTTACTGTTTTTCAATGATTTCTTCCAGAACTGAATTGATACCTGCTAACCAAACCTACGATATAATTTATATCTGAGCGAGTGCACATCTTAACTCTCAATAGCATTAGAATATGGAACTCAAAACATGTCTTCCTTTTCTTTTTTAGTCTTTCGACATATTTCAAGGCATAAAGTTTCACCTCTTGCTATAGGAGTATTCATGGATTTGCAACTATTCATTCAAAAATATTTCAAAATTTTCTTTATATATATTTCTTGAGATAGACTCAAAAATTTCTTGGAACAATCTCTTTGGATCTTAACAACTAATATATAGTTTGCTTCACCTATATCTTTC
The DNA here is from genome assembly GCA_031232105.1 of Capsicum rhomboideum. Taxonomy (NCBI): domain Eukaryota; kingdom Viridiplantae; phylum Streptophyta; class Magnoliopsida; order Solanales; family Solanaceae; genus Capsicum; species Capsicum rhomboideum. The sequence goes on from CP124714.1 coordinate 158,164,502, forward strand.
ATAACAAATGACTTTGAAATCCATGTCTTGACAGTTTTTATATACTCCAAATTATTTTCGGCTAATAAAATATCATCCACATAAAGGAAAAGAATTACAAATATTCCATTGGACTTCTTCACATAGATGCAATGATCTTCATCAATCATGGCGAAGTCAAATGAAATCACCTCCTTATGAAATCTGAGGTACCACTGCCTTGAAGACTAATTTAGGCTATAAATTGATATTTTCAATTTACAAACTTTCTTTCCTTGACCTTTAACAACAAAACCTACAGATTGTTCCATTTAGATTTTATCGTTTAATTCTCCATTGAGAAAAGCTATCTTCACGTCTATTTGGTGTAATTCTAAATCCAAACGTGCAATAGTAGCCAAAAGTAAGTAAATTGAGGTGAACTTCACAACTGATGAAAAAGTTTCCTCATAATCTATTCCAGCTTCTTGAGTAAAACTTTTTGCCATCAATCGTGCTTTGTGTCTTTCTATTGACCTATTTGATTTGTGTTTAACTTTGAGAACCATTTGTTTCCAATAGCTCTACATCCCCGAGGAAGGTCTATTAGATCACAGACTTTGTTGGTTTTTATGGACTCTAATTCTTCTTTCATCCCTTTTATCCATTCATTTTTTTTCAGATCTCGATATAGCCTCAGTCACAGTATTAGGTTCATCCAATTTTGTGGGAGATACTAAGAAAACATAATCCTCAATCTCATATGATCACTAAGATACACCTTTTCTGGTACTCTTACGTAATTGAAGTTCAGATTCCTCCATAGGATTTTGTGTTCAAAACTCTCACTTGGACTAGGAACCATTTCTTGATCTAATGGATTATCAAGTATGTCCAACAACATTATCTGATCATCTAAATTTAATATTTTATAAAGAGGCTCACTATCCTTTATTTCACCTTTTTTGAGAAAATCATTTTCCAATAATGTGACATCTTGTGATTCAATTTCAGTAGTACTTTCATCCTCCAATTCACCAATGAAAACATACCCTTTGAAGTATTCATAGTATCTTATAAAGATATATTTCTTTTCTTTTGGACTTAGTTTATCGAACTCACTAAAACGATCTTTAATATATGTAGCACAACCCCAAGGTCGTAGATCATTAAGGTTTGCTTTATGACCAGTCCATAGTTTATAAGGAGTAGAAGATACTGATTTAGAAGATACTTTATTCAATATGTAGGCCGCAGTCAGTAATGCGTTTCCCCAAAAAGAGATTGGTAAATTTGCATGCGCCATCATGGACCTTATCATGTCCAACAATGTTCTATTCCTTCTTTCAGCTACACCATTTTGTTGAGGTGTATAAGGAGTAGTTAACTGTCTTATAATGCCCTTTTCAATACATAGTTCTTCAAACTATGTTGACAAATATTCACGTCCTCTATCGATTCTTAAAGCCTTTATACTTTTATTTAATTGATTCTCAACTTCATTCATATATTTTTTGAAGCATTCAAGTGCTTCAGATTTATGAAAAATCAAATAGACATAACCAAAGCACGTGAAATTGTTAATACATGTAATGAAATATAAAGCACCAGACCTTGCCCTCATATTCCTTGAACTACAGATATCAGAATGAATTAATTACAGTGAGAACTCTGCTCTTTTAACCTTCCCACATGGTTATATGTAATCTTTCTAGCAAGACAATTTTCACATGTTGGCATATTAATTTTGGAGAAAGAACTTAGATGTCCTTTCTTTGCTAATCTATTCATTCGATCTTGCCGTATGTGACCCAATCTCGTATCTCATGTAATAACATCAACATCATTATTACTAGAATAACATGTCATTACACAATGGTCAAGATTATAGTCATAAGTTGAAGGATTACAATCTAAAATGATAAAACGATCATAACAAAGTCCAAAATCATAAAAAATATTGTCTAAAGTTATTCTAACACCATTGCGACTAAAAAATAATTTGAGCCCACATCTAAAAGAACATACACAGATACTAAGTTTTGTCGAATCTCTGGAGCATATAGGATGTCATGCAATATCAAAGATCGACCACCACGCAGATCCACTTTGTAATTGCCCATCCCTTTGACTTCAAGTCTTGCATTATTTCCTACAGGATATTTAATGTTGATTTCAGGGCGCTTTCTCGAGTTGTTGTAGTATCAACATTTTGTTGCTCTTCTTCAGATAGCCAACCCCCAAAGAAATTCATCTACAGGATATGGTAATTGAAGGATATGAATCTGATAAATCCTTTGTTTAAAAAATAGCTCACATATACACCTCATGTTAAAGAAATGACTCATATACCTTTTTCTTAACTGAAAAATATTTAATAAATCAAAAAATCATTTTTTTTTTTACTTTTAAAGTGCGTGGGGTTTTTGTTTCACGTTGGATACAATGGGTATGATGAAATATAGATGGGTGGAGTTATTTTAAATGTCACTTGACATTTTCTGAACCAAAAATTAAATAAAAATTGATTTATTAAATATTTTTTCGTTAAGAAGGGATATATATTATCTATTTCTTTAACGATAGAAGTATATACGAGCCATTTATTTGTAAATGAGAATATATCAACAAAGTTTGAAATAAATCAGGCCCTTTTTCCTAGAAAGAATAAGCATTATGAAAAATTCTTCCACTTAGGATGGGACGTGAGTCACATCGTGGTGTCAGGGAGACGTTTCAACTACTTTTCCACCCAAACTTTGAAAAACTCTTCCACTTTGCAGTTTCAAGTCAATGAGTAACCCAAAAGTGCGGGGGTGGGTGGGCGGGTGAGGGTGGGGACTATTGGTATGTGTTGAAAACGGTCTTATATGGGTGGACAAATAATGTGGTGACACATAGTTGGTCGTGGTGATCGATGATTGTGAATACGATGGTGATGAATATTATCTCTCACAAAAATACTGCTTAATAAAAATAAGACTTTGTATAAGATCTTAATGATTAAAACCTATTCAAATCAATTAAGTGATTAAATCGTAATGAAAACAAATTCATTTAAATATCTAAGATTTGAACCATTCAGATTTACACCTTCATTATGCAATTAAGTTCTGCAACATACAACTCTCAACTCTTTAGCCACTCTAGATATATTGTTCCTACGAAGACCCATTTTCCAGATCTAATACATTGCTCAGAAGTTATACATTTTTTATATTCATTTATCATTAGTAAACTTGATCGTGCTTTGCGCGATTATAAAAATAATAAAAAATTTACGATACAACTTTCTTGAAAAATCTTGAAATGAAAAAAACTTTTGCAAACAGAAAAGATAAAATAGATCATCTATATATGTATATAAATAATTAGTTCTATGAGTTTTGACTAAATTAATTTTTTTTTTTTTTATGATATCAAGATATCAATATATCAATAGGTATAATTTCAATACTCCAAGCACCATACTCATAAGTCCCGTAAATAGAAAAATCTTGTTAGGTAAACTTGATAAGCATTTCTTAGTCAGTTAGTTTATTTTTTTCTAAAAAAATAAAAATAATAAATTTATTAATGTTAAACACAATAATGTATTTGAATAAGATATATTTAATATATTCATATTTGTATTTTATTTTCTAAAATATTTTTTGATGTTTCAAGATTTTGAGAAGAACAACAAAGAAGATATGTAAAAGAAAAAGAAAAAGAAAGTACAAAACAAATAAATATATACCTTTTGGCTATTCCTCTTTTCTTCAGCTTTTTTCATCTTTTTCTTTCTATTTTTCCCTCTTTAGTAGGAGTAATATTTTGTAGCACCATAGTTACCCCCGCCCCCCCTCCCCTCTCCCCGCCCCTTCTTTTTTTTCTTTTAGTTCCTATTTTATTTGTCTTTCTTTAGCTACTTGAAAGTAAAAGATACTTTATAACTTACACATTCTTATTTTGTGAATCAAATGATGATATAACTATAATATTTGCATGACCTAGATTAAGCAAAAATAATTAACAAAGAAATTTGTCACCATAAGTTTTAGTGCACTTACAATTTTAAAATTATTAATTGCAAAATGTGAACCACTACTTCCAAAGAAAGAATAAAATTTGATAGGGGAGGAAGGACTTTGTTCGCCTCAATACGTACTGATTCGTTTATTGTTTGTTGGTTTTGTCAAAAAAAAGTTAATGTCTTTTTGGTATATATTCACTCGCTTAATTTTGATCTCAATTTAACTTTTCTCATATCTAATCCTCTATTTTCATTCTTTACCAAATCTAATTTCGATCTTTTTCCAAGCTTTATAAGGAGTTTAGAATTTTTGTCCGATCCAACATAGAATCATTCTCATCAACAAAATGCCTCCAATATTTGTATACAGAGGAGAACTTTCTTGGTCTTTGTAAGCTAATCATGCATCTGATAAAATGACTCAATAAAAAATTACTATAATTTTTTCTTAATATTTTTATTTACTACAGCAACTCATAAGAAAAACAAAAAAAGGATCACATTTAAGTTTACTACTATAACATTGTTTTACAAAAAGGTTGTATCTATGATGTACATAATAACAGACATGCATTCCAAATTAAGTAGTCTAACATTTACATATAAAATAAAAGTAAAAACTTTGGAAGAACAGAACTAAGGGGGAGATAATAGAAGTTTAAAGAGGAATATGCTTATGCTTTATATCCATGGACGTTGAGATTGAGAGAGATCATATATTGATATCCAAAACATCTGTTACCGAAAGAAAAACCAATGAAAAATCATGACTCTTAAATGTGCAAAGAAGAGGAATAGATGAGGAGTAATTAAGAGCCTAAGGGGTGTGATTATTATAGGATTAATAGAAGAGGAGCATTTTTAATTAATTTAATGATTTATTAAATTAATGACAATGATTTTTGGGCTTTTTAAACTGAAAAAGAGACCAAAAAAAATATGAAAAAGAGATGAGTAATTAAGAGAATATAACTATGAAATAATTGTGAAAAAAATTCCAAAAAAGAAGAAAAAAGATAAATATTAATAGAGGCCATAGAGAGGTATAGCTTGTCTATGTTTCTCCTATAAATATAGATCTATTTATTTATTTATTTTCATCATCAATATCATTAAATTATACTTAAATTACTAAAAAGTATCTCAAATTCTTTTGGAAGCTTATTTTATAATTTTAACACACCCCAAAAAAAGATGACATATATTATATTAAGACTCAATCTGTTTGAGAAATATCTTCCCGTTAATTACTGAAAATGTTACTCCATCACATTAGAAGAAATTATTAGAATAGAAAAATCGAGAAAAAGACTTAATAAAGAAATAGAATATGATGAAAAAATAAAAGAAAAATGAAAAGACAAAAAGATATGTGAGAAAGATTAGCTTTTTTCACCCTAAATCAAATTTATTCAAGAAGGTGGATACTTTACACATCACCTCTAATTCTATTCCATTTAAAAAGAAAGTTATAATTAAAAAAAACTGAAGATTACAGTTTAAACTAATAAAATAGAATAAAAGGAAGTGTACACATAGTCCTTGCTCTTGGTGCAGTGATATGAATCTTATTGCCGTCATGTTGTTAACCTTCACTGAAATGAAAGCTTAAACAATCTGGTATATAAATAAAACAGTTAAAATATTTATATTGAAAGGACACATTATAACATTAGATAAGGTAACATATGACTACGTTGTATATCAACTGGGGAATGCTTACTTGTAGGATTAAAATCTCCTATGAGGCTAAGGGAAATGACATTCCTCTACAATAAGTAATGGCTGCAGTTGGGAATGCTTCAAAATACAAAATTATTAGTGAATGATACTCTTTATGAACAGCAACAACACAAGCGTACATAACATATTTCGAACGACATTTCATGTGAAATGATAAAAACATGAACAAACAAAATCACATCTAAAATATAAATAAGTAATTATTTCATAACAAGATGTACACTAACCATAATTAGTGTATCTAAACTTCATGCAACAATACTCTAGCCATACCTTATAAGCATACCACAACTGAGAAGCCAATTAGACGATAAAAAACAGATTTTGGAACATGTAGATGAAAATTATGTGAATATATGGGGTAAAGAAAAAGATAAAGAAGATGGGAGGTTAGTAATTGATCATCAACAATGTAACATTCAATTAGGGATTCAATCAATAGGACAAATTAATATTTAAATGAATTTAAGAAGTGTCTTTTGATTTTCTTTTAAAACATAAATATAAAAATTAAAAAATGAGGAAAAAACTCAATAAATGTCCAAAAAAAAGGAGAAAAAAGAAAAATGGGAATGGAGGCCATTAGGAGGTGCCACATCACCTCCTCTACATTCTCCTTTATTATTATATACTAGTGAAATTCCGCGCTTTGCGCGGCTATAAAAAAAAATTAATTTATATATTTTTATTTTTTATATATATAAAAAATAATTTTTAAATTGATAATTTCTTATTTTAATAAGTAGTATGTAATACTTATATTCATCTTTTAGACAACAAAGACCTTTGTTTTCATCGAGACATGATATGTTTTTTCATATTTTTTTCAACATACATAAAAAAAATCCTTGCATCCTTTTAAGTACACAGTATTCTTATATACATAGTAAAACAAAACGTTTATGGTGGTGAAATAAAAGGAATAAGAGATCATATTTTTAAATAAAAGTATATTGTATTATACTAAAAATATTATTTTTAGTTTTAATGTCCTCTATTTCTTGTAGGAGTACTTGATTCTCTATATAAATCTTGATTTTCTTTAAAAAAGCTTTTGAACTTCTTTATTGTGTCTTTATTATTACATTTGTTTATTATAATTTTTTAAACATTAAATAAATATTTTTAAGAATTATGAAAATGAAACATACAGGAGTCATGAATAATATTTAAGAGTAAGAATTACAAGTAAGATGAAGAGATATGAGTTATAAATAATTTGAATGTATAAGTTTATTAGACATTAAATACATTATCATTATGTATTAATTTATTTATAAAAATAAATTAATGAATGATGAAAGCAAGAGGGAAAGTCAAAAAATGAATAAAAAGATAAATGGGTAATTAACTGCATAAGAGATGTGTCACATTACTATTTCAATGACCGCAATTATATAATATATAGGTGATAGATTTTTTCTATGTTGTTAAGATATATAAAAATAACCTACACTATTACATTCACAAAGTAACTAAAAATGAAAAAGAAAAAAAATTATGAATACATTTCAAACAAAAAAGAATGGCGACAAAAAACAATGACGTCACATTTTTTTTTGCGAGACTAATAAAAATGAAACTCCTCATCATAATTTTTTTGATTAAAATGGGATAATTATATTAAATATGCTTCATAAAAAAAAAAAGAAGGATAATAAAGAACCAAATGAGTAGCATTTTCAATATATGTAGCTAAGTTATCAATACAAAACAAAGTTATAAAAATTCTAGCAAAAGTAGCAAAGTTACTAATACAAGTCGACAAGTAGTCCCTAATTATGCTCCATTTTTTTCTTCTGGCATCTTCCTTTGCAAATAGATCCGCTACCATATTCTGCTTCCTATGTCAAACTCGTCATCATATGCTACAAAATTAAATAAAAAAAATTAGCATAATTATGAATACATAAAATATCATAGCAATCAAAAATATAATTATATCGAAAAGAAGATAAATCTAAACTTTACATAGAAAAATCATCATCTCTTAAAATCTAAAATATTGTAATCTAACTATATTATATGATATAAAGTTAGTGTCAACCGCAAACTAATTTTTAGAGAGAACAATCACATACTATCGATATATTGTTCATTATTGCAAAGATTTGCATAGTCATACTTGCTTAGAGGATGATATAATACATACATAAATAAAATAAGTTAAAATTAAGGAAGCATGTTCAAGTACATAAAAATGAAAAGAAAGACTGAAAATGAAATATTTCTTACCTTCATATACTTATTTTTTGTTACAGGTTAGTTAATTCACAAACTAAAATGATGAAGAAGAGAAATGATAACCTTGAATGGGAGTCTCCATGTAACTAAATATGACTTTATATAGGCAAAATATTGGAATACCATAAGACATCATAAACTTACAAATTAAAGTATGGGAGTTATGGACATGAAAAAGGAGTTATGATTATTATTAAAAGGTAAAATTAAATAGGTATGAATCATGGGTAATTACTCATTGTAAATACATTAATTAATAAAGAGAAAAATACCTAAAATATTAAAAAAAATATTGTCATTTCATAATTAGAAGAAGGTCAAGAAAAATTTGTTATTAAAAGGTAAAATTAAAGAGGTGTGAATCATAGGTAATTACTCATTGTAAATATATTAATTAATAAAGAGAAAAATAATTAAAATATTTAAAAATATTGTCATTTTATAATTAGAAGAAGGTCAAAAAAATAAAAATTTATTAAGAGTAGAAATTAAAGATGTGTGAGTTATGAATAGTTACTCCTTATAAATTGACATGTGAAGAGTCTTTATTGTAAAGGCAAAAGGCAAAGCTACCCCCTATACTATCACCATATTTTCAATTACACACCTTTTCTTTAGAAAGGTCCTATTACCCCATGAACTTTTTTTTTCCGAAATTATTTCCACCTTTTATGCTGAACTGGACAAAAGCATGAAAACACAACCTTTAAGCGCGTAAAATCCAAAAATAAAGCTTTTAATTAGTCTGCCTTAGTCTGTGCGACTTCAAAACCTTTCAAACAGTTCTTGGCCATTTTCAAAGAGGTCTGAAACTTTAGACTTCTTCCTAGTTTGGAGGTTAAGTTATTTTTGTGTAAATTTATGATCTTTGGTCCTTTTGAATTCACATTTCAAGTTTAGATTTTGTAATTTTCCCCCCAATTTCTTTCTATGAAATCTTAGGGTTAGGAATCCCTTTTTGCTTAAAATGAAGAACAATTCGTTGTGCACGTGCACAATCAAATATAGTTTGTTAACATGAACACACGAAAACATCAATTTATTCAGCAAATCCCAATTCTTTTCAGAATAACAAATGTAAGAAAATCCTATTCAAACACAAAACTATTTAAATGTAATAAAGAACTAACCTTTGGTCTTCAATTGTGTATTTAACTATTGCGATAAAAATCTTAGCCTTCCAATCCGACCTTGAATCGATATGTATTTAACACCACAACTTCAAACACAACCTAGTCATAGCGCTGGACTGAAATCAAAGACATTCGCGTGATGAACTTTAAAGCTACATACCCTTTTCCAATCTATTGGTGTCGATTATTGGGAGAAATTATTCCTCAAATAATTAGGGTTGGAGAGTTTCTTCAGAAAATTTTTGACTTCCATCGAACGAGAGAGTGAACAAATAAAACCAACTACTTGGTAAAAGCACAAATAGGTATGGTATACATGTATAATGCACTTTAATATAAGATAAATAATATTAAAATACTCTTAACACATCATATACTTTTAAAAATAGACCAAAATATAACATGTTTCCTATATAAAGAGATAAAAAAAATTACTCATTTTGAATTTATTGAAGGTTAATAAGGATGTTCACAGGTTGGTTACAATGTGATAGTTAAGAATGTAAAGAAGTTCAAGAAGAAAGGGGGAGTACCAACAGCTAATGCTTACAATGTGATAGTTAAGAATCAAGATTAGGTGCAACACCAACAAGGTTTAGGCTCAGATCAAGGGAAAAGCAAAGCTCAGTTATCAAGTGAACCTAGTTCAAGTTGCCAACTGAATACACTGGAGTGTCAGATGGCTTAACCTTATTATTTTACAAAAAGTCAATATGATTAGATAATTCATATGCTGAATGGTGCACAAGTCACAACTATGGCTAATTCAGTAGGTAATGCACCAAGTATTGACGTTGCACTAATTACAGTTGATGATAAACATAACTAGATTGTTGATACAGGTGCTACCAACCACATGGTAACTAATCTTGAACTATTAACTGAATCAATACAGTTTTCTCAAAATAACTCTAGAAAAGTATTTTTACCAACCAGAGATGCTGCTTTTGTAACTCAGATTGGATCTAGTATTCTTACTAAAGGGCATAAACTTGAAAATGTACTTCATATTCCACAATTTAAGTTCAACTTATGAATAAATAGAATGACTAAAAATTCAAAAAATGATTTTACTTTTGGTCAAAATATAAATAGGGGTTGAAAGAAAAGAATCTTTCGATTTAGAAATATCAGTATCTCAAATAACAAAGGCTCTACAATATTTTGTTGCTTTTTATCCTGACATTTGCTTATTTCAGGATCTCTTTAATGAGAAGGTGAAGGCGACTAGTAGACTAAAGGATGGACTATACTTGTTGCCTGCTACTCCTACACTAACTGTGAATTCTGAAGATTATTGTTCTTTGATTCTTAGATATTTTTATCTGTCAACAATAATATTGATGATATAGCTTTGTGGCATAGAAAGGTTGGTCATCCTTCTTCTAAAACTCTTAATAATATCTTGCCGGTTAGCCTAGGACAATGCACTACAATTGTTCAGAAATTCACTATTTGTCCATGCACAAAATAAATTAGATTACTTTTTCGGTCTAGTAAAACAAGAAATACTAGTAGTTTTGATTTGCTGTATATTGATATATGGGGTCCTTATAAACATTCTACATATGATGGAAATAAATACTTCTTGACAATTATTGATGACTTCACTAGAATGACTTGATTATTTTTGTTAAAATTCAGTCTGATGTATGTGCTGTATTGAAACAATTCATTGCTTCTATTGAAACTTAGTTTAATAAGAAAGTAAAGTGTCTTAGAAGTGACATGGTATTGAATTTGTAAACTCAGCCTGTGACTCTTTGTTTAAGACTTTAGGTATTATACATTAGACCTCATGTGCTTATACTCTACAACAAAATGGAGTAGCTGAGAGAAAACACAAACATATCTTAGAAATCTGTAGATCTTTACTACCCCTTAAGACCAAACCAACTACTTGGTAAAAGCACAAATAGGTATGGTATACATGTATAATGCACTTTAATATAAGATAAATAGTATTAAAATACTCTTAACCCATCATATACTTTTAAAAATAGACCAAAATATAACATGTTTCCTATATAAAGAGATAAAAAAAAAAAATACTCATTTTGAATTTATTGAAGGTTAAATAAGGATGTTCACAGGTTGGTTAAAAACCGATCCAAATCGAAAGCTGAATAAATAAATTGATTTTTATTTGATTTTGCTTTGATTTGGATTTATGTTTTTAAAATTGGTAATACGTCATTTGATTGGTTATATTAAGAACAAAACCCAATTAGAAATCTAAGCAAATCGATAAGTTAGATATGCAGGTTTTATAATTATATATAAAATATATTTTTCTTATAAATAATTTTATATATTTTTCATGAAAACTTTATTTATTTCAAATAGGCTAATGAACTTACTTAACTCATTTCTGAAAAAAAAAAAAAGGTTCATGAATTCACATTCATTTATTCAAAGAAACAAACTACTCCCTTCGTTTTAATTTATTTGTCTAATTTTGACTTGATATGAAATTTAATCCAACCATTTAAGTGTAAAAATTAGTTAATACCTCAAACTAAATATGAAATAAAAGTAATCTCAAATTTTACTTTGAGATTATTATCTTTATCCCATGTAACAAACATCATAGGGACCAAAAATATTATTCTACCAAAAGAGAGTTGACAATGTCAAGACCTCACTCCTTTTTTAGGAAAGCAGGAAGGTAACAACTCCAGCAATTTATTTTGAAAAAAAAAAAAAAGAAGAAGAGTTTAGAGAGATGTCAATGGAAAGTATCGCAGAAGAAGATTCGCATTCCTTTGATTCTAATACAGATGCAATCATCTATGGCACTTCTGATCATTCTGGTGAAAGCATGATCTCCGGTCCCAACATTTCATCGTCATCGTCAGACGATGATGACTGCCACCAGGAGAAGCAGATGAGATCTACTGCTCTTAGTGGTGGTGGGACCGATGATTTGACTGTATCATCATGTGCATCTTCCAGCTGGTTTATGAATAACAAGAAAATTGTGCCAGAAGTAATGATATTTAATGTTGATTTCAGGGCACTTTCTTCTGAGGGTTCATTTTGCAATAAGAGTGATAATGAAGTTGGCAAATTGAATTTAAGTTCTTGTGGGAAAAGAGTACGAGAAGGGGAGAATAAAGATGAAGTATCTCTGATTAAGAAAGAGAGGAGAAGAGAGCAAATGGTTGATCCATTAACACTGTAGAAATTAGTCATGTGAGCTAGCTGTTCACACTTGTACATTAATACAGGATTAGTTGCTAGATTGTTGTACAAAATTAGTTACAAGATTAGATAGGCAGTTAGCTTAATTAATAAAGATGGTTAGGACATTGTATAAATATCTCTTTTCAGCTAATGAGAAGTAAGTTGGTTGTTTTCATTTATCAAGTTTACTCTCCTTCCTCATCTACATTTCTACTCTTCGATTGTTCATCTATAGCTAGGTCATCGATTTCAATATGATATCAGAGCTGGCCGGTGATCGAGTGAGAACTAGCTGATTTGCAGAGTATCTGAAGTTTTCCTTTCTTCAAAATAGGAAGATGAAGAACCGTTGACGACTGACTACAAAATCGCTAAGTATCGTGAATTGATTTATTTTTTTTCAGATTCACAATTTTTTGTCAAGAATTGCTGTGTTTCTCAGCTGATTTCATTCGATATGTTGCTGCTGATAGTCAAGGAATCTTTTCTGCTTCTGAGTACTACTTAAATTTGAGAAATCTTTGAGGTGAGTATATATCCCTGGTGCCCCTTCGAGCTTGTGATTGCGGTAAGTACAGAGAATATGCAGAACGAACGGAGTGACAGAAGGTTGTGCAATTTCTAATGGGATTAAAATGATACTTTTGCTCAAATCTTGATGACAGTTCCCTGTCCTAGTTCAAATCAAGCTACATGATCATGCAAGATGAAAGCCAACCATTAGTGAAGCAGGATGGTTAGTCCAGCAATGTATTAAAAAAAAAAAAAAAAAAAAAAAAGAGAGAAGAAAAAGAGATGAGTTCTAGAAAGATGTCTATGGACACAATTATGGAAGATGAAGATACCTCTGTTTCTAATAGTGCAGATGCAATCATCTATGGTTCTTCTAATATTACAGGGCGGACTGGAAGTTTAATCTCAGGTCCCAGCATCACTTCGTCGTCTTCGAGGAGTGTAGACGACCACCACAACCACCACCAGATCATCTTCTAGCTGGTTTAAAAATAATACTTCATTTGTCCCATATTAGTTGATCACTTACTAAAATAAATGTCCCAAATTACTTGTTTACTTACTAAATCAAGATAAAATTAATTAAAAAATTTCCATTTTACCCCTATAATTAATACTCACTCCGTTCCTAATTAGTTGTCGTCCTTACTAAAAATAGATATTCCTTAATACTTGTTATTTCACAAAATTTAGGCACAATTAGTTGTTTGTTTCCACTTTTATCCTTAGTGATAAATATGAAGAGATATTGATATAGTGCAAAAAAGAGAAACATTAAATAAAGAAGAGTAATAAATAAGGGTAACTTAGTCAAATTACCTTCTAGTTAATGCTTTTCTTAAGGAGTGTGCAACTTAAAAAAGTGACAAATAAATAGGAATGGAGGGAGTACTATTTGGAAATGTAAAAACAAGTTTGTAAAGTTCAAAGAAAATATCTTAAGGGGTAAATTAGTTAACCTATCCTTCTTATTTATGATTTCTTAAGGAACGTACAAAAATGAAAGTGACCAATTAATATGAGATGAAGGGAGTAATAATAATGAGCAAAGTCTTGAGCATTAAGAGAATAGGATATGTAATGTTGATTTCAGGGCACTTTCTCGAGACCCCCAAAAGAAATTTCCACGAGATTATCAATTAGCAACACAAAAGAGCAGTGCATTCAGAAGGTTTAGAGCAACCATAAATCCCAATCTCCCAATAGCTGCAAAAAATGGTAGACAAAATAACATGTTGAAGAGATCCATCATATTTTTCAGAAACTTGGTACATTATGAGGATGTCAAAACAGTTCCAGGTTGTTCAAAAGGGATCTTTCGACTCTAAAAGGTCCATAAGTGGAAGAAAAAATAAAAAGAGGCCAACTACTACACAATGGCTCTTATTCGAAAAGGGAAAAACGATGAAAGTTTCACTTCCCGGTTCAGGATATATTCGAGAATCGTAAACTATTACTTAACTAGAAGTTTTTGTAATAGGTGGTTTTTTGTTTTAGGTAAATAAATGATTTATTACTATTGAGGATAACACAGTCAAGTAAATAGACGTAACACTGATAAGGAAACTGTTGAGTAAATTGAAGGACAAAATAGTCTTTATCTTTATTAAGTTAGTTGGTTATGATCACAAAGTTAGTTAGGATTACATTGTGTATATAAACACTAATGTGATGATCCGTCATGTCATCACGCTATATAGGAGTCACATGACACAAAGTTGCCCATGTGGAAGACTTACATAGGACAAAGACTAGTCCTTGGTCCTTGAAACATTCTAGTTGTGTAGAGAATTCTAGAATAGGGACTTGCATATAATTTATATTTACACTTTAGCCCTTAGATGAGTAGTATAAATAGAGGGGCATCCATTTGTAAAATCATCAAGCAAATCTTCCAAGTTCTCTCTAATATAAATCTTCCTTACAATTCTCTTGTGTTCATTCTTTCATTCTCTTAGCGATTCCTAGTGTCTTAGACTGACTTGGCATAACAAGATCGTGAGCAAGTGGTGCAAGAACGTGAGCAAGTTGTCAAGTGCAACATTAGTGCTTAGTTAAAGACTAAGGACGTGACAACGTTGTATCAGAGTAAGATTTTAACTAAGGGAATGACGAACGACGAAGAATTCAACGCTACTAACACCCTGTCCAATGTCACTCAGGATGTTGTTGTCAAGAAGGTATATAACAAGAAGAGGAATGCCGCTAATAAGAGCAACGAGGCGCTGCACAAGGTTGTGTCCAGTGAAGGGCTTACATCCAAGGAACCGTCTACCTCGAAAGGAAGCGAGGATGAAGTAGAGGTCCTGCCCGACGACCTCTCGCTTGGTAAAGAGTGGGTTATGAAGGTTAATGTAGGGATGGACGTTGTAGACATCTTTTGCCAACGTTTGGGGAAAGTGGAAGGTACCTTTGGCGTTCTTGAAGGGCATACTCTTGAAGAGATCGGTAACATCCTAAATGACTTGGAGGGGCGTACGCAGGCCGAGGTAGAGCTACGATAAACCATTACTACCTTAGAGTGTAAACTCATGGTGCCGTTGAGCATTATCGATGCCATGAAGGCAAAGGTAGAAGCACTTAAGGAGCAGGCCAATGATGGCGCGGTTGAAGTAGGCAGGAATGTCGTTGTGACTAGAGAGACTAAGATCGAGTCTCCCAAGCCACCAATGTTTAAAAGGGTTCGTGATGCACAGGAGGTAGAGAACTTTCTTTGACACTTAGAGAACTATTTCAAGCATGGAAAAGTAAAAGAAGACGAAGCCAAGATCAACACCACTATGTTGTATCTATCCGAGACTGCCATACTGTGGTGGAGAAGGAAAGTGGCTGATATTGAAAGAGGTACGTGCACTATTATCATGTGGGGTCAGTTTAAGGATGAGTTTAAGAGTCAGTTCTTTTCAAATAATGTATTGTACGAGGCAAGACAAAAACTTAGGGAGTTGAAGCAGACCGGGAGTATACGTGACCATGTCAAGGAACTCACCACCCTTATGCTTCAAATCCCCAACCTTGCCAGCGATGGCTTGTTATTTTACTTTATGGATGGGTTACAGAATTGGGCTAAGCAGGAGTTGTAACGCCGACGAGTCACGGATATAGACCAAGCCATAGTGGAGGCCGAGTCTTTGATGGATTTAAGGAATGAGAAATATGACAAAAGCAGTGGAATTGCTAAAGGTGGGAGAGACTATGGTAAAAGCAAGGAAGTACATCAACAACACCATAAGACTCAAGATACCCAAAATTTCAATGCCAAGAAGTCAATTGGTCATCAAAACTACGCCAAAAAAAAAGAAGCACAGGTCGAGAATAATGGATGCTACATATGCATAGAGCCACATAGCTTCAAGGATTGTCCTGAATTAAAGAGTCTTAGAGCTATGATGCGTGAGCAGAAGGAGCAGACACAAGGAAAGAGTTCGGTCACAACTCAATTGGGTGTGATTGGACTATGTAAAGCCATCACAAAGTCTCTTAGCTAGTCCAACGAGAATAGAAATTAGTACGTGGACCTTACCATTAATAATAAGGCCGCTCGTGCACTAGTGGACACTAGAACAACTTATAATTTTATGACCGAGGCTGCAGCAAAGAGACTAGAGTTGAAGTGTGCTCCAACTAACTCCTGCATCAAGACCGTGAATGTCGAGCCTCAAAATGCTCATGGTGTTGCCAATGGGATTGGTGTAAAATTAGGCAACTGGAAAAGTACGACAAACTTTACCATTACAACGATGAATATCTTTGATATTGTTCTAGGGCAAGAGTTCTTTAGAAAGTGTCATACTATGATCGACCCCTACTTCCATTGTCTCTGGGTTATGGAATGAGAAGTGACTATATGGTGCCTACAGTAACTATGCCGTACAAACATAACCAAGCACAACTTTCAGCTATGCAAATAGTCAAAGGGCTCAAGAAGGGAGAGTCGTCGTTCATGAAAACCATTGCAAGTCTTGAGAAAGTCAAGGGTTCACATGAGACACTGTCACCTTGCATAGATAAGTTACTTGAGGGAATTATGCCCAATGAGATACCTAAGAATTTGCCTCCTAGGCTTAAGGTAGATTACAAGGCTGAGTTAGAGTCAGGAGCTAAGCCATTTACATTCTCCCCTTATAATATGACACCGCTCAAGTTGGGGAAACATCACGTACAACTAAATAAGGGCATGCAATAACAATACACTGAGGTCGTCATAATATCAGGTGGGGGAGAGTGTGATAACCCACAATGTCATCACACCATGTAGGCACCACATAACTCAAAGTTGCTTATGTGGAAGGTTTACATAGGATAATGACTAGTCCTTGGTGGAACATTCTAGAGACATAGAGAGAATTTCATTGGAAGACCTTAGAATTCTATGGAATTACATGGAAGGTCCTTGAAACATTCTAGTTGTGCAGAGAATTCTAGAATAAGGACTTGTATATAGTTTAGAGCTCCTAGATGAGTAGTATAAAGAGAGGGGGCATCCATTTGTAAAATCATTATGCAAATCTTTCAAGTTCTCTCTAATATAAATCTTGTAACACCCCAAAAATTTTAGAACCTTCAAGAACCCATATATTTATATGAATTTAAGTTAAAAAAAAAAAAAAAAAGAAAGTGACTGTAACACCCCACACTTTCGGGCTAGAATTTAAACAGTCCTTTATACGTGTATAGACCCGAATCCTATGATTTCTATTAGGATATAAGTGTGAAGATCAATTTCTTAGTGTGGGAACATCTTTGGAGATGAATTGAGGTCATAAAAATCTCCTAGCTCAAAGTTGAGTTGAGAACTTTCCTACTGATTGAGTTTTAGTAGATGTTCTTACTTGGGTCAACTTCCAACGACTATTAATCCTATAATATAATGAGTTAGGTGGCCTACTACCTATCAAATTAAAGGTTTTTAGTCTTCTTTCCAACGCAACTTACCGTTCAGTAATCCGAGTCCGAAGTAAGAAGTTATGTGCATTTTAGTGAGGCAGTATCCCAGTGGCGCGTCCCGACGTAAAAATACGTTTTTCTCTTATTAAATCAAGGGCAAACTAGTCCTTTCACCCCATGTAACTTCCCCAATTCGTTGTTAAACCCCCAAAATCGTCCTAAACTATTATATTCATTCTCAAATCCCTAATTCCTCTTCTCTCCCAAACCCTAAACTCCCAATCCTAAAGTTTCAATAAAGATTTAAGATTAAACTTTCTTCTCAATATTTTCTCATCAAATTCTTCATAAAGGGTTTTTGGGATGGATCCAAGTCAAGTAAGTCTTCATATTGATTTCAAGATAGGGTTGAAGCTTCAAGACCAAGAATTCAAGCTTTCCCAAATTCCTTCCGTTAAAAAGGCATGCCTGAACACTCCCTAATTCTAAATTTTAATTATTATTTATTATGTATATTATGATGGTGATTTTGAAACTAGGGTTGGAGATTTTGTTATTAAAGCTTGATATGAATTTTCCCCTTTTCTTTACGAATACTGATTTGATCTTTTATCGGGGTTTTTGAGACTGAATTGACTATTTGAAAATAATGAACTAGTATGCCTTGAAGTTTTAATGCTAAATGAATATATGTTTAGCCATGATTTCTAGTCTCTTGAAAGCTTTGAAATTTCATAAGGAATATAAATGTTTTCCTGTCCTTTATATCATTGAAGGTGTTATGTTATTCTAATGGTTTGGAATTGTTATGGGAATTTCAATTATGATTATGTTTATGATTTTAAAGGCGGGGTTTTGGAGTCAAAAATATTTAATGAAAATTATTTGGCATGATAAGAGTGACTTGCAAGTTCTTAGTATGACGATACCAATATGTTAATGCCTTAATGAAAGACTCCATGAATGAATGTAATGAAAAATTTCTTGGAAGATATTCTTTACTGGCCCAAATCTTTGGCACCAGTATGCATACACTATGATAGCCAAGCTGCAATAGGTAGGGCTGAGAGCATGATTCATAAAGGTAAATCTTTTCATATAAAACAGAGACATAATAACGTTAGAGAACTACTCTCTAGTGGAATTATCATTATTGGCTATGTGCAGTCAAAGGATAATATCTCGTATCCACTTACAAAAGGCCTAACTAGAGAGGAAAATGAGAGATCATCAAAGGGAATGGGTTTACGGTCTAGGAAAAGTTATCACGGCGGTAACTCTACCTAGCATACTGGAGATCCCAAAAGCTAGGTTCAAGGAGATCAAACAAAGTTGTGATTGACGGTTCAACATTGTCAATTAACTCAACCCATTCTCATGATAAAGGCAATGCTCAGGAAATAAGGATAAGGCTTATGGTTTGAAGCTTTTTAATGGTTTCTAAGTTTTGCAGGTATGACCAAATAGTTTGATCTATAGGATTAAATATTTAGAAATCACTTATGTGAGGGTGAAGTGGAAGCTGCTTCAAGAAGAATGATAGTAAAGGTCGATTCTCTAAGCTCTTATGAAACTAGGAAGTGTTCATGGCTGAAACGAATAAAACCGTGAGAACCATAGATGGTAAAAGGCTAGTTGTGTGACTTGTATTGTCTAGGTGTACAACAAAGTTCTACGGTTCAAAGATATCACATCTACCGATTGACCAAGTGCATCCGATATAAGTTCACTACGGAAAGTTCAAAAGGAAACCCACTTATCCAGACGCAATTAGTCTTTGCTTGTAAATCATACACTTGTTCGTACATTTTTTTTGATCTAATAGCCATTCCCCATTCATGTGGGGGATTGTTAGGTTTTTAAGAGGTGTGAATGAAAATTGAATAGGTGTTATTTCAAAAAGACACCAAGAGAAAGGATGCAATTTGAATAGGGACTCTTTCACTTTGGATGGTTATGACCTCTCTAATGGGTTATGACTTTTTCGAAGAGTTGCACCTTTATGAAGAGGTGCATCTTTCTGAACCATTGCTTCTATTCTGAAGCACCACCTTTTGGACTATAAATATATGATTTTTCCTCAAATATGAAAATAATTTTGTGAAGTAAAGACACTCTTCTTCTCGAAAAAACTCAAATGTGATTTGCTACTGTTGAGTGAGTTCGTAGTTTGACAGAATTTGAGGTACCGCAATTTTGTTGAAGTGATTCATTTTATCCTAGGAGGATATATTCCATAACCTTGGGTACTTGAGGGGAATAATTTTCTTTAGGACACACCGTGAATTCGGTGGACTTGAGTCTTCTAATCTTCATCTTTTTCTAAATATTTGGTTTTGCTATTTTCCAGAAAATAGTTTGAACTTCTTTGTTGTTCTTGAACTTGTTGTTGAAGTTCATATTGTAAATACAGATTTTGTACCCGAAAAACAACAATAAACACATCCAGCCAAGGACATTCGATAAATCTCAGCAACAACACTCTTACCATTTGTGTTTCTGATTGTCCAATCGATTTCTTCAATCCGACACAACACTTGCCTCTGAATATTTAGTCATTTTAGAATCTTCCACCATATGCTATGAGAAATTGCGCAAGTGAAGAATATATGAGCAATGCTTTCATCCTCAATGCCACACAGTCAATTATCCGCCATTGCACCAATCTATCTTTTGTATATAGTTTTCCATGAATGGCCAGCACTAGTATGACAATCCATTTTGGGGCCTCATAATTGTAACAAGATAACTTCTTCCAAGGCATCCGTTGGAAGTTTCATCTCAGTTTCACATACATATGTTTAATCGAAAAATACTTCATCGATTCCAGCTCGTTCATACTAATCCCAATAGTTTCCACACATTTATCTCTTGCCGTCATCACTTATCTCACCATCCATGAGGCTTGCCAAAATGATGCATCCCAAATTGGCCTACCTTTCCCGTAGTACACATGGATCCACTGAACCCATAGCTTATCTTTCTTCTTGCTTAGGTTCCAAAGTAATTTGCATATAGCAGCCTGATTCCATACACGAACATTCAATATGTTGCAGTTCTTGGCCAACAGACCCTCTCCCAAGCTAACATTGCCTTTTAGAGATTTATGTGTCCCCGTCCATAAGAAACATCTACAGCTGGTAGCTTCAATCTTTTTAAGAATCTTTTTGGCAAGAGTACACTTTTGATAAGTTGTATCCTCCCTGCATATGATAAATATTTTATAGTCCATGAGGTAATTTTGCCCAAAATCCTATCTACTAGGGGCTGACTTTGCAAGATATTTAACCTTCTACTAAGTACCCCTAAATATCTTATTGGGAGCTCCCCTTTTGCGAATCCCAACATCTCTATATTTTCTGTTGTAATAGGTGGTTGTTGATTGAGTTGTAAAGACTTTCAAGATTATGATAATGTCTTGGAAGGGATAGTTGAAACTAGTTTAGTCCCATTGGTTATAGAATTATAATCTAAAATCACTGAGTTTTTAGAGGAGATTTAAGAAAAATACTAGAGGCAGATCGTGATTTTTTAGTACCTTGAACAAGAAGGTTTTCACAGTTTTTTGTTTTTTTTGGGTATTGATTATATTCCACACTTTACTTCTTGTTAGGTGACTGAAGAATGTGATTCTTTAGTGCATTAGGTGACAGCTTAAACTTACACTCTCATACTTCTCTAACATTTGATATTGGAGCCACATGTGCTTAAGAGGCAACTAAAGTTGGAAAAAAAAGATGACAAATAAAATCCATTAAGGGTGGCCTTTCAACAGCCGCTTCACCCCCTTTACAAAAAAAAAAAAGGAGGAAAAAGAAAAGACTCTTTGATAAAATTAGAAAAAAAATTGTGCAACAAATTAATGATGGAATACAGCCATACGTAGCGGAAGTAAATATTCAGGATCACTTACATGTAATATACACAATATATAATCACAAATTTTAATCAAACATAAAATCGATATAGATCTCTTGAAGCGCGACTGCGATCCTGAATGAGACGTTCTAGCACGAGCAAAAACCATCGACACGATTATCCTCCAATTCCACGGTTTCTGTTGTTAACCCGGATAATATCATAATAGACAAAATTCTTGTGGGAGAATTTCTCGTGGAAGAAGTAGGTTAAAAACCTTGTGTCTTGATGGAATAAGACCCTACATATATGAACTCAACAACCGCTTCATCCCCTTACAAAAAGAAAAAGGAAGAAAAAGAAAATAATCTTTGACAAAATTAGTAAAAAAAATTGTGCAACAAATTACTACTATTGAAGAAATGAAAGGGATAGTGAAATCAGAAAGTGCTTTATTAACAGTATTGAGTATTAACCAAGCTGTGGCATTATTCTCCCTTGAATTGATTATTATTTTTCTTTTTCTTTTTCTTTTTCTCCATTAGAACTGTCTTTCACTAGATGAGGGGTAGGGTAACTCTTGCTTTTCCAGTAAAGAGTCATTCCGCGTTAATAAAGTTGATCAACAAGTTTGTGGTAAAAATTTATTCATATTGAGTGTTTACAATCAGACCAATAAATAGATGATATGTATTTGCATATAGCTTAATCATGATTATCTGTGAGGCTAATAGAGCTGGTTGAGCAGGTGATCTACCAAATGGGGAATCTCAGTTTGAAATTCCCATCATGCTTTCTCGGTCAAGCTCGTCACATTTGAGGGTCTCATAGCAATTTCGTAGAAGAGAGGGAAAAAATATCGTTTTCAGAAAAACGTTTCGCACGTGTTTTAAGCCTTGAATTATGTGTTCGTTGTTTATAATGTCAAACCTTCAACTTTGTGTAGTTCTTCATATATTTTTTGTGTTCTTGGTGTTGACACCCAATTTTGGCCTCCCGATATTCTCTCTAGGCTGCTATTTTTAACAAAATTATTAGTTCTGATATTAACATTGCTTTGGTATTAAATAAATTCTGACATTTCTTACTAATAATTTTTAAAGTATGCAATTTATTTTAGCATTTAATTATATATATATATATATATATATTATAAATAATTTATTAATTTAAATATAATATTCTATTAATATTTATTAAATTCTTCCTGCAAACATATATACTCAATATTTTACAAACACATATTTATTACTATTATTATTGTTACTACTACTACTACTACTATTATTACTATTATTATTATTATTATTATTTATTATTATTATTATTATTATTTATTATTATTTATTATTATTATTATTATTATTATTATTTTTTTATTTTTTTTTTTATTATTATTATTATTATTATAGCATTTCTTAAAATTCGCATACATAATTTACTCCCAAATTATTATTATTGTCAATTTTACACAATATTTTTTACATAACAATAATTTTTGAGACACTTTATTATTATTATTGAGTTATTATGATATTTACAAAATAGCAGCCTAATTCAATTTAATTTTCCCAATTTATTTAATTTCTAGCCTGATTTTACTCTAGTAATGTCAATTTTAGCCTAATTTGATTCCTATTTTACCCAATTTAATTTCAATTGGACCAAATTCATGATCCAAACTTGGATGACCCGGATCCGACCCATCCCTTTACTTTTAATCTCACCCGTCCATGATCAATCCCCACTTTTTTTTCTTTTAATTAAAACTAACCCTAAAAAGTCCCAAAAATCCCTAATCACTTTGCCTCATCCACAGCTCAGCCACCTCTCTCTCTTCCTCATCTCTCACGCCGCCGCCACCATCGCCGGTCATCACCGACCGGCGAACTCCCGTCATCCTTCTTCACCTTCTATCCAACACCCCATCTCTCTACCCGATCTCTCTCTCTCAACCCGCCACCTCCCCTCTCTCAAACAACCGCACCCTCTTTACCGACACCTCCTCCATGTCGTACCACCATTGGCCAGTGAAACGCCACCCCACGCATCCGCCACCACCATGAAACCCAGGCCGGAGAACTACCATCTCTACTGGTCCGTCCATCCAGCTATCACCCGTTGCACCTCTCTCACCCGCAAAACCAACAGATCCGACATCCGCCCTTCACCTTTCTCTCTATCTCTCAAACCCACCGGCGAAATCCCCACGTTCTCCTCAAAAAATCCAAAAGTATCTCTTCTCCGGTTGACTTCGGAAATGTCAAATGGTATCTCATAGAGGGTTGAGATGATGAGCAATCACCCGTGTCATTTTTCTATCTCCGTTCCAGTTGCGAGTTTCTGATTTCGAGTCGGATTCCGATGAATCCGTCCCAGGTATGACTCTCAGTGGCACTTGTTTCTTAATTCCCTTACATGATTTAGGAGTCGTCAAGCATATTGAACATTCTTATGAACCGCGTTAATTCTAATACCTGATGTGTCTGATTTGGTTGATAATATTGTATTCCTGCTATGCACGCCTGCTTAATTACTTGATTAAGCATCTATTTAAATAGTGGTAACAACATATAATTCTGCCCATATATGTTCGTGCTCCGAATGAGTGAATTTGAATTTTATTTGCGTACTTACTTCGTTCCTTACGACATTTCTCCATATGTTAAATCATAGTAGCTGCAGGTTCGGACTTGGCACTACTTTAGTGTTTGTCCGGCTACGGCTTGACAGTACCCTTACATTTTATCTATAATTCTGTCACACCTCGTATCCCAACGGGGCGGATTGGCACCCGTAGCCGATAAGGCCCGAGAGAACCAAGCTTTACTTATGTTCATTCATATACATGTCATAGGAAACACTACTATCACGTAAGAACATAGAAGGCTAATAACAAAAATCACGAAACATGGGATATATATATATACATATGCGAAACTTGGCCGTCGAGGCCATCAAGTCAACACGTCATGTATCATCTTACATTCACACACCCACATACGTCTACAAAAGCCTCTAACAGATGCATTTACAAGACCAACTAAAAGTCGGAATAAGTTCCCGCTTTATACAACATATACAATACCAAAATACATGTACAACTGTGACTCGGAGAAGCCCCGAACTAACTGGAGCTGCAAACAACTGGCAACCTACTGTGGAGGCCTACTAGCACCTGCGCCTGCAGCAAGTAAGGTAAGTCCCACAAGGGACGTCAGTACGAAGAATGTATTGAGTATGCAAGGCTCATAAGAAACTGTATGACATGTAAATATGTCAATGAACTCAAATACAAATGAATAACCAATATAGATAATTCACTATTTTGTATGTTGGGAACCATGTATATTTCATTAATTTTTTTGCTTCTTTACTTCTATGCTTTGTTCATCGTCACTTATGTCACTATGTACCCGGGGCCCGACTGATCAGTGGGTCTTTTCATAACATAACGTTATGTTGGGATCGGCTAGAGCTAGGCTTGTGCCTCTAGAGCTACCACCCATGAATCAATATATCTGGCTCGACTCGAGCTAGGTTATTACCTCTAGAGCTGCCACCCATAAACTAACATATCAGGTTTGGCTCGAGCTAGGATATCACTTCTAGAGCTACCCCCTGTCAGGATCGGTCCGAGCTAGGCTTATGCCTCTAGGACTGCCCCTGATCCAATAATCTCGGGATCGGCTTGAGCTAGGCATTTCGGCCCCAAAGATACCACCCATACTCAAACATTAACCACATATATGCATTACTTTATTCTTTACTTTTGAGATTGATACAATGATAGTCATAACCTTATTGGAAACATAACATTATTGAAACCATTGGACAATAATCAATGAATAAGAGACATGTGTATAACCACTATTGGAACTTTGGAACACAACCTTATTGGGCTTTTGGAACATTAGTCAATGAATATAAGACATGTGATTCACAATTGATCAATGAGCAGGAAACATGTGTTAATGACAATTGGTAACCGGATATAGGATACCTTAGCACATTTCGGAATAGGACAAGTGTAATGTCAATGTGAATACTATGTGCTGCAGGAAGATACGGACAGAGTAACCTTACATACCTTGTATTCTCAATATGAATATACAATCTTAAATGTGCATAAAATAGTCCCGCTCCGTCCTTATGTTTCACTCTACAACACAAATACATAACGGAATTTACATTAACCACCAACTACCTTACAAATGCATATGATGACAATGAGTTACATGTTTGCCTTAAAAAATGTCATTTCTCCCTTTACAATACCATTCACGGCATTGTCATACCAACAATACCTCAATCATGCCATACATTGACCACAACATCACATACCAATAGTATTTCACAACAAAGTTTCTCCTTTACACTTTCTCATGAACACCATATCACAATTAATCCATCAAGTCAACTTAATACACCTCATACCACATATCGGCCAAAATCCCATAATTTACATGTATGGAAAAATAACAAGTTTAGAAACATAATCACACCATACATGTTGATATTTCATCCATACCATGCTCTTTCATCCAAACCACAAGTCATCTTTCAAGTTAAAATTCCATGGATAACACATCTTTTAGCAAAAAGCAAGAATGCATTATTTACACTTCTAGACATAACCACCATGATTTACATACTCTCCCATGCATATAATATATTAATCCATAAGAATAATCACTTACCTAAGCTTGAAAAATGATGAACTTGCCCAAAGAAGTGCCTTAGGATTTGAAGTTGAGAGAAAAAGGCTTGGGAAATTTCTAGATTTGGTATGAGAGCTTTTTGTGATAAAAAAAATCTCATTTTTGGCCCTTTATATAATCCCTCAAGTCATGCTTAGCCAATTCTTGGCATTTAATGCTAAGCTTAGAAGGTCAATGGAAGAATGGGTCATTTGACCCATTTTGGCCCATGTCTTTTTCCTTATTTTGGGCCTTTTATTGAGCCCAATTCACTTAACCCAATAAAATCAATAATCTCTCATGTTTAAATCATTTCATACGTGTTACGACAATATTCCCACTCACGCACTTTATATTCGTAGCCTCAATCCCAAAAACAAGTGATTCTAACCACGTATGGTTTATTTTGACCGAAAGGGTAAAAACGTCAATTGGATGCCAAATTTGTCCACGAATAATCTTATAAAAATGGAATTCCAACATAAAACTTCAATTATCCCATGTATAGGCTCATGGTTGTAGAAGAAATGTGGCAAAAAGCGGCCCGATACGTCCCCGGGCACCCTTGGGACTTAGAAAAATTTCCAACATTTGAAAGGTGCGTACAAGCAGCCTGGCAAGACCTTGGGCGCGCCACCTTGCTGCATGTGCCAAAAAATTTTGGGCAATTAGCGGCCTGGCACGGCCTCTGGCGCCCCTGGCCCAATTTTTTTGAAAATTTTTGTACTTCGACTTTTCTTTGCGGATTTGGTTAGATACTTCAAGTTCTATTCCTTAACTTACATCTTACCTTTAATATCATTTGTTTGAAGGTCCTCCAAGCCTCGTTTTTAACCCCACAAATTCTCCACAAAATCCCAAAACACCTCCTACAAAGGTCTAATCACATGTATGAGGCCCAATATCAATTATCTCATCAATAACATTACAAAATACATACTTATGGCTCTCGACACTTAAGTAAACATGGTTCAACGTCGCCAAGTAGGGTAGGGAAGGTACGGGGTGTTACAGATTCTCACTTTGCACTGTAATATTGGTACTGATCCATTTTTAGTAAACTTTGATAGCTAAATGATTGTTTCTTTTTCTGTTTAATTTCAAATTATGAAAACCTCTAAATTTGATTTATTTGGTAATTTTGGACTAATTTGTGTTGAAATGATTTGGTTGTTTAAAGGAAAAATCCTTCTTGATTCCTACCTTCTCTCACTCGTTTCCTTTAACTAGTGTGTGGTAGCTTTAACTTTGCTATTTTTTAGGTTAAATTCTGATTTGGATCATTATGATGATTTTATATTGTTTTCCTTAAATTAATTGTGGTATTTTGAATATTTGTGGCAAGTCTATGGATAATCCTGATATTTGACTATTCTTGGTAAACCTTGATAGCTAATCAAGTTGATTTCCTTTATTTGGCCGGCCCTTTTTAGTAAAACAATTTTAGTACTTAGTTATTGAAGGTAAGTTTTGATCTAATTGATTGAGCGATCTAATATTTATGGTAAACTTTGTCTTGATTAGGCTAACTAAAGAAAAGGATATCGTGATTGATTCTTTTGATTATGTCCTTGCCTTTGCTAATTATCTCTTATATTATTATATAAAGAAGAGCTCCTTTCACTATTTTTCAGAGAGAAGGATTCACACTACCACTTCTCTTTTAAACAGACTTTTATCATCACATATTCCCTCTACATTTTAAAAAATATTTGACTACTTTGATCTTGAGAGATCACTGGTTCTCACTTTGGAAGTGTGGTTTCTTATTTGCGTTTTGTTATTCTTGCTACCAACTGGTTAGTTTTCTCTAACGATGTATTCATTCCTTTCGTGCTAATTTTGTGTGATTATGATCTTGTTTTGATTTATTTTGCAATTAAGTGTTTCCCTATCGTGGTGTTATGTATGTGAATCTGAAACGACCTTTGCGCATCTTATAACCCCTTTGGTGTGACCCTGCCTGGGATCCTTGAGATTCTTAGGATCTCGACAGCACTAAGGGTTGGTTATGGGCTGCCAAAGGTATGTTTCGGATCTTGGGTGTGTTTTGGTGTCTTTGTTCATATTCAACAGGTTGAAGGCGAGAATTTAGATAAGACAAAGAGTTGCCAGGGATTCAGGAGCAGTAGGGATTGTCCAGCCTAACCCTTTCCTATTTTCTGTCATTTCTTTATTCATTGGGTCTGTAATAATTTGTATAAACTCTATATGTAATAAAGATTTTGGGGACTGCTTAGGGGGCGGGGATTATGTGATTTGAGTATTTTCATCATTTAGATGTCATGTCTATAGGATTTCACTTATTAATTAGTTAAATTATTTTATCACTTACGCAAACAATCTAGGATAATTAATTATTTATTTTATCACTTAGAAATCATGTTTTTAGGATCATTAACTAACGTTCGGACGTATTAGATTAATTTTTAATGTGTTAATTTAATTTAAGCGTGTTTAATTAATTTTTGCCATGTTAAAAACGATTTTCAGCATACTATAATAATTTCCAGCATGTTTAGTCAATTTTCAGCACTTAAAAAATTATTTTCCAGCTCTTCTAATTAATTTGCAGCATCTTAAACTATTTTTTCTGGAATGATTAGCTAATTTTCAGCATTTGGAAATCAAGTTTCAGTAACTTTAAATCATTTTAGCATATTTTGTATTTTCAGTACATCAAAAATATGTTTTTTTTTCAAGTATATTTTACTAATTCCAGCATTTTAAATATATTTTCAGTATATTAAAAATATATTTTTTCAGTATGCTTTAATAATTCCAGCATTTTAAATATATTTTCAGCATATTAAAATATGTTTTTGCCAGTACATTTTTGCTAATCCCAGTATCTTTGATATATTTTCAGCATAGTGAAGATATGCCTCTCAGTATATTTTTACTAATTCCATCACATTAAAATTAATTTTTCAGCATTTAAAAATAATTTTCCAACATATTAAACTACTTTTTAACATATTTAAATTAATTGCAGTATTTTAAAAAAAAATTATTTCAGCATGTTAAACTTATTAGTTTTCATCTAGATATCATGTTTTGGTATTAATAAAAGTTCGGTAAGTTTTAAGATCTCAAAATTAATTGATTTCAACATGTTTTCGTACTACGCCTTGCCTAGACACTATGCCTTTAGGTTCGTTAACGAGTTTCGACAAATTAAGTAGACTTAGAAATCATGTCTATAGGTTCTAATTACAATGTAATTAATTGTTCAGCATGTTAATCGCCTAATTATTGTAATTAATCAAGAGGCTTCTATGAAACCATTATACGCTATTTGTAAGTCCTATGTGTTTTATGTTTGACGCAACCCTGAGTCCAATTAGGAAGCCTAAGATTGTCTTTGTCTAGATCCTTACCCAAAATAGGTCGTCCAACGCCTCTTGGACATTAAGTTGGGACGCTTAGGCATTTTAGGGAACGTTAGTTGTATCATTTTCTTTAGTGCGCCTCTAGACTTGATAACAACCTAATAATCAAATTAGGTGGGTAGATAGTCGGAAATGATGGAAATTGACCCGAGCATAATTCGACAATGCGATATACGACATTGTCTTCCGTTAATAAGCTGGGCGCTGATCCGAATAGGATAAAATCAATCCTTGTCCAAATCTTTTGAATTAGCTTTCTTTTCTTTATTTTTGAATGTTTGATTATTTGGGGTAGAGGTTTATTATTTAATCAATCTTTTGCTATATAAATTGTGTCCCTTCTATTTTCTCGATTATCTGATTCGTTGTTTTTACTTATTTACGTATTTTACTACTTTATCACGTAGTTAATTATCAATTAGATAATAACTAAGTCGTATGTTTATCTTTTAAACGCTTAGTTAAATGTTAAGTTAATAAAATAATTGACCTTTGCTTATCACGTAAGATCCCCCACGTAATATATGAATTCGGCCGGGACCCATATTTGTGGACCTCGAAAGGTGCCTAACACCTTCCTTTTGAGGTAACCTGAACCCTTACCCGAATTTCTGGTTGACGTAGACTAATTAATCGTAATTAGTTTAGAATGGTGCCCTAACGCACCTTAATCCGTTAGGTGGCGACTCTTCACTCTTCATTAATCCCAAATAGAGTTGTCACGTCGAATCCCGCTTTTCACAAGAAAAGTGGGGCGCGACAGCATGGAGACTCTGTTAGGGATACTTAGGTTCTAACCAATACGAATTTGTATATTATGTGGGAATTCAAAACTATTTGGGTTTATTCCTTTATTATTAACTCTTTTTTTAATTTATTTTTTGTTAATTTTTAATATTTGATCATGCTATATTTCGTTCCTTTTTTCCATTATTTTATTATTCTAATTTAATTAGTATATTCAATGCCAATCCCTTTCCTTACCCCCTTTTATTTGTTTATATTCAATTTTCTAGCTCTAAGTTATGCATTTATCTTTCTTTTTCTATCTGTTTATTTTTTTTATTGCTCAACATGCTATTATTTGCTACGTGTTACTGCTTTATATAATTACCATTCCGTTCATATTCCCCCCACTTGGGAACTTCACACATTCACACACTTTCACTATACTCGTATGTTGTGCCTTCGCACTTCTCCAAATTCTCTTCAAAACCTTGTTATAGAGAGTCGGCTAAGATGCGGTTGAGCGGATAGTTTTACTACCATAAGACCACGTGCCTTCTCGATTAAGGTTACCCTCAGTCCGTGTCTACTAACTCTTACAAAACTTAAGCTAGTACCGTATCCACCCCTTGCATTTAAGTCATGCATTCATTAGCCATAGGTGGTTGACCTTCGAGGTCAATCCATAAAGTTAGAAATCAACCTCTTGTGAAAAAGGTTTCCACTACCCAAAGGCAAACATGCATGATACGTGCTATGTGTTACTATCTCTTAGGAACTTGACCCGTGTTTCTCTTTATTAATGAATATGCGATTCATTAAACCTAAATGGTCTTAATACCCTCAATGTGTTAAGATCAATGGTTCAACCTTTCCAAAGGGTTCAAGACCCCAAGAGGACGCATAACCTTATTTGCTATGTGTTAATTTGTACGTTTGTGTTAATGTCTTACCTATCTTGTTATTCTTTGTTTTCCTATTTTAGTTATTCCTTACTTTTAGAATCTGTTACTTTTAGAATTTCTTAAAATTTCTATCGGGTTATGTTTCCTTTAGGCCTAAATCATACAATCTTATGGCCTAGTCAAAACCCCTTCCATTTATCTTCATAGATTGAGTTCCTACTCTAAAGTATCCTTCAACATACTAATCATCTCTTGAACTGATCCAATCCTCGATAGGATGTTCTAAATTATTTCTACTCTTTTAGAGTAACTCATTATTTTAGTATACTATTACTTAACACCTTCCCTATTGACATGACATTGTCTTCACCATAACTCTTGACAATTATTTTTTTCATATTCGTGCCATACTTTGGCTTTTCAACTATTCACTTTCATAAGCATAACTCAAATGCCTTACTCCATGACATTACTCATAGATATATCTATTGTCGTGCGTTTTTTACTAATCATTAGTCCTTTCTTCTAAGGTTGACTAAAGTTGAACAGCAAAAATGGCCAGTCAAGCAATGTTTATCAATCTTGTCAATGGTGAAGCTAAGCACGAGGGCCTGCTATTGCGTCATGACAAGGTTACTCCTTTTGAGTCAAGCATCATGAGTATGGAAAGAAAAATAGAAAGAATCAGAGGAATAGTAACTAGTCTTCGAGGTTCAACTGATATGCCACCAGACTTTCCAGAGCCATTATCTGAAACTGACTTTATTGCTCCCATCTACACTATGGAGTCTCCAGTATTGACTACCTCACCTATGCTTGATCGTGATGTACAAGTATCTCCAAGTTTGTATTCAGTCACACTGTAAAAAGCACTCAATGGGTTGACAGGGATGGGCAAGGAGAAGGAAACAGAAGGAAAGATTTCTAACCATAAGGCAGGTTCATCTCAACAGCTTGAGATGGATAAGAATAAAGTTGGGGACTTGAACTTTCCGTTGTACGATGGGTCTGGCGATCCTCATTCCCATTTGAAAGCGTACCTGGATGAGCTAGTGGTTATAGGGCAAAGTGATGATCTTAAGATGAAACTTTTTGTCAGTTCACTTACAGGTTTAGCATTGATGTGGTATGCAGAGAAGGATACAAGCAAGTGGATTTCTTGGTACAACTTGGCAAGTGACTTTATTGGGAGGTTCAACAATAGGCTGAAGAGGAAGTTTGGTTTGGTTGAGCCACAATTCAGGGATAAGGGAAAGACGATTATCAATAAGGCATCAAAGCCTCCAAAGCCCAAAGTGAGCAAATACCAAGCTATGACTCTCTTAGATGGACCACCATCAATTACTTTAGAAATGTTGAGGTCACATGGTATCTTGCAACCTAAAATTATTGGTTCGTATTTCCCTTCAAGTCCTTTCTTTGATCCCAAAAAGCATTGTGCCTTCCATTCTGGTATGCCTGGTCATGACACGGATGAATGCCACCAGTTAAAGAGAGAACTACAAAATTTGATAAGCGATGGGAGGATAGTAAAGAAAAGTCGCCCTCAACTGATATGGTATTCATCTCCAGAGATCACTCCAACACCAAATTATGCCTATTATCCCCAATCCTCCACAAAACCTCAAACTGTTTGGTACCCACCTTCATCCATTGCTCCAACATCAAAATACATTCCCGTGTCTTATCCAAATCCACCAACAAATCAATGATCCAGTCAGTCTGCCAGACCTCGAGCTAAGTTTCAGAAAAATTCACCAAGACAGTATACTCCTTTGGCTGAACCCATAGCCCAACTTTATGAGAGATTAAAGGTTGTTGGCTATATCTCTCTAATTCCTGCAATTGTAATGAACACATGTGCAAAATGGCTCGATCACTCCAAAATTTGTGGTTATCATTCAGGGATGAAAGGGCACACCACAGAGGAATGTAGAACTTTGAAAGACAGAATTCAAGCGATGATTGATACCAAGGTGATAACCGTGATAGGGCCAAATCGTAATGTTGATTAATTTTCTAAACATGACTTGCACCTGTTTGGCATTGATGAAGAGAATATCATGTTTTTTCTCCACTCCGGGCTCCTTAGCACTTGAATTACTTTAAGTTTTACATACTTGGAATAATATGGAGTTTCTTATATGCTTTCCCCTTATGTATTTAGAACTACGTTTGACCTGATTCCCCTATAAATGGGATACGTAGGCGCTCATTTAATGGGTTCGGTCTCATCATAATAAAATTTTCTTTCCCCCTATTTTATCATTTTGTATGAAGTTGGAAGGATTAACAATGATATCAAACACAAAGGACGTTTCAAGTCAACAGTTAAGATGCTCAACATGAGTTGACCTTGTTCATTCCCCTAGTTTCTTATCTTCTTTACAACTATATTTTCAAATTCAGCATCATGTTAATTTCTTGAAAGCGTAAGTTCTATCACTATCGTCTATCTCGTGCGTTAGAAGCCCAAATCTCTATGCTTGGATCACTTATTAAGTCATAGTCTTCATCTTGGAATGTCTTCTATTTATATTGTTTTAGACTTATTTGTGCCATGTGGTAACTTTTGTTTGATTGATTTATTTTGTTTAAAGGTTGTCTAGCATTTGAACATCGACTCGATTGAAAATCTGCAATATGACAAATATGCTCAATATCCAAAAAAATTCCAACCTTCTTTCCTCTCGCCCGATGCAAACCACTGTTTGGTCCGTATCTCCTTATTCCCGCCTTACTCACACACCTTCTCAATAGTTGCCTTCAGCTCACACCATTTTTGGAAATGAGAGAGTCGATTTAGATGCACGACAGCAAAAGCTTCATGACTTAGAAAAGAGGTTGAATGAGAATCTACACTCCAAAGGTTTTCATGACTTGAGGTATGAGAAACTATGTCTACATCCGAGGGTTGGGTTACCTCCAGGATATAAAGTCCCAAAGTTCAATATGTTTGATGGGCATGGAGACCCAATCACACATCTAAAGGACTATTGTGGTAGGTTAGTTGGCATAGGGCATAATGAGGCTCTCTTAATGAGATTGTTTATTCAAAGTTTGTCAGGGATAACACTCACTTGTTTCTCCAAACAAGACTTTGGCAAGTGGTATACATAGGAAGACATGGCTCAAGATTTCGTGGGGCAATATAAGTTTAACATCACAGTTGATCCGACAATGTGGGATCTACTCGAAGTAAAGAGAATGACTCACGAATCTTTTGAAGAATATGCAACCCGATGGAGATTGGAAGCTTCTAAGATACATCCTTCTTCGCCTCAAGAAAAGTTGTTCCAAACTTTCATCAGGTCGCTAGATGGAATATATTACAAAAAATTGTGCTTCCTAAGTAGTCACAGTTTTGAAAGTCTGATTTCTATGGGGAAAAAGCTAGAATATGGCATCCGAACAGGGAGAATTATTGATGCGTTTGCTATGCCAACCACTTTCCAAGCATCAAAGAGTCCATCTGAAGAAGAGGAAGAGGCTTTATCACCTCAGACACAATGCTATCAGAATAATGAAGAAACCCTTATTGTGTTTGAATCCCGACATGAGCATCTGGAACCTTATGACTCACAAGATTCTC
Organism: Capsicum rhomboideum; assembly: GCA_031232105.1. NCBI lineage: Eukaryota > Viridiplantae > Streptophyta > Magnoliopsida > Solanales > Solanaceae > Capsicum > Capsicum rhomboideum. The sequence goes on from CP124714.1 coordinate 158,199,354, forward strand.
AACGCAAGGTTTATCAGATTCAACCCTACTCTTTTCAGCAAATTTTTCAAGATGAGGTGTATCATACACAATCCGACTTTCAACACCGGTCTTACCCGGTACGAGGTAGTTTTCATCAACCAAAGAAGAGTCCTCGTACCTTTACTCCTTTGACTGAGCCATTGGTGAGCATATTTGAAAGATTGAGGGGCCAAGGTATTGTGCAACCAAGAAAGGGTTGGATTCCTATGTATCCACCTCCTAATTTTGACCCATCTAAAAATTGTGCTTATCATTCAAATATCCAAGGCCATGATATTGAGGAATGTTCAGCACTAAGGTACAAAATTCAGAATCTTATTGAAAAAGGGGAGATAAAAGTGTCGCGAGGCCCAATAAGCAACATCTACGACCCCATCACTGCAGGCCAAACCATTGTTCAAGGTGATCCAACAAAAATTTTTCTGAGACGTTCGCGAAGAAAGCGCAAAGCACATCACATAGACTGATAAGGACAGACCATCATCATAACATCATTTTTCTATTTGTCCGCCTTATGGCTAATAACATTTTCCTTCTTTATCTATCTTTTCTTTGTAATCTGAGCTACGTTTGACCTGATTTTCATTTGGATACGTAGGCAGTCCATTATTGGACCCGGTCTCAATCTAATAAAAATTTCTTTTTTTCTCCATTTCCAATTCAAACACTTCGCTCAAATTCAAAATACCAGGCTAGTAGGCCCGACTCTTAAGCATATAAAGACAAATTCGAATTGAGATCACGATGTTCAAATGTAAGGTAACCATTTCTTTTGAGCTAATATTTTTCTTTGAGTGAATCAGGAATATAAGACACTAAAAGTGAAACTGGGGCAGAATTTTTGAGGAAACCTCAAAAATTCCACAAGGAAGTAATACGTCAATTTACAAGGACGTGCAAAGGGAATCTTTTATTCTAAACTGGGGCAGAAATTTTTGAGAATATCTCAAAAATTTCACCATAAAGGATACGAGCCTCAATCTCTGAGATCAAAACAATGCCGAGAAGCCAAGCCAAGCAAAGGTATGGGTCAACCTTACTTTTCGATTAACAATTTTTCTTTGGGTTCAGATAGACGGTACAAATGTAGCCACTGCCTTGCAAACATCATCAAAGAAAACCCAAACTACATCCCAATCTGGAAAAGAAGCTAAGTCTCTCTATCTATTTAACTTTGACGACATTAAAATCGACAATGCATCGCATTAACATTTTGGCATCACTTAGCATTGGGCTCTCCGCAGGACCTTAAAACGACATTGGGTTCCCCACAGGACCTTAAAACGACATTAGGCTCCCCACAGGACCTTAAAATGGCATTAGGCTCCCCGCAGGACTTTAAAATGGCATTGGGTTCCCCGCAGGACCTTAAAATGGCATTGGGTTCCCTGCAGGACCTTAAACGGCATTGGGCTCCCCGCATGACCTTAAAATGGCACTGGGTTCCTCAAACGGACCTTAAAATGGCATTGGGTTCCTCAAAGGACCTTAAAATGGCATTGGGTTCCTTAACGAACCTTAAAATAAGCATGAGTTCCTCGCCGGACTTTAAAATGAACGCTATTGGTTTCCCGGTGGACCTTGAAACGAGCTGCTATTGAATTTCTCGACAAATACGAGACAACTAAATAATTCTCTACTTCTCCTGCTTTTGACACATAATTCTTTATTCCTATATCTCACAACATGACCTAAATCATATTCGTGCTTCATCTTTTGCATTACTCATACTCTAATCATGTCGACTCGTGCTATCATCATTCAAATTCATCAATTCTCTTTAGAAATCTCATTTGTCTCTAATCTAGAACTACACACGACCTAATTCTCGTAAACCCGAGATAAGTAGGCGACTTGAAACCAAGTCTCGACCCCACTATTTTAACACACTCCCTGCGAATCTTTAGCTCAGCCAACCATCCTTTCGGTCGAACAAAATTGGCTACTACGTCAGCGTTCGTTGCTTGACAATTCTTCTATCATTCCCAAGCAACGAAGGGGCAGCTGTTGACACCCAATTTTCGCCTCCCAATATTCTCTCTAGGCTGCTATTTTTGCCAAAATTATTAGTTTTGATATTATTATTATTATTATTTATTATTATTATTAGTATTATTAGTATTATTATAGCATTTCTTAAAATTCGCATACATAATTTACTCCCAAATTATTATTATTGTCAATTTTATACAATATTTTTTTACGTAACAATAATTTTTGAGAAACTTTATTATTATTATTGAGTTATTATGGTATTTACAAAATAGCAGCCTAATTCAATTTAATTTTCCCAATTTATTTAATTTCTAGCCTGATTTTACTCTAGTAATGTCAATTTTAGCCTAATTTGATTCCTAGTTTACCCAATTTTAATTCCCAATTTAATTTTAATTGGACCCAATTCATGATCCAAACTTGGATGACCCGGATCCAACCCATCCCTTTACTTTTAATCTCACCTGTCCATCATATGATCCAACGGTCCATGATCAATCCCAACTTTTCTTTTCTTTTAATTAAAACTAACCCTAAAAAGTCCCAAAAATCCCTAATCACTTTGCCTCATCCACAGCTCAGCCACCTCTCTCTCTTCCTCATCTCTCACGCCGCCGCCACCATCGCCGGTCATCACCGACCGGCGAACTCCCATCGTCCTTCTTCACCTTCTATCCAACACCCCCTCTCTCTACCCGATCTCTCTCTCTCTCAACCCGCCACCTCCCCTCTCTCAAACAAATGCACCCTCTTTACCGACACCTCCTCCAAGTCGTACCACCACTGGCCAGTGAAACACCACCCCACGCGTCCGCCACCACCACGAAACCCAGCCGCCGGAGAACCACCATCATCAACTGGTCCATCCATCCAGCCATCACCCGCCGCACCTCTCTCACCCGCAAAACCAACAGATCCGACATCCGCCCTTTACCCCTCTCTCTATCTCTCAGACCCACCGGCGAAATTCCCACGCTCTCCTTAAAAAATCCGAAAGTATCTCTTCTCCAGTTGACTTCGAAAATGTCAAATGGTATCTCATGGATGGTTGAGATGATGAGCAATCACCCGTGTCATTTTTCTATCTCCGTTCCAGTTGCGAGTTTCTGATTTCGAGATGGATTTCGATGAATCCATCCCAGGTACGACTCTCATTGGCGCTTGTTTATTAATTCCCTTACATGATTTAGCAGTCGTCAAGCATATTGAACATTCTCATGAACCGCGTTAATTCTAATACCTGATGTGTCTGATTTGGTTGATAATATTGTATTCCTGCTATGCACGCTTTCTTACTTACTTGATTAATCCCCTATTTAAATAGTGGTAACAACATATAATTCTGACCATCTATGTTCGTGCTCCGAATGAGTGAATTTGAATTTTATTTGCGTACTTGCTTCGTTCCTTACGGCATTTCTCCATATGTTAAATCATAGTAGCTGCAGGTTCGGACTTGGCACGACTTTGGTGTTTGTCCGGCTACGGCTTGACAGTACCCTCACATGTTATTTATGATTCTCACTTTGCACTGTAATATTGGTACTGATCCATTTTTAGTAAACTTTGATAGCTAAATGATTGTTTCTTTTTCTGTTTAATTTCAAATTATGACAACCTCTAAATTTGATTTATTTGGTAATTTTGGACTAATTTGTGTTGAAATGATTTGGTTGTTTAAAGGAAAAATCCTTCTTGATTCCTACCTTCTCTCACTTGTTTCCTTTAACTAGTGTGTGGTAGCTTTAACTTTGCTATTTTTTGGGTTAAATTCTGATTTGGATCATTATGATGATTTTATATTGTTTTCCCTAAATTAATTGTGGTATTTTGAATATTTGTGGCAAGTCTTTGGATAATCCTAATATTTGACTATTCTTGGTAAACTTTGATAGCTAATCAATTTGATTTCCTTCTATTTGGCCCCTTTTAGTAAAACAGCTTTAGTACTTAGTTATTGAGGGTAAGTTTTGATCTAATTAATTGAGCGATCTAATATTTATGGTAAACTTTGTCTTGATTAGGCTAACTAAATAAAAGGATACCGTGATTGATTCTTTTGATTATGTCCTTGCCTTTGCTAATTATCTCTTATATTATTATATAAAGAAGAGCTCCTTTCACTATTTTTCAGAGAGAAGGATTCACACTTTCACTTCTCTTTTAAACAGACTTTTAACATCGCATATTCCCTCTACATTTTAAAAAATATTTCACTAATTTGATCTTGAGAGATTGCTTTGGATTATTATCACTGGTTCTCACTTTGGAAGTGTGGTTTCTTATTTGCGTTTTGTTATTCTTGCTACCAACTGGTTAGTTTTCTCTAACGATGTATTCATTCCTTTCGTGCTAATTTTGTGTGATTATGATCTTGTTTTGATTTATTTTGCAATTAAGTGTTTCCCTATCGTGGTGTTATGTATGTGAATCTGAAACGACCTTTGCGCATCTTATAACCCCTTTGGTGTGACCCTGCCTGGGATCCTTGAGATCCTTAGGATCTCGACAGCACTAAGGGTTGGTTATGGGCTGCCAAAGGTATGTTTCGGATCTTGGGAGTGTTTTGGTGTCTTTGTTCATATTCAACAGGTTGAAGGCGAGAATTTAGATAAGACAAAGAGTTGCCATGGATTCAGGAGCAGTAGGGATTGTCCAGCCTAACCCTTTCCTATTTTCTGTCATTTCTTAATTCGTTGGGTCTGTAATAATTTGTATAAACTCTATATGTAATAAAGATTTTGGGGACTGCTTAGGGGGCGGGGATTATGTGATTTGAGTATTTTCATCATTTAGATGTCATGCCTATAAGATTTCACATATTAATTAGTTAAATTATTTTATCACTTACGCAAACAAGCTAGGATAATTAATTAATTATTTTATCACTTAGAAATCATGTTTTTAGGATCATTAACTAACCTTCGGACGTATTAGATTAAGTTTGAATGTGTTAATTTAATTCAAGTGTGTTTAATTAATTTTTGGCATGTTAAAAACGATTTTCAGCGTACTATAATAATTTCCAGCATGTCTAGTCAATTTCCAGCACTTAAAAAATTATTTTCCAGCTCTTCTAATTAATTTGCTGCATCTTAAACTATTTTTTCTGGAATGATTAGCTAATTTTCAGCATTTGGAAATCAAGTTTCAGCAACTTTAAATCATTTTAGCATATTTTGTATTTTCAGCACATCAAAAATATGTTTTTTTTTCCAAGTATGTTTTACTAATTCCAGCATTTTAAATATATTTTCAGTATATTAAAAATATATTTTTTCAGTATGCTTTAACAATTCCAGCATTTTAAATATATTTTCAGCATATTAAAATATGTTTTTGCCAGTACATTTTTGCTAATCCCAGTATTTTTGATATATTTTCAGCATAGTGAAGATATGCCTCTCAGTATATTTTTACTAATTCTATCACATTAAAATTGATTTTTCAGCATTTTTGAATAATTTTCCAGCATATTAAATTACTTTCTAACATATGTATTTTAAAAAAAATTAATTTCAGCATGCTAAACTTATTAGTTTTCATCTAAATATCATGTTTTGGTATTAATAAAAGCTTGGTAAGTTTTAAGATCTCGAAATTAATTGATTTCAACATGTTTTCGTACTACGCCTTGCCTAGACACTATGCCTTTAGGTTCGTTAACGAGTTTCGACAAATTAAGTAGACTTAGAAATCATTCCTATAGGTTCTAATTACAATGTAATTAATTGTTCAGCATGTTAATCGCCTATTATTTTAATTAATCAAGAGGCTTCTATGAAACCATTATATGCTATTTGTAAGTCCTATGTGTTTTATGTTTGACGCAACCCTGAGTCCAATTAAGAAGCCTAAGATTGTCTTTGTGTCTAGATCCTTATCCAAAATAGATCGTCCAACGCCTCTTGGACATTAAGTTGGGACGGGTAGGCATTTTAGGGAACGTTAGTTGTATCATTTTCTTTAGTGCACCTCTAGACTTGATAACAGCCTAATAATCAAATTAGGTGGGTAGATAGTCGAAAATGATGGAAATTGACCCGAGCATAATTCGACAATGCGATATGCGACATTGTCTTCCGTTAATAAGCCGGACGCTGATCCGAATAGGATAAAATCAATCCTTGTCCAAATCTTTTGAATTAGCTTTCTTTTCTTTATTTTTGAATGTTTGATTATTTGGGGTAGAGGTTTATTATTTAATAAATCTTTTGCTATATAAATTGTATCCCTTCTATTTTCTCGATTATCTGATTCGTTGTTTTTACTTATTTACGTATTTTACTACTTTATCACGTAGTTAATTATCAATTAGATAATAACTAAGTCGTATGTTTATCTTTTAAACGCTTAGTTAAATGTTAAGTTAATAAAATAATTGACCTTTGCTTATCACGTAAGATCCCCCACGTAATATATGAATTCGGTCGGGACCCACATTTGTGGACCTCGAAAGGTGCCTAACACCTTCCTTTCGAGGTAACCTGAACTCTTACCCGAATTTCTAGTTGACGTAGACTAATTAATCGGAATTAGTTTAGAACGGTGTCCTAACGCACCTTAACCCGTTAGGTGGTGACCCTTCACTCTTCATTAATCCCAAATAGAGTTGTCACGTCGAATCCCGCTTTTAGCGAGAAAAATGGGGCGCGACACCTGGTATATACTTTCCAACATTTCCTTTCTATGTGATTTGCTGGCTATTACACAAGAACAGAGTTTACCTCGTGCACATCCTAAGGCTAGCGGTTGCGGATTCCCCTTGTTAAATATTAAGAAAAAAAAACTTAATCATGATTAATAGCAAAGTTTTTTGGAATGACTCAAAAATTGAAAAAAAAAAAAAAAAGAGACTATGCGAAGACCTCACTCTTTTACGCAAGCAGGAAAAAAAGAAGAAGAGGCGTTTTAGAGAAAGATGTCGATGGACACAATACTGGAAGATTCAGATTACTCCGTTTCTAATACAAATGCAATCATCTACCGCACTTCTGATATTTCAGGGTGGACTGAAAGCTTAATCTCTGATCCCAATATTGCCTCATCGCCTCATCTTCATCTTCGATGAGTGTAGATCACAGCCAGCAGCAGATCTCGCCTGCTGCTGGCAGTGGTGATGATGATGATTTGATTGTATCAGTTGCATCTTCCAAGATAGGTAATGATGATCTCGGGGCATTTACTTTGGTTCTGTTTTCAATAACAGTAATAAAGAGGAGGCGGAGACGGAGGAAGAGAAAGGATCAGAGAGTAGCAACAGACTGAAATCCTGCTCTGGTCCTGAACTTAGTTTATGTTTGAATATTGGTGGTGGGATAGTGAAAAAAGAAACTAGTAATATGCTTGTACAAATTTCGATAGCTTGTTTTGAGGCAATCCAAGAGAACGACCTAAATGTAGCTGATAAACTTCTCGGGGACTTGAGAACATTTGCGATTTCACAATTTGGAGACATGAAGAAAGTGACGACTCATTTTGCACAAACGTTGGATCGAATGAGTTGATGATATTAGTGGAGAAATCATTGATTCTGCACTGGAAGCCTCTGCAAAAGTGGAGATAGTTGTTCTGAGGGGAGATTTTGGTGATGATGGAGGAGATAATTGGACTTCTGAAGAGTTCTATAGCAATATCCTGCGTGTTAGGGAAAATGTAAATAAGCGTCTTCTTGCAGAAACAGTACACATTAGACTGAATAGAGGCATAGGTTTTATGGATAAAATCAGTTTCGCTCACCATTCGAGCTATATGAGGATGAATGTATTCGTCTAGGTGCAAGAATTATTGAATGTTTTGATGGTAATCGAGTAAAAGAAGCAAAGACAGAACCCTTCACTGTCTAGGATGCGCGGCTGCTATGTAGGTGGATCTACTATATCTACATGATCATTTGATTTCTTTTCTCAATGCAGTTTTAGGCTAGATGAAGCATTAGTATTAGTGATTATTACATTTACACCGGAAGGGACATTTCTGAGAGCCTGCAAAATCTTTAAGAATTCTTCAATTTAACAAGGTAATATTTGGGCTTGATGATTAATGTTGGTTTCCTATATTTAACATCCTTCCTCATCCGGTAATCCTTCGTACTTGAACAGTGATCAGGTGCGATATGAAATATTGATGAGGATATAATAATTAAGTAAATAAAGGGTACTCTCTCTAACAAGCTTTTACATACTGACAATTGCTGGTTTTTATTTGCAGACCCCTTGTCTATATCCGATGGGGTAGAGCCGTTGAAAAACATAAACGTAGGTGGTACGAACCGCCTCCGAGATGAAAATGTTCACACAGTAGAAGACTTTCTGATTCTGCTCCTCAGAGATCCCGAGAGGCCCAATGCGTAAATTGATTTTGATTTTTTGCTTTCTCTTCTTAAGATGCATCTATGAAATACTTCTACCTTGAATTTGAACATTGTTAAGGACTAAACCTAAGTTTGCTCACACTCCTTCCTGTATTTGAATATTGTAATCATGAGGCCCTTGTAAAGACTAATCATTTTTAACTATCCATTTATGTAAGGGAATTTAAAAAAACAGTAGATTGTCATAGTTGGATTTGAACTTGTGAAAAGCAACTTCCAAACCCCTCTACAGCTACACTAAAATTGTTTGTTGTATCAAGGGATTCAATGGTTTATACATAACCAAAAAAAAAAAAAAACAATAATACCCTATTTGCACAGTACAATTTTCGACGAATGAGATTCAATTGAATTGAACCCCTTTCCGCTCACTAGCTCCGCCCCTGCTTGCAAGATAAAGAGCAAGTTCCTGTATGAATTATATGCATATCAAAACTATAATGTGACATAAACTAGGAGTTCAAATAAGCAGTACTTACATTTACTTTGTGTTGTAATCTACAGGTACTTAATCTAACGCCAGCAATGTGGAGCGAGACAATTGGACATGCTGAAAGATGCATAAGTAACTACAGGATGTACTGTTATATTGATTCTCAACGAAATGCAGGGGTGGTATTTGACATTTTCGGGAAGTTTCTTGGACTAAGTAGGCGTTTGGCCATGAAAATTAAAAATTTTGGAGTTGGAGTTGAAGTTGGAGTGGAAGTTGGAGTTGGAGTTGGAGTTGGAGTTATGTTTGGCCATGAAAAAAATTAGAGTTCTTTTTGACTTTTTGTGAGAGAAAAAAAGTGAAAAAAGTGAAAACAAGAAAAACTTGTTTTCACTTTTCCGGAAATTTTTTTCACTTTAGTGAAAAAAGTTTCATGGCCAAACACCACCACTTTTCACTTTTTTCACTAAAGTGAAAAAAATTTCCGGAAAAAAGTGAAATTTATCCATGGCCAAACGGGTCCTAATTCTGGAATACGAATATCTACCTATGCTTGAATTGACTGTTAGAGATAAGGCATGATTCTTTTGAACACTAATTAAGTTTTTTCTTCTCCTATGATATATTTCTATCGCTGATTTCTTCCTATTCGTGAACGAGCTTAATAGGCTAATGCTCAGATGATGTTGTTGGATTTTTAAGAGGTGTGAATGGGAAATGAATAAGTGTTTTCTTTGAAAAGACACCAAGACAAAGGATGCAATTTGAATAGGCACCTTTTCACTTTGAATGGTTTTGACCTTTCTGATGGGTTGCGACTTTTCCCATAAGTTGTGACTTTTCCGATAAGGCACATTAAGCACCTCTTCGTACTACCTTTTTGTTGGCTATAAATTAAGAGGACTAGCCTCAGTTTTCAGTATATATAATAAAAAAAAAATCTGAACATATTCTACATATTTTCTAACAAACAAATATAGAGTCATGTGTGATTTGTAGCCGTTCTTTGCGTTCGATGAAGTCGTTGGCGTTTGAGGTACCGCTACTCCATCTATAGGTATATCCGTTTTATGCTGGGAGGAAGTAATCCAAAACCTCGAGTACATTGAGGGGATTAAATTCCTTAAGTACACACAAGAAAATTGTGAACTCGGATATTTTAAATAAGTCTTTGCTTTTCTATTTTTCAGTTTTAATTTTTCTGGTTTACCATTTTGAACACAGATACTAACAATCTTAAGGAATTTATAATTTTACATTCTGTGTTTCAAATGATTGATAAAGTAAAAACATGGAGTGGAGTGATGTATCACAATATCTTCAATTTAAAGGCCAAGAGTGTTTGGCACATGAAATTTGGTAAGTATGATCGGAAAGATGGCATCATAACATGGATGGTTATATCATCACTAGGCCACCGACATAATTTTGTAGAAGTTGTCTAAGCAAACTGGTGCCCATTTGAGACTACAATGCACCTGTTCATTTGAAGTACCTCAAAGTAGCGATCTAGTTTTCTCTACAGGTTAATGCACAATTTGGAACTATGTGATTTCACATAAAAGTAACTATGTGAATTATGTTTTGTGGGATGAATTATTCCCATCCTTTAGCATTAGAGGTACGTACTTCTCCTTAATTAATTCTTTAAATAAGTTGGTAAAACTTTTTATCATTTTTTGGTTTACCTTATATTCTGTCGTGTGACTAAAATTCTTATGAGTTTCTACTCCCGGTTGGTGACTAGAATTTTTGTGACATCTAGTGTGACGTCTAGTGGTAGAGAGTACCCTGCCACAGTACAGACCCGGGTTCATTTCCCGGCTTGTGCACGACCGAAGTGTTGTGATGATAAATTCGCAATGAGTGAGATTTGGGTATCCACCGATGTCTGATATCAGACGATCAAAGCAAGCGTGTTAAATTGTTGTTTTCCACGGCTATCACAAATGCTGCATTATTGTAGATGAGAATGTGTTTCCAAGGGTCTATATCTTTGGGGATGACAAATACCAAAGGGGTTGTATCTTTCATGAAAATGTGTCACTTGAAAATTTGTGTCGTTTCATGAATTATTCTACTCATGGGAGACTAGTGATTTCTACCCTCGGCTTGGAAGCTAAAGATCTATGGATATTTTATTCTGTTATTGAGATTAAAGTCTTAGTGACTTTCTACTCATACTTGGTTTGAAGATATAAAAATTTCACCAAGTAAATATATCCGATTTGTAATTTGGTTTGAAGATATAAAAAACTTCACCGTTTTATTAAATCTGGTTAAGGAAACAGAAAGATAGACGACACCAAGAAAAAGTGATAAGCAGAGGAGTAGGGATGTTGAGCATATCAACAATTGTTGCTATTACTACATATATGCTGGTATGATGCGTCATTGTAGCATCGTGATATGGGATTAGGAATTGAATCAGGCTATTTCGATGAACAATCCAAGTTCAATTGTTGTCAGTAAACAATTATACAGTACTGTGCCCAGATCCAAGCCTGACTTTAGGCTTACTAAAACATCTCTCATAACAATAATATATCAAGGGAATGTGAGTGGGCTTCAAGATATGGTAGATGGACAGTAGATATGCGTTGGGCTGTGCATTATATGGATTTGGAATATATATGATGATGATTGTTAATTGAATCCGATATTTGGCAAGAAAATGGGAATCTTGTGTCATTTCCTATTATATATTCAAACATGTGGTCATCTCGTGTCGACGAGGAATTGGAAATGGAGAATGAATCAACTGTGACCAAGAGTTTTCATGGTTAGCATCTAGAATTGGTTGAATCTTCAATAGTTGATACTAAATACTTCATGGCAATGAATAGGCTGTTTGGTCTAGTGAAATTGGAACGGAGAGTTTGCAAAGAAGTGTAGATAGTGAACCAGAAAATGGTTCTAATTGTTGTATATGTCAGTGAAGTCTCACACAAAAGTCAAAATAATAATAATAATAATAATAATAATAATAATAATAATAATAATAATAATAATAATAATAATAATAATAAAATAAAAAATAAACGGGTCTACCATGTTGTGGTTCTAATTGGACGTACTGAAGATGGTAAGAGTTCAACATGCCTGGTCACATGGCCCAATCTGCAGGAATTATATCTACTTGTGATGTCCAAAGAACCCAATTGCCATATCGCCAAATACAAGATGTGGTCGACACGCCTGGCACTTTCCAAAATGAAATGACACAAGCTATTTTTATCATAGTAAACCTTTTCAAGGTTTGATAAATTTCTGGTTTATTTTGATTTTTTGTTTTTCAGAGAATTGATAGTGACATTGGGTTTTTGACTGAGAATCAAAAGGCACCGTTTGTGAGAAATGGTGATTGGTGGGTTGCATAGTAAAATCAATTCTATAACACACTTGCAGAGTAATGAATAACAATGTAAAGGGTGTCATTTTGGAGACATCATTGTTGGCAACGTACACATGTTAAGCGTCAAGGTGATTGAGGGCAATTTTGTGCATGTTTTGCACTTTAATTTTGAGTTGCTCAAAATCGTTAAACTTGGAAATATTCTTGACATCATGAAATAATATGTAATGACCTTCCCGGTTATTTCTCTCGTTTTCGTGTGTTCTCAGCGTTTAGAGCTTTTTTATAACTGCCCCAAGTTATTTATGACTTGCTGGGACTGACAGTTCGGTTCCCGGGCAGTTTGAGAAATTATTTAGACCGAGCACGTTGTAAAATATTAAATTAAATTTGAATTTGGTAAAATTACATAGTTAATTACCTTTCGAAAATATTTTTGAAATTTATAAAATTCTTTAGTTGTGATATATCTATACTATTTTATAATAATTTTATAATTTATTAATAATTTAAACGGAGATAGTGAATTTAAATATGTTAAACTAATATTTTTATTTTATAGAGGTTTTGTTAGAAATAATTTGCTATTAATTATGGTATATTCAAAAAGTTGTATTTATTTTACCACGAGTCTATGCAATACCCGAATATATAAGTAATGGGACAAAAATTAAGTCATAAGCTACTAATGTGACACCACATTTACACGTGGTGTCCACGGATCAAGGCTTGAAGTGACATTATTGAGAGTAGGTAGTCACTAATTGTTTTTCAAATCATAAGTATAGCACTATTAAAAATTAAGCACTGAAAATCATTTTCACTTCCTGTTTCTTTCATTTTCAACTACTGCCTAGTACGTATTTCGTAGAAGATTTCAAGGGAAAAAGGATTATTGTGGCAGTTTACGTGGTCATCAAAATAAATATATTATCTACACCAGGAAGTGTTTGTGGACGTGTACTCGTCAATATTTTGGTAAGTGTTATTGTGTTTATGGTAGTTTTCCTATGCGTTGGTGTTGTTGTTGCTATTTGAGACATATATTGAGCTCGGATTTAACGGTGCTAGTTGTGACTATTGGTCACTGAGTTATTTGGGACGCTGTGACGGTTTCAATTTTATGATACCGCAAGCGGGCCCCACTTGGGCCGTTCGGACATTTTCCGAACTAGTGCAATATGGGTATCAATGGTCATGTTTTGACATGTAGTTTATTATTTTGGTAGCGTGGCAGCAGTCAGAGGCCTCTCGAAAGGTAAAGGCTCCTATTTAGCTGGTTTTCTTGGCAGGCTTGCGGCAGGCGTCCAAGTAGGCTAGGTTTACCTCCCTTTGCACTTAGATTGGGTTTGTGTGTGATATATGTATGCTTTTGTGCTGGTGTTGCAGGATGGTATTATAGATTTGGTGGTGCTGGTTTGCTGTGATTTAGGCCTTCTAGGCCGGATAGGGCTATTCGGATATATTCCAGGCCAGTTATCCTCGTGGTACACCACAGATGACCTATTTGGGGTCGGATAGTATTGTTATTGTTGTTGCTAGTCTGGGAATGTTATTGTTGGAACTTAGTCCAGGCTTAGACAGACTTAGCCCAGACTTAGACAAGTATAATCAGATCTGGTTTTTGGGACCCGGTAGCGGGCCCCGTTACCCTTCTTGTCCACCTGTCAGAACTTTGATATCTTTGGACTTAGTTAAGCCCTATATGACCTGTTAGGGTTGTGACGGGATTGAGTCACCCCAATTATACCCGAATTGGCCTGTTTAGCTTTGTTAGTCCCTGATAGCACCGTATTTGACCGGGGTCGGCTAGTTTGACTTAGAGCACTGACCCGCCTTTTTTTTATGACTTATAATGTATGCACAGGCTTGTATATACATGTTGTTTATAGTAGGTAGTAACCTAGAAGGACTCCGAGATTGACTTGTAGCATGTTGTGGAATTAGCGTCTGTACTTATATACTAGTATTAACTTGGGCCTAGGGCGTTTCCCGTTTATCTGATATGATATGACATTTGATTTTGTTCTGATTACTGGATATGATGAGTTTCGGTTCAAGTCCGGCCACTGATTCAGATATGATGGGTACTGATTATTATGAGTTCTGGTTCGAGTCCGGCCACTGCTTATTATGAGTTCCGGTTCGAGTCCGGCCACTGCTTATTATGAGTTTCGATTCGAGTCCGGCATCTGGTTATGATATGATTGGGGAGTTTTTGTACTAGGTACCGTGGTTACTGGATACCGATACAGCTTCGAGATACTGGTGACTATGCATTTACTTTTCTTGTGTGTCCCGTTGGTTTATGGGGGCTAGACTAGGTTATTGTTTTCTTTCGTGTGCCTATTGGGTTTATGGGGGCCCAGATAGGTTATGTTTGAAGTGTGTGTTTACCTACGCATTTATTTACTCGATTATTCGGTATCATATTTATTTATTTCCTAAGCATATCTACACGCCTCGGCAATTACTTATGTATTTATTACTTATACCCCAGACTTAGCATGAACCCCCGTACGTTAGCCTGCTTATATTATATTGAGCTCAGTCGGCCTATGATGCCTACTGAGTAGCCGTTGCCCCGGTACTCATACTGCACTTCTGCATCTTTTTTCACGATGCAGATCCAGGCACTAGTCGACGATTTTGACGTGACTCTTTTCTCAGCATTGACTCCGGAGCAGGGTGAGCTTACTGACGTCCGAGACAGATCCTACTCCATCTTCTACTGTATAGTCTTTTGCTCTCGAGACTGTTGTACTTGTTATATATATTTGGTTTATGTCTTGTATTCTGGATATGTCTAGTAATGGCTCTTGTACCGACCTCACCAGATCTTGGGAGGGGTTCTTGAATTTATATATATTGTCCTCTTCCTTCTCAGTCTCGGTATGGGTTTATCTTGGTTCTGTTTGTTCTTATATTTCTAGCATGCCTATTAGTACGGTTACTTCCATCTCATCTCTATTTTCTGAGATTCCGCCGGTTAGCCCGTCGCTTGTCGCTCCGGGTTAGGGTTTGGCTTGCCTATTGGTGGGTTATGGTAGGCACCATCATGACCCAAATATTGGGTTGTGACATAATATTTAAAATGTGGGGGTTTTGGCTTATGGTAAAGTCAATACTAGACGTAGTGTCTAATTTAATTTGGAAGAACAAGATATGAAATCTAATGACATTCTTGTATTATATCAAACCCACCAAATCCTTGGAGTTTATTCGATATGGTAATCGTGTAGCTAGATTTTTACTAGTATATGACTAGTCTATGAAACCACCAAATTGATAATTGAACAAATACTTGTTCAGAAGAGTTATGTTCTTTCATGAAAGGGTGTCACTTGAAATGTAGTGACTTTTCATGAAAAAGATATGTCTACTAAATACAATTATGTATAGACATAAATATTGGTAAAAGGTTACTCGCCTTTGTTGTTCAACAAAACAACGATCAATTAATCATTGATAATGATTAGTTTTTATTGATAAAGTTCTGGTTTATTTTAGAACTTGTGGGGGCAGCTGTCCTTACGGCTAGCTGAATACTCGAACGAGTACCCCATAGAAAATACAATCTATTCCATATGAAAATGGAAAGGAAGAAAGTCCAATTTGAATTACTTCAAAGTATGGGAGTGTTTGGTCAAAATGCAAGTTCTTAAACCCAAAAGGGTAAAGTAGAATCGAAAAAAAAAATGTTGATTGTGTTTTTATATAGAGTATGTCACCAATAGTAAAGGATATTGATTTTCGATAAAATCAGAAAATGTGGGTTTATTGACATTAGTGTATTATGTCAACCACATGATATATGTATTTGGTGGATATTGATATGGTAGGTAGTGAAATTTCTCACGTAACTAGTTCCTTCTTAGTAAAAGACTACTTGATTGAATTAGTCATTTGATGATTGATCATATGTATTTTAATTAAAGATCGTGTTCTTTAATTTCGTGAATGGATGTCACTTTATAGGTTGTGACTCTTCATGATAAGATGTGTTTGTCGAAAGACAATTCTTAGAAAAGACAACGGTTTATTGAATGAATAAGTTCGTTGGTCTATTAATCGAAGAACAATTAATGATAATAATAAAACATTGATAATAGCTTGGATTTTCACATTTGTGAATGTGCTATTAGTTGGATATTTGAAGAAGTAGACTTAAAAGAAGTGGATTGATTGAGAAATTTATATTGTTAAAAGGTTGTGGCCACAACTGAGGTCAATAATCCACAAGTATTGGTATAATGATGTCACTTTAAGTGTATTCATTAGTCTAAGATATATCCTAATTTCTTAGTGTTATTTGCACTACAATAATTATTCCGCAGTTAATGAAGGGATATAGTGATGCAAATTGAATCACCGAATTGACTAAATTAAATCCACAAGTGGATATTTTATTAACATTGGTGGAGGATCAATAGTGTCTTGGAAATAGTCAAGACAGACACGTATCACCTACTCCACAGTGGAGTCTAAGTTCATAGCTTTAGAAAAGGCTGGTGAAGAAGTTGAATGGCTCCAAAATTTCTTGAAAGAAATTCTATCAAACTCTTGACACATGTATACATACATTGCGATAGTCAAGCGGTAATTGAAAAGTTGGGAGCGTTATGAATAACGAAAAATCTCGTCATATTTGATGAACACATAATACCGTTAGACAACTATTTTCTAGAGGAATTATCACAATTGACTATGTAAAGTCACGAGATAATATGTTGGATCCACTTAAAAAATCGCTAACTAGAGAAGTGGTTGAAGATCATCGAAGGGAGTGGGACTATGGTCGAGGACAAGTCATCGTGGCGGTAACTCTACCTAGAAGACTGGAGATCCCAAGATCTAGGTTCAAGGAGATCAAACAAAGTCATTGATGACGGTTCAACATTGTCAAAAATAACTTTTTGGTCCATTCTCGTGATGAGACAATGTTTAGTATCAAGGATAAAGTGTTAAGACTTTTTAATGGTTTCTAAGTTTGATACGGGGTATATCAAATAGTGTATCTACGTGATGACACATTTAGGAATCACCTATGTAAGTGTGAAGTGTAAGTCGCTTCAAGGGGAATTCTGTAAGGCCAATTCTCTACGCACTTATTAACCGGCAGTGTTCATGGCTGAAACGAACAAAACAATGAGAACCAAAGACGGTTCAAGGGTTGATTATGTGGCATATGGCTGTCTAGGTATACACCAAAGATCGACGGTTCAAAGATATTAAATCTACCGATTGACCGAGTATATCCGACATATGTTCACTACGGAAAGTTCAAAGGGAAACCTACTTATCCAGATGCGATTAATACTTACTTACTAATCACACAATTTTTTCATGCACGTTTTTCATCATATAGCCATTCCCCATTCATGTGGGGGATTGTTGGATTTTTAAGAGGTGTGAATGGGAAATGAATAAGTGTTTTCTTTGAAAAGACACCAAGACAAAGGATGTAATTTGAATAGGCACCTTTTCACTTTGAATGGTTTTGACCTTTCCGATGGGTTGCGACTTTTCCCATAAGTTGTGACTTTTCCGATAAGGCACATTAAGCACCTCTTCGTACTACCTTTTTGTTGGCTATAAATTAAGAGGACTAGCCTCAGTTTTCAGTTTATATAATAAAAAAAAAAATCTGAACATATTCTACATATTTTCTAACAAACAAATATAGAGTCATGTGTGATTTGTAGCCGTTCTTTGCGTTCGATGAAGTCGTTGGCGTTTGAGGTACCGCTGCTCCATCTATAGGTATATCCGTTTTATGCTAGGAGGAAGTAATCCAAAACCTCGGGTACATTGAGGGGATTAAATTCCTTAAGTACACACAAGAAAATTGTGGACTCGGATATTTTAAATAAGTTTTTGCTTTTCTATTTTCCAGTTTTAATTTTTCTGGTTTACTATTTTGAACACAGATGCTAGTAGATGCTTGTCAAGATTGGGATCGCGTGGTGCAATTTGATGATAAGACGTCCTTTCTGCAATATCTTGACCATCTACCCTCATCCATGAATAATTCAAATTCTCCTGACGAAGAGAGTCATACCAACGATAATGATGGTACAATCAGTCACTATTTCAGTTACTCTAGTATCAGTGATATGGAGATACCGGACATAAAACCTCCTACTTCAATTCTAAAATTTACATCAGATTTATCGTCCACCAGTATCAGTACCATGTGCTCCACGAATTGAATTTCCTTCGTTTGAAGATGATGATGTATTCTCTGACAAGTTGTGGGAAGAAATTGATCAAATAATTTTTCAATAAAGAGGGTTCAGTTTACTCCTTGCCATAGTAGCAGCTTCCCCGTATTACCAAATTTCACATGACAATGTATCATTTTTTCTATATGATTGTTTGACGTACGTAGAATATAAAAGTATTAACGTTCAATTGTAATTTGTAAGGGAGGTTTCTTTCCATCTTAGCCAATACACTTTTACTAAGAAAATTATTAGTAATCATGTTAAAGAAAACTAGCAAGGGGTCTCTAATTCGAATAGTACTTCTGTAGTGACGTTATAGTACTTGCTTCATTCAAAAATTAGTTGCTCAATCAATTCGAATTCACGCTATCAAGCGTGTCCTTCCGTGTTATGAGTTTTTCTATTTGATTGTACTTAACCATATGGGATTAGCTGCCTTTTCCACAATTTCATGTTGATTTTAATAACTATCAAATCAAGACTTGGCTGATGGAAAAGAAAAAGAGATAATGATCAAAAACACATTTAACTATCATTTTTCTAGCGCGTGTCATACCCCAATAAATTTGAGGAATTGATCCACTAAGAGTCAATTATAAAATAGCACTGAACTGAT
Organism: Capsicum rhomboideum; assembly: GCA_031232105.1. Classification (NCBI taxonomy): domain Eukaryota; kingdom Viridiplantae; phylum Streptophyta; class Magnoliopsida; order Solanales; family Solanaceae; genus Capsicum; species Capsicum rhomboideum. The sequence goes on from CP124714.1 coordinate 158,218,374, forward strand.
TACAGCAAGCTAACAGAATTGATCCACTAAGATGTGGAGACCTCACGCTTTTTATAGGAACCAGGAAGGTAAATGGAAGATCACGAATCATTTATTTCTAATACAAATGCAATCATCTAAGGTGCTTTTTATATCTCAACTGTTGCTGCTGACGCTGGGAGTACTGATGATTCGCTGAATACTGAATCATCATGTGCATCTTCCAGCTGGTTTAAGAATCATTATAAGCAAAATATTGAGCATCAAGAGATTAGGATATTTAATGTTGATTTTAGGGTATCATCATCTACCCAATACCAAAATTACCTTGCACAAGATCACGACAATTCATTCAAAATGTTTAGATCAGATTTAGGCCTGAATTATAATGTCCAATTATTTGCGGGTAAAGAGTTCGAAATATACCCAAACTTTGGAGAAATTTGTTGTTACACGCTCAAACTTTGCGGAGGTCCTATGACCCCCCTGTACTATTTATTAGTGTATTTTTGCGACGTTTATTTGCACAGCTGACACCAAATGTGAATACACACACGCTGAGCGCGTGACTAAAAAAGTGATCCAGCTAAGCAAAGAAACGTCACAAAAATACACTACTAAATAGTACAGGGGGGTCATAGGACCCCCGCAAAGTTTGGGCGTGTAACAGCAAATTTCCCCAAAGTTTGGGTATATTTCGGACCATTTTCCCATTATTTGCTGCAAGAGATCGAAGACAGAGCATGTTCAATAGATCCATAGCATTTTCGAGAAAACTGTACCACCTGATGATGCCAGAACAGATTTTAGGGTGTAGAGAAGATCGTGAAAGCATAATGCTAAGTTTCAACAATGATTGGTCCCTCCGAAATGGAAAACGAGGAAATCATGCTCTCGGGAGCCAATTTTTGTCGCTCAACTAACGACTTTTATTCCATAAAAGTTTCTCATAACCTAAGACCAAAAAATTCTAAAGTCTTCTTTACGAATAAACTCCATGTCAAGTTAAAACAAGATAATCAAATTAAAACGGAAAGGGTATTTCATAAAAATGAAAATCTGATAGATGTAACGAACTAATTAACTAAAGGTTTGTGTTGATTAACAAAACAACCTTACAAGCAGATTGTTCAACCAAACACCAAAAGGAAAATAGAAAAAGGAGATTCTAAGCTGCTATTACAAAATATATAATGAAAAAGAAAATAACATAAGTCATAATATAACCCAAATGAAATAGTTCATCTTCTATATATAGGCATCTTTAGTGCACATGCTCATTTCTTTAGCCAGGGTCACATACAGTATCTCAATTGCATCCTCCAACGTGGCTAGGTTTGTAACATCTGAATTATGTAATCTCATGGCGAGGGGTCGACTGTAGCTCTGCCACTGGTGAGAAATCTGGAGCTGTTCTGGCATCCTCACTGTGTGTAAGTTTCTGAAAAATGTGATGGATCTCTTCAGCATGTTATTTTGTCTACCATTTCTTGCATTTAGTGGGAAATTCGTAAACCTTCTGAATGCAGTGTCCTCTTGTGTTGTTAATTGATAATCTTGTGTAAATTTCTTTTGGGGTTGGCTAGATGATGGTCAAGAAGAACAAAATGTTGTAAGTGCCCTGAAATCAACATTAAATATCCTAATCTCTTGATGCTCACAACTTTGCTTACTATTACCATCCTTAAACCAGTTGGAAGATGCTCTTGATGATACAATCATCGAATCATCACCACCACCACCACTAGCAGCAGTCGAAACCTGTTGATGGTAATATTCGTCTTCACTTGTTGAAGACGAATTAAGAATATTGGGATCAGAGATCAAACTTTCAGTCCGCCCTGAAATAGAAGAGCCAATAATGATTGCATTTGTATTAGAAATAGAGGTATCTTCATCTTCCATAACTATGTCCATAGACATCTCTCTAAAAATCATCTTTTTTCTCACATCCCTTTTTTTGGTTTTGATAAATTGCTTGGAATAACCTTACGTAGGGGTGTCAAAATGCTCCCAAATTGAGTTGACCCGCCCAATTCATCCAAAATTTAATAGGTTGAGTTCAAGATAATTTACTATTAAATAAATCTCAACTCATTAAGTACCAACCCATTTTTAAATTAGATTTAACTGAGCCTAATTCAATCTTGGGAAAAGTAACTATATAAACATCCTTAGATTGTTTATTACAAGTTGTAGCAACATTTTTAAGTTTGCAACTTATAACAATTTATTTTTTAAAAAAAAAAATACATTTATTTTTAGGGGAAAAAAACGTATAAAAAAGGAAAAAACAATTTCATACCCTTAAAAATATATATGACAGTTAAGATCAGGATATCAATCATCCCCTTTTCTCTCTGAAACAGTTTCATCTCTCATATATCTTACCCAAACAGTTTTCTTCTCCAAAATTTCATTTACAGTATTCTTCTCCAACAATTCCATTATTCATCTTATCTTCTTCAAAATTCAAATATCTTCTCTTTTATTTATTATTTTGACAGAAAAAATACATATTTGATTTTATAAAATCTAGCAAAATATTGATTTCAATATTTTTCTTGATTACGACCACAATTTTAAGGCTATACAATTATTAGAAAATTGGATTGTGATAGTTTACATTCAACAATGATATTGCATGGCTGAAGATGGGATGTTACAGATATGTTATTGTATTTAAATACGAATTTTATTGTGTTTTTTTAATTATTGACAAAGTTAAGAATTTTTAATAAATCACAAAAAAAAAAATTAGGAGAGACATACTTTTTGTCAAGATGATTTTCACACAACTTGTATTTTTTGTTTGGGTATAATAGTTGATAAATTATTATTTTTTTGTGGTAATTCATGTTTTTGTATAACAGTTGATATATATATATATATATATATATTTTGTGGTAATTCATGTGTATGTTTTTTGGGTTTTACAGTATTTTGTTTGTTTTATTGTATATAAATTAGATTTTATTTTTTTTTACTGATTATTCATGTGAATGTTTAATTGTTTGAAATTGTGTTTATACTAGTGTTCATTTGTCAATTTTTAAGTAACTTAATTTCAATTTTTTTTTTCTATTTTGAAATATTATAAATTAACAATTCTGTATAATTTTGACATGTAATTTATCTTGTAAAAAATATATATAATTTTTTTATTTTTTTTGCGAAACAAAACAAAAAATTCATTAATTGAGATCAAATGAATTAAGAGAATAAAAACATAATGCAAATAATTTTTATACATGTTTTTAAATTGCTGATGTTGATTATAATTTCTGAATATTCTTTTTATGTGCCTTTAATATGCAATGTGTTTTTCTTTTTATGTATGTAAAGTGGTTCATTTTATGGCACCACTTTGATGCACGAATTATGTATTTTTTAAAAAAAATTTGGTATAAATTATAGTACACATTTGATATCATCAGTAGTATGAACTATGATATAGAATATTTTTATTTTTTTGTTAAAAGACAACACCAAAAATTTGTTATTTCTTCACATTGAAGTGGTATTATGGTATGAATTTGATAGTATACTATGTACTGTATAAGATGTGTTTGAATGTTAAATGGTAACACGTTTATTTATTTTTTATATATATTTTAAACTTATTTTTGTAATTGCAGGAGCGGACATCCACAAAAATCCTATATATTGTTATTGATGGTCTCAAACAGTTTATATTGTGCCTTCCAAATATGAAATGTAGTTGTTGATAATTTCAACTAGATGAGACTCCTTTAAGTACAAAAGATCTACAAATCTGGTCGTTGTACCCATCCAATGCATAATGATTCACCTAATTAATTATAATAATTCAAAAATACAATTTTGTATACTCACTCCATACACTAAAATAAATGATAACATATAATATTTAGTGAGCGTTATTTTCTACACCAACTTCTGTAATCATTATACTCATTCCGTACAGATATAACATGTAAGAAACTACTTTATAAGCCTTGAACGAAATATAGATATTTCATAATGATTTTATACAGTTTTCATACACGAAAATTCTCAGAAAAAATCTAAGTAATATGTATATTAATTATTCTTACAATATTAAAATTTAAATATATACAATATATATACTACCCCAAACCACAAGTTTGTATTAAAGAAACAACCAAAAACGTTTAATTGAAAAAATTAAAAGTTAAAGAAAAGAAAGAAGAGACGTGTTTAATGGAGAAAGTTTAAATATTTTAGTTGATATTGACAAAAAAGATAATAAAGGGAGGAGATAATATGAAAAGTAGAAAATATATATAAGTGGGAAATCTTTTTTAACATAATTTACTCCTACACAGTTATTAAGATGAGAGAGAATGGATTTTACTCATAAATAAAGAGAGTTATAGAGAAACATGTAACTTTTCTAAAAAATAAAAAAATATAAATAAATGAAGATAATTATTGACCAGATTTTACTCCTACCATAATTATCAACACATTTATTTAGGAGAGATGGAATATCAAATACTAAAAAAAAGGAGATAATTAGATTAATAAATATGTATTAAATGATTTTTTTAAAAAAAGAAATTAAATTAATTTTTAAAAATTGCTATAACTTGCAATTAATTCCATAGTTCAATAATTATATAAAAGTGTTGTCATAACTAGCAATAAACAATCTAATAAGTATATACAAGATAATTTCCTCTTCAATCTTCATTTCAACTCATTCAATAGGAAAATGATTTCCTTAATAAAAGTAGGAAAATAAGTGACAATATGTCTTATACCACTCTCAAAATCACCCATCTCACCTCAACCCAACCCCTTCACACCACCAACTTACCCCACCCACGCCGTTTTCTTTAATTAAATTATTTTTAATTTTTAAAAAGCTTTTTTAAAAGAAAATTCTTGCTCCATCCGCCACTATCCTAACCCCCTCCCCCCACCCCAACAAATTTTTTTTTTTTTTTGAATTCTTTTTAAAAATCGTTTCTTAACCCACAGTCCAACCCCACCCCTCCCCCTCCCCCGCACCCCTCCCCCTACCAAAAAAATTATATTTTCTTAAAAAAAAATTAAATTTCTTTTTTTAAAAAAAATAAAAATTCTTACCCCAACCCCCATATCCCCCTAGCCCCACCTGCAAACCCCCCCAATACGGCCCCCACCTGCATCCCCCTCTCCCTCCCCCCCCAATACGACAAATCTCCTCCCCAAAAATAATAATTTTTTTTTAAAAAAAATTCTTACCCCAAACCCCATATCCCACCTAACCCCTTTGCACCCCCCCCCTGCCTCCGTTCCCATATGACATACCTTTTCCTCAGAAAAATTATTTTTTTAAAAAATAAAAAATAAAAAAATTCTTACACCAAACCTCATATCCCCCTACCCACTACGCCCTCCCACAACTCCCCCCGCCCCTCCCCCCATATAGCATACCCCCTCCCCAAAAGAATTATTTTTAAAAAAATAAAAAATAAAAAATCTTACCCCAACCTCTATATCCCCCTAACCCTTTTGCACCCCGCACAGCCCACCAGCATACGACATACCCCCTACCTCAAAAGTTAATTTTATTTTATTTTTTTTAAAAATGCTTACCCCAACCCCCATATTCTCCACCCACCCCACCCCACCCCCCTGCAACCCCGCACCCCTATACAGCATACCCCTCTCCCCAAAAAAATTAAATTTCTATTTTTAAAAGAAAAAATTCTTACTCCAACTCCCATATCCCCCTAACCCCTTTGCACGCCCCCCACCCCCTGCCCTCACCCCCCATACTGCATACCCCCCTTCAAAAAAATAATTTTTTTTTAAAAAAATAAATTTCTTTTTTTTTAAAAAAATAAAGTTCTTACCTCAATCAAAATCCCTCCACCCCCTCCCTACTCCCACCCCTATCCCACACCCCTCCCAAAATAAATTAATTGTTTTTTTAAAAAAATTCTTACCCCAACCCCTCCCCCCGCCCCCCAAAATATTATTTTTTTTAAAAAAAATAATCTAATTTCAACCCAATCCACCCATTTAACACTCCTACCTTCAGGCTTCGTTAAAAAGAGCGAGATCTTGACATGGTCAATCTTTCTTTTTATCTTTTTCTTTTTGTTATTTCTAGAGATTTCGCTTTCAGTTCATACACATAAATAATACTCCCTTCGTTTGAAAAAATATGACTTATTTTTACTTGATACGGAGTTTAAGAAAATAAAAAAAACTTTTGAATCTTGTGGTCATAAATTAAAATAGTATCAAATGTACCAAAATATCCTTTAATCTTGTGGTTTTAACCATGTCATGTGGAAAGTTAGAATTAAAGTATTACTAAAAAAAAAAAATAATCATTTTTTTTGAAATAAATTAAAAAAAAATAAGTTATTTTTTTTAAACGAAGAAAGTAGTACAAGAAGTCAGAGGCTCAAAAATCAACTTTGTATTTATTTATCACAATGACTCTCTACTGAAAAAGTGACAGTGATCCAAACAATAGACAGGACACGTTAGGACATCAATATTTCAAAAGACAAAAATTCAAAAAGAGTGAATTGTAAAAGATGCTAAACATGTTCGCGGAAATTTAACGTCCAACTTTTCCAGTTAATTTAGTCTTGTTTGGGTCCCACTTGTCTTATCACCTAGAGCTAGAAATGTGGCCAAAATGAGTGAAAGTTCCCCTTATTCACCTTTATAATCAGAAATTTTAAATTTAAATCCTGAATTCCTGGATAAATTTCAGATACTAAATGACTATACTATGGGAAAAGACCAAAGGGTTCATTGCTTTCGAGTAGAGAGTCCTTTCACGTTCGAAGGCATGCATTAACTTTGTTATATGTCTTAATCATTTGAATTAGCTAATAAATTAAAAAAAACAATCACGACTTATAATTATACTTCATCTGTCCCAATTTATATGACATACTTTCCTTTTTAGTCAGTCCCAAAAAGAATGACACATTTCTATATTTGGTAATAATTTAACTTTAAAATACCCACTTTACCCTTAATGAAATGATTTACAACCACACAAATATCTATGACTCATTTTAGACCACAAGTTTCAAAAGTCTTCTTTTATTTCTTAAACTCCGTGCCAAATCAAAGTACATCACATAAATTGGAACGGAGGGAGTAGTAGATATGAACCGCTAATTTTAAATATTAACAAGTTCAGTAAAATCTTAAAAGTTAAACCCATAAAGCTAAAATCTTGATTCTACTTCTGCTTTCACACGAGAGCCTCGATAGATAAAAGTTGATCATCAAGTTGCAAATTCTTTAGCCGTAGGTTCAAAGAAATGACGACGAAATTCACTGGAAATTAAAAAAAGTTGACTATGTAAAGACCTCACGCTTTTTGTAGCAAGCAGGAAGAAAACAATTTATAAAAAAAAAAAAAGTAGAAGAAAAGAAGATGAGTTCTCAGAGATGTCGATGGACACAATAATGTAAGATGGCGAATCATTTGTTTCTACTACAAATGCAATTATCTACGGTGCTTCTTATATTTCAGGGCGTACTAAAAGTTTGATCTTAGATCCCAATATTCCTATTCATCTTCAACAAGCAAAGACGAATATCAGCAGCAGCATATCTCGACTGCTATGCTGCTGGCGGTGGTGGGAGTACCGATGATTCGCTGAATATTGTACCATCATCATGTGCATCTTCCAGCTGGTTTTTCAATCATTATAAGTAAAGTGTCGATCAACAAGAGATTAGGATATTTAATTTTGATTTAGCCCAAATTTCTTTGCACAAGATCAGGACAATTCATTCAAAATGTTTAGAGCAGATAATTTAGTCCCGACTTATAACGTCCAATTATTCTCCGCTAGAGATCGACAACAGAACATGTTAAATAGATCCATAGCATTTTCGAAATATTTGTATCACTCGATGATGCCACAACAAATCCAGGTTAATCCTCAGAAGAATTTAGGGTGTAGAGACGCAGAAAGCATATTGCTAAGTTTCAACAATGATATCTTTGGTCCCTCCGAAATGGAATTCGGGGAAAGCTTGATATGTTTCGGGAGTCAATTTCCATCACTCAATTACTTCCTTCATTCCAATTTATATGATGTAGTTTAATTTGACATGAAATTTAAGTAAAAAATAAAAGACTTTTGGAACTTATGATCGAAAATAAGTCATAATTATTTGTTTGGTTATAAATCATTTCATTAATTAACTATGAAACGTAACACAAATTCATCCCACAAAAAGTTTCATAAAATCCTAAAGTGGAAATCTAGCTACTCATAATTTTGCTTTTCAGTACAGAGTCATTCCATGCTCTAAAGGAAATATATACCAAATGAAACAAAAATTTAAAGGAAGAATTGTTATAAACCAAAGGGAAGAGCTCAACCCAAAAAACTAGTCTGATAGGTCGGAGAACTCATTTAGCCCATAAACTTATTAGCATTTCTCTATTTTTTCAATGTGGGACAATTGGCACATAACAATAGAGCTGTCAATATGGGCCGGCCCAGCCCATCCGAGCTAGCCCACATGGGCTTTGGAGTTTGACAGGCCAGGTCGGGATGGCCCATCAAGATGATGGACCATAAAACACCAAGCCCACATCATCACTCTGTGGGATGTGGGCCTCACGGGCCAACCCAATTTTTAAAAAATATTATTTTTATAATTTAATTGTAGAATGTTAATAAATATAAATATTTACAAGACAATATTACATAGTGTTACTATTGCTAATCAAGTCTCCAATACACCAAAAAAACTAATCCTAATAGCGAAACTAAATAACTTTTGACATGATACCCTTCAAACCAAATAAAAATATTAATAAGCAATCTAAATAGTTAATGAGTTACAATATGACTGATATTTTAATGTTTAATTGTTTAAACCTAGTATTACTTAATTTTGTATTGTGGTTATTTACATATTTTATAAATATAATTATATTTAAATATTTATAATAATTTAAATAGATTTTGTGTGTGGGCTTTGGAGTTTGGAATCTTTTATTATTTTTAGTACTCTATTTTATTTTTAAATTATTTTTTATTTGACTCACGGGCAAGCCCCAAGGGCCACGGGCTTATCCAGGCTGGGCTAAAAAGCCTTGTTCTTAAATGAGCTGTAAAAACTAAAGCCCAACCCTATCAAATTACAGGCTGGGTCGGGCCAGCCCAATGGGCCTGGCCCATATTGACGGCTCTACATAACAATCGCCTCCGCTTGAGAACCAACGACCTCGTTGGTCACAACTAGGCTCAGTTGGTCACGACTGACACCCCCTCTTCAATCCAGGCCACCACTCTTGGCACACAGACCACCACTCCGAGTCTCGGCTCCACGCATGGATCAATCCTCGTTGGTCACGGCTGGCACCCCTCTTAGATCCAGACCACCACTACTGGCACACATGCCACCATTCCGAGTCACATCCCCACGCATGAGACTCTCAATGAAAGCACCAATGTTATAAATCAAACGGGAGAGTCAAACCCAAAAGACTAGTTTGATAGGTAGAAGAACCTATTTAGCCTATAAACTGATTAGCATTTATCTATTTTTCCAATACGAGACAATTGGTACATAACATGAATCATGTGTCTCCTGCAATTGATATTGATTGTGCAAGTGTTTTTTCTTTTTTTTTTTTCCATAAATTAACAGACCTAAATTTTCCATTTTTGGATCTACCTTTTGTGAAATAAAAAAAGTCTCACACAAATAATATTAGTTAAGTGAGTTACAAAATAAATTCAGGTATAATTTAAGTATGTCTTTATGTATTTTTTTCTTATTTTTTTTTTTTCTCAAGTATAATTATCCTCATCATTAATTAATTATTTGACTATTGCTTATTACTAAAATTTAGATTTGAAAATATAGTTAATACTCCCTCCGTTACATTTTATGTGACCCACTTTGATCGGGCATGAAGTTTAATAAATAAGGAAAGACTTGGTGATGTTTACTAAATTGCCCTTTATTAAAAATGTACTACTATTATTTTTAATTAAGTGGGACCAATAAGGGTAAAAAAGTAATTGTGCTTTTAAAAAGTTACCAAATAAAGAAATGTGACATTCTTTTTGGGACGGATCAAAAAGAAAAGTAGGTCACATAAAATGGGACGGAGGGAGTATAAATAATTAAATCAAATAAATATCTTTCTAGTGAACAAAAAGAAAAGAAAAGGGAAAAGACATCAAAGACACCGTAAACTTGTTCTGAAAAGTCTATTACACACTCAAACTATTGTGACGATCTATTACACCCTTTTACTACTTAAAAGTGAATTTATTTCCACCCTAACGCTCATATAACTAGTCACTTGCTAGGATGTGTGCTAGGAGGTGTATTGCACCTGCGACACGTCATCGTCATATCACTGCCACATGCATCAGCTGCTATGTCAGATTTCATTTTTTTTTCTTTCATGTCACCCAATTGCTTCTTTTTCACTATACACCACTAAAGCCACCATAGAACCACCATCATTGCTACCACACCATCACCAAATTTATATATGTCACCACGAAAATCAAAATAACAACCACAAATATCACCACCCACCATCGAAATTGCTCCATCACCATTGTCACCACAAAAAAATGCAAAGAAAAAATTCAACACCATAACCACACCCATCATCGAAATCACATCGCCACATCAACTTCCAGGATGGAAATAAATTCACTTTTAAGTAGTATAGGTGTATAATAGGTCGTCGCAATAGTTAAAGTGTGCAATCGATTTTTCGAGACAGATTCAAAGTGCATTTGATGTCTTTTCTCAAAAGAAAAAAGTAAAAGTGTGCAATAAGTCGAGGATAAAGACAAATTGCTACTATACACATATGACACTTAGATCTAACAAATGCAAAGGGAAGTTTCTTGGAATGACAAGAAAAGAAAAAGAATGGAGTACATTAATTATATGAAGACCTCAAACTCCACCAATTTATTCAAAAAGAAAGGAAAATGAGTTCTAGAGAAATATTGTCTACGGACACAACCATGGAAGATTCAGATTCATTTGTTTCTAATACAGATGCAATCAACTATGGCACTCCGGATTATTCAGTGCGGGACGAAAGCTTAATTTCAGATCCCAATATTCCTAATTCGTTTTCAACGAGTGAACACGAATGCCAACAGCAACAGATTTCGCCTGCTGTTGGCGGTGGGACCGATGATGATTTGATTGTATCATCCTGTGCATCTTCCAGCTGGTTTATGAACAATAATGAGCGAAGTATTGAGCATCAAGAGATTAGGATATTCAATGTTGATTTCAGGGCACTTTCCAAGGTTGCTACACAATAGTAACAAAATATTGTTTGTAGAGTGAATTCATTTTTTGTGTCATTTATAATAAGATTTTTTTCTTCTTTTTTTTAGGAATCTTACGCCCAGGCCAACAAGTCAAAAGTTGTTGATAACCTGGCGACTACCATAGAATTTCAAATGCTAACCAGTCGGCCATTATCCGAAAACCCTGTCCACCGTCAAAACCAAATGAATCATACAAATTGTTTAGATTTGTTTCCATTATCAGATGTTTCTTCAGAAAGTTCGATGAGGCCTATAATGGGAATTTCAGTTCATCGTGATCGTCGATATTCCTCCTTTCCCCGGTTCAGATGGACTAGTTTTATTCATTCCCGATTTCTGCATGCTGTGGAACTTCTTGGTGGCCATGAAAGTAAATTCCAATTCATTTTCTTAGAGTTTTTTTTTTTTTTTTTTTTTTTTTTTTTAAATTTAAAATTCCTCTATTAGCTGATTTGATTCACATGCTACACATTAGGCTTTAGGGAGAGTACATATATAATTCACCTCAAGAGAACATGCTATTAGCTATGGATGTTAGCTAGAGAACTTAGAGCCTGTTAACTAGGGAATGTTGCTAGCGTCATTTTCTAGCTAAACAGCGTTAGCTAGGGATTTTAACAAGTTACCTAGGGATTTGGTCTCGAGCTAATTGTCGGTTCTCTTGTAGTGTAATTGGAGAAAGATTTAAAAACTTATAATTGATGGGATTTAATTAGGGGTGTCAAATACCCAAGTTTGGCTGAATTTCAGCGGGTCAAAATAATGGAGGTTACTTGAGTTGAAATGAGTGGGTAAAGTGAGCTAAATAAAATATCATAACGAACTCATCCGTTCAACTCTTATCAAGATTTATTTTCTCTGTTTGTATTCTTATAATTTGTCTATTTACTTGATAATATTTATTATTATTATTATTATAGCTTTATATAACATAATAAACAAAACGAAAGTATTTTTAGAAATATTTTGACAAGGTTTCTTATAGATCAACTTGGATTACATATCAACCGATTTTTAGATTGGATGGGTCAAAATTGACTGAATTAACAAATAGACGGGTCATTGACACACCTAAATTTGAGCCAGTTGGATAAAACATATTTTCATGGGCTAATTTTACCGCCCCTAGAATTAACATTTTATGTTCTCAATCAACTTTTTACTGATTTTGTATATTTCTATTTGTTCTTCCTTTAAACAATTGTTATTTAAACTTAATTATTGCTTATTAAATATATTCTGCATATGGTTCTAATAATAGTATTAAACTATTAATGGTCTAATCTTGGATTTTCTTGATTTGTAGGGGCTAATCCGAAATCAATACTGGAGATAATGGATGTCAAAAATCTCAGTCTCAATCACGTCAAAAGCCATTTGCAGGTAAAGCAAAATGAGAACTCAAATAAACAATGAAATGGAAAGAGAAAATATATATACACAATATATATATATATATATATATATATATATATATATATATATATATATATATATATACTGATTATGTATATTATATGTATAGTATATGTATATATATTTAGTGGTTGTTTGGATGAGCTTATAGCTTTTGACTCCATAATTTAAAAATTCTAACTTATGACTTTTGACTTATTTTTGCTTTTTTAGCTAAAAAATATGTGCTTAAAAATATTTTTTTATTTAACCCAAACACTCTAAAATGCTTAAAAGCTATTTTGACTTAAAAACACTTAAAATAAATCAATCGCACAAGCTCTTAATATAAAGTATACACTATCTATGCACTTTATACATATTTTGTAAAGAGGAAATTACCCTATATATACTTGTTAGATTGTTTATTGCAACTTGTAACAGTACTTTTTCATAATTATTGAATCAAATTTTTAATTGCAAGTTGTAGCAGTTTTTATAATTTTTTATTAAAAACACTTTTTTGTTAAAATTATTTAATAGTTATATATTAATTAAATCACTCCTAAATATTTGTGTTTATCCTTCCTCACTCACCTCACTTATCGTGTTGATAATTATTAGAGGAGTAAAATCTGGTTAATAAATTATCTTTATTTATAGTCATTTCTTGCCTTTTCTGTAAAAGTCACATTAATTTACTTTTTCAAGTAAACACGCCTTCTCTATTTTCTTTATTGATTGAAAATTCCTTCCCATTAATACACTCTCTTCCTTAATTAATTTACTTTCACTTTCATCTGGTCACTGAGTTCTTTGGTTTTGGTTTATGAAAATAATATAAAATCTTATAAAGTTTAGTGTATGAAAATGATACAAAATCTGCTAATGTGGAATAATATAACAAATTATATTGAAATCAGTTTATATATCCATCTCATTTACTAAATGGTATTTCTTACCGGGGTCTCAATGTATGTAATTCGTAATAAAAATACAATAAAAAATATTATGATTTTTATGTGAATTTATTTGAAAACTAGGTTTATACCCATTACATACGCAAACTTTTTACCGTGAGTTTTTACAACCAAGTTTAAACCATGTTATATACCAATATCAAAATGTCACATTTGTATGGAATGTGTATGAGATAAATATATAAACTGGTATCTATAGATTATGATACTCAATTTAGGTGATACCAGTTTATATACTCATTTCTTATCTCTTTGAATCAACATTCTATATCTATGGAAAAATTTTAACTGAGGTTTTAAAAAACAATGAGAAAATAAGGTTACTATAATTTGTATGATGAAGAAATTGATTAAGAACTGAAAGAAATTTATGACGAGAAATTAATGGAGAGAAGATTACCACATATTAATTAATGTGTTTTTTCTATGGAGGATTTCAATTAATTTTGAGGAAATATATATGTGGAAAAAGTATAGAATAAAATGGAGTGAAAAAAGGGAGATAGAATCGTGTATAGAAGAAGAGGGAGAGAAAATTATGAATTTGTATAACAAATTAAGGAGAAAATAAAGGAAAGAGGAATTTGGAGGGGAGAGAAAACTTCTTTTTTTAAGGATGATTTTTTTTATTTAAAAAAAAAACTTTTTTTCCTTTATTTTTTTGCTTGTTTAAAAGTTGCTATTAATAACAATCTAAGAAGTATTGTTATGACTTATAATATAAAATCTAAGGACATATATTTCGATTTTTTTCCCTTTTGTCAATTAGTTGGCCAAAGTAGAAAGAAGTCTGAATTATTTGTTATAAACAGTAAACTACTTTTAAGATAACTTCATCAGATCGTGTAGTCACTACTAAAAACAAAAATTAGCTATCGATAAAATTTGTTGCTAAATAACAAATTTATTGCTAATTCTATTTAGCGTTTGAATACCAAAAAAATTATGTTAGCTAAAAGTAATTTAGAGACGAAATTCATTGCTAATTACATTTTTCTTGTGAATATATTATATTCTATCAGTGTATATTGCTTAAATTTGTTAAATTATACCCCTAAAATTCCAAAATGCAAATTGACTCCATACGTTTCCACACAACTCAACTCTGTTCTTTCTTTTTGTCGTTCTTTCTTTTACTTTGGCAACATTATGCGAAGAATATATGTACTATATATGTTAGAGAAGAGATCTAAGTGTAATGTGCTACTAAGAAAAAATAAAGAAATTAGCGAAAGAAAAATTCTGTAACCAGATAACAAAATTTGTCACTACTATTATTTAGCGACAGATTAATGGCAGATTATGTCATGACACAATATTTGAGTCATGATGACGCCTACCGTAACCCATCAATAGGCAAGCCAAACCCTAGCCCGAAGCGATAAGCGGCAGGCTAACGGGTGGAATCTCAGAAGAACAGAGATGAGGTGAAAGTAACCATACTAATAAACATGCTAGAAATATAAAAAAATAATCAAAATATATATACATACCAAGACTAAGAAGGAAGAGGACAGTATATAAAGTCAAGAACCCGTCCCAAGACCTGGTGATGTCGAGCCACTACTAGACATATCCAGAATACAAGACAGAAACCAAATATATATATATAACAAGTACAACAGTCTCGAGAGCAAAAGACTATACAGTAGAAGATGGAGTAGGATCTGCCTTGGACATCAGTAAGCCCACCCTGCTCCGGAATCAGTACTGAGAAGAGAGTCACGTCAAAACCATCGGCTAGTGCCCGGGTCTGCATAGGGGAAAAAGATGCAAAAGTGCAGTATGAGTACCGGGAAATGGATACTCAGTAGGCATCATCGGCCGACTGAGCTCAATGTAATATAAGTAGGCTAAAATGCGAGGGGGCATGCTAAGTCCGGGGTATAAGTAATAAATGCATAAGTAACTGCCGAGGCGTATAGATATGCTCAGGAGTTAAATAAATGTGATACCAAATAACGAGTAAATAAATGCGTAAGTAAACATACAAGTCAAGCATAGCCTATCTGGGCCCCCATAAACCCGATAGGCTTACGGAAGAAAACAATAACCCAGCCTGGCCCCCATAAATCGGTGGGACACACCAAAATAGTAAATGCATAGTCACCAATGTCTCAAAGCTGTATCAGTATCCAGTAATCAGAATAACCAATGGGGTGCACCGGGCTTGAAACGATACCAATGGGTAATAACAAGAGGCCAGGTGTCGGGATTAAACTGAACACAGTGGGTAATAACAACAGGCCACATATATATCATATCTGTCGAACTCGAATCGGAACTTAGAGAACAACAGTATCATAATCACGATACCCATTACCAGAACTTATAGTGTACCATATTTTGGGACCGGACTCGAATCGGGAAACCCAATAGTCCATAACCAAAATCATCATACCTGAATCAGTAGCCGGACTCGAACCGGAACTCAGCATAACCAGTAACCAAAATAGAACCAAATATCATATTATGTTAGATAAATGGGGAACACCCTAGTTCTGGGTCAATACCAGCATATAAGTAAACGAGTTAACCCACAACCTACTACAAGTCAATTTTGGGGTCCTTCCAGGTCAACTATCTACTATAAACAATATGCATATACAAGTCTGGGTATACATTATAATTCATGGCAAGGCGGATCCGCATTCTAAGTCAAACTAGCCGACCCCAGTCAAATACAGTGCTATCAGAGACTAACAAAGCTAAACAGGCCAACCGAGTATAATCGGGTTGACTCAATTCTGTCACAACCCTAGCAGGTCATACTAGGGCTTAACTAAGCCCAAAGGTGTCAAAGTTATGACAAGTATACTAAAAGGGTAATGGGGCCCACTACCGGGTTCCGGATACCAAGTCTAGTTATACCTGTCTAAGTCTGAGCTAAGTCTGCCTAATCCTGGACTAAGGTCCAATAATAACATTACCCAACCAGCAATCAACAACAACAACAATACTATCCGACCCTAAATAGGTCATCTGTGGTGTACCACGAAGATAACGGGCCTGGAATGTGTCTGAATAGCCCTATCCGGCCTGGAAGGCCTAAATCACAGCAAACCACCACCACCAAATCTATAATACCAGCGCATAACACCAGCACAATAGCATACATATATCATATATAAGACCAATCTAAGTATAAAGGAAACTTAGCCTACTTGGTTGCCGCCGAATGCCTGGTGGAAGAACCAGCTATACAGTAGCCTTCCCTTTCCAATAGGCCTCTAACTGCTGCCAAGCTACCAAAATAATAAACTACATGTCAAAACATGACTATTGATACCCATATTGCATTAGTTCTGAAAATGTCCGAACAGTCTACGTGGGGCCCACTTGTGGAATCGCAATCCAAAACAGTCACATCGTCCCAAATAGCTCAGTGACCAATAGTCACAAGAGATATCATAATAACTGAGCTCAAACTTAGCTCTAAATCAACACCAACAACAAAAACCACCAACAGTATCTAAAAATATATCGTAAAAACGACGAACTTATCGAAATAATGATAACCAACACTCCCCCAACTCAATCCCAACCTCCACACACAGTTTTATTTCTAATTTTGAGCTTTTAAAAATGATCAATAGTGGTGTATGCAAATAGAGTAGTAGTGTTAAAATGTTTGTTTCAATAAAGAAGACAAGGTATTTACTCTATGTCATACCTTTCCTTGTAGATTCCATATTCAGAAAGAAATATGCAGTAGCATATTGCGAATAGGTTCTATATGTTAGGCTAAGACCACCTCTTCCAGCTCAAACATAAACACATAAAAACATATTTCAATAACATATTTCAATAGTCATCAAATGACTTTTTCTATAAACCCACGTGTAAGTGTGGTGCCACCATCATATATCAATTTCTTTAACCATAAATTATTGTCTTTGTCCCCTCCTACCACTCTTAATTATCTCATTACCTATTTACTCAGGTATTGCATAGATTCGTGATAAAATAAATAAAACTTTTTGAATCTATCATAATTAATAGAAAATTATTTCTAACAAAGCCTCTATAAAATAATAATATTATTCTAATATATTAGATTTACTATCTCCTCTTAAATATATTAATAAATTATAAAACTATTATAAAGTAGTATGGATATATCATAACTAAAGAATTTTATAAATTTCAAAAACATTTTCGAAAGGTAATTAACTATATCTTTTTTACCAAATTCTAATTTAATTTAAATGTTTCACAACACGCTCGGTATAAATAAAATTCTCAAAACGAACTGCCCGAAAATCGAACTGTCAGTCCTAACAAGTCATAATTAACTTGGGGTAGTTATAGGAAAACTCTAAACACCGCGAACGCACGAAAACAAGGAAAATGATCGAAAGGGTCATTACAGATTATTAAAAAATTATGTTAGCTATGAGAGATTTAGCGATAGATTAGCGACGAAGCTCATAACTAATTTCAGTTTTTTTTTTTTTTTTTTTTATATTGGTGAAGGTTATAAAAATCTCTTTGTATTTGTTAAATAGTTTTCTAAATGATTTTCCATTGCAGATGTATCGAACCGTTATAAATTACAACAACAATAACATACCCAGTGTATTCCCACAAAGTGGGGTTATAAATTGCTAAATACAAATTTGAAGGGACTTGGATGGAGATTTGAAAGAATAGTTGCAATAAGTTTGATACTTATAAGAGAGAATTGAGTTGAGTAGAAACTTTGCTTTTAGATTTGATTTGGTTTTTGGTATTTGATTTTGTTAAATTGATTGTGGATTTCTCTAATTTATATTATCCTAACGATAAGAATCTTTTTAGACATTCTACATATTTTTTATATACATTAAAATCTAGAATATTTTTTTTTTCAATTTAATTCTTGTGATATTTGTTTAAGTACATTTAACCTTTAATTTAAGCAATGTTAAAAGTGATTTTAGTCCAATTAATAATAGAAGTTAAAAGAGAAATAAGATTGTTTTCTTTCTCTTATATAAGAAGCCATTGCTGGATCAAAAGGCTTGCAATTCCTTTTTTGTTTTCCCCTTTATGGTGAAGGCTATTCAGAGCCTGTTTGTATGGGCTTATAGCCTATATATAGCCTATGACATACAGGTATTCATAAGTTAAGAATCTTATTAAGGGGTCGTTTGGTTGGGGGTATTGGGATAAATAATCCCGGGATAAAATGTGGGATAATTTTATCCCACGTTTGGTTGGGGGTATTAGGTTGCCTTGGGATTATTTATCCCACCTTTTATTCCTTAGTGATGGGATAAGTTATCCCGAAATAATTTATCCCGGGATAACTTATCCCGAAATAATTTATCCCGGGATAAGTTCTTCCCAACCAAACGACCCCTTAATTTATAATCTTTGACTCATTTTTATTATTTTGGTTTAAAATAAATATTTAAAAATATTTTTTTAATTTTATCCAGACACTATAAAAATGCTTAAAGCTATTATCGCTTAAAAAAATACTTAAAATAAAACAATCCAAACCGGCACCTAGTCTTGCCTCTTGAAGGGCTATTCATTTCACATTTGTAGTAGAGAAAATGCATAAAATCCCCTATGAACTTGTCCAATAAATTTACTTTAGCAATTTAGCTTAAAGGCTGATTTTTTATCCTCGTAATTTCATTTCAAGAGAATTTAACACTAATTTATATTTTTAGCTACGTCCTATAATTAAGCAAACTATAGCTATGACGCCTCATTAATTGCCTAAATGTTAGCTATTTTTTTTTTTTTTTTTTGTGCTTTTAAATTAGAATTACTTTTGAGTTTTGTACTTTTATAATATCTGGGTAAAGATTTAAAAAAGTGCTTCTAAGCATTTATTAAGCCAAAAAAGTAAACTACGTCAACAATCATAAGTTATGAATGGTTAAATCAAAAGTTATAAGTTCATCCCAATAGGGTCTATATTAAATGATATTTTTAACTTTCATACTTAGTCCAAAATAAATAATTTTTACATATCAAGAAGATATTTATAGTTTTTTTTTAAAAAAGAAATACCCTTATTTAAGTAAGTGAATCTTTTACGTAACCAAGAATGCATTGCTACTGTGAAGATTTGTTAACAATACGAGTGTAACATACGTCTGAATTATATTAACTCTTCTCTAATTATACTTCTTTAAATTAATATATTACTATTTTTATATCTTGAGTTTTGGATTTGACTTAGCACGGACAAAATGTAACTAGTATGTTAACTAGAGAGTAACTTTAAAGAGAGGAGTAGAAACTGACGCTAACAACTTGTAGAAGTACAATACTGAAAATAACACAAGTTAAAGTTCCCTAATACATATAGTGCAAAAATATACCTATTAATAGAGCTCATAAAGAATTTGAGATAAAACCACTAGGTAATTTCTTTCAACTGTCCTAACCTTGATAAATAGAGTCATATTGTAATTTCTTTCAACTGTCCTAACCTTGGTAAATAGAGTCATATTGTAACACCCCGTAAATTTCCGAACGTATGTGACTAAGTGACGGAATTAATTGAACATGCAAACGGGGTATATTATGTATACAAAGTGTTGGACTTAAATTCATCTTGGTGAATGGGCTCAAAATTGGCCCAAATTAACAAGAAGACATGGCCCAAAAAGGAACAAAATGACCCATTCCCATTCTTGACCCATGCATTAATGACCAAATAGACACCTAATCTTTAACTTAATATTGGCTAAGGATGATATATATATAGCTCAAAAATCAGATTTTAATCACAAGAGACACCTTGCCATTTCTTGAAATTTTTAGACTTTCCAAGAAGACCAAAGAGAAACCCTTCTCCAAGCCAAGGCAACTACACTTATTTTTCCAAGATCATCACCTTGTAAGTGCTAGTAAGTGTTTATTCATGTGGTTTAATATATTATGTGCATGAGAGATTGTATGGATTGTAATGGTTATGTCTAAAAGTGTTGGTTGGTGCACTTTTGCTTATGTGACACAAGTTGTGTTATTTTGTTGACTTGAATTTGAAAGTGGCCTTGTGGTCTTGAAGGAAGTGAGTTGATGGTTTGGATATCAACATGTATGATGTGGTTATGTCTCTAATTTGATTTCTCTTTATGTGTCATTTTTGGAAATTGTTGTTATGGAAAAAGTGTATGAATTGGTGACATAATGAAAGGAAAATGTGATTTTGGTGATGCTTTTGTGTGTTGCGAGATCATGGTTGTTCATTGGTATTAGGTTGATCAAAAATATGTAAAGGAAAGCTTGGTTATGGCCATGAACCATTTAATGCGAAAAAGGATCCAAAAACGAACCCCGGTGGCCGAATTTGGGCATCCGCCCATGCAGACGGGCACCTGCGGGCGCAGATGCCAATGTAGGTGGCCCTGGAAGTGTACAGAAGGGAACCTCCGGCCACAGGTCACCCACCTTCCCGCACAGGTGGCCCCTCCAGACCCCCCAGGGTCCCGTTTTGCATGTTTTTGTCCCGTAATGATCCCCGAAACCCCTCTAACCTTCTTGGATGCAATTATTAACTTATGAATGACCTTAAAGGAGTACGTTGGAGGTATGGTGAATTATATAAAGTATGGATTGACTTTAATGTGTTGTTGTAAAAGACGTTTATGCGACGTAATGACGTAAACATAACATAGTATTGAAGGGGAGGTGTAAAGTATGATCTTGGTGTGGAATGTTAGTGATTTATGATATCATGGACCTCGGATGTTTCCTAGACCGCCGAGACCGTCATTCTCCTATTACGCAGCAGGCATTCAAGCTCAATTCCGAGGGTTTAGAGGTAGTAATATTGGGCAGAGTAGTAGAATTCGAGGTTCGCAGACCGCGGGATTTTCTCTTCAGCCATGTCAGTAATGTGGACTGTTTCATTTAGGTGAATGCCGACTTGGGTCAAATGTTTGCTTTTGGTGTGGTATGACGGGTCATATGATGAGAGACTGCCCACGAAGAGGTTTGGGTAATGTGGCGCGACCTGCGGGATCAACTGTTGCATCATCATCATCGGTTCCTTCCCTAGGCAGAGGTGTACAGTCTGCAGGTCGTGGTAGAGGTGCTAGAGGAGGAGCTAGTTCCAGTGGAACTCAGAATCGTACGTATGCTCTAGTGGACCGGCAAAATTTGGAGGCTTCTCCTGATGTCGTCACAGGTACATTATCCATATTTTTGTATAATGTATATGCATTGATTGAATCGGGTTCTACATTGTCCTATGTTACTCTATTGATTGCTGCAAAATTTGCAAAGACACCAGAATTATTAATTAAGTCAATTGAAGTATCTACACCGGTTGGTGAATATATTGTTGCAAAAAGAGTATATCGAATTGTGTGGTAACTGTGTGTGGTCATGATACACTGGCCGACCTCATCGAACTAGACATGGTGGATTTTGATGTGATAATGGGGATGGATTGGTTGGCCTCTTGTTATGCCACGGTGGATTTCTGGGCCAAGAAGGCACATTTTTGTTTTCCGCAAGAAAATGTTCTTGAATGGCAGGGTAATGTGGGGGCACCAAGAGGAAAATTTATTTCCTATTTGAAAGCAAGGAAAATGATTGCCAAGGGGTACATATGTCACTTAGTACGAGTTAAAGATAATGAGGTGGAGCCACCAATTCCACAGTCGATTCCAGTGGTCAACGAATTTCTTGATGTATTTCCAGAGGATCTTCCAGGCATACCCCCAGAACGGGAAGTAGAGTTTGGCATTGATGTGATTCCGGGCACTCAGCCGATCTCTATTCCTCCGTATAGAATGGCTCCAGCCGAATTGCGTAAATTGAAGGAGCAATTGAAAGATTTGCTAGACAAGGGATTCATTAGGCCTAGTATGTCTCCGTGGGGTGCACCGGTATTGTTTGTATGAAAGAAAGATGGCTCATTGAGAATGTGCATTGACTATCGGTAATTGAATAAGGTAACGATCAAGAACAAATATCCCCTCCCTCGAATTGATGATTTGTTTGACCAGTTACAGGGCGCCAAGTGTTTTTCAAAGATTGACTTGAGGTCGGGATACCATCAAGTCAGAGTCAAAGAAGAAGATGTACCCAAGACAGCCTTCCGAACACGGTATGGCCATTATGAATTTTTAGTTATGTCATTTGGACTAACAAATGCGCCAACTGTGTTCATGGATTTGATGAATAGGGTGTTTAAGCCATTCCTAGACGTGTTCGTGATGGTATTTATAGATGATATCCTGGTTTATTCAAAGTGACAAGAGGACCATGCTAATCACTTACGGCAGGTGTTACAGATTCTCCGCGAGCGTAAGTTGTATGCAAAGTTCTCTAAATGTGAATTATGGTTGAAATCCGTTGCATTCTTGGGTCACATTGTGTCAGAAGAAGGGATTCGAGTTGATACACAAAAGATTGAAGCAGTGAAAAATTATCCAAGACCTACGACGCCTACAGAGATTTGTAGTTTTCTTGGATTAGCAGGTTATTACCGAAGATTTGTGGAAGGTTTTTCTTCCATTGCTACACCTTTAACGAAGCTTACACATAAGGCAGTTAAATTTTAGTGGAATGATGCGTGTGAGAAAAGCTTCCAAGAGTTTAAAGACAAATTAACCTCCACACCAGTTTTAGTACTTCCCGAAGGTACCGAAGGTACCGAAGGTTATGCAGTATATTGTGATGCTTCCGGGATTGGCCTAGGGTGTGTATTGATGCAGCACGGTAATGTCATAGCATATGCCTCACGACAGTTGCGGCTACATGAGAAAAATTATCCCACACATGATCTTGAATTAGCAGCGGTGGTTTTTGCTTTAAAGATATGGTGTCATTATTTGTATGGAGTTCATGTTGATATCTATGCGGATCACAAAAGTTTGCAATATATCTTTAAGCAGAAGGAACTCAATTTGAGGCAACGAATGTGGTTAGAGCTCTTAAAAGACTATGATATTGATATTCTCTATCACCCAGGCAAAGCAAATGCGGTAGCTGATGCATTGAGCCGCAAGGCAGTAGAAAGTACTAGTGGCCAGTTGACTGAGAAGCAAGAGATAATCAAAGATCTACATCAACTAGCCATCTTGGGAGTTCGCCTTATTGAATCTCCAGATGAAGGGGTTATTGTGCAGAATGCAGCAGAATCCTCCTTAATAATTGAAGTAAAAGAGAAGCAATTTGCGGATTCTATGTTATTGCAGCTGAAGGAGAATGTACAACAGGGTCTGACTGCGGCCTTCGATCTTACACAAGAAGGGATATTTCAATGTCAAGGAAGATTATATGTGCTAGATGTAGATGAGCTGAGAAAATGAATCATGACAGAGGTGCATCACTCGCGCTATTCTATTCATCCGGGTGCTACTAAAATGTACCATGATTTAAAAGAAGTGTATTGGTGGGTAAAAAATATGAAGAAGAACATTGCAGAATTTGTCGCTCAATGTCCGAATTGTCAACAAGTGAAAGTAGAGCATCAGAAACCAGGAGGTTACATGCAATATATCAATCTTCCAGTCTGGAAATGGAATATGATTAATATGGACTTCATCACAGTTTTGCCTCGTACACTGCAGAAGTTTGATTCTATATGGGTTATAGTTGACAGGCTTACCAAGTCAGCACATTTTCTACCATTCAAGACCACCTATACAGCTGAAGATTATGCAAGATAGTATGTGAAAGAGATAGTACGATTGCATGGGATTTCAATCTCCATTATATCAGATAGAGGAGCACAATTTACTGCGCATTTTTGGAGATCTTTCTAGCAAAATTTGGGTACACAGGTGTATCTGAGTACAACTTTTCATCCTCAGACAGATGGACAAGCAGAACGTACTATCCAGACACCTGAAGATATGCTACGAGCATGCACGTTAGATTTTCAAGGCAGTTGGGATGACCATTTGCCTCTTATTGAATTTTCCTACAACAATAGCTATCATTCAAGTATTAAAATGGCACCTTATGAAGCTTTGTACGGAAGGAAATGTAGATCACCAATTGGATGGTTTGAAGCGGGTGAAACTGCTTTACTTGGGCCAGATCTTGTTCATCAGGCTATGGAAAAAGTTAAAGTGATTCAACAGTGATTACAAACGGCCCAGAGTTGACACAAGTCTTATGCTGATGTTAGAAGAAGAGGGCTTGAATTCGCCATAGGTGATTGGGTATTTTTAAAGGTGTCACCGATGAAAGGGGTAATGCGGTTTGGAAAGAAAGGGAAATTGAGTCCACTTTATATAGGCCCATATGAAATTATTAGAAGATTTGGGCAAGTTCCGTATGAGTTGGCGCTACCCCAAGAACTCTCCTCAGTCCATCTAGTATTTCATGTTTCGATGCTTCAAAAGTGCATAGGGGATCCATCTCGTATTGTTCCTGTTAAAGATGTACACGTTACAGAAGATCTTACCTATGAAGAGATACCCATTGCTATCTTGGATAGACAAGTGAAGAGGTTGAGGAATAAAGATGTGGCCTCCATAAAGGTACTTTGGAGGAACCAACAAGTAGAAGAGATCACGTGGAAAGCGGAAGAAAAGATGAAGTCAAAGTATCCGTGTTTGTTTCATCCAAAAGAGCAATAACAAGTAAGTACTTATAAGCATTATGTGTATATGTATATATGTTATCACAAAGAGGCATTTATTGTACTTGAGAAAATGTTGCTAACATTCGAGGACGAATGTTTTTAAGGGGGGAAGGATGTAACACCCCGTAAATTTCTGAACGTATGTGACTAAGTGACGGAATTAATTGAACATGCAATACGGGGTATATTATGTATACAAACTGTTGGACTTAAATTCATCTTGGTGAATGGGCTCAAAATTGGCCCAAATTAACAAGAAGACATGGCCCAAAAAGGAACAAAATGACCCATTCCCATTCTTGACCCATGCATTAATGACCAAATAGACACCTAATCTTTAACTTAATATTGGCTAAGGATGATATATATATAGCTCAAAAATCAGATTTTAATCACAAGAGACACCTTGCCATTTCTTGAAAATTTTATAATTTCCAAGAAGACCAAAAAGAAACCCTTCTCCAAGCCAAGGCAACTACACTTATTTTTCCAAGATCATCACCTTGTAAGTGTTTATTCTTGTGGTTTAATATATTATGTGCATGAGAGATTGTATGGATTGTGATGGTTATGTCTAAAAGTGTTGGTTGGTGCACTTTTTCTTATGTGACACAAGTTGTGTTATTTTGGTGACTTGAATTTGAAAGTGGCCTTGTGGTCTTGAAGGAAGTGAGTTGATGGTTTGAACATCAACATGTATGATGTGGTTATGTGTCACGCCCCGAATCCCATCGAGATATGATTGGCACCCGTAGCCGATAAGGGCCGAGAGAACCAACCTTTGCCTATGTTCAATCATATGCATATCATAATCATAACCACCATTGCATAAGAACATGAAAGACGAATAAAGGAAAACATGGGACATATTTATACATACATATGAAACTTGGCCGTTGAGGCCATCCAGTCAAAACAACATATGTCTTGTACACTGATACACCCACATCCGTCTACAAAAGCCTCTAACAAGAGCATTGACCAAACTGAACCATAAGTTGGGACAAGTCCCCGCTTTACACAATATGTACATCACCAAAACATATATACACTCTGACTCAGAGAAACCCCGAATGAGCTGGAGCTCACCAAAGAACCGCTAACACTGGCAATCTACTGGGGAGGCCTACTGGGACCTGCGCCTGCTGCAAGTAAGGTAAATTCCCCGAGAGGGGTCAGTACGAAATAAGTACTGAGTATGTAAGGCTCAAATGAAACTTTGTAACACAAGAACATACTAATTAACTCAATACAAATGACTAGACAATGTGAGTAAGTCACCATGTTGCATTTTGGGAACCATGTGGATTGCTTTCATTACTTTCATTGCTTTCTTTACATTCAATACTCACTTGTTATTACATATGGCACAATGTACCCGGGCCCTGACTGATCAGTGGGTCTTTTCATATCATATCATCATGTTGGGATCGAGTTGAGCTAGGCTTATTCCCCTAGACTTGCCACCCATACATCAATGCATCGGGATCGGGTCGAGCTAGGCTTATGCCTAGACCTGCCACCAATAAATCCATATCTCGAGATCGAGTCGAGCTAGGCTTACGCCCCTAGACTTGCCA
Source organism: Capsicum rhomboideum (assembly GCA_031232105.1). Lineage (NCBI taxonomy): Eukaryota > Viridiplantae > Streptophyta > Magnoliopsida > Solanales > Solanaceae > Capsicum > Capsicum rhomboideum. Next base: position 158,245,171 of record CP124714.1, read on the forward strand.
CCCGTACTTGCTCATTGACCACATATGCATTACTTTGTTCATTACTTTGAGATTGATACTTTGATAGTCATAACATCATTTGAACTTTGGAACATAACATTGTTGGAAGCCTTGAATCATTAACCAATGAGTGAAAGACATGTGAATAAACATCATGAGAAATATAACATTACTAGCACCATGATACTATTGGAACCATTGGACAATAATCCATGAATAAGAGACACAAGTATAGTTACTATTGGAACATTGGAACATAACCTTATTTTGAGTTTTCGGACCATTAACCAAATAGGATACATGAGATTCACAAATGATCCATGAGTAGGAAATATATGACAATGACTATTGATACACGGATATCGAATACCTTAGTACATTTCGGGATAGGACTAGTGACATGTCAATAGGGACACTATTTGCCGCAGAAAGATACGGACAAAGTAACCTTACATACCTTGGATTCGCAATACGAATATACAACCTTAGATGCGTATACAATAATCCCGCTCCTTCTTTATGTGTCACTCTACAACATAAATACATAACGAAATTCACATTAACCACCAATTACTTTACAAATGCATACCATGTCAATGAGTTACATGTTTGCCTTTAAACATGTCATTTCCCCTTGACAAAACCATTGATCATACTATTATTCCAAAAATTCCATAATATTTCCAACATTGACCAATACATGATAATTGATACATTCTACCACAACACTTCTCCTTTACACTTTCTTATCCATCACACATCACAAATAACCCATCAAATGACCTTAATACAACTCATAACACATATCGGCCAAAATCCCACAATTTCCACTTATAGACAAGAACAAGTTTAATACCAAAAATAACACCATACATGTTCATATTTTGTCCATACCATGCTTTTTCATCAAAGGCACAAGGCCTAATTCAAGTTCAAATTACCAAGATAGCACATCCTTCACCAAAAGCAAAAATACACTTTCATCACCTTGCCAACACAACTAGGATAATATACATAATCTCCCATGCATATAATATGTTAAACCATAATAATAAACACTTACCCAAACTTGAATAGTGATGATCTTCTCCAAAAGTGGACTTAGGGTTTTGAGATCCAAAAGGGGTTTCTTGAAATGTTTTGGAAAAACATAGAAATACATGTGTGTGTATAATGGATAAAATCAGATTTTTGGTCCCTTTTATAAGCTTTTGAGTCCATCCTTAGCCACTCTTTATCATTTAATATAGTGTTCTAGAAGGGCAAATGGAAGAATGGGTTATTTGACCCATTTGGGCCATGTCTTTCTTTCACTTTTGGGCTTTAATTTGGGCCCACTAATACATATCCATTTAACCCATAAATTTCCATGTATTATTCACCATATATCTCATGTTTACATAATTCCATAATGTCACGACAATACTCTCTTAAAAGATTCTCATTCGTCCTTTCGATCGCAAAAATAGGCATTCTAGTCGCCCTTGTTTTCATTGGACATTTTGGATCACTATTCACATTTCATGATTTGATCAAGTAGGAGTATGTAGGAGTGTATTGAAGTGTTTGAAGCTTTAACAGTGCTCAAATAACTCCAAAGAACCAAAAGAAACCATCCAAGAAGCATCGTAGAATTGCGTTTCAAAACGGGTCCGGAAAGGCACAAAATTTGTGCCTTGCGCCACTAGCTGCAAAGCAGGCTGTGGCACAAGTTTTCAGCCTTCTCTGAATCTTCAGACTGCAGGTGGCTTGCTCCACACCCCTGAAATAGGGTAGTGGCGCAAGTTTCAGCACTTTGCTGAATTTTTCGGCCACTAATCCAATGGTTGCTTATCGTCCAATCCCTTATCAAAACACTACAAAATACTTACTTAGTGATCTTAACCATCAAGTAAAAATGACTTAAAGTCACCAAATGAGGTTAGAACATGTGCGGGGCATCACCCAAATGCATCACGAATTCACAAAACATCTCCTACGAAGGTCTAATCGCACATGTTAAGTCCGATATCAAATGTTTCACCAATGACATTATAAAAAACCTTTTCATGGCTTATCAACACCTATGTAGATATGATCCCAAGGTATCAAGTAAGGTTATAAAAGTACGGGGTGTTACATTCTTCCCCCCTTAGAAACATTCATTCTCGAATGTTAACAACATCGTCTTATATACATCAATTGCATCTTTACTTTACGTATACAAATACACATAATGCTCTTAAATACTTACTTGTTATTGTTCCACCTCCGCATTGTGAACTTCTTGGTCCATTTGAAATAGATGGGGATACTTGGATTTCATCATTTCTTCCGCTTCCCATGTAATCTCCTCTACTTGTTAATTTCTCCAAAGGACTTTCACGGAGGCTATGTATTTATTCCTCAATCTCTTTACTTGTCGATCTAGGATAGCAATGGGTACCTCTTCATAAGTGATATCCTCTGTAACTTGAACGTCCTCTACGGGAGCAATACGATATGGATCTCCTATGCATTTTCCAAGCATCGAAACATGAAATACCGGATGGACTGACGAAAGGTCCTGGGGTAGTGCCAAATCATACGTAACTTGCCCAAATCTTCTAATGATTTCATATGGGACTATGTAACGTGGACTCAATTTCCCCCTCTTTCCGAACCGCATTACCCCTTTCATCGGTGACACCTTTAAAAATACCCAATCACCTATGGCGAATTCAAGCCCTCTTCTTCTAACATCGGCATATGACTTGTGACGACTTTGAGACATTTGTAACCATTGTTGGATAACTTTAACTTTCTCCATGGCTTGGTGAACAATATCTGGCCCAAGTAAGGCAGTTTCACCTGCTTCGAATTATCCGATTGGTGATCTACATTTCCTTCCATACAAGGCTTCATAAGGTGCCATTTTAATACTTGAATGATAGCTATTGTTATACGCAAATTCAATAAGAGGCAAATGGTCATCCCAACTGCCTTGAAAATCTAACGCACAAGCTCGTAGCATATCTTCAAGTGTCTGTATAGTACGTTCTGCTTGTCCATCAGTCTGAGGATGGAAAGCCGTACTCAAATTCACCTGAGTGCCCAAACTCCACTGAAAAGATTTCCAAAAGTGTGCTCTGAACTGTGCTCCTCTGTCTGATATAATAGAAAGTGGAATACCATGCAATCGTACTATCTCTTTCACATACAACTTTGCATAATCCTCAGCTGTATAGGTCGTCTTAACCGATAGAAAATGCACTGATTTAGTAAGTCGGTCCACTATGACCCATATAGAATCAAACTTCTACAATGTACGAGGCAAACCTGTAATGAAATCCATATTAATCATCTCCCACTTCCAGACTGGAAGATTGATACATTGCATGTAACCTCCCAGTTTCTGATGTTCCACTTTCACTTGTTGACAATTCGGGCATTGCGCGACAAATTCTGCAATGTTCTTTTTCATGTTGCCCCACCAATACACTTCTTTCAATTCATGGTACATTTTAGTAGCACCCGAGTGAATGGAATAACGCGAATGATGCGCCTCTGTCATTATTCGTGTCCTCAGTTCATCTACGTCCGGTACTCATAACCTCCCTTGACATTGAAGTGCCCCTTCCAGTGTAACATCAAATGCCTTGGTCAGATTTTGCTGCACATTTTCCTTTAGCTGCAATAAAATAGAATCCGCAAATTGCTTCTCTTTCACTTCAGCTATCAGAGAGGATTCTACTGCATTCTGCACGATAACGCTATCATCTGAGGATTCAATAAGACGAACTCCCAAGCTGGCTAATTGATTCAAATCTTTGATTATCTCATGCTTTGCATTCAACTGATCAGTAGTGCTTTCTACTGCCTTACGGCTCAATGCATCAGCTACTACATTTGCTTTGCTTGGGTGATAAAGAATATCAATGTCATAGTCTTTTAAAAGCTCTAGCCACCTTCGTTGCCTCAAATTGAGTTCCTTTTGCTTAAAAAGATATTGCAAGCTTTTGTGATCCATATAGATGTCAACAAGAACCCCATATAAATAATGACGCCATATCTTTAAAGCAAAAACTACCGCTACCAATTCAAGATCATGTGTAGGATAGTTTTTCTCATGTGACCGCAACTGTCGTGAGGCATATGCTATCACCCTACCATGCTGCATCAACACACATCCGAGACCAATCTCGGAAGCATCACAATACACTGCATAGCCCTCTGTGCCTTTAGGAAGTACTAACACTGGTGTGGAAGTCAACTTATCTTTCAATTTTTGAAACCCTCTTTCACATGCATCATTCTATTGAAACTTAATTGCCTTGTGAGTTAACTTTGTTAATGGTGCTGCAATAAAAGCAAACCCTTCCACAAATCTCCGGTAATAACCTGCCAAACCCAGAAAACTGCGAATCTCTGTGGGTGTCGTAGGCCTCGGCCAATTTTTCACTGCTTCTATCTTCCGTATATCAACCTGGATCCCTTCATCTGACACAATGTGACCTAAGAATGCAACTGATTTTAACCAAAATTCACATTTGGAGAATTTTGCATACAACTTTCGCTCACGGAGGATTTGCAACACTTGCCGTAAATGATTAGCATGGTCTTCTGGTGATCTTGAATAGACAAGGATGTCATCTATAAATACCGTGACGAACACGTCCAGAAATGGCTTAAACACCCTATTCATCAAATCCATAACCACAGCTGGTGCATTTGTTAGGCCAAATGACATAACCAAAAATTCATAATGACCATACCTTGTTCGAAAAGCTGTCTTGGGCACATCTTCTTCTCTAACTCTGACTTGATGGTAACCCGACCTCAAGTCAATTTTCGAAAAACATTTGGCACCCTGTAACTGATCAAACAAATCATCAATTCGAGGAAGGGGATATTTGTTCTTGATTGTTACTTTATTCAGTTGCCGATAGTCGATGTACATTCTCAAGGTGCCATCTTTCTTTCGCACAAATAATACTGGTGCACCCCATGGGGACATACTAGGCCTAATGAAGCCTTTGTCCAGCAAATCTTTCAACTGCTCTTTCAATTCACGCAGTTCCGCTGGAGCCATTCTATATGGAGGAATAAAAATGGGCTGAGTGCCCGGAATCACATCAATGCCAAATTCTACTTTCAGTTCTGGGGGTAAACCTGGAAGATCCTCTGGAAATACATCAAGAAATTCATTGACTACCGGTACTGACTGTGGAGTTAATGGTTCCACATCATTATCTTTCACTCGTACCAAGTGACATATATAACCTTTAGCAATCATTTTTCTAGCTTTCAAATAGGAAATAAACCTTCCTCGTGGTGCCCCTACATTACCTTGCCATTCTAGAACATTTTCTTGCGGAAAACCAAAGTGTACCTTCTTGGCCCGACAATCTACCGTAGCATAACAAGAGGCCAACCAATCCATTCCCATAATCACATTAAAATCCACCATGTCTAGTTCAATGAGATCGGCCAATGTATCATGACCACACACAGTTACCACTCAGTGACGATATACCCTCTTTGCAATAATATATTCACCAACCAGTGTAGACACTTCAATGGATTTAATTAATAATTCTGGTGCCTTTGTAAATTTCGCAGCAATCAATGGGGTAACATAGGAAAATGTAGAACCTGGGTCAATTAATGCATATACATTATGTGAGAATATGGATAATGTACCTGTGACAACATCAGGGGAAGCCTCTGAATTCTGGCGGTCCACTAAAGCATAAGTACGATTCTGGACCCCGCTAGTACTGGCTCCTCCTCTGACACCTCTACCACGACCAATAGGCTGCACCTCTCGGCCCTGTGAAGGAACCGATGCTGATGATGCAACAGCCGACCCAGCTGGTCGTGCTATACCACCCATGCTCCGCTGTGAACACTCTCTCGCTATATGCCTCGGCATACCACACCAAAAGCAGACATTCGTCGCTGTCCGACATGTGCTTGAATGAATACGCCCGCAGTGCTGACACTGCTGACGATGGAAACCTGCTGCCTGTGATCCATGAACCCCACTACTCTGCCCAGATGAACCACCTCTAAACCCTCGAGACTGAGAATAAGCACTCCCTGTGGAATAAGAGAACGACGGTCTAGGTGGTCTAGGAAATATCCAGGGCCTAGATCCTCCTTGGGACATCACAGGTGGTCCCATAGGTCTAGCCCTTTTGGACTGTCCCCTATCAAATTCATGTACCCTTCATCTCTGTCTCTGATCTTCCATTTTCTGGGCGAAAGCTTGTATTCGATCAATGTCCATGTCCCTATTCAAGGCCGCAATAGTGCAATCTCTTACCAAATATGGTTCTAGTCTATCCACGTATCTATGGACCCTGTCTGTCATTGTAGCCACAACATTTGGCGCATATCGAGCCAAGGAATTAAATTGCAAGCTATATTCTCTGACACTCAAATTTCCTTGACGGAGATTTAGGAACTGATCCGCACGTGCCTCACGGATCTCATAGGGTAAGTAATGATCAAGGAAAACCACTTTAAACTCTTCCCAAGTAGGTGGGGTTGCATCAATATCACGGGATTTCTTCCAATCCTCGTACCACAATATTGCTTCTCCTTTCAACCTATACGCAGCAAGTTCAACCATCTCTACCCCTGTCACATGCATAACTTCCAAATCCCTCTGAATTTGATCCACGAAGTCCTATGGATCTTCTTTTGGATCTGCCCCTGTGAAAATAGAAGGGTCCAATTTGAGGAAATCCTGTGTTCTGCGACTGGCTACTCCAGCCGCATCATTATCATGTGTCATTGGACTAGCTCGTCCTTGACTCTGGGCTGCCACTAACTGTGTTAACATCTGAACTGCATTCCTAAGATCCTGGTCTGTGGCATTCGTCGGTGGTTCCACGGGCACTTCCCTTCTTCTTGGCTCTTCTGGAGCTGAAGAAGTAGAAGAAGCTCGCGTTGCAAACTCAGTTTCAGCCCCACCTTGATCAACTTGTTCAGGTGGTGGTCTACTTGTTCCCTCTCCAACAATTCTATCTATCAGCTTACTTTTACCTTTTCCTCTTCCTCTTCTAGTGTTCGGCATTTTGACTATACCAAAGAAAAATAATTACCAAGATCAGATACAATGCAACTGACAACATTGGCTCTATTGCACGATCTAGAATGAAGAAAAGAAACGACATCCTAAATGTCCCGTAGCCTCCTACTTATAAATGTGGTGCACAACACATCGATAAGTAAGACTCTACTCAGACACGGCTTTGTAGACATCCTTAGACCGACCTGCTCTGATACCACTTTTATCACGCCCTGAATCCCATCGATACATGATTGGCACCCGTAGCCGATAAGGCCCGAGAGAACCAACCTTTGCCTATGTTCAATCATATGCATATCATAATCATAACCACCATTGCATAAGAACATGAAAGTCGAATAAAGGAAAACATGGGACATATTTATACATACATATGAAACTTGGCCGTTGAGGCCATCCAGTCAAAACAACATATGTCTTGTACACTGATACACCCACATCCATCTACAAAAGCCTCTAACAAGAGCATTGACCAAACTGAACCATAAGTCGGGATAAGTCCCCGCTTTACACAATATGTACATCACCAAAACATATATACACTCTGACTCAGAGAAACCCCGAATGAGCTGGAGCTCACCAAAGAACCGCTAACACTGGCAATCTACTGGAGAGGCCTATTGGGACCTGCGCCTGCAGCAAGTAAGGTAAATTCCCCGAGAGGGGTCAGTACGAAATAAGTACTGAGTATGTAAGACTCAAATGAAACTTTGTAACACAAGAACATACTAATGAACTCAATACAAATGACTAGACAATGTGAGTAAGTCACCATGTTGCATTTTGGGAACCATGTGGATTGCTTTCATTACTTTCGTTGCTTTCTTTACATTCAATACTCACTTGTTATTACATATGTCACAATGTACCCGGGCCCCGACTGAACAGTGGGTCTTTTCATATCATATCATCGTGTTGGGATCGAGTCGAGCTAGGCTTATGCCCCTAGACTTGCCACCCATACATCAATGCATCGGGATTGGGTCGAGCTAGGCTTATGCCCCTAGACCTGCCACCCATAAATCCATATCTCGGGATCGAGTCGAGCTAGGCTTACGCCCCTAGACTTGCCACCCGTACTTGCTCATTAACCACATATGCATTACTTTGTTCATTACTTTGAGATTGATACTTTGAAAGTCATAACATCATTTGAACTTTGGAACATAACATTGTTGGAAGCCTTGAATCATTAACCAATGAGTGAAAGACATGTGAATAAACATCATGAGAAATATAACATTACTAGCACCATGATACTATTGGAACCATTGGACAATAATCCATGAATAAGAGACACAAGTATAGTTACTATTGGAACATTGGAACATAACCTTATTTTGAGTTTTCGGACCATTAACCAAATAGGATACATGAGATTCACAAATGATCCATGAGTAGGAAATATATGACAATGACTATTGATACACGGATATCGAATACCTTAGTACATTTCGGGATAGGACTAGTGACATGTCAATAGGGACACTATTTGCCGCAGAAAGATACGGACAAAGTAACCTTACATACCTTGGATTCGCAATACGAATATACAACCTTAGATGCGTATACAATAATCCCGCTCCTTCTTTATGTGTCACTCTACAACATAAATACATAACGAAATTCACATTAACCACCAATTACTTTACAAATGCATACCATGTCAATGAGTTACATGTTTGCCTTTAAACATGTCATTTCCCCTTGACAAAACCATTGATCATACTATTATTCCAAAAATTCCATAATATTTCCAACATTGACCAATACATGATAATTGATACATTCTACCACAACACTTCTCCTTTACACTTTCTTATCCATCACACATCACAAATAACCCATCAAATGACCTTAATACAACTCATAACACATATCGGCCAAAATCCCACAATTTCCACTTATAGACAAGAACAAGTTTAATACCAAAAATAACACCATACATGTTCATATTTTGTCCATACCATGCTTTTTCATCAAAGGCACAAGGCCTAATTCAAGTTCAAATTACCAAGATAGCACATCCTTCACCAAAAGCAAAAATACACTTTCATCACCTTGCCAACACAACTAGGATAATATACATAATCTCCCATGCATATAATATGTTAAACCATAATAATAAACACTTACCCAAACTTGAATAGTGATGATCTTCTCCAAAAGTGGACTTAGGGTTTTGAGATCCAAAAGGGGTTTCTTGAAATGTTTTGGAAAAACATAGAAATACATGTGTGTGTATAATGGATAAAATCAGATTTTTGGTCCCTTTTATAAGCTTTTGAGTCCATCCTTAGCCACTCTTTATCATTTAATATAGTGTTCTAGAAGGGCAAATGGAAGAATGGGTTATTTGACCCATTTGGGCCATGTCTTTCTTTCACTTTTGGGCTTTAATTTGGGCCCACTAATACATATCCATTTAACCCATAAATTTCCATGTATTATTCACCATATATCTCATGTTTACATAATTCCATAATGTCACGACAATACTCTCTTAAAAGATTCTCATTCGTCCTTTCGATCGCAAAAATAGGCATTCTAGTCGCCCTTGTTTTCATTGGACATTTTGGATCACTATTCACATTTCATGATTTGATCAAGTAGGAGTATGTAGGAGTGTATTGAAGTGTTTGAAGCTTTAACAGTGCTCAAATAACTCCAAAGAACCAAAAGAAACCATCCAAGAAGCATCGTAGAATTGCGTTTCAAAACGGGTCCGGAAAGGCACAAAATTTGTGCCTTGCGCCACTAGCTGCAAAGCAGGCTGTGGCACAAGTTTTCAGCCTTCTCTGAATCTTCAGACTGCAGGTGGCTTGCTCCACACCCCTGAAATAGGGTAGTGGCGCAAGTTTCAGCACTTTGCTGAATTTTTCGGCCACTAATCCAATGGTTGCTTATCGTCCAATCCCTTATCAAAACACTACAAAATACTTACTTAGTGATCTTAACCATCAAGTAAAAATGACTTAAAGTCACCAAATGAGGTTAGAACATGTGCGGGGCATCACCCAAATGCATCACGAATTCACAAAACATCTCCTACGAAGGTCTAATCGCACATGTTAAGTCCGATATCAAATGTTTCACCAATGACATTATAAAAAACCTTTTCATGGCTTATCAACACCTATGTAGATATGATCCCAAGGTATCAAGTAAGGTTATAAAAGTACGGGGTGTTACATTCTTCCCCCCTTAGAAACATTCATTCTCGAATGTTAACAACATCGTCTTATATACATCAATTGCATCTTTACTTTACGTATACAAATACACATAATGCTCTTAAATACTTACTTGTTATTGTTCCACCTCCGCATTGTGAACTTCTTGGTCCATTTGAAATAGATGGGGATACTTGGATTTCATCATTTCTTCCGCTTCCCATGTAATCTCCTCTACTTGTTAATTTCTCCAAAGGACTTTCACGGAGGCTATGTATTTATTCCTCAATCTCTTTACTTGTCGATCTAGGATAGCAATGGGTACCTCTTCATAAGTGATATCCTCTGTAACTTGAACGTCCTCTACGGGAGCAATACGATATGGATCTCCTATGCATTTTCCAAGCATCGAAACATGAAATACCGGATGGACTGACGAAAGGTCCTGGGGTAGTGCCAAATCATACGTAACTTGCCCAAATCTTCTAATGATTTCATATGGGACTATGTAACGTGGACTCAATTTCCCCCTCTTTCCGAACCGCATTACCCCTTTCATCGGTGACACCTTTAAAAATACCCAATCACCTATGGCGAATTCAAGCCCTCTTCTTCTAACATCGGCATATGACTTGTGACGACTTTGAGACATTTGTAACCATTGTTGGATAACTTTAACTTTCTCCATGGCTTGGTGAACAATATCTGGCCCAAGTAAGGCAGTTTCACCTGCTTCGAATTATCCGATTGGTGATCTACATTTCCTTCCATACAAGGCTTCATAAGGTGCCATTTTAATACTTGAATGATAGCTATTGTTATACGCAAATTCAATAAGAGGCAAATGGTCATCCCAACTGCCTTGAAAATCTAACGCACAAGCTCGTAGCATATCTTCAAGTGTCTGTATAGTACGTTCTGCTTGTCCATCAGTCTGAGGATGGAAAGCCGTACTCAAATTCACCTGAGTGCCCAAACTCCACTGAAAAGATTTCCAAAAGTGTGCTCTGAACTGTGCTCCTCTGTCTGATATAATAGAAAGTGGAATACCATGCAATCGTACTATCTCTTTCACATACAACTTTGCATAATCCTCAGCTGTATAGGTCGTCTTAACCGATAGAAAATGCACTGATTTAGTAAGTCGGTCCACTATGACCCATATAGAATCAAACTTCTACAATGTACGAGGCAAACCTGTAATGAAATCCATATTAATCATCTCCCACTTCCAGACTGGAAGATTGATACATTGCATGTAACCTCCCAGTTTCTGATGTTCCACTTTCACTTGTTGACAATTCGGGCATTGCGCGACAAATTCTGCAATGTTCTTTTTCATGTTGCCCCACCAATACACTTCTTTCAATTCATGGTACATTTTAGTAGCACCCGAGTGAATGGAATAACGCGAATGATGCGCCTCTGTCATTATTCGTGTCCTCAGTTCATCTACGTCCGGTACTCATAACCTCCCTTGACATTGAAGTGCCCCTTCCAGTGTAACATCAAATGCCTTGGTCAGATTTTGCTGCACATTTTCCTTTAGCTGCAATAAAATAGAATCCGCAAATTGCTTCTCTTTCACTTCAGCTATCAGAGAGGATTCTACTGCATTCTGCACGATAACGCTATCATCTGAGGATTCAATAAGACGAACTCCCAAGCTGGCTAATTGATTCAAATCTTTGATTATCTCATGCTTTGCATTCAACTGATCAGTAGTGCTTTCTACTGCCTTACGGCTCAATGCATCAGCTACTACATTTGCTTTGCTTGGGTGATAAAGAATATCAATGTCATAGTCTTTTAAAAGCTCTAGCCACCTTCGTTGCCTCAAATTGAGTTCCTTTTGCTTAAAAAGATATTGCAAGCTTTTGTGATCCATATAGATGTCAACAAGAACCCCATATAAATAATGACGCCATATCTTTAAAGCAAAAACTACCGCTACCAATTCAAGATCATGTGTAGGATAGTTTTTCTCATGTGACCGCAACTGTCGTGAGGCATATGCTATCACCCTACCATGCTGCATCAACACACATCCGAGACCAATCTCGGAAGCATCACAATACACTGCATAGCCCTCTGTGCCTTTAGGAAGTACTAACACTGGTGTGGAAGTCAACTTATCTTTCAATTTTTGAAACCCTCTTTCACATGCATCATTCTATTGAAACTTAATTGCCTTGTGAGTTAACTTTGTTAATGGTGCTGCAATAAAAGCAAACCCTTCCACAAATCTCCGGTAATAACCTGCCAAACCCAGAAAACTGCGAATCTCTGTGGGTGTCGTAGGCCTCGGCCAATTTTTCACTGCTTCTATCTTCCGTATATCAACCTGGATCCCTTCATCTGACACAATGTGACCTAAGAATGCAACTGATTTTAACCAAAATTCACATTTGGAGAATTTTGCATACAACTTTCGCTCACGGAGGATTTGCAACACTTGCCGTAAATGATTAGCATGGTCTTCTGGTGATCTTGAATAGACAAGGATGTCATCTATAAATACCGTGACGAACACGTCCAGAAATGGCTTAAACACCCTATTCATCAAATCCATAACCACAGCTGGTGCATTTGTTAGGCCAAATGACATAACCAAAAATTCATAATGACCATACCTTGTTCGAAAAGCTGTCTTGGGCACATCTTCTTCTCTAACTCTGACTTGATGGTAACCCGACCTCAAGTCAATTTTCGAAAAACATTTGGCACCCTGTAACTGATCAAACAAATCATCAATTCGAGGAAGGGGATATTTGTTCTTGATTGTTACTTTATTCAGTTGCCGATAGTCGATGTACATTCTCAAGGTGCCATCTTTCTTTCGCACAAATAATACTGGTGCACCCCATGGGGACATACTAGGCCTAATGAAGCCTTTGTCCAGCAAATCTTTCAACTGCTCTTTCAATTCACGCAGTTCCGCTGGAGCCATTCTATATGGAGGAATAAAAATGGGCTGAGTGCCCGGAATCACATCAATGCCAAATTCTACTTTCAGTTCTGGGGGTAAACCTGGAAGATCCTCTGGAAATACATCAAGAAATTCATTGACTACCGGTACTGACTGTGGAGTTAATGGTTCCACATCATTATCTTTCACTCGTACCAAGTGACATATATAACCTTTAGCAATCATTTTTCTAGCTTTCAAATAGGAAATAAACCTTCCTCGTGGTGCCCCTACATTACCTTGCCATTCTAGAACATTTTCTTGCGGAAAACCAAAGTGTACCTTCTTGGCCCGACAATCTACCATAGCATAACAAGAGGCCAACCAATCCATTCCCATAATCACATTAAAATCCACCATGTCTAGTTCAATGAGATCGGCCAATGTATCATGACCACACACAGTTACCACTCAGTGACGATATACCCTCTTTGCAATAATATATTCACCAACCAGTGTAGACACTTCAATGGATTTAATTAATAATTCTGGTGCCTTTGTAAATTTCGCAGCAATCAATGGGGTAACATAGGAAAATGTAGAACCTGGGTCAATTAATGCATATACATTATGTGAGAATATGGATAATGTACCTGTGACAACATCAGGGGAAGCCTCTGAATTCTGGCGGTCCACTAAAGTATAAGTACGATTCTGGACCCCGCTAGTACTGGCTCCTCCTCTGACACCTCTACCACGACCAATAGGCTGCACCTCTCGGCCCTGTGAAGGAACCGATGCTGATGATGCAACAGCCGACCCAGCTGGTCGTGCTATACCACCCATGCTCCGCTGTGAACACTCTCTCGCTATATGCCTCGGCATACCACACCAAAAGCAGACATTCGTCGCTGTCCGACATGTGCTTGAATGAATACGCCCGCAGTGCTGACACTGCTGACGATGGAAACCTGCTGCCTGTGATCCATGAACCCCACTACTCTGCCCAGATGAACCACCTCTAAACCCTCGAGACTGAGAATAAGCACTCCCTGTGGAATAAGAGAACGACGGTCTAGGTGGTCTAGGAAATATCCAGGGCCTAGATCCTCCTTGGGACATCACAGGTGGTCCCATAGGTCTAGCCCTTTTGGACTGTCCCCTATCAAATTCATGTACCCTTCATCTCTGTCTCTGATCTTCCATTTTCTGGGCGAAAGCTTGTATTCGATCAATGTCCATGTCCCTATTCAAGGCCGCAATAGTGCAATCTCTTACCAAATATGGTTCTAGTCTATCCACGTATCTATGGACCCTGTCTGTCATTGTAGCCACAACATTTGGCGCATATCGAGCCAAGGAATTAAATTGCAAGCTATATTCTCTGACACTCAAATTTCCTTGACGGAGATTTAGGAACTGATCCGCACGTGCCTCACGGATCTCATAGGGTAAGTAATGATCAAGGAAAACCACTTTAAACTCTTCCCAAGTAGGTGGGGTTGCATCAATATCACGGGATTTCTTCCAATCCTCGTACCACAATATTGCTTCTCCTTTCAACCTATACGCAGCAAGTTCAACCATCTCTACCCCTGTCACATGCATAACTTCCAAATCCCTCTGAATTTGATCCACGAAGTCCTATGGATCTTCTTTTGGATCTGCCCCTGTGAAAATAGAAGGGTCCAATTTGAGGAAATCCTGTGTTCTGCGACTGGCTACTCCAGCCGCATCATTATCATGTGTCATTGGACTAGCTCGTCCTTGACTCTGGGCTGCCACTAACTGTGTTAACATCTGAACTGCATTCCTAAGATCCTGGTCTGTGGCATTCGTCGGTGGTTCCACGGGCACTTCCCTTCTTCTTGGCTCTTCTGGAGCTGAAGAAGTAGAAGAAGCTCGCGTTGCAAACTCAGTTTCAGCCCCACCTTGATCAACTTGTTCAGGTGGTGGTCTACTTGTTCCCTCTCCAACAATTCTATCTATCAGCTTACTTTTACCTTTTCCTCTTCCTCTTCTAGTGTTCGGCATTTTGACTATACCAAAGAAAAATAATTACCAAGATCAGATACAATGCAACTGACAACATTGGCTCTATTGCACGATCTAGAATGAAGAAAAGAAACGACATCCTAAATGTCCCGTAGCCTCCTACTTATAAATGTGGTGCACAACACATCGATAAGTAAGACTCTACTCAGACACGGCTTTGTAGACATCCTTAGACCGACCTGCTCTGATACCACTTTTATCACGCCCTGAATCCCATCGATACATGATTGGCACCCGTAGCCGATAAGGCCCGAGAGAACCAACCTTTGCCTATGTTCAATCATATGCATATCATAATCATAACCACCATTGCATAAGAACATGAAAGTCGAATAAAGGAAAACATGGGACATATTTATACATACATATGAAACTTGGCCGTTGAGGCCATCCAGTCAAAACAACATATGTCTTGTACACTGATACACCCACATCCATCTACAAAAGCCTCTAACAAGAGCATTGACCAAACTGAACCATAAGTCGGGATAAGTCCCCGCTTTACACAATATGTACATCACCAAAACATATATACACTCTGACTCAGAGAAACCCCGAATGAGCTGGAGCTCACCAAAGAACCGCTAACACTGGCAATCTACTGGAGAGGCCTATTGGGACCTGCGCCTGCAGCAAGTAAGGTAAATTCCCCGAGAGGGGTCAGTACGAAATAAGTACTGAGTATGTAAGACTCAAATGAAACTTTGTAACACAAGAACATACTAATGAACTCAATACAAATGACTAGACAATGTGAGTAAGTCACCATGTTGCATTTTGGGAACCATGTGGATTGCTTTCATTACTTTCGTTGCTTTCTTTACATTCAATACTCACTTGTTATTACATATGTCACAATGTACCCGGGCCCCGACTGAACAGTGGGTCTTTTCATATCATATCATCGTGTTGGGATCGAGTCGAGCTAGGCTTATGCCCCTAGACTTGCCACCCATACATCAATGCATCGGGATTGGGTCGAGCTAGGCTTATGCCCCTAGACCTGCCACCCATAAATCCATATCTCGGGATCGAGTCGAGCTAGGCTTACGCCCCTAGACTTGCCACCCGTACTTGCTCATTAACCACATATGCATTACTTTGTTCATTACTTTGAGATTGATACTTTGAAAGTCATAACATCATTTGAACTTTGGAACATAACATTGTTGGAAGCCTTGAATCATTAACCAATGAGTGAAAGACATGTGAATAAACATCATGAGAAATATAACATTACTAGCACCATGATACCATTGGAACCATTGGAACCATTGGACAATAATCCATGAATAAGAGACACAAGTATAGTTACTATTGGAACATTGGAACATAACCTTATTTTGAGCTTTCGGACCATTAACCAAATAGGATACATGAGATTCACAAATGATCCATGAGTAGGAAATATATGACAATGACTATTGATACACGGATATCGGATACCTTAGCACATTTCGGGATAGGACTAGTGACATGTCAATAGGGACACTATTTGCCGCAGAAAGATACGGACAAAGTAACCTTACATACCTTGGATTCGCAATACGAATATACAACCTTAGATGCGTATACAATAATCCCGCTCCTTCTTTATGTGTCACTCTACAACATAAATACATAACGAAATTCACATTAACCACCAATTACTTTACAAATGCATACCATGTCAATGAGTTACATGTTTGCCTTTAAACATGTCATTTCCCCTTGACAAAACCATTGATCATACTATTATTCCAAAAATTCCATAATATTTTCAACATTGACCAATACATGATAATTGATACATTCTACCACAACACTTCTCCTTTACACTTTCTTATCCATCACACATCACAAATAACCCATCAAATGACCTTAATACAACTCATAACACATATCGGCCAAAATCCCACAATTTCCACTTATAGACAAGAACAAGTTTAATACCAAAAATAACACCATACATGTTCATATTTTGTCCATACCATGCTTTTTCATCAAAGGCACAAGGCCTAATTCAAGTTCAAATTACCAAGATAGCACATCCTTCACCAAAAGCAAAAATACACTTTCATCACCTTGCCAACACAACTAGGATAATATACATAATCTCCCATGCATATAATATGTTAAACCATAATAATAAACACTTACCCAAACTTGAATAGTGATGATCTTCTCCAAAAGTGGACTTAGGGTTTTGAGATCCAAAAGGGGTTTCTTGAAATGTTTTGGAAAAACATAGAAATACATGTGTGTGTATAATGGATAAAATCAGATTTTTGGTCCCTTTTATAAGCTTTTGAGTCCATCCTTAGCCACTCTTTATCATTTAATATAGTGTTCTAGAAGGGCAAATGGAAGAATGGGTTATTTGACCCATTTGGGCCATGTCTTTCTTTCACTTTTGGGCTTTAATTTGGGCCCACTAATACATATCCATTTAACCCATAAATTTCCATGTATTATTCACCATATATCTCATGTTTACATAATTCCATAATGTCACGACAATACTCTCTTAAAAGATTCTCATTCGTCCTTTCGATCGCAAAAATAGGCATTCTAGTCGCCCTTGTTTTCATTGGACATTTTGGATCACTATTCACATTTCATGATTTGATCAAGTAGGAGTATGTAGGAGTGTATTGAAGTGTTTGAAGCTTTAACAGTGCTCAAATAACTCCAAAGAACCAAAAGAAACCATCCAAGAAGCATCGTAGAATTGCGTTTCAAAACGGGTCCGGAAAGGCACAAAATTTGTGCCTTGCGCCACTAGCTGCAAAGCAGGCTGTGGCACAAGTTTTCAGCCTTCTCTGAATCTTCAGACTGCAGGTGGCTTGCTCCACACCCCTGAAATAGGGTAGTGGCGCAAGTTTCAGCACTTTGCTGAATTTTTCGGCCACTAATCCAATGGTTGCTTATCGTCCAATCCCTTATCAAAACACTACAAAATACTTACTTAGTGATCTTAACCATCAAGTAAAAATGACTTAAAGTCACCAAATGAGGTTAGAACATGTGCGGGGCATCACCCAAATGCATCACGAATTCACAAAACATCTCCTACGAAGGTCTAATCGCACATGTTAAGTCCGATATCAAATGTTTCACCAATGACATTATAAAAAACCTTTTCATGGCTTATCAACACCTATGTAGATATGATCCCAAGGTATCAAGTAAGGTTATAAAAGTACGGGGTGTTACATTCTTCCCCCCTTAGAAACATTCATTCTCGAATGTTAACAACATCGTCTTATATACATCAATTGCATCTTTACTTTACGTATACAAATACACATAATGCTCTTAAATACTTACTTGTTATTGTTCCACCTCCGCATTGTGAACTTCTTGGTCCATTTGAAATAGATGGGGATACTTGGATTTCATCATTTCTTCCGCTTCCCATGTAATCTCCTCTACTTGTTAATTTCTCCAAAGGACTTTCACGGAGGCTATGTATTTATTCCTCAATCTCTTTACTTGTCGATCTAGGATAGCAATGGGTACCTCTTCATAAGTGATATCCTCTGTAACTTGAACGTCCTCTACGGGAGCAATACGATATGGATCTCCTATGCATTTTCCAAGCATCGAAACATGAAATACCGGATGGACTGACGAAAGGTCCTGGGGTAGTGCCAAATCATACGTAACTTGCCCAAATCTTCTAATGATTTCATATGGGACTATGTAACGTGGACTCAATTTCCCCCTCTTTCCGAACCGCATTACCCCTTTCATCGGTGACACCTTTAAAAATACCCAATCACCTATGGCGAATTCAAGCCCTCTTCTTCTAACATCGGCATATGACTTGTGACGACTTTGAGACATTTGTAACCATTGTTGGATAACTTTAACTTTCTCCATGGCTTGGTGAACAATATCTGGCCCAAGTAAGGCAGTTTCACCTGCTTCGAAT
This sequence comes from Capsicum rhomboideum, assembly GCA_031232105.1. Classification (NCBI taxonomy): domain Eukaryota; kingdom Viridiplantae; phylum Streptophyta; class Magnoliopsida; order Solanales; family Solanaceae; genus Capsicum; species Capsicum rhomboideum. The sequence goes on from CP124714.1 coordinate 158,264,280, forward strand.
TATCCGATTGGTGATCTACATTTCCTTCCATACAAGGCTTCATAAGGTGCCATTTTAATACTTGAATGATAGCTATTGTTATACGCAAATTCAATAAGAGGCAAATGGTCATCCCAACTGCCTTGAAAATCTAACGCACAAGCTCGTAGCATATCTTCAAGTGTCTGTATAGTACGTTCTGCTTGTCCATCAGTCTGAGGATGGAAAGCCGTACTCAAATTCACCTGAGTGCCCAAACTCCACTGAAAAGATTTCCAAAAGTGTGCTCTGAACTGTGCTCCTCTGTCTGATATAATAGAAAGTGGAATACCATGCAATCGTACTATCTCTTTCACATACAACTTTGCATAATCCTCAGCTGTATAGGTCGTCTTAACCGATAGAAAATGCACTGATTTAGTAAGTCGGTCCACTATGACCCATATAGAATCAAACTTCTACAATGTACGAGGCAAACCTGTAATGAAATCCATATTAATCATCTCCCACTTCCAGACTGGAAGATTGATACATTGCATGTAACCTCCCAGTTTCTGATGTTCCACTTTCACTTGTTGACAATTCGGGCATTGCGCGACAAATTCTGCAATGTTCTTTTTCATGTTGCCCCACCAATACACTTCTTTCAATTCATGGTACATTTTAGTAGCACCCGAGTGAATGGAATAACGCGAATGATGCGCCTCTGTCATTATTCGTGTCCTCAGTTCATCTACGTCCGGTACTCATAACCTCCCTTGACATTGAAGTGCCCCTTCCAGTGTAACATCAAATGCCTTGGTCAGATTTTGCTGCACATTTTCCTTTAGCTGCAATAAAATAGAATCCGCAAATTGCTTCTCTTTCACTTCAGCTATCAGAGAGGATTCTACTGCATTCTGCACGATAACGCTATCATCTGAGGATTCAATAAGACGAACTCCCAAGCTGGCTAATTGATTCAAATCTTTGATTATCTCATGCTTTGCATTCAACTGATCAGTAGTGCTTTCTACTGCCTTACGGCTCAATGCATCAGCTACTACATTTGCTTTGCTTGGGTGATAAAGAATATCAATGTCATAGTCTTTTAAAAGCTCTAGCCACCTTCGTTGCCTCAAATTGAGTTCCTTTTGCTTAAAAAGATATTGCAAGCTTTTGTGATCCATATAGATGTCAACAAGAACCCCATATAAATAATGACGCCATATCTTTAAAGCAAAAACTACCGCTACCAATTCAAGATCATGTGTAGGATAGTTTTTCTCATGTGACCGCAACTGTCGTGAGGCATATGCTATCACCCTACCATGCTGCATCAACACACATCCGAGACCAATCTCGGAAGCATCACAATACACTGCATAGCCCTCTGTGCCTTTAGGAAGTACTAACACTGGTGTGGAAGTCAACTTATCTTTCAATTTTTGAAACCCTCTTTCACATGCATCATTCTATTGAAACTTAATTGCCTTGTGAGTTAACTTTGTTAATGGTGCTGCAATAAAAGCAAACCCTTCCACAAATCTCCGGTAATAACCTGCCAAACCCAGAAAACTGCGAATCTCTGTGGGTGTCGTAGGCCTCGGCCAATTTTTCACTGCTTCTATCTTCCGTATATCAACCTGGATCCCTTCATCTGACACAATGTGACCTAAGAATGCAACTGATTTTAACCAAAATTCACATTTGGAGAATTTTGCATACAACTTTCGCTCACGGAGGATTTGCAACACTTGCCGTAAATGATTAGCATGGTCTTCTGGTGATCTTGAATAGACAAGGATGTCATCTATAAATACCGTGACGAACACGTCCAGAAATGGCTTAAACACCCTATTCATCAAATCCATAACCACAGCTGGTGCATTTGTTAGGCCAAATGACATAACCAAAAATTCATAATGACCATACCTTGTTCGAAAAGCTGTCTTGGGCACATCTTCTTCTCTAACTCTGACTTGATGGTAACCCGACCTCAAGTCAATTTTCGAAAAACATTTGGCACCCTGTAACTGATCAAACAAATCATCAATTCGAGGAAGGGGATATTTGTTCTTGATTGTTACTTTATTCAGTTGCCGATAGTCGATGTACATTCTCAAGGTGCCATCTTTCTTTCGCACAAATAATACTGGTGCACCCCATGGGGACATACTAGGCCTAATGAAGCCTTTGTCCAGCAAATCTTTCAACTGCTCTTTCAATTCACGCAGTTCCGCTGGAGCCATTCTATATGGAGGAATAAAAATGGGCTGAGTGCCCGGAATCACATCAATGCCAAATTCTACTTTCAGTTCTGGGGGTAAACCTGGAAGATCCTCTGGAAATACATCAAGAAATTCATTGACTACCGGTACTGACTGTGGAGTTAATGGTTCCACATCATTATCTTTCACTCGTACCAAGTGACATATATAACCTTTAGCAATCATTTTTCTAGCTTTCAAATAGGAAATAAACCTTCCTCGTGGTGCCCCTACATTACCTTGCCATTCTAGAACATTTTCTTGCGGAAAACCAAAGTGTACCTTCTTGGCCCGACAATCTACCGTAGCATAACAAGAGGTCAACCAATCCATTCCCATAATCACATTAAAATCCACCATGTCTAGTTCAATGAGATCGGCCAATGTATCATGACCACACACAGTTACCACACAGTGACGATATACCCTCTTTGCAATAATATATTCACCAACCAGTGTAGACACTTCAATGGATTTAATTAATAATTCTGGTGCCTTTGTAAATTTCGCAGCAATCAATGGGGTAACATAGGAAAATGTAGAACCTGGGTCAATTAATGCATATACATTATGTGAGAATATGGATAATGTACCTGTGACAACATCAGGGGAAGCCTCTGAATTCTGGCGGTCCACTAAAGCATAAGTACGATTCTGGACCCCGCTAGTACTGGCTCCTCCTCTGACACCTCTACCACGACCAATAGGCTGCACCTCTCGGCCCTGTGAAGGAACCGATGCTGATGATGCAACAGCCGACCCAGCTGGTCGTGCTATACCACCCATGCTCCGCTGTGAACACTCTCTCGCTATATGCCTCGGCATACCACACCAAAAGCAGACATTCGTCGCTGTCCGACATGTGCTTGAATGAATACGCCCGCAGTGCTGACACTGCTGACGATGGAAACCTGCTGCCTGTGATCCATGAACCCCACTACTCTGCCCAGATGAACCACCTCTAAACCCTCGAGACTGAGAATAAGCACTCCCTGTGGAATAAGAGAACGACGGTCTAGGTGGTCTAGGAAATATCCAGGGCCTAGATCCTCCTTGGGACATCACAGGTGGTCCCATAGGTCTAGCCCTTTTGGACTGTCCCCTATCAAATTCATGTACCCTTCATCTCTGTCTCTGATCTTCCATTTTCTGGGCGAAAGCTTGTATTCGATCAATGTCCATGTCCCTATTCAAGGCCGCAATAGTGCAATCTCTTACCAAATATGGTTCTAGTCTATCCACGTATCTATGGACCCTGTCTGTCATTGTAGCCACAACATTTGGCGCATATCGAGCCAAGGAATTAAATTGCAAGCTATATTCTCTGACACTCAAATTTCCTTGACGGAGATTTAGGAACTGATCCGCACGTGCCTCACGGATCTCATAGGGCAAGTAATGATCAAGGAAAACCACTTTAAACTCTTCCCAAGTAGGTGGGGTTGCATCAATATCACGGGATTTCTTCCAATCCTCGTACCACAATATTGCTTCTCCTTTCAACCTATACGCAGCAAGTTCAACCATCTCTACCCCTGTCATATGCATAACTTCCAAATCCCTCTGAATTTGATCCACGAAGTCCTATGGATCTTCTTTTGGATCTGCCCCTGTGAAAATAGAAGGGTCCAATTTGAGGAAATCCTGTGTTCTGCGACTGGCTACTCCAGCCGCATCATTATCATGTGTCATTGGACTAGCTCGTCCTTGACTCTGGGCTGCCACTAACTGTGTTAACATCTGAACTGCATTCCTAAGATCCTGGTCTGTGGCATTCGTCGGTGGTTCCACGGGCACTTCCCTTCTTCTTGGCTCTTCTGGAGCTGAAGAAGTAGAAGAAGCTCGCGTTGCAAACTCAGTTTCAGCCCCACCTTGATCAACTTGTTCAGGTGGTGGTCTACTTGTTCCCTCTCCAACAATTCTATCTATCAGCTTACTTTTACCTTTTCCTCTTCCTCTTCTAGTGTTCGGCATTTTGACTATACCAAAGAAAAATAATTACCAAGATCAGATACAATGCAACTGACAACATTGGCTCTATTGCACGATCTAGAATGAAGAAAAGAAACGACATCCTAAATGTCCCGTAGCCTCCTACTTATAAATGTGGTGCACAACACATCGATAAGTAAGACTCTACTCAGACACGGCTTTGTAGACATCCTTAGACCGACCTGCTCTGATACCACTTTTATCACGCCCTGAATCCCATCGATACATGATTGGCACCCGTAGCCGATAAGGCCCGAGAGAACCAACCTTTGCCTATGTTCAATCATATGCATATCATAATCATAACCACCATTGCATAAGAACATGAAAGTCGAATAAAGGAAAACATGGGACATATTTATACATACATATGAAACTTGGCCGTTGAGGCCATCCAGTCAAAACAACATATGTCTTGTACACTGATACACCCACATCCATCTACAAAAGCCTCTAACAAGAGCATTGACCAAACTGAACCATAAGTCGGGATAAGTCCCCGCTTTACACAATATGTACATCACCAAAACATATATACACTCTGACTCAGAGAAACCCCGAATGAGCTGGAGCTCACCAAAGAACCGCTAACACTGGCAATCTACTGGAGAGGCCTATTGGGACCTGCGCCTGCAGCAAGTAAGGTAAATTCCCCGAGAGGGGTCAGTACGAAATAAGTACTGAGTATGTAAGACTCAAATGAAACTTTGTAACACAAGAACATACTAATGAACTCAATACAAATGACTAGACAATGTGAGTAAGTCACCATGTTGCATTTTGGGAACCATGTGGATTGCTTTCATTACTTTCGTTGCTTTCTTTACATTCAATACTCACTTGTTATTACATATGTCACAATGTACCCGGGCCCCGACTGAACAGTGGGTCTTTTCATATCATATCATCGTGTTGGGATCGAGTCGAGCTAGGCTTATGCCCCTAGACTTGCCACCCATACATCAATGCATCGGGATTGGGTCGAGCTAGGCTTATGCCCCTAGACCTGCCACCCATAAATCCATATCTCGGGATCGAGTCGAGCTAGGCTTACGCCCCTAGACTTGCCACCCGTACTTGCTCATTAACCACATATGCATTACTTTGTTCATTACTTTGAGATTGATACTTTGAAAGTCATAACATCATTTGAACTTTGGAACATAACATTGTTGGAAGCCTTGAATCATTAACCAATGAGTGAAAGACATGTGAATAAACATCATGAGAAATATAACATTACTAGCACCATGATACCATTGGAACCATTGGAACCATTGGACAATAATCCATGAATAAGAGACACAAGTATAGTTACTATTGGAACATTGGAACATAACCTTATTTTGAGCTTTCGGACCATTAACCAAATAGGATACATGAGATTCACAAATGATCCATGAGTAGGAAATATATGACAATGACTATTGATACACGGATATCGGATACCTTAGCACATTTCGGGATAGGACTAGTGACATGTCAATAGGGACACTATTTGCCGCAGAAAGATACGGACAAAGTAACCTTACATACCTTGGATTCGCAATACGAATATACAACCTTAGATGCGTATACAATAATCCCGCTCCTTCTTTATGTGTCACTCTACAACATAAATACATAACGAAATTCACATTAACCACCAATTACTTTACAAATGCATACCATGTCAATGAGTTACATGTTTGCCTTTAAACATGTCATTTCCCCTTGACAAAACCATTGATCATACTATTATTCCAAAAATTCCATAATATTTCCAACATTGACCAATACATGATAATTGATACATTCTACCACAACACTTCTCCTTTACACTTTCTTATCCATCACACATCACAAATAACCCATCAAATGACCTTAATACAACTCATAACACATATCGGCCAAAATCCCACAATTTCCACTTATAGACAAGAACAAGTTTAATACCAAAAATAACACCATACATGTTCATATTTTGTCCATACCATGCTTTTTCATCAAAGGCACAAGGCCTAATTCAAGTTCAAATTACCAAGATAGCACATCCTTCACCAAAAGCAAAAATACACTTTCATCACCTTGCCAACACAACTAGGATAATATACATAATCTCCCATGCATATAATATGTTAAACCATAATAATAAACACTTACCCAAACTTGAATAGTGATGATCTTCTCCAAAAGTGGACTTAGGGTTTTGAGATCCAAAAGGGGTTTCTTGAAATGTTTTGGAAAAACATAGAAATACATGTGTGTGTATAATGGATAAAATCAGATTTTTGGTCCCTTTTATAAGCTTTTGAGTCCATCCTTAGCCACTCTTTATCATTTAATATAGTGTTCTAGAAGGGCAAATGGAAGAATGGGTTATTTGACCCATTTGGGCCATGTCTTTCTTTCACTTTTGGGCTTTAATTTGGGCCCACTAATACATATCCATTTAACCCATAAATTTCCATGTATTATTCACCATATATCTCATGTTTACATAATTCCATAATGTCACGACAATACTCTCTTAAAAGATTCTCATTCGTCCTTTCGATCGCAAAAATAGGCATTCTAATCGCCCTTGTTTTCATTGGACAATTTGGATCACTATTCACATTTCATGATTTGATCAGGTAGGAGTATGTAGGAGTGTATTGAAGTGTTTGAAGCTTTAACAGTGCTCAAATAACTCCAAAGAACCAAAAGAAACCATCCAAGAAACGTCGTAGAATTGCGTTTCAAAACGGGTCCGGAAAGGCACAAAATTTGTGCCTTGCGCCACTAGTTGCAAAGCAGACTGTGGCGCAAGTTTTCAGCCTTCTATGAATCTTCAGACTGCAGGTGGCTTGCGCCACACCCCTGAAATAGGGTAGTGGCGCAAGTTTCAGCACTTTGCTGAATTTTTCGGCCACTAATCCAATGGTTGCGTATCGTCCAATCCCTTATCAAAACACTACAAAATACTTACTTAGTGATCTTAACCATCAAGTAAAAATGACTTAAAGTCACCAAATGAGGTTAGAACATGCGCGGGGCATCACCCAAATGCATCACGAATTCACAAAACATCTCCTACAAAGGTCTAATCGCACATGTTAAGTCCGATATCAAATGTTTCACCAATGACATTATAAAACACCTTTTCATGGAATATCAAAACCTATGTAGATATGATCCCAAGGTATCAAGTGAGGTTATAAAAGTACCGGGTGTTACATTATGTCTCTAATTTGATTTCTCTTTATGTATCATTTTTGGAAATTGTTGTTATGGAAAAAGTGTATGGAATTGGTGACATAATGAAAGGAAAATGTGATTTTGGTGATGCTTTTGTGTGTTGTGACATCATGGTTGTTCATTGGTATTAGGTTGATCAAAAATATGTAAAGTAAAGCTTGTTTATAGCCATGAACCATTTAATGCGAAAAAGGACCCAAAAACGAACCCCGGTGGCCGAATTTGGGCATTCGCCCACGCAGACGGGCACCTGCGGGCGCAGATACCAATGTAGGTGGCCCTGGAAGTGTCAGAAAGGGTACCTGCGGTGGCAGGTCACCCACCTGCGTGCGCAGGTGGCCCCTCCAGACCCCCCAGGGTCCCATTTTGCATGTTTTTGTCCAGTAATGATCCCCGAAACCCCTCTAACCTTCTTGGATGCAATTATTAACTTATGAATGACCTTAAAGGAGTACGTTGTAGGTATGGTGAATTATATAAAGTATGTATTGACTTTAATGTGTTGTTGTAAAAGACATTTATGCGACGTAATGACGTAAACATAACATAGTATTGAAGGGGAAGTGTAAAGTATGATCTTGGTGTGGAATGTTAGTGATTTATGATATCATGGGTGATGTGTGACATGTTTTGGTAATAGTAAAGTAGTATATGATATTGTACTAAGGTGAAATGGTGTTGTGTGACAATTATGTAACTTATTGTCATGTTATACACTTGAAATGAAGTTAGTGGTTAATGTAAGCTTCGTTATGTACTTGTGTACAGAGTAGACGTAAAGGGAAAGTTGAAGTGTTGTATTCATGAGTAAGATTGTGTATCCATATTGGGGAATTAAGGTATGTGAGGTTATTCTATCCGTATCCTTCTACAGCATATCATATTCGCATTGACATTTTACTTGTTCCATCCCGAAGTGTTCTAAGATATCTTATTTCATGTTATCGTCTATAGTTAATCATATATACCTTATTCTTGATCTACTGCCATTCATGTGTCACATAATGATGAACATGGTTCCAAGTTCCAACAATGTTGTATTCAAAAGTTCCAATAATAACATAATCATCGAATGAACTATTTCTAAGATTGAAGAAGTGAGGTAATGAAGTACTTATTCTTGGGTGGTATCCCAGGGGTTAACATACCTAGCATGGGTCGATCACAATATTCTCGGGTGGTATCCCAGGGGTCAAAAGAACACCTAGCATGGGTCAATCCCGCTACTACGGGTGGTATCCCAGGGGCAAAAAAAAAGCCTAGCATGGGTCGATCCCAAAAACTGTTAAGTACCCACTGATCATCTTGGGGCCCGGGTATTATACTAATGGAAGGATGAGTAGTGAATGAAGAAGTGAGTGATGAATGAACGATTGAACATAAAAGTAAAGAAGGTAATCCACATAATATACATACTTCCATATGTGCAGAATGGTGACTTATCCACATTGGTTATTTACTCATATCATTTCCAATAAAGTATTTATGTATCACACTGTTTCTTATAACCTTACATACTCAGTACATTCTTCGTACTGACATCCCTTGTGGAACTTACCTTACTTGCTGCAGGCACAGGTGCTAGTAGACCTCCACAGTAGGTTGCGAATCTTTTGCCGATCTTTGGTAAGCTCCAGTTGGTTCGGGGCTTTTCGGGTCTCATATGTACATTTTTTTGGTACTGTAATGATGTGTAAAGCGGGTACTTGTCCCGAATTTAAGATGGTTATGTATGTACTTTTGTTAGAGGCTTTTGTAGACAGATGTGGGTATATGAACGAAGAGATGTATGTCCACCTTGACTTGACTGCCCTAACGGCCTAGTTTCTTATATGTATATATATATCATGTTACATAATTTCCGCTATTAGCATCTTATGTCCTTACGTGGTGGTAATGTTTCTAATGGCATGCATATGAGTGGACAGGAGTAAATATTGGTTCTCTCGGGCCTTACCGGCTTCGGGTGCCAGTCTACCCCATTGGGATACGGGGTGTGACACATATGATATGTGTTGTTGGTAGGAGATGACAGGTACCCCATGAAATCAGTCGAGGTGCTCAAAAACTGGCCTAGACATCACGATTATTAAAAGAAAAAAGAGCTCATAATGTCACAAGGCAACTGCAACCTTAAAGCATCACAAAACAAAAGTAAAGTAGGCATGCAAAGTAGTTAATAGTAACATAAGAGTTGTAAATACATATGTATACTATCATTGGTGACTACACAGAAAGTTGTGATAACTGATCAGCTGCAATAAGACCTTCCAAATGTTAGAGTAAAAAGATCTAATAAATATCTGATCAAAATCGACTGATAAAGATTAAAAAAACTAGTCAAAGAAAGAGAACCTCGTTATTCGCTAGCTCCAAAGCATCTTCAATCTGCGTAAGAGATAATATCGTAGTCACAAAGATCCAATTTGCAACATTGGTCAACAGCTGAAAGTAAGCATCTCTAAATGATTGTTTGAGGACTAAAGTGAATATCACTCCCCAAAAGCTTTGCAATTGAGTGCTTGAAGGAATTTCCCCCGACAAGTTGTTACTCGACAAGTCTAACACACTTGAGAAATTTAGTTGAGCAAGACTTGTAGGAATCCTGCCTGTGAGATGATTTTGATACAGATCAAGGGACTCTAACTTTTCCATCTTCCCAATTCCTTGTATGATATTTCCTGTTATTTCGTGAAAGGTTTAGTGGAAGTAATCCATCCAATTGAGTGATTTCTTCAGGAACTCTTCCAACTAACTTGTTACAAGAAAAATCGACGATCTTCAACAACCTGAGTGTTTTATTGTACACAAGTTCACTGGTTTTCCATCGAACTAATGCATCCCCCGTGTATTTGTTGGGATTACGTAGTTTATATCACATGTGTATATTTGGTACAACATTGGGCCTTTGTATTTTCAGTTACTTTTGTATAGCTTGTATCAGATTGGGCCATTTGTATTACCTAGCCCATTTTTAGTTTGTATTTAGTCGATACCCGGTCCATATGACCCATGTATAAATAGCATAACATTAGTGGAAGTCAACAAGGTAATCAGATATTTTTCTCAAAAATGAAACTCTCTCTCTTTTCTCTCTTTTCTATCTCATATGAACTAAGGTTTCATTCTATCGATTTTCCCCATTTTAGCTCGGTTTTGAGCTTAACATAGTATCAGAGCAGGTGAATCGATAGATCTATCTCTCAGTTTTCGTCCGATACTACCCTCATCTAGAATTTTGCAGTTTTATGGAAGCGACTATGGCCGTGGAAATCATTTTTTTTTCTAATTTTGGTTGAACGAGACCTTCTTCTTCTGGTTCAAGAAAAAGCCTGGTAACTTCTTTCCATACACTATTTTGTTGCTTGAAGTTAGTGATAGTTCATTTTTGGCTTGAGATTAATCGGTTATAGTTGTGTTTTTCGCTGCTCATATCAATTTTCTTTCGATTCCTCGAACTGCTATAATGGTGAATCCTGTAAACAATGTTCAAACTGATAGTACTAGAGGTATTTCCAGTAACAATGATGGTTTTGAAGAATTGACCTTAGATCCCTCTCACCCTTATTATATTCATCCTTCCGAAAGCCCTAGTTTCCAATTAGTTCCCATTCTCTTAATGTAACACCCCTTACATTCCTAACCTTACTTGACGACATTAAATAATATGTACTTAGGTCTCGAGAGCTATAAGTATGCATTCGCTAATGTTATTGGTGAGATAATTGCATTTGGCTCTTGTTATGTGGTTAAACTTGCATGGAAGGTGTTTTGCAATTTTCATGGCGCATTTGTGGGGTTCAAAATGAGGCTAAGAATACCTCTAAACAAAGTATAATAAGGTTAAGAAGTGAGTTAAAGAATAGGACTGGAAGTATCTAACCAAACCCGCGAAAAGAAGTCGAAAAATGAATTTTTTGAAAATTTTAAGGAGGGGCGCATTTGGGACCGTGTCACACCACTCTGGGCTAAAACTTTTAGCCCAGAGGCATTAGGTTGGTGCGCCCAGGGGCTTGCCACCTTGGGTTTTCTACTTTTTCGAAAGTTGGAAATTTCTAAGTCCCAAAGGTATCCGGGGACGTACTGAGCCGATTTTTGCCACGTTTATTCTAAAATCACAAGTATATACATGAAATGAATGACATATTACATTGGTATGATAAAATTACTTGAGAACAAATTTGGGGTCAAAATGACAGTTTTGCCCTTAAGGTCAAAATAAGCCAAACGTGGCTAGAATCACTTATTTTTGGGATTGAGGCTACGGATATGAATATCATGAGTGGGAATATTATTGTAATACGTATAAGACGATAAATTATTGATTTTATTGGGTTAAGTGAATTGGGCTCAATAAAAGCCCAAAATGGGATAAAAGACATGGGTCACATGACCCAATCTTCTATTGACTTGGTCAATTGAAGCATTAAATATCAAGAAAGGCTAAGGATGACCCAAGTACTATATAAAGGACCACAAAATCTGATTTTTATTCACTTGAACTCTCATGCTTTCTAGATATTTTCTCAAACCTTCTACAATATTCTCTCAAGAACCCTAAAGACTCAAAGGCAATTTTGGAGCAAGATCATCCCTTTTGCAAGTTTGGGTAAGTGAATATTATTATGGATTAATATATTATATGCATGAAAGAGTATGTAAATCATGTTGGTTGTGCTTGGAAATGTTGGATATGGTACTTTGTGCTTTTATATAAGATTTGTGATCCATGGGGTTTGAACTTGAATTAGGACTTGTGCCTTTGATGAAAGATCATGGTATGGATAAAATATGAACGTCTATGGTGTTATTTTTGTTGTTAAACTTGTTCTTGTCTATAAGTGTAAATTGTGGGATTTTGACCGATATGTGCTATGAAAGGTATTAAGGTGAATTGATGGATTATTTGTGATGTGGTTGGATAAGAAAGTGTAAAGGAGGAGTGTTGTGGTGAAATGCAATGATTATTATGTATTGGTCAATGTTGGGAATATTGGAGGATTTTTGGAATAATGATGCTATCAATGGTTTTGTCAAGGGGAAATGACATGTTTCAAAGCAAACATGTACCCCATTGATGTTATATGCATTTGTGAAGTAGTTGTGGTTAATGTGAATTCCGTTATGTATTTGTGTTGTAGAGTGACACATAAATAAGGAGCGGGAATATTGTATGCACATCTAGGATTGTATATCCGTATTGAGAGTACAAGGTATGTAAGGTTACTCTGTCCGTATCTTTTTGCGGCAAAAAGTACCCACATTGCGATTTCACTAGTCTTATCTCAAAATGTGCTAAGGTATCCTATATCCATTTATCTATAGTCATTGTCATATATTTCCTACTCATGGATCATTTGTGAGTCTCATGTCTCATAATCATGGTTAATGTTCCAAAAGCTTAAATAAGGTTATGTTCCAATGTTCCACTAGTGATTATGCTTATGTCTTTTTGTTCATAGATTATTGTCCAATAGTTCCCATGGTGTTATGATTCTAATAATGTTATGTTGCCAAGTTATTCACATGTCTCTCACTCTTTGGTTAATGATCCAAAGTTTCCAATAATGTCATGTTCCAAATTTCAAGTGATGTTATGACTATCAAATATCAATCTCAAAGTAAAGATCAAAGTAATGCAAATGTGGTCAATGATCAAGTATGGGTGGCAAGTCTAGGGGCATAAGCCTAGCTCTACTCGATCCCGATGTGTTGATTTATGGGTGGCAAGTCTAGGGGCGCAAGCCTAGCTCGACTCGATCCCGATGTATTGATTTATGGGTGGCAAGTCTAGGGGCATAAGCCTAGCTCGACTCGATCCCGATGCAGTGCTTTATGGGTGGCAGGTCTTAGGGGCATAAGCCTAGCTCAACCCGATCCCAACATGACGATAAGTCATGGAAAGACCCATTAATCAGTAGGGGCCCGGGTACATTGTGACACATGTATGACAAGCAAGCATTGAATGTAAAGAAAGTAGTGGAAGTAATGAAAGCAATTCACATGGTTCCCAAAATGCAAAATGGTGACTTACTCACATTGTCTAGTCATTTGTATTGAGTTCATTGGTATGTTCATGTGTTACCAAGTTTAATTTGAGCCTTACATACTCAGTACTTATTTCGTACTGACCCCTCTCGGGGAATTTACCTTACTTGCTGCAGGCGCAGGTCCCAGTAGGCCTCCCAGTAGATTTCCAGTGTTAGCGGTTCCTTGGTGAGCTCCAGTTAATTCGGGGTTTCTCCTAGTCAGAGTAGATATATTTTTTGATGATGTACATATTGTATAAAGCGGGGACTTGTCCCAACTTTTGGTTTGTATTGGTCAATGCTCTTGTTAGAGGCTTTTGTAGACGGATGTGGGTGTATCAGTGTAAAAGACATATGTTGTTGACTGGATGGCCTCAACGGCCAAGTTTCATATGTATGTATAAATATGTCCCATGTTCTCCTTTATTCGTCTTTCATGTTCTTATGCAATGGTGGTTATGATTATGATATGTATATGATTGAACATAGGCAAAGGTTGGTTCTCTCGGGCCTTATCGGCTACGGGTGCCAATCATGTCTCGATGGGATTCGGGGCATGACACTTCAGTGGTCCTGGCTTTGCTGTGTGGACAAACAACATGATCACTTCTTTGTCGGCTAAGAATAAATTAGGCATGGTTAATGGTAGATTTCCCAGACCTGATCCTAATAATCCCTACTTTCACTTCTGGGAAAGATGTGACCATATGGTTAAATCCTGGATCACTAGCTCTCTCTCAAGGGATATGGCCATCAGTGTAATGTGCCTTCTTAGTGCTAGGGATGTTTGGAAGGACACCAATGATAGATTTGGGCAATCTAATGGGTCCAGATATATCCATGGTCAAAGAGAAATCAATTCTACTATTTAGGGTTCTTCCAACATAGCTGCGTATTTCACCAAAATGAGAAGTCTTTAGGATGAACTCAATGCTTCCTAAGTTGGTCCTGAATGCATTTGTAGGGCTTTACGAAAATTTGTTCAAGATCAACAGCTTTTTCAATTCCTTAGTGGATTAAATGAGACGTATTCCACTGTGAAGAGCAACACACTGATGATGACACCTCTACCTTTCATCAGTAAAGTTTATGCCCTTTTCCAACAAGATGAAAGCCAAAAGAAAGCTCAGTCAGGAATTCCAAATTTTTCTACTGACTCAGCTTCCTTCATAGCTTCCACCTCAGCTTCTCCATCTCATAACAGGCTTTTCACATCTTCCTCCTCATCTTCTACATCTAATATCAGACCCTTCCATCAAAGGGTCTCTTTCAACTCCAAAAAACATTCCACTAGTTCTTTGGTTTGCAACTATTGTAGAAAGCCAGGACACAGTGTTGAAACATGTTACAGGCTACATAGTTTTCCAGCTGATTTCAAGTTCACAAAGAACAAGAAAACATATGCTTCTTGTGTTCAAATGCTAGACTCAACTTCATCTATTTCTACTCCTAATTCATCTCTTCCAACTCCTCAAAAGAACTCTGCACATGGTTTTAGCAAGGAACAGTATAATCGCCTCATGAGTCTCTTCCAGCAAGTACAACTATCTCCAAGATCTCATGGTCATTTTACTCCTAGTGAACCATCTGGTTTTGCAAACTTTGCAGGTTTGTCTAACATTACTATTTTTAGTTCTGATGGTTATACTGTATGTGCTTCTTCTCACCTAGGTGTAAATCCTTGAATTTTAGACTCCGGAGCTTCCAATCACATGACACCCCATAAACAGTTCCTCCACAATCTCCAACCTTTATCTACTTCTTTCCTTATTACTTTGCCAAATGGATATAAGGTTAAGGTCGTCTCTACTGGTTCTTTACACCTAAGAGATGACATTACCTTACACAATGTCTTTTTGGTCCCTTCTTTTCAATTCAATTTAATTTCTATCTATCAACTTCTCAAACAACTATCTTGCTTAGCTGTATTTTCTATTTTTGCTTGTCATTTGAAGGGCCCTTCTCTGAAGAGGCCACTGGAAATTGGTAAGGCTGCAAATGGACTGTATTACTACTACACTAGTTCTCCTAACTCTAGCAGTTCCATCCCATCTCTGCTGCATCATCCATTTCTAATGATTTTTTCAATTCTGTTGCTACTTGTCATTTTGTCCCCCATTTCAATTCCATTAGTAGTGTTACTTCCCCTATTCCCCTTTTCTCTTGTACTTCTCCTGTAAATACCAATAAAATGGACTTGTTTTGGCACCAGCGATTGGGTCACATGCCTTATCACAAGATGCAATCCATTCCTTTCCTGCATTCCAAGATTTCTCTTAAACAAAATTTCATGTGTACTGTCTTCCCTATGGGAAGACAACACAACTCTCTTTTCCTCAGAGTCATATACACACCACAGTTCCTTTTCAGTTGGTCCATATTGACATATGGGGACCCTATCACACACAGACCTATAATGGATTTAGGTACTTCTCACTTTAGTTGATGATTTTACTAGGATCACTTAGACTCATCTTCTTTCTTGTAAAGGTAATGCACTTTCAATTCTTAAGGCTTTCACTTCTATGGTAAAGGTGCATTTCCATACCTCTGTTCAGTCCTTTAGGTCTGATAATGCGTATGAGTTAGGTAATAGTCTTGAAGCTTCTACTTTCTTTGCTGAAAATGGGATCTTACACCAAACTTCTATCCCACACACACCTCAACAAAATGGTGTTGTTGAAAGAAAACACAAACACCTTCTTGAAATATCTAGAGCTTTACTTTTCCAATCCAACTTTCCTAAAAAATATTGAGGTGATTGTGTCTTAACTGACACCTACCTTATTAACAGACTTCCTTCCTCTGTTTTGCACCATCTGTCCCCTTATGAAAAACTGCATGGCTGTCCTCCTCTATATGATCATTTGAAATGCTTTGGTTGTTTATGCTATGCCAGTTCCCCTTCTCATGGCAGGGACAAATTCCAACCTAGGGCCATTTCTTGTGTTTTCATTGGCTACCCTTGTGGGAAGAAGGGATATAAATTACTTAACCTCTCCATACATTTAATTTTCTTTTCAAGAGATGTCATTTTCTATGAACACCTATTTCCCTATTCTACTCCTTCTATTTCTTCTCATGCTACTTCCACTTCACCCCCTTTTGTGGACAATCCTACCCCCATCTATTCCATTCCTGTTCCTTTTTCTTCTCCACCTCATCCTCCTTCTATCCCAGTTCTTCCTGCTCTTGTTCCATTCCCTTATTCCCCTCCTCCTTCTTTTGCACCTCTTAAAAAATCTTCCCGAACCACTGCCCCTCCTTCTTATCTTTCTGATTATGTATGTAGCTCTGCTTCCAAGGTTTCCTCTATTGAGTCTCCTATACATGAACCTCAGTCCTATCAATAAGCTGTTGCTCACCCTGCTTGGAAGGAAGCTATGTTTTAGGAATTTAAGGCTCTTGAGGCTAACCTGTCACACCCCGAGTCCCAACGAGGCGTGATTGGCACCCGAAGCCGATAAGGCCCGAGAGAACCAATCTTTGCTTCTACTCATTCATATGCATATGATAGGAACACTACTATCACGTAAGAACTTATCATGTTAATAACGAAAATTCATGAAACATGTACTAAATATATATATACATATGCGAAATTTGGCCGACAGGGCCATCAAGTCATCATGGACATACGTATCCTACATTTGTCTTCCCACAACTGTCTACAAAGCCTCTACAAATACATGACCATGTCTATGCAATATTTACATAATGCCAAAACCTAGTGTTCACGTGTGACTTGGGAAGCCCCAAAGCAACTGGAGCTCACCAGGGACCTGGATACAATCTGCAGCCTATTGAAGAGGTCTACTAATGCCTGCACCTGCAACATGTAAGGTAAGTCCCCAAGAGGGGTCAGTACGAAGAATGTACTGCGTATGTAAGGCCATAAGAACTATGTCAGTACATAAGAACTTCAATGGCTTCTGTTATTGTCATTTACACTCATTCATACATAATAATAACAACCATAGGACCAGTAGAAGAAAAATAACAAATGTGAATAAGCTCTATTTCTGTATGTGGGATACCATATGCATTACGTTCTTTCTTTTCTTGCATTTACTTTACTTTATACTTAGTAACCATACACTGCTCGGGACCAACTGATCAGTGGGAAATTCATCGAACCATCATGCAGGTGTTTATTTCACCCCATGGATACTGTATAGAGAACCATCATGCAGGTGTTTATTTCACCCCATGGATGCTGTCTAGAGAACCATCATGCAGGTGTTCATTTACCCCATGGATGCTGTATAGAGAACCATCATGCAGGTGTTAATTTCACCCCATGGATGCTGTAACATCATCATCATTATTTCGTTCTTACCTCATTACTCTTTCTTTCATTATTCTTTCTTTCACTCAATGAGTGATACCTTGATGATGGAAACATTATTGAAATTTGAAACATAACATACAATACTTCACATCTTTACTCTTGTAAGGTTGATATCTTTACTTGTGAGGGATAGGTACATTCACTTGTACATTACTTCTTTCATTACTTTTGGGAGATTGGTACATTTACTTGGGAGAGATTGATTCATTCACTTGTGAGAGATTGGTACTTTGATAGTCATAATATCACTTTGAACTTTGGAACATAACATTGATGGAATCATGAAATATTTAGAACATTACTCAAAGCATATGAAACATGTGAATGACAATTGATTAATGCATACTATCATATGATGAACCATAATTGATACCCGGAATTAGGGTACCCTTGGCTTATGAGGGATTGATACTTTTGTGGTCCTAAAATTGTTGGAAACTTTGGAACAATAACCAATGAGCTTAGAGACATGCCTATAAACATTCTTGGAAACATAGCCTTCATGGAGACATAATACTGTTGAAACCGTTGAACAATGCTCAATGAACAAGATATATGAGTATAAGCACTATTGAAACTTTGGAACATAACCTCATTAGATTTTTGAAACATTACTAATGAATATGAGACATGTGTATAACTCTATTGGATCTTTGGATCATGACACTAATTGGAACACACCCATATGCTTTACTTTACTCTTGTACTTCATGAGATTAACACCTTAGCCAAACACGTACTTACATGCACATCTCACTTCACTCCTTTATCTTATGAGATTGACAATTTCACTTATGAAGTATAATTATACTAACTTGCACATCACCTCTCTTATTACTCGTATGAGATTGATACTCTTACAATTGGCACAAGGATAGTCATCATACCATAGGACTCATAACATGATTGGAACAATGCTATTTAACTAAATAAGCTCTCTTTACCTCATTGCTCTTGTTGGGATAATTCTCTTAGGATCTACGACATTAGGATCTACGACATATGACAACTTAAGAACTTCCACTCATAAGTAAGAACTAAGTGGGTCATAATTCGTCTAGGAGTAAAACACATATGAATAACAATATATCAACCTTAGTTGGAATACTATAGAACCCCTTTGAAAGAAAACACTTTTGGAACCTTAAGACAATGAGCACTAGACAACACACATGAGCATAATCACTATTGGGCTTTCGGAACATTATCAATGCATATGAGACATGTGAATATTATAGACCTCTCTTGGAATGTAACACTTGTGGAACCTTAGGATAACGATCACTAAGTACGATACATGTGGATGTCAACTGTTCACCAACCTCAGATGCCATACCTTAGAACGTTTGGAACTTTTGACATGTTAGCCAATGAACATGAGTCAACCAATGGACATGAGTCAATCAATGAACATAAGTCAACCAATGAACATGAGTCATATGATTCACCATTGACCAATGAATAAGGAACATATGAGTAACACTAGTCAACTACCGGATACAGAATACCTTAGAGCATTTCGAGATCGAATGAGTACTATGACAATGGGAACACCATAGGTTGCAGAAGGAAAATAGAAAAGTAACCTTACATACCTTTGTGTCTTACTATGCATACACAAGCTTATATGGAAACACAATATTCCAGCTCTTTCCTTACGTCTCACTCTACATCACAAATACATAACAAAGCTTATATTAGCAACCAACTACCTTTCAAGTGCACAAGTTGACCATGAATCACATAGTTACTTTAAAACGTCATTTCGTCTTCTTACAATGTCATTTATCACATAAACATGCCAACACCACCATAACATTCCACTCATTGACCAAAATATCACATATCAATAGCATTTCACATCACACTACCCTTTATGCTTCCTTATTACAACTCCGTCACAATTACTCCGATCAATATGTATTATAACAACATATGAACAACAATACATACTTAATACAGTCCATCATGCCTCCATCCAACACTTTAAAGTCATTAAAACAACATCACAAGTTGCTAATGATATCCATAGAGGGTACGGGGGCTTCGGGGAATCAACGGAATACAAAAACAACCAAAAGGAAATTCTGGGCTGACCTGCGCAGCCACCTGTGCACGCAGGTCATCCACCTGCACACGCAGATGGTCATTGGCAGCAGCCAGTGCCATCTGTGTTGGCATCTGCGCCCGCAGATGCCCTCGTCTGCGGGGTCGGATGCCCGTTTGGGACGAAATGGCTCCGTTTTGGGTCTTTTAATGCCATGAATGATACATGATCATAACCAACTTAATTTTAACATATTTTTGATCATTTAACATGCCAAACACCATCCATGTTTTCACAACACACCTAACATCACCAAAACGACACTTTACGGCCAACATGTCACCAAAACCATAACCAATTTCTCAATAGAAAGTTCCAAACACTATGCACCAGTATAAAACAAGTCAAGACTATAATAACATCTCATATATCAATAGTGAATCCATCAAGTTCATTTTCATCAAGATCACAAACCCATGTTCAAGTTTTCAAGCCATAAATCATCCTCCGATTTAGCAAATACCAATTGTTTTACACATAGGGAACTTCTCCAACTTCACCAACATAACCAACATGTTATAAACTATCTCCCATGCATAATATATATGAAACCATGATAGTATATACTTACCAAGTCTTGCTCCAAGGTGATCTTGACCAAAAGGATGAAAGCCTAGGGTTTGAATTGAGAGAAAAATGTTGGAGAAAATTCTAGAAAAGGCTTGGTGGCACAAAATGAATAAAAAATCTGATTTGCATGCTTTATATAGGCTCTCAAGTCTCTTCTTATCCTTTCTTTTATATTGAATGGGTCAAATGGGTCAAAAGATGGAAGAATAGGTCAAAAAGTTTGGGTTGGGCCATGTCTTCTTATTATTTTTGGGCTTATTTTTGGGCCCAAATGTGAAGGACTTATTAATACCCACATTTTAATGCATAATTCAACAATTCTCTCATGTTTTCATTTTTTTTTTCATAAATGTTACGGTTGTCAGCTAAACTTAGAAACGTACGGGGTGTTACATAACCATACTTGGGATCTTGTTCCCTTGCCTCCTTACAAGAAGCATATCTCTTGCAAGTGGGTTTATAAGGTTAAACAAAAATCTGATGGTTCTATTGAAAGGTACAAGGCTAGATTGGTTATTAGAGGTGACATTCAAAAAGAAGGCATTGATTACACTAAAACTTTTTCCCCAGTTGTTAAGTTCACCACCATTAAGGTTCTCCTTTCCATAACTGTCAAAAGAAACTGGGTTGTGTATCAACTTGATGTCAATAATGCCTTCCTCCATGGGGATCTTCATGATGAGGTTTATATGAAGCCTCCCCCTGGTTTGGGTCTATCATCTTCCATACCTACATCTATCCCTTTGGTTTGTAAGTTGCAGAAATCTCTCTATGGATTAAAACAGGCCTCTCGATAGTGGTTTTCTAAATTGTCCGTAGCTCTTTCCCTTAGTGGTTATTCTTCTAGAAAAAATGATTATTCATTGTTCACTAAGACTGTTGGTGGTTCTCTTACTGTATTAGCTGTTATGTTGATGATATCCTCCTTGCTGGGGATGATGTTTCTATGTTGGATGCATAAAACTATTCTTGGACTCCCAATTCAAGATCAACGATCTTGTTTCGATCCACTATTTTTTGGGTTTGGAATTTACTTTACATCCTCAGGGTTATCTCATGACTCAGCACAAGTTCACCACTGAATTGTTGTTTGAGTTTCATTGTGACCAATTTTCTCTAGTGGTTGCTCCTCTTGATGTTTCTCTCAACCTTACTACTGATATAGGTGCTCCCCTTACTGATCCTAGTACTTTTCGTTGCCTTGTTGGTAAATTAAATTTTCTTCAACACACACGGCCTGACATTTTTTATTTGGTTTAGCATTTGAGTCAGTTCCTTCAGGCTCCTTAAGTGCCCCACCTCATGTATGCTATCCATGTTTTGCGATATTTGACTAATGCCCCTGATCTTGGTCTGTTATTATCTAATTCACCTGATATGTCCTTGGTGGCTTATTCCGATTCTGATTGGGCTGCTTGCGCGAATTCTCGTCGCTCCGTTACTGGTTACTTTATTACTTTGGGTGGATCTCCCATTTCTTGGAAGAGTAAAAAGCAGCCCACTGTTTCTTTGTCTTCTGCTGAAGTAGAATATCAGGCTCTTAGAAAGGTTGTGGCTGAGATTTCTTGGTTGGTTTGATTGCTTGGTGATTTTGGTCTTCTTATTTCCCAACCTGTTCCTGTTTATTATGACAGCCAGGCTGCTTTACATATTGCCAAGAACCCAGTGTTCCATGAGCGTACAAAGCACATTAAAATCGATTGCCACTATGTTCGCGACTGCCTTAATTCGGGTCTCATCTCCTTACATTTTGTTACTTCTGCTACACAGTTGGCCGATATTCTTACCAAGCCTCTTCATGGTGCTTCTCATCATAGTGTACTTGGTAAGCTTGGTGTGTGTACACCCTCCAGCTTGAGGGGGGTGTTGGGATTACGTAGTTTATATCACAAGTGTATATTTTGTACAATATTGGGCCTTTGTATTTTCAGTTACTTTTGTATAGCTTGTATCAGATTGGGCCATTTATATTACCTAGCCCATTTTTAGTTTGTAGTTAGTCGATACCCGATCCACATGACCCATGTATAAATGGCATAACATTAGTGGAAGTCAACAAGGTAATCAGATATTTTTCTCAGAAATGAAACTCTCTCTCTCTCTTCTCTCTCTTTTCTATATCGTATGAACTAGGGTTTCTTTCTATCGATTTTCTCTATTTCAGCTCAATTTTTAGCTTAACAATATTCTTCAACAAAAGAATAAAAGCCATTTCCATTTTTTTCACCCAAATCAAACAGAACGCTTGAGCTTGAACTAGTACTCTAAAGCAAAGATGTGATATTGTTGAGACATCGCGGTATTTCTTCTGATAATATATTCTGAGAAAGATCCAAAATATGGACTTGATTCGGACGACACAAATTTGGAGTATCTTTCCATTGAAATTGTTAGCTCTCAAACTTAAGACAACCAAATCTGTTAAATGTGAGCCAATCCATGATGGAATTTCTCCACTTAACATATTTTCACCCACATCCATGATTTCCAATATACCACAGTTCTTCAAAAAGGTCGGTAGATCGCCAAAAAATTTGTTATTTTGCAATTGTAGAGATTTGATATCCATCAAAAATCCAATAGAACTAGGAAATTTACCATATAGTTTGTTGTTAGCTAAATTAAGAACGACTAGTTCTTCAAATTTCATCAAACAATTGGGAAGTTCTCCTGAAAGTAGGTTATTTGAGAGGCCAATGGTGTGGAACAAAGGGTTGGCTATTTTGCATATGAAAGAAATTGATCCAACAAGCTTGTTTTTGGAAAGGTTCAATGTTTCCAAGTTGGAAGAGAATGATGGCACTAAACCTGATAAATTATTTGAACTAAAATCCATCATCAGATAATTAGATTCCTTTGATGCTACAAACTTTGAAGACAAATCAGGGACCTCTCCGCTTATTTGGTTATTGGAAATATTGAAGTACTTCATTTCAGGAGAAAGATCCCAAAACCAATTAGGTGCTTCGTCTGATATACCAGTGAAGGAGATATCAAGATATGACTAATTCTTCTGAGTTCGTAGCCATTATGGGAAATGATGCCCCATTCACAATGTGAAAGTGGTATAACATCTAATTTAATAGGAGGTAGCCAATTAGGTCTCAAATGAAGTGAGAACGAGTTATACGACAAGTCCAACACTTTTAAGTTGGAAAGGTTTGAAAGATGTTGTTTGGTGATTGGACCTTCCAAAGAATTTGAATTGACTCTCAATCTCTCAAGCTTTAATAGATGTACCATACTTTGGGGTAGCCTCCCTCTGAATTGGTTATTTTTCAAATGAAACTCTCTCAATGCTGAAAATGTTGTCAAGTTAGGCAAAGATCCTGTCATTTGATTCAAAGATAAATTGAGAAACTAGATCTTGGAAATATATCCATAGCTTTCTAGGAAAGATCCGTTTAGTTGATTCTCTTGCAGGTGCAAACTTTTTAAGGATGTAAATCTAGTGATATCAGTCAATGAACCACTAAGATGATTGTTTGATAAACGCAATTCCTCAAGTGATTTTTTTGCTTTACCATACAAGCTCGAAAGTAATTCAAGAAGTGGTTGGTTCAAACTAGTCTTTGATAAATAAAGAACTTTTAGCTGACTCAAGTTATCGAAAGATTAAGGCAGTCCACCTTATAAAGTATTTTGAGCTTGGTCAATGACCTCAAGATACTTCATATACCCAAAGGCTTTTGGGATGGGACCTGTTGGGTGTTTGTCCTGACTTTCTTACCATAATTGGGTTTTTCTTTAGGAAAAGGAAAACATATTCTCCATATCTAGCTAATCCTTGTTCTTGTAGGAAAAGGTTATAGACTCTATAAATAAAGACTCCTTTTTTCTAGCTTGACAGCATCCGCAATGTAGTCCTAGGGGTTTGAGAGTATTGTTTGAGGGGAGAATTTGCGAGACACAAGTGTTGCGGTGTCACTTGTGTAGGCCTCTTTTTATTCTGAGTTAATTTTGTGAGGTTGTCTCTCTCTATATTTTGTACTCTGTTTTATATAGTGGATTACTCATATCCTTTTGTGGATATAGGTCAATTGACCGAACCATGTTAAATATTGTGTCTCTTTTTGGTGTATTTCTCGCATGTCTTCTTATGTGGCGTCTTTTGAGATTTTCTTTGTTAGCTTACGCATGACACCTGATTTTTTATCCTAACAAGTGGTATCAGAGCCTAGATTGTCTATCAAAGGTTTTTGGATGGAGGCGAATATGAGCAAGATGGTATGTTTAAATGGGAGCAATTACAACATATGGAAGAGCAAGATGAAAGATCTTTTATTTGTGAAGAAGATGCGCTTCCTGTTTTTGCTGCTCATAAACCCTAGAACGTAACTGATGAAAATTGGAATTTTGAGCACCAATTAGTATGTATATATATAAGACAATGAGTTGAAGACAATGTTCGAAATCATATTGTGAATGAGACACATGCTAGAACATTGTGGGAAAAGTTGGAGACACTTTACGCTTTAAAAACAAGAAATAACAAGTTGTTCCTACTAAAGCAATTGATGAACTTTAAATACAGTGAGGGAAGTCCTATTCTTGACCATATAAATAATTTTCAAGGTGTCCTTGATCAGCTTTCTGGAATGAGTATTAATTTCGACGATGAGATTCAAGGACTTTGGCTTTTAAATATTCTACTAGATTCTTGGGAGACTCTTCATGTTTCTTTAACAAATTCAGCTCCTGGTGGCAAGGTGACTATGGAATTTTCCAAGAGTGGTGTTTTGAATGAAAAAGTAAGGAGAAAATCTCAGGGTTATCTTCACACTCAGATGTTCTATTTACAGAAGATCGAGGGAGAGACAAAATAAGAAACACAAGGAATAGAAGTAAAAGCAGAAGCAAGTCAAGGTCAGTGTATGAGAGTCGGTCATGCTATCATTGTGGCAAGAAAGGCATATTAAAAGAAATTGTAATAGCAAGATATTAGAGAAGGAAAGAAAGAATAAAATAATAGAAACAATGTTGTTGTTATTGTCCGAGATGACCTTCTCTTTGCTTATGATAAAAATGTCATCAATTTTGTATCCCAAGATACTAGTTGGATAGTAGATTCTGGAGCTACATCTCATGTCACACCAAGGAAAGAATTCTTTTCATCTTATACTCCCCTTAACTCTGGAGTGTTGAAGATGGGCAATGCTAGTGAGGTTAAGGTGTTTGGTTTCGGCATGGTTTGTTTGAAGACTAATAGTGGTACAACGTTATTCCTTCACAGAGTCAAGCATGCTCCAAAAATTCCTCTAAACTTGATATCTATCGGGCAACTAGATGATGATGGCTAACATAATGACCTGTTTAATGGCCAATGAAAGCTCAACAAAGGCGCATTAGTTGTGGATCGAGGAAGAAAGTATTCTAATTTATACGTGACTCAAAGATCTATCCTTAGTGACTCTATAAATTTAGTGAAAAGTGACACTTTATTAGAATTGTGGCATAAGAGGCTTAGTCATATGAGCGAGAGGAGGATCACATGTTTAGCTAAGAAGAATTTGCTTACTGGTGTGAAACAAGCAAAGGTGAAAAGATGTGTTCATTGCTTAGCCATAAAATAGAAAAGAGTTTCTTTTTACAGTCATTCTCCCTCACGAAATCCTGAACTATTAGAGTTAGTACACTCTGATTTGTATGGTCCTCTTAAAGTGAAGTCACAAGGTGGTGCACTTTACTTTACGACTTTCATTGATGATCATTCTCGTAAGCTATGGGTATATCCTTTAAAATCGAAAGACCAAGTACTTGATGTGTTTAAGGAATTTCAAGCCTTATCCTTGAGACAAACTAGGAAGAAACTAAAATGTATTTGCACCAATAATGGCGGTGAATATATTGGTCCCTTTGATAAATATTGCAAATCACAAGGAATTTGTCATCAAAGAACTCCACCCAAGATGCCTCAATTGAATGGCTTGGCATAAAGGATGAATAGAACTCTAGTTGAGAGAGTTAGATGTGTACTTTCAGAGGCTAAACTTCCAAATTCCTTTTGGGAGGAAGCACTTAATACTATTGCTTATGTTATCAATTTGTCTCCTGCAGTTGCTTTGGATGATGATGTTCCAAATAGAGTTTGGTTTGCTAAGGATATTTCCTATGATCACTTGAAAGTCTTTGGGTGTAAAGCTTGTGTGCATGTTCCAAAAGATGAGAGGTAGAAACTGGATGTCAAAACTAAGCAGTGCATCTTCATTGGTAATGGTCAAGATGAGTTTGGGTATCGCTTTTATGATCTAGTTGATAAGAAGCTTATTAGAAGTCATTATGTAATGTTCTTTGAAGACAAAACTATTATAGATATTGACAAGACTGAGAAAAATTTTCTCAGAATAACGAGAGCTTAGTCAATGTTGATCCAGTTCCTATTACTGATACATCTATTGCACATGAAAGAACCCAAGATGATAATACATGTGATGATCAAGAAGGTGTAGAACTGATATACGATCCTATTAATGATGTTGTGGTTGATCAACAACCAACTCCTGCTCAGTTAACTACTTCAGATGTTCCTAAAACCTCTTGTAGAAGATTTTCTAGGGAGAAGCAAAAGTCAACACGTTATTCTCCAAATGAGTATGTACTTTTGACTGATATGGGAGAACCTGGAGATTATGATGAAGCCATGCAAGATACTTATAGAGATGAGTGGGTAGAAGCTATGGAAGAAGAGATGAAGTCACTCCATGAGAAAGGCACACATAAGTTAGTGGAATTACCGAAAGGTAAAAAGTTCTAACAAACAAATGGATCTTTAGAGTAAAGCAAGAGCAACATACCTCTGCGCCTAGGTATAAGGCGAGGTTCGTTGTCAAAAGCTTTCACCAGAGAAAGGGAGTTGACTTTGATGAAATTATCTCTCCTATTGTAAAGATTTCTTCTATTCGTATGGTGCTAGACTTAGCTGTAAGTCTAGAGGTTGAGAAGATACACACTGATGGCAATCCTACTGAATGCTAACGAAAGTGGTGGTTATAGAGAAGCATGAGTATTGTAGAACTTTGGCAGGCATGAAACCTATCATGAGTTCCTTTGCTTGAAGATCTATTTGGGCCCTTGGATGGAGGAGGAGTTTGTTGGGCCGTAGCCTATGTTCTAGACAAAGGCCCATGGCCTAATCCTTTTCTCTTTTGGTTTCCAATCCTATTTGGAAAAGGATTCGGATTTCTATTCCTATTTGGAGTTGGTTTGGCTTTGGGAAAAGGCACCACTCATCATCTATAAATAGGACAATTTGAGAGAGAATTATTCATGATTATTGGTTGTTTTTGAGAGATATTAGAACATAAGAGAGGTTTTGAGAGATCTTTCACCAAAGAGAGAAAGAGAGTTCTTTTGCTGCAGTTTTTGCTCTCTGACCAGCCACCTTCGGATCGAGTTCTCCTGCTTAATCACCAATGGTTCAGGATGAAATTTGGATTGAGTGTTCCTGACATCTTGATGTTTGATTTGAAAGGTGGAGATCAGATTTAGAAGTTCTCAGCATCTGATTTTGAGTCCCAAACAGGAGCTCTATTTCAGGTGATTTCTCTTGATTTACTTTTGTGGGTGTTGCTATTGTTTCTCGTGTTTAGCACTTGTTGTGTAGCCATTTGGGAGAATATTTGTAACTCTATTAATTTTATAGTGGATCTGTTTGGATCTTTGTGATCCCGGGGTTGTTACCTTCGATTTGAAGGGGTTTTCCACGTTAAATTTGGTGATCTTTACTTTCTTTGTTTTTGTATTTACCTCTTTCCGTAATAACAAGACCTGCTAAATGGTTAGAAGAGAGATATATAGCAGTAAATCTTGTACTCAAATTGAGCAATCACTGAAATGTATAAGAATAAAGCTCGTTTCCATAAATATTGAGACTGGAAAGCAAACGGTAAGAGACATTGGATGAGAGATGATCAGCTTTTGAAATGATTGGATCAGGGAGGTCACAACCTCCTAAATTTATTTTTCTAGAGAAGGGGACTTAATTATTTGTTGTAACCAAATGAAGATCTTAATACGAACATCATAAAGGTCCAGGTCACGTAAAAAAGCAAGGCGAGGAAGCCACCCAAGGTTCTTCACTACTAGACCGAAGATTAAGCCCAGGTCAAGCATCTGCAAATAGGTAAGGTTTCCAAGAGAGTAAGGAATTTCACCTAACAATTTAGCATGTTGAAGATTAAGGTATTCTAGTCTTGGAAATGAACCAATGAAATCTAGTATTCGACTTCTACCAAAATCATTGTAACCAAGGTCAAGATACTTTAGATGCTGTAATTCACGCAGTAAGGAGTAATATTACCTTTCAAGTATTGATACTCATGGAACATAGGAGATTGTAGAATACCATGAATATCAAGGACCATGACATGACCTATTCTATTGCTACACTTCATACCCTTCCAACTGCAACATTTTTTTTTCTCTTCTTCTCTCCTCCGGGAAAGTTGGGCAAATGCCCACTTTGAAAA
Source organism: Capsicum rhomboideum (assembly GCA_031232105.1). Taxonomy (NCBI): domain Eukaryota; kingdom Viridiplantae; phylum Streptophyta; class Magnoliopsida; order Solanales; family Solanaceae; genus Capsicum; species Capsicum rhomboideum. Next base: position 158,293,244 of record CP124714.1, read on the forward strand.
CTTATATGAGCATTTAGACAAGTTTAAAAAAATGTAGTGGATAGACACCATATATGATGTCATTCATTTGACTTCCAAAACCATCCAAAATTAGGACACAAGTCTTCAATATTACACTTTAGTCTTCCCTTCATCCAACAACAATCTGATTTTCCCTATTTTTAGATTTCTAAAAAAAAAAAAAATTCTCCAAGAAGCCACCAAAAAAAGCTCCCATTTTTTACCTACTTTCTTCGATTTCGGTGACTTTTTCGACGATATTTTCCTCCTCACAACTGAAATTTACCATTATCTTGCTCATTTCTTCCATTGTTATCCCATTTTCTTTCAAATATTTTCAAAAACCATTTTCCCACCATTGTTACTAGCTTGAGAAGTTTTCAAAATCACTCCACAACTCATTAGTAGATAGATTCCAGTAGTTTAGAAGCACTATAAATACCTTTCTCCATTCCAAAGCAAGGAAAGCATAGATTAAAACCCGATTTCATTTGTTGACTTTTTTGTACAGATTTCTTACCAGTCATTATCAGTCATCGACCCATTATAGACCAATGCCATAATCTAGTATCTATCAGTATAGTCTATAATGGCAGTAGTTGAAGTTGTTATTATTGGTGGTGATTATATGGGGATATGGGAGGAGATCCCAAATGTTGGAATTGGAAATCTTTTAGCAAGGCGACAGTGGCCATTGCATTACATCGCAATGTTTCATACGACTACATGGTTCTAAGCTTAATTGAGAGCGGGGAATTAGCTTGCAAGCCAAGCGATGTGGTGCTTGGCTATTGGAAAAATACATCCCACATTCATAAAGAATAATAGACAGGTGTCCTTGTACATATTGGATGTCACTGCCGATGGCTCTAGGCCTATTTTGAGGATAAATGCTGTCGCAAGGTTTTCGGTACCCCCACACAACACCTAGTAGCCAACGGTGATGATTAGGTTGACATGAGAGCTCGGTTGATCATTCAATGAATATGGATGATCATCCAATGGATATGGAAGATCATCCAATGGATGCGGAAGATCCCCAATGGTTTCAAGAAGAACAAGAGAAGTGTGGACTAGGATCACAACCCAACCATTCGATGGAACTAATTTCTACGTAGAACAAATATTTAGTAGCAAGAATGAGCTGAAAATGTTATTGGACGAAGCATCGATGAGGAAGTCTTTGATTTTGCTACTTTGAAGAGTTGTAGTAAATACTTCAAGGTGAAATGTGTATCTCATGTCAGTTTTATCGACTTTACTCTTTATCTATTATTGATCTACCAAATTATAGCATATATTATGTACACAGTCTATCCGGTATGTTAACTATTTACTACCAAATAAACAATAGACTACGTTCTCTGTCTATTGAAAACCTTAAATCTTTAATCGATGAGATGAACAGGCAGGTAATATTTACGCTTTAAAAAAGCTGCTACATGTCAACTCACAACTACACTGATTGGGTATACGCTACCTACTCGAATTTCACTCCTTCACGTGTCGAACAACCATTGGGCGGGTATACCAAAGGGTTTCTATATGGTCTATATAACCATCTCTCTACTCTACAAAATCTTTATCGTCTTCAATAAAAAAATCAAAACATTGCAGCAATGCCGAGAATCGAACTACGACCTGTCAGGAGGATACGTTCATAATTCCACCACGATAGTGAATACCTATACCGAGAACTCTGGCGTTTCGCCCATATTTTACGGGTGATCATGGAGAGGCTGAATCTGGAGACCAGCAACTACATCACCCCCCACCATCCCATTAGTTTAGTTTTTTTTTATGTGTGTTTTGTAGTTCTAGTTCTAGTTTATTGCAAAGAAGCTTTCTTATTTAGGGATTTTGTTAGATGAAAGCTTTTTCCTTTTACCCTTTTTGCCTTGTTGGTGTGGATATTATGTTAATGTATGTTGCAATGAACAAATGAATAGAAAAAATTTTAGTTTCTCAAATTTTGTGGCCACATTGGGTATGTTGTTGTTGTATTTTATGATTTTTGAATTTGACAAATCTGTTTGAAGATGATGCAATAGTTGAAAACTTTGATATATATATATATATATATATATATATATAGATAGATAGATAGATAGATAGATAAATCACCAGATCGTGAGGGGACCTATTCTAATTCACCTAGATAGGAGAACCCCTTACCACACTTTAAGAAGATTTGCGGAAGTCTTTAATAAATAACAAAATACCAAACCTTATTACAATTGTTTTTACAAACATTAAATGCGGAAAATAAAACTACCCCTAGGACCTAGTCTAAACAGGTACAAGAGCTTCTAGCATAATGAAGGACAAAACAAGACACAACTTCCAAGGACAAAACAAGACACAACTTCCACCATAGGAATGAGAGGAGAAAAAGCTGCTGGAGATCACTATCCATGTTAAACCTGAAACACCTACTGATCCTGCAGCCAGACTATACCCCAAAAAGGGAATAGCAAGAGTATTATTAGTAGAAACAACATATACTGGTAGGTATCATCAGCCGACCAGGGTTAGATCATGTAAACACAATATAGAAATCATAAAGAGAACATGACAACTTATATAACAATTTAATTCATAACACTTTCATATGCTTATGCTATCTTTATCCCTTGTTTTAACTAAGAGTATTTCTATTCTTATTCCCGTTGATCATTCATCACCTTCACATCAAGTGTCATCCATCCTAACTCTCAGAGTTTAACCCCATAGTTATTAATTATGGTAAATGATTAATAATCATCACCCTGTAACAAATATAACTATGAACACACATTCTGATAAATACCTCAAGTTTATGACACTCAGCCTTTCTAAGTAAATCTACAACTTCAGTCAAGTACAAGTCAAGTCAACCCATGACCAAGTCAACGACCCTGACTCTAGCAAACATCCAAGTCATCAAACCATGACTCTAACAATATCCAAGTCAACAAACCACGACTTTAATAATATCCAAGTCAACCAACCATGACTCTAACAATATCCAAGTCAACAAACCATGACTCTAACAATATCCAAGTCAACCAACCATGACTCTAATCACAAGAATGCCAAATATTTTAAGCGAATCATAATCCAGTTCACTTAAGGAACCGACAACAACAACCATAATAATACTCAGTACACTCTTAGAGCCATTATAAACCACAACAATGACAATAAGCATATATTCGGTCCCCTCAAGGAACAATCACACTCATACATACCTTGTACATACATGCTAAGGGTCTTAGGGTTGCCCGCTAGTCATGACCTTCAGGGGATGATCTCTTATCCATGTAATGTACAGGTGTTGCGACCCAGCTATACACGCAAGTGTACGTGATCGTGCAAGTAATAGAGTGGCTCCTTTTAAAGAACCGGATATCGAACCCAAAGGACTTTCGTCAACAGAAAACAACTCTGGATGTCAAACTATAATTAAAAACTAGTGTTGCAAAAATGACAAGAGATCTGGTGCTAAAAATTAAATGATTGCGGACTAAGAACTCCTATCTTCGCTACCGTGACTTTGGTTTTTGCAAATATGCTTGAAAAATCAATAAAAAGTGAATTCCCAGGGCTAAGGCACCCTGAACATCATCTCTTGAGCATAATTGTTGTTGGTTTAAGCACTTTGAGTTGTTTATCGTGGTTATTGATCCCGAAGTTAATTTTATAACTATATTTGTCTCCAAAATATAATCTTCTACTAGAACTTAGAAACCTACCTACATCCGTGAGTGGTGATAAGCTTAACCAATTCTAGAGCATTCAAGTTTTCTTCTAGTAATTGACCAAGTGTGGTGGATTAGGTATCTCTCGGTCCTAACCACATGTCAATCCCTTAGAATTACTTCCCCGAGAAAGACCACACTTCATATATTCAAGTTCTATCTCTTAGTTTCTCTCTCAAGCTCATTTCAAGACAAGAAATATATTCCAATGGTGATCAAGCATCAAAATAATGAAATTTAGAATATATGAATAACCAATTTATGATAAACTCCAGCAAAAAACCAATACAATTAACCCAAGAGATTCATGTTCTTGGCCTTAACCCCAAGAATGAGGGATTTTAGCCACTCATAATGTTTATCAACATCCAAAAGTAATAAATACCCTATAAAATAATTAAAAACTGAAAAGAAGAGGAATGGAACCTAATTGAGATTCCCAAAAATGCCCAAAATATTCTAAGGATGATGGAATGTGATACAATAACTCAAAAGCCCTATTTATAGACCCAAAGTCGAGGCAAAAAGCGGCCAAAAAGCGGCCCGGCACTCCCTTGGGCGCGCCTAGCACTTAGGCAGATTTTGCCTCAGCAAAAGGGTGCTCCCAGGCGGCATGGCACGCCCCTAGGAGCGCCCCAAGTCTGCCTGGGCAAGTGAAAAATAATACAAAAGCGGCCTGGCACGCCAGGCCCTTTTTTTGTGATTTTTGTTTGCTTTCATCGACTTCTCTTCGCAAATTTGGTTGGATTATTCAAGTTCAACTCTTCGGCTTGCCTCTTATCTTCAATATTCTTCATTTGTAGCTCCTCCAAGCCTCACTTTCCATGCCAAACATGCTCTAAAAATTCGCAAATTCCACCTGCAAGAGCCTAATCATATTGGTTAGAACAATATCCCATATTCCATCAAAAACTTATATAATACACAAGTATTGTTCTCAAAACTCAGGTAGTCATGGGTTAAAGTCTCTACTAAGGCATATAAATATGCCTTAGATCACCACCCCACACTTAAACCTTTGTTTGTCCTCGAATAATTAATCACACTCAAATCCGGGCGACTTTAGACAATAGACACAAAATGAGCATTCTTGCACAGCTTACACAACCACATTCATCAACTTATGCACCAACATACTAGGATATCAAACAAATAAATAACAAATTGAAACAACCTATCCTCACAAAACAACTTACTAGTTGCAAATTCATGCGTGACACATTATTAGTAGATCACCAAACTTCACTAACTATGTGCCCTCACCACAAGAGAATCACCCCACACTTCTACAAAGTAATTACTAACTGGGTGCATGAATGAAAGTCACTCACTCTCAAAAAGAATTCACATGCAACACAAAGATGAACCATAGGCTTTCCCTTAGTGTAATACTTCACTAATGTTAAAATGTTAAAGCTCAAGATCAAGTAGGACTTTTTAGGGGTTGTAATGTAAGCACAAGGACGGGTATGAACTATTTGGTCAAGAATAGTGACTATCTTTCCTGAGCGCTTTAATACACTACAAATTACATTCAGAGCACCTTCAACCGACCTATTTTCCACTACTTTTATCTTCCCAACTTTTCTTTGTTTTGCCCCAAAACTTTAAACTAGCTTCAGCATATTGGATAAAGAATACTGTTATCACCCATTGATTACAAAAACAATTTTTATATATTATTTTTTTTTTAACATATTCCCCACCAACATGCACAAACTTTTTCACACACCCATTTGAGATATGCTTGGGGCTTTAACTTAACTCTTTCCTTATTCCAAACTCTTGTACTCCTTCACCTCTTGATTTCCTAATTAAAGCGCTTAGGAGTTTTGGATCAAATTCTGGTTCATTGAAAGAAGAGGATTAAGCTACATGCAAAGCTACCAAGGAAAAGGCTAAAGGCTCAACGGGGCTAACTAGGATTATGCAAAGAGGGTAGATAAAGTAGGTCTAAAATATGGCTATCAAAGAAATGCCTCTATCATCTCCTAAACTTAACACCTCTTATTTCGCTTTGCACATACCCCGGGCAAGTTCTAGACATCATTATGCACATGGAATATCATAAAAAAAAACCTTACTCACACATGGCAGATGTTCAGCTCAGCAGGTTCACCATAAAACTCCGAAATCATGCATAAATTTAATATTAAGCAACTTGGCGAGTCAACTAGGTGAGAATTAGGCGTCTCAACACTTGCTATTATATATCCGGGCATGTTTCACATGTGTATGCACAATTGTATAGCAAGCAAGAACACCCGACACGACACCACATGACTAATTTGCTCTTAAGACGGTCGTCATCCATCCATCATAGAGCAAATCCCTTAGTCCTATGACTAAGGCGACTCAAAAGTAATCAACACCAAAAACAACACAAAACAACATCAAACATCCAAAACTTGGCTATTTTTTTTTTTTTTTTTTTTTTTTGTACGGTTCAAAGGGACTCTCCTTAGTAAAAGAACGGAAAACAAACGCTAAGGAACCCACAAAAAATAAAAGCATACAGCAGCACACATATACATACATACAAGAAAAGTCCATCATACCCCACCCCACACTTAAAAGATTAGAAATATCCCCAATGCTACAAAAATAACCAAAGCAAGGGTAGGATGTAAGGAGCTCCCTGGTCAATCGAGGTAGTCGTCATCCTCCGGCCTACGGACCTTTAACGAGGGATCATCCGCCTCAGCCTCCTCATCCTCAAAGTCGCTCTGGAGGTCATTTTCATCTGTGGGGACATCATCATCCACAGGCTCCACAAAATTAGGACCAATCCTCAATAAGGCCATGGCATGCTCATTGGGAGGATAATCCCTCTCTACCTGGCTCAGCTCATCCACCGTGGAGGGCCTACCCCCAGTCCTGTGTCGCAGCATCTCTAACCCATACATACGGGCTAAAATCCCGTCATCTCGAGCATGACGCTCTGCTAATGTCAAAGTGGGGCCGAGTGAATCCGGCGCCTTAGTTTGGGTGACATCCACAGGCGTCGTCACCAACGGAGGATGATAGTCAAAATTTTCTTCGGGCACTTCGAATGCTCGCATTAATTTAGTCAATAGTCCACCGAAAGCATATCGAAGACCTCCTTGGAGGAGAGCTCGGCGCATAGCCGACAACAACACAGAACCTACATCAATCTCTACATCAGTCATGAGAGCATATACCAGACAGACATGATCCCGTGTAACCTCAGTCATGTGGCTCCCCGGAATTAAACAGCAACACACAATCTTCAGCCAAATTCTTGCCTCTTTGTTGAGGTGGGCAAAGGGTAGACTCTTGTGATACCCTCTTTTATGATGGCGCAGTCACCTCACTGTTGAACGTGGGCCGCACAGAGTGTGTCGAATTTCAGCATATGGAGGCCTAGCATTTAGCCTGAGTATGTCTTGGGGACTAGCCCTAGTGGAAACTCCCAATAATCCAGTCAAACTCAAAGAGTCAAGTATCACATCTGAACCTCGTACCACTACTGGGCATGTAGGTGCGTTTGGGTTCCAATTTGCGTACAATTACCTCACCAGATGGAGGTTACAATCTGTAGGTCTGTTGAAAACAACGCCCATCCCGACTTGCTCAAGCCGAGCCAATATTCTTGGGTAAGCCCGAGCCAGACTTGCCCTATCAATACATTCATCGGAAAAATATTTAGCTTCCGGGTGTCTTTTGTACCAACTCTTCCCCGCACTGGAGACCGCGTGTATCCCATACTTTCATTTTTGCCCTTTTGGGACTGGGGGAGCTGCGGGGACCTTATTACCCGATCGACGTCTCTTGTGAGAGCTGGAGGCAGCGACATTAGAATCCGACATTGTACTTGTAGCAAAGTTCCACAAACAAATCAATTTCCCATGTAAAAATAGCTAACCAACTTAAAGTGCGGTGACGTTTAAGGCCACCCCACACTTAGTTGTTTAGCACCAAGTCAAAATAAATATGGGCGGAGGGTACTCAGACTTCCCCTCATCACTTAATGCCCAAAACCAAGTCCCAACCATATGATAAATGCACATTCCCACACACGGTTAGCAATCTCATAAATAGCATTAGAATGACATGCTTGTTTTACTCAAGAATTCCAACAATAGTCATACATATTCAACACATATAAGTTGTATTCAGTGATTGCCACCACCAATTTGCTCACTTTTCACTAATAAAGATGAACCCACTTCTAATTTGTCACTAGAATAAGATTATTAACCACAAGTTCACATGCCTTCCAAGTTCATTGTAATGCCACCCATAAACCCCAACCATAGGATAAGAAGCAAGTCAAAAAACCAAGAACATACTTCATGGCAATTTATAGAAAGAGAAAGTGAAGGAGACATACCTTGATAGCTTGAACGGAGTCTTGTAAACTTAATCCCAAGATTAGGAAGCAAGAAATCGCGCACGTGATGGCAAAAGGAGAGAAATATAAGAGAAAAGTGGGGATTCTTTGGTAGGAAAATCGTAGGTTTGGGTATGGAGTTGGGAATGATGGTGAGGAATAAGAAAAATTAGGGATTTAAAAGAAAAGGGGCGGGGGTGGGTCGGTTATGGTTTAATAAAAGACTTAAAAAAATTTTGCCCCAAAAATATGGGGGGGAGGAGGGGGGGGGGGGTAGCAGCGTGGCACGCTGCCTAGCACGCTACCTCACTGCCTCAGTGCCCAGAATTTTGAGCACAGGCAGTGTGGTACGCCAGCCAGCGCGCCTGTACACTGCCTTCATGCGAAAAAAAATTAGGGCAGGCGGCGTGGCACGCTGTCCAGCGCGCCTGCCCACTGCCAATCAAAAAAATATTTGGAGCAATTGTACCCTGGCACGCCAGGTAGCACGTACAACACTTAACCTCATACCTGAATGACTTTTCTCCTTTTTTCACAAAATCTTGGGGCTTTACCAAGTCCCAAGACTCAAAATTAGCTTCAAAACATGTCCTACCTGCCCGGTGCCTTCAAATAATCATCCATCCTCCAATTTTACCTTTTTCTTGTGGATTTCCATGTCAACATGCTCCGTGCCTCTGCATAAACACAAGATCCTAGCACTAAGTTAGAAAACAAAAATTTTAAACGAGATGGGTTGCCTCCCATCAAGTGCCTTAGTTTTGGTCGGGGCACGACTCTTCTTTTTGTATTTTTACTTTATGAATCCTAACTGTTACAACACATTCATGGGTTGCCTCCCATGTAGAGCCTGATTTAATGTCGCGGCTTGACCAAATATAAGAGCTCAGTTATCATCAAGGTGAAGCACGTCCTCCGTCTGCTTCTCTTCCTCACCGAAATAATGCTTCAATCTCTGGCCATTTACCATAAACATTGTACTATCCGCTTTGTTCAAAATTTCCACCACACCATGAGGTGTCGTGCGACTTACCTCAAAAGGCCCACTCCACTTAGATCTCAGCTTGCCTGGAAATAACCTAAGTCTTGAGTTAAACAAAAGTACCAACTGGCCTGGCTCAAAAGTACGGGGGAGAATATGCTTGTCATGCCATCGCTTTATTTTCTCCTTCTAGATCTTAGCATTTTCATATGCATGGGCACGAAATTCTTCCAACTCATGGAGTTGTAACAACCTCCTGTTACCAACCAACTCCGGATTAAGATTCAACTTTTTTACCGCCCAATATGCTCGGTGCTCAAGCTCAACTGGGAGGTGAAAAGCTTTCCCAAAGACCAAATGATAGGGAGAAGTCCCTATAGGAGTCTTATACGCCGTTCGATAAGCCCAAAGAGCATCATCCAGCTTAAGTGACCAGTTTTTCCTCTGAGTATTCACCGTCTTTTACAAGATTTGCTTTATCTTGCGATTAGACACTTCCACTTGGCCACTTGTTTGGGGATGATACGCTGTTGAGACCTTGTGTTTCACTCTATACTTTTCCAATACACTCTTCACCCAATAATTAATGAAGTGTGATCCTTCATCGCTAATAATAGCTCTTGGAGTTCCGAACCTAGTGAAGATGTGCTTTTGAAGGAACTTTACCACAACTTTGGAGTCATTTGTAGGAAGAGCTGCAGCCTCTACCCGTTTAGATACATAATCCACTGCTACGAGTATGTATAGATTGCCATTCGACTTTGGAAATGGGCCGATGAAATCAATTCCCCATACATAAAAAATTTCAACTTCTAGGATGTTTAAGAAGCATCTCATGTCTCTTAGCAATTGTCCCCATACGTTGACATTGATCACAATTCTTCACAAAGGCATGAGCATCTTTAAATATCGAAGGCCAGAAGAAACCCGATTGCAATATTTTTTGGGCTGTTGGTTCACCACCGTGATGTCCACCATAAGGTGATGCGTGGCATCTCTCTAACATTTGATTCACTTCCGCATCCGGAATACATCTTCATACTATTTGATCAGGCCCTTGCTTGAATAAATAAGGCTCATCCCATATATAAAAACGTGCCTCATATGCCAGTTTCTTCTTCTGTTGAGGACTCGAATCAGGAGGAAATAACCCACTTACCAATAAGTTCACAATGTATGCATACCATGGCAACTCATCGACATCTAACACCAACAACTGCTCGTCTGGAAATTCTTCACTAATAAGCCCCTCATCCACTATATGTGTCGAGCTCTCAAGTCTAAAAAGATGGTCAGCAATTTGATTTTCTGTCCCCTTTCTATCTTTAACCTCTAAGTCAAACTCCTATAGCAATAGGATCCATCTAATCAAGCGCGACTTAGCATCCTTTTTATAGAACAAGTATCGTATTGCTGCATGATCCGTGTATACAATGACGCTCGTGCCGACCAAGTACGATCTGAATTTATCAAATGCATAAACCAAAGCTAACATCTCTTTTTCAGTCACCGTGTAATTCATTTGGGTTGCATCAAGGGTCTTGCTTGCATAATAAATAGAGTGAAATACCTTATTCTTCTATTGACCGAGAACCGCATCCACTGCAACATCACTTGCATCACACATGAGCTCAAATGGCAAAGCCTAGTCAGGAGAAATAAGGATAGGTGTCTCTACCAACTTCTTTTTCAATACCTCGAATGCCTTCACACATGATTCACAAAATACAAACTTCACATCTTTCTCCAAGAGTGCACACATGGGATGTGCAATTTTGGAAAAATCTTGAATAAACCTTCTGTAAAATCCAGCATGACCCAAAAAACTTCGCACCCCTTTAATCGATACAAGTGGAGGGAGTTTTTCAATAACTTCAATCTCTGCCCTATCAACTTCCAGCCCCTGCTTTGACACCTTATGCCCAAGAACTATACCTTCTGTCACAAGGAAATGACACTTCTCCCAATTGAGAACAAGATTAGTTTCTTCACACCGAGCAAGGACTTTATCCAGGTTTTGCAAACATACCTCAAAAGAGTTACCAAAGACTGAGAAATCATCCATAAAAATCTCTACAAACTCCTCCACCATGTCGTAGAAAATAGCCATCATGCACCGCTAAAAGGTGGCCGGTGCATTACATAATCCAAATGGCATATGCTTGAAAGCATATGTGCCGTAAGGACATGTGAATGTAGTTTTCTCGTGATCTCGGGGATCTATAGCAATTTGATTGTATCCAGAATACCCATCAAGAAAGCAATAATACTCCTGCCCGGCCAAACGATTTAGCATCTGATCAATAAAAGGGATTGGATAATGGTCCTTCCTTGTAGCATCATTAAGTTTCCGGTAATCCATGTAAATACGCCATCCAGTTACAGTTCTTGAAGGAATTAGTTCATTTTTGTCATTTGTGATCACCGTCATACCACCCTTTTTTGAAACACATTGTACTGGGCTCACCCACGTACTATTAGAGATAGGGTAAACAATGCCAGAATCTAGCCACTTAATTACCTTCTTCCTTACTACTTCTTTCATCACCGGATTCAAGCATCGTTGGTGTTGCACACTCGGCTTGTGCCCTTATTCCATGTAAATTTTATGCATGCATAAACCCGGATTAATACCATGGATGTCAGATATCTGCCAACCAATAGCCTTCTTTCTTCATTTTAGTATCAATAATGTCGCATCAACTTGTTCCTGTGACAAATATGCTACCAGAATAATAGGAAGGGTCTCATTTTCACCTAGGAAAACATATTGAAGGTGAGATGGAAGTTACTTCAATTCAAGCTTCGGTGCTTCCTCAATTGAGGGCTTAGTTGGAGGACCGAGTGGACAATTTAACGGTTCCCATCTACCCTCTTTAGCATACATACCCATAAGATCAAGAACTTGCACCATCTCACTAGCTTCTGCATCACCAAACACATCTTGCCCCATCAAAACTTTTTCTAACGGATCTGTAGACAAAGTGTAGATGCTTTCAACCGCCAAATCTATAGCTGTGATAGCCGACAAGTTCTCATAAATTTTTGGAAGCTTCAAAGCCCTATATACATCAAAGACTTCAACCTTATCATGAGCTCGCATAGTAAGTTTCCCGGCTGCTACATCAATGATTGCACCTCCTGTAGCCAGGAACGGACGCCCCAAAATAAATAGGACTTCCGGGTCAGGCTCAAAATTCAGCACCACAAAATCAACGGGAAAGATCAACGTCCCTATTTGAACCAGAACATCCTCAACAATACCATCAGGTCTAGTCACAGATTGGTCTGCCAGCTGCAAAATAATAGTAGTAGGCTTAGGACGACCCAAACCCAACTCCTTGAAAACCGAAGTGGGCATTAGATTTATACTATCCCCCAAATCACACAATCCACGAGCGCAGACACGATCTCCCAAAGTAATCTTCATAGTGAAGCTTCCAGGATCTTTCAGCTTAGTAGGTAACCGGTTCTGAATGCGAGAACTAACCTCCTCAGTCAAAGCAACTGTGGCATATTCTGTCAATCTACTCTTGTTTGCTACAATGTCTTTCATGAACTTGGCATACTTTGGAATACCCTGCAAGATATACACAAGAGGCAAATTAATGTGCACTTGTTTAAGTAGTTCAATGAACTTACCAAAGCATTCATCCTCCTTCTTCTTTTTGAATTTCTGAGGGAAAGGAGGAGGCAACTTCACACTATGTATCACTTTATCATCTTTGGAGCTTTTGGTAGACTCCACTTGTTCGTCTTCACTCACCACTACTTTTGGCTCCAATTCTTTCGCTGGTGCAACCGTATCCTCTAACTGCTTACCACTACGGATAACTATAGCATTCACCTGCTTGGGATTTGGCTCAGTATCTCCTGGAAGACCTCCTTGGGGCCTTGTATTCTGTGCATTAGCTAACTGGCCAATCTGCTTTTCCAAATTCTGAGTAGCCAACTGATTGTTCCTCATATCTGCTGCCATCTTTGCTTGTTCAGCCATAATCTGTTTTAATATATCCTCCACACTCATGTCTCCAGGCTTAGCACCCACTTGATTTCCTTGAACTTGCTGTTGGTTGTACTGAGGTGCATATCCTTGAGGCCTATATTGATTTTGATTTCCTCCCCAAGATAAGTTCGGATGGTTTTTCCACCTGGCATTATAAGTGTTTCCATAGTTCTGAGCTCCACCTCCCCTTTGTGCATTACCAACAATATTTATCGAGTCTGGATTAGCACTACACAAATAGCTGGTATGATCACCATTTCCACATACACTGCATATTATAGAAACCTGTTGCTGTACTGCATTCACGGGAGCTGGTTGTTGCCCCAAATTTAAACTACTAAAGTGATTGTTCATCATGTTTTGCATAGCTGAAATTTGGGCAGATAATGCTGTGATTGCATCCATATCTAGTTTCCCAGCAACCTTCTTTGTAGAATTCCTCGAATTATCACTATGCCAGTCTGGATTTCCCTGCGAAATATGATTCAACAGAGCATATAATTCATCATACGTCTTCTCTAAAGCCTGTCCACCTGCAGCCGAATCAAGTAGAATTTTAGTGTTGGGGTTGAGAGCCTCTATAAACATATGCACCAACACTTCATTAGCTTGGTGGTGGTGAGGACAATCTCTCAACATGGATTTGAATCTGTTCCAAGCTTGGTACAAATTCTCATCATCTCTCAGTCTGAAACTTAGTATCTCACTCCTCAGCTTTGCTGTCTTTCCAGACGGAAAGAACCTTATCAAGAATTTTCAAGCAAGATCATCCCAAGTAGTGATAGAATTAGCCGGCTCTGCATCTAACCACTTGCTTCCCCCAACAGAGAAAAGGGAAACAAAGTAAGTCTCACATAATTTGAAGACACACCCGCAGGAATATATGTGTCATTGATCTCTAGAAAATTCCGAATATGCCTCTGCGGGTCTTCATGAGCAAGACCAGTAAACTGTCCACTTGAGTACAAGAGTTTCACCATGTTCTGTTTAAGCTCAAATCTACCTCCAGCTGCCGATTTGAGAATACTGGAGGTCATATTAGTGGCGAGTTGGATTGCCACATCGCGAACTGTTCTAGCTGCCATTACTTCCCGTTCACGTCTCTCTGCACCTGGTTCTTCAATTCTTACAGGATTACCCTGTATTCCTTCGCCAGCCAGTTCGACTTGTGGGATTGGGTAGTCTGCAGCCTGTCTCCTCAATCTATTGAAATATATTTCAGGTTCAGACTGCGGGGCTACCAAATCTTTGTTCCTTGCCAGTGTTCCGATGAAGTAAGCCTGCAAAATAGAACAGCTAAGATAAAGTTGTCAACACGTAGCTGAAAATTAAAGTACAAACGTCAATAATTGAAATCTATCTATTTGAAAGTCCCCGGCAATGGAGCCAAAAACTTGTTGCGACCCAGCTATACACGCAAGTGTACGTGATCGTGCAAGTAATAGAGTGGCTCCTTTTAAAGAATCGTATATCGAACCCAAAGGACTTTCGTCAACAGAAATCAACTCTGGACGTTAAATTATAATTAAAAACTAGTGTTGCGAAAACGACAAGAGATCTGGTGCTAAAAATTAAATGATTGCGGACTAAGAACTCCTATCTTCGCTACCGTAACTTTGGTTTTTGAAAATATGCTTGAAAAATCTATAAAAAGTGAATTCCCAGGGCTAAGGCACCCTGAACGTCATCTCTTGAGCATAATTGTTGTTGGTTTAAGCACTTTGAGTTGTTTATCGTGGTTATTGATCCCGAAGTTAATTTTATAACTATATTTGTCTCCAAAATATAATCTTCTACTAGAACTTAGAAACCTACCTACATCCGTGAGTGGTGATAAGCTTAACCAATTCTAGAGCATTCAAGTTTTCTTCTCGTAATTGACCAAGTGTGGTGGATTAGGTACCTCTCGGTCCTAACCACATGTCAATCCCTTAGAATTACTTCCCCGAGAAATACCACACTTCATATATTCAAGTTCTATCTCTTAGTTTCTCTCTCGAGCTCACTTCAAGAAAAGAAATATATTCCAATGGTGATCAAGCATCAAAATAATGAAATTTAGAATATATGAATAACCAATTTATGATAAACTCCAGCAAAAAACCAATACAATTAACCCAAGAGATTCATGTTCTTGGCCTTAACCCCAAGAATGAGGGATTTTAGCCACTCATAATGTTTATCAACATCCAAAAGTAATAAATACCCTAAAAAATAATTAAAAACTGAAAAGAAGAGGAATGGAACCTAATTGAGATGCCCAAAAACGCCCAAAATATTCTAAGGATGATGGAATGTGATACAATAACTCAAAAGCCCTATTTATAGACCCAAAGTCGAGGCAAAAATCGGCTAAAAAGTGGCCCGACACGCCCTTGCGCGCGCCTAGCACTTAGGTAGATTTTGCCTCAGCAAAAGGGTGCTCCCAGGCGGCGTGGTACGCCCCTGGGCATGCCCCAAGTCTGCCTGGGCAAGTGAAAAATAAGCCAAAAGTGGCCTGGCACGCCCTTTGGCGCGCCAGGGCCTTTTTTGTGATTTTTTTTTTTTTGCTTTCATCGACTTCTCTTCGCGAATTTGGTTGGATTCTTCAAGTTCAACTCTTCGGCTTGCCTCTTATCTTCAATATTCTTCATTTGTAGCTCCTCCAAGCCTCACTTTCCATGCCAAACATGCTCCAAAAAGTCGTAAATTCCACCTACAAGAGCCTAATCATATTGGTTAGCACAATATCCCATATTCCATCAAAAACTTATATAATACACAAGTATTGTTCTCAAAACTAAGGTAATCATGGGTTAAAGTCGCTACTAAGGCAGATAAATACGCCTTAGATCAACAGGCGTGGTACACTAGCCAATCAATGAATCATATTAAATAATCCTGTGAAGATGTTCACATACCGGTACATCCCACAATAATAACCGATATCACAATAATCACAACCACAATGAGAAGAAACAATCATACTTGTACAGTCAACAAGCCTTTAATGCAACCTCCTTATATGTGATTAACACTAAGGATATAATTTAACAATACATTCCTTAAGTATTCATTGTAACAATAGACAACCACCCAAATACTTGGTCAACTCGAGTTAATCAATTCATGTAAACCACAATCATACTTTACCACACTAAATCACAAGTAGATATGAATCATTGGTTTCATCAGTTATAGCATGTACAAAGACCAATCCACGGCTTATTCAAGCAAGAGTTATCAAGCCGTAATAATTAAATCCAAGTGCTTATTTTAGGAGAGCACATTCAACCCAAAGAAGTCTAAACTCTAGTTCAACATTCATAAGTTCATTCACTAATACAATCCTCCTTTATTTATACCTATACTGGGGATTTCCGCTATTATCTAGCAATCCCTACATTTAAGTCATTACTAGGTTCAAGACCTACCCCATTAGCCAATCATTCAACTCTATTCAATTTATAGTTTAGCTTTAGTCATGCACCTTTATACCTTTTGCTTCCTAACCCTTAGCCTACCTTGACCTTAGGCTTTTAATTTAAGTCACTGCCTCATATACCATAATCAGTCCTCAGCATTAGCCTTAAGCAAGATTATCCCATATCCCAACCACACACAATACCAAGTTTACCATTTTATGATAATTAGGCTAAACCACTAGATTATGAGCTCACACAATCTCCCTATCAGCTATATTCACAATATTTCACATTACAATCCACCATAGAGTCATAAAAACACAAAACATCCATCAAGGATTCATGGATTAACATATTAACACATAATTAGGCTCTTATTGCGTTAAAACCATGTTTTATCTATCCAAACTCCATGCCCGTAGGCCTAAGCATGATTTCTCCCAACAAATCTACATTATGAATTCAATTACTAACCACAGTCTACTACTCATAAACCATAACCTACCTGGGAAAGCTGCTCCAACAAGTAGCTATGCCGTGGATGATCTTCCTTCTTCTTCACATTTTCGAAGGCTAAATCATCTAACAACAATAATTATAAGACTAATTAATAAACTACTCTTCAAACAAATACCTTGGGAATTCAAACCCACTAATTATAGCCTCATTCAACTAAAAATCTCTATATTTTGGAATGGTTAGATCAATTTCTAGTCCCAAGGACATAATCTGTTAATACTAACTCAATTTCAGTTTCAGGGTATTTCAACATATTAATTCACTTTGCACCAGAAAATTCCATCTAGGTTAACTTTCTACCACCACCATGATTAATCTAATATTATTCCATAAATTTTGCAATCAAACGAGCATTAAATTGATGAAAAAAACATACCTTGAGGGAGGAAATCGATGGAAAATTGAAGAAATTGCCTCTATAGGGATGGGGAATGATAATTTTGAGTTTTGGAACTGAAACCCGTCAAAAATAGGCTTATATACTAACACCATACCACTGTAGTGGAATAATTACCGCTATAGTGGTACCGCTATAGCGTCCTGATCCCGCTATGGCGGTCTCAGCTTTTCAGCACGGACATACTTCAGTAAAATGACCACAACTTTTTGCTCAAGAATCGGATTAACAAATTATTGATTATGTTGGAAAGAAGACTCAGAGATATTTAATTTGGTGGGTATTTGGAACCCTAACTCTTTATATTATAGGAGGGAAGCTCGTTTGAAGTTGACCCTAGTTTAAACATAACCCAAAACTAAATCAGTAAGGAAACATTCAACTTAACTTTGTGCTAGGAGTATTGTATGGCCTTAGTAAATATCAAATGTACTTCCATACTAAAGAATTATTCCTAACACTTATTATGAATGACAAACACATGCCTTGACCTCAGATATTTTCAGTAAATACGGAATCGGTCGTTACATATATATACAAATAGATAATAAATCTGGGCTAACATCGATCAGTTGGTTATATACTAGACAAATTGAACAGTCTATAGGGTCTAGAATTAATTGGGACCATTGTCAATGCTAGACAGTCAATATAATCGATGATTTCTAGTGTACGGGTTGATATAATGGGCAAAAGACATTAGTATATAGCAAAAAATGTGAGTAATTAAATAAATTATATTGAATCAAGGACCATCGATTGAGTCCACTGTAAATCCTAGACTATACGCTTTGTCGATAATATACCAGATGAGTATATAGCCCCAACTAGTATATTGTCAAAAAAGTGAATAATTAATTAAATTGTTGGAATTTACACAATTAAATGAGTTTTATCAAGTCATGTGATCATAAAGAGTTCAAGTAAATTACTGGGTATGTTGTTATTGTTGTTGTATTTTTTTTTTTTTTTCAAATCTGTTAAAGATGAATGCAACAATTGACAACTTTATATATATATATATATATATATATATATATATATACAAATTAATATATTATCATAGATAATTACTCTGGTCTAGCATCGATTAGATGGTTATATACTAGACAAATTGAATGGTCTATAGGGTCTAGAATTAACTAGGACCATTGCCAATGCTAGATAGTCAATATAATCGATGGTTTCCAATGTACAGGTTGATATAATGGTCAAAAAAATTAGTAAATAGCAAAAAATGTGAGTAATTAAATAAATTATATTGATATAAGGTCCATCGATTGATTCCACTATAAATCCTAGACTATACGCTTAGTAAATAATATACCAGATGAGTATATAGCCCCTACTAGTATATTGTCAAAAAAGTGAATAATTAATTAATAATAAATTAAATTATTGAAATTTAAACAATTAAATGAGTTTAAACAAGTCATGTGATCATATAAGAGTCCATGTAAATTGCTGGTGGTGATCAAAGATGTATGAGGAAGAGTAATGGTTATACAATCAACATCCTCAGAGTAATATTTGACAAAGCACAAGTATGTTGTGAGGATTTCATTTGTTCATCCACAACTCATCCTCTCACATCTTTGATCTCCATCCCCAATTTAAGTGGACTCTTACATGATCATATGACTTGTTTAAACTCATTTGATTGTGTAAATTTCAATAATTTAATATATTATTAATTAATTATTCACTTTTTTGACAATATACTAGTAGGGGCTATAGGTATTTCATCGACATATTGTTGTCTATCCTATACGACGCCCTTTATCTATACTACACCTAATAGAAGCCGATACATATTTATAAACCATAACTAGTAGAATTTAAATAATAATAATAATTAATTAATAATAAATTAAATTATTAGAATTTACACAATCAAATGAGTTTAAACAAGTCATATAATCATGTAAGAATCCACTTAAATTGGGGATGGAGATCAAAGATGTGAGAGGATGAGTTGTGGTTGAACAAATGAATTCGTCACAACATACTTGTGCTTTGTCAAACATTACTCTGAGGATGTTGATTGTATAACTATTACTGTTCCTCATACATCTTTGATCACCACCCCCCCCTTTCAATTTACATGGACTCTTATATGATCACATGACTTGTTTAAACTCCTTTAATTGTTTAAATTCAAACAATTTAATTTATTATTTATTAATTATTCACTTTTTTGACAATATACTAGTAAGAACTATATACTCATCTAGTATATTATTGACTAAGCGTGTAGTCTAGGATTTACAGTGGACTCATATATCAGTATAATTTATTTAATTACTCATATTTTTTGCTATTTACTAATGTTTTTTGACCATTATATCAACCCGCATATACCTTACAAATGATAGAGTGTCGATCTAGATGGTCTAGTATCTACTTCACACATACGAAAGCATCAATTATATTTGTGGTCTATTAAATATGTCCAACAGTAATAAAATTTGTTGTATACTTTGTCTATAATTGTAACACTATGCAGTAACACAATGCAGTTGAGCAAAAATCACAATACCAAGAAAAAACAGATTCATAAAGAATCCAAAAAACTTTCATAAAAAAATAAAATTGTTTGTTATCATTGAGTTACCAAATATGTGTTATTCAACCATCCATAAAACAATAATCCATTTAAAAATCACAAACCATTAAAAAAACTGATTGTCTTGAATTACCAAATAAATGTTATCAATTATTTGACACCACTATTCTCATTTTTTCCCTTCTCTTCTTCATCAACATTCTTCTCCTCATATGAAACATAAGTTTCAAAGAATTCATTTTTTGTCATTTTCATCTTTCTTCTCGTCTTCTTCCACATCAGTTGACAAGTCTTCATCTCCAATCTTCTCTTCTTCATCTTTCTTCTCCTCTTCTGCCACATCAGTGGCCAAGACTTCATCTCCAATCTTCTCTTCTTATCCTTTTCTTTCTCTTCTGCCACTTTTTCGGATTTATTCTCTTCTTCTTTCTCTTCTGTCTTATCCTCCTCTTGTTCTATCTCTTGTTCTTCATCTGTCATCAACTCTCTTCTCTTCTTATTCTTTTTATTTTTCTTTTTTATCTTCTTCATCTGCTACCATTTCCTCTTCTTTTTCTTCTTTTTTTTTTCTGTGATTTCTTCATCTGCTGCTGCAAGGTTAGTCACTATGACTGCAACTTCTTCAAGGTTCACCTGGCGTTGGATAAAAGGGGGGTTTTCTACATGCACTGCATTGTTTTAATAGGATTAGGAAAATTATACAATTAAATTAATTAACATGACTAAAATATAAACTAGTTTACCTTGCTCTTGTTGCTTCTTCTTGTTCTTCTCAATTCTCCTCAACCTCTCCTCCCTAACAAAAGCAGCAACATCCAGCATAGATTGCTCAAGCAACGCGACACACTCATGCAGATCCCCATCATTAAAAGTTCCTAGTACAGTTTTGTGCCTGCTCGAACCAGCATGCTCATAAGCACGTTCTGTTGATGGGACATAATTGTGACCACCCAAATCTTTGTCGTCGTCCATGTTCTCTACTAATGAAGTGAGGACAGTCACGTCTTTCAACTCGGACTTCAAGGCATCAAGGAACGTGTCTAAATATTTTTATGTTGGTCTGTTGCAACTCACGGACAGTAGGGGTAAGGTATGGGTGCACAATCTAAAAAAAAAGAAAATATAGAAATTATACAACATTCATTAGTTTAAAAATATTACTATATAATAACAAATAAATTTATACCTTTATACTGTTCCCTTTGTACTTAAATGGATCGCCTTTCATTATGTTGTCGCTCTTCGAGGTGTGCCATCTAAGTAGCTAGGGAAAGGGCAAAGGGGAATCCAGTGACTTTCCGGCATACTTTCCAAGATGAGGAAAAGCCTCATATATCCAACCCTGCAATCAATAGAAGAACAAATAAATAAACAGAGTCTATAAAGTACTGCATAAATAAATAGAGTCTATAATAAACTAACAAGATGGTAGATAATACGTGCCAGGAATGCCCAGGGAAAGTCGTATAGAGTGTACGATGCATTCTTCTTCTCATTACACACTTCTCTATGCTTCTTCAAATCAATCTTCTTCTTCAAATATCTCAAGGTTAACTCAAACGACTTTTTACCCCATGGATAACTCTTGAAGAAACTTAAATCATCCGCCTTCTTGATGTGATTTGAATCCACCATCTTTGACGAATCCCTTACAAGTAGCATCGAGTGGATGAACCAAACTAAAGAGCACTTCAACTTTTTCTCCTTATTCAACCTATTGCCTTTAATCAAGCTTTTCAACTTTGCAACAGTAATGTTCTTGTTCTTGGTCACCTTGAAATGAAAATTTTCACCATTTTGGAGGACTTTGTTCATTTTTGATTTACGGGGGTATGCTGAGCTATTCAACCCCATAATCAGAGCAAATTCCTTTAAGCCAAAACAAGTTGCTTATCGTTCACACAAAACCAAATTTCATGCAACTTTTTGTCATTCTTGACACGTCGCAACAACATACAATGGACCATATGTCAATTGAATTTAAAATGCCCCGACATATGTTTCAAGTGTCCAAAGCAGGTACCCTTAAAGTCACTATAAAGCCTTTGATTAATTAGAGTTTTTTTAAAGTCACGATAAACCGCCATCCTTGCTCCTACAAAAATCTTCATTGGAAAAGATCCTAGCTCATCAATCCACGTAGCTAGGTCATACAACTCAATGGAGATATCTGATCTAGGGCTTATTTATATGCCTTATTGCCAACTTTGACCCATGTTTATCTTAGTTTTTAGAGCAATAAGTGCATATTTTGTATTATTTTGATGGAATATTTGATAGTGTGCTAATAAATATGATTAGACCCTTGTAGGTGGAATTTGCGACTTTTTGGAGCATTTTTGGAGTGAAAAGTGAGGCTTGAAGGGCTTCCAAGCAAAGGATCTTGAAGATAAAAGACAAGTCGAAGATTTGGACTTGAAAAATCCACCCGAATCCACGAAGAAAGGAAGAAAATCGGAATCTAAGGGTCTGGCATGCCAACTAGCATGCCGGGCCTCTTTTGACAAATATTTTGTTTAGTTGAACAGCAGCGGGGCGCGCCCAAGGGCGTACCGGTCCGCTTTTGCCCAAATATTTGGAGGAAAAAATTTGGCTAAGTATAGGGCGCGTTAGGCGGCGTACCGGGCCGCTTTTTGGCAATTTTTGACTCCGACTTTTTGTCTATAAATAGGGATTTTGGATTATTGTATCATAATTCCATCTTTGTTGGACTACTCTTGGGCGATTTTGGCATCCAAATTAGGGTTAATTCTTCTTCTTTTTGATTTTTATTTCTTTTTTATAATTTTTTATCAATTTATGTTGTTAGAGCAAGCTATGAGTGGCTAAAATCCCTAATTCTTGGGGTTGAGGCTATGAACATGAATCTTTAGAGTTGAATATTATTGGTTCTTGCTGAAGTTTATCAATTATTGGTTATTCTTATATTCTTGATTTTACTATTTTAATGCTTAATTACCATTGAAATAAATCCATTGTCTTGAGAGGAGCTCGAGAGAGAAATTGAGAGATAGAGCGTGGAATATAAGGAGCGTGATATGTACTCGAGGAAGAGATTCCAAGAGATTGATATGCAGTTAGGACCGAGAGGTACCAATTCGCCGCACTTGTTCAAATACGGGAAGATAGCTTAAGGGCGTTAGAATTGGTTAAATCTATCCCTGCTGAACGATGTAGTTAGGTTTCCAATTTCTAATAGAAGGTTATAGTTTGGAGACAAATATAATCATATTATCAACCTCGTGATCAATAACTACGATAGACAGCTCAATTTGATTGAACCATTAATATTCATGCGCTCGAGATGACGTTCGGGATGCCTTGACCTTGGGAATTCAACTTGTTGTTGTTTACACCCCTAGTTAATCATGTTAGCATAGTTTATAGTTATTTTATACTTTATAACCATCATATCTCTATATTCCACCGCTTAAATAAATAATCAAGAACTAGTTTAGTCTGGTGAATAGTTAAACGACAAGTCCCTGTGGGTTCGACATACGGCTCGAAAGGGCCAATTTATTACTTATATGACCACGTACACTTGCGTGTCTATTTAGGTCACAACAATATCTCTTGCACAAATTGCCAAGGATAGGGGATCATCATCCCCATCTCCACTATGGGTATCACTCTTATCATCACCACTATCATTTTTCCCTTCACTAGACTCAACATCATCACTCTCCTGGGATACTGTCCTCATATTCCTCAATCTCAATCATGGTTTCCGATTCCATTTCCGACTCGGGTTTTTTCGACTATAATCTTTTTTCTTTTGGAAGTTTTAGAAACTTCTCCAGCTTTTCGTTTCTTAATGCTAGAAGTAGAACCTTTAATGACTTTTCTAAATTTAGCCATATTTTACAATCTACAAGCAAAAACAAATATTTGGTGGTCAATCTATCGACCATTAGTTTATTAACACAAACAGAGAAATGCTCAAATCAAACATGCATACTAAGTAGAAATTGTTCCATAAATCAAGAATGCAATATACAGCAACACGAACACCATTAAAATAGACCAAAATTCAGTAAAAAATTTAAAATCGATAGGCAATATAAACATAAAAATTCAAAAATTTTCTACTCATTATTCAAAGCAAAACGCAATTAAAGATGTGGAATCAAGAACATGGGCTAAAAATATGTCAGATTTTGACTAATTTAATCAAGAACATTCTAATTTTAGCAAAAAAAAATATTCACTACGCTAAAACGTGACAAAAAACATAGTAAAACAGAGCTAAAACTGATTGGGGAAGAAGATTAAACCTACTTGAGCACAAGAGGATGAGAGATTTGGACTTGGGGAAGAAGAATGAAGAGAAAACGTTTGAACTCATTTATGGTCTCAAGGAAAATCGAGAAAGAGGAAGGTTGAGGAGAGAGAGGAAAGTAGTTGGATCATTTAAAGAATTTAAAAATGGTGGAATATTTAATAAATTTAAAAAGGGACTTTGTTGTATTTTTTTAAACTTGTATTTTATTTCAAAGTTTTTAAAATATTGAAAAGGCCCATGAACCCACAACCCTACCCCACTTTTTCCCTTTTTCAAACCCTAACCCTAGAAAATCAATGGAAAAGAAATTAAGTGGGTATGGAGTGAATTAAGTTTTAAGAGTGGATAGCATTTTAAATATTCTTTGGAAAGTTGGAACTGAAGTGTTGACAAAAAAGGAAAGGGTCACTCTGTTTGAAATGGACTAAAAAGGAAAGTAGGTCATTAATTAAACGGAGGGAGTAATAATTTAGGAGTAGTAGGAATGAGAAAATGACATTGTTTTGGTTGTATGCAGAAAATTCTAATAATTTAGGTGTGGTATGAGACAATGACATCATTTTGGTTGAATTCTAATCCAGTGATTCTTCACTATTTTTTTTAGTTAACTGATTATGACTGTCGTTTTCCATGTTGATGATTTGCCAGTTTGATCACAGAAGTCAAATTTGGTAGCATAAAATATAAGTTTAAAGAGAGGGATTTAGAAGTATCGGAAATAGCCACTCTACATGACAAGGTAGACGTAAGGTCTGCATACACTCTACCCTCCCCAGACTCCCACTTGTGGGACTATACAAGGTATGTTGTTGTTGTTGTTAGATTTAGAAGTAAAAGAAAATTTGAAATTGAGGGAATCATGAGCTACAATAGTACTTATTTCATCTTCTTCTTCTTTTTTTTTTCCTGGTCCAAGAGATTAACTTATGTTAACTAGAAAGTAACTTTAGAGAGAGGAGTAGAAACTGATACTAAGAAATTCTAGAAGTGCAATATCGAAAATAACACATGTTAAAGCAGAGACAAAAACACTAGGTGATTCTTTCCATCTGACCTAGACTTGGTGGATAGAGTTACCTGGTACCTTTACTATTTAGAGGTGACAAGTACCTCATGGAATTAGTACTCGAGGTGCTCGAAAGCCAGTCCAGATACCACAATCATCTCAAAAAAAAGAACTCATAAAGAAACACAACTTGTATACTATTCACTGAACAGAGAAATTAAATCCCCGTTATCTGTTGTCAACTTGTCATACACAAACCCCCCAGGGTGGATCTAGAGGATCGTTTAGTCTCCAAGGAATTTTCTTTGTATTGCTCATTAGTGAGTATAGTCTCTCATAAATTGAGACACACAAAAACCGGGAATGAATTTCACAAATGATGTCTTCCAAAGGAATAGAAAGAAAACAAGACATATTACAAGGCAACTGCAACCTTAAAGCATCACAAAAACAAAAGTGAAACAGGAAGTGAATGGTTCAAATTATTCGATGATAAAGAAAGGCATTTTAAGTGACTCAAATTCCCCAAAGATTTGTGCAATCCACCGTCTAGAATATTTCCTGCTAGGCCAATGACCTACAGATGTTTCATAGACCCAAAGTCTTCAGGGATGGGAGTGATGTCGCCCAAAATATACCTCCAGAAAAGTATAATGCGGTTGTTGTATCAAATATAGAACCCAACTAGGTTGGGGTCGATCCCACAGGGAACAGGTCGAAGTATGAGTAAACTACTGGAAGAAATAACTGGCAAGTAACTAAAACTGGGGGTTTTTGCTAGTAAGTAGTAACTATGACGATTTCTGACTGATATCGAGTTTGTAAATAATAAGAGAAATTCACTAGGACTGTGATCCCCAATGATTCCTTAACTCCACCGGTGACTTATGCTTAACAAGACTGCCCCACTGCGCTGCATGCAAAATCTAACAAGTTATGTTCATCTAATTGTCTCTCGACTATCATTAGACGAATCTCACTCTTCTCCTCTCGATCTCCAAGTGTCTCACTTCTAGCCCTTGTCCTGGATTTCAGATAACCTTTTCCCGCTAAGGCTCCGGTTATTAGATGAAGGTTAATAGGTTGTTATCTCCTTTTCCCAATATCTACCTCTCTCTCGAGCAAGTCTAGAATACAGGCAAGATTCTAACGTTTGCAACTATTAGAAAAGCAATCAATATGAAGGAGACAACAATACATGCATACAAAACAGTACAAAGTTGTTTAGCACTTCACCGATTTCGTTAATTCTTCACGGTTCACACAACCCCAGTTGATGGGGTTAGCTACTCCTAATTGCAAGAACACAAGAATAATCCAAAGATGAAATCATAATTATGATCTCACAAGAATGAAGGAAAAATCAAAATTTCAATTATCAATCAACTTCAGAATTAGGGTTTATGAATACAAAACCAAAATATATGTCTCAAACAATGTAAAATAACTCTTAAAGTAGTAAATTGTCCAACTCTCGCACTTAGGACTACCTAGGGGTATTTATAGATACAAAACTAGTCCTATCCAAAACAAAATAGGAGAACAGAGTCGGCAGCTTTCACGGTGTCGTGGAACCAAGTCACGACACGTGACTCGTATCGTGGAAATCAGGCCCTTTTTATGGATCTCTGAAGTGAACTCATGGCAGGCTTCCACGCCACATAGGTGTCAGTCACGCCACGTGACCCCTGCCGTGGAAATCAGGCTGGAATTTTCTGTTTCTGCCCTTAGTCATGATAGCCACTCACGTGGCGTGAGTAACTTCCACGCCACGTGACTTGTGGCGTGAGTGGTCCTCTTTTGCAGCCTCTTGTTCTTTCTTCATTTGACACTTCGTTCTCGGGCTTGATTCTTCCTCTTTTGCTCATTTTGCCTTTAAATCCTGTTTTCCTGCAAATTTAGGACAAACACCACATCATACCAACAAAACACACCCAAGTTATTGCATCTTTTCCTTGTTTTAAGTATCGAAAGTGACATATAACCATGGCACATAAACACCCTCAACTTAGAATGTTTGCATGTCCTAAGGCGAACAACATAAAACTACACCAACACAATGCTTAACTAAGAGAAACCTAAGGGACTTATGGCAGTCAACTTGTTGATTTTTGATACACAAACTTTTCCAACCCCTCATATTTTCAAAGTAGAACCAAAGGGTGTATGTAAGCAATGCAGAATCATGACATAGCAGGGATCAAGTGACGACACCAAATTATGCACAAACAACTAAGCGTATAAGCAATTGACATTTCCAGAACAACTAGCAGCTAATCATGCAACCCATGTGCCCTCACAATCAAAGAAGTCCCATGCACTCTCAGTATACTAATGAATATCAACATAGGGACGAGGTCAAAACACTCACGCTCAAAAAGAAGTTAAGACAGTGTGCGTTAAATACCATAGGCTTGCCCTGATTTTCTACACCTTAGTTTTCAGACAGTTGAGCTAGGATCACTATAGCACTTTACTCGGCTTGTAATGTAGGCTTAGGGACAGGTATGGTGCATATGGATATAGTGACTCAACCCTCCTTGACACTACACTATTTTTGGCTCCCACTTCCAACCTTTTTTCATTTTTATTCTCCCTTGTTCTCCATTCTTTTATTCTCTGATTTTGGGTGTGGTTTTTCTTCTCAAACTTTAAACACATATATATATTTATTTTTTTTCTTATATTTTTTTTTTCACAACCCAATCTTTTTCTCTTCTTCTTTTATTAACCCTTCTTCATACCCAACTCAATCTACGCACTCCTATAATAGCCACCCTCAACTTAGGCGATTTGCCTGAGGTGAGGTACACAATGTCCAAGGAGGGACCAGGGCCAAGACAGGTTCATTGTGATTCAAATGGGCAGGTGAATAGGCTAATGAAAGAAATAGGACAATTATGGCTCAAAAGTTGGGATCAAGGGATACTTGTTCTTTCGATTTGGCATTTAGGCTAATGGTGGACTTTTTCAACAACGGCCTATGATCCTTTCCTAATCCTTATCTTCTAACTTAGGCAAGACTAACCGGGCAAGTTCTGGATCGCACACACACAGCTAACTAAGTAGTGGCCCCACACGCACATAGCACAGGGTTATATTACCAACTACTACCTAACCGTTCATGCAATGCTAGCTACGGTTGTTTGCTTATAATTCTTAGTGCCATAACAAGATCCAATAGCAGTCACACACAACGCATGTCAATTCCAAAAACCAAAATTTCAGGAGGGGTATCCTTAGCAACAACAACACATAAGACATTTTTCAAAACTGAACTGCACTTAAAGTTCCCTCATTATTTTCCTAATACAGCAAGAAACATAAAAACATCAGCAATATCATCCTACACATGCCGGTTCTACTATGATAGCACACTCGGGGGAAAAGAAACACGACAACAAAAAGCCCCAAGTGGTGGTACACCCCCACCCCCAACTAAGCATGGTGCAATGCCCTCAATGCACCGATATTATATCCAAAATAAGGGAGTGAAGACATACCTGTGGCGCTCTAAGCGTCGGAAGTGGGCCCGCTAGCAGCGGGATCATCAGACTATGCAGTGGTCGCATCCGATGGGGGAATAGTCTGACTGGCAGATGCACCACGCGCCCTCTGCTCTGCCTCAATCTGGATCGCGTGGTACTCCACCCGGGAGGCTTTAACAACCCTCCTCAGATCACTATCAAACTCATCATCACTCGCACCCCCATTCGCCAGACTACGAGGTCTCTTTCCTCTATCCATCTCTGGCTCCTCATCAGCAAACAAATCTACCTCAAAGGCTGGTCGTACGGAGGTCGGGACAGGCATAGGTGGTATAATTGGCGTGCTAGTCGATGCCATTGCCCGAACCTCCTCTCTCAATGTAGCAACCTCCTGGGTCAAGCCAGCCAAGTCAGGGCTCGGTGCAACACTTAAGCGGGAGGCCATACGTGCCTCGAAACTGTCAATCCGCCCATGCAGCCCCCCACATAAACTGGTCCATAGCTGCAGTCATCCGAGCCTCCACCCTAGCCTCTGCAGCCTCGACTATGGATCGAACCCAAGGCTTAAGCTGGGATACCAGCTTAGCAATCTGAGCCTTAGTGTGAGACTGGCGCTCAAACATCTCTGTCTGCCTGTCAACTAGCTGCTGCAAAAAGTCTCTAGAGACGGACACCATCCCAACAGGAGTCGGTGGGGAACTAGTACTAGGTACGCTCTCATCAACAGGGCCAATGCCCTCAGTCGGTACCGGTGGCCTAACTAGTTCAGGATTATGCAAAGGTACACCACTTACCTCATCCAGGGCAGCCCCGGATGCCTCAGATGGCTGTGATCCTCGGGGAATAATGGGGTGCAAACCCCTCTGCTGCATCATTGCAATATCTGCCAACTGGGTCACCTCTATAGAATTATCGATGGCAGGCATCCGGGCTACCCCTGCTCTATCACATAGACCCTGGATCAGACACGGGAAAGGGATACTCGTTTGCTCCCTGAACGCTCGCTTATAGATCTCTTGGATGATGTACCTTGCGAAATGAATCTCATAGCCCGCCAAGATGGTGGCTACTACTACCGCCCTGTCCAATGTGAGAGAGTTATCAGCATTGGTTGGACCCAACCTATGTCGCACCACTGACCACCAGAATCGACCAGCAAAATGAAGCATGGACTTTTTGATGTCCAGTTTCCCAGTCACCCAACTAGCCGCTACTCCCTCCTCGGCTATGTAACTTGCAATCCATTTAATCAACTCTAACTTCTTCTCTGCATCTCGCATCCTAACTCTATCTCTGACCATGGCCAGCCTGTGATCAAATTCAGCTGTCGAAACTGGAACTGGACGATCAGGCCCAAACAGGAAGCGGTGAATGGTTTCTTCCGAAATGTCTACTCGGGTACCGCGTACCATGACATGAGGTAACACTGGCTGCAAAATGTATCGCTGCCCCACTGTAGTGCTCAACCCAACCGATGCAGCATAAGAAGCATAAAATTCTCGGACCAATTTCGAGCTATACCTGCCAGAAGGCTGTGCCATACAACCCAAGCCATATCTCTTAAAAAGAGGCCAAATATCCGGCAGTGTCCTCAGTTCCTCCATTCTATACTGGGGCTTCTCCATAATGCTTCTCCGACACACACCACGCTCTGTCATCTCAGCATCACGATCATAAATAGCACGCATGCCCTGTACACACCACGTTTAAACCTCTTTATCCTGTGCAGTAGTCGGGGCACTCTCAACACCAGTACCGGAAGGAGAGGCTGTAGCCTCTGCCACAGATGTATCCTAACCCGTAGCCTCATCTGCAGACGTACCTTGACCTGTAGCATCAGCCGCAGACCCTGACTAAGAAGCATCCTCCCCCTCTTCAGACTGGGGGGACGACTCAGAAGATGCGGCTGGTACCACGGGCTCAGCAGGTAGTGGGACCGGCTGAATTATAGCCCGGGAAGCCGCTCGGGCACGCGTCTGTAACCTAGTAGCCCGTGGGATTAAGGCCGTGTCGTCCTGGCTAATATCAAACTCCTCCACGGAACCACTTGGTTCAGACTCAGTGGGTTCATCCCTCAGACGGGTTAGTAAGTCCGGATTTTTTGGTACGAATTCGGGATGATGCATCAAGGTGGTCGCTTTTGGGATTGGATTTTTGAGGCATAGCAACAAGTTTGGATTAAATTTTTTGGGTATGGGTCGGATTTGGGTCGGGTTTTGGATATTGAATTCGAAATTTCGAACCTCTTTGGTAATGTGGTTTAGGTTTTCGAATATGGAACGGATTTGGTGAGTGTTTGGGATATGGTTCTCGGATTTTTGGAGTTTGGGAGAGATGTGATTCAGATTTAATGGGGAGAAGTAGAGGAAATTGGAATTTTAGGGGTTAAGTTGAATGAATTTAAAGTGGGTAAGAAAGGGTTTTAATCGGGTATAAATCGGGTGAGGAAGAAAGGGTTTCGTATTTTTTTTGGAAAAACTGAGCTCGGGTCGGGTCGGATTCTGATTTTGGATGTTTTTATGTTTCACGACATGACCCACGCCACGTGACTGACACCCATGTGACGTGGAGTCTGTCGTGACTAGTGTTCTGTAACTGGACTGAATGTCTGATTTCAACAACACCAGTCACGTGGCGTGGATCCCATCCACGTCACGTGAATGTCTTTCCTGGAACTGATTCAGAACCTGGAAATCTTTGTATGAGTTTGACGATGTCATCCACGTGGTGTAGAACCCCCTCACATAGCGTGATTCATGTCGTGGATGAAATTTCACCACTTCTCGTAGATTTATGATATTCAACTAACTACTACTCAATAATCCGATCTCCTCATAACAAAATCTTGGGTTGCCTCCCAATTAGTGCTTGATTTAACGTCGCGGCACGATGTGGCTAACTTGGATACTCAGACTTCCCCAACTAGCCCATGGGTTGCATCCCATGAAACGCTTGATTTAACGTCGCGGCACGACATGGCTAACTTGACTACTCAGACTTCATCAAGTTCAAGTTCTTCAATCATCCTTATCTCTTTCGAAACTCCTACATAATGCTTAACACGTTGTCTATTGACCTTGAATAGGACATTATCCGCTCCTTTCAGCTCAATAGCACCATGTGAAAATATCCGAACTACCGTTAATGGGCCAGACCATTTGGACTTTAATTTTCCAGCAAACAGGCAAAGGTTGGAGTTATACAGCAACACCAAATCTCCCGGATGAAACTCTCGATTCTCAATTCGATGATCATGATACAATTTTATCTTTTGTTTATACAATGCTGAACTCTCATAAGCCCGGAGATGAAATTCATCCATCTCATTCATTTGTTCCAGTCTTATTTTAGCCGCTTCATTCCAGTCTAAGTTCAACCTCTTCAATGCCCACAATGCTTTATGTTCTAGTTCGACGGGCAAATGGAAAGCTTTTCCAAAAACCAACTGATATGGTGAAGCACCAATCGGTGTTTTGAAAGCCGTCCGATATGCCCATAAAACATCGTCCAATCTCCGAGCCCAGTCAGTCCTATTAACATTGACTGTTTTTGCTAAGATAGACTTGATTTCACGATTTGACACCTCAACCTGCCCACTTGTCTGCGGATGATAAGGTGTGGCCACCTTATGTTTTACACCGTATTTTTCAAGAAAAGCCTTAAACAGCCGGTTGCAAAAGTGGGATCCTCCATCACTAATAATAACTCGCGGTGTCCCAAATCGTGAGAAAATGTTCTTTTTCAAGAAAGCTGTGACACTTCTCCCTTCGTTATTGGGAAGCGCGCAATTGCCTCCACCCACTTAGAAACATAGTCAACAGACACCAAGATATACTTCATTCCATGCGAGCTCACAAATAGACCCATAAATTCAACTCCCCACACATAAAATAATTCAAGTTCAAGAATCGGAGTCATGGGAAATTCGTGTCTACGTGAAATATTACCTTGCCTTTGACACCGGTTACAAGCGCGGGCATAGGCATGAGCATCCTTGTAAATGCTGGGCCAATAATACCCACATTGCAGGATTTTATGGGCAGTCCTTGCACCTCCATGATGACCCCCAACTGGAGATGAGTGACATGCCTCCAAAATACTCATCATTTCGACCTCTGGGATGCATCTTCGAATAATGCCATCAGCACACATTCTGAACAAATATGGCTCATCCCAAAAGAATTTTCTTACCTCATGCATGAAATTTCTTCTCTGCTGATATGTCATATCCTCCAGGATTAGATCACTTGCCAAAAAAGTTGGCGAAATCAGCAAACCAAGGGATTAAATCTTGGGATGCTGCAAGCACTTGCTCATCTAGAAAAGTATCATCAATTTCAAGATCATCTTTCACTTTCAGCATGGCTTCCTCCTCAAGGTGTGACAGATGGTCAGCCACTTGATTTTCGATTCCCTTTCGATCCTTGACTTCAAAGTCAAATTCTTCCAACAGAAGTACCCACCGAATCAGTCTTGGCTTAGCATCCTTTTTTGATATAAGATACCGAAGAGCCGCATAATCTGTTTGCACAATAACCTTCATGTCAATCAAGTACGATCTGAATTTCTCGAAAGCAAAGACTACTGCCAATAACTCCTGCTCAGTCACAGTGTAATTCTTTTGAGCTGGATTAAGCACTTTGCTAGCGTAGTAGATCGGGTGTAATATCTTCTCAAGTCTCTGACCCAGGACTGCTCCAAAAGCCACTCCACTAGCATCGCACATAACCTCAAAAGGTTTAGTCCAATCTGGTGACACAATGATGGAGGCTGACACCAACTTCTTTTTAAGACACTCAAATGCTTTAAGACATGCTTCATCAAACACGAACTTCACCTCTTTCTCTAAAAGCTTGCAGAAGGGATGAGCAATCTTGGAGAAGTCTTTGATGAACCTTCGGTAAAAACCAGCATGACCCAGAAAACTCCAAATGCCTTTTACAGAGATAGGTGGGGGCAGCTTCTCAATTACTTCAATTTTTGCCTTATCCACCTCCATGCCGTTCTTCAAAATCTGATGCCCCAATACGATACCTTCATTTACCATAAAGTGACACTTTTCCTAATTCAACACTAGGTTACACTCCTTGCATCTTTGCAGCACATTAGCCATGTGTACCAAATAACCCTCAAACGAGTCACCCACTACAGAAAAATCATCCATAAACACCTCAATAGTGTATTCCACTATGTCGGAGAAAATAGACATCATACAGCATTGGAAGGTGGCCGGTGCATTACACAAACCGAAAGGCATCCTCTTGAATGTGAACGTACCATATGGACAAGTGAAAGTGGTCTTTTCTTGGTCTTCGAGAGCTATAAAGATCTGATTATACCCCGAATAACCATCAAAAAAATAATACCATCCTCTGCCAGCAAGACGGTCTAACATTTGGTCCATGAAGGGCATAGGAAAATGATCCTTTTCAGTCCATGAATTTAGCTTCCGATAGTCCATGCAAACTCT
Organism: Capsicum rhomboideum; assembly: GCA_031232105.1. Lineage (NCBI taxonomy): Eukaryota > Viridiplantae > Streptophyta > Magnoliopsida > Solanales > Solanaceae > Capsicum > Capsicum rhomboideum. Next base: position 158,327,461 of record CP124714.1, read on the forward strand.
CCATCCAGTCACTGGTCTCATTGGAATCAACTCATTTTTGTCATTTGGAACCACCGTGATTCCTCTCTTTTTCGGCACACACTGAACCGGGCTCACCCACTTGCTATCAGCAATAGGGTATACCACTCCTGCATCCAACCACTTGATGATCTTTTTCTTTACGACCTCTTGCATAGGTGGGTTTAGACGACGCTGGTGTTCAATGCTAGGGACGCATTCTGGCGTAAGCTGAATTTTATGAGTGCAAATGCCGGGCGGAATACCTATGATATCTGCAATGGACTAACCAATGGCCCTCTTGAATCTTCTCAAAATCGAAACCAAAGCCGCTACTTGCTATTCCTCCAGCTTAGCAGAAATAATCACTGGCAAGGTATTATTGGCTCCCGAGAATATGTAGCGAAGGTGGGCCGGAAGAGCCTTAAGCTCTAACACTGGAGGCTCCTCTATAGATGGGTGAGCTAGTGGAGTTACCCTATTCTTTAAATCAAGATCCAGTTTCTTGGGCGCGTAAGTGTATGCTCCTTTACTAGCTAGCGCACCCACCATCTCATCATAGTCTTCTATACCATCGTCTTCAAAGTTCATGATCACTGCAGCCAGAGGTTCTACTCCCAACCTTTCTTCAATGAGCACGACATCTTCAATATCATCGACCGCATCTATCACTGAAATGACTCTCTTATCTTTTGGCTGCTTCATTAACCGACAGACATTGAAAGTAACCTGCTCATCATTCAATCTAAATTTCAGCTGCCCGATTTCTATATCAACCAGAGCGCGACCAGTGGCAAGGAATGGTCACCCCAGTATGATGGGAACCTCAAAGTCAACCTCACAATCGAGGATCACAAAATCAGCCGGAAATATGAAGAGGCAACCTTCACCAAAACATAGTACAGAATGCCCACCGGCTTTTTCACAGTTCTATCAGCCATGAGAAGTCTCATGGAGGTTGGTTTTGGTGCACCCAACCCCAATTTCTTAAACACTACTAATGGCATTAGGTTGATGCTAGCACCCAAATCGCACAGTGCTTTAGCAAAGTCGTATGACCCTTTGCATTATCTATCTCTAAATCAACTTCAACATTGATAACCACTGGATCCTTAGGCATACTACTGTCAGCAGGCATAGGTGGATCTGTCGTGCACTTCCCGCTTCTAGTAGTGATGGCGAGGCAATGACTATCATTTTTAGGATTCTGGACGGTATTACTTGGAAGGGTGCCTGGCTGACGTTGATTCAGTGCCACTGAAATTTGCCCAAATTATTACTCCAACTGTTTGATGGCGGTCGAGTGGGACTCCACTTTTTGAATTATGCCCGAGATGTCAGTTCTAATTTCTTTCAAGCAATTCTCCTGACTTTCTGCTCCTTTCACCAATTTATTTAGAAGTGCCTCAATCCTCGAATTTCCAGACTCCTCATCACGTCTTCCAGGTGTTATATAAGTGTCATTATTTTCTCCATGATCATCTTTCCGCCTCTAATCACCATCACGGTCCCGTTCACGATCTCTGTATCCCGATTTGTTGTAGCTGTCTCTATAATAGTTTCGACCTTGATTCCCTTGCCTTGAGTTCCAAGAGTCCTGATTAGACCCTTGGCCCTTGGCTCGAAAACCCGCCACTTCACGATCTTGATACTTCGCCTCTTTATCTGACTCACTATCATCATGCCTAACTGATTTGCTTTGTGCACCAATAGTATGCACCTTTTCCGCATCTTTAGCAGCTATCTGTTTGGCTAGAAGACCAATCTCTGTCCTCAACTGAGAAACCTATTGCGCCACCGATTCATCCAACGCCCTTTGAGCTGCTGAATCTCCAATAGCATATGTCCCAGCTGGCATATCTGCCTCCCGAGTATGCCATCCTCGGTTGGTCTTAGTGACACGATCCAATATCTCAGAAGCTTGGTTCCATCCCAAACTCATGAATGCTCCACCAGTGATAGTATCCGCTACCCCTTTTGTGTTGACATTCAAAGCTCTTTAGAAGATTTCAAGTAAATTTCGACCAATAATCCTATGATTAGGCACGTTCTGCAACTTTTTCTTGAACCTCAGCCATGTTTCATAGAGTGCTTCCGAATGAAGCTTTCGAAAATTGTAGATCTCGTCCTTTAACTGCAGTATCTTGGATGGTGGGAAAAATCTTTCCAAGAATTGATTTCTCAATTCCTGCCAGGTAGTGATAGAACCTCGTGGTAGCTCAGCCAACCACAACGTGGCTTCTCCTGTAAGAGAAAATGAGAACAACCTCAACCGAATCGCCTCTTGGTTAACCCCAGGCAGATTGTATGACGTGCAGACCCCCACAAAGTTCATAACATGTATGTTTGGATCATCAGTAGGAAGACCCGCGAACACACCTTTCAAGTTCAGCAGATGGATCATGGCACTAGTAATGTAAAACTTAGTGCCTGGAGGTAACTCAGGTGGAACAATAGCACCATTCTCAATCGGCTCAAAATAGGCCACATATTCATCTTCAGGATCATCATAAACAGGCACACGTTGTCTTGGTTGTTCTCTTAATTGTCTTTGTCTCTCTTCAGCATCAGCCAGACGTTGTGCTGCTTCCTGCATAGCTCTATTATCTCTTTTTGCTTGTCTAAGAGCAGCTTGTCTAGCATGCTCTTCTCAGGTCAATCGAGCAGTAGTTTTGCTCATCTATTTCCTGACCAGCCGGATGCATTGGCTGATTGTGAACATCCCCCGCAGCTGCGGGATTCTGGACTCCTTCAGTATATCCCCCGCAGCTGCGAGATTCTGAACTCTTTCAGTATTCACCATTCTCCGATTAGCTCTTAAAGTCCTTTTAATTTCAAGATCAAGTGGAATCAGGGGATTGCCTTGACTCCTAGTATTTGGCATACACTGGCGTATGCCCTTGTGAGTATGTACGAACACACCCAATCACCACCAACCAATAATGTACAACTTCGTAACCGTATTCCCCGGCAACGGCGCCAAAATTTGATGTCGCCCAAAATATACCTCCAGAAAAGTATAATACGGTCGCTGTATCAAATATAGAACCCAACTAGGTTGGGGTCGATCCCACAGGGAACAGGTCGAAGTATGAGTAAACTACTAGAAGAAATAACTGGCAAGTAACTAAAACTGGGGGTTTTTGCTAGTAAGTAGTAACTATGACGATTTCTGACTGATATCGAGTTTGTAAATAATAAGAGAAATTCACTAGGACTGTGATCCCCAATGATTCCTTAACTCCACCGGTGACTTATGCTTAACAAGACTGCCCCACTGCGCTGCATGCAAAATCTAACAAGTTATGTTCATCTAACTGTCTCTCGACTATCATTAGACGAATCTCACTCTTCTTCTCTCGGTCTCCAAGTGTCGCACTTCTAACCCTTGTCCTGGATTTCAGATAACCTTTTCCCGCTAAGGCTCCGATTATTAGATGAAGGTTAATAGCTCCAAATCTCTGTTGTTATCTCCTTTTCCCAATATCTAACTCTCTCTTGAGAAAGTCTAGAATACAAGCAAGATTCTAACATTTGCAATCGTTAGAAAAGCAATCAATATGAAGGAGACAACAATACATGCATACACAATAGTACAAAGTTGTTTAGCACTTCACCGGTTTCGTTGATAGGTTTAGCTACTCCTAATTGCAAGAACACAAGAATAATCCAAAGATGAAATCATAATTATGATCTCACAAGAATGAAGGAAAAATCAAAATTTCAATTATCAATCAACTTTAGAATTAGGGTTTATGAATACAAAACCAAAATATATGTCTCAAACAATGTAAAATAACTCTTAAAGTAGTAAATTGTCCAACTCTCGTACTTAGGACTACCTAGGGGTATTTATAGATACAAAATATTCCTATCCAAAGCAAAATAGGAGAACAGAGTCGGCAGCTTTCACGGTGTCATGACTTGGTGTCGTGGAACCAAGTCACGACACGTGACTCGTATCGTGGAAATCAGGCCCTTTTCTTGGATATCTGAAGTGAACTCACGGCAGGCTTCCACGCCACGTGGGTTTCAGTCATGCCACGTGACCCCTGCCGTGGAAATCAGGTTGGAATTTTCTGTTTCTGCACTTAGTCATGATAGCCACTCACGTGGCGTGAGTGACTTCCACGCCACGTGACTTGTGGCGTGAGTGGTCCTCTTTTGCAGCCTCTTGTTCTTTCTTCATTCGACACTTCATTCTCGGGCTTGATTCTTTCTCTTTTGCTCATTTTGCCTTTAAAGCCTGTTTTCCTGCAAATTTAGGACAAACACCACATCATACTAACAAAACACACCCAAGTTATTGCATCTTTTCCTTGTTTTAAGCATCGAAAGTGACATATAACCATGGCACATCAGGGAGCTGCTAAACGGTTAGCAGACAGATCTATGACAGTAAATCCAGTTCTCAAATTGAACAACATCAAAATGTTGAAGAGGGGAGCGTGTTAAAACAGAAGTTGAGTTTGGAAAGCGAACGGGAAGTGAATTGGATGAGAGATGAGTTGTTGAAATGATTGGACCAGGGAGGTCATAACCTCCTCGATTTATATTTTCTAGAGAAGCGGACTTATTTATTTGTTGTAACCAGTTGGCGATTTCAGTATGAAGGTCGTAAGGTCTAGGTCACGTAATAAAGAAGGAGAAGAAGCCACTCAAGGTTCTTCGCTACTAGAGCTTCATTTAGGCTAAGATCAAGAATCTGAAAATGGGTAAGTTTCCAAGTGAGTAAGGAATTTCACCCGATAACTTAACAACTTCAAGATTAAGGTGTTCCAATCTTGGAAAAGAACCGATGAAACACGGTATTCGACTTCCACCAAAATCATTATAATAAGGTCCAGGTACTTCAAATGTTTCAATTCAAGCAATGAAGGAGTAATACTAACACCTCTCAAGAACCACAACATGACATGTTCTGTTGCTACACTTTACACCCTTCCAACTGCAACGTTATTTTATCTCATCTTCTCCCCCCACCCCATGATGAAAGGATACCAGAGTTATCTATCAGGCCTTGCTTAAACTCGAGAAGAGATTGCCTCTTCCTCTCAATGCACAAATTTTCACGAGCATCCCCTCCTGAACTTGTTCCAACAACAAGTCGCATGAACACTGAAAATATAATATTGACAAGTAAAATTATCACTTTTCATCTTTTTTTTTCTACAAAGTAAATCAATATTGAGAAGATATATAAGAAAAAGCAATACTCTAGTGATTTAAGATTGTTGAAAATCGTTACTAATATATAGTCCTGGCCTCCTTGGCTATGTTGCTCAGACACTTCAAAAATGATAGTGGATGAGTGTTGGATTCTCCAAAAGTAGTAAATTTTTGGAGAATCCAGCACGGGTGAGGCATTGAAAGTGAAGATTCCTACCAAGCATTTTAATGAGGTGTAACATCACAAGTTGAAAATCGCAAGCGTTACTACTGGTAGTTTTAAGACCAAATACTTAATTCAATATTCCAAATTGATATATTTTGTTAGTTTTCTTCTCTCCAAATATTTCATCAGTCAATTACTAGGAAGCATCAACTAAATAGATAAGCCAAAATAAGAAATGTCAAGTGCCCCAAAAAGAAGAAATGTAAAAAGGAAAAAAGATAAAGGACAACTCGATGCACTAAATCTCTCGCTATGCATGGGGTCTTAATAAGAGCCGAACCACAAGGGTATGATTTTGACCCCTATGCACTCAATGCGTGTGTATTCACTTAGTGGTCCATTTAAGCAAATAAAAATCACAAAAATACACTACTAAATAGTATAGGGGGTCATAGGACCCCCGCAAAGTTTGGGCATGTTACAACTAATGTACATGTGGTTTTGATGATTGACAAAACTCGTGAGAGAACCTGGTCCTTTCTAGATATGCTGCCTATAGAACTTGCAACATTTCTCAGAGTCAACTATGTGAGAACCTGGTCCTCAGAGGGATCCTACTTTATAGGGACCAGATTCATATTATGGATGTACTCATAACCTTGTTAGCTGGTAACTTCTGAAGGGGATTTATCCTGGTTCAACATATGTATATCAGCTGGTATGGGGACATACAAGTACCGATCTAATAGATGGAACTTGTGCTCTTAATGATTGAAAAACTACATGTAGGGACCTGGTCCCTAAAGGGAATAAGTATGTGGTCAACTGTACCGCTAGAAAGTCTTGTCTTACAGTTGTTTTGGTAGCATTTACAGGGGGTTGGTGGCACAACAACAACTTTCTAATCTCTATCAATGAAAAATATTCTAGGTTTTCCCTCCTATTTGCTCCATATATATAGACCATTAGGTGAGAGGAAACCTAGCTTTTGCACATTCAAAATTTAACATTCTCTTAGCAAAATTTTTTATTGCTCTTTAGCTCAAAGCTCCTACAACTAGGGACCTGTTCCTCATCAACGACAGCAACTCTTAGTTCATTATTGTTTGAGTTTTTGTACCTTGTGCTAAATTGTAAATCTATTCCTATGTTATAAATGATAGTAGATATTGAACTTGTCTATATTCTTAAGTTGTGTCACATTAACTAAAGTTAGTTAGTCGCATCAACTAAGTTTAGTCAAGTTGGTTTTTCATCTATTGTTTGGTATTTTCTTGGGTAGAGTAACCTAGGAATGTCAACTAGAGGTAGTTGATAAAAAGGGCTAGAGTTAGCCAAGTTGTGTCAACTTGAGTTAGTTGACGATGTAGGCTATAGTAAAAGTACTATAAGGGTGGCTCAGTGTTGTCATTAGTTAGGGGGAATGGGGTTAAGAGGTTAATCGTAGGATTATGAGAATAAGTATGTAATCAAACCATTGCTTTTGTTCTAGTGAAGTTGGTGGCAAAAATCCTAGGAGGTAGGTCGTGGTTTTATTTCTTGAGCAAGGAGGTTTCCAATTAAAACATCTTGTCTTCTTTAATTTTAGTTCTTTAAGTTTGTTATTCAGTTTTTGTTCTTAATCATAGAACCTGGTGAGGAACCAGGTTCTCATTACTGCGGTGAACTTGTATAGAACTTTTCTATTTTTAGCTGAAGAAACTGGTAAGGGACATGGTCCCTAGTATCATGGTGGATGCTTACAAGCCTTCAATTGGTATCAGAGCAGGTTCTTTCTAAAAGGCTAACACCTAGGAAGGATTCTATCTCAATGATTGCTCCATCACATCTTGAAAAGGGACAATCAATTATAAAGCCACCTATGTTTAAATGCAAACACTATCTAGCATGAAAAACAAGAATGCAAGATTTTATAATCTTTGAAGATTGTGAGCTGTGGGATATAATCCATGATGGTCCTATTGTCCCAATGAAGAAAACAACAACATGAAGTGTCACCATAACTATTCCTAAAATTGTGAAGTAAAATAACAATTTTGATAGAGAGATAGTTGAGAAAAATCTCAAAGCCAAAAGATTTCTTGTGCGTAGCATCTGTTCTGAAGAATATAGTAGAGTTTAATCTTATGAAACTGCAAATGAAATTTGGGAAAAACTGAAGTCTATTTATGTGGAAGACAATTCCGTTGAGAAGAAATATGCAACTCAAAAGATAGCGAATAGTGACTCAAGTGAAGAGGATACCGATATGACCTACATAGACAAGAGATTACAAATATTAATGAGAAAGGGTGTTAGATCTTCCATAGATGAGAATTCCAGCAAATGTATCAGGAGTGATGATGTAAATCATAGTAAAGGTAAAGCTAGAAACCATGCTAAAGAGTACTCAGCTCAGGGACCTAATGACGGAAACAATCTCAAGTACGATACAGAACGAGAAGGCATATAGGACTTGGTCCTGACAAGTGCAGAAAGAAGAAAAAATACAAAGTTATGAAGATCTCTCTGGCTGTATGGGGAGATTCTTCAAGTGATTTAGAAGGAAGAAGTGCAAAGAATTACTCCAGGGCAGCAACTAAAGATGAAGTGTTTGGGCTTGTGGCTGAATCGGATAATGATGATGACAAAGAGGTAACCCTCTTAGATATCAAGAAAAATCTTAAGGATTATTCCTTAAAGAAACTAAAATCCCTAGCCAATGTGTTAATAGATGTTTTTGTGATCTCACTAAAGAAGAGGAATCACTGAACAACAATGTGGCTAAATATGAAACTGAGAAAGTGCCTATGTTAGTTCAACTTGCTGATCTAGAAGAAAAGTGTGGTGTAGTGTCATCTAAAAATGATCTTCTACATTAGAAACTAAAAAGTGTAGCTGGGTTTGGTGTCTAGGTAAATGATGATAGCAGCTGTCTTCAATATGAAATTAAGGAGGAATTAAAAAAGTCGCAAATGAATCTCTTAGCTTCTCTTAAGAGGAACATAGAATTGGAAAGGGGCCTAGTTCGACTGAAGGAAGCCCTTGAGAAGTCTCTTAAATGGGCAGGGTCCTCAAAACATTTGGATAGTTCAGCTGATGAGAGAATCATTGGTGATGAAAGTCATGGTTGCCTGGAAAAAGAAGAGAAGAAGAAAATTGCTCCTTATGACTTCAACAAAAGAATTGCATCAAATTCAACACATTGGCTCCATGTGCATCATGGCAAGAATGATCACTGGATGCAAGTGCAGCAAAAAGTCATGGAAAGAGAAAATATCAGAAATGCAAGGAACCAGAGGCAAAAGCTAAGGTACCTGGTGTTGACACCCAATTTTGGATCGACATTTTTATAATAAATACTTTTGTGCTTTTTATTTGTTAAAGAGTATAAAATTTGATTTTTACATATTTTGGTTCAATTTAACACAAGTTATTGATAATTATCCTTTTTCTTGAAAATGTTAGGATTTTTATCAATTTATTACAATTTTTTGTTATTGATTGTCACTGATTTTTTATACGGTCATTTTTATAAACAAATTTTGTTTGAATTTTGTTATATAATTATTTTTGTTTTAAATTCAAACCATATTATTATCTGGCATTAAATATATTTGTTAATTTATTTTTATCACAGTCCATTAATTCAAAAAATACGGAGAAGATATTTTTGCACAGATAAGTTAAATATCCACAGTTTTGGATAAGATCAAATAGTCATTATTTTGGATGACTCATGGTTTTAGATAGTCCATGGTTTTTCAAAACCATGGTATTGAGCACACGATTTTGCTCTTGAGTGATTTTGATTTTTTTTATAAAACTAACCCACTCCCTTCACAATTAGTGGTGAAAATTTCTAAATTAGGGAAGAAACTCAAAATAATTATCTTTCCTTTATTCCCCGATTCTTTTCCGGCCACCACCCACCGGAATCCAACTCCGGTGACCTCCACCACCTCACCGAAACATTGTCCAGCCACCGCATCTCCTTTCCGTTCTCCGTTCGCCATCTCCGGCTAGCTCACTGCCGGAGCAACCACCAGCAAACCAAACAGTCCCCACCCCATCGGAAAACCCATCTCCGGTGACCAAAACCACCACTGCTTCACCTCTTCTCCACCAGTAACCAAGAAGTTCGTTGGAAAACCTTACTCTGACAAGCCCACAACGCAACAGCAGCAATTAAACCACCATTATTTCCGGCGAACAAAACCAGTTCCATCACCAGACCACCTGAACACCACCCCAAAAATCTCCAGATCTGGCCGGAGCTTCATCAACAACGAGCTCCGACGAATGACCCCGTTCTCCGTATCTTCTCCGACGAAACAAACAACAACTCTGGTGACACCATAACCAAAAAACGCCATTAATGCCGGCAAGAAAATCAATTATTTGACGGTTATGTTTCTTGCCCCCACTCTCCGATTACTTAATTTAATTTGGTTTTGTATTCGAGTTACTATTATTTTGTGATTTTCACTCGTTAATGTTCCACATTTGTTAGCTATGTTTTGCTACTAGTTGTGGGTTTTGTGCCTAGATTAATGATTGACTTTATGAATAGATTTTTGACCATTTGATCATTATTTGTTTTTCCTAGCAATATAGTTTATAATTGTTTGTTTATTATATAACTGTTGTTGCTTTATTCATGGATAATTTTGGATTGTTTTATCACATCTTGTTGATAACTTCATATTAATTTTGAAATTATTTCTTAGATGTTTTTCTACTTTATCGCTTCATTAATATTTTATTTCAAGTAATATATTTGGCCAATAATAAAATCTCTCCGTCGAATTTTCAAGGCCTGTTAATTCAAAAAAGACGGATTTTATTTTTAAGTTCAATTATTTTATTCAAATTTCTATACTTGGCCGATGAAGAAATTTTCATCGATTTCCAAGGCCTCCCATGTATATAAGATGAGATTTACTTTTTGTTTATTATTTCATTGATTTATTTTGATTTCTATTTATTCATTACTAACACTTTTACCAAGTGTTTTTACAGGTACATGGAGCTTCTTCCCGAAGAAGACACTCGAATTCAAAATTCGAGGATCATTTTGAGTTGTTTATTGTATTTATTCATTTTGTTTAACGATAGACAAATATTAGTCCGTCTTCGTTATTCTTGCTTTACTTAATTTTTTGTGTATATTTCATATTTATTATACTTGTGCAAATGATTTTATCTCCTCCTCAATTGAAAAAATGAGTTCAGCCGGAAACCACCTTCGTGGATTCCGAAGGGTGCCTAACACCTTCCCTTTGGAATAACCTGAACCCTTACCTAGAATCTAATTGGTTTCGCAGACTATTTTTTCTTTAACTTAATTAATTGGTTTCCTAGTTTTCCTAAAATTAGGTGGCCACTCTAAATTTTCTTAAAATAATTATTTATTGATTTTTTGAGTCCCGAAGTTGCGCCTTATGAAAATAGGGATCGTAACAGAATGGCGACTCCGCCAGGGATATAAAGGTTCTAAACATTATGAGTTCATTTTTTCAATTGAGGAGTTTTTAATTTTTACAATTTTCTTATTGCCTTGTATATTTTTAGAGTATTTGTATCTTGTATATTATTTACCTTACTTTGTATTTTACTCATTATTTGTTAAATTTCTGTAATATTTTAACTGTTGCATTTTCATGGCAAACATTAGGCATTAGGAAAAAGGGCGGTTGTGCGGGTATCTGCACCCGCCCTTCCGTATAACACCTTATCTTTCTTTGAACCTCCAAGTGAAGTAGTTGATTCGAGTCGGTCAACAGTCGCTTGGTGTGTTACCCCGATAAGTTCATTTCGGGTTCCCGATCAATTTGAACAAACCACTCTAGTCAACTAGATTAGAGCGAAGCCAAATCCCATGTATAGGCATTGACCTAAGTTGACCCGACACCAAGAGGTATCGGATCCAATAGAGACCACCTTGCGTCTAAAAGGCCCATGGCCTAAAAGGACATCATCCCTTATGTTCTTAAATTGAAGGATGTGATGCCGGATTGTACAAAACCATTGTCTCTCGTGGTTGAGAATTTATTATTTAGATTAGTTTCTTTTGTTATAATCAAAGGAAGATCTCTATCCGAAAGGCTCTTAAAATTTCAAGAAGTTCGAGAATGAAGGACTTTCAAGGAGGCCTAGTTTAGGATTGTACCCCTGCGTGAGACTTATTTTTATTGTACATTCCTTTTCCTTATTTTGTATCCCCATTCAATTTAATCGATTTGTATATAATGTGTTTTGAGGGGCAATGGGACGTTCTACAAAAGACATACATCCTTCAATCGTTAGGCTTACCTTTGGCTCAAAAAGGTCACATGTATGTTAGGATGCATTATATACTGGTACATGATTTTCTTTGTACATGATTGTTTGATTTTATGTTTAATACACATGTTTTGTTTTAAATATTATTTTTCCATTGTCGAAGTTTTTTTGAACTATGTTTGACCTGATTCCTGGCTCAACGGGATACGTAGGGGCCACAACGGCTCGGTCATATTCCCTGTAAGCTTTACATCTTTCTTTATAATGGAAACTGGGGCAGAATTTCTGAGAAAGTCTCAAAAATTCCACATAAGAATACATCTTATTACAGATTCAACACAAGAGTTTGTTGAAGCAAAAACAAGGGCAGAATTTTTGAGAAGGTCTCAAAAATTCCACTCAAAGCAGCTTCAAGAAGTTCAAAAAAGTTCTTTTGTATTCTAAACTGGGGCAGAATTTTTGAGGAAGGTCCTCAAAAATTCCACCAAGCTCGCACTTTAAGAATCAGACTACATTTGGCCTCAGACTCCATGAGGCACCGATATTCAATTCAGAAGACAATCAGGGAAGTCTTTGACTATTCAATAACACTCTTTTATTTTGTTATAATTTTCATGACTTCCTTGCTTTCACTCTTTTCTCATCTCTTTGCAGGAAAACCATCCCCGCCAACAATCGGAGATGGTCACAATAATGTGCTATTTCTGTAGATAATTGGAAAATCTCACCATCCCTGAAAGCACTCTAGAGAAGAGTAAAAGAATAAGATGTTATCTTAAACAATCAAGAGGTCATGACACATTGTCTCCCTAAAAACAACGGGAGACCACAACAATAATTATCCCCGCAAAACAATCGGGAGATTTTCTTTGGCTGAAGATGTCAACTGACACCGGACAGACGAGGCAACTCTCTGAGTTTGTCTATATCTTTATATTTATTATTTTTGTGCATATATTGTATATCATATCTTCACGAACTACGCACACCTGATTCTCATCCTTCGTGTTGAGATACGTAGGTAGCCCTTATCGGGTTCGGTATTCCTTATTTGAAAAAAAAAATCAAAAAAAAAATAATTTTTTTTAGAATCATGTCTTTGACTTGGTTGGTGCCAACACAATTAGAAGCATGAGAAATAATTGATATAATTGAGAGGATTGACTTCGTGGTGAACCTTAGGTTCTTTTGGTACCTCTCATTTGTATCTTTGCGACACTTGAAAATATATCTTGCATGCATTCGAGGTATGAATAAAACCAACCTCATTGTTTCATGTGCATTGTGTGGTGAGTTTTTTGATTAAATTCAAATGCATTGCACTGTTGATCTAGAACTTGGCCCAAATGTTTGTTGAGGCGAAATTCTGAGTAATGTTTGGTTTGGGAAAGGATCGTAGGCCTTCTTTGACCCGTTTGTGCCTTTCAAATGCCTACCAAATAATATTAATCCCTAGTTAGTCCCCCTTTGAGCCTAAAGCCTCTTCTTTGGACAACTACATCTTAACTTTTACCCTTCTGAGTGCTTACACGCATTATTCCTCTCTTGGCCCTACCTTCTTGAGCGCACTGAACATTTGCAAATTGCGAAAGAAGATTCAAGTTTGAAGCTGCCAAAAGCAAAAGTTGCAAAGTCCCTGAAAGTCGAGGATGCAAAAATGACTTCAAAAGAAAAAAAAAGTCAAAACTCTCCCACAAGATCAAGTTAAGTCAAAGAGAAATCCCAAATAAAGAAGGGAGAACACTCCAAACAAAAGAGGAGAAACTTTAAAAGAAAAGAAAGCATCAGAATTCTCCAACATGACTTAAAAGAAGTCAAAATAAAGAAAGGGACAATAAAGAAGAACAAAGCTTCAATGAAACAAAAATATGTCAAAAGCACAAGTTCAGTTTGAAGCTCAAGGAGGGATTAAGTCACTCTTATCCCAAATTAATATCCTACCTGTCCCTAAGCCTATATTACAAGCCGATAGAAAGCCCTACATGATCCCATTTCAAATGTTCTCACATTAGTGGAGACTTACATGAAGGCCAAGCCTATGGTATCATAGTTGCATGCTTTGAACATTCTTCCGAGTGTGAGTGCACTTTTTCAAATATCCTCAAATCAAAATGTTTAAAATGTGTGCAAATGAGGAACTTCTTTATGGTGAGAGCGCTTGAAACATGAGGATAGGTCTAGTTCAAAACCTTTGTTTGAAGCAAGACCAACAAATCTTGTTGAAACTTAGGTAGATTTGAGGTACCACTTGAAGCTATAGGAATTATCTTGTAGTCGATCTCAGTTGGAAGAGATGCAAGAGAGAAATTTTTGTGCTATGCTAATTTTTGGTGCCAGTTACAGTCAAGACTTGATTCTCTTTTCTGTTAAAAAATAAAATTGGGGCAAGCACCCATCTTTAAATATCTGGTCCTTTGATTGACAGAGTTCATTTCTTTAATTCGTGTCGTTCTTTACCAAAGTGACACGTCATGTTATATTATATTGTCACTCCATCTTTGTGACACGTTAAGTTGTGTTGGATTGTCACTTTATTTTGTGACACACATGTTTTGTTGGATCGTCACTCCTATATTTGTGACATATTTTGTTGGATCGTCACCTCCTATTTGTGACATATTTTATTGGATCGTCACCTTCTATTTGTGACATATTTTGTTGGATCGTCACCTCCTACTTGTGACATGTTGGATCGTCACTCCTATTTGTGACATGTTATGTTGGATCATCACCTCCTTCATTGTGACATATTGTATTTGCTACTAATAAGTTTAGTGCAGGTGATTATAAAACACGTTGGGAAGTCACCCTGTTCAAAGTGATATGTTGCATAAGGTATGCACAATTCTTAGTTTTTCTTATATTTCATTTGCTACTAATAAGTTTAGTGCAGGTGATTATGAGACAAGTTGGGTTGTTACCCGTTCAAATGACATATCAAGTTCAAAATGGGTCGTCTGCCTTTCAATGAGACAATTTGGGTAGCTACCTCATTCAAAGTGGCATATTGAGTTCAAAATGGGTCGTACACCTTTCAATGAGACATGTTGGGAAGTCACCCCGTTCAAAGTGGCATGATAAGTTCAAGATAGGTCGGCCGCCTTTCAATGAGACAAGTTGGATCGTCACCCGTTCAAATGTCATACCAAGTTCAAAATGGGTCGTCCGCCTTTCAACGAGACAAGTTGGGTTGTCACCCGTTCAAATGACACATCAAGTTCAAAATGGGTTGTTCGCCTTTCAATGAGACAATTTGAGTAGCCACCTCATCCAAAGTGACATATTGAGTTCAAAATGGGTTGTCGGCCTTTCAATGAGACAAGTTGGGTCGTCACCCGTTCATATGGCATACTAAGTTCAAAATGGGTCGTCCGCCTTTCAATGAGACAAGTTGGGTAGCCATCTCATTCAAAGTGGAATATTGAGTTCAAAATGGGTCGTCCGCCTTTCAATGAGACATGTTGGCAAGTCACCTCGTTCAAAGTGGCATGACAAGTTCAAGATAGGTCGTCCGCCTTTCAATGAGACAAGGTGGGTCGTCACCCGTTCAAATGGCATACCAAGTTCAAAATGGGTCGTCTGCATTTCAATGAGACAAGTTGGGTCGTCACCCGTTCAAATGGTATACCAAGTTCAAAATGGGTCGTCCGCCTTTCAATGAGACAATTTGGGTAGCTACCTCATTCAAAGTGGCATATTGAGTTCAAAATGGGTCGTACGCCTTTCAATGAGACATGTTGGAAAGTCACCCCGTTCAAAGTGGCATGATAAGTTCAAGATAGGTCGTCTGCCTTTCAATGAGACAAGTTGGGTCGTCACCCGTTCAAATGTCATGCCAAGTTCAAAATGGGTCGTCCGCCTTTCAACGAGACAAGTTGGGTTGTCACCCGTTCAAATAACACATCAAGTTCAAAATGGGTTGTCCGCCTTTCAATGAGACAATTTGGGTAGCCACCTCATCCAAAGTGACATATTGAGTTCAAAATGGGTTGTCGGCCTTTCAATGAGACAAGTTGGGCCGTCACCCGTTCATATGGCATACTAAGTTCAAAATGGGTCGTCCGCCTTTCAATGAAACAAGTTGGGTAGCCATCTCATTCAAAGTGGCATATTGAGTTCAAAATGGGTCGTCCGCCTTTCAATGAGACATGTTGGGAAGTCAACTCGTTCAAAGTGGCATGACAAGTTCAAGATAGGTCGTCCGCCTTTCAATGAGACAATTTGGGAAGTCACCCCATTCAAAGTGGCATGACAAGTTTAAGATAGGTCGTCCTCCTTTCAATGAGACAAGGTGGGTCGTCACCCGTTCAAATGGCATACCAAGTTCAAAATGGGTCGTTCGCCTTTCAATGAGACAAGTTGGGTCGTCACCCGTTCAAATGGTATACCAAGTTCAAAATGGTCCGTCCGCCTTTCAATAAGACAATTTGGGTAGCTACCTCATTCAAAATGGCATATTGAGTTCAAAATGGGTCGTACGCCTTTCAATGAGACATGTTGGGAAGTCACCCCGTGCAAAGTGGCATGATAAGTTCAAGATAGGTCGTCCACCTTTCAATGAGACATGTTAGGTCGTCACCCGTTCAAATGTCATACCAAGTTCAAAATGGGTCGTCCGCCTTTCAAAGAGACATGTTGGGTTGTCACCCGTTCACATGGCATATCATGTTCAAAATGGGTCGTCACCCATTCAAATGACATATTAAGTTCAAAATGGGTCGTCCACCTTTCAAAGAGTTAAGTATATTTGCTACCTTGTTCAAACAGGTATGCAGCTTTGCATCCTCAGCATCTCACAAGCTTGACACTGAGGTAATTTTTGAAGCAACGTCGAAGGTATGTGAATATTTTATCTTCGAACAATCCTTCCCCTTTTATCAAAAGACAATTCATCCCTTTCAACGGATGGAGAGTATTGTCAAAATTTTATCAAAGTTTGACATTGTTTGTGCACATGTCATTCTTTTTCTTCTTTGTCCAATCAAAATTGGTTGTACGTCAACGTCATCATCCAAAGACTCTTTCATCATCCTTAGATGCTGAGGGGCAGTTGTTGACACCCAATTTTGGATCGACATTTTTAAAATAAATACTTTTGTGTTTTTTATTTGTTAAAGAGCATAAAATTTGATTTTTACATATTTTGGTTCAATTTAACATAAGTTATTGATAATTATCCCTTTTTTTGAAAATGTTAGGATTTTTATCAATTTATAATTTTTTGTTATTGATTGTCACTGATTTTTTATACGGGCATTTTTATAAACAAATGTTGTTTGAATTTTGTTAAATAATTATTTTTGTTTTAAATTCAAACCATATTCTTATCTGGCATTAAATATATTTGTTAATTTATTTTTATCACAGTCCATTAATTCAAAAAAGACGGAGAAGATATTTTTGCACAGATAAGTTAAATATCCATAGTTTTGGATAAGATCAAATAGTCATTATTTTGGATGACTCATGGTTTTAGATAGCCCATGGTTTTTCAAAACTATGGTATTGAGCACACGATTTTGCTCTTGAGTGATTTTGATTTTTTCTATAAAACTAACCCACTCCCTTCACAATTAGTGGTGAAAATTTCTAAATTAGGGAAGAAACTCAAAATAATTATCTTTCCTCTATTCCCCGATTCTTTTCCGGCCACCACCCACCGGAATCCAACTCCGGTGACCTCCACCACCTCACCGGAACACTGTCCAGCCACCACATCTCCTTCCCGTTCTCCGTTCGCCATCTCCGGCTAGCTCACTGCCGGAGCAACCACCAGCAAACCAAACAGTCCCCGCCCCATCGGAAAACCCATCTCCGGTGACCAAAACCACCACTGCTTCACCTCTTCTCCACCAGTAACCAAGAAGCTCTTTGGAAAACCTTACTCCGACAAGGCCACAACGCAACAGCAACAATTAAACCACCATTATTTCCGGCGAACAAAACCAGTTCCATCACCAGACCACCGGAACACCACCCCAAAAATCTCCAGATCTGGCCGGAGCTTCATCAACAACGAGCTCCGACGAACGACCCCGTTCTCCGTCTCTTCTCCGACGAAACAAACAACAACTCCGGTGACACCATAACCAAAAAACGCCATTAATGCCGACAAGAAAATCATTTGACGGTTATGTTTCTTGCCCCCACTCTCCGATTACTTAATTTAATTTGGTTTTGTATTTGAGTTACTATTATTTTGTGATTTTTACTTGTTAATGTTCCACATTTGTTAGCTCTGTTTTGCTACTGGTTGTGGGTTTTGTGCCTAGATTAATGATTGACTTTATGAATAGATTTTGACCATTTGATCATTATTTGTTTTTCCTAGCAATATAGTTTATAATTGTTTGTTTATTATATAACTGTTGTTGCTTTATTCATGGATAATTTTGGATTGTTTTATCACATCTTATTGATAACTTCATATTAATTTTGAAATTATTTCTTAGATGTTTTTCTACTTTATCGCTTCGTTAATATTTTATTTCAAGTAATATATTTGGCCAATGATAAAATCTCTCCGTCGGATTTTCGAGTCCTGTTAATTCAAAAGAGACGGATTTTATTTTTAAGTTCAATTATTTTATTCAAGTTTCTATACTTGGCCGATGAAGAAATTTTCATCGATTTTCAAGGCCTCCCATGTATATAAGATGAGATTTACTTTTTGTTTATTATTTCATTGATTTATTTTGATTTCTATGTATTCATTACTAACACGTTTACCAAGTGTTTTTACAGGTACATGGAGCTTCTTCCTGAAGAAGACACTCGAATTCAAAATTCAAGGATCATTTTGAGTTGTTTATTGTATTTATTCATTTTGTTTAACGATAGACAAATATTAGTCCGTCTTCGTTATTCTTGCTTTACTTAATTTTTTGTGTATATTTCATATTTATTATACTTGTGCAAATGATTTTATCTCCTCCTCAATTAAAAAATGAGTTCAGCCGGGAACCACCTTCGTGGATTCCGAAGGGTGCCTAACACCTTCCCTTTGGAATAACCTGAACCCTTACCTAGAATCTAATTGGTTTCGCAGACTATTTTTTCTTTAACTTAATTAATTGGTTTCCTAGTTTTCCTAAAATTAGGTGGCCACTCTAAATTTTCTTAAAATAATTATTTATTGATTTTTTGAGTCCCGAAGTTGCGCCTTATGAAAATAGGGATCGTAACACCTGGTCCCATCTCTAAATAGGTCAAGTTGCCAATTTGGACAAAGAAAAGTCTGATTTTTCCTCTGTTCCCTCTTTGGGAACCCAAGTTGAAATGGGTTCTCAAATCTAACACATGAACTGTTGAGGAGGGAGAGTAAGAGAAAGCAGCCAATACATGTTCATAGATAATGGCTGCAAGAAGCACACAAATTAAATAAATGAAATATTTTCTCTCACTTAAGGCATATCAAGAGGGAAGTGTCTCCCTTGGAAAAGAAAAGAAATAACATATTTTTGGCATTGGAAAGATTAACAAAATATAGGCTCATTGACAAAATATAGGCTTATGACAATGAAAAATGTGTACTATGTAAATGGGTTGAAGTACAGTCGCTCAAATGTATCCCAGATACGTGCCAAAGAAAATAAAGTGGTCCAATTGATGATGATGATTTGAGGCTCATAAATGTAGGACTTGCCAGCTCCTCCCTCTTATAGAAGTTGATCCCATAGGACTTGGTGCTTGAAGTTACCTAAGTTGAAGTTTGTAAACAACTAGACTTGTAACTCTTGTAAGAAGTGAAAGCAAACCAGGTCCTCCATCAAGCAAAAGAAGTATTATTTGTACCATCAGTCAACCAAACACTGAGTCCACAACAACATGACACATTTTTTTTGAGGTGAGTGCACTTTGGCTTTGTCTAACTCAGTCTCATACCCTTGTAGGTGTACACATATGATAAAAAGGAAAACAACAAAAGGAAAGGAAGGACAAACCAAACACAAAGTAGGAACTAAATGCTCATCAAGGGACCAAATCCCTTAAAAGGCCAGTTAGTCTTGCATTTCTTTTAAAATTTTGAAATATGACTGGTGTTGCCACGTAATCCGATTTCAGTTCTCTTCTTTGATTCCCAAAATCCTTCAAGTCTTCAAGCCACTTCTTCATCTGTTCAACACCTCACTCTTTCTGAATCCCTTGATCCCTCTTATAAGACCTTTGACACAGTAGATCTGGTTATTGGAACTGAGGTCTCTAACAAGTCACTTTCTAATGTCGCTTTTATGAAAGAACATAAAAGTAGTTTGGCTATTTCTGAAAGAAAAAACCCGTTCTAAACTATGAACCTGATCAAGGGACCTGGTACCAATCTGGATGTAAGTGTTGAGGATGTCTTATGTTTGAATAGTCGACAAAAAAATTGTGTAAGAAAGAGCTACCTTTAAGAAAGGAACTTCATCAAACATCTTAGTTGCAAGTGAACAACTAGTTTCTTTAAATGAATGATGTTTTGAGACCCAATCAGGCTTAGCCAATGGAGAAAAAGGGAATGAAAAGAAGAACTAAAGTGAAAGATGGTGCCATACCACTAACTATGGTAAATGTCAATGAACAAGAAGAAAATGTGAAAGTGGATGATGATGTAGTCGCAAGTGTGGCCAAAAGACATGAATAGGTGCTCCTTAGGTGAATGAGAAGGAAGCTACGACAGACTCAAAACAAAGAAGGGGTGTTGATGCACCAGGTTCATCTAAGGTGGATTCACAGTTGAAGAAAATAAAACAAAATGTTGTCTGACACTGAGGGACTAGGCACTCAGACAACGGTCCATGAACGAATGCACAAGATAAGGATTTGACTCGGGAAGACTTATAGGCTATTCTGAGAAAACAAACTATCCTTTGAGGGAAAGTAGTTGATCTTGATGTTTCAGAATTGTTCAGCCTAGTAGACTTGGTGGCAATAATGAAGTTTCTAAAATGGTTTCTTCTATTCGATTAGCCTCTCTTGATTTACATATAGAGGAGGTTGTGGAGCTTTATCTTGAGATGAACTTTTTTTCTAAAAGTAACAAGTTGGTTACCCATGTGAAAAAAGTGGAGATTTTCTTAGATGAAAAAGTTTTTGGTCAGATATTTGAAGTACCTATTGAAGGGATCGGGTCCCTGGAAAAGTGAAGACCTGATGCCTTGACTATGGATTTTTGCTCAGCAAAGTGTTTAAGTTCTTTAAGGTTTCGATTAAAGAAGGGGTACTAGGGACCAAAAAATAGATGTTCATCATCACTACCTTGGAGAAATGTGAGATCATCAAGAAGAAAAGTGGAGTGACAAATCACTCTATGGTGTCTGATCTCATGTTGGCTTAGGAACAAGCAAATGCTAAAGCAGATCGAGTGACTGAGTTGCTTACACAGAAGGACGCTGAGATTGCTCAATTAAAATCATCCTTTCCACAAGCTTCTGAGGGAACAAGTAGGACCTGGTCTCCTAAATGATCTTCGAACCAAGAAATACTCAACTTGCCAAGAAAGTTGCTTAAAGATCATACATTTGTTGATGATCATTTACCATGGTTCTCAAGTCCCTTTCCAAGTCCTCTTCTTAATCCTTTTCTTCTTGTTCCTATGCCATTTTATTCTCCTCTAAAGATCCCCTATTATGGCTTGCACCTTGGTACATTTTGTTATTTCTTGTGTAATGTCTGATTAACTTTTCTTATAAATGCATGACTCTATTTTAGTGTTTTGCCTACTTCTTACTCATGTGCCTCTACCTTTATTTCCTCTTATTTAAAACTTTACAAGATGGTAGAAAAATTGGAAATTGAAACAAGCAAAGTCATCTTGGTGGCAAAGAGATTAAAAAATATGTATTTGGAAAATTTTGACTCCATTTATGGGAGTGATTTGATATGTATTAGTGAACATGTCAGTTATTTTCTCATGAACAAGATCCAAGAGACTGGTCCTCTAGTGAATGAAATAATGTATCAAGGCATTATTGGATCTTTGCTTTTCTTGATGGCAAGTAGACTCGGTATCATGTTAAGTACAGGAGATAATTCTGATTTGGTTTTATGTGTAACTATGTTGGGTACTTGGAAGATAAAGAGAGTACATGGCTAATGATTCATTTCCTTGAATCTTCTGAGATCTTATGGAGGACCAGGTACATGACAGCTTTACAAATGCACTAAGCAGGGAGAAATTTGGAAAGAATCATCTCCTTCATCTAAATCTCCCTCGAGTGGATATGATCAGACTATAGGTATCCAGGTAAGAGTTTATTGACTACGTCTAACACAACTCTATACCATTATAGGTATGCACGCATGGCAATATGGGAGAAAATAAAAAGTAGAGATTATGTAGGCAACTTAAAGTATGTGCACAAAAGTTTAGAAGAGGGACTGGGTTTGTCTTCACAGGTTAGCACCACTAACAGCACTCAAAAAAGCTTTGACCTGTCTTGAAATCCCACATAGATATCCTTTTTCTTTTCCACTCGTCTGTAACGTTGTCATGTTATTTGAAACTCTATTGTCAACTCTTTTTATTGACATGACATATTGATTCTTTTCATTTTAAGGCATAATCCTAATTGTTCCTTCATTTTACCACCTCTTCAAAAGGATAGCTGAAAATTCCTTGAAATCTTTGGTTTGATAGTTCCTTCTTAACTCTCTTTCCTAAAACCCACTCTTCTCTCTAAACCACTTTCTAAGAATTTTGAACCATTCTTAGACTTATGCATAAATTTTCTTTAAGTAAAGGTTCTGATGAAAGGATCAGGTTACCCAGCAAATTCTAGTAGAGGTTGTTAATAATGTACAAGGAAGTGAGGAAGTAAATATCGTGCAAAAAATTACACACAGTCAGGGATTTGGTTCCTCTACTGTGTTCAGATAAAAGAAAGTGGTGAAACCTGATATTGATGTTCGAGAGCTCTGATGAGTAGTTGTTTAAGGGAGGTTTTCCAAGGAAAGGAAAGGAAGTTGAGATTAAAAAAAAAAAAAAAAAAAAGAGGGATGCTGATATTTTAGTAGGGACGGGACCGGGTACTGCTGCTGAGTCATCAAAGCAGAAAGTGCCTGCAAAGGAGTTCACTCATAAAAAAAAAAAAAAGAATTCAAACAAAAAGAAAAAGAAAAATGTGCTTTGTGGCAGAGTGTTTGATCCTGAGATGGTTGAATTGCATGCAACCTTCCTCCGAATTCGATGGCAGAACCAGGTTCCCTGATGGCTTCTCATCAGGAATTTTCTTCTCAAAAGGCAAAGTATCTCAGTTGCAAATCAAGGTTGGGGAACTGAAACAAAATCTTCTCCAAGTTCTTAAAGATTCCAATACTCTTAAGATAACAAATGTCTTGAATCAGCTCTTATCCTATCTTCCTTCCCAATGTTTGTTCCTATCATTCATCTTTTGCCTAAGCTTTATCTCAGACCCTATATGGAAAATTGACAGTTATCTCCTTTTATGTATGCTTTTAATTGTATTAACAAAATATTTTACATGTCTTGTTGTCACATATATCTTTGTTTCTTATCTATTCTTTTTGCTTATGTTAGTGTTGTCCTAGTGGCCATGTGTTAACATGTGTTTATTCTCTCTTTTACTTGGTTTACAGTTTACTCTTTTTAATGATGCCAAAATGGGAAAGATCTTAGTTAAAGGGGAAATAAAGGCGATAAAGGGAACTAGTGAAGGAACCTGGTACCTAAGAGAATAATATGGTAAGGGGAACTGATCAATGGTGACATGGGAACAGAAATGAGTGTAGCATAGCCTTGCCAAGGCTGAGGTTGAGGGTTCAAGTCCCTCTTTCCGCTCCTGGCTTCGTCGTTTAGTGGTAACAAGTGGAGTGCATAAGCCACTTTAGAAATAGGGGCGAGCAGCAAGCAGCCCCTTGTATAGGGTTCCAAACCTATCTGACTAATAAGAAGAAAGGGGCGTTCAGCCACTGTAAGGAGAGGGGCCCTTGGGCGGCATTTAGGGTCTAGCCTTGGACTCATTGAAGAAAGCACTTGAGGTGAAGACCAATGAGCGATTGCGACAACTACGGACCCCTTAACTAGGAACATCCTAATCTAATCCACTGCTAGCTTAAGTTTGTCATCATCAAAAAGGGGGAAAATGTTATATTCATGGTTTTGATGATTGACAAATTATTCTTGATTCTAATGACTGGCAATCTTATAAAGGGACCAGAAAAAAATTGAAATGTTGTTATCTGGAGATACTGGTGATAGAGGGAACTAATAAGGGAGATATTGGTGTTAGAGGGAACTGATAATGGACCTGATACTCCTAGCTGGTAGGAAAAACTAAAGAAGGGATAAATGCTGTTGATAATAGGAAAACTCTCTAAATCTGATGTTATATTGCTTATCGGATTGTCATCATCAAAAAGTGGGAAATTGATGTACATGTGGTTTTGATGATTGACAAAACTCGTGAGAAAATCTAGTCCTTACCAGATATGCTGCCTATAGAACTTGCTCCATTTCTTAGAATAATCTGTGTGAGAACCTGGTCCTCAGAGGGATCATATTTTGTAGGGACCAGGTTTATATTATGGATGTACTCATAACCTTGTTAACTGGTAACTTCTAGGAAGGATTTCTCCTGGTTCAACATATGTATATCAGGTGGTATGGGGACATAGAAGTACTGATCTGGTATATGGAACTTGTGCGCTTAATGATTGACAAACTGCAAGTAGGGACTTGGTCCCTAAAGGGCATAAGTATGTGGTCAACTGTACAACTAGAAAATCTTGTCTTACATTTGTTTTGGCAGCATTTGAAGGTGGTTGTGGCACAACAACTACTTTTTAATCTCGATAAATGAGAAATATTCTAGGTTTTTCCTCCAATTTGCTCCGTATATATAGATCATTTTGTGGAAGGAAAACCCAGCTTTTGTACTTTCAAAAATTCACATTCTCTTAGCAAAAGTCTCTATAGTTCTTCAGCTCAAAGCTCCTACAACTAGGGACCTATTCCCCACAACGACAACACCTCTTAGTTCATTGTTGTTTGAGTCTTTGTACCTTATGCTAAATTATAAATCTACTCCTAATGTTATAAAGGATAGTAGATATTGAACTTGTCTATGTTCTTAGGTTGTGTCGCATTAACTAGAGTTAGTTAGTCGCATAAACTAAGCTTAGTCAAGTTGGTTTTTCATCTATTGTTTGGTGTTTTCTTGGGTAGAGTTACCTAGGAGTGTCAACTAGAGATAGTTGATAAAAAGGGTTAGAGTTAGCCAAGTTGTGTCAACTAGAGTTAGTTGACGGTGTAGGCTATAGTAGAAGTATTATAGGGGTGGCTCGGTGTTGTCATTAGTTTAGGGGAATGGGGTTAAGAGGTTAATCATAGGATTATGAGAATGAGTATGTAATCAAACCATTGCTTTTGTTCTAGTGAAGTTGGTGGCAAAAAAACCCTAGGAGGTAGGTCGTGGTTTTATTTCCTTGAGCAAGGAGGTTTCCACTTAAAACATCTTGTCTTCTTTACTTTCAGTTCTTTACGTTTTTCCTTCAGTTTTTGTTTTTAATCATTGAACCTAGTGAGGGACCAGATTCTCATTACTACGGTGAGCTCGTATAGAACTTTGTCTGTTATTAGCTGAAGAAACTGTAAAGGACCTGGTCCCTAGTATCCTTGTGGACGCATACAAGCCTTCAACAACAAATTTCGTCAAAGTTTGTGTATGTTTTGAACCATTTTCCCTATTTTTTCTCTTAAAGGTTTGGGCAAGCACCTCAACTCTTTAAATAAGCACTTCTACATCAATTAGTAATATTCACTCTCAGGAGAAAATTTAAAATTTGAATTTTATATGTTTTGAATTCTAGGATGATGACCTCAAGTGCTAGTAACTGCTTTCTTAAATTTATTTTTGTACATATTTTACCGAATTTCTTAGCAAATATACATGATTTGGATTAAAAATATACAGCATTCTGTCGAACCCGTATCCTGAAGGCTACCTGCCTTTGTTCAGTCTTCCTTTTCTCACCATCAAATTTAAACACAAATAGTCATTAATTACAAGATTTCTTTTTTCTTTTAAATGTGTGTTTGTGTGTGTATCATTTAGCATTTTATTTAAAACATGACCACTTTTGAAATTTTGAATTTTATGAGTGTAGGGCATGTATTGCAAATGCTCTTTAGATTGGTCTTTATCAAATGGCCAAAAGGAGCCTCTGTACATGCAATTGAATCAAAGGGATTGTCCAAGTGATTGCAAGTACCATTATATTGCTTGATTCAAAGAGAGAGAAAAAGAGCTGCACTTGGATTTGGTCGTGTGAAATATCATGGTAAATGGACATAAAAAAGAGTGTTTGGACTTCAGGTTTGTAATGTTATGAGTCTTGGACCTTAAGTTTTATGTGTTAGTAAAAAGTATCTACACAATCATGTGATCAACTTATTAGGCAGTTATAAATAAATCTCTATAAAACTAACATGGGGCGTAGGTGGTTGTGTATGTTATGCCCTTGCATGTTAGTTACACGTTACTAGCTTACTTGCATGTGTGTTTTACCGTTTTTTAAAAAAATGTGTAAAGAAGATGTTGAAAATGAATGGATCCCAACTCCACAACAATAAGAATCATGCCTTAATGAAGAAAGATTTCTTTAGAACTATATTTCTAGTGATATTTTTATTAATACACTTTTATAAATGAAAATCCTTTCAATAATATTCTAGTAATACTTGAATTGTATTTTAATAATAATATCAAATTTCATGCTTTATTTGTTTCTTCAATACAGACACCCATTGTAAAAAAATTTCATACGCCATATCTCACATGTTATAAATTTTAGGTATGATGTCAGTGCATATAACTTAAATTTTTCAAGACGTATGACTACTAATAAGAAATGATATTTTGACTTTCCAGGAGCCTCTCTCTGTTGCTTTCTCTTCACTTAATATTGCAAAGAAATGTCGAAGGATGGCTGTCATTTTTCAACCTAACTAAGAGAACATACAGCCGGTGAGTTTATTTACCATAATTAAGGTGGCTGTCATTTATGCTCTTGTTTGTGAATTCACGTGTTTGGAGTGTTGTTTTCTACAGCCGGTGAGTTTATTTACCATAATTAAGGTGTCAAATGAACGAACTGGGCTGAAAAATTTAGGGTGGTTGAAATGAACGTGAGTTAATTTATAAAGGGATGGGTCAATTACATGCCCAAAAGTCACTTGGAATGAGATTGACAGAGTGAAGATGAGTTAATAAAGGTCAATGTCCAACCCGCCAACTCTTCCATAGTTTTAATTTCTTATAATTTGTTTAATTTCCTAAGAAAGTTGTATTTTTCTTTACTAGGACTATATATAATATATCAAATAAAAAGGAGTATTTCTTTAAAGGTTTCTCACGGGTCAATTGGGTTACATATTTAGTCCAAATCAATGCAACTTTTAAATGTGAAATAGATGGGTCAAAATGATATGAGTTAATAAATAAACGGGTTTCAACTCGACCAACTTTAACATGTCATATTTTCATGATTTAATTTTGGACCTCTAACCATATGTCATGGTTATCACTAGTGGCAGATCCGGCTATACGTTCGTTTTGTAGTACCTAGTGTTTTGCGGTTGAACTCTATATATACGTGTGTGAAAAACAAGTATAAATAGAATTAGGTATACATTTTAGAATCCACTCTTTCAACTCAAAGATCCATACTGTCCAAATTCCACCACTATATTTATCGGCAATTGAAGGTGAAGCTAGAGTTCTAGCTACAGGTTCAGCCAAACTTAGTGGCTTTGTTAAGAACTCTGTATTTGTGTTTTAAAATTCCAGTTAACATGTGTAAACAATATATCCAGAGCCCAAAGCTATCTTTTCTATAATCCATAATTCATAAACTCAAAATTCCAGATCCGCCTCTGCCGATAATGTTAATTAGATTTAGCAGCCTACTTACTGGTTGGAATGTGTTGCTTTTTGTGCATAGTTAAGACAATACTTTGCTATTTTATTACTATGTTCTATGATTCCTATTTGAAATTTGATACTTTTTTCGAAATACTTTCAGGATGGAACATAAAAGTTTGTGTTACAACGAGTGTTACTCAGCTTTTCATTTGGGCTGGAATCAGTCTACATCCATCCAAATGCAAACTATGGACAGTGGTTTTTGGGAGTGGACTTGCTATGTTCTAAGAGATTATGACTTTCCTCCATATGCAGGACTAATAGATGCACATGCACTTCGGCATGCCACAACAATTCCTCTAACTTGTATTTGGTGGAGTTTCATCCGAGATGATACAAAGTACCAAACGTTTGACCTAAGTAAGAAAGAAAAAATAGTGATTTGTACCAGGGCAGAGCTAGAAGGCAACTTACGGGTTTGGCCAGATTCAGTAGATTTGCCTAAACCTTGTAGTTACATTATGAAATTCACTAAATATGCACATGTTCTAAATTTAACCTTAAGTTCATGAGTTTAAGGTCATTCCGTCTGTGAAGGTGCAGTGGAGGAACCATCCTGTTGAGGAGGCCACAAGGGAGACTACGGTAGATATGCGCAAGTGCTATGCTCACTTGTTCATTGAATCAGGTAATCTTTTGCTTATCTGTTGCATCATTTTGTTTAGTTATCATTCCCGGACGTACGAGGTGTAAATTGATATCTAATGTAACGACCCAAAATATTATGCTGAATTAGAGAGTAAAATCTCCGCTTAGTTCTTTCCTAGACCAAAATTATGAAATTCAGGACTAGTCTAGTTTTAGGCATATTTTGAGTGTGGTGTGGTCTAGGAAAATCTGGTAGTTATCGAAGGGTATATTGGTGGTTTTGAGTGGATATTGTGTTAGAGGATGAGTTTAGGAAGTCAAAGAAACTTTCAGTGTATAAAATGAATTAGTAGAACTCCGGTTATAGCGATTACCGTGAAAGGGTCAGTTCGTAATTTTGAAAATCGAGAAGTGTATCGTGAAATGGCCAGAGCTGGAAACAAATCCTGAGTTACTGGTTTGGTGTTGCTGTAGCGATAGAAGTGTCGCTGCAGTGATGTCACTGCTGCGGCAGAAGTGTCGCCGCAACGACAGACCATTTTGGCCTAGGTGTCGCTGCAGTGATGTCACTGTAGCGACAGATGTGTCGCTACAGTGACAAAAAATGAAGAAAAAATAGTCTAAGTCAGAGAAATAGCATTTTTATTCTCATTATTTCAAAGACTCGTTCCAGGGGCTAAGGTGATTTTGCACCAAATTGGGGGTTCTCCATCTTTGAGGTAAGGTTCTTTACTCTTCAAACTTGAAATCACTCCTTTAGGGGTTGTTTGGTAGAAGGAATAAGGGATAACTAATCCCAAAATTAATTCTAAGATGAACTTATCCCATATTTGATTGGGATAAAATTCATGGATATCTTATCCAGGGATTAGTTATCCCAGGATTGTAGTGTTATTTTCATCGCTTCTTGAGGGTGAGTAACTAATCCCGGGATAACTTGTTTCCCAACCAAACTACCCCTTAGATTGTTAGGGTTGCAAGAATTTTAGCCCTAAGTTCATGAATTTGTGGAAATTAATAGGAAATAATTGTATTTAAGTTGTTATTGATCCTAGGGTCTTAGAAAATACTTTTTATGGTGGAATTCTTCCTTGTAAGCATACAATATGGAGAATTCAAGGAGATTAATGGGTAGAAAATCCTAGAATGATGATTTAGGTCAAGTTCATAGGTTAAAATAGATGGGTTTGGGTTTATAATGCTTAGAGGTGTGGAATGTTGTGTTGAAACTTGTGTATTTGTTGTTTGTAGATCAAGAATGGATAGAAATTAAAAGAAAGGGCAAGACTGTGGTCAAGTAGTGTTTTTGGGCAAGAAATTGAGGTAGATTATAGTTTAATGGTAGTTAAGACTTGATTTGACTCTATGCTTATATGTAAGCTGAATGTTTGTGATTAGCCTTTAGGGAATTACTTGTGATGGTTTGTTATCATTTTGTATTTGAGCATTGCATTGAGATTATACATATGTAGATGGTGATGAGATTGGGATCGGGTGTCACACCGACACTGTTATTGGATCGGGTGTCACGCCGTTACTGTTATTAGATCAAGT
This sequence comes from Capsicum rhomboideum, assembly GCA_031232105.1. NCBI lineage: Eukaryota > Viridiplantae > Streptophyta > Magnoliopsida > Solanales > Solanaceae > Capsicum > Capsicum rhomboideum. Next base: position 158,357,122 of record CP124714.1, read on the forward strand.
GTCACACCAATACTGTTATTGGAATGGGTTCATGAAGACACTGGTACATGAATTGAGCTCTTCCCCTGCAGGTCATAGCTGAGGGTCCCTGCTGATTCTAGTATGTGTGTACATCTTGCATGCATGCAATCATTATTACATTTGCACATATATTATCTTGACCATTGTTGATTGAATCTTCCTAAGCGTAAATGATATGAGTTGAAGTGGTTATGACTGTACTTGATTGTCAACTAATTGTAACTTGTGTCTTGATTGCTTGTTACTTGCATTTGACTTGCTTATTTGTATGGTGTTGGGTTAAGTCAGTCGATAATGCCTACCAGTACGTAGTTGTTGTACTGATACTACCTATGCTATTCTTTTTATTGAGTGCAGAGTGTGTTCCAGCATTTAAGATAAGACCTCGACTTTAGTTCGTGACTCCATCATCGATTCAAGGGTAAGCACCATGTCCGGGCAACCATTCGTTCATATTTACTTTATTCATGTCCTTTGTATTTATGTCCTTTGTGTGTTGAACTTAGAAAGGAAGTAAATGAAAGTTCTTGGTTAATTGGCTTAGGGTTGGGTTAGATGGTTCTCCCACCATAGAGTTAGGGTGGGTACCACTCATGACCGTTTGGATCGTAATACGACCATGTAGGAAAAAGTCAACAAGCAAGAATACCTGTGCTTTGGTGTCCCTCGAACCATTTACTTGGAAATCACATCTCTCCTCCAACACTTCCAATAGCTTGGATTGCAATGCAACTCCCTAAAAACAATCCTCTCAATCTCTTTTGTGTTTAGACCCTTGCTATTACGATACTGATTCACAAAAAATGAGGCAATGACGTTGAACGAGACTTTTTGATGGCTACCCATGGCATGTTCATCACCCAACTGTGATCACCAACATACTTGTAGATGCAAAATTTGCTCGAGGTTTCCTACTTCCTGGCCTGCAACAATCAGGAACAACTAGGAGATACACATTCCACCTTAAAGTATGTACTACAAGTCTTCAACGTAGCAAAATCAAAAGACTTTCTTACCGCCGCTTCATCCAATAACAATTTCAGCTCTTTTTTGCTATTGAATGTTTGTCCTTTATACAAATTAGTTCCATCGGAGAAGGAATGGTTGGGTTGTGATCCAGATCCACACTCTCCACACTCTTATTCAAAACATTCGGGATCTTCCGCATCCATTGGATGATCTTCCATATCCATTGGATGATCTTCCATTTTCATTGAATGATCACCCAATCTCTCATGTTCAACCGAATTGTTGTCATCAGTTACTGGGTGTGGGGTGGGGTGGGTATGAATTCCATGATTCTTTCGGAGACCTCACGGTGAAATTTATCCTCAACATAGGCCTAGAGCTATCGACAACAACATCCAGCATGTACAAGGCCACATGCTTATCATTCTTTATGAATGTGGGTGTATTTTTCCCCTCTCATTCATTATATAACTAATCCTCAAGTCTCTTGGCTCGCAAGCTAACTCCCCACTCTCTTTTACGCTTGCAACCAAGTCGTCATATAAACCATTGTGACGCAGTGAAATGGGCACTATCACCTTACTAAAAGATTTTCAATTCCAATAGTTAGGAGTGTCCTCCCATACTCACATATAGTCACCATCAACAAAAAAAATTCTGCTGGAGATATTATAAAACTTTACTGGTCGATCCTAGCTTAAGGTCTTGGTCTATAATGGGTCGATGACTGATCGATGACTGGCAAGATCTCTGTACAAAACCATGAATGAACGAAATCGGTTTCTTGTCAATGCTCTTCTATATATTGGGATGGAGAAATGAATTTATAGTGCATCTGAACTACTGGAATTGATCTTTTAACGAGTTATGCATATGACATTTGTGAAGTGATTTTGAAAGCTTGTAACAATGAGGGTAAAATATTTGAAAGATAATGTGATAACAATGGAAGCAATGAGCAAGATTATGACATTTGTGGAGTGATTTTTAGTTGTGAGAAGACAAAATTTGCAAGAAAATTCACCCGAATCAGATAAATTTAGTGGGAAAATGGGAGTTTTTATTTTGGCTTTTTGGAGATTTTTTTTTTTAGAAATAAAAAATCAGATATTTGTTGGATTAGGGCGGGGGAGACTAAAGTGCATTATTGAAGACTTGTGTGCTAGTCTTGTTAGATTTTTAGTCAAATTGATAACATCATAATTGGTGGGCATTTGGCTTAAAAAACAAGACTTGTGTCTATTTGCACAATTAAGTTTTCAAAGTGGGTATTTGGCCAAGAAGCCCTACAGAGTCAGACTTGTATATTTTTTAATGATAATTTTTTTTTTCTTGAAGATGATTCTTCATTTTTAGGTCCAAACAGGACAGAAAATATTCTAATCTCATCAAAATATAGCTTGAAACACTTGAAAAGCTCTTCATATACTCTTAAGAAAATTTTCTTATAAACAGTTTATTCAAGTTTACAATTGGGTGGTGGTGGGGAAATGTATAATATCTATCTATCTATCTATCTATATAAAAGAGGGCTATCGCCCCGGTGACGTGGCACTCTCTAAATTTTCCTCAATCTTTCACTTTTTCTCTCTATTTATTTATATTATTATTTTTAACAAAAACAAATTTTATGCAACCTTTCAAAAAGATGTGTCCTTCCTACTTATTAGTAAAAGGATGGCAATGAAAAGTTGTTGAGGGCTAGTGAAAAGTTGCGTTATTAAGGAAAATAAAGAGGCACGTTGCTTTAATATAAATGTATAAAAAACAATTACAACCCTTCATTTGATGTGCCGGTGGTCTCGAAACAGCCATGCTCTATGTGTCAAAGCCAGCAACAGTTTGAAAGGGTCTCCATGGTGAGACAATATAATGGCACAAGACGTTACTATATGGTTTCATGGTTTATTAGTTTCTTTAAATTTCTTTCTTATGGAAGATGTATTGCATTGTTTTTATCTTCTTATAATATCCTTTCGTACTTAACATGTGATTTTGGGAACTGTAGCTCACTTTATCCGTTGAAATTTCACCCATCTCTTTCTAATTTCTTTGACCACTCTCTTTTTTTCATCACTTGATTCCATTTATTCCCTAAATGATTAACGAGTATCAATGAAAATGAATATGACGTGAGTAAACTCTTAATGACTTATTTGAAATATGCAATTCTTTACAGGTTCTTTCAAGAATTAAACCATACGTATGAATCAAAGAATTTGAGTGCCCTCATCAAACTCGATTTTCAATCATGGTCATGAACTACAACTAATTAGATCTAACCTCGGAACTAATTAGATCTAACCTCGGACAACATTTTGTGGTTGGCTAATTGTTTTAGATTTAAGTTCTTTGACATGTTAGATTTAAATTCTTTGTTGGTATGTTCTGTGTTTGCCAAATTGTACATTTTAGGTGGGCCATACTTTCATTTTCTTAAGTTACTCTGTATGCTCGCATAACAAGAACAAAATCCACCCAAGGGACGAAACATGGTTTAGTTGTTATTTTCTCACTTTTGTGTTCCTGTTTTACATATAAATATACAAAGAACAACGATAGAGAAAATGATTTCCGCATGCAGACGTAGTTTCTTACCACGAATCCCTCTTAATGCCTAATTAGAATTAGAATTTTATCTATCACTTAAGTTGGAACAACAAATTAGATGGAGGGTAAACAAACAGATAAAAGAGAGAGAATTTTAATTCCTTGCAATTCTTTACTTGCTTTAAAAGATTTTTGATGAAATATAACAAGAAAAAAAAAAAGTGTGTTACCTTTTGAATTTCGAGAATCAAACAAATTTTCTTTTGACCGTGATCTTTCATATGTCTTTAAATATTTTTAAATTGTCAATTATTGTATGATTCGTTTTACGTAGTCTCCAAATATGAAATTTTTATTTCAAAAAAATTATGTTTAAATTCATGATTAAAATTTAAATGCTTGACTCTTGAAATCCTAACAATGTAATATAAGTTAGGACAAATAGAGACGTACCTATATTAATTATACAAAACTTAGATTTACTATTCAAGTGTTAATCTATAGAACGTGAATTAGAGTAAAAGAAATATTTAAAATAATTAAATTTAAATATATTCTAATTATATTTCGAATATTATAAAAATTCAAACAAATAACAATATAAGAACTAGAAAGCCAATTGCCCAACTAGAGCGAAAGGGAATTAAGAAGACTTACATTACATAATATTTTTCTTTATAACTAAAACAACATTTATAATTGACTTCAAAATATAATATGATTCTATTATTTATTTCAATTTGTTTGTCCATTGTTTATTTCTATTTGTTTGTCCATTTAACTAAATTTGTGTATTTTCCCCCTTGCACATTTGATTTTTATGTCTTTTTCTTTTGCATGTCTAAGATTAAATATTTGTGTTTTTTACTTTTGGTACTATGATAATTTTATTTCTTCAATATCAATTAAATTTACAAGAAGAGCGGGTTAATTAACTAGTTTATCAATAATTGAAAACCAAAAGTTCTATTTGACCAAAATAAATATTCTTGATAAAAATAATAATTAACCTATCATTACATATTAAAATTCAGGGATAATATTTATATATATATATATATATATATATATATATATATAAAAGAAGAAGTAAATTACACTATCATATAATTTGAATCCTCAAATTTTTTGTAGTTCTTTTTCTTTTATAAACTACTTTAATATAATTACTACTTACTTGAGTCAAGAGTCTTTCAGAATTAACCTCTTTCCCTTTAAGAGACAATGATAAAATTTACATACACTTTATCCTCCTCAAATCCTATCTGTAGAATTACATCAGACATGTTATTGTTATGGTTAAGCATTTTGCGACATTGGATTTGGTGATACAACGAAAAGATCTTCCTGCGAAATCAAATATTTGAGATTCATAAATTTGGAGAACAAAAATTCAAAGAAATCATAATTCATGTTTATATTTTCAGTACAATATCATAAATAAATTGAGGACAACATTTCCAAAATTATATACTCACGGAGGATGTGAGTGTTTATTACTTCATCTACTCCAATTTATGTGATTATATATATTTAATAAAATATAAAATTTAAGAAAGCCAAAAAATATTTGAATTTATGGTCTAAAATAAGTTGTAAACATTAATTTGTATGTTTATCGGTAGGAATGTCAAATGGGTGGATTCAACTAATGAAATTAGTAAAAGAGTTAATGGTCAAAAAATATATTTAAAAGTTCTACATTTTTTGAGTTTTCATACCTTAACTATCAGGTCTACGAGCTTTCTTCTTGAATTATTATCAGATATTTATCAAAACATACCTCAACTATCAATTGTTTACCTTATCTACCTGAACGATGGTGATATTTTAGATATGAAAACTAAACAACTGATAGTTGAAATGTGTTTTGATAAATAGTTGGTAATGGATCAGGTAGAAAACTCACACACTGCATACTTTAGGTATAAAACTTACACACTAAATACTTTAGGTATAAAATTCAAAAGACTGTAATAGTTTTGGTGTGTTCTTGAACTTTCACTTCTGATAAATTGGTAAATCATTGACCTACCTAAAAATACTTAGGCTGAAATGAATTTGGTCGAAATGAGCTAAATAATGAGTCAAAAAGGCTGGAGCAGATCCAACCAGAGGTGGGGTCAGGATTTGAAGCTTATGGGTTTTGAATTCTAATTTTTTTAAGTAATTGAGTTCTAAAGTAATTACTTGTACATATTCAATAAAATTTTAAGATATAAATAACATAGAGTTTAAACCAAGGCTATTGAATCAGAGCCGAACCTGTAGACAACAATCTAGCTCCTCCCCTGATTCCGCTTGCGAGTTCGCCGAACTTATTAATTTTTGACCTAAGACTTATATTTATCTTATAAAATTCATTAAATATGTATATATTATTAATCTACAATTCAGTAATTTAAGAATAATTAGAGTTCCGAATTCATAACATCAAATTATATATCTAAACTTTGCAAAGTTTCTATTACTCACGAGTGGAGCTATGATAAGAGGTTCAACTGAATCTGTTTTGTCAAAAAATCATATTGTGTTAAAATAACAATAAATATCTCATGTAATCTCATAATACATGGGTTTTAAAAAAATTAGAATATACGTAGACCTTAAATATATATAGAGAGAAGTATTGAAAACACCTTCGAACTTGGCCTGTATTATTACTTTCGTCCTCAAACTAGACCCAGTAATTAAAACACCCAAATACTTAACTAAATGAACTTAAAAACACTCTTTATCTGCCCAAATGGCACAAGAAGTGGTCTATACTTGTGGGCGTGTGCATGAGCATTAAATAGTAAAAAACTCCTTTTTTAAAATTTTTCCTTAAATTTTCAACCTTCCCCACCGGCTATAACAATTCTTTTCTTCCTATTTAAGTATTCCTCCATTAAAACACACCCCAAGTTTGAATCAAAATCAATTCTTTGAAGAAGCACTAACTTTTGAAGAAGATGACTAAATATTTGACGAAAGGAGCAGAAGATTCAATGGAGTAGAAACACCAATGATCGAAACAAGCAATCCAATCATCACCCAAACCCAAATTCATGAATTGAACCCACCCACACAAAATAAACCACAAAAGAATATAATACGAGCTAAAACCCTAACCCAATCCACAATCAAAGATTTCTATGCTAAAACCCTTTGATTTTCATGGAAATCAATGGGTTAGGTTTGGAAATTTTGAGAGAGAATTCTTATAGAGAGAGGGGTTATTTTTAGAGACTTCTAGAGATTATGAGAGAATTTGATTGGGTGAGGTTATTTTAGTGTAGTTAATTTTTTTATGTAATTTTTCTTTTCTTCTGTGGCTTTAATAATCTACGTGGATGACACATAAACAACACATCATCACATTAGTTTAGTTGGACCGTAAGTAAAAACACATTAATTCCTTGTGGCAAATTTGGGACGTTTTAAGTTCATTTCGTCAAGCGTAAGGGTGTTTTAATTACCGGACATAGTTCGAGGATGAAATAATAAATCACGTCAATTGTTCAGGAGTGTTTTCAACACTTCTCTCTATAATATATAAACTACATTGAATCTCCTCTAACATAGAGAAAGATTCCAATGTAGTGATAAAGAGGGTATAAAAGTTATTTTACATCATATGCTTAAAAATTATATTGCTCTTTGATAATGAAATTGGACTACATTATGTTCAAATTACTTTTCTAAGGTTCATGCTTAATGGACCAAAAGTGATATACCATAGTCTTCTTGTATAGGAAATCCAATAGGTCTTCATTCAAAGGCGGGTCTAGATAATTTAAGTTTTAGAGTTCAATCTTTGATGATGATCTATCGGAAACAGTCTCTCTAACTTCTAAGGTAGGGGTGAGGCTGCGTTTATATTATCCTCCTCAGACCCTACTTGTGAGAGTATACTGGGTATATTGTTATTGAGTTCAATCTTTAAAGAAAAATTACACGATAAGTCCATTCTTAAGACTTAACTACATAAGTAATTTTACTTTTTAAATAGGGATAATTTCAAATATATACAATAAAGTAATTAGTTTGCAAAAAATATAGCCATGTTTTCTTTACAAAAAAAATAGCCAAAAAATATACTAGACACAAAAATTACAAAAAAAATGGCCAGTCTTTTATTGTTAATTAACTCTCTGCGATAAAGAACAATTTGTTCCTAAAGGACTGTGATGCCTTTTTTCCCTCTTTCTTTCTTTATTAATTAAAATAAAGAATAAAATCTTTTCAACAAGAACTATGCACTACGTTATGAAAATTCAGGAGAAACAAAATTAATCATCAATAACTTCTTTTTGTAAGGCAATCACTTGAAGACAAATGGAGGGAAGTGTTCTTCCTTCTCTAAAACTTGGTTTACATGAAATGACTGTGATACCCAAGTATTTATAGGAATTCTTCTAACATATCCTTAGTGTACACTAGTAACTAAATAAAAGAGAAAAACAAGCAGGATAGCCCAACAAGTCCAATGGAAATTATTAGCACCATCTTAAGAGTCATCAAGAAAATCTTGATTTCGCACCTTATTTCTTCTCCCTTGACTAGATCCATCTCAAACGTTTCTGTAATGTCCTTGACCTGCAAGTTGCATAATCAAATTAGATGTCATAGAAAAAAAATAACAACATAATGGAGCACAAAAGCATAACGTTAGAACCCATTGTAGCAATTTATCAAAGCATAGTGATGAGTCTTAACATACTTCATAGGCGACTTCAATACAGAAGTGATTGAAACCCTTCTAACAGGAAGAACAATGCCATCATTGTTAGGGATATCTTTAACCTCTGTGTTCAAAGTGCAACAAATAACTCCATTAGTCATCTCAATAAAAGATGAATCGACCTGCACCTTTCATCCTCTCCTGAGATGACTAATGGAGTCATCCATTGCACTTTGAACACAGAGGTTAAAGAGATCCCTAACAATGATGACATTGTCCTTCCTGTTAGAAGGGTTTCAACTATTTCTGTGCTGAAGTCGCCTAAGAAGTATGTTAATACTCACCACTATGCTTTGATAAATTGTTAATATGGGTTCTAACATCATGCTTTTGGTCTCCATTATGTTGCTATTTTTTTCTGTGATGTCTAATTTGATTATGCAACTTGCAGGTCAGGGATATTACAGAAATGTTCGAGATGAATCGAAGTCAATGGGAGAAGAAATAAAGCGTGAAATCAAGGTTTTCTTGATGACTCTCAAGATGGTGCTAATAAATTTTCATTGTAATAGCTGGACTATCCTTCTTGTTTTTCTCTTTTATTTAGTTATATTATACCTTTCCCCACCATCATCCCCTAGTTGTAAACATGAGTAAACTATTTAGAGTAAATAGTCAAATACCCCCTCAACCTATTACCGGATTCTCAACTACACACTTTAACTTTACGGGGGTCCGATTACTCCCATGAACTGTTTAAAACTGTGATATATAGCCCCCCAAGATCTGTACAAGGAGTAAACTGCACATGCCCTACCAGCTAAAGCCACGTAATATTATTTTTTTAATATAAAAAAACTAATTATTTTTCTTTATCCTACTTTTTCCTTTAATTTTCCCGGATTTTTTTTCTTTTCTTTTTCATTCATTGTTCTCTTCTCTCATTCCCTTTTCCCTTTGACTTTCATGCATCACAATTTTTTCGACGATCGGAGAGGATCGTCGTGGTTAGATGACACCGGACAAGCATCACATGAATTCAAAATTCTAGAATTGAAATCTAGTTCATTCATCCTAGATCTAAATAAACTAGCGAAAAATTTAAAATGACATACATATCTTCTTAATTTAAAATCAGAAACGAAAGGAGCATATATACACTTGATAATTTTATTTCAGAATTTCTTATCCTTTTTGTTTCTTCTAGTATTAATTTTGTGTGTTTTAAGCTCGAACACATTCATGAAAATGGAACCTATTCAGAAATTTTAGAGGAGATGAGGAGGAGCCGATGTGTGTTTCACAGAATCATCAACGACAATTTTGAACTGGAAGGAGGAATCGATAGGTCTAAAGGTGGTAATTGGGAAATTAATGGTGAGAAAAGTGTGGGGTTTACGGTATAGATGAAAATGGAGATGAGAAAAATGAAGATGGTGATGAGGAAGATGAAGATGAAGATGGCGAAGAAAGATGAAAATGGAGATGAGGAGAGGAATCTGTGATTGTCAACAAGAAACAAAACAAATAAAGAAAAAAAAGAATAACTAAACATACATATATTTATGAAAAGAAATAGGAAAAATAAAATTTTAATTTTTGTTTTTGGTGCTCACTCTCTCAAGGAGAGTGAAATACACTCACTTTGCCATGTAAGCATTTAGGGAGGTAATAATATCATTTTTAAACAGTTCGCGGGGGGGGGGGGGGGGAGGGGAGGGGAGTGATAGGACCCCCATGAAGTTCGAGTGTGTAGTTGAAATTTCGGATAAAGATTGGAGGGGTTATACAACTATTTATAAGAAAATTTTCTTGAAAGTATTTGAAGAGCTTTTCATGTGTTTCAAGTTATATGTTGATGATATTAAAATGTTTTCTTTATCCTATTTGGACCTAAAAAAGAATAATCATCTTCAAGAAAATCTTCTTTATCATAAAAAAAATATGCAAGTCTGACTCTAAAAAGTAATATGATTTTGATGTAACATAAAAAAAGAAAATATCGGTTGTATAATGAACACAAAACTGCATAACCACCCATGAAATTTTGGAATTGGTTTTATTTGTATTTATCAATTTCACATAGACAGAGTTAAATTGAAAAATTTCTTCAGGCCATTAATTAAATGTAGATGATACTACTTCTTTTGTGCTTAAGTTAGAAGTGGTTTAAGATTTAAGAATATATATCTTACCAAATGTGAATACTTAAAACCTATAAAAAGAAAAATTTAACCATTCACTACAAATTGTTTTTAGCTTGTAGATTGGAAAAATTAAATAATATCTCATTTATTATATATTGAATTGACCACTAATTCTAAATAAGAAAAAAATTGAATCTAAGAAAAAATTAAGTTTAAAAAATTAAATATCTATCGATTTTTCTATTAGACCAGATGCACTAGTTAAAACTGAAATGTTCTTTTAGAGTATGAATTCTAAAGAAAATGAAGTATCTGCACTAAGTAGTTCATTCAAGAATCAAGGAATAAATGAATAGCACATCATCAAATCGAGAAAATAAAATGAAAGAAAAAACTTACGAGTGGATGACTTGATTCAATTCCGAAGAATCCATGAAGAGGATTCATATTGAAACTGAATTCCACCATCATTATCGTCACCAACTTCCTCTTCATTGTTCTGAATGTCTTTCATCTCAGCCGCAATAAGTTGAGTTGCGAATTACAGAATGAGAGGACTACTAAAGCATCGTATTTATAAGCGCGGCGAGGAACTAGGGTTTTCTAAAAATTAGAACAAACTTTATTAAAATCTAATTTGCTCCCAATTTCAATACAAATATCAAAATTGTGTGTGTTTTTCAACTTGAAAGAAATGAGCATTTCATAACCAATAAAAGATGAGAGTAAAAGTTCAAATTTTTCTATTTCACTTGAGATTATACATGTGGATATGAATATTGTATGAAATATTATTGCAATTTTAAGTTAAATTATTATTTCATTTGAAATATTTTCAAATTTTTATTTTTTATATTTCAGTTATCATTATCATTTTTTCGTGGTACCGTACTAGAAATATGCACTTTCTTCATCAATTACTATTTATTTGGATGAAACAATTTGAAATAAACAGAAAGAATGAGTTTTTTTTTCTTTGTTTGGGAGAGCTTCCTTGGAAAATGGAAATGGATCTTTTAATGTGCGAATTTGAATGCAATTGAACCCTAATACGAGACGCAAATACTAGTTGAGAAATTGAACAAATAAAGTCTAATGACAAATTGATTTTATGAGATTAGAGAAGGCTCATGTCTTCTAATAAAACTTCTGTAATTGGGTTAACCACTTAAAATGAAATATTTAGGATAAATAAAAGATAAATTTAAAAATGAGAATCCATGAAGTTCCCTATATTTTATTGTGAATTGAGAACTCATAGCTTGGGTAACCCTATCTTCCAATGAAGGGTACGATTACCTACCCTTAATTAAGAAGATGAAATTGAATATTCTATTCTAACATTTTTACTTGAGATATCAATAGTCTTAACTATTGATTTAATTGATTTACACTAAAGACAATCATGAGCATCAGTATTATAAAACCGACCGTAAAAGAGGTTAGAAAAATTGACATCACGTGGTCATAAAGTTAATCTAAGCAATTATACATTAAATTAAAAATATATACTACTTCATATTACCGTAATCTAGTAATAATTATGTATGTAAAAGACACAAGCCTCTTACTTCTATTGATTTGATGTAAATAATTTTTTATCTTAATTATGGGGGCACAAGTAGGAAATAAGATGTGTCATCTCTATGAGTGTCACAACCCAATGTTGCAAACCCCGTCGCGAGTGGCACCCACACTATTTCTTCGGTGGGAGAACCATCTAACCCAAAATACCCAACACCAACACTTAACCGATTTTAAAAGAGAAAGAGCAATTTCAGTAACCACCATATATGTCGAATAATGCTAATAAATAAATAAGTGCGAAAAATACCAAATGTCTAAAATACCTCCAGAAACAGAAAGTCATTGTACCAAAACATCTAGCAATACTAAACTACGGGTATAAACCGAAATACTAGAATAATGAAAATGTCTATGTCTGAAACAGTGGACCAGAGTAATAAGTGGGATGACTTATGGCTGCCCGAAAGATGAAACTCAATCTTGAGTCGGAACGGTCACTTGCTACAACTAAGGTCTCGTCGAAGCCGCTAGAATATGCTATACAATCAACAAAAAGAAGAGTACAGATAGTATCAGTACAAAACCACTATGTACTGATAGGGTCATCGGCCAACTCAAAATAATAAATATAAACATGTAACCAACACTTTGTAAACAAGTACAACCATGTAATACAAACACTTAGTCTTTCTCAACAATACCAAATAATCCAGACAAGTATAAGACAATACAGACAATCCACCAAGTCAATACCATGACTAACAACAATAAAGTCAACCTTGTCACAATTACCATATAATTCAGTGATGGGAAAGTCTTTCGACTTAATGCATCTGCCACCACTTTGGCCTTGTCCGGATGATACAAAATTGAGATGTCATAATCTTTGATAAACTTCACCCACCTTCTCTTCCTCAAATTCAGGTCTCATTGAGTAAATACATGTTGTAAACAACAGTGGTCTGTGAACACCTCACACTTCACCCCATAGAGGTAGTGTCTCCAAATTTTCAAAGAAAAAACCACTGCTGCATATTCCAAATCGTGGGTGAGGTAGTTCTTCTCATACAACTTTAGCTGCCTCGAAGCATAAACAATTACATTCTAACCCTACATCAAAACATCACCTACACCAGATCGTGAAGCATCACAATACACAATGAAATCCTTACCTTTAATAGGCAAGGTAAGAATAGGAGCTAAAGTTAGCAAGGTTTTGAGCTTTGAAATCTCTCCTCATACTTATCATCCCATACAAAAGGTACCTTTTTCTGAGTCAGGCAGTTCATATGCGAAGCAATGGAGGTGAGTCTCTTAACAAACCGACAATAGTAACTGGCCAAGCCCACAAAACTACAAACCTCTGTAACATTGGTCGGTCTAGCCCAGTTCTTAACCACTTCAACCTTCTACAGGTCTATTATAACCCCTTTCTTAGATACCATATGCACTAAAAAGGACACTGAAGACAACCAGAATTCACACTTCAAATACTTAGCATAAAATTGCTTCTCTTTAAGCAATTCCAACACTGTACATAAGTGAGCTTCATGCTTCTCCTTACTCTTTGAATAAAACAGAATATCGTCAATGAAAACAATAATAAACGAATCTCAAAATGGCTTGAATACTCCATTCATCAAGATCATAAAAGTGGCTGGGACATTGGTCAAACCAAAAGACATAACTAAAAACTTGTAATGTCCATAACTAGTTTGGAAGACAGTGTTTGGGATGTCCTCCGCTCGAATCTTAAGCTGATGGTAACCCTAACACCGCGGTTCCCTACAAATGGTCAAATAAGTCATCTATCCTAGGTAAAGGATACTTGTTAGGAATAGTCACCTTATTCAACTGTCTATAGTCTATGTACATTTGTATACTACCATCTTTCTTTTCACAAAAAGCATAGGAGCACCCCAAGGCAAAATACTCGAACGAATATAACCCTTCCCCAATAACTCTTGCAACTAGGATTTTAATTCCCTTAAATCTGTTGATGCCATCCTATAAAGAGGGATATATATGGGATGGGTTCTTGGCTCTAGATCTATACAAAAGTCAAAATCATGATCGAGTGGCATATGATGAACCGTGGTATTACGATACTTTCAATGTTTAAAACAAAGGAAGGTTGCTAGTACAAAGGTATTTTTATGTGGATATGATGTATTTTGATGGTTTTACAGGTTAAACAGTCCAGAGAAGTAAAGTACAGAAAATGGGACTTAGGAGTATCAGACGAGCCATGCAACGACGGTTGGATCTGACAACGGTCGTCCAATACAATCGTTGGTTGAAGCAGAGAAGGAAATATATGATGGCCTTCAGATGATGCATCCCACAATCGTCATTAGATGCAACTGTCATTAGATCGATCATGGGAGGGAAGTCCAGAAATAGTTAAAGTCCAAAGTGGAACCAATGAGAGGATTCAACGATCTTCACTGGAAAGGAAGAGCTCGTCCTGAGCATTGTTCCAGAAAACATCCAAAATTTGGCAAAAAGGCATCATCCAAGAAACTAGCGTAAAAAACTATTGTGGGATATAACCACGATTGTCCTATCCTTCGTCCGAGGCGCCGACTCTGCAATTCCTATTTTATTTAGGAGAGGATTCTAATATGTCTATAAATACTCCTAATAGGTTTATCATTTCAAGTTTCATTCTATTGATACTTTTGAGACATATTTGTTCTTTCAAGTATAGACATCGATTTGTAGGGATTTATTCATAATTGAGATTTGTGGGTGTTCATCTTATTCTTTGTAAGTGCATGATTATGATTTCTTTTCAGAATTATTATTGTGTTCTTATAATCATGAGTAGCTAAACACCACAACTTAGGTTGTGGGAACCATGACGGATTAACAAAGTAGTGTTCGTAGTGTGAGGTGATTCTCAAAGGGTGATTGTCCGTGTATTGTTATTCTCTTTGGTTTGATTGTTTTTACCGTGGATGAAAAGATGAGTAACAAATAGGAAAAGGAAATAAACAACAAAGACTTGGAGTTATCAACCTTCAATTAATAGCTTGATTCAATAATTAGGAGAAGCTAATCTGGGATCCAAGATATGGGTTAGTAGTGCAAAACTCAGGAGAAGAGAAAACTTACTTGAGAATAGTTACTTAAAAAAGTGCGAAAAGCCGTTTAGGTGAACATAACCTATCGATTCTACATGTCAAGCACTGGGAGAGATCACTAGTACGAAGAACCTACAGAGTTATGAAGTTATGGGAAACACAGTCCTAGTACTTCTCTCATATTGATTACAAACCCAATAAAATCAACAATAGTTAGTAGTTGAAGTTAGAAATCCAAACCCCCACTTCCACCCCTTTACAAAAAATTACTTATTAATTGCTTAGATAGACATATTGATAGAAATTTTGGCTTATTCCTCGTGGGATCAACCCCAACCTTGGTTGGGTTCTATATTTGACAACGACCGCTTTGTGATTTGTTTAGAGGTGTAATTTGGGCGACATCAACATACCCGGGAGATCATCAGGAAACACCTCTAAGAATTCACACACTGCTGAAATCGAAGAAATAGGAGGAACTGCCAAACTATCATCCCAAAGATGAGCTAGGAACGCCCTATACCCCATTTGACTAACTTTTGGACATGAATAGCTCACATGATTCTCAAAGGTCTAAAATACTTAAACAACATCCAAAACCGTACAAGAAAATTTAAACAATATCCAAAACAAAGTCTAAAATATTATCCAGAATACTAAATAATGAAGTGTTATTGTCCCAAAACAAAGGACATAAACAAAGTAGAGAAGATCCAATGGTTGTCGGTACATGGTGCTCAACCCTTGAATCAATGCTGAAGTCACGGACTAGAGTCGAGGTCTTGTCTCAAACTCTAGAACATGCTCTGCACTCAACAAAAAGAAGAGTATAGGTAGTATCAGTACAACAACTAGGACTGATAGGCATCATAAGTCGACTCAACTCAACACTATACAAATAAGCAAGTGAAATACAAGTAATAGCAATCAAAATATAACTCACAATTAGTTGACAACTAAGTGCAGTCATAACACTTCATCTCATCAGGATAAAAATATACAAGTATATCAATTACACTCAGGCAGATTCTTTCAACAATAGTCATCACAAATATAAGTACAAATGAAATGATGATTGTATGCATGCAATATGTATACACATACTAGAGTCAGCAGGACCCTCAGCTATAACTTGTAGGGGATGAGCTCATTCCATGTACCAGTACCGGCTTGGTACCCTATCCAATAAAGTGTTGGCATGACACCCGATCCATATAATATTGTCGGCATGACACCCGATCCATATATCATATTAGTATCATCTCAAAACCAAATGTTCAATGCATGATACAATCAACAATCATAAGTAATGCCCGAAAGAAAATCACATACATCTCACTCACATATAAGCATAGAGTCAAGCAAGTCTTTACTACTATTAAACCATAACCTACCTTGATTTCTTACCCGAAAACACTATATAGCCACAAACTTGCCCTTCTTTTCAAGTTTGGATTATTCTTGATCTATAAACAACAATTACATAAGCTTTAACACAACAATTCACCCTTCCTAGTCATGACTAACTCACATTCATCAAATTAACTCATGAACTTAACCTAGTTCTTCATCTTAGGGTTTTCTACTCTTTAATCTCTTTGAACTCTTCATATTTTATGATTACAAGGAAGAATTCTACACTAGGAACTGTTTTCTAACATCCTAGGAGAAATTACAACA
The DNA here is from genome assembly GCA_031232105.1 of Capsicum rhomboideum. NCBI lineage: Eukaryota > Viridiplantae > Streptophyta > Magnoliopsida > Solanales > Solanaceae > Capsicum > Capsicum rhomboideum. Next base: position 158,373,768 of record CP124714.1, read on the forward strand.
CAAATCAAGTTATTCCCTACCAATTCCCACCAACTCATGAACTTAGGGCTAATTTTTCATTCAACCAAGGGTACACTAGGAAGTTTTAAATTCACTAAACAGTTTTTAGCACTTGAAGTTGTTGTATACTTCAGAACTCGTAAAGTTCAAATTATGTGTATACTTATGTTCTTACTAGGGTTGTATGTCTTAAATGGGGTTGATAGGTTTTGACAACTAGAGTTTAATTTCAGCAATGTTACTCCCTTAACTAGAGGTCTTGGATTTGAGCCCTTGAGAATGGAAAAAATTATTGTTGGGAATCGAGGCCACAGAAAATTGCCATGTAATGCGCAAATTTGGATTTAATCAAGGCCTTAATGCCGGTACCAGACACCATGTGGGAACCCAAAAAAAAAAAATCCTTATAATTTATCTTTAATTATTAGTTAATCTTATGTTGCAACTTGCAAGAAGAGGAATTCTTTCACAAGAAAATATAGGTTCCATTGATAATTTAAGTTCTACTATGTCTCCTGGTTTCAAAATTTGTTGAATGTTAAGGGCTGAAAACATGGTTGTGCTTCATATTCTTGGATGTAGATTCTGAAACTTTGTAAAATGATTATTCAGCTTGTTTAGATATGATTTCTAAAATATTGAATATGATTTGAACTGATTCTTCACTAATTTTTTAGTTAACTGATTAAGACTGCAGTTTTCCATGTTGATGACTTACCAGTTTGATCACAGAAGTCAAAGTTGGTAGCATAAACCAACATTAAATAGAGGAATTCAGAAGTATCGAAAATAGCCACTCTATCTGACAAGGTAGATGTAAGGTCTGCGTACACTACCCTCCCCAGACCCCACTTGTGGGACTATACAAGGTATTTCTTCTTTTTTTTTTTTTTTTGGTCCAAAAAAGATTAACTAGAGAGAGGAGTAGGAGCTGATGATAAAAAGTTGTAGAAGTGCAATACTGAAAATAACACAAGTTACAATAATCAATATAGTGCAAAAATTTACTCATTAATAGAGGTCATAAAGAATTCAAGTTGAGACAAAAACACTAGGTGATTTCTTCCATCTATCCTAGCCTTGGTTGATAGAGTCATCTGATACCTGTTGATGGTAGGATTTGGCAGGTATCCCGTCAAATTAGTCGAGGTGCTCGAAAGCTGGCCCGAACACTAAGAAAAAAAAAAGAGCTCACAAAGAAATAAAACTTGTATACTATTCATTGAACCTAGAAATTAACTTGTGATGTTGCTAAGAGTAATTTTCTTTGTTTTTTCTCATAAGTGAGTATAGTCTCTCATAAATTGAGATACACAAAAAACGAATTTCACCAATGATTTCTTCCAAAGGCAAAGAAAGAAAAAAAAACATATCACAAGGCAACTGCAACCTTAAATCGTCAAAAAACAAACGTAAAAGAGGAAGTGATTGGTTCAAATTATTCGATGATAAATAAAGGCTTTTTGAGTGATGACTCAAATTCCCCAAGATTTGTGCAATCCACCTTCTAGAATATTTGCTGCTAGGTCAATGACCTCCGGATGTTTCATATACCCAAAGACTTCAGGGATGAGACCTGCTCAACGGTTAGAAGAGAGATCTATGAATGTAAACCTCGTATTCAAATTGAAGAGGGGAGAATGTTAAAATCGAAGGTTGAGTTTGAAAAGCAAAAGGGAAGAGAAATGAGATGTTGAAATGATTATATCAAGGAGGTCACAACCTCCAAGATTTAATTTTTCAAGAGAAGGAGACTTACTTATTTGTTGTAACCAATTGACGGTTTCAATATGAACGTCATAAAGGTCTAGGTCACGTAAAAGATCAAGGTGAAGTTGCAATTCACCTGATAAGTTAGCAACCTCAAGATTAAGGTATTCAATACTTTGAAAAGAACCAATGAAATCCGGAATTCGACTTCCACCAAAATCATTATAACTAAGGTCCAAGTACTTCAGATGTTGCAATTCAAGCAATGAAGGATTAATACTACCTCTCAAATTTGAATTAGTCAATCGAACAAATAAAGACTAAAGTTCGGGGTTAAGTCCTTCTCTTCTATAGCGCATTCGAATTCCAGCCATTGTCATTGATCACTACGTATCTCTTTAGAATTAAAAAAATGTTTTAAAAAATATCATCAATTTGATGACTGATGAGGTATTTTGCTTTCAAAACTGAGGACACATTCATGATTTTCTTCCACTCTAAAATTTTATTGAATCTTGCCGGGAAATTCTGTTGAGTCAAAATCCAATTCAGTCATCCATTTATAGTTTTAATTCTTAAAATTTGTTTAATTTCCTAATAAAATTGTTTTTTCTTTACTAGGACTATAACTCAAGATGGGTGAAAGTAGTATATCTTTTTCATTATGCATCAGCTACACTATATATACATGATTACAAAGATAAGGGAAGATATTTACAATCCCAAAGAATCTACCACAATCCCAAATGATATGCTACTACATAATACATGATATTCTAATTGATACGATAATTAAATATAAATCTACTCATTAAAGAAAGATCAAACTAAATCTACTCATGCTAACACTCTCCCTCAAGATGGAGCATAGATATCATGTATGCCCATCTTGATAAGTGAGTTACTAAATGTTTGTCTGGATACAACTTTAGTTAGAACATCAGTCAGTTGCTCTAAGGTCTTCACATACGGAACTTCAATTTTTTTATCCTCAAACTTCTCATAGATGAAATTACGATCAATCTCCACGTGTTTCATACGATCATGCTGAATTGAGTTCTCTACAATTCTAATAGCTGACTGGTTGTCGCGAAATAACTTCATAGGTTCATCGAGCAAAAAAACAAACTCTCCCATAAGTCGTTTCAACCACAGTAATTCTTGAATACCTTAAACCATTGCTCTGTATTCAGCTTCTGCACTAGACAATGAGACAACCTTCTATTTTTTTACTTTTCCAAGTAACCAGATTGCCTCCAACAAAAGTGAAATACCCATTTGTTGAGAGTCGTTTTTCCCCTTTTGTACCCCAATCTGAATCATAATAAGCCATAATTTTTATATGGTGATTCTTAGAGAACATGAGGCCTCTTCTTGGAGCTGACTTCAAGTATCGCAAGATTCTTATGACTGCATTCATATGAATTTCACCTGGATTATGCATAAAGCGACTTACCACACTGACTGCATAAGCAATATCTGGTCGTGTATGTGATAAGTATATCAAGCGTCCCACTAATCTTTGATATCTCGCTTTGTTAGTAGGAAATTTATCAAGAAGTTCCTCTAAGTTATGATTCTGTTCAATCGGTGTATCAATAGGTTGACAACCTAACATACTTGTCTCCTTTAACAGATCAAGAACATATTTGCGTTGAGACAAAAAGATTGCTTGTTTGGACCTAATAACTTCAATACCCAAGAAATACTTTAATCCGCCTAGATCTTTCATATCAAACTCAGAGGACAAGTAAGTCTTCAATTTAGTTATGTCATCAACGTCATCACCAGTAACAATCATGTCATCAATATAAATAATAAGAACAATTATCTTACCATTTTGTCTGTTCAAAAATAAGGAATGATTCGTATTGCTCTAAGTATAGCCATATTTCTTCATTGTTAGTTGAAACATTCCAAACCATGCTTTAGGCGATTGCTTCAAGCCATATAATACCGTTTTTAGCTTGCACACCAAATCTGTATTTCCAGAAGTGTTGTAACCAAGAGGTATGCTCATATAAATTTCTTCAGATAAATCTCCATGCAAAAAAGCGTTCTTCACATCATATTGTTGTAAAGGCCAATCAAGATTAGCAGCTATAGATAATAAAATACGAACAGTACTTAGCTTTGCCATATGCGCAAAAGTCTCCTGATAATCAACACCATATGTATGTGTAAAGCCACGAGCAACTAGTCTTGCCTTGAACCGATCAATTGAACTATCCGGCTTGTGTTTCACAGAAAAAACCCATTTGCATCCAATAGGTTTCTTCCCCTTTAGTAACTTCACAATATTTCAGGTCTGATTTTTCTCTAGTGCTCGTATCTCCTCATTCATGGATTCTGCCCACTTAGGATCATCCAATGCTTCTTCAAATCTTGAAGGGATTTCTACCGACAACATCTGATTCACAAAGCCTTGAATAGATCCTGGTAAGTGTTCACTAGAAACATAATGAGCAATAGGATACTTGATTTCCTTTGGATTATTCGGGGAATATCTTGCTTGTGCTTTTCCTCAATTGGTTCGAGGAGGTAACTGATACCTATTCTTGTTATCATCACTAGAAACCACTGGTGTAGTGTCATCAATTAAATTGTGATTATTAGTTTCCACAGAATTAATACATACCTCATGGACATCATCAGAAGGAGCATCATTGGTGGGTACTGGAGAAGGGGGTTCTTCTCTTTCTTGTTGTACTGCTTGATTGAGAATTCCATGGTTCGGAGTTATTGAGATAAGATCTGAATTTGTACCACCATTTTCATGCAGTAACACCATCCATTTCTGCTCTTCATCCTTATTCTCCCCCTAAAGAGAAGAACTGGATATCTCCAGAGAGAAATACATTTCCGTCTCAGAAAAAGTAACATCCATAGTTACGTACAATATTTTGGTAGGGGGATGATAACATTTGTAGGCCTTTTTATGAGGAAATTACCCAACAAGGACACACCGTAATGCGCATGGATCAAACTTGGTGCGTTTGTGTTTAGGGAGATGAACAAAAACAACACAACCAAAAACTCGAGGTTCTAAGTTTAAGGTAGATAAAAGATTAGCAGAACTGGAGAGGTGATTTAATGGAGTCTTAAAATGGAGAACACTACTATGTACGCGATTTATTAAATAAACAACATACAAAATAGCATCCTCCCAAGATGCAGGTTACATATGAGAACTAATCAAACATGCACGCATAACTTCCAATATATGGCGTTTTTTTCTTTCTGGCTACGCCATTTTGCTGAGTTGTAAAAGAGCATACTGTTTCATAAATGATGCCATGATTTTGGAGATAAGACTGCAATACTCGATTAACAAATTCTCCACCATTATCTAACCTAAGAAATTTTATTTTGGCCAAAAATTGAATTTGTATCATCTTATGAAATGAGCGGAAGCATTCAGAAACATCACTTTTATTCTTCATTAGATAAAGCCATGTCATCCGACTAAAATCATCAACAAAGATTAAAAACCAACGATATATAGATGAAGTAGGAACTGGATAAGGACCCCACACATCAGAATGAATCAATGCAAACGACTCAGTCACCTTACTAGTACTTAAAGGATAAGAAGTACGATGACTTTTCCCTAATACACAAACATCACAATGAAAATTAGAGAGATTGCACTCTGAAAATAAAGTTGGAAATAGGTGTTTAATGTAGCCAAAAGAAGCATGACCAAATCTTCGATGCCAAATCCTTATTTGGTGTTGTTTAGCAGAAAAGGAACCTTGACTAGTAAGAGCAACACCATGGCATACATCATCCACATAATAAAGCCCCCCTGCTTTAGTACCACGCCCAGTAATCTCCTTGCTATTGAGATCCTGAAAGATGTAGAAATGAGGATACATTAGTACTAGACAATTTAATTGTTGAGACACAGATAAAAGATTATTGGACAGTGAAGGAACAAATAATGTATGCTCTAGAGACAAAAAAGGAGTCAAAACAACAGTTCCAACACTAGCAACTGGGGATGATACACCATTTGCATTAGAAACATGTGAACGATGTGGTTTATTAGGAGCCTACAGAAGAGACTGATCAAAGGTCATGTGATCAGTGGCTCCGGAGTCAATAACCCATCTCGTGTCTTTATCATAATCCTTATTAATAAGAGCTGATCCAATATTACCTGATGAATGACTGATTATATGTGAATCAGAATCACCAATTTCACTTGTTACCAAAGTCGTTCCAGCAGTTGGAAGTAATGTGCTAGATGAAGTCATAACAGTAGTTTTCCCATCATTTTTGTCACCATCCTTGCAATTTCTTCTTTCCCTGAACTTCTTTTCATTTAATCCATCCCACCAATCTGGATAACCATGCAATTTAAAACAATTTTCACTACATGTTTGGGATTACCGCAATGAGTACAACCCTTTTCACCATTGCCACGAGCTTTTGAATGGTAATTTATATTCTGAATCAAGGAAGCCTTTGCTGCCATAGCCATACTAGGATCTGTATTATTATTTAGCATTGTGTTCCTCTGTTGTTCTTCACTTCGAACCATAGCAAAAGTAAATTCTAGATTGGGAAAAGGATTTGTGCGAAGAATATCACTTTGAACACGATCATAAATATCATCCAAACTAGCCAGGAAGATATACACACGTTCTTCTTCAATTTCTTTCAGTCGGGCCTGAACAACATCAGGTTGTGTGAAAGAGATGGGCTTACGATGATCCAATTCTTGCCATATTTTGCACAAATCTGCAAAGTATGAGGAAATTATTTTTCCCTCTTGTTTCATACGCATTGCTGGACAAGATAGACCATATATAACTGATATATCAGCCCCTTCGTAATATGTTTGAGACACAGTGTCCCAAACACTCTTGGTCGTTGGAAAACGAACAAATAAACTCAAAACGTTTGGTTTCATGGCACCAACGAGCCAACTTTTAACAATAGCATTATCCATACTCCATTTTTCATATGTGGCATCACTAACGGGAGGCTCTTTAATTGTTCTCAACAAAGATCCCATTTTTCCATGACTTGCAACAAACATCTCAACAACTTGAGACCAAAGAGAGTAATTCTTGCCATTGAGTTTGACACCGAAAGGAATGGCTATAGGTTCTGGAATAATGCTTGTATTTTAAGAGGATTCGCCCATGGTAGAATAGATTTTGGACAAAAAAAAAGATTTAAAAAAAAATAAAAATTAGAAGAGTAACTGTTGCTTTGATACCAACTCAAGATGGGTGAAAGTAGTATATCTTTTTCATTATGCATCAGCTACACTATATATACATGATCACAAAGATATGGGAATATATTTACAATCCCAAAGAATCTACTACAATCCCAAATGATATGCTACTACATAATACATGATATTCTAATTGATGCAATAATTAAATAAAATCTACTCATTAAAGAAAGAACAAAATAAAGCTACTCATGCTAACACTATACATAACATATCAAATAAAAAGGAGTATTTTCTTTAAAGGTTTCTCAGGGTCAATTGGATTAACCTAGCCTAGGTGAATAGAGTCACCAGAATAACCTGATACCTGTTGCTGGTAGGAGATGACAGGTATCCCGTGAAATCAGTCAAGATGCTCGAAAACTAGCTTGGACACCACGGTTGTCAAAAAAAAAAAGAGTTCATAATGTCATAATGTCACGACCCAATATTTGAGTCATGATGGCGCCTATCATAACCCACCAATAGGCAAGCCAAACCCTAGCCCGGAGCGACAAGCGACGGGCTAACGGGCGGAATCTCATAAAACAGAGAAGAAGTTGAAGTAACCATATTTATAGACATGCTATAACGCTACAGACATAATCAAAATATGTATATACGCCAAGACTGAGAAGGAAAAGGACAGTATATAAAGTGAAGAACCCTTCCCAAGACCTGGTGAGGTCGGTACAAGAGCCACTACTAGACATATCCAAAATAAAAAACAGAAACCAAATATATACAACAAGTATACAGTCTCGAGAGCAAAAGACTATACAGTAGAGGATGGAGTAGGATCTGCCTCGAACGTCAGTAAGCTCACCCTGCTCCGGAGTCAATGCTAAGAAAAGAGTCACGTCACCACCATCGACTAGTGCCTGAATCTGCATCGGGGAAAAAGATGCAGAAGTGCAGTATGAGTACCGGGGCAACGGGTACTCAGTAGGCATCATCGACCGACTGAGCTCAATGTAATATAAGCAAACTATAATTCGAGGGTACATGCTAAGTCCGGGGTATAAGTAACAATTACATAAGTAACTGCCGAGGCATGTAGATATGCTTAGGAAATAAATAAATACGTTACTGAGTAATGAGTAAATAAATGCTTATGTAAACACACAAGTCAAACATAACCTATCTGGGCCCCCATAAACCCGATAGGCACACGGAAGAAAATAATAACCCAGCCTGGCCCCCCATAAACCGGCGGGACATACAAAAATAGTAAATGCATAGTCACCAGTGTCTCGAAACTGTATCAGTATCCAGTAACCACATTAACCAACAGGAGTGCCCCGGGCTTGAACCGGCATCAATAGGTAATAACAAGAGGCCAGACGCCGGAATCGAACTGAAAGCAGTGGGTAATAACAAGAGGCCACATATACATCATATCTGCCGGACTCGAATCGAAACTCATAGAACAACAGTATCATGATCACGGTACCCAGTACCAAAACTCTCAAATCATATCATAACCAGATGCCGGACTCGAATTGGAACTCATAATAATCAGTGGCCGGACTCGAACCGGAACTCATAATAATCAGTGGCCGGACTCGAACCGGAACTCATAATAATCAGTACCCATCATATCTGAATCAATGGCCAGACTCGAATCGGAACTCATCATAGCCAGTAACCAGAACAGAATCACATGTCATATCATATTAGATAAACGGGAAATGCCCTAGTCCCAAGTCAACACTAATATATAAGTACAGAAGCTAATTCCACAACATGCTACAAGTCAATCTTGGGGTCCTTCTAGGTTACTATCTACTATAAACAATATGTATATATAAGTCTGGGTGTACATTATAAGTCATAAAAAGGTGGGCCAGTGCTCTAAGTCAAACTAGCCGACCCCGGTCAAATACGGTGCTATCAGGGACTAACAGGGCTAAACAGGCCAACCGGGTATAATTGGGGTGACTCAATCCCATCACAACCCTAACAGGTCATATAGGTCTTAACTGAGCCCAAAGATGTCAAAGTTCTGACAGGTCGACAAAAAGGGTAACGGGGCCCGCTACTGGGGCCCAAAAACTAGGTCTGGTTATACTTGTCTAAGTCTGGGCTAAGTCTGTCTAAGCCTGGACTAAGGTCCAACAATAACATTCCCAAACTAGCAACAACAACAACACTACTGTCCGACCCCAAATAGGTCATCTATGGTGTACCACGAGGATAATGGGCCTGGAATATATCCGAATAGCCCCATCCGGCCTAGAAGGCCTAAATCACAGCAAACCACCACCACCAAGTTTATAATTACAACCCACAAAACCAGCACAATAGCATATATATATATATCACACATAAGCTCAATCTAAGTGTAAAGGAAGGTAAACCTAGCCTACCTGGACGCCTGCCGCAAGCCTGCCAAGAAAATTAGCTAAATAGGAGCCTTTCCCTTTCGAGAGGCCTCTGACTGTTGCCAGGCTACCAAAATAATAAACTACATGTCAAAACATGACTATTGATACCCATATTGCATTAGTTCGGAAAATGCCCGAAAATCCCACGTGGGGCCCGCTTTCGGAATCGCAAAACCAAAACCGTCACAGCGTCCCAAATCACTTCGTGACCAATAGTCACAACTAGCACCATTAAATCCGAGATCAATAGATGTCTCAAATAGAAACAACAATACCAACGTATAGTAAAACTACCGTAAATACAATAAAACTTACCGAAATAACGACGATTACACGTCCACAAACACTTTCCCACTAGAACCCGAGCTTGAATAACTTGATGTAGATAATTAATTTCCTTTGAGATAAAATACCATATCACCTCTTGTATGGGAGCAAATAAAATGAATTAACTTAACATAGTTCGTCCACCATTCTATCCGTATAGAAAGAAAATAGGTATATGGTTAGATAAGAATGATTAGATAACAATAAATTGTTAATTGCATATGCTATCTAATGAGTCAACCAGTTACTCCACCCAATTCGTTGCCACCTAAATTTAAGTGGATAATTAGTCCTCCCTCCACTTCCACGTTGGAGTGGAGGTGTTACCTCCTCCCATTATCTATTTTTGTTTTTATTCGGGTATTGCATAGGTTTGTGGTAAAATAAATATAAATTTTTGAATATACCACAATTAATAGAAAATTATTTCTAACAAAACCTCTATAAAATAATAATATTATTTTAACATATTTAAATTTACTATCTCCGCTTAAATTATTAATAAATTATAAAACTATTATAAAATAGTATAGATATATCATAACTAAAGAGTTGTATAAATTTCAAAAACATTTTCGAAAGGTCATTAACTATGTCATTTTACCAAATTCAAATTTAATTTAATATTTTACAACGTGCTCGGACTACATAATATTCTCAAACTGCCCAGAAACCGAACTGTCAGTCCCAACAAGTCATAAATAACTTGGGGCAGTTATAGAAAAGCTCTAAACACTGAGAACACATGAAAACGGGGAAATGACCGGGAAGGTCATTACAATATCAACTACTAAAAGGACTTCGTCCGTGAAAGTCAAGAAGAAGCACATACTTGAAAACGTGAACAAGTAGGGATACTGGACTCTCATATCACGTTCAAGCTCCCAAGTAGCCTTCTCAACCAGACGGTGACGCCACTGTACCTTAACCACTGGAATGTCCCGGAAGCATAACTGTCTGACATCTCTGGCTAAAATGGACACAGGCTCCTCCACAAATGTTAGTTTATCGTCTAACTGAACTGAGTCCCCCCCGAAGCACATGCGACTCATCCAGAATGTATTGTCGCAGCATAGAAACATGAAACACTAGGTGGATAGTTGAAAATGCCATAGGTAAAGCTAGTACATAAGCCACCTCTCCAACTGTCCACAAAATCTCAAAGGGTCCAATATATCTGGGGCTAAGCTTACCCTTCCTACCAAACCGCATCACGCCCTTCATGGGAGATACTCATAAGAAGACCCTATAACCCACCCTGAATTTCAACGGACGACGTCTACGGTCAGCATAACTCCTCTGTCTACTCTGAGCTGTCCGCAGCCTATCTTGAATCACTCGAACTCGGTCCAAAGATTCTCGGAGCAAATATATGCCACGAGGACTGACTTCTAAAGTTTCAAACCAGCCAACTGGAGATTGACACCGTCTGCCATATAAAGCCTCAAACTGAGCCATTTGAATGCTGGAGTGGAAGCTATTATTATATGTGAACTCGGCTAAAGGTAAGAATTGATCCCACTGACCCCCAAAATCTAACACACATGCGCGGAGCATATCCTCTAATACTTGAATAGTCCTCTCTGACTGCCCATCGATTTGAGGATGAAATGCAGTACTAAGGTCCACTTGAGTACCCAACTCTTCCTGGAAAGTCTGCCAGAAATTGGAGGTAAACTGAGACCCCCGGTCTGAGATAATAGATATTGGCACTCCATGTAGGCGAACCACCTCCTGAATATATACATGAGCTAATCTCTCAGCACTGTAGGAAACTTGAACAGGGATAAAGTGTGTAGACTTAGTCAACCAATCTACAATAACCCAAATACTATCAAAACCATGGGAGGTGCGAGGCAATCTAACAACGAAATCCATATTGACCCGCTCCTATTTCCACTCGGGAATGGGCAACTGCTGAAGCAATCCACCAGGTCTCTGGTGTTCGGCCTTTACCTGCTGACAACAAAGGCATCGCGCCACAAACCCTGCTATATCTCTCCGCATACCACTCCACCAATAGTGCTGCCTCAGATCCTAATACATCTTGGCTGTCCCAGGGTGAATAGAATATCTGGAACTGTGCGCTTCGTGCAAAATCAACTGAATCAAATCTCCAACCCTCGAAACACAAATACGGTCGTCAAACCTCAAAACACCATCAGAACCCAAGGTAGCTCTCTCAGACTTACCCTTCAATATCTGATCTCGAATGCTACGGAGACCACTATCCTCAAATTGACGACTCTGAATCTGTTCCAGCAAAGTAGATCTCGCACCAACACAAGCGATAACCCTTTCGGGGTCAAAAATATCCAAACGTACCATCGAGTTAGCTAAGGACTGAATATCCAAAGCCAACGGCCGCTGAGAGACTGGAATGAAGGCTAAGCTACCCATACTCACTGCCTTCCGACTCAAGGCGTCCGCTACCACATTCGCCTTGCCCGGATGATAGAGAATAGAGATATCATAGTCCTTCAGCAACTCAATCCACCTGCGCTGCCTCGAATTAAGATCTCTCTGAATCATAATATGCTGAAGACTACGGTGGTCTGTAAAGATCTCACAATGAACACTGTAGAGATAATGCCTCCAAATGTGTAGTGCAAATACAACCGCTGCTAACTCTAAATCATGAGTGGGATAGTTACGCTCATGCACCTTCAGCTGCCTCGATGCATAAGCAATAACACGACCCTGCTGCATCAGAACACATCCCAAACCAATACGAGATGCATCACAATACATGATAAAACCCTCATCCTCAACTGGAAGAGTTAACACAGGGGCAGAAGTAAGTCGATCCTTAAGCTTCAGAAAGCTCGCCTCACAATCCTCAGACCACTGAAACGAAACCTCCTTCCTGGTCAGTCTGGTCATAGGAGATGCAATAGACAAGAAACCCTCAACAAATCGCCTGTAGTACCCTTCCAACCCAATAAAACTGCAAACTTCAGTAGGTGATGTGGGCCTATCCCAACCTCAAATAGCTTCGATCTTGGCTGGGTCTACCATGATACCGTGTCTGGATACAACATGCCCCAAGAAAGCTATAGACTCAAGCCAGAACTCACACTTTGAGAACTTGGCATAAAGTCGATGATCTCTCAAAGTGTGGAGCACAATCCTCAAATGCTGCTCGTGCTCCTCGCTGCTCTTTGAATAAACCAAGATGTAATCAATAAACACAATCACAAAGGAGTCCAAGTATGACCTGAATACACGATTCATCAAATCCATGAAAGCTGCTGGGGCATTAGTCAACCCAAAAGACATCACCAGGAACTCATAATGGCCGTACCGAGTCCTGAAGGCTGTGTTTGGGATGTCCTCAGCCCTAACTCTCAACTGATGGTATCCAGATCTCAAATCTATTTTTGAGAATATCGCTGTACCCTGAAGTTGATCAAACAAATCATTGATACGAGGCATAGGATACTTATTCTTCACAGTTACCTTATTCAACTGCCTGTAATCAATACACATGTGCATAGATCCATACTTCTTCTTTACAAACAGAACTGGAGCACCCCACGGAGACACACTCGTCCTGATAAAACCCTTCCCCAGTAGGTCCTGGAGCTGAGTACTTAACTCTTTCAATTCAGTAGGAGCCATACGATAAGGAGCTATAGAAATAGGTCGAGTACCCGGCTCAAGGTCAATAATGAACTCTATATCACGCTCAGGAGGAAGGCCAGGTAGGTCAGTCGGGAATATATCAGAAAACTCACGAACAACAGGGACGGAGTCAAGCGATGGACTCTCAATACTAGCATCCCAAACATAAGCAAGGAATGAATCACATCCCCTCGACATCAATTCTACGAGCCGGAACATATGAAATAATCCCTGTCGGTGTGCGGCTAACAGAACCCTGCCACACCACCGGGGGTATGCCAGGCATGGCTAAGGTCACGGTCTTGGCAAATCAATCCAAGACTGCATGATGGAAAGACAACCAGTCCATGCCCAGAATCACATCAAAGTCTACCATGGCCAATACAATAAAATTAACCCGAGTCTCAAACTCCCAAACAGTCACCAGACAAGATCTATATACCCGATCCACTACTAAGGAATCACCAACGGGGGTAGATACACGTAAGGGTATAGATAATAGCTCAGAACATAAACCCAACTGTGGTGCATAATAAGTAGATACATAACAAAACGTGGATCCAGGATCAAATAATGCAGAAGCTAGCTGGTGGCATACAGAAATCGTACCTATAATCACCGCATCCGAAGCCTCAGCCTTCGGCCTAGCCGGCAGGGCATACAACTGACGCTGGCTACCACTAGTCTGAGTACCGCCCTGACCACCAGTCCGACCTCCCTGCGCTCTACCTCAAGAACCCTGGGGACCACCCCGATAACCCTGTGCACCACCTCTACTTGCTGGCGGTATAGATCTGAGGGGTTGTGCTGTCTGAACTGAAGGCTCAATCGCCATGCGCTGAGGACACTCACGCACGAAATAACCAACAACCCCACAAGTATAACATGCTCTTGGCTCCCTGCTCGGCCTAGAAGGTCCGGCTGATCCGGTATGACCCCCTCTAGTCGATGAACTGGGATGATCACGTCCCTGAGGCTGACTAACAGAACCACTATAAGCAGGCTGACCCCTATCAGATATCTGCAAGGCTGATTGTACAGGCCTACTAAGCTGGCCCTGTCACTGAAAAGACTACTACTGCTGCTGCTGAGGGTACCTACCCTGAAACTGGAAACCACGACCTCTGAACTGCGAACCACTATGGTTCCACTGAAACTACGCTGGACACGAAGTCTCTTATCGCTGCCCCCTTGGGCCTCGCGATCCATCTCCTCAATAGAGTATACATGTTTAATAATCTCTGCGAATGACTTCCCTGAAGTCACTAAACTCTGGGTAGCCCTGCGGAGTGGCAATCTCAGTCCCTTAACAAAACATCTAACTCTCTCATACTCATCAGGAAAAATAAAAGTAGCGTGCCTAGCAAGATCATGAAACCTCGCCTCATACTCGACGAAAGATAATGAACCCTGAATCAATCTGGAAAACTCATCCCTGAGTCGCTCCTGCATATTACGGGGCATATACTTTTCCAAGAAAATCTTAGAGAATTGGGTCCAGGTAACCGGAGGAGATCCTGCTGGCCTGGAATCAAAATATCCCCTCACCATCTCCTCGCTGCAGTATCAAACTGATATGCCATGAGATCAACACCACGAGACTGTACCAATCCTAAATTCCTCAGTCTATCCTCGCAGCTAGACAAGAACTCATATGCATCCTTACTCGTAGTACCAGCAAATCTCGGTGGAGTCAACCTCAAGAAACGCCCCAACATCTTCTGCTCATCGATAGACATAGTAGGCTGATCTATAACCGGCTGTGGAGCTATCGGCGCTGGCAGAATCTCAACTCTGGGTGCTGCAGCTGCAGGCTGCGCCCCAACACCAACTCCCTGTACTGCTGGTTAGGCTCCCTCGACTAACGGACCTCCAACTAATCCCAGCAACTGCACCAAAGTATCTCGGACCACTGAAGCATCAATAAATCCAGGTGGAGCCTGGGCTGCTCCCTGGCCCATCGGCTGCTGTGGCGGCGGAACATCTAGAGCTATAACGGGATTGGGTGACTGATCCCTAGCATGATATCGGCCTGGGGTTGTTTCTATACCCTGCCTCCGACCCCTAGGTCGACCTCGACCCCTAACAGGAGTCCTTGTTGCTGGCTCGGGGTTTTGACCCTCGTCTCTCGTACCATGCGTTCTTGCCATCTGCTAAAGAGTGAACCAAATGAAGATCAGAAACCAACATAGCCCCGACGCACGGACATGAGTCAAGAAAATGAGAGAATCCCCTAAGAATGCTATGTAGCCTCCCGAGGATAGGATATAGGCATCCCTGCACCGATCTGCAGGACACAACTACACACTGGCTCATGTACCGACACTACCCGTACAACCTAGGCTCTGATACCAAGCTATCACGACCCAATATTTGAGTCATGATGGCGCCTATCGTAACCCACCAATAGGCAAGCCAAACCCCAGCCCAGAGCGACAAGCGACGGGCTAACGGGCGGAATCTCATAAAACAGAAAAGAAGTGGAAGTAACCATATTTATAAACATGCTATAACGCTACAGACATAATCAAAATATCTATATACGCCAAGACTGAGAAGGAAGAGGACAGTAAATAAAGTGAAGAACCCTTCCTAAGACCTGGGGAGGTCAGTACAAGAGCCACTACTAGACATGTCCAAAATACAAAACAGAAACTAAATATATACAACAAGTATACAGTCTCGAGAGCAAAAGACTAAACAGTAGAGGATGGAGTAGGATCTGCCTCGAACGTTAGTAAGCTCACCCTGCTCCGGAGTCAATGCTAAGAAAAGAGTCACGTCACCACCGTCGACTAGTGCCTGAATCTGCATCGGGGAAAAAGATGCAGAAGTGCAGTATGAGTACCAGGACAACGGGTACTCAGTAGGCATCATCGACCGACTGAGCTCAATTTAATATAAGCAAACTATAATTCGAGGGTACATGCTAAGTCCGAGGTATAAGTAACAATTACATAAGTAACCACCTAGGCGTGTAGATATGCTTAGGAAATAAATAAATACGTTACTGAGTAATGAGTAAATAAATGCGTATGTAAACACACAAGTCAAATATAACCTATCTGGGCCCCCATAAACCCGATAGGCACACGAAAGAAAACAATAACCCAGCCTGGCCCCCCATAAACCGGCGGGACACACAAAAATAGTAAATGCATAGTCACCAGTGTCTCAAAACTGTATCAGTATCCAGTAACCACATTAACCAACAGGAGTGCACCGGGATTGAACCGGCACCAATGGGTAATAACAAGAATCCAGACGCCGGAATCAAACCGAAAGCAGTGGGTAATAACAAGAGGCCACATATACATCATATCTGCCGGACTTGAACCGAAACTCATAGAACAACAGTATCATGATCACGGTACCCAGTACCAAAACTCTCAAATCATATCATAACCAGATGCCGGACTCGAATCGGAACTCATAATAATCAGTGGCCAAACTCAAACCAAAACTCATAATAATCAGTGGCCGGACTCGAATCGGAACTCATAATAATCAGTGGCCAGACTCTAACCGAAACTCATAATAATCAGTACCCATCATATCTGAATCAATGGCCGAACTTGAACCAAAACTCATCATAGCCAGTAACCAAAACAGAATCAAATGTCATATCATATTAGATAAACGGGAAACGCCCTAGTCCCAAGTCAACACTAATATATAAGTACAGAAGCTAATTCCACAACATGCTACAAGTCAATCTCGGGGTCCTTATAGGTTACTACCTACTATAAACAATATGTATATATAAGTCTGGGTATACATTATAAGTCATAAAAAGGCGGGCCAGTGCTCTAAGTCAAACTAGCCGACCCCGGTCAAATACGGTGCTATCAGGGACTAACAGGGCTAAACAGGCCAATCGGGTATAATTGGGGTGACTCAATCCCATCACAACCCTAACAGGTCATATAGGTCTTAACTGAGCCCAAAGATGTCAAAGTTCTGACATGTCGACAAAAAGGGTAACGGGGCCCGCTACCGGGGCCCGAAAACCAGGTCTAGTTATACTTGTCTAAGTCTGGGCTAAGACTGTCTAAGCCTGGACTAAGGTCCAACAATAATATTCCCAGACTAGCAACAACAACAACAATACTGTCCGACCCCAAATAGGTCATCTATGGTGTACCACGAGGATAATGGGCCTGGAATATATCCGAATAGCCCTATCCGGCCTAGAAGGCCTAAATCATAGCAAACCACCACCACCAAGTTTATAATTACAGCCCACAAAACCAACACAATAGCACATATATATATCACACATAAGCTCAATCTAAGTGTAAAGGAAGGTAAACCTAGCCTACCTGGACGCCTGCCAAGAAAATCAGCTAAATATGAGCCTTTCCCTTTTGAGAGGCCTCTGACTGTTGCCAGGCTACCAAAATAATAAACTACATGTCAAAACATGACTATTGATACCCATATTGCATTAGTTCGGAAAATGCCCGAAAATCCCACGTGGGGCCCGCTTTTGGAATCGCAAAACCAAAACCGTCACAGCGTCCCAAATCACTTCGTGACCAATAGTCACAACTAGCACCGTTAAATCCGAGATCAATAGATGTCTCAAATAGAAACAACAATACCAACGTATAGTAAAACTACCGTAAATACAATAAAACTTACCGAAATAACGACGATTACACGTCCACAAACACTTTCCCACTAGAACCCGAGCTTGAATAACTTGATGTAGATAATTAATTTCCTTTGAGATAAAATACCATATCACCTCTTGTATGGGAGCAAATAAAATGAATTAACTTAACATAGTTCGTCCACCATTCTATCCGTATAGAAATAAAATAGGTATATGGTTAGATAAGAATGATTAGATAACAATAAATTGTTAATTGCATATGCTATCTAATGAGTCAACCAGTTACTCCACCCAATTCATTGCCACCTAACTTTAAGTGGATAATTAGTCCTCCCTCCACTTCCACGTTGGAGTGGAGTTGTTACCTCCTCCCATTATCTATTTTTGTTTTTATTCGGGTATTGCATAGGTTTGTGGTAAAATAAATATAAATTTTTGAATATACCATAATTAATAGAAAATTATTTCTAACAAAACCTCTATAAAATAATAATATTATTTTAAATTATTTAAATTCACTATCTCCGCTTAAATTATTAATAAATTATAAAACTATTATAAAATAGTATAGATCTATCATAACTAAAGAGTTGTATAAATTTCAAAAACATTTTCGAAAGGTCATTAACTATGTCATTTTACCGAATTCGAATTTAATCTAATATTTTACAACGTGCTCGGACTACATAATATTCTCAAACGAACTGCCCGGGAACCGAACTGGCAGTCCCAACAAGTCATAAATAACTTGGGGCAGTTATAGAAAAGCTCTAAACGCTGAGAACACATGAAAACAGTGAAATGACCGGGAAGATTATTACACATAAGGCAAATGCAACCTTAAAGTGTCACAAAACAAAAGTACAATAGGCGTGCAAAATAGTTAGTAGTAACATAAGATTTGTATCTACATAATGTATACCATCATTGGTGACTACACATAATGTAGCTTTGTTATGAAAGAAACTAGACTAGTAAATCTAACATATCCTTATGAAGTTATGACAACAACTGATTAGCTGCAATAAGACTTGCCAAATGTTAAGAGTAGAAAAATCTAATAAATATCAGATCAAAATCGACTGATAAAGATATTAACGAGAGTAGTCAAAGAAAGAGAACTTTTGTTGTTCGCTAGCTCCAAAGCATCTCAAATCCGCGTAGAGACATTATTGTTGTCACAAAGATCCAATTTGCGACGTAAGTCAACTGCTGAAAGTAAGCATCTCTAAATGATTGTTTCAGGACTAAAGTGACTATCACTCCCCAAAATCCAAGAATGAAACCACTTGCTCCAGATATATAAAACCCAAACGACAGAATGCTGTCATCTTCATCAAGATTGTTGATTCTTCTATGATCAGCAACAGGGCATTTTGCAAGTGGTGGACAACAAAGTTCATTGTTTCCTGCACATGATGAAGGATCAAAACTCTGCAATTGATTACTTGAAGGAATTTCCCCCAACAAGTTGTAACTCGACAAGTCTAAGATGCTAAGAAAATTTAGTTGAGCTAGACTTGTGGGAATTCGGCCTGTGAGATGATTTTGAGACAGATCAAGGGACTCTAACGCTTCCATCTTTCCAATTCCTTGTATGATATTTCCTGTTAAATTGTTTCTCTAGAGGTTTAGTGAAAGTAGTCCATCCAATTGAGCGATTTCTTCAGGAACTCTTCCAACTAACTTGTTACTAGAAAAATCAATGATTTTAAACAACCCGAGTTCTTTATTGTACACAAATCCACTGCTTTTCCATCGAACTAATGCATCCCCCATGTATTCTTCAACAAAAGAATAAAAGCCATTTCCATTTTTTTTCACCCAAATCAAAAAGAATGCTTGAGCTTGAACTATTACTCTGAAGCAAAGATGTGATATTGTTGAGACATTGCGGGATTTCTCCTAATAAGATGTTGTGAGAAAGATCCAAAATATGGACTTGATTCAGACGACACAAATTTGGAGGTATGTTTCCATTGAACTTGTTAACTCTCAAACATAGGACAACCAAATCTGTCAGATCTGAGCCAATCCATGATGGAATTTCTCCACTTAGCCTATTTCCACCCACGTCCAAGATTTCCAATATACCACAGTTCTTCAAAGAGGTAGGTAGATCACCAGTAAAATTGTTGTTTCGCAATTGTAGAGATTTGATATCCATCAAAAATCCGATAGAACTAGGAATTTTACCATATAGTTTGTTGTTAGCTAAATTAAGAATGGGTAGTTCTTCAAATTTCATCAAACAATTGGGAAGTTCTACTGAAAGTAGGTTATTTTAGAGGTCAATGGTGCGGAACAAAGAGTTGGCTATATTGCACAAGAAAGAAATTGATTCCAACAAACTTGTTTTTTGGAAAGGTTCAATGTTTCCAAGTTGGTAGAGAATGATGGCACTAAACCTGATAAATTATTTGAACTAAAATCCATTATGGGATAAATAGATTCCTTTGACGCTGCAATCTTTGAAGACAAATCAGGGAATTCGATCTTGGAAGTCTGTCCATAGCTTTCTAGGAAAGATCCATTTAGTTGTTCTCTTGCAGGTACAAACTTTTTAAGGATGAAAATCTGGAGATATCAGGCAATCAGCGACTAAGATGATTGTTTGATAAATGCAATTCTTCAAGTGATTTTTCTGCTTTACCAAACAAGCTTGAAAGTAATTCAGGAAGTGGTTGGTTCAAACTATTCTCTGATAAATTAAGGACTTTTAAGTGACTCAAGTTACCGAAAGATTTGAGCAGTCCACCTTCTAATGTATTTTTAGCTAGGTCAATGTTAGGATATACTATTAACCATGTTGGTTTAAGTATTATTTTTACATCTCATGTAAAGACTATTTATTTTATTAATTTAATAAAGTCTTTGTTTAAATATATTATTATGTTGACATGTGTGTCCTTTACTTATATAATAGGTAATTTTGTGCATGGAGTTATTTAACTCATGCACGGAAGATTAAAATTGTCGGTTCTCATAAGTTCTAAATAAATGTTCACGATCAAAGATGAAGTTGGAAAAACATCTTGATGATTGTAGCACAAGATTAAAATATAATTTGATCTTAATTATGGGAGTGGTAATATTCCAACTTCTTGTGCTAGTACATTTCGTATGTATTGAACGGACCAAGTAGAGATGTTTGTTTATGTTCTGAATATTAATAAACAACTTCTCTAGTCCATTACATGTACTTATACTCTTAATCTTGATATAATTATTATGATCTATGTAGTTTGATTTATTATTTTAATCTATTAAAAGGTGGGACTTTATTATGAGTCAATATATTCCTAATAGATTGGATAATGACAAATCACTTAGTGAAATAATAATTAGTTGATAGAACCATGTCTCGGATTTGAGATAGAAGACACCCCTATATGGTTGCTTATAAGTATTCACGTGTGAACCCTGCAGGTGGATTTAGTATCCGTCACGTGAAATAAGTTGAGCATAGTAATATAGGATTGAGTTAGTAAATAAATTAAATTTTCAGAAAAATTTGATTTAATTGATTGGTGTCAGTAATTCTAACATGGGGAGTTAAATAAGATGTAATGGTAGATTTCTTAGTTAATATCGAGGAGTGCAATTACAGATTTTTAGTGGAATGATTTGTAATTTATTATGATATGGTCATTCATTCATTTGCGAATTAATATCATAATTGGAAGCCTCAGTTAATAAATATGTGGTCCCTGCTACGCCTGATTAACTAAACGGTTTTGAAAAGAAAAGGATTTTGTGGAAGAAGTGATATTGTTTTGCTAGTCTTCTATAAGGAATGAATGTGACTTAATACCAATAAATAAAGAGCTGAAAACGTTTTGTACTTAATGGATTATTAAGGCTGAAAAACGTTTTTGTACTTAATAGTGGTATTAAGGTGACATAAAAGCTGAAAACGTTTTTGCCTCTTCCTCTACCTTCTTCAATGGGGTTATAGGATTAAATAGGGGCTTGGTTTTCAGAAAATTATTTTCATTCATTTTCTCCTTAGAAAATCAGAGAACTTATCCACACAAGTGTTGTTTAGAAAAGGTTAATCAGGAAGTAGTAGAAGGCAGCAAACCTGGAGAACAAGGTGATAAACAACATTTGTGAAAGCTTCAAGAGGTATGTATATACTTTCTGAATTTCGGTTTTTAATTTACATTATCATGTTGTCATGTAAGTTTGTGATCTGAAACTTATGCTTCCGCTGCGTATGTGAATTATACGTTCCAGCAATTGGTATCATGAGTCATCTTACATCTAACTGATAATGTAATATGAATTTCATGATTGTTATACATGTTTTTTTTTAGTTAACACAAATGTATATATCATGTTGTTTCATGGTTGTTTATCATGTTGTTGATAATGTAACAAGTAGTCCATGTTTCCTATATTTTATTTAGGTTTATGTACTCATCATGTGTTGTGATTTGTTATGGTATAAGTGTTTTCGAAAAATATACCATACCCCAACTGGACGGATTGGCACCCATAGCCGAGAAGGCCCGAGAGAACCAAGCTTTGCCTACATTCATTCATATGCATGCCATAAAAAACACTTCTATCACGTAAGAACATAAAGGACCAATATCGAAAATCATGGATCATGATATATATATATGTGAAACTTGGCCTTCAGGGCCATCAAGTCAACCAGACATGCATCTCTTTCTTCCACATTCATTTACACACCCACATACGTCTACAAAAGCCTCTAAGAGGAATACATACACAACCAACTTAAGTTTGGGACAAGCCCTGCTTTACATAATATGTACAATACCAAAATCAATGTACAACGCGGACACGGAAAGCCCCGAACCAACTGGAGCTCACCAAAGATTAGTAGGTGTCCTGCAGCTTACTGGGGAGGTCTACTAGAACCTGTGCCTGCAGCAAGTAAGGTAAATTCCCCAAGAGGGGTCAGTACGAAGAATATATTGAGAATGTAAGGCTGTATGAAACTGAATCAGCATATAAGAACTTTCATGGAAAAATAATCACAAGGGACATGCCCATTATGGATAGCCATCAATATATATATATTTGGAACTGCGTGCATTACTTTCGATACTTACTTCATTTTTGTACCTTTTCTTACTTGCTTGCCAATCATTAGTTATATATTGCCCGAGCCCAACTGATCAGTGGGAAAATAATATCGTCATGCAGGTGTTCATGTCACCCCATGGATACACCCATAATGTTGGGATAGTCATCATGAAGGTGTGTTCTTTCACCCCATGGAGACACCCATAATGTTGGGATAGTCATCATGAAGGTGTGTTCTTTCACCCCATGGATATCGTCATGAAGGTGTTTATTACACCCCATGGATAATCTCATTATATTAGGTTCGTCATCATGAAGGTGTTTATTTCACCCCATGGATACACTTACTCATGAGAGATTATTACATTGAGGATTATGACATTTTTGGAAGAACACACATATATGCATTTCGTTATCCTTCACTTCATGAGATTGCTACTTTTGATAATTGTAACATTATTGAAAGCTTTGGAACACAACATTATTGGAACTTGGAATCATGTCTATAAGTATGTTATACATGAATGACAATAGATCAAGAATAAGATATATATGATCAACACTAGATGATAACATGAAGTGAGATGCCTTAGGACATTTCGGAAATGAATAAGTACCACAACAAAGTGTACACTATATGCTGTAGAAGGAAAAGAAAAGAGGAACCTCACATACCTCGTATTCTCAATACGGCTATACAATCTTAGATGTGCATACAATGTCCCGTTCCTTCCTTATATTTCACTCTACAACACAAATACATAACGGAATTTACATTAACCACCAACTACCTTTCAAATGCACATAACGTCAATGAGTTATATGTTTGCCTTTAAACATGCCATTTCCCCTTGACAAAACCATTGATGAAATTATTATTCCAAAAATCCCCCAATATTCCATACATTGACCAATACATGATAATCAACACATTTCACCACAACACTTCTCCTTTACACTTTCTTATCCACACCATATCAGAAATAATCCATCAATTCACCTTAATACACTTCATAGCACATATCGGCCAAAATCCCACAATTTACACTTATCAAAAAATAACAAGTTTAATAACAAAATCACACCATACATGTTCATATTTTATCCATACCATGCTCTTTCATCAAAGTCACAAGTCATAATTCAAGTTATAATTCCATGGATTTCACATCTTTCACAAAAACACAAAGTGCCATATCCAACACTTCCAAGCATAACCAACATGATTTACATACTCTCCCATGCATATAATATATTATTCCATAAGAATAATTACTTACCTAAGCTTGAAAAGTGATGATTTTGCTCCAAGAAGTTGGATTAGGGTTCTTGAGAGTTGAGAGAATTTTGGGAAATTTCTAGAGTTGTGTAATGTACTCCCTTGAATAAAA
Organism: Capsicum rhomboideum; assembly: GCA_031232105.1. Taxonomy (NCBI): domain Eukaryota; kingdom Viridiplantae; phylum Streptophyta; class Magnoliopsida; order Solanales; family Solanaceae; genus Capsicum; species Capsicum rhomboideum. Next base: position 158,398,116 of record CP124714.1, read on the forward strand.
TCTGATTTTTCCACTTATTTATAGTCCCTTAAGTCTCCTTGGCATTAAATGCCATATACAAGTGGTCAAGGATGAAGAATGGGTCACTTTTGGCTTAATTGGGCCATATCTTTTGTCTCATTTTAGGCTTATATTGAGCCCAATTCGATTAATCCAATAATTTCTCATGTTTAAATTATTTCATACACGTTACGACGATATTCCCACTCACGTGATTCATATTCGTAGCCTCAATCCCAAAAACAAGTGATTCTAGCCACGTATGGCCTATTTTGACCCTAAGGGTAAAACCGTCATTTTGATGCCAAATTCGTTCTCGGGTAATTTTATCATTCCAATGTAATACTTTACTCATTTCATGTATATGTTCATGTTTGTAGAAGAAACGTGGTAAAAATTGACTCGGTACGACCCCGGGCACCCTTAGGACTTAGGAAATTTCCAACTTTCAAAAAAGTGGCAAAACCAGCGTGGCACGCCCTTGGGCGCGCCAACTTACTTCCTCTGGGCACAAAAAGTTGGCCCAAAGTAGCTTGGCACGCTCTCTGGCGCGCCCCACACTTAGATTTTTTGAAAATTTCATTTTTCGACTTTTCTTCGCGGGCTTGGTTATATACTTCAAGTCCTATTCTTTAACTTTCAAGTCCTATTCTTTAACTTACTTCTTAGCCTTAATATACTTTGTTTAGATGTCCTCTTAGCCTCATTTTGAACCCCACAACTGCTCCACGAAAATCACAAAATACCTCTTACGAAGGTTTAATCACATATACGAGGGCCAAATTCAATTATCTCATCAATAGCATTACCAAATACATACTTATAGCTCTCGATACCTAAGTAAACATTATTTAACGTCGTCAAGTAGGGTTAGGAATATACTGGGTGTTACATTCTTCCCCCCTTAGAAACATTCGTCCTCGAATGTTAACGATCTCGCTTCAATTACGACAAATACATCTCTATATTAGCATACACATACATAGACACTTAATGCTCATAAATACTTACTTGTTATGAATCCACTCCTGCACTTTGAACTTTTTCATCCTTTTGAAACAGATAGGGATACTTGTACTTCATCTTTTCTTCAGCTTCCCATGTGATCTCCTCTACTTGTTGATTTCTCCAAAGGACTTTTATGGAAGCTATGTCCTTATTCCTCAACCTCTTTACTTGTCGATCTATAATACCAACGGGTACTTCTTCATAAGTAAGATCCTCTGTAACTTGAACATCTCCAATGGGAACAATACGAGATGGATCTCCTATGCATTTTCAAAGCATCAAAACATGAACACTGGATGGACTGAGGAAAGTTCCTGGGGTAGTGCTAATTCATAAGCAACTTACCCAAATCTTCTAATAACTTCATATGGGCCTATGTAACGTGGACTCAATTTCCCTTTCTTTCCGAACCGCATTACCCCTTTCATCGGTGACACCTTTAAAAATACCCAATCACCTATGGCGAATTCAAGCCCTCTTCTTCTAACATCGGCATATGACTTGTGGTGACTTTGGGCCATTTGTAATCGCTGCTGAATCACTTTAACCTTCTTCATAGACTGATGAACAATATCTGGACCAAGTAAAGCAGTTTCACCTGCTTCAAACCATCCAATTGGTGACCTACATTTCCTTCCGTACAAAGCTTCATAAGGTGCCATTTTAATACTTGAATGATATCTATTGTTGTAAGCAAATTCAATAAGAGGCAAATGGTCATCCCAACTGCCTTGAAAATCTAACGCACAAGCTCGTAGCATATCTTCAAGTGTCTGAATAGTACGTTTCGCTTGTCCATCAGTCTGAGGATGGAAAGTCGTACTCAAATTCACCTGTGTCCCAAACTCTGCTGAAAAGATCTCCAAAAATACGCTGTAAACTGTGCTCCTCTGTCTGAGATAATGGAAAGTGGAATACCATGCAACCGCACTATTTCTTTAACATATAATCTTGCATAATCTTCAGCTGTATAGGTGGTCTTGACTGGTAGAAAATACGCTGACTTGGTAAGCCTGTCCACTATAACCCATATAAAATCAAATTTCCACAATGTATGGGGCAAACCTGTAATGAAGTCCATATAAATCATATCCCATTTCCATACTGGAAGATTGATACATTGCATGTAACCTCCCGATTTTTGATGCTCTACTTTCACTTGTTGACAATTCGGGCATTAAGCGACAAACTCTGCAATGTTCTTTTTCATGTTTTCCCACCAATACACTTCTTTTAAATCATGGTACATTTTAGTAGCACCCGGATGAATAGAATAGCGCGAATGATGCCCCCCTGTCATAATTCGTTTCCTCAGCTCATCTACATCTGGTACACATAATCTCCCTTGACATTGAAGTACCACTTCTTGTGTAAGATCAAATTCCTTTGTCAAATTCTGTTGTACGTTTTCCTTTAGCTGCAACAACATAGAATCCGCAAACTGCATCTCTTTCACTTCAGCTATTAAGGAGGATTTCGCTGCATTCTGCACAATAACTCCATCATCTGAGGATTCAATAAGGTGAACTCCCAAGCTGGCTAATTGATGTAGATCTTTGATTATCTCTTGTTTTTCAGTCAACTGACCACTAGTGCTTTCTACTGCCTTACGGCTCAATGCATCAGCTACTACATTTGCCTTGCCTGGATGATAAAGAATATCAATATCATAGTCTTTTAAGAGCTCTAACCACCTTCGTTTCCTCAAATTGAGTTCCTTCTGCTTAAAGAGATATTGCAAACTTTTGTGGTCCGTATAGATATCAACATGGACTCCATACAAATAATGACGTCATATCTTTAAAGCAAAGACCACCGTTGCTAATTCAAGATCATGTGTGGGATAATTTTTCTCATGTGGCCGCAACTGTCGTGAGGCATATGCTATGACATTACCGTGTTGCATCAATACACATCCGAGGCCAATCCCGGAAGCATCACAATACACTGCATGACCTTTGGTACCTTCGGGAAGCACTAGAACTGGAGTGGAAGTTAATTTATCTTTCAACTTTTGGAAGCTTTTCTCACATGCATCATTCCACTGAAATTTCACTGCCTTATGTGTAAGCTTTGTTAATGGTGCAGTAATGGAGGAAAAACCTTCCACAAATCTCCTGTAATAACCTGCCAGTCCAAGAAAACTATGAATTTCTGTGGGTATCGTAGGTCTTGGCCAATTTTTCACTGCTTCAATATTTTGTGTATCAACTTGTATCCCTTCATATGACACAATGTGACCCAAAAACACGACTGATTTTAACCAAAACTCACATTTGGAGAACTTTGTATACAACTTATGCTCACGGAGAATCTGTAACACCTGCCTTAAGTGATTAGCATAGTCCTCTGGTGATCTTGAATAAACCAGGATGTCATCTATAAATACTATGACAAACACGTCCAGGAATGGCTTAAACACCCTATTCATCAAATCCATGAACACAGCTGGTGCATTTGTTAGTCCAAATGACATAACTAAAAATTCATAATGGCCATACCGTGTTCGAAAAGCTGTTTTGGGTACATCTTCTTCTCTAACTCTGACTTGATGGTAACCCGACCTCAAGTCGATCTTTGAAAAACACTTAGCACCCTGTAACTGATCAAACAAATCATCAATTCGAGGGAGGGGATATTTGTTCTTGATCGTTACCTTATTCAGTTGCCGATAGTCGATGCACATTCTCAACGTGCCATCTTTCTTCCATACAAATAATACCGGTGCACCCCATGGGGACATACTAGGCCTGATGAAGTCCTTGTCCAGGAAATCTTTCAACTGCTCCTTCAATTCACGTAGTTCTGCTAGAGCCATTCTATATGGGGGAATAGAAATAGGCTGAGTGCCTGGAATCACATCAATGCCAAATTTTACTTCCCGTTCTGGGGGTAAGCCTGGAAGATCTTCTGGAAATACATCTAGAAATTCATTGACCACTGGAACTGACTGTGGAGTTAGTGGTTCCATATCATTATCTTTCACCCGTACTAAATGACATATATAACCCTTGGCAATCATTTTTCTGGCTTTCAAATAGGAAATAAATCTTCCTCGTGGTGCCCCTACAGTACCCTGCCATTCAAGAACATTTTCTTGTGGAAAGCAAAATTACACCTTCTTGGCCCGACAATCTACAGTGGCATAACAAGAGGCCAACCAATCCATTCCCATGATCACATCAAAATCCACCATGTCTAATTCAATGAGATTGGCCAACGTATCATGACCACATACCGTTACCACACAATTACGAAATACTCTCCTTGCAATAATATATTCACCAATCAGTGTAGACACTTTAATTGATTTAATTAATAATTCTGGTGCCTTTGCAAATTTCGCAGCAACCAATGGAGTAACGTAGGAAAATGTAGAACCGGGGTCAATCAATGCATATACATTATATGAGAATATGGATAATGTACCTGTGACAACATCAGGGGAAGCCTCTGAATTCTGTCGGTCCACAGACAGACTGGCTGCTCCTGTGGAACCCCTACCACGGCCAACAGACTGCACACCTCGTCCTAAAGAAGGAACCGATGATGATGATGCAACAGTCGATCCCGCAGGTCGCACCACACCACCCAAGCCTCTTCGCGGGCAATCTCTCATCATGTACCTCGCCATACCACACCAATAACATACATTCATCCCCCACCGACATTCACCTGAATGAAATCGTCTATAATACTGACACAACGGGCGAAAAGATCTCTTTGTTTTTGAACCACGACTCCCACTGCTTTGCCCGGCTTGATGAAAACCCCTAGACCCTCGAAAGTGAGAGAAAGTGCCTGCCGTGGAATGAGAAAATGAAGGCCTAGGTGGTCTATTAAAACTCTGAGGCCTTAACTCTGCTTGGGACGCCATGGACTGTTCCGTAGATCTAGCTCTCTTAGACGGCCCTTCTTCAAACCCTTGTGTTCTTCTCCGTTGCCTCTGATCTTCCATTTTCTGTGCAAAGGCCTGTATCCTAGCTATATCCATGTCCCGATTTAGGGCAGCAATAGTGCAGTCTCGTACCAAATGCGGCTCCAACCTGTCCACATACCGATGTACTCTATCTGTCATTATGGCCACTACGTTTGGAGCATAACGAGCCAAGGAATTAAATTGCAGACTGTATTCCCTGATGCTCAGATTCCCTTGACGGAGATTTAAGAACAGATCCGAACGAGCCTTATGGATCTCATAGGAAAGATAGTGATCCAGGAATGCCGCTTTAAATTCTTCCCATGTAGGGGGGTTTACACCAATACCACGAGCTTTCTTCCAATCCTCATACCACAATATAGCCTCGCCCTTCAATCTATAGGCCGCGAGCTCAACCGTTTCCACACCGGACACATGCATCACCTCTAGAGCCCTTTGGATTTGATCTATAAAGTCTTGGGGATCTTCATTCAGGTCTGATCCAGTGAATGTGGGAGGATATAGTTTCAAGAAGTCCTGTGTTCTGCGACTAGCTGCTCTCGCTGCACTGTCATCACCTGTCATTGTGCCACCTTGTCCCTGAATCTGTGAAGCTACTATTCAAGTCAACATTTGAACTGCATTCTTTAAGTCCTGATCAGTAGTAGTATTTACTGGTGGATCTATAGGTACTCCCCTCCTACTCGACTCTTCTGGAATAGAGGGAGTGGAGAAAGCTCGTGACACAAATTCATGCTCAGTATTGCCTTGATTAAATTGATCAGGTGGTGGTATACTTGTTCCTTCCCCAATAATTCTATCTAGCTTCTTACTTTTACCTCGACCTCTTCTTGTCATCGGCATTTTTCTATAATGTACAAGAACAACAATATACATGGTCAGAAACAATCCCACCTATAACCTTGGCTCTAATGCACGATCTAGAAATGAAGAAAAGAAACAACATCCTAAATGTCCCGTAGCCTCCTACTTATAAATGTGGTGCACAACACATCGATAAGGAAGACTCTACTCAGACACGGCTTTGTAGACACCCTTAGAACAACCTACTCTGATACTACTTTTGTCACGCCCCGTACCCCAATGGGATGGATTGGCACCGGTAGCTAAGAAGGCCCGAGAGAACCAAGCTTTGCCTGCCTCCATTCATATGCATGCCATAATAAACACTTCTATCACGTAAGAATATAAAGGACCAATATCGAAAATCATGGATCATGATGATATATATATATATACATAAAACATAAACTTCAGGGCCATCAAGTCAACCAGACATGCATCTCTTTCTTCCACATTCATTTACACACCCACATACGTCTACAAAAGCCTCTAAGAGGAATACATACACAACCAACTTAAGTTAGGGACAAGCCCCGCTTTACATAATATGTACAATACGAAAATCAATGTACAACGTGGACACGGAAAGCCCCGAACCAACTGGAGCTCACCAAAGATCAGTAGGTGTCCTGCAGCTTACTGGGGAGGTCTACTAGAACCTGTGCCTGCAGCAAGTAAGGTAAATTCCCCAAGAGGGGTCAGTACGAAGAATGTACTGAGTATGTAAGGTTGTCTGAAACTGAATCAGTATATAAGAACTTTCATGGAAAAATAATCACAAGGGACATGCCCATTATGGATAGCCATCAATATATATATATATATATTTGGAACTGCGTGCATTACTTTCGATACTTACTTCATTTTTGTACCTCTTCTTACTTGCTTACCAATCATTAGTTATATATTGCCCGGGCCCAACTGATCAGTGGGAAAATAATATCGTCATGCAGGTGTTCATGTCACCCCATGGATATACCCATAATGTTGGGATAGTCATCATGAAGGTGTGTTCTTTCACCCCATGGATATCGTCATGAACGTGTTTATTACACCCCATGGATAATCTCATGATATTAGGTTCTTTATCATGAAGGTGTTTATTTCACCCCATGGATACACTTACTCATGAGAGATTATTACATTGAGGATTATGACATTTTTGGAAGCACACACATATATGCATTTCGTTATCCTTCACTTCATGAGATTGCTACTTTTGATAATTGTAACATTATTGAAAGCTTTGGAATACAACATTATTGGAACTTGGAATTATGTCTATAAGTATGTTATACATGAATGACAATAGATCAAGAATAAGATATATATGATCAACACTAGATGATAACATGAAGTGAGATGCCTTAGGACATTTCGGAAATGAATAAGTACCACAACAAAGTGTACACTATATGCTGCAGAAGGATAAGAAAAGAGGAACCTCACATACCTCGTATTCTCAATACGGTTATACAATCTTAGATGTGCATACAATGTCCCTCTCCTTTCTTATATTTCACTCTACAACACAAATACATAATGGAATTTACATTAACCACCAACTACCTTTCAAATGCACATAACGTCAATGAGTTATATGTTTGCCTTTAAACATGCCATTTCCCCTTGACAAAACCATTGATGAAATTATTATTCCAAAAATCCCCCAATATTCCATACATTGACCAATACATGATAATCAACACATTTCACCACAACACTTCTCCTTTACACTTTCTTATCCACACCATATCAGAAATAATCCATCAATTCACCTTAATACACTTCATAGCACATATCGGCCAAAATCCCACAATTTACACTTATCTAAAAATAACAAGTTTAATAACAAAATCACACCATACATGTTCATACTTTATCCATACCATGCTCTTTCATCAAAGTCACAAATCATAATTCAAGTTATAATTCCATGGATTTCACATCTTTCACAAAAACACAAAGTGTCATATCCAACACTTCCGAGCATAACAAACATGATTTACATACTCTCCCATGCATATAATATATTATTCCATAAGAATAATTACTTACCTAAGCTTGAAAAGTGATGATTTTGCTCCAAGAAGTTGGCTTAGGGTTCTTGAGAGTTGAGAGAATTTTGAGAAATTTCTAGAGATGTGTAGTGTACTCCCTCGAATAAAATCTGATTTTTCCACTTATTTATAGTCCCTCAAGTCTCCTTGGCATTAAATGCCATATACAAGTGGTCAAGGATGAAGAATGGGTCATTTTTGGCCTAATTGGGTCATATCTTTTGTCTCATTTTGGGCTTGTATTGAGCCCAATTCGATTAATCCAATAATTCTCATGTTTAAATCATTTCATATGCGTTACAATGATATTACCACTCACGTGATTCATATTCATAGCCTCAATCCCAAAAACAAGTGATTCTAGCCACGTATGACCTATTTTGACCCTAAGGGTAAAACCGTTATTTTGATGCCAAATTCTTTCTCGGGTAATTTTACCATACCAATATAATACTTTACTCATTTCATGTATATTTTCATGGTTGTAGAAGAAACGTGGCAAAAATCGACTCGGTACGACCCCGGGCACCCTTAGGACTTAGGAAATTTCCAACTTTCAAAAAAGTGGCAAAACCAGCCTGGAACGCCCTTGGGTGCACCAACTTACTGCCTCTGGGCACAAAAATTTGACCCAAAGCGGTGTGGCACACTCTCTGGCACGCCCCACACTTAGATTTTTCAAAAATTTCATTTTTTGACTTTTCTTCGCGAGTTTGGTTAGATACTTCAAGTCCTATTTTTTAACTTACTTCTTAGACTTAATATACTTTGTTTATAGGTCCTCTTATCCTCGTTTTGAACCCCACAAATGCTCCACAAAAATCACAAAACACCTCCTACGAAGGTTTAATCACATATACGAGGGCCAAATTCAATTATCTCATCAATAGCATTACCAAATACATACTTATAGCTCTCGATACCTAAGTATGTTCATCATGAACTGTGTGTTTTCTGGAAATACAAGTTTATCATGAATTGTGTGTTTTCTGGAAATACAAGGTTATCATGAATTGATTGTTTTCTGGACATATATGTTCATCCTTGATATACTTGTTTTATGCCATTGTTTATCCTATTGCCATATGGATTGAGGGTGAAACTGTTCCTATTTATGAATATGCCCACCAATAGTCATTACTCACTTGCTCTAATGAGCAGTATGGTGTCAAGGTAAGGCTCTCTAGACAGTCCATGTTACCCTCGCTGACAGCCTTGTTGATGCCTGCCTACATTGATTTTCTGAATTGAGGGTAAGTCTGTATTGCCATTTGAATCTGCCCAACCACTTTTGTTGTTTATTTGCCTAAACAAGTGGTGTAGTTGAAAGGCCAAGCTGCGAGAGTATCCCTGCTGACCCTCGCAAGCAGCCTTGTCGATGAATGCCGTTTTTGGTCGATTTTGGAGTTTTTCAATTTTTGTCGAACTTCGATTGGCCTAAAATTTGGTAGGTTCATTAGAAGTGACCCACTGAACAAGACACACTACTTTGCTGTGACATATGGCCTTTTTTGGCCATTTGGAGTCGTTTTGATGGGGTTTTGGGCATTTTTATGTTTTCTGAAAATTTAAAAATTCTGAAAAAAATTGATTTTTGATACCAGTGGTAATAGGGGTCATTCCTTATGGTTTCCAGTGGTTAATTACAGTATATTATATGAGTATACATGTTGACATAGGTCATCTTCCCCATCGGATATGCTTGTATACATTGCTACTATTTTGTGTCTCTTGTTTTGATGACTTGTATTAACTTTCCAAATAAGTTACATGCTGAATCAATGAGCAAGAGATTCTATCAAAATGATGTTTATCTCACTTAACTTAACAGTTTACTCTCTAACTGAGTTGGTGCCATTTTATTTAAGTAGATAGCATGTCTCACATTGCATGTATTTTTACTTAAATGGTTAAGTTTCCCTAACTATTCTAACTGTTTATGAGCATGGTGATATGTGTGATGTGGATTTTATGAATTTAATTATTATGCAGCATGTCTAATAATGATTTGTTTTTCATCCTACAACAAATTTACCATGTCTTCATTCAATCCCTTAACCACTATCCTGAATCAAAATAAACTAGAGGGCCCTAACTATATTGACTGAAAACGTAATTTGGACATTGTCCTTACTGCTGAAGGTTTCAAATTTGTGTTGGTTGAAGAATGCCCCATTAGGTCCACTGATCCCACTGATGATGAAACTAAGGCCTATGACAAATGGGTTAAGGCTGATGAGATGGCAAGATGCTACATTCTTGCCTCCATGGCGAATGTCTTGCAGCATCAACATCAGTCAATGACTTCTGCTTACGATATGCTTGAATCTATCAAAGAGATGTTCGGTGAGCAAAATCGTACTGCAAAGAAGACAGCCATAAAAGCCCTCTTGACCACTAAAATGGATGAGGGATCATCGGTGAGGGAGCACATTCTTAAGATGATGAGTCTGTTGAATGAGCTGGAAATTCTTGGTGCGGTTATTGGTGTCGGACAGTTTTCAGCAGTTTCTCTTAAATTATAATATGAATAAGATGGACTTTTCCCTTGCGAAACTGCTGAATGAACTGCAAGCGGTAGAATCTATCATTAACCAACAAGCTCCTCCTACAGCGTTCATGGTTGACAAACCTTCATCTTTGACTTCTAAGCCAAAAGGCAAAAAGAAGAAGAAGAAGCCACGTAAGGTTCCAGGTGCTACTGGTGGTGTGGCTAAGCCTAAGGGCAAGTGCTATCATTGTAAGCAACCTGGTCACTTTAAGAAACAGTGCCCCGGTTACATAGCAAAAATGCAGAAACAAGGTACTTCTTTTTCATATGTCTTTGAAACATTTTTAGCGGCTGTTTCTACCCAATTTTGGGCTATAGATTCAGGAGCCACTAATCATATCTGCACTTCTTTGCAAGGGTTTCAGGTAACACGGCGCCTAAGTGAAAATGAACTCCACGTGTTTCAAGCAAATGGGGAACCAGCACCAGCCTTAGCTATAGGGACTATTTCCATCACGTTCAGTAGTTCTAGAGTTTTAACTTTACATAATGTCCTCTACGTACCTTCTATAAGAAGGAATTTACTTTCAGTTTCAAGAATAATGGATGTTGGTTACAATATTTATTTTGCTAATAATTTTGCAATTATTAAGTTTAATAAGCATTTTATTATTTCTGCTCCTAGAATAGATGACCTGTTTGTGTTTGATGTGTCTCAAAACATGCTACAAACTTTGGAACTTAATAACATTGATCAATCACATAAGAGAAAACGAATTTCGAAATTGAGTGAAACCAACTTCTGGCACTTACGTCTAGGTCATATTAATATAAATAGGATCTCACGGTTGGTTTCTGATGGACCTTTAAGTTCATTGAAAGTGGAGGCACTTTCGACTTGTGAATCCTGTTTAGAAAGAAAAATGAATAAGAGACCCTTTCCTTCCAAAGGAAATAGAGCCGCTAATAAGTTAGAATTAATTCATTCTGATTTGTGTGGTCCTATGAATATACAAGCACGAGGTGGTTTTGAGTATTTTGTGACTTTCAGAGATGATTACTCGAAATATGGATACGTTTATTTGTTGCACCGTAAATCTAAATGCTTTGAAAAATTCAAGGAATTTAAGATGGAAACGGAAAAGCGACATAATAAACATATCCATACATTACGATCTGATCGTGGTGGTGAATACCTTTCTGCGGAATTCATTAAGTACTTATCAGAATCAGAAATTACATCTCAATATTCTGCTCGGGGAACACCACAACAAAATGGCGTGGCAGAACGAAGAAATAGAACTCTTATGAAAATGGTTAGATCAATGTTAAGTTATTCAGATTTGTCTTTTTCCTTTTGGGGGTATGCATTAGAAACAGCAAATTATATTCTGAACTTGGTTCCTTCAAAGTCAGTACCTTTAACCCCATCTGAATTGTGGAGTGGGCGCAAGCCTAGTCTACAGCGTATTCGGGTTTGGGGTTGTCCAACACATGTGCTAAAAAAGGAAAACTAATAAACTGGAATCTCAGACAGAAGTGTGCATTTTTATTGGATATCCAAAAGGTACTAAGGGAGGTTTATTTTATTCTCCTAATGAACAGAAGGTTATTGTCTCGACAAATGCCAGATTTCTGGAAGCGGACTATTTAATGAACCATGTTCCTAGAAGTAAACTCGTTTTACAGGAATTGAGCAATAGAATAACGACTAATGAAACACAACAAGAACATATTCCGAAAACCGTTATTAACATACCGCTGCATCCACGTAGTGGGAGAAATGTCAATAGGCAAGAGGTTGCACAAGAGCAAACACTTGACATTACACTACCTCAAAGTAGTGGGAGTAATATTGAGCAACATGCAATTGTGGAGGAAACAGTTCAGGGTAATGTCGAGCAGCCTGCAATTGTGCAGGACGACGTTCAAGGTGTTCAAAATTTAGTTCCAAATGTAGCGGATCCTGTAGTGAATGTTCGTCGTAGTGGGAGAATTATTAGAAAACCTTTATGGTTTACGCTCTTGGGAGAATCATACGATCGAATCCCTGAGGAGCCTAATACAGAACCCCTTAATTATGCCGAAGCACTACAGGACAAAGATGCTGAAATGTGGATTGCTGCTATGAAATCTGAAATGGAGTCTATGTACTCTAATCAAGTCTGGGATCTTGTAGAACCACCTGCGGGAGTCAAACCCATTGGCTGTAGATAGATCTATAAGAAAAAGAGAGGTGTGGATGGAAAAGTACAACTATTTAAGGCAAGGCTTGTTGCGAAAGGGTTTACTCAAAAAGAAGGAATTGATTATGAGGAAACTTTTTCGCCGGTATCTATGCTTAAATCCATTAGGATTCTCTTATCCATTGCTGCTCATTATGATTATGAGATTTGGCAAATGGATGTCAAGACGGCTTTCCTAAATGGAAGTCTTGATGAGTGCATTTATATGGCACAACCAGTAGGTTTCATAGAGAGTGGCAGTGAAAACATATTTTATAAACTTAAAAAATCCATCTATGGATTGAAACAGGCATCTAGGGCATGGAATACTTGTTTTGACAATTCGATTAAGACTTTTGATTTTGATCAACGTGAAAATGAGTCATGCATATATAAAAAATGGGACGGAGACAAAGTAGCATTTTTGATTCTGTATGTAGATGATATTTTGCTCATAGGGAATAATGTGAGCACGTTGAATTCTGTTAAGGAGTGGCTGTTTTCGCGTTTTGATATGAAAGACTTGGGAGAAGCGGCTCATATCCTTGGGATCAAGCTTAGGCGAGATCGCAGACAAAGGATAATAGGCTTATCTCAAGCGCTTTATATTGACACTATTCTTGCAAGGTTTAGCATGCAAAATTCCAAAAAAGGATTCCTTCCTTTTAGGCATGGAATTACTTTATCAAAGGATCAGTCACCCAAAATGGCTGATGAGATAGAGAGAATGAAGGCAGTCCTTTATGATTCTGTTGTAGGGAGTCTCATGTATGCTATGTTGTGCACCAGACCTGATATTTGCTTTGTTGTTGGCATGGTTAGCAGATTTCAGTCTAATCCTGGATAAGAACATTGGACTGCGGCAAAGCATATAATCAAATACCTGAAAAGGACTAGGGATTACATGCTTGTGTTTCACTCTGACAATCTTATACCAATTGGGTATACAGATTCAGATTTTCAGTCAGATAGAGATTCTAGAAAGTTTACCTCAGGATATGTGTTTACTTTAGGAGGTGGATCCATAATTTGGAGGAGTGTCAAGGAATCATGTGTTGCTGATTCCACCATGGAAGCTGAATATGTGGCTGCCTCTGAGGCGGCTAAGGAGGCTGTTTGGCTCGATAACTTTCTGAAAGAGCTTGGAGTGATTCCTTCAGTTCAAGCGCCACTCACACTTTATTGTGACAACAGTGGTGCGGTTGCAAACTCGAAAGAACCACAAAGCCATAAAAGAAGTAAGCATATTGAGAGAAAATATCACTTGATTCGGGATATAACTCAAAGGGGTGATGTGAGAGTTTTGAAGATTGAGTCGAAGAACAATTTGGCGGACCCATTTACAAAGGGCTTAACTCAAAAGGTCTTTGATAGGCATGTGGAAGAAATGGGTGTTAAAATTGTACATGCATGGTTATGAGTCTAAGTGGGAGATTGTTAGGATATACTATTAACCATGTTGGTTTAAGTATTATTTTTACATCTCATGTAAAGACTATTTATTTTATTAATTTAATAAAGTCTTTGTTTAAATAGATTATTATGTTGACATGTGTGTCATTTACTTATATAATAGGCAATTTTGTGCATGAAGTTATTTAACTCATGCACGGAAGATTAAAATTGTCGGTTCTCATAAGTTCTAAATAAATGTTCACAATCAAAGATGAAGCTGGACAAACATCTTGATGATTGTAGCACAAGATTAAAATATAATTTGATCTTAATTATGGGAGTGGTAATATTCCAACTTCTTATGCTAGTACATTTCGTATGTATTGAATGGACCAAGTAGAGATGTTTGTTTATGTTCTGAATATTAATAAACAACTTCTCTAGTCCATTACATGTACTTATACTCTTAATCTTGATATAATTATTATGATCTATGTAGTTTGATTTATTATTTTAATCTATTAAAAGGTGAGACTTTATTACGAGTCAATATATTCCTAATAGATTGGATAATGACAAATCACTTAGTGAAATAATAATTAGTTGATAGAACCATGTCTCGGATTTGAGATAGAAGACACCCCTATATGGTTGCTTATAAGTTTTTCACGTGTGAACCCTGCAGGTGGATTTAGTATCCGTCACGTGAAATAAGTTGAGCATAGTAATATAGGATTGAGTTAGTCAATAAATTAAATTTTCAGAAAAATTTGATTTAATTGATTGGTGTCAGTAATTCTAACATGGGGAGTTAAATAAGATATAATGGTAGATTTCGTAGTTAATATCGAGGAGTGCAATTACAGATTTTTAGTGGAATGATTTGTAATTTATTATGATATGGTAATTCATTCATTTGCGAATTAATATCATAATTGGAAGCCTCAGTTAATAAATCTTCGGTCCCTACTACGCCTGATTAACTAAACGATTTTGAAAAGAAAAGGATTTTGTGGAAGAAGTGATATTGTTTTGCTAGTCTTCTATAAGGAATGAATGTGACTTAATGTGACTTAATACCAATAAGTAAAGAGCTGAAAACGTTTTGTACTTAATGGACTATTAAGGCTGAAAAACGTTTTTGTACTTAATAGTGGTATTAAGGTGACATAAAAGCTGAAAACGTTTTTGCCTCTTCCTCTACCTTCTTAAATGGGGTTATAGGATTAAATAGGGGCTTGGTTTTCAGAAAATTATTTTCATCCATTTGTCCTTAGAAAATCAGAGAACTTGTCCACCCAAGTGTTGTTTAGAAAAGGTTAATCAGGAAGTAGTAGAAGGCAGCAGACCTGGAGAACAAGGTGATAAACAACATTTGTGAAAGCTTCAAGAGGTATGTATATACTTTCTGAATTTTGGTTTTTAATTTACATTATCATGTTGTCATGTAAGTTTGTGATCCGAAACTTATGCTTCCGCTGTGTATGTGAATTATATGTTCTAGCAGTCAATGACCTCAAGATGTTTCATATACTCAAAGGCTTCCGGGATGGGACTTGCTAAATGGTTAAAAGAGAGATCTATAGTACTAAATCTTGTACTCAAGTTGAACAACCACTGAAATGTAGAAGAAGAAAGCTCGTTTCCATAAAGATTGAGACTGGAAAGCAAACGGTAAGAGACTTTGGATGAGAGATATGTTGTTGAAATGATTGGATGAGGGAGATCACAACCTCCTAAATTTAATTTTTATAGATAAGGGGACTTAATTATACGTTGTAACCAATTGATGGTGTCAATATGAACGTTATAAAGGTCTAGGTCATGTAAGAAAGCAAGGTGAGGAAGCCACTCAAGGTTCTTTGATACTAGACCGGAGTTCAAGCTCAGGTCATGTATCTGCAAATGAGTAAGGTTTCCAAGAGAGTAAGGAATTTCACTTGACAACTTAGCATGTTGAATATTAAGGTATTCCAGTCTTGGAAAAGAACCAATGAAATTTGGTATTCGACTTCTACCAAAATCATTTTAACTAAGGTCAAGGTAGTTTAGATGCTGCAATTCAAGCAGTGACGGAGTGATATTACTTTTCAAGTGTTGATCCTCATGGATAGGAGATTGAGGAATACCATGAATATCAAGGACCACGACATGACCTGTTCTATTGCTACACGGCACACCCTTCCAACTGCAACATTCTTTTTTCTCTTCTTCTCTCCCCCATGATGAGAGGATATCGTAGTCATATACCAGACCTTCCTCTCCATCTCAATGCACAAAGTTTTACTAGCATCGCATCCCCAACTTGTGGCAACAACATTAAGTCCTACAGACATTAAAAATGCAATATTGAGCAGTAGAAATCTCTCAATTTTCATCTTCTTCTGCAAAGTCAACAAAGTTTCAGAAGATTATAGGAAAAAAAAAGGAAATACTCTAGTAGTTTAAGATCGCTTTAAGTTTCCGCAGAAATGAACAATATATAGCCCTTAGTCTCAAAGAAAAAACACACAAGGTTAGACTTGGTCTTGGTACACAAGTTCTTGGAAAATCCATACGAATTAACATGTTATACAGTAAATTCTAATAATTTAGGTGTAGAAAGAATGAGAAAATGACATTGTTTTGGTTGTATACAGAAAATTCCAATAATTTAGGTGTGGTAACTATGAGACAATGACATCATTTTGGTTGAATTCTAATCCAATGACACAAGTTAAAGTTCCCTAATCAATATAGTGCAAAAATTTACCCATTAATAGAGCTCATAAAGAATTCAAGTTGAGACAAAAATACTAGGTGATTTCTTCCATCTGTCCTAGCCTTGGTGGATAGAATCATATGATACATGTTGTTTCCATGAGGTGGAAGGTATCCCGAGAATTAGTCGAGGTGCTTGAAAACTGGCTTGAACACAATGGTTATCAAAAAAAAAAAAAAAAGAGCTCATAAAGAAACAGCACTTGTGTACTATTCATTGAATAGAGAAATTAACTTGTGATGCTGCTAAGAGTCATAAAAGGTATCACCCAAAACTCCTCTTTATCTGTTGCCAACTTGTCATGCGCCCCCACCCCCCACACACCCAGGGTTGGGTCTAGAGGATCGTTTTGTCTCCAATGAATTCTCTTTGTTTTTTCTCAGAAGTGAGTATATATGAAAACGAGAATGAATTTCACAAACGATGTCTTCTAAAGGCAAATATATACGTTTGAAAACTAAGTATAAATAGAATTAGATATACATTTCAAAGCCACTTTTTCTACTAAGAAATCCACACTGTTCACTATACCTACTCTATATTCTTTTCACAGTAGTAGTGAACAACATTGTGAAATTTGTATTCAATTCCTTTAATTCATTACAGAAACATGAAAATTACAGAAAATCTATATTACACATTTGCCGTGGCAAGAGTATTGGTTGCTGCTCCACTTTTTGCCTTTACAACTACTCGTATTTTGTACTTGATCAACTATCAAATGGACTATGGTAATTTCACCGTCTCAATTTTTTTAAAATTTAAGATACAGAGTTCAATAGGATATATACTATGCATTCTTGAAAAGAATTATGGATGATCATGTAGATATATTATGTAAAGTGAGTTGCTAACGTGGCTATACTTACGGAGCTAGAGTTTTAACTACAGGTTCGGCAGAACTCAGTGACTTTGTCCAAAATTCTATATTTGTGTTAAAAAAAATTCACTTAATATACATAAATACTTTATACAGGAGGCAGTAAGAGTTATCTTTTTTAGAATCCAGAAACATAAACTCAAAATTTTGGATCCGCCACTGCCAACAATTTTATAGATTTAGCAGCCTACTTGTTGATTGGAATGCGTTGCTTTTTGTGGATAGTTTAGTCAATATTTTGCTATTTTATTGTTATGTTCTATGATTGTTACTCTTCCCATTTGAAATTCGATACTTATTTTTAAAATACTTTCAAGATGGAACATAAAAGTTTGTATTACAATGAGTGTTACTCCGCTTTTCATTTGGGCAATGTGGGCTGGAATCAGGCAACATCCTTCCAAATGCAAAATATGGACAGTGGTTTTTGGGAGTGGACTTGTTATGTTCTTAGAGATTTATGACTTTCCTCTATATGAGGACTAATAGATGCACATGCACTTTGGCATGCCACAACAATTCCTCTAACTTGTATTTGGTGGAGTTTCATCCGAGATGATACAAAGTACCAAACGTTTGACCTAAGTATGAAAGAAAAATAGTGATTTCAACCAGGGGCAGAGCTATAAGGCAACTTACTAGTTTGGCCAGATTCAATAGATTTGCTAAAGCCTTGTAGTTACATTATGAAATTCACTAAATATGTAAAGTTTTAAATTTAGCCCTAAGTTCATGAGTTTAAGGTCATTCCATCTGTGAAGGTACAGCGGAGGAACTGCCCTATTGAGGAGGCTATAGGGAGACTGAGGCAGATATGCGCAAGCGCTATCCTCACTTGTTCATTGAATCAAGTAATCTTTTGTTTATTTGTTGCATCATTTTGGTTAGTTATCATTCGGGGACGAATGAGGTGTAAATTGGTATCTAATTTAATGACCCAAAATGTCATTATGCTGCATTAGAGAGTAAAACCTTCGCTTAGTTCTTCCCTTGACCAAAATTGTGAAATTCAAGGCTAGTCTAGTTTTAGGCATATTTTGAGTGTGGTATGGTCTAAGAAAATTTGGTAGTTATCGGAGGGAAGATTGGTGGGTTTGAGTGGATATTCTGTTAGAGGATGAGTTTAGGAAGTCAAAGAAACTTTCGGTGTGTAAAATAGATTAGTAGAACTCTAATTATAGCGATTACCGTGAAAACGTTAGTTCGTAATGTTGAAAATCAAGAAGAGTATTGTGAAATGACAGAGTTGGGAACGGATCCCTATCAACTGGTTTGGGTTGCTGCCGCGATAGAAGAGTTGCTGCAGTGATGTCGTTGCAGCGGCAGAAGTGTCACTGAAGCGACAGACCATTTTGGCCTAGGTGTCGCTGCAGTGATAGATCCGTCACTGTAGCGAAAGATGTGTCGCTGTAGTGACAAAAAATGCAGAAAAAAGCCTAAGTTAGAAAAATAGTGTTTTTATTCTCATTATTTCAAAGACTCATTCCAGGGATAGGGTAAGGCGATTTTGAACCAAATTGGGGGGGTTTCATCTTTGAGGTAAGGTTCTTTACTCTGCAAACTTGAAATCACTCCTTTAGATTATTAGGGTTGCAAGAATCATGGCCTTAGTTGAAATTTATACTTAGCCCTAAATTCATGAATTCGTGGAAATTGATAGGGAATGATTGTATTTTAGTTGTTATTGATCCTAGGATGTTAGAAAATACTTCTTATGGTAGAATTCTACCTTGTAAGCATATAATATAGAGAATTCAAAGAGATTAATGGGTAGAAAATTCTAGAATGATGAACTAGGTCAAGTTCATAGGTTAAAATTGATAGGTTTGGGTTTATAATTCTTAGAGGTGTGGAATGTTGTGTTGAAATTGTGTATTTGTTGTTTATAGATCAAGAATGGGTAGAAATCAAAAGAAAGGGCAAGACTATGGTCAAGTAGTGTTTTCGGGAAAGGAATTGAGATAGGTTATGGTTTAATGGTAGTTTAGACTTGATTTGACTCTATTCTTATATGTAAGTTGAATGTTTGTGATTAGCCTTCGGGCATTACTTGTGATGGTTTGTAATCATTTTGAATTTTTACATTGCATTAAGATTATACATTGTATATTATGATGATATTGGGATCAAGTGTCATGCCGACACTGTTATTAGATCGGGTGTCACACAGACACTATTATTGGATTGGGTGTCACACCGACACTGTTTGTAATACCCCGTAAGTTTTTGAATCTATACGACTACGTGTACCTTTATGCGACTATG
This sequence comes from Capsicum rhomboideum, assembly GCA_031232105.1. NCBI lineage: Eukaryota > Viridiplantae > Streptophyta > Magnoliopsida > Solanales > Solanaceae > Capsicum > Capsicum rhomboideum. The sequence goes on from CP124714.1 coordinate 158,417,984, forward strand.
CGTACATTTATGGAATTAGTTAAACATGAGAGATTTGGTGAATAACACCTTAATTTGTTGGGCATTCATGAGTCTTGTGTCATTGGGCCCAAATGAAGCCCAATAATCATAAGAAGACATGGCCCAATGGGGCAAAAATAACCCATTCTTCCATTTTACCAAGCAACTAATGCATTTAATGCCAAGATTTGGATAAGAGTGACTTGAGGGACCTATATATATTAAGAAAAATCAGAATTTATTTCAATACAACACCCATGCCTTTTCTAGAATATTCACAACATTTTCTTTTTGGCTCTCAAGAACCCTAAGTCATCTTTGTGGACAAGATCACCTTTGTACAAGATTTGGTAAGTGTTTTTTACCATGGTTTAATATATTTTATGCATGAGATATGTTGTATATCATGTTGGTTATGTTGGCAAAGTGTTGGACAGTGTACTATGTGTAAAACTGTCTATTTTTGCAATCGGAGAAAGGTTTTGCCTTGTAAACTTGAAAATAGACTTGTGGTAGAAGAAAGTGAGCTTGATGGATTCAATATTAACATGTGAGATGTGATTATAGTCTTAACTTGTTTTATTCTTGTGTATAATGTTGGAATTTTTATTGTGAAATTTGTTATGGATTTGGTGACGTATTGAACAAGAAGTGTAGTTTTGGGTGTTGTTTATGTGTGTTGTGAGACCATAGCTGATTGTTGGCATCCAACATGATCAAAAATATGTCAAAGGAAGTTTAGTTATGATCATGGACCATTCATTGCATAAAAAGACCCAAAAGAGACCCATTTTGACCAAAACGGGCATCCGGCCCCCCAGACGAGGGCACCTGCGGGCGCAGATGCCAACGCAGGTGCCTCTGGCTTCTACCAAAGGCCACCTGCGGGCGCAGGTGGCTTCGCAGGTCAGCCCAGATTTCGGTTTTGTGTGTTTTCGTCTCTCTTTGATCCCCGAAGGCCCTATACCCTTTTTGGATGTATTTAGCAACTTATGACACCGTTTTAATGACTTTAAAGGGTCTTATGGAGGCGTGTTGGAGTATATTAAGCATGAATTGTTGTTCATATGTTGTTATGGAGGTGTAATTGTGATGAAATGACAAGGAGGAGACATAAAGGGTAAGCGTGGTGTGAAATGCTATTGATGTATGATGTCTTGGTCAATGTGTGGAATGTTAAGGTATTGTTGGTATGAGAATGCAGTGGATTGTGTTGTAAGGGGTGACATGACGTTATACAGCAGTCATATAGTTCATGGTCGTCTTGTACACTTGTATAGTAACTAGTTGCTAATGCAAGTTCCGTTATATAATCGTATTGTAGAGTGAAACGTAAGGAGGAAGCTGGATTATTGTATCCCCATATAGACTTGTGTATTCGTAGGGAGACGACAAGGTATGTAAGGTTACTCTCTCTGTATCCTTCTACAGCATATAGTATTCACCTTGTCATTGTACTTATACATTTCTGAAGTGCTCTAAGGTATCTCATATCAGGTTATCATCTATTATTAATCATATAGACCGTATTATTGATCTATTGTCATTCATGTATCACATAATTATTAACATGGTTCCAAGTTCCAAAAGTATTACATTCAAAGGTTCCAATAATAACATAATCATCAAATGATCTATTTCTAAGAGTGCAGAAGTGAGATAATGAAGTCTCTATTCTTGGGTGGTATCCCAGGGGTTAAAATACCTAGCATGGGTCGATCCCAATATCTACGGGTGGTATCCCAGGGATGGAAAGAACACCTAGCATGGGTTAATCCCGTTACTACGGGTGGTATCCTAGGGACAAAAGAAAAGCCTAGCATGGGTCGATCCCGAAAACTGTTGATTACCCACTGATCAGCTTGGGGGCCGGGCATTGTAAGATGGAAGGATGAGTAGTGAATGAAGAAGTGAGTGATGAACGAATGAATGAGCGTAACAGTAAACAAAGTAATCCATCTAATGTACCTATTTCCATACATACAGAATGGTAACCTATCCATATTGGTTATTTACTTATGTTGATTCCATCGAAGTATTTATGTATCATATCGTTTCTTATGGGCTTACATACTCAGTACATTCTTCGTACTGACGTCCCTTGTGGGACTTACCTTACTTGCTGCAGGCACAGGTACTAGTAGACCTCCACAGTAAGTTACGGGTCATCTATTGAACATTGGTGAGCTCCAGTTGGTTCGGGGCTTCCAAGTCATAGTTGTATATTGGTTTTTGGTATTGTAAATGTTATGTAAAGTGGGTACTTGTCCCGAATTTAGGTTGGTCATGTATGTAATTCTGTTAGAGGCTTTTGTAGACATATGTGGGTATATGAAAGTAACTGATGTATGTCTATCTTGACTTGATGGCCCTAACGGTCGAGTTTCTTATATGTACATATCATATGTTCCATGATTTTCATTGTTAGCATTTCATGTCCTTATGTGGTGGTGATGTTTCTAATGGCATGCATATGAATGGATAGGAGTAAAGATTGGATCTCTCGGGCCTTATCGGCTTCGGGTGCCAGTCCACCCCATTGGGATACGGGGCGTGACACTGTTATTAGAATGGGTATCTCGCCAACACTGGTACATGGACTGAGCTCTTCCCCTACAGGTCATAGTTGAGGGTCCCTGCTGACCCTAGTATGTGTATACATCTTACATGCATGCAATCATTATTGCATTTGCACATATATTGTCTTGACTATTGTTAATTGAGTCTACCTATGTGTAAATCATGTGTTGGTATGACTTGAGTATTGATATATATGAAGATACTAGTTGTGATTTCACGAGGTGAAGTGGTTATGACTGTACTTGATTGTCAACTAATTTTAAGTTGTATCTTGATTGCTTCTTACTTGCATTTGACTTGCTTATTTGTATGGTGTTGGGTTAAGTTAGTCGATGATGCCTACCAGTACGTAGTTGTTGTACTGATACTACTTGTGCTCTTCTTTTTGTTGAGTGCAGAGCATGTGCCAGTATTTGAGATGAGACTTCAACTTTAGTTCATGACTCCATTATCAATTCAAGGGTGAGCACCATGGCCAGGCAGCCATTGCATCATATTTACTTTTTGTTTTGGGAAAGTGATATTCCTTTTCATTTAGTATTTGGATGATGTTTTAGACTTTATTTGGGATTTTTTAGAGTTCTTGTATGGTGACTTTCGGCTCTCGGGGATGTAATAGCTTTGAGCTATTCTTCCGCATTTTCAGTTAGTTGGTATTGATGACTATTCAAGATAAATTGTTTTATTTATAATGGGTTAGCAAGATAAGGGTGTTGAACTTAGAAATAAAGTAAATGAGAGTTCTTGGTTAATTGGCTAAGGGTTGGGTTAGATGATTCTCCTACCATAGAGTTAGAGTGGTGCCACTCATGACCGTTTGGGTCGTCATACGACCATATAGGAAAATTTTGGCATAAGAATACCCGTGGTCTGGTGTCCGTCTAACCATTTACTTTGAAATCACGCCTCCCCTCCAACAATTTCAATAGCTTGGAGTACAATGCAACTCCCTAAAAACAATCTTCACAATCTCTTTTGTGTTTAGACCTTGCCATCATGATACTGATTCACACAAAGTGAGGCAATGACATTGGACGAGACTTTCTGATGGCTACACATGGCATGTTTATCACCGTAATTGTGATCACCAACATACTTGTAGATGTGAAATCTACTTGAGGATTCCTACTTCCTGGCCTACAACATCCAGGCACAACTTGGAGATACACATTTCACCTAAAGTATTTACTACAACTCTTCAACGTAGTAAAATCAAAAGACTTCCTCACCGTCGCTTCATCCAATAACAATTTCAGCTCTTTTTTTATATTGAATGTTTGTCCTTTATACAAATTAGTTCCATCGAAAAAGGAATGGTTGTGTTGTGATCCTAATCCACACTCTACTTTAAAACATTCCGGATATTCCGCATCCAGTGGATGATTTCTTATATCCATTAGATGATCCTCCGTTTTCATTGAATGATCACCCAAGCTCTCATGTTCAACCGAATCTTCATCGTCAACTACCGGGTGTGGGGGTGGGGGTGGGGATGAATTTCATGATTCTTTTCGGAGACCTCACGATGACATTTATCCTAAATATAGGCCTAGAGTCGTTGGCAATAACATCCAGCATGTACAAGGCCACGTGCCTATCATTCTTTATGAATGTGGGATGTATTTTTCCCCTCCCATTCATTAGGTAACTAATCACCAAGTCGCTTGGCTCGCAAGCTAACTCCCCACTCTCTTTTACGCTTTCAACCAAGTCATCGTATGAACCATTGCGACGCAGTACGTGCAGTGGGCACGGCCACCTTACTAAAAGATTTTCAATTCCAATAATTAGGAGTCTCCTCCCATACTCACATATAGTCACCACCAACAATAATAAATTCTACAACAGATATTATAGAACTTTACTGGTCGATCCTAAATTAAGGTCTTGGTCTATAAGGGATCGATGACTAGCCAGATCTCTATACAAAATCATGAATGAACAAAATCGGTTTCTTATCAATGCTCTTCTATATACTGGGATGGAGAAACGAATTTATGGTGCATCTAAACTACTGGAATCGATCTTTTAACGAGTTATGCATATAACATTTGTGGAGTGATTTTGAATGCTTCTAACAATGGTGGGAAAATATTTTTTGAAATATTTGAAAGATAATGTGGTAACAATGGAAGAAATTAGCAAGATTATGACATTTGTGGAGTTATTTTCAGTTGTGAGAAGACAAAAATCACTGAAAAAGCCGCCTAAATCAGAGAAATTTGGTGGGAAAATAGGACTTTTTATTTTGGCTTTTTGGAGATTTTTTTTTTTAGAAATAAAAAATCAGATATTTGTTGGATGAGGGGGGGACTAAAGTGTATTATTGAAGACTAATGTGTTGGTCTTGTTAGATTTTAAAGACAAATTGATGGCATCATAATTGGTGGGCATTTTGCTATAAAAATAAGACTTGTGTCTATTTACACAATTAAGTTTTCAAAGTGGGTATTTATCCAAGAAGCCCTAGAGAGTCAGAATTGCATATTTTTTTTATGATAAAGAAGATTTTCTTGAAGATGATTCTTCTTTTTTAGGTTCAAACAAGATAAATAAAACATTTTAATATCATCAACATATAGCTTGAAACACTTGAAAAGATCTTCAAATACTCGCAAGAAAATTTTCTTATAAATACTTTATCCAAGTTTACAGTGGGTGGTGGTGATGGGGAAAGGTATGATATAACTAAATAAAAGAGAAAAAAAGTAGGATAGCCCAGCAAGTCCAATGAAAAATTATTAGCACCATCTTGAGAGTCATCAAGGAAACCTTGATTTCACACTTTATTTCCTCTCCCTTGACTTCGATTCATCTCAAACATTTCTATAATGTCCCTGGCCTGCAAGTTGCATAATCAAATTAGACATCATAGAAAAAAATAACAACATAATGGAGCATAAAAGAATAATGTTAGAACCCATAGTAGCAATTTATCATAGCATAGTGGTGAGTCTTAACATACTTCTTAGGCGATTTCAGCACAGACCCTTCTAACAGGAAGAACAATGTCATCATTGTTAGGGATATTTTTAACCTCCTTGTTCAAAGTGCAATGAATAGCTCCATTAGTCATCTCAAGAGAATATGAATCGACCAGCACCTTTCATTGTCTCCTACGATGACTAATGGAGTTATCCGTTGCACCTTAAACACAGAGGTTAAAGAGATCCCTAACAACGACGACATTGTTCTTCCTATTAGAAGGGTTTGAACCACTTCTGTGCTGAAGTTGCCTAAGAAGTTTGTTAAGACTCACCACTATGCTATGATAAATTACTACTATGGGTTCTGACATTATTCTTTTATGCTCCATTATGTTGTTAATTTTTTCTATGATGTCTAATTTGATTATGCAACTTGCAGGCCAGGGATATTATAGAAATGTTTGAGATGAATCGAAGTCAAGGGGAGAAGAAATAAAGCGCGATGATGACTCTCAAGATGGTGCTAATAATTTTCATTGAACTTGTTGGACTATCCTGCTTGTTTTTCTCTTTTATTTAGTTATATTATACCTTTCCCCACCATCACCCCCAGTTGTAAACTTGAATAAACTATTTATAAGAAAATTTTCTTGAGAGTATTTGAAGAGGTTTTCAAGTATTTCAAGCTATATGTTGATGATACTAAATATTTCCTTTATCCTGTTTGGACCTTAAAAAACGAAGAATCATCTTCAAGAAAATCTTCTTCATCATAAAAATACGCAAGTCTGACTCTAAAAAGTAATATGATTTTTATGTAACATAAAAAAGAAAACATCTCTTGTATAATGAACACAAAGTTGAATAACCACCCATGAAATTTTGGACTTGGTTTTATTTGTATTTATCAGTTAAACATAGACTGAGTGAAATTGAAAAATTTCTTCAGGTCATTAATTAAATGTAGGTGATACTGCTTCTATTGTGCTTAAGATAGAAGTAGTTTAAGAATATATATCTTAACAAATGTGAATACTTTAAACCTATAAAAAGAAAATTTAATCACTCACTACAAATTGTTTTTAGCTTGTAGATTGGAAAAACTAAATTATATCTCATTTATTATATATTGAATTGACCACTAATTCTAAAGAAGAAAAAAATTGTATCTAAGAAAAAATTAAGTTTAAAAATATTAATATCAATCGATTTTTCTATTAGACCAGATGCACCAGTTAAAACTGAAATGTTCTTTTAGAGTATAAATTCTAAAGAAAATGAAGTATTTACACTAAGTAGTTAATTCAAGAATCAAGGAATAAATGAATAACACATCATCAAATCAAGAAAATAAATTGAAAGAAAAAACTTACGAGCGGGTGACTTGATTCAATTCTGAAGAATCCATGTAGAGGATTCATATTGAAATTGAATTTCATCATCGTTATCGTCACCAATGTCCTCTTCATTGTTCTGAATTCCTTTTATCTCAGCCGCAATAGATTGAGTTGCGCGAATTGTTGAATGAGAGGACTACTAGGGCATCATATTTATAAGCGCGGCGAGGAACTAGGGTTTTCTAAAAATTAGAACAAACTTTGTTAAAATCTAATTTGCTCCCAATTTCAATACAAATATCAAAATTGAATTATTTTTTATACAATTTGAAAGAAATGAGCATTTCATATTTTTGGTCCAATAAAAGATGAGAGTAAAAGTTCAATTTTTTCACTTGAGATTATACATGTGGATATGAATATTGTATGAAAAATTAATGCAATTTTAAGTTAAATTATTATTTTATTTGAAATATTTTTAAATTTTGATCTTATATATTTCAGAATCATTATCATTTTTTTCTTGGGACTGTACTAGAAGTATGCACTTTCTTTATCAATTACTATTTGTTTGGATGAGACAATTTGAAACAAACAGAAAGAATGAGTCTTTTTTGTCTAGGACAACTGCCTTGGAAATAGATCTTTTAATGCGCGAATTTGAATTCAATTAGACCATAAAACAAATATCAAATACTAGTTGAGAAATTGAACAAATAAAGTCTAATGACAAATTGATTTTATGAGATTAGAGTAGGCTCATGTCTTCTAACAAAACTTTTGTTTTGGGGTTAACCACTTCTAAAATGAAATGTTGAGGATAAACCAAAGATTAATTTAAAAATGAGAATCCATGGAATTCTCTATATTTCATTGTGAATTGAGAACTCATAGCTTGGGTAACCCTAACTTTCAATGAAGGATAGATTACCTACCCTAAATTAAGAAGATGAAGTTGAAAATTCTATTCTAACATTTGTAATTGAGATATCAATATTCTTAACTATTGATTTAATTGATTAATACTAAAGACAGTCATGAGCATCAGTATTATAAAACCAACCGTAAAAGAGGTCACAAAAATTGACATCACGTGGTCATAAAGTTAATCTAATCAATTAGACATTAAAGTAAAAATTTATACTACTTCATTTAACCATAATCTAGTAATAAATGTGTATGTAAAAGACACAAGCCTCTTACTGCTATTGATTTCATGTAAATAATTTTTTATCTTAATTATGGGTGCACAAGTAGGAAAAAAGATGTGTCATCTCTATGAGTTTCATGACCCAATGTCGCAAACCCCGTCGCAAGTGGTATCCACACTATCCCTCTGGTGGGAGAACCATCTAACTCAAAATACCCAACACCAACACTTAACAAATTTTAAAAGAGAAAGAGCGATTCCATTAACCAGCAAATATCTCGAATAATGCTAATAAATAAATAAGTGTGGAAAATACCAAATGTCTAAAGTACCTTCAAAAAAAGAAAGGTGTTGTTCCAAAACATCTAACAGTACTAATCTACGGATATAACCCAGAAAACTAGAATAATGAAAATGTCTATGTCCGAAACAAGTGGACCCTGCCTTGAAGATGAAGATCACCCTTGAGTCGGAACGGTCACTTGCTACAGCTAAGGTCTTGTTGAAGCCGCTGGAATATGCTCTACACTCAACAAAAAGAACAATACAAATAGTACCAACTCAAAATAATAAATATAAACATGTAACCAACACTTCAAAAACAAGTACAAACATGTAATACTTAGTATTTATGCCTTCACTTAGAATTTCTCAACAATAACATATAATTCAGACAAGTGTAAGACAATACAGACAATCCACAAAGTCAATACCATGACTAACAACAATAAACTCAACCTTGCCACACTAAACAATTAAGTGATGCTTGTCGGCTTTCGACTTAATGCATCTGCCACCACATTGGCCTTGCCCAGATGATACAAAATTGATATGTCATAATCTTTGATCAACTCCATCCACCTTTTGTGCCTCAAATTCAGGTCTCATTGAGTAAACACATATTATAAACTACGGTGGTCTGTGAATACCTTACACTTTACCCCATCGGGTAGTGTCTTCAAATTTTCAAAGCAAAGATCACTACTGCAATTCAAACTCATAGGTGGGATAGTTCTTCTCATACAACTTTAGACGCCTTGAAGCATAAGCAATTACATTCTGGCCCTATATCAAAACATCACATAAACCAGACCGTGACGCATTACAACACACAATGAAATCCTTACCTTCAATATGCAAAATAAGAATAGAAGCTGAAGTTAGCAAAATTTTGAGCTTTTGAAATCTCTCCTCACACTTATCATCCCATACAAAAGGTACTTCTTTCTAAGTAATGCGGTTCATATGCGAAGCAAAGGAGGCAAACCCCATAAAAAACTGACAATAGTAACTGGCCAACCCCATAAAACTATGAACCACTGTAACATTAGTTGATCTAGCCTAGTTCTTAACAGCTTCAACCTTTTACGGGTCTACCATAACCCCTTTCTTAGATATCATATGCCCCAAAAAGGACACTGAAGACAATCAGAATTCACACTTTAAATACTTAGCATAAAGTTGCTTCTCTTTAAGAAATTCCAACACTATACACAAGTGAGCTTCAGGGTCCTCCTTACTCTTTGAATAAAATAGAATATCGTCAATGAAAACAATAACAAACGAATCCCAAAATGGATTGAATACTCTATTTTGCAAGATCATAAAAGTGGTTGGGGAATTGATCAAGCCAAAAGACATAACTAAGAACTCGTAATGTCCATAATGAGTTTGGAAGATAGTTTTTGGGATGTCCTCCACCCGAATCTTAAGCTAATGGTAACCAGACCTCAAATTAATCTTTGTGAACACCACAACTCCCTGCAACTGGTCGAATAAGCCATTTATCCTAGGCAAAGGACACTTGTTATGAATAGTCATCTTATTCAACTGACTATAGTCTATGCACATCTGCATACTACCATATTTCTTTTTCACAAAAAAGCATAGGAGTACCCCAAGGCAAAACACTCGGACGAGTATAATCCTTCTCCAATAACTCTTTCAACTGGGATTTTAATTTCCTTAAATTTGTTGATGCCATCCTATAAGAAGGGATATATTATGCGGGTTCTCAGCTCTAGGTATATACAAAAGTCAAAAACATGATTGGGTGGTATATGATATGTCGTGGTCTTATGACACTTTGATGCTTAAAACAACGGAAAATTTCTTGTACAAAGGTGTTTTTACATGGATATGATGTGCTTTGATGGTATTTGTAGGTTAAAATAGCCAGGAGAAGTAAAGTGCAGAAAATGGGACTTAAGAGCATCAGACGAGCCATGCAACGATTGGTAGATCTGACAACTGTCGTCCAATGCAATCGTTGGTTGAAGCAGAGAAGGAAAAATATAATGGCCTTTAGACGATGCATCCCATGATCGTCATTAGATACAACGGTCATTAGATCAATCATGGGAGGGAAGTCCAGAAATAGTTAAAGTCCAAGGTGGAACCAACGAGAGAATTCCATGATTGTCATTGGAAAGGACGAGCTCGTCCTGAGCATCGTTCCAATAAATATCTAAAAGTTGGTAAAATGGCATCATCCAAGCAATGAGCATAAGTATCGCTTGTGGGGTCTAACCATGCTCGTCCTATCCTTCGTTTGAGACGTCGGGGTCTAACCATGATCGTCCTATCCTTCGTTCGAGACGTCAACTCTGCAAATCCTATTTTTTTTTAGGAGAGGATTCTACTATGTCTATAAATACTCCTAATAGGTTTATTGTTACAAGGTGCATTCTATTGATACTTTTGAGACATATTGTTATTCTTGCAAGTATATACATCAATTTTTAGGGTTTTATTCATAATTGATATTTGTGGGTGTTCATCTTATTCTTTGTAAGTGCATGATTATGATTTCTTTTAAGAATTATTATTGTGTTCTTATAATCATGAATAGCTAAACACCACAACTAGGGCTATGGAAACCATGACAGATTAACAAAGTAGTGTTTGTAGTATGAGGTGATTCTCAAGTTATAGGGAACACTGTCCTAGCGCTTCTCTCATATTGATTACAAATCCAATAAAATCAACTATCATTACTATTTGAAGCCAGAAATCAAAACCCCACCCCTAACCCTTTTAGAAGAAATTACTTATTGATTGCTTAAATAGACACATTGATAGAAATTTTGGTTTATTCCTCTTGGGATCGATTCCAACCTTTGTTGGGTTCTATATTTGACAGCGACTGCTTTATGCTTTTTATAGAGGTGTAATTTGGGTGACATTAGCGTAGCCAGGAGACCATTATGAAATACCTCTAAGATTTCACACACTACTAAAACTGGAGAAGTAAGAGGACTACGAAACTATCATCCCGAAAATGAGCTAAGAATACCCTACACCCCCATTTGACTAACTTTAGGGCATGAATAGTTGATGAAATTCTCAAAGGAGTAGACTTAAGAGTACCTTCCCACTATAACCTTTCCATTCCAGGAATAGCTTTAGTGGTAGTCTTAGCATAGCAATCAAGAATAGCATGATGAAGAGACAACCAACTCATCCCCAAAATAATATCAAACTCCTCCATATCTAAGATCACTAATTCTTCCAAAGTTTTATACCTTATAAACATTATAGGACACACCCGATAAACTTAATCAACACAAAAAGAAACCCTAATCTGTGTAGACACATACATGGGTGCATCAAGAAATTCACATTTTAAGTCTCAACCCATGAATAATTTCTTCGACACATAAGAGAAAGTAGATTCGGGATCCAATATTGCAGAAGACATACAATCACAGACAAGAATAGTACTTGTTATTACATCATCAAAAGCTTTAGCTTCTGAACAGGCCAGAATAGCATAAAGATGACCCTTATCACCACTTGACCACCACATCTACCATCATGCAAACCACCTTAACCAACCAGTCCTCCACCATAGTTTACTTGGTATCCACCCCTTCCTATAGTATAGCTACCACGTCCTCCACATGGACGACCTCTACTATATCCTCCACCGCTATGACCTGCTGGAACTAAATCACTAGAAGTTGGTTGCTGAGTCAACTAATATGCAAATAAGTAATTAGTACAAAACCTCTGAATATGACCCATTCCCCACACTTATAGCATCTGATGTATAAGGCAGGCCACTGAACTGAAGACGTTGAAGATGTATAACTATCTGTCTGGAAGGGCCTATAACTGCGTGAACCATGGCCCCTCAAATAAGTGCCCCTGAAATGACCCATTTTCCAGGCCTTCTTTTCCTCTACATTTACCTCTTCTTGCTTCTTAACCCCTTCTACCTTTTTTACAAACTCCACTACTTCCTAAAAAGTATTTTTAGATATGGCCAATTGTAGTGCAGCCACCTGAAGACTTGTATTCAAACCCTTCACAAAATACTGGATCTTCTCCTCTTTTGAAGTAATCAACTATAGTGCATAGCGAGACAAGACATGAAATTTAGCCTCATAGGCCGCAACAGACATATCACCCTGCTCAAGTTTCAAGGACTCATCTTTCTTCATATCTTGATAGGTATGAGGAACATACTTCTCAAGGAACACATTTTGGAACTGAGCCCAAGTAAGTGGAGGTAAACCAACCCTACACTTAACAAAAGACCTTCATCATTGCTTGGCCTCTCCCGACAACTGAAATGTCACAAACTCCACACCATATCTCCCTATAATGCCCATCTTGTGTAGACGCTCGTGATAGTCAATCAAGAACTCAAATGCATTCTCTGACTCAGTACCTTGAAATAATAAAGGTTTCATCTTCATGAATTTACAAAATAGTCCATGCTCATCATTAGTCATCACCTGACCCAATACCTGTCATTAAAATTCTATTATACCAGAGATCTCGTCCATCTGAGGTACTACAAAAGCGACATGTTGCAAGGTTGAGTATGAAAATACAGGAATTACTGGAGTAGTACTGGTGCCAGCCTAACTACTCAGAAATCCCAACACCTGCTAGATCAACTCTGCAAACATAAGCACTTGAGCTGCACCATTCTGCACGGGTACCATATTTTCTGGAACTACCACCTCTTCCTCCTCAACCATCACTTCCTCGTTCTGAGCCAAATCTGGAGCATCCTACAATAGAGAAGGGAACTTTGATCTCTGTCTAGTTGGTCATCCGGCTGCCCAAGCTCCACCTCTGACAGGTGCTGCCTCTCGTCCTCCCATCTCGCCCTGCCCCAAACTGTGGCCTCGGTGGATGGTCCTGGTGTGGCTATTGGTGCTACTATAGTGATGCTACAATGGTTGTTGCTCCTCTGGTGTTCACCATTTACAAAACAAGAGTGAATGAAGTTAGATACTAATTTGGATCACCAGATACCAATTGGAATCAAGTACTAGCACGAAAGGAAGAAATAAGTGAAAATTATTCCTAAAGTCATATAGACTCTCGAAGAAAAGTACAGCACCGTTCCACAAGACTCTACTATACCTATTTTTGTACGACGAGATTGAAGAACCCAGTGCTCCGATACCATCTTTATCACGATCTAACGGATCATGACTGGCACCCACCTTAACTCTATTATGCGAGAACCATCTAAACCCAACCCTTAATCAACTATCACAAACCTTCACCAGTCATTTTCCCCAATTAACTGGTATTTAACTTATTAAACACAATAATAGCTAAATGAGTTCATTACTAACTAATTTAACATCCAACAACAGAATGGAGTACTGAAGTATCTCTAATTATAACAAGCCCCGAGACTCGACATAAACAAAATAGAGACGATATCATGGCTGTCGAGACATGGTGCTTACCCTTGAATCAATGCTGAAGTCACAGACTAAAGTCGAGGTCTTGTCTCAAATGCTAGAACACACTCTGCACTGAACAAAAAGAAGAGTACAGGTAGTATCAGTGCAACAACTAGTACTAGTAGGCATCATCGGTCAACTCAACTCAACACTATACAAATAAGCAAGTGAAATACAAGTAATAGCAATCAAAATATAACTCATAATAAGTTGACAACCAAGTACAGTAATAACACTTCATCTCATCAGGATACAGGTATACAAGTCTATCAATTACACTCAGGCATATTCTTTCAAAAATATTCATCACAAATATAAGTACAAATGAAATGATGATTGCATGCATGCAAGATGTACACACATACTAGAGTTAGCATGACTCTCTGCTATAACAGCATGGTACCCGATCCAATAACAGAGTCAGCATAACACCCAATCCATGTAACAGTGTTATCGCAACACCTGATCTTAAAATCATCTCAAAACTAAATGTTCAATGCATGATAGAGTCAATAATCACAAGTAATGCCTAAAAGCAAATCACAGACATCCCATTCACATATAAACACAGAGTCAAGTAATTCTTTACTACTATTATACCATAACCTACCTTAATTCCTTGCCCAAAAACACTGTATAGCCACAAACTTGCCCTTTCTTTCAATTTTGGCTCATTCTTGATCTATAAACAACAATTACTCTGGCTTTAACACAACTATTCACCCTTCCTAAGCATTAGGAACTCATATTCATCAAATTAACTCATGAACTTGACCTAGTTCTTTATCTTAGGATTTTCTACCCTTTAATCTCTTTTAGTTCTTCATATTTTATGATTACAAGGAAAAATTCTACACTAGGAACTATTTTCTAACATCCTTGGAGCAATTACACTCAAATCAAGTCATTCCCTACCAAATCCCACCATTTCATGAACTTAGGGTTAATTTTTCAGTCAACCAAGGGTACAGTAGGAAGTTTTAATTCACTAAATAGTTTTTAGTACTTGAAGTTGTTGTAGACTTCAGTACTCGTAAAGTTCAAATTATGGGTATAATTTTGTTTTTAATAGGGTTGTATGCCTAAATGGGGTTGATTGGTTTTGACAACTAGAGTTTAATTATTGCAATTTTACTCCCTTAACCAGAGGTCTCGGATTCGAGCCCCTAAGAATGGAAAAAATTATTGTTGGGAGTCGAGGCCACAGAAATGAGCCATGTAATGCGCAAATTTGGATTTAATCAAGTTCTCAATGCTGGTACCAAACATCATGGGGGAACCAAAAAAAAATAAAATCCTTATAATTTGTCTTTAATTATTTGTTAGTATTTTGTTTCAACTTGCAAGAAGAGGAATGCTTTCACAAGAACATATAGTTTTTATTGATAATTTAAGTTCTACTATGACTCATGGTTTCAAAAATTGTTGAATATTAAGGGCTTAAAATATGGTTATGCTTCATAGTCTTGGATGCAAATTCTTAAACTTTGTAAAATGATTATTGAGCTTGTTTAAATATGATTTGTGAAAGATTGAATATGATTTGTACTAATTAGAAAACAAAATTCAAAGCTGAAATTAAACAACATGATCCTTGGAAATAATATGTCACGACCCGAAATCCCATTCGGGCCGGACTGGCACCCGAAGCCGATGTGGCCCGAGAGAACCAATCTTTGCTCATGAATAATCGTATGCATATCCTCGTATGAACCTTACTATACCTCATGCAACTATGCGGAATACATGAACATGGAAACATATGCTATATATATATATATATATATATATATATATATATATATATATATATATATATATATATATATTTAGGAAACTTGGCCGTTGGGGCCATCAAGTCAAAATGGACATTCGTCTCTTACATCCATACACCCACATATGTCTACAAAAGCCTCTAACAGATGCATCTACAAGACCAACTTAAAGTTGGGACAAGTCCCCGCTTTATACTACATTTACAACATCAAAATAAATATACAACTATGACTCGGAAAGCCCCGAAGCAACTGGAGCTCACCAAAGATCTGCAAATGGTCCACAGCCTACAGAGGAGGTATACTACCACCTGCGCCTGCAGCAAGTAAAGTAAATTCCCCAAGAGGGGTCAGTACGAATAATGTACTGAGTATGTAAGGCCATAAGAATTACATCATACATAATAACAACAATAATGGAGTCAATATAAAAGAAATAGTGAATGTGAATAAACTCTCTTTCTGTATGTGGGGAACCATGTACATTACGTTCTTTACTTCTCTTGTCTTCATATTTATTCATCTTTATTGTTCTACCCATGCTAGGCTATTCTGATGGGATGAGATTAACACATGCTAGGTACTTTGACCCCTGGGATGTTATGTGAACCCATGCTAGGCTTTCATGTCGCCCCTGGGATGTCATTAACCCATGCTAGGTACTGTGACCCCTGGGATGTTATCGTAACCCATGCTAGGCTTTCGTGTCGCAATATCGCCCTTGGGATGTATCGGGATTGACCCATGCTAGGCTTTTTTGTCGCCCCTGGGATACCACCCGTGTTATTGGGATCGACCCATGCTAGGTATTTTAACTCCTGGGATACCACCCATGATTACTTATTAATTATACATTACTTCTTTCTCTTGTTATACTTACTTCCATTCTTAAGAGTGATATAATGAGGATCATGACATTAGTTGAAGCACACATACACACATTTCACTTCACTCCTTTACTTCATGAGATTGACATCTTCACTTATGAGGAATAGATATATTAACTTACTCGTCACTTCTCTTATTACTCTTATGAGATTGGTACTTTTACTTGTGAAGGATTGGTACAAAGATAATCATCATATTATAGGACTTTGGAACATGACATGATTGGAAAATGCTATACAAGAATAAATAAATTCTCTTACATTATTACTCTCTTGAGATAGTTCTTTTAGGAATTACAACGTCATCACATCTTTGGAACTTCAGTCAATGAATAAGAGATAAGCGAATCATAATTCATCTAAGAATAGGACACATCTGAATAACAATATATCTCAACCTGAACTGGAATACTTTAGAACACTTCGGACATGAGTAAGTACCATAATAAGGTGAATACTCTATGCTGCAGAAAAATACGGAAAGAGTAACCTTACATAACTTCAATTCCAAGTATGAATACACAAGCCTATGTATAAACACAATAGTCTAACTTCTTCCTTACGTTTCACTCTACAATACAAGTTCATAACGAAGCTCAAATCAACCAGTAACCATGTTACAAGTGCATAAAATGACAATGGATTACAGGACTACCATATAACGTCATTTCGCCCTCTTATATTACCATTATTGCATCACCAAACCAACAATACCATAACATGTCACACATCGACCAAGGCATCACAAATCAATAACATTTCACACCAACTTTACCCTTTATACTCCTATATTAACACTGTGTCACAATTACTCCTTCAAGTCATCTCAACTCAATACCTTCCGTAACAACACATGAACAACAATCCATACTTGATACCATCCAAAATACCTTAGGGATACTCCTTTAAAGTCATTCAAAAGGTATCACAAGTTGATAATTGCATCCATGAAGGGTATAGGGGTTTCGGGGGGTCAAAGGGATGCAAAAACAATAAATTCGGAGTTCTGGGCCGACCCGCTAAGCCACCTGCGCCCGCAGGTGGCTGACCTGTGTATTCAGGTGCCCTTTGGCATTATCCAGAGGCACCTGCGTTGTCACCTGCGCCCGCAGGTGCTCCAGTCTCGAGGGCGGATGCCCGTTTCAGCCTCCGGGGGTCATTTTAGGGTCCTTTTTTGCCATGAATGATCCATGATCATAATTAAACTTATCATAACATATTTTATATCATCTTATATTCCAAATAACATCCATGGCTTCACAACGCACATAAACATCACCAAACTACATGTTTCTTTCAATATGTCACCAATTCCATGCCCAATTTCGAAATAAAAATTCCAATCATTATGTACAAGAATAAAACAAGTTGAGGCTATAATTACATCTCACATGTCAATATTAAATCCATCAAGTCCACTTTCTTCAATATCACAAGTCTCCTTTCAAGTTACAAGGCAAAACCCTTTACCAATTTAGCAAAACTAGCCTATTTTACACATAGTGAATTTCTCACACTTCACCAACATAACCAACATGATATAAACCATTTTCCATGCATAAAATATATTAAACCATAATAATAAATACTTACAAAGTCTTGCAAGATGATGATCTTGACCAAAGGAATGAAGGACTAGGGTTTGTGTGAAATAAGGAAATGTTGTAGAGAATCCTAGAAAAAGCATGGGTGTAACAAATGAATAAAAATCTGATTTCCATCATATATATATAGGTCCCTTTAAGTGTCTCTTATCCTATTCTTGACATTAAATGCATGGTTGATTTGTTCAAATGGAAGATTAGATCTTTTTGCCCCATTGGGCCAAGTCTTTCTTATAATCTTTGGGACTCATTTGGCCCAATGGCACAAGACTCATATATGCCCCAATAAATTATTGGATAATTCATCAAATATCTCATGTTTAACTAATTCCATAAAAATACACGTAGTCGTATAGGTTCGACAACATACGGGGTGTTACACCTCCTACAAAGGTCTAATCCCATGTACTAGGCCCAATATCAATTATCTCATCAATATTTTGACTCTTGACACTTGAGTAACCGTTGTTCAACGTGGTCAAGTAGGGTTGGTAAGGTATGGGGTGTTACATAATATCCGTGAAATACAATATAAAAGGGTTAAAAAAACATAATTAGAGAGAAATAAACTCACTTCCAATAAAAATGTTCTTTGCGGAACAATTTTACCATGATACTCTTCTTGGGTAAAAATAAAATTCATCAAAGGGTCTGGTAACTATAGGATTAAAACAAAGTACCATAATCTTAAAATTACCTAACTACTTAAAAGAAACAGCTCATTTACAAAGCATTATGCATTCACATAGGAACAGGAAAAGAGTTGCACCCCAAAGAATGTGATGTAGATAGTCTACCCTAATGCAAATATTAATGATTGCTTCCACAGCTCAAACTCATGATCTATAAGTCACACGGAGACAACTTTAATTACCATTGCTCGAAGGCACCCCTCCTAAAATAAACTAATTAACTAATGGAATAAAATTAAAGCAATTAAGGACATTTGGGACCTCCTTCCTTAGTCTTCCTAAAATAATTTTCCAATTGTAGTGGGTTTTGATGATTAACAAACTGCTGCAAGGGACCTGGTCCGTGATTTTCTGATCAAGGTTGAAGTCAACATTGGTACAACTATAAAGTTGTACTATTCTGCAACTGGCTAGTGGTAGCTATCCAACCTCGACCAATAGGATGATGCCTAGGTTTTGCTCTCTCTTATATAAGCTAAAGTTACAAGAGCGAAACCTAGTTTTTTCAAAGCTCAAAAATCCAATCTCTCAAAGCAAAAACCATCCTCATTAAAAGAACACAACTCATTTCAACAAAGGGACCTGATCGAGTGCTAAGCAAGTCTTTGTTGTATTTTGAGTCTTTTGTGTTTTGTTCTTATTGTGTAAATCTACTCCTGAGTTATAAAGGATTGTAGATTGTTTGCTTGTCTAAGTCTTAGATTGAGTCGTATCAATTAGAGTTAGTTGGTCGAATCATCTAGCGTTTAGTCAAGTCTCTTTCTCATCATTTGTTTGATGACTCTTTGGGTAGAGGTACCTAGGAGTGTTGACTAGAGTTAATCGACGTAGGGGTATAGTAGAGTTACTGCATCAATCTTGTAATAGAGTTATTACAAGGAGTTAAGATTAAGAGTTTAATCTTTGTGATTACGGGAGTCTGTAATCAAGTTTTGGCTTGAGTTAGTGGAGTTTGTGGGAAATCTTATGAGACAGGTCGTAGTTTTTATCACCCTTGAGCAAGGAGGTTTCCATATAAATATTGTGGGTTCTTTACTGTTTTTCAGCTGTTTTTTTTTGCATACTCTTGTCTGTGAAACTTGCACTGTCCTGTTAGTAGTCGGACTCAGCCAAGAACCTGGTCCCTTCAGTATTTTCTAAGTTATTGTATTTCTCTGTCAAGGGACCTGATCTCTTGATTGGAGGTGGACGTATATAAACCAACACATCCTCTCTCCAACTTGTACCAACAACATTAAGTCCTACGAACATTGAAAATGCAATACTGAGAAGTAGAGATTTCTCAAGTTTCTAAAGATACATATAAAAAAAAAAAAAAAAAAGAAGGCAATACACTGGTATTTTAAGATTTCTTTAGGTCATTTCTGCAGAAATTACCAATATATAGCCCTTAAGTCTCAAAGAAAAAACACACAAGGTTAGACTTGGTCTTGGTACACAATTTCTTGGAAAATACATATTAATTAACATGTTATACGGTAAATTCTAATAATTTATGTGTAGTAACATTGAGAAAATAACATTATTTTGGTTGTATACAGAAAATTCTATTAATTTAGGTGTGGTAAGTATGAGACAATGACATCATTTTGGTTGGATTCTAATCTAGTGACTCTTCACTCATTTAATTAGTTAACTGATTATGACTGCAGTTTTCAGTGTTCATGATTTGCCAGTTTGATCTCAAAAGTCAAATTTGGTAGCATAAAATATAAACTTAAATAGAGGGATTCAGAAGTATCGGAAATAGCCAGTCTACCTGACAAGATAGACGTAAGGTCTGCGTACACTCTACCCACCTCAGACCCCACTTGTGGGACTATACAAGGTATTTCTTCTTCTTTTTTCTGATCCAAAAGATTAACCAAAGTTAACTACAAAGTAACTTTAGAGGGAGGAGTTAAAACTGATGCTAAGAACTTGTGGAAGTACAATACTGAAAATAACACAAGTTCAAGTTCCCTAATCAATATAGCGCAAAAATTTACCCATTAATAAAGCTCATAGAGAATTCAAGCTGAGACAAAAACGCTAGGCGATTTCTTCCATTTGTCCTAGCCTTCGTGGATAGAGTCATCTAATACCTATTGTATCTATGAGGTGGCAGGTATCCCGAGAATCAATTGAGGTGCTTGATAACTGGCCTGAACATAATGGTTATCAAAAAATAAAGAGCTCATAAAGAAACAGAACTTGTAGACAGGGGGAATGTGACTGAAGATGTGTGCTAAGCGAATCTGGTCAAAAAGGGAAAGATAACTGGAAGGACCTAGTTGACAGGAGGAATAGTTTGTAATTATCAAAAAGGGGGAAAATGTTGTGTGGTTGGTTTTGATGATTAACAAACTGTTGCAAGTGACCTGGTCCATGCTGCTAGGGACCTAGTCCATGATTTTTCGATCAATGTTGAAGTTAACATTGGTGCAGATGTAAAGTTATACTATTTTGTAGCTGGATGGTGGCAGTTAATGAGCACATGTTTGATGGTGATTTGCCAGATGAAAGAAAAATCCTTCAAACATTCTTGTAGCAAGAGTAGATTGGGGATTGGACAAAGAGGGTTAAAAGGGAAAGTAAAAGTTGATGTTCCTGAAAAAGTTGTGAGAAGTTATGGGACTCAAGGAGAAGAAAAAAAGTTTAAGGGAGATGCTATGAAAGCAAACAAGTCTTCCACTACTCATAAACGTCGGTTGAGAAAAGTCTCTATAATTGATGAGGCCGTTGTTTCTGCAAACAAGGTGGGTGTTGTGGAGGATGAGAACAAGGAAGATGAAATTGATTCTGATGTTGCTACAGCAATAACTAAGAGAAGGAAGGGAACAAGTACTATTAATACCATTGTGATGAAAATGAGTAAACCTAAGGAGGCTGCTGTAAAGAAGTATATTACACTCAAGAGGAAGAGAGCTTATCCTTTGAAGGGACTTAGTCTTGAAACTAATTCCACCACCCCTGTACAGGTGGTCAAGCCCACAAAGGTACCAGGTACCTCTTCAAAAAGAAGAAAAGTTCAGAAAGTAGAAAAGGTTCTCATTAGGGAGAAGCAAATAAAGGTTCTAAGAAAGCAAAAAGTATTGAAAGGAAGGGTGTTTAATCTCGAGATCATTTATAGTCCTGGCATGTCAAAACTTGTTGAGTATGGAAAAAGAAATGATAGGGCGACAAACTCAGAAAGAAAGAAAAGAGAAAAGACAATGCAATTGGAAACAATACCTGGAAAAAGCAGTAAGAGCAACAATTGCTGCTCTTGCAATATATATTATCTTATAAAATACTATTAATTTCATGACTCTGTAAGTGCAAGTTCCTCAACAGCATAGCGCACAGTATCCACTGATCAGCCTACAGAAGTCTCTCCATCCTCAGCATAAACCATGTTAGACAGCAAAACGAGAATCAAACGTGGCAAGAGTTCTCGCAAATTCTCAGAGCATCACAATAGCCAGACCAAAATTTTACAAGCTTCGAGTGCAGCATCACAATATCCAGACCAAAATTTACAAGCTTCGAGTGCCACTTCTTCATCTGGATCCTTGTTGACTAGCAAGATATATTCTAACATATTCCTCAAGTGTGCCATATAAATGATTAACGTATAAAAAATAATGAAGCTCATTTGCATATATACAACAAGGATAACTTACTGTAAAAATACTTGGGTAGTTTTCGCTAACTCAACTAGTTTAGGGAAGAGTATCTCTATATGTCTGAGTAACTATGAGAAAGCTTCTAACAGTAAAATATTGTACTAAAAAGCGGGATAGCAACTTTAATTGATGACTGCTAAAGCAATATAAAGAGCCTGAATCCAACAGTCACTCTTAGTAGTTGGCACCACTGGAAAACAACTGCATTTAAAAGAGTGCTAAATGACCAATTTAACAGATTGATGAGGTAGTGGTATGGACTGCGTACACTTTACCCTCCCCAGACCCCCACCTAGTGGGAATTCACTGGGTATGATGATGGTGATGATAAATCAACTTCAAGAAAAAAAAAATACTTAAGCTTTCATAAATGACATCAAGCAACAGAAAATAGCAGGAATAGGAATAAAAAAACACGCTAGGAAAGAAATTGCAGTAGAAATTCATCTGCTATAGTCAAGATCTTGTTATTTATTATTCACCATCATCAGTTTCACTAAAGTATTGCTCAAAGTCTCTGTCACTTCGTTCATCTCCTTCATCCTCAGAGGATTCAAAGTCAGATTCTTCTATCTCTTCATGTTCAGAGGATTCAAAATCAGATTCTTCTATATCTTCATCATTTTCAATAACATCAATATTAGGCTCTTGATCCATTTCAGCAGTCTCATTTTCAATGTCATGTACTTCCACTTCACCATTTTCATGACGTAAGCTATCAAGATCATCAGTGATATTTGGGAATATTGTAGGTAAAGACTCATCTTCTTGGTATGGGACATTTGGGGAATCAATTCGGTTTCTAACTTTTATTTTACATACTGCCCACCAGTCAGCACTATCTTTTCTTTACTGGGATATTGCAAAATAGACTTCTTGTGCTTGTTCAGTCAACACAAAAGTTCATATACATAGATCGAGAACCTTTTTTTATGGTTGATATCAATTAGGCCATACTGATTATGAACCATCCACCCCCGGCCTATTGTTGGATCAAACCAATCACATTTGAACATCACGAGCGTGGTTCTTTTCTTTGTTGGATTGGAATACTCTAGTTGTATCACCTCATCAAGCAATCCATAATAGTCACTTTCATAGTCACTCCAACTTGTCCCTTTTATGCACACACCACTATTCATAGTTGATTTATCACAGCCATGAGAAAGAGTGTCAAACCTATAGCCATTTGTGAAATACTGGGGCCAGGTTAGCTGAATTAAAAACCTATCAAATACACCAAATAGACCAATGATATGTTTAGTTACATATAAATTATAACTTGATACAAATAAAGAGCAGGAACTTCTTCATACAATTATATTTTACTCACATAAGCTTCGAACTAGTTGGCAAATCTACTTGTTGTCTCTTTATCAATTTCCTCGAGGCTAATGTTTTCTGAATTCCTTTTCAATTCAACTTCAAAGATACTACAGAAGTAATATTTTTTTTATTAAATTAGCCATTCATGCAGTACATATACTTTATATAGGTAAAAAGTATAAATGTACGAATCTCCTCACAATTTAACAGAATATATATTCTCGTGCCGCATCCCACTCCTTATCAGACAAATAGTGATCGATCATCTCCCCACTGACGTCCCGGATGCAAAAAGATGGATAGACAACCATCAGGTGCATCAACTTCACCTCCATCATCATTTCAAGGAACTTTGTTCAGCCTAGTTTGCACATTAGGCCAAAAATAATGGGAACTGAATGTTGAAATTTCTTTAATGACATAAGCTTCACATATTGATACCTCAACACGATTTCTATTTTTCACCATCTTCTTGTAATCATGTAGCTCCCTGCATTGATATATATATATTTTGATATGATGTCAAGTAATTAAATTAATTATCTAATTAAAGATTTAGCTTAGATTTTTACCTCTCAAAAGGGTATATCCATCGAAACTGGATTGGGCCACCAACTCTTGCTTCATATGGTAAATGAATTGGCAAATGTTCCATGGGATCAAAGAAACCAGGAGGAAATATTTTCTCTAACTTGCAAAGTGTAACCTTTATGCTTTCTTCAAGCTTCAGTAGATCTTCTACTTTTAATACAGTTGCGCATAAACCTTTAAAAAATAAACTAATCTCTGTTAAGGCATTCCAAATACACTCTGGCAAAAAATCTCGAAATGCAATTGGTAGCAACCTTTCCAGAAATACATGACAATCATGGCTTTTCATCCTTGATAATTTACAATCTTCCATGTCTACACATCTAGACAAATTGGAAACATAACCATCTGGAAACCTTAAGTTTTTCACCCATTCACATATCAACTTTCTTTGTTCTTTTGTCAATGAATAGGCTGCCTTTGGCTTCAAAATTTTTCCCTGATGCTTCATCAATTCAAGCTCTGGACGATTGCAATAATTAAGCACATCCCTTCTAGCTTTTAGATTGTTTTTTGTTTTATCCTTCAGATCCATTACTGTGTTGAATATATTATCCAACATATTTTTCTCAACATGCATCCCATCAAGATTATGCCGAATAGTATTAGTAGTCCAATGTGGCAATTCCCAAAAAATACTTTGTTTTGTCCAATTATGTTGATCCCCAAACCCTGGCAATTTTTCGGAGGCATTGTCATCAAAAAATTTTGGTAAGGCACGCACTTTATTCCAAACTTCTTCACTAGACAACCTAAGAGGAGGAGCAGAGTGCTCAACCCTTCCTTTTAAAAATTATTTTCTATCCTGCCGAAATGAATGACCCACAGGCAAAAATTGGCAATGACAATCAAAGAATGAACCCTTTCTCCAATCTTTTAAGTAAAATGCCTTACGTTTTCCCATACAGCAAGGGCATGCCAAAAGACCTTGTGTGCTCCAACCAGACAACATTCCATAAGCTGGGAAGTCACTGAAAGTCCACATAAGTTCAGCTTGCATTTGAAAATTTTGTTTCTTATGAGAATCATAAGTCTCAAACCCGTCAACCTATAACTGATTCAATTCATCAATGAGACGTTGTAAGTACAAGTCTATATTCTTCCCAGGACTTTTTGGACCAGGAATAAGAAGACTTAAGAACATATAAGGGCTAGCCATGCACATTTCAGGTGGAAGATTGTACGGTGTGATGATTACTGGCTAACAAGAAAAAGGATGGGCGGTTTGTCCATAAGGACTAAATCCATCATCTGCAAGTCCAAGCCTTACATTTTGAGGCTCAATTGCAAAGCTAGGATGACATTGATCAAACTTTTCCATGCCTCTCCATCACTTGGATGACACATTACCCCAGGTTCTGGATGATATTTCCAGTGCCATACCATATGTTCAGCTGTTTTTGTTGACATATATAATCTCTGCTACCTCGGAGTTATAGGAAAGTAATGCATTACTTTATAAGGAACATCTTTTTGCCTGCCATTACCTTTTTTTTAGGCTCATAGAATGTTTGACCACACTTTGGACAATCTCTTTTGTTTTTGTTATCCTTGTAATATAGGATACAACCTGTCTGACATACATCTATCTTTTCATATCCTAACCCAAGTTTTGCAACCATTTGTTTAGTCCTATAGTAATCATTGGATAGTTTAGCATCTTCGGGTAAGAGATCCTTCAAAAATAGCAAAATTTGATTATAGCAATTGTTGCTCATGTTAAACTCAGACTTAATGTTCAAGAGCCTGCACACTGCTGACAGGGGAGAATGAGCCACACACCATCGAACAATGGCTCTTCAGCAGCTTTAAGCATTTCTAAAAATTCTTGAGCATTTAGATTAGGAGGTTCATCTTCATCAGCATCTATATCGACTACACCACTGTCTAAGTTGAAATCAGGACCAATTGCATCCAAGCAAGACCATACTGCAGTATGGATTTATTGGTGTTCTGTCAGCACCTATCTCATCGCATGCATTGGCACAAGGTTGAGGCCTAACAATTGGTACAAAAGTCTCCCCATGTGATTCCCATTGATGATAGTCGGGCATGAAACCATTGTTGTATAAATGTGATCTAATATCATGAGGTTCAAGAAATCCACTGATGTTTTAAAGTTTTGAACAAGGGCACCTTATACTTCCATTAGAAACGAAGTCAGGTTGCAGTAATGCAAATTCTATAAATCCACGCACACCTTCTATGAACTCATCAGTGACTGATGTTCGACTTGGCACTAGTCATTTATACATCCATACACGATCTGCTCTGAAGGAACTCATTCTTCCTATCTAACAAACAATGACAAAACACTATTCTTAGTATTTAATAGTATATTAATTAGTTAATACTCAAGTAAATAAAATTCAGAATTGGTTAATATAAAAAGCATGTCAAAGAATTCTATAAACAGAATAATAACTATAATAAAATAGTGTGATACGCAAAGTACTAAAGACAGCAAATAGTAACAGAATCGAAGGACAAGAAACTACAAAAAAAAAAAAATACTACGACTACTAGTATGGAAGGATAATTAACACAAACCCTATGATGGTTTAAGTGACCTTATCATTATTTCAATCGATAGGGTTAGGATAATTAACACTAGGTGGTGATTGACTAATTCCTTCTCCAGCAAGCATGTCTACCTTCTTATCTTTGCTCATACCTTGTCTTGTAATCGGCATTTTACTATATCAAAGAAAACCAATTACAATGGTCAGATATAATCCCACCTATGACAATGGCTCTATTGCACAATCGAGAATGAAGAAAAGAAACAACTCCTAAATGTCCCGTAGCCTCCTACTTATAAATGTAGAGCGCAACACATCCATAAGCAAGACTCTACTCAGACACTGCTTTATAGACACCCTTAGAACGACCTGCTCTGATACCACTTTTGTCACGCCCCGAATCCCATTCGGGACGGACTGGCACCCGAAGACGATGAGGCCCGAGAGAACCAATCTTTGCTCATGTCTATTCATATGCATGTCACTCACTAAGCAACACCATCACATAGAGGTATAAAATGTCAATAGCGGAAGTTATGGAAACATGTGATATATACATATAAGAAACTTGGTTAGGGCCATCGGTATTTCAAAATTACATGTGGTTTCCTTCTGCCCTCTTCACTCTCTCTAACATAAGAAGTTCTCCATGAACTTAATTGGGATGGGGCCAAGTGAGAAACTAGAGATAGTAGAGACAAAGGACCAAATTTGACATTCTATTTTGGAGAAAATAAAAGAAATTAAAAATTAATTAGGGTCTTAGTCGTTGTTTTAATTATACATAGAATAACCATTTTCAAAATGTGGATTGGCGCCACGACGATTTTGATAAATTATTGTAACACCCCGTACATTCCCAACCCTAAATTGAATGATTGGTAACCTAAGGTGAAGTTATAAACCTTAGCTTCGCAAGCACTAAGTACGTGTGTTGCATTGGTTTTGGATGAAACAATTGATATCGTACTAGTCAAGGTGATTAGACTCTTGTAGGAGGAGTTTGAAACTTTCTGAAACACTTTGGGAGTGATAAGTGAGGCTTGAACGACTTCCAAACAAAGGGTTTTAATGCTAAGAGGTAAGCTAAAGAGTTGAACTTGAAGTATCTAAAAGAATCCGCAAAGAAAAGTCGAAGAAACGAAAAATTTAAAAAAATAAGAGTGGGGCGCGTCCAGGGGCGTGCTAGGCCACTCTGGGCTGAAATTTTCAGCCCACAGGCAGCATTGGGGCGCGCCAAGCGGCGTGCCGGGGTGGTTTTCGCCAAAATTTTTCTTCGACTATTATGATGTATATAAGACCTTTGAGTCATGGTATCATTACTCCATCATAGTAGGACTATTCTTAAGCGCGTTTAGCATCCGAGTTGGGGTTAATTCTTCATCACAAGTATTTTAACAAATTTTAACAAATTATGTTCAAAGAAGCCATGAGCGACTAGAATTTCTATTTTTGTGATTGAGGCTGCGATCGGAAATATCGTAAGTGAATGTTGTCGTGAAGATTATAAAAAAATTAATTAAATATGAGATATATGATGGATTACACATTGATTTTGTGGGATAAGATAATATGTGTTAATGGGCCAATTTGAGGCCCAAAATGGAGCCAAAATGCATGGCCCAATGGGTCAAAAGACCCATTCTTCCATTTGACCAAGTAAAACACCTCAATTATTGATTAAGTTTGGATAAGGATGACCAAAAGGGTTATAAAAAGGGCAAGAAAAATCAGATTTCTATTCTATTACATACACATGCCTTTTCTAGATTTCTCTTCACTTTTCTCTCTATCTCAAACCCTAAGGCACTTCTTTGGGAAAGATCATCATTCTACAAGCTTGGGTAAGTGTTTAACCTTATGATTTAATATATTAGATGCATGAGAGATTATGTAGATCATGTTGGTTATGCTTGGAAGTGTTGGATATGGCACTTTTGCTTTTTGTAAGAGATGCGTCATTTATGAGATTTAAACTTGAAAAGTGACTTGAGGTTTTGATGAAAGTGCATGGTATGGATGAAATATCAACATGTATGGTGTGGTTATGTCCATAACTTGTTATTTTTCTATATGAGTAAATTGTGGAATTTTGGTTATAAAATGTATTGGAGTAACTTGATGGATTCATTGTGATGTGGTGTTAATGAGAACATGGAAAGGAGGAAATTGGTGTGAAAAGCTATTGGTTTGTGATGTCTTGGTCAATGTATAGAATGTTATGGTATTGTTGGTATGAAAAGGCCATGAATGGTATTGTAAAGGGTGAAAGAATGTTATAGTGGAATCATGTAACTCATGGTCGTCTTATACACATAGGGGAATCATGTAACTCATGGTCGTCTTATACACTTAGAATGTAGCTTGTGGTTAATGTTGGTTCTATTATGTACTTGTGATGTAGAGTGAAATGTAAGGAAGGAGTGGAATTTTTGTACTCATATATTGGATTGTGTATTCATATTGGGAAGATAAGGTATGTAAGGTTACTCTTTCCATATCCTTCTGCAGCACATAGTATCACATTGTCATTATACTTGTTCCATTCCGAAATGTTCAAAGGTATCCCATTTCTGGTTATTAATTATTGTTACTCACATGTTCCTTATTCCTACATGAATTGTGTTTCACATGACTCATGTTCTTTGGTTAATGTTCTAAATTCCAATAATGTTACAATTATCAAAAGTATCAATCTCTCACAAACAAAAGTATCAATCTCTCATAAGTGAAAGTATCAATCTCTCATGAGTGAGCGTATCAATCTTATGAAAGTAAGGAAGGAAGTAATGTATATACGTGTTCCCAATGATGTTCCAATCACCAATGTATCACTCTCATAACAAAAGTAAAGAGAAGAAGTAATGCTTATATGGTTACTTTATGTTTCATTGGGGATGGATCAAATCAAAAGGGCATAAGCTCGGATGGAACAATCCCAATATTATACTATGTTATTATATTATAGCCCACTAATGGTGGAGGCCCGGTATTATATATTTATTTATTATAGCCCACCAATGGTGGAGGTCCTGTATTATATATTTATCTATTATAGCCCATCAATGGTGGAGGCCCGGTATTATATATTTATTTATTATAGCCCACTGATCAGCTGGATGTACGGTTTATATTATAGCCCACTGATCAGCTGGATGTCTGGTATTATATTATGAGACACCTATAAGGTGGATGATCCATAAGATATTATGAACAATTAACTAGTTGGATAAACAGTAATAAAAATAGTTGTAAAAGAAATGAGAGTATATCCCTTGTATATATATATAAACATAAAGGTTACTATAAGAATGAATGACCAAGTAATGAAAATAATAGAAGTAATGAACATGGTTCCACATATTCAGACCGGAGGTCTATTCACATTGAATATTCTCTTACGCTAAATTTCTTGGAAGTACTTATGTATTATACAGTTTCATATGGCCTTACATACTCAGCACTTTCTTCGTACTGACCCCTCTTGGGGGATTTACCTTACTTACTGTAGGTACAGGTGCTAGTAGACCTCCTCAGTAGGTTGTGGACCATTTGCAGAACGTTGGTGAGCTCCAGTTGCTTCGGGGCTTTTCGAGTCATTATGCACATTTTGTTTGGTATTGTACATGAGTATAGAGCGAGGTGTTGTCCCGACTCTAGGTTGGTTATGGTTATGTATCTGTAGAGGCTTTGTAGACGGTTGTGGGAAGACAAATGTAAGAGATGTATGTCCATGCCGACTCGATGGCCCTAACAGCCAAGTTTCTTATATGTATATATCACATGTTTCCATAACTTCCACTATTGACACTTTATACCTCTATGTGATGGTGTTGCTTACTGAGTGACATGAATATGAATAGACATGAGCAAAGATTGGTTCTCTCGAGCCTCATCGGCTTTGGGTGCCAGTCCGTCCCGAATGGGATTCGGGGCGTGACAAAAGTGGTATCAGAGCAGGTCGTTCTAAGGGTGTCTACAAAGCCGTGTCTGAGTAGAGTCTTGCTTATGTATGTGTTGCGCGCCACATTTATAAGTAGGAGTCTACGGGACATTTAGGAGTTGTTTCTTTTCTTCATTCTCGATCGTGCAATAGAGCCATTGTCATAGGTGGGATTATATCTGACCATTGTAATTGGTTTTCTTTGATATAGTAAAAGGCCGATTACAAGACAAAGTATGAGCAAAGATAAGAAGGTAGACATGCTTGCTGGAGAAGGAATTAGTCAATCACCACCTGACCCAGCTAGTCAGTATGGGGTTGAAACTGAGGTTACATCACGGGAACCTTCTCCTTTCCCTTCTCCATGGGGACCACAAAGGAGGGAAGTATCCCCAGAATCGCCTGTTAATGTTACTAGGCAGGAGTTACAGGACTTGATAAATGCGGTGCAAATGTTGACTCAGATAGTTGTTGCCCAGAGTCAAGGACGAGTTGGTCCAGCGACAAGCGATGATGGTGCGGCTAGGATAGCTAGTCGGCGGACACAGGATTTCCTGAAATTGGATCCTCCCACATTTATCGGGTCAGATCTTAATGAAGATCCGCAAGACTTTATCGATCAAATTCAAAGGGCTCTAGATGTTATGCATATGACTGGCGTAGGAACAGTGGAGCTTGCAGCATATAGACTGAAAGGAGAGGCTATATAATGGTATGAAGATTGGAAATGATCCAAAGGTATTGGTGCAAATCCAGCTAGTTGGGAGGAATTTAAGGTGGCATTCCTTGATCATTATCTTCTATATGAGGTCCACGAGGCTCGTGTGGATTAGTTTTTAAATCTTCGTCAAGGAAATATGAGCATTAGGGAGTATAGTTTTTGGTTTAAATCATTGGCTAGATACTCTCCTAATATGGTAGCGACTATGGCCGATAGAGTTCATCGGTATGTAGACAGATTGGAGCCATACTTGGTAAGGGACTGTACTATTGCTGCGTTAAATAAAGATATAGATATATCCAGAATACAAGCTTTCGCGCAAAAGATGGAGGATCAAAGACAAAGGGGAAGGATACAAGAATCTGAGGCAGGGCCGTCAAAGCGGGTTAGACCCATGGGACAGTTCATGGCATCCCAAGGAGGATTTAGGCCTCGGGTTTTCCATAGACCACCTAGACCATCATTTTCCTACCCTACAATGGGTACTTCACCTCCATTTTGAGGATCTAGAGGTAGTCAGGTTGGGCAGAGTAGTGGAATACGGGGTTTGCAGACAGCGGGATCTTTTCATCAACTGTGCCAGAACTGCAGGAAGTTTCATTCAGGTGAATGCTGGTTTGACACGGATGTTTGCTTTTGGTGTAAAAATCCAGGACACATAAATAGAGAGTGCCCACAAAGGGCCACAGGTAGTATGACACGACATACGGGATCAACAGAATTCAGAGGCTTCTGCTGATGTAATGACAGGTACATTATCTGTCTTTCCACATAATGTATATGCATTGATTGATTCAGGCTCTGTTCTATCATATGTTACTCTATTGACTGCTGGAAAATTTGAAAGAACACCAGACTTACTAGTTATGTCACAGGAAGTCTATACATCAGTGGTGAATCTATTGTAGTTAAAAGAGTATATCATAAGTGCATAGAAATCGTTTGTGGTCATGAGACACTGGTTGATCTTAGTGAGCTGGAGATAGTGGAATGATGCATGTGAGAAAATTTTCCAAGAGTTGAAAGATAAATTGACTCCTACACCTGTACTAGTACTTCCCAAACGCACATAAGAGTATGCAGTGTATTGTGATATTTTAAAAGATGGTGTGGGATATGTATACATGTAGCACGATAATGTGATAGTGTATTCCTTAAGACAATTGCGTCCACATAAGAGAAATTATCCCACATATGATTTTGAGTTAATAACTGTGACAATTGTATGTAACAGATGGCACCACTACTTGTATAAAACTTCAAGTGAAAGAATTATGGTGCCAAATGTGGCAGAATTTTCATTGATATCTGAGATAAAGGAAAAAAGCAATATGTAAGTCATATTTTCAGTTAAATTGAAAGAAAAAATGTACAGCGAAGTTCGACAAAGGTATTTGAGCAAACACAAGGGGGGAGTACTTTAACGCTAATATAGATTGTGTGTACTGGGTATAAATGAGTTAAGGAAATGAATTATGACAGAAGAACGTAATTCACGGTATTTTATTCATTCGAAAGCAACCAAAATGTACCATGGTTTAGCAGAGAGGTCTTGGTAAGGTTCCATGAGAAGCACATTGTAGAACTTGTAGCTTAATGTCCAAGCGGTCACTAATTAGCAGTATGGCATCCGAAATCAGTATGTTTTATGCAATGTATTACCCTTCCAGTTTGGAAGTGGAACATGAATAATATGGATTTAATTACAGGGTTTCCTCGTACACTACGAAGGTTGATTCCATATAGGTGATAGTTGACAGGCTTACCGAGTCAGCGTATTTCCCACCAGTTAAAACTACCAATACAGCTGAACATTATGCAAAGTTGTGTGTAAAAGAGATAGTACGATTACATGGGACTCCATTCACTATTATATCAAACAGGAGAACTCACTTTATTGCACAGTGTTGGAAGCCTTTTCAGTAAAGCATGGGTACACAGGTAGATGTAAGTACGGCTTGTCATTCTCAGATGGGTGGACAAACAGAACATATTATATGAACATTTAAAGATATGCCACGAGTTGTTACATTGGACTTTAAAGGTAGTTGGGATGAACATCTATCGTTTATTGAAATTGCTTACAATAAAAGTATCAAAAGGCACCTTACGAAGCTTTATATGAAAGAAAATATAGATCATCACTTGGATGGGCTACAACTGATGAAATTTGCTTTGCTCGGGTCGGATTTTGTTTCATCAAGCAATAGAAAAAGTGAAGGTGATGTAACAGCCGCTAAAAATGGCCCAAAGCTGATATAAATCATATGCCGATATCAGAAGAAGGAATTAAAATGTGCCATAGGTGTTTATGTATTTTTGACAGTGTCACCAATGAAGAAAAATAAGGAGATTCAGAAAGAAAGGGAAATTGTCCAAAGATTTGGGCAAATTGCATATCTATTAGCACTAGTCCAAGAACTCTTCACAGTTCATTCAGTATCTCATATGCGATGCTTCGAAAGTGTATAGGAGATTATCCCGTATTTCTCCCAGTGGAAACATACAAGTTACAAAAAATCTCACATGTGAAGAAGTACGGCTTACTATTCTAGCTCGATAAGCGAAAGTAATAAGAAAATAAAGAAGTAGCTTCCGTAAAGGCACAATTGGAGAAATTAGCACGTAGAAGAAGTCACAAGGGAGACCAAAGAAACAATGAAATCTAAAACACTCGTGATTGTTGTACACAAGAGAAAAAGTTCAAGATACTGTATTGGAGTCATAATAAGTAAGTCTTTACAAGTGTTAGGTGTGTATATGATAATGTTGATAATGTGAAGGATTCACTTCGACTTAAGTGTTATGATGAGACAATGTTACTAACATTCGAGGACGAATATTTCTAAGGAGAAAAGGATGTAACACCCCGTACATTCCCAACCCTAAATTGAATGATTGGTAACCTAAGGTGAAGTTATAAACCTTAGCTTCGCAAGCACTAAGTACGTGTGTTGCATTGGTTTTGGATGAAACAATTGATATCGTACTAGTCAAGGTGATTAGACTCTTGTAGGAGGAGTTTGAAACTTTCTGAAACACTTTGGGAGTGATAAGTGAGGCTTGAACGACTTCCAAACAAAGGGTTTTAATGCTAAGAGGTAAGCTAAAGAGTTGAACTTGAAGTATCTAAAAGAATCCGCAAAGAAAAGTTGAAGAAACGAAAAATTTAAAAAAATAAGAGTGGGGCGCGTCCAGGGGCATGCCAGGCCACTCTGGGCTGAAATTTTCAGCCCACAGGCAGCATTGGGGCGTGCCAAGCGGCGTGCCGGGGTGGTTTTCGCCAAAATTTTTCTTCTACTATTATGATGTATATAAGACCTTTGAGTCATGGTATCATTACTCCATCATAGTAGGACTATTCTTAAGCGCGTTTAGCATCCGAGTTGGGGTTAATTCTTCGTCACAAGTATTTTAACAAATTTTAACAAATTATATTCAAAGAAGCCATGAGCGACTAGAATTTCTATTTTTCCAATTGAGGCTACGATCGGAAATCTCGTAAGTGAATGTTGTCGTGACGATTATAGAATTAGTTAAACATGAGATATATGATGTATTATACATTGAATTTTGTGGGCTAAGATAATATGTGTTAATGGGCCAATTTGAGGCCCAAAATGGAGCCAAAATGCATGGCCCAATGGGTCAAAAGACCCATTCTTCCATTTGACCAAGTAAAACACCTCAATTATTGATTAAGTTTGGATAAGGATGAACAAAAGGGTTATAAAAAGGGCAAGAAAAATCATATTTCTATTCTATTACATACACATGCCTTTTCTAGATTTTTCTTCACTTTTCTCTCTATCTCAAACCCTAAGGCACTTCTTTGGGAAAGATCATCATTCTACAAGCTTGGGTAAGTGTTTAACCTTATGATTTAATATATTAGATGTATGAGAGATTATGTAGATCATGTTGGTTATGCTTGGAAGTGTTGGATATGTAACTTTTGCTTTTTGTAAGAGATGCGTCATTTATGAGATTTAAACTTGAAAAGTGACTTGAGGTTTTGATGAAAGTGCATGGTATGGATAAAATATCAACATGTATGGTGTGGTTATGTCCATAACTTGTTATTTTTCTATATGAGTAAATTGTGGAATTTTGGTTATAAAATGTATTGGAGTAACTTGATGGATTCATTGTGATGTGGTGTTAATGAGAACATGGAAAGGAGGAAATTGGTGTGAAAAGCTATTGGTTTGTGATGTCTTGGTCAATGTATAGAATGTTATGGTATTGTTGGTATGAAAAGGCCATGAATGGTATTGTAAAGGGTGAAAAAATGTTATAGGGGAATCATGTAACTCATGGTCGTCTTATACACTTAGAATGTAGCTTGTGGTTAATGTTGGTTCTGTTATGTACTTGTGATGTAGAGTGAAACCTAAGGAAGGAGCAGAATTTTTGTACTCATATATTGGATTGTGTATTCATATTGGGAAGATAAGGTATGTAAGGTTACTCTTTCCATATCCTTCTGCAGCACATAGTATCACATTGTCATTATACTTGTTCCATTCCAAAATGTTCAAAGGTATCCCATTTTCGATTATTAATTATTGTTACTCACATGTTCCTTATTCCTATATGAATTGTGTTTCACATGACTCATGTTCTTTGGTTAATGTTCTAAATTCCAATAATGTTACAATTATCAAAAGTATCAATCTCTCACAAACAAAAGTATCAATCTCTCATAAGTGAAAGTATCAATCTCTCATGAGTGAGCGTATCAATCTTATGAAAGTAAGGAAACCAATTACTATGGTCAGATGTAATCCACCTATGACAATGGCTCTATTGCACGATCTAGAATGAAGAAATGAAAGAACTCCTAAATGTCCCGTAGCCTCCTACTTATAAATGTGGCGCGCAACACATCCATAAGCAAGACTCTACTCAGACACGACTTTGTAGACACCCTTAGATCGAACTGCTCTGATACCACTTTTGTCAGGCCCCGAATCCCAACGAGGCGTGATTGGCACCCTAAGCCGATGAGGCTCGAGAGAACCAATCTTTGCTCATGTCTATTCCCATATGTATGGCCGTGTATGAATATCATTCTATCTCATGTAATTAAATATTAATGGCGGAAGTCATGGCAACATATGCAATATATGAAACTTGGCCGTTTGGGCCATTGCGTCACAATGAACATATACATCTTACATTCAGCTTCCCACATACGTCTACAAAAGCCTCTAACTGATGCTTATACAAGACCAACTAAAAGTCGGGACAAGTTCCCGCCTTTATACAACATTATTAACATCAAAACAACTGTACAACTATGACTCAGAAAGTCCTGAATCAACTGGGGCTCACCCACTGTCTGCAATACTGTCAACCTACTGCGGAGGCCTACTAGTGCCCTGCACCTGCAACATGTAAGGTAAGTCCCCCGAGGGGGTCAGTACGAAGAATGTACTGCGTATGTAAGGCCATATGAAACTAGAACAATAGAACAATACATAAGTACTTCCAAGAAATTTAACGTACGAGAAATAATCAATGTGAATAGACCTTCAACCTGAGTGTGGAACCATATTCATTTTTTCTATTATTTCATTACTCGGTCATTCAATTGCATCATCTTCATCATTATAACCTTTATATTTATGCAAGGAATATAATCTCATCTCTTTTACAACTATCTTTATTATTGTTCACTCAACTAGTTAGTACCGGGCCTCCACCGTTGGTGGGCTATAATATATGAACATAATACCGGACATCCACCTTTAGTGGGATATCATATATAAATATAATACCGGACATCCACCTTTGGTGGGCTATCATATATAAATATAATACCGGACATCCACCTTTAGTGGGCTATCATATATAAATATAATACCGGACATCCACCTTTAGTGGGCTATCATATATAAATATAATATACTATTGGGATTATTCCATCTTGAACTTATACCTTTTTGATTGTAATCTATTCTCAATGAAACATATAGTAACCATACGTACATTACCTCTCTACAAATCTTGTATCCTTTCCATAGTTAGGAGAGTAACACCTTAAAGATCATGACACTAAAGCTCATACTTATATACACATCTCACCTCACTATCTTACTTCATGGGATTGACATCTTCACTTATGAGGAATAATTATATTAACTTTCACATTACCTCTCTTATTACTCTTATGAGATTGGTACTAAGATAATCCTCATACTATAGGAATTTGGAACATGACATAGTTGGAAAATGCTTTTTAAGCATAACTAGATTCTCTTACATCTAACTTTCTTTGAGGTAGTTCTTTTAGAAACTTCAACGTTATGGCAACTTTCCTTGAAGCTTTGGATCATTAACCAATGAGTGAGAGACATGAGAATAATTTGGCAACATAACATTATTGGAAACATAGCCTTCATGGAAACATAACACTATTGGAACCATTAGACAATAAACAATGAGCAAGATACATAAGTACAACCACTATTGGAACATTGGAACATGACCTCATTTGAGCTTTTGGAACACTAACCATGAATATGAGACATGTGTAGAACTCTATTGGAACTTTGGATCATGACACTAATTAGAACACACCCATATACTTTACCTTACTCTTGTACTTTATGAGATTAACACCTTAGCCAAACACGTACTTACATGCACATCTCACTTCACCCCTTTATCTCATGAGGTTGACAATTTCACTCTTATTACTCTTATGAGATGGATACTCTTACAATTGGCACAAGGATGATCATCACACCATAGGACTCATAACATGATTGGAACAATGATATTCAACTAAACAAGCTCTCTTTACCTCATTGCTCTTATTGGGATAATTCTCTTAGGATCTACAACATGTGACAACTTAAGAACTTCCGCCCATAAATAAGGACTAAGTGATTCATGATTCGTCTAGGAGGAAAACACATATGACTATCAATAGATCAACCCTAGTTGGAATACTATAGACCCCCTTGGTATAGTACACTTTTGGAACCTTAACATAATGATCACTAAATACGATACATGTGGATACTAACTATTCACCACCCTGCGGTGCAATACCTAGACCATTTGGAACTTTTGACATATTAGCCAATGAACGTGAGTCAATCAATAAACATGAGTTATACGATTCACCATTGACCAATGAATAAGGAACATATGAGTAACTCTAGCCAACTATCGAATATGAAATACCTTAGAGTATTTCGGAATCAAGTGAGTGCTATGACAGTGTGAACATCATATGTTGCAGAAGGATATAAAAGTAACCTTACATACCTTGTCTTCCCAATGTAAGTACACAATCAAATATGTGAGCGCAACAATTCCGCTCCTTCTTTACGTTTCACTCTACATTACATAATAGAACCAACATTAACCACCAACTACCTTACAAATGCATACAATAACAACAAGTCACATGTTTGGCTTTAACATGCCATTTCCCCTTGATAATACCATTTTCGGCATGGTCATATCAGTAATACCACAACATGCCCAACATTGACCAAAATATCATTTATGAATTTATTCTCCCAATAATCCCACAATATTCCATACATTGACCAATACATGATAACCAAGATCATGTCACACCAAGTTCATACTTTACACTTCTCCATCACCACAACATCACAATTATGCCATCAAATTACTTCAATACATCTCACAACAACAAATCGGCCAAAATCCCATAATTTACACTTTTATGGAAATAACAAGTTTAATACCAAAGATAACACCATACATGTTCATATTTTGTCCATACCATGCTCTTTCATCAAAACAACAAGTCATAATTCAAGTTACAATCCCATGGATAACATATCTTTTTAACAAAACCAAAAATGCCATGTCCAACACTTCCAAGCATAACCAACATGACCTACAGAATTTCTCATGCTCA
Source organism: Capsicum rhomboideum (assembly GCA_031232105.1). Classification (NCBI taxonomy): domain Eukaryota; kingdom Viridiplantae; phylum Streptophyta; class Magnoliopsida; order Solanales; family Solanaceae; genus Capsicum; species Capsicum rhomboideum. Next base: position 158,457,309 of record CP124714.1, read on the forward strand.
TAATATGTAAAGTACAAGAATAATCACTTACCCAAGCTTGGAAGATGATGATCTTGCTCCAAAAGTGCCTTAGGGTTTGAAGAGCTAAAAGAGCTCTCTTGAAAATTCTAGAAAATGAGAGAAAGTGATGTGTGTGGCTAATGAATTAAATCTGATTTTTGGCCACCTTTTATAACCCCTTAAAGTCATCCTTAGCTATTAATTTCCATCATTGACAAGTCAAAGCAAGAATGGGTCCTTTTGACCCATTGGGCCTTTCATGTTTTGTTCATTTTTGGTCTCTAATTAGGCCCAATAACCCATATCATCTTGACCCACTAACATCAATGTATAATTCACCATATATATCATGTTTGCATAATTCCATAATGTCACAACAATATTCTCTTACGAGATTCTCATTCGTCACCTCGCTCGCAAAAATAGGAAAGTCTAGTCGCCCTTGGCTTCATTAGACATTTTTGGATCACTATTCATTTTTCATGATTTGATCATGTAAGAGTATGTAGGAATGTATTGAAGTGTTTGAAGCTTTAACAATACTCAAATAACTCCAAAGAACCAAAAGAAACCATCTAAGGATCGTCGTAGAATTGCGTTGCGAAACGAGCCCGGAAAGGTAAAACATTTGTTCCTTGCGCCACTGCTGCAAAACAAGCCAGTGGCGCAAGAAATGCGCCCTCTCTGATCTCAGGGGCTTGCGCCACACCCCCTGAAACAGGGCAGTGGCGCAAGTTTCCATGTCTTGCTGAATTTTTCGGCAATTTTTTCCAACACTTGCGTATCGTCCAACACCTTATCAAAATACTATCAAATACTTACTTAGTGACCTTAATCATCAAGTAAACATGACTCCAAGTCACCAAATGTGGTTAAAATGTGTACGGGGTATGACATAAACGCTTCAAGAAGTCACAAAACACTTCCTATGAAAGGCTCGTCACATGTACACGGCCAAATTTTAATTTTTTTCTCATCTTTACCATTTCCAAATACATACTTATAACTCTCGACACTTAAGTAAACATTATTCACTATCATCAAGTAGGGTTGGGAAGGTACGGGGTGTTACAACATTATACATATTTTATATCTACATTAAAATCTGGAATATATTTCTTTTAATTTAGTTCTTGTGATATTTGATTAAGTACATTTAACCTTTATTATTATCAAAAGTGATTTTAGTCCAATTAATAATAGAAGTTAAAAGATAAATAAGACTCTATTCTTTCTCTTAAGTTTATTTTAATGATTTTTGATTTATTTTTATTATTTTGACTTAAAACAAATGTTTAAAAACTTTTTTTTTTTTACTCAAACACTTTAAAAATACTTAAAAATTATTTTAAATTAAAAACACCTAAAATAAGACAATCCAAAAAGCTCCTAATCTTGCCTCTTGAAGGGTCCCATGAGTTATTGCTATTCATTTCACATTTATAGTAGAGAAAATGCATGAAATCTCCTTAAACTCATCCAAAACTTATTTAGCAATTAACTTTATGGGTAAATATCTTATCCCCTAATTTCATTCAAGTGAATTTGATAACACCCAAACAGCTGACGTGACAAATATGCTAGAGGTAAGCTCTACTTACGCTCTACCTTCACCAAACTCTACTTATGGGACTATACTGGATATGTTGTTGTTGTTGGATGAGCCACAATAGTACTTTCTTCTTCTTTTTTTCTGGTCCAAAAGATTAACTTATGTTAATTAGAAAGTAACTTTAAGTACAAATATAGAAACTGATGCTTAGAACTTGTTCAAGTACAAATACTAAAAATAACACGAGCCAAAGTTCCCTAATCAATATAATGCAAAAATATACCCATTAACAGAGCTCATGAAGAATTCAAGCTGAGACAAAAATACTAGGCGATTTCTTTCATCTGTCCTAGCCTTGGTCAATGAAGTCTCCTGATACTTGTTGCTGATAGGAGGTGACATATATCTTGTTGAATTAGTTGAAGTGCTCAAAAACTGGCCCCGACACCACAGTTATTAAAAAAAAGGTCATAACACAACTACAACCTTAATGCGTCACAAAAACAAAAGTAAAATAGGCATGCAAAATAGTTAATAGTAACATAAGATTTGTAACTACATAATGTAAACCATCATTGGTGATTACACAGAAATGTAGCTTTGTTATGAAAGAAACTAGACTAGTAAATCTAGCATATGCTTGTGAAGTTATGACAACTGATCAGCTGCAATAATTCCTGCCAAATATTGAGTAGAAAAATCTAATAAATATCCGATCAAAATTGACTGATAAAGCTTAAAGCCAGTAGTCAAAGAAAGAGAAACCTTGTTGTTCGCTAGCTCCAAAGCATCTTCAATGTGGAGATATTATTGTAGTCACAAAGAACCAATTTGTGACGTTGGTCAACTGCTGAAAGTAAGCATCTCTAAATGATTGTTTGAGGATTAAAGTGAATATCACTCCCCAAAAGCCAATAATGAATCCACTTGCCACAGATATATAAAACCCAAACGACAGAATATTGTCGTTTTCATCAAGATTGTTGATTCTGTTATGGCATTTTGCGAGTGGTCGACAAGTCCAGCACTTTTAAGTTGGAGAGGTTTGAAAGATGTGGTTCGATGATTGGACCTTCCAAAGAATTTGAATTGACTCTCAATTTCTCAAGCTTTGAAAGTTGTCCCATACTTCGGGGTAACCTCCCTCTGAATTGGTTATTGTTCAAATGCAACTCTCTCAATGCTGAAAATGTTGTTAAGTTTGGCAAAGATCCTGTAATTTGATTCAAAGATAAATCGAGAAATTCGATCTTGGAAGTCTGTCCATAACTTTCTAGGAAAGATCCATTTAGTTGTTTCTCTGGCAGGTACAAACTTTTTAAGGATGAAAATCTGGTGATATCAGGCAATGAACCACTAAGAAGATTGTTTGATAAATGCAATTCTTCAAGTGATTTTTCTGCTTTACCAAACAAGCTCAAAAGTAATTAAGGAAGTGATTGGTTCATTGGATGAGAGATGAGCTGTTGAAATGATTGGATCAGGGAGGTGACAACCTCCTAAATCTAATTTTTCTAGAGAAGGGGACTTACTTATTTGTTGTAACCAATTGACGGTCTCAATATGAACATCATAAAGGTCTAATTCACGTAAAAAAGCAAGGCGAGGAAGCCACTCAAGGTTCTTCGCTACTAGACCGGAGTTCAAGCTCAGGTCAAGTATCTGCAAATGGGTAAGATTTCCAAGAGAGTAAGGATTTCACTTGACAACTTAGCATGTTGAAGATTAAGGTATTCCAGTCTTGGAAAAGAACCAATGAAATCTGGTATTCGACTTCTACCAAAACCATTGTAACCCAGGTCCAGGTACTTTAGATGCTGCAATTCAAGCAGTGGAGGAGTAATATTACCTTTCAAGTATTGATCCTCATGGAACATAGGAGATTGTGGAATACCATGAATATCAAGGACTACAACATGACCTGTTCTATTGCTACACTTCACACCCTTCCAACTGCAACATTCTTTTTTCTCTTCTTCTCTCCCCCATGACGAGAGGATATCATAGTCATCTATCAGACCTTGCTTAAACTGGAGAAGAGCTTGCCTCTCCCTCTCAATGAACAAAGTTTTACGACCCATCCCCTCCCCAACTTGTTCCAACAACATTAAGTCCTATGAACATTGAAAATGCAACATTGAGAAGTAGAAATCTGTCAATTTTCATCTTCTTCTGCAAAGTCAGCCAAGTTTCAGAAGATATATAGGAAGAAAAAAAAAAAAACAATACACTAGTAGTTTAAGATTGCAATCTTAAAGTCGTTTCCGCATAAATGACCAATATATAGCCCTCAAGTCTCAAAGAAAAAACACTCAAGGTTAGACTTGGCCTTGGTACACAAGTTCTTGGAAAATCCATATGAATTAGCATGTTATACAGTAAATTCTAATAATTTAGGTGTTAAGAATGAGAAAATGCCATTGTTTTGGTTGTATACAGAAAATTCTAATAATTTAGGTGTGGTAAGTATGAGACATTGACATCATTTTGGTTGAATTCTAACTCAGTGATTCTTCACTGATTTTTTTAGTTAACTGATTATGACTGCAGTTTTCCATATTGATGATTTGCTAGTTTGATCACAGAAGTCAAATTTGGTAGCATAAAATATAAATTTAAATAGAGGGATTTAGAAGTATCGGAAATAGCCACTCTACCTGACATGGTAGACGTAAGGTCCGCGTACACTCTACCCTCCCCAGACCCCACTTGTGGGACTATACAAGGTATTTCTTCTTTTTTTACCTGGTCCAAAAGATTAACTTATGTTAACTAGAAAGTAACTTTAGAGAGAGGAGTAGAAACTGATGCTAAGAACTTGTAGAAGTGCAATAATCAAAATAACACAAGTTAAAGTTCCCTAATCAATATAGTGCAAAAATAAACCCATTAATAGAGCTCATAAAGAATTCAAGTTTAGACAAAAACACTAGGTGATCTCTTCCATCTATCCTAACCTTGGTGAATAAAGTCATCTGATAACTTTTGCTGGTAGGAGGTGGCAGGTATCCCGTGGAACTAGTCGAGATGCTCGAAAGCTGGCCCGGACACAACGAAAAAAAAAAAAAAGATCATAAAGAAATAGAACTTGTATACTATTCATTGAACAGAGAAATTAACTTGTGACGCTGCTAAGAAGGAATTTTCTTATCGTTTTCTCATAAGTGAGTATAGTCTCTCATAAATTCCACAAACGATTTCTTCCAAAGGCAAAGAAAGAAAACAAAACATATCACAAGGCAACTGCAACCATAAAGCATCAAAAAAACAAATGTAAAACAGGAAGCGATTGGTTCAAATTATTCGATGATAAATAATAAAGGCTTTTTAAGTGACTCAAATCTCCCAAAGATTTGTGCAATCCACCTTCTAGAATATTCTGTTAGGTCAATGACCTCCAGATGTTTCATATACCAAAAGGCTTCAGGGATGGGACCTGCTCAACGGTTAGAAGAGAGATCTGTGAAAGTACCCCTCGTATTCAAATTGAATAACCATCGAAATATTGAAGAGGGAAGAATGTTAAAACGGAGGTTGAGTTTGGAAAGCAAAGGGGAATAGAAATGAGATGTTGAAATGATTGGATCAGGGATGTTAAAACGGTTTCAGTATGAACGTCATAAAGGTCTAGGTCACGTAAAAAATCAAGGTGATGTTGCAATTCACCTGATAAGTTAGCAACCTCAAGATTAAGGTATTCAAGACTTGGAAAAGAACCAAGGAAATCCGGTATTCGACTTCCACCAAAATCATTATAACTAAGGTCCAAGTACTTCAGATGTTGCAATTCAAGCAATGAAAGATTAATACTACCTCTCAAGTTTGAATTAGCCAGTCGAACAAATAAAGACTAAAGTTCGTGGTTAAGTCCTTCTCTTCTATAGCGAATTAGCGATTCAGAATTCCAGCCATTGTCATTGATGACTACGTATCTCTTAAGAATTAAAAAACGTTTTAAAAAATATCATCAATTTGATGACTGATGAGGTATTTTGCTTTCAAAACTGAGGACCCATTCATGATTTTCTTCCACTATAAAATTTCATTGAATCATTGTGGGAAATTCTGTTGAGCCAAAACCCAATTCAATCATCCATTTATAGTTTTAATTTCTTATAATTTGTTTAATTTCCTAATAAAATTGTTTTTTCTTTACTAGGACTATACATAACATATCAAATAAAAAGGAGTATTTCTTTAAAGGTTTCTCACGGGTCAATTGGGTTGCATATTTAGTCCAAATCAATGCGACTTTTAGATGTGAAATGGGTCAAAATGATATGAGTTACTCCCTCTGTCTCAATTTATATGACACACTTTCCTTTTTAGTCAGTCCCAAAAAGAATGACACATTTCTATCTTTGGTAACAATTTAACTTTAAAATACCCACTTTACCCTTAATGAAATAATTTACAACCACACAAATATCTATAACTCATTTTAGACCACAAGTTTCAAAAGTCTTCCTTTATTTCTTAAACTCCGTGTCAAGTCAAAGTACATCACATAAATTGGGACGGAGGGAGTAATAAATAAGCGGGTTTTAACTCGACCAACTTTAACATGCCATATTTTCATGAATTAATTTTGGACCTCTAACCATATGTCATGGCTATCATTAGTGGTAGATCCAACTATACGGTCGTTTTGTAGTACCTAGTGTTTTGCGGTCGAACTCTATATATACATGTGTGAAAAACAAGTATAAATAGAATTAGGTATACATTTTAGAATCCACTCTTTCAACTCAAAGATCCATACTGTCCAAATTCCACCACTATATTTATCGGCAATTGAGGGCGGAGCTATAGTTCTAGCTACGGGTTCGGCCGAACTTAGTGGCTTTGTTAAGAACTCTGTATTTGTGTTTTAAAATTCCAGTTAATATGTGTAAACAATTTATCCAGAGCCCAAAGCTATCTTTTTTATAACCAAAAATTCATAAACTCAAAATTCTAGATCCGCCTTTGCCGATAATGTTAATTAGATTTAGCAGCCTACTCACTGGTTGGAATGTGTTGCTTTTTGTGCATAGTTAAGACAATACTTTGCTATTTTATTACTATGTTCTATGATTCCCATTTGAAATTTGATTCTTATTTTGAAATACTTACAGGATGGAACATAAAAGTTTGTGTTACAATGAGTGTTGCTCAGCTTTTCATTTTGGCAATGTGGGCTGGAATCAGTCAACATCCATCCAAATGAAAAATATGGACAGTGGATTTTGGGAGTGGACTTGCTATGTTCTAAGAGATTTATGACTTTCCTCCATATGCAGGACTAATAGATGCACATGCACCTCGGCATGCCACAACAATTCTTCTAACTTGTATTTGGTGGAGTTTCATCCGAGATGATACAAAGTACCAAACGTTTGACCTAAATAAGAAAGAAAAATAGTGATTTCAACCAGGGGCGGAGCTAGAAGGCAACTTACGGGTTTGGCCAGATTCAGTAGATTTGCCTAAACCTTGTAGTTACGTTATGAAATTCACTAAATATGTACAAGTTTTAAATTTAGCCCTAAGTTCATGAGTTTAAGGTCATTCCGTCTATGAAGGTGCAGCGGAGGAACCGTCCTGTTGAGGAGGCCACAAAGGAGACTGAGGCAGATATGTGCAAGCGCTATCCTCACTTGTTCATTGAATTAGGTAATCTTTTGCTTATCTGTTGCATCGTTTTGGTTAGTTATCATTCGGGGACGAACGAGGTGTAAATTGGTATCTAATGTAACGATCCAAAACGTCATTATGTTGAATTAGAGAGTAAAAGCTCTGCTTTGTTCTTCCCTAGACCAAAATTGTAAAATTCAGGACTAGTCTAGTTTTAGGCGTATTTTGAGTGTGATGTGGTCGAGAAAATCTGGTTGTTATCAGAGGGTAGATTGGTGGTTTTGAGTAGATATTGTGTTAGAGGATGAGTTTAGGAAGTCAAAGAAACTTCTGGTGTGTAAAATGGTTTAGTAGAACTCCAGAGCTGGAAACGGATCCCGAGCTACTAGTTTGGTGTTGCTTCAGCGATAGAAGTTTCGCTGCAGTGACATCGCTGCAGCGGCAGAAGTGTCACCGCAGTGACAGACCATTTTAGCCTAGGTGTCGCTGCAACAATAGATCTGTCGCTGCAGCGACAGATGTGTCACTACAGAGACAAAAACAGAGAAAAATAGCATTTTTATTATCATTATTTCAAAGACTCATTCCAGGTCTAGGTTAAGGAAATTTTGCACCAAATTGGGGGGTTTCCTTCTTTGAGGTAAGGTTCTTTACTCTTCAAACTTGAAATCACTCCTTTAGAGGTTGTTTGATAGGAGGGATAAGGGACAGCTAATCCCGGGATTAATTTTAAGATGAACTTATCCCATATTTTGTTGGGATAAAATTCATGAGATAACTCATCCAGGGACGAGATTGTAGTGCTATTTTTATCCCTTATTGAGGGTGGGATAACTAATCCCAAGATAGCTAATCCCAAGATAACTTGTTTTCCAACCAAACGACCCCTTAAATTGTTAGGGTTGCAAGAATCATGGCCTTAGTTGAAATTTATATTTAGCCCTAAGTTCATGAATTCATAGAAATTAACAGGGAATGATTGTATTTCAGTTGTTATTGATCCTAGGGTGTTAGAAAATATTTCTTATTGTAGAATTCTTCCTTGTAAGCATACAATATGGAGAATTCAAAGAGATTAGTGGGTAGAAAATCCTAGAATGATGATCTAGGTCAAGTTCATAGGTTGAAATTGATGGGTTTAGGTTTATAATGCTTAGTGGTGTGGAATGTTGTGTTGAACTTGTGTATTCGTTGTTTATAGATCAAGAACGGGTAGAAATCAAAAGAAAGGGCAAGACTGTGGTTAAGTAGTGCTTTTGGTCAAGGAATTGAGGTAGGTTATGGTTTAATGATAGTTTGGACTTAATTTGACTCTATGTTTATATGTAATTTGAATGTTTGTGATTAGCCTTCGGGCATTACTTGTGATGGTTTGTTATCATTTTGCATTTGAGCCTCGCATTGAGATTAAACATATGTAGATGGTGATGAGATTGGGATCGTGTAACACCCCGTACTTTTATTACCTCACTTGATACTGTGGGATCATACCTACATAGGTGTTGAGATGCCATGCATATGTGTTTTATAGTGTCATTGGTGAAACATTTGATATCGGACTTAACATGTGCCATTAGACCTTCGTAGGAGGTGTTTTGTGATTTCGTGGAGCATTTGGGTAAGAACTCGTACACATTATAACCTCATTTGGTGACTTTAAGTCATGTTTACTTGATGGTTAAGATCACTAAGTAAGTATTTTGTAGTGTTTTGATAAGGGATTAGACGATACGTAAATGTTGGATAAGTGACCGGAAATTTCAGCAAAATGCTGAAACTTGCGCCACTACCCTGTTTCAGGGGTGTGGCGCAAGCCACCAGCCTACAGAAAATTCAGAGAGGCTGCATTTCCTGCGCCACTACCCTGTTTCAGGGGGTGTGGCGCAAGGAACAAAAGTTTAACCTTTCCGGCGTCGTTTCGTAACGCAATTCTACGACGATTTCTCGATGGTTTCTTTTGGTTCTTTGGAGTTAATTGAGCATTGTTACAACTTCAAACACTTCAATATACTCCTACATACTCCTACATGATCAAATCATGAAATGTGAATAGTGATCCAAAATGTTCAATGAAGCCAAGGGCGACTAGAATTCCAATTTTTGCGATCGAAAGGACGAATGAGAAATTTTTAAAAGAATATTGTCGTGACATTATGGAATTATGTAAACATGAGATATATGGTGAATAATTCATGAAATTGGATGGGTTACATGGGTATGTGTTATTGGGCCCAAAGTTAGGCCCAAAATGGAATTTACAAGAATTGGCCCAAAGGGGCAAAAAGACCCATTCTTCCACTTTGACCTCATTTAATGCCAAGAGTGGCTAGGCATGACTTCAAAAGTCTATAAAAGGAGCACAAAAATCAGATTTTTAAGACAAAGAACACACATGCTTTTTCTCTCTTTTTCTAGACATTTCAAGAAAGTTTCTTTGGGGGCTCTCAAACCCTAAGCCATATTTGGATCAAGATCACCATCTTTCAAGCCTAGGTAAGTGATTCTTATTATGGATTAACATATTATATGCATGGGAGATTATGTATATTATGCTAGTTGTGTTGGCAAGATGATGAATAGTGTATTTTGCCTTTGGTGAAAGATGTGTCATCTTGGTAAATTGAACTTGAATTAGGCCTTGTGCCTTTGATGAAAAAGCATGGTATGGACAAAATATGAACATGTATGGTGTTATTTTTGGTCTAAAACTTGTTCTTGTCTACAAGTGGAAATTATGGGATTTTGGCCGATATGTGTTATGAGTTGAATTAAGGTGCTTTGATGGATTAATTGTGATATGTTATGGATAAGAAAGTGTAAAGGAGAAGTATTGTGGTGAAATGTATTGATTTTCATGTATTGGTCAATGTTGGGAATATTAGGGAATTTTTGGAATAGTAAATGTATCAATGGTTTTATCAAGGGGAAATGGCATGCTTCCGGGCCAATATGTGATTTATTGATGTTACATGCATTTGAAGAGTAGTTGGTGGTTAATGTGAATTTCGTTATGTATTTGTAGAGTGACACATAAAGAAGGAAAGGGATTATTATCTACGCATCTAAGGTTGTATATTCGTATTGCGAATCCAAGGTATGCACGGTTACTTTGTCCGTATCTTTCTACGGCCAATAGTGTTCACATTGACATTTCTCTAGTTCTAGTCCGAAATGTACTAAGGTATCCCATATGCACTTATCTATGGTCATTGTCATATATTTCCTACTCATTGATCAATTGTGAATCTCATTTCTCATATTCATGGTTAATGTTCCGAAAGTTCAAAGAAGGCTATGTTCCAATATTCCAATAATGCCTATACTTGTGTCTCTTGTTCATGGATTATTATCCAATGGTTCCAATGGTATCATGGTGCTAGTTATATTATATTTCTCATTGCTATTTATTCACATGTCCTTCACTTATTGGTCAATGATTCAAAGTTTCCAATAATGTTATGTTCCAAAGTTCCAAAGTGATGGTATGACTATCAAAGTATCAATCTCAAAGTAATGAACAAAGTAATGCAAATGTGGTCAATGATCAAGTACGGGTGGCAAGTCTAGGGGCGTAAGCCTAGCTCGACTCGATCCCGAGATTTGGAATTATGGGTGGCAAGTCTAGGGGCGTAAGCCTAGCTCGACTCGATCCCGATGCATTGATGTATGGGTGGCAAGTCTAGGGGCATAAGCCTAGCTCGACTCGATCCCTACACAATGATATGATATGAAAGACCCACTGATCAGTCGGGGCCCGGGCACATTGTGATATGTAATGACATGTGAGCATTGAGATAAAGAAAGTAATAAAAATAATGAAAGCAATCCACACGGATTCCACAATGCAACATGGTGACTTATTCACAGTGATTATTCATATGTTTTGAGTTCATTGAGATATTCTTGTATTGTACAGTTTCATCTGAGCCTTGCATACTCAGTACTTATTTCGTACTGACCCCTTTTGGGGAATTTACCTTACTTGCTGCAGGCGCAGGTACTAGTAGGCCTCCAGAGTAGGTTACTAGCTGTTGCAGATCTTTGGTGAGCTCCAGTTAATTCGGGGCTTCTCCGAGTCCGAGTGTATATATGTTTTGGTGCTGTACACGTGATATAAAGCGGGGACTTGTCCCGACTTGTAGTTCTTGTTGGTCAATGCACTTGTTAGAGGCTTTTGTAGACTGATGTGGGTGTATAAATGTAGAAGGGATATGTCGATTTTGACTTGGTGGCCTCAACGGCCAAGTTTCGCATATGTGTATATATATATATCATTTTCCATGAATTCCATTGCGGGTATTTAAAGCTATTGTGTGTTTATGGGTTTCTTATGGCATGTATGGGAACAAATAGGGATAAAGCTTGGTTCTCTCGGGCCTTGTCGGCTACGAGTGCCAATCATGCCTCGTTGGGATTCGGGGCGTGACAAAAGTGGTATCAGAGCAGTCGTTCTAAGGGTGTCTACAAAGCCGTGTCTGAGTAGAGTCTTACTTATCGATGTGTTGTGCACCACATTTATAAGTAGGAGGCTACGGGACATTTAGGATGTCGTTTCTTTTCTTCACTTCTAGATCGTGCAATAGAGCCAAAGTTGTAGGTGGACGTATATGTATGCATTGACATTTGTTTTCTTTTGCATAATCAAAATCAGACAAGATAAGAGCAAAGGTAAGCAGGTTGATATGCCTGCCGAAGAAGAAATGAGTAAATGACCACTTGACCAAGCTAGTCAAGGTGGGATTGACATGGAATTTGTTATACGGGTTTCTCTTAGCCAAAAGTAGAGAAGTATCCATAGAACCACCTATAAATGCCACTGAATGAAAATTAAGCAATGGAGAGTATATGTTGACTCAGAGAGTTGTTGTATAAGGTTATGGCAAACTGGCCCAATGATGAGTAATGATGTGTTCACTGGGTCGGACTTGTATGAAGACCCATAGGACTTTATAGACCAAAAAAAAAAAGGGCTCTAGATGTTAAATAGGTGACTGTGTAATGATGTATTTCCAGCTAGTTGAGAGGAATGTAAAACGGTATTCCTTGACTAGTACCTCTCATATGAGGTCCGAAAAGCTTATGTGGATCAATTGCTAAAGCATTGCCAAAGAACTATGGGTGTCAGAAAGTAAATCTTCGGTTTAATTCTGTGGTTAAGTATACTCCAAAAGTGGTAACCATTATGACCGATAGAATGCATCGGTATATGGACAGATGGATTGTACCATTGCGATCTTGAAAAAAAAAAAGATATTGATATAGTCAGATACAGGCTTTTTGCACAGATAATGAAAGCTCAGAGGCAACAGAAAAGAATATGTCGGTTTGGGTTGAATATTTGTTATTGGAGTGGTATGTCGGGCCACAAAATGAGACTTCTCTTGAGCTAGTTACAGGTACCGAACCCGTATTGATTGACCCATATTCAACACTAGCATATGTTATTTTATCAGTTGCTGAAAATACAAATGAACACCAGAATTACGAGTTATGTCACTTGAAGTCTACACATCAGTCGGTGAATCTGTGATAGTTAAAAGAATATATCTTAAGTGCATAGAAATTGTTGTGGTCATGAGACATTAGTTGATCTTATTGAACTGGAAATAGCGGATTTTGATGTTACAAATAAATTGTGCCATAGTAGATTGCTGAAATAAGAAGTTATATTGTCGTTTTCCCCAAAAGAGTGTTCTTGAATGGCAAGGGTTATGTGGGGGCACCAAGAGAAATATTTATTCCTTATCTTATGAAGTAAGGAAAATGATACCCAAAAGGGTACTTATGTCATATGTCACGTGGTAATAGTGAAGGATACTAATGTGGAACCACCAACTCTTTAACCGATTTCGGTGGTAAGTGAATTCCTCGATGTATGAGCTACTATTACTGTGACAGCAGGTACTTAGCCTATGTTTACTTTATATAGTATAGCCCGGTAAAGTTATGGGAATTAGGAAAAAAAAAAAAGACGTTGAAAGACGTAATGAACAAGGGATTCATAAGACCTAGTATGCTCCCTTGTGGTGCATCAGTGTTAATTGTGCAAAAGAAAGACAGTACATCGAGAGTGTGTGTCAATTATTGGCAACCGAATAAGATGACAATTACAAATAAATATTCCCTCCCCAGAGTTGATAATTTGTTTGCTTAGTTATGGTGTTAAAAAAAAAAAAAAGAAGAGAGGTGAAATGAATGGTGAAGTGATGAACGAATGACGACGAAATGGAAAAAACAAAGAAGAAAGAATGATATACCCAAGACACCATTACAAATATGGTATAGTTATTATGAATTCCTAGTATGTCAATTGGACTAGTGAAAGCACCTATAGTTGTTATGGGTGAAATGATTAGGGTGTTCAAAACACTTTTCAGGGTGTGTGTGACCATGTTGGGTGATAGTATTCAATATCACAAGAGGACCATGCATTGTATAGGATGAAGAGATAAAGGTTGTTATACAAGAGATAGAAATGGTAAATAATTGGCTAAGGCCTACGATGCTTACAGAGATCCATCGTTTTTCTTGGGTTGGTTGATTATTATAGGAGAATTGTTGAAGTATTTAATTCTATCCCTACACCCTTAGAAAAGCTTATATACAAGGCAGTCAAGTTCCAGTAGAATGATGCAAATGAGAAGAGTTTCCAAGAGTTGAAAGATAAAGTAACTTCCACACCAGTTTTAAGTGCCTTATGCAATGTATGGTAATGCTTCCGGGATTGGTCTCGGATGTGTGTTGATGCAGCATGGTAGGGTGATAGCATATGCCTCACGACAGTTGCGGCCACATGAGAAAAACTATCCCACACATGATCTTGAATTGGCAGCGGTAGTTTTTGCTTTAAAGATATGACGTCATTATTTATATGGGGTTCATGTTGACATCTATATGGATCACAAAATCTTGCAATATCTTTTTAAGCCAAAGGACTTCAAATCTGAGGTAGTGAAGGTGGCTTGAACTATTAAAAGATTAGAACAATGGTATCTTGTTTCATTTGAAAAAAAAAAAAAAAAAAAAAAAAAAAAGCAATGGGATAGTTGATATATTAAACTGCCAGGCAGTAGAAAGTATGACTGGCCAGCTCACGGAAAAGAAAGGTATAGGTAAGCAATCTATATCAATGAAGCAATAGGGGGTTTTGTTTCTGGGAACTCCGGATGACAGAATTATAGTGTCAAATATGGCGGGATTTTCATTGACATCCGAAATAAAGGAAAAAGCAATATGTAAGTTATAGTTTTAGTTCAATTGAAAAAAAAAAAATGTACAACAGAGTGCGACAAAGGTATTTGAACAAACACAAGGGGGAGTATTTTAATGCCAATGTAAACTGTGTATATTGGGTATAGACGAGTTAAGGAAATGAATTATGACAGAAGAACATCGTTCATGGTATTTTATTCATTCGGAAGCAGCTGAAATATACCATGGGTTAGCAGAGATGTCTTATTAAGGTTACATGAAAAACACATTGTGGAACTTATAGCTCAATGTCCAAGCAGTCATAGATTAACAGTATGACATCAGAGGTCTGTATGTTTTATGCAATGTATTACCCTTTCAGATTGGAAGTGGAACATGAGTGACGTAGATTAATCACAGGGTTACCCCGTACACTGCGAAAGTTGATTCCATATAGGTGATAGTTGACAGGCTCACCGAGCCAGCGTATTTCCTACTAGTTAGGACCACCGATACAGCTGAACATTATACAAAGTTGTATGTTATAGAGATAGTACAATTACATGGGATTCCACTCACTATTATATCCTACAAGAGAGCTCACTTTATTGCACAGTGTTGAGAGTCTTTTCAGTAAAGCATGGGTACACAGGTAGATGTAAGTTACGTCTTGTCATCCTCAGATGGATGGGCAAACAGAACGGATTATATGAACAGTTAAAGATATGCCACGAGTTGTACATTGGACTTTAAAGGTAGTTGAAATGAACATCTACCATGTATTGGAATTGTTTACAGTAAAAGCACCAAAAGGCACCTTACGAAGTTTTATATGAAAGAATATAGATCATCAATTAGATGGGTTACAACTGATGGAATTTGCTTTATACGGGTTAGATTTTGTTCACCAAGTTATAGAGAAGGTGAAAGTAATATAACAACTATACATGGTCCAAGGTCGATACAAATTACATGCCAATATTTGAAAACAAGAGTGGAAATGTGCCATAGATGATTAGGTATTTTAGACAATGTCACCAATGGAGAAAGATATTGAGATTCAGAAGAAAAGAGGAGTTGTCCAAAGATGCAGGCAAATTGCGTATCTATTAACACTAGTCCAAGAACTCTTCCTAGTTCATTCAGTAATTTATATTCGATGCTTTGAAGGTGTGTAGGAGATTATCATGTATTGTTGCCAGTGGAAAGGTACACATTGCAAGAGATTTCACATGTGAAAAGGGTGCTTAATGTTACCTATTGTTAGTCTAGATTGACCAACGAAAGCAACAAGAAATAAAGGAGTAGCCTCCGTAAAGGCAATATTGGAGACATTAGCACATAGAAGAAATTACGAGGGAATCCAAAGAAATAATGGAATCTAAGGTACTTGTAATTGTTGTACATGAAAGAAAAGTTCAAGATACAGAATTGGAGTCATAATAAGTAAGTCTTTACAAGTGTTGTATGTGTATACGATAATGTGAAGGATTCACCTCGACTTAAGTTGTTACAATGAGACAATGTTACTAGCATTCGAGGACGAATGTTTCTAAGGGGGGAAGAATGTAACACCCCGTACTTTTATTACCTCACTTGATACTGTGGGATCATACCTACATAGGTGTTGAGATGCCATGCATATGTGTTTTATAGTGTCATTGGTGAAACATTTGATATCGGACTTAACATGTGCCATTAGACCTTCGTAGGAGGTGTTTTGTGATTTCGTGGAGCATTTGGGTAAGAACTCGTACACATTATAACCTCATTTGGTGACTTTAAGTCATGTTTACTTGATGGTTAAGATCACTAAGTAAGTATTTTGTAGTGTTTTGATAAGGGATTAGATGATACGTAAACGTTAGATAAGTGACCGAAAATTTCAGCAAAATGCTGAAACTTGCGCCACTACCCTGTTTCAGGGGTGTGGCGCAAGCCACCAGCCTACAGAAAATTCAGAGAGGCTGCATTTCCTGCGCCACTACCCTGTTTCAGGGGGTGTGGTGCAAGGAACAAAAGTTTAACCTTTCCGGCGTCGTTTCGTAACGCAATTCTACGACGATTTCTCGATGGTTTCTTTTGGTTCTTTGGAGTTAATTGAGCATTGTTACAACTTCAAACACTTCAATATACTCCTACATACTCCTACATGATCAAATCATGAAATGTGAATAGTGATCCAAAATGTTCAATGAAGCCAAGGGCGACTAGAATTCCAATTTTTGCGATCGAAAGGACGAATGAGAAATTTTTAAAAGAATATTGTCGTGACATTATGGAATTATGTAAACATGAGATATATGGTGAATAATTCATGAAATTGGATGGGTTACATGGGTATGTGTTATTGGGCCCAAAGTTAGGCCCAAAATGGAATTTACAAGAATTGGCCCAAAGGGGCAAAAAGACCCATTCTTCCACTTTGACCTCATTTAATGCCAAGAGTGGCTAGGCATGACTTCAAAAGTCTATAAAAGGAGCACAAAAATCAGATTTTTAAGACAAAGAACACACATGCTTTTTCTCTCTTTTTCTAGACATTTCAAGAAAGTTTCTTTGGGGGCTCTCAAACCCTAAGCCATATTTGGATCAAGATCACCATCTTTCAAGCCTAGGTAAGTGATTCTTATTATGGATTAACATATTATATGCATGGGAGATTATGTATATTATGCTAGTTGTGTTGGCAAGATGATGAATAGTGTATTTTGCCTTTGGTGAAAGATGTGTCATCTTGGTAAATTGAACTTGAATTAGGCCTTGTGCCTTTGATGAAAAAGCATGGTATGGACAAAATATGAACATGTATGGTGTTATTTTTGGTCTAAAACTTGTTCTTGTCTACAAGTGGAAATTATGGGATTTTGGCCGATATGTGTTATGAGTTGAATTAAGGTGCTTTGATGGATTAATTGTGATATGTTATGGATAAGAAAGTGTAAAGGAGAAGTATTGTGGTGAAATGTATTGATTTTCATGTATTGGTCAATGTTGGGAATATTAGGGAATTTTTGGAATAGTAAATGTATCAATGGTTTTATCAAGGGGAAATGGCATGCTTCCGGGCCAATATGTGATTTATTGATGTTACATGCATTTGAAGAGTAGTTGGTGGTTAATGTGAATTTCGTTATGTATTTGTAGAGTGACACATAAAGAAGGAAAGGGATTATTATCTACGCATCTAAGGTTGTATATTCGTATTGCGAATCCAAGGTATGCACGGTTACTTTGTCTGTATCTTTCTACGGCCAATAGTGTTCACATTGACATTTCTCTAGTTCTAGTCCGAAATGTACTAAGGTATCCCATATGCACTTATCTATGGTCATTGTCATATATTTCCTACTCATTGATCAATTGTGAATCTCATTTCTCATATTCATGGTTAATGTTCCGAAAGTTCAAAGAAGGCTATGTTCCAATATTCCAATAATGCCTATACTTGTGTCTCTTGTTCATGGATTATTATCCAATGGTTCCAATGGTATCATGGTGCTAGTTATATTATATTTCTCATTGCTATTTATTCACATGTCCTTCACTTATTGGTCAATGATTCAAAGTTTCCAATAATGTTATGTTCCAAAGTTCCAAAGTGATGGTATGACTATCAAAGTATCAATCTCAAAGTAATGAACAAAGTAATGCAAATGTGGTCAATGATCAAGTACGGGTGGCAAGTCTAGGGGCATAAGCCTAGCTCGACTCGATCCCGAGATTTGGAATTATGGGTGGCAAGTCTAGGGGCGTAAGCCTAGCTCGACTCGATCCCGATGCATTGATGTATGGGTGGCAAGTCTAGGGGCATAAGCCTAGCTCGACTCGATCCCTACACAATGATATGATATGAAAGACCCACTGATCAGTCGGGGCCCGGGCACATTGTGATATGTAATGACATGTGAGCATTGAGATAAAGAAAGTAATAAAAATAATGAAAGCAATCCACACGGATTCCACAATGCAACATGGTGACTTATTCACAGTGATTATTCATATGTTTTGAGTTCATTGAGATATTCTTGTATTGTACAGTTTCATCTGAGTCTTGCATACTCAGTACTTATTTCGTACTGACCCCTTTTGGGGAATTTACCTTACTTGCTGCAGGCGCAGGTACTAGTAGGCCTCCAGAGTAGGTTACTAGCTGTTGCAGATCTTTGGTGAGCTCCAGTTAATTCGGGGCTTCTCCGAGTCCGAGTGTATATATGTTTTGGTGCTGTACACGTGATATAAAGCGGGGACTTGTCCCGACTTGTAGTTCTTGTTGGTCAATGCACTTGTTAGAGGCTTTTGTAGACTGATGTGGGTGTATAAATGTAGAAGGGATATGTCGATTTTGACTTGGTGGCCTCAACGGCCAAGTTTCGCATATGTGTATATATATATATCATTTTCCATGAATTCCATTGCGGGTATTTAAAGCTATTGTGTGTTTATGGGTTTCTTATGGCATGTATGGGAACAAATAGGGATAAAGCTTGGTTCTCTCGGGCCTTGTCGGCTACGAGTTCCAATCATGCCTCGTTGGGATTCGGGGCGTGACAGATCGGGTGTCACGTAGACACTATTATTGGATCGGGTGTCACTCCGATACTGTTATTGGATCAGGTGTCATGCCGACACTGTTATTGGAATGGGTGTCACACCGACACTGGTACATGGACTGAGCTCTTCCCCTGCAAGTCATAGCTGAGCCTGCTGGCCCTAGTTTGTGTGTACATCTTGTATGCATGAAATTATTATTATATTTGCACATATATTGTCTTGATTATTGTTGATTAAATCTGTCTAAGTGTAAATGATGTGTTGGTATGACTTGAGTATTGATATATATGAAGAGACTAGTTGTGATTTCATGAGTTGAAGTGGTTATGACTGTACTTGATTGTCTACTAATTGTAACTTGTGTCTTGATTGCTTCTTACTTGAATTTGACTTGCTTATTTGTATGGTGTTGGGTTAATTCAGTCGATGATGCCTACCAGTATGTAGTTGTTGTACTGATACTACCTGTGTTAGTTCCAGCATTTGAGATGAGACCTCGACTTTAGTTCGTGACTCCATCATTGATTCAAGGGTGAGCACTATGTCCGGGCAACCATTCGATCATATTTACTTTATCCATGTCCTTTATTTTGGGAAAGTTTTATTCCTTTTTATTTAGTATTCTGAATGATGTTTTAGACCTTGTTTTGGATATTTTTAGAGTTCTTGTACGGTGACTTTCTGCACTCGGGGATGTAATAGATTTGAGTTATTCTTCCGTATTTTCAGTTAGTTGGTATTGATGACTATTCAAGATAAATTGTTTTGCTTATAATGGGTTAGCAAGATAAGGGCGTTGAACTTAGAAAGAAAGTAAATGAAAGTTCTTGGTTAATTGGCTAAGGGTTGGGTTAGATGGTTCTCCCACCGTAAAGTTAGGATGGGTGCCACTCATGACCCTTTGGATGGTAATATGACCATGTAGGCAAAAATCGGCAAGTAAGAATACTCGTGCTCTGTTGTCCCTTGAACCATTTACTTGGAAATCACACCTCCCCACCAACACTTCCAATAGCTTGAACTACAATGCAACACCCTAAAAATAATCCTCTCAATCTTTTATGTGTTTAGACCCTTGCCATCTCGGTACTGATTCACACAAAGTGAGCAATGACGTTAGATGAGACTTTCTGATGGCTACCCATATCATGTTCATCACCGCAACTGTGATCGCCAACATACTTGTAGATGCAAAATCTGCTCGAGGATTCCTACTTCCTGGCCTGCAACATTTAGGCACAACTAGGAGATACATATTCCACCTTAAAGTATTTACTACAACTCTTCAACGTAGCAAAATCAAAAGAATTCCTCATCGCTGCTTCATCCAATAATAATTTCAGCTCTTTTTTGTTATTGAATGTTTGTCCTTTATACAAATTAGTTCCATTTGAGAAGGAATGATTGGGTTGTGATCCTGTTTCACACTCTCCACACTCTTATTCAAAACATTCGGGATCTTTCGCATCCATTGGATGATCTTCAATATCCAATGGTTGATCTTCCATATCCATTGGATGATCTTCCATTTTCATTGAATGATAACTCAAGCTCTCATGTTCAACTGAATCATCGTCCTCAACTACTGGTGTGGGGGTGGGGGTGGGGATGAATTCCATAATTCTTTCAGAGACCTCACGATGATATTTATCCTCAATATAGGCCTAGATCCATCGACAGAAACATCCAGCATGTACAAGGCCACATGCCTATCATTCTTTATGAATCTGGGATGTATTTTCCCTTCCCATTCATTATATAACTAATCACTAAGTCATATGGATCGCAAGCTAACTCCTTACTCACTTTTACGCTTGCAACCAAGTCGTCGTATGAACCATTATGACGCAGCACAATGGGCACTGTTACCTTACCAAAAGATTTTCAATTTCACTACTTAGGAGTCTCCTCCCATACTCACATATAGTCACCACTAATAATAACAAATCCTGCAACAGATATTATAGAATTTTACTGGTCGATCCTAGATTAAGGTCTTGGTCTATAACGAATCGATAACTGGCATGATCTCCATACAAAACCATGAATGAAGGAAATCAGTTTCTTATAAATGCTCTTCTGTATATTGGGATGGAGAAATGAATTTACAGTGCATCTGAACTACTGGAATTGATCTTTTAACGAGTTATGCATATGACATATGTGAAGTGATTTTGAAAGCTTGTAACAATGAGGGAAAAATATTTTTTGAAAATATTTGAAAAATAATGTGGTAACAATAGAAGCAATGAGAAAGATTAAGACATTTGTGGAGTGATTTTCAGTTGTGAGAAGACAAAAGTCGCCGGAAAAGCCGCCCGAATCAGAGAAATTTGGTGGGAAAATAGGAGTTTTTATTTTGGCTTTTTGGAGATTATTTTTTTAGAAATAAAAAATCAGATATTTGTTGGATGGGGGGAGAGACTAAAGTGTATTATTGAAGACTTGTGTGCTAGTCTTGTTAGATTTTTAAGTCAAATTGATAACATCATAATTGGTGGACATTTGGGTTAAAAAACAAGACTTGTGTTTATTTGCAGAATTAAGTTGTCGAAGTGGGCATTTGGCCAAGCAGCCCTACAAAGTCAGACTTGCATATTTTTTAATGATAAAGAAGATTTTCTTGAAGATGATTCTTCCTTTTTAGGTCCAAACAGGATAGAAAATATTTTAATATGATCAACATATAGCTTGAAACACTTGAAAAGTTCTTAAAATACTCTCAAGAAAATTTTCTTATAAATAGTTTATTCAAGTTTACAATTGGGGGGGGGGCGGAGGGGGGGAGGTATAATATAACTAAATAAAAGAGAAAAACAAGCAGGATAGCCCAGCAAGTCCAATAGAAAATTATTAGCACCATCTTAAGAGTCATCAAGAAAATCTTGATTTCGCGCTTTATTTTTTCTCCCCTTGACTTCGATTCATCTCAAATATTTCTGTAATGTCCCTGACCTGCAAGTTGCATAATCAAATTTGACATCATAGAAAAAAATAACAACATAATGGAGCACAAAAGCATAATGTTAGAACACATAGTAGCAATTTATCAAAGCATAGTGGTAAGTCTTAACATACTTCTTAGGAGAATTTAGCAAAGATGTAGTTGAAATCCTTCTAATAGGAAGAACAATGTCGTCATTGTTAAGGATCTCTTTAATCTCCGTGTTCAAAGTGCAACGAATAACTCCATTAGTCATCTCAAGAGAAGATGAATCGACCTACACCTTTAATCTTCTCCGGAGATGACTAATGGAAATATCCGTTGCACTTTGATCACGGAGGTTAAACAGATCCCTAACAATGACGACATTGTTCTTCCTGTTAGAAGGGTTACAACTACTTCTGTGCTGAAGTCGCCTAAGAAGTATGTTAAGACTCACCACTATGCTTTTATAAATTACGACTATGGGTTCTAACATTATGCTTTTGTGCTCCATTATGCTGCTGTTTTTTTTCTGTGATGTCTAATTTGATTATTCAACTTGCAGGTCAAGGACATTACAGAAACGTTCGAGATGAATCGAAGTCAAAGGGAGAAGAAATAAAGCGCGAAATCAAGGTTTTTTTTTATGACTCTCAAGATGGTGCTAATAAATTTTCATTGGACTTGCTGAGATATCCTACTTATTTTTCTCTTTTATTTAGCTATATTATATATTTCCCAACCATCACCACCACCACTACCCCCTAGTTTTAAACTTGAATAAACTATTTATAAAAAAAAATAATCTTGAGAGTATTTGAGGAGCTTTCCTAGTGTTTCAAGTTATATGTTGATGATATTAAAATATAATTTTTTTTACCCTGTTTGGACCTAAAAAAGAAGAATCATCTTCAAAAAAATCTTTAAGAATCATCTTCAAAAAAATCTTCTTTATCATAAAAAAATATGCAAGTCTGACTCTAAAAAGTAATATGATTTTTATGTAACATAAAAAAAGAAATTATCTTTTGTATAATAAACACAAAGTTGAATAACCACCCATGAAATTTTGGACTTGGTTTTATCTGTATTTATCAATTTCACATCGACAGAGTTAAATTGAAAATTTTCTTCAGGCCATTAATTAAATGTAGGTGATACTACTTCTTTTGTGCTTAAGATAGAAGTGGTTTAAGAATATATATCTTACCAAATGTGAATACATAAAACCTATAAAAAGAAAAATCTAACCACTCACAATAAATTGTTTTTAGCTTGTAGATTGGAAAAACTAAATTATATCTCATTTATTATATATTGAATTGACCACTAATTCTAAATATGAAAAAAAAAAAATTGAATCTAAGAAAGAAATTAAGTTTAAAAAATTTAATATCGATCGATTTTTCTATTAGACTAGATGCACCAGTTAAAACTGAAATGTTCTTTTAGAGTATGAATTCTAAAGAAAATTAAGTATCTTCACTAAGTAGTTCATTCAAGATTCAAGGAATAAATGAATAGCACATCATCAAATAGAGAAAACAAAATGAAAGAAAAAACTTACGAGTGGATGACTTGATTCAATTCTGAAAAATCCATTAAGAGGATTCATATTGAAATTGAATTCCATCATCTTACCGTCACCAATGTCCTCTTCATTGTTCTGAATGCCTTTCATCTCAGCCGCAATAGGTTGAGTTCCACAAATTGTTGAATGAGAGGACTACTAGAGCATCATATTTATAAGCGCGGCGAGGAACTAGGGTTTTCTAATAAAAATTAGAACAAACTTTGTTAAAATCTAATTTGCTCCCAATTTCAATACAAATATCAAAATTGTATTTTATTTTTTTTACAATTTGAAATAAATGAGCATTTCATATTTTTGGTCCAATAAAAGATGAGAGTAAAAGTTCAATTTTTCTAGTTCACTTGAGATTATACATGTGCATATGAATATTGTATGAAATATTAATGCAATTTTCAGTTAAATTATTATTTTATTTGAAATATTTTCAAATTTTAATTTTTATATTTCAGTTATCATTATCATTTTTTTTATGGGACTGTACTAGAAGTATGCACTTTCTTCATCAATTACTATTTGTTTGGATGAAAAAATTTGAAATAAACAGAAAGAATGAGTCGTTTTTGTTTGCGAGAGCTGCCTTGAAAATGGATCTTTTAATGCGCGAATTCGAATTCAATTGGACCCTAATACAAATATCAAATACTAGCTAAGAAATTAAACAAACAAAGTCTACTCACAAATTGATTTTATGAAATTAGAGCAGGCTCATGTCTTCTAGTAAAACTTTTTTTATTGGGTTAACACACTTCTAAAATAAAATGTATAAGATAAATCAAAAGTTAATTTAAAAATGAGAATCCATGGAATTTCATATATTTTATTGTGAATTGAGAACTCATAGCTTGGATAACCCTAACTTCCAATGAAGGGTACGATTACCTACCCTTATTTAAGAAGATGAAGTTGGAAATTTTATTCTAACATTTTTAGTTGAGATATCAATAGTCTTAACTATTGATTTAATTGATTTATGCTAAGGACAATCATGAGCATCAGTATTATAAAATCGACCATAAAAGAGGTCAGAAAAATTGACATCGCGTGGTCAAAAAGTTAATCTAAGCAATTAGACATTAAACTAAAAATATATACTACTTCATTTAATCATAATCTAGTAATAAATGTGTAAATAAAAGACACAAGCATCTTACTTCTATTGATTTGATGTAAATAATTTTTTATCTTAATTATGAATGCACAAGTAGGAAATAAGATGTGTCATCTCTATGAGTATCACGACCCAATGTCGCAAACCCCGTCACCAGTGGCACCATACTATCCCTCCGGTTGGAGAACCATCTAACCCCAAATATCCAACACCAACACTTAACCTATTTTTAAAGAGAAAGAGCAATTCTATTAACCACCAAATAACTCAAATAATGCTAATAAATAAATAAGTGCGGAAAATACCAAATGTCTAAAATACCTTCAGAAACTGAAAATCAGTGTACCAAAACATCTAACAATACTAAACTACAGGCATAACCCGAAAAAATAGAATAATGAAAATGTCTATGTCCGAAACAAGTGGACCAGAGTAATAAGTGGGACGACTCATGGTTGTGCAGAAGATGAAGCTCACCCTTGAGTCGGAATGGTATCTTATCAAAGTATATGCTCTATACTCAACAAAAAGAAGAGTACAGTAGTATCAGTACAAAGCCACTATGTACTTGTAGGGTCATCGGCCAACCCAAAATAATTAATATAAATATGTAACCAACACTTTGTAAACAAGTACAACCATGTAATACTTAACATTTATACCTTCACTTAGTCTTTCTCAATAATACCAAATAATTCAGACAAGTATAAGACAATACCGACAATCCACCAAGTCAATACCAGGACTAACAACAATAAACTCAACCTTGCCACAATTACCAAACAATTCAATAATGCTTGCCGACTTTCGACTTAATGCATCTGTCACCACATTGGCCTTGTCCGGATGATGCAAAATTGAGATGTCATAATCTTTGATCAACTCCAACAACCTTCTCTGCCTCAGATTCAGGTCTCGTTGAGTAAACACATGCTGTAAATTGTGGTAGTCTGTGCACACCTCACACTTCACCCCATAGAGGTAGTGTCTCCAAATTTTCAAAGCAAATATCATTGCTGCCAGTTCCAATTTGTGGGTGGGGTAGTTCTTCACATACGATTTCAGCTGCCTTGAAGCATAAGCAATTGCATTCTGACCCTGCATCAAAACATCACTTAAACCAGACCGGGAAACATCACAATACACAATGAAATCCTTACCTTCAATAGGCTAGGTAAGAATAGAAGCTGAAGTTAGCAAGGTTTTGAGCTTTTGAAATCTCTCCTCACACTTATCATCCCACATAAAAGCTTCCTCTTTCATAGTCAGGCAATTCATATGCGAAGCAATAGAGGTGAACCCCTTAACAAACCAACGATAGTAACTGGACAACCCCACAAAACTACGAACCTCTATAACATTGGTCGATCTAGACCAATTCTTAACATCTTTAACCTTCTACCTGACTACCATAACCCCTTCCTTAGATACCATATGCCTCAAAAAGAACACTGAAGACAACTAGAATTCACACTTAAAATACTTAGCCTAAAATGGCTTTTCTTTAAGCAATTCCAACACTATACGCAAGTGAGCTTCATGCTCCTCCTTACTCTTTGAATAAAATAGAAAATGGTCAATGAAAACAATAAGAAACGAATCCCAAAATAGCTTGAATACTCCATTCATTAAGATCAAAAAAGTGGATGGATCATTGGTCAAGCCAAAAGACATAACTAAAAACTCGTAATGTCCATAACGAGTTCGGAAGATAGTTTTTGGAATGTCCTCCGCCCTAATCTTAAGTTGATGGTAACCCGACCTAAAATCAATCTTTGAGAACACTACGACTTCCTGCAACTGGCTGAATATGTCATCTATCCTAGGCAAAGGATATTTGTTACGAATAGCACCTTATTCAACTATCGGTAGTCTATGGACATCCTCATACTACCATTCTTCTTTTTCACAAAAAGCATAGGAGCACCCCAAGGCGAAATACTCGGATGAATATAACCCTTCCCCAATAACTCCTGAAATTGGGATTTTAATTCCCTTAAATCTGCTGATGCCATCCTATAAGAAGGGATATATATGGGACGGGTTCCCGGCTCTATGTCTATAGAAAAGTAAAAATCATGATCTGGTGGCATATGATGCCTCGTGGTCTTACGGTACTTTCGACGCTTAAAATAAATGAAGGTTACTAGTACAAAGGCATTTTTATGTGTATATGATGTACTTTGATGATATTTGTAGGTTAATACAGTTCGGAGAAGTAAAGTGCATAAAATGGGACTTAAGAGCATCAGACGAGCCATGCAACGACTGTTGGATTTGACAACGGTCGTCCAATACAACCGTTGGTCGAAGAAGAGAAGGAAAAATATGATGGCCTTCAAACGATGCATCCCACGATCGTCATTAGATACAACGGTCATTAGATTGATCGTGGAAGGGAAGTCTAGAAACAATTAAAGTCCAAGGTGGAACCAACGATAGATTCAACGATTGTCATAGGAAAGGACGAGCTCGTCCTGAGCATCATTCCAGCAAACATCCAAAAGTTGGAAAAAAGGCATCATCCAATCAACGAGCACAAGGAACGATTGTGTGATCTAACCACGATCGTCCTATCCTTCATCTGAGGTGCCGACTCTACAAATCCTATTTTGTTTAAGAGAGGATTCTACTATGTCTATAAATACTTCTAATAGGTTTATTGTTTCAAGTTACATTCTATTTATACTTTTGAGACATATTGTTGTTCTTGCAAGTATAAACATCAATTTTTAGGGTTTTATTCATAATTGAGATTTTTGGGTGTTTCATCATATTCTTTGTAAGTGCATGATTATGCTTTCTTTTCAGAATTATTATTGTATTCTTATAATCATGAGTAGCTAACACAACAACTAGGGTTGTGAGAATAATGATCGATTAACAAAGCAGTGTTCGTAGTACGAGGTGATTCTCAAAGTGTGTTTGTGCATGTATTGTTATTCTCTTTGGTTTGATTGTTTTTTTCACAGTTGCAAACATTAGGACTCGCCTTAACTTTACTCTGGATGAAAGGATGTGTAATGGATAGAAAAAGGAAATAAAAAACAGAAACTTGGAGCTATCAACCTTCAATTAATAGCTTGATTCGATAATACGGAGATGCTAATCTGGGATCCAAGATAGGGATTAGTCGTGCAAAACTCATAAGAAGAGAAAACTTACTCGAGGATAGTTACATAAACAAGTGTGGAAAGTCGTTTAGGTGAACATAACCTATCGATTCTACATGCCAAACACCGGGAGAGATTACGAGCATGAAGAACCTACGGAGTTATGAAGTTATGGGGAACACAATCCTAGTGCTTCTCTCATATTGATTACAAACCCAATAAAATCAGCAATTGTTACTATTTGAAGTCAAAAATCCAAACCCCCACCCCACCCCACCCCACAGGAAATTACTTATTGATTGCTTAGATAGACATATTGATAAAAAATTTGACTTATTCCTCGTGGGATCGACCCCAACTTTGGTTGGGTTCGATATTTGATAGTGACTGCTTTATGCTTTGTTTAGAGGTGTATTTGGGCAAAATCAGCATACCCTAGAGATCATCAAGAAACACCTCTAAGAATTCACATACTACTGAAACCTAAGAAATGGGAGGGACTGCAAAACTATCGTCTCGAAAATGAGCTAGGAACGTCCTACACCCCCATTTGCCTAACTTTTGGGCATGAATAGCTGACATAATTCTCAAAGGAGTAGGCTTAAGAGTACCTTCCCACTATAACCTTTCCATCCCAGGCATAGCTTCAGTGATAGTCTTAGCATAGCAATCAAGAATAGCACGATGAGAAGACAACCAACTCATCCCCAAATTAATATCAAACTCCTTTATATCTAAGCTCACAAAGTCTGCCAAAGTTGTATACCCCATAAACATTACAGGACACGCCCGATAAACCTGATTAACACAACAAAAACCCCAATCGATGTAGACACATACATAGGTGCATCAAGAAATTCATATTTTAAGTTCCAACCTAAGACAAATTTCACAGACACTTAAGAGAAAGCAGACTCGGGATCCAATAACACAGAAGACATACAATCACAGACAAGAATAGTACTTATGATCACATTATTAGAAGCTTCAACTTTTGGACAGGCCAGAACAACATAAAGATGAGCCTTATCACTACCCTGACCACCACCTCTACCATCATGCGAACCACTTTAACCAACCTGTCCTCCACCACAGTTAGCTTGGTAGCCACCCCTTCCAGAAGTATAGCCACCACGCCCACCATGTGGACGACCCCTACCATATCCTCCATCACTACGACCTGTTGGAACTAAAGCACTAGAAGTTGGTTGCTGAGTCAACTGATATGCAAAGAAATAATTAGGAAAAAAACCTCTTAATATGGGCCATTCCCCCATACGCATGGCATCTGATGTCTAAGGCAGGCTGCTGAATTGAAAAATGTTAAAGATGTATAACTATCTATCCGGGAGAGCTGATAACTGACCTCTGTTGGGTCCCCTACGGACTATGAATGGAATGGACAAGAAGAATAAACCATATGAACCATGGACCCTCAAATAAGTGCCACTGAAATGACCTATTTTACAGGCCTTTTTTTCCTCTACCTTCACCTTTTCTTGCTTCTTAACCCATTCCACCTTTTTCACAAACTCCACCACTTCCTGAAAAGTCTTTCTGAATGTGGCTAGTTGCAGTGCAACCACCTGAAGACCTGTATTCATACCCTTCACAAAATACTGGGTCCTCTCCTCTTGTGAAGTAATCAACTGTAGTGCATAGCGAGACAAAGTATGAAATTTGGCCTCATAGGCCGCCACAGACATATCACTCTGCTCAAGTCTCAGGGATTCATCCTTCTTCATATCCCAATAGGTACGAGGAACATACTTCTAGAAGAACACATTTTGGAACTGAGCCTAAGTAAGTGGATGTAAACCAGCCGTACACTCAACAAAAGACCTTCACCATTGTTTGGCCTCTCCCGACAACTAAAATATCACAAACTCCACACCATACCTCTTCATAATGCCCATCTTGTGTATACACTTATGACAGTCAATCAAGAACTCAAATGCATCATCTGACTCAGTACCCTGATACAATGGAGGTTTTTATCTTCATGAACTTACAAAATAGTCCATTCTCATCATTAGTCATCATCAGTCCCAATACCTGTCGTTAAAACACTCTTGTCTTAGAGCCCTCATCCATACGAGGCGCTAATTTAGATCACCAGATACCAATTGGAATCAAGTACTAGCATGAAAGGAAGAAAGAAGTGAAAATTGTTCCTAAAGTCCTATAGCCTCTAGAAGAAAAGTACAGACGTATCTGTACCATTCCACAAAACTCTACTAGACTTGTTCTTGTACGACGAGATCAACGAACCCAGTGTTCTAATACTATCTTTATTACGATCCAACCAGTCATGAGTGGAACCCACCCTAACTCTACTGTGAGAGAACTATCTAACCCCAACCCTTAATCAACTATCACAGACCTTCACCAGTCATTTTCCCCAATTAACAGGTATTTAACTTAATAAACACAATAATAGCAAAACGAGTTCATTACTAACTGATTTAACCTCCAACAACAGAATAGAGTGCGGAAGTATCTCTAATTATTACAACATCCAAGACCCCAAAATCACCGTACAAGAACATTTAAATAGTATCCAAAATAAAGTCTAAAATATTATCCAGAATACTCTATAAAAAAGTGTCATTGTCCCGAAACAAAGGACATAAACAAAGTAGAGAAGATCCAATGGTTGCCGGGACATGGTGCTCACCCTTGAATCAATGTTGAAGTCACGGACTAGAGTTGAGGTATTGTCTCAAACTCTAGAACACGCTCTGCACTCAACTAAAAAAAAAGTATCAATACATCAACTAGTACTGGTAGGCATCATCGATCCAACTCGACACTATACAAATAAGCAAGTGAAATACACGTATTAGCAATCAAAATATAATTTACAATTAGTTGATAACTAAGTACAGTCATAACACTTCATCTCATTAGGATACAGGTAAACAAGTATATCAATTACACTCAAGCAGATTCTTTCAACAATAGTCATCACAAATATAAGTACAAATGAAATGATGATTGCATGCATGCAAGATGTACACACATACTAGAGTCAGCAGGACTCTCAGCTATAACCTGTAGAGGACTAGCTCAGTTCATGTACCAGTACCAGCATGGTACCCAATCCAATAACAGTGTCGGCATGACACCCGATCCATATAACAGTGTCGGCGTGACACCCGATCCATATATCATCTTAATATCATCTCAAAACCAAATGTTCAATGCATGATACAGTCAATAATTACAAGTAATGCCCGAAAGCAAATTACATACATCCCACTCACATATAAGCACAGAGTCACCTTGATTCCTTCTCGAAAACTCTATATAGCCACAAACTTGCCCTTTCTTTAAATTTCGGCTCATTCTTGATCTATAAACAATAATTACACAGGCTTTAACACAAAAATTCACCCTTCGTAAGCATTACGAACTCACATTTATCAAATTAACTCATGAACTTAACCTAGTTCTTCATCTTAGGGTTTTCTACCCTTTAATTTCTTTGAATTCTTCATATTTTATGATTACAAGAAAGAGTTCTACACTAGGAACTGTTTTCTAACATCCTAGGAGCAATTACAACTCAAATCAAGTCATTCCCACCAGTTCATGAACTTAGGGCTAATTTTTCATTCAACCAAGGCTACACCAGGAAATTTTAAATTCACTAAATAATTTTTAGCACTTGAAGTTGTTTTAGGCTTCAGAACTCGTAAAGTTCAAATTATGGGTATACTTCTGTTCTTAATAGGGTTGTATGTCTAAATGGAGTTGATAGGTTTTGACAACTAGAGTTTAATTCCAGCAATGTTACTCCCTTAATCAGAAGTCTCGGATTTGAGCCCCTGAGAATGGAAAAAATTATTGTTGGGAGTCGAGGCCCCAGAAATGGGCCATGTAATGAGCGAATTTGAATGTAATCAAGGCCTCAATATCGGTACCAGACACCATGTGGGAAACCAAAAAAAAATAAAATCCTTGTAATTTGTCTTTAATTATTTGTTAATCTCCTGTTGCAACTTGCAAGAAGAGGAATGCTTTCACAAGAAAATATAGGTTTCATTGATAATTTAAGTTCTACTATGTCTCATGGTTTCTTAATTTGTTGAATGTTAAGGGCTGAAAACATGGTTGTGCTTCATATTCTTGGATGTAAATTCTTGAACTTTGTAAAATGATTATTCAGCTTGTTTAGATATGATTTGTGAAAGATTGAATATGATTTGAACTAGTTCGAAATCAAAATTCAAAGCTGAAATTAATTTGGAAAACGTGAAAGACAACATAGAAGGGTTAAAAAAACCTAATTAGAGAGAAATAAACTCACTTCCAATATAAAAAAGTTCTTTGCGGAAGAATAATCAGTAAATTAAAACACTTTAATACTTCATCTGCTTACCATGTCTATTATTTTACCATGATACTCTTCTTGGGTAAAAATAAAAATTCACCAAAGAGTCTAGTAACTATAGGATTAAAAACAAAGTACCATAATCTTAAAAGTAACCTAAGTCTAGTAACTATAGGATTAAAAACAAAGTACCATAATCTTAAAAGTAACCTAACTACTTAAAAAAAAAAATCTGGTGTACAAAACATTCTGCATTCACATAGGATCGGGAAAAGAGCTGCACCCCAAAGGATGTGATGTAGATAGTCTACCCTAATGGAAAATATTAATGACTGCTTCCACGACTTGAACTGATCATGATCAAGAGGTCATACGGAGACAACTTTAATTACCGTTGCTCTAAGGCTCCCCTCCTAAAATAAACGAAGTAACTAATGGAACAAAACTCAAGAAATTAAGGACATTTGGGACCTCCTTCCTTAGTCTTCCATTTGTTGTAACAAGTACATGTTTCTTTGTTGCCATGAGTTCCAGGAGGGACACACAAGCACTTGGCACAACATTTCTTGTAGAAAAACATGCATGGATTTCTGTGTGATGTTGCTGAACATCTGTAGTTGCACTTTGGCTCACAATCTGTACTCACACAAAAAAGTTACATAAACATCACTATATTATTGTTTTTGGTTCATATTTTTTGTCTTTTAAGATTTTTGCATATTCCGTGAGGAACATTCACAAAGACGAATATAGAATTTTAAGTTTTTGAGTTAACTTCCAAATTATTTATATGTAAGTGAAATTCTTAACATCAATATAAAATTTGAATTAAAATTATTGATTCTGCCAAATCATGATAACATGTATATTGTAGATCCACACCTGAAGATACATGATTTAATAGCTTTTATCATGTAGTTTTTGCTTAAACTATATAGTATCATTTACATTTTACTTAAATGTGTCAGTTTATTAACACTCAACATCAATACATAAGGGTAGATCTAAGGGGGAAAAATAATGAAAGACTTATTATTTCAAAGCAAGAAATAGTTTGAAACGAAAAAGTATGTTTGGCATGAAAGAAATATTTTCTAGAAAATAAGTGATTTTCTTACTTAATTTCTGGTGTTTTGATCAATAGAGTTAGATTTTACTTTTAAAAAAATTGATATTTGGTAAATAAGCAAAAAATATTGTCGTAGATGTTTTTAAATATAATCTAGGCAAAAATATGGGACAAAGTGGTGAGGATGGGTGAGGGGTGGGATAGGGCACGTGGAGGTGGAGGTTGGTCGGGATGTTGGGAGTGGGAAGAGACAATGAGCGTGGAATACCACTTACATCATTTGATTTTCCTATCGCTTTAGGAAAGTTATTTTTAAAATTTTACAAATAAATTGTTTACCAACAAAAAAGATATTTCTCAAAACATTTTGACCAATCAAACGTGAAAAATTTTATTATGTTTAAGGGACAACTATGATATGACAGACAATAATTGTATGAGGTTCCTTTTATATTTTCAGAAAAATGGGCACCAACTTTTAATTTTTTTTCCTTTGGCTCAATTTTTTCATCTCTCCTTGTGCAATTATTATAATTTTTGCTTACCTTACCTTAATATTTTTATATTCATGAAAGGTGTTTCATCCATTAGTATTATATCCCCCCCCCCCCCTCCTTTTACTCATCAGCCGTCCTCCATTTCTCTTCTTTCACCCCTCTTTTTTTTCAAAATAATTTTTCTATGTCCAATTTTTTAAATCAGTTTTTCAGTCATGACATTTTTTTCACTCGATTCTTTTTACAGCATGCATATATTTATCTTCTTTATTTGATAATTGGTTGGCCAATTTTATTTTTTAATTTTTTTTAATTATATTGGAGTTGGTGAAAGAAAAAACGGAAGAGAGAATTATAAGATGAGAAAATCAACACTCACCATGAAGTTAATGTTTAGATAGTCAAACAATTAAGCTACTAAAATCCTTCATTTGGTTAAAAATAGATGCAATATTGTTAGAGACCAAGAAATGTCATAGTTTTATTTATGGTGTTAAAATGTTAAGGAACAAAAATTACGATAAAGTTAATGAAATATTTATAAAGTAGATTATAATAATATCTAAATATAAAATCAATTTTTAAAAACGTATATGTATAACGTTAGGTTGGCTTAGTCTCAAATTGGCTTTATTTAATTAAATCCAAATAAATCAACTATGATTGAATTTTCTTTCAATATCAGACCATTAATCTATTTTTTAGTTAACTTGATTTATCAGTTTGGTGAAATTTGTCGATTTTCTTTTATATATCCCTACTCAGTACAATGATATTTTTATACACTGTACTGTTAATTAATAGAGCCCTCCATACCAAACAGCCCTCCCTCAATCCAAGATGAAGAAAAGGAAAAAATAGTGAAAGCACATACCTTCAGCTCTGAGTTTCTTATTACCCTGCTCAAATGAAGAAGAAAAAAAATGATAAATTAACACAAATTATCAATCAAGATCCTAAATTAATAATTTTAATAATTATTATAGCAATATTATTACCTCAACCACATCGGAAAAAGGTGATCATAAATACTAATAACATTGACAAAAGCAACAACACCCTAGCATTATAAGCCATATTTCTTTAAAGAATACACTATACAATAAGTAATCAAAATAGTTATGCGTGTATATTTATAGGGGGTTTTCTAGCGACAAAAAAAGAGAAAATAATGGCGGTATTTGGGGCAAATCTGCAAAATAATCTATCTTAGAGATAGACAATAAAAACAGTAATAGCGTTAAAAGAGCCCATTTTAACGCTATGACATTTGGTGTGGCAACTCCACCCTTAATCAGAAGTCTCGAGTTCGAGCCTTGGGAATGGAGAAAATTCTGTTGGAAGCGTCACCCCCAGAATGAGCCCTGCAGTGCGCGGTCCGGATTAGTCGGGGCTCCAATGCGGGTACCGGACATCGGATGGGAAACCAAAAAAAAAAAAAAGAGAGCCCATTTTTTTGGTATTTTAGGACCCGTTTGACCATGAAAATCAAAAACGTATTCACTTTATTTGGTATTTTTAAAGTTGAAAATGGAGTTTGAGTTGTGTTTGGCCATAGTATTTTCAAAAATATTTTAGACTTTGGATGTGCTTTTTTTATAAAGTGATAGAAAAATTGAGTGCAAAAAAAGTGAAAACACCTCAAGAGATGTTTTTCAAAAAATTAAAAATTGTGAAAACTTATTCCGAAATACGTTTTTGGTTTTCATGGTCAAACAAGTATTCCAGAATAAAGAGAAACCGTATTCCGGAATATTGTGAATAATATTTATGGCCAAACGCCTACTAATTTTGTTTGGATTGATTGTGTCAACTGTCAACTATTTTAGTTATTCCCTTAGTTCATTTTTCTTTGTCACATTTCACTTATCGAGAGTTAAATTATTTGAACGGTGATCAACATTTTAAGATATATATTTTTACCATATTATATGAGAAAAATTACAACTTTTAGAATTTTTGGTATAGTTTTTGAACATCTAAATATTAAATTAGTCTAATTCAATTTAACTCCAAAGATTATTCAAATTGACTCTCGTGAAGCAAAATGTGATAAGTAAAAGTGAACGGAGAGAGTGTATGTTAGTTGTATCATTTTGTTTTCGAAAAAATAACAGCCCCCCAACCTATTACTAAATTTCCAACTACACACTTCAACTTTACGAGGGTCCTATCAACTCCCCCCCCCCCCCCCCTTTTCCCACCCTTCAAACTATTTAAAACTGAAAGTAGTACCTCCTTAGATGCTTATGTGGCAAGGTGAGTATATTTCACTCTCTTTAAGAGAGTGAGCACCAAAAATAAATTATTAGATTTTTATTTTTAATATTTCTTTTCATTTGTATATGTATTTTTAATTATTCTTTTTTCTTATTTGTTTTCTTTCTTCCTCATAGCAACATAGACCAATTTCCCCACCACTCACCATCCCGCCACCATTGTCGCCGCTACCATCTCCACCAAATTCACCATGGAACTTTAAGATTTCTCTTAATTCTTAAATTTTGATTCTACAATTTGTGTATGGAATTAGAAAATTTTGAAAATCAACTTTCTATTGATATTATTGGAACTGTTAATCATTCTTTTAGATACCAACCCGCAAGATCAATTAGGTTGTCAAATTCTATTCTTTATTCTTCGGAATTCAAATTTGACAATTTTAATCCAAACTCAAAAAGAATTTTGGATTTTCTACGAAACCCACATGTGATTTTGAGGATGGAAATAAAAAAGGAAAGATCAATATCGATCTATGCTTCAGGTAGTAGCATCCATTGCCCCAATTTGAGCAATTTAACAATGTATCCATGGAAATAATCCTAATATCCTTGGCTAGAATTAAAAAAATCCTTGGCTATCTATTTTCGTACATTCAAATTACTCTTTCAAGTAACTCAAAAATAAATATTAGCTCTGTAACTTTGTTTACCCACAAATTTACAATCAAAGAAAGAAATAAAATAAACTCATTTCTTTAAAATAAACTCATTTCTTGTTTTTCTCATGAAAAAAGTTTGTTTTTTTCTTTGATGAATTTGTATTTTCAGCAATACCTATTACTGATTTTTGTTCAGACGCATCACTAGAAAAAGATTCTTAATCAGATTTTTCATAAATTTGGTCTATTTTTGAATTTTCAGCTATTAGTAGAAAAACCTTTGATATTGTTTTAATGTGAAGAAAGGATGAAATTAATTCCGCTTTAAAATAGTCCAGATGAAGTATAGGTGTAAATGGTAATCAAGTGATAGATTGGGAGGGGGAGGGGGGGGGGGAGGGGGGGATTTTGCTATTTTCTCTTTTGTTTCCACCAAAAAGAAAGTGTCATTTTGGTTGCATTTTGGTATTACAGGTAAAACGCATACATAGTGACTTTTCTTTGCTTCTCTCCCAAATTACCTAAAGAAATACACAAAAACTAACTTGTTTTACTAAACTTTTGGGGGGATAAAAACTGCTTAGTTTAGAGTGTTAAGGTGTTCGGCTAAATTTTAGAGAAAATATAGTTGAATAGTATGGAGAACTGTTTTTTTCAGAAGTTGAAAAAAAATTATTTCTTCCTGGAAATATTTTTTGAAAGCTTGAGCAAATATAAATTCTTGTTGTTCTAATATTAATAAAAATTTTAAAATTTATATTACTTAAACACAAATTGCTACTCTGTAAAATTACTTTCTCAAAAAGCCTAAATTTTCATAATCTACTGAAAAGCGTAAACAATATATGAAAACTTTGCTCGCAACCTTTGAATTGAAAATTCTCTAGATATAGGGTTTTTCCGTTATAAAGAAAAATATTTTCTATGAAAAATACTTTTTTGAAAAATATTTTTTAGAAAAAATAAGTGAGTTTCATATTTACTATTTTTTTCAGTATGTAAGCAAAAAATATTTGTATATAATTCAAATAAATACTATGGGAAGTGGAGGTGGGGATAAGAGCGTGCGATGGTTGAGATGGAAGTTAAGAGGGTGAGGTGAAGATGAAGATAAGTTGTCTTGGAGGATGGAGAGGACACACTCACTGAGGGATGCTATTTGTGGAATATGTTTTCTCTACTTTCACTGAGAAGTCATTTTTCTGAATTTGTTTTCCTAAAAAAAATTTTGACTGAATATGAAAAATTTTAAATTAATTTTTCCTCCATACCAGACGCCCCTCATTTTAGCAGACCAAATTTATACGATGCAATATGGTTAGGTCTGATCATATGATAGAAGGGTGAAAATCGTTTGCACCCCCTACTACTCTTTAAAAACCAAACTCTTCCCTCAACTTTGAAAATTAATCATTCTCCCTCCTTTTTTCTAATTGATATTTTTAATGTCTATTTTACCCTTACATTATCAATCTTTATTTATTTTTACTTCTTTAAAATCAATATATATATATATATATTATATAGGGTTTTGCTAACATACTACATGAAGGTAGTATGTTAGCATGCTCCCATTTTTTAATTTTCCTAAAAGCCCTTACTATTTTTTGCCACCTAATTAAAACAAGGCAGCTTTTTGTCTTTTCAATCTCAAAGCCACCCAATTCATTTTCTTCTTCCTCCTGTGACCCAAAAACCCTTTTCTTCTTTGCAATTTCTTTATTTTCGTTACAGTTTTATCAATTTTAACTTCAATCAACTACCTCATTTCTCGTTCTATCTATCAATTTCCTATATGTATTAAATCTCAATAGCTGGATTTTCCTATTGCTAGATTTTAGATAATACAAAATAAGACCGCTGCTAATGGGTTATTATGTTGTTCGAAAGTGGTACTGTTTGGAGGTTAATTGATTAGGTGTAGAAGTTTCTAGCTTGTCAAACTGAAGAATCTAATCAAACATATAGTTTGCAGGATCATTGAATTCATTTTACTAGTCAGACAGTGTAATCACATGTATATATAAATACGAACTACACTGAAATAGCCACAGTCTATGACGCGTACTTGTAACAGAAGTTTGTTCTTAATTTTGGAGAAGAATCTTCAATAGATACTTTCACAAGAACTTGAGAGAGGAAGAAGGAAAAGAATCTTTTGTCTGTTGTTGTTTTTTTTGTTATCTGCAGGAGAAGTTAATCTCCCTTTTATTCAACAGAAGCGACACATCGTTTAAGGAAGAGTCTCATTCTTTTAATTTAAATTAAATATATAACAAATATATATTTATTTTCTATTTCTTATTTAGATGGATCCGGGTTGACCCACATGGGTGACCCGGTCCAATTTCCTTCATCTCCCACTCACACATAGTGGGTCAACTCTCATACTTATTCTGTAACATTCATACTTAACGACTAGACCGTGTGACCAGTGCATACTTCGAGAGGTTCGTTGCTATACATCTGTTAGGAATATACAACATCTCCATCAATGAAACTTAGAGTAGATTATAGTAAGCAGTACCCTATATCATTTATCACATTCATATTTCTCATCATCTCTTTTTCTTAATTTTGAGTTCATCATTATGTATATGTCTCACAGACAGATATAAAGGATGTCAATGAATACAATTAATGTGATAATATCCAATGATCTTCCTCATCTCATGAATCTCTTAATCTCAACGTGATATGCTTTTCCAGAAATGTCCCGTCAGACCGAATCAAGCATGATCTCTTGGCAATATACTAACATAGAAAACACCAAATTGAATCTCAAGAAACTTATTAAAGTCATGAGGGTACAATTGTGGAAAATTACTTATAATTTTCAAGGCTTCACACGATAGCAAGTAAAGACTAAACTTGAATCGCCCTTATGGGTCACATTATGCATACATGGTATGAAACATGTATCACAGTATTGACTCCTTTCCCATGGAGCGTATGTCTTTGATAAATTAAATATTGTGCAGATGATAGTTCAGACAACCCATGTCTAACTTTGTGTTCACAAATCTACTCAATCATTTTATTCTTCAGCACTCACATCTAGCATTAGAAACAGACTAACTCATTTTAATCACATATAATTAAACACAATCTAACAGACAATTCTAATTATAAACTTTCATCTCTCTTTTATCATCACTTCTAACAATAATAAGTTTATAACTGTCTCATCTCTATTTGTCACTTAAACAATAAAGGCAATTGTCTGTGTGAATAGGTCAATCTTTTTGTCTGTTTGACATACTTTTTATCCTTAGAAATTTATGTACGTCACATAAAAACCGATATATGTATATTAACCAACAAGATGGAAAATTAGGCATAAATCAACATTAACTTCGATAAAGTGAATATATATGAACATGATTGGAAAAATAAAAATAAATACATCAGCATCTACGTAAACCCAACGACTTTACATGTCTTTCATAAACATCACATGCTATAGATTTTGTTAAGGAATCTGCTATCATTTGATGCGTAGATATGTATTTCACATTCATTTCTTTTTGTACAATCATGTCTCTTATAAAATTATACTTTATGTCAATATATTTCGAATTTCCATGGTACTTTAGATCCTTTGTGTAGGCTATTGCAGCCTGACTATCACAATTAATTATGACAGGTTCAACAACATTATTATACACACCTAAGTGGACACAAACTGTTTAAGCCAAACAGCTTCTTGCACGGCAGATGAAAGTGCTATGAATTCAGCTTCCATCATAGATAAGGCTATACATGACTGCTTCTTGTTACTCCATGATATGGCGCCATTGTTAATCAAGAAAGCATATCCAGAGGTGGACTTTCTCTCATTTAAATCTCCTCCCCAATCAGCATCAGTGTAGGCTTTGAGTTCCAGATCATTTCGTTGATAACATAAGGAATAGTCGATTATGCCTTTGAGATACCTCAATATTCTTTTAACTGCTTTTCAATGTTGTGGTCCTGGGTCGGATTGATATCTGCTAACTAACCCAACGACATTTTAAATATCAGGTCTAGTACACATCATAGCATACATTAGACTTTCGACTGCTTTGGCATAAGGAACTTTTCTCATTTGTTCCTTCTCTTGTGGAGTCTGAGGGCACATCCTTTGGTTTAAAGCTTCACTTTTAGAAACTGGAGTGTTTATGGGTTTGCAATCCTGCATATTAAAGCGTTCAAGAACTTTCTTAATGTAAGGTTCTTATGAAAGAGATAATAATCTCTTCAAACGATCTCTAGAAATCTTAACTCCAAGAATGTATAACGCTTCACCCATATCTTTTATCTCAAAAGTAAATGATAACCACTCTTTTATTTCTTTTATATACTCGATGTCACTTGAAGCTATAAGTATTTCGTCTACATACAATGATAAGATTACAAACTTATCTTTGGATTTTTTGATGTATACACAATGATCTTCATGAATCATAACGAAACCATACAATATTATTGCATTATGGAAACGTAAGTACCATCTTCTAGAAGATTGTTTAAGGCCATAAATCGACCTTCGAAGTCGACATTTTTTATTTTCTTCGTCTTTTTCCACGAAACCTACAGGTTGTTCCATATAGTTTTCTTCTTTTAGTTCTCCATTGAGAAATGCAGTTTTCACATCCATTTGATGCAATTTAACATCCAACATAGCTGCTAGAGACAAACTTAATCTTATTGAACTAAAGCGTACAACAGGTGAAAATATTTCTTCATAATCAATTCCTCCTGTTGTGTGTACCTTTTAGCTACTAGGCGAGCTTTAAATCTTTCAATACTACCATCTGCCTTACGCTTGATTTTGAGAATCCACATATTTTCAATAGCTTTTCGGCATATAGGTAGATTAACTAATTCCCACACTTGGTTAGATTTCATTGACTCCATTTCCTCTTCCATTGCTTTTAACCATTTTTCTTTAGCAGGGCATGTAAGAGCCTCATTTGTGTTTCTTGGCTCTTCATCATTCAGAGTAACTATAAATGCTTCCTCTTTATCTCAAAACGACGACGGAGAACTTGTGGACGACTTGTTAGTCGAGGTTGAGATTGATAAATTAATTTATCAATTGATAAGTTACTCCCACTAGGATCCATAATATCACTAGGATTTGTGGAAATAGGAATCGATCCATTATCATCAACATGACTCCCACTCAAATCTATTAGAATGTCGGTAGTGAAAGCGGTCTGGTCTGTAGTTTCATAAAGATATAAGTCCTAACCTATCTCGCCCTGCTTAGGAAAATTATTCTCTATGAATGTAACATTACATGACTCAATTTCAGTTACAGTGACATTGTCTTATTCACCTATGAACACATAACCCTTAGACTGTTTAGAGTATCTCATAAAGATACACTTCTTTTTCCTTGGACCAAATTTTTCATATTGGGAAGAAGGGCTATGTATAAAAGTATCACAACCCCAAAGGCTTTAAAATGCTCAAATCGGGCTTTCATTTAGTGCATAACTCATACGGCGTAGTTGTAACTGATTTAGAAGGGACATGATTAAGTACAAACGCAGCAGTGACAACACATCACTCCAATATCTGATAGGCAATTTCGCTTGTGCCATCATTGACCTAACCATTTCTAACAAGGTTCTATTTCATCGTTCCGCAATATCATTTTATTGTGGAGTGTAAGGAGTAGTTAATTGTCCTTGAATTCCTTTTTCATCACACAATCGGTTGAATTCATCAGACAAATACTCTCTTCCTCGATCATTTCTTAGAGCTTTAATTTTTCTATCCAATTGATTCTCAACCAAATTCATAAACTTAATGAAGCAACTCAAAGCTTCAGATTTGTGAGAAATCAGATATACATAACCAAATCGAGTAAAATCATCAATAAAAGTGATGAAGTAAATAGCACCATGTCTTGCCCTTACATTCATTGGACCACAGATGTCAGAATGAATTAATTGCAATGGAGTATCAGTTCTTGTGTCTTTCCCAAATGGTTTTCTTGCAGTTTTTCTGGCTAGACAAGATTCACAAGTAGACAATTCTACTTTATCTATTGTGCCAAGCAAACCTTCTTTAGCTAAGCAATTCATTCTTTATTGACCAATATGGCCAAGCCTAGCATGCCATGTATTTACCTCATTCTCACAATTTGAAGTTGACGTAAACAAG
Organism: Capsicum rhomboideum; assembly: GCA_031232105.1. Taxonomy (NCBI): domain Eukaryota; kingdom Viridiplantae; phylum Streptophyta; class Magnoliopsida; order Solanales; family Solanaceae; genus Capsicum; species Capsicum rhomboideum. The sequence continues at coordinate 158,499,902 of CP124714.1, forward strand.
GAAAAACTAATATTATTATTAGGACTTTGAACAACATCCAATACAAAATATCGATCATAAAAATAACCAGTGCCATATTTTATCTTGGCCAAATACAAATTCATACCATGATCATGAAAGAAAAAATTAAATCATAACTTCATCAACATTCTGACAGAGACTAGATTTCGACGTATTATTGGAGTAAATAGTACATCATGTAGATATAGAGTCCAGCCACCACGCATTTCAAGTTTGTAGGTACCAATCCCTTTTATCTCCTCTCTGGAGTTATTTCCTACAAACATGCATTTGGATCCTTGTGGGATTCGTCGAAAATCTACGAAAGCATCTCTATCTGTCGTTATGTGCTCGGTTGCCGCTGAGTCTACAATCCACATAGGAAGTGATTCAGTTAAAAAAGCAGAACAAGAAACATTTACATCACTATATAAATTAGTAATAAGGTCGTGTACCTTTTTAGGCTCAGGACAATCATGAGCAAAGTGTTCCTTGTTCTCACAGTTGTAGCACTTGAGCTTAGCCATGTTCACCTTTATCTTTTTCTTTGGAGCAGAAACAGTTTCATCTCCTTGTTGATTATTCTTAAGCTTCTTTGAGACTCTTCCTTTCCCCTTCTTTTGAGATAATTCACCACGTTTTCGTTTGTTACTATGTCCATTTTTTGGATCTGAACTAGTCATATACGCATTTGTAGCGGCATTGTCTACTCCAAGGCTCTCTTCCTCGAGTTTCAAATGACGCTTAGCATCTTCCATAGTTTTGATGCTAACATTGTGGGTTAAGTGCATTTTCATGTTTTCCCATCTTTGGGGTAGGGAGCGAATCACAGCTTGGAGTTGTTGCTCTTCGATCAACATATGACCGGCATCTTTCAGTTCACTTACCATATTTGACATATGGCGCAGATGCTTACGCATAGTATGATCAGGATGTTTCTTATAAGTATCAAACTTAATAGTAAGAGCCCTTAACTTAGCAACGGAAGTATGACCAAATTTTTCTTTTAGTTCAAACCACATGTCCTTAGCATTGTCATACTTTTGAAATTCTCTCATGATATCGTTATCCATGCTGCTTAGCAACGTAATGCGAGCAAGAGAATTTTTCTTTTTCCAAACTTGATATGCCTCAAGATCTTTCACATGTTGGGTGGTATCACCATTTTCAAGAAGTGTCATAGACACATTACGAGCTTCAAGAACTTCTTGCTCTTCCAGGACTTGTTGGATTTTCATGCTCCTTATTTCATAATTATCACTGTTGAGCTTATCAACTTTATTAAGCTCGGCAACAATGTTCTTTGCAGCAGTTGACATACTGATTTAAACAATTATAAAGTATTATGAGACAACTATGTACATTATTATAGCCTAAATTCATATACATAATAATTCTTAAAATAATCAACTATGTCAACATTCATTTCACATCAGGTTCAAATTCGAAAGTTCACTAAGTTTCCAATCATCATCCGAATTCTAATATGTCACAAATCTGACACAATCAATCATCTAAGAACCACTTATCTTAAATCACATAAATTCAAGATTAAACAGGCATAAATTCTATAACAAATATAGAAACATTCAATATAAAGTAATGACATAAAGAGCAAAACAATATCATACAAGTACACATACTTATACAAATATATGCCAATAGACAGTTACACGCTACTAAATTATCATCTAAGAATGGACCTATAGTAGTAGTGCAAATCTATATAATAACAGCAAAACTCTTTTTTAAAAAAAATTAGACCTATATTAAGGTCCAAGTCCTCTGTAATATGCCTTGCAGGACATCAATTCTATAATTTTTTCAATTCTCAATTTATCATAGTCTCCAAGTATCCACTTTTGGATTAAAAAAAAACACATTCTCTTCATTTTTTTTTCCGTGAGGGCTAAAAAACAATCTATTGCCTTTAAAAACAAAACTGCCCAAACAAAATTTTGTAGCACCGTAACAATAAACTTGAGACACCAAAAAAAGTTTTGAGAATCTTAAGAAAAACCAAAGAACAATGAAAGAATGAGAATTTATAAGGACCTTTCGGTGCTTTTTGGTTCCCACATATATCAAAAAAATCTCAATCCTTATCTAATGACACAAGAAAAGTTAACAGAGAAAGTTCACCCCAATCTTGCCTCTAAAAAGCATTATCATTTGAAAAGATTACCCACTAAAAACTTCCAACCAAAAAACAATCTTGTTTCACAGTTCATAAAAAAAATATGACCACAAAGAGGTGACGCATACCAAAAGAAAAAACAGCGACTGCGACATACTTTCAACTACGAAAGATATGACTAGGAAGTAAATAAAACCAGGTTCTGATGTCACTGAAGAATCTAATCAAACACATAATTTGCAGGATCATTGAATTCATTTCACTAGTCAGACAGTGTAATCACATGTATATATAAACACGAACTACACCGAAATAGCCACAGTCTATGACGCGTACCTGTAACAGAAGTTTATTCTTGATTTCGGGGAAGAATCTTCGATAGATACTTTCACAAGAACTTGAGAGAGGAAGAAGGAGAAGAATCTTTTGTCTGTTGTTGTTTTTTTCGTTATCAGTACGAGAAGTTAATCTCCCTTTTATTCAACAGAAGCGACACACTGTTTCAGGAAAGTCCTAACGGTTGTGTCTATTCATTCTTTTAATTTAAATTAAATATATAACAAATATATATTTATTTTCTATTTCTTATTTAGATGGATTCGGGTTGACCCACATGGGTGACGCGGTCCAATTTCCTTCACAAACTAAAGGAAATAGAGATGAAACAGTTAATTGGGATTACCAACTTCCTCAGTATATTAGAAAGATTCTAGCAAAACGTCACTAAAAACTACACCAACTTCTCAGTTGTAGCTCAAAAATAACCCAGTTGAAAAATAAAATCTAAACATTTAGGTGAAAGAAATGAGGGAAGAGGTTGGAATGAAGCAACAATCATTAAATTTGAAGACACAACTGGAAAATTTAGACAATGGAGTTTATGGGTGTAATAAGGAAAGAGAAATGAATTGGGGGTATTTGGTGAATTGACAAAAGAGTCCATGCTTTAAATTTGGTGACAATAAAAAGTAAGGACATTTAGGGTTTATTTGGAAAGCCACCTCGTAATTGAAATTGTAATTAGTGGGATAGTAATTACCAGCCTAATAATTACATAGCCTAGTAATTACGATGACATGTTTGTTTGTCACAATATAATTACAAGTGTATTGTTTGGTTGCACAAGTATAATTACATGGTTATATTCAATTTTTAAAATGAAAGTTAATTATCAAAAACTAAAAATTTATATTAGACAAATAAGTGTCTTTATAAATGATATTAAATTAAATATTATATATATATATATATATATATAATCTTTTAAAATATATTAATTAATAAACATATGTTCTTATAAAAAAATAATTGATTTATATTTTTCAAACTAGCATATTTTAATTAAATTAATCATAAAAATATAAAGTACATGATTTTCAAAAACATTATGAAATGCATGTTTGACAAAAGATTAATATTATAAATATAATGTCATAAAATTATTAAAACATTTGACAAAAGATAATCTATCAATTCTAACTAAAAAAATGAATGGTTTACAATGTGAAATATCATGTCAATACTAGTAAAACAAATAAATTGAATTTGAAAATATAACATAAGTTCAAAATTCAAAAGAAAGAAATAATACTCTTATGTCAAATTTCAACATAACGTAAATATGATTCAAAAGAAAAGGAAAACATACGTCTATAACCTTATTCAACAATGAATTCTACTTAATTTAAAAATTAGAATACTAACTAAATTATGCTAAATAAAAAAATAAATATAAAATAAATAAGAAAAAATAGATAATACGAAAAATTACATGGAATTATAAGAAGTAAAGATTGGGAAATGAGAAGGAAATGAAATATAAATAATATAAAATAAAAAATATTTTTAAAAAAATATTAGAATAATAAAAATAGAAAGAATTTAAAATAATAGAAATTTAAAATAAATTAAAATGAAAAAAAATAAAAATAGAAATAAAAGGAAGAAATTAAAAAGTAATCAGCTTGTAATTACACCATGTAATTATCAGCAATTCACAGTTCCTCCCTGTGAATTGGAGAGTATAATTACCCTCTGTTAATTACACCCCATTAGCTGCTGACCAAGTAATTACCTGGTCAACCAAACATGTCAGACAATATAATTACATCCAATTACACCAAATCTAATTACTAAGGTGACTTTTCAAACAGTCCCTTAAGAAAATTAAAAAATGGAGAGGATGCTAACATACTACCTTATGTAGTATGTTAGCTAAAATAAAGAAAGAAAGAAAAGTGAGAAAAATCGATTAAGTATAAGTTGATGTTGTTCTTTAGTGAAACAAAGAATAAAACAAAAAATATAATCAAAATTAATATAATGAAATCTATAATGTGATAACCTTATAAATATATTTCGATACAAGAAATACAAAATAATTAATAAAAATAAAGGTATAACTCATAAAAATTTCTTAAAAGATTATCCATTTATATTGTAAATAAATTTTAAATTACAATTAAAAAAATATTTCATTAATGACAATCACAATTTGTTTATCTATGTAGAAAATAGAGACTATGAGATAAATGAAACTTAAATATGGATGCACACGATAGATACTATATGAATGCAGTGGTTGTTTTATGTATTAAAAAAAGGTCATGTGAACCCGTGGTCATCCAATTAAACTCGATATAGATTACTTGTATAATTTTAAAATACATTAAATATTGTCGAAAGGAACTCATGATTAGAATAGCTTGAGTGGTAAACTGGTTGAGAGCTAGTTGTTGCTTCTTCACGTCAAGGGATAGAGTCCCACTTATTACTCTTGTTAAGATTTTTTTTTCCTAGAGCAGTCTTGTGTCTGCATTGTAATACAGAATACGCAGATTAAAAATGTTATTCTTAAAAAGTAATGGTGTATCTGTCGTTTTGAAAACCTGAAATCGCTTATGAATGCATGTAGTTTTAAAATAACAATCATATAAAAAATATTATTAGATTTTGCAACAAACATATAAAGGGATTATTCTAATTGTAATGTTAATGAACTTAAATAAAAATCTATAAATACATACATTAAAAAAATAATTATATATAATATTTAAAAATGTTACATATATGGAGAATTGAAAATGACAAGGGTAGAATAGACATTGCATAGGATAAAGGAGGAAGAATGATTAATTTTCAAAATTGAGGGACGACTTTGATTTTTAAAGTAAAGTTGGGAGTGAGTTTTATGATAGAAATAGGCATCTCGCACAGATGAACTATCTCCTGAATGTAAATCTAAGCCAATCTCTCGGTGGAAACGGCGATATGGAGGTAACCAGAAGCGTCACCTCGAGCTCATCGACAAAGTTGCAGCTATGGTGGTGCTGATCTCTTGACCTCTCTTCCTGATTTCCTAATTTGTTATGCTTGCTTTTGTTGAACTTTTAGAATTTTTTTGTCTTTTTTTGGGTCGGACCATTTTCGGTTAGGGCATTGTAAACAGTGTAGATTTTGTTACGGCAGCTTATCACGCGAATAATTCTGTTAACGGTTCAACTTATTGGTTATCGGCTTATGTAATAAATCGCTAGCCAACTGATAAGATAACGATTGGTTCGGACGTTCAGTACCGGATAAGCAATTAACAGACAAATATGGGGCGGTGTATCGAATAAATCTAAGAGATTACAAAATATCGAGCTTATGATCCCTCCATTGCGATCACGATTGTGATGTCATACTAGACATGGTTCTCGTTTTCATGTTAGTACAATATGGTTTGAGTATGTTAGAGAGAAGAAAATAGGTGTGTCCGATCCTCCAAAGATAGTGCATTTTTTGAGGATCCATCACGGCTATAACAACATTTTGGAAGTGTGAACAATATAGATTTTAGCTCAGCTTTGGAAGAAGACAAGTAAGCCATGTTCTAAAAAAGGCAATGTCCACTGACATGATAGTAACCAGAATCTGGGAAGACAGATCAAAGGTAAAGAGGAGAAGATTTCTGTCTTGACCATACCCCTTGTGAAATCGTCCCCCTGAGTTACCTGTTTACCTGACGTACAGGACGACTGGCAGGGACCTATGTTCATAAATTTAGGACCTTTGAGCTTTCATGTTGTTAGATGCTGGAAAATCTTATGATAGTGAGTGAGAAAGGAAATTGCTACTGGTAATAGATTGTGCAAGAATCTTAAAACACAATTTACAGCCAATAAAATCTGTATGTATGGAGTGGACAAAGCTCCCATAAACTGATATTCAAACATATATTCAATCCTACTTTAAAAGATAATCCTAACTAGATATTTATAGGATACATAGTGTCTACAACAAACAACTAAAAAACTGTAAAGCTTAATCTGATAGTAGTTGAAATATTGGTAACAGTTGGAGGCAGTTACTTCGTATTTGGCTGACTGGTTCCATGTACAGTTACAGAATCTCTATTTCCCCTTTCACGCTTTCTTTTTATAAAATATGTCTTCAAAGGTGGGGTCGTATCACATGTCAACTCTAAAACTAATAAAAACAGGGCAACTGCATAATTTTTGTATCATAATCATATAATAAGCATCACGGTCCAAACTGCTACAATTGTTTCTCTGGATACCGTAACTAAAACTTATCACAAGATCATTATGTTATATATCTAATAAATCTTCCATCAAGCTATATCACACATGAACACTAACATGCTGTAAAAAAAGTTACATGGTAAAAGGGGGGGAGTGGTACTCATGCCATTACAGCTTGTTGTCAAACACACTAACATTTGCAAGTGATACATAAAAGGATTGATAATCTGCACAACCACTGTTATTCTTGCATTCTATCAACACACACTACACAACAATAACCAGCCACTATGTTTTCAGATTTACATAAATTCGTGTTTCAATCAGTAGCACACCAATTCAATCAATGTACAAGATGCAAAGTAACGCCCACAAAACTACACCTAAACATGGTTATACTCCCTTTTGAACTCATTTTTAAAGATTTTACATTTTGAGTTGCCTATGGAGATAAATAAATCAGATGCAGGAATCAAATAATTGCAAAGCAGAATAGCACCATATGCGGAGGAAATATCTTCTTATGCCAAAATTTTACAAAATTTCTTGAACAAAAGGTAGTAATACTACTGTATGAGCGAAAAACTACTAGGGAAATCTAAAAATGGACATCCCGGTGCACTAAAGCTCCCGCTATGTGCGGGGTCCAGCGAAGGGTCGGACCACAAGGGTCTATTACTACGGAAATTTAAACTCAGACTAAAATAAAAAGTTAGCACTAAACTCCATGTACAGTTTTAACACATTTACTCATTGACTTTGAAGAGAATGCTCAAGCACCAACCTCATACGTCGTGCCAATACATCCAACTCCGCGACTCTTTGTTCCCTCCACCTCTTCTCAAACTCGTCCGAGCTTGCCTCCTTCAAAAAACCACCAAGATTTGATCCTTCTCCAACAACCCCTTTCGTAAAATCACCAAGATTCAATCTTTGTCCAACAACCCCATTTCTAAAACCATCAATATTCCATTCTTCTCCAACAACGCCATTTCTAAAACCATCAATATTCAATCTTTCTCCAACATCGCTATTAGCAACACCATCAAGATTTGATCTTTCTCCAACAACACCAAGATTTGAACTTTCTCCAACAACCCCATTTCTAAAATCACCAAGATTCGATTTTTCTCCAAAAACACCAAGATTCGATCTTTCTCCACCAACGCCATTTGTAAAATCACCAAGATTCGATTTTTCTCCAACAATGCCATTTCCAAAACCACCAACATTCGATCTTTCTCCAACATCCCCATTTCCAACACCATCAATATTCGATCTTTCTCCAACAACGCCACTTCCAAAACCACCATTATTCGATCTTTCTCCAACAACCCCATTTCCAAACTCACCTACATTCGATCTTTCCCCACCAACCCCATTTCTAAACTCCTTCAAACACTCATCAAACACATCCATCACCACTTTTGCAGCAATATCTCCAATACCAATACCACATCCAACTCCAACCCTCACCGGACCATCCAATCGACTAAACTCCACCCGTTTCCCCCCCATCTCCCCTCTATCCAACTCCACATTCACCTCCCTCAACTTCCCATCTCCCTCATCCTCCTCCTCCTCATTCCGGGTCAACCCATCTTGACCCGGAATATTCTCATTCATTGAAACCCCATTTCGGGTCGACCCATACCCGGTTATTCCATCTTGACCCGGCTTCTCAACATTACCCAAAAACCTAACCTTCACACCAACCAAGCCCGATTTTTTCGACTTATCGGAATTAAACGGGGACGTATGAGCAAAATCAGGATGCCATAACTGTTTAGCCAGATCATATAAAGTATGATCATGAGGAGACAACAATGAAATATCGAATCCCTTAACTAAACGTGAAGAAACTACTCGAAACTTCTTACGTAACCTACGAAGTTTCTCAGATAACTGAGATTTCGTATAAGGTTGTGACATGTTGTTGGAAAAACGTGTGTAGAATACGTTAAGGTCACGTGGGAATACGAGATCGTCGGATGAACCGGCAACAAGGCCTTGTAAGAACCGGATCTCGTCCGGTTCGGTCCATATTCGATGGAATTTGAATGGCGGGTTTTTTGGGTCCGAATCCGGTTCACCATCTCCGCCTTCTACGGCGGAGTCTGCGGCGGCGGCGGCGGAGGTAAAGGGGTCGTCCGGTGTTTTGCGTTTGACAGGGAGTTTGGAAGAAGAGGGTAAAAGGGGTGGAGTTATATGAGAAAGGGGAAGGGTGGAGTCCATGGATATATGGAAAAAAAAAAAAAAAAAAGATGATTAAAGTGGTGGCTAAACCATTGAAGATGAGAACGGTGCTATTGTGTTCATGAATTGAGTTAATGAGATTGATTTTGATTTTGATTTTGATTTTGGATTTGATTAATTTTGTGATTTGATTTGATTGGTTGTGGTTTTGGTTTGAGCGTTAGTTTCGGTTTTAGGGTTAAGACCTTGTAAAAAGTGAAAATAAGGATTTTATTAATGTTAGTTAATAATTAATCTAATGAAAAAAACAGTCATGAATAATAATCCGTTATTCTCAAAATAGTGAAGTTTATTTGTGTTGTAAATAATTATTAAGATGATTATTATAGATGTCCATAACTTTTAGGTATAACTCCTCCTTTAAGTGTAGTAATTCCCACACCTCCACTACCTCCTCATTGATCATCCACTCCCCCACCTTCTCATGAATGAATGTCATGTTTATGACACCTCTTGAAGTTCCTTCATGTAATACTATAAATAGAGGTCTTGAGGAATATGTTACACACACTTGAAAGAAAGAAGAAAGTTATCTTATAATATTGTTCATCTTATCTTCTATATTGTTCTTATTATTCTTTACTTGCTATTCTTGTTCTTTATTTTTGATCACGTTATCAGCACGAAGTCTCAAGGTATGATTAAAATCTACTTATTTTTATTTTAGTATGTTATTTTTATCATTGTACATACTTATTACTTACTATTTGATGTCATCCCATGTATCTTGATTCTGAATTTTATTTTTTTTTATTTGATTTATGGTTGCAATAGTGAAACAATAATATTGTCTTTTTGGTTGGCAGGAAGCAACCTAGTACTTTAACATATTTAAATGATTTTGTTTGCTAAGAGAATCCATATATAGGATATTTTATTAATTAAGCTTGTTTTTAACCTTGTGTAAAGATCATAAGTTTTCTTCACTGTATTTCACTATATTTCACTGCAGTCTATATATGTGAACTTTTAGTTTATAAGTTAGCAATAACTAGTTTTTACAAAACTTTTATTAATAACTGATCTTATCATTCTGGTTGTATTTTCACAAAAGTAATTTTTATTTTTCTCTTTCACTAAAAGAATCTTATTTTACATTGATTGATATTTTTGTAATAAAACCTTTGTTACTGTTTTTCCTTATCTAACTTAATATTTTTTTTTATAGTTTTCATCATGTCGAATTTGTCAAAACTTGAATTTGTGGCACTTGATATCTCCGAAAAAAATTACTTGTCATGGGTTCTCGACGCTGAAATCCATCTAGCTGCTAAAGGTCTTGATGCTACCATTACTCAGGATAATGCAGCGTCGAGTCAGGACAAGGCCAAAGCTATGATTTCCTTCGTCATCATCTGGATGAAGGATTGAAGGTTGAATACTTGACAGTGAAAGATCCACTTGAACTGTGGACTGATTTAAAGGGAAGGTATGACCACCTAAAGGCCACGGTATTGTCAAGAGCTCGTTATGAGTGGATGCACTTACGGTTTCAAGATTTTAAAACCGTAGTTGAATATAATTCTGCTGTATTCAGAATTGCTTCCCAATTGAAATTATGTGGGGAAACTATTAATGATGAGGATATGATGGAAAAGACACTTACTACTTTTCATGCCTCAAATGTGATATTGCAGCAGCAATATCGTGAAAAGGGCTTTCAGAAATATTCTGAATTGATTTCATGCCTTCTGGTGGCTGAGCAACATAATGCCCTTTTAATGAAAAATCATGAATCTCGTCCCACTGGAGCAGTTCTATTATCGAAAGCAAATGAGGTAGAAGCACGTGGCCAACCTGAAAGAAGGCAAAATCGGGGTCAAAATAATGTGCGTGGACGTGGCAATATTAGGGGACGATATAATAATCGTCGTGGTGGTGGTACCTATAAAAGGGAGAACCAAATGAGTTCTCAAAACAATCCTTCAAGAGGTGTCTGTCATCGTTGTGGCATGAAAGGTCATTGGAAGAATGAATGCCGGGCACATGAGCATTTTGCTAGGCTTTATCAAAATTCTTTCAAAAGAAAAGAAAATAAGGGTGGTGCCCCTTCTAATGCCCGAATGGAGTCACACTTGACTTTTGAAAATGATGTTGAGGCAGGACCTTCACAAAAATATGATGATGATGCCGAGGCAAATTTGGCTTTGAAAGAAGATGATTTTGATGGTCTTGATGATATTACCCATTTGGAAGATGAAGATTTTTTTGGAGATCAAAACTGAAGTTTTATCAATTTATTGGAGAAATAAATTATGTTGTTTTATTTATGTGTTGTTTTTATTTATTTTTTTAAAAAAAGTATTTAAGTTTTCTTGCAAGGGTTATTAAATTTCACATTTCTTATGATGTATTTTTCTTTTATGAAGATAAATAAAATTTCTCCAATCTTCAATTAGATCCAAGATGAATAATGGAGATATGTGTCTTCTTGATAGTGCTACAACTCACACTATATTAAGAGAAACAAAATATTTCTCTAATTTGATTATGAAAAGGGCCTATGTTAGTACAATATCCGGTAATACAAAATTAATTGAGGGCTCTGGAAGAGCAACCTTATTACTACCTGGGGGAACAATATTGACCATTGATAATGCATTATATTGTAGTAAGTCTCAAAGAAACTTGTTAAGTTTCAAAGTTATTCGGCAAAATGGCTATCATATTGAACTGCAAACGAAGGAAAGGTTGAATATCTTTATATTACTACAATAAAATCAGGAAAAAAGTTTGTACATGAAAAATTACCCGCACTTTCTTCTGGGTTATACCATACAAGAATTGATATGGTTGAATCACATACCGTAGTAAATAAAAGGTTTACAGGTTCTAATGATTTTATCATTTGGCATGACCGGTTGGGTCATCCCGATTTTAATATGATGCGCAGAATTATTGAGAATTCGCATGGGCATAATTTAAAGAATCAAAATATTCTTCAATCAAAAGAATTCTCTTGTGCTGCTTGTTCTCAGGGAAAGTTGGTTATTAAACCATCAGCAACTAAGGTTGGGGTTGAATCCCCTGCATTTCTGGAACGTATACAGGGTGATATATGTGGACCAATTCATCCTTCATGTGGACCTTTTAAATATTATATGGTCTTGATAGATGCATCTACAAGATGGTCACATGTGTGCTTATTATCAACTCGTAATATGGCTTTTGCGAGATTGTTGGCTCAAATAATAAGATTAAAAGCACAATTTTCAAATTATGCAATAAAGACTATCCGTCTTGATAATGCTGGTGAGTTTACATCTCAGTCCTTTAATGATTATTGTATGTCGACTGGGATAAAAGTTAAACATCCGGTTGCTCATGTTCATACTCAAAATGGTCTAGCAGAATCATTGATTAAACGCCTTCAATTGATAGTTAGACCAATGTTAATGAGGACAAAACTTTCTATTTCAATATGGGGGCATGCTATTTTGCATGCAGCAGCACTTGTGCGCATAAGGCCAACCAGTTATCATGAATTCTCCCCATTACAATTGGCTTTTGGTCAGGAGCCAAATATTTCTCATCTTAGAATTTTTGGGTGTGCGGTATATGTTCCAATTGCTCCACCACAACGCACAAAGATGGGTCCCCAAAGAAGGCTGGGAATATATGTTGGGTATGAATCTCCATCTATTATAAAATATTTGGAACCTATGACTGGAGATTTATTTACGGCAAGGTTTGATCCTCGAACAAATCTATGTGAGCAAGAAGTTCAAAAGATGATTTATTTGCAAAATGTTGCAAATCAACTACCAGATGCATTTACTAACCTCCCAAGGGTTACTAAATCTAATATTCCAGCTGCAAATGCTCCAGTTCGAGTTGATGTCCCGGTAGGACAAAGTGTTAATGCAAATGAATCTAGGCCACATTTGAAACGTGGTAGACCAATTGGTTCCAACGATAAAAATCCTCAAAAAAGAAAAGGAATAAATGATCAAAATGATCATGATATGATGACAATTGCTCAAAAAGAGCCTCAAGACATAACAAATGATAAGACCACCGAGGAGGTTCAAATACCTGAAAATAATGGGAATGAAGAAATCTCAATAAGTTATGCCTCGACAAGAAAAAGGTGGAACCGAAATAATATTGTGGTTGACAATATTTTTGCTTACAATGTTGCTACTGAAATAATGCAACAAGATGAGGATTTGGAACCAAAATCTGTCAATGAATGTAGACAGAGAAATGATTGGTTAAAATGGAAGGATGCAATTCAAGCGAAATTGACTTCACTTGAAAAACGTGAAGTTTTCGGACCAATAGTTCGAACACCTGAAGGTGTCAAGCCAGTGGGGTACAAATGGGTTTTTGTGCGAAAATGAAATGAAAAAGGTGAAGTCGTAAGATATAAAGCACGACTTGTGGCACAAGGTTTTTCGCAAAGACCTGGCATTGACTATGCGGAGACATATTCTCCTGTGGTGGATGGAATTACCTTCAGGTACGTAATAAATCTAGCAGTTCATGAAAAGCTTGATATGCGCCTAATGGATGTTGTCACAGCCTATTTGTATGGCTCATTGGATAACGAAATTTTTTTGAAAATCCCAGAAGCATTCAAAGTGCCTGAAGCATATAAAAGTTCACAAGAAACTTGTTCAATAAAGCTTCAGAAATCCTTATACGGATTGAAACAATCAGGGCGGATGTGGTACAATCGTCTTAGTGAATATTTGCTAAAGGAAGGGTACAAAAATGACCCTATTTGCCCTTGTGTTTTTATAAGAAGGTCTGGATCTGAATTTGCTATAATAGTTGTGTATGTTGATGACTTGAATATCATTGGCACTCCTAAACAGCTTTCAAAAACTATTGAGTGTTTGAAGAAAGAATTTGAAATGAAAGATCTGGGAAAAACTAAATTTTGTCTTGGCCTACAGATTGAACATTTGACGAAAGAAATTTTTGTCCATCAATCAACATGTACTGAAAAGGTTTTAAAACAATTTTTCATGGATAAATCACATCCGTTGAGTACCCCAATGGTTGTGAGATCGCTTGAAATAAATAAAGATCCATTTCGACCTCAAGAAAATGATGAAGAGCTTCTTGGTGATGAAACTCCATATCTTAGTGCAATCGGGGCACTAATGTATCTTGCCAATAATACTAGACCAGATATTTGTTTTGCGGTAAGTTTATTGGCAAGATTCAGCTCTTCCCCAACAAAAAGACATTGGAATGGTGTCAAGCATATATTCAGATATCTTAGGGGAACCATTGACTGGGATTATTTTATTCTGATGAATTCAAGTCAGAAATGATTGGCTATGCAGATGCAGGATACTTGTCTGATCCACATAAGGCTCGATCTCATACGGGCTATTTGTTTACATATGGAGGCACAACTATATCATGGCGTTCAATGAAGCAAACATTAGCTGCAACTTCTTCAAATCATGCAGAAATTATTGCCATTCATGAAGCAAGTCGGGAGTGTGTTTGGTTGAGATCAATGACTCAACATATTCAGGAAATGTGTGGATTTTCTTTGAATAAGGATATTCCAACTATATTGTATGAAGACAATGTTGCATGTATAGCTCAGTTGAAGGGAGGTTACATTAAAGGAGACAGAACAAAACACATTTCACCAAAATTCTTTTTCACTCATGATCTTGAGAAGAAAGGTGAAATAGATGTTCAACAAATTCGTTCGATCGATAATTTGGCGGATCTGTTCACTAAAGCATTACCAACCTCAACATTTGAGAAACTGGTATTCAAGATTGGGATGCGTCATCTTCGAGAAATGAAATGATGTTTAAATCAGGGGGAGTAAAGTATGCACTGCACTCTTTTTCCCTTAGCCTAGGTTTTGTCCCAATGGGTTTTCCTGGCAAGGTTTTTAACGAGGCAGCTATCAATGGACATCCAAGGGGGAGTGTTGTAAATAATTATTAAGATGATTATTGTGGATATCCATAAATTTTAGGTATAACTCCTCCTTTAAATGTAGTAATTCCCACACCTCCACTACCTCCTCATTGATCATCTACTCCCCCACCTTCTCATGAGTGAATGTCATGTTTATGACACCTCTTGAAGTTCCTTCATGTAATACTATAAATAGAGGTCTTGAGGAAGATGTTACACACACTTGAAAGAAAGAAGAAAGTTATCTTATAATATTGTTCATCTTATCTTCTATATTGTTCTTTACTTGCTATTCTTGTTCTTTATTTTTGATCAATTTGGACATGAGAAAAATATTCCTCAGGGGTCGTTTGGTTTGAAAATAAATTATTCTGAGATTTTTACTCCATTTTAAATAGTTTATCATAATTTTGATCCTTTTCTATATTCAAAATATATGCATGACATAATTTCTAAGAATAACTTATTTGTTTACAAAAACACTATCCACTTTATTTAGTTTTTTATATTTTCTTTGCAAGTTTTTGTTATTCATTCTTAGAAGTTTTTTATATTTAGCTTTATTTTATTTTATTTTGCGCATTCTCATGATTATGTCGTGTGTTTAAAAATAAAAGTTTTTATTTAGCTTATCTTAAATTTATTAAAGTAAAAAAAGATTTATTGTTTGTCACTTTATTCAAGTACTTACAACTCCTATATTGTAAAATGTTAAAATTATCTTATGTTAATTAAT
This sequence comes from Capsicum rhomboideum, assembly GCA_031232105.1. NCBI lineage: Eukaryota > Viridiplantae > Streptophyta > Magnoliopsida > Solanales > Solanaceae > Capsicum > Capsicum rhomboideum. The sequence continues at coordinate 158,515,455 of CP124714.1, forward strand.
ATATAAAATACAATTAAAAAAGATAGGTGATTGGAAGATCAAATAACTCCATGGACACATCTAACCTCATGTTTCTACGGTAATTGGACCTGAAAGATCCTTGCTAACAATGCAGTCTTACGAGTAAATTGGCTAAAGAATCACTTTTAAAATTTAATTAGGTATATATATAGTCACAAGTTTAAAAGTATTAAGCATATATCTATCTATTATGACACCATCAGTTTCTTTATCTTTTTTTTATCCCAAAATTAACAAAAATATGAAAAAGCTCCCCTCCCTCAATCATCACTATTTAATATCTTATTTATTTTATTTAAAAAAATAAACAATTCCACTATTTATTACTCGTAAAAAAAATTCAGATAGGCACATTTCGATTTAAATCGAAAAACCTGACCGAACTGATTTTTAAAAAAAATTGATTTCATTTTTTCTATTTTTCTGTCAGTTTGAATTTTAATTTTTAAAAATTTAGTTATTCGGTTCAATTTTTGATTTTTCATTATCCTATTTATTTTATTAAAAAAAATAATTCCACCATTTAATACAAGGAAGTCTCCAGTTGGGCACATTTCAATTTGAATTTAAAAAATCAATCGAATCATTTTTTTAAAAAAATTCTATTTCGTTTTTTCTATTTTTTTTCTTCGATTTCGATTTTAATTTTTAAAAATTTGGTTATTCGATTCGATTATTGGTTTTTCAGAATTCAAATTTGATTAACCAAAAAGTAGAATTTTGAAGCTTCAAGTTTTTAACTTTTAAACTTTTAACGATCTTGTGAAATTTGTGATAACATTGTTAAATTTTTCATCTTTATGTGATTTTGGAGCTTCAATTTTTTAACTTTAAATAGTTCTGTGAAATAGGTTTGCTTAATTATTGTCAAATTTATCGTTTTTAGATATTTGGAGCTTCAACTTTTAATATTTCTGTGAAATTATTTGTTGTATTTTTGTAAAATTTCTCACTTTTGTGCATGATATATGAAAGCTCAATCATACAAATTGTGTTTCTCCGATATTAATCAGCGACATCCACATCAATACAATTTAATATCACTTCTACCTAACAAATGTGAAATTCAGTTGATGGGAATTTGTTTCTTTCTTCTTTAATGCTAAATGTTGGAGTGTGTGTTTGTTTAAGAATAGTACTGTTTTACCATTTTTCTGAGTTTAACTGAAATATATTACCTAATTGCTTGAATGTTTGTGAAATCAGATATCAAAAGATCAATTGTCAAAAACTGGTATAATTTCGAAAGCTCAGTTATGATAGAGAAAAGGCTCAATAATATAATATCCAAATCGAATAATCGAACCAAAATTATAAAAATCAAACTGAAACAAAGTTATTTCAGTTTGTCTTCCATTTTCATTATTACCAAATCGAAAATCAAAAAATCGAACCAAACTTCTTAAATCGAACCAACCAAATACCCAGTCTTAGTTATGTTATGAATAATAGGGGAAAATACATTACTTTTCATAAAGAATGATAGACTTGTGAGATTTTATATGCTTGATATTGATGTTGAATTTGCACGACCGGTATACACTAAACAAGATCCTTTGTAATAGATAAGAGCTCCCACATTGTATAATACTTGTCTATGGATAAATATATCCCATACCTTTTAGGCAGTCTACAATCAACTAGGCAAATATATAGAGAATCACAAGAAGATAATTAAAAATGACAATGATTAAACAAATAAAATTAAATTAAGGAATAAACTACATTTCAAACAATATAATGCTACTTATTACACCATATGGGAGTCCACATAAAAAAATAAATTAAACCTTTAATTGTTCTTGTCCATGAATCAGTATATTATAGACCGCAATTGAACATGAGGGTATATGATTAAAAAATGTAATAATTAAATAAATAAAATGAATGGGAAAACAACACTTCAAACATTATAATACTGCTTATTACAATATATTATAGTCCACATAAATTGATTAGGTTGATCAAAAAGGCTTTTGGATGAACAATAGTAGTCTAAACCCGATAAAATGACAAAAAAAGACAATAATTAAATAAATAATAAAAATAAATGGGTAAACATTACTTCAAACATTGTAATAATACTTATTATAATATATTATAGTCCATATAAATTGGTTAGGATGATCAAAAGGGCTTTTGGATGAACAATAACAATACATACCATTTCATTATAATAGTGTTATGCTTTGAGAACATCCGTATATTAATGTTATGATTTGTAATGTCATTACCATGCCGCCACACTACCCACCCCTCCATCCACAGCGACACACTGCATTACTTAACCTCTGCTGTCATGAGTCATCCACTTCAATCAACCATGAAGAACTTAGCACCTCGTATAATCCCCCTTTATCTTCCAATTTACTCCCTTTAACTTCCCATTTCTTCACTAACCCCCTTAATCAAGAAATACCTTTTCTTTTTTACCCAAATATTTTTATTAAAATAATAATAAATGATAATTTTGTTTATTGTAGAATTTTTAACAAAAGGTGAAAAATTCAATTAATATTTTTACGTATATTCATAATTTTTTTTTTGGACCCCACTAAAACCCCACAATCTATTCCTAGAAGATGTAAATCCGCACTAGACAAGTCCCATATAACGAATTCATACTTGAGTCGCAGATGGAGTTGAATTTGATCCTCCTGTCTCTCGAGACCCACCGCCACTCAATCATGCTCTTGCAGGCACACATTCATATTTTCTGATATAATATATAAATTACTACTCTCTACTTATTTATTTTACAATATGATAGGTAATATTAGAATTTAGACCAAAATGAAATGGAGAAAAAAGTACTTCCTCCTCCCCACGGCCACTCCGCCCCTTACCCGCCCTGCATCCCCTCCCCCCCCCCCCCGGCCGCGCCGCGCCCTAAAACCTCAATTCTTGTCTGTCTAAGTTTCAGACAAAAATGAACTTATCACCTCGTATTATCATCCCTCTATCTTCCAATTTACTCCCTTTAACTTCCCATTGCTTCATTCAACCCCCTCAAACTACCCCATATTCAACACATTCACTCCAAACTCAAGATTCCCCCATCATCACTTCTATATGCAATTCCTTACGCAAACGAGAAAACTGGGAGACCTTAACAAAAAAGTTTCAATCTTTACACTTCACTACACCAATTATTCAAGAAATACTCTTACACCTCAAAGAACCTGATGATGCCAAAAATGCCCTCAATTTCTTTCATTGGTCAGCAAAAAATTGTCAAATTCAACATGGGGTTTTCATTTATTGTATTATTATTCATATTCTTGCTAAATCTAAGCTTGTTAAACATGCCAACGTGTTAATTGAATCTGTTTTCAAGATAGAGGAAAATGTGTTGGTGGTTCTTGATTCTTTAATTGGTAGTTATAAGTTAGTTGATTCGTGTCCGTTTGTGTTTGATTTGTTTGTACAATGTTGTGGGAAGTTGAGAATGATAGATAATGTTCTTGATGTTTGTAAATTGTTGGATGAAAATGATTATATGCTAAGTGTTATTAGTTATAATACATTGTTACATGTCGTGGAGAAGTCGGAGAAGAGTTGTATGATTTGGGGTTTGTATGAGTATATGATTAAGAAAAGGGTGTATCCGAATGAAATGACAACTAGAATTATGATTAGTGGTTTGTGTAAAGAAGGGAGGTTAGGGAGATTTTTGGATGTTGTTGAGAAATGTGATGGGAAAAGATGTCGACCTGGGGTTGTTGTGAACACGTGTTTGATATATGGGATGATTGAGGAGGGTAGGATTGAAGACGGGTTAAGATTGATGAAGAGAATGTTGCAAAAGAATATGATACTTGATACGATTTCTTGTTCTTTGATCGTTCTTGCAAAGGTGAAGATGAGAGATTTGGAGTCTGCATGGGGGGTTTATGATGAAATGATTAGGCGAGGTTTTGAAGGGAATGCAGTGGTGTATGATTCATTCATTGAGGCGTATTGTGAGGAGAAGCGGGTAGATGAAGCGATTGAGCTGATGGATGAAATGGAGTGTTTGAATATGAAACCGTTTGGTGAAACATTTGATCATCTGATTAAGGTTTGTTCTGAAGTGGGAAGATTAGAAGAAAGCGTGAAATTTTGTAATAAAATGATAGGAAATGGGATCCTTCCTAGTGTTTTAGCTTTTAACAAACATGTTGTCAAGCTTTGTGAAAACGGAAGTCCAAAGTGTGCTGATAAGTTGTTGACTACTCTGATGGATAAGGGTTTTGTTCCCGATCAAAACATCTATGCTTACCTCATTGCTGGTTATTCCAACATAGGTGACGTTGAGGGAGCACTTAAGCTTTATTATGAAATGCAGTATAGGTCGATCTCTCCTAGTCATTGTATTTTTGATTCATTAATTATTGCTTCGTGTCAATGTGGGAGATTGAAAGAAGCGGACGAGTTTCTCTCTTCAATGATTGGTCAATCCTTGACACCGAGCATTCATGTTTATAAGAAATTGATCGCCAGCCACCTGGAGAAGGGGGATGAAACAAGGGCTCATCAGCTGTACGGACAAACGTTCAGAGATCAACGAGATACAATAGAATAGTTTCTGAGCTTTCTACTTTATTTGCAACAGAATCCAGCTGTATCAATAAGCAGAAAAGAAAGTTGATTCACATTACTTTCTTCGTGATGGTATTGGTGAATGTTTGTTGGAAGGAGGTAACATGGTCTTCTCCCTGTAGTACGACAGTTGGTATCATAGTGGCCGGTAATGTGATTCAGCGCTGTGTTAATAGGTTGGCAAGTGGTAAACAATACTGGTGGATATTTGTTGGCAAGTGCTAACGTCTGTTCTACAACATTATTTCTTGTGAATTAGAAATTTAACCACAACATTGGATGGTGTCTTAAGCTATTATTATACATACTGTCAAAGATGCGAATTTTCTTTTCCCAGCTGTGATATGAATTGTTTATCATCAACCTGATATGCTACTTTCAGGGAGTTTGTCATACTCAAGGTTTCTGATTAAAAACATGCTTTATCTCAACGACGAGCAGCTTCTGTATGAATTTTGAAGCTCGGAAAGAATGATCAAACCTTTGATTTACTATAAGTTGTAAAAGCAAATTGAGAACCAGTCCAGATGTTTTTAAGTAGAAACGGTGGTGAAGGATGAGGGAAATGTATTATTCCATAGGCAATCAAGCTAATCCACAGCTGTTTTCCCCTTAATTGGAGGAAAAAAAGAAGCTGGGGCGCCATGAACTTGATGCAAGCTGGCATATCTCCTTCACTGCTTAAGCTGTCTTCACACTCCTTTTGCAGGTATTTTATTATTTACGCAGATAGATGTTAGATCAAGACAATGACAGGTTTATGTATGGTGTTCCATTAGGGAAAAAAATGTTGGTATATGTGAAAAGAATCAAATTTCAACTATTTATATTGAATTTCCTTCCATGTGTATCTCAACATGTAGTTCCCTCATTTTTCAAATGAATTGGGAACTTTATTCCTGTCAAGTAATGTCACTCAACTGCACTTTATGTATATAAGACAAATGCAATCTTATGAACCTAGCGATTTTTTCGGTCGATAAATGTGTCTTCATGATGTTTTTGACCCAATTCAGTAGCAGAATAGCACGAAGTTAATAAATGGTAGTGGGGATTTCTGAAATTCTGATGATATTGGGCGTGTGCATACCTTGTTAAGGAGTTATGCTTCACATATTATCATTAGTCTCTGTTGAAACTGAACCTCTCTTTTACTGGTTCTTGATTCTTTAATTGGTAGTTATAAGTTAGTTGATTCGTCTCCGTTTGTATTTGATTTTTTTGTACAATGTTGTGGGAAGTTGAGAATGATAGATAAGTTTCTTGATGTTTGTAAATTGTTGGATGAAAATGGTTATATGCTTAGTGTTATTAGTTATAATACATTGTTACATGTCGTGGAGAAGTCGGAGAAGAGTTGTATGGTTTGGGGTTTGTATGAGTATATGATTGAGAAAAGGGTGTATCCGAATGAAATGACAACTAGAATTATGATTAGTGGTTTGTGTAAAGAAGGGAGGTTACAAAGATTTTTGGATGTTGTTGAGAAATGTGATGGGAAAAGATGTCGACCTGGGGTTGTTGTGAACACGTGTTTGATATATGGGATGATTGAGGAGGGTAGAATTGAAGACGGGTTGAGGTTGATGAAGAGAATGTTGCAAAAGAATATGATACTTGATACGATTTCTTGTTCTTTGATCGTTCTTGCGAAGGTGAAGATGAGAGATTTGGAATCTGCATGGGGGGTTTATGATGAAATGATTAGGCGGGGTTTTGAAGGGAATGCAGTGGTGTATGATTCGTTCATTGAGGCGTATTGTGAGGAGAAGCGGGTAGATGAAGCAGTTAAGCTGATGGATGAAATGGAGTGTTTGAATATGAATCCGTTTGGTGAAACATTCAATCATCTGATTAAGGTTTGTTCGGAAGTGGGAAGATTAGAAGAAAGCTTGAAATTTTGTGATAAAATGATAGGAAATGGGCTTCTTCCTAGTTGTTTATCGTTTAACAAACTTGTTGCCAAGCTTTGTGAAAATGGAAGACCAAAGTGTGCTGATAAGTCATTGACTACTCTGATGGATAACGGTTTCGTTCCAGATCAAAGCATCTATGCTTACCTCATTGCCGGTTACTCCAACATAGGTGACGTTGAGGGGGCACTTAAGCTTTATTATGAAATGCAGTGTAGGTCGATCTCTCCTAGTACTTGTATTTTTGATTCATTAATTATTGCTTTGCATCAACGTGGGAGATTGAAAGAAGCGGATGAGTTTCTCTCTTTAATGATTGGTCAATCCTTGACACCAAGCATTCATGTTTATAAGAAATTGATCGCAAGCCACCTGGAGAGGGGCGACGAGACAAGGGCTCATCAGCTGTACAGAAAGACGTTCAGAGATTGACACCATACAATAGAATAGTTTCTGAGCGTTCTACTTTATTTGCAACACAATCGAGCTATATCCTTAAGCAGATTATAAAAAGTTAATTCGTATAACTTTCTTCGTGATGATATTGGTGAATGTTTGTTGGAAGGTGGTAACATGATTTTCTCCTTGTAGTATGACAGTTGGTATCATAATGGTCGGTAATGTGATTCAGCGCTTTGTTAATAGGTTGGCAAGTAGCAACCAATACTGGTGAATGCTTGTCAGCAAGTGGTAACCCTCTTCTGGACAACATTATTTCTTGTGAATTAGAAATTTGACTGCAACACTGGATGGTGTCTACGACATTATTATGCATAATGTCAAAAGATGTGGATTTTTCTTCCAAACTGCAACTTGAATGGTTTATCATGAACCTGAAATGCCACTTTCAGGGAGTTTTTTATACTCAAGGTATCAGATTGAAAACGTGCTTTATCTCAATGAAGAAATGATTCAAACCTTTGATTTACTATAAGCTGTAAAAAGCAAATTGATAACCAGTCCTGATGTTTTTAATTAGAAACGGAGTTAAAGGACAAGGGAAATGTATTACTACTCCATAGTAAATCAAACGAATCCACAGCTGTTTTCCCCTTATTGAAGGAAAAAAGAATGCTGGGAGCACAAAGAACTTGATGCAAGCTGGCATATCTCCTTCACTGCTTAAGGTGTCTTGACACTCCTGTTACAAGTATTTTATTTAAAAAAAAGGGCAGCCCGGTGCACTAAGCTCCCGCTATGCGCAGGGTCCGGGGAAGGGCCCGACCAAAAGGATCTATTGTACGTAGCCTCACCTTACATTTCTACAAGGGGCTGTTTTCAAGGCTTGAACCCGTGACCTCCTGGTCACATGGCAACATCTTTACCAGTTACTCCAAGGCTCCCCTTCCTGTTACAGATATTTTATTATTTAAGCAAATTTTAGTGGCACTCCTTTGTAAACATCCAGAGTTGGATGTTAGAGCAAGACGATGACAGGTTTACGCATAGTAGTCCATTAGGGAATAATTTGTGGCAAATAGAATCAAATTTCAACTAATTTTATTGAAATTCTTTCCATGTGTATCTCAACATGTAGTTCCCTCATTTTACAAATGAATTGGAACTTAATTCCTGTCACGTACTATCACTCAATTGCACTTTGTGTATATAAGACAGATGCAATGTGATGAACCAAGTGATTAGCTCCACAATTTCGACCGATAGATGTGTTTTCAAGATGTTCTTGACCGAATTCAGTAGCAGAAGAGCACAAAGTTAATAATTGGTAGTAGGGATTTCTGAAATTCTGATGATATTGGGTGTGTATGTACCTTGTTAAGGAGTTCTACTTCATATATTATCATTAGTCTCTGTTGAAACTGAACCTTTTCTTCTCTTTTGATTCGCTTGGACTCATCTTCTATGGCTTTATCAGCTTCTCAATTTTCTTCATAAGAATCTAGGAACACCAGTAAAATTTAATAAACACTAGAGCAAGTTTATATTTCTGTCTTAAGAACATCCCGGTCTAAAGGGCAAGTGTGATACCCCTGATGAAGGGGGGATGATGAGGGAAGGTCAACCCGGGCTAGTAGGTTTCTGTGCTGGCAAGCTTTTGAAGATGTGATGCGCATGACACCTTAGGCGAATCCCACATTGGTATGAGAGATGAAAGTGAAGAACTTTATAATGCATAACTCAGGTTCACATAGTTGGCGTGTTTTTGGGGCTTGATGTGTTGTAGCCTGGAAGACAAATCAAGCCAAAGAAGTTATTCAATTCTGCTTTTCTAAATTATTATGCCATACTGCCCAAAGAGGACAATACATGACATGGACTAGGGCTGTGACAGCAAGGGATTTTTATGGTGAAAAGCCTCACAGGACTTCCTTAAAGACAACAATTTTCGAAGCTTGTCATGCAAAACCCTGATGCTATATTGCTGTTATTACTCTCTGTTTCCAACATTCTTATTGTCTTCATGATCACCACCTTTAATCTTTGATTTTCTGAGAGTCAATTTTCATTAATATGGTGTGTCGGTATAGTTTTTCAATTTTTTCATGTTTGGTTGGTCCAAATATTGTGGAAAACATTTTCTCTGGGATAACAAGTTCATTAAACATAAGGAAATAACTTTCCTAACTAGAGTAGGGAAAATAAGTTCCATAAATGGCATTCCAAGTTCATTGTCTCTTCCCCACCCTCCAATGCCCCTAACCCCCACCCTTTGACCCCCTCCCCCCTGCTAACCCCGACGCCTAACTCCTCACCCCACCCAAACCCCCATAGTGTTTTCCTAGATTACATACGAGTGCTCTTAGGCTAATATTCTTTTGCTTACTTACCAAACACTAGAAAATAAATAAGAAAATCAATTATTTTCCATCCCCACAACATAGGTAATGTCAGGTCTAGCGATAGTAACATTTTCCTTCCATACCAAACACCCTATGTGGAGTATTTACTTCTGCTTTTTCTGTCTTAGTTCGGGTAGTCCATGAACTCTTTTTCATCAAAGTATCTCCATAGCCAGCTTTCTTTCGGTAATCATTCACTTGTGTAACTTCAGCTTATCCTTAACTAGGAATATTAGGTAGATTAGTGGAAAGGATTTTAGGGTGGTCTAAGAACAGAATGATAGCTGAAAAATCAAGTCTCCTTGACTTATGCTTCTACCTTGGTTTCTGATATGGCTAGTTTCTCCAACTCTTTGCATGTTTAATTTACAATGCACAAAATTGTTTCTAAGCTATGTTGCTTGAATTCTTCAAGAAATACCAACAGGTTTGACCCGCAAGGGTGACCGGGTTGGTTGAGCAGGTGATCTCCTAAATGAGGGGTCTCAAGTTCAAAACCATCTGCATGCTTTCTTGGACGAGCTTTGCCTAGTGCGGTTTACCTATCCTGTGTGATTTGCGAGCCATCATATTTGAGCAGGGTTTACTTTGTGCACACCTGAACGGTAGAGGCTACGGATTCCCTTGTCAACAACAAAAGAAAAAAAAATACTAACAAGTATGTGTCGGATCCTCCAAAACATAGTGCATTTTTAGAGTATTCGAAACGGTTGTGGTCAACTTCCCATCTTTTTTTTGAGTGTTCTTATTTTGCATGTATATGAAGTGGATTAGATGGATCAAATTGTAAAGGGTAGTGTAACGCCCCACACTTTCGGGCTAGAATTTGAACTGTCCTTCATACGTATAAAGATTCGAACCCAATAATTTCTATTTAGATATAACTGTGAAGATCAATTCTTTAGTGTGCGAACATCTTTGTAGATGAATTGAGGTCATAGATATCTCCTAACTCAAAATTGAGTTGAGAACTTTCCTACCGATTGAGTTTTAGTAGACGTTCTTACTTGGGTCAATTTCCAACGATCATTACTCCTAGAATATAATGAGTTAGGTGCCCTAGTACCTATCAAATTAAAGGTTTTTGAGTCTTCTTTCCAACGCCAACGACCGTTCGTCAATTCGAGTTCGGAGTAAAAACTTATGGGCGTTTTAGTGAGACACTGTCCAAGGTACGCGACAAGCCATGCGAGGCACAGCTGGTGCCGCGCGATTGGCCTTGCGGAGCACAGGGTGGTGCTGCATGATGAAGGGTACGGCGCACACCCCCTCCCCCGATGTTATATTTTTTCAATTTTCATTTTTTTTAAGGGTACAAACGTCCTTTCCCTTTAGAAACCGTCCCCCAACCCTTCTAAAACGTTTCCCACTTCACTATTTACCCTAATAGGATTAAAAGAAGCCTCTCAAATCCTCTCAAAGTTTCAAACAATCAAGCACCAAGAAAACTCAAGCTAGGGCTCCAAATCCAAAGGATTCTTCTCCATAGTTCATCTCCGAGATACGTAAGAGCAACACTTTCGTGATGAACTCTGTTCTTTCCCACAATTGAGTCTAGTTCCATGTTAAGTTCATGATTTAAAATTAGGATTTCGAGATTTAATATCTCTAAGTATTGTTCTTGATTTTGATAAAAGTTCTTGAATATGTAAAGCTAACCCTTTGTGTGGGAACCCATTCTCCCCACACCCAAGTTATACTTTTGTTTAAGCCATGGATCTCGTTAGGGTTTTTAAGAGTTGAAATCCTTTAGTTTAATTCTTGGTCTCTTGATGATATTCATTGAATATTCTTTGGATTTTAGTAGTAATTGCATGAGTTTGTAGTCCTTCCTTTGGATTTGATTCCTTATACACGTCCCTTGAGTCTTCAAGCAAAGTTTATGAATTTCATTAAAGTTATCGAGAAATCTAGTTTATGACTTATTAGATTATTTATGACATCCATAAAAATTGATTTAAAGTTTTCAAGTATATATTCATGAAAAGTTTGCAAAGAATCTTTATGATATGATCACGTCTTGAATAGGTTGTCGTATCTTGAAAAGTTAAAGTTAAGAAAAGTTAAAGAGATCTTGAGTCAAGGCTCACAAAGACAGATATGTTCATGATAAGATATTTTGAGCCAAGCATGCATTTTTAAGACTATATTATGAGCAACCAGTATATTTTGAGAGGATTATTTAGCACCGAGATGGGTGTGAGTCTGAGATCACATACACCAGAACCACATTGCCATCGTGGACATTTGGGCTAAGTTTTGGATCCATATGTTATGTTTTGTCTTATACCCTGACAAGGTAGAAGACAACTCTTCTCAATGTGGGCAAGACATTGGACTCCATGTTGCTCACATGGTTTATGTTGACTAAGAGAAACTCCCCAAAGAAAACTTACTTATTTTAAGAGAATGTATGATTGGCCGAGGCCACTAGTTTAAAGAGAGTTTTAATGAAGTATTGTTTTCAAGTTTTGTTCAGACTTCAGTCATTTATTTTCTAGTCTTAGTTTTAGTTTGATGAATTGTATTAAAGTTGTTTTATTACAATATTGTGATTAATTATTTTTGGGCTTACATTTCATGAGTTTACTATTCAAGTTTTTACATGCTTTCAATGTTCTTAAATAACTTATTCATTGCACTACTTTAGTCCCGACAGCTTTGCAAGAAAAGGTCAGTAAGTCTTTTGTTCCATATCTCCTTACCCATGTCATATGTTATGATTTAATTCAAAAGTTTATTCAGTTTCAGTTTTCATTCCGCTATTATGTACCAATACATTCAAATTGATGCTGTTTTTGCGCTACATCATTGGACGATGTAGTGCCCAACTTTCAGATATGCAGGTTCGTGTACAGACTCTTCAGTAGGTTATGATATCAGCTTGAGGGAGTTCTCATTCTTCTGAGGACTTATCAATATCCCAGTCACTAGTTTCTTTTGTTACCCAAAGGTTGGCATATTCATAATGTAGTAGAGGCTTCATAGACATAGTCAAGTCAATTCAGTTGAAACCAGTTTTAAATATTTGTAATGTTTCAGTTAATAAGATTTCATAGTGTTTTCGTTTCTTTTTATTTACAAAAGTTAGCCCATATTTTCAGCTTCCGCATTTTATTGAAAGTTCAGTTTTATTAGTTGCATGCCAGGCCAAGTGGTTCTCTCGGGCCATTCGTGGTTTCTGGTGCCGGTTATGTCCAGGATGGAGGCTCGGGGCGTGACAAGCTTGGTATCAGAGCACAGAGTTCAAGTGTCCTAGGGAGTCTATGAAGCCATGTCGGTAGGATCTTGTTTATGGTTGTGAGGGCCCCATTTTTATAAATGAGGGACTACAGGCATTTAAGAAAAGTTTCTCATTTTCTCTTACTCTAGATCGTATACTAAAGTTATCACCTATGAAAACTTGTACAAGTTCGTGCGTTGCTTCATGTTCCTCCAACTACGCCTCATCTTTGTGATGGTAGAGGTAGTAAAGCTCATTCTCCTATCAAAGTGGTTCCTCAAATAGAGTCAACAGGAGGTTCAGAAACTGTACAAGGGATTTAGAGGAGCCCATTAGTGCATTCATGTTCTTTGATTTGAAAGATTGCACTTTTGTCCTTATGAATCGTGCATTAGAGTCAGAATAAGATGAGTATCCAAACCATTCTCTAAGCTTTGTTTTAGATGGTACATTTTAGGGAGAAGAGAGTATGTGTTTAGATTTGCAGTAGCATTGTAACTCGAGGATAGTGTGAGTGCTGGGGTAATATGTTCTTAAGTATTGGTTGAAGTGTAGTAAGTGTGGTGCAAATTTTATGGTTGTATTTAGAGGAGGAGTTGTTGGGGATGGAGTGTTAGAGCTTGTCGTGGTGTTAGTATAAGTAAAATATAGGTTCTGAATAGAAGTATAAAGTGGTCAAGAATGGATAGGACTAGGCTGCATTTTGTGGTTTTGAAGAGAGAAATCCTGTGATGTTTATAGAGTTATGAAGCTAGTTTAGACAGATGATCAAATGAGTAGTAGTGTGTGTGAAAGGAAGTTGCGCGACCATCTGATTTGAGTGTTAGGTTATAAGTTTGAGTCGTGAATGATTACTGAGGTAGGAAAAATGTTGATTTTGGGAATTTAAATTATGTATGTCGATGTGGCGTTTGTGAGAAGTAAGTTGTTAAGTTGTGAAGTGTGAAAGAAGCTAAGGTGGTTGTAGAGAGTGTCCCTAAGGAAAAAAAAATTTGAGGGATCTATAGATGGTCTTGTTGAGACTTGTGAATTGTTAATCAAAGGTTAGCTTTAGTGTCATTGAGCTTTCTTTTTGAGAATTGGGCTTGGGTATGACCGTGTTTTACTTTGCTTGCTTATTTCCTCTCTATGTTAGTCACGACATTACTCTACTCCAGCTCTTCTATGTTAATACTTCCTCTCCCAGTCCATGATCCGTCCATATTAAAAGAAGAGGAAGTTTTACCTATGTTGTGAACTCCTAAGAATGTTCCACGTCTTCCAAGTCATAAATTTCGTGCTCAAAGAATTCGTGTTTTGTACGCTTTATTAAATATCTTGACCTTGAGTTGAAACATCTTGACTTGTGTTTATAGTCTAAGAGTTTGGTAGTGTTGAAAATAATTTGGTTCGTTCTTTCATCTTAGAGTTACCTATCATTCGAGGACGAATGATCCTAAGGGGGAGATATTGTTACACCCTACACTTTCGGGCTAGAATTTCAACCGTCCTTCATACGTATATACACCCGAATCCAATGATTTCTATTTAGATGTAAGTGTGAAGATCAATTCTTTAGTGTGGGAACATCTTTGTAGATGAATTGAGGTCCTAGAAATCTCCTAACTCAAAGTTGAGTTGAGAACTTTCCTACCGATTGAGTTTTAGTAGACGTTCTTACTTTGGTCAACTTTCAACGACCATTCCTCCTAAAATATAATGAGTTAGGTGTCCTAGTACCTACCAAATTAAAGGTTTTTGAATCTTCTTTCCAACGCCAACGACCGTTTGTCAATTCGAGTTCGGAGTAAAAAATTATGGGCGTTTTAGTGAGACACTGTCCAAGGTGCGCGACGGGCCATGCGAGGCACAACTAGTGCCGCGCGATTGGCAGTTCGGAGCACAGGGTGGTGCTGCTCAATGAAGGGTGCGGCGCATACCCCCTCCCCCGACGTTATATTTTTTCAATTTTCATTTTTTTAGGGGTACAAAAGTCCTTTCCCTTTAGAAACCGTCCCCCCACCCTTCTAAAACGTTTCCCACTTCACTATTTACCCTAATAGGATTAAAAGAAGCCTCTCAAATCCTCTCAAAGTTTCAAACAATCAAGCACCAAGAAAACTCAAGCTAGGGCTCCAAATCCAAAGGATTCTTCTCCATAGTTCATCTCCGAGATACGTAAGAGCAACACTTTCGTGATGAACTCTGTTCTTTCCCACAATTGAGTCTAGTTCCATGTTAAGTTCATGATTTAAAATTAGGATTTCGAGATTTAATATCTCTAAGTATTGTTCTTGATTTTGATAAAAGTTCTTGAATATGTAAAGCTAACCCTTTGTGTGGGAACCCATTCTCCCCACACCCAAGTTATACTTTTGTTTAAGCCATGGATCTCGTTAGGGTTTTTAAGAGTTGAAATCCTTTAGTTTAATTCTTGGTCTCTTGATGATATTCATTGAATATTCTTTGGATTTTAGTAGTAATTGCATGAGTTTGTAGTCCTTCCTTTGGATTTGATTCCTTATACACGTCCCTTGAGTCTTCAAGCAAAGTTTATGAATTTCATTAAAGTTATCGAGAAATCTAGTTTATGACTTATTAGATTATTTATGACATCCATAAAAATTGATTTAAAGTTTTCAAGTATATATTCATGAAAAGTTTGCAAAGAATCTTTATGATATGATCACGTCTTGAATAGGTTGTCGTATCTTGAAAAGTTAAAGTTAAGAAAAGTTAAAGAGATCTTGAGTCAAGGCTCACAAAGACAGATATGTTCATGATAAGATATTTTGAGCCAAGCATGATTTTTAGAAAACGTTTTTAAGACTATATTGTTGACATCCAATTTTGACCTCCCGATATTCCTTACAGGCTGCTATTTTGTCAAAAAATATTAGTTTTAAATTTCCAATTATTATTTTTGGTATCGAATAAATTTTGACATTTTTTTCGTATTCATGATTTTAAGGTATGCAATTTATTTTTAGCATTTTTATAATATATATAATTTACTAATTTAAATATAATATTTTATATAATTTCGCAAATATTTATGAAATTATGCAAATATGCATACTCATAATTTATAAACACGTAGTTTATTATTGTTGTTGTTATCCTTTAAATTCGCAAGCATAATTTATAAATACATAATTTATTTCAATTTATTATTTATCGTCAATTTCAAATAAAATACTACGTGTCACTAATTTTTTCTTATGCAATTTACTCATATTGATTAACTTTA
Organism: Capsicum rhomboideum; assembly: GCA_031232105.1. Taxonomy (NCBI): domain Eukaryota; kingdom Viridiplantae; phylum Streptophyta; class Magnoliopsida; order Solanales; family Solanaceae; genus Capsicum; species Capsicum rhomboideum. Next base: position 158,531,223 of record CP124714.1, read on the forward strand.
TAATATTTTTTATTATATTTTACTGATTTTATTAAATAGCAGTCTAATTCAATTCAATTTCCTCAATCTATTTAAATTCTAGCCATTTTGTACTTAATTTCGTGTCGATTTTAGCCTCAATTGGACTTAATTTGGCCCAATTTTAAATTCCAATCCAATATTAAGTTGACCCAATTTAAATAACCTAACTTTTGATCCTTTTTGTAAATATTTGATCCCAGCCGTTGATCAAAATTGATCCAACGGCTGAGATCAATTCTCATCTTTCTTTCCTTCTTTAACAAATAATACTCCCAAACCCTAAATTTTCTCACAACACACCCCACAACAGCCGCACCCCCTTCTCTCTCAATCCTCTCTCTCTCATCTCCGATTCCCCTTCACACGCCGCCATCACCATCGCCGGTCATCACCGACCGGCGAACCCCCACCAACTCCGGCCTACACCAGTCGACCTCTCTCCTCACTCAAAGCCAGCTTGCTCCCCCTCTCTTCTCCCTTCACGAACCAAAACAGCCACACCCCACTGCCTCCTCTCGATCTCTCTCCCCACAGCTGCGTCACCACCTTCTCACCGAAAAAACCCATCGCTGTCACCTACTGCTCCACCGGTGAGACATCTCGCAGCCACCGCTGTCTCTCAGGCGAATTACCGGAGCTCCACCATCTATGACCGGTGAAACCTTCACCACGAGCCGCCAACCTTTCCCTCCTCCCATTCGCTGCTGCCGTCACATCCTCGCCGGAGTTGATGACCGGCGAGGTTTCGACGAATCATCACGATGATTGTCCGATTCGGGTCATTCATGGTTTGATTTTTTAACTCAGAGTTTCTTTACTTTCGAATTGCTTGAACCAGATTTTTAGATTTAAAATTTACGATGCTTGGCTTTGAATTTTGATTCGATTCTTGCATTTTCATGATTATATGCTTCTTTAGATCATCATATGTGAAAAGCCCCAAATTTCTTCAAACCTCGGCTAACCCTAATTTTCTGAATCGGGTACTGATTTGTCCATCTTTGTGCTGTCTGTTAATTGAAATTGTCGTCGAATTAATTTGACATCACTGGTAGCTAATGTCATGTTACTAGACCAGACTATCGATCATGTCTACCCCTTATGTTTGGATTGTTTTTAGTATAATTCACGAGTTCTACTATGTGTTATATTACTTGATTTTTTTGGGGGGGATATGAGTTGTCAATTGATTTTTGATTTTTATTTGATTCACTCTAGTATATCTGCACCCTCCCAGTTGGCTCAGTCTCCTTATTTAAATCAAAATTACTTGGTACTTAGTTAACTTTGGTAGGTTCTGCTTTGGTTGATTTTTTCTTCCTTTGTTGGACATGGGACAGCCTTGGTACATGATAGTATATGGTGATTCATTTTACCTTTTATGACAATTCCTTCCATGATTTTTATTTTTCCTTTTCTGGTACTGATTTGAATAGGTTTGACTTAATTAATTCATTTCCATGTTTATAGGAAAGAGATTTCCATCGATTGATTATTTTTGAATATTTTTCTCCTTTTATTTTCTTTGGCTGAGTTTTACTTACTTATTTATGATAACCAAGCATGATTTTTACCTTTAATTGATTCTTGAAATATTTTTCCCCCTTTTAATGCCTCGAATTTTGTTTGTCTTAAAGAGGGGATGACCTCTCTCGACCTATAAAAAGAAGTCCTCTTCTTTCATATAGGGGACAGACTTTGGCTCCCATTGACAGATACTCAAAAAGACTTTAAGTATTTTACTTTCCGGTCACCAAAATATCTTGTGTCTATTATTTTGCTTTGGTTGGAGACACACGTTCTGCTCATTGCTCCCTCTTCCACTTATAAAATTTTCATTGCTTTTGCTTCTAACTCGTTAGTTCCTTTAACAATGCATTTAAATATTTGTGTGTTATTAAGACTTAATTGAGTAGAAAGCATGCTCTCAGGATTATGTTCCGTGCTATGTATTTTCACTACTTATATTTAGTATTGTATTTGTAGTGGCATGTTGTTTTATGATTGTGGATGGCTTATGTGCTGCTTGTCCCTTATTTTGGTCTATAGGGCATGATGTGTTTTGTCGTGTTTTGCCTATCTTCTCTATAATATGCGTGTAAAGCATGATTCAAAAAGGGAGAATCTATTTGCTTAATCTTTTCTTGGTGGGATTCTTTGGCGTTCGAACTAGCCGCGCACATATTTGTATGTGTGGATTTTTTTTCTTTTTGTGGGTAAACAGGAGCTTTAACTTACATTTGGGATTAATTGAAGATTTATCCGGGATGAGGAGGCCAAAGGAACGTTATCACCTAGATTCCATTTGTTTTCAGATTTATTTTCATATTTTTAATTGGTCTGTAATAATTTGTATAAACGATTTTATGTAATAAAGATTATGGGGATGCTATGAGGGCGGAGATTCTATGTGTTTTATCACCTAGAAAATCATGTCTATAGGATTATTTGATCTCATGTATTAATTAAATTACTTTGTCACTTAGGCAAACGACATAGGATAATGAATTAATTATTTTATCACTTAGAGAATCATGTCTTTAGGATCATTAATCAACCTTAGATTTATTAGATTAATTTTGAACATGTTAATTCAATTTAAGCCCGTTTAATAAACTTTTGGCATGTTAAAATAATTTTCAGCATATCTTTAAATTTTCAGCATTGATATATGATTTCACACATACAAAATTTAATGTTCAGTATATTTTTAACCATTTCCAGCATGTTTGTTTAATTCCTAGCATTTAAATTTATATTTTAGCCATCTCAACTAATTTCCAGCAACTTTTAAAAAACAAAAAATATTTTTTTAGCAAGTTTTAGATGACTTTCAGCATTTAAAAATTATTTTCGTGTATTTTCAGTAATTTCCAGCAAGCTAATCTAATTTTCAGCATATCAAAATAATTTTCAGAATCTAAAAAAAATAAATTTTTCAGCATATAGTAATTAATTTCTGACATGTTCATTTAATTTTCAGGGCATAAAAATTAATATCCAGCATTTTAAAATTATTTTTCAGCACTTCAAATTTAATTTCCAGCACCTTTTATTAACTTCCAGCATGTTAAATTAATTTCCCAGCATTTTCAAAAAAAAAGTAATTTAGCATGTTAAGGTAATTTCCAGAATATTAAAATACTTTTCAGCATGTTTAATCAATTAATACCTAGCATATAATATTATTTTGCAACATATAAATATTAGTTTTCAGCATGTAAATGTCAATTTTCAGCCCTCTTAATTAATTGTTCAATATTTTAAAATTAAGTTTCTACATTGTTAGTCAATTTTTCTGCAACTTAAATCAAGTTTTCTGTGCTTTTAATTGATTTCCAGAATCTTAAAATCAGTTTCAGCATTCTTAAATTCATTTCCAATATTTTGAATTAAGTTTCAGCCTTTTAACTTATTTTCGGCATTCTAATCGACCCTCGGCATCATTATTTTTATTTAATAGCTAGCACACTAGATTAATCGGATCTGATTAATGCTCTTCGCGTAGAAATCATGCCTATAGGTTTCAATTATATAATAAATAATTGTTTATCGCCTAATTAACTTTAATTAATTAAGAGGCTTATTTGAAACCGTTACATGTTAATTGTTTGTCCTGTTTGTTTTTGTATGATATAAATGTCGAGTCTAATTAGGTAGCCTAGGCTTTTCTTGTCTAGAACCAAATCCCAAAATAGTAAGCCCAACGCCTCTTGGACAATAAGTTGGGATGGGTAGGCATTTTAGGAAACGTTAGTTTTATCGCTTTCTTTAGAACGCTTCTAAAATTAATAACCCAACTAGGTGGGGTAGGTAGAAAAATCGGAAATGATGTAAGTTGCCTCGAGCAAATTCGACAATGCAACATATGACATTGTCATCCGTTAATAAGCCGGGCGCTGATCCGAATAGGTTAAAATTAACCCATTTATCTAAAAGCTTTTCTAAATCGACTTTTCTTTATCTTATTTTTGAATGTTTTAAATTATTTGGGGTAGTTTAGGTTCGTTATTATTTAAATAAATCATTTGGTTATATAATTATGTCCTTCTCTCTTCTTGCTTATCTAACATTTTATTTTCGTATATATTTTCCTTAATGTGTATCATTTAGGTTTATATTAATTAGACAAATAGTTATTTTTCTTGTTTAAATACTTAGTCACTATTAGGTTAGTAAATTAATTAATCGACTCTTGCTTATCACATAGATTTACCCACGTAATATACAAGTTCGGTCGGGACCCACATTTGTGGACTTCGAAAGGTGCCTAACACCTTCCTTTCGAGGTAACCTAAACCCTTACCCGAATTTCTGGTTGACATAGGCTAATAATTAAATAATCTTAATTAGTCTAAAATGGTGCCCTAACGCACCTTAATCCGTTAGGTGGCGACTCTTCACTTCTTAAATCCCAAAAGAGTTTGTCACGTCGAATTCCGCTTTTCGCGAGAAAAATGGGGCGCGACATATATTATGAGTTGCTAGTATGTTTTGGGAGGATTATTTAGCACCGAGTTGGGTATGAGTCCGAGGTCACATGCCCCAGAACCACGTTACCATCGTGGGCCTTCGGGCTAAGTTTTGGATCCATAAGTTATGTTTCGTCTGATACCCTGACAAGATAGAAGATGACTCTTCTCAATGTGGGCAAGACATTGAACTCCATGCTTCTCACATGGTTTATGTTGACTAAGAGAAACTCCCCAAAGAAAACTTACTTATTTTAAGAGAATGTATGATTGGTCGAGTTCACTAGTTTAAAGAGAGTTTTAATGAAGTATTGTTTTCAAGTTTTGTTTAGACTTCAGTCATTTATTTTCTAGTCTCAGTTTTAGTTTGATGAATTGTATTAAAGTTGTTTTATTACAATATTGTGATTAATTGCTTTCGGGCTTACATTTCACGAGTTTACTATTTAAGTTTTTACATGCTTTCAATGTTCTTAAATAACTTATTCATTGCACTACTTTAGTCTCGACAGCTTTGCAAGAAAAGGTCAGTAAGTCTTTTGTTCCACATCTCTTTATCCATGTCATATGTTATGATTTAATTCAAAAGTTTATTCAGTTTCAGTTTTCATTCCGCTATTATGTACCAATATATTCAACGCATTAATGCTCTTTTTGCGCTATATCATTGGATGATGTAGTGCCCAGCTTTCAGATTTGCAGGTTCGTGTACAGACTCTTCAGTAGGTTATGATATCAGCTTGAGGGAGTTCTCATTCTTCTGAGGACTTATCAATATCCAGTCACTAGTTTCTTTTGTTACATAAAGGTTGACATATTCATAATGTAATAGAGGCTTCATAGACATAGTCAAGTCAAGTCAGTTGAAACCAATTTTAAACATTTGTAATGTTTCAGTTAATAAGATTTCATATTATTTTCGATTCTTTTTATTTATAAAAGTTAGCCCATAATGTTTCAGGCTGTGTCTTGTCGTATTTGGGAGGAAAGGAAAAGGAGAATTTTCAAAGTAAGCTCAGGAGCTCTGGATCCATTGTCAAAACTCATTTTCCAGGAGATATTCTATACCAAGGCGGAGTTGGGATAAAAAGTTTATTAGTTCGAAATTTTATTTGGGTTGAGTTATTTGGTTGTACATTAATAATTTGTATATATTCAATAAAATTTGTAAGATAAATACATAATTTTAACCAAATTTAGTGAATTCTGTCAAACTCGCTTCCAACACTCTTGCTCCGTCTCTGATTTTATAGAGGTTTTTCGAAGCATAGGATAGTGGCAAAGTTACAAAATCTGAATTTTATCCTGTTCAGAGCGGAGCTATGAAATGTAGTTAGTTGGTTTGTGTGGTACTTGCAACGGGGACATAATATTTAAAATGAATTTTTCCAAGTTTGATGATAAGATATTTATTTACCAAAATAATATGTATTTCACTGTAACAATTAAATTTTCTCTGTAATCAATTTTTCACGGTACGTTATATTATATGTTTTCGCTATTTGAACAAATGACTTTATAAATAAGTTTAAACTATATTGTGTTTTTACCAACAAGGGTTGTGGTGGAGTGGTAAGTACTCCTTCATCCTTAATTAGAGGTTTCAGATTCGAGTTTCCCTAGGTACGGAGTTGTCTTTGTTAGGGAGTGTTTTACCCCCCAATGTGAGACTTTCCGGCACGAATTCAGATTTAGTCGGGCTTCAATATGAATACCGGACACCGGGTGGGAAACAAAAAAACTATATTGTGCTTCAAAAGCTAACTGTTATCAATAAAATACATCATATTTTACATACGAAGCAAACACATCACCAACCGTTGCAACTGCCATCAACGTATAGGATGGGCGTGGTACAGTATTGAAAATTTTGATTCGATAAATTTGGTTAGTGGTTTTTTTAAAATATTAGATTGTTACCATATTATATATTAATACGGTCTGTTTGGTATTTTTATGTTCGGTTTTGATATTTGGTGGTATGATGAATAGATAATGATAGTTTGTATGGCTTCAACCTATATATAAACATATAATAGAGAATTATAACTTCACTTTTTTTTATTATTAAATGTCTTAATTATATCATACTAATACATCTTACACTTGTAAAATATTCAAAGAATATATAACCAATTCCATTTGTTAATCAATTACACAAAAATGACATTTTAATTAAGATAAACTAGTCAAAGTTCTAACGTCTAAATAATTAGGTCTATATATACTAATACTACTTTCTATAGCGGAGCCAGGAATTGAAGCTTGGGAGTTCTGAAATTTAAGACTGGAGAAAGACGTCAAACTAATATATAATAGCCGCGCTAAGCCAACGAACAAGTATTGATAACAGTAATATACCCAATGTAATCCCACAAGTAGGTCTAGGGGAATAGAGAATACGCAGACCTTAAGAGATTATTTTCTATAAACCCTTGGCTCAAAAAATATTTAATATATTTAAAAAATGATGAATCAGTTAAACACTACATAAATATAAATATTGTCATTACAACTACACTCAACAACTTATCATGTTTCAAAAACAATCAATGACCGCATTATTAGACACACTTTCAAATATTTCATCCTCTATTTAATAAACTACACAATTATTCAAAAAGTTATCATCAAGTCTATTCGCAAGTCATTTTTAGTAATAAACTTCATAGAGGAAGAAGCTTTTTCCACTGTTTGTACATATTTTTTATTGACAACTCATATAAAGATTGCAAATTATGAAAAAGAAACAAAATTACTACATTTTTAAGAATCAGAAATATGAAATGGATCATATACTTGTTGGCTTGTCGTGAGTTCTAGGTTGAAACTTTGGGTGGCAAAACAACAAAAATTAACAAACATAAAAGAATAATATGAGACAGCCCTAGAATCAAAGATTAAGATTCAATTTTTGAATATATTTTACACATTATAATATTAGTCAAACTAATTGAAAATAACAAGTAGGAAGAAAGGAGAAAGACTTGAAAGAATTTCTTGAACGTAGCAATCACGAGGTTGAAGGATTTTGTTGTTTGTGAAGAAGAAAAGGGAAGAAGACCAATAGGTTTTTAGGTCCTTTTGTAGAAATTTTTGCATTTGATGTGTAATAATATAATGTGGCTTTTTTCCTTTTTCCTTTTTTTGATTGTTAATCTTATGTTTTAGTTTTTAAAATTAATAATTTTTGAAAAAATCCAGAAAGAGGAATAACGTGTACAGGCTAAAACCGTTTCCTTGATTTTTTTAAGAAAAAGAAATCTGCAAGGTGGCCAAAAGAAAATGTGTCAACTTGGGTTCGAACCCACACCCTCTAACGTGGTGAGCCTTATTGCCAATCTCCTTACCACTGAGCCGATTCTTCATGGTTGTCTGTGGGTTCGCACGTCAACTGATATATACAGTTAGCAGATGTTCTAATACAAATACCGAGTCTACACAAAAGCTATTGGGTTCATCCGAACCCCCATAACATACTGTAGCTCCGCCCCTGTTGATATATGTACCAAATATCATAATATCAAAGTCAAGATATGTGCCAATACCTACATCTACGTATGCATAAATATGTCCATTTTTTTCTCTCTTATTTTATTTTATTTTTACTGAAATTTAAACTTTGACCTCTCAATGATCTGTTCCATTTCAATTGATACAAGTTGTAGAGAAAGAAAAATCTTTGCACACATGATGCCAAATAAGTCCATATTTGTGCCACTTATGACCAATTAATTTATAAGATATAGTTGAAAAGTGCACAATACTAGTTTAAGGTAACTAAACAATAAATTAAAACAATGATAAAAAATATATGAGGTACAATATTGTTGGCTTCCCAATAATACTAATAATCTGTTTTTTAAAGTACAAGTATTAAAATTGAATTGGAACAAGTTAGTTCTCCAAATTCCTTGCCCGAATCTATATTTGTAGAATATTTTGGGTATTTTTCATGTTAATGAGTGGAATGTTTACCAAATTAAAGTTTGGGCCAACCACCAAAACAGACTTTGACAGAACCACTAACGAATTCACTTGACGTCTTGACCAAATTCTGCAACTTGATCTCATAAATGTATATTTTAATCAGAAAAAAAAAACTATAGTTCCTTAGAATTAAATACAAAACTAATTTTAACAAGAGGGTTAATTAGCAGTATTTGTTGGATATACTCCGTCAGTTCCAAAATAGTTGTCACATTTCGTTTCTCGAGGATTAATATGACTAATTTTCAAAAGTAAATTAGATTAAATTAATTTGATATTTTAAAATTAAAATTTAGATGTTCAAAAACTATATGGAAAGTACTACAAATTGTAATTTTCCTCATATTAATATGATAAAAAATATATGTTAAAATTTTATCAAAGTACATATGATTTAACTCTCAAAAAGAAAATTGTGATAAGTATTTTGAAACGGAGAAACTAATATACGTATGTAGTGTTACTAGGAGAATAACATTGAAGTGATTTTTGGATCGTAGAAGCATTCAAAATGGGCTCCGTGTTTCATTAATTTTCTTTGTAGAAACCACCTCCTTAGTATGAATTTTCTTATCCTTTTTCTTTGTTGCCTAAACCTAGAAATAGTCCAACATAGCCTTCATGTGCAATGGATGTCTTAACGTATTAAGTAAGGTGATTTTTTATTATTTGAAAAAAATACTTTTATATAGAAAATATTTCTTCCTCCTTCCCATATTATCCATCACTTTTCGCTCTCGAGATTCAAATTTATGTGAACTTTAATTAACATTTTAAAGTATATTTTTACACGTTGACATGAAAATAAATGTAATTTATATTACCCATTTGTAGAATTTTTGAATATCTAAGTCTTAAATTTAAAGAATTTTAAGTTGATCAAATCCAATTAATAACTTCGATAATTAGTTAAATTGACTTTCAAAAAGGAAAAACAACATTTATTTTGGGACAGAGGGAGTACATCATATATATTTTTAATGTTTACATAGTTCAATCATTTTGAGTACTTAAGATTGTGAAAATTATTGAGGCACTTTATAATTGCGTCAAATATTTTGGAACTTCCCAAAAAGTGAAAAAACATTTCTGGTATTTTTGTTTTATATTTTGCAATATTTTCTAGCAACTGCCGTGTATAGAAAGAAGAACCCTATGTCTGCGATTTTGCCCAATTAAAAAAGCACATTGGTCAACAGTAAATACCTAAATACCTAATACAACAAAAAAGTCAACCTTTTATTCTACGTGAAATTATATTATTCTACTATATATTATAAACAAAACACACTTTTTTGGTATGGATTCAGCTAGATTTTCATATACTAACTTCACTATTACAATATTAAACTACCTAAACCTATAAGCTTCGAAGCCTATATATATTTCTAGATAGTTATAACGAATTTATCATTTCTATAATTTTCTCTCATTTCTTGTGATATCAAAAGAAGAAATTTTCACTTTGTCTTAAGGTATGCATGCAAAACCTTTATTTTTTTATTTTTTTTCCTTCTTCTTTCTAATCCTTCTAGCGTCATACTTTTCTCCGGTAAAAACTTATGAGCATCGATGTTTATATCAGACTACTAGATGAATGATATGTATTTGTGCATATATACACTTCTTTCCCTAATGGTTAACTATTCATATATTGCACCTCATTAAATCACTGGTAAGTTAATATAGTTTGGTGTAAACATCTAGTACGGATAAGCTTTTATCATTTTTTTTCTTGCATGGGCCCTTCTAATACATCCTTTGAAACGCGATATTATTTTCTTATTACTTGATTTTTAAGAAAATGATACATGCATTTATATATTTAAAAACAATTTAACTTCAAAATTTTCATTTTTATTCATTTTAGTGACATGCTTTTAATTATAGCCACTGAAATTTCATGGCATGTGTAAAAGTACGAGTTTTAAAAATCATTATTTCTTTTTTAAACTCTGTACTTAGTCATTAACGTTGGTTCTTTTACGTCTATTGCAGAGTTATAAATAAAAGATGTATAAGCTAGGGTGGAAGAGGCAACTACAGCTTCATGTTTTTTGGTGTTGTACAATTGTTTTCCAGCTTTTCTTGATTGTTAGTGGTTCAAGAACGGACAATTTTAGGTACACTTATGATAACTTGTTCTTCTTCTTCTTCTTCTTTTTTTTTTTTTTTTTTTTTTTTTTTTTTTTACAGTATAAATTTCTGAATTCATCATCATCTCTGTTAAATAATGCATTTGTTCCTCATTACAATTTACAAGTTGTGTTAGAATTTTTAGAGGGGTGTATAAATTATAATGTTCTTGGTCACCCAATCCATTGCTTTAATTTAATTAAGGTTTTGGATTTACAATTCCTGCTTATGGTATTAAAGTCAAACTTTGGTTAAACTCATTTGTACGACCACAAATATAAAGATGACATGCACATGACTAATGACATTTTAGGCGAATTCCATGTCGGAATGAGAAAGGAGTGCGAAAAACTTTATAAGACATAACTCAACTTTATATAGTACTCATGCTTTTGGGGCTCGATGTGCATGGCATAGCTTGGAAGACAAATCTGTGCGAGCCTATGTCCAAAATTGACAATACCCATCATAGACTTGGTTTGTACAAATATAGTGTTAGAGCATGTATTCCCTCAATACGATGGTGGAGCAAACCTCAGCAAGGATGTTAGGAGTCTCTAAGGAGGGGGTCAGGGTGGGGATGGGGGTGTATGCGACCCCTCTGAAGGAGGGGGCCAGATAAGGGCGGTCAAGTAGGACTAATAGGTATCTAGGTTGGCAAACTTCTGAAGATGAGGTGCACTTAACACCTTAGGTGAATCTCACATCGGAATGAAAAAGAAAAATGAAGAGTTTTATAAGATATAACTCAAGTTCTCATGGCCGGTACGAGCGCATTTAGAACTTAATGTGACATAGCCCAAAAGACAAATTCGTGTGAACCTAAACCCAAAGCAGATAATAAGTAGTATATAATTATTTACAAAGTTGGTGTTTCTTATATAAAAATCTAAAAGGAATTGAAGGAGAAGAAAAGTGATGCCGCCATCGTTTGTTATTTTCGAACTCTAATGAGTTATCTTGCATAGATTCAACGATATGATTAATTTGAGTAGAAAACTCATGCATTTCTAACTTGGTTCATAATAAGCCATCAAACATGAGAATTGATAACAATTATTCATTTATTTCTTCTTTACTTCAATGCAATGATGACTAGTTATTCTATATTATCTTAGAAAGTACTTAAAAAAAAAAGTCATAATTCTCAATTGGAAAAGTTCCATTCATTTAAGTGGTACTATATTCTCTAGCTAGCACGAAAGTCATAAGTAGTTATGGTCCTTAAATTGATTCTAACTAGTCCTTCTTTCACATTGTACCTCTTCATCATACTTTAGTTTTACAAATTGTAAGAATTGGTTGAACAACTTATTCCATAGGTATGACAAGTTAGCAAGCCTTCACAACTTGCATGCGTGTTGGAATAAAAACAAGTTGGTAATTTTCATTCAATCCTTAATCAAAAGCCTCGAGTTTAAATCTTGAAATGAAGAACATTATGATATGGAGCATTTTACCTCTTAACGCGAATCCAAATTAGTTTGGACATTAATAGGTTAATTTGAATAGGGGTAGTTTAATAAAAACATCTAACAAGTCAAATGGGTATCTGAGACAAATTTTATTACAAGTGATTATGTGTGTTTAACTTCTATCAACTGATAGTGTAATTAATTTTTTTATATTATTAAATCACATAAGAGATAATTACAATATTATAAATTCAAAGGCGGGGTAACTTAAATATAAGTTACGGGTTCACGTGAACCTTAACAGCCTGCACTTATTAACTTGAGGTTAAAAAAAAAAGAAATTAATTTGAGGTTAGTTCCATCAACTTCAAATTTTGAATCCACTTATGTATAAATTAAGTATGCGGTAATTGGTGAGATTTACATGCTGACTTTTTTGTCTTATCATATTCTATCATGTTACAAAATATTAGCTAGTAGCTACTGATTTTTGTAGGTTTATTAAAGATATACATCATCTCACATCAGTTATATATGTGCTTTAAATGGGTTTAGAGTTTATAATGTTTTAGTTATTTACTTAGTTGTAAAATTATGTTCAATTTTCTTCTTCTTTTTTTTTTTGTTAATTCCTAGTTGCAGGCATACTCCACTGAGCATTAGTCAAAAGTTGGCATCAACTACTCCTCCTGTCAAACTGCTTATCTCACGTAATTATGTAAGTGTCCACTTTCACTAATTCTTTTTAATGGTCACTGCCTAATTATTAAGTTTGCCTTTGAATTCCATTCGATTGTCCATATTTAAAAATTGATAAATAAATTTTTTGTCAAATTATCTGAGGCTTTCCTATAAAAGAAAAGGAACTCTAGACCTAACGCATCAATAATTAGTGTATATTATAAAATAATTTGTTTTAGTAGATAAACTGTCTTGTTATTTGATTTTCATGTTACTAACTCTGTTTTGAGTTTGGATTAAATATATTATTAGTAAGTAACTTGGCATGATCATGTAATACTTACACTGACGATGAGTATAGCCTAAACTCTTATATATGTTTTTTTAATGAATAAAAATCTTTTAGGTAATCTAATAATAATGCAATTTTTTGTTAAAATAAAATATTTTTTAAAGCGAATATGCCACTAGACAATGTGCCTAGTAACAATTTTTATTAAATCCTCATCAGAGAAAAGTATAAGAAAAGGGGTTTATTAGTACTAATCCGAATAAGGTAACTATCTTCCACTAATTAACAAGCATACAAAAAAGATAAATAGTTGAATTCTTGAATTAAACTATGTGGTGAGATCTATGGATTGTTGAGTTTGTCCAAAACTGGTGGTAAGGTTTCTTTTATATGGTTTTGAATAATTCTTTCGTTACGGCCTAACTTGTCAGACAGAGTTATATATGCCTATAATTCATTTTTATCATGGCATTAGAGTTAGACCTATCACAATTTTTGATTTATTCAATGTTAGCTCACTGTATTATACTGTCCACGCTCCACTTAATCAGCATAAGAATGCAATGATAATTGTTGCATTTCTCCCACACCGACTATGGAGGGATAAAAAGATCTCTTTATATGATTTCGAACAATAATTCATCTCATGAGTTAACTTTTATGTTGAATTAGGCTGATTTTTTTTTTTTTATTATCATTGATATATATTTTATTTAATTGTTGAGCTAAAAGTCAGAAAATTATCAGGTAGTGATGGATAATGGCATTGTCAAAGTTACCCTAACTAATCCCACTGGATCCATTGCTGGGGTTGGTTACAATGGTGTTGATAATGTATTAGAGACGAACTTCAAAGATACAAATAGAGGGTAAGTCATTATAAGCATTTTCCCCTATTTTTTTAAAAAAATATAACTAAAAAAAAGGTTTCAAAATGAATAATTTAATTAATTTATAAATAATGTAGATATTGGGATACAGTGTGGGAACGTCCGGGAGAGAAGGATCACACTTTTGATATGTAAGTTATTATATTATTCTTTTCATTTATGAGATTAATATTTTAGGCGGTTTCTATTTATGCGCATTTTTCGAAATTCGAGAGTCAAATTCTTTAATTTTGACCGTATAAATTTAGACATGAAACCGTTATATTTTTTGAAATAAAATTTATATTTAAAAAGTATGTATATTATTATTATAAAAAAGAACTCATTTGACTCTCAAAATCAAAACAGTACTACATAAATTTGGAGAGGAGTATTATTTATAGAATTTTGCAGGCTTTTTGGGACAAAATTCAGAGTCATTGCACAAGACAAAAACAAAGTGGAAGTTTCTTTTACAAAAACATGGAATCCTTCAATTAATGGAACTGCCAATGATCTTCCTCTAAACATTGACAAAAGGTAAGCCTTTAATTTAACTAAATAATCAGTACCTAATTTATAAAGTTAAAATGGTAGTTATAAAAAGTTTAATAATTTTGATAAAATATAAATAAAATTTCAGGTTTGTTATGTTGCGTGGGAGTTCTGGATTTTATTCATATGGGATATTTGAACACTTGAAGGGCTGGCCCAGTATAATTCTTGAAGAAGCCAGGATTGCCATCAAGCTCAGAAGAACTCTGTAAGATTCCAATCATTTATACTTTATTTTTAAATTTAGTCCTTATTTAAAAGGGTTAATGACGGGTTTACAAAATATGTACAAAGTGTATAGATGATATACATGTGCTATACATATAGTATACATACTTATAGTGTGTATGCAGTATATATTCAGGCCATATTAATACACTAATTGGTCGAATGATATATATCCATAACTCTCCCCTATTTAAAATGTTTTGACAGTGTAGATTATTTTGTCACTTATAAATATGTTCATACTTTATCCCCTCCACCTCTACTTCCACCATCGTAATTGGTTAAATTATATTTAAATGCTATTGAAATAATATTATTTTCATTTACTTATCAAACATAAAAAAAAAAAAAAAAAATTACTTAATTTTTAGAAAAATATTTTTTCGTGAAAATATTTTCTTTCCTACCAGACACACCCTAATTAAGTACACAACGTTGTCTTTTTTTTTTTTTTATAGCTAAAATTTTCAATGCTAAGTTAAAATTGATTATATAACTGCTTTTAATTTACTTGGAATTGAAACTCGGATATCATTATGGAAAAATTACAGCTTAATATCTTTGAATCATCTAGCTTACGAAATATGTACACAACATATAGATAGTGTATATTTTATACTAAATATTTATACTATTTATATAATACACATATCTATGCATAACATATACTATCAAAGTATATCGATAGTTTATGCTTCAATCATATTGATAAACTAGACGGCCAAAGGGTACATTTTACGTAAGATTCCCTACTATTATTACTAGTTAGACTGATCATAGTTGAATTTTTTTATTTTTTATTTTTTTGAATTTGCAATTTTTTTAGGTTCCATTATATGGCAATATCAGATGATATGCAAAGAATGATGCCAACAGATGAAGATCGATCTGATGGGCAAGTCCTTGACTACAAAGAAGCTGTTCGACTAACACACCCATCCAATCCTAAACTTAAAGGAGAGGTAAAAAAAAGATAACTTTTATTTTAAAATATAAAGTGTGTATCTATAATTGAGTCATATTACAAAAAAATATTTAATAATAACAAAATTGTTTAGTACATATACTTATTTTTTTTTTTTAACGGATGTTCCTTTCGTTGCATTTACGATGCATTATATAAAAGTTTACACTTTTTCCCTTGTCTTTGAAGTAAGAAGAGTTAAGAATAATAAACAAAATGAAAATGAAGGTTATTTTGGTCATTTTGATTTTTTAATTTTAAGAAGCTAATTCTCCCATAAGTTGATGATCCACATTGAATTCATTATAAAATTATATCAAACTTATTCAAAATTATACAGTGGGGGGATCCTTCATCACAAGTGAAAACGCAAAATGTTCAACCAACTGAACAATGTCTTGTTAGGTGGAGGGAGAGTAATGTGATTCGATCCCTTACCATGAAGGATACTCAACCAATTGAGCAATCCTCACACTCCAAATTTTATGTCGAATTAATTATTTTCTTTAAGCTTTGGTAACCAAACGATCCCTATTGGTGCATTTTGTTTAATTGTCATTTTTTTTTTTTTTTTTTTTTTTCATATTAGGTGGATGACAAATACCAATATTCATTTGAGAACAAGGATATAAAAGTACATGGATGGGTTTGCAATACTCCACACGTAGGATTTTGGGTGATTACACCTACTTATGAAGATCGTAATGGTGGACCTATGAAGCAAGATCTCACTTCTCATGCTGGTCCCACTTCCATAGCGGTAAGTAACTTTCAAATTATTTGTAGTATTTTTTTATATGCCTTTTAAAAAAATATTATTTATTTTGTTTATTTATGTCTTAAGGTATAAACTTTCTTCATTGAATGTTTATTTTATTTGTGTATCATTCCATGTAATTGGGTATTTGTAGTCTTTATGAACAATTACTATAAAAGGTAAAATAAGAAAAAAATAATTAATTTTGTCTTAAACTTTTAAAATACCAAATACTTCCTTCATCTATTTTAACTTGTCCTACATTGATTTGGTGCACCCTCAAGAAGCAATAATAGAATGATAATTTTACTATATTACACTTTGAGTGTAATAAGTTTAATGTTCTTGACAATTACATTGAAAATAACTATAGTTAATAATATAGGTGAGTTAGGAACTAAGTGATAAATTAATTTTTAATTTTTTAACTGGACAAGTAAAAATGAACATCTATTTTTAGTATATATAGCATATCTATTTTTGAATTTATTATGCTTTTCTTGAGTCGGGTGTCTTTCAAAAACTTCTTCTATACCCTCATAGGATAAAGGCAATTTAGGTTAGTAACTTAGCATGTACACCATTCTCTTCAGACCTAATCTATAAAATTATATTTTCTCCGTTTTAATTTGTTTGACCTACTTTCTTTTTTAGTCTATTTAAAAAAGAATGACCCTTTCTTCTTTTAGCAACTCTTTAATTTCAACTTTTCAAATGACATGTCTAAACCACAAGATTAAAGGACATTTTGGTACATTTGATATATCTTTAGACCACTTGATTCAAAAGTTTTTTATTTTTACTTTTTTAAATTTCGTACTAAGTCAAAATAGATCAAACAATTTAAAACGAAGGAAATACTAAATATGTTGTTAGTATTATTTTAGCAATATTCAATTATTCATCCCTCTTGCACAGGTATTCTTTAGTGGGCATTATGCAGGGCCAGAGTTGGGAGTCACACTTAAAAAAGGAGAGGCATGGAAAAAAGTTTTTGGGCCAGTCTTTTTTTACCTCAACTCTGATTCTGGTAACAATCACCCTACACTATGGGAAGATGCTAAAAGACAGGTTAATTCATTCATCATTCTATAAATATTATTTTCTCTATTTCAATTTATTTATCGCCTTTTTTCTTTTATTAATTTCAAAAGGAACACCGCTTTTTATATCTATTAACTTTTCAATTCCATCATTCTACTTGACATGTGTAAGCTAGAAAAATCAAAGCGGATATTTGGGTACTTTCACTTAGTTGTTCAGTCTATATTTACAAGATTCAAAAGTATCGTTTAGTTTCTTGTGCTACTTCTTAAACGACCGTTAAGGTCATTCACTCAATTCCTTCGGCTTTGCTACTAATGGATCTAAATATGCTACTTACCTATCATGCCAAAGGTATTGCTGGTGAATATAACTTTATGCATGATGAAATTACAATTAAACTAAAGCAAATAATATCAGTTGATTGACTATTTGAACTTTCAACTTGTTGATAAGAGTTGAATTTTCCACCTTAATTTTATTTGCTCTATTTTTAGGTTGCTATATTAATTTTGCTATGCATAATTACATGTTGTAAGTAACTTAAATTGATGATGTGAAATAACTATATATTGTCAGTGTACAGAAATTAAACTCGCAAATTCTGATTAGTGAATTTCATTACTCTGCAGATGCAAGAAGAAACTACAAAATGGCCATATGATTTTCCAGAATCTGTTGATTATCCCCATGCTAATGAAAGGGGTACAGTTACAGGTCAATTATTCGTACGAGACAGGTATTTTAATTAATTTACCATGTTTATGTTCTTTCACAAGAAATGGAGATTTGTTTTTTAAGGTAGTAATTGTAAAGCATTATGAGAAAAATATTAATTAATGGGATTTTTTACAAATTAATTTTGTTTAGGTACATAAACAAAAATCCTGTTTATGCAAAATCTGCATATATTGGACTAGCACTTCCGGGAGATGTTGGGTCATGGCAATATGAGACTAAAGTAAGGCCCATTCAATGTTATTCGTGGCGGAAATAAAATTTTCATCAAGAGTTAATAATCATCCTATGATGAAAAATAGAATAATCGTCAATTTTGTGTACATAACCTGTTCATAAGAATAATCATCTTTTTTTATTTTATTTTTCAGTCGCTTTCGTCCCTCTTGCTTCGCCTGATCGATGATCACTAACGTCTTGTTTCCTCTCAGGGTTATCAATTTTGGACTCAAACAGATGAGACTGGACACTTCAAAATCACTGGTGTTAGACCTGGAACTTATAACTTGTTTTCTTGGGTCTCAGGAATTATTGGAGATTACAAATACAACTATGACATCAATGTCAAACAAGGTCCTTCTCTTCTTTTTTTCCCCCTTCTCTGCTTTAAACTTAGGGATTTAACATTAGGATAACAAATAGGTGAGTTGTATACGTCAATTAAGCGCATTAAATTAATCAATGGGTTATAATTCAACCGTCTAAAATTTACTATGGTCGAGATTGATCAAGTAATAATGTGTCATATTTTAATTCGCCCGATATAACCAACCTTCCCTCCTTTTGTATTTGCTTTAGAAAATTGTGAAAGTGAGTTCAAGTCTTTCTATATTTATCAATCTCCATTTGATTTTGTATGTTTGCATTTTGATCCGTTAGATAACAGTATTTGACCCGCTTCAGCCCAATAATTCGATGTTATTCGGGGTCCAACTTGTTGGATCAAGTCAATAAACTTGTACTTAATTTTTTAAGTGATCTAATAAACGTAAAAATTATAGAAATTAAACTTTAAATTATTTACGTAAACAATTTCTAACAAAAATGTATTAGTGATTGCAGGAAGTGATATAAACTTGGGTCACATAATTTATGATCCTCCAAGAAATGGTCCAACTCTATGGGAAATTGGCATTCCTGATAGGACTGCTGCAGAATTTTTTGTGCCTGATCCATTGCCTGGGCTCACAAATCAATTATTCAACAATACTACACAAAGGTCAGTTTCCCTTTTACCTTATATTTGCTTAATATTTTAGTATATAGTTTTATTTTATGGAAAACTAAACTTGATTAGCGTTTCTAATGTCAACAGATTTAGACAATATGGTTTGTGGGATCGATACACTGATTTATATCCACATAAAGATTTGGTGTATAAAGTTGGTGTTAGTGATTATCGAAAAGATTGGTTCTTTGCTCATGTAACCAGGTGACTATTACTAGTAATATCATTCATATTTGCCCTTGTTCTTTTTTTTTTCTTCAAATTTTTAGTCTGTGTTAGTTACTTAGATTTTGATCCGATTAATTCAGATTTGCGTCATGACAAATAAATGAATTTTAGATCTAATTTAATCTAAAAAGTTCATCTTGTGAGGTGAGGATTATCTAACAAATCATTAAAAAAATTATCTAATCTCTAATGAGCCAATGTGGAAAACTCAACACCACCTCCCCTCCCCCCCCCCCCCCCCATGTCCATGTCCAGGCCTACCAACTGGGGCATGACAATATGATATGTGAGAGCGCCCAACATCAGGTAAATCAAGAATTGAAATAAGTTTGTCTCTGATATCATATTAAGAAAATAGACTTTGAGTATGTTGTAAAAACAAGCTCTAGAAGGTATTAATCAAGCCCATCCTAATTCATTATTTATCTGATGTTGTGCTTCTATATTATATGTCCAATCCTGAGCATGGTGGGTGCGTTGAGTTCCACATCGGTGGGGATGAGGAAATTTGGACTTCTTATATGATCTTTGCAATCCTCACATCTTAAACAATCTTTTGGGGGTTGAGTTAGGCCCAAAATTTATTTTTTTTTAAAAAAAACTCGAAAGTTCCATTTGGGGGTTTAACAACTCCCTACCAAAGGCGATTACATTTCCAAGACACAAACTTGAGACTTCTAATCCTTATGAAAGGAAACTTATCACCCCACCGTAACCTTTAATGGTCATATTTCTCTCTACTTTTTAATTCAAGTAAATATTTATGTTTTGTATTATCTAAGTTTTTGAACTCTTATATGGCATTTGCAGGAGAACTAGAAGCAAGAATTATATACCAACAACATGGAAAATTTCATTTAAACTCCCAAGTGTTGATCCAAAGGGAACTTATACACTACGTGTGGCACTAGCTTCTGCAACCTATTCCCATTTGCAGGTATATAGTCAAGACAATTTCTCATTAACAAGGAGCTAGATAAATTTCCATTGTTTGCTCACGATTCAATGTGGTAAGATGGTTGGGATCTCTTGATCCGTCCTCAATTAACTAAAGGTCTTGAGCGTGAACCATGGTTATATGATTGAAGATAAATGAAGCAGTGGAATATTAAAGAATGATAATTGAAAGCAAATTAAAAATAGAACTCAAACAAAATAATTGAATAGTCGGAGAGAGTTTTCATATCTCAGTTGGTTGGCTACCTGAATTTTTACCTTATTGGTGAGGGTTCGTTTTCCACCTTGTAATCCCCTCCCCTACCCCCAATTTTTATATTAAAAAGAAAAAATAATAGTTTGAATGCGCGAACAAAGATGTGATATAAAACCCTTCATAAAAAATAATTTAGACTTCTAGTGAACCTACTCGGCACGAATCTATAGATTAGTCGAGTACTCGATGCTTAAAGCAAAACAAGAAAATTAAGTTTGTATTACTTTGCAAATGATCTCTTTTCTTGGATAATAATAACTTCTTCTTTTTTTCTTTTTGCAATTTTAGGGGAGAATCAACAACCCATCTAGACCAATGCCTCACTTTGAAACTCCATCAATTGGGAGGAGTAATGCAATAGCTAGACATGGGATACATGGATTATATTGGCTTTTCAATTTTCAAATTCAAGGGTTACAACTACAAAAGGGAGAAAATACAATTTATTTGAAGCAAATTAAAGGTGGTAATCCTTTCTATGGACATCAATATGACTACATTCGTTTGGAAGGCCCTCCACAACAAAATTAATCGAGTGAATATTATACATAATTATATAGATAATTACGCATTTTTCCACTTAATTACCTCAATATGTTAATAATATTTTCTTTTTTTCTTTCATGATTTTGAGGAGGGGAGTTTGGGGGGGTGGGGGGTGGGGTGGGGTGGGGGGAGTATAGGGTTAATGAAAATCGATTCATCATTAAAGTAGATAATTACAATTATGTTTCTTTGATTTATTGATTATCATAATTCTTTGTAATTGATTATCTTGAAAAATTCTGTAAGCATATATCTTTATAGTAGTATGATAGTTAGCAAGTTGTTCCTTAATTGTTCAAGTTTGGTTGCATATTCTGTTAATAGATTTATATGTATGAGCATAAGAAATTCTTCTCTCTTGAAAGTAATGGCATCAAGTTCTTATAATTTGTCAAACACTAATAATGTTAATTTAGAAATTAATTGAAAACATAAACATGGATATATATGAAGAAGAAAAAAAGTATTTACCAAAAGGGAAAAAAAATGGAATCTCTTTTTGAAAGTTAAGTAGAAATAGCCCTATAGAAGATGTTTGTTCTATTAGGAAATAAATTTTTGAAGCATTGTAACACAAACTCAAAATTGTCCAAAATAATATAATGAGACCAATCATTCATCCTACGAACTTTAACATGTTATATCAACGTCCACACACATGCAATCCGATTTTGAGGTTGACAAGCTATTGTTCATTGCAACTTTGCACTATATATTTAAATTTATCTCTATTTTAGGTCTATATTTATTTAAAGAATAAATATATTGGAAATAACATAGAGTGCTGGGTCCAGTGGCAAACTTTTTATTAATTCTATGCTTAGTTAGCCAAAGTGTGTTCTTTTCTGTTTGTTAATTAGTGGAAAAAAAAAAGATTGATTTATATGAGAATTTTAAAAAAATATCACGCTGATCATCAATATTTTATAGAACATTATATAAGTATTTATGAATGGTAAAGATGAGCGCTAAATGGTTAGAATTACACCATGGAAAAATTTAAATAAAACATATAAATATAATCGGTTATTAAAATTTGATTTTAAGTCGATAACTAATTCATAAAAACATATATTAGAAAGTTCATGCGTTGAACATGAAAAGATAGTTCATAAACAAGACATTGATTAAAATACAAAGTTACATCAAAATATAGTTGTTCCTATGAAGCAAAAAGATTTGCAGAGAACCAAGTTTCAAACAAACAAAGAATTACTGATCTAAATCGATCAAATTCATACTACAACTAACGAAACTCAAACATGGCATTCACACAATAATTTTAAAATAGAAAGAACACTGAAAATGTGATTCAAAATGAATAAAGAAAGGTTCTTTGATTATACACATAAAACATATATCAGAGTGAAATGGTGTCAATTTTCTTCAAAATAGGTGTATTAGAATTTATTGTTCCAAAACCCATGCAGACCAACTCCAGCTAACTGATAAACAAATAAAATAAACAACACAAAAAACATATACCTTCAAAACAACTGTGCTTTGAACTTTGTAAAAAAAAATCATCTTTAGTTGATGCTCGGACAACTTCAAGATCACCTTCTTAGTGGAGTATCCAAAACCACTTTATCAACAAAAGGTACAAGAATGTGCCTTCCAGGTGAAAAAGTCTTGGAGTAGCACCCAAATTGTTCAATAACATAAAGCTCTGTGTCAGGTACCCAAACTACAAGTTCTTCGGAACTTTGACTATCCTTCATTACAATCAAAACGAACAGAATATCATTGTAAAGCAATTTTGTTATAGATAAAAACAGTAAATAAAAAGATCATCTACTAATATGCATATTAGTAACTAGAGAACGTCACATCATTCAACCAAAAACTCATTAAACAAAATGTTGGTAAAATATTACAACAATTACAATTGAATATACAAAAAATGAAGAAAATAAAATAATCTTCTTCTTGGCTGAGGCACGGATATCTCACTCTCTTTAAGGAGATTCAAACCCACTACAGCAAATGTTTTCACTGGTCCAACAGTAATCTTCTTGACTTGTCCCTCCAGATACAACTACTTTCTCACAAAGTACAACTCAACAAACTCTGGACAAGAGTTAAGTTAAAAGCTCCCACAAAAAAAGAACACATCCCTTCAACTAATAAACTCTCTTTTTTACTAATTTTGTGAACTCTATATTTTCTTGTACATAGAAAAATATGCAAGACCACCTCTATTTATAGGTGAGGTATTTATCCTTGTATTGAATAGGAAGAATAAATAGGAAGATAAATGAAATAGAAATTACAAGAGTTAAAAATGTTACAAGAGTTACAAGAAATAATGGATAAATAAAAAGTTGGAGTTACATGAATTTCAAAGTAAACGGTGTCCAAATTCAGCCACCACTAACCAAGAATTAAAGCTCCATAAAGCCATTACATGCAACAAATAAACAACACGTCTCTTTTTCATTTAAGTGGCCACTAACTCCAAAAAGTAATTAGACATAAAATGCCTTAGTGAAGTTAATTGCTGCATAGTGTTGCTTTGCAAACGGATGGGAGTAATCTATATATAATATAAAGGAAGGTAATAGACAAGGTGATGTGACACCTCTCTATGGCCTCCATCGCTATTTATCTTTTTTGTGAGATTTTTGGTATTTTTTTATATATTTTCTCCTCATTTTCTAATTACTATATTTTACCTTATTTAATCATTGAAGTCCATGTAATGACACTCGTATTGATATTTAGAATTTTTGTGTTTTGATCATCTTATCCCTCCCCATGGTTGCCTTATCTGATTTATGAGTTGCGAAAATGATTGGCATTGTCCCCGATGCATTCGGAAGCATTTTGTTTGAATTTATGGTTTTGAGTATCCTTGAAAGGATAGGTTTGACTTCGGTCAACATTTTGTGATTCGAGTCTCGGATGAGGTTTCTGATAGTTCCATTAAATTCGGAACATTGATTTTGGGTTGGTAGCGTGGTTGGTTCGGGTTCGAAATCTTTATTTGTATTTCAATTAGTGTATTTTGGCCTAAAGGGGTCCCGGGAGTTAATTTATTGTAAACGACCTTTTTTCTTAAATCCGATGATACCATTGGATGAAAAACGTATTTTACAATTTACACTATTGGTTCATGTTCATAGGGTTCCAGATGAGTTTCGAGGGTGAAAAACAATTTTTTTTGAAATTGATGGTTGTTGGTCAACAGTGGATCGTGGTCAACGGGTCAACTCTTCTTTGTTGAAAACAATTCAATTTAAGAATTTTTTCCCTTTTTGCTCATTTTCATCATTTTATCATATTGGGAACTCGGGAGGGGGGTTTTGGGGGAGATTTCTTGCCTAAGTTCGTGCGGATAAGTTCCTAGCTCAATTCTAAATCATTTTCAACCAACTTTTTCATCTAAATTCTTCTAAATCAAAGATTTCAAAAGAGGGTTTTTGGGGGGTTTCCCCTAAATTGAAAAATTTGGTATTTCTTTGATTTGAGCTTCGATTCTTCCTCGTTTTTGCTTGGTTTTCACCCATAGAGTCCTTTTCACTTGAGGATTATGATTTTCAAATAAAATTTTGTTTTTACCCTTTTTCGATTTTCGATGGAATTTAGGGTTTTGCCAGTAAAGCTTGAAAATAGTTTTCTTCGGTTTGGACCTCGTTTTTAACTCGTTTTCTCGTGAATTTTCAGTTATAGGTTTCTATGATTATGGGGAATGTGTTTCTAAAATAAAATACCAATTTTACCCCTTTTGTTTTCAAACCCATTTTCGAATCTGTTTTGGACCCGTCTTAAATATGGTCAATATGTGTATCATTACCTTTCTTTTGACTTGTAGATGACATTTTTGACTAAATTGGACTCATTTGGTGTTGATTCAAGAGAGTTGGGCTTCCGATTGAGGTTTTGGACTGTGTTTGGGCTTGCGAATCTTCATTTAAGGCAAGTTGAGATGTACCTTGACTTTTTTTCAAAGTGTTTATGTGTTATATGCTTTTGTGTATCGCTTACGACTGAGGATCCCACTTAGGTGAAATGACAAGCATCTCCGCGAGTACCGGAGTCCTTGATGGATTGTAGTTAGATTATTGGCTTGATCAGTTAGTATTACTACTTGCAATTATCCTTAGAGTAGAATGTAGATAGATAACCTAGTGATCTTGAATAATAACTATTGAAATGCCTATTTTAGAGTTTGAATCTGGTTAGCGGACTTTACTGTGATGATCGAGGATTAATGACTTTTAGAGAATACTTAGAGTATAAATGGACTTGTAATAGTGGATGAGACTTATTGTATGGAATAAACTAGGTTTGGGTCATTTTGCTATATATATTGTTATTGGGATTGTTGTTAATTTCGTGTTGCCCGTGTGGGGGCTTATGTGAACTTCACTATAGAGTTGAGTAATTATTTATGATTGTGTGGCCGAATCGAAGCTTATATGCATATTGCTTTTGATTTGAGTGGATATATTATTGTGATGCCCGAGTGGGGGCTTGACTTGATGTTACTGGTCATGTTTGTGCATTAAATACCTTATCTATTATTGTGTCGCCCTAGTGGGGGCTCGACTTGTCATCATAGGCCTTATCTGTGCATTAGAATGTTGTATCTATTATTGCGTCTCCCAAGTGGGGGCTTGACTTGACATTGTAGGCCTTATCTGAGCATTTAATTGCCTTATCATTATAGTGATGCCCGAGTGAGGGGTTAAAAATGATAATATTGATGACTACATGACTATTTATTCGGGTGGTGTCAAGTGGAAACTGATATCATGAATTATTGATACATTGAGTTGATTCTGAGCTCACTTATACACGTATTGTATGGATTTTGATCTTCATACTGATTGGTTGTGAGCATGGCATCCTCATATCACACATACATATTCATGAGACATTGGTACCACTGAAACATTCTGATTTTTGTAAGAAATTGTGACACCTTATAAAATGTCTCTACCGAGGGATGTGTATGTAACACCCCGTACCTCCCCAAACCTACTTGATGACATTGGATAATGCTTACTTAGGTGTTGAGAGCTATAAGTATGTAATTGGTAGTGTTAAAGATGAGAAAAATTGAAATTTGGCCTTGTACCTGTGACTAGCCTTTCATAGGAAGTGTTTTGTGATTTCGTGGAGCATTTGTGGAATACCCCGTACACATTACAACCACATTTGGTGACTTGGAGTCATGTTTACTTGATGATTAAGATTACTAAGTAAGTATTTTGTAGTGTTTTGATAAGATATTGGACGATATGCAAGTGTTGGAAAAATGGCCGAAAAAAATTCAGCAAGGCATGGAAACTTGCACCACTCCCTGTTTCAGGGTGTGTGGCGCAAGACCCTAATTCAGAGGGCAAGGAAATCTTGCGCCACTGCCTTCCTTTGTAGCAGTGGCGCAAGGTACAAAGATTGTGCCCTTCCGGACTCGTTTCGCAATGCAATTTTACGTCGATTCTTATATGGTTTCTTTTGGTTCTTTGGAGTTCTTTGAGCATTGTTAAAACTTCAAATAATTCGATACACTCCTAAATACTCCTACATGATCAAATCATGAAATATAAATAGTTATCCAAAATGTTCAATGAAGCCATGGGCGACTAGAATTCCTATTTTTGCGATTGAGACTACGAATGAGAAACTCATAAGAGAATATTGTCGTGGGATTATGGAATTATTTAAACATGAGATATATGGTGAGTTATACATGAAAATTGATGGGCTAAGCTACATGTGCAATTGGGGGCCCAAAATTAGGGCCCAAAATGGAATAAAAGACATGGCCCAAAGGGCAAAATGATCCATTCTTCCACTTTGACCAAGGGACCATTGCATTTAATGCAAGAAAATGGCTAAGATGACTTGAGCACTATATAAGGGTCCCAAAAATCAGATTTTTATTCCTAAACACACACAACACATTTTGAGAATTACAAGACATTTTCTTTAGGTTCTCTTAAACCCTAAGAACCCTAAGTCCTTTTCTTTGGACAAGATCATCCTATTCCAAGCCTTGGTAAGTATTTATTCTCATGGATTAACATATTATATGCATGGGAGATTATGTATATCATGTTGGTTATGCTTGGAAATGGTGGATATGGTACTTTGTGTTTTTATATAAGATTTGTGATCCATGAGATTCAAGCTTGAATTATGACTTGTGACTTTGATGAAAGAGCATGGTATGGATAAAATATGAACATGAATGGTGTGATTTTGTTATTACACTTGTTATTTTTCTAAAAGTGTAAATTGTGGGATTTTGGCCGATATGTGCTATGAGGTGTATTAAGGTAATTTGATGGATTATTTGTGATGTGGTGTGGATAAGAAAGTGTAAAGGAGAAGTGTTGTGGTGAAATGTGTTGATTATCATGTATTGGTCAATGTATGGAATATTGGGGGATTTTTGAAATAATAATTTCATCAATGGTTTTGTCAAGGGGAAATGGCATGTTTAAAGGCAAACATGTAACTCATTGTTATTATATGCATTTGTAAAGTAGTTGATGGTTAATGTGAATCCCGTTATATATTTGTGATGTAGAGTGACACATAAAGAAGGAGCGGGACTATTGTATGCACCTCTAGGATTGTATATTCGTATTGAGAATACAAGGTATGTAAGCGTGTGGTGTTTGCATTGTCATGGTACTCATTTGATTACGAAATGCTCTAAGGTATTCCGTATTCGATAGTTGGTTAATGTTACTCACATGTTTCCTAATCATTGTTCAATGGTGAATCATATGACTCATGTCCATTGGTTGACTCTTGTTCATTGGCTAACATGTCAAAAGTTCCAAATATTCTAAGGTATTGTATCTCAGGTTGGTGGACAGTTGATATCCACATGTATCGTATTTAGTGATCATTATCCTAAGGTTTCAAAAGTGTTACATTCCAAAAGGGTCCTATAGTATGTTAACTAAGGTAGACATTTATTGTTATTCACAAGTGTCCTACTCCTAGATGAATTATGATTCACTTACCTCTTATTCATTGACTGAAGTTCCTAAGCTGTCAGAATGTTGTAAATTCTAAGAGAACTATTTCAACGAGAGTAATGAAGTAAAGATGGCTTGTTTAGTTTGAATAGCATTATTCCAATCATGTCATGATCCAAAGTTCCAATAGAGTTATACACGTGTCTCTTATGCATTGACTATTGTTCCAATGGTTCCAAGATGTTATGTTCAAATAATGTTATGGCAAGTGAATATAGCAATCTCTCACAAGTGAATGTACCAATCTCTCAAAAGTAATGAAAGAAGTAATGTGCAAGTTAATGTATCTATCCCTCACAAGTAAAGATACCAATCTTACAAGAGTAAAGATGTGAAGTAATGTATATTTGTGTTTCAAATTTCAAGAATGTTTCTATCATCAAGGTACCACTCATAGTATGAAAGAAAGACAAATGAAGTAAAGAATAATGAAAGAAAAGGAAGCAATGTTATGTTATGTTAACCCTACCCATGGAGTAGATGTGTGTTATTAACCCACCATAGAGTGGATGTA
Source organism: Capsicum rhomboideum (assembly GCA_031232105.1). Taxonomy (NCBI): domain Eukaryota; kingdom Viridiplantae; phylum Streptophyta; class Magnoliopsida; order Solanales; family Solanaceae; genus Capsicum; species Capsicum rhomboideum. The sequence goes on from CP124714.1 coordinate 158,560,115, forward strand.
TGTTGACCTACCCATGGAGTAGATGTATGTTATTAACCCACCAAAGAGTGGATGTATGTTAACCCACCAAAGAGTGGATGTATGTTGACCCACCAAAGAGTGGATGTATGTTGACCCACCAAAAAGTGGATGTATGTTAAAAATCTCTCGAAAAGAAAGAATCATTTGTATAAAGGAAGCTCGTGAATAAAGTCAATCTCTTGGAAGTAATTCTCTTGAATGAAAGTAATTATGAAAGATATTATATGAATGATAAGGATATGATTGATTGATCGAAAATAACAATGACAAAAGAAGAGTACATGGTTCCACATATAAGATGGTGTTTATCCATATAAAGTATTCTCTTATAATTTTTTTTCCATTGAAGTTCTTATGTATTGATACAGTTTTCTTATGACCTAACATACTCAGTACATTCTTCGTACTGACCCCTCTTGGGGACTCACCTTACATGTTGCAGGTACAGCACTAGTAGACCACCACAGTAGGTTGCAGGATATTTACAGCTTTTGGTGAGCTCCAGTTGTTCGGGGCTTCTTCGAGTCACAGTTGTACATACGTTTTGGTGTTGTACATGTTGTATCAAGCGGGGACTTGTCCCGACTTTAGTTCTTTTTGGTCAATGCACTTGTTTGAGGCTTTTGTAGACATAAGTGGGTGTATAAATGAAGAGGGTACATGTCGTTTTTGACTTGATGGTCTCAACAGCTAAGTTTCATATATGTATATATGTCACATGTTCCATGAATTTTTGTTGTTAGCATTATAAGCTCCTACGTGACAAGGGTATTTCTGAGGACATGCATATGGATGAACATAAGTACAGGTTGGTTCTCTCGAGCCTTATTGGCTACGAGTGTCAACCACGTCCCTATGAGATTCGGGGCGTGACAAAAATGGTATCAGAGCAGTTCGTTCTAAGGGTGTCTACAAAGCCGTGTCTGAGTAGAGTCTTACTTATCAATGTGTTGTGCACCACATTTATAAGTAGGAGGCTACGAGACATTTAGGATGTTGTTTCTTTCCTTCATTCTAGATCGTGCAATAGAGCCAATGTTGTAAGTTGAATTGTATCTGACCATGGTAATTATTTTTCTTTGGTGTAGTAAAATGTCAATCACAAGAAGAGATAGAGGAAAAGGTAAGCAGGTAGATATGCCTGCCGGAGAAGGAGTGAGTAGATTACCACCTGACCAAGCTAGTCGAGGTGGAGCAAATGCTGACATTGCATCGCAGTCTTCCTCTACTTTACCAGCTCCAGAAGAGCCAAGAGGTAGAGAAGTACCTGCAGAACCGCCAGTGAATGCCACTGATCAGGATTTAAGAAATGCAGTACATATGTTGACTTAGTTAGTGGTTGTACAAGCACAAGGACGAACTGGTCCAATGTTAAATGAAGATGACGCGGCTAGGGCAGCTAGTCGGCGCACGCAGGACTTTCTAAAATTGGACCCTCCTATATTCACTGAGTCAGACCTGAAAGCAGATCCACAGGATTTTGGGGACCAAGTTCAAAGAGCACTAGAGGTGATGCACGTAATAGGTGTAGAAATAGTTGAATTAGCAGCTTACAGATTGAAAGGTGAGGCCATATTATGGTATAAGGACTGGAAAAGATCAAGAGGCATTGATGCACTCCCAGCTGGTTGGGAAGAATTTAAAATGGCATTTCTGGATCACTATCTCCCCTATGAGATCCGTGAGGCTCGCGCGGATCAGTTTTTAAATTTGCGTCAAGGAAATATGAGTGTTAGAAAATACAGCTTGCAATTTAATTCCTTGGCTCGGTATGCTCCAAATATGGTGGCTACAATGGAAGCTAGAGTCCATTGATATGTTGACAGATTGGAACCGTATTTGGTACGAGACTGCACTATCGCTTCTCTGAATTGAGATATGGATATAGCTAGAATACAGGCCTTTGCGCAGAAAATGGAGGATCAAAGGCAAAGAAGAAGGACACAGAAATCTGAGGAAGGGCCATCAAAAAGGGACAGACCTATGGGGCAGTCCATGGCGTCCCAAGGAAAATCGAGGATTTTGATGTTTTCTAGACTATCACTCTCCTATTCCACAGCAGGCACACACTCTCAATTTTGAGGGTTTAGAGGTAGCCAATCTGGACAGAGTAGTGGAACTCATGGATCACAGGCAACAAGATTGACTCGTCAGCTGTGCCAGCGCTGTGGGAGATTTCATTCAGGAGAATGCCGGTTTGATACAAATGTTTGCTTTTTGTGTAGTAAGCCAGGACACAGGATGAGAGAGTGCCCACAGAGGCCCACGGATAGTATGACAGGACCTACAGGATCAGCCGTTGTAGCATCGGTGGCTGGTGTACAGTCTGCTGGTCGTGGTAGAGGTGCCAGAGGAGCAGTCAGTTCCAGTGGAACTCAAAATCGCACCTATGCTCTGGTTGATCGACAGAATTTGGAGATTTCTCCTGACGTGGGCACAGGTATAATATTTGTCTTTTCCCAGAATATATATATATATATGCGTTGATTAATTCAAGCTTTACCTTATCATGTGAGACCGTGTTGTTCACTGCAAAGTTTGAAAGAACATCAGAGTTATTAATTAAGCCAATTGAAACATCTACACCAGTTGGTAAATTGTTAGAGTTAAAAGAGTATATCATAATGGTATAGTAAATGATTGTGATCATGATACGATGGTTGACCTTATGGGGATGGAAGTGAAAGATTTTAAGATTGAAACGGGGATGAGGTAACAGTTAGAAAAATAGAAAGTTTGGATATACAAGTGAAATCGGGTATAGTCTTTCATCCTTAATAGGTGGACAAGCAGAACGTATCACCCAAACACTTGAAGTATGCTACTAACTTACACATTATATTACAAAGGTAGTGGGATGATCGTCTACCTCTTATTGAATGTGTTTATAATAATAGCTATCATTCAAGTACCAAAATAGTATTTTACAAAGGTTTATATAGAAGAAAGTTTAAATCATCAATTGGATGATTTAGAGCAAGTGGAACTGCCTTACTTGGGGCTAAATTTGTTCACTAGGCTATAGAGAAGATTAAGGTGGTACAATAGTAGCTACAAGTTAATACAAGTCATATGCCGAGATCCATTGTTTTTATTGAAAATGTGCAAATTATGGAGAGTCTTACTTATTAAGAGAGATATATTGCTATGCTAGAGGGGTAAGTGAAAATATTAGGAAAGGTACGGCATAGGAATTGACAAATAGAAGAGAGCACGTGGAGAGCCAAAGAAATGATAAAGTCGGAGTACCCGTAATGGTTTCAAACGGAAGAGAAAATTCAAAGTGCGGAATTGGAGCAATAACAAGAAAGTATCGGGAAGTAGTATGTGTATATGTATATATATATGTGAATATAGAGATGCATGGGATGTACATGAGACGATATTACTAACATTCAAGGATGAATGTTTCCAAGGGGGGAAGAATGTAACACCTCGTACCTCCCCAACCCTACTTGATGACATTGGATAATGCTTACTTAGGTGTTGAGAGCTATAAGTATGTAATTGGTAGTGTTAAAGATGAGAAAAATTAAAATTTGGCCTTGTACCTGTGACTAATGGACCCCAAGCTTATCCGAATCTCTCTTTATTTATCTTATGCTTATTCGTATTTAAGATACTTTAGCTATTGTTATCAACCTGTATTTAGAGGCTTGTACTGATAATAACCAAGCCTAGGATGTATCTTTGAGACTTGTGTCTCGTATACATATATAATATTGAGATTCTTCTGTTCCTTCTGTTTTCGCTTTTGATTCACTTTAATTCTTATTTTTTGGGTTGGGTTGGGATTTCTTGTCCGGAGGGTATGACAAGTGCCATCACGTGCATTTTTTTTTTTGTCGTGATAAATTGGTATCAGAGCCCCAGGTTCATTGGTCTCATTTGTACAAGTCGAGTTTAGTAGAGTCTTGTGGATCGATGCAGAGACATCCGTTATCTATCTTCGAGAGGCTACATGACTTTAGGAGAATTCCATTTCTTCATTTTATTTTGTGCAGTCATATCTTTGTATAACTCAGAATCTCTTATTCACCTTCTCATAGATGGTGAGCACGCGTTCTTCCTTAGTTAGATATTCAGAACCCGTGCCTTCGGTGTACAGAAAGAGCAGGGTTTGAGGTAGAGGTCAGATCGGGATGTCTAGACCAGCTAGAGGTCAGGTTAACGTTGCTTTTTTAGGTTCTAGGGTTGCTAATGGTGGTAGTTCTAGTGAGTTAGAGGGGTTGAGGCCAGTTCAGACACCACTCGTGACCATACTTATTCTTGGGGATTGTTTGGTTCGAGTGTTGGGCTTTCATCAGAGGGTGGCTCTTATCTTGATTCAGCATGATACTTTGGGGCTTCAGACTCTAGATGCACATGTGACTCCTACTAATTCTCCTAATGTTGATGAGATATTGCCAGGTATCGCTCTACATCCAGTGACCTTACCCTTTATGTCTATTGAATGACATATTAGATATGTAGAGTTCATGAGGACAGATCCTCCTTGATTCAATGGAGATCCTAGGGTTGATGCTTATATGTTCTTTCTTGGTTGCTGTGAGAGACTGTACAGGTTGGTCTTGGTAGATTCTAATAGAGTAGTCTTCACTTCCTTTCAGTTTCTTGGGTCGGCTAGACAGTGGTGGAGGACTTGTGTAGAAAGTAAACCAGTTGGATCAGTTTGCTCGAGTGTTTTTAGAGGAGTTTGTGTGGAGCTACAAGAGGCTTGCGAGTCAGGGGCCCAAGGACTTGATGATTATAGCGATATGCTTGATGGAGGTTAGGATTTTTATGGTTATGCTTGGAGTGGGTTAGATCAGAGTGGTCGTTCAATTTCTTCAGGCCAAGTTCAGCGGGTTTCTACTTCTTTGAGTTACTTCTTATGTGGAGATCTCGGGCACTATAGGAGAGATTACCCACAACTTAAATAGAGAGATGCTTCACCAATTGCTTCAGGAGATGACAGATCTCGATATCATATTCCACATGATGGACTCGAGGTAGGAGCTTTCGGTACAATAATCGCACGTATGGTTCTTGGTGCACCTTCGTTATGCCTTAGTGGTATTTGACTGTGGTTCTACATTCTCCTACATGTTTATTTATTTGGCATGAAGTCTGGATATGATTCATGGATTTTTGCTGGAGCTGTTGATATTTGCTACCCCATAGATGTTTCCTTAGTGGCGGATTGGGTGTGCTGATCTGATGTTGGAACTCGCTCAGAGTAGATCGCTGGTTTTTGTTTGAATTCTTTGGTATTGTGGATTTTGGTGTTTTGGGTATGGTGTCCTTGATGGTTATGTTGTGGAATAATGGTGGATCAATTCTAGGTTTTGGTATACTTTCAGATTGTAGAATGGATTGGCCTCGTGGTTTGGCATTTTAAATTATAGCATGCCCAGTGGGCTATGGTGATGAGTTGCTTGAGCTATCAGTGTCTTTTAAAGGCTTCATGTATCTGGTATATAGAGAGTTTTATGGTGATTCTTAGTTGCCTTAGAGGGTTGAGCATATGGGTATGACCATAGTGTAGCACCTTCAGTATGCTAGGTGTGACTTTTGAGGTTTTGTGTAGTTTTGATGCCAGTTTCTGGCTTAGTAGATTTAGCCTGAGGCTATAGTGTTATTTGATTTTATAGTGATAGTATCGACCTTAGGTAGGATAATTCAGTGTTTTGGTGGATAGTTTCGTGTTTTATGTGTTCCTTGGCTTTTGTGAGTCCGAGGATGATTTTTGGTCTTGTGGTTATAGCCCGTGTCTTGTGGTGCCTTGTTCAGGTTTAGATTAGCTGATCATGTTCAGAACTTCTATTGTGTTTGACTCGATCGTTGGTGCAGAGGAAGTTCAGAAATATTAAAATTTGGCTTCATTGAGAATTTTTGGCCTTGGATGTTTGTGTTGTGACCTTATGAGCCCTTATGTGATAGATTTATGGTTCTATGGTGAGGACAGTAGTCTTATGGTTGTGCCTTTGCGTGGGAGTGCTTGTTGATGTATTACGAGGGTATTTTTCTATCCTTTATCTATTTTGGTTTTTTCTTACTTGTACATTCAAGGACGAACGTGAATCTTAGCGGTGGATACTGTAATGACCCTCATATTAACATTTAGATTTTTTTGTATATTGACCATTTTGCTCCTCCCCGTGGTTGCTTTATCTGATTTATGAGTTGCTAAAATAGTTGGTACGATCCTCGATGCATTCGGGAGCGTTTTATTTGAATTTATGATTTTGAGTATCCTTGAAAGAATAGGTTTGACTTCAGTCAATATTTTGTGATTCGAGTCTCGGATGAGGTTTCTGACAGTTCCATTAGATCCGAAAAGTTGACTTTGGGCTGGTAGCGTGGTTGGTTTGAGTTCGGAACCTTTATTTGTATTTTGATCCTCCATTTGAAAAATAATGTATTTTGGCCTAAAGAGGTCCCGGGGTTAATTTAAACGATCGTTTTTCGTAAATCTGATGATACCATTGGATCCAAAACGTGTTTTATGATCAATTTACACTATTGGTTCATGTTCATAGGGTTTCAGATGAGTTTCGAGGATCAAAAATAAGTTTTTTGAAATTGCTGGTTACTGGTCATGTACAGTGGACCGCGGTCAATGGTCAACGGGTCAACTCTTCTTTGCTGAAAACATCCCAATTTTGGGATTTATCCCCTTTTTGCTCATTTTCACCATTTTTATCATATTGGAAACTCGAAAGGGAGATTTTGGGGGAAATTTCTCACATAAGTTCGTGCGGGTAAGTTCTTAGCTCAATTCTAAATCATTTCCGACCAAAAGAGGATTTTTAGGGGCTTTTCCCCAAATTGAAAATTTGGTATTTCTTTGATTTGAACTTTGATTCTTCCTCGTTTTTGCTTGGGTTTTCACCAATAGAGTCCTTTTCACTTGAGGATTATGATTTTCAAATAAAATTCCGTTTTTACCCTTTTTTAAAAAAAATTGATGGATTTTGGGTTTTTGTCGGTAAAGCTTGAAAATGATTTTCTTCGATTTGGACCTCGTTTTCGCATGGATTTTTCAGTTGTATGTTCCTTTGATTATGGGGAACGTGTTTCTAAAATAAAATCTCAATTTTACCCCTTTTGTTTTCTAACCCATTTTCAAGTCCGTTTTGAACCCGTCTTAAATAGGGCCATAATGGGTATTATTAGCTTTCTTTTGACTTGTAGATGATATTTTTGACTAGATTTGACTCATTTGGTGTTGATTCGAGAGAGTTGGGCTTCCTATTGAGGTTTTGGACTGCGTTTAGGCTTACGGATCTTCATTTAAGGTAATTTGAGATGTACCTTTGATGGCTCCCAAAGGGTGGCCACCCCTTGGAAGAGGGATGTGTCCTGGGTTGGCCTTGGTGAGGGTGTGGGTCGGGTTCGTCCCCCCTGGTTCAGGGCCTATAAAGGGTGGGTTGCGCCTTCCACTATCAGCTATAGCTTTTAGTGCAGTTGGTTAGCGGTTCACTCTTAAGGTTTGGTATCAGAGCGGAGGTCGCTGGTTCGAATCCCACTTACACTATGCGCAGGTTCGAGGACGAACCTTTTCCAAAGAAAGGGGGAATGATGGCACCCAAAGGGTGGCCACCCCTTGGAAGAGGGATATGTCCCGGGTTGGCCTTGGTGAGGGTGTGGGTCGGGTTCGTCCCCCCCTGGTTCAGGGCCTATAAAGGGTGGGTTGCGCCTTCCACTATCAGCTATAGCTTTTAGTGCAGTTGGTTAGCGGTTCACTCTTAAGGTTATCCAAATCCCTTCTAAGCTATTCACTAGAAGTCAAGCACGAGAACTCCAAGCGCTCCAAGGATTGTTCATGAAACGAGAGGTACTTGACGACATCCTAGTACCATCTAAGGGGTGCTATGTGTTGGTGATTACATCTAAGGAGGATGGAGGGACATTGGGGGGATCAAACGGATGCAAAAAGGAGCAAAAAGACACGCGAGCTGCACTGGAAAGCTCACCTGCGCGCGCAGGTGAGCCATCTGCGGGCGCAGATGCTGGTCAATGGCATCTGCGACCCTGACCTGCGGGTACAGGTGCCCACCTGCGTGCGCAGGTGGCCTATCTCGGCTGCCATGCTGAAATTTGGGCCCACTTTTTTGTATTAAATGACCCAATGGTATAAATACCAACGGATGTATTAAGTTTTTCAGTTTTTCCTTGAACATTGATGAACATTGCTCTTGAGAGAGAGTGTGGTGAGCTTTTGTTGAATCTCGGCTTAGAAACGCGTGGTTTTGAGGGCGCCTCGATTCCATCTTGGTCACCGTAGAATTTAGGTGCTTGTTGGTGAATGTAATTAGGGGTTTAGGATTTAATATATCCTAATGTTCTTGATTATTTTCTCTTCTTGTGTCTAGTTCAATTTATCTTTCTTTCGATTATCCGTAGTTTTCGTAGTTAACTCTAGTCTCTGTAGATCATACGCTATCATTTGGTATCAGAGCCGAGCTTGAATTCGTTCCCACGAATTCAATCTTGGGTGTGTTGTCCAAAGAGAAAATCAAAAATTTGAAAAAAAAAAAAAAAATCTTAAATTTCGTTTGGAAATTCCCAGAAATTTGAAAGTTTGATTTTGAGTTTTCTTGTTGCTTCTATACTAGATGTTGTTTCCTCTAGTATGTTTGAGTCGGAATCTCGAGTAGGGTTGAGACTTGTGAAGAAATCTATTGGTTGTTGTTCTTGTGGTTAAAGAAAAATGGAAAGGTGGATTTTAGATCTTGTGATCGTGGTGTGGAATTGAAGGTTAAAGGTGGTTGCAAGATGTTCCCCTCGTTGAAAGGAACATAAATCTGAAAGATCGTCGCATTCCCAGATCGTTTGAGTGAGGCTCAAAATTTTGGTATTGTTGTGGTTCTTGATGTTCTTGGTATCTTCATGTATTCAAGTAAAGAAGATACAAAAGGGTGTTGTTTGATCTTGTAAAAGGCAATAATCCAAGAAAGAGAGTGAAAAGGGGCGCCCACAGAAGAAGAAAATTCAGAGTTTCCAGCAACCCGGGCAGAGGCATCTGCGCCCCCACCTGCGCGCGCAGGTGGGCATCTGCGGCAGCAGGTGACAAACGCAGGTCACCTGCCAAGTTTCTGTTTGCCACCTACGATCAACCGTCTGCGTGGGCATGTCGTGACCTGCGGACGCAGGTTACCCAACGCATCTCACAGGTTCCAAAATCCAGTTTTGCTCAAGTTCGACTATCTTAGTTTCCATTCTTGATTCTTAACTTCATCTCTCGATCCTAAAACTAATTAACAACTAGTAATTCACCTACTTAATAGTTAATTAGTGCTTGAGTTCGATTTCTTGCTACGTCCTACTTCTTGTGTGCTTTTTCTAGCTTTCATTTTAGTTGATAAATTCTTGATTCAAGTCCGTAAATTATTTCTTTGTGCCTTTCTAACAAGAATCCAATCCGATTAAGAGTAGCAATTGACACCTCGATTACCATCGGAGTATAAGCCATCCTTCAACATTTGCTGAGCCAAGTGTGAGGAATACCAAGGTGTGTAGAGTTGTAAGGCTATTTCTTTAACTCTAACTTGTTTGTTGTTTGTGTCTAGTGTTGTTCCAGCAGGTACAATGACTTCGGAGGATGAAACACCCTTAATTAGGGATGTCGACACTTCGAGTGCACTTATTGCGGCCATTGAATCGTTAAACCGAAAATTGGACTCTATGGAGGGTAGGATAGTGAACATGGAAGGACGTTTAAGCTCCCCACAATCCACTCCCCAAAATTCCCATGCCTCGTCTAGCGGACACGCTCAAGACATACCCGCTGCCGTCACTCCAGAAGCAATTCACCAAATGTTCAATCCCTCGAGACAAACACAAAACCAAATACTCCCTAACCAAAGACTACCCCAAGCACCCCAAAACCAAAACCCGCCACCTCAAGCTCCACTAAACCGAAATCCCCCACTCCAAATACCCCGCAACCAAAACCAACCCATCCAAGTTGAGGGAGTAGGGGAAGAGGAACCCCAAGTTGAGTTTGAAGGGTATGATGAAGAGGTCGTACATGCGGAGTATTGGAGGAATAGACCATTGCCTCCACAAGGGTTCCGAGGTCGAGGAGGAAGATTTAGACCGGCGCCTTATGGTAGAGGGAATTTAGGGAATCGTCACCAAGGTGAGAACCAATAGAACTACAATGATAACCAAGGTGGTCAAGGAGGTCGGGATAATGGGAACAATTCAATCAAGATTAGTCTCCCGACTTTCAAAGGAAAGAGTGATCCCGAAGCTTATTTGAATTGGGAGTCTACTTGTGAAAGAGTCTTTCAAGTCAACGATCTCACGAATGACAAGAAGAGTTGCTATGCCATAGCCAAATTTGACGGGTTTGCCAACACGTGGTGGGAATATGCCAAGCGATTTGAGAATGTATTAAATGAGGGACTACTACCACCATGGGATGCTTTGAAGGCTATCATGAGAAGGAAGTATGTGTCGGAGAGGTATAGGCATGAGCTACTTGCCAAGTTGTACAATCTAAGGCAAGGAAACAAGAATGTATTAACCTACTTTGATGAGTTTCAACAATTGATCTTGAAACTTGAGTATTAAGAGAATGCGGAACATGCCATCATCCGTTTCAAGGTCGGCTTGAACAAAGAGCTCTCCTCATCCATGACTTGTCACAAGTTTGCTACCTTAGAAGAGGTCTTTCAAGCGGCCTTAGAAGTTGAGAGAGACCACAAGGAACGGACATCTTTCAAGCCCAAGGGGTACTCATCCGCTAATCCGTGGAGTAAGAGCAAAAAGGTAGCCCAACCTTTGTCGGGATGGAACAAGAACAAGGACCTCAACAAAGTCAATGACAAGAAGCCCGTTGAGAAGGCTAACCTAAAGTACCCACCAAGGAATGAAGGTAACAAATATCCAACCCCTATTTTTAAAGGGTTTCAATGTTTTAAATGTCAAGGTTGGGGACACAAGGCAAGTGAATGTCCTAATCGGAGGAATGTGATCCTTAGAGAAGGGAGAATATTTTACCTTGGGGAAGAGGTGGGGCACGAAGATGAAAATGAAGGAGATGTCCAATAAGGGGACAAGTTAGAAGAAGATGAGCAAGTCGAGGAAGAAAATGAGGATTCTTGGCCTCAAGATGGAGAGTTTGAAGTCCCAAACTTTGTGGTAAGACAAGCGATGGTTAGTAAGACCATAGATGACCCTAGTCAAAGGGAAAATCTATTCCATACTAAATGCCTTATCAAGGAGAATATATGCTCATTGGTCATTGATAGTGGAAGTTGTGAAAATGTAGCTAGCGCTACCATGGTCGACTTCTTGAAGTTACCCACCACCAAGCATGCCGCACCCTACAAGCTCTAATGGTTAAATGAGTGTGGAGAATTAAAGGTGACTAGATAAGTTGTGATCCGATTCAAGATCGGGAATTACCATGATGAAATACTTTGTGATGTTATTCCCATGCAAGCTTGTCATATTTTGCTTGGAAGGCCGTGGCAATACGATCGTTCAACTAAGCATGATGGAAAAACCAATCGATATTCTCTTGAGGTGAATGGTCGAAAGTTTACCCTTCATCCTCTCTCACCATCACAGGTGAATGAGGTACATCAAAGAATGAGAGAGTTGAAGGAGAAGGGTGGTAAAAAGGGAAAGGAGGAGTCCCATGAAAAGGAAAGCGGTGAAGCAAAAGAGAAGGGGAAGTTGAAAGGAAAGACCCAAATGGTGATGTTGGCAAAAAACAAAGAGTTGTTTGAGGAGGCTAATGATGAGGAACCTATACTCCTTTTAGCCCATGCTTTTCATGCTAACCACTCTACTTCTCCTCTTCCCCATTCTATTTCTCTTGTTTTGCAGGAATTCGGAGACATGTTTCCAGAGGAGCTACCAAAAGGGTTACCCCCACTTCGAGGAATTGAGCATCAAATAGACTTTGTGCTGGGCTCATAATTGCCTAACAAACCGGCTTATAGAAGTAACCCAACGGACACCAAAGAACTCCAAAGTCAAGTTGAGGAACTTCTCAACAAAGGATATATCAAGGAAAGTATGAGCCCATGTGCGGTCCCGGTATTGTTGGTGCCAAAGAAAGATGGGACTTGGCGCATGTGTGTTGATTGCCGGGCCATCAACAAGATAACGGTAAAGTATCGCCACCCTATCCCTAGATTAGACGATATGCTAGATGAATTAAATGGTTCTTGTGTGTTTTCGAAGATTAATCTTAGGAGTGGATACCATCAAATCCGGATGAGTCCCGGAGATGAATGGAAAACCGCCTTCAAGACCAAGTTTGGTCTCTATGAATGGATGGTTATGCCATTTGGACTCACCAATGCTCCTAGTACCTTTATGCGGTTAATGAACCATGTGATGAAACCGTTTATAGGGAAGTTTGTTGTGGTATACTTTGATGATATTTTAGTTTATAGCAAGTCCGTAGATGACCATGCCGAACATTTGAGATGTGTTTTTGATAAGCTTAGAAAGGAACAATTGTTTGCTAACCTTGAAAAATGCTCCTTTTGTGTTGATGAGGTTGTCTTTTTGGGATTTGTTGTAAGCTACCGGGGAGTGAAAGTGGATGAATCCAAGATAGACGCTATAAGATATTGGCCAACTCCATAATCCATTGGTGATGTGAGAAACTTTCATGGCTTGGATAGTTTCTATAGACGGTTTGTCAAAGGGTTTAGCACCATAGCCGCCCCATTGACCAAGGTAATCCGGAAGGATAAGCCCTTTAAGTGGGGTGACGAGCAAGCAAAGGCGTTTGAAACCTTGAAAACAATGCTTAGCTCCGCTCCTTTGTTACAATTGCCCGACTTCGGCAAAATGTTTGAAGTCGAATGTGATGCTAGCAAGGTAGGCATTGGGGCCATCTTAATGCAAGACCAAAAATCCATTGCATACTTTAGCGAAAAGCTAAAAGGGGCAACCTTGAACTACTCTACGTATGATCTTGAGTTGTACGCCTTGATTAGAGCTTTGGGAAATTGGCAACACTACTTGTGGCCTAAGGAATTTGTGATTCGTACCGACCATGAGTCTTTGAAACACCTTAGGGCCCAAGACAAATTGAACAAACGGCATGCCAAATGGATTGAATTCTTAGAAACTTTCCCTTATGTGATCCAATACAAAAAAGGGAAGGAGAACGTCGTGGCCGATGCCTTGTCCCGAAAACATGTGTTGCTTAGTACCTTGACTTCTAAATTGATTGGATTTGCATACTTGAAGACATTGTACCCCGAGGACCCCACGTTTGCTCAAATCTTTAAAGATTGTGAGGAATGGGAAAGGGAAAAATGGCTTAGGGATAGAACTTCTATACCCTACTCAAAATTTGATGGATTCCTATTCAAAGGAAAAAGGTTGTGTGTGCCCTCTAGCTCTTGGAGAGAGTTATTTGTGAGAAAGGCATACAATGGTGGTATGATGGGCCACTTTGGAGTTGATAAAACCCTTGGAATCTTAGAGGAACAATTCTATTGGCCCAAAATGCATCATGATGTCGCCTGAATTTGTGGTCAATGTATGGATTGTAGGAGTGCAAAATCCCGCCTTCTCCCTCAAGGGTTGTATACCCCACTTCCCACTCCCCTACGGCCATGGCTAGACATCTCTATGGATTTTGTGTTAGGTTTGCCTAGGACAAGGAGGGGAAGAGATAGTATTTTTATTGTAGTTGATCGTTTTTCTAAAATGGCTCATTTCATTCCGTGTCATAAGTGTGATGATGCCCCTAACATGGCATCCTTGTTTGTAGAACATGTTGTCATGATCCACGGAATTCCTCGGACCATTGTTAGTGATAGGGACTCTAAGTTCCTTAGTCACTTTTGGAGAACGTTGTGGGGTAGGCTTGGCACGAAATTGCTCTTCTCTATATCTTTCCACCCACAAACCGATGGTCAAACCGAGGTTGTGAATAGGACCTTGGGTTCTATGTTACGTACCATGGTTAAAGGGAAAATGGCCTCGTGGGAGGATCACTTACCTCTAGTCGAATTTGCCTACAATCGTGTTATTCACTCGACTATTGGTATGACCCCTTTTGAATGTGTTTATGGTTTTAACCCCCTAACCCCTTTAGATCTCACTCCGTTGTCTAGTGATGTTTTGATTAGCTTAGATGGGAGACAAAGGGCAGACACAATGAAAAAGATGCATGAAAAGGTGAGGCTTCAACTTGAGAAAAAGAATCAAGCAGTCGCCAAGAGAGTGAACAAGGGTAGGAGAAGACTTGTACTAGAACCGGGCGATTGGGTATGGATACATCTCCGGAAGGACCGGTTTCCAATCCAAAGGAAAGCTAAGTTGATGCCTCGTGGTGATGGCCCATTTCAAGTACTTGAGCGGATAAATGACAATGCCTACAAAATTGACCTTCCACTGGAGTATCAAGTGCACAACACATTTAACGTGTGTGACCTCTCACCTTTCGACATGATGGAGGATGAGAATTTGAGGTCAAATTCTTCTCAAGATGGAGAGGATGATACAATCCAAATCCCTTCTAAGCCATTCACTAGAAGTCAAGCACGAGAACTCCAAGCGCTCCAAGGATTGTTCATGAAATGAGAGGTACTTGACGACATCCTAGTACCATCTAAGGGGTGCTATGTGTTGGTGATTACATCTAAGGAGGATGGAGGAACATTGGGGGGATCAAACGGATGCAAAAAGGAGCAAAAAGACACGCGAGCTGCACTGGAAAGCTCACCTGCGCACGCAGGTGAGCCATCTGCGGGCGCAGATGCTGGTCAATGGCATCTGCGACCCTGACCTGCGGGCACAGGTGCCCACCTGCGTGCGCAGGTGGCCTATCTCGGCTGCCATGCTGAAATTTGGGCCCACTTTTTTGTATTAAATGACCCAATGGTATAAATACCAATGGATGTATTAAGTTTTTCAGTTTTTCCTTGAACATTGATGAACATTGCTCTTGAGAGAGAGTGTGGTGAGCTTTTGTTGAATCTCGGCTTAGAAACGCGTGGTTTCGAGGGTGCCTCGATTCCTTCTTGGTCACCGTAGAATTTAGGTGCTTGTTGGTGAATGTAATTAGGGGTTTAGGATTTAATATATCCTAATGTTCTTGATTATTTTCTCTTCTTGTGTCTAGTTCAATTTATCTTTCTTTCGATTATCCGTAGTTTTCGTAGTTAACTCTAGTCTCCGTAGATCGTACGCTATCATTCTTGACTTTTTCCAAAGTGTTTATGTGTTATATGCTTGTTTGTTATGTTTTGTGTATAGCTTACGATTGAGGATCCCGCTTAGGTGAAATGGCGAGCATCTCCGCGGGTACCGGAGTCCTTGATGGATTGTAGTTAGATTATTGGCTTGATCAGTTAGTATTACTACTTGCAATTATCCTTAGAGTAAAATGTAGATAGATAACCTAGTGATCTCGAATAATAGCTATTGAAATGCCTATTTTAGAGCTTGAATCTGGTTAGCGGACTTTACTGTGATGATCGAGGATTAATGACTTTTAGAGAATACTTAGAGTATAAATGGAATTGTAATAGTGGATGAGACTTATTGTATGGAATAAGCTAGGTTTGGGTAGTTTTACTATATATATTGTTATTGGGATTGTTGTTAATTTCGTGTTGCCCGTGTGGGGGCTTATGAGAAATTCACTATGGAGTTGAGTAATTATTTATGATCGTGTGGCCAAATCGAAGCTTATATGCATATTGCTTTTGATTTGAGTGGATATATTATTGTGATGCCCGAGTGGGGGCTTGACTTGATGTTATTGGTTATGTTTGTGCATTAAATACCTTATCTATTATTGTTTCGCCTGAGTGGGGGCTTGACTTGTCATCATAGGTCTTATCTGTGTATTAGAATGTTGTATCTATTATTGTGTCTCCCGAATGGGGGATTGACTTGACATTGTAGGCCTTATCTGAGCATTTAATTGCATTATCATTATAGTGATGCCCAAGTGAGGGGTTAAAAATGATAATATTGATGACTACATGACTATTTATTCGGGTGGTGCCAAGTGGAAACTGATATCATGAATTATTGATACATTGAGTTGATTCTGAGCTGACTTATACACGTATTGTATAGATTTTGATCTTCATACTGATTGGTTGTGAGCATGGCATCCTCATATCACACATACATATTCATGAGACATTGGTACCACTGAAACATTCTGATTTTTGTAAGAAATTGTGACACCTTATAAAACGCCTATACCGAGGGATGTGTAAGTAAGGTTGATTTGAGACATGAGATTGAGATTATATGAGTATATGGGTTGCGAACCCCCCCCCCCCATGGGTCCTACCTGCTAGTTGTGAGCTTGGTGGGTGTATACAGAAAGTCATGCGATGACTTTCACCATTCATCATCATCCCATCATCATCACTACATTACATTGCATCATTTATGTTGCATCGACATTCTTTGATATTGTTTGATATTGTGTTAGTATTTACTCTTGTGTTGTATTATCGTGATAGCACTGTCATGGTTCAAACCCCGTTGGGGTGGACATGGCACCTGGAGCCGTTGAGGCCCCGAGAGAACCAACCTTCAATCCTGTACATTCATACCCATGTCACACAATGATCATTACTATCATAGATGCAAGATACTAATGGCGGAAATCTTGGCAAAACATGTGATATATATACATATTTGAAACTTGGCCTTTAGGGCCATATCGTCAACATGATAAGACATTTCTCCCTTTAACTGTACAACGTCTACAAAGCCTCTAACAGATACAAAACCAAGCCTACAATTGGGATAAGTCCCCGCTTTACATAACTGTGATACAATAGCAAAAACCAACATATACATAGGACTCGGAAAGCCCCGAAGCAACCTGGAGCTCACCAACAAATCCGCAGAAAATCCCAGTCTTATTGTGGGGGCCTACTAGTACCTGTGCCTGCAGCAAGTAAGGTAAGTCCCACAAGGGACGTCAGTACGAAAAATGTACTGAGTATGTAAGGCTATAAGTAACTGTATGAGATATAGGAATTTTAATGGAATCAGGTATAAGTGAACGCATCATGTAGATAAACTACCATAAGGTATACATGTGGGATCATGTACATTGCTTTCTTTACTTTACTTTACTTTACTTCATCATCAATCATATAATCATCAATCATGTAATGCCCGGGCCCAACTGATCAGTGGGAAATAACATAATAATCGGGATCGCCTCTAGCTAGGATTTCGCCCCTTCGAGTTGCCACTCGTACTCAATATCCATTCGGGATCGCCTCTAGCTAGGCTTACGCTCCTTTGAGTTGCCACCCGTACTCAACAAGTGTTTATTACTTTAATTCTTTTGTTATGAGATTGGTACATTAGTGGTTACAATGTTATTGGAACTTTGGAACATTATTGGAACATTAACCAATGAACATGAGTCATGTGAATCACAATTGATCAATGAATAAGGAACATGTGAGTAACAATGATTAATAACCTGAAATGGAATACCTTTGAACATTTCGGAATGGAACAAGTATAATGACAATGTGATACTATGTGCTGTAAAAGGATGTGGAAAGAGTAACCTTACATACCTTAATTCCCCAATATGGATACACAATCTTATTCGTGAATACAACACTCCAGCTTTCTCTTTACGTATACTCTACACACAAGTACATAACGAAGCTTATATTAACCACTAACTACATTACAAGTTCACAAGACGGTAAGTAGGTGCTTAACGGAAAGTAAAAACCGTCCAACCTCCAAAACACATGGTGCATCACTCCCCCCCCCCCCTTCATTATACTACCAAATAACATTATTCCACTACCTCCACATATTTATACCATCAATTCACCTAAATACCTTTGACAATAATATACCAAAATCAGCCCACACAATTTTAGAATTCACTTTAACATGACAAGAAAATATTCTCTTTTCACTACGCCAAACGTTCCATGCACAATTGCGTAAAAACATTTCCATCATGCCATACACAAAATTAACGAATTAGGGACAGCACCACACTTTAAATATACTGAAATTTAGTCCATATAATTCAATTCCTTCAAGACCTTAAGTCCCCTTTCAAGTTTAAACCACATAGAAGGCAAATCTTTTACCGATTAAGCAAAAGTGGACTGTTTTTCAAATAGTGGACTGCTCAACACTTATTAAACATATCCAACATGATTTACACAACCTCTTATGCATATAATATATTAAACCACAATAATAAACACTTACCAATACTTACAAGATGATGATGTTGGCAAAACAAGCGTAGTTGCCTTAGGGTTCAAATGGTTTCTTTTGGTCTCTTGAAAAAGCCTAGAAATTATAAGAATTTTGCAAGGTGTATTGTGTGAATAAAATCTGATTTTCTTGGCCTTATATAGCCCTTTAATGGTCATCCTAGCCATACACTTGTTCCTTAATGATATGTTTACTTGGTCAAGATGAATGGGTCAAAATTCCTTTTTTGGGCCATGTATTTCTTGTTGAATTTGGGCCAATTTTGAGCCCATTAGACAAGATAAATTAAGCCCAACACTTTGCATACATAATATACCCTTTATTGCATGTTCAATTATTTCCGTCACCTAGTCGCGTACGTTTGAAAATTTACGGGGTGTTACAAGCACCTTGTTTATGATATTGTGTTTGAGAATTCATTTCACTTCATTACATTATCTTATTTCATCTTATATTAGTTGGGAGGTTGAGGTATTATGATATGTGGGGTATGATGGTGGCTTGATCGAAAGATAGATGGGTAGCACTTTTTGGTAGCATGAGATACACCCATATATATATACACTCTCCATGTTGCTATCCCATAGTATTGGTTAATGATAATTAATTAAATCTGTTATATCGTATTTGTGAGTCATCTTCTTAAATGACTTCCCTTGTTGTTGAATATAAATGAATAGTGTTGACTCACCCGAATTAGTGTACTTATCCTGTATTTGATATACCTGTTGACCGTTGTGTTGGGTTACCCTGAAAGGATAAAGTACTATGATTTGGCGGGGTATAGGTTGTTCGGGATACCTTGGGTAATTGGGGTGGTATTTCTCACCATCACTTTGGATTAGGGTTGGTTATCGACGATGCTTGTTGAGTACATGTGGTTTCGTACTCACTCTTGCTTCTCTTTCCTTTTTCTTGTTTTCTGCACCCACCCCGTGTAGGTATTGGATTGAGTAGCCGCTTGTACATTATTTTCTTTCAATATTAATGGTGCGGAGATCGAGGTAGTGCTGGTGGACCCCAAACTTACCCGGATCTTTCTTTATTTATCTTATGCTTACCCGCATTTAAGATACTTTAGCTATTGTTATCAATCTGTAGTTAGAGTCTTGTACTGACAACAACCAGACATGGGATGTATCTTTGAGACTTGTGTCTCGTATATATATATATATATATACTAACTATTGGGATTTTTCTGTTCCTTCTGTTTCCGCTTTTGATTCACTTTAATTCTTGTTCCTTGGGTTGGGTTAGGCTTACTTGTCCGGAAGGTGTGACAAGTGTCATCACGTGGCTTTTTTTGGGTCTTGATAGTCCATTCAGTTCATTGCAGTTACATATAACTTTTGTTTTCATAATTGATTAGTATTATTTAACTAGATGACCTTTTGTTTTCATAATTGATTAGTATCATTTAATTGTAAGAACCTTTGAAAAATATTAGAGCTAAACATTTTGTTAGTTCCATCATCTCTATTCTTTAGCACATTACATTCTTCTTCTAATCTAATACTACAATTTCGGTTTTGCAGGACAAAGAAGTTCACCGAAAGCAGTAAGAAGAGAGTGAAGTTTTAGTGTAATGATTTCTAATAGTGCTAATTCCATTTTGATTTTATTGTACTACCAATTCTTTTTTTTCCTCATTATCTTTTTTAGGTGTGGATTTTGATGGAATAAGGCCTTGAAATTAGAAGAATTAACTCTGAGAGGTTTGTTTCTAGGGGATATTTTTCATAGACGTGTTTGTCAACAATAAGTTTGCATCATATAAAGTAATGAGAATTCTTCATATTTTGCGATGTTAATAGCAACTATTTGTTTTTTCAATAATAATATTACATTCGAGATACATGAAAAATATTTTTATCTTCTAATTTTTTTGGTAATTTTTTTTCTTTACCCACATAATTTTAAACTCTATTGTAATTATATTTACATTGATTTTATTTATCTATGTATATGTTAGTTGTTTAATATATTTTTTTGAATAATCATTTCTGTAACAGTGTTTGTCTATTCTTTTATCAATTATAGTACGATTACGTTATAACCCTTACGATTACGTTATAACCCTTTTAGTTTTGTGTATTCAATTTATTGTGGCTATTATCGTAGATGAAGAGACAAACTATCTTCCTATCTTGATTCAGATTTATTCGAGACAATTTGCTGTCAATTTTGTGGGAATACTGAAGGATCAATATTGAAGGTGAGCATTTGCCTCAAATAACTTATTTAAGTATCTGAACATTATTGTTTGCACTTTTTTTTAAAAGAAAAAAATTTACTTGTATGATATATACACTTTTTATTCCCCACCCTACCCCCCTCAAATATTTGAACATTTTATGAGATGGAAATGAATTTTTATTTTTTCTTTTCTCAAACAATAAAAATCCAAGAGCATCGATTTATAAATTCAACGTCTTTCATGTCTGCGCGTAGCACGAATAATTTCACTAGTGGTAGAGTAATTGGCAAAGAGTTACTGTCACTATCTCAAGGCATTAATATATAATAAAACTAATATTAAAATGCTTAAAAATCATCAATCCCTCACTCATTTTAATATTAACAAGAGAGTCTACTAGCTGAAGGAAGACTATTATGCATAATGAAGGTGTGCTCTGCATTGAACCTCCACTTAGTAAAACAGTAAATTTTACTCCAGAGTCATGTGGTCTCAGACTTGAACTATGACTGCTTAAGGAAATTAAAATATCACTGAATTACACATAATAGTCAAGGTGTTGACATGACCGTTCTAGCCAGCACGTTACGACCTTGTGCTATCCCGATTTCATGAGCATTTTTGAAAATGAGCCTAGATCTCATTGGAAGCGGCCTACTTCCACACTCACATAGGTGAAATCTGTTGAGAGTGCTCCTGTAATTTTTAGCACCTCATTCATACGAGCTACAGATTTTCATTAAGAGTTAGTTAAACTCAACCTCATAATACATTATAGGAAATACACTCACATCATAGGGAGGGATTAAAAAATAGTGCATTTCACAACAAGTCATCATGTGATTCATTTTTCCAATTGAACCTGGTTATAGGATCTCTAGTCCCCATGTTGGATTTCCACACATATGACTCAAGAATTTATAGGCTTCAATCCCATCCCCCTCGATGTGCTCCAGACCTTTTCTTTTGCTAAGGCCTTAGTCAATGGATCTGCAAGATTATCACAAGATTTGACATAATCAACATTAATGGTACCATTTGTCAAATATGATCTCACATTACTGTGTTTTCTCCTTATAGGTATGGATTTACCGTTGTCGATTTTGAACTCTATCAATTGTAGCGGTGCTATCATAATGAATTAAAATAGGAGAAATTGATTTTTCAAAATAAGGTATTTGAAATAATAAATCTCTCAATCAATTCGTTTTCTCACTAGCTGAAGCTAAAGCAATTAGTTCAGTCTCCATGGTAAAGTTAGCAATAACAGTTTGTTTTTTTGATTTCTAACAAATAGCACCACCACCCAAAGTAAATATATAACCAGTAGTAGATAAAGAATCACCTGATAAAGTATTCCAATCTGCATCACAAAAACCTTCAAGTACAGCAGGATATTTTTTATAGAACAAACCATAAGTTTTTGTCCCTATCAAATATCTCATAACTCTTGTTATAGCCTGCCAATGTTCATTACCTAGCTTGCTAAGTACTCCTATTGCATATGCAATATCAGGCCTAGTGCAATCAGTCACATCTCTCAAACCTCCAATTATGCTAGCATATTCCTTTTGATTTATAACATCATTTTCACTTTGAACAGGAAACAAGTGAACACAAGAATCAAAAGGAGTTACAAAATGCTTCCAATCAAGAAAATTATATTTTTTCAATATTTTCTCAACATAAGGTGATTGGTCAAGGAAAATTCCATCACATGTTTTAGTAATTTTATTCCTAGAATTACATTTGCCTCACCAAGATCTTTCATATCAAAATAGCTTCTAAGAATATTTTTAGTCTCTCCAATAACTAGAGTTGTCAATACGAACCGGCCTAGTACATACGGATTTTGAAATTTGACGGGTCAGGCCGGGTTGGCCCAACAAGATGACGGGCTAGAAAACAGCAAGCCCAATCCATCACTCAGTGGGCTGTGAGCCTCCACGGGCCAACCCACTTTTTAAAATATATTATTTTTATAATCTTAATTTAAAATTTAAAATTTTAATAACATAAATATTTACAATATAATGTTATATGATGTTACTACTTGTTAATCAAGTCTCAAATTCAAAAACAAAAAATTCTAATAATCTATGAAACTAAAAAACTTTTGACATGATACCACTCAAACCAAATAGAGATATTGACAAACAAACTCAACAATTAAAGAGTAACAATATAGCTAGCTAAATAGCAATATTAACCTAATTTTGTTTCAATAGATCACAATAAAACAAAAAAAAATATCAATATTTATCCATTAAATGTGAAAATGAAGTCCTAAAAAAAAAAATTATGGCACTTATGGCATCTTCAACACCACCAGATCATCTCATCAAGCATATTTGATCCCTTAAAAGATTTAGTATTTTGTATTTTAATTATTTATATATTTTATAAACATAATTAATATTTAAATATCTATGGCGGTTTAAGTAGACTTTGAGTTTGGACCCCTCTTGTTATTCTTAGTACTCTATTTTATTTTTATTTTTTATTTGGCCCACGGGTCGGTCTAGACCATATTGCTCAAACCCCAAGGGCTAGCGGGCTTATTCGAGCCCGGCTAAAAAGCCTTGTTCTTAAACGGACTGCAAAAAACTTAGTCCAACCCTATGAAAATACAGGATGGGTCAGCCCGACCCAATGGGTGTGGCTCATATTGACGGCTCTACCAATAACATTCATGTTAGAGCCAAAGATCAATAAATCATCAACACATAGGCAACTAATAACATGTGAATTTATTCCAAGACCTATGATATATGCACTTATCACACTCATTTATTTTAAAGCGATTATCAATCATGCAGGAATCAAACTTTTCATGACATTGCTTAGGTGTCTGTTTCAAGCCATATAGGGATTTAGTAAATTTGCATACTTTGCTTTCTTGGTCAGCTTCAACAAAACACTCAGATTAGTCCATGTAAATCTCCTCATTTAGATCTCCATTTAAAAAAAGCAGTTTTTACATCCATTTGATGAATTTACAAATCAAAAATTTTCGCAATAGCAATTAAAAGTCTAATGGATGTAATTCTAGTTATCGGAGAGAAAGTATCAAAAATTTCTAGTCCTAGTTGTTTAAAAACTTTAGCAACTAGTCTAGCCTTATATTTTATCCATCTGGTTTTAATTTTTTTCGTAAGACCCATTTGCACCCAATTGTTTTACAACCCGATGGTAAATCAACTAACTTTCAAGTTTTATTGGAAATTAGTGAATCCATTTCATCATTTAGAGCCTCTTTCCAAAAAAAATAGCATCATGTGAAGACAAAGCTTCTTTTAAAGTGAGAGGGTCATCTCCAACATTAAAAACATAATAATCAGGACCAAAAAAATTTCTACTCTAGCTCTTTTACTTCTTCTTAACTCAAAATCATCATTTTCTTTATTTTTTAAAATAGAAGTAGAAGAACTAGGTAGTGACAAAATATTTGTTTTCAATCCTTTGACCCCCACTATTTTTAGAATCTAAAGGAAATTTATTTTCATGAAAAATAGCATCACCAAATTCTATTATAATACTGTCTTCAAGATTAAAAAATCTATAGGATGTAATATTTGAAGCATAACCAAGAAAAGCACAAGCAGTAACTTTTTTACCCAACTTAGAGATTTTAAGATCCATTAACCTTACATAGGCTAAGCAACCCCAAACTCTTAGATATCCCAAATTTGGCTTATGACCTTTCCACAACTCAAAAGGTGTTAATTTAGTCTTTTTATAAGGTTAGTCTTTTTATAAGGCACACGATTCAACACATAACAAGCAGTCAAAAGATCTTCGCTCCAAAAATTTAGTGGTGCACTTGACTCAATAAGCATGGCATTAGTCAACTCAACCAAAGTTCTATTCTTCCTTTCCACTACACCGTTAGATGCAGGAGAATAAGGAGGAGGAGTTTCATGAATTATACCCAATGATCTAACAAAAGAATTAAACTCATTAGACTCATATTCACGGCCTCTATCACTTCTTATTCTTTTTTTTTTTCTACCAAACTGATTTTCAACTTCGTAGAGAAAAGTTTTAAAATTCTCAAAAGCATCACTTTTATTTTTCATCAAGTAAACATATGTAAACTTAGAAAAATCATCAATAAAAGTAATAAAATATCTATTTTCTCCACGTGTTAAAATTTCTCCAAGTTCACAAATATCAATATGAACTAATTCTAATAAATTAGTTTTTCTTTCAACTAGAAAATGAGGCCTTTTTGTGATTTTGGATTTACTACAAGCCTCACATCTTTCAAAATTCTTTTTGATCATTGGAATTAATCCTAAACTACTCATGATTCTCACATAACAATCATTAATATGACACAAAGGAGCATGCCAAAAATTAGTAGAAGAAAGCATATACACAGAAGTAGAAGTTTTATACATTTCAACATTCAACTTGAACATCCCATCACAAGCATACCCCTTTCTCAGCAAAATACTATTTTTCACAATTACATTTTGGTCTGATTCAATAATTTGTTTGAAGCCTGCTTTATTAAAAAGAAAATTAGACATCAAATTTTTTCTCATGGATGGAGTATAAAGTACATCTTTTAAAGTTAATAGTATTCAAGAAGTAAAACACAATTCGACATCTCCCTTTCCAAGCACTTAAGTGGTGTGAGAATCACCAAGCATGATGATTTTGGGCTCCTCAAAAGGATTATAAATTTTAAACCAATCTTTGTCATAGCAGACATGACGGTTTGCACCAGAGTCAGCCCACCATCCATCAATATTCTCCACTATGTTTATGTCTATTATCACCACCACAATTGGTTCTTCGGTAACGTTTGCCTGAGGTGTAGGCCTACGTTTTCGAAATTTACAAAATCAAGCAATATGCTCACTCTTGCCACAGACAAAGCACGATCCTTTTTCTTGAACTTGTTGATTTTGTGCTTAGTTATTTCCACCATTATTATTCTTGGGATGTCTATCATTATTTTTCTTGAATTTTTTCTTCTTAGGCTTCTAAGAAGTATTTTTGTTAGTATCAGGGGCAGCATTATTTGAAGTAGTTAAATTTACCTTCGGTGTGATGTTGTTCTCTTCTGTTTGCAAAAGTGCATCTTGGCCCCTTGCCTCTTCTTCCATGCGGATTCTCATTATCAAAGTCTCAAGAGAAGTTTCCTTTTGTTTGTGACGCATAGGTTTTTGAAACTCCTTCCAAGAAGGTGGGAGTTTATCTATTATGCCACAAACAATAAGATTATCTCCAATTTTGACTTCCTCGGACCTGAGCTCTCCAACAATTATTATAAAGTCCTGAGATTGATCTACCGCTGATTTATTGTCCACCATTTGGAAACAAAAAAACCCGCCAGTGGTATATTTTTTTGGTCCAGCCTCCTCGGTATCATATTTACTCTGCAATGCTTTTCAAATTTGCTTTGCACTGGAGTAAGTTCTATCATAATAATCATAAAAATTATCAGATAGACAATTAAGTAAAAAATACCGATTCTTTACCATCATACTTTTCAACTTTCTCTTGAAGAGAAATAAGTTCATCATCATTCATGGTGGAGTTGTCTACTTCATTAGGATTCTTCTCAGTTAACACATTGGAAACATTGAGAAGACTTAAGTAGAAAAGTACTTTACCCCTCCACCTCTTGAAATGAATATTGTTGAACCGGACATTCGTAGATTTTTCAATTGTTTCCATTGAATCTCCTTAAAATTTTCGGTGAAATATTACAACAATTACAATTGAAAATACAAAAAATGAAGAAAATAAAATAATGTTCTTCTTGGCTGAGGCATGGATATCTCGCTCTCTTTAAGGAGATTCAAGCCCAGTGCAGCAAATATTTTCACCGATCCAGCAGTAATCTTCTTGATTTATCCCCTCCAAGATACAACAGCCTTCTCACAAAGTACAACTCAACAAACTCTGGACAAGAGTTGAGTTCAAAGCTCCACAAAAAAGAACACCTCCCTTCAACTAATAAACTCTCTTTTTTACTAATTTTTGTGAACTCTATATTTTCTTGTACATAGAAAAATATGCAAAACCATCTCTATTTATAGGTTAGGTATTCATCCTTGTATTAAATAGGAAGATAAATGAAATAAAGGTTACAAGAGTTAAAAAGGTTTACAAGAGTAACTCCCTCCGTCCATCTTTACTTGTCCACTTTTCTATTGGCACATGAATTAAGAAGCAGTAAATGATAGAGGTAATTTTATCATATTACCCTTTGAATATAATAAATTTAATACTTTGGGAAATGCATTAGATAATGAATCGTATTTAATGCTAGGGGTAAAATGGGTAGAAATAGGTAAATTATCCATTGCTTTTATAAACTGGACAAGTATTATTGAACATTCCAAAACAGAAAAGTGGATAAGTAAAGATGGACGGAGGGAGTATAAGAAATAATGGATGAATAAAAAGTTGGAGTTACATGAATTTCAAGGTAAATGGTGGCCAAATTCAGCCACCACTAACCAAGAATTAAAGCTCCATAAAGTCATTACATGCAACAAATAAACAGCACATCCCTTTTTCATTTAAGTGGCCACTAACTCCAAAAAGTAATTAGACATAAAATGCCTTAGTGAAGTTAATTGCTGAGTAAATTTCATGGGTGGTCATCTAGCTTTATGTTTGTTACCCAAAAGTTATTATTCTTTGTTTTGTTACACAAAAGTCATTTAATTTTGCTTCATCTTTCACAAAAGTAACTTTGCCAAAATTTAGTTAAAACCCTACCTAAAATGTGAGATGAAATTAAAAAAAAATCCTTTATGCTTGAGGGTGGGT
Organism: Capsicum rhomboideum; assembly: GCA_031232105.1. Lineage (NCBI taxonomy): Eukaryota > Viridiplantae > Streptophyta > Magnoliopsida > Solanales > Solanaceae > Capsicum > Capsicum rhomboideum. The sequence continues at coordinate 158,587,338 of CP124714.1, forward strand.
TCAAAATGACCCTTCAAATATACTTTTGAGCAGTTTTGATTTAAGCTTGCTAAATGTGAGTACATTTGACTTTCATGAAATACTTACTCTGAATGTTAAATTTTATAGAATGTGAAAAAAAAAAATTAATATTGACTCACATTTAGAGGTGTATTCTTTGCAATTTTTTATTTTTTTTTTGGTTTATTGCAGGATTTGGTGTAGCTTGCTAGACGTAATTTATCTATTTTTATAATAAGACCCCTTCAAAAAATTTGCTTCATGATGTTGATATCTCATGTTACATATGATACCACACTTACTTTGATTTCTTTGTAATAATTTCTTTAACGTATTTATCACTAATGCAAAAATGTATACTTAAACTTATTTTTCCCTATTTATACCATTTTACTTGATTAATCTTATAAACATGTTTTATTAGTTTTTACACTTTTAGTTATTTCACTCATTATATTGTTAAATAAAAATAAAATAAAATAAAAATAAAGAGTAAGTGTTTAATTTGCTCTCTTTGTTGTCGTTAGACACGGATGTTAAGATTACTTGAAATCAATTCTTTTATGAAATAATTTTTTTTTTTTTGACAATTAAAACAACTTTATTAATTACCAGTAACTTGTTACAATCCAGGGATGAGGCACAACTACAGCACCCCTCTCATTGTTCCTATACAACCACCTACACCTTCACAATCTGCAGAGAACAAAGAAAATAAAAAAAAATCCTATTATGTCTTAGCCTAATACAGAGTCCAGTCTTCACTTCATGTAGATAGCCTCCATGGATCGTCTAGTATTTTGAAAAACTCGGGCATTTCGTTCAATCCAAACTTTGTACACCACTACAGCCAAACCAGCCTTCAACACAGGGCCTCTGATCTTTGATCGTCTAGCCAGACAATTAACCCCAAGCCCATTCCAATCTCTATTCCTCTATTACGTGTGGCCCATATATCCAGTTTATTAGTTGCTGCAAAATGTACTTGGTAAATGGACAATTGAAGAATAAATGGTCAGCATTTTCAGTTTCAGTGTGACAGAAAACACATTTTTCATCAGCAATAATGCCGTAATTTACCAACTTATCTTTGGTTCTCAATTTACCATGCAGAGCAAGCCAAAGTATAAACACTTGCTTTGGCTCCGCAGCATTAATACACACTAGGTTCTTCCAAGAAACATCCTCCACTTCTCCTTTTAGTATCCTGTAAGCAGTTGCAATTTTAAACTCCCCTTTGTGAATTACCTACTTATTAGCAATGATAGACTGCCAAAAAAATTTCATACTAAATATTTTTTAATCATCCAAGAAGCTTGTTGTGGAGCCTCCATATTCTTCAATCTATTACCCTTTATATACTACGTATGAAGCCATGTGATCGTGTGATCCAGAGTTTCTGCTTGTTCTTACTCAATGCCCAAAGTAGCTTACAAATAGCCGCTTCACTCCACACCTTCAACTTTGTAATGTTTAACCCTCCTGCTCCCTTTGGAAGGCAAATCTTGTCCCATGCTACTAAGGCCCGTCTAGTAATGCAAGCTTGACTAGTCCACAAATAACTCCTACACGAAGCCTCAATTAGTTTGATGACTCTCTGTGGCAATAAAAACAGTTGTGACCAATATGCTTGGACCCCAAACAAAACCGATCGTATTAGTTGAAGACTACCAGCGTAAGACAATCCCGTAGCCATCCATATATTAATAAATGCAATAATTTTATCCACCAGAGGTTTACATTGCAAAGTTGGAAGCCTCCTGGCAGACAGAGGGACCCCCAAGTATCGAAAAGGTATCTCACCCAACTCATAGCCCAACAGTCTTGAAATTTCATTTCTGATTGAGTCTCGCACTCCACCCAAGTACACTTGGCTCTTGCCTAGATTTTCCTTCAACCCTGAAGCTTCCGAAAACATCTTAAATTTTTTCTCTTACCAACTGCACCTACTTGACATCGCCCCTCATAAACATGAGTAAGTCATCTGCAAAACACAGATGTACTATACCAATTTTTTTGCACTTAGGATGATAGTTAAATCAGGCTGACTCTTCAAAGTAGCAAGGCACTTGTTCAAATATTCCATGATCATTATAAATACATAAGGTGAAATAGGGTCATCTTGTCGGAGCCCTTTCTTTGCCTGTATAGTAGTGGATAGACCCCATTAATCATGAATGTGTAGCTCATAGTATTTATACATGTTATGATCCACCCAACCATCTTGTTTGGAAACCCTAACTCCTTCAAAATCTGCTCAATAAAGAACCAATCAACTGAATCATACGCTTTTTGAATATCTATCTTTATCATACACCTCGTGTATCTCTTAATCAACTCATGACTTAGTAGGATATTGTCAGTTATAAGCCTGCCCGGGATGAAACCAGATTGACTCTGGCCAATTACATCATTCAATACATCTCTAATCCTCTTAGATAGAATTTTTGAAATGACCTTATACAAGGTTGTACAACAGGCTATAGGCCTGTAATCTTTCACCGTATCAGGTTGTCTTGCTTTTGGTACCAATGTAACAACAGTGTTTTTCACAACCCTGAGCATTTTATTAGAGTGGAAGAATTCTTGGACACCTACAAACGTGTCATACTTCACCACTTCCCAAGCCTTCTTGAAATATGAAGAAGTGAAATACTTCTATAAATTTTTAAAATTTTCATCATGCCACCATTTTCAACTTTCAACAAATCTTTTAACTCCGTCCCGGCCTCTCCAAAAAATCTTCCATCCAAAACTTTTTAATTTTTTTATTTCATAATAAGTAACATTATTTTATTTTTTTAATAACTCTACTTACTAGAAATATTACAGTTTAGATCGTATATTCAATGTATTGATAATAATATTCATAGAAACTATTACAAAATAATTTGAAAATCATATTTATTTACTTAATAATGTACTGATAGTATGAACAAAATAATATTCAACAAAAGTAAAGAAAAGATGTCTATAAATTAATCAAACAAAATAGTATATTAATAAAGGGTAAGTAAATGAAAATATAATTATTTTACATTTATGACAAATAGTTTAAGATTTATTTCTGGTTTTACTTTGTTCCAATTTCGTTAAATTTAGTAGGTAAAGTTTGTCAAATATATGAAAATAAAAAGGCTTATTTTTAGCAAAATAGTGGACCAAATCTGCTCAAAAGTATATTTAAGGGTCCATTTTGAACTTATCCTCAAACATAAGAGATATTTTTGTTATTTTCTCTCACATTTAAGGTAGGGTTTTGTCCAAATTTTGTCAAAGTTACTTTTGTGAAAAATGAGATAAAGTTAAATGACTTCTGTGTAACAAAACAAAGAATAATGACTTTTGGATAATGAACACAAAGTTGGATGATCACCCATAAAATTTACTCGTTAATTGGTGCATAGTGTTGCTTGGCAAACGGATGGGAGTAATGGTAGAGTAATTGGCAAAGAGTTACTTCCACTATCTCAAGGCATTAAAATATAATAAAACTAATATTAAAATGCTTTAAAATCATCACAAAAGACTCATTAAGTGTATTTTGTTCTATAGTGCTTTTCAAATAAGTGCTTTTAGGAAGCAACTATTTTTTTTAGCTTGTGAAAAATAATTTTTGTTAATCTGTATGAGCATTTATTTTCTCTCAAAAGATTGGTCAAACACCTCACTTTTTTAAAGTAAGCACTTTTTAGGTAAAATAAACACTTTTGAGAAAGATAAGTACTTTTAGAAAAAAAATAAGCTCGGCCAAACAAGTTATTAGTAACAATTTAATTTTAAAATAATGTTCATTTTATCCTTAGTGAAATGATTTATAGTCATACAAACATTTATCACTTATTTTAGACCACAAGTTTGAAAAGTCTTTCTTTCTTAAACTTCATATCAAATCAAACTAACTCATGTAAATTGAAACGAAGAAAATAGATGTTTTAATAAATATACAGAATCAACTGCAATTGAATTCTCATAAACATAACTAACACTTCGGATCCGTCATAAGCTATATGAGTGTCCACTACTTCATTTAATAATTAAATTTCATTTCATGTTATCATACAAAATATTCCATTAAATCATTTGTATAAACAACCAGTCTCTCATGCCTTTACACATTTTTGAACATGACGTGGACTATTATTGGGTAGAAAAATATCTTATTAAAAATTTATATTTGGAAAATTTATATTAGTAACTCTAATCGGTCCCTTTTTAACAAATATATCACAACTTTGAAACTGTCAAATGTCATTATTAAAGCCACTGATCATGGAATGTACCTGGGTATCTAAATGAAATGACATACAACTCAACAACAACAAATCAGTGTAATCCTAAGGTCTATTTAAAGTTGTGTGTATGCAGTTTACCCTATCTTATGAAGCAGAAAGATCGTTTTCGATAGACCCTTGATTCAAATAATAAAACAACAAATATATAAAGCAAATATAAAAAAAAGGAGAACAATAGTGACAACAACTAATTTGAATACAACACGAGGACTTCCTAAGGGGTCAGCTATTCTACTATTATACTCGACCAAATGCTTAATTTTGGAGTTCTCATGAAATTCAATCTGTTAGTAATGATTGTATGCATTGTATTCTCCTCTTTTTAGAATATAATAAAATAAGAATAAAGAAATATGAAATATAGAAAGGGTATCTAAAACGTGTTTAACATTTCCTGGCATGTGAGGACTTAATTATATATATTACAAGTTTTTTTTCTTTCTTTTGGCTAAGAAGCCTTTTTTCACTATCAACTTTTAATTTTTAGTTGCCTCATCTTCCTCTTTCACCTAACATGATGCAAATATAGTTCTTAAACGTTCTAAACTTTTTTTAAAATAGGGTTAAAATATGATATGAGAACTTGTACCTCAGTTATTTTTAGTTAAAAAGATACTTATATTAAGTAGTAATATATTACTAATTATTATGCATCAAACTTTAAATATGGTTGGATCAATCGCTCATATTAGACCCGACCTGCCCATTTATCACTCTCGTGACCAAGTATTATACGCGTGCAAACATAGGATGAACTACCAAAAAAAACCGTAGTATTCATGCTTTTTTTTTGTTTTGTTTCTCACCTGGTGTCCGGTACCCGCATTGAAATCCCGACCAGTGGCGGAGCCAGAATTTTCACTAAGAGGGTTCAAAATCGAAATAAGTAAGCACACGAACTAGCCGAATGGGTTCAACATCAACTATATATACATAAAATATAATTTTAACAATGTATAAATAGTATAATTTTCTATCTAAGGGGGTTCGGACGAACCCCCTTGCCATAAGGTGGCTCCGCCACTGGTCCCGACTAATTCGGATCGCGCACTGCAGGGCCCATTCTGGAGGTGGCGCTCCCAACAGGATTTTCTCCATTCCCAGGGCTCGAACCCGAGACCTCTGATTAAGGGTAGAGCAATCTCACCAATGCACCACAACCCATGTTGGTAGTATTCATGCATTGCCTAAAGAGGATCCAGCGTGTTGAGTTTATAATGCAATAAATACTCAACCCTTGCGACAAATGAATTACACAAATTGTTCTCAAGTCAAAAGTAATAATTATCAAAGTTTATTAAAAGGGGTGAAACGGATTACTCGTACAATAGATCCTTGTGATTGTTGGGTTCGAACTTCGAAATCAAGAGGGCGTCATACGGAAGCTTAAAGTTTGCAAACCATAGATGATAAATCAGATGACAAATAAAAATATACTAAAAAGCATATTATTAATATGGTTTGGTCAAACGACCTACATATTATGAAACTAATATCAAAAAAAACATAAAACCTATTGGAAGAAATCTCCCCCTAAACAAAACTCTTAGAGGATTATATTGTAGATGCTATTGTATTATGGTATGAGAAGAGGGGTCTTCTATTTATAGAGTTTCAAAACCTTTCCTACAATAAAGAGGTTAGCCAAATATGAAAGAGTTTTATATTTTTCTTTTAGGAAAAGTAAAAGTAATTATGGTATTACTTTTTATTTTCCTTCAATAAAAAATTAATACTCAATTTTAGTAAGAAAATCTGGACAAAAAACCTAACAGTGATCTGATCTTTTTCCCGACCTCCGCATAGCATAAGCTTTAGTGCACGAACGGCCTTTTTTGGGGGTGAAACGAATTACCCTTTTTAAGTTTGAATATCGAAATGCCCCACAAGAATATCAACGATACCATAAAGAGAAATATTACCATTCATTTTATTATTTTACATCTTTTGAAAGAGTGAATTTGCTCTAACCTTTTCAAGAGCATAAAGATGTCCCCAAAAAAAAAAACGATTAACTGTCACCAGCTATTTAGAAATATAAGACATGTTACATGTGATATCTACAGCAGAACAAGTTAATTAAAGCAATAATGGATCTTAAAAATAGAAAAATAATCCTCTTCTTGTGGTTTCAGTTTCGAAACTCCTTGCATGTTTTCTCAATCAAGCTCATTGCATGGAACTTGTCTAGTATTATTTATTTCTCCTATTTAATTTGTGGGCTATTACGAGGAAGCAGAATTCATGTGTGCACCCGAAGAATAGCAATTACGGGTTCATTGTCATCAAAAATTACAATAATCTTCTTGTAATCCTACAACATTATTATCACTAATTCAACATTAATGACCTGTATCACCTGCTTCCTTACTCTATAATTGCAAAATTACAATTTATATATAATCTTTCAATCACTATCACAAGATTTAGTGATTCATCATGTTAAGATAGTCTTTAACAATTTTATTTTGAAATAATGTTTATCTTACTGATTTATTTAAATATTCCCCTATAGAATTAACTAAACTTTTTAGTGCCTTTCAATCACTTCCATTTGATTTAGTGTTTGATACTGCTGTCATACTTTTAATATTTATTTTTTCTGAAATAATGTTTATCTTACTGTTTTATGTTAAATATTATGGAAAAAGGCAAAACTATTTCTGAACTATTTGAGATGAAGCAAAAATATCATTCGTTTGTTTTTTGACTCAAAAATACCCCTTCGTTTATTTTTTGGCTCAAAAATACCCCTCACTTTAACGGAGTGCCACCAAGCACACCACGTGGAAAAAAATTGCCACATGATCAGTCCACATCAGCGTCCCAATTTACGAAAAAGGGTCAAAACTACCCTTGAACTATCTGAAATGGAGCAAGAATACCTTCGATTTATTTTTTGGCTCAAAAATGCCCCTCCGTTTATTTTTTAGCTAAAAAATACCCCTCACTTTAACGGAGTGCCACCAAGCACACCACGTGGAAATAAAGTTGTCACATGGTCAGTCCACGACAACATCCCATTTAATACCCAACCAACCCACTTAAGCATCCAACTTAACAGCCCATTTAATACTCGTACCCAACCCGTCTTCAAAAAACCCAACCCGTCCTCATAAGTAAAGAGTAAAGATAGATCCACCCTTCATTTCGCTTGAACTCTCCCCAAAAAAATATCAATGCAAACTATGGATTTTGAGGGAAAAGAAAGTCCTTAGTACATGGGTTGAAACTCAACCCGTCTTTATCACGTAAAAGAAAATGGGAGAGTTCAATTCATGTACTAAGGGCTTTCTTTTCCCTCAGAATCCCTAGTCTGCATCGATTTATTTATTTTTTTGGAGAGTTTAAGTGAAATGAAGGGTGAATCTATCTTTACCTTTTACTTACGAAGATAGGTCAGGTTTTTTGAAGACAGGTCGGGTACGAGTATTAAATGGGTTGTTAAGTTGGATGGTTAAATGGGTCGACTGGCTATTAAATGAGCTGGGTATTAAATGGGATGCTGACGAGGACTGGCCATGTGGCAATTTTTTTTCACGTGGTGTGCTTGGTGGCACTCCATTAAAGTGAGGGGTATTTGTGAGCCAAAAAATAAATAGAGAGGTATTTTTGTGCCAAAAAATAAAATGAGCGTATTTTTGCTCCATTTCGAATAGTTCAGGGGTACGTAGTTTTGGTCCTTTTCCGTAAATGGGATGCTGACGTGGACTGGCCATGTGGCAATTTTTTTCACGCGGTGTGCTTAGTGGCACTCCATTAAAGTGAGGGGTATTTGTGAGTCAAAAACAAACTGAGGGGTATTTTTGAGCAAAAAAAAAATAATTGAGGGGTATTTTTTAGCCAAAAAACAAACGGAGGATATTTTTGCTCTATTTCAGATAGTTCAGGGATAGTTTTGATCCTTTTTCATAAATATCATTACCCTACACGGATACATTGTCTTCGAGAAAATGATAAACATGGTCTCTTGTGTTTGAGGATATGTTTAAAATAGTCCTTTTAACTATGCGCGGAGCAGTGTTAGTCCTTTAAGTTTGTCATAAATTAAAACTTTTAATCTCTGTCAAATATTTATTGGACTTTATCGGTTAGATTTGATGGAAATATTTAGAGGTACACTTTTGTAGTTTCTATTAATTTTTATTTATTTATGGAATTTAGTGTAGCTTTTGAGCTCCATTTCAGATAGTTTAGGGATAATTTTGACCCTTTTCCATAAATATCATTACCCCTACACGGATACATTGTCTTCGAGAAAATGATAGACATGGTCTCTTGTGTTTGAGGATATGTTTAAAATAGTCCTTTTAAGTATGCACGGAGCAGTGTTAGTCCTTTAAGTTTGTCATAAATTAACGCTTTTAATCTTCGTCAAATATTTATTGAACTTTATCGGTTAGATTTGATGGAAATATTTAGAGGTACTCTTTTGTAGTTTCTATTAATTTTTATTTATTTATGGAGTTTAGTGTAGCTTTTGAGATGTAATTTTTGCAATTTTTTTAATATCTTTTTAGTGTTTAATTCAACTTTTTGTATTGCATATTTTAGGATTTGATGGGACTTAGTTTGTGTATATGGTTAAATCTTTTTTTTCATTGTTTCCGTCAAATCTAACGAACATAAATTGTTAAATATTTGACAAACTTGAAGTGTTAACTTTTGACAAACTTAAAGGACCAAAATTATTCAATGCATACTTAAGGGACTATTTTGAACCTACCCTTAAACATAAGGGATCATTTTTGGCATTTTCTCCATTGCCTACACTCTTTATATAGTTGTGATCAACTTACCAACAAAATATAGAAAAACACACTAAGTTCTTAAGCCATGGCTACTGAATTTATGAAATCAATGGCTAATGAAGTTGAAAATAAACTTCATATAGTCATGTTCCCTTGGCTAGCTTTTGGTCATATTATACCATAATCTTGAACTCTCCAAATTAATAGCTCAAAAGGGTCACAAAATTTCCTTCATTTCTAACCCAAGGAATATTGATAGACTCACAACACTCCCCCTTGAATATTCCACATCAATAACCTGAGTGAAAATCCCACTTCCTAATGTTGATGGACTACCAAAAAATGCAGAAGCAACAATGGATATTCACACTAAAGACATTGTCCGTCTCAAGAAAGCTTTAGATGGAATGGAACTTGAATTGACAAGTTTCTTGGAGAACACTACTCCTGATTGGGTTATTCATGATTTTGCATCATATTGGTTGGCACCAATTACAACTAGGTTAGGGATTTCTAAGGGGGGGGGGGGGGGGGGTATCGAATTATTAACGCTTGGTTTTTGGCTTTTTTTGGTTTACGGACATGATGCTCACGGGCTCGACTAATCTACCACCAATGCGAGAGGATTTCGTGGTGACGCCCAAATGGGTACCATTTGAAACAAAGGCGGCTTTTCGTCTCCACGAGGCTAAGTGGATAGTCGATGCCATGCAAAAGAACGTCTCCGGTGTGTCAGACATCCATCGTTCCGGTGCTACGATAAAGGAAGGATGTTGACGTAATTATCATACGTCAGCGTCGCGAGTTTGAAGGGCAGTGGTTGAAGTTACTAGAGGATCTTCACCACAGGCCTATACTTCCTGTGGGGTTAATGCCACCTTCACTGGACAATAGCAATAATGACAACAATGAAAGTTGGACATGCATCAAAGAATGGCTAGATGAACAAACCAAAGGCTCGGTAGTATATGTAGCGTTGGGGAGTGAAGTGACTATTGGTCCAAGTGAAATCAACGAGTTGGCCCACGGATTGGAGTTGTCTGGAGTACCGTTCTTCTAGGTTCTGAGGCGGCCATCTAGCTCGGGAAACATGGATTACATGGAGCTACCCGATGGGTTCGAGGAGAGAGTACATGGTCGAGGTATAGTATGGAAGAGTTGGGTACCTCAGTTGAAGATATTAAGTCACGAGTCAGTTGGTGGATTTGTGACTCATTGTTGATGGAGCTCGATAATAGAAGGGCTAATGTTTGGTCACCCATTGATTATGTTGCCATTTTTGGTTGATCAAGGTTTGAATGCAAGAATCCTAGAGGATAAGAAGATTGGTATAGAAATACCAAGAAATCAAGAGGATGGTTCATACACAAGGGACTCTGTATCCAGTTCAGTGAAATTAGTAATGAATATGATAGAAAAGAATGGAAAGAAAATTAGAGAGAAAGCAAAAGAAATCAGTTCACTATTTGGGAACAGAAAGCTACATGATAAGTACACAGAAGATCTAAATCAGTTCTTGGAAAATCATAGAAAAATGTCCAATAGGCAGTAGTTCCTAGAAACCTATGTAATCAAAACAAAATAAATAAAATTTTATCACCTTCCTTGACTTCTTCTTCCTTTCTGATTCTATTTGTCTATTTGCCGCTTGATCGACTCAAGACAACTCTCTACACTCTAGTGATTTCGTTCCTTCTTAGTGCACTTTTGGGTCAACTCAACCCGGATGGAATAAAGAGGGTTAGCCAAACTGTATCCTCACTTAGTACGTCGGCTGAGTAGATCACCCAAGCACAATGGAAACCCACCCAGATCGATATAATGTCTCTCTACCAAAGAAATTCAGTGACTAAGTCACTTCATTTAGTAATGGCAGAGACGAGTAATCAGAAGCAGGAAACAATAATAGAGCTACTGAATGATTCCATCTATCACTTGCATCATTTCTCAAAGGTCACCTGTCCCCTCAACCCAGACATGAACTAATCCTCGATCGGATAAAATTACAGGATGAAAGTAAAGAAAATGAGGAATATCTTTCTGGGAAACTAGCAACAGAGAATGATAGGCAGAACAATTTGTCCAAGATCATGAACATCATACGATCACTAATACATATTACTTGCTACCATGACTTGTAGTGCATAGCTTGGTCCAAGAAGAATATATTTCTTAAGCAATTAAAGTAGCAGAATCATTAAACAATCCATATATTTAGCATTATTCAACAAAAGTTGGAATCTCTGCATTTTAATATTCGTCACTAAAGTGAACTGCAGAAATTTCTTGTTCTACTAATTAATTGAATACACCGGTAAAAGGCCTGGACATTATGATGATCCATTTGCTTAAATTTTGCCAACGTGAGGTACACAATTTTGCAACATATCCGCAGGAAAAACTCTGTGCATGAGCACGTATTATATTAGGCTTGCTGAAGAGAATTACAAGGCTTCATGAGTCAAGGAAATAAACTTATACAAATAATACATATGCACATTTCTAGAGGAACAAAGCCGAATGACCACGGAATAAGGTACACTCTTGATCACAGCAGCCATCCTGATGAAAAAAGTTCAATGCCTACTTAAATTTTCTTTTAGCAGTCATTCTGCACATAAATAGTTTAGCTAAATAATGTAAAAAAGCAGTTCACAAGAGTGACGAGAAAACAGCTTTGTTAAGAACCCATCTACTGCTACTTCAATACTTACTAGCCATTGGTGCAATGTTATTTTTGAGGAGACATCAACTTATTTTCTTCAGAATCATGCTTCATTGTTGCATCTCCCCCCATCAATTCCTGGAATCCTTCGACTTTTACAGGGGGAGCCCTGGCCATTCCCATATTCCTGTAAAAAATCAAGTATGATAATACATCACATGATGTAAGACACCTACAACTTCTATTGCATAGATATTACTTACGGTGACTGCACTTGAGGATTTTGAAGAGAAGACATTGGCCTAAACTGACTTGTGTTTTGAGCATAGGCAGATGACATAGCTGCACTTTGCTGCTGACGGAACTGCTGCTGCATCTGGGGCTGTCTCGCATTCATTGCATTAAAGGCATTGTTGTCCATTGGGAAATCAGTTGGATTTTCAAGCTTGACTTCAACTAAGGGCCTGTCCTTATCGGTGTTCATGTTCATACTCATACCAGGACGAGGTGTTAACTGCTGGCGCCTTTGCATTCTCTCCAGCTGCTGCTGTTGATGAGGAGTCAGATTTTGGAACATCTGCTGCATCTGAGGATGCATTCTTAATATCTGCACATAACCCAAGATATAATTGAAGTAGATCTAATAAAAAGCCAGAATATTATTAGGTAAATTTTGTAAGTGGAATAAAGGTCAAGATAAATTATCCAGCTTAATCCCGCATTTTGTACACCTCAACATTAGGCCTCAAGATAGATTTTACCAAAACTACTATCTTATCCTTGGGAAAGGAGGGGTGCACTGATACTACTAGGGGTGGCAAAACAAATCAAAACCCATGTAACTCGCCCAACCTGTCCAAGTTTTAATGGATTTGGGCTAGAGTGATTTTGATGATGGGCCGATTTCGGATTACACCCAAGTTAACCCAGTGATATCAAAGGGGCGCTTAAGCCCTGAAGCGAGGCTCAAAACGTGTTGAGCGCTTCGCCTCGCTTTATGTGCGCTGCACTGTCGTCGTCAAGTTTTTAAGACATACTTTTCCTTGCCAATGAGCCTCTTCTGAAAAGGCAACACTAAACAATTGATATTTCACTTTATCATAATTGTTTTTCAATCTCTTTGTTCATATATTTGTCATTCATGCGTATAATTATTAGTCTTGGACGAAACATAAATATTTATATTTTTTCTCCCTTTGCGCCTTTTTCATTGAAGCCCACGCTTTTATTTGCGCTTTAAGCCCCAACAGACCATAGAGCTTTTTTGCGCTTTTCGCTTTTGATAACACTGAGTTAACCCATCACAAATCAGAAGCCCAAAAAGACCCATGGTGATGCCCAACCTTAAATAGGCAGTCCAGTGCACTAAAACTCCAGCCATGCGTGGGGTCTGGGAAGGTCCGGACCACAAGGGTCTATTGTACGCAGTCTTACCTGGGTCTATTGTATGCAGTCTTACCTTGCATTTCTACCAGAGGCGGTTTCCACGGCTTAAAACGGTCACATGCCCAACCTTGACCCATGAAAATGCACCTTAACACTTAAAATTCTACTTTACATTAAGGTTTTTTTCTATAAATAATCGTTTAAAATTTTATTTCATTATTGTTGATTGTTACCATTATTGATAATTGTAATTATTATCATTGGCAAAATATTATTATATATTCTTGTCGTTTATCTTATTCTCAATATTTGAAGAACATGTACTTTGACTGATCGGTCCTAGGCTCCTAGCTAATACATATTTTATTTAATAGACTATATAAACATCTTTTATCAGTTTTTGTAAAAAAAAAAAAAAAAAAAAAAAAAAAAAAAAAAGGATCCTATAAACTAGTAGTGCTTAAACAAAAACAAAAAGAAAGTGGATGAGTTCCAACTGTATATGTACATATAGAACCAAAAAAGGAAGAAGAAGAAAAGGCATAAAAAATGCAATCATGAAAGATAAGCCACACATCTCATGGGTGTTTATTTTTTTCATGTTCTTTTCTTTTTAGCTTTGTGTATTTATTCCATATTATTTCAGTTTCATTATCTTTTTATTTTGTAAATTTTTGATCTTGTAAAGTGTAAATCGAAGTCTCTGATAAATAATTTGCAAGTTCAAAATCTCATTCTTGCAAATTTCGATAGAAAAGCAAAAACTGATAGTTTGAGTGAATCATCTACTTTTAGATCTAAAATATCACGAATAGAAAATTAATAATAAAATTCAAATTATCATTTTCTTTATTTTTTTTATATTATATGGAATATTTTTCTTTATCATTTTCTTGTTATGACTACTGTTTAGGATGATTAGTCAGGTTGTCTACCGTATTTTTCCACGATTGTCTTCATTTCCGTTATTTATTTCTCTATACTGCTTTGGACTGTTTTTTTGCTTGAGGCGAGGGTCTATTGGAAACAGGCTCTCTACCTCTAAGGTAGTGATACGATCTGCATATGCTCTACCCTCCCCAGACCTTACTTTGTGGGATTACACCGGGTATGTTTGTTTGTTTTTTTTGAGAAGGTAACAGTTGTATTATAAACCAGTACTTAGGTAGTACTGAAAACCCCTTTACAAGAGAGTGTTAAAAACTGGGGAAAAAAAAACGAGAAAGAAAAAGGAAACACCCAGCAGACCTAGCAAGATTCCAATACTTCTAGGATTGCTTCTGCATCTACAAGAGATCTCTTGGTACACCAAAAACATAATAACAAAATGCAGTCTGTCTTGATCATTTGTAAGGATCTGCTTTTATCCTCAAAACTTCTAGCATTCCTTTCTCTCCAGATGGTCCACCAAATACATGCTGGGATGGTCCTCCAATAGCTTCTATTCTTTGCTCCAAATTCTGCTTCCTCCCAACTTGAAAGAGTGTCAACAATCTTGCTAGGCATTGTCCATTGAATGCCTCTGAGATTGATGAAAATCTTCCAAAGTTGGTCAGTGATTTTGCAATGTAAGAATAGATGTCCAATTGTCTCAGCTGCTTCCCCACACAAGCTGCAGTGTGTCACCAGAATGATATCTCTCTTCCTTAGATTCTCATGTGTAAGAACTACTTCCTTTGCTAGCAACCAAGAGAAACATGCCACTTTAAGTGGTATTTTGACTTTCCAGATTTGTCTCCAAGGCCAGTTAAGGGTTTGTGGAGTCCTATTTAGAACCTTGTACCCTGAACTTACATTGTAAATTCCTTTGTTATGCTCTGTCCACCATAGGCAGTCCTCCCCTTCCTTCAACCCTTGAAAAGTGTGTAACATTTTAAAGAGTGCAGCTAACCTGTGAACCTCCCAGTCATTTACATTTCTTCTGAGAATTATATCCCATCCATGAGGAGTCCACATTTCTGCCACAGTTCTGTCTTTGTGCAGTGCTAAATCAAAGATGTCTGGGAAATTCTCTGCCAAGTTGCCATGACCAATCCATCTATCTTTCCAAAAGGATGTCCTAATGCCATTATGCACTGAGATAGTGGTGAAGTTCTTTAGTAGAGGCCACCAATACCTGATAGATCCCCAGACAGTGACACCATAAGGTTTGGTTGTTTCCTTGGTAACCCAAGAATCTAATTCTCCATACTTCAATTTGATCACCTTACTCCACATTGAGTGTGGTCCATGGGCATATCTCCACAACCACTTCAACTTTAATGCTTTGCTTTGGTTTTTCAAGTTCTTCATGCCTAAACCTCCTTCTTTTTCCCCTGTGATCAGAACTTTCCATTTTACTAGGTGAAACCCCTTTTTTTCCTTGTTTCCTTGCCAAAAGAAATCTCTTTTATACTTATCCAGTCTTTGTACTACTCCTGCAGGAATTGGAAACAAAGTTAGCATGTAAGTCGAGAGGGCATCCAACACTGCATTAATCAGAGTGAGCCTTCCCCCTTGGACAGATATTGAGATTTCCATCTAACCAGCTTCTTCTCACATTTCTCCAAAACAGAGTCCCAAATTTCTTTGGACTTTGTCTTTGCCCCTAAAGGCATCCCTAGATAGCTAGCAGGCAGTGCCCCCATCTCACCTCCTAGTACAGAAGCCAAAAGTTCCATATTAGGGACTGAGTTTATGGGGTATAAGTGACTCTTTCCCCAGTTGATGTGTAGACTTGACATGCCTTCAAAAAGCACCAGAATAACCCTGAGAAACCTTAGTTGTTCCTCATCTGCATCACAAAAAATCAATGTGTCATCCACATACTGTAGATGTGTCACCTCCAGATTCATCTCATTACTTGTAGATACCTCAAAACCTGAGATCCACCCATTTGTTTTATCTGTCTTGATCATATTGTTGAGACCCTCCATGACAAGAATAAAGAGGAATGGAGAAAGGGGATCCCCTTATCTAATTCCTCTTTGAGCTTGGAAAAATTCTTCAGGGGCACCATTAATGAGGACTGAAAATTTCACTGTTGAAATGCAGAATCTGATCCATCTTATCCATTTTTCTCCAAATCCCATTTTCCTTAGTATATTGAGGAGGAACCCCCAATTGACATGATCATAAGCTTTCTCAATGTCCAGTTTACATAGAATTCCTGGTTTCTTTTGGCTCAATCTAGAATCAACTGCTTCATTTGCTATTAACACAGCATCCATTATTTGTCTCCGTTTAATGAAGGCCATCTGTTGAGAATCCACCAATTTACTCACCACCTTTTTTATTCTTTCAGTCAGCACTTTAGACAACAACTTATAGAAACTGCCTATCAAGCTTATTGGTCTAAAATCTTTTAGTTCCTTTGCTTCTTTCTTCTTTGGGATCAATGCAATGTAAGTGGCATTAAAGCTCTTCTCAAACATATCATGCTCATAGAAATTATGGAATGCCTCCATGATATCTTGCTTCAGAACTTCCCAGCATTTGATGAAAAACCCCATAGTGTAACCATCAGGTTCTGGTGCTTTGTCAATGGCACACAATTTCAAACACCTGTATACTTCTTGCTCCTCAAAATTGTCTTGTGGTTGTGATTTTTCTTCATCTGAAATTGTTGGACAGTTCACTAAATTTTCATCAGGTCTCCAAGCTTCTGTTTCAGTATACAATTTCTTGTAAAACTGTAGGATTTCTTCTCTTACTCTGTCTGGTTCCTTGATGATCTCTCCCTGTATCTCCAACTGGTCAATGTGATTGCTTCTTCTGTGAGCATTTGCAGAGTTGTGGAAAAATTTTGTGTTGTTGTCACCCTCTTTCAACCATAAGATTCTAGACTTTGCCTCCAGGCACTTTCCTCATTTTTGATCAATTCTTCATATTCCATAAACATCTTTGCCTTCAATGCAGCTTCTTCCTCTGTCAAAGCTCTGTTGTTCATCAATGATTCCAAATCTGCCATTTTTGTAAGCAAATTGGATCTCTGAGAATGT
Source organism: Capsicum rhomboideum (assembly GCA_031232105.1). Lineage (NCBI taxonomy): Eukaryota > Viridiplantae > Streptophyta > Magnoliopsida > Solanales > Solanaceae > Capsicum > Capsicum rhomboideum. The sequence goes on from CP124714.1 coordinate 158,604,415, forward strand.
AAATTTCCTTTTTCAGTTTTGCTCCACTCCTTGAGCTTCTCCTCCAGAGCTTTCAACTTACATGCAAGGATGTAATTTGGCCTTCCTTGAAAAGAGAAGGAGTTCCACCAGTCACTGATTCTTTCAACAAAACCTTCTGTGTTTAACCACCAATTCTCCAACTTGAAGTATGATTTGCTATGCTCCCATGGTCCACACAATAAAGCTATTGGAACATGATCAGATGCCATTCTTTGACATTTAATCTGCTTCATCTCGTTAAATTGATCACTCCATTCAGAAGAGAATAGAATTCTGTCTATTCTGGATGTTGTTGTATGTGTATCACCTTTAAACCATGTGAACTGACCACCTTCTAGTGGAAAGTCTATGAGCTCTAGGTCCTCTAAAGTGTCAGAAAACTCTAACATGGTTGAAGACCTTCTCTGGCAGTCCCTTTTCTCAGATGGAAACCTGCATACATTGAAATCTCCACAAATTGCCCAAGGCCCCTCTACTAATCCTCTGACCCTCCTAATTCATTCCACACCTCCCTTCTTTCCACCTTGCAATTTGGTGCATAGACCCCTGAGATGTGACAATTGAAGTTTTGCAATAGAGCCTCAAAACTGCATGTCAGAGTATAAGCACCTACTTGTAGTATCTCGCCCTTCCACGCCCTACAGTCCCATAGAAAAATGACTCCCCCTCTGGTTCCACTTGCCTCAAGGCATGCATATCTAGTCCATCTCCCACCCCATAATTGTTTTATAATATTTTGTAGATTCTCCTGTAATTTTGTTTCCTGAAGACATACGATATCAGCCTTCCACTGATCAATACAATTCTTTACCACCCGTCTTTTCCCCACGTCGTTTAATCCCCTAACATTCCATGACACAAGTTTGAGCTTCATAGCTCAACCTGTGACTTCCCTTTCCCCTTTATTTCTCCCAGCACTGTTTTTGAATTTAACATCAAAGGTAATTAGATTCTTCAATTCATTGGCACCTTTATATTTAGTCTTTTTGATGTCAGTGGTTGGTTCCATTCTCCTAGCTTGTCTACATGCGTCTATATGCATAAGAAGCACCGTAGCTTCTTCCTCATGCCCTTTGAAATCTACTCCGAACATTTTGCCTAACTTGATGATATTCTGGCGAACCCAAGCAAAGTTAGCTTTTTCCCGCGTCGCTATTGCATTTTCTAACTCTGTTGCAATTGGAATTGCTTCTTCTACCTCCCATAACTCCCTATCAGTGGCCTCGTTGACGATCATAAGCTGATGGTCTTCAGTATTTTTTGTCCCCTTCTCCTTCACCCCTGAAACAATTGTCGTTGTCTCCTCTATTTAGCCATCGGGGTTGTTATCACTTTCTAAACCGGCGTCCATGTTAGATGTCTGTACATGTGAGGTTTTTTCCACTTCCCTCCTTGAAGATTTCTCTTCTGCATTCCTCACCATTTCTATTTCTTCCAGAAACTCGTCTGTGGAGGACATAGATGTGGGCTGGATTCTGTTTTTATTTACTGAAGATTGGAGTTGTGTTGATTTGGAATTGGGTCGGCCCATCTTTTTTAATGAGGTAAGATCCTCTGTCTCTCTTGTCATGTGCCACTTACATACTCTTGTGGGGCCTTTTATTAAATTATCACACTGCACGTACGTTGACCACTCTACGGCTATCAAAGCGCCAATGTCTAAGATAATTTCAAAAGAGGCTTTGGACCTCTAGACAATCTTCTCCCCCACTGGTCCTCCTTCGATGAACCTCTGGACAGCATCATGTCCTAGGGTTTGTCTTGGTTTTGACGCAGCCGACTTCACCGCCTCCGCCACTTGAGATCTCGTTGGAGTGACTACCGAAATCTGCTCAAAAATGGTCTACCTTTCGATCCAAATTGGGATTCTGAAATTATACCCATCTTTGGAGATCGAAACTTCATTGGGTATAGCTCGTGTCTCTCCCATAACCTCAATTCGCGCCCACTTGAGATGGTTTCTCAATTTTGTTTCTTCTTCTGTGCTCTTCCATCCTCCACACTTATCGCCAATCTTCCGAAAGATCTCTCTGGACCACAGATGTAGTGGCAATCCCATTGCTCTGATCCATGTCGATGGAGGTTTTTGTTGACGAGCAGCCAAAAAAAGGTTTCCACCATTCAAGCTTTGCCTTTGTGTTCTTCCAAACCCACTCTCTTTGTAGGATCTGCTCGGCCATGAACCTATTTGGGAATTCAAATAAAAAAGCTTTTCCACCCATCTCATAAATATTGACCCCGAAGGCTTTCCTCCAGATGGAAGTAGCCCATCTTCTGACATCCGCAAAAGTAGGAGGCTCAGAAGTATTGAAAGAGCCTATTAAACATCTGCCTAGTAGGCCTATCTCATCATATGACTCCTCCTTAGACTGAGAGTGTCATTTACTATCCTCAACTACCTTAGTAAATGGTATTTCCTTGCTAATCATTTGTGTCGGTTGTTTACCTGTGTACAAAGGAGTGCCTTTAATGAACCTCTCTATTTTAAAAGCTATGCCTCTCCAACCTGCATTTATGGCTAGTTCAGGTACTATAATGACATCTCTAGCTTCCCCTTTCAATTATAGAATGCTCATGTATCTGCCATGTTCGTTGTACTTCCTAGTGCCATAAAAGTCTGCCACTTGATCCTTCGTTCTCCACCTTCTGACCGAGTTTTTTTGATCGCTTGATGCCTCCTTGAGAATATTGCATAACCATTCCATGACTTTCTTGCTCAACGTTATCCTCCTCATTCTATTTCTGCTCCTTTCTACCCAATCAAACCAATGGTTACTACCCGAACTCCATCTGGTAATGTCGAAAGATTTGAACCCAGCATTAAAGTAAATTCTGTTTTCTGTCATGGTGCTGCTGCGAATGGATTCCAGGGATTGAAGAAGTAATCATAGTCGGTGATTATTGATTGGCTACGAAAAAAGGTCTAGAAAGGATGTTTCTGATGGTGTAAGACCACCGGAGAAAGGGGTTGGAAGCCCAGATGGGGCTCTCCAAAAGTTGCCTCGAAAGATGTGCATGGGAGCTTTTTCCTGAAATTCTAGACGTTTTTAGTATCACACCGGGTATGTTGTTTTACATGGAATCATTGAATGCAAGATTAAAATTTGTAAAAAAAGATGGGTCAAGTTGGGTTACGACCCATTGTTTAGCCCATCTTGACCCAACCCTCTTAACCCATGTAAGCTTTAAGCAGGGTTAGTACATGACACATTTATTGCTCCAACCTATCTTGACCCGCCCAAATTTAACCCAAACCGCTCATTTGCCACCCCTAGTTCCAAATCCTGACGGATAATGATGTAACGAGACACTTATGCCCCGAACATGCAAAAGGCTTCGAGCAAAAACTTCTTTTCCCCATGTCTTCCCGTCTTAATCCCCTTTTCTTGTCACTCTACACCTCTCCATTAGCACACAAAATCTCCTCTCTCTCCTGACATTGCAACTCCTACTGTTCAACCTTTCCCTTAACACCTCCCGCCCCCCCTCCCCCCCGCCTCTTCTCTCCTCCAGAAGCAGCTACAAGCCCATCCGCCCAAGACTTCGGCACCCGCTTACTCTTCTGCAATTTCCTTTGTTTTCTCGGGAAATTGAAGCACAATTTTTGCAACTAGTTTTTTTCCAAATCATAGTATGTAATTTCTTGTTTCGCGAGATATTCTTTACTTATTGCATTCTGTAAAAAATCTATTTTCTTTAAATTTTCTAAAGTTTTTGTGTCAGTTTCTTAATAGTTTATTTTGTAGTGTCCTAACGTTTGTCAAATATAATTGGAAGTTTTTTTTTAATTGGTGATTCTTTCCTATTCAATATTTGGAATTGGATCCCTGAGGCGGAAAGTGAATTATGCGAAAAGAAATCGTAAATTGTGACATGAGAAGTAAATGAGTTTGTCCCAAGACTATTTTTGGAACTTAAAATTTTATTCCAGCATTATATTAAATACTAGTTATCTGTTTTGAGCCGAGGGTCTATCGGAAACAGCCTCTATAAATGAGTTTGTCCCAAGACTATTTTTGGAACTTAAAATTTTATTCCAGCATTATATTAAATACTAGTTATCTGTTTTGAGCCGAGGGTCTATCGGAAACAGCCTCTCTACTTCATCTGAGGTAGTGGTATGGACTGCGTACACTTTACCCCCCCCAGACCCCACCTGGGTGGGAATACACTGGGTGTGATGATGATGATGATGATGATGATTATATTAAATAATAGATGGGACTAGTGATGAGATATCCCTAAACTAATTTTGATGACCAAGAAATCCCCGAGAGTCGGTGGCGCATGGTTCAATGAATAATTGGCCAGCCCTTCTACCCTTCTCCACTTAAATACCAGGCTTTTTTTTGAGACAATTTTCAAGCCTTTGAGATGTGCCTAACCCACACAAGTTGCAGTTTTACCACCACTGGACCAAATCCCAGGGGCATGATATCCCTAAAGTAATGTTGCAACCGAACAGAGGATGGGAGTAATAATCTCAACTATAATCCTTCCGTACAATCCAATCTAGTGGAAGGAGATATCCTATCAAGTCCAGTCACACGTATGACTACTAAATGACCCCTAAAATTCAAAAGGCTTAGCACGTCTTTTTCAGTGATTCAACTTATTTTGTCTAGTATGATAACTCCACATATAAAAGAAAAAAAGAAAGAAACAAATAGAAATACACTGAGGTAGTGGTATGGACTGCGTACACTTTACCCTACCCAGACCCCACAAAATGTTGTTGTTGAAACAAAATAGAAATAATGCATCTCACTGCAAAGATTGATCTCCTGAATAAGCTTTTCGCTTACCAATAAAAAATTGTTCATGCAGACCAAACAATTGTTTGCCTATTACCAAATCTTATACCATTTGCAGAAGTGAACCGCATCATAGCAAGAATGACAACATTAATATGACTTGAGGGATTGACAACATTAATATGACTTGATGGATACCACTGACAACAAATCGACATACCTGCTGTTGTGACTGTCGAATGGCAGCTGCTTGCTGAGGTTGCAACTGTTGTTGGAATCCCCGTACTTGCTGCTGAGTTTGTTGCACAACATTCCTGGTATTATCCTTCACAAGTTCATATAACACCGCAAGATTACTGCCAAAACAAGGAAAATGAGTAAGGTACTGAAAGGGGAAGGGGAGAAAAAAACTATTATTTTTTTATGAGGCAAAAGAGAGAGATTATCAAGATTATCGGTATTTATGGATATGCATATAGGGAGATAGAAGAGATCAAAACTTCCAAAAGCCATCGTTTTTACAGTATTTTGCAAGTATAAGGGTATAAGTGGTATGACTATTGCGTCATTCACATGGACAAGAACCTCCTAGAACTAAGGAGCAAAATAGAAAATTCATGACACAACTCAATGGATTGCATCTGTCTTATTCAAGTTCAATAACAAGTGATTCGAGTATCAACTCCAATTTCATCAAAAGCATATTTAGGTCTCATACTATAAAGCACAATGGAACGGCAGAAATGTCGGACAAAACACAAAAGAGTCTACTGGAAAGGGATGAGCTTTTACATTTACAACGAGGAAAAAGAGTCAATTACTGAGACCATACTTTCATAATGTAAATGATTGGATTCGCAACAGACATCAAATACAGACACTTCAGGTATTGAATGTATTAAATGTAACAAACCCTTAGAATCGAGGAAGAGTTGTAGCAATAGTTCTAACACCAGCAATTCCCAATTAAGGCGGGTAAAGGCTATACTGAAATTGTTCCTGTTCAAAATATACTGAAATTGTTCCCATTTTGGCAAACTTTTGTACAGAAACCACAATGATTAAGTTATCAGAACAGCAATTTTCACCTAACAAAACTTCTATCAAGCAAATCAAGATCACTGAAAAGATGTTGCTCTGATACCTTTATCATTGCGGATTTCCCATACTTCAACAAGCAACAGTTTCATGAGAAATACATAAACTGAAGAGCATAAAATGTGAAGTGCACAGTTAATCACCAGGAAAGTTTTTTTGATTGTTTAATCACCAGGAACGTTGTTTGTAAAAGAAAAAAGCAACATTATTTACTATGTTCTTTGGCAAATATGTTACAGCAATGAGCCATGAATTTCTGGCCTTAATACTTGAAGCCTGATTCTTTTAAGAGGTTAAACCTTGCATCGTAAGCATGACAAAAACCCAATGTGTCATACTTCATGAAAAAATTAATACACAGGAAAACAGAGATTATAACAAAGTGAAGAGGAACAAAACAAATATTTGAAAATATCATATGGAAAAGTACACACCAACCTATGTCCATCTGCATGGAGAAACATCTTAAGAAGTTCCATTGCTGAACACTGCTTTCTGTAGCTATCAGCAAGGAGTTTTAAGGTAGAACCTAATTTACGAATATGGCAACTCATAAATTTAGTCAACACATCTAGTGGAACTTCAGATGAGCCTTCAAAACCCACATTTCCCAGCAATTGTGCCATCACCTTTTGTGATAACTTTAGTGCTTGCTCTTCACCAAGACATTTCTTACTCCTCTCAGCACCACTCTTTCCAAGATTTTGATTACTGCCTTGATCCATACTAAGATACTCTGGTCTGATACCAAGCCTCTCAATCATAATAGGACTCTTGGTCATTATTTGTGGTAAAGTATCTAGAACCCCGTTGAACTCCACTTTCTGGTTCTCTTTCAGTTGACTTGTCCGCAGGACTGCCCTATCAGGAACACAATTCATGGCAGACATTGTTTCAGGAAAAATTGGGTTGTCGTTATCTAAATTTGAGTTTGATCCATCATCCAACATGCCAAAACCAATGTTCTGATCTAACTTAAAAGCTACACGCCGTCTCTTATGATTCTCAACAACTCTAAGATAAAAGGACATCTGTTCAGGTGTTCGTTTTTCTGTTTCCCTGTCACCAAACTGTACCCTATATGATTTACTTGCTTTGTATTTTTCAAAGAACTGGTTATACCAAGATTCAGGTAAATCATCAAGCTTCAACCTCTGTGACATTGTATCAGCTTCTGACTCGCTATATCTTGATCCAACACCAAAATTTGACTTAGATTGGACCTGAAAATATGTAAGGGATGTGAGTGATGCTGTCAAAAATATTAACTGAATCAGAAAGAGCAACCAAACAAAATCACAGATTTTAGAGCAATAGCCATCTCCACTGCTCCACCTTATTTTCTCCCACACCAACCACACAAAATGAAACCTTTATCTATACTCCACATTCTAGAGAGCTTTTAAGACTTAAGAGAGAGGTAATACATGTAACAATAATAGTTTCACCCTTATTTTGTATCCTTTCCTTCATGAGTCAAAAAACTATTAATTTGTCTAATTGAAAATTATCCAATCTCCGTTCATACTAACAGCTTGTTTGGATGGTTGTTACCTACTGAATTGTATTGTTAGTTTAAATACAATGTCTGTTTTGATTGTTATTTAATTTTATTGCATCGTATGGTTAAATCAATCATTAGGTAACGACAAAAGGTCACATTTTGTGTAATGACCGATTTGGTGTGATCGCGTTGTTACATTATTTTTGTTCTCATTTAGTCCTTATTTATTATTTAATAATTCTTTTTAATGCTTTATCCTACCTTTTTATAGTAGCTCTACCATGTACCCTACTTCTTTTTATCCTTCAAATTGTTCGTGTCTAACATTATGTAACCAAGGAAAACGATACAATCTATCCAAAGAGTGTATTCATCAGAATAATACAGTATGATACAATACAATACAATAAAATACGGTACATTATGAAACAATAGCTAAAAACCATCCAAACAAAGTGTAAGAGTAAAGTCATCAACTTCAGAACAATAATCCTGTTCCAGCTGCAGTTCTTTTACCCCTAAGGATCATGCTTTATAGAGTTCCTTAAGCATCCAATAAAATAAATATGAACACAACCAACTAAAGTTAATAGTTCACATGAAAGAAAATATCTTTCACCTTAGATAATACAGTGCTTGTACCAGAAACACCTTCACGCTGTTGAGCTCCATCTTGCGAACAATTCTCAAGTGTAAAGTACACATCATCACCATGCAATTGCAAATCTGCAAGCAAACAAAACAATTAACCTACAAAACTCAAAATAACAACAACAACATACACAGTGCAGTCCCACAAAGTAGAGTCCGGGGAGGGTAAAGTGTACGCAGACCTTACCCCTACTTCAGCAGTACAGAGGTGGTTTCTAATAGACCCTCGGCTCAAGAAAATAAATCCAAACAAGTCCCAAAAAAGAACGGAAGTGCAAGAAACAATAGACAATAACAAAGATATCATATAGTAACAGAATGGGCAAACAATAACAAAAATAAAAAGATATTAATAGAACAGTAACTATAACAAAACAATACAATAACTAAGGTATAAGAAACAACTGACAATAACAAAAATAACAGATAGTAATAGAAGGGAAACTATATTTAAACAATAGAATAATCGAGGTACAAGAGACAATAGACAATAACAAAAATAGCAGATAGTAACAGACCAGAAACTACATCAAAACAATATAGTAACAAAAATAGCAGATAGTAACAGAACAAAATCTACATCAAAACAATACGGTAATCAAAACAATACAATAATCGAGGTACAATAAACAACAGATAGTAACAGAAATCGAAGGACAAGAAAATACAGGAGCAATACTACAACTACTAATATGAACGGACACCAAACCAACGCAAGTGAGTATCAACTCGACAAATTATAAGCTTTGCCAGCTGAAAAATCTAAAACCCAAAAAAAAAAAAAAAAAAAACTGTTGTAACACTTATTGCAGCTCAAATGCATACAATTCATATTAAGCTTCAAAATTGCACAAGCAGTGTGAATTGACGTCGGCGACTTATCAAAAACAATAGAAACAACAAAAAGCAGATTGTAACAGAATAGAAACTGCATCAAAACAATACAACAACAATCAAGGTACAAAAAAAACAGATAGGAACAGAAATCAAAGGACAAGAAACTACATATAGTAACAAAAAACAGATAGTAACAGAACGGAAACTACATCAAAACAATACAATAATCGAGGTACAAAAAACACCAGATAGTAACAGAAATGAAAGAACAAGAAACTACAGGAACAATACTACGACTACTAATACGAACTCGAAAAACTATAAGCATAGTAGTTGAAATGCATACAATTTGGATTGAGCTTTGAAATAGCAAATAGTAACAGAAATCAAACTACTATGACTACTAATACGAACTCGAAAATTAATAAGCATTGTAGTTAAAATACATACAATTCGGATTGAGTTTGGAAATTGCCGATTTATCGAATCGGAGGAAGAGAGAAAGAGAAGCTTTATCAAAAAGTAGAGCACGAACACGAAGCTGAAGTTGAATTTGAACCCTAGTTTTTGAATCATCAGTTCTCATAAAGGAATCCCAAGTAGAATTAGAAGAAAGGAAGTGAATGAAATTTGTGTATAGTGAATCGCCCAGCCATGAACGCCATATGCCGTGACACTCCAATTTACGAGCTAATTCGTAGCCTCGGCCGTCGTCGCCGAGCAACGCCATTTTGGGGGTTGGGGAATTTTGGTTTGGTTGTGAATTGGGATCGGGCCGGGTGGGTTTTGTTGTCGGATTTTCGTTTGGAATGTGGAAAGGGTGAGAAAATGGTCAATGAAGCTCATTATGGATATAAACATTTTTTATTTGTTTCCCCTCCCTCTAGGGGCGTTCATCAGTGTTTCGGCTTGATTTTATATATTATCAATTCAATTTATAGGTTTTTAATTTTTAAATACATTAAATTAATAATCAAATCAATAAAATATTTTTTATTAATTTATTGATTTTTAATCCTTAATAATTTTGCTTTTGGTTTAACCGATAAAAAAATACGTATAAATAAATATGTATTACAGGTAAATTGATATTGGGCCCACATTAAAGAAAAGGGGGCGCATTATGGATATTCACATTTTTTATTATTTATTTTCTTTTTGAGTGTCCGATATTCATATTGAAATCCAAGTAAATTTATATTCACGTTAGAAGTCTAAGGACAAAGGAGGTAATGGATATATACATTATTCTGTCGAAATATAAATTTGATAAATTATTTTCTCTATTTTATTTTACTTGACTCGTTTATTAAAAATAATTGTTTCAATTTACTTTTTATTGATATTTATTTTTGGGTTTTAATGGGGAGAAGGAGAGAAAATGGTCAATGAAGCTCATTGTGGATATATACCTTTTTTGTTTGTTTTCCTTTCTTGTGTTCAGTATTCGTATTGGAGTCCATCTAAATTGAAATTTGCATTAGGAAGTCCGACATTAAAGATAAAGGGGGACATTATGGATATACACATTTTTTATTTGTTTTCTTTTCGAGTGTTCGATATTCGTATTGAAATCCAGCTGAATTGGTATTCGTGTTAGGAAATCTAAGGACAAAGGAGGCAATGGATATATACATTATTCTGTCGTAATATAAATTTGATAAATTTATATTTTTTTCTATTTCATTTTACTTAACCACCTTATTAAAAATAATTATTTCAGTTTACTTATTTAATTTATGAATTCAATAGAAGTTTTCAGGAAGGAATCCCAAGTAGAAGAAGAAGAAGAAAGGAAGAGAATGAAATTTGTATATAGTGAATCGCCGAGCCATGAACGCCATACATCATGAGTTTCAAGTTTCCGAGCTAATTCGTAACCTCAGTCGTTGTCGTCGAGCAACTCCATATTTTGGGTTGAGAAATTATGGTTTAAGTGTGATCGGGTCCGAGTGGGTTTTGTTGTCGAATTTTGGTTTGAGCTGTGAAAAGGAAGAGAAAATGGTTATAAGTTCATTATGGATATAGTATACATTTATGGCATAATACATAAATGTGTTATTTAATTTGGCCTTAATTGATATCAATGTCCTCTAATTTTTTGTGTGCATAAGTAGGTACTTAAACTTGTATAAAATTGAATAATGTAACACCTCAGGTGCTACGAGTACATGAACATATACAATAGTCGGGGTACAAGGCTAAATGAAGGAAAGGTGAAGAAACCTGTGTTGAAAACGAGCATGCGAAGAAGAATTGAACCAAGTCACAGAAGTGACCCACGGCAGCAGTCACGTGGCGTGACTGACACTCACGTGGCGTGAGTGGTGCCGTGGAACAACTTCAGAGACATGGAAATTTGTCGTCTGATTTCCACGACCCATCCTACGTGGCGTTAGACACCAGTCACGATACCGTGATGTTTTGCCGACTTTATTGACCTATTTTGACTAAATGAAATATTTGAGTGTGGGGCTCATTAAGGGTGTTGGGCTGGATCTATATTCTGCATTTGAGGCCCAAATATCATGTAGGAAGACATAGGCCTCAACAAATAAAAGAAAGACCCATTCAACATGGATCAAATATGTGGCCAAGGATAATTTGCCTTGAGGGCCTATATAAGGGCATGAAAATCAGATTTTTATGCATTAGAACTCCCATCTCTTTCTAGATATTTCTCAAAAAAAATCTTCTTATCTCATAAACCCTAAGGCAACAACACTTCTTTTAATAAGATCATCCCTTCACAAGCCTTGGTAAGTCCTTATTCTTATGGATTAATTTATTATACGCTTAAGGTGGTGCGTATATCATGATGGTTGTGTTGGAATTGTTGAACATGGTGCTTTGTGTTTTGGGTAAAAGATGTGATATCCATGGAATTGTAACTTGAAATATGACTTGTGATTTTGATAAAAGAGCATGGTATGGATGAAATATCAACATGTCTGGTGTGATTATGTTATTAAACTTGTTATCTTCATATAAGTGTAAATTATGGGATTTTGGCCGATATGTGCTATGAGGTATATTAAGGTGATTTGATGGATTATTTGTAATGTGGTGTGGATGAGAAAGTGTAAAGGAGAAGTTTTGTGGTGAAATGTTATTGATTATCATGTATTGGTCAATGTATGGAATATTGTGGGGTTTTCGGAATAATAATTTCATCAATGGTTTTGTCAAGGGGAATGGCATGTTTAAAGGCAAACATGTAACTCATTGACGTTATATGCATTTGTAAGGTAGTTGGTGGTTAATGTGAATTCCGTTATGTATTTGTGTTGTAGAGTGACACATAAAGAAGGAGCGGGACTATTGTATGCACCTTTAGGATTGTATATTCATATTGAGAATACAAGGTATGTAAGGTTACTCTGTCCGTATCTTTCTGCGGCAAATAGTATCCACGTTGACATTACGCTTATTCCATCCCGAAATGTGCTAAGGTATTCTATATCCGGTTATCAATGGTCATTATCATATGTTTCCTACTCATTGAGCAATTGTGAATCTCATGTCTCATATTCATGAATAATGTTCCAAAAGCTCAACAATGTTATGCTCCAAAGTTCCAATAGTGGTTATACTCATGTATCTTGTTCATTGATTATTGTCTAATGGTTCCAATGGTGTTATGTTTCCAATAAGGCTATGTTTCCAATAATGTTTATTCACATGTCCCTCACTCATTGGTTAATGATCCAAAGCTTCAAGTAAAGTTGTGACTATCATGGTATCAATCTCAAAGTAATAAACAAAGTAATGCTTATGTGGTTAATGATCAAGTATGGGTGGCAGCTTTGGGGGCAAAATGCCTAGCTCAAGCCGATCCCGAGGTTGTGGATCAGGGGGCAGTCCTAGGGGCATAAGCCTAGCTCGGACCGATCCTGACAGGGGGCAGCTCTAGAGGTACTAACCTAGCTCGAGCCGAACCTGAAATGTTTTATGGATGGCAGCTCTAGAGGTACTAACCTAGCTCGAGCCGATCCCGATAAACATAGGGTGGCAGCTCTAGGGGCATAAGTCTAGCTCGAGCCGATCCCAACATAACGCTATGTTATGTTTAAAACCCACTGTTCAATCGAGGCCCGGGTATCACAGGTCAAAGGCAAAGATGAATAATCATGGAAGTAAAGATACAAAGAATGTAATGAAAGCAACATACATGGTTTCCAAAGTACAGAATAGTGACTCATCTACATTGTGACTTATCTATATTAGTTATACATTTGAACTTGAATTCTTGACATATTTTCATATCTTGCAAATTTCATATGGCCTTACATACTCAGTACATTCTTCGTACTGACCCGTCTTGGGGAATTTACCTTACATGCTGCAGGCGCAGGTACTAGTAGGCCTCCACAGTAGGTTGCCAGTGTTGCAGATCTTTGGTGAGCTCCAGTTAGTTCGGGGCTTCTCCAAGTCACAGTTGTACATATGTTTTGGTGTTGTACATGTTGTATAAAGCGGGGACTTGTCCCGACTTTTTGTTCATTTTGGTCAATGCATTTGTTAGAGGCTTTTGTAGACGGATGTGGTGTATAAATGTAAAAGGGATATGTCGTTCTTGACTTGGTGGCCTCAACGGCCAAGTTTCGCACATGTATATATATATCATATTCTATGAATTCCATTGTTGGTATCTAAAGCTATTATGTGATTATGGGTTTCTTATGGCATGCATATGATTGAACAGAGACAAAGCTTGGTTCTCTCGGGCCTTGTCGGCTACGAGTGTCAATCCGTCCCGATGGGATTCGGGGTGTGACAAATAAGTAGACATACGCATCCTATGTGGCTATTCGAGAGAGATTGTCACGTAGATGACACATAGGACGTATGTGTCTATTTGTTCAATTTTATTTAAGTTTGAGTGCCTACTTATGTATGTCCAAAATCGGAAAGCATAAATATCAGCTAAGACCAAGTTAATGGGAATGCTTATGTATTATATTATGCCAGTATTTATTCGTCAAAATATGATAAACTTGTGATGTATTTTATAGAATGGTGTTATTATTTTGATTTTTGAGAGCTAGTAGAGTATATTATGTGGCATAACTTCATTTTAGTTTTTCTAAAATATAAAAGAGCACTCAAGTTGTTCAAGGTAGTCATGCCAGCTTATCGATCAATAATAAGTTAGTCATTTCAGGTTTCTTTTTTTTTTTTCTCTTACGCTCAACAATTCCCAATCCAATAAAAAGTTTATGCATGCAGATAATTTTGACAAATGTTAACTTCAGTAAATCCTGAGCTACAAACCTGCTTCGTATCTTTTTCAACTAAGGTATGGTAGAAAATTATCTAAAACATGATTGACCATCAACTAGGATATGTTAACGTTCAACCAATCGATGACTACATACTTTAGGTTGACCATCAACTTTAGTAGGTTGATGTTAAACCAATACATGATGACCCGACTTTGATATTTTGGTAGACCATCAACTATAGTCTGTTGATATTCAATCGAACGTTGATGACCTAACCTTTGTATAATTGCAGTTTTTTTTGTATTCTTAATTCAAAACCTCAAATGGTTACACGTCAAATAAACCTAGTTGATAGTTAACCAATAAGTTTGAATAGTGGAATATACTTAGCTTCAACATCGAATGTACACCAACCATGAAAATTAGTTTTCAAATTACTTCTACTTCGTTACCATACTGTGAATTTTAAGCTAAGCCCATTGTTAGGCCTCTTTTGGTTATTTGTGGATAATTTTACATCCTAGCTTTCTACTAAAATAGTGTTATTTGATGGTTATCCTAATCTTGTCATGTGATAGACTTAGCCGGTAACATTCAAAGTTCAAATAGGAAGAATTTAACGGAAAGCTAGGATGTACAATTAAAAAGGCAAAAACTATAGTGAAAATGAAAAACGTCACTGGAGTTCATTTGAATTTCTATTTCAAAAGTAAACTTTCACTAATCTTCGTAGAGGATTGTTAGAGAGGAATAAAAGAGAATATATAGGAGGAGAGATAAATTACAGAAGTGATGAAGGGAGGGAGAAGAAAATTAAAGAGAGTTATAATTTAGTAGCCTAATAGGAGTCTAGTATAGGGTGGTCGTCAGCATTGCTGTCAGTGGCGGAGCCAAAATCTTGACTAAGGGGGTTCAAAATCAAAAAATGTGAACAAAAGAAGTAGTCGAAGGGGGTTCAACGTCTACTCTATATACATGAAAAATAATTTTAACCTTGTATAAATAGTATAATTTTCCGCCGAAGGGCGAACCCACCCCCTTCTCACTATTAGCTGGCTCCGCCCCTGATTGTTGTATCATTATTTCGAAAAAATAAATGATGAGAGTGGACTTAGGGGAGTTAAATACTCTCTCCCACACGCCCAGGGAGTGCAACACACAAAAACAACATTAAGAATAGGACAGACTTTTCATGCACAATTCGTAAAATTCGTGATAAATTTTCGTGATCTCAAACCGCACCCATCAAGTACAATAGTAAGAGTTGTTGATATTGCATTTTACTATGAGATTAGTACATACAAAAATAACAATATATGTGCAGGTTACATTTAGCACTGGTGAATATATACAATTCAGTTGATATTATTGACAGATAATGCTAAATAAATATGCATTTGAGTTGGGACACTTACAGAATATAACCTATGTTTCAGCAAAATGGAGTGCCCCTAGCCTAACTTTCAAAATTACAATCCATAGCCTCTCTTCTTTTTTTTTTAGTTTTTTTTTTCTCTCTTCTATCTCTGGCCTCTATTTCTCTTTTTTTTCTTCTTTTTTTTCTCTTCTATCTCTAACCTCTACTTCTCTTTCTACTTTTTTTCTTTTTTCTTTTTTCTTTTTTTCCTTTTTAGTTTCCTTTTTTTCGTTTTTTTTTTTGTATTTTTTTTCTTTTTGCTTTTTTTTTCGTTTTTTTCTTTTTTCTTTTTTGTGTTTTTCCCTTTTTTCTTTTTCTTTTTTTCTATTTTCGTTTTTTTTTTCTATTTTCTATTTTTATTTTTTTCGTTTCTTTCTTTTCGCTTTTTTTTCTCTCCTCTATCTCTAACTTCTATTTCTCTTTCTTCTTTTTTTTTTTGGGGTTTTTTTTTTCTTTTGTGTTCTCTTTTTTATATTTTTTTTCTTTATCATTTTTTTTGTTCTATTTTATATTTTTTGTATTTTCAAAAATATGGCTACGTCAAGCACAAGTCATGAATGATAGTTTCCAAAGCTTCTCATGTCTTGTTGGGGTAGGGATTCTCTGAGTAGGATAGCTAGCGTCATTGGTGTTCCTGTATATGCAGATGAATGCACAGCTACACAAACCCGGATCTCTTTTGCTAGAATGTTTATTGAGGTGAATATCACCAATGATTTGCCAAGTGAAGTGGTTGTGGTAGAGCCAAATGGTAGAACTTTCAAGCAACCAGTTGTGTACGATTGGAAGTCCAAATTCTGCTCTACATGTAAAGTGGTTGGTCACAGTTGCTTGCCAAACACCAATGAACCTGGTAAAGGGAAAGAGCCTTATAAGAGAGTAATTCAGGAGTGGCAATACAAAGGAAGAACTACTGAATTTAAGAATGTTTCTCAGAAACTTGAAGTGATAAGAATGGAGCTAATGTGTATCCAGGACCAGATTGCTACACAGTGTACAGATGAGCTTTTACAGACTAAAAAATAGTGTATCCAAAATCTGGAGAAGTGGTCAAATATTGAGGAGAGTATTCTCAAGCAAAAGTCAAGAGCTCAATGGATAAGGTTGGGGGATGCAAACAATAAATACTTTTATGTTATGATCAAGGATAGGACCTGCAGAAAACAGATTTTGGAGCTTACATCTTTAACTGGTAAACACCTCACTGATGCTGAGGATATACAAGAGGAAATTATAGGCTTTTATAAAGTTTTAATGGGATCTTCTTCTCGGAATTTACCAGTTGTGAGTGAAGTTACTATGAAGAAGGGGAAAACCTTAACTCATGATCAAGGCATTGCACTGAGTAAAGAGGTCACCACTACAGAGATAATAGAGGCACTGAAGAACATAAAGAATGACAAAGCACCTGGTATTGATCGGTACAATGCTCATTTTTATAAAAAGGTATGGATCATTATTCAACATGAGATTGTGGATGCTGTTAAGGAATTCTTTCACTCTTGTAAGATGTATAGACCTGTGAACTGTACACTAGTTACTTTAGTCCCCAAAATAATTTGTCCTACTACTGTGAAGGAGTTTAGACCAATTGCATGTTGCTCTATACTGTATAAGATAATTGCTAAGATCTTGGCTACTAGACTACAAATAGTCATTTCTTCTGTTATTAGTGAGGCTCAATTAGGCTTTGTCCCAGGCAGGAAAATTGTTGATAATATCATCATGGCCAGTGAGCTAGCCAAAGCTTATACTAGAAAACATATATCAGCTCGATGCATATTAAAAATTGATCTTCAAAAGGCATATGACTCTGTGGAATGGGTGTATTTAAAGCAGGTTATGAAAGCTCTTCGTTTTCCTAAGAAGTTTGTGCAGTGGATAATGGAATGCATTCAAACTGTCAACTATTCCATCATGATCAATGGAGAACCTATTTAACCTTTTGAGGCTGCTAAAGGTTTGAGGCAAGGAGATCCTATTCCTCCTTTTATGTTTGCAATTGCAATGGAATATTTAAGTAGATGTTTGGCAGAGCTGAATGAGGACAGACAGTTTAATTTCCATCCCAAGTGTGCCAGACTTGGATTGACTCATTTAATGTTTGCTGATGAAGGCAGTAGAGAAACAAAATTTATTAGAGCAGTTTGAGTTTAAGGCTGGAGAGCTTCCTTTTAAGTACCTTGGCATCCCCCTCTCTACAAAGAAGCTGACTATTGTTCAATGGACTCCTGTTATTGATAAGATACTGACCAGAATTTCATCCTGGACTGCAAAAAAATTGTCATACGCTGGGAGGGTACAGCTTATTCAGTCAGTGTTGTTTGGAGTACAATCCTACTATTCACAGATCTTTCATATCCCTTCAAAGGCAAGTTATTGATGCTTATTGTAGGAGTTACCTATGGAGTGGTACAAATACTATTACTCATAAAGCTCTAATAGCATGGGAAAATGTGTGCACACCTGTTTCAGTAGGACGAATGAATATCATTAACATCACTTGGTGGAATAGAGATCTGCATTGGCCAAAACATGTTGGGATTTAGCTCATAAAAGTGATAAATTATGGATAAGGTGGATCCATAGTTACTATCTTACAACTGACCTGGAGAATCTTAATATGGTGCCTAAACAAGCCTCATGGGTAGTGAGGAAAGTGATTAAAGCAAGAAAGTATCTTGAGCAGACACAATTATTGGCAGTGCCAGACATGGTCACTATCAGGGGTATTTACCTCAAGCTACTAGGAGATGGAGACAGAGTGCACTGGAAAAACATGATACTAGCTAATCTAGCTAGACCAAAAGCAAAATTTACATTGTGGTTGTAGCTGCAGGATAGACTTTGAACTACTGATAGACTGAGTAAATAGGGAATGGATGTGGACATTCGTTGCGAGTTATGCACAGGATAGTTGGAGTCAAGAGATCACTTATTTATCCACTGTGATTACTCTAAACAACTATGGCACCGCCTCCTTCAATGGATGAATAGAGGATATGTGGATGGTGCAAGCTGGGAGGAACATATTGCAGGGGTGATCAAAAGGTCCAAGGGTAAATCACAGTCAACTCATATTTTCAAAATGGTGTACACTGAATTTGTCCATGTTGTTTGGATTGAGAGGAACATGAGAACATTTGAGAACAAGAGTAGACATTGGCAGCAGCTAGCAAAGGAAGTAGCATACACATGTTGTGTTAGAGCTCCACCTGCTATTAGTACTAAACTACAGGAAATGCCCTTTTAAATAGCTTTTGTTTCCTGTTTGGTTTTTGAGTTTTATTCCAGGATAGTAGACCTATGTTGGGGCTGCTATGGATTTGTAATTTTGTCACTTGGTAATTAATGGAAAAAAACTAGTTACCAAAAAAAAATAAAAAAAAATCATAATCGCTTATTATATTTATATTCGCACCATCATTTATATTTTTGTATTCGTTGATACAATTGTATTTGTATTTTTTATAGTTCACGCTTGTATTTTTATTTTTATTTTATAGTTCGCACTTGTGTATTTTGTAGTTCGCACCATCATTTATATTTTATACAATTCACACTTCTATTTTAAAGAGCTATTTTGCATTTGTGTTTTATAGTTGACTGTACATTGTATTTGTATTTTGTGGTTTCAGTTTGTTTGTATATGTATTTGTATTTGTATTCTATTTCCATGGATGCACTTGTATTTTTAAAGAACTATTTTGTATTTGTATTTGTAAGTTGCCCGCATATTGTAGTTGTATTTGTAATTTCATTTGTTTCATTTATTTGTATTTGAATTTGTAGTTGACAACATCATTTGCATTTTAAGCAATTGAAAAAGAATTGTTATTTTTCTTTCTATGAATACTTGTATTTATATTCATTGATACGAATTGTATTTTATTGATACAAATTGAACAATACAAATACAAATGATAAATTATACAAATAAAAATATTACATTTGTATCAAATGATACATGTTTATACAACTTGAACCATACGCATACAAATAATACTTATTTATTTACAAATACAAATAATAAATTTGACATACAAATACTAACGATACATTTGTGTTGAATGACACATTGCATATTTGTATATTTTAGACTCAAGCAAATACAATTAATCCATATACTTGTTTGTATACAAATGCTAAATTATACATATTCATGGCTAAACTATTCAAATACAAATATTAAATTTATTTGAAATATATAATATGATATAAATAAATATAAAATATAAAATACAACAACAACAACAAAAAAAAACAAGAGAGAAAAAAATGAAAAAGAAGGAGAAAAAATGACCCAAAAAAATGAAATAAAAAGAAAAAAAAACTGAAAAGAAAAAAGAAATAAAAAGAAAAAAAGAAAAAAAGAAAAAAAAATGAAAAGAAAAAAAGAAACGAAAAAGAAAAAAAAAATGGAAAGAAAAAAAGAAGGAAAAAAACTGGAAAAAAGAAGAAGAAGAGAAATAGACGATAGAGAAAGAGAGAAAATAAAGGAGAGATGCTATAGATTGTATTTAATTGACAATATAGATTATGCATTGTAATTAATTAAAACTTAGGCTAAATAGGATAATTAGGAGCTTATGTTTGCTAAGCCATGTAGTTTTTTTCAAATATAAAGCCTTAAAATTCCGAAGCCCAAATCTAAACACGTCTATACAAATAATGAGAAATCCAAATTCTATATGTAGACAATTAGCAACTAGATTATGTAAAATTGCATATTTTCTCCGTCAAATGGGATGGTCTTTAATTTTTGTCCTTAAGTAATTGAGCTTGTGCCTAGTGAGACATAAATTCTTTAGAACTGAAGTCATTCTCGGGCACAACCTATAGGATACTAAGATACGAAAATATAAACTTATGCCGCACGAAAAAAAATTGTTTGTTATGAAGGACAAAAATTAAAAACCACGCAAAATTAATGTTGTTTCAGACTATTTATGGCATTACGAAATTAAATGGGCCTTACTTTTCTTACGGAACTTATAGTCTCCTGTTGTTTGAGCCCAAATAAAAGTTGGAAGTCCATTTTACGAGCAGTCTATTCGGCCCAGTATTGCAATATGAAAATATGATACAAAAGGTAGTAGAAATAGCATTTATTGATCATTATTTGAGCTATAATTAAAAGTAATTGTTATATACTTCACAGGTAAAATTTATTGTGAAGTTTTACTAATGAAACTTCAAACTCCATAATAATAATAATTATCTTTAATTACACACGCGTGAAAAATAAATATTTGTGAATTTTACCACAAAATGTCATTTCATCCTGCTTATCATAAAACCCCATTAATATAGATGGAGCGTTATGAATCAAGTCCAAGCCAATGTGAATATCAAGGCAAGTAGTTATTGCGCTGAAAGAGCTATTGGGCCGAAAACAAGCAATAGACCAGGTTAATTTGGGATTCGGATTGAGTAGCGGGTGTGCGAATGGTTTCATTAAAAGGGGCAATGATATGTGATTCAGGAATTATGCGTATTGGTAAGTAAAGAGTCTGATTTCTCTCATCTCATTTCTCAAAGTCTAAGTTTCTCATTTCCCTTCTGGTTGTCTTCTTCAATAGCTCTCTGTGTTTTACTATTTCATTATTATTCTTCTAAAATTATGTTGTTAGTTCCATTTTCCGTTGTAATTTTGAGTCTAGTAATTATAATGTAAGGATGTTTCTATTTTGAAATTGGAGCTGTTACATGGAGAATACTCATTCCTACGCTCTCTCATTTCCCAAATATTACTCGTCTACTTGGAAAGTCTAAATTGTTCCCGAATAAAATTTGATGTTTAGAAAAATAAGAAGTTATATTTTTCCAATTTTTTATTATTGTTCAAATGAGTGAAGTGTTAATTAAGGGTTATACAAAAATCTTGGAAGACAAATATTATGGACATGAGAAGTATAATTTTTCATTTTTCTGTTATTCTCTAAGAACTGCACTATTGGATGTTGTATTTTAAAAATATTGACCTTTTTTAAAAAAAAAAACAAAAAAAAACCAATAATGTACAACTGAAGAATTCATGCTCATTTCCTAGAATTTTCCTATAATAATAATATATGAAATCACACAAATCATTTGAAATATGCAACATCTTTAAGTTGAAAAAAATATGACCACCTAGGAATATTTCCTTTACGATTTAACAAAATCTGTAGTTCTGTACTAAATAAAACCAAACAAATCTTATGTTGTCCATAAATCTTAGTACTAATTGATAGAAAATCTATAAAATCCATATGCCTTAAGTAAAAGTGGGACCACTTCAGTAGTCGCACAATTTTTTTATTCTTCAGTGTGTATTACTATACAGTAAAACTTCTTTAAATTAATATTATCGAGACCATGAAATATTATTATTTTGTAGAGGTATTATTTAATTAATAAATTAATATTTATTAATTTAAAGAGTGTTTTCGAGATTCAATGAAAGTTATTTTGATTACGTCAAAATCATTATATCTTATTAATTTATGTATCATATTTATTGAATTAATGTAAAAAACTAAATTCATTTACATAAAGTACATTGTATCGACATTGCAAAATTCGTTTGGGGGATAAAGTCTCAAAGAATTTAAATGAACCCACTTGTGAAAATGACATTCATGAACTTGAATAAAATGGATGTCCATAGCTTATAGGATTACCCGAGTGAAAATGATACATGTTCAGAGGTCCAGAGCTTAGAAGAAATTGTGGATACCACTAGAGAAAACAATTTTGATGATGAAGTTGAAGACGATACAATACCTTTGGAACCATTTATGCGTAAGGAAATAATTATCGCGTCTAGAACTCTTCACAATTTTTTGGTGCAGTTTGAGAAGACAACACCAAAACTTTTGGATGCAATAAGAAAGTTAGAGATGAGCTTTAACTAGGTTTAAATTTTAACAAAAAACACTATAATCATATTTCACTAAATTGTCTTAGATATTTTTGTAATTTTAAAGAATTATTAATTTATAATATTAATGGGATCATATATTAATATACGGGTCTTTTAAAAATACATTATCTTATCAAAATCAGTAATTTTTTTCACTGGCCCAAGTCGGGACCGGAGAAAAATATTATTTTAGAGAGTTTATTAATTTACAAAGTATTAACTTAGAGAGATTTTACTGTATGTCATTTATTTGTTTTGTATCTTGCTATTTTGTTATTCTTATAATTATGGCTGGAAGTTAAGCAAAGTTACAAAGCTGGTTGACTACGCTTGAGTAGAGCCCTGACCAACATGACCCAAATAAGCATCATTTATCGGTATCTAAGCAATTTGTTTTGTTGCTTTTACAGAACTGTTGGGTTCTAGTTGAAATGAGAATGAAAAATGGAGGGAATAAATTGAGAGAAAAAAGTGAATTGTATTTTCACTTTATAAAAGAAGTGTTCTCCCATATTGGTGGGAGAAAGAGAGTTTCTTATGCTTAAATATATAAACATTACTCCATGTTGTTAGTGAGGTAAGAAGAAGGCAAGCCTTGCGCCGCCGTCGTCGTCGCCCGGCTTCGGATTTGTCAAATGATAAAGAGATTATCTTTTCGGACAAAATTCATTTGAAACTTAATTGTTAATGATTTTTAATCCAAAAATTTGATCTGATATTTTTTCTTCATTTGCGGATGCAAACGTGCATTTGCGGACGCATATCACAACACACATTGAAGGAACGTGATCCTTCAGTTCACTGTTTGAATGACGAAAAGGTGATATGTTGTTGCACATGGGCATCTGTTCCCGCATATTGGTCAACAGATGCCAATGCACATCAAGTGGAAACTTTCTGTTTTGGTTTGTGGACTGATGTACTGGAGCATAAGGGCATCTGCTCCCGCACATGGGTCCGCATATAGGCCGTCGGTCTGAAACAGTGCAACTCTTAACCATTGCTTCTTTTCTAAAGCAACACCTTTTGCCTATGAATATCTGATTTTTTTCTCAGATATTGACACAAAATTTTAAAGTTAAAAACTCCTCTTTCTTACAAAAACTCAATTGTGGTTTGCTACAGTTGAGTGAGTTCGTTGTTCGGTAGAATTTGAGGTACAACTATTCTACTGAAGTGAGTTATTTTATCCTGGGAGAAAATATTCCATAACCTCGGGTACTTGAGGGGAATAATTTTCTTAAGAACACACTATGAATTTAGTGGACTTGGTTCTTCTATCTCCATCTCTTTCTAAATTTATCTACTATTTTCAGAAATAGTTTGAAATTCATTTTTGTTGTTCATAAGTTTGGTTGAACTTATTGTTAAAGTCCATATTGGTGAATACAGAGTTAGAACTTCGTTTGGTTGTTCAAAATTTAGTTTGAACTTATTGTTGAAATTTACAATATTAAATGCAGATTTTATTTAATTGAAAATAACAAGAACCTCTTTCTTGTATCAGTAAATCATCGCCCAGTAATACAACTCCAATATGATTTGATTCCAAATTCAAAATAATGCTTTGGAAACATTTCTTAAATGTCGAGAGTCAATTGAAAGCATTCTTTGTACCCCATAAAATTAAGAGTAAGGTCAGTGTACATGTCATCTTTTTCAAACTTAATTTGTGAGATTACACCTGATACTCCTCTGTTCTTAAATAAATGGTTCTTTTAACTTGGACACACCTCTTAAGAAACTGCTCGTTCCTAGAAAATAAATACACTCTCCGTTTCATTTTAGTTGACCCTTGTTGACTTGACCCCCCCTTAAAAAGCCTTTAATTAGGGGTGTATTTTACTAATTAACTTTATTAATGATACTTTGGATTCCTAAATTACTTTATATAGTTATTTAATGCTAACGGTAAAATAGAAAAAGTATATACAAAATATTCTTGATTTCATATATGGGACAACTAAATTGAAACAAATAATTTTAGCAAGAAGGTCAACTAAAACGAAATGGAGAGAGTAGTAGTTTTCATCTTGCCCTTATTAAATACCTTGAAAAGAATGTAACTTTTAAGTACTCTCTCAATTCCTTTTTATTTGCTTCATTTAGGTTGGGCACGCCCCTTAATAAATCTCTTACTCATATCAAAATTAAAAGTAAGTTTATCAATATACCCCTCATTAAATTTTATGCCTCTTTTCAAATTAATAATGATTACATTTATTGAACAAGGGCATAATAGAAAGATTTTGTTCAAACTATTTTTAAAAAATTAAAAGAGCAAATATTTAGGAAAATAAGCACAACCTAAATGGAGTAAATAAAAATAAATGGCGGGAGTAATTTCTTGATTTTGTAAAACTTCTTTTACTTCAAAAAGAATAAAATTATAAGAATATCATTAATATTTTTTTAATTATCTAAAGCATGACTTATTTAGGAACAAAATGAAAAAAAGTAAATAATCACTTATTTAAAAACAGATATATTATTGTTGCTCTAAAAAGTGGGACCACATATAATATGATGAATCTAAATTCTGTCTGTATCATGAAGCTGATAGAGGATCCTATCCTATGTTAATTAATAATTATACGCCAAATGTTAATAATTAGGAGATCAATACTCCCTCTGTTTTATTTTACTTGGCCTTTTTTGAGTTAGCATATTCATTAAGAAAATATTAATTAAAAGTGTATTTTATAAAATTAATTATATTAATTGAAACACTAAATCTAACTATTATTATTTTCTTTAGTTATTTAATATTGAAGGTAATATAAGAAATAAGTAATAAAATACTCTTGATTGGTGAAAATGAATAAATAATTTGAAATAAATAAATTTAGAAAGAATATCAAGTATTTTAAAACGGAGAGAGTATTTAAAAAGTACCATAGTATAAGGGGCTTAAAACAATAATTTGAGTTGTTCCAAAAAGACAGAAAGTGCACGTGCGTGTTTGTCCCAAGAAGCATTGAGATATTTGAGTCAAAGATGCAGTGCACGTGCCTTCTCTGGTCAAAGGTCAAATTACATTGCACGAGTCTATGGGCATAAAGATATATTTATCATCTCCTTTAACATAATTATATACCCACAAACAAGTGTAAGGAGTTTAATAAAATGGAAAGTAAAGTTGACATGATTTGGATATGTGAAGAGGAAAAATATAAATGCTTTGATAAAGAGGTGTGTGAGGTTATGATAGTGATGGACATCAGAAGAGATAGAAGTGGACTAAAAAAGTATTATTGAGTGATATTATTAGATAAGACATGACGTATTTTGAATTTATTGAGGACATGATCTTAGGGTTTGGAAGTCGCAGATTACGGTAGACAGTTAGTTGGTCATGTCCTTCAGAATATTCTCTTAGTACTAGGGGTGCGTAAAAATCGAGCCGATAAAACTGTTATTGGTTTATTGTTATTGGGTTATTCGGTTAGCGATTTTTTTAATGATTTTGTAAAATATTTTATTGAGTTATTGGTTCGGTTTTGATTTTTTCTTATTGGGTTATTGGGTAAATCGATAACCCAATAAGAATATACTAAATTAGTATTTTACCCCTACTTTACCCAATAATAAGAAAATATATATATATATATATATATATATATATTACTTATTATATCTCTCTCTTAATTTCTCTTTAATTTCTACAAATCTATCCAAAATCTGAAAACCTATAACCCCATAAAGTTAAACCTTTTCAATTTCCTCTCTGGTAAGCCGACGACGAGGATTTGCGATTTACAAGGGATAATAGTTCTTCATTGTGGAATTTGGCACTTCAAGACAAATGTGATGCTTCATTTTGTAATATGAAGAGGATGTTTAAGGCACTTTTGACATTGATCATTAAATCTAATTGTTGCATAGTTTGTGGATAGGATGGTGGACTTATTATTTTGTGGAATTTGGCACTGCAAGGCATATGCCATGTTAGCTGCTACTATTTTTATTTTGTAAGCATTTTTATTGATATCATGTTAGTTGTTACTGTTATACAACATTGAAAATCATTGCGCCAGATTGATATTTATTTTATGAGCATTATCTTGTCGGTTAAAAAAAAAATCGTTTATTTTATGAGCATTATCTTGTCGGTTAAAAAAAAAATCGATAAAAAATATCTTATTGGTTTAGCATATTTAAAAATCAAAAATCGATAAACCGGGTCGATAATACATAAAATCGAACCGAACCGATCGATGCATACCCCTACTTAGTACTATTCTCTTAGTTTCTTGTTCTTCGAATACCACATATTCCCTCCGTCCCATTTTATGTGACCTACTTTTCTTTTTGGTCCGTCCCAAAAAGAATGTCACATTTCCTTATTTGGTAACTTTTTAAAAGCACAATTACTCTTTTACCCTTATTAGTTCCACTTATAAGGTCCCACCTAATTAAAGATAGTAGTAGTACATTTTTAATAAAGGGCAATTTGGTAAACATTATTAAGTCTTCTCTTATTTCTTAAATTTCGTGCCCAGTCAAAGTAGGTCAGATAAAATGGGACGGAGGGAGTATGTTTTTTTGTGCTTCAAATATCACATTATTTGTTGTCTTATTGTGCATTTGTGTATTGTTTTTCATTTCACGTCATTATATTTCGTTGTTATTATTACTCTTATTTCTGTATTTCCTCTTTCAAATCGCTTGAATATGTTTTATTTGAAGCCAAAGATCTATCAAAAATAATATCTCTATTTTTATGAGATAGATATAAAATTTGTGTACACTTTATCCTTTTAAATTCACTTATAAAATCACACTAAATATATTATCATCGTAAATAAGTCAAAACAGAGAGAATATTTAGTAAAAGAAAAAAGAATTAATGGAAAGGGAAGCAAGCCTAGATAAGAATGGATGATTGGGAAAAGATAATTACTAGTGATGCATACAGGTAAGGAATTGCATGTTACTTCCTACTTAGCTTTTGCTAGATTTCTTCCACATGGAGCAAAAGTTAATTTAGCCTCAATAATTTTGTTCACAGCTGTTTTTTTATATATATATATTTGTCCCTTTTGCCTTTATTTATTTATTTTTGTTTTCAGAAGATAAACTTCAAGTTGGATTAATTATATATGATTATATTTAACATGTTTAATTAACTCGAATTGGGAACTTCCAACTTGTTGAATGAAGGTATATGAGATGGCGTGTGCCCAAGTTCAATTCACTCCATTTTTTGTTGTGTAAACTGTAAGTGGGTAATATTCTTTTTTAAAAAAGGGAAAAGACTTCAATATGTCATCGAACTATTAAAAATGACTCATTTATGTTATCCGTTAAAAATTTGGCTTATTTATGCCATCGCCGTTACAAAAAAGGCTCATTCATGCCATTTTTTTAAACGGTGGTTTTTTAAAAAGGGAAAAGGCTCAAATATGCCATCGAACTATTGGAAATGACTCATTTATGCCATCCGTTAAAATTTTGGCTCATTTATGCCATCGCCGTTACAAAAAATTCACCGATTATAGAATTTTTCTGATTTTTACTTCAAATATAATTTTTTAAGAATTTAAAAAATTGTGTTTCGGTAACTAATTGATTCGTTGTTTGAAATAGTTGATGTCGGTTTCGGGCTTGAATTGGTCTTAAGATTTGCAGAATTGTGTTCGGCGATTCCGAAGAAATTGAAAATGGATGAACTCTTTACAGTGCCTATAAAGGAGTTACAAAATGCATAGAAATATTTTGGCCGGAGAAATCGATATTTTCTTATTAGGAATTTTAAAATTTCTTTGGTTGATTTAATTAATGATGTGGAAGAATTATTGTTGGCCACGTGTACAAAATGGTTTTGCAAAAAAAATCCAAATTGGACTGTTAAAAAAAAATGGCATGAATGAGCCAAACTTTTAACGGATGACATAGATGAGCCTTTTTTCAAAGTTCGATGGCATATTTGAGTCTTTTTTCTTTAATTAATGATGTGGACGAATTATTGTTGGCCACGTGTACAAAATGGTTTTGCAAAAAACCATCAAATCGGACTGTTAAAAAAATAGCATGAATGAGCCTTTTTTGTAACGGCGATGACATAAATGAGCCAAACTTTTAACGGATGCCATAAATGAGTCATTTCCAATAGTTCGATGGCATATTTGAGCCTTTTCCCTTTTTAAAAAATCACCGTTAAAAAAAATGGCATGAATGAGCCTTTTTTGTAACGGCGATGACATAAATGAGCCAAACTTTTAACATATGGCATAAATGAGCCGTTTTCAATAGTTCGATGGCATATTTGAGCCTTTTCCCTTTAAAAAATAATTTGTGTTTAATAAATTAATATTTGTTATAAAATAAAGTATGAAAGTAACAAAGGGCAAAGGAAGAAATAACTAGAGAGAATAAGTAGTAGCAATATTATTCTGTTACTTCTCGTATGTATTATATTATAAAGGGGAGGGGATGTATATATAGACCACATTACTTGGGCATGAAGTTAGCTACGGTAGCAACTCAAAGTACTTGGGCAACAAGTAGTGCTACTTAGGCACAAAGGAACATAGATATCCAATTTCCTAACACTCCTCCTTGGATGTCTATTGAATACGCATTTGAGTGTTGCCTCATTAAAAATCTTATTAGGAAAATCCAGTGGGATAAACCTTGGTTAAGGAAAAGAGTACATCGCGTATTCTTACTCCCCCTGATGAAGATTTCGATTTAGATGGTTAAGTCTTCGCATTCCAATCTTGTGTACCATCTTCTCAAGAGTTGAAGTTGGTAAAGATTTAGTGAACAAATCTGTTGGATTGTCACTTGAACGGATTTGTTGTACATCAATGTCACCATTCATCTGGAGATCATGTAAGAAGAATAACTTTGGCGAGATGTGCTTCGTTCTATCTCCTTTTATGAAGCCTCCTTTTAATTGAGTTATGCATGCAACATTATCTTCAAATAGAATTGTGGGTACCTTGATATCATACTTCAGTCCACATCTCTCTTTGATAAAATGTATCACCGATCTCAACTATACACATTCTCTACTTGCTTCATGAATAGCTATTATCTCAGCATGATTTGAAGAAGTAGCAACAATAGACTGCTTTGTAGATCGCCATGATATAGCAGTATCTCCGTATGTAAACACATAGCCTTTTTACGATTGAACTTTATGTGGGTCAGATAAATAACCTGCATCTGCATGCCCAACAAAATCTGCATAAACAACAAGATCTGCACTATCTTTGTTAGTATAAAACAGACCCATATCAATAGTCCCCTTCAGATATCGCAATATATGCTTAACTCCGTTCAATGCCTAAGTGTACGGGAAGAACTATACCTTACTAGCAAATTAACAGAAAATGTTATATCAGACCTTGTAGCGTTAGCAAGATACATAAGTGCACCAATAGCATTGAGATATGGTACTTCAGGACCAAGAATCTCTTCATTCTCTTCTAGAGGTGGGAACGGATCTTTACTCACTTCAAGTGATCGAGCAATCATTGGGGTACTTAATGGATGTGCTTTGTCCATGTAAAATCGTTTCAAAACCTTGTCAGTATAGGCATATTGATGGATGAAGATCCCGTCTTCTAAATGCTCAATTTGCAGATCAAGACAAAGTTTTGTCTTTTCAAGATTTTTCATCTCAAATTCTTTCTTTAGCTATTCAATTGCCTTTTGGATCTCTTCTGGAGTTCCAATGAGATTTATGTCATCAACATAAACAACGAGTATAACAAACTCTGATGTTGTTTTCTTGATAAAAATATAAGGGCAAATGACATCATTTAGATAACCTTCATTTATCAAGTACTCACAAGGCGATTATACCACATACGCCCTGATTGTTTTAGACTGTATAACGATCTTTGTAATCCGATTGAACACATGTCCCGAGACTTTGAATTATATGCTTCAGGCATTTTTAATCCTTTTGGGATCCTCAAATAAATTTCATTATCAAGTGAACCATAAAGATAAACCGTAGCAACGTCCATTAGATATATTTCAAGATTTTCATATACAGCTAAACCGATGAGATATCGAAATGTTATTGCATCTATAACAGGTGAATATGTTTCTTCGTAGTCGACACCGAGTCTTTGAGAGAATCCTTGTGCAACAAGGCGTGCCTTATATCTTACAATTTGATTTCTCTTATTTCTCTTACGCACGAAGACTCATTTATGGCTAACTGATTTTACACCATCAGGGGTTTGGACTACAGGTCCAAAAACCTCACATTTGGCAAGTGAGTTCAATTCTGATTGAATTGCCTCTTGCCATTTTGGCCAATCATTTCTTCATCGACATTCTTCGACGGATATAGGTTCAAGGTCCTCACTGTCTTGCATAATATTTAGTGCGACATTATATGCAAAAACATTATCCACCGTAGTTTTTTGATCGATCTAAATTTATCTCATCACCGGTAGAACTCATTATAAGTTCTTCATTCACTTGAATCTCGGGTTCACTGATTTCTTCAGCAATATCAGTATTAATCAGATCTTGGGTCTCTTCATGAGACTCTTCTATAGTGTCGCATTTATTATTTTTCGTGCTTCTTTTTCTAGGATTTTTATCCTTCGAACCTGTGGAAGAACGACCATCTTCAGGTGGTCATATCTATCTTTCAAATTATTCCACAGTATAAGAGGATCCCTGACAGTGAGAAATTCCATTTTTAAGCCCTCATCGAGGTGATGACGGAGAAATATGATAGCTTTGACACGGTTTTGGTTCGAAGCCTGGTTCTTATCTTTGATGGTGTCTGCCAGACCCATCGCATTCAAATGAATTTCGGCATCAAATGCCCAAAATAAGTAGACTTTGCCCGATATATCCAGGACAACAAATTCACGTTTAGATAGATTCAACATTATTTTAGGAAAAATAAGTTCTTAGCTTTATTACCTAAAAAAGTATTTGCTCGAGATGGCAGTCTTGTACTGATAATGTGTTATAAAATAATGTATGAAAGCAACAAAGGACAAAGGAAAAAACAACTAGAGAGAATAAATAGTAGTAATATTATTCTGTTACTTCTCGTATGTATTATATTATAAAAGGGAGGGGATGTATATATAGGCCACAGTACTTGGGCATGAAGTTAGCTACAGTAGCAACTCAAAGTACTTGGGCAACAAGTAGTGCTACTTAGGCACAAAGGAACATAGACATTCAATTTCCTAACAATGTTTCAATTATAATTTCATTCTTTTTGTTGGTGAGTCTAGTGCATCCACATCTGATGTCACATGCTATTAAGCTAGGGTAATTTAGAAGTATGATCAATTGCTTGGATAATACTCAGATCCCCTTCGGCACCTTAGAGTGCAAGACCGTGATCAATAAAATGGGTTGAAAATTATAAAATTTTACGTTTAAATTTCAGCAGATATCGAAATAATAAGTGATTTTTAAAAGAAAAATCTATTTTAGCTTTAGTTAATAAAGTTACTTGATGAATAAAATTACTTGATATCTTATTACTGATGTGAGATGACAGATATCACATCATATTAATCGAAGTATGTAAAGCTGACCGAACACCATAAAATGTCTTATATTTACTGATTTAATGCAGAATACATATGTTGTTAAGTTTTTTCGCAAGGAATAGGAGGGTGTTGACATAAAATCTTTTGCAAATCCAATATAGATTCGATATTTATATTAATTCAATAAATTCACAATACCTAATCACTATTAGAAAATATGAAATTAGTTGTGAAATTTATCAGTAATTCTTAGCTAATCTATCGCTAAGTAGCTCTTAGTTAATTCAATTTTATTACAGTTCATCGCTAATTCTTATCTAAGGACTAGCATGAGGTTTTTGCTATTTAGCTACAAAATTTGGTCCATCACTAATTCTTCGTTTTCTTGTAGTGCATATTCTTTTATGTTTTATCATTAAATTATAATTAACTAATACTACTTGATTTACCATATAATTTGTAATATCATAACAATAAATAAATTAATATATCTTAATATGATTAAATATTTTCTCCGTTCGCTTTTACTTGTCATTTATTTTCTAATTGAATTTCTATTTTTACTTGTTATTTTTGACATATCAAGAAAAAACAACTTTTGTTTTTCTATTTATTTTTTACCCTTAGCATTAATTGTTTTTTTTTAAAAAAAAATTAATTTCAAGACACAATAGATAACATCATTTAATAGGGGCAGTATAGTAAAATAACCATGTCAATAATTATTTTTTTTTAATGGGTGTGTCAAGTCAAACTGTGACAAGTAAAAACGAACGGAGAGAGTAACAAATTTGTACAGTTTTGATGGTTGGTTCAAAGTTCAAACAAGAGCAAGTGTAATTATTTATTAATTATAGGTTCAAAACCAAAGGGACGTAAAAGGTGCAACTTGGTCCGTTTGGGTCGGCTACATGGCAAACCCGAGGGGGAGTAGCATTGGCCTTATGGGGGTACCCATTTTCCTAATTCCAAGTATTTTTATTGGATCAACCTCCATTTGTCCTGCTAATTTGGTGCTTCTTATTATAATAATAAAATATTTCTTTCGTTCCTAATTAGATGTCGTCCTTATTAAAAATAAATATTTTTTAATACTTTCTTCGTCCATCTTTACTTGTCCACTATACTAAAAATAGATATCCAACAATACTTGTCCAGTTTGGAAAAAATGAATGGATAATTTACTCATTTGTGCCTATTTTACCCTTACTATTAAATGCTATTCACAATGCAATGTATTTTTCACAACATTAAATTTATTATATTTAAAGGGCAATAAAGTAAAATTACCCCTATTATTTATTGTTTCTTAAGTTGTGTGACAAGTCAATAGTGGACAACTATTGTTGGACGGGAGTACTTGTTATTTCACAAAACCTAGGGATAATTAGTTATTTGTTTCTACATTTACCCTTAGTAATAAATTTGGAGAGATATTAATATAGTACAAAAAAGAGAACCATTAAATGAAGATGAGTAGTAATAAATAAAGGTAATTTAGTCGAATTACCTTCTAATTAATTTCTTAAGGGGTGTGCAACTATAAAAGGTGACAAGGGAGTAATAAAATTATTAGGGCTTGTTTGAAAAGTCACCATGGAAATTGAATTTGGTGTAATTACACAGTTTGACATGTTTGATTGATCAGGTAATTACTTGGTCAGTAGGTAATTGAGTGTAATTGGCAGGGGGAATTAAACTCTCTAATTCACAGGGGGGAGTTTTGAATTGCTGGTAATTACATGGTGTAATTACAAGTTGATTACTTTTTAATTTCTTCCTTTTATTTCTATTTTTATTTTTTTCGTTTCAATTTATTTTTTATTTCTATTATTTTAAATTCTTTTTTATTTTTGTTATTCTTATATTTTTTAAAAATATATGTTTTATTTTATATTATTTATATTTCATTTCCTTCTCAATTTCCAACCTTTACTTCTAGCGATTTCATGCATTCGTATTATCTATTTTTTATTTATTTTATGTTATTTTTTCATTTAGCATAATTTTGTTAGTATTCTAATTTTTAAATTAAAGTGGAATTTATTGTTGAACGAGGTTATAGAATTACATTTTTCTTTTCTTTTGAATCATATTTATGTACGCTATATTGAAATTTGACATAAGAGTATTATGTTAACTTTTTTGTTTTGAATTTTAAACTTATGCTATATTTTCAGTTCCAATTTATTTGTTTTAGTAATATTGACTTGATATTTCAAATTGCAAGCCATTCATTTTTATGTAGAATTGATAGATTACCTTTTTGTCAAATATTTTAATAATTTTATGACATTCTATTTATAATATTAATTTTTTTTTTATCAACCCTGCATTTCATGATGTTCTTAAAAATCATGTACTTTTAGTTTTAATGATTAATTTAATTAAAATATACTAATTTGAAAAATATAATTTTTTTTTTATAATATTAGTTAAGAACATATATTTATTAATTAATATATTTTTAAAAGATAATATATTTCTTAAATATTTAATTTAATATCATTTATAAAGGACCCTATTTGTCTAATATAAATTTTTAGTTTTTGATAATTAACTTTTATTTTAAAAATTAATATAACCATGTAATTACACTTGTGCAACCAAACATTACAATTGTAATTACACTGTAATTACATTGTGGCAAACAAACAGGTCATCGTAATTACTAGGCTGATAATTACTACCCTAATAATTGCACCAATTCTAATTATCAGGTGGCTTTCCAAACAGACATTTAATATAATCAATATTTAAGAGTTCCATTCTAAAAAGTGAGAAATTACAGAAAAAATATAAATAATGTAGTTACGTACATAAAGCATTCCACATTCACGGAGGGTTTGAAGAAAGACCATATTCCAAGAGATTTGATATATATAATACCCTACCTAATGCAAGTATTAGTGAATGCTTCCACAGCTCCAACTTGTATACATAGATCACATGAAAAACATTATAAGTAAGAGTTAATTGATTTTTTAGTTTTCAAGAATGACTCAATTGGAGATCGTTGATATTCGAATTCAGTGTAATTTAAATTGATATCTCGAATATAAACAGTTGCTTATATAATTTAGTGTTTTAGTTAGCATGATAAGTATCATGAGCTGATGTATGATGGGATTTTTTTTTTTTTAAAATAATAAGTTATACTTGTGTCTAATGTGAGTGATAATATCTTTATTTGCTTATCATTTTAAATATGCTATGATCATAATTAGCTTGTGACTTTGCATGCATCTCACAAGAAAAGCGAAATTTTGTCAATACACAATTCGTTTTGATAGAAATTAACCTAAATGTAAAAACAATAACAACAAAGTATCCAATGAAATGTGGGGCATGGGAGGGTTGAATACACATATATTTAATTTTACCCCTTACTTTGTGAAATTAGAGAGATCATTTTCGAAAAGATTTCTCGGCTCAAGTGCAGAATTCAAAGTATTTATGAATAGGAAAAACGGTAGTGAAGAAATCATGAAAAAATAGGGAAAGCAGTGCATTCAGAAAAGAAACAACAAAATAGTGCGGTAAAAAAAGGAGCAACATGGTGTACTGAAGCTTCCGCTATACGCAGAGTCTGAAAAAGAGCCAGTCTATAGGTAAAATAGTGCGATAATCGAAACACAATAAACAACCTATGATAACCTAAATGTAAAAACAAAAGGCTAAAAATTGTCTACGTTAGTGTTTTTGAATGATTCTTGATGAGTAGAATGAGTCTAAACCAATCAATTCTAGACCATAAATCTTGAGATATGATTAGTAATAACAAGGATAGAAATGCATAGTGCATAATTTATGGAAATATTTTAACATTTCTAGTATAAGTTAAGTTGAATTACTTGCATTTTACTAGTACAAAAAAATATCTTTGCTGGATTAATACGCAAGAATAAATAATATTTCTATACATTCCATGGGGATTAGTTCATCCCATTTCTTAGGACAATCACAACTCACAAGGGAATTTGGGATCTTGAACAATATTTAGCTAGACACTAACATGTGAAAAATACTTGTTGCTCTGAATGCAAGCCTAATTTTACAAATACTTTATATTTTTAAATTTAGTGATTGTTCGAGTTCACTTGCTTAAATTGTAAATAAATAATTCCTTCGTCTCAATGGTTTTTGAGAAAAATTATCTCAAACTATACATTTTAAAAGTTCAAGATAAAATTAATCATTCTTTTCTTATTTTATCCTTACTAGTAATTGACGTTCTTGAAGACCACAAATACCCCAATTATGAGGATGATATATAAGTAAAGTAAATATTTAATGAATAGTGATTATATGTTAAGGCTCAGTAAGGGTAAGTTAGTCAAAGTTCTTCTTAATTAATATTTTCTTAAGAAACATGTAAAAGAAAAAATACAACTAATAATTTAAGATGAAGAGAGTATAAAAATATGTAATATAAATTTTAGCTTTCACTACAGTCTACATGAACATATTTTGACTGAGAATTAAGATTAAGTTGAATCGTCTAGTTGGAATCATTTATAAAAACATACTTTGCCCACAAATTTCAGATACTTCTCACTTCTTTAAAATTTATGAGATTTAAGATGAGTGTTTGATTATACTTTTTGTACAAGAGGAAAGAGATTATTTTATTTGAAATTTACGAAAATAAAGTTAAAACACAAACGTACAACACTTTTCAAAATTAATATCTAACTTCAAATTGAATTTGACAAACTCTAATATTAAAATAAATTGAAAAATATGAATAATTCTCACGGCCAATAAGATAAATTATAAATGTAAAAAAATTGTAAATGGTTGAAAAATACTTTAAGAGGCCAAATGGCTCACTCTCATTTGGATAATTAATTTGGGATTCTACTTATTTTACATTTTTAAGAATATGAGGTTGTTAGAAGGATGAATCTTCGTCGAATTTATGGCCAAATTTAAAATTTAAATTTTGTGAATTGGATTTTACATTAATATATAATTGAAGTAATAATTATGACCATATGCTATTCCAGTATAGCACAAAAGTTTTGAATTGTAATCAGATGACTGAAACTCTTCACTCTTAGTCGGAGGTAGAATGAGAAAGTTCTACTCCATTAAAATTATGCTCTTGATTATGAGCTTTGCTAT
Source organism: Capsicum rhomboideum (assembly GCA_031232105.1). Taxonomy (NCBI): domain Eukaryota; kingdom Viridiplantae; phylum Streptophyta; class Magnoliopsida; order Solanales; family Solanaceae; genus Capsicum; species Capsicum rhomboideum. The sequence goes on from CP124714.1 coordinate 158,641,444, forward strand.
GCATGAATTTAAATTTATTTTTTTGTTTTTTATTTAGTGTTTGATATGGCGATATTAATATTGAAGTTTTGATTAATTCAAATCACGTACTATGGTGAATTCAAATTTATTTAGCTTCACGGTAAATATCGGATACAAAGTAATAAGCCAAAAAACAGCATGGCACCGCCTTTTGTAACGAATGAATCCAAATTTACGTGTTAACTAAATTGCTACCAGTTGCTTATCTCATGCAACGTGGAGATTTGGTTACTGCCAACTTGCCTCCAAAATTTCCAATTCTCTCACGGATGGCTAAATGACAAAAAAAACTATCAGATCATGACTTTGGCTCATTTCAAACAAACAATATAATTAAATGAGAGAATAAAATTATGGAATTATTAATAAAAATTTCCTGTTTTGATGATGAATATACAGTCTATTAGAAATAATCTACACTCTATTCTTCTAAGATCACTTTACAGAAATATATGGAATATATTATTATTATTGATGATAATGAATATACATATCAAGTTGCAGTGGTAGGTTTTAGATACATTGCCTTGAAGAATCCACTTGACCACTTGTACGGCATGTACTCAATATATTATAGGGGATTATTTCATAGTTGAATATCTTGAGCGTGAATAATATGAGATGGAGATATTTCAGAGTTGAACATTTTGAGCGTGGATAATATGAGATGGAGATTTAACATTGGATGAAATAAGAATTGAGTTTGACTGGCTCTAACATCATATTAAAGATATCAATTTTAAATCTAACTCAATCTCAAAATTAGCTCTAAAATAGAGAATTGTTCAATATCATATAAAGAGAAAATTCGTCTCTCATCCATCAATGTGGAACATAACAAAATTAAAATTTGAGACAAAATTACTGACTGAATCCGTAGATTGTAAATATAACAGTGATTTCGTCTTGTCCATGCAAGAAAATTCAACTAAAATGTCATAACTGGAAGCCGAATTTATAATTTAAAAATATGTTAAATTTATTTTATTAGTACTACATTAAAATCGTTCCAATATAAAAAGAAATGTTCATGTGTGCTCAATTTAATTTTCTGATAAGAAAAACTCAATTGATAACTATTCAGATTAGCTATATTTATCTTGTACTACATTTTTTGTTTTGGTAGTTAGTCAGTTGAGTTCGTTAGAATTCCTTGCCAGCTGTAGGTGTCATTTGTAGACTAAAGCTGCATACACTTGTATATATATAGGACCCAGATATTTTCATGGAATCAATTGAGCATTCCTCCATCTTTGTGGAGCAATAAATTTTTCTCTTTCTCTACAGAATGCAGAATAGTTAATACAGTTTTGCTCAATTTTTCTTCTCAATATGGTATCAGATCATAGGATTGTTGATCCGCAGATTCAGATTCGTGTGTTGTTCGTGATTCTCTTCTTCGATTTTATGTGCATTTTCTGCGAAAATTCAGTTTTTTCTGTTTTCTTTAAATCAAAAATTCAGCTTTCTTGTGGCTATTTTTTGTTTTGAATCGCAAAATTCAGCTTCTATGTGCTTCGTTTCAACCTTCCTACCTTGATTTTTAACTTTGATTCAGAAAAATTCAGCCTTCTCGTAGTTTGTCTTCTTGTGTGGATCGAAGAATATAGGTTTTTTATTGTGAGTTTTGATTCTAGATTCCTCCTTAACTCGCTCTCAGTTGTTAAAATTGTTGAAATACGTCTATTGATTCACTCGCACAATGGCCAATAATGGAGAAAATGGAGCAGCCAACAACAGAGAAAATGCTTTCCCAGTTGACTCGGCAAACCCTCTTTACGTGAATCCTTCAGAGAATGTTGGATCTATGCTGGTTCCAGTGGTGTTTAATGGAACAGGTTACAGGTTTTGGAAACGAGATGTCCTTAGGGCATTACCCATGAAGAACAAAGAAGGTTTTGTTACTGAAAAATGTAAAAGACCAGACGCTGAGGAAAGCACCTATGAACAATGGCTACGATGTGATGATATGATTACGTCCTGGATCTTAAATTCCCTTTCTAAAGACCTAGCTGATAGTTTACAGTATGTGAACAATGCAAAAGAATTGTGGCAAGAGTTAGAAGATAGGTATGATCAAACTAATGGGGTGAAGTTGTATCAATTGCAAAAGGAAATAAGTGATTTGAGTCAGGGAGCCCTAGACATTATGTGTTTCTATACCAAAATGAAGAAATTCTGCGAAGAATTAAACACTCTGAATAAACACACTCAGTGTAGTTGCTTGTGTACTTGTGGAGCAAAGGTTGATTTGTATAAGGCCGAACAGGATAAAAGGTTCATTCAATTTTTTATGGGATTAAATGAGACATACACAGTGGTGAAGGAAAGTATTTTGATGATGAATCCCTTACCTACTACCACGCAAGCCTTGTCAATCCTTATTTAAGAAGAAAAACAAAGGGAGATGAGACCAAACAACCAACTCATCCTTGAATTCACATCTTTGAATGTGCATGGACCTGATAGCAGTAGTAGCAACAATGCTCCTTGTATGAACCACACTCACAACAATAATGGGATGTTCAGAACAAATTATCAACAAATGAGTGTTGGAGGAAACAATGGTTATAGAGGGGAATATTCTGTAGAAAGTAGTAGTAACTCCAGGGGAAATTACTCTCAAGTTTGTTCTCGTCTATTTTATGAACACTGTCGTAAACCAGGTCACACCAAAGATAGGTGTTACAAGATACATGGATACCCACAAGGTCCCAAATACAACAATCAAAATAGTTATTATGGTAACAACAACAAAGGGAAAAGAGTAGCATCTAATGTCTATGCATGGTAATGCATGTGAATAAATGACTATTGCAGATGATGAAAGTGGTCCGAGGGGACAAACAAGGTTAATGCAACACCTAACCCAGTAACAATGTGACCAGTTAATTAGCATACTTGGAAATCTGCATATGGGAAGCTCAGGGAACTCTGTTGAAGCATCAGGAAGTGCAGACATGAAAAGATGAGCTGTGAATTTTGCAGGTATAGTTGCTCGTTACACCTCTACTGATCTTGGTAATCAACAACAATAACATAACCAGTGTATTCCCACAAAGTGGGATCTGGAGAGGGTAAAGTGTACGCAGTCCATACCACTATCTCAGATAAAGTAGAGAGGTTGTTTCTAATAGACCCCCGGCTCATGACAAATAACAGTATAACAAGCAGAAAACATAAAAACAAACATCAAAATGGGGTAACACACCACTAGGTAAAAGAAACAAAACACCCAGAAAGTAATGCTATGAACTATCTATCCAAAATCACACACAACACCAAAACACAACAAACAAGAAACTACAAGACACAAGCATAACACTAATGATCTTGGTAATCAATCCAGTAAATTTTCAAACTCATGTACTAACTCATAGATCCTTGACTCTAGGGCAACCAACCACATGACCTTCAATAGAAACCTACTTAGCAACATTAGAACTTTAAACTACCCTTTCCTAGTGTCATTACCAAATGGATACAAGATAAAAATAACTTTGATTGGTGATATTATTCTTAGCCCAAAGTTCATTCTGAAAAAAGTACTCTTTGTGCCTAGTTTTAAGTTCAATTTGATATCCATTCATTCCTTGACTGTACAACTTGATTGCATTATCATATTTACCAGATTTACAAATGAAGAGGCCTGTGAAGATTGGTGAAGTCAAGGATAGCCTCTATTTTCATTGTTAAAAACCATTCAACAATTCCAATCCAAGTGTCCAAGATACATCTCAACATACTTCAGTCTCTACGGCACCTATTTTTACTGAGTAGTTTTTTGTCTGCACCTAGTGTATCTGTTTCTTCTACTTTTGTGTCTGTACCTAGTGCATCTGTTTCTACTGGTACTCACCTTCTGCATAACTGTAATCTTAGGTCTAATGCATCTACATCTGTCCCTTTTAGTTTCAAGTTATTATATAATACACATTCTTATTTAAAGTCTGATGTACAAAGTAATTCTCTACCTAATGAAAGAAACTGTTTTGTGTTCAATGTTTTCCTACCAACTGAAAATAGTATGGATGTTTTATGGCATCAAAGATTAGCGCATGTACCTTTTATCAAAATGAGGAGTATCTCATCCATACCAATCACTTTTGCTCCTAAACAACTCTTCCTATGTCCAATATGCCCCATGGAAAGACAAACTAGAATACCTTTTCCCCAAAGGACCTCTAAAACAAATCACATTTTTGAAATTTTACATGTTGATTTATGGGGTCCCTACCATACACCCATACATGACATATACAAATATTTTATCACCATAGAGGATGATTTCAGTAGATGCACATGGACACACACCTTTTAGCTTGTAAAAGTAATGCCTTACAAATTCTCAAAGCCTTTGTTGCAATGGTTGAGAACCAGTTTCAGACATGTATTAATAACATAAGAACTGATAATGGTCTTGAATTTACTAACAATGAAGCAACCTCATTTTTTCAATTAAAAGGCATTATGCATCAGAAAACTTGTCCTTACACCCCCCAACAGAATTGAATAGTGAAAAGAAAGCACAAATACCTTCTTGAAACTACAAGAGTCCTTTTGTATCAGTCCAAACTTCCTATATCATATTGGGGTGAATGCATACCTACCTTCACCTACATTATCCATGAACTCCCTCCTCTTCTGTCCAGATTTGCTGTCCTAATGAGATCATATATCTAAGAAAACCTACATATTCTCACCTTAAAATTTTTGGATGTTTATGTTATCCTACAACCTTGCAGTCTCATAAAGACAAATTTAAATCAAGATCTATACTCCATGTTTTTGTAGAATACCTTTATGGGATAAAAGGATATAAGGTACTCAATCTTGTCACAAATAGAATACATGTTTTCAGGGATGTGGTGTTTTATGAATCCCCTTTTTCCTTTGCTATGTCTCTTAATATCACGGATTTGTGTGTCCATCTTGGCTCTTTTCCATCTCCTTCATATCCTACACAAACTGATAGATTGTTCACTTTTTGTGATTCTCCACATCCTACTAACATTTCTGATAGTCCTCATACACCTTCTGTTGCACATCACTTTGAAGAGTCACCTTTACCAGATAATGTCATTGATACTTCACCTACCACTTCTACAGATTATCCCACAGGTCCAAGTCAACCCTTTCATGAATTATCTCTATATCCTGATACTTCTAATCTACTCACAGTTTCACTTGTTTCCACAACACACCAAAATAGACCTACCAGAACCCTTAAAGTCCCCAGCTATCTCAAAAATCATAGCTACCAGTTGCCTTCTGTGAGCTGATCTAACCTAGTCTCATCCTCTGACACCTCTAGTTCCTCTTCCTATTTTTTACACTACCTTGTTTCTCATGCTTCCCTAAATGTTTTTGCTCCTACAAGTCAGCACTTTTTTAAGAATATGTCACTAGACTGTGAACCAAATTCTTTTAGAGAAGCAACAACTATTACTGCTTGGCAAGCAACAATGACTCAAGAGTTTGAAGTTCTTTATGCAAATATCACATGGGAAATGGTGTCTTTACCTTCTAGGAAGAAATCCATAGGGTGTAAATGGGTGTATAAATCAAACATAAGGCAGATAGGAGTGTTGAAAGATAAAAAGCAAGATTAATTATTAAAGACTATACTCAGCAGGCAAGTGCGGACTATACATAAACTTTTTCTCCTATTGTCAAAATGATAACAGTGAGGACTTTGGTGGGGATTGCTATAAAGAAAGGTTGGAGCATCTTTCAACTAGATGTTAATAATGTTTTTCTTCATGGTGATCTACATGAAGAGGTGTACATGCACATGCCACCAGGTCTATTAGTGCATTACTCAGGTTTGGTGTGTAGATTGAAGAAATCCTTGTATAGTGTAAAACAAGCAAACAGGCAGTGGTATGAAAAACTTATTGTGGCTCTCTATTCTAAAGGGTACCAGCACTCCATGCTTGATTATTCCCTATTCTACAAAAGAGAGGGTTCTCATGTGATATTTCTGGCTATTTATGTAGATGATGTCATCATCACTGGTACTCATTTAGAAGAAATTCAATCTTTAAAGCACTATGTCAACCTAACTTCAAGATTAAAGATTTGTGAAGCTTCATTATTTCTTGGGGTTAGAGATTCTCTACAAACATAATGGTGTACTTATTACTCAAAGGAAATTTGCTTAGGAACTCATTCAGGAATTTAACTGTGGACATTGTTCTGCCTTGTCTTCTCTCTTAGATCCTTCCATCAAGCTGAGAGCGGATGAGGGTAATCTACTTGATGATCCAACACTTTACAGGAAACTTATTGGCAAACTCAATTTCCTCACTAGCACTAGACTGGATGTTGGTTATGTTGTACAACACCTGAGTTAATATATGCAGTAACCAAGAGATACTCATTTCAATGCTGCTCTTTATGTCTTGAGATACCTTAAGGGAAATCCTTGCTTGGGTCTATTCATGTCCAAGCACCAGGATTACAGAGTCACTGCTTACTGTGACTCTGATTGGGCTTCTTGCCCTGAATCTAGGAAATCTGTCAATGGCTATGTGGTTTTATTAGTTGATCCTTCCATTAGCTGAAAGTCTAAAAAATAGTCCACTATCTCACTCTCTTCTGCTGAGGCAGAGTATAGATCAGTCAGGAAAGTGGTTGGTGAACTTGTATGGCTTGCTCGACTACTTGAAGAATTGACAATGTCCATCACCCTACCTATTTCTGTGTTTTGTGACAATCAAGTTGCACTTCACATAGCCAGGAACCCTTTCTTGCATGAACGCACCAAACATATTGAAGTTGATTATCATTTTGTTCGAGACAAACTCACTGAAGTCTTGATTTCCTTACACCACATCTCCACTCATGATCGGTTGGCCGACATCTTCACCAAGTCTCTATCAGGTATCTAGCACTCTTCTCTTAATGGCAAGTTGTCAGTGAGTCCCTTACCTCCACCTTGAGTGGGGTATTGAGATTAGCTATATTTATCTTGTACTACACTTGTATGATTACACTACACATGCTTAGCTTAGATATTTTTTGTTTTGGTAGTTAGTCAGTTGAGTTAGTTAGAATTCTTTGCCAGTTGTAGGCTAAAGTTGCATACACTTGTATATATACAGGACCCAGATATTGTCATCGAATCAATTGAGCATTCCTCCATCTTTTTCTTTTTTTTTTTTTTTTTTTGGCATTCCTCCATCTTTGTGGAGCAATACATTTTTCTCTTTCTCTGTAGAATACAGAATAGTTAATACAGTTTTGCTCAATTCTTCTTCTCAACAATAACCCTTGGCCAGATGTATACTCATGTCTCACCTCTTTTAAAAGTTGAGTTAGAATTTAAAGTTTAGTAATTTTAAATTTTAAAATAGATCAACTGTCGAATTTACAATTAAATATATTAATAATAAAATATAAGATCTAAGCAAATATTACTAATTCATTTAATCTCATAGCTAATATGGTAGCTTTTTCCAATCAACCCCCGCCAATTCTCCAAACAAAACCTCGACGCCAACAAAATATATAACAACTTCAACTGGTATATGCTATTTTTACAGTCCTCGTATTCTATGGTATTAGATTGATGATGCTAGAAAAAACAGGATTTTATCAGGCTCGATGTGATAGTGTGCATGTAGATATTAAATTAGGAGTACAAAATATACGTATAATGTCGAGAGTTGTCTCCTAGAAATTGCACAGCTGACATACCCTAAAATCTGGAGAAAAAATGGAATTACAATTTCTTCGTTAGATATATATATATATATATAAAAATAGTAATAATAACTTGGTGAGTGAATTCAATTTAGGGTTCCTTGATATGGGGCTTACTGTTTTCTTGTTGTTTTAATGGCTATTGGTCTATGACTCTATGCCACTTAAGTTAGCACACAATGCCCACTAAAATCCATGAAGTTTATACTAAACTAGAGACTAGACTAGAGTAATAAACTTGCAGTACTAATTTTCTACTTTTAAGGAAGAGTTCTGAAAAAAAATAATATATATTGCTATTAAGAATTTTACAATTAAAAGAATTTAAATGTATGGAGTACGAAAGAGAAATTACTATTAAGAATTTCACATAGGATCATTAGCAAAAATGCCCTTATTATGGGGTGACCTTTATTTTTTGTCCTCAAATTTGATGATTTTTATTTTATTTTTCAGCACTTTATTAGTAACAAGAAATTAAGTGACGGAAAATACTTATGACACCGAAATAATAAACAATTTTCACTCAGCATAAGTTTATATTTTCGTATCATAATATCACATAAGTTATGCCTTAAAAGACATAAGTTATGCCGCTTAATTCCTATAAAACTTGTGTTAATCAAGGCATAAGTTCATTTCAGAACCCACAAGTTATTTCATTGTGAGACTCCCACATCTAGATCTTTAAACAACCGACTACGAACATCTAAGAATTTTTTTCATTCTTTCTCATTCTAGGTCGTATATTAAAGCTTCAAGTGAAAATCAGAATGAACTTTCATCAATCAATATAATTATTGACGTGCGTGATAAGATTAGAGAATTCAATAAGCGATGCTAACAAGATCATCGCCGACGAATAGAGTTATGGTATGTACTCCGATCCATCCGTTTCATTTTACTTGGCCCTTGTTGACTTGACAGACCCCTTAAGAAAACTTTAATTAAGAGTGCATTTTACCAAATTAAAATTATTAATGATGTTTTGAAATTCTAAATTTGACTATTATTACTTTATGTAGTTATTTAATACTAAGGGTAGAAAAGGAAAAGCATAACAAAATTCTCTTGATTTCATAAATTGGATAAGTAAATTGAAACAACTATTTTTAGTATAGTGGCGAAGTAAAACGAAACGAAGGGAGTAAGTGACTAATTGCGTTTAAGAAAGTATGAAGTTCTAAGGTCAGGAACAAACTGAAAAAACTATGACCAATGAGGAGGATGAGATAAGTTCTAGATGACCTGAAGTGGGTTGAAAAGCTCATATTATAAAGATGTCGAAAGTCTAATTATACTAAAGGATAATGGGGGTGATAATGCCAAATATTGCCAAAGTGACTATGAAACTCACAGAGAATTAGAATAAATGAGATAAGTTAGAGAACATTAATCGATTATACTCTGAAATCAGGTTCAGAATTAGTGGAAACACCATGACAATTAATTATATATAGGGACAAATGAGATCACAAAAGGTATGGCTAAGGACACAACAAAAAATGTGATTATAAAATAACGTATCACTCGTAACAACAAAATTGACTAGTCATCTGCATGGTGAAAAATAGCATCCAATAGTTGATAAAACTTGAAGAACAAATAGAGCTTAATTGGTTGGTCAAGTGTGTGTGAAATGAGAGATATTGCAATAATAAGTGTTTTGCTACTCGTATCGAAGAATGTCCTCTAAATGATGAAGATGATAAGAAAGAAATTGATAATCTATCTATTCTATGGTATAAATAAAAATATAGAGCATGAAAACTAAGTGAATAGACATTTTTTGGGGTTCACTAATGGACAATAAGGCTCAATAAACACAAAAATGCATGGAAGTCAAGATTCCAAAGATGAAATAAACTGCCTCAATAGGGTGAACCACTGTAGAATGACAACATTAAGCTCTTTAAAAGCAGGTATGTCTGATTATGATACCAACGAATTAAGAAAAAATAAGAAAACTTAAGTATATATGTTCTCTAATAGGAGCTGAGCGAAAATGGTAGAACTCATCTTGATCCATAACCCTCGTGCTAACGAACTTAGTATTTTTTTAAAGAACACATATTTAAAAAAAAAATCGAAAGTATATATATTCTTCCATCTCAAACTCACCCTAAGTTTACGTTTAATATAATGTTCCACAAAAAGGATTTGATATTATTGATAAGACCAATATATATGAGGTGGGATTGCCGTTATTTTAAAACAAGAAGTATTTAAGAATGTGAACAATATGTATTTTCAAAATAAAAAAGTAATAGGTTTTGCTAAACTTTCACTATCAAAGCAATTCTATAATTTCCCAAATGTTGGCCTGTATAAGATTTGGTTCCCTTTGTATGTGACATTTCCAAGAGGCCGGTCCCTACCAATTGAATCACACACCACTCTTGCTTGTTGATTCTATTATCAACTCAATTAAAAAAATATACATAAGTGACTATTGTTTTCAATTTTCTTGAATAATTAGTACTCCCCCGTTTCATTTTACTTAGCTTTTATATTAAAAATAAATATTTTAGTTGTCTATTTTAGTAAATTAAGAAAAAAATTTAAAAAAATTCATACTATCTATAACACCCCGTACCTTTTTGATCCTATTTGCTTGGTGATATATATGTCATATTTGAACCATGTCTAACTTGGTTTTGAGAGCAATAAGTGTATATTTTGTATTGGTTTTGATGGACTATTGATATTGTATTAACGTCCAAAAAAAAAAAAAAGAAAAAAAAAAAAAAATTGGGCTAGGCGCGCCCAGGGGCGTGCCACGCCGCTCTGGGCTGAAATTTTCAGCCCAGAGGCAGCAAGGGGGCGCGCCAGGTAGCGTGCCACGCTGGGATTGGCCACCTTTCAAAAGTTGGAATTTTTCTTAAGTCCCAAGGGTATCCGGAGACGTATTGAGCCGATTTTTGTTACGTTTCTTCTACAATCATGAGAATATACATGACATGAGTGAAATATTATATTGGTATGATAAAATTACTCGAGGACGAATTCGGAGTCAAAATGACGATTTTACCCTTTTGGGCAAAATAGGCCATATGTGGCTAGAATTGCTTGTTTTTGGAATTGAGGCTACGAGTATGAATTTCATGAGTGGGAATATTGTCGTGACACGTATGAAATGATTTAAACATGAGAGATTATTGATTTTTTTGGGTTAAGTGAATTGGGCTCAAATGGGCATGGCCCAAATGGAAAATGACCCATTCCTCTTGACCAAATAAACTCATGCATTATTGGACCAAGTGGTTGGCTAAGAGGGACCATTGAGGGGCTATAAAAGGCACAACAAATCAGATTTTATTGATTATAACTCTCATAACATTTCTAGAAATTTCCCAAAGTCTCTTCTCTCAACTTCAAACCCTAAGGCATCTTTTGGAGCAAGATTACCATCTTCCAATCCGAGGTAAGTGATTATCCTTGTACTTTAACATATTATAAGCATGAGAGATTATGTATATCATGTTGGTTATGGTTGGAAATGTTGGCCATGACACTTTTGGCTTTGTGAAAAAGATGTGAAATCCATGGGATTGTAACTTGAATTATGACTTGTTGTCTTGATGAAAAAGCATGGTATGGATGAAATAACAACATGTATGGTGTTATTATGGTCCTAAACTTGTTATTTTCATATAAGGGTATATTATGGGATTTTGGCCGATTTGTTGTTGTGAAGTGTATTGAAGTAATGTGAGGACATATTTGTGATGTTGTGATGATGGAGAAGTGTAAACCCTGAACTTGGTATGGCATGCTATTGGTTATCATGTGTTGGTCAATGTATGGAATATTGTGGGATTATTGGTATAATGATTTCGTAGGTGGTATTGTCAAGGGGGAAATGACATGTTAAAGCTAAACGTGTGACTTGTTGTTATTGTATGCTATTGTAAGGTAATTGGTGGTTAATGTTGGTTTCGTTATGAACTTGTGTTATAGAGAAAAACACAAGGACGGAGCGGGACTATTGTATGCACGTCTAAGATTGTGTATTCGTATTAAGACTACAAGGTATGTAAGGTTACTCCTCTATTTCCTTCTGCAACATATGGTGTTCACATTGTCATGGTACTCATGCGATTCCAAAATACTCTAAGGTATTCCGTATCCGACAGTTGGCTAGAGTTACTCATATGTTTCCTATTCATTGGTCAATGGTGAATCACATGACTCATGTTCATTGGTTGACACACGGTTATTGATTGACTCATGTCCATTGGTTGACTCACGTTCATTGGCTAATATGTCAAAAGTTCCAAATAGTCTAAGGTATTGCATCGCAAGGTGGTAAATAGTTAATATCCACATGTATCGTATTTGGTGATCATTATGTTAAGGTTCCAAAAAAAAATGTACTATACCAAGGGGGTTCTATAGTATTCCAACTAAGGTTGATATATTGATAAGTCATATGTGTTTTACTCCTATACAAATCATGAATCACTTAGTTCTTATTTATGGGTGGAAGTTCTTAAGTTGTCATACGTTGCAGGTCCTAAGAGAATTATCCCAACAAGAGCAATGAGATAAAGAGAGCTTGTTTAGGTGAATAGCATTGTTCCAATCATGTTATGAGTCCTATGGTATGATGATTATCCTTCTGCCAATTGTAAGAGTATCAATCTCATAAGAGTAATAAGAGAGGTGATGTGCAAGTTAGTATAACGATACGTCATAAGTAAAATTGTCCATTTCATGAGATAAAGGAATGAAGTGAGATGTGCATGTAAGTACGTGTTTGGCTAAGGTGTTAATCTCATAAAGTACAAGAGTAAAGTAAAGCATATGGGTGTGTTCCAATTAGTGTCATGACCCAAAGTTCCAATAGAGTTATACACATGTCTCATATCCATTAATAATGTTCCAAAAGTCTAATGAGGTTATGTTCCAAGGGCTCAATAGTGATTATACTCATGCATCTTGTTCATTGATCATTGTTCAACGGTTCCAACAGTATTATGTTTCCATGAAGGCTATGTTTCCAAGAATGTTTATATACATGTCTATAGCTCATTGGTTATTGTTCCAAAGCTTCCAACAGTGTTATGACTACAAAAGTATCAATCCCTCATAAGCCAAGGGTACCCTAATTCCGGATATCAATTATGGTTCATCATATGTTCTTTATGCATTGATCAATTGTCATTCACATGTTTCATATGCTTTGAGTAATGTTCTAAATATTTCATGATTCCATCAATGTTATGTTTCAAAGTTCAAAGTGATATTATGACTATCAAAGTACCAATCTCTCACAAGTTGATGTATCAATCTCAAAGTAATGAAAGAAAAGGAAGCAATGTTATGTTATGTTAACCCTACCCATGGAGTAGATGTATGTTAGTAACCCACCATAGAGTGGATGTATGTTGTCCTACCCATGGAGTAGATGTATGTTGACCCACCAAAGAGTGGATGTATGTTATTGCCCACCAAAGAGTGGATGTATGTTAACCCACCAAAGAGTGGATGTACGTCATTGACCCACCAAAGAGTGGATGTATGTCATTGCCCACCATAGAGTGGATGTATGTTAACCCACCATAGAGTGGATGTACGTTGAATAATTAACAGCATATGAGCAATGTAAAAGTAAAGTAAAGGCAAGAAAAAGAAAGAATGCAATATACATGGTTTCCAAAGTACAGAAAAGTGACTCATCTTCACTGTGACTTATCTATATTGGTTATGCATTCGAACTTGAGTTCTTGACAGATTTTCATAACTTACAGTTCCATTTGAGCCTTACATACACAGTACATTCTTCGTACTGACCCCTTTTGGGGAACTTACCTTACATGTGCAGGTGCAGGCACTAGTAGGCCTCCACAGTAGATTGTCAGTGTTGCAGATCTTTGGTGAGCTCCAGTTAGTTCGGGGCTTCTCCGAGTCACTGTTGTACTTGAGTTTTGACTTTGTACATATTGTGTAAAGCGGGGACTTATCCCGACTTTTAGTTCATTTTGGTCAATGCACTTGTTAGAGGCTTTTGTAGACGGATGTGGGTGTATAAATGTGAAAGTACGTGTTGTTTTGACTTAATGGCTCAAACGGCCAAGTTTTACATACATAGCTATGACTTATGTTTTCATGTCTATGACTTCTGCATAGTTGCACAAGGAGTAATAAGATTCATATGAGATTATGTACGCGAATGTTCATAAGCAAAGGTTGGTTCTCTCGGGCCATATCGGCTTCGGGTGCCAATCATGTTCCGATCGGATTCGGGGCGTGACAAAGTGGTATCAGAGCAGTTCGTTCTAAGGGTGTCTACAAAGTCGTGTCCGAGTAGAGTCTTGTTCATGGATGTGTTGTGCACCACATTTATGAGCAGGAGGCTATGGGGCATTTAGGATGTGGTTTCTTTTCTTCATTCTAGATCGTGCAATAGAGCCAGTGTTGTAAGTTGAATTGTATCTGACTATGGTGATTGTTTTTCTTTGGTATAGTAAACATGCCAATCACGAGAAGAGGTAGAGGTAAAGGGAAGCCGGTGGATGTGCCTGCGGAAGAAAGAATGAGTAGATTACCACCTGACCACGTGAGTCACGGTGGACCTGACGCTGAAATTGCATCACGGTCTTCTTCTACCTTGCCAGCTCCAGAAGAGCCAAGAGGTAGAGAAGTACCTACAGAGCCACCAATGAATACCACTGATCAGGATTTGAGAAATGCAGTACATATGTTGACACAGCTCGTTGCTGCACAGACACAGGGACGAACGGGCCCAATGATAAATGAGGATGATGCGGCTAGGTTGGCGAGTCGCAGAACACAGGACTTTTTAAAATTAGACCCTCCCATATTCACAGGGTCCGATCCGAAAGCAGATCCACAGGATTTTGTGGACCAAGTTCAAGGAGCATTAGAGGTGATGCACGTAACAGGTGTAGAATCAGTTGAGCTAGCAGCTTATAGACTGAAGGGCGAGGCTATCTTGTGGTATGAGGAACTGAAAAGATCAAGGGGTATGGCTGAACTCCCAGCTGATTGGGAAGAATTTAAAAGGGCATTCCTTGATCATTACCTCCCATATGAGATTCGGGAGGCACATGCAGACCAATTTCTCCATTTGCGTCAAGGAAATATGAGTGTTAGAGAATACAGTTTGCAGTTTAATTCCTTGGCTAGATATGCTCCAAATGTGGTAGCCACTATGGAAGATAGAGTCCATCGATATGTGGACAGATTGGAGCCTTATTTGGTACGAGACTGCACTATTGCTGCCTTAAATCGTGATATGGATATAGCTAGAATTCAGTCCTTTGCGCAGAAAATGGAGGACCAAAGGCAAAGAAAGAGGATACAGAAAGCGGAAGAAGGGTCATCAAAAAGGGCCAGACCTATGAGGCAGTCTATGTTGTCCCCAGGAGAATCTGGATCTCGAATGTTACCGCCTAGACCCTCATCCTCTTATATCACAGCAGGTGCTCATTCTCAATTTCGAGGGTCTAGAGATGGTCGATCGGAACAGAGTAGTGGGCTTCATGGATCACATGCAACGAGATCTTCTCGTCAGTTGTGCCCGCGCTGTGGGAGATTTCATGCAGGCGAATGTCGGTTTGATACGAATGTTTGCCTTGTATGTAGTAGGCCAGGACACATGATGAGAGAATGCCCACAGAGGCCTATGGGTAGTATGACACGGCCTATCGAATCAGCCGGTGTACAGTCTGCTGATCGCGGTAGAGGTGCCAGAGGAGCAGCCAGTCCCAGTGGAACTCAAAATCGCACTTACGCTTTAGTGGACCGGCAGAATGAGGAAGCACCTCCTGATGACGATACAGGTATTTAGGTATATTACCATATTTTATATGATGTATATGTATTGATTGATTAGAGCTCTACTCTATCGTATGTTGCTCCATCGACTGCCGTGAATTTAATAGTACACTGGGGTTATGAGTGAAGTTAATAGAAATATGTCCACCTGCCGGTGAGTTTAGTAAAATGAAAAGAACATACATATTGTAATGGTATAGTCGATGTTTGTGATCATGAAAGGTATAATGACATTCAGAAAAAGGGGAAAATTGACCCTATACAACATGCCATGTGAAATTGGTGAAGGCATATAAGAGTTTCCTTACATATTGTGTCCATTGGAAATATACAAAGTTCGGAAGATCTCACTAGGAAAAGATAGCTATGGCTATTCTAAACCGACAAGTGTGAAGGTTAATAAATACAGACGTACATTTTATAAGAATTCTTTGGAGAAATCATCAAGTCGAAAAGATCGCATGAGAGGTTGAGAAAACAAAATAGGATGAAAGCGACGTAACCATATTTGTTTCAAAAGGATGAAAAAAAAAAGTGCAAAGTGTGGGAGTGGAGTCATAGCAAGTAAGTATTCATGAGCATTAAGTGTCTATGTCTGTGTATGCTAAGATAGAGATGTATTTGTCGTAATGGAAGCGATATCGTTAACATTCGAGGACGAATGCTTCTAAGGGGGGAAGAATATAACACCCCGTACCTTTTTGATCCTATTTGCTTGGTGATATATATGTCATATTTGAACCATGTCTAACTTGAATTTGAGAGCAATAAGTGTATATTTTGTATTGGTTTTGATGGACTATTGATATTGTATTAACGTCCAAAAAAAAAAAAAAAAAAAATTGGGCTAGGCGCGCCCAGGGGCGTGCCACGCCGCTCTGGGCTGAAATTTTCAGCCCAGAGGCAGCAAGGGGGTGCGCCAGGTAGCGTGCCACGCTGGGATTGGCCACCTTTCAAAAGTTGGAATTTTTCTTAAGTCCCAAGGGTATCCGGAGACGTATTGAGCCGATTTTTGTTACGTTTCTTCTACAATCATGAGAATATACATGAAATGAGTGAAATATTATATTGGTATGATAAAATTACTCGAGGACGAATTCGGAGTCAAAATGACGATTTTACCCTTTTGGGCAAAATAGGCCATATGTGGCTAGAATTGCTTGTTTTTGGAATTGAGGCTACGAGTATGAATTTCATGAGTGGGAATATTGTCGTGACACGTATGAAATGATTTAAACATGAGAGATTATTGATTTTTTTGGGTTAAGTGAATTGGGCTCAAATGGGCATGGCCCAAATGGAAAATGACCCATTCCTCTTGACCAAATAAACTCATGCATTATTGGACCAAGTGGTTGGCTAAGAGGGACCATTGAGGGGCTATAAAAGGCACAACAAATCAGATTTTATTGATTATAACTCTCATAACATTTCTAGAAATTTCCCAAAGTCTCTTCTCTCAACTTCAAACCCTAAGGCATCTTTTGGAGCAAGATCACCATCTTCCAATCCGAGGTAAGTGATTATCCTTGTACTTTAACATATTATAAGCATGAGAGATTATGTATATCATGTTGGTTATGGTTGGAAATGTTGGCCATGACACTTTTGGCTTTGTGAAAAAGATGTGAAATCCATGGGATTGTAACTTGAATTATGACTTATTGTCTTGATGAAAAAGCATGGTATGGATGAAATAACAACATGTATGGTGTTATTATGGTCCTAAACTTGTTATTTTCATATAAGGGTATATTATGGGATTTTGGCCGATTTGTTGTTGTGAAGTGTATTGAAGTAAAGTGAGGACATATTTGTGATGTTGTGATGATGGAGAAGTGTAAACCCTGAACTTGGTATGGCATGCTATTGGTTATCATGTGTTGGTCAATGTATGGAATATTGTGGGATTATTGGTATAATGATTTCGTAGGTGGTATTGTCAAGGGGGAAATGACATGTTAAAGCTAAACGTGTGACTTGTTGTTATTGTATGCTATTGTAAGGTAATTGGTGGTTAATGTTGGTTTCGTTATGAACTTGTGTTATAGAGAAAAACACAAGGACGGAGCGGGACTATTGTATGCACGTCTAAGATTGTGTATTCGTATTAAGACTACAAGGTATGTAAGGTTACTCCTCTATTTCCTTCTGCAACATATAGTGTTCACATTGTCATGGTACTCATGCGATTCCAAAATACTCTAAGGTATTCCGTATCCGACAGTTGGCTAGAGTTACTCATATGTTTCCTATTCATTGGTCAATGGTGAATCACATGACTCATGTTCATTGGTTGACACACGGTTATTGATTGACTCATGTCCATTGGTTGACTCACGTTCATTGGCTAATATGTCAAAAGTTCCAAATAGTCTAAGGTATTGCATCGCAAGGTGGTAAATAGTTAATATCCACATGTATCGTATTTGGTGATCATTATGTTAAGGTTCCAAAAAAAAATGTACTATACCAAGGGGGTTCTATAGTATTCCAACTAAGGTTGATATATTGATAAGTCATATGTGTTTTACTCCTATACAAATCATGAATCACTTAGTTCTTATTTATGGGTGGAAGTTCTTAAGTTTTCATACGTTGCAGGTCCTAAGAGAATTATCCCAACAAGAGCAATGAGATAAAGAGAGCTTGTTTAGGTGAATAGCATTGTTCCAATCATGTTATGAGTCCTATGGTATGATGATTATCCTTCTGCCAATTGTATGAGTATCAATCTCATAAGAGTAATAAGAGAGGTGATGTGCAAGTTAGTATAACGATACGTCATAAGTAAAATTGTCCATTTCATAAGATAAAGGAATGAAGTGAGATGTGCATGTAAGTACGTGTTTGGCTAAGGTGTTAATCTCATAAAGTACAAGAGTAAAGTAAAGCATATGGGTGTGTTCCAATTAGTGTCATGACCCAAAGTTCCAATAGAGTTATACACATGTCTCATATCCATTAATAATGTTCCAAAAGTCTAATGAGGTTATGTTCCAAGGGCTCAATAGTGATTATACTCATGCATCTTGTTCATTGATCATTGTTCAACGGTTCCAACAGTATTATGTTTCCATGAAGGCTATGTTTCCAAGAATGTTTATATACATGTCTATAGCTCATTGGTTATTGTTCCAAAGCTTCCAACATTGTTATGACTACAAAAGTATCAATCCCTCATAAGCCAAGGGTACCCTAATTCCAGATATCAATTATGGTTCATCATATGTTCTTTATGCATTGATCAATTGTCATTCACATGTTTCATATGCTTTGAGTAATGTTCTAAATATTTCATGATTCCATCAATGTTATGTTTCAAAGTTCAAAGTGATATTATGACTATCAAAGTACCAATCTCTCACAAGTTGATGTATCAATCTCAAAGTAATGAAAGAAAAGGAAGCAATGTATGTTATGTTAACCCTACCCATGGAGTAGATGTATGTTAGTAACCCACCATAGAGTGGATGTATGTTGTCCTACCCATGGAGTAGATGTATGTTGACCCACCAAAGAGTGGATGTATGTTATTGCCCACCAAAGAGTGGATGTATGTTAACCCACCAAAGAGTGGATGTACGTCATTGACCCACCAAAGAGTGGATGTATGTCATTGCCCACCATAGAGTGGATGTATGTTAACCCACCATAGAGTGGATGTACGTTGAATAATTAACAGCATATGAGCAATGTAAAAGTAAAGTAAAGGCAAGAAAAAGAAAGAATGCAATATACATGGTTTCCAAAGTACAGAAAAGTGACTCATCTTCACTGTGACTTATCTATATTGGTTATGCATTCGAACTTGAGTTCTTGACAGATTTTCATAACTTACAGTTCCATTTGAGCCTTACATACACAGTACATTCTTCGTACTGACCCCTTTTGGGGAACTTACCTTACATGTGCAGGTGCAGGCACTAGTAGGCCTCCACAGTAGATTGTCAGTGTTGCAGATCTTTGGTGAGCTCCAGTTAGTTCGGGGCTTCTCCGAGTCACTGTTGTACTTGAGTTTTGACTTTGTACATATTGTGTAAAGCGGGGACTTATCCCGACTTTTAGTTCATTTTGGTCAATGCACTTGTTAGAGGCTTTTGTAGACGGATGTGGGTGTATAAATGTGAAAGTACGTGTTGTTTTGACTTAATGGCTCAAACAGCCAAGTTTTACATACATAGCTATGACTTATGTTTTCATGTCTATGACTTTTGCATAGTTGCACAAGGAGTAATAAGATTCATATGAGATTATGTACGCGAATGTTCATAAGCAAAGGTTGGTTCTCTCGGGCCATATCGGCTTCGGGTGCCAATCATGTTCCGATCGGATTCGGGGCGTGACACTATCCTTATTATTAAATAACTACATAAAGTAGTAGTAATAGCCAAATTTAGAGTTTTAAAGCACCGTTAATAAGATTAGTTTAGTAAAATATATATGCTTCTAACTAGAGTTTTCTTAAGGGATGTGTCAGATCAACAAAAGACAAATAATATGAAATGAACAAAAGTAGTTTGAATCATGAAATTAATTTATGTAATTTAACTGATTAAATCATGACAAACAATTAATATCAAATGCACTCCCTCATTCATTTTATTTGACCAATGTTCACTTGATACTTTCCGTAAGAAAATAATTATTGGAAACTTATTTTACTAAATTAATTTTATTAATTATACTTTAAAAATCTTAATTTGACTATTAATATTGTATGTAGTCATTTAATGATAGAGACAGTATTAAAAAAAAAAAAAAAATTTGATTTCAAAAATTTAATAATAAATTAAAATAACTATTTTTATTAAATAAGTCAAATAAAACGAAACGGAGGAAGTAACTTTAGCACTAATTAATTATGTGACCTTTTCAATTTGGTTATCAGTTAATTTCGACAATTCCCCATGCAAACAGAAATGTTTTAATCAATCAATACGAAGTTGTAAATTCTTTGACCACGTTTGCAAATTCGTGTTCCTTTTATTAGTTTTTTATTTATTTTTTTTTAAAATAATATATTTCTGTATTTGAATTGAAGTTAACTTATACAGTTTAAGTTAAGTTACACATTTAACTTTAATATATTTTTAGTTGTTTAAGAATAAATTTTAAAATTCTTCTCATTGGGTTAATAATATTTTTGATCTTTTAATTATTAGTAAATTCTAATTTTATTTTTGTCATATTTGACTAGACATGTTTAATCTTTATTATTATTATTTTTAAAATATGAATTTTTTGATTTTTTTACTTATGAATCATCACAAATTTATCATAATCATCAACCATTTCACTACTTCATTACCCATAAATTATTTAGATGTATATATTATACTTCATTTTTGATGGTAATATATAATTCTAATAACCATCCAAGTATAACATCTCTTTTTATATAAAAGGACTATATAAAAAACAGACTTTAGTTAATTAATTTTTTTTATATTTTTCTTAAAATATTAGAAGGATCACAATCAAATTTATCAATAATTGAGTGATAAGAATAATATTTCCTCCGTTCGTTTTTATTTGTCACATTTTGACTTGGCATATTCATTAAAAAAAAAAATTATGACATAGCTACTTTATCATAGTACCCTTATTAAATGATGTTTACTATTGTGTCTTGAAATTAATTTGGAAAAAAAGAAATTAATGCTGAGGGTAAAACAGGAAAACAAAAGTTGTCTTTTCTTGATACGTCAAAAATGATAAGTAAAAATAAAAACACAATTAAAAAATATACAAATAAAAATAAATGGAGGGAGTAGTATTTCTTTTTTGTTTAATTTCCAATCAAATTTCTCATATAAAATAAAAATAAAAGTCTGAATTTTGGGGCAACATGAGCAATAAATATAATGTAGTAGAAATAGCATTAATGAAAGAGTTTGAACTTTAGGAGATGGCACGACAATCGGCATGAAAGACAAGTGTGATAATGAGGCTGAATACGTTAAATATTACTCCATCCGTTCTATTTTACTTGACCTCTTTTAAATTGACATACTCATTAAGAAAACATTAATTATAAGTGCATTTTATAAAATTAACCATATTAATAATGTTTTAAAATTCTAAATCTAACTATTACTATTTTCTTTAGTTATTTAATACTGAGGATAATATAGATAAAAAGTAATAAAACACTCTTGATTTATAAAAATAGATAACTAATTTGAAATAAATATATTTAAAAAGAAGGTCAAGTAAAATAGAATGGAAGGAGTACTACTCATGAGTTTTTTGTTTTTTTTTTTGGGTGCAACTCATGAGTTCAAACAGTGTACTTCTAACTAGTTTTATTCAAAAAAACATTTAGAATTGAGGTCCACAATTTTTTGTTGGTTTTGTGATCGTGTTCGTATAACATTGAAACTTAGATTAAATTTGAATTCGAATATTACAGAATAAAAAGATAGTCCCATTAAAGTTTTTACTATGTATGAGGTTTGAAAAAAGATTAAATTATAAGGGCTTATTGTATACAACAACATTTTATATTTATATAAAGAACTATTTCCACGATCTATTTCTAAAAAAGCACTATTAACTAAAAATAAATAAAATATCTTTCATAAAAACTTAAAGAAATTTTTTATCATAGTTGAGGCCCATATAAATTTTAATAAATATTATTATTATTATTATTATTATTATTAATATTATTATTATTATTATTATTATTATTATTAACTAACTACATGTAAAGTTCTACTTGAACGAGAGAGAAGTTATGAAATAAAAATGTGGCTTAATAAAACACAGCTATTAAAAATTTGTTCAATTATTTTTTCTTAAGTTTATTTTTTATATTTTGTCCTTGTAATAATTAAAATTGAGATCGATTATGATTTTATGAGGAATTAAGGAGATTTTAAGGTGCAAAATTCATAAATGATTTTATCAGATAATTTCATTAAGTTGAATCACCATTCAAGGAATTAGTTCGTTTTGTTCTTGTTAGGAATCTCAAGTTATGAAATCTAAAAACTAACCAAAAAATAAAATGAGGAAAAAGTTCAGTTTCTTAGGCGTATTAGGAAATACTGAGAAAAAAAAGGTGTAATTTAGGTTAGTATTAATCCATTTTTGATAAAATTTGAGTTAGTATCATCCATTTTACCTATTTAAATTTTGTGAAAAATAGTACTCCCTTCGTCCCATTTTATGTTTCACACTTTCCTTTTTAGGTCATCACAAAAGGAATGTCACCTTACTATAATTAGAAAAAATTAACTTTAAATACTCCCTCCTTTCGCTTTTACTTGTCACTAATTTTCTAATTGCAGTTTCATTTTTACTTGTCATTTTTGACATATAAAAAAAGACAACTTTTATTTTCCTACTTTACCCTTAACATTAATTGCTTTTTCTCCAAATTAATTTCCAGACACAATAGTAAACATCATTTAATATGGGTACTATGGTAAAATAGCTATGTCATTAATTATTTTTCTTAATGAAAGTGCATGTCAAATTATGACAAGTAAAAGCGAACGGAGAGAATATCTAGCAAATTAAATTTTTACCTATTTAATTTTGGGTAAAAATCGTTTACACCCCCTAACTTCGCTTTAAAAATCAGACACCCCCCTCAACATTGAACAATAATCATTTCCCCCCCCCCCCCCCTTTTCCTATATAATGTCTATTTTACCCTTAACATTTTCAATCTTCTATTTATATAATATTTTTTATATAATATATATTTATTTTTCATAACCTAGGTATTTACCATTTTTATTTAAATTCGTTAATACTATTGGTAAAATAATTCTTTTATAAATTAATTACAAAATCTAATGTTATTTTTTATGATACAAAATTTTTATATTATATGTATTAAGTATGTATGTATGTAATTATTTATATAGATGCATGTTTTAATTCTCACTTATTCTCTAATGTCTATATAGATAAATGAGTTTTGGTTGTCAATAATGAATTATTTTCTAAATTATAATTTAAAATTCATTAACAATAACCATTTGATTTGTTATAAATATACCTCTACAACAATACCTTACCAGTGAAATTCCATAAGTGAGGTCTGGTGAGAGTAGTGTGTATACGAATCTTACCACTACCTCGGGGAGGTGGAGAGGATGTTTCTGAAAGACCCTCAACTATTAATTATTTTTGTATTACCTGCATTGAAATATATTTATAAAATTATAATTACCTATTATTTTCATGTATAAATAGATATTAGAGTTTTGATTTTTAATAAAATTATTTTTTTATTATTTTGCTCATTTATTTTATTATAGAACGTTATTAACTTATATACTCAATCAATATTTTTTTATATCGATTAAAAAATAAAAATTGTGTTTATAAAGAAGTTTTTTTGGTTTTTTTTTTAAAAAAAGATACAACAACAACATACCCAGTGTATTCCCACAAAGTGGGGTCTGGGGGGGGGAGGGTAAAGTGTACGCAATCCATACCACTACCTCATACGAAGTAGCAAGGCTGTTTTCGTCAGACCCCCGGCTCAGAATAGATAGCAGTATAACAAGCAAGAAACATAAAAACAAACAACAAACACGAGGTAACACACCGCAAGGAAAAGAAACAAAACACCCATGAAGTAATGCTAGGAACTACTATTCCAAAATCGAGCACATCGCACAAAAACAACACAAACAAGAAACTACCAGGCATAGGCACAACACTATGCCTACAGTTACATCGACTTCATGGGCGTTTTGATATAAATACTATACAAATGTTGATATAAATACAAGGGTAAAGTAGGCATTTTGA
The DNA here is from genome assembly GCA_031232105.1 of Capsicum rhomboideum. Taxonomy (NCBI): domain Eukaryota; kingdom Viridiplantae; phylum Streptophyta; class Magnoliopsida; order Solanales; family Solanaceae; genus Capsicum; species Capsicum rhomboideum. The sequence continues at coordinate 158,665,753 of CP124714.1, forward strand.
AAAATCAAATAGGAAAAAGGGGAGAGAATGATTATTGTTTAAAGTTGAGGGGGGTGTTTGATTTTTAAAGCAAAGTTGGGGGGTGTAAACGATTTTCACCCATTTAATTTTTGTGAAACATAGGACTCCCTCCATTCCATTTTACTTGATCTCTTTTAATTTGACATACCCATTAAGAAAATACTCACTCTGTTTCATTTTATTTGACCTCTTTTGAGTTGCATACCCATTAAGAAAATATTAATTAAAAATATATTTTACAAAATTAATCTTATTAATGATGTTTTGGAACACTAAATCTAACTATTACTATTTTCTTTAATTATTTAATATTGAGGGTAATATGGGAAAAAGTAATAAAACACTTTTGATTTGCGAAAATGGACAAGTAATTTGAAACAAACAAATTTAGAAAGAAGGCCAAGTATTTTGGAACGGAGGAAGTATTAATTAGAAGTGTATTTTACAAAATTGACCCTATTAATGATGTTGAATTTTTGAACTATTTTTCAATGTCCAAAATAAGTGAATTGTTCATTCTTTAAGAGACATGTTGGAAATTTCTTTCAATTTTACCTTTCATTTATACTTTCTAGGTTATGAGTTCCAAAATACTTAATTGACTTTATTTTAATGTGGATGAAATTTCAAGAATAGTATGATACTCATCTAAAAGGGTAAAAATGAAAAGTAAAGTACAATTTATGTCCTAATTTTTTTTTCTTAATAGGTGTGCATTGAGTCAAAAATTCACTTATTTTGAACTAGATGGAATAGTAAGGGATGTTTATCATCCGATCAGCATGATTTCTCTTACCATATAAATCGGTTACAAAATTATGCTAATTCGTTTTTGATATTTAAACATAAACTAAAGGGGGTGAAAATCGTTTACACCCCCAAGTTTGCTTTAAAAATCAAACTCCCCCCTCAACTATGAATAACAATCATTCCCCCCCTTGATCCTATGCAATATCTATTTTATACTTGATAGTTGCAATCCTACATCGATATAATATTTTTTTATATTATGAATTATTTATTTATTTTACTCAGGTAGTTAAATGTTTTTTTTTTTAATATAAATTCATTAATGTGATAAATAGAATAAGCTTTTTATGAATTTGTCACAAAAACGTTAATTATGTATATATGTATGTCTAGTGGTGAGCTAGAATTTTCATTAAGGGGGGGTCAAAATATAAGAAAAAGTAAACACGAGAAAATCTACAAAATAAATGTTACTAATGAAAGCAAAATATAGTTACATTATAACTCGACGAGATACTAATAGTAAGTAAAGTGTGTGTTGTTTGAATTGTTTAAAAATGAAAAAGGAGAAGGTTGTGGTCAAAAAGTACTATTTATTCTATTGGCAGTGATGGAACACGACCTTAGGGGTATTTAACAATTCCTTAATCACTGTGCTAAACCTTTATGTTGTGCCAAGAAGTGTCAACACTAATATATGTATGTATAAAATCAAAAATTGACCTACATATATAACAATAATTTTCTAGTAAAGGAGTATTGCTTGACACCCATCGATTAGGGGTAGCTCCCCCTTGTGTATGTGCAGTTGTTAAAAAAAGTGTATATATATGTGTGTGCGCGTGCGCATGTATGTGTGTATATATTTAAGCTTTGTTTTCCCCTTAATTTTTTATTATTTATATAGATAAACGAGTTTTAACTGTCATCAATGATATATTCTAGATTATAAATTAAAATTTATTATCATATAAGTAAATTTTAGGAATTTAATTTGATACAAAATATATCTCTATTTTTATTAATAATTTTGTATTATCCTTATTGCAATATGTTTATAAAATTATTGTTATCTGTTATTTTTACTTGTATAAATAGATATTAGAGTTTTAATTATTATTAATAAAATTAATTTTCTTATTCTGCTCATTTCTTTTATTTAGAACATCAATAAGTTATATACTAAATTAATGCTTCTCACATTTTTTTTTTCATCTAGAATATAATTAAAAAAAATTTGAAGAAAATTTATTATATAGATTAAAAAATATATCATGATTTTAAAAAAGGAAAATAAAATAAAGATTAACAGTGTAAGGATAAAATAGGCATTTAAAAAAGACAAATAGAAAAAAAGGGGGGGGGGGAGAATGACTATTGTTCAAGTTGAGGGGGGAGTTTGATTTTTAAATCAAAGTTGAGGAGGATAAATGATTTTTGTGATCTTTTGATAGAATACTATTCCATTCATTTTAATTTTTTTGTTTTAATTTAGTTGAAATTTTATGATCTTGAACTAAAATATATATTATATCATATCAATAATTTTTATTTTATAGTCTTAAATATAACATGTGAAATTAAAATTAAAGAATTATTAAACTATTTTTTTTTAACACAGACTAAAAAAATAGGCTTAATAAATCGACCTAGTAAATTTCATTCCGACGCTAACTACGACTTGTTCCAAGCACATAAATAATGCCAAAGTGTTTTTATTAGTACACTCATATCATATTTGGGGGGAAAAAATTCACATGTTTTGCTAATGTCTGTTATGCAGATAAGTTAACACATAACACTTGATCATGAATTTAAAAATATATTTTAAAATTTTATCTTTATATATTTATTTGATTATGAAATTTAGTAAAATTTTAAAAATTTTATCTTTAAATATTTTAAAATATATTTTTATGATATCTATTCACAAAATTTTATTTTTTTAAAAAATAAAATACATATTCATACCTAATTTTAAATTTCAAAATCACAATTTTAAAAATTCAAATTTTAAGTTTGTAATGCATAATGCATGTCCACTTTTTTACTCACATTACGACAAAGTTTTTAAAAAATGTAAAATGAAAAAATGAAAATTGAGTTTGGCAGCTTCTAAACTCAGAAAATTTTACTTCCCAACGAAATAACTCTATAAATTATGTGAATCCACCACACCAGCCCGGGTTATTCGGGAACTTTGCTTCAGACATATTTTCTTCTACTTACTGCCAAAAGTCACCTCCTTCCCCTTATTTTACTATCAACCTCCCTCTCATTTTTTCTTTATGTTTTTCGATTGACGGTGCACAAAAGTAGTCCAATATCATAATTTAAGTTGATTAATATAATACTATAGGAATTTAACTTAGATATAGTGATACAATGTAAATTCAAGCAATATATAGATGTGTGTTTTAATGAAAAATATATGAAATTGTCAAGGCAAAATCTAATTACTTTTTTTATTTTAATTTATTTATCTTATTTTAACTTGACACAAAGTTTAATAAAATAAAAAAGATTTTCGAATGTTATTTTCTTAAATTATTAAAGATATATTAATCGAGATGCACATAAGCTGATCTGAACGTTATAATTATCTAAAAAAAAAATATATCAAATGTACCAAATTATCATTTAATCTTATCATATGAAAAGTTATAATTAAAGAATTGAAAAAAGTCATTCTTCTTAAAACAAATTTAAAAAGAAAAGAAAAGTAAATCAAACAAATTGAACCGGAGGAAGTATTACATAATTTCTTCATAATTATAGGAGCTACCAAACAAGGTCTTAGTTGAAGGTGCATCCCTCAGATTTTACGCCGGACGTGGCAGATGAAACCGCCTCTTCCTCCTATTATATACCTCCACATTTCTTCTCTTATATTTTTGTCCTTAACCAAAAATTCATTTCTACTTCAAATCTACATTCTACTACTACTTTAATTTCTCCTTTATTTTTGCATGCTTTTCACTCGTTTGGATCTTTTTCCAACCCCCTTTTGTTCCATTTAGTCAAAGAAGAAGTAAAATGTGTTTACACATTAATCCAAAATAATCTAACTTTTTGATCTGTATTTTTGTTGGTTTTCTTAGAAAAGTTCAATAAATATGGCTCCGGAAAATAATAATAACTGGTTATCATTTTCTTTATCTTCAATGGAAATGTTGAACTCTTCTTCTTCCTCTGCTGTTGCTCATCATGAATCATCTATGATTCAATCTAATGACCCTTCTGTTGCTGCTGATAATCATCAATACTATTTTGCTGATAATTTCTTTCCCCATGGTAAGCATGCAATTTTTTTTCTTTCTTTTTTTTTTTATTTTTTTTGCTTTTATGCATATGATATTCAAAATTTATTGGTCCCATTAATCTGAGTCTAAGGATATAGATTGTACATCCTTAATCAGAAGTTTCGAGGTAAATCTTAAAAATAAAATCTTGAAGCATTTTTATCTTGTAGATCTTATGCGATACGAGTCTCAAAAAATACATGACATCTATGGGAAACCAAAAAAAATATGAGTTCACCAAAAAAAAGTTTAATTTTTTTTTCTTGAGCTCAAACTGAAAACTGAAACTTCTGATTAAGAATAGAGAGATGAACTCGATATCTCTTTTAATTTTCCAGTGCTGTTAAGAATTTGGAAATAAAAAAAAGAAAAAAAGAAAATATATTTTTAGGTTTGAATAATGAAGTAGCACTCCGGAGTTTCTGTTTTGGTTGATGAAGAAGAAGTACATTAAAAGTAGGAAAAAGACAAAGAAAATGCAACCATGTGGTCTTATATTTCGGTTACTGCTACTTTTGTCAAAAATCTTTCATCATTCCATTAACAGAAAATTGTTTCCCCGAAAATATAAACAATTAAAAAAAATAGACTTTTCATATTACATTTTTCGGCATATTAATTCTAAGTCATGAAAACAGCTTCTTATAGAAATGCAAGGTAAGGTAAGACTATATAGAATAGGCCATTTGTGGTTCGAGCGAAAGTTTTAGCGCATTTTGTTGTTTTTTATTCGGCATATATAAACAATAAAAATGAGAGCTAGACTAATAATTTTAGCTGTTAAATTACATTTTATTTATTTATTTTTATTTTTTGCAGGTTGGATGAACCCAAAAACTCATCAAGTGATGTATTCAGAAAATGAAAAACAATTTTTTCATCAAGGTTTATTTGTGGATAATAATCCACAAATAATCCAGCACCACCACCACCAACCACCGCCGAAGCTGGAAGATTTCTTCGGCGGCGAGAGTGAGACGAGTCGGACGCAAGACTCGTCTTCGTTGACTCACATCTACCACCACCACCACCACGGTGGCGCCATGGCCACCGGTGACGGTGGTGTTGGATATTTCAATGATGGTCAGCAAGATGTTAATGTTACTACGGCGGTGGTGGTTGGTGGCTTTCAGAGTTTTCCGACGAACTCAGGATCGGAAGTTGATGACTCACAAGTTATGGGTACTGAGTCGAGTAACGAGTTGGGGTATTCAACTGGTATTAATGGTGGTTTGTCTTTGGGGGTTAATAATAATACAAACTGTTCAACTAGCTTGGATAAAGCAATAGTTACTGTGGTTGATTCTGAGAGTTGTAAGAAAATTACTGATACTTTTGGTCAAAGAACTTCCATTTACAGAGGTGTAACCAGGTAAATTTCTCTTCCACCTCACTTCCTCCGTCCACTTTTACTAATCTATTGATGTTCACTTTTATTTGTTAAGTTTATTTATCAGTTAGTTTCTAATTTACTTTTATTATTAATTATAGTTATTTATCAATATATTTTTTAATATATTAAATTTGTTATTTTAAATAGGTGCTATAGTAAAATATCATTTCATTTGTTATGGATGTACCATGTTAATACATGACAAGTGAAAATAGATGGAGGGAGTAGTAACTTTTGTTCATAGATAATTGTTACGTTTTTGTCTTAATTTATGTGATATCTTTTGAATGTTACTAGTCAAATGAGTTTTTTGATCATTATCTTTTCATGACTTTTAAATATGTTAGATTATTAATTTTTGTGATTTATAACATTCTGTTTTCGGATTAATTGAAAACAACTTCTATTTCCCTTAAATTAAGGTTAAAGGTAGAGGTAACATTTACATACACACTACATGTAACATTATACTGGATTATTATTACTCACTTTTAACATAATACTGAATTATTTTTGTTGTTGTCAAAGTTAAATATTTCACTTTTGAGTTTATGATCAAAACTAAAAAAATTTTAATATTGCCAGGTAAATCGAGATAAAGAAAGTATTTATTTAGTACATTCACTAATATTGACTTGTATTAATGAGAAAAAAATTGTAGATTTTTTAAAAGTTATTATTTAATTATATACAGGCATAGATGGACAGGAAGATATGAAGCACATCTATGGGATAACAGCTGTAAAAGAGAGGGCCAAGCAAGAAAAGGGCGTCAAGGTAAAATGTTCTTTCAACCTGTAATTATTTTTTTTACCTTGTTACATTACATGTTTAATTTAGTAGAGTGGGTAAAAGACGAGGATAAATAGTAGCTAAACAATTTTTTTTTAATCTTTTGAGTCTTGATAGAAATATTTACTCAATGAATTTAAGCCTTATGCATTGTTGTGTATAATTTTTTTTACACTATCACATTAAGTTGATTTACAACAAATAAGTACTTTTCATAGAAAGCTTCATATGATTACCTGCAAAATAAATTGAACTAATGATGTTAAAAGAATTTACAGTATCAAAGAATGTAATATAAATTCTCAGGCGGTCGTTTGGTAGAGTGTATAAGAATAATGCAAATTATGGTGTGTTTGGTGTATTAAAAATAACATGAATTGCATAATTTCTAAAAATTTTTTTTTTTTTTTACAAAAATACCCTCCATAAATATGATGAAAAGGATTTAGAAATTTTTTTGAGTGATAATTGTATCTTTAATCATGCTAATGCATGCATTAGAATCCATTGCATTACTAATACCATAAATTTTGAGGTATTAGTAAGACACACCTTAATACATAATAGAGTGTATAACTAATGTTTGTATTAAGTCACATATTAGTTATACATAGGCTAAAAAAAATATACCAAACAAGGTACTAATAATATGCAAGATTAATACATGTATTATTCTTTTTAAAACACTCTATCAAAAGACCCCTTACTCAATTACTTGTACGGTTGTACTAGTATGAAATATTTCCTCCTATTTAGTTATTTTGAATGAACACAAAATTTAAGAAGAGAAGTCCTGGAGTCACGGTAAAATTGTCGCCATATAAATATATAATATATAAGTCACGAATTCGAATTATGAAAGTAGTCATGAATGTTTGTAGTAATAGAATACACTTTCTATATCACACTCGTAGATGAGTGATCCCTCCCCGTTCTTACCTGAATGCAGGAGTGCACTGAGTTGTGTTTCTGATAAAAAGAAAAATATGCATGCAATTGAAAAAATTAATGTGTTCAGAAATTCAGCAGGTTTTTTTTCTTTCTTTGAAAACAGGCTTTTATGATGATTGATTGATTGCTAGTATCTAAATGTACAACTTGTACTTTTTTTGTATTTTCTTCAAATTTTTACATCTGACTTGATCAGATGGGCCGCCATTTTGTTCATTTTTTCAGAGTACCTATGGGTTTTTGTTGTATTCTGCAATTTATTTTCTGACCAATTCTGGAAAATACTGATCTTATCAATCTGAAAAACAAAGGTTGTAAATTTTGTCCATTAGTTATTCATTTTCTTCATTGTGTATATATTTATCTGGTAGCATATTTTCAAAATTATCAGGTACATGCTCAGCTAGTCTAAAATCTGAACACTAGCTAGCTTCTAATACTCTCGAGTTTTTCTCTTGTCGCTTTTGTGACTTTTCCTTTTTTTTTATTTTTCTTTTTTCGAAATACTTGATAGCTTTGCTGGTGGGAGGTAACAAATATCTCGTGGAATTAGTTAATGTCGAGCAAGCTGACTCTAACCTATTGAACGTACCAATTATTTGTAACAAGTGAGACCGATAAATTGTATATAAGACGAGTAACAATTTTTCTCCATCCTAGGAAGATCAATAATGTTTTCACTTACCATTGACGTGACTCGAATCCTTAACCTATCAGTTGATGGTGGAGGTGCTCAACTACTTGAGCGAGCCTAACTTGTCTATATTATAACGGGTTAAATGCACTAATACTATGAATAATTTTTCACCATCAATGTATTTAAATTGAATCTTGAGAATTTAAATGAAGTACCCCGCCAATTTATATGGATTCACACACATTAGGCATAGAGGTGATATTATGATTCTGATAAATGTCGTCAAGGTGGACCTACAAATAGTAGATTTGACAGCTCTGTTACTAGTTGTTTACTAGCATGTTAGCACTTAGTACTTGACTAATTTAGAACTTGCAAACACACATGCCCTTTTTAATTTCACATTGTTAAAATAGTAGTCTCTTAGTTTAATTTATGTGACACCATTTGGTTAGACACAAAGTTAGGAAAGAAATTTTTTTCCTTTTGAAATTTGTAGTCAAAAACAAATTTCAGACATTTGTATAACAATAGATTATATCATTAAGGTTAAAAGAGAATTTTTAGAGTTAAGTTATTTTCAATTATAGACAAATTTCATTCTTTTTTGACAGTCTAAAAAGAAAGGTTGACAGATAAAGTGAGATAGAGGAGGGAGTAGTATGGAAAAAACTAATAAATTAATAAATAAAAACAATAATACATCTTAATAACTTACAAATTGTTTAAGTTCATAATCTTTCATGTGTCATAGTCAACTAAAAACATAGTGGGAACAACTTGGTCACCTTTTCCTTTGTCAAGGCAAGACATGTCACTATCCTTGCCAAAATCACATGTAGAAATTCAAATGTTTTAAGCTTTCTTCTCTATACGCATGCATCTTGCTTTTCTTTTTTTTCTTCTTCTATGTAACACTTTTTATGCAAAATTTTGACTAATTGCAAACTGATTTCTAATATGATTCTCTCACTTTTTCCCCCTTTAATTGGCATGGTTGCTTCTTGCTAAACTCAAAATTCTGGATCCGCTTTGCAGTTTACTTAGGTAAGTTGCCTCAATATTTACTTTTACTTTTTCCCGTGTTGTGGCACATCATTAAAATTTGGAATTTTAAAAATGAAATAGGTGGATATGACAGAGAGGACAAAGCAGCAAGATCTTATGACTTAGCAGCTCTAAAGTATTGGGGTGCAACAGCCACAACCAATTTCCCTGTAATATACTTACCATACACTTTGATCAAATTTATTTGTGAAGTTTTTATGGTCAGTTTATCGCACGAAAAATTACTTAATTATGGAAGGACGTTCGAGTTTTTAGTTTTAACCCGACTGATATATTATCCAGGCTTCAGATTATACCAAAGAAATAGAGGAAATGAAGCACATGACAAAGCAAGAATTCATCGCTTCCCTAAGAAGGTGCACGAGCTTTGTCCTCTACCCATTATCGTAATGTTACTTCTCTATAGTATCGATATTAATTCTCATAGAAATTTCGTTCGAATATCAGGAAAAGTAGTGGTTTCTCGCGAGGAGCTTCTATATATCGCGGTGTGACAAGGTTTGAATTCTCATTTTTCGTGTAATATCTAATCATGCATAGCTGGAATGAGCAAGATCAATGTTCGTCCCATTTCATGAACCGTGTTGATTGACTAATGATGAACTTTTGCAGGCATCATCAACAAGGTCGATGGCAAGCAAGAATAGGTCGTGTTGCAGGGAACAAGGATCTGTACTTAGGAACATTTGGTAACTATAATAGTTTCCGTTGATTCATTTCTCGGATTATCTATTGAAAAACAGGAATTAGCTATGAAGTTCACCGCTAATATGTCGCTAAATAGCTCATAGCTAATAGAACTTTCTGATAATCTGTCGTTGGATAGGATTAGCCACAGATTGTTGTTGTTTAATGACAGGAGTTGTCCATCGGTAATTTAGCCATTTTTCTATATTATTGCAGCTACAGAGGAGGAAGCAGCAGAAGCATATGACATAGCAGCAATTAAATTCAGGGGATTGAATGCAGTGACAAATTTCGAGATGAATCGGTACGACGTTGAGGCCATCATGAAAAGTTCACTCCCGATAGGCGGAGCAGCAAAACGCTTGAAGATCTCCCTTGAATCCGAGCAGAAACCATCGTTGAACGATAACTACCAGCAAACTCCACACAACAGTGTCAACAGCAGCAACAATAGTATCAATTTCGGGGCGATTTCCCCTGTTTCAGCTATCCCATGTGGACTGCCATTCGACGCGAACCAGCCCTTTTATCATCACAGCTTCTTTCCTCACCTCCCGTACTCGAGCAACGACGTTGGGGCTTCTGATCATACTTCTGGTACAATGCCATTGCTTCCATCACCTGCTGAGATCTTCATCTGGCCTCATCAATCCTATTAGATAGTGCGTTTAGCGTGCGCTGCAATTCGTTTAGGCTGATTAAAAATTAACCTCTTTGCGTTTGGATGACCTTATTTCTGACTTGCAAAAATGTGTTAGCGATGGCTATTAAATTAACATATATGTAGTAGGTGAAATTATTGTAAAGTATCTTTTCTTCAACAGTGATGCATGTTGATTAGGTACTTAGGCTGGGGGTGCGGGGTGGAGGGGTTATAGTTAGTGCAAACTCTTTGTGGGAAAATTTTGTTTTTCTTGCTTTCTCATATTATAGAGTTGCTATTGGTACAACATATTATTTTGTTGAATTTTGTGACATCTTATTGACAGCAAAGATGGCATATACCTGCCTTAACATTTTTGGGCAGAAAAATTGGAAAAAAATAGTTGACAATAAATTAACGTCTTTTAGATATATATGAGAGTCATGGTTGAAAAAAATTACGTAAAGTCGCGGTAGTTTGAAACTTTATAGCATTTTCTTGAAGGTACACTTATTATTTGTGCGAATGTTGTTTGATAGAGATATTGTATATATGTGGATACACTTATTAAGGGTTTGTTTGACCATGCGAGATGAAATCATGATATGAAGTTGAAATTTTGTTTGTAATGCAATTTAAACTTTTTATGTTGTATGTTTTTTCATTAACATAAAAACTTCATAAGTTGTGAAAACTATCAAAATTGTTTCAATTTTTTATACAATCTTATCAAATACCAACAATTTATAACAAAAATATAATACATTATCACAAAGTCATTATAAAAAGATACAACATTTATTGATTAAATTTTAGTTCAATAAAAAGTAAAATTGAGCATGAGTTATAGTGTACTATTTTTTAATATAATCCTCCCACATAGTACAGATAATCTCCTCACGTTGAGCTTGCATTTATCGATCAAATGACTGAGAAGATGAACCATAAATTTTATGTTGGTGAGAGTAATGGTTAGATGAGATATAAATGGTTTAAAGAATAATAATATGAACTATAAATTTTATTTACATATGAAATAAATGGTTGGTAGATATAAATGATGAGTTTTTTTTTGTTTTTTTACAAAATTTAAACTTGTGAGTCAATTTTTATATTTGAAAAATTTAAAATTATGATATGAAATTCCAAATCAAGCTTTTTGGAAAATTTAGGATTTCATCTCATGAAATGAAATTATGAGATGAAATCAGCGTTAAGTCGCATGTCCAAACATTGATTTCATCTCATGATTGTAAATCAAGAGATGAAATCGCATGTCCAAACGCCTACTAAATGTTATGTATTCCGCTATAGGGGTATTGTAATTATTTGTATACACATGAATATACTAATCATGTGTGCTAGTACAATGTGTTTCACTATTATTATGCGTGTAAATATAGTGTCTTCCATTACATTTTAAACTTAAAAATACTGCTATTCTTTGTAAGTAAGCAAAATCTCGGTATTTTTTTTGCAATTCTTGGAGCTAATAAAGCTATTTACGAAATTTTCTTTACATTTTAGCTTTTTTGATTTTTTTGTTTACTTCATTTGAAATTTTTTATTTGGTTATGAAAATTTCAAATTTAATTGGAAGTTGTGAAAATTTTTGTTTGGTCATGAAAATTTTAAATTCAGTTTGAAGTTGTATTTCAAATTTGAAAACAACTTATAACCTGTTTTTCAGCTCACTTTTCACTTTTAAATTATATTTAAATATATTTATCAAACATTAACATCATTCTAAATATTCTTTGTAAAAAATATAATTAAGCATAACTTCATCTTCAACTTTAACTCCGAACCAAAGATAGAAAGGATTACTAGCTGATATATAGAGTCAAGAAAAAATAGCTGGCTAGCCTAGTTGACAATTGACATTCTAATGAGATTTGATTTTGAATTTTCTCCGTTGAATTAATTAGTTTTGGTGGTTGCATGCTATCCATTACTATTTCATGAGTTCCAATTTAAGTGGTACTCCTATCATTTTATTTATCATAAATTTTTTTAAAAGAGTAGTACTTTTGAAAATATCATCATCATCATACCCAGTGTATTTCCATCAGGTGGGGTCTAGGGGGGGTAAAGTGTACGCAGTCCATATCACTACCTCAGATGAGGTAGAGAGGCTGTTTCCGATAAAACATTAAACATTTATGTGGTGATGAATTATTTCATTAAGATTAAATGATTAAGAATATTAAGTTAAGTTGTTTCTAATAAAAAAAATAACATTTTTTTAGAAACGAACTATAAAGAAAAGTCTGTCACATAAATTGACAAGAGAGAGTATTTGTTAAGGTCTATAGCAGTAAAGAAGAGAGGGTGGCCGTTTGCGCAAATTCGTCAAGGTAAATATTTATCAGCCCCAAGTATTTATACCAAATTGTCTCAACGTGTCAATGATTAAATGGTTTAATGTAGTGAAAATTAGTTATGCATTAATTAATCATGATTATAATGAAAACTATGCACAACAAAAGTATTCCAAAAAATCTGATTTTATGAGTAATACACAAACATATACAAGCATGCATGATTGAGAAATACCTTTCGAAGCATGAACCTATATCCTCTAGCAAATCAATCTCCAATTCCACGATCTGATCTGTAGTGATCCTTGGATAATTGCTGAACTCTTTTAATTCTTGTATGGGCAATTGTGCGGTAAACTTGTCCCTTTCTAGCTCAGAAGACATATAGCCATTTTCTTTGAAAAAAATTATTTTGAGTGAGGTACAACCAACAATAATTGTATGAGGGCATTGTATATTTGACAAGTGTTTATGTGGGTCCCACCGTGTCAGCATTCACTCCCCCTCTTTTCCTCTAATTCCTTTTGTTCCACTTTTGTATTTGTTTTTTTTAATTATTTATTTATCTTTTTTTCTTCTTCTTACCAACACTTCTATTATATCTCAACACCCTCTCTCTGTAACTTGTATTTTCACTGCTCCTTTTTATTATCATGTCTTTCATGGGGGAATTTTAGTAGCTCACTAGGTTGCCTACTTAAATTTTCACATTATTGATGAAGACTTGATTCTTCACCTTATAATTTTCTTCTCATTTCTTCTTCTCCTACCTCAATTTTTATTTTTATTTTTAAAAAAGGACCTTCCATTGTAGAAAAAAAAAAGGATGGATATCACTATTCTTTTTTTTTTCCTACCTTCCTTTATTCATACTCCATTGTGCTTTTACAAATTCAGTTGGTTGTTTCTTAATTTCTCATTAATCTTGTTCCTAAGAGTGTTTAATTATGGTAGCGTATAATATTAAGAATTTTAATTTGATAATTTTAATATTTAAAATATTATATTATTATCACATTAAATTAATTTAGCATACTTCAATATTTTAAGTTTGATTTCGACAAATGCATTATGATAACTAAGTCGGTTACCATAATTTGTTTAACTTTAACTTATATAGATTAGAGAAATATAATTTTTACTTTTAAAAAGTTAACTCTATTATATCCTATTAACAATTTATTAGTACATAAATATTCAAGGAAAGCAAAAGTAATTTTCAAGATGTGATTAAATAAGATTTGATCTGTGTTAGTATTATTTTATTATTTAATTTATAAATATTTATTAGTTTTGATAAAATATATGCTCACATTGTAAGTCTTTAATATTCTCTAATCAATTAATTAATTTAAGAATTTAGAGATTTGTTAGCTTGTATTTGTTTACAAAATATTATTATTTGTACAATAACATAATGTGTATTGTTTTAATATGTATTTAAATATTTTGTCACAATATTCAATATTTTTGGTGCTTTTTGAAAATATCAAATATCCCACATACGATTAATTTTTAAAAAAATACATATTAAATATCATTCCAAATATGTAGTATCATAGTTGTGAAGTCAAAATTTACGATTTTGCTAGTACAATTCGATATAAACCGAACACACTTATTTGTACCCCTCAATTAACAATAATTAATCCTTATATCCCAGAAAAAGATAATTGAATGTCTGAAAATTTTCATTTCACATCCCAATAAATTATACCAAATTCTAAGAAAATGAAAAAGTCTATCAAAATTTAAAAAAAAAAAGAAAAAAAAAGGAAAGAAGCGAACAAAGAAATGCAAAAGTGGAACAAAGGGAAATTAGAGGAAATGAAGGGGAGTGGGTGCTAGTGCTGACATGGTGGGACCCATAGAAACACTTGTCACTTAGACACAATGCCCTCATACGATTATTGTTGGTTCTATCTAAGGGTGGCAATGGAACCGGGCTAGCCCGTTCCGATCCGATTCTGGTAGGCCCGGTTGGTGACCGGTACCAGTACCTACCGATACACGGACCGATGCGGAAGGGCCATTTTGTCCGGTTCCGATTCGATTAACGGTAATATTTTTTTAAAAAAAAAAAAAATTTAAAAATAATTTTTTAGCCGTTGGGAGCCGTTGGTGGGGCCCCCAACAGCTAGTTCCAGCCCCCCTCCCCCAGCTTCCCCTAGCCCCCCCACCTCATATTTTCCTATAAATACCCACTGTTCCCCCTAATTTTTTCACAAATTCTCAAAAACTCTCTATTACTAATCACTCTCAAATACTCTCTATAATATTGCGTATTTTGTTAATTGAAGGGATTTTTTTTAAAGCAAGCTTCAATTGTCATCTCTCAATTTCGGCTTTTTGGTTATATAAGTCTGCTTTTACGCAGACGTTCGGTACATTCGTTCCAACTTTCATCTGTTTATTTGTTTAATTACTATTACTTTTTCATTATATTTACATTGTTTGTTTTTATATTTTTTTATTTCTTTTTTTAATATTAAAATATGGATGCAGGTAAAAAAGGTAGTGGTAAGAAAACATTTGTTAGTCAGGTTAAAAAAATTTGGGGTAAAAAAGATAAAGGTGCTAGTTGTAGTAGAGGCGGTGGTGGAGGTAGTTCTAAATCGTTGCCACCTAGATTTAGAATTAATAACGATGATTTTAATCAGTTTGATGATACTTCTTTTGAACGTCCTTGTACTATTGATGTTGCTTCCGGTAATGTAGTAGACCATGAGTCCTTAGATAGATGTTTTGATACTTATTTTGAAGACGTAGAGGAAGAGGAAGATGTAGAAGAACAAGAGTTAGAAGATACCCCTACCCCTACTAGTCCGGCTACGAAATTACCGGAACAAGATGAAGTAGGAAATTTACCTACGTTTACTAGAGTAGGAAAGAGCAAACGTCCTAAGAGATCACTAGTTTGGAAATTTATGATCCAAAATAAGGAGAAAACTACTGCAATTTGCAATAAATGTAAGAGAGTGATGAAACATTTGACTGGGGGATCGCATGGTGGGACAGGAATGCTAACTAGACATTTGAGAGATTGTGTTCCTGAATTTGTTAGTCTAGAAGCTATCGCTAAGGCTAAAAAAAATGCTAAACCCTTGCTCGATACTAACCAATCTGTCGGAGGTTCTAACATGGTCCAGAATATTTTAGATTATAGTAACCCGGCTGGCCCAAGCACATCACTCACATATAGTCAGGATAGGGATCGTGAAGAATTAGCTAAAATGATTGCGGTTTGTGGTTTGCCTTTTAATTTTGGTGAACATCCCGGTTTTATTCATTATATTCGAGTGGTGTATAATCCTGATTTTCGTAGTTTTTCAAGAAATACAATTAAAGCTGATATTTTTAAATATCAACGTGAACATTGTCATTTTCTTCGTTGCTACTTTTATTATTTTGATGGTAAATTATCTATCACTTCTGATATGGGTGTAAGTCCTAATGGTAATGAATATTTTACTGTTACTGCTCATTGGATTGATCATGAATGGAACATGTAAAAAAAAATTATAGGTTATAAATATGTTGAAGAGAGGAAAACTGGTAGTTATATTGCTTCTTTGACAGGAGAGATTTTACGTTATTTTGGTCTTTGTGATATGATATTGGGTGTCACATTAGATAATGCTTCTGCTAATTTAAAAGCTATTGAATTTTTAAAATTCAGACTTTATCCAATTGATGATGATGTTTTTCATGTTAAGTGTAATGCACATATTTATAATTTAATAGTGATGGATGGTATTAATGTATTTTCTGATTCTTGTGTTAGAATTCGAGCTGCTTGTGCATGGGTTTTTAAAGCTAAAATAAGGTCTAGAATTATAGAATTTGAAAAAACTTGTGCTTTATTTGAAATGCCGTTTAGAAAAATTCCAAAAGAAGTGACTACTAGATGGAATTCTTTATTTAAAATGCTTATTGTTGCTATTGAGTATCACCTACCTTTACAAATGCTTTATAATAAACATCAATCGCATCGGAGCTTTAAAATCACCGACAAGGATTGGAAAGAATGCGAAGAACTTATTAACTTTCTGAGAACTTTTTACAGTGCTACAAATATTATATCTGGTCAATATTATCCTACTATTTCTTCAGCTTTAGTAAATGTTTGTGTTATTTCATTTGAATTTGTTAAATATAAAGATCGTGAACATTTTAAACTTGTGGTTTCATATATGATTGTCAAATTTAAAAAATATTTTTTTCCTATTCCTCAATTATTTTTGACTTCTACTTTGTTCAACCCAACGTACAAAGAACATGGTGTTAAAAAATGATTGAAAAAATTTATAAAAATTTAGAAATTACAAGTGATGAAGTTCCATCTGTTGAATCATGTAAATATAGTGTATTAACTAAAGCTAGACATTTGTATGACATTTATAGAGAGAAGCTACTAAATGATGAACCGTCTGAACCTCCATGTCGTAGGGCTAGATTTAATGATTTTGATGAAATTATGGATGAAGAACTTGGTCTTGATTCTTCTAACAATAATGATTTTGATCAATATATTAATCAGGCACGGGAAAATATTAGGGATGAAAATGGAGATCCTCAACTTTTAACTTGGTGGAAGAACCGGACAGAACAATTTCCATATCTTTCAAGGGTGGTTCGGGATGTGCTAGCTATGCAAGCATCTTCAGTAGCTTCGGAGCAAGGTTTCAGCGCAGGGAGATTTTTCATTGGAGACCATAGATATTCGTTAACAAAAGATAGTTTGAAAATATCAGTGTTGTTCAGAGATTGGATCAACGCCGAACGAAGGAATGCTGGACTACCAAATTTATCGTATCAAGCCGAAGTAGAAATAGATGAAGCACTTGGAGATAATAGTGATGATGGCATGGAAGTAATGGATGAAGAAAACCAAATACCAATTCCGGATCATGTTTCCAAGGAATTGGTAGATAAATTACGAAAAGCATACTTTCGAAATTATAGATATTAATATAATAATCGAGACTTAGTTGAAACAGAATCCTTCCTAGAAGGTGGCTGCGTATATTAGGTGCTCTTCTAATATTTGTAATACATGTATACTTCTTTATTGATTTGAATAAAATTATAGGTTATTCACCTTCATTTTCTTTTTAAAGTTGTCCTTTATTTAAACTTTAAGAATTCAAAAAAATAATAATTAAACTTTAACTTATAAATTTAAATTTAAACTTTAAACTTTAAAATTTAAATTTAAATTTGAAAGTTGAAAATTTACATTTTAACTTTAAAAAAAAATCAAAGTTTTCAAAGTTGAAAATTTAAACGTAAACTTTAAATTTGAAAATTAAAGTTTTCAAAAAAATGTTTTAAAACTTAATAAAATTTGAAAACTAATTTAAATTCAAACAAAAAAACAATTATTAAATTTTTATTTTTATTTTTTCTGATTTTGAATTTAAATTAAAAGTTTAAAATAAAAAAAAACCCGGGTGGAAACGGAAACCGGACCGGAATCCGGACCGGTTCGGACAAAGGGGACTTGACCGGGCAGCCCGGTCCGGTAGGCCCGGTCCGGTCCGTTGCCAGTCTTAGTTCTATCTCATTCAAAATAAATTTTTTTTCACGTTCTTGCGTCTAAAATCTAGACAAATCGTACTTAATTTCTTTTCCACCAAAAAATAAAATTTCTGAGCTTTAATTAATTATATCACAAAATTAATTACTGAAACTCCTTGTAAATAATTCGACATATGACATGAACAGTTCTTACTATAATAAGCCTTTATTCTTACTCTTTATCAATTTGAGTCCCTTTCTTGGCCCCTCTTTGGATTTGATGAACTTCGTTATCTGTCTCTAAGTGACCAAGTCCTATCTTTGTTTACTTAAGGAAATCAGTAGTCTCAACTAAGATTGTCTGTCGGATCGGTATGTATCGATATCGGATCCTTTCCGTATCGGTTCGATCGGTATTGGTACGGTACGGTACGGTACGGAGTTCACCGGTACCCGAATCGAAATGGTACCTGTTTTCATACCGGTATTTCGCTACCAATCCATACCAGTGTGTACTGGTTTCGGTCCGGTATCCATTCCGATCAAACCAATTTTTTTTAAATGTTTAACGGCTACTAGCCATTGGGGACCGTTGGCAATGGCTAGTGGCCCCCCCAATAACTAGTTTGACCCCCAGCCGTCCCCCTCCCCCTAAAATTCCTATAAATATCCCCCACCCCTTCACATTTTTATTCACTCTCATTTCAAGTCAACTCTCATTCTCTCTCAATTCTCAATATCTAATATTCTAATTATTGTTATTATTTTACAATTGAAGTATAATTTGGTGAATTTTGGAGGAGCAATCTTCTTCAAGTTTCGGTTATCGTCTGCTTTTACGGTAGATGTTTGGTACATTCGTTTCATTGTCTAATATTTTAATTTATTTTTCGTGTGTATTAGTTATGATTTGTTTATATTAATTTGCTAATTTCATATTTTATTTCATTATATTATGGATTCTTCTAAAAACAATCTAGTAAAAAAATTATTGCACAAAAAGCTAAAGGTTTCATGAAATTTGGTAGTAAATAAAGTAAAGGTTCTTCTAGTTCTTCTCGCTTGCCTGAAATTAGATTTAATACGGATGATTTTACGCATGTTAATGAAACTATTTTTATGCATGTCCAACCTGGTGTCATAGAAATTAATATCAATACTCCTAATCCTAATGAAGTTTTAGAGAGAATGTTTAATGATTTTGAAGATGAATTAGATGAAGAAGTAGAATTACATGTGGATGATGGTTTAGATGATACACCGACTAGTCTCGCTCCCGCCTTCGCTAGTGTCGAAGCTCCAACTCAGGATAATCCTCAGGTTGGAGCTAGTCGTCCCCCTATTCCTCCTGTTAGGGGTAAGACCATTACACAACGTCCTTTAAAATCAGATGTGTGAATTTTTTTTTATTTGAATGATGAAAAAACTGTTTCTACGTGTGGTCTTTGTAAACAAAATTTTAAATATATATCTGGTGGGATTGGAGGTTCAATTGCGGGGTTTAGAACCCATTTGATTAGGAAACATCCGAGAGAATGGAATGCACATTTAGCTAGTAAAACAACCAGTTCTAGCACTGGACCATCCGTTGTCGGGTCAAACATGGTTCAAAGTGACCTAAACACTTCAAATCCTGCTGGTCCAGTTACACAACGATCCTATAATAAGGATCGTGATCGTGAAAATTTTGCTAAAATGATTGCTGTTTGTGGTTTATCTTTTAATTTTGGAGAGAATCTGGATTTTATAACATATATTCGGGATACATATAATCCCAGTTTTAAAGGTTTTTCAAGAAGTATGGTAAAAGGAGATATTTTTGAATTTCAAACACAACATATGCAATTTCTTCGTAGTTATTTTTACTTGATGGATAATACGGTTTCTGTTACCACTGATATGGGTCATAGTAATAACGGTTTTGATTATTTAACAGTTACTGTACATTGGGTTGATTATAATTGAAAAATGCAAAACAGAATTATAGATTATAAAATTTGTGAACAAAAGAAAATCGATTTTTATATTGCTTCTATTGTAGGTCGTGTTTTAGAATTTTATGGTCTTGCTGATAAAGTGACTAGTATTACTTTAGATAATGCTTCTGCTAATTTAAATGCTATGTCTTTGCTAGAAACTAGACTTTGTCCACTTATTCCTTATGCTTTTCATGTTAGATGTGCTGTACATATAATAAATTTAGTTGTGAAGGATGATATTAAATTATTTGATAATAGTTGTGATAAAGTTGAAAATATTGTGTTTTGAATTTTTCATACGCATAATAGTAGTAGAATTAGACATTATAAAGAATTTTGTAGTGGTTGTGAACTTCCATATTGAAAAATTTCAAAACATGTTAAAACTAGATGGAGGTTTTTTTTGTGAAATGATTGAAATTGCTTATAAATATAGACAACCTATTACTATGACGTTCAATTCACATAATGCTTATCCTACTCATCAACTCAATGAAGATCATTGGACTAAAATGAATGAACTTAGAAAATTTTTGAAATCGTTTTATGATGCTACAAACGTTTTTTCTGAAATGTATTATCCTACTATTACTGAAGTTTTATTACATATATGGGGTATTTCATGCACTTTTGCTAAGTATAAAATAAATGAATATTTTACGGTTTCTATTGTAGCTATAATTGAAAAATTCAAAAAGTATTTTTTTTCCTATCCCCCAAATTTATTTAACTGCTCTTGTTTTAAATCCGAAATATAAAGAACATGGTAAAAAAGCTATGGTTAGAGGCATTTATCATAATTTAGATACTCAATCAAATGAAAGTCCGGATTTGATAACTTGTCAAGATAGCATTAACACTTATGCGAAGGAATTCTATGAAAAATATTACAACTTGGATATTATTGATCTTCCTCAACCGTCTAGCTCTCCAACAAAAGTCCATGATTTAGCAAAACCATCACTTGGTACTGATTCTTCTAATAAATGTGAATTTGTTAAATATCTTGAACACGGTACGGATAGTATTATGGATAAAGACGTCCCACAACTATTGAATTATGGAGTGCTCGTGGCTAACAATTTCCAAAACTTAGCAAAATGGTGAAGGTCGTACTAGCTATTCAAAGATCATCAGTTCCTTCGGAGCAAGCATTCAGTGCGGCAAGATTTCATATCGGAGACCATAGATGTTCATTAGCAGAAGACAGTTTGGAGGTATCAGTGTTTTTTAGAGATTGGATCAATGCCGAGCGAAGAAATAAAGGACTTCCAAAGTTATCTAAATTACAAGAAGATTACATAAATGTAGTTTGTAATAGTCACAACAACGTTGAAGTTGAAGAAACTCAACAAGGTATACCAAGACTGGAGATTGATAATGTTCAAAGTTTAGAAGAGTTGGAACAAAATTTTATAGGACTATACAAATATTAGTATTACATTCGTGGCGTAGTTGAAACAGAACTCTTCCTAGAAGGTGGCTGCGTAAATTAGGCGCTCTACTTATAGTTGTAAATTGTAATACTGATTTGAAATTTTGAATAAATTGACCTGGTTTTTTTATGTTTAATCGTTGTTTTATACTTTTATTTAATATCTTTCTTTTAATTTGAGTTTTTATATTACTAACTTAGAAACTTAAAAAAAAACATAAAATTAAAAACTTATAACTTCTAAATTGAAAAACTTTAAAAAATAAAATACTTTAACAAACTAATAATTTTAAAATATATAACTTCAAAAAATATAAACTTCAAAAATTATAACTTATAAATTGAAAAACTTAAAAAAAACAAAATACTTTAACAAATTAATAATCTTCAAATATATAACTTTAAAAAATATAAACTTAAAAACTTATAACTTATAAATTGAAAAACTTAAAAAAACAAAAAACAAAAAATAAACTAATAAACTTCAAATATATATAACTTCGAAAACTATAAACTTATAAACTTAATATTTTTTTCGTATGAAATTTAAATTTTAAAATAATTTAACTTAATTTTTTTTTTTTTTATAAAAAATATGACTGATCACTGCCGGAATCCGATCTGGTCTGTACCGGTCCGTTCTGGTACCAACTGATCTAAGGCGTATTTATATGCCTTAGTGTGGACTTTAACCCATGTTTACCTTAGTTTTGAGAACAATACGTATGTATTTCGTATGGTTTTGATGGAATATGTGATGTTGTGCTAACCAATGTGATTAGACCCTTGTAGGTGGACTTTGCGACTATTTGGAACGTTTTTGGCATTGAACGCGAGGATTGAAGAAGCTAAGAGCAAAGGATATTGAAGATAAGAGGCAAGCCAAAGAGTTGAACTTGAAGAATCATGCCAAATCCGCAAAGAAAAGTCGACGAAAGAATTGTGCAAAATTTTGTTCTGAGAGGCAGCAATGGGGCACGACTCAGGGCCTGCCAGGACGCCTGGGTCACATCTTTGCAGAGGCAAAATTCGCCTAAGTGCCAGGCGCGCCCAAGGGCGTGCCGGGCCACTTTTTGGCTAATTTTTGCCTCGAAAATCACTCTATAAATAGGGCTTTTGAGTTATTGTATCACATTCCATCTTGACTAGGCTACTTTGGGTGTTTTTGCGCATTGAAATTAGGTTTCATTCCTCATCTTTTCAGTTTTTATTTATTTTTAAGGTATTTTATTACTTTTGGATGTTAATTGACATTATGAGTGGCTAAAATCCCTCTTTCTTGGGGTTAAGGCCAAGAACATGAATCTCTTGGGTTAATTTTAGTGGTTTTTGCTGAAGTTTATCATAAATTGGTTATTCATATATTCTAAATTTTACTATTTTGTTGCTTGATCACCATTGAAATACATTCCTTGTCTTGAAGTGAGCTCGAGAGAGAAACTAAGAGATAGAACGTGGAATATAAGAGGTGTGATCTTTCTCGGGGAAGGAATTCCAAGGGATTGACATGTGGTTAGGACCGAGAGGTACCTAATCCGCCACGCTTGGTCAATTACGAGAAGAAAGCTGAAATGCATTAGAATTGGTTAAACTTATCACCGCTCCCCGACGTAGTTAGGTTTCCAATTTCTAGTAGAAGATTATAGTTTGGAGACGAATATAATTATAAAGTTAACCTCGGGATCTATAACCAAGATAAACAACTCAAATTGCTTAAACCAATAACAATTATGCTCAAGAGATGACGTTTGGAGTGCCTTAGCCCTGGGAATTAACTTTTTATTGATTTTTCAAGCATATTTGCGAAAACTAAAGTTACGGTAGCGAAGATAGGAGTTCATAGTCCGCAATCATTAAATTTTAGTACCAAATCCCCATCCCTTTTCGCAACACTAGTTTTAATTACTGTTTGACGTCTAGAATTGATTTCTGTTGACGAAAGTCCCTTGGGTTCGATATTCGGCTCTTTTAAAGGAGCCATTTTATTACCTGAATGATCACGTACACTTGCGTGTATAGCTGGGTCGCAACAAGTTTTTGGCACCGTTGTCGGGGATTTTCAAATAGATAGATTTCAATTATTGATGTTTGTACTTTAATTTTCAGCTGAGTGTTGACAACTTGATCTTAGTTGTTCTATTTTGCAGGCTTACTTCATCGGAACACTGGTAAGGAACAAATATTTGGTAGCCCCGCAGTCTGAACCTGAAAGATATTTCAATAGATTGAGGACACAGGCTGCAGATTACCCAATCCCGCAAGTCGAACTGGATGGCGAAGGCATACGGAGTAATCCCGTAAGAATTGAAGAACCAGTTGCGGAGAGACGTGAGCCGGAAGTAATGGCAACTAGAATAGTTCGCGATGTGGCAATACCACTCGCCACTAATATGACCTCCAGTATTCTCAAACCGGCGGCTGAAGGTAGATTTGAGCTTAAACAGAATATGGTGCAACTCTTGCACTCAAGTGGACAGTTTACAGGTCTTGCTCATGAGGACCCGCAGAGGCATATCCGTAATTTTTTGGAGATCAGTGACACATATATTCCTGCGGGTGTGTCTTCGGATTATGTGAGACTTACTTTGTTCCCCTTTTCTCTGTTGGGGGAAGCAAGGAGGTAGTTAGAAGCAGATCAAGCTAATTCTATCACTACTTGGGATGATCTTGCTCGAAAATTCTTGATAAGGTTCGTTTCGTCTGGAAAGACAGCAAAGCTGAGGAGTAAGATATTGAGTTTTAGACAGAGAGATGATGAGAATTTGTACCAAGCTTGGAATCGATTCAAATCCATGTTGAGGGATTGTCCTCATCACCACCAAGCTAATGAAGTGTTGGTGCATACTTTCATTGAGGCTCTCGACCCCAACACTAAAATTCTACTTGATTCAGCTGCAGGTGGACAAGCTTTAGAGAAGACTTCTGATGAATTATATGCTTTGTTGAATCATATTTCACAGGAAAATCCAGACTGGCATAGTGATAATTCAAGGAATTCTACAAAGAAGGTTGCTGGGAAACTAGATGTGGATGCAGTCACGACATTATCTACCCAAATTTCAGCTATGCAAAACATGATGAACAATCACTTCATTAGTTTGAATTTAGGGCAGCAACAAGCTCCTGTAAATGCAGTACAACAACTGGTCTCTGTAATGTGTAGTGTATGTGGAAACGGGGATCATACCAGCGAGTTGTGCAGTGCAAATTTGGATTTCATAAATTTTATTGGTAATGCCCAAAGAGGAGCTGGAGCCCAGAATTACGGAAATACTTATAATGCTGGGTGGAAAAATCACCCGAACTTATCTTGGGGAGGTAATCAAAATCAATATATGCCTCAAGGATATGCACCACAGTACAACCAACAGCAAGGTCAAGGAAATCAAGTGGGTGCTAAGCCTGGAGATATGAGCGTGGAGGATATGTTAAAACAGATTATGGCAGAGCAAGCTAAGCTGGCTGCAGATGTGAGGAACAATCAGTTGGCTACTCAGAATTTGGAGAAGCAAATTGTCCAGTTAGCTAATGCACAAAATACAAGGCCCCAAGGAGGTCTTCCAGGTGATACCGAGCCTAATCCAAAGTAGGTGAATGCTATTGTTACTCGTAGTGGTAAGCAGTTAGAGGATATGGTTGCACCAGCGAAAGAATTGGAGCCGAAAGTAGTGGTGATTGAAGACAAACAAGTGGAGTCTACCAAAAGTTCCAAAGATGATAAAATGATACATAGTGTAAAGTTGCCTCCGCCTTTTCCTCAGAAGTTCAAGAAGAACAAGGAAGATGAATGATTTGGTAAGTTCATTGAACTACTTAAACAAGTGCACATTAATTTGCCTCTTATGAATATCTTGCAGGGTATTCCAAAGTATGCCAAGTTTGTGAAAGATATTGTGGCGAACAAGAGTAGATTGACAGAGTATGCCACAGTTACACTGACTGAGGAGTGTAGTTCTCGCATTCAAAACCGGTTACCTACCAAGCTGAAGGATCCTGGAAGCTTCACGGTGAAAATTACTCTGGGAGATCGTGTCTGCGCTGGTGGATTGTGTGATTTGGGGGCCAGTATAAATCTAATGCCCACTTCGATTTTCAAGGAGTTGGGTTTAGGTCGTCCTAAGCCCACTACTATTTTTTTGCAGCTTACAGATTGATCCGTGACTACTGATGGTATTATTGAGGATGTTCTGGTTCAAGTAGGTTCATTGATATTTCCGATTGATTTTGTGGTGCTAAATTTTGAGCCTAACCCGGAAGTCCCATTTATTTTGGGGCGTCCGTTTCTGGCCACAAGAGGTGCAATCATTAATGTAGCAGCCGGGAAACTAACTATGCGAGCTCATGATAAGGTTGAGGTCTTTGATGTATATAGGGCTTTGAAGCTACAAGAAATTTATGAGAACTTGTCAGCTATTACAGCTATAGATTTGGCGGTTGAAAGCATCCACACTTTGTCTACAGATCCGTTGGAAAAAGTTTTGATGGGGCAAAATGTTTTTGGTGATGCGGAAGCTAGTGAAATGGTGCAGGTTCTTGATCTTATGGGTATCTATGCTAAAGAGGGTAGATGGGAACCTTTAAATCGTCCACTCGGTCCTCCAACCAAGCCATCAATTGAGGAGGCACCGAAGCTTGAATTGAAAGAACTTCCATCTAATCTTCAATATGCTTTCTTAGGTGACAATGAGACCCTTCCTATTATTCTTGCAGCAAATTTGTCAAAGGAACAAGTTAATGCGGCATTGTTGATACTCAAACGAAGAAAGAAGGCTATTGGTTGGTAGATGTCTGACATCCATGGTATGAATCCGGGTTTATGCATGCATAAAATTTACATGGAGGAAGGGCATAAGCCGAGTGTGCAACACCAACGATGCTTGAATTCGGTGATGAAAGAAGTAGTAAGGAAAGAGGTAATTAAGTGGTTAGATTCGGGAATTGTTTACCCTATCTCTGATAGTACGTGGGTGAGCCCAGTACAATGTGTTCCAAAAAAGGGTGGTATGACGGTGATCACGAATGATAATAATGAGTTGATTCCTACAGGAACTGTGACTGGGTGGCGTATTTGCATGGATTACCGAAAACTCAATGATGCTACGAGGAAAGACCATTGTCCAATCCCTTTTATTGATCAGATGTTGGATCGTTTAGCCGGACAGAAATATTATTGCTTTCTTGATGGGTATTCCGGATACAATCAAATTGCTATAGATCCTCAAGATCAGGAGAAGACCACATTCACATGTCCTTACGACACATACGCTTTCAAGCGTATGCCATTTGGATTGTGTAATGCACCGGCTACCTTTCAGCGATGCATGATGGCTATTTTCTATGACATAGTGGAGGAGTTAGTAGAGATTTTTATGGATGATTTTTCAGTCTTTGGTAACTCTTTCGAGGTATGCTTGCAAAACCTTGATAGAGTCCTTGCTCGGTGTGAAGAAACTAATCTTGTTCTCAATTGGGAGAAGTGTCATTTTCTTGTGACAGAAGGTATAGTTCTTGGGCATAAAGTGTCAAAGCAGGGGCTCGAAGTTGATAGGGCAAAGATTGAAGTTATTGAAAAATTACCTCCACCTGTATCGGTGAAAGGGGTTCGTAGTTTCTTGGGACATGCTGGGTTTTACAAAAAGTTTATTCAAGATTTCTCCAAAATTGCACGTCCCATGTGCACGCTCTTGGAAAAAGATGTGAAATTTGTATTTTGTGAATTATGTGTGAAGGCATTTGAAGTTTTGAAGAAGAAGTTGGTAGAGGCACCTATACTTATTGCTCCCGGCTGGGCTTTACCATTTGAGCTCATGTGTGACGCAAGTAATGTTGCAGTGGGAGCAGTTCTTGGTCAGCGTAAGAATAAGATATTTCACTCTATTTATTATGCGAGCAAGACCCTCGATGAAATCCAAGTAAATTACACGGTGACTGAAAAAGAGATGCTAGCGTTGGTGTACACATTTGATAAATTTAGATCATATTTGGTGGGCACGAGCGTCATTGTATACACAGATCATGCTACAAAATGGTATTTGTTCAATAAAAAGGATTCTAAGCCGCGGTTGATTAGATGGATCTTATTGTTACAAGAGTTTGACTTAGAGATTAAAGATAGAAAGGGGACAGAAAATCAAATTGCTGACCATCTTTCTAAACTTGAAATCTCAACACATGTAGTGGATAATGGGCGTATTTGTGAGGAATTTCCAGATGAGAAATTGTTAGTTTTGGGAGTTGATGAGTTGCCATGGTATGCAGACATTGTGAATCTATTGGTAAGTGGGCTATTTCCTCCTGATTCGAGCCCTCAACAAAAGAAGAAGCTGTCATATGAGACACATTCCTATATTTGGGATGAGCCTTATTTATTCAAGCAATGGCTTGATCAAGTAGTACAAAGATGCATTCCGAATGCAGAGGTGAAACAAATGTTAGAGAAATACCATGCATCACCTTATGGTGGTCATCATGGGGGTGAACGCACAACCCAAAAAATTCTGCAATCAGGTTTCTTCTGGCCTTCTATATTTAAAGATGCTCATGCATTTGTGAAGAGTTGTGATCAATGTCAACGTATGGGGACGATTGCAAAGCGACATGAGATGCCTCTTAACAACATCCTAGAAGTTGAAATCTTTGATGTATGGGGGATAGATTTTATGGGCCCTTTCCCGATGTCTAATGGAAATCAATACATACTTGTAGCAGTGGATTATGTGTCTAAGTGGGTAGAGGCTGCAGCTCTCCTTACAAATGATTCCAAGGTTGTAGTAAAGTTCCTTCAAAAACACATTTTCACAAGATTCGGAACTCCAAGAGCTATTATTAGCGATGGAGGTTCACACTTCATCAACTATTGGGTGAAGAGTGTGGTGGCAAAGTATGGTGTGAGACATAAGGTCTCAATAGCGTATCATCCCCAAACAAGTGTCCAAGTGGAGGTGTGTAATCGCGAGATAAAACAAATCTTGCAAGAGACGGTGAATACTCAGAGGAAAGATTGGTCACTCAAGCTGGATGATGCTCTTTGGGCTTATTGAACGGCGTATAAGAATCCTATAGGGACTTCTCCCTATCATCTGGTCTTTGGGAAAGCATGTCACCTCCCCGTTGAGCTTGAGCACCGAGCATATTGGGCGGTAAGGAAGTTGAATCTAGATTCGTGGTTGGCTGATAACAGGAGGTTGTTGCAACTCTATGAGTTGGATGAATTTCGTTTCCATGCATATGAAAATGCGAAAATCTACAAGGAGAAAACGAAGCGATGGCATGACAAACATATTCTCCCCCGTACTTTTGAGCTAGGACAGTTGGTACTTTTGTTTAACTCAAGACTTAGGTTGTTTTCGGGCAAGCTAAGATCTAAGTGGAGTGGGCCTTTTGAGGTAAGTCGCACAACGCCTTATGGTGCGGTGGAAATTTTGAACAAAGCAGATGGTACGAGATTTATGGTAAATGGCCAGAGATTGAAGCATTATTTTGGTGAAGAAGAGAAGCAGAAGGAGGACGTGCTTCACCTTGATAATAATTGAGCTAAGGATGGTCGAGCCTCGACATTAAACCAGGAGCTACATGGGAGGCAACCCATGAATGTGTTGTAATAGTTAGGATTTATAAAGTAAAAATACAAAAAGAGGAGTCGTGCCCCGACCAAAACTAAGGTGCTTGATGGGAGGCAACCCATCTCTTTTAAAAATTTTCTTTTCTAACTTAGTTCTAGGATCTTGTGTTTATTCAGAGGCACGGAGCATTTTCACATGAAAATCCACAAGAAAAAGGTTAAATTGGTGGATAGATGATTATTTGAAGGTGCCGGGCAGGTAGGACATGTTTTAGAGCAAAGTTTTGAGTCTTGGGACTTGTAAAAGCCCCAAGATTATGTGAAAAATGCAGAAAATCACTTGGGTATGCTGTTAAGTGTTGGGCGAGCTACCTGGCGTGCCAAGGCGCACTTGCTCAAAAAATTTTCTCGACTGGCAGTGGGCAGGCGCGACACAGGGCGTGTCAGGCCGCCTGCCCCAAATTTTTTTTAGAGGAGGGCAGTGACCAAGCGCGACACAAGGCGTGCCAGGCCGCCTGTGCCCCATTTTTTTTAAGCGATTGGCAGTGGGGTAGCGCGCTAGGCAGCGTACCAGGCCGCTACCCCCTTAAGTCTTTGGCAAATTTTTTTTTTTAGTCTTTGGCTCCATGACCCGACCCACCCCACCCCTTCTCTTTTAAATCCCTAATTTTCTTTAGTCTTCCCATGTTTTCCAAACTCCAACACCTAAAACCCGATTTTACTCCCAAAACATCAACAATTTTCTCTTTCTTTTCTCTACTCTTGCCCACCCATAGCTCGAATTCTTGCCTTCTCCTCTTGGGATTGTGTTTATAAGACTCCATTCAAGCTATCACGATATGTTTTCTTAAGCTTTCTCTCTCTAGATTGCTATGAGGATGATGCGAATTTGGGGTATTCTTGGATTTTGTTTGTGATGCCTAGTATGTTCTTAGTATGTTGACTTGATTATTATGATATAGTTGGAATTTATGGGGTGCCATTAAGATGAACTTGAAAGGCATGTAAAATTGTTTTTACTAATCTTGTTTTAGTTGGAATAATTGGAAGTGGGTTTATCTTTGTTGGTGATAATTGAGCTAGTTGGTAGTTGAAATCACTTGATACAACTTATATGTTGTTGAATATGTATGAGTCTTGTTTGAATTCTTGAGTAAAACAAGTGAGTCATTCTAATGATAAGTATGGGATTGTTGAACTTGTGTGGGGTATGTGCAATTTTTCTATGGTTTGGACTTGGTAATTGGGCATTCAGTGATAGGGGGAAGTCTGAGTACCCTATACCCATATATTCTGAGTGGTTCTAAGCCACTAGGTGTGGGGTGGCCCTTAAAGCCAATGCCCATTGAGTTGATTAGCTATGTTTACGTGGGAAATTGACTTGCTTGTGGCTCTTTGCTACTGGTACAATGTCGGATGCTAATGTGGCTGCTTCTAGCTCTCACAAGCGACGTCGGTCAGGAAATAAGGTCCCCGCGGCTCCCTCAGTCCCGAAAGGCCAGAAACGTAAGTATGGGATTCATGCTGTATCTAGTGCTGACAAGAGTTGGTACAAAAGCCACACTGAAGCTAAATACTTTGCGGATGAATGTATTGATAGGTCCAGTCTAGCTCAGACTTACCCTAGGATATTGGCTCGGATTGTGCAATTAGGTATGGAGTTCATCTTCGACAGACCTACGGATTGTAACCTCCATTTGGTGAGGGAATTGTATGGAAATTGGAACCCGGATGCACCTACCATCTCGGTGGTTGTACGAGGGATGGATGTTATACTTGATTCCTTGGGCACTACGGGATTATTGAGAGTACACACTCAGTCTAGTCGCCACGACCTCCTCAGGCTAAATGCTAGGCCCCCCTATGCTGATATTCGACACACTCTTTGCGGCCAGTGTTCAACAGTGAGATGGTTGCGCCATCACAAAAGAGGGTACCACTTGAGTCTACCCGATGCTCATTTGAATGAAGAGGCGCGAATCTGGTTGAAGATTATGTGTTGTTGCTTGATTTTGGGTAGCCACATGACGGAGGTCACGCGGGATCGTGTCTGTCTGGTGTATGCTCTCATGACTGATGTAGAGATTGATGTGTGGTCTGTAGTGCTGTCGGCTATGCGCCGAGCTCGTTTGCAAGGAGGTCTTTGTTATGCTTTTGGTGGGTTGTTTACTAAATTGATGCGAGCATTCAAAATGCCCGAGGAGGCATTTGATTATCATCCTCCTATGGTGCATACCCCTGTGGATGTCACCCAAACCAGGGCACCTGATGCACTCTGCCCCACTCTCACCTTAGCGGAGCGTCACACTCGAGATGACGGGATTTTAGCCCGTATGTATGGGTTGGAGATGCTACGACACAGGACTGGGGGTCGGCCCTCTACGACGGAAGAGCTGAGCCAGATTGAGAGGGATTATCCTCTTAACGAGCACGCCATGGCATTGTTGAGAATCGGTCCTGATTTTGTTGAGCATGTGGATGATGATGTCCCCACAGATGAAAATAACCGCCGGACCGATTCTGATGATGACGAGGTGGAGGCGGATGATACACCGCTAGATGTCCGTGGGCCGGAGGACGACGACTTCCTTGACTGACCAGGTAGCTCCTTACATCCTACTCTTGCATTGTTTATTTTTTTAGCATTGGGGACAGTGCTAATCTTTTAAGTGTGGGGTGGGATGTGATGGGATTCCTTTGTATGTGTGTAAATGTGTGCTTCTGTATGCTTTTATTTTGGGTTACTTAGCCTTTGTTTTCGGTTCTTTTACTAAGGAGAGTCCCTTTGAACCGTAGAAAAC
This sequence comes from Capsicum rhomboideum, assembly GCA_031232105.1. Lineage (NCBI taxonomy): Eukaryota > Viridiplantae > Streptophyta > Magnoliopsida > Solanales > Solanaceae > Capsicum > Capsicum rhomboideum. The sequence goes on from CP124714.1 coordinate 158,697,614, forward strand.
CACATTAAGATTTTAATTTTTATGTTGTTTTTGGTGTTTATTACTTTTGAGTCGCCTTTAGTCATAGGACTAAGGGATTTGCTCTATGATGGATGGATGACGACCGTCTTAAGAGTAAATTAGTCATGTAGTGTCGGGTGTTCTTGCTTGCTATACAATTGTGCATACACGTGTTAAACATGCTAGGATATACAATAGCAAGTGTTGAGATGCCTAATTCTCACTTTGTTGACTAGCTAAGTTGCTTAATGTTGAACTTATGCATGATTTCAGATAGTGTATGGTGAGCCTGCTGAGCTGAACATGTGCCATGTGTGAGTAAGGTTTTTGTGTTATTCCATGTGCATTTTGATGTCTAGAATTTTCCCGGTGTGTTTGCAAAGCAAAATAAAAGGTGTTGAGTTTAGGAGATGATATAGGCATTTCTTTGACAACCATGTTTTAGACCTACTTTACCTACCCTTTTTGCATGATCTTAGTTAGCCCCGTTGGAGCCTTTAACCTTTTCTTTGGTAGCTTTACATGCAGCTTGATCCTTTTTCTTTCAATAAACCATAATTTGATCCAAAACTCCTAAGCGCTTTAATTGAGAGATTAAGATGTGAAGGAGTGTAAAAAAAATTTTGAAGAAGGAAAGAGTTAAGTTAAAGCCCCAAGTATATTTCCCTTGTGTGTATTGGTAGGACGGATGTTAATGAAAAAAAAATATATATAATAATTTTTTTTTAAATCAATTTCCCTGCCTAATATGCTTAAGCTAGCTTAAAAATATGGGGGCAAAACAAAAGAGAGTTGGGAAGATAAAAGTGGTGAAAAATAGGTTGGTTGAAGGTGGTCTGACTGTAATTTGTAGTGTATTAAAGCGCTTAGGGAAGATAGTCACTATTCTTGACCAAATGGTTCCTACCCATCCCTTCGCCTACATTACAACCCCTAAAGTCCTACTTGATCTTGAGCTTTAACATTTTAACATTAGTGGAGTATTACACTAAGGGCAAGCTTATGGTTCATCTTGTGTTGCATGTGAATTCTTTTTGAGAGTTAGTGAACTTTTATTCATGCACCCATTTAGTAATTACTTTGTGTGAAGTGTGGGGTGATTCTCTTGTGGTGAGGGCGCATGTTTAGCGAAGTGTGCTGATCTATTAGTGACGTGTCATGCATGAATTTGCAACTAGTAAAGTTGTTTTGTGAGGATAAGTTGTTTCAATTTGTTATTCAATTTTTGTGATACTAGTATGTTGGTGCATAATTGGATAAATGTGGTTGTGTAGCTATACAGGAATACCTATTGGGTGTCGGTTGTTTTAAGTAGCCCAGGTTTGAGTGTAGTCATTGTACGAGGACAAATAAAGGATCAAGTGTGGGGTGGTGATCTAAGGCGTATTTATATGCCTTAGTATCGACTTTAACCCATGTTTACCTTAGTTTTGAGAACAATACGTATTAATTTCATATGGTTTTGATGGAATATGTGATGTTGTGCTAACCAATGTGATTAGACCCTTGTAAGTGGACTTTGCGACTATTTAGAGCATTTTTCGCGTTGAACGCGAGGCTTGGAGAATCTACAAGCAAAGGATATTGAAGATAAGAGGCAATCCAAAGAGTTGAACTTGAAGAATCATGCCAAATCCGCAAAGAAAAGTCGACGAAAGAAGAAAATCAAAAATTAAGGGCCTGGCACGCCCCTTTGTGCAAAATTTTGTTTTGGGAGGCAGCAATGGGGCATGACTCAGGGCGTGCCAGGCCGCATGGGTCACACCTTTGCAGAGGCAAAATTCGCCTTAGTGCCAGGCGCGCCCAAGGGCGTGCCGGGCCGTTTTTTGGCAAATTTTTACCTCGAAATTCACTCTATAAATAGGGCTTTTGAGTTATTGTATCACATTCCATCTTGACTAGGCTACTTTGGGCGTTTTTGTGCATTGAAATTAGGTTTCATTCCTCATCTTTTCAGTTTTTATTTATTTTTAAGGTATTTTATTACTTTTGGATGTTAACTGACATTATGAGTGGCTAAAATCCCTCTTTCTTGGGGTTAAGGCCAAGAACATGAATCTCTTGGGTTAATTTTAGTGGTTTTTGCTAAAGTTTATCATAAATTGGTTATTCGTATATGCTAAATTTCACTATTTTGATGCTTGATCACCATTGAAATACATTCCTTATCTTGAAGTGAGCTCGAGAGAGAAACTAAGAGATAGAACGTGGAATATAAGAGGTGTGGTCTTTCTCGGGGAAGGAATTCCAAGGGATTGACATGTGGTTAGGATCGAGAGGTACCTAATCCGCCACGCTTGATCAATTACCAGAAGAAAGCTGAAATGCATTAGAATTGGTTAAACTTATTACCGCTCCCTGACGTAGCTAGGTTTCCAATTTCTAGTAGAAGATTATAGTTTGGAGACGAATATAATTATAAAGTTAACCTCGGGATCAATAACCAAGATAAACAACTCAAATTGCTTAAACCAATAACAATTATGCTCAAGAGATGACGTTCGGAGTGCCTTAGCCCTGGAAATTTACTTTTTATTGATTTTTCAAGCATATTTGCGCAAACTAAAGTTACGGTAGCGAAGATAGGAGTTCATAGTCCGCAATCAATAAATTTTTAGTACCAAATCCCCATCCATTTTTGCAACACTAGTTTTAATTATTGTTTGACGTCTAAAATTGATTTCTGTTGACGAAAGTCCCTTGGGTTCGATATCCGGCTCTTTTAAAGGTGCCACTTTATTACCTGAATGATCACGTACACTTGCGTGTATAGCTGGGTCGCAACACTGACGAATACCTATTAGGAACAGATCGAAATGGAATGCCAATTTTGCACCGGCTATTCCGGTCCGATTCATACCGGTCCCGGTACCGATCCCTTCCTGTAACGGTCATTCCGATCTGGTGCAGTACCGATCTATTCATGTCCGGTCATTCCGTTCTGGTCTGGTGCGTAGTCTTAGTCTTAACTCTGAAGGAGAGCCTTGGAGTAATTGGTAAAGTTTCTGCCATGTGACCAGGAGGTCACGGGTTCGCCATGGAAACAATTTCTGCCAAAAATGCACGGTAAGGCTGCATACAATAGACCCTTGTGTTCCAGGCTTTTTTCGAACCCCACACATAGCGAAAACTTTAGTGTACCGAGCTGCCCCTTTTTATTTAGTAGTCTCAACACTTGACACACTAATCTTTGATTGCTATTTAGATTGCAGTGTTTGAATCAACTAACTAGTTATTATTAGCTCTCTTACATTTCGAATTTACTATGCAGAATATATTAATTTTTTTTGCTGATAAAAAGTGCTTTGAATTACAACTAGGAATTCAAGGTTGTCCAATACACAATGGGACTAACCGTGGTGATTCAATCCCATAATAGTCTTTGTGAAATTCAAAATAAAGCATTTAAAGAAGTGTATTCACGTTTGAAAAATAAAATAAAATTGATTCAGCTAGTTCATGTGTGATGTAAGTTTGGAAAGTATTTAGTACACGGAAGAATTATGTCCTATGATTTTCTCAAATACTGGAAGAATTTCTCTCTTGGAAAAGGCCCCACCTAGGAAATAGCCACACCCAACAACCCAACCATGGCACTACCACCTTCTCAACCACAGACCCGCCGCAAGTAGCTTCCACCCATATGGATGAAGACCAATCAGACAAACAAACTTTTAAAGATATTCTAAAGGACAAAAAAGTTCAGCTTAACAAATCATATCATTCAGGCATTGGTGAACTCATTCATCAAGAAAAAGAAACTGATACTCCCATCACTCTTTCGGATGAAGAAAAAATCATAATTTATGAGCCTTGGAAGTTTTCTATTATAGTAAAAGCTAGTGAGGGAAAAAACTTCCCATTAATACCTTAGAACTAAGCTAACAGAGATGTGGAAGCTGACTGAGAATCTAATCCTCATCAATCTTGGGCATGACTTCTACATTGCAAAACTCAGTCAATTGGAGAGCTTGAACAAAGTGCTTCATGAAGGACCATGGTTCATCCAAGGGGGATTTCTATCAGTGAGATGATGGGAAACAAATTTCGCCCCAAAAGACTCTACCCTCACCCATGATGCAATTTGGATCTGATTACCACATCTACCCACAAAATTCTATGATAGGGGAATTGTAGAAAGGGTGGGAAGGAAATTAAGTGCCCTCTTAAAAATTGATTCTTGCACATCGTCCACATTGAGAGAAAAATATGCCAGAATATACATTTAAGTCCCCATGGATTCCCCAATTAAGAAATCCGTAACCATTGGAAACCACATACAACAGGTGGTTTAAAAAGGGGATGAAACTTTGTGTATAGTTTGTGGGTGGATCGGTCATACACTCAAACAATGCAAATCTACCCAATCTCCACTAATAACTGAACTAACTACCTCCTCCCTAAAAGATAAACCACTGAAAGCAATGCCATATGGATCTTGGAAAACTGTTGTTTCCCCAAAGAGGAAACTACCACCAAAAGATCAAAGCCTCAATGGCAAGGCCCAAGCAAAGACCCTCACACAGGTAAATCAATACGATGCGAAAACAGGTAAGTTTCTCTATCACAATTCGAATAATCAAAAAGCTAATTACAATGCTCCCCAATCCACAAATCAGGGGTTGCTTAACAAAAATAGAAAAAAGAAAGTTCACGGCGGAAGAGCTCCACACCTCCTTGCCAACTTCTATTGTGCACAACCACCAGCAGAGCAACAACTCCCTAGTGGGCCACTCCTCTGCCAGTATACACATAGCTACATTGACAAAGAGTCCCAGTGGGACTGAACTCAACTCCACATTTGTCAACACAGTGGACCCTATCATTTCATGTCACTCTTGTTTTGAGATGAAGCTCCTAACTCCGCCCACTATGGAAGCTCCTTTCAACACCCCCTGCGACATTCCATCAATCAAAATGAATGATCAGCCTAAATCTTTAGTTGACAAATCCATGAAAGTCGCATCAATTAACTCCCATGACAACAACCTCCTCTTTAGTGCTACCAATGGGTTATTACAAACCCATAATCACCCTTCAGTTCACACAAAAACACCTTTGGAAAATGGAGAACAACAATAGTGGAAAAATCCCTCCTCCACCAATCTTCTTTGTGACTGCACCAACCCCCCAAATCACATACCATCCTCATGGCTGGAGCTTTGCCTGCAGGATCTTACCATAACCTTGAACTTTACTATTGAGGCCCAACCAGTGGTGGTACATTTTCAAGACTCCCACTATGTAGAAAATATGATCAAGGAGGGAATAGACCATGCAGTCCAATAGCTAGGCAATCAACTTTGGTTGCAAACTCTACTACAAGCCCAATCTCTGGGGGACCTCACCCAACTGACCTCCAAGACTACAACATCCTAATGAATCAAGCTTACTCCAGCCTTCTATTCTTCCCAATCCTACCATCCACTTCCACCCTACTGAGCCTAACCTTTCTCCCTTGGTCACCTAAGAGGACATTATTCCCCTCAACAAGCACCCCACTAGCAGAAAACCAAGAAAAGGGAGAAATCTCAACTTTAGAAACTCTGAAGCAATGTAGCAAGGACCTGGAGGGAGTGTTGGAGGTCATTGGAGAACCAAAAATAGAAATGCTCCCACTGGTAAATAAATTTTTGAAATAGCTCAAAGAGCATATCAGGTAAGCTATTATCCTATTCAGTCCTAAAGGACTGATGAAACTCTCCTTGATGTTGAGGAAAGAGATGGACAATGTCCCACCAGTTGTGACCCTAGAGAATCTCCTAGTGAAGGATTTTTCAACATCCTTATGGAAGAGAAAGACTATGGACCCCAACCCAACAAACCAAATGAATGTGATGAAATTCATAATTTGGAATGTTAGAGAGGCAAATAGTACCACTTTTAGGAGATAATGCATTGCCTTAGTGAAACTTCACAAGATTTTCATGCTTGTTCTCTTAGAGACAAAAATGACTGAGCATAAGAAGATTACTAAAACCCTTAGTTTTGACATGCAACTGCAGTCTGCAGCTGAAGGTATGTCTGGTCGGATTGTTGTGATGTGGAAGGAAGACGTTATCAAGTTGGAGGACATCTCCATAAATGCTCAAAGTATCCATGCCATGGTGAAGGTAAACACTACTTCTCACTCTTGGCTTTTCTCTAGCAACTATGCTAGCACTGACCATAATAATAGGAATATGCTTTGGGACAGTCTAATTAACATCTCCCAAAACTACTCTGGTGACTGGTTTATTGGAGGAGATTTGAATTAAATCCTTCAAGCCAAAGATAAGCTCGTTGTAAATAGTATCAATGACAAAAGAGTTGAGCTTCTTTGGCATCACTTAAACCAATATAATATAATAGATCTACGTTTTAAAGGGAATAAGTTCAGTTAGATCAATAAAAGATTAAGGAATAGACAGAGTTTGATTTTGAGAGTCTGGACAAGTGCCTTGCTAATACTTCTCAGATATCTAAGTATACGGACACTGGCATTACACACTTTCCACGTATTCATTCAGACTAGTGCCTTTACTAGTAAATCTCACTCACCCTTATCTTAACAACACTCATACTAGGCCTTTCAGAATAAAGTCTATGTGTACTATACACCCAACCTTCCAAGACCTTTTCCACTCCTCATTCCCCCCTCAAAATTCCCTCAACCATGTTGTCTCTTCATTTTAGGAAAATACCATCTAATGGAACTCTTCCACCTTTGGGAACATTTTCTATAGTATGAAGAGATTGCTGGCTAGGATTGAAGGAACTCAGAATTCTCCCAACTATCTTCGTAGCAACTTTTCCATAACTTAGAAGAGGATCTCTTAAGGGAATATGATTCTCTTCTCAAATGTGAGGAAGAGTTCTGAAGGACTAAGTCTAGAATTGTAACAATCTGTTATGTAATTTTTTTTATGTGTTTTATCCTTTTTGCCCTTCCCCATAGCTGTTACAAGTTGATTTTGATGTGTGGGTATGGTTGGCACGCCACTCGAGGCTTTCAGGAGTGATTTAAGAGAATTTGAGACTCTTAGAGGCTTTAAAAGTCATTAGTTAGACCTTGATCAATATTTCATATTTCAAATTCCATATAGAAATTTGGTGAGTTCTATTAGATCTGGAATATCGATTTTAGGTTATTGGCAAGGTTGGCTTGGATTTGAAATCTTCATTTTAAATTTCAACCCGCCGTTTAGAAAACTAGTTAAATTAAGCTTTTAGGGGTCCCGGGGGCTAATTTGTTGAAAATGACTTCTTTTCAAAAATTCTACATTGTCATTGAATCTAAAATATTGAAAATAGCCTAGTAGCATATATGATTTATTCCAGTGGGGTCCCAAACGAATCTCGAGGGTTCATTCGGAGATATTTCTTTACTTGGAAAATTTGCTGGTGCAGTATTTTCTGGTGCATCAGGCCCTTCATCGCGATTGCGTGGACACGTGTAGCTATTGCAGGCATCGATAATAACCTTCATTGCAATCGTTTGGTAGTGGTACCGCGATTACGATTGGTTAATCAGTGGACTGGGTAGGGTTGACCATCGCGGTCGTGAGGCCTTCCTCTCAAGATCGCGATGACCGGCTTAATTTTTGATCAATGTTAACCCTCGCGATCATGATTTAGGATCCGTGATCACAAGGCACTGTTCACAAAACAGTATAAATACTTCTTTTTTGCAAATTCTACCATTGTTGGATCTTGGAGCTTCGGGTATATGCGATTTCTAGGGTTTTTCTCACCATTCTTTCTTGGGTAAGATTCTAATTCATATTCCCATCTTTTCCTATTGATTATATATTCAAAAACACCTTTAATCATGATTTCAAACTAGAGATCGGGGGTTTTGTCGGTAAATTCTTAAATTGATTTTTCTTCGATTTGAGACTCGCTTTTTGCTCATTGTCACCTGGGTTTTCAACTGTAGACTCCTATAATCTTGGAAAACATGTTTTTGAAATAAAATTCTGATTTTACCCCTTTTATGTTTGAACCCGCCTTAAAAATTGTCGATATAGGTATCATTAGCTTTCTTTTAACGCGTAGATTCTATATTTGCATATTTTAGCTTTTTTTGAGACCGTTCGAAAGGGGAAGGATCCGTGTTGAAGGTTCTAGGCTCAGATTTAGGTACTTCGAGGTAGGTTATGACTTAACTTTTTTCAGACTGGTTGAGTAGTTAATAAATGAGTAAAACATGAATGGGTTGGGAAAATTAGCCACGAGAGTTTTATTTCAAGATTATTATTAATGTTGTGTGCCCATATAGGGGCTTATATGATTATTTTTATTGAGTTTGAATATCATATATTACGTGTTGTTCGTGCGGGAGCTTTATTTGACATCATTGGTCTTATTTGTGCATTTAGTGCCATTATTATTAATGTGATATCAGTGCGGGGACATGAATAGATATTATAGACCTTATTTGAGCATTTTTTGCCCTTATCATGATAGAAATGCCTGAGTTAGGGGTTTGAAATAATATTAATGATGTCTTACATGACTATTTATGTTGGTGGTGCCAAGCAAGAAATGATGTCATAAATTATTGATTCATTGAGTTGATTCTGAGCTCACTTTCACATGTATTAAATGGATTATTATCTTCATACTGGTTGGATGTGAGCATTTCATCTGCATCTCATACATACATATTCATGAGACACTGGTACCATTGAGAAACACTGATTAAAAAAAAAATGAGATATTTTTATGAAAAACCCTTAATCCGTGAACAATAGTTGGAGAGGTGGATGAGACACTTTGTAAAATTCTTGATCCGTGAACACTAGCCGGAAAGGGAGGTTGAGATATGATGTATTATACGGGTTGCAGACCCCCATGTGTCCTATCTTGGGAGAGCTGAGGCTCAGTAGGTGTATACAGAAAGTCATGCGATGACTTTCAATCATTCATCATGATCTTATCATCGTTGCATTGCATTGTATATGCATTTTTCGTGTTTCTTTTATGTTACCTTGATGTGTACTTAGTTTCCATATATATGTTCGTGTTTATTTATTCCTGTATCAATCTTACATTATAAAACTGTTAGTGGAGACGGTGTGCGTTATCATTTGGGAACTTTTCTATTTGTAGGTGACCTGCTTATAATATCTTTTACTTGTATTATTTTCTGCTTTGCTCAGTTGGCCTATGATACCTACTGCGTACAAGTGGACTGTACTCACCTCTACCGTGCCCTTCCGATATAGATCCTAGCTTGAGTACAAGACAAGACAACTGATCTCGTGCAGTGATTGTTAGAATTTTGAGGTACTGATGTGTTCCATGAGTTCGGAGCAGACTTCAGACCTCACTATATCTTAACTGTCTTTATTTAATTTTCAGAGACACAATTATGTATTTCAATTATTCCATGTTGTATTAGGTGCTCTTATGCTTATGACACTTGTATTTTTGGGAATTTGGTATTTCGTTCAGAATTCTATTTTATATGTATGTGTTTAACCTGACTTTGTTCTAGAAGTTTCGTTTGTCTTATTTTATTTGTATTTCTCGACTTTTTTTTCCTTTTTGGTTATTTGGTTTACTTACCAAGGCTCGTTCTCGGTAAGTGCCATCATGACCTCAACTTTAGGATCGTGTAAAGAATCAACTGGCTTAATGAGGGAGATTCTAACACTAAGTTTTTCCATGCTTCCACTCCGAACAGAAGAAGAAGGAATAAAATAAATTCTAGTAAGGATGAAACTGGCAACTAGTTGAATGATCAGGCTGAGGTCAACAACCACATTATCATCTCTTTCTTCACCAAACTCTACACTACTAAGCACACTTTCTCATCCCTCACCCCCTCCTCCATTTGTTCAGACCACCTCTCATTCTCCCACGAAGACAAAGAACCGTTAGATGCTTCTCTGAGGGACTCTGAAGTGTTAAAGGCTATTGAATTCTTTTAACCCCTCAAAGATCCTAGCCCTGGTGGACCCTGAAATGAATAGGACCCTTCTATGCTTGATTCAAAAATCAACGAATGTTGCTATGATAAAGAATTACATGCCTATTAGCCTTTATAATACTGTGTACAAGTTGGTCACCAAGGTTATTGTGAATAGGCTAAAGCCTCACCTTCGCCACTTTATTGGACCTAGCCAGGCTAGTATTCTCTCCAATAGGAGAGCTTCTGATAATGCTATAATTGTTCAAGAGTATATCACTCATTTCAAGAAAATAAAAGGTAAGCAGCCTAACATGATTTTAAGATTGACCTTGAAAAGGCCTTCGATAGGCTATAATGGTCCTTAATAAGAGATGAAAAGGCCTTAGATAGGCTATAATGGTACTTAATAAGAGATACTTTAAACCATTTCATGCTACCTCAGAAGCTCACCAGGCTCATAATGTCCTGCATTACCAGCCCCAGTATTAACATTCTTGTGAATGGTAACCAAACCAGTCCTTTCAATCCCTCAAAAGAGATTAGGCAAGGAGATCCCTTGTCACCCTATATTTTCATCATGTGTAAGGAAAAATTATCTAGGTCTATAGATGGAAAAATGAGTACTGGTACCTGTAGACCAATCTCTATCTTTAATAATGGATATCCCACTTTTTCGTTGTTGATAACTTGGCACTCTTCTCTAAAGCCAGCCCTGAAGACTGCACCTTCATAACTAACACTCTAAAGGACTTTTGTGACAGTTCTGGGCAAAAACTCAGCCACCATAAATCCAAGGTGATTTTCTCTTCCAATTGCACAAGTGAAATGGCTAGTTTGTCCTCTTCCATTCTTAACGTTAGCAAAAATTCATGCTTTGGGAAGTATTTTGGCTTTCCCATTCTCCACTCTAAACCTACTCATAGGGAATTTCAGTACATTATTGATAATATGCACACCAAACTAGCTGGATGGAAAACCAAAATGCTTAACATGACTGGTAGAACAGTCCTTGCTAAAGCTACTCTATGAGCATTCCTTCCCATGTCATGCAATATATCAACCTTCCTTAGAAGACCATTAGTGTCATTGATAGATTGTAAAGAAATTTTATTTGAGTTACTATTGCTGATAGGAAAAAACTTCACCTCATTGGATGGGATAGGATCAATAGTCCAAAAAGTTCTGAAGGATTAGGAATCCAAAGAAGTGATGCCAAAAATAAAGCCCTCCATGCAAGCCTTGCTTGGAGAATGTATCATAGCCCCAACTCTCTATGGTCTAGAATTCTCTTCAATAAGAACTGTAGGACCTATAGGAAGGAGCCTAAGAAGAGAATAACCTCTAGAACTTGGAAATGCATTAGAGAAGGGTGGGGTATCTGCATGAACAATCTTAGGTGGTCCATTCATAAAGACAATAGAGTCAAATTCTTTGAGGACAAATAGATCCTCAACCATGACTCTATTAAAGGCCAGATTCAAGGGCCTCTGAATAAGGGAGAGGATCAACTAAGAGTTGACACCATCCATAATAACGGTGAATGGGACTTGCATAACCTCTCTTTCCATCTTCCCCCTAGCCTCTCCCACATTATCAAAAACATCATCATCTCTTTTAACACTGTCAATCAAGACAAACTCATTTGGGATAAAAGCCCAAAATGAGATCTTCTCTCTCAAAACTGCTTATCAATCCATAATTGACAATACCACTACTAGGGACACCCTGAGTAAATACTTCAACTGTATTTTGAAGCTCAAAGTCCCTAATAAATTCAAAACCTTCTTATGACTCTTACACCACCATAGGCTCCCTACAAGAAAGCAACTCAATAACATTGGCATCAATATCTCCTCCTCCTCCTGCCACTACTGCAACAATTATGAAGAAGATATCACTCATATATTCTTCACCCACAGTAATGACTCAGCCTTTTGACAAGAACTAGCCCAGAACAATACCTCCATCCACAACATAGACTCCTCTATCATCAATACTGACAATTGTCTTAACAATTAGAACTCCCTCAGAGGAAAGCCCTTCAATAGTTACCTGGACTGGGATTCCATCATCCCTCTTTGCATTTGGAACATTTGGCTCAATATGAATGATAATCTCTTTGATAATAGAAAAAATTCCATCACTGTCCAGCCTGTTATCCATCATGCTACTAAATTTTTCTACATGACTGATAAACGAGGAAAGCACCTGAGGATCCCACCACTATCTGCCTTAAATGGAATCCCCCAGGCCCTGGCTTCCTCAAGCTAAACATAAATGGATCAATGAAGCACCAATTTGGGCAGGAGGGATAGGTAAATTGTTTAGGAACCATCAAGGTGACTGGATTCTAGGCTTTACCAAAGCCTACAACCATGTCACCTCTGTTCATGCTGAACTCTTGGCCATTTTAGAAGGACTTAAGTTAGCTCGAAGCAACAATCTCAACCCCCTCGAAATCAACTCTAATTCCCTGAAAGCATTTAATATGATTAACAAAGGTCATTTGGTCTATAATAATATTGTCTTTGAAAGCAGATCATTGATGCAGCAGTTGGGAGCTCCCCCCTCCCCCCCAAGCATATTTGCATGGAGCAAAAATAGAGTGACAAACTCTCTAGCTAAGGCAGGGGTGATCAGTGATGTTTTTGAACGACCACAAATTTTGATAGTTCCACCATTGTATGCAGTGGAGAACTTGACAGCAGACAGTGTAGGAACTGGTTTTTCTAGAAAAATTGTGGTCTGTAATAATAATATTATACTTTAGCCCAAGCTACTGCTGGGGATCCCCCTGAACTTCTTGTTTCTTAATTCTTAGTTAATTTAATTATTCATTTTACCCAAAAAAAAAAAAAGAGTACACAGAAGAATTTTTACTTGAAATCATGAACTTAGAGTATTTCAAAAAAAAAAAAAAATGAAAATCACGAACAAATACAAGAAATTTTTAATATTATATTTTGGTGTCCTTCTGATTATTGTACAATGTATATGCGTAATTAAGGAAATTTATATTTTTTGCTATCTTAGTTAACCCTGGTATGATAAATAGAATAGTATAAAAATTATTTGCTTAGACAATAGGATGGATGAATACTCTTGGTGAATTTTGTGAATTTTATCATTTTATCTCTATATTGAATTTCTTTTGAATATCTCATCTTGAGATTATTCATGTATGAATTGAATTCTCTTCTCCCTTGAATTTAGTCTTATAGTTGTTTGTTCAAATTACAGGATTGCAAATCTATTTTTGTTGGTCTCTAATTTATTAAATTGTAAGATTGTTCTTTTTTTCTTTTATATCTTTCCTAAATTTCTTAACTATTCCTTGAATCTCATTATTTTGTATCTCATTTTACATTAATGTGAAGTCCAATTTCCCAATAGTTAGCTTGAGTATTTTCCACCATGTTTGTTTCTTTACAATGTGCAATAAAGAGGACGATCCATTGCCTTAACAAATTCGAATAAGATTCTTTTTGTGAAAGTGATGAAAATTTGATTGATTAATATTCTGAGAATCTGTTTCCACTATCAGAACATATAAATTCTTTGTGAATGTAAATTTTATCACTTTGAATAAGGCTATCGATCAGTTCAATATAAAATATTGAATTTTATGAGATGTGATTCATTAAAAATATTTTCTTTTCAATTTTCATTAGAATCTCTGACAACTCCTCCACACCTCCATTACTTAAAGTGGCATCATAAGCTCTATCGATTTTTTGATTACTAGTACACAGTGGCGAAATAAGCTATTTTACGAGGATATAGTGTGCTTGGGAGTAATATTACAACATTGATTTGTAATATAATAATACTCAATGGCCTGATTGAAAATGTTCTTTACGTCTTGATAGGAATAGATAGATTATGATCAAATAGTTTATATAAAGTGTCTGATGATGACACAATGAAGGATATCACACCTTTGAAGAATTGTGGAAATGCTTTAAAAACTAGTTTTCTCTAAAAGGAGAAATCATCCTTGCTTTATTTACTTTACTACATCATATAGTCTTTAAAAATCATAGTATTCATATTTATAAATAGTTAAAAACACTGCACTGCAGTAATCTTCAATTCATTATTGAGTAAATTTCATTTGGCATAATCTACGTTGATAAACATGTCACTTAATTTCAAGTTCATCATATTAAAAGGTCATATTTAGTTATTTTTCTTACCAAAGAAAATATAAACTAAAAGCCATGAACAGTAATTTAAATATCTATCTACACTATTTTAAAAGTAGAATGCTTCAAAGTTTAACATTGAATTATCTTAAATGTCCATAAAAAGTTGACTAACATTTTCCCCTTAAACATTATTACATTTAAATATATATTAAAAAGTTTATCTTGAAATTTTAAACTAGTTATGGCAGCCATTATATTTAATAAACTTATTGTGGTACGATTTCTAAAGAAATTTGGTTAAATTTTCATTCATTTTTTCATTTTTGAAAACTAACAGTTATGCTCCTTATTTTATCTTTTTGTGTTTTGCATATTTACACGGCATCCTTTCTATTGATCCTATGGTTTTTCTAAAAAAAAAATAATTCTTTCAAGCTATTAAAAAGGTAGAATCATTATGCATTACAAATGTACCCCGACACAAGTTAACTATCAAACATCATATATATAGAATGTTAAGTTCAATTTCATACCTGGTACTATAGTTTTAAAGTACTATTTAGCTGGTATATGTTTGTTTTATTTGTGTACCATTTTTTCTAGACCAAAGAATTAAATCAGATTTGAAGACTAAATTCTTCAAAATAGAGTTCAAAGCAATTGAAAGAGGAATGTAGTTCTAGTTAGAACAACCAACAAATTATTCTTTTAATTTTTTTTTAAACAAAAAGAGAGAAAGAAACCTGTTTTTTCTTAGGTCAAAGAAAATGAATTGGGGTACCCCAGAGATACAAAAATAATCAGAAATCAAATTGAAGAAAAAATAACCTGAACTATTTTAGTATGAGAAAAGTCTCGAATTCATCCCTTCAGACACAAATAAATAAAATTAGCACCTGTTATAATAGAGAAAAAAGATGAAGAAGACGAAGAGAGAGAGAACTAGAGGAAAGATATAGAAGTTATTAGGTTCGGAATAAAATTAAAGCTCGAAAGTGGTGGGCTACGAGTGTATTTAGTTATAGGATGAACGGCGTGTACAACCAAATGGTTGAAAAGTCAAATATATCCTCAATTTGATATTTATTGACATTAAGCTAATATGTTGAAACCAACCCTTCTATAATATCGAAGAAATATAAGTTAGTGCAAATACTTAGCTCAATTTCAATAAATTAATTTTTGTTAGTTACTTTTTCTTTATAATATTTTCATTTTATGGGTTTAATCTCTTTGTTGATTTATGCGATATAAAATTCGTAACAAATATTCAAATTAGCAAGACATAACAATTTTAGAGTCATAATCAAATCAGAAGCAAAAATGCATGTTAACTTATAGCCTGTTTGGCCAAACTTCTAAAATCAGCTTATTTTGAGAATGTTTTTTTCAAAAGTTCTTATCAAAAAAGTACTTTTGGTGAGAAACAATTTGTGTTTGGCCAATAAATTTTGAAAGACACTTTTGAGCAGCAATTAGTATTTGGCCAAGCTTTTAAAAGTGTTTTTAAGTATATTTTTCTCAAAAGTGCTTTTGGGGAGAAACTACTTTTTTTAGCTTATGAAAAACTATTTTTTTACTTCCCAGAAGCACTTATTTTCTTCCATAAGCTTGGCCAAACACCTCAATTTTTTAAAAGGAAAAATTTCAATTATATACAAAAAAGAAAATAGTTTACAATAAAAATAGCCAAGTTTTTGTTTACAACAAAAATAGCCATTACACCCTTTTTTCCCTTTTCTTTTATTTTGGTAGCAGTTATTTTTTAAAAAATAAAAAGTAAAAAATTGCTGCGTTTTTCATTATTAAAAAAAAAATAAATCTTTTTTCATTTTTTTTCAAACTTTTTCGCACAACTTTTTTCATGTATCAATATTGTATAAATGGTGTATAAACATATATATATATATATATATGATGTACAAATAGTTATGTAGTGTATATGTAATGTATCGATATTGCATAATAGTTATGCAGTGTATATGTAATGTATTGATATTGTATAAATAATATATAAACGTGTATCGATATTGTATAAATTGTGTATAGACATGTATATATGATGTACAATATTTATGTAGTGTATATGTAATATATCGATATTGTATAAATGTGTATAAATATGTATCGATATTGTATAAATAGTTATGTAACATATCGACATTGTATAAATGGTGCGCAAGTGTGTATCAATATTGTATAAATAGTATTTAGACATGTATTGATATTGTATAAATCGGTATGTAATGTATTGACATTGTATGAATGGTGTATAATCGTGTATCGATATTATATAAATAATTATGTAATGTATCGATATTAATATTTATCTGAATATCATGCATTCCCACCTTAATAGATAAAAGTATAAATAAAAAATAATAAAACAATATAAATATTCATTTTTTCAACAAAAGAAGTGAAACAATTAGAAAATAAAAAAAATAAAAAATGAGCAACTAAAAAAATAAAATTAAACAACGGAAAAGTTTTTTTAAAAAAAATAGCACAGCAAAAAAAATAAAATGTTTTTTTTTTTGAATTAGAAAGAGAAAAAAAATGAGATATTTTATTAGTACTTAATATTAGAAGAAGAAAAAAAGAAAGACAAAATTAGTAGGCTTCAATATTGGCTAAAATGGGCTACAGGCAAAATAGGCTTCAAAAGGTGCATTAACTAAGGCCCAGCGACCATTTTCAGTTATAATGTGGGCTGAAAGACTATTTTTTGTAATAAAATGATAAGTGGGCTATTTTTTATGTAAAAATTTAACTCAGCGGCTATTTTGTATAATTTTCCCTTTTTAAAATAAGCATTTTTGGATAAAATTAAGCTTCGCCAAACAGGCTATTAATAAAATAACTAAAAATTATGAGCAAATCCAACTTAATTCATCAACTTATAATAAACTAAAACAGAAGAAAACTTGGTAGCATAAAAGAGAGTAGATCAACCAAAATAAAAGAAATGGAAAAAAAATGAAAAATCAAAGGCTTACAACAATAACAACAATAACAATATATCAAGTGTGATCTGAGAAGGATAAAGTATACGCAAACCTTAACTTTACCTTTAAAAAAATAGAGAGGTTGTTCCCGAAAGACCCTCGCTGAACAAACAGTGAAAAAGAAGCAATACCATCAAACATAAACAACAACAAAATAATAAAAAATCGAGACGACACAACAGGTACTGATAGAAAACTAAAAATAAGGAAAAGAAAAGAATAATACTTTAACTCTGGAAGGAAAACCAAGGCTATAGAGAAGAGAAAAAAAAGTTAGAAAGGTAGTATAATCCTAAAATTTCATCACATGACATAGTTAGTCCTCGCATTAACTTGTACTAAATAGAGGTCTAAATTTAACTCAAATTGTTCTTTTCAAAATTTAACTACATACTTAATGGATTTGAATCTTTTTTTTACCCCTCCCTTGGAACTCTCACCTTTTTTGCTCTCTTGATGACTCGAACTCACAACCTCAAAGTTGGAAGTGAATTATGAATAGATCTGAATCATTCAAATTTAAATATGAATTAGTAACTTGGTGAATGACTTTTAATAAATAATTACTACTTTTAAACATACTCTTTAATTATTACCATAGATAGCAAAACTTAGCAATATTTGTATTTGCTTAGATCTCTCTCTCTCTCTAGCGTTTTTAGATTTGGATTTCTCCTTCTTTAGTAATTCTATCATTCATTTGGTTTGATATTTTATAATGTTTTGATTGTTCTAAACTTTGATGTATTGACTGAATTACAAGGAGGCTTCCAATTCAATATTGAACTTTTTGTCCGATATATTCGATCTTGCAAACTCTACTCATGGAGGGAGTTGCCTATCCACAAAGAATGGTGTAATTATTCCTCGAGGACCCACTATCACCAGAATTTTTTTTGCTTCAAAATATGAAGATTTGAATATGAATATTTGAAGATACGAATATTTCAAGACAAGTATTTTTGAAGATTGTATTAGAATTAGTGTCTGTAATATGTATTAAAAATGTATTTTATATTTATTATAAATGTATTATAAGTGTGTTATAAATTATTCTAGTTGGTATCACTAAGAAGGGAATACTGATGTCTGCAATGTGCATTACAAACATACTGTTTATGAATAAAACTTGAATTATATGTGTCTTATAAACTATACTGATTTGTATCACTAAGAAAAGGAGTGATGTCTACAATATATATTAAAAATGTATTGTTCATGTATTATAAATGTGTTGTAAACTTGTAAGTAAGGGTATCAAATGGGCGGGTTGGGCTGAAATTGAAATTATTAAAATGGGTTGAATTAGAAATTGGGTTGAGTCATGACCAACCCAAATTTACTTTGGGTTTAAATGAGTTGGGTTCAAATGGGCTTAAAACTGGATTGGGTCTTGACCCCCTTAATCTAAAGAAATTAACATATTAATATTTAGGGATAACTACATGGCTTCGCAAACATAAACTATTAATTACCCTATTTAGCCTAAGTTTCAATTAATTACAATCCATAACCTCTCTCCTTTATTTTCTCTCTTTCTCTATTTTCTATTTTCTTTCTTCTTCTTTTTTTTCTTTTCCAGTTTTTTTTCTTTTCCTTTTTTTTTCGTCCTTTCTTTCTTTTTTCCTTTTCCGTTTTTCTTTCTTTTTCATTTTTTCTATTTCATTTCTTTTTTCCTTTTCAGTTTTTCTCATTTTTTTTAATATTTTTTTCTTTCTCTTTTTTTTTTCCTTTTCCACTTTTGTAATTTTTTTTTTGTCTTTTTTCGTTTTATTTCTTTTTGCTTTGTAGTCTTTTTTTGTATTTTTTTTCGTTCTTGTTTTGTTTTTCTTTTTTGTCATTTTTTCTCCTTTTTTTTTTCTCGTGTTTTGTTGTTGTTGTTGTTGTTGTATTTTATATTTTATATGTTTTTTACATTTTATATTTTTTTGTATCATACTATATATTTCAAATAAATTTATTATTTATATTTGAATAGTTTAGCCGTAATTATATACAATTTATCATTTGTATTTGTACACAAATAAGTAATTGAATTAATTGTATTTGCTTGAGTCTAAAATATACAAATATGCAATGTGTCATTCAATGCAAATGTATCGTTAGTATTTATATGTCAAATTTGTCATTTGTATTTGTATATAAACAAGTATCATTTCTACGCTTATAGTTCAAGTTGTATAAACATGTATCATTTGATACAAATGTAATATTTGTATATGTATAATTTAACATTTGTATTTGTATAATTTATCATTTGTATTGTTCAATTTGTATAAATAAAATACAATTCGTATCAATGAATATAAATACAAGTTTCCGTAGAAAGAAAAATAACAATTCTTTTTCAATTGGTTAAAAATGCGAATGATGTTGTCAACTGCAAATTCAAATACAAATAAATAAAACAAATGAAATTACAAATATAAATATAATATGCGGTCAACTTACAAATACAAATACAAAATAGTTCTTTAAGAATACAAGTGCATCGACGAAAATAGAATACAAATACAAATATCAATACATATAAAATAAAACCACAAAATATAAATACAAATAAAATGAAACCACAAAATACAAATACAATATGCAGTCAACTATAAAATACAAATACAAAATAGTTCCTTAAAATCCAAGTGCGAATTGTATAAAATATAAATGATGGTGCGAACTATAAAATACAAATACAAGTGCGAACTATAAAATATACATACAAACGCAAACTATAAAATACAAATACAAATACAAATACAATTATATCAACGAATACAAAAATATAAATGATGGTGCAAATACAAATACAATAAGCAATTGTGGTATTTTCATTATCATCCATAACTTGTGCTCAACGTAGCCATATTTTTTGAAAATAGAAAAAATAGAAAATAGAAAAGAAAAAAAATACAAAAAAGAAAACCAAAAAAAAAAAAAAAAAAAAAAGAGAAATAGAAGCTAGAGATAGAAGAGAGAAAAAAAAAGAAGAAAACAAAAATAAAAATAGAAAAAAAAGGGAAAAGCAAGAAAAAGAAAAAAAACGGGGAAAAAAAATACAAAAAAAAAAAAAGAAAAAAAAGAAAAAAAACGAAAACAGGAAAAAAAGAAAGAAGAAAGAGAAATAGAAGCTAGAGATAGAAGAGAGAAAAAAAATAAAAAGAAAAAAGAAAACAAAAATAGAAAATAAAAATAAAAAATGGGTTGAAGTGAAGATTGAATTGGGCTCAGTTGAAGATCTTTTTAAAATGGGTTGAGGCTTAATGGGTTGAGATTGAACCCAATAATAAATTATCTTGAGCCCAACCCATTGATTTTGGGTTGGGTTGGGTGGGTTCACTTAATTTGGGCTCATTTTGACACCCCTACTTGTAAGTGTGTTATAATTTAATTTGGTTGGTATCACTAGGGAGTTGTGTCTGCAATATGTATTATATATGTTTTATCCATGAATAAAACTTGTATTATATGTGTCTTATAAATTGTTCTAGTTTATATCACTAAGAGAAGGAGTGATGTCTATAATATGTATTAGTATAAATCTATATCCGTGAATAAAACTTGCATTCATTATTTGTATCTTATAAATTATTCTAGTTTGTATCACTAAGAGACGGAGAGATGTCTGCAATATGTATTATCAATGAATAAACTTGTATTATATGTGTCTTATAAATTGTGTTGATTTGTACCACCAAGAGAAAGAGTGATGTCTGAATATGTAATATAAATGTATTATTCATGAATAAAACATATATTATATATCTCTTATTAATTGTTCTTTGTATCACTAGGAAAAGGAGTGATATTTGCAATATGAATTAAAAATGTATTATACATATATTATAAGTGTCAGACGAAAAAAAATTCTATTGCTATAAATGATAAATATTTTTTTAATACAGTATATCTAGATAAATTTTCCAATAAATATAGTCTTAAAAGTATTAAGAGACTAACTAAAGATTTTGCTAAGTAACTTTTCACTATCGCTCTTTCTATACCGTCCTTGTCACCTGCAACCATCCACCCACCACTAACTATATCTACTATCACAAGCACTACTATAGTCAACTATCTCCACCATTGTCGTTACAAATTACTCGTTACAAATTACTATCGTCAATCACTACAACACCAACCATCTCTATTATTACAACTCCAACCACCTTCACCACAATCGTCATCATAGTTGTCACTAACACCAACCACCACCATCTTCACCATTATAGCCACCACCGCTGTTAACAACCACCACCCACACCACAGATGGCTAGACTCTAGCATCATTTTACTGAAAGGCTTGTTGAAGAGCTTAGTGTCAACCATTATGGCTAACCATAACCATCAATCACCTCTACCATCACAGTCATCACCAGGGGCGGATCTACCTTATGAGGTAGGGGTGCCATGGCACCCGCAAGCTTCGGTAAAAATTTGTATTATAGAGGTCTATTTCTGTGAATATTTGTATATATTGAAACTGTGGCACCCAGTAAACACAAGAGGCAGGCGGGTGCCATGGTTCAACTTTGCTTTTGAAGTCTCTCATCGATTTATGAACCCAAGTTCAACTCCTGGCTGGAGCATTATTTTTTCCCCTCAATATCCTGCTTTTCCTTTTTCCTTTTTTTAATTGTAATAATACTAATAACACTATTACCCGCTGGGGCCCTCACCTCTTTTTTACCTCTTTCTCTTTCTCCTTTTCTCTTTTAATTTGCAAAATCTCTCTCCCTCCTTTCTCAAAGTTTATTTAACCTCCTTATACGTACCTTAGTTCGTGAGCTGTTTCTTGGATAAATAACTTGGAATGTTGTTTAGTTAAATATAAGATGTCTCTCTTTAAATGATATACTATTAATCTATTTATTAGAGTATAATTTGATTAATATCTTTTATTAAATTATGAAAAAAACTTAAATGGCTTGATATATAAATATAATAGACATTTTGAATTGTTCTCACTTATTAAAATTTTGAACCTTTTGCTATATAACTCGGCAATTAATATGAAAAAAATAATTCAAGAACAATAAAGGCAAATTAATTTAGTCAAACAAAAAAATATGTAATAGCAATTAAACTATTTTTCAAAGCAAAGTTTCCTATTGCGGTTGCTCTATCAAGATATTTATTTTTGGCTTCAAACCTTAGAAATAGCCTCTGACAGAATTGCAAGGTAAGACTGCGTACTATAAACCCTTGTGGTCGGGCCATTTTCCGGACCCTATGCATAGCGAAAGCTTTAGTGCACCGGGTTGCCCATCATTTCATTAATTAATTCAAGTTTGAAAACTCAACTAAAATCAAACTTATTTGGCTATTTGTGAATAAAAAACTCAATCGAATTAACCGACGTTCGAACCATCGTTCCTATTCAATTTTTATCTCTAGTGGTAACTAGATTTTATACATAAATTAATGGCACCCGCAACCTTCAAATCCTGGATCCGCCTCTGGTCATCACCATCAAACAACCAATGCCAACCATCACTAGAGTCGATCATACTACATGATAACCACCTTCCAAATACCTCGACCAATAATAGTTAGATATTCCTCGAGTTTTATGATCTTATGTGTGGATATTGATAATTCGTGTCATTTTTCGTAACTAGGTGAAGACGAGCTTAACTTGAGAGTAAGATGAATGAAATCACTTGGAAGTCCCTACGCGCAACAGAGACAAATGAGCACTTTTGTCCTGAATGAGTTGCGCGGTCACTGCGCATTTGGAGTTTCAACTGCATGCACAATCTCATTGAGGAATTTTAATCTAAGCATCTTGAATTCTTGGAGCAACTTTTCGAAAAAAGAACGCAAGGTGAGAAAGAACAACAAGCATTATATTCAATCAGTTTTAATTAAATACGAGAGAATGATTTGATAAATTGGTTGTAATGTCTTCTAACTTATTACGTAATTTTTATTGTGGTATACTTTTCCTCCTTCATGGAGTGATTTATATCGTGGGAATTTGATGATGATTTAATTTAGACCTTAGTTGTTTCTTGAATTGGCTTAATACATATTGTTATGTTTGACCGGATATTCCTCGGGATAAACTCCATTATATTTGAGAGAAGTAATAGAGTCGTTTGTGTGTTTGAATTGATTTATGTCATCTTTTTATTCAATGGAATAATCGTCTATAACTCATTAGTTCGACATATAGAAGAATTCATTGTAGAAGCATCACTGAAAATTGGGTTATTCGAGAGAAATTCCAATATATTTGAATCCGTCCTATAAACAAGCACATCAAATTGAAACCTTAATGCGTTTCTAGAATTGTTACACTATAGTTATATGAGAGAAGACTTAGTTTAATTGATTCTTCAGACATACTGTTATATTCAAGAGAAATAATCAATAAATAATAAGTATTACTCTCTCCGTTCATTTTTACTTGCCACTATATGCTTCTCGAGAGTCAAACTGCATGAACTTTGACCAACAGTTTAAGATATATTTTTTGTCACGACCCAAAATAACGGACCGTACGAGCACCTATGCTATCCTATGTAGCTAGGAGAACCCTTATTACCCAACCAAAAATATGCGGAAGACTTCTATTTTTTTTAAGAGAATACTGTATTAAATACAACAAAGTAAATTAAATATCAATAAATAAACTTTTCAAAAACTTCTTACAACTATCCTTCACTACCCCAAGACCTAGTCAGACATGTACAAGAACTACCTATTACAGAATAGAATAACAGTAAAATAAATAGCACAAAGACTCTAACATCTGCCAGGAAGGAGGTGTAGAAGTTAGTGCTGAATATCGCCATTGATCTAGTAACTGCAAACTAACCTGCATCCAGTCTACACCCCAAGAAGGAATGTAGAAGAGTTAGTACAAACACACGTACTGGTAGGCATCATCAGCCGACCAGTGTTAGTCCACATAATCATAAACTAGAATCAAAGAAAAGAAATCATGACATCTTAAATAAAGTATAATTCAACTAAGGTTGTAATATCATTATAACACTTTGCCAATATAATTTACAATTTTCCAACTCTATTAACGAGATTATATTCACCACTAGCATAGTCTAGCCTCATTAATTCACACCATCCACCACAATCCAACACTAAACCATTATTATCACCCTTTTATTCGCATTACCGCTTCCATTACTCACATCTATAGGATCAACCCAGTAATCATAGACAACTCACACTTAACTCTCGGGCTAGCAACCAAACACTCTCTTATAACATTAAAGAATAATAACTAGCCAATCGGATAAGCCACGATTACAACAAGTATAAATGAAGCAAGTCGACCAACATATAACAAGTAAGCAGAAAGTTTCACTTTTCCAAGTACATGTCACACAATCAATCTCAAGGATACAATCAAGTAGGGAATACAAGTCAACTAACATCCCAGTAAAACACACAAGAGAACTCAAGTCTCATTAACAAACCTTATAAATACTCTTGAAGAAGGATTATTTCAATTTTTGGAACTTCGGGATCGTTTCTTTGGGATTATTCATTGGATTCATCACTTTATATCACTTTATTATCAATTCCTTTATTATTAATATTACCATGCCGGCTCGTGCCACCCGATCCAATCATGTCTTACAGCAATACCGGAATTTAACGTCGGCCACATTGCTTAAGAAATCAATAAGGTAGCAATATCAGAATTTAGCATCGGCCACATTGCTTGAGAAAATAATAAGGTAGCACTACCAGAATTTAACATTGACCACATTGCTACTAACAATATTGCTACTAACAATCTTTCCACTTTTCAGTTCTTGATAAATATTCATCTTTCACTTTTCAACATGTTTGAAGGTATATCACAAGCCTTCTTTACTCAAGGCATTCTTTTCAGTCACATTATCATTATGGATCAAGATCTTTTATTTATAAACATTTTGACCTCTCACGGGCATCATTTCAACAATTCAGCATGATCATCAACAAGTCATTCATGGCATCAATTCAAGGAGTTATCATTATCAAACAAGCCTCTCATAGGCACAATTCAATAAATCACCATTATCACCAATTTAGCCTCTCATGGGCATCCAATAGATAAAGTATGTTTATCAATACCAAATCAAGAATGTCATAAAATAAATCACAATGCAACACTTAAGCATACAAGTCACTATTGGAGCCATCATTACTCATTGATTATTCAATCATTACTGGCTTCTTAAATACCACAACTTGGGTTCTAATACCACCACCCATAACTAGCACATTCAAGCCTATCATTATTCTCTACCTCTCTCCGCATAATACAATGCTCACAATGATTCAAGTCATCTATCCCTTAGGCCTCACCATTATCATGGCACAATATGCAACTTGTTACCTTTATAACTCAATTAGGTTCATACTAGAACAACTAAGAAACATCATGTCCACATACTTCATTCACAACAATCCCCTTTCAGGCACATAACGCATAATATAATAAATATCACATAATCAATCAATAGCATAGTTTTCAGGATTAAAGTAAAGTTCTTATATCTTTATCCACCTTAACTCCATGTCTGCAGGCCTAGACATGTTTTCTCCCATCAATTCTAAATTATGAAGATATGAAATAACACAGTCTTTTACTCACTAACCTAGCCTACCTGGACGCCAAGCTTTTTGAAGCAACAAGCCATATCAAGGGTGCTCCTTTCCTTTCTTCATGCTTCGGAACGATCAATCATCTAAAAATCAAGCAATCATAAGAGTAATTAATCAATTACTCTTCAAATAAATATCTTTGGGAATTCAAACCCACTAATTCTACCCTAATTCAAGGTCTATATCATTCCGCAAGGTCAATTAACCATTAACTAATTCTTTCAAGCTTAACCCATCTCCATTAATGGAATTTTTATGCTAAAGGTTTTATCTTTATGGAATTCAAGATTTCCAACCAACAAAATACATAATCTAGTTTACCAAGTTCATGCTAGAAATCATTAATTTATAATCTAGAATTAGTTCTAGGTGATATTAAGAACACCCATAAATTTCCCCCAAAAATCCACCATTAAAGGTTCTAACCCAAAATTTCACCATTGAAGGTCTTTCTAATGATTCTAGGATATTAAAGGATTAAAAGACGAAGAAGATGATGGAAAAACTTACCTCCACGAAGGACTTTCACCTTAAACCTTGGGAAATCACCTCTCTAGGGTTGGGAAATGAAGTTTTGTGGTTTTGGACTTGAAAATCGGCTAAAACTGATTTAAATACCACCAGAATTCTTGCTACAGAGAAATTCCCGTTTCAGCCCGGACAGTGTTTGGTAAAACGGTCATAACTTTTTACTACGAACTCGGATTGATGAACGGTTTATTGCGTTAGAAAGAAGACTCATAGATCTTTGATTTGGTGGGTATGGGCCGCCTAACTCCTTATATTCTAGGATATATGATCATTTGAAGTTGGCCCTAGTAGAAACTCATATCGAAACTCTATCGGTTAAAAATGTTTTCAACTTAACTTTGTGCTAGGGATATTGTATGACCTTAATTCATATCTAAAGAACTTCCAAATTAAAGGATTGATATTAGTACTCATGAATAATTAAATTTATCGGGCTTGCGTCTATCTAGACACATCAAAAGGCTAAAATCTTCGCCTAAAAGCTTGAGGTGACATAATGAACAAAATGATGGCTATTTTGGACTCCAGTTAATATTGAGGAATGAAAATTCTTAATTTTCATGAATTTATCATGGATAATTTAGTAACGACGAAATGGGTCGTTACATTTTTTTCATCATATTAATATAAGAAGAATTGCAACTTATAACATTTTTTGTATAGTTTCCGAATATCTAAAATTAAAATATTAAAATATTAAATTAATCTACTTAAATTTAGCTTCAAGTTTAGTCAAATTGACTTTCATAGATCAAAATGTGACACGTAAAAATGTAAAAATGAACTTGAGAGAGTAATAGCAAGTTCTTTATTGATCATCTCAAATTAAGTTTCCTATCTTTTTTCCTTGGTAAACTCTGCCATTATTAGTTTTAACTCTAAGATCACTTTTATTTCTTGTTTTAATAAGTCTTTAGAAAACCATATGAAATATTTATATCTCCACTTTAGCCATTAGAAATTTATTGCTAACTATTCTAGTCCATGTGAAGACGATATCTTTCTATACTATCTTTGATGCAACACGAACTTTATTTTACTGTAGTGTTTTGCACTTGTCAACCAGCCATTACCTGGGCTATTAAAGCCTTTTAAATCATGTAGTGGTGATATCAGGCTTAATAAAAGAATCAGATTTTCAAATTTCACATCTAAAATGGTAATTGGTGCAGTCTATGATAGTTTACAAATTATCAGAAGAATTAGTACTAGTTATGAAGAGTATAGCTAGTAGATTGTCTCACAGTTGGAATAAGAAAAAATTCCTGTTTACACTATCAAGACAACATGACATACATACAATCTCGAAATTTTTTTCCGAATTTGAACATACAAGGAAGAACAAAAATACAGCAAGTGAAGATACAATGTGTATACACCTGGAGAAGAATGAGACCAAAAAGGGAAAGCTGAAAAGACAAGATTCTACAAAGGTATCCCAGCCTACAAGGCTTTCCTATTGCTATGGAAGGAGGAAAAGACCGAACGCCTCTGCTTCTTCGGTTTAGTTCCAAAGATGAATGATCTTAATGGAATTGATCCGCCTAGTGAGTTATTAACTTCTTGTTGATTTCCAGCAGCAAGTCCATATTCTTTCTCTAACTTTGTTACTGTCTTTTCGACGTCTACTTGAAGTGTAGTTATACGATCAACACCGGCTTCAAGTTCCTTTTTAACCTTTTTGTTCTCTTGTTTCATGTTCAATACTTCACCTTGGAACTTTGCAGCTTGATGACTACTGAATCTGATCTTGTCTTCTTCAACTCCGTCCTTTAAAGCTTTTGTGATCTCCTCTTGAATTCTGCACAACGTAGAGGACCTACGTTTCATTTCATCTTTCAAAGGAACGCTTTGTTCTAACCATACTCCTAGCTCATTTTGGATTTCCCTCATGTGTTTATATATAGGCCTGATTTCTGATTTCATGTCTGCTTTTGTACTATTGCTCTCTTCGATTTCTTTCTCTCTTAGTTTTGATATTTCACTCCGTAAATCTTGGACTGTTGTCTTGAATTTTTGGATCTGATGAAATGTTGAGCTGAATCTTAGCCAAAAGCCCAAGTTTTCGTCAAGTAATGCGTCAATTTCCATCCGAAACTTTTCCTCAATGAGCGAGGGAGATGCATGTTCATCGACCATAGTCATCTTTGCATTATCTTGCTCATTACGATTCTCTTTGTCCTCTGTCTCTTCCATGTCCTTGGATTTTTTTAAGCTTTGATCATATGAAGGATCGGATGCTTGTTTCTTTTCCTTCAATGCATTGATTTCAGAAACATTGTCTGCTTGCAGAACATTTACTTTCCCGCGTAGACTGTTGATCTCTTCGTCCCTCTTTGCAATAGCACTTTTAAGCTCTCTCATCTGCAATGTGACTTCGAATTCGGTGTCCCTATCTTTTTTCTCCTTGTCACTTAGCTTCTTCTTGACTTCCTTATAATTCCTGAGAACTGTGGTATATTCTGCTAAGAGAGTCTTTTCCCTATCCTCTAACCGACATGAAAGCAGCTCCTTCCAGTTAGGCTCATCGCCCTTCTCCTCATTTCCGTGTGATAGTGCGTCATGAGTTGAGACTTCCTCATCAACTTTTTCAATTTGTGTTGGTTCCAAAAGTGTGGAATTGGAATGACTATTTGTGGTTTCTATAACTTCCCTTTGTTTATTACTAACAATTGTGTTGGGAGATTCATCTTTTTTAACTTCTTGATCTTCTGTTTTCGAGATACTTAAGTTCTTGGGACCTTCACTTTCACTTTGATGAGCTTCCTGTTTTCTTGGCTCTTCTTGAGACTTGACTTTAACAACTGGCTCCTCTTCGTCTTGGACCTCCTCATCTGGTTTCACACTACTCAATTTCTCAGCTAAACAATCAAGACTCGTACGAGCTGTGGCAAAGCAATTTTGAAGGCTACTGTTTTGAAATTCAACATCTTTGTTCATTTTTTGGATACCATGTAACTTGTCCTCCATATCCATCACACTGATTTTGAGATTCTGTTTATTGTCGTCCGTTAACGGTTCCTTATCATCTTTAAAAACATGAATTTGTGATTGGAGGTCATCACCGTCTGATCTTAATCTGTCGATTAGAACAGTTTGAGCTGAAATGGCTGTTTCTAGGCTGACAATTTCACTCACGAGCTCATCGATTTTCTCTGCTAGTTGTGTCACCGTTAGTGATGCCATCGAGCTCACATCAAATTGCTCTGCAATCTTGTCCTGCAACAATTCAATCTCCTTTCTCAATTCTTGGCTTAGGCTATGAGATTCAGCTACTGCTTTAGCTGCATTATCTTTTTCATCTGGCTTTTTTTCATCGATCTGATCACCAAGATACTTATGCTTGAATGACTTCAGTCTCTTACTAGCATCTTCAATCTTTTTGAATTCCATGCTTGCTTCTCTTGTCGATCTTTCTTGTTTCTCCTGGAGCTGAGCTAATGTTTCTTGACATGATTTTAGTGCTGCTTCAGCCATCAATGTACGAGCGTCATTATCATCAATAACACGACCCTCACCAAACTCATCCTCTAGTTTACATATCCTTTGTTGCTTTTCCATGATTTGGCTTTCGATTCCCTTGTACTTTGAAAGACCAGATTCATAGGAACTCTTTACAAACTCTTTCACAGTTTGCAAAGCTAAAATATCTTTTTGAAGCTTATCGATCTCTTCAAGTGCTTCATTTTTTTGTAAGCCGGATTTTGGAACATTTTTACTTGGATTTTCCTGTTTGGATGATTTCTTGCCTCGCAACTTATTTGAAGCTGAGGTTATAAGGCCCTTCAACTGTTTTATTGGAGCAGTTGGAACCTTTGGAACGTTTGATCCATTTGATGTGGGCATTTGCCGGGGAGTTTTTGGAACTTTAGGGGCGCCATATTCATCCTCCTCCTCCATTGCTAGTTGAATTTGTTCTGGGAAAACAGTAGCAATGGTGTTGTTGGCAGCCTGCAATTCCTTCGATAAATGGTCATATCGTTCAGCTAAAGCTCGATAAGCACGATAAGATTCTTCCACAAAGTTTATCAGCTCTGGCCTTTTCTTGTAGTACATTTCAGCCCTTTTTGCAAATGAATCTCCATCCTCTTCAATGAGTTTAACCACAGCCTCTACCTTCTCTTCCATATCTATTATAATGCCACAAATATATCGGAGTTAATTTTTTCATACTCAACAGGAGAAACACACTGTATTAGCAAAGATATAACATAACAAACTATATAAGTAAGAGAAAGCATATCAAACTTTGAAACCATAAGAAGTTCTCACAAGAAAGCATGTATCTTGTACTATGCTAGCTTGGGTTCTAGCCCATAACCATAAGAATGTGCAGTCTTAGGTACTTTTACCTTCCACCAATACAAGTACCAAGTGACTCTGGTTTGCACCCTATTTTGTATTATATTTTACCTTTTTATTCGTCACAAAATGCTATACCATACAATAACAATAACTATGCCTCAATCCCAAACAAGTTGGGCTCGGCTGAATGAAGTTTGATTTTTTTAAAAAAAAATAAATCAGGCCTTTTCCTTAATATTGACCAAAACTTTTTCATGTAAATGTTTTGTACCTTGAAGGCTTTGTTCAAGCCATTTGGATTGCTTGGTCCTAATGTGGCTAGCTGCCCACCATGAATATGCATTACTGGCTGCCCTTTGTAACATCTTGTTAATTCTTAATCCTTCCTCTTTTCCACAATATATTAACAAGAGGAAGAGATATTTATATTTAAAAAAACAAAGGAAAATGCAAAAACAAGTAAAACTCAAAATTTCATCTTGTCAATTCTTGGTCCTTCCTCTTTTTCCCACAAAGCAAATATCTTAAGGAGAAAACAAAAACTCAAAATTTCATGTTGATCCTTCTTCTTTTTCCACAAAAAACAACAATATGTTAGGAAGAGGAATAATTTCAATTTAGGAGAAAACAAAAACTCATAAATTGAATAAAATAAATTCAAGATTTCTTGTTGAGAACTTCAATGAGAAATGATATAGTATATGGTTAATTATGAGTTGAAGGTTGAGAGCTCATTTCGCCCCAAAAATTGAGTGTTGGGCCCTTCTCTCTCTCAATCGACAAGAGAGAATTGTCTTGGAAAAAAGATTCAGATGTATCTCTAACACTCTCTTTGAATGGTTGTTATATCTATGCTTCTTAATATATAGTATTATAGTGTATTATGTTGTATTTTATCGTGATGTATTGTTTTAATGAAATATAAAGTTTTGGATAAATTATATCATTTCGCGTCGTTACATTCATAATGTATCATATTGTATAGTATCGTACTGTATTGTTCTAATGAATACAAAGTTTGGATAAACTCTATCGTTCCCGTTGTTACATAATCTCACACATCAATAATTTGAAAGATAAAAATACTAGAAAAGTATGATATGGGGTAGGACTACTATAAAAAGGTAGGATAAATGATAAAATAAGACTATTAAATAATAAGTAAAGATAAAATGGGAAAAAAATATAAGGTAACGACGAGATCCCGCCAAATCGATGGTTACATAAAATGAGGCTTTTCATGGCTTACCTAACCACGGAATCAAACCATACCATACAATATATTTTAAGTAATAATCAAAACAAACATAGTATTGATAGTAACGATACAATACAATGCCATGAATAACAACCATCCAAAAAGTGTAAATAACAAGCAAATACAAAATAAGAAAAAAAGAAAAAAAAAGAAAAGAAAAAAAGAGTAACAATACGATCACACCAAAAAAATCAAGAAGTGAACAAAAACACCCTCGTTTTTACTACTGCATATTATACTTTGTTCTTTTTACACCACCGCAACAATCAAAATTCTCTTTGCTTTTGCCTACACACGAGTCACAACTAACGAAGCAGGTTCAAAATCAAAAAATTATACTATATAAATAAGGAAAAAAAATATTTTTTTATATAAACATTAACGTCTGAATCCTCTTGATACAGGGGAAAGTTGTAGTGGCAAAACTTATTTAGAAACTGCTTTAGGCTTTAAGTTCAAATTCCATGTGCAAAATTCTCGCATTTTTTCAAAATTCCCTAATCAAATTTTTGGCTCGAGTATATCGCGCAAGGATGGATACACCTTACCCCAAGCTATGTCACAAGACACCTTTTCATGATTTTTTTTTAACTAGATACATACAAATAAATAATAAACAAAATGAAAATATTGAAAAAGTAAAGAAAATAACCCCGCTTGTCATTATAGTGATTGGTTCTTTTTCAAATGTCGACTGACGACACTTGCCACCGATAACCAAAAATCCTGTGTATGCCACTGTTAATAGGGTGAAGCTAACACATACCATAGAACAACTTTTCTTTTGCAAATTTGATGAGAGCAGATCCTCAAAATGTCTTAGACTGATGTACTCTTGTGAATCTATCATATGTTAACGATATCATTTCTCTTGATTTTTACACCTACAAAGATCTTCTAAAATGTCAATCAAGAAAAAAAAAATCCATTCACTGGCTGTTATTTGGTAAGTTGTTGATCATTTCTACCATAGCCAGAAGGAGAGCCTTGACGTAACTGATAAAGTTGCTTTCATGTTACCACGAGATCACGGGTTCAAGCCGGGGAAACAGCCCCTTGCAGAAATGCAAGGTTAGGCTACGTACAATAGACCCTTATGGTCCGGTCCTTCCCCGGACGCTGCACATAGCGTGAGCTTAGTG
The DNA here is from genome assembly GCA_031232105.1 of Capsicum rhomboideum. Classification (NCBI taxonomy): domain Eukaryota; kingdom Viridiplantae; phylum Streptophyta; class Magnoliopsida; order Solanales; family Solanaceae; genus Capsicum; species Capsicum rhomboideum. The sequence goes on from CP124714.1 coordinate 158,730,523, forward strand.
CATCGGGCTGCCTTTTTTTTTCCCCTACCATAACCAAAGGAAACATTCTTTACAGCAATTCATTTCAGTGCTTCAGAAAACTGCTAAACATAGTAAGATATCTCTGGCCTAAGATGCTTTCTGTATAATGATCATGACAGGACTAGTACCAGATTGTAACACATTTCACAAGAGCAGTAATTTTTGCGTGATATATAGATAAAAGGATTAGCCTCTATTTTAACTATAGAGGAACGAACGATAATCTAATGTCAACAAAGACCATTAAGGCACTCACAGCCATCAATATAGGTAATCTTTAACCCTGGCACATGCATTCCGGAGCAGGATACGTATAAACTGATTGATTGGGTTTGCGAAGTCTAATCTGTCCTTGTCGGTTCTTGTGCCCTTTCGCAATTGCCTCTTGGAACTCTGGCCAACTCAGTGTTTTATTCAGGAAAAGCTGGCCTAATAATGCCATGTTAGGCCTTATTGTCTTCAGATTATAGTACGCTCGATGCCCCACCTGTTGATTTCAAGTTGATTAGTCGGATTATATGGGATTCAAAATAAATCTCAAACAAGGTTTGGTTCTTGGATACAAAGTTCAACTCTTTCTGATCTACAGGTTAACCAAACAGATTCTAGTCTGCAACGAAAAGGAAAACCGCTACAAATGCCTAGGGCTAATGTTATGATGTACTCCCTCCGTTTCAAAAAGAATGACCTACTTTCCTTTTTAGTATGTTTCAAAAAGAATGGCCCTTTCCTTTTTTGGCAATACTTTAATTCCAACTTTCCACGTGGCATGTTTAAAACAACAAGATTAAAGGGTATTTTGGTACATTTGACACAATTTTAATTTATGACCACAAGATTCAAAAGTCTTCTTTATTTTCTTAAACTCCGTGTCAAGTCAAAATAGGTCATTCTTTTTTAAACGGAAGGAGTAATATATAGCTACATTGGAACTCAAAAATTTAGAAGTGCAGGTGATTACCATTGCATTGTGCATATTTCCTGGGGAAGCTGAGATAAAAACATCGCTGTGCATGCTGACGTAATAATCAACTGCAGCCAGTAAAGAAGCCTTCCCTTTAATAAGAGCTCTTTCATCAGAAGAGGCAAGGCTTTTTTTGTCATCCATCAAAGGAAACAAACTTCTCAGGGTTGAGATTCGGGCTTCCCCACCGTAAACCTGGGAACGATGACATAAAAAGAGTAACTTCAGAAGGCAATGATACAGGCTTAAGATAATCCAGCACCTCAACACCACGCAAGATTTTGAAAAGATATAATCGAATGGTGACCTTATGGGAGGCAAGATATAATCGAGTGCTATTGTCAAATCCCAAAGCTGCTAGCAGTAATCCAATTTCTTCTGGCGTCAACGGGCACCGTCCTTGACTTCTCAACTCTTCATCAGTAAATTGAGAGTTTAAAACTCTTCCCTGCCAAATCACTTGCCTATATTTAGCTAATGCCAGTTTTTCCGCCTTTCCACCACCAAAATCACAGGCTGAATGTGCAGCCATATCCTGTTACGACAGCAAGGTTACATTGTGGATCCTTAATTTAAAACTTCCAGAGCGCTTCAGGCAGATAATCATTGTAATGTGAAGAGCAAAACTTTAACTAGTATGTATGCTAAATGACACAGTTTTACCTTGTCAAAGCGAAGGTGAATAACAACAAACTTCCCTGCTCCTGGTTTGTACTTTTCATTAACCTCTCTAAGGTAGTTACTACCAATCACATTGCCTTTGGTAGAAGAATCTCTGAGGCGATTGACAAGGACACCTCCAAGATGTCTTATGTGAGGAACAAAGACCAGTGCTTGAAAGTTCACTTTACATCGAAGGTGTTGGAGGTACTTAGGCAAGTTGTCAAATGTCAGTCGGTGAGAAAATGGTGCTATGGCAGCAATCCCATAACTAAATCATTTTAAAAAAAAATATATGTTATTTTAACGAGCTGATTCCAACATAGGCAAACTATTTGTCAAGCTGCTCATGTAAGCTTAACATAAGGTCACAATGCAGTTCCTATTAACTTTCTAAAGTAACTCACATGAAGGAAATATGAAATCATTTTGTAGGTTTTGTAAACGAATGTCACTATATCTAGCATAACAATAAAACTGCAGCTAGCCAGCTTGTGCTAGGCTGTAGAATTTTAGAAGAGTTTTTCTAAAAATTCAAAAGCTCTTTGAATACTCTCGGTATGTAGAAGTTCTACTCTCGATAAATAGCATTATGTCTAGCATGACAAAAACAAAACAAAGGCTAGAGCTACGTTGCAGACCTTTTGAAGCATTTTTCTAAAAAATTCAAAGTCACTTTGTATACTCTCAAGAATTAGGCTTTATTCTTTTGATTTGTCATCCTAGTTATCGAGAAAGTGAACACATATGTGGTTACCAATGTAAATAAATTCAACATAACATTTTTAAATAGAAAAATCAGGCATGTGAGCTACCTCTGCATGACAGGCAATACATTGTCCAGATACCAGTTTGTAGAAGCATGAACTGGTGCGGTCTTGATTCTGGTTGGTCGAATAGCAGTTGCATAATACTCTCGTGTGCTCCAAGAGAATTCATCTAGCAGCTCTTTAACTATTGCTATATCGCCTTTCAAGGCATTGATGAAATGATCCACATCAAAGATATCCTTGAATGTGCTGTAAGAAGAGGCAGATAATTTGTATTATGTACCTAGTAGGATAGTTGAGGTGCACATAAGTTGGCTCCGAAGCCACCGTTATTTGAGAAAAGACCTTGTAATATGTATTTGAAAAATGAAACTCAATAATCAATGTAGCAATATATTACAGAGACCTCGAATCTTGCCAAACAGGATTCACTTCCAAATAAGGGACCACAAGTGTAGCATTCAGAATCTTGGCAACAACAACTGCATCACAGATCTTGTTCATGAAATACACATGTCAGTAATCATCTCACAACAGCTTGTTAATTAACTTGAGAAATAGCATCTATAGTAAAACATTCCTATAAAACACATTTATCTCTATGTTGTCCCCATAAACTATGAATACTCAAGATACGCACCCCCATCTTTTGTTGATTTAACCCTCCATCAAGGAACACTTGAATGTATCCCTCAGATTTTTCAGGTCGTGCTGCATGCGTTTAAGTAACAGTAAATTAGAAAAAAAGGTACACGAAAGATCAAGTTGATGCTATGAAATGCAAGATTGCTGCACAGAAATCCTTGAAACAGATAAAAGTAGAAGTCCATTAGAAGACGGATCATAGATACTCACTAGAGGTTGCACCAGATTCAGTACAGGGTTTCCATCCTTGGAAGGCCAAAGGCATCCAAAGATCAGATTGTTCTTCAGAGGACTAAATGGGAAAGAACAAAATATGATAGTAAACCAGTCTCTGGACAACATGAGTAAAATTTGGAGAAACACATGAATGCTTACGTACAGTTTGGCGTTGTAGAGCACTTTTCAAAAGACGTGAGTGCCTGGGTTTTGGAGCATTCCATTCCTGCAGATGCAAATTGAAACAGATATAAAACTTGGGTCAAGAATCAAAAGATTGTGAAGTGACAACCAAAAGCATGTATTTGCATGCACAATTGACTGTATTACCCAAGCTGTTAAAAGTTCATTCAATGCAGATAAGGAATTAGGGAAAGGGAATCTACTTTTCACATCGGTTGTTTAGTCCAATTTATCCTCATAGTTTCTTGATCTATGGAGTTCTGTTTTTCAGGTTCTTTTTCATTTTCAGAGAATTAGGAGTCCAGTCAAGGAAACCACGTGACTTTTATTTCAACTGATGTATAGCATCATCTAGCTTCATCTTCAATAGTTCCAAAAACAAATGAAGGCAATCTTTGAACAGTAAAAAGAGAAGCATGGTGCACTAAAGATCCCACTGTGCATGGGGTCCGGGGAGGGGCCGAACCACAAGGATTTATTTTACGTAGTCTTACCTTGCATTTCTGCAAGTTTTAGTTTGGTGAATCATGTCAATTACTGTTAGAAAGAATGACAAATAGAGTTTTCTCTTCGCTGGGCTAGAATGGTGCATTTCCAGAAAATTACTAAAATTGACTACAGCGCTCTCTGTTTTCAACGATACTAATCATCCTTCCTCTTCCCACCCTACACCCCAAGATTAAATACAACAAGCTAAGTTTTTTACAGTCCAACCCCTTCAATTGATCCTCCATAGGATCTACTCTTACTCTGTTACAATTTTCACTTCAAAGATGGTATTTTTATGCTTTTACACATTACCATCCCATTTCCAGGAACCATTTTCTTTCATTCCCAACAGACCTCAATGAAGCCAAAAAGGTGAAAGAAGAAGATATTGAAGGAACAACATCACTAAAGATGGCTATATGGTTACTTGCAAAAAGAAAGATAAAAAACACAACACTTCACAACAACAATACCATTTCTATCCCAAACTTGTAGGTGTCAGCCACACCAATCCTCACTATCTTTTTTTTTTAACTGTATAACTGAAAAATTCCCAAGAATCAGCTAGATTCAAAACTCGGGGAATAATGAGTCACTCTTCTATCTTTCTCCACTTAAAACTAGACTTTTATCTGTAGAAGGGTCAAACACATGACATAGGCCTAACATATATCACACGTTACGCTCATACTGCTAAACCAAACACCTAGATCACCAATCCTCTCGTGTTTTATTGATCAGAACCATCCAGCAGCGGCCCCACCACTAGAAACAGTTAAGCTACAAATATAAGCTGCTGTTGAGGAACTCTGTATAAGCGATTTTCCCCTTCTACCTTTCTAGGCTTCGCAAAAGCTCCTCTTTTTCTTCTTTTTTTTTTTTTTTTTTTTCAATTCCTTATTTTCGTTCTATTTAGGTGGAGCAATCATCACTATTTATTCTATTCCTTTTATACTTGTTTCGAAGGGGAGCTTAGGAATAACTGGTAAAGTTGTTGCTATGTGACTAGGAGGTCACGGGTTCAAGCCGTGGAAACAGTCTCTCGCATAAATGTGGGGTAAGGCTGCATACAATAAACCCTTGTGGTTCGACGCTTCCCCGAATCCCGCTCATAACGGGAGCTTTAGAGCAGCGGACTGTCTACCACAATAGGTTCTTTAAAATTTTAAATGGCATACGGAAAGAAAAATTAGAGCTCTCACTCTCTAATTTCACTAAGGATGTTCAAAATATGAAGAAGTAAACACATGAAGAAGTCAAAGGGGTTCAACATCTACTGTATATACATAAAAAATAATTTCAAACATATATAAACAGTGTAATTTTCTGCAGAAGGGGATTTGGATAACCCCCTCGACCCTACCTAGCTTCGCTCCAGAGTCCTGAGTGAGAGATATAGTGGAACCAATAACAACAACAACATAACCAGAGTAATTCCATAAGTAGGGTCTGGAGAGGCTAAAGTATATGCACACCTTACCCCTACCTCGTAGAGACAGAGAGGTTGTTTCCAATATGACCCTCGGCATAAAAACTAAAAGAAAAGTATTTCAAAACAGTTTGAAAAAGGGATACATAAATAAAAGCAGTAACACAACAATGAAATACTGTGAAATGGAAAATAGTACACAACATAGAGAAGAAAGAACAGCAACAACAACAACAATAACAACATACCCACTATAATTCGACAAACAAAGTAAGGTCTAGGGAGGGTAGAGTACCTTTCCCCTACATCAGAGTTATAGATATTGTTTCCAATAAACCCTCGACTCAAGAAAAAAATAATCCAAAGCAGTCGAGAAAATAAGTAGCCAAAATACAAGAAACAACAGATAGTAACAAAAACAGCACAGAGAAAGAACAGTAACAACAATGAAATAATGTGATAAGTGAAGCACAAACAAACACATGTGATGACCAAAATCGAAGAACAAGAAACTACGAGAAGAAGAGAGAGAGAGTGGAACACAAACCGAGAAAATGGAGGGAGAGGCATGGCTCAAAGGAGTGAAAAGGCTGGGAAAGAAAATGGGGAAAAGCAGCAGAAAACAAACAGCCATTGTGCCACCTCTGCGATGATAGACCCTCATAACTGTTGGTTTGGCTCAACCCCAGATCAATAAAGAATCTAATTAGTTACACAATCGTCCAAAAAGTACTCATCTTGGAGAAATACAAGAAGAATGGAAGCATATTTCAAGAACAATAGAAAAGAAAAAAAAAGTATCCACTTCACTTGAAAAAAAAAAGTAGTTGTGCTAAATTACTTGTTAATTCATAAAATTAAGATGGAATTAATTCGTGTTTTTTTTTCATTTTACCTTATAATTAATTTTTTTTTAAAATGCAAACAAGTTTTTTTTAAAAAAAATTCCTCCCTAAAGCTTCCACCCCTTTTGTTTCCTTGTGACTCGAATTCACCACCTTCATATTAGAAGTGAGTGGTGCACTATTCGAGCAACTCCATCTTGTCCAAGTTTTATCGGTTTTAAAAATGTTTTTTAAGGTGTAAATTAGTAAAATTATATATTTTTTTATTTATGATTTCTTAAATGACATGTAAAGGAGATAAATTTACAACTAATATAAAATGAATTAAGTACTCGCTCCATCCATCTTTACTTGTCCACTGTGCTAAAAATAGATATCCAATAATATTTATCCAATTTGGAAAATCAATGGATAATTTACTCATTTCTATCCATTTTACCTTTAGCATTAAATACAATTCATTATCCAATACATTTTTCAAAGCATTAAATTTACGAAAAAGGTCAAAACTACCCCTGAACTATCTAAAATGGAGCAAAAAATACCATCCGTTACTTTTTTGGCTCAAAATATCCCTCTATTAAATTTTTGACTCAAAAATGCCCCTGTCTAACGGAATACCATCAAGTACGCCACATGGGAAAATATTATGGGAAAAGGACACCCCATATCCATTAGGAGAAAGAAATTTCACTAAAATGGTCATTTTCAAAGTAATGCCATGGGGTACCACTCTCCTATTTTAATTCCATCAACTGGTCATTTTTAGAAACTGTATAGAATGTGTATAGAAACTATATAGTTGTTATATAGAATACGTATTGTGTAAGATATATATAGAAATTGTATAGGATGTGTATAGAAACTGTATAATTATTGTATAGAATATGTTGGTATATAAAATATATGTATAGAATAATGAATGTAGTATAGGGACTGTATCAATATCATATAGGGGTTGTATCAATATGGTACTATATCAATATAGCTATAGGGACTGTACCGTTATGGTATAAGGATTGAATCAATATGGTATAGTGACTGTATCAATATGGTATAGGAACTATATATGCATAGATTTTTCTGTATAAACTATATGAATGTGGTATACAAACTGTACAGAATGTGTACAAAAACTATATTATTGTTATATAAAATACGTATTTAAATAATAATTGCAGCTAAAGGTTGTATAGATTGTGTATAGAAATTATATAATTATTGTATAAAATGTGTATAGAAACTGTATCATTGTTGTATAAAATGTATCCATTACGATTGTATATGTATAAATGTGTATATATATTGTACAAAAAGTGAATATGAAGTGTATATGAAAAGTCCACTAATAAAAATGTATATATGCTCAACCCCCTAGAAACGAAGAAGTGCAGAAGCAACAGGGTGTGCAAAATAAGAATGGGCATAGGGGCAAGCCAGTAGTCCAAAAATGGAATCTGACTGGGCAGATGTTTAAAAGACAAACTCAAGAGGACAAGAAAGATGTAGCAGAAGGTAATAGAGATCCAAATATGATTGTGAATGTGATGACTAATGCTGATCCCAAACCTTCAGAGGTGTATGGTACTCCTGATGTGAGAGGTCAAAAGGTGGCTGGAAATTATCATCAAGATTCACATCTGGTGGCTACAGGTAATAGGTTCTTACCATTAACAGGGGACAAAGAGATTAGTGAGAGGCAAGACAAACCTCCAGATAGAGGTACAATACCTCTTGCTCTATGAATTGGCTTCTGTGGAATGTGAAAGGGCTTAATAGACCCTCAAAACAAGGGAAAATGGGAGGTTATTTGAGGAAGCACAAAATAAATTTAGCAGGACTGTTAGAAACTAGAATAAAGAAGGCAAAGTTTTTTCCTGTTTTGAGTAAAGTAGTCAGGAGTTGGAGCTATGCTAACAACTACCTACATATAGAAAAAGGTAGAATTTGGATATTATGGAAAGAAAATTTGACAGTTACTATCATTGAAATGCAGAGTCAATATATCCATTGTTAAGTGACTGACAGAAATTCTAATTTCCACTGTTATCTTACTATAGTTTATGACAGTTCAAGTAGTGTGGAGAGGCAGAATTTATGGTTGGCTTTGAGTAGAATTGGATGTAATTTAAATGAGGCATGGTGTGTATGTGGGGATTTTAACAACCCACTATACTCAGGGGACAAAATTAGGGGCTGCCAGTCACTAATAATGAAACAAGGGAGTTTCAACAAATTATAGATACTCTAAACAGAGAGAGATGTGTTTGCCAATAACTAGAGTTGAAGTGAAGAAAGCATTATTTGAAATTGATGATAACAAATCACAAGGTATTGATGGTTTCACTGCTTACTTTTTTAAGAAGGCATGGAACATCATTCATGAGGATATGTTTAAGGCTGTATCAGAATTCTTTACTCAAAATAGGCTATTCAAGGCTATTAAGAATACAGTAGTGACTCTAGTGCCTAAAACCTCACACCCTGAAACTGTGAGGGACTTTGGGCCTATTGCCTGCTGTACTGTAGTCTACAAAATAATTTCAAAGATTATTTCTGCCAGAATCAAGGGGCTTTGGAAGGAATAATTGGTCAAAGTCAGTCTGCATTTATACCAGGAAGGCTCATATCTGATAATATTATACTTAGCCATAAACTGGTCAAAGTTTATATAAGGAAACATATATCTCCAAGGTGTATGGTTAAAGTGGACTTGCAGAAAGCCTATGATTCAGTTGAGTGGTTCTTTATAGAGCACATGTTGAAAGAAGTGGGATTTCCAAGCCAAATGGTAAAGTAGATTATGACTTGTATCCAAACAGTGAGCTACACTTTCTCCATAAATGGGACACTACCAGAAACAATATAGGCAAAAAGAGGTCTTACACAAGGAGAACCCATGTCTCCTTACATCTTTGTCATTATTATGGAATACCTTAATAGATGCCTTGGTACTTTTGAAGCAGAATCCTGATTTTAATTTTCACCTAAGATGTCAGAAGATGGGAATTATACACTTATGTTTTGCAGATGATCTTCTTTTATTATTTGCAAGAGGGGATGAAAAATCTTTATTTTACTGAAAGAGAAATTTAACCTCTTCTCTGCTGCATCAGGTCTAAAGGCAAATTTGAGCAAGAGCCAGGTGTATTTTAGCTGTGTGAAGACTAATGTGCAGCAAAGCATCTTGAACATGTTGGGGTATGAGAAGGGTGATCTACCTTTCAAGTACCTAGGGATGCCTTTATCATCAAAGAAACTTACTATCTCATAATGCATGCCTCTGGTAACTAAAATAACTGCTAAAATTACATCTTGGATGACAAGGATTTTGTCATATGCTGGAAGAATGCAGCTAATTAAAGCAGTCTTGTTTGGAGTGCAAGCTTATTGGGCTCAGTTGTTTCTACTACCAAAGAAATTCATGAAGATGATAGAAGCTACCTGTAGAAGCTATCTGTGGACAGGTGAGGCTACTATTACTAAAAGGGCACTAGTAGCTTGGAAGACTGTTTGGTTACCTAAAGGCGTTGGTGGTCTCAATTTGCTGGATTTAAAAGTATGGAATACTGCAGCTATTTGCAACCTACTGTGGCTTTGAGTCTCAAAAAGGAGAAATTATGGATCACATGGTCACACACATATTACATAAAAAACCCAGCAGATTGCTACTATGATTATCCCTGGGCAGGCGTCATGGATGATTAGGAAAATATTGAGCATGAGAAAACATGATCACATTGTAGGGGATGCATCAAATATTTTGCATAAAAGAGTGTTTAAGATTTCCAAAGCTTATACTCTTCTAAGGGGAAAGATGAAGGTGGAATGGAGAAATCTAGTATGTAACAATTGTGCAGAACCTAAGCAGGTATTTATCCTTTGGTTACATTGCATGGAAGGCTAAGAACTAAGGATGTACTGATGAGATGGGGATTGACAGTAAATGCTACTTGTGTCTTGTGCACCTTAGCCCCTGAGAGTGCAACTCATTTGTTTTTTGAATGCACTTTTACCAAGCCTATCTGGGAGGCTATTTTGAATTGGCAACACTGGAGAAGGAGGCCTGCTGATTGGACCACTGAGTGGCAATGGGTGAGGAGAAACTCAAGAGGTAAAGGTGCAAGGGCTATCATTTTGAAAGATAGTTTCGCTGCAATGATTTACTTGACTTGGTTGGAAAGAAACAATCGAATTTTTCACAACAAAGTTGCTGCTATTGAAGCTATCATCCACCAGGTCAAACTAGGACTTTGTATTCGAGTCCAGGGGAATAGGAAGCTAGCTGAGCAGATTGGGAGCTACTGAAGTTAGAATAGTTAATGTGTCCTGTAGTTGGATAGGAGTTTTTTTGTAGTTGTGGTGAATTAGAGAAGGGAGACAGAGGTTTTGACCCCTTAGCTTTGTAATGACCTTACTTGGTAATAAAAATTGTCAAAAAAAAAATGTATATAGAAGGTATTGTATAAAAATGTAAATGTTTAATATGTGTGTGTGGAAACTATATCATTGTTGTATAAAATATGTTATTTTTATATAACAAATAAAAATTCTCTTTTTGTATTTAATTATTAAGAAAAAAAGACAACGATTAAAAACTAAATTTTTTTTCTTAAAAAAACGCAGTTGCAACCAAAAAAATAAAAAAAAATGCAGTAAATTAAAAACAAAGATAAGCGGCAGAAGCAGCAAGAAAGGCCAAAAAGTGGGAATTGCAATTGCTTGGCCACCTGGTGGCAATATTTTGCACCGTTTGACTTTTTTTGTCCTTTTCCAAATATTATCATATGGCCAGTCCACGTGAAAAATCACCTCATTTAATTCATAAGCCCACTTAATAACCATCAACCCAATTTTTATCCATTTAATACCCGACCCGACCCATGAGGCAAAAGCAAAGGGGTTATCCTTCATTTTCACTTAAAACTCTTCCCAAAGAAAAATGAGGTTTTGGAGAGTGGTAGGTGTTGACACCCAATTTTGACCTACCGATATCCGCCCAGACTACTATTTTATCAAAATATTAATTTTGAATTTTTTTCATTATTATTTTGATATCAAATAGTTTCTGACATTTCGTATTCATGATTTTAAAGTATGCAATTTATTTTTATTATTTTAATATTTTTTATATATTATTTTATTTTTATATATAGCATATATAATTTACTAATAAATATAATATTTCACATAATTTTATAAATATTTATTAAATTATCTCAGCAAATATATATACTCATAATTTACAAAACATATATTTATTACTATTATTGTTGTTACATACTAATTTTATTATTATTGTTATTATTATTATTATTATTATTATTATTATTATTATTATGATGATGATGATGATGATGATGATGATGATGATGATAAGCCTTTCTTAAAATTCATATTCATAATTTATCGGCGCCTAATTTATTTCAAATTATTATTATCGTCGATTTCAAAGAATATAATTATGTGTCATTAATTTTTATTATAAAATTTATAATTAATTGGAGAATAATTATTTTATGACAGTCGATTAATTTTCTTAGGTATTTTTTATATTTACCGATTTATTACTATATTTACAAAATAACAGCCTATTTCAATTCAACTCTTCCAATTTATTTAATTTCTAGCCTGATTTTACTCAATTAATGTCAATTTTAGCCTAAATTGAGCAAAATCTGGCTCAATTTTTAAACCCCAAATTAATTTCAATTAACCCAATTCTGATGACCCCATTTCAACCCATAACCCGACCCATTCTGATTTTTTAATCACAGCCGTTGATCTCCTGCGATCAACGGCTGAGATCAAATCCCTCTTCTTTTCCCCTTTTAATCAAAACCAACCCTCCACACCCTAATGAGACCCCCCACAGCCGCAACTGTCTCTCTCCTTCTCTCTTTTCTCTCGATCTTCCCCCCCTCACCGCTGCTGCCGGACCACTAACTCCACCGGCGAACCCCACGACTCTCACCATCTTCGGTGAGAGCATCACCGAGAGCCGCACCAAACCACCAGCGAAAACCATCCACCGTTTCTCCATTCCCTCCTCTCTCCCGAAAACTCTCTCCTCTCCTCCGATCAACCACCGCACCATCAATTTCGACCGGCAAACCCCACAGCCCTGGCCACCTCTGATGAGAAAACCACCAGCCACCGGCCCTCACCCCAAAACTCTTTTCCATTTCCGATCTACTCTCTTCTCTTAATTCAAAACCCCCTAAAGTTTTCACTTCTTTGATGAATTTTGAAAGCTCCGATGAAGCGAGAATCAAGTCAAAATATCAATGGTATTTCATGGATGACTAAAGTGATGAGAAATCACCCATACCATTTTTTTTGTTGTCTCGATTTCGATAGGGAGGTTCTAATTTTGAGACGGATTCTGATGAATCCATCCTAAGTATGACTCCCTTTATTCTTCATTATGCTTAATTGTTGTCTTTATCGCTTCAATTCATCCTTTCTTTCTTTAGACAGATTACTAGATGTGAAATTCGTGATGTTTGACTTCAAATTTTAGCTTGATTCTTTCACTTTTATGTTTATTCACAACTTCGGATCAACATGTTTGAAAATCCCCAACTTTTATGAACATCGGTTAAACCTAATTTCTGGTTGGATACTGATTTACACGATTTCTGAAGACTGTCTCTTTTGCTTGTTGGTTGATTACTGTGGCATCGATAAGGTCGAGTTTTGCTATGAGGTTTGGAGTTAGAGTTTGTTTTTAGGAAAGCTTTTGCTATCTCGATATTTGTCTGATGATTCCAATTTGTCCAGTCCTTCATTACCACTGGGAATTTGAACATGCTTCATTGTTGTTTGTTTGGTAATATGGCTATTGACATGCTGGTAAATAATTTGATTGGGTGAGAAGAGTCCTCCGCGATTCACGCTCTATATCATCATATCCTTGATTGGTAATTAATTTACAACTTGCTTTGATTGATTTGTGCTAAGTTTGGCTTTAATTGGGATCTTGATATGAACCTTTACTTTGGCTAAATGATTTTCTTTCCTTAGCAAAATTTAGACAGCTTTTACTAGTCATATATTTTGGCAAATCAATACGTCTTTGATTTTATTTATCGAGTCTCCTACCTTATTTAGCACGAAAAGATTTCCTTTTACCTGTTTATTTATGGTAAACTTGACAAGATTTTCTCTCCTAATTGATTTGGCTAAGCTAATTAAGGAATTAGATTTTTCCAATTGCATCTCTGAATTATTTTCTCTCCTTTAATAACTATCTCCTTTTCACTATATAAAGGAGACCTCTCTCTATTATTTAGACAGACTTTTGACTCCCACTCACATATACTCTTAAACACTTTTCTTAAGCAAGCAAGGCACTCGCCTAGTTCTTGCACATTCTTGGCAGAACTTATGCCAATTTCGCACCATGGCCCTGTGCGTCTGTGCACGTGCCTATTCCACTACCTTGTCAGCACCGAAGCCGTCTTGTCTCAGCCATGTCAACTCTGATTGCCTTGTCTTAGCCACATCACCATAACAAGACTTGTCTTAGCTTCAATCAGCCTTAGCCTTGATCTGCCTTAGCTTGCCAACCCTTGTCATGCCTTAGACACGCCTTGCATGCCTTAACCATGCCACTTCCAAGGTCTTACCATGCCCTGCCGACACGAGTCATGCACTGCCGACACATGTCATGCCCTGCTGACATGCCCATATCGGCAGACTGGCCTCAAGCGAATCTAACCTTGATCGAAGTCAATGGGTCTTGGCTAGGTTGATCATGTAATAAATAAATACTATATAAGTAGTTATATATTTTATTTATAAATAAAATGGAAGAGACACAACTATCAGAAAAGTTGTGTCCCTTTGGATTTATAAAAGAGTTTCCCTGAAGAAAACCAATGCATCTTTTCTCCCTCCCTGAAAAAACAGAACTTAGAGAATTCTTATCCTTCTTCCTTCTCCAATTTCTCTCAAGTTCGTGTGAAGATTCTTTGAAGATTTCTTCTCTGAAAAAGGGTTGGAACAACACTGTAACAAGGTATGATTCATACACTGTGATATTTTGATATACTTCATGTTTTATACATGTGATTACACTATTAAACTAGTGAAACAATATTCAATGATCCTGCAAACTAAGTGTTTGATTAGATTCATCATTGGTATCTGACCATGCGTTGTTTGTTTTTCTAGTCTTATTTTTTTGGAAAAATTACTATCGTGCGAATTGTATATTTTGTGTTTGTTCTATTTTTCTTGGTCGTGCCATTTATGAAACAAGGAGAAAGAATGAATAGAAGTTGTGCCTTTCATGAAATAAGGAGGAAGAACGAATAGCAAATCAATTTTAAGACTGTTTTTTTCCTTCGGAAAAAGTGCACAAAGTGGCAGTGTTTTTATTATGGTATTGATGTTCTTGGCAGTGACAAAGTAGTTTGGGAAAGACTTTTTTCTTAACAAAAGATTTTTTCCACTCGGTTTTTTGTTTTTGGCCTCATATGCTATAGACCTTTTTAAAGTTGTCCATATTAATCTTTGGAATTTAGGATGGAAACAGAAACGTTATACTTGTTATCTGGACCTTTGTGAACCAAATAAGGGAGTGGGATTGTTTTTTTTTTTTTTTAAAGAAAAAAGAAATCTGTTCCCTTGCCTTCTCTCTTATAAATTCATATCTTCTATTTATTAATGACATTCTTTATTACACAAGGGTTAGTTTCTCAGGCTAAAATAAACCTAAAGTGTGTTACCTATTCAGAAGTTCTTAAGTAGAACTTTATTATCATCATTTTTCATGTATTATGACAATGAGTACTCCCTAGTACGTTTAACTTGATCCATAGTTAATGTGACATCTTATTTCCACATGACTTGTATGAATTTATATTTTTTATGCAATATATTCTTAATTAAGTGTTTCGATAATTGTTATAGAATTTATGCTTGTTTAATGTTGAATTGATGTGATTTAAGATAAGTGATTCTTAGATAATTGATTGTGTTAGATTTATGACATATTGGAATTCGGATGATGATTGAGAACTTAGTGAACTTTCTAATCTGAAACTGATGTGTAATGAATATCGGCATAGTTGATTATTTTAAGAATTGTTATGTATATGAATTTAGGCTAAAATAATGTATATAGTTGCCTCATGTTACTTTATACTTGTTTAAATCAATATGTCAATTGCTGCAAAGAACATTGTTGTTGAGCTTAATAAAGGTGATAAACTTAACGATGATAACTATGAAGTATGGAGCATGAAAATCCAATATGTCCCGAAGGAGCAAGAGGCTCTTGAAGCTCTTAATGTGCCTATGACACTTCTTGAAAATGGTGATTCCCCCCAACATGTGAAAGATCTTGAGGCATATCAAGCTTGGAAAAAGAAAAATTCTCTTGCTTGCCTAACGTTGCTGAGCAGCATGGATAATGATATTATGAGAGAATTTCAAAAGTATGATGATGCTAAGGACATGTGGTCCGCATTAAAAGAAAAGTTTGGTCATTCTTCAGTTGCTAAGTTAAAGGCTTTTACAATTAAATTTGATACTTATAAGAAACATCCTGATCATACTATGCGTAAGCATCTATGCCATGTGTCAAATATGGTGAATGAAATGAAAGATGCAGGTCATATGTTGACAGAAGAGCAACAACACCAAGCTGCGATTCGCTCCCTAATCTTTCACGACCCAACCGGTCATGATTGACACCCAACCTTTACCTATGGCAGGAGAACCATTCTAACCCCAACCCTCCTTAATCAAGTCCAATAGTTAACATTCACTTCCTGTTTTTATTATCACTTAATAGTTCTAAAGTCTCATGCTTGAATAAATTAAGATAATGTCCAACTAGCATAATCATCAATAAACCAATAGAGTGCAGAATCCTCTACTTATTACATCCCTAAGACCTGAAGTCACTATACAAGAACATGTAAAAGAAACTAAGTCTAAAAGCTAAATGATTATCCGGAACAAGAAATAAATAAGAAATGTCTTCATCCCGCATGAACAAGGTAAAAAGATCCAAAGGTTTCCCGGTCATGGTGCTCATCCTTGAAACTGAATCTGTAACTGTTAACTAAAGTCGAGGTCTTGTCTCAAATGCAGGAAAACTCTCTGCACTCAACAAAAAAGAAGAGCACAGGTAGCACTGTACATCAACAAGTACTGATAGGCATCATAGGTCGACTCAACCCAACACCATACAAATAGGTAAATCAAATAGATGCAAAGTGATCATCACAGAACTTATAATCAAAGACAAATACAAAATTATGATGTTTAACTTCAGAGGGAATACAAACTTATACTCATATATGTTTACACTTAGTCAAATTCAGCAATAAGTTTCATCACCATATAAAATTATAACTCGACATTCAATGAACATGAATTAATATATGAATGCAAGATGTGCACATCATCTCTTTCTTTTCTTATTCTCATCAACATCATCATCACCTCCACAACATCATAATCATCATCAACCTCATTAACATCATGAGTAGTACATTATCCTCATCATAACCATCAACTCAACAACATCAATATATATGAAAATGCAATGCAGTAAATAATTACAAGTAGTGCTCAAAAGCCATCACAACATTTAATTCACATATAAGCACAGAGACAAGCAAGTCTAATTGCTACAATAAACCATAACCTACCTTGAATCCTTGCTCAAAGTCACCTTTAAGCCACACATTTACCTTTTCCTTCTTGTTCAACTCGTTCTTGATCTATAACAGCAAGATTACACACCCATTTCAATAATTCATCCTCTTTATACTAGTAGGGATTAAAAACCACTGATTTTAACCATAACCTTTCCCTATTTCATCCTCTTAGGGATTTCTTCCCATTAAACCTCATGAATCCTACTTGATTTAGCATGAACAATCATAATTCTACACCCATTAGTATTTTCTACCACCCAAGGATCCTTATCTACTGATTTTATACTCATTCCCACAACTTTACTCCAATTTCATGAATTAGGGCTAAACCTCAAATTCCTCCATGATGTCACAACCCAAATTCTCAGATCATGATGACACCTACTATAACCCACCAGTAGGTAAGCCAACCAGCAGTCTGTAACGGCTAGTAACGAACTAACAATAGAAATAAGGGAATAAATATAATAATAAGGCTAATATAATCCCAAAACGTAGTGGAGCCAGTACAAGAGCTTCTAATACAACAAGAGTACAAGTGAAATACAGGAAAAATGTATGTATACTAGTCGTCTCTGACACGACATAGAGAACAGTATAACAATAAGAAGGAGAGTAGGGATACTCCAAAACATCGAAAGCTCACCTCAAATCTCCAATCAATAGCTGCTCTGCACGATGCACACATTAACGGTGATCTCGTACTATAACCTGTAGGCTTCAGAAGTATAGTATGAGTACCAAACACGTGGTACTCAGTAGGCATCGACCAACTGAGCTCCAGAAATAATGCAAAAATAAATAATATGAAGGCATAAAAGTGACTACTAGAAACTATCCAAGGAACTAGACATAACGATGCTAATGGAGTAATAAGGATAACTATCCTATGCTGACAGTAACCAGGACTAAAGTGCAATACCGTATATCACTGGCCAAAATACAAATGAAGAGCGAAAGAAGGATATATAATCATAGTACAAGGCCAAAGAATACATATATGATATGAATAGGCAAAGAAAAGAGGGATATGCGGTAACACCATTTATATATATATATATACATATAGGATTAGCTCAGTGGTAACAACCAGAGGGAATCACCT
Source organism: Capsicum rhomboideum (assembly GCA_031232105.1). Taxonomy (NCBI): domain Eukaryota; kingdom Viridiplantae; phylum Streptophyta; class Magnoliopsida; order Solanales; family Solanaceae; genus Capsicum; species Capsicum rhomboideum. Next base: position 158,748,529 of record CP124714.1, read on the forward strand.
TAACATCCCAAGGCCCATAATCAAGTTGGGAAGTTAACTCTAGCATAACCAGGATCCCTAACCAGGCATGACTAAATATGAGATAACGAAACCATAATGTAACTCACTGCAAGAGTAAAGGAATCAGAAACGTACCTTCAACTCGGATACCAATCCATAACCATCCTACTACGAACTAACCATAATAACCAATAATAAAGTAATCAGCTAGTCCGGGCAAACAAGTACCTAACCGGACTTCCATAAGCCCGAAAGGTTTACGGAGTACCCAACTCCATACTAAAACCAAGATCAATATGCTCACCATGAGATCAATCCATAATTCAGAAAATAAGTCTAGACCTCTTAATCTCAGAAACGGATGATAGAACCGAATCGCCAACCCCAACTCAAAATCAACATCAAGATCAACCCACTATCGGGTGATGAACTATCCAAATCCGAAGGACAAATCCCAAGTGCATCACTCAAAGAAATGGGACATAGAAGAAAGCTACCAATGCTAAAATTATAACAAAGCCCTGGAAGGTCAAACTTACCTTCATTCTCATAATCAGATCAATAGCCAATCTTCCTAACAAAAAGGGAAGGCAAACCAGCCGAGGTAGCCATCGAATGCAACGAAATAAGAATATCAAGGAAGGGAAAATGGTAACTAGGTAAAGCTAGTCAAGCCGTCTATCAACTAAGAATCAGTAAAGGTCAAACTAATGACCATAATAACAATAGCATAAGATGAGGGTGGTACAAAAACAAAAATCAACAACAAGTACCACTCTAAGGCCACAACAAGGTAGGAATGCCAAGGAAACGGGACTTTAACCTGACTGTTATACCCCAAGGAAAGCATAATACTGATCTACTCTATAGCCATAACAAGGCCAATATGCCAAGGAAAAACGGGACTTTAACCCAATTGCTACACCACTAGGATAATACCCACTGATCCACTTGATCTACTACTAAATAATCATCTACGGGGGTAGTCATTTATGCATAAACCTACACAAAGGCATACATCAATCACTATAAAAACACCAAGGCATACAACAGTTAATATGGAAATAACACGGCATATAATCATCGATGGGTATGAAACCCAAACATAATCCAAAAAAGAAACTAAGGGATAGAAAATCAAGGACGCACCTATCGTTATTGAAAATTTGAAGTCATAGTCCTAGCATGCCTGAAGAAGCATAAATCTAAGCATGTCTGAACCCGGACTGAGCATCTGAATCACCAACTGAGGCACAAAGTGCACTACCTCTAACTGAAAATGCCACAACAATGTGAGACCGATCAGAGTGAACTGAATGACTAATAATACTGCGTCGGGGACACTCTCTGGACCAATGATCAGTCTCTCTGCAGTCATAACAAACCCCTAAAGCTCTAACCTAGTAGAAAACACTAGTTAACCCTAACTGGCTGACCGAACCGCGCCTGGGGAACTCCCTAGACCAATGACCAATCCCACCATAATCAAAACATGCTTCTGGAACTCTCAGATGCACTGAACCTACTGATACAAAATAATCGCCATGGCCTCAAGACCTAGACCGAATACTCTGTGATGTCTGTCCAATGATACCACCACGATCAACCTGAGAGCTACCCATACGTTGAAGTGCTACCTATACAATCCTAGTAAGCTGCAAATGGTGCTGACCTCTGCTGGGAAGATTTTGACCTCCAAACAGAATACCCCTAACACTGAACTGCTGACATGGCCTCCTACTGCCACCTCCATATGCCTCAAAGAAAGCCCTCTTTGTAGCCCTCGCATGATCAACAACCTCAGAGAAAGAAGACCCAGCTACTATCAAATACTCCGATGCCAAACAGAGTGGTAAAGGCAACCCTTTGATAAATCTCTACACCATCTCATGCTTAAAAGAAAATAGCATAGGAGTATGTCTGGCCCATTCGAGAAATCTAATTTCATACTCTAAAACAGACAGAGAACCCTGCTGAACGCCTCAAAATCCCTAACACTGAATCCTGAAAAGCTAAGGCAGTCACAAACTCTATCGAAACCTGGGCTGACCCCAGACCCTCTGGCTGATGCTGAAGATCCTCGATATCAATCTTTAGCTCTCTGGCTCGACGCTGAGCTAAAATTCTGGTAATACATGCCAAAATACCATCCGCATCTATCGATGACCTCGTGTTATCCCTCTGATAGAGAATGAAGTCAAAAGAAGTACTTAGAGGTTCATAGAAGTACGAACACACGACAAGGAGTCAAGAATAGAATTTTCGAAGAATACCATGTAGCCTCCTGAAGATAAGATACAAACATCTTCGCACCGATCCGCAGGACTCTACTAAACACTTAGCTCTTGTACCAACAACACCAATAAACCTTGGTTCTGATACCAAATTTGTCACGACCCAATTTATCAGGTCATAATGGCACCTACTATAACCCACCAGTTGGTTAACGAACTACCAATAGAAATAAGGGAAACAAGGAAATAAATATAATAACAAGGCTAATATAATCCCAAAACTTGGTGGAGCCAGTACAAGAGCTTCTAATACAATAAAAATACAAGTGAAATACAGGAAAAATATATGTATACAAGCCGTCTATGATATGACATAGAGAACAGTATGATAATAAGAGGGAGAGTAGGGATACTCCAAAACGTCAAGAGCTCACCCCAAATCTCTGATCCATAGCTACCCCGCATGATGCACACATTACCGGCGATAACTCGTACTATAACCTATAGGCTGCAAAAGTGTAGTATGAGTACCAAACATGTGGTACTCAGTAGGCATCGGCCAACTGAGAACCAGAAATAATGCAGGCATAAATAACATGAAGGCATGAAAGTGACTACAGGAAACTATCCAAGAAACTAGGCATAACAATGATAATGGATCAATAAGGATAACTATCCTATCCTGACAGTAATCCGGGACCAAAGTGCAATACCGTATATCACTGGCCAAAATACAAATAAAGAGTGAAAGAAGGATATATAATCGTAGTACAAGGCCAAATAATACATATATGATATGAATAGGCAAAGAAAAAAGGGATATACGGTAACACCATTTATATATATGTATATATATATATATATATATATATATATATATATATATATATATATATATATATATATATATAGGATTAGCTCAGTGGTAACAACTTGAGGGAATCACCCTAACATCTCAAGGCCCATAATCAAGTAGGGAAGTTAACTCTAGCATAACCAGGATCCCTAACCAGGCATGATTGAATATGTGATAACCAAACCATAATGTAATTCACTGCAAGAGTAAAGGAATAAAAAACGTACCTTCAACTCAGGTACCAATCCACAACCAACCTACCACGAACTAACCATAATAACAAATAATAAAGTAACCGGCTAGTCCGGGCAAACAAGTACCTAACCAGACCCCCATAAGCTCGAAAGGTTCACAAAAACACTCAGCAAACAGCAACCATAACCCGTACCTATACATCCCCCCATAAGACCGATAGATATAGGTGCCAAACAAATATATTGGTGATAGGCAATTCATATGAATGGATAAATGCAACATAAACCGAAATGCCATAACCATATCGGGGACACCAAACTCGAACCAGTTCCACAATCTCAAACCATACTATACCAATTGTATACACCTCCTCCAGCTCACCTAGCTCGCAAAGGTAGGACCTATGACGACCAAGCTTCTCCAACACGACGACTCTCGGATGAAGGGGCCCCCTAAGGAATTTGGGAAATCCATATACACTGCCTGGTCCCGATCCAGTACTTCCAATAAACATCATAATCAATCTACTTTTTCCAATGCCTGAGATATATATATATATATAAAATCAGTGCACGGACTCAAACCGAGACTAAAAGGATATAAATCTGTAAATTCATTGCCCGAGATCATGTTCGGGACTAAATCATCATAATCATGTACAAAGGGTCGAAATATCCCTCTGCGAAAGTAAATGGTAATGGTAAAATGAGTGGATAAATAATGGACCAGAATTAGCCTCGGTCAAAGTTCTAAAACCTCTTAGTTCATAATCCAGTAAATAAAGTGGTACGATTCCTGTTATAAAATAACCCTTTTTAAAATAAAAAGTGGGAATAAATCCCTTTTTTTGAAAATAGTAGTAAAATTAAGATTTTGATCAGAATCGTACAATTAAATGAGCATAAATGCGCCAGATAGTATGCATTCCATCACTAGTATCCAAACAATATAACCATAAGCACCTAAGCATCTACAAATGATAATCATACCCTTGCTAAGGGTAGAATACTCACCTAGAGTCCAACTAGTCTCATAATCACGGTCTCAGGTTTAATAACATATACCCAATATAGCAAGGTCTCATAACCGGGGCAACCACAATAATCAATGGCATAAAGCCACCACAATGATCTAATCGGGGAAAAACCTCCCAAATCACTAAGTCAAATGGTAAGTCTCATATCAAAGGATCCTTAATCATCAACTATGGTTAACATGCTTATATTCAAGGTAATAGGACTCTATGGACATAACAAGTATTTATACTAGGGTTTGGGTCACATCTCTACCCCAAATTCCATAAAATAGGCTAAGTCATGCTACACTAGCCGTACTCACATCCTATAATCCCTTCCTAGCATGCAATCTAAGCTTACATCGATATCGAAACGCAACACATGAATTGTCCATAATTCGTTCGTCCTTGCTCCATGATCCAAAAATGCCACCACGCTATTAAAATAGTAACCTACATGTCATTACGAGTAAAATGATACCCATATTGTAATATAAAACTCTGGGTCCAAAATCGAGTCAACAATGGGCTCGTAGGGCCCGCTAATGGAATCCCAAAATTGAATCTGTCATGTGGTCCTTCGAATGATAAGGAATGTGTGCTTAAAAGTTGAGCAGAAATGCAGCGTAAATCGGGGATCAAATCAGTCACCAAAGATTAGGATTTCAAAGACCTAATTTCTAAGAATTTACAATGAAATGGGATGAGCTTCAATGGGTGTTTTCCCCCATTTTCCCACTTCCTATGCTCAGCTTCAATGGGTGTTTTCCCCCATTTTCCCACGTCCTATGCTCTTAAAATTTAAGGAAAAGGGTTAAGAAATGAGGGAGAAAATGGGTTAAGAAGGGGATTTATCAGCCCCCAGGGCCGCTAAAGCGGACACCTGGCCTCTTAAGTGACTACCACTAAAGCGGGCTTTCACTGCTTAAGCGGTCACCAACAAAAGGGCTGAGGCCGCTAAAGCGGCACCCCTTCGCTTAAGCAACATCCGCTTAAGCGGACAAGGGAGTGCTTAAGCGGTCCTCACCAAAATGACCAAGGCCGCTAATGCGGCTTCTAGACCGCTTTAGCGGTCATACCAGATATTAGCTACCAGCTTTTAGCTAAGTCCAAAATGGACTCCGATCGAGTGCTCGGATTTGTTCGAAACCCCGTGCGCGCAAAAGAGCTATGCTACCATACCAAATTTGACATTTCAGACTCAACGAAACCATCAAAATTTCCATCCAAGTTTATTTTGATTAAATGTGGGTCCCATACCTATAGTTCTATTTTTCACCAAATCTACCCAATAGCCCAAAACGAGTTCGAAAGCCTCGGGACCCGAATCAAGGGTCCCCCAAGCCTAAAATCAACGTTCTGGAGCTGATGGCGCTGTCAGAATTTCCATATGAGATCATCTACCAGGAGTTTTGGTCCAAGACCAAATCCTTAACAGTGAAAGCTCCAAAATAAAGAAATGAGTCTAAAACCCAAACAGACTGTCCCGACAGTTCTAGCAAATCACAAATGACCTGTAGCCGTTATGGAAAGACTCAAAATGCTGGGATGCTTGGAAATCAAGAAAATGACCTCGAGGGTCATTATACTTGAGACTTCTCTTAAGTTATGTCCATTTTACAATATGTTCTACAAATTATGGCATCGCGTACTAACCCCTCCACGGTAAACTCTATAATCAGAGTTCTATAACTCAATTTTAGGTGCCAAAAGTTGCTACAATTTCCTAACTTGTTATCTATCTAACAATCAAGTCAAACATCACCACCAGTACTCATATTAGTACCAAATTTTCCTAAAGTCGTACACCCTAAAAATTCATCCAACATTAGACTAGACCTATTTCTCAAAAATTGCTTAAGGAAAGACTAGGTGCCAATTTTACCTCCTAATTTAGCATAACAATAATTTGGGTCGTTACATACTCAAAGCTGGGAAAACATGAAAATGAACTTAACCCATAATGTTAGCATCAAAATTTTGGAAGATGCTAAGCGTCATTTGGAACTCGAGGAAAAGCGTCTCGGAGTAGACAATGCTGCTACAAATGCATATATGGCTAGTTCAGGTTCAAAATATGAACATGATAAAAAATACAAGCATGGTGAATTTTCTCAAAAGAAGGAGAAAGAAAAAGTCTCAAAGAAACCTATAATTAATCAACAAGGTGAGGAAGATGTTTCCGCTCAAAAGAAAAAGAAAAATGTGAACATGGCTAACCTCAAGTGCTACAACTGTGAGAACAAGGGACACTTTGCTCGTGATTACCCTGAGCATAAAAAGGTACACAACCTTATTAATAATTTACATAGTGATATTAATGTTTCTTGTTCTTCTTTTAACTGAATCACTTCCTATGTGGATTGTAGACTCAGCAGCCACCGAGCACGTAGTGACGAATAGAGATGCTTTTGTAGATTTTCAACGAATCTCACAAGGATCTCAATGGGTATATGTAGGAAATAACTCTAGAGAAGAGGTAAAGGGGATTGGTACTTGAAAACTTGAAATGCATGGTGGCCAAACTCAATATCTACATGATGTAATCTTTACCCCAACAATACATCAAAATCTAGTCTCTGTCAGAATGTTGATTAAGTTAGGATTTAATTTTTTATTTCTTGAACATCGTAGCCAAGAAAAAATATGGTAATAGTTAGTTTTATGATCGTTTTTTTGTATTGGATGTTGTTCAAAGTCCCAATAATAATAATATTAGTTTTTCTTTACTTACATCAACTTCTAATTGTGAGAATGATGTAAATAAATGGTATGCTAGGCTTGGCCATAGTGGTCAACAAAGAATGAATCGCTTAACTAAAGAAGGTCTGTTTTGCACAATAGATAAAGTAGAATTGTCTACTTATGAATTTATTCTTAGCCGGAAAAACTGCAAGAAAGCCATTTGGGAAAGGCACAAGTGCTGATACTCTATTGCAATTAATTCATTTTGACATATGTGGTCCAATGAATGTAAGGTCAAGACATGGTGCTATTTATTGATGATTTTACTCGATTTGGTTATGTATATTTGATTTCTCACAAATTTGAAAATTTGAGTTGCTTCATTAAGTTTATGAACTTAGTTGAGAATCAACTAGATAGAAAAATTAAAGCTCTAAGAACCGATCAATTAAGAGAGTGTTTGTCTGATGAGTTCAAATAATTATGCGATGAAAAGGGAATTCAAAGACAATTAATACTCCTTACACTCCACAATAAAATGGTGTTGTGAAACGACAAAATAGAGCCTTGTTAGAAATGATTAGGTCAATGATGGCGCAAGAAAAATTGCCTAACACCTATTGGGGTGATGCATTGCTCACTGCTGCATTTGTACTTAATCATGTCCCTTCTAAATCAATTACAACTACACCATATGAGTTATGGACTAAACAAAAGCCCGATTTAAGCATTTTAAAGCCTTGAGGTTGTGCTGCTTTTATTCATAACCCTTCTTTCCAATATGGAAAATTAGGTCCAAGGGGAAGGAAGTGTATCTTATAAGATACTCAGGATAGTCTATGGGTTATGAGTTCATAAGTGAACAAGATAGTGGCACAGTAACTAAAGTTGAGTCATGTGATGTTACATTCATAGGGAATGATTTTCCTAAGCAGAGCGAGATAGGTCAAGACTTATCTCTTTATGAAACTATGGACTAGATCGCTTCCGCTATCAATCTTTTAATGGATTTAAGTGGGAGTCATCTTGATGATAATGGATCAGTTCCTATTTCCACAAATCCTAAAGATATTGCTGGTTTGAGTGGGAGTAACTTATCAATTGATAAATCAATTTGTCAATTTCAACCTCGACGAACAAGTCATCCACAAAGTCTCCACCGTCGATTTGAGATCAAAGAGAAAGCATTTATAGTTACTTCGAATGATGAAGAGCCAAGAAACATAATGAGGCTCTTACAAGCCCAACTAAATAAAAATGGTTAAAAGCAATGGAGAAGGAGATGGAGTCAATGAAATCTAACCAAGTGTGGGAATTGGTTGATCTACCTATAGGCCGAAAAGCTATTAGAAATAAGTGGATTCTCAAAATTAAGCATAAGGCAGATGGTAGCATTGAAAGATTTAAAGCTCGCCTAGTAGCTAAGGGGTACACACAACAGGAAGGACTTGATTATGAAGAAAATTTTTCACCTGTTGTACGCTTTACTTTAATAAGATGAATTTTGTCTATAATCTCTATGTTGGATCTTGAATTACATCAAATGTATGTGAAAACTGCATTTTTCAGTGGAGAACTAGAAGAAGAAATCTATATGGAACAACCCGTAGGTTTTATGGAAAAAGGAGAAGAAAATAAAGTATGCTTACTTCGAAGGTCAATTCATGGCCTTAAAGAACCTTCTAGATGATGATACTTACTTTTCCATAATGTGATAATATCGTATGGTTTTGTTATGATTCATGAAGATCATTGTGTATAAATCAAAAGATCCAAAGATAAGTTTGTGATATTATCATTATATGTAGACGACATACTTATAGCTATAAGTGACATCGAGTATGTAAAAGAAATAAAAGAGTGGTTATCATCTACTGTTGAGATGAAAGATATGGGTGAAACATCATACATTTTTGGAGTTAGGATTTCAAGAGATCATTCAAAAATGTCACGACCCAAACGTCATGATTGGCAACCGCCCTAACCTATGGAAGGAGAACCATACTACACTCACTTTTACTCACCTAAGTGTTATTCTCACGTTCATAATAATATTAACTCATGCTTTTAACAAGTACTAAAATGGTCTCATTCAATAACTAATAATCATCTGATGACATCATCATCCATAAAACAAGTAGAGTGCGGAAACCTCTATTTATTATAATTCTCAGGACCTAAAGTCATCGTACAAGAACATCTAAGAATAAGCTAAGTCTGAAACCAACACAATATCCAAAAACATAACAAAAGAGGAAATCGTCTTAGTCCCGAAACAAAGGACATCAGCATCACAAGAAAAATCTGAAGGTTGATCGGACATGGTGCTCACCCTCAAAATCAAGTTTGAATCACTATCTAGAGCCAAGATCATGTGTCAATCACTGGAAGATGTTCTGCACTCAACAAAAAGAAGAGTACAAGTAGCATCAGTATATCAATAAGTACTGGTGTTTTATCCCCTTTTTATAGGCTCGAAGGGTTTGGAAAAAACATTGGTTTTGACTTTTCAAACTATTTCAAAACTTAGAGAAAATTTCGAAACAATTTGAGAAAATACAGAGTCGCCACTTGATTTTTTATAGAAAATATCAAGAAAAACTTAAATAATTTTAAAGACTCAAAAACAGAAACAAATCTTTAAAAAATTAGAGAAAATGGGTAAGGATTCTGGTAACGCCTTGAGAAGGTTTTTAAGGCACTCAAGAAGCGTCCGCGAAAGCGGTTGACCAAAAGACTATTTGACTGATTTGTAAAAATGACCAATTTTGAAAGCTTGGCTAATTTTGTAAAATCTTGAATTAATTCGCAAACATGACACTTATTCTATTCACGTGAAAAATAGTTCAATCAATTAAAGAAAAATTCTACTAAAAATAAATTCGATTCCTTTACCGACTTAAGAGGAAACCGATTACTTCATGAAAGGGGAAAGATAATGATTTTTACTACAAATATTAATTTTTTGAATAATGGGAATTTTTAAAGAAAACTTCAATTTTAAAAAGTTATGAGATTTTAACTAGTTATAAAAGATTTTGATTTTTTACAAGGAGAAATGATTTTTATATTAAGGAGAATTCTATTTGACTTACATAAACCAATTTAACACATTAATAAAACAAATGCCATTTTTTGATTATCAAAGGCTTGATATAAAAGGAAACTATTTCCAAGATATTAAACTATGCGATAAATGATAAAAAGGAAAAATAAAAAGCTAAGGCAAAAATGTCAACTCGAAGGGGACTTTATTTCAATTTAACCAAATTTAAGAGTTAATTACATACAAGTAAATCCAATATGAATTACAAATAAATAAGTAAAAGTAGCGAAGTTGAGAAAAACGGGTTTTGAACCCGTTTGGACCTGTCCGGCTTTAATCCTCAATTTTTATAGGCCTTTTAGCCCGTTTCAATTTTTTCGCCTTCGACTTCGACCCTGTACACTAGCTTCCATTATGTAGCGTTTAGCTACATATTTCTCTTCAATTTCGACTTTTACCCATTTTTGGGTCTTGAGGTTTCGACTCGGTGTAATGTGGGCCTCCTTGGCCCATTGGAGATGTACGACGAGACGGAGTCCGTTTGGACTCGAAAAAATATCACATGCATCAAATAAAAGATAAGGATTAGCATATGGTGAATACAATGTAACTTGATGTTAACATACTTTAAAAAATAAGCAAGATCACATGCGCATAAAGTCACAGATTTTGCTTAATTCAGTAGAAGGGAAACTTTAGGTATAACAATGGAAGGTAAAGCTTAGTAGATAAAACACATAAGTTCATACTATAGTTAGTCGCAAAGCAATAACAAATTACTCATATTGTCATGTGTTTACAGAGAAGTGATAGACATGGGTTGATGAAAGCTCTTGGCAGTGACCATTTAGAGGTAAAAACAGGTCATTTATAAATGAGTATCACCATATTCAAACAAACTTCTCCTATTTTTGTGGCTATACTTAGGTTCCACGAAGTAAAACAGTGAGCTTAGATCGCTTCCCATGGTCAAGGATCCCGAGACGTAAGCTTAGGAATAGTCACTGTTTGGAACTGAATGCAGTCCAAGAAAAATCAGAATTGTTACTTAGGCTTAGCCTTTATTGCTTCAGGGAAAGCAAGTCGAGAAGGGAGAAGAGATTATATAATAGGAAAGAAGGGGAAAAACAAGCCAAGGTTGCTCTTAAACCTTTTATGGTATTAAAGACCATGAAGATCTTAGAATATGACCCAAACAGTCCATTTATCGACTTAAATGGCTGTTATATCATTGCCTTGCCAAGACATAGGAGTACAACAACAACAAGAACCAAGACCGAACCTTTGACCTTCTCTGACATTACACCTAGCCATTTCGTGATTCAAACCAAACACTAAAGAAAATTTCGCAAAAAGAATGGGAACACGGGACGAGGAATCAATAGCCAAACTAAGATCACAACTTAGCTGCCACAACCAGAAAACCTTAAATGGTGGTGAATAAGGTAACAAACACCTTTCCAGATTATTTAAAGAATGTGTTTTATTCACCGCCTACCATTTAGGACTTTGAACAATATAAGAGATTAAGCAAAATCCTTAAAGAGAGAAACAAATTGTCGAAATGAAGGCGACGAGATTGTGAGATAAGGTAAGCTACGATGAAGCTACATCACTTCCCAAAACTCTATTTTAGGGACTTGCTACCAAACAGCCTCCAAATTCAGTATTAGGGGGCCTCTTTGGTATAAATAGACCAAAAGATACTTGAACTATTATAAACATGGAAAGAACATCACAACGCAAGGCAAACAGAGGATTTCTAGAACATGTATTCAATGACCACTGTCCTTACATCCATGGATTTCATCCAAATGAAGGAAAAAACATACCATAAAAAGGTTGCTAAAGTTATTCACTGGACAAATCATATAATATTGGTAAATCAACCTACTAAAATAGCTTTGAAGCTGGTTGAATTTTGAGGAGACAAGTATAGGTAAAATTAAACTATTAAGTCCAAACCATTCATAAGAAAGATTGTCAATAACTTTAGGCAATAACATAGTTCATATACCCTGCAAAGTGAACAACTCGTGCATATAGTGACCTACAGATCCTAAGCATTATTGACTTACTTATAAAGCATGAAAAGTGACATGGACGATAGAGTGACTCATCATTAATAACCAATGAAGAAAACAGTGAGACATGAATCTCGAATTTTGCTGACCTTAACAACATTGAATTCTTAAGACCAAAATAGCATCATGGTAAACCAATTGTTGTTCATACGCAACCACGAGCAAAGTTGGTTCACAGTAAACCTTTACCAAGAGACTAAATTTGACACTGCATCTTTCAAATAAAAGGACCAAGATTCGAGATTCAACACATATGGTCATACAAGACTACACAACATCAAAACTGAAGGTGAACTTTTAGGATGGGAATAGGCTATCATAAAGCACTATTTTGATCTAAAGTTCTGGTCTTCGGGGGGCTAAAAGTAACCTTTGAAACTCTACCTTCACACATCCTTTAAACAAATCTTGCTTGATACTGTGAACCAAGAAAGATTTTCAATCAAAACATAGTCAAACAACACATAAATCATATCGAACCACTACTGTCCAGTTCACAGTTAATAACTTAAATCACTAGACACTCAGTTCATAATTTAATCAAAACTCAGAGAAGAGTGTACAAACAAACATGTTTTAAACTATTCTCTTTACGAACAAGTTTTAATTCTCAATCCAAAATTTCCACAAGTCAGTCGTGAATACCACATAAAACCTCAAACACGACCAGTCCCAAATGCATAGTCACTGAGAGATTCACATTACAATCATTGAAACAAAAAATAAAATAAAAGAAAGGGCAAGTTTTTTACCTTTTTGTGGGCAGCGAATTGGGACTATGGGCCTTGACGATGAACTTCCACCACCGGAATTCCAATTTTCTTCGCCGGAATTCAAATGGGTTCGTCGGAATTTGTGGTTTTTCTAGCGTGTTCTTCTAGGATTCTTGGTTACGTGGGATTAGAAGCATGCGCCTCCAGAATCCCCAATTTTTCCCCCAAAAAAAATCCTCTCTAACCCTTAACCCACACTATTTATTTATAGGGGAATTGGGGCTGAAAATGGGGGAAAACAGAGGGGTATTAAGGGAAAAACAAATTGGATTTTGAAATTCGAAATTGGGATAGCTTGAATTTTCAGCTTTGGATCGGATGAACTTGGATGAAATTTTGGGCAAAATTCGTTTGGGAGTTTTGGGGGGAAAATGAGTTCCTTATATGGCCAATCAGAATCACACAACACCGTACCTTCATTAGTACGAATTCGAACGTTGGGGATGATGAGGTGTTGAGTTTCTAGAAGCTTGACAACTCACCTCTTTGTACCACAAATGGAATTTCAACGGTGTTGAAGAAGTTTAGGGGTCATTGGAGTCGTTGGGAGGGATTTGGGATGTCGTTTGATGGTTGTTTAACGGAGTGGAGTTGACGGAAGTTGTTGTTGTGTACTGGTTGTGGTGAAGTTGTTGTTATCGTTGTATTGAGAGAGGAGAGAATCGGGGAGAGAGAAAAGGGAAAAGAGGGGCGCGTGGTGTGCGTGTGTATGTATAGGTGTTTTGTGTGTGTGGGTATATGCTGATGGAGAAAAGAGGGAGAAAAAGAGTGGGCCGGGTCAGGGAGTGGAGTTGTTGGGCCTGGGGTGGCTGATTTTACATGGGGGAGTGGACTGAGTGTTGATTTAAGTAGGGGTAGGAATTAGGATTTAGGAAATGGCCAATTAGTTTAGGGTTTAGCCAAATTTCATTAAAATATCGGCCAAATTGAAAATCAATTGGCCACTTGCATTGCAATTATGGCCAATTTGATTTCAATTAAGGCCAAATTAACTGGGTTTGGCTAAATTGAATCCCAATCTAACACGAGATAGACACCGATTTAATCTCGAGTTTCTTGATTTCACAAAATCAAATAAATATTTTCCAATAAATTATATTTAAAAGCAAAATATATTTAAGTCAAGATTTTACCTATTTGAATTAATTTCAAGATAGGATTTCGATTAAAACTTGAACATTTGATAAAATAATTATTTAAGCGACCAAAATTATACGATCTCGTATCCATGAATACAAAAACATATAATTCGTCACTTAAATGACAAAACTAACCCAAATAAATATTTTAGAAAGTATCTATCCGGATAAATAAATATTTTGATTTTATCTAAAATCAAAGAAACTCAGGATTAAATTTGGTAGGGGAGGGCAAAAATTAGGTGTCAACAACTGGTAAGCATCATAGGTCGACTAACGCAACAATGTACAAGTAAGCAAGCCAAACAAGTATAAAAAAGATCATAACAAAACTCATAACCAATGATATCCTTCAACTCAACACACCATATATCATCACATAATTACAACTCACAAGTTTACTTTTACATGCTTTCACACTTAATCATTTTCATCAATAATTCATAATCATGTATAATCATCAATAGGCACCCAATATATATGTATGAGTGCATCTATGCAAGATGTGTGCATCACCTCTTACCCTTATCAACCTCATCATCAACATAACATCATACCAGCGTGGTACCCGACCTATTATCACATTCATACCGGCATGGTACCCGATCCATTATCACATTCTTACTAGTGTGGTACACGTCCCATCATAACAACACATCAACACAGTGCAAATAAAATGCAATGCAGTCATTAAATCACAAGTCGTGCTAGAAGACAATCATAGATGTCAAGATCACAAACAAGCACAAAGCCAAGAAAGTCTAAGTGCTAAAACAAAATCATAACCTACCCTAATTCCTTGATCAAAGTCACCTTTAAGCCACACTTTAGTCCTTTCGTTCTCAGTCAATTCGTTCTTAATCTATACAACAAAAAGAATATACACTCATTTCAATAATTCATTCTCTTTTAATCGTTAGGGACCATAACCCATTAATTTTAGCCATTCACTTGCTCTATTTCATCATCTTAGAGTTTTCTTATCATTTAAACTTCATGAACCCAACTTAAATTAGCACAAATAATCGTAATTCTAGTCCTATTAGTGTTTTCTAACACCCTAGGATCACTTAGTACTAAATTTATAAGCAATCCCATCATTTTTCATCAATTTCCATAAACTAGCATTAAACCCCCCAAAACCCACCATTAATCCATTTTCTAGTAACTTTTTAAGATTAAACAAAGTAAATACAAGTCTAGAATGTAAGTACTTACCTCCAAAGATGAAAAACTCTACAAACCCTCTGAAAATCGCCTTCCCCAGATCTCTATAGCATTTTTCAAAAAAGTGGGGAATGAAAATATTTTCAATTTTTTTTAAACTATAATTTTACTGCATGTTACCGCTGCAGCAGATAATTACCACTGCAACAGTTAATGTTCTGCTACGGCGGTTCATACCTTTTTCACGAAGGCAGCCGCTGCGGTTCTTTTTACCGCCACAGCGATACCGCTGCAGTGGCCTGAGGCAGAAACTTGGGACCTCTCTTTAGTTTTTCTCACTTTACATCAAATGTCCCAAATCATAACATCGCGAACCAACCCTTCTACGATAAATGCTATAACTGGAGTTCTATAACTCCATTTTAGGTGCTGGAAGTTGCTACGACCTCTTATGCTCGTTGGCTATCAAACTAGCATATCAAACCCCGCTATTAACAATCACATTAATACCAAATTTTGTTCAACTACTACATTCTCAAGAATAAGCCCATCCTAGACTACCTTGAATTTCTCAAAAATCACTCTAAGGGAGTTTAGGTTCAAATTTTACCTCCTATTTCAGCGTAACGACAATCTGGATCATTACAGAAAAGATTGTTATCTCTTTCATAAGAACCTTACATTAAGAAAGTTCTTCAATGCTTTAATATGCAAGATTACAAACCCATAAACACTCCAATTTCTAAAAGTGAAGCTTTAAACAAAAGGACGTGCCCTCAGACTCCACAAGAGAAGGAACAAATGAGAAGGTTCGTTATGCCAACGTAGTCGAAAGTATAATATATGCTATGATGTGTACTAGAACTGAAATTTTTATGCCATTGGGTTAGTTAGCAGATATCAATCTGACCCAAGACCGCAACACTGGAAAGCAGTTAAAAGGATATTGAGGTATCTCAAAGGCACAGTCGACTATTCCTTATGTTATCAAGAAAATGATCTGCAACTCAAATGCTACACTGATGCTGATTGGGGAGAAGATTTAAATAAGAGAAAATATTTTTTGCTTAACAATGGTGCCATATCATGGAGTAGCAAGAAGCAGTCATGTATAGCCTTATCTACGATAAAAGCTTAACTCGTAGCACTTTCAGCTGCTATGCAAGAAGCTGTTTGGCTTAAACATTTTTTGGTCCACTTGGGTGTGTATAACAATGTTGTTGAACCTGTCACAATCAATTATGATAGTCAGGCTACAATAGCCTACACAAAGGATCAAAGCATCATGGGAAGACGAAATATATTGACATAAGTATAATTTTGTCACACCCCGAATCCATACGAGGCGGGATTGGCACCCGAAGCCGATATGGCCCGAGAGAACCAATCTTTGCTCATGAACCTTCACATGCATGCCCTCATATGCGTCTTATTCTTTCTTATGCAAGTATGTAGAAATCATAAACATGGAAACTTATGCCATAAACATATATATAAAACTTGGCCGTTGGAGCCATTACGTAGAACTGAACGTACACTTCTTTCATTCACATACCCACATAGGTCTACGAAAGCCTCTAACAAATACATGACCATGTCTATACAATATTTACAATATCAAAATAATGTACACTATGACTCGGAAAGCCCCGAACCAAGTGGAGCTCACCAAAACTCTGCAAATGATCCCCAGTCTACAGATGAGGTCTATTAATGCCTGCACCTGCACATGTAAGGTAAGTCCCCCGAGGGGGTCAGCACGAGAATGTACTGAATATGTAAGGCTAGAGAAATTACATCATACATGAGAATGTCAATGAGATAAATAGGATAATGTCAATGAAATAAATAGGAGAGATTATTTAATATAGGTAAACCATCGTTCTAATTGGAAACTTGCACACTACTTCCGTTATGAACATTTTAGGACATTCGTTGTATATCCTTACCAATCATAGAATATCTTTCATACGTATTTACACTCAAGAGATTCTTTCCAGTTTCTATGTTCATTATTACTATGGTTCTACTACTTGGTGAGTAAATTACAAAAGAATAACATTCATTCATACACATCCAC
The DNA here is from genome assembly GCA_031232105.1 of Capsicum rhomboideum. Classification (NCBI taxonomy): domain Eukaryota; kingdom Viridiplantae; phylum Streptophyta; class Magnoliopsida; order Solanales; family Solanaceae; genus Capsicum; species Capsicum rhomboideum. Next base: position 158,765,803 of record CP124714.1, read on the forward strand.
TCTCTTGGTGGATGAATAATATAACCTACAACCACTCTATGGTAGGGGTATCATACATCCACTCTACTTGCTTCTCTACCTTAGCTTACTTCACTCAATAACTTATAATCATATACTGCCCGGGCCCAACTGATCAGTGGGAAATTCATAGAGAACCGTCATGCAGGTGTTCATATCACCCCATGGATAATGTATAGAGAACCGTCATGCAGGTGTTCATGTCACCCCATGGATGATATATATAGAGGACCGTCATGCAGGTGTTCATTGCACCCCATGGATGATATATATAGAGGACCGTCATGCAGGTGTTCATTGCACCCCATGGATGATATATATAGAGGACCGTCATGCAGGTGTTCATTGCACCCCATGGATGATATATAGAGAACCGTCATGCAGGTGTTCTTTGCACCCCATGGATGATATACATAGAGAACCGTCATGCAGGTGTTCTTTGTACCCCATGGATGACATACATACCAACCATAATCATCACATTATTACATTTTAGAACATCACATTCTCAGAACTTAGAGTTAGCATATCTACACACTTGTACGACCTATTAAGGATCACAATGCTATTGGCAACACACATGTATATACCTTACCTTGTTTCTCTATTTCCAAGAGATCAACACTTTTGCTACTTCTTATGAGATCTTCTATCACAAGAACTAACATAGCACAATATAGAGATATTCTATATTAAACTTCTACCCCTTCAGAATGTGATCCATACTTAATGCAACATATAACAACCACGCACATTACTCCTTTACAATCTTATGCCCTTCACTAGATTATGAGAATATACACATTTCACTCCACTCCTTCACTTCATGAGATCACTAGCACACATCTTCTTAAGAGAGATACATACTTTATCTATTGAGAATTTACATACTAAGGATCAAGACACTAATTGAAACACACCTATATTTATTACCTCACTTCTCTACGTCATGAGATTGATACCTTAACTTATGAGGGAGGGTTAAATTAGCTCACATCCTACTTCCTTCATTGCTTTTATAAGACTTCTACCTATGAAAGATGGGTACAAGAACAACAATCATCAAACTATGAGACTTTGGGATCATGACATATTTTGGACATGCTAAGCAAGCATTAATAGATTCTCGTTATACCTTGCTCTCTCTTGAGACCGTCCTTTTAGGACTCACGACATTCTGACATCTTTGGGATTTCAGTCAATGAATAGCCAATGGATATGAGATAAGTAAATCATAGTTCATCTAAGAATAGGGCATATATGGATAACAATATATGTCAACCTGAATTGAGATACTTCACAACCGTTAGAAATAGAACAAGCCAAGAGGTTACATATGAAGAATAATATACGTCAACCTGAATTGATATGCTTTATGCCTTTCGGAAGTGAAACATGATCAACGTCAATAGGAACAATATGATGTAGAAGGACACGAAAAGAGTAACCTTACATACCTGCACTTCCAAGTATGAATACACGAATCTATGTATGAATACAATGGTCCAGCTCCTTCTTTACTTCTTAGTCTACAATACAAGGTCATACCGGACTTACATTAGCAACTAGTCCCTATATAAGCGTACAAGACGACAATGAACTATGTGGCTACCATATAATGTCATGTCACCCCCTCCCAATACAATCCACTGCATTTCCATACCAACAACACCATGACATTACACACATTGACCAAGAGATCACACATCGATAGCATTTCACACCATACTTACCCTTTATGCTTTTTCCCTTTATCATTCCGTCGTAATTATGCCTTTATAACAACATAAAAACAACCATCCATACTTAACATAGTCCAAAACACCTCCATACGACACTTCAAAGTCATTAGAATGACATTACAAGTTGATTATTACATCCCAAAAGGGTATCGGGGCTTTCGGGGATCAAAGGAATACGAAAGCAACCAAAACACATTTCTGGACTGACCTGCGCAGCCACCTGCTCACGCAGGTCAGTCACATGTGCACGCAGATGGCCATTGGCAGTAGCCAGTGCCATCTGCGTTGGCATCTGCGCCCGCAGATGCCCTCGTCTGCGGGGCGGATGCCCGTTTTGGTCCGAAATGGCTCCGTTTTGGGTCTTTTAATGCCATGAATGGTCCATGATCATAACCAACTTCATTTTAACATATTTTTGATCATTTAACATGTCAACCACCAGCCATGATTTCACAACACACATAACATCACCAAAACGACACTTTACGACCAACATGCCATCAAAACTATAACCAATTTCTCAATAAAAATTCCAAACACTATACACAAGTATAAAACAAGTCAAGACTATAATCAAATCTCATATATCAATATTGAATCCATCAAGTTCATTTTCTTCAAGATCACAAGCCCATGTTTAAGTTTTCAAGCCATAAATCATCCTCCGATTTAGCAAACACAAATTGTTTTGCACATAGGGAACTTCTCCCACTTCACCAACATAACCAACATGATATAAACTATCTTCCATGCATAATATATATTAAACCATGATAGTATATACTTACCAAGTCTTGCAAGATGATGCTTTGGTCCAATAGATGAAGAGTTAGGGTTTGTATTGTTGAAGGAAATGTGTGAGAAAATTCTAGAAATGGCATGGGTGGCACAAAATGAATAAAAATCTGATGGTTACCCATATATATAGGCCCCTTAAGTCTTGCTTATCCTTTATTTTTATGTTGAATGGGTCAAAAGATGGAAGAATGGGTCATTTCCATAATTGGGCCATGTCTTCTCATTATTTTTGGGTTCTATTTAAGGCCCAATGACTTAAGCCCAACATTTTAAAAGCAAAAATCCTCAAAGTTCTCATGTTTCTTTATTTCCATAAATGCTATAGGAATTAATCCGACTCTGAAACTTACGGGGTGTTACAAATTTTGTAAGAGACATGGTTGTACAAAAAGAAATGAACGTGAAATACATATCTACACATCAAATGATAGTAGATCCCTTAATGAAACCCATAGCATGTGATGCTTATGAAAGACATGTAAAGTCATTGAGGTTACGTAGATGCTGATGTATTTATATTTTATTTTTTCCAATCATGTTCATGTATATTCACATTATTGAAGTTAATGTTGATTTATGCCTAATTTTTCATCCTGTTGGTTCATATACATATATCATTTTTTATGTGGTGTACATAAATTTCTAAGGATAAAAAATTATGTCAATAGACAAAAAGATTGGCATATTCACACAAGCAATCACCTCTATTGTCTAAGGGAAAAGTAGAGATGAGACAGGTATAAACTTATTATTGTCAGAAGTGATGATAAAAGAAAGCTGAAAGTTATAATCAAAATCGCTTGTTAGATTGTGTTTAATCATATGTGATTAAATTGAGTTAGTCTGTTTCAAATGGCAGATGCGAGTTTTGAAGAATAAAATGATTTAGTAGATTTATGAACTCAAAGTTAGACATGAGTTGTCTGAACTATCATCTGCACAATATTCACTACAACAAATTTGATTATCGGGAATGAATTATTTTGTCACTTATAAATCATTTTTTGTTGCAAAAGATTTTGCGTGACGAAAAAAATTCGTCAATCAATCATCGCTAAAAGTATACAAAGTGGATTTAGTACTTCGTCGCTAAAAAAGTAATATTAGCTACAAAAAAAAATAATCCTCCCCAAATGCGTAACATTTGTGATGAATTTGTTTGTCATAATATAATTTGTTTGTAGTTGATAATATGCTTTTGTCACTAAAAGAGTTATTAACAATTTCATCATCCCTAATTATATTAGTTCAATCAGCATCGACATCAATTTTCACTAGAGTTATATATATATCGTGGTTGAACAAATATATTTTCGTCACTAATGACTGCTCTTTGTATACAAAAAATATTTCGTCCTTAAATGTATGAATTAGTGACAAATTTATTATTAAAATAAAGGTTAATAATTTTGTAGTTAAATTTACCATTTTGTCACTAAAAGTACTGTTTTTTACCGACAACATAAAATTGCCACTAAATATTCTGATTAGTGACAATTACAATTGTCATAAAATACAAAATTAATTTGTACCCAATAAAAAGGAGGATACTGAGACAAATATATTTGTCACTAAATATAGTCAACTTATGACGGATTAATTTATTTCGGGACGAAAATATTTGTCTTGAAAAGTTTAATTCAATTGTTGCTAAAAGTTACCTTTGATGATAAAATTTTTTGTCACTAATTACAAAATTTGGGAAATCGTTTAATTATTTCATATTGATATTATTTTTTAAATTAGAATTGCATAAATTGAAAATAAAATAATAGAACATGCCAAATAATAATAAAATTCACCCATGATCATCCAACTAAGAGAACTAAAATTATACTAAGGTAATATCTCCTTACAAGTCTTAAATAAAAGTAAAATAAGTCCAATAACAAAGGAAATCTAACTGAGATATACTAAATATTACTCATAAACTAAGATAGATATATAGAGGTTTCTTCCAAAGTACCAATAACGTGGTGAACTTGCAATTAGTCATGTTTCAACCATCACCTTTTATACCTGTGGAAAAGAGAAAAAAATTAAGAGTGATAATGATGTTTCCAGATTTGACAGGCAAAATGACTCTACATGCTACTGCTGCTCCAGGCCTCAACTTGAATCCATTCAACATGTATTTATGGAAAGTGAGGCTGCCCAAAATAAGTGGAGGAAAATCGGAGCACCTTTGGCATTAAACACAATTGTTGGCAAGTAAATAGAACTCTAAGTGAGTGGTGGAACATGAAGTATACTAATACCATTCAAAAACTTCTATTGCAGGTAGTGCCTCTACTAATTAATTGGGAGACGTGGAAACAGAGATGTGCTTGTAGATATGGGAACAAAAAAAAAGATTAGCACTTACAAAATGACTCAACAAATGATGTAGCACATTAAAGCTATCCTGGATAATAAGTACAACAATCAAATTTTCAACTACAACTGGCCAGAAACTTGTAGAAAAATCGAGCAGTTAAAACCAATCAAGAAATGGACAGGAATTAGATCAAGTCTAATATTGGAATTACAACACTTAACAATGATGAGAGTTTCATTATTGAATCTGGAAAAGCACTTATTAGGGGAACAACTAGAGATGAAAGCGGTAACCTGATTTTCGCCTACTCAGTCCGTCATATGCTGTCCATTAGGGCATTAAATGGTGTATTGATAATGGTTACACTAGTCTATGCATTAAAGTGGACTCTAAGATCATCACGGACATGCTAAAAAAAGGAGAAACCAGAAATTTGAAACTCAAGACTACTATAGAAAGCACTTTGAAGCTATTGGAGCATGATGATGAACAGATTTTCCATTGCTTTAGGGAGGCAGATTTGTTGCAGATTTTATAGCCAAGAAAGCTTCTCGACAAGGTGTTACTTCTATGTATTGGGATGCCAACAATCTACCACAAGATGGTTAAAAAGTTCTCTAAGGGATCCTTTCCCAATTAAACCTCTATTTTTGAGACATGATTGAGCCAAACAATCTGTCTTGACTCTACTTTCGAACCAATTAAGATAAATATTGTATCAATACCTAAGAGCAGGGGAATCCTCCAAAAACTCTGTATAATTTTCTTTTCAGTGCTCAACTAGGACACTAGTATTCTATACAGCCTCCTCTTAATTAAAAATCTCAGGAAACAAATTTGCACAAGAAACTAGAAAAAGCAACTGGAAGTTTAAGCTACATTAACCACCAAAATGTATAATTACTTTTTGGTATCGCGAAAATTCTATTGCGGAATAATCATTTTCCTTGTCTCGAAGTTTAAGAATGATGTCAATATTAACAAGTCAAGCTGTAATCTAACAGCCTCACCTATCAAAATTCTCATTCTCTAAAGTGCAAGAATGAACTAATCAATAGATTCTCCTGGAAAAAAGAGTCAAAAAGGAAAATGCAACACCTATGTAATGATATTTACAACCCAAGTTACTTTCCAGAAGCTGAAACTATTGATAGCTGATAAGTACTAGACTTATTGCCTTCTAAGTACCAAAGCAAATAACTAATAGATATTTGCCAATTGTCACAAACCATTTAGCACCAAAGTAACTATCACATTAACAAAGACTAACACATGATGAACAAATTTAATTTATCCTATTCTAAAACATTATCATGCTTTTGCTTGTAATGGCTATACTAAATTATGCATATAACACTTCCAATTATAGAAACAAAGCCAGAGAACAAGCTTCTACACTCTGTCCAGTAAACTTAGAAAGCAGCTGAAGTGCATGCTCAATACTAATCTTTTAGTTGAGGAGGTAAGGTATTTACTTATCTATTATGATATAAATAAATATAATTGGTACAAACTACAACTTCCCGTTAAACATGGAGTCTTAGTTGGCGAAATAAAAATAGAAATATACCTAAAGGTAGCATTCTGATTGAGCTCAGTCTCCGCTGCATCATTAAAAAAATGCAAAGGTAGATAGTAAACGCTACATAATTTATATATTTAATAAAAATAAATTAAGTAGAACTTATCATATAAGTTTGTGTTACTTCTAACCTTGATGGCGATGAGCGAACAAGAAGTTGCATTTTCTTAAGCATTTCCTCTTGGCGTGCCACTACAATATCCAATTGAGAATTTAATGCTTTTATCTACAACTGCTGGTCTTGTATCTGATCCTGGTGGTCTTCTATCTGGGATTGTTGGCTTTCTACCATAGTTTCAGCTGCATTTAATCATTTCTGTAACTCATTTTGGGCACTAGCAGCTTCCTATTTCACCTTTTTGAGGGAGTCTTCTAACTTTGCCATTCTCCTTTGTGTTGCTCTTGTAGTATTAGGTTTAGGACCATAACCAAGACCTTTTATGTACCCAGACTTTGTACCAAGTACAAGATCCACAATTTTATCAATAGTCATGGAAGACTCTCCGGAAGTATATAGAGCTTTCAAATCTTTCATCTTGTTCTGCATAAAAATATTAATACATTTAAAGAAGAAGACATGAAGAATATTAACCAGACATATGCAATGGTATGTTACTAAATTTTTTTTTTTTTTTCACATAGTAAGTCTCAGCCTCAACAGATGGCCATCCTTTTTCACTCATGTAATGAGTATGCTTGTAGAACTATATTCTGTCAGGCTCTACACCTTCAGGTTACGTTTCACCCTGTATAACAAGAAAACAAAATGAAATAGTGTTTAGAGGTGTGTGACTGAAGTGGGCTACAACTTACAAGCTCTGCAACAAACATGCATATTCTCAATCAAAAGGACATACCAACTACTCCTAGGTGATTGATTTTCAGAAAGTGAATTGGATAGGATTGGTGTGTAGCAACAAAGAATATCCAAGGTGAACATTTATCTTGAAGTTAACACTACTTAATAGGTTATCCACCAAGGATAGATTAGCCAATTGGGACATTGATACATAGTCGCAGAGTGTACTGTGTAACATAGAACCAGAAACTATAAACCATTTATTTTTCAAATGTGAGGTAGCTGCGGAAATTTGAAAGTAAGTTGCTTCAGTGGCAAGGCAGTCAGAGGCAAAATCTAGATTCAGGCCCGAAATCTAATGGGCTGTGAGGTTTGGTTCTGGCAATAGTTAAGGTGGTACAATTTTCAAAATGGATTTATCTCTTGTCGTATACCATGTTTGGCCTAAAGGAATGCAGTGAATTTCCAGAAGAAGAGGAGGACATTGCAGCTTATTACTAGGCTCATTATCCAGGAGGTGTATCTTAGAGCTAATTTGACACCAAGATTCAAAGCTTATATCCAGAACTTCAACAACTACCCATGAATTAGACATGGTTATGGATAGATAAGATATAGATGAATGTAGGTGTATTGCTTGCTGGCACTTCATGTCCAGTAGCAGATTTATTATTTTCTTTCTTTGAGCTATAACTTCCCACTTTTGGTAATAAAATGTTTATTTACCAAGCAACACAATATGAAATAGTACTAAAGTATCACTAGTAAAAATAATAAAAATGGTATAACATACAATTTCAGCACGAGCTGCTACAAACGTTTTTGACCCCATGAAATGATTAGATTTGAGCTTAGTTCGATTGGCCTTGTTTATTTTGCATCATTTCTACAAAGAAAATATAAATATCATAACTTAAATAACAACGAGAATAACATGAATATAAATTACCTTATGCTCTGGATTGTTCCTCATGTCACAAAGACTATTCCAATTTTCTGGGGTCAACTCTTGCACTTCAATTTTATGAGCCTCTTCCACGGTGCGTGCACTTTCAAATACTTGTTTTAACTTGTAGTGCCATTGTCGGCTTCTATTTTTCAGAATATCCTCATAGCTATCTTTCACATAACGCTCGTCCAAATTAATCTAAAACCTCTCCTAAAAACAAATAAGTTTTGAAGACACACACAAAATAATCAAAGTCCCTTGTATATTAAAATTATAAATTTGTACTATATGACAAAAAAAAAATTGCAGTTCATGTTTGAGTACTCTAGATCCATAAGGAGTAAGCTTTACACTGGCAATGAGTGCCTAGGCAAGCATTTAAATGGCAAGATCTCTGATACTGCAATTTACAGAATGACCTTGGTATCATAAGTTTTAAAATATTTGGATTGAGAAGAATAAATTGTCTTCCATGCTAAAAGAACTGATCCACAGGTTGTTATCTTCTTTAGAGGATTGTACAGGATATTCTTTAGAGGATCACTGAGGAAGAGTTTAGAAAGGAAGTTAGAAGAGATGAATGTTTACCCCTAATTGTTGTTTTAGTAGTTGATCTGATGTACTAGATGTTTGTTTTCTAGTTTGCTAGCTGCTCTGGTGATAAAATTCTTGTTATTTTTTATAAAAATAGAGAATAGGAATCTTAGAGAATAAAGCGAAAGCGAGCATGGCTAAAATTACTACTAGATAGAGCAATTGTTTGTAAGCTATTATGAAGCTTATGTAGAGAGAAGGAGCAACTTTGGTAAAATGGGTACATGAATACTATGGAAGAAGGAGAAATGTAGCAATCTGGGAAGATGTTCCAAAACAGTCATCTTGGATGCTAAAATAAGTACTGAAAGCTACGATGTTACTGAAGCTGGAGTGAGTATGAGGGATCTAGAAAGTATGCCCATATTTTCCACCAAAAAATTGTATGTGAAGCTTAGAGGGGATTATCAGAAGGTTCCATGGAGAAGGCTCACTTGCAACAATATGGGACCTCCTTAATGGTCGTTCATATTATACTTGGCCATTATCAAGAGACTATTCACTAGGGATAGACTATTTGTATTGGGTGTTACTGATCAAAAGGCATGTTCCCATGTGAAGTAGAAGATGAGAATGTGGAGCACCTATTCTTTAAGTGTATGTTTTCGTATAGTGTTTAGAGTAAGATGTTGAACTGGAAGGGTCAGGACAGAACCCCAATGAGATGGCATGATGAGGTTTCAGGGGCAAGCACTGTGATAAAAGGAAAAAATGCAAAGGCCGAACTATATCTGGCAGGAAGTGTGTATAGAATTTGGTGTGAGAGGAATAGAAGAGTCTCCAATAACACCCAAAGACGACCTGGATCTATTGTCAAACAGATCTTACAAGAAGTCTTTTAGAAGGCTTATGGTATAATGAAACTAACAATGCTCCTAGATTCTTTAAATTTCTATCTTTAAGTTAGAAATGATGAAATTTTGGCAGTGTCGATCACTGGCTGTAGTGAATGGTTTGTGTTCATCAGCTAGTTCTTTGTTTTTTGTCTGACTTGAGTTGTGCAGTTTCATACTTGGTAATAAAATGGATAGTTACTCAAAAAAAAAAGAAATTACTACTAGATATTGATGAGATTGATATCACCGAGGAGTTCACTAAAAAAATAAATAGATGAATAATAGCAATACCCGAAAGAAAAGAACTTAGTATAATCACTATCATATAATAAATTTAAAAGAGTATAGAATCCTTATGTTGCATCTAATTAGTGGTGCATCTTTGTCCTCTCTTGTAAGTTCCTTCCACTCGTTTGGAAGTGCAAGAAAATTCCGAGCAATTATCCTTAATTCATTGGATAGTTTGGCTGATTGAATTAGCTTAGTTGGCCTTCTTTTACCAACTGGGATCTCTATTTTCATCTTGCTTCTCATAGTCTTCTTCATTTTTTCAAGTCCTTTCCCTCTAGTCTTGCCACGACCTTTCCTGAGTCTAGCGGAATCATCTGATGAAAAAACATCAGTTCAAAATACCACCTAAATCTAAAAATGACAGAGTATATATATAGATATATTTACAGCTACGACAATAATACACAGAATGAAGACTGAAAATCTTAAAATTTTTGCTTTATTTTGTTGTATCTTAACTGCCAACAGAATATTCATCTCAAAAGGTTTTGGTTCAGTTCATATGCATCCAAAGTGCCATTACCCTATCCTAATTCTAAGTGCCAAGTTTTAGAAGCATCACCTATCAATTGTTGTTAGTGCTATCTCCTAAGGCTTAGGGAAAGTATTTCTAGTAGAGATTTCATCAAACGTTTTATAATCAACAACGATAATCCCAAATCTTACGAATAGATTAACAAAGAGAAGTGGACTATAACTTACATCACAGGATGGACTGTTACATTTCACTGCTGGTGATACATAGATACAAACATGACATTTACTAATTATTTTTAGTTTTCAGTTTTTAACAAAAGTTAATGAGAGTTGAATGTTCTTTTGCAATGGTTATATTCTTAGAATTATATTAAAGTCCTCCACTTCGATATTTCAATACAACCTATCTACAATGCATCACCATTCCTGACGTTCTTTTAACATATTTGAAATCAATCTACTTTTCACTAATTTTCAAGAACTTTTTTCATTTCTAAAGTACCATATGAGATGTCAAGTAGAATATTTACCCCGACTGACCAAAGCAATATTTTCAAATAGATTGAAAGGGCCCAAGCAAATAACTAATACAACTCACTCTAGATCATTACTTTAGTATATGTTGTTTTAAAAGGTAAGTAAGTTATATATTAGAAAGAAGAGCAGCTTGGTAGTAATGTACCAGTATCTTCTAACAGTCAAAAGTAGAGCGGAGAAGATCTGAGTAGAGAGCTACAGAATTTGGTAAACGGCCATATGTCCATAGAAGAGGCTCAACTCCTAAGAGCCTGTTTGATGGGCTTATAAGCCAAAAGTCAGAAGTTAGGATTTCTAACTTATGACTTTTGCCTTAAAAGCACTTCTTTTATTGTACCCAAATACTACAATATTACTTAGAAGCTATATTTGCTTTACAACACCTAAAATAAATTAATCCAAACATGCTCAAAAGTTAAACCAGGTTACGACATCTGAAAATGCTCAAGGATTCCTACCTTCCCTCACCCTATAACAACAAAACTACCAACACAATTGACAGGCTTTAATATCATCTTCTCACAATCGATCATCTCTTCTCTCGAAACCCAAGGGGAAAACATCAATGTATCAACAGAACAGAGGAGAAGTTATTTCAATAGAAGCCTTGAATAGTGTTATGTTTCACTAGTATATGCCAGACACCAATTGTAAATATACACACCACACAAAATTGTAATCTACACAGTAAATTAGATGTTCTTTTTTCAGAAACTTATAACTGATTTTTTAAATTAGATGTGAGACCAAAGTAATGCAAGATCAATGGATGTGCCACAAAAAATCAATGAACAAATCATCAATATATGGTTTCCACATATAACTATCTATGTTTAATTTTGTTCAAACATAAAGTAGGACAACTTATACATACCTGGTCTTCTTGTTCAGGTTCAGAAATTTCCCTTCACTTTGAAATGAAACTTCTTCGTTTGTTTTCCTATATATATATATATATATATATATATATATATATATATATATTGTGGTTATCCTGAAATTTTTTTGGACCCAAAAACCTAAAAAAGTTAAGCGCCAAGAAACGATTTTCTCCATTTTTCTGCTTTCTGTAATTCTCTTTGATGGGCGAATTTGAAGTGAAGAAAGTAGTGGCTCCGAAAAAACTAAAAACTTACGAAGTGGGGAAGTGCTTGAGTAACTTGATTTTTGAATATTATTAACAATTTTAATGTATTTTAAAAGTGCATAAATGTCCATCACTAAGCATCGAGCTTAGCGGGTAATTTTATAAATAAATAAAAAAAGACCTGGACTCTTAATAAACCTTTTGAAACAAACAACAAAAAAAAGGTCACTTGGTACGTTTGAGTGTACATCAATGATTATCCTTTTTTTAGCTAAAAATTTGATCCAAAAATCAGCACAACTCTACTTTGAAAGGGTCGAGGGAGATTCCGATCCTTTCTACACTATTATGCCAATTTAGCCCCTAACTCGATCTGGGGCAATGTATTTATAGATTTATACTCTTTTAGTCTCGGTTCGAGTCCGAGCACTTATCATACCTATATATCTCTCCGGTATTAGAAGGACTAGATTGATCATGATAGTTACTGGAAGTCCTGGTTTGGGACCAGGCAGTGTATACGGATATCCCGAGTCCCCTATGGGTCCTTTAGTCCATGAGCCACAGTACCGGAGAAGGATGGTCGTCGTAGGTCCTGCCTTTGTGAGCTACTGAACTGGAGGAGGCGTATACACTTGGTACATTATGGCACTTGATTGGTTGATAGTATTGGATCAAACTCGCATTCATTCATTCATATGCATCGCCTATCACCAATATAATTGTTTGGTGCTTATATCTATCAGTCTTATGGGAGGCTATATAGGTATAAGCTATGGTTAGTGTTTTCTGAGTGCTTGCTTGAGCCTTTTAAGCTTATGGGGGCCCGGTTAGGTTATTGCGTGTCTGGACTAGCCGATTACTTTATTATTGGTTCTTATGGTTAGTTCATGGCAGGATGGTTATGGAATGGTACCCGAGATTATTGGTACGCTTCTGATTTTCCCTTTTTCTATTATGGTAAGATGCATTATTGTTAAGTTACCTCATGATTAGTCACATTTTTGTTAGAGGCTTGATTATGCGAGTATTAGCTCTCTTACTTGGCTATGATCCTCGAGATGTTAGGTTGGTTCCCTCAGGTTATTACCTTTGAGTTTAGTCCTATATATGTATATACATACATATATATATATGGTATTACCGTATATCCCTCTCTTTCTTTATCTAATCATATTGTATATGTATCCTTTGGCCTTGTATTACTACTATATATACTTCTTTCACTCTTCATTTGTATATTGGCTAGTGATATACGGTATTGCACTTTAGTTCCTGAATACTGTTAGACTAGGATAGTTTATCCTTATTGTTCCATTAGCATTATTATGTTCACTTTCTTGGATAGTTGCCTGTAGTTATATTGGCTAAGTACCACGTGTTTTGTACTCATACTACACTTCTTCAACCTATAGATCATAGTATGAGTTCTCGCTGTTGATGTATGCATCGTGCGGAGCAGCCATGGATCGGAGATTTGGGGTGAGCGCCTAACGTTCGGAGTATTCCTAGTCTCCCTCATATTGTTAGTTTGATCTCTATCTTGTATTTTAGAGATGGGTTTGTATATATATTGACTCCGTATTCCACTTTGTACTCCTGTTGTATTAAAATCTCTTGTACTGACTTCACCAGGTTTTGGGGTTGGAATCTCTATTAGTCTCTCTATTAAATTCCTTTTCGTTGTTTTCTTCATTTCTATTGGTAGTCCGTTACTAGCTATTCCAGATTACGGGTTGACTTACCTACTGATGGATTATAGTAGGCGTCATCATGACCTGAGAAATCGGAATCCCACTATGTTGTCTGACCTTTGGTATATGATTTGATGTAAGAACTTATGGAAATATCTATGGTGTTTGGCTTATAGGAATGGTTTGACAACAATTTGTCTGGTGCATCTGTTTAGAATCCCAATTTAGGCATGACTTTGATAGATATATAGGTGGCTATGATGTTTAAATTTCTGAAGATCAATGAGTTGTTTTAGCGGACAAAGAGTTGGAGTACCAATCTTGAGGACCGACGCTCGAATTCCTGTAGAGGTGTCACTAGGTGATTTTTTCCATCCGTCTAAATCTTGAAAGCTAGCGCTTACTTAGTAGCGTATATTAGAGTTATGTTAGTGTTAAATAAATTTGGAGTATTAAAATATCATTGACTCAAAAATAGTACGATTCATACAGCTGACCCCGACTAGCCTTGAATCCTTCAAATAAGTCAAATTGCAAAATATCCTAACAACCTGAAGGTTGTTCCAAGCTTTCAGCCCATGAGATAGTATTCACATGTTTGAAGGACTAAATGTGAAGAAAGCTTTACATTTCTATGAGGCTTTACACTGCACTTGGTGTATGTGCTGAATTTTGTAAATAACAATAAAATGTTATCAGATGTGGTACTAGTTAAAGATCTTATTACTAAATCACTACCTATGAAACTGGATAAACCAACTAAAAGTTTAAGCTACATTAACTTCTAAAGTTTATAGTTACTTTTTGGTATACACCCGCCCAACGAGGTCTTACCTTCATCAAGTTTTATAGTGGATGAATTTTTAATAGCTTAATAATAATGTACACTATTTGCCGGCAACCATTTCTAGAGCTTAAACTAGCATGTTTTCTGAATTGTAGTTGCGGTTAAGTGTTTATTTCACTGAGCTAACGAGTAACTCCCTGCTATATATATTTTTTTTTACAGAGAAGCGATGTTGACGAGGATTTCATTTGGTAGAGTGCATGAGTTTGCAAATTTGTGGTGACCCCCTCCATTGCTATGTGTGGGCAAGAAGTTATTTACGTCCTTTTCTATTAAATTCTTAGAGCAACTCTGTTAGTCATATCAGTAGTTTCATGAGTATTCTTTCGTTATTATCGACTTGTGACTAATATTTTTTTTCGCATTTGGAGATGGTTGGATTATTATATTTTGAATAGATCATTGATGAATATTGTGGCTTGTTTTGGTGATGTTGGTGGATATGTTGTTGATTATTAAGACGAGAAAATATTTAGATATACCAAAAAATAGGGTAAATTCTATCCAATTTTCTATAAATTTTTGTTAAGACATTCTCTGGTATCCTACCCCTTAGTGTCGGTCACGATCCTAAATTAGGTCGTGATACAAGTGATGTAACTAATAAATTCATATTACCCATGGACACAAGAAAATCATCCGCGGGCAGTAATCTTAGTGAAACTATTAAAGTTTTTCTTAATTGGATTAGTTATTAGGAAAATGTGATTGTTAGGTTAAAATAGATGTTAGAGTCAGTTGCGGATCCAGGATTTAGAGTCTCCGGGTGCCAAGTAGACTCACAGATTAATAACATGTTTGGCCAAGCTTTTGGGAGGCCAAATGTTCTTATTTTAAAAAAGTGATGTGTTCGGCCAAATTTTTGAAAGAAAATAAATGTTTCTGGAGAGTAGAAGAAGCACGCCACGTAATTCAAGGCAAGCTTTCTAGAAGAAGTAAATTTTTTCAGAAGCTAGAAAAAAAAATTCCTAAAAAAACACTTTTTAGAAAAGCACTTTTGAAAAAAATATACTTAAAAGCATTTTAAAACAATATGACCAAACATTAATTATTGTTCAAAAGTGTAAAGAATCAAAAAAGATAAACCCAAGAACGACGATGATGAGATGTTTCTACAATTGATGAGAGAAAAGATAACTTATTTTTTATCTTTATATTTAAACAAATAAATACAGTAACTAATAATAATTTTTTTAAAAAAAAAGTCAAAGACTAATAAACTAAATTAGTCAATAATAATTATTAATTAAAATTTAAAACTAACTCAACAATTAGAAACAAAAAAAAAAGAATATTAAGTAGTAAGATGACCTTCCTGTTGACGCAACAAGTCAAAATTACACAAAATAATAAAGAAAAAAAGGGTTGACATCATGCGGGAGTCAATCCTGGGCATTGAGCATGAAACCATTGATCTTCACCACTGGCACCATGGAATTTGTTTGCTCTCTCGGTGCCAGGTTTGATATTTATACATATTCCGTATATATAAACCTATAAATACATGGAGTTTCGGTCGAAGCTTGCGGGTGGCGTGGTACTCCACGGGTCTTAATAGATCTGCCTCTAGTTAGAGTGGTTGGAGTCGATATTGTGTTTAAATTTAGTTTGTAAAACCAATGATATTATTTTATAATGATATTTTTGTGTTGTTAAAATATGTAAATATATTTATTTTAGCTTGATTATGAGTTCTATGAATTAATTATTAGTAGATAATAGTTAACTTTTAATATTTTCCACAAATGTAGTAAAGTTACTAACAAATTGTGGGGAGTTTTGATTGAAGTTAATTTTTTATGATTAATTATAACAATTTTTTTTGTTGTTTCTGAAGAATTAATTTTTCGAGTATTTTAATCAATTTAATAATAAATTTGTTGGGGTTAATCTATCGCAAATTAATTGTAGTAGTTGCTGAATGACTGCCGCAAATTGATTGTGGGGATGCTTACGCGGTAGTACTCTAAAAACTGTCATAACAAGTTGTGGGCGTTACTTTCCACTGTAAATTGATAACTGTTTTTTAGTGCGTTATAATTTCTTTATCTATCTTATTCTATTATAATACAATTTAGAAATAAGCATATTTTGTTAGCTAAAATTATCATCATTCCAATGGACCTTGATAAGCACATTTTCGCAAATGTCTTTTGTTGGACAATGTATACGACAAAGTATTTAAAATGCTTGTTGAGATTCTTAATAGTTTTGGAAGCTCTGTTTGTAATTTTTTTTTATTCAGACTATCATAATGGTATTTAGGAATTTTATCTTTTTTTACTGACTATATGACATAGTCTATATTGTCTGTCTGAAGTTAGTCTAATATTTCATATAAAACAATGCTTATGTGGTGCATAATATATAATTTTCTCTATTTTTTATTTATTTGGATAAAATGTGTTTAAAATAGTGATCTTATAATTTATAACTATGAATTTCTTAGTAGCCAATAATTACACTATTCAACTACGAAATTTAAGTCGTAATCATTTTTTTGTGACAAAATTTCATTGTGATTAACTTTAGGTTAAATAGTGACAGTAATACAATCGTCACTAATTGTTTGAACTATTAGTTACAAAAATTATGTTCACAATTAAATATAAAATTTTGCGGCTAAAGTTTACAATAATTAACTACAAATTCTAGTTTGTCACTAATGTACCAATATATTTTCTGCGACAAAAAATTTTCGTATCCAAAATTTAACTCATTTTACCCGCTCAAAGTTTCTTGTAAACTTGTCACAAAAGGCACGACAGCTTCTAATAACTCGTTCATTTTTGTATTTTCGAATTGATTCCGCCCCTAAAGAGAACTCCTACTCCTCCTCTTCGTGTTCTATTGATCAGAAGCATCTAGCAGCGCCACGCCGGCCGGTAGAAAGAGTGTTGCTACTAAGCTAAGCTGCTGTTGGAGAACTCGGTATAAGCGATTTTCCGCTTCCGCCTTTCTAGGTTTCACAATAGCTCCCCGGACAAAATATAGTTTGTCACTAATGTATCAATATATTTTTGCGACAAAAAATTTTCATATCCAAAATTTAACTAATTCTGAGACAAAAAATGGTATGTCACTAATGTATGAATATTTTTTTTTGCGACAAAATTTTTTCGTGCCAAAAGGTATAGTTAATTTAAGACAAATAATAGTTTGTCACAAATTGAATACATTATTAGCGACAAAACAATGTGTTACTGATAATTTAAATTTCGTCATTAATGATACTTAATAAATGGCGCCAAATTATTTTTTGGTGGAAAACTTTAGTGGACAAAATTTTGCTACGAAATTATATGTTTTTTCATTAAAGGTATGTTGCTCATGCATTTAAGTACGAAACATGATTTTTGTCACTAAAACTGGATAATTAGTGACGAATTTCATGTTGTAGCTAGTAATTTCGTAGCTAAATATCACTTTGGTTGTAGTGATTTAATTTATAAGAGACATACGCTCCATGAAAAAGGAGTTAGTACTATGATACATGTTTCATACCATGTATGCTTATAGTGACCCATAAGGGTGATACAAGTTTAGTCTCTACTTGCAATCGTGTGAAGCCCTGAAAATTATAAGTAGTTTTCTACATTGTACTCTCATGACTTTAATCAGTTTCTTGAGATTCAATTTGGTGCTTTCTATCTTAGTATGTTGCCAAGAGATCATGTTTGATTCGGTCTGGCGGGACATTTCTAGAAAAGTATATCACGTTGAGATTAAGAGATTCATGAGATGAGGAAGATCATTAGATATTACCACATTAATTGTGTTCATTGACGTCCTTTATGTTTGTCTGTGAGATAAGTACATAATGATGAACTCAAACTTAAGAAAAAGAGATGATGAGAAATATGAATGTGATAAATAATCTAGGATACTGCATACTATAATCTACTCTAAGTTTCATTGATCGAGATGCTGTATAATCCCAACAGATGTATAGCAACGAAGCTCTCAAAGTATGCCCTGGTCACACGGTCTAGTCGTTAAGTATGAATGTTACAGAATAGGGATGAGAGTTGACCCACTATATGTAGTGGGAGATGAAGGAAATTTGACTGGATCACCCATGTGGGTCAACCCTAATCCATATTAATAAATAAATAATATATAATTAATTATATATTTTATTTATAAATAAAAGGTAAGAGACACAACTATCTGTAAAGTTGTGCCCCTTTGAATTAATTAAAGAGTTTCCCTAAAGAGAAACAACACCTCTTTTCTCCCTCCCTGAAAAAACAGAACGTAGAGAATTCTTCTCCTTCTTCCTTCTCCAATTCCTCTTAAGTTCGCGTGAAGATTCTTTGAAGATTTATTCTCCAAAAAAGTGTTGGAACAACTCTATAACAAGGCATGATTTATAGACTGTGATCTTTCGGTGTAATTCATGTTTTATACATGTGATTACACTATTAGACTAGTGAAACAATATTCAAAGATCCTGCAAACTAAGTATTTGATTAGATTCATCATGTGGCAAACCCTTCAGCGGCGAAAATATAAATAAGCATGGAAATAAATTCAGCTATGACAGCCTTGAGGGTATCAGGATGGGTAGCCTCTTTCAAATTTCCAATGAAAATTGGCATTTGTTTCTCTGAAAGATGAAAATTAATGTTTATGAGTTATTAGCTGCTTGAACTTAGTACTCAATTTTGTTCTAGTTCTTGTTGCTTCTTTCTAAATAATACTATACTAAAAATGGGAACAAAAAAGTTGTGAAGTTGAATTACCATTTTACCCCTACACTAAATAAAACACTTAATTAATTAACTATTAAATAATAAAATTAAAAATAGTTTTGAAAAGTGAAATGATGCAGGTTCATAGTACATATTAGTTGTAGGCATTTGTTATTAATGATTTGTAATTACTATATATAAAGCATGTCCATGTAATTATGTGTACGTTACTTGTATAAGTAGTATTCATGTATATATATATATATATCCTCTAGGCTCTAATTGTGATGAAATTAACAGTCACTTTTGTGACTTTTCAACTCCTTAAATAATATATCAATTATGAAAAATCAGCCATACATATACCCTCAAGTCAATAAATAAATAAGTTCTTCATAAATTACTACATTAATCAAATTAATGACAGACATCTTCTTCCTAATAATATAACCGTAGAATTCACAAAGTTACAGTGAGTAATTAATATAAGATTAATCCTAAAAATAAATAGGTGAATAGAGCTATAAAAAGGCTGCAAAGGATTCCATTTTCCTCCAAACCTCTTCCTCTCCATATTTATGTGCCCGGAATTTTTATGGTCGAGATTACTGGTTTTAAACCGTTAAGTAAGTTGAGTTCTAATTACTTTAGCCTCTATTGAGAAGTTGTTCTGTAACTTTTCCTATATACAATTCTCATATTTCTGTGATTGAATGCTTATTAATCTTACTGGAGATAGTATACTCATTTAGGAGTATTATACAGCCCATCTGATACTGTATTTGTTCTATCTCAGGTATGACGACAATTGATGTCCTACTTTTTTTTATTATTGACGTATCATATGCGTTTTCTAGATTTTTTAAATTTATCATTTTCGTTTTATTCGTCCTCTTTGCAGGAACAAAAAAATGGGAGAGAGGAGAGTATGTACATATGTTCAAGGTTATGAGAATAGCCGTGATTATTTACTCATTACATTCTCTTTTGACAAGAGCCTAGGAGGTTTAATATAATACTCCCTCCTTTCATTTTTACTTGTCACTTTTTGACATGGCACACGCATTAAGAAAATAATGATTTATAGAGTAAGTTTATCATATTACCCCTATTAATTGATACAGTAATGTGTATTGGAAAATAATTTGGAGAATAAATAATTAATGTTAAGGGTAAAACATGGAAAGATTTTTTTTTGTCTTTTCTTGATTTGTCAAAAATGACAAGTAAAAATAGAAATCAAATTAGGAATATAGTGACAAGTAAATCTGAACGGAGGGAGTATTAATTTTTTCTTTTCAAGGCATTTATGTCTCATTATTGATCGATGAAACTTTAGAAGTATTTTATTACCCTACCATATAATTAATGCTTTAGCTTTATCATTCAAATACTCTCTTTGTACTTTTGGTAAGTTATATTTCTACTTTAGGTAAAAAAGAGTATTAATGTATCTTCTACAAAATTTCAATGAAAAAGTATTTGTTATATCTTGTAAGTTAAATTTTGAATACTGATAGTTATCTTACTATTGTACTAAAGGTGATATTTTGGGGGAAAAGGAAAAAAAGAGTGGGGTTTTACAAACGTCATCAAAATATTTAGAAGATAACTAATTTTTTCAATGACAACTGATTAAATTATTATTTTATTTTTTTTGAAAAAAAAGAAACTAAATGATGAATATTGACATTAAACCTTCAAAGTTTGCCTTAAACTATTCGAAAATAAGAAAATTTTATCTCCCCTTCATTTTTTACATAAAAATTCTTACATTTATCCAAGTGGCTTAAAATACGCAAAACAACACGAAGGAAAACATTATCATATTTAAGTAGTTTGAAAACGAAATTGATACTTTTTTCAAATAAAAAAACACAAGTTAGGAAATAAGAAAAACACAACAACCATCAGTTTGATTTTTTTTTTCCTTTTACAAAATGGTAGATAATTGATCGCGAAAGAAAGTAAAACAATCAAAATTACTCCTAAAAATATGGTTACAAAATATTCAAGTGAAAAGTTTTCAATAAATATATTTAACAATGCAAAATGGAAGAGTTGCATTGTTTTTCATTTATTTCTTCATATAATGTTTTAGAGTTCAAATTACTTTCAACTATGTGCTACCATATTTAAACACATAAAAAATAAAGAATGTTAAAATTAAGAATTTGAAAGAATTATATTATTTATTGGTGCTATCTCTATTGAAGAATAGTTAGACACATAACATGTATCTTTTGTACATTTACAAAAAAAGTAAAAGGCAATAAACATGTTCTTGTAATAAACAATCAAATTTAAATTTTTAATTACGTTAGCTACATATTTCATATATTAAAGGGAAAAGGCTCAAATATGCCATCGAACTATTGAAAATGGCTCTTTTATGTCATCCGTCAAAAGTTTGGCTCATTTATGCCATCGCCGTTACAAAAAAGGCTCATTCATGCCATTTTTTCTAATGGTGGTTTTTTAAAAAGGGAAAAGGCTCAAATATGCCATCGAACTATTGGAAATGACTCATTTATGCCATCCGTTAAAAGTTTGGCTCATTTATGCCATTGTCGTTACAAAAAATTCACCGATTATAGAATTTTTCTGATTTTTACTTCAAGTACAATTTTTTAAGAATTTAAAAAATTGTGTTTCGGTAACTAATTGATTCGTTGTTTGAAATAGTTGATGTCTGTTTCGGGCTTGAATCGTTCTTGAGATTTGCAGAATTGTGTTCGGCGATTCCGAAGAAATTGAAAATGGATGACCTCTTTACAGTGCCTATAAAGGAGTTACAAAATGCATAGAAATATTTTGGCCGGAGAAATCGATATTTTCTTATTAGGAATTTTAAAATTTGTTTGGTTGATTTAATTAATGATGTGGAAGAATTATTGTTGGCCACGTGTACAAAATTGTTTTGCAAAACCCCCCCAAATTGGACTGTTAAAAAAAATGGCATGAATGAGCTAAACTTTTAACGGATGACATAGATGAGCCTTTTTTCAAAGTTCGATGGCATATTTGAGTCTTTTTCCTTTAATTAATGATGTGGACGAATTATTGTTGGCCACGTGTACAAAATGGTTTTGCAAAAAACCATCAAACCGAACTGTTAAAAAAATTAGCATGAATGAGCCTTTTTTGTAACGGCGATGACATAAATGAGTCAAACTTTTAACGGATGGCATAAATGAGCCATTTCCAATAGTTCGATGGCATATTTGAGCCTTTTTCCTTTTTTAAAAAACCACCATTAAAAAAAATGGCATGAATGAGCCAAACTTTTAACGGATGGCATAAATGAGCCATTTTCAATAGTTCGATGACATATTTGAGCCTTTTCCCTATATTAAACACATTCATTTGAAATATCAGTAAAAACACATTCATTTGAAATATCAGTAAAAAATAGTGTTAAATCAGATACAAAGTATCAATAATATTGATATACCTCAAAAAATAATAGCATTTTCTTTGATTCATCTTACGTGATTTTTATCACATTTTATTACTTATTACACACATGTTTTCATATAATCTTTATCGTTTTAACAAATTTATGTAAATTTTCATGAGACAAACATGCAATGCACATGTCCAGAAACTAGTTAATATATAAGAGCATGAATGAGCAATTCTGCTGGAAATAACCTTCACATTTTCTAAGAGAGCACTCCATTTCTGACGAATAAATAAATATTAAGGCAACACTACAATATGGTTGACTTAGTTGTGTGCTCATGCATTTCATTCCACGTGCTTTTGAAACAAATTATTTTGTAATCTATACTAACCAACTACTACTACTATTTTATTAAAAGAACGCAGCAAATATAATAATCAACAACTACTATTTCATTAATTTAACTAATGCTAGCTGCACAAGCAATATGCTACTTAAGGGAAGACAATACAAAAGAAGTTTAGGGAATTTACCTCGCAGGTTCGCACTACATGAAAAACTGAAATTACCTACAAATTTTGTCGCTAAATTTCTCGTAGCTAACCAAATTTTATAATAATTGGTCGCTAATCCGTTACGTAATTCAATTAATTACCAACCAATTGTGGAAAATGAAATCTGCAGCGAAATTCAGATTTTACTATCTGACAATGGCAAGGAGTATATTTCTCATCAGTTTGATCTATAATCTATTTTGTGATGAAGCAGGGATTAAACGGCAACTTACTGCTCCCTATGCTCCAGAACAAAATTGAGTTAGTAAAAGAAGAAACAGACTTATTATGGATCGAAGATGGCACGATTTATGTTGCACGAGAAGAATTTGCCAAAGATGTTTTGGGCAGAAGCAGCAAACACAGTTGTGTTCCTACATAATCGACTTTCCTCAAAGGAAGATAAAACTCCTTTTGAAGCATGGTATGGGTACAAACCTCCACTGTATGTTCTTAAAGTGTTTGGTTGTCTATGTTTTACCTATGTTCCTCAGGTTATACTAGATAAACTAGACAAAAAGGTTTCCCCGGGCGTTTTTACTGGATACAGTACTGTTTCAAAGGAGTACAAAATCTTTCAGCCGGAAGTTGAGAAGATAGTTATCAGCAGAGATGTGCATTTCATGGAAAATGAAGAACGGTATTGGGAAAATTCATAGAATTCTATCCAGAAAACAAGCTCATGGTTAGACGAAAGGGAGGATGATCCACCGGTTAGGGGAACTCGATTGCTTTCTGACATATATAAGAGATCTAATCACTACAACACAATGTACTTCTAGCTACGGAATTTAAGCTATGAATTTAAAACCTGTAGCTATTACCTAGTAATAGTCACAAAAATGTGAATTGTGTAGCTATTTAAAAATTCGTAAAATTTTTTAGCCACAAAAATTAAATGGGCAAAGCTAATTTCTCATTTTTGCTACAATTGCTTACAATCGTGGCAATAATTGCCTAAATAGCTACAATTTTGCTATTGTAATAAAATTTTGTAGCTAATCATAAGTTTTTGCCACGCGATAAAAGTTAGTATAGCAATAGTAACCTTTTAGCTACAATAAACTATTTGAAACAAGATATTGTAGCTAAATAAATACTTTTGCTTCAAGTTATAAAAAGTTGTGGCAATAGTTATACGATATAGCCACAATTTTTTTGCTATGATGAAATTTCATAGCTAATTATTACTTTTTGCCATGAGTTGAACTTACTGTAGTAATAGTAACCTTTTAGCCACTGTAAAAAATTTTGAAACAAATTATTGTAGTTAAATATTTTTTCTTTAATAAGGTTATAAGAAAATGTGGCAATAGTTAAATGATATAGTCATAATTATTTTGCTACAACAAAATTTCGTAACTAAATACTAAATCTTGCCACATGTTGAAACTTATTGTAGCTATAATAATTATTTTTGCCATAAAAGGTTATTTCAAATAAAATATTATAACTAAATATATATTTTACTTTGAGTACTAAAAAATCGTGACAATAATTGACTTAATAGCTATAATTATTTTTCATGATGCAAAACCATATGATCATAAGTTTGTTATTGTGATAAAATTTCGTAACTAATAATTATTTTTCACCATGATTTGAAATTTGTTTTTAGCAATACTAATAATGTAATTAGATGTGTTAAACATTTGATTCAGTTTTGCATGCCTTCTTATAAATTTTAATAAATATGTGACTATATCTAATTAATTTTGATTGACTAATTATGTCAAACTTTAACATAGCTTTATTAAGTTTCACCGAAGCTTCATCCTGATCAGGTGCTTCCAGTAGAATTGTTATTTGACTCAGACTTGTTTTATTAGAATAATAGCTTTATATGTCTAGTGTAATTGGAGGTGTTAATTATTCGATTCAATTCAATTTTACAACCTATAAGTCTTAAATATAACTTGAATAAATAAGTGATTACATTAACTTCAATTAACTAATTATATTAAATAATTTTTAAAAAAATTCAATAAATCTCGCTCAATTTCATCCTAATCAAGTGTTTTCAGAATTTTATTTACCTTAACATGATATATGGGAGAATACCTTTATCAAATTCAGTATAACTAAACATGTTCGTCATTTGACTCAATTCAAACTTTACAGGATATTACTCGTTCAATTCAAATGCAATTTAAATAAATAAGTGATTATATATAGTTATTTTTAATTAACTAATTATATCAAATTTAAATAAAACATTACCAAGTATCACTCAAGTTTCACTGCAAGATCAAGTATTTCGAAAATTCATGTTATTTAACTCAAACATGATTTATTGAGACAATTTTTTATCGACCTAGTGTAATTAGAGGTGTTCATGATTCGACTGGATTCAATTTAATAAAACTTCACTTTTATTTTACTTAATCAAGTATTTTGAAATTATTATTTTACTTGGACCTAATCTATCCAAACAATACCTTTATAATCTACTTTTAATTTATATTAATTATTAGTAATTATAATTAGTTGAGCTAAGGATTAGTAATTGAATATGTTTAATATAGAAGTGTATCTACACCTTAATTTATCTCTATATGTATTAACTTTAAAAAATATTGGGAAAAGGCTCAAATATGCCATCGAACTATTGAAAATGACTCATTTATGCCATCCGTTAAAAGTTTGGCTCATTTATGCCATCGTCGTTACAAAACAGGCTCATCCATGCCATTGCTTCTTAACAGTGGTTTTTTAAAAACAGCTTTGTCACGTGGCCTCTTACTAGAGGTCCACGTCATTAATCAAATATGCCATCGAACTTTGAGAAAAGGTTCATCTATGCCATCCGTTAAAAGTTTGGCTCATTCATGCCATTGCTGTTACAAAAAAGGCTCATTCATGCCATTTTTTTAACAAACCGGTTTGGTGATTTTTTGCAAAACTATTTTGTACACGTGGCCAACAATGATTCATCCACATCATTAATTAAATCAGCCAATAAAAAATCTAAAAAATTAAACTTTCTTCTAAAAGGTGAAATTAAAATTTTGTTTTCTACGACTCACAAATTTCTGGTACATCTGATTCTTCAAGTCATTAGAATCTTCAAGTTTTGATTTTAATTTGATTTTGCTGAAATATTCTTCTTTTCTTCTCTTTAATTTCACCGATTATAGAATTCTTCTGATTTTTGCTTCAAGTATAATTTTTTAAGAATTTAAAAAATTATGTTTCGGTAACTAATTGATTCGTTGTTTGAAATAGTTGATGTCTGTTTCGAGCTTGAATTGACCTTGAGATTTGCAGAATTGTGTTTGGCGATTCCGAAGAAATTGAAAATCGATCAACTCTTTACAGTATTTTAATTGTTGGTAAAATTCATAATTTTCTCAACAAGCTATTTCTCTTGTGGCCTAAAATATTTTTAACTTTTTCTAAGTATTTTGCACGAAAAGCAAAGGCGGCAAAACATCCCTCCTTTTCCCCTCGAAATCTTCCCTCATTAGTTTCAATCTAGCTCTAGGGTTCCTCATTTTCTCTTTTCAACTGTTGGACTGAACTGAGTTCTTCGACTACTGTTAGTTTCCTCTAAATTGTCAGCTTGGAAGGTAAGTCTTTCATCGTATTTTCTCGTTGATGAATTTATAAGATAAAATTATTGAGAATACATCCTTACAGAAGCATAACTTTGTTTTTGGAAGGAGTCGGCGGACGGATCTGGAACAAAAAGAATCTGCCTCATAATATCGACAAACATATCACTCAATTGTGGTTTTTAGATTCACTACGCGGTGACACCTTCAAGGTCATTTGTCTCTGTGTATCTCTTTCTCTTTACTCAATTAAGCCATATTTTACTCTGAGATGATTTTATTTTGTGTATTTGATCTCCTTTTTGTTGCTCCAAAATGAAAATTGCTAGCATTGGTAACTAGATTTCTATTAGCAATGTGTTTCCCTGCTAAGTTTTCGTTGGGTAGGATTTTGAATTATGCAATTTATCTCCTTCATTTTTGGACTTTGTCTCAATTCCTCTGTTTGCCTTTGGAAGCCGCTTACTTGAATTTACTACTTCTTGATTCCGTCAGTTGGCTTTTGTGCTAACGCTGGGTTTTTCTTTATTTCGTTCTTATTTTATGGTTAATGCACTGCGTGTTTGATACCCACTGTTTTGAGTTCTTTCATAAAAATATGAGGTGGACCAATGAGATTGTTGTTGAGAAGGTTGTAATTTAGATATTTGAAAGATGTTCTTCATAAGAATGCAATAGTGTTGTTTTAAATGCAACATAGACTTGACCTTTTATAGAATTTTCAGCTCTTTTGCTATATTGGTCTTACCAGTCGTTTGATGCCACAGTTTATTGAGTTTTTTGCTTGAAAGTCTGAGGTGGGTAAGCAAGATTTTGTTGGAAAGTTTGTGATTTAGATATTTGAAAGGTGTTCATCAGTAGACTGCAATAGTTTGGCAATTCATGAATAACCTATGTTGCTCGGACTCTTCAAAAATGTTGGCGTGCGTGTCTGATTCTCTAAAAGCATATATTTTTGGAGAATCCGACATGGGTGCGGCATCGAAAGTGAGGAGTTCACACAACTTAGTGAATAACTGAACCATAAACAGGAATAACTGAACTCAACTAAAGTAGTTTCTTATTAGCCTGAGCTTCAATGTCGCCATAGCTCGTCTCTGAAGTAGAACTAGGTTGGTCTCAGAGATTTATTTTTCCTTTCTGTTTAAATGAATCAATTGATTTGGTACCTGATTCCCGTGAGCCAGTAGCACTCTCAGACCACCTAACTCTAGTTCTACTATCTGAGCCAGATGATTCCCATAACCGGCCTGATTTCGTATCATGCACTTGAGATTCTTTATGGAAAATCCCCTTTGGTGCATTAGTTAAAAAAACTGAGTTTCCTCAAAGGAAGATAAAACTCCTTTTGAAGCATGGTATGGGTACAAACCTCCACTGTATGTTCTTAAAGTGTTTGGTTGTCTATGTTTTACCTATGTTCCTCAGGTTATACTAGATAAACTAGACAAAAAGGTTTCCCCGGGCGTTTTTACTGGATACAGTACTGTTTCAAAGGAGTACAAAATCTTTCAGCCGGAAGTTGAGAAGATAGTTATCAGCAGAGATGTGCATTTCATGGAAAATGAAGAACGGTATTGGGAAAATTCATAGAAATCTATCCAGAAAACAAGCTCATGGTTAGACGAAAGGGAGGATGATCCACCGGTTAGGGGAACTCGATTGCTTTCTGACATATATCAGAGATGTAATGTTGCAATACGTGAACCTGCTAACCTTAAAGATTCTCTCAGAGACCATAAGTGGAAAAATGTAATGGAGGAGGAGTTGTTCATAATCGAAAAAAATAAAACCTAGAAGTTTGTTGATAAACCTTATGGCAGAAAGGTAATGGGGGTAAAATGGTTATATCAAACCTAGCTAAATGATGATGGTTCAATCATATCAATAAGCATGAAACAAGGCTTGTAGTTAGGGTTATGAACAAATTTTTGGTGTTGATTCTTCTGATACTTTTGCTCCTATTGCTAGTCTTGATAGAATCAGATTGCTTCTAACTATTTCTGTACAACATAGCTAGAAAGTGCATCAGACGGATGTCAAATCGGCATTTCTTAATGGAATTATTGAAGAAGAAATCTATCTTGAGTAGCCTGAAGGTTTTGTAGTAGATGAAAAAAAAGAGAAAGTATACCGACTACATAAAACTTTTTAGGGCCTAAAACGGACACCAAGAGCTTGATATAGTTGACTAATGATTATTTTCTTGACCTCAATTTTGAGAAACGCCATTCAGAATTCATATTGTAGATTAAACGCAATAACAGTGAGATTCTTGTTGTTTCTCTTTATGTGGATAATCTTTTTATTACAGGAAGAAGTACAAAGCTTATTGATGAATTCAAGCAAAATATGATGCAAGCTTTTGAAATATCTAATCTTTATCTGATGACTTATTTCTGTGAAATGGAGATTACACAAGGAAAAAAATGATTTTTTCATTTGCCATAAAAAGTATGCAAAGGAAATTCTCAAAAAATTCAAAATGAAAAACTGTAAAGAGATGAATACTCCCATGAACCAAAATGAGAAACTAAGCATAGAATATGGAGCCGAAAAGGAGGAGGAAACATACTTTAGAAGTTTCATTGGGTGTTTGATGTATCTTACAGCAACAAGACCCGATATATTATATGTTATAAGTGTTTTATCAAGGTCTATGCATTGTTCGAGTAAAGTGCATTTGCAGGCAGCCAAAAGAATTGTGTGATACATCAAAGGAAGCATCACCTATGGAGTCAAGTTTCAGAAGAGTCAACCTATGGAGCTTATCCCAACCAAGCATGGGATAAGCTCATGCTAAAATTAATTCCAGAATTAGATATCCCTTATATCTTGTACAAACGAGCCCTAACGGTGGGATAACTAATCCCGGAGTAGCTAATTCGGGAATAATTAATTCCGGAATAACTTATTTCCCAACCAAAAGATAGTATTGATTGTATATGAATATACAAAAATTAATCAGATCCCATAAAGTAATCTTCATAGCTATATATCTAGAGAAGTAACAAGGCAACAATTTCTTTTTTCTATTGAAATGGAAAATATAAATATGATCTGACTATTTCATCTACACAATTCTCATTTACAAAAATTATCACATAAGAAACCTCTATATATAGGAAGAAATTCTAACAAGGATTGTAAGAATAAAAGAATTTTGAACCCTCTCTACCACCATATTGATAACTTCTCATATGACAAGGAGATTCGGATACCTATATATGTACAAAAAAATTGATTTTAGCTTCTTAGCATGGTAGCAGTTTCCGACGAAGGGATTCAATTGAATTTCCTTCAATGGAGTTGGCTCCGCAAATGCTAATAGGGAGCGGCCAGTCGTCATTAGTTTTTTTGGTAATGAAAATGGTTTCATAGACCAAGGAAGCAATGGCAGCACCGACGAATGTACCGAGCCAGTTGACCCAGTGGTTATTCCATGTCCAACTGACCATTGCTTGACCAAAGGGCGCAGCAGGGTTCATTGCTGCACCGAAAAGGGCACCACCAGATAAGATGTTGGAACCAACAATGAAACCAATTGCAATTGGGGCAATGATCACACACGAGTTACTTCTTTTGGGGTCAATAGTAGTTGCATAAAAAGTGTAAACAAGACCAAATGTCGTCACTATCTCAAAAACAACTGCATTGCGTGGTGTTGGGGGGAATGGCGATACTTCCCCACCAACAACGCAATACTTGAGGAGCAAGCAAGCCACGATAGAACCAAGCAATTGCGCAATCCAATACAAAACACTCCTACATAAGGTGATGTGACCTCCGACAAAGGCACCAAACGTGACAGCAGGGTTTAAATGACCACCAGATATGTTTGTGGCCACTAAAACTACTACAACAAGAACAAATGCATGATTTATCGCAGCCGCAATCAGCCCGGTTTGCAAGGTTGATTCACCGCTCGTCAACTTGGATGATGCAGCAAAGCCTTCAGCGGCGAAAATATAAATAAGCATGGAAATGAATTCCGCAAAGGCAGCCTTGAGGGTATCAGGATGGGTAGCTTCTTTCAGATTTCCAATGACAATTGGCATTTTTGTTTCTCTGGATGAATGAAAATTAATGTTTATGAGTTATTAGCTGCAACTTAGTACTCAATTTCGTTTTAGTTCTTGTTGCTTTCTTTCTAAATAGCTAGGCCTCTTTATGGATATATATAAGAGCATGAATGAACAATTGGAAACAACCTTCACATTTTCTAAGACAACACTCCATTGCTGACAAATAAAATAATAATAAGGAAACATTATAATATCGTTATCTATATGCTGCACATTCCACGTGCTTTTAAAAAATAATGCATTTTGAAATCCATAGTGACCAACTACTACATCATTAAACTAATGCTGCACATGCATATCAATATACTATACTATATATTTTGGGTTTGCATGCTACTGAAGGGAAGAAGTTGAGCATTTCATGCAATATCGTGGAATTTACCTAACATTTATGTGAGAAAGATTCAATCTCCTCTCTACTATATTAGTAATTATCTTATTATATCCCAGTAAATCATGGTTAACGTTTTTTCTATTTCACCAGGGTAACTTTTTCCTCTCTTTTTTTTTTTTTTTTTTTTTTTTTTTTGTGCTGCTCAAACTCTTGGAATAACTCATGGATTATTAACTTTCTATATATTAGTTTGTACTGATTATTATTCTGCACCAAGGGTGGATCTATTATATATATATATATATATATTACATGAAGGTAGTACGTTAGTATCCTCCCCATTTTATCTTTTCCCAAAATGCCCTTAATAACACATTAAAATACAAAAAATTGAAAGGATTGTTTCGTCTTTTAACTGAAAAGAGCTAGCAGTTAAATTTATCTCCTTCTTCTCTTCAATCCTAGACCCATTTTTCTCATCCTCTTTCTCCATTTTTATTCTTGAATGGACGAAACAATTTTGAACTGCAAATTGAACATACATTTATTGGACATTTACATGAAAAATTACTAAAGGAATGAAAAGAATAAGGAACAGGGATATTAAATTTTTTTTGGAGAAGCAGAAGTTTCCTTTAGAATTCTAGTAGTCTGAAAAATTGAGAAGTTTCTGGAATAGTTTACTATTTAATTTTATATACTTTTATTTTCTTCACCAATCCTTACTTCAATTTCATTTTTCAAAATTAGTTTTGTAAGCTCAATCTAGATCTTTTATGAACTCGGAAAATAAAATAATTAAATTCCCTTTCTAAATTTCGCTGTTAGGATGAATCTAAGAATAGTCATTGTTGGATTAAGAGTTCCAAAATCTGCAAATTATTTTACCGTGAGGGAGGAAAAGGAAAGCGAGAAGAGCAATGGGTTTATTTTATGTCAAAAGACCAAAAAGGCCTTTCAATTTTTTGTATTTTAGTATACTATTGAGGGTATTATAGGAAAAGATAAAATAGGGAGGATGCTAACATACTACCTTCTTGTCATGTAGTATACAATTTTATAAAATAATATTATTATATCAAAAATCTTTGAATAAATAATTATATATGAAAGAGTAACATATAAATTTTTGTGAATGGTTAGTGTAGATCGTCATATGGTGATTTGTTTATCTATGTAAAAATGATTGAAAATCATGAACTTATAGAAATGAACAATCAAATTTTAATCATACACACTTTTATACTTGTGATTTTTTTTGAATTTATAATATTTATGAATATATGTACATATTACATATGCACTCGTACACACAAAATAATAATATGTTCATGTGTTATTAAATAAGTTATTTAAACTTTAAATAAATTAGAATCATAAATGGAGATGAAACAAAATTATATTCGAGTCTACTGAATTCACAGTGTATCCTTAAGAAACTTAATTCCCTTCTAATATCTGAGGTCTGAGATAATTTTCTCCCATGATACAATGAATAAACCACAATGTGATGTGGTACTTCAAGATGTAATGTACAACGAACACGAAGAGAAGCCAAATCACACTCATAAAACTTGCAAAAATTATTGTAGAAAAAAATAGAGTAATTCAGAATTTTCGTAAGTAAGAATTTGAGGAAGCGGACAAGTATTTATAGTCAATAAGCTATTGTGCCTTATCGGAAAAGTCATAACCTATTCAATGTGAAAAGGTACTATTCGAATTGCATCTTTTCAGAAAAAAACCTATTCATTTTTCATTAACACCTCTTTAAAAAAATCCAACAAAGTATTGTACGTGTATTTTTTGTCATGTAGTATACAATTTTGTAAATTAATATTAACATATAAAAAAAAATCTTTGAGTAAATAAGTATACATGAAAGAATAAAATACAAATACCATGAATGATTAATGTGGATCATCGCATGGTGACTTGTTTATCCGTGTCAGAATGATTGAAAATCTTGAACTTATGAAAATGAACAATCAAATTTTAATGATACATATTTTTTATATTTTTATTTTTATTTTTTTGAATTTATAATATTTATGAATATATGTACATATTACAGGTGCACCGACACACACAAAATAATAACATGTACTATATCTTATCCTAGTTTTATTCAAAAATAAAATACTGAAACTTTAAACAAATTATAATATACTGAAACCGAATTCAAAATGTATCCTTAAGAAACTTAATCTCTTCTATGTATCCGAGGTTTAGAATTATTTTCTACTAGGATGAAAATGATAAACTATTTTGTATTGTGGTACTTCAGACTCTAATATATAATGAATATAAAGAGCAGTCAAATCACACTTAAGAAAACTTTGCAAGTGCAGAAAATATTGCAGAAAGAAGTAGAGCTACGATGTAACTGAAGCTGGAGTGAGTATGAGGGATCTAGAAAGTATGCCAATATTTTCCACCAAAAAATTGTATGTGAAGCTTAGAGGGGATTATCAGAAGGTTCCATGGAGAAGGCTCACTTGCAACAATAGGGGACCTCCTTAATGGACGTTCATATTATACTTGGCCATTATGAAGAGACTATTCACTGGGAATAGACTATTTGTATTGGGTGTTACTGATCAAAAGGCATGTTCCCATGTGAAGTAGAAGATGAGAATGTGGAGCGCCTGTTCTTTAAGTGTATGTTTTCGTATAGTGTTTGAAGTAAGATGTTGAACTGGAAGGGTCAGGACAGAACCCCAATGAGATGGCATGATGAGGTTTCATGGGCAAGCACTGTGATAAAAGGAAAAAATGCAAAGGCCGAACTATATCTGGCAGGAAGTGTGTATAGAATTTGGTGTGAGAGGAATAGAAGAGTCTCCAATAACACCCAAAGACGACCTGGATTTATTGTCAAACAGATCTTACAAGAAGTCTTTTAGAAGGCTTATGGTATAATGAAACTAACAATGTTCCTAGATTCTTTAAATTTCTATCTTTAAGTTAGAAATGATGAAATTTTGGCAGTGTCGATCACTGGCTGTAGTGAATGGTTTGTGTTCATCAGCTGGTTCTTTGTTTTTTGTCTGACTTGAGTTGTGCAGTTTCATACTTGGTAATAAAATGGATAGTTACCCAAAAAAAAAAGAAATTACTACTAGATATTGATGAGATTGATATCACCGAGGAGTTCACTAAAAAAATAAATAGATAAATAGTAGCAATACCCGAAAGAAAAGAACTTAGTATAGCCACTATCATATAATAAATTTAAAAGAGTATAGAATCCTTATGTTGCATCTAATTAGTGCTGCATCTTTGTCCTCTCTTGTAAGTTCCTTCCACTCATTTGGAAGTGCAAGAAAATTCCGAGCAATTATCCCTAATTCATTGGATAGTTTGGCTGATTGAATTGGCTTAGTTGGCCTTCCTTTACCAACTGGGATCTCTATTTTCATCTTGCTTCTGATAGTCTTCTTCATTTTTTCAAGTCCTTTCTCTCTAGTCTTGCCACGACCTTTCCTGAGTCTAGCGGAATCATCTGATGAAAAAACATCAGTTCAAAATACCACCTAAATCTAAAAATGACAGAGTATATATATAGATATATTTACAGATATAGCAATAATACACAGAATGAAGACTGAAAATCTTAAAAATTTTGCTTAATTTTGTTGTATCTTAACTGCCAACAGAATATTCATCTCAAAAGGTTTTGGTTCAGTTCATATGCATCCAAAGTGCCATTACCCTATCCTAATTCTAAGTGCCAAGTTTTAGAAGCATCACATATCAATTGTTGTTAGTGCTATCTCCTAAGGCGTAGGGAAAGTATTTCTAGTAGAGATTTCATCAAATGTTTTATAATCAACAACGATAATCCCAAATCTTACGAGCAGATTAACAAAGAGAAGTGGACTATAACTTACATCACAGGATGGGTTGTTACATTTCACTGCTGGTGAGACATATATACAAACATGGCATTTACTAATTATATTTAGTTTTCAATTTTTAACACGAGTTAATGAGAGTTGAATGTTCTTTTGCAATGGTTATATTCTTAGAATTATATTAAAGTCCTCCACTTCGATATTTCAATACATCCTATCTACAATGCATCACCATTCCTGACGTTCTTTTAACATATTTGAAATTAATCTACTTTTCACTAATTTCCAAGAACTTTTTTCATTTCGAAAGTACCATATGAGATGTCAAGTAGAATATTTACCCCGACTGACCAAAGCAATATTTTCAAATAGATTGAAAGGGCCCAAGCAAATGACTAATACAACTCACTCTAGATCATTACTTCAGTATATGTTGTTTTAAAAGGTAAGTAAGTTATATATTAGAAAGAAGAGCAGCTTGGTAGTAATGTAACAGTATCTTCTAACAGTCAAAAGTAGAGCGGAGAAGATCTGAGTAGAGAGCTGCAAAATTTGGTAAACGGCCATATGTCCATAGAAGAGGCTCAACTCCTAAGAGCCTGTTTGATGGGCTTATAAGCCAAAAGTCATAAGTTAGGATTTCTAACTTATGACTTTTGCCTTAAAAGCACTTCTTTTATTGTACCCAAATACTACAATATTACTTAGAAGCTATATTTGCTTTACAACACCTAAAATAAATCAATCCAAACATGCTCAAAAGTTAAACCAGGTTACGACATCTGAAAATGCTCAAGGATTCCTACCTTCCCTCACCCCATAACAACAAAACTACCAGCACAATTGACAGGCTTTAATATCATCTTCTCACAATCAATCATCTCTTCTCTCGAAACCCAAGGGGAAAACATCAATGTATCAACAGAATAGAGGAGAAGTTATTTCAATAGAAGCCTTGAATAGTGTTATGTTTCACTAGTATGTGCCAAACACCAATTGTAACTATACACACCACACAAAATTGTAATCTACACTGTAAATTAGATGTTCTTTTTTCAGAAACTTATAACTGATTTTTTTAATCTGATAATTGATTATATGAGACCAAAGTAAAGCAAGATCAATGGATGTGCCACAAAAAATCAATGA
Source organism: Capsicum rhomboideum (assembly GCA_031232105.1). Classification (NCBI taxonomy): domain Eukaryota; kingdom Viridiplantae; phylum Streptophyta; class Magnoliopsida; order Solanales; family Solanaceae; genus Capsicum; species Capsicum rhomboideum. The sequence goes on from CP124714.1 coordinate 158,802,004, forward strand.
ACAAATCATCAATATATGGTTTCCACATATAACTATCTATGTTTAATTTTGTTCAAACATAAAGTAGGATAACTTATACATACCTGGTCTTCTTGTTCAGGTTTAGAAATTTTCCTTCACTTTGCAATGAAACTTCTTCGTTTGTTTTCCCATATATATGGTGGTTATCCTGGAATTTTTTTGGACATAAAAACCTAAAAAAGTTGAGCGCCAAGAAACGATTTTCTCCATTTTTCTGCTTTCTGTAATTCTCTTTGATGGGCAAATTTGAAGTGAAGAAAGTAGTGGCTCCGGAAAAACTAAAAACTTATGAAGTGGGGAAGTTCTTGAGTAACTTGATTTTTGAATATTACTAACAATTTTAATGTATTTTAAAAGGGCATAAATGTCCATCACTAAGCATCAAGCTTAGCGGGTAATTTTATAAATAAATAAAAAAAGACTTGGACTCTTAATAAACCTTTTGAAACAAACAACAAAAAAAAGGTCACCTGGTACGTTTGAGTGTACATCAATGATTATCCTTTTTTTAGCTAAAAATTTGATCCAAAAATCAGCACAACACTACTTTGAAAGGGTCGAGGGAGATTCCGATCCTTTCTACACTATTATGCCAATTTAGCCCCTAACTCGATCTGGGGCAATGGATTTATAGATTTATACTCTTTTAGTCTCGGTTCGAGTTCGAGTACTTATCATACCAATATATCTCTCCGGTACTAGAAGGACTAGATTGATCATGATAGTTACTGGAAGTCCTGGTTTGGGATCAGGAAGTGTATACGGATATCCCGAGTCCCCTATGGGTCCCTTCGTCCGTGAGCCACAGTACCGGAGAAGGATGGTCGCCGTAGGTCCTGCCTTTGTGAGCTACTGAACTGGAGGAGGTGTATACACTTGGTACGTTATGGAACTTGATTGGTTGATAGTATTGGATCAAACTTGCATTCATTCATTCATATACATCGCCTATCACCAATATAATTGTTTGGTGCTTATATCTATCAGTCTTATGGGAGGCTATATAGGTATAAGCTATGGTTACTGTTTTCTGAGTGCTTGCTTGAACCCTTTAAGCTTATGGGGGCCCGATTAGGTTATTGTGTGTCTGGACTAGCCGATTACTTTATTATTGGTTATTATGGTTAGTTCATGGTAGGATGGTTATGGAATGGTACCCGAGATTATTGGTACACTTCTGATTTTCCCTTTTTCTATTATGGTAAGATGCATTATTGTTAAGTTACCTCATGATTAGTCACATTTTTGTTAGAGGCTTGATTATGCGAGTATTAGCTCTCTTACTTGGCTATGATCCTCGAGATGTTAGGTTGGTTCCCTCAGGTTATTACCTTTGAGTTTAGTCCTATATATGTATATGTATATATATGGTAATACCGTATATCCCTCTCTTTCTTTATCTATTCATATTGTATATGTATCCTTCGGCCTTGTATTACTACTATATATACTTCTTTCACTCTTCATTTGTATATTGGCTAGTGATATACGGTATTGCACTTTAGTTCCTGAATACTGTTAGACTAGGAGAGTTTATCCTTATTGTTCCATTAGCATTATTATGTTTACTTTCTTGGATAGTTGCCTGTACTTATATTGGCTAAGTACCACGTGTTTTGTACTCATTCTACACTTCTGCAACCTGTAGATCATAGTATGAGTTCTCGCTGTCGATGTATGCGTTGTGCGGAGCAGCCATGTGGAGATTTGGGGTGAGCGCCTAACGTTCGGAGTATTCCTGGTCTCCCTCATATTGTTAGTTTGATCTCTATATTGTATTTTAGAGATGGGTTTGTATATATATTGACTCCGTATTCCACTTTGTACTCCTGTTGTATTAAAATCTCTTGTACTGACTTCACCAGGTTTTGGGGGTGTAATCTATTTTAGTCTCTCTATCAAATTCATTTTCGTTGTTTTCTTCATTTCTATTGGTAGTCCGTTACTAGCTATTTCAGATTACGGGTTGGCTTACCTACTGATGGATTATAGTAGGTGTCATCATGACCTGAGAAATTGGGTCGTGACATTTAGTAGATAGCTAAAAGATATTTTCATTGATAAGCTCCAAATAAGCTTAAGTGAAATAGCCCCTCTCAGCGATAAGAGTGAATTGAAATTAAGCTTAGATGAATCTTAACTTTTCATCAATGATTACCGAAAAAAAGAATGAGAAGCAAATTCAAAATTGTATGAGCATGTCTAGAGGTAGGTTCTAGAAGTTATGTTGTATGTTCATTTATGGGGTTAATTGCTCCTTACACCTGCATAGGCTTCTTGAACTCTTCAGTTGTTCCCTTTTATTTATACTGCAATTTCAATGAAACATATCTACTTACCCGTGTGAAGACATTATCTTAAACTTTTGTATTGTTCCTTTATTCTAGGAGGTCCCACTATGTTGTCTGACCTTTGGTACATGATTTGATGTAAGAACTTATAGAAATATCTATGGTGTTTGGCTTATAGGCATGGTTTGACAACAATTTGTCTGGTGCATCTGTTTAGAATCCCAATTTAGGCATGACTTTGATAGATATATAGGTGGCTATGATGTTTAAATTTCTGAAGATCAATGAGTTGTTTTAGCGGACAAAGAGTTGGAGTACCAATCTTGAGGACCGAAGTTCGAATTCCTGTAGAGGTGTCACTAGGTGATTTTTTTCCATCCGTCTAAATCTTGAAAGCTAGCGCTTACTAAAAGACTCTTGGTATATTAGAGATATAACTAGTAGCGTATATTAGAATTATGTTAGTGTTAAATAAATCTGGAGTATTAAAATATCATTGACTCAAAAATAGTACGATTCATACAGCTGACCCCGACTAGCCTTGAATCCTTCAAATAAGTCGAATTGCAGAATATCCTAACAACCTGAAGGTTGTTCCAGGTTTTCAGCCCATGAGATAGAATTCACATGTTTGAAGGACTAAATGTGAAGAAAGCTTTACATTTCTATGAGGCTTTACACTGCACTTGGTGTATGTGCTGAATTTTGTAAATAACAATAAAATGTTATCAGATGTGGTACTAGTTAAAGATCTTGTTACTAAATCACTAGCTACGAAACTGGATAAACCAACTAAAAGTTTAAGCTACATTAACTTCTAAAGTTCATAGTTACTTTTTGGTGTACACCCGCCCAACGAGGTCTTACCTTCATCAAGTTTTATAGTGGATGAATCTTTAATAGCTTAATAATAATGTACACTATTTGCCGGCAACCATTTCTAGAGCTTAAACTAGCATGTTTTCTGAATTGAAGTTGCGGTTAAGTGTTTATTTCACTGAGCTAACCATTAACTCCCTGCTATATATATATATATATATATTTTTTTTTATTTTTTTTTACAGAGAAGCGATGTTGACGAGGATTTCATTTGGTAGAGTGCATGAGTTTGCAAATTCCTGGTGACCCCCTCCATTGCTTTGTGTGGGCAAGAAGTTATTTACGTCCTTTTCTGTTAAATTCTTAGAGCAACTCTGTTAGTCATATCAGTAGTTTCATAAGTATTCTTTCGTTATTATCAACTTGTGACTAATATTTTTTTTCGCATTTGGAGATGGTTGGATTATTATATTTTGAATAGATCATTGATGAATATTGTGGCTTGTTTTGGTGATGTTGGTGGATATGTTGTTGATTATTAAGACGAGAAAATATTTAGATATACCAAAAAATAGGGTAAATTCTATCCAATTTTCTATAAATTTTTGTTAAGACATTCTCTGGTATCCTACCCCTTAGTGTCGGACACGATCCTAAATTAGGTCGTGATACAAGTGATGTAACTAATAAATTATCACCCATGGACACAAGAAAATCATCCGCGGGCAGTAATCTTAGTGAAACTATTAAAGTTTTTCTTAATTGGATTAGTTATTATGAAAATGTGATTGTGAGGTTAAAACAGATGTTAGATTCAGATGCAGATCTAGGATTTAGAGTCACCGGGTGCCAAGTAGACTCATAGATTAATAACATGTTTGGCCAAGCTTTTGGGAGGCCAAACGTTCTTATTTTAAAAAAGTGATGTGTTAGGCTAAATTTTTGGAAGAAAATAAATGTTTCTGGAGAGTAGAAGAAGCACGCCACGTAATTTAGGGCAAGCTTTCTAGAAGAAGTAAATTTTTCCAGAAGCTAGAAAAAAAAATTCCTAAAAAAACACTTTTTAGAAAAACACTTTTGAAAAAAATACACTTAAAAACATTTTAAAACAATATGACCAAACATTAATTAATGTTCAAAAGTATAAAGAATCAAAAAAGATAAACCCAAGAACGACGATGATGAGGGTTTTTTCAATTGATGAGAGAAAAGATAACTTATTTTTTTAACTTTATATTTAAAAAAATAAATACAGTAACTAATAATTATTTTTTTTAAAAAAAAAAAGGTCAAAGACTAATAAACTAAATTAGTCAATAATAATTATTAATTAAAATTTAAAACTAACTCAACAATTAGAAACAAAAAAAAAAAGAATATTAAGTAGTAAGATGACCTTCCTGTTGACGCAGCAAGTCAAAATTACACAAAATAATAAAGAAAAAAAGGGTTGACATCATGCGGGAGTCGATCCTGGGCATTGAGCATTAAACCATCGGTCTTCACCACTGGCACCATGGAATTTGTTTGCTCTCTCGGTGCCAGGTTTGATATTTATACATATTCCGTATATATAAACCTATAAATACATGGGGTTTCGGTCGAAGCTTGCGGGTGGCGTGGTACCCCACGGGTCTTAATAGATCCTCCCCTGGTTAGAGTGGTTGGAGTCGATATTGTGTTTAAATTTAGTTTGTAAAACTAATGATATTATTTTATAATGATATTTTTGTGTTGTTAAAATATGTAAATATATTTATTCTAGCTTGATTATGAATTCTATGAATTAATTATTAGTAGATAATATTTAACTTTTAATATTTTCCACAAATGTAGTAAAGTTACTAACAAATTGTGGGGAGTTTTGATTGAAGTTAATTTTTTATGATTAATTATAACAATTTTTGTTGTTGTTTCTGAAGAACAAATTTTTCGAGTATTTTAATCGATTTAATAATAAATTTGTTGGGGTTAATCTATCGCAAATTAATTGTAGTAGTTGCTGAATGACTGCCGCAAATTGATTGTGGGGATGCTTACGCGGTAGTACTCTAAAAACTGTCATAACAAGTTGTGGGCGTTACTTTCCACGGTAAATTGATAACTGTTTTTGAGTGCGTTATAATTTCTTTATCTATCTTATTCTGTTATAATATAATTTAGAAATAAGCATATTTTGTTAGCTAAAATTATCATCATTCCAATGGAGCTTGATAAGCACATTTTCGCAAATGTCTTTTGTTGGACAATGTATACGACAAAATATTTAAAATGCTTGTTGAGATTCTTAATAGTTTTGGAAGTTCTGTTTTTAATTTTTTTTTATTCAGACTATCATAATGGTATTTAGGAATTTTATCTTTTTTTTACTGACCATATGACATAGTCTATATTGTCTGTCTGAAGTTAGTCTAATATTTCATATAAAACTATGCTTATGTGGTGCATAATATATAATTTTCTCTATTTTTTATTTATTTGGATAAAATGTGTTTAAAATAATGATCTTATAATTTATAACTATGAATTTCTTAGTAGCCAATAATTACACTATTCAACTACGAAATTTTAGTCGTAATCATTTTTTTGTGATAAAATTTCATTGTGATTAACTTTAGGTTATATAGTGACAATAATACAATCGTCACTAATTGTTTGAACTATTAGTTACAAAAATTATGTTCACAATTAAATATAAAATTTTGCGTCTAAAGTTTACAATAATTAACTACAAATTCCAGTTTGTCACTAATGTACCAATATATTTTTTGCGACAAAAATTTTTCGTATCCAAAATTTAACTCATTTTAGGATAAAATATAGTTTTTCACTAATGTATCAATATATTTTTGCGACAAAAAATTTTCATATCCAAAATTTAACTAATTCTGAGACAAAAAATGGTATGTCACTAATGTATGAATATTTGTTTTTGCGACAAAATTTTTTCGTGCCCAAAGTTATAGTTAATTTAAGACAAATAATAGTTTATCACAAATTGAATACATTATTAGTGACAAAACAATGTGTTACTAATAATTTAAATTTCGTCATTAATGATACTTAATAAATGGCGCCAAATTATTTTTTGGTGGAAAACTTTAGTGGACAAAATTTTGCTATGAAATTATATGTTTTGTCATTAAAGGTATGTTGCTTATGCATTTAAATACGAAACGTGATTTTTGTCACTAAAACTGGATAATTAGTGACGAATTTCATGTTGTAGCTAGTAATTTCATTGCTAAATATCACTTTGGTTGTAGTGATTTAATTTATAAAAGACATACGCTCCATGATAAAAGGAGTTAGTACTATGATACATGTTTCATACCATGTATGCTTATAGTGACCCATAAGGGTGATACAAGTTTAGTCTCTACTTGCAATCGTGTGAAGCCCTGAAAATTATTAGTTTTCTACATTGTACCCTCATGACTTTAATCAGTTTCTTGAGATTCAATTTGGTGCTTTCTATCTTAGTATGTTGCCAAGAGATCATGTTTGATTCAGTCTGGCGGGACATTTCTAGAAAAGTATATCACGTTGAGATTAAGAGATTCATGAGATGAGGAAGATCATTAGATATTATCATATTAATTGTGTTCATTGACGTTCTTTATGTTTGTCTGTGAGATAAGTACATAATGATGAACTCAAACTTAAGAAAAAGAGATGATGAGAAATATGAATGTGATAAATGATCTAGGATACTGCATACTATAATCTACTCTAAGTTTCATTGATCGAGATGCTGTATAATCCTAACAGATGTATAGCAACGAAGCTCTCAAAGTATGCCCTGGTCACACGGTCTAGTCGTTAAGTATGAATGTTACAGAATAGGGATGAGAGTTGACCCACTATATGTAGTGGAAGATGAAGGAAATTTGACTGGATCACCCATGTGGTTCAACCCTAATCCATATAAATAAATATATAATATATAATTAGTTATATATTTTATTTATAAAATAAAAGGGAAGAGACACAACTATCTGTAAAGTTGTGTCCCTATGAATTTATTAAAGAGTTTCCCTAAAGAGAAACAACAACTCTTTTCTCCTTCCCTGAAAAAACAGAACGTAGAGAATTCTTCTCCTTCTTCCTTCTCCAATTCCTCTTAAGTTCGCGTAAAGATTCTTTGAAGATTTATTCTCCAAAAAAGTGTTGGAACAACTCTATAACAAGGCATAATTTATAGACTGTGATCTTTCGGTGTAATTCGTGTTTTATATATGTGATTACACTATTAGACTAGAGAGACAATATTCAAAGATCCTACAAACTAAGTATTTGATTAGATTCATCATGTGGCAAACCCTTCAGCGGCGAAAATATAAATAAGCATGGAAATAAATTCAGCTATGATAGCCTTGAGGGTATCAGGATGGGTAGCCTCTTTCAAATTTCTAATGACAATTGGCATTTGTTTCTCTGAAAGATGAAAATTAATGTTTATGAGTTATTAGCTGCATGAACTTAGTACTCAATTTTGTTCTAGTTCTTGTTGCTTCTTTCTAAATAATAATACTATACTAAAAGTGGGAACAAAAAAGTTGTGAAGTTGAGTTACCATTTTATCCCTACACTAAATAAAACACTTAATTAATTAAATATTAAATAATAAAATTAAAATTAGTTTTGAAAAGTGAAATGATGCAGGTTCATAGTACGTATTAGTTGTAGGCATTTGCTATTAATGATTTGTAATTACTATATATAAAGTATGTCCATGTAATTATGTGTACGTTACTTTTATAAGTAGTATTCATGTGTATATATATCCTCTAGGCTCTAATAAATTAACAGTCACTTTTGTGACTTTTCTACTCCTTAAATAATATATCAATTATGAAAAATCAGCCATACATATACCCTCAAGTCAATAAATAAATAAGTTCTTCATAAATTACTACATTAATCAAATTAATAAGACATCTTCTTCCTAATAATATAACCGTAGAATTCACAAAGTTACAGTGAGTAATTAATATAAGATTAATCCTAAAAATAAATAGGTGAATAGAGCTATAAAAAGGCTGCAAAGGATTTCATTTTCCTTCAAACCTCTTCCTCTCCATTTATGTGCCCGGAATTTTTATGGTCTAGATTACTGGTTTTAAGCCGTTAAGTAAGTTGAGTTCTAATTACTTTAGCCTCTATTGAGAAGTTGTTCTGTAACTTTTCCTATATACAATTCTCATATTTATGTGATTGAATGCTTATTAATCTTACTGGAGATAGTATACTCATTTAGGAGTATTATACAGCTCATCTGATATTGTTTTTGTTCTATCTCAGGTATGACGACAATTGATGTCCTACTTTTTTTATTATTGACGTATCATATGCATTTTCTAGATTTTTAAATTTATCATTTTCGTTTTATTCGTCCTCTTTGCAGGAACAAAAAAACGGGAGAAAGGAGAGTATGTACATATGTTCAAGGTTATGAGAATAGCCGTGATTATTTACTCATTACATTCTCTTTTGACAAGAGCCTAGGAGGTTTAATATAATACTCCCTTCTTTCATTTTTACTTGTCACTTTTTGACATGGCACACGCATTAAGAAAATAATGATTTATAGAGTAAGTTTACCATATTACCCCTATTAATTGATAGAGTAATGTGTATTGGAAAATAATTTGGAGAATAAATAATTAATGTTAAGGGTAAAACATAAAAAGTATTTTTTTTGTCTTTTCTTGATTTGTCAAAAATGACAAGTAAAAATAGAAATCAAATTAGAAAAATAGTGACAAGTAAATCTGAATGGAGGGAGTATTAATTTTTTCTTTTCAAAGCATTTATGTCTCATTATTGATCGATGAAACTTTAGAAGTGTTTTATTACCCTACCATATAATTAATGCTTTAGCTTTATCATTCAAATACTCTCTTTGTACTTTTGGTAAGTTATATTTCTACTTTAGGTAAAAAAGAGTATTAATGTATCTTCTACAAAATTTCAATGAAAAAGTATTTGTTATATCTTGTAAGTTAAATTTTGAATACTGATAGTTATCTTACTATTGTACTACAGGTGATATTTTGGGGGAAAAGGAAAAAAAGAGTGGGGTTTTACAAACCTCATCAAAATATTTAGAAGATAACTGATTTTTTCAATGACAACTGATTAAATTATTATTATTTTTTTTGAAAAAAAAGAAGCTAATGATGAATATTGACATTCAACCTTCAAAGTTTGCCTTAAACTATTCGAAATAAGAAAATTTTATCTCCCCTTCATTTTTTACATAAAAATTCTTACATTTATCCAAGTGGCTTAAAATACGCAAAACAACACGAAGGAAAACATTATCATATTTAAGTAGTTTGAAAACGAAATTGACACTTTTTTCAAATAAAAAAACACAAGTTAGGAAATAAGAAAAACACAACAACCATCAGTCTGATTTTTTTTTCCTTTTACAAAATGGTAGATAATTGATCGCGAAAGAAAGTAAAACAATCAAAATTACTCCTAAAAATATGGTTACAAAATATTCAAGTGAAAAGTTTTCAATAAATATATTTAACAATGTAAAATGGAAGAGTTGCATTGTTTTTCATTTATTTCTTCATATAATGTTTTAGAGTTCAAATTACTTTCAACTACGTGCTACCACTTTTAAACACATAAAAAATAAAGAATGTTAAAATTAAGAATTTGAAAGAATTATATTATTTATTGGTGCTATCTCTATTGAAGAATAGTTAGACACATAACATGGATCTTTTGTACATTTACAAAAAAGTAAAAGGCAATAAACATGTTCTTGTAATAAACAATCAAATTTAAATTTTTAATTACGTTAGCTACATATTTCATATATTAAACACATTCATTTGAAATATCAGTAAAAAATAGTGTTAAATCAGATACAAAGTATCAATAATATTGATATACCTCAAAAAATAATAGCATTTTCTTCGATTCGTCTTACGTGATTTGTATCACATTTTATTACTTATTACACACATGTTTTCATATAATCTTTATCATTTTAACGAATTTATGTAAATTTTCATGAGACAAACATGCAATGCACATGTCCAGAAACTAGTTAATATATAAGAGCATGAATGAGCAATTCTGCTGGAAATAACCTTCACATTTTCTAAGAGAGCACTTCATTTCTGACGAATAAATAAATATTAAGGCAACACTACAATATGGTTGACTTAGTAGTGTGCTCATGCATTTCATTCCACGTGCTTTTGAAACAGATTATTTTGTAATCTATACTAACCAACTACTACTACTATTCTATTAAAAGAATGCAGCAAATATAATAATCAACAACTACTATTTCATTAATTTAACTAATGCTAGCTGCACATGCAATATGTTACTTAAGGGAAGACGATACAAAAGAAGTTTAGGGAATTTACCTCGCAGGTTCGCTCTACATGAAAAACTGAAATTACCTACAAATTTTGTCGCTAAATTTCTCGTAGCTAACCGAATTTTATAATAATTGGTCGCTAATCCGTTACGTAATTCAATTAATTACCAACCAATTGTGGAAAATGAAATCTGCAGCGAAATTCAGATTTTACTATCTGACAATGGCAAGGAGTATATTTCTCATCAGTTTGATCTATAATCTATTTTGTGATGAAGCAGGGATTAAACGGCAACTTATTGCTCCCTATACTCCAGAACAAAATTGAGTTAGTAAAAGAAGAAACAGACTTATTATGGATCGAAGATGGCACGATTTATGTTGCACGAGAAGAATTTGCCAAAGATGTTTTGGGCAGAAGCAGCAAACACAGTTGTGTTCTTACATAATCGACTTTCCTCAAAGGAAGATAAAACTCCTTCTGAAGCATGGTATGGGTACAAACGTCCACTGTATGTTCTTAAAGTGTTTGGTTGTCTATGTTTTACCTATGTTCCTCAGGTTATACTAGATAAACTAGACAAAAAGGTTTCCCCGGGCGTTTTTACTGGATACAGTACTGTTTCAAAGGAGTACAAAATCTTTCAGCCGGAAGTTGAGAAGATAGTTATCAGCAGAGATGTGCATTTCATGGAAAATGAAGAACGGTATTGGGAAAATTCATAGAAATCTATCCAGAAAACAAGCTCATGGTTAGACGAAAGGGAGGATGATCCACCGGTTAGGGGAACTCGATTGCTTTCTGACATATATCAGAGATGTAATGTTGCAATACGTGAACCTGCTAACCTTAAAGATTCTCTCAGAGACCATAAGTGGAAAAATGTAATGGAGGAGGAGTTGTTCATAATCGAAAAAAATAAAACCTAGAAGTTTGTTGATAAACCTTATGGCGGAAAGGTAATTGGGGTAAAATGGTTATATCAAACTAGCTAAATGATGATGGTTCAATCAATAAGCATGAAACAAGGCTTGTAGTTAGGGTTATGCACAAATTTTTGGTGTTGATTCTTCTGATACTTTTGCTCCCATTGCTAGTCTTGATAGAATCAGATTGCTTCTTACTATTTCTGTACAACATAGCTAGAAAGTACATCAGACGGATGTCAAATCGGCATTTCTTAATGGAATTCTTGAAGAAGAAATCTATCTTGAGTAGCCTGAAGGTTTTGTTGTAGATGAAAAAAAAGAGAAAGTATACCGACTACATAAAACTTTTTAGGGCCTAAAACAGACACCAAGAGCTTGATATAGTTGACTAATGATTATTTTCTTGACCTCAATTTTGAGAAACGCCATTCAGAATTCACATTGTAGATTAAACGCAATAACAGTGAGATTCTTGTTGTTTCTCTTTATGTGGATAATCTTTTTATTACAGGAAGAAGTACAAAGCTTATTGATGAATTCAAGCAAAATATGATGCAAGCTTTTGAAATATCTAATCTTCATCTGATGACTTATTTCTGTGAAATGGAGATTACACAAATAAAAATGATTTTTTCATTTGCCATAAAAAGTATGCAAAGGAAATTCTCAAAAAATTCAAAATGAAAAACTGTAAAGAGATGAATACTCCCATGAACCAAAATGAGAAACTAAGCATAGAATATGGAGCCGAAAAGGAGGAGGAAACATACTTTAGAAGTTTCATTGGGTGTTTGATGTATCTTACAGCAACAAGACCCGATATATTATATGTTATAAGTGTTTTATCAAGGTCTATGCATTGTTCGAGTGAAGTACATTTGCAGGAAGCCAAAGGAATTGTGTGATACATCAAAGGAAGCATCACCTATGGAGTCAAGTTTCAGAAGAGTCAAACTATGGAGCTTATCCCAACCAAGCATGGGATAAGCTCATGCTAAAATTAATTCCAGAATTCGATATCCCTTATCTCTTGTACAAACGAGCCCTAAGGGTGGGATAGCTAATCCCGGAGTAGCTAATCCGGGAATAATTAATTCCGGAATAACTTATTTCCCAACCAAAAGATATTATTGATTGTATATGAATATACCAAAATTAATCAGATCCCATAAAGTAATCTTCATAGCTATATAACTAGAGAAGTAACAAGGAAACAATTTCTTTTTTCTATTGAAATGGAAAATATGATCTGACTATTTCATCTACACAATTCTCATTTACAAAAATTATCACATAAGAAACCTATATATATAGGAAGAAATTCTAACAAGGATTGTAAGAATAAAAGAATTTTGAACCCTCTCTACCACCATATTGATAACTTCTCATATGACAAGGAGATTCGGATACCAATATATGTACAAAAAAATTGATTTTAGCTTTTTAGCATGGTAGCAGTTTCCGACGAAGGGATTCAATTGAATTTCCTTCAATGGAGTTGGCTCCGCAAATGCTAATGGGGAGCGGCCAGTCGTCATTAGTTTTGTTGGTAATGAAGATGGTTTCATAGACCAAGGAAGCAATGGCAGCACCGACGAATGTACCGAGCCAGTTGACCCAGTGGTTATTCCATGTCCAACTGACCATTGCTTGACCAAAGGGCGCAGCAGGGTTCATTGCTGCACCGAAAAGGGCACCACCAGATAAGATGTTGGAACCAACAATGAGACCAATTGCAATTGGGGCAATGATCACACACGAGTTACTTCTTTTGGGGTCAATAGTAGTTGCATAAAAAGTGTAAACAAGACCAAATGTCGTCACTATCTCAAAAACAACTGCATTGCGTGGTGTTGGGGGAAATGGCGATACTTCCCCACCAACAACGCAATACTTGAGGAGCAAGCAAGCCACGATAGAACCAAGCAATTGCGCAATCCAATACAAAACACTCCTACATAAGGTGATGTGACCTCCGACAAAGGCACCAAACGTAACAGCAGGGTTTAAATGACCACCAGATATGTTTGTGGCCACTAAAACTACTACAACAAGAACAAATGCATGATTTATCGCAGCCGCAATCAGCCCGGTTTGCAAGGTTGATTCACCGCTCGTCAACTTGGATGATGCAGCAAAGCCTTCAGCGGCGAAAATATAAATAAGCATGGAAATGAATTCCGCAAAGGCAGCCTTGAGGGTATCAGGATGGGTAGCTTCTTTCAGATTTCCAATGACAATTGGCATTTTTGTTTCTCTGGATGAATGAAAATTAATGTTTATGAGTTATTAGCTGCAACTTAGTACTCAATTTCGTTTTAGTTCTTGTTGCTTTCTTTCTAAATAGCTAGGCCTCTTTATGGATATATATAAGAGCATGAATGAACAATTGGAAACAACCTTCACATTTTCTAAGACAGCACTCCATTGCTGACAAATAAAATAATAATAAGGAAACATTATAATATGGTTATCTATATGCTGCACATTCCACGTGCTTTTAAAAAATAATGCATTTTGAAATCCATAGTGACCAACTACTACATCATTAAACTAATGCTGCACATGCATATCAATATACTATACTATATATTTTGGGTTTGCATGCTCTACTGAAGGGAAGAAGTTGAGCATTTCATGCAATATCGTGGAATTTACCTAACATTTATGTGAGAAAGATTCAATCTCCTCTCTACTATATTAGTAATTATCTTATTATATCCCAGTAAATCATGGTTAACGTTTTCTCTATTTCACCAGGGTAACTTTTTCCTCTCTTTTTTTTTTTTCTTTTTGTGCTGCTCAAACTCTTGGAATAACTCATGGATTATTAACTTTTTATATATTTGTTTGTACTGATTATTACTCTGCACCAAGGGTGGATCTATTATATATATATATATTATATATTACATGAAGGTAATACGTTAGCATCCTCCCCATTTTATTTTTTCCCAAAATGCCCTTAATAGCACATTAAAATACAAAAAATTGAAAGGATTGTTTCGTCTTTTAACTGAAAAGAGCTAGCAATTAAATTTATCTCCTTCTTCTCTTCAATCCTAGACCCATTTTTCTCATCCTCTTTCTTCACCAATCCTTACTTCAATTTATTTAACTGGAATAGTTTACTATTTAATTTTATATACTTTTATTTTCTTCACCAATCCTTACTTCAATTTCATTTTTCAAAATTAGTTTTGTAAGCTCAATCTAGATCTTTTATGAACTCGGAAAATAAAATAATTAAATTCCCTTTCTAAATTTCACTGTTAGGATGAATCTAAGAATAGTCATTGTTGAATTAAGAGTTCCAAAATCTGCAAATTATTTTACCGTGAGGGAGGAAAAGGAAAGCGAGAAGAGCAATGGGTTTATTTTATGTCAAAAGACCAAAAAGGCCTTTCAATTTTTTGTATTTTAGTATACTATTGAGGGTATTATAGGAAAAGATAAAATAGGGAGGATGCTAACATACTACCTTCTTGTCATGTAGTATACAATTTTATAAAATAATATTATTATATCAAAAATCTTTGAATAAATAATTATATATGAAAGAGTAACATATAAATTTTTGTGAATGGTTAGTGTAGATCGTCGTATGGTGATTTGTTTATCTATGTAAAAATGATTGAAAATCATGAATTTATAGAAATGAACAATCAAATTTTAATCATACACACTTTTATACTTGTGATTTTTTTTGAATTTATAATATTTATGAATATATGTACATATTACATATGCACTCGTACACACAAAATAATAATATGTTCATATGTTATTAAATAAGTTATTTAAACTTTAAATAAATTAGAATCATAAATGGAGATGAAACAAAATTATATTCGAGTCTACTGAATTCACAGTGTATCCTTAAGAAACTTAATTCCCTTCTAATATCTGAGGTCTGAGATAATTTTCTCCCATGATACAATGAATAAACCACAATGTGATGTGGTACTTCAAGATGTAATGTACAACGAACACGAAGAGAAGCCAAATCACACTCATAAAACTTGCAAAAATTATTGTAGAAAAAAATAGAGTAATTCAGAATTTTCGTAAGTAAGAATTTGAGGAAGCGGACAAGTATTTATAGTCAATAAGCTATTGTGCCTTATCGGAAAAGTCATAACCTATTCAATGTGAAAAGGTACTATTCGAATTGCATCTTTTCAGAAAAAAACCTATTCATTTTTCATTAACACCTCTTTAAAAAAATCCAACAAAATATTGTACGTGTATTTTTTGTCATGTAGTATACAATTTTGTAAATTAATATTAACATATAAAAAAAAATCTTTGAGTAAATAAGTATACATGAAAGAATAAAATACAAATACCATGAATGATTAATGTGGATCATCGCATGGTGACTTGTTTATCCATGTCAGAATGATTGAAAATCTTGAACTTATGAAAATGAACAATCAAATTTTAATGATACATATTTTTTATATTTTTATTTTTATTTTTTTGAATTTATAATATTTATGAATATATGTACATATTACAGGTGCACCGACACACACAAAATAATAACATGTACTATATCTTATCCACTACAAGAAAAGTGTGAATTACATGGGGATTTTTCTTGAGGATTATTTTCGCAGGAATTTCCTACGAATTTACATGCAGATATTTGAAATTCCTTATTCTTAGAATATTTTACCTGCGAAATCTTTTTTCCCATGAAAGTCCTCAGGAAAATTTGGCGCCATTTTGCGCAAAAAATAACTTGGGGAATTACTTGGAAAAATAAATCTGCATGTAACTTTTTCATAGGTAAATCCACAAGTAATTAAATAAAAATAAATTCCATTTTTACGTTGCAGCAAAATCCCCAGGTATAATTACCTGCGAATTTAGTTGGGGATATTTACCTGGAGATTTTATTAATTGGGGAATTACCTGGGGATTTATTTTATGGGAATTTACTTGGGGATTTCGTATTTGGGGAATTACATAGGAATTTAGTGTTGCAGCTTTAACTTGGAGTTTATTTCATGTAAATTTACTTAGGAATTTTTGTACCTGAAAAATTATATAGGAATTTTATTTCTAATTTTATTTTGAAACATCCTCTAATTAAATATAATTTAAGTAACCGGATCTTTTATTCAAAGTTCAAATTGTTAAAATAATTTTGAAATCCATACATAGTATGGTTTAATATTTTTTATTACTAATAAATTGATTATAATTTTTAATTTGAAAAAATTATTCATTTATAATTCTTATTAATGTAAATTTAATTGTCTCATTATATAATTTTTTTGGATGTCAGTCCTAATTATATATTGTTTTATTTTACATATATTAAGAATGATTCAATTTAATTGCAGTATGTTACATGGAAGTATATTTATTTTTAAATATTCTAGTAAGTGAGCATTAAGTATTGACTGATTTTTTAATTTTATTTGGAAACATCTTCTTGAATTGTTTGAATCTTGTATTCTTGATTAGAATTGATAAAATAATTTTATCAATTACTATATACTATTAATTCTTCTTTAGAAAAAGTATAATATAAAAATTTTAATGTGTTATTCTAGGTATATTTATAAATTTCTTATTATCAATCTATTTCCTATTTAAAAGATCTAATTCTCAATATATATTCTTATTTTTTTCTTGAAGGAAAAAACACACATTATATAAACGAATTCATTAATCATTGAAGAACTAGCCGTAATACTTTTTATTATATTTAAAGAAAAGTTCAATTGTAAATTTTGAAATTCATACTTACTACTCTATATTTTAATGAATTGTGTATTGCTATAATTAAGTATAATTTGTAAGTAGAGAAAGAATTTATTTGTATTATTATTAATGTGAAGTTTAATTGTCTCCTTCAAAATATATAGATTAAGTAAAATAAATAATTTTTTTAAGAGGTATATATTATTTTATTTTACATATATTAAAAACTATGTAATTTAATTTTAGTATGTTATATATATTATATTTATTTTTAAATATTATAAGTGAGACTTAAGTATGATCTTCTAATTTTAATTTGCATTATCCCCTTGATGAATATTGTTGAAGTAACAAGATGTTGTATTTGTGGATATAATTGGTGAAATAATATTACTAATTACTATTCCCTTCGTCTCAAATTAATTGGCATGTTTGCTAAAAATAATTGTCTCAAAATAATTGGTTGACATGTTTAAGAATTCAAGAGATAATTAACCACTTTTTTCCAACTATACCTATATTAATTGAAGAAAATTCATCTAATCAAGATTAAATAAGGTCATATTAGTCAACTTACACTCCTTATTAATTTCTCCTTAAGAGTTGTACAAAAAGCAAACATGCCAAGTAATTTGAGACGGAGGAAATATACAATAGATTCTTCTTTATTATTCCATCCATTTCAAAATAAGTGTATTTTTTTATTTTATTTTTTTGCTTTAAATCACATAATCAAGAAAACATTAATGATGTTTTTCCAATTTTGCCTTTATTTAAATAAAGGGATGTTTACATAACCAAGAAGCTACTAAAAAGCTACATTTTTTTCAAGATATTTGTTAAGACTAAGTTAATGAAAATACATTTTACTTTTTAAAAATAAGTAGTTTTTAAGGGGTGTATACAAACTAAAACACCACTTATTTTGAAATGAAAGAAGTATTCACTTGGTGAAATTTGAAGAAAAATTCAATTATAAATTATGTAATACATACTTACTACTCCCCCCATCTCAAATTACTTGGCATGTTTGCTAAAAAAATTTGTCTCAAAATAGTTGGCATGTTTAAGAAATCAAGAGATAATTAACCACTTTTTCCAACTATACCATATTAATTAAAGAAGACATTTATCTATTCAAGATTAAATAAGATCATATTATTCAATTTGCATCATTTATTTCTCCTTAAGAATTGTGTAAAAAGCAAACATGCCAAATAATTTGAGACGGAAGGAATATTCATCAAACAAACAAAAAAAGAGGAAAATAAATACTCTTTACATATTAATTTATTGAAGGCAAAAATAAAGAGAGAAGCAATTTGGTGAACTATTATCCCACATCGGACAAAGATGCTAAGAATTTGGAATTTATAAGACTTTCACTTTAAGTGATTAGTAAAATGGGCCCTCTAAGGAGTTATTATGGGCAATTAATTTCCAATGTGTTATCCCTCCCTTTCCATTTAGAAATAGAAATGCATAGAAATGCGGGTGTGTGTATGATGTTGGGGTGTGTACTCTTCATATGTAAGTATTAATATATTGTGTGAATATAATAACTTGGTAGGTAAGTGTAAGTACAAAGATAATTCATCTATATGCAGAGTAATATTGTAGTCGAGAAAAAATAATAAATACAAAGAAAATAGAAAAATAAAAAAAATTAATCATATGTAAGTATTAATATATTGTGTGAATATAATAACTTGGTAGGTAAGTGTAAGTACAAAGATAATTCATCTATATGCAGAGTAATATTGTAGTCGAGAAAAAATAATAAATACAAAGAAAATAGAAAAATAAAAAAAATTAATATTTATTTCAGAAATTCATTCCAATAATTTCTTATAAATTTACATGCAGAATTATTTGCATAAAAAGTCATAGGAAAATTCCTTTTCTTTCCAATTTTTTACCAAAAATTTCTTGCGATTTGTTTGTATTTTTTGTGAAAAAATTCGTAGGTAATTTATCTACGGATTCTAAATCCCTAGGTAAGATACTTGGGGATTTCAAAATTCGCAGGTAATAATTATCTACGAAGGTTTTTCCATCGGATTTTTTTTGGCAGGTAAATCGGCAGGAAACTGTATTACCTGCGAATTTTCTTATAAAAATCGCAGGTAAATCTCCATGTAATCCGCACTTTTCTAGTAGTGATCCTAGTTTTATTCAAAAATAAAATACTGAAACTTTAAACAAATTATAATATACTGAAACTGAATTCAAAATGTATCCTTAAGAAACTTAATCTCTTCTATGTATCCGAGGTTTAGAATTATTTTCTACCAGGATAAAAATGATAAACTATTTTGTATTGTGGTACTTCAGACTCTAATATATAATGAATATAAGGAGCAGTCAAATCACACTTAAGAAAACTTTGCAAGTGCAGAAAATATTGCAGAAAGAAGTAGAGCAACGATGTAACTGAAGCTGGAGTGAGTATGAGGGATCTAGAAAGTATGCCAATATTTTCCACCAAAAAATTGTATGTGAAGCTTAGAGGGGATTATCAGAAGGTTCCATGGAGAAGGCTCACTTGCAACAATAGGGGACCTCCTTAATGGACGTTCATATTATACTTGGCCATTATGAAGAGACTATTCACTGGGAATAGACTATTTGTATTGGGTGTTACTGATCAAAAGGCATGTTCCCATGTGAAGTAGAAGATGAGAATGTGGAGCACCTGTTCTTTAAGTGTATGTTTTCGTATAGTGTTTGAAGTAAGATGTTGAACTGGAAGGGTCAGGACAGAACCCCAATGAGATGGCATGATGAGGTTTCATGGGCAAGCACTGTGATAAAAGGAAAAAATGCAAAGGCCGAACTATATCTGGCAGGAAGTGTGTATAGAATTTGGTGTGAGAGGAATAGAAGAGTCTCCAATAACACCCAAAGACGACCTGGATTTATTGTCAAACAGATCTTACAAGAAGTGATATAAACCCTAAAGGAAAGCTAAGATTGATAAAGAAATAAAGCACGATTTAGACTAATGACAAGAGGATTAACAAGAAAACAAGAGGAAGATAAATAGATAGACACAAATTGAGAATTAAAGACAACCACTTTAATAAATAAAGAGACCTTCCTTAAATATCCCAACAAGCACCTAACTCTAAGAAGAACCTCAAGGGAAATGATATCCCAAGCAACTCTTCTTTCCAAACAAGAAACAACTAAAAGCTTTAGCAAGCTCTCTTAATTCTCTCAACAATGGAGTTTTTAGTTTATGAAAATTCTAAGTCTTCAAAGCATAAAAGAGGCTATTTATACTAAGCAAATAAAGAAGAAACTATGTTATTACATTTCTACCCTTAATGATGTAAGGGTCTTGTTTGGATGTCCTCTTTGTGATGAATTCAAGAATTCATCAAACCAAAGCATATTCCTTCTCCTTCTCAATGCGTGCTCCATCAAAAGCTATAACGAACATGTGGAATCCTCGGGAGGACTCCATAATGCACTCAAGTGCATCTTTCTTCATGAATAACCCTTGCCAAGTTTGGAGTTCTCGAGCTTGACTCCTTGTGAAAGGCCTTGTAAAAGGCTTTGGGAGCCCTTGGGTTGCATCACTCTCCCCTTCTTGAGAAGAATTTGTCCTCAAATTCAAAGGGTCTTCATCACACACATCCATAGGAGAAAGATCACAAATGTTGAATGTATTGTGCACTTGGTAATCCGAGGGAAGATCAATTTTGTAGGCATTGTCATTAAGCCTTTCTAGAACTTCAAATGGGCCATCACCTCTAGGCATTAGCTTGGTCTTTCTTTTATTGGGAAACCTCTCCTTTCGAAAATGGACCCAAACCCAATCACCCGGTTCAAGAACCACCCTTTTTCTCCCCTTGTTGACTTTCTTTGCCGTTTCTTGATTCTTCTTCTCAAGTTGAAGTCTCACTTTCTCATGTAAAGCTTTCATGGCCTCGGCCCTATTGTTACCATCTAAACTCAACACAACATCTTGAGATAAAGGGGTTAGATCAAGAGGGGTAAGGGGGTTAAAACCATACACAACCTCAAATGGAGACATGCCAATAGGATTATGAATGACACGATTATATGCAAATTCAACTAAAGGCAATTGGTCTTCCCAAGATGTGAGTTTTCCTTTAACCATGGCCCGAAGCATAGAACCAAGGGTGCGGTTTACAACTTCGGTTTGACCATCGGTTTGTGGGTGACATGATGTAGAGAACAACAATTTTGTCCCAAGTCTACCCCACAACTCCTTCCAAAAGTGGCTAAGGAATTTAGGATCCCTATCACTCACTATGGATTGAGGAATACCATGCAACTTAACAACATGCTCAACAAATAATGATGCAACATGGGGGGCATCATCACACTTATGACATGCAATAAAATGAGCCATTTTGGAAAAACGGTCAACAACCACAAAGATGCTATCCATACCCCTCTTAGTCCTCGGCAAACCCAATACAAAATCCATAGAAATATCAAACCAAGGCCGTTGAGGGGTGGGGAGAGGGGTAAATAAGCCATGGGGAAGTAACCTTGATTTAGCACTACGACAATCAATACATTGACCACAAATTTTAGCAACATCACTACGCATTTTAGGCCAATAGAAATGTTCTTCAAGGATCCCCAATGTCTTGTCAATACCAAAGTGCCCCATCAAACCCCCATCATGTGCCTCTCTCACAAAAAGTTCCCTCCAAGAGCTCATAGGCACACAAAGTCGCTTGTTCTTAAACAAGTAACCATCAAATATAGCAAATGGAGTGGTAGGTTTATCCTTGAGCTTATGGTCCCTTACCCATGCTCCACAATCATGGTAGATTTGAGCAAAAATGGGATCCTTGGGGTATAATGATTTCAAGCTCTCAAAACCCAACAACTTAGAAGTCAAAGTAGAGACCAAAACATGCTTCCTTGACAAGGCATCCGCTACTACATTATCCTTCCCCTTTTTGTAATGAATCACATAAGGGAATGTTTCAAGAAATTCAACCCACTTGGCATGCCTCTTGTTTAACTTTCCTTGTGACCTAAGATGTTTCAAGGACTCATGGTCGGTCCTAATGACAAACTCCTTAGGCCATAAGTAGTGTTGCCAATTACCCAAGGCCCGAATCAAGGCATAAAGCTCAAGGTCATAGGTGGAGTAATTCAACGTCGCACCTCTAAGCTTCTCACTAAAGTAGGCAATGGGTTTTAAATCTTGCATCAAAACAGCCCCAATACCCACTCTACTAGCATCACATTCAATTTCAAATGTTTTATCAAAGTTGGGTAATTGCAACAATGGTGCGGAACTAAGCATTTGTTTCAAGGTAGCAAAAGCCTTTGCTTGTTCCTCACCCCAAAAGAAGGATGTATCCTTTCGGATCACCTTAGTTAAGGGGGCGGCTATAGTGCTAAATCCTTTAACAAACCGCCTATAAAAACTAGCCAATCCATGGAAACTACGCACATCACCAATGGATGTAGGAGTTGGCCAATTCTTAATAGCGTCTATTTTGGATTCATCAACTTCAACTCCCCTTGAACTCACAATAAAACCCAAAAAAATGACTTCGTCAACACCAAAGAGCATTTAGACAAATTGGCAAAAAGTTGTTCTTGCCTAAGCACATCAAACACACATTTTAAATGATCAACGTGCTCATCCATGGTCTTACTATACACCAACACATCATCAAAATACACAACCACAAACCTACCAATAAAAGGTTTCATCACATGATTCATCAAACGCATAAAAGTACTAGGAGCATTGGTGAGGCCAAAAGGCATCACCAACCATTCATAGAGACCAAATTTGGTCTTGAATGCCGTTTTCCACTCATCCCCGGGTTTCATACTTACGCCTCAAGATAGTTTTGAGTTCCTCCCAAGTAGGAGTGGGAACTAAACCGTGCAATCTCCTAACTTTCACTTGAGTTTCCCACCAAGTAGATGCAAACCCTTCAAATTGAGCAATAGCATAAGATGCCTTCCGCACCTCGGACATCTCATTAGTCAAAAAGATGCGATCACATTGTGTCACCCAATCAAGAAACACATCGGGGTTGCTCTCACCCTTGAAAGATGGAAGAGTAACCTTGATGGAGTTAAGACTCATGTCTCGACCCCCAAGATGTCCATGAGGTCCATTATGTACATAATGATCCTCGCCATAGTTGTCATCATGAAGGTCCCGACCTTGAAATCCCCTTTGCCTACCCAATTGAGGGATAGGACCATGTCTTCCTCCTCTACCTCGATGAGCACCATGGAATTGTTCATGCGGACCCCTCATTCGGTGGGCGTAGTCACCATGTACACCCTCAAACTCATTGTGGAACTCCTCTAGAAACTCATCACCCAATTGTTGGATATTTTGGATTGGGGGGGCATTATGGAGTGGTTGGTGGTCATTTAGTGGTGGTGGAGGTCTATATAGTGGTGGTTGGGGAACTTGTTGGGGAAGGAGAGGAGTATATGGTGGTGGTTGGAAACGGTGGTGGGTGGCATTTGCGGTTTGGGTTTGAGTTGGTGGAGCGGAGGATGTGGGATGGAGCACTCGGTGAAGAGCATCGGGGGAAATTGGGGTTGAGGAGTCACGGCGAGCTCCGCTTGTGGTTCCAAAGTAATTAGTAGCCGGGGGAGTGAAAGAAGCATCCCGACTCCTTGCTTCAAGAGTTTCTACTTGATTACCCAACCGGTCCAACCTCTCATCCATGCGGGTTGAGAAAGCGGTAAACATGTTCAACAATTCAAGTATTGCGGGATCCCGTGTTGTAATCGAGTCACCGTCTCCGTGGTTCGACATAGGTACCTAGGTAAAACACTCAAGCAAAACAAGCAAACACGTTAAGTTAGTCAAAAGAAAAGCTCATGAACACTCAAGAAATCGCACCTATGGTTGCCTCACAAATTGCCTCGGCTAATGGTTGTAACTAGTTTAGCTCCGATGAGTTGCAAGGGTCCACTCTCTACTTGAAGGTTAAGAATGGATTTTTGGATGACTCAAGAAGGAACGTTCAAAAGCTAAGGACGGGAACCAAGAAGTCTCAAGGGAAAATAAAGAAGAAAAGCTCAAAGAAAAGGAGCACAAAAAAATCGGACTCAAAGACGAAGTAACAAAAGTAGAAAGAATTACTTGTTGTTACTTAGATTGAAGGATCAAAGAAGAGGTTTTGATGTTGTAAATGAGTTACCAAGTGATTAAAGATGTTAATTACTTGGTAAATAGTTGAGAAATTGAAAGAAGAAAGCGTAGGAAAAAGAATCACGGAGTTTGGACACTTAGAAAAATTTTTGGGTCCAAAAAACTTTGGACCCTTAAAAAAAACTAAGTGTTGGAAATTTCTGCTCTCTGAATCTGAGCCCCACGCGCCTGCAGGGGTGGGTGGGGAATTTTTTTTTTTTTTTTTTTTTTTTTTATTTTTTATTTTTTTTAAATTTCCACAAGTGGACCCACAAACACCTTTGACCAAACTTGACTTGAAATTTTTGGATCAAAGTGTATTTCCTCTCTCTTCTTCCCCAAGAATAATATGAAGATGTTTAAGAACACCTAGAACACCAAGAACACACACAAAATCCCAACACCTCCAAATCAACTCGGAATTGACTCAAAATTTAGGAGTAGCTTCCCCAAGACGTAGGGAACAAACCCCAATGATTTTTAAGCCTCAATTTCGTTGCAATCAACAAACCCACTTTCCAAGTTTGAAAAGTTCAAAAGCTTGAAAACCCTTTCATGGTAACTTTACTTTCCAAACTCCGATTTGAATGAAATTCGAGATTTAGACTCCAAAAACACTAGAGAATCAAGATCTAGTGTCAAAAACAACAAATTAAAACAAAAAAAAAATTCGTTTTTTTTTTTTTTTTTTTTTTTTTTTTTTTTTTTTTTGAGAAAATACCAAAACCCAAGACTTAGATTTGTTGAAACAAACCCAATCCAAGCTCTTGATACCAAATGATATAAACCCTAAAGGAAAGCTAAGATTGATAAAGAAATAAAGCACGATTTAGACTAATGACAAGAGGATTAACAAGAAAACAAGAGGAAGATAAATAGATAGACACAAATTGAGAATTAAAGACAACCACTTTAATAAATAAAGAGACCTTCCTTAAATATCCCAACAAGCACCTAACTCTAAGAAGAACCTCAAGGGAAATGATATCCCAAGCAACTCTTCTTTCCAAACAAGAAACAACTAAAAGCTTTAGCAAGCTCTCTTAATTCTCTCAACAATGGAGTTTTTAGTTTATGAAAATTCTAAGTCTTCAAAGCATAAAAGAGGCTATTTATACTAAGCAAATAAAGAAGAAACTATGTTATTACATTTCTACCCTTAATGATGTAAGGGTCTTGTTTGGATGTCCTCTTTGTGATGAATTCAAGAATTCATCAAACCAAAGCATATTCCTTCTCCTTCTCAATGCGTGCTCCATCAAAAGCTATAACGAACATGTGGAATCCTCGGGAGGACTCCATAATGCACTCAAGTGCATCTTTCTTCATGAATAACCCTTGCCAAGTTTGGAGTTCTCGAGCTTGACTCCTTGTGAAAGGCCTTGTAAAAGGCTTTGGGAGCCCTTGGGTTGCATCAAGAAGTCTTTTAGAAGGCTTATGGTATAATGAAACTAACAATGTTCCTAGATTCTTTAAATTTCTATCTTTAAGTTAGAAATGATGAAATTTTGGCAGTGTCGATCACTGGCTGTAGTGAATGGTTTGTGTTCATCAGCTGGTTCTTTGTTTTTTGTCTGACTTGAGTTGTGCAGTTTCATACTTGGTAATAAAATGGATAGTTACCCGAAAAAAAGAAAAGAAATTACTACTAGATATTGATGAGATTGATATCACCGAGGAGTTCACTAAAAAAATAAATAGATAAATAATAGCAATACCGGAAAGAAAAGAACTTAGTATAATCACTATCATACAATAAATTTAAAAGAGTATAGAATCCTTATGTTGCATCTTTGTCCTCTCTTGTAAGTTCCTTTCACTCGTTTGGAAGTGCAAGAAAATTCCGAGCAATTATCCCTAATTCATTGGATAGTTTGGCTGATTGAATTGGCTTAGTTGGCCTTCCTTTACCAACTGGGATCTCTATTTTCATCTTGCTTCTAATAGTCTTCTTCATTTTTTCAAGTCCTTTTTCTCTAGTCTTGCCACGACCTTTCCTGAGTCTAGCGGAATCATCTGATGAAAAAACATCAGTTCAAAATACCACCTAAATCTAAAAATGACAGAGTATATATATAGATATATTTACAGATATAGCAATAATACACAGAATGAAGACTGAAAATCTTAAAAATTTTGCTTTATTTTGTTGTATCTTAACTGCCAACAGAATATTCATCTCAAAAGGTTTTGGTTCAGTTCATAATGCATCCAAAGTGCCATTACCCTATCCTAATTCTAAGTGCCAAGTTTTAGAAGCATCACATATCAATTGTTGTTAGTGCTATCTCCTAAGGAGTAGGGAAAGTATTTCTAGTAGAGATTTCATCAAATGTTTTATAATCAACAACGATAATCCCAAATCTTAAGAGCAGATTAACAAAGAGAAGTGGACTATAACTTACATCACAGGATGGGTTGTTATATTTCACTGCTGGTGAGACATATATACAAACATGACATTTGCTAATTATATTTAGTTTTCAGTTTTTAACACGAGTTAATGAGAGTTGAATGTTCTTTTGCAATGGTTATATTCTTAGAATTATATTAAAGTCCTCCACTTCGATATTTCAATACAACCTATCTACAATGTATCACCATTCCTGACGTTCTTTTAACATATTTGAAATTAATCTACTTTTCACTAATTTCCAAGAACTTTTTCATTTCGAAAGTACCATATGAGATGTCAAGTAGAATATTTACCCCGATTGACCAAAGCAATATTTTCAAATAGATTGAAAGGGCCCAAGCAAATGACTAATACAACTCACTCTAGATCATTACTTCAGTATATGTTGTTTTAAAAGGTAAGTAAGTTATATATTAGAAAGAAGAGCAGCTTGGTAGTAATGTAACAGTATCTTCTAACAGTCAAAAGTAGAGCGGAGAAGATCTGAGTAGAGAGCTGCAAAATTTGGTAAACGGCCATATGTCCATAGAAGAGGCTCAACTCCTAAGAGCCTGTTTGATGGGCTTATAAGCCAAAAGTCATAAGTTAGGATTTCTAACTTATGACTTTTGCCTTAAAAGCACTTCTTTTATTGTACCCAAATACTACAATATTACTTAGAAGCTATATTTGCTTTACAACACCTAAAATAAATCAATCCAAACATGCTCAAAAGTTAAACCAGGTTACGACATCTGAAAATGCTCAAGGATTCCTAACTTCCCTCACCCCATAACAACAAAACTACCAGCACAATTGACAGGCTTTAATATCATCTTCTCACAATCAATCATCTCTTCTCTCGAAACCCAAGGGGAAAACGTCAATGTATCAACAGAATAGAGGAGAAGTTATTTCAATAGAAGCCTTGAATAGTGTTATGTTTCACTAGTACGTGCCAAACACCAATTGTAAATATACATACCACACAAAGTTGTAATCTACACAGTAAATTAGATGTTCTTTTTTCAGAAACTTATAACTGATTTTTTTAATCTGATAATTGATTATATGAGACCAAAGTAAAGCAAGATCAATGGATGTGCCACAAAAAATCAATGAACAAATCATCAATATATGGTTTCCACATATAACTATCTATGTTTAATTTTGTTCAAACATAAAGTAGGATAACTTATACATACCTGGTCTTCTTGTTCAGGTTTAGAAATTTTCCTTCACTTTGCAATGAAACTTCTTCGTTTGTTTTCCCATATATATGGTGGTTATCCTGGAATTTTTTTGGATGAACTCGGAAAATAAAATAATTAAATTCCCTGTCACGACCTATTTCTATAGCTCCTTATCGTATGGCTCCTGCTGAATTGAGAGAGTTGCGTACTCAGCTCCAGGACCTTCTGGGGAAGGGTTTTATCAGGCCGAGTGTGTCTTCGTGGGGTGCTCCAGTTCTGTTTGTAAAGAAGAAGGATGGATCTATGCGCATGTGTATTGATTACAGGCAGTTGAATAAGGTAACTGTGAAGAATAAGTATCCTATGCCTCGTATCGATGATTTGTTTGATCAACTTCAAGGTGCAGTCATTTCCTTCGTTTTCGTGTGTTGTCAGTGTTTAGAGCTTTTCTATAACTGCCCCAAGTTATTTATGACTTGCTGGGACCGACAGTTCGGCTCCCGGGCAGTTCGTTTGAGAATATTATTTAGACCGAGCACGTTGTAAAATATTAAATTAAATTAAAATTTGGTAAAATGACATAGTTAATTACCTTTCGAAAATGTTTTTGAAATTTATAAAATGTATAAAAGTTTTTAGTTATGATATATCTATACTATTTTATAATAGTTTTATAATTTATTAATAATATAAGCGGAGATAGTGAATTTAGATATGTTAAAATAATATTTTTATTTTATAGAGGTTTTATTCGAAATAATTTTCTATAAATTATGATATATATATAAATATCGGTCCGAGTTCGGAAGTATGAGATATAAATACCGATTTGAGTCCGGCCACTGATTATTATGAGTTCCGGTTCGAGTCCGGCATCTGGTTATGATATAATTGGAGAGTTTTGGTACTAGGTACCGTGATTATGATGTTGTTGTTCTATGAGTTCCGGTTCGAGTCCGGCAGATATGATATATATGTGGCCTCTTGTTATTACCCACTGCTTCCGGTTCGACTCCGGCGTCTGGCCTCTTGTTATTACCCATTGGTGCCGGTTCAAGCCCGGTGCACTCCTGTTGGTTATTGTGGTTACTGGATACTAATACAGCCTCGAGACACTGGTGACTATGCATTTACTTTTCTTGTGTGTCCCGCTGGTTTATGGGGGCCAGATTGGGTTATTGTTTTCTTCCGTGTGCCTATCGGGCTTATGGGGGCCCAGATAGGTTATGTTTGACTTGTGTGTTTACTTACGCATTTATTTACTCGTTATTATGTATCGCACTTATATTTTCCCTGAGCATATCTATACGCCTCGGCCGTTACTTATGTATCTATTACTTGTACCCCGGACTTAGCATGCCCCCTGCACTTTAGCTTGCTTATATTATATTAAGCTCAGTCGGCCGATGATGCCTACTGAGTACCCGTTGCCCTGGTACTCATACTGCACTTCTGCATCTTTTTCCCGATGCAGATCCAGGCACCAGTCGACGGTTTTGACGTGACTCTTTTCTCAGCACTGATTCTGGAGCAGGGTGAGCTTACTGACGTCCGAGGCAGATCCTACTCCATCCTCTACTGTATAGTCTTTTGCTCTCAAGACTATTGTACTTATTATACATGTTTGGTTTCTGTCTTGTATTTTGGGTATGTTAGTAGTGGCTCATGTACTGACCCCACCAGGTCTTGGGAGGGGTTCTGGACTTTATATACGTTGTCCTCTTCCTTCTCAGTCTTAGCATGTTTATAAATATGGTTATGGTTACTTCCACTTCTTCTCTGTTTTATGAGATTCCGCCCGTTAGCCCGTCGCTTGTTGCTCCGGACTAGGGTTTGGCTCGCCTATTGGTGGGTTATGATAGGCGCCATCATGACCCAAATATTGGGTCATGACATTCCCTTTCTAAATTTCACTGTTAGAATGAATCTAAGAATAGTCATTGTTGAATTAAGAGTTCCAAAATCTGCAAATTATTTTACCGTGAGGGAGGAAAAGGAAAGCGAGAAGAGCAATGGGTTTATTTTATGTCAAAAGACCAAAAAGGCCTTTCAATTTTTTGTATTTTAGTATACTTTTGAGGGTATTATAGGAAAAGATAAAATAGGGAGGATGCTAACATACTATCTTCTTGTCATGTAGTATACAATTTTATAAAATAATATTATTATATCAAAAATCTTTGAATAAATAATTATATATGAAAGAGTAACATATAAATTTTTGTGAATGGTTAGTGTAGATCGTCATATGGTGATTTGTTTATCTATGTAAAAATGATTGAAAATCATGAACTTATAGAAATGAACAATCAAATTTTAATCATACACACTTTTATACTTGTGATTTTTTTTGAATTTATAATATTTATGAATATATGTACATATTACATATGCACTCGCACACACAAAATAATAATATGTTCATATGTTATTAAATAAATTATTGAAACTTTAAATAAATTAGAATCATAAATGGAGATGAAACAAAATTATATTCGAGTCTACTGAATTCACAGTGTATCCTTAGGAAACTTAATTCCCTTTTAATATCTGAGGTATGAGATAATTTTCTCCCATGATACAAAGACTAAACCACAATGTGATGTGGTACTTCAAGATGTAATGTACAACGAACACGAAGAGAAGCCAAATCACACTCATAAAACTTGCAAAAAATATTGTAGAAAGAAATAGAGTAATTCAGAATTTTCGTAAGTAAGAATTTGAGGAAGCGGACAAGTATTTATAGCCAATAAGCTACTGTGCCTTATAGGAAAAGTCATAACCTATTCAATGTGAAAAGATACTATTCGAATTGCATCTTTTCAGAAAAAAACCTATTCATTTTTCATTAACATCTCTTTAAAAAAATCCAACAAAATATTGTACGTGTATTTCTTGTCATGTAGCATACAATTTTGTAAATTAATATTAACATATAAAAAGAAATCTTTGAGTAAATAAGTATACATGAAAGAATAAAATACAAATACCCATGAATGATTAATGTGGATCATCGCATGGTGACTTGTTTATCCATGTCAGAATGATTGAAAATCTTGAACTTATGAAGATGAACAATCAAATTTCAATAATACATATTTTTTATATTTTTACTTTTTTTTTGAATTTATAATATTTATGAATATATGTATATATTACAGGTGCACCGACACACACAAAATAATAACATGTACTATATCTTATCCTAGTTGTATTCAAAAATAAAATACTGAAACTGAATTCAAAATGCATCCTTAAGAAACTTAATCTCTTCTATGTATCAGAGGTTTAGAATTATTTTCTACCAGGATAAAAATGATAAACTATTTTGTGTTGTGGTACTTCAGACTCTAATATATAATGAATATGAAGAGCAGCCAAATAGCACTTAAGAAAACTTTGCAAGTGCAGAAAATATTGCAGAAAGAAGTAGAACTATTCAGAATTTTTGCATGCAAAAATTAAGAGGAAGTAGATAAGTATTTATAGTCAATAAAGAATAGTGTGAATAGGTGCTATTGTGCATTATCAAAAAAGTCACAATTTATTCAATGTGAAATTGTACTATTCAATTGTATCTTTTCAAGAAAATACCTATTCATTTCTCATTCATATCTCTTTTAAAAAAACCAACAATATATGTGCTAAGTGAACTTTATAGGCGCACCTTTATTTTGGGAGTGCAAGGGATTACACAGATTACCGTTTGAAGATGTAATTATGATACTTTTTTAGCATGTGTTCATCAACAATTGAAATATAAAAGAATGCTTCAAAAATTATACTTTCTTGATTTTAATTTTTTTTGTCTGATTTCAACTTGACATGGAATTTAAGAAAAATAAAGACTTTTGAATCTTTTGATCTAAACTAAATATAAGTGGAATGTACCAAAAGGTTTTTTAATCTCGTGGTCTTAAACATGTCATATTGAACTTAAAATTAAAGAGTTACCAAAAAAGGAAAGAAACATTCTTTTCTAAATGGACAAAAAAGAAAAGAAAAACAAACAAATTAAAATGAATAGAGTAGGAAATAAGAAATTTTGAGTGTGGGTCATGGCAAAATAATCGAAACTTTAGAATAGATCATACACCAATAAGTATTAAGTGAGATACTATAGAACATACACCAATAATATAATCTATAAGTAAATATTAAGCGAGATACTATCACATCACATCTTTATATCCAGGGATGTTCATGGGTTGGTTTTTTATTAAAAACAAAGCCAAAAGAATCTAATCAACTTTTCAATTATTAAAATCAAACCAAACATTATTCAGATCCATCAGTTGTCGATTTACTGCAGTTTTGTTCAATTTTTTTTATTTTGAAGATATGATGTTTCTCACTTTGATTTGTTCTACCATGATTAGAAAAGACATTTTCATCCTTTTCAAACCTATAATTCGTTATTACCCTTTTATTGTGGGACCTATAATTTTCTTGAACTATAGAGAAGATGTCTTAAGATCCATAAACTTTAATCAAGTGAATAATATTTATAAGAAATATAGTTATTAGATAAATCTCTCATAGTTGTTTCTTTGTATGAATGAATATGGATTTAACAATGGGAGGACAAAATAGCCATTCAGGTATAAATAATGTCATGTCAATGACCAAGGAATTAAAATTTCACTTTTTAGCCATTTAGACTGGCCTTCTTCTGTCGCCACTTTTTTTTTTTTTAATTTCGCTACTTTGGCCTTCTTCTGCTTCTTATCTTTCTTTTTTAATTTTGTTACTCTCTGTTTTTTTTTTTTTTTTTTTTTGTGATTGTTTTCAGCTCTTTTTTTTTTTTAAGAAAATAAATAATTCTTTAATTGTTTCTCCTTTTTTAACAATCAAACACAAATTTATAATATTTAGGTAATTCAATCTTTTTATATATGTAACAATATTCAAGTATAAATATGACCCCCAAATTTTCATGCCTGCTAGTTTAGAAAACTTGGAGAACTGATGATGATTACCATTTTGGTGATCTACAATTATATTTAGGGGTCAATTTGATTTTAAGACCAAACTCATGGATTATTTTGGACGTTCTCCACTTATAAACAAATGCTACTTAACAAACGTTACATAATAAATCTTTTATAAAATAATATCACTTTTTAGCATTTATTTTTTTGGGTATGTGATCTAAAGTTGAGTTTTTTTTGTTGATTTATGTTTTGACAATTATTTTCCTTACACCTTTTAGTACTTTTTTTTTGGATTCTCTGAAAAATATAAATGGGATTAGGTGTTACTTTTTCCATTTCAAAATAAGTGTCTTTAGCTCATTTTATGCCCATTAAGAAAAATAATAAATATAAGATATAATTTGCTAAGTTACCCATATACTTATTAGATGTTTCTTGAAAATTGAGTACAATTAAGAAATAGTTCTTTAATATAAGTGTATACTTTGAAACATTTGTTCTTTTTTATCGAATTTCTAAGTGACCCTTATTTTGGGATAATTTTTTTTTTTTCAAAGCGACACTTATATTTTGGTACGGATGGAGTAGATGATATCCACTACTTCCTTCCGAGTTTGAACCACTTTACTTGTCACACATTTGATCTACACGCTTCTTAAGAAGCTATGTGTTTTGACTATCATATCCTTATTTGTTATCTTTATCATTAATCATTTAAAATGCTAATCTCTCCTCAATAAATATTCTCTCTTCAATTTCTCTTCAATAAATAAATAAAAGTTATTATAATTGGAGTATGTGTATGTGCTCTTCATTTTGGTTTTCTATGATAATTAGTCAAAGTTTATTACTTTCAAGAATAATTAGTACTAAGGCAAAATAAAAAGAATTTATTCAATTATATCTTAGTTTTCTAAAATGACAATTATTTTGGATCATCTATTTCTAGTAAAAATGATAAGTAAAGTGATCGGAGAGAGTAATTCATTCTAGTTTGGCGTTTTCTTGTTTAGAGTTTAGAATCTAAAAGCAAAAGTTAATAATAAGTTATTCTACTAATACCTTACAATTACGTAATTATTGGCAAGCAAGTATAGAACAAATCTTTTTAAAGCATGAAACATACATAGATGATAAAACAAACATTAGTCATTTGAAAAGAGAGTGCACATTGTTCCTTACTACTTAGCAATACAGTGCTTCATGTGGGATCATTTCTACTTGAATACCGAATGTTTGTGATGGATCGCTTCGTGTTGTTTGAAGATTCAGATTTTTCTATAAGTAGGAAGTTAGGTTACTACAAAGGGTATTTTTATAATTTAACTTTCAAGTTAGGGAGTTCATGCTTTTAAAGTACCAAAACCTTGCTACCTCCTCCGGCCTTAATCCACAAGAAATTATTATCTACGTTAAAAACATAAAATCATAAGCGTGTAGTTGGTAATGTAATTGTTGTGGCTTCTAAAGGGTAAGAACTTGATTGTATATGTTTTCCTTACATACTATGAATTTATCTTGTATGCTCTTGTATATTTAACATGCTCAACATATTCATAAATAGATTCAAGACAAAGCACCTTAATTACGCGAGGCAAAAATATAAATTGAAAAGGAAATCTACAAAAAAAAAGGAATGGATACGTTATACTACAGGAAAACCAATGCGAGAAGTCATACAAAAGTGAGCATCACTAACCTTAAATAAAAACGTTTGAAGAGGTGTAGTTTGGCTCCCAAAAAGGTTACACAATACAACAATAGTTTCTTTTGTGTTGATTTGTTGTATTACTTGTTATGTTACTTATAAATTGCATTAAAAACTGAATATGCAGTGCATAATATAAACACTTATAAAGAGAAAAATTAAGAAATCAAAATTACCCTTGATATCTTTGTAAGAACTATATCATCATGAGACGAAGTTAAAAGAGGAGGTACTGTATGGGTAGCAATATAACCTTTAATCATTTGTTGATTGCTCCTCTCCTTCAATTGGTTGTTTTCCTTTTTGGGATAGTAAATCAAAGAAAGATTAAGGTAGAAATATAGATGCCCTTCCATAGATTAATATTTATAGAGATCAGTGGCGGAGTCAAAATTTTCGTTAAGTGAATCCAAATTATAATTATGAAGAAGTAAACACACAAATAAACCAATTAACAGACTCAACATCTATTATACACCCATGTGGCTCCACCCTTAATAGAGACATGTAACACATGTAATTTAGAGAATAAAGTTAGAAAAATGGCCTGAATTTGTCCATGAATGGTGTAACGGTTAATTTTGATTAATCCTTGCAAAACCCTAAATAATGCTTACATAGAGAAGGGGTTATGGCATCCAAAAGGCTGTGAGTGTTTAAACTTCGGTATTTACTATATAAGCTTCAATTGAAAACGCTATATCTTACGCTTAACTTGGACAATTTAGAGATTGTGCAAGATTTTTTCCAATGAGCGCATCCTTTGGTGTTAAAGAGTAACGAAACTTTAGAAAAACCATCTCTTCATGTAAAAGCGGAGGTTTGGATTGTTTATGTGTTGTAACCTTTATTATTTATAGTTAGGGCAGTTAAGTGTGATGACTCTTCATGAAGAGGCACTAATTGCACTACAAAAAAGAGGTCTAATTGCGGGGGTTACTGTAACCTTTGCAAAATTATATTAAATGTGAGGAGTAAAACAACCATCGCTAAAATTAGTAGATTTGTAGGGGTCTTAACCCCCTCTATCCCTCGAAAAAAATAGGCGCAATCAATTTAGTATTGCCTCCTTTTTTAAATACATTTCCGTCATTTTTCTGGGCCAAACCGCTCTCTCTCTCATTTCCCCCCCAAAACCCATCTCTCTCTCTCATATTTACCCTAAAACAAAATCAACTCTCTCTCTCGATCTCATTCCCCCAAACGGGTTACCATAGAAATTGCTCGTGGATTTTGAAATTTCTACTGATTTTTCATTCTTCAATCACTGATTTAAGGTTTTCTTCTTTGATACAAGTTTTTGTTTCGTCTTGCAAGTGGATTCTAATTTTGATTTCTTACATTTTGCATGTGGGTTTTTCTTTACACAAAATTAGATCTTGCGGCAGATAGAGAGGTTTACGAGTTCAAGTTTTTCGGTGAGATTGAGATTTAGTAGTTCTTAAGTTTTATTATGTATTTGATGTTTACATAATATTTATTTGAGCTTAATTTTTGACTGATTTTGGTGTGGATTGCAGAGAACAAGAACTGTCTTTCATCATATCAAGTTTAAGCTGCCTATCTCAGGTAAAAAAATCACATCTTTCCTTTTTTTTTTTCAAGAATCCATCACTGCTGCTATTTCTTTCTTTCTTTCATCTTTTCCTCTTCATGCAGAGCTATCTTCACACACCCATGTCTTTTTTTGGAATTTTTCAGAACCCCATTAATATTTTTCACTCAATTTGTACTGTGCGCTATCTTTATCAAAATAATTTGTATCAAGAACAACTCTTTGCTAGTGCTTTTTCTTCTTTATTACTGTATTTATTATCCCTCTATCCTCTGAGCTTTTCATTTCACTTTTACTATCTTTGTTCTGTTTCTTTTACTTGGTTAAGCATTTTTGGTTGAGAACTTTTTGTTTTTATTTTGGTTGTTGTAGAAATAGAATATATTGGACCTCAACTAGTTTGGTGTGGAGTGTAGAGAACAAGGACTTTGTTATATTTGAGCTCTGTTGTTAGCAGTAATTTTCCTTTTTCTAAAATTACAGTCAGCTAAAATTTTCCTTTTATTATGATTTTTACCTCCCTAATTTCCCCATTTCTTCCCAAATTTCATCCTTTTCATTTGAATGTCAAGCAACTTCAGGAATAGCAATATAAAATGTACTGTATTCTTACTTAAAGTTCTGTTTTTTCCTTCTCTTCATTAACTACGTATTGAAATAATGTCAGGTTAGCATAATTTTTTTTTTTGTCAGAAAAATCCACCGTTCCAGTTGAATTTGAAGTCTTGAATAAATGTTTTATCTTTGTTGGGATACCCACTAGTAATGGTACAATTCTTTAGTCAACTATGATATATGCAGAACCGAAAGAAAACTCATTTGTTAACCATATCAAGCATCTAAAACTAGCGAAGTACATGTGGCATCTTAACATATCATGCAACTTTAATGTGCAATGAGTTGGTTTTGTAACTATGGTGGAGAAGAACTAGACTGATTAACTGAAAATGTACTTCAAATAGCCCTATAATTGTGACTTGAGTCTTTTGGAGTGGTGGATATTTGTCAAGTCCAACTTTGAATGAGTTCCCAGATTTCTTCCATATGGATTAGATTAGATGGTTTAGCTGGAGTTTAGGTCCACTAAAAGGTCATTGTATCATTGTTGTGTACTCTTTTTGAACATGAATCTTAAGGGCACCATCATGTTCAATTACTTGGGGTTTCTTGAGTGGTCCTCTGCCTGTTCATTGAAAGAATAAGTAGTGGGAGGATGACATCTAGTGGTTTGTGTCTAGTGAATGGCAGAGATACTTGGCTCATAAAACATATTATCATGATTGGAAAAAGACTATTTTGGGTAGGAAATCCTTTTGATACGAATCTTGCCATTGGTCCTTTTGATATTGTATAGATGCCCCAAAAGACAAAACCTGATTTGCTAGTAAATTGAATATATTAGTTTTTATTCAATGTGATGTGATATTCACTTGAGTAGATATGGTAACTATAGGAGCAACAAAATTTCTTTGGCTGCTAACTGAATCTTCTTTACAAATTTGTTAAAACTTGCGGTGTACGTATTCATGTGTCATTAATCTTTTTTCTCTTTGTTAGTTCACAAGACGGAAAAGCGAATTGAAGATACCACCAACTAATAAGTTTTTGTGAATCATTTAGTTACAAATTTAAACTTTACATTTATCACCTCTCTATGATACTTTTAAGGCCAAGTTCTTTATTAATCTTCTTTACAAAACTTGTGGTGTAAGTATTCATGTGTCATTAATCTTTGTTCTCTTTGTTAGTTCACAAGACGGGAAAGCGAATTGAAGATACCACCAGCTGATAAGTTGTTATGAATCATTTAATTATAGAGGTAAACTTTGTATTTATCACCTCTCTATGACACTTTTAAGGCCAAGTTCTTTAACAATTTTCTTTGACATTGTCTTTTTATGTTGATCTCTTTTGTAACTCAGATTGAATGTGTTTTCTGCATGTTTCATGAATTAAGTGTAGTAATTACACATATTGTAATTAAATGATACTCAACTACTTATGAGTTCCAATATTTCAAATGATGTTGTTTCTCTCTGTTTGTGAGTGTGAAAGTCCTACTGTTTGGACTAACATCTTCTCAGTTCTCTTTTATCGATAAGTTTTGACCTAGAAAACGAATAATATATTTTGGCAATACAATTAATAAGTTTTACTTTTTCCTTTGGTGTCATGTGTGTCGGATAGTTGTATGCATATCAAATTGAATTTTTTGAATTTTTTTGTGTTCTTTATCTCTCTATTTGTGAGTGTGAAAGTCCTAGTGTTTAGACTAACTTTTCAGTTCCCTTTTACTGATAAGTTTTGACCTAGAGAACTAATAATATATTCTCAGTTTCTGTCAATGCTTAAGAAAATCATAATAATTTTTCTTAAGATATTTTGTTATGTATGTTCTCTATTAGAGTTCAATAATTTAGTGTTCACTTCTCTTCCTCGTGAAATCTTATAGGTGGTATTTTAGCATATTAATCAAATTCTTCAATGGATAAATCTTGGATTGGAATGCCAAGAAACACACCAAAGTATTTGCTTGGTTTGAATTAGTTTCTAGACTTTGCATTTAACAATGGATCTATATGAGATAGAATAAAGTGTCCATGTCGTAAATGTTGTTTTGGAAAGTGGCAAACTAAAGATGTGGTGTTTAACCATTTAATTGACAAGCAATTCCCTGAAAATTATATCACTTGGGTTATGCATGGGGAAATGAATGTATTGCCTAATTCTAGAAACATAGAGGTCACTCAAGGTGCACCACCTTTTGAAAATCTTATAGAATTATTGGTTAATGAAGCATTCAGGGGTTTAAGGCATGAGGGTGTTGATGCAGGCCCGTCACAAGTAGCAGGAAAAGAAGAAACTTTACATGATATGCCTGGTTCAAAAAATAAAGATTATTTTGAATTGCTTAAAGATGAAAGTGAAGAGTTGTATGAAGGTTTCAAGTACTCAAAGTTGGAATATATATTAAAGCTTTATCACATAAAGTGTTTGTCTGGGTTAAGTGATAAGGGAATGACTATGATGCTAGATCTACTCAGAGATGCATTTATTTGTAAAGATCCCTATATCTTTTTATGAGGCTAAGACAACCATCAACAAGTTGTGTCTTCATTGTATCAAGATAGATGCTTGCCCAAATAATTGCATGTTGTACTGGGAAGATGATGTTAATGCAGAATCATGCAAGTATTGTCACACTTCTAGATGGAAGCTTAAGAAGGATAACAATCGTGATCATGCTCCTACTACAAGTAAGAAACAAAAGAAGAAGCAAAAGAAGCCTGCAAAAAATTTTGCACTACTTTCCATTAAAGCCAAGATTACAAAGGTTGTTTATGTGATCTAAAATTGCAGAGCATATCAGATGGCATACAGAGGATGG
Organism: Capsicum rhomboideum; assembly: GCA_031232105.1. NCBI lineage: Eukaryota > Viridiplantae > Streptophyta > Magnoliopsida > Solanales > Solanaceae > Capsicum > Capsicum rhomboideum. Next base: position 158,841,481 of record CP124714.1, read on the forward strand.
TAACAAAGATGGAATCTTAAGTCACCCTAGAGATGGTGAGGCATGGAAAAGGTTTGATACAACTTTCCCTGAATTTGATTCTGATCCTTGAAATGTTCGATTAGGACTAGCTAGTGATGATTTCAATCCTTTTGGAGCAATGAGTACTAACTATAGCATTTGGCCAGTGGTTTTGGGTCCGTACAATCTTCCTTCTTGGTTGAGTATGAAGCAACCAAATTTTATCCTCTCAATGATCATTCCAGGGCCACGTACAACAGGGAATAACATAGATGTATATCTACAACCGCTTATTAAGGAGTTGAATGAGTTGTGGAGTGAAGGTGTGGACACTTTTGATTCATCAAAGGATGAAATGTTTAAAATGCGAGCAACTCTTATGTGGATAGTCAGCGATTTTCCTGGACTTGATAGCTTATCTGGTTGGAACACGCATACTGGTTTTGTATGTCCTTCTTGTAATTTTGACGCAGAACTTTGTCGACTTCGTCATAGTAGAAAGTGGTGTTTTATTGGCCATCGTCGATTTTTGGAAAGAAATCATAAATTTAGAATGGTAAGACATCATTTTGATGGAAATGTGGAAGAGAGAACCCCTCCAAAGAAGTTATCCGGGTCAGACATTTTGCAATTGGTGAAGAGATATCAATGTCACATTTGGGAGACAAATAGAATTGAATAATAAAAGGAAACAAAATAAGAAAAAAAGTGTTGGGGAATATGCAACTCAACAATGAAAGAAAAAAAGCATATTCTTTGATCTTTCATATTGGGAGTTTAACCCATTGCCCCATAATTTAGATCCGATGCATATTGAAAAGAATGTATTTGACAATGTTATATACACTCTGTTGAATGATAAAGAAAAATCAAAGGATCATGTTAAGGCCCGAAGAGATCTACAAGATATGGGCATAAGGCGTGATCTTTGGGCCGATTAGAATGACAAGTATAAACTTGCTGCATTTGCAATTCCAAAGAACAAGAAAGTGGCATTCCTCAAGACTTTAAAGAATATCTTAGTGCCGGATGGTTATTCAAGTAATATATCTCGTCGTGTTGATTTGGATCAAAAAAGAATTTTTGGATTAAAAAGCCATGATTGTCACATTCTTATGCAACAGTAGTTACCCATAGCAATTTGCGATGTGCTTCCATGATAGGTTGTTGCAACTTTGGTTGAGTTTTCTTCCCTTTTTAGGCAGCTCTTTTTGAAAAGTTTAAGCCTCGTAAAACTAGAAAAGCTACAAAATCAAATTGTGGAAACTCTTTGCCATTTAGAGATTTTGTTTCCTCCATCATTTTTTACTGTAGTGACTTATCTAACTGTCCATCTAGTTGATGAGGTAAAAAAAGGTGGCCCGAAACATTATCGTTGGATGTATTTTGTTGAAAGGTAAAATATTTCTTATTCAAAATTATTCTAATTGATCTTGTAGTAATATTTCAATGTAAATGCTTCTTCTTACACAATACTATTTTGGGTATAGTTTGTTAGGCCATTTCAAGTCCCTTGTAGGGAACAAATCACAAGCAGAAGGTTCCACAGCTGAAAGTTACATAGTTAAAGAAGCTCTAACTCTTTATTCTCATTGTTTTGAGGAAATTGAGTCAAGGTTAAATCAACCTAAACGTGTAAATGATGAACCAAATCAAAATGAGGCTTCTGAAAAGTCAACTATATTTCCTCAACAAGGTAAACATGTTGGAGGCTTCACAACATAACCACTAACTCATTTGGAGAAAACAAAAGCTCGTTGATGTGTGTTACTTAATTGGATAGCCGTGAAACCATTTATGGAGTAAGAAATTTAAATTGATTTGATTTATAAGATATGTTTTGAGTAATTGGATTAAAATTGATAATTATAACACCTTTATAGTGAATTTAGAGATTCAGCAAGAGGCCAAAAACATTCAGCAACAAAGGTAAAGCAAGAGTTAGTAAAGAGTTTCCTGATTGGTTTCCTAAGCGAGTGAGTGAATGATATTAGAACGTTTGTTTTCGTATAACTTTCTTGTATCAATTTAGAATTTCTAATATATGTGTTTTATATATTTAGATTATGAATAAGGATATAGTAGACACTGTCATGCCCTATTTTTCACCAAGGTTAAACAAGTACGACTTATGGACTCTAAAAGAATTGAATTTGTTCAGATTCGCCACCTAAATTTTAAGGAAAATAAGGAAACCTATTTAATTATTGACATGTATGACTTGTATTTTAATCTGCGAAAATCAATTTAAATTCTAGGTAAGGGTTCAAATTATTCCGAAGGAAAGGGGTTAGGCATCCTTTAGAATTCACAAAAGGTGGTACCCGACTAGACTAAATTTATGAAGGAGAGAGGAGGTAAAAATTAATATTTTAAATATAAAAAATATATAATAAAAATAATGTAAAGAAGTTTATGTGTGAAGTGTGTATTAATTATAGAAATAAGACATATTTTCATAAATGTGTGTATAGAAAAATATAAGCAATATAAAAAAATGTGTAAGAATATGTGTGAAAAGAAAGTACTCTTTCGAAAAAGAAAAACACTTTTTAATGTATGGAAAATAGAGTATCGTTTATATTAAAAGACATTTTCTAATGATTTTAACTTAACCAAATTAATGAAAAAAACAATTAGTTGTGGATATAGAGTTATTTTTAAAGAAAAGGCTATAGTATTATCTAACGTAAAGAATGTGAATTAAATAATTAGATACCTAAATCAATTTAATTTTTCAGAATTATTCCGAAGGAAAGGGGTTAGGCATCCTTTAGAATCCACAAAAGGTGGTACCCGACTAGACTAAAGCAGTTAAAGGACAAAATCAGTCTGAAAAAATGCCCCAAAAACAGTGTTACAACAGTGGTGATCGGACAACAGAAAAGTCATTATCTGAGCAAATGTAGTCCAACAAAGAACATGATAATGCAAAATTAGTCCAAAAATCAGCAAGCATTGTAATGACGGTGTACCACAAAATTAACAAGTAAAACGATTAGGAAAATATAATCCAACAATGAACGAGGTAACCACACAGTTAGCCAAATGCCAATACAGATCAACATCAACACGGGTAGCAAGAAAGGCTCGCAGAGATGGCATTTTCCGACCAAATCTCAACCAAAGTTTCGCAACTATAACAAACCCAACAGATCTAAACAAGAAATAGAAAACAATAACCACAATCAACAGAGACATAGATAAAATAGATCTTCCATTACATCTATATGATGTAAAAAATATCAAATCAGAGCAAAAGGGTTGAGAACGTCTCTTCCACGGCGAGGGATGCCGGAGTGACGCAACATTAAAAATGGGTGTCATATTTTTGTTCTCCAGTGAGGCAGCAGTTTCATGGTGGTGGTGGCCGTAAATCGCCGGTTATCACCACCGATGAGCCAACGACGGAGAAGAGGAACGGGGGAAGGAGGGAGAGAGGTGCATGGGTGGTGGTTGTAGGTGGAATCCACCGGAGCTCCGGCGGTGGTGGGGCGGCAAAGAGAGCAGCGAGAGAGAGGGGTGAGTTTTTTGAGAGAGAGAGATCTGATTTCTTGTGTGTGTATATGCGTGAATATGTGTGTGTATGTATTGTGTCCCCCCCTCCCCCTCTTTTATAATAGAAATTGGACCCACCCTATTATTCGAAAAATAAAAGAATCTCTTATTATCCCTCGAATAATATTTAAGTTCATAAGTTATTATCTAATGAATTTTTCATCCTTTTAACCACCATATAAAGTGTTATTATTCAAAGGATAAAGGTCATGTGTAGTCACGTCAAATGTCATCTTTAATAAAGGTGACAAGACCTTGACTTTACCGAATTATTACTCCGTGTATTTAAAAATAATTAATCCAACTTACTATTTGCGGATTGTATTAAATAATGTACAAAAAATGTGTAAATATCGATATGTAATTACAGAAAATATAAACAACAATAAAATATAATTATCTTAAAAAAATGTATTATGTTATAACTAATTAAAATTGTAGTGTACGGTAGTGTTATGTTCTGTACGTGTGCAGATGACTGTGAAAAATTTAAAAATGACAATAAATTAATAAAAATCCTAATATTTACGAAATCAAAGATAATTATCAATAAATTATAAAAAGTTAAAGTATGACAACAAATTGATAAAAATCCTAAAATAAGGATAATTATCAATCAATTGTGAAAAAAAATATTTTGTTCTCTTTAACAATCAGGAAGCCTGAAGACGTTAATTTTAAACACTGAGAGCTAAAATTAGGTCTCAACATCTTTCCCCTTTTCGTATGAAGACAATGTAGAAGTCTTCAAATGAAAACATTGACGTGTTGCCAATTTTGCTCGACAATAATTATTTCTGACAAAAAATTTGTCGAACTCTAATTTAGAGCTGCCTACATACCTCGAGTTGAACGAGGATCAGGTCCAGTGTAGTTCAAAAGATTAGGCAAATCGCCTCTTGTCCTATTATTATAGGCGGACCACCTTGTGAAAATGATTATGAGAGAAGATCTATTTGGGAACGAAAGTGTTCGCATGTTTCTAGTGTCTTTTCAAAATTGCCCAGCATCGAGTTGTGAGATTCTGGGGATGCAAGATTGTGTACTTGATGGGGAGAAAGAATGATTATGTGGTTGTGATAACCGAACTCTGCATAGAGCTTCCTACATATCTCGTGTGTTATGAGAATCAGGTCAATGTAGTTCGAAATGAATAAATAGGGTAAATTTGGAGGCAGTTCTCAAAATTTTGCCTCACTGTATGATTTATAGTAACACCGTCCTCTTTGAAGGGAACTTTTTTTAAAAAATGTCTTGTTATTGTGGATTGTATTTTCGATTGAAAAAATGCATAACGTCTCCGATGGTCTACGGAGACTTGATGATGAATGACGCTTCTGATTGTCTACAGAGACTATGCAATGAATGATGTCTTCAATTGTCTATGGGGACATGATGCATGACATCTCCGATTATCTACGGAGACTGATGATGATTATCATCTTCGATTGTCTACGAAGACTATGTTGATTGTTATAAAATTCTCCGATTGTTTGTCAGAGACTTATGATGCATGAAATATCCAATTGTCAATGGAGACTAATGCTAATGTAAAGTCCTCTGATTGTCCTTGGGGATTTAATGCATGACATATCCGATTGTCTATGGAGACTGATGTTGATTGTTGTAAAGTCCTTCAATTGTTTACGAGGACTTCATGCATGATATCTCTGATTGTCTACGGAGACTTGATGATGAATGACATCTTCGATTATCTACGAAGACTAAGACCCTCAATTGCCGAGGTGATTGAAATGTAAAGAGCTCTCGACTGGCGAAGCAATTAACTGTAATAGCCTCTCAACTGGCAGGGCTATTGAAATGCATAGGGCTCTCGACTGACAGAGAAAGTAAAATGTAATAGCCTCTCTACTAGCGGGGCTATTGAAATGTAAAGGGGCTCTCTACTGGCGGAGCCATTAAATGTAATAGACTCTCAACTGACGGGGGTTTTGAAATGTACAGGGCTCTCGATTGGTGGAGCCATCAAACTGTAATAGCCTCTCGACTGGAGGGGCTATTGAAATATAAAGGGCTCTTGACTGGCAGAGCCATTAAATGTAATAGCCTCTCGACTGGAGGGGCTATTGAAATGTAAATGGCTCTCGACTGGCGGATCCATTAAATGTAATAGCCTCTCGACTGGTAGGGCTATTGAAATTTAAAGAGCTCTCGACTGGCGGATAAATTAAAAGGTAATAGCCTCTCGACTAGCGGGGCTATTAAAATGCAAGGGGCTTCGACTGGCGGAACTATTAAAATATAATAGCCTCTCGACTGACAGGGCTATTGAAATGCAAGGAACTCTCGACTGGCAGAGCAATTAAGATGTAATAGCCTATCGAATGGCGGGGCTATTGAAATGTAAAGAGCTCTCGACTGGCGGACCAATTAAAAGGTAATAGCCTCTCGACTGGCGGGACTATTAAAATGCAAGGGGCTCTCGATTAGAGGAGCCATCAAAATGTAATATCCTCTCGACGGGCGGGGCTATTGAAATGTAAAATACTCAAATTAGAAGGAGGACACTTAACAGAGAAGTGAAATGTTTGTATTTGAAGGTGAGTGATTAGGAAGGAAAGTCAACTATCCATATTTGGAGGTGGGCACCTTAAATGAAAAGTAAAAATGCCCGTATTTGGAAGTGGAAATCTTGACAAAGAAAGAAACTTTGTTTGTATTTGGAGGTGGGTGCTTTGAAAAAGAATGAAAATTATTTTGTATTTTCTTTGTAAAAATGCTGACATGTGAAAACGACATAATCGTGTCTTGACTTTAGTTGGTACCAACAATTAGTAGTGTGCATAAGAATTCCCCCATTTTCTTTACAGCTAACCGAGATCGATTTCAAGGCAATTCATATAGCTTTAAGTGGTACCTCAGATATACCTAAGTATCGGCAAAATTTGTTCATCTTGCTTGATTTTAAACTATATTTATCCTCATATTTCGAGTTCCCTCTCTAGAAAAAAAGTCTCATTTTTCACACATGTTTGGGTATTTTTCTTTTGAATTTGAGGACTTCTAGAGAAACACACTCACACTCAGAAGGAAATTCAATGGATGCAATTGTGATACCATAGGCTTGGCCTTCATGTAAGTATCTACTAATGTGAGAATACTTGGAATAGGATCATGTAGGACTTGTTATCGGCTTGTAATGTAGGCTTGGGGATAGGTTTGGTATTAAGTGACTAATCCCTTAATGAGCGTCGCACTGTATCTGTGCTTTTGATATTTATTGCTCTTTGACGCTTGATCTTCTTTGTCTTGCTTTGTTGTCCTTCATTTTGTACTTGCTCTGACTTCTTTTGAATCTCTTGCTGGAGTCTTTTCCCCTTTCTTTTCAATAAATACTTTTTTTTTTTGGAGATTTTCCACCTTTGCTGGAGTTCTTTTTTTTTTTTGTCCTTTTTTCTTTTCTTTTTGTGTGTGTGTGGGGGAGGGGGGGCGGGTTTGCTCCTTCTACTTTGAAGTCATCTTTTCATTTTATTCATCTGGGACTTTGTATCTTTTTCCTTTGGCATCTTTAATCCTGAATCTTCATCCATAATTTGTACGTATTTAATGCGCTCAATGAGGTTGGTCCAAGAGAAAGATAGTGCATGTAAGCACTCAAAAGATATAGGCTAAGATGTGGTCTTCCAAACAAAAGACTTTAGGCTAAAAAAGGGGAATGCTAGGGATTAATGTCATTCGATGGGCTATGGAAGGTACAATCGGGTCAAAGAAAGCTTACGATCCTTTCCTAAACCAAGTGTAACTTAGAATTTCGCCTCAACAAACATTTAGGCCAAGTTCTAAATCAATAATGCAATGCACTAAATTAAGCTAAAGCTCACCACATAATACATATGAAATGATGAAGTTGGCTTCGTTCTTGTCTTGGATGTATGCAAGAGAATTTTTTTCAAGTGTCACTCAGGTGTGATTAAGAGGTAACAAATGAATATATGGTTTACTATGAAATCGATCCTCTCCATCATACCAATTTGTTCTTTCTCATGCAAACTTCTAACTGTGTTGGTACCAACCAAGTAAAAACTCTGATTTTTTTGAAAGAATTGGACCGAATCCAAATGAGGATTGCCTACGTACCTTGTGAGAACAAGAATCAGGTCTGCGTAGTTCAAGAAGATAGAGTATAAGATGTGAATTAGGAAAACAAACTTTTTCTTTTCTGTAAAAGAGTATCAAAACCTAAAAGAATTGCCTACGCATCTCATCGAGATGAGAACCAGGTATGCGTAGTTCATGAAGATAGAAAATATGAGATAGGAAAATGAACTTTTTTTTTTCAATAAGGAATACTGAACCCGAAAGACTGCCTACATATCTCATGAAAATGAGAATCAGGTTTGCGTAGTTCGAAAATATATGGACTAAAATAGACTCCATTTTTCTCCTTTTTTTTAATAAGGAAAACCGAATCCAAAAGGACTGCCTATGTATCTCATTGAGATGCGAATCAGGTTTGTGTAGTTCGTGAAGGTAAGGAATAAAATGTATGCATAAAAATGGATTCATGTATTGAAGAAATACAAGACAAAGATATTTACTTAACATGAACATATATACAAAATTAATGCGAAGGTATAGACAAACTGAGAGCAATGCCTCGTACGATCAATGTTGGCTGACATCTTTAGTGAGAGAGTGACTCTTGATTATTTGTGGGCAGAATCATTGGTGCGGTCTCTCAATTATTTGTGGGGATCATTCGTTGGGGTGATCGTCTCCCGTTTGTTTTAGGGGATGACATGTTGTGGCCTCTCGGTTGTCTTTGAGCACACTTTTTGTTTTGCTTCTTCTTAAGATACCTTTATGTGAATTATTGTAATCGTCCCCACCTGTTGGCCGGGACAATTTTTTGGTAGAAATATGAGAAATGAGTGAAAGTAGGGAAGTAAAAAAAAAATGATAGAATGGAAAAGTTTAACCATTCGGTCAAAGACTCCCTAATTTGTTTATCCCACTATGTGTTGATTCCTTGTGGAGTCTGATGCCCTACGTTTAGTCCATGGATCGTTTATCCTGCAAGAATAAGAGAAGAGAGTGTTAGATGTTCTCAGACCAAAAGATTAAGGGGGATAGAGTTAGGACACGTAGCCAAGTGATGCGTTTGGAATAGGAGACCAATGTGGTGCTCCCATGAGTTTCGGGGATGATGTTGTTCCTCCTGCGTTCAAAGGAAACTTCTTAGTTTTAAGAAAGGATGTTAGCTTCTATGGATTTGAGACTCATTTTTCTGTCTTTTAATGCATGATGCTCCCCGATAAGTGCCCCTGTAAAGAAATCAGGTTGACTTATGTTGAACCCTTAGTCTCAGGAGAGTAGAAGTGATTCACCATAATTTCATGACCTACGACATGCAATGTAAAGGATCTTTGACTAGCGGAGTAACTAAAATGTAAATGCCCTCGACTGGCGGGGCAACTTGATTATAAGATCCCTACTGAAAGGTAAAGGGGAAAGGTGTGAAGAAAGACTTAAGTATCATGACTTGAGATGAAAGTCGGATGGATATTATGATCAGGTTGACATTGATATTCTTGAATTGGATTTAAGGAGATTGGTCGATGCTTTTGAGGATTTGTTGAGAGCATCATTGGACTATTTCAAAAATTTACGCCATTTTGTAGTCCTGGGAAAATTATTTTGAAATAGTAGAAAGACCAAACCTTTATGTAGGGTTGCCTACATATCCCATCGAGATGAGACTCAGGTCAGAACGTAGTTCGAGCAAACTTGTGGATTTGTATGTGGCGTGTATGATTGTCATAAGTGATGTCCATCCTTGAAAAGGATGTGAAAGGCGATCGAGTGGAAAATGCTCGTAGACATGAAGCATTGAAATTACTCTGGTCAGATGACCGAGAGGATGGATGTCAAACGTAGACAGAGTTTTGACATTATTTTAGTATGTTGACAAGATTGCAAAGGTCGAACATTGGAGAAGTTATGGTGTTACTTCGCCACAGTTGGAAGGATTGTTATGGCTGAAAGGGTGTTGAATCCTTGCTTTTGAAAGTGAAGATCGATTGTCATAAATTTGATGGTTTACGATGTTTGGAGGAAGAAAGCTTGATATTCTCGAACCAAAATCAAGTGAGAATTTAGAGGTAGACTAGTTAAGCACTAATGTCATTAAGATTTGAATTTGTGGGGGTTATTGATTTGCGCTCTTAGAAGACATTTAAATAGCGACTTTGAACTGTTTCAAGAAAATTGCCCCAATTTGAATACCGAAAAAATTATTCTGAAGCAGTGAAGAGACCGAACCCTAATATAGGGCTGCCTACATATCTTGTCATGACAAGAATCAGGTCAAAACATAGTTCAGACAGGTATGCAGTCATTGGTGATTTGTATGATTATTATGGATAGCTGATGGTACTGAAAAAAAAAGAAGCGTGGTATGACTAAGAGTTCAAATCTAAAAAATATGTTTCGAGAATGAAAAGAATGTATAAAAAATGCATTAATAGTTCTTGAAAAAGATAGTATAGTTCAAAAGAATGATTGTAAGGATCAAAAATGGATGTGAAGTGATATGACGGTAATGGATGATCGTAGAGACTAGAAATGAGTGTGAGGAATTATAAATGTTCTAAATTCAACACAAGTTGACCAAAATTATCAGACAGAGTGGATAATGTTGAACATGATGTGTAAAGTATATGTATAATTAAAGAATGTATAGTAAATGCAAAACATGTATAATATCTCATAAACATGTATCAAGTAAAGAATGTGTAACACATAAAGAATAAAAATCTATCCGGCCAAATTTATGATCAAAATTGTGTATACAAACGACCTAAGGATTCTAAGAGTAGATTCACCTAGATTGGTAGAGGGTATTCGGACAATTACTAGAGGGTGAATGGTAATCTAAATGCTCCTCCAAAGAAGGTTTGGGGGAGTGCAAGACCCCCCCCCCCCTCGTGTGAACTACAGTGTGTGAAGTATAAGGCCAAAGACTAGATAGAATCGTGATTGCGATTAAATAAAGTAAAAATAACGTACAACAATTTTTAGAATATACAGATACAATGTTTCTAAATAAATAATGTATCAAAGAATTGATAAGACTGTAAAATTAATTTGTGCAAATAATGTAAAGAATTTATGATCAAAACACAGATAATTCACACAATTTGCAGCATGTGAAACAAATAAAAAATCAATAAATTAAATAATTAGCATATACAAAATGTAAAAGTACCTCTCTCAATTGAAAAATTGAGTCTATTATGGTTAGAACCTGCTATATCTCCATTCTGTCATGCCCTATTTTTCACCAAGGTTAAACAAGCACGACTTATGGACTCTAAAAGAATTGAATTTGTTCAGAGTCGCCACCTAATTTTTAAGGAAAATAAGAAAACCTATTTAATTATTGACATGTATGACTTGTGTTTTAATATGCGAAAATCAATTTAGATTCTAGGTAAGGGTTCAAATTATTCTGAAGGGAAGGGGTTAGGCATCCTTCAGAATCCACAAAAGGTTGCACCCGACTAGACTAAATTTATCAAGGAGGGAGGTAAAAATTAATCTTTTAAATATACAAAATATATATTAAAAATAATGTAAAGAAGTTTATGTGTGAAGTGTGTATTAATTACAGAAATAAGACATATTATCATAAATGTGTGTATAGAAAAATATAAGCAATATAAAAATATGTGTAAGAATATGTGTGAAAAGAAAGTACTCTTTTGAAAAGAAAAACACTTTGTAATGTATGGAAAATAAAGTACCGTTTATATTAAAAGGCATTCTCTACTGATTTTAACTTAACCAAATTAATGAAAAAAATAATTAGATTTGGATAAGAAAATAGAGTTATTTTTTTTAAAAAGACTATAATATTATCTAACGTAAATAATGTGAATTAATTAATTAGATACCTAAATCAATTTAATTTTTGAATTAATATTAAAGGCCTAAGTTTTGCGTAAGCGCATGATAATGAATATATAAGTAAAGGACTTCCCCGCCCGACGCCCCAAAAGTAAAGTTTTACTATAATTAATATTTCTACAATTGTAAGAATATAAAATTAAATAGAAATGATGAGTTTGAGCAGATCTCCTTTTAAACATCGTCTTTAAAAATATCTCCGGGAACCTGTATGAACACTTAGTAGAAACGTTAGTGATGAACAAATAATTATGCAAATATAAATATGTAGGCATATATGTATATAAATGTAGATATAAAAATAATATTTTATTATATGGTGGGCTCGGATTAAGTTTTAGATACGCCATGACTATGAAGTGGTTGCTCAAATTTATCGGCCGTCCTAAATAGCCTTGCCAAGATACGAATCATAAAACTTTTGTGTTGTCGTGATAATATAAAGATTTGATCATCGCCCAAATCTATTTATTTTTTGTTAAGTATTTGTTTACGCAATGTCCGTCTTTTTATTTGTAGAGGCCTCAAAAACCAACGGAAATTTTTTCATTGGACAAGTCATGTAGTATCTTGTTCTTATCAGGGTAGTGAAAAATGTAAAGCTGTTAAAGGACAAAATCAGTCCGAAAGAAAAATGTAAAGCAGTTAAAGGACAAAATCAGTCCAAACAAATGCCCCAAAAACAGTGTTACAACAGTGGTGATCGAACAAATGGTGGAGTTCTCTGGAAGACACCAAATTGTCATCAGAAAAGTCATTATCTGTGCAAAAATAGTCCAACAAAGAACATGATAATGCAAAATTAGTTCAAAAATAAGCAAGCATTGTAATGACGGTGTACCTCAAAATTAAAAAGAAAAACGAGTAGGAAAATATAATCCAACAATGAATGGGGTAACCACACAGTTAGCCAAATGGCAATACGGATCAACATCAACACGGGTAGCAAGCAAGGCTCGCCAGAGATGGCGTTTTCCGACCAAATCTCAACCAAAATTTGGAAACAAGAACAAACCCAACAGATCTAAACAAGAAATAGAAAACAATAACCACAATCAACAGAGACATAGATAAAATAGATCTTCCACTACATATATATGATGAAAAAAATATCAAATCAGAGCAAAGGGGTTGAGAACATCTTTTCCACGGCGAGGGATACCTGAGTGACGCAACATTAAAAATGGGGTTGTCAGATCTTTGTTCTCCGGTGAGGCAGCAGTGTCATGGTGGTGGTGGCCGGAGATCGCCGGTCATCACCTCTGGCGAGCCAGCGACGGAGAAGAGGAACGGGGGAAGGAGGGAGAGAGGTGCGTGGGTGGTGGTTGCCTGTGGAATCCACCGGAGCTCCGGCGGTGGTGGGGCGGCAGAGAGAGGGTTGAGTTTTTTGAGAGAGAGAGATCTGATTTCTTGTGTGTGTAAATGCATGAGTGTGTGTGTGTATGCATTGTGTCACCCCTCCCCCCCCCCCCCCCCCTCCTTTTATAATAGAAATTGGACCCCTCTATTATCCAAAAAATAAAAGAATCTCTTATTATCCCTCTAATATTACTTAAGTCCATAAGTTATTACCTAATGAATTTTTCATCCTTTTAACCACCATATAAAGTGTTATGATTAAAAGGATAAAGGTCATGTGTTGTCACGTCAAATGTCATCTTTAATAAAGGTGACAAGACCCTGACTTGACCGAATTGTTACTCTGTGTATTTAAAACTAATTGATCCGACTTACCATTTACAGATTGTATTAAATAATGTACAAAAAATTGTGTAATATCGATATGTAGTTACAGAAAATATAAACAACAATAAAAATATAATTATCTTGAAAAAATCTATTATTTTATAAATAATTAAAATTGTAGTGTACGATAGTGTTATGTTGTGTACGTGTGCAAATGACCGTGAAAAATTTAAAAATGACAATAAATTGATAAAAATCCTAATATTTACGAAATCAAGGATAATTATCAATAAATTGTAAAAAGTTAAAATATGACAAAAAAAAAGATAAAAATCCTAAAATAAGGATAATTGTCAATAAATTGTTAAAAAAGTATTTTGTGCTCTTTAACGATCAAGAAGCCTGAAGACATTAATTTTAAGCACGAAGAGCCAAAATTGGGTGTCAACAGACACTATCTCTGATTAGATGAAGTTCTTAGCACAAGGTCCAACCCAAGATGCAAGAAGATTCAACACTTATAACATTAATGGATTCAAATTTTGAACTTTGTCTAGAGAACAAGGATTAAAAACTCAAAATAGTGGAGTTTTTCTTGTCTCTGGCACTTCTTGTGTTGCATGTCTATCTGCTATAATATGGGAAGTTGGAAAATATTATTGAGCTTAATTATTATGGCCGATTTAGGGTTGTTCTTTTCAAATGCCAGTGGGCTGACACTACTCGGAACAAAGGGTTCAAAATAGATATTTGGAAGTTTAATTGTGTCAACTTTTTCAAATTGATTCATACCAGTGATCGTGTGGATGATGCTCCATATATTGAAGCATCACAAGCAAATATGGTCCACTATGTTGTTGATGAAAATGATAAAGAATGGAGTGTGGATGTACATCTAAATTAAATCCAAGAGATTTGTTTGACATGAGAGAGGTTGTTGAAGAGGGTATATACGAGAATGATCCATACCAACAACAAGAATTTGGACAATTTTTTGATGTTGATTATGAGAATGTCCAAATTGCAATAGAGGAGCATATGACTGAATAGATATATATATCATTAATTTTTTTGGTTTCCTCTGTCACTTTCTTTTTCTCGCTTGATTAGTGTTTTTTCCAAAACTTACTATCTTTTGGCTAAGAAAGTTTTCTTTGTTCTTTATAGAATTTTTTTGATTGCTTTTTACTCGGTTTTGTCTATGATTTAGAAAGTGTATGATACATTGTTATATTGTGAATTTAATATGGTCAAACATTTCCTTGAAAGTTCACTTTTTTAACCATATTGATTTCTTACTTTGCCCTACTCTGATATCTGCAGTGAGACGTGGCTCATAGAGTGGTAAGGGTGGTGCTAGGGGAAGAGGTAGGAGAGCTCGTGGTGGTGGTTGCGGGGTTGCTCAGTTCGGGAGTGGACGTGGACAGTGTTATGCAATACCAGGGAGACCCGAGGTAGAGGCTCTGATACAGTCATTACAGGTATCATCCCTGTTTGCTACAAATCTGCTTCCGTGTTATTTGACCCTGTGTCTACATTCTCCTACGTGTCTACATATTTTGCTTCTAGTTTTGATGCTTCATGTGAACCCCTTACTATGCCTCGTCATGTTTCCGTCCGAGTGAAGTACATTTACAGGCAGCCAAAAGAATTGTGTGATACATCAAAGGAAGCATCACCTATGGAGTCAAGTTTCAGAAAAGTCAACCTATGGAGCTTATCCCAACCAAGCATGGGATAAGCTCATGCTAAAATTAATCTCAGAATTAGATATCCCTTATCTCTTGTACCAAACAAGCCCTAAGGGTGGGACAACTAATCCCAGAATAATTAATCCCGGGATAACTTATTTCCCAACCAAAAGATATTATTGATTGTATACGAATATACCAAAATTAATCAGATCCCATAAAGTAATCTTCATAGCTATATATCTAGAGAAGTAACAAGGCAACAATTTCTTTTTTCTATTGAAATGGAAAATATGATCTGACTATTTTATCTACATAATTCTCATTTACAAAAAATATCACATAAGAAACCTATATATATAGGAAGAAATTCTAACAAGGATTGTAAGAATGAAAGAATTTTGAACCCTTTCTACCACCATATTCATAATTTCTCATATGACAAGGAGATTCGGATACCCATATATGTACAAAAAAAATGTTTTTAGCTTTTTAGCATGGTAGCAGTTTCCGATGAAGGGATTCAATTGAATTTCCTTCAATGGAGTTGGCTCCACAAATGCTAATAGGGAGCGTCCAATCGTCATCAGTTTTGTTGGTAATGAAGATGGTTTCATAGACCAAGGAAGCAATGGCAGCACTGACGAATGTACCGAGCTAGTTGACCCAGTGGTTATTCCATGTCCAACTGACCATTGCTTGACCAAAGGGCGCAGCAGGGTTCATTGCTGCACCGAAAAGGGCACCACCAGATAAGATGTTGGAACCAACAATGAAACCAATTGCAATTGGGGCGATGATCACACATGAGTTACTTCTTTTGGGGTCAATAGTAGTTGCATAAAAAGTGTAAACAAGACCAAATGTCGTCACTATCTCAAAAAAAACTGCATTGCGTGGTGTTGGAGGGAATGGCGATACTTCCCCAACAACAACACAATACTTGAGGAGCAAGCAAGCCACGATAGAACCAAGCAATTGCGCAATCCAATACAAAACACTCCTACATAAGGTGATGTGCCCTCCGACAAAGGCACCAAACGTGATAGCAGGGTTTAAATGACCACCAGATATGTTTGTGGCCACTAAAACTACTACAACAAGAACAAATGCATGATTTATCGCAGTCGCAATCAGCCCGGTTTGCAAGGTTGATTCACCGCTCGTCAACTTGGATGTTGCAGCAAAGCCTTCAGCGGCAAAAATATAAATAAGCATGGAAATGAATTCCGCAAAGGCAGACTTGAGGGTATCAGGATGGGTAGCTTCTTTCAGATTTCCAATGACAATTGGCATTTTTGTTTCTCTGGATGAATGAAAATTAATGTTTATGAGTTATTAGCTGCAACTTAGTACTCAATTTCGTTTTAGTTCTTGTTGCTTTCTTTCTAAATAGCTAGGCCTCTTTATGGATATATATATAAGAGGATGAATGAACAATTGGAAACAACCTTCACATTTTCTAAGACAACACTCCATTGCTGGCAAATAAAATAATAAAGGCAACATTATAATATGGTAATCTATATGCTGCACATTACACGTGCTTTTAAAAAATAATGCATTTTGAAATCTATAGTGACCAACTACTACATCATTAAACTAATGCTGCACATGCATATCAGTATACTATACTATATATTTTGGGTTTGCATGCTACTGAAGGGAAGAAGTTGAGCATTTCATGCAATATCGTGGAATTTACCTATCATTTATGTGAGAAAGATTCAATCTCCTCTCTGCATCATGAGCTCCCTAGGGAGGCAAATGGGCTGCTAAGTTTCTTTTGTTGCCAATATTGAAAATGCATCTGTATAGGCTCCATGCCCCACTCTAACTTCCTTTCCTTTAAGATTGCTTTGTCAATGTGGTTTTTGTAGATTCGATGTAAGGCTAATAGGAGAACATATTCGTAGTTTTGATGATTGACAAATTGAACTATGATACATTGTTTGTCATCATCAAAAAGGGGGAAATTGTTCGGAAATAGGAGAACATGTTTGTAGTTTTGATGATTGACAAAGTAAAACTGGATCGCTACTTATTGTCTTATGTATCCTCCATCAAGTGAAACAGGTCCCCATCCAGACGTGGTGTGAATGCACAAGGTCAGCTTGTATAAATATGGAATATTGGAGTATAGAAGGAAAAAACATAAAAAGAAGAAAAATAAAGATGCAAAGAAGGAAAGAAACAGAGGAGCAAAGAAGGTAATAAATAAGGAGCAAAGAAGGAAAAGAGCAAAAGAAGGAAAGAAATAAAGAGTAGAGAACACATGAAATAAAGAGTAAAGAAGCAAAGAAATAGAGTCTAAAGAGAAGTCAAAGTTTCCTTAATTATAGGATGCAATCCCCTTATGAGGAAGGAAATCACACATTTCCTCCCAGTTCTATTTGAAGTAAAAGTCTTAGTCCATGATAATCTAGGCATGACAAATCTCCAACATATATATGACATGAATACCATTGAGAGTGCACCTATTGCATATTTACGAAATTTATCATCTTGAGAGCAATAGCCATTAGGATCAAAACTGCAGGACTTTGGTACGGCAACACAGGAATATGGTTGACTGGTTGTGTTCAAATTTGTACTATTTTTATTTATAATAAGTCATCACCATTAGGTTGTGAGCCTAAGGTGTGGGGGATTTGTCTTGACCCCTACCATGTAATATTTATAAGTTAAGAACTTACAATGATTAGAGGGGGACATGGAACCTTGCCTCTAGTCTACAAAAGTTAGATTGGCTAAGCAATCTAAGGAAGGAGGTAGCCTGTACATAATTCTGTCCTAACAAAGACAAGTAATTAGCTAACAAAAAATTTTCATTTTTCAAATATCCTCCTAAAGGTAGGTAGTTTGCCACTTATCAAGTTGAAGTAGGCCATTTACTTCTCTAGGGAGATCCTGAGGTGAAAGATATAAGGCCTTGTTCCCAGTTGTAGTGTCCATCTTTGCCAAAAAATCGTCAACTTGATTAGCCTCTCCATAGCAATGAATTAAAAGTGCTTCGACACCACTTAAAGAGTAAGAGGTAGCTTTCACAATGTGCTTGAGTTTCAAGTTATAAGAGTCTTCCTTGATCAACATATTAGTAATTATCTGTGATTCTACTCAATATGAATTCTTGTATTACCCTTCTGCACATACCAGTTAATCCCAAATTTTGCCCCCAACAGTTCAGCGTGGTTATTGCTGAAGCATTCAACAGGAACTGAGAAAGCCATCATGAAATCACCCTTCTCATCTCTTACTATGCCACCAACGCCACCTTTACCAGTGTTATCTGTGTAGTTCCCGTCAGTATTAACCTTAATCAAATCGTTTTTAGGAGCTTTCCAAGTAACTGGTAGACATCTCACCATTGGGCTGAACGTTTCTATCTTATCACAAGTGTTAATTCAAGTGCCATCAATCATTGTATTCGGAAAAGAGACACTGATAACAGCTTTGAAATTCCAAATACTTTGTTTGACCATTTGATAGTGTGAAGCTTTTTTGTCATCACCATACCGGCATCCAGCCCAACATTTCCATATTTCCCAACATGCCACCACTGGAATAGTATACAAAAGAATTTTATGAATCCTGTTTTTAGGATTAGAATTCCACCACTTTTGAAGAATGGCGTTTAGAGGTATACAGTGATGGGCTATCCCCAGTGGTGTACCGAGAGTGTTCTACAGATGCATAGTAATTTCCCCTTCCACAAAGGTGTGTTGGATGGAATCATTTTTAGGAATAATGCAACATATGTAAAGTCTATAGATTGAATATTGAAGTTTCATCAGTTAAAGACTGGAGTTATTAGTTTTTTTGAGTTCATCAGTAGGAATAAATTCATGAGTTATTTTATGTGATGTTTGGGTAGTTAAAGGCTAGAGTTATTAGTCTTTGTTGAGTTTGTAGTAGGAGAGTTATTGACTTGTAACTATTCTTATTGTTGTAGTGTGATTGTGGCAGTGTGTCTTTGTAACAAGAAGTGGGTTTGACTTCTTATATATGAGGCGTTGTAAAAATAAGAGAGTTTATCTTCTTGAAGAGTTATTAGAACAGTTAGAGTTAACTGGTGAGTTGAGGTACTAGAGTTAGTCCCTTAGATTATAGAGTTGAAACCTGAAACCACTCGTTGAAGTTAGTGGAGTTTGGTTGAAAATCCTACACACTGTATGTCGTGATTTTTACTTCCTTGAGTAAGAAGGTTTCCCATGGTACATCGTTGTGTTCTCTAAAATTTTATTTTGCACTTCGTTTCAATAGCCGAAGTTGGTTCACCTACCTAAGTTGCACTTTGTTTCAGTAGTTGAACCTAGTTCCCTTAACTCAAATCTATTGTACTGTATTGAGTTGGTTCATGGGTACCAAGTATTTCAGCTGGTAACATTGTGTATTCTTTACTTTATCGTTTTAGACGAATTTAAGGAACCTAGTTCCTAAAGATCAGCAGTTGGTGCTATCTTCTTTCAGGATCCATGTCCCACTCTAATCATTGTAAGTTTTATTTAATCTAACATGGTAGGGGTCAAGCCAAATTCTTCGCACCTTAAGTTACAACCTAATGGTGAAAATTCTGGCTCCGCCATTAATTCAAACTCCAAGAATTATTCTTGTAGCGTTCCACAAGCCCGATCAAATTTCTTTTGACGCAAAAACTCCATTTGTAGCCAAGAATAGTCATGGAGAATTGAGAAGGGACCAACTTATAACATCCTCTCTCTCTCTCTCTTACTTCTCTCTAACATTACTAAGGGTGAATCAAATCAACATATCGCACATTGTTGGACCTTTTTTAGCCCCGATTGGCCTGTAATGAATATGAAATACATACTCACACCAAACAACACGTTTTAGAACATGCTGATTGAGCAGGCACATTTTTCTCTCTCAATGCTTAGTATTGACCTCTTTGGCAAACACACAAACGATCCTCCGGATAAAATAATAGACCGTTGGCCATGTCAGATCCAGCCAACAATACTGAGACAACTCAGCACAACCCACCTCCTCTCTCTCAAAAACCAACAGACAACCAAAATCAGTCTGCGGATACTTTATCTCCATCACCGACAAACACCAGCTCTCTCACCGGACCTTCGACCGATAATTGCAATTCTATTCCAAATCTTGAAGAAGGGTTAAGCCTTGACAAATATGGGATTTTTAATCTTGTAACTAGCTGCACTTATATTCTGCAAGCTCTAAGAGATGCCATAGCTACCAAAATTAAATCCAATCAGCAAAACTTCAAAACCCCTCCCGTACATGCAACAGAGCAAAGGGGGGAAATACATCACAATAAGGATTTTATTCACAAGCAAACCACTTCCAACCCCAAGGTCTCATCTAATTTTGATCGTTCTCCCAAAACTAAAACTGTCCTGAGTCATCCAAACCCAGAATCTCAACCTACCATCATCTTGACTAACAACAACAACAAGACAGATATGAGTACTTCTATAGAAGTCAAAAATCCCAATACCCAAAACCAATCTAAAAATGCTCCCAGTAAATCCAAATCCCATATTCTTTCAAAACCCACATTTGCTACTGCCACTCAAGAAACATTGGCCACTAAAAATGCAAATGCCACTGACATTAGTATCAAACATGGCACACATTTAGGTAAGCCAGTGGTTTTCTTTAATGCTGAAGATTACTTTGTTAATCTTGAAAATGATTGTAACTACACTATTGTTGGGAAATTCATCAAGGGTATGCCCAATATGGAAGAGCTAAGAAAGTTGTTTGTTTTGAAAGGTTCTGTCAAGATTGCATACTATGACTATAGAACTGTTTATATTGACTTTGCCGATGAAACTGATTTCAATCACATATATTTCAAACCATTTATACACATTGGGGAATATACTATGAAAGGTCTAAAATGGACACCGGACTTTAAGCCCGAGCAACAAACATCCATTGTTCCAGTTTGGATACTCATACATAAATTGCCATGGCATTTATTTCGATAGGATGTTATATCCAGGATGGTTCAATCTATAGGAAATGTTGTTGGCCCTGATCAGGCCACTTATTCAAAGTCAAGAGGTAATGTGGCAAAAGTTAAAGTTGAAATTGATCTTCTTCGACACAAACAAGACAACATATGGTTGGGATTTCAAAGGTTAGATGGTACGAAAGATGGCCAGTGGCTAAAGGTTGAAAATGAAGGATCACCTTCGTACTGTCATTACTGCAAGATGCAAGGACATGAAGAAAAACATTGTGGAAATAAAGAAGCGGGTATGGAGGCAAAAAAGAAGGAAATGGAGGCAGCAGAGGAAAACAAGAAGATGACATGGGAAACGAGGCCATCCAAAAAAATGATGAGGGCTCCAGGAAGTCAATAGAAAGAGATCAAATAGAAAAAATAGGGGAATTAGCATCAATGAGCCGGATACCTCCAACCCTCAACAGAAACTAATGGTCACAGTCCCTGGAAAAGGAAAGCAAGTAGAAGATAATGAAAATAATGGACCTTCTCATGGAAATCTGGCAGCTTACAAACAAACAAAAAATAAACACCACGCTTTAACATCTACCTCAATGAAACAGGGAAACATAAAAAAGGAATCCATAGAAGATGACAATATGAGGGATGAGCAAGAATTCCAACAATTAAGGAGGACACAAAGGAGGAACAGAAAACAGAAAAAAGTCTGCTGGGAAGATAAAGTTGTGAAAGAAACAAACAAAATGTAGATTACTATCCCTGGGATACAGAATCAGGCTACCAACAGACAGTCTCAAACAAATGATCAGAACCATAACAGATTCTCCTCAATTGATAAAACCAAGATTGATAATAAAAATAATGTGAATGTATCCTCATCTGATCATGAAGAGAATGATAATGAACGCACTGGCAATGGTCAGGAAGAGACTAGTAGTGGTCAAGAGGACAATACATATGAGCAAACTGAAGATGATTTTACTACCAAGGAAGAAGGTAGTGGAGATACTAGTGCTAATGATTATGAAAGTATAGAAGGGGGAAACAATGAAGGGGAGCCTTGGAGTAACTGGTAAAGTTGCTGCCATGTGACCAGGAGGTCACAGGTTCAAGTCTTGGAAATAGCCTCTGGCAGAAATGCAAGGTAAGGCTTCGTACAATACACCCTTGTGGTGGAGCCCTTCCCCGGACACCGCGCATAGCGGTAGCTTTAGTGCACCGGGCTGCCCTTTTTTTTTAAAAGGGGAAACAGTGGAAGTGATGATGAAGCAGAAAAATTGATACAAAATTTCAACAATACCAACTCTAAGGAAGAAGTTGAACAGACCTTCCATGAACTTACAGATAATATAAATCTCTCACCAAGAGGCAAACACACTAGAGGAGTCAAAACTAGTAGAGGCAGAAGGGGAGGAATCGACACTCAATCCACTGTGACTAGATCATAGGCAAAAATCAATAACTCATCATAATTTTTTATTATCAAGTCACTCATATGGAATATGAGAAGAAGACATAGCATAGCGTTTATGGCTTTGATGGAATCTTTCTGTACACGATCAAAGCTTGACAGATTCAAAAGATGGTTGGTATACCAGTTTGCTTATTCCAACTACAACAACAAAATCTGGATTTTTCTCGATCACCAATATGGTTGCTCCATCATCCAAGATACTGAACAACATGTCACTTGTAGCTTTAATGATCAGAGTGATACTATCTTTGTTACAGCAGTGTATGTAAAATGCAAACAACAACAAATGGAGGAGCTATGGAATGATCTTAGAAGTATGGCCAGTATCATTAACCTTCCTTGGTTGATTGCAGGAGACTTCTGTTATTTCCTGCAATCAAAAACTAGAAAATTGACAGTTCTAAGCCCACAGTAAACTGTGTTTCCTTAAAAAATTTAATCTTCTCACAATTGCCCAAGATTTGGATTAATTCCTCCCAGTGAACTTAACAAATGGAGTAAATCACACTTAATTTGAATTTTTTGAAAGAAGAAGAGAGTTTTTAACTTAGTAAAATAGTATGTTTTTCGTATCCTTCATCTGAGGAAAAAGATAACTATTTATAGCCCAAAAGGTAATGCTTCAGAAAGGAAGCAATGGTTCGCGAAAAGTCACAACTTTTTGCTATGTCACCTGACCTGAGGACCCCATCTGCGATCGTAGATGGCCCACATGTGGCCGCAGGTTGCATTTTTTCAAAAATAGAAACTTTCGTCATAACCTGCGCTGGCATCTGTGGCCGCAGATGGCCAAGTGCTTGCATAGGTCCCCATTTTGTTTCCAACCAGTACCTTGAAGGGTTGCGTCCCTTCGAAGTTTGTTGTGACATGCTTGGGTGCATCCACAACGGGAGAAAATTTTCCTTATCGGATTTTTGGATTAAAATCTCACTAATTTTGTCTAAAAAGATAATCTTTCGATCGATCATTTTTAAATCCAAATCCGAGACCGAGCCAAGAGAGCAATGACGACGACGACGTGAGACTTGTCTTTTTCTTGCCTTTCTTCTTGCTTCACTATCCACATGAAGGAGTGCTTCTAAATTTAAGCACAAGGATGTTCCTTTCCCATCAATGTGGGAGAAACACTCCTTTTATAAAGTGAACACCCATTTCACTTTTTCCTCCATTTTCCATTCACTTTCATTACCAAAACCCAATAATCCCCCACATGAATGGGGAATGACTATTTTATATGAAAAACTGTGTGATCTACAAATAAGGATCAATCATCTGGGAAAGTAGGTTTCCCCTTGAACTTTCCATAGTGAACATACATCGGGTATCCTTTGTCAATCGATAGATTTGATATCCTTGAACCGTCGAGCTTTCAAGTATACCTAGGAAACATATGTAACACAATTAACCCTTAACCATTTTTGGTTCTCATTGTTTTATTCGTTTCAGCCATGAACACCGCCTGGTTTCATGAGTGCGTAGAGAATTGACCTTACTCTAATTCTCCTTGAAGCGGCTTAGACTTCACACTCACATAGGTGATTCCTAAATGTTTAATCTTGTCACGACCTGAGATAGGCCCTAGCTGTGACGGGCCTCCTAGACCAATGAAGGCCCGGGAAGACCCCTTAACATAACATCAATAGCATAGTAAAACATAAAGTGCGGAAATAGGCCCATAATTATGAAGTTTAACTTCGAACAAAATTTTAAACATTCGGTCTTGAAAACATAATGGAAACATTTACCAATACTAGTCTACGAAGTCTCTAATAATATGAATGAAAACCTAAGCTGGAACATGGCCCCAAAATACCATAAACCACAATTAAATGTCTAAAGAGAACATAACAAGATGCCTTTCAGAAGATGGATGACTCACCACTCTTAACTCGCTGCCCTGGGAAGATCCTAGTGCTGCACAGAATCATGAAAAAGTTCCTCCTAACCTACATCATGAAAAGATGAAGCTTCCGGGGACGGTCAGTACGGCGAGTACTGGTATGAAACCCAAGGGAGAGGGAATAGAATATTTTATAAGGCAAAATCATAAGATACATAATGTAAAACACAAGTGTAAGAAATCATGAAATAAACTCTTAAGTAATAAAACATAAACTTCCTTTAAATTCTTACTTTATAGAATATGTAGTTTCACCGACCTTAGTCAACCCACGGGCTGAAATGGGTTCGGTATTCTCCCAACCAGCCGGACCCCAATCCATGTTTGCCGCATGAATTGAGATGAACATAGTATAGCCATCATAACGTACCGCCCTCATTGAGGTGCATGTCAAGGTCATCCCATTTGGGATTAAACAACCCCTATGTCAGCAAACATAGGTTTTCGGCGTTGGTCACAAGGACTTACACCTTCTCGGTGAACTACATAATCCCCCAATACGCCCCATTAAAACAACTTTCATAAATCTTTATCCGTGGAGTATTTCATTAAGGCATTTACATTTTTGGTACCGTTATACAAAGACTTGCAAGTCATCCATCTTATGCCAAACCATTATTGTAAAACATTATAGATTCCAAATTCCGTCTTTACATTCATAACATAGTCGTAATAGGATTTTCATATAGTCATTAAACCTTTCACCTTCTCATAACCTACATTGCTCAAAAGACAAAATAAACACCATAATTCCCATTGAAAAACAAGCTTTTAAAAAGGGTTGATGATCATAATTTTCATCATTCATAGCATTTAGCATTTCAAATCCATATAAAGAAATTCACCCTTTTTCAAATAATATGTTCAAGCCTCAAAACCCTCTACTAATGATTAGAAAACAATTCATAACAAGAGGAAAATCAATATTTAAGCTTTTCACAAATGAAGTCCTAAACCCTAGTTTCAAACCATTGATATAATATACATAAATACTAAAAGAATCAACACTTTGCAATTATAGTTGAAATAGGGAGTGTTCAACATGCCTTTTTGACAGAAGGAATTTGAGAAAGCTTGAATTCTTAGTCTTGAAGCTTGAACCCTAGCTTGAAATCTATATGAAGACTTACATGACTTGGATTCATCCCACATACCCTTGATGACGAATTTGGTGAGAAAACATTGAGAAGAAACTATAATTTTTAACCCTTCTTGAAACTTTAGGATTGGGAGTTTGGGGTTTTGGGAGAGAAGAGAAATTAGGGATTTGAGATGATTCTCATAGTTTAGGGCAATTTTGGCGATTAAAAATGGATTGGGGAAGTTACATGGGGTGAAATGACTAGTTTTCTCTTGATTTAATAAGAGAAAAATGTATTTTTACGTTAGGCTCCGGGCCGTGCAGCCCAACGCGGGGATTTTCAGTGATTTTCCACTCACCAGCTCCGCCCCGCACTGCCCAACGCTCACCTGAGATAGCGCCTCACTAAAATGCACATAACCTTTTACTCCGGACTCAGATTGACGAACGATCAGTTGCGTTGGAAAGAAGACTCGAAGACTTTAAATTTAGTGGGAAAGAAGACTCGAAGACTTTAAATTTGGTGGGTATTGAGCTACAAAACTCTTCATATTTTAGGAGTAATTCTCATTTGAAGTTGACCCTAATAGAAACTTATACGAAAACTTAATCGGTAGCAGGACGTTCAACTCATCTTTGTTCTACGCGTTTCCTATGACCTTAATTTGCATCCAAAAAACTTAACACACTAGATAATTGATATTAACACTTATTAAATAGAAATCATTTGCTTTAAGTATATATACGTATGAAGAACGGTTCAAATTCTAGCTCGAAAGTGTGGGGTGTCAAAATATCTCCCCCTTAGGATCATTCGTCCTTGAATGATCGATAGGAAATTATTGAAGTTCTATATGTACGGACATAAGGGATGAAAGGCTACATCAAGACTTTACTTCTATCTCACATACATCAAGAGGAGCTTTATGACAACACCAAGCAATTGGGTTAGCACGAATCATGAGATACCGACAACTTAACATAGACATGCTCTTGGACATGAGTTCTATGGAACTTGATCGTAGTGACGTAAGGCATGAATCCCATGGAATCATAACCACGGATTAAGAAGGATATATAACAAGAAATATGTTCGTGCTGCACATAGGGATGCGAATATTTCCACCTCAAATGATATAACTAAAAGCTCATAATCTTAGCAACCCTTCTCGACTATGTTCTCCTTTGAATACCACACTTCATCAATTCCATATTAAAATATCCTCTGCAACACATAATTTCCATAGCCTGAGTCTAACTTCATATTGTTCCCATTTTCAAGCCTAACTGAGAGTCACAAGGTCCTACATATAGTGTAATCATACTGCTCTAGGTTTTGAAAATTTCTTTTATAATTTATATCTCTCTCCAAACTTTTGCCCCCGAGAATACTACTCCATATTATCATTACAATAAACCAACCTCAAACTTTTATGAAGGTGTACTAGCCACAAAAATAATGGCCTGCATAGATGCAAATAACAACATTCAAGCCTATCATCACTACATCCCCTTTATGGACTTCCACACCTAAAACCAACATCTTTAATCACTTTCACAAGGATTTCCCCTATATACCCCCTTTCTAACCATTTCACTTAACAAAAGCTCATCTCCTAATTCCCCTTTCACCTATAACCTTAGCTCGAGTTGTCACACCATAATTTTCACAACAATAAACATCTACTCTCTTATCTTAAAACATTACTATGCTGCCAGCACCACTATCCTCCTAACATAAGGAAGGTCACTGAGGAACTAAAGTACGAGCATCAGGAATAGGAGTGATACTACTCAATTATGACTCATACGTGTCGCACTACTCAAGATAGGCCCTGTGAAAGAAGACACAATACAAAAGGAACGAAGTGCTTCATATATCAAACACATAGATCATGAATAGAGGGTCGTCCCAACATGAACACAATCCTATCATAATATGAATTTGTAGGATTTGGCATACTAAGAAACATGAGTGCCTATAACAAGAGTTGTATAACATAAGACTAGAATTTCATAAATTTAAGGAATATGACTAAGCTCGCTGCTTGAAGTTATTGCCTTTTATTCAGGGAACTAAGAATGGTCATGAGTTCGCATAAAAAGTGTGGAGTTGATAACATATGGAAAGTATAGTTTCTTAGAACTGAGCATAACGTGAGACATGTGTTCATGGATCATGAGCATTGTAACATAGAACTTATATCCCTAGAATCTTAGAGAAAAATTTGGATTGCTGAGAGACACCATTACTTCCAATCCTAGGAACAGAGTAGGGATATGGGTTTAAATAGAGAATTCAGATCTCAGTCATAAGCATGGCTAGGAGACATAATACATGGATAGGGGGGTCGTCTTAGGCTGAAAAATGTGAGGAATATACTAGATAAGAATGAATCGCTAAGGCATACATCATTACTCTTTTCTGAAACTCATCATCACTAGAAATATCAAGACTCACCCTGGTCAACACCTCATCCTCTCCCCCTTAGCTCAAATACCATTATCCTAGGTCTGCGGACCTATTCACTACATAAAGCTATATGTACAACACTCAGCACGATGGGGTATAACTACGCATGTGAATGGTAACCTCGCCCAAATAAACTATTATAGGAAATATACTAACTTCTTGCTATAACATTCCTTTCAAGGGTACTACCCTAAACATCCTCTATCCCCCAATGTCATCATTATATTCTAAGCAATTATTTAGCATGTTTATCACCTAATTAACTTTAATAAATCAAGAGGCATACCCAAAACCATTATGTGTTATTTGTGAGTCCTATTTGTTTTGTTTGACGTAAACCCCGAGTCTAATTAGGAAGCCTAAGATTTTCTCTGCGTCTAGATCTTTATCCAAAAGAGGTCGTCCAACGACTCTTGGACATTTAGTTGGGACGGGTAGACATCTTTAGAGGACGCTAGTTTTATCGCTTTCTTTAGAACGCCTTTAAGATTAATAATCAAATTAGGTGGGATGGGTAGATAGTAAGACATGATGGAAGTTGACCCGAGCAGAATCTGATAATGCGATATGTGACATTGTCATCCGTTAATAAGCCGAGCGCTGATCCGAATAAGATAAAATTAACCCTTGTCCAAACCTTTTAAAAATTCAATTATATTTTACTCTTTGCATGTCCCTTTTGCTTTGGGGTAGTCTAGGTTTACTTCCTAAATAAAAAAAAATCTTTTTATATAAATTGTGTCTCTTCTGTCTTCTTGCTTATATGATTTATCTTTACGCATTTTACTATGTTATCACTTAGATAATTGCTAAAAATTAAGCTGTATGTTTGAACACTTAGTTATTATTACGCTAATAAAAATAATTGACCCTTGTTTATCACATAAGATCTCCACGTAATATATGAGTTTGGCCGGGACCTACATTTGTGAACCTCGAAAAGTGCCTAACACCTTCCTTTTGAGGTAACTTGAATCCTTACCCAAATTTCTGGTGACGTAAACTAATTAAATAGTTTTTAATTAGTTTAAAATGGTGTCCTAACGCACCTTAATTCGTTAGGTGGCGACTCTTCACTCTAATTAATCCTAAATAGAGTTGTCACGTCGAATCCCACTTTTCGCGAGAAAAATGGGGTGCGACAGCATGATGACTTTGCTGGGGATACTTAGGTTCTAACCATTACGAATTTATATATTATGTGGGATTTTCATTTTTAATTGTTTTTCTTGGATTGCTTTGACTTTTTCTGACTGTGCATGTTAATTTCTTTTGCGTTATCAGTTTTCTTAAATAATTATTTTGATACTTTTAATTTATTTTTAGAAATTATGTTAATCCTCTTCCCTTTCCTTATCTCGTTTGTTGTTTCATGTCCCTCTACTCTCCTTTTCCCATTTAATTGTTTACTTGTTTTTTTTTTAGTTATGCATTTGTTAATTTTATCTAGTTTTATTAATTTTTTTAATATATATATTGATCAACATGTTACTGCTTTCTACTAATGTGCTATGTATTATTGCTTTATATATGACTGACATTTCGTTCATATCTTCCTCCACTTGGAACCTCTTCTTTTTTTTTGTTAAGAACGGTTCCGTGGTTGTACGGACGTTCATTTTTCTAAAATACCTTATAGGAATGTCTCGTGAATCGGTTGATCAGTGGTGCGTCGACAGTCATGAGCTTTCCCACTCTCAAGTTGTCCGCTTGAGGGAACCATGTCAAAAACCACTCTTATTCTTAGATCTTGTCCATCTATTCCTTTACGAAGGAATAGACATCTTAAAACCTAGGATACTTTGTTAAGAAAACCATGCCCTAAGTTCTAAGAGATAAATATGTCTAAATGTTGTCATTTGCTCTTTAGGGGTAGGGTAGGCTAACCTTTTTGTTCTCCAGGTTCAATGGCACCACCTACATCATATCCAAGGTTCAGTATGGTTTGGTGCATGCCAAAGCAGATGGAGTCATGGTGGCTAGACTTGGGTTTAGAAGGACAGTCTGCGGTAAGAAAGGTATTGGGGAGCTTGCCATCTCTGAAGCATGTTAGCCCATGCAGGGAACTTCTTGAGGCTGCTACTGTATTTTGGGATGAAAAAAGGTCTGTATTCAGGTTCGGCGACGTTGAGATGACCCTACTGCTTGAGGAAATCGGAGGATATGTCGAAGATATGTATTTGTTGCAAAAAAATAGTTGGCCTAAGGCTGAGGTCATCATTCCAAAAAGTGTCACCTTAGAAGAGGTTCGAGAGAAGTTAGGACTTCAAGGCAGCATAATGGTGTCATATGTGATGAAATCCAATATTCCTAGAAGTCATCTGTTTGAAAATTTTGGACACCATCATAGTCGGCAAGCGTATGAAGCAGAGAGTCCTGATCCTAAGTCATGAGAAAGTAAGAGGGCTTTTGCATTTATCATCTACTTCTTGGGAATGGTGGGATTCCCAAATGGAGCGTACGAAGTCATACATACCCGCTTAATTACGGTGGCTGATGCTTTGTGTAATGGGATAAACAAGGGTCCGTACACGATTGTACCTATGATTCTGGCTGACATCTATCGGGCCCTGGGTTGTTGCAAGAATGGGGCCAGACGATTTGAAGGATGTAATTTATTGTTGTAGTTATGGCTGATCGAACACCTTTAAAAGGTGAATGGGTTGAAAAGAATGCGTACACCAACTGGGACTGATAATATTAATGCACATCAATTTTGAGTTACCATGGGGGGTCGTGAGAATCAAACGACAAAATGAGGTAGAAAAATGGGGACAGATGTTGAGCGCTTTGACTGAAGATTCTGTTCAATGGATGTTTGACTGGGTTCCAAGTACGAACTTTGTGATATACAATCAGCATCAAGTCTACTTGATTTTGATGGGACTTCATGGCCTTCAGCCATACACTCCTGCAAGAGTAATGAGGCAAACGGGTATGAAATAAGTAATACCAAAGGTAACCAACATGGATGAACATCGGGTGGATTATCAAAATGACAGAATTTCGCATGCTACTGATATTGCCAAAACTTGGGGCAAGAAGACTTTTCTAGACAAGAAGAGTATCGAATCGGACAGATATCAAGCAGGTTATGTAGTAGTCTGTATTGAATGGTTGCACGCTGACTTGAAAAACAACGTGACTTCAAGCGTTAAAAGGGAAAAACAGGTTAATGACAAAGAAGCTGAGGCGCAAGTCTTATACCATAGGTTTAAGAAAAAGGCTTTAGAATCAGAGACACGACATCACCAATTACATGATGATAATGCAAAAGAGATTGCAGAAATGGGCAAAGAGCTAGAATTTTTGAGGCAACGTGCTCTAAGTGTAGAAGAAAAAGTGCAAGAATTTCGTGATGAGTTTGATCGACAACGCAAAAAGTGTCTTAGCATGGGAAATCAGGGAGGAACGTTGGCACTATCATATCTCCTGACTGGCCGCCATCGCTTTGACAAAGCTTTAGAGGCCTACAAAAAAGAAGACAAAGAAGAAGACGTTTTCAGAATTTAGTTTATTTCTTCAATATTTTTTTGTATTTTTCACTTTTTGAGACAATTTAGTTTAATGAATTTTCAATTTTATTGGGGTTTATTTTATGAGCAAATGACATTATTTTACGATACATTTATCTCTCAAACAACGATAGGCCCACCTCTGGCTCAAAAGAGGCACCCAAAATAGGAAACGTCGAACAATGTGTCTATTGTGTGTTGTTTTTATTATTCTCCTTATGCCACTAACGCACTAATTTTTTATCTTATTGTTTTGTTGTTTTTCCCTCACTCAAAGGTTGATTTGTGCACTCTGGCCTATCACACACGGTCAAAAGGGGATCTTCCTCCTCCTCTTCCTCTCACAAGTTTGAAAGATAAAGAGAAAATGGGAGATAACAATAGCGCTACAGACAAAAACACAAAAGGAGAAAGTGTCATGGGACAAAATGAAATTATCCTAAGAATGAGACAACAGATTCTCGAACTACAAGGGGAATTAGCGCAAGTGCGTAACTTGGCCAACTTCTCTGTTACCCTTAATACCCCTCTCGAACCACAAGTCAACGATCATACTGGTGCAAAATCTCAAACCTCCACCCCAAGCCATCAATTTCCCTCAGCTCAAAATATCCAAAATCTTCCTCTTTCTCAAAATATCCTAAACATTCCTCCTCCTCAAAACTTCCAAAACCTTCCTACTCCTCAAAATATCCAAAATCTTCCTCCTCCTCAAAACATCCAAAACCTCCCTCTTTCTCAAAATACCCATAATACTC
This sequence comes from Capsicum rhomboideum, assembly GCA_031232105.1. Taxonomy (NCBI): domain Eukaryota; kingdom Viridiplantae; phylum Streptophyta; class Magnoliopsida; order Solanales; family Solanaceae; genus Capsicum; species Capsicum rhomboideum. Next base: position 158,873,505 of record CP124714.1, read on the forward strand.
CAAATCCCATATATCCTACTCAGCATGTCTAAAATACTAAATATCCAACTTATTTACATACGTCTTTCACTAATGTATCCTACAACCAAGAATCTGGTAGCCACTCTTTGAACCCCATCTATGTCGAAACAAACCCATTCACCTATCCCCAGTATGCGCCCGATCCTTCCAAAAAAGACCCCATGATGCAATCCGTGGTTGAGAAGCTGAAGCAACTTGAGGGAAGCAAAGGATCAAGGGGGCTCAGTTATGAGGATTTATGTGTACACCCTGATGTGGAGTTACCGGAGGGGTACAAACCTCCAAAGTTTGAATTGTATAATGGGATTGGAGATCCCAAGGCGCATTTGCGTATGTATTGTGATAAGCTGGCTGGAGTCGGGAGAGACGAGAAGATAAGAATGAAAATATTCATGAGAAGTCTCACTGGAGAAGCCTTAACATTGTATATTGAGCAGGATGCAAGGAAGTGGAAAGGACGAATCGATATGGCATCAAATTTTATGGAAAGGTTCGGGTTCAACATTGACAATGCTCCCAACTGGTTCTATATGCAGACTTTGAAGAAAAAGCCCAATGAGTCATTTAGGGACTATGCTATAAGATGGAGGTCTGAGGCTGCAAGAGCTCGACCCCCGATTGAAGAATCTTAAATGAAGGAGTACTTTATTCGCACGGAGGAGCCATAATATCTTGAGAAAATGATAACCGTCGTGGATAACAGTTTTGCCAAAATCATCAAGGTAGGTGAAATGCTTGAGAAGGGTCTTAAGAACGAAAGCATTATCAATCTGGAAGATTTACAGGCTGCCAACAAGGCTTTGCAGTCTGGAGAAATTGCTGAGAACAAGAAGAAAAAAGAGGTAGGTACAGTGATGGTAGCACTGCCTTCAAAAATTATGCCCAATTACCAAACTCCTATTACAACTCCACCTCCCTATCCACATTCTCCAATGCCATACCCGACATCTCCTTACCAAATGCAAACTCCAATGCCATATCAGACCCCGTTGTACCAAGCACCTAACCCATATCCACTACATCCACATTTCCAAAGCCTTGCTTACCCCGTGTATAATGCCCAACCCGCTTATGTCCAAACACCCCAGCCTTCTCCCCAATAAAATCAAAGACCCAGAGCCAATTTCCAGAAAAAACAATACACCTCCTTAGCCGAACCAATAGCTCGATTGTACGAGAGACTCAAAGAAGCAGGCCTCATCATAACCATTGCTGTTGTACCAGTTAATACTCAATTTTAACGATACCAACCCAACCAAGCGTGCGCCTACCACTCGGGGATGAAGGGACATACTATAGAGGCGTGTTTTGCCTTAAAAAATAAAATCCAGAAGTTGATTGATACCAAGGTCATTCAGTTAAAAGATCCAGTGTCGAACGTCACCAACAATCCGCTTCCAGATCATCAAGTAAACATGTTCGAAGTTGATGAATTGGTAGACCTGGAAAATTCTATCTGGTTCATCGAAAAGGAAAATGGTACACCCATCAGCACCCCAAAACGGGCACCGTTTGAGGTTGAAGTAGCAAGGCCCAAGACTCCATTCACATTCATCGGAGCCTCCCCAACTGCTTACAACTCCCATGTAGTTCCTTGGAATTATGAGCAGAACCCTCCAGGAAAAGCAAGAGTGGCTGAAGCAGACGTCGCCCAAGGTGTCACCAGATCTGGGAGAATATATACACCAGAAAATCTGATTCACGGAAGTTCTAGTAAAAGAAAGCAACCCGTGATAGAAATGGAGGAAAATGGTATTTGGAAGAAGATACAGTCTAAAGAATACTCTGTGGTAGATCAGCTGAATAAGACTCCAGCTCAAATATCCATCCTAGCACTATTGCAGACTTCTGAACACCATAAAAATGCTCTGATGAAGGTGTTGAGTGAAGCCTATGTACCATCTACTATAATAGGGGGAGAGATGGCCCACATAGTCGGGCAGGTATTCGAGGCATACAAGATATCCTTTCACGAGGATGAGCTGCCACCTGAAGGAAGGTCGCACAATAAAGCCTTGCATTTTATAGTGTAGCATGGAGAAAGGGTTGTATCTCGAGTGTTGATTGACCCAGGTTCGGGATTGAACATATGTCCTTTGGGTACGCTAATAAGGTTGGAGGTCGATTTAGCTAAAATGAAAAATTGGAAGATGAATGTGAAAGCGTTTGATGTCTCCCAGGGAGATACTATTGGAGAGATCACATTTTACATGGTAATGAGCCCTGTCACTTTCCCTATAACATTTCAAGTAATGGACATCCCCGCTTCCTATAATCTCCTACTTGGTAGGGCATGGATCCACATGGCTGGTGTAGTCCCCTCCACGCTACACCAATGTCTCAAATTCGAGTACGATCACCAAGAGGTGGTAATACATGGTGAAAGAGGATATCCCGTATATGCTGTCGAGGGAAAGAAAGTTCTTGATGGAGAAATGTTCCACACATTAGAGCTGGTTGGAAACGTTGAAGAAGAACTGAGTTGGAAGATTAAAGGTGAGAAAATGCTCAAATCTGGATATGAACCAGGTAAGGGTCTTGGGGCCAGATTACAAGGAATAGTTGAACCCGTACACCCTTCTGTGAAGAATGACACTTCCGAGTTAGGCTACATGGACGAGGGTAATGCACTTGATCCTTTGCTATCATTATACCAAATTTTCCACTATGTCGGGTTTCTTAACAATGGTGAAGATGAAATACTAGATAGTCTGAAGAATTTATTTTTGACTGAATCTGAAGAAGAAGATTGTAACGTCATCATCAGTGAGGAGAGAGGAGCCCCTATTCAGAACATTAAATAAAAGGCTACACTCAGAAACTGGACTTCCACTCCATCCAGGCCTCGCCGGGCACTTGGATAGATTTGAAGATCTTTATTTTATTTCATTAATAAATAGACTCGATTTCGAGCTAATTTACATTTTTTAAGTTATTTTGTTATGTTTGAAGACATTTAAATTTATTTGAATTAATAAAAGCTCTCTTTTCATTTTATTGATATTATTTATTTCTGTTTCTTTCAGCAAAATCACTTTTAAAAATATTGAGTCTGAGATTGTGACACATAATGAGACTACGCAACATAATATAAGTGAAATAAAAGAGATGGAAGAAGAGGAGGTGCCCAAAGAATTTGTTAGTAAGGTTGAAGATTTTGAAGATAAACCCAAGGCAAACTTAGTAGAGTCGAAAATAGTGAACATAGGGAATTCTGAGACAATAAAAGAAACCCGTGTCAGTATTTATATCCCAGAAGACGAGAAAGAGGAATACATCTAGTTTTTGAGGAAACACCCGGATGCTTTTGCTTATAGTAGCCCACAGGTTGCCCACTGATCTATCTTGTCCTCCTATTAAGCAGAAGCTGAGAAAATACAAACCCGATCTGAGTTTCAAAATCAAAGAGGAGATTTTAAAGTAAATTGAGGCTGGTATCCTCCAAGTAACTGAGTATCCGACCTAGTTGGCCAATGTCGTGCATGTTTACAAGAAAGATGGAAAGGTCAAAGTTTGTGTGGATTATAGGGATCTCAGCAAAGCTAGCCCGAAGGATGATTTTTTTCTCCCGAATATACATTTGTTAATCGATAATTGTGCCAGGCATGAAACATATTCATTTGTGGATTTCTTCGCCAGTTATAATCAGATACAGATGCATGAGGATGACGCTGATAAAACTTCTTTTATTACTCCTTGGGGAACCTATTGCTACAAGTTTATGCCCTTCGGATTGAAAAATGATGGAGCTACATACATGAGGGCCATGACTGCTTTGTTCCATGACATTATCCACAAGGAAATTGAAGTTTATATGGATGACATCATCATTAAATCCAAAAAGGGATCAAGTCATTTGGTCGGCCTGGAAAAGTTCTTTAACAGACTGAGGAAGTACAATTTGAAGTTGAATCCTGTGAAATGTATCTTCGGGGTCCTGCTGGAAAATTATTGGGCTTCATTGTCAGTCGACGAGGTATAGAATTGGATCCAGCCAAGATCAAAGCTATTCAGGATCTTCCATCTCCAAAAAGCAAAAAAGAAGTAATGAGCTTCTTGGGCCGTCGTAACTACATCAGTCGCTTCATAGCTCAGTCTACTATTATTTGTGAGCCGATTTTCAAGCTACTGAAGAAGGATGCGGCCATAGAATGGACTACCGAGTGTCAGCAGACATTCGACCAAATCAAGGATTAATTATAAAATCCTCCCATTTCGGTTCCTTTCGAACCTATTAGGTCGTTATTACTATATTTATCTGTGATGGATAATGCTTTTGGTTGTATTCTGGGGCAACATGATGAAATAGGCAGAAAGGAGAAATCAATTTATTAAATGAGCAAGAAATTTTCATCGTATGAGGCTCGGTATTCCTTACTGGAACGCACGTGTTGTGCTTTGACCTGGGTAGCTCAGAAATTGAGACTTTATCTCTCAGCATACACTACCTATTTGATCTCCAGAATGGATCCTCTGAAATATATATTTCAGAAACCAATGCCTACAGGGAAGCTAGCTAAATGGCAAATACTATTGAGAGAGTTTGACATAGTCTATGTCACACAGAAAGCTGTAAAAGCACAAGCATTGGTAGATCATTTGGCCGAGAATCCCATGGATGAAGAGTACAAGCCGTTGAAAACTTACTTTCCTGATGAAGAAGTGGCATTCGTAGGGGAGGATATCTCTGGAGAATATGTTGGCTGGAGATTATTCTTTGATGGAGTTGTAAATTTCAAAGGAGCAGGTATTGGTGCCCCTACACCAACAACATGGCTGAATATGAAGCTTGTATTTTAGGGCTTCGTTTGGCAATCGATTTGAATGTCTAGGAAATATTAGTGATTGGAGATTCAAATTTATTGATTCATCAAGTACGAGGGGAGTGGGTTATAAAAAATACAAAGCTCCTACCATACTAGGATTCCATACAAGAGTTGCGCAAGAGGCTTCATAAGATAGAGTTCAAGCACGTTCCGAGAATTCAGAATGAGTTCGCAGACTTTGGCCACTTTGTCTTCCATGATCCAGCATCCAGACAAGAATTATTTTGACTCCATCCCCGTTCACATACAAAAGCAGCCTGCATATTATTTTCATGTTGAGGAAGAGGTGGATGTAAAACCATGGTATACTGATATACAGAGATATCTGAAAAATGATGATTATCCAGAGAATGCCACGAGTATTCAGAAGCACACCATTCGGAGGTTAGCCAATCAATTCTTTTTAAATGGAGAAATCCTATATAGGAGGACTCCATATTTGGGTTTGCTAAGGTGCATCAAAGCTAGGGAAGCATCCAAGTTGATTGAGGAGATACATGCTGGAACATGCGGTCCATACATGAATGGATTTATGTTGGCAAAGAAGATATTGAGATCAGGTTACTTTTGGTTGACTATGGAGACTGATTGCATTCGTTATGTGCAAAAATGTCATCAATGCCAAACTCATGCCGACATGATTCGAGTTCCTCCCAATGAACTCCACGTCACTAACTCCCCTTGGCCCTTTGCAGCTTGGGGCATAGATGTCATTGGTCCTATTGAACAGGCTGTGTCCAATGGACACACGTTTATTCTTTTTGTAATTGACTACTTCACTAAGTGGGTTGAAGCCACTTCTCATAAGTCAGTCACAAAGAAGGTTGTAGATGATTTTGTTTGAAATCAAATTATTTGTCGATTTGGAGTACCCGAGTCTATAATTACAGATAATGGTGCCAACGTCAATAGTGATTTGATGAGAACAACATGTGAGATGTTTAAGATCAAGCATCGAAACTCCACAGCATATAAACCACAAATGAATGGAGCAGTGGAAACTGCCAATAAGAACATCAAGAGGATACTTCAAAAAATGATTGATAATTACAGATATTGGCATGAAAAGTTACCTTTTGCCCTGCTAGGATATCGCACTACAATCAGAACCTCTACGAGTGCCACACCTTATCTTCTGGTTTATGGTAGTGAAGCAGTGATACCGGCTGAGGAAGAAATACCCTATCTCAGAATCATTCAAGAAGCAGAATTGAGCGACGATGAATGGGTATAAGGTAGATTCGAGCAAGTGGCACTCATAGACGGAAAGAGGTTAAACGCAGTCTGTCATGGTCAAATCTATCAAAATAGAATGGCCAAAGCTTTCAATAAGAAGGTTAACCAAGACACTTCTCGCCCGGAAAGTTGGTTCTGAAGAGCATTTTTTTCGCACCAAGATGAAGCAAAAGGAAAGTTCTCACCGAATTGGCAAGGTCCCTATGTGGTTCATCGAGTCTTGACCGGAGAAACGCTCATACTTGTAGATATGGATGGTGAAGTTTGGTCCAAGCCTACAAACTCAGATGTTGTTAAGAGATATTCTGTTTAAGATTTATTTCGTGTTCTTTTCCGCTTTGTAATTGGAACTACGCCCGACCTGATTCCCGTTTAAGAGGGATACGTAGGCGCTCCTATGGAGTTCGGTCCTATCATAATAAAATTCTCTTATTTCCCCCTATAAGTCTGTAACTGGGGCAGAATTCCTCTAAAAAATTCTATAAAAATTACATTTGTACAAATATGACACTGCGGCAGAATTTTTGATGACAAGTAATCCCTGAAACCTGCCGAAACTCTACACTGGGGCAGAAATTTTTTAGTGGTCCTCAAAAATTTATAGACATGAAGATAAATTCTTATAAAATGTTGAGTTTTCTCAAAGTATGTCACGGTCAATGACCCAACAATATTTTATATTTTCTTTACAAACAATGTTTTCCACGTTACATTTCTCACTTTTGTTTTAAAAGGCAAATGTTTCAAAATATGATTTCAAAATTATTTTTATTTGCTACCCAAGTGAATGACCGGAGGAAGTCCATCACTAGTCTGCAACACCGAGCAAGGAGAAGATACGTCAATCCATGTAGAGGCACAAATCAACCTCCCCCCTTACAAACTTACAACTTTTCTTTGAGTGCAGGAATGATAGGTACAAATTGCAGGAATCACTCCTTAACAACCTAAACGATTTTATCACAAATGACCTCCACTATGACGTGGGGAAGAGGCTAAGCTACTTCACCTCCTCAACAACAACATAGTGCATCGACAGGCCAGACATCCAGTCCAACAACACAGTGCATCGACAGGCTCGACAGCCAGTCCAACAACACAGTGCATCGACAGGCCCGACAGCCAGTCCAACAACACAGTGCATCGACAGGCTCGACAGCCAGTCCAACAACACAGTGCATCGACAGGCCCGACAGCCAGTCCAACAACACAGTGCATCGACAGGCCCGACAGCCGATCCAACAACATAGTGCATCGACAGGACCGACAGCCAGTCCAACAACACAGTACATCGACAGGCCAGACAGTTAGTCCAACAGCACAGTGCATCGACAAGCAAGACAGTCAGTCCAATAACATGGTGCATATACAGGCCAGGCAGTCAGTCCAACAACACAGTGCATCGACAGGACCGACAACCAGTCCAACAACATAGTGCACCAAAAGGCCCGATAGCCAATCCAACAACACAATACATCAACATGTACGACAGCCGGTCCAACAACCCAGTGCATCGACAGGCCCGACAGCCAGTCCAACAACACAATGCCTTGACAAGCTCAACATCATATATCCTATAAGACTATTACAAACTAAGTTCAAAGTCACATTATACTATTTAGGACAGATACGCTCTCTTTAATCCTCATATGATTACCCTAAGGCGTCATTTCCATGGCCTGCGGATATCATTTCATGGCCTTAGAATTTACTTTCTGCTTATCATGCTCTAAAGGCATCATAGTCTAAAGGCGTCATCTTCATGGCCAGTAGACATCATTTCATGGCCTTAGGATTTATTTTCCGCTTATCATGGCCCTAAGACATCATAGCTTAAGACATCATCTTTGTCGTCTTAAAGCAACTGCTTATAGTCTGAATGGGAAATTGCATCATGTTTAAATATTCACAATAACTACTTATTATTTATTTGATATACACGCTCTAACCATTTTATCTAGTTATACGAGAAATCGCGCAGGTAACGAAAGAAGAACGAGTTAAGAATAGGAGTAACTCTCATCCCTATTTTCAAGATACGACTCCACTTTCTCTCGGTTACTCCAATACAGCTTGAAACATATTCACCTCTTATTCTCACACCGCTCATCAAACTACTGGTTTTGAATTCTACCCACTCCAATCTCATCGGCACATACTACCTTTGTTGTTGCTCGTATACCGTATCATCGGCATTCTTTAGGGATATTGCTCGTTCCTAAATCTAGAACTACACACGACTGGATTCTCGTAAATCCAAGATATGTAGGCGACTTGAAACCAAGTCTCGGCCCCACTATTTTGAAAATTCCCTTTTGCTTTTTGAATCCAGCAAACCATCCTTTCGGTCGGACAAAATTGGCTACTACGTCAACGTTCGTTGCTCGACAATTCTTCTATCATTCCCAAGCAATGAAGGGGCAGATGTTGACACCCAATTTTGACCTCACGATATCCACCCAGACTACTATTTTATCAAGATATTAGTTTTGAATTTTTTTCATTATTATTTTGATATCAAATAATTTCTGACATTTCATATTCATGATTTTAAAGTATGCAATTTATTTTTATCATTTTAATATTTTTTTATATATTATTTTATTTTTATATATAGCATATATAATTTACTAATAAATATAATATTTCACATAATTTTGTAAATGTTTATTAAATTATCTTACAAAACATATATTTATTACTATTATTGTTGTTACTATTATTATTATTATATTTATTATTATTATTATTATTATTATTATTATTATTATTATTATTATTATTATTATGATAAGCCTTTCTTAAAATTCATATTCATAATTTATCGGCGCCTAATTTATCTCAAATTATTATTATCATCGATTTCAAATAATATATTATGTGTCATTAATTTTTATTATAAAATTTATAATTAATTGGAGAATAATTATTTTATGACGTTCGATTAATTTTGTTAGGTATTTTTTATATTTACCGATTTATTACTATATTTATAAAATAGCAGCCTATTTTAATTTAACTCTTCCAATTTATTTAATTTCTAGCCTGGTTTTACTCAATTAATGTCAATTTTAGCCTAAATTGAGCAAAATTTGGCTTAATTTTAAACCCCAAATCAATATCAATTAACCCAATTCTGATGACCCAATTTCAACCTATAACCCGACCCATTCTAATTTTTTAATCACAGTCGTTGATCTCCTGAGATCAACGGCTGAGATCAAATCCCTCTTCTTTTCCCTTTTTAATCAAAACCAACCCTCCAAACCTTAATGAGACCCCCCCCACAGCCGCAGCTCTCTCTCCCCTTCTCTCTCTTCTCTCGATCTCCCTCCCCTCATCGCCACTGCCGGACCACTAACTCTACCGGCGAACCCTACTACTCTCACCATCTCTGATGAGAGCATCACCGCGAGCCGCCACCAACCCACCGGTGAAAACCATCCACCGCTTCTCCATTCCCTTCTCTCTCTCGACACCTCTCTCCTCTCCTCCGATCAGCCACCGTACCATCAATTTCGGCCGGCGAACCCCACAGTCATGGACACCTCTGATGAGAAAACCACCAGCCACCGCCCCTCACCCAAAAAACTCTTTTCGATTTTTGATCTACTCTCTCCTCTTAACCCGAAAACCCCAAAATTTTTCACTTCTCTAATGAATTTTGAAAACTCCGATGAAGCGAGAATCAAAAAAATGTCAATGGTATTTCATGGATGACTAAGGTGATGAGAAATCACCCATGCCATTTTTTTTGTTGTCTCAGTTTCGGCAGGGAGGTTCTAATTTTGGACTTATTCTGATGCATCCGTCCTAGGTATGACTCCCTTTATTTTTCATTATGCTTAATTGTTATCTTTATCGCTTCAATTCATCCTTTCTTTCTTTAGACAGATTACTAGATGTGAAATTCGTGATGTTTGACTTCAAATTTTAGCTTGATTATTTTACTTTTATGTTTATTCACAACTTCGAATCAACATGTTTGAAAATCCCCAATTTTTATGAACATCGGTTAAACCTAATTTCTGGTTGGATACTGATTTACACAATTTCTGAAGCCTGTCTCTTTTGCTTGTTGGTTGATTACTGTGGCATCGATAAGGTCGAGTTTTTCCTATGAGGTTTGGAGTTAGAGTTTGTTTTCCGAAAAGGTTTTGCTATCTCGATATTTGTCTGATGATTCCAATTTGTCCAGTCCTTCATTACCACTAGGAATTTGAAAGTGCTTCGTTGTTGTTTGTTTGGTAATATGGTTATTGACATGCTGGTAAATAATTTGATTAGGTGAGAAGAATCCACCGCGATTCACGCTCTATATCATCGTCTCCTTGATTGGTAATTAATTTACAGCTTGCTTTGATTGATTTGTGCTAAGTTTGGCTTTAATTGGCATCTTGATATGAACCTTTTCTTTGACTAAATGATTTTCTTTCCTTAGCAAAATTTAGATAGCTTTTACTGGTCGTATATTTCGGCAAATCAATACGTCTTTGATTTTATTTATCGAGTCTCCTACCTTATTTAGCACGAACAGATTTTCTTTTACCTGTTTATTTATGGTAAACTTGACAAGATTTTCTCTCCTAATTGATTTGGCTAAGCTAATTAAGGAATTAGATTTTTCTAATTGCATCTCTGAATTATTTTCTCTCCTTTAATAACTATCTCCTTTTCACTATATAAAGGAGACTTCTCTCCATTATTTAGACAGACTTTTGACTCCCACTCACATATACTCTTAAACACTTTTCTTAAGCCAAAAAAAAAAATACTTTGAGTTCCCATCTTGCTTGTGTTCGAGAAGTGGTAGTTCTTGGCTTTGATTTGCTGTTTCGTTGTCAACTAATTTCATCTTGCTTGGTGTTTAAAGCTTGGTTCTTCTTACTTCCTGTTGTTAACTGGTTAGTTCCTTCAATGACGCATTTAATACCTATGTGTAAGCATGACTACAAACCTTAGACTAACTAAGTAGAAAAGCATGCCTATATGGTTTTAATCTAAACTTGGTTTCTAATCTCATCCATTTATGTGTTCTTGTTTCTCTAGTTGCTTAAATGAATGTGGTTAGAACAAAGATTAGGCCTTCTTTATAGCACTGTGTGCCTTCCCATATTTTTTATTTTGTGCGATTTGGTATGCATTATTGTGCTTGACAGGTTCTTATTAGAAGGTTGATTTGGGCTGGACAAGATGAAGAGTTGTTAAGAATTAGAAACTGGTTAAGGATTGTCCAACTTAGCCCTCGCTGTTTTCTTTTTCTTTATTTATTCATCGGTCTGTAATATTTATTGTACAAACCGTATTAATAAATAAGAATTATGGGTAATGCTTATGGGTAGGGGTGTGCAAAAACCGAACCAACCAATAAATCGAACCGATAAAAATGCTATTGGGTTATTGGGTTAACGGTTTTTATTGGTTTTATAAAAAAAATTATTGGGTAACCGGTTCGGTTTCGGTTTTAGCTTATTGGGTTATCGGTTAAACCGATAACCCAATAAGAATACATTAAATTACTACTTTACCCTTATTTATATTATTTATAAATATTTATATTACTTATCTATATTATATATATTACTTATTCACAATCACAAACATCCTATAAAACCTATTCAGTCTCCAAATTGAGGTTTCAGTTTCTCATTTTGTCATAGGACATACCACATAAAAGAGATGTCCATTTGTAGTAGTTTGAAGTAAAAAATGACCTCCTATGTTTGTAAGACGTAAAGATGTGCCATATGCATCCCATTGCTGATATATTTTTCAATTTCGTTTTTTTTTTCATGTTGTTACTATTTCTATTTTATGCGTAAAAAATATCTTATTGGTTGGTTATTGGTTTAGCATATTTAAAAACCGAAAATCGATAAACCGAACCAATAACACATAAAACCGAACCGAACCGACCGATGCACACCCCTACTTATGGGGTTGGGGTGATTATGTGACTTGATTATTTTATCACTTAGGCAAAATATTTTAGGATTGCTAATTAATTTCAGTATGTTAATTAATCAGTTTTTCACCTAGAAGTCATGTTTTAGGGTTTTGTTGACTTTCAACGTGTTAAAACTAATCTTTTCGTATTTATTTAATTTTCGACACTTTAAATTAATTTTCACCATTTTTAATTAATCTTCTTACATTTTTAATAATTTCCTACAACTTAAAATTAATTTTCAGCACTTTTGATTAACTTTCAGCATTTTTAATTGACTTCCAGCATTTTTAATTAATTTTCTGCACTTCAAATTAATTTTCAGTATTTTAAAATTAACTTTCTGAAAATTCAAATAACTTCCTGCACACTTTTAATAAATTTTCTGCACTTTAAATTAATTTTCAGCATTTTAAAAGTAATTTTTCTGCATATTTAAATAACTACTTGCACAACCAAATTAAATTCCTGCATATTTTCTACAAAGTAGATTAATTTCAGCATTTTCAATTAACTTCCAGCATTTATTTGATTCTCAGTACTTTCAATTAATTCGCTGTGAACTTAAACTAATTTCCAGCATATTGAAAACTATTTTTTAGCATGTTAATTAATTTTCAGCAATTGTTAAACACTTATCAATAATTTTTCAGCGTGTTTAGATTATTTTCGATATGTCTAAACTAAGTTCCAGCATTGTTTAAATATTTTCAGCATGTTTGAATTAATTTTAGCCTATTTAATCTTATTTTCAGCATATTTAGACTAATTTTCAATATAGTTAAATCACTTTCCAGCATACTAAAATTAATTTCTAGCATATGTAAATTAAATTTTCAGCATATTTTAATAATTTTCAATATTTAAAAAATTGAGTTTCTAGCATTAGAAATTGAATTTCCAGCAAGTTTATTTAATTTTCTGCATATAATAATAATTTTCAGCATTTCAAAAATTAAGTTTCAGCATTTATATTGAGTTTCCAGCAATGGTTAACCAATAAATTTCAGCATGTTTAGTCAATTTCAGCCCTTGTTTAGTTAATTTTCAGTACTTTAAAATAATTTTCTGTATATTTAGAATAAATTCCTGCATGTTTAAATAATTTCCTGCACACTTTAAATAAAATTTCTGCATATTAAAAAATAATTTTTCACATACTTATTTTAATATCTAGCACTTCAATTTAATTCTTTGCACCTTGATTAATACGCATCACATTAGACATCGTGCCTATAGGTTCTAATCACAATGTAAGAAATTATTTAGTATGTTTATCACCTAATTAACTCTAATTAATCAAGAGGCCTACTCGAAACCATTATGTGTTATTTGTGAGTCCTATTTGTTTTGTTTGACGTAAACCCCTAGTCTAATTAGGAAGCCTAAGATTTTCTCTGCGTCTAGATCCTTATCCAAAAGAGGTTGTCCAACGCCTCTTGGACATTAAGTTGGGACGGGTAGACATCTTTAGAGGACGCTAGTTTTATCGCTTTCTTTAGAACACCTTTAAGATTAATAATCAAATTAGGTGGGATGAGTAGATAGTCGGACATGATGGAAGTTGACCCGAGCAGAATCTGACAATGTGATATGCGACATTGTCATCGTTAATAAGTCGGGCGCTGATCCGAATAAGATAAAATTAACCCTTGTTCAAACCTTTTAAAACTTCGATTATATTTTACATTTTGAATGTCCCTTTTGCTTTGGGGTAGTCTAGGTTTACTTCCTAAATAAAAAAAAAATTCTTTTTATATAAATTGTGTCTCTTCTATCTTCTTGCTTATCTGATTTATCTTTACACATTTTATTATGTTATCACTTAGATAATTGCTAAAAATTAAGCTGTATGTTTTAACATTTAGTTATTATTAAGCTAATAAAAATAATTGAGCCTTGTTTATCACATAAGATCCCCACGTAATATATGAGTTCGGTCGGGACCCATATTTGTGGACCTCGAAAGGTGCCTAACACCTTCCTTTTGAGGTAACTTGAACCCTTACCCGAATTTCTGGTGATGTAGACTAATTAAATAGTTTGTAATTAGTTTAAAATGGTGTCCTAACGCACCTTAATTCGTTAGGTAGCGACTCTTCACTCAAATTAATCCTAAATAGAGCTGCCACGTCAAATCTCGCTTTTCGCGAGAAAAATGGGGCGCGACAGTAGGGTTATAGATCCTAACCATATACTTTAACTTCAGGCCTTAATGCATTGAGAAAACTTGTTACAAAGTGCAGTTCATGACTTCATTCAGTTGTGGATTGTCCATCATTGTTGTGGGTCCTTAATTCATTAAGCTTTTCCTGGTATGACTGAATGTCACTATCTTGCATTCATATCTGGTAGATTTTCCGTTGCTGTCTTCTTCAAGCTTCTTTGGGATAATTATAAAATTCACTACTTGTACTCCTCAATTCTCACTTGGATAAACTGAATTATCATCTTTCATTCAAGAACTTGATAAAAAACTGGAAATATGAGAAGGTTAAACTACCTGTGGGGAAACATCAACTATGAAAAGGTTTATAACATATGCCCGGAATTTTCATAAAATAAGTACTCCGATTGATTTTCTGTCACTATTTTCCACGTGGACGCTGACATGGTAAAATTATTATATTCAAAGGGGTATTGCCGTTAAATTTATTATATTCAAAGGGTAATGTGGTAAAATTATCTCTATTATTTACTATTTCTTAACCTATTTGCCAAGTCAATAGTGGATAAATATTGAATATGGATGGACGGAGGGAGTGCATTAAAAGCGGTGCGTGAGGAGTAGAAAGCTTACGGTTGAAACAATTCAACAAATAATCAAGACGTACAGCTGATGTTTACTTGTAAGAGTGTATTTTTTCTTGTTTGTGGGAATTAATGGGGGTGTCGTTTTCTTTTGAGCAAGACAAATGGGGAAAGAGTTTTTGCAGTTTTTAGTTGTTGTATTCTCCTGAATTTCACATAAACACGTTAGGGGGTCGTTTGGTATGCTATATAAGATGGATATACTACGATTAAGTTTGTTACTATTTTTTCCGTTTCGTTTTAGTTGACCCTCTTGCTAAAAATATATGTTTCAATTTAATTATCGCATTTGTGAAATTAAGAGAATTTCATTAGTATGTTCTTTCGATATGACCTCTATTATTAAATGACTACATAAATACTCAAATTTATATTTTCAAAACATAATTAATAAAGTTAATTTGGTAAAATAAGCTCCTAATAAATATTTTTTAAGGAGAGTGTCAGGTCAATAAGGACAAACTATTTTGAAACCGAGGGAGTAAATTATATTATGTTTGGTTGATGATATAAATTTATCATATTGGGGTAAACTTTTCTGGCAAAAGGCTCAAATATATGATCGAATTATTAAAAATAGTTCATCTATATCATCCGTTAAAATTTGACTTGTTTGTGTCACTGTCGTTACAAAAAAACATGATTCATATAATTTTGCAAAATTATTTTTGCTACGGCCTCTAATTAGAGGTCCGCATCCAATCAATATTAAAATTTAAACCCATAAAAATAAAACTCTGCCTCACTTCCTACCCATTAACACAATACCCCACTGATAGTCTGGTTTACTTGGATAACCATTTGACTCTTTGAACTGGTAGAGATATAAATTAAGTAGGATCATTACTTTCAACGAGTCGCTTTGGCCGAGTGGTTAAGGCGTGTGCCTGCTAAGTACATGGGGTTTCCCCGCGAGAGTTCGAATCTCTCAGGCGACGATTCATTTTCTCTTTTCCTTCTTTTCGTTGTCTTCATTATGTGTAAAAAGTAAAAATCTCTTGTCAAAAAGTCATAAAATTAAAAAAAAATTAAATTATAAAGGACTAAAAACAAGTTCTCCTTCATTATATTATTTGGCCAAATATGCTGGGAGAACTTGTTTTCAAATTGGACTAACTTAAAACAATAATAGTTGTAACATCCTTCACAAAAATACTACATAAATCAGTAAGTAATTTTGGAGAGATCAAACTTTCCACAAAACTGAATCCCACTAGGATGGTAGGAGATGGAGGCCACATTCCATATGGTCCCTTGGATGTCCTAAAACCGCTAGTTCTATACCATTCGATGAAGAGTAGGACTTCACCATCCGCAAACCTATATTTCGGTATGGCTACAATAAGTTTGGGTTCTTGTATAGTAAACAATGCAGTCCGAGATTCCTCGCTACCATAATCTTCCATTACCCATAACTTAAAAGTGCCTAAATTGTCATTCCTATTTTTAGTAATAGTACAATAAGCATAAAGCAGTCCTCCCAATACTAAAATGCCACATCTTGAGAAAAAATCATTGAAGCTAGAGCTAATTATCTCTGGCAACGGTATCTCTCCATACACCTCATTTTATATAGTAACTGAAACAAGAATATATACTTATGAAGTAAGAATATCAATGACAAAAAATTTAATGAAAAAATTACAATATAAATTAGAATAATAAAATCTGGCTCAATAATTTGGTAATTAAGTTGATATAACAATATCGAAATAGTGTTGTTTTGCTTCAATATAATGATTGATTGTTGTAATGCTTGAAATTTTGAAGCAGACACCAAAAAGTAATTTTTGATTTTTTGTAAGCAAACAACATACAACAATAATTTTGCAAAATGCAGAAGATTTGTTTAGATTTAGGAATATTTAATAAAAAAGAACAAGCATGGTGAAAAGGGAATGACAAAAAGCAAATATAGGAAAATGTGGTTTTATAGTTGTTACTAGGATACAAACGAGGGAAAAAGGTACCCACATATTAAAAAAGAATATTATAATTACCTAAATGCTATTTCATTTTTTAATTATTGCAAAGTACTCATATCAAGAGATAAAAAGTTATTTTACTTTCTCCCCAATTTTTCTTCTTCAAATCTAATGTTACGTAGGTTTTCCCCAAATTATTGCTAAGTACTCATATCATTCGTAATGCCTGTAGAGGATTATTTTTTCCACCATTGTGAAGACACTTATTAATGTTAATGTGGCATGGGTCCCGGATAAAGAGGTGATGTAGTTGAATGTTTTGGGAGGTATTTCAAGTTTGTGTTTCCAGGAAGACATTTTCTCATTCCTTATGTGGAGAAATTGGCTTTTGGGTACTCTCTTAGGAATGTTCTCCTAAAAATGCTTGTTGTCCGAACATCTATGAAGGATGGCGTTCTTTTCAATATTCAAATCACCGGTAAGGGTAAGGGTTCGGTTGGAATAGTTGTTTATTTTGTTTTGTAAGTTTATTAGTCATAAGTTTTAATTTTGTATAAAGTAGGTCGTTGATGTTGTTTTTGCCTCTTACTACTCCGATAACCCTCATAAGGGGATTTTTTGAATGACAATTTAATGGGGAGTTTTTGTGTCCTATATGTTGAAATCTGTTATTCTTTGTTGATCAGAGATTTATGATATGGTTGTTTTTTCTAGGTTCAATTGGATCTAGTTAGAAGGCGTCTTGGTAGTCATGTGATTCAAGTTGATATAGATAATTCTTTTTTTGTTAATTGGACCTCTTATTTACACAAGAAGCACTTAAAAGTAATTGTGGATCTTAACCTTCCATAGAAAGACATGACCGTTTGTCTAATTTTACTTGTACTTATATTACATAATCTCGAAACTACTTCATACCACACAAGCAATAACATTTAATTCCAAATTTGAACATTATCAAGTGATCATTTGAAAGTGTTCACACTTGTTTGTAAAGTTCCCAAGAAGTTTTTTAAGGGATGAATTAGTAAAATTACCTTCTTATTTATGATTTTTTAGGATGCGTGTAAAAAAGAAAAATGGCCAACTACTATGAGACGGAGGGAGTAATTTTTATATTAATAAGGACTTGAAAATGATATTTAGTTCTATACAATACATAATTTTCTTACTATCATAAATATAAGAGGTTTCATTTTTTCAAATTTTAGTTTGAGTTGTTCAAATGAGTGAGTAAATTAGGCTAGGTTCTTATTTCTCATTATTATATATCTACCTTGTTGGTTCTGATATTTCCTTCTTCTCGTACACTTATTCTCCTTTCTTTTTGTTTATGACAATTATTTTTACGAATCAATTATTTTATTTATCCATCGAAAAAATGTTTGAATGAAGTAATCTCAATGAAGTAATCCTAAAAAATTGAATCTATAGCTATGCATCTTAAAAAAAATTAAAAGATTCAATTTTGAAAAATACATATATTTTATTTTAAAAGTGTATAAAATATTATTAAGCTTTTGGCTTTGGGCCACCTATTGTATTGAGCCGTCATGTCACGACTCAAAAACTAGGTCATGATGGCACTTTGTCGCGGCCCCGCCTTGACAAGTAAGTCGATCACCAAACTGATAAAGTAAAACAGAATTCAACACTTATACAATGAAGGTGAGACTTCAAGAACGAAGTCAGATCAATACAAGTACAATAATAGCAGAAGTCTGAAACAAATGTCATAACGAATCCCAAGAAATGATGTCAAAGGGCAAGAGCATCTAATAAAATCTGAATACTGAAATACAACTATGTCTCAAAGTAAGTAAAGACATAAAAGGATAAGACGAGGTGCGAAAGTCAGCCCCGAACTCTGGAGCATATCATTACCTCGAAGATCTACTCAACCTCGCACGAACTTAACCGTCACGTGTCGCACTCAGACCTAGATCTACACCAAAAGGGCACAGTAAGGATGAGTACGGGTCCACTTGTACCCAGTAGATATCATAGGCCGACTGAGCAAAGTAGAAAATAATATAGATCAAGATAGACTATGAGCACGTAAACCTATAAGCAGAAAAGTTCCCAAACGATAGCTCACACCGTCTCCACTAATAGTTCTAATATAATAACGAGATAAACAACATGAGTAAACACAGAAATACAAGAAAGCAAGTCAAGAACAAAGAAACCACAGAATATGCTAATGGAATGCAATGCAATGTAGTGGAAATGATGGGGTGGAATGGTGAAAGTCATCGCATGACTTTCAGTATATACCTACCGAGTTTGCAACTCTGCAATAGGACCCTTGGGGGGTTCGCAATCCATATACTTTATCTCATATCTGAATCTCAACACAACTTACCTCTCCCGCTCGTGTTCATGGAGAGGGTTTTTATGAAAATGTCTCATTTTCTTTCAAAAACAATGTTCCTCAATGGTACCAATATCTTAGTAATGTATATGTATGGAATGAGGATATAATGCTCACAATCAGATCAGTATGAAGATATCCAATCAATTTAATACTATGTATATATGTATGTAAGCTCAGAAAGCAACTCGGTATGTCCATAATTCATGATTCATCAATTATAATTGGGCACTATTGAAATAAATATGCATGTAAGACATTATAAATATCATATCAATCCTTAACTCGGGTATTTCAATCATGAGAAAGCAATCAATGCTTAATAAGGCCTATAATAACAATTTGAGCCCCCGTACTGACGTCATATCTAAAAAAAAGGCATCTAAATGCACAGATAAGGCCAGATGATGTCAAATAAGGCCCCCACACAGGATACACGCAATATCAAATATCTCAAGTCAATATCCACACAAAATAAGCTCCCACACGTGTATACAACAATAGATATAATCTCGAAATACAACCCCATAGCCATTCTCCCCAACCCATAGCATGTTTTACCTATATCTTAACTACCCAACTCAATCTGAAAGAAGTTAAGCCATAATCTACCTCGAAACGACAAAATACGGGCCTAAAGTGCTTTAACATGGAGTCTTCCCCTTTCGAACGGCCTCGGAGTCAACTAAAACACACAAATACAGCATCTATGCTTTAAAAAAAAAGCCAACAATACACATATTATCTATATCTAAATCGGGTCCAAAACGAACCTTGAAAATGGGTTTTGAAAACGAAAGGGGTAAAACTAAAATTTTTATTTAGAAAACCATTACCCATGATCAAAGGAACTCATTGAAGAAAACCCAAGTGAAATGGAATTAAAAATGAATGATTAATTGATGAAAAATCCTTTTTAAACTTTCCGGGCAAAACCCCAAAAATTCATTTCAAAATCATGATTTAAAGGAAGTTTAGACGATATAATCTAAGTAAAATGATGGAAAAAAGGATTATGGAGCTTACCCAAGCTTAAGAAGAGAAGAAATCGCCCAAAAACTCTCAAACCCTAAGCTGCAATACTTAAAAATAGAAGGAAAATCATGAAAATGAGTTTATATATCAGCCCAACAAGTACCGCTAAAGCGGCTAAATGACCGCTAAAGTGGCTTGAGCTGACCGGTTGAGACCGATAAAGCGGTCGCCTTCCGTTAAAGCGATCGGGAACCCACTTTAGAGGCAGGCCACGCATCCGGGGTCTGCTAAAGCGGTGCTTGATCGCTTAAGTGACCACCGCTAAAGCGGTACTTAGTCCGCTAAAGTGGTTGCACCAGACTTCAGTAAATCAACAACTTTGCTAAGTTGAAAAATTGCTGATGGACCCCTCGGGATTCATTCAAAATCCCGTGAATACAAAAGAACTATGATACTAAGCTAATTTCGACGTTTCGAACTCAATGACAACGTCGGATTTTCAAAAAAAGATTGATTTCAACTAATTAATCCCCCGGACCCTAATTTACAATTTTCCAAATCGAGGGTAGAAATGAGATATAAAAGCCACGAAACTGAACCAACCCCGCTACTAACCCAAAATCGATGCTCCGGATCTGCTGGGGTAATCTGTTTTTCCATTTGGCACTTGGATCAAGAAATATTGATCGAAGTCAACTATGAGGCTTTTCAAATCTCTAAAAATCACAAACTCGCACAAAACCTTCCCGATCGCATTGGGAACTGTGCCAATTATCTCCGAACCCTAAAATCAACATGAAGCAACTACGGGGAAGGGCAAAATGATCAAAATATATAAGATAGAAAATCATAAAATAAGTTTACTAAGATTCTAGTTCGTCCTCGAACTAAAAGGCAAAGAAGTGCCTGAATCGGTGAATAGCTGAGGGTAAGTACTACGCATATAGGACTCGACCTCCCAAGTAGCCTCCTCAACTGAACGATGTCTCCACTGAATCTTAACTACAGGAATATCTCTAGAATGCAATCGTCTAACATCCCTAGCTAAAATGGAGACTGGCTTCTCGACGAAGGTCAACCTCTCATCCAACTGAACTGAATCCCAACTAAGTATGTGAGACTTATCCAGAATATATCATCGGAGAATAGAAACATAGAATACTGGATGAACGGCTGAAAAATCTGGAGGTAAGGCCAACTCATACGCAACTTCTCCAGCAGTCCAAAGAATCTCAAAAGGTCCAATATACCTTAGGGTAAGCTTGCCACTCTTCCCGAATCTCATCACACCCTTCATAGGCGAAACACGAAGGAAAACCCGATCACCAATACTAAACTTCAAGGCACGAAGTCTACGGGCTGCATAGCTCTTCTGCCTACTCGTGGTTTCTCGAAGCCTATCTTGAATCATACGAACTCTATCCAAAAACTAGCGAAGCAAGTCAGTACCAGGGGGTCTAATCTCAGAAGTCTCAAAACAACCAATAGGCGACAACGCCTACCATACAATGCCTCAAAAGGTGCCATCTCAATACTCGAATGGTAGCTATTATTATAGGCAAACTCTGCTAGGGCTAAATATTGCTCCCACTGACCTCCAAAGTCCATAACACAAGTGCGGAGCATATTCTCCAAAACCTGAATGGTCCACTCCGACTGACCGTCGGTCTAAGGGTAGAAATTTATACTGAGATCAACCTGAGTGCCCAACTCCTCCTGAAAGGCCCTCCAAAAGCTAGGAGTGAACACAGAACCTCTATATGAAATAATAGACATGGGTACCCTGTGAAAACGAACAATCTCACTCACATAGATCCGACCTAACCTATCGGCACTGAAGAAAGTCTGAATAGGGATGAAATGGGTTGATTTGGTCGATCGATCCACGATGACCCAAATACTGTCAGAACCATGAGAAGAACAAGGCAATCCACTCACGAAGCCCATAGTGGTCCGCTCCCACTTCTACTCCAGAATGGGTAATCTCTGAAGCAAACCAATCGGTCTCTGATGCTCGGCCTTCACCTGCTAACAACACAAGAAACGAGCTACAAAATCCACCACATTCTTCTTCATACCCATCCACCAGTAAAGCTGCCTCAAATTTTGGTACATCTTGGTCACTCCAGGATGAATGAAATACCTAGAACAATGTGCCTCCTCCAAAATTGATCTCACCCAACCACTAACTCTCGGTACACAAACTCGCCCATCAATCCTCAACACACCATCAGAATCAAGAGAGGCTTCCTTAGCCTCACCACTCAGCACCTTATCTAGAATCACTCTCAAGCAATTGTCATCAAACTGGTGAGTACGAATCTGCTCCATCAAGGAGGATCTAGCATCAATGAAGGCTAAAGCACATCCAGGTGTCGAAATATCAAGCCTCACCATCTGATTGGCCAAAGACTGAATCTCTAAGGCTAAAGGCCGCTCCTGAGTTAAAAGATGATCCAAACTTCCCATACTAGTCGAATTTCGACTCAAGGCATCCGCTAATACATTAGCTTTACCCGAATGCTAATAAATAGTGATGTCATAATCCTTAAGCAATTCAAGCCAATGATGTTGTCTCATATTAAGCCCTCTCTGGGTGAAGAAATACTAAAGACTATAATGATCCAAGAAAATCTCACAACGGACTCCATACAAGTGGTGTCTCCATAACTTCAACACCAAAACAATTGCGGCCAACTCCAAATCATAAATAGGGTAATTCTTCCCATTAGACTTTAACTGACGAGAGGCATAAGCAATCACGGAGAGGCATAAGCAATCACCTTACCCTCCGACATCAACACTGCACCCAAACCAACGCCTGAAGCATCACAAAATACGGTAAAATCCATGCCCTCCTAACTTGGTCAAAGGAGCCGCAATCGAAGAGAAACCCTCAACAAAATGCCAATAGTAACCCACCAAGTCAATAAACTTTGAATCTTAGTAGGACTAGTGGGCCTAGCCCAAGAAAGAGATAGAATCCAACCAAAACTCACACTTAGAGAACTTAGCATACAACTTCTTATCATGTAACCTCTGAAGTACAGTCCTCAAGTGTCTCACATGATCGACCTCATTCTTGGAATAAACCAAGATATCATCTATAAATACAATCACAAAGGAGTCGAGATACGGTCTAAACACCTGGTTCATCAACTCCATTAACGCTGTTGGGATGTTGGTCAACCCAAAAGACATGATCAAGAACTCATAATAACTGTACCAAGTCCGAAAAGCCGTCTTCGAAACATTCGAAGCTCTAATCCTCAACTGGTGGTACCCGAATCTCAAATCAATTTTAGAAAACACGAAAGCTCCCTGAAGCTGATCAAATAAATCATCAATGCGAGGAAGAGGATACTTGTTCTTAATCGTCACCTTGTTCAATTGCTAATAATCGATACACATGCGCATAGAACCATTCTTCTTCTTCACAAACAAGATAGGCGCACCCCAAGGAGAAAGACTAGGTCTAATGAAGCCTTTACTCAATAGATCCTGCAACTGTTCCTTCAACTCAGCAGGTGCCATCCTATAAGGAGGAATGGAAATAGGCTTTGTGCCCAGCTCAACATCAATAGCAATGTCAATATCACGATCCGGAGGCCCACCCGGCAAATTCATAGGAAAACCATCCATGAAATCATGAACTACTAAGACAGAATCCTTAGGAGGCGGTGAAGCAACACTCGTATCATAAACATGAGCCAAATAAGACAAACAACCCCTTTCTACCATGCGATGAACACGTAGAAAAGATATAACCCTCTACGAACCCGAATTAAGCATACCCTTCCAAGCTAGTCTTGGCACACCCAGTATAGCTAAGGTCACGGTCTTGGCATAATAATCTAAAATGGCATGATAAGGGGCTAACCAATCCATACCCAAGATAACATCAAAGTCAACCATATCTAGTCGAATCAAGTCTACCCAAGTCTCACGCCCAACAAAGGTAACCACACAAGATCGGTACACCTGATCCACCACTAAAGAATCTCTTATAGGGGTAGATACATGAACAGGCATCGCAAGAGGCTCACATGCAACGTCAAGTCTAGAAACAAAATATGTAGACACGGAAGAAAATGTAGATCCAGGGTCAAATAACATAGAAGCAGATTTGTAGCAAACTGGGATAATACATGTAATAACTGCATTAGAAGCCTCTGCCTCAGGTCTACCAAGTATAGCATAGCATTGTCCATGTCCGCTCCCTGACTAAGTAACCCCGTGACTATCACCACGAACTCCCATACCTCTACCACGAGCACCTTTAGCAACACCTCTACCACTCTGAGAACTATCTCTTACTGTAGATATAGGAGTAGGTCTGAAAATACATGGGGGATAATCCTTGGCCACATGACCAAACTCATCACACACGTAACACCCTCTATGGCCTGACTCAATCTGAGGAGGTACGACTGAACTAGAATGACCACCCTAGCTCAAAGTCTGGCTACCCGTAGTCACAGAACCTGAAGGTCCACCACCTGATCCCTGTAATGTGACCTGAACTAGATTACCATGCTAACTATGGGAAACTCTACTAGAGAAATCTCTACCTCGGGAGGCGTGTCCACTAAACTCACCCTATGAAGCACCTTCTTGGTGCCTCCCTGTGTAGCTTAGATCATAGACTCGATCAACTTGGCATGCCAATAATACTCTGAAAAGAAGACACTGAAATAAACATTTGAGCTATAGCCAACTGATACGAACCATCCAACCCCTTCATGAATTTTCGAATCCTCCCATACTCGGTGGAGATGCTAGCGGCAGAATATCTGGACAAGGTGTGGAAACGTGCCTCATACTCAGCAATGGGCATAAAGCCCTGCTCCAAATGATCAAACTCATCTCTCATCTGATCTCTCAAGCTAAACGACACAAACTTCTTCAAGAAAGCCTCAGAAAATTGAGTCCACATCATAACAGGCGAACCCAATGGCCTACAACTAGCATCCGACCACCACCAATCCCTAGCCATAGCCGTCAACTGATAAGTAGTATAAGCAACTTCATAAGACTCAAGAGATCCAAGATTATGCAACTTCTCATGACGATCAATCAAAAACTCGTGGACATCTTCACCTATAGCTCCACTAAACTTGGGCGGACCCAGGAGAATAAACCTCTCAAATCTCTTCTGATCATCAAAAGACATAACTGTACCCTAAGTAATCGGAGGAATAATAAGTCTGGCAGGCTGTGAACTCACCCTTCGGGGTACCATAGATGATGGTTATACCCTTGAACTAGGAATACCATAATCAGATACTGGCATAGAAGGTGGAGCACCACTCGAAGTCTGCGGAATACCATGAGTAGATGCCGGTACCGATGAAGGAATCACACTCAGAGTCGGAGGGATACCATAAGCAAATGTTGGCACTGACGATAGCACAACACTCAAAATTGGAGGAACACCCGGTGCACTCAAAGGAACACCCTCCAAGCGGGTCAGTAAACGAATCAACAAGCCCTCCAATACCAGGTTAGTAGTACCCTGTGGAACCTGAGTCGGCCCCATACTCTACACGCCTAACCTCGGGTCAGGGGAGATCCCCCTAATACTACCTCTGAACGGGGCAGCTCCTCGTGCCCGTCCTCTACATCAAGGTCGTCCACGACCCCTACCTACCCCCTAGTCTGGGCTCCATCCTCGGGTGCTGGCTCAGTATCCCTTGCCTCTCGAGATCTAGTCCTCACCATCTGCGTAGAAAAGAATGGAACACAACTTAGAACATTGGGTAAGATCAACCCGCATGATAAGGAATCAAATTAAGAAAGTTTTTCCTAAAGATATCTCATAGCCTCTCGAAGATAGATACGGACATATGCGCACGAGACTCTACTAGACATCCTGCTCTTGTACTTATGAAATTGGTGAAAATTGATGCTCTGATACCAATTTGTCACAACCTAAAAAATAGGTCATGATGGCACTTGTCGCTGTCCCGCCTTGACAAGTAAGCTGATCACCCTAACTGATAAAGTAAAACAGAATTCAACGCTTATACAATTAAGGCAAGACTTCTAGAACGAAGTCAGACCAACACAAGTACAATAATAGGGGAAGTATGAAACAATGTCATACGAATCCCAAGAAATGATGTCAAAGGGCAAGAGCATCTACTATAATCCGAATACTGAAATACAACTCTGTCTCAGAAAGTAAGTAAGGACATAAAAGGACAAGATGAGACCTGAAAGTCAGTCCCAAACTCTAGAGCATATCAGTACCTCGAAGATCTACACAACCTCGCACGAACTCAACCTCCATGTGTCATACTCGAACCTGGATTTGCACCAAAAGGGCACAGTAGGGATGAGTACGGGTCCACTTGTACTCAGTAGGTATTATAGGCCGACTGAGCAAAGTAGAAAATAACATAGATAAAGATAGACTATGAGCACGTAAACCTGCAAGTAGAAAAGTTTCCAAACGGTAGCTCACATCGTCTCTACTAATAGTTCTAATATAATAATGAGATAAACAACATGAGCAAACACAAAAATACAAGAAAGCAAGTCAAGAACAAAGAAACCATATAACATGCGAATGGAATGCAATGCAGTGGTAATGATAGGGTGGAACGGTGAAAGTCATCGCATGACTTTCAGTATATACCTATTGAGTTCGTAACTCCGCAATAGAACACATGGGGGGTTCACAACCTATATACTTTTTCTCATATCTCAATCTCAACACAACTTACCTCTCCAGCTCGTATTCACGGAGAGGGGTTTATGAAAAATGTCTCATTTTCTTTCAAAAATAATGTTCCTCAATAGTACCAGTATCTCATGAATGTATATGAATGGAATGAGGATATAATACTCATAATCAGATCAGTATGAAGATCTCCAATCAATTCAATATGATGTATATATGTAGGTGAGCTCAGAAATCAACTTGGTATGTCCATAATTCATGATTCATCAACTATAATTGGGTACCATTGGAATAAATATGCATGTAAGACATCATAAATATAATATCAACCCCTAACTCGGGTATTTCAATCATGATAAAGCAATCAATGTTTAATAAGGCCTATAATAACAATTTGAGCCCCCGCACGGGCGTCATATCTAAAAATAAGGCATCTAAATGTACAAATAAGGCCAGATGATCTCAAATAAGGCCTCACATGGGTACACAACAATAATTATAATCTCGAAATACAACCCCATAGCCATCTCCCCAACCCATAGAATGTTTTACCTATATATTAACTATCCAGCCCAATCTGAAAGAAGTTAAGCCATAACCTACCTCGAAATGATGAAATCCGGGCATAAAGTGCTTCAACACAGCACCTTCCCCTTTTGAATGACCTCAGAGTCAACTAAAACACACAAATATAGCATCTATGCGTTAAAGAAAGCCAACAATACCCATATTGCCCATAACTAAACTGGGTCCAAAACGGAACTCAAAAATGAGATTTGAAAACGAAGAGGGTAAAATCAAAATTTTTATTTAGAAAACCATTACCCATGATCAAAGGAACTCATAGAAGAAAACTCAAGTGAAATCAGGTTAAAAATGAGTGATTAATTGATGAAAAATCCTTTTTAAACATTTCGTGTAAAACTCCAAAAATCCATTTCAAAATATGATTTAAAGGAAGTTTAGAAGATATAATCGAAGTAAAATTATGGAAAAAGGATTATGGAGCTTACCCAAGCTTGAGAAGAGAAGAAATCGCCCAAAAACTCTCAAACCCTAAGCTCCAACACTCAAAAATGGAAGAAAAATCATGAAAATGAGTTTGTATATCAGCCAGCAGGTACCGCTAAAGCGGTACTTAAGCGCTAAAGCGGTCTGGGCCACTAAAGCGGTTGCACCGGACTTCAGTAAATCAACATCTTTGCTAAGTTGCAAACTTGCCGATGGACCCCTGGGGATTCATTCGGAATCCCGTGAACATAAATGAACTATGCTACTAGGCTAATTTTGACATTCCAGACTCAATGGCGACGTTGGATATTTGAAAAAAGATTGTTTTCAACAAATTAACCCCCAGGACCCTAATTCACAATTTTCCAAATCGAGGGTCAAAATGAGATATAAAAGCCACAAAACTGAATCAACCCCGCTACTAACCCAAAATCAACGCTTTGGATCTGCTAGCATAGTCCGTTTTGTCATTCGGCACTCGGATCAAGAAATGTTGATTGAAGTCAACTATGAGACTTTTCAAACCACTAAAAACCACAAACTCACACAAAACTTTTTCGATCGCATTGAAAACCATGTCAACTATCCCCGAACCCCAAAATCAACATGAAGAAACTACGGAGAAGGGCAAAATGGTCAAAATAAATAAAAATGGAAAATCACAAAAACAAGTCTTTACACATCATTGGGGATGTCCCTGTCCTGGCCCGGTGGGATATGAAATGGGATGTGACGGTTCAACTCGGGACATGGGACGAGATCAGGTTTTTATCCCGTTGGTCCCGGCCCGCTTCGTCCCAGACCGGACAGATTCCATCCCGAAAAAATCAAAAATAATTAAAAAAATTTGTAACTGCTACTAGCCGTTGGGTAACGTCTAGTGGGCCCCCCTCCAACGGCTAGAACAATGCACCCCCAGCCCCTTTTTAACCCCTCCCCCCTAAATTTATTTTAAACACCAAAGTTTTATTTTTTTATAGTTTGCTCCACCTCCTAAAATATAAATATCCCCGTCCCCTCACATTTTATTCACAATTCACAATTCTCTCATTCTCTCTCAATTTTTAAATCTCAATCTCTATAAGGTATTATTACTATTTTTAATTCAAGTATCAATTGGTGAATTTGTTAGGAGCAATCTTCAAGCTTCAAATTTCAACATCACCTTTCCATATTTAGTTATAATCGTCTGCTTTATGCAGACGTTTGATACATTTATTCCATACTCTAATCTCTTAGTTTATTTAATTTTCGTATTTATTATTTGTTTTATTTGCATTAGACTATGGATTTTTCTAAAAATAGTTCCGAAAAACCAAAGAGTTTGGATAAAAAAGTTTCTAGTATGTTGAATTATTCTAAAATAAAAATAAAAATAAAGGTTCTAGTTCTTCTCAAATTCCGTGAGTTAGAATAAATACGGATGGTTTTACGCATGTGAATAAAACTAGTTTATCCCCTCCCAATGCCATAAAAATTAATTTCGATACTCCTTTTCCACATGAGGCTTTTGAAAGACAATATAATAATTTTCACTACTAAAAAACCAGAAAAACCAACCACCGGTTGTGGTCGTAGAAAAACCAACCACAAGTGGTCGATTTTTCATAATTTTTTTATTTTTATTTTTTTAATCAAAAAACCGACCACAAGTGGTCGGTATTTGTATTTTAAAATTACGAAAAATTAATTAAATCAACCCACGAAAATATAATTCTTTAAAATCGGTAATATCAAAAAATAAATAAAATAATTATTTAAAAATTCTTTTTAATTTTTTATACATAATATATTAAATTTTTTGGTTATTTTTTTTTATTAAAAAAATTTTTATGAAAAAACGACCACTTGTGGTCGGTTTTTGTACATAATATATTAAAAAAATTTGTTATTTTTTTTACAAACCCAAAAAATTAATATAAATAAATTAAATAGACAACGTAAAACCGAATATATTTTTAAAATATATTAAATATTTTTTTTTTAATTATACCGACTAAATGTGGTCGATTTTTGTAAAAAAATATTTAAAATAAATTAAAAAATATTAAATATATTAAATAAAATAAATAAATAACATAAAGCATAATCTTTATTTGTTACTCACGTCTCAATAAAACAAATATATTGTTCATATATATGTGTATATCTCGTGTATTTATTTACGTAGTAGTCAAAAGCTAATTGAATGTATACAAGTATATTGAATATGTTGATATCATACGAACAAGGTAATAATATACTGTTGGAGTTATAATAATGTAAGGTAAATAACTGATAATTCATCAGAGTATAAGGAATACGCTGTATTATGGAGTAATATACTCGTGCATGTGATGTATATTGTACATATTCCGAAGTTGATATATATATATATATATATATATATATATATATATATATATATATATATACGTACATCTCATGTAGTGATGTACGTAGCAGTGAAAAGCTAACTGAATCTATCTAAGTATATTGAATAATACGATACGATTGAGGTAATAATATAATGTTGAAGTTATAATAATTGTTTTGCGAATTTTTCGAATTTCAAACACTTAGGAAAGTTTTTCAAATTCGATTTTTGAGAGTCGCCACTTGATTAATTTAAAGGAAAATCAAGAAAACCTTGAAGAAGAACTTTAAAGATTTAAAACAGAAAAAAATCTCAAAGTAAAGAAATTCTAGGTAAGCGGTTCCTATTAATGCTCTTGGAAGGGTGTTAAGGCACCAAGAGTATCCGCTACCTTGCGGTTGTCCAGACTATTTGAAAACACTTTATTTGACTAACTTTGAAAAGAATAGGTTTTGAGTTAAAGAGAAAATTGACAAGAGAATGTTTTGAAAAGGTATTTAACAATCTTAAACAAGAGTTGATAATTTGAAATAACTAATTGTATTTTTATTTGAATAAAGATTACTTTCGCAAACTAGAAATGATATTCAACCGGGGAATTCAACTAAATTAAAAAAGAGTTAGTAGCAAATATCAACGAAGATAAAGAAGAAGGAAGAAGATTGGGTTTAGGCACCCTAAGCCCACACCCCTAAGATTGTCCAATTTTTGGACTCTCAATTGAAACGGGTTGAGCCCATTTCACTTCTTGCACCTGTCCTAAGTCTAAAATTGGGCTTTTGACCCACAACCTGTCCTAAACTATTTTTTTGGACCTTTGAGGCCCATAATCTGCTCCACCTGTATTAAATTACAATTTTGGCTTCAAGGCCCATAAAAATATAAATTTTTTCAAGACTTTCAAAGTCTCAAAATATCAATATCTTTGAACTATGGACTTTGGCCGATTCTTTTATCTTCAACCTGTACGCCGTGGGATAGTCCATTTGGACTTGAATTTGAGGTTGACTCGATGATATGGACCTCATTGGCCCATTTAGAAATGCAAAGAAAGGGGAAGCCCATTTGGACTCCGGGCAAGTTTTACATGCGGAGAGAAATAATAAGAAATTAGTATACGTTCTAAGTCAAGCAATAGAAAAATATGGGCAAAATAGCCCAAATGACAAGGAAAGATAAGAGGCAATAAAATATATCCATGTCAAATTTGGGAAAGAAAACACACATGCAATCAATCATCTAAAGGAATAGCTTAACAGTAGGAGCACATATTTAAATTCACTAAAATTTATACCCTTAGTTAAGCATATTATATCCAAATCTCAGAGAAGCACATGCCAGTTTTCACATATGACTAGACAAATATGATATCTTATCAACACACGATAAACAAATCTTAGTGACACGTAGGCTAATCCTCACACATGACTAATAACACACAAATCTATTATCCAATCTTAGCATAATTTTGAAAGATAACATGAGATGAAGAATGCAACTAAAAATCCAAGATTATTCTGTGAAGTTTTAACTTTTAAATAAAGGTCTAAAAATGACTACAATAACATGGGAAAAATACAGAAAAGAAAGACTGGACGTTGCTCAACAAAATAGTTAAAGGGAAATCAATCGAATGTGTGTACCAATCTTGCTTAGCGATAATGAATAAACTAGATGAAACACATAAAAACACACCATTTTTTTTAGAGCCTTTTCGTCCTCTTTTTGACAAACTAAAGAAAAATTTAAGTGTAAAAAATGTCATGGAGGAGTTTAAGATCAGGAGAGCACTTATGATTAGTCCATTCCATACAATTAGACAACGATCAGGCTAATAGATGGATTCAAAGAAGAAAATCACTGCTAGAAGTTAACAAGTTTGAAATCCAATTTAAAGAAGGAAGGAGACAGCCACACGACCAAAACAACATGGAAACAACGACGGAAAAGTTGACATTAATCGCCTTAAGAAGCATATAAAAGGAGATCCATGCTTACCCCAAATAATTTTCTTTAATCACCAGCGGACAAAGACTACTATCAATATGAAAATACACATATTAAAATCATCCTACTACTCTCTCTTTGCGAGTTCGGAAGAACTTTCGCATATCAGGAAGGTCATGGAGAGATCCTCGGATGAAAATTTGACTTATAATCCAACTCCTTTATGAGCCAAAGAAAAAGTTTAGGAGTGGTCCAGCTTATGCATAAAAGGGCAAGACGACTGGAATAATTTTTAGAAGAAGAGAAAAAGATTGAAATAAATGAATTAATTCTATAACAGTAAACTAGGAATTGTAGGAGACAACATTTAAACTAAGAGCAATAAACTAAAAAATGTGACAAAGAGGCTTTATGCTTAAACAGTGAGATAAAAGGAACTACAACTGACCAACATTTGATTTAGAAAGAACAAACAATGAATTGAACTATAGTAACGATACCAAATCAGAAGAAAAAACTAACGTATCAAAGCTTGACAAGGTGAAACAATGTGTTTAAAAATCCCAAACAAGAATTTTTTATTTATTATTTTTTTTTCTTTTTTGAAACCTAAAACGATACGAACACTAATTCAAAATAACGACAGTTATAATCAAAGAAAAGGAACCTATGGCCTTCATAGACTCTACAACAAATAATCCCAGCATACGCTATGAACGAGAGCCAAGTACTACTAAGATAATGAAACGAGGCAGAATCACACACACACAAAAAAAAAAAAAAAAAAGAGTCGAGAAGTTTACCTCTTTCGGAGCAGCAAACCGGACTTCGAGTCGTCGGAATCCTTGCCACCACCCAGAAAAGCCACTTGTTTCTTAGCCTGAATCAACGCTCAACGAAGTCTTACAAGGATTCTAGCCTAGAAACTTAAACTTAGCAAAGGAAATCCTTTTTCAATTCGAAAATTCTTTGCTTTTGCTTGAATGATTTTTCAGCGTTTCAAGACCCTTTTTCGCTCAGAATTTTTAACTCCAAGACTTGGTTTCTTCCCTCAACAGTGTGGATATATATAGACAAAGGTTGGGGGTCGATTTATGGGTTCCCGTCGATGTGGGAGGAAGGGATTTCCAGGGTAGTTTAGGTATTTTCTATGGAGAATTCGAATTTGAGAGAGGATAAACTCAAGAGTGAGCTGTGAAATTGTATGAATTTTCCACATAAGGCAAAGTTCTAGAAAATTCGAAACCCATTTCGTACCAAAAACGTGGTAGTCACATGCCAGTGTACGAATTTGAGGGGAGAGGGAGGAGAATCGAGCGGGCAAAGGGAAAATTTGGGGTTTTAGGGTCGCGGTTGTTGATGTCGTTACTGGCTGCTGAAAGTTGTTGTTGTCGGGTTATGTTGTCAATGGTGTTGTTTGTCTGTAGTTGGTTTTTGTTGTTGAAGAAAGGGTTAAGGGGAGTAATAAGGGTGAATTGGGCCGGGTTTTGGTGGCTGGTGTGGGCCTGGTAAGTGCTGATGTTGTTGGGATAGGCAGATGTTAGGTGGGAATGGGCCTGGGGCAGCTGAAATTGTTATTGGGCTGGTAGTAGGGGTAGATTAAATTGGGTAGAGGTTAGGTTATTAAAATTGAAAGAGGGAGGGTAGAAATTACGCTATTAATTAAGTAACCTAATTGACTAGGAATTCAACCAATTGTATTTAAATTTAGGCCAAACTAAAGATCAATTGGCCAATTGCGTTGCAATTATGGCCAATTTGATTTCAATTATGACCAAATTTAATAAATTTGGCTAAATTAAATCAAAATCCTATATGAATTAACAAATGATTTAATCCCGAGCTTCTTGGTTTAGTAAAATCAATTAAATATTTCCCAAATAAATTATCTTTTCAGAGTAAATTATATTGAGATTAAAATTTATACTATTTGAACCAACTTTCAAGATAGTTTTGATAAAAATTCATCTTTGATAAAATAATTATTTAAGTGACAACGATTATAGGATCTCGTATACATGAGTACGAAAGTGTATAATTCATCACTTAACTGAAAAATTTAACTCAAATAAATATTTTAGAAAGCATTTATCCGAATAAAATAAATATTTTGATTTTATTTAAAACTGAAGAAACTCAAAATTAAATTTAGTCGGGGAGGGCAAAAATTAGGTGTCAACAACTGCCCCCTCCCTTTGGGTAGGGTGAATGCAAGTAACCCTGGGCCAAGGGAGTTTGACGTTCCTAATTTTGTCCGACTACAAATTCATTTTCTCAAAGATGTTGGTTTCCACACGAATCTCAAGGAGTTATGACCAGACCCCGGTATCGGGTTTCCTACATATCTCAGGTTACATGAGAATTCAGGCCGCTTGTAGTTCATGACGCTTGATTTTTAAGTACGATTTTGAAAGAATTCACAAGCTATTCTGGTTTCAGATTTTTTAAAGAGTTCAGAAAGCTGGGGAATGGGATTGGGGGGTTGGAATGCAATCGAGTTTTCAATAAAAAGCCCAGCCTACATATCCCCCGAGGTTCAGGGAATCAGACTGCTTGTAGTTCGACTCAATCGGTAGAAAAGATAGTTTTTTATTTTAGACAATCTTTGGCTTGGGATGAATGACAAGTGATTTGAGCTATGGAAAAGAGGCTTGTAACCTCCTAACCATGAATGCGGAGTTTTTCACATCCATAGATAAGAATTTACCCGGATAATTTCCAAAGCTCTAGGTTTGTTGTCACTCGGATTTGAGGAGAAGAGGAAGTTACCTTCAGTATGAATTTAGAAATATCCCAGAAGTGGAACTGAAACTAGAATACCCTGAAATACCCACATGCCTTCTGATAGGGGTGTGGTTTGATGGTGGTGGCAATCATTCTTTAGCTCACGTCCAAAGAGTTTGACGTCCCTCTCTGGACTACGTCCCGGTTTGCTGCTAAGAAAAAGTTCCACGTTGTGCTACGTCCTTTTGGGAGTTGTCTGCACCTGTGGTTTTTGGTTTGAGATTTTCATCCTCTCGGATGCTCTCGGCAATATCTCAAACGAAAATTGTTAGTGATCAACATAATTCACGAAAAGGTATATAGCCTCTTACCATATCTCTACGTGAGTTGTTATCCGAAAAGTGATGTCGTCCTCTCATATACCTACTTTGGAGGAAAACAATTCTTTACAATAATAGATACAACAACCCTCTTGGTTGTTGAATAAACGACTTTTTGGCAATTGAAATATATTCAAAGTGGGGTGGCCCTCTTGGACACCGACGACACTTTGTGTAGAACGGTCCCTGCAACCGCATAATTTTATATTGATGCGGCAACCCTTTTGGTCACCTATGATGCCTCTTACATTTGAGACGATAACTTTTTCAGCTATCAGTGATGATCTTGTGTATACAATCTCGGGTAAGCCCTGTACATCTTCTGTACCGGTACGACTTATAGGTATCCCTTAAATTTTCAATCTTTAGGTCATCACGCATATTA
This sequence comes from Capsicum rhomboideum, assembly GCA_031232105.1. Classification (NCBI taxonomy): domain Eukaryota; kingdom Viridiplantae; phylum Streptophyta; class Magnoliopsida; order Solanales; family Solanaceae; genus Capsicum; species Capsicum rhomboideum. Next base: position 158,909,108 of record CP124714.1, read on the forward strand.
TCCGATGTTGGATACAAGATGACTTACAGACGTCTCTTGAGTTGACAGTTTTCTGGATCATCCTGCACATTATCCGACCTTGGATAAGAGATGGCTTATATATATCCCTCAAATCGTCAGCCTCTCAGGTAATCCAGCACATTATCCAACCTTGGATGTGAAATGGCCCTCTCGGCATGAAATGAAATGAAATGGCCCTCTCGGCAATTGAATGAAATGAAATGGCCCTCTCGGCATGGCCCTCTCAGCAATGGAATGAAATGAAATGGACCTCTCGGCATGGCCCTCTCGGCATGGAATGGAATGTCCTGCAATGAGCTAAGATAACATATAATGAAACACAATTAAATATTATATGACACAATATGATGGGATGCAACATGATGCAATGGAATGCAATGCGATATGATATGATTCAATATAATGCAATGGAATGTGATAGGATGTAATATGATGCAATATGGTGCAATGGAATGCATTGGGATGTAATATGATGCAATATGGTGCAATGGAATGCATTGGGATGCAATAGAATGTATTGTATATAACGGGATGCACTGGGATGCCATGGGGTGCATCAAGATGCAATGAGATGCGTTGGGACGCATTGGGATACATCGGGATGCCATGGGGTGCATCGGGATGCAATGAGATGCGTTGGGACGCATTGGGATACATCGGGATGCCATGGGGCGCATTGGGATGCATCAAAATGCCATGGGACGCATCGGGACGCATCGGGAAGTATCAGAATACATCAGGATGCCATAAGATGCATTGGGATGCAATGAGATGCTTTGGGGCGCATCGGGTTGCATCGGTATACATCAGGATGCCATGGGATGCATCGGGATGCAATGAGATGCTTTGGGATGCATCTAAATACTATGGGACGCATTAGGATGTAATGGGATACATCGGTATGCCATGGGATGCATCTGGATGTAATGGGATGCAATAAAATATCCTTTTTCGACGATCCCTATCCTCCTCCTTTGGCATTGACAAGCGTCAGACTTTTTCAGCTCTGACATAATGAGATGGCCTCTAGGCTATTGTTTTGATGTGCTGACTCTTTTGAATGTACCTGCGCTTAAGGTAAGCAATTAGTAGACACAATGTCGCTTTTACTAGCGACTATAGTCACATTCTGGGAAAGCTTTAACAAGAGCATTTATAATATAAACGATTTTGTTTGCTTAAACAAAAATCATTTTGGAGAAAAGTAAATGGTTAAACCCATTTTTGGAGACAACTATAAATACCACTTTCGAACTTTATAAGTTCGTTTTGACACATGACGGATTGGAGGAGGATGTCCCTATTCTTCCTTGTCAGGTGATCTCTTTGATCGTTTCGTTATGCCGACTCTTTCGAGTATACATGCGCTCAAGGAAACCATTTAGTAGACACAAAGTCGCTTTTACTAGCGACTATTATTAGGAAAAGTCTTGAATAAAATCTTCATAACAAGGATAAGATGCTTTTGTTTGGCATCCACATCTTTTGAAGCCGGATAGACAAATCAAGAGGCCCTTGATCCTGAATGAGTTATTCAACCCATCTTTGGAGCTGTCCAAGAATACCGTTCTTGAGCATTAGGCGCTTTTGGTGCGGTTCTTGATTTTCTAAGGGTATTTGAAAGAGACCCTATCTATGTACGATGATCCCTGCATCCACAGAAAAATTGTTAGTTTTGGGTGAAAATACTCCGCGTAGACCTCCTTAGATCTCTGGTTTGCTCCTCACTATCTTTTGGGTGCTCTGTCATGTTTGGACTTTCGCCCTGACTCCCCGCTTAAATAGATGTAAGGCAAAACTAGTCAAGAAAATATGTATAGATTTTCAAAAATAATTAGGGTTTTGAAATCATAGATTTGAAAACTTGTGTGAAAGTTTTTTAGAAAAACTCTGCCAGTCATGTCATGTGCTAGCTCAATGAACGTCTTCCACTTGAGGTTTGTCTACGTATGACATCCGATGAAGGATCCCTGGAAACTCATTGTTGTTGCTGGGAAGTTTAATAGAGTAGTTTTGCAAGGCTTGTCATAGCTGGGGATTTACACTATTTGCACTGTATCACAGCTGGTGATTTCTAAGGTTGACTTTGAACTCTCGGTGCTGGGGAATTTGGAATTCATTCTAAAGTATTTGTGGAAATTTTGAGGATTTCCTCAAAAATTTTGCCCCAGTTAGATGCTATTTGAGATGATCTCGACCTTTGGGGAATTCGAGACTTTCTCCCAAAATCTTTTGTTGGTCTCCATTTTCTTTTCCAAAAGATGATCTTCTTTTTGGAATTTTTGAGATTCCTTCTCGAAAATTCGGCCCAGTTTCCATTTCCTGGGGTGATATGACCGAGCCGTTGGGGCGTCTATGTATCCCGTTGAAGCAGGAATCAGGTCAAACGTATTTCAGGACTACGCTAGGGGGATATAGAAAAATCTAAAGGGTTGACCGAAGCCGACATAGGCCACCTACGTATCTCATTTTTTGAGAATTCAGGTCATCACGTAGTTCATACATAAAGGGAAAGATGGATTTTCCTAAGGGGTTGACCGAAGCCGACATGGGCCGCCTACGTATCTCATTCTTAAGAATTCAGGTCAAACGTAGTTCATACATAAAGGGAAAGATAGATTTTCCTAAGGGGTTGACCGAAGCCGACATGGGCTGCCTACGTATCTCATTCTTGAGAATTCAGGTCAAACATAGTACATACATAAAGGAAGAGGAAGTTCTAAGTGATTATGAATCATTCAGCAATTACATTCATAAAAGTGCGATTACAAATAAAGGAAACATAGGGAAAAGACTATCTTCAGACGTAGTATCTCTTCACCACATCGGAGTTGATTGATTCCTACTACTCTTGGTTGTCCGCTTCGGGCAAAACCATAATGCTTCCATCAACTTGGTGCAAATTTCCTTTTGTGCTTATCTCGATGAAGAGGGGATCAATCGTCCATTTCTTTGGATTGAATTCTGGGTCAATCGGTGACTCATAGCATACAATGTCTGTGCTTGGTTTTGGTATACCGTCAGAAAACCATGCAAATATGTCAATGTATTCTTCGAGCAAGTTGATGAGTTCTCCTTTCTGTGCTTCTGTCAGGTGAACACTAACTCTCATCTCCTTAACTTCATCATGGCCCCCTAGATTGACCACTTCAGTTTTTTCCAGGTTAGGCTTCTCGCGGTTTTCAAATTCTTCCAAATCCTCTGTTAGCTGTTCCTCATCATAATTTTCCTATTCATTGTGATTTGCATCACTTTGTTCGTTTAGCCCTTGACATGACATGACATCGGCAGGTTTTAAGTCACTATTATTGAAATAAACAAACAAATCGAGTCAGATAATAAAAATATACGAATAGCATAACTCCAAATAGTTTTCTAGATAAAGAGAGGCCTTTTCAATGAAATTTGAGAAATATTTACAAAATATGGCTCATGACCCGGACAAGTACGGACCCACGCCTTTTTGAAAACAGAAAAAATAGGAAACGAAAATTTGAAACATAAAAGGTGGATCGCGGGGCCTCCTCCGGATCATCACCAATTTTCAAAAAACTAGAAATTTGCCTTTTCATCTACCACTGAGGGTGAGGAGTCATGAGCGGAGTGGATGCCCAATTCTGTAAAGTTTCCCCTGGTGCAACTTTCCTCACTCCACTAGCCTTCGAAAAATCTTCTATTATAGCATTGCAGCCTTCGAACACAATTCCTATCCCATCCCCAGACCATCATCCATCGGCATCCCGCGTACAGGAAATGACTGGTGCAGTAATGGCAATGGCTTGGGCAGACCCATATTGGTCCTTTTGTCATTCTCGTCCTCAATTGTCGGCTTGTATCCTAGTCCATACTTGAAAGCTCTTTTTGGAATCACGATCGGCTCAACGATACCCTCCAAGTTCTTTCCTAGGCCTCGACCAGTCTCGAATCCATTTCTTAGCATCACAGTTGCCATCATTTTATAGATAGAAGGCATGGGAGTCTGGAATGTTGGGTCCTCTTCAGCAGCGTTCACGATTTCCACCGTATAAAAATTACTGCCCTTTGGAATATCTTCAATCACAAGTACATAACCATTAGGGTGGCTCAAGTGATTCCCTTCGCCTTGAATAACCACTTCGTGGCCTTCCCAAATGAATTTCAATAATTGATGAAGAGGTGATGAAACTGCTCTTGCACCATGGAGCCATGGCCTCCCGAGGAGCATATTGTAATTGGGATTAATATCCATGACATTAAACTTGGTTTTGAACTCGGCGAGTCACATTTGGATGTACAAATCAACTTCGCCTATAGTGTCCCTCTATCCTCCATCGAAAGCTCGCACATTAACATGGCTTTGACGGACCTTTCCCAAATCGTAACCCATTTGAGTCAATGTGGAAAGGGGGCAAATGATCAGACCAGATCCGTCATCTATCAAAACCCAATTAATCACATGGTCACGACAGATAACAGAGATGTACAACGCTTTGTTATGCATTATGCCTCCAAAAGGTAACTCTTCTTCACTGAATGATATGCGATGACTTCCCACAACGTTACCTGTCATTGCGGTCAGATTTTTAACACTCGTACCAACGGGCACATATGCTTCATCTAAGACCTTCAACAACGCTTGTCGGTGGTATTGGAAACTCATTAGTAATGCCCACACGGAGATCTGTGCTGGAGTCTTTTCCATATGCTTAACAATTGAATATTCTTTTGGTTGCATTCGCCTCCAAAACTCTTCGGATTCTCCTTCAGTAATCGGCCTCTTCTGTGAGTCCTTCTTGTAAGAGTCGTTGGCTAAATTCTCGGGAATATAGCACCATCTGGACCGAGTCATCCCATGGGAGGTAGCAGTCTCCACAATAAACTTTTTTCTAGGTAGTATTGGAACATATGCCTGAGTCGGGGCGGTCATTACCACAAATGGGGGCCTTTCATTAATACTTAAGGCAGCCACGGCCTTCTCTATCTTCTCTACCCCTTCCGTCCTCTTAGGATTTTCTGAATTAACCTTAGCGATAGTCTTACTAACTGCCCATTCATCTTCTATTTCGATCATGTTAACCGTAGCCCCTCCGTGGTTAGGCAACGAATTACTGTTGACATTTGGAGCTGGTGTTTAAAGAGTAATGACTTTATGATCAATCAGGTCCTGAATCTTATGTTTCAAAGTAATGCAATCCTCGGTACTGTGTCCGACACCTCCAGAATGGTAGGCACAGTTTTGATCAGCATGATAAAATTGAGAATTTGTATTAGTGGGTTTTGGTTGGACAGGCTGGAGATAGCCGGCTGCTCTTAATCTTTCAAAAAGTTGAGTGCGACTTTTAGCCAGCGGTGTGAAGTTTCGAAGAGGTTTCTTTTCAAGGTTTGGACGAGGAAGGTTGTTTTGAGTAGTGGAAGGTGGTACTTGATGATAATTTGGAGCTACGTGGATGTTAGCTTGGTGATTTGGGGTGGTGGTTTGGACATTAGGCTGATAATTTGGCAATGGAGCTTGATACTGTGGTAGGACATTTGGTTGTGGAGCTTGGTATTGAGGCAGGACATTTGGTTGTGGAGCTTGGTATTGAGGTAAGATATTTAGCTGTAGAGCTTGGTATTGGGGTTGAGCGTAGAATACGAATTGAGGACTCGGGGGTGGCGGAGAAGAAAGAGTACTCCTGGGTCTGAATCTCCTTTTCAAATTAGCAATAGAATCAGTGGATACCGCAGTCTCGTCTTCTCTTTTCTTCCTAAGGAACCCAGAGGATCCAGCTGATGTTGGGGTCCTGGGGGAGAGCTGGGTTTGGGTCAGGGTCTGGGTCTGGGTCGAGCTCGGGGTTGGGGGCTTGGATGAGGAGGAGAAGAAGAGCTTTTGGGAGATCCTGGACGAGGTGGTGGGAGGCGTTCCGTGCACGGAGAAGCTTTTCATAGGAGGTGATTTCAATGGGCATATAGGGGCATTATCGAGAGGGTACGATGATGTACATGGAGGTTGCTGTTTCGGAGAGAGGAACGAGGGAGGAGCCTCACTCTTGGAGTTTGATAGGGCTTTTGGTTTGGTGGTAGCAAATTCGAGCTTCCCAAAGAAAGATAACCACCTTATTACTTTTCGTAGTTCGGTGGCCAGGACTCAGATAGACTTTCTTCTCCTTACGAAGGGCGACAGAGTGCTATGTACAGATTGCAAAGTCATACCTAGCGATAATCTCTCGACCCAACATAAGCTTCTGGTGATGGACTTGGAAATCAAGAAAGGCAAAAAGGAGAGCATTGTGGAGGATCGACCCAGGATTAAGTGGGGTAACTTAACTTTTGACAATGCTTTGGAGATAGGGAAGAAGCTGACGACTAGGGGGGCTTGGGAAAGTGGAGGGGATGTGGATAGTATATGGGAGACGACTGTTGGTTGCATCAGGGAGACAGCTAGTGAGGTGTTGGGTGTCTCGAGAGGCCGTTTTGGCAAGCACCGAGGGGACTGGTGATGGAACGAAGAAGTCAAAAAGAAGGTGGAGACTAAGAAAAAGGCTTATGCAAAGTTGGTGGAGAGCAAGGATGATGAGGAGAAACGGATGAATAGGGAGGGGTATAAGTTAGCTAGGAAAGAGGCAAAGTTGGCAGTTACAGCAGCTAAGACAGCAGCTTTTGAGAGGTTGTATGCGATGTTAGAGGAGAAAGGTGGGGAGAAGAAGTTGTATAGGCTTGCCAAGGCTAGAGAGCGTAGGGCCCGTGACCTGGACCAGGTGAAGTGCATCAAGGGTGAGGATGGCAGGTTGTTGTTGGATGACACCCGCATTAAGAGGAGGTGGCAGTCTTATTTTCATAGACTTTTGAATGACGAAGAGGCCGAAGTTTTAACGTTGTGGAGGTGCTTGGAAGTTAGAGGTGTGCCTGTGGCATACATTAGGTCAATTCAGGACATGTACGATGGAGCAAAGACCCGTGTGAGGACGGTAGGAGGAGACTCAGAGCACTTTCCTGTGTCGTCTGGTTTACACCAGGGATCGACTCTTAGCCCATTTTTATTCGCCGTGGTGATGGATGTATTGACAAGGCATATTCAAGGAGAGGTACCTTAGTGTATGTTATTTACGGATGATGTAGTGCTTATTGACGAGTCCCGGGGAGGAGTTAATGATAAGTTGGAGGTTTGGAGATAAACCTTAGAGTCTAAAGGGTTTAGGCTGAGCAGGACCAAGACGAAGTACCTGGAGTGTAAGTTCAGTGCATTGACGCAGGAGGCTGACGTGGTAGTGGAGCTAGACTCTCAGGCCATTCGAAAGAGGGATAGTTTCAAGTATCTTGGGTCTATGATCCAAGGAAATGGGGAGATTGACGAGGACGTCATGCACCGTATTGGTGCAGGGTAGTTGAAATGGAGGATTTCTTCAGGAGTCTTATGTGATAAGAAGGTGCCGCCAAAGCTTAAAGGTAAGTTTTACAGAGAGGTGGTCCGACCGGCTATGTTGTATGGAGCCGAGTGTTGGCCAGTTAAGAACTCGCACATACAGAAGTTGAAGGTGGCGGAAATGAGAATGTTGAGATGGATATGCGGACTTACTAGGAGGGATAGGGTGAGAAATGATGTTATTCGAGAGAAGGTGGGAGTAGCTTCGGTAGCAGATAAGTTGCGGGAAGCGAGGTTGAGATGGTTTGGGCATGTGATGCGACGGGGCACGAATGCCCCAGTACGGAGGTACGAGAGGCTCGCTATGGATGATTGCAGACGGGGTAGAGGTAGGCTGAAGAAATACTGGAGGGAAGTGATTAGGCATGACATGGGGCAACTGCAGCTTAGAGAAGACATGACCCTTGATAGGAAGGTGTGGAGGACGCGAATTAGGGTAGAGGGGTAGTAAGCAGGAGTGTGTCCTTACTAGTAGGGAGGAGTGCCTTGTTTGTCGATGTAATTGTAGGCATAGTGCTATGCCTATGCCTGGTAGTTTCTTGTTTGTGTTGTTTTTGTGCGATGTGCTCGATTTTGGAATAGTAGTTCCTAGCATTACTTCATGGGCGTTTTGTTTCTTTTCCTTGCGGTGTGTTACCTCGTGTTTGTTGTTTGTTTTTATGTTTCTTGCTTGTTATACTGCTATCTATACTGCTATCTATTCTGAGCCGGGGGTCTGACGAAAACAGTCTTGCTACTTCGTATGAGGTAGTGGTATGGACTGCGTACACTTTACCCCCCCCCCCAGACCCCACTTTGTGGGAATACACTGGGTATGTTGTTATTGTTGAATCCCTTCTTCGAGTGATTTACCAATCTTTACCAAATCTGCAAAGGTTGCACGAACCGCAGACACCATTCTAGTATAGAACTCTCCTTCCTTAGCACTAGAAAATACTGCTACCATTTCTTCCTCAGTCACAGGAGGTTGCACGTTAGCAACTTCTTTGCTCCAGCGATAGGCATAGTCTCGAAAGTATTCGCCGCTCTTTTGCTTGATCCTATTCAGTGAATGTCTGTCCGGAACTATCTCTACATTGTATGCGAACCTGTCGATAAAGTCTTTGGCCAGAGCCTTCCAGCAGGACCATTTTCTCAGTTCTTAGGACGTAAACCAATCCAGAGCCTCGCCGCTTAAACTTCGGCTAAATAGACGCATTAGCAATGCCTCGTTCCTTCCAATTCCAACCATTTGATCACAGTATCTCCTTAAGTGAGCCATGGGATTTCCAGTACCACTGAATGTTTCAAATTTAGGGACCTTGTATCCTTCTGGTAGGTCTACACCGGGGTGGACACATAAATCATCATAACCGAGACCATCATTATCCCCTGCTCTATGAGACTCTTTGATCCTCATAATCTCTTCCTTCATTGCAAGCATTTCCTTTTCATGCTCGATCCTCCATTCTTTCTCTTTCTCCTCATAATGGTCTACCTCAGGATTAGAAAAAGGGTTATAGAGATCAGGAGATGTGACGACATGGAAAATATTTGGGGGTATAGGTCGGATGTGAGATGGATTTAGGATAGTGGTGGAAGGGTTTTGGTATACTGAAGCGTGATTTTGAGGATGAACGGAAGTTGGGTTGTAGGCAGGGAGGACATTTTGGGGGTTAAAGGTGTTTGGTGGTGTTTGAGAGTGGTTCTGTGGGATTTGAGAATTGATTTGTGGAGTTAGGGAAGGATTTTGTGGATGGTAAGCATCTAGGTTATTGTCTCGATTGGTGTTTTGAATGGGTGGAGTGTGAGTTTGATGAACAAATGGATTATTGATGATTGGGTCTGTGGGAAGTTGAGAGGCGGAAGCGAATAAAATGTTATTCGGATGATTCCCGAGGTCAGGTGTGTTGAGAGGAGGGATTTGGAGTTGAGGACCGTGCTCTCCTGGGACAGGAGCATTAGTAGTGATGGCTAAATTAGCCAAGTCTCTAGTACGATTAACCTCTTCTTGAAGCATTTCCAGTTTCCTCGCGAGTTCAGAAATCATCTCACTTTGTTCTGCTATGACATTGTCCCTGATAGCCAATGCGTTATCCTCGTCGCTTCCAGTCATTCTTGAATGATGGCTAGGGGATGGAATTTTGTGAGCTTTTGATCGGGTTAAGTAAGGGTGTTCAGCCAGCTTATGCCAACACAGAGTAGTTTCTATTATCTTCAAAGTAAAAATCACTCAAAGGCAGATGTGTTAGATCCCGTTAGTACTAAGCAATGCAAGATAATCACATAGGCAAGGAACACATAGAGTTGTTTCTCATCACAGGTGAATTGATCCATAATGACTCGAAAGTTCCAATGAACAGGATTTTGTTCATTGTTTTGGGTGAGTAGAATTTATCGGGAAGGTTTGACTCTTCATCTTTCCATTCTTATGCTTTCTTTCGCCGAAGTGGGGGATAATAGAGTTTTTTTTAAAGATAGGGGCTGGGCCGAAAGGCTGCCCACGTATCCCACGATGGAGAAATCAGGCCCTACGTAGTTCGAATCATTTTCATATCCATCTCTTCAATCAAACCTTCCTGAAAGTACGAGAGATGATTCTTTAGGATTTTTCTAGGAAACTTTGGAAGACTTAGATCATTTTGGTCGGACTTTCGTGTAGTGGACGTATATTTTTGCCTAAATGGTCTCTATAAACATGGGATTGGATCAATTCGCCTTTAATTCGAATCAACATAACACATATGAGCACATAAGACAGTTATATCACACAAACATTAATAAAGAGCGCATCTTACTTAAGGGACCTTTTGAGCCAAAGGTGGGCCTAGCGTTTGTTCGAAAAGACGTATGTGTTGTTTTGAACCATTCTATTGCCCCCCAAAATATACAATCAAAACTTTCCCAAAGGGATACAAAGCCAACCAAAAAAGGATACATTTTAAGGGAAATGTGAATACTGCCTAAAATAGGCCCACGCAGGGGCAAATAAAACAAACCCACGCAAGGGATATATGAGAGATACATAAGAAGCAAACCCACGCAGGGGCGAGAACTAATGTAGTCCTGAAGATGATTCTTCTTCCGTTGTTCTTTTCTTGTATTTCTTTGCAATCTTCCAAGTGGGGGTTGACTTCTTTACCACCATGCTAAGATTCGAGAATCGCGACATCCTACAAAGGAGCAAACCATTAGGCCCCACCCCCGGGACAATAGTTCGATTACAACACATACGTCTTTTCAAATAGCATATAGTTGGATGTGGTATCGATGGGTCGTAGACCCTTTTGACACATTTGGCGTCTATCTGATGGACTTAATATCCCCGGAATATTAAGACATCCTAGGCTAATGCCTAAACCTTTGGGATTTGGTTTCGCTCTATCCTAATTAACTAGAATAGTTTGTTTGAATTGACCGAGAACCCGAAGTGGACTTTTGGGGGTAACACACCAAATGACTGTTGACCGACTCGAGTCAACAACTTCACTTGGCGGTTCAAAGAAGTTGAGGTGTTATACTGAAGGGCGGGTGCGGAAACCCACATAACCACCCTTTTTTCTAATGCCTAATGATTTGCCAGGAATGGCGGAATATGTCATGCTATGACAGTTTATAATAAGAATTAAACATATAAACAAGTAAAACAATTTAAAATACTAATTATTACAAATCCGAATAGTTAGTCAAATAAAGTTAGATTCAAATATGTGGTTAGAACCTAGTTAAGTCCCCAGCAGAGTCGTCATTTCTGTTTTGCAAATTTTTCGAATTTCAAACACTTAGGAAAGTTTTTCAAAGTTGATTTTTGAGAGTCGCCACTTGATTAATTTAAAGGAAAATCAAGAAAACCTTGAAGAAGAACTTTAAAGATTTAAAACAGAAAAAAATCTCAAAGTAAAGAAATTCTAGGTAAGTGGTTCCTATTAATGCTCTTGGAAGGGTGTTAAGGCACCAAGAGTATCAGCTACCTTGCGGTTGTCCGGACTATTTGAAAACACTTTATTTGACTAACTTTGAAAAGAATAGGTTTTGAGTTAAAGAGAAAATTGACAAGATAATGTTTTGAAAAGGTATTTAACAATCTTAAACAAGAGTTGAAAATTCGAAATAACTAATTGTATTTTTATTTGAATAAAGATTACTTTCGCAAACTAGAAATGATATTCGACCGGGGAATTCAACTAAATTAAAAAAGAGTTAGTAGCAAATATCAACGAAGATAAAGAAGAGGGAAGAAGATTGGGTTTAGGCACCCTAATCCCACACCCCTTAGATTGTCCATTTTTTGGACTCTCAATTGAAACGGGTTGAGCCCATTTCACTTCTTGCACCTGTCCTAAGTCTAAAATTGGGCTTTTGACCCACAACCTGTCCTAAGCTATTTTTTGGACCTTTGAAGCCCATAATCTGCTCCACCTGTATAAAATTACAATTTTGGCTTCAAGGCCCATAAAAATATAAATTTTTTCAAGACTTTCAAAGTCTCAAAATATCAATATCTTTGAACTATGGACTTTGGCCCATTCTTTTATCTTCAACCTGTACGCCGTGGGATAGTCCATTTGGACTTGAATTTGAGGTTGAATCAATGAGATGGACCTCATTGGCCCATTTAGAAATGCAAAGAAAGGGGAAGTCCATTTGGACTCCGGACAAGTTTTACATGCAGAGAATAATAATAAGAAATTAGTATACGTTCTAAGTCAAGCAATAGAAACATATGGGCAAAATAGCCCAAATGACAAGGAAAGATAACAGGCAATAAAATATATCCATGTCAAATTTGGGATAGAAAACACACATGCAATCAATCATCTAAAGGAATAGTTTAGCAGTAGGAGCACATATTTAAATTCACTAAAATTTATACCCTTAGTTAAGCATATTATATCCAAATCTCAAAGAAGCACATGCCAGTTTTCACATATGACTAGACAAATATGATATCTTATCAACACACGATAAACAAATCTTAGTGACACATAGGCTAATCCTCACACATGACTAATAACACACAAAACTATCATCCAATCTTAGCATAATTTCGAAAAGATAACATCAGATGAAGAATGCAACTAAAAATCCACGATTATTCTGTGAAGTTTTAACTTTTAACATAAAGGTCTAAAAATGACTACAATAACATGGGAAAAATACAGAAAAGAAAGACTGGACGTTGCTCAACAAAATAGTTAAAGGAAAATCAATCGAATGTGTGTACCAATATTGCTTAGCAATAATGAATAAACTAGATGAAACACATAAAAACACACCATTTTTTTAGAGCCTTTTCGTCCTCTTTTTGACAAACCAAAGAAAAATTTAAGTGTAAAAAATGTCATGGAGGAGTTTAAGATCAGGAGAGCACTTATGATTAGTCCATTCCATACAATTAGACAACGATCATGCTAATAGATGGATTCAAAGAAGAAAATCACTGCTAGAAGTTAACAAGTTTGAAATCCAATTTAAAGAAGGAAGGAGACAGCCACACGACCAAAACAACATGGAAACAACGAGGGAAAAGTTGACATTAATCACCTTAAGAAGCATATAAAAGGAGATCCATGCTTACCCCAAATAATTTTCTTTAATCACCAGCGGACAAAGACTACTATCAATATGAAAATACACATATTAAAATCATCCTACTACTCTCTCTTTGCGAGTTCAGAAGAACTTTCGCATATCAGGAAGGTCATGGAGAGATCCTCGGATGAAAATTCGACTTATAATCCAACTCCTTTATGAGCCAAAGAAAAAGTTTAGGAGTGGTCCAGCTTATGCATAAAAGGGCAAGAAGACTGGAATAATTTTTAGAAGAAGAGAAAAGGATTGAAATAAATGAATTAATTCTATAACAGTAAACTAGGAATTGTAGGATACAACATTTAAACTAAGAGCAATAAACTAAAAAATGTGACAGAGGCTTTAAGCTTAAACAGTGAGATAAAAGGAACTACAACTGACCAACATTTGATTTAGAAAGAACAAACAATGAATTGAACTATAGTAACGATACCAAATCAGAAGAAAAAACTAACGTATCAAAGCTTGACAAGGTGAAACAATGTGTTTAAAAATCTCAAACAAGAATTTTTTATTTATTATTTTTTTTTCTTTTTTGAAACCTAAAACGATACGAACACTAATTCAAAATAGCGACAGTTATAATCAAAGAAAAGGAACCTATGGCCTTCATAGCCTCTACAACAAATAATCCCAGCATACGCTATGAACGAGAGCCAAGTACTACTAAAATAATGAAACGAGGCAGAATAACACACACACAAAAAAAAAAGAGTCGAGAAGTTTACCTCTTTCGAAGCAGAAAACCGGACTTCGAGTCGTCGGAATCCTTGCCACCGCCGAGAAAAGCCACTTGTTTCTTAGCCTGAATCCAATGCTCAACGAAGTCTTACAAGGATTCTAGCCTAGAAACTTAAACTTAGCAAAGGAAATCCTTTTTCAATTCGAAAATTCTTTGCTTTTGCTTGAATGATTTTTCAGCGTTTCAAGACCCTTTTTCGCTCAGAATTTTTAACTCCAAGACTTGGTTTCTTCCCTCAACAGTGTGGATATATATAGACAAAGGTTGGGGGTCAATTTTTGGGTTCCCGTCGATGTGGGAGGAAGGGATTTCGAGGGTAGTTTAGGTACTCCCTCAGTTTCAAAAAGAATGACCTAGTTTGACTTGGCACGGAGTTTAAGAAAATAAAGAAGACCTTTGAATCTTGTGGTCCTAAATTAAAGTTATGGTAAATGTACCAAAATGCCCTTTAATCTTGTGGTCTTAAACATGTCATGTGGAAAGTTGAAATTAAAGTGTTGCCAAAAAAGGAAAGGGTCATTCTTTTTGAAACGGACTAAAAAGGAAAGTAGGTCATTCTTTTTGAAACGGAGGGAGTATTTTCTATGGAGAATTCGAATTTGAGAGAGGATAAACTCAAGAGTGAGATGTGAAATTGTACGAATTTGCCACATAAGGCAAAGTTCTAGAAAATTCGAAACCCATTTCGTACCAAAAACGTGGTAGTCACATGCCAGTGTACGAATTTGAGGGGAGAGGGAGGAGAATCGAGCGGGCAAAGGGAAAATTTTGGGTTTTAGGGTCGCGGTTGTTGATGTCGTTACTGGCTGCTGAAAGTTGTTGTTGTCGGGTTATGTTGTCAATGGTGTTGTTTGTCTGTAGTTGGTTTTTGTTGTTGAAGAAAGGGTTAAGGGGAGTAATAAGGGTGAATTGGGCCGGGTTTTGGTGGCTGGTGTGGGCCTGGTAAGTGCTGATGTTGTTGGGATAGGCAGATGTTAGGTGGGAATGGGCCTGGGGCAGCTGAAATTGTTATTGGGCTGGTAGTAGGGGTAGATTAAATTGGGTAGAGGTTAAGTTATTAAAATTGAAAGAGGGAGGGTAGAAATTACGCTATTAATTAAAGAACCTAATTGACTAGGAATTCAACCAATTGTATTTAAATTTAGGCCAAACTAAAGATCAATTGGCCAATTGCATTGCAATTATGGCCAATTTGATTTCAATTATGACCAAATTTAATAAATTTGGCTAAATTAAATCAAAATCCTATATGAATTAACAAATGATTTAATCCCGAGCTTCTTGGTTTAATAAAATCAATTAAATATTTCCCAAATAAATTATCTTTTCAGAGTAAATTATATTGAGATTAAAATTTATACTATTTGAACCAACTTTTAAGATAGTTTTGATAAAAATCCATCTTTGATAAAATAATTATTTAAGTGACAACGATTATACAATCTCGTATACATGAGTACGAAAGTGTATAATTCATCATTTAACTGATAAATTTAACTCAAATAAATATTTTAGAAAGCATTTATCCGAATAAAACAAATATTTTGATTTTATTTAAACTGAAGAAACTCAGAATTAAATTTAGTCGGGGAGGGCAAAAATTAGGTGTCAACAATAATGTAAGCTAAATTAGCCGGTTTCATCAAAGTATATATGAAATGCATTCTATTACGGGGTAATATACTCGTGTATGTGATATATATAGTACGTATTTAGAACTTGATAGTCGATACACACACACACACACACAAATATATATATATATATATATATATATATATCGTGTATTGATGTACGTAGTAATCAAAAGCTACCTGAATGTATCCAAGTATATATACACTGGGTATGCTGTTGTTGTTGTTGATATCATACAATCGAGGTATAATAATGGGCTACTTTTTTTTATAATAATTTAAGCTAAATTAACCCATAATTCATCAGAGTATATATGAAATACGTTGTATTACGGGATAATATACTCGTGTATGTGATGTATATAGTACGTATTTAGAACCTGATAGTCGATAGAGTGTGTGTGTGTATCTCGTGTATTGATGTACGTAGTAGTCAAAAAGCTAACTGAATGTATCCAAGTATATATTGAAAACATTGATATCATATAATTGATGTATAATAATGGACTGTCTTTTGTTATAGTAATGTAAGCTAAATTAACCGATAATTCATCAGAGTATATGTAAAATACGTTGTATTACAGGGTAATATACTCGTGTATGTGATGTATATAGTACGTATTTAGAGCCTGATAGTCCCTCGAGTATATGTATATATACGTATATCTCGTGTAGTGATGTACGTAGTATTCAAAAGCAAGCTAACTGAATCTATCCAAGTATTTTGAATAACACGTTGATATCATACGATCGATGTAATAATATTTTGTTAAAAAAATAATAATGTAAGCTAATTAATTGATAATTCATTAGATTATACATCGAATACGTTGTATTACGAGGTATATAATACGTATTCACAAGCTAATTAACCAAAAACTCATCCTAATATACGAAATACATTGATATTATTATACAATTGAGGAAATATATTACTCGTGTTAATGTGAGGATGAATTAACTAATTATCTGATTTATATACATCATATTAAATTATTTTGTATTTATTATAACTATTATACAATTTATTATATATTTTTTAATTTTTTAATTTTGAATAATTATTTTTAAAAAAAATAAGAAATCGACCACTTGTGGTCGGTTTTCTTATTTCTTTTTACTACCCGACCCAGCCCAACTAAAGCCTGACCCGACTGGTCCATTACCCTTATAAGCCCTTTCCTAATAACCCTAGCAGCAACAACACAACAACATCGATCAAAGCAGTAACATCGATGCCGCAGCAGCAACCTCCGCCTCGTCTCCGACCGACCCTCTGCCATTGACGCAGCAGCAGCAACATCGATGCAGCAGCAACAACATCGACGCTGTAGCTGCAGTCTCTCTCCCAACATCGGCGCAGCAGCACCATCGACGCCACAACACCTCTTTCATCTCCCGCCGACCCTCCGCAGCAGCTCCACACCCTTCTCGTCGACTGATGTAATATTAGAAATAGGTGATGTATTCTAATCACGAAAAATTATGTGATCTCATTTTGGGGATAATATGATTCTAACATATTAGCATGTGCCCTTTTATAGGTACCTGGACACCAAAAAGTGGTAATGTAGCAGAACCAGGCTTCTGTGGCCAAGCTCCTGGTAATGGGGTAATCTGTAAGCCAAAAATTAATTTGTATTTCCATGGCAATTAATAATAATGAACTGTACACACTGGTGTTTACTTGAGAACTTAAAGTGAAATAGAACATTATACTCCCCCTGCTTCCATATGTTAGTTTTTTTAGCAAGCTGAATCGGTATCAAAATATTTGATGATGTACAAGAAAATAATTCATTTTGTTTCCAAATCTACCTTTATTATTTCAATTATTGGAGCATTAATTAAGTGAGACATTTAAAACGGAAAAAAGACTTGGGACATAAATAATCGTATGATTAAGGTTAACAAATGTCTTTCTTACAGGCATGCAGAAACATTAAAGAATAAATTATATGGACAGGAGGTAGTAGCATAATAGAGACCTCAGAAGTAATTGAATTTTAGGTTATAAAAAGTAATTTTTTAAATACTTTTTTCTTCTTTCTTGGTATTGGGGTAACTGGACAGGTTTATAGGAAAAAAGAGCTTGATATGCTTCATTTCATTAGATAGAGAAAAGAGCAAATATTGAAATATATCATAAAGCGTCCCGTTTCCGTTTGCCACCATGTGTCAGATATAGGGAACTTTCCTCTCCCGTTAAGTGTAGTCACTTGACATATGTATTAGTTACTTGAAAAATGGTTAAGTGTACTCACTTGAAATGTGAACTAGTGACTTGAAAATGGTTAAGTGTAGTCACTTGAAATGTGTATTAGTTACTTGAAAATGGTTAAGTGTAGTGACTTTGAAATGTGAACTAGTTACTTGAAAATGGTTAAGTGTAGTGACTTAAAATGTGTATTAGTTACTTGAAATTGGTTAAGTGTAGTCACTTGAAATGTGTATTAGTTACTTGAAAATGGTTAAGTGTAGTGACTTGAAATGTGAACTAGTTACTTGAAATTGGTTAAGTGTAGTGACTTGGAATGTGTTTTACTTACTTGAAAATGGTTAAGTGTAGTGACTTGAAATATGTATTAGTTACTTGAAAATTGTTAAGTGTAGTCACTTGAAATGTGTATTAGTTACTTGAAATTAGTTAAGGAGATGTTTTAATGTTTTGATATTTGAATGTTTAAGGAGATGTTTTAATGTTTCTAAATTGGTAGGTTGTATATAGATGATTGAATGTTTCTGAATTGGTGGGCTGTTTTGTATTAGTAGTTTTTTTTATTGAAAATGCAGCATATATGCTGTAAAAAAAAATTACAAAATTTCCAGAAAACCCGACTACAAGTGTGCCGGTTTTCTGGAAATTTGGAAAAAAACCGACCACATGTGGTCAGTTTTTTCTGAAAAATTTACTCAAAAACCAACCACAAGTTTGTAAAAATTACCAGAAAAATCGACCACAAGTGGTCGGTTTTCTTAAAAAAAATAAAAAAATATAAGTGGTCGGTTTTATTAAAAAAACTATTTTTTTTTTAAAAAAAAAAAAACCGACCACAAGTATACTAAAAAAAAAATTGTATAAATATAAAACCGACCACTCATTGTGGTCGGAATTTTTTATTAAATTTTTTTAATATAAAAAAACTTATTATAAATATTTTTATTTATAATATAAATAATATTGATATATAAATAAATAATATTTTTTGGAAAAACCGACCACCTGTGGTCGGTTTTGGAAAAGCTTCCACTATTTTTCCGATCACACTTTGTGGTCGGTTTTTTGATCGAAAAAACAGGAAAACCGACCACGTGTGGTCGCTTTTGGTGGTCGGTTTTCCTTTTTATTTTATTAGTGAATTTGAAGAAGATTTAGATGAAGAAGTACTAGTAGACGTAGAAGTTGATTTAGATGATACACCGACTAGTCCCGTTATCAAAGCTCTAACTCAGGATAACCCTCAGGATGGAGCTCGTCTTCCCCCCTATTCCTCCTACAAGGGGTAAGACCAAGGTACAGCGTCCTTTAAAAACTCATGTGTGAAAATTTTGCTCTTTGAATGAACAAAAACTTTCTACGTGTAATCTTTGTAAGAAATCATTTAAGTATGTTTCTGATGGGAGCGAAGGTTTGATGAGGGGGGTTAGGTAGACATTTGAACAAAAACTATCAACATGATTGACAATCGTGACGATGGCTTGGAACTCCAAGAGCGTTAAAAATCTTGTCAACACCGCAAAACATAAACGCTCAATCTTTATAAGAGTTAGAAAGAAAATTTATAAGACTATACAAATATTATTATTACATTTGAGGTTTTGTTGAAACAGAACCCTTCCTAGAAGGTGGCCGCGCGAAGATGGCTGCGTAGATTAGGTGCTCTACTAAAAGTGGTAAATTGTAATACAAATTTGAATAAATTTAAAGGCTTTTATTCTTAAGTTTTATTATTTATTGTGTTTTATACTTTTATTTAATACAAGTCTTTTTTATTTATTTTGATTTTTTGAATTACAATTTATAAACTTATAAAACATTAAATTTCTAAACATATAAACTTTAAAGCTTATAAACTTATAAAATTTCAAAACTTATGAATTTATAAGCTTATATATTTCTAAATTGAAAAACTTATAAAAAAATTACTTTAACAAACTTAAGTTACAAACTTATAAATTTATAAATTTCAAAACTTGCAACTTAAGTTTGTTAAAAAAAATACTTCAACAAACTTAACTTACAAACTTATAAGTTTATAAATTGAAAAACTTTAAAAAAATACTTATAGCAATATTTTAAAACTTTCAAAATATAATATTTGTATTCTTTTAACTCTAAAAAACTAAGATATAATTTTTAAAAAAAATATATTTATCGTCCTGTTTGTACCGTTCTGTCCTATCCCGATCCGTCCCAGTATATAGTGGGATGGGATGAAACCAGTGTTTCATCCCAGTTATCCCGGCCCGGTAAACCGTCCCGGTCCCCCATCTCATCCCGTCGCGGTCCCAGTTCATCTAGTCCCACCTGTCTCGTCCCTTCACAACACCCAGTCTTACCTGTAGCACTAGCACGGGTACCACTAGTACACTTCTAGGAAGCTTTATCATGCTCAAAGATAGAAACACCAAACTTAAATGCCCAAGGAATGGCTAGTAGTTTTTCTTGACCAGTTGCGGACCTCAGCGCCAAAAGGCTTATCTTTGGCATCACCAGGAGGTGCCACCGCACCAGTCTTTGTTGGCTTTGCACCAACAGCTGTTGTTGGTTTTCCCAAAGAAGTTAAGGAATTAACAGAGAAAAGACAAAAAAATACTGCAATTATGTTGACAAAGGAAATTCTTTTATTAATAATTCAGAGACATATATTTATAGCTACAGTTTCTAACTAGAAAATAAAAAAATAAGTTACTAAACATATCTGAAAATTCAAACAACAAATAAAGAGGAAACTAACTCCTAAGTTCAAGTCACACAGGACTCTAATAAAAATAATTTAAAAACTCTAAAAGTGAATGCTTTAGTTGCTTTTCCCTTGAGCCACCTATGGACATCCCGTCCCGTTGGCCATCCTTAGCTACAGGGAATGGAGGTAATGGTACTGGTGGTTTCAGTGTTAGTGCTACAGGGAATGGAGGTAACGGTACTGGTGGTTCCAGTGCTAGTGCTACAGGGAATGGAGGTAATGATACTGGTGCTTAGTGCTACATGGAATGGAGTCAATGTTGGTGGGAACGATGCTTAGGTTTATGTTTTATCAAGTGACAATCAAGTATTTCATCCAATCAGATTTTGCTTCTAGTTGTATTTGATCTGACTTCTTTGTTTATCTCTATTTTCAAAGTTATCTTATGGTTTTAATGATATGGCTAGTCGTGTGAATCTGTGTGCGTTGTATCGTGCATCAAAAAGAATTCCCATCTGTGTGTCACCTGCTCCGCCTATCAGGTGTGTTTGTAGTGTGAGTATCTGCAGATTCGGAGTTATGTCAAGTACTACTATTGACATGCAAGTGATTCTCCGTGTGTTTGCAAGAGATGCATCTGGATAATATTTTAGATGTTAATGTGAAAGCATTAAGCAACTTTAGTATTAGGGCTGGTTACCATTATGTTTTTTCTTTTATTCAGATGCTTTCTTTTTTATCACGAAAAGTGCAATTCGCACTACACCAAAAATGATCTTTAGAGGCAATTAATTACCGGCAATAGCTTAATTGCCGCTAAATATGTGTTTTAGTGGCATTTATTAATGACAATTACATTGTAGCTTTCTTTGTAAATGCCCCTAAAGCCTATAGCGACATTGAATCCAATGACATTTAACTAATGCCGGTAAAAATTTTAACACTCTTGTTAAAGTTGTTGAAGATCATGTTACTCTACTATTTCATTAGTCATTAGGTTGATTAGTAGTTAGTTAGTTAGACAGCTGAGCTGTCATGAACTAGCTGTCAAGGATGATTCTAGAAGGAGTTAGTTAGTAGATATTTTTCTCTACTCAGTCTATAAAAGGCTGTGCAGAATACATTGTATTAGCTAGTACAAAAACAGTTATCAATAAAAGCTCTCTCGATTCTTCCTTCTTCTTCTTCTACCTTAAGCTCCATTAATTGAAATTTAGATGTGTGAGCTAGGATTTTAACATGGTTCAGAGCAGTCGATGCTGGCTGTTTCGAGAAGAAATTGCAGTCGAGTTGGATCTCTTATAGCTGGTTCATTATAGTTGAATTTTGGGTTTGTTTTTTTGACGGTTGTTTCTCTTATTCTAAGCTCACAACAATGGCACCAAAAATCGATTAAAATGATCCATTATACATTGGCACCTCAGATGTTACAGGAGTTGTGTTAATTCCAATCAAATTAACTGGTGCTGAGAACTATGGGATATGGAGTAGGTCAATGAGAATTGCACTACTGGGAAAACGAAAGTACGGATTTGTTACAGGAGAATGTACAAAAGATTTATACAGAGAAGACTTGCACGAACAGTGGGAGACGTGTAGTGCGATTGTGTTATCATGGCTGATGAACACAGTGAGTGAGGAGCTACTCAGTGAAATTGTATATGCTACGAGTGCCTTTGCAGTATGGGCAGATCTAAAGGAGAGATTCGACAAGGTAAATTGAATGTGTATTTACCTATTACATCGGGAAATCACCACACTTTCACAAGGTACTGACTCTGTATCTCAGTACTTCACAAAACTGAAGACTCTCTGGAATGAATATGATGTTGTTGTACCGTCACCTTGCTGTAATTGCCCAAAATCGAAGGATTATGCTGATCATTTATCACAAATGAGACTCATTCAGTTCTTGAGTGGTTTGAATGAGTCTTATGATCAGGCACGAAGACAAATCTTATTGAAAGGAGCTACTCCAACCATAAATCAAGCATATACTATGATAATAGAGGATGAACTTCAGCACTCCACGTGTGTAGCGACCATGGTTGAGAAATCAAACCAATTTGCTATGAGTGTGAGAGAAAATCATGGATGAGAGTATTATAAAGGGAGAAAGTGTGAATTCTGTCATTTTACAAGCCATACCAAGGAAAACTGCTACAAATTGATAGGCTATCCAACTGATTGGAAGCACAAGAAAAAAATTGATAATGGAAATGGTAATTTTAGAGGTATGGCTATTCATTCCAATTCTGGTAACAATGCAGGACATGGATATAGTAGTCATGGACATGTTGCTCAAGGAGGATTTCGAGGTAGTCATGCAGCAGCAAACAACATATCCAATGAACTGTATGATCCCACTCAAGTAGCATCAACTATTTGGCATCATCTAGTCATGAAGGCAATAGTGCTATTTTGCAAAAAGGGCATACCTTTACTGAAGAAGAATATAGACAGATATTGAAAATGCTAAGAAAAGATGTGAAAGAAACTAAACAAGTCAACATGACAGGTATCACCACTTGTTTAATGTCACATGTTCTTGCACAAGATTGGATAGTAGATTCTGGTGCCTCACACCACATAACATCAAGTAGATGTATGTTAAAAGATGTTCATAACTTGACTAAGTCAAAGAAGGATCAAGTTCATTTACCTACAGGAGATAAGGCTGAAGTTACTCATATTGGTAAAGCAAACACATTTGAGAATGAAGAAGTGTAGAATGTCCTATTTGTGCCAAATTTCAGATTCAACTTGTTGTTTGTTTCAAGGATCACAAAGGAATTGTCTTGTTTTGTATCATTTTACCCTGACTTTTGTGTGTTTCAGGACCTCTTGAGTGGCAGGGTGAAGGGGATTGGTAAAGAAGATGGTGGATTGTATATGTTCGAGAGTGAAGTTGGAATAAACAGCTGAAAGAAGCAAGCATTAAATCAAGAGCAGTGACTGCAAGTGTAGAAAAGTCTGATGTCAACCTATGGCACTCAAGGCTTGGACATCCTTCTTCTCAAACTTTAAAGCATATACACTTGTTGGAGTACAGTAATAATAGTGAAATACTTAATAACTGTCATGTTTGTCCATTAGCTAAACAAGCTAGACTCCATTTTTCTGTTAGTACTTCCAGAGCATCTGCGTTGTTTGACATTGTTCACATGGATCTCTGGGGACCATATAAGATCCCTACTTTTGATAGAAATTCCTACTTTCTTACATTTGCAGATGATCACAGTAGATTTGTATGGGTGTATTTGTTGCAATTGAAGTCTGAAACAATTGTTGCTATCAAGAATTTTTTGTTAATGATCAAGACTCAATTTAACTCTCATGTTAAAATTGTGAGATCAGACAATGGTACAGAGTTCTATAGCCACCAATGCACTGAGTTTTTTAAGTATCGAGGCATATTACATCAGAGTAGTTGCCCTTATACTCCACAACATAATGGCATAGTAGAAAGGAAACATAGGCATATACTTAATGTTGCATGAGCCATCAGATTCCAATCACAGTTACCAATTAGATTTTAGGGTTTTTGCATTAAAGCTGCAGTATATTTGATGAATATATTGCCTTCATCAGCTCTATCTAATCAGACACCTTATGAGTTGTTGTATGGCAAGAAACCCAACCTATCACACCTAAGGGTTATATGATGCTTGTGTCATGCTTCAATTCTACCAAAAGGTGATAAATTTTCAGCAAGAACTGTTGCTGCTGTCCTATTAGGATACTCAGAGTTGAAGAAGGGTTATATATTATTGGATCTTCACTCAAATAAGATCTTTGTAGCTAGAGATGTAGTCTTTAGAGAAGAGGTGTTTCCTTTTACTGATGCTAAACTTGATAGTCATTCTTCACTTCCTTTTTCATGTGGATCTCCTCTTGAGATAGTGCATAGCTCCTCTGACAATGATGAAGTGCATGATAATAGTCCATCTGAGCCTGTACCTAAAGTTGGTGACAACACACATGTTACTGAAAATAGAGAAGGTTGCTCACCTCCTACCCTTGCAAAGACGTCACAAAATGAAGAACCATCCTTGGTTCCCCTACCAGTTATTGCAGATGATTCTCTCAGAAGGACCACTAGAATTATTAAACAACCTACTTGGTTGAAGGATTTTGCCACTGTCAGGAGGCCTCAAAGGAGCACAAGATACCCTATGGCTAACTATTTGTCATATGATCATGTCACCCCTCAATATCAAAGCTATGTGACTAAACTTACTGATCATGTGGAGCCTAAGAATTTCAAGGAGGCAGCTAAGGATGATAGGTGGATAGCAGCCATTAAGTTGGAGGTTCAGGCTCTTGAAGACAACAAAACATGGGTCCTAGTTGATTTGCCAAATGGAAAGAATGCAGTTAGCTCAAAGTGGGTGTACAAGATTAAATATCAAGCTAATGGTGAGGTGGAAAGATATAAAGCAAGGCTGGTTTCCAAGGGATATAGTCAACAAGAAGAGCTAGACTATCATGATACTTTCTCTCATGTTGCCAAGATGGTGACAGTCAGGTGTGTTATTGCATTAGCTGTATCAAAAGGATGGAACTTGTTTCAAATGGATGTGTACAATGCTTTCCTTCAAGGAGATCTGGATGAAGAAGTCTATATGGTTATGCCTGAAGGTTTTAAGCAACCAGGGGAGACTAAAGTTTGCAAATTGCTTAAATCCTTATACAGTTTAAAGCAAGCTTCTAGGCAATGGAATATAAAATTAAATTCTGCCTTATTAGTTGCTGGTTTTTCCCAAAGTGCACATGATTACTCATTATTTACTCTTAAGAAAGATGAAGATATAGTGATTGTATTAGTATATGTCGATGATCTCCTTATCACTGGAAGCGATGATCAGATGATTAATGCAGCTAAAGAGGCTCTACATCAGCAGTTCAAACTGAAAGATCTAGGCCAACTCAAGTATTTTTTGGGGATTGAAGTCTTGAGATCAAGTTCAGGTGTTGTGATGTACCAGAGAAAGTATATTTTAGAGTTCATTAATGATGCAGGACTCAGTGGTGCTAAGCCAGTCTCTACTCCTTTAGAATCAAATTTGAGACTGACCTCAGTAGAATATGATCAAGTTTCTGGTTTAGCAGGTGATCAACTTTTACATGATGTTACTTCTTACCAAAAACTAGTTGGCAAGTTATTGTATGCTACCATTACCAGACCAGATATTAGCTATGCAGTGCAAACTCTCAGTCAATTTATGCAGGCCCTTAAGAATCTCATTGGGAGGCAGCTACAAGAGTAGTCAGATACTTGATGGGCACAGTTGGTCAAGGTGTTTGGTTACAGGCTAAGCCTGCATCCATGTTAACTTGTTGGTGTGATTCTGACTGGGTTGCTTGCCCTTACACCAGAAGATCCATTACAGGCTATGTGATCAAGTTTGGAGAATCCTTAGTTTCTTAGAAATCCAAGAAGCAACAGACTGTCTCTAGGAGCTCTGCTGAGGCTGAATACAGGAGTATGGCATCTGCTGCAGCTGAGGTCACTTGGCTTCTAGGCTTGTTTACTGAGCTAGGGGTATCCATTCAATTACCAGTTAACATCATGAGTGACAGCAAATCAGCCATTTAGCTAGCAGGGAACCCTGTTTTTCATGAGAGGACTAAGCATATAGAGATAGACTGTCATTTTATCAGAGATAAGATCAAGGCAGGTCTGATTGCTGCTATATATGTGCATACTCAACAACAAGTTGCGGATCTTTTAACAAAGGGGTTAAGTCATGCTCAACACTTGCATCTTCTAGGCAAGCTTGGTGTGCTTAACATCTTGCACCCTGCAGCTTGAGGGGGTGTGTTGAAGATCATGTTACTCTATTATTTCATTAGTCATTAGGTTGATCAGTAGTTAGTTAGTTAGATAGTTGAGCTGTCATGAAGTTAGTTAGATAGCTGAGCTGTCATGAACGAGCTGTCAAGGATGATTTTAGATGATTCTAGAAGGATTTAGTTAGTAGATATTTTTCTCTACTCAGTCTATAAAAGGTTGTGCAGAATACATTGTATTAACTAGTACAAAAACAGTTATCAATAAAAGCTCTCTCGATTCTTCCTTCTTCTTCTTCTACCTTAAGCTCCATTAATGGAAATTTAGATGTGTGATCTAGGATTTTAAGAAAAGTGCATATTTATTGCCGCTAAAGTTTGTTTTTGTTGTATGATCCTTGTCCAACTCAGAGGCCAAAGAAGTCTAAGTTCGGTTAGATATCTAATATCCAGAAGTGAAGATGTGATTGTTGCAATCTTTTAGTATTCTGTTGGCTTCTTTCACGTGCCCGATTATGATTTTGTTGATGACTCTATAACGTCACTTACTCTTTTTGCATATGATTGTTTGTTGGTTCAAACTTGTAGCATCTTGTATGATACCCTAGTTTTACTTGTTGCATCTTGTATGATATGGTTCAACTTATATGATACTAAGTAGTTCATGTTCCGATCCCTAGCTAGTTTTGTTTGCATATGGTACCCTCTCCCCAATCATGCAATTACCAATGGAAATGTTGACTTAACAATTTTTGCAGGATAAGTTTTAGTGTCAATTTACTTGCTTCATTGTAGCTTGTTCGACAAATTCTCAATTAAATGAATGCTATATTTTCTAGGGTATATATATATAAGCCAATTTTAATTAAGTGGATTGTTGTATTAAATCTTAGGATTCGGGCCAAAGGTGTTGGAAAACATATGCACAGCGGAAGTATTCCAGAAACATACTGCTTACATGAATACGGAAGCATTCCAGAAACATACTGCTTACATGAATAATAGAAAACACATACGTTTATGCTAGAACACATATGATCATACTAGAACACATAAACTTGCTGAATTTAATTCGATAAATACCTTTTGAAGAGTGAACACGTATCATCAAGCAAGTCCGACTCTGATTCTGCAGCCTTCTGCAGTGATTCCAAATTAACAGTCGAACTCTCTCAATACTTGGGTGGGCAAGTATAGAATAGAAAACTGATTCTTTTTCTAGGTTAGGAGAATCCCTACTTATACAGATATTTTTCCTAGTCCAAAAAGGAAAACAAACACCCGTTTGTCTTCTAACAAGAAACAACGCCTATTTTTCTTTCTCTTTCCTTAGAAAATAGGATTTTGAGTTCTAGTTAAATATGGGTACTGCAGGTACCACAGAATTAATTACTGAGGCTCCCTATTATGAAAACAATTCAAAATTCTGATTTGAATTATTCTTACCATAATAAATTACAAATCATTCCACTAGAAATTCGTAATTGCACTCCTCTATTTATATTGTGAAATTTTTCATTAAACACTTATGTAATTCCCCATGTTAAGATTACAGATACTAATCAATAAATTAAATTACTGACAAATGCAATCTAATGATTAATTTCCTTTAAAGTACTGTTTAACTTATTTCATGTGTTGAATTCATAAAATCCAATTGCAAGATTTGACACAATGAAAACTTATAAGCTTCTCAGAAAGGCATATCATCAATCTCTATACCGAGACATGGATTCTATCAACTAACTTATTATTTCACCAATATATATTATTATCATCCAATCAACTAGGCATATTGCCCATCTTAGGATCTCACCTTTTAATAAATCAAAACGAAAATTAATATATACAGCTCATAATAATTATATCAAGACTGAGAATATAAGTACATTTAATAGATTAGAGAATATGTTTTTTGTCAGTCAGTCTAAAACATCTATCTCTGCTCGGTCACGTTTAATACATACAAAATGCACTAGCACAAGAAGTCGGAACTACACCATTCCCATAATCAGGATAAATTACATTTAATCTTGTGCTACAATCATACCGATGGCTTGTCCAATTTCCATCCTAGATTATGAAAAAAAATCTTTATACTTATAAGAATCGATGACTTAATCCTCTGTATATAAGCTAAAACTCTATACACTAAATCATCTACTATATAAGTAAAAAGACACATAAACGAATACATGATCTATTAAATCTTATTAAAATTGATTTAACAATTGTTCTATAGTAAATACTATATCTAAATACATGGTCAATAGTATATATATGTCACAACCTAAACTAACAGACCGTACGGGCACCTACACTATCCTAAGTAGCTAGGAAAACCCTTATTGCCCAACCAAAAATATGCGAAAGACGTCTATTTTTTTAAGAGAATACTGTATTAAATACAACAAAATAAATTAAATATCAATAAATAAACTTTTCAAAAACTTCTTACAACTATCCTTCACTACCCCAAGACCTAGTCAGATATGTACAAGAGCTACCTATTACAGAATAGACTGATAATAAAATAAATAACACAAACACTCCAACATCTGGCAGGAAGGAAGTGCAGAAGTTAGTGTTGAATATCACAATCCATCTAGTAACTGCAAACTAACTTGCATCTAGTCTACACCCTAATAAGGGATGTAGAAAAGTAGAGTCAGTACAAACACACGTACTGGTAGACATCATCGGCCGACTGGAATTAGTCCACATAATCATAAAATAGAATTAAAGAAAAGAAATCATGACATCTTAAATAGAGTATAATTCTACTACGGCTGTAATATCATTATAACACTTTGACAATATAATTTATAATTTTTCAACTCTATTAACGAGATTATATTCACCACTAGCATAGTCTAGCCTCATTAATTCACACCATCCACCACAATCCAACACTAAACCATCACTATCACCCTTTTATTTGCATTACCGCTTCCATTACCCACATTTATAGGATCAACCTAGTAATCATAGACAACTAACACTTAACTCTCAGTCTAGCAAACAAACACTCTCTTATAACATTAAAGAATAATAACTAGTCAATCGGATAAGCCACAATTACAACAAGTATAAATGAAGTAAGTCGACCAACATATAGCAAGTAAGCACGAAGTTTCACTTGTCCAAGTACATGTCACACAATCAATCTCAAGGATACAATCAAGTAGGGAATACAAGTCAACTAACATCTCAGTAAAACACACAAGAGAACTCAAGTCTCATTAGCAAACCTTGTAAATACTCTTAGAGAAGGATTATTTCAATTATTGGAACTTCAGGATCGTTTCTTTGGGATTATTCATTGGATTCATCACTTTAGATAACTTCATTATCAATTCTTTTATTATTAATATTACCATACCGGCTCGTGTCACCCGATCCAATCATGTCTTACAGCAATACCGAAATTTAACGTCGGTCACATTGCTTAAGAAATCAATAAGATAGCAATACTAAAATTTAGCATCGGCCACATTGCTTGAGAAAATAATAAGGTAGCAATACCGGAATTTAACTCGGCTACATTGCTACTAATAATCTTTCCACTTTTTAGTCCTTGATAAATATTCATCTTTCACTTTTCAACCTTTATGAAGGTATATCACAAGACTTCCTTACTAAAGGCATTCTTTTCAGTCACATTATCATTATGGATCAAGATTTTTCATTTATCAACATTTTGATCTCTCACGGGCATTATTTCAACAATTCATCATGATCATCAACAAGCCATTCATGGCATCAATTCAAGGAGTTATCATTATCAAACAAGCCTCTCTTAGGCACAATTCAATAAATCATCATTATCACCAATTTAGCCTCTTATGGGCATCCAATAGATAAAGTATGTTTATCAATACCAAATCAAGAATGTCATAAAATAAATCACAATGCAACACTTAAGCATACAAGTCACTATTGGAGCCATCATTACTCATTGATTATTCAATTATAACTACCTCCTCAAATACCACAACTTGGGTTCTAACACCACCACCTATAACTAGCACATTCAAGCCTATCATTATTCTCTACCTTTCTCCGCATAATACAATGCTCACAATGATTCAAGTCATCTATCCCTTAGGTCTCACCATTATCAAGGCACAATATGCAACTTATTACCTTTATAACTCAATTAGGTTCATCACTAGAACAACTAAGAAACATCATGTCCATATACTTTATTCATAACAATCTCCTTTCGGGCACATAAAACATAATATAATAAATATCATATAATCAATCAACAACATAATTTTTGGGATTAAAGTAAAGCTCTTATATCTTTATCCACCTTAACTCCATGTCCGCAAGCCTAGACATGTTCTAAATTATGAAACTATGAAATAGCACAGTCTTCTACTCATTAACCTAGCCTACCTGAACGCCAAGCTTTTTGAAGCAACAAGTCATATCAAGGATTCTCCTTCCCTTTATTCCATATACCTCTATTTTACAACACAAAATCAATATTTGGACATAAAATTACAAGCATATCACGATAATTATCATTATCGGAGTTCTAGAGCCCCGAATTCAATTCCGAAAAGTGCTATGGAATGCTACATGAGTCTACTACTCTAATTTCAATACTAGGCAAGTTGCATCTAATCCACCCAACATACAGGCTTACCCTGAGACACCCGAGTAAGTTTCTAGCCAAGACCACCCCCTGAAAAATCTACACCTTGATCATATTTAAGTCACCACTCCATTTACAAGTCACATAACTTGGATACTCGCATGCGCCTAATAAGGACTACTAGATTCATTCTATAAATCTAGCTTCAACATCTCACAACCACTATTCTTCTCACCTCAAGATCAACCACAGTTCAAGCTTACGGTTTACTACTATACATAGGTGACAACATAACCTCTCACTCATTACGTAGACTTACAACTATTAGCCATAGAGATCTTACAGAATTAGAGACTACAACACATTCTCCTCCACAACATCGCGAATACTCATCTAATCATCATACCTTAATCATTCAATAAGCAATATCCACAAAGTATCACCCAAGGAAAGATCAATCATGCCATTTAATAATTCACTTATATTCTCCCATTTAGGACCATTCTTAATTATTTTATGGGTGTAACTACACCATTTAATTCTATATTAACACCATCATAGGAATTACTACCCTCTAAAATATTCACCAATGTATAGTAGTAAACCGTAAGCTTGAACTGTGGTTGATCTTGAGGTGAGAAGAATAGTGGTTGTGAGATGTTGAAGCTAGCTTTATAGAATGAATCTAGTAGTGTTGATTAGGCACATGTGAGTATCTAAGTGTTGTGACTTGTAAATGGAGTGGTGACTTAAATATGATCAAGATGTAGATTTTTCAGGGGGTAGTCTTGGCTAGAAACTTAATCAGGTGTCTCAGGGTAAGCCTGTGTGTTGGGTGGATTAGATGCGACTTGTATAGTATTGAAATTCGAGTAGTAGACTCATGTAGCATCCCGTATCACTTTTCAGAATTAAATTCGGGGCTCTAGAACTCCGATAATGATAATTATCGTGATAGGCTTGCAATTTTATGTCCAAATATTAATTTTTTGTTATAAAATAGAGGTATATGGAAGCTGGGTGGAGCTCACTGATTTGGTCAAATGAATTAGCATCGTGGGTCCGCTGTGGAGGTTAGCGCTACAGCGACAATCGCGCCGTCGCAGCAGGAAAGAATGCAGTTTTTCAATTTTTATTTTGTTCTTCGGGGTTCATTCCCCATTTTTCCGTTGTAAGAAGAGAGAACGAACCTAGGGTGAAAAAGAGGTGATTTTGGGTGATTGTCTTCTTCAAGGTGAATCTTTTAACCCTCTTTATCTTGCTTTGACTCATAACACTCAAGTTTGAGACTTAGACCGTTGTAAGGAGAATAAGTGATTTGTGCGTAAATGTTTAGCTTGGCCTCTTCGTGTTTTGAAAAGCCTTGATAGAACGATTGAGTATAGAATGTGGGTTAATTATTTATGAAATCAAGTGAGTGAGATAGGGTGCAATATAAGAAACTTGGTTAGTAATGACTCTCTAATTCAAATATTGTGTTTCTCTCTATCGAATGCCCATTTGGGTACGAAAGAATGGTAAATTGGTATCTGATTGTAATGATCCATTTCATCGTTACTAAATTATCCATGATAAATTCATGAAAATTCTTAATCTTCATTCCTCAATATTAACTTGAGTCCAAAATAGCCATCATTTTGTTAATAGTGTCACCTCAAGTTTTTCAGCAAAGATTTTAGTCTTTCGATGTGTCTAGATAGTCTCAAGCCCGATGAATTTAATTATTCATGAGTAATAATATCAATCCTTTAATTTGGAAGTTCTTTATATATGAATTACGGTCGTACAATATCCCTAGCACAAAGTTAAGTTGAAAATATTTTTAACCGATAGAGTTTCGATATGGGTTTCTACTAGGGACAACTTCAAATGATCATATCTCCTAGAAGGATTTAGGGGCTCAATACCCAACAAATCAATGATCTCTGAGTCTTCTTTCCAACTCAATAAAATGTTCGTCAATCCGAGTTCGGAGTAAAAGTTATGACCGTTTTACCAAACACTGTCCTGGCTGAAATGGGGAATTTTTCTGTAGCGAGAATTCTGGTGGTATTTAAATCATTTTTAGCCGATTTTCAGGTCCAAAACCCCAAAACTTCATTCCCCAACCCTAGAGAGGTGATTTCCCAAGGTTTAGTGTGAAGGTCCTTCGTGGAGGTAAGTTTTTCCATCATCTTCTTTGTTTTTTAACCCTTGAATATCCTAGAATCATTAGAAAGACCTTCAATGGTGAAATTTTGGGTTAGGCCCTTTAATGGTGGATTTTTGGGAAAAATTTATGGGTGTTCTTAATATTACCAAGAACTAATTCTAGAGTATAAATTAATGATTTCTAGCATGAATTTGGTAAACTAGATTATGTATTTTATTGGTTGGAAATCTTGAATTTCATAAAGATGAGACCTTTAGAAAAAAAAATTCTTTAATGGAGATAGGCTAAGCTTGAAAAAATTAGTTAATGGTTAATTGACCTTGGGGAATGATATAGACCTTGAATTAGGGTAGAATTAGTGGGTTTGAATTCCCAAAGATATTTATTTGAAGAGTAATTAATTAATTACTCTTATGATTGCTTGATTTTTAGATGATTGATCATTCCTAAGCATGAATAAAGGAAAGGAGCATCCTTGATATGGCTTGTTGCTTCAAAAAGCTTGGCGTCCAGGTAGGCTAGGTTAATGAGTAGAAGATTGTGTTATTTCATATCTTCATAATTTAGAATTAATGGGAGAAAGCATGTCTAGTCTTGAGGACATGGAGTTAAGGTGGATAAAGACATAAGAACTTTACTTTAATCCCAAAAACTATGTTATTGATTGATTATGAGATATTTATTATGTTATGTGTTATGTGCCCGAAAGGAGATTGTTGTGAATAAAGTATGTGGACATGATGTTTCTTAGTTGTTCTAGTGATGAACCTAATTGAGTTATAAAGGTAATAAGTTGCATATTGTGCCTTGATAATGGTGAGGCCTAAGGGATAGATGACTTGAATAATTGTGAGCATTGTATTATGCGGAGAGAGTTAGAGAATAATGATAGGCTTGAATGTGCTAGTTATGGGTGGTGGTGTTAGAACCCAAGTTGTGGTATTTGAGGAGGTAGTGATAATTGAATAATCAATGAGTAATGATGGCTCCAATAGTGACTTGTATGCTTAAGTGTTGCATTGTGATTTATTTTATGACATTCTTGATTTGGTATTGATAAACATACTTTATCTATTGAATGCCTAGGAGAGGCTAAATTGGTGATAATGATGATTTATTGAATTGTGCCTATGAGAGGCTTGTCTCCTTGAATTGATGCCATGAATAGCTTGTTAATGATCATGATGAATTGTTGAAATAATGCTCATGAGAGGTCAAATGTTGATAAATGAAAAATCTTGATCCATAATGATAATGTGACTGAAAAGAATGCCTTGAGTAAAGAAGGCTTGTGATATACCTTCATACAGGTTGAAAAGTGAAAGGTGAATATTTATCAAGAACTGAAAAGTGGAAAGATTGTTAGTAACAATGTGGCCGACGTTAAATTTCGGTATTGCTATCTTATTGTTTTCTCAAGCAATGTGGTCGATGTTAAATTCTGGTATTGCTACCTTATTGATTTCTTAAGCAATGTGGCAGACGTTAAATTTTGGTATTGTTGTAAGACATGATTGTATTGGGTTCCATGAGCCGGCTTGGTAATATTAATAATAAAGGAATTGATAATGAAGTTATCTAAAGTGATGAATCCAATGAATCATTCCTAAGAAACGATCCCGAAGTTCCAATAATTGAAATAATCCTTCTCCAGGAGTATTTATAAGGTTCGCTAATGAGACTTGAGTTCTCTTGTGTGTTTTACTGAGATGTTAGTTGACTTGTATTCCCTACTTGATTGTATCCTTGAGATTGATTGTGTGACATGTACTTGAAAAAGTGAAACTTTGTGCTTACTTGTTATATGTTGGTCGACTTGCTTCATTTATACTTGTTGTAATTGTGGCTTATCCGATTAGCTAGTTAGTATTCTTTAATGTTATAAGAGAGTGTTTGGTTGCTAGCCTGAGAGTTAAGTGTGAGTTGCTTATGATTACTGGGTTGATGTGGGTAATAGAAGCGGTAATGCGAATAAGACGGTGATAGTGATGGTTTAGTATTGGATTGTGGTGGATGGTGTGAATTAATGAGGCTAGATTATGCTAGTGGTGAATATAATCTCGTTAATAGAGTTGGAAAATTGTAAATTATATTGACAAAGTGTTTTAATGATATTACAGCCTTAGTAGAAGTATACTCTATTTAAGATGTCATGATTTCTTTTTTTTGATTCTATTTTATGATTATGTGGACTAACACTGATCGGCCGATGATGCCTACCAGTACATGTGTTTGTACTGACTCTACGATGATGCCTACCAGTACATGTGTTTGTACTGACTCTACTCTTCTACATCCCGTATTAGGGTGTAGACTAGATGCATGTTAGTTTGCAGTTACTAGATGGATGGTGATATTCAGCACTAACTTCTGCACTTCCTTCCTGGCAAATGTTGGAGTGTTTGTGTTATTTATTTTATTATCAGTCTATTCTATAATAGGTAGCTCTTGTACATGTCTGACTAGGTCTTGGGGTAGTAAAGGATAGTTGTAAGAAGTTTTTGAAAAGTTTATTTATTGATATTTAATTTACTTTGTTGTATTTAATACAGTATTCTCTTCAAAAAAATAGAAGTCTTTTGCATATTTTTGGTTGGGTAATAAGGGTTCTCCTAGCTACTTAGGATAGCATAGGTACCCGCACGGTCTGTTAGTTTGGGTCGTGACAGTTGGTATCAGAGCCTTAAGTTCACCGGTCCCACAAGTACAAGAGCAATGTCAAGTAGAGTTCCGCAGTTGGTGTGTGAGGCCCCACACCCAATCTTTGGAAGGCTATAAGACATGTACAAGTCGTTTTCTTTTTTTTCCTCTCTATCGTGGCGTACTATTCTTTGACTACTGGGTTGGATCCAATTGGTATCTAGATGATTCCAATTGGTATCTCAACAAAGATCAATTAGAATCCAGTTGATTCCAATTGGTATCTTAGTGAGTTTGCTTTGATATTTGGCTGAACTTGGATTCTTAAACTGTATGATTGTTGTGAATTATTTTTGTTTGAATTGTGGTGAAATAAATTGACTAAGTTGCTTTTGTTGAAAATTGTAATAGAACTATGTGATCTTGTTGTTGTGAAATTAATAAATTATTTGGTGCTTTCTTGTTCTTGATACTATTGTTATGCGATGAAATTGATGATATGAGAATTGAGAGGATAATATGAGGATATGACGTCAAGGGAAGATAATAAAAAAATATGAACAAAAGACTGAGGTGATATGTGTTTCCCTTAATGACGGGCTCTTGCAATTGATATTGTGAATGAATTCAATTGTATGGTTTAGTTATTTGATATTGTGAATGGATCCTTGTGTGGTCCAGTTATTTGATATTATATGTGGATCCTTGTGTTATTCGGTTATTGAGACTTTATTTGAATTCTTTTGCAATCCTATTATTTAAAATTTTAATTAGTTCCTTGTGAGGACTGGCTAAGTGATATTATCTTTGAGTTCGTTGTATAAACTGACTTTTAAGGTTTGACAAAATAATGAGTTTTAAATAAAAGTGGTAAAAACTAGTGGAGGTTGTTGATACCTATGGAATTTGATTGATAACTTATCTGAAATGTGATATTGGTAATGAGACTGTTAATGACCTGTAATCGGTGATGTTATTTGACCTTGCTCGTATGCTTATTATATAGGGATCAATCTCAAAGTGGTTAAGAGTTAGTGAAGCCTGTAATAAAAATATTGTAAGGTAGAAATAAGAATGACATTGTATACCTTAGCTTGGTGTTGGTGATGGAAGGGTAATTGGGCTTGACAATGAAGGTTTTGTCGTTTGATAAGTATTGAAGTTAGTGATTGCCTGAGCATAAGTTTTAGTTGTGGATTAGTGTATTAAGGGAGGCCTTGAGAAGATAATTTGATTATTGACTTGGTCTTGCGATTGAATTGGGTGATTAGCGTCCTATAGAATTGACTGATAGATGACAATTTTAGAGGGTAGTAATCCCCATGATGGTGTTAATATAGAATTAAATGGTGTAGTTACAGCCATAGAATAATTAAGAATGGTCCTAAATAGGAGAATATAAGTGAATTATTAAATGGCATGATTGATCTTTCCTTAGGTAATACTTTGTGGATATCGCTTATTGAATGCTTAAGGTATGATGATTAGATGAGTATTAGCGATGTTGTGGAGGAGAATGTGTTGTAGTCTCTAATTCTGTAGGATCTCTATGGCTAATAGTTGTAAGTCTGTGTAATGAGTGAGAGGTTGTGTTGTCACCTATGTATAGTAGTAAACCGTAAGCTTGAACTGTGGTTGATCTTGAGGTGAGAAGAATAGTGGTTGTGAGATGTTGAAGCTAGCTTTATAGAATGAATCTAGTAGTCTTTATTAGGCGCATGCGAGTATCCAAGTTATGTGACTTGTAAATGGAGTGGTGACTTAAATATGATCAAGGTGTAGATTTTTCAGGGGGTGGTCTTGGCTAGAAACTTACTCGGGTGTCTCAGGGTAAGCCTGTATGTTGGGTGGATTAGATGCAACTTGCCTAGTATTGAAATTAGAGTAGTAGACTCATGTAGCATTCCATAGCACTTTTCGGAATTGAATTCGGGGCTCTAGAACTCCGATAATGATAATTATCGTGATATGCTTGTAATTTTATGTCCAAATATTGATTTTGTGTTATAAAATAGAGGTATCTGTAAGAAAGGGAAGGAGCATCCTTGATATGGCTTGTTGATTCAAAAATCTTGGCGTCCAGGTAGGCTAGGTTAATGAGTAGAAGACTGTGCTATTTCATATCTTCATAATTTAGAATGGATGGGAGAAAGCATGTCTAGGCTTGCAGACACAGAGTTAAGGTGGATAAAGACATAAGAACTTTACTTTAATCCCGAAAACTATGATAGTGATTGATTATGTGATATTTATTATATTATGTGTTATGTGCCTGAAAGGAGATTACTGTGAATGAAGTATGTGGACATGATGTTTCTTAGTTGTTCTAGTGATGAACCTAATTGAGTTATAAAGGTAATAAGTTGCATATTGTGCCTTGATAATGGTGAGGCCTAAGGGATAGATGACTTGAATCATTGTGAGCATTGTATTATACGGAGAGAGGTAGAGAATAATGATAGGCTTGAATGTGCTAGTTATGGGTGGTGGTGTTAGAACCCAAGTTGTGGTATTTGAGGAGGTAGTGATAATTGAATAATCAATGAGTAATGATGGCTCCAATAGTGACTTGTATGCTTAAGTGTTACATTGTGATTTATTTTATGACATTCTTGATTTGGTATTGATAAACATACTTTATCTATTGGATGCCCATGAGAGGCTAAATTGGTGATAATGATGATTTATTGAATTGTGCCTATGAGAGGCTTGTTTGATAATGATAACTCGTTGAATTGATTCCATGAATGGCTTGTTGATGATCATGATGAATTGTTGAAATAATGCCCGTGAGAGGTCAAAATGTTGATAAATGAAAAATCTTGATCCATAATGATAATGTGACTAAAAAGAATGCCTTGAGTAAAGAAGTCTTGTGATATACCTTCATACAGGTTGAAAAGTGAAAGATGAATATTTATCAAGAACTGAAAAGTGGAAAGATTGTCAGTAGCAATGTGTCCGACGTTAAATTCCGGTATTGCTACCTTATTATTTTCTCAAGCAATGTGGCCGATGCTAAATTCCGGTATTGCTACCTTATTAATTTCTTAAGCAATGTGGCCGATGTTAAATTTTGGTATTGCTGCGGCATGGTAATATTAATAATAAAGAAATTGATAATGAAGTTATCTAAAGTAATGAATACAATGAATAATCCCAAATAAACGATCCCGAAGTTCCAATAATTGAAATATTCCTTCTCCAGGAGTATTTATAAGGTTCGCTAATGAGACTTGAGTTCTCTTGTGTGTTTTACTGAGATGTTAGTTGACTTGTATTCCCTACTTGATTGTATCCTTGAGATTGATTATGTAACATGTACTTGAAAAAGTTAAACTTCGTGCTTACTTGCTATATGTTGGTCGACTTGCTTCATTTATACTTGTTGTAATTGTGGCTTATCGGATTGGCTAGTTATTATTCTTTAATGTTATAAGAGAGTGTTTGGTTGCTAGCCTGGAGTTAAGTGTGAGTTGTTTATGATTACTAGGTTGATCCTATAGATGTGGGTAATGGAAGCGGTAATGCGAATAAAAGGGTGATAGTGATGGTTTAGTGTTGGATTTTGGTGGATGGTGTGAATTAATGGGGCTAGATTATGCTAGTGGTGAATATAATCACGTTAATAGAGTTGGAAAATTGTAAATTATATTGACAAAGTGTTTTAATGATATTAAAGCCTTAGTAGAATTATACTTTATTTAAGATGTCATGATTTCTTTTCTGTGATTCTATTTTATGATTATGTGGACTAACACTGGTCGGCCGATGATGCCTACCAGTACATGTGTTTGTACTGACTCTACTCTTCTACATCCCTTATTAGGGTGTAGACTAGACGCAGGTTAGTTTGCAGTTACTAGATAGATGGTGATATTCAGCACTAACTTCTGCACTTCCTTCCTAATAGATGTTGGAGTGTTTGTGTTTTTTATTTTATTATCAGTCTATTCTGTAATAGGTAGCTCTTGTACATGTCTGACTAGGTCTTGGGGTAGTGAAGGATAGTTGTAAGAAGTTTTTGAAATGTTTATTTATTGATATTTAATTTACTTTGTTGTATTTAATACAGTATTCTCTTAAAAAAACAGAAGTTTTTCGCATATTTTTGGTTGGGTAATAAGGGTTCTTCTAGCTACTTAGGATAGCGTAGGTGCCCACACGGTCTGTTAGTTTGGGTCTTGACAATATATTCCATAGTTAATAATATATATCCCAACAAAAGGCTGTAGTGTATCACATTTTAACTAGAAAATCTAGTCCTAACTTTTCAAATCATTGAAAGGGATCTTTCGCTTCGAAAGAATTGAACTTTTTTTAATTTTTTTTTTTTTGATAATCGTGGTGGTGGGAGTGATAGCAAAGCAAAGTCTAGTGGTGTTCCGGGCCAGCTTGGAAACATCTCGGCTAATTTTACAGGATACCTACCACCTCCCACCAACAACAGATGTCACTTATCTTAGAAATTAATACATATTTCTGGGATACTTCCCAAATCTTCATAGGTTTGCCCCGCAACCACACTGTTGCCGCCCCTAGTCAGGCACTCTCCCTCTAACTACTTAGTAATGCTAGATACTTCTCAAGGACGCGCGCGCACACACACACACTATCAGTGTAAGCTATGCTATGATCGTCTTTCCCTCCTAAACCTAGCTAAGCTTTAATAGTCTTGTTTTCTCCTAAGATGTGATTATCTATGTCAATGCTTTGATTAAGTTAATTTTTGAAAGTTCTCAAACTATTCTTGAAAGCGTAAGTTAATTTGCCTAATGAGAAAAGACATCAAAATCACCCTAAACTATACCCAAAAAGTCTATTACACACTCAAACTATTGTCGCGACCTAATATACACCTGTACTACTCAAAAGTGAATTTAGCTCCACCCCGCGACGTTTCACACCACTCTCACAATAAGTGGTGTTTTACACTCGCCGCCACATCAGCACCATGTTGTGTCATGTCAAAAAAATTATAATTTTTATATATTCTTTTTCTTTTCTTTATTTATTAACTTTTCTTTTATAATTATATTTTACACTAATTAATCCCTAATTGGTTAAAATCCTCCAATAATTATATCTTCTTCATCAGCTAAATCCCACTTACTCCATCTCTCATCTCACCAAAAAAAATCATATTCGACCACAATCACCACCATTTCTTTGCTCTTCACCGCCACCATATCACCTCCAATTCTTCTTCTTCTCGCCACCCACCACCATTATCATTATCGATTTCTTCTTCTTCACCACCTTGTAGTCTTTCTTCTCCGCCACCCGCGACCATTATCATTATCAATTTCTTCTTCTTCACCACCTTAAAATCCTTCTTTTCCGTCATCCATCACCTACAAGCCCACCAACATAATTTATTTCTTTTTTCAAAAATCGAAATTGAAATTGATAATCATAATCAATCATTAAAGAAATGATTGGATTAAAGATCTAGAGCCTAATTTGGGATAAAAATGACAGATCTAGAGCCTACTTTTTAAAATTAATAAAAGAATTGAAAGAATAAAATGGTAATATGCAGTGGTCAAGGTAGTACTTCCATGAAAATGAAAAAGCACAAAGAAAAAGAAAAAGAAACAGAGAAAAACAATAAGAAAAAAAAAGTGAAAAAAAGATACTCGTAAAAGAATAAAAATTAAAAAGAAGTAGTGACGATTGTGAGAATGACAAAGTGCAAAACAAATAAGCAGAAAAGTAATCACAAAATCTACAACAGAGAGGGTTGCAAAGAAGATGAAGAAGAAGAAGGAAGGAGGGTGGGCGTGGGGGTCGGTGGTAATATCTTAAAAATCTTCGTGGGGGTGGGGGTGGGTGGTAATATCTTAAAAATCTTCATTTTGCATTAAAAAAAGGGAAAAAGAAAAAAAATATATAAAAAGCGCCTCTTTTAATTTTTTTGTGCCACATCAGCTTGAAGGGTGGTACTAAATTCACTTTTATACAGTACAAGTGTGTATTAGGTCGATAAAATAATTTAGATGTGTGTCTTCGATTTTTCGAATATATTTCAGAGTGATTTTGATGTCTTTTCCCTTTGCCTAATAAACCAAACTTTGATAAATAATTGCACGGCAAAGATATCGAAACAGTTCTTCACAATATAATTGAACTTAATAAAATAATTTAAAATAATTCCAAAGGTATTCATCTAAGTTAAATAAATTATTAAAGTGCTGGTATTCACAATTATAATAAATAAAATCTAAATAGGAGCATAAGTTAAAACGGAAAAACAAAATAATTCATTCATCCATCTATTTTTATTTGTCCATCACATTAAAAATAGATGTTTACTTTTACTTATTCAATTTAAAAATTAAAAGATAATTTATCATTTAATTCATAATTCATCCTTATTACTAACTATAGTCACTTCTCAATGCATTTTCTAATGTATTGAATTTATTATATTTAAAGAATGTACATAATTTTATCGTTTGATGCAGTTATTTTTATTAATTTTTTTAATACAATCAAAATCAAATCAAATATTATCAATTTTAAAATTTAAAACTGAATCAAATATTAATATTTTTTTTTTAACAATTTGATTCAAATTTTATTTCAATTTTTTACCAAATTGTGAACACCCCGCACCTTCCCTAAGTAGCCCTCCCCTGGAAAACAACCCCAGGATTTTATTTTATTCTTCTTCAAAACGCGGTGACTCGGTCGGGTTTTTCCAGCTTCTTGGCAACTATTTAGCTAATTAACACGTGTCAACTAAAGTTCATTTATGTTTTGATCTTTCTTCCCTGTTCTCTACTTTCTTCATTTATTTATTTACTTACAACATTTATTTTGGTGTCATAGCAAAAGGTCACAAAGATGGAGTCTAAGTCAAGGGTCATTATTTGGCTCCTAATATTTCCTCTCCTCTGTTCACTTTTATTTGTTCTAACCATATCAATTGATGTTTAGTACATATTAATTTTAAAAAATAATTTATAAAATAAGTAATTAATGCTAAGAATAAAATATGAAAAGTATTTATTTATTTTTGGTATGTTAAAAAGTGACAAATAAAAATAAAAATATATTTTAAAAGTAATTAATGGATGTATTTACTTACATTTATTTTTTTTGTTTTTCACTCGCTGTCCGATATTCATATTGTAGTCTGACTAAATTTGAATTCACCATAAAAAGTTTCACATTGAAGGTAAAGCGCTCCCTAACAAAGGCGACAACATACCCAGGGGTACTCGAACTCGAGACCTCTAATTAAGAATAAAGAAATATTTATCATTCCATCACAACCATTATTGGTACTTACATTTATTTTGGTATCATAGGAAAGGTCAAAAAGATGGAGTCCAAGTCAAGCATTTCTATTTGGCCCCTAATAAATAGCCCCAATAAATGTTTAAAGTGACGTTTAAGAGAAAACTCTTTAATTAGGTTTCTTGATTTTCAACCTTGCCCTTATAGCATTTTCAAGCGCCAATTTTTGACTTCAAGATTTTTCTTGTTTTCATATTCAATATTCATAGCCAAAATGTATTACACTATCAATGATAGTATTTATATTGATAGTTGACATTTTCATCATGTTCACCCTATTATTTTAATTGTAATGAGATCATATCCACTATTTCCTTCGTCTCATTTTAGTTGGGCACATTTTATTTTACATCGTAATTAAGAAATCATAAATTGAAAGATGAATTTTACTATTTTACCCTTTACTCATATTAATTATATTAATTGAGAATAGAAATGGACATTGAAATTGTAATTGTTCACATTTAATGTGTACTATTAATTGTAGGAATAAAATGGGAAAAAAATA
Source organism: Capsicum rhomboideum (assembly GCA_031232105.1). Classification (NCBI taxonomy): domain Eukaryota; kingdom Viridiplantae; phylum Streptophyta; class Magnoliopsida; order Solanales; family Solanaceae; genus Capsicum; species Capsicum rhomboideum. Next base: position 158,952,368 of record CP124714.1, read on the forward strand.
ATTAATTATATCCTGATTTAGTAAGTGATCAACTAATATGAAATATTTATTTTTATTAAGATGACTAACTAAAATAGAACGGAGAGAGTAATAAAAATTACCAAAGATTTTATAATTAATATTTGGATAATAAATAATGTTAGTTATGCTCTGTACGATAGGTCTTCATTTTCGTGTACGATAGCATTATGATTTTCCGTGATTTAGCCAAAGCTTAGCTCAGGACCCACTACTCGTCATTTACACAACTTACGATTATATATCATGGTAAATTGTTCTTTTCGCCTGAATGTTTTGTTTAATTTAAGTGAGTTTGAAAATATAAGTGAATTAAAAGAATATCCATAAAAAGAATTTAAAAAATCAATTTTAAAGTTATAAAGTTCTTAACATTTAGGGTCTGTTTAGAAAGTCACCTGATAATTAAAATTGATGTAATTATTAGGATAATAATTATCAGCTTAGTAATTACACAGCCTAATAATTACAATGACTTGTTTGTTTGCTACAATGTAATTACAGTGTAATTACAAGTGTACTGTTTGGTTGCACAAGTATAATTACATGGTTATATTAAATTTTTAAAATAAAATTAACTATCAAACACTAAAAATTTATATTAGACAAATAAGGGTCTTTATAAATGATATTAAATTAATTATTTAATATATATATTGTCTTTCAAAATATATTAATTGATAAACATATGTTCTTATAAAAAAATAATTGATTTATATTTTTTAAACTAGTATATTTAATTAAATTAATCATAAAAACTTAAAGTACATGATTTTTAAGAACATCATGAAATGCATGTTTGATAAAAAGATTAATATTTTAAATATAATATCATAAAATTATTAAAATATTTGATAAAAAGATAATCTATCAATTCTAACTAAAAAACGAATGACTTGCAATGTGAAATATCAAGTCAATACTAGTAAAACAAATAAATTGGAACTAAAAATATAACATAAGTTTGAAATTCAAAAAAATAAATAATACTCTGATGTCAAATTTCAACATACCGTACGTAAATATAATTCATAAGAAAAAGTAAACTAAGTCTATAACCTTATTCAATAATGAATTTTACTTAATTTAAAAATTAGAATACTAACTAAATTATTCTTAATGAAAAAATAAACATAAGATAAATAAAAAATAGATAATACGAAAAATTTAATGGAATCACAAGAAGTAAAGGTTGGGAAATGAGAAGGAAATGAAATATAAATAAATAAAAAATTAAAAATATTAGAACAATAAAAATAAAAAGAATTTAAAATAATAGAAATTAAAAACAAATTAAAATAAAAAAATAAAAATAGAAATAAAAGGAAGAAATTAAAAAATAATCAGCTTGTAATTACACTATGTAATTACCAGCAATTCACAACTCCCCCCTATGAATTGAAGAGTGTAATTACCCTCTGTCAATTACACTTAATTACCTACTGACCAAGTAATTACCTGGTTAACCAAACATGTCAGACAGTGTAATTACACCAAATTCAATTACCAGGGTGGCTTTCCAAACAGGCCCTTACCACCTAGTAATTGGAATTGGTGTAATTACCAGCCTAGTAATTACGATGACCTATTTTGTTGCCACAATGTAATTACAGTATAATTACAAGTATACTATTTGGTTGCACAAGTGTAATTACGTGATTATATTAAATTTTTAAAATAAAAGTTAATTATCAAAAACTAAAAATTTATATTAGACAAATAAGGACCTTTATAAATGATATTAAATTAAATATTATATATATATATATATATATTGTATTTTGAAAATATATCAATTAATAAACATATGTTCTTAACTAACATTATAAAAAAAATTGATTTATATTTTTCAAATTAATATATTTTAATTAAATTAATCATAAAAACTAAAAGTACATGATTTTTAAGAACATCATGAAATACACGTTTGACAAAGAAATTAATATTATAAATATAATGCCATAAAATTATTAAAACATTTGACAAAAAGATAAATCTATCAAGTCTAACTAAAAAATGAATGGCTTGCAATGTGAAATATTAAGTCAATACTAATAAAACAAATAAATTGGAACTGAAAATATAACATAAGTTCAAAATTCAAAACAAAAAGTTAACATAATACTCCTATGTCAAATTTTAACATAACGTACATAAATAAGATTCAAAAGAAAAGGAAAATGTAAGTCTATAACCTTATTCAACAATAAATTTTACTTTAATTTAAAAATTATAATACTAACAAAATAATGCTAAATGAACAAAATAAACATAACATAAATACAAAAATCGATAATATGAACAATTGCATGGAATCGCAAGAAGTAAAGGTTGGAAAATGAGAAGGAAAGGAAATATAAATAATATAAAATAAAAAAATATATTTTTAAAAAATTTTAAGTAATAAAAATAATAGAAATAAAAATAAATGAAAATAAAAAAAGAAATAAAAGGAAAAAATTAAAAAGTAACCAGCTTGTAATTACACTATGTAATTACCAGCAATTCACAGCTCCCCCTGTGAATTGAAGAGTCTAATTACCCCCTGTCAATTACACTCAATTACCTGCTGATCAAGTAATTATCTGGCAAACCAAACATGTCAGATAATATAATTACACTAATTACGCCAAATTCAATTCTCAGGATGACTTTCCAAATAGCCCTTAATGATGTTTGTCAAATGGAGTATCAAATGGATCACTTAAATTGACATTGATCATGTCAAAGTGATCTCAGCTATTGATTACTAGAGTACAATCTAATTTAACTATTTGATGAATTCATATTTTATAAGTGAACTGATTACTTAGAAAATCCATAAAATCCTTAATTAAAAAAAAAAAACTGACAAGTCAGCTGTCAAGTATTTGTTTAAATGGCCAAACACATCGTCAAGTATCTAAACTTGGCACGAATTTTCGTTTTAACACTTAAAGTGAACGTTGTTCATTTTAAACACCTAAACTACTATTTCAGTGTGTCATTTTGGCACCTTTTACCAAGACCAAAAAAAATCTAGACGTTGTAGACACGTGATTTTTGACCCTCCTCGAACTTTAACCTATTTTTAGCATTAAATATTTATTTTTTGTCTAATCTTTATTTTAACTTTTATTTTCATTTTTAGTTGATTTTATTTGAAAAATTGTGAAAAAGAATTCAAAAAATAGAATCACATTTTTAGGATAATTTTTTTTTTTTTTTTTTTTTGAAAGAAAAGAAAATTTTCATCTAATATGTTTTCTTTTAATTTAGTTTAAATAAATAATCTAGTGATACTAATATTTTCTTAGTTATATTTTTAGGACTAGCTATTTATATTTTCTACATTTTTATTCGTTCAAAATAATAGCTAATATTTTTATTATTATATTTTGTTTATATTTTTAACTAAAAAGAAAAAAAGAAAAAAAAAAAGGTAAAAAATGACATCCTAAACTACCCCACTTACCTCAACTCCCTCACCACCTCACCCATTTCCCCCCCCCCCCCCCACCTTCTGCATGCATACACAACACACACACACATGCACTGCACACCTCTCAACCTACACATACAACACACTATATATACATACACCCACCTACAACTAAAAAAAAAAAAGGACTTAGGAGCAACACTTGAAAAGAAAAACAGAGGGATACACGAAAAAATAGCAAAGGGAGCAAAAAAAAATAGCAAAAGGAGTTAGAAAACAGAGAGAAACAAAAAACAAAAATACCAAAGACAGAGATGAAAAATAGAGAGTTCTTTAGATATTGATGAGTTAAGTTGTTGTCCCCGTTTGAGTTTCCGGTGACGGCGTCCTTGCTTCTATACTCGATTTAGTTTATCGCACAGGTTCTTATCCGATCTTGTACTACTATTTTCATAAATTTTATTGTGAATCAAAGCATGAACAAAAATTATTTGAAATGACTTTTTAATTTTATTTATTTAGCATGTATGTTTAGATTATTTATGTGGGATATCAGTTTGAAGTAATGTTATTTTCTCCCGTCCTGCTCAGTTCATCTCGTAAGTATATTGTTGTGTTTTCTTGGCACTCCAGATAGTGTTTTTGAAACTTAATCGGTTTGGTTGAATGATTAAGTGACTATTGTGTTTTCTCGACACTTCATACAAAAAAAAAATTCATAATAATTTTTTATTCAGGGTTTAAGCATTTTAAAGATCATGGGAAATAAGTAGTATCTCAGGAAAAACATTCACGTATAGCTTTGGGTAATTTGATTTTGAGATGTGAGTAGTCTTAACTGATTGTTAATAATTTAATAGCTGAAAGTTGATATTTTATCTAGTTAGTTGCTTTTAATTTATATAGATTTAAGTTATTCACTGTGAGCATAATTTAAGATTAAATTAAACGTATCATTACGTATCAGTTACCCGATCCCGTTAGAGCTCCAGATGTTCCGCCTCCACAGCAGCCGATGGGCCAGGGAGCAGCCCAGGCTCCACCTGGATTTATTGATGCTTCTTTGCTCCGAGGTACATTACTTCAGTTGTTGGGGATAGTTGGAGGTGCGTCAGCTGAGGGAGCCCAACCAGCAGTACAGGGAGTTGATGTTGGGGCACAGCCTGCAGCTGCAGCACCCAGAATTGAGATTCCGCCAGCGCCGGTAGCTCCACAGCCGGTTACAGATCATCCTGTTATGTCTGTTGATGAGCAGAGGATGTTGGGGCGTTTCTTGAGGTTGACTCCACCGAGATTTGCTGGTACTCCGGGTGAGGATGCATATGAGTTCTTATCCAGCTGCGAGGATAGATTGCGGAATTTGGGATTGGTACAGTCTCGTGGTGTTGATTTTGTGGCATATCAGTTTGATACTACAGCGAGGAGATGGTGGAGGGGATATCTTGACTCCAGGCCAGCAGGATCTCCGCCGATTACCTGGACCCAGTTCTCTGAGATCTTCTTGGGAAAGTATATGCCCCGTACTATGCGGGAGCGACTTAGAGATGAGTTCTCCAGATTGACTCAGGGTTCGTTATCTGTCGCTGAGTATGAGGCGAGGTTTCATGATCTTGCTAGGCATGCTATTTCTATTTTGCCTGATGAGTATGAGAGAGTTAGATGTTTTGTCAGGGGACTGAGATTGCCACTCCGCAGAGCTACCCAGAGTTTAGTGACTTCAGGGAAGTCATTCGCAGAGATTACCGAGCATGTATACTCTATTGAGGAGATGGATCGCGAGGCCCAAGGGGGCAGCGATAAGAGACCTCGTGTTCAGGGTAGTTTCAGTGGGAGCCATAGTGGTTCGCAGTTCAGAGGTCGTGGGTTCCAGTTTCAGGGTAGGTACCCTCAGCAGCAGCAACAGTCTTTTCAGCGACAGGGTCAGCCCAGTAGGCCCGTACAGTCAGCTTTGCAAATATCTGATAGGGGTCAGCCCACCTATAGTGGTTTTGTTAGCCAGCCTCAAGGACGTGGTCAGTCCAGTTCATCGACTAGAGGTGGTCATACCAGCTCAGCCGGACCTTCTAGGCCGAGCAGGGAGCCAGGAGCATGCTACATTTGTGGCGTTGTCGGTCATTTTGCGCGTGAGTGTCCTCAGCGCATGGCGATTGAGCCTTCAGCTCAGACAGCACAACCCCTCAGATCTATACCTCCAGCAGGTAGAGGTGGTGCACAGGGTCGTCGGGGTGGTCCCCAGGGTTCTCGAGGTAGAGCGCAGGGAGGTCGGACTGGTGGTCAGGGCGGTGCTCAGACTAGTGGTAGCCAGCATCAGTTGTATGCCGTGCCGGCTAGACCGGAGGCTGAGGCTTCGGATGCAGTGATTACAGGTACGATTTTCGTATGCCATCAGCCAGCCTCTGCATTATTTGATCCTGGATCCACGTTTTCTTATGTATCTACTTATTATGCACCACGGTTGGGTTTGTGTTCTGAGTTATTATCTATGCCCTTACGTGTATCTACCCCCGTTGGTGATTCCTTAGTAGTGGATCGGGTATATAGATCTTGTCTGGTGACTATTCAGGAGTTTGAGACTCAGGTTGATTTTATTGTATTGGCCATGGTAGACTTTGATGTGATTCTGGGCATGGACTGGTTGTCTTTTCATCATGCAGTCTTGGATTGCTTTACCAAGACTGTTACCTTAGCCATGCCTGGTGTACCCCCGGTGGTGTGGCAGGGTTCTGTTAGCCGCACACCAACAGGGATTATTTCATATGTTCGTGCTCGTAGATTGATGTCGAGGGGATGTGATTCATTCCTTGCTTATGTTTGGGATGCTAGCATTGAGAGTCCGTCACTTGACTCCGTCCCAGTTGTTCGTGAGTTTCTTGATATATTCCCGACTGACTTACCTGGCCTTCCTCCTGAGCGTGATATAGAGTTCATTATCGACCTTGAGCCGGGCACTCGACCTATTTCTATGGCTCCTTATCGTATGGATGCTGCTGAGTTGAGAGAGTTGAGTAGTCAGCTTGAGGATCTTTTGGGGAAGGGTTTTATCAGGCCAAGTGTGTCTCCGTGGGGTGCTCCAGTTCTGTTTGTAAAGAAGAAGGATGGATCTATGCGCATGTGTATTGATTACAGGCAATTGAATAAGGTAACTGTGAAGAATAAGTATCCTATGCCTCGTATCGATGATTTGTTTGATCAACTTCAGGGTGCAGCGGTATTCTCAAAAATAGATTTGAGATCTGGATACCATCAGTTGAGAGTTAGGGCTGAGGACATCCCAAAGACAGCCTTCAGGACTCGGTACGGCCATTATGAGTTCCTGGTAATGTCTTTTGGGTTGACTAATGCCCCAGCAGCTTTCATGGATTTGATGAATCGTGTATTCAGGCCATACTTAGACTCGTTTGTGATTGTGTTTATTGATGACATCTTGGTTTATTCAAAGAGCAGCGAGGAGCACGAGCAGCATTTGAGGATTGTGCTCCACACTTTGAGAGATCATCGACTTTATGCCAAGTTCTCAAAGTGTGAGTTCTGGCTTGAGTCTGTAGCTTTCTTGGGGCACGTTGTATCCAGACACGGTATCATGGTAGATCCAGCAAAGATTGAGGCTATTCGAGGTTGGGCTAGGCCCACGTCGCCTACTGAGGTACGCAGTTTTGTTGGGTTGGCAGGATATTACAGACGGTTTGTTGAGGGCTTTTCGTCTATTGCATCTCCTATGACCAGACTGACCAGGAAGGAGGTTCCATTTCAGTGGTCTGAGGATTGCGAGGCAAGCTTTCTGAAGCTCAAGGATCGACTTACTTCTGCCCCTGTGTTGACTCTTCCAGTTGAAGGCGAGGGTTTCACCGTGTATTGTGATGCATCTGGTATCGGTTTGGGATGTGTTTTGATGCAGCGGGGTCGTGTCATTGCTTACGCATCGAGGCAGCTGAAGGTGCACGAATGTAATTATCCCACTCATGACTTAGAATTAGCAGCGGTAGTATTTGCACTGCGGATTTGGAGGCATTATCTATACGGTGTGCATTGTGAGATCTTTACAGACCACCGCAGTCTTCAGCATATCATGACTCAGAGGGATCTTAATTCGAGGCAGCGCAGATGGATTGAATTGTTAAAGGACTATGATATCTCTATTCTCTATCATCCGGGCAAGGCGAATGTGGTAGCGGACGCCTTGAGCCGGAAGGCAGTGAGTATGGGTAGCTTAGCCTTCATTCCAGTCTCTCAGCGGCCGTTGGCTTTGGATATTCAGTCCTTAGCTAACTCGATGGTGCGTTTGGATATTTCTGACCCCAGAAGGGTTATCACTTGTGTTGGTGCGAGATCTACTTTGCTGGAGCAGATTCAGAGTCGTCAATTTGAAGATAGCGGTCTCCGTAGAATTCGAGATCAGGTATTGAGGGGTGAGTCTGAGAGAGCTACCTTGGGTTCTGATGGTGTTCTGAGGTTTGACGGTCGTATTTGTGTTCCGAGGGTTGAAGATTTAATTCAGTTGATTTTGCGTGAGGCTCACAGTTCTAGATATTCTATTCACCCCGGGACAGCTAAGATGTATAGAGATCTAAGACAGCACTATTGGTGGAGCGGTATGCGGAGAGTTATAACAGGGTTTGTAGCCCGATGCCTTTGTTGTCAGCAGGTAAAGGCCGAGCACCAGAGACCTGGTGGAATGCTTCAGCAATTGCCCATTCCCGAGTGGAAATGGGAGCGGGTTACTATGGATTTCATTGTTGGATTGCCTCGCACCTCCCGTGGTTTTGATAGTATTTGGGTTATTGTGGACCGGTTGACTAAGTCTGCACACTTTATCCCTGTTCGAGTCTCCTATAGTGCTGAGAGGTTAGCTCGTGTATATATTCAGGAGGTGGTCCGCCTACATGGAGTGCCAATATCCATTATCTCAGACCGAGGGTCTCAGTTTACCTCCAGTTTCTGGCAGACTTTCCAGGAAGAGTTGGGTACCCAGGTGGACCTCAGCACTGCATTTCATCCTCAAACCGACGGGCAATCAGAGCGGACTATTCAGGTATTAGAGGATATGCTCCGCGCTTGTGTACTTGACTTTGGGGGCCAATGGGACCAATTCTTGCCTTTAGCGGAGTTCGCGTATAATAATAGCTTCCACTCCAGCATTCAAATGGCTCCGTTTGAGGCTTTGTATGGTAGACGATGTCGGTCTCCAGTTGGATGGTTCGAGACTTCAGAAGTCAGTCCTCGTGGCACAGATGTACTCCGAGAATCTTTGGACCGAGTTCGAGTAATTCAGGACATGCTGCGGACAGCTCAGAGTAGACAGAGGAGTTATGCTGACCGTAGACGTCGTCCATTGAAATTCAGGGTGGGTGATAGGGTCTTCTTACGAGTATCGCCCATGAAGGGCGTAATGCGGTTTGGTAGGAAGGGTAAGCTTAGCCCCAGATATATTGGACCCTTTGAGATTTTGCGGACAGTTGGAGAGGTGGCTTATGTATTAGCTTTACCTCCGGCATTTTCAGCTATCCACCCAGTATTTCATGTTTCTATGCTACGACAATACATTCTAGATGAGTCGCATATACTTCAGTGGGACTCGGTTCAGTTAGACAAGAAACTAACATTTGTGGAGGATCCTGTGTCCATTTTAGCCAGAGATGTCAGACGGTTACGCTCCCGGGACATTCCAGTGGTTAAGGTACAGTGGCGTCACCGTCCGGTTGAGGAGGCAACTTGGGAGCTTGAACGTGACATGCGAGCCCAGTATCCCTACTTGTTCACATCTTCAGGTACGTGCTTATTCTTGACTTTCGCGGACGAAAGTCCTTTTAGTAGTGGATATTGTAATGACCTTCCCGGTCATTTCCTTCGTTTTCGTGTATTGTCAGCGTTTAGAGCTTTTCTATAACTGCCCCAAGTTATTTATGACTTGCTGGGACCGACAGTTCGGCTCCCGGGCAGTTCGTTTGAGAATATTATTTAGATCGAGCACGTTGTAAAATATTAAATTAAATTAAAATTTGGTAAAATGACATAGTTAATTACCTTTCGAAAATGTTTTGAAATTTATAAAATGTATAAAAAAAATTTAGTTATGATATATCTATACTATTTTATAATAGTTTTATAACCTATTGATAATTAAAGCGGAGATAGTGAATTTAAATATGTTAAAATAATATTTCTATTTTATAGAGGTTTTATCCGAAATATTTTCTATTAATTATGGTATATTCAAAATATTATATTTATTTTACCACGAACCTACGCAATACCCGAATATATATATAATGAGATAAATATTACATTGCGGTGCCACCTCCACCACCACGTGGAAAGTGGGGAGGGGCACACATGCAAGAGGTGGCAGCCACTTGCCATAATGGCAAATGACATATATATATATATATGCATGAGTAACATAACATTTTCCTCAAAATTTCATGTTTTCCTCCGTTTTCATTCAACTGATTAGATAATCTCAATATTGAACTATTCTGTTAAGATTTGAGCATAGGGGTTTATATATATTTAGTTCGTGGACTCGTTCTCGTCATTTCTATGGTACGTTTTCTTATTTTTACGGTAGTTTTCGTCTGCGATAGTATATTTTGGGATTGATATTGATGTTTGAGCTACATTTTGAGCTTAAATTGAATGGTGTTAGTTGTGACTATTGTTCACGGAGTTGTTTGGAACGCTGTGACGGTTTCAGTTTTGTGATTCCGCAAGCGGGCCCCACGGGGACGATTCAGACATTTTTTTCGAACTAATGCAATATAGGTATCAATAGTCATGTTTTGACATGTAGTTTATTATTTTGATAGTTTGGCAGCAGTCTGAGGCCTCTCGAAAGGGAAAGGCTCCTATTTAGCTGGTTTTCTTGGCAGGCTTGCGGCAGGCGTCCAGGTAGGCTAGGTTTACCTCCCTTTGCACTTAGATTGGGCTTATGTGTGATATATGTATGCTATTGTGCTGGTGTTGCGGGCTGATATTATAGACTTGGTGGTGGTGGTTTGCTATGATTTAGGCCTTCTAGGCCGGATAGGGCTATTCGGATATATTCCAGGCCCGTTATCCTCGTGGTACCCCACGGATGACCTATTTGGGGTCGGATAGTATTGTTGTTGTTGTTGCTAGTCTGGGAATGTTATTGTTGGACCTTAGTCTAGTCTTAGACAGACTTAGCCCAGACTTAGACAAGTATAACCAGACTTGGTTTTCGGGACCCGGTAGCGGGCCCCGTTACCCTTTTTTGTCGGCTTGTCGAAACTTTGACATATTTGGGCTTAGATAAGCCCTATATAACTATTAGGGTTATGACGGGATTGAGTCACCCCGATTATACCCGGTTGGACTGTCTAGCTTTGTTCGTCTCTGATAGCACCGTATTTGATTGGGGTCGGCTAGTTTGACTTAGAACGCTGAACCGCCTTTCCATGACTTGTAATGTATACCCAGACTTTTATATACATATTTTTACAGTAGGTAGTTGACCTAGAAGGACCCCGAGATTGACTTGTAGCATGTTGTAGAGTTAGCTTCTGTACCTATATAATAGTAATGACTTGGCACTAAGGCGTTCCCCGTTTATTTGATATGATATGACCTTTGATTCTGTTCTGGTTACTGGCTATGATGAGTTCCGGTTCGAGTCCGGCTACTGATTCAGGTATGATGATTTTGGTTATTGACTATTGGGTGTTCCGGTTCGAGTCCGGCCTCGGATTGTGGTACACTATGAGTTCCGGTTCGAGTCCGGCATCTGGTTATGATATGATTGGAGAGTTTTGGTACTGGGTACCGTGATTATGATGTTGTTGTTCTATGAGTTCCGGTTCGAGTCCGGCAGATATGATATATATGTGGCCTCTTGTTATTACCCACTGCTTCCGGTTCGACTCCGGCGTCTGGCCTCTTGTTATTACCCATTGGTGCCGGTTCAAGCCCGGTGCACTCCTGTTGGTTATTGTGGTTACTGGATACTGATACAGCCTCGAGACACTGGTGACTATGCATTTACTTTTCTTGTGTGTCCCGCTGGTTTATGGGGGCCAGACTGGGTTATTGTTTTCTTCCGTGTGCCTATCGGGCTTATGGGGGCCCAGATAGGTTATGTTTGACTTGTGTGTTTACTTACGCATTTATTTACTCGTTATTATGTATCGCACTTATATTTTCCCTGAGCATATCTATACGCCTCGGCCGTTACTTATGTATCTATTGCTTGTACCCCGGACTTAGCATGCCCCCTGCACTTTAGCTTGCTTATATTATATTAAGCTCAGTCGGCCGATGATGCCTACTGAGTACCCGTTGCCCTGGTACTCATACTGCACTTCTGCATCTTTTTCCCCGATGCAGATCCAGGCACCAGTCGACGGTTTTGACGTGACTCTTTTCTCAGCACTGATTCCGGAGCAGGGTGAGCTTACTGACGTCCGAGGCAGATCCTTCTCCATCCTCTACTGTATAGTCTTTTGCTCTCAAGACTATGGTACTTATTATACATGTTTGGTTTCTGTCTTGTATTTTGGGTATGTTAGTAGTGGCTCATGTACTGACCCCACCAGGTCTTGGGAGGGGTTCTGGACTTTATATACATTTTCCTCTTCCTTCTCAGTCTTAGCATGTTTATAAATATGGTTACTTCCACTTCTTCTCTGTTTTATGAGATTCCGCCCGTTAGCCCGTCGCTTGTTGCTCCGGACTAGGGTTTGGCTTGCCTATTGGTGGGTTACGATAGGCGCCATCATGACCCAAATATTGGGTCGTGACAAGATCCATCGCAATAAGAAAAAAAAAACATAATATTTGTAAGGTAGTGAGATGAGTCGCGGATTAATTCAAGACTCGTTACAAAAAAGAGTAAAAATAGAGTAAAATGACTAAGAAGAAATTATCTCTAGTTTACAAGAGACGAATGGATGCCTTTAACACTAGATAAGCTTTAGGCTCCCCATAAATTGGTTTCGATTAAAAATGCAAGTATGCATCTTTCTCTGTACACTTAATAACAAATATGAAATTCGAGGATGCAAAGTTGCACCTTGGAAAATATTGTCTTATTAATTAATTAAAACTGAGACTTGTAGACGAAGCCTCATAGATATGGTGCATTTGAGTGAAGAAGGTTGTCTGTCAAGACTTAGAATGCAATTATGCATCTAAGTCGAGACTAATAAAAATTAGACATAAAAAATGAGCGAATCAGGGCCTACAAACACCATTTATCCAAAATAGTTAGAAGCTAAGTATAAGTTGATAAAAGCGACCGTGCTAGAACCACGGGACTCGAGGGGTGCCTCATACCTTCCCCTCGGTCAATAGAATTCCTTACCTGATCTTCTGTTTTCGCGGACCAATAAAGAGTCAACTTCCTTTTGACTAGGGATTTTAAAAAGGTGACTTGGAACACCATAACTCAATTCCAAGTGGCGACTCTGTAAATAAATAAAAATAATCTCTATTCAAAACCGTCACTTTAATTGGAAAAACCCTTCGACTTCGACACAACGAGCGAAAAAGGGGTGTGACATCTCTGGCGACTCTGCTGGGGACTAACTAGAATTCGAGCTTTATGACATTGACTTATACTTGCTTTAATTATTTGGATATTGTGTTTTTGGCCTAACGTGCTACTTGTCACTCCTTTACCGCTTTAATATTATTGAATTGTATTATAAACTGTCTTCTCTCGCGCACCCCTCTGAGTCTCTGAAATATAGGATAGAAGGAATGCAAAGCATGCATCCTACTTTCTTTTTGAGATAAAGCCAGAGTGCCAAGGCACCTGGTGAAGGATTATTAGTCACACATGTTAGGCGGGGTTTGGATCAGCAACAAAGGCGGAATAGCTCTGCTACCGAACAAGTTGCCCCTCCCTGGCTCGAGTGTCCGCTCGGGTAAGCCAGTCTAGACACCTATCTCCATCAGGTTAAACCTAGTAGAACTGAAACTCAGACATGACTATCTCTATAGGCTCCGTTTTATCTGTGTCATGTGCATTTGACTTAACTGGACTCGACACAGGGGTCGGGTCTGTCTAGGACAGGGGTTCCTCTTTATATGACCAACATGTGCATTTTATGTGCTCTTTGACATTTATTTGGAAGGCCCATTTGATTGTTAACCGGCTTTAGGCAGCTTAGTGAAACAGAAGATAGTAACTTTTTCTCCAACTTTTATAACAGTTTCTTAGAAAAAAAAGAAATTTTTGGGAATTAAAAAAAAATATATATATATAATTTTTTTTTTTTATGGTCTACACGAACTACACTCACTTGATTCTCACCATGATGAGATACGTAGGCAATCTTTATCGGGTTCGGTGATCCTAAAGAAAAAAAATCAAACAAAAAGTTTTTCACTTTATTTAAAAATTCAAAAAAAAAATTCCTTATTCAAAAAATTTCAAAAAAAAAACAACAACAAAGTTTGTTACCTATTTGAAATCTCTGAACTACGTCTGACCTGATTCTTGTTTCAACAAGATACGTAGGCAACTCTTCTTTTGAGTTCGGTCCCACTTAAAAAAAAAGGTTTTTTTTTAAAAAAAGAATCTCTTGTTTTGGTTGGTACCAACATACTTAAAAATGTGTATGTGAAAAATAATAAATGTTAAATTACTCGGTATGATGAGGTGGGCCAACTTTATTGTGAACTATAGTTTCTTTTGGTATCTCTTGATTATGCTAAAGTGACACTTGAGAAATTATCGCTTAAAATCAGGGTTAAAATAAATCTGACCTCATTGTTTCATGTGTATTGTGTGGTGAGCTTTAGATAAAAAATTCAATGACATAGCTTCGTTGATCTAGAACTTGGCCCGAATGTTTGTTGAGGCAAAATTTTGAGAAACATTTGACTTGAGAAAGGATTGTAGGCTTTCTTTGTTCCGATTGTGCCTTTGAAGCCTACCAAATGAAATTTAATCCATAGACTCCCCCTTTTGAGCTTAAAGCCTTTTTATTGGACAACCAAATTTTAACCTATATCTTTTTTAGTGCATAAATGCACTACCCCTCTTTTAACCCTACCTTCTTGAGCGCACTAACAAAGATCTAAGTTGGATGAAAATACAAAAAGATAGAAAGGTGAAGGTTCAAGAAAAATGCGAGACCAGAAGAAAAAAGCAAAAAAGAAACTCCCAAAAAAAAAAAAAAATACTCAACAAGAAGTGAGGTGAAAAGTCAAAGAAAATGAGAAGAAGCATCAAAGCAAATGAAGAACAAGTGTCAAAAGACAAAAATTCGAGCGCATAGTGCAATGCTTAAGGAGGGAATAGCCACTCTATCCCAAATGAATATCCTACCCAGCCCTAAGCCTATGTTACAAACCAATGACAAGCCCTACTTGATCTCATTTTTAGTGTTCTCATATTAGTGGATACTTACATGACGGTCAAGCATATGGTATCTCGGTTGCATGCATTGAATATCTTTCTGAGTGTGAGTTGCTTCACAACGTCCTAAGATTTTAATCGATTCTTTTGTGAGTAAATTAGGATTCTATTTTTGGTATGGGCATTTGAAACATGAGGATAGAAATAATTCTAAACCCTTGATTAAGGTAAGATGAACATCTCGTGTCAATACTTAGGTATGTTTGAGGTACCATTTGAAACTATAGGAGTTACTTCTAAGGTGACCCCGAATTCGGCCGAAAGTAATTGATAATGATTCCTATGCACAATACTAATTGTTGGTACCAACTGAAATCAAGACATGCTTGATCAATGAAGGAATTTCTTTCTCTTCATTCTCTGGTGCTCTTTACAAAAAAAAAACCATAAAAAAGGGCCAAAAAGGCATGTTTTCCTGAACTACGTTTGACCTGATTCTTACTATGACAAGATACG
Organism: Capsicum rhomboideum; assembly: GCA_031232105.1. Taxonomy (NCBI): domain Eukaryota; kingdom Viridiplantae; phylum Streptophyta; class Magnoliopsida; order Solanales; family Solanaceae; genus Capsicum; species Capsicum rhomboideum. The sequence goes on from CP124714.1 coordinate 158,967,643, forward strand.
TAGGCAGCCCTACTCTGGGGTTCAGTCCAACCAAGTAAAAATTTCAAGTTACCCGGTTTAAAAGAAACTGGGGCAAAGGTTATTTTCTTTGTGAGTTGATTCCAAAAGTTGTAATTCTAACCCTATTTTAAGTGTCTTCCGAGCGTCATGCCGCCTTTTCTTTCTAGCCCTATCTTGGGGTTCGATCCAACCAAGAAAAGTCCTGAAAACTTCCAGTCACAAAAACTGGGGCAAAAAAAAAAAAAAAAAAGACCAAAAGAGTCTATTCCAAAAGTTGTAAGTCTTAACCCCGTTATATGTGTTATCTTTGAGCCTTCATTCCATCATTTTCTTTCTAACCCTGTCCAAAAGCCACGTTACAGTCCAAATAAAGACCTTCTGATCAATTTTTAAGAATGACAAGTCAAGTATGCTTTCAGTGTTGATTATCATGAGGAACAATGTCATGTCACTTGCATAACAAAGTCATATCAGAGGGGGGTTCCACAGCACCATAAGACATCATTGAATTGAGAGAAAGTGAAAATGAGAGAGTCTTATTGGTGAAAACCCTCGCAGGCATCATAAGGCGATGGTGAGTGAGAGATATAAAAATGAAAATAAAAAAATGAGAGAGACTTGTTGGTGAAAACTCTTTGGGGGGCCACCAGTCGCTTGAATGTTGAGCGTCTAATGCAAAGGTCGCAACTTAGAAGCTTGACTTCAAAGTCTGAATGTTCAAAAAGAATAAAGTTCAGATTGGATTGACAGATCACGTCATTTAATTCAAAATGCATGTCACGATCATCAGAGTTTCTCAATTGCCAAAGCAAAATCTGGCCAGCACATCAAATGTAATATGATTGGAGAAGAAAGGATATGCACAATAATTTGTTGTGGTTGAGAATGAATACAAGATTCAGTGTTTGTAGAACGAGGGCAATACGACATATATTGGGGTCTAAAATCTTCAATTAGAGGTTCCTCAATGAGGTTGTTTAAGCAACAAGCACAATCTGCCTAAGTTGAAGTCAAGGTCAAACACGACAACAAAAAGAAAAAGGGGCAATTTTGTTGATACAAAGGCAATTTAAGAGATTCGAACTTGCAAATAGGATTACAGTAAAAACTCTCACTCTTTCTTTGTTACGTGCATATATTCGTTATTTTTCATCTTTCTCCTAGGATAAATATTTCCTAGTTGTAGATAATTTATTTTTTCATTCGTCTCCTAGGATAAGCATTTCCTAGTAGTAGACATTTATTTTTTCATTCGTCTCCTGAGATAAACATTTCCTAGTAGTAGACATTTATTTTTTCATTCGTCTCCTGGGATAAACATTTCCTAGTAGCAGACAATTACTTTTCATTCGTCTCCTGGGATAAACATTTCCTAGTAGCAGACAATTATTTTGCATTCGTCTCCTAGGATAAATATTTTCTAGTAGCAGACAATTATTTTGCATTCGTCTCCTAGGATAAACATTTTCTAGTAGCAGACAATTATTTCGCATTCGTCTCCAAGGATAAATATTTCCTGATCGCAGACAGTTATTTTCATTTTTCTCCTAGGATATATTCTTCCTAGTCTGAGACCTTTTTCAAAGTTCCAGTTGCTAACAACTCACAAAAAATTTCGGTGAAAACTGGGGCAAAATTTTTGTTCGTGTTATTTGGGACTTTAATTTTCAACTCAGGACCCTCCTGAAAAATGGGATCAACAGGACCCTCCTGGAAAATGGGTTTTTACTTTTCTGTTCAGGACCCTCTTGGAAAATGGGACTTTAATTTTCAACTCAGGGCCCTCCTGGAAAATGGGATTTAGATCAACAGGACCCTCCTGGAAAATGGGATTTTACTTTTTTGCTCAGGACCCTCCTGGATAATGGGACTTTATTTTTGTTCAGGACCCTCCTGGAAAATGGGACTTTAATTTTCAACTCAGGGCCCTCCTGGAAAATGGAATTTAGATCAACAGGACCCTCCTGGAAAATGGGATTTTACTTTTTTGCTCAGGACCCTCCTGGATAATGGGACTTTATTTTTGCTCAGGACCCTCCTGAAAAATGGGATTTTACTTTTTTGCTCAGGACCCTCCTGCAAAATGGGATTTTTATTTTCAGCTTAGGACCCTCCTAAAAAATGGGATTAGCAGGACCCTCCTGGAAAATGGGATTTTACTTTTCTGCTCAGGCCCCTCCTGAAAAAATGGGATTAGCAGGACCCTCCTGAATAATGAGACTTTTATTTTCTGCTCAGGACCCTCCTGAAAAATGGGACTTTATTTTCTGTTCAGGACCCTCCTGGAAAATGGGATTTAGCTTAGCAGGACCCTCCTGAAAAATGGGATCAACAGGACCCTCCTGGAAAATGGGACTTTACCTTTCTGCTCAGGACCCTCCTGAAAAATGGGATCAACAGGACCCTCCTGGAAAATGGGATCAACAGGACCCTCCTGGATAATGAGACTTTACTTTTCTGCTCAGGACCCTCCTGGAAAATGGGATCAACAGGATCCTCCTGAATAATGGGACTTTACTTTTCTGCTCAGGACCCTCCTGGAAAATGGGATCAACAGGACCCTCCTGGATAATGGGACTTTATTTCTCTGCTCAGGACCCTCCTGGAAAATGGGATCAACAGGACCCTCCTGAATAATGGGACTTTACTTTTTTGCTCAGGACCCTCCTGAAAAATGGGATTTTACTTTTCTGCTCAGGACCCTCCTGCAAAATGGGATTTTTATTTTCAGCTTAGGACCCTCCTAAAAAATGGGATTAGCAGGACCCTCCTGAAAAATGGGACTTTATTTTCTGTTCAGGACCCTCCTGGAAAATGGGATTTAGCTTAGCAGGACCCTCCTGAAAAATGGAATCAATAGGACCCTCCTGGAAAAGGGGACTTTATTTTCTACTCAGGACCCTCCTGGAAAATGGGACTTTACCTTTCTGCTCAGGACCCTCCTGAAAAATGGGATCAACAGGACCCTCTTGAAAAATGGGACTTTACTTTTCTGCTCAGGACCCTCCTGGAAAATGGGATCAACAGGACCCTCCTGGAAAATGGGACTTTATATTTTAACTCAGGACCCTCCTGGATAATGGGACTTTACATTTCAACTCAGGACCCTCCTGGATAATGGGACTTTATTTTCTGCTCAGGACCCTCCTGAAAAATGGGACTTTATCTTTCTGCTCAGGACCCTCCTGGAAAATGGGACTTTATTTTCTGTTTAGGACCCTCCTGGAAAATGGGATTTAGTTTAGCAGGATCCTCCTGAAAAATGGGATTTACTTTTCTAGTTCATTATTTATTTTGAGTTCAGGAACACGTTTGGAGAACAGGGATTATTTTCAGTTGTGAAGCTCAGGAGCCCGCCTGGAGAATAGGGTCAATTTTCAATTCAAGTTCGGGAGCCCGCCTGAAAAACATGGCTATTTTCAAATTCAAAGTCAGAAGGAGCAAGTGTCCGCTAGAAGAATAGGGCCGATTTTCAAGTTCATCTCCAATAACCAAAATCGACATGAAGAAAAATTCACTGTCAAGTTCAACTCAAGAGGAGAGCAGACATATTATCACTTGAGGAAGCATGAAGATTCAAGTCAAGATTCAACAGAAGCGGAATAGATAGGATTTTGTACTTGAAGGATCATTTTTATTCTCGTCTTTTATTTTTATGTAATGACGGGAGCCACGAATCGGAGACTCGACGGGACCTCACTCCACCTCTAACTCATCGTCTCACCATTCCACCTCCTTGAACTACACGTGACCTGATTCCCTTATAACCCGGGATATGTAGGCTGTCCAAAACCAAGACTCGGTTGCATCTTTTCCTTCTTTTCTTTTTCATTCCAAATAATAGTAGGGTCAAAACTTGTCTCGTTGTCTACTTCTTTGTCTGAAAACTCTTCGTGTTCTCAGACAAAGAGGGGCAAATGTAGACACGTGATTTTTGACCCTCCTCGAACTTTAACCTATTTTTAGCATTAAATATTTATTTTTTGTCTAATCTTTATTTTAACTTTTATTTTCATTTTTAGTTGATTTTATTTGAAAAATTGTGAAAAAGAATTCAAAAAATAGAATCACATTTTTAGGATAATTTTTTTTTTTTTTTTTTTTTGAAAGAAAAGAAAATTTTCATCTAATATGTTTTCTTTTAATTTAGTTTAAATAAATAATCTAGTGATACTAATATTTTCTTAGTTATATTTTTAGGACTAGCTATTTATATTTTCTACATTTTTATTCGTTCAAAATAATAGCTAATATTTTTATTATTATATTTTGTTTATATTTTTAACTAAAAAGAAAAAAAGAAAAAAAAAAAGGTAAAAAATGACATCCTAAACTACCCCACTTACCTCAACTCCCTCACCACCTCACCCATTTCCCCCCCCCCCCCACACCTTCTGCATGCATACACAACACACACACACATGCACTGCACACCTCTCAACCTACACATACAACACACTATATATACATACACCCACCTACAACTAAAAAAAAAAAAAGGACTTAGGAGCAACACTTGAAAAGAAAAACAGAGGGATACACGAAAAAATAGCAAAGGGAGCAAAAAAAAATAGCAAAAGGAGTTAGAAAACAGAGAGAAACAAAAAACAAAAATACCAAAGACAGAGATGAAAAATAGAGAGTTCTTTAGATATTGATGAGTTAAGTTGTTGTCCCCGTTTGAGTTTCCGGTGACGGCGTCCTTGCTTCTATACTCGATTTAGTTTATCGCACAGGTTCTTATCCGATCTTGTACTACTATTTTCATAAATTTTATTGTGAATCAAAGCATGAACAAAAATTATTTGAAATGACTTTTTAATTTTATTTATTTAGCATGTATGTTTAGATTATTTATGTGGGATATCAGTTTGAAGTAATGTTATTTTCTCCCGTCCTGCTCAGTTCATCTCGTAAGTATATTGTTGTGTTTTCTTGGCACTCCAGATAGTGTTTTTGAAACTTAATCGGTTTGGTTGAATGATTAAGTGACTATTGTGTTTTCTCGACACTTCATACAAAAAAAAAATTCATAATAATTTTTTATTCAGGGTTTAAGCATTTTAAAGATCATGGGAAATAAGTAGTATCTCAGGAAAAACATTCACGTATAGCTTTGGGTAATTTGATTTTGAGATGTGAGTAGTCTTAACTGATTGTTAATAATTTAATAGCTGAAAGTTGATATTTTATCTAGTTAGTTGCTTTTAATTTATATAGATTTAAGTTATTCACTGTGAGCATAATTTAAGATTAAATTAAACGTATCATTACATTAGCCAAAAATGCAAATTCTTTACTACATGGATTTAATACTAATTTCAAGTTTGGTGCATACTGTATATATATATCTAAAAGCAATGTGTTTTATGAGTTCATTAATCACGCCATGGTTAATAAGTCACTAGTGACGGTCATAATTTTTATTCTGTTGCCATTGTTTGAAGATAGTCTAAATGCTTTGTTTCAATTTTATTTTTATTTGAGTAAGCCTTGGCTCATCAAATATATATTTCATTCTGACATTGACAACTCGGGTTCCTAATTGCTCTGACCTCGATATTGTTCTCTAAATACGCTTAAGGCCTAAATGAATTAACTAGAGGGAGCTTGAGTGAGATGGATCGTGGATTTATTCAAGATCCATCGCAATAAGAAAAAAAAAACATAATAGTTGTAAGGTAGTGAGATGAGTCGCGGATTAATTCAAGACTCGTTACAAAAAAGAGTAAAAATAGAGTAAAATGACTAAGAAGAAATTATCTCTAGTTTACAAGAGACGAATGGATGCCTTTAACACTAGATAAGCTTTAGGCTCCCCATAAATTGGTTTCGATTAAAAATGCAAGTATGCATCTTTCTCTGTACACTTAATAACAAATATGAAATTCGAGGATGCAAAGTTGCACCTTGGAAAATATTGTCTTATTAATTAATTAAAACTGAGACTTGTAGACGAAGCCTCATAGATATGGTGCATTTGAGTGAAGAAGGTTGTCTGTCAAGACTTAGAATGCAATTATGCATCTAAGTCGAGACTAATAAAAATTAGACATAAAAAATGAGCGAATCAGGGCCTACAAACACCATTTATCCAAAATAGTTAGAAGCTAAGTATAAGTTGATAAAAGCGACCGTGCTAGAACCACGGGACTCGAAGGGTGCCTCATACCTTCCCCTCGGTCAATAGAATTCCTTACCTGATCTTCTGTTTTCGCGGACCAATAAAGAGTCAACTTCCTTTTGACTAGGGATTTTAAAAAGGTGACTTGGAACACCATAACTCAATTCCAAGTGGCGACTCTGTAAATAAATAAAAATAATCTCTATTCAAAACCGTCACTTTAATTGGAAAAACCCTTCGACTTCGACACAACGAGCGAAAAAGGGGTGTGACATCTCTGGCGACTCTGCTGGGGACTAACTAGAATTCGAGCTTTATGACATTGACTTATACTTGCTTTAATTATTTGGATATTGTGTTTTTGGCCTAACGTGCTACTTGTCACTCCTTTACCGCTTTAATATTATTGAATTGTATTATAAACTGTCTTCTCTCGCGCACCCCTCTGAGTCTCTGAAATATAGGATAGAAGGAATGCAAAGCATGCATCCTACTTTCTTTTTGAGATAAAGCCAGAGTGCCAAGGCACCTGGTGAAGGATTATTAGTCACACATGTTAGGCGGGGTTTGGATCAGCAACAAAGGCGGAATAGCTCTGCTACCGAACAAGTTGCCCCTCCCTGGCTCGAGTGTCCGCTCGGGTAAGCCAGTCTAGACACCTATCTCCATCAGGTTAAACCTAGTAGAACTGAAACTCAGACATGACTATCTCTATAGGCTCCGTTTTATCTGTGTCATGTGCATTTGACTTAACTGGACTCGACACAGGGGTCGGGTCTGTCTAGGACAGGGGTTCCTCTTTATATGACCAACATGTGCATTTTATGTGCTCTTTGACATTTATTTGGAAGGCCCATTTGATTGTTAACCGGCTTTAGGCAGCTTAGTGAAACAGAAGATAGTAACTTTTTCTCCAACTTTTATAACAGTTTCTTAGAAAAAAAAGAAATTTTTGGGAATTAAAAAAAAATATATATATATAATTTTTTTTTTTTATGGTCTACACGAACTACACTCACTTGATTCTCACCATGATGAGATACGTAGGCAATCTTTATCGGGTTCGGTGATCCTAAAGAAAAAAAATCAAACAAAAAGTTTTTCACTTTATTTAAAAATTCAAAAAAAAAATTCCTTATTCAAAAAATTTCAAAAAAAAAACAACAACAAAGTTTGTTACCTATTTGAAATCTCTGAACTACGTCTGACCTGATTCTTGTTTCAACAAGATACGTAGGCAACTCTTCTTTTGAGTTCGGTCCCACTTAAAAAAAAAAGGTTTTTTTTTAAAAAAAGAATCTCTTGTTTTGGTTGGTACCAACATACTTAAAAATGTGTATGTGAAAAATAATAAATGTTAAATTACTCGGTATGATGAGGTGGGCCAACTTTATTGTGAACTATAGTTTCTTTTGGTATCTCTTGATTATGCTAAAGTGACACTTGAGAAATTATCGCTTAAAATCAGGGTTAAAATAAATCTGACCTCATTGTTTCATGTGTATTGTGTGGTGAGCTTTAGATAAAAAATTCAATGACATAGCTTCGTTGATCTAGAACTTGGCCCGAATGTTTGTTGAGGCAAAATTTTGAGAAACATTTGACTTGAGAAAGGATTGTAGGCTTTCTTTGTTCCGATTGTGCCTTTGAAGCCTACCAAATGAAATTTAATCCATAGACTCCCCCTTTTGAGCTTAAAGCCTTTTTATTGGACAACCAAATTTTAACCTATATCTTTTTTAGTGCATAAATGCACTACCCCTCTTTTAACCCTACCTTCTTGAGCGCACTAACAAAGATCTAAGTTGGATGAAAATACAAAAAGATAGAAAGGTGAAGGTTCAAGAAAAATGCGAGACCAGAAGAAAAAAGCAAGAAAGAAACTCCCAAAAAAAAAAAAAAATACTCAACAAGAAGTGAGGTGAAAAGTCAAAGAAAATGAGAAGAAGCATCAAAGCAAATGAAGAACAAGTGTCAAAAGACAAAAATTCGAGCGCATAGTGCAATGCTTAAGGAGGGAATAGCCACTCTATCCCAAATGAATATCCTACCCAGCCCTAAGCCTATGTTACAAACCAATGACAAGCCCTACTTGATCTCATTTTTAGTGTTCTCATATTAGTGGATACTTACATGACGGTCAAGCATATGGTATCTCGGTTGCATGCATTGAATATCTTTCTGAGTGTGAGTTGCTTCACAACGTCCTAAGATTTTAATCGATTCTTTTGTGAGTAAATTAGGATTCTATTTTTGGTATGGGCATTTGAAACATGAGGATAGAAATAATTCTAAACCCTTGATTAAGGTAAGATGAACATCTCGTGTCAATACTTAGGTATGTTTGAGGTACCATTTGAAACTATAGGAGTTACTTCTAAGGTGACCCCGAATTCGGCCGAAAGTAATTGATAATGATTCCTATGCACAATACTAATTGTTGGTACCAACTGAAATCAAGACATGCTTGATCAATGAAGGAATTTCTTTCTCTTCATTCTCTGGTGCTCTTTACAAAAAAAAAACCCATAAAAAAGGGCCAAAAAGGCATGTTTTCCTGAACTACGTTTGACCTGATTCTTACTATGACAAGATACGTAGGCAGCCCTACTCTGGGGTTCAGTCCAACCAAGTAAAAATTTCAAGTTACCCGGTTTAAAAGAAACTGGGGCAAAGGTTATTTTCTTTGTGAGTTGATTCCAAAAGTTGTAATTCTAACCCTATTTTAAGTGTCTTCCGAGCGTCATGCCGCCTTTTCTTTCTAGCCCTATCTTGGGGTTCGATCCAACCAAGAAAAGTCCTGAAAACTTCCAGTCACAAAAACTGGGGCAAAAAAAAAAAAAAAAAAGACCAAAAGAGTCTATTCCAAAAGTTGTAAGTCTTAACCCCGTTATATGTGTTATCTTTGAGCCTTCATTCCATCATTTTCTTTCTAACCCTGTCCAAAAGCCACGTTACAGTCCAAATAAAGACCTTCTGATCAATTTTTAAGAATGACAAGTCAAGTATGCTTTCAGTGTTGATTATCATGAGGAACAATGTCATGTCACTTGCATAACAAAGTCATATCAGAGGGGGGTTCCACAGCACCATAAGACATCATTGAATTGAGAGAAAGTGAAAATGAGAGAGTCTTATTGGTGAAAACCCTCGCAGGCATCATAAGGCGATGGTGAGTGAGAGATATAAAAATGAAAATAAAAAAATGAGAGAGACTTGTTGGTGAAAACTCTTTGGGGGGCCACCAGTCGCTTGAATGTTGAGCGTCTAATGCAAAGGTCGCAACTTAGAAGCTTGACTTCAAAGTCTGAATGTTCAAAAAGAATAAAGTTCAGATTGGATTGACAGATCACGTCATTTAATTCAAAATGCATGTCACGATCATCAGAGTTTCTCAATTGCCAAAGCAAAATCTGGCCAGCACATCAAATGTAATATGATTGGAGAAGAAAGGATATGCACAATAATTTGTTGTGGTTGAGAATGAATACAAGATTCAGTGTTTGTAGAACGAGGGCAATACGACATATATTGGGGTCTAAAATCTTCAATTAGAGGTTCCTCAATGAGGTTGTTTAAGCAACAAGCACAATCTGCCTAAGTTGAAGTCAAGGTCAAACACGACAACAAAAAGAAAAAGGGGCAATTTTGTTGATACAAAGGCAATTTAAGAGATTCGAACTTGCAAATAGGATTACAGTAAAAACTCTCACTCTTTCTTTGTTACGTGCATATATTCGTTATTTTTCATCTTTCTCCTAGGATAAATATTTCCTAGTTGTAGATAATTTATTTTTTCATTCGTCTCCTAGGATAAGCATTTCCTAGTAGTAGACATTTATTTTTTCATTCGTCTCCTGAGATAAACATTTCCTAGTAGTAGACATTTATTTTTTCATTCGTCTCCTGGGATAAACATTTCCTAGTAGCAGACAATTACTTTTCATTCGTCTCCTGGGATAAACATTTCCTAGTAGCAGACAATTATTTTGCATTCGTCTCCTAGGATAAATATTTTCTAGTAGCAGACAATTATTTTGCATTCGTCTCCTAGGATAAACATTTTCTAGTAGCAGACAATTATTTCGCATTCGTCTCCAAGGATAAATATTTCCTGATCGCAGACAGTTATTTTCATTTTTCTCCTAGGATATATTCTTCCTAGTCTGAGACCTTTTTCAAAGTTCCAGTTGCTAACAACTCACAAAAAATTTCGGTGAAAACTGGGGCAAAATTTTTGTTCGTGTTATTTGGGACTTTAATTTTCAACTCAGGACCCTCCTGAAAAATGGGATCAACAGGACCCTCCTGGAAAATGGGTTTTTACTTTTCTGTTCAGGACCCTCTTGGAAAATGGGACTTTAATTTTCAACTCAGGGCCCTCCTGGAAAATGGGATTTAGATCAACAGGACCCTCCTGGAAAATGGGATTTTACTTTTTTGCTCAGGACCCTCCTGGATAATGGGACTTTATTTTTGTTCAGGACCCTCCTGGAAAATGAGACTTTAATTTTCAACTCAGGGCCCTCCTGGAAAATGGAATTTAGATCAACAGGACCCTCCTGGAAAATGGGATTTTACTTTTTTGCTCAGGACCCTCCTGGATAATGGGACTTTATTTTTGCTCAGGACCCTCCTGAAAAATGGGATTTTACTTTTTTGCTCAGGACCCTCCTGCAAAATGGGATTTTTATTTTCAGCTTAGGACCCTCCTAAAAAATGGGATTAGCAGGACCCTCCTGGAAAATGGGATTTTACTTTTCTGCTCAGGCCCCTCCTGAAAAAATGGGATTAGCAGGACCCTCCTGAATAATGAGACTTTTATTTTCTGCTCAGGACCCTCCTGAAAAATGGGACTTTATTTTCTGTTCAGGACCCTCCTGGAAAATGGGATTTAGCTTAGCAGGACCCTCCTGAAAAATGGGATCAACAGGACCCTCCTGGAAAATGGGACTTTACCTTTCTGCTCAGGACCCTCCTGAAAAATGGGATCAACAGGACCCTCCTGGAAAATGGGATCAACAGGACCCTCCTGGATAATGAGACTTTACTTTTCTGCTCAGGACCCTCCTGGAAAATGGGATCAACAGGATCCTCCTGAATAATGGGACTTTACTTTTCTGCTCAGGACCCTCCTGGAAAATGGGATCAACAGGACCCTCCTGGATAATGGGACTTTATTTCTCTGCTCAGGACCCTCCTGGAAAATGGGATCAACAGGACCCTCCTGAATAATGGGACTTTACTTTTTTGCTCAGGACCCTCCTGAAAAATGGGATTTTACTTTTCTGCTCAGGACCCTCCTGCAAAATGGGATTTTTATTTTCAGCTTAGGACCCTCCTAAAAAATGGGATTAGCAGGACCCTCCTGAAAAATGGGACTTTATTTTCTGTTCAGGACCCTCCTGGAAAATGGGATTTAGCTTAGCAGGACCCTCCTGAAAAATGGAATCAATAGGACCCTCCTGGAAAAGGGGACTTTATTTTCTACTCAGGACCCTCCTGGAAAATGGGACTTTACCTTTCTGCTCAGGACCCTCCTGAAAAATGGGATCAACAGGACCCTCTTGAAAAATGGGACTTTACTTTTCTGCTCAGGACCCTCCTGGAAAATGGGATCAACAGGACCCTCCTGGAAAATGGGACTTTATATTTTAACTCAGGACCCTCCTGGATAATGGGACTTTACATTTCAACTCAGGACCCTCCTGGATAATGGGACTTTATTTTCTGCTCAGGACCCTCCTGAAAAATGGGACTTTATCTTTCTGCTCAGGACCCTCCTGGAAAATGGGACTTTATTTTCTGTTTAGGACCCTCCTGGAAAATGGGATTTAGTTTAGCAGGATCCTCCTGAAAAATGGGATTTACTTTTCTAGTTCATTATTTATTTTGAGTTCAGGAACACGTTTGGAGAACAGGGATTATTTTCAGTTGTGAAGCTCAGGAGCCCGCCTGGAGAATAGGGTCAATTTTCAATTCAAGTTCGGGAGCCCGCCTGAAAAACATGGCTATTTTCAAATTCAAAGTCAGAAGGAGCAAGTGTCCGCTAGAAGAATAGGGCCGATTTTCAAGTTCATCTCCAATAACCAAAATCGACATGAAGAAAAATTCACTGTCAAGTTCAACTCAAGAGGAGAGCAGACATATTATCACTTGAGGAAGCATGAAGATTCAAGTCAAGATTCAACAGAAGCGGAATAGATAGGATTTTGTACTTGAAGGATCATTTTTATTCTCGTCTTTTATTTTTATGTAATGACGGGAGCCACGAATCGGAGACTCGACGGGACCTCACTCCACCTCTAACTCATCGTCTCACCATTCCACCACCTTGAACTACACGTGACCTGATTCCCTTATAACCCGGGATATGTAGGCTGTCCAAAACCAAGACTCGGTTGCATCTTTTCCTTCTTTTCTTTTTCATTCCAAATAATAGTAGGGTCAAAACTTGTCTCGTTGTCTACTTCTTTGTCTGAAAACTCTTCGTGTTCTCAGACAAAGAGGGGCAAATGTAGACACGTGATTTTTGACCCTCCTCGAACTTTAACCTATTTTTAGCATTAAATATTTATTTTTTGTCTAATCTTTATTTTAACTTTTATTTTCATTTTTAGTTGATTTTATTTGAAAAATTGTGAAAAAGAATTCAAAAAATAGAATCACATTTTTAGGATAATTTTTTTTTTTTTTTTTTTTTGAAAGAAAAGAAAATTTTCATCTAATATGTTTTCTTTTAATTTAGTTTAAATAAATAATCTAGTGATACTAATATTTTCTTAGTTATATTTTTAGGACTAGCTATTTATATTTTCTACATTTTTATTCGTTCAAAATAATAGCTAATATTTTTATTATTATATTTTGTTTATATTTTTAACTAAAAAGAAAAAAAGAAAAAAAAAAGGTAAAAAATGACATCCTAAACTACCCCACTTACCTCAACTCCCTCACCACCTCACCCATTTCCCCCCCCCCCCCACCTTCTGCATGCATACACAACACACACACACATGCACTGCACACCTCTCAACCTACACATACAACACACTATATATACATACACCCACCTACAACTAAAAAAAAAAAAAGGACTTAGGAGCAACACTTGAAAAGAAAAACAGAGGGATACACGAAAAAATAGCAAAGGGAGCAAAAAAAAATAGCAAAAGGAGTTAGAAAACAGAGAGAAACAAAAAACAAAAATACCAAAGACAGAGATGAAAAATAGAGAGTTCTTTAGATATTGATGAGTTAAGTTGTTGTCCCCGTTTGAGTTTCCGGTGACGGCGTCCTTGCTTCTATACTCGATTTAGTTTATCGCACAGGTTCTTATCCGATCTTGTACTACTATTTTCATAAATTTTATTGTGAATCAAAGCATGAACAAAAATTATTTGAAATGACTTTTTAATTTTATTTATTTAGCATGTATGTTTAGATTATTTATGTGGGATATCAGTTTGAAGTAATGTTATTTTCTCCCGTCCTGCTCAGTTCATCTCGTAAGTATATTGTTGTGTTTTCTTGGCACTCCAGATAGTGTTTTTGAAACTTAATCGGTTTGGTTGAATGATTAAGTGACTATTGTGTTTTCTCGACACTTCATACAAAAAAAAAATTCATAATAATTTTTTATTCAGGGTTTAAGCATTTTAAAGATCATGGGAAATAAGTAGTATCTCAGGAAAAACATTCACGTATAGCTTTGGGTAATTTGATTTTGAGATGTGAGTAGTCTTAACTGATTGTTAATAATTTAATAGCTGAAAGTTGATATTTTATCTAGTTAGTTGCTTTTAATTTATATAGATTTAAGTTATTCACTGTGAGCATAATTTAAGATTAAATTAAACATATCATTACATTAGCCAAAAATGCAAATTCTTTACTACATGGATTTAATACTAATTTCAAGTTTGGTGCATACTGTATATATATATCTAAAAGCAATGTGTTTTATGAGTTCATTAATCACGCCATGGTTAATAAGTCACTAGTGACGGTCATAATTTTTATTCTGTTGCCATTGTTTGAAGATAGTCTAAATGCTTTGTTTCAATTTTATTTTTATTTGAGTAAGCCTTGGCTCATCAAATATATATTTCATTCTGACATTGACAACTCGGGTTCCTAATTGCTCTGACCTCGATATTGTTCTCTAAATACGCTTAAGGCCTAAATGAATTAACTAGAGGGAGCTTGAGTGAGATGGATCGTGGATTTATTCAAGATCCATCGCAATAAGAAAAAAAAAACATAATATTTGTAAGGTAGTGAGATGAGTCGCGGATTAATTCAAGACTCGTTACAAAAAAGAGTAAAAATAGAGTAAAATGACTAAGAAGAAATTATCTCTAGTTTACAAGAGACGAATGGATGCCTTTAACACTAGATAAGCTTTAGGCTCCCCATAAATTGGTTTCGATTAAAAATGCAAGTATGCATCTTTCTCTGTACACTTAATAACAAATATGAAATTCGAGGATGCAAAGTTGCACCTTGGAAAATATTGTCTTATTAATTAATTAAAACTGAGACTTGTAGACGAAGCCTCATAGATATGGTGCATTTGAGTGAAGAAGGTTGTCTGTCAAGACTTAGAATGCAATTATGCATCTAAGTCGAGACTAATAAAAATTAGACATAAAAAATGAGCGAATCAGGGCCTACAAACACCATTTATCCAAAATAGTTAGAAGCTAAGTATAAGTTGATAAAAGCGACCGTGCTAGAACCACGGGACTCGAGGGGTGCCTCATACCTTCCCCTCGGTCAATAGAATTCCTTACCTGATCTTCTGTTTTCGCGGACCAATAAAGAGTCAACTTCCTTTTGACTAGGGATTTAAAAAGGTGACTTGGAACACCATAACTCAATTCCAAGTGGCGACTCTGTAAATAAATAAAAATAATCTCTATTCAAAACCGTCACTTTAATTGGAAAAACCCTTCGACTTCGACACAACGAGCGAAAAAGGGGTGTGACAGACGTGTGTGTAACAAACGCTGCCTATGTGGATTAATTGACTAATTAAATTGAGCCAACTCATTTTAATTTTCCACATCACTATGCACATACCCAAACAAACTAAAGAGAAAAATAAAGATTAAAACACATAGCAAGTGACCAATAAATTACTGACACGTGGCATTTTTCCAAATAATTATTTAAAAAATCTATTTTGCAGCCCCCACCCCCAAGTTGTCTTCTCCAACACCCCCACCCCCCCAACGATTCATCTTCTCCAACATACCCAACCCTTCACCCCCCATAAATCATCTTCTCCGATACACCCAATCCCCTATTGTGTAGTTGTAATATGTGGAATCCCACATCGATGGCTTAGGCCAACTTTTAAGGCATTTTAAAGCCAAGCCCATGTAGTCTAAATAGTTGAGTAAGTCTACTTATATATTTATATATATATAAATGACTTGGACTAGGACTTTGGGCGCGGGCCGGGTCGGATCTTTAATTAAAGATTTTACTTTCGTATTTATTTTTAATAAATTAACAGAACAGTTGCGTCTGTTTGTAAAATAAACGACTATTCGTAAAAATTTGCGTCTGTTGTAAAAGGAGCGACTCCTCCCTCCTTTTCAGATTCTATAAATACGAGGGAATTCCAGAAGTAGTATTATTCGATTTGCAAATATATTTTCGGACTTTGTTGTATCCTGATGGAGAATTGTTTGTAATCCCTGAATAATATACGAGCAATAACTCTTGAAAGATCTTGAAAGATAGTGATCTTTCACGCCTCGAAGTCATAATTTTCTGTTCGTCATACAATTTTTCTAACACTCCCTCCCCCCTCGCGTTTCACATCGTCTTTTCCGCCATACTACCAAGCTCTCTCCATCTCTTACAGAAAAAATCACTCATTTAAAGTTCTTTTTCAAATCATTTTTTACAATAACTCATCAATTAAAGAACCACAACTAAAAAATTGAAGATTTGTAAATTCTAATCACCATCATTCTTCAAAATTCGTTCAACCCAAAATACATGGCAAACTCAAATTATTTTTTTTTGTAAAAATAAAACATGGGTATGAAAAACTAGGGGATTGAGTAGTTTTCAGACAAAAAAAAATAATTTTTTTTTGAATTTCATATGTCTCTTCAAGCTTTGACATTAAAATTTTAAGGCTCAATTTTTGAGTATGTAGCTCTTTTCTTTTTATGCTGAAAAGATGATTGTAGATTAATTCTAACTAAGGGAAAAAAGAAAAAATAGTGTGGGGAGAGAGGAGCTACTGCTACGGAAAGATTATTGAAGAGCAAATTTGAGTTGAAGCTTGGTTTAATGGTGGAGACAATGGCTAGAGAATTGGGAAAGAAGAAGAAGAAGAGAAAAATAAAGCCAAAATAAAATAAAATGGACTAAACTTGTCTTCCACACGCTACTGGTGAGTGTGATGCACTCACTTTGCCATGTAAGCGAAAAGTGTCAAAATAACACATTAGAATAGTAGTTTAGGTGTTTAAAATGAACAACGTCCACTTTAGGTGCCAAAGTGAAAGTTTGTGCCAAGTTTAGGGGTCTGACGATGTGTTTGGCCTTTTTAAATAAAGGAATAATCAAGTGCCTTACATAACACTTGGCATGTGAGATCAAAATAAAATTTCTCCAATTAATCTCTCCGTTTAAGTTTTATTTGTTTTATTTTCCTTTTTAGTTTGTTTAAAAAGGAATGCATCTTTTCTTTTTTAATACTCCATCTGTTTTTAAAAAAATGACATGTTTTGACTAAGCACAGAGTTCAAGAAAATAAATAAGATTTTTGAATTTTGTAGTTTAAAATTAAAATTATGTCAAATATACCAAAATATCCTTTAATATTGTGGTCTTAAACATGTCACTTGAAAAGTTGAAATTAAAATGTTGCCAAAAAAGAAAAGGTTCATTCTTTTTAAAACAGATTAAAAAGTAAAGTAGGTCATTCATTTTAAAACGGAGGGAGTAACTTTTTATTAGGGTGAAAATCATTTTCTTCCCCCAACTTTGCCTTAAAAATCAAACTCCCCCCTCAACTTTGAACAATAATCAAACTCCCCCTCCTTTATCCTAATTAAATCTTTAAAATGCCTATTGTACCCTTTCATTATCAATTTTTTTTTTACTTCTTTAAAAATCATGATATTTTCATTTTTTTTAAATTCACGTAATAAATTTTTCATAAAAACATAAATATTATCTTTTGGGTGAAAAAAGTGAGAAATACTAATTAAGTATATAAGGTAATGATGTTTTATAATGAAGTAAATTAGCATAATGAGAAAATTAATTTTATTAATAATAATCAAAACTCTAATATTTATTTACACAAATGAAAATAACATGTGATAATAACTATACAAATATATTTCGATGCAGAAAATACAAAATAATTAATTAAATTAAGGTCAAATTTTTAAAGATTGTATTTATTTAGATTTTAAATTATTTTAAACTATAATTTATATAATACTCTATTAATGACAATCAAAACTTGTTTATTTATATAGACAATAGAGAATACCCCCGCTGTTTCATATTACTTAACCCTCACACTAAAAATAGTTGTTTTAATTTACTTGTCTAATTTATGAAATCAAGAGAATTTTTTAATATTTTTTTATTCCTACCCTTAGTATTAAATAACTACATAAAGTAGTTGAGGTCAAATTTAAAGTTTCAAAGCATTATTAATAAGATTAGTTTAGTAAAATATACCTCTAATTAAAATTTTCTTAAGGTGTGTGTCATATCAAGAGGGGCCAAGTAATATGAAACGCATGGAGTAAGAGAGTGAGGAAAGACAAAAATATACGCACATGCATGTACATACATATACACACGCTTAATGCATATATTATTGAAATAACGGTCATCAAAATAACATTAAAATGACAAATTCATAACAGTATTATTCTACTTATAATGCTAATGAACTTAAATAAAAAGTTATAAATACGCCTAGGTTAAAAAAATAAATTATATATAATATAAAGATGTATTACATAAATATATTTGACATAACAAGGGTAAAATGGACATTACATAAGATAAAGGGGAGAGTTTGATTATTGTTTAAAGTTGAGGGGGGAGTTTGATTTTTAAAGCAAAATTTTTAAAGCAAAGTTAGGGGGTGAAAGAAAATGATTTTCACCCTTTTTTATTCCCACTTTTCACATGACATGTGTATGACTATAGGATTAAAGCACATTTTAGTACATTCTACATATCTTTAGTTTAAGACCATAAAACTCAAAAAATTTCTCTACTTTTTTTAAACTTCATGTCAAATAAAAATGAGAAAATCAATTTGAGACTGAGGGAGTAGTAGTATGTGATAAGCCATAAGGCACATAATTGTTTACTCCATTAGTCAATTTTGAACATTACAGAAATTAAACGAAGTCGTCCCAAATCTAGATGAAGTGCCATTACAGTCAAGTTGATCTTTTACTTGCATATGTCCCAAGCTTTTTTCATAAATTGGAATCAAGTTGATATAAGTGTGTCAATTCAGACAGTGCAAGTTGAAGTAAATTAGGCGATAGCTACGGGCACCTACCTAGTTACTGCCAGGAATTTTCAGCAACTTTAGATCATAGGATCTGTTCATGATAGCATAATCCTATAAGTGATCAATAAATATTTTCAATAGCTAGTTTTTACATAATTAAGATGTTTTGGATATGTGAAAAGAAGGTGTGTGGATATATCAATAAGAAGGGATATATGAGAGTAGATTGTAACAGGAGCTAAGAGAGGTAGAGACACTTCAAGAAATTAGGCCTACGAAGATATTTTATAAATGTCGTATTAAGTGTCATAAATGTCGCAAAATCACTTAGCGATATTTATTTTACATTTAGTACAAATGTCGTAAATTTAAGTGTTGGGAATTTTCCGATATTTATATTAATGTCGCTAGATGATTTATGACATTTATTTATGACTTTTTGTCACATTAAAATTTCCAACATTTATATTAATGTCGGTAAAATAATTAGTGACATTTATTTATAACTTTTATCAAATGTCACATATTTTAAGTTTTAACTCAATTTAATTATGACATATAAAGAAATATGACCAAACCATATCCATTTTTGCTACTTTCTTTTTACATATTTATATATCAAACAAGATCTTAGCTAATACATTCATAATTTTGAAACACAAGTCATACACTACAAAAAAAATTTGAATTAAAAAAGAATAATCACCTTTGTCAAAATATATTTTTAAAATTCTCATAACACCGACAATTTTTCTCCTATCAAGCTAAGGATGCTAACTATAAATAAACTCCAATGTTTACTAGTAACTACAAAAACATTGATTTATTGATGGTCACTTGGTGAATCTTCATATAACGCAAGAACTTGAATCTATACTCTTCACAAGGTTTCTCTTTTTGACTTCAATTTTTTCATATCAACTTCTTATGAAAGTGAGAAAGAGATTCCTGACAGAAAATCAAAAATAAAGGCATATATTAAAATTTAAAATTATATTTTTTTTAAAAAAAATTACGAGGCAACTTCTAAAGAACTCCAAACATCTTAAAATAAGAATATTACTACAACCACAATACAATTAAAAAGTTAAAATATAAATCTGAAAATATAGTGTGAATCCTAAAGATAAAAATCACATGCTAGAATATTACCTTCACATCCACACAAATTTGATCCATTGTGACAATCATATTATAGAATTCACCTTATTCGAAACTTTACTTTGTAAAATCTACAAAAGAGAAAACAAAATAAAAAAAAAAAGTAAAATATCACATAGAATTCAAGCAAAAAGAAGAGGGGGGGGGGGGGTTAGGAGCGGCTGGGAAAAGGAGTTTAGGGTTCCTGTTTTTATTGGGGAAAAGTGGGGAATATAATGGGGATTGTTATTTGCTTGGGTTTTAAATTTTGGGGAGGGGGGGAAGGGAATTTGGGTGCAAATAAAAAGGAACTTTTTTTTTTAATGAAAGTATATTATATAGAACAAAACAAAAAACTTACCTATTACTAGGAGTATTATGTAACACCCCGTACATTTCTGAATGCATGTGATGACCTTAATAATTACGGAATTATTTAAACTTGCGAATAGTTGGTGTATTACTCATGAAAATGGTTGGGCTAAATTAATCTTGTGATATTGGGCTCAATTAAGGCACGAACTTAAGCAAGGAAAACAAGGCCCAAAAGGGAAATGATCCATTCCTCTTTTGACCAAGTAAACATATCAATTATTGACCAAAAGTGGCTAAGGATGACCATAAATAAGGCTGAAAAATCAGCTCTTAATCACCACAACACACTTGCCATTCTAGACTTTTCCAAAAAAAAAAAAAAAAATGGAGAAAACCCTAAGGTAACCATCTCTTTTGGACAAGATCATCACTTTGCAAGCTTGGGTAAGTGTTTACTCTTGTGGTTTAATATATTATATGCATGAGAGATTGTGTAGATCATGATGGTTATGTCTAAAAGTGTTGAGTAGTGTACTTTTGCTTCCTTGCTAAAAGATTTGTCATCTATGTGACTTGAACTTGAAAGGAGACTTGAGGTTTTGATGGAAGTGAATGGTGTGGATGAGATATCAACATGTAAGATGTGGTTATGTCCTTAACTTGCTTTCTCTTTGTGTGTAACATTTGGAATTGTTATTGTGAAATTGTACATGGAACCGGCGGCGTATTGAAAGGAAAATATAGTTTTGGTGGTGTTCATGTGCATGTTGAAACCATGGTTGTTCATTAGCATCCAAGTTAACCTAAAATATGAAATGGGAAGCTTACTTATGACCATGGACCATTCATTGCGAAAAAGGACCCGAAAATGACCCCTGGAGGCTGAAACGGGCACCCGCCCGCAGGCGCAGATGCCAACGCAGGTGGCCTTGGACAGGGCTAGATGGGCACCAGCGGCCGTATTTCACCCACCTGCGGGCGCAGGTGACCCCACAGGTCTTTCCAGGACCCCATTTTGCATGTTTTTGTCTCTCTTTAATCCCCGAACCCCCTCTACCCTTCTTGGATGCAATTGTCAACTTATGGTACCTTTTGAATGACTTTAAAGGAGTAGCCCAGAGGTATTTTGAATGGTATCAATTATGGATTGTATTTAATGTGTTGTTGTGAAAGGTGTTTACGTGACGTAGTGAGGTAAATGTGACATTGTATTGAAGGGGAAGTGTAAAGTATAAACTTGGTGTGAAATGCTATCGGTTTATGGTATCTTGGTTGATGTGTGGCATGTTTTGGTGTTGTTGGTATGGTGATGCAATAAATGGTATTGTAAGAGGGTGAAATGACGTTATATGGCAGTCACGTAGCTCATTGTCGTCTTATGCACTTGTAATGTAGTTAGTTGTTAACGTGAGCTCCGTTATGTACTTGTGTTGTAGAGTAACACGTAAGGAAGGAGCTGGACTGTTGTATTCACATATAGAATTGTTGTATTCATATTGGGAAGATAAGGTATGTAAGGTTACTCTTTCCGTATCCTTTGGCTACACCTATTGTTCTCATTGTTACTGTACTTGTTCCATTCCGAAATGTTCTAAAGTATCTCATTTCATGTTGTCATATATTGTTATTCACGTGTTCTTATTCATTGACCAACTGTTATTCACATGTTCTTATTCATTGACCAATTGTGATTCACATGTTTCTTATTCATTGACTAATGTTTCAAAACTCCAATAATGTTATAACCACCAATGTATCAATCTTACAAAAGTAAAGGAATAAAGTAATGCATATGTGGTTTATTGTTTGAGAACCGGGACGGCTCAAAGGGGCACATAAGTCTAGCTAGAACCGATCCCGAGATTATTGGATCAAGGGACAGCATCAAAGGGGCACATTAGCCTAGCTCGAGCTAATCCTAATGTTATGTTATGACCCACCGATAAGGTGGATGATTATGTTATAACCCACCGATAAGGTGGATGATTATGTTATGACCCACCGATAAGGTGGATGATTATGCTATGACCCACTGATCAGTGGATGAATGATAATGATGATGAACGTAAAAGCAAAGAAAGTAATGAATGTAATGTACATGGTTGCACACATGCAGAATGGTGGTTTATCCATATTGATTATTCACTTGTATTTGATTCCATTGAAGTTCTTATTTTTCATACAGTCGCTCATAGCCTTACATACTCAGTACATTCTTCGTAATAACGTCCCTTGGGGGACTTACCTTACTTGCTGCAGGCACAGGTGCTAGTAGACCTCCACAGTAGGCTGCGGATCATCCACGGATTATTGGTGAGCTCCAGTTCGGTTCGGGGCTTTCCGAGTCATGTGTACATTGTTTTGGTACTGTGTAACAAATGTTGTATAAAGCGGGGACTTGTCCCGACTTTAGGATTGGCTATGTATCTGTTAGAGGCTTTTGTAGACGTTGTGGGACAAATGAAGGAATGTAAGGAATGTATGCTTTTGTCGTGGTGGCCCTAACGGCCAAGTTTCATATATATATATATATATATATATATATATATATATATATATATATAATATGTTCTCCATGACTTCCGCCATTGGTATCTTGTATCTATATGTGATAGAGTGTTGTTCAGTTAGTGACATGCATATGAGTGTACATGAATGAAGATTGGTTCTCTCGGGCCTTAACGGCTTCGGGTGCCAGTCCGCCCCGTTGGAATTCGAGGCATGACAAAAGTGGTATCAGAGCAGGTTGTCCTAGGATAACTACAAAGTCGTGTATGAGTAGGGTCTTGCTTATGGATGTGTTGCGTGCCACGTTTATAAGTAGGAGGCTACGGGACATTTAGGAGTTGTTTCTTTTCTTCATTTCTTAGATCGTGCAGTAGGGCCAAAGTTGTAGGTGGAATCATATCTGACCATTGAAATTGGTTTTCTTTGTTATATTAAAATGTCGATTACAAGATGAGGTAGGGGTAAAGATAAACAGGTAGATATGCTTGCCGGAGAAGGAATGAGAAAATCACCACCTGACCAAGCTAGTCAAGGTGGGGCTGAAACTGAGTTTGCATTGCGGGCTTCTTCTACTTTTCCTGCTTCAAAAGAGCAGAGAAGGAGAGAAGAACCTGCCGAACCACCTGTTAATGCTACTGAGCAGGATCTAAGAAATGTGGTGCAAATGTTGACTCGTATAGTTGCTGCACAAATTCAAGGACAAGTTGGTCCAACTATAAGTAATGATGGTGCGGATAGGGCAGCTAGTCGGAGGACACAGGATTTTCTGAAATTAGACACTCCCACAGTTACCGGGTCAGATCTGAATGAAGACCCACAGGACTTTGTAGACCAAATTCAAAGGGTTCTAGATGTTATGCATGTGACTGACATAGAAACAGTCTAGCTTGCAGCATATAGATTAAAAGGTGAGGCTATATTATGGTACGAAGATTGGAAACGATCTAGGGGTATCGGTGCACTTTCAGCTAATTGGGAAGAATTCAAAATGGCATTCCTTGATCACTATCTTCCCTATGAGATCCGAGAGGCTCGTGCGGATCAGTTTTTAAATCTTCGTCAAGGGAATATTCATATGTTCTCCATGACTTCCGCCATTGGTATCTTGTATCTATATGTGATAGAGTGTTGTTCAGTTAGTGACATGCATATGAGTGTACATGAATGAAGATTGGTTCTCTCGGGCCTTAACGGCTTCGGGTGCCAGTCCGCCCCGTTGGAATTCGAGGCGTGACATATTATATTTTATTTTATTTCTTTTTATCTGTTATTATTTGTAGCAAATTAGTGTACTTCAATTATAGTGTTGTTTTTGTAAAGTCAATTATTTTAATAAGAGCTTAATTAAGCATTCAATAATAGTACAATTACTAATTTATACATTTAATAATTTAGAAACTTTTTTGGTTCCAAATTCATTTGTTATATATTATATAATAATAACTTATGCATCCAATAAGTGTTGATTGTTTAAACGAATAACTTATGCTATATGTTCAAATCTATTATACAACTTTATATTATAATGCGTCTTTGTAATGTTAATATTTATATTAAATGCTAATATTTTAATAGTGTAGTAATACAAATTTTGTAATAATTACATGAAATTTATATAAAATAATGCTTTTAAGTGCTCATGTAAAAACAAACGACTTTTTAACTTTCAATCATACATTATTTCTACTTTTGTTCAATGAAGCAAGTATTAGAACAAAGTGAACGAAGAATTGAATTGGATCAAACTCTTAAACATGATAATTTATTCAATTTGAAATTTATAATTTTCTTCTAAATTCTTATATTGTTACACTAACACATCTTTTAAATATTATAATGCTATATATTTTTAGAAATGTGTTCTTATCAATATGAGGGACACGCGCGACAGTACATATAAAAAATAGGTAACGTATTTAACAACAAAGATTAAAGCTAAGTTTCCCAAAAATTATGATTAAAACTCACATGTAATACTTTTTAAAAATGAAATTATGAAATTGTTAGTGTTTCATATTCTGCCTTTTCAATTATTTTAATATTATTTTTTAAATATTTTAATTAGATTTTTTTTATGATTATTAAGTTATTAAAATTGTTATTTCTGATTTATTGATATAAAGGTCAGGTCACCATACGATAATACATTAAACAAATACAACTCCTATCAATTATGCATCCAATAATTTCTTTATAGAGTTAAATACTAATTAGAGTCACGAAATGATTTAAAGATTTGAATTTTCAACATTAGTTGTAAAAGTCGATAATTAACGACTAATAATATGACATTTGATATTTTTGACATTTGTATCAAGTGTCATTGTTTTATCGATATTTTGCATCAAATGTCACTATGTTCATGACATTTTGTGCCAAATGTCGTTATTTTTCGACATTTATATCAAATGTTGTTATATTTGTGACATTTTGTCATAAATGTTGAGAAATTATTTATTTTCCGACATTTCTTTTAAATGTCACTAAATAAATGTCGTCGTAGCTCCACTTTCTTGTAGTACAAAAGTAGAAAAAGAATTGGGGAAGGGTAATTAGACAAGACATGACACAACATTATCTTACTGATCGAGGACATGATCCTAGATAAGAAGATTTGGAAATCTAAAATTAGGGTAGAAGGCTAGTTAGTAGGGGAAATTAGCTAAAGAACAAAAAGACGCAGGTTATGAAAAATTAGGAAAAGAGACATTAATAATGAAGTCATCCATTGCACTTTCAAAAAAGGACAATCCTAGCACACTAGTTTTAAAATATACGATTTAATCCCTGACCCACTTCAGACTCCAACTTTTTGAAGATACAAATCAATTCATTCCACAAATTTATAATATCAGATTTAAATTTTAAAAAAAAAAAAAATTCCTCAAGAAGCTTCTTCCTCGATCAACACTGTTTTGCCTCCATATTTCGTGATTTTGAGAGCTTTGTCGGTGATTTTTCCTGACTATCATCGAAAAATCACACCACCACTGCTATTATCCTCCCATTTTCATCCATTGTTAACCACTTCTCCACTGAATTTTTCCTCCATTGTTGCCCATAAAGCTTTAAATTAGTCCACTTTTTATGAAAGAGATTCTAGCTTCATTAGCTCTGTTTCAACACTCCATGTGTTCTTCCAAAGCTATAATCCATTCCATTACTCCGTTTGTCGTCGGAAAGACAACCAGGTCCGATCTTTCCACTATTGTATGGAGATCTCGTCAATCCTCGACTAGTATAGTCTAGGCAGTCTAGCCATCGATCGATCGTACACCACTAAGTTAGTATATTTTAGATTATCATCTAAGTCTCCAATGTCTATTGAAGAAATTGTTGGTGGTGGTGGTGAATTCCAGGATCAATGGGAGGAGACTCTTAAATGTTGAAACTGAAAATCTGTGACAAAGGAGACAGTGTCCATTGCCGCCCTTCATCGCAATGGTTCATATGCCGACATGGTCGCAAGCTTAATAAAGAGTAGGAACTTAAGTTGTGATCGAAACGACTTGGTCATTAGTTACTTGATGAATGGGATGGGGGGAAATACATCCAACGTTCATAAAGACTGATCGGCACGTGGGATTCTACATGCTTATTGTTGGCCTCGATGGTTTTTGGTTTATTTTAATAATTAATGTAGTCTAAAGGTCTCGGGAGGAGGCTTCGACATCTGCCCCACCCCCGACCCCGCCAGTCGATAATAATCATGTTGAAGACGAGGGCATGGGTGATCATGCAATAGATTTGGATAGGTCTAAGAAGAGTTGAAATTAAATTGACAAGTTCATAATTGTACGTTTGACAAAGACGATGTAAAATCCATATATCACTAATAAATTGTAACGTCTATAATAGATTAGACTATTCATCTATTCATGAATATTGTAGAAGTCTAAAATCGACAAGTTGAATATATAGACAAGCAATATTATGACTAAAAAGGATAAATTAAATTAAATTAGGAAAATTAACATCATTAGAACATTGTAAAATTATTTGATTACATTATTTGTGAGTCCATTTCACTTTTAGACATGATCAAATGAGTATTAGGACATGCAATAGTCCTAAATCACTAAAATATGACTAAAAGGGGAGAAATTAAATTAAATTAAATTAGGAAAATTAACATCATTCGAGCATTGTAAAATTACTTAATCACATCATATGGGAGTCTACAACAATTGAACATATGATCAAATGAGTATTAGAAAGAGTGATGCTTGTGAGTTGTCTTAGGACAAGTAATGTTTGAGAACAAGTATTATTTCCCAAAGCATAGGTTTGTTCTGAGTAAGTGGTTCTTACTACCATTGTTCTTTCTTATACTCATTTGATCATGTGAATGGTTCTTACTACCATTGTTCTTTCTTATACTCCTTTGATCATGTGTTCAATCATTGTGGACTCCATATGATATGATTTAATTGTTTTATAATGTTTGAATGATATTAATTCAACTAATTTAATTTAATTTCCTCTTTTCTTAGTCATATACAAATCCTTGTCTATGTAGGTATACAATAAACCTATACATCTATTATAGACCAGAAACTTAATTTATACAAAAAAGTGCTAGAAGTCTACCATCGACCATATGAATATATAGTCAAATAATAGTATGACTAAAAAGGGGGAAATTAATTTAAACTAAATTAATTGGGGAATTAACATCATTCAAACATTATAAAACAACTTAATCACATCATATGAGAGTTCACAATAATTGGACACATGATCAAATGAGTATAAGAAAGAGCAATGATAGTAAGAATCACTTACTCAGAACAAACCTATGCTCTGGAAAATAATACTTGTTCTCAAACATTACTTGTCCTAAGACCACTAACAAGCATCACTCTTTCTAATACTCGTTTGATCATGTATCCAATTATTGTAGACTCCCATATGATGTGATTAAGTTGTTTTACAATGCTTGAATAATGTTAATTTTCATAATTTAATTTAATCTTTCCATTTTTAGTCATATTTTAGTGATTTAGGATCATTCCATGTCCTAATACTCATTTGATCATTTGTTCAATTATTGTGGACTCCCATATGATGTGATTAAGTTGTTTCACAATGCATGAATGATGTTAATTCCTCTAATTTAATTTAATTCAATTTAATTTAACTTTTCCATTTTTAGTCATATTTTAATAATTTAGGATTATTACATGTCCTAATACTCATTTGATCATGTCTAAAATTGATATGGACTCACAAATAATGTAACCAAATAGTTTTACAATGTTTAAATGATATTAATTTCCCTTATTTAATTTGATTGAATTTAAGTTCCCCTTTTTAGTCATAATATTGCTTGTCTATATATTCAACTAGTCGATTATAGACTGCTTGTAAGGTGTATGATAGATGAGGATTTGGTCTATAATATATGAGATTGTTTAGTATATATTTATCAATTCAGAGTTTGGACTTATCCTATTTAACTTATTTAATTTCTATCATTTTTAAGCGGCACATGGCGAAGGAAAAACTTATCCACTGAATTTATTTAATTGCAGTCCATTTAATTTATTCACAATCTTGTTCTGAGGAAACATTTGTACAATCATTATTTATTTTCAAACTCATTGGATCATACCACCAATTGATGAAGGCTCTCATATGGTATAATAAAATATTATTATCATTTTTTAAATTTTGTTAACTCCTTCATTTTATTTTAATTAATTAATTAATTTCTTATTTATCCAAATAGTAGTCTAGTTTATAACATATACCAAGTGGCTGATCGATTATTAACAAATGATGTAGTTGAGCTATATATGATACACTTCTAGTAGTAGTCTAGTTTATATATATTGTTGACACCCAATTTTGACTCTCCGTGCTTAAAATTAATGTCTTCAGGCTTCGTGATCGTTAAAGAGCACTAAATATAATTTTTACATATTTTATAATTTATTGATAATTATCCTTATTTAGGAATTTTTACCAATTTATTGTCATATTTTAACTTTTCACAATTTATTGATAATTATCCTTAATTTCATAAATATTAGGATTTTTATCAATTTATTTTCATTTAAATTCTTAACAGTCATCTGCACATACACAATACGAGCAGTATGATTTTTATTCTTAACCACACAATACATTTATTTTTACATTTAAATTTATACTTACATTTTTAAAAATTATATATACATTAGCTATATTTTTAGGCACAGTCCATACATATCAAATAAAGTGAATTCACCGATATTCAAAACTCATACTATGTATATTATTCAAAAATAAAATTACACGATGTGTAATATCTTCTTGTCCAATCATATTTTTTATTTTTATTCCTCTAAAAAAGGAAAAGAGACATATCCCTTGATTTTCTCAACCACCATATTTTGACTACAAATCATATCTCATTTTCTTTTCTTTTCTTTTCTTATCCACACACATAATAGTAGATTTTCTCTCTCTTAATTTTAGGCTTTTTTGAAGACTTCATACACACATACACACACTCACTATATTTTAATTTTTTCTTCTTCTCCATTATTTTCAACTTTTGACTTTTCCTATCACTTTCCCAAGATTCAAGAGATGTGTTTTTGACATTTTGGAAAAGAAATAAACTTGATAAGATCTTACCTCTTTCTTTTAAATACTAACTCATCTCTTTTCATTCAAACACACACACACACACACACACACACACACTCGTGCCCCCCCTTCTTCCCCACTTTTTTCTCTTCTCTCCATGACACTAACCAACACCAACACCACCATAATAACCCTCTCTCATTTCTCCCTCCCTTTTTATTCTCTTAATGCTCCCCTCTTTCTCCATCATTTTTTCTTAAAGAAGAAAAAAATTATTGCTCACTTTTTAGAGTTCTTTCTTTTACTCTTAGGCTCACAATTATCTCTCCTCTCATGTTCCTTGTCTTTCTTCTCCAGTGGACTACTTATCAACTTCAACAAACCCCACTTCATGACTGTGACTACATTTTTATGTATACATATTTTTATTGAATCTTATTTCTTATTGTATTGCTTCTGGTATCATAATCATTGTCCTAGTTTTTCATGTCTCCAATGACCTATTTTTCTTGCTAATCTTGCTTATCTTTTGAGCAAAGTCACACATTTTGCTATGACTTTTTTCTAGCGGTTAACTTTTGTGCTATTTCTTTGACCACTCTAACGATACTTGTTTGTTGTTCTAATATTTTTTAAGCTACTTTGTTTGGCTATAATGAAATTTTTGGACCATTTTTTTCTTAACATTTTATTAAATTAATAATGAGCAAATACTACATTACATGGCCAATGACAATATTTCTCCGTCGGATTTTCGAGGCCTTCCCCATAACAAAAGACGGATATTATTTTCTCAAGTTTACTTATTTTATTTCAAGTATCAATACATGACCAATGAAAAAATTCCCGTCGATTTTTGAGGCCTCCACAAATAAAATACGGACATTACGTATACAAATACATAACAAAAATAAATAAATTTGGGCGATGACGAAATCATTATATTACTACGACAACACAAAAGTTTAACGATTCGTATCTTGGCAAAGCGATTTAGGACGGCTGATAATTTGAGCAACCACTTTGTAGCTATGGCATAACTAAAACTTCATCTGAGCCCACTAGATAATAAATATTATTTTTCATATATACATTTACATACATATATGCACACATATTTTTGTAATTATTTATTCATTACTAATATTTCTAACAAGTGGTTACACAGGTTCTTGAGGATACTTCTCTGAAAAGGACATTCAAAAAGGAGTTTAAATTTTATGTTTGTATTTTACATTCTTACAATTGTACAAATATTAATCATAGTGAAAACTTTATTTTTGGGACGTTTGGCGGGGGATATTCTTTACTTACGTAACCCTTACCACGCATTTAGGCAAAACTTAGGCCGTTAATAATTATATAAAGAACCAAACTGATTCGGATATTTAATCAATTAATTCACACTTTTTTCCATTAGAAAATATTGTGCAGTTTTTTCTATAAAAAATAAACATTCATTTTATTTAATCTTTTCTCCCATTAACTTTTGTCAAATACAAAATATTATTTGAATACTTATTTTAGTATAATACAAAAAATACTTTTCTTTCCATACATTACACACAAAAGTGATTTCCTTTCATAAAAGAACACTTTTTTCACATCTATAATTTTATACATATTTTATACAACATACTTTTACTTATTTCTATACATATATATTACGATAATAAAGTCTATATATGCATTTGACATATCATGTTTTATACATGCATTTTTTGCATTATTACATATTTTAATTATTCATACTTCTCAAAAAATGATTTTTACCTCTTTCCGCTTTGATAAATTTAGTCTAGTCGGGTACCACATTTTGTGGATTCTGAAGGATGCCTAACACCTTCCCTTCGGAATAATTTGAACCCTTATCTAGAATCTAAACTGGTTTTCGCAGATTAAAACACAAGTCATACATGTCAATAATTAAATAGGTTTCCTTATTTTTCTTAAAAATTAGGTGGCGACTCTGTACAAAATCAATTCTTTTAGAGTCCATAAGTCATGTTTGTTTTAACCTTGGTGAAAAATAGGACATGACATATATCATGTGGTCGATTATTGACAATGGTGTAGTTGAGCATAAATCATATTTGTTGATAATTGACGCAGTCTGATTCATGATATACTTATGCATAATTCATTAGACTTGTGTGAATTGAGGTTTAGATTTGAGATTTAACGAGTAAAAGATCTTATAAATGTTCATTATTTTAGACAAAAATAAAGCATCGACAAACCAAAAGGAGGCAAAATGAAAATAGAAAAAAAACTATTTTTTTTTTGTTCTTTAAAGATAATTATTATGTGGATTTTTAAAAAAAGGAGTATATAAAATTGAAAGTTGTGTTTACGTGTTTCTATTTGTTTGGTCATTTCAAAGAGCATACAATGATCGATGTCTAGACAATACTTGTGAACTATAACTGGTTGATGCCTAGACTGTGAGTGTGTTCTATAACTGGTCGTCTGGTCGATGACTATAAAATTTTAGTACAATGAATAAGAACAACAAACTGGATTTGTTACAAATAACCATCTGAACTACTGAAATGTAGCTAAGATTGAGGATGATAACATTGATTTTATGTATGCTCAAAGTTATGAATGATAAAATCATCGATATTGTAACTAATGAGGCTAGAATCTATGTCGAAAAAGTGAGAGTTTTAACAATAATGGAGGAAAAATTGAAAGCTTATGGATAACAAAGGCTAAAGTGAGATCATACCAGTTATGGAGTAATTTTCTGACGAGAGCCAAAAAATTTGACCCAAAAACGGACAGAAATTTGGCCGAAAAGGAAAAAACAAAAGCTTTTTAAGGAAAAAGAATCATTGATTTTCGTCTTGACTCAAAAAATCAAAAGAAAATTGAAAAAAATTAAATCAATGTGGAGCTCAAAATGCTTCAAACCAGAAGATAATCTATTTGATAACAACGAATTGAGAGTTTCGAGATTGGAGGAGAAGATAAATCTAATGAAAAATTTAGAGTTTGAAGAAAAAAATGAAAGAAAGTGAAGAGAGAGAAATTAAGTGGGGAGTGTTTTAGGGGAATAATGGGGTGTGAAGTGTATTTAAAAATATTTTAAAGGGGTGCATAAAGTTTCAAAAATGACAAATAGAACCCTGATCCCACCCCTTTTCTATTTTCAATTTCCAAACCCTAAAAAATAAATCAAAAAAAATTTAAGTGTCTCTTTCTCTAAATAAATCTTCAAAGTGACCTATTTACCAATTTTTCTCTAGTTAGTAGCCAAGAGTTGTCACAATACTTTGTGTGGGAAAAGTAGAGGATTATTGTAGTCGCGTAGTCACTTATTCTTCAATATGTATTACGAAAAATTTTACTATGGGAGAGGCTCAACCAACATTAGTTATGTGAGGTTTCATTCATTTTTTGACACTTGAATAGTGGGACCATTTACTTACTTTACAAGCCATTCAACCCCCTATCTTCCACCCACCCTCCTCTTTTTTCATTTTTTATTCTTCTTATTACCAACTAGGCAACTAATATCCAACTATCAAATAATCTTAAGTGCTTGATGTATTTGGTTTTAAAAAATAGTGATGAATTTTTTTTGTTAAAATAATTAAAACATTCTTAGAACTAAAAATAAGCTTGTTATTTAATATTTTTAATAGTATCAAATTAATTCAGAACATAAACTAATTTATGTGTCAATTTAATTTAGCATATAAATTGATTAGATAAGATTGTTTTTAATAAATATAAATTATTTATTTAGATAGCATGCAATAATAATAACCTGACCAAAAAAGTTCTAAATTAATCTTATTAATGATGTCTTGACATTTAATTATTACTACTTTATGTAATTATTTAAATTAATGATATTATTGAAAAATAGCAACAAAACTCTTCTTGATTTGCAAAAAATGGAAAGTAAAACCAAATGAGGGCATACTAATTACTATTCATAATCATATTTTTCAAATAGAGATAGCAAAGAAGCGGGTGGGACGAGTTCAATTTTTTTTTTTTTAAAATTACACATGGCAAGATGGAATTTAATTCTTTTGAATAAAAACCTACGACTTTGTTCATTCGTCAAGAATCAATCGGTCTCATATTCATAATAATAATAATAATATATCACTCCGTCTTCACTTATAATGTTGTTATTAGAATTCATTTTTATATATCAACTAGTTTTCACATTTACTTGTCATATTTTGTTCATATTTTCCTAATAAGCATTTAATAAGATTGAACTAAGAAAATAAGAAATACAATAACTAATAATCTCCATCAAGAAAATGACGGCATATATATGAACTAAAATAGAAAAAGCTAGTAAGTGATTAAAATATTGAGATTAGAACAAACTTGAGGTAATTTGATACTTTAAAAAGCGATTGATTGAGACGATATTGGACATTTTTTGAGTTAATTTAATACTATAAAAACATTGAATAATAACCTTATTTTTTAATATTTTCTAAAAATGTTTCAGTTATTTTAACAGAAAAAATATTTATCACTTTTTTAAAATTAAATACATCAACTACTTTATTATATTTGAGAATTGATTATTAGTTCGAAATAAGAAAAACTAAAAAATGAAAAAGAAGAGGGGTAGGTAGAGGATGGGGTTGATGGTGGCATATAAAATAAACAAATGGATCTATTATCCAAGTGTCAAGAAATGAGTGGAGCCTCACACAACTAATGTTGGTTGAGCCTCACCCATTGTGAAATTTTTCATGTATTACTACTTGTTGCCTTATATGCTTTGTATGTTGTTATTTTGTTGTCAAATTATTCTTATAATTTTGCTTCAGAAACATTTCTTTTGAGTCAAGGATATCGAAAACAACCTCTCTACCCCCCACAAAGATAGGAATAAGTTCTGCCCACATCCTACCATTTTCAGACCCCAATTGTAAGATTACACGGGCTATGGTGTAGTTACACCAGCAGTTGTTATTACATTAATCTTATAGAAAATATTTATTCGCACATACTGTTAAACATTATACCAAATAATTAGTTTTCAAAATTACAAATTAAAGTGAGAATAAATATCAGTACCTAATAGTCACTACTAAAAAAAATAAAATAGGAATTGGCTACTAAATTTAGCTATTAAACAATAAATGACGTCTCTAATCCTATTTAGCAGCAAATTATTATAAAATTCTATTAGCTACGAGCAATTTAATGATGGACTAATAACGAAGTTCATATGAGTTAAGTAACAATTAATAATATATTCGACACGATTTTAGTTATGCTTAAAACACTTTAGAGAAGAAATATTAGGAGAAATGTAATTCGTTGATGGTTAAATTGTTCTAACATAATATCCTAGTCCAAATGTTAGATTATACATTTTCTTTAACTCAGCGTAGACCCTGTATTAAATAGTATTCTCTTTTCTTAAGTAGTAATTTTTCGAAGTTTTTTTGGTAATAATTTTCACTTTTTCTGTTTTTGTTTTTTAAAAAATACTTTTATTTGGTAAGAATCAAGTGAGTCAGTACAGGGGCGTTCACTGTCAGCATCTTTGTTCGATTCCCTTGCTTTTCTTATAAGAATTTTGGCAAAATGGGTTACTGGACTCTTATACTTGTCTGAATTTATAAAGTGAATATCTTTACTTAGACCTTTATCATCTGAACCCCTAAACTCAAGAAAACTCAATATTTTAAATCCCTCTGACCGTTGACCGAATTTATGTGGCATTAAGATGGCTGAGTTGGACATAGCGTGTGACTACACACGTTTGAGAGCAAGTGAACACCATATTTATATTAAAATAATATTAAAATTATTAAAAATAAAAAAATATCTTCTTTCCCCACCTTCTCCAGTCTCCTACAGCCCCCCCCCCCGGCGGCCGCCCCTCCCTCCGCCAAACCCACCCACCCTCCACCTTTTATTTTCTTTCTTCTCCACCCCTAGACTCTCCCACCTGTCTGCACCACCTCTCCCCCACCCACTGTTATTTTTCTTCTTTAACCTCCACCCCCACCCCTCCAAAAAAAAAACCCTATCCTCCTTTTAAAACAAAACCCTTATCCTTGTTCGAGATTCTCTTCTTTTTTTTTCAAATCACTTTCACAATTTAAAATTTTCATCTTTTTTTTTGGTCAAAATTTGAACTTGATTTGAAAGTGAGTGATAGAGAATATTGAAAAATTTAAAACTCCATTGATAAGCTTGAAAAGGCTTGAAGTTCAAGTTTGAAGAACAAAAAATGAGTTTTTATGGATTTGTCAGAGATGTTCAAAATTGTAAATTGAAAATTCATTGTGTTTGTGAACTTATAGTTGATAATTTAAATTAATTGGAGAGAAATTTCAACTGTTTAGAATGAATTTGGTGCTCAATTTGTGAGCAAACATCAAGAACATGATTATTGAAATTTTTCTACAATTTGTAAAAAATGGCTTATTTAATTAAATTTATTTTTAATATTTAATTTCTTATGTGGCATTTAAAAAATGACGTGGAATTTGATGTAGCATTTAAAAATAACGTGGAATTTGACACGGAGCTGTTATATTACACACACTAATGACTAGACGGAAAAAGGGTTTAAAATCTTGAGTTTTGATGGGTTAAGGGGTTCAGATGACAAAAGGTTATGTAGAGGTATCCACTTTATAAAACTCGGACAAGTACAAGGATCTAGTAGACCATTTCGCAAAGAATTTTTTTATGAACTCTTCACTTTTTACAACTTTTTGTTGCATATCATTTCATATTATATTATATTATACTGGGGAAACTTCAAAAATAGCAAACTTGAGCCATTAATTGAGCGACTCATAACAACAAGTTCATAATTACCCTAAATAGCAACTTGTATTTGTATTTGGAGATGTTTTTTAGTGGCTAAATACATATACAAATAGCTGAATATCCTAACAACTTGAGTTTAAAAAGGAAAAAGAATATCATCTCTCCCTTAAATCACGTTCAATTAAAGATTAATTGAAGATCCATTTTCAAAAAGGAAGCATTTTTTAGTGAGTTTCAAAAAATAAGTTTTTCACCCCGATTTTCTCTCTTTCTCTGTCTTTTCTCTTTTTCTCTCTTCTATCTCTAGCATCTATTTCTCTTCATGTTCTCTTTATCTTTTTTTTTTTAATTATATATTTTTTTATATTCTATATTTTCATGTTTGTCTCCCTCTTTGTATTTTATATTTTCACTACTCTCTCTTTTTCTTCTTTTTTTGTATTTTATTTTTTATATTTTTACATCTCTCACTCTTTATATTTTATATTTTCTCTTTCTCATTTTTTCTTTTTGTATTTTATATTTTTTTGTATTTCATATTTTTGTATCAAATAATACACTTTATATTTGTATGTCAAATTTATCATTTGTAATTGTATTAAACAAGTATCATTTGTATCTGTATGATTAAACACTGTAATCATTATTTGAAATACTTATAAAAACACATTTATTTATTAAGAAATGCATATCCAACTGTTAATTCAGGCCTTATTCACATACAAATACATAACTAGTTTTATGACCTCAAATACATATATACAACACATAAACCCTTTAACACTGTCATCATTATTTGAAATACATATACAAATTCGTTTGTTTGTTTTGAAATACGTATACAACTACAAATCTCATGCCTTATTCATATACAAAATGCATAATTGTTTTTATGACATCAAATACATATACAACAGATAGACACATTAAAAACACTCATCATTCTTTGATATATATACACAATCATTTATATATATACAACTGCAAATTTAGACTTTATTGACATCAAAATACGTATACAACTACAAATCTCAGACCTTATCCACATAAAAAATACATAACTATTTTTATGACATCAAAAACATATACAACACGTAGACCCATTAAAAACACTGTCATCATTCTATGAAATACATATACAAATTCATTTATTTGTTACGAAATACATACACAACTGCAAATTCAGATTTTATTGACATCAAATACATATACAAAATACATATACAACCACCACTAAACAACCTCCAACCTTTCCCTTTCCCTATTTTTTCCGATGACCTCCACCACCACAAGTACCCAATTCTTTATCATCCTCTTTTCTTGAGAACCACCATTAATGTTGAAGCTTTGAGCTTTGATCAAACATATCTCATTTTCTTTTTCGATGAAATCCAACCTACTAACGAATTTCAACTTCACTGAAACTTTTGACATCGATGGATAGCAAAACCACGAACTCCGACGAACAACCACAACAATCACGAACCATTAATAACCTTTTCGCCAAATCAACAATAATGTCCTCTGATGACAACTCCGGTGATATCCAAATTTGTCGGAACATAATTGAAATCAAAAAAATTAGATGAAATCGAATGAAGAGTGAAAAAAAATTACGTTAAAAATATTGTTGAATTTGAAATCTTAAAAATAGGAGAAAAATTGGGGAAGTATGAAAGAGATAAACTCAAAAAAGAAAGTGGATAAAAGTGAAACCGTGAAAAGGGGGAGAAGTTACGCGTGAGTGCTGTAAAGGCACAGTTGTGACTTGACCCACTAAAAGTAATGCTATTTTTGCTATAAAACTTAATTTTATAAAAGTGTTGCTATTTAGCTTAATTATGGGCTTGAGTTTGCTACTCCTTATACTTTTCCCTATTATATTGTATTGTTTTGATAAATATAATATTTTAAAAAAATTGTATCATTTTTCATCGTTATATATAACCATACATCATCAATTTAAAGGATAAACTTACAAAAAAAAGTAGGTACATGCTAGTGCTATTATAAAAATATAGATTTAAAGGATAAAACAAGATTATTCGATAAAAAGCAGAGATAAAATGAGAAGACAAAAAAGGGTAACAACACAATCACAACAAATCGATTGTTACATAAAATGAGACATTTCATTGTTAATCACAACAAATCGATCATTACATAATAAGAATTTCATTGTTACAAACAAGTTGTAGTAAAAGAGGAAAAATGAAGCTTCTGAAAACGTCAAAACATGTATCACTATATGTTTCTTACTGAGGAAAAGTGGTGTTTATCGGGTTTAGTAAAATCTGTATTTTCCAATAATAACTTCAATCACATGTTCAAAATAAAATAAGAACAATCACATGAAGTTGCAACTCTTTATTCACAACTTTGAACTTTAATAAGTTCAACCCAACTCATGAACTACAACAAAATGAAGTTCAATCTATTTTTTTTGGAAAATAAACCAAATTTATAAAAAGAGATGAAGATTAGAAGATTCAAGTCCACCGAATTCACGGTGTGTCCTTAAGAAAATTATTCCCCTCAAGTACCCGAGGTTATGGAATATATCCTCCCAGGATAAAATGAATCACTTCAACAAAATGGCAGTACCTTAAATTCTGTCAAACTATGAACACACTCAACGATTCGTAAGTCACTCTTGAGTTTTTATCAAGAAGAAGGTATTTTTTCACTTCAAAATTTCGTCTCAATATCTGAGAAAAAATTCAGGTATTTATAGTCAAAAGGTGGTGCTTCAGAAAAGAAGCATTAGTTTTGAAAAATTACACTGGTTCAGACCGACGGGAACACCTGCACCCGTAGGTTGCAAAAAATGTCAAAACAGAAAGTCCAGTTCTTGACCTACGCCGGCCATCTGCGTCCGCAGATCGATACCTGCACGCGCAAGTCACTTTTTCTTTCTTCAATCAGTGCCTCGAAGGGTCACGTCCCTTCGAGATGCGTTGTGACATGTGTCCGCACTTCGTCATGTGCATCCGCAAATGGAGAATATATTTGTATCAGATTTTTTGGATTAAAACATCATTAACTCTCAAGTTTCAAATGAATTTTGTCCAAAAAGATAGTCTCTCGATCAATCATTTGACAAATTCAAAGTCGAACCCGAGTCGAGCGAGCGATGACGATGAACGCGCGAGGCTTGACTTGTTCTTGCATCACTATCTGCATGAATGAGTGCTTCCATACTTACGCACAAGAATGTTTCCTTCTCCCACCAATATGGGAAAACACTCTTTTCATAAAGTGAACATACATTTTACTTTTCCTCCATTTTCTTTTCTTCATTTTCCATTCACATTTTCACGAGAACCCAACAATTCCCCACATGAATAGAGAATGACTATTTCATCAAAAAATATTCGGACAAGTGTGTGTGATCTACAAGCAAAGACTAATTGTATCTGGATAAGGAGGTTTCCCTTTGAACTTTCTGTAGTGAACTTGTATCGGATGCACTTGGTCAATCGGTAGATATGATATCTTTGAACCGTCGAACTTTAATGTAGACCTAGACAACACAAGTCACACAATCAGTTTTATACCGTTTATGGTTCTCACGGTTTTGTTCGTTTCAGCCATGAACACCACCTGATATCATGAGATCTTAGAGAATAGGCCTTTACTATCATTCATCTTGAAGCGGCTTCCATTTCACTCTCACATAGGTGATTCCTAAACATTTAATCCTATAGATCAAATAATTTGATCAAATCTGCCAAACTTAGAAACCATTAAAAGACTACCAACCATAAGTCTTATCCTTGTTTCCTGAACATTGTCTTCATCATGAGAATGGATTGAGTTAATTGACAATGTTGAACCGTCAGTCACAACTTTATTTTATCTCCTTGAACCTAGCTCTTGGGATCTCCAGTCCGCTAGGTAGAGTTACTACGTAATGACTTGTCCTAGGCCATAAACTCATTCCCTTCAATGATCTCCCAACTCCCTCTCTAGATAGTCCTTTTGTAAGTGGATCCGACACATTATAATTTGACTTCACATAGTCAATCGTGATAATTCCACTAGAGAGAAGTTCTCTAACGGTATTATGTCTCCGTCTTATATGACGAGATTTACCATTATACATCATGCTCCCTACCCTACCTATTGCCGCTTGACTATCACAGTGTGTGCATGTTGGTGCCAATGATTTGGGCCAATAAGGAATATCTTCCAAAAAATTTTGGAGCCATTTAGCTTCTTCACCGGCTTTATCTAACGCGATAAATTCAGATTTCGATGTAGAGCGGGCAATACATGTCTGTTTGGATGATTTCCAAGGGGTTGCTCCTCCACCTAAAGCAAATACATATCCACTCGTAGATTTTACTTCATTCTATTCGATGATCTAATTTGCATCACTATATCCTTCAATTACCGCAGGATATTTGTTATAATGCAAAGCATAGTCTTGAGTATGTTTTAAATACCCCAAAACTCTTTTCATTGCCATCCAATGAGTTTGATTGGGATTACTTGTGTACCGACACAATTTACTAATAGCACATGCTATATCTGGTCGCGTACAGTTCATGATATACATCAAACTTTCCAACACTCTTGCATACTCCAACTGTGAGTCACTTTCACCTTCATTCTTTCGAAGTGCAAAGCTCATATCCAATGGTGTTTTAGAAATATTGAAATCCAAATACCTGAACTTGTCAAGTACT
The DNA here is from genome assembly GCA_031232105.1 of Capsicum rhomboideum. Lineage (NCBI taxonomy): Eukaryota > Viridiplantae > Streptophyta > Magnoliopsida > Solanales > Solanaceae > Capsicum > Capsicum rhomboideum. The sequence goes on from CP124714.1 coordinate 159,008,294, forward strand.
TTTTCAATGTAATAAGACTGTGACAATGCTAAGCCTTGTGGAATTCTATGAATTCTTATCCCTAAGAGCACATCCGCAACTCCAAGGTCTTTCATATCAAACTTGCTCTCAAGCATTCGCTTCATAGCATTTATGTCAAAAATATCTCTACTGATGATCATCATATCATCCACATACAAACAAACAAACAATGAATTTGTGATTTAGAGTGTCTTTAATGTAAACACATTTATCACATTCATTTATTTTGAATCCGTTTGCGAACATGGTTTGGTCAAACTTTACACGCCACTGTTTGGGTGCTTGTTTTAGTCCATAAAGTGACTTAACAAGTTTGCATACTTTCTTTTCTTTATCAGGAACTACAAAACCCTCGGATTGTTCCATGTAAATTTCTTCCTCCAATTCTCCATTTAAGAATGCAGTTTTCACATCCATTTGATGGATTTCAAAACCATATACCGCAGCTAATGCAACTAACATCCGAATGGACGTTATCCCTATTACTGGCGAGTATATGTAAAAATAGTCAAGGCCTTTTTTTTTGTCTAAAGCCTTTCACAACAAGTCTTGCCTTGTATTTGTCAATAGTACCATCAGCTTTCATTTTCCTTTTGAAGATCCATTTAGAACCTAAATGTTTATTTCCTGGAGGAAGATCAACCAACTCCCAAGTATGGTTGTTCAAGATTGAATCAATTTCACTATTGACTGTCTCTTTCCAAAAGGATGAGTCCGCAGACGACATCGCTTCTTTGAATGTTAAAGGTTCATTTTCAAGAAGAAATGTTACAAAATCTGATCCGAAGGAAGTCGACATTCTTTTTTGCTTACTACGCCTTGGATTCTCTTCATTAAGTACATTCTCCCTTAGTTCATCCCTAGGTCGTTTAGACCCTTCACTAGACAACTCATGTCTAGTCTTATATAGATAAATGTGTTCAAAGAACTCAACATTATCTGATTCCATTACTGTATTCTCATGGATGTTCGGATTTATGAGCCAAAAATCGATATGCTTTACTGTTTGTAGCATATCCGATGAAAACATAGACCACAGTCTTTGGTCTCAGTTTCACCTTTTTGGGTATAGGAACTTGGACTTTTGCTAGACACCCCCACGCTTTGAAATATTTCAAGTTAGGTTTCCTTCCTTTTCATTTCTCATATGGAATAGATTGTGTCTTTTTATAGGGTACTCTATTAAGTATGCAATTAGCTGTAAGGATAGCTTCCCCTCATAAGTTTTGTGGTAAACCTAAACTTATAAGTAAGACATTCATCATTTCCTTCAAGGTTCGATTTTTCCTCTCCGCAATTCCATTTGAATGAGGTGAGTACGGGGCAGTAGTTTGATGGACAATTCCATTTTTTAAATTTATCTCCACAAAAAGAGATTCATATTCTTTATCCCTATCACTTCTTATCGTTTTGATCTTTTTATCCAACTGATTTTCAACTTTAGTTTTATATTGCATAAATGCTTCTATTGCTTCATGCTTACTATTCAACAAATAAACATAGCAATATCTAGTGCAATCGTCAATAAAAGTTATGAAATACTTTTTTCTACCACGAGATGGTGTCGACTTCATATCACAAATGTCTGTGTGAATTAAGTCTAAGGAATTCGAATTCCTTTCAGCAGACTTATACGGATGCCTCGCATACTTTGATTCAACACATATTTGACACTTTGATTGATTGCACTCAAAGTTAGGCAAAATTTCCAAACTAATCAGTTTTCGCAAGGTTTTGAATTAACATGTCCTAAATATTCATGCCATAATTCGTTCGACTCAAGCAACTAAGAAGAAGCCTCAACTTTCTTCTTTTCAACAATCATTACACTAAGTTTGAAAAGCCCCTCAATGAGGTAGCCTTTTCCTACGTACATTTCATTCTTGCTTATTTCAACTTTCTCCGAAACAAACACATACTTAAACCCATTTTTAACGAGACGTGTTGTCGATACTAAGTTTTTCCTAATGATAGGAACATGGAAAATATTGTTGAGAGTCAACACCTTGTCGGAAGTCATTTTTAGGAATATCTTACCACTTTCTTCAACCTTGGTTGTTGCATTATTTCCCATGAAGATCACTTCTTTGGGACCAGTGGTATCATAAGTAGCAAAAGCTTCTTTGTCTGCACAAATATGTCTAGTAGCTTCTGAATCAAACCACCATTCATTTTGGATTTCTAATTAGATTGTATTCAGTGATCATTGCACACAGATTTTCAATCTTTCCAGTTGCTTCCAACATATTTACCTTATTTCTTTTCTTGTTCTTATTCAGAACTTGACAACTTAGAGTTTTGTAGCCAACTTTACTACAATTGTAGCACTTGCCTTTGAACCTTTTCTTGTTCTGCTTTTTCTCTTGTCTAGAAGAATTTTTCCTCTTCATATTATGTGTAGCATTATCTTTAATAAGATTTAAACACATAATTGTTGATTTCTCATGCAACTTAATATCCTCTTCTATCTTGAGATTAATCACAAGATCTTCCAAACCAAATAATTGGTGTTCAAACAATCCTTCTGTAGGAATATGAGGACCTCTACTTGTGAACATTTGCATTTCAAGTTTGGTCAGCCAAAATGACATCATTTGTTGCCATTCTTTGAAGTTCACACCAAAATATTTTTTCGATTTCTTTATCGTTTCCATTGCTATAGAAACATCTGAACGACTTAATGATGCAACATTGGTTGCCGTTGGGAAAGCACCATTCACAACCGACTCAATTTATTGTTCAGTATCATTCGTCATTTTCCTGTCAAGTTTTGACAATCTATTTAGTATTTCAGAATACTAACAATAAAGAATTTGATCTTTAAACAACTCGTTTCTAATCATCAATGAAGTTTTTATGTCTTCAAATCGTCAATCGAATGAATTTTGAAATCTGATGAAGTTTTTATATTCTTCAAATCAGAAACAAATTCAAATAGTGTAAAAACCCATGTATTTTAAACTCCAAAAGCTAATACAAAGAGTTCAATAAATCGGTGAAGTTTTTATATTCTTCGAACCGAATTCACAATCCAATTTCTCGGCAAAGTTTTTATATTCTTTAAACTGAGGGAGTAGAAATCAAAAGATTTAGCCTCCACAAAATCAGACACTATACAGATTAACAAGTACTTATAATTTCCTTAAGATTGTTGTTTATCGGGTTTAGTAAAATCTGTATTTTCCTACAATAACTTCAATCACATGTTCAAAATAAAATAAGAACAATCTCATAAAGTTGAAACTCTTTATTCACAACTTTGAACTCATGAACTACAACAAAATGAAGTTCAAACTATTTTTTCTGGAAAATAGCAAAACCAAACTTATAGAAAGAGATGAAGATCAGAAGATTCAAGTCCACTGAATTCACGGTGTGTCTTGAAGAAAATTATTTCCCTCAAGTACTCGAGGTTATGGAATATTTCCTCCCAGGATAAAATAAATCACTTCGACAGAATGACGATACCTCAAATTCTATCGAACTACGAACGCACTCAATAATTCGTAAATCACACTTGAGTTTTTATCAAGAAGAAGGTGTTTTTCACTTCAAAAATTCGAGTTAATACCTGAGGAAAAATTCAGGTATTTATAGCCAAAAGGTGGTGCTTCAGAAAAGAAGCATTAGTTATGAAAAATTACACTGGTTCGGACCGAGGGACCACTTGCGTCCGCAGGTTACAAAAAATGTTAAAACGGAAAGTCCAGCTCTTGACCTACGCAGGCCATCTGCGTCCGCAGATCGATACCTGCGCGCGCAGGTCACTTTTTCTGTCTTCAACCAGTGCCTCGAAGGGTCACGTCCCTTCTAGGTGTGTTGTGACATGCGTCCGTATTTCGTCATGTGCGTCCGCAAATGGAGAATATTTTCATATCAGAATTTTTAGATTAAAACATCATTAACTCTCAAGTTTCAAATGAATTTTGTCCAAAAAGATAGTCTCTCGAACATTTTCCAAATCCGAAGCTGAGCGAGCGACGACGATGACGGTGCGAGGCTTGACTTGTTCGTGCCTCACTATCCACATGAAGGAGTGCTTCCATACTTAAGCACAAGAATGTTTTCTTCGCCCACCAATATGAGAGAACACTCTTTTCATAAAGTAAACATACATTTCAGTTATCCTCCATTTTCTTTTCTCCATTTTCACTAAAACCCAACAAAAAGTTGATTGTGTTGATTTTAGTTGGTAGATGTATTGAGTGTTTAGATGAAATGACATCTTTTGTCTTCTTACAAAATGAATAGAAAAAAAATAATTTAGTGAGATCTCTTGTCAAAAGACCATAAAACTAAAAAAATAAAATTGTAAAGGACTAAAAAAAAAGTTCTCCCTTTAGAGTGTTTATTAGTGTGTCTAAATAAATTTCAACTAAAATCATGAACAACTTTTTTCTTAATAATTTTCCTGTTCCGCCTAGTTTAAATTCTTAATAGTTTTTTTTTTTCGCTTCAAAAATATTACTCACTTCGCTCCAATTTATGCAATATTATTTCATCCACCTATATATAGTATTGTATAGTTTGTGATCAATAGTAACTTTATTTTAGTAGCTACACATGTTTTAACTAATAGACTGTTTTTTCAAAGTTAAAAGCGCTTTTTATCTTTTTTAAAAAATAATTTTCTTATTAAAGTGAAGATGTTTGGTCAAATTTTTAGAGGAAGAGAAAATACTTTTGATTACAATAGAAGAAACTATTTTTCAGAAGTTGAAAAAATAAAGAAAGTAAAATAATAGCTTCTCCCTAAAATTAATTTTTTGATAAAAATACACTTTAACAAGTTATCTCGTTCGTTCAGGGAGGGTGCATTGAAAACAACCTCTCTATTTTTTCAAAAGTAGAAGTAAGATTGCGAAAACTCTATCCTTCTCAGACACCATCAATAGAATTACACTAAATTTGTTGTTATCACTGTTGATCAAATACTAATTACTGTTTAAAATATTTTTTAATTAATTAGCCAATCATACTGCTTTTCACGGAATATACTTTCTTAAAAAACATTTTTCTAAATAAGTTGAAATGGGGGAAATTCTTTAGGAGAAATATCATGGTTTGTCATAGATCAGAAGAATCTTTCTTCGATCTTGGATATAATAAAATAATATTTCCTCCATTCCATATTAAGTAGGCGTTTGATCATGAAAATTAAATTTTTTGGAGATGGAGTTGAAGTTGGAGTTATATTTGACCATGAGAAAAATTAGAGTTCTGTTTGACTTTTTGTGAGAGAAGTAAGAGTGAAAAAAGTGAAATAAATTTAAGAGTGAAAAAAGTGAAATAAATTTTAAGTAAAACTTGTTTTCACTTTTCTGAAAAAAAATTTCACTTTAGTGAAATAAATTTTATGGCTAAACACCACAAAATTTCACTCTTTTCACTAAAGTGAAATAAATTTCCTGAAAAAAATAATTTTTTTTTATGGCCAAACGGGTCCTAAGTGAATTGTTGGGGTATGACACACTCCTTAAGAAAAAAATTTAATGACATAAATTAAAGGCTACTTTTCATTATTACCCTTCTAATTATTCTTAAATTATTCGCTTAGAAAATGTGAAGTACTTAAGAACCTCATTAAATGAAAGAGTAACTATGTAAAAAAACTTTTAACAATTCTCTTGGATTTTAAAAAATTCAATTATTTTTAACGATGAAAAAAATCTCATCAATTCACTTAATAAACGGAGGGAGTATCACATAAATTTTAAGTAAACTGTAACTTATTTAAATCGTGCGTAATTAATTAATTTACTCCATTTTTCAATTGGTTCCATCAGTTTGATGAGTTGGGACCCACACCCACGTAAATATCGCAGGAACCAAAATAAAAATACTTCATTTTGTCCTAATGTCACGTTTTAGATTTAAAATTCAAACAAGTTTATTTTTTATTATAATTTTTTTATATATCTAGAAAATATTTTGAATTGTCAATTATTATAACTCATAATATTTTTTAAGTAAATTTAAAAATATAAATTTTATTTTAAAAATTTAAAAATTTTATGCTGAAATTTATAATCAAAATAAATTATTTATTTATTTTTCAAATTGAACAACTATTATTATACATCAATTTTTTATATAGTAAACAATAAAAAATGAACCGAAGTAACAACTTAGCTGTAAATCCCAACTCCACATGCTACATTATTTTTAAAAGAGAAAAAATCACGCCTAGTACTTTCGAAAACGTAATTTCCATTTCCTTTCCTTTGCTCTCTCTTCACTAACTTTTCCCTATAAATCCCTACTTTCTCTCACCTAACCAAATTCATCTCTCTCTTTATCAGCGTATGTCTCACAGATCTAACATCCCACACTTTGCATCCATAGCCTTTTCCATTCCCTCTCATCTCAAAAAATTCAAGATCCTTAATTCCTTTTTTTTATTTTTTTCTTTCTTCATTAAGAAAAAAAGGAATTTGTTTGAAATATATAGATCTTGATTATTAATTATGGGGGTGAAAGGCTTTGTTGAAGGAGGCATTGCTTCTATTATCGCTGGATGTAGTACACATCCACTCGATCTCATCAAGGTACGTATGCAGCTTCAGGGCGAAGCGTCTGGATCAGGAGTCTCTGTCCAGACGCTTCGTCCTGCTGTTGCTATTCATCCTCCCAATCACGCAAATCATGTCCACGTGCAAGTTGCCCCACCTGTTGCTCCTCGGGTGGGGCCTATTGCCGTTGGTGTACGGATTGTCAGCCAAGAGGGTGTGGCCGCACTGTTTTCTGGCATTTCGGCTACTGTCCTAAGGCAAACTCTTTATTCGACGACCCGGATGGGGATATATGACATGTTGAAGAAAAAATGGACCGACCCGAATACGATGAACATGCCTTTGGGGAAAAAAATTGTTGCTGGACTCATCGCGGGCGGCATTGGAGCGGCCGTCGGGAACCCTGCTGACGTGGCAATGGTCCGCATGCAAGCCGATGGCCGCCTTCCGCCCGCACAAAGGCGGAATTACAAGAGCGTGGTGGATGCTATTACCCAAATGAGCAAGAGAGAGGGCGTTACTAGCCTGTGGCGCGGTTCATCCCTTACAGTGAACCGCGCCATGCTAGTAACGGCGTCACAGCTGGCATCTTATGATGAGTTTAAAGAAATGATTTTAGGGAAGGGTTTGATGAAAGACGGACTCGGGACCCACGTGACGGCGAGCTTCGCCGCGGGTTTCGTGGCCGCGGTGGTGACGAATCCAGTGGATGTGATCAAGACTCGGGTTATGAACATGAAGGTGGAGCCTGGATCGGCTCCACCTTACAGTGGGGCCCTTGATTGTGCAATGAAGACGATCAAAGCTGAGGGGCCAATGGCCTTGTATAAGGGATTTATTCCTACAATTTCAAGGCAAGGACCATTCACTATTGTGCTCTTTGTTACACTTGAACAAGTCCGAAAATTGCTCAAGGACTTTTAATTAATTAATTAATTGATGATGACGAAGAATTTTGATTTAGTTGATATTTTATTAATCAGTGGAGTTATTAATTAATTCCATAAAATTTGGAATGAGGTATCACAATGTTAGATGTTGTGTTCTCATTTGTTGTATATTATATGATTATGCTACTTCAATATAAAATGATGTGCCGTTTGGTACTTGAATTGCTGATCAAAGTTGAAGCTAACCGTTGATTTTTCTAGATAAATCCAATTGCATATCAGATAGATGCAAATTTAGTCAAAGTATATTTTAAACTTTTTAACTACTCCTACTAGAGTAATAGTATTTTAAAGTTAATGAAAACAGGAAATATACTAGATTCATGCTAAAGAAGTGGATCTCCAGCCATGAGTCTGATTGATTTATGGTAAAAATAAACATAATCCTAACAACGTCAGCTCAATTATCTCTTTAACTTAGCTATGTTTGATTCTTTAACTATTGTTGTAGCTTATAGCAAGTTTATCGGAACCAATTGATTTTTGTATTGGATTACACATAGAAAAAAAAATCGTGAATATCTTATAAAAACGTCACATAACTTCAAGATGGAAGTTAAAAATTGCAAGTTTCTCGAGGATAAGTTAAGGCCACAACTTTTTATATTGAATCTCTTTGGCAAAATTCTGCATCTTGTGTTAATAATTTGGCTATGATTTTCTTGCTAATTTAAAGTGCATATAGTTACGTTATACACAGTGAGGGAACTAAATACTGGATAGATTAGTTTGAAAAAGCGAATTATCATATTTAAACTAAAATTTTATTATTTAAAATAAATAAACGCTAAGGGTTAAAAAAATTGTTAAGCATATATAACATGAATTTTATTTTATTTATTGAATGATATGACAGATCTAATGACGTCTCAAAATGAAATTAAATAGTGTAGAAATACACATGTGTCCAATCTTCTATTATTAACAACAATAGCATATTCAATGTAATTCTATAAGGGGTCGTTTGATAGAGTGTATAAGAATAATGTAAAATATGATGTATTAGTAATACTTGTATTAGTAATGTTTGTGTTAGTTATGCTTGCATTTTTCTTACGCAGTGTTTGGTTTGGTGTATTAAAAATAATGTGAATTATATAATTTCTAATTTTTTTACAAAAATATCTTCCATAAATATGATGGAAAGGATGTAGAAAAGATTTTGAGGGACAATTATGACTTTAACCATACTAATGCATGCATTAGAATCCATTGCATTACTAATACCATGAATTTTCATGCATTAGTAATACACTCCTTAATACCAAATAATGTGTATAACTAATGCAAACATTAATAATACATAGGATGAAAAAAATATATTAAATAAGATATTAATAACATATAAAATTAATGCATGTATTATTTTATTTAACACACTCTACCAAACGACTCCTAAGTTATGGTAGGATATACACAAATTCTATCTCTCTCTTTGTAGGATTGAAAGACTTTCCAATAGATCCTGGAGTCAAAAAAGAAATATAACAGCCTATTGTTATTGAAATAATTGAGAGCTGGGTGTTGAGGGTCCCAAAGGGGAGTTTCTTGAGAGAATTGAGAAGGAGGTGACAAAAAAGTGTTGAATTAAAAAAAGGTGACAAGTTTGACCAGCTGAAGTCAAATTTTTTGTTAAGTAGTCATTAGGAAGTTGCTGCAGCAACTTTCGAAGTTGCTACAACAACTACGATAGTTGCTACAGCAACAGTCAAAGTTGCTGCAGCAACTATCGAAATTGCTGCAAGCTGCTGCAGCAACTTACAGCAATTGCTGCATGTCATTAAACTAATGATAAAATTGTCACCTCTACTCAATAATTAAAACTTGTGTCACCTTTTTTTAATTTTTAAACTTTTTTGTCACCCTTAATTAAAAATCCCTCTTGCTAGGCAACAAAGTTACATGTTTATTGTGATGCATTGCATTTGGTACTAGGATATTTGATTCTTTTCTGGTTGATGAGCTTGAATTATAAGGTGGAGCCCAAGGGCCATTGATGGGAAATAAAGTTTTTCTTAGAGCTGAATTGGGCGTGTACTTTTATTAGAGCAAATTATGTATGTAAATGATGTATCAACAACAACAACAAACTTAGTATATTCCCACAAAGTGGGGTTCGGGGAGGGTAAGTGTATGTAGTCCATATCACTACCTCAGAGGTGAGATAGAGAGGCTGTTTCCGATAGACCCCCGTTTTAAAACAAAAACGATCAAGAAAAAAATAAAGGAAACAAGAAACAATAGGTATTAACACACCAAATGATAACATAAACAAGACTATCACTAAGTAATACAACAAACAATACCACACTCTTAAACAAGACTAGCACTATGGCCACTAGCACGGATAACAAAACAAAGTCCTCATACCTACTAGCAAGGACACACTCCTTCCTACTACCCTTCTACCCTAATTCGCATTATCCACACCTTCCTATCTAAGGTCATGTCCTCGGTAAGCTGAAGTTGATTCATGTCATGTCTAATCACCTCCCTCCAATATTTCTTCGGTCTACCTCTACCTCGCTTGAAACCATTCCTAGCCAACCTCTCCGCACTGGGACATCCGTTCACCTCCTCATCACATGCCTGAACCATCTCAACCTGACTTCTCGCATCTTGACTTCCACCGAAGCTACTCCTATCTTATCTCGAATACCCTCATTTCTAATTTGTTTCTTTCCTAGTAAATCCAAACATCCATCATAGCATTCTATCTCTGTCACCTTTATCTTTTGGATGTGATAGTTCTTGGCTGACCAATACTCCGTCCCATACAACATAACTGGTCTAACCTCCACTTTGTAGAACTTGCCTTTAAGTTTAGGAGGCACCTTCTTATCACACAAGATTCAGGAAGCGAGCCTCCATTTCATCCACTCTGCCCTAATACGATGAGTGACATCCTCGTCAATCTCTCCATTCCCTTGGATCATAGAACCAAGATACTTGAAACTATCTCTCTTTTTGATGACCTGAGTATCAAGCTGCACAACCACATCATCCTCATACGTCACCTTGCTGAACTTGCACTCCAAATACTCCTTCTTGGATCTACTCAACCTAAACTTTTTAGACTCTAGTGTTTTCCTCCAAACCTCCAACTTAACATTTACTCCACCGCGGGTCTCATCAATCAGGACTACATCATCCACAAATAGCATATACCATGGTACCTCACCTTGAATTTGCCACGTCAAAACATCCATCACCAAGGCAAATAAATACGGGCTAAGAGTCGATCCCTAGTGTAACCCCATCAAGACAGGATAGTGCTCTGAGTCCCCTCCCACAGTCCTAACACGAGTCTTGGTTCCTTCGTACATATCCTTAATCGCCCTAGTATACACCACAGGTATACCTCTAACCTCCAAGCACCTCCAGAGAACCTCCCTCGGGACTCTATCATAGGCCTTTTCTAAGTCGACAAACACCATGTACAAGTCCTTCTTCCTCTCCCTATACTGCTCCACTAGTATCCTCACGAGATGGATGGCCTCAGTAGTCGAGCGTCCTGACATGAATCCAAACTGATTTTTAGAAATAGTCACTTTCTTAACCTCAACTCAACTACCCTCTCCCAAACCTTCATAGTGTGGCTTAACAACTTGATACCCCTATAATTGTTGCAATCCTGAATGTCACCCTTGTTCTTATATAATGGAATCATCGTACTCCATCTCCAAGCTTCAAGCATCTTCACCATCCTGAAAATAATGTTAAACAACTTTTGACTTATTTTTGTACTTTTTAGCTAAAAAATAAGTGTGTAAAAGAACTTTTTTTGTCTTTTCCAAATACCACAAAAATTAAAAAAGAGCATAAAAGCCAAAAACAAGTAACCCAATCCAAGCACTTTCTTCATTGTTTTATATACTCTCTCCTCCCCTACCCCTACATCAGAAATGTATTTGCAACTTTCATCTCGAATAGTTCAAGCAAAAGTACTTTTTTTTGGTATATTTAAAAAACAAACTAAACAAAGATCTTACAATCTTTAGTAAGAAACACGACTTAAATCTCTTCGGAGTAGAAATTCCAATGTCCTTAAATGCATTATTTCAAAGTATCAAATGAACATCAAAGCCTTTTCATGGTTGTGTCCTTCATTTGCTAGAAAATCAGTTGATTTGCCTCTCTCCAGACATGTCTAATCGTAGCCTTGTTGGCCTTCAGCAAAGGTCTACAATCTTCAATAATAGGTCTAAGCGGATGGTGTTGTACTTCCTCCTCATTAACAAGCTTGGCAACCATTAACCAATCCCGTTCCACTTCTATTGCTTCATAATCCATTTGGTTTGTGAGATTTAATCCTTGTTTGATGCTTCACAATTCGATAGTGAGGCTTGAAGTAGGCTTCATCTTAAGTAACTCATCAACCACTTTCCTTGATCATCTCTAAAGATTCCTCCAAAAGCTACATTCTCCGAATTACATTTTGACAGTATCATCAGCATTTAGCTTTATCTTTTCTGCACAGAGGGGGCGGGTGAGGGGACAAAGCTATTAGTTTAGCGTGGTTTTCAGAAATAGAAATTGGAATGACAAATACTTCAATAATTAATTTCTCGAGCATAATTTGCTATCTAATTCCATATAAGTTTTTTAGGGAGAAGTTTATTTCAATTCTAGTTTTATTACACTCTTTTCAGATATGTCACATAATTAAAAATATAAGTGTGACCTAATACGATGATTGTCAATCATTATCTATAATATCATCAAGCTCGTTCAACCATTGACTAATAAGCAGACATATGATCAAGCTCATGTGTAACAAGAACTTTTGTCATATTTAATTAGTCTTTAGATAAACCCTAATAATATGAGAGGAATCCTCCGCATCATCATTAAAATCGATCACTCTTTGGCGATTCAATTATATTTCCGTTAAATCAAAGTTCATTTGACATAAGATTATTATGTTGGGGAAGTCATGAAGTATTTTATCTTCTTAGAGAGACTAACTTTCATATGATATTCCATTTTCTATAATCTAAAATAGATGTATCATTACACAAATGCTGATTTAGTACAAAATTATCATTACATGTTCCATTTCAAGTGAATTCCTCTGCAAAAATAATTTCTTCCATATAAGTAGGATGAAATTGTTATTATTGATATGTACAATTTACCTTCTATCAATTGCTCTGGTCACTAGTATCTTACAATATGGCTGCTGCATTTACCCCCACCCCCATTTTCCAGTAAGTATTTCAATACTCACAATAATAGAACGTTTATTGGGTTTCTAGTGCTAGTGGCTTATATTTTTTGAAACTTTTTTTTTATATAATATTGGACTGAGACGGACTTTATAAACAGTGACAATTGTAATAGCAGAGTTTTGACTTGTTTCGAATTGAGACAATTATTATTGTATCTTCCAGCAATTATTGACTACATCTCACACAGGACGACTATTCATGGTTTAAAACTTCAAGGAGCTGAAATTTCATTATAACAGTAACATAGACGAATATATACGGTAATTCAGTAATTTTTGCCCAAATTTTATGTGTTAAGAGATCTCCTAAATATGCATAAATATTGAATTTAATTTGTAGACTAACTCAAATAATCAATGGTTCAATAGCACCAAACTTATAAAATTAACTTTTGGATTCATCTTTACATGTTACGTGTTGCTTAAGCTCGTCGATTTAGTAGCTAGATGTTAATATTAGAATCTCCACGTGTTAGGCGTGCCAATAAAAAAAATATGAAGTTTGCGTATAAAATGACTTGTTTAATACTCCGTACTATATAATAAATAATTTTGAAAATTGGGAAATAGGTAAATTAAAATACTGATTTTTGAGATATAGCATATATCCCTCCTCATATAGATGTATAGATTTGGGCTATATGCTAGTCCAATTTTATCCAACTTCTTGGATGGGCTAATTTAAACAGCCAAATTGATCCATATCTACCCTTCATTTGGGCAGGCTGGATAGATGACTAGTTATGGTTTTTGTACTGCCCAAGGATCCAACAAAGACCATGGCAAAGAAAATAATTGAGAAAAAGACACAGTGTGGCCACTTTCAAAATAAATGGCCTAAGTTTGTCATATTGGACAAAAGTAGCACTTCGGCATATTTATTGCCAATTTATATCCATTAGGTATAGATGCCCCAAATCTGGTACAATAAGCCCAAATTTGATATTATCCTTTTCATTGTATTTAAAGCACTTGCCTGAATAATGTGAAACTTGATAAAATGATTTTAGAATATTCATAGGATGTGTATAAAAAATGTATAATTGCTATATAGAATATGTATATGTATAAGATTTCTATAGAAATTGTATAATTGTTGTATAGAATATATATTTGTATAAGATTTCTTAGAAACTATATAATTATTGTATAGAATATGTATCTGAATAATAATTGCACCTACAAGTTGTATATAATGTGTATAGAAATTGTATAATTGTTGTATAGAATATGCATAAGTATATGATGTATATAGAAATCATATCATTGTGTATATAGAAATCATATCATTGTGATGTAGAATATCTATCTGTATAGGATGTGTATAGAAACTGTATCATTGTTGTGTAGACAATGTATCTTTATAGGATGTGTATAGAAATTGTATCATTGTTGTATAAAAATATATCTATTACGATTATATATATATATATATATATATATATATATATATACACACACACAAATATTGTATAAACTGTATATACTTCTTATATATTTCAACTGAACTATTATATTATCATTTGGATGTTTTAAATATATAAAGTGTATAATAATTGTTATATTTTGTAATATGTACATTGTATAATAATAATAATAATAAGTATTTATACATTATATATATATATATATATATATATATATATATTAGTTAGACATTCATTATACACACACTATACAAAAAAAATAGACATGAAAAATTATAGTAGATTGACTTCTTTTTTTTATTCTAATCATCTCCATCATATTGAGAAATTTTTTAAAAAAATTACAAAATTATATTTTATTATTAAAAAAAGTGCAGCAATTAATAGAGCAGAAAAAGTTTTTTAAGAAAAACAAGCAAAAACTAAAACAACAACAACAACAAAAAAAAAAAAAAAAAAGAAGAAGAAGAATTAGAAAGCACCAAAAGAAAAAAAGTAAAGTCAACCAAAAATTTTTAAAAAAAGAAGTAGAAAGTAGCAAAAAGAAAAACAAGAGCAGCCGTGAAAGCCAGAATGGCTATAAATGGGATATGAAATTCCTCGGCCATTCGGTTGTCAATACTTTTGACCGAATGATCATTTGTGTCCTTTTCTCAAAATAATTCTAATCTATTTTTTACAAATTTTAGTCAGTATTCATTATGTAATACATTACAATTGACTATACACTAATTAAGTTAATATTGATAACAACTACAAACTATTACGATTAGGCGTGTAGATGCAAGGTGCAAATTAGTTAGGTAGTGTGAGGTGAGAATTGAGATAAGTTAAAGAAGGTAAAACTTTATTGACACTCGATAAAATTATATTAACATCGCTTCACGTTTTTCACATGACATAGTTCGATACCCTCCTCCATCAAAAAGAACAACTTCGACTGATCGAAGTTGGTATTAAACAGTAGGGATGACATTGGTCAAAAACTCTCATAAGTATTTTCATTTAATACAACATAAATCCCTATAGTATGGAGCTTAGTTATAGAAAATATCGACATTTTGCATAATTATCGAAAATCCCGATTTTGGATCTGCCGATATAATTAGCTCCCGATACATTTTTTTTCGATTTTAGGTATGTCGAGATAAATAATACATCCAATGAAGATACATTTTTTCCTTTGTAAAGATACATAATTAGCTCCTGATACATTTTTTTTTATTTTGGGTCTGTCGAGATACATAATTAGCTCCCGATACATCCAACGAAGATACATAATTAGTTGGGATTTTTGTAATTACTTTGTAAGGGTAGGAATTTGTGTAAATATGGTAAGTTAAGGTGTATGTTTATGTTATTTTTCTCAAATTCTAATCATTATCTAAGGTTAAATTAGTCAGTTTAAATATTGTGAACATTTATAATTAATAAAGATGCAAATGACACAGTATAATGTTCGGTTGGCAAGGACAATATTACTGGCAAAAATTTATTTAACTTAAACATATAAAAAGGCTATGTTCCTACAAGATAGTATAAGCAAAAGATTTTAACTATGTCAAGTTCTGATTTACTATGGTCCAAATAATAAATGGTTTTCTTCTTCAAATCAATCATGCTTTGACCATTTATATAAGTCCTTTCCTTTTCTTCCTCTAAGGATGAAACAGGCAAGACTTTTGACCATAAAAATCAGACTATATGGTCCTAGCCTATTTAATACTTATATGTTGTTTCTGTTACTGTCCTTTCACTGAGTTTATGTCCGTGGGTTTTAATTAATGACAGGTGTAGTGCGAATCGAAAATGGAGGGAAATGAAATTTGAACAAAGTTTCTTTTATATAGGTATTTTGTACCTCATTGGATAGGGTCATAGGGAAATGAAGATTATTGGGTTTATATATAGCAACACTTCTTTTAGCTCTTATTAAAGAGTTGAGGAGAGAGTATTTCCTATGATGTTGTTGTTGGCTTCTAAGTGAAATTTGAATGAAAAATGGAGGGAAAAAAATGGAGGAGAAGTGAATTGTGGTTTCACTTTATAAAGAGTGTTTCTCCCATATTGATGGGAGAACGAAACATTCTTGTGCTTAAGTATGGAAGCACTCCTTCATGTGGATAGTAAGGCAAGAACAAGACAAGCCTCGCGCCGTCGTCGTCGTCGCTCGCTTGACTTCGGATTTGGATTAGGACTTGGAAAATCGATCAAAAGATTATATTTTTGGACAAAATTCATTTGAAACTTGAGATTTGGTGAAGTTTTTAATCCTAAAATCCGATACGAAAATATTCTCCATTTGTGGACGCACTTGGCAAGTGCGGACGCATGTCACAACGCACCTCGAAGGGTCGACCCTTCGAGGCACTGTTTGAAGACGAAAAGGCCGATCTGCCCACGCAGGTGGTCACATGCGGGCGCAGGTGGCCAACACAGATGATTCTGCTTTGGGTCATATGTCACCTGCAGACGCAGGTCGACCACCTGTGGTCGCAGGTGGTCGCGATGTACAGAAACAGTGTGGTTTTTTCGTGAACCATTGCTTCTCTTCTGAAGCACCACCTTTTGCTATAAATACCTGAATTATTCCTCAGGTATTGTGACGAAAATTTGTGAAAGAAAAGCATCTTCTTCTTCTTGAAAAACTCAAGTATGATCATCCAATCGTTGAGTGAGTTCGTTATTCGGTAGAATTTGAGGTACCACTATTCTACTGAAGTGAATCATTTTATCCTGGGAGGAAAGATTTCATAACCTCGGGTACTTGAGGGGAATAAATTCCTTAAGGACACACCTTGAATTCGGTGGACTTGATTCTCCATTTATGTCTTCATCTTTTTCTTACGATTTTGCTATTTTCCAGAAAAAATAGTAGAAACTTCATTTTGATAGTTCATAGTTATTGAGCTTGTGTTTGAAGTTGTTGAACCTCTTTGTTGTTCTTGAACTTAAAGTTGATGTTCATAAGTTGGGTTGAACCTATTTTGAGGTTCAAAGTTGCAAAATACAAAGTTACAACTTCATGTGATTGTTCTTATTTAGTTTGAACATGTGATTGAAGTTATAATTGAAAAATACAAATTTTACTAAATCCAGAAAACAACAATCTTAAGGAATTTATAAGTACTTGTTAGTCTGTATAGTGTCTGATTTTGTGGAGACTAAATCTTTCGATTTCTACTCCCTCAGTTTAAAGAATATAAAAACTTTGCTGAGAAATTGGATTGTGAATTTGGTTCGAAGAATATAAAAACTTCACCGATTCGATGAACTCTTTGTATTAGTTTCTAGAGTTTAAAATCTTTGGATTTTTACTCTGTTTGAATTTGTTTTTTATTTGAAGAATATAAAAATTTTGTCAAATTTCAAAGTTCATTCGATTGATAATTTGAAGACATAAAAACTTCATTGTTGACTAGAAACAAGTGTTTAAAGATTAAAGTCTGAAATACTAAAGTGTTTGTCAAAGCTTGACAAGGAAATGACGAATGAAACTGAACAACGAATTGATTCGGTTGTGATTGGTTTTGTCCCAACGACAATCAATGTTGCGTCATTAAGTCATTCAGATATTGTTGAAGCAATAGAAACGATAGAGAAACCGAAAGAATATTCTGGTGTGAACTTTAAAGAATGGCAGCAAATGATGTTCTTTTGGCTGACTAAACTTGAAATGCAAATGTTCACAAGTAGATATTCTCATGTTTCAAGAAAATAAATGTTTGAAAAACCAAGTGTTTGGTTTAGAAGATCTTGTGGTTCGTCTCAAGATAGAAGAGGATATTAAATTGAGTGAGAAATCAACAATGATGTGTTTAAATCTTGTTAAAGATAATGTTGCTTATAATATGAAGAGGAAGAATTCCTCTAGACAAGAGAAAGGGCAGAACAAGAAAAAGTTCAAAGGCAAGGGCTACAATTGTAGTAAAGTTGGCCACAAAGCTCTAAGTTGTCAAGTTCTGAATAAGAACAAGAAAAGAATTAAGATAAACATGTTGAAAGCAACTGGAAAGATTGAAAATCTGTGTGCAATGATCACAGAATATAATCTAGTTGGAAATTCAAATGAATGGTGGTTAGATTCAGGAGCCACTAGACATGTTTGTGCGGACAAAGAAGCTTTTGCTACTTATGATACTGTTGGTCCCAAAGAAGTGATCTTCATAGGAAATAATGCAACAGCCAAGGTTGAAGGAAGTGGGAAGATATTTCTAAAAATGACTTCCGGCAAGGTGTTGACTCTCAACAATGTTCTCCATGTTCCTACTATTAGGAAGAACTTAGTGTCGATAACACTACTCGTTAAAAACGGGGTTTAAATGTGTGTTTGTTTCGGAGAAAGTTGAAATAAGCAAGATTGAAATGTTTGTAGGAAAGGGCTACCTCTTTGAGGGTCTTTTCAAACTTAATGTAATGGCTACTGAAAAGAATAAAGCTGAGGCTTCTTATTACTTGCTTGAGTCAAATGAATTGTGGCATAAACGTTTGGGCCATGTCAATAATAAAACCTTGCGAAAACTGATTAACTTGAAAGTTTTGCCTAACTTTGAGTGCAGTAAATCAAAGTGTCAAACATGTGTTGAATCGAAGTATGCTAGGCATCCGTATAAGTCTGTTGAAAGGAATTCCAATCCCTTAGACTTAATTCACACAGACATTTGTGATATGAAGTCGACACCATCTCGTGGTGGGAAAAAGTATTTCATAACTTTTATTGACAACTGCACTAGATACTGTTAGGTCTATTTGTTGAATAGTAAGGATGAGACAATAGATGCATTTAGGCAATATAAAACTGAAGTTGAAAATCAGTTGGATAAAAGAATTAAAATGATAAGAAGTGATAGGGGTGGATAATATGAATCTCCGTTTGCGGAGATATGTTTGGAAAATGGAATTGTCCATCAAACTACGTCCCCATATTCACCTCAATCAAATGGGATTGCGGAAAGAAAGAACCGAACGTTGAAGGAAATGATGAATGCCTTAATTATAAGTTCACAAAACTTGGGGGGGGGGGGAAAGCTATCCTTATAGCTAATCGAATACTCAATAGAGTGCCCCCATAAAAAGACACAATCTATTCCATATGAGAAATGAAAAGGAAAGAAACCCAACTTGAAATATTTCAAAGTGTGGGGGTGTCTAGCGAAAGTCCAAGTTCCTATACCCATGGGCGGAGCCACATTCTGCGAAGGGTGGTCAGATGCACACCATTCGTCGGAAAATTATGTGGTGAATAGAGGTTAAATATTAGCCATTATGAATGTATATTTAATTTTGCACACTCTTAGCATAACTGAGAATAAAATTTGCACACCCTTCATCAAGTTCCTAGCTCCGCCACTGCCTATACCCAAAAGGGTGAAAATAGGACCAAAGACTGTGGACTGTGTTTTCATTGGATATGCTACAAGTAGCAAAGCATGTCGATTTTTGGTTCATAAATCTAAACATCCGAATATCCATGATAATGCGGTAATAGAATCAGATAATGCTGAGTTCTTTAAACACATTTATCCGTCTAAGTCTCGAAATGAATTGTCGAGTGAAGGGTTTAAACGACCTAGGGATGAACCAAGGGAGAATGTACTTAATGAAGAGAATCCAAGGCGTATAACACTACAAAAAAACTGGCTTTAGCTACGGATGAAATCCGTCGCTAAACCACCCAAATCCGCCGCTAAAGTCCTTTAGCGACAGATTGTCGTCTGTCACTAAAATGCTCGTAGCTAAGCGTTTAGCGACGGATTTTTTACGTCGGTCGCTACTTTTAGCGACGAATTAGCGACAATGTAATTCAGGTGCTAATTTTAGCGACGGACGTTTCTGTAGTTAATACATATAAAATCTGTTGCTAATTTTCTTGGTGATTTAGTCACAAGAAATATTAGCTACGAAAATTTCATGCTATTCCGTCGCAGTTTTATAAAATACTATTGTGGCTAATTTTTTCTAATATATTTTATATATTACTCAAATTTTCAGTAGAACATATTAAATGAAAAATGATAATATTGAATAAGCATTAAACAAATCTGATTTTCATATAAATACTAATCTAAAAATTAACAAAAGATTCAAAAATACATAAATCCTAAAGCATCAATCATGTTTATAATTATTCTAGTCTAAAACACAATACATTATATAATGTGGTGCTTGACAGTGATGTTCTTTGTGATAAGAAGTCGAATGTTTCAAGGCCGTGAACTTTTCTCTTCATCTCTCCTCCAATGGTCTTGTAATACATCCGAGTTGCAACATCTATCTCATCCTATGTAATTGTTGTTGTGATCACTGCTGCTCTAACAATTCTTGAGCTCTATCTGTAAAATAACAATAATAAAAACTATTAAAAAGTTTTGTACATTAGATTTATCGGATAAATGAAGGGGAGCCTTGGATTAACTGGTAAAGTTGTTGCCATGTGACCAGGAGGTCACGGGTTCAAGCCTTGGAAACAGCCTCTGGCAGAAATGCAAGATAAGGTTGCGTACAATACACCCTTGTGGTGGGGCCCTTTCCCGGACACCGCGCTTAGCGGTAGCTTTAGTGCACCGGACTGCCCTTTTTTTTTAGATTTATCGGATAAATAAATCTAAATATGTCATGTATAAAATCAATAAGACCACAAATATTTTACTTATGTGTCAATCTGAGATAGGTCACAAGAAAAAGTGCAGGCAATAAACATATTCAAAAACTTACAAATTTACAGAGATATTGATCATTCAAGTGATTCCAATCTTATAGTAATGAAACACCACATACTACAACAATAAAAAAAAGTGTCACGTGTTCTAATTAAAAAATTCATACTTGCATCATTGTAATACATTTTTCTAGGATTTTCATAGTTAAGACAGAATATCAGTATCAATTTTTACATAAACAGCAACATATCCAAGTATTACTACTATTACTTCTAACAGTGAAAAATGAAACATGTATATATACCATGCTGCTATAGTTAAATGACCTTGTAACTTAAGTACAAAGAAGCATGATTAAGAAACATATATTTGAAAAGATGCAAAGATGCATGATTAAGAGAGTATAACCACTATAAAATGTGCAAGAAGAATGCATCATCACTAAATATGAGAATCTTGTGAATAAGGATCTACAGGTTTATTCCGGTCCAAAAGTAGTAAGCTAGCTTTAAATAGTCTTTTACTGATAATACATTGAGAGATCATATCTAGAAAATGAAGACTGTAGCCTTCACCATAAGAATTTTTTGGTTTAGCTTTTCTTGTCCAACATAGAAAAAAGAGACGGACACAAATTTAGAGAAATAGATACCATCTCAATCCAACACACTCAATTTCAGAGTTGAAGTAAGCTTCTGGTGAACTTCAATCATGAAAATTACAAGTGTGGAAGCTAAGTTTATGTTCAATGTTTAGTATGAAAAATTTAAAAGATTTACACAGTTGCTCATATTACTCACTACACACAACTTTTAAAGTGAAAATTTGAGCAAGAGATGGTCCCATAATTAGGCTCTACTTATAAATAAGATGGTTCCAAGTTGGGCTCTAATAGTACATAGGTTGCGTCTAACTAGGAAGAAAGTTAGAAAATACCAGTATGTGCAAATTTTCTTTGAAAATGCAATGAACAAACACTTTGAAAAAATATAGGTAAATATTCACCAATCTAGTATGGATTCAGAAAAATTAAGGCCAGGTCAAATAAATCGGACCACCATAAATTATCCGAATTAATTTAGATCAGATCAACCACAAATAAACTAAGTTACGCGAACTCTTCACTTTAGATGTCGCACGCGTGTCGGATTCTCCAAAAATATACTACTTTTGGAGAATCTGACACACACCCATTGATATTTTTAAAGAGTCCGAGCAACATAACAAATAAACCATGCTTACCATAAACTGTAAGATGGACCATTATAAACTAGGAAAGTCATGACTATGAGTTAGGATTCATGGTTATTTCTACTATTTATATAACTGTAAGATAGAGTATTATAAACTAGGAAAGTGACATCATTATCATCGGGCTAATGTGAGGTAAAAACACTACATTGGGATAATTTTATGCCTCTCAAATTAATTCTTTAAAGTACGTTAGTAGGGGACAAATATATATTATCAAATACCTATTATCGATCCTGGCTTAGCACATATTGCTTTGGTTAGACTGAAATTTGCCAGCCATGATGTTATGTTTTTCATGAGATGCTACGCTAACAAATTGCTACTTAAACATGCATCAAAATACATGTTACAAAGGTCAAATTTCATGTGGCAAATTTAAAGCAACTGATGCTTTATTTTGCTCGAAATACTGTCTGACACATAGTCTTCTCTTTACTAAATTAACTAAACTAAAGTAAAACTTAAAAGATACATTCCTACAGACAATCGTACCTTGCAATAAACTCTACTTGTGGATGAGAAAGCAAAAGATCTTCTGAAGTACAATACTGCAGAACCTTCTGGACTGAGGTTTCCCACCAAGAAATCAACCTCAGTAGCACTATATGGATCGAAATTTATGCTAACTTTACTCTCCGCTTCCTGCATTTTGTACAACGCAAAAAAGTCTATAGACAACTAAATAGAGGGACATATTGAGGTGGTAAATTCAAAATTTATGTTAAAAATATTGTTCCTATTTTCTTAATCAATTTGTTTAGAAAAGAGAGAAAGAAAACCATTGAGTATATTTTCTAATGGTAACTCCATAGTTATGAATTTCAGATTAACTAGTAGAAATAGCCACAACTCGTAACTTAAGCAGGAGAAATATATAAATATGTGTTGTCCCCTAATGAATTGCATCGTTCATGTCCACTTCACCGTGATCAATTATACAACATGGTACATGAGAATCACCCAACTATGTCATAAAAAAGAATTGAAGGTGAAAATTATATGATGATGTCATAAAACATTCAGGGATATTTTCATTATCTAACACTGAAATAAAAATAAAGATGACACAGCGGTAAATAACATGCAGTTTTGACTTAATGTTATTACATATTTATGAAAAAGAATCTCCATACTAAGAAGGGATTGGGAAATGTTATTACATATTTATGAAAAAGAATTTCCATACTAAGAAGGGATTGGGAAAATTTACAAGTTTGTACCTTAGCTACCGTGAGCACTTAAAAGAAGATCCAAGCTTTGAGATGATGCCAAAGTTTGAGAGACTAAACCTAGAAGGATGTAAGAGCTTGAGGGAAGTCAACCCATCCTTTGGAGTTCTCATGAAGTTCACTTCAATAGAACTAATTGATTGTCATAGTCTTGGGAAGCTTCCATTGTGATCAAATGGAATCCCTTTTGACTCTTAAACTATCTTGTCTTTCAAGCATAAGGACATTGCCGCCACCTAACGGGATGCACAGATTTCATGGATTTGTTACAAACTATGTTTCGATAGTAGAGCTTCCAACATCAACTGAAAATCTTCAAACAACTATAATTAAGCCATTGTAAAGATTTGATAAGCATTCCAAACAAATACAAATACAACTATGTATCAACAGTTGTAACACCCCGTACCTTCCGAACCCTACTTTACGACGTTGAACAATGTATACTTGAGTGTCTAGAGCCACACAAATGTATTTTGTAATGTTATTGACAAGAAAATTAAAATTTGGCCTCGTACATGTGATTAGCCCTTCGTAGGAGGTGTTTTGTGATTTTCATGGAGCATTTGTAGGGTCCAAAATGAGGCTAAGAGAAACTTTAAACAAAGGATATTAAGGTTAAGAAGTAAGTTAAAGAATAGGATTTGAAGTATCTAACCAAACCCGCGAAGAAAAGTCGAAAAATGAAATTTTCGAAAAATTTAAGGGAAGGGCGCGTTGGGTAGCGTTCCACGCCGCTCTGGACTAAAATTTTTAGTCCAGAGTCAGTGGGTTGGCACGGCCAGGGGCGTGCCACCTTGGGTTTTCCACTTTTTCAAAGTTGGAATTTTTCTTAAGTCCCAAGGGTATCCGGGGGCGTACCGAGCCAATTTTTGCCACGTTTTCTCCGCAACCATGAGTATATACAAGAAATAAATGACATATTATATTGGTATGATAAATTTACTCGAGAACGAAATTGGAGTCAAAATGACGATTTTACCCTTTTGGGCAAAATAGGCCCTACGTGGCTAGAATCACTTGTTTTTGGGATTGATGCTACGGATATGAATGACATGAGTAGAAATATTGTCGTAACACGTATGAGATGATGAAACCACGAGAAATGATTGATTTTAGTGGGTTAAGTAAATTGGGCCCAAAAAGGACCCAAAAATGAAAAGAAAACATGGCCCAATGGGTCACAAGACCCATTCTTCCATTTGACTAAGTCATACACATCAATCATTGAATCAAAGTGGCTAAGCATGGATTTGAGAGCCTATAAAAAGGGCAAGAAATCTGATTTTTATTGCTTACAAAGGCTCATGCCTTTTAGACAAATATCCAAGGTATTTTCTTCAAACCCTAAGAGTTCAAAGCCAAACTTTGGAGCAAGATCAACATCTTCCAAGACTAGGTAAGTAATTATTGTCATGGATTAATACATTATATGCATGGGAGAGTATGTGAATCTTGTTGGTTATGCTTGAGAGATTTGAACATAGTACTTTGGGTTTTTGTACAAGATGTGTCATCCATGAGATTTGAACTTGAATTATGGATTGTGCCTTTGATGAAAGATCATGGTATGAATAAAATATGAACATGTATGGTGTTATTTTTGGTATTAAACTTGTTATTGTCTATAAGTGGAAATTGTGGAATTTTGGCCGATATGTGTTATGAGTCGTATTAAGGGAAGTTGATGAATTATTTGTGATGTGGTATGGATAAGAAAGTGGAAAGGAGAAATTTTGTGGTGAAATGTGTCAATTATCATATATTGGTCAATGTTGGGAATATTATGGAATTTTTGGAATAATAATTTTATCAATGGTTTTGTCAAGGGGAAATGACATGTTCAAGGCAAACATGTACCCCATTGATGTTTTATGCAATTGTAAAATAGTTGTTGGTTAATGTGAATCCCGTTATGTATTTGTGTTGTAGAATGACACATAAAGAAGGAGCGGGACTATTGTATGCACATCTAGGATTGGATATCCGTATTGAGAGTACAAGGTATGTAAGGTTACTCTGTCCGTATCTTTTTGCGGCAAATAGTATCCACATTGCTATTTCACTAGTCCTATCCCGAAATGTGCTAAGGTATCCTATATCCGTTTATCAATAGTCATTGTCATATCTTTCCTACTCATGGATCATTTGTGAGTCTCATGTCTCATTATCATGGTTAATGTTCCAAAAGCTCAAACAAGGATATGGTCCAATGTTCCAATAGTGGTTATGCTCAAGTATCTTGTTATGAATGATTGTCCAATGGTTCCAATGGTGTCATGTTTCCAATAATGTTTATTCACATGTTTTTCTATTTTGATTATGGTTCCAAGTTTCCAAACATGCTATGTCACATGAATATGTCAATCTCTCACAAGTGAATGTACCAATCTCATATGTCTCTCACTCATTGGCTAATGATCCAAAGTTTCAAGTGATGTTATGACTATCAAAATACCAATCTCAAAGTAAAGAACAAAGTAATGCAAATGTAGTCAATGATCAAGTATGGGTGGCAAGTCTAGGGGCATAAGCCTAGCTCGACTCGATCCCGATGTGTTGATTTATGGGTGGCAAGTCTAGGGGCATGAGCTTAGCTCGACTCGATCCCGATGTATGATTTATGGGTGGCAGGTCTAGGGGCATAAGCCTAGCTCGACCCGATCCCTGGGTGGCAGGTCTAGGGGCACAAGCCTAGCTCGACCCGATCCCAACATGACGATAAGTCATGTAAAGACCCACTGATCAGTAGGGGCCCGGGTACATTGTGACATATGTAATGACATTGAAGTAAAGAAGCATGAAAGCGATGAAATCAATGAAAGTAATACACATGGGTTCCAAAGTGCAAAATGGTTACTTATTCATCGGATTATGCATATGCATTTGAGTTCCATTGAGTTTATTGAACTATTCATGTGTTGTATAGTTTCATTTGAGCCTTACATACTCAGTACATTCTTCGTACTGACCCCTTTTGGGGAACTTACCTTACATGTTGCAGGTGCAGGCACTAGTAGACCTCCACCGTAGGATGACAGTAATTGCAGATCATTGGTGAGCTCCAGTTAGTTCGGGGCTTCTCCGAGTCACAGTTGTTCAAATGTTTTGATATTATACATAGTGTATAAAGCGGGGACTTGTCCCGACTTTCAGTTAGTTTTGGTCAATGCATCTGTTAGAGGCTTTTGTAGACGTATGTGGGTATACAAATGTAAGATGGTATATGACATTTTGACTTGATGGCCTCAACGGCCGAGTTTCTCATATGTATATACGTCACATGTTCTATGATTTCTGATTTTAGTATTTCCTGTTCCTATGGGATAGTAGTGTTTCCTAAGACATGTATATGAAGGAATAAAAGCAAAGCTTGGTTCTCTCGGGCCTTATCGGCTTCGGGTTCCAATCACGCCTTGTTGGGATTCGGGGTGTGACAACAGTTGTTCATCAACCAATCTTAAACTAACTTAGATAGTCACTTAGTATTTTTATCAAACAGTTAAGGTGCATACCTTCAACTATCAGTGTAAATTAAGAAATATGTAAACAGACTTACCTATGTTCTGAAAATTAGCCAACAAGTCTAAACATAAACTAAAGGTGAATGAAATCTAATAAAAAAAGTTTAGTAGTAAGACTTAACAATAAAAGTAGATCTAGCAGAAGTTGACAATGGGAAAATGTATTAGGAA
This sequence comes from Capsicum rhomboideum, assembly GCA_031232105.1. Taxonomy (NCBI): domain Eukaryota; kingdom Viridiplantae; phylum Streptophyta; class Magnoliopsida; order Solanales; family Solanaceae; genus Capsicum; species Capsicum rhomboideum. The sequence continues at coordinate 159,035,271 of CP124714.1, forward strand.
TTCGTCAATAAGTAAAAATTGCATTCCACCTCCATATAATTCAAATGATCCATATACCCTAACATTGACACTAAATGTACACTCGAAACAGAGTCTTTACCTAACATAATTCAAATACTTGGGCTAGTGGCTTAAGGTTATCAGAAAAATTAAATTGAATGGAACAAAAAATAAACAAATGCAGTTCACATATTTTGCCATAGTAAATGAAAAAAGAAAAGGAATATTTATCACTTGCAAGGAAAATACACTGTAAAACCCTACAAATTAAGAGATCGAGAGACAAGGGGATGACAGGAGACGGAGGGGCAACTGACAGAGAGAGACGACGAAAAAAGTGGCGCAACTGGCGAACTTCTAGAGTGGCGGCTATAATTGGAAGCTCTAGACATGGAGAGAGAGACGAGAGGAGTATGGACTATGTTCCATTGTCGCCCTAAAATAAAACAAAATTAACTTTTAAAACATGTTGATAAATAAAATATAACCAGCGACGGTTATTTTGTCGCCAAATCCATCGCTAATTTTTACTTAGAATTTGTCGCTAATTTCATAGATAAACTGAAGGCGAGCAAATTTAGCGCCAATATTTAGCTACGAATTTAATTTTTCGTCGCTAATCCATCGCTCTATTGGATACTAAATTTTAATTTGCTAATTTAGCAATAAAATTATAAATCCGTAGGTAATTCGTCGCTAGTTAGCGACGAAAATCGGTCTGTCGCTAAAATTCGTCGCTATGTGCTGATTTTTTTGTAGTGGTAGTAAGCGACAAAGAACGTCGACTTCCTTCGGATCATATTTTGTAACATTTCTTCTTGAAAATAAACCTCTAATGTTTAAAGAAGTGATGTCATCTACGGACTCATCCTTTTGGAAAGAGGCTGTCAATAGTGAGATTGATTCAATCTTGAGCAACCATACATAGGAGTTGGTTGATCTTCCTCCAGGAAATAAACATTTAGGTTCTAAATGGATCTTCAAAAGGAAAATGAAAGCTGATAGTACTATTGACAAATACAGGGCAAAACTTTTTGAGAAAGGCTTTAGACAAAAAGAAGGCCTTGATTATTTCGACACATACTCGCCAGTAACAAGAATAATGTCCATTTAGATGTTGGTTGCATTAGCTGCGGTATATGGTCTTGAAATCCATCAAATGGATGTGAAAACAGCATTCCTAAATGGAGAATTGGAGGAAGAAATTGATATGGAAAAACCCAAGGGTTTTGAGGTTCCTGATAAAGAAAAGAAAGTGTGCAAACTTGTTAGGTCACTTTATGGACTAAAACAAGCACCCAAACAGTGGCATGCAAAGTTTGATCAAACCATGTTGGCAAACAGATTCATGATAAATGAATGTGATAAATGTGTTTACATTAAAGACACTCCAAATCACAAAGTCATTGTTTGTTTGTATGTGGATGACATGTTGATCATCAGTAGAGACATTTCTGACATAAATGCTACGACACGAATACTTGAGAGCAAGTTTGATATGAAAGACCTTGGAGTTGCGGATGTGATCTTAGGGATAAGAATTCATAAAACTCCACAAGGGTTGGTATTATCACAGTCTCATTACATTGAAAAGGTACTTGACAAGTTCAAGTATTTGGATTTCAATATTGCCAAGACTCCATTGGATGTGAGCTATACACTTCAAAAGAATGAAGGTGAAAGTGACTTTCAATTGGAGTATGCAAGAGTGTTGGAAAGTTTGATGTACATAATAAATTATATGCGACCAGATATAGCATGCGCTATTAGTAAATTGAGTCGTTACACGAGTAATCCCAATCAAACTCATTGGATGGCAATGAAAAGAGTTTCGGGTATCTAAAACATACTCAAGACTATGTTTTGCATTATAAAAAATATCCTGTTGTAATTAAAGGATATAGTGATGCAAATTGGACCACTGGATCAAATGAAGTAAAATCCACGAGTGTATATGTGTTTACTTTAGGTGGAGGAGCAGTCTCTTGGAAATCATCCAAACATACATGTATTGTCCGCTCTACAATGGAATCTGAATTTATCGCGTTAGATAAAGCCGGTGAAGAAGCTGAATGGCTCCGAAATTTCTTGGAAGATATTCCTTATTGGCCCAAACCTTTGGCACCAGTATGCATACACTGTGATAGCCAAGTTGTGATAGGTAGGATAGGGAGCATGATGTATAATGGTAAATCTCGTCATATAAGACGGAGACATAATAGCGTTAGAGAACTTCTCTTTAGTGAAATTATCACGATTGACTATGTGAGGTCAAAGGATAATGTATCGGATCCACTTATAAAAGACATATCTAGAGAGGGAGTTGAGAGATCATCGAAGGGAATAGGTTTACGGCCTAGGACATGTCATCACGATGGTAACTCTACCTAACGGACTGTAGATCCCAAGAGCTAGGTTCAAAGAGATCAAACAAAGTTGTGACTGACGGTTCAACATTGTCAATAAACTCAACCCATTCTCATGATGAAGACAATGTTCACGAAACAAGGATAAGACTTATGGTTGGTAGTCTTTTAATGGTTTCTAAGTTTGGCAGATTTGACCAAATAGTTTGATCTATAGGATTGAAACGTTTAGGAATCACGTATGTGAGGGTGAAGTGGAAGCCGCTTCAAGGAGAATGATAGTAAAGGCTTTTTCTCTACGGTCTCATGAAACCAGGTCGTGTTCATGGCTGAAACGAACAAAATCGTGAGAACCATAAACGGTAAAAGACTGGTTGTGTGACTTGTGTTGTCTAGGTGTACACTAAAGTTCGACGGTTCAAAGATATCACATCTACCGATTGACCGAGTGCATCCGATGCAAGTTCACTACGGAAAGTTCAAAGGGAAACATACTTATCCAGATGCAATTAGTCTTTGCTTGTTGATCACACACTTGTCCGAATATTTTTAAATGAAATAGTCATTCCCCATTCATGTGGAGGATTGTTGGGTTCTAAGTGAAATATGAATGGAAAATGGAGAAAAGAAAATGGAAGAGAAGTGAATTGTGGTTTCACTTTATAAAGAGTGTTTCTCCCATATTGGTGGGAGAAGGAAATATTCTTGTGCTTAAGTATGGAAGCACTCCTTCATGCGGATAGTGAGTCAAGAAAAAGACAAGTCTCGTGCCGCCGTCGTCGTCGCTCGCTCGGCTTCGAATTTGGATTTGGATTTGTCAAATGATCGATCGAGAGATTATCTTTTTGGACAAAATTCATTTGAAAGTTGAGATTTAGTGAAATTTTTAATCCAAAAATCCGATACGAAAATATTCTCCATTTGTGGACGCACATGCAAGTGCGGATGCATGTCACAACGCACCTCGAAGGGACGTGACCCTTCGAGGCACTGTTTGAAGACGAAAAGGCTGGCCTGCCCGAGCAGGTGGCCAACACAGATGATTCTGCTTCGGGCCATATGTCACCTGCGGACGCAGGTCGACCACCTGCGGGAGCAGGTGGTCGCGACGTACAGAAACAGTGTGATTTTTTCGTGATTCATTGCTTCTCTTCTGAAGCACCGCCTTTTGGCTATAAATACCTAAATTTTTTCTCAGGTATTGTGACAAAAATTTGTGAAAGAAAAACATCTTCTTCTTCTTGAAAAACTCAAGTGTGATCATCCAATCGTTGAGTGAGTTCGTTGTTCGGTAGAATTTGAGGTACCACTATTCTACTGAAGTGAATCATTTTATCCTGGGAGGAAAGATTTCATAACCTTGGGTACTTGAGAGGAATAAATTCTTTAAGGACACACCGTGAATTCGATGGACTTGATTCTCCATTTCTGTCTTCATCTTTTTCTTAAGGCTTTGCTATTTTCCAGAAAAAATAGTAGAAACTTCATTTTGATAGTTCATAGTTGTTGAATTTGTGTTTGAAGTTGTTGAACCTCTTTGTTGTTCTTGAACCTGTTCTTGAACTTAAAGTTGATGTTCATAAGTTGGGTTGAACCTATTTTGAGGTTCAAAGTTGCAAAATACAAAGTTACAACTTCATGTGATTGTTCTTATTTAGTTTGAACATGTGATCGAAGTTATTATTGAAAAATGCAGATTTTACTAAACCAGAAAATAATAGTTGTCGTACTTCTGCTTCGGATTTGAGAAATCTATTGAACTAAATTTATTTTTCATTTTCTGATATCATTTCTACGAGAGTTCAATTTAAAAATGAAACTAGATAGACGCCTTCTTTACGAACATGTATGATTCCAACTGTTGGATATAAATTTTTAGAGTCTTCACTTCATTTCAGACACCGGAACACACACAGAGTATACTTCCCCTTATTTTTGAATAATGGTGTACTGGAGGATGATCCATCAACAAAGAATATAGTTGTAAATATTTATTTTTTAAAAAAAATTTATAAGCAATAGGTACTTACAGCATATATTTTCATAGCTTGCTAACTAGTTAGACATATTAGATTAAAGTGTCACCAGGGAAGAGAATTTATCAAAAGAATAACTCAACGGATGGATAATATAATCCAGGAATGGAGTTGAGCCAAGTATTTTTGATGTTGAGTATAGATTTTTGTGTGAATACCCACAACTGCGTCAAGTTATTAATATGGGACGGGGGAGTAGTGAAGTTCCTGCAAAATTAAAAAAAAAAAATGTTCCTCTTCAAAAAGTCATAAACCCAAAGTATCAATTAGCCTTTTACTTTCCAAAGTAAAACTTGGCAAGTTTTGACCGACATTTCAAAGTGTGTGTTTTTGTCATCTTAGCGCTGAACAATTACGACTTATAATAATTTTGTATAAATTTCAATAATAGAATTTTAATTGAATTAAAAATCAAATAATTTAGTTCGATTTACGTTTTATCAAATACTCCTACCAAATAATTTGAAATAGAAGATATAGGTTTCGCCTTTTCCATAATATATTATGTTAATAAGGACTTTCAATATTTTCTTCTTTTTAAATCGGATAAAGATGAAGGAAGAGATGAGTGTTGTCCGGGAACAAAATGAGAGAGGACCCGTAAGCTTCCCTCTCAATCTTCCCAAATTCTTTCCTTCATGTAAATGACGAATAAATAAAGTCGTAGATACGTTTCAAAATTTGTAAAAATAAATATATTCTTTTCACTCTGATTTCGATGTCTGTCTGAAAATCTATGTTGATATATCAAAAAGAAAACTTCCTACTTTTATAACAAATAGACCACAACCCGAATTATATACTCCTATATTTTTTAATCGTAAACATAAGTAAAATCTATTCATAATTGATAAGAGACTCACGAAAGACATTTCGATTTTTATGAATGTGTCTCCACCTCGGAGAAAAAAAAATTTGTAACTACTGTATTGACTAGGGGTGAACAAAATCGAACCAAATTATAAATTGAGTCAAATCGAAAAAATCCCGACTAATGATTTGATTTGGTTTTGAAAAAAAACCCCCAACTATAATTGGTTTAGTTTGGTTTTAACTAAAAAAAGCTAAACCAACTCGATATTGCATTTATACAATTTTTAAAAATATTGAATACATAAAAATACTTATTGTGATGTAATTTATAAATATTTCTTAAACTTTTTCATTGTTTTCATCTTTCAAAATATTATTTCAAGTTTAAACTTATAATTTTAAATGATCCAATAAGTTTTACAATCCATGGATATTAGTAACTCAAATAAAGTCCAAATCAATACTAATATAATAATAATGTTGAATATTTATTCTTTAGTTTTGGATAAATATATAACCTAAATTTATTTTTTCTATTTAATATTTAGTCATGTAATTAATACTTACTAGACTTATCTTAGCATGACTTAATTTTTTTAAATTATGATTATTTTAATTATAACTTATTAATATGCAATATTTATTTAATACGATTTTATTATTTTTTTTGGTTGGATATTTTATAGTCATAACTCATTTTATATTTTGTATTATTTTCTTAAGAGACACCTAAGCTAATTATATCTTGTTAGGACTAAAGAAATAATTGAAGCACAATTAATTATATGTTTGTATGACTTTAATGGAAAAAATCTGAAAAATCCGAGAAAATTAAAAAAACCCGAGTTTGAAAAATCTGAATTTTATTGGTTTGGTTTTGTTTATAGATTTTAAAACCCACACAAATAATTTGATTTGAAATTTAAAAAATCTGAACCAACCCGATCATTTACACCCCTAGTATTGACCATTCGTTTGGTAGAACATTTATGGACTTAGGTAGAAAGTAACATTGTACGTGACCGTGCACATAAAACAATGATACAATGTTTGGCTCTTTTCTTTTCCCTAATAATTCCTCCTAATTTAATTAAGGATTTCAATAAATTACCATCAGAGTATTGGTCTTATCAAATCGTTTTTAAAAAAATTGTATACAGAATGGAAACCAATGGGTATTGTTCTGTCAGTTCACGTTTATATTTAATAATAACAGGTTTAATTTATAATTAACCTCTTAAACTTTTTAGAACATTTTATTTAGATACTCGAGTTAAGTCATGTTTTAATTAAACACCTCAATTAGTAATAAAATGTTTCAAATAGATATTTTTTGTTCAAATTTTGGAATTCTTTTCACGTGTATTCTCCTTCATCTATTATGTAGTTAAGTTAACCACATAAAATATGTATTTTTCTTTAGTTATATGCATCCTCCTCAATAAGCCGTAAAACCCTGGACATATTCTACTTAAGGTTGATGCGTATAATTAAATGAGAGACATTTTACATAGTTAACTTAATTATATAATAGAAGAATGAAAACACATTTTTCAAAATTTGAATCGACTAAACACATTGGTAGAAGGTGAGATGTTCAATTGTAATATGATTTAATTCGAATATCTAAATGCTCTATCCTGATAAGTTCAAAGAGTGTTGATTATCATGTATTAAGCCTTAGTAATATATACAGCAAAACATAAACTCAGCCTAAAAGAAAGATAAATCAGCGCTTATCGCGGAGTAGCAAAAGCTACGCCTAATGTTGTGGATGCGTTAGATGTCGAGGCACGGCATCTTGCATAATTGTAGGTAGGTGGGGTAAAAACTTATGATATGGTAATTAACATCAACAACAACATATTCAGTGCAATTCTGAGGAGGCTAGAAGAAGTAGAGAGATCATTTTTGATAAACTCTCGGGTCAAGACAAAAAACAATCTCAAAAAAGAAATAATAGAGGTACAAGAAATAATAGGGAGAAATTCGCCGTTTCCTCAAATTAATAAATGTATAATATGTATTTAAGCATGCATTTTCACTTAATTGTGATAATTACCGTATATTTTTATTTTATTAAATTATTAATTGACTTAGTGTAGACACTCTGTGCAAGGTAACTATTTACTTTAGGTGGAACAGAAAATGACTGATTCATAATTATCATCAAGGAGATTTAACAAAATCCAACATCTGCCATATATACATAAAGATTTTTTCTACATGTATTATAATATGGTTTTTCAGCAAAGAGAGTCTGGATGAGACCTTTGCCCCCACTCCATCCTAAGATAAATGCAGTATCGGAGACAAAATTTTCATTAAAGAGATTTATCATCATTCATCTGTTATATATACAAATAAAAAAAGTTAAACATTATATATAAAGTGTGTTTGTTTTAGATAAGCCCTCCTACCAGCTCTCTGGGGAAAGTGGGTTGATTTTATAAGGTAAAATTCCACTTTGAGAAACAGAAATTACACTAGAGTTGACCACTAGTATAAATTTATCTCGTATGAAAAGATTCAATAATTAAAATATATATTTATTTTTTTAAAATTTAAATACATAGTGTAATGTGGATATATCAAGGTTGAGTTAATGGCTAATTTCATTGATTTTTTGTTGTTTTTAAAAAATAAATCATGATAATCCTACTTATAATTTACTGAATAATCAAGATTAGTATGATCCTAACCTCTGATAGGTTGTTAGACCAATTTATCATGATAATTGATAACATCTCCTTGTATATGTCACTTTAACCTTTTATATTTTAGGATCAATGCTATCCATATATAACTTGATACAATTATAATTACCTCTTAATGATTTCCATTAGCTATATTTAATGATAATACTTCTTAAATTGGTAAGCAAGGATTAAAAGAACTTTAGGTGCAAGATTTCATTAAATAGCAAAATTAGATTTTTTTTTTGGGTAATTCTATTTTATTGATGTCGTTAGCCTTAAGAAAAAAAAGCTTAATTGGACTGTTTCTTATACTAAACCATGCTAATTTACTACTATTATATGATGATAAATTAATGTTAAAAGATTGATATGGTTTTATAATTAAAAATAATTTACTTTTAAAAGGACTCTATTTTATTTTTAATATTATAACTTTGTAGTAACATAAATGTGATATAAAACTTAAGATCATAAATTTCAGAAATTCTTTTATTTTTCTTAATTGTAAACAATTAAATAGATTCAGATAAAACGTAATGGACCAAGTACTTTTGTACTAATTGCCAAGTAACTTCGTTTTACAAAAATTAAACAAATAAATGTCCAAAGTCTTTTTTTTTTTTGGGGGGGGGGAAGGGGGGGGGGGTCTTTCGCCAGGTATTCGTTATTTGTATTAAAGGCTGGATAACAATTTGCGTCATGTAGGGCCTATTCGAGAAAATACTTTCTATCACAGAAAAATTTATAATCAGAATTTAAAATCAAGACCTTTGGTTAAAGGAAGAACAACCTCATCCACTCCGCTACACCACATTTTTTTTATGGTAATGAATATTCAAATTCGCTCCATTTTAGATATGGACTTGTTCATATGAATTCAAATTAAGGAGGCTTTATGTTCAAATTCCCTCCATCTTATAGACGGACTCTCGATACAAATTCAAATTAAAGTCGTTTCATGTTCAAATTCATTCCATCTTATAGACGGATTTCTCGATATAAATTCAAGTATGTGAAACTTAAAAATCAAAAATTTCAGAAATCCTATTATTTTTCCTAATTTCATAAACAATTATATAGATTCAGATGAATGAAAATGGATGAAGTAATTTTGTACTATTTGCCAAGTATGTAAACTTTGTTTTACAAAATTAAACAAATAAATATTCAATTTTTATTTTTGTTTTTCGTTCGTGTTTGATACCTGCATTGAAGTTCGACTAATTCAAATTCGTGCCACGTCAGTGCCCATTCAAGAAAGCACATCCTATCAAAAAAAAATTGTAATATGGACTCGAAACTGAGACTTCTAATTGAGAAATGCATAGCCACATACGCCGCACCACATCTTTTAATAGTAATAAATATTCAAATTCACTCCATTTTAGATATGAACTTTTCGATACAAATTCAAATTAAGGAGGCTTCATATTCAAATTCCCTCCATCTTATATACGGACTTCTCGATACAAATTCAAATTAAGGAAGCTTAATGTTCAAATTAACTCCATCTTATAAACGGACTTCTTGATACAAATTCAAGTATGTAAAATTTAAAGATCATAAATTTCAAAAATCCTACAATTTTTCCTACTTTTCATAAACAATTATATAAATTCAGATAAATGAAAACGGATTAAGTACTTTTGTACTAATTGCCAAGTATGTAAACTTTGTTTTACGAAAATTAAACAAATAAATATTCAATTTTTTTTTTGTTTTTCATCCGTACTTGATACCCGCATTGAAGTCCGACTAATTCAAATTCGTACCACGATAGTGCACGTTCAAGAAAACACATCCTATCAAAAACTTTTTAATACTGGGGGCTCGAAACTGAGACCTCTAATTAAAAAATTAGTAGCCGCATTAGTCGTACCACATCTTTTGATGGTAATAATATTCAAATTTACTCCATTTTAGATACAACCTTCTCGATACAGATTCAAATTAAGGAGGCTTCATGTTCAAATTCCCTCCATCTTATAGACGAACTTCTCAATACAAATTCAAAATAAGGAGGCTTCATGTTCAAATCCACTCCATCTTATAAACGAACTTCTCGATACAAATTCAAGTATGTAAAACTTAGAGATCATAAATTTCGGAAATCTTATTATTTTTCCTAATTTTCATAAACAATTATATAGATTCAGATAAATGAAAATAGATTAAGCACTTTTGTACTAATTGCCCAGTATGTACACTTTTACAAAAATTAAACAAATAAATGTTCAATTTTTATTTTGTTTTTCATTCGTGCTTGATACCCGCATTGAAGTCTGACTAATTCAAATTTGTGCTACGTTAGTGCCAGTTCGTGAAAGCACATCCTATCAAAAACTTTTTCATACTCAGGACTCGGAACTGAGACTTCTAATTTAGGAATGAGTAGCCGCATCCGCTGCATATCTTTTGGTGGTAATAAATATTCAAATTATACTCTATCTTATAGACAGACTTTTCGATACAATTTTATATTCATTCCATCTTAGAGATGAACTTCTCGATAAAAATTCAAATTCAATTCTTCTCAGAGACGGATTCCTCAATACTAATTCAAATTCACTCCTTCTCATAGATGGACTTCTCAATAATAATTCAAATACACTCCTTCTTACAGACGGACTTCTCGATTAAACTCAAATTCGCTCCTTCTCAGACACGTACTTCTCGATAATAATTCAAATTCACTCTTTCTTAGAGACGGACTTCTCGATAAAACTCAAATTTACTCCTTCTCAGATACGTACTTCTCGATAATAATTTAAATTCACTCCATCTCAGAGAGACGGACTTTTCGATGAAACTCAAATTTACTCCTTCTCAGATACGTACTTCTCGATAATAATTTAAATTCACTCCATCTCAGAGAGACGGACTTTTCGATGAAACTCAAATTAACTCCTTCTCAGAGATGGACATCTCAATACAATTTCAAACTACGATAGCTACAAACGAGTATTTGACACCGAGTGAAAAAGTTAAAATTAAAAATAAGAAAATTCTACCCTGTGTGCTTGTGTGTGGGTTCTTGGGCTTTTTTTTGGCTCCCTTCCCTCATTGTGTAGTAGTTACAAAATTCCACTTAGAATCCACCGTTTTTCTTTAAAATGAAATGGACTAAGTACTTCTGTACCAATTGCAATTTATGTAAACTTTGTTGTACGAAAATTAAACAATTAAATGTTCAATTTTCATTTTTGTTTTTCATCAGTTTTCTATATCCGAATTGAAATCCGATAAATTCAAATTCGTGCCACATTAGTGCCGGTTCCAAAAAGCACATCCTATCAAAGATTTTTTCACATACAAGGTTCAAAATTTAAATCTTTAATAAAGAAAGGAGCATCTGCATGCGCTGCATTATATTTTTTGGTGATAATAGATATTTAAATTATACTCCATCTTAAAGACGGACTTTTCGATACCAATTCAAATTCACTCATTCTCAGAGACGGACTTCTCGATAAAACTTAAGTTCACTCTTTCTCAGATACAGACTTCTTGATAAAACTTAAATTCACTCTTTCTCAGATACGAACTTCTTGATAAAACTTAAATTCACTCCTTCTCAGAGACGGATTTCTCCATAATAATTCAAATTCACTCTTTCTCAGAAACGGGCTTCTCGATAATAATTCAAATTCACTTCTTCTCAAACACGGACTTCTCGATAAAATTCAAATTCACTCTTTCTAGGAGACGGACTTCTCGATAAAACTCAAATTCACTCTTTTTTAGAGACGGACTTCTCGATAAAACTCAATTTCACTCCTTTTTAGAGACGGACTTCTTGATAATAATTCAAACTCACTCCTTCTTAGAGACGGGCTTCTCAATAAAAAAAACAAATTCACTCCTCCTGAGAGACGGGCATGTCAATACAAATTCACAATAAGATAGCTACAAACAAGTATATGACACCGAGTGAAAAATTAAAATTAAAAATAATAAAACTCCATCCTATGTGCTTGTGTGTGGTCTTGGGCTTTTTTGGCTCCCTTTTTTCCCCTCTGTGTAGTAGTTACAAAATTCCACTTAGAATCCACTGTCTTTCTCTCCCTTGAATCTCTCCTTTACCCTAAACACAGAATCTTCATTTCACTACTTAAACCTCCATTTCTTGGAATAGCCTCCAACCCCACTTCACTTTTATCCCTATCCCCCGACCCCCACCCCACCCAAACCAATCTTGTAAAAATGAGATTTTTTTGATAAAGGGTAATTGAGGGTGTTTCTTGATTTTGCTTTAATGGCTAAGAATAGTAGTTATGATTTTGTAGGAGTAGACCTTTTATGTACAGAAGCAGAAAGTTGTGTTTTTGATGATCTTGATGATTCATTGGATATAGGTGAAAAGAACAATGAAATTAATAGTAAAGATTTGAGCTTTATCAAAAATGGTAGTGGATCAGATGGTTTGATTGATTTGCCAATTCTAAGTGAAGAAAGGTTTAGTTTTATGGTGAAAAAGGAAACTGATTTTTTGCCTAAAGATGATTATTTGAAGAGATTGAGAAGTGATGATTTGTTTTTGAGTGTCAGAAAAGAGGCTGTTGATTGGATTTGGAAGGTGTTCTTTTTTTATTGATGTTAATATAAATCTTTAATCAATTGAATTCTATTAATCATCTATAAATGTTGGCATTGGTTTATTGTTTTATGTAAGTTGATTGCTTTTATTAGTTTGTGGCGATTGATCATTAAGGTTGTAGGAAGAATCTTGAATCACCCCCACCTCAGTTTAACAACTTTTGTTTGCACTAATGCTGTTTTTTTTTTTCCAAATTTTTTTCTTGAAATGGAGATTTCTATCTTTGATGTATTTTTATTGGTGTTAGTAGATTTTCTTTGATTTAGTTTGGTAAAAAAGTAGTCTTGAATATTGGATAACATCAATGGTGATTGATCGATCGATAGACTGAAATGTGTTTTTTGTGTATGTTCGATATATATGATATCCTAGTTTGTTTTAAGAAGGAAATGTACTATTAGAATTCTGCTATAGAGATTTTCTGATTTGAGTTTTGTGTGTTTTTGCCTTTGCAGGCTTATATGCACTATGGATTTGGGGAGAGGACGTTTTGTTTGTCGATGAATTACTTGGATCGGGCTCTGTCTCTATATGAATTGCCTGTAAGTGCACATACTATGATTCTCGGACTCAAAATAGTGTGTCGGATCCTCCAAAAGCTATACATTTAAGAGGATCCAACACAGGTGCTGCAACATTTTTGAAGGGTCCGAGCAACATAGTTCACCATAGCATTTTGTTCACACTGTTTGAAGTTTAAATGCTAACTGGTTGTCTTCATTCTAATGTGCATTTCTTGGATATATATAGCCAAGTAAATCTTGGACAGTCCAATTGTTAGCTGTGGCATGCCTATCACTTGCAGCCAAAGTGGAGGAGATTAGTGTTCCTTTGTTGACTGAATTACAGGTGACGAAAAGTTTCTTTCAATGTTCAATCTTTACCTACGTTTCTCAGACCCTGCAAAAATGCCTTTGGTGCGTGTTGGATCCTCCACAAGTAGTGCATTTATTGAGGATCCAACATGAATGCGGCAACATTTTTGGAGAGTCAGAACAACATAAAATTCTTTACATGTTTGTCATGTTAACAATTTATATTTTCTTGAACTAGATTATGTAGTAAATCCTGAGTTTGTGGAACAGGTTGGGGATCCTAAGTTTCTATTTGGAGGCATATCTATACAAAGAATGGAACTTTTGATACTAAGAACATTGAAGTGGAGAATGCAAGCTTATACACCTTGCACATTCATAGATTATTTTGTAAGAAAGATGAACGATGATCAAATCCCATCGGGGCGTTTGATTTCTAAATCAATGCAATTGATATTAAGCTCCATAAGAGGTCTTCACCTCATTCTAAATTAGTTTTGGATATGGTGAATTGAATTCTATTGTACTAAATGGTCCTAAAATCTACTAGTGTTTGATCCAGTGCTTTTGGTGGGAAATTGAATGCAGGCATTGATTTCTTGGAATTCAGGTCTTCTGAAATTGCAGCAACTGTGGCAATGTCTGTTTCAAAGGAAATGCTAGCAAAAGACATTGACAAGGCAATGCCTTGTTTCTTCATACATGTACAAAAGGTAAATCTCGTGGGGCGCCCCACTGAAATACAATCAAACCTCTTTATAACAACGTCATTTATTCAAATACTTTTTGGCAATAATCCGTTCAACAAAAAAGTTGGTCATTATATTGAAATGTTTTTATAAAGGATGACTGTTACTGAGAGGTATGACCATGAAACACTTGAGAGCGGGGCAAGCATTTCTTTTGCCCTAGATTCTTGAGGCAATAATTTACAACAACTTGGTTTATTTATTTAAATTTTGTGGGGTGCTCCACTGAATACAGTCAGACCTCTCTGTAACAACGTCATTTCTTCGAGTACTTTTGGGCCGAACATATAATATATCATAACAAGCTTTTCTTTTGCTCTAGATTCTTGAGGCAATAATTTACAACAACTTGCAGAAATTCAGTGTAAGACAGCGTACAATAGACCTTTGTGGTCCAGCCTTTCCCTTACACAATGGGAACTTAGTGCACCAAACTGTCCTTTGTCCTTTGCTCTTTTTTGGTTTATTTATTTAACTTTTGTGGGGTTCCCTTTTTTAAAAATATTTTGGGATTTTGCAGGACAGAGTGTTGAAGTGTCTTGAACTGATTCAAGATTTGCCATTGGTTAGTGGGACTATGCCCACTGCTCAAAGTCCCAATGGAGTGTTAGATGCTGCATGCTTGAACTACAAAAGTGATGAGAGCATAGTTGGAACATGTCCTAATGCTTCACACAAAAGTCCAGATAATAAAAGGAGAAAACTTGACACATCTTTAGAGGAGGGGAATTGAGAAAAGTTGTGCCAATCAATTTTGGCTAAATGGAAGAATTTGTGTGGCTTTGCAATAAAAGTACATACAATGAAGTAAGAGGGAGACAAGGGGTGGGGTGGGGGTGTTTCATGCTAACTTTTAGCATGAACAGGATTCAATTTTGAGTTGTAACAACCATAGTAATAGGTGGTTGTGAGGGGGAGGATGGAATTTTGAGGATGACCATCTATTAAACGTTTTTTCTTATTCCTTTTTGGGTTACTTTTATAATTTCAAATAAAGACAGAGAATGAAAAACAGTAAGGGGAAAAGGAGAATAAAAGGTCGTGGCATGACATGGCATGCTCAAGATTATAAATTCCAATTATACTTTCGGAATGTTGAACATTTACCTTGTGTTAAAAGTTTTTCTTAAATTATTTGGTTAGTTACAAACTTCTTTAACAACACTTCATTTGGTACACTCGATGGGATAAATAGGGATATATTATGGGACTCTTTATCCTATCCTCCATATGAGATAGTAATCCCACCATTTTAGTACAAATGGTGGGGTAAAATAATTTCGGGATTAGTTAATACCTCATATCAAACATCGGATAAGGTTTTTTATTTTGGGTAACACGTGAATATTACCATACCAACGAGAAAAAATCATTTCTGTACAAACAAAGAGCGCTATCTCCTAGCCATACCATCATAGTAAGCAGGATATGGCCTCAACAAAGCAAACAATCTGCTAGAATCTACATACAAACTACTCTACTCAAACATAGCCTCTATTAGTCCTATGCACTTGCTTTTTTTTTTTTTTGACTGTTTAAGGAGCTCTAATCGTCCCCTTATCTCTAGTTTGATCTACTTTACGATCTCCTTATGCTGGAAAATCTTCCAGTTCCTCGCTTTCCATACTTGGTAAATACATGCTCCATATATAGCCACAATAACTTCTTTCCGAAATTTCTTCTAGTGTGTTCTCCTGATCCAACCAATGTTCCGCAGTATGTTCATATTACGAGCCTTAAATCCAGACCACTTATTCATAATTCATATCATCCCATATCAGCTTTGACCACGAACAGTCCCCAAAAAGATGTTGCCTAGTTTTCATTTTATCTTCCTCACACAAGCAACAAGTACGAGTATCATATGCTACACCAAACTTGCCATCATATCCTTTGTCAACAGTTTTCCTTGTGCAGCTAACCACAACACAAACCTTTGCTTAGGTAATAGAATGGAGTTCCAGATCAGTTGAGACCCCTGCAAAGGCTGTCTGGTCCCAATAAGCGCCAAATACCTTGCTGAAACAGAATACTTTCCAAAGGTAGTAAGAGTATATCTTCCATTATTGTACAAATCTATTATTCTATGCTTCAACTTGTTCATCCTCTTCCAATACCAACTATAATCCGCTGGTAGTATGTGTGCCCAAAAATCATCCCCTTTCATTTATATATCATGTATCCATTTCACCCATAATATGTCCTTTTTTGCATTGAGCACCCAAATCAATTTCCCTACTTAAGTCGTGTTCCACCAACTACACTTTTTTACATTCAAATCCCCATATTTCTTTGGTAAACAAACTCTTTCCCAGGCTACCAATGCTACTTTTTTATGCTCATCAGTGGCTCCCCATAAGTAGTTCCTGCACCTCTTCTCTATCTCCATTAGGTTACTCTTTGGCAAAATAAACACTGATCCCCAAAATTGTGCATAGAAAATAAAATGGCATTGATAACTTGTAGTCTCACTGCGTAGGATAAATGCCTAGCTGAAACGACATGTATCCTAGCAGTGATTTTAACCACAAGCTCATGACAATCTTATTTGTTCCATTTCTTAGGCGATAGTGGGAGTCCCAAATACCGTATTGAAAACGTGCCTTCTGTGAAGCTTGTTAACTCAAATAGTCCATTCTTCGTGGTCTCATCCACCCCAACTAAAATCACATTGGATTTCTCAGTATTTGCCAGTAAACCAATAATATCAGTGAAGTCCTTCAAGGCTTTCATAACTCGCTGGACAGAAATGGTGTTGCATTTTCTAAAAGTTATGAGATCACCCACAAACACCAATTGAGTAAGTTGGACTGATTTACACATTGGGTGGAACCTAAAATCCTCGGTAATTTGGTTTGGTTTCAGTTTATTTATTTTGGTTTTTTCGGTTTTCGGTTATGGGTATGTGTGTACCGAAAACCGAACCGATTTAGTTCGGTTCGGTTTTGGTTTATGAATTCGGTTTTTTCGGTTTTGGAAGAAGAAGAGGAAAAACAGAAAAAATAAAACGATATCTGGAAATGGAATCGTCGTTCGATGTGAGTTTGGAATCACCACTGATTGCGTCGTTGTTCGAGTGTTGGTGAGTTTGGAATCGCCGTTGTTCGAGTGTAGGTGAGTTTGGAATCGCCGTTGTTCGAGTGTTGGTGAGTTTTTTCGTGTATAGTGAATTCACTGAATTAAGACTTAGGTAATTAATTAAGTTTATGTTTTAAGTGGGCTGTTGGTGTTGGGCTTAGATTTAACTCATTTAAGTGGGTTGTTGGTGTTGTATATAAATAAATTATAAATTTCATTATATATGTATAAATTTTTTTAAAAAAATACAATTATATTTTAAATTTTGGTTTAACCAAAAAACCGAATTACCTGAACCCTATAACCGAAAACCGAACCGAAATATCAAAATTATAAAAAAACAAACTGAAACCGAATCGAAAAATCGAAAAATCGAAACCGAAAAACTGAATTAATTCGGTTCGGTTTGGTTTTTCGGTATTTATGCCCACCCCTATAAAATCTGGAAGTTGTGATATTTTCTTCAAAACTCTTGACAGATACTCCATTACTAGCACAAATAGAAGAGGAGATATTGGTTCCCCCTGCCTCAATCTTCATTTTCCTTCAAAGTAACCATGCCCCTCACATGTACCTTGACCAAAAATCTTGTTGTAGTAACACACTGCATGATCCAATTGATGAACTGTTGTGGGAACCAATAACCCTACAATGCTTCCTCCATAAATTTCCATCTAACCATGGCATAGGCCTTCCTTAAATCTATCTTCATCACACATCTTGGAGATGTCATCCTATTATAGTGTCTCATCAAATCATGACACATATGGACATTATATATCAATGAGCTGTCTGTAATAAATGTTGCCTGTGATTGATTGACTAGGTTGGCAGTATCAATTTTAGCCTCTTATAAAGCAACTTAGAAATTACCTTATAGACCACATTGCAACATGAAATTGGTCTAAATTGTGTGGCATTTAAAGGTCTATCTATCTTTGGGATCAAGGTGATCATGGTTGCATTAATTTTAGAATCTTGCCATTCTTGAAAAAATCCAACACAACTCCAATCATATCATTCCCAGTTATCTCCTATGTATCTTTGAGAAAACCACTTCCATATCCATCCGGCCTTGGGCTCTTATTCACATCAATCGAGAACGCAACATCCTTGACTTCCCTCTTGGTATACTCTCCTAGAAGATGTACTTGCTATTCTATACTTAACACAGGCTCATTGGCTAGCCAGCCAGGAACTGCTTTTCTCTTTCCTCTCCCATTTTCTCCCGATAACTTCTGAAAGTAGTTGACTAGTACTCCAACAATTTTCTTAGGATCTGTCTGCATATCACGATTTTCATCTTCCAATTGGGTTACTGCTTGCATTAAGGTTCTCTTCTTTAAAATAGAGAAGAAATATTTAGTGTTTTCATCCCTTAACTTAATCCACTGAGCTTTACTTCTCTGAAGTAGGAAGGACTCTACTAGTATTGATGTCTTCCTAAACCTTTGTAGAGCTACTCTTTCCATATTTTGGAGGGCTTCATCAGTAGGATCTCTTTGTAGCCTATTTTGGGCATGCAGTAGGTTTTCTTTTTTAGCTTCTAGCTCAGTTAGAATGCCTTGATAATTTCTGGCATGTAGAACTTTAAGCTCCTGCTTCAACTATTTCAGCTTCTTAACCAATTGTAACATTGCACACCCCTCTCTATGCATGTACCAATTGCATTCCCTTGAAAATCTGCATGTTTGCTCCAAAAATTTCAATACTTAAACACATGCTTCCTTCTTCTTTGACTCTGTACTATTGATAACTTGACTGGACAGTGATCAGTCACACCTTTTGGTAGGAATTTGTTTTCATACTGAGGAACCTTATCAATCCATTCTCCATTCACCAAAACCCAATTAATTTTAGAAAAAACCTTTACTTGGTTCTGCTTGTCATTCCAAGTGTAGTGGCTGCCCGAGCTTGGCATTTCTATCAACCCATGCTCCTCAACACATTCTTGGAACTCTACTAATTTTGCATAGGTGACTAGATTACCACCAATCCTATCATCCTGCTTAAGAACATTGTTAAAATCTCCCATAACCACCCATGGGGCTTTACATCTGTTCTTAATACCTACAAGATGCTCCCACAACTCATTTCTTTCCTCCTTAGTATTAAAGCATACACATAAGTGACTACATATTCCAAATGCATTGGTTTAAACACAAATCTACATGTAACGACATGAGCAAACCCTTCTAACATTTTAACCTCATACAAATCAAGTTTTCATGTCACAATAACTCCACCATTATGATGGTACTGCAGATTACTTACATACTCCTAACCTTCAAACATATCTATCATAACCTTCTCTATTTTATTGATTTTTAATTTGGTCTCCAACAATCCAATTAATCCTACTTCATACTTATTACAGTGGAGTTTATGTTAGAGAAAAGAAGCTACTTTCACACAGAAAGGAAACTGCTGAATATGAGTACTCCCAATGATGTAATCAACCAAGATAAGAAAGAGGAGAAAGGTCTCCTTAAAGACAAGTTGGGACAGATATCTATTGGGCTCGTTTGATTTGGACTTGTCTGGCATTGACATTTGAACTGAACATACTTGACAGCTCACAAGAGATACACACACCTTACAAGATATGCAGCTGTACAAAGATTTATTGTATATATGGTAGAGAATAAAATCAGTCAGGATTAGAGTAAATACATTAATTCTATTTTACATTTCCTTTTCAGTAGATAGATGTATAAATAGTGGTAGGATTCTGTACATTGATCATAAGAAAATACAAAAAAATTTCCATACATTCTCTCTTAAATTTCTCATGGTATCAGAGCAGTAACATCTGCTAGCTCATTTTTTTTAATCTCTTAGATTTTTTTGTCTTCTTTCTCAAAAAGGATGTCAAAATCTGCACTCCTAATGCTACTACTTAACAAGACAATGGAATCACCATTGAAAATTCTCACCCCTACTTTCTTCATCCATCTGATGCACCGGGAATGGTCTTGGTCAATACTTCTTTTGATGGCAAAGGATACCTATGGTGGAGAAGGCCTATTCTTATCTCTCTTTCAGCAAAAACCAAGTTGGGCTTCATAGATGAAGCTTGTCCTGCTCCAGCCCTAGATGATACGACTTTTAAACTCTGGAGTAGCTGCAACGACATGGTAACATCTTGACTTTTAAATTCTCTTTCTAAACATATTGCTTCCAGTGTTCTTTATTCCAGAACAGCCAAAGATCTTTGGTTAGATCTTGAACATAGATTTGGCCAGCCCAATGGGGCAAAATTGTATCATCTGCAGAAAGAATTAGCAGATTTAGTCCAAGGATCTAGTGATATTGCTGGATACTTCACCAAGATGAAAAGGTTATGGGATGAGTTGGACACTCTAAATGCTAATGTGCTTTGAACCTGTGTGTGTTCATGTGAAGGAAAAAAGAAGATGATCCAATTCAAAGGAGATGAAAGGCTCATTCATTTCCTCATGGGAATGAATGATACCTATACACCGGCCAGAAGCAATATTCTTATGCTTAATCCCTTACCCACTATGAACCATACTTATTCTCTCTTGATGCAGGATGAAAATCAGAGAGAAACTCATCTCTCTTCTCAGTTTCCTGGAGATAGCTCTTCCTTCATGGCAGAAAAATCAGCTATCTCAGAAAATCAACTCAATACTCAACAAAAAATTGGATCTGGATCTGGATTTAACTATCATCAGAAGGCTGTAAATACTTATTTCAAAGGAAACACTTCTAACAAAGGAAAGAAAAATAACCAATTGTGTAATTATTGCAAGATGATTAATCACACTATAGACAATTATTACAGGCTAACAGGTTTTCCAGTAGATTTTAAGTTCACCAAATCCAAGAAATTTCAAGGAACTGTGAGAAGCAACTCTGCAAGTTCAATGGAAGAACTAGAAGGGAATCAATCTATTCTTACTGCCTCTGAGAATCCTAATTTTGCTCAACAACTCTCCCCAAATCGATTCACTCAGCTTGATCATCTCTTAAAACATATTCAAGATGGGAAAACTGTTGGATCAGAAGTGAATGTCAACTCAGCTGCTGGTATATATTTTGAACATTCACCCTCTTGTTATTCCGTAGATAATTCAAATTCTAAATCATGGATTATTGATTCAGGGGCCTCTGAGCATATGTGCTTTGATCCTAACTCTTTCTTATCTCTCATTCCCTTACCTAAGCCTATAATGGTCATACTACCTAATTCATCTAGAGTAAAGGTTACTCATGCAGGAACTATTTCACTTTTGCCTGATTTTATACTCATAAATGTCCTTCATATTCCAAGTTTCAGATATAATTTACTCTCAGTTCATAAATTATGTCTATCTTTCAAGTGTATCGTCATGTTTACATCTACTGGTTATCTTTTGCAGGGCCCTTTATTGAAGAGCCCTCAAGTTTTTGGTGAATTCAAAGATGGACTTTACATATTAGAGCCTACTCGCACTCAACATCTTGCTACAAATAAAGTTGTTTCATTCCCTAAGAGATCTACTTCTCATTCTGTTTTAGATTCAATAGTTTCATTTCCTAAGAGATTTAATTCTCATTCTGTTCTAGCTTCAGTTTCTGTCCCTATTTCAGCTAAATCACAATCTGATGTAATGTTATGGCATATAAGATTGGGACATTTTCCTTTCAATGCAATGAAATATATCAGTTTCATTTCATTTTCTTCAAATTTTGATTGCCCTTGCACTGTGTGCCCCTTAGCAAGACAGTCCAGATTACCATTTCCAATTAGTCATATCAAGAGTAAAGGAATTTTTGATCTTCTTCACATTGACATCTGGGGTCCATATAAGGTTCCTACTTATAATAGATATAAATACTTTCTAACAATTATGGATGATTTTAGTAAAGGAACTTGAACCTATTTGTTGACTGCAAAATCAAATACTTTTTCAGTACTAAAGAGTTTCTTATGCATGATAGAAAGGCAGTTCAATGCTAAAGTGAAAATGATAAGATCTGACAATACCTTGGAACTAGAAGAGTGCATAAACATCTTCATTTCTACAATCACAAGGAATTCTACATCAGACCTCTTGCATAGCCACACCCCAAAAGAATGGAATTGTGAAAAGGAAACATAGACACTTACTGGAAATTGCAAGAGCCTTAATGTTCCATTCCAAAGTTCCTATTCCTTATTGGGGTGAGTGCATACTCACGGTAACATATTTGATTAACAGGTTTCCATCTAGAGTGTTGCAAGATAACACACCTTATGAACTCTTGTTTCATCAACAACCCTCATATTACCATTTAAGAAGCTTTGGATGTTTGTGTTATGCTTCTACATTATCACATGCTAGAGGCAAATTCGAGCCTAAAGCAACTGCTTGTGTCTTTTTAGGATACCCTAATGGACAAAAAAGATACAAAGTTCTTATTCTGAATGCAAAGAAGGTATGTATTTCAAAAGATGTTCATTTTCATGAGCACATTTTTCCATTTGCCTCTTTTACTAATACTGTTTTATCTACCATTTTTCCACTTATCTCTTTTATTTATTCCGATCACATTACAGATGACTCCATGTTCTTTCCTTCTCCTACAATTTCAGACCAATCCTCACCAGCTTTATCTCCTACTATGGATGCTAATTCCACTTCTCATCCTCAAACTACTACTACTCCACCTACCTCCACTATTCAAGAACCATTACCTCCTCCTACCATCCCACCCCCTAGAAGATCTAGTAGAGAAAACAAAGGCACTTTACCTAGTCATTTACATACTTTGCTTGCAATAATTTTTTTGCCACTGATCTTACTACTACTTGTCTAGCAGTTCCTTCATCACAACATACATATCCATTTCCTTCTCTTTCCGGTCAAATTCAGGCTTTACTACATTCTATTTCACAAATTTCAGAACCCGCTCATTATTCTCAAGCCTGTCAACATCCTAGATGGTAAGCAGCCATGAATTCTGAATTACAGGCTTTGATCATTAATAAAACATGGGATGTGGTACCTCTCCCTTTTGAAAGGAAAGATTTACCTTGTAAGTGGGTATACAAGGTTAAACAAAAGGCTGATGGCTGTATAGAAAGACTTAAAGCAAGATTGGTTATCAGAGGTGATATACAAAAGGAAGGCATAGACTACAACAAAACGGTTTCCCCTGTTGTTAAGATGACAACTATCAGATGCCTATTATCTATTGCAATCAAGATGAATTGGCATGTTTCTCAATTTGATGTAAGTAATGCTTCTCTCCATGGAGACCTCCAAGAAGAGGTTTACATGAAATTTCCTTTAGGAATGTGTCCACCCAGTGCCTACCATGTTTGTAAACTCAAGAAATCTCTCTATGGTTTAAAACAAGCCTCCAGACAATGATATGCAAGGCTTGCAGGGGCTCTCAATTTTAAAGGTTTTTCCTCATCTCTTAATGATTATTCATTATTTTTCAAAAAGACAGGAAACTCTATCTCCATTGTGGCAGTTTATGTTGATGATTTATCACTCACCGGTGATAATGCTCAAGAACTTTCAGATCTTAAGTCTTTTCTACATTCAAAATTTCAAATAAAAGATCTTGGGTAGATTCATTATTTCTTGGGAATGGAAATAATGCGAGAACCAACAAGTTTTATCATTACACAAAACAAGTTTACGAGGGATTTACTCAGTGAATTTGATTGCTCCAGTCTCTCCACAATATCTGCTCCACTCGATCCTTCCATCAAATTAACTGCTGCGTCTGGAACTCCTTTGCTTGATCCAACCATCTATCGGCGTTTGATTGGAAAACTTAACTACCTTACCTACATAAGACCCGACCTTTCTTTCACTGTCTTGAACCTTAGTCAATACATGCAACAACCATCTACTTCCCATCTTACAACAGCTCTCCAAGTCCTTCAATACCTTAATTCAAACCCCACTCAAGGTCTCTTTCTCAATTTAAACCTCAATTTCTCTCTTTTATCCTTCTGCTGCAGATTGGACGGCTTGCCGTGACTCTCACAGATCTGTTAGTGGTTTCTTTATAAGTTAGGTGGTTCTCCTATTAGTTGGAAATAAAAAAACAAACCTTTATATCCCTTTCTTCAGCTGAAGCTGAATACCGTTCAATGAGGCGTCTTGTTATAGAACTAACCTGGCTCACCCGTCTTCTTACTGATTTATCCCTTGAGCCATCATTACCAGTTTCCGTGTACTCTAATAGCCAAGCTGCAATCCACATTGCCCGAAATCCGATCTTTCATGAAAGGATAAAGCATGTTGAGCTGGATTGTTACTTTGTCCGCCAATAATTTCTTTTAGGATCGATATCTCTGTCTTTTGTCCCTTCAAAATCTCAGGTTGCCGACCTCTTTACAAAATCTCTATCTGGTCCATCTTTGCATTCGGTTCTTGGCAAGTTGGGGTTCTCTTCTTTCCCCTCCAACTTGAGGGGGATGTTAGAGAAAAGAAGCTACTTTCACACAGAAAGGGAACTGCTGAATATGAGTACTCCCAATGATGTAATCAACCAAGATAAGAAAGAGGAGAAAGGACTCCTTAAAGATAAGTTGGGACAGATATCTATTGGACTCGTTTGATTTGGACTTGTCTTGCATTGACACTGAACTGATATTGGGCTCGTTTGATTTGGACTTGTCTGGCATTGACATTTGAACTGAACATAGTTGACAGCTCACAAGAGATACATACGGCTCACAAGATATGCAGTTGTGCAAAGATTTATTGTATGTATGATAGAGAATAAAATCAGCCAGGATTAGAGTAAATACATTAATTCTATTTTACATTTCCTTTTCAGCATATAGATGTATAAATAGTGGTAGGATTTTGTACATTGATCATAAGGAAATACAGAAAATTTTTCATACATTCTCTCTTACATTTCTTCAGTTTAACCTCCTTCTGTTTATAGAGATCATTTAGACGTCTCACATTCCAACTAAGCATGTTGGCCATTGTTAGAAAAAGTGGAAGTACCCTCCCCATTTTCCCAACACCTCCATCATTACTACCATCTGAAATTCCTTTATCTATAATATCCAAGCTTTGAAAACTGTTTGTAATCTGCACTCTCTTAGCCTCCAACTGAGGAGACTTACCAAGCCCGATAGATTGTGTCCACCTTGTGCCTTGTTCCTTGTTAATCTGCCTTAGCTTGTTTCTCCAGTATCACCCACCTGCCTTTGTGTGTTGATTTAGTTCTTCCCTCTATTATGCATATTACTTTGTGTACTAGTATTAGCTGCCTTAGCATTGACATTAGTACCAGTGTTTTGTGGTTTTCTTTTTTCAATGCCATCAGTTTTCCCCTGCATATTCTTTGTTTCTTCTCCACCACACCCTTTCTTCTTCCTACAAACATCCACAGTATGACCATATCAGTGACATACATTACAAAGTGATAGCTTCCATTCATACGTAATCTTTTGTGTATTTAGCACCCCTCTTTCAGTTTGAACATATATCTCCTCTGGTAGCTTTTCCCCTACCTCCACTAATAACCTTGCATAATTCAGTCCTATTTTCTTTTTCAGTGTTACTATCCACCATTAATGTCTTGCCGATAAGACTTCCTAGTTTGCTCAGACCCTTTACGCTCTAATAATTAAAATCTAGGCCTTACAATCTTGTCTATATAGGAACTGAGTATAATTCTTCCCGAGAAAACTCCATATCCTCATTCTATTCTTTGACAATGAATGGCTTATTGTCAAAGTGGAATATACCCTGTTGGAGCACTTCAGTTTTTCCTTCTTCAGTATCAAATCTCACCAGTAGCAATCTTATTAATCTCATATTTCCCCCATACTCTTTGAATGAAACCGTTTAACACCGTGAGTGATGGATGAGCACCACACCACCGTTGTATTCCAATACTCTATTTCAGACTTTATATCCTCCAATTCGATTTCCCCAATTTTTCTATTCCTTTTTGCTTCTGGTCAAACGTAATCCATCTTGAAACTCGCATTCTCTATCTTATTGATGTCGGACTTCTCCCAAATCGAAGGTTTATCACTGTTACCTGAGGGTCATCCATTTCGTCCACCTCATCCGCCCATTTTGTTTCAAACTGCTACTCACTGAGTGTATTTCATCAACCCATTCTCATCGTCTGTTCTCTGCCACTTTCACTTTACTCTGTGCCATCATCGCTTTTGTTTGTACTGGGGTTTTGACTCCCCCAATTGAAGCATTGATCAACGAATTTGATTGATTTCCA
Source organism: Capsicum rhomboideum (assembly GCA_031232105.1). NCBI lineage: Eukaryota > Viridiplantae > Streptophyta > Magnoliopsida > Solanales > Solanaceae > Capsicum > Capsicum rhomboideum. Next base: position 159,061,640 of record CP124714.1, read on the forward strand.
GTGATTCTCTTTGTTGGAATCGCATAAGTTTCATCAGTATTTGCTGTCGGAGCGGTGGGTTTTGGCCTCCTGTCCATGATTGGCGCACGTTAAGCTAACGTGCACTGGGAGAGAAAAACCCCTAAACCTTTAAAGTTAATCTAAACTTTATTTCGAGATTATTTTCCTTTTATTTCAAGATTATTTTCCTTATCCGATGTATTAAATAATATAAACATTACATGACATGCATATGTATATTTATCGGTCATTCAAATATTTTAATCTACTTTTATCCTTTTAGTTGACATATATTCCAATTCTCTACTCCCTCCGTTTAAAAAAGAATTACCTACTTTCCTTTTTAGTCCGTTTCAAAATGAATGACCTCTTTCCTTTTTTGGAAACACTTTAATTTCAACTTTCCACGTGACATGTTTAACACCACAAGATTCAAGGGCATTTTGGTACATTTGCCATAACTTTAATTTAGGACCACAAGATTCAAAAGTCTTCTTTATTTTCTTAAACTCCGTGCCAAGTCAAATTAGGTCATTCTTTTTGAAACGGAGGGAGTAATAAAATAAAAATACTGCATTGGGAAAAACCGGGTCACCCATTCAAATTTGGTTCATGGCACATGATTTGAGCATGTTAAAAAATTTACTAGTCCCTCTTCGACCCTAAATTTGGAAGATAGTCAGTATTATAGAGTTTCAAATGAATAGAATTTTGAACCTAAATAAAATGCATGCTACACCGACAACAATAATATATTGAGTGTAATCTCATAAATTGCCCAGGAGAGAATATAATATATGTAGATTTTATATCTATCTTTTTGAGGTAGTTCCGATAAACCCTCGGCACAATGATGCATTATCAAACAACCTAAAATGAAAAATGTACTCCCTCCGTTTATAAATACTTGTTACATTTTTTGTTTGCATGCCCCTTAAGAAAAATATTAATTAGAGAAAAGTTTGATTAAATTACTCTTATTTATTACTTATCTCTAATAAATACTTCTTTCTTTTGCATCATATTAATATGTCTCTATATTTATTATTAAGGTAAAAGTAGAAACAAACAATTAATTATGTTTTGATGACAAGTATTATGAAATATTTATTTTTAGTAAGAATGATAAGTATTTAAGAATGAATGGAGTAACAAACATTAAATATATACTGTGAAAAACAGGAAATGTAAGAGTGTGTGTAAGTATGACTGGTCAAAATCTTGGAATTGCCCATTTACACTCTGACTAGTTTATTAACAAGGCATTTTTGAAGCATAAAAGAAACCTTGGGAATGCAATGAAAATAGGTGTCATGGGCAAGTGTCAGTGTGGCATTATGTGGCTTGGATTGTTCGTTTCTATGAATGATTTCTCATACAACCACTTATCACACGTGGTGCTAATTGTTAGTATTTTCCTAATATTGCCCATATTAATCCAACTCAACAAAGCAGAGCTTTGAAGAAATGATAAAAGTTATTTTCGTATAACTTATAAGTTTGAGTCGTGTAATTAATTATTGATGCTTGCATATGATAAGGAGTGACATAGCTACATAAAATGAAGGATAATTAATTGAATATCCTTCATCAAAAAATTATATTGTATATAAAAAAATAATATCACATACAGAGGTTAAAAATTACTTATTGTAAACATATATTAAATCTTATTGGTATATTTTAACATTCTTACCGAAATTCAAAATTTTAAATTTACCATTCTCGGTAAAGCCGCCTCACATCATTATGAGGTGGGGCCCTTCTCCAAATTTTACATAATCACGAGATGTTTCGTCCATCAAATTGTCGTCTTGTTTATACAACTGAACATATAACCACGAGTGTTTTGTATATGAAATTGTCTTTTCTATTAATGTAACTAGACATAAGTGTGAACAATAACATCTAAAATTTTGAATATGTAAGGGGTTAGTATTTTTATTTATTTATTGTTAAATTTGTTGCTCAAACCATATATGAACAACAATGGTATGAGCCTGCTGCATACCGTTTGACTAGACACAAATTATAAATATTTCTTTCACATATATCTATAGAAATCTAATGCTAAATTAAATTGTGGGATCAATCTATTCAAAAGATTGATTTTAATGTAAAGGACAGACAAGTAGAGGCAGAGGCATAGTTATAAGCTTATCACTAGAATCATTGTCTGTCCTTTACACTAGAATCAAGCATAGTTACTCTTACCAATCAATCAATTGGAAAAGAGATTACCATCAATGTCCTTTACACTAGAATCAAGCATCGTTACTCTTACCAATCAATCAATTGGAAAAGAGATTACCATCAATGGCTCTAGAGTTAGCAGAGAGATTAAAAAATGTTGAGTTGAAAGTTATCCTAGCTTCCTTGAAAGTTCCAGAAATAGATGCAACTGTTGTTTTTCGGGTTTAGTAAAATCTGTATTTTTCAACAATAACTTTAATTACATGTTCATAATTAAATAAGAACAATCACATGAAATTGTAACTCTGCATTCAAAGCTTTGAACTTTAATAAGTTCAACCCAACTTATGAACAACAACAAAATAAGTTCAAACTATTTTCTGAAAAATAGCAAAATCAAACTTATAAAAAGATATGAAGATTAGAAGATTTAAGTCCACCAAATTCACAGTGTGTTCTTAAGGAAATTATTCCCCCCGAGTACCCGAGGTTATGGAATATATCCTCCCAGGATAAAATGAATCATTTCGACAGAATGATGATACCTCAAATTCTGTCGAACTATGAACGCACTCAACGATTCGTAAATCACACTTGAGTTTTTAGGAAGAAGAAGATGTTTTTCACTTCAAAATTTCATGCCTATACCTAAGGAAAAATTCAGGTATTTATAGCCAAAAGGTGGTGCTTCAGAAATAAAGCAATGGTTTTGAAAAATTGCACTGTTTCGGACCCGTCGGGACCACCTACGCCCGCAGGTTACCTATTTGGTGTAAAACAGAAAGTTTCCAGTGACATCCAATGACCTGCATTGGGTTATCTGCGTCCGAGATGCCGACCTGCACGCGCAGGTCACTTTTCATTTTTCAAACAGTGTCTCGAAGGGTCGCGTCCCTTCGAGGTGCGTTGTGATATGTGTCCGCATATGCCATGTGCTTCCGCAAATGGAGAATATTTTTGTATCAGATTTTTGGATTAAATCATCATTAACTCTCAAGTTTTAAATGAATTTTGTCCAAAAAGATAGTCTCTCGATTGATCATTTGACAAATTCAATCCAAATCTAAATCCTAATCCGAATTTGAAGTTGAAGCCGAGCGAGCAACGACGACGACACGAGGCTTGACTTGTTCTTGCCTCACTATCCACAGGAAGGAATGCCTTTTAATTTAAGTACTAGAATATTTCCTTCTCCCACCAATGTGGGAGAACACTCTTTTCATAAAGTGAACATACATTTTACTTTTCCTCCATTTTTCATTCACATTTCACTTAGAACCCAACAATCTCCCACATGAATGACGAATGACTATTTACAAAAAATTATTTATGGACAAGTGTGTAATCTGCAAGCAAAAACTAATTTCATCTGGATAAGTAGGTTTCCCTTTGAAATTTCCATAGTGAACTTGTATCGAATGCACTCGGTCAATCGGTAGATGTGATATCTTTGAACCGTCGAACTTTTGTGTACTCCTAGACAACAGAAGTCACACAACCAACCTTTTACCATTTATGGTTCTCACGATTTTGTTCGTTTCAGCCATGAACACAACCTGGTTTCATGAGAGTTTAGAGAATAGGCCTTTACTATCATTTTTCTTGAAGCGGCTTCCACTTCACTCTCACATAGGTGATTTCTAAACATTTAATCCTATAGATCAAACAATTTGGTTATACCTGCCAAACTTAGAAACTATTAAAAAGCTCCAATCCATCAACCTTATCCTTGTTTCCTAAACATTGTCTTCATCATGAGAATGAGTTGAGTTAATTGACAATGTGGAACCATCAGTCACAACTTTATTTTATCTCCTTGAACTTAGCTCTTGGAATCTCTAGTACGCTAGGTAGAGTTACCGCCGTGATGACTTGTCCTAGGCCTTAAAGCCATACCCTTTGATGATCTCTCAACTCCCTCTCTAGATAAGCATTTTGTAAGTAGATCCGACACATTATCCTTTGACTTCACATAGTCAATCGTGATAATTCTACTAGAGAGAAATTCTCTAACGGTATTATGTCTCCGTCTTATATGACGAGATTTACCATTATACATCATGCTCCCTGCCCTACCAATTGCAGTTTGTCTATCACAGTGTATGCATACTGGTGCCAAAGGTTTGGGCCAATAAGAAATATTTTTCAAGAAATTTCGGAGCCATTCAGCTTCTTCACCAACTTTATCTAATGCGATAAATTCAGATTTCATTGTAAAGCGGGTAATAAATGTCTGTTTGGATGATTTTCAAGAGACTGCTCCTCCACCTAAAGTAAATACATATCCACTCATGGATTTTACTTCATTCGATCCGGTAATCCAATTTGCATCACTAGATCCTTCATTTACCGCATGACATTTTTTATAATGCAAAACATAGTCTTGAGTATGTTTTAGATACCCCAAAACTCTTTTCATTGCCATCCAATGAGTTTGATTGTTATAATGCAAAGCATAGTCTTGACATTTGTTATAATGCAAGGCATATGCTATGTCTAGTCGCGTACAATTCATGATATACATCAAACTTTCCAATACTCTTACATACTCCAATCATGAGTCACTTTCACCTTTATTCTTCTGAAGTGCAAAGCTCCCGTCTAATGGAGTCTTGACAATATTGAAATCCAAATACTTGAACTTGTCAAGTACTTTTTCAGTAAAATGAGACTGTGACAATGCCAACCCTTGTGGAGTTCTATAAATTCTTATCCCTAGAATCACATCAGCAACTCCAAGGTCTTTCATATCAAACTTGCTCTCAAGCATTCATTTCGTAGAATTTATGTCAGAAATGTCTCTACTGATGATCAACATGTCATCCACATACAAACAAACAATGACTGTGTGATTTGGAGTGTCTTTAATGTAAACACATTTATCACATTCATTTATTTTGAATTCGTTTGCCAACATGGTTTGGTCAAACTTTGAATGCCACTGTTTGGGTGCCTGCTTTAGTCCATAAAGTGACTTAACAAGTTTGCACACTTTTCTTTCTTTAACATGAACCACAAATCCCTCAGGTTATTCCATGTAAATTTCTTCCTCCAATTCTCCATTTAAGAATACAGTTTTCACATCCATTTGATAGATTTCAAGATCATATACCGCAGCTAGTGCAACAAACATCCGAATGAATGTTATTCTTGTTGCTGACGAGTATGTGTCGAAATAATCAAGGCCTTATTTTTGTCTAAAACCTTTCTCAAAAAGTATTGCCCTGTATTTGTCAATAGTACCATCAACTTTCATTTTCCTTTTAAAGATCTATTTAGAACCTAAAGGTTTATTTCCTGGAGGAAGATCAACAAACTCCCAAGTATGGTTGCTTATGATTGAATCAATCTCACTATTGACAGCCTTTTTCCAAAAGAATGAGTCTGCAGACGACATAACTTCTTTGAATATTAGAGGTTCACTTTCAAGAAGAAATGTTACAAAATCTGATCTGAAGGAAGTCGACGTTATTTGTCGTTTACTACGCCTTGGATTCTGTTCATTAAGTACAATCTTCCTTGGTTCATCCCTAGGTCGTTTTGCCCCTTCACTAGACAGCTCATATCTATTCTTATACGGATAAATGTGTTCAAAGAACTCAGCATTGTCTGATTCAATTACCGTATTATCATGAATATCCAGATGATCGAATTTATGAACCAAAAATCGACATGCTTTACTGTTTGTAGCATATCCGATGAAAACATAGTCTACAGTCTTTGGTCCTATTTTCATCCTTTTGGGTATAAGAACTTGGACTTTCGCTAGACACCCCCACACTTTTAAATATTTCAAATTGAATTTCCTTCCTTTCCATTTGTCATATGGAATAGATTGTGTCTTACTATGGGGCACTCGATTGAGTATTCGATTTGCTGTAAGGATAGCTTCCCCCCACAAGTTTTGCGGTAAACCTGAACTTATTAGTAAGACATTCATCATTTCCTTCAATGTTTGATTTTTTCTTTCCATAATCCTATTTGATTGAGGTGAATACGGGGTTGTAGTTTGATGGACAATTCTATTTCCAAACATATCTCCGCAAAAGGAGATTCATACTCTCCACCCATATCACTTCTTATCATTTTAATCTTTTTATCCAACTGATTTTCAACTTCAGTTTTATATTGCCTAAATGCTTCTATTGCTTCGTCCTTACTATTCAGCAAATAAACATAACAAAATCTCGTGCAATCGTCAATAAAAATTATGAAATACTTTTTGTCACCAGGATATGGAGTCGACTTCATATCACAAATGTCTATGTGAATTAAGTCTAAGGAATTTGAATTCCTTTCAACAGACTTATACGGATGCTTAGCATACTTAGATTCAACACATGTTTGATACTTTGATTTACTGCACTCAAAGTTAGGCAAAACTTCCAAACTAATCAGTTTTCGCAAGGTTTTGTAATTGACATGTCCTAAACATTCATGCCATAATTCGTTTGACTCGAGCAAGTAACAAGAAGCCTCGGCTTTATTCATTTCAACAGCCATTACATGAAGTTTGAAAAGCCCCTCATTAAGGAAGCCCTTTCCTACATACATTTCATTCTTGCTTATTACAGCTTTCTCCGAAACAGACACATACTTAAACTCATTTTTAACGAAAAGTGTTGTCGACACTAAGTTCTTCCTAATAGTAGAAACATGGAGAATATTGTTGAGAGTCAACACCTTGTTGGAAGTTATTCTTAGGAATATATTACCACTTTCTTCAACCTTGGATGTTGTAGGATTTTCCATGAAGATCACTTCTTTGGGACTAGCGGTATCATACGTAACAAAAGCTTCTTTGTCCGCACAAATATGTCTAGTGGCTCCTAAATCAAACCACCATTCATTTGGATTTCCAACTAGATTGCATTCAGTGATAATTGCACATAGATTTTCAATCTTTCCAGTGGCTTCCAACATGTTTATCTTATTTTGTTTCTTGTTCTTCTTCTGAACTTGACAATTTAGAGGTTTGTGGCCAACTTCACAATAATTGTAGCAGTTTCCTTTGAACCTTTTCTTGTTCTGCTCTTTCTCTTGTCTAGAAGAATTCTTCCTCTTCATATTATGTTTAGCATTATCTTTAACAAGATTTAAACACATCATTGTTGACTTCTCACGCAACTTAATATACTCTTCTATCTTGAGATGAATCACAAGATCTTCCAAACTAAATAATTGGTGTTCAAACATTCCTTCTTCAGGACTATAAGGATCTCTACTTGTGAACATTTGCATTTCAACTTTGGTCAGCCAAAAACACACCATTTGCTGCCATTCTTTGAAGTTCACACTAGAATATTTTTTCGGTTTCTCTGCCGACACCATTGCTAGAGCAACATCTAAACGGCTTAATGACACAACATTGGTTGCCGTTGGGAAAACACCATTCACAACCAAATCAATTTATTATTTAGTTTCATTCGTTATTTTCTTGTCGAGCTTTGACAAAAACTTTAGTATTTCAGAATATTAACTATAAAGACTTTAATCTTTAAACACTTGTTTCTAGTCAATAATGAAGTTTTTATGTCTTCAAATCGACAACCGAATGAACTTTGAAACTTGACAAAGTTTTTATGTTCTTCAAATCAAAATCAAATTTAAATAGAGTGAAAACCCATAGGTTTTAAACTCTAGAAACTAATACAGAGAGTTCAACGAATCAGTGAAGTTTTTATATTATTCGAACCGAATTCCCAATCTGATTTCTCGATAAAGTTTTTATATTCTTTAAATCGAGGGAGTACAAGTCAAAAGATTCAGTCTCCACAAAATCAGAACCTATAAAGATTAACTAAGTACTTTTAATTTCCTTAAGATTGTTGTTTTCCGGATTTAGTAAAATCTGTATTTTCCAACAATAACTTCAATCACATGTTCAAAATAAAATAAGAACAATCACATGAAGTTGTAACTTTGTTTTCACAACTTTAAACTTTAATCAGTTCAACTCAGCTCATGAACAACAAAAAAATGAAGTTCAAACTATTTTCTGGAAAATAGCAAAACTAAACTTATAGAAAGAGATGAAGATTAGAAGATTTAAGTCCATCGAATTCACAGTGTGTCCTTAACGAAATTATTCTCTTCAAGTACCCGAGGTTATGGAATATATCCTCCTAGGATAAAATGAATCACTTCAACAGAATGATGGTACCTCAAATTCTATCAAACTATGAACGCACTCAACGATTCGTAAATCACACTTAAGTTTTTAGGAAGAAGAAGATGTTTTTCACTTCAAAATTTCGTGCCTATACCTGAGAAAAAATTCAGGTATTTATATTCAAAAGGTGGTGCTTCGGAAAGGAAGCAATGGTTCTGAAAAATTGCACTGTTTTGGACCCGGCGGGACTACCTGCACCTACCAGTTGCCTATTTGGCGCAAAACAGAAAGTTTCTAGTGACATCCAAAGACCTGCATTGGGTCATATGCGTCCGCAGATGCCGATCGTTTTTTCAAACAGTGTCTCGAAGGGCCGCATCCCTTCTAGGTGCGTTGTAACATGCGTTTGCACATGCCATGTGCGTACGCAAATGGAGAATATTTTTGTATTGGATTTTTGGATTAAACCATCATTAACTGTCAAGTTTTAAATGAATCTTGTCCAAAAAGACAGTCTCTCGATCTATCATTTGAAAAATCCAAATCCAAATTCGAATCCAAAGCCGAAGCCCAGTGAGCAACGACTACGGCGCGAGGCTTGACTTGTTCTTACCTCACTATCCATATGAAGGAATTCTTCTTAATTTAAGCACAAGAATGTTTCATTCTCCCACCAATGGGAGAGAACACTCTTTTCATAAAGTGAACATACATTTCACTTTTCCTCCATTTTCTTTTCTCCATTTTCCATTCACATTTCACTTAGAACCCAACAGAAACAACTCTAAAAAAGCCAATTACTCTGGAGTTAATAGTCTTAGTCGGTGAAGCCCAAATCGTGTTGTGCCCTATGGACCTTACCTTATTTGAAATAAGAATCAAAGTACCAAATCCATTGACGGGGTGGTACTTTGTAACCAACTTGAAGTCGTTATCTTGGAATGATAGGGGTGCCAACAATACTGAGTTTAAAAGACACTGTATTTTCATGAATGTTATCCATAAGCCTTTAATGTTTGACCTTCTAGAAACTAGAATGAGTGACCATAGACAACTCACAGACGAGCTGGATTTCACTAACCGAATCCAGTCAACTGATGTGGGTACCTCAAGTGGTGTTATGATTATGTGGAACGATGACACTCTTAAAATTACTAGTATTTCCATATCCCCCTTAGGGTATTTATGTGGATGTCAAGTTAAGCAACCCTATTTCTGAATGGTTTTTTGAGTGCAATTTATGCTAGTAACCTCTTTAAGAACATGAAACTTATCTGGGACCAATTCAAATCCACTAGCAAACATTGTCAATGACTCTGTCCATGGGAGCTGGTTAGTGGGGGTGATTTTAATGAAATCTTCAAAGCTTTGATAAATTTGAAGCTAATTTCCTTAATAGTAATAGAGCCGCCAATTTTGGGATTACATTAATCATTATAGGATTATAGACATGGGCTTAAGGGTAGCAAATACACCTGAACTAATAAGAGATACATGAATAAGTATAACCTTATTGTTGAAAGGGATAACGAATATCTTGCTAATGACACCTCGATCCAACTCTATCCTGAAGCTATAGTAACTCATTTGCCTAAAATTCACTTCGATCATTTTCCCCTTCTTGTTAGATTATCAAATGATTCCCTGATCTTGGACAAACCCTTTAGGATGGAAACCATGTGGTACATCTATCTAGGCTTCACTGACATTATCAAAGCTAAAAAATTCCTTTGACAATAACTCCAACCTTTACTGAAGCTATCTCTACTTTCAAATTTAATATCACCACTTAGAATAGAGAAGCTTTAGTAACATCTTCCATAAGGAAAAGAACATTCTAGCTAGGATTACTCGTATTTAGAAATCTCCTAGATACTCTACCAATTTCTTCCTTTAAGACCTGGAGAACAATCTCACCAAAGAATTTACTGGCATCTTTATACAAGAAAGTAAATTCTGGAAACTCAAGTCTAGGATTAACCTTGCTCATTAAGGAAGACTCTAACACCAATTTTTTTCATGCATACACCATCAACAGTAGGAGAAATAGAATCAATGCCTTTAAAGATGGTAGTGGAAATTGGATTTATGACCAAAGGAACATCACTAGTCATGTCCTAAAATTATACCATGACCTCTTCACTACTAAGTACACAACTCCCACTCTAAGTGCCAGAGTAACCCTTCTATCCATAGCTTAATTGGTCTTAATGACCACCCAAGCCATAGTGAACTCCGACAGTTGAAGAAATTAAGAAAGTTGTTTTCTCCTTCAAGCCCATCAAAGCTCTCAGACTTATGGCATCCACCCCTTCTCTACCAAAAGTATTGGCGCATCCTTGGGGCTTCTTTGATCAACTTATGGTAGCATACCTTCTCCAAAAATTTCACTTATCTTTGCCTCATTCCCAAATTTACCAATGCCACTACTATCAAAAACTTTAAACCCATAGGACTCCGTAATACTCAATACAAGATCATCATCAAGATCATAACCAACAGAATCAAACCCCATTTCTACAACATCATTGGTCCTAGTCAAGCTAGTTTTTTATCCAATAAAAGAGCTTCTGAAAATACTATCATTGTCCAAAATACATCACACACTTACCAAGGTAAAATGAAAAAAGTCAATGTAATTCTCAAAGTTGACCTGAAAAAGGTCTTTGATAAACTTGTATGGCCCTTCATATTTTGATTTCTTTTTATTTTATATCTTTTTATCTTTCTTTCTGGTAAGTTGCCTACTTGTGGTCCTCTATAACTCTTCCTCTTTTCTTTTTGATTTCATGGAGGTTAATCGATACACCATCCAATAAGTACTAATTCATTATCGAACCAGCTAATATCTTATTGGTTGGCTAGCAAATTAGTATATTTAAAAACTGACAAGCTAAACCGTTAGCGTAATTATCCGTTTGATAAGCAACACTAATCTTTAAGGAGTGGAACACTTGTAGAGATGCTTCTAATGGATGGTCCATAAAGTGGATTAGGTCAACTTCTAGATTGACAAATAGCTCACCAATTAAGAACCTATTCTTTCCATGATCCCATCCACAGTGTTGACCTTTCCACCAAACTCTCTGAAGTTTAATTTGGATCAATGGAACTTGGAATTTTTAATCTCTCACTTATGACCTTCCTGTCATTACCATCCAAAAAATCAAGAACTCTTTCTTTCCCAATAGCAGGGCTCTGAATGGCTCTCTTATCTAGAGACTGACTAGTAATGACCTTTTTCCAGTAATGCCTACAGATTCATCAATTCAAGAGTTAATCATAGTGAGAACCCCTCCAAAATAAAATCAAATGTTTCATGCGGTTTACACCATAACAGACTCCCCTGCAGTTCCATCCTCAGTAACATGAGTATTGACATTAATCCAAACTGCAAGCACTGTTCTCACATTATGGAGGATATCCGACCGCATCTTTTGGGATTGCAATAATGCTAAACATCTTTCAAACATGCTAGTCCAAAGATGCAACTCTACCATTCATCTTGATAACAACTCCTTTAACCTGCAAATTAGGTCAACACCTGGAATAAGCTTAAGAATAAGAAGTATGACATGATTATCAAATGGGATATCATTCTACCTTATTGCCTCTGGAACAATTGGAAAACCAGTAACTCTAATCTTTTTAATGATAAAAATGACAAACCATCCTTTAATAGTATCTGTGTTGAAGCGGTTGAGTTTGACCAATTCAACTTTATTAGAGAAAAAGGAAACTTTCAATTACTCACCATTCAAGTGAAATGGAATCCCTCTACTAGAGGGAACTTTAAGCTCAATATTGATGGATTTAGCTTAAGTAATCCTGGTATACGAGGTGTAAGAGGGGTTATTAGAAATAGTAATGAAGACTGGGTAATGGGTTTCTCAAGAGGCTGTCCTAGGGCCACTAACAACCAAATGGAGCTCATGGCTATGCTTGAAGGCCTATGCCTAGTAGAAAGAAATAACCTTCTTCCAATTGAAATCAATACCGATTCTAAGGAGGTAATTTTTTGTGCTTGCAAAAGGTAACTTACACTATAATGCCATTATCGACGAATGCAGGTTGTTGATATAAAGGCTAGGAGGGCCAGTGGTGGAACATAACTACAGGGAACACAACAAGGTGACTGATGCTCTAGTCAAGAAAGGAAGAAAACAAAAACTTTTTGACAGAACCAATGTTTTTGTAGTCCCTCTGGTGTATGCAATTGAAAATAGTTGGGTAGCCATCTCATGATAAAACTATTAAGCTATGTAATAGTAATCAGGAAGGGCATAGCCATATTTTCATGTTTTGGAGCCAGGCTAAAGCCGTGGAGGTGTATTAAACTTTATTTACATATATCTATAATCCATTGTTAACCGAAAAAAAGAAAGAAATGATTCCTTTCACTATTAATTAATTATAGATTTCAAATTTAAACTCTACAAGTGAAGAAAGTTATAATAGAAAAAGTACATTTCTAATCTGTATTAAACAATCTTAAAAATATATGTCGTGTCATTTTTGTTTTGAAGAATAACAAATCTAAATGTATCGAATCAATGAATATCGAATACTAAATAATTATACAATAAAAATAATTCAACAAATATACTTCTCCACTCCATGAGCAGATGTAACCTTGATTTAATTGAACCTGATATATTTAATACTATGAAACTAGATATGTGTAAAAAATAATAAAATTTCAATAAATATTAAATTTTGAATTTATATATAATTTTAAAAACATAATTTGTTTTTTGCTATTTTTTTTAAAAAAAATTAAACCCAAGTTAAAATTTTAAATCTGCCTCTGCTTCCGAGAAGACCAATACTACCTTTTCATACCTATTATCATGATGTTCTTGTTTAACAATACAAATAAAGTTTTTAACTTTTATACACTTATAATGTACTAAGTATTTCACATTATCATATCACGTAAAGATAATACTATCTATGCTCTCTTCATCGGTTGAGAAAGTATGAGAGGGCGTTCTTCAAGCCCTTTGCTTTATATGAAATTGCTAAATTGGAAAATAAGACAAATATCATGATATATAATATGTTGAATTATAGTAATTTTTTTTTTTGGAACCCCTAGGAAAATTTACAACCTCAGTCCTTCGGGTGAGCACTTTGTGGTAACCTGCTCACAGTGCAATAGCTCACAAACCAGTTAGGAGATGTAAACCGCACTATACAAGTCCCATGTGACGAGCTCATAACTGAGTGACAGACGGAGGTTGGATTCAATGTCAGATCTCCCACCTACCTCTCAATCACTCAATCATGCCCTTGCAGGCGAATTATACTAGTTATTATGCAAATATTGTTTAACTATCCATATATATAAGTTAAGTTTATTAAAATATTGTATGAATTCTTATCCTTCCCCATCTCAACTTATGTGGTATATTTTTTAATGCTTAAACAAAATATCACCTCTGTATAACTAGAAACAATTTTCTCTCTTTGTTTCATTTCACTTGGCCACACTACTAAAAATTGATTCTTCTTTTTTACTTGTCCATTTTAGCAAATCAATAGAGATTTATTATTTGATTTCAATACTACCCTTATCATTAAATAGCTACATAAAGTATTATACTCCCTCTGTCCCGTATAAATAGTTGTCCCAAATTACTACTTTTCAATTTACAAAACCATTACAGAATTAATTACATTTTTCTCATTTTACCTTTACAATTAATTGTTTTTGAAAGTGTAAACAAATTTGAAAATTAATTCCAAAAAAGTTTCTTAAGGGTAAATTAGTAGAACTACCCCTCTTATTTATAATTTCTTGGGGGGCATGTAAAGAAAAAAGTGGATAATTTATTTATGGGACGGAGGGAGTAATAGTAGTCAAATTTAGATTTAAAAAACATAATTAATAAGGCCGGTTTAGTAAAGTAAATCCCTAATAAATATTTTCTTAAGTAGAGCATCGTAAGCCAAGTAAAATTAAATGGAAGGAGTATCTTTAAAATCATCCTTTTACTTTTAATGAACTAGTTTGTAGTCACACAAATATCTAAAGTTTGTTATAGACCAAATCTTAAAAATCTTTCTTCTTTTTAGTTTTTACCTATAATGAACTAGTTTGTAGTCACACAAATATTTAAAGTTTGTTATAGATTAAATCTTTAAAATCTTTTTTTCTTTTTTAAACTTTATGTGTAATTGAACGGTGCCACATAGATTGAAATGAAGAAAATAGTTAAAGTTATTTGAAACTACTAAATAAGATTTTTCACACGCACTCACGAAACAGAGAAAAGAATTCAATAGCTAAATGGTTGACTGATCAGAAACAATAGCTAAGCATGGGTCAGGAAATAATATAAACTTTTTTTTTTTTGCATTATAGTCACAAGTTTAACAGCTTTGATTTGGTTTGTGGGATCTCAATAACATTGGATTTGATATATATCATGTCAATATAGATATAATTCTTTAACAGTTTGATTTGGTTTGTGGGATCTCAATAACATTGGATTTTATATATATCATGTGAATATGGGGGAAAATCAATTTTGTTTTAAAAATCAAACCTCCTCCTCAACTTTGAACAATAATAAAAAATTTCCTTTTATCCTAATTAAAATTTTAAAATGCCTATTGTACCCTTTCACTATCAACTTCTTCTTTTTTCTTCTTTAAAAATCATGATTTTTTATTTTTTTAAATTCTTGTAACAATTTTTTTATAAAAATATAAACATTATCTTTTGGCCAAAAAAATAAAAAATAATAATGAAGTATATAGGCTAATAATGTTTGTAATGAAATAAATTAACATAATGAGAAAATTAATTTTATTAATAATAATCAAAACTCTAATATTTATTTATACAAGTGAAAATAGCAGGTAATAATAACTATACGAATATATTTCGATGCAGGAAATATAAAATAATTAATTAAATTAAGGTCAAAATTTTAAAGATTTTATTTATTTAGATTTAAAACTATAATTTATGTAATACTCCATTAATGACAATCAAAACATGTTTAAAGAAAATAAATCAAAAATTGTTTATTTATATAAACAATAGAGAATACCCCCGCCATTTTATATTATTTGACTTTCATACTAAAAATAGTTGTTTTAATTTAATTGTCTAATTTATGAAATCAAGAGAATTTTTTATTTTTATTTTTATTTCTACCCTTAGTATTAAATAATGGCATAAAGTAGTAATAGTCAAAATTTAAAGTTTCAAAGCATTATTAATAAGGTTAATTTAGTAAAATACACCTCTAATTAAATTTCTGTAAGGGATGTGTCATATCAAGAAGTTTTAAGTAATATGAAACACATGGAGTAAGAGAGTGGGGAAAGACAAAAATGTACGCACCTGCATGTACATGCATATACACACGATTAATGCATATAATATTGAAATAACGGTCATAAAATAACATTAAATTTTGTGACAAATTCATAAAAGTATTATTCTACATATAATATTAATGAACTTAAATAAAAAGTTATAAATACCTAGGTTTAAAAAATAAATTATATATAATATAAAAAGGTATTACATAAATATATTTGATATAACAAGGATAAAATGGACATTACATATGATAAAGCGGGGAGTTTGATTATTGTTCAAAATTAAGGGGGAAGTTTGATTTTTAAAGCAAAGATGGGGGGAAAATAATTTTCACCCGGTCAATATAGATATAATTCTTATATTACCTGTATAATTTAACTAGTTATTACACGTTTGGTACTCTTTTTTCAGTGTGTTTATCAAGTTCGTTATGAAAAGTTACTTGTTATTATATGAGCCTAGCTACTCATCGGAATAGGCCTTACACGAAGCGAATTAGTAAAAATTGTACGGGGCAAGCTATTTATCAGACTAGCTTAAAAAAATAATTAATGTTTGAACATTCATTGAGAAGTAATCAGTCTTGATGAAAGAATGTCCATGATAAATGTCATAGATTTCGAACTTAAACAAGTGAAAGATCATAGATATTGTCAGGATTTTCATAGAAAAAAAGTGAAATTTCATAATAATGTCATGAATTTCATCCATGAGAGTGTGACGAAGAAGTTTTACCTTTTTAAGTTTGAAATTCAGGATACTGTCATGATTTTTAAAATTGACTATTTTTCAATGGCTTTTAAATCTATATTCATTTTTCAGTTATAAGTGTTGTTTTCGGTTATAACTATCTGTATTTAAATAACAAGAACTTCAACTTTAAGTTCAAGAACTAGTTCAAAAACAACCAATTAAGTTCAACAACTTCAAACACAAGTTCAACAATAATGAACTATCAAAATGAAGTTTCTACTATTTTCTGGAAAATAGCAAAACCGTACGAAAGGAGATGAAACAGAAATGTAGAATCAAGTCCACCGAACTCACGGTGTGTCCTTAAGGAATTTATTCACCTCAAGTACCCGAGGTTATGGAATCTTTCCTCCCAGGATAAAATGATTCACTTCAGTAGAATAGTGGTACCTCAAATTCTACCGAACTTCGAACGCACTCAATGATTTGAAGATCACACTTGAGTTTTTCAAGAAGAAGAAGATGTTTTTCTTTCACAAATTTTGTGTCAAAACCTGAGGAATAAGTCAGGTATTTATAGCCAAAAAGGTGGTGCTTCAGAAGAAAAGCAATGGTTCTTTACAGATGCAACTTTTCTGAATCGGTGCCGACCTGCGGACCCCACCTGCGGCCGCAGGTCGCAGATTGTCAATTTCTAGAAAGTTCACTGCCTTCTGCGAAGGTCACCTGCGTCCACAGGTGAAGACTTGCGCGCGCAGGTCGCCCTTTTTTGCGTGAAACAGTGTGTCGCTTCCTCGAAGGGTCATGTCCCTTCGAGGTGCGTTGTGACATGCTTACGCACATGCCATGTGCGTCCACAAATGGAGAAGAATTATTTCTTATCGGATTTTAGGATTAACATATCACTATTTTTCAAGTTTCAAATGAATTTTTTCCAAAAAGATAATCTCTCGATCGATCATTTGCCAAATCCGAATCCGAAGTCGAGCAGAGAGAGCGACGACGACGACGGTGCGAGGCTTATCTTGTTCTTGCCTCACTATCCACATGAAGGGGAGTGTTTCAATATAAACACTAAGAAGTTTCTTTCTCCTACCAATGTGGGAGAACTTTACTTTCTTAAAGTGAACTACACATTTCACTTTCCCTCCAATTTTTCTTCCCTCTATTTTCCATTCACAATACACTTAGAACCCAACAATCCCCCACATGAATAGGGAATGGCTATTTCATCAAAGAATTTACGGACAAGTGTGTAATCAACAAGCAAGGACTAATTGCATCTGGATAAGTAGGTTTCCCTTTGAACTTTCCATAGTGAACTTGCATCGGATGCACTCGGTCAATCGGTAGATGTGATATCTTTGAACCGTCGAACTTTACTATACACCTAGACAACACAAGTCACACAACCGTCCTTTTACCATTTATGGTTCTCACGATTTTGTTCGTTTCAGTCATGAACACGATCTGGTTTCATGAGAGCGTAGAGAATAGGCCTTTACTAACATTCTCCTTGAAGTGACTTCCACTTCACCCTCACATAGGTGATTCCTAAACGTTTCAATCCTATAGATCAAACTATTTGGTCAAATTTGACAAACTTAGAAACCATTAAAAGACTTCCAGCCATAAGTCTTATCCTTGTTTCCTAAACATTGTCTTCATCATGAGAACAGTTAATTGACAATGTTGAACCGTCAATCACAACTTTGTTTGATGTCCTTGAACCTAGCTCTTGGGATCTCCAGTCATCTAGGTAGAGTTACCGCTGTGATGACTTGTCCTAGGCCTTAAATCCATTCCCTTTGATGATTTCTCAACTCCCTATCTAGATAGGCCTTTTGTAAGTGGATCCGACACATTATCCTTTGACTTTACATAGTCAATCGTGATAATTTCACTAGAGAAAAGTTCTCTAAAGGTATTATGTCTTCATCTTATATGACGAGATTTACCATTGTATATCATGCTCCCTGCCCTACCTATTGCCGTTTGAATATCACAGTGTATGCATACTGGTGCCAATGGTTTGGGCCAATAAGGAATATCTTCTAAGAAATTTTGGAGCCATTCAACTGCTTCACCGGCTTTATCTAACGCGATAAATTCAGATTCCATTGTAGAGCAGGCAATACATGTCTGTTTGGATGATTTTCAAGAGACTGCTCCTCCACCTAAAGTAAACACATATCCACTCGTGGATTTTACTTCATTTGATCCGGTGATCTAATTTGCATCACTATATCCTTCAATTACCGTTGGATATTTGTTGTAATGAAAATCAAAGTCTTGAGTATGTTTTAGATACCCTAAAATTCTTTTTATTACCATCCAATGAGTTTGATTGGGATTACTCGTGTACCGACTTAATTTACTAATAGCGCATGCTATATCCGATAGTGTACAATTCATGATATACATCAAACTTTCCAACACTCTTACATACTCCAATTATGAGTCACTTTCACCTTTATTCTTCTGAAGTGCAAAGCTCCCGTCTAATGGAGTCTTGACAATATTGAAATCCAAATACTTGAACTTGTCAAGTACTTTTTCAGTAAAATGAGACTGTGACAATGCCAACCCTTGTGGAGTTCTATGAATTCTTATCCTTAAAATCACATCAGCAACTCCAAGGTCTTTCATATCAAACTTGTTATCAAGCATTCATTTCATAGAATTTATGTCAGAAATATCTCTACTGATGATCAACATGTCATCCACATACAAACAAACAATGACTTTGTGATTTGGAGTGTCTTTAATGTAAACACATTTATCACATTCATTTATTTTGAATCCGTTTGCCAACATGGTTTGGTCAAACTTTGCACGCCACTGTTTGGGTGTTTGTATTAGTCCATAAAGTGACTTAACAAGTTTGCACACTTTCCTTTCTTTACTAGGAACCACAAAATCCTCGGGTTGTTCCATGTAAATTTCTTCCTCTAATTCTCCATTTAAGAATGTTGTTTTCACATCCATTTGATGGATTTCAAGACCATATACCGCAGCTAATGCAACTAACATCCGAATGGAAGTTATCTTTGTTACTGACAAGTATGTGTCAAAATAGTCAAGACCTTCTTTTTGTCTAAAGCCTTTCACTACAAGTCTTGCCTTGTATTTGTCAATAGTACTATCAGCTTTCATTTTCCTTTTGAAAATCCATTTAGAACCTAAAGGTTTATTTCCTAGAGGAAGATCAACCAACTCCCAAGTATGGTTGCTCAAGATTGAATCAATTTCACTATTGACAGCCTCTTTCCAAAAGGATGAGTTCGCAGACTACCTCGTTTCTTTAAACGTTAGAGGTTCATTTTCAAGAAGAAATGTAACAAAATCTGATCCGAAGAAAGTCGACGTTCTTTGTCGCTTACTACGCCTTGGATTCTCTTCATTATGTACATTCTCCCTTAGTTCATCTTTAGGTCGTTTAGACCTTTCGCTAGACAACTCATGTCTAGTCTTATATGGATAAATGTGTTCAAAGAACTCAGCATTATCTTATTCTATTACCGTATTATCATAGATATCCGGATGTTCGGATTTATGAACCAAAAATTGACATGTTTTACTATTTGTAGCATATCCGATGAAAACACAGTCCACAGTCTTTGGTCCTATTTTCAACCTTTTAGGTATAGGAACTCGGACTTTGGCTAGACATCCCCACACTTTGAAATATTTCAAGTTGGGTTTCCTTTCTTTCCATTTCTCATATGGAATAGATTGTGTCTTTCCATGGGGCACTCTATTGAGTATGCGATTAGCTGTAAGGATAGCTTCCCCCCACAAGTTTTGTGGTAAACCTGAACTTATTAGTAAGGCATTCATCATTTCCTTCAATGTTTGATTTTTCCTTTCCACAACCCTATGATTGAGGTGAATACAGGACCGTAGTTTGATGGACAATTCCATTTTCCAAACATATCTCCACAAAAGGAGATTCATAGTCTCCACCCCTATCACTTCTTATTTTTTTGATCTTTTTATCTAACTGATTTTCAACTTCAGTTTTATATTTCCTTAATGCATCTATTGCCTCATCCTTACTATTCAGCAAATAGACATAACAAAATCTAGTGCAATCATCAATAAAAGTTATGAAATACTTTTTCCCACCATGAGATGGTGTCGATTTCATATCACAAATGTCTGTGTAAATTAAGTCTAAGGAATTGAAATTCCTTTCAACAGACTTATACGGATGCTTAGCATACTTAGATTCAACACATGTTTGACACTTTGATTTACTGCATTCAAAGTTAGGCAAAACTTCCAAGTTAATCAAGTTTTGCAAGGTTTTATAATTGCTATGTCCTAAACGTTCAATCCATAAATCGTTTGACTCAAGTAACTAAGAAGAACAATAACTTTTATTCATATCAATAGTCATTACATTGATCTTAAAAAGGCCCTCGGTGAGGTAACCTTTACCTACATACACTTCATTCTTGCTAATTACAAGTTTGTCGGAAATAAATACACATTTGAAACCATTCTTAGCCAGAAGTGAAGTAGAAACCAAGTTCTTTCACAACTCCGGAACATGAAGGACATTGTTTAGTGTCACCACCTTACCTGATGTCATCTTCAAGCAAACCTTGCCCGTTCCTTCAACCTTTGTCGTAGCGGAGTTAGCCATAAATATCTTCTCATCATCTTGAGCCGGAGAAAATGATGCAAATAGCTCTTTGTTGGCACACACGTGGTGGGTGGCACCTGAATCAATCCACCACTCTCTAGGATTTCCAACAAGATTGCATTCCGAGAGCATAGCACACAGATTGTCCATTTCTTGTTTGGATTCAGCCATGTTTGCTTGATCCTTTTTCTTGCCCTTCTTCGGAGCCCGACAATCAGCAGACTTGTGGCTAGCTTTGCCACAATTAAAGCAATTTCCTTTGAATTTCTTTTTAGGAGGATTGCCTTATTGTGCTTTCTTTCTCTTCTTCGATTTGTTGGGATCATCTTCCACAATATTTGCTCCATTTATTGCAGAGTTCCCATGAGACTTCTTCTCAGTTGTCTTATTGTCTTCTTCAATCCTCAACCTCACAATGAGGTCTTCAACTGACATCTCCTTACGCTTATGCTTTAAGTAGTTTTTAAAGTCCTTCCAAAAAGGTGGTAACTTCTCGATTATCACAGCTACTTGAAAAGCATCGTTCACAATCAAACCTACAAAGAAGGTTAAGTGAATATTAATAACATTCTTAAAATATTTAACAAAGGCATTATCTAAAATTATACCTTTTGCAAGGAGGTCGTGAATGATGACTTGCAACTTTTGGACTTAGGTAACTACAACTTTGTTGTCTACCATCTTAAAGTCTAAAAATTTGGCAATAATGAATTTCTTTATTCCAGCGTCCTCTGTTTTGTACTTCTTTTTCAAAGCATCCCAGAGGTCCTTTGAGGTCTTCATCATACTATACGTATTGTATAGGTCGTCTTGTAGGCCACTCAATATATAATTCTTACATAAAAAAATTCGAGTGCTTCCTAGCTTCAGTTACTACAAAGCGATCCTTTTTCGGAGTATCTTCCGACAATTCAGGAACACTTTCTGTGATGAACTTTTGCAGACTCAAAGTAGTCAGATAAAAGAACATCTTCTACTGCCTACGTTTGAAATCAACACCAAAAAATTTTCCTGGTTTTTCCGCCGGTGCCATGGCATGAGTAACATTCTTACGACTTGAAGTAGCAATGTTTGTTGCTGCAACATTCGTCGTTCCATCATTGACTTGAATTTCATTAGTTATTTTGTTGTTACAAAGAGACAACTAATTTAGTATTTTAAATACTAACAATAAAGTTTTTTAAACTTTAAACAACTTGTTTCTAGTTTAACGACAAAGTTTTTATATTTTTTAAATAGTCAACCGAATGATCTTTGACTAGTGATGAAGTTTTTATATCTTCAAATCACTATCAAGTTCAGACAGAGTAGAAACCAAATGGTTTTAATCTCCAGAAACCAACAATACAGCTTATATAAATTCTTTAAGATTGTTGTTTCCGGGTATTACTATCTGTATTTAAATAACAAAAGCTTCAACTTTAAGTTCAAGAACTAGTTCAAGAACAACCAATTAAGTTCAACAACTTCAAACACAAGCTCAACAATAATGAACTATCAAAATGAAGTTTCTACTATTTTCTGGAAAATAGCAAAATCGTAAGAAAGGAGATGAAACAAAAATGTAGAATCAAGTCCACCGAACTCACGGTGTGTCCTTAAGGAATTTATTCCCCTCAAGTACCTGAGGTTATGAAATCTTTTCTCCCAGGATAAAATGATTCACTTCAGTAGAATAGTGGTACCTCAAATTCTACCGAACTTCGAACGTACTCAATGATTTGAAGATCACACTTGAGTTTTTCAAGAAGAAGAAGATGTTTTTCTTTCACAAATTTTGTGTCAAAACCTGAGAAATAAGTCTGGTATTTATAGCCAAAAAGGTGGTGCTTCATAAGAGAAGCAATGGTTCTTTACAGATGTAACTTTTCTGAACCGGTGCCGACCTGCGGACCCCATCTGCGGCCGCAGGTCGCAGATTGTCAATTTCCAGAAAGTTCACTGCCTTCTGAGAAGGTCACCTGCGCCCGCAAATGGAGAAGAATCATTTCTTATCGGATTTTAGGATTAGCATATCACTATTTTTCAAGTTTCAAGTGAATTTGTCCAAAAAGATAATCTCTCGATCAATTTGCCAAATCCAAATTCGATCTGAGCGACGACGATGACGGCGCGAGACTTGTCTTGTTCTTGCCTCACTATCCACATGAAGGGGAGTGTTCCAATATAAACACTAAGAAATTTCTTTCTCCCACCAATGTGGGAGAACTTTACTTTCTTAAAGTGAACTACATATTTCACTTTCCCTCCAATTTTTCTTCCCTCCATTTTTCATTTACAATACACTTAGAACCTAACAATAAGTACGAAAAATGGCTATGTTAGAATTTTAATACACGTATTCGAATTAATTGATGCCTCAAAGCATACATCGAACACCGCAAAAATACTGGAAATTGCTTAAAGCCCACCAACCAATATGCCACCCTTTGGAGTTGGAAGGGTAATATTCTTGTTGATTGATGCATACGAATGTTAAACTTTATGATTGCTAGCAGATTTGAATTTAAATACCTGGATGATAGATTTTTTAAGTTTCTGACAGTATATTGTCAATGAATTTAAGTTTGTAAAAACAAAGAATCTGAAAACAAGATTATTAAAAGAAATGCTATGTGGATCTCAAAAAGAGCAGATGTGTGAAAATGGATCCTGTTTCCATTAATAATGGAGTCTGATTTTATTGGAGACGAATTCAAGATTTAAGTTCTATAAATTCAATCTTTAAGATTTTTAGTATTAAATCCATTTTCTTAGAATATGACTTCATATATGCTGCTTGTTACAATTGTATATACAAATTTATGTTATACATTAAAAATATTGACTTTAGATGAATCCGATGCTGCAATGCTGCATCCTCCCCTAAATTTTATCAGTACATAGAAGTAAGCTTTAGAAATATACTCCCTCCATTCCTTTTTAATTGCACCCCTCTTTTTCCGTGAGTTAATTTAACTAAGTTTTAAAGTTAAAATATATTAGATTAGTTTAATTTTTTAAAATTAAAATTTAGATATTCGAAAACTATATGAAAATTACTATAAATTGCAATTTTTCTTTTTTTAATTTGATTAAGAAATACATTTTAAAATGTTGTCAAAGTTTGTATCGTTTGACTCTAAAAATTAAAAAGGAGCAATTAAAAAGGAATGGAGGGAGTATATATTTAGAGCATTAACTCTTGTTAAATGACCATCACAGTTGCACCCAAGAGTGTGGCCTAGTGATCAATGAAGTTGGTTTTCAACAGAGATAAAAAATACTAGGCGATTCTTCATCTGTCGTGACCTTGATGGACAGAGTTACGTGAATTTAATCGAGGTGCGCGAAAGCTGATTCGGATACCACGATAATAAAAGAAAAAGACCAGCACAGTTATCACTTTTTTATAACATTAAAAAAAACAGAGACCTCTTTTTAAGTGTATAAAAGGGTCATGGGTTAAAGGGGATCTGTTGATTGTATTTGTCTATTGATATGGAGTTTAGGATTAATTACTAGTTAAGTGGAAACTTTAGTTTAATTCGTAATTAAGAATATGGCAGGCTTTTGCACACACTGGGAATTTAGCAGTGATGTCCTGCAGTTGTTGATAAATTTGAGCTATAGATATTTTTCAGCAAGAATACAAATGAATGTAACAAAAATTTAATCATCTGTCAGGCAAACATGTGTTAGTTTTAACCAGTTTTATTCTCAACAGATTAAGATTTTCTCTAAGGCGGGTTTGAAAAATAAAAATATAATACTTGATATTTGAACTTGGAATTTCAAGGTAAATTTTGAACCCCTTCGCTGCTAAGCCAACCGCTAATTTTATGTTCAAGAGGCTCAAAATCTATATATATACCACATAATTTTTAATTTTTTTTTTTTTTTAAAAAATATCTTATATATACCATATAATTTTTTGCCGAGGAGAGTTCACGTGAATTCCCTCGCTACCCTCTACATATGCCCCTGGTTCTAACTCCGTATTTGATGCTTTAAAAGGTATTACGTGCCTAAACAGTACTGTTTGTGCACATTAAATAAATCTTGAGACCAAAACCTATCAAAAGGCATGAATCACAAATATTTTATTAATATTGCTCATATTAATCCAACTCAGTAAATCGGAGTTTTGAAGCAACAATAAAATTTATTTTTGTGTGATTTATATTTTGAGTTGTGAAATTAACTATTAATGTTTGCGTATGATAAGCAGTGACATAGCTACATAAAATGAAAATGATCAATTGAACGCTCTTCATAAAAAAATTATATTATATATTATATATAAAGGTTAAAAAATTACTTATTGTAAATATACATTAAATCTTATGGGTATATTTTAACATTCTTAGAGAAATTCAAAATTTCTGATTTTACCTTTCTTGATAAAGCTGCCTCACTTCATTATGAGGTAGGGTCCTTTTCCAAACTTTACATAAATATGAGATGTTTTGTATATTAAATTGTCATCTCCTTAATATAACTGTATGTATAATCAAGAGATGTTTTGTATATCGAATTGTCCTTCTATTGATGTAATTATACATATGGTGTGAACAACATCGTCTAAAATTTTGAAAGTGTAAAGAGTTAATAATTTTATTTATTTATTGTCAAATTTGTTGTTCACACCTTAAATGAACAATAAATGGTATGAGTGCTTACTGTTTGACTAGACACAAATTATAAATATTTTTTTACATATATTTATAAGCTAGATCTGGGCACGTACTTTGCACGTAAATTCCATGAGAACATTATATATGGTATGAGTTATATCAAAATCACATTATAATGAGTATTACAAACTATTCAACAACAAAAAAAATAATTTAAAATAGATGAACAATCAGCATATTCAAATGACTTCTTGTTGTATATGCTGATTAGACATTCTCTGAATTTGCAAAAATTTGGACAACAAAATTTGGTATGGTAATTAAAACGTATAATGAGTTATATTTTTATGTTATTAGGTCCAAACATGTAATATTTTAGTATGTTACCTAATACTTTTTTATAGACGATATTCTTGGTGTGCCTTCCATTTTCCTTTTTTTTTTTTTTGGTTGGTCTATCATTACCAAGACTCTTCTTGTGAACATTGATATCCCTTTTGAAAGTGCAAGCCTACATCAGGAATTGTTTGGCCATTTACTTTATGTTGGTGTAATATACCATAATAATTAAATTACAGTACTTGAAAAATAAAATAAATAAGTGAATAAATAAATATTCAGGCTGAGGCACGATATCTCGTTCTCTTTAAGGAGATTCTTGTTTCATTACAGTTTGAAAAGTGTGGATATCAAGATGTGAGATCTCAACATCTCAACGTCACTAGATCTCTTCAAGAGATGAAAGAAAGAGATAGACAAGTAAAGTATTTTTCTACTTGCTCAACTCAAGCGAAGGAAAGGTTAAAAACTTTTCTACTTGTTCCGGAGAAAAGGTAAAAAAAAAAGAAAAAACTTTTTACCTAATAGTTTGATGAATAATAAAGTGTTACTACTTTTCATGATCATAAAGTGATATTCAATTTCTTGAAATAGTGGGGGCTGATGAAATGAGAAAAAAATATGAATCATGAAAAAAATTGTGATTTTTGCACTTTTGAGAATGCTTTTAAAAAAAGAGTGTTACAAGTGCATGTATTAGTCTTGGAATAAATCACATGTCATTGTTAATTTGCATATGATTGATGTCTTTAATTTGGCTCTAACATTAGTGTTATCAAAGAAAGGATTAAAAAAAATATTGAGCATCCATTTGACATTAAATATTGGGTGAGATAAATTCATTCTTGTAATGAAAAATATCATAAAGCATGTGATGAACTTTTCCTTGACATGTCACATTTTGGTGAAAAAAAAATTATGAAATACATTTTGTTGATTGTATGAGTCATGCAACTCCTTATGATTTAAATTTGTGAAAGTGGTGTGACATTAAAAAAGGAGTTTGCTAGCTT
This sequence comes from Capsicum rhomboideum, assembly GCA_031232105.1. Classification (NCBI taxonomy): domain Eukaryota; kingdom Viridiplantae; phylum Streptophyta; class Magnoliopsida; order Solanales; family Solanaceae; genus Capsicum; species Capsicum rhomboideum. The sequence goes on from CP124714.1 coordinate 159,088,596, forward strand.
AATAAGAAATGAGATATGTGGCTAATTGCACTTGGCTTGATATTGTGTATGCAGAAAAAGTACTTAGCAGATACACACAAATCATGTATATTTACTTGGTACGAAAATTGAGGCTTGTTTTACAAAAGGAAAAATATTCTGTTATACTTAAAAGTACTTTGTGATGCAAATGAGAAACTTTAGTGCTAATTGTTGGAAAGAAAAATTTATTATGACTAACTCTATTATGGATGTTGAGTTTGATGTTTTAACTTCAGCGAGTAAGAAAGTGAATTGATTTAGAGACTTATTACATCAATCATTTTATTTTGAGGAATTAAATTTTCTCTAATTTGAGTTATTGTGATAGCATCAAAATTTATTGATAGAGTATAAACCATTATACTAATGGTAAATTCAGATCATAAGAAGAAAACACAATATTGTGAGATCATATTGATCAGCGGTATATCAATATTAATTGTGTTAATTTTGTGATAATCTTACAGATTCATAGACTAAGGCCTTAGCAAGAAAATGATCTGAAGCACATTGAGGGGGACGAAATTGAAGCTCAAATTTTTTTTTGAGTCATATATGAGGAAATCCAACCTGGGGACTAGAGATCCTATAACCAGGTTCAATGGGAAAAACGAATCATCATATGATGATTTGTTGTGAAAATGAACTATTGTTTTATCCCTCCCTATGGTGTGAATGCATTTTTCTGTAATGATTTGTGGAGGTTGAGTCTAAAAAACTCTTAATGAAATTCTGTATCTCGTATGAGTGGGGTGTCGAAATTACAGGACCACCCTTGATAGATTTCACCTATGTGAGTTCGGAAGTAGGCCACTTTCTATGATAATGGAGCTTATTCTCAAAAAACACTTATGAAAAATCGGGATAACAGAAGGCCGTAATGTGCTGGCTATTAAAACTTATGTCAACACCTTGATTATTGTGTGTAGGCAGTAATACTTTATTTCCCTAAAACAGTCATAGTTCAAGTCTGAGACTACTACTGACTCTGAAATAAAGGTTACTGTTTTACTAAGTGAAGGTTCAATGCAGAGCTTTATTATCTTTGAAATGCAAAGGCAAACATCAAATTGCTTTTCGGTGAATTTGAAAGGATATCCTTTATTCATTGACAATATTATTATCAAATGTTAAACTATACCTCTTGCTCTTCTTCTACAATAGGACTCATTATACAACACTAGTAAGATTTTTTTCTTTCTAATTGTGCATGTCTATCATCGCTGCATGAAGGAAAAACTGTGAAAGGCTTTTATGGAGGCTTGAGGACATGTATTTGACCTCAGCTTACATTAATATTTATGTACACATAGACTATTAATTTCACCTTACAAAACATATCTAGTCCTAGGAGACAAAAGAGGGTTATCTGAAGTCATAAACCCAAGAAAAATTTTAGTCATTGTGACCATAGGAGAAGTTGGACCATATCTGGTCCACTTCTATCTTTGTTGTTGCAAATTCACTTCTTTTATAATAATGGTGGCTGGACCAATTTGCATGCACCTTAACTAATTCCGTAGGTCTCTACTACCTCTCAGCAGCACAAGTCGTTTTCTTGGTTTCTCATCTTCATTTGGAGCAACATATTCTTCTTTTTAGGCAGTCTTGCCATTAGATAGATTTCTTCCTGAACGGAGGAAGACTTTGGCGTACTTGGTGTTGGCATATCCTAGAAAGGAGGAAATGAAAAGAACAAACTAAATAATGGAGTTTCACTCAGAAATGAAAAAGGTTGGGACTTTGGCTCACATTTATATTTTTGCTGATCACAACTGATGAGGATAATCCGGTAGCAATGTCTGCTTTGAATGCCTTATTGCATCCACAGAAAGAAACAATGAGCATATAAATCATACATAAACAAGAGTAGTTATCATGCTCTAGAGAGGGTAGAGTGTATGCAGACCAGTATACAACAACAAATCCAGTCAGGGGCGGATCTAGGTTCACTATTGTTGTGCTCCGACACCCATTAAACCAGACACAGACTAGATACAATTATATGATAAATATATAAAAATTGGTATAAGAGTCAAAAAAACACCCAGGAAACTAATAAGATAGCTGAGTGTTTTGGTTTTCAGGTCTGAAACTTTAAAACTTTGGGCGTCAATATGTGTTCGAACCTTCTTGAAGCACTCACAACCCCAAAATTCTGGGTCCGCCATTGAACCCAGTGTAGTCCCATAAACGAGGTCTAGGAAGGGTAGAGTGTATACAGACCTTACCCCTACCTCGTGGAGGTAGATAGACTGTTCCCGAGAGACCCTCAGCTTGAGTATCTAACATATAAGTTTCCAAGTCACTAGTATCTATTATCTAACATATAACTGTTTGGCCATGTGAGATGAAATCATAATTTGAAACAATGAGATGAAGTTGAAGTTTTGTTTGGGCATGCAATTTGGACTTTTTATGTTGTATGTTTTCTCATGAACATAAAACCCCCATAAGTTGTAAAAATTATCAAAATTATCCCAATTCTTTATACAGTCTTATCAAATAAGCAAAAGTTTATAACAAAAATACAATACACTATCACAAAACTATTCTAAAATAATACAATATTTATTGATCAAACTTTAGTTCAATAAAAAAGTAAAATTGAACATGAGTTGTAGTTTACTACTCTTTAATATAATCATCCCACATATATAGTACGGACAATCTCCCCACGTTGAGCTTGCATTTCTCAATCAAATGACCGAGAAGACAAACCAACATTGTTACTTTGAGCGGTTTGAATGAAGTAGTAATAAATTTGATTGGTGAATGAATAATAAATGGTAAAGTAGGAGTTGGTTTGAAGTAATAATAAATTTTATAGTGGTGGGAATAATGGTTATATGAGATATAAATGGTTTAAAGGGAATTAATATGAATTGTATAATTTTATTTACATATGAAATAAATGATTGGTAAATACAAATTGTGGTTTTTTTTTTTTTTTTTTTTTTTTTACAAAATATAAACTTGTGGGTCAATTTTTGTATTCGAAAATTTCAAATCATGATACGAAATCCCAAATCAAGCTTTTTGGAGAATTTGAGATTTCATCTCATGATATGAAATCAACGTTAAATCGCATGTCCAAACGCTGATTTCATCTCATGATTTGAAATCATGAGATGAAATCACATGTCCAAACGCCTACTAAGTTTCATGTTTAAACGAAAAGCGAATAAAGGCATAACTCTCTGAAAAAAAGGAAGCGTTATGCCGTTATCTCCCCCACAGAGGCAGACCTACCTTGAGAGTAGGGGGTGCACGTGCACCCACTAGCTTCGAGAAAAATTCCGTAGATATAGTTTGTATATCTGTATATATATCAGGGAGTTTAGTTAAATAGATGTAGTGCACCCGCAAGAACAATTGGCTTGACAAGCGAGATGGTTGAGCATGTCGCCTAAAGTCTCCCTTATTGTGTGATGACTTGGGTTCGAACCCGACCAACAATAATTATTTATTGCTCCTTGTTCCAAATACATGTTACTGCAACATTATTGTTGTTTTTTTATGTTTCCCCACTTCAAACAACATTAACTACATTATATTTTAAATTTTCAATATATTGGAATTTTAAGTGCAAATATATATATATATAAATATATATATATACACATACATTATATCGTTTGATTAAAAAAAAAACTTCCTACTTAGTAGTCAATTATTTTACATCTTTTCTTTTTTCTTTTATGTATTGTGGTCATTATTTACGTATTTTTTCTTTTATTTCAAAAATACAAGCTCCCCTCCAACTTCAAAAGGTTGATAGTCTCCCTATCTTATACTGTATAATGTTTATATTATATTTATCTTTTAATCATAGACTTATTTTTTATCTAAAATATTAGCAATTTAAAGTTTGAAATAGGCTTAAATCAAACGTTTTCCCCTAGCAACCATCTAGCAAGCAAATTTCTCGGATTTCATATTTTTCAAAAACTTTCTATTATTGTTCAAAATATAAAAGTGCATCAAATTCAAGTTCGGTGGATAACACACTTTTGTCATATTAAATCTAATTAATGATATTCAACAATATTAGAATTTTGCTTACAAAATACCATAGTTAATAAGTTTTCAAAGAACTGTATGTCGAACTTTGACATTACTAATTACTATATTTAAATATAGGCGTGCACCCGTCAAGCTCAAATTCTGGGTAGGCCTCTGCTCCCCCAAATGATGAACTGCTTGATTTACTGCAAGAACAATCATTTTCTTTACCTGAGGCAGCCGAGGCAAAATTTTATGATTTTTAAACGTTATGCATTTAATGGTCGATGCAAGACTGACCAAAAAGTAAATGTAATTAATTCTAATCTTGTCAAGTCTTGTATTACCTCGAATCCATCTTAATATCCACGTCTCTATGACAATCATTTTTCGGATGTCGACTTTAGCAGTTCAACATCACTCTCATATAGTATTGTTAGTTTTATAATTGTTCTATAGAACTTACTCTTCACTTTGGTAGGCATCCTTCTATCACATAACACCCCTATAGCAATTCTCCATTTCAACTATCCAATTCTTTTTTGGAGAGCAACATCTTCATCTATCATTCTATTCTCTTGAAACAACCAACCTAGACATTTGAATTGTTTGCATTTAGACACCACAATCCCTTCCAATCTCACCTCAATTGTGCTCTTCTAATGTTGATCAAACTAGTAGAGCATATATTCAGTCTTACTTCTACTTATCCTAAAACTCTTACTCTCTAGATGTATTTTATAGTCCAAGTTTTTGGTTGACACCCTCGTTGAATTCACCAATTAGCACAATATCGGCAACAAATCGTTATGGGACATCATATTGTATTATCTTGGTTAGTTCATCCATAACAAGGGTAAACAAGTACAAGTTAAGTGTCAATTCCTGGTATAACTCACGATTATGAAAACCCCCTCTTTATCTCCTACTATCATTCTCACGCTAGTGACAACTCCTTCATACATATCCTTTTCGACATTCATATATTTAATATGAATTCATTTCTTCTCCAACACCCACCAAAAGTCCTCTCTACGTACTCTATCATATTCTTTCTCTAGGTCAATAAACATGTATAGATCTTTCTTCCACTCGCGATAAACTTCCATTAATCTCCTTCGCTATAGCCTTTGTTTCAGATATACCAGGCATATAAATCCAAATTGGTTCTCTATACCTCTTGTAGTGTTCTCAAGTCCATGCTCTATGGTTCTCCCAAAGATCCATTATAAGACTCTTAAGTCAAATTAAAGGTGACAAAATCAAATTCAACCCATCCAATCCATTTAAGGTTGGGTTGGTTATTGACTTGTCCATTTGTTAGCTTAACTCATATCAGCCCAACCCATTAAAATTCGATTTAATATGTAGTCCAAATTCATTTTTGAGAAATCTTGTCAAAATATTTTTAAAAAACTTTATTTTATTTGACAAGAAAAAAATAATTTTATTAGATACTAAAAATTTATAAAAAAAATAAATAAAACAATTAAAACTTAGTAAAAATTAAACGGATGGGGTTATGACCTGTTATCTAACCCATTTTGACCCAACTCATTTGATCCAAACAAATTTGGGCTGGGTTGGGTTGGGTTTTGACCATTTGTTATCTGGACCCATTTTGATCCATCCAAATTGGACCCAACCCGTCCAATTATCACCCCTAAATCAAATGATGATAGTTGGCAGAGTGACAATCCCACTAACCACAATATCAGGCCATTAGTCCATAGTGATAATGATGTTTATTGGTGTCCATCACCACATAGCAAAATGTTCGAATAATAGTCAATGGCTCTCCATACTAACATATGATTGCTAGACTGTTAGTTAAACATGAATTATGAGCTAGCAATTGCATGAAATAAAAAAATCAAAGTGAAAAGGTCAAAAAAATCATCAGTGATGAATAAAAGGTAATCTTTAGGGGTAGGTAATTGGACAGAGCTAACTTTAACTGCCTTCTGTTTTAAGTAAAAGATGATAAATCATAAACGGACTCACAAATATGATAATCTAAAAGGTAATCTTGTGCACAGTTAAATATCATTGCATAAATTGAGAATGTTATTTATTTCATATAGGAGGTGGCTTCAAACTCTCAAAATTATAATCACAAGAGCATTACTAGCTAGTACTCCTCCTCCTCCTCTCTAGAAATTAAACCCCCCTCCCTTCTCTGAGATATGTCTAACGGCCAATCCTCACAAAAACTTGACTCAACTCAAATCCCTCCTAAGCCTCCAGACCCACCAAATAACACCAAAAACCAATCCATCAATAACTTTCAAATCTAAATTACTTGCATCGGAACAATTAACAGATTTGCAAATGGAAGAGTGTTTAGATTCCAATGAAGAGCATAGTCCCGAGGAACAACATAATGATGAAATTGGGAATATGGCCAATGGGATAAAAACCATTTTCCTTTCAAAAGAAGAGAAAGAGAGATTGTGTACTCCTTGGAAACACTCTCTAATCATCAAACTTTTGGGGAAAAAAACAACCCATCAATACCTTCCAGAAAAACTAGTAGCTTTATGGAAAGTCTCTGAAGCTTTTTCTCTAATTGACTTTGGCCTAGATTTTTATATTGCTAAATTCACAAAAGCTGATAGTATTTCCCAGGTCCTCCAAAACGGCCCTTGGTTTTGTTATGACGGAAAGAGCTAAATAAGAAAACAAAGAAAGTAAAGAACACCAAGTTTAACGTAAAAAAATCCTTCAAATCGAAGGTAACAACCACGGGATCACAGAGATCCAAATAGCTCCACTATATCAATAAGAGGGTTACAAATATTCTCTTAAATGGCTATACAACAAGTGCCAAACACGGAGAAACAATAGCGACACCAACAAAAGTAAATCAAGAGAAATCACCCGAAACAAAGCTACTGTTCGGGACTCAAAACCAGATGCTACGGACCTCCAAATCCAATGTCCACCATTCAAATCAAACACCAAGATGTTAGGAACACTCAGTCAAAATTTCAGCCCAATCTAACGGTGAATGAGCTGGAAAACGCGATCTGAGGTTGGCTGGTCGGAGAGTAAAAACTACAGCAACTAAACTCTATTTCTCTCTTCTCTCTTTGGTGAAAGCTCTCTCAAAAACCTCTCTTGTGTGCCAATGTTTCTCAAAAACAAAAATAATGAGCATGAGTAATTTTCTCTCAAATTGTCCTAGTTATAGATGATGAGTGGTGGTTTTTTCTAAAGCCAAACCAACTCCAAAGAGGAATAGAAAATCCGAATTCTTTTTCAAATAGGATTGGAAACCAAAAGAGAATAGGATTAGACCATGGTCCTTTGGCTGGAACATGGGCTACAGCCCAACAGGTTTATTCATGGCCACTATTTATCTATTAAAAGTTGGGAGCCAAATTTTGTCCCGAAAAAGGAAAAAGTAACTTATTCTGCAGTTTGGGTGCGACTTCCCCATTTACCCACTAAGTTTTATGATGCTTTCCTCTTAAAAAAAATTGGAAATGCAATCGGTAAATTATTAAAAGTAGGCACATGTACAAGCTCTACCCTATGCGACCGCTATGGTCGTTTATGTGTTCAAATCCCCATGGAGGAACTAGTCCTTAGCTGCATCCAAATTGGTAACCATAAGCAAACAATATTGTATGAGGAGTGGGGTTATCTCTGCACAAAGTGCGGCAGATTTGGCCATACTAAAGAATAGTGCCCCCATCAGAATAATTCTACTCCAACGGAAACACCCCATCATGTCAATCCATCACCGTCGAAAACTGGTACATAGTCAAATGGTACATAGTCAAATTCTCAACAAAAATGGTACATAGTCAAATTCTCTCTAAGGAGAAGGGCTAATTTGGGGAAGAAAACAACATCAACTGTTCCTGACCAACCCGCTCAACAGAATACGTCAGCCGCGGGAGTTAAGCTAACAAATAACTTAACTATGAACTCAGGTAATCCCACAATCCCTTTGTTCAATTTTGCATCAAAACCTAATAGTTCTTCAGATAGCATTAATAATTTCCCTGCAAGAAAAATTACTACTAATACCTATAAAAAATGCCCACGCTCACATTAGTATCACTCAGCCTAATAAATTTGGTGCATTAAATGAGGATCTCTCCATATCTCAATCTCTTAGTCTTCCTGACTTGACCAAAAATATATTGGGCCCCTCTGCTGCAATTAAGTCTGACCCTCAGGTGGAAAATAGGAATAATAGTGGCTCTTCGTTACAAACAAAGACAAACTTTTCTGACATTCCTCTGAATGTCGGTTGCGTGGACACCACCCAAGAAAACCCTAATACCTCTAACAGCTGTAATAATTTGTCAGTTCCTACTCATTATAGGGCTGAGTTAGCTTTGTTTGTTCTGTCTCTCCCACAAAGTGACAACAAGGATGGGCACTTGTCTTCTCTCTCCGAACACTTGTCAAACGAAGATTACATGCAAAAACATCCAGTAGATCTCATGCCAAATTTTTTGCCAAAATATAATAATATTAATATCTCTGGCACACTCCCTCAATCGTTACAAACCCCTCCTTTCTCTACCTTTTCCTATTTAACTAGTACTACTTCTACTGAAAAGAATGAACAAAACTCCTCTTCTCCCCATCCATAAGAAATTTGCTTATCTCCTATTCCATGTCCATTGAGGAACTCCACCATGAACAACTTACCTCTCATCCCCCCCAAGCTGTCCAACACCCGTTGCTCTATGCTATGCAGCCCGTCCATCCTCTTCATCAACCTCTCACTTGGATCGAGAGGGCCATTCAAGGCTAGACAACCTTATTCTTGATGGACATCAATGGTGTGGAGGCACTTGTGGTTCTCCAAAATCAGAATTTCTTTGCTCAGTTGATCTCAGAAGGAATGAAGAAAGCAATAGAATACTTTGTGAACCAAATGTGGCTCTCCAATGTTATGGATCAGTTAGCCCAATCAATTGTACAACAGTTTATCCACACCATGCAGTCATTGTGGAATCTCCAACATCTTCTCAATCTATTTTCGAACATGAACGAGATAGCCCAAACTCCTTTCTTTACTCTATAGAAAATAATCAATGCCAACCCACTATTTTACCCATGGAACCCTCTTTCTAGGTAACAAGGCCAATTTGTGATCCCAGATACACCACTAGTGGCGCCGGTACAAGAAGGAATAGGGGTTATGCCGGTGAGGCGGACTTCCTTCACAGAAATCTCAAACTTCAAAAATGCGGCGCTTATGATCTTTTCCAAAGATGAGGACAAAAAATACATCCACTTCTGCCCAGTGTTACTTCTCAAGAATTCCTTCGACCTAAGACCTACCATAAACAGTGTGTTGGCGAAATATGCAGTGGTGATGACACCAACTTTGCGTTGTAGCCAAATTCCAGTTAGTGAGAGTTCTAATCCACCTGCTAACTATTTCTCCCCCATGAGTCAAGCCACTTGCTTCATTGTCTGGAATACTAAAGGTGTTAATAACGAGAACTTTAGGAGAAATTTTAGAGACGTGCTCAATACTCATAACCCTTGCTTTGTTGCACTTCTCGAGACTAAACTTTGTGATCACTCAGGGCTCATGGATGAATTTGGGTTTGATGATTATTGGGAAATTCCTACTTTGGGTAGATCTGGAGGTATAGTACTTCTTTGGCACACTAACTTTGTCAGCGTAACTAGTAAGAGACAAACCCCTCAAGAGATCCATGCTATGATCAAGGTAATTCCGAAAAACTCCCCTTGGTATTTCTCCTCTATTTATACTAGTACAAACTATCTTAATCATAAAACCTTTTGGGAAAATCTTGAAAATATGGCTAATTCTATTAATTGTCCTTGGTTGGTTGTCAAGGATTTTAATGAAATCCTTACTCAAGATAACAAATTGGGGGGGGGGGGGGGGTCATCCCTTTAACAGGAATAAATGTTTGAATTTTTGGGCCTGTATCGATAATTGTCAACTTATGAATTTAGGTTATAAGGGGTGTAAATATACTTGGTCGAACCATAGAAAAAAAACCAAGTGCCTTATATTGGTAAGATTAGATAGGGTTTTGTTAATCATGGTTGGCTAGAGAGGTGGCCTAATGCCCATGTTACTCACCTCCCAAAAACCCATTTGGATCACAACCCCTTCTTATTTCCCTAACTAATAAATACTCCCGCAATAGAAGCAAACCCTTTAGGCTGGAAATTTTGGATGGACCATCCAGAGTATAGTAATATTGTGTTGAATAGTTGGGCTCACAAAGACCTTCTTGATGCGGTTCTGGTGTTTAGGCAAGCAATTCTTGACTGGAGTAGACATACCTTTGGTAATATGTTTAGAAATAAAAAACGTATCCTAGCTAGACTTGCAGGCATCCAAAACTCTTCTGCTTACCCTACTAGTTCTTTCCTTCAAACTCTGAAACTTAGCCTTAAAAATGAGTATAACGACATTCTCAAGTCGGAGGAAGATTTTTTAAAAATGAGATCTCGTATTAATTGTCTTAGTAAAGGTGATGCTAATACTAAATTTTTCACTTCTCCGTCATTAATAGAAGTAGATGGACTAAAATTTCCTACTTTAAGGATGACAAAAACAACTGGATCACTGACTCTATTTGAATTACCTGTATCGATAATTGTCAACTTATGAATTTAGGTTATAAGGGGTGTAAATATACTTGGTCGAACCATAGAAAAAAAACCAAGTGCCTTATATTGGAAAGATTAGATAGGGTTTTGTTAATCATGGTTGGCTAGAGAGGTGGCCTAATGCCCATGTTACTCACCTCCCAAAAACCCATTTGGATCACAACCCCTTCTTATTTCCCTAACTAATAAATACTCCCGCAATAGAAGCAAACCCTTTAGGCTGGAAAATTTTGGATGGACCATCCAGAGTTTAGTAATATTGTGTTGAATAGTTGGGCTCACAAAGACCTTTTTGATGCGGTTCTGGTGTTTAGGCAAGCAATTCTTTACTGTCGCGGCCACTAAAACGGGTACTTTACCACTTTAGCGGGTGCCTCTTTAGCGGTGGTGGACCGCTTTAGCAGAGTCAAACCACGGAGGCCAGACTGCTTTAGCGACCACCAGCCGCTTAAGCGGTGACCGCTTAAGCGGCCATCACTGGAACTGTATATATAATTCAATTTCGCGATTTTCCTCTATTTTTGGACCTTGGAAGCTTTGGGAAAGACGATTTCACTAGGATTTCTTCATTATTTTCGTTGGAATTCGAGACCGTTCAAAAAGGAAAGGCTCTATGATGAAGGACTTTAGGCTTGGATTTCGATGCTTCTAAGTAAGTTATGACTTAACTTTCTTCAGACTGGGCTGTGTAGTTAATGAATAAGTAAAGCATACTATGAGTTGAGAAAATAAATATGAAAATTGTACTTCGAGATTTATTCTTAATGTGATGCCCGTTCTGGGACTTGAATAGCTATTATAGGCCTTATTGAGAATTGTTTGCCTTTATCATTCTAGAAATGCCCGAGTTATGGGTTGATATGATATTAATGATGTCTTACATGCATATTTATTCCGATGATGCCAAACTAGAACTGAGACCATGAATATTGACAAATTGAGTTGATTTATGGGCTCGCTTATACACGTATTGAATGGATTGTTATCTTCATACTGATTTGATTGTGAGCATTATATCCTCATTTCATACATACACATTAAAGAGATATCGGTACCATTGAGGAACATTGTTTTAAAATAAAATGAGATATTTTCATAACAATCTTGATCTGTGAACACAAGACGGAGAGGTGGGTTAAGATTTTGAAATAGTATACGGGTTGCGAAATCCTCGTGGGTCCTATTTTGGGAGCAGTGAGACTCGGTAGGTGTATATAGAAAGTCATGCAATGATTTTCAAACTATTCACTTCATTATCATTGCATTGCATTTGCATATGCATCTTCAGTGTTACCTTTATGTGTTCTTGACGTGAAATCAGTTTCTATTTACTTTTTGTGAATACCCGCTTTTATTTTGATTCCATCTATATATATTAGAACTGTTAATGGAGACATTGTGAGCTACTGTTTGGGAACTTTTCTGTTTGCAAGTGATATGCTCATAGTATTTTCTTTACTTGTATTATTTTCTGCTTTGCTTAATTGGCCTATGATACCTACTGAGTACAAATGGACCATACTCACTCCTACTGTGCCCTTTCGGTGCAGATCCTAATACGAGTACGAGGCGCTGTAGCTGATTTCGTGCTTGTCAGAGTTGGTGATCAAGGAACTAGCATGCTCTAGGGCTTTCAGAGTTGACTCCAGATCTTCTCTTATCTATCTAGATGTCTTTACTTATTTTTTGAATACAGATATTGTATTTTCAATTTTCGGATATTGTATTTAGATTCTCTACACTTATGGCACTATTTCTTGGGAATTTCAAATCATTATTTCAGACTTCCGCTATATTTGTATATGTATTGACCTGACTTCATTCTAGAAGTCTTGTTTTGTCTTACTTTATTTATTATTTCGATCTTCTTTTCCTTTTGAGTGATGGACTTATCTACCAAGGTTGGGTCGGGGTAGATTCCATCATGACCTCAACTTTTGGGTCGTAACACTACTGAATTGGATTTATATAGAATTATTGACCAAGTACACATTTAAGTGTTATTTGAACAAAGTCCAGATTAAAAGGTATGAAGCGCACAAATATCCGCTTTTACGATCCACCATTTATTTTATATTAGAATTTATTTTTTCATATTAAGTTTATTCTCTTTGAGAATAGATTCAAATGTAAGCAATAGAAAGTTAAAAATTCGCGTCTGACTCAGGTATTTACATCGAAACTGTGTCTTTGTGAAAACACAAACATCAAGCATTTTGCCTGAGGTTTGGTATAACTGCCAATGTCAATTTCGTATATTTTTTTTTACTTAAGTTGTGGAGTTTACAAGGCCAAATTTTAGGCATTTTTAATTGAGATTTTATTTGACTTGTCAAGACTAATTTTAGACATTCTTTTTTACTTAAGTACATGTAAAAATAGCTAAAATTTCAGTCACGAGTGTCTGAATTTTTCATGAACTTTAGTCTGGTATGACTGAAATGCATGTAAAGTTGACTAAAATTTCAGTCATGTGCATCTGAATTTTTTGTTGTTCATCGAATTTCACAAATCTAACACACGATTCAACACCCAAATCTACTCCAAATAAGCTCAATGTTGATACATAAGTTTCATCTATCATAAAGAACAAGCTCAATTATCAATTTTTTAAACTAATAACAAATTTAACAAACTTATTTAATACCCTTTTAATTTATTAATATATGCATGCACAGACTTCAGTCATGTATGACTGGAGTGCATGAAAAAATAGGCTAAAATTTCGACTGCATGTATCTAAATTTGTTAAGAAGCATAAACTTTTATGTGAAATTATCTAATAATGACTATTCGTGCAAAATAAAATGCACGATGCATACTAATAAAATAGAGAGATCAAAATAGGACGCCCCATGAATGTCACTACTTAACACCCACTCCAGATAGGATAGCCCTTACAAATCTACCATTCGTTTGTGCGAAAGTTAAGACCATTCATTTTCAACGGATTACTCAGTTAACTAAATTTAAGTAGTTCTTCATTCAATCAATTAATCCAGTTAATATCAAATATAACTCCAGTCTAATACATTAAAGATGTAAAAGTGATGCGAAAAATAATCAACAATGAATTCCCAGAAACTAGCCTAAATCGGTACAAGAACACTAGATAAGAGATAGGAAAGTCCATGACATAACATTTATGCTGAATAGAGAGGGCAGGAGCTGCTGCTGAATGATCACCGTCACTGTTATAGAAACCCCAATTGACCTACACCATGGCTATATCCTCTAGTGGAGATATAGTAAGAGTAGCATCAGTACAACCATACGTACTGATATTCATTATCGGCCAACTAGGGTTAGAAATAAATAATATTAATAACCAATAGGGAGAAACCACAACATCAAGTAAAGTCCCGATTTCTAAGTTTCATAACATGAATTCATAATACCATACCTATAACATCTCTGTGACTTGCCTGCCATTTAATATTTTCATATATCTTTGTCCTTTGACCTCCTACCCTAACTTACACCTCTGTTTCCCTCAACTAGATTATCAACCATATTTTTTTGCATCTCTTAACTCACACTAGGCCGAACCTTCTCGGTAATACAACTTTACCATGTACTACAATTTTATCATTACCAAGACTTAGAGTTCTAACACCCTAACACCCCTATGGGGAGGGACAATACCATACAATATAATTCCATAACTACACCTTGAATAATTAAAATTAAGGTTGAATTAAGGCGTACCTCAAAACCACGGTGCACTACTACACCCCCTCAACACTACCAACAAACTAATCCACTCAAGAATAAACAACAATATATATAAAACATAGTAGAATGTCAAGGCATATGAATGAATGCATTATGCAAGATGTGCACATCATCTTTTTCCCTTCTTAACCTCATCAATATCATAATATCACCAATCTCATGAACATCATGGGTTTACTTATCAATCATCATCATATCATACCGGCGTGGTAACCGACCCTCTATCACATCCAACAACATCATAAATATCATGATTTCAATATTAACATCAACATCCCTATCATCTCACCTCCACACCACCACAATGTATAAATATGCAATGCATTCAACAATCACAATCATGGCTAGGAAAACAATCACAGTTACCATTCCATATATAATCATTGCAAAATATCACTTGTAGTGCACGTATACTTAGGTACATACGTCATTTAATCTTTCACTCTACACCTCATACCCAATTGAGGGTTTACACCTAGATGCAATTACTCACCCTGTTTATTCATAACTCTCGTTCATGTCCCCAACCTAATACTCAAACTATTTCCTAAATACTTCTTTTACAAACTCTCACACTTGGCCTTACCTCCATGTCCCGATCATTCAATGACTCTTATTCACTTACTCATTCTGATGACACACCCAGCAACTAGTTCGGCTAAAACTCTCTTAGGCTACTCTTAACCCTATTCCCCATTTACATTTTGTTAACCTTCTTTAATGTCAGACATAACTATCAGTTCATCGAGAGCATCGATATCACACCCCAACTTAATACTCCTCCTCCTTTTTGCCGTACATAACTCACCCCATACTAATGGCTACAATATTCGTTCAGCTAGTCTAGATTCTCGCAAAGTTAAACTCATTCCACACAACGAATATCGCATAAAGAGAGTGCTACAATAATTAGTCACAGTATTAAAGCCTAATCGAATTTTTTATCATTTTCGAACTTCCAAATACCGTGTCTGAATGCCTAATGCATGATAACTCCCGACATGACTATCAACATTAAATGGATCTAGCCCGAGTCTATTTGCTACAATAAATAAAAACCATATCTACCTCATAGTCAAATTCGGATGCTATTGAGGGGAGAGAGTTGTCCCGCTAGTGCTAAATGCCTTTCCATGTTGGGTTCCCGTCGGGTATGCCTCGAAATCGCTCTCCTGAACCCCCGTCTCTAATCTCATGGTTGGAGAGAGTGGGGTTTTTCAGAGAGTTTTTGGGGGAAGGGGGCGACTTAGGGGAATAATAGAAGGAATGGTTTTTAATATTTCCTCGGGCTGGCTACTGCCTGGTACCGCTGCAGCAGTAGGCCGTTGACCAGCCCAAATTATTTTGGGCCTTTTAGCTCAATCCCTTTGGACCTAGTTTTGCCTTTCCGTTTAAATTTTTTCACTACTAAAAAAAATTGGAAAACCGACCACAAAAAGCTACCACATGTGGTCGGTTTTGGCCATTTACCTACCACAAAACCGACCACAAGTTGTGGTCGGTAAAATAGTGGTAGCGTTTGAAAAACCAACCACAGGTGGTCGATTTTTCTAAATTTTTTTTTATAATATTTATAAATCAATATTATTTATTAAAAATAAATTTTTATAATAATTTTCTTTATATTAAGTAAATAAAATTAAAAATTTTGACCACCATGTGTGGTCGGTTTCATTTATTTATTTAATTAATTTTTTTAAAAAAACGTCCACTAGTAGTCGTTTTTATTAAATTTTTTAAAAACCGACCACAAGTGGTCAATTTTTGAAAATTTATCAGTAAAAGCCTACCACTTGTGGTAGGTTTTTTTGGTAAATTTTAAAAAAATGACCACAAGTGGTTGGTTTTTCTGGTAATATTTTTAAAAAAATTGCATCATATATGTTGCATTTTCAAATAAAACCTGCTACACAAATATTACAACCCACCAATTCAGATATAAATCATTCAAACATCAAAATCAAATCATTCAAACATTAAAATAAAATCATTCAAACATCAAAGTTTACAAATCAAAAATAAACTACAAACCACTAAAACATATAAAAGAGTAAGCAACAACTCAGCCTCATCATCCCCATCCCCATTCTCATCCTGTTCCTTCGTAGTGTAATCGTCAAGTGGGCTTAAACCTCTCGTAGCCCGAGGTACATCACCAGGACACAGAGGAAGAATCCTTAGAGAATGAAGAAAACTTAGAATTTGCTCCTGCATCATTTTCATTTGCGCAGCAGTTTCCTCCTCTTTCTTCCTCGACCTCTCAGCCTGTGTAGTAAGTTCTCGAGTGAGCTGAGAAACCGTATTTTGTAACGAAATAACGGTTTCTCTATCAACTGGTGGAGTAGAGGAGGATCTACAATGCGAAGACCTAATAGTCTCCGCAAAGTATTTTTTGGGGTAGCCATAGGCTACACCTCTAATCGGAGAACCCGCACACTCTAGCCAACACTTTTCCTCTACATCTTGAGGTATTGGGTTCTCCCGACTTCTAGGAGACTAAGTGCCATGTAATTCAGTAATCTTCGTTACAAATTTAGCCTATATTTAAAGTAAAGAAAAAAAATTAATAATAAAAAGATACTAAGCTATTCATCGTTAAATAATATAAAATTTAGTAAAAAAGAAATCATAAAAACGAATGTAGTTCTTACATGTGTAGCTTTTTCACGTGAATCAACCCACACATCTTCATTCGTTGGGTTCTTTTTCTTCTTTACGTGGGTCTGCATGCATGAATAACTCATCATGAGCTATCTTTCGACCAAATTCTTTTTCCTGCATATGATAAAATTATTAATCTTCAAAAACAAAAATATTTAAAATAGAAATAAACAGTTAAATTTATAAATGTTATGTACCATTTTTTCCTCAACGACAATCTGACTGATAGCTCCCGCAGTGCGTAGAGAGCCATCCTTCTTAGATGCTCTGACTTTCTTTTCTTTTTTGCTCAACTTACGATATTCTTGGTTGTTCCAGTAGCGAAGAAAGTCTTGCCACATGTCTTCATTTATAAACTCAGGCATCACCCTGTTTGTTCTTGCATAATCCAATAGTCCATTAAGTCTGAGCCTGACTCTTCTAAAAAAATTCTTCCTTATTGCATAATGGTTCCTTGAATCATACCAGAAATATTTCTACAATAAAATTAATAGTTTAATATTCAATTTTTTTAATAACAATGTGCTAAATAGTTGATAAGATAAATGTTTACCTGAAATTTTTTAAACATTTCCTCTCTATAAAATTCTGGAACCTTTTGCCAACTTGTCCAATAACCTTTGTAGTTGCAACGTATGCATTTGTAGACAACTTTGGTGATTCTATTATCGGGCCTAAATCTTCAATAAAAGATCAAACATTAATATCATAGAGCATAATATAGTAAATAAAAAATAAATAGAATTATTATACATTGAAAGCATACCCTGCTCTATATGGGATGATGTACTCTCTCCGACTAGCATCTCTCTGTCCAGGCTGTGGAACAGGTGCTCCTGAGTGTGCTGTCGTAGGTGTATCTGAAGCAGTAGATGGTATGTCTCTAAGACGAAGATTGGCCAGCCTAATCGATCTAGCAGAATCACTATGAGTACTTGGATGACTGCTAGTAGATGGTAGGGCATACGACGATAGATGACTATAAGTACCATCAATCGGATGGTAGTACTGTGTAGGTGGCATGGCGATCGGGGCAGGCTGAGTCTCAATAGAGCCATGTAGTGGACCCACATAGGTAGGAGCACTATATGTTTTATATGACAACCTAGAATAAGAGGGTCGTGTTGGAAGGTCACTTGACCGACCCTTGAATATATGAATTCCCGTGGGTCGTCTATAAGGTGGAGGTCCCTTATACTTTTTTACCTTATGAGCATCAACTTTTTGCTTACCCTTGTCACCCTTACCTATCATCTAAATTATTTAAAGCCAAACAATAGTTTGTTAAATTTTACTTTGTTAAGATTATGAAATGAATTAATCAATCAATTAGTAAGTAAACTAAACAACACTTAAACACATAATACCAATTCTTCTGCAAAATTAAAATAAACAACACTTAAATTCCACAGAGAATTTCAATAGGTAAAAGATTTTGATTCAAGTGCAGTAATCTTACCAAAGCTATTACATGTCAAACTTTTTAAAAAAAAACATAAAAGGTAAGTAGTACAAAGCATAAAGACATCAATAATAAAAAATAACGAATACAACTAATAAAGAGCTAATCCTCCTCTCCCGAAGATTCTCCACTAAACCATTCACCCTCTTTGGAAGTTTTCTCCTCTTCTACCCATTCAGCCTCTTTTGCAATATTTACTTCTTCAAAATGTGTTCTGGATGGTTCAAATTATCCACCAATTCAGTGTCCACCAATTGGTGATCAGTCTGCATTTTATTTTGATATGCAGTCTCCAACACATTCTCAACTTCCACCCGCCTTATAGGCTTGGTTTTTATTACAGCCCATCAATTCGACTTGTCCCTACGCAACGGATAAGGAGCATAGTACACTTGTTTAACATTCTGTGCTAGAATTAAAGGATCGTAAACAGGATATGTCCTAGTGTGATTAACTTCAATGATGTTATGCTCCTTAAGTACTCTTGTGCCTCTTGTGCTTGAATCAAACCACTTACATTGAAAGAGTACTATCTTTTTAATTGGCCAACCAGCATACTCCATGTCCAAAATCTCTTGTATGATGCCAAAGTAATCAACATCATCATCGCCCTTAACCCAAACACCACTATTGTTTGTTTTTCTTGTTTTGCAGTGTTCCTCGATTGAAAATTTAAATCCATTTACTGTGTAGTGGGACATTGTATGAGCTTCAACTGGTCCCAAAGAAATATCCTTCAAGAACTGATTATATATGGCCGCATTTGGTGAATGGAATACCTATATATATATATATATTAGTTGAAGAATGCATAAAACTCTTTAAATTTGTTGTGTTATTATTAAAATTGCACACCTGATATGTATACCATGTTGCAAATGACTCATACACTTGATTTTGGTGGAATTAAGCCTTAAATGAACTGAAGATTCACATTGCAAACACAATTAGTTTCCTTAGTGAAACGATTAATTAAATTTAATATGTAAATATTTAATATCCTTACTTTAAAAACAGCTCAACTTTCGGGCAATTCAGCAAGACATACAATGTTGCTAATTTGTGTTCCGTGGCAGTGAGTCGGCGAAAATTGCTCCTTTTTACCCTACTACCTGATTGATTGAAGATTGATATTGGTTGCAGATATGGCTCATTCTCATCATCCTGGTGTCGATTTGGTCTGTTTCTCAAACAAGCGACTTGATCACCAAAATATTAAGAACAAAATTGGAATGTTTCTCTAGCAAGGTATGCTGCAACTATAGAACCTTCCACCCTATATTTATTTTTAGGACCCTTTTTCAATTTTTCAATGGTCCTGCATAATTTACGTTAGGTGTTTAGTATATAAAAATAGATATATACTTGAACAATTAAGAAATAAATTAATTGTGTTCCACTTGCTTACCGCTCGCCTGGATACATCCATGTGGTTTAAACTGGACCACCTAGCCGGGCTTCATGGACAAGGTGGATGGGAAGATGTTCCATCACATCAAAGAACCCAGGAGGAAAAATCTTCTCCAACTTGTTGGTGATAACAATAATATTACCTTCCATTCGAGCCAGATTTTCTTCTTTTAATGTGGTGGAACATAAGTCTTTGAAGAATAAACTGATCTCTGCTATCGATTTTCATGTGTTTTCAGGCAATCCAATAAAATCAATTGGAAGTAATTATTTCATGAAAACATGGCAATCATGACTTTTCAGTCCCTATAAGATTCCATGTTCCATATCAATCCTCTTTCCCAAATTCGAGGCATATCCATCCGATATCTTTAAACTTTGGACCCACTCACATATTTTCTGCTTTTGGTCCAACTTGAATGTATAACTAGCCTTGGGCTTAAGCAAATTGCCATTGGTTCCCTCCTGCAAGTGTAATTCTCTGCGCTTGTAATATTCTGGTAAATCAAGTCTAGCCTTAGGATTATCCTTTGTCTTGCCAGTTAAGTCCATAACTGTGTTACCAGGCTATCAAAATAGTTCTTTTCAGTATGCATGTCATCAATATTATGTCTAAGTTTATTATCAGGCCAATATTCTAACTCCCAGAATGTGCTTTGCTTAGTCCAATTATGTGAAACGCCATAATCAAACTTATACAATGGTTCCTCACTAACCTTTGGAAAATGTTGAACTCTCTCCCAAATGTCATAACCACTTAATCTTGGAGGTGGACCATCAAGTTCAACTCTATTCTTTCTAAATGCATTCTTGAGTCTCCTAAACTCAAGATCACGTGGAAAAATGGTGACAATCAAATCATGAATTTTTTCGGCCATGTTTCAATGTGAATGATTTTGTATTTTTCATGCAGTATGGACAAGCTAACTTTCCAACTGTCATCCACCCAAACAACATTCCATAAGCAGGGAAATCATTAATAGTCCACATTAGATAAGCACGCAAATTGAAAATCTGTTTAAGTGAAACGTCCCAAGCTTCAACCCCCTCATGCCATAATAATTGCAGCTCATCAATCAAAGGTTGCAAGTAAACATCTATCCCGTGTTTTGGATTATGCGGACCAAGAACAACACAATTCAAAAATATATATGGACTGGTCATCAATATTGTAGGAGAAAGATTAAATGGTGTAATAAACACAGGCCAACATGAATATGGTGTAGCACCAACAGAAAAAGGTGAGAAACCATCCGCACACAAAACCAACCTAATATTTTGTGGTTCAGCTGCGAAATCTGGATAAGTTGCTTCAATATGCTTCCAATTCTCTCCATCAGATGGATGACACATGACACTAGGGGGCCTTCTATTTTCACTGTGCCATCTCATATGGGGAGCTGAGCTATTTGATGCATACAACCTCTTCAACCTTGGTATAAGAGGTAAATAATGTATCGCCTTAATATCAATTTTATTTCTTGTACAACCACGCTTATAGAGAGGGTGTTGACAAAACTTACATGACTTTAGTTGAGCATCATCCTTAAAGTATAACATGCAACCATTTTCACAACAATCAATTCTAATCGAGGAGAGACCTAACTTTGACACCATTCTTTTTGCCTTATAGAAAGAATTAGGAACATCTAAAGCGGGGTCAACTAACTCTATAATAAGGTCTATCATATAGTCCATTCCTCCTTCAGTAATATTCCAATCAGATTTGATACTTAATAATCTAACAGCAACAGACAATTGAGAGTGCGAACTCCCATCAAACAAAGGATGACTAGCAGCACACAATTCTTCATAAAAATGGTGTGCTTCTACATTGGGAACATCTTCTACATTTTTCCCTGAGTTCAACCCCTTCTTGCACCCCAAAAGCATCATGCACCATTTCTGTCATCCTAATATCTGGATAGTTATTATGCCCTACAGAACTACTACTTTCACCTACAATAAAGTTATTTTGTCCAACTTCTCCATGGCTAATATTCAATCTTAAATAGTCTTCATAAAACCCCTTTCTAAAAAGATGATCACTCACAACCTCTTCTTTTAGAATCTTTGTACCATCACACTTTACACAAGGACAGTAAATCAATCAAAAAATAGACTATCATCAAGTGTCTTGGCATGTTCAATAAATTGATTGACACCGACCGTATATTCCTCCCTCATACCCACTCTATTATCATTATTTCGTTGATATATCCATCTATAATCAGAATCCATCTACACAAGCTATCACAATCTTAATTAGTTCAAGACACTAATTCACATTTTCAAGTGACTACCTTAACCATTTTCAAGTTACAAATTTTTACTTTCAAGTGACTTCACTTAACCATTTTCAAGTCACTAATTCACATTTTCAAGTCACTACATTTAACTATTTTCAAGTCACAAGTTCACATTTCAAGTAACTAACCTTAACCATTTTCAAAACACTAATTCACATTTCAAGTCACTACTTTAACCATTTTCAAGTCACTATTTCACAATTCAAGTGACTACACTTAACCATTTTCAAGTCACTAATTCATATTTCCAATAACTACACTTAACCATTTTCAAGTCGCTAGTTCACAATTCAAGTCACTAAATTTAACAATTTTCAAGTCACAAGTTTACATTTTCAAGTCACTAATTCACTTTGCAACTAAATACACTTAACCATTTTCAAGTCACTAATTCACATTTCAACTGAATACACTTAACCATTTTCAAGTCACTAATTCACATTTAAAGTCACTACCTTAACCATTTTCAAGTCACAAGTTTTCATTTTCAAATCACTACTTCACATTTCAACTAAATACACTTAACCATTTTCAAGTCACTAATTCACATTTCAAATAAATACATAAACATTTTCAAGTCACTAATTCATATTTCAAATAACTACACTTAACCATTTTCAAGTCACTAGTTCACAATTCAAGTCACTACACTTAACCATTTTCAAGTCACAAGTTTACATTTTCAAGTCACTAATTCACATTTCAACTAATTACACTTAACCATTTTCAAGTCACTAATTCAAATTTCAAGTCACTACCTTAACCATTTTCAAGTCACAAGTTTACATTTTCAAGTCACTAATTCACATTTCAACTAAATACACTTAACCATTTTCAAGTCACTAATTCACATTTCAAGTCACTACCTAAAACATTTTCAAGTCACTACTTCACATTTCAACTAAATACACTTAACCATTTTCAAGTCACTAATTCACATTTCAAGTCACTACACTTAACCATTTTCAAGTCACAAGTTTACATTTTCAAGTCACTAATTCACATTTCAAGTCACTACCTTAACCATTTTCAAGTCACAAGTTTACATTTTCAAGTCAGTACTTCACATTTCAACTAAATACACTTAACCATTTTCAAGTCACTAATTCACATTTCAAATAAATACACTTAGACATTTTCAAGTCACTAATTCATATTTCAAATAACTACACTTAACCATTTTTAAGTCACTAGTTCACAATTCAAGTCACTACACTTAACCATTTTCAAGTCACAAGTTTAAATTTTCAAGTCACTAATTCACATTTCAACTAAATACACTTAACCATTTTCAAGTCACTAATTCACATTTCAAGTCACTACCTTAACCATTTTCAAGTCACTACTTCACATTTCAACTAAATACACTTAACCATTTTCAAGTCACTAATTCACATTTCAAGTCACTACCTTAAACATTTTCAAGTCACTACTTCACATTTCAATTAAATACAATTAACCATTTTCAAGCCACTAATTCACATTTCAAGTCACTACACTTAACCATTTTCAAGTCACAAGTTTACATTTTCAAGTCACTAATTCACATTTCAACTAAATACACTTAACCATTTTCAAGTCACTAACTCACATTTCAAGTCACTACCTTAACCATTTTCAAGTCACTACTTCACATTTCAACTAAATACACTTAACCATTTTCAAGTCACTAATTCACATTTCAAATAAATACACTTAAAATATTTTCAAGTCACTAATTCATATTTAAGTTTAATTAAGAGGATCATTAGGTGATGAGTTGGTATGAGTACATATCAGTTAAAAATAACTAAACGATACATGTATATTTGTTGATTTGGTCGTATAATTAAGTTGTTCAATTTAATTAGCGGGAGTTCTAGTGATACTGCAAAGGGAGAAGCTGAAACTCCTTCAAAGTTGAATCCTAAGTTTAAAGTTCAATCCCAAATCCAAATTTAATCCTAAATTCAAAGTTCAATCCCAATTCAAAGTTCAAATACTATTTTAATTTAATTCAAGTTTCAATTTAAGACTTGTTGTTGTTCAAACTATGAAATATTCCACAAGGCACAAACCAATTATCATTGTTCAAAATAGTATGACCTTAACAATTTATAGATTGCAACACACAGAAGTCATCTTACAATCAAAAACCAAACCCCAAAACGAGGATTTACAGTAAAAGAGGGATCAATCCCTCTTGTCTATCATAATTCAAACAACAACAATATCATACGTTATGTAATAGTATAATTTCATAAGTGGAGTTTGCAGAGGGTGATGAGTACAGAGCCTTACCACTAACGTGTGAGGATAGAAAGACTATTTCTGATAGAATATTATTTTAGGTAAAACATATCAACATCAAGTATTGAAAGAAAATACAATAGCAACAAAACAGAACCAATATAAGAAAAAAATTATAAACAAAGTCACTCCAGCTGAAATTTCATCAAATGGTTACTGTCTTGTGATGATCAAATCAAAGCAGTAGAAAAAACACAATTTTTTTATTAGATGGTAAAATAAGTAAAAAAATAAATGAAAGCAGTGCATTTTACCAACATATCAAGGCTTAAAGTTTATGAACAAGAAATAACCCACAATTAGACCTGTTGAAATTCCAACTCCAATCCAAGAATTCCTATAAACTTCCAAGAAAAGTAGAAAACCCGCTTATATAACCATTGATAAAAACTCGATCAACCCCATTTTATATCAAGAAAAGAAAGAACATTTGAACCCCCAAATCCATTTTCTGATACAATGTGTTAAAAGAAATTCAAAAATAATAAAGATTACCTGTCCGAATTTGAGGTCCCTGCCGGTGGAGACGAAAGCTATCGATGTTGCTACGAGCTGCTGCTATCGATGTTTCTGCGAGCTGCGGCTATCGATGTTGCTACGAGCTGCTGCTATCGGCGTGGTCGGAAGCGGAGGCGGAGACGAACTTTTTCTGCGTCGGACTGTGGTGAGGGAGACGAACTGCTGCTGCTATAGGAAAGGGTTGCGCGGTCGATCGATGTTGTTGTTGTGGGTAATTAGGAAAGGGGTTATAAGGGTAGTTGGGCTGGGTAGGGTCAGGCGTAGTTGGGCTAGGTCGGGTGTGGTAAACAATTGAGAAAACCGACCACAAGTGGTTGTTTTTTTTATTTTAAAAAATATTTATTCAAAAATTGGTTTTTGTTAGGAAAAATTAAAAAATATAGAATAAATCGTATTATTTTTATAATAAATACAAAAAAAAATTAATACGATGTATATAAATCGGATAATTAGTTAATTCATCGTCACACACAAGTAGTATATTTCCTCAATTATATAATAATATCAATGTATTTCGTACATTAGGATGAATTTTTGGTTAGTTAGCTTTTGAATATGTATTATATACCTCGTAATACAACGTATTTTATATATAATCTGATGAATTATCGATTAATTAGCTTACTTTATTATAGCTTCAAAAGTATATTATTACATCGATCGTATGATATCAACGTGTTATTCAAAATACTTAGATAGATTCAGTTAGCTTGCTTTTGACTACTACACACACACACATATATATATATATATATATATATATATATATTACTACACGAGATATACGTATATATACATATCGAGTGACTAAATCAAGTTCAACATCCGTACTGTAGACATTACATAAACGAGTGTATATACTCTGATGAATTATCGATGAATTAGCTTACATTATTATAACTTCAATAGTATATATATTATTATGTGGATCGTATGATATCAACGTGTTATTCAAAATACTTGGATAGATTCACTTAAGTTGCTTTTGACTACTACGTACATCACTACAAGAGATATACATATATATACACACGTACACTCTATCGACTATCAGGTTCAAAATACGTACTGTATACATTACATACACGAGTATATTACCCCGTAATACAACGAATTTCATATATACTCTGATGAATTATCGGTTAATTTAGCATACGTTATTATAACTTCAACAGTATATATATTATTAAGTCGATCTTATAATATCAAAGTGTTATTCAAAATACTTGGATAGATTCACTTAGCTTGCTTTTGACTACTACGTACATCAATTCACGAGATACACATATACACACACACACTCTATCGACTATCAGGTTCTAAATACATACTATATATATACATCACATACACGAGTATATTACCCCATAATACAACGTATTTCATATATACTCTGATGAATTATCAGTTAATTTAGCTTACGTTATTATAAGTTCAACATTATATTATTACCTCGATCGTATGTTATCAACGTATTCAATATACTTAGAAAGATTCAGTTAGCTTTTGACTACTACATACATCACTACACGAAATATACATATAGATCACATGCACAAGTATATTACCCCATAATACAGCGTATTCCTTATACTCTAATGAATTATCGATTATTTACCTTACATTATTATAACTCCAACAATATATTATAATTACCTCAATCGTATGATATCAATGTATTCAATATACTTGTATACATTCAATTAGCTTTTGACTACTACGTAATAACTACACGAGATAGACGCGTGTACATATACATATATATACATATACATATATATATATATATGTATGTATATACTCGATGGACAATATACTTATTTTATTGAAACGTAAGTAAAAAATATAGATTGTTTTTTATGTTATTTATTAATTTTATTTAATATATTTAATATTTCTTAATTTATTTTTAATATTTTTTATAAAAAACAACCACAAGTGGTAGGTTTTTCTTAATTCATTTTACAGAAACCGACCACTTGTAGTAGGTTTTTTAAGATTAATTGATTTTTATTATTACTAAGAAATAAACCGACCACTTGTAGTAGGTTTTTTAAGATTAATTGATTTTTATTATTACTAAGAAATAAACCGACCACACGTAGTCGGTAAAATTTTAAAAAATATATTTAATATATTTTAAAAATTTAAGTTTTTTATTTATTTTATTTATATTAATTTTTTGGAAAACCAAAACCGACCACAAGTGGTTGGTTTTTATAAAATATTTTTTATTTTTTTTTAAAGTAAAACCGACCACTTTTTTATAATTTTTTTAAATCCAAAACCGACCACAAGTGATCGGTTTTTGTAAAATAACTTTCACAAAAATTTAATATATTTTGTATAAAAAAATAAAAAGAATTTTTAAATAATTATTTTATTTATTTATTGTTATTACCGACCACAAGTGATCGGTTTTATTTTCTCGGGTTAATTTAATTACTTTCCTGTAATTTTAAAATATAATATGGTCGGTTTTTGATTAAACAAATTTTAAAAATAAATTTAATGAAGTGGTCGGTTTTTGTGCAACCACAAGTTATGGTCGTTTTTTTTTTTAGTAGTGAATTTCCGGACTAATTTGAAAGTATTATTTATCATAAATTATTTTTGGGGCGTTTTCACACATAACAATGATTTGGATCGTTACAATGAAAAATTCACAATTAGATGTGTTAACCACCACATTGTCCATCACTCCAGCCCAATATGTACTAGTACTAGTTAGCTGCGCAACCCAATCCAAACTGACCCGAAATTCCCCAAATCAACTAATGTTATTGTAGGAGTTGAGGAGCAAATGGGCTTTGTTTCTGGTTTCTATCCAATGAGAAAGCGCACATAAAATCATTTTTACTATCCTTAAAAAAGGAGAGATTTTTTTTTATATAATATGATATTAGACTCATATTTATAAACATAACAATAATTTTTAATTTATTTATATCTAAAATTTTGCTCTCGACTTGAAAAATTCGCCCAAAATTTTGCTCAAGCTAAGACATAAAAATTTAGTGTATGAAATGTATATATCTTATTCAAGGATTAGAAATAGTTCTGAAGTTCAAATTTAATTCCTCTTTTGTTTCTTAGTGTCACTACCTCTATCACTAATCACCTTTCTCCCCCTCTGACCCCTATATATATATATACCTACATTAATATTGTACTCTATATTGCATGTTCAAGTCATTCAACGCATTTCCTTGTAGTACTGGTATAGGTGGTGGTGGGGCGAGAGTCATAGAAAGGAAAAGGAAAGAGAGGATGGTGGTGTGGGTGAATGTGACAATGGCGGCGACCGGGAGAGGGAAGGAGGAAGGAGAAAGAAAAGGGGTGATTGTTGGTAGAGATAGTGATGGGAAGAGAGAAAGGACAAAAAACTTTAAATTAGGGAAAGGGACAATTTTGCTCATGAACTATGCAAAAGGTTCAAATTTATCCTCAATTAATAGCCGTTTACAATAAAGTCAAATTTATTTCTTTTCTCATAATTTAGGGGCAAATATGATCCCAACTAATAACAACAAGAGTTTATTTAATTCCAACTATTAATAAAGAAAAAATCCATTTTATCTTGCATAGCTCACGGGCAAATTTAACCCTTTAATTAATCTTGGATTGGTCTCTCCCCGGATGACTCTTTAAGTAAAGCATAAAGCACTATGTTAAATTGCAATGATTTCAACTTCCAAAGTTCACGGATCAAATAACCAAAGTTCCAACCAAAATTAAAATAAAATAAAAATCAAAAACCCAACTTTGGAAAAAAGGATAAGATAAGCTTTATTGTTTATACCACAAGTTTCTAAAATTACTATGATTGTTTACCTATTATAGGAGAGCAGCAAGTACATCAATTTTGTGTTCTTTAAGCTTTTATAAGTATCCTACTCAAGGAAATTAAATAGAAGTAAATGAATTTGTCTGTAAAATTTTAAAAAAGTGTGTTGGGAATTAGCTTTATCCAAATGGTATAAGAAGTTGGTTAACATCACACTCAAGAAAGTGGTATCATTACAATAACTAGGAAGCATAGCAAGACATGAATTGGCACATCAAAACTACTATTTCTCCTAGTAGCAACTATAATTGGTTCTGAAGTTGAATTTGTAAGTTGACTATCTTGGCATTCGATAGTAATTACTTTTTTTTTTTTTTAAAAAAAAGGAAGAAGAAGAAGAAGAAAAGAAGCAATGGACAACTTTTTCCACTATTATTATTACTCAACATTAGTATTTATTTGGTGGCGGAGATATTCTTTATGGCGATCGACGTGTGAAACATATATAGCCACAATAAAAAGATGCAATAATATATAGATAAATACCATAATTTGATTTCAACTGGCAGTTAAATATTTTAATTTTGAGAATACACATCTAAGCAGCTCAATTCATTCTCACTGCATCTCGTGGACATCCGATGCTAACATGACATATAAATTTTGAAAGTGTCTAAATGACCATTTAGTAAATTGGTGTATTTAACTATCACACTAAAGAAGAGTTGAGATATCTATATATATATCCTCAAATTTGAAGTGTTTAGTTGTCAGTTGAGGCAAAATTATACCTATAAAAAGATGAAAGTACAAGAAACAAACATGTAGGAATATTATAATGCATGACAATATTGTTTTATGTTGCTGTAGTACCCACATATATATATGTTCCATTTAGAACATTCAAAAGTAAGTAAAGTAAGGAATAAGATGATGTTAAAAAAGAGTGAAATGGAATTTCTGATAATTAGAGCATTGGATCTATCAACTATATGAAATTAAAGTTAGCCTGGTGGTTGGGAGGTGGGTCTTGATAATCAAGAGGGGGGAGGGGGTGAATTGAAATTCTTAGAGTTCAAGTCGACTAAAACTATCAATTAGTCGACTTTCGTGCACAAAGATGTTAGTGCTAAAAACAATAATGACAGATTATAAAGAACATAAATTAAGTAAATGACACAAGAAGATTTATCCTGGTTCGGAACACTCTTGTGGTGCCTACTTTCAGTCCCCTTGGGTTACAAGAGGTTTCCTTTAGAGCAACTTGAATGTTTACAGGATGTTTCTCCGATAGCTTATAAACAAGCTTCTCTGAGAAAGGTAGTAGCCTCTACTCGTGCAACACCTTGTTTCTTCTCTCTTTTGTGTTCACTATAACGTATTACAATGATTGTATAAGGCTAAAGAATTAACTAGAATATTGCTCAAGTGAAGACGTACAACTGAAAACCTAGGTTGCTATGCTTTATTTATACATGGATACATAAGATATGACCGTTGTAGAATCTTGACTGATCTTCTCCTTACTATCGTGATTGATATGCCTTGATTTAGGAGAATTAGAATTTCCTTCTTCTAATTCTTTGCTCTATTACTTCGGGGAACCCAAGGGATTTTGCGTGGCCATCTAGGACGAAATTTGAATACCTAGATGACATCACATGTCCGTATCAGATACGTTCATATTTCTTTCCTTATGTTAGCATTCCGCCTTGTATACAATATAACAATATACTCTTTCCTTCCATCTGATATGCCCTTCCCTTACGTGCTTCTTATCCAATGGCTTGATTGATTCTTTCTTTTTGTGTGATGCTTTTCTTTTTGAATAAGTACTTGTCCAATTAATTTTTTCCATATTTATCCTGCAATTGAGTAGGGATTAGTTTGTCATTATTGAAACTGCATGTGGGGCTAACAGGTCTCCCATGTGGAAGATTTAAGATCGAATCCAACCTCTGTCTGTTGTTCAACCATGAGCTTGTTGCATGATACTTGCCTAGTACAATTTACATTTTCTATGTGATTTGCAAGTTAACGCATAGTGAGCAGATTACCATAAAATGTTCATTCAAAGGACAGAGATTGTGGATTTCCCTTGGGATTCCAAAAAAAAACTTTTTGAAATTAATGGATATTTGTCCTTGTTTGCATTTGCG
The DNA here is from genome assembly GCA_031232105.1 of Capsicum rhomboideum. Lineage (NCBI taxonomy): Eukaryota > Viridiplantae > Streptophyta > Magnoliopsida > Solanales > Solanaceae > Capsicum > Capsicum rhomboideum. The sequence goes on from CP124714.1 coordinate 159,119,580, forward strand.
CACTGCTCATAGTTTATTGTTGCAGATACTGAAAATTTCCTTCCAAGATATTATATTCTCCCGTCTCAAATTACTTGCCATACTTTTTTAAAAAAAATAATCTAATTATATATATAACTTCGATCAATTTCTTAAAATATATCTTTTTTATTATATTAATATTAAATTAATTACATTTTATAATACTTTCATGTAATTTGTGAATACCTAGCTCCAACTAATTTTTAATTTTTATGTTTATTCTCTAATAATTCTGAGCCGGGGGTCTGACGGAAACAGCCTTGCTACTTCATATGAGGTGGTGGTATGGACTGCGTACACTTTACCCCCCCAGACCCCACTTTGTGGGAATACACTGGGTATGTTGTTGTTGTTTATTCTCTAATAATAATTTATTTGATTACCCTAAAAAACTTTTTTATTATTATGAAAATTTTAACATATCAAACAAATAGATACAATAATGGTACATATACATTTCCACTTAAATTACATGTATTGAAATTTCCAAGAAAACAAGAGGAACTAAAAGAAAAAACCAAGCTTGCCCTAAAATTTATTACTACTCCTCTAATTCAAAATAATTAATCTTTCACAAACTCAAAAAAGTATTTAGTTCTTTTTCTCAAACTGCGTTTGACACAATTTTTAATCCCCATGTCAATTATTTCAACTTAAAAAGAAAATAAAATCATAATTAAAAATATAATATTTGAGTAAAAACTCCTCTTAATGTTTAGATCGAAGTAACTGAATTCCAATTCATGTGTGGATGTGTTGAGTCAATTCCTCATATTGTCACTCAACTTAGGGAAATATCCCACTAAAGTCATTTATCTTATTTTTGTTCCAATAATGTCATCCAAGTTTGTGTATTTTTCTTATAAACTAATAATTGTTAAAAATAACTTAAAAGATGAGAAAAATTGACCAAAATAGTCCCTTAAGTTTGAACTTTGAATTGGAATGATCCTTATTTTTTAACAATATGAAATACTAATAACCTTTTAACTATAAAAAAAAGTGAGTACGATTTTAGTTCGACTTCTAATTGTAATATTAAAATAACGTAGTACACCAAAAATTACGATTGGTATTGTTAGAAAAGCTTATATATACTCTATTTATTTAGAAACATAGGAGTTCAATAATAAAATAATATTTTATATTTATTCAATTTATGATTAATCTTTATTTTTTGGTAAAATAGTTCAAATTTAGTTTTTTTTTTTTTTTTAGCAAATCTACTAGGCAAGATGTCTAGGGCTAGTTTTTTTATATATATAATAAAAACAAAACTCAAACGAAAAAGTACAAGCAAAGGGGGCTATGCCTTACCTTACTAATCCTATTGAGGCGAAAAAGTTCAAATTTAGTTGTTAATTTCTTCTACTCCAAAAATTATTGTCAGAAAATTTATAATTCATAAAGAAGATGATGAATTCCTTCAAACCAAAAAAACAAACAAACTACGGGCCTCTAGCTAGTAGAAAAACAATCATCTATAAATATTTTAAAGGATTTCTATAAAAAAAAAATTGATGCATATTAAAGGACATCATGATAATAACATAAATCAATCGACATCAAATAAATTAGGAGATTTCATATAACCATTGTGTAATTAAAAAATGTTAAAGTTTTCAAATATTATTTGGGAGAAAATTATATTACCTCTTCAACTTGACTTTAAAAACTAAATACATCTCCCAATTATTTTTTTTGTTTTTTAATATTATGATTTTTTTTAAAGTTATAGTATGTACTTATCTATAAAAATTCTAATTTATGAAGTAAAAATGTGAAAAATAGTTGGAGGTCTATTAATATTTCATGTCAAAGAATAAGGACTATTTAAATTCAAAATTCAACTTAAGGGGCAATTTTGGTAATTTTTCTCTCAAAGAATAAGGACTATTTTAACAATTATTAGTTTGAAAGAAAAATGTACTAACTTGAATGACATTATTAGAATAAAAAAAAGATAAATGACTTTAGTGAGACTTTTTCCTAAGTTGATTGACAATATGAGGAATTCACTGGAATGTGTACAAGTCTAAAACATCAATTATTTTGGACTGGAGATTGATTAGGAGGAAAAAAACTCTCCTTTCTGACATGCTTTAACGTGGTCTTTCTAGATATATATTTAAAAGAACTTTAAGAATTCAACATAAAAGACAGTTCAATATCCACAAAATATTATGAGTTCGCATGATATGGGAAAATGCTATATCAATAGGACGTACTTTTGAAAAGAACTCCCAAGTAGTCAACATAGTACTACTACAATGTAAATAAAAAAGGACATTATGTTGCATGAAACATCTACTACGCACATATGGTTCGAGAGAGGGTCTTGCCCTAAAAGACGTGATGTAGGCAGCTCCTACTTTGATGCAAGATTAGTGACTGCTTCCAAGCAATACTTTCATACAAGATTAGTGACTGCTTCCAAGCAATTCAAATCTATTGCCTGTAGGTCACACGGAGCAACTCCGAATACCCCTTCATAGTACCTTTTTTTCTTTTTGAATAATTTTCTCCTTCTTCACCTTCTTGCTTGAGCAGGCTACTAATTAATCTTAATTTGTAGTAGGGTTTAATAATTTCTTACCAAGTGTGTGCTTGTTATTATGCATCCAAACCTTGAATACATGTCTTTTGATGCCAATCTCATTACACAATTGCTGCACAACTCCCTCATCTTGCCTTTGAATCTTCCACCCTAATTTCTCAGCCAGTGTCAGCATTTTGTCCTTGTGTTCTTGGCTGAATTTTGTCCGAAATCTCTTCTTTAATAATGTCCCATTAATGTTGGTATTAGGGTTACACATGTCTAATTCTTGATCCTCTCTGTATCCGCCACCTGTTTGATTTTGAGAAGCGCAGAAATCAAACAAGTCTTTAAAATGTGATATTTGTAATCTTAAAAATAAAACATATTATAACAGGTAAATATGATTAATTTAATAATATAAAAATTAATAATAATAATAATAATAATAATAATAATAATAATATATAACTTAAACTCTGATGAAGACTCTTTAATCATCAAGACACGTAAAAATTCTGTAGAAGGATTTTAAAATAGTTTACATATATATTAACTTTCAGATTTAAATTATATACGCGGTTAGTTTCGGAAAAATGTTCATAATATACTTTAATGAGTATTATAACTACTTTTGTGAAGTTGTTAATTACTGTTTATCATAAAGATTGTGTATAATTACTTTATAAATGACAATGTTTTGTAAATATTTTCAACATATGTACAGAAAATAAACTCTTAATTTTGGCTCATTAGTTTTGAAACTCATAACTAATTTAGGGGTCATATGTTTTGATTCCAAAATCTAAATAATACTTAGCGATTGTTCCAAATACTTATTCGTTATTTATCAAATTTGCAGTCATTTCAACTTTAAATAGTAGGCATTTGGCCGTGTAATCTGAAATTCAAATTTGAAATATTATTTTGGCATAAGTCTTTTGTTTATGATAGTTGAACAGCATTTCAACTTCAATTTTAAATCCAACAATAACAAACAACAGTGTAATTTTGCAGGATGAGTCTTGAAAGGGTGATATATACGTAATGTTACTCATTATGTGAAAGTAGAGAGACTGTTTTCAATATTACCTCGACTCAAATAAAAGATACCAAACTCAAGTATAGAAAAAAAACATGTAGTAGTAAAAAATCATGCTTAACGTAAAAGAAAAGAAAAATAGCAAAACGACAAACAAGACTTTGAAATAAGTCTTTTTTTTTTTTTTTAATGTTGAAACACAACTTCAATTTTTAAATATCTTTTTCAACTTTTATATTAACTTTTTTTTTTTCCTTCAAATTTCAACGAAATCATGTCCAAAATGCATGCTTTACTTCAACAACAACAACAGGATAATCCTACAAAGTGAAGTTTGAAAAGGGTAGAGTGTACACAAATCTTATCTCCAGAAGTTGACGGCAATGCTAAAGGTCTCTGCCGCGGCATAATATGGTTAAAGTACCCACATGGTGGTACTGGAGTGGTTCTATAGTAAGATGCATAATGTTGATTTTGCATTTCTTTCCGGTGGAAATTACGGTGGCAGTTACAGGAAGCACATTTGAGGCTGTCGACAATACCATCTTCTCCGGCAGCCATGAATTCACCACAGCCATCAACGGCATAGCCGCCTATACCAACGGCGTGGTTTTTGAGACACTCTTTGTACTTTGGCTCCGGCTCCGGCTTCGGCTTCGCATTCATCTGCAGAGGCGTGTGGATTATTAATTCGCCGGCGTAATTGTGAGTTGAGTTGAAATTTTTTATTAACTCCTCCTCTTCAGCATGCTTTTCGTGATTTTCGAACTACATGTTTTTTTGGGCTACGAGTTCGGCTAAATTCAGTAGCTAATTAATCACATAATATTTGGTTGAGGTTGAAAAGAATATTTAAAGTTAAAAGTTGAATAGCTTATAAGTTTGTCATGATTCTCAATATATATTCGTTTATTTATTTATTTTTTTTTGTTTTATTTTATGTGATATGGCTATACTTCATGCGTTTTAATTTGTTAAAAAAGATTTTTGAACTTTTTGATTTTGAGCCAAAGATAAATAGAATATATCAAAATATTTTCTAATTTTATGGTCTGAAACATGTTCTGTGAAGTTAGAATTAAAGAATTATCAAAAAAATAATATTTTTTTAAACAGATTAAAAAAAAATATAAATAAATTGAAATAGAGCGAGTAAATTTCAAAAATCAACCTCAAAGTAGAGGTCTGTATTGTACTGGTTGGTATTAAAAATCAATCAATGAAGGACGGTATAACCTTTTTTAGTAGGCTATATAAATTGGTGTATGACTTTGATTTTTTTATTTATACTCTTCAAATGGGCGATCAGTTTCTTTTAGTGATTTTTTTTTTTTCAAAAATTGACCTTAGGAGGTCAAAATATTGCAACTTTTTTTAGAAAGACAAATCGACCTCCGAGGTCGGTTGTTAATTTGAAAATAATTTTACTTTTAAAAAAATCAACCGAGCTTGACCAGTTTGCACTTTCCCGAAATCTGATGCTAAAAAAACAAACCTTCAGAGGTCAAGTTCGCCAAAAAATACAAAAGAATATTTTGGCTAAACTTGATCACTGGGGGTCGGTTTTTTCAATTAATTTTTTGGGTAGGTTTTGTCGTCTGTTGGGAGATGCACTGATCGTGTCTATATAATACTTTTTATGTAGTTTTAAAATATATTTGTATTATATTTTTAAAAAATTAAAAATTTTATATTTGAAGTCACATAAAAAGTATGATAATTTAACCTTCATATTCTGAACAGTGTTACATTAAATAAGACGAATGGAATAAAAATTAGCACGGAAAATACTTTATTTAAAATACTCTTTAAACAAAACTTTTCATATATTTTACTAGTACTACTGGGTTTTTTTTTGGTGCAAGTACCACTGGCTTACTACAATGCTTAACTTCTATATTTACAAATATCAATGGTCAAAATCGTACGTATTAAGAAAATATCAAGTGCCAGTATATTATTTATAGCTTATAACATGACATTAATTTTTTAGTATAAATTTGACGATGACGTATATATTAGAAGTACATAACATAACATAAACCTAAATTGTTACTAATACTCATATTAGAGAAAATAACAGAAGTTGTAAAAAGGTTATTTATTTCTCAACTAATAAACGAATATGTAAGTCAAAGCACAAGTTCGTACAAGGTACCACACCGGCTACTATGAAATGCCCGTTTTCCCATGCATTTCCCTATTTTCTGCGCTCATCTTTTGGACATGGTTGATCATTTAAAAAAAAATAAATGATATTTGAAGTTAAGTTAAAAAAAAATAAATTTGAATATATTGTATTTGGATATATAAAAAAATTTGAAATTTTATGAGTAAGATTTTTTAGAAACTTTAAAAACCTCCTAAATACCCACAAGACCTGTTTCTTAAACTTCAAATTATATATTTCTAAGTTTAGTTGAAAACTTGAAATAATAGGCTAGATTGATAAAGCAACATAAATAATCATAAAATATTATTTCAAATATTTTAAACAAGCCAAGATTTGTCAGAGGCGTACCAGAAATTGAAGGCAGCGGGACACCATTCGTTTGGTACAACGGATATTCTATGTTTTTAGCTGTTCCCCTTCCATATTGGATGGTTAATCCCATAATTTTAATGTAAAGATTAGCTAATTCCTAAAATCAAATATTTGATAAATCTATTTTAATTTCTGAAAGAGTTGGTTTTGGTTTCTTTGTGGGGTCAAATCCATGTAGAAGAAAATTTCATGTGCCAATTTACTTGGCTAGAAAATGAACTTGGAGAGCAAGCAAAATTTGTGGAGGGCAAATTTTCTATTTATTTTTTCTTTTCTTATTTTGTGCTTGGAGCCCAATTTTGGCCATCTATAAAAGGATGGTCATTCTTCATTGTTGAAACCATCCTAAAATTCATAGCAAAATACATTGTAAGAGTAATCAATTCTCTTAGGTGTATTTGAGATCTCTCCCCTTTCTTTGTTAATATATAAAGGCAGTTGTTCGCCGGTGGACATAAGATCATTCGATTCTGAACCACGTTAAATCTTGTGTTCTTTCTCTTATTCTTTATTTCACGTTTCCGCTAACAATTGGTATCAGAGCCAAGGTTCTGTCTGGGTATACTCTGTGGTTGCAGCACAGTCTGAACTTTCACATCAGAAAAGAATTACTTTGGTTCTCTGTATTTCCAAATACTATCTGTAGTAGAAGAAGAAGAACAAGTAACGATGAGTTCCATGAAATTTGAAATTGATAGATTTAGTGGGCGCAACAACTTCAATTTCTGAAAGATCCAGATGATGGCGTTACTGCGAAAGGAAGGTTTAATCCATGCTATTGACGAAAAGTACCCTGATGGTACATCGGATTTCGACAATGAGAAGATTGAAGGCGATGCATTGAGAGTCATCCAACTGTCCGTTGCACTTAACGCGCTCTGTGAAGTGAGTACAGGTACCGTCGAGACGACCAAACAGTTATGGGACAAGCTGCAAGGGCTTTACCAGGACTGGTCGGTGACAACAAGGATGTTGTTACAACGGCGTCTTCACACATTTAAGATGGAGTCAGGTACTTTGTTGCAAGACCATCTAGATGCGTTCAATAAACTTGTCATGGACTTACAGACTGCCGGAATTAAAAAGAATGAGGAGACACTAGCATGTGTTTTGCTATTTTCATTGACTTCAAAATATCGTGATATTGAGAATTCAATGATATATAGCAAGGAGTCTATCACTCTTGAGCAAGTGCAACAAGCACTTAACTCTTGTGATGTGCGGAGGCATTTTGAAGGACACAAAGATGATGAAGCTAGTGAGCTTTTTGTGAGAGGTCGTACTAGCCAATACGGAAGGAGCAAATCAAAGCACAGATTGAAGTATCGTGTGAACAAGAAAAATGCGGAATGTTGGGGCTGTCACAAAAAGGGACACTTTGAACGAGATTGCCCAACGTCAAAGTCCAAAGAAAAGGCGAGTGTATCCATTGTTGAACAGATTCATGATTTTGATAATGACTATGTACTTACAACATCATGCAATAGTGGAGTCTATGGCAATAAATAGGTGCTAGACTTTGGTTGTACTTTGCATATGTCATTCCGAAGAGATTGGTTCAACAACTATGAGAAAAGTGGAGGAACCATAGTAATGGGCAATAATGCAACTTGTAAAATAGTTGGCATTGGCCCAGTTCGGGTTCGCTGCCATGATGGAATCGTGAGGACTATTACTGAAGTCTGTCATGTTCTTGATCTGAAGAAGAATTTGATCTCCCTGGATACTCTGGATAAATAAGGCTATAAGTACACGAGCGAAGGAGGAACTATGAAGGTGACTAAAGGTTCTTTAGTCATGCTGAAGGCCAAGCTGGAGGGTGGACTTTATACACTGACAGGAAGCACCATTGTTGGCTCTGTTAATGCATCTACAATGCATTTATCAAATGATGACAAGGCAAGATTATTGCACATGAGACTAGGTCATATGAGCGCACGAGGATTGGAGATGTTGAGCAACCGAAACCTTTTGAATGGTAAGAAGATCTGCACATTTGAATTTTGTGAGCACTGCATCCTAGGGAAGTAGAAGAAGGTCAGCTTCAGCACTGGCAAGTACAATATGAGAGGGGTTCTAGACTACATCCATTCAGATTTATGGGATTCCTCTAAAGTTCCATTGAAGGGTTAAAAGATGTATCTTCTCACATTTATTGATGATTTTTCATAAAAGGTTTGGGTGAATTTCTTGAAGGCAAAAAGTGATGCTTTTGAAGCATTTAAGGAGTGGACGATATTGGTTGAGAATCAAATGGAGTAGAAAATCAAGTATCTTCGCACAGACAATGGCTTAGAGTTTTGCAGTGAAAAGTTTAATAATTTCTGCAAGGTTCATGGAATCTCAAGACATAAGACGATCAGGCACACCCCACAACAAAATGGAGTTGCCAAGAGGATGAACAAAACTCTTCTTGAAAAGGCTCTTTGTATGCTCCTACAAGCCAAAATGTCCAAAGTGTTTTGGGCTGAAGCAGTTCACACTGCTTCTCATATTGTCAATCAATCTCCAGTATCAGGGATTGACTTTAAGACTCCGAATAAGGTATGGTCAGGTGAACCCTTTAACTATTCATACTTGCGAGTATTTGGGTGTCCATCTTATTATTAGGTTAATGAAGAAAAGCTTGAACCAAGGGATAGGAAGGCCATATTCATAGGGTATGTGGATGGAGTAAAAGGGTACAAACTTTGGTGTTTGTCTTTACTTAAATTTGTAGTTAGTAGAGATGTTACCTTTGATGAATCCTCTATACTTGATCCTTGTAAAGTTTCTGTGGAGTTATCAGAAAATGAGAACAATGAGCAGGTGGAGCTACCGATGGAGCTTACTAAGGAGAAGGATCAAGAGACTCAAGTTGATGAGTAAAAAGATGCAGATCTTGAAGAACTTGCTGTCAATGAACCATACACAATTGCGAAGGGAAGGAAAAAAAGGCAGATACAGAAATCGAAAGGCCTTATAGAGCAAGAAAATTTAATTACATATGAGTTCGTAGCTGCAGAAGAAGAGATTAAGGATCTTGAGCCCTCTTCGTATATTGAAGCAACTTCTTGCAAAGATGTTGCACAATGGTGGTTAGCCATGACAGAAGAGATGGAGTCTCTTCATAAGAATCAGACATGGGTCTTAGTTGAAAGGCCAAAGGGGAAAAGGACAGTTGGATGCAAATGGGTCTATAGAAAGAAAGAGCGAATTCCAGAAGTAGAAGATGCTAGGTTCAAGGCGAGATTGGTTGCAAAGGGTTTCAATTAAAAGGAGGGAATTGACTATAATGAAATTTTCTCTCCGGTTGTGAAGCATAGCTCAATTCGCGTGCTACTAGCATTGGTTGCCCAATTTGACTTAGAGCTTCAACAACTTGATGTCAAAACTACTTTCTTGCATGGTGATATAGAAGAGACAATCTATATGGATCATACTGAAGGTTTCCTAGCTGAGGAAAAAGAAGAACATGTATGCCAACTGAAGAAGTCTTTGTATGGTTTGAAGCAATCCCTTAGAGAAGAGGTTTGATGCATTCATGACTACACATGGATTCTCAAGGAGTGCATTTGATAGCTGTGTGTATCACAAGAAGATGTCTGATAACTCAATGATTTATTTACTGTTGTATGTTGATGATATGCTTATTGCTGCTAACAACATCACAGAGACAAATGCTTTGAAGAAACTGTTGAGCAAGGAATTTGACATAAAGGATTTGGGAGCTGCAAAGAAAATCCTTGGAATGGAGATTTCAAGAGAAGACGGTGTTGTACATCTTTCTCAGAATATGTACATCGAAAAGGTTCTTGAGAGATTCAATATGCATATAAGCAAGCCTATAAGTACACCGTTAGCTCCTCATTTTAAACTTTCAGAGTTACAAATACCTCAGTCTGAGGATGAAGTGGAGCATATGTCAAAGGTTCCTTATGCTAGCGCAGTTGGTAGCATTATGTATGCTATGGTATGCACACGTCCAGATATTGCTCAATCTATAAGTGTGGTAAGTAGGTACATGGCCAACCCAGGAAAGAGGCATTGGGAAGCTGTCAAGTGGATATTGAGATATCTCAAAGGAGCTTTTAATGTTGGCCTAACCTTTCATAAAGGTGAAGGTATTTCACTTCTCGGTTATGTCGATTCTGACTATGCAGGGGATCTTGAAGGAGGTCCACAACTGATACATCTTTACTCTCGTTGGCAGTGCCATTAGTTGGAAATCGACTTTACAGTCGATTGTCGCTCTGTCTACAACAGAGACAGAATATATGGCAGCAACGGAGGCAGTAAAAAAAGCTATCTGGTTGAAAGGTTTGGTGGCAGAATTAAGTTTGGTTCAGCTGGAATCAACTCTAAGATGTGATAGTCAAAGTGCTATTCATTTGATTAAAAATCAAAGATTTCATGAGCTCACCAAACACATAGATGTCAGATTCCATTTCATTTGAGATGTTGTTGAAGAGGAAACTATCAAGGTCGTGAAGGCTATTACTGACGATAATGCTGCAGACATATTGACCAAGATAGTCTCGCTCACCAAGTTTGCACACTGCAAGGACTTGGTGGGGGTATGCATCAACTGATGCAACTATGGGAGAACAACTGCTAGGTAGAGCTAGTATGTTCAACAAAGATTTGATTCTTCTTGTTTCTTACAACGGGGTTGCCCAGTAAGCTTAGAAGTTTTGGCCGAAGTTGTTCATACGAATGCTCGAAACGCAAACCAAGGTGGAGATTGAGAGAGTTGGTTTTAGTTTCTTTGTGGGGTCAAACCCATGTAGAAGAAAATTCCATGTGCCAATTTACTTGGCCAGGAAATGAACTTGGAGAGCAAGCAAAATTTGTGGAGGACAAATTTTCTATTTATTTTTCCTTTTCTTATTTTGTGCTTGGAGCTCAAGTTTGGCCATCTATAAAAGGATGACCATTCTTCATTGTTGAAACCATCCTAAAATTCATAGCAAAATACATTGTAAGAGTAGAGAGTTGAGAAACAATTTCTTAGGTGTATTTGGGATCTCTCCCCTTTCTTTGTTAATATATAAAGGCAGTTGTTCTCTGGTGGACGTAGGATCATTCGGATCTGAACCACGTTAAATCTTGTGTTCTTTCTCTTGTTCTTTATTTCACGTTTCCGCTAACAATTTCTATACCAGAATTTTCACTTTATCACGTGAACTAAACGACTTATCATATTGTTAGAGTTAGGAATAGATCTTGGGATATCTAACATGAGCGACAGACACGATTAGTTCTCCCTAACTAGAGTAATAAATGTTTATAAATATTAAATTTTGAACTCAATTATTATTATATATAAGTTTAAAATTGTCATATGAACTCATAAACTTCAAAATTTTAATCCTCATTTTTTACTATTACAATGAGGATCTATCAAAAATAGTCCCTCTATATCATACAAGATAGGGACAAAGTTTGCTTACAATATCCCACCCTTTTCAAATGTCACTTGTGAGATCACTACTCTTGAGTGGAGGCTCTATTGGAAATAGCTATATACCTCATACAAGGTAGAAATAAGCTTAGGTACAACACCCACTCTCCTCATACTACAATTATGAAATCACGCTGAATATGTTATTGATTGCTCTGGTACTGAATAGTACTGACGAGGTTCATGTGATGCCTTTAAAACATAGCCAAAAAGGCAAAAACTATGACAAGTCGTTAATTGCTTCCCAACTGACTACTGTGTATTCTTGTCATCTGCAAGGAAACCAATTATACAAAGAGAGAGCCCCAGCTCCAGCATAAATTTTTGTTCTTATTGGTACAACACAAACAAATAATGCATGCAGACAGATTAAAAAAAACAACAACAATTTTGCTTTACTTTTGTTATATATATGTCCTCAGCTACTTCTCTAGCACACGTTACCCTCTCAAATTACTCCAAAATTGTCCATATTATGTTCCTTTTTTCATCATTAATTATAACTGCTAATTAGCCAAGTGCCATTCTTGATCATGACTTTTTTTTTCTAATTAACTATATATTCAGCTTTTTGTAACAGTGAGTGATGAGTTTACTTTGTTTTTCTCTTTTGCGGTCCGGCCTATCTCGAATCCCATATATAGTGAAAGCTTTAGTGCAGCAATCCATCTTTTTTTTCTTTCTTTTTTTGTCTGTGTGTTTGATTGTTATTTGTTATAAGATTTAGAATGAGAAGAGTGGAACCAATGTCCAAGTCTTATTTCGCATAAGAGCTAAAAATTCTGTCTGCATAGCATGGTGCCGTTCAGGAAATTTGGAGGCTTGATGATAGGTTGTAGGTTCTGGAATGTGAGAAGGATCAGGAGGAAGAGAATGTCGAGATATTACAAGAGCTTTTGGTTTTAAGGAATTAGTTTTACTTCGAACAACCATGTGATGACGAGAGGTGTCGGAGGGGCGAAAATAGTAAGGAGTTGTGGTTGGGTAAGAGGAACCAGTGGATGGTAGAAGATGTTCAGGTGGGCCAGTAGATGATATATTCTCTGTTTGTGGAGGATTCGGAGGGGGTACAGTAGAGGGTATGTGGGTATGATTATTATGCACAGATGAGGGGATAGGTGATTCAATTGGAGGACTTGAGAATGACCTTGACACGAGAGGGTGTGCGAGAGAATGTGAATGCACTGGATGTGGAGTGGCTTGATCGAGTAAAGAAAAGGAAGAGTTGCTAACATGTGACGAGGAGGACGATTTTGTGATCGGTAACATGGAGGAATACGGGAAAGTATTTTCATCAAAGACAACATGGCGAGTAATATAAATACGAGAGGACGCGACATGATAACAAAGGTAACCTTTGTGACGAGAACTATACCTTATAAAGACACAAGGAAGAGACTGAAAATCAACTTTATGATGATTGTAGGGTCGAAGAAAAGGATAACAAAGGCAACCGAAAGTTTTGAGAAAACCATAATCAGGAGAACTTTTGTACAATAATTGATATGGTGATTTAAAGGACAAAGAAGAAGATATTGTAATATTAGATAAGTACGTAGCTGTGAGAAATTCATGCTCCCAAAATTGAAATGGAAGAGAAGCATGGGAAAGAAGAGCGAGTCCTTTTTCAATTATAATTCGATTCCGGCGTTCCGATGCACCATTTTGTTGAGGTGTATAAGGACAAGAAATACGATGATGAATACCTTGATTTTGTAAAAAGGAGGATACATTTCGGTACTCACCTCCCCAATTAGTTTGAACAGATTTTATTTTAGTTGTAAACTGAGTTTCAACGGCAGACTTAAATTGAGTGAAAAATTGAAAGACTTGCGATTTATGTGACATAGAATATATCCAAATAAATTTGGTGCAATCATCAATGAATAAAACAAAGTAGGAGGATCCATTGATAGAAGGAATGGGGGAAGGTCCCCAAACATCAGAATAAATTAATTGAAAAGGACTACTGCCAGAAACATGGGAATGGGAAAAGGGTAAGCGTCGACTCTTGCCTAGTTGACAAGGTTCGCAAACATTAGGAAAATCAAAACGAGAAGTAGGTAGCCTAAAATGAGACACAAGACGCCGAAGAAGATCTTTATTTGGATGAGCCAGTCGATGGTGCCAAACAACAAGAGATGTGCGTTCACCAAGAAATACTGAAGGTGGGGAAGACCGAGAAGGATGCGATGAAGGTTGAAGACGGTACAGGTCATCATCAAGTGTTCCTCGAAGCAGTTTCCTGCCCTGCAAATCCTTCACATAGAAATCATAAAGATGAAATTCCATATAGACATTATTATCACGAGTTAGTTTGAAACACTAAGTAAATTCTTGGAAATTTTTAGGACATGGAGAATATATTTCAGATGAATGGGCCGTGTGCGTGTAGACAAAATTGATGAGCCAATGTGCGAAATAGGAATTTTTATACCATTACCAACCGCTAAACCATCATTGCTGGTGTAAGGCTGTAAGGAGAGGTTAGCCATGTATGAAGTCACATGATGTGTAGCACCCGAATCAAAGTACCAAGCAGGATCAACAATAGCCGAAGGAGAAGCAAGATGTGCTTGTTTGGGAGTTGACCGGGATGGTAGTGTCCTTGTTGGTGGATAATCTTTGTCGTTGGAGCAATGGTAGCAATTACGAGCATCATAATTAGTTTTACCACATATTTTACATGGCACACGACGCTTAGACCGGTGATTATTGAACCGAGAGAGTGAGGAATGGGAATATTGTTGAGGTACCATAGATTGAGCATGACTATGAGAATTGTGGGCAAGAAAGTTAGAGAATGGGGGCGGGCCAAGAATAGATGACTGGTTGGTGTTAAGGGGTGGAGTGGGTGGAGGATAAGATGAATTTTGAGTTCAGAGGGGATGAGAAGGAGTAAAGCCAAATTGAGTGTTAATAGCAGTAGAGCGAAGTTCTTCAGCTAAGAGTTCTTCTTCCTGAAGGAGGAGTCCAAACAATTCTTCAGGAGTGATAGGACCAGAACGCATATTAAATGCAGCCTTGAAAGTTCTAAATGAAGAATCAAGGTCATTAAGAACAAATGAGATGAAGTCATCATCTTGTACGATGTACAAGCTTTCTGCTAAAGAGTCCGCAATTGAGCGTTTCTTCTCAAAGTACGTTGTGATGGAAAGATCGCCTTTAGGAAGGTTTTGAAGTTGAGATTTTAATTGATAACTTGAGCACGTGTCTGTAACTGAAACATACGCTCGATTTTAGTCCAATCATCATAGGAAGAGGTGGCTCCAGTTAGGTGACCAAGAAGAGGATCAGAAATTATTTGACGAAGCCAAACAAGAATAAGTAGATCACTGCGTCTCCATTCCTCATAGGCAGGGTTAGAGGTAACTACTGATTGTTCTTGGTTGGTAGAGAAATCTGTAGCAGTAGGGTTAACAGTAATGGTTTTTGGAGGAGTATTAGAGCCAAGAACAAAGGAGTCAAGAGAAAAGGCTTTGAGTATGTCCAAGGTATTTTCTTTCCAAAGACAATAGTTGTTTCTGTCAAGTTTGAGAGAAAGGTTTGGGAGTTGAATAATGGTGGAAGAACTGGACTGTTTTCCTAATGTCAGCAGGTTGCTGGAGTTTTGAGAAGTGGCCATAGGATCGATGGGCAAATCTGATACCATATAAGATTTAGAATGAGAAGAGTTTGACAAAATAAGAGCAGATGTTTTTCTACCGATGTATTCTTGTATATATATAAGCTTTGTACATTTTAAAGATAAATATAAGAGTCCTTATGTAATACCTATTCTAAAGGAAGAGTAATCTTTTTGTTACAAGGATAAGCTACAATAATTTGGATTCAAGATAAGCTCTAATATTTGTTAAGAAAATGAAAGAATTTTGTGAAATGGTTAATTGTGTGACAATCTCTTTAAAGAAGCTTAAACCGTGAAACGATTAGAAAGAATATATATTTATTCACTTAATTTTATTTCAACATGTCTCCTCACGTGCAGACTGATTTTTTTCATCGACCAAGCACATAAAAATTCATATTGATAATGGAAAAATATTTGTTTTGATTGGCCACAAAAAAAATAACTATTTATGGCTACATGCAATTCATGTTAGTGTTATTAAGGGCATGCTCTTTCTATCTGGTTAAGCTTTTGGATGAACACATTTTAACATGCAATGTTATTAGATCAAGTCGAGGTCCTGAGTTCAATTCACTTTACTATTTGTGACTACACACAATTCATATTCAGTATTATTAAGGGTGTAATCTCTCTATCTGTCGTACTTTTTAGATGATCACATTTCAACATGCATGTCATCAGATCAAATAGAGGTCCTGAGCTCAATTCGCACTGTCATCTATTACACGTGATGGGTGTTAGGACCGGTTTCAGGGTAAAGCAACTAAAGCGGCAACCTTAGGCCTGAAAAATAGTTGGGCCCCAAATATTTTGTCATATATAGTATGAATTAGTGAATATGTAGCAAGAGTAACTATTAAAGGAAAAGGCTGATTTACACATTGTTTTTCTTAGGGTATTATTTAAAATTTTATTTTCTAATTTTTAAAGTTGTACAAATATAATCTTTGGAAATTACTCTTTCGGACAACGTTAAATCATCGTCTAATGTTTGCTCATATATTTATAAACTCAAAATATTAGACTGTCCACTAAGATTTGTAATAACTTATAAAATTTTAAGGGATAATTTCAAATATGTACAATAAAGTAATTGGTTTACAAAAAATATAGCCATAATTTTTTTACAAAAAATATACTACCCACAAAATTTTTTTTACAAAAAATAGCCGCATGTATATGTAACGTATATATAATGTATCGATATTGTATAAAAGTTATGTAATGTATTGATATTATATAAATAGTTATTTAATGTATCGATAGTGTATCAATGTGTATCTATATTATATAAATAGTGTATAAATATTTCTCGATATTGTATAAATAGTGTATAAACGTGCATCAGTATAATGTATCGATATTGTATAAACGGTGTATACTCGTATATCAATATTTTATAAAAGTTATGTAATGTATCGACATTGTATAAATGATGTATAAATGTATATCTATATTGTATAAATAATTATTTAATATATCGATACCGATATTTGTTTATTTTTTAGGCACTTCTAACTCACTGGTTTTGAAATTTTAGAAGTTACTTATTGGAGGGTCTCTTCCTTAGCATACTAGTGTGTGGTGTCGTGACCTTCTCTGATTACCTTTGTGTTTACTAGAAAGTTGCAAATATAGCCACAAATCTTTCTCTTTACTCTAATTTTTAATGATAGGAATTGTTTGATATCACTATCTCTAACTACAACATGAATAGCGCACAACAAAAAATACCTTGCAAAATAGATTTTTTGACTTAAATCTGAAAGTCAATAATAACTCTCTTTTGCAGCAACCGGACCAAGTTAAACATACGTACATATCTCAGAAAGCTCTGGGTTGAACGATTAAAATGGAAAAGGTAGGTAGAAGAAGAAGAAGAAGCCATTAATGGCTGAACATTGAAAAACAAGAGTCTAGTGGAGTCTTTCAATCCTGACTAACTCAAAATCTCTTCTAAACAATCCAAAATTTTAGATATGAGCTCCTCTCGATGTTTCGAATCTTTTCGTATATAATTCGCTCGAAACGATTCATATTTGCGGCACGTCAAATTTTCAAATTCGAGCTTTGAAGCTTTAATGGTTGATCGATCATGGAAGAAGAAGAAAGGAAAATTGAAAGCATCAAAGAAAGAAGGAAGAAGAAGTCATTAATGGCTAAAAGCTAAGTAGAAGAAAGAAGAAGAAGAAGAAGCGATATGGTGAATGGCCAATTTCGGTAATTTTTACAAACTTGGGCTATTTTTTTGGAAAAGGAAATGGCCGAGTGGCCAATTTCAATAATTTTCCCAAATTTTAAACTGCGGTCTAACGTTTTCTCATAAGATTTATCGTTTGTCAAAAGAAATATTTAGACCATATAGTCTATAAAATTCTTAAGTTGTAAGAACAATGAAAAAATTATAATCATTTGCGAAACATATATCCCATTTTGGGATAGTTAGTGAAAATTTCTATAGAAAAAGTGAATGTCAATCAAAAGATATTGATTTTTTTTTAATTCAAAACTCAATATACATATTACAAAACTATATTAATTATAAAAGTAATTAATAACTTTACAGCCCTTTTTCATTATTTTGTAATCCTCACCTTATGATACTTCACTTCACTCAAAATGGGTGAAAAATATGTCTTTCATTATGAATTAGCTATACAATATATAGGATTACAAAGATATGAGAAGATATTTACAATCCCCAAGAATATGCAACTGTGATCCTCATGATATTCTAATTGATTTTCAAATCTACTTATAAAAAGAAGGTTATCTAATTTTCCTAACTTATGCTAACACTCCCCCTCAAGATGGAGCATAAATATCACGTATGCCCATCTTGACAAGTGAGTTATTAAATGCTTGTTTGGGTACAACTTTAGTTAGAACATCAGCCAGCTGCTCCAAGGTCTTCACATATGGAACTTCAATTGTTATATCCTCAAACTTCTCATATATGAAATTACGATCAATCTCCACATGTTTAGTACGATCGTGTTGAATTGGGTTTTTTGCGATTTTAATAGCTGACTGATTGTCGCAAAACAACTTCATAGGTTCATTGAGCGAAAAACCAAACATCCCCATAAGCCATTTCAACCACAGTAATTCTTGGATACCTTTAACCATTGCTCTATATTCAGCTTCTGCACTAGACAATGAAACAACCTTCTGTTTTTTTACTCTTCCAAGTAACCAGGAGTTACCTCCAACGAAAGTGAAATACCCAGTTGTTGAGCGTCGTTTTTCTCCTTTTGCACCCCAATCAGAATCACAATAACCCATTATTTTTGTATGATGATTCTTAGAGAACATGAGGCCTCTTCCTGGTGCTGACTTCAAGTATCGCAAGATTCTAACAACTGCATTCATATGAACTTCACTTGGATTATGCATAAAGCGACTTACCACACTGATCACATAAGTAATGTCTGATCGTGTATGTAATAAGTATATCAAGCGTCCCACAAGTCTTTGATATCTCACTTTGTTAGTTGAAACTTGATCAGGAAGTTCCTCTAAGCAATGATTTTGTTCCATCGGAGTATCAATAGGTTGACCTAACATACCCGTCTCTTTTAACAAATCAAGAGCATATTTGCGCTGAGATAAAAATATTCCTTGTTTGGACCTGATAACTTCAATGCCTAAGAAATACTTTAATCCACCTAGATCTTTCATATCAAACTTAGAAGACAAGTAAGTCTTTAATTTAGTCATCTCATCAACATCATCACCTGTAACAATCATGTCATCAACATAGATGATAAGAACAGTTATCTTACCATTTTGTCACTCCAAAAATAAGAAATGATTTGCGTTGCTCTGAGTGTAGCCATATTTCTTCATTGTTAGTCAGAACCTTTCAAAACATGATCTAGGCAATTGTTTCAACCCATACAATGCCTTTTTTAGCTTGCACACCAAATTTGTATTTCCAGAAGTGTTGTAACCAGGAGGTATGCTCATATAAATTTCTTCAGAAAGATCTCCGTGTAAAAATGTGTTCTTCACATCATATTGCTGTAAAGGCCAATCAAGATTAGCTGCTATAGATAATATAACACGAATAGTACTTAGCTTTTCCACAGGTGCAAAAGTCTCCTAGTAATCAACACCATAAGTTTGTGTAAACCCACGAGCAACTAGTCTTGCTTTGAAATAATCAATTGAACCATTCGGCTTGTGTTTCACCAAAAATACTTATTTGTATCGAACAGTTTTCTTCCCTTCTGGTAACGTCACAATATCCCAGATCTGGTTTTTCTCTAGTGCTCGCATCTCTTCAGCCATGGATTCTGCCCATTTAGGATCATTCAATGCTTCTTCAAATCTTATAGGAACTTTAACTGATGACATCTGATGCACAAAGACTTGGATCGAGCTGGGTAAGTGTCCACTAGAAACATAATTGGCAATAGGATATTTGACTTCCTTTGGATTATCAGGAGAATATTTTGTTGGTGCTTTTTCTCGATTGGTCCGATGAGGTAACTGATACCTATTCTTGTTATCATCACTAGAAACCACTAGTGTAGTGTCATCAATTAAATCATTAGTATTAGTTTCCTCAAAATTAACACATACCTCAGGAACCTCATCAGAAGAAACATCATTGGTGGGTACTAAAGGTACTGGAAAGGGGGATTCTTCACTTTCTTATTATACTGCTTGATTAAGAACACCATGGTCCGGAGTTGTTGATCTGAGCCATATATCATCTAAATTTGCACCATTATTGTCAGGTAGAAACAACATCCAGTTCTGCTCTTCAACCTTATTCTCCCTCAGAAGAGAAGAATTGGATATCTCCGGAGAGAAATGCATCTCTGTCTCAGAAAAGGTAACATCCATAGTCACATACAATCTTTTTGTAGGTGGATGATAACATTTGTATCCCTTTTTATGAGGCAAATAACCAACAAAAACACACCGCAAGGTGCATGGATCAAGCTTAGAGTGTTTTTGCTTAGGGAGATAAACAAAAACAACACAATAAAAGTTAGAGAGATTGCACTCTGAAAATAAATTTGGGAATAAGTTCTTAATGTAGCCAAAAGAAGCATGACCAAATCTTCGATGCCACATTTGGTGTTGTTTAGCAGAAGAGGAACCTTGACTGGTTAGAGCAATACCATGACATACATCATCCACATAATAAAACCCCCCTCTTTTAGTACCACACCCAATAATATCCTTGCTGTTGAGGTCCTGAAAAATGCAGAAATGAGGATATATTACTATTAAACAATTTAATTGTTGAGTTACTTGAGACACATATAAGAGATTATTATTGGATAGTGACTGAACATATAAAGTATGCTCTAGAGACAAAAGAGGGAGTCAAAACAATAGTTCTAGCACTTGTAACTGGAGATGATACACCATTTGCATTTGACATATGTGAACAATGTGGTTTACCATGAGCCTGTAGAAGCGATTGATCAAAGGTCATGTGATTAGTTTCTCCGGAGTTAACAACCCATCCTTTGTCCTTATCAGAATCCACACTAATGAGAGTTGATCCAATATTACCTGATGAGTGGCTATGTATATTAGAATCAACAATTTCAGTTGAAACCAAAGTTGTTCCAGTAGTTGGTAGTGAAGTGATATATGAAACCATTGCAGTAGCTTTCCCATCATTTTTATCACCATCCTTTCGATTTCGTTGTTCCCGAGACTTCTTTTCATTTAAACCATCCCACCAATTTGGATAGCCATGCAATTTAAAATAATTTTCAACTGTATATTTGGGATTTCCTCAATGAGTACAACCCTTTTCACCATTGCTACAAGCTTTTGAATGGTTATTTCCCAAAGAAGATTTTACTGCCATAGCCATGCTAGAATCTATATTATTACTCAACATTGTGTTCCTCTGTTGTTCTTTACTACGAGCCATAGCAAAAGCAGATTCTAGAATGGGAAAAAGATTTGTGCGAAGAATATCACTTCAGACATGATCATAGATATCATCCAAACCAGCCAAGAAGCTATACACACGTTCTTCCTTAATTTCCTTCAATCAGGCACGAACAACATCGGGTTGTGTGTAGGAGATAGGCTTACGATGATCTAGTTCTTGAAATATTTTGCGCAGATCTGAAAAATATGATGAAACTATTTTTTTCCCCTTGTTTCATGTGCATTGCTTGACAAGAGATATCATAAATAACTGATCTATCAGCCCCTTCATAATAGGTTTGAGACACAGTATCCCAAATACTCTTGGCCATCGGAAGACGAACAAATAAACTCATAATGTCGGGTTCCATGGCGCCGACGAGCCAACTTTTGACAATAGTATTATCCATACTCCATTTTTCATACATGGTATTATTAGTGGGAGGTTCTTTAATTGTTCCTGATAAACATACCAATTTTCCACGAGACCAAAGAGAATAATTTTTGCCATTGAGTTTCACACCGAAAGGAATGGCTATAGGTTCTAGAACAGTGTTTGTATTTTTAGAG
This sequence comes from Capsicum rhomboideum, assembly GCA_031232105.1. Lineage (NCBI taxonomy): Eukaryota > Viridiplantae > Streptophyta > Magnoliopsida > Solanales > Solanaceae > Capsicum > Capsicum rhomboideum. Next base: position 159,141,275 of record CP124714.1, read on the forward strand.
GAGTCACCCATGGTAGAATAGATTTAGAATAAAGAAAGGAGAATAATCAGAGAAGTAATGTTTTGCTCTGATACCAACTCAAAATGGGTGAAAAGTATGTCGTTCATTATGAATTAGCTATACAATATATAGGATTACAAAAATATGGGAAGATATTGACAATCCCCAAGAATATGCTACTATGATCCTCATGATATTCTAATTGATTTACAAATCTACTTATAAAAAAAAGGTTATCTAATTTTCTTAACTTATGCTAACAATGTCGTCATACTTACAAATCAATTTCTCATTATTTTGGGTCTGGACTCTAGAGTGAAGGTGTAGTCTCTTGCTCGAGAGGGTAAGAAGGCAAGGTCAGACCACTAAGTGATGAAACTTTGCAAACAAAGGCAACGAGGAGCGCTAGCCAAAACTGGACAATGGGTAAGTGTCCACAAACATTCCGATATATATCTAAGAAGGATTCGCTCATCATAGCACTAAAGAATAAGCTATAAATTAAAATAAATATCATTTTCATTAAATAACTTGAAGTCTTTTCTTAAGGTTTGACTTTAAGCCACATGATTTGTTAAGCCACCCCGAAAGAGGTGTATTAAGACACTGTCAAGAAAATGGAAGTGTGTTCCATTTAATAACTTAGATGGCCATACAACTTTACATTCACTACAATTTCACCTGAGGTTACTAACTAATGCTTATAATAGAGACTTACCTATATTATAGTTACACTATAAATCTTATTGATAAGTAACAGAAGGACCTATAATCTCTAAGCTACTCTCTTAATCACCTAATCCTAAAAGTAGTTAAGTTAGTTATAGATCACATAGTTAGTTAAGTTAGTTAAGATCACGTAATCATGATAGATCACCTAGTGTTAAGTTGTTAGGAGTCGGTTACCATTAGCTGATTCGATGAATCACTCTCACTACTATATGTATATATATCACATTGTATATACCAATTCAATAGAATGAATAATACAACTTAATCTATATTCTACTCTACTGTCTTCTCTCTTCTTCTTCTTCAGCTTTCTCTTTCTCTTTTCAACTGTCTACGTCTTCTTCATATTACTTGAGTTCATAATGATGAACTCATGATATTCATCATGGTATTAGAGCAACACTGAAGCAATTCAGTGATTCTTTCGATGAAATAGAATAGGGATTACTCGTAAATCTTGAACTCTAATTAGAGAATAGTCAAGATCAGTACAATTGTTTCTTATCAAATACATTCTTCTAAAAATTTCCTCTATTTTGAGTGATTCTGATTGATCAACTATGGCGACTGGAAGTGAAAATACAAGAAATACTGGTGATCTTAGATCGTATCCATCCTCCGGCAATGGTGGACAAGGAAGTCAAGCAACAATCGATCACATCACCCCTTGTTCTTGGCTTCTATTGATGTAAGTGGTATTACTGTGATTTCTTTCCAATTGAAGGGTGTCACACCCCTTTTTTACCAAAAATTCTATTTTAAAGTTCAAAAAGGTTTTCAATTATTGAAAGTGACTAAAAAAGATATCTTTCGAAAAGGATTTGATTAAAACTCAGAGTCACCACTTGACATTGGGTTGGTGTACCAAGTCACCGTAAAAAGTAACTTTTCAAAACTATTGACTCTCAAAACTGGTCAGCAAATAGAGATTCTAGTTAAGGAATTTTGTTGATCGAGGGGAAGGTGTGAGGCACCCCTTGATACACTGATTTTAGCATGGTCACTTCGTTGACTCATATCAGCTAAATTGATACTATAAATAAATAAACTCACAGAAACACACAAAGCAGACAAATAAACAAAGAGTTCAAAATGAAAATAAAGTCCAGTTCGATTATACAATGCAAAAGGAAAGGAAGAGTACGAAAAAGTAAACTTGTACTAGTCAATCCTAACCTAAAACCATGCTTCACCCGAATTACTAGGCCTTGATCATGGAGTGCCTCCAAATACATAGTTTCTTGGGGCATTCACCAGCAAATGAATATATTTTGAGTCAAAATGATAAAATAAACACGCAAGCAAAGCGATTCAAATACAAACCAGTATCAAATTCTATGTTTGCCTACACAACCTCGACCTAAACATGTTACTATCGATTGCAAATAGATTCAAATTAATTACAAGAGTAAATTAAACAACCGATTAGTAACAACCTTTATCAATTCAGAATCCCTACCCCCAATTTCAATTCTAATCCAAATTACCCATTCACATTTTATTACAAATCCATTGTTTATATACCAATTTTGAAAGAAATAAACACTAATATCAATTATTCATGTCAAATTTCCGGATTGATTCAACATTCAAAGCATATCAAAACAACAAGTATCAAACATACAAAATATTCAACCCAAAGAGAATTTTATATTAAGATGAGAGTGGGAGTGTGGGACCTCTTGAAGCAACCTTTAAACTGCAAGAATTACTAATCGACGGAATCGCGATGATGACCATGGAACCTCAATCGAAACCTCAAACTCGAAACCCTATACCCCCCTCTGTTTTCTTCTTAAATATGAACCAAACTTCTTTTAAATTGACTCGAGATGAGTTAAAATTAGGAGTTTTATGAGATGAGACTGGTCAGTGCATTTGATACTGTTGTCAGATGTTTTTGTTGTTGATAGATGGAGGGACTGGTTCGCCTGTAAATGGGATCAGCCGAAACAACAAAGTTTCAACGATGAAGGTGATGATGGAGAAGGAGGGTCGTTAATAGTGGTTTGGGAGGGATTCTTCCAGTAAGACAGACGGGGGTTTGTTTTATTGGATTAATGGATAAAGGGAGTTGGGTTTATCGGTGATGGAAGGAGTTCACCGAATTTCGCCGGCGATGGTGGTGGTCGAGCCGATGGATTCCCCTCTGTTTTTTCATTTTTCTTCCTTTGTGTGTTAGTGTTGCTGGTGTGTTATTCTGATGTTCTGATGGATCTCCAAATGTGTGTTAATGGTGGTCTCTCGTTCTTCTTGTTTTTGGTTTTTGGTTAATGGAGGAAAGGAAAAATTTAAGGGAGGAAGATCATGATCGTATGTTATTGGGGTTGTAGATGTGTAGTCTATCTTGTTGTTGTTTCCCCATGAGTTGTGAGGTGGTGTTAATGGTTTTACTGTGGTGGTGGTGATGGAGAGGAATTTCTGGTTGTTAACTGAGGGATTTTTGTATGTTCATCATGAAAAAATGAAGGGGAGGTGTGTATGTTGTATTGTTGTTGTTGGTTTTTTTCCTTTTTGGTGTTCATGGTGTAAGGTGTGAATATTATTGTGCAGGTGAGGAGAAAAACATGAGTTGAGAGGGTTGTGTGTGTGAGGCAGAGAGTGGGGTGGTACAGGGTAGGTGGGGTAGGACACTTGTCTAATCTAGATTGGGGAAGGAAGCTTCTAAGAAGTTAGGGGAGAGGGGTTATTTATTCGGTGTGGGTAAGTCTATGTTAGTATGGTGAGGTAGAGAATAAGATTAGTTTATTTATTTCTTTGGCTTAGGCAAAGACTCATGTAATGAGAGTGTATTTTGATTAGGGTATGCGTGCGGGTACTACATCGTAGCAAATCTTGGTGGGCAAGACAAAAATAAAAAAAAATCAAAATTGAAGATTATTTTTTGGATCAAAGAAATCACACCAAGTGGCATCATTTGATTTGTCACTATTTTTGAATTTTTGGATTTTCATATAAAGAGAAGGCTAACTAAAACTAACACAATAAAGTGAAGTATGAAGCTTGGAGAGGGTCAAAAATTACGTGTCTACATCTTGCCCCTTTTTGGGTTGGAACATGAAAGTGTTTACAGACAAAAAAGAGTAGACAACGAGATAAATTTTGATCCAACGAATTATTCAAAAGGAGAAAAGGAAGATAGAGTGAGACCAAGCCCTGGTTTTGGACATCCTACCTATCCTGAGTTATAAGGGAATCAAGTCACATGTATTTTGGGGAGGTGGGAAGGAAGAGGGACTATATCGAGGTAGAGCATTGAGTGAGGTATTGTCTAGGTTTTGGTCTGCGGTTCCTGTCATTACATCAAAATGAAAACTAAAAGTTAAAAAGGAAACATTAAATTACAAAATCCTATCTATGCAGCTTCTCTTAAGTCTTGACTTGAGTCTTCACTGCTTTCTCAAGTGATGAAATATCTGCTTTCCTCTTGAATTTGAACTTTGAAAGTAAACTCTTTCGTCATGCAGACTCTTGGTGTTGAAAATGAACTTGAAAGTTGACCTTGTTCTTCAAGCAGGTTCCTTCTACTTCAACCTTTGAAATTAATAATTGATCCTATTTTCCAGGTGAGCCCTTGAGCTTGCAATGAAAGTGATTCCTGTTGTATAGGTGGACTCCTGAAATTGAAATTGAAAGTCTTCACCCTATTCTCAGGGCGAGCTCCTAAGCTTGAAATGAAAGTCTCGATCCTATTCTTCAGGCAGGTTCCTGTGCTTGAGATGGGAGGCTTTACCCTATTTTCCCGGCAGGGTTCCTGAAATTAAAATCAATAGTGAACTAGAACAAAGTTATCTCAAAAGGGTTATGATAAAGAAAATCCCATTTTCCAGGAGGGTCCCAATAATCTCATTTTTCCAAGAAGGCCCTGTTAAATGAAGTCTTTTTTTTTTCAGGCGGGTCCTACTAATCTATTTTTTTTTAGGAAGCTCCTGCTAAACGAAGTCCACTTTTTTCAGGAGGGTCCTACTAATCCTATTTTTTAGAAAGGTCCTATTTAACGAAGTCCCATTTTTTCAGGAGGTCCTGCTAATCCTATTTTTTCAAGAAGTTCCTTTTTAACGAAGTCCCATTTTTTCAGGAGGGTTCTGCTAATCCTATTCTTTTAGAAAGGTCCTGTTAAACTAAGTCCCATTTTTTCAGGAGGGTCCTACTAATCCTTTTTTTTTTTCAGGAAGGTCCGGTTAAACGAAGTCCCATTTTTTAGGAGGGTCCTAATCCTATTTTTTCAGGAAGGTCCTATTAAACCAAGTTTCATTTTTTCAGGAAGGTCCTGCTAATGCTATTATTTCAGGAAGGTCTTGTTAAACGAAGTCCCATTTTTTCAGGAAGGTCCTGTTAAATGAAGTCCCATATTTTCAAAAGGGTCCTGCTAATCCCATTTTTTAGGAGGGTCTTGATAATAATAATAAAATAAAGTTTCAAATAACACAAATAAATTTTTTTCCCTAGTTTACTATCACAATTTTTTTTATGAGTGACAGCCAAATTATAACGATTTACAAAATGCACAATGCAAAGGTGAATCAAGGCTATGACTAAGAAATACGTCTCTTGAGAGTAAATATGAATGACCAAGATTAAGAAGTGCATCTCCTAAGAGTTAGACTGAAGGATTTTGACTAGAAAATGCGTTTTCTAGGAGCAAAAAATTCAAATAGGAAGCGCATATCCCACACATGAAACATGAAAGATCCAGACAAGGAAGTGTGTCTCCTAAGGGTTAAATGGAAGGACTTAACTAGAAAGCGTGTCTTTTAGGAGCAAAGATTTATATTAGGAAGTGCATCTCCTATAAATAAAACCTGAAAGACCTAGACTAGGTAGTGCGTCTCCTAGGTGTACAGTAATAGGAGATGAAATACGTGGAAGCTTAGAAACTCTAAATCTAGGAAAAAGAAATTAAAGATGGAAGAACGACACAAAATGGAAAATAAATAAGAACAATGGCTATATCAAAACCAATAACATCAAATACAAAGTCCAAAAAGTACCAAATCTATAAAAGCAAGACACAAGTAAGGATTTAATAGGCAACCGGGGCTATACAAAAACTAAGACCTCCTATTAAAAAATCTGAACAGGCACCTATACTATTGAGACACCCTCAAGAGTAATGATATCCTCAAGCAAGAAATCCCATCAATATTTCCTAGCAACTATGGCCTTAGCCTCAACTCTCTCAAGAGTTTCACACATCAATTCATCAAATCAAAATAGTCTCCCCCTAAAATGAGCTATTCTCTCTTATTTATTGCCTACACTTGTAATTACAAAAATACCCTTAATGAAATAAGGGTCTTCTTTAGCATGAGGCTTGAATGTCAAGAATAGCCACTTTTTCATTCATAGCCTCTTTCTTGCTTTTTCACCTTTCTTCCTTGTACTTCCACTTAAGCATATTCTTGAGCTTCAATTCTTCATTCCATGATATTGATGAAGCTCGGCTTGCATCATACAAGGTAATGAGTTTTACCATGACTGCAATTACAAAATATGTATCGTAATATTACCTCCTACATTTGTAGAAGTGAGGAATTGCACCCTTTGATATTCAGGCTTTGAAGCCCTTGATTTGAAGGTAACATAAGTTCCTGTTTCACAGAAAGAAAACTTGTGAGTTTAAAAAAATGGTAGTTGGTTTATGACCCTGACTTTGAGGTGATTGATTTAGCACTTGTCAAATTCAGCTTCCTTCAAACTGTTGGCATGTGTCATTGAATAGTTATACCATTGACCCAAACTCAGGAGATTAAGAGGAACTCCGTGTCACGACTCGAAATCCCATTCGGGCCGGACTGGCACCCGAAGCCGATATGGCCCGAGAGAACCAATCTTTGCTCATGAACCTTCGTATGCATATCCTCGTATGAATCTTATTAAATCTTATGCAACTATGCGGAAATTATGAACATGGAAACATATGCTATATATATATTTATGAAACTTGGCCGTTGGGGCCATCACGTCAAAACAGACATTTATCTCTTTCTTCCACATTCATTTACATACCCACATACGTCTACAAAAGCCTCTAACAGAAATACATACACGAACAACCTAAGTTCGGGACAAGACCTGCTTTACATAATATTTACAATACCAAAATCAATGTACAACTTGGACACGGAAAGCCCCGAACCAACTGGAGCTCACCAAAGATCAGTATATGTCCTGCAGCTTACTGGGGAGGCCTACTAGAACCCGTGCCTGCAGCAAGTAAGGTAAATTCCCCAAGAGGGGTCAGTACGAAGAATGTATTGAGTAAGTAAGGCTGTATGAAACTGAATCAGTATATAAGAACTTTTATGAAAAAATAATCACAAGGGACATGCCCATTATGGATAGCCATCAATATATATATTTGGAACTGCGTGCATTACTTTCGATACTTACTTCATTTTTTGTACCTCTTCTTACTTGCTTGCCAGTCATTAGTTATATATTGCCCGGGCCTAACTGATCAGTGGGAAAATAATATCGTCATGCAGATGTTTATGTCACCCCATGGATACACCCATGATGTTGGGATAGTCATCATGAAGGTGTGTTCTTTCACCCCATGGATATCATCATGAAGGTGTTTATTTCACCCCATGGATACACTCATAATATTGGGATCGTCATCATGAAGGTGTTTATTTCACCCCATGGATATATTCACTCACGAAAGATTATTGCATTGAGGATTATGACATTGTTTGGAAGCACACATATACGCATTTCCTTATCCTTCACTTCATGAGATTGATACTTTTGATAATTTTAACATTATTGGAAGCTTTGGAACACAACATTATTGGAACTTGGAATCATGTCTATAAGTATGTTATACATGAATGACCATAGATCAAGAATAAGATATATATGATCAACACTAGATGATAACATGAAATGAGATGCCTTAGGACATTTCGAGAATGAGTAGGTACCATAACAAGGTGTACACTATATGCTACAGAAGGATACGGAAAGAGGAACCTTACATACCTCGTATTCTCAATACGACTATACAATCTTAGATGTGCATACAATGTCCCGCTCCCTCCTTATATTTCACTCTACAACACAAATACATAACGAAATTTACATTAACCACCAACTACCTTTCAAATGCACATAATGTCAATGAGTTACATGTTTGCCTTTAAAATGTCATTTCCCCCTTGACAATACCATTGATAAAAGCATCATACCAATAATTCCACAATATTCCCAACATTGACCAAAATAGTATAAACCATTAGCATGTCACACCAAGTTAATACTTTCCACTCTTCATCACCACAACATCACAATTATTCCATCAAATTACTTCAATACACCTCAAAATAACAAATCGGCCAAAATCCCATAATTTACACTTATATGAAAATAACAAGTTTAATAAGATAATCACACCATACATGTTATTTCATCCATACCATGCTCTTTCATCAAACTCACAAGTCATATTTCAAGTTACAATTCCATGAATTTCACATCTTTCACAAAAACACAAAGTACCATCCAACACTTCCAAGCATAACCAACATGATTTACATACTCTCCCATGCATATAATATATTATTCCATAAGAATAATTACTTACCTAAGCTTGAAAATTGATGAGAAATTTTGGGAAATTTCTAGAGATGTGTAGTGTACTCCTTTGAATAAAATCAGATTTTTTTTCACTTATTTATAGTCCCTCAAGTCTCCTTGACATTAAATTCCATGTACAAGTGGTCAAGGGTGAAGAATGGGTCACTTTTGGCCTAATTGGGCCATATCTTTTGTCTCATTTTTGGGCTTGTATTGAGCCCAATTCAATTAACACAATAATTCTCATGTTTAAATCATTTCATATGCGTTACGATGATATTCCCACTCATGCTATTCATATCCGTAGCCACAATCCCAAAAACAAGTGATTCTAGCCACGTATGGCCTATTTTGACCATAAGGGTAAAACCGTCATTTTGATGCCAAATTCATTCTCGAGTAATTTTATCATACCAATGTAATAATTTACTCATTTCATGTATATACTCGTGGTTGTAGAAGAAACGTGGCAAAAATCGGCTCGGTACGTCCCCGGGCACCCTTGGGACTTAAGAAAATTTCCAACTTTGAAAAGTGGCCAAAACCAGCATGGCATGCCCTTGGGCGCGCTATCTTGCTACCTATGGACTAAAAATTTTAGCCCAGAGCGGCGTGGAACTCCCTCTAGCGCGCCCCACACTTAGTTTTCAAAAAATTCCATTTTTCGACTTTTCTTCGCGGATTTGGTTAGATACTTCAAATTCTATTCTTTAACTTACTTCTTACCATTAATATACTTTGTTTAGAGGTCCTCTTAGCCTCATTTTGAACTCCAGAAATGCTCCACGAAAATCACAAAACACCTCCTACGAAGGGCTAATCACATGTACGAGGCCAAATTTCAATTTTCTTGTCAATAACATTACAAAATACATACGTATGGCTCTCGACACCTAAGTAAACATTATCTAATGTCTTCAAGTAGGGTTGGGAAGGTACGGGGTGTTACATTCTTCCCCCCTTAGGAACATTCGTCCTCGAATGTTAACAATATCGCTTCAATTGCGATAAATACATATCTATATTAGCATACACATGCATAGACACTTAATGCTCATAAATACTTACTTGTTATGACTCCACTCCGCACTTCGAACTTTTTAATCCATTTGAAATAGATAGGGATACTTGGATTTCATCCTTTCTTCAGCTTCCCATGTGATCTCCTCTACTTGTTGATTTCTCCAAAGGACTTTTACGGAAGCTATGTCCTTATTCCACAACCTCTTTACTTGTCGATCTAGGATAGCAATGGGTACCTCTTCATAAGTAAGATCCTCCGTAATTTGAACATGTTCAACGGGAACAATACGAGATGGATCCCCTATGCACTTTCGAAGTATCGAAACATGAAATACTAGATGGACTGAGGAAAGTTCTAGAGGTAGTGCCAACTCATACGCAACTTGCCCAAATCTTCTAATAATTTCATATGGTCCTATGTAACGTGGACTCAATTTCCCTTTCTTTTCGAACCGCATTACCCCTTTCATCGGTGACACCTTTAAAAATACCCAATCACCTATGGCGAATTCAAGCCCTCTTCTTCTAACATCAGCATATGACTTGTGGCGACTTTGGGCTATTTGTAACCACTGTTGGATCACTTTAACTTTCTCCATAGCCTGATGAACAATATCTGGCCCAAGTAAAGCAGTTTCACCCGCTTCAAACCATCCAGTTGGTGATCTACATTTCCTTCCGTACAAGGCTTCATAAGGTGCCATTTTAATACTTGAATGATAGCTATTGTTGTAAGTAAATTCAATAAGAGGCAAATGGTCATCCCAACTGCCTTGAAAATCTAACGTACAAGCTCGTAGCATATCTTCAAGTGTCTGAATAGTACGTTCTACTTGTCCATCAGTCTGAGGATGGAAAGCCGTACTCAAATTCACCTGTGTGCCTAAACTCTGCTGAAAAGATCTCCAAAAGTGCGCTGTGAATTGTGCTCCTCTGTCTGATATAATGGAAAGTGGAATACCATGCAATCATACTATCTCTTTCACATACAACTTCGCATAGTCCTCAGCTATATAGGTGGTCTTGACTGGTAGAAAGTGTGCTGATTTGGTAAGCCTGTCCACTATGACCCATATAGAATCAAATTTCCGCAATGTACGAGGCAAACCTATGATGAAGTCCATATTGATCATATCCCATTTCCAGACCGGAAGATTGATACATTGCATGTAACCTCCCAATTTCTGATGCTCTACTTTCACTTGTTGACAATTTGGGCATTGAGCGACAAATTCTGCAATGTCCTTTTTCATATTTCCCCACCAATACACTGTCTTTAAATCATGGTACATTTTTGTAGCAACCGAATGAATAGAATAGCGCGAGTGATGCGCCTCTGTCATAATTCGTTTCCTCAACTCATCTACATCTGGTACACATAATCTACCTTGGCATTGGATTACCCCTTCTTGTGTAAGATCAAATGCCTTTGTCAAATTCTGCTGTACATTTTCCTTTAGCTGCAATAACATAGAGTCCGTAAACTGCTTCTCTTTTACTTCAGCTATTAAGGAGGATTCCACTGCATTCTGCACAATAGCCCCTTCTTCTGGAGATTCAATAAGGTGAACTCCCAATCTGGATAATTGATGTAGATCTTTGATTATCTCATGCTTTTCAGTCAACTGGCCACTAGTGCTTTCTACTGCCTTGCGGCTCAATGCATCAGCTACTACATTTGTTTTGCCTGGATGATACAGAATATCAATATCATAGTCTTTTAAGAGCTCTAACCACCTTCGTTGCCTCAAATTGAGTTCATTCTGCTTAAAGATATATTGCAAACTCTTGTGATTAGTATAGATATCAACATGAACTCCATACAAATAATGACGCCATATCTTTAATGCAAAAACTACCGCTGCCAATTCAAGATCATGAGTGGGATAATTTTTCTCATGTGGCCGCAACTATCGTGAGGCATATGCTATGACATTACCGTGTTGCATCAATACACATCCGAGGTCAACCCCAGAAGTATCACAATATACTGCATAACCTTCAGTGCTTTCGGGATGTACTAAAACTGGTGTGGAGGTCAATTAATCTTTCAACCTTTGGAAACTTGTCTCACACGCATCATTCCACTGAAATTTTACTGCTTTATGCGTAAGCTTTGTTAACGGTGCAGCAATAAAGAAAAAACCTTCCACAAATCTTTTGTAATAACCTGCCAGTCCCAGAAAACTACGAATCTCTATGGGTGTCGTAGGTCTTGGCTAATTTTCACCGCTTCAATCTTTTGTGTATCAACCTGTATCTCTTCATCTGACACAATGTGGCCCAAGAATGCAACTGATTTTAACCAAAATTCACACTTGGAGAACTTGGCATATAATTGACGTTCACGGAGAATCTGCAACACTTGCCGTAAGTGATTAGCATGATCCTCTAGTGATCTTGAATAAACCAGGATGTCATCTATAAATACCGTGACGAACACGTCCAGGAATGTCTTAAACACCATATTCATCAAATCCATGAACACAGCCGGTGCATTTGTTAGTCCAAATGACATAACTAAAAATTCATAATGGCCATACCGTGTTCGAAAAACTATTTTGGGTACATCTTCTTCTCTAACTCTGACTTGATGGTAACCCAACCTCAAGTTAATCTTTGAAAAACACTTGGCACCCTGTAACTGATCAAACAAATCATCAATTCGAGGGAGGGGATATTTGTTCTTGATCGTTACCTTATTCAATTGCCGATAGTCGATGCACATTATCAACGTGCCATCTTTCTTTCGTACAAATAAGACCGGTGCACCCCACAGAGACATACTCGGCCTAATAAAGCCTTTGTCCAGCAAATCTCTCAACTGCTCCTTTAATTCATGTAGTTCTGTTGGAGCCATTCTATACGGAGGAATAGAAATAGGCTGAATGCTTGGAATTACATCAATGCCAAATTCTACTTCCCGTTCTGGGGTTAAGCCTGGAAGATCTTCTTGAAATACATCCAGAAATTCATTGACCACTGGAACTGACTGGGGAGTTAGTGGTTCCGCTTCAGTATTTTTCACCCGTACTAAATGACATATATAACCCTTGGCAATCATTTTTCTGGCTTTCAAATAGGAAATAAATCTTCCTCGTGGTGCCCCTACATTACCCTGCCATTCAAGAACATTTTCTTGCGGAAATCAAAATTGCACCTTCTTGGCCCGCCAATCTACTGTGGCATAACAAGAGGCCAACCAATCCATTTCCATGATCACATCAAAATCCACCATGTCTAATTTAATGAGGTCGGCCAATGTATCATGACCACACACCGTTACCACACAATTACGATATACTCTCTTTGCAATAATATATTCACCAACCGGTGTAGACACTTCAATTGATTTAATTAATAATTCTGGTGCCTTTGCAAATTTCGCAGCAACCAATGGAGTAACATAGGAAAATGTGGAACCGGGGTCAATCAATGCATATACATTATATGAGAATATGGATAATGTACCTGTGACAACATCAGGGGAAGCCTCGGAATTCTGTCAGTCCACCAAAGCATAAGTGCGATTCTGGACCCCGCTCGTACTGGCTGTTCCTCTGGCACCTCTACCACGTCCAGCAGACAGCACACCTCGGCCTACAGAAGGAACCGATGAAGATGACGCAACAGTCGATCCCGCAGGTCGCACCACACCACCCAAGCCTCTTCGCGGGCAATCTCTCATCATGTGCCCCGCCATACCACACCAATAACATACATTCGTCCCCGCTGGCATTCACCTGAATGAAACCGCCTACAATACTGACATAACGGGTGAAAAGATCCCACTGTTCGTGAACCACGACTTCCGCTGCTTTGCCCGGCTTGATTAAAACCCCTGGACCCTCGAAAGTGAGAGGAAGTGCCTGCCGTGGAATGAGAAAATGAAGGCCTAGGTGGTCTATTAAAACTCCGAGGACTGAACTCTGCTTGGGACGCCATGGACTGTCCCGTAGATCTAGCCCTCTTGGACGACCCTTCTTCAAACCCTTGTGTTCTTCTCCATTGCCTCTGATCTTCCATTTTCTGCGCAAAGGCCTGAATTCTAGCTATGTCCATGTCCCAATTTAGGGCAGAAATAGTGCAGTCTCATACCAAATACGGCTCCAACCTGTCCACATACCGATGTACTTTATCTGTCATTGTGGCCACTACGTTTGGAGCATAACGAACCAAGGAATTAAATTACAGACTGTATTCCCTGACGCTCAGATTCCCTTGACGGAGATTTAAGAACTGATCCGCACGAGCCTTACGGATCTCATAGGGAAGATACTGATCCAGGAATGTCGCTTTAAATTCATCCCACGTTGGTGGGTTTGCACCAATACCACGAGCTTTCTTCCAATCCTCATACCACAATATAGCCTCGCCCTTCAATCTATAGGCTGCGAGCTCAACCGTTTCCACACCGAACACATGCATAACCTCCAAAGCCCTCTGGATTTGATCTATATAATCTTGGGGATCTTCATTCGGGTCTGATCCAGTGAATGTGGGAGGATCTAATTTCAAGAAGTCCTGTGTTCTGCGACTAGCTGCTCTCGCTGCATTATCATCACCCGTCATTGGGCCACCTTGTCCCTGAACCTGTGCAACAACTATTCGAGTCAACATTTAGATTGCATCCTTTAAGTCCTGATCAGTGGTAGTATTTGCTGGTGGATCTACAGGTGCTCCTCTCTTACTCGACTCTTCTGGAACAGAGGGAGTGGAAGAAACTCGTGACACAAATTCATGCTTAGTATCGCCTTGATTAATTTGATCAGGTAGTGGTATACTGGTTTCTTCACCAGCAATTCTATCTATCCTCTTACTTTTTCCTCGACCTCTTCTTGTCATCGGCATTTTTCTTCTATAATATACAAGAACAACAATGTGGATGGTTAGAAACAATCCCACCTATAACTTTGGCTCTAATGCACAATCTAAAAATGAAGAAAATAAACAACATCCTAAATGTCCCGTAGCCTCCTACTTATAAATGTGGTGCACAACACATCGATAAGTAAGACTCTACTCAGACACAGCTTTGTAGACACCCTTAGACCGACCTGCTCTGATGCCACTTTTGTCACGACCTAAAATCCCATTCGGACCGGACTGGCACCCGAAGCCGATATGTCCCGAGAGAACCAATCATTGCTCATGAACCTTCGTATGCATATCCTTGTATGAATCTTATTAAATCTTATGCAACTATGCGGAAAACATAAAAATGGAAACATATGTTATATATATATTTATGAAACTTGGTCATTGGGGCCATCACGTCAAAACAGACATTTATCTCTTTCTTCCACATTCATTTTTACACCCACATACGTCTACAAAAGCCTCTAACATAAATACATACACAACCAACCTAAGTTCGGGACAAGCCCTGCTTTACATAATATTTACAATACCAAAATCAATGTACAACTTGGACACGGAAAGCCCCGAACCAACTGGAGCTCACCAAAGATCAGTATATGTCCTGCAGCTTACTGGGGAGGCCTACTAGAACCCGTGCCTGCAGCAAGTAAGGTAAATTCCCCAAGAGGGGTCAGTACGAAGAATGTATTGAGTATGTAAGGCTGTATGAAACTGAATCAGTATATAAGAACTTTTATGGAAAAATAATCACAAGGGACATGCCCATTATGGATAGCCATCAATATATATATTTGGAACTGCGTGCATTACTTTCGATACTTACTTCATTTTTTGTACCTCTTCTTACTTGCTTGCCAGTCATTAGTTATATATTGCCCGGGCTTAACTGATCAGTGGGAAAATAATATCGTCATGCAGGTGTTTATGTCACCCCATGGATACACCCATGATGTTGGGATAGTCATCATGAAGGTGTGTTCTTTCACCCCATGGATATCATCATGAAGGTGTTTATTTCACCCCATGGATACACTCATAATATTGGGATCGTCATCATGAAGGTGTTTATTTCACCCCATGGATATATTCACTCACGAAAGATTATTACATTGAGGATTATGACATTGTTTGGAAGCACACATATACGCATTTCGTTATCCTTCACTTCATGAGATTGATACTTTTGATAATTTTAACATTATTGAAAGCTTTCACTACTAAAAAAAGACCAAAAAACAACGGAAAAAAGCGATGGACCGCGTCGTTTTTTTGGTCAAAATCGACGAAAAAGCGACCCAGTCACTTGTGTTGTTAAAAGGCTCGATGATTTTTAAAAACGATGGACATCGTCGCTTTTTTTACGACGGACAGCGTCGTTTTTTTGAAAAAAAAAATTTACAAATTTTTCTAGAAAAAGCGACGCTGTCCGTCGTTTTTTGTTCTTCATATGAAGAACACATGATGAACAAAAAGTGACGGACAGCGTCAATTTTTAGAAAACAATAATTTTAATTTAGTTCAGAAAATGCGACGCTGTCCGTCGCTTTTTTTCTTCATTTGAAGAACAAAAAACGACGGAAAGCGTCGTTTTTTTAGAAAAAAGAATTATTTTTTTCAGAAAATGCGACGGTGTCGGTCGCTTTTTTTCTTCACTTGAAGAACAAAAAACGACGGACAGGGTCGATATTTTATTTTTTTTTAAAAAAAAATAAACTGAAAAGCGACCGACACCGTCGCATTTCTAGAATATTTTTAAAAAAAATTCCAGAAAAGCGACGGACAAAAGCGACACGTTCCGTCGCTTTTCTGCATATTTTTTGGATGCAGAAAACTGCATTTTCTGCATCCCACCTGTCAAATGAAAATGCAATTTAATATGTACATCCCCAAGCAACACACATTACGCATATAACACATAATACTAGTCAACAAAACTTAAACAATTAATCCAACAACATCTAAAACACTTAAAGAATCGTAAAGGTTTTCAAAAAGATATAAGTTAAGTTCAAGAATGTCTAAAAAGTGTCTAGAAGCATCAAATCCAACAACACTAAGGAGTAGCCCCAACTAACTCCTCGTCACTCTCTGTGTCTTCTTCGCTACTTGAATCGGGTGATGGAGAACGTTGATGACGACGACGAGCCATGCTAGCTATTTGTTTTTTAAGTTCCTCGACGGTCTTGCACGTGATATCATTTTGCGCAACAGACTGTGTCAAGGCATGTGTAAGCTGTGCAATCTGCTGCGACATAGCAGCAAGCTGAACACTGTCAATTGCCTTTGCCTGGCGTGAGGAACCAATACCTTCCAATCCTGACCGGATGCGTCCTAATTCATTTCGAGAGCCCATCTCATAGACTCTCCCCTTTTGTTTTCCCCCCGCTACTTTTTCCGTCCAAATTTGAGTAGCTTCTTTTTGTGAAGGCGCGGTTGGACCGAACTCGGACAAGTAGCGTTTATAATCATTCTGCATATTAAAAAAGAAATGTTAGTAGAT
This sequence comes from Capsicum rhomboideum, assembly GCA_031232105.1. Taxonomy (NCBI): domain Eukaryota; kingdom Viridiplantae; phylum Streptophyta; class Magnoliopsida; order Solanales; family Solanaceae; genus Capsicum; species Capsicum rhomboideum. Next base: position 159,157,992 of record CP124714.1, read on the forward strand.
TTTACTATTACTAAGCAAGGTGGAGCAGAACGTAGAAAAGAACTACTACTTTGTAAGTAAATTTTTAAAACTTACATTGGCATTTTCAGCCCTTGGCTCAACCCATACATCCGGGTCTGACTCTTTCATCTTTTTCCTTAAATGTGTTCGTTCGAAAACCTCAAGTTGGGTCGGTTCGCGACCCAAAGCTTTCGTTTGCAAGCAAAAAACAAATAAACATAATCAAGTAGTATTTAATGAAATTTATATAAACATGTAAATTAGAATTTAAGGTTATTACTTACCATTTCCCGAATTATGGTCCCGACACTCTTTGTACCGCCGGTGTGTAATGAACCACCTTTTAAACTAGCTCTGGCTTGCTTATTTTTCACAGACAATGCATGTATTCAGGAGAATCCCAAATAACACGCATGTCATCATACACTTCTTTAAGAAGCCATTCTTTTGCATTTCCCTTACGCCTAATACGTTCAAGCCAACCTTTTAGCCTCGCTCCAGCATAATTTTCAAAAATAACAGACATGACTTTATTGTGCTTTCGCAACCAAGTACACATAGTCTGAAAATTAATTGACTAGCATTAGATGATATATATATTATTATTAAATTTAATTAAATAACAATTAAATTCAATATACCTTAAACTCATTAAACATGGCTTGTCGATATCTCTCTGGAATCTCCCTCCAACTGACCCAAGGTTGCGAATAAAGCCTCCTAACGCTCTCCCTTACAGCTTTATTAACTTGTTTTGATGAGGGATACCACCTGTAAAAAAAATAAAAATATGTCAACTCATAAATATTTAATTAAAAAAGATAAAAAAATTTAAAAAACTTTTCAATTAAGAAAATAAACTTACGATGATCCATCAGGCTCCATGAACACTCTACCAAGCCTGTCCATATCACTAGGTACTAGTCCGATCAAATCCGCATCAGTATCATCATCTACAGGCGGAGGTGGCGGTACAGATTCAGATGTAGATGCTACTCTTGGGAGTACATAATGCTGAGTCAAAGGGGGAGTAGATGTCTGTGCATCGGAGTCAGAGCTATCTCTAAGCCTCAATCCTGAGAGGTGGGGGGATGAATCGCGGGGGGATGGACTAGCAGATGATAATCTCGAAGTCCTTATATCTGTAGGCCTAATAGTATGTGAAGCAACAATGTTTAGCGGTTGTGATTGCTTTCTGGGACCATGAAAATCTGCAGGATTTCCAGTGCCATAGGGGACATAAGACCGCCCTGATGAAGAAGTGTGCATCCATGGCTGGGATGAAAGTCGACCAGGAGTATCATTAGGGTCTATAGGCGTCCTAGATTTCTTCTTAGCAATTGATTTCAAACTCTTATTAGTACGAGGTCGATCTCCATCACCATCGGATGTCATCTGTATGCAAGTTTATATTAAAACATATAAAAAAATCATTAGTATTAACAAATAATTCATGGTAACAAAAAAAACTAACATGCTAGTCTATATTCTCCCAATCTTCCTCCTCGCTTGTTTCATTTCCATCTTTCTCCCATTCTTCCTCTTCAGTTGTTTCATTTTCGTCATTCCATTCTTCCTCCCAGAATAATTCATTTCCCTCATTTATTTCTTCAAATATTTTTCATGGCAATGATCTCATCATCAGAAACTTCTTCTAAAATGCGTTGAGGATGTTCTAAATTATTTTCCAACTCAGCATCCACTGTTTGATCAACAACTGCGACTTCGTTCTGGTATGCCACAGGTAACACATTCTCAATCTCAATTCTGCCCACTGGCTTAGTCTTTATAACCACCCACCAATTGATTTTATCTCTACGCAATGGATATGTAGCGTAATATACCTGCCTGGCATTTTGTGCAATGATAAAAGGATCATAGCGATTATATTGCCTCGTGTGCTTAACTTCAATTATATTATGTTGCTGATTTACCTTGGTACCTCTATGTGATGGATCAAACCACTTGCACTGAAATAGTATTATTTTCTTTTTTGGCCAACCAGGGTACCTAACTTCAATAATCTCTTGTATGACACCAAAATATTCAACGATTTGGCCGTTACCATCAACATCACCTTGAACGCACACACCGCTGTTATTAGTTTTCTTATACTTAGAAACTTCTTCAGTTTGAAACTTGAAACCATTCACACAATATTTATTCATCGTATGAATTTGATTTCCAGGCCCAAATGCAACATCTCTCACCAATTGCAAATGTTCGATGGTACTATATTCATCCGAAACCTACATATCATTAATCCAAAATATCAAGTTTTATTAAATGACATATAATTTTAGTAAGTGCACATATGAACTTTCATACTTACATATTCATTCAGCCAATCGAAAAACCTTGTATATATGGCATCATTACCCCATGTCCTTATGAATAAATTGTTAAGTGTACATCATTGAGATTTTTCATTAGTTAAGTGTCCTTACCAAATGAATGTAATTCGATAACACAATTAATACTTACTCAAGATATGGTTGAATCTCGGGACAATTAACCAAAACATGTGTCATAGCAGATTTTCTTTCCATACCAATAAAGGCTCGCATATCATGATTTTTAGATCCTTTGCCCGATTGATTAAAAATTGAAATTGGTGGAAACATAGGATCACCATCACCTTCATCATTACGATTGGGCCTATTTCTCTTACATGGCACTTCATGCCCAAAGTAGTAAGAACAAAAATGAGAAGTTTCTTTTGCAAGATAAGCTTCACAAATCGATCCTTCAATCTTTCCCCTTTGCTTTATAGTTTGTTTGCACTCTCCAATTTTTCTGCATAATTGTATCTTAGGTTGTTAAATAATTTTTTTAAAAAACTAAAGCATTAATCAAAATAAAATGTACCTCTCGCCTGGATACATCCACCTCATTTGAACTGGCCCCCCAAGACGTGCCTCTTGTATAAGGTGAATTGGAAGATGCTCCATCACATCAAAGAAACCACATGGAAAGATCTTTTCCAACTTAGTGGTGATGACGGGAATATTCTGCTCCATTCTGTCCAAACTACTCTCCAACAACTTTCCCGAACATAAATCTTTGAAGAACAGACTTATCTCTGTGATTGGTTTCCATATCATCTCGGGAAGGTGACTAAATGAGATAGGAATCAAGGTTTCCATGAAAACATGACAATCATGACTTTTCATACTAATCAATTTTCCTTCTTCCATATCTGCTCGTTTTCCTAAATTTGAAGCATAGCCCTCAGGCATTCTCAAATTCTTAACCCACTCACATATTTGTCGTTTCTCACTCAATGTGAATGAAAAACTAGTCTTGGGCTTAAACACCTTACCATTTTCTTTTTCTTTCAACCATACCTCTTTTTTGTTGCAATATTGCTTTATGTCCATTCTAGCTTTTGGATTGTCATTTGTCTTGCCCTTAATATCCATGACTGTGTTGAACAAATTATCAAAATAATTTTTTTCAATGTGCATCGAATCAAGATTATGTCGGAGTTTATTGTCCCCCCAGTACGGCAACTCCTAAAATATGCTTTGTTTGATCCAATTATGTTCAACACCATATCCGGGAAGTCTAGAAGGTGGACCATCTGTAACTTTAGGCAAATTACAAACTCTTTCCCAAATTTGATACCCTGATAGTGATGGAGGTGGCGGATCATTCTCAATCTTATTCTTTCTGAATGCATTTTTCATCTTTCTAAACTCGTGGTCCATTGGCAAGAACTGACGGTGACAATCAAACCAACAATTTTTTCGACCATGCTTTAAAGTGAATGCTTTACTATTTTTCATGCAATACGGGCAAGCTAATTTTTCGGCAGTCATCCAACCAGACAACATCCCATATGCAGGAAAATCGCTAATAGTCCACATTAAATTAGCATGCATAAAAAAATTCTGCTTAGTTGATATATCATATGTCACTACACCTTCATACCATAATTGTAGTAACTCATCTATCAATGGCTGCAGATAAACATCAATCAAACTTTTTGGATTACGAGGCCCAGGAATAATACAACTTAGAAATATGTAGGGACTTGTCATGCACATTTCATGCGGAAGATTATATGGAGTAATAAATACAGGCCAACAAGAATAAGGTGCACCAGAATTAGAGAATGGTGTGAAACCATCTGCACACAAGCCCAATCTAACATTTCTTGGTTCTCTTGCAAAATCAGGATAAGTTCTATCAAAATACTTCCAAGCTTCTCCATCCGATGGATGAGACAAGACACCTGGTGGCCTTCTATTTTCATCGTGCCATCTCATATGTGAGGCAGAACTCATTGAAGCATACAACCTCTTTAACCTAGGTATAAGAGGTAAATAGTGCATTGCCTTAATCGGAACCATCTTTCCACCGGGAGTCCGCTTATAACGAGCATGTCCACAAAACTTACAATTATCTAATTCAGCATCATTCTTATAGAACAACATACAACCATTCATACAACAATGGATTCTATTATACGACAATCCCAACTTGAAAACCAATTTCTTTGCCTGATAAAAATTTTGAGGTATGTTCAACTCCGGGTTAACTAGTTCACCCAAAAGACCAACCATAGAGTCCATAGCAGATTGAGCAACATTCCAATCGGATTTGATACTCATTAGTCTAACTGCAACAGACAAAGTAGAATGACGACTCCCTTCACATAGTGGGTGACTAGCCTCTTCTAATTGTTGATAGAAGCGTCTTGCTTCTTCATTGGGAGATTCTTCTAAATTATTTTCTGGTTCCATCCCATTCCCAAGCCCAAAGGCATCATTAACCATTTCATGAACTCTATCATCATGTTGTACCCGATCGTGTTGAACCCTATGTTGAACTCTAGCATGTTGAATCCTAGCATGTCGACCATGTACAAGCATGTCATATTCATCCTCAGGCAACGAATTATAAAATATACCATTCAAACCATCTATCTCTCCGTGATCGACCCACACAAAATATCTTGGCTTAAATCCATTACGACAGAGATGAGTCATAACTATATCTGGTTGAAAAAACGTCATGCACCTACATGAACTACAAGGACACCTAACCACCCCACTTTTTTGAAACAAGTCTAGTGACATTGCATGAACGATAAAACCTCTAACACCATTAAGATATTACGGTTTTAAACCCCCACTAGTTTCATAATCCATATCATACATCCACAAACGATGATCCATCTACAAAAATATAGATATTCAATTATAAATTTGCATTTCCAAGCCACAAGTTCACAATTTCAAATCACTACACTTAACAATTTTCAAAAAATAAGTTCACAATTTCAATGCTTACACTTAACCATTTTCAACTCACAAGTTCACATTTCAAGTCACTACACTTAACCATTTTCAATTCACAAGTTCACATTTCAAGTCACTACACTTAAACATTTTCAAGTCACAAGTTCACAATATCAAATCACAACACTTAACAATTTTCAAAAAACAAGTTCACATTTTCAAATCACTACACTTAACAATTTTAAAAAATAAGTTCACAATTTTCATGCACTACACTTAACCATTTTCAATTCACAAGTTCACATTTCAAATCACTAAACTTAACCATTTTCAAGTCACAAGTTCATAATTTCAAATCACTACACTTAACCATTTTCAAAAAACAAGTTCACATTTTCAAATCACTACACTTAACAATTTTCAAAAAATAAGTTCACAATTTCCATGCACTACACTTAACCATTTTCAATTCACAAGTTCACATTTCAAGTCACTACACTTAACCATTTTCAAAACACTAATTCACAATTTCAAGTCACTACACTTAACTATTTTCAAGTCACAAGTTCACATTTCAAGTCACTACACTTAACCATTTTCAAAAAACAAGTTCACAATTTCAAATCACTACACTTAACAATTTTCAAAAAATAAGTTCACAATTTCCATGCACTACACTTAACCATTTTCAATTCACAAGTTCACATTTCAAGTCACTAAACTTAACCATTTTCAAGTCACAAGTTCACAATTTCAAATCACTACACTTAACCATTTTCAAAAAAGAAGTTCACATTTTCAAATCACTACACTTAACAATTTTCAAAAAATAAGTTCACAATTTCCATGCACTACACTTAACCATTTTCAATTCACAAGTTCACATTTCAAGTCACTACACTTAAACATTTTCAAGTCACAAGTTCACAATATCAAATCACAACACTTAACAATTTTCAAGTTACTACACTTAACCATTTCAAGTCACTACACTAAACCATTTTCAAACACTAATTCACAATTTCAAATCACTACACTTAACAATTTTCAAGTCACAAGTTCACATTTCAAGTCACTACACTTAACCATTTTCAAAAAACAAGTTCACAATTTCAAATCACTACACTTAACAATTTTCAAAAAATAAGTTCACAATTTCCATTCACTACACTTAACCATTTTCAATTCACAAGTTCACATTTCAAGTCACTACACTTAACCATTTTCAAGTCACAAGTTCACAATATCAAATCACAACACTTAACAATTTTCAAAAAACAAGTTCACATTTTCAAATCACTACACTTAACAATTTTCAAAAATAAGTTCACAATTTCCATGCACTACACTTAAACCATTTTCAATTCACAAGTTCACATTTCAAGTCACTACACTTAACCATTTTCAAAACACTAATTCACAATTTCAAGTCACTACACTTAACAATTTTCAAGTCACAAGTTCACATTTCAAGTCACTACACTTAACCATTTTCAAAAAACAAGTTCACAATTTCAAATCACTACACTTAACAATTTTCAACAAATAAGTTCACAATTTCAATGCACTACACTTAACCATTTTCAATTCACAAGTTCATATTTCAAGTCACTACACTTAACCATTTTCAAGTCACAAGTTCACATTTCAAATCACTACACTTAACCATTTTCAAAAAACAAGTTCACAATTTCAAATCACAACACTTAACAATTTTCAAAAAATAAGTTCACAATTTCCATGCACTACACTTAACCATTTTCAATTCACAAGTTCACATTTCAAGTCACTACACTTAACCATTTTCAAGTCACAAGTTCACATTTCAAGTCACTACACTTAACAATTTTCAAGTCACAAATTCACATTTCAAGTCACTACACTTAACCATTTACAAGTCACAAGTTCACAATTTCAATGCACTACACTTAACAATTTTCAAAAAACAAGTTCACATTTCATGTCACAACACTTAACAATTTTCAAGTCACTACACTTAACCATTTCAAGTCACTACACTTAACCATTTTCAAGTCACTATATTAAACCACTTTCAAGAAACAAGTTCACGATTTCAATTAACTACATTTAACCATTTTCAAGTCATTACACTTAACCATTTTCAACTCAATAATTCACATTTCAAGTCACTACACTTAACCATTTTCAAAAAACAAGTTCACAATTTCAAATCACTACACTTAACAATTTTCAACAAATAAGTTCACAATTTCAATGCACTACACTTAACCATTTTCAATTCACAAGTTCATATTTCAAGTCACTACACTTAACCATTTTCAAGTCACAAGTTCACATTTCAAATCACTACACTTAACCATTTTCAAAAAATAAGTTCACAATTTCAAATCACTACACTTAACAATTTTCAAAAAATAAGTTCACAATTTCCATGCACTACACTTAACCATTTTCAATTCACAAGTTCACATTTCAAGTCACTACACTTAACCATTTTCAAGTCACAAGTTCACATTTCAAGTCACTACACTTAACAATTTTCAAGTCACAAATTCACATTTCAAGTCACTACACTTAGCCATTTACAAGTCACAAGTTCACAATTTCAATGCACTACACTTAACAATTTTCAAAAAACTTCACATTTCATGTCACAACACTTAACAATTTTCAAGTCACTACACTTAACCATTTCAAGTCACTACACTTAACCATTTTCAAGTCACTATATTAAACCACTTTCAAGAAACAAGTTCACGATTTCAATTAACAACATTTAACCATTTTCAAGTCATTACACTTAACCATTTTCAACTCAATAATTCACATTTCAAGTCACTACACTTAACCATTTTCAAAAAACAAGTTCACAATTTCAAATCACTACACTTAACAATTTTCAACAAATAAGTTCACAATTTCAATGCACTACACTTAACCATTTTCAATTCACAAGTTCATATTTCAAGTCACTACACTTAACCATTTTCAAGTCACAAGTTCACATTTCAAATCACTACACTTAACCATTTTCAAAAAACAAGTTCACAATTTCAAATCACTACACTTAACAATTTTCAAAAAATAAGTTCACAATTTCCATGCACTACACTTAACCATTTTCAATTCACAAGTTCACATTTCAAGTCACTACACTTAACCATTTTCAAGTCACAAGTTCACATTTCAAGTCACTACACTTAACAATTTTCAAGTCACAAATTCACATTTCAAGTCACTACACTTAGCCATTTACAAGTCACAAGTTCACAATTTCAATGCACTACACTTAACAATTTTCAAAAAACAAGTTCACATTTCATGTCACAACACTTAACAATTTTCAAGTCACTACACTTAACCATTTCAAGTCACTACACTTAACCATTTTCAAGTCACTATATTAAACCACTTTCAAGAAACAAGTTCACGATTTCAATTAACTATATTTAACCATTTTCAAGTCATTACACTTAACCATTTTCAACTCAATAATTCACATTTCAAGTCACTACACTTAACCATTTTCAAAAACAAGTTCACAATTTCAAATCACTACACTTAACAATTTTCAAAAAATAAGTTCACAATTTCCATGCACTACACTTAACCATTTTCAATTCACAAGTTCACATTTCAAGTCACTACACTTAACAATTTTCAAGTCACAAATTCACATTTCAAGTCACTACACTTAACCATTTACAAGTCACAAGTTCACAATTTCAATGCACTACACTTAACAATTTTCAAAAAACAAGTTCACAATTTCAATGCACTACACTAACCATTTTCAACTCACAAGTTTACATTTCAAGTCACTACACTTAACAATTTTCAAAACACTAATTCACATTTCAAGTCACTATATTTAACCATTTTCAAGTCACAAGTTCACATTTCAAATCACTACACTTAACCATTTTCAAAAAACAAGTTCACAATTTCAAATCACAACACTTAACAATTTTCAAAAAATAAGTTCACAATTTCAATGCACTACACTTAACCATTTTCAATTCACAAGTTCACATTTCAAGTCACTACACTTAACCATTTTCAAGTCACAAGTTCACAATTTCAAATCACTACACTTAACAATTTTCAAAAAATAAGTTCACAATTTCAATGCTTACACTTAACCATTTTCAACTCACAAGTTAACATTTCAAGTCACTACACTTAACCATTTTCAAAAAACAAGTTCACATTTTCAAATCACTACACTTAACAATGTCAAGTCACTACACTTAACCATTTCAAGTCACTACACTTAACCATTTTCAAGTCATTAATTCACATTTCAAGTCACTATATTTAACCATTTTCAAGAAACAAGTTCACAATTTCAATTCACTACATTTAACCATTTTCAAGTCACTACACTTAACCATTTTCGACTCACTAATTCACATTTCAAGTCACTACACTTAACCATTCTCAAAAAACAAGTTCACAATTTCAAGTTACTACACTTAACCATTTTCAAGTCACAAGTTCTCATTTCAAGTAACTAACCTTAACCATTTTGAAGACACTAATTCAAATTTCAAGTAACTCAACTTAACCATTTTCAAGTCACTAATCAACATTTCAAGTAACTAGACTTAATCATTTTCAAGTCACTAATTCACATTTCAAGTAACTACACTTAACCATTTTCAAGAAATAAGTTCACAATTTCAAATCGCTACATTTAAACATTTTCAAGTCACTACTTTAAATTTTCAATTCTAATATATGTCAAACAATTCAATAAAGCGAATAAGTAGAGGCGTCGCATGTCCCTCTCACACCATATAATCATCACAAAACCTAGGGCTTTCAAAGCCTTCTACAACAAATAATCCCACCATAACACTACATTTAGGGACTTCAATATAAGAAAATATAGAGAAATCAACTTACCTTTACTTGGTTGTTGTTGTTGTCATTGGTGAGAGAAGGAGCGGAGAGAGAATGTTGCTACTGTTGGCTACTGCTGGTGGTGGAAGGAGGCGGCGGCGGCGACGGCAGCGGCGGCTGGTGGGCAAGGGCAGTGGTTCGTCGCCGACTGCTTCTTTCCGTCGGGAGCAATGTTGGTGTAGATTAGTGTGTGAGATAGATAGATTTGTTGAATATTTGAGAGAGGAAAAAAAAGAAAGAGATAGAGAGAAGAGAGAAGAGAGTCTTGAAAGAGAAAGAGAAAGAGCAAGAATAGAGTCTTGCCCTAATTATATGGGAGACTAAAAAGTTGACTAAAAAAGCGACGGAAAAAATCGGCGCTGTCCGTCGATTTTTGCGTCGATTTTTTTTAAAAAAATATATATGAATTAATTTTTTAAAATATAAAAATTATTTATTTATTAATAAATTAAAAATATCAAATATCGACGGACAGTGTCGTTTTTATAAACTTATTTTTAACAAAACCGACTCTGTCCGTCGCTTTTAATAAAAAAATAAAGAAAAATTAAAAATAAATTTAAAAAGCGACGGACAGCGTCGTTTTTTCTAAAAAATAATTTTCTTTTTTAAAAAAATAATAGCGACGCTGTCCGTCGATATTTGTAAAAATAAATAAAAATTTAATTTAAATTAAAAAAGCGACGGACTGCGTCGCTTTTCTAAAATTAATTTTCTTTTTTTTAAATTAAAAGCGATGCATTCCGTCGCTTTTATTAAAAAAAATATTATAAATTATTTTTTAATTGTTTGGCACAATAATCCGCGAAAATAAGCGACGAAAATTGAGACGCTGTCCGTCGATTTTAATAAAAAAATAAATAAAAATTTAAAATAAATTAAAAAACGACGGACAGCGTCGTTTTTTCCGTCGTTTTTCTGAAGCGACGCAATCCGTCGCTTTTTTGTCCGTCGTTTTTTTACGTTTTTTTAGTAGTGTTTGGAACACAACATTATTGGAACTTGGAATCATGTCTATAAGTATGTTATACATGAATGACCATAGATCAAGAATAAGATATATATGATCAACACTTGATGATAACATGAAATGAGATGCCTTAGGACATTTCGGGAATGAGTAGGTACCATAACAAGGTGTACACTATATGCTACAGAAGGATACGGAAAGAGGAACCTTACATACCTCGTATTCTCAATACGATTATACAATCTTAGATGTGCATACAATGTCCCGCTCCCTCCTTATATTTCACTCTACAACACAAATACTTAACGGAATTTACATTAACCACCAACTACCTTTCAAATGCACATAATGTCAATGAGTTACATGTTTGCCTTTAAAATGTCATTTCCCCCTTGACAATACCATTGATAAAAGCATCATACCAATAATTCCACAATATTCCCAACATTGACCAAAATAGTATAAACCATTAGCATGTCACACCAAGTTCATACTTTCCACTCTTCATCACCACAAAATCACAATTATTCCATCAAATTACTTCAATACACCTCAAAATAACAAATCGGTCAAAATACCATAATTTACACTTATATGAAAATAACAAGTTTAATAACATAATCACACCATACATGTTGTTATTTCATCCATACCATGCTCTTTCATCAAACTCACAAGTCATATTTCAAGTTACAATTCCATGGATTTCACATCTTTCACAAAAACACAAAGTGCCATCCAACACTTCCAAGCATAACCAACATGATTTACATACTCTCCCATGTATATAATATATTATTCCATCAGAATAATTACTTACCTAAGCTTGAAAATTGATGATTTTGCTCCAAGAAGTTGGCTTAGGGTTCTTGAGAGTTGAGAGAAATTTTGGGAAATTTCGAGAGATGTGTAGTGTACTCCTTTGAATAAAATCAGATTTTTTTTCACTTATTTATAGTCCCTCAAGTCTCCTTGGCATTAGATACCATATACAAGTGGTCAAGGGTGAAGAATGGGTCACTTTTGGCCTAATTGGGCCATATCTTTTGTCTCATTTTTGGGCTTGTATTGAGCCAAATTCAATTAACCCAATAATTTCTCATGTTTAAATCATTTCATACGTGTTACGATGATATTCCCACTCATGCTATTCATATCCGTAGCCTCAATCCCAAAAACAAGTGATTCTAGCCACGTATGACCTATTTTGACCATAAGGGTAAAACCGTCATTTTGATGCCAAATTCGTTCTCGAGTAATTTTATCATACCAATGTAATAATTTACTCATTTCATATATATACTCGTGGTTGTAGAAGAAACGTGAGAAAAATTGGCTCGGTACGTCCCCGGGAACCCTTGGGACTTAAGAAATTTCCAACTTTGAAAAGTTGTCAAAACCAGCGTGGCACACCCTTTGGAGCGCCATATTGCTGCCTCTGGACTAAAAATTTTAGCCCAGAGCGGCATGACACTCCCTCTAGAACGCCCCGCACTTACTTTTTCAAAAAATTTAGTTTTTCGACTTTTCTTCGCGGATTTGGTTAGATACTTCAAGTCCTATTCTTTAACTTAATTCTTACCCTTAATATACTTTGTTTAGAGGTCCTATTATCCTCATTTTGAACCCCGCAAATTCTCCACGAAAATCACAAAACACCTCCTACGAAGGGCTAATCACATGTACGAGGCCAAATTTCAATTTTCTTGTCAATAACATTACAAAATACATACGTATGGCTCTCGACACCTAAGTAAACATTATTTAATGTCGTCAAGTAGGGTTGGGAAGGTACGGGGTGTTACACTCTGACACAAACCCTATACCTCTGTTTCACAGAGTCTGCGAACTAAACTCTATTGAAAGTTTGTACTTTCATGAGTCCAGAACTTGTCAATTGATGGGACTTCCTTGGATACTCTGCTTCATTTTGGATCATGTTGCCTTCATATGCTGGCTCTTTGTCTTGCTTTGTGCAATTGAAGAAGTTGGTAGTATGCTTTGAAGTCCTTTCTCACTTGCTTGGACATGAACTTGACTCAAAGACACAAGAAAATTAATGATGATTTTCTACTTTGATAACAGACTTAAGAAAACAAAAATAGAAATAAAGAAAAGAAAGAATAGACAATGAATATCCTTTTTTGGAAATGAAGAAAAAAAAAACTTATCTGAGTACGACAGCCGACTCCAATGATTATGATATGCATTTGGGATTAATCTGCCTGATCTTCCTATCCAAACTAATCATCAATTGTTATTGACTCAACGAACCTGAAACCGAGTTGCTTCCTTAAGCCAATTGCACTCATAAACCTCATTCAGCTAGTGACGTCTTGAAGGGTTTTCTCCAACTAGCCTCTTTCATTTTCTTTTCTCTCAACTTACCATCGTCTTATGGTGACCATGAGAGTTTTCACCTATAAGACTCTCTCATTCTCATTTCTCTTAACTCAAAATTGCCTTACGGTGCCTGCGAGGGTTTTCACCGATAAAACTCTTTCATTTTCATTTCTCTCCTAATTTCTTATGCTAATGAAACCAAGTAGTGCCAAAAATTCAATGTCATACATGCATCGTATACTTAGCCTTGACATTCTCAAAGATTGATCTAAAGGTCTTTCTTTGGTTGCAACGAGGCTTTTAGATAGGGTTAGAAAGAAAGGATGACATGGGGCTCAAATGACACTTAAAATGGGGCAAGACTTACAACTTTTGGAATCGACTCAACCAACGCAAAAATAACTCTTTCCCCAGTTTCTTTTACTGGGAAATTTGGATTCTTACTTGGTTGGACTGAACCCTAAAGTAGGGCTGCCTACGTATCTTGTCTTATCAAGAATCAGGTCAAATGTAGTTCAAGCGGTTTGTTCTTTTGCTTGGTTTTGATTATTTTTTTTGACTTTTTTTTCTTTGACTCTTTTTCTCTTTTAAGACTTTTCTGACTCTATATATTTTGACATTTTTTTCCGTTTTTTTTTCCCTTTTTACTCTATTTTGATTCCACAGAGGGGTACGCAGGAAGGAAAATAGAACTAAAGCTCAAAAGGGGGTAAACAAAGGATGACCCAGTATTTGGATAGCAGAATGAAATGCCTTTGTCATATCAATCCTTAAAAATAAAGGTCCATCAACATGCAGATATGAGAGTGAAAAATGAAGATCATACACAACATCTTTTCGCAACATTGACCTTGACTAAGCACGTGTGTCTCTTCTTCTAAGCAGTTGTCAAATATACAGTTTCACTTGTGTTGTACATCCCTCGCATCGAATGACTCATGCCTTCTTGGAGTTAATTTTCCTTTTGTTTCTCTTGATAGGGGAGATTGTCTATCCTCTGATTGATACAATTCCAAATGCTTAAGATGCACCTTCTCATTGATTATCAAATTGATTGCTCTAATCTATTCAAGTGAGGATTCAACTCAGTCACCAATTGTCTCAACACTCTGCTTATTTTTCTAGATGCTCTTTTTCTAATTTTAACTTCTAGATTCAATGCTTTATGATGATATTGAGTTTTAAAATCTGGCTGAAAATTTTGCATGCATTTCATATCACTAGAACCAACATAGAAAAATTGTGTACAGAAAATAAAACAAACAAGCAACATATATTTAAATAAAAAGCCAAAAGGACACAACATTTTGATGAAAGAAAAGATAGAAAGGTTTAATCATAAATGATAAAAAACAAAACAAGATAGATCCCGAATTACAACCATGAAATAATTCGGATAACAGAAAGAAAAATAAAACAAACTACCAAAACTCCTTCCTGGTGTGGATAAGAGGGACTTTCCAATTGTAGAGCCTGACATCTTTGCCACTAGTTTGCATTTCAGCCTTAGCGGATCCTCCATTAACTTTAGTTGCCTTTTCTCAAGAGTTGAGAGGACTATTACATTCTTTGTTATCACATATCATCTCAATGAAGTGCACATCATTATATGTTGGCAGAGGATCTTGAGTAGTGTTCGGGAGATCACTACCTTAGACCACAATCATCTTTGCTTGATTCATCTTTTCCATTTTCCTTTTCAAAGATCGATATTTTTCAGTGTTGTGCCCTGGAGCATCAGAATGGTATTCACAACGTGCAGTGGGATTGAAACCATTTGAATGTGGATTTGCTTGATTATGAGGAATAGTTCTTATCATGTCTAAACGTATCAATTTCTTGAACAAGCTTGTGTAAGACTCTCCAATTGGTATGGAAATATCCTTAGGCCTCAGATTCCTTCTACATTCTTACTTTGAACGCGGGTAATAGGGCACTCACACATTCTGAGAAGTAGGACAAGGGTTCTGTGCTTGCCAATAGGGATAACTTGGTGGTTGGACATATGGTTGTGCACTATAGATGGGATATGGAAGAGGAGGAATAGAGTGTACTAGATTTTGGGGAGGATAGTAATGTTGTGGGTAATTATATGAATTTTGGTTATAAGCTTGGGGTTGGTACTGAGGGTAACGACGAGGCTTACCCCGCGAGTTTTGTCGTGATCCTGGTATAACTACAACTACATCTTCCTTTTTCTTGTATCCTCCAAAACTCCCTAAACCATTTTAAACTGCCTGGGTAGTTTCTTTCAATGCTGCGAAGCTGACAATGAGACCGGTCTTCATCCCATCCTCTATTTTCTCTCCCATTTTAATCATCTCAATAAATGATGTCTATGGTAGGTAACAAGTGTTGAAATATGTTTCATCTTGTGCTTGAATAAATACCTCTTCCATCTTGCTTTCTTTCATCATTGGTTTTATTCTAGCAGCTTGTTCACGCCACCTAATAGCATACTCCCTGAAATTTTCAGCACCCTTCTTCTTCGTATTTATTAAAGATTTCTCATCAAGAATCAAATCAATATTATATTGAAGTTGTTGAACAAAATTATTAGCCATATCATCCCAACAATGCCACAATGTCCTGATCAACAAACCATTTTGAAGCCAAACTTGAGAGGCTCTCCCAAAATAAGCCATAAGCAATTCTTCTTTCCCTCCAGCTCCCATCAATTGATTGCAATAACGTCTCAAGTGTGCCACGGGATTGTCGTGCCCATCATATTTCTGAAACTTCAGCATCTTAAAGCCAGGTGGGAGGTTAACACTTGAAAATATACACAAGTCCTTATATGAAATACTTTTATAAGCCTCGGGCCCCTGCAAGTTTTTCATAGCCAATTTTGAAAATATACACAAGTCCTTATATGAAATACTTTTCACTTTTCTATCCATTTCTTCCTCTTCTTCTATCATGACTGGCTTCTCAACTGAAAAAGAAATTCAGGCGATTGAGTGTAGCCATATGGATTAGTCAACTTGAACGTGGACTCCGAAGCATATCATAGGTTATCAGGAATATTAAACACATGCTCATTAGCAGATTGAGGAAGCACAATGGTTGGACTACCATCAAAAGTAGGAGCTTCATGTGGGAGTGGACCCACAAAAATAGAGACAATAAGTGGAGTCAGGTATGTGGTAGTTTTGTGTTGAGGAGCTAGGAGATGAATATATGAAGTGTTGGGATAGTGTTGCCTCTGAGTGAATCGCGATGCATTTTGTAGAATTTTAAGAGAGATGGGAAATTTTGCATGCGACACTGGTGATAAGCTAGACGGATTTTCTGAGTTATCAGTGAAAGATTGAGAAGGCAAACCCGGTGCATTTCTGCCATTTGTTGCCTTAATTTCAAAATCTCTTCATTAGGTCCTAAATTCTCATTCCCCGAACTCTTTGTCTGATCAGTGATGAAAACCTTGGTATCCTTGTTGGCCATAACTAACTTTCTCTTGGACTTGGTGTAATATGGATGACTAGCCTGAATGCCACAATCCAACCACCTTAAACTAACTCTATAATAGAAATAACAAATGCGTTAGAGTTCAACATTTTTCAA
Source organism: Capsicum rhomboideum (assembly GCA_031232105.1). Lineage (NCBI taxonomy): Eukaryota > Viridiplantae > Streptophyta > Magnoliopsida > Solanales > Solanaceae > Capsicum > Capsicum rhomboideum. The sequence continues at coordinate 159,175,002 of CP124714.1, forward strand.
AATCTCTTTTTTTTTTTTTTAGGAAAGATCACCGAACCCCAGGAGAGCATCTACGTATCTCACCCTTGAGAGAGGAGAATCAGGTGTGCGTAGTTCGTGAAGTTTCGACATAAGATAACCAATCAATTTTTTTCCTTTTATACAAATTCAGAGGAAAGAAACTGTAAAGACACAAAAAAGAATTAGTTTTTTTGACTTTATTTTTTTTTTCAAAAGAAATTACGAAAATCTTTTTGGATTTTTCAACTATGAACTTCTTATGGAAATGAAACCTAAAATTATCAAAGAAAAATCATTTTTTAAATATTTTTCTTTTAAAGGAGAATGTGAGACACCTACTCTAAAAATCTTTTTGGATTTGTTAACTTTGAACTCCCTATGAAATGAAAGCTACGATTATCAAAGAATTTTCTATATATATATTTTTCATTTGAAGAAGAGTGTGAAACCACTAATCTGAAAGAAGAGTGAGTAATTATTTTTTTTTGATTTTTTAATAAGATCACCGAACCCAAAAAAGGTTGCCTACGTATCTCACTCCCGAGAGAGGAGAATCAAGTGTGCGTAGTTCGTCCAGATTGGACAGTTAAGGAAATCATGAAAAATTAGACACCGACTTGATTAAAAATGAAAAGCAAAATCTTTATTGGTTCTTTTTAGCATATATATATATATATATATATATATGTATGTATGTATTTTTTATTTTTGAATTTTTAATTTTGCAAAAGCGTAAAAACACTAAAAGAACAAGAAAATCTTTTTGAGTTTTTTTTTTCTATGTATAAAGCTTTCTAAAAAAACATCTTTTTGGATTTACTAGTTATAAATGCATGCTAAATAAAGAAAAACTCTTTCTAATTTTTTCTTTTAATGGATACGAAAGACAAAATCTTTTTTCATTTTTGAAAACGAATGCCATAAAGTACCACAAAACAAGAAAATCTCTTTCTCTTTGTTTTTTTTTTTTTGATTTATTTTTCACTCTTAAACCTATCCTCACAAGTCTCTTAAATCAGTCCACCAAATGACCCGTTTTACCCTTAAAGATGCAATAAGTAGCACATAGGGATGCTTTGGGATGAGTCTCCTACAAAGGATCAATTCAGTCCCGCTAGGTCTGAGCATGATGCAAATAAGAATGTTCTAAAGGCCGACCTAGGTTGGGGGTCCGACTAACAAGATAAGGCTATTTAAGGAGGCATGTGGTAGATACGCCACGCTCCCACGCCACCCCTCTTAAATAGGGAAGACTCAACAAAATGTTCGTGTACGCTTACAACGTACTCCGAGACTTGTTTCAAAAAAATAAATTTGGATATGCATATGATGACAGATATAGAGAGGTAACAGATAAGGGAAAAACTGTAAATGAGTAGCACGTAGGCATCCAACAATAATGATAAAAATGATAAAACAAACAAAACATCTATTCACCTATAGTGTCAACTAAGCCGATAAAACTCAACATACAAAGCTCAAACGCTAGATATTCCCAGCAGAGTCGCCAGAACTGTCACACCCCTGTTTTACCATAAAAATTTATTTTAAAGTCAAAAAGGGTTTTCAATTATTGAAAGTGACTAAAAAAGATATCTTTCGAACAAGATTTGATTAAAACTTAGAGTCGCCACTTGACAATGGGTTGGTGTGCCAAGTCACTATAAAAAGGTACCTTTTCAAAGCCATTGACTCTCAAAATTGGTCAGTGAACAGAGATTCTGGTTAAGGAATTCTGTTAACCGAAGGGAAGGTGTGAGGCATCCCTCGATCCTATGATTTTAGCACGGTCGCTTTATTGACTCATATCAGCTAAATTGACACTATAAATGAATAAACTCACAGAAACACACAATGCAAACAAATAAACAAATAGTTTAGAATGAAAATAATGTCCAGTCCAATTATACAGTCTAAGAGGAAAGGAAAAGTATGTAAAAGTAAACCTATACTAGTCTATCCTAACCTAAAACTATGCTTCACTTGATGTTCTAGGCCTTAATCACTAACTGCCTCCAAATACATAGTTTCTCCGGGCATTCCTCGACAAATAAATACATTTTAAGTCAAAACGATAAAATAACTATGTAAGCAAAGCGATTCAAATACAACCCACTTTCAAATTCTAAATTTGCCTACCCAACCTCTGCCTAAACATGTTACTATTGATTGCAAATAGATTCAAATTAATTGCAAGAGTAAATTAAACAACCGATTCGTAACCAACTTTATCAATTCAGTATCCCTACCTGCAACTTCAATTTTAATCTAAATTGCCCATTCACATTCCATTATAAATCCATTATTCATATACCAATTTCGAAAGAAATAAACACCAATATCACTAATTCACTACAAGTTTCTAGATTGATTCAACATTCAAAGCATATCCAAAAACAAGTATCAAACACATAAAATATTCAACCCAAGGAGAATTTTATTTTAAGATGACAGTGGGACCTCTAGAAGTGTGCTTTACACCGCGAGAATTGCTAATCAATGGAACCTTAACGATGATCGGAGAACCTTGATAAAAAACCTCAAAGTCGAAACCCAATACCCCCTCTGTTTCTTCTTTGCGTACAAATACCGTGAGGGAAAGGTGAAAAGAACCCTATTTAGGGAGTGCAATAGAGAACCTGAGAATGTGAACCAAACTTCTTTTTAAAATTGACCGGAGACAAGTTAAAATTGGGGGTTTTGTGAGATGAGACTTTTCTGTGCATTTGGTGTGGTTGTTGGATGTTTTTGGTGTTGGTCAATGGAGGGACTGGTTCGCCGGTAAATAGGATCAGCTGGAACAACAAAGTTTTGGCGATGAAGATAAGTTTGGAGAAGGAGGGTCATTAATGGTAGTTTGGGAGGGATTCTGTCGGTGAGACAAACGTGGGTCTGTTTTATTTGATTAATGGATAAAGGGAATTGGGTTTATCAGTGATAAAGGGAGTTCATCGGATTTCATCGGTGATGGTAGTGGTCATGTCGATAGATTCCCCTCTATTTTCTTGTTTTTATTTTTGTGTGTGTTAGTGTTACTGGTGTGTTATTCTGGTGTTCTGATGGAGCTCCAAATGTGTGTCTACTTCTTCTTGTTATTGGTTGTGGGTTAATAGAGGAAAGAAAAAAATTGAGAAAGATCATGATCATATATTATTGGGGTTGTTGCTGTGTAGTCAATATTGTTGTTGTTTTCCCATGAGTTGTGAGGTGGTGTTAATGGTTTTATTGTGGTGGTGTTTATGGAGAGGAATTTCTGGTTATTAACTGAGGGATTTTTGTTTGTTCATCGTGAAAAATGAAGGGGAGGTGTGTATCTTGTATTGTTGTTGCTGGTTCTTTTCCTTTTTGGTGTTCATGGTGTGAGGTATGTATATTGTTGTACATGTGAGGAGAAAAACGTGAGTTGAGAGGGTCGCGTGCTTGAGGCAGAAGGGTGGGGGGTATGGGGTAATTGGGTAAGACACTTGTCTAATCTAGATTGGGGAAGGAAACTTCCAAGAAATTAGGGGAGAGGGGTCATTTATCCGATGTGGGTAAGTCTATGTTAGTGTGGTGAGGTGGAGAATAATATTAGTTTATTTATTTCTTTGACTTAGGCAAAGACCCATGTGATGGTAGTGTAATTTGATTAGGGTATGCGTGTGGGTACTACAACGTAGCAAATCTTGGTGGGCAAAACAAAAATAAAAATAAATCAAAAATTGAAGAGTATTTTTTGGATCAAAGAAATCATGCCAAGTGACATCATTTGATTTGTCACTATTTTTGAATTTTCGGATTTTCATATAAAGAGAAGACTAACTAAAACTAACACAATAAAATGAAGTATGAAGCTTGGGGAGGGTCAAAAATTATGTGTCTACAAAAGGTAGTGAAAATTACATTCTCTGGAGAAAATCCATGAGAATTTCTTTATTAGGCCACAATAAACTAGGATTAGTTGGTGGTTCTTGTGAAAAACAATCATATCCAGTCGAGTTGTGGGGGCAACGGGAAAGAGTCAATGCCATTGTTCTATCTTGGTTGATGAATTTTCTAGCCAGTGATCTAATTTGTGGTGTGGTGTATGCTTTTAATGCTCATTCTATGTGGAAGATTTGAGAGAAATGTTTGATAAACTTGACGGTTCAAGAACCTATAATTTGCATCAAGAAATTTCTCAAATTAGTTAAGGAGTGCATTCAGTTTCTACCTATTTCTCTAAGTTGAAAGCTATATGGGATGAGTTTGATTCAATGGTACCTTCACATACTTGTAATTGTTCTCAGTCTAAGTACTTCTTGATATACTTACAGACACAAAAACTGTATCAATTCCTAGTGGGGTTGAACAACTCATACTCTCAAGCTAGAAGTCAAAGCTTATGAATGAGTCCATTACCTATTGTGAATCAAGCTTATTTTATGGCGATTAGTGATGAGAGTCTAAAGGATGTATCACAGTCAGTTAACAATATTGGGTTTTTAGGAACTGCTCCTGGTATGTCTGAGTCTGCTATGTATTCTAGGATTGGGTTTCAAAGAGAAAAAAATACACTACTGTGCTTCATATCACCCCAATGCTACATATGATTATTGCAAGCTTAAGGGTCACTATAAAAAAAGTTTGCTACCGGCTAGTAGGCTATCCACCTGGACATCCTAAACATAGTGATAAAAAAGGAATAGATGCTACTGGAAAAGGATTTGACAAAAGGGGCTATGAGTCTAAGTACAAACAACAAAGAAGGGCTAGACCAAGTGCACATGTTGTTGTGCAAGATTGGAGCATATCAAAACCTCTGAAGCATACTCAAAGCCAAGATTATACTATGGATCAAAACTACATGACTTCACAGGTTCAGGCTTCTACTCAAGCTGAGTAGGCTATGTATTCTATAGGTTGAGGCACTAGTGTGATGATGCCTCATAGGTTCACATAAGATCAATATGAACACATTTGTCAAATGCTGAAGTAGGATGAGTCCAGGACCTCCAAAACAGTTGTAGCTAACATGACAGGTAAAATTTGAGCCCCTATTGCTGTCAATGAACCACAAGAGTGGATCATTGACACAGGTGCTACTAATTACATGACCTCAAATATTGACCTATTGAACAAACATTCAATTAATAAACCTAAAGTAACTAGGAAGTTGTTTTTACCAAATGGTGATGTTTCCATTGTAAAACACACTGGTACAAGTGATATATCTCATCAGAGCACATTACAAAATGTGTTACATATACCTCAATTCAAATGCAATTTACTGTTAGTATCAAAAGCTACAGAAAGTTGAAATATTCAGCTACATTTTATCCTAATTTCTGTATTTTTCAAGATCTTTGCAATGGGAAGGTGAAGGAGATTGGTAGAGAGAAACATGGATTATACTTCCTAATAAAACAAAAGCTACCTGGAAGAAAAGGATGTGAATCTATTTTTGGTTTTACTGTCAAGACCTCTAAAGACAAAGCTGATATTGCTCTATGGCATAAAATATTAAGACATGTTCCTTTTAAGACACTTTATATATTATTTCCAGGCCATAGGTCTACTATTATTGATACCTTAGATAAATGTAGTATATATCCATGTGCAAGACAAACTATAGCACCATTTCCTATCAGTACTACTGTAAGTAATAAAGCTTTTAATCTTGTTCATGTTGATCTTTGGGGGCCCTATAAAGCTCTTACTCATGATGGTTTTAGATTCTTCTTAACTATTGTAGATGTTTTTTCTAGGATGACTTGGATATTGTTACTTACTTTTAAATTTGATGTGTCAACAATGCTTAAACACTTTATTGTGCATGTAAAAACTCAGTATGATGCCTCTATCAAAGTTATAAGAAGCGATAATGGCACATAATTTGTAAATACTGGTACTTCTGAAATGTTTCTTAAGTATGGTATAATTCATCAAACGTTTTGTGCTTATTCACCTCAAAAAAATGGTGTAGTTGAAAGGAATCATAGGAACATCATTGAATTAATTAGAGCTATACAGTTTCAAGCTAATATACCTCTTAAATACTAGGTTTTGTGTGCTAAAGCAGTAACTTATCTAACAGAATTCCTTCTTCTGTTCTAGATGGCATCTCACCTTATGAGAGGTTGCATAATAAGAAACCTTCTCTCATACACTTAAAAGTAATTGGATGATTGTGTTATGCCAAAATAATTCAACAAACATACAAGAAACTGCCTAAAACTAGAATGGCTATTCACATGGGATATTCTGAAACTCAAAAAGGTTATATACTCTTTGATATAGCTAATAAGACCTTTTTTGTTAACAAGGATGTTGCATTCAGAGAGGACATTTTCCCTTTTGTACTTTCTACTATGCAGACAAGCTCAACAAAGCTATTCATACCACCTGCTTAAAATATGTTGCATGAGGATTTGGAGTCTAATATACTTCTCACTCAACCTCATTCAGACAATAGTCAGCCACCTCTCAGTCTACAAAGAAAGGAGGAGTTGCCTAATGATAACATGGTTCAAGATGTTAACCATTTTTAAGATGCTATACCTCAAGAAACTGTCGCAGTACCTCAACCAAGTACTACACCCAGAGTTTCTAAAATCAGTAATCTAGTAGATACCAGGAAGTCTTCAAAACCTACTCAACCTCCTAGTTGAATGAAGGACTTTGTATCCTTAAATGTTCATGATGATGTTCCTTATGATTTATCCAAATATATATCTTATGATGCACTAAATCCTAAATATCAGTCTTACTTAGCTTCTTTTACCACTGATACATAACCATCTTGTTATGCAGAGGCAGTAAAGGATCCCAGATGAATAGAGGCTAGCAAAAGGAAATTACAGCCTTAAACATGGGAAGTTGTTCATATACCATCATAAAAGAATCCTTTTGGATGTAAATGGAAATACAAGATAAAATATAAGGCCTCAGCAGAGGTTGAAAGGTTCAATGCTAGGCTAGTTGCAAAATGATATAGCGAAAAGAAGGGATAAATTATCATGAAACTTCCAGTCAGTGGTTAAGATAGTCACTCTCAGAACTATTTGTACTCTTCTTTTTGTTGAGTGTAAAACATATTCCAGCAGTTGACACGCGACCTCGGCTCTAGATAGTGATTCAGTCCTAATTTCGAAGGTGATCACCATGTTCGGATAACCTTCAGATCTTCTATGATGCTATGTCCTTTGATCCGGGATTAAGACAATTTGCTCTTTGTTTATGTTTTAGATATTCGTATTAGTGTTAGACTCAATTATTCTTTTTAGATGTTCTTGTACAGTAACTTCGGGTCCTAGAGATTGTAATAAATAGAAGTTTCCGCACTCTATTCATTGTTATGGATGACGACATTGTTAACTAAGATGTTATTTAATTGAAACCCTTTTTAACTAATTTAATAAATGGAGATTTATATGAGCGATTAACAATTAAGTATGTAAGGGTGATTAGTATGGTTCTCCCACCATAGGATAGGGTGGGTGTCAATCATGACCGTTTGGGTCGTGACAAAGATGGTATCAGAGCATTGGGTTTGTAGATCTCATCATACAAGAACAGGTCTAGTAGAGTCCTACGGAATGGTATAGAGAAGTCTGTACTTTACTTCGGGAGGCTATGGGAATTTAGGAATGAATTCGTTTCTTTTCTTCTGTCATGATATAACTTGATTCCAATTGATTTCTGGTGATCCAAATTAGTATCTAATCCTTTCACTCTTATTCATAGATGGTTAATACCCATTCTACCAGAGAAGCAATAGCAGTACCTGTAAAACCACTTACAGCAGCACCAACACCTGCTGCTGAGGTCACAGTCTAGGGTAGGCCTCGGGTTAAAGGCAGAGCAAGAAGGGAAGGACAGGGAACAACACCCCTTAGGGGTGGAGCACAGGCATCTGGGATACCAGTAAGGTAGAGATAACCATCCCTTCCCTCACAACAGGATACCCCAGGCTATGTTCAAGATGAAAAGGAAGTGGTTGAGGTAAAAGAGATGATAGCTCCAAAGAATATGGTGCTAGCACCAAATGGTGCAGCTCAGGTGCCCTTGTCTACAGAGATGATTCAACAGATGTTGGGATTCTTTGGTAGCTTGGCTGGTACTGGATACCCTCCAATGATTCTGACTGGTCTGTCCCTAGCATTACAATATGCCTATGCTGTAGCACCAATGATGGATGCTGACTCTAAAACAGGGGTATATCCTCAACGGGTACCTGGATCAGTAATGACTGATGATGAGCATGGACTATTTTGTAAGTTCATGAAGATGAAGCCCTTGGTTTTCCAAGGTACAGAGTCTGAGAATGCTTTTGAGTTCTTAATAGATTGTCATGAACGTCTGCATAAAATAGGTATTGTCAAAAAGTATGGAGTGGAGTTTGTTTCCTTTCAGCTATAGAATGAGGCTAAGCAGTGGTGGAGGTCATTTGTGGAGTGCAGGGCTGCCTTACCTCCACATACTTGGACTCAATTTCAGAATATATTTCTTAAGAAATATGTTCCCCACACATATCGTGACCATAAGAAGGATGTATTTCTAAGGTTGGAGTAGGGTAACATATCTATGGCGACCTATGAGGCCAAGTTTCATACATTGTCCCATTATGCACTACAGTTGATTACCTCGGAGGAGGAACTGATTAGGTACTTCGTGAAGGGGTTGAATTCGGGGATTCAGTTGGCTACCTTATCTATGGCAGTGACTGGTAAGTCCTTTTAGGATGTTATTTAATTTTCTAAGAAGGATGAGGAACTTGAGAAACAGGGAGAGGTAAAGGCCAAAGAGAATAAGGCTCGGACTTTGGGCCAATTCACTGGTACATTCTCAAAGAGGCGTGGTTCTTCCAAGCCCTATCATTCAGTCATACTAGTGTCTGTAGGGGGCTCTTCTGGGGTCAGTTATCAGCCTTCCTGAGTTGGCAGCTATATGCCTTCTTCTTCTTCTTCAGTTCAGAGGCCTACATTGGGACCAAAATGCTTTGAGTGTGGAGGTATGGGATATGTCAAAAGGTATTGCCCTAACTTTTTGTCAGTAGATTAGTTGACGCAACAACCAACTTCTACTGCTCTAATTCAGGCATGTCGTAGTGGAGGAGGAAATGGTAGAGGTCATCCACAAGGTGAGCGTGGTGGAAACTAGCAAATCTATTAATCTCAAAAACAATATCCAAAAGTAAAACAAAACATAAGTACAATAAAAGTGTGAAACATTGTACTTCACGAAAACCATCTCTAAAATTCGAAAGTTGTCTGTACCAAAATACTAAGAATATCAAATAAAGGAGATGCAACCCCAAAATATTAAGACTGTATCATAGTCCAGAAACAAAGGACTAGAAGCATAATCTGATGAATCCATGGTAGCCCAAAAAATGAAGCTCACTCTTAGATTCGAATCACCCACTGAAAATCACAACTAAGGTCTAGAAGGAGCCACTGGAATATGCTCTGCACTTCACATAAGTAAGAAAAAGTATAGTATCAACACACAAAAAGACAACAATGTATTGGTAGGGTCATTTGGCCAACTCAAGATGAGATATATGAGCACTTTACCATAACGTAGTACAACAAGTTAACACATGCTCACCACTATATAACCTTATTCATTTAATAACACTTAGTACAGGTGAAGAGATTCAACACAAGTTAGAAATAGTCAACAAGACATCAAGTCAAGAAAGTCAACAAAATAATCAATCAAGTCAATCAACAAGAATCAAGTCAACATATACATATAATCCATGGTTCACTCATGGAATCGTCGAACTCACCTGTACCTTGTACAAATAGACTAAGGACCCTATGGTTTCCCCCTTAGTCATGACCTGCAGGGGACAAATTATGCCTATGTACCTTATCCCAGACACAAGTGCCTGCCTACCTTATTTCACCAAATCCCGTGAAGGTGTCCAATTACTAGTACACCCCACATTAATTAATGTAATATCATAACAACCACATAACAATGATATCAACCAGCACTTGTAGTAACCTCAAGATTTACATAAATATTCATTGAAATGCGATCACACTTATATAATCCAAACAAGTATTTTTACTCTTTTTCATTCCTTAACACATGCATCAACAAGAAATACTAAGGAACAGTTAATATGCACATATAATATAAATTGGATTAAACTATGTAACCATCACCTTCCTCAATCCAAATTTGCACTAATCAACTAAACTTGAGCCTTGCCTTTCCATGCAACTGCCGCTTGATTTCAGGCTCGTTTGAGTGATTCATAAACCCTCGTCGGGATAAACAAGCAAGGGTTTCATCCTCTACTTATGGGAATGCTACTTCGAGAAATGCTGCTTCAGGATAAACGTCATATGTTGCGAGAGAAACTGGATATTTTCCTATGGCTTGGACCCTTTCACTCGAGAACTCAAAGGGGGGAAAGAATTCTTCAACATAGTCACAAGAAGGTGGTACTTTTCGTAATGGATGACCCTCGAAACCATAATCTGTTGATATACGGCGTAGATCCGGATGATTGATGGAAGAAACACCAAACATATCCCAAACTTCTCGCTCCCACCGGCCGACTGATGGAAATAGACTGACTACCGGAGATATTCGTGTTACTTCATCTGCACTGGTTTGTACACGAATGCGTGAGTTATACCGAATACTCAGTAAATTATAGACCACTTCAAATCTTTGTTTTCGAGAGGTATAATCAACTCCGCAAATATCGATCGAAACTTGAACCCTTGTATAGGTATGCAATTTCAGAAAGCACAACAATTGAAATAGGTAGTCCGTATTGGTATCAGATCTATTCCCATGTTCCGATCTTTCCATTTTTTTGACCCATTTCTTGGGTAAAGTCTCCCAACTATATTTGAAAATGAATTGGTTATCCATAAAGAGAAAGAAAGTTTTCTTCTAGTTCCGCTTCTTGCTCTTCCAATGAATAAAGACTTGTCGAAAATCGCCGGTTGGGTTGGTCCGACCAAGAAAGGCATGGGACTTTTGGGCATTGCTTGGGTCGAGCTAGGCTACCTAGTGATTTACAAGCACCCTCACTGCACACTTTCTATATATCTGTCTTATTATTTTTTTCCTGGGTATTGATTTCTTCCTGTATAGCATCTCTCCAGCAAGAATGATTGGAGGCTTCAGCAAATGATTCAGGTTCATGAGAAGATTGAACTGAGATGAGGTAAGCTCGATCTTTTGGGGAAAACGATTCATAAGCCTTCAACAGGATAAGAAACTTGAGAGGATCGACGAAGCTGAGAGCGGGATCCATAATTTTAGGAAGCGACTGGAAGGGAAGCAACTGGGCTAGACTGCTGATCTTCTGGAGTAGCCTGACCCTGGGAAAGAGACTGTAATCGCCGCCGAGAATAAACATGTTGTGCCGGGTGACAGGAATCCTCTGAGGTCAGCTGAACAGGCTGACAGTCGGCAGAAAATGCTGAGCAAAGCTGCTGGCCTGAAGAGTGAGGCTAATCCGTAACATCAACTGCAGAAGAATGAGGTTCGAGTTGATGAATAGGAGAAGGCCGAGATGTGAGGTGCAGGTGGTGATGATCACCCCGGGGTATGCGCTAGCGCCCTTGACAGGCACTCCAGAACCCGCCAACGCTCGTGAAAACCCGGGTCGATCGGTCCTCCATTCATCCGACCGGAGGTATGGATAACGAGGCCACCTTCACAACCTTCTCCCTTCTGTCCCTATGTTGGAATAAGGTAAGGCGGTTCGCTTGAGTTGCTCAACCGCCCCTTAGCCCGGTGCTCATGACGTGCTACGGAACCTCCACCGTGCCGGGGGAGGGGGACCAAGTCTAGCAACACAAATAAACCACACAATCAACCTAATGACATATAATGTTGAGTATTAAACCCAATCCCAACCCATAAGGCCAAGTTCATGATCATTCCTCCCTCATTCTAGGTCTTTTCTACCATAATTCATCTAAAATCTACTAATTCATGGTTACTTTAGTAAATTAACAATATGCAAGGATAAATTAACAATAAAGAACCAAAAACCTAAGGGTTTCCATCTAATTAATTACCCCCTTGCACTAGAAAATCATCTATTACAAGCCAAAATCCTCCCTAAGAACACGTAAACTAGCAATTCTAAGGTTAATTAACCCAAATACTAGTTAATGGGGATATATTACTTACCTTAATAATGAAAAATGATGGAATATGGTTGGAATAACCAAAAACGCCTCTCCTTTGCCCCAAATATATTTTTAGAATAATGAAAACTTTTGGGACAACAATTTACGTTGTTATAGCGACATACGTCACTTTAGCAGCATCGCTATAGTGGGAATTGTCCCATTTTTGAGCACGTTGCTATAACAATATGCATGTATCTATAGCGACATAGGTGAGGCAAAATATCAGGCTTCCCGTAATGATAGAAAGGTTCATTACAGTACTAAAAAGTAAGATGTGTAAAGGTGTATGAGTCTAGCTAGAATTGTAAGTTGAATAGAACCTATTGGTGGAATGATTGACTAAAGGAGATAATGCCTTGAACTTAGTGATGACTTGAGTGTATGGATTACCAGTTAGTAACTAAATTTACCTATTTTAATACGAATAAAAGAGGGTTAGATTGGTGTATGAAATAGAATGATGATTTAGATATAGATATCTATCTTGGTGGAATGTGAATTCCTAAAATGGATACGTGATTGATTGGTCTTTGCACATGTTTGTGGTTGATGATTGGGTTTAATAATGCTCAATTGAGAAAGTGGTGAATTTGCCTTTGGGCATACTTATGATTTTATCTGTTAGTGAATATTCATTGTTACTTGGAATGATGAACTTGTGATTATTGACTGTATTTACTTAGTTGTTATCAATTATAAGTTCTATTTCAATCATTGTTGCTTGCATCTACTTTAATAAGGTGTTTGCGATTCACCTTCAGTCATTACTTATAATTATTGACTTCATCTTTCATCTTGCATTTATATTAATATTAATGATGATATTGAGATCATGATATTCATGATTTTGAAATGATATTGATGACGATATTGAGATCATGATACTCATGATGTTGAGATGATATTGATGATGATGAGTTGATGATATTGATAATGATATTAAGATCATGATGTTCATGATGTTGAGAATGATATTGATGATGATGAGATTGAGAAGAGAAAGAGGTGATACGTACATCTTGCATACATACATTTGTCATATGCATTTAAATGTACACTTTATATATATTTTTATGTTGTGGTGAAACTTGTTGAAGAATCTGCCTAAGTGTAATTGGTTTCTTATGTGCACCGGTTGTTTGATGAGATACTATGGCTCCTTAAGTGGACCGGTTATATTGATGATAGTGAATTTGCATTGTAACAATGTGTGAATATAAGGTACGTCTTGGATTATGTGTAAATAATATTCTTCTGTTTATGTAGTTATATATGTGATGTATATCATAGTGTCCCTTCATGTAAAGTTGTTGGTGCTATTAATTGCCTTGGTTATCGCAATCCTTATGGTTAATAATAGTATAATAGGAGGCGAGGGTTGTCACAAAAGAGGATTAATGAGAGAGAGAGAGAGAGAGAGAGAGAGAAAGGATAGTGTAGAGTTGTTTGAACTATGTGAGTGCGTAAGAGAAGTGGTTATGTTTATCCATGGAAGTGTGTTAGTTAGTCTCTCCCTAAGGTTAAATTAATATTGCTTAAACAAAAAAAAGATGGTATGTTAGGAAGTTGTAGTAAGCTAAGTATGTTCAGCTGTTAAACCTGTATGCTTGTCATGATCTCTTCTTATTTCCTATATGTTGTTATGTGTTTCTAACCCTGGTCGATAGATGATATCTACCATTACGTGTGGTTGTAATGACACTAAACTTACTATATCTATATTTGGGGATAGATTCATATTGCAGATCAGTTGGAGTTTCTATAGGTACAATGGTGTTTATTCTTCAGCAGAACCTGTCATCCTACTCATACATGGATGTTGTGTCTCGGGGTCATTACTCCATTTGTTTAGTGCTCTTGTACTGGTTTAGACTAGGTTCTGGAAAATTGTTTAATTTACTTCCGCAATGTATTAATGTAATAAGTGTGTTTTAAATAGAAGGTTTATATAATTGTTTATAATTAAAGCTATTTTAAATGTCTTCCGCAATAATTGAATGGTTGGATGGTAAGGGTTCTCCTTTCTAGGACAGATTGAGTAGGTGCCCGCATGATCCGTGATTTGGGTCGTGATAGATTCATTGCCTAAGAGGACAACTCGTTATGTCAACGGTCTTGATTGTCTAGCTAAAAGTTCTGAAAGATGACATTTTTTTCCATTGACCACGAGTTGTTGGACCATACCAAGAGTCTTTTGATGACTCATTCTGACGAAAGAACCCACTAGTTGATATTTATCCAGATGCAACAAGTCTCAGCAATGACTCATTGTCAGACACAATGAGTCATAGGGTATAGTCATTCCCAAAGCCTGAAATCTAGTCCAGTCTACATGAGTCAAGGGATGACTCATTAGTTCATGTAATGAGTCGTACCTTGATTCGTGACGAATGTTTCCAACAGATCAGTTATGTTTTAGTAGGGGTATTTTCCTAAATTTGTAGACCTGTACTACACCGTTTAAGATTCTTCTAGCGAAAGATTAAATAGGTCTGAGCATACAACTCCCTCATTCACTTCTCCTAAACCTCTCAGAATGAAATCAAAAGGCGATTCAAAGTTTCAAGAACTAAATTAGAGTTCTTCTTCAAATTCTCTAAGAATTGAAGTGAGGGTCTAGATTCTCTCCAAGTATTAGGTATGTGGATATTCAGTGAGGGTCTCTTTTAACCGTCATGCAAAAAATTAGTTTTAAAGTTCAGTTTTTATGAATTTCATGAATTAGGGCAAGGTCCTAAATAGCCAAATTATGATTTATTTCAGTATCCATGCTTTAAAATATCTCTATGACTATGAATATCACTTTATGCATGATTTAAAAATATGGTCTTTATAAATATTTGGTGTGTTATGAATACACAATCTTAGGTGCCTTATATAATTAGCATAAACTATTCAATTGAGGTATGATTTTAGATAAGTATTCAACACACCATGTTTTCATGACTTTCATAAGATAGTATAATTTACTTGACTACTTTCATGATTTCAATCAGATTCAGTAGCAGTAAATTGAACTAGTTCAGGTGGACACAACTTCAGTCAACCCAAGTTCCAAACTACGTGCCACCGTATGTTAACTCTCCAGTTGAGAGTGTCTCCCTTCGACCGAATGGGATCATGAGTGAATTCACACCAGTCATGGTTCTTACCCTTGTCAAGGTATAGAACTTCTTTCCAACTAGGATTACAGGTTGGATTCCATGTTGCTCACATTTTCCATGTCGGTTATAAGAACCTCTCATAGTTTCAAACTCAGTGATTGTACATGACCCTCAGTTTAGTTTTACTTGTTTTTAAACTATGACTTTGTAGATTATCATTTCATATCAGTACATATGTATTTTATATAGGGTCATTGTATTACAGTTCAGCTTTTGCATTCAGTTTCGCACTCAGTATAATATGTTAGTGCTTCAAGTATGTTAAGATTATTTTACAGTTGCATATCTCACATGCTCAGTACATTTGAAGTACTGTTCACATACCTTCTATATATCATTTTATGATATAGGTTTGTAGGCTCAACATCATCCTCGTGGTTCCAGTGCCATCTTAGCAGCTGTCAGTGGTGAGTCCTCATCACCTGAGGACGAGAGTCATGATTTATTTCATTTCCGTATTGTTTAATGCTTTAGATACTTAGAGTTAGCTGGTGAATTATCTCAGCAACTCATCAGTATGTAGAGGCTTTCAGACACAGAGTTAGACATTTTAGTTGTTTCAGTATTTATGACTATTCAATCTTACAATTATTTCAGATAATTATTCATAAATTCAATTAGCTTCTATAATAGTTATTCAGTATTACTTGTATTATGCCATTCCATAGGTTAGCTTGGGTTAACTTATGGCTCTAAGCACTAAGTTACGTCTAGGGTTTAGACTCAGGACATGACATTGGAAGGCCAGAACTATATGAGTAGCACCAGTGCTAGCTAAACTGCTCAAAAATCCTAACACATGCTGGATCAACTCTGAGGACATGGACACCCGGGCTGTACCACCCTGCACGGGCATAGCATGTTTTGGAACTAGGACCTCTTCTTTCTCAACGACTACTTCATTATCCTGAGCTAGGTCTGGAGCAACCTCATTTGGGGAAGGGACAGTGATCTCTCCCTAGGCGGTCCTTAGGCTGCATGGGCTCCACCCCTGATGGGTGCTGCACTTCGCCCTTCTCTTCTAGCCCTTCCTCTTACCCGAACTCTACCTCGAGCCTCAACCCCAACAACCGACTCAGACGATGTTGTTGTTATTGTTGCTGCTCTAACTATGCATGTATTCACCATCTATGAAATAAAAATGAAGGAAGTCAGATACCAATTTGGATCACTTGATACCAATTGGAATCACGTACTAGCACTAAGGAAAGAAAGAAGTGAGAATTTTTTCCTAAAGTCCTGTAGCTTCTCAAAGAAAAGTGTGGATGTCTCTATACCATTTCGCAATACTCTAATAGACTCATTATTGTATGATGAGATCGAAGAACCTAGTTCTCTAATACAATCTTTGTAGCAACCCAAATGTCCGCGAGTGGCACCCACCTTAACTCTATGGTGGGAGAACCAATTAACCCAACTCTTAACCCAAACACTTAAACAATTAAGCTCAAAATTTACTAAGTACTTTCCAAAACCATCATCTTATAACTTAAAAACCATTCAAATTCATAACATAAGTCTAACGTTTCCAAATAACCCAATAAAATATCAAACATGTAGAAAATCTCTAACTATTAAATTTTCTCGGGACCCCAAGTCATTGTACAAGAATGACTAATTCAAAAACAATGTCTAGAATCATAATCCAAAAAAACAATATAAAAATGAGAAGAGTCGTAGTCAAGAATAAAGGACATGAACAAGATAAATATCCAATGGTTACCCGGGCATGGAGCTCACCCTTGAATCGAAGCCGCTGGTCACAAGCTAAAGCCGAGGTCTATTTTCAAATGCTGGAACACACTCTGCACTCAATATAAACAAGAGCACAAGTAGTATTAGTACAAAACATTTAGTACTGGTAGGCATCATCAGTCGACTTAACTCAACACCATACAAATATATAAGTTAAACAAAAGCAAGAAGCAATCAAGGCATAACTCATAATCAACCAACAATTCAATATATATTCATAATTACATCAACTTACAACACAGCTAGCTGTCCTCTTCATATCAATTCTTCTCAAGTTATTCATATCAATTCACTTACACCTAAGCAATCCAATCAACAACATTGAAGTAGGCACGACATGTAAGATGCAACCAATCAATACATACCTAGAAATAGTGTACGCACATACTAGGGACATCATGAATCCTTAGTCATGACCTGCAGGAGATGACCTCAGTCCATGTACTGTACCGGTGTGGTACCTATTCCCAACAACAAGACTGTCAATATCTATACCGATGTGGCACCCAATTTCAATATCATCAAATAGGTAAAAACCTCAAAAATAATGCTCAAAGCACGATAATATCCATAATCAAGTTCATATTCTATTCATCAACACTTATAACATTTAAGTTTATTATTTCACCTTAACTTTAACGTCAACTCAACCAACAATCACAAGTATGCTCGAAAGCTAATAACGATCATCTAACTCAAATATAAACATAGAGTCAAATCAAGTCTACAACTACTTTCAAACCATACCCTACCTTATATCCTCATCCAAATACACTATTTAGTCGATGCTTTGCCCTTTTTCATTGGTTTTTCTTGTTCTTGGTTTATAAACAACAAATAAGGATAATTGAATGCTTTATTCCCCACTTCTAGGAATTACAACCCAAACCCACTGCTATTAGCACATGAACATAGCCTAGTTCATCATTTTAGGATTTTCTACCCTTTAATATATTCGAATTCCCAGGAAGAATTCTTCATTAGGAAGTGATTTCTAACAACCTAGAGTAAATAATAAGTAAGAACAAACCATTCCCCACCAATTTTCACCACTACCACAACCCTAGGGTTAAACCTCATTTCTCAGCCATGTTCATGACCCTTACAATCCTAAGGATTAAACGAAGTAATTACAAGTTAAAATGAAGGAAAATCCTTACCTCAATAATGGAAAATTCCTAACAATGGAGAGAATCGCCTTTTTCTTGCCTTAGGTTGAAAACTAAACTTTTTAGAATGAAAAATGATAACTCTTAGATTAACTGGCATAAAACTTCCTAATCATCACTTCAGTGATAGCTTTGTCGCTATAGCGAGACTTAGGTTAATTGGACCTCCACCGTGGCGGTCCCTTTGCTCAATGTGGTGACTCTGCTGTAGAGGAAATCCTACCACTATAATGGTACTTAAACATTAACTCAGGATCCATTCCTAGATATTCTTATTTCACAACACACTTTTCGAATTTTAACATCACGTACTATCCCTTTCACGAAAATTATTGTAACCAGATTTATGCCAACCCATTTTATGCACCAGAAGATTTTATAACTTCCTAAACTCGACATATAGTATAAAATCAACTCCAATCCCACAACTAACATACCGAGAATCACCAGATTTTCTTAGACCACACAATATCCAAAATTCGCCCAAAACTAGGCTAGCATAAATTTTACTATTTTAGTTTAAGAAAATGCTAAGTCTGAAATTTTACCCACCAACTCACCGTAACGATATTTTGGGTTATTACATTCAAAGTCTCTTGACCAATTCATCCGATTTATTAACTTTCTTTGTCAAGCAAACCAAAGATAAAAATAATATTCAATGTTTGCAACCCCGTTGAAATTAACGTGTGAAGAAGTAAATAGAAAACATAATACGCAAAATTATAGATACATTAATAAACCTAATGGAATAACCAACAACATTGGTCAACAACTCTAGATAGTGAGCTTAGCTACTCATAAAATTAAAAGTGAAAACAATACACAAAGTATCTTCCATGGAATCTCCACAAAAGCTTCAATAAATGAACTTTAATAAATATGTATTCAATGCTAATGGATAAAAACAAAGTTAACACACAGAATATTTTTAAAAGTGAGTAATAATTCTTTACAAACTCCTAGAAATGTCTTCTAAAGGCCAACAAATTTGACATAGAAAAATTACAAAATTTCCAATCACATAGACATTATGAAACTGTATTTCGACTGTAGAACACGTATGTGGTACATATTTTTGTCAGTAAGTTTGCCTATGAGTCTTCATCTTGAAATCTTTGATGTTATATCACCTTTTTTCGATGATGATTAGAGACCGTATTCCAGGAATATGGTTCACATTTTGTCTCAAAAAGTTCACATAGTTGGTCTTTCTTAAAATCCTACTTTTGACTACACACATAGAATGCAGACCGCATTTTAGACTGCAAAAAAGCCCATTTAGCTTTGATCATTTTGTGCTATTATGTGGTTAACTTCTCCCTATGCAGAGTATATTCTGATTATGTGAACCACATTTTTGATCATTTATACTTCCAGCCACATTTTTATCCTTTTTGCTAACTTTGCTCTTCTTGTTATTTCTTTGGATCATTACCTGAAATAAAACAAAAGGACATAAAAATACTATCTAATTTTACATTGAGGCTGCCTAATATCTATGCATTTGATGTCAAATGAGTTATAAATTCATGGCTCCAGTCCTCCTCATGGGAAAGTTGAAACTATTAGAAATTTAAGAGAAGAAGTTATTTGATAGGGTCAATCATTTTCGTGGTATTACGTTTTTATTAGTTGTAAGTCAAATCTATTATAAAAAATTATTTTACGTGTAAGAAATCTAAAAATAACACAGAAGAAAGTTTAAAAGCTCATTTTCTTCAATTGAAATATGTAGAGGGACATAAACTTTTGGTCCACAGAACTTTAAACGAACGACATCTTTGTGATGCCCTTAGATGTTTTTTCCACACACACACTGTATTATTAATGTATTTAACGAGTTTGTAGTGTTGATTGAATGTCTGAGTAATCTTAGAGTATATATTAATTTGTGTTTTTCATTAAATTTGGACTGTTCCATGTTCTAATTTCAGGTATGGATATATTATCATCTTTTTTTTCTAACCGTTTTTTTGATTTTTTTTAAATATTTGTGTGTTAAAAAGCAAGTAAATGGTTGAACCCTATCTGTGATATAGAGAATACATCGACTTAAACCTACAGACCTGTCACGCCTCGAATCCCATCGAGACATGATTGGCACCCGTAGCCGATAAGGCCCGAGAGAACCAACCTTTGCCTATGCTCAATCATATGCATATAATATTCATAACCACCATTGCATAATATTATGAAATACGAATAAAGGAGAACAAGGGACATATTTAGGCATACATATGAAACTTGGCCGTTGAGGCCATCCAGTCAAAACAACATGTGTCATTTACACTAGTACACCCACGTCGGTCTACAAAAGCCTCTAACAAGAGCATTGACCAAAATGAACCATAAGTCGGGACAAGTCCCCGCTTTATACAACATGTACAATACCAAAACATATATACTTTGACTCGGAGAAGCCCCGAATGAGCTGGAGCTCACCAAAGAGCCGCTAACACTGGCAATCTACTGAGGAGGCCTACTGGGACCTGCGCCTGCAGCAAGTAAGGTAAATTCCCCGAGAGGGGTCAGTACGAAATAAGTACTGAGTATGCAAGGCTCAGATAAAACTATACAACACATGAATATGTCAAGGAATATGTCAATGAACTCAAAACATATGGATACTCAATGTGAATAAGTCACCATGTTGCATTTTGGGAACCATGTGGATTGCTTTCATTATTTTCATTACTTTCTTTATCTCAATGCTCACATGTCATTACATATCACAATGTACCCGGGCCCCGACTGATCAGTGGGTCTTTCATATCATCATATAGGGATCGAGTCGAGCTAGGCTTATGCCCCTAGACTTGCCACCCTTGGGATCGAGTCGAGCTAGGCTTACGCCCCTAGACTTGCCACCCATAAATCCATATCTCGGGATCGAGTCGAGCTAGGCTTACGCCCCTAGACTTGCCACCCGTACTTGATCATTGACCACATTTGCATTACTTTGATCATTACTTGAGATTGATACTTTGATAATCATAACATCACTTTGGAACTTTGGAACACAACATTGTTGGAAACTTTGAATCATTGACCAATAAGTGAAGAACATGTGAACAAATATCAATGAGAAATATAACATCACTAGCACCATGATACTATTGGAACCATTGGACAAGAAGCCATGAACAAGAGACACAAGTATAGGCACTATTGGAATATTGGAACATAGCCTTCTTTGAACTTTCGGAACATTAATCATGAATATGAGAAATGAGATTCACAATTGATCAATGAGTAGGAAATATATGACAATGACCATAAATAAGTGCATATGGGATACCTTGGTACATTTCGGAATAGAACTAAAGAAATGTCAATTGTGAACACTATTGGCCGTAGAAAGATACGGACAAAATAACCTTGCATACCTTGGATTCGCAATACGAATCTACAACCTTAGATGCGTAGACAATAATCCCACTCCTTCTTTATGTGTCTACAAATACATAACGAAATTCACATTAACCACCAATTACTTTACAAATGCATACCATGTCAATGAATTACATGTTTGGCTTTCAACACGTCATTTCCCTTTGACAAAACCATTGATCATACTATTATTCCAAAAATTCCATAATATTCCCAACATTGACCAATACATGAAAATCAATACATTTCACCACAATACTTCTCCTTTACACTTTCTTATCCATAACACATCACAAATAATCCATCAAAGCACCTTAATTCAACTCATAACACATATCGGCCAAAATCCCAAAATTCCCACTTTTAGAAAAGAACAAGTTTTATACCAAAAATAACACCATACATGTTCATATTTTGTCCATACCATGCTTTTTCATCAAAGGCACAAGGCCTAATTCACACTTGAATTCCATATACCACAAATCTCATACAAACTCACCAAGTTCCATGACCAACTTTTCCAAGCACAACCAACATGATATACATATTCTTTTATGCATATAAGATATTAATCCATGAAAATAAATACTTACCAAGGCTTGGAATATGTTGATCTTGTCCAAAAGATGACTTAGGGTTTGCAAAGCCAAAAGGGAATTATCTTGAAAATTCTAGAAAAGTGATGTGTGTCTTTTGGAATAAAAATATGATTCTTCCACATATATATAGGCCCTCAAGTCTTCTTTGGCATTAAATTCCATGTCCATTTGGTCAATGGAAGAATGGGTCTTTTGTTTCCCCTTTGGGCCTTGCATTTTATCCCATTTTGGGCCTCAAATTGGCCCATTCACACATATTATCCTAGCCCACCAATTCTCATGTATAATCCATCATATATCTCATGTTTAAATAATTTCATAATGCCACGACAATATTCACTTATGAGATTTTCATTCGTAGCCTCAATCGCAAAAATAGGAATTCTAGTCACCTATGGCTTCTTTGAACATTTTGGTAAATTCTTGTATTCCATGGTTTGATCATGTAGGAGTATGTAGTAGTGTATCGAGGTATTTGAAGTCTTAACAATGCTAAAGGAACTCCAAGGAATCAAAAGAAACCATGGAAGAATCGTCGTTGCATTTCGTCGCAAAACGAGCTCGGAAAGGCCAATTATGTTGTGCCTTGCGCCACTGCCTTGCTTTGCAGCAGTGGCGCAGGAATTGAAGGTTCTCTGAATCAGTGGCCTGCTGGATTTTTCAGCCATTTTTTTCTAACACTTGCATATCATCCAATACCCTATCAAAACACTACAAAATACTTACGTAGTGACCTTAATCATCAAGTAAACATGACTCCAAGGTACCAAATGAGGTTGGAAATGTATGGGGTATTACACAAGACATCTCCGACTAAAATCTAATCACATGTACGAGGCTCGAATTAATTAATTTTTTTTTTCATCACCAACCTTACAAAATACATACTCATAGCGTCTCGAAACTTAAGTAACCATTGTTCATCACATAGGTCGAAAAGGTACGGGATGTTACATTCTTCCCCCCTTAGGAACATTCGTCCTCGAATGTTAACAACATGTTTTATACACAACAAATGTATCTTTACTTTAACATACCAATAGACATAATGCTATTAAAGACTTACTTGTTATTATTCCACCTCCGTACTGTGAACTTCTTGGTCCATTTGAAATAAGTGGGGATACTTGGATTTCATCATTTCTTCCGCTTCCCATGTGATCTCCTCTACTTGTTGATTTCTCCAAAGGACTTTTACGGATGCTATGTCTTTATTTCTCAATCTCTTTACTTGTCGATCTAGGATAGCAATGGGCACCTCTTCATAAGTGAGATCCTCTGTAACTTGAACATCCTCTACGGGAACAATACGAGACGGATCTCCTATGCATTTCCGAAGCATCGACACATGAAATACCGGATGGACGGAGGAAAGTTCTTGAGGTAAGGCTAATTCATATGCGACTTGCCCAAATCTTCTAATAACTTCATAGGGGCCTATGTAACATGGACTCAATTTCCCTTTCTTTCCGAACCGCATTACCCCTTTCATCGGTGACACCTTTAAAAACACCCAATCACCTATGGCAAATTCAAGCCCTCTTCTTCTAACATCGGCATATGACTTGTGACGACTTTGAGCCGTTTGTAACCGTTGTCGGATAACTTTAACTTTCTCCATGGCTTGGTGCACAATATCTGGCCCAAGTAAAGCAGTTTCACCTGCTTCAAACCATCCGATTGGTGATC
The DNA here is from genome assembly GCA_031232105.1 of Capsicum rhomboideum. Taxonomy (NCBI): domain Eukaryota; kingdom Viridiplantae; phylum Streptophyta; class Magnoliopsida; order Solanales; family Solanaceae; genus Capsicum; species Capsicum rhomboideum. The sequence continues at coordinate 159,198,908 of CP124714.1, forward strand.
TACATTTCCTTCCATACAAGGCTTCATAAGGTGCCATTTTAATACTTGAATGATAGCTATTGTTATACGCAAATTCAATAAGAGGCAAATGGTCATCCCAACTACCTTGAAAATCCAACGTACATGCTCGTAGCATATCTTCAAGTGTCTGAATAGTACGTTCTGCTTGGCCATCGGTCTGAGGATGGAAAGCCGTACTCAAATTCACCTGAGTACCCAAACTCCGCTGAAAAGATTTCCAAAAGTGTGTTGTGAACTGTGCTCCTCTGTCTGATATAATAGAAAGTGGAATACCATGCAATCGTACTATCTCTTTTACATACAATTTCGCATAATCCTCAGCTGTATAGGTCGTCTTGACAGGTAGAAAATGCGCCGACTTGGTAAGTCGGTCCACTATGACCCATATGGAATCAAACTTCCGCAATGCACGAGGCAAGCCCGTAATAAAATCCATATTAATCATATCCCACTTCCAGACTGGAAGATTGATACATTGCATGTAACCTCCCGGTTTCTGATGTTCCACTTTCACCTGTTGACAATTTGGGCATTGCGCGACAAATTCTGCAATGTTCTTCTTCATGTTGCCCCACCAATACACTTCTTTCAATTCATGGTACATTTTAGTAGCACCCGGGTGAATGGAATAGCGTGAATGGTGCGCCTCTGTCATTATTCGTGTCCTCAGCTGATCTACATCCGGTACACATATTCTCCCTTGACATTGAAGCACCCCTTCCGGTGTAATCTCAAATGCCTTGGTCAAATTCCGCTGCACATTCTCCTTTAGCTGTAATAAAATAGAATCCGCATACTGTTTCTCTTTCACTTCAGCTATCCAGGAGGATTCTGCTGCATTCTGTACCATAACTCTATCATCGGAGGTTTCAATAAGGCGAACTCCCAAGCTGGCTAATTGATTCAAATCTTTGATTATCTCACGCTTTTCATTCAACTGACCACTAGTGCTTTCGACTGCCTTACGGCTCAATGCATCAGCTACGACATTTGCTTTGCTTGGGTGATAAAGAATATCAATGTCATAGTCTTTTAAAAGCTCTAACCACCTTCGTTGCCTCAAATTGAGTTCCTTCTGCTTAAAAAGATATTGCAAGCTTTTGTGATCCGTATAGATGTCAACATGAACACCATATAAATAATGACGCCATATCTTTAAAGCAAAAACTACCGCTGCCAATTCAAGATCATGTGTGGGATAGTTTTTCTCATGTGGCCGCAACTGTCATGAGGCATATGCTATCACCCTCCCATGCTGCATCAACACACATCCGAGACCAATCCCGGAAGCATCACAATACACTGCATAGCCCTCTGTGCCCTCAGGAAGAACTAACACTGGTGTAGAAGTCAACTTGTCTTTCAGGTTTTGAAACCCTCTTTCACATGCATCATTCCATTGAAATTTAATTGCCTTGTGAGTTAACTTTGTCAATGGTGCCGCAATAGAAGCAAAACCTTCTACAAATCTTCGGTAATAACCTGCCAAACCTAGAAAACTGCGAATCTCTGTGGGTGTTGTAGGTCTTGGCCAATTCTTCACTGCTTCAATCTTTTGGGTATCAACCTGTATGCCTTCATCTGATACAATGTGACCCAAGAACGCGACTGATTTTAACCAAAACTCACATTTGGAGAATTTTGCATACAACTTACGCTCACGGAGAATTTGCAACACTTGCCGTAAGTGATAAGCATGGTCTTCTGGTGATCTTGAATAAACAAGGATGTCATCGATAAATACTGTCACGAACACGTCTAGGAATGGCTTGAATACTCTGTTCATCAAATCCATAAACACAGCCGGCGCATTTGTTAGCCCAAATGACATAACCAAAAATTCATAATGGCCATACCGTGTTCGGAAAGCTGTCTTGGGTACATCTTCTTCTCTAACTCTGACTTGATGGTAACCCGACCTCAAGTCAATCTTTGAAAAACACCTGGCACCCTGTAACTGATCAAACAAATCATCAATGCGAGGGAGGGGATATTTGTTCTTGATCGTTACTTTATTCAGTTGACGATAGTCGATGCACATTCTCAAGGTGCCATCCTTCTTTCGCACAAATAATACCGGTGCACCCCACGGGGACATACTAGGCCTAATGAAGCCTTTATCCAGCAAATCTCTCAACTGCTCCTTCAATTCACGCAGTTCCGCTGGAGCCATTCTATATGGAGGAATAGAAATGGGCTGAGTGCCTGGAATCACATCAATACCGAATTCCACTTCTCGTTCTGGGGGTAAACCTGGAAGATCCTCTGGAAATACATCAAGAAATTCATTGACTACCGGTACTGACTGTGGAGTTAATGGTTCCACATCATTATCTTTCACTCGTACCAAATGACATACGTATCCCTTGGCAATCATTTTTCTGGCTTTCAAGTAGGAAATAAATCTTCCTCGTGGTGCCCCTACCTTACCCTGCCATTCTAGAACATTTTCCTGTGGAAAACAAAATTGTACCTTCTTGGCCCGGCAATCTACCGTAGCATAACACGAAGCCAACCAATCCATTCCCATAATTACATCAAAATCCACCATGTCCAATTCAATGAGATCAGCCAACGTATCATGACCACACACAGTTACCACACAGTTACGATACACTCTCTTTGCAACAATATATTCACCAACTGGTGTAGACACTTCAATTGACTTCATTAATAATTCCGGTGCCTTTGCAAATTTCGCAGCAACCAATGGAGTAACATAGGAAAATGTAGAGCCTGGGTCAATTAATGCATATACATTATGTGAGAATATGGATAATGTACCTGTGACGACATCTGGGGAAGCCTCTGAATTCTGGCGGTCCACCAAAGCATAAGTACGATTCTGGACCCCGCTAGTACTGGCTCCTCCTCTGGCACCTCTACCTCGACCAATAGGCTGCACCCCTCGGCCTTGTGAAGGAATCGAGGCTGAAGACGCAACAGCCGACCCAGCTGGTCGTGCTATACCACCCATACTCCGCTGTGGACATTCTCTCGCTATATGTCCCGGCATACCACACCAAAAGCAGACATTCATCCCTGTCCGACATGGACCTGTGTGCATACGCCCGCAGTGCTGACACTGCTGACGAGGGAAACCTGCTGACTGTGATCCATGACCCCCACTACTCTGTCCAACTGAACCACCTCGAAACCCTCGAGACTGAGGATAAGCACTCCCTGTGGAATAAGAGAACGACGGTCTAGGTGGTCTAGGAAACATACGGGGCCTAGTTCCTCCTTGGGACATCATAGGTGGTCCCATAGGTCTAGCCCTTTTGGACTGTCCCTTATCAAATTCATGTACCCTGCGTCTCTGTCTCTGATCCTCCATTTTCTGGGCGAAGGCTTGTATGCGAGCAATGTCCATGTCCCTATTCAAGGCCGCAATAGTGCAATCTCTTACCAAATATGGCTCTAGTCTGTCCACGTATCTATGGACCCTGTCTGTCATCGTAGCCACAACATTTGGCGCATATCGAGCCAAGGAATTAAATTGCAAGCTATATTCCCGAACACTCATATTCCCTTGACGCAAGTTCAGGAACTGGTCTGCACGTGCTTCCCGAACCTCATATGGAAGATAATGATCGAGGAAGGCCACTTTAAACTCTTCCCAAGTAGGTGGGGTTGCATCAATATCACGGGATTTCTTCCAATCCTCGTACCACAATATTGCTTCTCCTTTCAACCTGTACGCGGCAAGTTCCACTGTTTCTATCCCTGTCACATGCATAACTTCCAATGCCCTCTGAATTTGATCCACGAAGTCCTGTGGATCTGCTTTTGGATCTGCCCCTGTGAATATAGGAGGGTCCAGTTTCAAGAAATCCTGTGTTCTGCGACTTGCCATTCTAGCCGCATCATCATCATGTGCCATTGCACCAGCTCTTCCCTGGCTTTGTGCCGCCACTAACTGTGTCAACATCTGTACAGCATTCCTAAGATCCTGATCTGTGGCATTTGTCGGTGGTTCCACGGGCACTTCCCTTCTTCTCGTCTCTTCTGGAGCTGAAGAAGTAGAAGAAGCTCGCGTTGCAAACTCAGTTTCAGCCCCACCTTGATCAACTTGCTCAGGTGGTGGTCTACTTGCTCCTTCACCAGCAATTCTATCTAGCAGCTTACTTTTACCTTTTCCTCTTCCTCTTCTAGTGTTCGGCATTTTGACTATACCAAAGAAAAACAATTACCAAGATCAGATATAATGCAACTGACAACATTGGCTCTATTGCACGATCTAGAATGAAGGAAAGGAAACAACATCCTAAATGTCTCGTAGCCTCCTACGTATAAATGTGGTGCACAACACATCGATACGTAAGACTCTACTCAGACACGGCTTTGTAGACATCCTTAGACCGACTGCTCTGATACCACTTTTGTCACGCCTCGAATCCCATCGAGACATGATTGGCACCCGTAGCCGATAAGGCCCGAGAGAACCAACCTTTGCCTATGCTCAATCATATGCATATAATATTCATAACCACCATTGCATAATATTATGAAATACGAATAAAGGAGAACAAGGGACATATTTAGGCATACATATGAAACTTGGCCGTTGAGGCCATCCAGTCAAAACAACATGTGTCATTTACACTAGTACACCCACGTCGGTCTACAAAAGCCTCTAACAAGAGCATTGACCAAAATGAACCATAAGTCGGGACAAGTCCCCGCTTTATACAACATGTACAATACCAAAACATATATACTTTGACTCGGAGAAGCCCCGAATGAGCTGGAGCTCACCAAAGAGCCGCTAACACTGGCAATCTACTGAGGAGGCCTACTGGGACCTGCGCCTGCAGCAAGTAAGGTAAATTCCCCGAGAGGGGTCAGTACGAAATAAGTACTGAGTATGCAAGGCTCAGATAAAACTATACAACACATGAATATGTCAAGGAATATGTCAATGAACTCAAAACATATGGATACTCAATGTGAATAAGTCACCATGTTGCATTTTGGGAACCATGTGGATTGCTTTCATTATTTTCATTACTTTCTTTATCTCAATGCTCACATGTCATTACATATCACAATGTACCCGGGCCCCGACTGATCAGTGGGTCTTTCATATCATCATATAGGGATCGAGTCGAGCTAGGCTTATGCCCCTAGACTTGCCACCCTTGGGATCGAGTCGAGCTAGGCTTACGCCCCTAGACTTGCCACCCATAAATCCATATCTCGGGATCGAGTCGAGCTAGGCTTACGCCCCTAGACTTGCCACCCGTACTTGATCATTGACCACATTTGCATTACTTTGATCATTACTTGAGATTGATACTTTGATAATCATAACATCACTTTGGAACTTTGGAACACAACATTGTTGGAAACTTTGAATCATTGACCAATAAGTGAAGAACATGTGAACAAATATCAATGAGAAATATAACATCACTAGCACCATGATACTATTGGAACCATTGGACAAGAAGCCATGAACAAGAGACACAAGTATAGGCACTATTGGAATATTGGAACATAGCCTTCTTTGAACTTTCGGAACATTAATCATGAATATGAGAAATGAGATTCACAATTGATCAATGAGTAGGAAATATATGACAATGACCATAAATAAGTGCATATGGGATACCTTGGTACATTTCGGAATAGAACTAAAGAAATGTCAATTGTGAACACTATTGGCCGTAGAAAGATACGGACAAAATAACCTTGCATACCTTGGATTCGCAATACGAATCTACAACCTTAGATGCGTAGACAATAATCCCACTCCTTCTTTATGTGTCTACAAATACATAACGAAATTCACATTAACCACCAATTACTTTACAAATGCATACCATGTCAATGAATTACATGTTTGGCTTTCAACACGTCATTTCCCTTTGACAAAACCATTGATCATACTATTATTCCAAAAATTCCATAATATTCCCAACATTGACCAATACATGAAAATCAATACATTTCACCACAATACTTCTCCTTTACACTTTCTTATCCATAACACATCACAAATAATCCATCAAAGCACCTTAATTCAACTCATAACACATATCGGCCAAAATCCCAAAATTCCCACTTTTAGAAAAGAACAAGTTTTATACCAAAAATAACACCATACATGTTCATATTTTGTCCATACCATGCTTTTTCATCAAAGGCACAAGGCCTAATTCACACTTGAATTCCATATACCACAAATCTCATACAAACTCACCAAGTTCCATGACCAACTTTTCCAAGCACAACCAACATGATATACATATTCTTTTATGCATATAAGATATTAATCCATGAAAATAAATACTTACCAAGGCTTGGAATATGTTGATCTTGTCCAAAAGATGACTTAGGGTTTGCAAAGCCAAAAGGGAATTATCTTGAAAATTCTAGAAAAGTGATGTGTGTCTTTTGGAATAAAAATCTGATTCTTCCACATATATATAGGCCCTCAAGTCTTCTTTGGCATTAAATTCCATGTCCATTTGGTCAATGGAAGAATGGGTCTTTTGTTTCCCCTTTGGGCCTTGCATTTTATCCCATTTTGGGCCTCAAATTGGCCCATTCACACATATTATCCTAGCCCACCAATTCTCATGTATAATCCATCATATATCTCATGTTTAAATAATTTCATAATGCCACGACAATATTCACTTATGAGATTTTCATTCGTAGCCTCAATCGCAAAAATAGGAATTCTAGTCACCTATGGCTTCTTTGAACATTTTGGTAAATTCTTGTATTCCATGGTTTGATCATGTAGGAGTATGTAGTAGTGTATCGAGGTATTTGAAGTCTTAACAATGCTAAAGGAACTCCAAGGAATCAAAAGAAACCATGGAAGAATCGTCGTTGCATTTCGTCGCAAAACGAGCTCGGAAAGGCCAATTATGTTGTGCCTTGCGCCACTGCCTTGCTTTGCAGCAGTGGCGCAGGAATTGAAGGTTCTCTGAATCAGTGGCCTGCTGGATTTTTCAGCCATTTTTTTCTAACACTTGCATATCATCCAATACCCTATCAAAACACTACAAAATACTTACGTAGTGACCTTAATCATCAAGTAAACATGACTCCAAGGTACCAAATGAGGTTGGAAATGTATGGGGTATTACACAAGACATCTCCGACTAAAATCTAATCACATGTACGAGGCTCGAATTAATTAATTTTTTTTTTCATCACCAACCTTACAAAATACATACTCATAGCGTCTCGAAACTTAAGTAACCATTGTTCATCACATAGGTCGAAAAGGTACGGGATGTTACAAGACCTAATGCATGGAACTAGATTCTCAATTTCTTGATGGGAAATCAAAAAATGAATGCAAAACATAAATGTGTTTATACAATTTAAAGTTCTTAGAGTGCATAAATAATTTTAGGAAATTATTTGAAATAGAAAACTTACATTTACTAACTTAATATAGCCAAGAAACTAATGAATCTTGTACTAAGAACTTATTTTCCAATAGATTGATATTAAATGGTCTTTTTAATAATCTTTTTTGTTGCTTTAATTCATTTTCAATTTTAAATGTGTTACTAGTTTACATTGGAAAGGTCTCAAACAAAAATTTACCTTACATGTATATTGATTTGTTACATTTTACCGTGCAAGATGTAATTCTTAGAAACCATATTAATAACAATATTTTCAATAACAACAATATCAATAATAATAGCTATAAAGGAAAAAATAATTATAAGTGTATCTAGTAAATATTAAAATTAAATTAAGCATAGGTATAATCAATTTTAATTTATGGGAAAACAAAAAAAAATGAATGCATAACATAAATGTGTTTATACAATTTTAAGTTCTTAGAGTGAAGGAACAATTTTAGGAAATTAACGTAAAACAAAAAACTTATATTTATAAACTTAATATAGCCAAGAAAGTAATGAATCTTGTACTATCAACTTATTTTTTTTAATAGATTGATATTAAATAGGTCTTTTTGATATTCTTCTTTATTACTTTAATTCATTTTCAATTTTAAATGTGTTATTAGTTTACATTGGAAAGGTCTGAAATAAAAATTTACTTGATATGTATAGTGATTTGTTATATTTTTACAGTGTAAGATGTCAGATTTAGAAACCATAGTAACAACAACATTTTCAATAACAACAATATCAATAATGATAGTTATAAAGGCACAAATAATTATAAGCTTTTCTAGTAAATATTAAAATAAAAATTAAGCATAGATATAGTGAGTGAAACAATAGACTTCGAAAAAACTAGAAACATGAATTACGAACACTTAACATGAAGAAAAAGAGAAATACATGTCGAGAGACGTAAAACAAAAAATAAATATGCAGAATAGTAAAAGACTCTCCATGATACAACATGGACATACAAACATTACTAATAAAAGAGACTGCCATTGGTTCTATGTCCTTAAAATTTATTGTTCTGGTTTGAATCTTGAACATTAATGTTGTTGCTATATGAATCATCAAATAGGGCCATGATATCTTCATTATTCCAGTCTATTGACTCAGACAATGCTTGGCTCTGTGAAAAGTCAATAGATTTGTTCTGATAGTTATTTATTGGCATTAATGTATCTATTTGAGGGGTATTCATTGAAGAGTCTATTCTTGGTGGCACTGGAGAAAAAATTGGAGCAGATATTGGGTCTTGAATATTATTGCTGCTGAAATATGAATCATCAAATAAGGCCATTACGTTTTCATCATTCCAGTCTATCGACTCAGATAATGCTGGACTTTGTAGAAAGCCAATGGAGTTGTTCTGATAGTTGTTTATTGATATTGATGCACCCATTAAAGGCATATTCACTGAAGGGTCCATTTGTGGTGGCACTAGAGGAAATATTGGAGCAGATATCGGAGAAGTCATTACCAAAGAAGGAGTTGGAACATTGATTGGTGATAGAGGCATTGGAAGGGCCGTTACATAAGCCCTTCTATGATCCACTTGTTGGGGCATTGAAGAATACATTTGTTGAACTTCTGGAGAAAATATTTGTGAAGAAAATGATGAAAAAGGAGGAACCCATGAGGGGTCTACAAGAGGAACCATTTGAGGAGTCCCCAAAGGAGTCGTTGGATGAAAATATTGTTGGAACACTTCTGTAGGAGTGGATGAAGGAACTATCGGTGGAGCCATTATTGGATTCACCCATATTGGAGTCATACAAGGTATTGAAAGAGGAGCTCTTGGACCCTTGAAGTTGGTCCCACCAGAAATTATTGATGGAGCAATCGCCGGAATTCGTTGATTACTCCGTACGATGGTTCCCATCGTTACTAGACCACTAGTAGGGGCTAATGGAGGAGCTGTTGGACCATCTAAGCTAGTCTCATCAAGTACCATCGGTCTAAAAATGGGTTGAGAAGCATATGATGTAGAACCCTCTCCATCAACTTTATTTTTTTCCATTAAATGTACCTCTTTAAGCCTTTCTATCATCACATAAATTAGATCATTAAGATCATCAGGGTTCATATCAACTGTAACTTCTCTTCCTTTTAACACTTCATTCATCAGGTTCTTCCTTTCCTTGAGATGATTTTCTTTCATTAACTTTAGCAGTTTTTCCTTCATCTTCTCAATCATTTTCATGGTGAAATCTTTTGTTGTCATCATGTGTTTTGATTGATCCAACTTTGAAAGATTTCTAAACTTTGTGAAAGTTTTAATAGCGTCTTCACGATTTGGGAACACCAAAGGTTCTTTAGAATCTTTGTGGAAAGGACTATACATTACACAAGCCATTTCAATATCACATAGTCTGCTTAGTTCATCAGCCTTTTTAAAATATCCTTTTTGTCGTTTCTTGTATGAGGCTCTCCTAATAGTTTTATTTTCAATATAAGAAAAAATTACTTTCTTTCTTGGCATGTTTAAAGAGGAAGAAAAATGTATTTGTTTGGATGGAGATGAAAAAGCTTAGTTGTTGCTGTTGTGTGTTTCTTTGTCTAGGCTTGGCTCCTATTTATTGGGGAAATTTAGATTTTGTTAATCTTTGAATAATTTGAATTGGAGAATTCTTAGCTGTCAATAGTAAGTATTTTGGCATGAAACTAAATGAGAGAGTGTTAGATACCAAGTTAGATGTTATCATCTAGAAATATATATAGCTTATGGCTTTGGTCTTATCCTAACCATTTTTTTGAGTCTAACTTTTCTTATTAGAGAATAATTTAGTATGATTTAAATCTTAGTAAGTAGTATCCACTAAATATGGTCATAGAGTAATGACAAATGTGTTTGCTTACTCATTTTAGTCATCAATAAAGTTAAAAATTTATATATTTTAATTTCTGTATGTACTAAATTAAATATTGAACTAAGTAAATATTTTAAATGACTAAGAATTTTGAAATACCAATTTCGATAATATTTTAATGTGCATAAAAACAATCAACTTAATGGTTACTTTTTAAAAAATACAAATATTCATTATATTTTATATGGTCATATGTGTATGGTTATATTTGTTACAACGCTTATAGAAGCACAGTATAATTTTCTCCAATTTTAACCAAAATCATAGTTAATAGAAATTTTATACTGCATTCAAATGTATTAAAAATAAAATTATGATTAAATTTATTTTTGTTAATGTCTTATACTCACCAAGATATCACTCAATTAACATTCAAAATTTTCATAAATTATTTTTGAGGTAGATCAACATAAAATTATTGGACAAAATACTATTCAAGACAATGTATTTACTCATATCAGGAAAAGATAAAAGAAATTTAATTTATTTTGAGAAAAGTAGTGAAGAAAAAGAGGAATAATTAGTTACAGATTATCATACTAATACTTTATTAAATGTAGATAGATATTTTACTTTGATGAGATTTTCTCCCTTATGATAACTAAATTAAACTTTAATACTTTGTGGATTCTTATTTAAGTTCATCCAATCTTTTCTATTTAATATCTATCAGTATAAATCGAAGAAGAAAAAAACAACAAAAATGTTGAGTTTAGATTATAAATTTGACAAATTAAGTTTAACGGTTAAAACATCACCATTTTGAGCCCTAATTAGTGAATTTGTTTCTTTGAAGCAATTACTTATATTAGCCTGTCATGTTCCGTTATTTTCACGACTCAACCTACCGAATCGTGTCGGGCACCTACCGACACCTACCCTAGATAGAAGAACCTTGAATAATCCACCATTCAATCACATGCGGAAATTATTATAATATTCACTTAGTCAATTTATGTCTACCATATGAATAACTAATCAACAGTTGAAATACGATTACTCAATCAATTCGTCCCATAACTTGTTTTAATACATCAGATATATAAAGTAAATGTGGGAAAAAACTGCAAGTGACTCCCCAGAACCTAGCCCAAACCGGTACAAGAGCACTAGATAAGGAGTAGGGACATCCATGATGCAACATCCATGCAAAATAGAGATGACAGGAGCTACTGCTGAGTTATCGACATCGCTGCTATAGAAACTCTAACTAACCTGCACCATGGCTATACTCCCGAATGGAGGTAGAGTAAGTGTAGCATCAGTACAACCACACGTACTGATAAGAGTCATCGACCTACCAGGGATAGAAACAAATAACATCAATAATAAATACCGAGAGAGTCATATCATCGAGTAAAGTTTCGGTTCTAAACCCCCAATTATAGAATCCTCAACATATCATGTTAGCATCTTTGTGACCTAACTGTCATTTAACATTTTCGTATATCTTTGTCCTTTGACTTAACATTCTCATATATCTTTGTCCTTTGACAACCTATTTTAGCCTATACCTCTTCCTCCCATACTGACTCATTCTTATGGTACCTACATTTCTTTAATCTACCTCCACCCAAGTCCTCTCGGTACTCACTATCACAAGACATCACAGTACCGCATCCCATAAAAATCCAAATTCTTCCAATCATATTCTACCATAACCGGTCCTCCCAGGGGACTGTAGAATCCCATATCCAACCCGGTCCGTGCTAGGGACCTAATATACATTCGTACCCTCTTTCACCATTTACCACAATAATAACACATATGAGAACATATATAAAATAGAATTACATTCAAAACATATGAATGAATGCATGTATGCAAGCTATGCGCATCATCTCTCCTCACCCCTTCTTATCCATCTCATCACCATCATCAACATATCGTACTAACTTGGTACCCGACCCATATCACAACAAATCATAACTGTATTGGTGTGGTACCCGACCCATATCACAACAAATCGTATCCGTACCGGCTTGGTACCGTGGAATGTGTGCATTCAATCAATATCATAAGTCATGCAAATAGACATTCACAGATGTTCAGTTCACAACAAACACGGGCCAAGTCAGTCTAAATGTTACATCAACCATCTAACTCATTTTGATAAGTGACCTTAGTCTATACATATATAAATATATATCCACAACCATCATTTTCCATACATCCTTATGGACTTCCATAGCTTAAGTTCATGCTATCATACACTTTCTCTCTGTCCATATCCCAACCTCGCATTTTTCTTATTATCCTCTAATTTTCTCTATTTACTTCTAATAGGAATTCTATTCTTTACTTCAAAGCATTGCTCTTTTATGCTTACTCATTAGTCATGGTTTGGTTATGCTAATTACTAACCACCAACTCAATATACCTCACCTCCTAGCCACTTTCTTTAGTGAAATCTGAACATTAAGACATCTAGAATTAATCAAGTTCCCTTAATTTCCCTTTTTACTATTCCATGTTGCCTCATTCAACTTTCCACTATATTCAAGCTCTGAAAGATATTAAGCTACACACATTTGCTCCACCTTTCTATCTGTCTTTCGTCATAATTAAAATATCAATATAATGTATAGTTATACCATCATATTTGAGCGTAATCAGATTTTTAAATGTGTCCATCTATCCAACTCCGTGCCCGAAGGCCTAATGCATGATACTCCCAACATCACCATTAACGTTAGATGCATCTAGCCCAAGTCTAGTTGCTATAAAGTAAACCATAACTTACCTCTTAGACAAAGCATAATGTTGCGGAGAAGATTCAGCTGTCCTGTGCGTGCTAAGTGTATTCCCATGTTGGGTTCCCACCGGGTGTGTCTTGAAAACTCTCTCATGACCCTGGCCTTTGAAATCTCATGGTTGGAGAGATAGGGTTTTTCAAAGTGTTTTTGAGGAAAGGGGTGACCTAGAAAAACAAAGAGAAAGAGGGTTTTTAAAAATTTCTCGGTTGGGATACTGCTATCTGCCATTGCAGCGGTTCCTTTTACCGCTGCAGTGGTTATCCGACCATTGTAGTGATTAGCGGCAACTCAACCCAACTCATTCTCATATTTTTATAAGAGTTGAATCTTCGAGTTTAATATTGATTTTTTGTTCAACTAAAAGATTTTTTTTTATATCGACATGACAATCTTGAGTCGAGATGTACTGTATGTTATTTAAATTCAAGTTCTTTATAGTGAATTAAAATAACGGTGAAGAATAGCAATACATTTAAATGAGAGAATCTTGCACAAAGATACATTTGCTATATGTATATGGGCCTGTATGCAAAAGTATTATTATTTAAAAATAGCTTCACCTAAGATCAATTATTCAGTGAAGGGTAACATTTCTAAATGATGAGAGGTTCAAGAAATCATTTTGAATTTTCTTCTGAGAAGAATTTTGAAGTAAAAAATAAAAAATTAGTTCATCAATTTAATAAGGTCAATAACCCCCACGCGAAGCGTAGCCAAGTTTACTAGTTAGAAATAAAGTAGAATCGTTTCAAGTATAATGTTAAACGTCAAACTGGTAAAATGCAAATTTAAAGTAATAAGTATGAAATAATAGAAAATAAAAAAGAATCTAAATAAATTGTCATTATTTTTTTAAACCTAATTCTAACAATGAAACTCTCAATATTTTAATTTTATATCTTAAGTTATTTCATTACTAAATAAATATGATTATCAATGGAAAGGTTTTTTTTTTAGGTAACAGGTATTTCTATTTCACCAAAATATAGTCATTACAAAACTTGGTGATTGCTGACCAATCATCTCTCACAAGCTATGAAAAAGTTAACACCATAAGCATACAACTCAAGCTTGGAAACACAACTAACATAGCTACACCTATACAATCTCAAGGATAACGATTGAGAGCTGTCAAATGACTGTCATTTAGCAATAGGACCTCCTTTTGTATGTATATGGACTGCAATATCTCTTCATAATTGGTCACTAGTGCAAATGTCTTTCTGGAATCTGATCTTGTTCCTAGCCCTCCAAATTGAGTATATCAACATGCTAAACACAGCTGCAACAATCTCCCAGTAACCAGACTTCTTCTTTAGACCTGTCAATATCCAATCAATCTCTGCTTTCCAAGTCCCAACATGCCTTGCCTGGCCAATCCATCTCAGTAATCTAGACCATAAACCATTAGTAAAGTTGCATTCAAAAAAACAAATGGTTAAATAGTTCATCAGCTAAGCCACAAAAGACACAGGTTTTTGGAACTTGCACACTAAACTTCATTAGTATTTCTATTGTGGCTAATCATTTCTGCAGAGCTAACCATAAGTTGAATTTATGGCTATGTTGTATATGAGGCTGCATGATCAGCTATTTCCAAGGTGCTTTAGGAAGTTGTGGGATCTGTAGTAATTAGAGTTTTTTGATGCTGAACTTTCTTCCATGTTATATTTGTACAAGTCTGTTTGTCAAGTCACCTTGTAATTGCTGTAATTCCATAACCAGCTTCCTAGTATTCATTATTTTCCTTACTACCCAAGATGCAGTCTTGGGTATAGACATGACTTCAAGAGACTGCTACTTTAAGTAAAAACTGTGTAACCATCTAATCCACGGGCAATCCTTCATGGCAATTGCCCAGAGATGCTTAGTAATTGCAGCCTTGTTCCATAAGAATAAATTGAGTACATTCATCCCACCTGCAGGTTGAGGGAAGCATATCTTACCCCAAAAGACAAAGGCTTTCTTTGAGATTTCAGCTTGGCTAATCCATAAAAAGCACCTGCAAATAGCCTCAATGCATTTTAACACCTTTTTTTGGATCAAAAAGATCTGAGCCCAATATGACTGCATACCAAAGATCACTAACTTGATCAGCTGCAGTCTACCTGCATATGACAAAATTCTAGAGGACCAGCAATTTATCTTTGCAGTGATCCTTTCAACTAAAGGCCAACAGAGTGCTATAGACAACTTCCTAGCAGCTATAGGAACCGTAAATACTTAAAGGGAAATGAGGAAGCACTATAACCTGTTTCCTCCAAAATATCCTACTTGAGATATTCAGAAATACCAGCTAAGTACAGTGAGCTTTTATCAACATTCACTTGCAAACCAGAAGCTTGAGAAAATTGCATGAGAGCTTGGTTTAAGAGTCTAATGGATTCTAAATCTGCCTTGCAAAACATCAAGAGGTCATCATCAAAACACATATGTACAACCCTCACTTTCTTGCATCTTGGATGGTACTTGAATTCCTTATTCCTGGCCAATTGATTTAACACTCTATGCAGGTATTCCATAGCTATAACAAATAAGTAAGGGGACATTGGGTCCTCTTGTCTGATACCTCTCTTGCTAGGGAAAGGTTTTGTTAACCCTCCATTAATAGTCAAGGAATAAGAAACAGTAGTTATGTAAGTCATTATCCACCCCACAAACTTATTAGGAAATCCCAACTCAATTAGCAATCTCTTCAGGAAAGATCAATCTAAAGAGTCATAGGCTTTCTGAATATCCACCTTGAGAACACAACTGGGTGATATTCCTTTCCTATTATAGCCTTTAAACAATTCATGAGCAAACAAAATATTATCAGTTATGCACCTTCCTTCTATGAAAGTTGATTGTGAGTCTTCAATCAAATCACCAATAACACCTTTGAGCCTTCCAGTCAATACCTTAGTTATGATTTTATACACAGTAGTACAACATGCCATAGAAGTGTAATCTTTAACATATGTTGGGGCTGATACTTTAGGTACTAATGTCACAGCAGTACAGTTGATAGCCTTATCCATCTCACAAGTATTGAAAAAATAAAGTACAGCATTTATAAGATCAACATGTACCTCTTCCCAACATGTACTAAAGAAATCTACTGGGAACCCACCCACTCCCGGAGCCTTCTCTTTTGGCATATCTTTAATAGTTACCAGTAGTTCATTAGTTGTAACCTATTGAATTAGCTTCATCTGTTGGTTCCTGGATAGGCAGTAATCGTCTTTGACAATTTCAGCATTAGGGCAAGGGTGTACACTTCTTGTCCCATAAAGTTAGTGAAAAAAGATATGAATTCAGCCTCTATCTGAATAGGATCACAAAGCTTAACACCAGCCTTAGTATGTATAGAAGAGATAGTATTTATACTAGACCTAATCTTTCATTGAGCATGGAAGTATCTGGTATTGGAATCACCACCTTTAATCCATAATGCTCTGGCTTTTTGTCTCATAACCACCTCTTCGATATTGCTCCATTTCACCATCTATTCTAATGCAGTTTTTCCTGATCAAATAACAAAGAATTACTAGGATTTACTGAGATACCTACCTGAATAATCTCCAAATTAGTCCTTACAGCCTCTAGCTTTTATTGATAAGATGCTAAATGAGAGTTAAGTCCTTGATATCTACCTTCACTGCCTTCAATTTACCCCAAAGAACCTGCATGGCATTTTCTGGAACTGGAACCTCATTAGCCCAAACCCCTACCACCTTCTTCCTGAAATATGGATGATTTATAACAGTAGTATATAGTTTGAATGGTTTAGGATGCAAATTTTTGGGACCATCTGAATGATAATTAATCTTGATGGGTGAGTGATTTGACACCCCTGGTACCATATACTCAGCCTCACTATGTCCATTCTTCATTAACCATCAATAATTGCCAAATGCCTAATCAATCTTGTTGTATACTCTAGACTTCTCCTCATGCTTGTTACACCAAGTAAAGTGACAGCTAGTACTCTTCAAAGGAGTCAGCTGAGTAGTTTCGATCATATCTTTGAACCCCTGTATCTCAGCTTGGGTAACTGGAGTACCTATTCTATCATCTGAGCTTAAAACATTGTTAAAATCCCCACTAATCAGCCACTCAATATGTATTTGAGCACCTAATGTAGTGAGTTTCGTCCATAAGTCTTGACGCTCACCCAAATCATTGCTAGCATATATGATTGTCAAGATAAAAGTAAGTTGTGTATTAGTGTTAACTACTTTACAGTGGATAAATTGAGCTCCCACTTCTAAGACTTGCACCTGGATATGATTCTTCCATAAAGGACAAATTCTACCATTAGGTGCATGACTATAGTTGAAATGTGTACTCCAGTCCTTAGCCACCTTAGTACTAACTTTACTAGCATTTTGTACCTGTACTTTAGTTTCAATGATGCCCATCAACTCAACCTCATTCTTCTTCAGAAAGAGAGCAATCTCCTTCTATTTAAAGGGCATATTCAGCCCTCTAATGTTCCATGTACAAATAATCATGGAGGGTGGAAGTGGCTCCCACCACTTGCACTAATTTCAGGCTGATCACCATCCCTACCCTTCCCCTTATTCCGAGGAGGAATTACAACTTCAATACCAGTGGTAGGACTGGTAGTATTCAGTGATTCAACCAGGTCTGCAGCCCTTTGACCACACAGTTCCTTAGACCCTTATCTAACAGCACTAGTCGCCGCATTCGTAACAGGTGAAACAATAGCCTCTTCAGGTTTATCATTAGCATCTTCTTCCTGGTTCTTAACCTTCCATTTTTGTACTATTCTCTTACGTCTGCAATTCCTCCTTCTCCATAGAGGTTGCTGGACAGGTTCAGCAGGTTGCTCAGTCTTCTTCTTCTTCCAACAAACATTACCAGTGTGCCCAAATATATTGCAGTCACCACAGTGTTTGGGAATCCAATCATACTCTATGGGCTGATGTATGAACCCTGTAGTTGTATGTAGTTCCACTCTATGAGGAAGTGGATGACTAATATCTGTTTCAACCAGTACCCTCGCAAAAGAGATACACTCCATTTCTGTAGTGAACCTATCTGTGTACAGCGGGCTTCCCTACTACACTAGCCAACTTACTCAAGGAATCAGCTGACTAGAAACTAAGGGGAAGGCTAGGGAATTTAACCCATAATTGTATGATGTTGAGACAATCAGGGTTGAATTCAAAGTCAAGTGTCCAATTCTTCAAAATGAATGGCTTACTTCGATATGTATAAGGTCCCGACTGCATAACGAGATCCCTATCGTATAGGGTTGCAAATTTGAAAAATAGCCATCATCGTGATACAATACCTGAGGCTTCTAGACAAAATTCCAAATCTTGTATGACATAGTTATCCATAGTTTTGAAGTATGGAATATCGCCTCATACATACCCAATCAACACAGTACTCCAATAATCCTCCTGCTCCAGGGTGTCCTTCTCATCAATTTGGACTACAAATGTATCCCTTTTTATGGATAGAGGTATATACGCAAGAGGTTTCCCCATTTGTGAGCTTTGATTTTTGACGCGAGTCTGATTCTTCACCATATCCTCCCTATTAACAGGCCGATTAGCTGGGGAAGCTTGAGACGAAGTTCCAGCTTCAGAGAATTAAAGTCGTCGAGGGAATTTTGAATCCTCAGTACATCTAGAGATCCTCTTCCCAGCTGGGTCAGGTCGCATTGTCATTCCTTCCTCCAACTCAAAATCCTCATCAATAGGTTGGAAATTCTGAGGAAGGAAGCTACCAAAAGTTAAATGGCAAAGTGGTTATTGTATACCACTCGCCGGCGTGACGATTGCTAGCGCTGATGAGGTCAGATTCCGCCGTGGCACCATTTCTCAGATGAAGCGTACATTAGCTACCTTGCTATCGTGCGCCCAGAGAGAAAACATAACCCCTAATTTAACTTAAAATAGGTCCCCCAATGGAGAGTTAAATAGTAAAATTCGTCGCTGATCCTATTTAGCGATAAATGAGTAATGAATTATCAAAAATAAAATATTTAGCTACATCAATTTAGCAGTGGATTATGAATGAAGCTCGAAGTTAAGTCCAATTTTTTTTGTTTTGTTTGTTGTCAAATGAGATACGCGCTTTGATCACGCGTAGAGCGCCTACACCAAAACTAGTATTTTTCTTAAATAGGTAGGAAGTGTATTTTATAAAATGGGCATTGTTGGGTAATTAGTTTTTGACGAAAGGGCATTCCAGATAATTTCACTTTTTGTATCCTTTTATTGAGTAGCCTTGTGGACCTACTTATTTCTTAGGGTCATGTTTGAAAAGCCACCATGTGAATTGGATTTGGCGTAGTTGAGTGTAATTACACAGTTTGACATGTTTTATTAGTCAGGTAATTACATAGTCAGTAGGTAATTGAGTGTAATTGGCAGGGGTAATTACACTCTCCAATTCACAAGCGGGAGCTGTGAATTGTTGGTAATTACTTGTGTAATTACAAGTTGATTACTTTTTAATTTCTTCCTTTTATTTCTATATTTTTTATTTGTTTTAATTTATTTTTTATTTCTATTATTTATTTATTTATTTATTTATTTTTATTATTCTAATATTTTTTAAAAATATATTTTTTATTTTATATTATTTATATTTCATTTCCTTCTCTTTCCCAACCTTTACTTCTTGTGATTCCATACAGTTATTCGTATTATTTATTTCTTATTTCATTAAGGGTAAAATAGGTATTTTAAAATTAAATTATTACTAAATGTAGAAATGTGTCATTTTTTGAGATTGACTGAAAAGGAAAGTACCTCATACAAATTGGGACAGAGGGAGTTGAAATTTAAGAGAAAAAGTTATTTGATAAGGTCAATAAGTTTCGTGGTATTATAATTTTTATTAGTTATAAGTCAAATCTCCTAAATAAATTATTTTACACGTAAGAAATTTAAAAATAAAACACAAGAAAGTTTTAAAAGATTTAAAATGCAATAAAGTTTTAAATGTTGTGTGTACATAAACCACTAACCATAACACAACGGGATCAAGAAATGGTATCGCATTATCAACAGACAACCTAACACTTAAACTAATGACACTACCCGAACAAGCAGCAAATACAATACATCCCCTATTCCTTCACAACAAAGAAGTCCCTAGTAGACAACTCAAAACTTAAACCCATCATGTATATCGCTATGATTATCAAATCCCTAGGACCTCTAGCCTGCCAGCCTCTCATATCTCCACACAAACTCCTCTAAAATCACTCGAGCAAACTGATCCCATGAAAGAGGAGGTGATCCAACTGTTCTACTTTCTATAAAGGTCCTCCACCACTGCCTAGCTGTCCCGAAGAACTAAAAGGAAGTGAAGTCTACTCCATTAGAATCTACCAATCCCAACCTGTTCAACCTCTCACGACAACCAAGTAAGAACATATAAGAATCAAATCTAGGATCTCCATCGAATCGAGGAGGATCTCTCCTCAGGAACTCTACAAATATAATCTATTCTTCCATAGACATAAAGGGTAAGGTCACTAGATATGGAGCAATCCCTAGCAATATCTTATCAACGCTAGGAGAACCAGTAGGAGTCACAGATGCATCTGGAGTCTGAAGCCCTGAAATAGCATGCTGAATCAAAATAGGAGCCACCCTCTGAAGGAAACCCTACACTCAAACCAAACAATCCTCAAGCATAAGTATGGTCACGGATGGTGTCTACACTATCCTCAATCCCTCTAACTCACTAGACCTACCACAACTAACAACCAAGAGGAAACTCTAACCTGACCTCTAGCTGGTCTGGACATCCCGATCTGACCTCTACCTCGAACCCTACTCTTACCGCACACCAAAGGCACGGTCTCTGAATCTATAGCCACGGAAGAATACATGCTCACCATCTGTGAGAGAGTGAATAAAATATTTTTGAGTTATACGAAACCATGAATTCACAACAAAGAATAAAGAAATGGATTTCTCCTAAAGTCATGTAGCCTCTCGAAAATAGATAACGGATGTCTCCACACCGATCCGCAAGACTCTACTCAACTCAGCTTGTACTAATGAAACCAATAAACCCGGGGCTCTGATACCAATTTGTCACGACCCAAAAATAGGCAATGTAGACACTTGATTTTTTATCCTTCCCGAGTTTTAATCCACTTTTATTTTTTGAATATTTAATTTTAGTCTAGTCTTTGTATTAGTTTTATTTCATGTTTAGTAGGTTTTTATTTGAAAAATTGTGGAAAAAAAAAAGTTTCAAAAATTGAGTAGGATAAGTTTTACTTTGTAATTTTATTTTATTTTGTTTTCATTTTTATGAAAAGAAATTTACAATATATACATATATATTTATTTAATTTAAATTATAATAAATAATCTAGTGAATTTTAATATTTTCTTAGTCATATTTTTAGGATTAGCTATTTAACTTTTCTATATTTTTGTTAATTTTAAATACTTAGCTAATACTAATTTATTTATTTTTATAAATTGATTTATTTAATACAAAAAAATAAAAAATCCTAACCCTAACCCTAACCCTAATCTTCCCACAACCCTAACTAATCCTAATCCCCCTAATACTACTCCCTCCCATAACTACCCCCCCCCCTCCTTCTCTACCCCTTTATCTCAGATTGCATGTTAAAATTAACTGTTAAGCATGGGTTCTTTCGTTGGCATAAAGTGATCATTTTTGAGGTTATTCATTCTCTCTCTCTTCTTAATGATCATGTAGTTACGTAAGGGCTAACAATGCATAAAGGTAACAATTTTTTTTATTATTATTAATAACTTGTTTATAATTTTAGGTGATTCTTATCTTAATATGATGTGCTTTGAATTTAATGTTAGGTAAGAATTAAACTTGTTCTAGAAAGACTTCCTATATTAGTTGTTATCATTGATTAGACTTAGTTGGTTAGTTAGCTAATTAGTTTAAGTACTGGAAAAAAAGTTAGCTTAGTTTAAGTCATTAAAATATGTTTTCTTTTAGACACAAAACTTAGATGATGATTTTGTTAAGATTAGTCACGTTTTCTTTTTATATTTAAATCTGAATTTTTATTCAAGTTAAACTTTTAATGGACCTAAAATATATTCTTTTTAATTTTTATCCACGTGTTATCGTTATTCATTGTATATATACTCTTTTGGAAAATTATTTGTTTATCCTATTAATGTCAAAGGATATTTTTTTGTATGTGGAAATATTTGTTAAAAAGACGGGGGGGGGGGGGGGGAGTTAGTTGGTTTTTCTTTTAAATACTCTTTGATATTAAAAAAAGAAAGTTTTCAGGTGAGTGTGTGTTTGTGTATTTCATGATGTGCATGGATTGGTGAAATGAGAACATAATGGTGTGTACATGAGTAATGTCTGTGTATGTGTAGCATCTGTTTTATATAAAATCATGTGGATAAATTGACACATGGCCAAAGAATGTGAGTAGTGTGCATATTCTCATATATGGTCTTGCGATTTAATTAGTGTTCTCAGCCCACGCAAGTAAGGACTAATTTATTAATTAATGTGAGAATGAAGTGAAATGGATTGCAGATTTATTCAACACCCAAAGCAATACGGAAAAGAAAAGAGTGAAAAGAGAGCAAAAAATGGATAAGAAAATGGTTTCGAGTTTACAATAGGCGAACAAGTGTCTTTTAATGCTAGATAAGCTTTAGGCCCGATAAATTTGATTTCGATTAAGAATGTAATTTTGTACCTTTCTCGATACACTTAATAACAAAAATGAAATTCGAGGATGCAATATTACACCTTGGAAAAGATTGTCTTATTAATTAATTAAAACTGAGACTTGTAGACGAAACCTCATAGATATGGTGCACTTGAGTGAAGAAGGTTGTATGTCAAGACTTAGAATGCAGTTATGCATCTAAGTTGAGACCAATAAAAATTCAACATTAAAAATGAGTGAATCAAGTCCTATGAACACAATCATCCAAAATAGTTTAAGTTAAGTGCAAGTTGATAAAAGCGACCGTGCTAGAACCACGGGACTTAAGGGTGCCTCACACCTTCCCCTCGGTCAACAGAATTCCTTACCCAGTTTTTGTTTTCGCAGACCAAAAAATAAAGAGTCAACTTTCTTTTGATTAGGGATTCAAAAATGTGACTTGGAACACCATAACTCAATTTCAAGTGGCGACTCTGTAAATAAATAAAAATAATTCCTATTCAAAATAGTTACTTCAATTCGAAAAAACCTTTCTTTATCCTTCGCTTAGCCGTGGATGCAAAAAAAAAAAAGGGGTGTGACATCTCTGGCGACTCCACTGGGGACCTAACTAGAATTCGAGCTTTATGATATTGACTTATACTTGTTTTAATTATTTGGATATTGTATTTTTTGGACTAACGTACTACTTGTCACTCTTTTACCACTTTGATATTGTTGAATTGTATTATAAATTGTCTTCTCTCGCGCACTCTATGAGTCTCTAAAATATAGGATAGAAGGAATGCAAAACATGCATCCTACTTTCTTTTTGAGATAAAGTCGGAGTCCCAAGGAACCTGGTGAAGGACTATTAATCACACATGTTAGGTGGGGTTTGGACCAACAACAAAGGCAGAGTAGCACTGCTACCGAACAAAAGATGGATTATTCTCACTTTTCACTTTAAATATGGATTATTTTATAATGGGAATCGTACCACCTTATTTACTGGATTATGAGCTTTTGGAACTAAAGATAAGGTTTTAGAACTTCGATCGAGGCTGATTCCGGTCCATTATTTATTCACTCATTTTACCACTAATATTTACTTCGGTCAAGGGATATTCTGACCCTTTGTACATGATTATGATAATTTAGTTCCAAGTATGATCTCGAGTCCATGCACTGATTATATATATATATATATATATATATATATATATATATATATATATATATATATATATATATATATCTTTGGTACTGGAGGGAGTAGATGGATTATGATGGTTATTGAAAGTCCTGGATTGGGACCAGACAGTGTTTATGGATTTCTCGAATTCCCTAGAGGGACCCTTCATCCGAGTCATCGTGACGGAGAAGCTTGGTCGCTGTAGGCTCTACCTTTGTGAGCTAGGTGAGTTGGAAGAGGTGTATACACTTGGTACGGTATGGTTTGAGATTGCGAAATCGGTTCAAGTTCGGTGTCCCCGATATGGTTATGGAATTTCGATTTATGTTGCATTCATCCATTCATATGCATTGCCTATCACCAATATAGTCGTTTGGCGCCTATATCTATCGGTCTTATGGAGGGATATATAGGTACAGGTTATGGTTGCTATTTGCTGAGTGTTTCTGTGAACCTTCCAGGCTTATGGGGGTCCGGCTAGGTACTTTTTTACCCAGATTAACCGGTTACTTTAATATTGGTTATTATGGTCAGTTAGTGGCAGGGTGGTTATGGATTAGTACCCGAGTTGAAGGTCTGTTTCTGATTCCATTACTCTTGCAGTGAGTTACATTATGGTTTGGTTATCTCATATTTTGTCATGCCTGGTTAGGGATCCTGGTTATGCTAGAGTTAAATTCCCTACTTGATTATGGCCCTTGAGATGTTAGGGTGATTCCCTCAGGTTTTTACCACTAAGCTAGTCCTATATATATATATATATATATATATATATATATATATATATATATATAAATGGTGTTGCCGTATATCTCTCTCTTTTCTTTGCCTATTCATATCGTATATGTATTCTTTGGCATTGTATACTACAATATATATTTCTTCCACTCTTTATTTGTATATTGGCTAGTGATATATGGTATTCTACCTTAGGCCCTAGTTGTTGTCAGAATAGGATAGTTGATCCTTATTGCTCCATTAGCATTAGTATGCTTAGTTGTTGGATAGTTGCCCATTGTTTATATTCATGCCTTATGTGTTATTTATTCTTGCATTATTTTTGGAGCTCAGCCGGTTGTTGCCTACTGATTACCACGTGTTTGGTACTCATACTACACTTCTGCAACCTGCAGGTTATAGTACGAGTTATCACCGTTGGTGTGTGTATCGTGCGGAGCAGCTATGGATCAAAGATTTGGGGTGAGCTCCTGATGTTTTGGAGTATCCCTACCCTCCCTCTTATTGTTAGACTATTCTCTATGTTATGTCAAAGAAGACTTGTATATATACACTTTTCCTATATTTCATTTGTACTCTTGTTATATTAGAAGCTCTTGTACTGGCTCCACCAGGTTTTGGGGTTATGTTAGCCTTGCTATTGTATTTATTTCGTTGTTTTCTTTATTTCTATCAGTAGTATATTACTAGTTGTTCCAGACTATGGTTTGGCTTACCTACTGGTGGGTTATAGTAGGTGTCATCATGACCTGAGAAATTGGGTCATGACATAGTCGCCCTTTCTTGTTGTTGATGGGTATTAGAGGTGTTCAGCCTTATGTGCCATTGCGGGTTCTGCGCCAGTTAGGAAGGCGTCAAATATTACCTGTACCTGAGGATATGAGAAGGTTTATGTTCGAGGTCAGACAAGAGATTCCCCTTCTAAAGGGGTTGGCCCAGTAGATTTAGGATGGTTATCGTTTTATGGGAATTGAAACGATGGTTATAGAACACGAGGATGGAGAAGTACACCCGGGTTACTCTGAATGGTTCAAGAAATAAACACATTCGCCAGTCAGACCAGAAAGGTACAAACACACGTACTGGTAGGCATCATCGGCCTACCAGTGTTAGTCCACATAATCATAAAATAGAATCAAAGAAAAGAAATCATGACATCTTAAATAGAGTATAATTCAACTAAGGCTGTAATATCATTATAACATTTTGCCTATATAATTTACAATTCTCCAACTCTATTAACGAGATTATATTCACCACTAGCATATTCTAACCTCATTAATTCATATCATCCACCACAATCCAACACTAAACCATCAGTATCACCCCTTTATTCGCATTGCCATTTCCATTACCCACATCTATAGGATCAACCCAGTAATCATAGACAACTCACACTAAACTCTCGGGCTAACAACAAAACACTCTTTGATAAAATTAAAGAATAATAACTAGCCAATCGGATAAGCCACAATTACACCAAGTATAAATAAAGTGAGTCGACCAACATATAGCAAGTAAGCACAGAGTTTTACTTTTTCAAGTACATTTCACACAATCAATCTCAAGGATACAACAAATAGGAAATACAAATCAACTCACATCTCAGTAAAACACACAAGAGAACTCAAGTTTCATTAGCAAACCTTATAGATACTCTTGGAGAAGGATTAATTCAATTATTGTAACTTTGGGATTGTTTCTTTGATATTATTCATTGGATTCATCACTTTAGATCACTTCATTATCAATTCCTTTATTATTAATAGTACCATGCCAGGTCGTGGCATCCGATCTAATCACGTCTTACAGCAATACCGGAATTTAACGTCAACCACATTGCTTGAGAAATCAATAAGGTAGCAATACAGAAATTTAACGTCGGGCATATTGCTACTAACAATCTTTCCACTTTTCTGTTCTTAATAAATATTCATCATTCACTTTTCAACCTGTATGAAGGTATATCACAAGCCTTCTTTACTCAAGGCATTCTTTTCTATCACATTATCATTGCGAATCAAGATTTTCCATTTATCAACAATAGTCTATACACATATGCTAAGGGACTTATTTCTGCCCAACTAATCATAACCTGCAGGGGACAATCTAAGTTCATGTACCGTACTGGCGTGGTACCCGATCCTCCATAAATAAGTACTATCAACATCCATATCCGTACCGGCGTGGTACCCGATCCTCCATAACCATATTATGTATATTTTATCAACTTAATACTATCTCTCAGGATACAACACGGCGTACTAAATTTACAAGTACACTAATCATAAGGTAATTCGATCAAGTTCGATTTTTCATAATTATTCATGCAAGTATCAAAAATCCAAATATCATCAAATTCAAGTATATCCGAAGACCAATCAACAAGCATCCAATTTAGGAGCATACACACAATTAAATTGAGTCTAAACTCCAATTAAACCATAACCTACTCAAATACCATAACTTGGGTTCTAACATCACCACCCAGAACTAGAACATCCAACCCCATCATTATTCTCTACCTCTCTCCGCATAATACAATGCACACAACGATTCAAGTCATCTATCCCTTAGGCCTCATCATTATCATGGCACAATATGCAACTTATACGTTTATAACTCAATTAGGCTCATCACTAGAACAACTAAGAAACATCATGTCCATATACTTCATTCACAATAATCCCCTTTCGAGCACATAACACATAATATCCTAAATATCACATAATCAATCAATAACATAGTTTTTTGGATTAAAGTAAAGTTCTTATGTCTTTATCCACCTCAACTCCATGTCTGCAAGCCTAGACATGCTTTCTCCCATCAATTATAAATTATGAAAATATGAACTAACACAGTCTTCTACTTATTAACCTAGCCTACCTGGACGCCAAGCTTTTTGAAGCAACAAGTCATATCAAGTATGCTCCTTCCCTTTCTTCATGCTTCGGAATGATCAATCATCTAAATATCAAATAATCATAAAAGTAATTAATCAATTACTCTTTAAATAAATATCTTTGGAAATTCAAAACCCACTAATTCTACCCTAATTCAGGGTCTATATCATTCTCCAAGGTCAATTAACTATTAACTAGTTCTTTCAAGCTTAACCCATCTCTATTAGTTCTAGATGATATTAAGAACACCCATAAGTTTTTTCTCAAAAATCCACCATTAAAGGTTCTAACCCAAAATTTCACCATTGAAGGTATTTCTAATAATTCTAGGATGTTAAAGGATTAAAAGACGAAGAAGATGATGGAAAAACTTACCTCCACGAAGGACTTTCACTCTAAACCTTGGGAAATCACCTCTCTAGGGTTGGGGAATGAAGTTTTGGGGTTTTGGAACTGAAAATAGGCTAGAATTGATTTAAATACCACCAGAATTCTCGCTACAGCGAAATTTCCGACTCAGCCCAGACAGTGTTTGGTAAAACGATCATAACTTTTTACTCTGAACTTGGATTGACGAACGGTTTATTGCGTTGGAAAGAAGACTCAGAGATATTTAATTTGGAGGGAACTGGGTCCCCTAACTCCTTATATTCTAGGAGATATGATTGTTTGAAGTTGACCCTAATAGAAACCCATATCGAAACTCTATCGGTTAAAAATATTTTCAACTTAACTTTGTGCTAGGGATATTGTACGACCTTAATTCATATATAAAGAACTTCCAAATTAAAGGATTGATATTAGTATTCATGAATAATTAAATTCGTCGGGATTGAGTCTATCTAGACACATCGAAAGGCTAAAATCTTCGCTGAAAAGCTTGAGGTGACACAATGAACAAAATGATGATTATTGGATTCAAGTTAATATTGAGGAATGAATGATTTAGTAACGAAAAAATAGGTCGTTACAGCCCGCCTGGAGGACATGGCCATTTTCAAATTCAAAGTCAGAAGGAGCAAGTGGCCGCCTGAAGAATAAGGTCGATTTTCAAGTTAATCTTTAATAACCGAAATCAACATGAAGAAAAGTTCACTTTCAAGTTCAACTCAAGAGGAGAGCGTACATATCATCACTTGAGAAAGCATGAAGATTCAAGTCAAGATTCAACAAAAGCTGAATAGATAGGATCTTATACTTGAAGTATCATTTTTATTCTTGTCTTTTATTTTGATGTAAAAACAGGAGCCGCAAATCGGAGATTCGACAGGACCTCACTTGACCTCTAACTCATCATCTCACCATTCCACCTCATTGAACTACACTTGACCTGATTCTCTTATAACCCGAGATATGTAGGCTGTCCAAAACCAGGACTTGGTCGAATCACTTTCTTATTTTCTTCTATCCTTTAAATAATGGTCGGATCAAAACTTATCTCATTGTCTACTTCTTTGTTTGAAAACTCTTCGTGTTCCCAGCCAAAGAGGGGCAAATGTGGACACTTGATTTTTGACCCTTCTCGAGTTTTAATCCACTTTTAGTTTTAAATATTTAATTTTAGTCTAGTCTTTGTATTAGTTTTATTTCATGTTTAGTAGGTTTTTATTTGAAAAATTGTGAAAAAAAAGTTTCAAAATTGAGTAAGATAAGTTTTACTTTGTATCTTTATTTTATTTTGTTTTCATTTTTATGAAAAGAAATTTACAATATATATATATAAAAAAAATAAAATTAGATTCTAATGAATTTTAATATTTTTTATTCATTTTTTAGGAATAGCTATTTAACTTTTCTATATTTTTGTTAATTTTAAATAACTAGCTAATACTACTTTATTTTTATAAATTTATTTATTTATTTATTTAATACAAAAAAATGAAAAATCCTAAACCTAACCCTAACCATAATCTTCCCACAACCCTAACTAATCCTAAGCTCCCTAATACTACTCCCTCCCGTAACTAACCCCCCCCCCCCCTCTATACCCCTTTAAATCTTCAACCTCCCTCTCCCTTTCCCTCAGGTTTCTCAACTCCCCCCATATCCCTCACATGCACACACACTCCTATATAACAACACACACATACAGCAAAGGGGACAGAAAAAAAAACATAAGGAGAAAACATCAAATAGTAGAGAAGGAGAAGGGCAACGAAGAAAAAAAAAACAGACGAGAGGGAGAAAGAAAACAGTAATGTAAAAGGTAAAAACAAAAAGAGAAACAGAAAAACAGAGAGAAATTGAGTGAGAAATACAATGGAAAAAGAGAGTATTCTTAAACGTTCGGGAGTTAGAATTTGAGTTTGGGTTTACATTTCGAGTTTTTGGTGCCTGCGTTCTTGCTTCTATATTTGGATTAGTTTGTCACACAGGTTCTTATTCAATCCTGTACTCTTATTTTTATAAGTTTTAATATGAACCAAAGCATGAATAAAATTGTCTAAATGGCTTCATGCATTATTTAGTATGCAAAGTTGATTATTTGTGAGAGTTTGTTATCCCGGATTGTATGTTAAAATTAACTGTTAAGCATGGGTTCTTTGGTTGGCATAAAGTGATTATTTTTGAAGTGATTCATTCTCTTTCTCTTCTTAATGATCATGTAATTATGTAAGGGCTAACAATGCAGAAAGGTAACAATTTTTGTTTTTATTATTAATAACTTGTTTATAATTTTAGGTGATTCTTATCTTAATATGATGTGCTTTGAATTTAATGTTAGATAAGAATTAAACTTGTTCTTGAAAGACTTCCTATATCAATTGCTATCATTGATTAGACTTAGTTGGTTAGTTAGCTTAGTTTAAGTACTGGGAATTTTTTTTTAGCTTAATTTAAGTCATTAAAATATGTTTCTTTTAGACACAAAACTTATATGATGATTTTGTTAAGATTAGTCACATTTTTTTTTATATTTAAATCTGAATTTTTATTCAAGTTAAACTTTTAATGGACCTAAAATATATTTTTTAAAATTTTTATCCACGTATTATCGTTATTCATTGTATATACTCTTTTGGAAAATTATTTGCTTATCCTATTAACCTCAAAGGACTTTTTTTTTGTGTGTGTGTGTGTGGAAATATTTGTTTAAAAAAAGGGGGCGGCGGTTGGGAGGGGGGGGGGGTTAGTTGGTTTTTCTTTTAAATCTCTTTCATATTAAAAAAAAGAAAGTTTTCAGGTAAGTGCGTGTTTGTGTATTTCATGATGTGCATGGATTGGTGAAATGAGAACATAATGGTGTGTACATGAGTAATGTCTATGTATGTGTAGCATCTGTTTTATATAAAATCGTTTGGCTAAATTGCAACATGGCCAGAGAATGTGAGTAGTGTGCATATTCTCATATATGGTCTTGCGATTTAATTAGTGTTCTCAGCCCACGCAAGTAAGGACTAATTTATTAATTAATGTGAGAATGAGTGAAATGGATTGCGGATTTATTCAACACCCAAAGCAATATGGAAAAAAAAGAGTGAAAAGACAGCAAAAAATGGATAAGAAAATGGTCTCGAATTTACAATAGGCGAACAAATGTCTTTTAACGCTAGATAAGCTTTAGGCCCGATAAATTTAATTTCGATTAAGAATGCAATTTTACATCTTTCTTGATACGCTTAATAACAAATATGAAATTCGAGGATGCAATATTGCACCTTGGAAAAGATTGTCTTATTAATTAATTAAAACTGAGACTTGTAGATGAAACCTCATAGATATAGTGCACTTGAGTGAAGAAGGTTGTATGTCAAGACTTAGAATGCAGTTATGCATCTAAGTCGAGACCAATAAAAATTCAACAATAAAAATGAGCGAATCAAGGCCTACGAACACAATCATTCAAAATAGTTTAAGTTAAGTGCAAGTTGATAAAAGTGACTGTGCTAGAACCACGGGACTCGAGGGTGCCTCAAATCTTTCCCTCGGTCAATAGAATTCCTTACCCGGTCTTTTATTTTTACAATCCAAAAAATAAAGAGTCAACTTCCTTTTGATTAGAGATTCAAAAAGGTGACTTGGAACACCATAACTCAATTCCAAGTGGCAACTCTATAAATAAAAAAAAGTAATTCCTATTCAAAATCGTTACTTCAATTGGAAAAACTCTTTCTTTATCCTTCGCTTCGCCGCGGATGAAAAAAAAAAGGGGGTGTGACTGACACATGATGGCACTTGTCACACACTCTGGACAAGTAAGTCTAACCCATCCCAAAGAACGCAATTTAAGGAAGAAGAAGCAGATGTAGGAAGAGTAGATCAATCCCAAATATATATATATATACACGAGACACAAGTCTCAAGTTAGATCTCAGGTCTGGTTGTCATTAATACAAGCCTCTAATACAGATTAAGCGTATAAGTAATCATCTAAAATATCTTAAATGCGATAAATGCATAAGACAAAAGCAAAAAGATTTGAGAAGTTCTGAAGGTCAGTCAGCCACTACCTCGATCTTCGCAATGCCAATACAGAAACAACGCAATCCATAGTTAACAGCTCAAACCAATACCTGCACAAGGTGCAGAAAAAAATAAGAAAAAGCAAGGAAAAGCAAGGGTGAGTACGAAACCACGTGTACTCAGCAAGCATCATCGATAATCGACCCTAATCCAAAGCGATGGCAAGAACCACCACTCTAACTACCCAAGGTTTCCCCAAAGGTTCTATTTCCAGCAAAATACAACATCCCAGCCTATCAGGGTAACCCAACATATCAGTTCATAGATTTACCAAATACAGGGTAGGCACATTAATCTAGGTGAGTCAACACTATCCACTTCATGATCAACAAATAAGGAAAGTCATTTATGAAGAAGACTCACTAATACGATAAATCAGGCTTAATTAATGATAATCAATCAATACTATGGGATCTAATCAGGGGGAGTGTACATATAAAGAGTGTATCTCGTGCTACCAAAGGTGCTACACAACTATTCCTCTAATCAAGCCACAGTCATACCCCACGTCTCACAATACCTCAACCTCTCAACTAATATAAGATGATATAAGATAATGTAATAAAGTGAAATGAATGCTCAAACACACTATCACAAACAAGGTTCTAACGCAATAATACAGTACAAGAGTAAATACTAAACAGTATCAAACCATACCTAGAAAGTTAGTGCAATGCAAGTGATGATGATGAATCATTTTAAAAGTTAACGCATAAATTTTTGAATACACCTACCGAGCCTCAATACTCTCAAAGTAGGACCCATGGGGGTTTTGTAACCCATATACTTTCCATAATCTCAATCTCATGTCTCAAATCAACCTTATCGGTGCATCCCTCGGTATAGGCGTTTTATAAAATGTCTCATTTTCTTATTAAATTAGAGTGTGTCAGTGGTACCAATGTCTAATAAATATGCATGCATTTCGGTGCATCCCTCGGTATAGGCGTTTTATAAAATGTCTCATTTTCTTATTAAATTAGAGTGTGTCAGTGGTACCAATGTCTAATAAATATGCATGCATGATATGAGGATGTAATGCTCACAACTAATTAGTATGAAGATCAAAATCCAATCAATACATGTATAAGTGAGCTCAGAATCAACTCAATATATCAATAATTCATGATATCAATTTCCACTTGGCACCAACAAAATAAGTGGTCATGTAGTCATCAATATTATCATTTCCAACCCCTCTCTCAGGCATCACTATGATGAATATTTAAATTAATGCTCAGATAAGGCCTACAATGTCAAGTCAAGTCCCCCACTCGGGCGACACAATAATAGATACGACATTCTAATGCACAGATAAGGCCCTATGATGACAAGACAAGCCCCCACTAGGGCGACACAATAATAGATAAGGCATTTAGTGCACAAATATGACCAATAACATCAAGTCAATCCCCCACTCGGGCATCACAATAATATATCCCCTCAATTCAAAGCAATATGCATATAACTCCCCACTCAGACTCACTATTATAAATAATTACTCAAGTTCATACTAAAATCCACATAAGCCCCACATGGGCAACACAAAATTAACAACAATCCCAAGTGGTAAAACCATTCCCCAAAACAGACCTCAAAAATGGGTTTTGAAAAGTAAGAGGTTAAATCAAATTTTTTTGTTAAAATCACATTCCCCATAATTGTAGGAGTCTACGGTTGAAAACCCATGCGAAAATGAGCTTAAAACGAGGTTCAAATCAAAGAAAAACCATTTTTAAGCTTTATCGACAAAAACTCCAAAATCCATCAAAAATCGAAAAGGGATAAATGGAATCTTATTTGAAAATCATAATCCTCAAGTGAAAAAGACTCTATGAGTGAAAACTCAAGCAAAAACGAGAAAGAATCGAAGCTCAAATCAAAGAAATACAAAAATTTTAATTTGGGGAAAAAACTGCAAAAACTCTCTTTTGAAATCTTTGATTTTGAAGAATTTAGATGATAAAGTTGGCAGGAAATGATTTAGAATTGAGCTAGGAACTTACCCGCACGAACTTATGGAAGAAATCTCCCCCAAAATCTCCCTCTCGAGCTCTAATATGATAAAATGGTGAAAATGAGCAAAAAGAGGATAAATCCCGAAATTGGACTGTTTTTAGCAAAGAAGAGTTGACTTGTTGACCGTTGACCAGATTTTTGCTATCTTGTCCAAGTCTCCGAACGGCTCCTCGGGATTCGATCGGGACCCGACAAAAATAAACCATATATACTACTAGGCTAATTTCGATATTTCGGACTCAATGGCGAGGTCAGATTTTTGAAAAAAAGATTGTTTTCAATAAATTAACCCCCGAGACCCTATTTCACTATTTTTCAAACCAAGGGTCGAAATGAGATATGAAGGTCCCGAACCCGAACCTATCAAGCTACTAACCCAAGATCAACATTTCAGATCTACTGGCGCAATCCAAATTTCCATCTGGCACTCGAATCAAGAAATGTTGATCGAAGTCAACTATTGGCTCTTAAAGCCTCAAAACAACCTCAAACTCGACCAAAACATTCCCGATCGCCTAAAAAATCATGCCAACCATCCTTACAACTCAAAAATGAGACAAAGCAACCACAGGAAAGGGAAAAATGGTCAAAATGCAGAAAATTCTAAAAATCAATATGGGGGTCATTACATCAAGAAATTTATAGTGTGTCTTAGTAACGTGTTATAGTAGGTCATTATTAATCTTCATGTATACCCTAAAATAGGTGCAGTTGAATTTGTAACATGGTTTATAGGACACATGAATTGAATTGACAGTGATAATAACGTAATGAAATGAAAAATAGAAATATCGTAAATAAGAGAAAAGTAACTAAATGAATTGATAAATAAAAGTAGGTATGCATATTTTGTTTTAACCTGATTTTGGAGGTATGCTCAACGAAGATGATTCTAGGTAAATTTCTAGTTTGATGAACACAAATATTGACAATAAAGTCAATGAATAAATTGATGTTCTTGTTAAAAGAGTATGAATCGGATGCTAAGAAGAAAACTTTAGATGTACTTCAACATAAGGTCCAACCCCTTTTATAGGGGTGAATCCCCGGGGTTTAATACCTAAGAACCATTCCCTCTTAATTTATAATGAGTGAGTAATAAAATGACATTGAATGGTAAAAGAGAAACATCTGGCATTATCTCCAGAACAGATTTGTAATGGCTGATGTTATTCATTGACTTTTTGTCTCGACCCAAAAATGGGTCATGATGGCACTTATTGCAACTGAGCCTTAATAAGCAAGCCAATCACCCAAACTGATAAAGGAAAAATAAAATCGATAATAACACAAACCAAAGTGAGACTTCTAGAGCAAAGTCAAGCCAATATGAATCATGATTAAAAACATAAGTCTGAAGAAAAACTCATAAGTCCTCAAAATCTGGTGTCACTGTAAGAGCATTTAGTACATGACTGAATCTAAAAATACATAAATGTCTTTGAAACTGAAATAAAGACATAAGGTAAGATAAAAGGAGGTCTAGAGTCAACTTTGAAATCCCTAAAGCACTCAGTACCTCGAACACCAGTCCAAATCTACACAAAATCAGCTATCGCGTACTGTGCTCATACTCGGATCTGCACCAAAAGGGCACAGTAGGGATAAGTACATTCCACTTATACTCAGTAGGTATCATAGGCCGATTGAGAAAAGTAGGAAATAAGATAAGTAAAATATAATATGAGCACGACACCTGCAAGCAGAAAAGTCCCAAACGGTAGCTCACACCGTCTCCACTAATAGTTCTAATATATACACAGAAATGGAACACAACACAGATATATATATATATATATATATATATATATATATATATATATATATATATATATATATATAGATAGATAGATATAAAAGGAAGTAATGAACCAAACACAAACAAGGAAACTAAGGAAATCAAACAAGCCATGCAATGTAATGTGGATGGGATGAATGGTGAAAGTCATCGCATGACTTTTTGTATACACCCACTGAGCTCGCAGCTCCAAGGTAGGACCCATAGGGGGTTCGCAACCCAAATACTATACCTTATATCCCAATCTCTACTCACCTCTCCGCTCGTATTCACGAAGAGGGTTTTCATAAAAGTGTCTCATTTTCTTTCAAAAATAGTGTTTCTCAATGGTACTAGTATCACATGAATGTATATGTATGGAATGAGGATGTGATGCCCACAATCAACTCAAAATGAGGATATCCAATCCAACCAACACGCAAATATATATAAGTGAGCCCAGAAATCAACTCAATATGTCCACAATTCATGATTATCAACTCAATTTAGGAACCATCAGAATAAATATTCATGTAAGACATCATTTATATCATATCAACCCCTAACTCGGGTATTACTATCATGATAAAGGAAGCAATGCTTAAATAAGGCCTATATTATCAAATTAAGCCCCCGCAGGAGCATTATATCTAGAATGAAGGCATATAAATGTACAAATAATACCAATGATGTCAAATAAAGCCCCCACACGGGAAACACACAATATCAGATTCCACAAGTCAACAACAACAAAATATAAGCCCCCACACGGGAAACACACAATATCAGATTCCACAAGTCAACAACAACAAAATATAAGCCCCCACACGGGAACACAATAGTAAAATAATCTCAAAATACAAACCCCATAGTTATTCTCCCCAACCCATATCATGATTTACTTATATATTAAGTACCCAGCTCAATCTGAAAGAAGTTAAGCCATAACCTACCTCGAAACAACAAAATTCAAGCCTAAAGTACTTCAACACAGTGATTTCTCCTTTCGAACGGCCACTAAATCAACTAAAACATACAAATATAGCATCTACGCGTTAAAAGAAAGCTATTGATATCCATATTGATCATATTTGAAGCGGGTTAAAAATGGACCTTGAAAACTGGTTTTGAAAACGAAGGAGTAAACCTGAAATTTTATTTTAAAAACACATTTCTCAAGGTTAAAGGAACCTACAGTAGAAAATCCATGCAAAAACGATCTCAAAACGAGGTTCAAATCAAAGAAAAATCCCTTTTCAAGCTTTACCTGCAAAACCCCCAAAATTTCATCAAAAATCGAAAAGTGTAAAAACATAATCTTATTTGAAAATCATAATCCTCAAGTGAAAAGGACTCTATGGGTGAAAACCCAAGCAAAAACGAGTAAGAATCGAAGATCAAATCAAAGATATACCATATTTTCAATTTGGGGGAAAAAACCCAAAAACCCTCTTTTGAAATCTTTGATTTAGAAGAATTTAGATAATAAAGTCGGTAGGAAATGATTTAGAATTGAGTTAGGAACTTACCCGCACGAACTTACGCAAGAAATCTCCCCCAAAATCTCTCTCCCGAGCTCCCAATATAATAAAAATGGTGAAAATGAACAAAAGGGGGATAAAATCTCAAAATTGGGCTGTTTTCAGCAAAGGCAAAGTCCTGTTGACAGCGTGTTTACTGTTGACCACAGTCTCCGTACTGACCCTCGAGATTCATTTGGAACCCAACAGAAATAAACCATATATGCTACTAGGGTAATTTCGATGTTCCGGACTCAATGGAGATGTTGGATTTTCGAAAAAAGGTTGTTTTCACAAAATTAACCCACGGGACCCCTTTTCACTATTTTCCAAACGATGGGTCAAAATGAGATATAAAAGTCTCACAACCAAACCAACCCTGCTACTAATACAAATTTGACATTCTGGATCTACTGGCGCAGTCCATTTTACCATTCGGCACTCGAATCAAGAAATGTTGACCGAGGTTAACTATTGGCTCTTAAAGCCTCAAAATAAGCTCAAACTCACCCAAAGCCTTCCTGAAGGCCATGATAACCATGCCAACCATCCCCATAACCCAAAATCAACATATAACAACTATAGAGAAGGGTAAAATAGTCAAAACACATAAAAGAGAAAATCACCTAAATCTGGTCTTTACACTTTTCCTTTGAGATCTTGAGTCGTTATACAGTTTCATCCCATTGGGTTAGAGTATTCATTATTCCTTCAGCTTTGAACTACCGCACTCTTAACCATCCCCAAGTTTGCAATTAACTTGACTAGGTGTACTGTCCATTTTTTTCCTATACATATAGTCCCCACACTTTCTAGTCAAGGGCTTCTCCATTGTCCGGTATGTGTAGGTGACACCTTCCTTCATACGCCTAGTAATATGATATGAATCATGTTCCTCAAAACACAAATTCCATGACTAATTCCCAAATCCATAGCATGATTTACATGAATGGTTAACTACTCAGCCCAGTCTGAAGGAATTTAAGCCATAACCTACCTCAAAAAGATGAAATACAAGCCTAGACCCTTCAACGCAAAGTCTTTTCTTCAAGAGCGGTCTTGGAGTGAACTAAATCTATCAAAAATGTAATCTACATGTCAAAAGGGAACTAATGATACCCATATAGGCTATATTTAATTTGGTCCAAAAATAGTTCAATAATCAGTTTAAAATTGAAAGGGTATATCTGGAATTTTATTTGATAATCATGTTCCTCATATCAAGAGGAGTCTAAATCTAAAAGCCCAACTAAAAACAAGTTGAAATCAGTCCTCAAATTGAAGAAAAAACCATTTAAAGCATATCGGGTAAAATCCCCAAAATCCAATTTTGAAATCATGATTTTAAAGCTATTTTGAAGATGAAATCAATAGGAGATAATGAAAATAGGAGTTTAGAGATTGCCCAAGCAAGGTTGTTGAAAAATTCCTTTGAAATCGTCTAAATCTGAGCTCCCAAAGTCTAATAATAGTGAAAATGGGGTTTTGGACGACATAATGATTTAAAAACTGCCCAGGTACTAATTAATCTTTGGGAACGCGAGTCCCAGGTCTCGTCTGCAAAGACCAACCTGACCCAAGTCCTGCGATCGCGATCAGACCTTCGCGATTGCGATGAAGGTCGAGCCAGATCCGAACCCATATACATTTTTCGAACGCTGCCACCACCTCGCATTTGCGATAATCAAGAATTTCCTTCTCTAAGAATGCAAAGGAACCCCCACGAACACGAATAAAGATCTCTTATGCACCAGATATCAACAGCTCAGCTAAAATGGCATGATTCCAAAACTTCTGAACGGACCCTAGAGAATCATTCGCGACCCCATAGAAATAATCTGACTGTGCTATTAGGCTAGTTTCGACGTTTCGGACTCAATGAGACCATTGGATTTTCAAAAAGAGATCATTTACAATGAATTAGCCCTCGGGGCCCCATTTCAGCTTATTTTACTAGTTTTCGTCAAAAAGGTCAAAACGAAATATAAAGGCTAGGGGTCTGAACTAACTATGCTACTAACCCAAAATAGACATTCCGGATCTAATGAATCTGACCAAATCACCATCCGACACTCGAATCACAAAATGCTGACCAAAGTCAAACTAACTACTTTAAAAGCCTCTAAGGGTCTCAAACTCACTCAAATCACTTCCAAATGTATCGAGGGCTGTACCAACCAATCCATTTTGAATCAAAGTAGCGACAAGCCGAGTATTACAACTATAGGCCTCACAAATAGCATATAGCCACTACGGGAAGAAAAAAAGGGTCAAAACATAGAAAAAGGTGAAATTCACAACTACAGTTGTTACAATTTGTAGCTCCAGTCTTCCTCATGGAAGAGTTGAAAATATTAGAAATTTAAGAGAAGAAGTTATTTGATAGGGTCAATAAGCTTCATGAAATTACATTTTTATTAGTTGTAAGTCAAATCTCCTAAATATTTTTATTTTACACATAGAAATCTAAAAATAACACAAGAAAGTTTTAAAGGCTCATTTTCTTCAACTAAAATAATAATAAAAAGTTACGATATACAA
The DNA here is from genome assembly GCA_031232105.1 of Capsicum rhomboideum. Classification (NCBI taxonomy): domain Eukaryota; kingdom Viridiplantae; phylum Streptophyta; class Magnoliopsida; order Solanales; family Solanaceae; genus Capsicum; species Capsicum rhomboideum. The sequence goes on from CP124714.1 coordinate 159,238,752, forward strand.
TATGCTCTCCGTAGAGGGACTTAAACTTTTAGGTCACAAAAGTTTGAAGGAATTACATATTTGTGATGCCCTTAGATGTGTTGGCCACACACACACACACCAATATTATTAATGTATTCAACGAGTTTGTACTCTTGACCGACATGTTTAAGTAATCTTAGAGTATATATTAATTTGTCTATTTTCATTAAATTTGAACTGTTATTAATTTCCATGGTTCTAATTTCATGTATGAATATATTATCATCTTTTCTCCTATCCCCTTTTTTAATTTTATTTTCTTAATATTTGTGTCTTCAAATTCTAAGTAAATGGTAGAATCTTATATATGATATAGAGAATACATCAATTTCAACCAACAGACCTCATACATGGATCTAAATTCTCATTTTCTTGATCGAAAAACAAAAAATTGAATGCAAAACATAAATATGTATATACAATTTTAAGTTCTTAGAGTGCAGAAACAATTTTAGGAAATTAACTTATACCCCAAAATTTATATTTATTAACTTAATTTAGCCAAGAAAGTAATGAATCTTGTATTACGTCCTTATTTTTTCAATAAATTGTTGTTAAGTAGGTCTTTTAGATAATCTTCTTTATTGCTTTAATTTATTTTCAATTTTAGATGTGTATTAATTTACATTGGAAACGTATGAAATAAAATTTTACCTGATATGTATATTGATTTATTACATTTTTACAGTGTAAGATGTCATTTTTAGAAACCATAATGTTAACAACATTTTCTACAACGATCATTTCCGTCATTACGTATAAGTCTTTTATTTAAAATTCCATGTTAAAATTCTTCCTAGATTTAAAGTTATAAATTTCAGGCCAGGCTAGTTTCAGACGAAATCTAAGCAAGGTATGGTCTCGGGAAATTTGGGTAAGTAGAACTCTCAGAATCGATCTTAGCGTAAAGGGCCTTGTTTGGAATATCTCAGATTTAAGGTGTGTTGTAAGATTTGGGATTTTTGGGTGATTCAAGAATTTCCGTCCCGTTGATGTCGCTATTGCGACGTGCATGTTACTATAGAGACATGTTGCTATAGCAGAGAAAATCCTGCTATAGCGATGATTAACCCGATCAACGATCGTTATAGCAACGTCGCTATAGCGACAAAAGTCGCAGATTTCTTTTAAAATTCTCCAAAATGATTTATTTTTCTAAAATACATTTTGGGGCAAGGGAGAGGCGATTTTGGGCGATTTTCATTAGATTATCATTTTTTGGCTTCGTTAAGGTATGAATTTCATCCTTGATAACTAGTATTTGATAATTTAGCCTTTGAATTGCTAATTTACGTAGTTTGGGGAGGGTTTAGGGATGAATTTAGTCATTTTTCTGGTGCAAGGGATTAAATAATGTATAAACTTAATGGGTCTTGATTATTAATAGTTAATTTACCCTTGCATTTTGTTAATTCACTAGTTTATCCATGGAATTGGTAGTTTTAGATGAATTACGATAGAAAATCCTTAGAACAGGGAGGGAATGATCATGAACTTAGCCTTAGGGGTTGGGTGTGAGTTATAATTCCCAACATGTTAGGTCATTTCATTAATTATACTTTTGTATGCATTTTCTCGACCAAGATCAAGCAGAAATTGCATTAAAAGGCAAGACTCAGGCTTAGTTGAGTTGTGCAAGCTTACATGTGAACTACTTCATAGTGTGGCATGTTAATGCATGTTTTTGGTGTGGTCAATTCAAATGATTTTCTTTGTTGTATGATTCTGACCTACCTTATTGATTATTGTGGAATGTCTTGGTATTTGGGACGTTCTCTTGGTTCATTAGTGGAATAAGGTTTGCACACACTTATGTTTGGGATTTAGGTACATGGACGAAATTTATCCCCTACAGGTCATGGCTAGAGGGTGGTTATGATACCCATAGTGTGTATGTATGAGGCTTAGGTGAATTTAACGGTTCCATGAGTGAACCGGGAAATATAATTATATATGCTTGATATTTGCTTAAGTGGTATTGACTTGGCTTGATTGAACTTGACTTCATTGTAAGTATATTGACTTGTTGCTTGTAACTCTAAATTACTTATTTGATGTTTATTGTGCTAGTTGTAGGTTGATTGAGCCTGTATTAACTTGTTATACTATGTTTTAGTTAAGTGCTCATATTCTCATCTTGGGTTGGCCAAATGACCCTGCCAGTACACTTTTGTTTACTTGTGTGTTGATACTACACCTGCTCTTACTTTTGTGAGTGCACCGCATATTCTAGCGCCTCCTACAAGACCTCACTTTTGAATTCTAGCGTTGGACTTTGGATTCAAGGGTGAGAATCATGTTTCGGGATACTATGAATCCTTCTTGGATGATAAAGTCTTTATCTCTAGACTTATGCTTTTCATTTTAGTTTTGGGGTTGCATCCCTTTTTGACAATTTGGTACGGGACTTTCGGGTCCTAGGGATGGTTTTGGGTTAAGTACAATGTTCCGCCTTTAAGTTGTACTTATGCTTTATTTTTAGAATTGTTATTTTATTGATGGATTAGTTCTATTTATTTCCTCTAAGTGTTAATCATGGGCTTAATTTTTGGGGTAGTTAGTTCTTCCATTGGATAAGTAGTGTGGGTGCCACTCACGATAGGTTTGGATCATGATAAAGTTGGTATCAGATACTAGGTTCGTTGATCTCGTCGTATTAAAATAAGTCCAGTAGAGTCTCGCAGAACGGTACGGAGACATCTGTACTTTTCTTTGGGAGGCTGTGGGACTTTTGGAAAACTGTCATTCTTGCTTCTTTCGTGCTATAACTTGATTCCAATTGGTATCTGGCATTCCAAATTGGTATCTTATATCTTCACTTTTTTGTTCGTAAATAGTGACTACTATGTTTAATGGAACCCGATCAGTAGCCCCCGTACTAACTGCTCCAGCTGAGGAGCCAGCCGTAAGGGAAAAAAGATGAGTAAGAGGAAGAGGTAGAAGAGGAAGGGGATGAGCCATACCCGCCAGGGGTAAAGGTTAAGTATCTGCTGGTCAGGCTCATGAAGGGTTAGTATCACCTCCTCTACCTCATGATTATTTTGAGGGGATGGGAGTAGTAGAAGAATAGGTATTGGAGCCAGAGGTGGCGGCACCGGCTGGGTTACAGCCTTGCTTCTCATGTCAGCTGAGGTTGTTCAACAGGTGTTAGCTTTTCTAAGTGGGTTGGCTGGTACCGGAGCCACTCCTACTATACTGATTGTTCAGGTTCCATGTATGTACCCTACTATTGCTATGGCTCCTATAATGGATGAGGCTCCAGGGACTGATTCTTTTCCTCATTCAATTTTAGGTTCTGTGATGACCAGTACTGAACATGATCTACTAACCAAGTTTCTGAAGATGAAACCACCAACTTTCCAAGGTACTGAGTTGGAAGATGCTTTTGAGTTCATCATTGACTATTATGAGAGGTTACATAAGATGGATATTTTGCAGCAACATGGAGTTGAGTTTGTGACGTTTATGTTGGAGAAGGATGCTAAGCAACAGTGGAGGACGTATGTTGAACGTCGGTCATCGGTTTTGCCCCCATTGACTTGGGAACAGTTTCATGCTTTGTTGTTGGAGAAATACGTGCCTCGTGCCCTCCGTGATCATAAGAAGGATGAGTTTTTGCATTAAATAAAGATGACATGTCAATTGCAACCTATAAGCATAAGTTCCATGCCTTGTCTCACTATGCTACTTAGTTGTTGGTTATTGAGGACGAGAGGATTCTACGCTATGTTTAGGGCTTGAACTATGATCTTCAGGTCTTGTGTGTGTATATGATTTTGGTAGGAAAGGGGTTCAATGAAGTTTCTAATTATGTGAAGAAGTTCGAGGGGATTACGCAAGTGGGTAAGCTAAGATGTTAGCCAAGAAGTCCCGCAATGTTGGGAATTTCAGTGGATCTTTCTCTAAGGGCCACAGTCATTAGGCCTATTCAGTCAGTATTGCCAGCTTTTACTTTGGTCCAGCTAAGGTTTCTTCTCAATCGCAGGTTATTAGGAGTCAAGAGGTGTCTTACTCTTCTACTAGTCAGCCTTCTCTTCAGTGGGGATGATACTATTGTGGTGTTATTAGTCATTTTAAGAGGGAGTGTCTTTTGAGGCAGGCAAGCGTCCAGGTACAGCAGCAGACTAGGGTTATAATTCCTGCAGGTAGAGGAGAAGGAGGTGGCAGTAGAGGTCATCCACCGGGTGGATGGGGAAATCAGATAGGTGGTCGGGGTGGTCGAGGAAATGGAGGCGCAGGGGGAGGAGCTCAATCGGGGAGAGAGTTATCTCACATTGATGATAGGGCTCACTGTTATCCGGGAAAGACTAATGCCGAGGCTTCTGATGCAGTTATCACAGGTACCATTTATGTTTGTGATCTGATGGCTTTTGTTTTATTTGAACCAGGGTCTATTTATTCTTATTTGTTTGTTCAATTTGCGATGGGTCTAAATTTGGTTTGTGATGTACTTGACTATCCTATTTATATTTGTACTCCTATTGGTGAGTCTGTGGTACTAACCCATGTTTACCATTCTTATTCTTTGTTGTTTATCGGTTTTTAGACTTGGGTAGACTTGATTATTCAGGATATGTTGGACTTTGATGTAATTATGGGTATGACCTAGTTATCTCTATATCACGCTATCTTAAACTGTAATGCTAAAGCAAGGACTCTAGCTATGCCTGGTATGAAGGAACTAGAGTGGGAGGGAGTGTATAAGGCTAAACTAGTAAAAATGATAACATTTGTCCGGGCTAGGAGGCTAGAGAGGAAGGGGTGTTCAACGATTTTAGCACAACTCCGGGATGAGAGTGTTGGGTCCCCTTCTATTGAGTCAGTTCCATGGTTTCTAAATTCCAGGAAGTGTTTTCTTCAGATTTATCGGGTATGCCTCCAGATAGGGATATTTATTTTTGTATCAATTTAGAGCCGGGCGCTTGCCCTATATCTATTCTAACCTATCGAATGGATCCAGCAGAGTTGAGGGAACTAAAAACTCAATTGCAGGATCTACTTGACAAGGTTTTTTTTTGTCTAAGTGCTTCACCTTGGGGTGCTCCGATCCTTTTTGTTAAGAAGAAGGATGGTAGTATGAGGATATGCATTGATTATAGATAGCTAAAAAAGGTTACCATTAGAAATAAATATCCCTTACCTCACATAGATGATCTGTTTGACCAGTTACAGGGTGTGACTATGTTTTCCAAAATTGACTTGCTTTCGGGTTATCATCAGTTAAAAATTAGAGCGAAGGACATACCAAAGACAACTTTCAAAACTCGATATAGCCATTATGAGTTTTTGGTAATGTATTTCGGGCTAACTAATGGACCTGTAGCCTTCATGAGCTTGATGAATGATATTTTTCAGGCAGTCTTGGATTTCTTTGTTATTATGTTTATTGATGACATTCTAGTTTACTCCAATAGTAAGGAGGAGCATAAAGGTCACCTTCACATAGTGTTGGAGATTTTAAGTGAGAAGCAACTATTTTCTAAGTTTTCAAAGTGCGAGTTCTGGTTGTCTTCAGTTTCCTTTTTTGGACACGCTGTTTTCGAGAAGGGGTGATGGTAGATCCCCAGAAGATTGAGGTAGTTAAGAGTTGTATACGTCCTAGCTCAGTGATCAAAGCAAGGAGCTTTGTGGATCTTGCCAGTTATTACCGTAGGTTTGTCAAGAACTTTGCATCTATTGCAACACTCTTGACAAGGCTGACTCAGAAGGAATTGCCAATTATTTGGTCAGACCAATGTGAGGAGAGCTTCCAAAATCTCAAGACACTCTTGACTACAAATCCTATCCTTTCTTTATCGGTTGAACGTAAGAACTTTATAGTGTTTTGTGATACTTCACTTTGGGGCTTGGGTGTTGTGTTAATGCAGGATAGAAATGTCATTACTTATTCTTTGTGGAAGTTGAAGCCTCATGAAACGAATCACCCAACCCATGACTTGGAGTTGGCAGCAATGGTGTTCGCATTGAAGATTTGGAGACACTATCTTTATGGTGTCAAGTGTGAGGTCTTTACAGACCACCGTAGCCTATAACATGTGTTTACTCAAAGAGATTTGAATCTAAGGCAGGGGAGATGGATGGAATTATTGAAGGATTATAATATGACTATTCAATACCATCAAGGTAAGGCCAATGTGGTGACAGACACATTGAGCCGGAAAGTTATAAGTATGGGTACTTTGTCATTCTTAAGAGTGTCCAAGTGACCTTTAGCTAGAGAGTTTCGGACTTTAGCATCTCAGAGTATGTAGTTTGCGATTTCAGACAGGGGTGGAGTGTTGGCTAGTGTTGAGGTAAAGTCAATATTTCTTGATCAAATTAGGGACAAGCAATTTGAGGATCAAAAGTTGAATGCACTCTGGGATAAAGTGGTACGTGGGGAGGTGGCGGATGCCACTCTTGACTCGAGTGGGGTGTTATGGTTCAAGGGAAGTTTATGTGTACCTCAGGTTGGTGATTTGATTCGTGATGTACTTTTAGAAGCCCATGGTTCACATTATTTTATTCATCCGGGTATAACCAAAATATACCGTGACTTAAGGCTACTTTATTGGTGGCCTGGGATGAAGAGGGACATAGTAGATTATGTGTCAAAGTGTCACAATTATCAGCAGGTAAAGTATGAACATCAAAGGATTCAGAGAATGCCTATACCTATATTGATATGGGAGAACATTGTTATGGATTTTGTGGTTGGTCATCCTAAGAACTTGGGAAAATATGACTCCACTTGGGTAATAGTGGATTGGTTGAAGAAATTAGCTCACTTTTTGCCAGTTCAGGTAGACTACAGATCCCAGCAGTTGGCTAAAATCACGTCAACAAAATAATGAGGCTTCATAGTGTGCCCCTTACCATCATTTCTGATAGAGACGCAAAGTACACTTCCAAATTTTGGGATAGGTTGCACGAGGAGTTGGGCACCAAGCTCACCTTTAGCACAACTTTTCATCCTCAAACTGATGGGCTGTCGGAGAGGACGATTCAAGTGCTAGAGGACATGTTGAGGGCCTGCGTGATTGACTTTGGTGGTCATTGGGACCAATTTCTTCCATTGTGTGAGTTTTCATAGAACAACAACTATCACTCCAACATCGATATGGCACCATTCGAGGCACTCTATGGAAGGAAGTGTAGGTCACCTATTGGGTGATTTGATACTGGAGATATTAAACCTTTGGGCACTGACTTGGTGAAGGAGGCTCAAGAGAAAGTAAGGTTCATTTAAACCAAGTTGTTGGCTGCTCAAAATAGACAGAAAGAGTATGCGGACCGTAAGGTAAGAGACATGGACTTCAAGGTTGGTAAACAATTTTTTCTTAAGGTGTCTCCCATGAAGGGAGTCATGAGTCGGCAAGAGGGGCAGGCTCAGCCCTCGATATATTGTCCCCTTCGAGGTTCTTGAGGATGTGGGTCCGATTGTATACAGGTTAGCTTTATCGCCAGGGTTTTCGGGAGTCCATCTGGTATTCCATGTCTCCATGATTAAACAATTCCATGTGTATGGAGACTACATTATTAAGTAGGACTCAGTTCTCTTAGATAAGGATTTGGCTTACGAGAAGGAAATTGTAGCGATTCTAGATTGGGATGTTCAAAATTTTAGAACAAAGGAAATTCATTCGGTTAAGGTTCAATGGAAGCATAACCCAGTTGAGAAAGCCACTTGGGAAACAAATAAGGAAATGCGGGATAAGTATCCTCAATGGTTTGAGGATACAGATACTCCCTTCTTTCCTTGCTTTGGCCTATTTTCTCATTTGATTGTTTGGGGATGAATAATGGGTAAATTGGTATATGTTGTAATGACTATTTTTGTTATTACGTATAAGTCTTTCATTTAAAATTCCATGTTAAAAGTCTTCTCAGATTTGAGGTTATAAATTTCAGGCTAGGCTAGTTTCGGACGAAATCTGAGCAAGGTATGGTCTTGGGAAATCCGGGAATGAATTGGACAAGTTTGTTGGGATTTGATTTGATTTCTAGTTATCCAAGATAATGATAAACCCGTAGGAATTTACGAAATTGAATTTGGATGAGTAGAACTTCCGAAATTGATCTTAGCGTAAAGGGCACTGTTTGAAATGTCCCGAATTTAAGGTGTGTCATAAAATTCGGTTTTTTTGGGAGAATGAGGACTTTCTATCCCGTCGATGTCACTATAGCGACGTGCATGTCACTATAGCGGAGAAAATCCAGCAATAGCGACGGTCAACGACCGCTATAGCGGTGTATGTCTCTATAGCGACGAAACTCGAAGATTTCTTTTAATATTTTCCAAAAATGGTTTATTTTTCTAAAATACTTTTTGGGGCAAGGGAGAGGCGATTTTGGGAGATTTTCATCAGATATCATTGTTTGGCTTCGTTAAGGTAAGGATTTCATCCCCGTTAAATAGTATTTGATAATTTAGCCTTAGAATTGCTAATTTATGAAACTCGGGGAGGATTTAGGGCTGAATTTAGTCATTTTTCTGGTGCAAGGGAGTAAATTATGTATAAAGTTAATGGGTCTTGATTATTAATGGTTAATTTACCCTTGCATTCCGTTAATTCACTAGTTTATCCATGGAATTGGTAGTTTTAGGTGAATTACGGTAGAAAAGTCCTAGAACAGGGAGGGAATGGTCATGAACTTAGCCTTAGGAGTTGGGTGTGAGTTATAATTCCCAACGTGTTAGGTCATTTCATTAATTATACATTTGTATGTACTTTATAGACCGAGATTAAGTGAAAATTGCACGGAAAGGCAAGACTCAGGATTAGTTGAGTTGTACAAGCTTGGATTGAGGTAGGTGGTGGTATTGTAGTTTAATCCAATTTGTATTATATGTGCATGTTAACTACGTCATAGTGTGGCTTGTTAATGCATGTTGTTAGTGTAGTCAATTCAAAGGATTTTCTTTGATGTATGATTTTGACCTACCTTATTGATTATTGTGGAATGTCTTGGTATTTGGGATGTTCTCACAGTTCATTGGTGGAATAAGATTGGCAGACTCTTATGTCTGGGATTTAGGTACAAGGACGGAATTTGTCCCCTGCAGGTCATGGCTAAAGGGTGGTTCTGATACCTATAGAGTGTATGTACGGGGCTCAGGTGACTGAAGGTTCCATGAGTAAACCGGGTAATATAATTATATATGCTTGATATTTGCTTAAGTGGTATTGACTTGTTTGACTTGACTTGGTTGTAAGTGTATTGACTTGTTGCTTGTAACTCTAAATTGCTTATTTGATGCTTGTTGTGCTAGGTGTAGGTTGATTGAGCATGTATTAACTTGTTATACTATATTTTAGTTAAGTGCTTATATTCTCATCTTGAGTTGGCCAAATGACCCTGCCAGTACATTGTTGTTTTCTTGTGTGCTGATACTACACCTGCTCTTACTTTTGTGATTGCAACGTATAATCCAGCGGCTCCTACAGGACCTCACTTATGAATTCTAGCATTGGACTTCGGACAAGGGAGAGCAGCATGTTTCGGGCTACCATGAATCCTTCTTGGATGATAAAGTCTTTATTTCTGGACATATGCTTTTCATTTTAGTTTTGGGGTTGTATCCCCTTCTTGACAATCTTTAGTAGTTTTGGTACGGATGACTTTCGGGTCCTAGGGATGGTTTTGGTTAAGTACAATGTTCCATCTTTAAGTTGTACTTATGCTTTGTTTTTAGACTTGATATTTTATTGATGAATTAGTTCTATTTATTTCCTCTAAGTTTTGATCATGGGCTTAATTTTTGGGGTAGTTGGTTTTCCCACCGAATGAGTAGTGCGGATTCCACTCACGATGGGTTTGGGTCTTGACATTTTCAATAACAACAATATCAATAATAATAGTTATAAAGGCATAAACAAATATAAGGGTATCTAGTGAATTTTTATTTTTTTTTTTTAAAAAAGCTAAACATAGATATAATGAGTAACAAAAAAGACTTTTTTTATTTAAAAAAAAAAAAAAACATGACATACGGACACTTAAAATGAGGAAAAAGGAAAATACATGTTGAGAGTCCTAAACCACAACTTAAATATGTAAAATAGTAAAAAAAACATAGACCATCCATGATACAACATAAACATATAAGAAATTACTAGTTAAAAGGGACTGACATTATTTCTATGCCCTTAAATATTATTATTGTGTTTTGAATCTTAAACATTAAAGTTGTTGAAATATGAATCATCAAATAAGGCCATCATGTCTTCATCATACCAGTCTATCCACTCAGACAATGTTTGACAATGTGATGAAATAATGTGTTTTGATTGATTCAATGTAGAAAGATCCCTAAATTTTGTGAAAGTTTTAACTGTATCTTCATGATTTGAGAACACCACAGGTTCTTTAGGTTCTTTGTGGAAAGAACTATACATGACACGAACCATTTCAGTACCACAAAGACTACTGAGTTCTTCAGTCTTTTTCAAATATCCTTTTTGTCTTTTGTTATATGAGACCCTCCTATCAGTTTTATTTTCTATATAAGCAAAATTCACTTTTTTTTGGCATTGCTAAAGAGTAGGAAAAATATATTTGTTCGGATGGGGATCAAAAGGGTTTGTTGTTGTTGTTGTTTTTCTTTGCCTAGGCTAAGCTCCTAGTTATTTGAGAAACTTAAATTTTGTAAAACTTTGAATAGTTTGTATTGGAGGATTCTTAGCTGTCAGTAGTAAGTATTTTGGCATGAAACTAAATGGGAGTATGTTAGATACCAAGTTAGATGTTATAATCTATAAATATATGTAGCTTATGGCTTTGGTCTTATCCTAACCATTTTTTGAGTTAAACTTTTCTTGTTAGAGAATAATTTAGCATGATTCAAATCTAAGTAAGTAGTATCCACTAACTATGGTCGTAGAGTAATTACAATTGTTTTGCTTACTCATTTCGATCATGAATAAAGTTAAAATATTGTATATTTTAATTTTTGTACGTACAAAATTAAATATTGAACTAAACAAATATTTTAAATGACTAAGAATTTTGAAATATCAATTTCGATAATCGTTTAATGTGCCTAAAAAATCAATTTAATGGTAATTGTTTAAAAAAATATAAATATTTATTAAATTTTAAATGTAGATATGTGTGTGATTATATTTGTTATAGGACTTATAGAAGCGCATTATAATTTTCTCCAATTTTGATAGAAATCATATTTAATAAAAAATTTATGTTGCTTTTGAATATATTAAAAATAAATAAATATATTTTTGTTACTGTCTTATACTCACCAAGATATCACTTAACTCACAATAAGAAAATTTATAAATTATTTTCGAGGCAGATCAATATAAAATAATTGGACAAACTACTAATCAAGATAATGTATTTACACATCGGGAAAGAATAAAAAGAAATTTAATTTATTTAAGATAAGTACTCAAGAAGAAGAGGAATAATTAGTTGCATAGATAGATATTTTACTCTGATGAGATTTTCTCTCTTATGATAACTAAGTTAAACTTTAATCATTTGTGGATTCTTATTTAAGTTCATTCAATCTTTTTTAGTTGATGTCTATCTGTATAAATCAAAGAAGCAAAAAAATTAAAAAAAAATACTGAGTTTAGATTATAATTATGATAAATTAAATTTAACGGTTGAAATATCAACATTTTGGACCTAATTAATAAATTTGTTTCTTCGAAGCAATTTTTAGGGTCAGTTAGCCAGTTTCATTATCAAAAAAAAGTATTTTCTTTTAATTGGGTTTGGTTTAATCTCTTCACACGATTTTCTGTCCATCATCGCGTCTTTCCTTTATTAACACTAAAATAAAACCAGTTAGTATAAGGAAAGATGAAAGAACAAATAATGGCCACATATATACAAGTGTTTAAGTTTGTACACTATCAATGTAAATTTTTTTACACAGTTGATTAATTTTAGAGATAAAAGCATCAATTTCTTAAGTATTATTAGAATATTTTAAACATTATTTACTTTCTGAGTTCACTGCTGTTCTTTCTTAATCGGTGTCACTGCTATGGCAACGATAAAAAATGACATCGTCATAGTTATTCTCTTTTTATGTTTTTATTCTATAATGATAATTCAGTTCATCAGTATTTTTTTCATTAAACATCCAATCGATGATATGAATAATAATGTACCCCTTTCTTCTCTCATATAATACAAATTCTTCAAAACAATTATTTTCATTGCAAAGTAGCACTAGGTTTGATTTAATTTGATTAAAAATATGGAAATAAAATTGAATAAGTGTGATTATTTAGGACATAAATAAGAATGTACCATAAATTGAGTTTCATTCATGACCTTTCTCAATGTTAATTATAGAACAAAAGACTAACAAACATAATATATTATTATTTTACTAAGAAATTTAAAGAGTGGCTTGGTAACGTATTATAGAAGGTCATTATTAATCTTCATGTATACCCTAAAATAGGTGCAGTTGAATCTGTAACATGGTTTATAGGACACATGAATTGAATTGATAGTGATAATAACGTAATGAAATGAAAAATAGAAATATAGTAAATAAGCGAAAGTAACTAAATGAATCTATGTGTAATGACCCTCCTGGTCATTTCCCTCATTTTTGTGCGTTCTCGGCGTTTAGAGCTTTCCTATAACTGCCCCAAGTTATTTATGACTTGCTGGGACTGACAGTTCGATTTTCGGGAAGTTCGTTTAAGAATTTTCTTGATACCGAGCATGTTGTGGAACATTTAAATTAAATTAGAATTTGATAAAAAGATATACTTAATTACCTTTCTAAAATGTTTTTGATATTTATAAAATTCTCTAGTTATGATATATCTATACTACTTTATTATAGTTTTATAATTTGTTAATATTTTAAGCGGAGATAGTAAATCTAGATATGATAAAATAATATTATTATTCTATGGAGGTTTTATTAAAAATAATTTTCTATTAATTATGGTATTCTTAAAATGTTGTGTTTATTTTACCACGAATCTACGCAATATCAAGTACATAAATAATTGGATAGATGATCTTATCTTTAAATGCTGCCACCTACTCTCCACATGAGGGTGTAAGGCATGGACAACAAATTCTAATGGATAAGGTGGCAGCAATTTGTACCATTTTATAAATTAATAAGTAGGTTAGTAAATATTATATATATATATATATATATATATATATATATATATATATATATATGCAATTTGATAATCTCTTTCATTAATAAGAACACTAATGCCATTCTGTGGAGTTAGTAAGTACATAGGGATTCATTTTCTTTAAATCTACATGTTCTTGGCAGAAAGTTTCCTTAATTATAGTGGGCAAATAAGTGTAGTATACATGCACATACTTATGCAGATCATGGTTGAGAAGTTTTAGTAGAACGAAAAATATTCTGAAATTATATTTGATGTTCTAAAGAAAAGTCAATTATCTACATCAAGTTATTCAAGCTCGGGTTCTAGTGGGGAAGTGTTTGTGGACATGTAATCGTCATTATCTCGATAAGTTTCATCATTTTTGCAGTATAGTTTTGTATATAGTTGGTGGTGCTAATATTTGGGGCTGCGTAGAGCTGAATTTAAGCTCGGATTGGATGATATTTCTTCTGACTATTGGTCACTAAGCTATTTGGGATGTTGTGACGATTTTGGTTTTGCGATTCTACAAGTGGACCCCACATGAGATTTTCAATTGTTTTTCGACCTGAGCAATATGGATATCAATAGTCTTGTTTTGATGTATAGCTTATTATTTTGGTAGCGTGGCACAGTCGGAGGCTTTTCGTAAGGGGAAGACTCCTGTTTAGCAAGCTTTGGCAGGCGTTCAGCGGCGTCCAGGTAGGCTAGGCTTACCTTATACCCAGACTAAGCTTATTTATAGTATTTGCATGCTATTGTGCTAGTGCTTGGGATGGTAGTTGTAGATTGACGTTGGCTTGCTATGATTAGGCCTTTTGGGCCGGTTAAGGCCCTATTTGGGTATATTTCGAGCCTGTTATCCTTGTGGTGTGCCAAAGATGACCTTTATAGGGTTGATTAATATTGTACTACTATTAGTAGGGGATGGGAATCTTAGGCCAGACTCGGATAGGTTTAGCCCAGACTTGGTTTCGGGACCCCATAATGGGCCCCGCTACTCTTCACAGTCGACATAGTTAACCTTAAACATTATTGGGCTTAGTTAAGCCCTGAGATACTCTTTTAGGATAGCATTTGGGTTGGTTCACCCCGGTTATGAACCTTTTAACCTATTTGGCCCTGTTGACCTCAGATAGCATAGCACCTGACCTAGATTGTTAGCCTTGACCTAGTGTTGGGACTCGCCTTGCCATGATACACTTGAGATACCTGATTTGGTATGTATGTCGCCTAGTAGTAGGTTTTTGACCTCGGGGGACCCAGGGATTGTCCTTGTAGTACATTGTGGGTTAGCTCATTTATTTATACCCTAATTCCAGTATAGGGCCAGCATATCCCCGTTTACTTGTGTTTGTGTGGATTCTGGCACTGTGGTGATTACTGGATATTATGAGTTTCGAGTCCGGCCACTGATTCAGATTTGACAGTTCTAGTTACTGATTATTATGAGTTTCAGTTTGACTACTAATTATGATACGATCTGAGAGTTCTGGTACTGGATACTGTGATTCTAATTATTATGGTTCACTGAGTTTCGGTTCGAGTCTGATATCAGGTCATGAGTACGAAGATATATCACATATGTGGCCCCTCATTATTACCCACTGTGACCGATTTGAATCTGGCGTCTGGCCTATTGTTATTACCCATTGGTGTTGGTTCAAGCCCGGTTCACCCCTGGATGGTTACTGTAGTTTTTGGATACTGGTTCATCCACAGGTTACTGACGGTTCTGCATTTACTTTTCCTATGTGTCCCACCGACTTATGGGGGCACGGTTGAGTTTTATTTTCTTCAGTGTGCCTTCTGGGTTTATGGGGTCCCAATTAGGTTATGTTTGACTTGTCTGTTTATTTTTGCATTTACTTATTATCCATTATCGCCTTTACTTATCTTCTTATCGCATCTGTACAGTTCGATAGTTATTTGTCCCTTTATTTTTATTACCCCAGACTTAGCATGCACCCTCGCATTTTAGGCTACGTATACTATATTCGGCTCACTCGGTCGATGATACCTACTGAGTACCCATTGCTTTGGTACTCATACTGCACTTCTGCATCTTTTCCCTGATGCAGATTTGGGTACTAGCCGTCGGCATTGACGTGATCCTCCCATCCCAATACTGATTCGGAGTACGGTGACCTTACTAGCATTCGAGACTAATCCTTCTCCATCTATTCCAGTTTAGTCTTTTGCTTTCGAGACTGCTTGTATATTTTATGTACATTTGGGTTCTATCTAGTACTCTGGTTACGTCTTGGTAGTAGCTCTCATACCGACCTTACCAGGTCTTGGAAGGGATTCATTTGAGTATGTTGTCCTCTTCCTTCTCCCGTTATGGTATACTTTATTATGTTATATTTCTACTTCTGCTTCCTATTATTGTTAGTATTACTTTTTCATCTTGTCTTTTCTAGTTCTCTCCCATTAGCCCGTTGTTTTCCACTCCGGGCTATGGCTTGGCTTGCCTATTGGTGGGATAAGGTAGGCGCCATCATGAATCGAGAAATCAGGATATTGTAGTTTCTAATTCAGTGTTTGAGAGGGCTACAACCTTTGTTTTCAAGAAGACCAACTAATCAAGTTACCTCCATAAAATTGTGTAAAACCATGTTGGGAGCGACTATCATCAAGTTCATAGATCCAACCAGCATCCAAAAAGGCCACAAGGCTAGAATGAGACATAAGTCGTAGTAAGAGGCCATTATGGATGGATCTTTTTAGATATCAAAGTATGTGTTTGACAGCTGACCAATGAGCAATGGTGGGTGATCGCATAAATTGGCATACTTGATTGACTGCGTAAGATATTTCTGGCCTAGTGATAGTAACTTATTAAAGGGCACCAACAAAACTGCAGTATAAATAAGCATCAAGTAGGGGATCACCAGAAAGAGTAAGTCTTGATCTAGGTTCAGCCGGACTAGAGACGGGATTAGTATCAACCATGTTAGTTCGTCGAAGTAAGTCACGAATGTACTTTCCTTGAGATAAATGATCCCATTTGATGTTGGAGATACTTCAATATGAAGAAAATAATTTAAGGAACCAAGATCTTTGAGAGAGAACTATTGATCAAGAGAACGAATAAATGTAGTGATAAAATCACTATCACTGCCAGTTATAATAAGGTCATCCACATAGACAAGAACATATGTTGTGTGCTTAGAAGCTTTCTGCACAAAAAGAGAAGAGTTAGATAAAAAAGAGTGGAAGCCAATGCCAAGGAGAAAAACCTTTAACTTATTGAACTAAGCATGTGGCACTTGTTTGATGCCATATAAGGCCTTGTTCAATTTGCATACGAAATGTGGCCTATGAGGATCAATGAATCCTTTTGGTTTCTCCATAAACACTTGTTCAGAGAGATCAAAATTTAAGAATGCATTGTTAATGTCAAGTTGTCGAATGGAACACTTATTTGTCACAGCTAAAGACAAAATAAGCCGAATGGTTATGGGCTAAACAACAAGACTAAAAGTATCAAAGTAATCAACACCCTCATCTTGGTGAAAACCTTTACTGACAAGGCGAGCTTTGTGAAGTCCAATAAATCTATCAACTTTCTTCTTAATTCTGTAGACCCATTTACAACCAACAATGTTAGAATTAGACGGTGCTGGAAACAATGTCCAAGTCTTATGTTTGCATAAGGGCTAAAAATTTTGTCTGCATAAAATGATGCCATTCAGGAAATTTGGAGGCTTGATGATAATTTATAAATTCTAGAATATGAGAGGGATCAGGAGGAAGAAAATATTAAGATGAGGAATTAGTTTTACTTCGAACAAACATGTGATAATGAGAGGTGTCGGGAGGGGGGGGGGAATAGTAAAGAGTTGAGGTTAGGTAAGAGAAACCAGTGGATGGTGGTAGATGTTCAAGTGGGTCAGTAGGTGTTATATACTCTATTTGTGGAGGATCAGGAGGGGGTACAGTAGAGGGTATGTGTGTATGATTAGTGTGCTCAGATGATAGGATAGGTGATGCAACTGGAGGACTTGATAATGACCTTGACATGGGAGTATGCAAGAGAATGTGAACACACTGGATGTTGACAAACTTAATCGAGTAAACAAAAATAAGGGTTGCTAAAATGTGACGAGGATGATGATGATTTTATGATCGGCAACATGGAGGAATATCGGAAAGTATTTTTATCAAACACAACATGACAACTAATATAAATTTGAGAAGACGCGACATGGTAACAAAGGCAACCTTTGTGACCAGAACTATACCCTATAAAGACACAAGGAAGAGACTAATAAAATCAATTTTATGATGATTGTAGGGTCGAAGAAAGGGATAACAAAGGCAACCAAAAGTTTTGAGAAAACCATAGTCGGGAGAATTTTTGTACATTAATTGGTATAGTGATTTAAGAGAAAAAGAAGAAGATATTGTAATATTGGATAAGTACGTAGCAGTGAGAAATGCATGCTCACAAAATTGAAATGGAAGAAAAGCATGAGAAAGAAGAACGAGTCCTTTTCAATTATAATTCACTTCCGGCGTTCTAATGCACCATTTTGTTAAGGTGTATAAGTACAAGAAATACGATGATGAATACTTTAATTTTGTAAAAAATATGATACATTTCAGTACTCACCTCCCAGTCAGTTTGGACTGACTTTAGTTTAGTTGCAAAATGAGTTTCAACTGCAGACTTAAATTGAGTGGAAAATTGAAAGACTAGTAATTTATGTGACATAAAATATATCCAAATAAATTTGGTGCAATCATCAATGAATAAAACAAAGTAGGAGGATCCATCAATAGAAGGAATGGGAGAAGGTCCACATACATCATAGTAAATTAATTGAAAAGGACTACTACTAGAAACATCAGAATGGGAAAAGGGTAAGCGTCGACTCTTGCCTAGTTGACAAGGTTCGCAAATATTAGGAAAATCAAAACTAGAAACAAGTAGCCTAAAATTAGACACAAGATGCCGAAGAAGAGCTCCATTTGGATGATCCAGTCGACGGTGCCAACCAACAAGAGATGTAAGTTCACCAAGAAATACTGAAGGTGGGAAAGACCGAGATGAGGTGATGATAGTTAAAGATGGTACAAGTCATCATCAAGTGTTCCTCGAAGCAGTTTCCTGCCCTGCAAAGCCTTCACATAATAATCATAAGGATGAAATTCCATATAGACATTATTATCATGAGTTAGTTTAGCAACACTAAGTAAATTCTTGGAAATTTTTGGGACATGGAGAATATATTTAAGATAAATGGGTTGTGTGCGTGTAGACAATATTGATGACCCAATATACAAAATAGGAATTTTCATACCAGTACCAACCGTTAAACTATCATTGTGGGTGTAAGGTTGTAAGGAGAGGTTAGCAATGTATGAGGTCACATGATGTATAGCACCTGAATCAAAGTACTAAGCAGGGTCAATAATAGCCAAAGGAAAAGCAAGATGTGCTGGTTTAGGAGTTGACTAGGACAGTGGTGGCCTTGTTGGTGGATAATCTTTGTTATTGGAGAGATGGTAGCAATTACAAGCATCATGATTAGTTTTACCACATATTTGACATGGTACACGACACTTGGACCGACGATTATTGGACCGAGAGAGAGAAGAATGTGAATATTATTGAGGTACCATAGATTGAGTATGATAATGAGAATTGTGGGCAAGGAAATTAGAGAGTAGGGGCGGGCCAAGAATAGATGATTGGTTGGTATTAAGGGGTGGAGCAGGTGGAGGATAAGATGAATTTTGGGTTAAGAGGGAATGAGAAGGAGTAGAGCCAAATTGAGTGTTAATGATGGTAGAGCGAAGTTCTTCGGCTAAGCATTCTTCTTCATCAAGAAGGAGTCCAAACAGTTATTTAGGAGTGATAGAACCAGAATGCATATTAAATGCAGCCTTGAAAATTCGAAATAAAGAATCAAGACCATTAAGAACAAATAAGATAAAGTCATCATCTTGTACAATATACAAGCTTTCTGTTGAGGAGTCGGTAATTGTGTGTTTCTTCTCAAAGTACTCTGTGATGGAAAGATTGCCTTTAGGAAGGTTTTGAAGTTGAGATTTTAATTGCATAACTCGAGCGCATGTCTTTGACTAAAACATGCGCTTAATTTTAGTCTAAGCATCATAGGAAGATGTGACTCGAGTTAAGTATAACCAAGAAGAGGATCAGAAATTATTTGACGAAGCCAAACGAGAATAAGAAGATCGATGCGTCGCTATTCATTATAGGAAAGGTTAAAAGTAACTACTGGTTGTGCTTGGCTGGTAGAGGAATCTGTAGAAATAGGGGTGACAGTAATGGTTTATGGTGGAGGATTAGAACCAAGAAAAAAGGGGTCAAGAGAAAAGGCTTTGAGTATGTCCAAGGTATTTTCTTTCCAAAGACAATAGTTGTTTCTGTCAGGTTTGAGGGAAAGGTTGGGTAGTTGAATAATGGCGGAAGAACTGGACTATTTTGCAAGTGACAACAGGTTGCTGGAGTTTTGAGAATTGTCCATAGGATCTATGGGCAAATCTGATACCATGATAAAGTTGAGAATGAGAAGAGTTTGAGAAAATAAGTGTTGATTATGTTCAACCGATGTATTCTTTTTATATGTAAACTTTGTACATGTTGAAATACAAATATAAGAGTCCTGGTCTAATATCAATCCTAAAGGAAGAGTAATCTTTTTGTTACAAGGTCAAGCTACAACAATTTGATTCAAGATAAACTCTAAGGTCTTAACCGATGAAATACTAGAAATATATAATCAACTATTATAAAAAACTCTCCTAAACTTGGGAAAGGAGAAATTAAAAGATGAAGTTGGAAACTTGTTTTCTGTCATTCTTTGTTATCAATCATGAAACTTTTATGTAATTTTGTGAATAGCAAACAAAGAAAATATAAATAACAAATAATATATATTATAAATACTAGACATAAGAGCTTGTTACGTTTTTTGTCTTAATTTATATAATTCGAATGGAATTTGTGTCACGACCCAATATTTGAGTCATAATGGCGCCTACTGTAACCCACCAATAGGCAAGCCAAACCCTAGCCCAAAGCGACAAGCAACAGGCTAACGGGCGGAATCTCAAAAACTAGAAATGAAGTGGAAGTAATCATACTCATAAAGATACTGAAAATATAAAGACAAATAGAACCAAAATAAACCCATACCGAGACTGAGAAGGAAGAGGACAATATATATATCCCAAGACCTGGTGAGGTCGGTACAAGAGCCACTACTAGATGTGTCCAGAATACAAAACAGAAACCAAATATATATAACAAGTACAACAGTCTTGAGTGCAAAATACTATACAGTAGAGATGGAGTAGGATCTGCCTCGAACGTCAGTAAGCTCACCCTCCTCCGGAGTCAGTGCTGAGAAAAGTGTCACGCCAAAACCGTCGGCTAGTGCCCGGATCTGCATCGAGAAAAAAGATGCAGAAGTGCAGTATGAGTACCGAGGCAAGGGTACTCAGTAGGCATCATCGGCCGACTGAGCTCAAAGTAATATAAGCAAGCTAAAATGCGAGGGTGCATGCTAAGTCCGGGGTATAATACATAAGTAACTGCCGAGGCATGTAGATATGCTTAGGAAATAAATAAATGTGATACCGAATGATCGAGTAAATAAATGAATAAGTAAACACACAAGTCAAACATAACCTATCTGGGCCCCCATAAACCCGATAGGCACACGAAAGAAAACAATAACCCAGCCTGGCCCCCATAAACCGGCGGGACACACAAGAATAGTAAATGCATAGTCACCAGTGTTTCGAAGCTGCATCAGTGTCCAGTAACCACAGTACCCAGTACCAAAACTCTCCAATCATATCATAACCACATGACGGACTCAAACCGAAACTCATAATAATCAGTGGTCGGACTCGAACCGAAACTCATAATAATCAGTGGCCGGACTCAAATCGAAACTCATAACAATCAGTACCTATCATATCTGAATTAGTGGCCAGACTCGAACTAAAACTCATAATAATCAGTAACCAAGTGAGAGAGTAGTGCCAGAATCCACACAAACACAAGTAAACGAGGACATACCGGCCCCAAAACGAACCCGAAATATAAATAAAAGAGCTAACCCACCACGTACTACAAGTCAATCTCGGGATCTTTCCAGGTCAACTATCTACTATAAACAATACAAGTCTGGGTATACATTATAAGTTGTGGCAAGGCTGGTCCGCATTCTAAGTCAAACCAGCCGACCTCGATCAAATACGGTGCTATCAGGAACTAACAAGGCTAAATAGGACAATCAGGTATAATCGAGGCGAATCAAACCCGTCACAACCCTAACAGGTCATACTAGGTCTTAATTAAGACCAAAGATGTCAAAGTTCTGCCAGGTCGATAAGAAGGGTAACGGGGCCCGCTATCGGATCCCGAGAACCAGGTCTGGTTATACTTGTCTAAGTCTGGGCTAAGTCTGTCTAAACCTGGACTAAGGTTCAACAATAAAATTCCCAGACTAGCAACAACAACAACAATACTATCCTACCCCAAATAGGTCATCTGTGGTGTACCACGAGATAACGGGCCTGGAATATATTCGAATGGCCCTATCCGGCCTAGAAGGCCTAAATCACAGCAAACCACCACCTCCAAGTTTATAATGCCAGCCCACAATACCAGCACAATAGCATACATATATCACACATAAGCCTAATCTAAGTGTAAAGGAAGGTAAACCTAGCCTACCTGGACGCCGCCGAACGCCAGCTAAAACCAGTTAAATAGGAGCCTTTCCCTTCCGAGCGGCCTCAAACTTCTGCAATGCTACCAAAATAATAAACTACATGTCAAAACATGACTATTGATACCCATATTGCATTAGTTCGGAAAATTTCCAAAAATCTCACGTGGGGCCCGCTTGTGGAATCGCCAAACCAAAACCGTCAAAGCTTCCCAAATCACTCTGTGATCAATAGTCAAAACTAGAACCACTCAATTTGAGCTCAAAATGTAGATCAAACATCAATATCAATCTCAAAATATACCATCGTAAACGAAAATTACCGTAAAAACAAGAAAACATACCATAGAATTGACGAGGACGAGTCCACGGACTCAAATACATAAACCCCTAAGCTCAAACCTTAATGGATTAGCTCAATATTGAGCTAATATGATCATAAATGGTGGAGGAATTAAATGAAAACAGAGGAAAACGTTATGTTATATGTTTTATTCAAAACATAACTCTGCATATATATATAATAAAGACTTTCACAACTTAATCACTATCTTCTTTGCCCAATAGACACCACGTGTAAATGTGGTGTCACTTTATTAGTCCATGACTTTAATTTTGTCCCGTTACTTATATACTCGGGTATTACATAGGTTCGTGGTAAAATAACTATAATATTTTAAATATACCATAATTCATAGAAAATTATTTCGAATAAAACCTCTATAAAATAATAATATTATGTTAACATATTTAAATTCACTATCTCCACTTAAATTATTAATAAATTATAAAACTATTATAAAATAGTATAGATATATCATAACTAAAGAATTTTATACATGTCAAAAACATTTTCAAAAGGTAATTAACTATGTCATTTTACCAAATTCAAATTTAATTTAATATTTTACAACGTGCTCGGTCTAAATAATATTCTCAAATGAACTGTTCGGGAACCACACTGTCAGTCCCAGCAAGTCATAACAAACTTGGGGCAATTATAGAAAAGCTTTAAACGCTGAGAACATACGAAAACGAGGGAAAAAACTGGGAAGGTCATTACAATATCCACTACTAAAAGGACTTTCGTCCGCGAAAGTCAAGAAGAAGCACATACCTGAAGACGTTAACAAGTTGGGATACTGGGCTCACATATCACGTTCAATCTCCCAAGTAGCCTCCTCAACTGGACGGTGACGCCACTGTACCTTAACCACTGGAATGTCCCGGGAGCGTAACCGTCTGACATCTCTGGCTAAAATGGACACAGGCTCCTCCACAAATGTTAACTTATCGTCTAATTGAACTGAGTCCCACCGAAGCACATGCAACTCATCCGAAATGTATTGTCGTAGCATATAAATATGAAACACTGGGTGGATAGTTTAAAATGCCGGAGGTAAAGCTACCACATAAGCCACCTCTCCAACTGTCCGCAAAATCTCAAAGGGTCCAATATATCTGGGGCCAAACTTACCTTTCCTACCAAACCGCATCACGCCCTTCATAGGCGATACTCATAAGAAGACCCTATCACCCACCCAGAATTTCAACGGACGACGTCTACGGTCAACATAACTCCTCTGTCTACTTTGAGTTGTCCGCAACCTATCTTGAATCACTCGAACTCGGTCCAAAGATTCTCGAAGCAAATCTGTGCCACGAGAACTGACTTGTGAAGTCTCAAACCAGCCAACTGGAGATTGAAACCGTCTGCCATATAAAGCCTCAAACATAGCCATTTGAATGCTGGAGTGAAAGCTATTATTTTACACGAACTCGGCTAAAGGCAAGAACTGATCCCATTGACCCCCAAAGTCTAACACACAAGCGCGGAGCATATCTTTCAATACCTGAATAGTCCGCTCTGACTGTCCATCGGTTTGAGGGTGAAATGCAGTGCTGAGGTCCACCTGGGTACCCAACTCTTCCTGGAAAGTCTGCCAGAAACTGGAGGTAAACTGAGACCCTCGGTCAGAGATAATAGATATTGGCACTCCATGTAGGCGAACCACCTCCTGAATATATACACGAGCTAATCTCTCAGCACTGTAGGAAACTCGAACAGGGATAAAGTGTACAGACTTAGTCAACCGATCTACAATAACCCAAATACTATCAAAACCACGGGAGGTGCGAGGCAATCCAACAATGAAATCCATAGTGACCCGCTTCCATTTCCAATCGGGAATGGGCAACTGCTGAAGCAATCCACCAGGTCTCTGGTGCTCAGCTTTTACCTGCTGACAACAAAGGCATCGAGCTACAAACCCTGCTATATCTCTCCGCATAACACTCCACCAATAGTGCTGCCTCAGATCCCTATACATCTTAGCTGTCCCAGGGTGAATAGAATATCTGGACCTGTGCGCCTCGTGCAGAATCAACTGAATCAAATCTCCAACCCTCGGGACACAAATACGGTAGTCAAACCTAAAAACACCATCAGAACCCAAGGTATCTCTCTCAGACTTACCCTTCAATACCTGATCTCGAATGCTACGGAGACCACTATCCTCAAACTGACGACTCTGAATCTGCTCCAGCAAAGTAGATCTCGCACCAACACAAGCGATAACCCTTTCGGGGTCAGAAATATCCAAACGCACCATCGAGTTATCTAAGGACTGAATGTCCAAAGCCAACGGTCGCTGAGAAACTGGAACGAATGCTAAGCTACCCATACTCACTGCCTTCTGACTCAAGGCGTCCGCTACCACATTCGCCTTGCCCAGATGATAGAGAATAGAGGTATCATAGTCCTTTAGCAACTCAATCCACCTGCGCTACCTTGAATTAAGATCCCTCTGAGTCATAATATGCTAAAGACTACAGTGATCTGTAAAGATCTCACAATAAACACCGTAGAGATAATGCCTCCAAATTCGTAGTGCAAACACAATCGCTGCTAACTCTAAATCATGAGTGGGATAGTTACGCTCGTGCATCTTTAGCTCCCTCGATGCATAAGCAATAACATGACCCTGTTACATCAGAACACATCCCAAACCAATACCAGACGTATCACAATACACGGTAAAACCCTCGTCCTTAACTGGAAGAGTCAACACAGGGGCAGAAGTAAGTCGATCCTTGAGCTTCAGAAAGCTCGCCTCGCAATCCTCAGACCATTGAAATGGAACCTCTTTCCTGGTTAGTCTGGTCATAGGAGATACAATAGATGAGAAGCCCTCAACAAATCGCCTGTAGTACCCTGCCAACCCAACAAAACTGCGAACTTCAGTAGGTGACGTGGGCCTAGCCCAACCTCGAATAGCCTCGATCTTCGCTGGGTCTACCATGATACCGAGTTTGGATACAATATGCCCTAAAAAAGCTACAGACTCAAGCTAGAACTCACACTTTGAGAACTAGGCATAAAGCCGATGAGCTCTCAAAGTGTGGAGCACAATCCTCAAATGTTGCTCGTGCTCCTCACTGCTCTTTGAATAAACCAAGATATCGTCAATAAACACAATCACATAGGAGTCCAAGTATGGCCTGAATACACGATTCATTAAGTCCATGAAAGCTGCTGGGGCATTAGTCAACCCAAAAGACATCACCAGGAACTCATAATGGTCGTACCGAGTCCTGAAGGCTGTCTTTGGGAGGTCCTCAGCCCTAACTCTCAACTGATGATATCTAGATCTCAAGTCTATCTTCGAGAATACTGATGCACCCTGAAGTTGATCAAACAAATCATCGATACGAGGCATAGGATACTTATTCTTCTTCATCACCCTATTTAGTTGTCTATAATTGATACACATTCGCATAGACCCATCCTTCTTCTTTACAAACAGAACTGGAGCACCCCACAATGATATACTCGGCCTGAAAAACCCTTCCCTAGAAGGTCCTGGAGATGAGTACTCAACTCTCTCAACTCAACAGGAGCCATACGATAAGGAGCTATAGAGATAGGTCAGGTGCCCGGCTCGAGGTCAATAATAAACTTTATATCATGCTCAGGAGGAAGGCCAGGCAGGTCAGTTTGGAATACATAAGAAAACTCACGCACAACAGGGACGAAGTCAAGCGATGGACTCTCAATACTAGCATCCCGAACACAAGCAAGAAATGAATCACATCCCCTCGATATCAATCTACGAGCCCAAACATATGAAATAATCCCTGTTGGTATGCGGCTAACAGAACCCTGCCACACCACCGAGGGTACGCCAGGCATGGCTAAGGTCACGGTCTTGGAAAAGCAATCCAAGACTATATGATAGAAAGACAACCAGTCCATGCCCAAAATCACATTAAAGTCTACCACGACCAATACAATAAAATCAACTCGAGTCTCAAACTCCTGAATAGTCACCAGACAAGATCTATATACCCGATCCACTACTAAGGAATCACCAACGGGGGTAGATACACGTAAGGGTACGGATAATAACTAAGAACATAAACCCAACTGTGGTGCATAATAAGTAGATACATAAGAAAACGTGGATTCAGGATCAAATAATGCAGAAGCTGGCTGGTGGCATACGAAAATCGTACCTGTAATCAACACATTTGAAGCCTCAGCCTCCGGCCTAACCGGCACGACATACAACTGACACTGGATACCACTAGTCTTAGCACCGACCTGGCTACTAGTCCTATCTCCCTGCGCTCTACCTCGAGAACCCTAGGGACCACCCCGACGACCATGTGCACCACCTCTGCCTGCTGGCGGTATAGCTCTGATGGGTTGTGCTGTCTGAACTGAAGGCTTAATAGCCCTACGCTGAGGACACTCTCGAGTGAAATGACCAACAACCCCACAAGAATAACATGCTCCTGGCTCCCTACTCGGCCTAGAAGATCCGGCTGATCCGATATGACCACCTCTAGCCAATGAACTGGGCTGACCACGTCCCTGAGGCTGACTAATAGAACCACTATAGACGGGCTGACCCCTATCAGATATCAGCAAAGTTGACTGTATGGGCCTATTGGGCTGACCCTATCGCTGAAAAGACTGTTGTTGCTATTGAGGGTACCAACCCTGAAACTCACGGCCTCTGAACTTCGAGCTACTATAACTGCCACTGTAACTACCCTGGAATCGGGGTCTTTTATCACTTCCCCCCTTAGGTCTCGCGATCCATTTCCTCTATCGAATATACATGCTCAACTATCTCAGCAAATGATTTCCCCGTAGTCACTAAACTCTGTGTGGCCCTGCGAAGTGTTAATCGCAACCCTCTGACAAAGCATCTAATCCTCTCATACTCATCAGGCAAGAACATAGTAGCATGTCTGGCCAAATCATGGAATCTCACCTCATACTCAGCTACTGCCATAGACCCCTGTCTCAACCTGGAAAACTCATCTCAAAGACGCTCACGCATGCTGCGAGGCACATACTTCCCCAAGAATACCTTGGAGAATTGTGCCCAAGTAACGGGTAGAGATCCAGCTATCCTGGAATCAAGATAACCTCTCCACCATCTCCTCACGAATGTATCAAACTGATAAGCAACAAAATCTATCCCGCGTGACTCCACGAATCCCAAATTTCTTAGCTTCTCCTAGCAGCTGGATAAGAACTCATAAGCGTCTTCTCCTGGGGTACCCGCAAACCTGGGTGGAGCTAGTCTCAAAAAATGACTCAACATTTTCTGCTCCTCGACAGACATAACTAGCTGAGCTACTACCGGTTGTGAAATTATCGGTACAGGTGGAACCTCTACTCTGGGTGCTGCAGCTGCAGGCTGCGCCCTAACACCAACTCCCTGTACTGCTGGTTGGGCTCCCTTGGCTGACGGACCTCCAACTAATCCCAGCAACTGCACCAAAGTGTCAAAAGCAATGAAGTATCAATAAATCCAAGTGGAGCCTGGGCTGATCCATGGCCCATCGACTGCTGTGGCGGCGGAACATCTGGAGCTATAACGGGATCGGGTGACTGATCCCTAGAATGATCTCAGCCTCGTCCTGCTGCTCTTCCCTGCCCCCGACCTCTAGGTCGACCTTGGCCCCTAACTAGAGCCCTCGCTGCAGGCTCAGGGTCCCGACCCCCAGCTTTCGCACCATGCGTCCAAACCATCTGCGTAAAGAGTGAACCAAATGAAAATCAGAAACCAACATAGACTTAACGCATGGAGATGAGTCAAGAAAATGAGAGACTCCCCTAAGAATGCTCCATAGCCTCCTGAGAATAGGATACATGCGTCCCTGCACCTATCCGCACGACTCTACCACACATTGGCTCATGTACCAACACTACCTATACAATCTAGGCTCTGATACCAAGCTATCACGACCCAATATTTGAGTCATGATGACGCCTACTGTAACCCACCAATAGGCAAGCCAAACCCTAGCCTAGAACGACAAGCAACGGGCTAACAGGCAAAATCTCAAAAACTAGAGATGAAGTGGAAGTAATCATACTCATAAACCCATACCGAGACTTAGAAGGAAGAGGACAATATATATAGAGAGAAGAACCCCTCCCAAGACCTGGTGAGGTCGGTATAAGAGCCACTACTAGACGTGTCCAGAATACAAAACAGAAACCAAATATATATAACAAGTACAACAGTCTTGAGTGCAAAATACTATACAGTAGAGATGGAGTAGGATCTGCCTCGAACGTCAGTAAGCTCACCCTGCTCCGGAGTCAGTGCTGAGAAGAGTGTCACGTCAAAATCGTCGACTAGTGCCCGGATCTGCATCTGGAAAAAAGATGCAGAAGTGCAGTATGAGTACCGAGGCAACGGGTACTCAGTAAGCATCATCGGCCGACTGAGCTCAAAGTAATATAAGCAAGCTAAAATGCGAGGGTGCATGCTAAGTCCGAGGTATAATACATAAGTAACTGCCGAGGCGTGTAGATATGCTTAGGAAATAAATAAATGTGATACCGAATGATCGAGTAAATAAATGCATAAGTAAACACACAAGTCAAACATAACCTATACGGGCCTCCATAAACCCGATAGGCACACGAAAGAAAACAATAACCCAGCCTGGCCCCCATAAACTGACGGGACATACAAGAATAGTAAATGTATAGTCACCAGTGTTTCAAAGCTGCATCAGTGTCCATTAACCACAGTACCCAGTACCAAAAATCTCCAATCATATCATAACCACATGACGGACTCAAACCGAAACTCATAATAATCAGTGGTCGGACTCAAACTGGAACTCATAATAATCAGTACCCATCATATCTGAATTTGTGGCCGGACTTGAACCGAAACTCATAATAATTAGTAACCAAGTGAGAGAGTAGTGCCAGAATCCATACAAACACAAGTAAACGAGGACATACCGGCCCCAGAACGAACCCGAAACATAAATAAAGAAGCTAACCCACCACGTACTACAAGTCAATCTCGGGATTCTTCCAGGTCAACTATCTACTATAAACAATACAAGTCTGGGTATAAATTATAAGTCGTGGCAAGGCTGGTCTGCATTCTAAGTCAAACCAGCCGACCCCAATCAAATACGGTGCTATCAGGAACTAACAAGGCTAAATAGGCCAATCAGGTATAATTGAGGTGACTCAATACCGTTACAACCCTAATAGGTCATACTAGGTCTTAACTAAGCCTAAAGATGTCAAAGTTCTGCCAGGTCGACAAGAAGGGCAACGGGGCCCGCTACCAGATCCCGAAAATCAGGTCTGGTTATACTTGTCTAAGTCTGGGCTAAGTCTGTCTAAGCCTGGAATAAGGTTCAACAATAACATTATCAGACTAGAAACAACAACAACAATACTATCCGACCCCAAATAGGTCATCTGTGGTGTACCACGAGGATAACGGGCCTGGAATATATCCGAATGGCCCTATCCGGCCTAGAAGGCCTAAATCACAGCAAACCACCTTTATAATGCCAGCCCATAATACCAGTACAATAGCATACATATATCACACATAAGCCCAATCTAAGTGTAAAGGAAGGTAAACCTAGCCTACCTGGACGCCGCCGAACGCCTGCTAAAGCCAGTTAAATAGGAGCCTTTCCCTTCCGAGAGGCCTTAGACTGCTGCCATTCTACCAAAATAATAAACTACATGTCAAAACATGACTATTGATACCCATATTGCATTAGTTCAGAAAATGTCCAAAAATCCCATTTGGGGCCCGCTTGTGGCATCGCAAAATTGAAATCGTCAAAGCGTCCCAAATCACTCCGTGATCAATAGTCAAAACTAGAACCACTCAATTTGAGCTCAAAATGTAGCTCAAAAATCAATATCAATCCCAAAATTTACGATTATCAATCCCAAAATATACCATCGTAAACGAAAATTACCGTAAAAATAAGAAAACATATCGTAGAAATGACAAGGACGAGTCCACGGACTCAAATACATAAACCCCTAAGCTCAAACCTTAATGGATTAGCTCAATATTGAGCTAATATGATCAGAAATGGTGGAGGAATTAAATGAAAACAGAGGAAAACGTTATGTTATATGTTTTATTCAAAACATTATCATCATCATCATCATCATACCCAGTGCATTCCCACCAGGTGGGGTCTGGGGGGGGGGGGTAAAGTGTACGCAGTCCATACCACTACCTCAGATGAAGTAGAGAGGCTGTTTCCGATACACCCCCGGCTCAGAACCGATAACAATAACAAACATAAATCATACAAAAAGTCATAAATCATAAATCAAAAATCATAAAAATCATAAAACAATCATAAAAATCATAAATCAAAAATCATAAGAATCATAAAAATCCGAAGAATCATAAAAATCATAAACAAAAATCATAAAAACCAACAGCAAATGGGGTAACACATCGCTAGCAACTCGAAGAAGCAAGGCACTCACAGATCAACACTATAGACTAGTTATTCAAGATCACAAATATCACCAACACAGCGCGAACAAGACTCTGCCTAAGAAACAACAGTCAAAGATACAAGAAAACTCTCTTCCCTGCTAAAAACGGACATCTTCCTACCCACTAACCCTCTACCCTAATCCGCATCCTCCACATCTTCCTATCAAGGGTCATGTCCTCTGTAAGCTGTAACTGCTCCATGTCATGCCTAATCACCTCCGTCCAATATTTCTTCAGCCTACCTCTACCCCACCTAAAACCATCCCCAGGCAACCTCTCACATCTCCGTACCGGAGCATTCGTGCACCTCCTCTTCACATGTCTGAACCATCGCAACCTCACCTCCCGCATCTTATCTACCACCGACACCACTCCCAACTTCTCTTGAATACTCTCATTTCTAACTCTATCACTCCTGGTTAGTCCACACATCCCTCGCAACATACTCATCTCCGCTACCTTCAACTTTTGGGTGTGGGAGTTTTTAACTGGCCAACACTCGGCTCCATATAACATGACCGGGCGAACGGCCACTCTGTAAAACTTACCTTTAAGCTTCAGGGTCGCACAAAATTCCCGAAGCAAGCCTCCATTTCCTCCACCCTGCCCCAATACGCTGCGTGACATCCTTGTCAATCTCGCCGTTCCCCTGAATCATAGACCCCAGATACTTGAAATTGTCCCTTTTCTGAATGGCCTGGGAGTCCAGCTTCACTACCGCATCAGCTTCATGCCTTGAATCGCTAAACTTACATTCCAGGTACTCCGTTTTAGTCCTGCTCAACCTAAACCCTTTAGACTCAAGAGTCTGTCTCCAAACCTCCAACTTATCATTCACTCTTTCCCGGGTCTCGTCAATCAGTACCACATCATCAGCAAACAGCATACACCACGGCACCTCCCATTGAATACGCCGCGTCAAAACATCCATCACCAAGGAAACTAATAACGGACTAAGAGTCGATCCCTGTTGCAACCCTGTCAACAAGGGAAAGTGCTCTGAATCCCCTTTTACCGTCCTCACCCTCGTCTTCGCACCATTGTACATGTCCTGTATCGACCTAGTGTACGCGGGCACACCTTTAGCCTTCAAACACCTCCACAGGATCTCCTTGGGGACTTTATCATATGCCTTCTCAAGATCAATGAACACCATATGCAAATCCTTCTTCCTCTCCCTAAACTGCTTCACTAATCTCCTTACCAGGTGAATGGCCTCAGTAGTTGAGCGACCTCGCATGAAATCGAACTGATTCTCTGAGATAGTCACTACCCTCCTCAGTCTCCATTCTACCACTCTCTCCCAAACCTTAATAGTATGGCTCAACAACTTGATACCCCTATAGTTTTTGCAACTCCGAATGTCCCCCTTGTTCTTATATAATGGAATTATCGTGATCCATCTCCAAGATTCGGGCATCTTCGCTTCCCCAAAAATGATGTTAAACAACCTCGTCAGCCACTCTATACCTGGCCCGCCAGTGAACTTCCAGAAATCCACCGGAATCTTGTTGGGACCAGTCGCCCTACCCCTACGCATCTTACGAATAGAACCCTTGACCTCTTCCACCTTGATACGACTACAATAACCGTAATCGCGACGCCTCTCTGAGTGTTCCAAGTCCCCCAACACGAGACTTTTGTCCCCCTCGTCATTCAAAAGTCTATGAAAATATGGCTGCCACCTTCTCCTAATGAGGGCATCCTCCATCAACACTTGGCCATCCTCCCCCTTGATGCATCTCACTTGGTCAAGGTCGCGGGACCTCCGCTCCCTAGCCTTGGCCAACCTATACAACTTCTTATCCCCTCCTTTCTCCTCTAAAGCAGCATACAAACTCTCAAAAGCTGCTGTCTTGGCCGCCGTAACCGCTAACTTAGCCTCTTTTCTGGCTACCTTATACTCTTCCCTACTCGTCTGCCTCTCCTCGTCATCCTTGCTCTCAACCAACTTAGCATAGGCCACCTTCTTAGTCTCCACCTTCCTCTTCACTTCTGCGTTCCACCACCAGTCCCCCCGGTGTTTACCCGATCGGCCTCTCGAAACCCCCAACACCTCTCTAGCGCTCTCCCTGATACAACTGCCATTCGTCTCCCATATACTATCCACATCTCCTCTACTCTCCCAAGCTCCCATATTCGTTAGCTTCTCCCCTATTTTCAAAGCACTTGTCAAAGTCAAGCTACCCCACTTAATCCTGGGCCGATCCTCCACTTCCCTCTTTTTTCTGCCTTTCTTTATTTCCAAGTCCATCACCAACAGCTTATGCTGGGCTGAAAGGTTCTCACTAGGTATGACTTTACAGTCTTTACATACCGCTCTATCACGCTTCCTAAGGAGCAAAAAGTCTATCTGAGTCTTGGCGACCGAGCTACGAAAGGTAATAAGGTGCTCTTACTTCTTCGGGAAGCTCGAATTCACCACCCACAACCCAAAGGCCCTAGAAAAATCCAAAAGTGTGGTTCCTCCTTCATTCCTTTCCCCGAAACCAAAACCTTCATGCACCTCATCATAACCTCTCGATAAAGACCCAATATGCCCATTGAAGTCCCCTCCTACTAACAGTTTCTCAGTGCTCGGAATGCCTCTCACCACCTCTTCCAACACCTCCCAAAAGCTTTTCTTCTCCTCCTCATCCAAGCCCGCTTGCGGCGCATAGGCACTAATAACGTTCCACGTAAACCCTCCAATGACCAACTTAATCGACATCAACCTATCATTGACCCGCTTAACCTCCACCACCTGCCCCCTAAGCTCATCATCTACTAAGATACCTACCCCATTTCTATGCCTCATGCTACCAGAGTACCACAACTTATACCCGTCCACGTCCCTCGCCTTAGAACCTACCCATTTAGTCTCCTGGACACATGCTATACTAATCCTCTTTTTTCTAAGAATTTTCACGAGCTCTACGGACTTCCCTTGAAGAGTACCTATGTTCCAAGATCCAACTCTCAACTTAGAGGTTCCCTTATCCCACTTACCCCTAGTACCCCCCGCCCCCGAACTCGACCCTAGGACAGACCCTGAACCCGCCCTCACCGTAGACCCAGGCCCTAAACCCGACCCCACCCCGGACCCCGACCTATGACATGACCCTAGTCTACCATCTTCTTTGCCCAATAGACACCACGTGTAAATGTGGTGTCACTTTATTAGTCCATGACTTTAATTTTGTCCCGTTACTTATATACTCGGGTATTGCATAGGTTCGTGGTAAAATAAATATAATATTTTAAATATACCATAATTCATAGAAAATTATTTCGAATAAAACCTCTATAAAATAATAATATTATGTTAACATATTTAAATTCACTATCTCCACTTAAATTATTAATAAATTATAAAACTATTATAAAATAGTATAGATGTATCATAACTAAAGAATTTCATACATGTCAAAAACATTTTCAAAAGGTAATTAACTATGTAATTTTACCAAATTTAAATTTAATTTAATACTTTACAATGTGTTCGGTCTAAATAATATTCTCAAACGAACTGCCCGGGAACCGAACTGTCAGTCCCATCAAGTCATAAATAACTTGGGGCAGTTATAGAAAAGCTCTAAACGCTGAGAACATACAAAAACGAGGAAAATAACTGGGAAGGTCATTACAATTTGGAGAGTCAACCAAATTTTTGGTATGATTTTTAAATTTTGAAGTTGTTAATTATTGAATTGTAGTAGATTTACATAATTTTCAGATACTATATGTTACTCTTTTTGTCCCAATTTATGTTGCGCTGATGGAATATTTGGGAAAGTTGATCAAATTTTTTATATATTTTAAGTTGTTAATTATTATCATTAATAGGAATTTCTACGTAATTTTCAAGTAATATATGCTACTTCTTCTGTGTCAATTTATATGACATTGATAGAATTTGAAAAGTCAAATAGATTTTTTATACGTCTTTCAAATATTTTAAGTTGTTAATTAAAGTAATTTATAGTACTTTTTACGAATTTTTTAAATAATATATATTACTTCCTCTATCCAATTTATGTTGCACTGATATAATTTTGAGTCAACCAAATTTTTTATGTGTCTTTTAAATATTTAAATTTTTAATTATGTAATTTATAGTTATTTTTACATAATTTTTTCAAATATATAACAGACTAAAAAGAAAATAAGATAACCAAATTAGAATGGAAAAAATATAAAATTAAAAAAATATCCTCTTCCAGAAGCAGGCATGTCGACCGTCAGCTGCTTGCTTCTGACCGCTTCTAAATAGTAGTAATACAAAAGTCAATCACCAAGGGTGTCTCAATAAAATTAGTGGCCTAAAACCAAATTTTAATAGGAGGCCTTAAATATATGCACATACACACAGAGTTATTTTTTTTGTTCTTACATACTACTTGTTTTTAGTGTATTATTTCTAAAAGACATTAAATGTTTAACTTCACATAGTAATTTTATTATTTATAAAAGTAAGGATTAATTATAATTAATAAGATGTTAGCCATTTATTTGCCATGTATTATCTTGAATATTGTTGTAAGAATTTTATTTATTAATATGAAGATTTGAGTTGTTTAATTCAAAGTTCTAAAATATTTCTGAAAAAAAGTAGATAGTTCTTCTTTCTTTCCTTTTTAATTTAAATTTGGTGCCTTTTATTTTTTACAATCTTCGATATTATTTAAGTGAAATTAAAATCATAAATCTGACTATTAAAATCTTAGATCTCAAAATTTTGGAGGCCTAAAGCAAACGTTTTACTAGCCTTACCCTTGAGTCATCTCCGTCAATCACTATAATAACTAAAAAATAAAGGAAAAAAAGGTCTGGGCAAACAAAACACTTTCATAAGTGATCAGGTGTCACGACCCAAAACGGTCATGATTGACACCCACTTTAACCTATGGCGGGAGAAACCTGCTTAACCTAAACCATTAATTAACCAAGTGTCACATTCACATTCCCTTGTTTTGGGACTAAGACATTTCTTTATTTATTTTCGTCTTTGGACAGTCATTTACTTTTACACTTGAGTATTCATACATGTTCTTGTATGGTGACTTCAAGCCCCAGGGATTGTAAAATACCTTACACAAAAAGATTAAGTGTGAATTCAAACAAAGCCAATATGATCATTCTTTATTCAAAAAGAGGACAGATTCAAACATGATCATAGTGTTAGTTTATGTAGATGACATACTGGTTACTGGTAATGATTTGAATCAGATAATAGAGACAAAGGTTGCACTTCACAAGGCATTCAAGATCAAAGATCTAGGAGAATTGAAATATTTCTTAGAAATTGAGTTGCTAGATCAAAGAAAGGAATTGTAATGCAGCAGAAGAAGTATGCATTAGAACTAATCTCTGAAACTAGTCTTAGTGCTACAAAACCATCCAATACACCTATGGATTCAACCACTAGACAGACAATAAGAGTGTTTGATGGGCACAACAAAGACATAGCTGATTTAGATGATGAATTGTTGACTGATCAAGGTGTGTATCAAAGGCTCATAGGCAAGCTATTGTATCTTACAGTAACTAGACCTAATATCTCCTATAGTGTTCAATCTTTAAGTCAATTTCTGCAAGCTCCAAAGAAGTCTCACATGAATACTGCGTTAAGGGTAATCAAGTATGTGAAAGGAGGTCCAGGCTCAGGTATATTTAGGGCTGGGCATAGAGCTGAGTCGGCTCGGGGTTCAGCTCATCTCGTACGTATTTAGATTGGCTCAACTCGGTTCGATTGAAGTTTGGTCAAAGCTTGGACTTAGTTGAGCCAGCTCGGCTCGGCTCGATTGGCTCGCTTGGGTCATGTAAAGATTACTGTAAAACTAGAATTCATTCATTAATCTTAATAAAGTTAGAAAAATGTCAATTTAATAATATTCTTTATTATAATTAGTTATACTTTTGTACTTTTTAAAATTAATTTGATGCAATTAGTTTTTTTATATACATTTTATTTAAGATACTCTATGGATTTACATTTAAAAATTCAAATCAAAGAAATGTAACATTATATGACTTTTTTGGAATTTATTATTGCTTTTTTTTAATTATTATTTTTAAAAATTTTTTTTTACTTAAAATTCTATTTTTTGTTCAATATTAAGTTACTTCATTTGAATTGAATTCTAGTTTAGGCTATATTATATATACTTAAATCAAGTTGAATGCAATTACCAATTTAAACTAATAAATAATTCAAACAATTATATCATGATTTAATTTTTTTAATGACGTAACACTACGCATAACTAAATATTAAAAAGCCAGCACGGCTCAGCTCGATACTGGTCAAAGCTCGGTTGAGCTCAGCTCGGTAGAGCTGGGCTTGAACTCGGTTCGACGCCCAGGCCTAGGTATATTGTTATCCAGTGCTAGAAATGATGTTCTAACAACCTATTGTGATGCAGATTGGGCTGCTTGTCCCTTCTCAAGAAAATCAGTTACAGGGTTTGCTATTAAATTTGGGGAATCCTTGATATCTTGGAAATCAAAGAAACAAGCTACTATATCAAG
Organism: Capsicum rhomboideum; assembly: GCA_031232105.1. Lineage (NCBI taxonomy): Eukaryota > Viridiplantae > Streptophyta > Magnoliopsida > Solanales > Solanaceae > Capsicum > Capsicum rhomboideum. The sequence goes on from CP124714.1 coordinate 159,275,925, forward strand.
AAGTTCAGTTGAGGAAGCCTTGCTTCTATTGTTGCAGAACTAACTTGGTTAGTAGGACTTATCAGTGATCTAGGTGTGCAAGTTGAACTGCCTATAAACATCTTCAGTGCTAGTAAGGCTGCTATACAAATGGCTGCAAATCCAGTCCATCATGAGAGAACCAAACACAGAGATTGATTGTCACTTTGTGAAGGAAAAGGTTTTGCAAGGTGTGATGAAGACAGAGCATATTTCAACTCAGAATCAGACTGCTGAATGTTTTGACAAAAGGACTTACTCGAGTACAACATGAATATTTGATTTCCAAATTGGCATGGTTAACATCTTTACCACACCAAGTTTGAGTAGGAGTGATGAGTAACAGAAGGACCTATGATCTCTAAGCTACTCTCTTGATCACCTAATCCTAAAAGTATTAGTTAAGTTAGTTATAGATCAGATAGTTAGTTAAGTTAGTTAAGATCACTTAAGCATGATAGATCACCTAGTGTCAAGTTGTTAGGAGTCGGTTACCATTAGCTGATTCGATGAATCACTCTCACTACTATATGTATATATATCACATTGTATATGCCAATTCAATAGAATGAATAATACAACTTAATCTACATTCTACTCTACTGTCTTCTCTCTTCTTCTTCAGCTTCCTCTTTCTCTTTTCTGTAAACTATCTACATCTTTTTTATGTTACTTGAGTTCACAATGATGAACTCATGATATTCATCACTTATTATGCACTAATATTTTTAACACCATAAGTGCACAAATTAAATCTTAAATTTAAAATGTATATATACTCCACTAAAGTAGTTTCCCTTGCGAAGATAACAAAAAATAACCAACAAAATTTCACAAGGGCATTAAATTGTCAAAGAATAGTGGTTGAGGGCATGTGAGGACTGCAGGGAGTACCACAAACTGTGCTTAGGGTTATCAATGACTTCCATTACATACTAGGTTTTGGCCCCATTCTTTGTACTCCAAAAAAGTTAAAGAAAGATTAAATCAGTGCTAAAAATAGGGTTACTGTATGAAATGATTCACTTCACGCTTCCATACATATAGTAAAAAACATTAACTCTGTGCCTTTTCTTAGCACTATTCACGGAAGCATGCTTGGAAGTTTTTCAAACCTTTCTCTCCGCTAGAGGCGGATCTTGAATTTTCAAGAACATGAGTGCATTAATGAAGGAGAAAAAGAAAGAATTAAGTGAGAATTGATTCTTGTTCCTTTAGATAAATAAGTCAATGTTACGGTCAATCAAGTGCATTTCAATGCTTTTAGAGCATAGGTGCCCGTAGACAATATTAGATCAATTTTAAAAGGTATATATATACATAAAATACCTAATTTTAACAGAAAGACCACGAGTTTATGTGATCACTCTAGTGTGGTGATTAGAAAAAAGAAATTTATTGGCAGTCAGTGCATGCACATTCACTTTAATTATTTATTCTCTTAATTAAAATGGTGGAGTTAAAAAGTATGATGGTTGATTTTTTGTTGAAAAGGAAAGAACAAAAAGTGGGGAAAAAAGAACGAGCAAATGGAGGCTTAAAAAATACGTATACGAGTGGATAAAGACAAATTCAGAAGTTAAATTTACCTTTTTTTTTACATAGTTAATATTCTTTACCATGTGTAATACAATTTTTAATTTATTACCACTTATAGCTAAACCTTAGCTTTAATAACGAATTTATCCTTCACTTCTTGTTAACTGCATCTCACCTCTCCCGTCCTCTTGTCTTCTCCGGCGAACTTATGACGCCGGAGCAACCAACAGCCAACGCCGCCACAACAACCGTCTCTCTATTTTCTCACTACTCCGGCGAGGAGCTTCAGGCTCCGATGAACTGGAGCAAACCAACAACCACTTCCAGTCCTTTTTCCCTTTCTATACAACCATCATCGGAGCTCCGACTCTTGCAGCCACCACAGCACCCATGCCGACGAAGCAACCAGATCTGACTGAATTTGTTGGATTTTGTCGGAGTTATTGGGTGATGGAGGAAAAATGGAGTGGGGTAAAGAAGTTGTTGGTTGCTCCGACGACGTGAGTTCGCTGGAGAAGACGAGAGATGTTTAGTTCACTGTTATTTTGTGGCTGATTCGCCGAAAAAATTAAAATATGGAAGGTGATGGATTTCAGATTTGGACGAAAAAAATAAGGCAATGTTGGATGGAGTGGCTGTTGGCTGCTCCGGCGACGTGAGTTCGCTGGAGAATACACGAGCAAATTGGTTGGTTGTTATTTGGTGGCTGGCTCGCCGAAAAAAATGGGAAAAGGGAGGTGATGGGTTTGTTTGTGGTGGTTGTGGTGGAGCTCTGGCTGGAGTTTGCTGGTGGTGAAGGGAAGGGTGGTGTACGGTGGTGGCGGCGATGTGATTTGTATTAAAATTGTATCCAACGTAAAGGATTGTTGTAATACAATTCAAATTCAATATTATAAATTTTTATGAACTCGGAATATTGTATTAATGATGTATTAAAATTGTATTAAACGTAAAGGATCGTTGTAATACAATTCAAATTCAATATTATACATTTTGAATGTTGTATTAAAATTGTATTAAACGTAAAGGATCGTTGTGATACCATTCAAATTCAATATTATACATATTTATGAATTCGCAATGTTTGAAATTCACGTATAATACTTATAATACATTTGTATTAAAAATATTTTAGTTATATATATTCACCACGCATAATGAAATACGTCTTTAATACGTATAATATATTGAATTCAAAATGTATTAAATTTATTGTTTATTTTTTTTTCTCTCTTATTAATGATGTTAAAACATATTATAATTAAATTTGAAACATTTAAATGCTATTCAAGTTAGTTTATGTGTTACTATATTAAAATTATGTTTAAAAATGTATTATATATGTATTTTGCTATTTTTGGTAAGGAAAAGTTATGTTATCAACTCTAACAATAAAAATGTACTATAATGGGTAAATAAAACTACATATTTATACTATTTATCTAAATGCCCCTTAAATTTATGATAGGAAAATGATTTGATTGGGGAGACAATTTATACGTATTAAATAAAGTTCTTAGTATATATACAAACCTTAGACCAAAGCTACGCTTTTTATCAAAACCCGTAACTTATGTAGTTCCGACCCTCCGCGTGTAGAGCATTTTACATAATTATACAATCTTAAAAAACATATTGCAGAATTTTAGCATTATTCTCAAAATTACAGTAATAGCCAGACAATAATTATAGATTTAGCCAAATCTAATTCCAAATAAATTCTCATTTATTCTAAATCAATTCATTAAAAAAAAAAATTGTTTTCATTAATGAAGGAAATTAATGTAGTTGGGCCATTGTTTTTTTACTTTTTTCTCTTTTTATTACCTCTTCTTTTTTTTTTCGTTTCTATATTGATAAAATAATTGTGTTATTTTTTTTGCAATTCAAGTTTGAATAATTATTTCATTTTAAAATATATGTGATAATTGTATATTACCATTATATCCTTAATATTGTATGAATGTAAATTTTATGTTTAAAATAGCACTGCAAATATAATTATTAAAATTATAATATATAAAATTAATATATATATTTTACTTATTTATTTGTAGATTATATTTGTACAATTTATATTTTGATAAAGTGTATATTTACCGTGTATGATAAGTGACAAAAAACTGATTGAATAAGATGAAAAATATAAATATAGTATTAAAAATTAAATTTAACACACTAAAATTATATTTTTATATTATATCAAATGTATTGTATAAAAAATTATATTTGGTATGCTTATATAAGATATTTATATTATATAAAATATTTAATATTAAAAAAATATGTTTGACATATGATAAAAATATATTTTTATTTTGTCAAATATATAGAATAAAAAACAAAACAATAAAAAGTAAATATGTGAGAATAAGGAAATTGGTATCATTTATAGGAGAGAGAAATTAGAATAGAAAGAAAGACATAAATGTGGATTCTTAATTTGTGGGACCTCATTTAATATATTTACTTGAACAATAAATGTGTAGATTTTTATAGATGTGCTAAAAATGATATAAATTATGCTAATTATGAAAAGATGTAAAAGTTATGTCATTTATGCAATTAACTATAGTAAATATGTAGTACAATGTAAAAATCTCCCGAGTGTAGTGAGTGTATCACATGAAGTCACCCGTCTAATGGGCCTATATGAGCCCACTAAAATCCCATACAAGGCCCAAATATTATTAGCACAGAAGCCCACGGCTTTAAAGGCAATGGCAAATACCATTACCACATGTCATTAATATAGAGAAAAACACATAAATTGTTATGTAATATGAATGTCATATGACATATATATATGTGTGTATGTCATTAATGAGAGATAAGAGTTAGTAGACAAATTGAACTTGAACTCCAAGAGTTACTTATTCAAACTGGATTTGAATACCAAAGTTACTTGTTCAAATTGGATTTGAACACCAAAGTTAGTTGTCCAAATTGCCAAGTTGATGTCAAGCTTAACATGCTTAGGGAGCAAGTTTGGTGGCTTATAAATAGTCACTCTTTTGTACATTTTGATATAGTTCCAAGTAGTAAACAAAGTACTACTAAAATTTTCTAAAATTGTCTCTTTTCTTTAAGTTTGATATTGATATTTTGTCTTTATTTTATAACACGTTATCAGCATGAGACTCTACCATCTCAAGATAAGGCTAAGGTATGGCTAAGGTATTTTCGATTGGGGTATGATATTGGTAGTAATCTCTGTCCATGAAAACTTTTGCTTAGACAAAGTTTGAACTTTGGATTTATACTTAGTTGCTCACCTTTATTGATTTAATTATTGGACATCATGGAAGGTTAGTTTGCAATATATAATTCATATATATATTCCTTCTTGGTTAGCATGCCATTGGACAAGTTTGGTTAGCATAGTCTTTTTCTTCTTGTTAAAGTTAATCGTGTATAAGTACTGAATCTAATACTATTGAAATCAGTATTATAAGTTTGATTAGAATGGTGAGAAAATCTCTTTCACTGTCCTAATGTAAGTTATTGTCTGCTAAAAGAGATGTACGCAAGTGAATCCCAAATAGTTGATTTTCATGTTTAATTTCTTTTGGTAATATTCTTTTTAAGGCTCAAGGGTGAGTCCTATTATACTTTGGTTTAATATGCGTTTATAGGTAAGACGGTGGATTCAAGCTCCATCGCCTCAAAAGGGTAAGACATCGGATTAGAGTTCCGGTGCACCATGATGATAAGGTATTGGGTTCAAGTCCCATCGATCAATGGCCTAAATGTCCTTTTATTTTGACAAGATGTTGAATTTGAATCTCGATGCACCATATTGATGACTAAGGCAAAATTTTGGTGAAAAGTCATGAAATATGCTCCATTTCCTGAAGTGAATGTGGTAGCAATGCATAATATGTCTGAAACAAGACATGTGATTGAATTTATGAATATAAATATGGGTGTAGAAAAGGACAAAATATTTCGTTACATTATATGTATGCCTCGATTTGCTCATAAATGAGCGATATCTTGAAAGAGATTCTAAGCTATCATAATTTGATAGGCTTAAGGCACATTTATATTCCATTACTGGGGAATGAGAATTTTGATTGTTAAAACTACAGATCCATTCCCTGGGGTGAATGTGATAGGAGTAACACCTCCAAAAGAGGTAGAATAATTGAGAAGAAATATTATGAAATATACTCCGAAATAGTAAATTTGAAAATTTATTCATGTTATAGTAAATTTGAAATTTACTAAAGCAAAAATCATGTGTCATGGTAAACTTGGAGTTTACTAGTACAAATAAGTTCAAAAGTTGGCATGAACGATTATGACATTCCGAAGATGTGCATTGAGTATTGACATGTAATGAAGAGCTGAAAGATTCTTCAATAATTGTTGTATGTTGATTGTTCTCGTGATAAGTTGGTTGGACCAACTAATGTTGGGATTGGATCCCTTAAAATTTAGAAAGTATAAAAAGTGAATATGGGCCTGTTCACATGTCATGTGATATCTTAAATAGATACATTTATAAAATGATCACACGTACGTTTGTTGTCAACCTGCAATTTGACATTCATAAAGTTTCTTGCTCAATATAATTGAGTTAAGAGCATAATTTTCAGATTGTGTAATCAAGACAATTCATCTTGATAATGTTGGTTTGGCGTTGAATGCCTCCAATAAATAGTTGAATCATTGCTTATGAGAACAAAGCTTCATGTGATTGGTCTGAAATATGATAATCACATATTACAACACTTATATACATCAGAATAATAAATTATGGTTAATTTTCCCCTCTCAATTAGTTCAAGATCAGGAATCAAATATTTTATCTAGTAATTTTTTATATGCAGTATATGAGTAATAAATATACCATGATGCACAAAGATAGAATCCTAAAAGAAGATAGAGGAGGTATGTTAGTTTTCCTAACATAAGGGGGAGATAACAAGCAGCTATGAAATATGTTAGGAATTATCATCAGATCCTCATTCAAAAGATAATTCAAGTTCAAATGCTAGGAGCATTTCCTGACCCAAAATTGATCTCATATTTAGTTGTAAATGCTCCAATTGAATGTCCCTGAAGGACAAAGTCTACTACATGCATGAAGCATCGTAGATCATAATCGGCTCCAAATGAGATGATCCTTGAAAAGGATAAGAAGTAAATGATCATAATAAGGAAAGGATGTGTTTTTGAAGAGCTTACGACATAACACTTCATGAAACCTTATGAGAGGTTCAGATACCTGAAAATCATTGCCACGACCCAATATTTGAGTCATGATGGCGCCTACAGTAACCCACCAATAGGCAAGCCAAACCCTAGCCCAGAGCGACAAGTGACGGGATAACGGGTGGAATCTCAGAAGAACAGAGATGAGGTGGAAGTAACCGTACTAATAAGCATACTAGAAATATAAAGACAAGCAGAACCAAAATAAACCCATACCGAGACTGAGAAGGAAGAGGACAATATATATATAGTCAAGAAACCCTCCCAAGACCTGGTGAGGTCGGTACAAGAGCCACTACTAGACCTATCCAGAATACATGACATAAACCAAATATATATAACAAGTACAACAGTCTCGAGAAAGACTATACAGTAGAAGATGGAGTAGGATCTGCCTCGGACATCAGTAAGCCCACCCTGCTCCGGAGTCAATGCTGATAAGAGAGTCGCGTCAAAATCATCGGCTAGTGCCCGTATCTACATAAGGGAAAAAGATGCAGAAGTGCAGTATAAGTACCGGGGCAACGGGTACTCAGTAGAATGCGAGGGTGCATGTTAAGTCTGGGGTATAAGTAATAAATATATAAGTAACTATCGAGGCGTATAAATATGCTCAAGAAATAAATAAATGTGATACCAAATAATTAGTAAATAAATGCGTAAGTAAACACACAAGTCAAACATAACCTATCTGGGCCCCCATAAACCCGATAGGCACACGGAAGAAAATAATAACCCAGCCTGGCCCCCATAAACCGTCGGGACACACAAGAATAGTAAATGTATAGTCACCAGTGTCTCGAAGTTGTATCAGTATCTAGTAACCACAATAACCAACAAGGGTGCACCGGGCTTGAACCGACACCAATGGGTAATAATAAGAGGCCAAACGCCGGAGTCGAATCGGGAACAGTGGGTAATAACAATAGGCCACGTATATATCATATCTGTCGGAATCAAACCGAAACTCAAAGAACAGTATCATAATCATGGTACCCAGTACCAGAGCTCATAGTGTACCTCAATCCGGGGCCGGACTCGAACCGGAACACCCAATAGTCAATAATCAAAATCATCATATCGGAATCAGTAGCCGGACTCGAACCAAAACTTATCATAGCCAGTAACCAGAACAGAATCAAATGTCATATCATATCAGATAAACGGGGAACGCCCTAGTCCCAAGTCAATACTAGTATATAGGTACAGAAGCTAACCCCACAACATTCTACAAGTCAATCTCAGGGTCCTTCTAGGTCAAATATCTACTATAAGAAATATGTATATAAAAGTATGGGTATACATTATAAGTCATGGAAAGGTAGGTCCGTATTCTAAATAAAACTAGCCGATCTCGGTCAAATACGGTGCTATCAGGGACTAACAAGGCTAAACAGGCCAACCGGGTATAATCGGGGTGATTCAATCCCGTCACAACCCTAACAGGTCATAGAGGGCTTAACTAAAACCAAAGATGTCAAAGTTCTGACAAGTCGACCAAAAGGGCAACGGGGCCCACTAACGGGTCCCCAAAATCAAGTCTAGTTATACCTGTCTAAGTCTGAGCTAAGTCTGCCTAAACCTGGACTAAGGTCCAACAATAACATTCCCCAACCATAAATCAACACAACATTACTATCTGACCCCAAATAGGTCATCTGTGGTGTACCTCGAGGATAACGGGCCTAGAATGTATCTGAATAGCCCTATCCGGCCTAGAAGGCCTAAATCACAGCAAAACACCACCACCAAGTTTATAATACCAGCCCACAACACCAGCACAATAGCATACATATATCACACATAATCTCAATCTAAGTGTAAAGGAAGGTAAACCTAGCCTACCTAGACGTCGCCGCAAGCCTGATAAAACAACCAGCTATACAAGAGCCTTCCCCTTCCGAGAGGCCTTTGACTGGTGACAAGCTACCAAAATAATAAATTACATGTCAAATTATGACTATTTATACCCATTTGGCATTGGTTCAAAAAATTTCTAAAAGAAATTTCACATGGGGCCCGCTTGCGGAATCACAAAACCGAAACTATCACAGTGTCCCAAATAACTCCGTGACCAATAGTCACAACAGATGCTATCCAATCCGAGCTCATATTAAGCTCTAAATAAGCACCAATAGAAAAACCACCAACAATATCCAAAAATATAACGTAAAATGATAAAACTCACCTAAATAACAATGATTACACGTCCACAAACATTTTCCCACTAGAACCCGAGCTTGAATAATTTGGTGTAGATAATATATTCATTTTGATGACCACATAAAATTCCACAATAATTCTTTTTCCCTTGAAATCCTCTACGAAATACGTACTAGGCAGTAGTATTATACTTATGATTTGAAAATGAAAGGAACAGGAAGTGAAAAAGAATGATTTTCAGTGTTTAATGTTATTAAAAAGACTTCTTCAACAATTAGTGACTACCTACTTTCAATAAAATACTATAGACATGACTAAGTCACTTCAAGCCTTGTCCCATAGAGACCACGTGTAAATGTGGTGTCACATTATTAGTTTATGACTTAATTTTGTCTCATTACTTATATACTCGGATATTGCAGAGCTTTGTGGTAAAATAAATATAATATTTTGAATATATCATAATTAATAGAAAATTATTTCTAACAAAACCTCTATAAAGTAAGAATATTATTTTAACATATTTAAATTCACTATCTCCGCTTAAATTATTAATAAATTATAAAACTATTATAAAATAGTATAGATATATCATAACTAAAGAATTTTATAAATTTCAAAAATATTTTCGAAAGGTAATTAACTATGTCATTTTACCAAATTCAAATTTAATTTAATATTTTACAACGTGTTCGGTCTAAATAATATTCTCAAACGAACTGCCCTGGAACCGAACTGTCAGTCCCAGCAAGTCATAAATAACTTGGGGCAGTTATAGAAAAACTCTAAACGCTGAGAACACACAAAAATGAGGAAAATAACCGGGAAGGTCATTACAATATCCACTACTAAAAGGACTTTCGTCCGCGAAAATCAAGAATAAGCACATACCTGAAGACGTGAACAAGTAGGGATACTGGGTTAGCATGTCACGTTCAAGCTCCCAAGTAGCCTCCTCAATGGGATGGTGACGCCACTGTATCTTAACCACTGGAATGTCCCAGGAGCGTAACCATCTGACATCTCTGGCTAAAATGGACACAGGCTCCTCCACAAATGTTAACTTATCATCTAACTGAACCGATTCCTACCGAAGCACATGCGACTCATCCGAAATGTATTGTCGCAACATAGAAATATGAAACACTGGGTGGATAGCTGAAAATGTCGGAGGTAAAGCTAGCACATAAGCCACCTCTCCAACTGTCCGCAAAATCTCAAAGGGTCTAATATATCTGGGGCTAAGCTTACCCTTCCGACCAAATCGTATCACGCCCTTCATGGGCGATACTCGTAAGAAGACCCTATCACCCAGCCTGAATTTCAACGGATGACGTATACGGTTAGCATAACTCCTCTGTCTACTCTGAGTTGTCCGTAGCCTATCTTGAATCACTCGAACTCGGTCCAAAGATTCTTGGAGCAAATCTGTGCCACAAGGACTGACTTCTAAAGTTTCGAATCAGCCAACTGGAGATTGACACCGTCTGCCATATAAAGCCTCAACCAGAGCCATTTAAATGCCAGAATGAAAACTATTATTATATGCGTACTCTGCTAAAGGCAAAAACTGATCCCACTGACCCCCAAAGTCTAACACACAAGCGCGAAGTATATCCTCTAATAACTGAATAGTCCACTCTGACTGTCCGTCAGTTTAAGGATGAAATGCAGTACTAAGGTCCACCTGAGTACCCAACTCTTCCTGGAAAGCCCGCCAAAAACTGGAGGTAAACTGAGACCCTCTGTCTGAGATAATAGATACTGGCACTCCATGTAGGCGAACCACCTCCTGAATATATATAAGAGCTAATCTCTCAGCATCATAGGAGACTCGAATAGGGATAAAGTGCGCGAACTTAGTCAACCGATCCACGACGACCCAAATACTATCAAAACCATGGGAGGTACAAGGCAATCCCACAATGAAATCAATAGTGACCTGCTCCCATTTCCATTCGGGAATGGGAAACTGCTGAAGCAATCCATCAGGTCTCTAGTGCTCAGCTTTTACCTGCTGACAATAGAGGCATCGAGCTACAAACCCTACTATATCTCTCCGCATACCACTCCACTAATAGTGCTACCTCAAATCCGGATACATCTTAGCTGTCCCAAGTTGAATAGAATATCTGGAACTGTGCGCCTCATGCAGAATCAACTGAATCAAGAAACCTCAGAACACCATCAGAACCTAAGGTAGCTCTCTCAGACTCACCCCTCAATACCTAATCTCGAATGCTACGGAGACCGCTATTATCACAATCGAATATTTGAGTCATGATGGAACCTACCGTAACCCACCGATAGGCAAGCCAAACCCTAGCCCGGAGCGACAAGCGACGGGCTAATGGGCGGAATCTCATAAAATAGAGAAGAAGTGGAAGTAACCATATTTATAAACATGCTATAACGCTAAAGACAGAATCAAAATATGTATATATGCCAAGACTGAGAAGGAAGAGGACAGTATATAAAGTCAAGAGCCCTTCCCAAGACCTGGTGAGGTCAGTACAAGAGCCACTACTAGACATGTCCAAAATACAAAACAGAAACCAAATATATACAACAAGTAATACAGTCTCGAGAGCAAAAGACTATACAGTAGAAGATGGAGTAGGATCTTCCTCGAACGTCAGTAAGCTCACCATGCTCCGGAGTCAATGCTAAGAAAAGAGTCACGTCTCCACCATCGACTAGTGCCTGGATCTGCATCGGGGAAAAAGATGCAGAAGTGCAGTATGAGTACTGGGGCAACGGGTACTCAGTAGGCATCATCGGCCGACTGAGCTCAAAGTAATATAAGCAAGCTAAAATGCGAGGGTGCATGATAAGTCCGGGGTGTAAGTAACAAATACATAAGTAACTGCCGAGGCGTGTAGATATGCTTAGGAAATAAATAAATGTGATACCGAATAATTGAGTAAATAAATGCATATGTAAACACACAAGTCAAACATAACCTATCTGGGCCCCCATAAACCCGATAGGCACACGGAAGAAAACAATAACCCAGCCTAGCCCCCATAAATCGATGAGACACACAAAAATAGTAAATGCATAGTCACCAGTGTCTCGAAGCTGTATCAGTATCCAGTAACCACAATAACCACAGGAGTTCACCGGGATTGAACTGGTACCAATGGGTAATAACAAGAGGCCAGACGCCGGAGTCGAACCGGAAGCAGTGGGTAATAACAAGAGGCCACATATATATCATATCTGCCGGACTCAAACCAGAGCTCATAGAACAACAGTATCATGATCACGGTACCCAGTACCAAAACTCTCCAATCATATCATAACCAGATGCCGGACTCGAACCGGAACTCATAATAATCAGTGGCCGGACTCAAATCGGAACTCATAATAATCAGTGGCCGAACTCGAATCGGAACTCATAATAATCAGTGGCCAGACTCGAATCGAAACTCATAATAATCAGTGGCCGGGGTCAAACCGGAACTCATCATAGCCAGTAACCAGAACAGAATCAAATGTCATGTCATATCAGATAAACGGGAAACGCCCTAGTCCCCAGGTCGATACTAGTATATAAGTATAGAAGTTAACTCCACAACATGCTACAAGTCAATATCGGGGTCCTTCTAGGTTACTACCTACTATAAACAATATGTATATACAAGTCTGGGTATACATTATAAGTCATGAAAAGGCGGGCCAGTGCTCTAAGTCAAACTAGCCGACCCTAGTCAAATACGGTGCTGTCAGGGACTAACAGGGATAAACAGGCCAACCGGGTATAATTGGGGTGACTCAATCCCGTCACAACCCTAACAGGTCATATAGGGCTTAACTGAGCCCAAAGATGTCAAAGTTCTGACAGGTCGACGAGAAGAATAACGGGGCCCACTATCGGGTCCCGAAAACTAGATCTGGTTATACTTGTCTAAGTCTGGGCTAAGTCTGTCTAAGCCTAGACTAAGGTCCAACAATAACATTGCCAAACTGGAAACAACAACAACAACATTATCCGACCCCAAATAGGTCATCTGTGGTGTACCACGAGAATAACAGGTTTGGAATATATTCGAATAGCCCTATCCGGCCTAGAAGGCCTAAATCACAGCAAACCACCACCACGAAGTTTATAATACCATCCCACAACACCAACATAATAGCATACATATATCACACATAAGCTCAATCTAAGTGTAAAGGAAGGTAAACCTAGCCTACCTGGACGCCGCCGAACGCCTGCTAAATAGGAGCCTTCCCCTTTTGAGAGGCCTCCGACTGTTTCCAAGCTACCAAAATAATAAAATACATGTCAAAACATGACTATTGATACCCATATTGCATTAGTTCGGAAAATGCCCGAAAATCCCATGTGGGGCCCGCTTGCGGAATCACAAAATCAAAATCGTCACAGCGTCCCAAATCACTCCGTGACCAATAGTCACAACTAACACTCCTCCATTTGATCTCAAAATATAGCTCAAACATCAATACCAATCCCAACAGTATCACCGTGTAAATGAAAATTACCGTAAACATAAGAAAATGTACTGTAGAAACAACGAGAACGAGTCTACGGACCCCAATATAAAAGCCCCTAGCTCAAAACTCAATGAATTAGCTCAATATTTGAGCTTATATGATCATTAGCAGTGAGGGAATTAAGCGAAATAGTGAGGAAAATATTATGTTCTATGTGTAAAACTAAACAAAAGCATGCACATATTATGTTCTCTGTTTAACACTAAACAATCGCATGCACATTTTCATTGATTTGTCTTTAGGCCAAGTGGCAGATGCCACTTAGTAAAAGTCATTCTTGTGCACCTCCTCACCTTCCACATGGTGTTGGAGGTGACACCTCAATATAAACTTTATCCCGTTATATATATATTCAGGTATTGCATAGGTTCGTGATAAAATAAATACAATATTTTAAATATACCATAATTAATAGAAAATTATTTCTAACAAAACCTCTATAAAATAATAATATTATTTTAATATATTTAAATTTACTATCTCCGCTTAAATTATTAATAAATTATAAAACTATTATAAAATAGTATAGATATATCATAACTAAAGAATTTTATAAATATCATAAATATTTTCGAAAGGTAATTAACTATGTCATTTTACCAAATTCTAATTTAATTTAATATTTTAAAACGTGCTTGGTCTAAATAATTTTCTCAAACGAACTGTCCGGGAACCGAACTGTCAGTCCCAGCAAGTCATAAATAACTTGGGACAGGTATAGAAAAGCTCTAAATGCAGAGAACACACGAAAATGAGGGAGTTGAGCAGGAAGGTCATTACAATATCCACTACTAAAAGGACTTTCGTCAGCAAAAGTCAAGAGTAAGCACATACCTGAAAACGTGAACAAGTAGGGATACTGGGCTCGCATATCACGTTCAAGCTCCCAAGTAGCCTCTTCAACCGGACGGTGACACCACTGTACCTTAACCACTAGAATGTCCCGGGAGCATAACCGTCTGACATCTCTGGCTAAAATGGACACAGGCTCCTCCACAAATGTTAGTTTCTCGTCTAACTGAATCGAGTCCCACTGAAGCACATGCGAATCATCTGGAATATATTATCGTAGCATAGAAACATGAAATGCTGGGTGGATAGCTGAAAATGCCGGAGGTAAAGCTAACACATGAGCCACCTCTCCAACTGTCCGCAAAATCTCAAAGGGTCCAATATATCTGGGGCTAAGCTTACCCTTCCTACCAAACCGCATCACGCCCATCATGGACGATACTCGTAAGAAGACCCTATCACCCACCCTGAATTTCAACGGATGACGTCTACGGTCAGCATAACTCCTCTGTCTACTCTGAGCTGTCCGCAGCTTATCTTGAATCACTCGAACTCGGTCCAAAGATTCTCGGAGCAAATCTGTGCCACGTGGACTGACTTCTGAAGTTTCGAACCAGCCAACTGGAGATTGACACCGTTTGCCATATAAATCCTCAAACGAAGCCATTTGAATACTAGAGTGGAAGCTATTATTATACGCGAACTCGGGTAAAGGTAAGAATTGATCCCACTGACCCCCAAAGTCTAACACACAAGCGCGGAGCATATCCTCTAATACCTGAATCGTCCGCTCTGACTACCCATCGATTTGAGGATGAAATGCAGTGCTGAGGTCCACCTGGGTACCCAACTCTTCCTAGAAAGTCTGCCAGAAATTGGAGGTAAACTGAGACCCTCGGTCTGAGATAATAGATATTGTCACTCCATGTAGGCGCACCACCTCCTGAATATATACACGAGTTAATCTCTCAGCACTATAGGAGACTCGAACAAGGATAAAGTGCGCGACTTAGTCAACTGATATACAATAACCCAAATACTATCAAAACCACGGGAGGTGCGAGGCAATCCCACAATGAAATCCATAGTGACCCGCTCCCACTTCCACTCGGGAATGGGCAACTGCTGAAGCAATCCACCAGGTCTCTGGTGCTCGACTTTTACCTGCTGACAACAAAGGCATCGCGCTACAAACCCTGCTATATCTCTCCGCATACTGCTCCACCAATAGTGCTACCTCAGATCCCGATACATCTTAGCTGTCCCTGGGTGAATAGAATTCCTGGAGCTATGCGCCTCGTGCAAAATCAACTGAATCAAATCTCCAACCCTCGGAACACAAATACGGTCGTCAAACCTCAAAACACCATCAGAACCCAAGGTAGCTCTCTCAGACTTACCCTTCAATACCTGATATCGAATGCTACGGAGACCGCTATCCTCAAACTGACGACTCTGAATCTGCTCCAGCAAAGTAGATCTCGCACCAACACAAGCGATAACCCTTCCGGGGTCAGAAATATCCAAACGCACCATCGAGTTAGCTATGGACTGAATGTCCAAAGCCAATGGTTGCTGGGAGACTGGAATGAAGGCTAAGCTACCCATACTCACTGCCTTCTGACTCAAGGCGTCCGCTACCACATTCTCCTTGCCCGGATGATAGAGAATAGAGATATCATAGTCCTTTAGCAGCTCAATCCACCTGTGCTGCCTAGAATTAAGATCCCTTTGAGTCATAATATGCTGAAGACTACGGTGATCTGTAAAGACCTCACAATGAACACGGTACGGATAATGCCTCCAAATCCATAGTGCAAACACAACCGCTGATAACTCTAAATCATGAGTGAGATAGTTACGCTCGTGCACCTTTAGCTGCCTCGATGCATAAGCAATAACACGACCCTGCTGCATCAGAACACATCCCAAACCAATACCAGACGCATCACAATACACAATAAAATCCTCGCCCTCAACTGGAAGAGTCAACACAGGGGCAGAAGTAAGTTGATCCTTGAGATTCATAAAGCTTGCCTCACAATCCTCAGACCACTGAAATGGAACCTCCTTCCTGGTCAGTCTGGTCATAGGAGATGCAATAGACGAGAAGCCCTCAACAAATCGCCTGTAGTACCCTGCCAACCCAACAAAACTGCGAACTTCAATAGGTGACGTGGGCCTAGCCCAACCTCAAATAGCCTCGATCTTCAGTGGGTCTACCATGATACCGTGTCTGGATACAACATGCCCCAAGAAAGCTACAAACTCATTCCAGAACTCACACTTTGAGAACTTGGCATACAACCGATGATTTCTCAAAGTGTGGAGCACAATCCTCAAATGCTGCTCGTGCTCCTCGTTACTCCTCGAATAAACCAAGATGTCATCAATAAACACAATCACAAAGGAGTCCAAGTATGGCCTGAATACACGATTCATCAAATCCATGAAAGTTGCTGGGGCATTAATCAACCCAAAAGACATCACCAGGAACTCATAATGGCCGTACCGAGTCCTGAAGGTTGTCTTTGGGATGTCCTCAGCCCTAACTCTCAATGATGATATTCAGATCTCAAATCTATCTTCGAGAATACTGCTACACCCTGAAGTTGATCAAACAAATCATCGATACGAGGCATAGGATACTTATTCTTTACCGTCACCCTATTTAGCTGTCTGTAATCGATACACACTCGCATAGACCCATCCTTCTTCTTTACAGACAGAACTGGAGCACCCCACGGCGATACACTCGGCCTGATAAAACCCTTCCCTAAAAGGTCCTGGAGCTGAGTACTCAACTCTCTCAATTTAGCAGGAGCCATATGATAAGGAGCTATAGAAATAGGTCGGGTGCCCGGCTCAAGGTCAATAATGAACTCTACATCACGCTCAGGAGGAAGGCCAGGTAGGTCAGTCGAGAATACATCAGAAAACTCACGAACAACAGGGACGGATTCAAGCGATGGACTATCAATACTAGCATCCCGAACATAAGCAAGGAATGAATCACAACCCCTCACCATCAATCTATGAGCCCGAACATATGAAATAATCTCGGTCGGTGTGCGGCTAACAGAACCCTGCCATACCACCGGGGGTACGCCAGACATGGCTAAGGTCACGGTCTTGGCAAAGCAATCCAAGACTGCATGATGGAAAGACAACCAGTCCATGCCCAGAATCACATCAAAGTCTACCATGGCCAATACAATAAAATCAACCCAAGTCTCAAACTCCTGAACAGTTACCAGACAAGATCTATATACCCGATCCACTACTAAGGAATCACCAACGGGGGTAGATACACGTAAGGGTACAGATAATAACTCAGAACATAAGCCCAACCGTGGTGCATAATAAGTAGATACATAAGAAAACGTGGATCCAGGATCAAATAATACAGAAGCTGGCTGGTGGCATACAAAAATCGTACCTGTAATCACTGCATCCGAAGCCTCAGCCTCCGGCCTAGCCGGAACGGCATACAACTGATACTGGCTACCACTAGTATGAGTACCGCCCTGACCACCAGTTCTACCTCCCTGCGCTCTACCTCGAGAACCCTAGGGACCACCCCGATGACCCTGTGCACCACCTCTACCTGCTGGCGGTATAGATCTGAGGGGATGTGCTGTCTGAACTGAAGGCTCAATCGCCATGCGCTGAGGACACTCACGCACGAAATAACCTACAACCCCACAAGTATAACATGCTCCTGGCTCCCTGCTCGCCCTAGAAGGTCCGACTGATCTGGTATGACCCCCTCTAGTCGATGAACTGGACTGACCACGTCCCTAAGGCTGTCTAACAGAACCACTATAGGCGGGCTGACCTCTATCGGATATTTGCAAAGCTTACTGTACGGGCCTACTGGGCTGACCCTGTAGCTGAAAAGACTGCTGCTGCTGCTAAGGGTATCTACCCTAAAATTGGAAACCACGACCTCTGAACTGCGAACCACTATAGCTCCCACTGAAACTACCCTGAACACGAAGTCTCTTTTCGCTGCCCCCTTGGGCCTCGTGATCCATCTCCTCAATAGAGTACACATGATCAGTAATCTCTGCGAATGACTTCCCTGAAGTCACTAAACTTTAGGTAGCCCTGCGGAGTGGCAATCTCAATCCCCTGACAAAACATCTAACTCTCTCATACTCATCAGGCAAAATAGAAGTAGCGTGCCTAGTAAGATCGTGAAACCTCGCCTCATACTCGATGACAGATAATGAACTCTGAGTCAATCTAGAGAACTCATCCCTGAGTCGCTCCCGCATAGTATGGGGCATATACTTTCCCAAGAAAATCTCAGAGAACTGGGTCCAGGTAACCGGCGGAGATCCTGCTGGCCTGGAATCAAGATATCCCCTCCACCATCTCCTCGTTGCAGTATCAAACTGATATGCCACGAAATCAACACCACGATACTGTACCAATCCCAAATTCCTCAGTCTATCCTCGCAGCTGGACAAGAACTCATATGCATCCTCACCCGAAGTACCAGCAAATCTCGATGGAGTCAACCTCAAGAAACGCCCCAACATCTTCTGCTCATTGAAAGACATAACAAGTTGATCTATACCCGGCTGTGGAGCTACCGACACTGGCGGAATCTCAACTTTGGGTGCTGCAGCTGCAGGCTGCGCTTCAACACCAACTCTCTATACTGCTGGTTGGGCTCCCTCGGCTGACGGACCTCCAACTATCCCCAACAACTGAAGTAATGTACCTCGGAGCAAAGAAGCATCTATAAATCCAGGTGGAGCCTAGGCTGCTCCCTGGCCCACCGGCTGCTGTGGAGGCAGAACATCTGGAGTTATAACGGGATCGGATAACTGATAGCATGATCTCGGCCTAGGGCTGCAGCTCTGCCCTGCCCCCGACCTATGGGTCGACCTCGACCCCTAACAGGAGCCCTCGCTGTAGGCTCGGGGTCCTGACCCTCGGCGCTCACACCATGCGTCCTAACCATCTGCGTAAAGAGTAAACCAAATAAAAATTAGAAACCAACATAGACTTAACGCACGGACATGAGTCAAGAAAATGAGAGACTCCCCTAAGAATGCTCCGTAGTCTGCTGAAGATAGGATACAGGCGTCCCCGCACCGATCCACAAGACTCTACTAAACATTGGCCCATGTACCGACACTACCTATATAACCTAGGCTCTGATACCAAGTTGTCACGACCCAATATTTGAGTCATGATGGCGCCTATCGTAACCCACCGATAGGCAAGCCAAACCCTAACGCAGAGCGACAAGCGACGGGCTAACGGGCGAAATCTCATAAAACAGAGAAGAAGTGGAAGTAGCCATATTTATAAACATGCTATAACGCTAAAGACAGAATCAGAATATGTATATATGCTAAGACTGAGAAGGAAGAGGACAGTATATAAAGTCAAGAACCCTTCCCAAGACCTGGTGAGGTCGGTACAAGAGCCACTACTAGACATGTCCAAAATACAAAACAGAAACCAAATATATACAACAAGTAATACAGTCTCGAGAGCAAAAGACTATACAGTAGAAGATGGAGTAGGATCTGCCTCGAACATCAGTAAGCTCACCCTACTCCGGAGTCAATGCTAGGAAAAGAGTCACGTCACCACCGTCGACTAGTGCCTGGATCTGCAACGGGGAAAAAGATGTAGAAGTGCAGTATGAGTACCGGGAAAACGGGTACTCAATAGGCATCATCGGCCGACTGAGCTCAAAGTAATATAAGCAAGCTAAAATGCGAGGGTGCATGCTAAGTCCGGGGTATAAGTAACAAATACATAAGTAACTGCCGAGGCGTGTAGATATGCTTAGGAAATAAATAAATGTGATACCGAATAATTGAGTAAATAAATACGTATGTAAACACACAAGTCAAACATAACCTATCTGGGCCCCCATAAACCAGATAGGCACACGGAAGAAAATAATAACCCAACCTGGCCCCCATAAACCGGCGGGACACACAAAATTAGTAAATGCATAGTCACCAGTGTCTCGAAGCTGTATCAGTATCCAGTAACCACAATAACCAACAGGAGTGCACCGGGCTTGAATCGGCACCTATGGGTAATAACAAGAGGCCAGACGCCGGAGTCGAACCGAAAGCAGTGGGTAATAACAAGAGGCCATATATATATATCATATCTGCCGGACTCGAACCGGAGCTCATAGACCAACAGTATCATGATCACGGTACCCAGTACCAAAACTCTCCAATCATATCATAACCAGATGCCAGACTCGAACCGAAACTCATAATAATCAGTGGCCGAACTCAAACCGGAACTCATAATAATCAGTGGCCGAACTCGAACCGAAACTCATAATAATCAGTGGCCGAACTCGAATCGAAACTCATAATAATCAGTGGTCGGACTCAAACCGAAAATCATCATAGCCAGTAAACAGAACAAAATCAAATGTCATGTCATATCAGATAAACGGGAAACGCCCTAGTCCCCAGGTCAATACTAGTATATAAGTACAGAAGCTAATTTCACAACATGCTACAAGTCAATATCGGGGTCCTTCTAGGTTACTACCTACTATAAACAATATGTATATACAAGTCTGGGTATACATTATAAGTCATGAAAAGGCGGGCCAGTGCTCTAAGTCAAACTAGCCGACCCTGGTCAAATACGGTGTTGTCAGGGACTAACAGGGCTAAACAGGCCAACCGGGTATAATTAGGGTGAATCAATCCCGTCACAACCCTAACAGGTCATATAGGGCTTAACTGAGCCCAAAGATGTCAAAGTTCTAACAGGTCGAGAGAAGGGTAACGGGGCCCACTACCGAGTCCCGAAAACCAGGTCTGGTTATACTTGTCTAAGTCTGGGCTAAGTCTTTCTAAGCCTGGACTAAGGTCCAACAATAACATTCCCAAACTGGAAACAACAACAACAACAACAACATTATCCGACCCCAAATAGGTCATCTGTGGTGTACCACGAGAATAACAGGTTTGGAATATATTCGAATAGCCCTATCCGGCCTAGAAGGCCTAAATCACAGCAAACCACCACCACCAAGTTTATAATACCATCCCACAACACCAACATAATAGCATACATATATCACACATAAGCTCAATCTAAGTGTAAAGGAAGGCAAACCTAGCCTACCTGGACGCCGCCGAACGCCTGCTAAAGCCAGCTAAATAGGAGCCTTCCCCTTTTGAGAGGCCTCCGACTGTTGCCAAGATACCAAAATAATAAAATACATGTCAAAACATGACTATTGATACCCATATTGCATTAGTTTGAAAAATGCCCGAAAATCCCATGTGGGGCCCGCTTGCGAAATCGCAAAATCAAAATTGTCACAGCGTCCCAAATCACTCCATGACCAATAGTCACAACTAACACTCCTCCATTTGATCTCAAAATATAGCTCAAACATCAATACCAATCCCAACAGTATCACCGTGTAAATAAAAATTACCGTAAAAATAAGAAAATGTACCGTAGAAATAACGAGAATGAGTCCATGGACTCCAATATAAAAGCCCCTAGCTCAAAACTCAATGAATTAGCTCAATATTTGAGCTTATATGATCATTAGCAGTGAGGGAATTAAGCGAAATAGTGAGGAAAATATTATGTTCTATGTGTAAAACTAAACAAAAGCATGCACATATTATGTTCTCTATTTAACACTAAACAACCGTATGCGCATTTTCATTGATTTGTATTTAGGCCAAGTGGCAGATGCCACTTAGTAAAAGTCATTCTTGTGCACCTCCTCACCTTCCACGTGGTGTTGGAGGTGACACCTCAATATAAACTTGATCCCGTTATATATATATTCGGGTATTGCATAGGTTCGTGATAAAATAAATACAATATTTTAAATATACCATAATTAATAGAAAATTATTTCTAACAAAACCTCTATAAAATAATAATATTATTTTAATATATTTAAATTTACTATCTCCGCTTAAATTATTAATAAATTATAAAACTATTATAAAATAGTATAGATATATCATAACTAAAGAATTTTATAAATATCATAAATATTTTCGAAAGGTAATTAACTATGTCATTTTACCAAATTCTACTTTAATTTAATATTTTACCAAGTGCTTGGTCTAAATAATTTTCTCAAACGAACTGTCGGGGAACCGAACTGTCAGTCCCAGCAAGTCATAAATAACTTGGGACAAGTATAGAAAAGCTCTAAACGTAGAGAACACATGAAAATGAGGGAGATGACCGGGAAGGTCATTACAGTTATCCTCAAACTGACGACTCTGAATCTGCTCCAGCAAAGTAGATCTCGCACCAATACAAGCGATAACCCTCTCGGGGGTCAGAAATATCCAAACGCACCATCGAGTTAGCTAAGGACTGAATATACAAAGCCAACGACCGCTGAGAGACTGGAATGAAGGCTAAACTACCCATACTCGCTGCCTTCTGACTCAAGGCGTCTGCTACCACATTCGCCTTACCCGGATGATAGAGAATAGAGATATCATAGTCCTTTAGCAACTCAATCCACCTGCGCTGCCTCGAATTAAGATCCCTCTGAGTCATAATATGCTGAAGATTGCGGTGGTCTGTAAAGATCTCACAATGAACACCGTAGAGATATCCAAATCCGCAGTGCAAACACAACTGCTGCTAACTCCAAATCATGAGTGAGATAGTTACGCTCGTGCACCTTCAGCTGCCTCGATGTATAAGCAATGACACGACCCCGCTGTATCAGAACACATCCCAAACCGATACCAGACGCATCACAATACGCGGTGAAACCCTCGCCCTCAACTGGAAGAGTCAACACAGGGGCAGAAGTAAGTTGATCCTTGAGATTCATAAAGCTTGCCTCACAATCCTCAGACCACTGAAATGGAACCTCCTTCCTGGTCAGTCTGGTCATAGGAGATGCAATAGACGAGAAGCCCTCAACAAATCGCCTGTAGTACCCTGCCAACCCAACAAAACTGCGAACTTCAATAGGTGACGTGGGCCTAGCCCAACCTCAAATAGCCTCGATCTTTAGTGGGTCTACCATGATACCGTGTCTGGATACAACATGCCCCAAGAAAGCTACAAACTCATTCCAGAACTCACACTTTGAGAACTTGGCATACAACCGATGATTTCTCAAAGTGTGAAGCACAATCTTCAAATGCTGCTCGTGCTCCTCGTTACTCCTCGAATAAACCAAGATGTCGTCAATAAACACAATCACAAAGGAGTCCAAGTATGGCCTGAATACACGATTCATCAAATCCATGAAAGCTGCTGGGGTATTAGTCATCCCAAAAGACATCACCAGGAACTCATAATGGCCGTACCGAGTCCTGAAGGTTGTCTTTGGGATGTCCTCAGCCCTAACTCTCAATGATGATATTCAGATCTCAAATCTATCTTCGAGAATACTGCTACACCCTGAAGTTGATCAAACAAATCATCGATACGAGGAATAGGATACTTATTCTTTACCGTCACCCTATTTAGCTGTCTGTAATCGATACACACTCGCATAGACCCATCCTTCTTCTTTACAGACAGAACTGGAGCACCCCACGGCGATACACTCGGCCTGATAAAACCCTTCCCTAAAAGGTCCTGGAGCTGAGTACTCAACTCTCTCAATTTAGCAGGAGCCATATGATAAGGAGCTATAGAAATAGGTCGGGTGCCCGGCTCAAGGCCAATAATGAACTCTATATCACGCTCAGGAGAAAGGCCAGGTAGGTCAGTCGAGAATACATCAGGAAACTCATGAACAATAGGGACAGAGTCAAGCGATGGACTCTCAATACTAGCATCCCGAACATAAACAAGGAATGAATCGCATCCCCTCGATATCAATCTATGAGCCCGAACATATGAAATAATCCCTGTCGGTGTGCGGCTAATAGAACCCTGCCACACTACCTAGGATATACCGAGCATGGCTAAGGTAACAGTCTTGGCAAAGCAATCCAAGACTACAAATGATGAAAAGACAACCCGTCCATGCCCAGAATCATATCAAAGTCTACCATGGTCAATACAATAAAATCAAACTAAGTTTCAAACTCCTGAATAGTCACCAGACAAGATCTATATACCCGATCCACTACTAAGGAATCACCAACGGGGGAATATACACGTAAGGGTACAGATAATAACTCAGAACATAAGCCCAACCGTGGTGCATAATAAGTAGATACATAAGAAAACGTGGATCCAGGATCAAATAATGCAAAAGCTAGCTGGTGGCATACGAAAATCGTACCTGTAATCACCGCATCTAAAGCCTCAGCCTCTGGCCTAGCCGGCACAGCATAAAACTGACGTTGGCTACCACTAATCTGAGCACCGACCTGGCTACTAGTCCGACCTCCCTGTGCTCCACCTCGAGAACCCTGGGGACCACCTCGACTACCCTGTGCACCACCTCTGCCTACTGGGGATATAGATCTGATAGGCTGCGCCATCTGAACTGAAGGCTCAATCGCCCTGCGCTGAGGACAGTCACGTGCGAAATGAACGACAACCCTACAAGTATAACATGCTCCTGTCTCCCTGCTCGACCTAGAAGATCCGGCTGATACGGTATGACCACCCCTAGTCGATGAACTGGACTGACCACGTCCCTGAGGCTGACTACCAGAACCACTATAGGAGGGCTGACCCCTATCAAAAATCTGCAAGGTTGACTGTACGGGCCTACTAGGGTAACCCTATCGCTGAAAAGACTGCTGCTGCTGCTGTAGGTACCTACCCTGAAACCTTCGGCCTTTGAACTACGAGCTGCTGTGACTGCCACTGTAACTACCTTGGAATCGGGGTCTCTTATCGCTTCCCCCTTAGGCCTCGCGATCCATCTCCTCTATCAAATATACATGCTCAACTATCTTAGCAAATGATTTCCCTAAAGTTACTAAACTCTGTGTGGCTCTACGGAGTGTTAATCGCAACCCTCTGACAAAGTATCTAATCCTCTCGTACTTATCAGGCAAGATCATAGGAGCATGTCTAGCCAAATCATGAAATCTAGCCTCATACTCAGCTACTGTCATAGACCCCTATCTCAATTTGGAAAACTCATCTTGAAGACGCTCACGCATGCTGCGGGGCATATACTTCCCCAAGAATACCTCAGAGAACTGTGCCCAAGTAATAGGTGGAGATCCAGCTGGCCTGGAATCAAGATAACCTCTCCACCATCTCCTCGCTACTGTATCAAACTAATAAGCAACAAAATCTACCCTGCGCGACTCCACTAATCCCAAATTTCTCAGCTTTTTCTCGCAGCTGGATAAGAACTCATAAGCGTCTTCTCCTGGTGTACCCGCAAACCTGGGTGGAATTAATCTTAAAAAATGACTCAACATTTTCTGCTCCTTGGAAGACATAACTAGCTGAGCTACTACCGTCTGTGGAATTACCGGTACAGGCGGAACCTCTACTCTAGGTGCTGCAGCTGCAGGCTGCACACCAATACCAACTCCATGTACTGCTGGATGGGCTCCCTAGGCTGATGGTCCTCCAACTAATCCCAGCAATTGCACCAAAGTATCTCGGAGCACTGAAGCATCAATAAATCCAGGTGGAGCCTGGGCTACTCCCTGGCCCATCGGCTACTGTGGCTGCAGAACATCTAGAGCTATAACGGGATCGAGTGATTGATCCCTATCATGATCTCGGCTTGGGGTTGTTGCTCAGCCCTGCCCCCGACCTCTAGGCCTACCTCGACCCCTAATAGGAGCCCTCGCTGCAGGCTTGGGGTCCTGACTCTCGGCTCTCGCACCATGCGTCCTTGCCATCTGCGAAAAGAGTGAATTAAATGAAGATCAGAAACCAACATAGACTTAACGCACGAAAATGAGTCAAGAAAATGAGAGACTCCCCTAAGAATGCTCCGTAGCCTCCCAAGATAGGATACAGGCATCCCTGCATCGATCCGCGGGACTCTACCACACATTGGCTCATGTACCGACACTACCTACAAAATCTAGGCTCTGATACCAAGCTGTCACGACCCAATATTTGAGTCATGATGGCACCTACCATAACCCACCAATAGGCAAGCCAAACCCTAGCCCAGAGCGACAAGCGATGGGCTAACGGTTGGAATCTCAGAAGAACAGAGATGAAGTGGAAGTAACCGTACTAATAAGCATGCTAGAAATATAAAGACAAGCAGAACCAAAATAAACCCATACCGAGACTGAGAAGGAAGAGGACAATATATATATAGCAAAGAACCCCTCCCAAGACCTGGTGAGGTCGGTACAAGAGCCACTACTAGACATATCCAGAATACAAGACATAAACCAAATATATATAACAAGTACAACAGTCTCGAGAGAAAAAGACTATACAGAAGAAGATGGAGTAGGATCTGCCTCGGACGTCAGTAAGCCCACCCTGCTCCGGAGTCAATGCTGATAAGAGAGTCGCGTCAAAATCGTCGGTTAGTGCCCGCATCTGCATCGGGGAAAAAGATACAAAAGTACAGTATGAGTACCGGGGCAACGGGTACTCAGTGGGCATCATCGGCTAACTGAGCTCAAAGTAATATAAGCAAGCTAAAATGCGAGGGTGCATGTTAAGTCCGGTGTATAAGTAATAAAAACATAAGTAACTATCGAGGCGTATAAATATGCTCAAGAGATAAATAAATGTGATACCGAATAATTTGTAAATAAATGCGTAAGTAAACACACAAGTCAAACATAACCTATCTGGGCCCCCATAAACCCGATAGGCACACGGAAGAAAACAATAACCCAGCCTGGCCCCTATAAACCTGCGGGACACACAAGAATAGTAAATGCATAGTCACCAGTTTCTCAAAGTTGTATCAGTATCCAGTAACCATAATAACCAACAAGGGTGCACAGGGCTTGAACCAGCACCAATGGGTAATAACAAGAGGCCAGACGCCGGAGTCGAATCGGGAACAGTAGGTAATAACAATAGGCCACATATATATCATATCTGCTAGACTCGAACCGGAACTCAGAGAACAACAGTATCATAATCACGGTACCCAGTACCAGAGCTCATAGTGTAACTCAATCCGGGGCCGAACTCGAACCGAAACACCCAATAGTCAATAATCAAAATCATCATATCGGAATCACTAGCCGGACTCGAACCGAAAATCATCATAGCCAGTAACCAGAACAGAATCAAATGTCATATCATATCAGCTAAACAGGGAACGCCCTAGTCCCAAGTCAATACTAGTATATAGGTACAGAAGCTAACCCCACAACATGCTACAAGTCAATCTCAGGGTCCTTCTAGGTCAAATATATACTATAAGCAATATGTATATACAAGTATGGGTATACATTATAAGTCATGGAAAGGTAGGTCCGTATTCTAAATCAAACTAGCCGATCCCAGTCAAATACGGTGCTATCAGGGACTAACAAGGCTAAACAGGCCAACCGGGTATAATTAGGGTGACTCAATCCTGTCACAACCCTAACAGGTCATAGAGGGCTTAACTAAACCCAAATATGTCAAAGTTCTGACAAGTCGACCAAAAGGGTAACGGGGCCCACTAACGGGGCCCCAAAACCAAGTCTAGTTATACCTGTCTAAGTCTGTGCTAAGTCTGCCTAAGCCTAGACTAAGGTCCAACAATAACATTCCCCAACCATAAATCAACACAACAATACTATCCGACCCCAAATAGGTCATCTGTGGTGTACCTCGAGGATAACGGGCCTAGAATGTATCCGAATAGCCCTATTCGGCCTAGAAGGCCTAAATCACAGCAAAACACCACCACCAAGTTTATAATACCAGCCCACAACACCAACATAATAGCATACATATATCACACATAAGCTCAATATAAGTGTAAAGGAAGGTAAACCTAGCCTACCTGGACGCCGCCGCAAGCCAGACAAAAGAACCAGCTATATAGGAGCCTTCCCCTTCCGAGAGGCCTCTAACTGGTGACAAGCTACCAAAATAATAAATTACATGTCAAATTATGACTATTGATACCCATTTGGCATTGGTTCAAAAAATTTCTAAAAGAAATTTCACGTGGGGCCCGCTTGCGAAATAGCAAAACCGAAACCGTCACAGTGTCCCAAATAACTCTGTGACCAATAGTCACAACAGATGCTATACAATCCGAGCTCATATTAAGCTCTTAATAAGCACCAATAGAAAAACCACCAACAATATCCAAAAATATAATGTAAAACGATAAAACTCACCTAAATAACAATGATTACACGTCCACAAATACTTACCCACTAGAACCCGAGCTTGAATAATTTGGTGTAGATAATATATTTATTTTGATGACCACGTAAAATGCCACAATAATTCTTTTTCCCTTGAAATCCTCTACGAAATACGTACTAGGCAGTAGTATTATACTTATGATTTGAAAATGAAAGGAACATGAAGTGAAAAAGAATGATTTTCAGTGTTTAATTTATTAAAAAGACTTCATCAATAATTAGTGACTACCTACTTTCAATAAAATACTATAGACATGACTAAGTCACTTCAAGCCTTGTCCCATAGACACCACGTGTAAATGTGGTGTCACATTATTAGTTTATGACTTAATTTTGTCTCATTACTTATATACTCGGATATTGCATAGCTTCGTGGTAAAATAATTATAATATTTTGAATATACCATAATTAATAGAAAATTATTTCTAACAAAACCTCTATAAAATAAGAATATTATTTTAACATATTTAAATTCACTATCTCCGCTTAAATTATTAATAAATTATAAAACTATTATAAAATAGTATAGATATATCATAACTAAAGAATTTTATAAATTTCAAAAATATTTTTGAAAGGTAATTAACTATGTCATTTTACCAAATTCAAATTTAATTTAATATTTTACAACGTGTTCGGTCTAAATAATATTTCAAACGAACTGTCCGGGAACCGAACTGTCAGTCCCAGCAAGTCATAAATAACTTAAGGTAGTTATAGAAAAGCTCTAAACGCTGAGAACACACGAAAATGAGGGAAATAACCGGGAAGGTCATTACAATAATGAAGTGATGAGATCTCAAAATGTTATGTCATATTACGAACCAATACGAAATGATATATCGTCGACGATATCTTTGATACAATATGGTGCAATATTTTAAAGGGATTGTGAGGATCTGAATTCTACGTTTATTTAAGCATGCTGACGTAGAAATATTTATCAAGTGACATGGAAGGATGCACCTTGGTAAGCATAAAACTTATTTGATTTGCAGTCCGGACACTAGAAGATGTCACACATAAAATGATTGAATATTTTCAATTGACAAAATCTATATGAAAATCCCCGAAGGATTCAAAATGCCTGAAACATATAAAAGTTTCTGAAAAACTTGTTTATAATCCTTATAAGGGGTAAATTGATGATTTGAATATTATTTCGAACTCTTGGAGAATTTTCAAAAGTGATAAATTATCTAGTGAAAGAAGTTGAAATGAGAAACATGCAGAATTGGATTGGTCATGAAGTACCATATCTTATGCAATTGATGCACTTATACATCTTGCTATAATTATGAGCATGATATAGTTTTACTCCTACATGAGGATAGTAAAGTAAGATCACTTGCATATTGCAAATGAAAATCCCTGTATGGCTGTGTTTATCCTAACGAATATTGTTAAACTTTTGAATATACAAGATATTCATATGATCGATATAAGAATTCGATATAGACATATTATCTATTGTCATGAAGGGTTACTGCCATACCATGTTATTTTATATCATAGTCTAATCATGTTGAGATAATAGTTATTCATGAAGCAAGCCGAGAATCATGCATGACCTAACTAAAGGGAAGATTCATAAAAGGAGATAGAATGAAGCACATTTCACCAAAAGCTTTTCTACACATATGAACTCTAAAAGAATGGTGTTATCAACGTATTACAGATTCGTTCGAGTGATAACGTGATTGGTTCATTCACAAAGTATCTACCTAATGCAACTTTCGAGAAGATGATGCACAAGATTGAAATGTGAAGATTCAAGTTCTGTATTGATGTTCTCATCAGGGGGAGTTAATGCGCGTTGTACTCTTTTTCCCTCACAAGGTTTTTTCCCATTGGGTTTTCCTTGTAAAGTTTTTAATGAGGCAACTCTAAGGGCGTATTACAAGATGTGTGTACTTTTTTTCCTTCACTAGGCTTTTTTCACTGGGTTTTCCTAGTAAAATTTTAACGAGACACATTATCTACTAATGGACATCCAAGGGGGAGTGTTATGTAATATGGATTTCATGTGACATATATATGTGTGTGTATGTCATTGATGAGAGATAAGAGTTAGTAGGCAAATTGAACTTGAACTCCAAGAGTTACTTATTCAAATTGGATTTGAATACCAAAGTTACTTGTTCAAATTGGATTTGAACACCAAAGTTAGTCGGCCAAATTTCCAAGTTGATGTCAAGCTTAACATGGTTAGAGAGCAAGTTTGGTGGCTTATAAATAGCCACTCTTTTGTACATTTTGATATAGTTCCAAGTAGTAAACAAAGTACTACTAAATTTTTCTAAAATTGCCTCTTTTCTTTAAGTTTGATATTGATATTTTGTCTTTATTTTATAACATAAATATACTAGTTAAGATACTATATTATAATATATAAAGATATTTTTTATTAGTTACAAAACATAGTTTTATATTATGAAACATACCAGTTTGAACCAGATTTTCGGCTAAGGATTAATGCATGATTTTAGGCACATTTTTTTGGCTCAAATTTAAGGATATTATTTTCCCTTTTTTACATAATTAATGACTTTTGAGGGGTTATATTATCATTTACAGTAAAACTTTTACTTTGTTACGACTTTTAGCTGAACTTTACCTTTTAATAACAGATTTGTCCTAATTATATGCTCCTTTGTTTTTTGCACCCCTTTTTAATTATCCACTCCTTCACTTCACTTTCCCATTTTTGCTTTGACTCCAATAACCACCAAGACGAAAAAACTTCACCTCCGACGAGTGTGTGGTTGTTGTGTATCTATTGTTGTTCTCTATTTTCTAGTGGGGCGATGGTTGTGTTAATGATGAGATTTTATCTCTGGTCGGATTCCAACGGATTAAGGTAAACTCTGGCGACTTCAAACACTTGATCTTAGTTATAATCTGATCACCGGTAATATCCCCTGGGCAATCGGAACAATTTCGGTTCTTTCCAATGTCATTCTTTCACACAACTGGTTATCCGGTTCATTACCGCCTTTCATTTCGCAAAGATTAACCCGGTTCAATCTCAAACACATCAGACTTTCCGGTTCATTGTTACCAAATTCACTTCCACCTTCACTTGAATATCTCTCATTGTCATGGAACGTGTTAACCGGTCTGGTCTACCATGGTGTTTTTGGTGTTAATTAATTGTGGGTATAGGAATTGAACTTAAATTGGAGGAGACGAAGATGATTGATCGTTCATGGTGTTGTTGTTGTTTTATGTTACTATGTGTGTATATTATTGGTGTAATGGTGGAGGATATGGTGTTAAGGTGGTGGGGCAATGGTGGTGGTGTTGTTATTCGTTCATGGTGGTGGAATTGTGGAGGTGATGCGGTGGTTTTACTGATGATTCATGGTGGCCAAGAGAAAAAAACGTGTATGTGGGTGTCTGTGTATATCCTTTTCACTTCTTTGTATAGTATAGTTCGTTATCGAAATTCACGTATAATACTTATAATACATTTGTATTAAAAATATTTTAGTTATATATATTCACCACGCATATTGAAATACGTCTTTAATACGTTTAGTATATTGAATTCAAAATGTATTAAACGTAAAGGATCGTTGTAATACAATTCGAATTCAATATTATACATTTTAATGAATTTGAAATGTTTGAAATTGTAATGACCTTCCCGGTCATTTCCCTCATTTCCGTGTGTTCTCAGCGTTTAGAGCTTTTCTATAACTGCCCCAAGTTATTTATGACTTGCTGGGACTGACAGTTCGGCTCCCGGGCAGTTCGTTTGAGAATATTATTTAGACCGAGCACATTGTAAAATATTAAATTAAATTAAAATTTGGTAAAATGACATAGGTAATTACCTTTTGAAAATATTTTTGAACTTTATAAAATTCTTTAGTTATGATATATCTATACTATTTTATAATAGTTTTATAACTTATTAATAATTAAAACGGAGATAGTGAATTTAAATATGTTAAAATAATATTTTTATTTTATAGAGGTTTTGCTAGAAATATTTTTCTATTAATTATGATATATTCAAAATATTATATTTATTTTACCACGGACCTATGCAATACCCAAAAACACACATAATGAATAAATTATTGAAGGGAGTGTTGCCACCTCCACTTTTACGTGGAGGTGGAGAAGGGTGTACAGCATTTAGGCATGAAATATGTGTCTTTTACTTACACATGTATACATATTAAGTGTAAACATTTACATTACATTACAATTACAGTAACGTTGAACA
Organism: Capsicum rhomboideum; assembly: GCA_031232105.1. Classification (NCBI taxonomy): domain Eukaryota; kingdom Viridiplantae; phylum Streptophyta; class Magnoliopsida; order Solanales; family Solanaceae; genus Capsicum; species Capsicum rhomboideum. The sequence continues at coordinate 159,308,650 of CP124714.1, forward strand.
AGAAAACAAACATTTACATTACATTACAAACAAACACAATTTTCATCACTTTGTCTATTTTGATTTCCTCTCTACACATATATATATATATTGGGTCCGTGGACTCGTTCTCATCGTTTCTACGGTACGTTTTCTTATTTTTACGGTAGTTTTCGTTTACGGTGGTATTGTTGAAATTGGTATTGGTGTTTGAGCTATATTTTGAGCTCAAATGGAGCAGTTTTAGTTGTGACTATTGATCACGGGGTGATTTGGGACGCTGTGACGGTTTTGGTTTTGCGATTCCGCAAGCGGGCCCCACGTGGGATTTTCAGACATTTTTCGAACTAATGCAATATGGGTATCAATAGTCATGTTTTGACCTGTATTTTATTATCTTGGTAGCGTGGCGGCAGTCAGAGGCCTCTCGGAAGGGGAAGGCTCCTGAATAGTTGGTTCTTTTAGCAAGCTTGCGGCGGCGTCCAGGTAGGCTAGGTTTACCTTCCTTTACACTTAGACTGGGCTTATGTGTGATATATGTATGCTATTGTGCTGGTATTGTGGGCTGGTATTATAGACTTGGTGGTGGTGGTTTGCTGTGGTTTAAGCCTTCTAGGCCGGATAGGGCTATTCGGATATATTCCAGGCCCGTTATCCTCGTGGTACCCCACAGATGACCTATTTGGGGTCGGATAGTATTGTTGTTGTTGTTGCTAGTCTGGAAATGTTATTGTTGGACCTTAGTCCAGGCTTAGACAGACTTAGCCCAGACTTAGACAAGTATAACCAGATCTGGTTTTCGGGACCCAGTAGCGGGCCCCGTTACCCTTTTTGTCGACTTGTCGAAACTTTGACATCTTTGGGCTTAGATAAGCCCTATATGACTATTAGGATTATGACGGGATTAAGTCACCCCGATTATACCCGGTTGGCCTGTCTAGCTTTGTTCATCCCTGATAGCACCGTATTTGATTGGGGTCGGCTAGTTTGACTTAGAACGCTGAACCGCCTTTCCATGGCTTGTAATGTATACCCAGACTTTTATATACATATTTTTATAGTAGGTAGTTGACCTAGAAGGACCCCGAGATTGACTTGTAGCATGTTGTAGAGTTAGCTTCTGTACCTATATAATAGTATTGACTTGGCACTAGGGCGTTCCCCGTTTATTTGATATGATATGACCTTTGATTCTGTTCTGGTTACTGGCTATGATGAGTTCCGGTTCGAGTCCGGCTACTGATTCAGGTATGATGATTTTGGTTATTGACTATTGGGTGTTCCGATTCGAGTCCGGCCCCGGATTGTGGTACACTATGAGTTCCGGTTCGAGTCCGGCCACTGATTATTATGAGTTCCGGTTCGAGTCCGGCATCTGGTTATGATATGATTGGAGAGTTTTGGTACTGGGTACCTTGATTATGATGTTGTTGTTTTATGAATTCCGGTTCGAGTCCGGCATATATGATATATATGTGGCCTCTTGTTATTACCCACTGCTTCCGGTTCGACTCCGGCGTCTGGCCTCTTGTTATTACCCATTGGTGCCGGTTCAAGCCCGATGCACTCCTGTTGGTTATTGTGGTTACTGGATACTGATACAGCTTCGAGACACTGGTGACTATGCATTTACTATTTTTGTGTGTCCCGCCGGTTTATGGGGGCCAGGCTGGGTTATTGTTTTCTTCCGTGTGCCTATCGGGTTTATGGGAGCCCAGATAGGTTATGTTTGACTTGTGTGTTTACATACGTATTTATTTACTCAATTATTCGGTATCACATTTATTTATTTCCTAAGCATATCTACACGCCTCGGCAGTTACTTATGTATTTGTTACTTATACCCCGGACTTAGCATGCGCCCTCGCATTTTAGCTTGCTTGTATTACATTGAGCTCAGTCGGCCGATGATGCCTACTGAGTACTCGTTGCCCCGGTACTCATACTGCACTTCTGCATCTTTTTCCCCAATGCAGATTCAGGCACCAGTCGACGGTTTTGACGTGACTCTTTTCTCAGCACCGACTCCGGAGCAGGGTGAGCCTACTGACATCTGAGGCAGATCCTACTCCATCTTCTACTGTATAGTCTTTTGCTCTCGAGACTGTTGTACTTGTTATACATATTTGGTTTCTGTCTTGTATTTTGGGTATGTTTAGTAGTGGCTCCTGTACTGACCTCACCAGGTCTTGGGAGGGGTTCTTGACTTTATATACTGTCCTCTTCCTTCTCAGTCTTGGTATATATATATACATATTCTGATTCTGTCTTTAGCGTTATAGCATGTTTCTAAATATGGTTACTTCTACTTCTCTATTTTATGAGATTCCGCCCGTTAGCCCGTCGCTTGTCGCTCCGGGCTAGGGTTTGGCTTGCCTATTGGTGGGTTACGATAGGCGCCATCATGACTCAGAATTGGGTCGTGACAGAAATTCACGTATAATACTTATAATACATTTGTATTATAAATGTTGTAGCTATATATATTCATCACACATATTGAAATACTCTTTAATACATATAATATATTGAATTCAAAATATATTAAACGTAAAGGATCGTTGTAATACAATTCGAATTCAATATTATACATTTTAATGAATTCAGAATGTTTGAAATTCACGTATAATACTTATAATACATTTGTATTAAAAATGTTGTAGTTATATATATTCACCACACATATTGAAATACGTCTTTAATACGTATAATATATTGAATTCAAAATGTATTAAATTTGTTGTTTATTTTTTTCTCTTATTAATGATGTTAAAAATGTATTATAATTAAATTTGAAACATTTAAATGCTATTCAAGTTAGTTTATGTGTTACTATATTAAAATTGTGTTTAAAAATGTATTATATATGTATTTTGCTATTTTTGGTAAAAAAAAATTATGCTTTCAACTCATGTACTATAATTGGTAAATAAAACTACATATTTATATTATTTATGTAAATACCCCTATTATTTTGAACTTAATTCTCATCAGTTACCATTTAATTCATCAGTTTTTATATTTCAAAATCATTCTATATCTTTACACAAATCAACTAAAATCTCTCTCTTTCCACAAATCATCTAAAATCTCTCTCTCTCTCTCTCTCTCTCTCTCTCTCTTCTTTTTCCACTTTTTCTGCTTTTTTGAATTCTATGAAGGACCTGTGGGCCCGTTAATGGAGAAAAAAAGTGTTCTTGCTTTTGATCTTCTTTATATGTGACAAATAATATACATCAAGTTTCCGAAGAAAAAGAAAATTATGAATTATGTGCTAAAGGATGCAAATAAGTAATTCTAACTATTTTAGATTAATTAACTGCTTTTCATTATGTATTGTATGAGATTTGTTCCGCTATGTATTGTATGAAATAGATATATACTATGGTATGTTTACCTCTTTGAACATTTAACTATATGTAATATGAAACTATATGTATGAAATGAGTATATAAACTGATTTACTTAAATCTTTTTGAATACCAGGTTATATACAAACATATTTTAGTGTATAGATTGTGTAGAAAATATGGTAAACTTAACTGGTTTAAGTGTGTTTTATTTTGGGGGTCTGAATTTGTATAGAAACGGGTGTACTTTTACTTTTCTGCCTCTTTTTTACGTGTTTATGTGTATGGAATTTTTATATAGCAATATCATACACTAAAATAATAAAATCAAATGTAAAGTTGAAAATAGAAATACATGAACACCATTTTGTGTACCTATTCCATACATTAAATTATTTTGATACATGTAAAAATTGAAGAGCACCAATTTTCATACCTAGTTTGTACCATAATCTATATCAATTTCCATAGAAATGCCAAATAACACATCCAAATAGTAAAGTGTTTATAACACAAAAAATAATTGTTCTATACCAAATAAGAACTGCAAAATAATCTTCAAGAACGGACATTACAGAAACGCGAATTGAAATTTGCATCAAATTTTATATACATAATTCATTCTACTATATACACGAGACACAAAACAATATAATACACATGGAATCACTTATATATATCCGCTAGGTCTCATCTTTTCCCATGTAAAATTGGAACTGAATGAACTATGTCGCCCATCATTATTATTTTTGACGGAATTCCATATCTTGTCAATAAAATTCTAATTAAAAAAAGACGAACAGTATGAAAATAAAACCAAAAACTTGTATCTAACGATAGAAGGAGAGAGTAAGATATGAGCGAGAGTTTTGGGAAGAAATCAGCAACTCTTCTATGTGATATATAAGTTATAGTGTGGTTGAAGGCATTTAGTTTTACCGTTATTGGTTTTGTTAGTTTTCTATTGGTATATTCTAAAAAGTAGAAACTATTAATAGGCTTTGTAATATTGATTCTTAAATAGTATATTTTTATGATTTGTCCATTAATATACGAGTTTAAGTTTTATATATCAATGATATAAAAATATTTAAATAAAAAATCACTTCTGAGACAATTGAAAACATTGTAAATATTTCTATGATCAATTAAACTACTCTTGTACAACAAAAACTTTCTATTGAAAATGTAAACTATCTGATATTTTTCTTAACGAAAGTAGAGATGACAATGGGGCGAAAGGGGTCAGAACAGGGCAGGACATGGAAGGAGAACAACTAATTTAGGACAGAGGGGAAAACTCTATTTTTAAGTAATATATAACTGGGTAGGACAAGTGACGGGTTAAGGTGGTGAGTTCTTATTTAATCACAATATAATAAACTTTATATCTAATATAAGATATAGGAGAATTTAGTTCTTAACTTCTTCAGGTAACTTATATGATATATCATTGTATCAATACTTTATTCACAGTTCACATCAATAACGTTTGCCTTAAAACGTGATTCCTAATAACGATTTAATGTTAAATTTTGTACAAAGATTCTGTGGCGACAGAGTTCTGATTCGATTTGATAGTATCGTCTCTCATAGTAACATTTTAGTCTTAAAACGTAATTCAGAATAACGAATTTAACGTCATATTTGTACAAAGATTTGATGTGACAGAGTTGCAGAATTTCGTTACTGTCGGTAACGTTTTAAGCCAAAAACGTTACTGTCAGTAACGTTTCCTACTTTAACGACGTCTACTGTTCCTTCTGGTCCGTTAAATTTTTTTAAAACCTAAAACGTTACTGCCAACAACGTTTATACTAGTTTTGTAAAATTCTCAAAAAATATACTACTTTAATGAAATGATTTAAATAATAGATTATTTTGGTCTTCCAACTTACACTTATCTTTTTTCATGGTTATGGAGTACTTGAACAGACTCTTTAGTAACCACAAAGACTCAAAACAGTTTAAATAATACTTCAAATGCTTTAAATTTAATATTATTCATTCATATTTTGTACTATCTGCAAGAGGTGACATCATTAATGTGGTATTACTGCATGAGAAATTCTCCTCTTCTTACAAGCTAATTTAGCCAAAAGTACTATCTACTACTCCCTCCGTTCAAATTTACTTCATTTTTTATCAGGCACACCTATTAAGAAAATAATGATTGGTACAGTGACTTTATCATATTACTCCTATTAATTAGTGCTAGTTGAAATTGACCATTTGGGATTTCAAAAAGTCTTGGTAAATAAATTAAGGGTAAAAACAGAAAATTTTGTTTTGTCTTTTCTTGATATGACTAAAAATGAAAATCAAAAATAGAAATAAGTGACAAGTAATTTTGAACGGAGGAAGTATAAGGGAGTCCCTAAACTAGAGAAGCAAGCAATAAATATTTTCTAGGTTATTGTTAAGGTGAACTGCTCTTCAAATATTTTGGGGTTGCACTAGCTACAAGGAATCTGAAAATTGTAGAGTGACAACCACTGATCACTAAAGTTTCCTCATGGACAATCAAGAAACTATCTTATGTAAGTACTTTTAACTAGTTAAATCAAGTGTCATTTAGAATCATACTATGCACAAATGTTTATCCTTCTAGCCAAGAAGATGAAGACCATAGAAACTTATTGTATAAACTTCATTTGGTCAGGAATTAATGAAATCACCTGGAAAGCACTAGTTTCAGTATTAGAATATGTATGCCGAAAGCAATTGGGGGTCTTAATATCACTAACTTGTCAGTACAAGGCAAACATCACAAAAGCATGTTGAGATTTAGCTAATAAGAAAGATACTTATACATTAAGTGGATTCACTCCTATTATATAAAGAATCAGAACTTTGAAATCATGTCAATTACTCAACAAACATGTTGGATGGTTAAGAAAATTTTGAATTCAAGAGTTTTAATGAAAAGTATCTAGCACACAGTTGGGGCAAGAAATGCATTATTAGAAGCCTTTACATTCAAAAAATAATGAACTTGCCTAAAATGTCATGAAAAGAATTTATGTGTCTTAATTTTTCTAGACCCAAAAATATATCATGTGGCTATAACCCCAAAATAACTGTTCACAGTTGATAGACTGAGTAAATGAGGACTGCAAGTGGATAAAAAATGTATTTTATGTAAAGCAGTTGATGAAACAAGAGACCACAACTTTATTGAGTGTTTCTTTGCTAAATCACTATGGAGCAAACTCACTAGCAGAGTTGCAAATTCGATGGCCTAGTTAATTTGATATCCTAGGATCAATCACTCTCTGTTGATCAAATGCCCTTTAACTACTTGGTCTCAGTTCACATCTATGATCTCCAACTTTGGATGCACAAGTAGGCACTTAAGCTTGTATAAAGTTGAACAAGTAATCACACACGTCCTATGTGGCATAATACACGTAGGATGCAATGTATGACATGAATTGGCCACGTAGGACACCACATAGGACGGATGTGTCTACTTGTTCAACTTTATACAAGTTTAAGTGTCTACTTATGCACACCCAAAGTTGGAGGGCATAGAGGAAAGTTGAAGTCAAGTTAAAGAGCACATTTATGCATTATGCCAACCAGAATCTTAAAGGTGGTTATACAGAGAATATCTATGCAATATGGATTGAGAGAAATGAAGGGGAACCTTGGAGTAACTGGTAAAGTTGCTGCCATGTGACCAGGAGGTCACGGATTCAAGCCTTGGAAACAGCCTCTGGCAGAAATGCAAGGTAAGGCTGCGTACAATACACCCTTGTGGTGGGCCCCTTCCCCGGACACCGCGCATAGCGGTAGCTTTAGTACCGGGCTGCCCTTTTTTTTTATGGATTGAGAGAAATATCAGAATCTTTGCATAGGAAGAAAAAATTTATGATGCATTAGCTAGAGAGATAGCTTGTATATATCATGTTAGAGCTAATGTAGCACTTAATCTGCTGCTTCAGAAATATAGGTTTCCTAGGATACTGTTAATAATAGTGGATTGAAGTTAACTTTTAAGAGACTCAGAAGATAATATTGATATGATTGATTTTATAAATATTATACTTGATAATTAATGAAAGTTTACTGGTTATAAAAAAAAAACATATCGTAACTATACTAATGTGTAAAATTTATTTATTTATTTTTAAATTAACAATATGCAGCAACAACAGCTTGGACAACTGCCTTCTCAAAACAAATACTCCTAGCTTTCCTATACATATCTAAACAAATCAAAGCTAATCCTATGAAACAAAACTGACAGTACTACTCCTGTACTAAGGGATGTTTTGAAGTCTTTGTAGCACTACCCCCCCACCCCCCACCCCACCCCTTTAGGATTGTGTCTTCCACGTATGTGCAAGTGCAACACCATCTCCTTGATCACCTGTTCAACTTAGAAAGGCCTTTGCTGAAATCGTATTTGATTCCGAACTCTCCAAAGCATGTTGACAACCAAAGCAAAGGTACAACTAGCAATCTTAGCTAAGGCAATCTTACTCCTTGCCAGTTTATCAATCCATTTTACTTCCTTATCCCAAGTCATGATCTGCCTCCCATAGCCCAACCAAGAACACATACAACTCCACAATCCTCTAGTAATAATACATTCAAAAAATAGATGGGAAAAGGATTCCAGATACTGTACACAAAAAGCACAATCAATTGGTATATCAATGCCAAGTTTAGTCAGCCTCTCAACAGTGGCAAGCAGTTTCTGAATAGCCAACCATAAAATAAACTTGTATCTAGGATGTATTCTTGGATGTAGAGCAATGTATTTTCAGTCAACTCTAGGATGAGCAGGCAATAAGGAAATATACATCCTGTGAATAGAGAATTTTCCCCCATGTTGCATTTGCTCAAGCTCTGCATTAAGTGTTCCATGGCTAGCACCCCTACATTGGAGTTGACATCTTGAATCTAAGACTTTCCTCACCATCCAAGAAACATTCTTAGGTATTTGAAATTTTTTTATATCACAATGCTTAATATAATAACTATGAACCAATTGGACCCATAATCAATCCTTCTTCCTTGCTATATCCCACAACAACTTTAGTATTGCAGCCTTGTTCCATAAATAAATATTCATCACATTCAGGCCACCTGCAGCAACTAGTAAACAAACTGTAGATCATGATACTAAAACTTTTTTGGACACTGTCGCTGAATCTATCCAGAGAAAAGTTCTGCATATTTGTTCAATTGTCTTCATGACCTTTTTGAAAATAAGAAATATTTGACTCCAATAAGCTTGCACCCCAAAGAGCACTGCTTTGATGAGCTGCACCCTACCAGCATAAGATAATAGCTTTGCTGACCAGCAAGTAACTCTAACTGGTATCTTCTCAATAAGAGACAAGTAAGCATTAACACTCAGTTTTTGAGAAGCAAAAGGTATACCTAAATATCTGAAAGGTAAGGTACCTAAAGCATAACCCAATTCATCAAGTATGTTTTGCTTAACATGATCATCCATACCAGCTATATAAACAATAATCTTATTTGTATTTATTTGTAGACCAGATGCCAAGGAGAACCTCACAAAAGCACCATGTAGCAATTTGACAGACACCAAGTCAGCTCTGCAATACATCAACAAATCATCATCAAAACAAATATGTGTGCTCCTTAATTTCTCACACCTAGGATGGTAGTTAAAATATGCATTGAAAGCCAGTAGATTTAATTCTCTGCCTAGGTACTCCATTGATAAGACAAAAACGTAAGGGGACATGGGGTCCATTCAGCATTAGGGAGTAAGAGACAGTAGATACACACACTTTGATCCAATTCACAAATTTAGCTGGAAACCTCAGGTCAAATAACAACTTCTCAATAAACCCCCATTCTAGAGTATCATAAGCCTTTCTCATATCCAATTTGAGTACACATCTAGGGGAAATCCACTTCCTGTTGTAACTCTAAAAAATCTCATGACTGAACATAATGTTATCCATAAAGCTCCTTCCCTCCATAAATGCAGACTGTGCCTTCCCTACTAACCCATTAATGACAGTCTTAAGCCTTCTAGTGAGCACTTTGAAATTATTTTATATAGTGCAGTACAACAAGATATAGGTCGGAAGTCTTTCACCTTAGTAGGAGCAGGGATCTTGGGAATCAGGATTACTACATTAATATTAATAACAGGATCCATGATACCAGTGAGGAAAAAATGTTGTACTGCACTGATGACATCTTTATGGACTACCTCCCAATTTCTTGTGAAGAATTCTACAGAAAACCCATCCACCCCAGGAGCCTTCTCCTTAGGCATATCTTTGATAGCGTCCAAAACTTCATCTGCAATTACCTCTTGGATTAGGCTTCTCTGTTGTTGGATGGTAAGGCATGTACCAGTCCTAACTATCTTAGAACTTATAAATGTCAAACTAAATGTCCTTGTTTCATGAGACCCTGAAATACAACAGTACTGGGTCACTCAACATGGTATCTGCCTCATTGTGAATAGATGTAATAGCATTGTGGCTAGTTCTAATCTTCCAATGAGCATGAAAGTATTTAGTATTGAATCCCCATGATCTATCCAAGTTGCTCTTGCTTTTTGTCTGATAACTTGTTCTTCTATATGGCTCTATTTTTCAATATCCATAAGTATCTACTTTTCCTATTCCATAAGACCCTGAGAAAGCATCTGGCATCGTAATTGCTCCTGGGTAATTGTCAACTGCTCCCTCAACATACTGAGTTTTTGTTTGTATGAAGCCATGTACTCTTTAAGGTCTTTACTGTTGTTCTTAAATCTCTGCAACTTTCTCCAAATATGAGTCATTGTACACCCCCTAACAGGCTGCCCCCATGTATTTTGCAGGACATTAATGAAAACAGGGTATTTCATCACATTTACAAAAAAACTTGTAAGGCCTGGGGTAGAGGTTTTGTTGTTAGCTACACTTTATCAAAATGGGGGAGTGATCAGACACAGATGGATTAAGGTACTCAGCCTCTACATGCCCAAGCTGCTGTAACCAATTCATATTACCAAATGCCCAATCAATTTTGTTGTAAACTCTGTTTCCTGCAGCCTGTCTATTACACCATGTATAATACCACCCTGATGCTCTAATAGGAGTGAGATATACTTGATCTATTAAGTTTTGGAAATCCTGCACCTTTTGCATTGTTACTGGGGATCCTAATCTATCTCCTGAGCCCTGCACATTATTAAAATCACCACATAAAGCCCAGGGTAATGGCTGTTGAAGAGTGATCTGCATTAGCAATTGCCACAGTACCTCTCTATTGAACTTTATTTTTAGCATAGACTATTGTGATATACACAGTGAGTTGTATCCTTGGATTTTCTACTAAGCAGTGTATGTACTGCTCCTGCACATCAAGAACCTGCAGCTGAAGATGTGGCTTCCACAGTACCCAAACTCTGCCATTAGGCCCTGCACTGTAATTATGTGTCATCTACCAACCTGAAGCAGTTTTCCTTAGGATTTGAGAGGCTTTGTGTTCCTTCACCCTAGTTTCCAAGCATCCAAACACATCTACTTTGTACTTATTTAGAAAGAGTTTGAGATCTTTCTTTCTATGGCCTTGATTAAGGCCCTTTATATTCCATGTAGAGATGATCATGGAGGAAATAATGGCATTCCCCTAATCCTGCAAAAACATGTCTATATGTCTCTCAAAAGAGCTCAATTGATTATCCTCCTCCATATGTTGCTTACCACTTCTTTGACCCGGATCATTCTCAGTATGATACTGTTGCAGTGTCTTTTCCCCAGAGTTAGTTTGCTCCTATTCTACATGAATATTAGGCAGAACATCCCCAAGTTTGGAGTTCCCATGAACAGGAATCCATTGAGGTTTGAGAACTCTCCTTCTTCTAGCTCTCTTCTTCTTCATACCTCCTTGTTTCATGCCCTCCTCATGCCCAATTTCATTATCATTGTGTTTAAACCAACATTCCTTAATAGTGTGTCCCAACCTCAAGCAATCATTGCAAGACTTAGGATTCCATTCATATTCAATAGACTATGTCCATGGTCCTGATAGGGTTTCAATAACAATAACCTCCGATAAAGTCTGAGAAATGTCCCACCTCAATAAGAATTTGCTCATACGAGATTTTCTCAGCATTGGCAATAAACCCATCAATATACAAGGGTTTTCCAATTGCACTAGCCACTTTACTCAACGCCTCTGTAGACCAATACCCTACAGGCATCCTAGAGAATTTTACCCAAATTGGAATTTGGCTAAACATAGCCGTATCGAACTCAAAATCCGATTTCCATTGCCTAAGGATTACTAGTTTGTTACTATAGAAATAAGGGCCTGATTGCATCACTTTCTCCTTCTCTTTTATCGATTTGAATTTGAAATGTAATAGCCATCATCATGATAGAGCACCCGTGGTGCGGTGAAAACCCCCCAAACCTTCTTCACATACTCAGACATTTGCAGTTCGTAAGGTATATCACCTATCACATAGCCAATCAAAGCTATTTCTCACTTTTTCACTTGCATACATATATCTTGCTCCTCAATCTGAATTGTTATGTTACCCTCTTTTATCATAGGGGGAATGAATTTCAAAGACTTACCATTATTGCGATTCCCACTTAGTGGCTGAAGGTGTAGGCTGCGTTGATGTACCAGCATCTGAAAAATGGAGTCGTCGCAGCGCTGTGTCCTTCCCAGAGCTCGCTTTCATGAATTGAACCTCAACCTCTAAGCTGCGTATCATTCTCCTCCGGAATAGTTTGAAATTTTGGAGGAAGAAAGTTTCCAAAAGCTATTGGGTTAAGTCATTGCGGTTCCCCTGTTGCAGGTGTAACTATTTTAGGGGTATTTTCAGGCAGTGGATGTCATCGGTGGCCCATCGGAGAGCACTCACAGTGACGATTGCTACCTTGCTATCTTGTGCTGAGAGCACTCATATTCTTATCGTGCGTCGAGAGCACTCTTGGGACAACTTAGTGTAAAATTTACGTACACTATAAGCGTGCATATGGTAAAATCACAAAGAAAACAAACAAAGAAATTCTTTGTTTTTATACCTAGCATAAAATTGATCAAAAAATATAAACTCTCACTATTAATTTTTCTTGTTGCTAGAAATTTAATGAATTACCTAAGTTTGGTACTTTGTGGCCTTCTGGGTGATGAATAACAACAGGATTCACGTAGCACTCCAAAAGTTCTTCCTCATTTTGTTTGTAAATTTCCTTATCACCTATACAATAGATAAAACAGAAAAGGTGCACATACTTTAAATTAGAAAAAAGCTAACAACTTAAATGATCATCAAAGTTATGTTATTAATACAAAAAAGTGATTTCAAATTTTTGTAATAATAAAATCGTCCAATGTATTTCAATCATTTTAGAAAGTAATTTCAACAAGAAAATCAGTGTTTTAGTGTTAGCACTTGTTAAGCTTTTGAATATCTTAAATGGTCATAATCCACTTGTGAATTGGAGAATCTTAGTAGCTTAGTTGGTTAGTTACTTAAACTCTCATCTTGTTGGTGAGGGTTCGATTCCCCACATTTTAATCCCCTTCCCCTACCCCCAATTTTTTTTTTATTTTTATTTTTTAAAAAAAACTTCTGATTTTTTTTCAAAGTCCCTTTTTGATTCTTAAATAAATTCCTTATCAAGTCAATAATATTTAAGGAATTCATTAATATTTACCCAATTTTTTTTTTCACCAGATAAATTATTCTCCTATTTTTTCAGTAAACTTTACTCAACGATATTTATTCAAATTATTTTTTTTTACCAAATAAAAAATATGTTGATTTGAGCAACAAAGGAAATGCAATAACTGATGTAATTAAAAGAATTTTTTTACTCGATTCATCAAATATATGTTGAAATTTTGTGAAAATATTATGTTAAATTTTCACCTTATCTAAGAAATTCACATTAAACATCAATATATTCCATGTAGCCCAAGTTTAGGAGATTACCTTATTTTGGAGACGTAGAATTTCTTGCCTATAACAGATAATTCATGTATTGGTATATCTATGGGATGATGCTAATAAAAAAAGTTACTTTTACTTTTCAATTTTCCTCTAATTTCTTCATGGTATCAGAGCCAATACATTTTACATAATATATACTCTACTCAGTAATAGCTAGCTAAACATATTAAGATCCCATTATTAATGGTGAGAAAAAGTACCTATGAAGTGCAGAGATGGACACTCAATTGGAGGTGCAAATGCATTAACAGCAAGACTTGGACAACCAAATTCTAGCCCTCGAAATTTGAATCCAGATATTATGATAACAAAATTTATTTTTGGGACTTTTGTCAAAGCCACTCTTTCCCTTTGCATTCCAGGCAATGATGCAGTTAAAATTGCTCCCTAAATAGATATTAAAATCACGTAAAGTAATATGGAATGAATTTTTTTATTAGCTTATACGTATTAACTATATAAGAATTCAATAAGAAAATAAAATTAAATAATACTTACCTGAGAGAAACCTAGAACACCAATGGTCCATACTTCTCCATGTTAGCTTCAACATATTGTACACATTCTTCAAAACTATCGATTTCTTTGAAGTCCTACAAGATAATATATGTTGCAACACGGAAAACATATATTCATTTATCATAAATGTGTATTTATTCATAAAAATGTATATTGAATATCTATAAATATCGAATATATATATATATATAGCTAGAAATTTGGCCATACGAGTAGTTAATGAGCTATACATAACTTAGCTGATATCCAATGAATAAGCTATCGCTTCAGTGCCCAACCCCTATCATCCATGATGATATTAATATTTTTGTAAAAAAAGGTGTAATGATTGATTTTACTTCTTCAAATGTATGTCATGTAAAAATAATCAAGTTCTCTTTTTAAGATTTCTAGTTTAAAATATTTTCAAGTCCTCAACATTTGTGAATTCAGAATTCGAAGTCTTGAATTAAAGTTTTCGATAAGAAATAAATTTATAATTGATCAAAATTCAAATTCATCAAATTTCCTGATTTTAAAATCTATTATTTGTTCATATTTAATAGATCTTTTAAGACATATAAATTGCTAAGCCAAAATATATGGGTTCAGATGGACCCAAAACTTATTCATTGGATTCGCCCCTATCTCTCTACATAAATCTTCGCGAGCTCCATATTTTTATAAAATTCATGAACCTACATTTGGATTTGCCACTATATCACAAACCAATGATCCCTAAAAAATGCTTGCAATCGCCCTTATGAGACACTTATATATGATATTGCGCCAGAGGCAGATCTAACATGCAATATGTGGGTTCGTGTGATTGTAAACCTAATTAATCATAAATTTTAAATCTTGAATCTGCCTCAGTTAATGACAGGGTGAACATCCAAAAGAAAATGGGAAGTAGCAACAAAGGAGAAGAATAGTTAAGAATGAGAGATGAACCTTTTTAGCTGTGTACCATTCATAGTAGGGTGGATAAAAAATGTCATGAACATCCTTTTTATCTTGAAATAAAAAAGGTCCATTCAAGAACACCAGATCTAGCTTCTCAAGTACAATTTCTGGCCAACCAAGAGCCAATTGTTTCTTCAATATTTCAGCACTACTTGCATGACCATGGAGGCATAGAACTCTGGGCTTTTTCTCATATTGGTAGTTTTCCATGTATAGAATTAATTATTAAAAAGAAGAAAAGAAAGAGAATAGTTGGAGCTCTTTTTTATTAAGCAAGTTATATCTTTGGAGCTGAATGTACTTGAGGGAAGTTGCTCATCATGTATTTATAATTACTCCCTCCCTTCCGGTTGATGTGATAATATTTATTTCAGTCCATCAAAAAATATAGTTTTTAAAATTTGAATACCGTTTCACTTAATTTTTTAATTTTATTTTTAAGGTGTGTTTGATTTGAAAGAAGATTTTTTTTGAAAAATAAATGATTTTCTTACTTTTTTTTATGTGATCGGTAAGTACGCGAAAAGATATTGTCCCAAAAGCATTTATATATAATCTAGAAAAAATATCATGGGAATAGGATGATGGAGTTGGGGTCAAGGGGTGGCGGTGGGGGTGTTGTGGGATGAAAAAGAGATAATGAGCTTGAAACTTATTTTCCCCACGTCTACAAGCGAAGTCATTTTCTTGATTTTTAAGAAACTTGATTTCTAAGAAAAAAAATATTGTGACCGATTAAATATAAGAAAAAGATATATTTTACAAAATATTTTTCTGCATACCAAACACACCGTTAATGAGAAAATTTTGTAAATAACTATACAAATATTACAAAATATTTAAAATCATAAATTTTAATTTTATTTTTTTAAACTTCGTATTCAGTCCAACTATGCAACAGTAAACTCGAAGGGAGGGAGTATACATTAAAGGTGGTCTTAGTCCTTTCTCTTTGAATTAATTTGTGTTGTCTTGCAGATATCCTTTATTTTCCCACTTGCATGCTTTTATGAGTGAGTTTAATGGAGTTTAATAGATATTCTTTCTGCAACCGGGACCGTACCATTATTGTATTTATAGTTGTGGGGAAAAAGAGATCTTTTTCAAAATGAATTTTTACTCCATTTTATGATGAGAATGTAGTATAGAGTAAATATAATTAGAAAAAAAAAAAGGTCTTTGTGGAAATGAATTTTTACTCGTTCACAAGATAAGATATATTTATAATTAAAAACAAAAGTAGTCTTTATTGAAATAAATTTTTACTCCATTTCAGAATGACAATGTATTTATAATCAAAGAAAAAAGGAGGTCTTTATCAAAATGAATTTTTACTGATTAGGATGAGAATGTTGTTATATTTAGAAAGAAAAGAAAAAGAGGTCTTTGTTGAAATGAGCTTTTACTCCTTCTCAGGATGAAAATGTACTTATAATTAGTAAAAAAAAATGTCTTTGTCAAAATGAATGTTTGCTCCTTTTCAAGATGAGAATGTATTTATGATTAGGAAAAAGAGGTTTTTATCGAAATAAATTTATGCTCATTTTCAGGATGAGGATGTATTTATAATTAGATTAAAAAAAAAAAGAAGAGCTCTTTGTCGAAATGAGTTTTTACCCCTTTTGAGGATGACAATGTATTTACAATTAGGACCAAAGAGAGGTGTTTGTCAAAATAAATTTTTACCCTTTTCAGAATAAGTCTGATCCAAAATAAAGGAAGATGCGTTTCTACGGGAACATATTTACGACTAGGATAAAAATTATACCTATTTTATCCTACTTGGATCTCATACGAGAAATACAAATGCATCGGACTAATTAACATATCATCACTTAATAATATTCATACAAAGTTAATCCGCATAGAGGATTCGAGGTTCAAGAGACCATGATCATCATATCAACCTCAGGAGTTAACAATTCCATAGTTATTAGCATGAAAACTAAAGTGTAAATATGATGAAATTATGCAAAAGTACCATAGCCTTGGAATCTCTCTCTTCTATGAATCCAACCCAACCAAACCGATCATTGTTGGTCATTTTATTATTTTAACCGTAAAGTAGACATAATAAAAACAACAACCAACTCTCTTTGTGGAAAACACTTGATCTTTGCTTAGTAATAAACTAGTGAATTTATTCGCGCTTCGCGCGGTCATAAAAAACACAAATAATTTGTTAAACAATATATAGATAGATCCTTCTCTGAAAAGAGTATAAAATTAAAAAATACAAAAGAAAAAATAATTATACCTACTCAGCCGCTTCTTAAAATACACAGACGTACAATTTGATTTCATAGAGAAAAAACGTTAGAAATTTACATGTAATCATCTTCTTTAGAAGTTGAAGAGCAGAATATTTATTCTTGCAATTTATAATAATTTAAAAATAAATCAGATAAATCAACTATTTTTCAAAGTTAAAAAGAAAGAAAAAGAAGAAATAAATAAAACATAAGGGATTCTTTTTCGTGTATATAAACTTTTTTAGAATTACCTCATTGTGTATATAAATTTTTTAGAATTAATTACCTTGTTTCCTTCCCTCACCTCCACGTTCCTTTATATTTCTCAATTTTCATGTCATGCATATTTCTTGTTAGTTCTAAAAACTTAAACATAACAAAGACCAAATAACGAATATATTTCAATTATTAAAATTTATTTTTCTAAGCAATCAATTATAAATTAAGAATTAGCAGATTTTTGACTAAAGTTATTCATTTGAACCAAAAGAAATTATAGAATTACAATAATTAGAAATTCATATAAAAATTGAACATAAGAGGCATCATATATATGAATAGAAATAATACAATACACATATAATTATATTTTTAATCATTAGTAGAAAAATATAAAGAAAGACGAAATCTATGCATAATTGTCTAACAAGCCTATCACTATTTAAGAGCATTCTTCTTCTTTTTCAAGTAAAATAAAAACATGAACATCATAGTGAAAATGAAGGATAACCTTGGATAGAATCGCATGAAAAAAATAAATATAAACTTCTATAGAAAGAAAAACGGAATCAATACATAATTATTCAAACTCTTGTCAATATCTACTTCCTCAAGCCTATCACCATTCAAGAGCCTCCTTCTTCTTCTTTTTCAAGTCAAACAAAAACATGAATTTTAAAGTGAAAATGAAGAGTAATCTTGGATAGAATTTCATGAAACAAAAAATATGAATTTATATACATAAAAATGAAGAAATATCATAAGGTATCTTAACTTTTATATTAAATATTTAAGGGTTATAAATATGAAAACTTGTAAAGATTGAGAGTTACAAATATTATTAAGAGTAGAAATTAAATAGGTGAGCTATGAAGGTATAAATATTAAAGCACAATTGGTGAAAAAAGACAAATAAAGAAGATGTGAATATATGAATGCAAATGGTATTAATTGATGACTTAAAGGCAGTGGCTTTTGAGTTAAAGGTAGTGACTACGTGGACTTCATCAGGCAAATCAAATCAAATGGATCAAATATTTTTCTTTTATTATATAATTAATAGAGTTAAAGATAGTGACTTTTGAGTTTTTTTAAAACATATAAATATTTAAAATGAGAAAAAAAATCACAAAAAAAATAAAAAGGAATGGAGACTATAGAGAGATGCCACATCACCTTGACTTGTTTCTACTTTATTATTATATATAGTTTATATCAAATAACTTCAGTCTTAAGTTCCTGTGAGATTCGACCTTCGCTTGCAAATCAATAACTGTATTACTTGCCGACATGTATACTTGCATGTGCACGGGAACCACACCAAGTTTTTGAGGCTGTTGCTGGGAGTTAATTTAAAAATTGACAAGTTTGAAGATTTTTCTATTATTATTTTGTTTATCAAATTAAAGTCATGATCTTAGTTGTTACATTTGCAGGTAACAGGTTTGAAGACACACAACGAGTGGAAGCAATTAATCTATGACTTTCAAGAAGACCAAGAAAGTTTCCTTCACCAGCACAGAAGAAAGTTGGCCTTTCTGAGATTGATTAAACAGTGCAACTTTTCGAAGCAGTGTATCCTTTCGAAACAGTGCGTAGTTGGCTATAAATACCTGTGTTTTCCTTCATCACGTATTCAGAATAATTTTTACAAGAAAAACGAAATTCTGTAAACTCTGTTCTTCTAAAATAGTCAGTCAGTGTGTGTGAATACTCCGTTCTTGAGTTCGACGAAGTTCTACAATTTTCATTGCCAATATTGTAGAATAGTGTTCTATTTTATCCTGGGAAGAATTAATCCATACCTCGGGCAATAGTGAGGGGATTAGATTCTTTAAGGAGACACAGTATAACTGTGGACTTAGAACAGAAAAAAAATCTGTGTGTTTAGTGTGTCAACATTCTGCAGAAAATCCTAGAAAACAACAAGCTTAAAGAATCTAATCGAAATGGCAGAACCTGTTGATACTGTAATGACTTCTGCTTCTGTGCAAACGAATACAGCTTCTTCAAACCGTGTTGTTCCTGCACTGACAGCAACTGAAAAACCCGGGAAATTTTTCGGTACTGACTTTAAGAGGTGGCAACAGAAAATGTTGTTCTAGCTAACCACTCTCAGTTTGCAGAAATTTATTTCTGACAAAGTTTCAACCTTCCCGGATGACACTCCGGAAAAGGACCGTTTCATAGTAATGGAAGCATGGAATCATTCTGATTTTCTGTGCAAAAATTACATTCTGAATGGGTTGGAAGATAGCTTGTATAATGTCTATAGCATATGCAAAACGTCTAAAGAATTATGGGACGCATTAGACAAGAAATACAAGACTGAAGATGCTGGACTAAAGAAATTTGTGGTGGCCAAATTTCTGGAATATAAAATGGTTGACAGTAAAACTGTCATGTCTCAAGTCCAAGAATTCCAAGTAATAATCCATGATTTACTTGCTGAAGGAATGGCTGTAAATGAAGCATTTCAAGTGGCAGCTTTTATTGAAAAATTGCCTCCTTTGTGGAAGGATTTTAAGAACTACTTGAAACATAAATGAAAGGAAATGAAGTTGGAGGACTTGATTGTTCGTTTGCAGATTGAAGAAGACAACAAAGCTGCTGAAAAGAAAGCCACTTCAAAGTCTTCAATTTCGGGAGCAAATCATGTTGAAACTCCTCCAAAGAACAAGAAAAGGAAAAAGTCCAATGAAGAGAAGAATGAACCAAGCAAGAAGAGGTTCAAAGGAAATTGCTACAACTGTGGCAAGTATGGTCACATGGCTTCGGAGTGTCGTGCTCCTAAGAAGGATAAGAAGAAAAAGGACCAAGTGAACCTTAATGAGGACATGGACAATTTGTGTGCAATGTTGTCCGAGTGCAACTTGGTTGGAAATCCCAAAGAATGGTGGATGGATTCGGGTGCTACCCGACATGTTTGATCAAATAGGGAGTTGTTCTCTTCCTATACTGTGGCTGGACAAGGCGAGACTATTTGTATGGCAAACTCTGCAACCGCAAAGATAGAAGGAACTGGAAAGATTAGCTTGAAAATGACTTCGGGCAAGATAGTGACGCTTAACAACGTTCTTCATGTTCCTGAAATGCGCAAGAATTTGGTCTCGACTTCACTTCTGGTCAAGAATGGTTTTAAATGTGTATTTGTGTCTGATAAGATTGTAGTTAGTAAAAATGATATGTTTGTAGGAAAGGGTTACCTCACTGAGGCCCTTTTCAAGCTAAGTGTAATGGCTGTTGATATCAATAAAAGTACTTCTTCTTCTTACTTGCTTGAGTCCAATAATTTGTGGCATGCGCGTTTAGGACATGTTAATTATAAAACATTGCGAAAAATAATTAACTTGGAAATATTGCCTAAGTTTGAAAGTAATAATATGAAGTGTCAAGTGTGTGTGGAATCTAAGTATGTTAAGCATCCGTATAAATCGATTGAAAGGAATTCAAATCCCTTAGACTTAATCCACACAGATATTTATGACATGAAGTCAACACCATCACGTGGTGGTAAAAGATACTTTATAACTTTCATTGATGATAGCACTCAATATTGCTATGTTTATCTGCTTAACAGCAAAGATGAGGCAATTAATGCATTCAAGCAATACAAGAATGAAGTTGAGACACAACTTGATAAGAAAATCAAAATGATCAGAAGTGATAGGGGCGGCGAATACGAATCTCCTTTTGAAGAAATATGTTTGGAATATGGAATTATTCATCAAACAACTGCCCCATACTCTCCACAATCCAATGGAATTGCGGAAAGAAAGAATAGAACATTAAAGGAGATGATGAATGTCTTGCTGATAAGTTCTAGTTTACCGCAGAACTTGTGGGGGGAAGCTATTTTAACGGCAAATCGAATACTCAATCGAATACCCCATAGCAAAACAAAGTCAATTCCATATGAGAAGTGGAAAGAAAGGAAACCCACCTTGAAATATTTCAAAGTGTGGGGGTGTTTGGCAAAAGTCCAAGTTCCTAAACCCAAAAGGGTTAAAATAGGACCAAAAATAATTGACTGTGTATTCATTGGATATGCAACCAATAGCAAGGCGTATCGATTTCTGGTTCACAAATCAGACAATCCTGGCATTCATGTAAATACGGTAATCGAATCAGACAATGCTGAATTTTTTGAAAATATTTACCCGTATAAGAATGAATGTGAGTCGTCTAGTGAAAAATCTAAACGACCTCGGGAAGAAGAAAAGGAAAGTACGCCTAATGAAGAAAGTGTAAGGCGCAGCAAACGTCAAAAGAAATCAACTTCCTTTGGTCCCGATTTCTTGACATTCTTAGTAGAGAATGAGCCTCAAACGTTTAAGGAAGCTATGTCTTCTTCGAAAGCACAATATTGGAAAGAGGCAATCAATAGTGAAATAGACTCCATATTGAATAATCATACGTGGGAATTAGTTAATCTTCCTCCAGGAAACAAACCATTGGGCTCTAAATGGATCTTCAAAAGGAAAATGAAAGATGATGGCACTATTGATAAATATAAGGCAAGACTAGTTGTCAAGGGGTTCAGACAACGAGAAGGTCTTGATTATTTTGACACATACTCGCCGGTAACAAGAATTACGTCAATTCGAGTATTGATAGAGTTAGCCGCCGTGTATGGTCTTCAAATTCATCAAATGGATGTGAAGACAGCCTTCTTAAATGGAGAATTGGAGGAAGAGATCTACATGGATCAACCCGAAGGGTTTGTAGTTCCAGGAAAAGAAAAGAAGGTATGTCGACTGGTTAAGTCACTTTATGAACTAAAACAAGCGCCCAAACAATGGCATGCGAAATTTGACCAAACAATGTTGGCAAATGGATTTAAGATCAATGAGTGTGATAAATGTGTTTACATAAAGAACACTCCAAATCACGTTGTCATTGTTTGCTTGTATGTTGATGATATGTTGATAATGAGTAAAGACATTTCCGACATAAATGCTACTAAGCGTATGCTTGCTAGCAAATTTGATATGAAAGACTTAGGAGTTGCAGATCTGATTTTAGGAATTAAAATTCACAGAACTCCCCAAGGTCTAGCTTTGTCTTAGACTCACTACATCAACATGGTATTGGAGAAATTCAAGTATCTAGACTTCAAAGTCGCAAAGACTCCAATTGATGTAAATCTTGCTCTTACAAAGAACAAAGGTCAAAGCAAGTCCCAAGTGGACTATGCTCGAGTGTTAGGAAGTTTGATGTACATAATGAATTGTACAAGACCTGATATAGCTTGCGACATAAGTAAACTGAGTCGATACACGAGTGATCCTGATCAAACTCATTGGATGGCGATGAAACGAGTGTTGGGTTATTTAAAATACACTCAAGAATATGCATTGCACTACAATAAATATCCTGCAGTGGTTGAAGGATATAATGATGCGAATTGGATCACCGAATCATCTGAAATAAAATCCACAAGTGGATATGTGTTCACCATTGGTGGAGGAGCAGTGTCTTGGAAATCTTCCAAACAGACGTGTATAGCTCGCTCTACAATGGAATCCGAGTTTATAGCTCTGGATAAGGCCGGTGAAGAAGCAGAATGGCTAAAGAATTTTCTAGAAGATATTCCTTTATGGCCAAATCCAGTTGCTCCTATATGTATACATTGTGACAGTCAATCGGTAATAGGACGAGCTGGAAATGTTATGTATAATGGAAAGTCTCGTCACATGCGACGAAGACACAATACCGTTAGACAGTTACTCTCTAGTGGAATTATCACAATTGACTATGTTAAGTCAAAAGATAATGTGTCGGATCCGCTAACAAAAGGCCTAACTAGAGAGGAGGTTGATAAATCATCAAAGGGAATGAGTTTAAGGCCAAGGACAAGTCATCACGGCGGTAACTCTACCTAGCATACTGGAGATCCCAAGAGCTAGGTTCAAAGAGATCAAACAAAGTCGTGACTGACGGTTCAACATTGTCAAACTAAACTCAACCTATTCTCATGATGTAGACAATGTTCAGAAAGCGAGGATAGAGCTTAAGATGTGAAGCTTTTAATGATTACCTAAGTTTGGCTGGTATGACCAAATAGTTTTGTCTATTGGACTTAACGTTTAGGAATCACCTATGTGAGTGTGAAGTGTAAGCCGCTTCAAGGAGAATATAACGTAAGGCCAATTCTCTACGCACTCATGAAACCAGGACGTGTTCATGGCTGAAACGAACAAAACAATGAGAACCAAGAATGGTTAAGGGTTAGTTGTGTGACATACATTGTCTAGGTATACATAAAAGCTCGACGGTTCAAAGATATCAAATCTACCGATTGACCGAGGATACCCGATGTATGTTCACTATGGAAAGTTCAAAGGGAAACCTACTTATCCAGATGCAATTGATTCTTATTTGTAGATCACACATGTTTTTTCTAAAATGAAATAGCCATTCCCCATTCATGTGGGGGATTGTTGGGTTTTGGTGAAAGATGAATGGAAAATGGTGGAACAAAATGGGAACAAAGGGAGATGAATAGTCACTTTATAGAAGGAAAAATAGTTTCTCCCTCATTGGTGGGAGAAAGAAATCATTTGTCCTTTATATTAAGAAGTACTCCTTTGAAGGGATAGTGAGCCAAGAAGAAACCAAGCCTCGCGCCGTCGTCGTCGTCTCTCGCTCGGCTCGGCTTCGTCTTTGGCTTTGGCTTTGGAAAATGATCGATCGAGAGACTATCTTTTTGGACAATTTTTTTTTTTAATCTAGAAAAATTTCGTCTGAAATTTTCCTCCAAATGCAATGTTCCAACAAAATGTTTTGCAACGTTTGTGACTGTTCAAGAAACAGTGCATCATTCCAGAACAATGCAACCATTTCAGAAACATGCAACATTCCAGAAATGATGCATCAGTTCCAGAACAAATGCAATGTTTCAGAAACAGTGCTTCGAAACAGTGCAACTTTTCAAAGCAGTGTATCTTTTTGAAACAGTGCGTAGTTGGCTATAAATACCTGTGTTTTCCTTCATCAGGTAGTCAGAATAATTTTTACAAGAAAAACAAAATTCTGTAAACTCTGTACTTCTAAAACAGTCAGTTAGTGTGTGTGAATACTCCGTTCTTGAGTTCGACGAAGTTCTACAATTTTCATTGCCAATATTGTAGAATAGTATTCTATTTTATCCTGGGAAGAATTAATCCATACCTCGGGCAATAGTGAGGGGATTAGATTCTTTAAGGAGACACAGTATAACTGTGGACTTAGAACAAAGAAAAAATCTGTGTGTTTAGTGTGTCAACATTCTGCAGAAAATTCAGAAAACAACAAAAACTTAGCGGGTCAAAGCTTGTGTAACATCTGAGGCGTTCTGGTCACATGAAAAATGCAATAACTTGGATATGAGGCTAATTGGAGAAAAAGGGAAGAAGCATGTACTGGAATGGAGCCTGCGAAGGAGAAAAGAATCAAGTCACAGGGGTGACCCACGGCAGGGACTCACGTACCGTGAGTCCACCCACGTGACGTGGGTGGCTTCCATGGATCAACTTCTGCGGCTGGCCAAAACGTCTGATTTCCAGAGCAGAGACCCACGTGGCGTGACTCCACTCACGTGACGTGAGTGGGTGCCGTGGATGAACTTTAGAGACTTCGAAATGTTGTCTGATTTCCAAGACACCCATCCACGTGGCGTGACTTGGTCCACGACACCAAGTCACGGCACCATGGAAATTTATCGACTATATCGTCCTGATTTGGTTCGGAAAGGATTAACCTATGTGCAAAAGAAAGCTAGTATATCGATTTGAGAGACATATTCTATTGTTTCCGAGTTCATAAGCATATTCTTGGTTTCGGACTCGAAAACCCTAGATTTGGGTGTACTACATATCTTAATGTGTTGGGCTAAATTAATATGGGGTTTATGGGGGTAATTGAAGCCCAAAAGGAAATAATAGTACTTGGGCCCAAAAGGGAGATGATTCATTCATAATGGACCAAGTCAACTTGGACCTTTTTGGTCAAAAGTTGTGGCTAAGGATAGATTTGAGAGAGGCAACCAAGAGGGGCTATATAAGGCTGAAAATCAGCTCTTATTCACCATTTTACACTTGCCAAAAATCAGATTTTCACAAAAATATCTTCTCCTCTTTCAAACCCTGAGAACCCTACTTTGCTTGAAGGATTTTTGCACAAAGCTTTCACTTGCAAGTCTTGGTAAGTATTTCCTCTTGTAGATTACTATATTATATGTACAAGAGGGTATGGATATCATGTTGGATATGTTTAAACGGTGTTGAGCAGTCCACTTTGTTTGTTATACTTAAACCGATAAAGGATTTATCTTCTATATTGGGTTGTGGGCTGTTTTGGTGTTGTTGGTGTTGTGAGGTAGTAAATTATATTGTGGTAAGGTGGAACTAAGTGATATGGTAGTAGGAAGGGAGGTGGAATGATAGACCATGTGTTGAAGATGTTGGATAGTTTAATTATCGCTTTGTGCATTTGTAATATTCTTGGTTTTTTAATGTGAATTCCATTATGTATTCATCTTGTAGACTAGCACTTGAAGGATAGGTGGAATTGTTGTAGTCACATAATTGGAGAGGTTAAGGTATGTAAGTTTACTCTTTCCGTAGCCTTTGGCGGCATCTCTTATGCTCATAGTTACCGACTTGTTCTCATTTCAACATGTCTCAAAGTATCTCATTTCTAGTTGTCATATGTTGTTATCCACATGTCTCTTAATCATTGACTGAAGGTCCAAAGCTTCCATAATGTTATGACTACTAAAAGAACTATCTCAAAGAAAGAAATGATGTAAAGAGAATCTGTGTATTCTTGGGTGGCATCCCAGAGGTGAAAGGAAAGCCTAGCATGGGTCGATCCCGATTTGTGTATGTATGAGGACCGCATCCCAGTGGTTAAAATACCTAGCATGGGTCATCCTCTTTTACCACTAATCAACTGGTCATTCAAAGAAGGATAAAGTAAAGTAATGAATGAGTAATGAATGTAATGTACATGGTTCCACACATTTAGAACGATAGTTTATCCATATTGATTATTCACTTGTTTTTGATTCCATTGAAGTACTTATGTGTCATGCAGTTTCTTATAGCCTTACATACTCAGTACATTCATCCATACTGACGTCCCTTGGGGGGACTTACCTTACTTGCTGCAGGCACAGGTGCTAGTAGACCTCCACAGTAGACTATGAGTCATCCGCAGGCTATTGGTGAGCTCCAGATTGGTTCGGGGCTTTCCGAGTCATTAGGTACATTTGTTTTGGTATTGTATAAAGGATGGTGTAAAGCGGGGCTTGTCCCTACTTTAGGTTGGTTATGTACATGTATCTATTAGAGGCTTTGTAGACGTACGTGGTGAGATGAGTGAAAGCATGCATGTCCATTTAGACTTGATAGCCCTAACAGCCAAGTTTCATATATATCATATGTTTTTCCATGACTTCCGCCATTAGCATCTTGTATCTATGTGTGATAGTGATGTTCATTTAGTGACATGCGTATGAATGTACATGAATGAAGATTGGTTCTCTCAGGCCTTAACGGCTTCGGGTGCCAGTCCGCCCCGTTGGAATTCGAGGCGTGACAGCTTGCTCTTCCACCCCACCTTATTTATACACCTAAGCAAAAGTAGTTTCGAACATGTCTACATTGACAACATCATGAAAAAAATAAGGATGAAACTTCCATACACAAAACATTTCAAACAAGTCAGCCACGCTATTCTGCTCTTTTTTTAACCCGTTATAGCGCATCGTTTAGACTATATACATACACAACAAGAAATTGGCTTTTACAAACCATTTCTTAAGGTTGTTCTATAATGTGCTAAAATGAAACTCCTCATTAGTGACGGAGCCACCTTATGCTAAGAAATGTCAATTGACACTCTTTCATCAAAAAACTACACTATTAATATAATTTCGTTAGATCATTTTGGCTTTTACAAACCATTTCTAAGGTTATTCCGTTATGTGCTAAAATGAAACTCCTCACTACTGGCAGAGCCACCTTATGCTAAGGAATGTCATTTGACACTCTTTTATCAGAAAATTACACTATTAATATAATTTAGTTAGGTCAAAATTTTAGTTTTATGTATATATATACTATAAGTTGACTCCCTCTATTTTTCACACATGTCTATTTTTTTTTATGTTTTGGCCCACCTTAGTAACATTCCTAACTCTATCACTGCTCCTTACAAAATAACAATCTACCTTCAAAACTGTCTTGCGTCAAAGATGAATCATGCTTGTGAAATAAGTTTGAATTTAAATCTACAACTTGATTTTGATCTTAACTATATTAAAAGCATACTACCTTCCAAGATAAGGGATAAAGTCCGTATACATACTTACACTGGGTATGTTGTTATATTAAAAGCATAGTACTAAACTTGGAGTTCATATATAACTATACCAAACAGCCATGCAACACATTAATACCAAATTAAAATTTCACAGCAAAGATAATTTGGTTAGGTTATTACATCAAAGTATAAAAGCCAATTCAAAATTATTGGATAAATTTATTACTTTGTCTTCAAACTAAATAATTAAGATTTTAATATATAGTCATAAATGTAGAGTTACAAATTTGAGTTTCCCTGCAATGGCATCTTGATTTTCTTCACTTTGTTGATAAATGCTATCACAGTTTCTGTGCTTTTAGCATCTGAATTATAAACACAGAAAAAGATATAAGAATTTAGTTCTTTTTTAAAAAAAAAAAAAGATTTACCAACAATAATTATAATCTTTCTACTACTTTTTTAAAAAATTGTTCTTTTCTACTACAATAAAGTTACGTGGTGTCTATTTATCTTTGATATACATTAGATTTTCATGAATTTGCCTTGGTATCATGTTCTTCCCTCTATTGTATATGGTTATCTTAATTTGGTGACGTAAAATTAAATACATTAAAAATTTCACAATCGATTATAATCGTGTAAAAACTATTTACACTATTAAGTGTACATATGTTAAAATCATAAAGGAAGCACAGATTGTAGGAGTGACAAAATCAACCTATAAAATCATGACCCATTCAATCTACTTAGTCTTGGGCAAGTTAATGATCCGCTTAACGTACTAACTAATCCATTTTGACTCATTTGATTCGGTCCATTTTAAACTTGTGCTGAAATGCAAGTTAAAGGGTAAAAAATCTAAATATACATCCTTAGATAGTATATTGCAAGTCATAGCAATACTTCTTAGATTGCAACTAATAGCAACTTTTAATAAAACAAAAAAGAAAAAAATAAATTAAAAGCAAATTTAAAACAGAAAAATAAAGGAAAAACAATTTTCGATTTTTGTTAAAAAAATATACCCTTTAAAAAAGATATCAGTTACTAAAGAATCTCACTTCCACCTAATATCCCCCAAGCGTTTTTTTCTTTATTTCAATCTTCTTTCTCTCAAAAAAGTGTTTTTCCTTTTTCAACCAGAAGGTTGTGTCTTCTTCTTCTTCTTCTTAATTCAGCAACAAATCAACAACATATACTAATTTTAACACAAAATCTCTCAATTACGAGTGGTGATTAAAGCAGAGAATTTGATTAAAATACTGACTACTGTATTTTAATTGAATTTGTGGTTATTCGTAGGGAAAAAAATTGAAAACGACAGTTCAATTGTGTGAAAATATGAACATGTATTTTATTTATTTTCAATGAATACATACTTTTATGTTTTTTGTTATGAAACAAGAAAACATACGATTAATTGAAATACTTAAATTAGGATAATAAACATAATACAAATTATTTTTATACATGATGAAAATATTTTCTAATTGTTCATGTAACAATCAGAATCATTTTTTTTTTTTTAAGTTTATACTAGTGTTTATTTTTCAATTTTTAGATAACTTAATTCATAACTTCATATTTCTTTCAATTACTTAATTCTGAAATGTTGTAAATCAATAATTCTTTATAATTTCAACAGGAAGACCTAAATATTGTGATGTTGAAGAGATTATGTATGATTCAAATACAAAGTTTAATGGATTGGTCAAGAGATTTAAATGTATGAATTGTGTATAAATTGGTATGCATGGTTACGTTTTTAATATGTCTTTCTTTTTGTGTGTTTAAGGTGAGTAATATCTAATAAATCTTCTTAAAAGATGAACTAATCTACAAACATTCACTACACATACAGTATTCATACATTAATCATACAAATTTTATACAACAATAATTTTTCATTATAGGTAAAGAAAGTTCAATAAATTAACAACTATTTATCATCATTGAAAATAATAAAAAGAAACTCAAAATACAAAGTATCACGTTATATTAAAAAAAAAAAAAAAAAAAAAGAAATACGCCCGTTTTTATATAAATTTCAGACCCCAAAAATAAAAGCATAACAAACTAGTTAGACGATATCATATCTCATACACAATCAATACACTAATCTTGTTTGTTTTTAAACTGATATAGAAAAAAAATTAAGTAAAACAATTTATATACACCCATTTCATACTTATAAAAAAAAAAAAATTAATAAATTCAAATACAAATGTATATTACTTGAGAAAGTAAATAATTGTAATTTTTTCTCAAAAGATAAGAAACGAATATTTAAGTAATGATAAGTGTAAATCCCTGAATTTAAGCATTGGATAAATATAACATAGTTAATGAGGAGAGAGGAAAGATATATACACAAAAGATTAGGAGGGATTTTAATTAATATATATATATATATATATACTAAATAAATTAAAAAAATGAAAATTCAATAAATCTTTTAAAATCTGCTACAACTTGCAATTATACAAAAGTATTGCTACAACTTGCAATAAACAATCTAAAAAGTATATACAAGATAATTTCCTCCAATTTAAATTGATCAATGAAAAACTTTTTCTAAATATTTTTAATAAGACTTTTTTTATTTGATATATTATATATAGTTATAATATAAAGAAAAAAAGTTTTATAAGGTACTTAAAAAAATTATAAAAAAATAAATAAAGAATTTAAAACTTAGTCAGAATTAAGCAGTATCGATGGAAATGAAGTTATCTAACGTGACACATTAGCTGATGAGTTATGACTTGATTTTTAGCCTAACCTATTATTTTAGCCCAAGAAACTTTTGTGCGAGTCATTGACTTCCCATTTATTTACTCAATATATTTCAATAACCCACTCAAATTCAATCCAGCCACCCGTTTGACACCCCTAATACCTCGCATAAAATTGATGGAAAATGTAAAAAAATTCCAATATTATTTTTTTATGTTGTTGGTGTTGTAAAACTAATAAGTGTGGATGTCCACTACTCTAGAAATTTACTCCCACTACTTTTCTCCATTATGAAGATAACCTCCACCATTCATCACCATTATTATTGTAACCTTACACCTCCATAACCTCCTCCATTATGTTCATGGTTAATGTCATGTTTATGACAACCTTTTGTATGCCTCTATGTAACACTATAAATAGAGGCATAAGGGTTCATATTGTATAGACTTGTATACTTTGATATTTGAAAGAATAAGAAATTTCTCCTCTCTTCATCTCTCATTTCTTGTCTTATATTGCTTTATTATTTAACACGTTATCAGCACGACACTCTCATCAAGATCCGAAGTGATTTATGGAAGTTTTAATCATATGACATATTTGGGAACAGATATGATAACAGAGCCATGGATCATGTATGTTATTATTTGAGGATAATAAAAATAAGTTAATAATTTAGTAGTCAAATGATGTTTGAGCAAAATCCTCTAAGATTTCAACATCTGTTTTATTTTTGCTTTTCTTTATATATTGTTCTTTGTTACTAATATATTTTGTACAGACTTGCTGGATTTTTCATGGTAGAGACATTTCTATCTTGACAGTTTATTTTGTCACTTTAGTACATCAAAGCCATAACCACTAAAGGTGGTATTATTAGGCTCGAGGGTGAATCTCAGGACACTTTGGTCTATTATGTCAATTGATTGAGGGTAAGACGGTGGATTTAAGTCTCATTGCACCAAGAGAATAAGACTTCGGGTCAGTAGTCCCGATGCACCATGATGATAAGGTATTGAGTTTGAGTCCCATAAATTATGGACTAAAAGCCATTATATTGGTAAGGTGTTACGTTCAAGTCCCAATGAACTATATTGATGACACAATAATGACTAAAGCAAAATAATATGTTTTTTAGAAAAGTCATGAAATCCGCCACATTGATTTGCTCCATTCTTTGATGCGAATGTGGTAGCAGTATATAATATGTCTGAAAGAAGACAAGTTGTTGAACATATAAATATGGGCATGGAAGGATAAAATAATAATGTCATCATTGTGGTAATAATAAAAGGAAGAACATTGTGGGTTCTCAATATAGTCCTTCAAAAGTGAAGGTAATTTTTGACATCAATTTGGTATAAAAAGATCATTGGGCACACGATTATTGTTCGACCTAATTTGATAAGTTTTATAAATTCTCCATCAAAATAAAAAAAATATAAAGTGATGGTACACTTGATCTTTCAAAGTGATGTTGAGATTGGTCATATAAATATGACAAATGTTTGGGCATGAAAATGAGCTTATAAAATAAATTATGAAGCACAAATGATTATAGTCCATTTCTCGAAGAGAATGTGACTTGTGATAAACATTGTAAATG
The DNA here is from genome assembly GCA_031232105.1 of Capsicum rhomboideum. Lineage (NCBI taxonomy): Eukaryota > Viridiplantae > Streptophyta > Magnoliopsida > Solanales > Solanaceae > Capsicum > Capsicum rhomboideum. The sequence continues at coordinate 159,340,531 of CP124714.1, forward strand.
CTAGACCATTCTTAAAAATGAATGTGTCAATATGTGATAAATATTGTGAATAAGAATGTGATCATGGGTTGGATAAATACCACAACTCACCTCTACGGGAGGGCTGAGTCTTTGATTATCAAACGATTAAAAAAAAAAAAAGTCTTGTCAAATATGGTATGATATGTTTTATTATGAACTATCGAAGGACAAAAGAAAGAAATAACTCTTTCATATAAAGGTTATAACTATGACAAAAAAAAGAATGAATGATATTGTGTGACTGCACAAATTTGTCATTGGTTGTGTACCTATGGTACGTCAAATATTTTGCAAGGTCTTGCTTATAAGAATTTTGACCATAATGAAAATAGTTTTCTCCCTAAAAGGAGATGTTCACCATGCAAAATGGTGTTATGGAAAATGTGGTAGTACACAAGTATTTAATTGTTGGGAAAAAGCTAATGTATTACTATACGGAGGAATGAAATTGTTCATGATATAAAAATTGTAGTAAGTCTCAAAAGAAACTTTTTAAGTTTCAAAGGAATTGACAAGAATAAATTATTATAATATTGAGACTGTAAAATATGAAAAGATTTTATATCTTCATATTACTACAATCGAAGCAGGTTATTAATAGTTATGTGAAAGGGTACCCGTCTTTTCCTCTTGTTTGTAGTCTAAAAATATAGGCATGGTGATGGAATCACATGCGCGATAGTAAACTAAAAAATTACAGAAAATACATAAGTTGGCATATGACCGGTAGACCATCTCGGTTCAAATGTGGTGCAAAAATAATTAAGGATTCATGTGGTTATACATTGTAGAAATAAAAGATTCTTCAAAAATTCTCTTATGTTGCTTGTTCTCACGATAAAATATTACAATGAATAAGATTGGAGTTACATCCCCTGAATTTTTGGAACATACAGCAAGGTGAACATGGGCCTGTTCACCTGCCATGTGGACCGTTTACTATTATATGATTTAATAGATGCATCTATGGTCGGTCACATGTGCTTTGTTATCAAATTGCAATTTGATTTTTGCAAGGTTGTTTGCTCAAAATTGTCAAATTAAGAGCATGGTTCCAAACTATAAGACTATAAAAGTTGATAATGCTAGTTGGTTTAGCAGAAATTGTATGCCTCCAATCATAGCTGAACCATTGATTATGAGAACAAATCTTCCAAAAAGAAAATTTGGTATGAGACATATTTTGTTAACATGTAGCAACACTTGTATGCATCAAGCCAACAAGGTTCCCCTATGTTGTTGGTTCAGGGTCAGGAACCAAATAAATCCATCTAAAAATTTGAATGTGCAGCATCTGAATTAATTACTCCACCACGCACAAAGATGGATCCCCAAATAAGGTTGGGGTGAATGCTAGATTTTCTAACATTAGGGGGAGATATGATTAATAGCTGAAATATATGGAATGAATTATATAGATCCTCGTAAAACAAATAAACTTGAAATTCAAAAGATAATTCATGATTTGCAAAATATTGCAAGATCATTGCCAGATGCATTTGCTGACCCTATGCTATAATTCAGCTGTAAATGCTCCAATGAAAAGTCCTCAAAGGACGGAGTCTATGGCATGTCCGAAACGTGATAGACCAATTGATTCCAAATGTAAAACTCCTTAAATAAGGAGAGGAGCAAATGATCAAGATGGTTTTGATAATGAGACAAGTGCTTTAGAAGAGCACCATGACATAACACTTCATAAAACCTTGACAAAGGTTCAGGTACCTGAAAATGATGAAATAAAGAGATCTCGATAAGTTATGTCGTTTTGGAACCGATATTAAATAACCGGCGATGGTATTTTTGGTATAATGTAAAGCTCAACATTATAAAAGGTGACGAGGATCTTGAATTCAAATCTGTCAAACAGTGAGGATAGATAAATGATTGGTCAAATAAAATACGTAATTTCAAGTCTATTTTATTTCACTTAAAAAGTGATGTTTTGAAACTAGTCCATAGACTAAGGTATAATGTCAGTGGGATACAAATAGGTGATTGTGCGAAAAGTAAAATAGTAAGATATAAAGTACGACTTGTGCCTTGAGGCATAAAGGTTATTCGCAAAAGTCTTGGCATTATTGTTTGGAGATGTGTTCTCCTGTGGTGGATGTAATAAGGTTTATTTAAATCTGGCAATGAATGAAAAAAAATTTGAATGCGTATAATGAATAACTGTCATGTCTAGCTAGACAGTAAAGTTTATACAAAAACTAGCTAGACGGTAAATGGTATATGAAAATCCTTGAAGGATTTAAAAATGTTAAAAGCGATTCCATTGAATAGTACCCCAATGGTTGTAATATCGCTTAACATAAAGAAATATCTATTTCGATCTCATGAAAATGGTTAGAAAGTACCATGTATTTGTGCAATTGATGCACTTATATATCCTATTATTTCTATACATGAGAAAATAATTTTTATTAATGTGTAGGAAAGACATAATTTCACTTTTATGTGAATATGCATGAAATCAAATGTTCTTGATATGGATTTATTATTTCTAACAAATAGTGTCAAAGGATTGTTGGTTATGCAAATGCAGGAAGATTATGTGATCTACGGTCAATTTTAGTATCATGCAAATGAAAGTATCCACAACTTGGTTGTTGCTATGAGCAAGTTCAATGTGTAAGTGGCTTGCGACGATGAGGTCACGAATAAAGTCATTGTCAAGAATGTATTTGACTGAGTTCAAAAGCTTAACATATCAAAGAAATAAGAAAATGATATATCAGGATGAGTTCAAGAATGCAACATCTTCATGAATGTGATTTGATCATAAAGACACTGTCAATATCAACATGTGAAAGCTGACATATTAGATTGGGATGTGTCATCTTTAGAATTGAAATGATGTTTGCATCAGGGGGAGTAAAATACTCACTGCACTCTTTTTCCCTTGGCCTAGGTTTGGTCCCAATGGGTTTTCCTGGCAAGGTTTTTAACGAGGCATCTAACAACGCGTATTATAAGATATGTGTACTCTTTTTCCTTCACTAGGAATTTTTTTCCCACGTCGTTTTTTTTTCTAGTAAGGTTTTAACGAGACACATCATCTATGGACATCCAAGGGGGAGTGTTGTAAAACTAATAAGTGTGGATGTCCACTACTCTAGAAATTTACTCCCACTACTTTTCTCCATTATGAAGATAACCTCCACCATTCATCACCATTATTATTGTAACCTTACACCTCCATAACCTCCTCCATTATGTTCATGGTTAATGTCATGTTTATGACAACCTTTTGTATGCCTCTATGTAACACTATAAATAGAGGCATAAGGGTTCATATTGTATAGACTTGTATACTTTGATATTTGAAAGAATAAGAAATTTCTCCTCTCTTCATCTCTCATTTCTTATCTTATATTGCTTTATTATTTAACAGTTGGGAATTTAATAAAGTACGTACCTAGGTTTGGTACTTTGTGGCCCTCTGGGTGATGAATCACAACAGGATTCACGAAGCACTTCACAAGTTCTTCTTCATATGGTTTTTGGAATTCCTTCTCACCTATAAAACACATAAAACAACGAAGGTGCACATATTTCAAATTACTTAAAAGCTCATGAAAGTGAATTTATTAACATAATATAGTAAAGTTGTAGTTGAATTTTTTTTGTAATAATATAATCGTCTATATGGTGTCAGAACCTCTTTATGATTTTTTTCAATATCTTCCTCCCTTAAATGTTAGAGTGGGTGAAAGTCCCATATTTGTTGGAGAATGGAGTGGCGATCTGATTATATAAACTTGAGCAATCCTTCCCCCATGAGCTAGTTTTTGGAGTTGAGTTAGGCCCAAGTGTCATATCTTTACATGGTATTAGAGTCAGATTCATTCTTGTTTGGGCTCTCGATCCACGCATCAGTTGGGCCCTGGGCGTGAAAGGGGTGTTAGAGTGAGTGAAAATCCACATTGGCTGTCTGCTTTATGGACTTAGGTAATTCTTCTATCAATGAACTAATTTTTGAAGTTGAGTTAGATTAGGTGTCATATCTTTACATTAAATAAATTGTTGTGTCAAATCAATAATATTTACTTCATTAAATAATATTTTATTTTTCACCAGGTAAATTATTCTTCTATTTTTCAATAAAATTTACTCAATAATATTTATTCGGTAATTAAATTTTTTTTTACCAAATAAAAGATATTATTTGAGGAATAAGGGGATGAAAAAATGGATGCAACTAAAAGAATTTTTTACTTGATATATCAAATATATGTCCAAATTTTCTACCTCTAAGTGTATATATTGATTATACGTGAAGTAAAATCAGCAACAACTACAAGCTACTATGATTCCGCGAATATAATTCATTTTTAATTGGCTGGCTAAAAATATTAAGATCCTATTGTTAAAATGGACATAGAAAATACCTATGAAGTGCAGAGATGGACACTCAATTGGAGATGCATATGCATTAAGAGCAAGATTTGGGCAACCAAATTCAAGCGCGGATCCAAATTTGGCCCCAGATATTATGATCACAAATTTATTTTTAAGACTTTGGTCAGAGCCACCCTTTCCCTTTGCATTCCAGGCAGTGATGCAGTTAAAATTACTCCCTAAATAGAGGATAAAAATCACATGAAGTAATATAGAATGAAAAATTTTATTAACTTAATTATATAAGTATTCAACAAAGGAATAATATATACTTACCTGAGAGAAACCTAGAACACCATCAAATGGTCCATACTTCTCCATGTTAGCTTCAACATATTGAACACATTCTTCAAAATTGTCAATTTCTTTGAAGTCCTACAAGATAATATATGTTGTAATACTGAAAACATATAGTCATTTATCATAAATATGCATTTATTCATAAAAACGTATATTGAATATTGATAGTATATGCTTCCTCTGTTTCTTTTTAGTTGTCATGTTTCGTTTTTTGAAAGTCAATTTGACTAAGTTTTAAAGTAAATTAGATTAAATTAATTTGATATTTTTAAATTAAAATGTAAATATTCAAAAACCATACGCAAAATGCTATAAATTGTTATTTTTTTCATATTAATATGATGAAAAATTATATTTTAAATAATTGGTCGAAATTTATATTGTTTGACTCTTAAAAAACTATGAGAACTAAAAGAAATGAAAAAAGTGTATAGATTTATAGCTAGAAATTTGGCCATACAAGTAATTAATGAGTTTTATAGTATAAATTAGACAGGGGCATATCCAATGAATAAAGATAGGGGAAGCATCCCTTTTTAATCTCATTATGACTTGGTCGTTCGAAAGAGCAATTAATTCGATCAAACTAATAGTAGATTAAAATCAAGTGAAAAGGTTAGATATAACGAATGCATGCTAAGTCAAGAAAAGGACTTCCTTACTCTTCATGTAAAAATAATCAAGTTCTCTTTTTTAAGATTTCTAATTTGAAATCTTCTCAAGTCCTCGACATTTGTGAATTCAGAATTTAGAGTCTGAAATTGAAGTGTGCCATATAAAGTATATAGTTAATTCAATTTTATTAAATATATCTCTCTATAGACACAATTTTAGAATTTAAAATTTATGGGTCCGAATTTGTAATTCGATAAGCTCCATCAAATTTACAGATTTTAAAATCTATTATTTGTTCATATTTAATAAAAATTTTAACACATAACTTATTCATAGACATGCTCCTATCTCTCTACATATATATTTGATGTCGAACTCCATATTTTACAAAGTTCGTGAATCTGCCACCATCTCACAATACCGATGGTCCCTAAAAAAATAATTGCATGCAATTGCCCTTATGAGACACTTATATGTAATATGTGAGTTCGTGTGACTATGAACCTTAAAAAGCCAAAATCAAATCGAATCAAACCAATAAATATATACATTCTTAAAATATTATATGTATATCTATCTTTTTCATAATTTTGGGTCATTTTAAGTCTAACACTTATTCAAATAATAATTAGAATAAAACATTTCCTCCCTAGGCCATTTAAGTTTAAGCCTTTAAGGTTAAATTTTTTTTCTAAAAGGTGAAATAAAATTGAATAAAAGAAGACATATAGAAAAAAGGTAAAAACCTAGAAAATTTTTCAAACTATTCAGCTTCATCAACAGAACTACAAAAATCAAACCGAACCGATAAAATCGATAGAACCGACAGAACCGAAACTGATAAAATTTATTCTATAGTGATTTGGTTTGGTGTAAATATTAAAAAAAAAACCGCCTCTATTGGTTGGGTTAGGTTTTATACAAAAACCGACTCAAACCGGACCATAAACACTCCTAGAAGAAGCAATAAAGAAGAATAATAGTAGTTAATTATAAGAATGAGAGATGAACCTTGAAACAAATAACTATTCCCACTACACGTATTAGGAACCTGGTTCCAAGAATTGCAGTAAACAACAAACAGTAAAGTAAAGTGCAACACAAATTTTACTGTGGAAAACCCCTTGCTCAAGGGAGTAAAAAACCACGACCTACACTGTGTAGGATTTTACCACCAATATCCACTAACTTCAAAAGAGCTTTGTTCAAGATTACAACCCCGCAATCCTAGAACCTAACTCTTAACCCACAACTCAACAATTTACTACAATTGTTCAACCCACTACACGAGCACTCCAAGAAGCCAAACCCGCTTCTTGTTACAATACCTCACAAACAAGAAGTCAAACCCGCTTCTTGTTTCTCACACTCACAACTAAACAAGGTTCAATAATAGAAAAGATTACAACTCAGAATCTATCCTATTACAAACTTGAAACTCATCAATTTACTCCAACTGATGAACTCAACAAAGACTAATAACTCTAGCCTTCAATTGCCTAAACTTCAACATTCAGCAGTGCAAACTCGAAGACAAACTGTGAACCAGGTTTCTGTTTTTGCCGTGACAGAGTTCTGCAGCAGTAAATCAGGTTTCTGTTTTGCTGTCACAAAGTCCTGCAGTTTTTGCTCTAATTGCTATTGCTCTCAAGATGATAAATTTCGTGAATATGCAATAGGTGCGGCTGTCAATGGTCTTCATGCCATATATATACTAGAGATTCACCATGCCCTAGAATATCACGCACTAGGGATTTTTCTCCAACTAGAACTTGGTTTCCCATAGGAATTATGTGATTCCTTTCCTTATAAGGAGATTGCATCATATAAGGAAACTTTGAATCCTTCTTATTTCTTTCCTTCTTTGCTCCTTTATTTCTTTCCTTCTTTGCTCTTTATTTCTTTCCTTCTTTGCTCCTTTATTTCGTGGCTTCAATCTTCCATATTTGTACTTGATGTCCTTGTGCATTCACATCAACTATTCTGGAACCTGGTTCACAAATACAGCATACAAAAGATAACAAGCAGTGAACCAGGTTCTTGTTTGTCAAGCATCAAAACTATAAATATGTTCTCCTACTTTCCAATAATTTCCCCCTTTTTGATGATGACAAACAATGCATCATATATTCCTTGTCCACACCATATAACTTCCCCCTTTTGGCATCATTGAAAATCAACCACCAAAGAACGTAATGAACAGACAATGAGTGCAATATCATTTTAACTCATGGCCACTCGGGCAACACTATTCAGTACACAATTGCTGACAATAAGATAAGTCAATCTGAGGATACTAGCCATCTTGCACACACAACAAAGAAATGCAGAGAAGGAACACAATGAAGCAGACATGTACCAATTTAAGCCCTTAAGACCCCAATCAAAAACATATCATATCATGAGTATGAGAAAAACACAAGCACAACAAAGAAGTCGGTCAAAGGAGCTAAAGGACATATACTGGGAAAAGGATTACTAAGGCTGAGAAAGAGAAGGTGGGATGTGTTTTTTTTTTTTTTTTTTTTTTTTATACCATTGTGCACTTGCAAGATGTAGGTTCAACAATTGAGTAATGAAACCTAATTTTTTATTTTATTTTTTCAGAACCTGGTTCAGATACACAAAAATCTTACTCTTTCGGGTTATTTTCATCAAATAACTTCTTCTTGATGACTTTAAAACCCAATTAAGGAAGAATAGATATGGTTAAAGGACTCATCAAACTTAGTGCAACAATGATGGATTTCGTAACAATAAGGGAACTGATAGTAGTTTGTTCCTAAGAAAGTTGTTCCCCTCAACAAATGGTTAGTTGCATTTGGGAAGGTGAGGTTACAATTTGGGATTTGTGAACCTGGTTCAGATGTTGGAGGTGGTTAAGACAATGGAGACACTGAAAAAGTGGGGCTAGGTTCCCCCTGAATTGTAGCTTGGGTGATTTTAAGACCGAGGCCTCCTTTATCAACGTAACTTGGGATTGAAGGATGCTCGATAAAAATAATGGAATCTTGGTTCTTTTCTTGGAAGTTTTTTTTTTTTTTTTTTTAAAGGATGGATCAGGTTCACAAGTGCTTGAGTTTTACACATACCCAAGAAATACATGCATTGAAAGGGATGGTACATACCTGATTGTAAATAAGGAACCAAGTTCCCATTTTGTGAGTTCCTCCTCGATTTCTTGATGTAGTTAATAAGAAAGTAGAGGTAATATCCGCAGACCTTTTAGCCATTGTCAGAGATGTGTCTGAGGTGTGTACCCCCTTTTTTTTATTTATTATTATGTTCACCATGCATATTCTTAGCAATTGTTCCCCCTATCTCATGTACCTCCTCACTGGTATGAGGATCATCACCGATACTATGAGTTTGATCATTTTCTAGAACTGCTTGGGAACCAGGTTCTGCAAGAGTTGAACATTCGTAATCCTTATCATCATCTCTAGCAATATCAAATCCTTCCTTCTCAACCTGCTCTTCAAGATCAGGGTTATCAAGATTTCCATCCACAAGACCAATCTTTTCATCAGTTTTCCACAGATCCTTCAAGTGTCTATTACAGTTATATTTGAATCAAGTACCATATTGGATGAACCAGGTTCCTGCTTCATAGTTTCTTTGTTGCTGTAAGTGGAACTTCAATATTGAAGCTTTAACTTTCTGACATTCTCGCTATTTTTGATCACTTTGAGCATTGCTTTGCTGAATTTTGTGTTGGGCAACTCATGAGCCAGGTCCTTCATAACTTTTTATTTAGGAACCAGGTTTCCAAAATGATTTTATTTCAAGACATTCAGCCAATGTAAACAACACATTGTTTCCTTTGTCATGTATTTGAAAGACGCTCAGCAAATTATGTGTCAACCTTTTGTGTCTCTTTCCAAAGGCTACATAGCCACCTTGGAAATATGTGAGTGAGAGGAAATTTTCTGGCATTTCTATCATGTGTCTGGAGCATGCATTATTCAGATACCATGATTTTTGTCTTCCTCTCACCTTCACCTGAAACACTTGTCAAAGATTAGCTTTGGGCACCCAGATTAACTTGGGCCCCTTCTTGTGAGTAAAAGGATGAATGAGATCTCTTCTAGCCCAAAAAGGCAAATAAGATGACTGCCCTTTTTGAGCATTTGTATGGTAAGGACCTGATCTCTTCTTAACAAAAATAGAATGATTCATCTGATGAGAACCAGGTCTCTGTTTGACAAAATTGCTGTTTTTATGATTTGCCCAGATTTGACCTTGACATTATTTTCTAAGATGACCTTCCTTTCCACAGTGAGTACACAATTTTAATCCAGCAGGATTACCTTGTAAGGACTTGTGTTCTTCAAGTTTAAAACCAATCCCATGTTTAGTGGTGGTTTGACAATCTTGAATTTGAGTTAACAGTGTTGAGGACCTGGTCCACTTTCTGTTGTGTTCTAACTCATCTTTAGTCCTTGCAAGATTTTCTTGCAGCAACCTATTCTTTTCAGTAATCTCTTGAAGATTTACAGTCAATTTCTTGATGTCATCTTCCAAAGATTGTTGGAGAGTGGTCGCTTGACTTTTTCCTTTAGAAGAAAATTCCTTTAAAGAGTTTTTCAAAGAACAGTTTTCTTCATCAAGAGTTTGAAAGTCCATTCTTAAAGATGCATAATCACTCATAAGTTGATTCTTGTCCGAACAAGCAGAATAATAGGCATCAATAAGAATAGAAGATAAATTTTCAAGTTTTTTCTTGGAAAAGCTTTTGAGTTCAGGTTTAAGATTAAGAAAACATACCTTAGATTCTCCTTGTTTATCATCATTGTCTGAGTCTGAACTTGCCATGTGTGAAAGTATGGCCTCATTGGAATTTTCTTCCTGTTGTTCATTATCTGAATCAGTAATTGCAACAAGTGCCAGAGTGTCCTCATCATCAGATTCCACCATAGCTAATAGTGATCGATTTTGTTGTTCCTCATCATCAAATCTATCAGAGGAGTTTTTCATTTTAGCACAGGCCCTTTTTACAGCACGATCAACTTCATGTCGAGTCATCATCCTGTGCGAAGGGAGAACCAGGTCCTTCTTTTGTTCCTTATATTTTTCTGGATTATTTTTCTTGTGCTCCACAATCCATAAAGGACAAAATTTGATGAAGTAGTCAGGACTGCCACACTTGTGACACACTTGATCATCGTTTTCCCTATCATAGTTTTTTGGAACCTGGTTTTTGTTTTGTGAATTCTGGATCTTCCTAATCATCTTCTGAAGTTTTCTAGTCATGAGTGCCAAATTTTCAGCTTCAAAGTCTACCTTTTCAGTAACTTTCAGAACCAGATTATTTTCCTTTTCGACACCAGTAATTTCACGCTCCTGATTTTTCTTAAGCTCATAGGTTGTCAGGTTTCCAATGAGCTCATCCATGGTTAAGGTGTCCAAATTACGAGCCTCAGATATAGCTTCGACCTTACTTTCCCATGATTTTGGTAACACACTGAGAAGCTTTCGGATTGCCTTCCCGCTGGGAACAACTTCACCAAGTGAGTAAATCTCATTTAGAATTGCTGTGAACCTGGTATGCATCTGCTGAATGGTCTCTCCCTCCTTCATCCTGAATAATTCATATTTCCTGTTTAGTACATCAATCTTGGACTTCTTCACTTGACTGGTACCTTCATGAGCTGTTTGCAAGGTGTCCCAAATTTCCTTCGCAGTGGAACAAGAAGATATCATATTGTACTCATCGGGACCAATGCCACAGATTAGGATTTTTTTGGCCTTCGCATTGTTTTGAACATTGATCTTGTCATTATCATCTAGTTCCAATCTCCCTTTAGGGAACCGTGTCTTTCCATCTTCACCAAGTTCAGTAGGGATTGTTGGTCCATCCAATACAATGTTCCAGAGATCATGATTCTCTCCAATGATGAAATCCATCATCCTGTTCTTCCACCACCCATAATATTGTCCGTTGAAGAGGGGTGGTCTAATTTGCGAAGCACCTTCCTGAGATGTTGGTGGGGCAGCCATCTGATCCTTTTCAAGGTGTTAACCTTTAATTGAAAAGACCCGCTCTGATACCAATTGAAACAAATAACTATTCCCACTACACGTATTAGGAACCTGGTTCCAAGAATTGCAGTAAACAACAAACAGTAAAGTAAAGTGCAACACAAATTTTACCGTGGAAAACCCTTTGCTCAAGGGAGTAAAAAACCACGACCTACACTGTGTAGGATTTTACCACCAATATCCACTAACTTCAAAAGAGCTTTGTTCAAGATTACAACCCCGCAATCCTAGAACCTAACTCTTAACCCACAACTCAACAATTTACTACAATTGTTCAACCCACTACACGAGCACTCCAAGAAGCCAAACCCGCTTCTTGTTACAACACCTCACAAACAAGAAGTCAAACCCGCTTCTTGTTTCTCACACTCACAACTAAACAAGGTTTAATAATAGAAAAGATTACAACTCAGAATCTATCCTATTACAAACTTGAAACTCATCAATTTACTCCAACTGATGAACTCAACAAAGACTAATAACTCTAGCCTTCAATTGCCTAAACTTCAACATTCAGCAGTGCAAACTCGAAGACAAACTGTGAACCAGGTTTCTGTTTTTGCCGTGACAGAGTTCTGCAGCAGTAAATCAGGTTTCTGTTTTGCTGTCACAAAGTCCTGCAGTTTTTGCTCCAATTGCTATTGCTCTCAAGATGATAAATTTCGTGAATATGCAATAGGTGCGGCTCTCAATGGTCTTCATGCCATATATATACTAGAGATTCACCATGCCCTAGAATATCATGCACTAGGGATTTTTCTCCAACTAGAACTTGGTTTCCCATAGGAATTATGTGATTCCTTTCCTTATAAGGAGATTGCATCATATAAGGAAACTTTGAATCCTTCTTATTTCTTTCCTTCTTTGCTCCTTTATTTCTTTCCTTCTTTGCTCTTTATTTCTTTCCTTCTTTGCTCCTTTATTTCGTGGCTTCAATCTTCCATATTTGTACTTGATGTCCTTGTGCATTCACATCAACTATTCTGGAACCTGGTTCACAAATACAGCATACAAAAGATAACAAGCAGTGAACCAGGTTCTTGTTTGTCAAGCATCAAAACTATAAATATGTTCCACTACTTTCCAATAAACCTTTTTAACTGTGTACCATTCATAGTAGGGTGGATGAAAAAAATCATGAACATCCTTTTTATCTTGAAGTAAAAAAGGTCCATTCAAGAACACCAAATCTAGCTTCTCAAGTACAATTTCTGGCCAACCAAGAGCCAATTATTTCTTCAATATTTCAGCACTACTTGCATGGCCATGGAGGCATAGAACCCTTGGCTTTTTCTCATATTGGTAGTTTTCCATGTATAGAATTAATTATTAAAAAGAAAGAGAATAGTTGGAGCTTTCTTAAGCAAGTTATATCTTTGGAGCTGAATGTATCTGAGGGAAGTTGGCCATCATGTATTTATTATTTATTTTAGTCCATTAAAGAAAAATATATTTTTAAAATTTGAAAACAGTTTCACTTAATTTTTTAAATTTTATTCTTAAGGTGTGTTTGGTTTGAAAAAAGAATTTTTTTTTGAAAAATAAATGATTTTTTTACTTTTTGTTATCTGATCGGTAAGTAAGTGAAAAGATATTGTCCCAAAAGCATTTATATGTAATCTAGAAAAATATCATGGGGATATGATGGGTGTGGTATGGAGAGTAGGGGTCAAGGGATGATGGTCAGTGGCGGAGTCAGAATTTTCATTAAAGGGTGTCAAAATTTTAAAAAAGAGACAATAAATTTGGAATACCATTATGAAACGTGTTTTTCCTACTATACCTGTAGACACGTGATTTTTGACCCTCCCCGAGCTTTAACCTATTTTTGCATTAAATATTTATTTTTACGTCTAATTATTATTTTAGCTTTTATCTCATTTTTATAGATTTTATTTGTAAAAAGATTTCAATAAATGAGTCACATTTTAGGATAAGTTTTGCTTTTACTTGTCAAAAGAAAAGAAAATTTTCAAAAAATATATATTTATTTTATTTTTTATAATAAATAATCTAGTGGTTTAAATATTTTTCATCAATATTTTAGGACTAGCTATTTAACTTTTCTATATTTTATTTAATTAGCTAATACTACTTTAATTATTTATTTAGTTTTATAAATTAATTTAAAAAAAAAATAAAAAAAAATAAAATCTAAAACTACCTGCACGCCCCACCCCATTTCCCCACTAACCTAAAACTCCCTCACACAACACACACGACACTACTACACCTACACACTACTACACACACACCCTCACACTACTCCATGCACACACACGTACTACTACTACCCATAATGCACATACCTACACCTATATATATCTACACAATGGAAAAAAAAAGGAGACGGAGAAAACAAAAACAGTAGGGGAAAGTCAAAAAGAGAACTAGGAACAGACAACGGAGAGTTAGAGAAAAAGAGAAAAAAAGCAGACACGGACAGAAGAGTGGAAGAAAAAAGATTCGGAAAAAAAAGAAGAGAGAACATAGAAAAAAAAAAAAACAAAGCGTACAGAGAGAAAAAAAAAATAGACAACTTAACAACACACGGAAAAAAGGAAGATACAAGAGAGGCATGGACAGAAAAAAAATATAAAAAGAAACAGTTGGATAGGAGAGCAAAAAAAAAAATATATAGAGTGCTTCTTTCAAAATTTTGTGGTTTGAATTTCGAGCTTTGGTCCTTGTTTTGAGTTTCCGGTGACGGCATTCTTGCTTCTGCACTCGGTTTAATTCGTCACACAGGTTTTTATCCAATCTTGTATTATTATGTTATAAGTTTTAATGTGAATCAAGCATGAATAAAATTGTCTAAAGAGTTTGATGTGTATTTTAGTACTAGTTTCTGTCTATGAACACAAATATTTTTAAAATCGCATAAATAATTAAATATTATGTGTATTAAAATTGTGTTCGAGTGGCAATTACTGAAGTTTTTTTTTGTTTGTTTGTTTGAAGGCCAAATGTAGAATTGTTCATTGACTTAGCAAAAGCAAAACAATTTAACTTATGCACTTTAAATATAATAAACGAAGATCCGATACATAAAAGAAAAGGACTTTCAAATGAATGTACACTTTGAAGTTGATTCCGAAAGTATCTGAGCTTACATGTAAAATTATTGGTATCTAGATTGTCTATTCTCAGAGGGCATCACATGATTGCAACTTTTGGATCAACTATATATATTTAAACTCTTCAACCCATAATTGTTGTTGAATTTACGACCTCTCCATAAATGTGGATCAGTTTTCACTAAGTTTTTCATCTTCCTTGCATGCACATCTGAAGGGTCCAACGATATACAACAATCTCTAATGTTATGTTTTGGACATTTGATAAAGCAAAAGAAGTAAATGAAGGAGTAGGAAAAACTGACATACATGAATTTGTAATTATTATTGGAAGGTGAGAGAAGCAACTATTGAATGAAACCATAAAGATTGATATTAGTGGCAGATTAAAGCAATTCTACATTGAATATATTAAAATAAATGAAATTAATTTTAGAAACATGAATGACAATTATTTTAATTTCATCATGGAATGTAATCATGAAGAGGGGCATGAATTGGCCTTCTAGCACTTATAAGATGCATTCCACTGTTTGAATTCTTTGATTAATACAGTGGTTGGTAATAAACGTTTGAAAGACATAAATGTACGACATTATTAGGATATTTTAGTTTTTATATTTAGAATATGTAGTATAATATAATATGATTACTGTTTTATATTTAATTAGTTAGATGTTTTATAATATTTTGACTCAGTGTAGGGGTAAAATGGTAATTCAACTTTACAATCTTTTTTATTCCCACTTTTAGTATAATATGAAGTGCAGTTTATTAATTATGTGAGACTTCATTCTTGATATGAGTTGTACGTTTAAGTTATTGAATACTTATACGTTTATCCTAGATTTGAAGTTCAACGTTTCTTTTGTCGGATTTACATTGCAAGATTTCTAGTTAAATGTTAACATAAAAAATAAAAAAAATAAAAAACACGAGGGAGGTTTTATTCTGAATGATAGCATCTATCTTTATCAACAACTGTTCAAAATGCTCAAGAGCCTTACATATTACTCTCTTGAGAATGAAAGATAAAATAAAAGTCGCCTAAAGAGAAGAAAAGAGAGGAAAAATCAATAGTGGGAGGTGAGAAAAATAAGTCATAAAATAGTAAAAGAGAAGAACGAATTTAAATTAATAATATAGAGAGGTTGATCATGTGTGTGGCTACGCTCCTTGATCAATTTCCGCAATTACAAGGCTCTGTGTGTGGTTACGCTCCTCAGCCGAAAATATAGCCATAAGTCCTCTCATAACCCTTAGGTAAATAGAGCAACTAACCAAACTAGCTTATCCAAGAATTAATTTAAGTCAATTATAAGTCAATAAAGCGACCGTGCTAGAACCACGGGATTCGAGGGATGCCTAACACCTTCCCCTCGGTCAATAGAATTCCTTACTCGGATTTCTAGTTCGCAGACCAATATTAAAGAGTCAACTTCCTTTTGATTAGGGATTCAAAAAGGTGACTTGGAACACCATAACTCAATTCCAAGTGGCGACTCTGTAAATAAAAATAATCCCTATTCAATACCGTCACTTTAATTGGGAAAACCCTTCGACCTCGACGGAGCGAAAAAGGGAATGTAAATCACGACATAGTAAGAAAGAAAAACAAAAAATCAACTGATATATCGAGGTTGATCATGTGTGTGGTTACGCTCCTTGATCAACTTCTATGATTACAAGGCTTTGTGCGTGGTTACGCTCCTCAGCCGAAAACCTAATTCACAATTTTCTCATAATCCTTAGGTAAATTAAACAAGTAACCAAAACTAATTTATCCAAGAAATTACTTAAGTCGAATATAAGTTGATAAAGCGACCGTGCTAGAACCACGGGACTCGAGGGATGCCTAACACCTTCCCCTCGGTCAATAGAATTCCTTATCTGGATTTCTAATTCGCGGACCAATATTAAAGAGTCAACTTCCTTTTGATTAGGGATTCACAAAGGTGACTTGGAACACCATAACTCAATTCCAAGTGGCGACTCTGTAAATGAAATAATCCCTATTCAAAACCGTCACTTTAATTGGAAAAACCCATCGAACGAAAAAGGGGTGTGACATCTCTGGCGACTCTGCTGGGGACTATTAACTAGAATTCGAGCTTTGAATATTGCCTTATTTTTGACTTTCTTTAATTCTTGGATATATTGTGTTTGTTGGCCTAATGTGCTCTTTACTTGTTTGTTTATCGCTTTAATATTATCTGAATTGCAATATAAACTGTCTTCTTTTGCGCACCCATCTGAGTGTCATATACCTATCACTATTTATTGTGTGTGCGGCTACGCTCCACAAAAACCTTCTATCTGAGATGAACCAGTGTTCGGTTACGCTCCTGGTTTAAGGAATATTAGTCACACATGTTAGGCGGGGTTGGATCACCAGTAGAATCGGAATAGCTCTGCTACCGGTAAACTGACCCTCCCCGATCCGAGTTGTCTACTTGGATAAACCAGTCTATACACCATCTCTATAAGGTTAAACTTAGTAGAACTAAAACTCAGACGGGGCCATCTCTATTAGGCTCCGCTTTATCGGCATCATGTGCATTTGACTTAGCGGGACTCGGCACAGGGGTCGGGTCCGTCTAGGACAGGTGTCCCTCTTTACATGACCAACATGTGTATCCTATGTGCTATTTGACATTTATTTGGAAGGTCTGTTCGATTGTTGACCGGCTTTAGGCAACTTAATGAAATAGAAAAGAACAATTTTACCTCTAACTTTTATAACCTTTTTCTTAAAATATATATATTTTTGAGGAATGAAACGGAAAAAAGATCACCCATCGATTGAGGGTCATTTTGAAAATATGACTACTATTTTCTTATCCTCAGATTTATTATTTATACATATATTTTAATAGCCCTGAACTTCTAGGGGTCATGAGGCTAAGTGTTTATAAAAAAATATATATACATATATCCTAATAGCCCTGAACCTTTAGAGGTCGTGAGGTTGAGTTTTAAATAAAATTTTCATATGCATGTATCTTAATAACTCTGAATCTTTAGGGGTCATGAAGTTGAGTTTTACAAAAAATATATAAAATAATTGTATTTTTTTTCTAAGTTACTATTATTATTATTATTATTTTGTTAAAAAAAAAAAAAAAAAAAAAAAAAACTGGGTTGCATCTTATTCCCCCCAAATTCCTTGCTGAAATTATATAGAGGTTTATCTTAAAAAAAAATGTCTATGTGAGGTTGGTATAGACGAGAGTCTGGCCTAAAAATAAATAAATAATAATAATAATAATAATAATAAAATAAAATAAAATAAAATAAATAAATAAATAAATAAATAATAATAATGATAATAAATAAAAATATATATGTCTATAGAAAAAGAAAATGCGCCTAGATAAGTCGGGATGAAACATAAGGCCTCCCACATTAAGATAGGAAATGCATTTCGAGGCATAACATACATTGTATTACATAATTTTAAGTGTGCAACACTTAACCATTTATCACTTGTTACAGAAGAGGTTAAAATTTTATAAGGTGGTTGATTTGTGGTTACACTGGCATCTCATCCGTACAATACCAGATCCAAAGGAAAGGGCAAAATGACACGCAAAGAGGGGATAGAGTCTGATAGCGAAGAAGACCAAAATCAATTGATTCAACAAGAATTTGCATCGATAGAAGAGAATAGGTTATTGAAGCAACAGATGACAGAAATGTATCAAGCCTGGATAAATGGGCAAGTACCACCTTCCTCAATTCCTGGACTTTTGAACATGACTGTCCCAATTTCCACTCGGGCCCAAACTGATGATCCACTTTACCCACCAGGATTCGGTCCATATACTAACGTGCCTAGCACGGCTGGGACCTCTACCGTGTGCCCTCCAAATCCAGCTCTCACTAATAACCCACTTTTCATTCCCGCAGTACAAACTTCTGTAGATCCTCGACCAAAGCTGATACAGAAGTCTGTCGGTGAGCTACCCCATGATCAATTTTACTCCCATGGAGTAACTTTTAAGGTCCCAGAATCCTCTAATCCTACTCATCTTCATAGTTCCCCTATTGTGATTGAAAAGACGACCAAGAACGAGGAACAAGAGGAGATGGCCAAAAAAATGAGAAGTTTGGAGCAAAGCATGAGAAACATGCAAGGACTAGGAGGGAACAAGAGTGTTTCTTACAAAGATTTGTGCATGTTCCCTGATGTTCACTTGCCTCTAGGTTTCAAAACCCCAAAGTTTGACAAGTACGATGGCCATGGTGATCCATTGGCTCATTTGAAAAGGTTTTGTAATCAACTAAGAGGAGCAGGGGGAAAAGAAGAGCTACTTATGGCTTACTTTGGAGAGAGTCTGGCAGGAATAGCTTCAGAATGGTTTATCGATCAAGATATCTCTCGTTGGCATATTTGGGATGACATGGCTCGAGATTTTATCCAGCAATTTCAATATAATATTGACATAGTTCCAGATCGTACCACACTTGCCAACATGAGGAAAAAGACCACTGAAAATTTTCGTGAATATGCTATTAGGTGGAGAGAGCAAGCTGCTAGGGTCAAGTCACCAATGAAAGAGATAGAGATGATTGATGTTTTCCTTCAAGCACAAGAGTCTGATTACTTTAACCACCTACTTTCTGCAGTAGGTAAAACATTTGCCGAAGTAATAAAAATTGGAGAAATGGTTGAAAATGGCATCAAGTCTGGAAAAATTATAAGTCAAGTAGCCCTTAAGGCTACAACTCAAGCAATTCAGAATCTCTCAGGACACTTTGGGGTCAAGAAGAACAATGCTGATGTAGGAATGATCGCACAAGACCTTCAATACTCTGTCGTCCCATCTCAATATCCAGTCTATAGTGCACAACCATATGTCCAGCCATCAATCTATCCTCAATGGCGTGCACCAACACTTCAAAATCCTCGTCCTTATTCTCCAAATGTTCGATCTCCTTACAAGCCCGGTTCAAGGCAGGCATATGGAGGGAATAACGGGCCTAGGGATAATTTCACACCAATTGGAGAGTCTTATGAAAGCTTGTTTCAGAAATTGAAAAGTTTGAACATGATAGAAGCTATCCCTCAGAACCATGCAGATCCACATTCAAAAGGTTTCAATCCTGCTGTACGTTGTGAATACCATTCTGATGCTCCAGGGCACAGTACTGAAGAATGTCGATCTTTGAAAAGAAAAGTGGAAGGGATGATTCAAGCAAAAATGATTGTAGTTCAAGACAGTGACTCACCAAACATTACTAAGAATCCTCTGCCAGCAAATAATGACGTACACTTCATTGAGATGATATGTGATGACAAAGAATGTAGCAATCCTCTCAATTCCCAAGAAAAGACAACTAAAATTGATGGAGGCTCCACTAAGGCTGATGTGCAAGCTAGTGGCTAAGATGGCATGCTTGGTAGTTAGAAAGTCACTCTTTTCTTCTCTAGGAAGGAGTGTATTGGTAGTTTATTTTGTCGTCGTTGCAATTATGAAATTTAGGTTTTGTTTTGTTCGTTTGTTGAGTCGAACCCTCCTTCCTTTTATTTTATTGGTTTAGTAAGTCTTGTCGTAATTGGTTGTTTGGGTTATTTCAAGGTCATAGCCTAGAGTCCAGTTTGGTTATCTTGTTGTCATACCTTTCTATCTTTACACAATGAAATGCAATTTTATATTCCATTTAGCGCTCTTTGTATGTATTTCTTTTCATCTTAGCTTTAGTGACGTGACAGGCATGCAGAATTTTTGGCCAAATCTTAAGATCCTTTCTAGTCATGGAATGAATACGCCAAGAGAGTTAAAAATGAAAAGAAAACATTTGAGAAAGTTGGAGAACTGAAACATCTTTGACAATAGCAATTTGAATTGATTCAATAAAACAAAATAAATCTTGGGACAAGTTCGATCCAAATCGACACACGTCATCTGGTATGAGAAGATGTTGCCAAAATGAAGATTTCTAATGGATGACCATGAAAGGAAAGTGGCATACATGTCCATCAATATAGATGTTGTGATTTTCACTTCTAATTTCTTAAATGCATGCTTGAACGCGTCATTGTTAAGAATTGAGATGACGAAGGCATTTTATTCTGCTATCTAAACATTGTGTCATCCTTTGCTATCCCTTTTGAGCCTTGATTGTATTTTTCTTTCTTCATATCCCTCTTTTGGAATCTATAGAGTCAAAAAAGGAGAAAAAATGTCAAGAGAAAAAAGGGAATCAAAAAGTCCAAAAGAAGAAAAAGAGTCAAAGGATACAAAAAAAAAAGGGAAGTCAAAGTTAAATTTAAAATTAAAAAAAAAAAAAAAAATTAAAAAAAAATCAACCAAAAGAATAAACGTCCTGAACTACGTTTGACCTGATTCTTGCTACAACAAGATACGTAGGCAGCCCTACTCTGGGGTTCGGTCCAACCAAGTAAAAATTTCAAGTTATCCGGTTTAAAAGAAACTGGGGCAAAGGTTATTTTCTTTGTGAGTTGATTCCAAAAGTTGTAATTCTCACCCTATTTTAAGTGTCTTTTGAGCCTCATGCCGCCTTTTCTTTCTAACCCTATCTTGGGGTTCGGTCCAACCAAGAAAAGTTCTGAAAATTTCCAGTCACAGAAACTGGAAAAAAAAAAAAAAAAAAAAAAAAGTCGATTCCAAAAGTTGTAAGTCTTAACCCCGTTATGTGTGTTATCTTTGAGCCTTCATTCCATCCTTTTCTTTCTAACCTTGTCCAAAAGCCACGTTACAGTCCAAATAAAGACCTTCTGATCAATTTTTAAGAATGACAAGTCAAGTGTGCTTTCAGTGTTGATTATCATGAGGAGCAATGTCATGTCACTTGCATAACAGAGTCTTATCAGAGGGGGTCCCGCAGCACCATAAGACATCATTGAATCGAGAGAAAGTAAAAATGAGAGAGTCTTATTGGTGAAAACCCTCACGGGCACCATAAGGCGATGGTGAGATGAGAGAAACAAAAATGAGAGGGTCTTATTGGCGAAAACCCTCGCGGGCACCATAAGGCAATGGTGAAATGAGAGAAACAAAAATGAGAGAGTCTTATTGGTGAAAACCCTCACGGGCACCATAAGGCAAAGGTAAGATGAGAGAAAATAAAAATGAGAGAGTCATATTGGTGAAAACCCTCACGGGCACCATAAGGCAAGGGTGAGGGAGAGATAAAAAAAAAATAATAAAAATTAGAGAGACTTGTAGGTAAAACTCTTTGGGGCACCACTAGTCGCTTGAATGTTGAGCGTCTAATGCAAAGGTCGCAACTTAGAAGCATGACTTCAAAAAGAATAAAGTTCAGATTGGATTGACAGATCACACCATTTAATTCAAAATGCATGTCGCGATCATTAGAGGTGACTATCACGTTTAAAGGAGTTTTTTTTTTCTCTCCCGATTTTCTAAAGGGATATTTTTTGTCGAATACTCCTTCGTTTGATCGCTTTATTCTTTTTCATTTTTCTTTGAGTCAGTCTTTGTTAAAACAAGCAAGAAATAATTTTAAAATTTGTTATCAGTTTCTCAATTGCCAAAGCAAAGTCTGGCCTGCACATCAAATGTAATATGATTGGAGAAGAAATGATATGCACCATAATTTGTGGTGATTGACAAGTTTGAGAATGAATACAAGATTCAGTGTTCATAGAACGAGGACAATACGACAGATATTGGGGTCTGAAATCTTCAGTTAGAGGTTCTTCAATGAGGTTGTTTAAGCTACAAGCACAATCTGCCTAAGTTGAAGTCAAAGTCAAACACGACAACAAAGAAAAAAGTTGTGACGCTAAGAGCCAAGACCACAAACCGACCACCATTTTGAAACTCACAATTTTTCTTTCTATTTCTAAAATAGGGGCAATTTGTTGATATAGAGGCAATTTCAGAGGTTCGAACTTGCAAACAGGATTACAGTAAAAACTCTCACTCTTTCTTTGTTACATGCATATATCAGTTTATTTTTCATTCGTCTCCTAGGATAAACATTTCCTGGTAGTAGACATTTATCTTCTTTCGTCTCCTAGGATGAGCATTTTCTAGTAGTAGACATTTATTTTTCATTCGTCTCCTAGGATAAACATTTCCTAGTAGTAGACATTTATTTTTTCATTCGTCTCCTAGGATAAACATTTCCTAGTAGTAGACATTTATTTTTTTCATTCGTCTCCTGGGATAAACATTTCCTAGTAGCAGACAATTACTTTGCATTCGTCTCCTAAGATAGACATTTCCTAGTAGCAGACAATTATTTTTCATTCGTCTCCTAGGATAAACATTTCCTAGTAGTAGACATTTATTTTTTCATTCGTCTCCTAGGATAAACATTTCCTAGTAGTAGACATTTATTTTTCATTCGTCTCCTAGGATAAACATTTCCTAGTAGTAGACATTTATTTTTTCATTCGTCTCCTAGGATAAACATTTCCTAGTAGCAGACAATTACTTTGCATTCGTCTCCTAGGATAGACATTTCCTAGTAGCAGACAATTATTTTTCATTCGTCTCCTAGGATAAACATTTCCTAGTAGTAGACATTTATTTTTTCATTCGTCTCCTAGGATAAACATTTCCTAGTAGTAGGCATTTATTTTTTCATTCGTCTCCTGGGATAAACATTTCCTAGTAGCAGACAATTATTTTACATTCGTCTCCTAGGATAAATATTTCCTAGTAGCAGACAATTATTTTGCCTTCGTCTCCTAGGATAAACATTTCCTAGTAGCAGACAATTATTTCGCATTCATCTCCAAGGATAAATATTTCCTGATCGAAGACAGTTATTTTCATTTTTCTCCTAGGATATATTCTTCCTAGTCTGAGACCTTTTTCAAAGTTACAGTTGCTAACAACTCACAAAAAATTTCGGTGAAAACTGGAGAAAAATTTTTGTTCGTGTTATTCGGGACTTTATTTTTTGTTCAGGACCCTCCTGGAAAATGGGATCAACGGGACCCTCCTGAAAAATAAAATTTTACTTTTCTGCTCAGGACCCTCCTGGAAAATGGGATCAACAGGACCCTCCTGAATAATGGGACTTTAATTTTCAACTCAGGGCCCTCCTGGAAAATGGGATTTAGTTTAGCAGGACCCTCCTGAAAAATGGGACTTTATTTTCTGTTCAGGACCCTCCTGAAAAATGGGATTTACTTTTCTAGTTCACTATTTATTTTGAGTTTAGGAACACGTCTGGAGAGCAAGGACTACTTTCAGCTTTGAAGCTCAGGAGTCCACCTGGAGAATGGGGTCAATTTTCAATTCAAGCTCAGGAGCCCGCCTGGAGAACACGACTATTTTCGAATTCAAAGTCAGAAGGAGCAAGTGTCTGCTTGAAGAATAGGACCGATTTCAAGTTCATCTCCAATAACCGAAATCGACGTGAAGAAAATCTCACTGTCAAGTTCAACTCAAGAGGAGAGTAGACATATCATCACTTGAGGAAGCATGAAGATTCAAGTCAAGATTCAACAGAAATGGAATAGATAGGATCTTGTACATGAAGGATCATTTTTATTCTCGTCTTTTATTTTGATGTAAAAACAGGAGCTGCGAACCGGAGACTCGACGGGACCTCACTCGACCTCTAACTCATCGTCTCACCCTTCCATCTCATTGAACTACACGTGACCTGATTCCCTTATAACCCGGGATATGTAGGCTGTCCCAAACCAGGACTCGGTCGCATCTTTTCCTCCTTTTCTTTTCCATTTCAAATAACAATAGGGTCAAAACTTGTCACGTTGTCTACTTCTTTGTCTGAAAACTCTTTCGTGTTCACAGACAAAGAGGGGCAAATGTAGACACGTGATTTTTGACCCTCCTCGAGCTTTAACCTATTTTTGCATTAAATAGTTATTTTTTATCTAATCTTTATTTTTAGCTTTCATTTTATTTTTAGTAGGTTTTATTTGAAAACTTGTGAAATTTTTTTCTTTCAAAAAATAGAATCACATTTTTAGGATAAGTTTTGTTTTTACCTTTTTTTTTTTTTTAAAAAAGAAAGAGTTCTTTTAAAAAATATGTTTTCTCTTAATTTAGATTTTAATAAATAAGCTAGTGATTTTAATATTCTCTTAATTATATTTTATTTTAGTCTAGTTATAAATTTTTCTTATATCTTCCTAGTATAAAAAATTAATTAGTTAATATTTATTATTTTAATTTTTTTATCTTAAAAAAAAAAATGGGAAGAAAATCCTAAACTACCCATTCCTCCCATTCCCCACTAACCTTACCCTACTCTCCCCACTCCCTCACGTCACAGCACACTACTCCAAACTACACACACCCTACAACACACATACTATATATAACTACACTTAGGAAAAGTTACAAAAGGAAAAAAAAAACGTACAGAAAGACAAGAATACTTGAGCGAAAAAAGATAGAAAAGGGAGAAGCAGCAATACTAAAAAAACAAACAAAGAAGAAACAGAGAACAAAAGAGACAGAAAGAAGAAAAAAAAAAAAAGAGTAACGTACGTATAAAGAAGAAAACAACATTTGGAGAAAAGAGTTGGAGTGTGGCCCTCCGTTTCGAGTTTCCGGTGATGACGTTGTGCCTTTCTTTTGCTTAGTTCATCACACAGGTTCTTATTCGGACTTGCATTATTTACTTTTTTATAAATTTTGTTGTGAATCAAAGTATGAACAAAGTTTATTTAAAAGGTTTTGTGTATTATATAGTATGCACAGTTGATTACTTACGTGAGATTTCATTATGGGTTGTGTATTTAGTTGCTCGAATCTTTATGTGCACATAGATTAGTAGTTTTATGTGATCTTTTATTAGTCTAGTTTGCTATAGTTCTTCTCAAGTGCTAACGTATATTATACACAATATATGGAGTAATAAAAATGGGAGAGAGTAGAGTAAAATTGGAAATAGAGAGGAGAGAGGATCGAGAACATGGAAATAAAAATAGGAGTGAAAAAAAATAATATAGAAACAGAAAAAGAAATGCAAAAGAATGCAGCAGTTGGGTGCACATTTGAGCTTTGGTGATAAGGTTTCTGTTACTCCCTTGTCGATCCGGCGACAACTTAACTTTGGACATAATTATTTTACGTTACATATTCTTGTTCCATTCTTCTTTTGATCAATTCTTCTTTGGATTATTTTAATTATTAATGAAGGTTAAAATCTCTCCTATTGATTTTCATTCTTTGCATAAGATATCTTTATATAGTTTTATTGATATGGCATTCGTATGTATCTAAGTGTGTGCATGTTTTGTTTGACTATGTTTTGTTAATTTAGGTTTTTTCAGTTGATAACTTATTCAAGTTAAAGAAGTTCAAGGTTATCTGTTAGGTCTTACGTAAGCTTAAAAATTGATTAGTTATATTGTCATGATATTTAAGGATTAACCACATAAGCCTCATTTAAGAAAATGTAGCTAGCCTTATTTATTTATTCATTTCTCCTGAGTAGAAACTAGGTATTCCTTCTAGACTAGGTGATACTAGCTACTATGGTGTTTGTTTTTCGGTGCCGTCTACATAGGAAAATTTTATTTTTATTTTTTGAACAAAAAAAAAACCAACAAATTTTCTACTACGGTACTATTTCTTGTTTTAAGGAGAGTATATGCAAACAACTAATGAGCCGCTTCGACTAAAGAAAAATAATGCAAAATTCATGACCTAATTTAATATTGTTTCATTAATTTAGCGCGAGTTTGAATAAGATGTGTCGCGGATTTATCTAAGATCCATCACGATGGTAAAAGAAAAGTGTGAAAAGACTCATTTGTAAGGAAGCGAGGCAAGTTGCGGATTAATCTAAAACTCTCGCAAAACAAGAGTGAAAAGAGAAAAAATGGATAATTGTCTCAGATTTACAAGAAACGAGCAAATGCCTTTAACGCTAAACGTGAGAAATAAGCGAATGTAAATCACGACATAGTAAGAAAGAAAAACAAAAAATCAACTGATATATCGAGGTTGATCATGTGTGTGGTTACGCTCCTTGATCAACTTCTATGATTACAAGGCTTTGTGCGTGGTTACGCTCCTCAGCCGAAAACCTAATTCACAATTTTCTCATAATCCTTAGGTAAATTAAACAAGTAACCAAAACTAATTTATCCAAGAAATTACTTAAGTCGAATATAAGTTGATAAAGCGACCGTGCTAGAACCACGGGACTCGAGGGATGCCTAACACCTTCCCCTCGGTCAATAGAATTCCTTATCTGGATTTCTAGTTCGCGGACCAATATTAAAGAGTCAACTTCCTTTTGATTAGGGATTCACAAAGGTGACTTGGAACACCATAACTCAATTCCAAGTGGCGACTCTGTAAATGAAATAATCCCTATTCAAAACCGTCACTTTAATTGGAAAAACCCATCGAACGAAAAAGGGGTGTGACAATACCAACGAAGTCAGTTTCTTGATTTTTAAGGAACTTGATATTTCTAAGAGAAAAATATTTTGACTAAAAACATAAGAAAAAAAAAATTGCAAAATATTTTTCTGCATATCAAACACATCGTTAGTGAGAAACTTTTGCAAATAACCATGCAAATATTATCAAATGTTTAAAATCATAAATTTTAAATTCTTTTATTTTTTTAAACTTCGTATTCAATCCAACTATTCAACAATAAACTCGAAGGGAGGGAGTATACATTAAAGGTTATTGTCTCAGTCCTTTCTCTTTGAATTAATTTGTGTTGTTTTGCAGATATCCATTATTTTCCCACTTGCATGCTTTTGTGAATGAGTTTAATAGATATCCCTTCCGTCGGGACCATGCCATTATTGTATTTATAGTTGTGGGAATAAGAGGTCTTTCTCAAAATGAATTTTTACTCCTTTTCAATATGAGAATGTAGTAGTATTTATAATTAGCTTGTGGAAATGAAATTATAATTAGCTTCAACATATTGAACACGTTCTTCAAAATTGTCAATTTCTTTGAAGTCCTACAAGATAACATATGTTGTAATAATGAAAACATATAGTCATTTATCATAAATATGCATTTATTCATAAAAACGTATATTGAATATCTATAAATGTTGATAGTATATACTTGTTCGCTTTTTTTTAGTTGTCATGTTTCTCTTTTTTTATAGTCAATTTGACTAATTTTTAAAGCTAAATTAGATTAAATTAATGTGATATTTTAAAATTAAAATTTAAATATCCAAAAACTATATGCAAAGTACTATAAATTGCAATTTTTCTCATATTAATATGAGAGAAAACTGCATTTTAAATGATTGGTCGAAGTTTATATCGTTTGACTCTTAAAAAACTATGACAACTAAAAAGAAATGAAAAAAGTATATAGATTTGTAGCTAGAAATTTGGCCATACAAGTAATTAATGAGCTTTATAGTATAAATTAGACAGGGGCATATCCAATGAATAAGCTAGGGCTTCAGTGCCTAACCCCTATTAAAGTAAATATTTTTGTGAAAAAGGTGGCCAGTTAGTATAATCACAGGGAGCCCTTCTTGCTTATCCACCCATTGTAGGTCAGTGAAATTGTCCCTCTAGTTAAATCCAAGCCTATTCATTTATTCATGGCAATCGGTGTAGTAAGGAAGAAGTAGCTCAAATTGATCCTTATCTGACTGATAGACATAACTCATACAGAGAGAGCATCTAAAGGCAGAGGAATTCGCCATAACCAATACAGAGAAAGAAGATTAAGAATCCATTCTGATATGAAAGATTTAAGAGACTCCGATTGGATAGTTTACTTCATTGATTTGACTTCACTTTACTTAGGATTAAAGATAGGGGAAGCATCACTTTTTAATCTCATTATGACTTGGTCATTCGGGAAGAGCAATTAATTCGATCAGAATAATGGAAGATTAATATCAAGTGAAAAGGTTAGATATAATGAACGCATGCTAATTCAAGAAAAGGACTTCATGTAAAAATAATCAAGTTCTCTTTTTTAAGATTTCTAATTTGAAATATTCTCAAGTACTTGACATTTGTGAATTCAGAATTTAGAGTCTGGAATTGAAGTGTCCATATAAAGTATATAGTTAATTCAATTTCATTAGATATATCTCTCTATAGAAACAATTTTAGAATTTAAAATTTATGGGTCCAAATTTGTAATTCGATAAGTTCCATCAAATTTTCTGATTTTAAAATCTATTATTTGTTCATATTTAGTAAATTTTTAACACATAACTTATTCATAGACATGCTCCTGTCTCTCTACATATATATTCGATGTCAAACTCCATATTTTACAAAGTTCGTGGATCTGTCACCATCTCACAATACCGATGGTCCCTAAAAAAAAATACTTGCATGCAATTGCCCTTATGAGACACTTCTAATATGTAATATTTGAGTTCGTGTGACTATGAACCTACTTAATCATAAATTTTAAATCTTGAATCTGCCTCAGTTAATGACGGGGCGAGCATCCAAAAGAAAATGGGAAGTAGCAATAAAGAAGAAGAATAGTTAATTATAAGAATGAGAGATGAACCTTTTTAGTTGTGTACCATTCATAGTAGGGTGGATGAAAAATGTCATGAACACCCTTTTTATCGTGAAGTAAAAAAGGTCCACTCAAGAACACCAGATCTAGCTTCTCAAGTACAATTTCTGGCCAACCAAGAGCCAATTCTTTCTTCAATATTTCAGCACTACTTGCATGGCCATGGAGGCATAGAACCCTTGGCTTTTTCTCATATTGGTGGTTTTCCATGTATAGAATTAATTATTAAAAAGAAGAAAAGAAAGAGAATAGTTGGAGCTCTTTTTTCTTAAGCAAGTTATATCTTTGGAGCTGAATGTACTTGAGGGAAGTTGCTCATCATGTATTTATTATTTATTTTAGTCCATTCAAGAAAAATATATTTTTTAAACTTTGAAAATCGTTTCAATTAATTTTATTATTTTATTCTTAAGGTGTGTTTGGTTTGAAAAAAGTTTTTTTTTTTTTTGAAAAATAAATGATTTTCTTACTTTTTGTTATGTGATCGGTAAGTAAGCGAAAAGATATTGTCCCAAAAGCATTTATATATAATCTAGAAAAATATCATGGGATATGATGGGGGTGGTATGGAGAGTGGCGTCAAGGGATGATGGTCAGTGGTGGAGCCAGAATTTTCATTAAGGGGTGTCAAAATTTTAAAAAATAAATGTACGAAAAAATCAACAAAATTCTGAAATTGGGAGTTTATTTTAACCCTAATGCACTTTTTTTTTTAAAAAGAAAAAATAAACTTCTGAAATTGGCAGTTTGTTTTAATTCTTAATGGTCACGTTTTTTTTAAAAAAAATAGAGTCCATCTTTCAAACTTTGAATTTTAGCAACCTTTGGAGCCTTTTGCAGTCCCTCAACCACTCGACTGAACATTCTACTTGTTTCAATGGTATATATTTTTATAAAACCAAAATTTAACCCATCTATATAATGTACTTTTCAGGTGAAGGGGTGTCGCTTGACATCCCCCGGACTAAGGTAGCTCCGCCTATGATGGCGGTGGAGGTGTTGTAGGATGGAAAAGAGACAATGAACTTGAAATACCATTATGAAACTTGTTTTTTCTACTTCTACTAGAGAAGTCAGTTTCTTGATTTTTAAGGAACTTGATATTTCTAAGAGGAAAATATTTTGACTAAAAACATAAGAAAAAAAATATATTTTTTGCAAAATATTTTTCTGCATATCAAAACACATTGTTAATGAGAAATTTTGTAAATAACCATGCAAATACAATCAAATGTTTAAAATCATAAATTTTAAATTCTTTTATATTTTTTAAACTTCGTATGCAACAATAAATTCGAAGGGAGGGAGTATACATTAAAGGTGGTCCTATAGTCTTTCTCTTTGAATTAATTTGTGTTATCTTGCAGGTATCCATTATTTTTCCATTGCACGCTTTTGTGAATGAGTTTAATAGATATCCTTTCTGTCGGGGCCATACCATTATTGTATTTATAGTTGTGGGAAAAAGAGGTCTTTTTCAATGAATTTTTACTCCTTTTCAAGATGAGATTGTAGTATTTATAATTAGGGGAAAAAAGGTCTCTGTGAAAATTAATTTTTACTCGTTCACAAGATAAGAATATATTTATAATTAAAACAAAAGGGGTCTTTATCGAAATAAATTTTTACTCGTTTTCAGAATGAGAATGTATTTATAATCAAGAAAAAAAAAGAGGTATTTGTCAAAATGAATTTTTACACCTTAGGATGAGAAAGTAGTTATAATTATAAAAGAAAAAGAGGTCTTTCTTGAAATGAATTTTAACTCCTTCTCAGGATGAAAATGTATTTATAATGATTAGGAAAAAGAGGTTTTTGTCGAACTTAATTTTTATTTTTTACCCCCTTTCACGATGACACTGACAGTGTATTTATTATTAGGTTAAAAAAAAGGTCTTTGTCGAAATAAATTCTACTTCTTTTCAAGATGAGAATGTATTTATAATAAGGTAAAAATAGAGGTTTCTGTCAAAATAATTTTTTACCCCTTCTCAGAATAAGTCTGATCCAAAAATATAGTAGGATATGTTTCTGCGACAATTAATAGAATTTGCAGCTAGGACAGAAATTGTATATAGTTTGTCCTACTTGACTCTCATACGAGAGATACGAAGGCATTCGGGGTAACTAACATAGTATCACTTAATAATATAGATATGAGGTTAACCCCCGTAGAGGATAGAGGCTCGAGAGATCATGATCATCGCATAAAAACCTCGTGAGTCAACAATTCGGTAGTAATTATGAGCATGACAACTGAGGTGTAGATATGATGGGATTATGCAAAAGTACCATAGCTCTAGAATCTATCTCTTCTTTGAATCCAAACAAATCAACTCGATCATTGTTACTCATTTATTAATTTAACCGTAGAGTAGACATAATTAAAATTACAACAACCATCTCTCTTTCTAGAAAACACTTGGTTTGTGCTTAGTTAATAGATTGTATCAAATAACTTTCAGTCTTAAGTCCCTGTGGCTTTCGACCTTCAATTACAAAACAATCATTGTATTACTTCGCGATCACGTACACTTGTTTTATACTGGAATATTCATATCAAGTTTTTGACATCATTGTCGGACACTTAGAAATTGACAAGTTTGAAACTTTTTCTATTATTATTTTATTGTTCAAGTGTTAACGTATCGATCTTAGTTGTTACATTTGCAAGTGACAGGTTCGAATGCAACACACAACGAGTGGAAGCAACCTCGTAACTTTTGAGAAGATCAACAAAGATTCCTCCACCAACGTAGAATGGAGTTGACCTTATTGAGATTGATTAAGTCTGATCCAAAATAAAAACAAAAAGAGAAAGTAAAGAAAAAAAACTTAAATAAGGCGAGCAGGGGCGGGACAATACAAGATTATGAAAGATTTCTAAATAGGGTAGGATAGAGCTAGATGAAAACTTAGTGGGTCAAAGCTTGCTCTGGCACTCTACCCTACCCTGCTCCACCTTATTTATACCCCTAAGCAAAAGTAGTTTCTAATTAACTTGTCTACATTGACAACATCATGAACAAAACAAGGATGAAATTTCCATACACAAAACATTTCAAATAAGTCAGTCACCCTATTTCGCTCTCTTTTTAACCAGTTATACCACACCTTCTCAAACAAAGGATCGGACTATATACATACACAACAACAAAATTTGGCTTTTACACATCATTTCTAAGGTTGTTGTTCTTTTATGTGTTAAAATAAAGCTCCTCACCAGTGCCGAAGTCACCTTATGCTATGCAATGTCAATTGATGCTCTTTCATCAGAAAATTATACTATTAATATAATTTAATTAGGTCAAAATTCTAATTTATGTATATATATAGTATATATTGACTTCCTTTATTTTTCATATATGTCTATTTTATGTATTTTGACACTCCTTACTAACATTCCTAACTCTATCACAACTCTTCAAAAAATACAACCTAGCTTCAAAATTGTCTTGCATCAAAGATGAAATATTCTTGTGAAATAAGTTTGGATTTAAATCTACAACCTGATGTTGATCTTAGCTATATTAAAAGCATAGTAACTTCAAAGATAAGAGAACGTATGTGTATATACTATCCTCCTAAAACTATTAATTGTGAGTTAAACTGAGTATCTTTATATTATTTTAAAAGCATATATAGTACTAAAACTTGGAGTTAATAGATAACTATACCAAATAGTCATGCAACACATTAATACCAAATTAAAATTTCACAGCAAGGATAATTTGGTTAATTTATTACATATTTACATCTAAGTGTAAAAGGCAATTCAAAATTATTGGATAAATTTATTAATTTGTTTTCAAACTAAATGGATTTAGATTTTAACATATAATCACAAAGTACATTTGGTAACTCGATCAGTTGAGAAGGAAGAGTTACAAATTTGAGTTTTCCTGTGTCGAGGGAATAAATCTAGATGAATAGATCACATTCAACCACTATGTGTAGAAGTTTCTAGAAGTTGTTAGTTAGTTAAAGTTCGTTAATATAGTTAGCCGACAGTTAGAGTAGTTACTACACTATATATACTCTTAGCTTGTATCATTCTAATCACAAGTAATAATACACTAATCATAATAATCTATTCTATTCTTTCCTCTCTTCTGAATTCTCCCTTCTCTCTGTATTTCTTCTTCTTCATCTATGAAGAACATTTGATTAGTAAATTCATTATGGTATCGGAGCATTGCTGAATTCAATTCAGCTAGTTCGATTCTGAAGATTTCCTGATCATTGAATTGAGAAATCCTTTTCTGTTCTTTCTTCTATTCTGTAATACTGAAAATTCTCAAGAAATCAATGGTAACTTCAGCTGGTAATGGGTCTAATGGTACTACGAATGCAACAACAAATGCTACAGCTCCGCTCCAGGATCTGGTGTCAATAATCCTTCTGCTACTTCTCTGTTTTCTCTGGACTTCAATCATCATCTGTACCTGTTAAATTCTGATGTATCAGGTATTACTATCATATCATTTCAATTAAAAGGATGTGAAAATTATGTGGTATGGAGTAAGTTGGTTAGAATTGCTTTGTTAGGAAGGAGTAAGTTTGGTTTTGTTGATGGTTTTTGGAAGAAAGAAAGTTTTCTTGTTGAGTTATGGAACCAATGGGAGAGAGTCAATGCTATTATGTTTTCTTGGCTTATGAACTCTGTGTCTAGTAGTCTACTTGGTGTTGTTGTGTTTGCATCCACTGCACAAGCTGTGTGGCAGGATTTAAAAGAAAGGTTTGATAAAATTGATGGATCAAGGGCATTTAATCTTCATAAAGAAATAGCTACTGTGTCTTAGGGAGTTCATTTTGTGTCTGTTTACTACAATAACTTAAAAGATATGTGGCATGAGTTTGAATCCATGGTTCCATCCCCTGCCTGTAATTGTGAAAGATCTAAAGACTTCATGGTTTATCTGCAAAGATAAAAGTTATACCAATTTTTAATGGGGTTAAATGATACCTACTCTCAAGTAACAAGTCAGATCTTGTTGATGAATCCCCTACCTTCTGTCAATATTGCTTATTCTATGGTTATCAGTGATGAAAATCAGAAAAGTGTAGCTCAAACTGTCAATGCTACTGGCTTGTTGGGGCAATGCCTGGTGTTTCAGATATTATTGTTATGTAATACCTCTACCTATAATCCCAATTCCTCCTGTGATTGCTGTAAGTTGAAGGGACATTACAAGGTTGATTGTTACAGGTTGATAGGCTATCCACTAGGTCATCCAAGACATGGAGAACAAAAAGGTGTTGCAGACTCTAAAACTACTACTGTATATAGCTCATATGATAACAGATATAAACAAAAGAGGACTCACAATGTTATTGCTCATAATGTTGTAGCAGAAGATTGGAATTCTGCACTAGCTAAGCAATCTTCTGCTCAGTCTAGAGTAATACCTATTACGACCCAACCGGCCATGATTGACACCAATCCTAACCTATGGTGGGAGAACCATACTAGTCTCACCCTTACTCACGTAAGTGTTCCTCTGAGATTCATGTTATATAAATCCCTATGTATTAAACAAGTGCAAAAAAAGAAGTTTATTCAATAATTTAAACCACCCGTCCAACCAACATCAATATTCAAACCAATAGAGTGCGAAAACCTCTACTTATTACATCCTCGGGACCTGAAGTTACCGTACAAGAACATATAGGAAGTAACTAAGTCTAAAAATAACTAGAATGTCTAAAACATAAGTAAAAGGATCATCTTAGTCCCAAAACAAAGGACATCAACATCACAAGAAGAACCTAAGGTTACCCGTACATGGTGCCCACCCTCAAAATCAAGTTTGATTCACTATCTAAAGTTGAAGTCGCTTGTCAGCCATTGGAAGATGTTCTACACTCAAAAATAAGAGTACAGGTAGCATCAGTACATCAACAAGTACTGGTAAGCATTAAAGGCTGAATAACTCAACAATGTACAAGTAAGCAAGCCAAATTAAATAAGTATAAAAGCGATCATAACATAACTCATATCCAATGATATCATTCAACTAAACACATCATGTATCAACACATAATTACAACTCACAAGTTTACTTTCACAGGATTTCACACTTAGTTATTTTCATCAACAACTCATCATTATGTATAATCATCATAAGGCACCCAGTGCATATGTTTGAGTGCATGTATGCAAGATGTGCGCATCACCCTTCTCAACCTCATTATCAACATCATATCGTACCAGCATGGTACCCAGCCCATTATCATAGCATATCATCACTATGCAAATGAAATACAATTCAATCATTAATCACAAGTCATTCTAGAAGAAATCATAAATGTCAAGTTCACAAACAAGCACAAAGGCAAGAATCTAAGTGCTACAACAAAATCATAGCCTACCTCAATTCCTTTGCTCAGAGTCACCTTTGAGCCACACTTTTTCCCTTTCAATCTCGTTCTTAATCTATAACAATAAGAATATATATCCATTTCAATAATTCATCTCTTTTTAACTGTTAGGGATAAAAAATAATTACCGATTTTAGCCATAAACTTATCCTATTTCATCATCTTAGGGTTTTGATTTCTTAAACCTCATAGATTTTACTTGAATTAGTATAAACAATCATAATTCTAGTCTCACTAGTGTTTTCTAACACCCTAGGATCATTATATACTAAAACTATACACATTCCTACAACTTTTCATCAATTTCCATAAACTAGGATTAAACCCCAATTTCCATCATTGATCTGTTTCTAGTTATTTTCTAAGGTTAAATGAAGTAAATTCAAGTCTAGAATGTAATTACTTATCTCCAAAGATGAAAAACTTCAAAAACCCTCTGAAAATTGCCTTTCCCAGAGCTCTATTGTGTTTCGAAAAAGTGGGGAATGAAAACATTTTTTGATTTTTAAAACTGTAATTTTACTATGTTACCGCTGTAGTGGATAATTACCACTGCAGCGATTCGTTCCCTTTTTCCTGGAGACCGTTGTTACTGATCCCATGACTGCTGCAGCTATTTGAGGTAGAAACTCAGGACCTCTCCTCAGTTTTTCTCATTTTACAACACACACCAAGAATTTCGACATCGCGAACCAACCCCTCTACGACAAATGTTATAACCGGAGTTATATAACTTTGTTTCAGGTGTCGAAAGTTGCTACGGCCTTCTATACTCATTGGTTATCCAACTATCACATCAAACCCTGCTATTACTAATCACATTAATACCATATTTTATTCAAATATCGTATCCTCAAGAATAAACCAATACTAGACTAGCCTGAATTCCTTAAAATTTTACTAAGGGGAGTCTAGGTGCAATTTCCACCTCTTATTTTAGCATAACGACATTTTGGGTCATTACATTAGATACCAATTTACCACTCGTTCATCCTCGAACAATAACTGGCCAAAAAAAAATAACAATTGGAATAAAATGTACCTGAGTCAATAAATAAGTGTAGATACCGCTTACACATGTCCACTTTTGTCTCCCATGTAGCCTCCTCAATAATACAGTTCCTCTTCTGAGACTTCACACAAGGAATAACTCATGTCCTTAATTTCCTCACATCTTTAACTAGAATAGCAATTGATTCCTCTTCATAGGACAATTCTATTAAATATGATATCAGTATTAGATAATGGAGATATGAGAATATCTATACAATTATATAGCGTAGATATGAGAATATCCCCATAAATATTAGGAATATTTATGTAATATTCTTTTTTAACAGCCTCTGGCAGAAATGCAAGGTAAGGCTGCGTACTATACACCCTTGTGGTGGGGCCCTTCCCCGGACACCACGCATAGCGGTAGCTTTAGTGCACCGGGCTGCCCTTTTTTTTTTCTTCCTTATTTACATTCGATGTAACACTATTTAATCACACTTGCTTGAGGAAATAATCAAGACACTAATTTCCAAACTCCCTTCTCTTCTCCTTCTAATTTCTCATGGTATCAGAGCTCTCCTTTCTATAATTTTCCTTCTTTTTCCCAAAACAAATTCTGCAAAACAGAATCGCAAAAAATAAATTGCAAACCAGAATTGCAGAAACAAATTCTACAAAATAGAATTGCAGAAACAAAAAAAAAAAAAAGAAAAATCTCTGCCCATTTTTGTTACAACTGGTTTCTATATCTTTTTGGTGATAAATCATGTCTCCACGTGATAATGACCACCCTAAATACACAATAAATGTGGCTCATAATGGAGATGGTATTTTGCCCACACCTGATTTCAGGAATAGATCATCTATATCTATCACTTTAACTGCAGCAGACTATATTGACTACCTATAGTATAAAGCATTAAGGCAACGATCATTAACTTCATCAGCTGCTTGCATAATGTAACTTGGTAACTCCTTTACTTACATCACACAATCTTCATCTCAGGAACAATGGATTCTTGATTCCGGTACTTCTGACCATATTTCTGGTAACAAAAATACTCTCTCTAATCTTACTGCCCCTTCTATCCTCTCTACTGTTACTTTGGCTAATGGATCAAAGACTGTTGTAAAAGGGATAGGTATAGCTCATCCTTTGCCTTTTGTACCTTTAAAATCAGTTCTTTTTGCACCTACATGTCCATATAATCTTATTTTCATTAGCAAATTAACCAAAAACCAGAAATGTGTTGTAACCTTCCTTGATGAATTTGTTCTTCTGCAGGATCGGAATACTGGACAAATAATTGAAAAAGGACATGAGTCACAGGGATTATACCTTCTATCCACCCCACAACCACATGTTGCTTTCACTTCTACTACTTTCTCTGAATTGCTCCATAATCGACCAACTAAAGTGCTCTATACTTCTTCACTACTCATACAGGCTTGACAGAGTTAAGTTGTATTGAGGGAATCGTTTTATCTCAACCAATCAAGAATGCCTCAACTAGATAAATTCACTTATTTCACACTGGATCTAGCGCAGATTGTCTCCGGCCCACTTGAACAATTTGAAATAATCCCATTGATTCCTATGAAAATAGGAAACTTATATTTCTCATTCACAAATCCATCTTTGTTTATGCTAATAACTCTCAGTTTGGTCCTACTTTTGGTTTGTTTTGTTACTAAAAAGAAAGGAGGAAACTCAGTACCAAATGCTTGGCAATCCTTGGTAGAGCTTATTTATGATTTCATGTTGAACCCAGTAAACGAACAAATAGGTGGTATTTTCAGAAATTTTAAACAAAAGTTTTCCCCTCGCATCTCGGTCACTTTTACTTTTTCGTTATTTTGTAATCCCCAGGGTATGATACCTTATAGCTTCATGGTTATAAGTCATTTTCTCATTACTTAGGTCTCTCATTTGTGATTTTTATTTGCATTACTATAATGGGATTTCAAAAAAAATGGGCTTCATTTTTTAAGATTCTGATTACCTGCAGAAGTCCCACTGCCATTAGCACTTTTTTAGTATTCCTTGAGATAATCCCTTATTTTTTTCGAGCATTAAGCTTAGGAATATGTTTATTTGCTAATATGATAGCCGGTCATAGTTCAGTAAAGATTTTAAGTTGGTTCGCTTGGACTATGCTATGTATGAATGATCCTTTCTATTTTATAGGGGATCTTGGTCCTTTATTTATAGTTCTTGCATTAACCGGTTTGGAATTAGGTGTAGCTATATCCCAAGCTCATGTTTCTATGATCTTAATCTGTATTTACTTGAATGATGCTATAAATCTTCATCAAAGTGCTTATTTTTTTATAATTGAACAAAAGCGAGTCTGAATGGATATACTTAGTCGTGGAGCATTTCGAGTCTTTGCTTTAGGGATCATTCCTGTGCATCTCCTTACTTTATAGCAGTTATTGCTTCGATTCCAGAAGGTATATAGCTCTCACCTCAGCTTTTTATTTGAAATCGGAGACTGTTCTAATTTTCTACTGAGATAGGCAAGCGGAGGGAGAACTAGATGTATCTTCCTAGGAAAACACACATTAGAATGGACAGCTCATGAGTGGGATTGATGGGATAGATCACTATTGCAAAAGGAGGTAGAACCGGGGGAAGAATTATGGCTATAAAGGTCCTCGCCCTCTCAGGAGGGCTCATGGTTCTAAAGATTCAATCTCAAAGTGGTACTAAAGATTAGGCATAAGAAGAACTAGAACTAGAATTCTTCGCCCCTCCCCCTGTACCAAGAAGCAAATTCAGAACATAAGGATAGTGGGCTTGTCTATTAGAAGTTATTAGTTTATGGAGCTATCTCAGATATCTCGAGTAAGGAGACGGGATGGGTTTGATAGTTAGATTTCTATTTCTAGGAACTTGGTCGGGCTCAAAGCAGAGGGTAGAACATAATATCTCTTGTTGGTTCAGCTCATCAAGCTATTACAAAAGAGTCTTCAAAGAAAGAAGCCATTTTGACTGTATTGTCGCTTCCAGTCCATAATTATATCTTCAAGCTTAGTCCAGTATGGATCCATCCTAAACCAAAGAGCAGGGCTAAGCTAGGGGCATAGCAATACAGTGTTCATACTCGAGTTGCTCAAATCCTGTAGGAATATCAGGAATAGTAGAATCTAGTAGGAGTTTGCCTTGGAATGCAGTGAGGGAGCCCGAAGCTATTGAATTATTTCATAACCCAAGGAGAAGAATAAGACTCTTTACTAGTATCATAACCTCAATAGGAAATGGAACTTATATCATGATGGGAACCTACTTATGAGTGGAATTTCGTTGACAAGCAAATCCCCGAAAAAAAACTACAAACTAGTCAAAGGACAGCCTGCCTTATTGTTCTCCTCTTCGGGACCCCTATTTTCTCGGAGGAGATAGCCTGGTATGAGTTAGAACAGCAGATTCGTGAGCAAGAGCGTATTTCACAGCTGATTCAACAATAGCTATTTTTTCTGGAAAACTTTCATATAAGTCTGTTCTTTCTTTTAATCTGCTGTAAAGGTTCTAAAGGGTGTTTGTAGTTGAAGGTTACCAGCCCTCAACTACAAGCTACCCCCATAGCCACCCTCCTAATTCTGGGAGTTTTCTATGAGGGACTATGTGCTCAAATGCACCTAAAGTCTGATGTCCCATGTCCTTTCACCAGTGATGGAAAATCTACTGGTGCCATTATGAAATTGGTACCTGAGTACCCACCCAGTATCCACCGATCAAATTGAATAGAGGTAGCAGGATCCAACAACTACCTTGGTGTAGTGGTTATATCCCACCCTGCTCCCATGTCGTAGCGTTTCCAGATTACACCAAACAACATCAGATTCTGATCTTCATTTGATCTTCTCCAGGATTTACTACACATGGGAACTTTCATTAATTGATCAACGGTTACTTCGGCTTGCCCATCAGCTTACTTTGCCAAGAGGTGGCAGGAGC
Organism: Capsicum rhomboideum; assembly: GCA_031232105.1. NCBI lineage: Eukaryota > Viridiplantae > Streptophyta > Magnoliopsida > Solanales > Solanaceae > Capsicum > Capsicum rhomboideum. The sequence goes on from CP124714.1 coordinate 159,380,796, forward strand.
GCAATGGCCTTAGCCCAAACCTACTTAAACAAAATGAACTTCTCACCCCGAGGGAAGAGGGAAGCTACCGCTTCTAGATTGGAAATTTCTCCTTGACTTTTTTAGAGCGTATCTGAGTTATTCTCTATCTTTCAAAAATTTTATGCTGAAATTCGCAATCAATTTGGTACTGTCATTAAGAAGTTAATCAGTGATAATGCCCAAGAATATTTCTCCGCCTCTTTCTCTTTCTTCATCTCACCTCATGGCATATTGCACTTGTATTTTTGTGCATATACTCCTCAATAAAATGGAGTTGCTGAGCATAACAACAAGCATCTAATTGAAACATCTCGAACATTGCTCATTCACAATCATATCCCTTCACATTTTTGGGTTGATGCCGCTATTACTGCCTGTTATTTAATCCATTATATGTTTTCTTCTATTTTGCAATGCAAGAGTCCACACTCAATCCTCTATCCGAACCATAATTTGTTTCCCTTCCTCCACGTGTGTTGGTTGCACCTTTTTTTTCATAACCTTACCCCTAAAAAAGACAAACTTCAGCACAAGGATTTTAAATGTTTCTTTCTCGGGTATTCTCATCTACAAAAAGGTTACAAATGCTTTGACCCCTCTAATAATAAGTACTTGATCTCAGCCGTTGTTACCTTTTTTGAGTCTTCTCCATATTTTTCTGCTAATATAGAAAATCAAAAGACCATATCAATAGTCCTTCCAATTCCAACTATTCCACCCCCAATTTTATCTCCTTATCTAAAGGTCTATTCTAGACAACCTCAACCTCCTTCTGAGCCTGCTAATTCAGTTAGTATTTCTAACTCTGATACAGGTACACAAAGCACTCTTGGTGACTCATTAGCTACTCCAATAATGTCTCCTACTCCAGTCGAGCACTTATCAGATGATCTTCCCATTGCTCTTTGCAAAGGTACTAGAACTACTGCCAATCAATCTCCTGTTTATACTTATTTAAGATATCATTGTTTGTTACCTTCATATCATGCCTTCATTACTAGCTTATCCACTGTCAAAGTTTCCAAGACTATGGCAGAAGCATTGGTTCATCTAGGTTGGCGTCAGGCTATGATTGAAGAAATGACTGCTTTCCATGATAATGGTACTTGGGATCTTGTTCCTTTACCAAAAGGCAAAACCACTATTGGTTGTTGCTAGGTATTCACAATTAAGGTAGGTTTAGATGGAGCTATTGATCGCCTCAAAGCGAGATTGGTTGCTAAGGAATATACTCGGATTTATGGCATCGACTATGAAGATACTTTCTCTTCCGTTGCCAAGATGGATTTTGTTCGTCTCCTCATATCTGTGGCAGCAATGAAACATTTTCCCCTTTTCCAGCTAGACATTAAAAAAGCATTCCTTCATGGAGAACTTGCTGAAGAGGTTTATATGGAGCAACCACCAGGATTTGTTGCTCAAGGGGAGTTTGGACTAGTATGCAAACTTCGTTGATCCCTTTATGATCTCAAGCAATCTCCTAGAGCATGGTTTGGTTATTTTCGAGTTGTTGTCCAAGAGTTTGGAATGAGTCGAGTAGAAGTTGATCACTCTGTATTTTATAGACATTTATCTCATGGCAAACGTATTTTTTTAATTGTTTACATTAATGATATTGTTATCACAGGTAATGATCACGAAGGTATTTCTCAACTCAAGAAACACCTTTCAAGTCACTTTCAGACTAAGGATTTGGGCAAACTGAAATACTTTCTAGGCATTGAAGTGGCACAGTCTGGCAATGGTATTGCTATTACACAAAGAAAATATTCCTTTGACATTTTATAAGACGTTGGTATGTTAGATTACAAACATGTAGACACTCCCATGGATCCAAATACTGAACTTATTTTAGGACAGGGGGAGCCTCAAAAAGATCCTAGCAGATATCGGAGACTTGTTGGCAAACTCAACTACCTTATGATCACACGACCAGACATCTCATTTGTTGTTAATGTAGTTATTCAATTTTTGTAATCACCTTGTGATAGTCACTGGAATGTGGTGATTCACATTCTGTGATATATCAAGAGCTCGTCGAGATAATGTTTATTGTATGAATACAAGGGACACGCCCACATTATTGGGTATTATGATGCAGATTGGGTTGGGGCTCCTTCTGATAGGCGGTCCACTTCAGGTTATTATGTTCTAATGCAAGGCAATCTAATATCCTAGAAAAGTAAAAAGCAAGATGTTTTAGCTAGATCAAGTGTAGAGGCGGAATATCGAGCTATGGCATTGGCTACGTGTGAGCTTATATAGTTGAGACAACTTCTCCAAGAATCGAAGATGGGAGGAGTTAAAATGATGAAATTGATTTGTGATAACCAAGAAGCATTACATATCGCTTCTAATGCCGTATTTCATAAAAGAACGAAGAATATTGAGATAGATTGTCATTTCATTCGAGAGAAGATTGAGTTTAGATATATCTCCATAAGGTTTGTCAACTCAAAATATCAATTGGCGGATATTTTCACAAAATTACTTCGAAGATCCAGAATTGATATATTTCCGGCAAGCTAGGAGCATATGACTTATACGCTCCAACTTAAAGGGGAGCGTTAAATATGATATCATTATTAGATAATGGAGATATGAGAATATCTCTATAATTAGATAATGTAGATATGGGAATATCCCCAAATCCCCATAATTAGGCATCAGATTATTGTAATATTGTTATTAGTTTCCTTCCTTATTTACATTCGATGTAACACTATTTAATCCCACTTGCTTGAGGGAATAATCAAGACACTAATTCCCAAACTCTCTTCTCTTGTCCTTCTAATGAAAATCCCACATTAGTGGTTAATGAAATAGGTGGTCTCCTTATAAGGCTTGGACAATCCTCCTCCCTTAGAGCTAGCTTTTGGGAATTCCAATATCTACACTATCTAATTATAGAGATATTCTCATATCTCCATTATCTAATAATGATATCATATTTAGCAAGTTCCTTATCAAATAGTTCTGGGCCCCAACAAATAATAGATTAACCATCTCTATGGTACTTCTTTAACATTAACACATGGAATTCAGGGTGAATCCCAGACATACTAGGGGTAAGGCCAGAATGTATGCTATCGATCCCAATTCCTTCAACAATCCTATGTACTTTGGGCTCAACTTGCCCTTCTTTCCAAATTGCATCACACCCTTCATGGGTGACACTTTTAAGAGTACCTTCTCCCCGTTTTCAAACTTCATGTCTCTCACCTTTTTGTCAGCATATTCTTTCTATCGGCTTTGAGCCGCTATGAGTTTCTCCTTTATGAATCTCACTCTTTCCATAGAGTACTTATCATATCAGTGGCCCAAGGCAACACCTCGAATGCATAAAACTACCCATTTGGGGACCTATACCTCCTACCATTTAAGGCCGCAAAATGAGCCATATAAATACTAGAGTGGTAGCTATTGTTGTAGGCAAATTCACACAATGGTAAGTATTGGTCCCACTAACCCCGAAGTCCATAACACAAGACTATAGCATATCCACAAGCACTTGGATAGTCCGCTCAGATTGACCATCGATTTTTGGGTGGAAAGTTGCGCTCAGATCCAATTTAGAACCCAACTCGGACTGAAATCTCTCCCAGAAATTAAAACTGAACTGAGTACCCTTGTCTGACACAATTGACACCGGTATCCCATGTAACCTTAAAATTTCCTTCACACAAATCTTGGCTAACTTAATTGCATTATAATCAACTCTTACTAGAATGCAATTGTAACACCCCATACTTTTATAACCTCACTTGATACTTTGGATCATATCTACATAGGTGTTGAGATGCCATGCATATGTGTTTTATAGTGTCATTGGTGAAACATTTGATATCGGACTTAACATGTGCGATTCGATCGTCGTAGGAGGTGTGTTGTGATTTCGTAGAAGCATTTGAGTGAGGACTCGTACATATTCTAACCTCATTTGGTGACTTTAAGTCATGTTTACTTGATGGTTAAGATCACTAAGTAAGTATTTTGTAGTGTTTAATAAGGGATTGGACGATACGTAAACATTGGATAAGTGGCCGGAAATTTCAGCAAAGTGCTGAAATCTCAGCACAAACTTCAGAGAGGCTGCCATTTCTGCGCCACTACCCCTGTTTCAGGGGTGTGGCGCAAGGAACAAGGAGTAGGCCTTTCCGGACCCGTTTTGCGACGTAATTCTACGACGATTCTTGGATGTTTTCTTTTGGTTCCTTGGAGATATTTTAGCGTTGTTAAGGTTTCAAATACCTCGATACACTTCCACATGATCAAACCATGAAACACACGAAGTTACCAAAAATGTTCAAGTAAGCCATGGACGGCTAGAATTCCAATTTTTGCGATCAAGGCGACGAATGAGAATCTCGTAAGAAAATATTATCGTGACATTATGGAATTATGTAAACACGAGATATATGGTGAATAATACATGATATTTGATGGGTACATGGATATGTGTAATTGGGCCCAAAAATTAGGCCCAAAATGGGATTAAAAGACTTGGCCCAAAGACAAATGATCCATTCTTGCAAGAATTGGCTAAGTGGACATATCATTTAGTGCCAAGTGTGGCTAAGGATGACTTGAGGTCCATAAAAAGCACCCAAAAATCAGATTTTTAAATCATTCAAGACTTCCATGCCTTTAAGATATTTCTCTCAACATTTTTTCATTTTCAAACCCTAAAGCAAAATATTCCTTGGGACTCTTTGGACAAGATCAACATATTCCAAGCCTTGGTAAGTATTTCTCCTCATGGATTAACATATTATATGCATGGGGGATTATGTATATTATGATAGTTGTGTTGGCAAGATGGTGAATAGTGTCTTTTTGCCTTTGGTAAGAGATGTGTTGTCTTGGTGATTTGAACTTGAATTAGGCCTTGTGCCTTTGATGAAAAAGTATGGCATGAACAAAATATGAACATGTATGGTGTTATTTTTGGCATTAAATTTGTTCTTGTCTATAAATGAAAATTATGGAAATTATGAGATTTTGGCCGATATGTGCTATGGGGTGTATTAAGGTGATTTAATGGATTCTTTGTGATATGGTGTGAATGAGAAAGTGTAAAGAAGAAGCTTTGTTGCGAAATGCTATTGGTTATGATATTGGTCAATGTATGGCATGTTGTAGTATTTTTGGAATGGTCATGCCGAAATTTTATTGTAAAGGGGGAAATGACGTAATAGGCAATTAGGTACCTTTTGTCGTCTTTTACACTTGAAAGGTGTTAGATGTTGACGTAAACTCCGTTATGTGCTTGTGTTGTAGAGTAAGGGGCTGAATCATTATATTCCTTAGGATTGCGGATTCTTATTGAGAGGCTAAGGTATGTAAGGTTATTCTTGTCCGTATCTTTCTGCAACACCTATTGCTTCCTTTGCCATTGTACTTGTACCTATGCCGAAATGTTCCAAAGTGTCTCATGTAAAGTTGGTTGCCTACATAAATTTATTCATGTGTCTCTTGAACATTGAACATTGTCCCAAAGTTCCAATAATGCGATAACCAACAATGTTTCAATTTCATAATTAAAGAATGAAAGTAATGCGTATATGGTTGAGTACGGGTGGTAGCTCAAAGGGGCGAAAGCCTAGCTAGAGACGATCCCGATGTATCACGGGTGGTAGCTCAAAGGGGCGAAATCCTAGCTAGAGACGATCCCGATTGATTATTGGACACAGGGGGTAGCCCAAAGGGGTGAAAACCTAGCTAGGGCCGAACCTGCTTTATTGATTTATGGGTGGTAGCTCAAAGGGGCATAAGCCTAGCTAGAGACGATCCCAGTATTGTTATTTACCACTGATCAGTTGGTCCCGGGCATGATGTGATTATTGTTGATATTGAGATAATTGATAAAAGAAATAAAGAATGTAACGTACATGGTTCCACACATATGGAAATGTTGGTTTATCGATATTGCCTATTCTCTTATCCTTGATATACATTGGTGTTCTCACTTATTGCTACAGTTTTATTGTGGCCTTACATACGCAGTACATTTTTCGTGCTGACCCCCTCGGGGGAACTTACCTTACTTGTTGCAGGCACAGGCACTAGTAGACCTCCGTTGTAGGTTGTGGATCTTTTGCGGACATTTGGTGAGCTCCAGTTGGTTCGGGGCTTTCCGAGTTTCCTATGTATATTTGTTTTGGTCTTGTGTATATATATAGAGAGAGCGGGGTGTGTCCCGACTCTAGGTTGGTTTTGGTTGTGCATCTGTAGAGGCTTTGTAGATGTTGTGGGTCAGACGAAGGGTATGTAATGAACGTATGTTTTGTCTTGATGGCCCTAAAGGCCAAGTCTCATATTTCTCTTATATTTGTCATAAATTCCGCTTTTGGCTTCTTATATTTAATTGTGGTGGTGATAACTTTTGAGTGGTGCGTATGGGTTGTTATGGACGAAGATTGGTTCTCCCGGGCCTTGTCGGCTTTGGGTGCCATGTCCGTCTCGTTGGAATTTGGGGCGTGACAAAAGTGGTATCAGAGCGGGTCGTCCTAAGGGTGTCTACAAAGTCGTGTCTAAGTAGAGTCTTACTTATCAATGTGTTGTGCACCACATTTATAAGTAGGAGGCTACGGGACATCTAGGAGTTGTTTCTTTTCTTCATTTTCTAGATCGTGCGATAGAGCTTATGTTATAAGTGGAATTGTATCTAACCATTGGAATTGGTTTTCTTATGTGATAGAAAATGCCGATTGCACGAAAAGGAAAAGGTAAAAGCAAAAGAATAGACAGACTGGCTGGAGAGGGAACTAGTAGACCACCACCGGAACAGGTGAATCAAGGTGGTGTTGAACAAGAGTTTGCATCGCGGGCTTCTCCTACTTTACCCGCAGACCCGCCTATGAATGCTACTGACCAGGACTTGAGAAATGCAGTGCATATGTTGACGCAGATAGTTGCTGCACAAACACAAGGACGCGCTGGCCCAACGACAAATGAGGATGATGTGACTAGAATAGCGAGCCGCAGAACGCAGGATTTCCTGAAACTAGATCCTCCAATATTCACTGGGTCAGACCCACAGGCAGATCCACAGGACTTCGTGGACCAAGTTCAAAGGGCCCTAGATGTTATGCATGTGACTGGTGCAGAAACGGTTGAACTGGCGGCCTATAGGTTGAAGGGTGAAGCGATATTGTGGTATGAGGACTGGAAACGGTCGAGGGGCATTGATGCACTTCCAGCTGGTTGGGAAGACTTTAAAATGGCCTTTCTTGATCACTATCTTCCTTATGAGCTCAGGGAAGCACGTGCAGATCAATTTCTAAACCTTCGACAAGGGAATATGAGTGTTCGAGAATATAGTCTGCAGTTTAATTCTTTGGCTCGATATGCTCCGAACGTAGTGGCTACAATGACCGACAGAATCCATCGATATGTGGACAGATTGGAGCCGTATTTGGTAAGGGACTGTACCATTGCTGCTTTAAATAGGGACATGGATATTGCAAGGATCCAGGCCTTTGCACAAAAGATGGAGGATCAGAGGCAACGAAGGAGAACACAGGAATCTGAACGAGGGCCGTCAAAGCGGGCTAGACCTATGGGGCAGTCTATGGTGTCCCAAGGGGAGTTTAGGCCCCGAATGTTTCCTAGACCGCAGAGACCATTATTTTCTCATTCCATAGCAGGTGCTTCCTCTCAGTTTCGGGGGTCTAGAGGTGGTTATGTTGGGCAAAGCAGTGGGGCTCGAGGCTCGCAGACCACGGGGTTTTTCCGTCAGCCATGTCAGCACTGTGGAAAGTTTTACCCAGGGGAATGCCGACGTGGGATGAATACTTGTTTCTGGTGTGGTATGCCAGGGCACATGATGAGGGACTGTCCACGAAGAGGCTTGAGTGGTGTGGCACGACCTATGGGGTCAACCGTTGCATCTTCATCATCGGTTCCTTCCGTAGGCCGAAGTGTGCAGCCTGCCGGTCGTGGTAGAGGTGCTGCAGGAGCAGCTAGTTCCAGTGGAGCACAGAATCGCACTTATGCTCTAGTGGACCGACAAAATTCGGAGGCATCTCCTGATGTAGTCACAGGTATATTGTCTATATTTTCACATGGTGTATATGCATTGATAGATCCGGGCTCTACTTTATCATATGTTACCCCGTTGATTGCTGCAAAATTTGAAAGAACACCGGAATTCTTAGATAAGTCTATTGAAGTGTCTACGCCGGTTGGTGAATCTATTGTTGCAAAAAGAGTATATCGCAATTGTGTGGTAACTGTGTGTGGTCATGATACACTAGCGGATCTTATTGAACTTGACATGGTGGATTTTGATGTCATAATGGGGATGGATTGGTTGGCTTCTTGTTATGCTACGGTGGATTGCCGAGCCAAGGAGGTACATTTTCATTTTCCACAAAAGAATATTCTTGAGTGGAAGGGTAATGTGGGGGCACCGAAAGGCAAATTTATTTCCTATCTTAAAGCTAGGAAAATGATAGCTAAGGGGTATATATGCCATTTGGTGAGAGTGCAAGATATCAATATGGAACCACTAACTCCTCAGTCGGTACCGGTGGTTAATGAATTTCTCGACGTATTTCCTGACGATCTTCCAGGTTTACCTCCAGAACGGGAAGTGGAGTTTGGCATTGATGTGATTCCAGGCACTCAGCCGATCTCTATTCCTCCGTATAGAATGGCTCCAGCAGAATTGCGTGAATTGAAGGAGCAATTAAAAGATTTGCTGGACAAGGGCTTCATTAGACCTAGTATGTCCCCGTGGGGTGCACCAGTATTGTTTGTCCGGAAGAAAGATGGCACCTTGAGGATGTGTATCGATTATCGACAATTGAATAAGGTAACGATCAAAAATAAATATCCTCTTCCTCGCATTGATGATTTGTTTGATCAGTTACAGGGTGCCAAATGGTTTTCAAAGATTGACTTGAGGTCGGGTTACCATCAAGTCAGGGTTAGAGAAAATGATGTACCCAAGACAGCTTTCCGAACACGGTATGGCCACTATGAATTTTTAGTTATGTCATTTGGACTAACAAATGCACCAGTTGTTTTCATGGATTTGATGAATAGGGTGTTTAAGCCATTTCTAGACGTGTTCGTGACGGTATTTATAGATGATATCTTGGTCTATTCGAGATCACAAGAAGACCATGCTAATCACTTACGACAGGTGTTACAAATTCTCCGGGATCGTAAGTTATATGCAAAGTTTTCTAAGTGTGAATTTTGGTTAAAATCCGTAGCATTCTTGGGTCACATTGTGTCGGATGAAGGGATACGGGTCGATACTCAAAAGATTGAAGCGGTGAAGAATTGGCCAAGACCTACGACGCCTACAGAGATTCGTAGTTTTCTTGGTTTGGCAGGTTATTACAGGAGATTTGTGGAAGGGTTTTCTTCTATTGCCGCACCATTGACGAAGCTAACACACAAGGCAATCAAGTTTCAGTGGAACGACGCATGTGAGAAAAGTTTCCAAGAGCTGAAAGAGAAATTAACTTCCACCCCAGTTTTAGTACTTCCCGAAGGCATAGAAGGTTATGCAGTGTATTGTGATGCTTCCGGGGTTGGCCTCGGATGTGTATTGATGCAGCATGGTAAGGTGATAGCATATGCCTCACGACAGTTGCGGCCCCATGAGAAAAATTATCCCACTCATGATCTTGAATTGGCAGCAGTAGTGTTTGCTTTAAAAATATGGCGTCATTATTTATATGGGGTTCATGTTGATATTTATACGGATCACAAAAGCTTGCAATATCTGTTCAAGCAGAAAGAACTCAATTTGAGGCAACGAAGATGGTTAGAGCTCTTGAAAGACTATGATGTTGATATTCTATACCATCCAGGGAAGGCAAATGTAGTAGCAGATGCATTGAGCCGTAAGGCAACGGGAGGCACTAGTGATCAGCTGACAGAAAAGAAGGACATAATCAAAGATTTGAATCAATTAGCCAGCTTGGGAGTTCGCCTTATTGAATCCTCAGAAGATGGAGTTATTGTGCAGAATGCAGCGGAATCCTCCGTGATAGCTGAAGTGAAAGAGAAGCAATTTGCGGATTCTATTTTATTGCAGCTAAAGGAAAATGTGCAGCAGAAATTGACCACGGCATTTGATATTACACCGGAAGGGGTGCTTCAATGTCAGGGGAGATTATGTGTACCGGACGTAGATGAGTTGAGGACACGAATTATGACAGAGGCGCATCATTCGCGCTATTCCATTCATCCGGGTGCTACTAAAATGTACCATGAATTGAAGGAAGTGTATTGGTGGGGCAACATGAAAAAGAACATTGCAAAATTTGTCGCGCAGTGCCCAAATTGTCAACAAGTGAAAGTGGAGCATCAGAAACCGGGAGGTTACATGCAATGTATCACTCTTCCAGTCTGGAAATGGGATATGATCAATATGGATTTCATTACAGGATTGCCTCGTACATTGCGGAAGTTTGATTCTATATGGGTTATAGTGGACAGGCTTACCAAATCAGCGCATTTCCTACCGGTCAAGACGACCTATACAGCTGAGGACTATGCGAAGTTGTATGTGAAAGAGATAGTACGATTGCATGGTATTCCACTTTCTATTATATCAGACAGAGGAGCACAGTTCACAGCACACTTTTGGAAATCTTTTCAGCGGAGTTTGGGTACAAGGGTGGATTTGAGTACGGCTTTCCATCCGCAGACTGATGGACAAGCAGAACGTACTATTCAGACGCTTGAAGATATGCTACGAGCTTGTACGTTAGATTTTCAGGGCAGTTGGGATGACCATTTGTCTCTTATCGAATTTGCTTATAACAATAGCTATCATTCAAGTATAAAAATGGCACCTTATGAAGCTTTGTATGGAAGGAAATGTAGATCACCAATTGGATGGTTTGAAGTGGGTGAAACTGCCTTATTGGGCCCAGATATTGTTCATCAGGCTATGGAAAAAGTTAAGGTGATCCAAGAGCGATTACAAACGGGTCAAAGTCGTCACAAGTCATATGCCGATGTGAGAAGAAGAGGGCTTGAATTCGCCATAGGTGATTGGGTCTTTTTAAAGGTGTCACCAATGAAAGGGGTAATGCGGTTCGGAAAGAAAGGAAAATTGAGTCCACGTTACATAGGCCCATATGAGATCATTCGAAAATTTGGACAAGTTGCGTATGAGTTGGCACTACCTCAAGAACTTTCCTCAGTCCATCCGGTATTTCATGTTTCGATGCTTCGAAAATGCATAGGAGATCCTTCTCGTATTATTCCCGTAGAGGATGTTCAAGTTACAGAGGATCTTACTTATGAAGAGGTACCCATTGTGATCCTAGATCGACAAGTGAAGAGATTGAGAAATAAAGACATAGCTTCCGTGAAAGTCCTTTGGAGAAATCAACAAGTAGAAGAGATTACATGGGAAGCGGAAGAAATGATGAAAGCCAAGTATCCCCATCTATTTCAAATGGACCAAGGAGTTCACAATGCGGAGGTGGAACAATAACAAGTAAGTATTTAAAAGCATTATGTGAATGTGTATAGGTCTGTTAAAGTAAAGATGCATTTGTGGTATATAAGATAATATTCCTAACATTCGAGGACGAATGTTCCTAAGGGGGAATGTAACACCCCGTACTTTTATAACCTCACTTGATACTTTGGATCATATCTACATAGGTGTTGAGATGCCATGCATATGTGTTTTATAGTGTCATTGGTGAAACATTTGATATCGGACTTAACATGTGCGATTCGATCGTCGTAGGAGGTGTGTTGTGATTTCGTAGAAGCATTTGAGTGAGGACTCGTACATATTCTAACCTCATTTGGTGACTTTAAGTCATGTTTACTTGATGGTTAAGATCACTAAGTAAGTATTTTGTAGTGTTTAATAAGGGATTGGACGATACGTAAACATTGGATAAGTGGCCGGAAATTTCAGCAAAGTGCTGAAATCTCAGCACAAACTTCAGAGAGGCTGCCATTTCTGCGCCACTACCCCTGTTTCAGGGGTGTGGCGCAAGGAACAAGGAGTAGGCCTTTCCGGACCCGTTTTGCGACGTAATTCTACGACGATTCTTGGATGTTTTCTTTTGGTTCCTTGGAGATATTTTAGCGTTGTTAAGGTTTCAAATACCTCGATACACTTCCACATGATCAAACCATGAAACACACGAAGTTACCAAAAATGTTCAAGTAAGCCATGGACGGCTAGAATTCCAATTTTTGCGATCAAGGCGACGAATGAGAATCTCGTAAGAAAATATTATCGTGACATTATGGAATTATGTAAACACGAGATATATGGTGAATAATACATGATATTTGATGGGTACATGGATATGTGTAATTGGGCCCAAAAATTAGGCCCAAAATGGGATTAAAAGACTTGGCCCAAAGACAAATGATCCATTCTTGCAAGAATTGGCTAAGTGGACATATCATTTAGTGCCAAGTGTGGCTAAGGATGACTTGAGGTCCATAAAAAGCACCCAAAAATCAGATTTTTAAATCATTCAAGACTTCCATGCCTTTAAGATATTTCTCTCAACATTTTTTCATTTTCAAACCCTAAAGCAAAATATTCCTTGGGACTCTTTGGACAAGATCAACATATTCCAAGCCTTGGTAAGTATTTCTCCTCATGGATTAACATATTATATGCATGGGGGATTATGTATATTATGATAGTTGTGTTGGCAAGATGGTGAATAGTGTCTTTTTGCCTTTGGTAAGAGATGTGTTGTCTTGGTGATTTGAACTTGAATTAGGCCTTGTGCCTTTGATGAAAAAGTATGGCATGAACAAAATATGAACATGTATGGTGTTATTTTTGGCATTAAATTTGTTCTTGTCTATAAATGAAAATTATGGAAATTATGAGATTTTGGCCGATATGTGCTATGGGGTGTATTAAGGTGATTTAATGGATTCTTTGTGATATGGTGTGAATGAGAAAGTGTAAAGAAGAAGCTTTGTTGCGAAATGCTATTGGTTATGATATTGGTCAATGTATGGCATGTTGTAGTATTTTTGGAATGGTCATGCCGAAATTTTATTGTAAAGGGGGAAATGACGTAATAGGCAATTAGGTACCTTTTGTCGTCTTTTACACTTGAAAGGTGTTAGATGTTGACGTAAACTCCGTTATGTGCTTGTGTTGTAGAGTAAGGGGCTGAATCATTATATTCCTTAGGATTGCGGATTCTTATTGAGAGGCTAAGGTATGTAAGGTTATTCTTGTCCGTATCTTTCTGCAACACCTATTGCTTCCTTTGCCATTGTACTTGTACCTATGCCGAAATGTTCCAAAGTGTCTCATGTAAAGTTGGTTGCCTACATAAATTTATTCATGTGTCTCTTGAACATTGAACATTGTCCCAAAGTTCCAATAATGCGATAACCAACAATGTTTCAATTTCATAATTAAAGAATGAAAGTAATGCGTATATGGTTGAGTACGGGTGGTAGCTCAAAGGGGCGAAAGCCTAGCTAGAGACGATCCCGATGTATCACGGGTGGTAGCTCAAAGGGGCGAAATCCTAGCTAGAGACGATCCCGATTGATTATTGGACACAGGGGGTAGCCCAAAGGGGTGAAAACCTAGCTAGGGCCGAACCTGCTTTATTGATTTATGGGTGGTAGCTCAAAGGGGCATAAGCCTAGCTAGAGACGATCCCAGTATTGTTATTTACCACTGATCAGTTGGTCCCGGGCATGATGTGATTATTGTTGATATTGAGATAATTGATAAAAGAAATAAAGAATGTAACGTACATGGTTCCACACATATGGAAATGTTGGTTTATCGATATTGCCTATTCTCTTATCCTTGATATACATTGGTGTTCTCACTTATTGCTACAGTTTTATTGTGGCCTTACATACGCAGTACATTTTTCGTGCTGACCCCCTCGGGGGAACTTACCTTACTTGTTGCAGGCACAGGCACTAGTAGACCTCCGTTGTAGGTTGCGGATCTTTTGCGGACATTTGGTGAGCTCCAGTTGGTTCGGGGCTTTCCGAGTTTCCTATGTATATTTGTTTTGGTCTTGTGTATATATATATATAGAGCGGGGTGTGTCCCGACTCTAGGTTGGTTTTGGTTGTGCATCTGTAGAGGCTTTGTAGATGTTGTGGGTCAGACGAAGGGTATGTAATGAACGTATGTTTTGTCTTGATGGCCCTAAAGGCCAAGTCTCATATTTCTCTTATATTTGTCATAAATTCCGCTTTTGGCTTCTTATATTTAATTGTGGTGGTGATGACTTTTGAGTGGTGCGTATGGGTTGTTATGGACGAAGATTGGTTCTCTCGGGCCTTGTCGGCTTTGGGTGCCATGTCCGTCTCGTTGGAATTTGGGGCGTGACAGCAATGAGCCGATTTAGTACCCCGGTCAACAATAACCCAAATGGAGTCATATTTTCTCACGGTTTTTGGAAGACCAACCATAAAATCCATCGTTATTCGTTCCTATTTCCATTCTGAAATGGGCATTCTCTGAAAAGCACCACTAAACTTCTGATGTTTGTATTTGACTTGGTGGCAGTTTTGACACTTAACCATAAAATCTACATTGTCACGCTTCATCCTTCTCCATCAATAGTATTGCCTCAAGTGTCTATACATCTTGTTGGCACTCGAATGTATGGAGTACTTAGAATTATGAGCCCCTACCAAGATGGTTGGAATCAAATTACCTACCCCAGGTACACACAACCAACCTCAGATTCTCAAGGCCCCCTCGTTATCAAGAATGGCCTCCTTCGCCTCACCTTGTAACACTTTTTCTTTGAGGTTGTTCAATTTCTTATCTTCAAACTGTGTACTCTTAATCTGATCATAGAATGTGGACCTAGCCTCCACATGTGCCAACACCTTTCCTTCGCTAGTATTATGCAATCTCAAAAAACCGTTAGCCAAAGTCTTCACCTCTCTCGCCCATAGGTGCCTAGATACCTCCAGCAATGATAAACTCACCATGCTCACTGGTTTCCGACTTAGTACATCCACCACCACATTGGCCTCACCTGGGTGATACAAAATTGAGATGTAATAGTCTTTAATCAACTTCCATCTCCTCTATCTCAGATTCAAATCCTTCTGGGTGAACACGTGTTGTAAGTTGCAGTGGTCTGTGAACACTTCACACTTCACCCCGTAGAGATAGTGTCTCCAAATCTTTAAAGCAAACACCATGACTGATAATTCCAAGTCATGCATGAGGTAGTTCTTCTCATAGGGTTTTAGTTGCCTTGAAACATAAGCAATCACATTCCTATCCTGCTTTAACATAACACAAACCCAAACGTAAGGCATCACAAAATATAATAAAATCTTTACCCTTGACAGGCAGAGTTAGTACTGGACCCGAAGTCAAAAAAGTTTTGATCTTTTGAAAGCTCTCTTCACACTTGTCATCCCATTCAAACGGAACTTCCTTCTGAGTCAGGCGGGTTATATGCAAAGCAATGGAACCAAACCCCGGTAATAATTGGCCAACCCTACAAAACTATGGATTTTTGTCACGTTCGTTGGTCTTGCCTAATTCTTAACAACCTCAACCTTTTACGGTTTCACTATAACCCCTTCTTTAGAAACCATATGCCCCAAAAAAGACACCAAAGAAAGCTAAAATTTGCACTTAGAGTACTTAGCATACAATTATTTCTCTTTAAACAACATCAACACAGTACGCAAATGAGCTTCATGCTCTTCTTGACTCTTAGTATAAAAAAGTATATCACAATAAACATAATAATGAAAAAATCCAAAGAGGACTTAAACATTTTATTCATCAATCCTATGAAAGCAGCTGGGGCATTGTCAAGCCAAAAAACATAACCAAAAACTCATAGTGCCTGTAACGAGTTCAGAAAGTAGTATTTAGGATGTCATCTGTCTTGATTTTTAGCTGATGATAACCCGACCTCAAATTCATCTTAGAGAACAATATAGCTCCCTGCAACTGGTCAAATAGGTCATCTATTCTAGGTAAGGGATATTTGTTATGAATGGTCACCTTATTCAACTAGCGGTAATTTATGCACATTCATATACTACCATTTTTCTTCTTCAAAAATAACACTGGTGCACCCTAAGAAGAGACACTTGGGCGAATAAATCCCTTTTTCCAACAACTCTTGCAATTGGGACTTTAACTCTCTCAGCTCTGTAGGTGCCATACAGTATAGAGGGATAGAAATGGGTCTAATCCCTGGCTCTAAGTCTATACAAAAGTCAACTTCTTGATCTGGAGGCATACCCAGAAGGTCATCTGTAAACACTTCTAGGAATTCACATACCACTAGAACTGATGTTATTGGAGGTACTACAGATTTATCTTCTCAAAGATAGGCTAAAAACGCCCTACACCTTTTCTTTACTAATTTCTGAGCACAAATTGCAAACACAACCCTCACAAGATTAGGCTTAAAGGTACCCTCTCATACTAACTTCTCCTTCCTGGGCATCACTACAGTTACGATTTTGGCATAACAATCAAGAACAGCATGATGAGGGGACAACCAACTCATCCCCAAAATAATATCAAATTCCTCCATGTCTAGAATAACTAAGTCTGTTAGAGTCTTAAATCCCATGAACATTACAGGACACTCATGATAAACCTTATCAACACACAGAGATACCCCATCCGATGTAGACACATACATGGGAGAATCAAGATATTCATAGTCTAAGTCCCAACCCATAGCAAATTTCAAAGACACATAAGAGAAGGTGGAATCGGGATCAAACAATACAGAAGCCATACGATCACAGACAAGAATAGCACTTGTGATTATCGCATCAGAAACTTCCAACTAAGGACGAGCCAGAACTGCATAAAGATGTGCCTTATCACCACCTTGGGAACCACCTTTATCACCTTAAGCTTAATTACTACCAACTTGTCCTCCACCTCGGTTGGCCTGGTTGACACCTCTAGCTTGGCCACCATGCCTACCTTATGGATGAGCCCTACCATTTCCTCTTCCACCATGACCTGCCTGAACTAAAGTAGTAGAAGATAGTTGTTGTGTCAGATAGCCTATAGATAAGAAGTTAGGATACTACCTTCTAATGTGTCCCAAACCCCCACACTCAAAGTATTTGGGTAACAAAGTAGGATTTTAAACTGAAGAGGATAAAGGTGTGTAGTTGTTGGCTTGAAAAATTTGATGGCTGACCCTAGACGGGCCCCTTATAGATACTGGCATAGCTGAATAGTAGGGCACTATGGTTTAGAAGAACCACGCCCCCTTGAGAAGGTACCACAGAATTGGCCCGAGGTCCGAGCCTTCTTTTTTTTTGCTTTTACCTCTCTCTATTTCTCAAGGGCTTCAGCTTTCTTGGCAAATTCAACAACATCTTGAAAGGACTTACCAGACATAGCCACTGATAAAGTAGTCAACTGAATCCCCGAATTCAAACCCATCATAAAGTACCTGATCCGCTCCCCTTCTGAGGTAATCAATTATAGTGCATAGCCAGACAAGGCATGAAACTTGGCCTCATAAGCCGCCACAAACATTTCACCCTGTTCCAACCTCAAAAACTCATCCTTCTTCTATTCACGATAAGTAGGAGAAATATATTTCTCAAGGAATACATTCTGAAATTGAGCCCAAGTAAGTGGAGGTAAGGTAGCCCTACACTCCACAAATGATCATCACTATTACTTGGCTTCGTTCTGCAGCTGAAAGGGAACAAACTCTACACCATACTTTTCAACAGTACCTATCTTGTGCAGACATTTGTGATAATCTATTAAGAGATCAAAAGCATCCCCGGACTCTGTACCTTGGAATACCAGTGGTTTTATTTTCATAAACTTGCAGAATAACTGTTGTTCATCATTAGTTATCACTGGTCCAAGTATCTGTTGGAGATACACCCTATACAACAGTGGTATATTGCAAGGCTATGGTCAGAGCAATCAAAATTACTAGAGTGTAGCCAGTACCCGCCAGGCTACCCAAAATAACGAAGATCAATCACAACGAACAAAATAACAATACATGCATTCACACCGGTTCAGAATAGCTTTGCACTTAACCCATTTCGTTAATTCCTCATGGTTCACACAACCCTAGTTAATGAGTTTAGCTGCTCGTGTTAGCAAGAGCACAATCAAAATTCAAAGATGAAGACATAATTATAAACTCACAATAATGAAGAAACTCTGAAATCTCAATTATGAATAAAACCCTAGAATCGGTGTTCCAAGATTACAAAATAATAATGTGTTTCTGAACTCAAAATAATGAAAAACTATCTCAAAATAATGTAATGACTAACTCCTGAACATAGGACAATACAGGGATATTTATAGATACAAGGGCAATCCTATCCTAATCAAACCAGGAGACTAAAGTCGACAAACTTCCACGGTACTGTGACTTGGTGTCGTGGAACCAAGTCACGCCACATAGATGAGTGTCGTGGAAATTAGGCACAAATAGACATCTTCGAAAGTTGACTCACGCCACCTAGTCATGCCACGTAGGTGGACTCACGTGGCGTGAATCCTATCGTGGAATTCAGACATCATTGCATCATCTCTAAAGTTGACTCACGGCAGCCACTTACATCATATGAGTGGACTCACGACACATGAGTGCTGTCGTGAGTCACCTATCTGGTGCAAATCTCATCTCTCATCTTCCGACACTCCGTTTTCAAGCATTATTCTTCACTTTATCTCCATTTTGCCTCCATAACCTATTACCCTACAAAATAGGACAGAACGCACATCATACCCACAAAACATACCCAAGTTATTGCATATTATCCCTGTTTTAAGCATCGAAAGTGCCATAAAACCATGGCACATCAACACCCTCAACTTATACCGTTTGCATGTCCTCAGGCGAACAAAACTAATTAAACACCTACGATGTTTAACTAAGAGAAACATAAGGGACCTACGGCAGTCAGCTCATTGCTTTTGGAAAAACTTTTCTAACCCCTCCTTCTTGCAAATCAAAAACCACAGTGTGTATCCTTGCAACATATTATCATGACATAGAAGGTATCAAGTGATGGCATAAGATTATGAACAAACAACTAAGCTTACATGCAAATGACATTATCTGAACAGATAGCAGCTAACAATACAACCCATGTACTCTCACAGCAAAGAAGTCTCATACACTCACAGTATAATAATGAATCTCAACCTAGGGACTCGGTTAAAACACTCTCTCTCATAAAAAAGTTCAAACAGTGTGCATGAAATACCATAGGTTTGCCCTTATTTTCTATGCCTTAGCTTTACGGATAGTTGGACTAGGATCACTATAGGACTTTCATCGGCTTGTAATGTAGGCTTGGGGATGGATATGGTGACTTAACCCTCCTTGACACTACACTATTTTTGGCTCCACTTTTCAACCATGCTTATTTATTCTCCCTTATTCTCCTTCATTTATTTTCAAATTTTGGGTGTGATTTCCTTCCTACTTTCAAGACACAATTTATTCATATTTTTTTTCTCTTTTTTTTCTTCACACCCCAAATCTGTTTTCTCTCTTTTTCTTTTACTAACCCCTTCTTCATACCCAAATCAATCTATGCACCCCTATAATAGCCACCCTTAACTCAGGCGATTTGCCTGAGTTGAGATACACAATGTCTAAGGAGGAACCAGGGCCAAGACAGGTTCATTATAAGTCAAAATGGAAAGGTGAATAGGCTAATGAAAGAAACAAGTCAATTAAGGGTCAAAATCGGGATCAAGGGATACTGAATTCATTTGGTCAGGCATTTAGGCTAAATGTGGGCTTATTCAAAAACGTCCTATGATCCTTTTATAACCACTATCCTCTAACCTAGGCAAGACTAACCGGGCAAGTTCTGGATCACACACACAAAGTCAACTAAGTAATGACCTCACACACACATAGCACAGGGTTGTATTATCAACTACTACCTATCTGGATTCATGCAATGCTTAGCTACAGTTATTCTGCCTATAATACTAATGCCATAACAAGATCTAACAGTTGTCACAAACTAACATACTACACACATAATTCAAAACAAAAAATTTTAGGAGGGGTGTCCTTTAGACAATCAAAAAGCATTATTACTTGTTCAAAACTGGATTGCACTAAGGCTTCCCTATTTTCCTCCTAATTAATCATGCAAAACATAAAAATACTATAAATAACAACCTAAACATACCGGTTCTACTATGATAGCACACTTGGGGGAAAAGAAAATACGGTAACAAAAACCCCCAAGTGGTGGTATACTCACTAAATTACAGTGCATTGCCCTCAGTGCACAGCTATTAACAGAATAAATATAAGGGAGTGAAGACACACCTGTGGTGCCCTAAGCTCCAGAAGTGGGCCCGCCCATAGCGGTATTACTAACATGCTCTCTGGGCTCTGGACTCAGTGCATCCGGTAGAGGGGGTCCCTGACTAAAGGATGCATCGCGTTCCCTCTGCTCCTGAGCGATCAGACTCGTATGGTACTCTAACCTGGAGGCCTTAACTGCTCTATGGAGATCACCCTCAGACTCGTCACCACTATCCACCTGCTCCTCAGGACTGCATGGTCTTTTGCCTCTATTAATGGGAGGCTCCTCATCCGCAAACAAATCCACCTCAAAGGCCGGCCTCATCAGGGTCGAACTAGGCATAGGTGGAATAACAGGGGCGCTGTTCGGTGCTAAAGGTCGAACCTCTTCTCTCAATGCAGTACCTCCCGTGTCAATGCTGCCATACCAGAACCTTGTACGGAACCCATCCGGGTGGCCATCCGTGCCTTAAAACTATCAATCCGCCCATGCATCTCTCGCATAAACAGATCCATAGCTGCAGTCATATGGGCCTCTACTCTAGCCTATGAAGCCTCTACGGTGGTCCAAACCCATGGCTTAATTTAGGATACCAACTTAGCCATCTGGGCCTCAGTGTGAGCCTGCCACTCAAATATCTCCGTCTATCGATCAACCAACTGCTGCAGGAAGTCTCTCGAAACCGAAACCATATCAAAAGGAGGCAGTGGTGATGTAGAATTGGGTATCTGATCATCAATCAAGCCTATGCCCTCAGCAGGTGCATGAATAGTATCAGGAACGCTCACCGGTATAGGAATGGGAATAGGGGTGCTCACCAACTCATCTCTATCTCCAGGCCCTTCAAAAAGGGTGGCTTTTGATGACCCGACAGGGTGAGACTGTCGAGAAAAAATGGGGTGAGATCCCTGCAACTGCATCAAACCAATGGATTTTATGCGTGTTACCTTGATAAAGTGATCGATGGTAGGTAGCACAACCACACCAGTACTATCACACAGGCCCTGAATCAAATAGGGGAAAGGGATACAGGTATGGCCACAAAAAGCATGCTCATGGATCTCTCTAACAATGTACCTCGCAATATGAATATCAAAACCGGCAATAATGCTAGCAACCACAACAGGTCGGTCTAAGGTGAGTGAATTATCCGCATTAGTGGGCCCCAACCGTTGCCTAACAATCGACCACCCAAATCTGCCAGCAAAATGGATCGTGGACTTTTTTATATCCAGCTTCCCAGTCACCCAACTAGCATCCACCCCATCTTCCGCTATATAACACGTAATCCACCTCAATAACTCCAACCGCTGATCAGCATCCTTCATTTTAACCCTATATCTGACCATCCCCATACAATGATCAAACTCAGCAGTCGTAACTGGCAATGGACGATCTGCATCAAACAAGAATCGTTGGATGGTCTGCTCAGATATATCTACTCCGGTCCCGTGAACCAAAGTATGAGTCAATAAAGGCTGGTCCCGATACCGCTACCCAATAGGTGTACTCAAATCAACAGATGCAGCATAGGACGCATAAAATTCTCGGACCAATTCTGAGTTGTAGCGACCAGAAGGCTCTGCCATCCATCCAAACCCATACTGCTCAAACACAGTCCAAATATCAGTCAATACTTTTAAATCCTCCATCCGATATCGGGGCTCCTCCATAATGGTTCTTTGACACACGCCCCGCTCCATCAGCTCAGCATCTCTGTCATAAAATACCCACATGCCCTAAACACAACAATGTTGGATATCCTTTCTCTGTGAGAAAATTGGGGCACTCTGTGCATCATGGTCCGAAATAGAGGCCGTAGCCTCTTCCGCAGAGGTACCCATTCAGGTAGCATCATCTGCAGAGCTAGATACCGACTCATCCTCCCCCTCTTCAGACCGGGGGACAGACTCGAAAGACTTATCAGGAACAACTGGCTAGACAGGCTGTGGAATGGGCTGAAGTGCAGCCCGAGCAGCAATTTGGGCCCGAGTCTGTAATCTCGTGGTATGAGGCACTAGTGCAGTATCATCAGTACCAATATCAAAAACCTCCTCGTACCCATTTTTTTCTGATTCAGTCGGTTCATCACGTAAATGGGTCAAAAATTCCAGATTTTTTGTTCAAATTCTTGACGAAGAATTAAGGTGGTCAAGTTTAGGGTTTGATTTGGGAGGCATGGTGTTGGGTTTGGGTTGGATTTTGGGTATTTGGGTCGGGTTTTGTTTGAATTTGTAGGTATGTGGGTCGGATTTTAGGTATTTGGGTCGAGTTTGTGGGTCTTGGGGTCGGGTTGGTCGGATTTGTGGGTATGTGGGTCGAATTTTGTAGGGAAGATTTAGTTTGGTTTTAGAATTTTATGTGTGGGAATTGAGAGAAGGGTAGATTTAAGGTATGAGAATTTGGTGTTTTGAGGAAATTAGGGTTTATGTTTAGGAGTTAAAGTGGAGAAGGATGAATTAGAAGTGGAGTATGATCGGGATTTTGTTTGGGGTGTACCGATATATATTTCAATTTGGATCGGGTCGGGTCGAGTCTCGTGTTACCTGGGATTTCTACATTCACGGTACAACCCATGTCTACGTCACGTGGGTCCTCTGTCGTAGGTGAGATTCTGACACCTACATTTTGCTTCTGATTTTCACAGCACCACCCACGTGACGTTAGTTGACCTACGTCCTCTGGGTCACCTGTCGTGGGTGTGAATCTGCAACATGAAATTTTTTCACGGCACCACTCATGTGACGTGGGTGTGCCTACGTCACGTAGGTAACTAGCATGGGTAGTATTGAACCTGTTCAGGTAAATCTTGTGAATTTCAGCTAACTGCTCCTCCAATGCTCAGATCACACCATCCTCAGATAGTGAGTTGCCTCCCAAGTAGCGTCTGATTTAATGTCGCGGCATGACACGGCCAACTTAGATACTCAGACTTCACCAACCATCCCATGGGTTGCCTCCCATAAAGCGCCTGATTTAACGTCGCGGCACGACATGGCTAGCTTGACTACTTAGACTTCATCATGCTCAAGCTCCTCACATGTCCTTATTTCTTCCGTGATTTCCACATAATGCTTGACACGCTGCCTATTGACCTTGAATAGAACATTATCAGCTCCTTTTAGCTTAATTGCTCCATATGGGAATACCCTGACTATCGTGAATGGTCCTGACCATTTGGACTTTAACTTTCCAGCAAACAAGCGAAGCTTGGAGTTATAAAGTAGCACCAAATCTCCCGGGTGAAACTCTCATTTCTCAATGCGTTGATCATGATATAATTTCATCTTTTCTTTATATATTGCTGAACTTTCATAAGCCCGGAGACAAAATTCATCCATCTCATTCATCTGCTCAAGTCTCAATTTAGCCGTTTCACTCCAGTCCAAATTCAGCCTTTTCAAAGCCCATAAAGCCTTATGTTCAATTTTGACAGGCAAATGGCAAGACTTTCCAAAAACTAACTGATATGGTGATGCACCAATTATCGTCTTCAAAGCAGTTCGATATGCCCATAATGTATCATCCAATATTCGAGCCCAATCAGTCCTATTGGCATTCACTGTTTTTGCCAAAATAGACTTGATCTCATGATTTGACACCTCAACTTGCCCGCTTGTCTGAGGATGGTAAGGTGTTGCCACCTTATGTTTAACACCAGATTTTTCCAACAGGGCCTTGAATAGCCGATTACAGAATTGGAAACCTCCATCGCTAATGATTACTCGAGGTGTACCAAACCGTGAAAATATGTTCTTCAAGAATGACGTGACACTTTTTCCTTCGTTATTAGGAAGCGCAATTGCCTCCACCCACTTAGACACATAGTCGACAGCTACCAAAATGTATTTTATCCCATGTGAGCTCACAAAAGGGCCCATAAAGTCAATTCCTTACACGTCAAACAATTCAAGCTCAAGTATAGTTGTCATGGGAAGTTCGTGTCTGTGTGATCTTTTCCCTTGCCTTTGAGATTGGTCACAAGCGCGAGCATAATCATGAGCATCTTTGTAAATACTGGGCCAGTAGAACCCACATTGCAAGATTTTATGGACAGTCCGCACACCTCCATAATGACCCCCAACTGGAGATGAATGACATGCTTCCAAAATACTCATCATCTCAACCTCTGGAACATCTCCGAATCATGCCATCTACACATACCTAAAATAAATACGGCTCATCCCAAAAGAATTTTCTCACCTCATGCATGAATTTCTTTCACTGCTGATACGACATATCTTCCGGAACTAGATCACTTGCCAAAAAATTGGCAAAATCAGCAAACCAAGGGATTAAGTCTTGCGATGCTGCTAATACTTGCTCATCTGGAAAAGTGTCATCAATCTTAAGATCATCCCTTAATTTAAGCATGGCCTCCTCCTCAAGGCGTGATAGATGGTCGGCAAATTGATTCACTATTCCCTTACGATCCCTGACTTCAAAGTCAAATTCTTGCAGTAGGAGCACCCACTGAATCAATCTTGGCTTAGCATCCTTTTTGGACATAAGATACCGAAGAGTTGCATGGTCTGTATGCACCATCACCTTCGTACCAATCAAGTAAGATCTGAATTTCTCAAAAGCAAAGACCATTGCCAATAATTCCTGTTCAGTCACAGTGTAATTCTTTTGATCTGGATTAAGCACTTTGCTAGCATAGTAAATCGAATGTAAGTTCTTCTCACATCTTTGGCCAAGGACTGCACCTAAAGCCACTCCGGTACCATCACACATAACCTCAAAAGGCATCGTCCAATTTGGTGAGACAATGATAGGGGCTGAAATCAACTTTTCTTTCAGACACTCAAATGCTTTAAGACATGCCTCATTAAACACGAACATCACCTGTTTCTCCAAAAGTTTGCATAAAGGATATGCAATCTTAGATAAATCCTTGATGAATCTTCTATAAAAGCCAGCATGCCCTAAGAAACTTTGAATTCCTTTCACGGAGATAGTGGAGATAACTTTTCAATCACCTCAATCTTTGCCTTATCAACTTCAATACCTTTCTTTGAAATCTGATGCCCCAATACGATACCCTCGTTGACCATAAAGTGATATTTTTCCCAATTTAAAACTAAGTTGCACTACTCGCATCTTTACAGCACATTAGTAAGGTGTGCCAAGCAATCAGCAAATGAGTCTCCCACAACAGAAAAATCATCCATAAAAACCTCAATAGTGTCTTCCATCATGTTGGAGAAAATAGACATCATGCAACGTTGGAAAGTGGCTGGTGCATTACATAAAGCGAAAGGCATCCTTTTAAATGAGAATGTCCCATATGGACAAGTAAAGTGGTCTTCTCTTGGTCTTCGGGAGCAACGAAAATCTGATTAAACCCCGAATAGCCATCGAGAAAACAATACCATCCTCAACCAACAAGACGGTCTAACATCTGATCCATGAAGGGCATAGGAAAATGATCTTTTTCTGTCCAAGAATTCAGCTTTCGATAATCCATGCAAACTCTCCATCCAGTAACTGGCCTCATTGGGATTAACTCATTCTTGTCGTTTGGAACCACAGTGATTCCTCCCTTCTTTGGCACACATGGAACTGGGCTCACCCACTTGTTATCAGCAATGGGGAAAACCACTCCTGTATCTAACCACTTGATGATCTCTTTCTGCATAACCTTTTGCATAGGTGGGTTTAGACAATGTTGATGCACAATGCTCGGTATGCACTCAGGAGTAAGTTGAATTTTGTGAGTGCAAATACCGGGTGAAATTCCTATAATATCAGCAATGGACCAACCAATGGCCTTATTAAATCTTTTTAATACTGAAACCAGAGCCTCTACTTGCCACTCCACCAATTTAGCAGAAATAATCACAGGCAAGGTGTTGTTGGCTCCCAAAAATATGTAGCGAAGGTGAGCTGGAAGAGCCTTAAGCTCCAAAACTAGAGGTTCCTCAATGGATGGACGAGATGGTGGGGTCACCCTATTCTTCAAATCGAGATCAAGTTTCTTTGGAGCATAAATGTATGTTCCCTTACCAGTGAGTGCACCAACCATCTCATCATATTCCTCAATACCGTTTCTATCAAAATTCATAATCACGACTGCGAGAGCTTCTACCCCCTACCTTTCTTTAAGAGGCACGACAACATCATTATCCTCAACCGCATCTATTATCGAAATCACCCGCATATCTTTTGGTTTCTTCATGGAACGACAAACATTGAAAGTGACTTGTTCATCATTTAACCTGAATTTCATCTGCCCTATTTCCATGTCTACCAATGCAAGACCAGTGGCAAGGAATGGTCTTCCCAATATGATATAAACCTCGAAATCAACTTCATAATCTAGGATAACAAAATCAGCCAAAAATATGAAAGATGCAACTTTTACCAAAACATCATACAAAATGCCCACCAGCTTTTTCACAGTCCGCCATGAGAAGTCTCATAGAGGTTGGTTTTGGTGCTCCCAACCCTAACTGCTTGAAAATGGCTAACGGCATTAAGTTAATGCTAGCACCTAAATCACAAAGTGCTTTAGCAAAGTTGTAGGACCTGATAGTATAAGGAATTGTGAAAGCTCCTGGATCCTCCTTCTTTTCAACTAGGGAACGCGAAGCAACTACACTACAATGATGTAAGTTATCTGCCAGCTCAAAACTGACAGTTCTCTTCTTTGTCACCAAGTCTTTCATAAACTTTGTATAACCTGGCATCTGCTCCAATGCCTCAAGAAGAGGGATGTTTACCGACAGCTCTTTCAACATTGTAATAAACTTTTGATATTTGCCTTCCTCAGCCTTCTTTTTCAATCGTTAAGGAAAGGGAGGAGGAGGTCGTGGTATCGTCTTCAACTTTTGTGGGACCTCATTTTCCTTCCTCTTCTCAAAATTTGCCTTTTTGCTAGTATCCTAAGGATTTAGAACTGTTTCGACCTTCGAATTATCTGGCTCTATCTCAGTTTCTATATCAACAACCATCGACTTATTTATCTTACCACTATCCACAGGTTTATATGGATTTGTGGTGCATTTCTCGCTTCTAGTAGTAATGGCCAGACAATGGCTATCATTCTTTGGATTCTGGACGGTGTTGCTTGGAAGGGTACCTGGCTGACGTTGGTTCAATGCCACTGATATTTGCCCGAACTGTTGCTCCAACTGTTTGATAGAAGTCGAATGGGATTCTACTTTCTGACTTATTTCTTAGATGTCTGACCTAATCTACTTCAGACATTGTTCTTGACTCTCTGAACCTTTCACTAGTTTATTGAGAAGGGATTCCATTCTTGAATTTCTAGAGATAGCACCACAATTCCCAAGTGGAACATATATGCCACTCTTCTCTCTATAATCATCCTTCCTCCTCCAATCACCGTCATGATCTCGTTCTCTATCTCTATATCCCGACTTGTTGTAACTATCCCTATAGTAGTTCCGACCTTGATTTCCTTGCCTCGAGTTCCAGGAGTCTTGGTTAGACCCTTGTCCCTTGGCTTGGAAACCCGCCACTTCTTGATCCAGATACTTCGCCTCTTCATCAGATTCATAATCTTCATGTCTAGACGTTTTACCTTGTGCACCTACAGCATGCACCTTTTCAACATCTCTAGCCGCAATTTATTTAGCCAGAAGATCAATTTTGTCCTCAACTGAGCAGCCTCTTGAGCTAGCGATTCTTCCAAAGCCCATTGTGCTGCTGAGCTCCAATAGCATATGTGCCAGCAGGTGTATTTGCTTCCTAAGTATGTCATCCTCGGTTGGTCTTAGTGATACGATCTAATATTTCTGAAGCTTGTTCCCACCTCATACTCATAAATTCTCCACCAGTGATAGTATCTGCTACAGCCTTAGTATTGACGTTTAAAGCCCTGTAGAAGATTTCAAGTAAGTTTCTACCACTCATCCTATGATTTGGCACATTCTGCAGCTTCTTCTTGAACCTTATCCATGTCTCATAAAGTGCTTCAGAATGTAGTTATCTGAAGTTGTAGATCTCATCCTTCAACTGTAGCATCTTGGAAGGTGGGAAAAAACTCTCCAGAAATTGATTTCTCAACTCTTTCCAAGTAGTGATGGATCCTCGTGGTAATTCTGCCAACCACAAAGTCGCCTCTCCTGTTAGAGAGAATGGAAAAAATCTCAATCGAATAGCCTCTTGGTCAACTCCAGGAAAATAATATGAGGTGCAGACCCCTAAAAAATTCATCACGCGCATGTTTGGATCATCAGTAGAAAGACCGGCAAACACACCCTTAAAGTTCAGCAGGTTAATCATGGCACTAGTAATGTCAAACTTAGTGCCTGGAGGTAACTCAGGTGGAATAATGGCACCAGTCTCAATTGGCTCGAAGTAGGCCACGTCTTCTTCCTCAGGATCATCATAAACTGGTACATGCGGTCTTTGAAGTGGTTGTTGAGCTCTCAATCTTCTTTGTCTCTCTTCAGCCTCAGCCAGTCGATGAGCTGCCTCTTGCATAGCTCGATTATCTCTCTCTACTTGCCTAAGAGCAGCTTGTCTAGCATGCTCTTCTCGTGTCAATCTAGTAGTAGTTTGATCCGCTGTTTCATGGCCAACCAGCTGAATTGGTTGATTATGAATGTCTCCCATGGCGGTAGGATTTTGAACTTTGTCGGTATTCACCATTCTTCGACTATCTCTCAAAGTCCTTTCTATTTCAAGATCAAGTGGAATCAGGGGATTTCCTTGACTCCTAGTATTGGGCATACGCCATCATGTGCCCTTAAAAGTATAGCAAAACAATACCAATCAACTCCAACAAATAAACCAATCAACTCCGTAACTGTATTCCCTGGAAACGGCTCCAAAATTTGATGTCGCCCAAAATATACCTCCTAAGAAGTATAAAGAAGTCTTTGTATCAAATATAGAACCCAACTAGGTTGGGGTTCATCCCACAGGGAATAGGATAAAAGTGGGTTGAGTTATTGTTCGATTAGTTGGCAAATAAGTAAAAAGGGGGGATTATTTGTTACAAGTAGCAATAGTAACAAGTGTTGATTCTTTGAAGTTGTTATCAATATGAGAAATAAACTAGAACTGTGATCCCCAATGATTCCTTAACTCTATCGGTTATTGGTGCTGGTAAAACTGTTTCGCTGTGTTGCATGCAAAATCTGACAATTTATGTTCATCTACACGTCCCTCGACCTTGGTTAGATGAATTTCACTCTTCTTCTCTCTGTTTCCGAGCGTCACACTACTGACCCTTGTCCTGGATCTCAGATAACTCTTCCCGCTAAGGTTCAAGTTATTTGATGAAGGTTGATAGCTTCAAATCTCTGTCGTTATTTCCTTTTCCCAATCTCTAACTCTCTCTCTCAAGCAAGTCTAGAATACAGGCGAGTTTCTAACGTTTGCAACCGTTAGAAGATCAATCACAATGAAGAAAATAACAATACATGTATTCACACCAGTTAAGAATTGCTTTGCACTTAACCCATTTCGTTAATTCTTCATGGTTCACACAACCCTAGTTAATGAGTTTAGCTACTCATGTTCGCAAGAGCACAATCAAAATTCGAAGATGAAGACATAATTGTAAACTCACAATAATGAAGAGACTCTGAAATCTCAATTATGAATAAAACCCTAGAATCGGTGTTCCAAGATTACAAAATAATAATGTGTTTCTGAACTCAAAATAATGAAAAACTATCTCAAAATAATGTAATAACTAACTCCTGAACATAGGACAATACAGGGGTATTTATAGATACAAGATTAATCCTATCCTAGTCAAAACAGGAGACTAAAGTCGGCAAACTTCCACGGTACCGTGACTTGGTGTCGTGGAACCAAGTCACGCCACGTAGGTGAGTGTCGTGGAAATTAGGTACAAATAGACATCTTTGAAAGTTGACTCACGCCACCCAGTCACGCAACGTAGGTGGACTCACGTGGCGTGAATACTATTATGGAACTCAGACATCATTGCATCATCTCTGAAGTTGACTCACGGCAGCCACTCACGTCATGTGAGTGGACTCACGGCACGTGAGTGGACTCACGGCACGTGAGTGCTGTCGTGAGTCACCTATCTGGTGCAGATATCATCTCTCATCTTCTGACACTCCATTTTCAAGCATTATTCTTCACTTTATTTCCATTTTGCCTCCATAACCTATTACCCTGAAAAATAGGACAGAACGCACATCATACCCACAAAACATACCCAATTTATTGCATATTATCCCTATTTTAAGCATCAAAAGTGTCATAAACCATGGTACATCATACCCGTAACCGCTGCAGCTGTTAATTTTTTTGCTCTAGAAGTCTGAGGTAGAAACTTGGGACCTCTTCTCAGTTTTTCTTATTTTACAACACATACCATGAATTTTGACATTGCGAACCACCCCTCCATGACAAATGCTATAATCGGAGTCCTATAACTCTATTTCAGGTGTCGAAAGTTGCTATGGCCTCCTATATTCATTGCTATCCAACCATCACATCAAACCCTGCTATTACCAGTTACATTAATACCATATTTCATTCAACTACCACATCGTCAAGAATAAACCAATACTAGACTAGCCCTAAATTCCTTAAAATTTTACTAAGGGGAATCTAGGTGCAATTTCTACCTCCTATTTCAGCGTAATGACATTTTGAATCGTTACATTACCAAAGGCACTTTACAATTCTTCACAAATGCACTAAACTCAATAATTGCAAAGAGGTGCTGTACAATCATCATTCTCAGATCAAGCTACTTACAACATGCAAAATCATGAACTCATTACTATGTCTATGCCTCCAAGGTTTACCCCTGATCAGTATGCACAAATTTGTAAAGTATTAGAGTAGAAGAATAAATCCATGCTAGCAGCTCATTCAGCTAATATGTCAAAGTAATAGTGTGCACTGTTAGTCAATAATGAGCCACATGAGTGGATCATTGACACAGGAGCTACTTATCACATGTCTCTAATATTGATCTTCTGAACAAAGGATCCATATATAAAACTATCAATCCAAAAAAAGTAACACTGCCTAATGGTGATATATCATTTGTTACACACACTAGATCCAGCAGTATTTCTGCTCATAACACTCTTCAAAATGTCTTTTATCTTTCATAATTTAAATATAACCTACTATCAGTATCCAGGGCAACTAAACAACTTCAATGTTCAGCTACCTTCAATCCTGACTTTTATGTTTTTCAAGATCTCTACAATGGGAAGGTGAAGGAGATTGATAGAGAAAGAGTTGTCTTATATTTCTTGCTAAGACATCATAAGTTTCTTGGATATAGGACAGCAGCATGTGGAATATCTACTAATAGTTCTAGCCTAGTAGTTACAAATAAGGCTAATATAGTTCTTTGGCATAAAAGGCTAGGCCATGTAACCTCTAAAGTCTTATGTCAACTTTTTCCTAGTCATCAAAATCACATAGTAGAAACAATGAATCAATGTACAGTTTGTCCTTGTGCTAGATAAACTAGACTACCTTTTCCAGTAAAATCTACTACTCTTAATGTTAAGGCTTTTGATCTTGTTCATATAGACTTATGGGGTCCGTACAGAGTACCTACTTGTGATGGACAAAGATGTTTGCTAACTAAGTAGATGATTTCTCAAGAATGACATGGATTTTCCTACTTACACTCAAGTCTGATGCTATTGCTGTTATCCAACATTTCTTATCTTATGTTAGAACTCAGTTTGACACTCGTGTTAAAGCTTTAAGAACTGATAATGGAAATGAATTATAAACAATATAAGTTTTGATCTACTCACTAAGATAGCATCATTCACCAAACATTGTGTTCATATACACCGTAACAGAATGGCATAGCTGAAAGAAAGCACAAATATTTTTTAGAGATAACTAGAGCAATCAGACTTTAGGCTAATATTCCTTTAAAGTTTTGGGGATATTGTATCAAGTTTGATACTTATCTAATTAATAGGATGCCTTCTACTATCTTAAACAACATGTATTCTTATGAAAAACTGTATAACAGAAAGCCTTCTCTTGCATATTGGAAAGTTCTTGTCTGTTTATATCATGTTAAGGTTGTAAATGAGTCAGAAAACTAGTGCCTAGAACTAAAAAAGTTGTGTATATGGTATATTTTGAGACTAAGAAAGGTTATATTATATTTGGCTTTACTAATAAAACCTTCTTTGTTCATAGGGATGTCAGCTTTAGGGAAGAAATCTTTCCATTTCAAGCTACTGAAGAGACTCAATTACAATTGTTTCCATTATTAAAACCTGATGTACTAGATAAAGTGATCACTTCTCAAGTACACTCTCCACACACATCTAATGTGATTTAGGAGGCACCAGCATTACCTTTTTCTTCCACCAACTCTGATGGTTCAGTAGTTACAACTCCTGGCTCATAATCTACTGATACACAAAGAAGATCTTCAAGGGACAAACAACCCTCTACATGGATGAAATAATTTGTCTTTGACTGTCAATAACTCTCTTCCTTATGCTTTTTCTAAATATGTCTCATATGATCATATTTCTCCTACATATCAATGTTACTTGTCTTCATTTTCTAATATTGTTGAGCCTACTACCTTTACAAAAGCTGCTAAAGATCCCAGGTTGATAGAGGCTATGAAAGTTGAAATAGCAACTCTTAAAAGCAATAATACTTGGACAGTAGCGCCACTACCCAAATTCAAGAATCCAATTAGTTGAAAATGGATCTACAAGGTCAAATATAAGTCTACTAGGGAAGTAGAGAGGTTAAATACAAGACTAGTATCCAAAAACTCTAGTTAAAAGGAGGGCATTGATTATCAAGAAATATTTAGTAGGTTAAGAGGGTCAACGATAGGTTGATGTTGATTAAGTTAGTCATTGGAGGGTCTACGTTGAACATTATTAGTGCCTATGCTCCGCAACCTGGCTTGGACGAAGAGGAGAAGAAGAGTTTTTGGGAGGTTTTGGATGAGGTGGTAAGGGGCATTCCAAGTACTGAGAAGCTTTTCATAGGAGGGGATTTCAATGGGCATATTGGGTATATCAAGAGGCTATGATGATGTTCATGGAGATGTCAACTTCGGGGAAAATAATGAAGGAGGAGCTTCACTTTTGGATTTTGCTGGGGCTTTTGGGCTGTGGGCAGTGAATTCGAGCTTCCTGAAGAAGAAAGAACTCTTTATTACCTTTTGTAGTTCGGTGGCCAAGACTCAAATAGACTTTTTTCTCCTTAGGAAGGGTGATAGAGCGTTATGTAAGGATTGTAAAGTCATACCTAGACAGAATGTTTTGACCCAACATAAGCTTCTGGCAATGGATTTGGAAATCAAAAAAAAGGTAGAAAGAAGAGGGGTGTGGAGGATCGTCCTAGGATTAAGTGGGGTATCTTGACTTTGGCTAGTGCTTCGGAGATTGGGGAGAAGTTGATGATAATGGGGGCTTGGGAGAGTAGATGGGGTGTGGCTAGTATGTGGGAGATGACTACCAGTTGCATCATAGAGATAGCTAGGGAGGTGTTGGGTATCTCGAGAGGTCGATCCGGCAAGCACCTAGGGGACTGGTTGTGGAACAAAGAAGTTAAAAGAAAGGTAGAGACTAAGAAAGCGGCCTATGCAAAATTGGTTGATAGCAAAGATGAAGAGGAGAAGCAGACAAATAGGGAGGAGTATAAGTTAACTAGGAAAGAGGCTAAGTTAGTGGTTGCGACAACTAAGACAATAGCTTTCGAGAGCTTGTATGTGGCTTTAGAGGAGAAAGACAGAGATAAAAAGTTGTTTAGGCTTTCCAAGTCTAGGGAGCGGAGGGCTCATGACCTTGACCAAGTGAAGTGCATCAAGGGGGAGGATGGCAGAGTGCTAATGAAGGATGCCCTTATTAGGAAAAGGTGGTAGTCCTATTTCTATAGACTTTTAACTGATAAGGGGGATAAAGATTTTGTGTTGGGGTACTTGGAGCACTCAGAGAAGTGTCGTGATTATGGTTATTGTAGGCGTATCATGGTTGAGGAGGTCAAGGGTGTTATTCGTAGGATGCACAGGGGTCGGACGACTGGGCCAAGCGAGATTTCGATGGATTTTTGGAAAAACACTGGTGGGGCAGGTATGGAGTGGCTAACAAGGTTGTTTAACATCATTTTTAGGGAAGCGAAGATGCCTAAATCTTAGAGATAGAGTACGATGATTCCATTATATAATAATAAGGGAGATATTCAGAGTTGCAACAACTATAGGGATATCAAGTTGTTGAGTCATACTATGAAGGTTTGGGAAAGGGTGGTATAGTTAAGGATAAGGAAGATCGTGCTATTTTAGAGAATCAGTTTGGTTTTATGCCAAGTCACTCGACTACTGAGGCCATTCACCTCATGAGGAGGTTAGTGGATCAATTTAGGGAGAGGAGGAAAGACTTGCACATAGTGTTCATCGATTTTTGAGAAGGCGTACGACAAAGTCCTCAGGGAGATTCTGTGGAGGTGCTTGGATAATAGAGGTGTGCTCGTGGCGTACATTAATTCTATTTAGGATATGTACGACGGAGCGAATACTTGTGTGAGAAAAGTGGGAGGAGATTGGAAGCACTTTTTTATTTTGAAAGGGTTGCACCAGGGATCGATTCTTAGCCCTTTTTATTTTGCCTTGGTGATGGATGTTTTGATGCGGTATATTCAAGGGGAAGTGTCTTGCTGTATGTTAATTGCTAATAATGTTGTACTAATTGATAAGACATGGAGAGGAGTTAATGATAAGTTGGAGGTTTGAAAACAGACCCTAGAGTCTAAAAGGTTTAGGTTGAGTAGGACTAAGACAGAATACTTGGAATGTAAGTTCAAGGATTTGACGCAAGAGGCTGACGTGGTAGTAGAGATGGATTCTCAGGCCATTCGAAAGAGGGATAGTTTCAAGTATCTTGGGTATATGATTCAAGGGAATGGAGAGATTGATAAAGATGTCACGCACCATATTGGTGTAGGATGGTTGAAGTGGAGGCTCACTTTGAGAGTCTTGTGTGATAAGAAAGTGCCTCCTAAGCTTAAAGGTAAGTTCTACAGAATGGCAGTTCGACCGATTGTGTTGTATGGAGCGGAGTGTTGGCTAGTTAAGAACTCTCATATCCAAAAGTTGAAGATGGTGCAGATGAGGATGTTGAGATGGATGTGTGGACTTACCAGGAGAGATAGAATTAGAAATAAGGTTATTAAAGAGAAGGTAGGAGTGGCTTCAGTGGAAGACAAGATGCGGAAAATGAGGTTGTGATAGTTCGAGCATAGGATGAGAAGGTGCATGGATGCTCCAGTATAGAGGTGTGAGAGGCTGGCTATGGATAGTTTTAGCCAGGGTAGAGATAGGTCGAAGAAATATTAGATAGAGGTAATTAGGCAGGACATGGAGCGATTACAGCTTACGGAGGACATGACCCTTGATAGGAAGGTGTGGTGAACGCAAATTAGGGTAGAGGGTTAGTAGGTAGGAGTGCATTTGTAATAGTAGAGAGGAGTGCTTTGTTTGTATTTGTGTCTGTAGTTTCTTGCTCGTAGTGTTTGATGATGTTTGAGATTTTGAATAGATAGTTTATAGTATTACTTTGTGGGTGTCTTATTTCTTTAATTATCAAGCGGTGTGTTATACCATTTTGTTGTTTATTTTTAAGTTTTTCGTTTGTTATACTATTAACTATCCT
Organism: Capsicum rhomboideum; assembly: GCA_031232105.1. Taxonomy (NCBI): domain Eukaryota; kingdom Viridiplantae; phylum Streptophyta; class Magnoliopsida; order Solanales; family Solanaceae; genus Capsicum; species Capsicum rhomboideum. The sequence continues at coordinate 159,416,723 of CP124714.1, forward strand.
GAGTCGGTCTATCGAAAACAGCCTCTCTACTTCATCTGAGGTAGTGGTATGGACTGTGTACACTTTACCCTCCCTAGACCCAACTTTGTGGGAATACACTGGGTATGTTGTTGTTGTTGTATTTAGTCCAGTAGCTAAGATGGTAACTCTAAGAACTATTTTGGCTATTGCTGCGGCTAGGAAATGGCACATCCATCAAATGGATGTCTTTAATGCATTCTTACAAAGTGATCTAGAAGATGAGATTTATATGGACCTTCCACAAGGATTTCAAAGTCAGGGGGAGAATGTATGCAGACTCTCAAAATTCTTGCATAGATTAAAATAAATGAAGGCATGGTCATTATACTAGTATATGTAGATGATATACTTGTCACTGGAGACAAGCTAGATCTGATTTTAAATACTAAGACAGCATTACATGAAGCCTTCAAGATAAGGATTTAGGTGAACTAAGATACTTCTTGGTTATTGAATTTGCAAGATCACATGAAGGTATTGTTATGCATCAAAGAAAGTATGCCTTGGAACATATATAAGAGACAGGTCTAACTACTGCTAAACCAGCAGCTACTCCTATGGTACTACTATAAAATTCACTACTAGTGAGCATGATCAACACATCAAAAAAAATATAGGTGATAATGTTTTAGCTAATAAAGGGGTATATCAAAGGCTAATAGGGAAGTTGTTGTACCTAGCTCTAACAAGGCATGATATTGCCTAGAGTGTGCAGACTCTAAGTCAGTTTTTACAATAGCCAAAGCAATCTCACATGAATGCAACACTTAGAATTGTTAGATATGTCAAAGGAAAACCAGGACAAGGACTATTACTATCTAGTAACTAGAAACATATCCTAACAGCTCATTGTGATGCAGATTGGGCTGCATGTGCATTCTTTAGAAAGTCTATTAAAGGGTTTACTATCAATCTTGGAGATTCACTATGTAATGACCTGATTCTGTGAATTCTATTCCCTTATGTGTTTTGACCATTTTACCCTTCTCTATATGTGCTACATGTTGCTTTTGAGGCTTGGGGATGGTCGGCACGATTCTCGAGGTCTTTGGGAAGGTTCAAGGTGCTTTGGAGTTTATTTGGAGGCTTGAAAAGCCTCATGGTTGACTTTGGTCAATATTTATTGTTCTGAGTGTCAGATGGTAAAACGGATTACACCAGTAGATCCGAAACGTCGATTTTGGGTTAGTAGTAGGGTTGGTTTTATTTTGTGGCCTTAAGTTCTCATTTCGACCCTTGGTTCGAAAAACTTGAAAATAAGGTCTTGGGGGTCATTTCATAGAAAACAAATCTTTTTCAATAATCCGACGTTGTCATTGAGTTCGAAACATCGAAATTAGCCTAGTATCATAGTTCGTTTCTCAGGATTCCTAATGAATCCTGAGGGGTCCATCAACAACTTTGCAACTCATCAAAGTTGCTGATTTGCTGAAGTCTGGTGCAGCCGCTTTAGCGGTGGCCGCTTAAGTGGCCAAGCACCGCTTTTGTGGACCAGCCGGATGCATAGCCTACCGCTAAAGCGGACACATGACCACTTTAGCAGGTGCCGCTTTAGTAGAGGTCGGCCATTTTAGCGGTCAAGGTCGGTCAATCCAGAATGCTTTAGCGGCCAGGTGTCGCTTTAGCGGTGACCTCTTTAGCGGCCACTTAGCCACTTTAGCAGTACCTGCTGGGCTGGTATATAAATATCCTTACCATTTTTTAGACTTGAAGCTTAAGGATTTAGGGGTTTTGTGCGATTTCTTCACTCCTTAAGCTTGGGTAAGCTCCATAATCCTTGTCCCATTATTTTACTTTGATTACATCTTCCAAACATTCTTTAAATCATGATTTTGAAATGGAATTTGAGGGTTTTTACTCGAAAAGTCTAAAAATGGTTTTCTCCATTAAACACTCATTTTCTATCCGATTTTAGTTGTGTTTTCTCCTATGATTTCCTTTAATCATGGGTAATGGCTTTCTAAACTAAAATTCCAGTTTTAACCCCTTTGTTTTTTTAAATCCATTTTGGGGCCCGTTTTAGCCCCGATGGAATTTTGGTCAATATGGGTATCAATGGCTTTCATTTAACTCGTAGATTCTATATTTGTATATTTTAGTCAATTTCGAGGTCGTTAGAAGAGAGAAGGCTCAGTGTTAAAGCTTGTTTGGATTGGGTTTTTTGTCATTCGAGATAGGTTATGGCTTAAATTTTTTCAGATTGAGCTGGGCAGTTAAAAATATAGGTAAAGCATGCTATGAGTTGGGAAAATGGCTATGGGGTTTTACTTTTGAATTCATATTTGTGGATTGTGTGCCTGCGTGGGGGCTTATTTGGTGTTGATATTGACTTTAAGTGCTTATTATTGCATGTTGGTCGTGTGGGCCCCTATGTGATGTTATTTGCCTTGTTTGAGCATTGAAATGCCTTATTATACGAATATAACGCCCGTGCAGGGACTTAAGTTATGAAAATAGGCCTTATTGAGCACAAATTGCCTTTATACATGATGATATACCCGAATTAGGATTAATAATGATTTAAATGATGTCTTGCATGATATTTATTCCATTGGTGCATAATTGAATTGAAGATCATGAATTGTGGACTTATTGAGTTGATTATGAGATCACTTTACATATATATATGCGTATTAATGGATTGGACATCCTTTATTGAGTTATCGTGAGCATTACATCCTCATTCACACATATACATTCATAATATGTTGGTACCATTGGGAAAATATGATTTTGACAGAAAATGAAACATCTTATAAATTCCTCTATCCATGATCATGAGCCGAAGAGGTGATATTGAGATTGAGATTGAGACTGAGTTAGTATATGGGTTGCAAACCCCCCATGGGTCCTATCTTGGGAGCGCTGAGGCTCGGTAGGAATATACAGAGGGTTATGCAATAATCCTCATTCATTCACACCATCATCATCATTATTGTATTGCATACATATATATTATCCGTGTGTTTACGTGTTGTCTATCTTACGTATTTCTCATATTATCTGTTGTGTACTATTGTTTTATCTCGTTGCTTCTCTGTTTATTTATATTAGAACTATTAGTGGAGACGGTGTGAGCTAATGTTTGGGACATTTTCTGTATGTAGGTGGCAAGCTCATAGTTAGTTTTACCTTTATTATTTATCTACTTTGCTCAGTCGACCTATGATACCTACTGAGTACAAGTGTACCCGTACTCATCCGTACTGTGCCCTTTCGGTACAGAACCAGGTTCGAGTATGATGTGCGGCTGCTGAGTTCGTGTTGACTTGAGAGTGAGTTTGAGGTATCGGTTGCTCTATGCCTTCGAAGTTGACCCTGAGCCACATCTATCCCTTATTATGTCTTTACTATATTTCGGAGACTAAATGTATTCCAGATTCAGTTATTACACTAGATGCTCTGTACTTGTGACACTAGGTATTGGGATTTGGTTATGTATTTCTTGGATTCCATATTTATTATGTTCAAGACTTGACTTTGTTCGAGAAGTCTCGTCATTTACTCTTGTTTTGCATTATTTCACGTTTCTTATTCGTTTTGGGATTTGGGCTTAGTTATCAAGGCTGGGCCGCGATAAGTGCCCTCACAACCTGGTTTTTGGGTCGTGACACACTAATTTCCTGGAAGTCTAAGAAGCAATATACTGTATCAAGAAGCTCAGCTGAATCAGAATACAAAAGTTTGGCCTCCACAGTTGCTGAACTTACTTGGATCATTGGCTTGGTTTCAAACCTTGGAGTTCAAGTTCAACTTCCTGTCAAGTGTTTAGTGACAGCAAAACTGCAATTCAGATGGCTGCCAACCCTGTCTACCATGAAAGAACCAAGCACATAGAAATTGACTGTCACTTCATAAGAGAAAATATTCAACAAGGACTAATAAAGACTCAGTATATTTCAACTCATGATCAGCCTGCAGATGCTCTAACAAAGGGGCTAAACAGAGTTCAACATGACTACTTAATGTCCAAACTTGGTCTTGCCAACATCTATGAAGTACCAAGTTTGAGGGGAGTGTTTAGGAAATAAATCTAGACGAATAGATCACATTCGAACACTATGTGTAGAAGCTTCTAGAAGTAGTTAGTTAGTTAAAGTTATTTAATATAGTTAACCGGCAGTTAGAGTAGTTACTACACTATATATGCTCTTAGCTTGTATCATTCTAATCACAAGTAATAATACTCTAATCATAATACTCTATTCTCTTCTTTCCTCTCTTCTTAATTCTCTCTTCTCTCTGTATTGATTCTTCTTCATCAATGAAGAACATTTGATTACTAAATTCATCACCCTGCAACGGCATCTTGATTTTCTTCACTTTGTTGATGAATACTATCACAGTTTCTATGCTTTTAGAATCTGAATGATAAAGACAGAAAATTATATAAGAATTTAAAAATTCCACTGTTAAATTTTTTATGTTGCTGGGAATTTAATAAATTACTTAGGTTTGGTACTTTGTGGCCCTCTGGATGACGAATCACAACAGGATTCAGGAAGCACTTCACAAGTTCTTCTTCATTTGATTTTTGGATTTCCTTCTCACCTATAAAACACATAAAATGAAGGTAGTACACATATTTCAAATTACTTAAATGCTCATGAAAGTGATGTTATTACTATAGTAAAGTTGTTTTTGTATTTTTTTTGTAATAATATAATCGTGCAAATATCAAGAAATTTTTTAACTTGATATATCAAACATATATATGTCAAAATTTTCTACCTCTAAGTGTATATATTGATTATGCATGAAGTAACATCAATAACAACTACGGAGCAGTGTTTTAAAAAGCGTGGGCGTAAGGCGAGACGTTTTACATAGCACGGGGCGAGGCGTAAGTCCTGGGACATGGGCGTAAGTCTCATGGATCTTTAATTTATAATTTATAATATAATAACATAAAATTATACAAAAAATGCATTATTAATTTTAAAAGTTTAAAACATGATTAAAAAAACTCATAGAAAACAAAACTTTTAACATCATTTATAAATAGAAATAGTGCAATGATATAAAAATTATTATGTGATACAAATCAACTCTAACTTCTTAACTTACAAATAATAAAAGAATCACAATTTCTTAAAATATATAATATCATACTATGCAATCTACCTCCCTAAAAGAAATAATCAATAAACTATTAATATTATAATTAAATCATCAACTCTTTCATGAATAAAAATAAGTACTTTCCAATAATAAAATAAAATATGATAATTTTGAAATATAAGACAAAAACATAACGTCCAATGACAAGTGAATATGTAAAATTTGGATATGTATTTTTAAACAGAAATGTTAAGTCATATTCACTCTCACGACATTCTCAATTAGTAAATAAGCCAGTTACTCTTAATTTTCTTATTTCAACATATGAAACAAAAACTACTAAGCATCATTCATTTAGTAGAGAATTATGAGTATCAACAACACGTTGATTAAGGAATTTGACACAAGTTGTGTAAGAACTATTAGGCGAGCCCCGGGCATTCGGCGTTAGGCGTATTCAGGACGTACAGTCGGGCGTTTAGGGCGTAAGCCTCACAGAACTAAGTCCCACACATGAGCCCAGAGGCGTTGTGCCAGTGCCCCGCCCCGAGGCCAATTCCGGACTCTGCTTTTTAAAACACTGCTACGGAGTAAATGCCATTATAATTCGGCCAATAAAATTCATTTTTAACAGGCTATCTAAAAATATTAAGATCCTATTATTAAAATGGCCACGAAATACCTATGAAGTGCAGAGATGGACACTCAATTGGAGATGCAAATGCATTAAGAGCAAGATTCGGGCATCCAGATTCAAGCCCTCCAAATTTGGCCCCAGATATTATAATCACAAATTTTATTTTTGGGACTTTGGTCAGAGTCACTGTTGGAGCATTAAGTTGGATAAGAGACCCATGTTGATACATACTATTGAGCCTAGTTATTGGCCAGATAATTGTAATAGGGATCCAGCCCTTGTCAGGATATTTTCTTATGTTTTCCTAATTTTACTGGTATATAAAAGATGTTTAGAAACTTCTTGGTCATTCAATGAATCTAGACAGTTTATTTACTTTCTCTCTCTACATCTCTCTTAGATTTATCTCCGATTAGAGATTAGGGAAAGTTTATAGATTCACATGGTGTTTTCTCCGCAAATTCGAATGTTAACAGCCACTCTTTCCCTTTGCATTCCAGGCAATGATGAAGGTAAAATTGCTCCCTAAATAGAGGATAAAAATCACATGAAGTAATATAATGTAGAATGTAAATTTTGATTATTTTATCTAATTCAGAATTCAAGAAGGGAAACAATATATATATATATATAACTTACTTGAGAAAAACCTAGAACACCATCAAATGGTCCATATTTCACCACTTTAGCTTCAACATATTGAACACGTTCTTCAAAATTGTAAATTTCTTTGAAGTACTACAAGATAATGGTGTAACACTTAATGAAAACAAATATTCATTTGTCATAAAATATATTCATTCATAAATTATGTACTCTCTCCAGTCCATTTTACTTGTCAAGTTTTATTTTGCCCACCCGAAAAACATTAACTAGATAGTATATATTGAACATTAACCAGAGAAAATATATTGATTATTTTTAATTTACTATCTGTATTTCAGCACTACTTCCATAGCCATGGAGATAGAGAACTTTGGGCTTCTTCTGATATTGATAGTTGTCCATATATAAAAACGAAGAGAAGAGAGAATAGTTAGCTCTCTTTTTTCTGTGAGTACTTGAGGGCAGTTGCTCTATCATATTATACAGAAATTTATTACTCCTCTTTCTTTCAATTGATGTGACTATATTTCTTTTTATGGTCCGTTTAAATAAAATGATAGCTTTCTAAATTTGAAAATAGTTTTACTTAATAAATTTTTATTTTATTTTCACGGTGTGCTCGATTTGAAGGAAAATATTTTCTTGAAAAATAAATGATTTTCTAATATATTTTTTTTGTGATGTGATTGGTAAGCACTAAGTATTGTTTCAAAGGCATTTATATATAATCTAGATAAATACCATAATGACAGATGGGATGGGGTGGGAAGAGGGGGTAGGGGTGGCGGTGGGGGTATTGGGTGTACGAAGAAGACAATGAGCTTGGAATATCAGTACTTCTGAAACTTGTTTTTGTTATTTCTTATAGGAAAGTCATTTTTATGATTTTTAAAGAATTTGTATTTCGAGATAAAATGTTTTTACATAATATAATCACCAATAAAAAATGAGAATGAAAATATTTTTTTGCATACCAAGCACTCTCTTAATGAAAAACTTTTATAACCATATAAATATTACTATAAAATACTTAAAATTATTATTTTTAAAAAGTCTTTTACATTTCCAGTCCAACTATGCAACAAATAAATTCGAAGGAGGGAGTATACATTAAAGGTGGACAGGTGGTCTTAGTCACATCTCTTTGATATAATGTGTGTTGTCTTGCAGTTGCAGATATGAGATATCCATTATTTTCCCCACTTTGAATGTTTTTGTGAGTGAGTTTAATGGAGTTGGGTCTTTATCATAGTTAATCTATAGACATCCTTCTGGCCAGGACCATACCGTTATAATAATAAATTATGAAAAAGAGAGGTATTTTTCAAAATGAACTTTTACTTCTTTTTAGGGTGAGAATATATTTATATAACAATAATCTAAGAAAATCAATAGGTTTCTTAGTTATAATTTTTTAAATCGGTAAGTAAGTAAAAGAAATTATCCAATAAATATTTATATATAATCGAGATAAATACTATAGAAAGTGGGGGTGGAGGTATGGGTGGTGGGGACGGGGTCTATAGGGGTGGGGTGAAGATAAAGTGCGTTGGAAGGTGGGACGGACACATTTAATGTAAAATATTGCTTATGCAACTTGTACCTCTACTAAAAAAAAGTCATTTTCCTTATTAAGGGTGCGTTTGATATGAAGAAAATATTTTCGTGACTATTTTCAAATGGAACATTGGAGAAAAACTTAGCAATAAAATTCATTTACGAAATATTTTTTGGTGATATATATTCAAAAATAACTTATTTTTGTGAAAAAAGTGTTTATTCATACCAAAAACACCCTAAAGACTCTTGGGGTCATTTGGTAGGAGGTATAAGGTAGGATATCCCATATATAAGTTTGAGATGTCTCAGAGATATAATTTATACCATGTTTGGTTGATGGTGTTTATTCTGGGACTAATTTATACCATCAACCAAACATGGTATAAAACTAATATCAAATTTAGTCTTGGTATAACCCATCTTATCCCATCAATCATGGGACTATTTTATATCACCTCCTATATGGTACTATAAAATAGTCCAGGGATTATAATCCCAGGATTATAATCATGGGATAATTTAAGCTACGTACCAAACGACCCCTTAGGATGTGTTCTGTATGCATGAAGGATAATGTTTTTAATGGAAAATATCCTCCAAGAAAACATTTTCTAGAAAAACAAATAGTTTCTCACTTATTTGTTGTATTCAATATGCTAGGAAAAAAATATTATCCTAAAAACATTTATATATATAAAACAAAATTATGAAGCTGGTCAAGGATGGCGTGGGGCAGGGTTGAGGGTGGAAGTTGATGATTGTCATGAGGGTGAGGAGAAGACCATGCGACTTGTTTTTCCTACTTTTATTACAAAAATTATTTTCTTATTTTCAAGGAGCTTGTATTCCTAGCAACAAATATTTTTTAAAATTTGACCAATCAAAAATCAGAAAATAGAAAAATATTTTCCTCCATAAGAAACACATCCTAGTCATATCTCTTTAAAATAATTTCTGCCCTGCAAAAATATCCATTAATGTTTATATGTTTTTGTTAGTGAGTTTAATAGGGTTAGGTATTGTGATCATAATTTCTGGAAATATGCTTCCAGGACCATTCCACTACTGTATTAATTATTAGGAATTAAAACAAGGAGTCTTTGTCAATTTGAATGAAGTGTCATTAGCATAAATGAACTAAATTTTGCTCTGTATGGTATTTTTTGGAGTCATTAAACTATTTCCCCGTTAGCTCACCGGAGTAATGAGGACAAAATTTTAAATGCAATTTTCACATTATATTGTCGCTCATTAAAATAATAATCAAACAAAATATATATCTTTATATATATATATATATATATATATTAATTATAATATATAAAAAGTAAATATTTATATAGAGTTAATATGTTTTTTTAATATACTAGTTTAGTATATGTGCATTGCACGTGTATTTTGCGAATTCAATTAAATGAAAAATTTGACATAAATTTGTATAATTTTTTTTTAAAGACATATATGTAGACATCTAAAATAAAATTTATCAAAAAATAAACTGCAAATCACAAAATAAATAAATAGAAGTAATTTTATTTATCAAGATTGTGAGTGCAATTTTGTAATATTCTTCTGATCCTTTTTTCCTAATTTTTTTTCGTGATTCCAGAACGTAAGATTTTGGACCACCCTATGATGTATTTGATCGCCAAGAATATCAAACATCACTTTGATATATCGAGTTGATTTCAAGAAAGTTTAACTTTGGATCACTCGATCCAAGTCTTTACTTTTTCATACTACGTTCATTTTGGACTAAATAAAAATTAAGATTAATCATGAATTTGGATGAATTTTGGCAATGAATAATTTAACATGTTAATAATTCACAGTATTTAGACTTTTTGATAGAAAACAAATAATAAATTTATTATTTTTATAATGTTGCAGATATATTAGTTTCTCTAAAATTTCAAATATTCATTTTTAACAATTTTACATAGCAGTATAATTTTAGCTTAATTTATTTTGAAATTGATAGTATCATGTTAATTCAAACTTCCAGAAATTTATACTACTTAAAAATTAAATAAGATTTTTATAAATTTTAAAGAAGAAAAAGTGAACATGCATTGATTATGTGTCATGATCTTTAGGTAATCGTATATTGGACTATGATCACTCGCGGGAATGCCCCTATCTTGGGGTGGCATTAATTTTATTCTTCAAATTTGTGGTCTTTAATTTTTGTTGAGTTCTTACATCTTATAACTAAGTAAGATATAATAGTCGTAACTTTAATAGAGTACACTCCACACTCCACACTCCTCGGACTCTCTCTATCTCCATAAAGTAAGGCTGGTGTATGTACACTCCACCCTCTCAGACCCTACTTATGATATTGCACTTGTTATTGCTGTTGTAAAAATTCAAATTAAAAAGAAAATGTGTGTTTGTTAGTGACTGATGATATTAAGATTTAATTAAATTTATTGTTTGCAAAAGTAAATATTATACGTATTATTTTTTATCTTGGAATATATAGTTCATAGATTGGCTAGTTTTTCATTCTCTCTCTTAGAGAATATCTTTCCGTGTTGAATTGTATATACTAATGTAGCATATCGGCATTGTAGTCAATCAAATAAAATTGCTATACTCACATGACTTCATTCACCTCGGGAATGCGTCTAACCACCCACAATAAAATAACTATGCTTTAATCACAAATATCATTAGATTTTGCAATATAAATCATCTATAATCATTAATTTTTTTTGTGATCACTTTTATTGTTTGATTTTCATTTCCGAAGATAATTACTTTTCATAAAAAGACCATTTATATGTAGGAAATTACTGTTTCGTATTAAAAATAAGCCTTCATGACCCAACCACACAGTCATGGATTGTTTAGGAAAGGTAGATTGGAGTGGATATACAAATTATAACAAATTTAGGGTTAAAAAATGTACCAAAATGGATAGTATGGATTATACTCTTTCACAAATTTGCCCTTTCTTTTTTTCTTTTATTTTTTTTTTGAAAAATAGCGGTGTCTGAATCCTCTTGTATACACCTTGATTAATTTCACAGTCGGTAAAAGTATATATGGACAATTTTATCCACCAAAGCTTGAACAAAGATACTTGTGTTGTTAAAAGATCTTCTATGTTTTGTGGCTAAGCTGGAGGCGTATACATGTGAATTGATATCATGCAGTAATATCTACCAGACAAACCTTTTCAGGAGGACAAACATTCAAGCAGCTATAATTGAAGGATGAAACTCATATGAGTTGGGTGAGAAGGGGATGATATTAACGCATTCTTTTTCTACGATCTCCACATGCTGATTTGGCTTTAAAATGGCTTCAAATTGAAGTATGTCTTATCTTCTTAGTCAACTTCTTACAAAATCAATGAAAAATATAATGTTGAAGTGTTCTTCCAAGTAGACCACATCCTTGAAGACTTGGATCCCCGTGTTGGCTTCACGAGACTTGATAAAATCAAGTAGCATCTCTCTATTTATGAATTATTGATTGCCAGAACATACCTGTATCGCAAGCCAATTTGTTTCCAACGGTTTCATAGTAGTGCAAGCCCACTACCAATACAGGTTCATAAAAGTACAAAACCACTGATACAACAACAAACACCCCAACTGTAATTCCACAAGTTGAGTCTGGATATGGTAAAGTGTATGAAGACCTTATCCCTACCTAGTAGAGATAGAGAGGGTGTTTCTGATAGAACCTCGGCTGATAGACATAGTTTATAGTAAACAATCAAAAAGTAATGCGAATAAAATCATAGTTAACAATAGTTAAATACTCTTATCTCAGAAATAGTTCGACCAACCAAAATTAACAATATTCGGAAGTGGCTGGAATACCTGATAAGGGAAACTCACCACTTTTTCATAGAGATAATAGTTTGAAGTCTAGATGAATTGGCATGCCATAGAACTTGCCTCAACAGAGGTAAATGAGAAGGCTTTGGCCTTTACATGATTTGTTCCAGGATAGGGATTATCTAGAATAAAGATATGGAACAGAATTAGGCCATTAACACAACTTATTTTTCACAATTGAGGTTTATCTACATGACTTTAAAGAAGTATAGCCGCATCAATGATAGTTAGAGTTCCTATATTTGTTTTAAAGCATGACTGAATGAGTGAAAAAGTTCTAGTTGAAAGTGCTAACCGTAGTGTCTCATCTCTACATTCATAACTTGAGTGAGGCAATAAAAGTGCTAACCGTAGTGTCTCAGCCAAAAATGTGCATGTACTAATAATATTTATCCTAAAGCAATAAACATACGATGGTGATATTTATATATATATCACTCAAAATTTAACCTATCCAAATCCACATTCAACAAAGAAGAGATCACCAGAGCCTAGCTTGTCAACAGGTAGTGAAATAGTGACAGTTATATTCACAGACCTAATAATAATTTTAAAAAATACATAGAACCAAAACTATTGGCAATTTTGATACTGATTGTAGATGATACAGAGAATTTTAGAATCAATTCTAGTTAATTTACTAATGGATATAGGAGCAGTTCTACTTTTAAAAAAAAAAAAAGAATTACTCAACAAATTGCACTAAATTCCTGAACTCGACAACATGACCATCAATTTCTGAAAGCTCAAAACAACTGGTCTTATTACTCTTAAACTCTTCCAATAGAGAGGAAGCAAAGTTGTTTTCCATGTTATGCAAGTGCCATGATCCTATTACACATGAAGTCATGTTTCTCATTGCACCCGGGAACCTCATATTTTAATCATTGTGCCTCAATATAATGATAAATAAAATTAAGAGAATATTACCTTCAAATTCGTTTTTAATTGGCACGAAGTTTCAATCACATGCTACACATGAATCTTCCTTCACCTGCACAAGAATATTGAGGAATCAATCAATAATGAATCATATAAACTTGTTCATATATTGGTTGAATATCTAATAACTTTACAAAAACAACAAACATGAATTATTGATGACGAAAACTAATTAAGAATATAGGAAAGCATGCACCAATTTATGAAAGTTAAAATAAGTAAATAAAAATATATGTAATAACATATAAAGTGAATTTAACGCCCCAAAAAACAGTGACAGTATAGCTAGGCAATACGATTAGAATTTGCGACCTCAAATTAAATTAAACTCTGATTTATTGTCAAATCTTCCTAATTCTACATAAATATTAGAAATATAGCTAGGAGAATTGACACATATATAGTCTCAAATCGAGCTAATTAGCATCTTTATGGATCTTACTTAAAATCTGATTCACAACAGCTGATATTTCTTCCACCGGACTCATCTTGCAATCTTCTTCTACCTGTACATTCAATGCCACAATCAATTCATTAAATTAAACTCCAAAGATTTTAGCTTTATGTAATATTCATCGTCAATGCAAAACAAATTTGTTAACCCTTCAGGTCATCTGTGCCTATTATAGTAAATAGCATATATTATATTCAAGATTTGAGACTTGCCTGTGATCTGATTGTGTAAGCAATTGTTTACGCTAAATAGTATATAAAACTTAAACTCTATCTTCTTCAATCTCAATTCGTGTGGCACAGTTGGAATTTCGAGATTCAAAGCTTTAAACTTTGATCGTAAATTCGTCATACTGCGTAAAATACTATAAATCACAATAAATAACAACTTAAAATACTTTAAAGACATAACAAATTCCGGTCAAAAAATAAACTTGGTTGACTCACGAAATTCTAACTATATTACATAAAGTTGGACGGAGAGAATAATTGATCTCACCTTCAAACTGAGAGAACAGCGGACAAACTGGTCAACTTTTGAAACATTCAGATGAAGAACACTTAGCGTAAGGCTTTCAAGCCCTGAAATTATTCTAGGAAGCAATCTTGGTGTCTTTTAGACAATATAAATTACCTGATTCATCTCTTAAATAATATAATATCAAAAGCAAAAGAATATTTTTTTCCTTCCCTTCAAAAATATATAAGAACCTGAAACCAAAGATACATGCCCATAAACCTAACCAAAGCTCTGTTGAACAATAATTTCAATTAATAAACAAAACAATAGAAATAGATAAACTCATTATGACAAAAAAATTTAACCGATGATTTCAATCTCTTTGGCTTTCAGATATTGCGATAATGATGACATTAATCCGATTTTGTTTGACCCAAATCGCCGAGTATGTGTTTATTGCTGTTTGTATATATAAACAAAATCTACCATAAATATTAATTCTTCTTCCTATATATTTTAGGAGTCTATGTTATAAAAAGGGTATTATAAAAATAATATAAAAAATTCAGAAAAATAGTAAAATGATGATTTTGTATATTGCAGAGTCTTTTAATGAAGGGCAAAAAGTTTGAATCACTTTTCTAAGGGTCTTCACACTTTTAATATATTATAGATTATAGATTGACTAGCGGCTTTATTCATTTTGATTGAGCGTCCTAATATGTTATATTAAAAGACCAATTTTAAATGGGAAAAAAGTCAAAATATACATCCTTAGATTATATATTGCAAGTCATAGCAATACTTTTTAAATTGCACTTAATAGCAATTTTTAAAATAAAAAAAATACAATTTAATAGCAATTCTAAAACAAAAAAGTTTAAGAAAAAAGGGTAAAGGATTGAACAAATCCTTAATTTTCTCCCTCTCTAGTTCCTTAAATAAAGGATTGATAACTAATCCTTAATTTTTTCTGCCTAATGTTTCTTACTTTTTTTTTACTGTGTAATCCCCTCAAATTCTCCACCTAACAAAAAAAAAAAAAGAGTAAAGGATTTATGAGAAATCCTTAATTTTCTCCCTCTTTCATTTTCTTAAATAATATTTTTTAGTATTAATTAATCCTTCCAAAACATAAATTTTATTCATGAATCAGATTTTATACATTAGTCAACGAGATTTTCAAATTTATTTTTGTAGAAAATAGAGAATTTAGTGAATAACTTTTCATACACAGTTAATATAAAATCGTTGTTTGAAGTTTTATTGAAAAATCAAGCTTTGGACTCTTTTTATGTGTATTTATTAACGAACAATACAACTTGATAAACAACTAACAATGTTGAAACATACATTACAAAATTCAAAACCCAGAAAATAAAAGTATACCTAAACTAGTTAAATTTATCATATTTTAGATATAATCCATACATAAAACATATTTGTATGTATTCATGATTTTTAATTTTTTTTAATGAAATAGCAAATTCAGTGAACAACTTTGCATTCATGATTCATATTAGTTTGTATACAAATTTCTTACATACAAACTTGTATAAACAAAAAACAATAAAAAAAAAATACACAAATTTATATATAAATTTTAGACACCTAACAAATAAAAGCAAACTTAAGCTAATTAAATGTACCATATTTTATACACAATTAATACACTAAAATATGCACAAATTTCTTACATATTAACATACAAAAATAATTTTTAAAAAATAAAATATGTCAGTTGCTATATAAATTTCAAACCTCAAAAATTAAAAGCAAACTAGTTAGATATATCGCATTTTATACACAATCAATACACTAATCTTGTTTGTATATAAACTGGTATAAAAAAATTAAGTAAAACAATTTATATATATCTATTTCATACATATAAAAAAAGCTATTTTATAATAAGGTGAACATACCATATTATATATCCTATCCATACAGTACATAGTGAAATAAAACCTAATACAATAGGGAAAATAAAGAAATTATACTATTTTTCTGAAAATGCAAAAAACGTGTAAAAAAAAAGATAATTTAATGATCAAATTTTACTCCTACAATAACTATCTACACAGTAAATGAGAAGAGAGGGAAAAGATAAACACAAAAATTAGAGTATTTAAATAAGGATAGAGGGAAAAGATAAAGACGAAATTAGAAGGAATTTAAATTAATATATATATATATATGTTAAATAAATAAAATTTTAAAAATCTACTATAACTTGTAATTAAAACTTTAATTAAATAATTATTGCTACAACTTGTAATTAACAATCTAAAATAGATATAAAAGATAATTTTTCACATTTTTTCAAATAGTGTCCACAAATACAATTATCTTTGTGCAAATGCCTTTATAAAGCCCAATCATGTGCCCACATATGAGTGGATATGGACTAATTAGCATGGGCCCCAAACCCTCAAAGTATATGTTGGTCTGAACATTTCTCAGCCTTGGTAGGTGGAGCAAAAGCAAGAAATTGCATTCAATGATTTTGAAATTGGGTCGTTTTTGAAATTTTGACCCAGCTCGTCTTGTAGGTATACCTTCAAGGTTGAATATCAAAACTATTAAACTTGAAGTTTTGTTCATTAGGCGAGTTGGGTCAAAAATTCAAGATCATCCACCTCTAAGGTTATTATTTTTGTAAATCATTCAGGAATTTTCACTAAATTTTCAGACTCTACTAGCCCGTTTGGTCAAACTTCTAAAATCAGCTTAATTTGAAAAATATTTTCTTATAAGTGCTTTTCAAAAAAAGTACTTTTAGTGAGAAGCAATTTGTGTTTGACCAATAAATTTAAAAAGCACTTTTGAGCAACAATTAGTATTTGACCAAACTTTTTAAAAGTGTTTTTAAGTTTATTTTTCTCAAAAGTGCTTTCAAAAAAGTGTTTTTAGTGAAAAACTACATTTTTTTACTTATGAAAAACTGTTTTTCTACTCCCCAGAAACACTTATTTTCTTTCAAAAGCTTGGTCAAACACCTTATTTTTTAAAAATACGCACTTTTAAGAAAAATAAGCACTTTTGAAAAAAAATAAGTTTGGCCAAACAGGCTAATATATTTGAAATATCATTATTATTATGCAGTTTCAAATTCTAAAGCCTACTAGTATAACTCCAAATATTGTCATGAAATTTTACCAGTCGAATTTAAAACTCTATAAAAATAATTATTATAATATTCTACAATTTCACTTATGAAATTTAAAACTCCACATAATGACTATTCTTCAAAGATATGGCCACAAATGATAAGTGAAAGCTATTTCTGCAAAATGGATTTGATGATTCACAGTCAATTTACAGCTTAAAATTGTGACTCTTTGGAATAAAACTAAGACAAGAAAGCAAATTTGTGATTATTGAAAAAAAATCATTTGTTTTTCATAATTAAATTTCATTTTAAAATAGGATAAAAAAAATCATTTGTTTTTCATAATTGTTTTTCATTTTAAATTTCGACTGTTAGGTTGAGTCAGTCAACTTCCCTGCAAGTTAGTGTAGGCAGTAAACTCAACAATAATAATTGACAAACAACAATATGTAAAGAGAGATAGAGATTTATATACTGGTTCGGATCACCAATGTGGTGCCTATTCCAATCCCTTTGGGTTACAAGATTTCCTTTAGAGCTTTGCTTGGAACTTGGGATATAGCGTGATTTGTTTCGATCCTGAATCTGAACTCACATGTTCAATTCTTTTGATTAGGACACAGCCTCAACTAGTATAACTAATACTGACTCTTTCTTTTTCTGTTTGTAACTATTGTAATCTAGAGAATACAAAGTTTTTTGAAGACTAAAAATGAGACAGATGTGTAGTTCCAGTGAAATTGTGTGTTTCTGCTCTTCGTCTTCTCTTGCTTTTATAGTTTCTCTTAATTGGCTGCTCTTTGCTATAAAAGGAAAACTCAAGGGAGTTTTCTTTCAATCAAGGATTTGTATTGATTCCTTGATTGAGGATTCATATCGTTTACACATTCATATCAGATATTTTCGTGTGAGAGATATTATCTTCTTCCTTTCTTGATTCCTTGATTTGATGATTCATACCGATACACGTCCATATCAGATATGTCTGTGTAGGGCATATGATCTCCTTCCTTACTTGGTCTTCATAAGATTCTGTCTTGTACATAATGTTGATTGGCTTCCTTCTTTAGTTAATGGATCCTTGCTTTAATTTGATTATTGCCGAGATCTTTTCTTCCATGCTTAGGTTCCATCATTGATCGTCCCTTTGCCGAGATCTTCTCAATCTTTGATTGACTTTCCTCCCATGTTGACCTGCATTAATCTTTTTTTAATTGTCATCATTAAAACATTTCAGTCATGTATAGGAGGCTAACAAGGTATAATGTATTAGTTCATTTCTATCCATATGAATTAAATTTTGTTATTGATCAAATACTAATTAGTTTATTTCAAGAACGTACGTATCAATTGGTATTGGTATTTATTAATTGCATTCCGACTAATTATTTTTATCCTTTCTAATCTGAATCTTTGAATTAGTTTGCTGAGTTACAAAATGGATTAGCTAATCGATAACTAGCTTCTTGTAAACATTTATTTAGATTGCTTAATTTTTCCATTCTTTATTTTCTTGTATTCCTTGTTTTATATCTTCTTGAGGGGTTGTTGAATCAGGGTGCAGTATGGAGGAAAGCATATGTTTTTCAATTTTTCTATATTCGATTGGATAAAAGTTGTTGAAAAAGATTTTTTTAGGAAAATAAGTTCCTTCAAAAATGAAAAAAATTGACTTCTCTAAGTATGGAAAACAAGTTTAACAAGTGATAGTCCATATTAATTGTATCTTCCCCACCCTCCAACACACCTCTTCTTCACCTCCACCCCATACTCCCCATCCCCACCACCATTTCCACCTCCTATAGCTAGTAATTGTCTAGATATATTATATTCGTTTGCTTTCAATTAGGATAACATTTCTTGCTTATGTATTGAATACTTTTAAATAGACTTTAGGTCTAATTCAACTCCAAAAGCTATTTCAATGGGAGGAGGATTGCACAAACCATATAAGAAATCTCGAAATCTCGTCCCGATCTGATGTGGAATCTACATTAAGAAAATAACTAAGAAACATACTTATTTTCCTAAAAAGTACTATCATAGCTAAATAGCATTTTCCATAAAAAAACCATCTTTTTTTTTTTTCTTAGCGAAGACACCCTCAATTTTATTTTATATTTATAAATTCTCATAAGTGATTAAGTGGGCTTGAGGAATGGACCCAAAGACACTGATATGGCACATCATGTTTTGTCTCGACTTGTACATTTTTGCAAAAATAATTTCACATTTTATTCCGACATGGACATCGTAGATGAAAAGAACACACATTTGGACCACATTTGTAGGGAAAGAAAAATCACTTTGTCCAATTCCCATATGAAAGTTCTGCCAAATGCCAATATATTAGGGAGTCTTTTTTTTTTTTTTCCTTCCTATCCTGGACTCGTTTCAAAACTTTATTCTTTTTTTTTGTGTGACATTATAGTACAAAAAGTGTTGAAGCCTAGATAATTTTCCTAATGGTATAGTAGCCCTACATGTTTTCTTTGTTGCTTTATTGATGTGGCAATAAGAAGTTCTTCCTAGAGCGCTAAGAGCCTATTCTATCTTGCTTTTTCATTCAATAATCGCTGCTAGCTAGGTTGAGCTAACTCCGTAAAATATATCCACAGTTCAAATTTTGGGCTGCAACTTATCTGTAGCCTGAATTACTAGTAATCGCCCGTCAGTTATAGGTTGTTGATGAATTTCTTCCAAGTACACCGCCCCTCTCCTATCTAGCTGCCCAAATTGAATTTCTCTATGAACAACTAAACTATTAGTCAAAGGTCTATTTGAAATTTGCTTAATTAGTCGACGGAAACTCCCCTTTTTATCTCTTATGGTTGCACGTTAGCATAATTTCTTTTTACATCATCAAACTATTTTTATCTGTTGAAGCAGGTAATTTATTTTATTTTTTAAATTACAAATTCTACATTTTAAGGTAATTACTTGTAAATATCTTTTGAGAAATATGATAATATACAAAATAATATATACTACAACTTAAACTCATAATCAATATACATAGCCCAACTCCTACTCCTCTTTTTTTTTTTTTTTTTTGTAAGAAGAACTTTATTACGAGAATGTACCATGAATCGACATATTTTATGTTAGACTAATAGTCTACCCGACTATGGGCGGAATCAGGGGATGAATCCCCTCTTTTGAAAAAATTACATTGTATATGTTAGGCCAAGTTATTTTATATGTACATACAGTAGATGTTGACTCTTTTTGGCTTTTTCATATGTTCATTTCTTCATATTTTGAATTTTCTTAGTAAAACTCTAACTCCGCCACTGAGTCCACAATCCTCTTTTGTCTGGGTTAAAAAACAGTAAATGAACAAGCTTATATTATTAAAGAAACATAATCAGTAAAGATTCATACAACATTTGCAATTTTTTTGGGATTGAACATAGATTGTTTTATAAGGCGTTATACAATTTACTATATATCTATTCATCTAGGTTTATTTCTCCATCTATTTGTCCCTTTCCCATTTCTCCTTGAATTTTGCCAATATATCGATCAGGTTTTTTCCATCCTGGCCTCGTTCCAATTTTTATTCCTTTTTCAGACATTATGGTACAATTTTTTGGAGCTAAGGTAGTTTTTCCTAGTGGTATAGTAGCCCTACACGTTTCTTTTGCTGCTTTGTTGTCATGGAAATTCAAGAAATAAACTGAGAATTCAAATTATATGACTTGTCTACGCTTAAGAGCTTTTACATCATTAAGTTATAGCAGGTAATCCATTTTAAAGGATTACGATTCCTACATTTAAAGAGAGTTACTTGATAATATCCTTTGGCTGACCTAATATTTTACACTAATAACATATATAACTTAAATTAATAATATATGTATCTTAACTTCTTCTTCTTTAATTTTTGGTAAGAATACGAGGATTTATCATGAGTTTGGAAAATTTACTGTGACTACCAACCTACCATAATCATGGTGGATCAAGCTAGAGGGCGACAATAAGAGGTTCATCCAAATCACCTTGCTAAAAACTAATACTTCGTTCTTAGTATTATATGTATAGCTCCCGCCCATCCCCAATCAATTAGGGTAAAGTGTTCATTCATAACTTCAACATCACCGAGATATTGACCTTTTATTTTATGTATAAGAGTAGATATTAAATTTCTTAATTTTCTTGTGTGTTTAATTATTTTAATTAATTTTTTATTTTGTTATTACCTCTGTGAAGATCTCGGCACCTTTATTCGGGCTTAGAACAATGAATGAACAACCTCATAAACATAATCAGTAAAGATTTATCTAACTGATCGACCCTAGTTTATTTAAAATTTAGCATAATTGTTATTTTGTTGTTTTATAAGAGGAACTTTATGCAACTGTACTAGAAAAGATCCTTTTGTCTCCATATCCAAATAGTAGTTCGTCCTGTTACTTTCTGTCGCATTTGGATTTTTCTTTTCTTTATTTTTTGCGAAAAACAAATAATTAATTAATTATAATACTCTGAACCAGCCACCTGTAGAATAGTTCCTTTGCCACATTTACACAGTGAAGTTGAAAAATACATCTCATGAAACCTCAATCATAAACCTAAAATAATAGGTCAAAGGATGCAGAGTCGAATTCAATATTTGAAATTTTTGAATTCGACATTTTGTCACTAGCTTACTCAATAAAATTTATTTATCCCTATATAAATTCTCTAAGTCCGCCATGAAATTATGATTCATGAATGTCTCATTGCTCCGTTTGATAGGAGAAGAGATTCCTCGTTTGGCCCTTTTGATTTTTCTCCTAGGAGAGAACTATACGTGATTCATTAACGAGTAATAAAAGTAGATAAATCATCAATATCTAAATATTGTCCAAGGTGTAATATTTCATTACAAATTAGTGTTGAAGATAATGATCAAGCTAAGGATAATGATCAACATGATCATGATCACAAAGGTGATCGACATTCAGACATGGAGAATGTTAGGAGTGTGAGGTAGTTGTAGTTAGTCTATGTTAGTATTGAAGTCGTAGTAAACATCTATTTTATGCATGTAACTTACAGTCATGTAACTAGTTTAGGACTCTACAACTACACTGTATCCAATTCCCATAAGAAGGAGCATGTACTCGACTTCTTTATTATCAATAACATACTTTGATTTTCTCCATTAAGCTTGAAAACTCTACATGGTATCAGGGCACTGAGCTTTTCAAGCTGCTCAATTACTAAATTCCCTTCCTCTTACTCTCAAAAGCTTAACTTATGGTCTCATCAACATCCTCGACCAACACTCTCTCAACCTCATCACTTCATCACCTAATTGCTTCATGCTCTATTAAGCTTAAGACTACAAACTACTTAATTTGGAGAACACAGATAATACAGTTGATACAGGTCATGAGGTTACTCATTAAGGATGTCAAGTCAGAACCAACCTTTGTTGAGAAGCAACCTGAAAAAGCTACTGGAAAGGAGGTGGATGCAGGTGTTGAGAAAGATGTTGCAGACAATAGCAACACTACAGATTGGGAAGAAAAAGATGTATTCTTGAGGAGCTGGATTTCAGGAACACTGATAGAGGAAAGCATATACCTCATAGTAGGTTGCTCTACTGCCAGAGAGATGTGGGAATTCTTAGAAGATGCCTATCTTCAAGCAACAAAAGACAAGGAGTTTCAACTCAAACAACAACTGCAGAGTGTGAGGCTGGGAAATAAGAAAGTTGATGAATATGTCAAGGAGTTCAAAGGAATTTGTGATGGACTTGTATCCATACACAAGCCTATTGATGAGGACAACAAAATAATCAACTTTGTTAGAGGGCTAGGTCTTAAATTGTCACGACCCAAAATAGGCACGTGATGGCACTTATCACACCCTCTAGACAAGTAAGCCTATCCAAACTCAAACTCAATAATCAAGTAAATTAGAAACGGAAGAAAAAGAATAATCCCTAAAATATATATAAAGAAGAAACAATTAGTTTAAGATATATCCCAGGTCTGGTTGTCACTAGTACAAGCCTCTAATATAAAATAGGAATAATAATCTTCTATAATATCTTAGATGCGAATAAAGCATAAGACATAAATAGAGAGATCTGAGAAGTCCTGAAGTCCCTCAGCTACTACCTCAATCTCCGCAATGCTAATACTGGAAGAAGATGATCTACAAACTGCTACTCGACCCAATACCTGCACGGGGTGCAGACAAAGCAAGAAAAAGGAAAAGAAAGCAAGAGTGAGTACGAAACCACATTTACTCAGCAAGCATCGTCGATAACCGACCCTAATCCAAAGTGATGGCGAGAACCACCACCCCCAACTACCCAAGGTTTCCCCAATCATTCTATAACTCTCTAAAATCACAGTACTTTATCCTACCAGGGTAACCCAAGACAATGGTCAACAGGTAAACCAAATACAGGGTAGGCACATTAATCCCGGTGAGTCAATCATCATTAACCAATACTGTGGGATAGCAACAAGGAGAGTGTATATATATAAGGATGTATCTCATGCTACCAAAAAGGTGCTATCCATCTATCTTTTGATCAAGTCACAATCATATCCAAGTCTTATCACACCTCTCCCTTTCGACCAATATACGATGAAATAGGATAATAAAATAAAGTGAAATGAATGCTCAAACACAGTATCACAAACAAGGTCCTAACATAGAAATACGGTACAATAGTAGATACTAACACAATATGAAAACACACCAAGGATGATAATGCAATGCAATGAAGTGATGATGATGGATCTTTGAAAGTTATCGCATAACTTTCTGTATACACACACCAAGCTCGCAGCTACCAAGTAGGACCCATGGGGGGGGGGGGTTCCCAACCCATATACTACTCAGTCTCAATCTCAATATCTCCTCTCCGCCTCGTGGATCACGGTAGAGGGTTTGGTAAAATGTCTCATCAATATCGCCTCTCCGCCTCGTGGATCACGGTAGAGGGTTTTACAAAATATCCCGGTGATACCAATGTCTCATGAATATGCATGTGTGATATGAGGATGCAATGCTCATAGTAATCTCAACACAAGGATCTCAAATCCATCAATACGCATGATATATGCAAGTGAGCTCAAAATCAACTCAATGTATCAATAACTCATGATATCAATCTCCACTTGTTACCAACCGAATATATGGTCATGTAATCATCAAAATTACCATTCTCAAGCCCACTCCTGGGCGTCACTATGATGAATATACAATCACATGCTCAGATAAGGCCTATAATGTCAAGTCAAGCCCCCACTCGGGCAACACAATAATAAATATGGCCTTAATGCAAAATCATGACCAACAATTATCAAGCCAAGCCCTTACTCGGCGACATAGTACATAATATGATAATTAAATGCACGCTCATAGACAATTAACACAATTCAAGCCCCCATTCAGGCATCACCACAAAATATACACTCAAGACCGGTAATAAAAATATGCACATAAACCCCCACTCGGGCACGCAATGATAGATATCAACAATCTCAACAATTGTATAACGTGAGACTACCCAAACTTAGCTTGATCATAACTTAAGCTTTCTTAACTATTACAAGTCAATCTCGCTCTAAGTATCTTCTAACCCCAATTATTCCATCAAATCACGATGATCACACAATTATCCCTTAAGAGGTCACTAAAGCGCCAATCATTATGTCAAAGTCCATTAAACATGAATCTAGCTCCAAAACAGGCATTAATACTAACATTACAGAAACACTAAGTTAGTTATCTATAATCTACTTCTAAGGATAAGCATAAGCAATACTACTAACTAAGGAAAACAATAATCTAATTATGATCCACCAAAGACTCCGATACCCGCGGAGATGCTCGTCATTTCACCTAAGCGGGACCCCCAATCCTAAACAAATCATGAAAATACCACAACCAAGCATACAAACACATAAACACTTTGGAAAAAGTCAAGGTATAGCTCAACTTGCCTTAAATGAAGATCCGCAAGCTCAAACGCTGTCCAAGACCTCAACCAGAAGCCCAAATCTTTCGAATCAACACCAAATGCATCCAATCACATCAAATATAGCATCTACAAGTCAAAAGGAAGCTATTGATACTCATATTGACCATATTTAAAATGGGTCAAAAAGGGACCTCGAAAATGAGTTTTGAAAACAAAGGGGTAAAACTGGAATTTTATTTTAAAAACACATTCCTCAAGGTTAAAGGAACCTACAGCTGAAAACCCACTCGAAAAGGAGTTAAAAACGAGGTCTAAATCGAAGAAAAACCATCTTTATGTTTTACCGGTAAAACCCCAAAAATCCCGCGAAAATCAAAAATGGGTAAAAATGGAATTTTTGTTTGAAAATCATAATCCTCAAGTGAAAAGGACTCTATGGGTGAAAACCTGAGCAAAAACGAGGAAGAATCTAAGCTCAAATCAAAGAAATACCAAATTTTCAATTTGGGGGAAAAACTCCAAAAACCCTCTTTTGAAGTCTTTGATTTAGAAGAATTTAGATGATAAAGTTGGTAGAAAATGATTTTAAATTTAGTTAGAAACTTACCCGCACGAACTTATGCAAGAAATCTCCCCCAAAATCTTCTTCCCAAGCTCCCAATATGATAAAAATGGTGAAAATGAGTAAAAATGGGGCAAATCCCGAAATTGGGCACTTTTCAGCAAGGAAAGTTGACTTGTTGACCGTTGACCGCGCGTTGACTGCGGTCAACTGTTGACCAACCATCAACAATTTTAAAAACTTATTTTTAACCCTCGAAACTCATCCGAAACCCTATGAACATGAACCAATAGTGCAAATTGATCATAAAACATGTTTCGGATCCAATGGCATCATCGGATTTATGAAAAAAGATCGTTTACAATAAATTGACCCCTAAAACCCCTTTAGGCCAAAATACATTATTTTCAAACGAAGGGTTGAAATACAATGAAAGGTTCCGAACCCAAACCAACCGTGATGCCAACTAAAATCAACGCTCCGGATCTAATGGAACAGTCAGAAGCCTCATCGGAGACTCGAATCACAAAATATTGACCGAAGTCAAATCTATCGTTTTAAGGATACTCAAAACCACGAACTCAGATAAAACACTCTCGAATGTATCGGGGACCATGCTAACCATCCCCACTACTCATGAACAAGATAATTCAACTACAGGGAGGAGCAAAATAGTCAAAATACAGAAAATTCTCAAATTCAAAAATGAGGATCATTACAGTATCCACCACTAAGATTCATGTTCGTCCTCGAACGTACAAACAAGAAAAACCAGCACAGGTAAAGATGGAAGATACCCTCGAGAGACATCAAACAAGCACCCCAACGCGGGTCACAACTTATGAACTATCGGTCTCATCATAGAACTAGAATAAATCACATAAGACCTCACCAGGTCACAACACAAGTTTCAAAAGGCCAGAATTCTCGATGAAACCAAATTTCTCTATCAATGAACTTCCTCTAAACTCATAAACTAAGTCAAACACAATAGAGGTAATGAGCATGCTCGGCTAATCTACACTTGAACAAGGCACCACAAGGCACAGGACACAACCACAAGACCACAAATCACTCTCTGACCCATAAAACAAAGGGACTTACCAATCACATAACCACCTACCAAAACACTGAATCCACCTGCCTAAGGCCGATACTATCACTACCAAAACAACTCACACTATAGCCCCAGGCTAAAGCTACTAGGCCAGAAATCGTTATCAAAACTATACAAAACACCTAAAAGCCACACTCAGCACACTAAAACTCTACTCTACCATCACACTCTCATACTCCGCCCCTTTGAAGCAATCAACGAGCACCATCAAACCCTATATACCCTAGACATGAACATAGAAATGACATCAAACCCTCACGTGGCACATCACAATGACCCAGCAAACCTCGATACCCAAAAGCCAGCACATAACCTAAAATCCTCAACAACCGGGTAGAAAAAAAAAAGTTTTTCCAATCCCGCACACATAAGTGACCTGTCATATCAGAAATAATCAGCCCATAGAAGAAGCACAACAATCACGATATCTCACTGACTAACGCCCAAGTCAAAAATCAAATATCGGGAGAGACACTGCTAGACTCTACACAAACTACCGGTGAACCACACTATCAAGGCTTCAAATCTCTAACTCAACCCATAGATCAATTTTGAATGAATCAAATATCCTTATGCACAAGAAGGAATCCTTATCTCTTTTTCCTAACTCTATTTCCATTCAAAATTCTTTAACACATGAGTCGTGGACTAATAAAGTACAACTCGGACAAGCTCAATCCTCATTCGACATTCCCTAACAAAAGGTCCACGAAGAATAGCACATACTCCAATCGAAGCTTATGAGCTGAATATTCCACCAAGCCACTTAGCTACACAAGTAACAATGCCACAACTAGGCACCACTTTCTATTTGAACTCTTTCCAAATTGAAAGCAAACATTCTCATGAGCTGAAATCTTCCATTATGATCGAGGAGTGTCTCAATACCAAGTAGTGTATTCACGCAAACAAAAGCCAAATACTAAGTAAGTAACGAATCGTGAGGCCCGAATGCCTGAAGTCTTTCCTTATCCAACTAGAATCTCTTACTCGCAATCCCTTTCGAATTAATCACACCACAAGTCTAGGCTATCACAGGGTCTACCACTAATAAGTACCAATAGGCATGCTATAACCCGAAACGCCAAACCACGAGACCAATCCATTTAATCAATCGACAGACGCTAGAACCTAGAATCGATCCACCACTATTCCACAACATAACCATCAAGAGAACCATACTTAGAACACCAAAATCCACAATACTCAAAAGATATTAAAGTAAATCCAGCGACATACTATGAACGAGTCTCAACATAGGATCGGTACACCCGATCCACCACTAAAGAAACATCTAGGGGGTAGCAAATAACAACGGTACCAACAAAACTCACGAAATCATATCAAGTCTCAATGCTGAATAGACGACCACATAGGAAAATATAGAATCATAGTCGAACACCCCTAAGGTATAACAAAGACGTACCAAGGATCATACTTGTGGCTGCAGTGCCAGAAGCTCCTACCTCGAGTCCATCCTGTGAGACATGATACTGAAATATGTCATCTCCTAGAGTAACTAGTGAAGCATCTCCCTGTCCAACACGTGGGCAACTCCTCCTATAGCACCCCAAATCTCCACATAAGAAGCAACCCAACAATGTAGGAGTCCACAAAACTGGGCCTGAGAAACCTGGATGACTACCATGATCTAACCCCTTTTAAGCATAACCACGAATATCCTGACCTCCATCATGCATATAGCTATCAGCATCAAAACCTTGGGCCCTCTGACCCGTAAGCCTCTCCTATCTCCATACTAACTTCTCCAGAAACACTCGAGCAAACTGACCCTATGAAAGAGGGGGTGATCCAACTGGTTTACTCTCTATAAAGGTCCTCCACCACTACCTAGCGGGCCCAAAGAACTGAAAGGAAGTGAAGTCTACTCCATTCCAATCCACTAAGCCCAACCTGTGCAACCTCTCACGGCAACCCAGCATGAACATTTAAGCATCAACCCTAGGATCTCTATCGAATCAAGGAGGATCTGTCCTTATAAACTCTATAAATCTAATCTGTACTTCTATGGACATGAAGGGTAAGGTCACTGGATGTGAAGCAATCTTTGGTAATATCTCATCAACACTAGGAGAATCAGTAGGAGTAGCAGATACGTCTAAAGTCTGAAGCCCTGACGTAGCATGCTGAATCAGAATAGGAGCCACCCTCTGAAGGAAACCCAATACTCGAACTTGACAATCCTCAAGCATTGGTACTGTCACGAGTGGTGTCTGCACTGGCCTCAGCCCATTAACTCACTAGACCTACCACCACTAGCCACCCAAGAACCTGTAGAGGCAACTCTATCTTGACCTTTAGCTATCTCCGACATTCCAATCTGATCTCTACCCCAAACTATACTCCTACCGTGCACCTAAGGCATGGTATCTGAATCTCTAGCCACAGAAGAACGCATGCTCACCATCTGTGAGAAAGTGAATAAGAGATTTTTGAGTTATACAAAGCTACGAAGGAACGAGAAGAATGAAAAAATGGAAATCTCCTAAGGTCATGTAGACTCTCAGAGTTAGATAACGGACGTCTCCGCAACGATCCGCAAGACTCTACTAAACTCGGCTTGTACTAATGAGACCAATGAACCTGGGGCTCTAATACCAATTTGTCACGATCCAAAATAGGCACGTGATGGCACTTGTCACACCCTCCAAACAAGTAAGCCTATCCAAACCCAAACTCAATAATCAAGTAAATTAGAAACGGAAGAAAAAGAATAATCCCTAAAATATATATAAAGAAGAAACAATTATTTTAAGATATATCCCAAGTCTAGTTGTCACTAGTACAAGCCTCTAATATAAAATAGGAATAATAATCTTCTATAATAACTTAGATGCGAATGAAGCATAAGACATAAATAGAGAGATCTGAGAAGTCCTGAAGTCCCTCAGCTACTACCTCAATCTCCGCAATGCTAATACTGGAAGAAGATGATCTACAAACTGCTACTCGACCTAATACCTGCACGGGGTGCAGACAAAGCAAGAAAAAGGAAAAGAAAGAAAGAGTGAATACGAAACCACATGTACTCAGCAAGCATCATCGATAACCGACCCTAATCCAAAGTGATGGCGAGAACCACCACCCCAACTACCCAAGGTTTCCCCAATCATTCTATAACTCTCCAAAATCACAGTACTTTATCCTACCAGGGTAACCCAAGACAATGGTCAACAGGTAAACCAAATACAGGGTAGGCACATTAATCCCGGTGAGTCAATCATCATTAACCAATACTGTGGGATAGCTAGGGGTGTGTAAAAACCGAACCGACCAATAAACCGAACTGATAAAAATGTTATTGGTTTATTATTATTGGGTTATTGGGTTAACGGTTCTTTATTGGTTTTATAAATTTTTTTATTGGGTTATTGGTTCGGTTTTGGTTTTTTCTTATTGGGTTATTGGGTAAACCGATAACCCAATAAGAATATACTAAATCACTTCTTTATCCCTACTTATATATATAACCCGATAAAGTTAAACCTTTTTAATTTTCTCTCTGTTAAACCGACGACGAGAGTTTGCAACGACGATGGCTGCATAGTTTGTGGACAGGATGGTGGACTTCTTATTTTGTGGAATTTGGCACTACAGGACATATGTCATGTTAGCTGCTACTGTTTTTATTTTGTGAGCATTCTTATTGATGTCATGTTAGTTGCTACTGTTACACAACATTGAAAATCATTATATTGCGCCAAATTGATATTTATTTTATGAGCATTATCTTATCGGTTAAATCGAAAATCGAACCGTTAAGGACCAAAAACCGACAAATCAAAAACCGATAAAAAATATCTTATTGGTTGGTTATTGGTTTAACATATTTAAAAAACAAAAACCGATAATACATAAAATCAAACCGAACCGACCGATGCACACCCCTAGGGATAGCAACAAGGAGAGTGTATATATATAAGGATGTATCTCATGCTACCAAAAAGGTGCTATCCATCTATCTTTTGATCAAGTCACAATCATACCCAAGTCTTATCACACCTCTCCCTTTCGACCAATATACGATGAAATAGGATAATAAAATAAAGTGAAATGAATGCTCAAACACAGTATCACAAACAAGGTCCTAACACAGAAATATGGTACAATAGTAGACACTAACACAATATGAAACCACACCAAGGATGATAATGCAATGCAATGAAGTGATGATGATGTATCTTTGAAAGTTATCGCATAACTTTCTGTATACACCCACCGAGCTCGCAGCTACCAAGTAGGACCCATGGGGGGGGGTGGGGTTCCCAACCCATATACTACTCAGTCTCAATCTCAATATCTCCTCTCCGCCTCGTGGATCACGGTAGAGGGTTTGGTAAAATGTCTCATCAATATCGCCTCTCTGTCTCGTGGATCACGGTAGAGGGTTTTACAAAATATCTCGGTGATACCAATGTCTCATGAATATGCATGTGTGATATGAGGATGCAATGCTCATAGTAATCTCAACACAAGGATCTCAAATCCATCAATACGCATGATATATGCAAGTGAGCTCAAAATCAACTCAATGTATCAATAACTCATGATATCAGTCTCCACTTGTTACCAACCGAATATATGGTCATCTAATCATCAAAATTACCATTCTCAAGCCCATTCCTGGGCGTCACTATGATGAATATGCAATCACATGCTCAGATAAGGCCTATAATGTCAAGTCAAGCCCCCACTCGGGCAACACAATAATAAATATGGCCTTAATGTAAAATCATGACCAACAATCATCAAACCAAGCCCTTACTCGGCGAGATAGTACATAATATGATAATTAAATGCACGCTCATAGACAATTAACACAATTCAAGCCCCCATTCAGGCATCACCACAAAATATACACTCAAGACCGGTAATAAAAATATGCACATAAACCCCCACTCGGGCACGCAATGATAGATATCAACAATCTCAACAATTGTATAACGTGAGACTACCCAAACTTAGCTTGATCATAACTTAAGCTTTCTTAACTATTACAAGTCAATCTCGCTCTAAGTATCTTCTAACCCCAATTATTCCATCAAATCACGATGATCACATAATTATCCCTTAAGAGGTCACTAAAGCGTCAATCATTATGTCAAAGTCCATTAAACATGAATCTAGCTCCAAAACAGGCATTAATACTAACATTACAGAAACACTAAGTTAGTTATCTATAATCTACTTCTAAGGATAAGCATAAGCAATAATACTAACTAAGGAAAACAATAATCTAATTATGATCCACCAAAGACTCCGATACCCGCGGAGATGCTCGTCATTTCACCTAAGTGGGACCCCCAATCCTAAAAGAATCATGAAAATACCACAACCAAGCATACAAATACATAAACACTTTGGAAAAAGTCAAGGTATAGCTCAACTTGCCTTAAATGAAGATCCGCAAGCTCAAATGCAGTCCAAGACCTCAACCAAAAGCCCAAATCTTTCGAATCAACACCAAATGCATCCAATCACATCAAATATAGCATCTACAAGTCAAAAGGAAGCTATTGATACTCATATTGACCACATTTAAAATGGGTCAAAAAGGGACCTCGAAAATGAGTTTTGAAAACAAAGGGGTAAAACTGGAATTTTATTTTAAAAACACATTCCTCAAGGTTAAAGGAACCTACAGCTGAAAACCCATGCGAAAATGAGTTAAAAACGAGATTTAAATCGAAGAAAAACCATCTTTATGTTTTACCGGTAAAACCCCAAAAATCCCTCGAAAATCAAAAAAGGGTAAAAATGGAATTTTTGTTTGAAAATCATAATCCTCAAGTGAAAAGAACTCTATGGGTGAAAACCCGAGCAAAAACGAGGAAGAATCTAAGCTCAAATCAAAGAAATACCAAATTTTCAATTTGGGGGAAAAACTCCAAAAACCCTCTTTTGAAGTCTTTGATTTAGAAGAATTTAGATGATAAAGTTGGTAGAAAATAATTTTAAATTTAGTTAGAAACTTACCCGCACGAACTTATGTAAGAAATCTCCCCCAAAATCTTCTTCCCAAGCTCCCAATATGATAAAAATGGTGAAAATGAGTAAAAATAGGGCAAATCCCGAAATTGGGCACTTTTCAGCAAGGAAAGTTGACTTGTTGACCGTTGACCGCGCGTTGACTGCGGTCAACTGTTGACCAACCATTAACAATTTTAAAAACTTATTTTTAACCCTCGAAACTCATCCGAAACCCTATGAACATGAACCAATAGTGCAAATTGATCATAAAACATGTTTCGGATCCAATGGCATCATCGGATTTACGAAAAAAGATCGTTTACAATAAATTGACCCCTAAAACCCCTTTAGGCCAAAATACATTATTTTCAAACGGAGGGTTGAAATACAATGAAAGGTTCCGAACCCAAACCAACCGTGATGCCAACTAAAATCGACGCTCCGGATCTAATGGAACAGTCAGAAGCCTCATCGGAGACTCGAATCACAAAATATTGACCGAAGTCAAATCTATCGTTTTAAGGATACTCAAAACCACGAACTCAGATAAAACACTCTCGAATGTAGCGGGGACCACACTAACCATACCCACTACTCATGAACAAGATAATTCAACTACAGGGAGGAGCAAAATAGTCAAAATACAGAAAATTCTCAAATTCAAAAATGAGGATTATTACATAAATACAAGACCTTCAGGACTGTCATGCTAGGTAAGGCACCTTATCCTACACTAAACCAATTTGTCAATGTACTCAGGGGCTTTGACATGAGGGAGGATGAAGAAGAAGTGCCACAACAAAATTTAAACATGGCATTTTCTGTTGTCTCTAGTCAAAGAGGCAGAAGAACAGGACACTACACTCAAAAAAGAGGTAACAACTTCAATTCTAGAGGTAGAGGTTTTAGACCTGCTGGACAAACAACACATAATCAGAATACTCAAGTTCATCAAGGTGGAAATCAGAACAAAGAGAAGAATATAACTGAGTCATGTCAAATTTGTGGTAGAAACAATCATACAACTCTTAAGTGTTTTTACAGGTAGAATTACTCTTATCAGGCTGCAGATAAATTTCCATAACCACTAGCTGTTGTGAACTTGTAGAACACATCAAATGGTGATGATACTTTATACATGGACTTATATAACAAACAACTCAGGTACTTTATCTGATCTTAAGTATTATAAAGGTGATGACAAAATCATTATTGAAAATGGATCTCAGTTAGATACTACACATGTTGGAAATACAGTTAGGTCAGGTTTGAAATTACAAGAAGTTCTTGTAGTACCTAAAATAGCTAAGAATCTTCTCTCAGTTAGCAAAATTGCAAAAGATAACTTTTGCACTATTGAATTTGATGAAACTGATTTTACTGTAAAGGACAAGAAGACAAGGACACTACTGGCTAACATATCTAAGAGGAATGGACTTTATGCTTTGGAAGACAACAATATGTATACATTGACTGCCACACAAGAATGGAAGACCTTTGGCACAATAGATTAGGACATCCTAGGTTGAAGATTTTAAAGATTTTGAATAGTAGTGGTTGCATTAATGTTAGTAGTTGGAATAAAATGCATGTTGTTTGTTCTAGTTGTTAGTTGGCCAAAGGTTGTAACTACAATTTGTCTTAAGGAAGAACCATTATTGAAAATTCATTGTGATTTTTGGGGTCCTGCACTTGTTGAATCTACTCAACACATGAGATATTATGTAGTCTTTGTAGATGATAACACAAGATACGCATGGCTTTATCCATTGAAACAGAAGTCTGAATTTTTTGAAGTCTTCCTCAAGTTTCAGAAAATGGTGGAAAAACAGTTTTCTAAAATCATTAAGATTTTTCAATGTGATGGTGGTGGTTAATTCATCAAAGTAGAATTTTTTGATCATCTAGACAAATGTGGTATTATCAGGCACATCTCTTGCCCTAATACACCTAAACATAATGGAATTGCTGAGAGAAAACACAGGCACATAGTTGAGACTGGACTTACTATGTTACTGCATGCTAACCTACCACTATTTTTATGGGTAGAAGCCTTTTTGACTGCTGTATTTCTCATTGATAAGCTTTCCTCCTCAGTATTAAAGATGGTAACTCCTTTTGTCAAGCTATTTGGTGCACAACCTGACTATAACAGCTTGAAGGTAGTTGGTTGTAGATGTTTTCCATACATAAAGGGTGACACTAAGTTCAGTCCAAAGACTTATCCATGTGTGTCCATAGGATATAACAGTCTATATAAAGGATATAGATGCTATCATCCTCTTACAAGGAGAGTGTATATGTCAAGGCATGTTATTTTTTATGAGTATATACTGCCTTATGTCTAATAAGTGCAGTCTCAAGCTAAAGTTGATGTCTCACCTCACCTAGCTACCTTTGTTGAGTTTTTTTACTAACTTACAGGCACATGATTCTGACAAAGTCACTCAAGGGTAAGTGGTGTTGCCAACTGATAAGGATCAAGCTACTCAGGTAGCTGATTCAACAACATCTGTAGAGTCTCTGTTGCTAGATAAATCTATCTCATCCACTTCTCTTGTAGATATTGAGAGTGATCCTAGCTCTATGTCTGCAGATGAGTCATCTGAAGATATCTCAATTGTTGAGACAACAAGAGCTGGTTCTGAGTCATCTACCTTGACACAACCTGCAACAGTGTTAATGTCTAATCCACAAGGGCTACAACTAATTGTTGATCTCTTAAAATGGCTCACTATTGAGAATCAGTCTGCTGATGCAGTTGTAACATATGCACCAGACAGGTAAGGAGAAGATGCAACATCTACACCAGATAGTATAGCTCAGCCAACCACAAAGGCATCACATGATTACTAGAAACAGGGTAAAATCAGCTACCTCACCTCATCTATCTTTTGTTGCAAGCAAATAAAAGATCTTGAGAGAACCAAAGTCAACAAATGAAGCAATGCAATCACCTCATTGGTTTACAACCATGCAAAATGATATAAATGTTTTACATAGCAACAAAACCTAGATATTAGTACCAAAACATAGAGGTATGAAATTGGTTGGCTCTAAATGGGTGCTTAAGACTATATTGCAGGAAATTGGAGTAGTTGACAGGTACAAAGCAAGGCTTATTGCTAGGGCTTTCTCTTAGTTTGAAGGGATAGATTTTGAAGAAACTTTCAGCCCTGTAGTTAAGGCTACAACTATTAGAGTGGTTCTATCAGTAGATGTTACCTCTAACTGGAAAATCAGACAACTTGATGTCTAAGAATGCATTTCTACATGGTCACTTACATGATGAAGTCTACATCAGTCAACCTCTAGGGTTCATGGACTCTAGGTATCCAAATCATGTTTGTCTATTGAAGAAGGCATTGTATAGCCTTAAAAAGGCACCTAGAGCCTGGTTTGACAGATTTAGTATGTATTTACTTTATCTTGGATTTGTTTGCAGTAAAGCAGACCCCTCCTTATTTACTTTACATAATCAGAGGGGTACTATCTTACTGTTGTTATATGTACATGATAAAACTACCACATGCAGTGATCAAAAATATGTCTCAGAGGTGGTTGCTAAACTAGGAAATGAATTTTCAATGAAGGATCTTGGTCCTTCATATTTCTTTTTAGGTATTGAGGTTAAGTATTTTCCTAGTGGCCTTCACTTGAGTCAGGGGAAGTATGCTGCTGAGTTGCTTGAGAAAATTGAGATGACACAAGCCAAGGCAATAAATACTCTACTTGTACAGAAGCATGGTTTACATAAGGCTGCTGGTGGTCTTGTTGATGCATCCATGTATAGGAGGATTGTAGGAAGTGTTCAAAACTTGACACTCACTAGGACTCACATCACTTATGCTCTAAATCTAGCTATTCAGTTTATGCAAAGTCCAAACACTGAACATCTTCAAGGAGTTAATTAAGAGGATACAGGTACATCAAAGGTACATTGCATCATGGACTCAGAGCTATATCACACTCACCCTACAGGTTGTGTGGTTATTCAGATGCTGACTGGGATGGTTGTACTACAACTAGAAGATCAACCACGGGCTACAACATTTACTTAGGAGCAAATTGTATTTCTTGGACCTCTAAGAAGCAGACAACAGTGGCAAGATCTAGTGCTGAAGCTGAATATAGAGCTTTAGCTTCTACTGCAGCTGAGATGATATGGATTTTTTACTTGCTTTATGATATTGGAGTGTATCTTAAGACAATTCCTATATTGTATGGTGATAATTTGAGTTCTCTCGACATGACAGTAAATCCAGTTATGTCTGCCAGAACAAAGCATGTGGAAATGAATTATCACTTTGTTAGAGAAAAAGTAGCCAGAGGCCAGCTGCTCACTCAGTTTGTCAAGTCAAAAGATTAACTAGCTGACATTCATACCAAGGCCTTGTCAAAATAGGTGTTTGCAGGCTTTAGAGACAAGCTAGGAGTGAGTGTTCCACCACCACTAGCTTGAGGGGAAGTGTTGAAGATAATGATCAACATAATCAAGATCACAAAGGTGATCGACATTCAGAGATGGAGAATGTTAGGAGTGTGAGGTAGTTATAGTTAGTCTATGTTAGTATTGAAGTCGTAGTAAACATCTATTTTATACACGTAACTTATAGTCTTGTAACTACTCTAGGACTCTACAACCACACTGTATCCAACTCCTTTAAGAAGGACCATGTACTTGACTTCTTTATTATAAATAACATACTTTGATTCTCTCCATTAAGCTTGAGAATTCTACAATTAGAAATGGTAACATTTTCATGACAACATTTTCTTTGAGCAAATATGCACCAATCTCCCTTCGTTTCGAATGCAATCCGCATTGCCTTTAAGTTGTATGCATTACAGGTGTAAAAAATATTTACTTGATCAAAAGAAGGTAATTGCATATAATTAACCAGAGTATAGGATAATCTAATTAATTAAAGGGAATGGACGATAGCAGATTTTAAATTTTGACCTTCTCTTTTCTACTCTCTCCGTCCATCTTTATTTGTCCATATTTGACTTGGCACTCCTCTTAAGAAATAATAAATAAAATAGTAATTTACTATATCTTCCATATTAATTATACGTCATTTAAATGTTGTAGAGTGGAGTAATAACAAGGGTAAAAGATATGCAAAATGGTAAATTATCTCTTAATTTTTCAAAATGGATTTAAAAAGTTGAATAACTATTTTTTAGGCGGAATGCATATGCAAACCCCTGAACTTGTTGAATTTTTTTGTGTTGGCACCTTAATTAGGCTATGTTCATATTGAACCCTTGAACCTTTCATAAAGTATACCTATTAGACACACTCGCTGACCTGACACAACATGTGGAGTACACTCTCCTTTGAGAGAGTGGAAGGCCTTAATCTTTTTTATTTATAATTTTTTTTTATTTCTTATCTTTGTCAAGATGGATTTGTAGCCACCATCTCTGACTTTTTCACCATCGTCACTACCTCAAACAAGAAAATAATTTTCCCCTAAAATGTATTTACTTTTTCTTTTTTCTTTATTATTCTTTTTCCGCAACTAATTCTCCTTCTCACCAATGTCAAATTATCAAAGGAGGAAGATATATGGGCTGGAGAACAAGCCTCGACACCCACCGCCGTACAACAACTGTCGCTAGCTTCCCCACCATTTTGCCGCCGTGAACTACCTCGCCAAAATCCAATCCCACCATTTTGTAACTCAAATAACATTTGTTCTCAAAGATCAAATCAAAAAGATGCTAAAGTCTCATATCAAATTTGGTAAATGTCCTATTGAATTTGGTAAATTTGTTTCGTCTTCCTCAATCTCCAAGAAATGCACTATATTTCAAAACACCATCAGATTTGATGACAAGTTTCGTTTTCAGCCATGTTCCTATTCTTAATTTCTGATTTTGGATCTCCAAAATCAACAAAGAATTAGGTCAAATTTAATGGATGTGGCAATAAAATTTGCAGTGGGAGAAGATATGATGAAGGTAATGGAGGTTTTTCTTTGAAGAAAATGAAGGTTTTTTGGGGGGAAGAAGAAGACCTAGATTAAGGATTTTTTTTAAAAAAGATTATTTTTGGGTTAAAAGTTTTTTTACATTTTTTTGTTGGATTATTTGTGAGCAAAAGCCAGTTGTCTTTGTCTTATTGGTGTATTTATCACGTCATCCGTGTGTAGACTCCACGCGTTCCAGCTTTTCTATAGTCTTATGAAAAAGTGTTTAATAGGCACACTTTATGAGAGGTTCGGGGAAAAATTCAATAAGTTTAGGGGTCCGTGTATGTATTCTGCCTATTTTTTAATATACTAGACAAATAAAATGGACGAAGAGAGTATGATCTTTCTATTTTTAGATTGAATGTTCCTGTTATGTCACTTCCTCAAAAATAAAAGAGTGGAGATCTAAAAATAAAAAAAGTAAAGGACATCAGTGGAAAAGCCAGGCTAGAAAGCAACTCTTCGTGCCTTTATTTTCATTTATTTGTTACTTTTTCATGACAATATCCCTCTATATTCAAGATTGGTATAAATGAGAAACTAAAATTTAAAAGTGGGAAAAAAAAAAGTGAAAATATTTTTAATTATATTTGTATTCAGTCGGAAAGAAAATTCGTTGATGTACAAAACAAAAATAATCAACAAAAATGATTGCTGACTGTGAAAAAAAGTGTGTTGCAATCTTCATTTTGTTGTCATTGTATTTGTCCCACCTGCCTTCAAAATGGGTACAGAACTTAAGCAAGATGACGCGTTATCACGTTATCTTTTTTATTATGTATGAAAAAATTGTCGAATATGATCAATGCAAAAAATTTAGATAAAAATTGAGTTGGTATTATAGTTTTTCGAAGCGACCCTAACATTACTCACTTAATTTTCACAGATCATCTAATATTTTTTTAAGGTCTCTAAAAAAGCATAACATTACATAAAATTTTATTTTATGTCACGATATTTAATAAATTTCTTCAAATCTAA
Source organism: Capsicum rhomboideum (assembly GCA_031232105.1). Classification (NCBI taxonomy): domain Eukaryota; kingdom Viridiplantae; phylum Streptophyta; class Magnoliopsida; order Solanales; family Solanaceae; genus Capsicum; species Capsicum rhomboideum. The sequence continues at coordinate 159,455,994 of CP124714.1, forward strand.
ACCAATGCTCCCAAACAATTTGATAAGTATTTGGGTGTTCTCTTTTTACCTAAACAGTCACTTCTTTCCAATTCGATTACATCATTGAAAAAGTTGGAAAATATTATCTAGATGATATTCTATCTATTACAAGAAGAATAACTCTTACAAATTCTATAGTAAATGTCCTTTCAACATATGTAATGTTTACAAAGGATCTTCTTAATTCTTATTAACATTTTTTCAAAAATGGATCAACTTAAAATGAAGTTTCTATGAAGTGATACAAAAAAAAAAAAATAAAAAATTCCTCATTAATTGGGAAATTGTCTTTCTGAGCAAAAGAAAGGTAGCTTGGGCATTCATAAGTGTAAAGAAACAAATTTGACGATGCTGATAACATTTAAATTTAAATTGACAATGAACTCAAATGATATTGTGACGAATATGGTTAAAAGTAAGTACTTTCAAAATCAACCTTTATCCAAATGGTTACTTAAGTAAAATTCATCATATTTCTGAAAAAGTATTATGAAAGATAGGAATATTATGCTTAATGGTATAAAATGAAATTTGAGGTACAAAAGATTAATCAACTTCAGACTTGATTGGTAGTACGGTGATGTGCCATTCATTTATAAAGCCAATTTTGATGTAATCAAATGACACATCTGTTAAAGTCTTTGATGTATTGTTGGGACGAAGCATGGAATCTCTCGGTGTCGATTCTTTTCTTGGCCCATCTGGCAGAATTACTATTTTTCTCTCCTTCATGATTATGTTATCTTTGCAGGTATGCCATTACGTGGATTGGTATTGATAATGAATTTAGTATCAACTCAACAAATGATATCGCATATGATTATATTATCACCCCAAATAATAAAAAATGAACTAATAGATGAAAACTTTGGCCCCTGAAGCAGATAAAACACTTCATATGACTTGTTTAACATAATAAATTAAGTCACGTCGAATGCTTAGATTTAACGTGAAGATTGTTGCATTATGTTCGGATCGTGGGTCGCTCTATGTAGGATGACCCGACCCATCTGAAAAGAGATAAGATTAATGAAATAACTTCCTTGAGAGAGGTTACCATCAGGAAGTAACTTCCTTGAGGGAAGTTATAATTTCACGGTTATTAAAAGAAGCAAGCGGCTTCTTTTCAAGAGTGTGGCTCTCTTTAAGAATACTCTCCTCTTCTTTCTCAATACAAGAAAAATTTCTCCAGTTCTATACAACAACACTAAGGCGAGACATCTAGTGGGTAAATTAATTAAGGGTGACGAAAAAGTCTTCAAATTAAAAAAGAGTGACTCAAGTCTTAAAAATGAAGTGTAGGTGACAATTTTGTTATTAGCCTTAAAAGATAATTGACCATCTTTAAAATAAATCCTCAAATTCTCTTATTTATACTTTAACCCAACTTAAATAAAACCATAAAAAGAAATAAAATATCCTTCTTGTTCATCCCCTATTTTTGGCGCGTTCTTCTTCTTCTTCTACTTCATAATGGTTTCTTCTTCTTTTTCTTCATGGTTTCTTCTTCTTCTATGTTTTGTTGTCCCCAGTCGTTGCTGCTACTATTTCGAGAACCCTACTATTTCACCCCTATTGCTTGAGAGTTTTTTCTTTGAAGAATTTGAGAGAAAAAAGTAATTTCCCTCGATTTTGGATTAAATTTTGTTCGTGTAGCACTAAAAATTACTTGAGAGGTGATTTTCAATCATTCTGATAAGTGAATTATGTATTTTGGTATATTTTGCTCATATGGGTTTTATACGGTTGTTTCAACCATTGCTTCATCTTATTCAGCAACTGTTGTAGATATTTCAGCAATTGCTACAACAAGTACTGAAATAGATGCAATAACTGCTGAAAAATATAACAGTTGCTTAATAATTTATTCAGCAACTGCTTCATAAATTGCAGCAACTGCTTGCAACTGTCAAATATATTTCAGCAGTTGTTGTATTTATTTCATTATCTATTGTATATGTTTTTAGTAGTTACTACCTTTTGTTACAATTGATGAAGCAGTTATTGAATAAACTACAACAGTTGTGACGTTTTAGTACTGTCTTTTCTCTTCTTTCCTGATCAATTTTTTTGTTTTAAATCATAATATCATCAGGTACCTTCAAGATCATTATTGGGGGGGAAAAATAACATTAGGGGTTGATTTTCATGGGGAATGGATTGAGTCCAATAATCATTATATTTGGTGTTGGAAACATTTAGCAAGCTAACTTACTTGTTGTAGCATAATGCAGCAATTGCTACGAAACATTCAGCACTAACGTACTTGTTGTAGCATAATGAAGCAGTTGCTATGAAATATTCAGCAACTTATATACTTGTTGTAGCATATTTCAATTAAGATCACAATCAAATCTAACTTTTATTCTTAAATTAAACTAACACCACTCTATCTATAATTAAATATGATTGATTCAATCAATTAATGATCAATTTGCTCAATTTAGGTTGATTACGTGCATAATTGCTTAATTGATCATCTAGTATATCCCATATTACTATCTCATTGTATTTGATAACTATTAAATCTACTTTTATTCTTAAATTACACTAACACCATCCTATTTATCATTAAATATGATTGATCCGATCAATTAAAGATCAATTTACTCAATTTAGGTTGATTATATACGTAATTGCTTAATTGATCGTCTAGTATAAATCAAATTACTATTTCACTGTATTTGATAACTATAAAATCTATCTTTTGGACTTAAATTAGACTTAACACCACCCTGTTTATCGTTAAATATGATTGATCCAATGAATTAATGATCAATTTACTCAATTTAGGTTGATTACATGCGTAATTTCTTAATTGATTGTCTAGTATATCTCAATTACTATCTTATTGTATAAGATAACTATCAAATTGTAAAGACCTATTTTGGTGATTTTCCATTTTTATGTGTTCTGACTATTTTTTCCTTCCCCGTAGTTGTTACTTGTTGATTTTGGGGTATGGGAATGGTTGACACAATTTTCGAGGTCTTCGGGAAGGCCTTGGATAGTCTTGAGTTTATTTTGAGAGACAATAATTGACTTCCCCCAACATTTGTTGTTCTGAGTGTCGGATGACAAAACGGAATGCGCCAGCAGATTCGAAACGTTGATTTTGGGTTAGTAGAATAGGTGGTTCAGTTTCATGAATTTTATATCTCATTCCGACCCTCGATTTGAAAAATTATGAAATAGGGTCCCAGAGGTCATTTTGTTGAAAACAGTCTTTTTCCAAAAATTCGACGTAGTCATTGAGTCCGAAACGTCAAATTTAGTCTAGTAGCATAGTTCGTTTGCGTTCACGGGATTTCAAATGAATCCCAAGGGGTCCATTGGCAACTTTGCAACTTAGAAAAGTTGCTGAAGTCTGGTGCAGCCGTTTTAGATGCCAAGTACCGCTTAAGCGGCCAAGCACCGCTTTAGCTGACCAGTGGGACATGTTGCTAGCCGTTAAAGTAGGTACCCAACCGCTTTAGCGGGTACGTATTTAGCAGAAGGCAACCGCTTTAGCGGTCCAAGCCGGTCAACCCAGACACTTGTAGCAGTCAGGTGCCACTTTAGCGGTATTTGCTGGGCTGGTATATAAACTTATTTTCACGATTTTTCTTCTATTCTTGAGTATTAGAGCTTAGGGTTTGAGAGTTTTTGGGCGATTTCTTCACTTCTCAAGCTTTTGTAAGCTCCATAATCCTTTTTCCATCATTTTACTTCGATTACATCTTTTAAACATATTTTAAATCGTGATTTTGAAATGGATTTTGGGGGTTTTGCTCCAAAAGTTTAAGAAAGGTTTTTCGTCAATTAAACACTCATTTTTATTCTGATTTCACTTGGGTTTTCTCCTATGAGTTCCTTTAATCATGGGTAATGGTTTTCTAGATAAAATTTTGGTTTTACCCATTCGTTTTCAAAACTCGTTTTCAAGATCCGTTTTGGATCCGATTTAAATATGTGTAATATAGGTATTGTTGGCTTTATTTTAGCACATAGATTCTATATTTGTGTGTTTTAGTTGATTCTGAGGCCGTTCGAAAAGGGAAGGCTCCGTGTTGAAGCACTTTAGGCACGAATTTCGTCGTTTCGAGGTAGGTTATGGCTTAACTTCTTTCAAATTGAGCTGAGTAGTTAATATATTGGTAAAGCATGCTATGGGTTGGGGAGAATGCTTATGAGGTTTATATTTCGCAATTACATTCATTGTTGTGTGCCCGTGTGGGGGATTATTTGGTGTGGATATTGACATGAGATATTTGATATTGCATGTAGCCCTAGTGGGGCCCTATTTGACATCATTTTTCCTTACATGTGCATTTAGATGCCTTATTTCTAGATATGATGCCCGTGCAGGGGCTCAAACTGTGATTATAGGCCTTATTGAGAATTGATTGCTTTATCATGATTGAAAATACCTGAGTAAGGGGTTGATATGATATTTATGATGTCTTACATGCATATTTATTCCCATGGTGCCCATTTATAGTTGATGAATCATGAATTATGGACATGTTGAGTTGATTTCTGAGCTCACCTACATATATATACATCGTATTGAATTGATTGGATATCTTCATACTGATCTGATTGTGAGCATTATATCCTCATTCCATACTTATACATTCATGAGATACTGATACCATTGAGGAACACTATTTTTGAAAGAAAATGAGACATTTTCATAAAAATCCTCTCCGTGAACACGAGCTGGAGATGTGAGATGTGATGAGATTGAGATATAAATAAAATATATGGGTTGCGAACCCTCCATGGGTCCTATTGCGGAGTTGCGAACTCGGTAGGTGTATACTGAAAGTCATGCAATGACTTTCACCACTCCACCCATCATCATCATTGCATTGCATTTGCATATCCAGTGATTCTATTATGTTTGAATTGTGTTCTTTTTTTGCACTTCTTTGTTTACTTGTGTTGTTTACTTCAATATTATATTAGAACTGTTAGTGAAGACGGTGTGAACTATCGTTTGGAATTTTTTCTGCCTTTAGGTGATGTGCTCATAATATATTTTACTTATCTTATTTTCTACTTTGCTCAGTCGGCCTATGATACCTACTGAGTACAATTGGACTAGTACTTACACCTACTGTGCCCTTTTGGTGCAGATCCAGATCTGAGTACGATACGCAGCTGCTGAGTTCATACTGATTGAGAGAGAGTTTGAGGTATCGGTTGCTCCATGTCTTCGGAGTTGATCTCAAGCCTCATCTATCCCTTATTATGTCTTTATTTCATTTCCAAAGACTATATGTATTTTGAATTTGGTTTTATACTAGATGTTCTGTATTTATGACACCAAGTTCTGAGATTTGGTTATGTGTTTCTTGGATTCCGTATTTATTATGTTCAGGACTTGACTTCTTTCTAGAAGTCTCGTTATTTACTCTTATTTTGCATTACTTCGTGTTTCTTATTCATTTTGGGATTTGGGCTTACTTATCAAGGTTGAGCCGCGATAAGTGCCATCACAGCCTGGTTTTTGGGTCGTGACAAGTCAAACATAGCCTATTTGGGCCCTCATAAACCCGATAGGCACACGAAAGAAAACAATAATCCAGCCTGACCCCCATAAACCGGCAGGACACACAAGAATAGTAAATGCATAGTCACCAGTGTCTCAAAGCTGTATCAATATCCAGTAGCCACAATAACCAACAAGAGTGCACCAGCCTTGAACCGACACCAATGGGTAATAACAAGAGGCTAGACGTCGGAGTCAAATCGGACACAGTGGGTAATAACAATAGGCTACATATATATCATATCTGCCGGACTCGAATCGGAACTCAGAGAACAACAGTATCATAATCACGGTACCCAGTACCAGAACTCATAGTGTACTACAATCTGGGGCCGGACTCGAACCGGAACACCCAATAGTTAATAACCAAAATCATCATACCTGAATCAGTAGCCGAACTCGAACCGAAACTCAGCATATCCAGTAGCCAGAATAGAACCAAATATCATATTATATCAGACAAATGTGGAATGCCCTAGTCCCGGGTCAATACCAACATATAAGTACAGGGGTTAACCCACAACCCGCTACAAGTCAATTTCGGGGTCCTTCTAGGTCAACTATCTACTATAAACAATATGTATATACAAGTCTGGATATACATTATAAGTCATGGAAAGGCGAGTCAGCGTTCTAAGTCAAACTAGTCGACCCCGGTCAAATAAGGTGCTATCAGGGACTAATAAGGCTAAACAGGCCAACAGGATATAATCAAAGTGACTCAATCCCGTCAAAATCCTAACAGATCATAGAGGGCTAAACTAAGCCCAAAGATGTCAAAGTTCTGACAAGTCGACAAAAAAGGGTAACGGGGTCCACTAACGGGTCTCGAAAACCAAGTCTAGTTATACATGTCTAAGTCTGCCTAAGCCTGGACTAAGGTCCAACAATAACATTCCCCAACCAGAAATTAACACATCAATACTATCCGACCCCAAATAGGTCATCTGTGGTGTACCTCAAGGATAACGGACCTGGAATGTATCCGAATAGCCCTATCCGGCCTAGAAGGCCTAAATCACAGCAAACCACCACCACCAAGTCTATAATATCATCCCACAGCACCAGCACAATAGTATACATATATCACACATAAGCCCAATCTAAGTGTAAAGGAAGGTAAACCTAGCCTACCTGGACGCCGCTGCAAGCCTGCCAAAAGAACTAGCTATATAGTAGCCTTCCCCTTTCGAGAGTCCTCTGACTGCTGCCAAGCTACCAAAATAATAAACTACATGTCAAAACATGACCATTGATACCCTTATTGCATTAGTTCAAAAAATGTTCGCACAGTCCGCGTGGGGTCCGCTTGCGGAATCGCAAAACTAAAACGGTCACAGTGTCCCAAATAACTCGGTGACCAATAGTCACAACAGATGCTATCCAATCCGAGCTCATATTAAGCTCTAAATAAGCACCAATAGAAAAACCACCAACAATATCCAAAAATATAATGTAAAACGATGAAACTCACCTAAATAACAATAATTACACGTCCACAAACACTTCCCCACTAGACCCGAGCTTGAATAATTTGGTGTAGATAATAGATTTCTTTTGGTGACAAAGTAAAATGCCACAATAATTCTTTTTCCTTTGAAATCCTCTACGAAATACGTAAATATAGGCAGTAGTATTATACTTATGATTTGAAAATGAAAGGAACATGAAGTGAAAAAAATGATTTTCAGTGTTTAATTAGCACCTATGTATACATTAAAATGACTTCTTCAACAATTAGTGACTATATACCTACTTTCAATAAAATACTATAGACATGACTAACTTAGTCACTTCAAGCCTTGTCCCATAGACACCACGTGTAAATGTGCTGTCACATTATTAGTTTATGACTTAATTTTGTCTCATTACTTATATACTCGGATATTGCATAGGTTCGTGGTAAAATAAATACAACTTTTTGAATATACCATAATTAATAGAAAATTATTTCGAATAAAACCTCTATAAAATAAAAATATTATTTTAACATATTTAGATTTACTATCTCCATTTAAAAATATTAATAAATTATAGAACTATTATAAAGTAGTATAGATATATCATTTTACCAAATTCTAATTTAATTTAAATATTTCGCAACGTGCTTGATAATAATAATATTCTCAAACGAATTATCCGAAAACCGAACTGTCAGTCCCAACAAGTCATAAATAACTTGGGGAAGTTATAGAAAAGCTCTAAACGCCGAAAACGCATGAAAACGAGGGAAATGACCAGGAGGATCATTACAGATAACTATAAAATCTAGCGTTTGGACTTAAATTAGACTAGTATCACCCCATTTATCATTAAATATGATTGATCCAATCAATTAACGTACTTGCTGTAGCATAATTCAGCAATTACTGTAAAACTTTCAGCAACTAACGTACTTGTTGTAGCATATTTCAGCAATTTCTATAAAACGTTCAGCAATTAACATACTTGTTGTAGCATAATTCAGCAATTGCTATGAAATTCCTAGAAACTAACTTACCTGCTGTAACAAATTCAATTAAAATCACTATTAAATCTACTTTTATTCCTAAATTAGACTAACACCACTCTATTTATCATTAAATATGATTGATCCAATCAATTAATGATCAATTTACTCAATTTAGGTTGATTACATACGTAATTGCTTAATTGATCGTCTAGTATATCTCAAATTACTATTTCACTATATTTGGTAACTATAAAATCTAGTTTTTGGACTTAAATTAGACTAACATCACCCTATTTATCATTAAATATGATTGATGCAATCAATTAATGATCATTTAACTCAATTTTAGTTAATTACATGTGCAATTGCAATGAAACTTTCAGCAACAAATTTACTTGTTGGAGCATAATGCAACAATTGCTATGAAATGTTCAGGAACTAATGTATTTACTATAACATATTTTAGCAATTGCTATGAAACATTCATCAATTAATGTATTTGTTGTAGCATATTTTAGCAATTGCTATGAAATGTTCAGCAACTAATGTACTTATTGTAGCATATTTCTGCAACTGCTATTAAATTTCTAGCTACTTATAACAATTGCTGAAAAATTCTTAACATATTCCAATAATTGATACAATAAATTCAATACACAACATATATATCTGCAACAAAACATTGAATTTCTTTTTGAAAATGGACTATGAGTCTATCTTCAACAAAACATAAGAAAAAGGGTTTTCAAAAAATTTTCTATTCATCCTCAATCCTCTATCCCCACCTTCTACATTTTCATTACTTTTAAATTTATCGTTCGAGGCATCTACATTAGTGAAAGAAGCATATGTTCCATCTGTTTCTTCTTTTTCTTCTGTAGACTTCTCCAACCCCAACCACCTCCTCCTCCTCCTCCTCCTCCTCCTTCTTCTTCTTCCACTATTTGCCTCTGTGTACTAATTCTCCTTCTAGTATTTCTAGTAGAAGTAGTAGCAGTTGTTGCTCTTCTTTTTCTTGAAGCCATTTAATCTACACCACATGAAACAAAACAGAAATCATTAGCTAATTTAACCAACAACAACTAAATAATTAACATGAATATTTGGTAAAATGTATGGTAGTTTGTGACTGCAATAGACTAAGGCTCGTATTGCATTGTTCTATGACCAATCAATAACTAAAATTCCAACTTCCTATAAATTAATATCGAGTTCCCGTGAACTCACTTGTTTTGTAGCTCTTCACTTTCATGAAAATCGATAAACATTACTCTACAAAAATAATAATAGCAACTATACCTCAATCCCAAGAGACTTTATTGGTCATACCTCTTTAGTTTCAAGATTTCTACTAAGAATTAAAGAACACCCAAACTTTGTAATTTGAGAAAAGTTGATGTCTCTTGATAAGTGTTTACAACATTAATGAACTTCTCTACAAGGATTCACCATGTGAACCTATGGACAACCAGAAAACCAAATACAAAAAAAGCATGAACCTCTTTATCTATACCTCAACAAGGTCATCTAGTTGTCTTTCAGGATAGAAGGAAAATGTGGAATGTTGTTTTTCTGAGCTTACCACGAACTTATTTATTTATTTCTCTTTATTGACAGAAAAACAACTTATAGAATACTTGGCTTCAGGAACACAGATGCAATGATCAAAATTCAGCAACTTGCCATCTTTGTCCACTATCGCAGACATAATAATGTCATTGTTTATCATCATCAAATAAAGATTCTTGAAAAGTAGTAAAATTGTAAAACTAAATGTAAAGTTCAAACAAGAACAATTCCAATCTCATAAAAAAATAAATTCAAAATAAATTTAGATTTATATCTTCACTGTACAGAATCTAAGTATATTGTATATCTTCAATGTACAAAACATCCTTTTTCACTTCTGAAAAAGAAATACTTTTTTTCTAAATTCTCCTAAGTGAATTTCAAGAAACTACATTGTTGGAGTTGCTTCATGATTAATGATACTGTAAATTTTTCATTTCAAAAAGAACAAACCTAAAAGAGGGTACGGTACAACAAATCCCAAAAATCTAAATTCATATTTTCAAAATCAACAGATTCTTGAAAATGGATGAAACCCTAACCGTGAGAGTAAAGAAAAGAGTTTTACCTTTGAGAATCAATACCCTAATTTAAGGTTGGAGATGGCAACAACGACGACGAAGGCAACACAAGACAACGACAACTTGAGGTCAGAGATGGCGACGACAACGACAACAATATCGATTTGTTTGAGAGAAGAGAGAATCGATTTGTTTTAGAGAAACAAAGGAGCGAATTGTGAGGTTGAGAAATTGGAGAAACTAGTAAAGTGAAATTTGTTATTTGGTTGGGTTATTTTTGTATTTTTTGAAAAGTTTAAGAGTTTTAATAATTACATTTTACACCCCAATTTAACTTAATCACTAATTAGAAAAGATTTGACTTGGATTGGTCAAATTTGTCACCAATTTTAATTTCAAGACTTATTTGTCACCCTACACTCAATTTTCTCTAGTTTGTGGGCATCAACTTCTTTTCCTAGAGAATTGCAGATTTTTTTTTCAAGTGGTGAGTTCAACAAATTCCGCTGCGAAAGAAAGTTACACAACTTGTTGTTCGTACCCGTAGTATTTTCTAACAAAGATAATTGACTTGTCAAAATGTAGATGATGTGATAATGTGAAGGATTCTTCATAAGTTATTAATCAGGACATGCCCTAAATCTAAACATATTTCGAATAATTACATTTCATAAAATGAGATAGATTCCATAAATGTTTAATTCCATACTTGAATGGATTGCTGATATTATTAGTGATGTCTGTCAATCCCCCAGTAGAATTACAATTATATTTTTAATTATGTGGAATATCTAAAAAGAAAAGATCTAGAAATTTGATTGAAAACATATGTCTGTCGATAGAACTTATAAGCAAATATTAGAGATTATAGTAGAAAAAATATTGTTGTATTTCCTCGACAATTTTTTATATCTAGACAAGTTAAATTAATTAGTTAATCTCCTCCTTGTGCAGAAAAACTTAAATTGAATACTAACGGCAGCGTGAAGACACAAACTGAAGATGTTAATACCTTTGACAGAATTTCTAGAGATGATCAAGGGAAACAAGGATGCTGCTCTTAATCTCTTTTTTGTGTAGTAAACTGTAAACCTTCAACTATACAATGTTTGATGTCTTAATCTCTATATAGGAACACCAAGAGTTTATAAGCTATTCAAAATGCCTTTACAAGGGAATATCATGCCTGAGTTAGGATTTAGCATAGAATATTAGTCTCCAAGAAATCCTAAAGGACATTTGGCTTGTCTATAGGTCGGACTTAAATCGGGTAAATTTTTTATGTCTACAGCGATATCTGAACTTCCTTGCTAACCATAATCCTTAACATGCTATTGCTAGGTCCGTATGTGGGGAACGTATTAAGGCGTAATATAATTAATTAATTCAAAATATATTCTCTCTAATAATTTACAGCAATATATTCAGTGTAATTTCATAGTTGGAGTTTAGAAAGGGTAGAGTGTATGCATATCTTACTCTAATTACTTTAATTTGTAGAGGTAAAGACTTATGTTTAAAAGACCTTCAGCTAAAATAACGCACATCAAAGCTGTTTAAAGGAAGTTACAAAAATAAAAAGGACATAACAAACAATAGAGAAATCATCCAACATTCAAAAAGACAAGGAAAACTAACCAAAGTGAAATAATGTGATACCGAAGCATACGAAATAAAGGGGGGTAACAGTAATAGTAGAACAAAAAACTGCGAGAACAATGTTACTATTACTTTTATGAACTTGGAAACAAGTATAGTGCACCAAACTATCACCACGAAACAAAGCTCAACTATTAGTCTTCTACCTTAATTCACGACTTTCATAATCTTTTATCTAAGATCATATCCTCCGCAAGTGTCATACACTTCAAAAACCTAGAATAATGTCCTAAATATTGATATACCGTTACAAAATGAGAACATTTCTTCTTAAGAGATTCGAGGATTACTTATAAATCACTGCTTCTATGTTTTGAAAGATTATGGATACTTTGGCTATTGAGATAAAGAAATTAAGAAACACTATTACACTATACGTTATAGTAATAAATTCAAGATTTAAAGTTCATGTAAAAAAATTCCCGACTCCCCATCTTTTCTTTTCTTTTCTTTTTTGAGAATTTATACCACTACAAAAAGTGTCGACTTTTTATTAATAACTAAATAATTATTCTCACCAAAAATGTATAGGGCGGAATCAGGGATTTCAACACGTGACACCAATGGAGGGTGTGTAAGGATTCATCGCAACAAAGGGCACAGAACCTCAAATGCTTCCTATGAGATGGCAACAGTGGAAGATGCCCTCTCGAGGGAAATGAAGATCAGGGAATCATCGTCCTCAGTGACATGGCTTAAAAGGACAAGCAGGGGACAAGCTAGTCAGGTTGCTCAGGGACGCGAATGAACATGTACGGGACTGAGTGTTGCATAAATAATAGTTGACGTCCTCTCTGATAGAATAAGCATATAAATCGGACTTAAAATAAGGTTAAATTGTAACACGTTTTCTTGATCCACCTACAAATTCAACGGTATCAAATTCACAGTAAGCAAAAAATAAGTACAAATAAGGGAGCTTATAAGCCAAATGTACTGTTTAATTTAGATCCGCCACACTATTACACGGTCGTTTAGAAAATATTTTCTTTACTCTAATTAGCATGGCGAAATGCTAGCTCAATTTTTTTGGTACAACGAAAATACTATTTAAAATCATTTATAAATTCTATTTCGAATAAGCCACGAGCAAAAAATTCATTTCATTAATCGTATCTGCACCATATAGTATCAAATCTTGAATTTTCATTTGCCAGAAATTGTATGCTAGCTCAACGATGCTTCTAGGTGACCAACAAAAGACGTCTCGTTTTTACTGTGTCCAAAAAAAACTCTCAAGAGAATTATATTCACTAGACATTCAATACTATAGGAGATAAAAACATGTTTGGAAAATAATTATTTGAAGTTTTGGACATTTGCATAATGTAAGAAGAGATGACAGAAAAAAGAAACAAGAATAGTTGCAATTCATCACTTGTATTTTTTCCTTTAGCCAAAAGGAAAAAGGTGAGATTAATAATGGCCAAATTATATTACATAATTCTTAGATTCTATGGTCCCTGTTTAACACTTTTCAACTTTTCTTAGGGAAAGATCATTTTTCTAAGGTGTTATTTATGTACTTTAATCTCCTTTTAAAGAATTATTAATCATCTCATGAAAATCCTTAGCTTTATTCTTTCAATAGTAATGTTTGATTAGCAATTAATTAATTATTAGTTAATTCAGAAACGAATTCAAGATTTCATCTTATAAACATCAAGCCAACACATAATAACAACCGGATTCACAATCAAATATTAATAGATATTATTAGTGAATTTATTAATATATATAGATTGTCTGAAGAAAAGTTATTAAATTAGCATTCATGCTAGTTAATAGTCACCTTTCACCAATAAAGGTACCAGATTCCACCAAGATTTAGATAAATAAAAAGAAACTATTTAAACATCTTTTTTTGTCCTTGCACGGAAAATATTGAACCCTTCTCTTTAGTGGTAATTTTCACCGACTTTATTGACTGCTACACGAAACCAAATCATTTGCCTCAGAATCTTCTCTATATAAGTTACAACCATCTACCATACCAAATAATCCATGAGCCTCTGATTATTAATTTATCATTCATTAAAATGATAACCTCATATCCTACAACCACTACTTCTCCCATAACCTCCGTGGACTGCCAAAATCAAGTGCGTTCATGGAGGTTTCTTCGTTCGCTCATGGAACTTCTGATTCCCCGATGCAATTGCATCTTCGTTGAAGAAGAAAATGACGATGAAAAACACATACCCTACTTCAAACATAACTCGTCATCACCATCCTCAACCACAACCATTACAGGCACAATCTTTGGTTCACGTAAAGGAAAAGTCAACTTTTGCATCCAGTCAAACCCTAAATTTGCAAACCCTATTCTCCTTCTTGAACTCGCGGTTTCAACCTCTTCACTTGCTCGCGAAATGCAAAAGGGGATAGTGAGAATCGCGCTCGAGAGTAAAATAAATTATTACTCCACCTCCTCCTCTTCTTCTTCGTCCTCTCTTTTGTCTATGCCAATATGGAGGATGTATTGTAACGGAAAGAAAGTAGGGTTTGCAGTTAAAAGAAAACCTTCGAAAATTGATTTGCAAGTTCTGAGACAAATGGAGTCAATTATTGTTGGAGCTGGAATTATTCATGGGAAAAAAGGAGTTATAAAAAGAGATGTTGAAGATGATATAATGTATCTCAGAGGAAAATTTGAAAGGGTTCATGGATCTAATGACTCAGAGTCCTTTCATTTGGTTGATCCTGAAGAAAATATGGGTCAAGAGCTAAGCATTTTCTTTCTACGCTCTCTTAATTAATTAGCATCTACCGACATGTATTGTAGTTGGATTGGGATTCCTCCGTTCTTGACCAGATCTTAGGTTTGAGTCTTTGGGAATGGAAAAATATGTTGGATGCACTGCCCTCAATTATGAATCCTACAATGAGTGAATTCAGATTAGGTGGAAAGCCAAAAACAATTAATTAGCTAGCATCTAATTAGTATTATAGTACCCTTTTTTTTGTTCTAGTACCTTTTTAAAGAGAGAAAAAAATAGTACCTTTTTAGTGGTTATGTAAATAAACCCTTAGCTATATATTGTAATATCTAAAATGTGACATTTTGGAGGGAAGTAGAGGTTTACTTCCTTGGCTTTTATAATATGGACAAACAATATTGCAATGATATTTAACAAAATTATATGCTTCTCAAATTCATGTTTGTAATTTGTTGAAAAAAAATAAATTGGACCATTTCTTGAGTTGGACATTGTCATTCTTGTGCAGAGGCTATGTTAATCTTCTCTATATCTTCCAATTTTATCTTCAATTATGCTTCTCATCAATATTGTATTTTTTTTTCGTTCTAAGGAAACTTCTCCTAATTACAAAGGGAGATTCAAGATTAAAACTTGTTAGAATTAAGCTCAAGCTTTAAGAATTTCAGCATTAAATTCATTGCACTTTTTGAAATTATAGGTCTAAACCATTCTATTCAGCTGGCTTTCATAGAAGCTTTTCAAGAAATACTCTTTGTGTATTGAAATCTGACAGAGTCTTCGGCGTGATTATGCCCCGAATAGGTCAAGTCTAATTTGTCTTTCCGGAACCACAATCATAATGAATAGCGGGGTAGTTTCCAAATTCGGGTAAGAAAGTTACACTTGACTGTGATAGCCCCTCTCGATACCTTATTGGAGCTTTGTAACTAGTGGCCAATTTCCCATCACATCAGCCTTTTCCCAGCGTGGAGCACTAAAAGGAATAAGGTGCTAGTGCTTTATCATTGGGTCAATAATGCTAATCCCTATTTTTGTGCTACTCCTAGGATGGAAAGAAAATAAGAAAACGCCGATTTTAACATATATATATCTATTATCTACGTAAAAAAAAAAAAAAAAAAAAAGGGTTCAAGTGAGCCCACATCGAACATATAGGCTCCATTATCTGTCTCTATAATGTATTACCTGGACTTGTTCAATCACTCAATTTAAACATGTTTTTATCTATTTAATTATATTTTCAATACATAAATTGTAATTAATTAGCTGTATTCATTTGGGAACCAAATTTTGCAGGGGAAAAAGGGTGTATATTTATGTTGGGTTAGTGCGCTACTGAAAAGATGCTGGCTTTTACTTTTGTGAGCTGTTTTTTGGATTAATAATTTACATGTTGATGTGGTATAGTAGGTCATAGATAGAATGATTGATACTGCAATCTCTGTAACTAAGTATGAGACATATAAGGATTTTAACAATTACATAATGCTTAATTTTTTAAATGAGACTTAAAATTTATGAAGTGATGAGACCCTAATAAAGTACCTAATATGTTGATAAAACAAAAGTACTCCCTATATGTTAATTTTTACTTGTCCATAATATATGGATTTTGCACAACTTCTTAAAAAATAATAAATGAAATGCATATTATATCATAATACCTTTATTAATTGATGTATAATCTTAATAGATTTGGGAAATGGTTTGGAATGACTAGTTAATATTGGGCAAAATATGAAGAAAAAAAATTGTCTTTCTCTTGGTATGCTATATTAGAAAAATAAAAATGAATTTAATATAGTAAACAAGTAAAAATGAACGGAGAAAATAAGTAATATTAGATTAGGGTCATGGCCGGGGATGATAGACGCAATGAAGAGAATTAGATTGGGGCAAGGGGAATAGTGAGGAGAAGTCGGATGGTGAATTAATTAATTATGGCATTTGCTAAGAATGTTGGAAAAGGTAGCACCTTGTCGAGACTAATAGCTCTCGTTTGGTCATAGATTTTGAAGTTGAAACTTGAAAATTTAATTTTTTAAGGTTGTGATTTTTGGAACTTGAAATTGTGTTTGAATATGCCTTTTACTTGAAAAAATATTGAAGTCTTGTAAGTGGAAGTGAAATTTCTCTCAAAAACTAGTTTGAGTCAGATTCTTCAAACCTCTAAAACACCATAAAAAATTAGTTCTTGGGCCTAACTCGAACCCCAAAAGCTAGCTCAAAAGAAGGAGATTGCCCAAGCCATATAAAAAGACCACTCATCTCATTAACTACCAATGTGAAACTTTTTTCACTCTTTAACACAAACGCTAGCTAAAGCTACACTTATTGGGGTGAACTAGTTGGCGTATTTGTAAAGGTTGGCAACTTCATCCTTATTTCGAACTTTAATGTTGAAATTCAATATTGCAACAGAGAATCGAATCAAGTTACAGATGTTATGGCCAAACATGACATCAATATTGGGGGATTCTATTTTGTTTCAACCCAAAGATCTTCCTAGAAGTGCCATAGGCCAGTATATTATCCTTAACATGACTCAAATGGCCTCTATAAAGTATAAACATAGGAAAATCCCTTTGGAAAAACTAATACTTTTATTATATATGATGTCTATAGGACTTGTAAATAGTTCCAATAGGTTACCCCTTTTTTTATACAGGACTTCGCTGTAGGATTTTGCGTAACACTATGTTTTATTTATAAAGGTATGTGCCACCTTAGACGTAAATTATAATAAAAATAACTTTTTCCGTTCGACATATTTAAACAAAAAAAAAAAGGGAGAGAGGAAAATACTGAATTAACAACCATGATATAGAAGTGTAGATGTCTCACCACTAAATTAAGTCTCTTGATGTACTAGCTACTAAGTTCCACAACTACTCTTGATCAGTTCTTACAAATAATACTATGTTTTAATTTATGTTTCACATTTCTTAATTTAGTTATTGTGTATAAAGTCCTACTTTTATAAACTGATTTTCACTTGTGGGAACCTATACTCTGATATAAATAGATACAAGAGGCCAAGATTTTCACTGGAAATGACCATAAATTGCCTTATTGTCCTCTTGCTTTTAGCCAAAAGTCTTTTCCTAGCACAACATGCAGTTGGGAAAACCAACATATTTAGTGGAGTCAAAAAAGTTTCTGCTAATTGAGCTTTTGCATGTATTATGTACTCTAATCAATGCGTTAGTTAAAATCTTTACTATTTTGGCTCTTTTCACTTTTTTTTAAAAAAATAAAAAAGTCTTGATAAAACTTGTTTGAATTAGCTGATTGTAAATTAAGTATTGAAAATTATCTTTAACTAGTGAAATCAATTTATAAATAAACAGTTAAATATTTGATGATCATAAGCAGTTGATATAATTGATAAAAAAGTTAATATGTTGTTCTTCGCTAAAATGACAAAAGTAGACTTAAAATCTTTACAAAAATTACAAACTTAGAAGTATTCTTTTAAAGAAAAGGACCGAGGTATACAGAGTGAAGAAAAAAAATAGGGATTTTGTTTTATTAAAGATAAGTATTTTGAGAATTAGAGAAAATATTAAAGATAAAGTAATAAAAAATTTAGTCAAATTAAAAGTGCTTATAAGCTAGATTGATTTTGGCATATAAACACTTTTAGTATTTACAAACACATAAATAAAAGTAAAAAATATTTATAAGCCAGTTCGACTAAAACATACCTCAACTTTTAATTGGTTGTTGTTCCAAAAGTTCAAAAACATCTTGAGGAGCTTAAATCTCAAATTTGGACGGATTTGGATTTAGTTTAATAAAATTTTGGATTAAATTTCAAATTGAACTTCGAGTTTGTAAAAGAATTAGCCTCATAAAGAAGAGCACATTTTGATCTGTAGTAGGGTCCTGTTGTTTTACCCTTAAAGTTAGCACCAACTTTCACTTAGACAGCTCAAATAGGTCATGTCCATGTTAAACACCCAAAGTAGAGCTCTATTGTGTCATTTTGACACTTTTTTGCTGACATGATACAGTAAGTGTGGTACACTCATTAAGGGCTCGTGAAAGGCTTATATTTAGCTAATTTTTATTTTATTTTTCTCTTCTTCTCCTCCATTTCTCAAGCCACTACCTCCTAACATTTTTCCAAGCTTAAACTCCTTCAATGGAGGTTCGATTGTTCGATTCAAATCTATTTTCAAGCTAATTTTTTGGTCTTCTTCTTCATTTTGTATTGTTTTCCAGATCTATCATCATCGCCCTCCACCCTTTTTGCCAAAAAAATAGATATCAACACCCTCCTCCTCTATCATCATCATCGCCCTCCACCCTTTTAGCCGAAAAAATAGATATCAACACCCTCCTCCTCGATACTTGGATCAAAATAGTGTTGAAGGAGGAACAATTCCAATAAATGGGTTTGTCAGATTTTTCATGACCAAAATGGTGAAAACGCATGGCCAGTGGAGCACCTTCAGTGTGCAATTTCTACGTTTTAAAACAGACGGTCCGTTAAATATATTTACACTGAAGGTGCTCTAGTATTCATGAGCCTTCAGTGAATCTTTTACATTTTGAATAAAGGCTCATTATAGTCATGAGCCTTCTGTGAATCTTACATTTTGAAGGAAGGCTCATTGTTTACAATGCACCTTCAATATTAATTTTATTATCCAAAAATATGAAAAGACTGTTATTTTCTGAACTGATGGGACAATAGAAGATAATTTCTGAACTCATTTGCTTGAAGGTGCATTTCTGTTCATGAGCCTTTAGGGTGTGAAAAAATTATCTTCTATTGTCCCATCAGTTCAGAAAATGACAGTCTTTTCAGATTCTTGAATAATAAAATTAATATTGAAGGTGCATTACAAGAAATGAGTCTTTCTTCAAAATGTAAAAGATTGACTGAAGGCTCATGGTTAATAGAGCACCTTCAGTGGAAGTATATTTAACGGTCCGTCTATTTTTAAACGTGAAAATTGCACATTAAAGGTGCTCCACTGGCCATGCGTTTTCACCATTTTGGTCATGAAAAATCTGACAAACCCATTTATTGGAATTATCCCTCATCCAACACCATTTTGATCCAAAATTCCTCCTCCTCTCTCCCCCAAACAAAAAAATCTAAAACAATGATTTAAAAAAAAGAGAACAGATGCAAAAAGAGACACAAATATAAAGTGAGAATAAGAAAAAAAACGTAAAGGGGAAGAAAAATGGTGAATCATACTTGTACTGTCAAAGACTTCATTTTTTCTAATCGAATTAATTTTTGAATTATTAGATGAAAACATCAATTCTTAACATAAACGTGACACAAAATCACCAGATCATCAGCATATGCACTTCACCAGTTTAAGACATACATATGATTAATTTGGAGAAAGAGAATATGTTATTTTGATGACATGGTCTCCAAAATCTCTGAGAATAAGCGGATGGCAAGGTAAAATGTTGTCCTTTGATGGTAAGATCACTCTTTGCCCCTCTGTTAGAGGTGTTCCAGGTCTTTTTTAAATTTTTTATTTTTAATTGATTCAATTGTGAAATAACACGACATGTGTATCTAGGGAATATAGGCATTTGTGGGTTCAATGCGAGAATTGTTATGGATTAAATTATAAGAAATTAAAAGTGTTCTCCAATCCCTCTGTAACAAAGGTATGAAAGAATTACTTGATGATCTTATTCCATAAAGTGGTAAGAATATATACACATACATAGACACCTAACTATGGAAAGAATCAATAAAGGAAATCCTATGGATCTGATCCTATCCCTATAATTATAATACAATCCCTATAATTAAGCTAACTAAATATTACAAGGAATCTTCAATACTCCCGCTCAAGTTGGAGCATAGATATTAATCATGCCCAACTTATTACAAAGGTAATCAACTCGAGTCCCATTCACTGCCTTTGTGAGCAAATCCGCTAGTTGATCTCCTATCTTCACGTAGCTAGTAGAAATCAAGTTTTCCTGAATCTTCTCTCGAATAAAGTGACAATCAACCTCAATATATTTAGTTCTTTCATGATACACTAGATTTGAGGCAATATGAAGAGCAGCTTGATTATCACACCAGAGTTTTGCTGGCATATGATGCTTCAACCCAATTTCAGTCAAAAGATGATGTATTCATATAACTCCACACGTAGACTGTGACATAGTTCTATACTCAGATTCTGCACTTGATCGAGATACAACACTTTGCTTCTTACTCCTCCATGCTACCAAGTTCCCTCCAATGTAACAAAGACACAATAGCCTGTAGTGGATCATCTATCGATTTTGGAACCAGCCCAGTCAGCATCTGCAAAACACTCAATACGAGTA
This sequence comes from Capsicum rhomboideum, assembly GCA_031232105.1. Taxonomy (NCBI): domain Eukaryota; kingdom Viridiplantae; phylum Streptophyta; class Magnoliopsida; order Solanales; family Solanaceae; genus Capsicum; species Capsicum rhomboideum. The sequence continues at coordinate 159,476,799 of CP124714.1, forward strand.
TGGCTGTGATTGTTATACAATATGCCAAGTCCAAGAGCTCCTTTCAAGTAACATAGAATCTGTTCCAAAGCTGCCCAATGATTGACCGCTGGTGTGGACATGAACTGACTAACAACACTTACTGCAAAAGCAATATTCGGACGAGTTACTGTAAGGTAGTTTAATTTTCAAACTATCCTCCTATATCTCTCTGGATTATCAAAAGGGTCGCCATCATCTTTCGTAAGATGCACATTGGGAACTATAGGAGTATTACAAGGTTTGGCTGCCAACTTTCCAGTTTCTGCAAGTAGGTCAAGAATATACTTTCTCTAAGACAGAAAAATTCATTTCTTGCTTCTATTTACTTCTACTCCCAAAAAGTATTTCAACTGGCCTAAGTCCTTCGTATGACACCTAGTATGCAAGAAAGACTTAAGGGAAGAGATTCCCTCAAAATCATCTCCTGTGATGACAATGTCATCAACATATACAACAAGAAGGATAGTGCCAGCTGCAGATAGTCGTTAGAAAACAGAATGATCACATTTGCTCATTTTCAATCCAAATTCCTGAACAACCTCACTAAACTTGCCAAACCTAGCACAGGGACTTTGCTTCAAGCCATACAAGGACTTTTTCAAATGACAGACTTTCCTATACTCCCCCTGAGTAATAAAACTAGGTGGTTGCTCCATATACACTTCCTCTTGAAGATCACCATGAAGGAACGAATTCTTGATATCCAACTAATGTAAAGGCCAATTCTCAGAAGCAGCTAAAGAAATGAACAAGCGGACAGAAGTGAATTTGGCAACCGGAGAGAAGGTGTCTGAATAATCTACCCCATAAGTCTAAGCATATCTTTTAGCCACAAGTTTGGCTTTAAGTCTTGCCACGGAGTCATCTGGATTAACTTTGACTGTGAACACCCACTTACATTCCACTGGTTTCTTTCCGTTGGGTAAATCCACCAAATCCCATGTGTGATTTTCCTCTAATGCATGTATTTCCTCAAGCATCATATTTGACCATCCAGGATGATGCAAAGCCTCTTTCACAGTTTTAGGTACAGAAATAGAGTTTAGAGAAACAATCAAGGATCTAGATGTAGAAGATAAGCGATCATAGGAAACAAAATTAGCAATGAAATATATGGATTTTCAAGTCCGTGTACCTTTGCGAAGCGCAATAGGGAGGTCAAGATTTTCTGGAGGATCAGGTGGAGTATGGTCTGATGGCAAAGAAACTGATGCTGGCAATGTATCGTCGGTCTCTTGTCTCCTCAAATAAACTTGAACAATTGGTGGTCTTGCTGGAACAAGTGTTGAAGGCAAAGTAGTTGGCCGGTGCTCAATAGAATAACTAGGAGATGGAGGAATAACATCACCTGATTGTACAACACGAGTAACCTGATAAACTAGCCACTCATCTTCCTCCCCCTGACTTGTGAAACTGAGAGGGGTATAGAAGAATGGTGTAGTTTCTGAAAATACCACATCATTTGACACCAAATATTTTCCAAGTTCAGAAGAATAACATCGATATCCCTTCTGAAGACGAGAATAACCTAAGAAAACACACTTCACTGCCTTAGGATCCAACTTAGTAACAGATGGCCAAACGTCTCGGACATAACACGTACTCCCAAATATCTTTGGTTCCACCAGAAATAATGACTTGTTTGGAAAAAGAACATTGTAAGGCGTATTACCACCAAGCACAGTTGATGGCATGTGATTTATCAGAAAACAAGCTGTAGAGACTGCATCGGCCCAAAATTATTTAGGAACCTTCATTTGGAACAAAAGTGCCCGAGTTGTCTCAAGTAAATGCTTGTTCTTCCTCTCAGCAACTCCATTTTGGGAAGGTGTATCAATACATGACGACTGATGGAGGATACCGTGTTGTCTCATGTAAGACTGAAACAACTCTAACATGTATTCTTTAGCATTGTCACTCCTTAGAATACGTACTGAAGTATTGAATTGAGTTTTGACTTCAGCACAAAAAGTACAAAAGTAAGTGAACACTTCAGAGCGACTTTTCATAAAATAAATCCAAGTCATTCGAGAGAAATCATCCACAAAAGTGACAAAGTACTTATGTCCAGTTTTGGAAAAGACAGGACATGGTCCCCAAACATCATAATGAACTAGCTCAAAAGCTGACTCAACCCGTTTATTAATCCTTGGACCCAACGTGATGCGATGATGTTTTGCAAATTGGCATGACTCACGGTCCAAAGAAGGAACATTTTGAAACTGGGGACAGAGTTTCTTTAACAAAGGTAAAGAAGGATGTCCCAATCGATAATGTGCTTCAAATGGAGACATGAAACTTGAGCAGGCAACAAACCGAGGCTCATATTCATCAAGGATATATAGATCACCAATTACATGTCCTTTTATCAATAACCTTATGCGTAGCAAGATCATGGAACAAACAATGATTGGGAAAGAACGAAATATAACAACTAAGATCTCTAGTAAGTTTACTCACAGAAATTAAATTGAAGGCCAACTTCGGTAGATTTAACACAGATGACAAGTTAATAGAGGAGGTAGCTTTGATGGTCCCAGATCCCACAATATCAAATGTTGACCCATCAGCTACTGTCACCTGAGAGGGTGCTTTGTATAATCGAAAGGTAGAAAATATATTAGGATTACCCGTCATGTGATCTGTAGCACCTGAATCAATCACCCAGTTGTTCGAAGAGGAGACAATACATGCCTTTTTTGAATTAGCAAGGGTAGTAACTGAGGTGAATTCTTTAAGAGATTCACGATACTGAGAGAATTCTGCAAACTCTTCTGTCGAAATAAAAATGGACTTAACCTTGTGATTTGTAACCATATTTTCTCCTTTCTAATTGTTTGTATTTTCAAACTCAAATATTCAAAATATCGATATAGAAGAAGCCAGCAAACAATCAAGCAAAAAGACAACAGCCAATACCAATAAAATAATTGAGGCCGAGAGTGAAATCCCAGAGGTCAAACAAAATAGCACACAACGAAGGAACCAATAATGAAGAACCAACAATATTTATGGGATATAAAACAAAAAACAATAGTTGCAGCAGCTTGAAATAAAAAACTAGATCTGAATCGCAGAAAATAAAGGAAAAAAATGAACCTGGCAGTGACAAAAAACCCTTCAAACAGTGTTTCAACACTAAGGAAAACCTGGGGTATGCTGGAACTGAAGATCCGACGCCAGAACAGTAAATCCCGACCAATTCTGTTCGTGCACGTGCCTCCACGCGCCAGCGCGTGATGGACAGTTGAGAACTTCAGGTGGCGCGTAAAGGCCACTCTCTTAACACCCAGATACCGGCGATGGATGGTACGGCCGGAAACGATGATCCGCCTCCTTCTACCGTGGTGGTGACTCAAAATGATCACTTAACAATGATCTATTAGAAATTCAAACCTCTTTCTGTCGGACAACAGAAGCCACCGAACTGAGATAGAACCAATACAAGATTAACGAGCCTAAGCTCTGACACCATGTAACAAAGGTATGAAAGAATTACTTGATGATCTTATTCCATAAAGTGGTAAGAATATATACACATACATAGACACCTAACTATGGAAAGAATCAATAAAGGAAATCCTATGGATCTGATCCTATCCCTATAATTATGATACAATCCCTATAATTAAGCTAACTAGATATTACAAGGAATCTTCAACACCCTCCCTATATGCTCTTTTTCAGCTATGATGAGTCCCCCCAAAACTATTTTGCTTCTTATTGAACAACATTTTGTCAATTTTCTTTGGGGAGAGAATGGAGACAAACATAGTTATCATTGGAGTTCTTGGGATAGGCTTTTCCATCCTAAGGAAGAGGTAGGTGTTGGGATTAGAAATACGATTGATAGTAGCAATACTTGTTCGTTCTATAAAGAGATCGTGGGGGTTTAGAACTTGTCCATCTCTTTGGGCTAACTTTGTTAAATCTAAATATTGTACTAGATCTCATCCCGCCTCCAAGTCCAAAGTTTCTGGAGATTCTTATATTTGGAAAGATCTTATTAAAATTAGAAGTAAAGTTGAACTCAATATCCAGTGGTCTGTTAATGCTGGTAATTGTAGTTGTTGGTGGGATGATTGGATCGAAATGGGACCTTTAGCCAATCATCTTCAAGAAGGCTACAAAATCAGTAAGCTCACAATTTAAGAGTTTTTTTATGAGACAGGATGGAATACAGTTAAACTACAGCACTTACTCCCTGATACTATGGTGGACAGAATTCAAAACATTAACAGAGGTAATCAGGTTGATCAGGATTCTTCTATCTGGACAGTTACAAGAAATGGAAATTACACAAACCACAGTGCATGGAAATTGGTCAGGCATACTAAACTAAAAACACCCTTGATTGGGAAACTGCGACATAGTTCAATTCCTTTCAAACATTCTTTTCTTTGCTTGAGAATGTTGCATAGAAAATTACCTTTTGAAGACACCACCGGGAAATTTGGAAAATATGATGTTATCAAATATTTTTTTGTTGTAGATAGAAAAAATCGTACGAGTGACTACCTGGAGCACATGTTTATTCAAGGAGAGGCATCTATGAATATTTGGAATTTCTTTGGGAATCCTCTAGGAATTTTTCTAAAGTTTGATTCTATTTGTAGTGTACTTACACAATGTTGTGGCAGAGGAAACCAAAGAATCATTTCCATAGTATGATTATTCACATCACCCTTATACTTATATGTTGGAAGTTGTGGAGAGCTTATGCGTCCTGCAAATTTAGGGAGGGTAACAGTTTCAACCATTTCAACATCAAAGATAAGATGCTCTGGAATGTACAAGCTGCTTTGAAGATGGTCTTTCCTTCTGTCGATGCACAAATTCAATGGAAAGAGCTTTGTAAAATGGCCGATAGGCTAAACCCCACTGTTATGTGGAGGAAAGTAACCTGGAATAGACCTGAGGGTGGAAAATTTAAGCCTAACACTGATGCTAGCTTTGATAAGGGACTGGAAGGGCCGGTATACGAGGTATGATGAGAAATGAAGGCGGGAATTTTATTACAACATTTACTTACCCCATCCAGTGTGACAATACCGATAGTGCTGAAATGGGGGCTATTAAGTTTGGATGTGAACATAGCATCAATAATGGTCATCGAGATTTTATTATAGAGATGGACTCTTTGGTAGTCCACAATTTGATAAGAGAAAGGGCTTCACACAACAAGACGCTAGAAGGGTAATGGAAGACATTGTGAACATGATGGAGATAGATAATATTTCCATTAGCATCAATGATCGAGAAGGTAATCAGGTTGCTGACCAACTTGCCAAGTTAGCTGCAGAGATGAACAGTGGGATCATCTACACCAAATTAATTTTTTTTGTAAGTTAAGTGTTTTCCTGGAGGAGGTTAAAAATCCATACACTGTATTTTTTCCCTTTAGATTCCTCCAGTCATACTTTTGTAAGTGTTTGTCGCTCCCAAGCGCACACGCAAGTGTACGTGGTCGTGCAAGTAATACAGTGGCTCTTCGTGAGCCGAATATCGATCCCACGGGGACTTGTGTTTAACAAGCGATCTAATTCAAGCGTTACTATTCACGTTAAGCAAGTGCGATTTGTAACCAAGAGAGATTTAGTTTGTTTTTATAACTACAAAATAGAAATAATAACGATAAGTAAATTGGATTGTAAACAATATATGGAGAGTTCCAGGATTGAGGCATTTACTTCACATTCATGCCTAACTATGGTTTCTAGCCGGTGTTAGTGTCTATCGTGATTGTTGATCTACGGGGTTGATATTAAACTTGGGAATATTCATCCTCTAAGTATTCTACCCAAATTAATCTCTCAACTACATCATTGAGTGGTGATATGAGTCTTTAATTCGGATGCATTAAATTATCTTCCCGTTTTATTAACCAAGTGGGGCATTTAGTATATTGCTATCCTAACCGCAAATCATTCTTCAACAATCAATATATAACCATTAAAGAAATTATCCACACTCCTTACGTTCTTCATTCCATCTCTCTACTCCTATGGTCAATTCGTTTTGAGACTAAGATTCATCCTAAAGTTCATGACGCTTTAGAAAAGTAAACCAAGAACGCAAGAACAATCACATGACTTGATAAACAAATATACCAACTATAAAACCATAATTAAGCAATCATGTTGTAGCCTCAACCCTAGAAATAGGGTGTTTATCCACTCATATCCATACAAACAATCTCCATAAAAGAGTTTATAACTTTAAATAACAAGAATGAAAAGCAAAAGAAGAAGAACCCTAGTGTAGAGCCTTCCTTGCCTTCTCCTCCTCTCCAATTTGTGTGTCTTCCAAAAGATTTCAAAAGATGTGAATAAATGTGGCTAAGTACTCCTTTTATAGTGCTTTAGGTCGTCCATGAGGTGCCCCAAACAAATTCCATGCATTTATAACTTTGCCCCCACTTAAAAACAAGTTAAAAACTAACTTTGGGTCGGATTTGGGGGTGGTGCGCCGCGTGGCTCATCGCACACCCAAAACAGTAGCATGGTGCACTACATGGTGTGGATCACACCCTCCCACACTCCTTGGGGTGTGCGGCGCACACCCTCCTACACGTTTTGGGAGGTGCGGCGCATGGCCCCCTCCAAGGTGTGGGGGTTGTGTTCGTTCCTTCTCATGCTTTCATTCCTTGTTCCCATTCATCTTGTGGCTTGTTTGTAGGTTTGATTTAGCTTCCATAGCTCCTCCATTGGTCTCCTACAACATCTCACAACAACCATAAGTCCATACAACACAATAGAACAAATCAAAGTACACTAGAACAAGCATAGCTTAAGCTAGCGACACTAGTTTCCTCATCTAAGTTCTATTTGATCTTTTTGACTCTAGACTTGTTTCGAATGCACCTTAAACACTATCAGCATGTACTTTAACACACAAATACACATACACACACTTAACAACTCAATAAGCACATCAATTTATCCTCAAAACTAAGCTAAAAGCGCATAAATAATGACACTTAGGAGTACAAATACGCCTAAGATCAGTGATCAAGGGTAAGGCTTCTATGTGCCCCTCTTTTGTACAAATAATTTCAATAAATAAAAAGTTCGGGGTCTTGCTAAACACACACACACACCCAACACCCTAGGACCACAACCTGGGTGCTTGGATTTTTTGGTTAAAAAAAATGGACACCCGACATCAGAGTGTATGTCACTTATTTGCCGTATGTCTGTCACGTATATATCATGAAATGTGATATACATAGGACATACACACGACACAGAGTAATATACATAAAATAAAAAGAAGATAAAGAAGAAATTAGCAGGACTTTACGTACCTCTACCTGCAATGTTGTCAATCAATGAGTTTGGAAACAAGGAATCCTTTGTGTGTGGAAATTGCGTAATATTGCCTAATTGTCTTCTATATATATAAAAGCCATATTTAAATCAAGAGGTTATAAACAAATAAAATCCATCAAGACTCTATTATATAGTCTTTTCTAGATACCATCCTAAGATATGATGTGATGTATGTGATTCCTCTATTTTAAATTAGATTTTGCAAATTTGAGCTCGAAAATAAAGACTTCTTGATGGGGGACCTTTAATTTCCTCTCATTATAAGCCTACCTGACATGAATTCATAATAATTGGATCAGTGAGTTTCGAATATCAAATAATTTAAAAAATGATTGGATGAAGGATCAATTGACATTATAATTAGTGTACATCATTGACTTTTTAGGTTGATCTTACTCATCAGATTGGATCAGCTGTGCGAGATTATCAAAACATAAAGGAATTATTTTGGCAAATAAAAACTTATGAGGAGCTATGATTAAATATATATATATATATATATAGTTAAGAAATGGAAGAGGAAATTTTTATTAGTCTAAAATCGTTTGAGTTTTCATTATAAATAAAAATATATTTATTATTATGTAGTGTCACCATCTTCTTAATTAAAAAAATATATCTTGTCTATTACTTTAATGAATAGATTTTAATGGGGAAAGAGAAGGGAAATCGTGAATCATGTTCTCTAGCTGTTGAATCAAAATATTAAATAAATAAGTCAACGTAAAAATTAAAATTTGGCCTCTTCAATTTTCTAGGAAAAACCAATATAATTTCAACTTTTTTAAAATCATTTGATATATATTTAAAATTCCTAATACAACTAATTTAAATTCACAATGCATAAACGGTAATGAACATTTAAGAGGGAATTGATTCCTATAAAAAAAAAATACTCTAGTATCAAAATTTGAACAAAAAATATCCGATTGAACTTAAAGAAATTAATCTCGACAATTATGTTATATCCCTTGGTAGTCGTTCATCTTCACTTGTTTAATCTAATACGAAATTATAATTCTTTGATATAAATTTTATTTAATTTTGATATGACAGTACACTATATACATGATATCAAAACAAATCTTCAAGTTGTACAGACTAATATTTTAATAATATGTCCTGGAATCAAAATTTTAATTATTTCCTCATGCTCATCTTCATTCAACATGATTATTTTAATACTGATGCTAATAAGCATGGCATGTTTTATAATTACTCATCACATATGATTACCATCCACTATATATATTAAAATTAATAATTATCTTTCTTCTTCTTCTTCTTGTAAGTCCATCAAGAAAAGAAAAGAAAAGAATTTCATTTTGATCTAAGTTTTAGAATCAGCCCAAAATGTCCACTAAAATTCATTTTGATCCATTTTACAATCTTTCTTACAATCAAATTGTTTCTCGAAAATCCAATCCTTCATATTCAAGAAGATCATATGTTCATTTAAAGAAGATCAACAAGCCTCTCAATTTCCTCAATTCCAATGCAAAAATTGGAATATTCATGTAAGTTTTAATTTTCTTCACTCTTTTTTTGTTTTACAAATTTTCCAAAGTTCTATTAACTAATTATGTGTACATATTATTTTTCCTTATAGTGTTAGATGCAACTCAACCAACAGTACTGGATCAGAAGCTTCACTTCCTGGAAAATCTCCATCTTCGGGATGGTAATAATATCTTATTTTCATTCTTTTTTTTAGCCAATGAAAAAGAAAAGAAGCAGAATTAACTTAAATAGTTGACTGCCCAATCACTTAAACAAAAAAAAATAGTTAGCAGATGTATGGTACATGCGTAATCCATGTATAATATTTGTATAACAATGTATTATCTATTGTATATACTGGTTAAGAAAATTAAATAGCGAATTTGATCGATTATTTGTGTAAAGGTAATTGGTTTTGTGAGGCATCATGTTTTGAAGTTGTTGCTATATGCAGGAAAAAATGGTTGTTGGGATTTCTTCTACCTATATTGCTACCTGCATTCAAGAACAAAGTCAGCCCTTTACAACTACTCAAAAGTAAGTAAAAATTAACCTTTTTTTAAGTATGATGAAACCTATAAATATACAATTATCATAATGTTTATAGGAAGAGTAAAGTTATATACACCCTGAAATTTTACAGTATTATCATGTCATTAAAAGATATTTAAAGGTAAGTCTTTTTAAATTATATATATATATATAAGGGGCCGAGCAAATTGGGTATTAAGAGGGTTCATTTGAGACCACCTTCGGCAGACAAACTTATTTTATATATATATATATATATATATATATATAAATGTTGAATTTTCCTGGTTTCTTCATATGTTTACTTCTTAACATTTTGAACTCCGACCCTTAATAAAAATCTGACCCTATCATTGACAACAACACATAAAGACATCTGAAGGCATAAAAATTTATTTTAAACTGATGATGCATATAACTTAAACTCACGGAAAATATTATTTATATTATTTTTGGATTTATTTTGAAAGGTAATGTGGATAAAGCAGTAGAAACAGTGGAAACAATGACTGAGATAGTGGAAGAGGTAGCCGAGGAAGTAGAAAAGATTGCTGAAGAGGTTGAAAAGAAACTTCCTGGGGATTCAAAGCTTAAAGCAAGTCTTGATTCAATTGAAAATTTAGCTAAGGGGGCTGTCAAATATGCCAACCAAACTCAAGATATCATTCACAAGGTCAGTATTTGATAGATTCAGAATCTGAAGTTTATAAATATTTATAATAATCTTAAATAATAATTAAATTCACATTCAAATTATAAATTAATGCATTTTCCAGTGACTTAGTGGTAATTAATAAAGTAGGTTGAGAACTTGTGATTCTTTCCATCTGTCCTAAATTTAATTAGTGGACAGACTTAACCGATATATGTTGCTGGTGAAGGTGGCAGATATCCCATGAATTTAATCGAGGTGCTCGAAAGGATATGTGTATGTGTGAAGCGTTTGGATAATAATTAAGTTCTAGATTTTCTTGAAGCTATACATTGCTCTCTAGATCCGCCACTGAGTCCTTATCCTATTTTTGCCCTTTAGAATTTTTACACTGAGGCAATTTTAAATGGAGTGACATGAATAATAGGAGCTCAATTTTTTATGTCGAAAAACTTGTAAGGGGCCAATCCTTAGGATCAATTGCAACATTCAAAATTTGAGGATAATGAGTTATCTCCACTAGCTATCTTTCTCTATTAAAATATCAGATTTAGTTTGCATAGCGTAGAAATCAAATCATTATCCTAAATCACAAGTTCCCCAAATTTTGTTACTTGAACTAAGTCCAATAAGGTCTGAATGTTGAAAATTCAGGTAGCTGAGATTTGTTTGAAATTAAAGCGTAGTAATTATTTTTATATTTGTCTTCAACTTTCACTATCAATATGAAGAGAGAAACAATTAATATTTGTACTTTAAACTCAAGATCTATAATTAAAGTTAATTGATAATCTGCTAATGCTAATAATTAGATTGCAATTACAAGTTAAATAACATTGATTATAAATTAATTTCATAATGTCAATGTAAATATAATACTTTCCTCTTTTTTTTTCAGATTGAGGAGGTAGAAAAAGAGATGGAGGACACACAAATAGAAAGTAACTCTACAAATCAGGCTGAAAAAGTCGGTCAAGAGTTGAGCACAAAAAAATAGTCCTTATTATCTACTCCATATATTATTAACAGTGCCAACAAAATTATTCATTATTTATATTTTATCTCTGTATTTTTCATATTTTGTCATTTTAATTTGTAGTTTTTCAGCATCAATTATGTTTATGCAATGTAAACATAACTTCAATAAAACAACATATATAGGAAAACGTGTACTATATATGGCAATAAATAAAACTTAAAGTTTTTTTTATTTCTAAATCATTTGGTATATATCAGTAATTTACTGATCTGACTAAATCGAATTCACATCGGATAGACTGATTAAGGAGTAAAATGGTTCGTGCATGTCAAAAGTTTTTCATTCCTAATACTTGAACCCAAATTATTAATTATTCGGAGGAAAAGGACCAAAAATACTCCTGAACTGTTTGAAATGGAGCAAAAATACCCTTCGTTAGTTTTTTGGCTCAAAAATACTCCTCCATTAAATTTTTGGCTCAAAAATACCCTTCTATCTAACAGAATGACATCAAGCATGCCACAGTCCAAGTCAGCATCCACGTGGAAAATCCCTCATTTAATCCATCAGCCCACTTAATAACCATCATCAGCCCAAGAGAGAAGAAGTTGGGAAAGTTCAATTTACTTACCATCTATAAATTAATCTTTACTTACAAGAAATAAAAGTTCAACTTTTATTATGTAATTACCAGTCACAAAATGATCCTTCTTTAGGTGAAAGTTGCAATAATTTTTCATTTGCAGTACTCTTGATAACTTCCTAGATGTCTCATCGAAGGAAGAAACTTGTAGGATGGACAAGATACCCTGTAAACTCAATCTACCGGGCAATTTTAATTCAGCAAATTCAATTTAATGTTTTACTGACAAGTTGATGACTAATGAATATATGCACTTAATAATTAGTATTGAATAACAATTTCTTGCTTTCTGCATCATATTTTTGGGGGATGATGAATTAAGGAGCTCTCATAATCTTAATAAAAGATTTGGAATGGTTATGTCATCCCAATACTGAACTTTACCAGCTTCTGCTCTCTTGGGTTAATGATGGGTATTAAGTAGGCTAATGGATTAAATGAGGGATTTTACGCTGATGTGGACTGTTCAAGTGGCGGTTTTTGTCCACGTGGCATGTTTGGTGTCATTCTGTTATACAGAGGGGTATTTTTTAGCCAAAAATTTAACAGAGGGGTATTTTTGAGCCAAAAAACTAATGAAGGATATTTTTGCTCCATTTCAAATAGTTCAGGGGTATTTTTAGCCCTTTTCCGTTAATTATTAGACCCTAAAGAGTTTTATCCAAGGCTGTGGGTTTTCTTTCTAGTTGATGCTACAACACCAATAATAGTGAATATGATTAATGAGAGAAACAACTATATTTTTTTAATACTCTTTTCTTCTTTTCCTTTGTTTTAGGACAAAATTATGTTGTTAAGTTCTTGTTTTTCTTGTTCCAGCGTGAAAATAAATGGGTAAAAATATTGATTAGTTTCTTAAGCTTCAAGCTCAATCAAAAAAACCAACCCTTATTTTTATTTAGTAGAGTACTTCGTAAAAATATGATTTAAATATAATCAAAAATTGTGATGGGATAGATAATATTCATCTATCCTTAAGTGAAGGTCTTGACTTCGAGTTCTAAGAATAAAAAAATCTTGGTAGAGAATGTTTTTCCCTTATAATTGACCTTATGCAATGAGAATCTAAACTAAAAAAAAAAACATATTGTATCGATCTCGATCTAATGAATTACTCCCTCCATTTCTTTTTATATGCTTCATTTTCTTTTTTAGAGTCAAACGATATAAATTTTGATGTATTTCTTAATTAAATTGAAAAAAGAAAAATTGTAATTTATAGTACTTTTCATATAGTTTTTGAATATCTAAATTTTAATTTTTAAAAATTAAATTAATCTAATCTAATTTAGCTTTGAAACTTAGTCAAATTGACTTACGAAAAAGAAGGGAGCATAGACACAAATATGTCATCGAAAAAATAAATTGTAGTAACCTTTCTCTCTTGGCGCACGTTAGGTTTGCTAACCTGCACTTTTTCCGACATGGGAAGGGAAAGGCCTCGCAAAACAATTACGAAGGAGAAAGGTGTATATAATGGGATTGGAAGGACTGGATCGAACAACAATGGTGGTATTTCTTTGAAATTGAAAGGTAAGACTACAGAGAAGGAGTTGGATCCAGAGGATTGGCCGGAGCTACAAGCCAATCGTGGTGCGGTAATTACTCCTAAGTCTCTACTACTGGGATCGAAAGGGTTTCAAAAGGGGGATCTGGTCACTTCTATGAACCCTAGAAGCAACCAAGTTGGAACCATGGAAAGGGGGACAAGGCTTACTAAAGAGGTTGGGTTTAATAGCGAAGCGCATGTCTCTGGCACAAAGGACGATGTTGTGGAAGGATTGGGGGTATCAAAGGGTGAGTGGGGTAACGGGGAGCTCAGCGAAGCTGTTGAAACCGTTCAGGGGAAGGATAGAGCATGGGCTGGCTTATTTTATGCTAATCGTATGACGGCAAAAAGGATGAATCTCAACTGCATTCCTCCGATGATAAAGGAGGGAGAGGTAGTGGTGCACTTAACGGAGGAGGATATAAGGGTTGAAACTGAAAAGTGGAGCAATACGTCAATTATGTATGTAGTGGGAAATACACCATCAATAGGATCTGTTGAGAGATTTGCTACAGGATAATGGAATTTTGTTCAAAACCCTAAAGTATTTCTACATACGGAAGGCTATTTTGTTTTCCAATTTGCCTCTTCCAGTGACAAGGACAAGGTATTGTTCTCAGGGCCATATATGATGCACAGTCGACCCCTTATCTTAAAGCCTTGGTCAGCTGGTTTTAATTTTCAAGAGGAAGTGTTGAAGACAGTTCCTCTGTGGGTAAAGCTGCCAGGATTACCTCTTAATTGCTGGAGTAGTCAAGCCCTAAGCAAGATATGTAGTGGTTTAGGCACACCATTGTATGCGGATGAGTGCACTACAAATGAAGATAGGATATCTTATGCAAGGTTGTTGGTGGAGATGGATGTTACACACGTTTTACCAGAAAGTATCAAAGTCTATGATCCAATAGGTCGGATGCTTGAGCAATACATTTGCAAAATTAGGAAACAAAAAGCGCAAAAAGTGCAGCAACAATAACCAATTACTCAGCAATGGACGAAGGTCAGAATTCTTGATCCTTCTACCAATCCCCTAATTGATGCACGGGGAAGATACATAAGCGAATTGGAGCCTGAATTGCCACAAAAACTGGATGGTGACTTGGGCCAACTTTCAAAGGAGATAACAGACAAACAAATTACACAACCTAAATAGCAAGTAGCTAAGGGACGATTAGCTATTAGGGTGTCTTACCTTTCTATTTTAGACCATATTGCTGATACAGACAATGTTTAAGGGGCTCAACTTAATAACTTAGATGTTTAAAGATGGTGGGCATGGTGAGAGAATGCAAGGGGGTTGTGGGAGCTCTACAATCAACCCATTATCCCATGATTAAGATTATTGCTTGGAATGTTAGGGGGTGAATAAAGTGTCCAAGAGGAATGAACTTAGCGACTTCATTAGAAAGAATAAAGTAGCTATTATAGTAGTGGTGGAGCATAAAATAAAGGAGAGGAATGGACCAAGTATTATTAAACAGTTGTTCCTTCGATGGCATTGGGTTGACAACTACATCAGTGATCTACGTGGGCGAATCTAGATACTCTGGAATCCAAGTGTAGTGGAGTTTAGAGCTGAGCAAATTCATTAACAGTTTATCCATGGCAAATTGACAATTTTGCAGTCTAATACTAGTGTTTTTTTTAACAGGTATGTATGGGCTTCACACAATACAAGATAGAAGAGGATTGTGGAATGATCTAAAACCTATAGTGGGTGTATGCAGAGGACCTTTGATCATATTAGAATATTTTAATACTCTGTTATGTGCTGAGGACAAACTGGGTGGGGTGCCTATGGTGGATGGGGAAGTGCAGGACTTTAAGGACTTCTTAATAGACACAGGCTTAATGGAGATAAAAACTGTGGGAAGAAGAGACACCTGGTCGAACAACCATAAATATAGTAAGATTAATTGGGTGATGGTAAATGCGCAATGGATTCAGAAATGGCCTCATCATGTAGGGGTAGTAATGGAGCCTCACCTATCAGATCATAGTCCTATTTGTTTGGAGCTAGATGAGTCTATACATACTGGTGCGAAACCCTTTCGGTTCTATAATTACTTGGCTGAACATGCACAATTCGATCATGTTGTCCAAACTGTCTGGAGGAGTTTTGCTACTACTAGTGTGAATTCAGTATGGAACAATATGCAGAGAGTTAAAATATCTATGAAGAACTTAGCAAATCACAGAATTACAAGAGTGGAGCAGAGGGTTAAAAAAGCTAGGTGTGCCCTTAAAAATATCCAAACCCAAATGGTAACCCCTGTTGCTAGTCAGAACCTACTCCATGAAGAAAGAATCTTGAAAAATGGCTTAGGGTGGAGAAGAACATTGTACGACAGAAGGCTAGGGTCCAATGGCTCAAGTTAGGAGATTCCAATACTACTTATTTCCATGCCTGTTTAAAAAATAGGCACGCTCAGAATACTATCAGAAAATTGGTTGGATCAGATGGTGAACTACTTCAGGATCCAGGTGCTATTGAAGGAGAAATATTGATGTTTTATAAAGTATTGTTGGAGAGCTTAGTCAACTAGTTGTCTGTAGTGGATGTACGTGTTATGCAAGAGGGACAACATCTAAATAGAGACCAGCAACTCCTGCTAATTAAACCTATCACTAGTGATGAGGTCACGAAGGCAGTAATGGATATTGATGATAATAAGGCTCTAGGATGCGACGACTTTATTGCCTTATTTTTTAGAGATCATGGATAATTATTGGCATGGATGTGACTAAGTCAGTGAAGGGGATATTTGCTAAAGTTGAGATGCATAATGCAATTAACTGCACTTCTATTACTCTAATATCAAAAGTCAATAACCCCATCACAGTGAAGGATTTCAGATCAATATCGTGTTGCACTGTTTTATATAAAATTGTGTCCAAAATCTTAACTATTAGGCTTCGTGAGGTTATGGATGTTCTTGTTGATAAATCATAAAATGCCTTTGTCCCTACTCGACTAATAGTGGA
The DNA here is from genome assembly GCA_031232105.1 of Capsicum rhomboideum. Classification (NCBI taxonomy): domain Eukaryota; kingdom Viridiplantae; phylum Streptophyta; class Magnoliopsida; order Solanales; family Solanaceae; genus Capsicum; species Capsicum rhomboideum. The sequence goes on from CP124714.1 coordinate 159,492,990, forward strand.
TAATATTATAATAAGTCATGAGTTGATAAAAAGGTATGGACGGAAGGGCATTTCACCAAGATGTATGCTTAAGGTTGATATGCAAAAAGTGTATGACTCCCTCGAATGGCCATTCTTAATGCAAATGCTAAACTTATTGCGGTTTCCTACTATTTTTGTTCAATAGATAAAGATGTGTATTGAGACAATCTCATATTCTATTTTGGTTAATAGACAACAAGCCACTCCATTTAAAGCAAAGAAAGGTTTGAGACAAGGTAATTTCTTGTCTCCATACCTCTTCATGTTGGCGATGGAATATCTATGTCGACTGTTGAAGCCATTGAAGAACGATCGGGGTTTCAAATTCCATCCATGACGTGCTAAGCTTGACTTAGTACAACTTCGCTTTGCGGATGATTTATTACTCTTTTGTAAGACGGATGTGAGGTTGGTGACTATACTGTTTGAGATGTTCCAAGTATTCTCAAAAGCCTCTAGCTTAATTGCTAATGCTTCCAAAAGCTCTGTCTACTTGGGTAGTGTTACTCCTTCTGTGCAGCAGTCCATTCTGAATATTCTTGGGTTTGAGAAAGGAGTTCTCCATTTTTGGTATTTAGGTGTTCCATTGAGCTCTAAAAGACTGTCAGTTGTCCAATGTGAACCGCTCATAGATAGAATGCTCGGGAGGATAAGCTCATGGACTTCCAAATTCCTATCCTATACTGGTCGTGTGTAGCTTTTAAAGAGCGTGCTCTTTGCTATACAAAATTTTTGGGCGCAGGTATTTATATTGCCTAAGAAGATAATCGAGTTCATAAATATGATTTGTAGACGATTCTTATGGACTTGGTCAGCTAATATTTCAAAAAAGGTGTTGGTTGTGTGGGATAGAATATATCTCTCAGCTAGTGCAGGTAGGCTAAATATCCTGACTATTGCAATGTGGAATCTATAAGGATTTGTCCTGAATTTCCTAATTTACTTGAATTTTAACATAATTGTGTTTTACTTTAAAAGGGTTTTCTTTGTGGAAAAGGTTTTCTTGTACAAAAAGATTTCTTTCATAATTAGTTAACCTCTTTCTTGAAGGAAAGTTTTTGTGCCTCTATAAATTGAGGATCCTTCTTCTTATTCCAAAAACCAATAGCATCCACAATGTATTCATCAAAGAGTTTTATTTAGGGGGAGATTTCTCCCAATAGATTTTTATACTTTTTCAATATTAGATTTTCATATGTAGGCCAATTGGCCAAACCCTATCAATAATATGTTTTTAGTATGTTTTTATTTGTCATGGTTTGCAACTAATTAGCTTTCGCATGACGCCCTCTCGATTTCGAACCCAACAGAATCGAGCTACTATCTGTAAATTACTATGTAACGTGTGCAAAAAAAAGGATAAGCTTTGGGTAGTATGGGTGTATACTTACTATATAAAGGATGGGTCACCTTGGGAGATATTGCCAAAAACAGCCTCGTGGATGGTTCAGAAGGTTTTCAAAGCAAAATATTATCTCGAGCAAGCTGGTATCACGATGGAGAACCTCATGCAGATGGACCAATTTTCTATCAAGTCAGTGTACCAACGTCTCCAGGGAAATCCCTCAAAAGTGGCATGGCGGAAAGTTTTTTGTAATGACCAAGGATTTCCTAAGTGGAAATTTATTCTATGGCTTGAAGAAAATAAAATCACTGAAAGAAATAATCTAAGCACAAGTGAAAGACCCAACAATCACTAAATAGAAGAAATTAATTAAACAAGAGACAAAAGGCAGGAGACTTTATTCAATAACTCAAAAAACTCTTGAATTTCTACTCTATGAAAATATGTAACGTAGCACCCCTATTTATAATACTAGAAATAAAATCAACTTAAACTAGGATAAACAAATCCTAATCCTAACAAGACTTGAATTAAATAAATACTAAATATTAAATCCTAAACAACTAAGGATTCCTACTCTTGGTTTAATTCCTACATAGTCTCCCTTATGCCAAGATCTTCAAACGTGATCATGCCTAGCATCTTCTTCAACTTTATGAATAACTCCAATTTTAATGGCTTTGTGAAAACATCAGCAACTTGTTCTTCTGCCTTGCAATAATCAACAATTATATCCTTATTTTGAACCAAATCACGAATGAAGTGAAATTTGATGTCAATGTGTTTACTGCGGCCATGAAAAATTGGATTCTTTGTTAACTCAATTGCAGACTTGCTATCACACAATATTTTTGTAGGATTATTTTGCTTGTGTTGAAGAAATTCAAGCATCCTTCTCAACCATAATGCTTGTGTAGCACTATTTGTTGCAGTCATGTATTTTACTTCAGCTGTTGATAAAGCAATAACTTGTTGCTTTTTTGAAGACCAAGAAAATACACAAGACCTCAAATAAAATGCATAGCTAGAAGTACTTTTTCTTTGCATCATATCACCAGCCCAATCACTGTCCGTGAATCCAATAAGACTACTATCATTAGTCTTTGAATAAAATATGCCATCAAAATGCATGCCTTGAATGTATCTCAGAATTCTCTTAGCTGCTTACAAGTGAGATTGACGTGGAGACTCCATAAATCTACTAATTAATCCAACTCCATAAGTAATATCAGGTCTTGTAGAAGTCAAGTACCTTAGAATCCCTACCAATTTTCTGAAATATGTAGCATCAACAAAATCACCAGTTCCATCTTTAATCAACTTCAATTTTTCTTCAACAGGGTTCAAAATTGGTTTGGCTTTGTCCATATTAAATCTCTTCAAAATATCGCTAGCATATTTTTTCTGAGAGATAAAAATTCCATCTTTTAATTGGGAAACTTCAATGCCAAGAAAATAAGACATTAATCCCAAATTAGTCATCTCAAATTGGCTAATCATGGCCTCTCTAAACTCATAAATTAGTTTAGGATTATTGCCAGTAAATATCAAATCATCCACATATAAGCACACAATGAGAATGTCTCCATCAATATTGAACTTGATGTATAATGTATGCTCATAAGGACATCTATGAAAGCCATTTTTGATAAAGTAAGAATCAATACTAGTATACCAAGCTCTAGGGGCTTGTTTCAACCCATATAATGCCTTCTTCAATTTGTAAACTTTATTTTCTTCACCCTTTTTGATATACCCTACTGGCTGCTCAATATACACTTCTTCCTCAAGGACACCATTCAAGAAAACAGATTTCACATCCATTTGATAAATTTTCCAATGATTATTGGCAGCGATTGAAATAATCATTCGAACAGTATCAAGTCTAGCAACAGGTGCAAATACCTCAAAATAATCAATACCTGTCTTTTGCTTAGATCCTTTAACAACTAATCTTGCTTTAAAGCGATCTACTCTCCAGTTGGTTTGTATTTGGTCTTGTATACCCACTTGACACCAACTGAATTTTTGAAGGCGGTAAATTAGTCAACTCCCATGTGTTATTTTTCTCAATAGCATGGATTTCTTCATTCATTGCTTCCACCCAACAATTATCTTTAGCAGCTTCTTCAAAAGTGATTGGATCACAATCTGCAAATAATGCAAAATTCACAATATCTTCATCAGATAAATCATTATCATTATCAACAACGTAATCTTGTAAACGAACTGGTAAATTGCGATGTCTTTGCTGACGATTGGATATTGGTTCCTCACGATGTCTGTTAGAACTCCCCTCCTCCATAATTGAAATTGTTGGTTGAGGTTCAAATGACTCAGAATTTTTCTTTGATCAATTTCAAGCACTTTGCTCATAAAAAGTAACATCTCTACTAATAATCAGCTTTCCTGTGTCTGGATTAAACAACTTGTAACCCTTTGTCTCATGACTATAGCCAATAAAAATACACTTTTCTGCCTTAACATCCAATTTCTTTCTCAAAGCATCAGGAACATGAGCATAAGCAAGACAACCAAATACTTTTAGATGAGAAATATTCGGTTTCTCACCTGTCCAAATCTCTTGTGGAGTTTTTCCAAAATTAGATCAAGTAGGACACCTATTTAGAACATAGATTGCACAAGCAACAGCTTCTGCCCAAAAATCTTTAGGAATATTTTTGAAATGCATCATAGATCTCACCATGTCAGTCACCATTCTATTTTTCCTTTCGGCCACACCATTTTGTTGAGGAGTATATCTAGCTGTCAATTGATGTTTAATGCCACACTTCTTTAAAAAATCATCACAAACAAGAAACTCAGTGTCCCTATCAGTTCTCAATGTTTTAATAAAATATCCATTTTGCTTCTCTACATAAACTTTGAAGCTCTTAAAAACTTCACATGCATCAGATTTATTTTTCAGAAAATAAACCCAAGTCTTTCGGCTGAAATCATCAATGAAAGTAATAAAGTACTTACTACCTCCATTAGAAGGAACTTCAACTGAGCACAAATCTGAGTGAATTAACTCCAATGGTGTATTAGTCCTCCAAGTCTTTCCTTTTTGAAAAGGTTCTCTATACTTCTTTCCCAAAATACAAGACTCACATTTTGTATCAGGAAAATCAATAGAAGGCAAACCATCAACCAATTTCTTTCTTGCAAGAAATTTCAAACTCTCAAAGTTCAGATGCCCAAAACGTAGATGCCATAACCAAGTATCATCAATATTTACAGAACTAAAGCAAGGTAAATCTCCACGATTGAGATAAAGAGGTCATAAACGACTTTGATTCATCTTTATCTTTGCAATTAGTCCTATTTTATCATCGCTAATAGTGTCAATTTCATACTTAAAATGCAAATCATATCCTTTTTCTGTTAGTTGCCCCAAACTCAATAAATTATGATGAAGACTTGGAACATAATATACATCCGAGATAAAATGAGATGATTCATCTTTTGAAATAATTGGAATCTTTCCTTTTCCAACAGCAGGAACCTTTGAATTATTACCAAGTCTCACTGTAGCTTTAAATGATTCATCCAAATCAATAAATAATTTCTTATTTCCATACATATGATTACTACACCCAGAATCAATAAACCATTCATGCCCTTTATTTTCTTCAATTCCTGAGCTAGAAAACAATAAAATCTCTTGTTTATCTCCAAAATCTCCAGCCATCTTTGCATGTACTTCCTTATTTTCAGAATTATTGAACCAACAAATCAATTTGATAATGTCCAAATTTTTCACAATTATAACATTGAACTTGTGATTTATCACGTCTTTGAAAATCCTGATTACTCTATTGGTCCCTCCTAAAATTATTATTATTTCTCTGTTGATAAGAAAAATTACCTCTACCACGGCCTCGAAAATTACCTCTACCTCTGAAATTCTGACTTTCTTGATTTGTTTCAGCCAGATTTGATGTCTCTTCATTTACTTTAAGTTGATTTACCTTTGCTTGCAATGCCTCATCCACAATCTCAGTTGTCTGTTGATTCAGGGACATCTCGTATACCACTAATTCTCCTTCTAAATCATCAAGTGTCAAAGCGCTAAGATCTTTGGTAGCCTCCAGAACCGTCTTTTTGGTGTGAAAATTTGTGCTCAAGGACTGCAATATTTTTTCAACGACTTTAACTTGGTCAAATGTTTCTCCATTAGTCCTCATATCATTGGCAATATTGGTAACTCTTGTTAAAAATTCTTTTACGGACTCTGTTGGTTTCATCTGAGCTAATTCATACTGTCTCCTAAGTTCTTGCAATTTGACTTTCTTTAAGTCTGCAGAACCTCGATGTGTATTCACCAAAATTGTCCAAGCCTCCTTTGCTGACTTTGCATGTAGAATTTTATTGGATACATGCAATTCAACCTTGCTGTCAAGGTAGTAGTGTGCCTTATAATCCAATTGTCTATTTTTCTTCAATTGTTTAGCTGTTTCATCAGTCAATGTTGTGCCTTCTGGGGGTTCCACGAATCCTGTATCAATAATGGACCATAGTCCATCAACATTGAAAAAATACTTCATTTTTTGAAGCCAAATTTCAAAATTGTTTTTGCCATCAAACTCAAAAACTGAACAATTAGGTAAATATGGAATATCCATTTTCTTCTATGTATGTCGGACCTCACACAAGGCTCTAACGGGATCTCATAGCATATTTACCTAGGCTCTAATGGAATATTATTATATGATTTGCTCAAACGACCTACATATAAAAACCTAATATTAAAAAAGTATAAAAACTATTGGGAGAAATCTCCCACTAAACAAGACTCTTTGATGACTACATTGCATATGCTATTGTGTTATGGTATGAGAAAAGGAATCTTCTATTTATAGAGTTTCAAAACCTTTCCTACAATAAAGAGGTTAGCCAAATATGGAATTGTTTTATATTTTCTTATTAGGAAAAGTAAAAGTAATTATGGTATTACTTTTATTTTCCTTCAATAGAAAATTAATACTCAAATTTGATAAAAAAATCAGGGCAAAAACCCTAATAAATCTCCCTTTTTTGGCTGGGATTTTCTTGGCAAAACTTGATTTACCTTCTTCACTTGAATATATGATCTTTGTTCTTCACATAATCTTCATCACTGCTACTTGCCATGGTTAAAAATAAGGTTTAAAATATCATGGTTAAAAATGGGTTGAAAATTAATATTTTAGTTTTATTTTTAAAGATGCAGCAGCAGGAATGTTGAAAATATGGTTGAAACTTATTCTCCACATGTAGTTAGACAAAAATCTTCATTATTATCAAATTGGTTGCAACTTGATTTGAAACCGCTTTGAACCTGTTTTTAATCTCGTTTCACCAAACCATTGAACCGTAGGCTCTGATACCAATTTGAAGGAAATAAAATCACTGAAAGAAATAATCTAAGCACAAGTGAAAGACCCAACAATCACAAAATAGAAGAAATTAATTAAACAAGAGACAAAAGGCAGGAGACTTTATTCAATAACTCAAAAAACTCTTGAATTTCTACTCTATGAAAATATGTAACGTAGTACCCCTATTTATAAAACTAGAAATAAAATAAAATTAAACTAGGACAAACAAATCCTAATCCTAACAAGACATGAATTAAATAAATACCAAATATTAAATCCTAAACAACTAAGATTCCTACTCTTGGTTTAATTCCTACATGGCTGGCCGCTCATGGGCGATTGCAGACGAGAGATAGAATAGCAAGATGGAATGCGGACACCAATCTTGAGTGTCCATTATGCAGAATGGATGAGGAATCTCTGGACCACTTACTTTTTAAATGCTCAATAGCAGGAACCATTTGGAAGCAAGTCCTCTGTTGGCAGGGGATACCATCGAAGCATCATGGTTTGGAAGGATGAATTACAGTGGGCTATAACTCGATGCAGAGGTAGAAGCAGGGGGGCAAGTGTATACTGTATCGCCTTAGCAGCAACAATTTACTATATCTGGCAGGAAAGAAATGAGAGAGTGTTCGGGAACTGCAACAGTCCTGGTGCGACGAATTATACAGGAAACGTATTATAGAGCTAGTTTAGTGCCGAGGAATGGAAGTTATCTTGCTAAATTGAATGCATACCCAGTGTAGTTGTGCCGATGGATAGTTTGGTTGAGGTAGAGGTGTAGGTGGATAGAGGAATGGACTATGGATAGTCCTAACTCATCATGTCTATTTCCCTTCTTTGTTTCAATTTTTTACTTGTTGAGCTGTAATCTTCCCACTTGGTAATGAATAAAACATTTAATTACCAAAAAAAAAAAGAAGGGAGCATGGAAAAAAGAATGGAGGGAGTATAACTTGCAAGTTATTGCCAACGAAATTGTTTGATATTTGTCTCACATGTTTACATAACTGACAAAAAGACTGAGAATATCAAAAGTAGACATGTCGAGTGTAGGATCCCACGTTCCTCCACGTGAGCAAATGCCTAATCAAATTGGTGAGATATAATTCTAAATAATTATGCCATTTTGAAGAAGTTGAAGGTAATAGTGATAATTGGTAAAATAATAATTTTAAGAATAAGACAAATATTAATTGTACTGATTTAGGCTATTGGTGCAAATTTCCCGCAGCCCTATTTGATATTGCACTCCCTGGCGAAGGATAAGTGTACTCTTTTATTTTACCTTTTTAGTAAAAGTGATTAGGTAAAAAGATCTCTTTTTTTTTAATATCAGATGTTTAGTAGTCTCTAACTTTGATATTCAAATTATAAGTCTCAGCTTGTTCCCGACTTGCGTCACTCTCATATTAACCTTTCTACTTGACCAAGTATTCCATTTGCGTAGTGAACTGTGAATGTATGGACTAGTTCAGGGTGCAGTTAGCTATGATAGTACTCCACTTCTTTTTTGTTTTTGGTAGGTTTATCTACAATCCATATAATTCACATATCCAATGTGTTATTTACTTTGCTATTTCACCTAATGTCTAGTATCCATATTGGGGTCTAATAAAATCTGAATTTGTACATTGTAGGATCATTTTTGTAGCGCTCGCAACAAGACTTCTACCATATTCATATATTCGAACCCGAGATCTCTTGGGTGGAGAAATCCGAACCATTCCACCACACCATATGTTGGTCAATGTGCTATTTATTAATTTCCTCTACTATAAGAAAGCATAGAATTTGCAACAATATTTTAGCAACAAAAGTGAAATTGTTGCTAAATATCGATAAATGGCAACAACTTTATTTAGTTGTTGCGAAATTATAGAATTTTTACTCACAAATTTATTCTTGTTGGTAAACATTTAAATTTTGTTGCCATATTCTATCGTTAATATAATAAATTTTAAATATATATAAACTTGCAACAACCATAATATTGTTGGCTAAGTGTAATAAATGGCAACAACAAATTAAATTGTTGCTATATCATAAAACTTTTAACCATAATTTTCTTTCTTGTTACTAAATAATTTAGATTTTTGTGGGCATATTTTAGGAGTTATATAATGAATATTAAATATTTAAAAAATTGGCAACAAGAAATCTTTGTTGTTGCTAATAGACTTAATTTTTCTCAACAATTGTGTGGGTTGTGTAGGGGTGGGCATAAAAATCGGAGAACCGAAAAACCGTACCGAACCGAATTAGTTCGGTTCTTCGGTTTCGGGTTTTTTTTCGGTAGTTCGGTTCTTTGGTTCGGTGTTCGGTTTAGGGGTAACGGTTCTTCGGTGCACCAAAGAATCGAAGTTTTATTAATTTTTTTTTTAAAATTTTTTGTTCATTTAACTCATGTTTGGCCCAAAACTTTTTAAGACCAAGCCTCAAAGCCCATACCCAATTACCTCATCAACATTTACCTTCCATCCTTATTACTTTTATATTTTTCTAATTTTTAATTTTAATTCCTAATATGCTTATATTTCTAATTGTAATTTCTAAAAATTTTCACACATATACTCCTAATTTCTAATAGTAATTCCTAAAACATTTTACACAAATACTACCACTGTATTGTGATATGAAAAATAGAGCACTACAATAATATGTATTTGAAGTTGTCCTCACTTTATAGTCTATTTACAGTGTTTTAGATTTTTTAGTGTCTTATATTTTGATTCGGTTCTCATTTTATTTTTTATTTTACACCAAAAAATCGATTTAAAAACACCGAACCAAATCGAACCGAACCGAACTAGTTTGGTTCCGTGTTTGGTGCACACTTTTTCAAAATAAAAAACCGAAGAATCGAACCTAAATTTGATAAAACCGAACCGAAGAACCGAACGCCCACCCCCGGTTGTGGCCTAAAGTCCTAACTTTTTTTAAATTTGCGCTAAAACCAAACGCGCCAAAGTATATCTCTTTTCAATTATTTCCCCCAAATTGTTAGCGCGCTTTTAATTTCCATTACATTTAGGTTTTCTCTTGTCCATTATTCCACTGAACTGATTCTTTCTTTTAGGGTGTTCATTGCTTTGGCTACATCTGTTGCGTTGTACCCAAAATCTGATAAGTTCTTGCTTCTAATTTTATTTCTACACAAAGTCTGGTGTTTTCTCACTTTCGGTTTAGTTTAATCGTGTTTTTCTTTCAAATTTGTGGCTCCTTCCCTGACTCTGTTGTGTTTATTTTCTTCTTATCTCTAAACTGTTGGAATAGAAAATGGTATGCTTTTGTTTTGTGTATTATGGGTATTTGAATATGGTTTTGGCAGAATTAATTTTGAGCATTGAGTTTGATTTTTATTTCACCTAGAGGGTCCCTTGGTATATTTGCCTTGTTGTTAACTTTACAATCCAAGTGCATTCTGAAAGGTTTCAATTTTTGAAAAGAAAAGGGAACAAAGTTGAGAAACCAAGACCTCTGTCTAGTTAAATTGAAGTGGTTCTGAAGATTGGACCAATAATATTAGAGGAAGCCAAAGTTGAAAACAACTTATACTATTTAGTTTGATTGAAAGGCAACCAATAACTAAAATGTATCAACAATGAAACAACATATCTAATGTAATCCCACAAGTGGAGTATGTGGAGAGTAGAATGTAGACCTTAACCCTACCTCCTAGAGATAGAGAGATTGTTTCCAATAGACCCTCGGATCAAAATAAAACATTTCCAAGTAGTACATCATCTATACCCATGTTTCAAAAATGTGCATTTTGATAAAGACTCCCAACTCTTGGAATTGTACTTCTTTCTTTTCTAGAAGTTCTGACAGAGGATTGGCTCAAATTCATCCACAACTTTTTAATGCCATTAGTACCTCAAGGTGCCCCGAGTATTGACTCCAGAATTGCACATATTAGGAATCAGGTATTCTTTTAGATCATCATTAAGTTTAGCTGAAATGTTTTTAATCTTATTTGGTTTTTAAGTGCCTGGATAGTGTCATTTCTCTTCCTTCACTTACCAAGCCAAGTAAGGTCTCACCCATATAAGAGTATTTGGCTATTTGCAGTCTCGTATGAGGCAGACATTAAATTTGGAGGAGGAAGGAGGAAATTATCCCTAACCTATCATTATATATAAGCAAACTAATGACACTAGGGAGTACCAAGTCATGATGGTGAAATTTAGACTTGGGTTTACAACAACAATAACATGTTCAGTGTGATTCTATAAGTAGGGTATGGGGATGATGAGATGTACGCAGACCTTATCCATATCCTATGTGAGGTAGAGAGATTGTTTTTGATAGACCCTCGACCCAAGAAGTTTACAATATTTTGAGTTACTAACAAATTGTCTTTTCTGTAGTATTGAGAAATCTCTTTCTTATATTGCCAGGATATGCTCTAGAATTTTAGGCCACAAAAAACTTCAACAGAAGAACGTCTTTTGTACTTTCTCTACTTCCTCAATAATGACTAAAATGCATATGTTCTTCTTTGAAGCATTTTGCAGTCATATTCTTTGGGGGAATGTCTACTCTTTACTGTTTTTTTTTCCTGCTTGTTTTGATATGCTTTGTAGTGAATGTTATCAATAAAATTTCTTTCTATCTATAAAAAATGACTAAGAGTATAAAGAATTCTCTAACCTCAAAGAGTAACATCGTGCCTAGTTTTTTGATTTTAGAGTTTTCAATCGTAAAGTCAATAGTTCTCTTCATGAATAATGCGTCTTTTACTGATAGATATAGGTCGATTATCATTGGTTTTTAAAAAAGACTAGCTCAAGATGAAAGGATGTTTCATGATTCTATACTAGAGTACTACAATTAATAAATAACTTAGCACATGGTTAAGGCGTATCTCACTAAATAAACCAATAGAGGTGGTAACCAGAAAATTTAAACTAAATGATTAATTTTGGGCCTCTTGACCTTATAAAGGTGGTAGAATCAAGAAGTTTTTATTCTAAGGATAGATCATTGGCAAAATTGAAGTCTTATACAGCTAGCATATTCTATATAAAAAAAAAGAACTAGGAGAAAATTAAGAACGCAGAGCTGATTTAATTTTGTGGTGATAGCAATGTCTATCTATAGTAGGCCGTTAGGTCTTTTATTTTTATTTTTTATTATGTGGCTCTGACTCACTTTCAAGGATATCAATTCACCATTGAATATAAAGCAAATAATTAGTTACAATGTAGAGAAAACTAAATCCTTTTTCACATTCTTCAAGTAGTAAAGAGAATCTACTAGTAGATTTTACAGAAGAAGAGTAATTGGTGCCTCCAATTCAAGTATTGAGATTTGCACCTAACAGAACAGAGGAAAATGACATTCAAGACCAGAAGAGAAGGTAAAAAGGAGCCGCATGGACATGGAGATAATTAAAGAAGGGACATTTTCAGATCAAAAGCTAATTCTATCATCTGTTTGATGAAGGAAAGAATACTGGAAAGTGATGATCAATGTATTGAATAAATCTTGAAGAGTTGTGAATAACATGTAAGTTAGTCTTTCTTGTTTCCATTTGTCGTTGATCTTACTTGGAATCTTTAAAAAAATATTGAAAATGGGAACTGACTGATATTCTTTTTGGTACTTTTGTGTTCTTTATTTTAGATCAAGCTCCTTATCTTCTATGTTAAAGTTTTCATCCTTTTGTGGTTTCAATCATCATAGTTGTTTCTTTAATTTCAGAACATTTTTCATCTGATTATGTACTAACTGGAAAATTGCTTATATGCTAATTTAATATTGCTCTTATCCATGCCTTAATATGAATTTGGAAACAGATTTGGTAATCTTGAGGTTGGGGGTTCAATTTGTGTGAAAGAACAAGTAAGAGTAAGACTAAGGTGTCAAATGGGCGGATTGAGCTGAAATTGAAATTATTAAAATGGGTTGAATTAGAAATTGGGTTAGGTCATGACTAACCCAAATTTACTTTGGGTTCAAATGGACTTAAAATTGGGTTGGGTCTTGACCCACCCAATTTGACCCACTTAATCTAAAGAAATTAGGGATAATTATATGGCTTAGTAAACATAAGGTCCTAATTACCCTATTTAGCCTAAATTTAATTAATTACAATCTATAGCTTCTCTTGCCAATTAAATACAATTCATAGTTTTTCTTCATTATTTTCTCTCTTTCTCTATCTTGTATTTTTCTTTTCCAGTTTTTTTTCTTCTTTTTTTCTTTTCTCTTTTCGTCTTTTTTTTTTTCGTATTTTTTTTCTTTTTCATTTCTTTTTTCCTTTTTTTATATTTTCTTTTCTGTTTTCTTCATCTTTTTTTGTTTTTATTTATTTTTTCTTTGCAATATTTTTTTTCAATCTTGTTTCGTTTTTTTCTTTTTTTTTTTTGTTTTTTTTTTCCTCTCATTTTTTTATTGTATTTTATATTTATTTGTATCATACTATATATTTTAAATAAATTTATTATTGATATTTGAATAGTTTAGTCGTGAATATGTACAATTTATCATTTGTATTTGTATACAAACAAGTATATGGATTAATTATATATTCTTGAGTCTAAATTATACAATATGCAATGTGTCATTCAATGCAAATGTATCGTTAATATTTGTATGTCAAATTTATCATTTGTATAATAAGTGATTGTGGTATTTTCGTTATCATCTATTGTTTGTGCTTGACGTAGTCATATTTTTAAAAAATATAAAATAGAACCAAAACAAGAGAGAAAGAAAAAATATGCAAAAAAAAAAAAAAAGAGAAATAGAAGCTACAGATAGAAGAGAGAAAAAAAACGAAAAGAGAAAAAAAGTTTGGAAAAAAAATAAGAAAAAAACAAAAACAAAAAATAATGAGAAAGAAAAAAAATACAAAAAAAAAAAAGAAAAGGAAAAAAAAAAGAAGAAAGAGAAATTGAAGAGAGAGAAAAAAAATGAAAAGAAAGAATTTAAAAAGAAAAAAAGAAAATGAAAAATAGAAAAAAAAGAAAAAGAAATGACGATGAATACAAACACAATGAACGGTTATGATATTTCCTTCATCATCCATAGCTTGTACTTGACTTAGCCATGTCTTCCAGAAATACAAAAAAAATATAAAATATAAAATACAATCAAAAAAAGAAAGAAAAAAGTGAGAAATAAAATAAAATAAAATATATCTATAAAAAAATATTTTGTAGGGGGTGGGGTGGGGGGGTACAGGGTGGGGATTGGGGGTGGGTGTTTGGGGTAAGAAAAAAAAATTTAAAAAAGTTTTTTAAAAAAAAAAAAAAAAGTAAATGTTTTTTTTTTGGGGGGGGGGGGGCAGGGACGAGGGGTAGGGGGTAGGGGGTAGGAATTGGGATAGTAAAGAATTTTTAAAAATATATACTTTCTCCGTTTCAAAAAGAATGACCTACTTTCCTTTTTAGTCCGTTTCAAAAAGAATGACCTCGTTTCTTTTTTGGAAACACTTTAATTTCAACTTTCCACATGACATGTTTAACACCTCAAGATTCAAGGACATTTTGGTACATTTTTCATCTCTTTAATTTAGGATCACAAGATTTAAAAGTCTTCTTTATTTTCTTAAACTCCGTGCCAAGTCAAACTACGTCATTCTTTTTGAAACGGAGGGAGTATAAAAAAATAATTTGTTTTTTAATGGGGGGTGAGGTAAAACAAATAATCGCGTGGGTGTTGGGTTAGGAATTTTTTTTTTCTTTTTTTGGGTAGATAGGTTGGTTGGAGGCGGGTGGACTAAAGAGGGGGTGGGGTGGATGATTTTGATTTTTGAGTGTTATAGGAGATTCTCACTTGTTTTCTCCTCTTTTATTAAAAAAATTATTTTCTTTATCAAATGGGCTGAAAGTGGAGATTGAATTGGACTCACTTGAAGATTGTTTAAAAATGGGTTGAGGTTTAATGGGTTGAGATTGAACCTAATTGTAAATTATCTTAAACTCAACCCATAAATTTTGAATTGGGTTGGACGAGTTCACTTAATTTAGGCTCATTTTAACACCTCTAAAGTAAGACTCATTCTTTTTTGTTTTAAATAGATTGTCAATTGTTCTTGTTTTCTGATGCTATTCTTCGTCCCTTATCAGTTACTCTCTGATTTTTTCAATTGTGATTTCATATTTGTTCTAGCTGATTTATATAGGTCTATGATTGTGGTTAAAAGTCTTAAGAGATTTTGCTTGGTAGTATGTTTTCAATCTCTATGGGATTTTGGTACCTATACGATGTACGTTAACGAGAATGGCACTTCCAGTGATGGTGGTTAACAGTTTGGTGTGTAAGTCATCTTTGGATGAGTGTGACTTCTAAACACTGACAATGTAAGAAAAATTTTATTTAATCAGAGTCCACAATGGTGTAGAACCTTATTTGATGACTTCTTAGCTTTAGCTTGACGATAGAAATCTTTTTACATAATTTATTAGTGCCTAAAATTTTCTTTTTAAATCTGTACTCATTTACTTTATAGCTTATCTTTATCAAAATATGATTATATTTAGCTTTTTCTTGTAGGAACTAAGAGCATGAGCAAACCAACAATCTTGATAATATGATTCATTCACACCACAAACAATTGGAAGAAGTTTTTTTTGGGGGCTACTATTAGATTAGAGTTCATGGTCACATGTGAGATGATTTTGTTCTTTTTAAGTAAAACTATACTTTTTAGGAGTATTTAATTTTTGAAACTGGGTAAATTATCAAATCAATTCATTTATTAACCTTTATAAATGTATATGGTTTATTAATTTATAGATATATATTGTTACTAAAGTTCTATATCACACAAATTTGTTTACATATAGCCTAAATGCAATATTTGTTGGCAAAAAATAATTATATGGCAACAATAAAAATTGTTGCTAAAAACCTTTATAATAGGTTCTTAACAAACTTTTCTGCAACAACTAATTTGTTGGAAAAAACTTAATTTTTTGCAACAATAATTTTTGTGGCTAAATACTTTCATATGCCACAACTTCATGACCTTCTACCAACAAAAACATTATTTACGGCAAAAGTTTTCTTTGTTGCCTTAAGTTGACTTTTAGTGTCAAATATTTTTTTGTTGCAAAAACTTTTTGCAATGACTGTTATTACAACGAAAAGGAACAACTTTTTTGTCGTTGCCAAAGTTACTTTTCGCAACAACAATCAATATATGGCAACAAATTTTTTTTTGTTGGCAAATGCCTTCTTTCTTGTAGTATAGCTAGTTACACCAATTAGATACCATATACTCTTAGGGGTTGTTTGGTAGAGTGTATTAAGAAAAAATAATGCATGCATTAGCTTTGTGTATTACTAATACCTTATTTGGTATACTTTTTCATCCTATGTATTACCAATGCTTGCATTAGTTATACACTCTAGTTGGTATTAAAGAATGTATTACTAATGCATAGGAATGCATGGTATTAGTAGTGCAATGGATTCTAATGCATGCATTAGTATGGTTAAAGTCACAATTATCCCTCAAAATCTTTTCCACTATATTTATGAAAGGTATTTTTGTAAAAAATAAAATAAAATCTTGAAATTATGCAATTCATGTTATTTTTAATACACCAAACCAAACACTACATGAGAAAAATACAAGTATAACTAATGCAGGCATAACTAATACAAGTATTACTAATACACCATATATTGCACTATTTTTATACACCCTACCAAACGACCCCTTAATGTATTATTGGGATCCTACAACACTTCCAATTCCCCAAATCTCATTTTCATCCAACCTTAGGCTCTTGGCCCATGTTGTTTATAACATGGGCTTGTCTATGAGGCCTGCTCCAAATCAGGATTCGATGTACATGTTGCCTGGAATACTAATTGATCCAGTTCTATTTGGATCTACATGATACTAGGAGTTAGTTTATGGCCCAAATCCAAACCATGGTTTGGGCCTACATGTGGGCTGTGAATTGGATAGTCGCTAGTGCCAATCCTATAAACCAGACCACTCTTTGATCGTATGTTGAAATATAGCCAACGTTTGTAAAGTAATTGAAAAATAATCACAATTCAACTTGCATGCAAGATAAAGTTGTGTAGAATAGACTTTTGTGGTTTGATCCTTCTCCGAACCTCTCGCATAGTGGGAGCTTCATTGCACCGAACTATCCTTTTTAATCACAATTCAACCTACAATTTAATTTTTAGAATTTGAATATTTGAATATTTTTAGAATTTTTAGAAATTCCAGCACAGTTTAGTGGGGCAAGTGCACAGATGGCCGATTCATTATACTTGAACATGACTATATCCAATTTGAAGGGGTTCAAACAAATTTTTTGAACTGTAAGGGGTCGTTTGGTGTGAGGTATTAGAGAAAATAGTAATGGAATAAAATTTTGGTGTCTTTTAAGCGGGCGTTTGGTGTGAGGGATTGGATTATTTATCCCATCACTTTTGCCTTAGTGATGGGATAAGTTATCCCGAGATAGTTAATCCCGGGATAAGTTGGATCCCAACCAAACGACTCCTAAATTTCTTTGACATAAGAAAACTTCTAATCTAGTAACAAAAATGCATACTCAAATTATTATTTTTAGCTTGCAAGCTATTTGAATTCTAGGTTTGTACTTATTTTGGGGAGCTAGAATTTCCATTAAGAAAATACAAAATATAAATAAATAAATATATGAAGAAGCTAAAAGATTCAATAATTATTATATATAAATAAAAAAATAATAACTTTATATGTAGTGTAATTTTAGGAGGAAGGGGGTTTGTGACGCCCTTGGCTCCGCCCATGCTAGCTATCTCGTGTCCCAATTATGTTGTGTAGGATTTACCGAAAGGAGAACGCTCCATACTAGAAGTTCCTCTATTTTCAAAATTCGAAATTGAAATATATAAAGTGGAGGCATCATATTATTTCTATTGTTGTATGTTGTTCGGACTCTTTAATATTATCATGGGTGTATATTAAATCCTTTAAATATAATATAATTAGAAGATTTGATATGAACACGACATCATTTTGGAAAGTTCTACCAACATGGCGCATCACAATTCTTGATGTTCTAGCCTGTCTAATTATTTCATGAATGTGTAGATAGTTTTCCTTTGTTATTTCTTCCAAAAATTGGGCATAATTAAGAGCAGGGGCGGAGCCAGCGGGGGTTCACCTGAATTTCTTTTGATGGAAAATTATATTATTGTACACGGTAAAAATTATTTTTTATATATATATAATAGATGTGTTGAATCCCCTTTCGGTTAGTTTATGTGCTTACTATATATATTTTGAATCTTTTAGTGAAAATTCTAACTCCGCTACTAATTAATTAATGGCAAAACATTTCTTAGACTTGGACCCCATTAGCATATATCTCATTGTCCTCTTTTTCGACCAGGAGAAACACCTGTCTCATAGTAATAGAAAAAAGTGAAAAAGAAAGGCCTCGTCTATGTACTACTTTTCTCTTTACTTTTTTCTAGTTTTTTGCTTTTAGACAGCACTCACAAAATAGAAAATGAAAGCTGAGTAAGAAATTAAGTAGGGAGTTTGGTCATGAAAATCAAAAAAATTTGGAGTTGGAATTGGAATTGGAGTTGGAACTGGAACTAAAGTTGGAATTGGAGTTGTTTTTGAATTTTTGTGATAGAAGTGGGGGTGAAAAAAGTGAAAACAAATTTTACTTATTTTCACTTTTTCAAGTACAACTCCAAGTTGTATTTAGAATTCTCATGGTCAAACGCCAACTTGGAGTTGTATTTAGAATAAAGTGAAAAAAAAATTCCGAAAAATTTCTCAGAGCCAAACGAGCACTAAAAGCTTCCTGGCATTAAGGGTTCGTTTGGTTGGGAAACAAGTTATCACGAAATTATTATTCCACCCTCAATATGAGATAAAAATAACACTATAATTTTGAGATAATTAATTATGAAATAAATTATCCCACAATTTTTTTCTGACCAAACATATTAAAATAATCCCAAAACTAATTATTCTTTATCCCTCGTACCAACCTACCCCTAAAGATCTACTCCATAAAAAGCCTACTTATACTCAACCAAATCTTTATTCCCTTTTGTTGTTCTTTTCTATTTTATATGAATTTTCATTTATGTCTTGATTCTACTCCCACTTAATTATAGGTCATAGGGGATACACAAACAAAAAGATCACTGTCTTTCTCATTATCACAAGTGGAGGAAATTTTGGTTTTTTTTTCTTAAGTGAATCTGTAACAATCACCTTTGAAAAATAACCTCAAAACTTTCCTATTCATCATTATCTTTTGGAAACATTATCTTAATATAGTAATCATTTCTTTATTTTTTGATAGTCTAGAAGACAAAAAAAAAAATTGTGTTGTTTCTTTAACAAGTTCTGATTTCTAGTGGGTCTCTCAGTAGGATTCTAACTTAGATGAAGTTCTGACCATCTAACAGAAAAAAAGGAACAAACGAATCTTATACATTACCAAAGGATTCTTCAATTTCTTCTAGAGAAACTGATGACAGTCATCTGTTTCTCACGCTCAATGAATAGCGGAGACAATCTTTTTAATAAATAACTTGTAGACGTAATGAAATGGTTGTTTAAATTTTACTCTTTATGTCTTTCAAATAGCTTAATAAGATGAGATTATCATATAATTTAATGTAATATCAAAGCACATAGACGCATAGAGGTTCTAATTAACTTCAATTCTCAACGCGACTCATTATAAAATAGTACCTTCACATATTAACTCAAAAAAGCAATACTTTTATATGTGAAGGATGCGTGTTAAAGATATAATGAAGTAATTAACTCTCTCCAGCATATTAAGTTTTCTCATTAGGTTTTCTAAATCAACATGGTAAATAACGTTATTGGTAATTTGTAAAGGCACAAATGGACACCTAAACTTATTTGTCGTGTATGTTAGATATACTTACATTTGCTTATCAAGATTCAAAGACAGCATTTAATGTATCATTTTCTTCATTCACTAATGTCAACATTTTTTACCTGCTCTGACAATTGACAATATGTCCCAAGTTAGTATTTGGACTTTTATGGGTAGGTATTATCAATAAAATTAGGATTTAAGTTTTATAACGACAGACCTAAAAGATTTTTTAACTAAGAAACTATCTAAAAGACAATTATAGTTAATTATTCATTAATAACTTAAATTATAAAGCAGCTAATTAATTTGACACAATTTAAAATATTAATAATTATATAAATATTAATTTGTGCTATCATTATATACAAGTTAATTTCATTAGACTATGATCTTTGGGAAAAGATTTACAAAATCATAAGGAGGGTCAAATAAATTGTATAAATTTGGAATTATCTCACTTGAGCAAATTGTCATGAGAAGTAAAAATGAAAAAGTTTAAGTTATATATATTGTCATTCGTCAATATACGCATTGTTTATATTGTTATGTCATGTTATTATTTGTTGTAGCAGATAATTTATTTATTTTAAAGATTTCTAATCTTATATTTTAAGGAGAATTACCTGTATGTAGATATGATTTGAATAATTTAATAGTATAATTTTTGTTATAATCGACAATGTATATAAGTTAAATTTAAAGTAAAATGGGAGATCTTTTATTGATTTTTGATGTTCTATACCTGTCCAAAAGCAAGATAGAGTAGATAATATTTGGCTGATTGTGAAGAAAATTGCCAAGCGCAATTCACTATTTTACTTTTTGAAACCTTCTGGAACTATTTTGAGACCTGCTGTTTCCTACTTATTAGGATCCTACCTATTTTTTCTTTAAGTACTGAAAATAATACTATCTAAATGTGGAAAGTAATCTAATTGTTTAACATGTTTTTAATATAAAAAAACATAAAATCAGGTAATTCAACTGTTCCTTTGCTGATTCTCAATTTTCAAAGAATTATGTGGGAGGCTTAACTTTGAATCCAATTAGGCAATAGTCATAGAGTTGGTAGAAATCTTTCATTTTCAAAATTTTAATATTAATTTATATGACCCTCAATTTGTAGGGTTAAAGTTGATTATATGGAATCTTAATAGTTTTAGCCAGGTTAAAATAAATTATTGTAACGATCCATTTTGTCGTTACTAAATTATTCATTCCTCAATATTAACTTGAGTCCAAAATAGCCATCATTTTGTTCATTGTGTCACCTCAAGCTTTTCGGCGAAGATTTTAGTCTTTCGATGTGTCTAGATAGACTCAAGCAGGATGAATTTAATTATTCATGAGTACTAATATCAATCCTTTAATTTGGAAGTTCTTTAGATATGAATTAAGGTCGTGCAATATCCCTAGCACAAAGTTAAGTTGAAAACATTTTTAACCGATAGAGTTTCGATATGGGTTTCTATTAGGGTGAAATTCAAAAGATCATATCTCCTATAATATAAGGAGTTTGGGGGCCCAATACCCACCAAATCAAATATCTCTGAGTCTTCTTTCCAACGCAATAAACCGTTCGTCAATCCGAGTTTGGAGTAAAAAGTTATGACCGTTTTACCAAACACTGTCTGGGCTGAGACGGGAATTTCGCTATAGCGAGAATTCTGGTGGTATTTAAATCAGTTTTAGCCGATTTTCACGTCCAAAACCCCAAAACTTCATTCCCCAACCCTAGAGAGGTGATTTTCCAAGGTTTAGGGTGAAATTCCTTCGTAGAGGTAAGTTTTTCCATTATCTTCTTCGTCTTTTAATCCTTTAACATCCTAGAATTATTAGAAAGACCTTCAATGGTGAAATTTTGGGTTAGAACCTTTAATGGTGGATTTTTGGGAAAAACTTATGGGTGTTCTTAATATCATCTAGAACTAATTCTAGATTATAAATTAATGATTTCTAGCATGAACTTGGTAAACTAGATTATGTATTTTGTTGGTTGAAAATCTTGAATTCCATAAAGATGAGACCTTTAGCATAAAAACTCCATTAATGGAGATGGATTAAGCTTGAAAGAACAAGTTAATAGTTAATTGACCTTGGAGAATGATATAGACCTTGAATTAGGGTAGAATTAGTGGGTTTTGAATTCCCAAAGATATTTATTTAAAGAGTAATTGATTAATTACTCTTATGATTGTTTGATATTTAGATGATTGATCATTCTGAAGCATGAAGAAAGGGAAGAAGCATCCTTGATATGACTTGTTGCTTCAAAAAGTTTGGCGTCCAGGTAGGCTAGGTTAATAAGTAGAAGACTGTGTTATCTCATATTTCATAATTTATAATTGATGGGAGAAGCATGTCTAGGCCCGCAGACATGGAGTTGAGGTGGACAAAGACATAAGAACTTTACTTTAATCCCGAAAACTATGTTATTGATTGATTATGTGATATTTATGATATTATGTGTTATGTGCCCGAAAGGGGATTATTGTGAATGAAGTATGTGGACATGATGTTTCTTAGTTGTTCTAGTGATGAACCTAATTGAGTTATAAAGGTATAAGCTGCATATTGTGCCATGATAATGGTGAGGTCTAAGGGATATATGACTTGAATCATTGTGTGCATTATATTATGCGGAGAGAGGTAGAGAATAATGATAGGGTTGAATGTGCTAGTTATGGGTGGTGATGTTAGAACCCAAGTTATGGTATTTGAGTAGGTTATTGTTTAATTGGAGTTTAGACTCAATTTAATTGTGTGTATGCTCCTAAATTGGATGCTTGTTTATTGGTCTTCGGACATACTTGAGTTTGATTATATTTGGATTTTTGATACTTGCATGAAAAATAATGAAAAGTCGAACTTGATCAAATTGCCTTATGATTATAAGTGTACTTATAAATTTAGTACGCCGTGTTGTATCCTGAGAGATAGTATGAAGTTAATAAACTATACATAATATGGTTATGAAGGATCGGGTACCATGCCAGTACAGATATGAATGTTGATATTACTTATTTATGGAGGATCGGGTACCACGCCGGTACAGTACATGGGCTTAGATTGTCCCTTGTAGGTCATGACTAGTTGGGCAGAAATAAGTCCCTTAGCATGTGTGTACAAACTATTGTTGATAAATGAAAAATCTTGATTCATAATGATAATGTGATTGAAAAGAATGCCTTGAGTAAAGAAGGCTTGTGACATACCTTCATACAGGTTGAAAAGTGAATGATGAATATTTATTAAGAACAGAAAAGTGAAAAGATTGTTAGTAGCAATATGGCCGACGTTAAATTTCAGTATTGCTGTAAGACGTGATTGGATCGGGTGCCACGAGCTGGCATGGTACTATTAATAATAAAGGAATTGATAATGAAGTGATCTAAAGTGATGAATCCAATGAATAATATCAAAGAAACGATCCCAAAGTTTCAATAATTGAATTAATCCTTCTCCAAGAGTATCTATACGGTTTGCTAATGAAACTTGAGTTTTCTTGTGTGTTTTACTGAGATGTGAGTTGATTTGTATTCCCTATTTGATTGTATCCTTGAGATTGATTGTGTGACATGTACTTGAAAAAGTGAAACTCTGTGCTTACTTGCTATATGTTAGTCGACTTAGTTTATTTACCGATTGGCTAGTTATCATTCTTTAATATTATAAGAGAGTGTTTGGTTGTTAGCCCGAGAGTTTAGTGTGAGTTATCTATGATTACTGGGTTGATCCTATAGATGTGGGTAATGGAAACGGCAATGCGAATAAAGGGGTGATAGTGATGGTTTAGTGTTGAATTGTGGTGGATGGTATGAATTAATGAGGTTAGACTATGCTAGTGGTGAATATAATCTCGTTAATAGAGTTGGAGAATTGTAAATTTTATAGGCAAAGTGTTATAATGATATTACAAACTTAGTTGAATTATACTCTATTTAAGATGTCATAA
The DNA here is from genome assembly GCA_031232105.1 of Capsicum rhomboideum. NCBI lineage: Eukaryota > Viridiplantae > Streptophyta > Magnoliopsida > Solanales > Solanaceae > Capsicum > Capsicum rhomboideum. Next base: position 159,516,528 of record CP124714.1, read on the forward strand.
TTTCTTTTCTTTGATTCTATTTTATGATTATGTGGACTAACACTGGTCGGCCGATGATGCCTACCAGTACGTGTGTTTGTACTGACCCTACTCTTCTACATCCCTTCTTGGGGTGTAGACTGGATGCAGGATAGTTTGCAGTTACTAGATGGATGGTGATATTCAACACTAACTTCTGCACTTCCTTCCTGACAGATGTTGGAGTCTTTGTGTTATTTATTTTATTGTCAGTCTATTCTGTAATAGGTAGCTCTTGTACATGTTTGACCAGGTCTTGGGGTAGTGAAGGATAGTTGTAAGAAGTTTTTGAAAAGTTTATTTATTGATATTTAATTTACTTTATTGTATTTAATACAATATTCTCTTAAAAAAAATAGAAGTCTTCCACATATTTTTGGTTGGGTAATAAGGGTTCTCCTAGCTGCTTAGAATAGCGTAGATGCCCGCACGGTCCGTTAGTTTGAGTCGTGACAATTATATAGAATCTTAATAATTTTAATCAGATGATTAAAAATATTTACTCGCCTATTCGTAACCATTTGTATCGATGTATACTCAATAATAAGTGTGTAGCCAGTGTGTACACATTGATTATACAAAGATTATTTAGAATTATACTTGCTAAAATTTGTAAAAATAATAATTAGTGTTATTTTTTTTTTGTTTTTTTACCACTAAACAGAGTGTGACATTCTAACTTAGGAGAAGAGTCCCAAGTAGTCAAAAACCACAGAGATGTTGGATATATAAGTAAGTAGGTTTTACACTCTAGAGACACGCGTTTTAATTAGTGTCGTGTAAGTCTAGACCACTCTTGTGTCAGCCTTGTCGATGGTGGATAACAGTTCAACTGAGTTTAAGCAAATCTCGAAAAGGTGGGACAACTTCAGTGTTGAGTCTAGACAAATTTCATGCGGTGCAGCAAACCTCATGTCAACGAGGACGACGCTGAGTCCTTCGGACACGAGAGATATTAAGTTTATAAGTAAGCAAACCTTATACTTTAGGGATACGTTTTAAAGTCATGCAGATCTAAGTCCAAAGTAAATAATATCACTAGCGAACTAGGCTATTATACTAAATATCTAGCAGCCTTTGTAGACACTATTGGACTGATCTATAGTGTGAAGCTTCAATATTTCCACAAAACTATAAGAACATAACGTTTTGACGATAAAGATTAACTCGTATCGAGTGTTCACGTCAAATCAAATTTACTTTCTATATATATAGCTAATAAAATAAAAGGTCTGTTAATTAATGTTATGATTATGTATATTGAAACACATTGGATATGCCTTCATTGATTCGGAAATTGTTTTTACGTATAAAATTGACTGAAATTCATTCGCTGTGTCTGACTTGATACATCAAGAATTTGTCAAATCTGCATGGCAATTATAATATTCTCTTCCGTTCATCTTTACTTATCCATGTTATTTAAACTAAATGTCCAAAAATACTAGTTCAATTCAGAAAATCAATGGATAATATACCTATTTATGTCTATTTTACCCTTAGTTATTAACTATAGTCATTACCCAATACATTTTTCAAAGCATTGAATTTATTATATTTAAAGAATGATATAGAAAATTATCCCTATTATTTATTATTTCTTAAAGGGTGTGTCAAGTTAGTAGTGAATAAATAAAGATGGACGGAGAAAGTACTCCCTCCATTCCATTTTACTTGGCCTTCTTTCTAAATATGTTTGTTTCAAATTAGTTTTCCATTTTCGCAAATCAAGAGTGTTTTATTACTTCTTTCCCATATTACCCTCAAAATTAAATAACTAAAGAAAATAGTAATACTTAGATTTAGTGTTTCAAAACATAATTAATAGGGTTAATTTTGTAAAATACACTTTCAATTAATGTTTTCTTAATAGATGTGTTAAGTCAAAAGAGGTCAAGTAAAATAGAACGGAGGGAGTAATATTAAAAAACATGGATGCCTTGTTTTTGGGAGAATCAATCATTTTCTTGTTTGTACCGTCCTTGAATTTTCTAACCTCCCAAATCAAGAAGTTAAGATGTTTTTTCAAAGTTTGTCTTGAAGACATATATGTAGTCTCTGTCCCAATTTATATCGTATTATTTAAAATTTGATCTTAAAAGCATATCATACATATTTTTTTTCTAAAAAAAAATAAAATGTAAGCTCATCTTGTCTCAGTCTACTTCTTTCTTGAGTGTTGTCATGATCTCGCACTCGACAAAAAAGCTTCATAGGCGATACAAATCATAATTTGAACACGCCACATTTTACTTGAAAGGATCAAACCATGGAAATTAATCTTTTTTAAACTTCCTATTTGTTCTACAATGAAATGATTTACTACCATATAAATGTTTATGATTTATTTTAAACTCTAAAAAAAAATTAAAAAAAAAATATCAAACTTTGAATCAGTCGATCATCACTATATAAATTGAGACAGAGGAGTACTATATAATTATTGTATTGGGTAATACGCTCAGACAACGTGGATGACACATGGCAGCAAAGAGTTGCAACATGGCGGACGCGTGGCAATGACAAAGTCGTCACTTGGCTTGCATTGATTAGTCTAAGTACTTGTTAAGGTATAACAGAAATTTCACCATTAAAGGTCTCAGTGATGTACTCTATAAATAGTGACTCCCAGTCACTTTGTAAGGAAGGGATTCCTTGGATATTATTGAGAGCAATATAGTTTATTTGTTTTTAATGGATATTGATTACAACCCTCAAACTCGGACTCGAGAGCTCGGAGATATCGAATTCAACTCTCTTTTTCTAAAATTCTTACTTTATGCTTTTCTTTTTCGCTATACATTATCGTTGACTAACATAAGAGTTGCTAATAAACTAATCTAAAAAGAATTAAATCAAGTCACGTGCTCTTAACCTCATATACAAATTTGATTGTACTATTTTCAGGGTAAACAATTATATCATAGGAAAATTATTAAAATAGATGATATCCAAAATGTTATGGGGAATTTTCCTTCCCAAAAAATAAATATATAAGTAGAAGAAGAATAAGAAAAATGTTATGGTCAGAAACACTAATTAATTGGATCCCATACTTGATCTCTTATCAACTAGACTATCTTCCTCTTCCCATACTTCTTTCAGAAAAACTGAATTTCACTTCAAATACAGCTAACAAAATTTGAATGCAATATTATATTATATGGACTTTCAGCCATTATATTTGAAAATGAATATTCAAGACATTAAACTATTTGATTAAGTACTATTTTTTATTGTTTACATTTTCCATATCAATTATTCTCTTCGTTTCAAAAAGAATGACCTACTTTCCTTTTTAGTCTGTTTAAAAAAGAATGACCCTTTCCTTTTTTGGCAATACTTTAATTCTAACTTTCTACGTGGCATGTTTAAGACCACAAGATTAAAGGGCATTTTGATACATTTGACACAACTTTAATTTATGACCAGATGATTCAAAAGTCTTCTTTATTTTCTTAAGCTTCATGTCAAGTCAAACTAGGTCATTCTTTTTTAAACGAAGGGAGTAGTAAAATATTGAAAATGAGAAGAATGTTGTTGCTACACGTTAATATAAGTTTAAATTGATCGATAAAAAATCTTGTCAATTTTTTTAATTTGATGTTGTTATATATTATCATAATAAATAAAAAGAAGTGTTAGTGTCGAAGTGTGTGATCAACTTATCTAATGTTTGGTTTTGTTTGGTGTACCAATAAAATCATATTTAACATAAAAGATTAGAAAGCTACATATAAAATGTGGGTATAATTTTAATGATGTGAAACCTTTCACGAACACCATGCGATTCTAATTCAAGACGAATAATAACCCACCATGTTAAGATTATCATTGAGCTAGTTCAGTGCCTGATCAGTTAGAAAAAACACACTTTTATATATTAAATTAGATCTTTAACATGTTCGTTACACATTCTAATGCTTGTGACCAAGTACTAACTAAAAATTTAAATTATTATATACAATATAATTTTAGTATATGGTGAGTAGCTAGTATACGTCGACAACCAAAATTCCACTTAGATTTTACTACTTGAAAATGCCAATACACCACTTATTCAACAAAAAAATTGTTTGAAAATAGGGTTTTAAATGGCTTGTTCAAAGAGACATTTCCCTTTATATTTATTGCCAAGATATGGGACAGAAAATGCTATGAAGAAAGTTCATTATTTAAATATTGTACTTATATTTATGTGGAGAAAATTCTTGAATCAATAAATGGGTTTGCAAAATAATATACTACTTCCTCCATTTTATTTTACTTTGTCCTTATTGACTTGACACATTTTTTAAGAAAATTTTAATTGGAGGTGTATTTTGCTAAATTAACTTTAGTTGTGATATTTTGTAACTTTAAATTTGATTATTATTGGTTTATATAATTATTTAATATTAAGAATAGAAAGAAAAAAATATAATAAAATGCTCTTGATTTTAGAAATTAGACAAATGAATAAGGGTCATGTAAAACAAACTAGGGAGTAGCAATTAAAAAACTGATATAGACAAGAGATAGATATTTCTTTTGTTTTAATGTAGTATGATGGACCCTAGATTTAAGCTAGCTTTTAATTGGGTACTCATTTTCCATATCTTTATGGTTGTGAGTGCAACTATATATTAGATACAGTAAAATTTATTACTTATAACTGGAGTTTTAGAAGCACGTGTGTAAATCAGTGGATAATTGGATACATTCATAGAAGTGAAAAATTACTCAAGAAGATGCCATTAATGCCTAAATGATTGATTTAAATTCAATCCCAAAAATTAAATTAAGATGAGAAGATGCCATTAATTCATAAATGACTATTTTAAATTCAATCCCAAAAATTAACTTAAGATGAAGGATTGTCCAAGATACTCCCTCATTCGCTTTTATTTGTCACTTTTTAACATGGCATGCCCATTAGGAAAACAATAATTGGTATAGTGAGTTTACAATTTTGTTCCTATTAATTGATGTTTAGTAATAGGTATTGGAAAATAATTTGAAAAATAAGTAATTAATACTAAGGGTAAAACATGAAAAAAAAAATATTTTTTCTTGATTTGTCAAAAATGATAAGTAAAAAAAGGAAATCAAATTAGGAAAATAATGACAAGTAAATCCGAACGGAGGGAGTATATTAGAAAAATCCAGGACCCCATTTGTCACTGGAATTCCAACACCGGAAATCCGACTCAGATACCATGCTAAAATATTCAAAAAAGACGAACTACTAAAGAGAGAATAACATATGTATAATTTTCATATCTCTTTTCTCGTTAGTAATTTCATCTATTTATACACATGAATATAATTGAATCTCTAAATTCAGGCTAACAAAGAGTCAAAGACCTTAACCAATTAGGTTTACATTTCTATATTTAAAATAATCTAAGTATATCATATACACATACATTACCAAATATACATGTTACTATGCTTACATTTAATTGCCACCCGCCCCCGCCCTCCATCTCAGGTTGGTGCATGAGGATTTCGAATACCAACTTGCCAAGTAAGGGTTCATACTGTGGCTTTCCCAATATCTTGGTGAAGATATCATCCAACTGCTCATAATTAGTGGGAGCATAGCTATGAGAGATACTATCACCAAGTAGTTCATCCGCGACATAGTGGCAATCCACTTCAATATGTTTGATCCTTTTGTGAAAGATTGGGTTTCAGACAATATGCTATGATACTTGATTGTCCTAGTGAACTCTGATCGGACACTCATGTTTCACACCTAAAATTATGCAAAACACCTTTAACCATTTCAATTCACAGTCAATTGTCATCGATCTATATTATGCCTTAGTCGAAGAGCAAGACACAATATGTTGCTTCTCAGTCTTACAAGATATATGAGAGTTTCTGAGTGAGATAAATCATCCAGTAAGTGAACGCTTGGCCATTGGACACACTGATCAATCTGAATCACACCAATCATAAACCTATTAACCGGGTGCTGGGCCGGGTCAACAGAACCCGGTTCAATAATTTCTACCGAGCTCTGTCCGGGTCAGGTCCGGTCTTGACTTTTACTGGGTCGGTCCATGTCGGGCCCAACATTAATAATTCCCCCGACGGCCCAACCCCGACCCCTTTAGTATTTATGACTGGTCTTAATGGGCCGGTCCTGGTCACTCAATCGGTCTAGCTTAATGGACCGATTTATCGGGCCCAAACTAAAAAAAAATAATAATAGTAGTTTGAATTTTGAATTTTGTTTTTATATACATTCAATATATACTACTTAAAATACTACTTTAAAGAATATACATACATATATACATTCAATATATACTACTTTAAAGAATATACATACGTATATACATTCAATATATACTACTTTAAGAATATACATGCATATATACATTTAATATATACTACTTTAAAGAATATACATGCTTATATACATTCAATATATACTACTTTAAAGAATATACATACGTATATACATTCAATATATACTATTTTAAAGAATATACATATATATATACATTCAATATATACAATTTTAAAGAATATGCATACGTATATACATTCAATATATACGACTTTAAAGAATATGCATACATATATACATTCAATATATACGACTTTAAAGAGTATGCATACTTATATACATTCAATATATACTACTTTAAAGAATATTCATACATATGTACATTCAATATATACTACTTTAAAGAATATACATACATATGTACATTCAATATATACTACTTTAAAGAATATACATACATATGTACACTCAATATAACCAGGCAGTACCTTTCACTGGGTGGTGGTACTGGGATACATCTTTACAGATATAGACCCTCAAACTGGACGATTCAATAAACCACAGTCCCAAAAAGACCCTCAACGCCATCCTCTCGGCTAACCGGGTACAACAGGACTACCGTTATGTTGCCATAACACCGCATCATAGGACTGAGCATCCAAATCTTACCCAACCATTACCCTAGCTCCAGGCTGACTCATCTCATATAGGATCCCCTTCTATAGCATACCGGTTCGTCATAGTCTAACACTTAATGAAATTAGCCTTTCATTTAGGCTAATTGAATATAGAAAATTTAAAAACTAAAAACAAAAAATTAAAAATTTCACCTTCGAATGAGGTTGTAACCAGTGAGAAGGAAGTTTTAAGAGAAAATGTTAAACTCTTATTAAGAACGTATTTTTACAAAAGAGAGAGAGAGGGGGGTGTTCTAAAAACCTGCTTCTACCTATGCTAAATGAATCCTTATATATTGGATTTCTTGAACTAACAAACAAAATACAAAAGTAAACGGGGCCAAGTGTGGCCGACAAAATAAAAAGATTAAAAAAAAAAGCTGACAGGCCACATGTGGCCGACAAAGAAAAATTGGCCATTTGGCCCTACAAAGAAAATGATAGCCATGTGATACCTATAACTTTATAAAAGTTGTTTGTTTCTTTACCCCAATAATTTTAGAAATGGGGCCTTCCTCTAGACTTTCTCTTTTCCTTTGTTGGATTTTGTGGAGGTGGAAAATTCTCCCGTCCTATCTTTGAATTGTTGAAGAAGTAGGTCCAGATTGTCTAAATCAATCTCGCCTGTGCTATTATCACTCTATCTTTCTCCTGCCAGCTCATCTCCATCTTCAGTATGACTGATGGATGCCATAGATACATCGTCTGGCACTTCAATATATAAATTCTGCAGAAGATCCTTCTTAATCTCTTCCATATATGAAGCTAAGATCTCCGACTTGGTCATTACCCCTTTCTTCATTTGAAGCTTTCTAGAAATTTGTTTGAAGGGGGGGCTAGTATCATCTTGTCGAGCCGCTGCCTCTCGCATCAATGCATAATTATTAATAGCTGTATTAATGCTATCAATGGTCTGCTGACCCGGGATTTTCCCTTCTTTGTCCTTTTGGACCATCTTGTTTCAGAACTTTGTATAAAAAGTCCTTTCTAAACATGGGAACTCTGCTGTAGTATCAACTTCCACGGACCATTTCATTATCCATGGTATAGAAAATTCAATGAAACAAATACATGGTTGACATTTCCTCAAAGAAAATATTTTCTTTTTGTAACTCCATCAGTTTTGGAGAAACATCAGCCCATTGAGTATAAAGACTCTTGTAAGAATCTGGTAAAATATTAATTGTTGGACCATATAATGTCCACCATTTACAAAACCATACAGGAATAGTTTGAGTAAATACTTGGCTACAAATTTTTATAAACTAAGAATGTTTCCTGTGATCATTTTCGTATAAAAGAGTTTTATTAAAACTATCCATATAGTCTCAATAATTATATTTTACTGAGACACTATTATCTGGATGGGTACATGATTTTTCATGAAAAGTATTTAAACCCCAATCTTCCGGAGCCAAAAATTTTTTGATAATAATTTTTGAAAAATTAAATACAATTATACTATAGTAGAATAAAAGTGCTGGAATTCAGCTGATTCAGTATCTGAGAGTATTATCTCGTAGTGTCTCCTGTATTTATTAGTAGGAGCAACATATAATGTTATATGAAAATACCTTGTCATCAGTTTCCATGGATCATTTTTTCATTTCAGATTTGATTGTTCAAGAAGAAGTATAACTTCTCTTTTTCTTTTAATTCATATACCTCAGTGTTTTCATTACTGTCATCTGTCAGTACTGAGGAGTAGGATGGGGGCATATTATGCTCCTTTTCTTTTTTGGATTTCATAAAATGCATAAATTCTTTGTACATAGGATGATCTTTATTAAGATCAGATGTTCCTGTAATGTTGGAAGCTATTAGCTTCTGATTTCTTATCTGGGAGAGATTATTACCTCCGCCTCATCCTTGTCCACGACCCCTACCTTTATTAGAGGCAGTTGAGTAGGTCGGTCTGACCCCTGGTATCATCCTGAAACAAGTTAAAGAAGAGTTATTAACTCAAATGTTCCCTTGTAAGAAAATCAGAAAGACTATTAGTCGATCCTTTCAAATATTGAATTTCAAAATCAAATGGGGATAATATTGCCTGGCATCTTGCAAACATTTGTTTAGAAACATCATGTTTAGTATCTTTATTAAAGATAAATTTTGCATCTTGACAATCAGTTCTTATAAAGAACTTTTGATTATATAAATTACCTTGAAATTTAATTACATTTTTTATTATAGCAAGAATTTCCTTGGCCACAACAGCGTAATTCTTTTGACTATTAGTCCATTTACCAGAGTAGAACTGAACAATATATTGTTGTTTCTTATCTTCTGAGGGATGTTGTATTAAGCTCCCTCCATAGCCAATATCTGAAGCATCAGTCTGAACTATTTTAGTCCAATTCGGATTAGCTAAAGTAAGGCATGGCAAGTTATTAACTTTAGCCTTAATATTCTTGACCGCTTGAGTATTATTATTGGTCCAAGCTGCAGGATTCTTCTTTAGCCTGTCATATAAGATCGCAGTATCTTTCACCGAATCTTTGATAAAAGGAGAAATATAATTCAAACTTCCTAAAATTCTTTGAAGTTGAGTTTTGTCAGTAATAATATCAGGAAATTTTGACGCAAACTGAATACTTCGATTAATAGGAATAATTTTCCCTTTTTCAATGAAATGTCCTAAAAATCGGACTTTGATTTGAAACAAAACATTTTTGGTTTAGATATGACCAAACCATTTTGAATAATAATTTTCTTGAATAAATCAAGATGTTTAAAATGAGTTTCGATTGTTTTTTAATACACCAGTATATCATCAATATACACAATTATAAAATTGTTGTAAGGAATGAAAATATCATTCATAATTTTCTGAAATTCTAAAGGAGCATTTTTTAATCCAAAGGGCATTACATTCCATTCAAATTACCCTACTGGTACATTGAAAGCAGTTTTATATCTCAATAATCAGATTTTAAATCAAATTTAAAAAATATAATTGATTCATGGAGTCTATCCAATAAATCTTTTTTTATTAGGAATTGGATAGCGAATTCATTTTAAAACCTTATTAAGGGGCTTGTAATTGATTACAAGTCTGGGGATTCCTCGTTCTTGTTCTGCATATTTGTTAACATAAAAAGCAGTAAAAGTCCATGGAGATTTTGAAGGTCTTATTAAACCTTTATTTAAAAGAGCTTGAATTTTATTTTTGTATAGTTGCAAATATTCGGAATTCATTTGACAAGGCCTAGCCTTAGTAGGGATATTATCTTCTACAAAATCTTCTTCATATGACAAATTTATCACATGTTTTTTTCTTTCCCCAAAAATGTTAGGATGATCACCACATATTTGTAAAGTGAACTGGTTTTGCAAAACCTTAATTTTTTTCTTTAATTTAGGAGTTTGTAGAGTATTTTCTATTGACAAATAGTTTATTTCACTTTTATAAAATCTGCTTGTCTAATTTTTGACAAAATTCTATCTTTAATTTGATTCAAATATTTATCAAAAGGTTGAGTTATAAACTCTAACTGAATTCTTTTATTGTCATATGTTCCCGTGATACCAGTTGTATCCCATTTAGTAATAGGGAAAATATGCATAAAGAAAGGTACGCCTAAGATAATTTCATCTGAAATATCTTTTACCAAAACAACGATCTCAGGAATACAAATTTTGTTATTACAAATATATGTTTTAGGCAATTTGAAATTTAATTTTTATTTTACTTCCGCTAGCATTACGGAGACTGTGAGTAGTTTTATGAAAATATCTGAAAGGTATTAATCCCTCCTTTATACAATTCAAATCTGCTCCGCTATCAACTACGACAGTAAATTCTTTTTTGAAATTATAATCAATTAAAAGAGTAATTTTTGTATAAAACTTTTGAGAAGTTATTAACTCCAAAGCTTGAAGAAATTCTTCTTTATCCTTATCTTTTAAGGATCCCTAAAACAATTCCTTTGTTTTCAAGGTTTCAGCTTCATCAATAAGGTCTTCTAGCTGGTTTTGAAAATTCGTATTTAGATCTTGACTTCTACCTTCATCTATATGAGACATTTTCAAACTCAAGATCCTTTCATCCATGACCTTATTATTCTGTTTGAGATGTTCAATCTCAATTTTAAGGTTATTAACCTCTTTGATCAAATCTTGTAGAGTAGTTGGAGTATACTCCAATTGATGTCTATCTCTTAACATATTTTTAACTTCTACCATAGAATAGGTTCCTCCTCGGATATCTTGGGTTCGAGTTCCTTTATCCGAACCTTCCATTTTATCTATGATTTATGACCTGATTTCAGGGTCGTTGATGACCTTCAGAAGTTCTATCAACTTATCATCTTTAAGAACTTTAATATTAAGGTCTTTGAACTGAGAATAAATTCCAAAAAATTCATTAGTTTCTTTGTCTTCACAAGGTTGGCCTGATTGACAAGGAAGACCATCATTTTTTGAAGAAGATGGGATATAATCTTCATCTTGTGGAACTTTAAATTTCCTAGGAGCTCTAAGTTCTTCATCTGTATAAGAATCTTCAAACTCACTTTGTACAGGACTATTTTCTGGAGATGAATTTAAAAAAATCTTGCATAAAAAATCTTTTATCTTATCATCTCTATCCAGGAGTTTTATCTTCTCCTTCATTTTGCAATCTTTTGCATAATGTCCAACCCTACCACATCTGTAGCAAGTATTCGGCTTATCAGAGGATTTAACTATCTCTTTTCTTTTATCAAAGGCTTTTTTCTTTTTAGCCTTTTTTTCCTGACGCTTACAATACTTATCAAGATTAAATTTCCCTTTTGGGGAATGCTTCTTCCTCTTGGGATCTTTAGATTTCTTGTGGGTTTCTTTTGGAATATCCATTTCAAATTGTTCACAAAAATCACCCACCTGTCGTCTTTCTGTGAGGCTTTGCCTTTTGATCTATTGATTCAGCTTGATCTCATTACACAAGGATAAACCTTTTTGGGTGCAGATATTAACTAATTTCTCATATGAGAAATTATCATAAGCAATAATATTTGTTCCTACCCTTAGAGCTTTTTTAACTCTCTCGGTAAAGAGTACTGGTAATCCATCTATAAATTCATACTTCCAATGAGAACTATTACACTCAGGCAATTTCATAATCCTAGATAAAAAGGTGTTTTTATACCACCTAAATGATGAGAGTGTTTTACATCTCAAATTCTGAAGTAGGGTCCTAATAGTTTCACTATCATCTAACCATCTACCTGAAAAATGTTCTATGATATTAACAATAAGGGTATACCGCATTTTCGGATACCACTCCAGCTTCATTCTTAATGTTAACGAGAATGGTACCTCTTTATTCTCTCGTGAGATAATTATCCCACCATCTTAATTGTCCTGTAAAACCAACTATAATCATTTCTGTAATGTTCTTATCAATATTATGACATTACTTACAGATAGTACTGTACATCATCATCCTATGAACCAGAGTATAGATCTGTCTTTCAGTGAAACCATCTATATTCCATTCATAGATATGCTTCCCATTATAACTATTAGTTATAACATACTCTTGTTCTTCTATGAGAACATCTTGTGGGGTAGGCCTAGGATAATAATACTGCCTTTGGACAAGCTTGCCAGCAAATTTCTCGGACATCTTATTAACTATATTCGAAGTCTCCTCCTTATGAGGATTACGATCTTGGGTCAAAGGAGTGAGCTTCAGATCTTTAAACTTAGCTTCTATGACCTTTTCCAATTCAGAAATATTTTTCAATTTAAAATTTTTTACCTTAGGGGGAGGTTGGATACTAGGCGTAGCAATTTTTACTTCCGGGTCCTTTACCTTGCTAAATCTAATATCCAGCAAGTTTTTTTGAACCCTATCAATCTTCTCATGAAGAGAGATGATGTGCTCACCTAATACACTCATATAAACATTCACATAATTCTGTTGTTTAAGCATAGTGTCACGACCCAAAATTTGGACCGTGATGGCACCTATCCAACCCTCCGTGATAGGTAAGCCAAGGACACAATCTCAAATACAATATCGCAAATGCATAGAAGCGGAAGAAATAAGAGCAATTTAAAACCCATATAATCTCCCAAAGTGGATTAATAGAGTATTGTAGTCGAAATATAGATAATCCCAGATCTGGTAGTCACTAATACAAACCTCTAAATACTGAAATCAAAGAAAGGTCTGAGTATCTTAAAATGCGGAAAAATGCATAAAGATAAGAGTGGAGGAGATTTCAGTAGTCTCTGAAATCAATAGCAGCTACCTCGAATCTCCAAAGGTGCTAACACAGAGGAAGCCACAGGAATCAATGCCCAGAGACTGTCGGATCGGTACCTGCACGGAGGGTGCAAAAAAAGCAAGGGTGAGTACGGAACCACGTGTACTCAGCAAGCATCGTCGACCGACCCTAATTCAAAGTGGTGACGAGTGACACTACGTCAAACCTCTAAAACTACCATACAACCTGCACTCAGAAAGACACCCTAACCCCACATAATAATCAAGTCTATTAGTCATAAGGATATCGTAACACAGTCCCAGAATTCTTTAATACAGTGAGATTAAGAAACAAATATTCAAGTACTCATTAACTAGTACAAAATCAACATTTACACCTTACTCAATCTGAACAAGAAAAGGATGAATGCAATGCAATGCATATGCTGTGTACACACCTACCGAGCAATGGCTTCAAAGTCAGGACCCATGGGGGACTCACAAGGTCCATGTACTGTGCAGGCGTGCACTCCGATCCCAATAAATATATTGTGCAGGCGTGCACTCCGATCCCAATAAATATATAATAATGTGCAGGCGTGCACTCCGACCCCATATGAAATGCAATGCATGATGTGCAGGCGTGCGACTCCGATCCCAAATCAACAATACAAATTAAGCAAAGCACTTCATGTCTTATGCCTGATAGATATCAATTCCAAAATCAACTCAACTTATCCAATGGGAGTATTTTCATTAGCTAACATTTTCAACAATTTATTTACAATAGCAAATCTACTCAATCATGCTAGCAAATATGGAAAAATTGTTCAAACAAACAATTAACTGATTTTAATCCCTCAAATAACACCGGTACCCGCATAGATGCTCGTCACTTCATCTATACGGGACCCCCCATTCTCATTACTCCCATTACACATAACTAACACATAAACACTTCAAAAAAAAGTCTAAGAAAGTCTCAACTTGCCTTAAAGAAGACCCGCGAAGTAAATCCAAAACCGGAAGGATCAGATGGAAGCTTTACCCTTTTGAATCGCCTCCGAACAAGCCCAATCTATTCAAATATAATTTTTTTTACTCGTAAGTAAAAGAGTCCAAGTTTATAATCAAGTTCAACCTTAAATTCTAAATTTCAAGCTTAGGGCTAAGTCTCTAAATATCATAATAAATCTAACGATGTTCATATAATATGATACCCCTAATATTCCATTTCACATACTAATGTATTAAAACTTCAATCCTAATACGGTCACTAGAAGAAAATCTAAAATCGTTTTCAAATTTCATGCGACCGTACATTAAAACAACAAAACCAGTACTAACCACGAACAAGGAATACAACAGTTTATAAGCCTAATGTAATTGACCCATTATAAGGCTAGCCATAATTCTCCAATCATTACCCATTATTACACTAATCATTACCAAATGATTGACTAGTCATTAAATTCCTAGTCATAAACCCATAACAACGCAATCATTGGCCATTATTTGATTTTCTTTTTACCCATTCTGTACATCGGTCTTAAGACCAAGTTGCAGCAGCCAATTCCATTTCAATTCCTATAATTATAAATCAAAAGCACACCTAAATATTTGATCTAATAATTATGCTATTTGGTCCTTCCCAAAAAAAAAACAAGCTTAACAGTAGATGAAGCAATACAGTACATAGGTAGTACCAATTGAACAAAATAATCAACATGCCCTACTGAAATTACTTTAAGTAATTAGGATGTTCATCAAAATTAAATAAAACCATCACTATTGAACCTGAAACCGTCTTCGACTTTTGCCTCCACTGTGCGTCCCTTTTTTTTTTTTTTTCTTTTCTCACAAGTGCAGAGAATAAACTATTACTCCTGATTTATTTACACCCTAATCTTGTACACAACCAATAGAGGAGTAGTGGGTGTGGCCCACTTCTAATTTTTTTAACAAAGAAAAGAAATAGTTCTATTAATCACTAAATAAATTAATTATCTAAATTACCCGTCATTTAAATCTAGTGCTCAAAACGACCTAAGGGGTCGTTACATTATCCCCCACTAAAACAAATGTTCGTCCTCGAACATAACAAGAAAGAAAGTACTTGGGCTATCGAAAAGATGAGGATATCTACTCTGCATGTCGGACTCGACCTCCTAAGTGGATTCCGCCACAGGACGATGCCTCCACTGCACCTTTACAGAGGCTATCTCCTTGGATCTCAACCTTCTAACTTGCCTATCCAGAATAGCTATAGGCTCCTCCTCAAATGCTAAATTTTGGTCTAACTGCACTGAGTCCCACCGAATCACATGTGAATCATCTGGATGGTACCTTTTTAACATAGAAACATGGAAAACTGGATGCACGGCTGAAAGACCCGGTGGTAAAGCCAACTCATAAGCCACTGGCCCAATGCGCTGAAGAATCTCAAAAGGGCCAATGAACCTCGGACTGAGCTTTCCTTTCTTCCCAAACCTCATCACACCCTTCATGGGTGATACCTTCAACAAGACCCGCTCACCCTGCATGAACTCCAAGTCACGGACCTTCCTGTCAGCATAACTCTTTTGTCTACTCTGAGCAGCCAAGAGCCTATCTTGGATCAATCTCACTCGGTCCATCGAGTCCCTCAACAAATCGGTACCCCAAGGTCTAACCTCAAAAGAGTCGAACCACCCAACTGGGGACCTACACCTTCTTCCATACAATGCCTCGAATGGAGCCATCTGAATACTGGAATGGTAGCTATTATTATAGGAGAACTCTACCAAGGGTAAAAACTGATCCCAGTGACCCCCAAAATCCATCACACAAGCTCGCAACATGTCCTCCGACACCTGAATAGTTCGCTCCGACTGACCATCTGTCTGTGGATGAAATGCTGTACTCATATCCAATCGAGTACCCAACTCCCGCTGCAAAGTACTCCAAAAGTTCGAAGTGAACTGGGTACCTCTATCTGAAATAATGGAAACGGGCACGCCATGTAATCGAACTATCTCACGAATGTAGATTTTGGCTAATTTCTCTGCATTATAGTTCATCTTCACAGGCACAAAATGGGCTGATTTGGTCAATCTATCCACAATTACCCAAACAGAATCAAACTTCCCCAAGGTCTGAGGTAACCCAACTACGAAATCCATAGTAATACGCTCCCATTTCCACTAGGGAATGGGCATCCTCTGAAGCAAACCACCTGGTCTCCGGTGCTCATATTTCACCTGCTGGCAATTCAGACACTTAGCCACAAACTCTATAATATCCCTCTTCATCCCACACCACCAATAATGTTGTTTTAGGTCATGATACATCTTTGCTGCGCCCGGATGGATGGAATACCGCGAAGAATGGGCCTCCTCCATAATAGATCTAGTCAAATCACCCACTCTAGGAACACATATCCGCCCTTTTATCCTCAAAACACCCTCCTGGTCCAAAATCGCCTCCTTAGCCTCACCTCGCATCACCTTATCTCTGATAATACACAACTTTTCATCCTCAAATTGACGATCTCGAATCTTCTCTATCAACAAGGACCTCGCCTCTACACTTGCAAGTACTCTACCAGACTCGGAGATATCCAGACGCACAAAACTGTTAGCCAACCGCTGGACCTCCCTAGCTAATGGTCGCTCCTCTACACTCAATAATGCAAGACTACCCATACTAACTGCCTTTCTACTCAAGGCATCCGCCACTACATTGGCCTTGCCCGGATGATATAGGATAGTCATATCATAATCTTTCAACAACTCCAACCACCTACGTTGTCTCAAATTCAACTCCTTTTGCTTGAAGATATATTGAAGGCTGCGATGATCGGTGTACACCTCACAATGAACCCCATACAAATAGTGCCGCCACAACTTCAGTACGAATACAATTGCTGCTAACTCTAAATCATGGGTAGGGTAATTTCTCTCATGCGGTTTCAACTGTCTCGAAGCATACGCTATCACTTTATTTTTCTGCATCAACACACCACCCAAACCAATACCAGAAGCATCACAAAACACGGTAAAGCCCTCACCTTCCACAGGTAGAGTCAAGATAGGAGCTGAAGTCAGCAGAGTCTTGAGCTTTTGAAAGCTCTCCTCACACTTATCAGACCACTGAAAAAACACATTCTTCTGAGTCAATCGAGTCATAGGAGCTGCAATGGAAGAGAAACCCTGCACAAATCGCCTGTAATAGCCTGCCAACCCAAGAAAACTCCGAATATCTGAAGGTGAAGTAGGACGTGACCAATTCCGAACTGCCTCAACTTTGGCCGGATCGACCATAATACCATCCTTGGACACCATATGTCCCAAGAATGCCACCGAACTAAGCCAAAATTCACACTTTGAAAACTTGGCATATAACTTCTCATCCCTCAACCTCTGGAGTACGATCCTCAAATGCTTCACATGATCCGCCTCGCTCCTAGAATACACCAAAATGTCATCGATGAACACAATAACAAATGAATCCAGAAAGGGTCGAAATACATTATTCATCAACTCCATGAACGCTGCAGGGGCATTAGTCAACCCAAAGGACATAACTAAGAACTCATAGTGACCATATCTAGTCCGAAAAGCTGTCTTAGGAATGTCTGAAGCCCGAATCTTCAACTGATGATACCCTGACCTCAAGTCAATCTTCGAGAACACTGAAGCACCCTGAAGCTGGTCAAAAAGGTCATCAATGCGTGGTAGAGGATACTTATTCTTGATTGTCACCTTGTTCAACTGTCGATAATCAATGCACATCCTCATAGACCCATCTTTCGTCTTCACAAACAACACCGGAGCACCCCAAGGTGATACACTAGGTCGAATAAACCCCTTACTTAACAAATCCTGAAGCTGGTCTTTCAATTCTTTTAACTCCGCCGGTGCCATTCTATAAGGAGGAATTGAAATGGGTTTAGTGCCTGGCTCCAAATCAATACCAAAATCGATGTCTCTATCAGGAGGAACACCCGAAAGATCGGTAGGAAATACATCCATGAACTCTTTAACTACCCTTACTGACTCCAAAGAAGGTGTCTCAGTACTAGTATCACGAACATAAGCCAAATATGATAGACACCCTTTCTCAACTAACCGCTGGGCCTGAATAAATGAAATCACTTTCTTAGGATACGAACTCTGAACACCTTTCCACTCCAACCTCGGATGATCAGGCATAGCCAAAGTAACTGTTTTAGCATGATAATCTAAGATAGCATGATAGGTAGAAAGCCAATCCATGCCCAAAATCACATCAAAATCAACCATATCAAGGATAATTAAATCTACCCAGGTATCACACCCCAAAATAGAAACAACACAGGATCGGTACACCCGATCCACCACTAAGGAATCACCTACTGGGGTAGAAACACGAATAGGAACAGCTATAGACTCACATATCATAGCAAGGCTGGAAGCAAAGTATGCAGACACATAGGAGAAGGTAGAACCGGGATCAAATAACACTGAAGCAGGTTGGTGGCAAACTGAGACGATACCTGTAATGACTGCATCAGAAGACTCTGCCTCAGGCTTCCCTGGGAAAGCATAACAATGAGCTCTATCATTTATCACCTGGGTCGCTCCTCTACCACCTCCCCTACCAGCTGGTGGTGCACCTCTACCTCCCTGAGATCTGCCCTGACCCCTAGCCGGAGAAGCTGTTCCTCTAGCAAGGGCCTGATGACCGTGTTATGGACCCCTCTGTCTGTACACTGGACAATCCCTCCGAAGATGATCCGGACTACCACACTCATAACAGGACTTGGGAGCCATCAACTGATGAGAGTGACCTGAATACCCAGTATGACCACCACGATCAGAAAACCGCTGAGATGAACCATATGAAGCCTGTCCCGAACTATAAGAACCCCGACCTGAATGTCCATTATCTGATGCCTGCATCGCTGCCTGGACAGGTCTACCCTGCTGAGGGCGAAAATCTCGTCTGAACGAACCCTTACCTCCAGATGAGGTACTACTGAATCGACCAGAAGTGCGGAACCTCTTGTCCCTCAGATCCCCATACTCCTCACGGTGCATCAACTCAAACTCCTTTGCTGACTCAACTACCCTCTGAAGAGAAGCCCCAGACTGGGCTACAGCGAACACGGCCTCTTTAATCCTGAAGGTCAAACCCCGCATAAACCTCCTAATCATCTCAGCCTCATCTGGCAAGATCACCATAGCATAACGGGACAAGGCATAAAATCGAATCTCATACTCAGCCACAGAAATACCCTCCTATGTCAAATGCTCAAATTGGCGTCTACGTTCCTCCCTCAAGCTACGAGGGACGAATCTGTCAAGAAAAGCCTGGCTTCATAATATGAACGGGTTTTGTATGACTCACCCGGGAAGTATAACCCCCTTAGTAAATACCTTTGGAATATCTCCCAAGGTTTATCTTTTCAATTTAATTCTGAATTTTCGACAAGAAATATCATTTCTTGTTTTGGCACTGTCTCATAGGATTTGATATCATCATTGGCCTCTTTTGTTACCGAAGTAAAAGTATTATTTTGCTTTTGGCTTTCTAAATATACCTGCATATCTGGAATATCTTCCAGGTGTATAACTTTTGATGATGAGGACTCGCCTGTTTGAGAAATCTTCTCATTGATTAATGTCTTTCTTCCCAATTGTATAACTGGGGAATTCGATGAGGAACCGTATGATGATCCCTGACTGTATGACCGGGAAGAGGATGATCTTCCTCTGCCTAGTCCTCTACCTCTAGTCCAAGGATGATCCATCCTGTAAATATTCACGGGATAAGAAGTTCGGCAAAGAATTATTAATTCTCTTTTTATACTGGATTTCAAAATCAAATGGGGCTAATTGAGTCTGCCACCTCGCAAATATTATTTTAGAGGCATCATGTTTAAAATCTTTGTCAAACATATATTTGACTGATTGAGCATCAGTTTTTATTAAAATCTTTTGATTATATAAAT
Organism: Capsicum rhomboideum; assembly: GCA_031232105.1. Classification (NCBI taxonomy): domain Eukaryota; kingdom Viridiplantae; phylum Streptophyta; class Magnoliopsida; order Solanales; family Solanaceae; genus Capsicum; species Capsicum rhomboideum. Next base: position 159,536,672 of record CP124714.1, read on the forward strand.
TATCTTGAAATTTTAAAACGCATTTGACAATAGTCAGTATTTCATGAGCCACAATAGCATATTTCTTTTGGGCTTCAGTCCTTTTTCCTGAGTGAAAATGAATTAAATATTCACAATTATCATTGAGATTTATTTGTTTTAATATCCCACCATAACCAATATTAGACGCATCCTTCTCAATAATCTTTTTCCAAGCTGAATTGGCAAGAGTCAAACAAGGTAGAACCTTAACTCGTTTTTTAATATTTTGCACAATAGCCGTATACTTATTATTCCACGGCTCCTTATAATTCTTCTTTAGCCTGTCATATAACGGAGCTAAATCACGAGACAAATTTTTATAAAATGGGAAAATATAATTTAAACTTCCCAAAAAATTTTGTAACTGAGTCCTGTCAGTAATAACATCAGGAAATTTATCAGCAAAATTAATAGCTCACTAAATAGGAGTTATTTTTCCTTGACAAATATTATGTCCTAGAAAACGTACATCAATTTGAAATAAATTCATTTTAGGTTTAGATATCACCAAACCATTTTGAATGACAATCTTTTTAAAGATGTCTAAATGCTTAATATGCATTTCTAAAGTTTTCGAAAATACGAGAATGTCATCAATATAGACAATTATAAAATTCATATAAGGATTAAAAATATCATTCATTGTTTTCTGAAATTTAGATGGGGCATTTTTTAGACCGAATGACATGACATTCCATTCATATTGCCCAAAAGAAACATTAAAAGCAGTTCTATGAGTGTGCTCTTTTAAAATCTTTATTTTCCAATAACCTGATTTTAAATTAAATTTGGAAAAGATATTGACATCATATAATCTTGACAATAAATCTTTCTTTTTTGGAATCGGATACCAAATCCATTTCAAAAGCTTATTAAGAGGTTTATAATTAATGACCAATCTGGGCATACCTCTTTCCTTTTCAGCATCGTTATTAACATAAAATGCAGTGCATGACCAAGGAGACTTGAACGGTTTTATCAAACTTTTTTGTAATAAATTATCAATTTCTTTTTTGCAAACTTCAACCAGTACAGTATTTATCTGACATGGTCTTGATTTTGTAGGAATATTTTCCTCAGAAAATCCTTCTTCGTATGAAAGAGTAACTATGTGCTTTTTTCTGTTTAAAAAAGCACTGGGGTGATCAACACAAATATCAACAAGCATCTATTCGAAAATTAATGTAATTTTTTTCTGTATCTTAGCAGATTTCATTGTATCACAAATGTTCATGCTAAATAATTCTAATTGCAGAGAATCAACATGCTTTTGTTTCATATCAATTAGAACATTTATATCTCTAGTTACAGGTTCTGTAACAAAAGTATAACTTATTTCCTTGTTATTAAAAGTAGCTTTAAAACCCTTAGCATCAATATGTGTATAAGGATAAATAGCATTAATGAACGAAGTCCCAAGTATAATTGGAGGGTATAACTGATTTTTAATCAGAAAAAAAGAAATGCGGGATGCAGACTTTATTCTGACAAATATGTGTTTTAGGTAATTTATACTTTATATCTAAAGCATGACTTGATGCAGATCTAACCATATGCGTTGTTTTTTAAAAATATTTTGTTGGTATTAACCCTTCTTGAATGCAGCTAACATCTGTTCCACTATCAATCATGTCAACATTATTAACATAAAAATTGTTATCAATCAAAATAATACATTTAACGTATCATTTATGAGCAGTAATTATTTGCACCATTCCCAAAAACATATCATGTTTAGGATCTAAATAAATTTGTTTGGAAATTTCGATTTCATCATTTTCCAAAATATCTTTCTTTTTATCAATAGATGACTCAACCAAAGAATTATTTTTCTCTATCTGAGTAATCCTATGATCACAAATCATTTGGTTTTGTTTAAGAGATTTAATCTCTCTCTTTCAAATTCTCAATTTCAATTTTTAAATCATCCAGAGAGGTATCTCTCGCTGGTGAGTGTTTTTCAAGAAGTCTTCTATTGACTTCTGATAATGAATATGGAGTTGAATATATTTGATTGATTGCAAAATATTTCAAAACTTACAAGGAAGGTTGCAATTACATTTCACTAATTTCATAAAGTTAAATTGAAAAATGAAAATTCAATAGATTAATTGTAAATTCTACAAAGTTTTCATCATTTTTTCCAATGCACCCATATTAACATTAACGGAAATCGGCTGAGGATTGTCAAAATCAATGGCACCAAAGCCATGCATTGGACTTGATTGTGCTGAATTCTTTCTTGAAGTCATTATTTCTTCAAGATCTTCTTTGTCTTCTGGTTCCACGAACATTCCTTGATTTTTTTGTTCCGCTCTAATTCAGTCTCTAAGGCAAACTAGAACATTCATGGCATTGCCTCCCAATGAGTATCGGTTGTCTCCAATCTACTGTCGTCCTTGACTAAAAGCGCTCTCTGATGCAACGGTTGACATTGGAACATTCAATATATCTCTATCTAACTTTCAAAGTACAGGATATTGTCTTTCATTGTTCTTCCGCCATTCCAGCGTGTTGATTCTTCCTCTAGGATCCTCTGTAGGCTGTCTAAGATAATACTTAAGCTCTTTCCGGCTTACGGTTCTTTGCGATAAAGGCTGCAATCTATTCTAAACAGATAGATCAGAAACACAATAAACATGCATATTATGTGTCTGTCTTTTATAAGATGATGGTTCCTCAGAAGGATGATGAGCGGGAGTCGGAGTAATATATGACAGTAAAGCATTGTCAAGTAAATCGGCATAATGATTATATAATGTGTTCATTTAACAATTTGCATCAGACATAGTCGTAAACAAGGAAGGTTCTTCTTTAGGTTTTACTTCCATAGCAGTATAAATAAGAGAAGCAAATTCGGACATAGTATTATATTTCATACATGGATTTATTAAAGCATCAACCAATTAAATAGGGGGAAGCGGATAAAAATATTTTTTAAATTTATCAATCATTGCATCAATAGCATCTTTATAACCTGGTTTAGACTTATATTCGCTAAGCAATAAAGAAATGTTGCCTAAATAAGCTAAAATATTACAAACAGTAGGATAATAAACACTCAAAAATTCAACCGTAGCTAGATTAAAAAATTTCAAAAACTAACAACATCATCAATTTTAGCCCAATATGATTTTTGTAACATACTATCGGAAAAAGAACTAGCAAATTGATTAAAAGTCATTGTAATAGGAACTTTATAAATATTGCAAGTATTTAATAAATCATATGTAGAATTCCATCTAACATCAATTTCTTCAGACATTAATCTTGGTCTAAGTCCATTTTCTTTTAAATTCTACAAGTCTAATTTTTCTATTATTTTCTTGAATAAAGCCAACTGCAAGTTTAACTTTTTCAATAGCAGCATCAAAAAAAGCAAGACCATCTTTTACAATTACATTATATAAATGACAAGCACACTTAACATGAAATATTTCGGGTAACGATGGAGAAAGTTTAATTTTTAAATAGTCAATAGCAGTATTGTTATTAGATGCATTATCAAAAGTTATACATAAAACTTTACTGTTAATACTATAATATCTTGCGACTTTTGTAATAGATTCAGAAATAAATTTCACAGTGTGTCTACGGTCTTCATCATACAAAAATGCTAAAATACGTTTTTGCATAACATAATTACTATCTATTCAATGACAAGTAATTGTTAAATAATCATTTTTATTAACAACACGATCAAGATCAGAAGTTAAAACAACTCTACATGGAAGATTTTTTAATAATGCAGATAAATAGTAAACATATTGTGCATGAAGTCTAAAAATATCGGACCGATAAGTACTTCTAGGACTACCCTAAAACATAAGATTATAAATTGCCTGAATATAATGAATAAAAGCTTCAGAAGAAGAAAAAGAGAAAGGCAAACAACCCACAACTATCATTTTTGCTAATTCTTCACGATCCTTCATTTTATTATAATCCTTAAATAATTTACAGGTTTTTGGGTTCAATTTAGTTTGTGTTGGCCCCCCAACAGTTCCACCATATTTTACCTCTGCTAGTTCTTTTTTGTGATTACTTTGCAAATGTCTCGTCAACTGACCCGTCCCTTTATTATCCCCGATCTTACGCTCATATAATTTCTGACAGATATTGCATTGAACCTTAGTAGTTTCTTCTATTTGAGTATAAAAATTCCATACAATACTAGTTTTTTTATGAGATCTTACAGGGGGCCGGGGAGGAAGATTAACCGATTCAGATTGAACATTAACATTACGGGATTCGGGTGTAACATCAACATCATCATCATTTTAATCTACATCAATAGGGTCTACTTCATTTTTTTCTTCTATACCATAATTTTGTTGGGTCTATAAATAATTCATATCGTGAGCACCTACACCTACTTCATTCTCAAAGGGTTCGCTAATTGGTAACGGAGGCACACGAGTATATCGAGTATTTGAACTACCTCTAACGAAATTGGAACCAATTTGTTTCTTACTATCACTAAAACTTTCGGGATAAAAATTTCTAACACTTTTATCGACTTTCCTTAATTTATCCATATTACAAATTAAACTAACAAATATTCAAAAAAAAAACAAAAAAAAACAAATAAATATTCAACAAATAATACACTAATTAAAAATTAAAAATAAGAGATGGAAGGATAATACCAAATTACCGAAGTATTCAAAAGTTGATCAATTGAGTACTTTTGGAAACTCTCACTTGATATTTTTAACTGTAAAATAATATAATATAATGAGCACTTTATGAGATAATTAGAATAATTGAGAGAATGAGATTGTAAGTTGTGGGAAAATAATTTTTGAAATGACACCTATTTATAGAAAAAATTTTGAAACTTAAATATTTATTTTTTTTAAAAAAAAAAAGCCATAAAGGTTGTTTTGGCCGTTGGGCAAATGGTATTATAGCCGTTGGGCTTCCAACGGTCCAAAATTAGCCTTTGGCAGGCGGCCCAATGGCTACATTTAAAAAAAAATTATGTTGTCAAGTCAGTCCAGTCTGGTGCATCGATGGGCCTAATCCAGTCTTCCAACTGGGCCAGTCTACTGGGCTACCTACAGTGTCCAGCCCAGCCCCCTATCCAACCCCCAAATCCGTTAATCTTACTGGTTTCGGGTCGAGTCGGGTCTGGTCTCCTTCTGAGTTGGTCTAACCGGATCGAAACTGGGCCGACCCTGCCCATTTGATAGGTTTAGAAGAATATCACAATCTTTACTCGTCACTATTCCTAGCACACTAACTAGAGAGCCACATTCCAATGCACCTCCTCCGATTGTTACATGCGTTGAGACAAAATATGCACATTGTATGACTATTTTGATAGGGTGAAGCAAAGACATATGAGTTGACCCACTAATCAACGATATATCTTCGGATTGGCTACATTAATCAATCGGCTAGTGCAAACCATTGATTATGTTCCAAAGGAATGCTGACAGGCTTGGATTCTGATAGTTCAATCTCATAAATTATATCCAAGGTATATTTTTATTGACACAAAAAGATCTTGGTGGGACCCCTTGCAACCTCAACTCCAAATAAATCCTTCAAAGCACTCAAATCTTTTATGTGAAAACAATTGCATAGATAGTCTTTGTACCGTACAATAGCACCATGCTCATTTAATCAACTCATCCACATAAACAAGGACATTAGCTTGCATATTTGTTCATTAAGTTGAAAAGAGAATAATCGAAATACGAATGTTTAAATCCATACTTATTTAGGGAGGTTGACAATGACAAACCAACAATGTGGTTCTTATTTCTATCCTATAAGGATTTCTCGAATCTACACACCTCTACTAGAATGGAAATCCCAAAATTCTAGTGATAGCTTCATATATACTTTTCTTCGAGATCTTCGTTCAAGAAGGCATTATGAGCATCCATAAGACCTCTCTTAATGGGAGCCTCTTTCATCACACCTCTCTGGATGCCCCACACTGTCTAGTCCAAGGATGTAGACAATCTATCTGAGATTCCAACATCGAAGGTCCAGCTCGGATATCACGCTAAATTGATCTTGGGCGTAAGTCAATCCTAAAAATCAATTCAAGGGGGAGGATCGCCTAAGCCATATTACGAACCCTTAGAACGCATTCATCACCGATGTGGAGTCTTCTTAGGTTCCATCAACATGTTTTATTAAAATTTACCCTTTTTATGAATTTTTTTGTACTTTGTAGGGGAGATGATTTTGACAATATAATTGCTATTGTAAGATTGTCTCACTATACTTATAAGTGAAAGAGTTGGCTTGGTTTTTGTGGGGTCAAACCCATGTGAAAGAAAATTTCATGTGTCAATTTACTTGGCTAGAAAATGAACTTGGAGGGCAAGCAAAACTTTGTGAAGGACAAATTTCTATTTATTTTTTCTTTTCTTATTTTGTGCTTGGACCCCAAGTTTGGCTATCTATAAGAGGATGGACATTCTTCAATGTTGAAACCATCCAAAATCATAAGAAAATATATTATAAGAGTAGAGAGTAGAGAGAACACTTCTCTTAGGTGTATTTGAGATCTCACCCCTTTCTTTGTTAATAATATAATTTCGGTTGTTCTCTAATGGATATAAGATCATTCTGATCTGAACCACGTTAAATCTTGTGTCTTTCTCTTATTCTTTATTTCACATTTTTGCTAACAATTGGTATCAGAGCCAATGTGTTGTCTGAGTATGCTCTGTGGTTGCAACACAGTCTGAACTTCCACATCAAAAAAGAATTACTTTGGTTTTTTATATTTTCAAAATACTATCCATAGTAAAAGAGAAAAAACAAGTAGCGATGAGTTTCATGAAATTGATAGATTTAGTGGGCGCAACAACTTCAATATCTGAAAGATCCAGATGATGGCATTACTATGAAGGGAAGGTTCAATCCATGCTATTCATGAAAAGTACCCCGATGGTACATCGAATTCTGACAATGAAAAGATTAAAGGCAATGCATTGAGTGTTATCCATCTGTCTCTTGCACTGAACGTGCTCTGTGAAGTGAGGACAGGTACTGACGAGATGACCAAACAGTTATGAGACAAGCTGCAAGGGCTTTACCAAAATTGGTCAGTGACAACAAAAATGTGGTTACAACAGCGTCTTCACACATTTAAGATGGATTCAGGTACTTTGTTGCAAGACCATCTAGATGCATTCAATAAACTTTTCATTGACTTACAGACTGCTAGAATTAAAAAGAATGAGGAGATGCTAGCATGTGCTTTGTTATTTTCATTGACTTCAAATATCGTGATATTGAGAATTCATTGATGATTTTTCACGAAAGGTTTGGGTACGTTTCTTAAAGGCAAAAAGTGATGCTTTTAAAGCATTTAAGGAGTGAAAGATATTGGTTGAGAATTAAATAGAGCAAAAAATCAAGTATCTTTGCACAGACAATGACTTGGATTTTTGCAGTGAAGAGTTTAATGATTTCTGCAAGGTTCATGGAATCTCAAGACATAAGACGGTCAGGCACACACTACAGCAAAATGGAGTTACCGAGAGGATGAACAGAACTCTTCTTGAAAAAGGCTCGTTGTATGCTCCTACAAGTCAAAATGTCCGACGTGTTTTGGACTGAAGTAGTTCACACTGCTTCCCATATTGTTAATAGATCTCTAGCATCAACGATTGAATTTAAGACTCCGAATGAGGTATGGTCAGGTGAACCCTCTAACTATTCATACTTGCGAGTATTTGGGTGTCCAACTTATTATCATGATAATGAAGGAAAACTTGAATCAAGGGCTATAAAGGTTATATTCATAGGGTATGTGGATGGAGTAAGGGGGTACAAACTTTGGTGATTGTCTTTACTCAAATTTATAGTTAGTAGAGATGTTACCTTTGATGAATCATCTGTACTTGATCATCGTAAAGTTTATGTAGAGTTATTAGGAAATGAGAACAACGAGCAGGTGGAGCTACAGGTGAAACTTACCTAGGAGAAGGATAAGAGACTCAAGTTAATGAGTCAAAAGATGCATATCTTGAAGAACTTATTGTCAATGAACCATACACAATTGCAAAGGGAAGGGGCAAAAGAAAGATACGAAAATCGAAACGCCTTATAGAGCAAGCAAATCTGATTGCATATGCGTTTGTAGCTGTAGAAGAAGAGATTAAGAATCTTGAGCCCTTCTCGTATGTTGAAGCAACTTCTTGTAAGGATGCTACACAATGACGTTTAGCCATAACGGAAGAAATGGAGTCTCTTTACAAGAATCAGACATTGGTCTTAGTTGAAAGGCCAAAGGGGAAGAGGATAGTAGGATGCAAATGAGTTTATAGAAAGAAAAAGGGAATTTCAAAAATGGAAGATGTTAGGTTCAAGACGAGATTGGTTGCAAAGGGTTTCAGTAAGAAGGAGGGAATTGACTATAATGAGATCTTCTCTTCAGTTGTGAAACATAGCTCAATTTGCGTACTACTAGCATTGATTGCACAATTTGCCTTGGAGATTCAACAACTTGATGTCAAAACTGCTTTCTGGCATGGTGATCTAGAAGAGACAATCTATATGAATCAGCCTGAAGGTTTCCTAGCTGAGGGAAAAGAAGATCATGTATGCAACTGAAGAAGTCTTTGTATGGTTTGAAGTAGTCCCCTAGGCAGTGGTACAAGAGGTTTGATGCATTAATGACTACACATGAATTCTCAAGGAATGCATTTGATAGCTGTGTGTATTACATGAAGATGTCTGGTAACTCAATGATTTATTTACTGTTGTATGTTGATGATATGCTTATTGTTGCCAACAACATCACATAGATAAATACTTTGAAGAAAATATTGAGCAAAGAATTTGACATGAAGGATTTGGGAGTTGCAAAGAAAATTCTTGGAATGGAGATTTCAAGAGAAGATGGTGTTGTACATATTTCTCAGAAGTGGTACATCGAAAAGGTTCTTAAGAGATTCAATATGCACATGAGCAAGCCTGTTAGGACACTGTTAGCTCCTCATTATAAACTTTCAGAGTTACAAATGCCTCAGTCTGAGGATGAGGTGGAACATATGTCAAAGGTTCTTTATACTAGCACAGTTTTTAGCATTATGTATGTTATGGCATTCACACGTCCAGATATTGCTCAATATGTAAGTGTGGTAAGCAGGTACTTGACCAACCCAGGAAAGAGGCATGGGGAAGTTGTCAAGTGGATATTGAGATATCTCAAAGGAGCTTCTGATGTAGGCCTAACCTTTCAAAAATGTGAAGATATTTCAGTTTTCGATTATGTGGATTCTGACTATGCAGGAGATTTTGATAGAAGAAGGTACACAACTGGATACATCTTTACTCTCGTTGGCAGTGCTGTTAGTTGGAAATTGACTTTACAGTTGATTGTCGCTTTGTCTACACCAGAGGCAAAATATATGGCAGCAACGGAGGCAGTGAAAGAAGCTAGCTGGTTGAAAGGTTTGGTGGCAGAATTGAGTTTGATTTAGTTCGAATCAACTCTAAGATGTGATATCAAAGTGTTAATCATTTGATTAAAAATCAAAGATTTCATGAGCGCACCAAACACATTGATGTCAGATTCTATTTCATCCTAGATGTCTTTGAAGAGAGAACTATTAAGGTCGTGAAGGTTATCACAGACAATAACGTTGCTGACATGTTGACCAAGATAGTCCCGCTCGCCAAGTTTGCACACTACAAGGACTTGGTGGGGGTGCGCATCAATTGATGCAACTCTGGGAGAACAACTACTTGGTGGAGCTAGTATGTTCAACAATGGTTTGATTCTTCTTGTTTCTTACAACGGGGTTGCCCAATAAGCCTAGACGTTTGGTCGAAGTTGTTCATACGCATGCTCAAAACGCAAACCAAGGTGGAGATTGAAAGAGTTGGTTTGGTTTTTGTGGGGTCAAACCCATGTGGAAGAAAATTTCATGTGCCAATTTACTTGGATAGAAAATGAACTTGGAGGGCAAGCAAAACTTTGTGGAGGACAAATTTTCTATTTATTTTCCCTTTTCTTGTTTTGTGCTTGGAGCCCAATTTTGTCATCTATAAAAGGATGGGCATTCTTCATTGTTGAAACCATCCAACTATCATAAGAAAATATATTGTAAGAGTTGAGAGAACACTTCTCTCAACTGTATTTGAGATCTCTCCTCTTTCTTTATTAATAATATAATGGTGGTTGTTCTCTGATGGATGTAGGATCATTTTGATCCGAACCACGTTAAATCTTGTGTCTTTCTCTTATTCTTTATTTCACGTTTTCACTAATAATAAGTCACAGTCTTATGTTAGAATTGATTGTCTACATTATACCATCTTAGAATATAATTTTTCTCAAATTTTATATAAACGTGAAATATTTCGTATATCAAGTTGCCTTTTTAGTTGAATTGGAAATATCACTCAAATATTCAACGAATACATTATATTTTGAATTCATATTTTTAACAATATAATGAATTCAATCATAAAACTTTAAAAGAAATAGTACAATCAAAATAAAGCTACAAAACTTATCTAATATCTTCTGCAATTTTACTTTGGCTTATTTGATTTAGTTCAGTTGAGAAGCACATGGGTTGCCTTTCTTTTTTCTCTTCTTTTCTTTTCTGTTTTTTTTTTTCCTTATCCAACTATTTTTTGTCATTTTACTCTGTCAGCTTCGAGTTATGCTAGTTCATCTTTCAATTAATCGCCCCGACCACATCGAATTCATCACTTACATTTTCTAGAGGATATACATAATTATATATTAATTATATATAATTATATATTAATTATATATAAATTATATATATATATATATTATATATATATCGGCTATTTTAAGTTTATGCAGTTGAATGAGCAGCTATTTATTATACACATATTATACATAAAAATTACGCTATATATCCACTTAGAGAAATATTTACATGCTTTAGCTCATATTTTAAGTTTATTACCCAATTTAGCTTTGTGTATAAACACCTCTTATATACTACTATACACTTTATACATGATTTATATATTATATAACCGATATAATATTAGTTTTTCGTGAATTTCACATTTCAATTATTAGTTGTTTTCTGTTTCTTTTTATCTGCATTATCACCATTTACTTATTAAACACACCTAGTTGAGCAGAGATGGTGATAGTTCAGGTAGGAAAAGAAAATAGTTAATAATTAACTTAGTCACCTTCAAAATATATTTTAATATATAGATGGTGATAGTTCAAATATAAAAAAAAAATTGATAATTAAAATGTTAAACTCGAAAAAAAATAATAATTAAAATATGTTTTTGACCTTAACTTAAGGTGGAATTTGAATAAAAGGGCACAAGTATTATGGAGAAAAAAAAGACGCAACTCATGTAAAGTGGGTCATTTTTTGCTTTAGAAATGACTCATATGTTTTAGACTAAGTTGTCTTTATACCAACTACTACTAAACAATTTGAGTTGTTCGGACAAACACTATTGTTATTAGTAGTTTCTATTTTCTAACAAAATTCTAGGAAATAAAACTTAGTAGAACATAGTAGCATTTGAGAACAATTCTGCAACAACTATATGCTTTTAAAAAAAAAAAAAAAAAAGGCGCTTGAACTAGAAAGTGTTATTTATGTTCTCTATTTTATTTTTCAACTGTTTTATTAAAACAAGAAAAAATATATATATAAGCAAGTCTTGAGTAATTTATTATTTTCTCCGTCTCAATTTATGTGACATTATTTGATGAAGCATAAAGTTTAAAAATAAAAGTAACACTTTTGAAAGTTATGATGTAAAATAAACTTTAGGCAATGTGTCGCTATAAATTATTTCGTAAAAGGAGAATTTTAGCGTTAAGTTATTTTAGTTATCAAAATATGATACTCTTTTTTGAAATATTAAAAAGAAATTGTGCAACATAAATTAGAATAGAGGAAGTATAAGAATCATTTGATTTACCTTCATTCCTTTTTAAATGCTCCCTTTCCTTTTTTAGAGTCAAATGATATAAATTTTGACCAATATTTTGAGATATATTTTTTGATCATATTGAAAAAAAGAAAAAATGTAACTTACAGTACTTTTCATATAGATTTTGAATATTCAAATTTTAATTTTAAAATATTGAATAAATCTAATTTAATTGAGCTTTGAAAATTAATCAAATTGATTCAAGAAAAATGAAGCATACAAATAAAAAAGAATGGAGGGAGTATAATACATAAACAAAGGTAAGACGGTCGAAATTGTTCTCTTAAGATACGCGTAAATATTGCCTCTGTCTCACACTTTATTTAGCTGAGGGTCTTTCGTAAATAGCATTCCTATCTTCTTAAAGGTAAAAATAAAATCTGCATACATTTTTTTTTTTTTTGGCTTTATCAATGAAATTATACTTAATTTATTATTATTATTTAAAAAAAATATCTCCTTGGGAAAAGTCAAGTTCATTGCAAATCAAGTTGCATTTGCACTGAATTTGAAGTTCATTTCATTAACCCAAAAAAAAATTTAAAATGCAAGTGTACCTAACCTTAGTCAGATTCTAACCCTACATCTGACCCCAGATTTTGTTTTATTTAAAGAGAGAGAAAAAATAAGATAGGTCACCTTTGTTGTGAACTTATTTCTTCCATTTCCCTCTTTCCATTTGCTTCTTCCTTTCAACTTTCTCTTTCTAAATATGTACACACCATTTTATGTTCATCACAAAATTGTTTGTGATATAATGAAATTGTGTATTTAACTTAACTTCTTTTATTTCCTTTCTTGATTTTTTTTTTTTAAAACTATGGGTTTAGAAGTGGAGGAATTAATTGAAAAGGAGAAATATGGATTTTCTTCTCACTCAATTTTCTTACTTGATCCAAAAAAATAATAATTGGACTTTCATTAATTCAAGAAAGAAAGTGCAATCATCATGAAGAGAGTTCGTAGTACTGATTCTCTGGGTACACCATTGATTTCCATGTGTCAAAATACTACAGGTGCTTAATTAATTACTTTAATTCCATTGAAATATTCACTTATATTTATGTTTTCATGAAATTTGTAATCCCCCTGTAACTTGAAAGATTAAAAAAAAAAACATGGGGAATATGTTGGTTTTGGTGAATCAAGAATAGTTGTCAAGTTAATTACCTGAATTAGTTAGTTATACACTTCAATTCTTTAACTATGTACTTTTAACTTATAAGTTATATATGCACCTTTTCAGAGGCGCGGAGCTAAGATTTGAAATTTATGGCTCAAGAGTTTTACTCAATTTCTTAAGAAAAATATATGAGTTAAAACTAAAATAATTGAGTTCAGGTGAATCCATCGCTTCCTAAACTCTAGTGCTGCCCCTGCTTAGGCGCATATAATTAGATACAATTAAAGCATTTTAATTGATTATAGCAAGTTTTTAAGTTGAATTTTGATGTTACTGAATCAAAATTCCAATAGACTGATACCTATAATGTTCAACTACGGATAGTGTAAATAATTTTTACCCTATCAAATTTAACTTGTTATAACAAGTTTTTACTATACGCTACATATGAAGAGTTACGTATAGTTACAGGTCAATTTTTTCGTGTATAAAAATAAATACGATAAGAAAAATACACATATTACCTTCAATCTGCTACTATCTTTTATGTCTTTCTCATGTTCTTTGTGATTGTATTTTAGATGACCAAAACCAATGGAACAACCATGTTTATTCAAGGGACTTTCAATCCATGTTAGAAGGCTTAGATGATGAAGCAACATGTATGGAAGAATCCGGCGTTGGATCGGAGAAAAAACGGAGGTTGAAGGTGGATCAAGTGAAGGCATTGGAGAAAATTTTTGAAGTTGATAACAAACTTGAACCTGAGAGGAAAGTTAAATTAGCTCAAGAACTTGGACTTCAACCACGACAAGTGGCAATTTGGTTCCAAAATCGTCGCGCACGATGGAAGACGAAGCAATTGGAGAGAGATTACAATGTTCTCAAGGCAAATTTTGATTCTCTCAAACATAACTATGAGTCTCTACAACATGACAATGAAGCTCTCTTGAAAGAGGTACATTTTTAACATCATAATAAAGTTCTAAGCTTTATTCAAGAAATTTGTATGGTCTTGTGTAGTTTGTGAGTAAACTTGGTAGAGATAAATAGTTTTTCCAGTCGATATACATAGGACATTCACTGATTATATATAAACTATATAACTGTTGACTACTTTTAGTTTAAGCCGTAGTTGGGTGGACGACTATTTAGGTTAATTCTCTCGATTTGTCCTGATTTGACATCCTGCTGCCCCAACTTCACGTGATTTCATTTAAACTCCTCAACTACTTTAAAATTGGAGGGATTAGATGTTAAATCGGAGCATGTTGAGATGAAAATCCGTGGGATATCAGTTCTGGTAAGCAGCAAAACTAGAATTTTACTAAGAATTCAAAATATCAAGGTAAACACTGAAGAACATAAAGTGATCTAACATCTATTTTATATATATGTATATATACATAAAATATAATTTTGAGCAAAAGAATTGTCACATTGTACTAATTGTTTTTTTCTTTTTGTGTTTTGACATTGTAGATTAATGAGTTAAAATCAAAGCTACATGGAGGAAACAATGATAGCAAAATTGCTGTAAAAGAAGAGGCTTTTGAATTCGAAACTGATGACAAAGAAATTGAACAGAGCAACCCAAACAACAACAATTCTAATCCAGAGTTCAACTTCGAGAGCTGCTTCTTTAATGGTGGAAATGGAATTGCACTCGAGTCACTATCTGATAGTGATTCGAGTGCAATCTTGAACGAAGATAATAGGCCAAATGCTGTGGCCATTTCATCCTCCGGAGCTTTCTTGATTAATACCAGTGGAGGGTCAGGATCATCATCCCCGGATTCTAATAATTCTTCGTTGAATTGCTTCCAATTCTTGGACTCAAATCCGCAATCAATTCTTGAAGATGATGACGATGTTCCCATGAAGTTTGTGAAATTGGAAGAGTACAATTTTTTCAGTGGTGAAGAATCTTGCAGTACTTTGTTCGCAGATGAACAAGCTCCTACGCTTCATTGGGGTGATATGTCAATTGAAGAAGAATTTTTTGTATAGTGGGGTAACGCGACAACGAGTATTGTGAGCGGCACTTGCTGCTGTCACAATTCATTGAAATTCAGTTCTTTTATTCTCCCGCTCTCAGGCAAAAAAAAATAAAAATAAAAATGAGTATGGTACTAGTTGCTGGAAGAGGGGGCGGGGGGTGTTTCACGTGGGGTACTGTACACAGGTTGGGTGGTTGGGGAACTGAGGGAAGTGTGTGAGTTTGGGTAAAAGTTGGCATTTTGCAGTAATGATTTAGGTAGTACTTTGAAATCTCACACAATTCTGTGTTTTTTTACTATTAAAAAAAAAAAAAAAAGGGTGGGGTTGGGGGTTGGGGGTCAAGAGAATCTTTGATGATGATGAAGAAGAAGAAAAGCTTCCTTGTAATGGTAAATAAAGGTGGCTATAGCCAAAAGTATTTCATGGATCTCACTTTTGAATGATTTTACAGCTTTTCAGTTCATGAAAATCATAATTGAGAACAAATATATGACGATCGATATATTGCTGGATGATAAAAGAAACTTAGGGATCGTTTGGTAGGGTGTATAAGAATAATGTAAAATATAATGTATTAGTAATGCTTGTATTAGTAATGTTTGCGTTAGCTATGCTTGCATTAGTTATATTTGCATTTTTCTTATGTAGTATTTGGTTTGGTGTATTAAAAATAACATGAATTTCATAATTTCAAAAAAAAAAAAATGTATTTACAAAAATATCATCCATAAATATGGTGGAAAGGATGTGGAAAAGATTTTGAGGGATAATTGTGTCTTTAACTGTGCTAATGCATGCATTAGATCCATGGCATTACTAATATCATGAATATTGAGGTATTAGTAATGCATCCCCAATACACAATAGAGTGTATAACTAATGCAAGAATTGATTATGCATAGCCTAAACAAATATACCAAACAAGGTACTAGTTGTACACAAGTCTAATGCATGCATTGTTTTTATTAATACACTCTATCAAACGACCCCTTAAGATATGAGAAAGGAATATACATAAGTATTTTTTAAATTCTAATTCGAACTCACAATCTTACTATCGGAGATGAAGGATGCTTATCACTATCGAAAATTTAACAATTGTCGAGGGTCTATTAGAAATAATTTTTCTACCTCGCAAGGATAGAGGTAGGTATGCGTACATTTTATTCTTTTTAGACTCCACTTACGAGAATAAATGTGTGAACAAGTGTCATTTGCACCCTAGATAAACTGATAAGCACCTATTTCCACCCAATCCCCCCAAAAAATACACGACTAGTGAACTCACACTGGGAACTAGGAACCTACTTAGCATAATTTACATATATTCATAGTCCATAGACATCATTGGGCGCTTTACTTTCAATGTGGACTTTTTAGTGCAAATACAAATTTAATTGAACCTTAATACAGCTATCATATTGAGTGAAACCAAAAAAAAATAAAAAATCATCATCATTGAGCAACTCAATAGCTAAGCGCTGTAGGAAAATTGTGTGCAAAACTTCTGTTATGGTTTTTAAATTATAGATTCATAAGTACACAAGTGAGACCAAAATCTGTTGTGAAGATGATGACATACACGTTAGAGTAGCAATTAACATTGTGTTTACATCACAATTCACAATATTCCAACACATCCTTTTATTAGCTAGGAGTGTTTGAAGAATTCTTCTTCTTCTTCTATGACTTGAACTCAGAATACAGAATTGAGGAAGGATAGAATGCAGAAAACAGTACAGAGAAAGTAATGTACAGAGAAGAAGGAATAAGAGAGAAATATTATTGATTAATCTGTAATCTGAATCTTTACAATGAGTTAAAGTTATATATATATATATATATATATATATATATATATACATACATACATACATACATACACACACACACACACACACTCTGATATAGTGAGACTTAGCTTACTAGGTCGGTTACTTGCTTAGTCAGCATAACTAACTACCTAATCTGTTAAGTTAGTTAATTAACAGTGAATGCTAACTAACTATGTGAAGGTGAGTAATTACACTGATGACCTTAGTGACTTGAATTATTTCAACATTCCCCCTCAAGTTAGGTGCCTTGAAATATATTTACACCTAACTTGGAGCAAATATGTTGATGTTGAACCCTGGTAAGGCCCTTTGTTAGAATGTCTGCAAGTTGGTTAGTGGTTGAAATGTACTGAGTTTAAGCAGCTCCTTGTTGAATTTTTTCCCTGATGAAGTGGCAGTCAATCTCAATGTGTTTTGTCCTTTCATGGAACACTAGATTGGCTGCAAAATCTGAATGGCTGACTTACTATCACTGGAGATCTGAACTGGTAGAGTAATATTTACATTGAGTTCCTTTAATAGACCAAGTATCCAAGTCAATTCTAAGACTGTAGATGCCATGCTTCTATATTTTTCTTCTGCAGAACTCCTTGAGATGGTGGTTTGTTTCTTGGATTTCCAGGACACAGTAGAATCTCCTGGCTTGATTAAGAATCCTGATACAGATCTTCTAGAATGAGCACAGGCAGCCCAATGAGCATCACAAAATGCTGGCACCTTGTCAATATCTTTACTTGAGATTAGTACTCCTAGACCTGGTTGAGCCTTAATATACTTAACAATCCTAAGAGTAGCATCCGTATGTGATTTCTTGGGATGTTGTAGATAATGGCTTAGTGTCTCAACACTGAAGGAAATATCAGGTCTTATGACTATTAGGTATAATAGTTTACCTATCAGTCTTTGATAAGAGCTTTTGTTTAGTATCGATGGATCTTTATCACAGTTTCTATTGGTATGTTCATCATATTCCCATGTAGTTAGTTTCACACTTGTGTCAATAGGAGTACAAGCAGGTTTAGAGGCTGATAAACCAAGTTTTGAGATTACTTCTAATGAATACTTCCTTTGATGCATGATGATGCCCTTTTCTGACCTTGAAAACTCTATTCCAAGGAAATATTTTCAACTCACCAAGATCTTTCATCTTGAAAATCTATTGCAAAGATATCTTTGCTTCCTCAATCAGTCTTAAACTATCCCCTGTGATGAGTATATCATCTACATATACCAAGAAGATTATAGTACATTTTTCAGTCTTTCTTACAAATAAAGAATGATCATATTGACTCTGAACATACTTTAGTTGAAGTAGTGCCTCAGTTAGTTTGGCATTCCATTGCCTAGGTTCTTGCTTCAAACCATATAGGGATTTAACTAATCTACACACTTGTGTTTGTTCCCCCTGATTGGTAAAGCCCTGTGGAAGGTTCATATATAGTTCATCTTTGAGATCTCCTTGCAAGAATACATTGTACACATCCATTTGATAGACGTGCTAATGTTTAGAAGCTACAATAGCCAAAATTGTCCTCACAGTAACCATCTTGACTACGGGACAGAAGGTTTCCTGTTAGTTTATTCCTTATTGCTGACTATAACCCTTAGCTACAAGCCTAGCCTTGAACTTTTCTACCTCTCCAATGGCCTTATATTTGATCTTGTAGATCTATTTGCATCCAATGGGCTTCTTGCCTGCAGGAAGTGATACTAACTCCGAAGTCTTGTTATCTTGTAGAGCATTGATCTCATCTTGCATAGCTTTTACCCATCTAGGATCCTTTATTGGCTCTGAATAAGTACTATGTTCTGTATCAGAAGAGAAATTAGTTAAGTAAGCCTGATAATTTTTAGAGACGTTGTCATAAGAAATGTGGTTAGAGATAGCATAAGGAGTATCTTGTTTGAGTGTGCTTATAGAAACAAAATCTTTCATCCATATGGGAGGTTGTTTATCCCTTGTGGATGTTCTAACAGGAACAGGTGCAGGTTGAGAATGTTGAGCTTGTGGTGCTTGAGATGCCACTATAGGTTGATGTACTATTGAATCAGTTTACAAAACTTGTTCATTCACAGTGGTATTCTCACTTGCACTGCTAGAACTAGTGTTATTGTCATTATTAGTAGGAAGAAGATCAAAGACATAAACATTATGTTGATTATTAGGCAATGTAACAGTGTTTTTAAAGGGAGGTGACACTGTTTTATTGTCTTGGAATGGAAACACGGATTCTATAAAGTGTACATCCCTAGTTACAAAGAAGGAACGTGTATGTCAGTCATACAAGATGTAGCCCTTTTGGACTTCTGAGTATCTCATAAAGACAGCTGGTTTACTTCTTGACTGAAGTTTGTCAGTTTGAGACAAAATTTTAGCATAGCATAGACAACCAAATACTTTAAGATGAGTTAGATAAGGTTTTCTGTCATATAACTTCTCATAAGGAGACATGCCAATTACAGAAGATGGTAACTTATTAATGATATACACAACAGTTTGAACACATTGATTCCAAAATTTCATAGGAATGTTGGCTTGTATTCTCAAGGCTCCAGTCACCTCCAGTATGTGCCTGTGTTTTCTCTCAGCAACACCATTTTGTTAAGGAGAATAGACACATGATCTTTGGTGAATGATAACTAGTTGTTTGAAGATGATACTACAAACCTCATTTACACACTCAGTAACATTATCAGTTCTACATACTTTGACAGTTTTATTAAATTGAGTATGTATAAGTTTTAAGAACTGCTGAATAATCATGCATACATCAGACTTTAAAGTAAGAAAATGATAAGAAAATGCACCCAAGTCATTCTTGTAAAATCATCCACTATTGTTAAAAAAAATACTTAGAACCATCAACAACTGAGGTTTTATAAGGTCCCCATACATCCATGTGCACTAAATCAAATTTATCAATACTTTTGATACTACTAACAGGAAATGATGTCCTAGTTTGCTTAGCATATGGACAAATGCCACATTTGTTAACAACATCAGCTATGAGATCTAGTTTATTAGGAATTAGATATTGTAACACATGAGTAGAGACATGTCCAAATCTCTTATGCCATAGGTTAATGTCCACAGAACTAAAAGTACAAGCATGAGCAGAATTATCAGATATAGAAGAAGCATCAGTTTTTTTAGTTGTTTGTTGATTAAGCAGATAGAGTCCATCTTCTAGTCTACCAATCTCCTTCACCTTCCCACTTGAGAGGTCCTGAAAAATACAGAAGTCATGATAAAATAGTGTATCACAATGTAGTTCCCTTGTGGCTTTAGATACAGATAGCAAATTATACTGAAAATTAGAAAGCAGAAACACATTTTCCAGTGTACTTCTAGAAGATATAGTACTTGAACCAATGTGTGTCACTAGTGAGGTATCTCCATTAGGTAAATACACTTTATGTGGAACCTTTTTTTTCAGTTATTGTAGCTTGATCAAGTAGCTTATTACTAGAGACCATGTGATTTGTGGCTCTAGTATCAATAATCCAATCAAGTGAGTTTGTAGAAGTTAGGCAAGCTTCAAATGTAGCTGAACCTAATGTGTCACCAGTAGCAGATGCAGTAGTAGCTTGTGGTCCAGCTGATAGACATGCGATATTTTATTGTAGCATCTGTAATATCTGATTGTATTGATAATAAGTAAACACACAAGCACCTGGTTGTGGACTAGCATTAGCTCCTTGAGGTAACTTTCCATGTTCCATTGGTTGATACAGTCCAGTCATATTTGCAGCAATCTGAGTTTGAGAGGATCCAGAAATGATGTCACCAATATTGGAAGAAGTTGACCCCTGATAGTTGTGACAATAGGGAGATTGTCCTCCTCCCATAGCAACATTTGCAATAGCTCAATTATTTTCTGAGCCTAACTTCTTCTTCTTGAAATTGGGAGGATAACCAACTAGCTTTCAACAGTTCTCTTTTTGGTGTCAATTAAATTTACAATAGTCACATTGAACACTATAGTCTTTCTTTCCTTTTTGAGTACTCATTCTTGAGTAAAGAACAGTAGGATCATGAGGAATATGAGGAGCCGCCCTTAGCAAACCAGAAAAAGTACAAGCAATGGATTTTTTTCCCTTCATTATTAATAATCATAGCATGTGCTTGGTTAACTGATGGAAGAGGTGTCATTAATAGGATTTGGCTCCTTGCTTGCACATCAGAATAATTTAACCCCATCAGAAATTGATTCAATTTCTGTCTTTGTAGATAAAGAACAAAGTCTCTAGACTTGTCACAACCAGGTGAAGGCACCAAGGCCTCAAATTCAATCCATAAGCCTTGAAGTCTAGTAAAGTAGACAGAAACAAGAGAAGTTCCTCGAGTCAAGGAGGCAATTTTCCTATGCAGATTAAATGTTCTTGAGCTATTAATTTTATCAAATCTTTACCTTAACTCTTCCCAAACAGACCATGCATTAGACGCATAAGCAATTCCACTTAGCAGATTATTAGTTACAAAATTCATTATCCAAGACAACACAACAACATTAACTCTTTCCCATTGCCCCCATAATTCTTCCCTAAACATTTGTCTTTTGCAGGTTCCATCTACTATACCACATTTGGTCCTTTCTAACAAAGCAATTCGCATAGACCTACTCCAAAGAGAGTAATTCTCAGTCCCAGATAATTAAAAGGAAATCAGAGAAATGTCACTTGCATCTGAAGCATTCATGAAGAGAGAGTGATTATGCTCAATGGTGTGAGTTGTTCCTGATGAATTGTGGTTGCCTGTTGGATTGTCATGAGTTGTTGAAGGTGGAACTCTGAAATTGTTGAGATTCCACTGGTGTGATTAGCATTAGTCGGCATTCTTGATCAATATTTGAAAATTGCAGAGATTGTAGATTTTTTTCAGAATCGAATATGAGCTCTTCTTGAAGCGAAATTTAAGAGAAGATGCCCAGAATCTTTCAAGAACACCGTGTGATATTCACGATGGTGTGCTCTGATACCATGAAGAATTCTTATTCTTATTCTATGAGTTCAAGTATGAACTCAGAATACAGAATTGAAGAAGAAGAAGGATAGAATGCAGAAAACAATATAGAGAAAGTAATTTACAGAGAAGAAGGAATAAGAGAGAAATATTATTGATTAATCTGTAATATGAATTTTTACAATGTGTTAAGGTGATATATACACACACACACACACACACTCTGATATATAGAGACTTAGCTTACTAGGTCGGTTACTTGCTTAGTCAGCATAACTAACTACCTAATCTGTTAAGTTAGTTAATTAACAGTGAATCCTAACTAACTATGTGAAGGTGAGTAATTACACTGATGTCCTTAAAGACTTGAATTATTTTAACAGTGTTGGTAAAAAAAAATAATTAAAACCTACACGTTCTTGATAGTATAACTGATCTTATTATTCTCTGTGAATAACGTGAATTATCGACTTAAAATAGATGCTCGTTATAAACTGTTTTTGTTTTATTCGTCTTCAAATTTGGTTGATTAGAAGCATCCAACAATGTCATGTAAGTGGAAAAACTTAAGCTACTACCAGATTAGAGTGGTGTATTGTTTTCTGCCTTTCTAGACTTCACAATAGTGTTCCTTTTCTTTTCCAATTTCTTCTTTTTATCCTACTTAGATGTAGCCAGAGGTAGAGCTAGAGGGCGGGAGGGAGTTCATTTGAACCACTTTCGTCTGAAAATTATCCACCTCTCATAGTATTTGTTTAGATTAAATATAAATACTTTTAAGATAACAGTTTTTGCTTACATATCAGACACAAAAATAAAAATAAAAAATTTCACTTATTTTTCTAGAAAAAAATTTCTTTCGTGCCAAATACCTGAGAGTCGTTTGGTACAACGGATACAACGTAATATCTCAAGATAAAATACATAATTATTTTATTTTGAATTTAATTAGAAATATTAATTAATCACAAAATTATTTATTCTTCTATTTGTACCATATGATAATGGGATAAATTATCTCATGTCTATAATGAGATGACTGATCTCATGAGATGTATTAATCGATATTATAACTTTGTCTATCTTATTAAATACCAAACTTCTCTTATACTCTAATTTTGGATGAGAAGAATATCAGCCCTTTTGGGGTTGAAACTTACCAAAGAGAGAGATTCCCATTTGTTTTCTTCTCCTATATCAAGCCATACTTCTTGAGGTTTTAGAGATGGTCCCCTGCCCCTCGCCCCCGCTTCCCCCTCCCCCCCCCCCCCCCCGAATCAAATAAATGCATGTTGGGGGCCATTGGTGTGGGGGCCAACTTGATTAAATTGAATGGAATATGTGGTCTGTTGTTTACACACTTTGATTTGTGACAGCTAAACTACTACATTTCCAGTATGCATAGTATATCACCTACTACTACCAAAATAATACCTCCTTCGTTCATTTTTATTAGGTAAATTTTGACTTGACATATTTATTAAAAAAATAATTATTAATATAATTATTTTATTATAGTGTCTTTATTAATTGATGGTTATTATTGCGTCTTGAAATTAGTTTGGCGAAAAAGCAATTAATACTAAGGATAAAATAGAAAAAAGAAAAGTTATCTATTCTTGATATATCAAAAATAACAAGTACTCCCTCCGTCCAATAATACTTATCCACTATTGACTAGACATGCATGTTAAAAAATAATAAATAATATGAGTAATTTTATTATATCACTCTTTTAATATATTAAATTTAATATCTTAAAAAATACATTGAGTGATGAATAAAATTTAATAGCAAGGATAAAATGGGTATAAAAGGGTAAATTATCTATTAATTTTTCAAACTAGACAAGTATTGTTGGACATCTATTTTTAGTCTAGTTACAAGTATTGTTGGACAGGGGAGTAAAAATGAAAACTCAATTAGAAAATAAGTGATAAGTAATTGTGAACGGAGGGAGTCCGTAATTATAATTTTAAAAAAAATAAAATTGAAAGGGGAAATGGAATCAAAAAGTTGGACACTTCTGTCACTTATTAGGATTTAATTCAAATTTTCAAACCTTCGAATTGCATTCTTCCGTTTCAATTTCTAGATGACACAATTTTTATCTCGAAAATTAACGTTAGACATTATTTTACTAATAATTAGTACTTTATATACCGTTTAAGTTTTTAACTTTGACAAAACATTTTTCCTATCATATTTAACTTCATGGTTATCCTATGGTGTATCATGCTAAGAAGATACATGTACTTACTTACCAGGTACTACTAAGAGATGTGATGTGAGATCAATTCGTGAAATTAAAATTTCATTAAGGGAGTATGATGTTCAATTGATAGATCACACTTCAATCTATATGCTATGTACGCTGCTCTGTGATATGTGTTCCCTTCATTGTTAACTTATAATCTTGGATTTGAATCTTAAGAATAGAAAAAATCTTGATAGGAAGGCATAAACCTGAATTAGTCGAGCTAATAATTATGGATGATTCAAACCAAAAAGAATATTATGTATGTCCCCAATTGAATGAGAATAATATCATTGTTTCTTCCTAGTTCTTAGGTAATGAATGTGCTTCACATAGGCTTGCTTTTAATAGTGGTCTCTCTACCTCCACTTAATTAAAAGGTGCAATTAGCTAAGAAAATCCACCACTTTAATCACCTTTTAGTATGAATATCTTTAATTGTTTAGATTCATTAATACTAGCTAACACCTAAGGTGGCATGCTTCACTTTGTTCCCTCCATATATGCTCAATAGTATGTTGGAATTTTTATTACATAAGAAAATGCACATGCCGAAGGGGAGTTTTGGAGTAACTGGTAAAGTTGTTGTCATGTAATTAGGAGGTCACAGGTTCAAGCTGTGGAAACAGCCTCTAGCAGAAATGCAAGATAAGACTGCGTACAATAGATCCTTGTAGTCCGCCTTTGCTCGAACCCCGCACATAATGAAAGCTTTAGTACACCGGGTTGTCCTTTTTTAAGAAAATGCACATACTGAGTCATTTGCCTTGAGTTTCACTTTTTCTTTTTGTCTACTTTTCTACAGAGTATATATCTCCTTTGAGAAAATAGCCTAAAATCCCACCAACTGTTATCCGAAATCTCAACTACACACTCGAACTTCACGGGAATCCTATCACCTCCCCTGAACTGTTTAAAACTAGAATATATACCTTCTTAAAAACTCAAACCCAGATTTGTATTAAGGAGTGATCTGCACGCGTCTATCACCTAATGCCACGTAATTTTACTTCTTTTAATATTAAAAAAATAATTATTTTTTTTATTCTACTTCTTTCTTTTATTTTTTCCCTTTTCTTTTTTATTTTCTGTTCTTTTCCGTTCACTGCCTCTTCTCTCTTTCCCCGTTTTATTTCACTATCACACGTGACAACTTTTCCGGTGATCAGAAAGGATTATGGTGAACCACGACAGTGACGAAGACGACAACACGCAAACATTACTCCTTTCGAACCCCAGAATTTAAATCTAGTTTAATCAATCTAGATCTAAACAAATCAGAAAAAAAAAATCTAAAATAATTTTTCATCTTAATTTGAAATCTGAAACGGAGAAAGTATGTATACACTTGTTAATTTTATTGTAGATTTGCTTATCCTTCTTGTTTCTTCTAGTGATAATTGCTGCAAAGTTTGTATCTTTGTGTTGAATTTTGATTTTTTTTATTGAAAGTTGAAAAGGGGGATTTTTGTTTGTTTTATGCTTGGATACATCCATGAGATTAGAGCATATTCAGAAATCTTAGGGAAGATGAGGAGTTGATGGTGTGTTTCATGGCATCATCGACAGCGACAACAGGAATTTTGAAGAGGAGGAAGGAATCAGTAGGGGCCAAGATGATGGAATTGAGAGATGCTTTGGAAAGATTATTGAATTCAAGAATGGAGAGAAGTGTTGGATTTGTAGTGTAGATGAAAATGGAGATGAGGAAGATGAAGATGGAGATATTCTGTGAAGAAGAAACAAAACAAATAAAGAAAAAAAGAAATATGAAAAATACATATATCTATGAAAAATAAAGTTTTATTTTTTGTTTTTGGTGCTCACTCTCTCAAGGAGAGTGAAATACACTCACTTTGTCACGTAAGTATTTAGGGAGGTAATAATTTCAGGTTTAAATAATTCAGGAGGATGATAGAACTCTCGTGAAGTTCGAGTGTGTAGTTGGGATTTTGGGTAAAGGTTGGAGAGGTTCTTAGACTATTTTCTCATCTCCTTTTAATACAAATATTAATCATGTAAGAATTAATTCTTCATATATTAGTCATGTAGGTATTAAATATATAAAATTTAGTTATGTATAAGTTAATTATTCATTTATTATTAGTTATTCCCTTTTCCACCCTTCTTTAAATAATATACTATTAATTTCCTCATAACTTATATATTAATTAGTTATGTGGAAAAAAAGAATATGAACCAAACAACATTGAAGTAGCAAATTTACCTCTTTTATAGGAAAATGTCCAAATTGACTTTTAAATTTTGCGAAAAGGTTTGGACTTGCCAATCAAATTTATTTTTGTCATTGAAAATGAGCTACTTTTGCCTTTATGTACTAAAACCCTAGCTTTCCAACGTATAAGCTTTTCCTAGAAGGAAAAATGTTCAACTTTGTATTTGAACTATACGAAATGATTCAAATTTTGCAAAGGTCAAAAATAAATTCGATTTGTAGAGTTAAAATGATATGGTATTTATAGCTTGTTTGATTAAATTTTTTGAAGGTCAAAAGTGTTTTTTTTCCTTTCAACCTTTTGGAGAAAATAAATACTTCTATAAAATAGCACAAGCTGTTTTTTAGAAGCTAAAAGAATTATGTTTTCTCCAAAAATATTTTTTTGCAAAATACCTTTGATAAGAATACACCTAAAAACACTTCTAAAAAATTTAGCCAAAAACTAACTAATACTTAAAAGTGCTTTTAAATTTATTAGCTAATCACAAATTATTTCTCACCAAAAATACTTTTTCACAAAATACAATTCAAAATAAGCTAATTTTGCTAGTAGGGGATTTGCTTTAGGGAAGAGACAAAAATATAGATACCAAAATAAAATATCCTTTACTAAAATATACCAAACAGATTTATTAGGGGATATGCTTTAGCTTTACTAAATTATACCAAACAAATTCATTAAGGGGATTTGCTTTATGGAGAAGACAAAATTAAGGATCAAAGTAGCTAGGAAAATGGGAACCAAATAATTAGGCTTTTGTTTCATAAAGCTAGTGAGGTTTGGCTTTCTTGGTGTTTTTTTTTTGTTTTTTTTTTTTTAATGGGGATTGCCTTTTATATAATATTTGATTTGTAGCACTTTGTCAAGCTCCAAGCACGAGAGAACGGCGTTCGTATAACCTAAAGTTATTTTTTTGTAATTTTAAATTGTTTAAAATATTAAGATCAAGTTGAAAAAACGTAATTGAAAATCCAAAGAATCCATCTTTTAAGGATATAGCACTATATTTAAAATATAATATAAAAGTAGTGCTATAATCAATTTTTTTTTATGTAAAAAATAAATAAATTAAGATCAAGAAATATGATCCGAAATATTGTTTGTTTGTGGTTGTCAAAGGGATAGTAGTGTGTGCGGCGCACCTTATGTCAGTCTAATGATTATACAAAAGAATAATGTTTGAGCATAAAAAATATAACAACAATAACAAAAATATGTATTTGCACCGTATAAAGCCCGTTAAAGGAGAAAGGTTCCAAACAGAATGTTATTGTTCACATGGATCAAATCTGAAATCTCTAATTAAGAATGAAAAATTATATTCATATATAATTAGTAGCACATACATTAGTATGTATAACAAGAAGAAAGGATAGAAGCTTAAAATATGAATTCTAAAATAATTCTACCTAATCAAATTGAGAACATAAATTTGCAAGTACTACTTTTTCTTGGATAAGGACTTACGCATGGACTAAGTGGGTTAAATAATTTATCTTGAAACTTATCTACGAAAATAACCTATCACCAAATTTACTTAAATTCAAGATATATAACTTATATAAATTTTATTATTATTATTTTAAATTAAAATCATTTGGAAGTATACATCATGACTTGATACCTGGCCCTGTAACTAAGATCTCCATGGTTTGGAAATGGACATTTTGTGTGACAATCACGTATAAAATCACTCTAAAGAAGTTCACAATACATATTCATTGAATGGGAGACAATGGCAAAGTTCTAGCTAGTGGCTATAAATTATTTTTGAAATTTCAATTTCCCATTAATCCGATAAGGAGCAATATATTTTTGCAGAACCGCAATTTTTTTGGGTGCGCACCTGTAAACTCGTTCCTATGCAAAAACTAGCAAACTACACTGGAGATATTAATTGCACTAGATAAGTGCAATGCGACTAGTACGACTGAGAAGATGTAATGACCCTCCTGGTCATTTCCCTCGTTTTCAGGCGTTCTCGACGTTTAGAGCTTTCCTATAACAGCCCCAAGTTATTTATGACTGACTGGGACTGATAGTTCGATTTTCGGGCAATTCGTTTGAGAAATCTATTAACACCGAACATGTATGAAACATTTAAATTAAATTAGACTTTGGTAAAAGAATATAGTTAATTACCTTTCTAAAATATTTTTTATATTTATAAAATTCTTTAGTTGTGATATATCTATATTACTTTATAATAGTTTTGTAATCTATTAATATTTTAAGTAGAGATGAATCTAAATATGTTAAAATATTATTATTATATTATAGAGGTTTTATTCGAAATAATTTTCTATTAATTTTGATATATTTGAAATACTATATTTATTTTATCATGAACCTATGCAATATCCAAGTATATACATAACGGAAGAAGTAAATTTATTCTTGTATGAACACCTACACCCCACGTGTAAGTGGAGGTAGTGTCCAACAAATGCTCATTGCAGTGGTGACATATAAGAGACACCTATTTCTATTCCTTATGTTGTTGTGTGTGTATGTATACTTATCTAATAGGTGGTATACATTTAACACTTAGAATAAATACCACAAGGTAAGCAAATTCAACATTTTTACTTGTTGTACATGTTGTCCAACTTCAACAAACTTTAATTTCAATAGCTTCCTGTACGTATATATGCATATGTGCTACTGCATAACCGCTTCTTTTGCTCACTTATTCCCTTCACCAAGTTATTCAAGATCGGTTTCTAGTGGGAAGTGTTTGAGGACATGTAATCATTGTTATTTCCTGTGGCAGCAATGGGAGGCCTCTCGGAAAGGGAAGGTTTCTGTTTAGCAGGCGTTCGGCGGCATCCAGGTAGGCTAGGCTTACCCTATACCTAGACTGAGTTTACTTATAGTATTTGCATGTTATTGTGCTAGTGTTTGGGCTGGTAGTTGTAGTTTGTCGTTGGCTTGCTATGATTAGGCCTTTTGGGCTGGTTAGGGCCCTGCTCGAGTATGTTTCAGGCCCGTTATCCTCGTGGTGTGTTAAAGATGACCTTTATAGGGTTGATTAATGTTGTACTACTATTAGTAGGGGGTTGGGAATACTTAGTCTATCTAGACTCAGTTAGGTTTAGCCCAGACTTGGTTCCGGGACCCAATGTGGGCCCTGCTACTCTCCACAGTCGGCATAGTTAACCTTAGACAGTATTGGGCTTAGTTAAGCCCTGAGATACTCTTTTAGAATAGCATTTGGGTGGTTTACCCACGTTATGACCCTTTTAACCCGTTTGGCCTTGTTGACATCAGATAGCATAGCACCTGATCGGGATTGTTAGCCTTGACCTAGTGTTGGGACCCGCCTTGCTGTGGTACACTCGAGATACTCGATTTGGTATGTATGTCGCCTATTAGTAGGTTGTTGACCTCGTAGGACCCAAGGATTGGCCTTGTAGTACATTATGGGTTAGCTCATTTATCTATGTTTCGAGTTTGGTCTAGGCCGGTATGTCTCCGTTTACCTGTATTTGTGTGGATTCTGGCACTTGATTACTGATTATTATGAGTTCAGGTTCAAGTCCGGCCACTGATTCAGATATGATGGTTACTGATTATTATGAGTTTCGGTTCGAGTCTGACCACTGATTCAGATATGATAGTTACTAATTATTATGAGTTTCGGTTCGAGTCCGGCTACTTATTCCTATACTATTCGAGAGTTCTGGTATTGGGTACCGTGTTTCTGATATTGTGATTCACTGAGTTTTGGTTCGAGTCAGCATCTGGCTATGAGTTCTGAGATATACTATATATGTTGCCTCTCGTTATTATCCACTGTGACGGGTTTGAACCCAACGTCTTGCCTCTCGTTACTACCCATTGGTGCCGGTTCAAACCTAGTGCACACCTGGTTGGTTACTATGGTTACTTGGCACTGGATTAGTTACGAATTATTTATGCTTTCTTATACTTTTCTTGTGTGTCCCACTAGCATATGGGGGCATGCTTGGGTTAATTGTCTTCTTCAGTGTGCCTGACGGGCTTGTGGGGGCCTAGTTAGGTTATGTTTGTTTGCCTTCTTATTACTGCATTATTTATCTTTCTGTATCCCTTTTACTTATTCCTTTATCGTATTTGCATAGCTCGATAGCAGTTTACCTTTCTATCCCTGTTTACTGCTGACTTAGATTGCATCTTCGCATTTTAGTTATATTTATGCTATATTTGAGCTTAGTCGGCCGATGATGCCTACTGAGTACCCGTTGCCCGGTACTCATACTGCACTTCTGCATATTTTTACCCAAAGCATATCCGGGAACTAGCCGACGAGTTTGACGTGATCCTCCTTCCTCAGCACTGATCTGGAGCAGGGTGAGCTTGTTGCTTTCCGAGGCTGATCCTACTTCATCTACTCTTGTATAGTCTTTTGTACTCAAGACTGTTTGTCTAGGTTGTGTATATTTGGTTTTTGTCTAGAATTCTGGTTGTGTTAGCTGTAGCTCTATTACAGACCTTACCAGGTCTTGGAAGAGGTTCTTGACTTTATATACTGTTCTCTTCCTTCTCAGTCTCGGTATGTATATATTTTGGTTCTATTTTTTTTACATTTCTAGAATGTTATTAGTATGGTTACTTCCATCTCATCTCTGTTCTTCTGAGATTCCGCCCGTTAGCCGGTCGCTTGTCGCTCTGGGTTAGGATTTGGCTTGCCTATTGGTGTGTTACGGTAGGCGCCATCATGACTCAAAAAATTGGATCGTGACAGCTTGGTATCATAACCTAGATTCATCAGTATTATTGGTACAAAACCCAATGTTTAGTAGAGTCCCGCGGATCGATACGAAGAAGTCTGTATCCTATCTTCGGGAGGCTACATAACATCTTTTTTAGTAAAAATCTCATCTTTTTTATTCATCTCCATACGTTGGGTCTGAGTTGGTCTCTAAACTTTATTTGGGTCACTCTTTCGCATATGGCTAAGACGCGAGAAACGGCAGCCGGGGATCAGGACCCCAAGCCCACTACTAGAACTCCAGTTAGGGGCATGTTATGAGTATGTTGTTGGTCAGTTTTCCCGTGAGTGTCCCCGATGTGGGATGATTGAGCCTTATGTTCAGATTGTACAACCGATCATATCAGTGCCGCCGCCAGTTGGGGGTGGTGCTTAAGGTCGTAGGAATGGTCCCCAGGGTTTGAGAGGTGGTCTTCAGGGAGGTAGGATAGGTGTTCAGGTAGGCACCTAGTCCGGTAGCGGACAGGGCCATTTGTATGCAGTACCGGGTAGGTCAGAGGCTGAGGCGTTGGATGCTATGATTACAGATACAATTTCTGTATGCCATCAGCCAGCTTCTGCTTTGTTTGATCCAGGATCCACATTTTTATATGTTTCTACTTACTATGCACCACGGTTGGGTTTGTGTTCGGAGTCTTTATCTGTGCCATTGCGTGTAGCTATCCCCCTGGCTGATTTTTAAGTAATGAATCGGGTATATAGATCGTGTCTGGTGACTATTTAGGATTTTGATGCTCGGGTTAATCTTATTGTGTTGGACGGACATGGTAGATTTTGATTTGATTCTAGGTATGGACTGGTTGCCTTATTATCACGTGGTCTTGGATTGGTTTACCAAGGGCGTTACCTTAGCCATGCCTGGTATACCCTCGGTTGTATGGCAAGGTTCTGTTAGCCGCGCACCGACGGGGATTATTTTGTATGTTCGGACTCGTAGATTGATATCGAGGAATTGTGGTTCATTCCTTGCTTATGCTGGGGATGCTAGTATTGAGAGTCTGTTGCTTGACTCCGGCCCCGTCGTTTGCAAGTTTTCTAATGTATTCCCGATTGACCTACCTAGCCTTCCTCGTGAGTGTGATATAGAGTTTATTATTGACCTCGAGCCAGGCACCCAACCTATTTCTATGGCTCTTTATCGTATGGCTCCTGCTGAGCTAAAGGAGCTGAGTAGCCAGCTTCAGGATCTTCTGGGTAAGGATTCTATTAGACCGAGCATGTTATATGGACCCAGTATCCCTACCAGTTCGAGTCTTCAGGTACTTCCATATCCGTTACTTCCGCGGACGAAAGTCCTTTTAGTAGTGGATGTTGTGATGACCCTCCCGGTCATTTTCCTCATTTTCAGGCGTTCTCGACGTTTAGAGCTTTCCTATAACTGCCCCATGTTATTTATGACTTGTTGGGACTGACAGTTCGATTTTTGGGCTATTCGTTTGAGAATTCTATTAACACCGAACATGTGTGAAACATTTAAATTAAATTAGAATTTGGTAAAAAGAATATAGTTAATTACCTTTCTAAAATATTTTTTATATTTATAAAATTCTTTAGTTATGATATATCTATATTACTTTATAATAGTTTTATAATCTATTAATATTTTAAGCAGAGATGAATCTAAATATGTTAAAATATTATTATTATTATTATTTTATAGAGGTTTTATCCGAAATAATTTTATATTAATTTTGATATATTTGAAATACTATATTTATTTTATCGTGAACCTATGCAATATCCAAGTATATACATAACGGAAGAAGTAAATTTATTCTTGTATGGACACCTACACTCCATGTGTAAGTGGTGGTAGTGTCCAATAAATGCTCATTGCAGTGGTGACATACAAGAGACACCTATTTCTATCCCTTATGTTGTTGTGTATGTATGTATTCTTATCTAATAGGTGGCACACATTTAACACTTAGAATAAATACCACAAGGTAAGCAAATTCAATATTTTTACTTGTTGTACGTGTTGTCCAACTTAAAAAAACTTTAATTTCAATTTCTTCTTGTACGTATATATGCATATATGCTATTGCATAAGAGAATAAACGGACTCCTCGAGAGTTACTTAAGCCACTTTAGTGCAAACCAGAAGGGCTGGAGTTGTTGGATGTTGCTCAGTCCTGCTATAACTTAACAACCAAAAAGCTCTGCGTCGAACTTCAGCCCCTTCGAGTTGGCCACGGGGTTCCCTTCACCAAGTTAGTCAAGATCGGGTTCTAGTGGGAAGTGTTTGTGGACGTGTAATCATTGTTATTTCGCATGACATCAGTCGGAGGCCTCTCGAAAAGGGAAGACTTCTGTTTAGCAGGCTTTGGCAAGCGTTGGGGGCGTCCAAGCTAGGCTTACCCTATACCTAGGCTGAGTTTACTTATAGTATTTACATGCTATTGTACTAGTGCTTGCGGTGGTAGTTTTAGTTTGTCGTTGGCTTGCTATGATTAGGCCTTTTGGGCCGGTTAGGGCCCTGCTCAAGTATGTTTCAGGACTGTTATCCTCGTGGTGTGCCATTGATGATCTTTCTAGGGTTGGTTAATGGTGTACTACTATTAGTAGGGGATTGGGAATACTTAGTATAGACTCAGTTAGGTTTAGCCCAGCGGGATCCCATAGTGGGCCCTGCTACTCTCCTCAGTAGGCATAGTTAACCTTAGACAGTATTGGGCTTTGTTAAGCCCTGAGATACTCTTTTAGAATAGCATTTAGGTTGGTTTACCCCAGTTATGACCCTTTTAACCCGTTTGGCCTTGTTGACCTCAGATAGCATAGCACCTGACCGAGATTGTTAGCCTTGACTTAGTGTTGGGACCCGCCTTGCTATGGTACACTCGAGATACCCGATTTGGTATGTATGTTCCTAGTAGTAGGCTATTGACCTCAGAGGACCCAGGGATTGGACTTGTAGTGTATTGTGGGTTAGCTCATTTATTTATGTTTCGAGTTCTAGGGCCAGTATGTCCCCATTTACTTATATTTGTGTAGATTCTGGTACTATTCTGGAACTTGATTACTGATTATTATGAGTTTCGGTTCGAGTCCGGCCATTGATTCAGATATGATGGTTACTGATTATTATGAGTTCTGGTTTGAGTCCAGCCATTGATTCAGATATGATGGTTACTAATTATTATGAGTTTCGATTCGAGTCCGGCTACTGATTGCGATACTATTCGAGAGTTTTTGTACTGGGTACCGTGGTTCTGATATTGTGATTCACTGAGTTCCGTTTCGAGTCCAGCGTCTGGCTATGAGTTCTGAGATATACTATATATTTGGCATCTCGTTATTACCCACTATGACCTATTCGAACCCTGCGTCTGGCCTCTCGTTACTACCCATTGATGTCGGTTTAAGTACGATGCACACCTGGTTGGTTACTATGGTTACTTCGCACTGGTTCAGTTACGGATTATTTATACTTTCTTTTACTTTTCTTGTATGTCCCATCGACTTATGGGGGCACGGTTGAGTTAATTGTCTTCTTCAGTGTGCCTGACGGGCTTATGGGGGCCCAGTTAGGTTATGTTTGTTTGCCTTCTTAGTACTGCATTATTTATCTTTCTGTATCGCTTTTACTTATTACTTTATTGCATTTGCATAGCTCGGTAGAAGTTTACTTTTCTATCCCTATTTACTGTTGACTTAGATTGCACCCTCGCATTTTAGTTATACTTATGCTATATTTGAGCTGAGTCGGCCGATGATGCCTACTAAGTACCCATTGCGCAGTACCCATACTGCACTTCTGCATCTTTTTCCCTGATGTAGATCTGCGCACTAGCCGACGAGTTTGACGTGATCCTCCTTCCTTAGCACTAATCCAGAGTAGGGTGAGCTTGTTGCCTTCAGAGGCTGATCCTATTTCATCTACTCTTGTATAGTCTTTTGTACTCGAGACTGTTTGTCTATGTTGTGTATATTTGGTTTATATCTAGTACTCTGGTTGTGTTAGCTGTGGCTTTAGTACTGATCTTACCGGGTCTTGGGAGGAGTTCTTGACTTTATATATTGTCCTCCTCCTTCTCAGTTTTGGTATGTATATATTTTGGTTTTATTTTTTTTTACATTTCTAGAATGTTTATTAGTATGGTTACTTCCACTTCATCTCTATTCTTGTGAGATTCCGCCCGTTAGCCCTTCGCTTGTCGCTCCGGGTTAGGGTTTGGCTTGCCTATTAGTGGGTTACTGTAGGCGCCATCATGACTCGAAAAATCAGATTGTGACAGAAGACATTGACTTTCCTTATAGAATATCACCTGCAACTCCAACTCAGTCACACTAGATAAGGGCAATGAGACGAGCTCGACTGACAAGACATTGACTTCCCTTATGGAATATCACCTGCAACTTAGCCAAATTCAAATTCTATATTAAACTATTGACAAGTTGCAAAGGAACTCAATGAATTTCTAGTCATCTTGTTCCTACGATCCTGGGCACCAATGGAATACGATTAAATAAAGTTTCGTTGAAGAAGGTTTTTTTTTTTTTTTTTTTTTTTTTATTTATTTATTTAATAATAGTGGTTAAAATATGATACTTTATCAAGATAAATTTGCAAGACCTAATAGGTGTCACATTCAGAAGATAAATCAATTTAAAGTACATATGAGAAATTCAATGTTGTAATACTCTAATGATACAACAACTTTTATACCATCAAGTTAGGTTCAAATTTAATTACAAATACTTGTATTATCTACTTCTTGACTCTCATTAGTGGATTAGCTCATATTTGCCTCTCAACTATGAAAAAAAATAAAATAAACTTGCTCTCTTTTTTAATTTGGTCTAAAATATACCCTTATATATATATATATATATATATATATATATATCATTGAAGAACTTGCACAAATTTATTCATCAAATTTAGCGGACCTTTAATATCTTATTTTTACCTATTTAAAATAGATTTTACTATTGAAATAGAGTGTACCTAACTCTAAAATTTTCTTGTAAAAAAAATTAATCAAACAAATTATACAAACCCAAGATGGTTAAAAGAGTTAAGTTACATCTAATTTCTCGTCATATTTCTGTTTTTCCTCCATTAATTTTTTTAAACTCCCTTGAAGTGTAACAACAATTAAATAGAGCACAAATTTTAGAAAATCAAATATTTTTAGTGAAAAAATAGGTAATCTTCAAGAACACACATGAAATTTTAAATATGTGACAGATAATTAAAAATTTATGAAGAAATTGGAAGAAGTTATTAAGTACATTTGACAAAAAGTTTTAATCTTCGTCATACCCAAAGAAAAAAAATCAATAAAGCATTAATTTTATTTATATTGAAGTAAATTTATGTATATGTTCATAATTATGTAGATAAAAGTATTGATCCTTTTTCCGAGTTATTTTGTTTCCCATAGTTAAGGGCTATTTGGTACTATCAAAGAATATAATGCAATGAATAGAATTGTGTCCTTCTTAATTAGAGATCTCTATTTTGAATCTTTAGTATGGAAAAATCTTTTGGAAGTTATCCTCGAATGGACTCTTTATGAAAAAAAATTTAAAGTAGTTAGACTCCAATATTAATATCGAACAACGAATGCAAAGCAGGAGAACATGATTCTTGTGAGCGGTGGAAGTCAACAAGTAAACGTATAAAGCCAAACAAAACATTGATTTTGTTTATATTGAACTAAATTTATGTATATGTTCATAATTATGTAGATAAAAGTATTGATCCTTTTCCCGAGTTATTTTGTTTCTCATAGTTAAGGGCTATTTTACCATCAAAGAATATAATGCAATGAATAAGACTGTTTTCTTCTTAATCAGAAATCTCTATTTTAAATTTTAAGTATGAAAAAATCTTTGATACAAAAGTTACCCGCGAATGAATCCTTTAAAAAAAAAAAAAAAATTTAAATTAATCGAACTCAAATACTAGTATCGTACAACAGATACAAAGTAGGAGCATGACTCTCGTGAGCGGTGGAAGTCAACAAGTAAACGTATAAAACCAAACGAAACGGTCATTATACGACGTCAGATTATAAGGACAGTGAGATTGTTTACAAATGGAAGAAATCTTGAATACGACCGGGCCGTGCCAGACAAAATCCATAAAGCCATAAATAAATGTAGTGTACCAACAATCAGTGGCGATGCTAAGAATTTGATGAAGGGTATATAAATTTTATTCTTAGTTATGCTAAGAGTGTGTAAAATTAAATATATATAATAATTAATATTTAATCTCTATTCACCATATAATTTTTCGATAAAGAGTGTGCATCTGATCACCCTTGGCCGAAGGTGGCTCTGCCCATGCCAACAACGATTGTTATGGAACAGTAATTACTCTTTCATTCTTAATCAGAGGTTTTGAATTTGAATTTCCCTTGAATATGAAGCCGCTGTTGTTAGGAAGGTTTTACCCCTGATATGAAACTTTCTAATATAAATACGAATTTAATCGAACTTTAATATGAGTATCGAAGATTTGTAGAAAGCCAAAAAGAATAAATAAATGTAGTGTTCTTTTTTGAGTGGAGTTGTCAAACAAAAACACCCATCACTTTTACGACACAACTTTTTCTTGTGGGACTAAATTTTATATTTTGACGTTGATTAAATTGACACGTAGCTTCCTATTTCTTGTTAAAAAAAGAATGTGTTTTCCTTTCTTGAAAGAGAAAGAAGATTAAAATAACTCATTGTATTCTTTTATCTTTATTGATTTATTTTTACATGATTGGATATGTCGGCTCTTGTTCACATTTGATTCTTTTGTTTCTTATAATATTTGTTTTAAAATTTGATTAATCTTAATCTTCATCATGTAAGGTTAATAAAAGAGGAAATGCGCTTTCTACTAAATTTTTTTTAAAGTTTTAGTTTAGGCCTTTAATTATGTTAAGTCGCCCTGTCCTACTGCCAAAGCAATGAAAAACAAAGACCTCTTAGCAAACAGATTTGGAAAAGAAATTCATACCGTCGTTTGGGAAGTCTCTCCAAAGGGTTGAATCCAATTATAATCCACATAAAAATCCTAAGTTGGTGCTCTTTGTCGTTGTGCATGAAATAACTCACACCTCTTGATAATGTAGCAATGAAATCATCATATTGATCCACACGAATAAGAATTTGTCTTTGAGTAAGCAACCCGACGAGACAATGTCCCTTAATGCCGAGGAAACTTAGCCAAGATCAATCTTAAAATTGGCAAATCCGATGATACCATGGATATAAATTTAACCATGATGACTAGAGGAAGTCCTTCCTCCTTAGAAAAATTTCTCGTCCATGCAACGTAAATAGTAACGCAGGAATTCCATGAACAACTTCAATTGGTATTAAACTAGTTTAAGAGATATTAAAGATTGATTGTATTTGATTCAATCTAATTGATTAACGGCATAAGTAGAGTTTGTACATGTTGGTGTTTGTTTGTAGGGTTTTGGAAAGGCTCTTCGAGGTTTAGGATTTTATAATCAACTTCACCAAACCATTTCAATTTGAATTAAAAAGATTTACCTTTTTTGCTTATTGCTCGTGCATAAGTAGAGTTTGTACATGTTGGTGTTTGTTTGTAGGGTTTTGGAAAGGCTCTTCGAGGTTTAGGATTTTATAATCAACTTCACCAAACCATTTCAATTTGAATTAAAAAGATTTACCTTTTTTGCTTATTGCTCGTGCCATTCTTTCTTTTCGTTTTGACTTGCTTTTCTTATTTTTCAATTTGAACTTGCATATTAAGAAAAAATTATATAGCATATAAACCTTATTTTTATATTGTGT
Organism: Capsicum rhomboideum; assembly: GCA_031232105.1. Classification (NCBI taxonomy): domain Eukaryota; kingdom Viridiplantae; phylum Streptophyta; class Magnoliopsida; order Solanales; family Solanaceae; genus Capsicum; species Capsicum rhomboideum. The sequence goes on from CP124714.1 coordinate 159,575,566, forward strand.
GAGGTAGAGAGAATTTTTTCTAATAGACGCGCAGCTCAAGAACATTCTCTTAAAAAACAAAAAGAAGTAGTACCCTGCACGATAATATATTAATCATATATTATGGTGCACTAAGTTGCTTTGAAGGTTCCCACTAATCCTTACCAATGGTTCGCATTTGTTAACAATAACTTTCATTTTATGGGCAATTCTTTTGAGTGCTATTTCTTTAAAACTAAGTACTATGTTAGGGGGAAGTGATGTCATGGGCTGGCAAAAGTTTAGGAACTTTACAAATGCCTTCCTTTTTAAAAATAAATAAATTATACGAATAAATTGTCACAAAAGTCTGTAGGTAACTTTATGTGAAACTGCCTCCATTTAAAATTTATAGATATAGCTTGACTCAACATAAAATTTAAGTAAAAAGGAGAGATGGTAGAAACTTGTGAGTTTTAAACATATCATAATATATAGTTTAATTAGAAAAGCTTTTCTTTAATGACAAGATAAAAAGTTTATAATTTTTAAATATATAATGTGAGAATTTATTATAAAAAAATAGTTTTACATAAATTGAAACGAGGAAATAGCGTTGATTGATACCTCAAATAAATTATAAATAACCAGCTATAACAATTTAAATTACATTATTATTCTAGGAACATCTACATTTCTAATGTGGCCAGATTCTTTCATTCAATTATTCTCACATGCATTGGTCTTTTTTCCAAAGCAAATTTTAATATCTTAAAATAATCAGTGTTAGTAGTAGTTAAAGATTTAAAATGACTCATTTTCTTTCGACCATGTGCAGCTCATAATTTGCAGAATTATATAAATATTTTGTCTCATATACAAATGACTTGCTTGTATTTACTTATTCATCCTTAATTAGAAGTCTCGAGTTTAAGTTTCCTGGGTATGGAGTCGCCTTTGTTAGAGATTATTTTACTTCCAAATGCAGGACTTTCAACGCGAATCAGGATTTAGTCGGATTCCAATGCGGATATATATAGGACATCAAATGAAAAAAAGAAAGATAAATACATCAAAAATAAAAAAAAAGGATAGAAGGAGATGAATGTATTGTACTAACATCTACATAATTAACTAATATCACTGTTAGTAACAGTATAATTTACTTTTTCGTTTGTGTTATTTTTTGGAAACTTTGAAGTGATAAGTGGAAATAATTAAAGTAAGCTTTATAAGATACGGTATTAATCAACACCTTGCTTGATTTGTCCCCATAAATATTCTATTTGGCTACCTTTTAAAACTTACTATGCTATATTGCTTTATAATATCATTGGAATTAAAGCTTACACTTTATTCTTCATTTGTATCATTAACTTGTGATTTCTTTTGTTCTAAATTAGCTTTGGATGAGCAAAATTGAGTAGATTCATGCAAAGCAAGCAGGGCGGAGCCAAGTGGGTGAAAGGGGATTCGGATGAAAAATTACAGTACTATATGTGTAATATAACGTTAAAATTATTTTTTATGTATATATAGTAAATGTTGTATTTCTTAGCTTGTTCATGTGTTTACTTCTTTATATTTTGAATTCCCCTTACTTTGCAATGTTTTGCAATGCAAGATTAAAGAAATTTTCCAAGTTAAGTAATAATTATTGAACAACTTGTTAATATTTCTAAATTAATTCAAGGATTTGTAGTTAGGTTTTCATCTTTCTTAAGTAATCATTATTGACTTTCAAATTTGACAAAGGGTCATTAAGAATATTCCAAGTTGATCAAAAAGCATAATAATTATTGGATAAGAGGAATTAAGATGTTCCAAGTTGTTTTGAAGGAATCAAATTAAAATATAATAATATGCTTGATGAGGTTGCAAACACTAAACAATTGTCATTTTGGGTGCGTATAGTACGGAGGAAAATAGTTTTCATTCAAAATTACTTTTAATGATAATATTTGTAGTTGGTATAGGCAGATTCAAAATTTTTATTAAGGAATTCACAAAATTAAAATGTAATGCTTGAAATTTGAATTTGGAATCTCAAGGTTAATTTTGAACCCCCTAAATTATTAAGCCGACCTCTAATCTTGTGTTGAGGGGATTCTAAGTTTATATATATACACTAAAAATAAACAAGTACCTTAAATATGCCACATAATTTTTTACTGAGGAGGTTCGGATGAACATCCTGGCTCCCTCCTAAATCCACCCCTGTAATTTTTCATAATTTGACTGGATATATAAGATTCAGCTAGTGTTAATTGGTCATAAAATTTGGATCACATTTTGAAAATTTATCTTCAAGTATCTATTTTCCTATAGATTTTGGATCAAATTTTTTTTTTTTTTTCAAATTTCAAGTATCAAAAACTTTTCTTAAATTTCATTTCTACTCACAAAAGTTCAGTTGTTTTTTTTCAATTGAGATACATATTCAAATACAATTTCAAATTTCAAAATCTCAAATTTTCAAATTTAAATTTTAACTTCAAAATCTATGAACAAACGGAATTCAAGCATGTATGGTCATTGGTAAAATGTCGAGGATAGAGCGTGAGAGTACGAGGATATATAGTACTCCAATCCGGTAATAGTTTTAAGGCGAAATATAATAATTTCATAAATTTGTCAATAAATTTAATTTAACATTTGAATTACGATATATTTGATTTGAATATCTAAACTATGATAAAGTATTCATATTATATATTTTTGATTCAAATTTTTAAAAAGTTTTATGTGTGTTCAGAAACGTTCATTATGTAGATAAATTAACCACATAATTATATTCACAAATCATATAGGCGTTTGGCCATGAAACAAAAAAAAATCACTTTATTTGAAAATTTTAGAGTTGGAGTTGGAGTTGGAGTTAGAGTTAGAGTTGTGTTTGGCCATTTTTTTTAGAAAGTCTTTTTAGAATTTAAAGTGTTTAAATATAACTAAAAAGTGAAAATGTGAGACGAAAAAAAAGTGAAAATAAGTATTTAGATATTTTCACTTTTCTAAATACAACTTCAATTGTATTTGAATTTTTTATGACCAAACAATATTTTTTGAATAAAGTTAAATAATTTTTTGAAAATAGTGAAAAAAATTTATAGCCAAACGGGCCTAATTAATATTTCATTAATATATAGCTGCTGATTCTAGGGATTCTCTTGATGTTTCTCAACACATGAACCCATGTGAAATTCAAATATGAAACAAAAGTTTAGTACCATCTGTGATCATTTCGAGATTTTATGGAATACAATTGAAAAACAAATATTCGTCACAGTAAGAATATTTGGTTCATTGTCAGATCCTTTTTTATATTTTAAAATTATTATTGTGTTGAGAAGAAGGAGACAACTAAATTATGTCATCGTATATAGTTTTGTTTTTTCTTTTTCTTTTTATAGAGTCAACAGGTAATAATAAATTCTTGGTTTCAATTTTTCATCGATATTCACTAAATTAAGAAAGTTTACATCATATATAGTATATCACCTAATAAAATTATCAATTTGACAAAAAGGAAAAATATGAATTTAAGATAATTAAATTGGGTGGAGGTGAGCAAAGAAAAGCTACAAAATTTCAAATTTTAAAATTTCTCTTTGGTTTCTCTGATAGTTTTATCTTTTTTTTAAAATCTTTCTTTAGTGGATGTTTAGAAAGTAGAGAAAAAAATTGATTAGCTTTTTTTTTTTAATCATAAAAAACCTTGGAGAAGTCACTACATTCTGCTTCTTTTAAACAAATACCTTGGGGTTGTTTGGTAGAGTATAATAAAAAAATAATGCATGCATTAGCTTTGTGTATTACTAATACATTATTTGATATATTTTTTCATCTTATGTTTTACTATACTTGCATTAGTTATACATTTTATTTGGTATTAAGGAGTGTATTAGTAATGCATGAAAATCATTGGTATTAGTAATGCAATGGGTTTAATACATGCATTAGTATGGTTAAAGTCACAATTGTCTCTCAAAATATTTTCCATATCCTTTCCACCATATTTATGGAGGGTATTTTTGTAATTTTTTTGTTTTTTTAAATTATACAATTAATGTTATTTTTAATACACCAAACCAAACACTACATAAGAAAAATGCAAGCATAACTAACGCAAGTATTAATAATGCAAGCATCGTAATATACCATATTTTTGCATTATTCTTATACATCCTACCAAACGACCCCTTAGTCATTGCAGTTGACCTATTTTACTTTGGGTGAAAATCGTTTACACCCACAACTTTACTTTAAAAATCAAACTCTCCCCTTAACTTTGAAAAATAGTCATTGTCCCTTCTTTTTCCTAATTGACTTTTTTTAAATATCTATTCTACCCTTACATTAGCCTTTATTTCTTTATTTTTACATCTTTAAAATCATTCCTGAGCCGGGGGTCTATCGAAAACAGCCTCTCTACTTCATCTGAGGTTGTGGTATGGTCCGCGTACACTCTACCCTCCCCATACCCCACTTTGTGGGAATACACTGGGTATGTTGTTGTTGTTGTTGTACATCTTTAAAATCATGATATTTTTACTTTTAATCTATATAAAAAAATTTCTATAAAAAATATTAATATCGTCGAAAAAAGAAACGTGAGAGATATTATCACTACCCAATATTAAAATCTTGAAAATCACCTTTAAAAATATTCAAATTCGAGCTCCATAGTTCAGTAATGGTGGAAAATGAGGTTTAATCCCAAAAAAGTACTATTTAAAGCTGCCACAGACTGTTTTCTTCGCTATCGTGAAGGCCTGGTTGCAATCGTGACCAACCCGCAATAGCGAGCCCACCTCCATGATCATTATGACCAGAAATACTCCCTTCTTCGCGAATGTGATGGAGCAGGGGTGGGCCTTCGATTCTTCGGTTCGGTTTTATCAAATTTTGGTACGATTCTTCGATTTTGAAAAAGTGTGCACCGGACACCGAGCCAAACTAATTCGGTTCAGTTCAATTTTTTCAACTTCGGTTTGGTTTAGTTCGATGTTTTTAAATTGATTTTTCAGTGCAAAATAAAAAATAAAACGAGAACAGAATCAAAATAAAAGACACTAAAAAATTTAAAACATTGTAAATAGACTATCAAGTGAGGGAAACTTCAAATGCATATCATTGTAGTGCTCCATTTTTCATATCACAATACGGTGGTAGTATTTGAGTGAAATTTTTTAGGAATTACAGTTAGAAATATAAGTATATTAGGAATTAAAACAAAAAATTAGAAAAATATAAAAGTAATAAGGATGGAAGGTAAATGTTGATGGGGTAATTGGGTATGGACTTTGAGGCTTGTTCTTGAAAAGTTTTGGGCCAAACATGAGATAAATGAATTTTTTTTTAAAAAACTTTTAATAAAACTTCAGTTTTTTGGTGCACCGAAGAACCGTTATCCTTAAATCGAACACCAAACTAAAGAACCGAACTATCAAAAAAAAAATCAAAACTGAACCGAAGAACCGAACTAATTCGGATCGATACGATTTTTCGATTTACCGATTTTTATGCCCACCCCTAGATGGAGGCTCGCAAACACAAAGAAGGGTTTGCTGCACCAGACATGAGCAGTAAAGGTCAAAGCCAAAAATCTCCTAACGGATCCTGCAGATTTATTGGGGATACCACAGAAATAAACCAACTATGTTACTGATACAATCCAAATCCGGTCCAAACCGTTCATTAGAAGTCAAGCACGAGAACTCCAACTGCTTCAAGAAATGTTCATAAAATGAGAGGTACTTGACGGCATCCTACTACCATCAAAAGGGTGCTACGTGGTGGTGATTGCATCTAAAGAGGATCAAGGGGCCTTGGAGGGATCAAACGGAAGCCAAGGAGGGCAAAATGGCACATGGAGTGCACTAGAAGGCTCACCTGCGCCTGCAGGTGAGCCACATACGCGCGCAGATGGTGGCCAGTGGCACCTGCTGCCTTGACCTGCGTGGGCAGGTGCCCATCTGCGTGGGCAGGTGGCCTAGTTCGGCTGCCAAGTTAAATTTTAAAGGAATGGGTCACTTTTGGACCCAAGTATGTAATAAATGACCCATGGGTATAAATACCCCAAAACCATGCTTTATTTTTCTTAGTTTTTCTTGAATATTGATGAACAAATCTCTTGAGAGAGTTTTTGATAAGCGTTTGTTGAAGGTTTGCTTAGTAACGTGTGGTTTCGAGGGCGATCAATTCCCTCTTGGTCACCGTAGAAATTAGGTGTTAGAAGATGAATGTAATTTAGGGGTTCTAGGGTTTAATATATCCTATTGTTCTTAATTACTCACCTTCTTGTGTCTAATCTTTCATCTATCTATTGATTGCCTTTCATTTCTTAGTTAATTTCTAGTTTTCATAGTTTTTCGGTTATCATTTGGTATCAGAGCCGAGCTTGAGATCGTTCCCACGAATTCAATCTTGGGTCTCGTTATCTAGAAAACAAAAAAAAAAGTGTCAAGAAAATGTTTTACAAAATACCCAAAAAGATTTTTGAGTTTTTGAGTCTTGTTTGAGTTTCTATTGTTAGATTTGTCTCCTCTAACAATATCTAGGTCGGAATCTTGAGCCTTAGCTTTGATTTGAGGAGATTTGGAGAAAACCCCATTGTTGAGCTTGAAGTTCTTGAGAAAAAGTAAAGTGGGTTGTGAAATCTGAAAATTGTGGTGTGGATTTGAGGGTTAAAATCATTAGAAAAGTGTTTCCCATGTTGAAGGGGCCTCATATCTGAAGTTTCATGGATTTCCGAGCCAAAATGAATTAGTTGGAAAATTTGAAGTTCTTGGTGTTCTTGAGGATCTTCAAATCTTCAAGAAGAAGAATTCTCCAAAAAGGTGTTGTTAGATCCAAGAAAGAAGCAAGAGAAAAGTGTTTGAGTGTTGGTACAAGGAATATCCCCAAAGAAAAAGGAATATTCTAGGAGAGAGAACCCAAAAGGGCCCACAAAAGAGAAAAATTCGGAGCTTTCAGGTGCACTGTCCAGCCCCATCTGCGCCCCACTTGCGGCCGCAGGTGACCAACACAGGTCACCTGCCGAGTTTCTGTTATCACCTGCGTTCGTCCACCTGCGTGGGCAGATCATAAGCTGCGTCCACAGGTCGTTCAAAATGCACCTCAAAACTTAAAAATCGACTTTGCTCAGGTTCTATCCTTTTAGTTTCATTCATTGAATCCTAATCTTAATTCTCCATTCTAAAACTAATTAACCACTAGTAATTCACCTACTTAGTTGGTTCGTTAGTTCTTGAGTTCATTTTCCTTCTTTGTCCTATTTCTTTTTGTGCTTTTCTAGTTTTTCTTTTCGTTGTTACTTCTTGACTCAAGTCCGTAAATATTTCTTTTGAGTCTTTCAAACAAAAATCCAATCCGATCAAGAGAAGAGAATTGACACCTCAACTACCACCCGGAGAATAAGCCAATCTTCAACATTTGCGAACCCAAACGTGAGGCATACAAAGGTGTGTAGAGTTGTGAGGTTCTTTATTTAACGCTAATTTGATTGTTGTTTGTGTTTAGTGTCTTTTCTAATAGGTACAATGGCCACGGAGAGTGAGACATCATCAACTAGGGATGTCAACACTTTAAATGCGATCTTGGCGGCACTTGAATCATTAAGCCGTAGAATGGAATCCATGGACGGGATAATGGGAGCCATAGAAGGTCATATGACCACACTCCAAGGAAGTGTATCTACCATGGGTGGAAAGATAGTGAACATGGAAGGTCGTCTAAACTCTACCCAATTCACTCCTCAAAACTACCATGCCTCATCTAGCGGACATGCTTAAGACACATCCGCTACTATCTCCCCGGAAACACTCCATCAAATGTTCAATCCACCAAGATAAACACAATACCCCATAACCCAAGCCATTAATTATCCACATAATCGAAACCCTGTCCGTCCACTACAACCCCAATTCAACCAAGCCAATCAAGAAGAACCACAAGACCAAATTCTCCGTAACCAAGACCTACCCCAAGCACCACCAAACCAAAACCCTCCACCTCAAGCTCTACTAGACCAAAATCCCCCACTCCAAATACCCCGTAACCAAAATTAGCCCATTCAAGTTGAAGAATAGGAGAAGAGGACCCATAAGTTGAGTTTGAAGGGTATGATGAAGAGGCCGTGCATGCGGAGTATTGGAGGAATAGACCCTTGCCTCAACAAGGATTTCGAGGTCGAAGAGGAAGATTCGGTTCGACACCTTATGGAAGAGGAAACTTAGGGAATCGTCTACTAGGAGAGCACCAATGGAATTACAATGATAATCAAGGTGGCAACGGAGGTCAAGATAATGGGATCAATTCAATCAAGACTAGTCTTCCAATTTTCAAAGGAGAGAGTGATCCCGAAGCTTATTTAACATGGGAGTCTACTTGTGAAAGAATCTTTCAAGCCAATGATCTCACGGATGACAAGAAGAGTTGCTACGCCATAACCCAATTCGAAGGATTTGCTATCACATGGTGGGAATATTCCAAGCGATTTGAAAATGTCTTGAATAATGGACAACCACCACCATGGAATGCTTTAAAGGCTCTCATGAGGAGAAAGTATGTGCCGGAAAGGTATAGGCATGAGTTACTTGCCAAGTTGTACAACCTAAGGCAAGGGAGAGAATGTCTTAACTTACTTTGATGAGTTTCAACAATTGATCTTGAAACTTGAATATCAAGAGAATGTAGAACATTCCGTCATCCGTTTCAAGGTTGGTTTGAACAAAGAAATCTCCTCATCCATGACGTGCCATAAGTTTGCTATCTTAGAGGAAATCTTTCAAGCGATCTTAGAAGTTGAAAGAGACATCAAGGAGCGGACATATCTCAAACCCAAGGGGTACTCATCCACTAATCCATGGAGTAAGAGCAAAGAGGTAGCCCGACCTTCTTCGGGGTGGAGGAAGAATAAGGACCTCCACAAGTCTTATGACAAGAAGCCCGTTGAGAAGCCTACTCCAAGATACCCACCAAGGAATGAAGGTAACAAGTATCCAACTCCTAATCCTAAAGGTTTCCAATGTTTCAAGTGCCAAGGTTGGGGACACAAGGAAAATGAGTGTCCCAATCGGAGGAATGTAATTCTTAGAGAAGGGAGGATATTCTACCTTGGGGAAGAGGTGGGACAAGAAGATGATAATGACGGAGAAGCCCAAGAAGGAGAGATTTTAGAAGAAGATGAGCAAGTAGAGGAAGGAAATGAGGATGCATGGCCTCAAGATGGAGAGTTTGAGGTTCCAAACTTTGTGGTAAGACGAGTGATGATTAGTAAGGCCATAGATGACCCTAGTCAAAGGAAAAATCTATTCCATACTAAATGTCTTATCAAAGAGAATATATGCTCATTGGTCATCGATAGTGGAAGTTGTACAAATGTAGCTAGTGCCACCATGGTTAATTTCTTGAAGTTACCCACAACCAAGCATGCCGCACCGTACAAGCTCCAATGGTTAAACGAGTGTGTAGAATTAAAAGTGACTAGGCAAGTCGTGATCCGATTCAAGATTGGGGATTACCATGATGAAATACTATGTGATTTCATTCCCATGCAAGCGTGTCATATTTTGCTTGGAAGACCATGGCAATACAATCGTTCAACCAAACATGATGGAAGAACCAACCGGTATTCTTTTGAGTTGAATGGTCGGAAGTTTACCCTCCACCCTCTTTTACCATAACAAGTGAATGAGGTACATCAAAGAATGAGGGAGTTGAAGGAGAAGGGTAGTAAAGAAGGGGGGAGGAACCCCATAAAGAGGAGAATGAGGAAGCAAAAGAGAGGAGGAAGTTGAAGGGGAAGACCCAAATGGTGATGTTGGCAAGAAACAAAGATTTATTTGAGGAGGCTAATGATGAGGAGCCCATCCTCCTTTTAGCTCATGCCTTTCATGCTAACCACTCTACTTCCCCTATTCCCCATTCTATTTTTCTTGTTTTGCAGGAATTCAAAGATGTGTTTCCAAAGGAGCTACCACAAGGGTTACCCCCACTTTGGGGAATTGAGCATCAAATAGACTTCGTGCCGGGCTCACAATTGCCTAGCAAGCGGGCTTATAGAAGTAACCCAACGGACACCAAAGAGCTTCAAAGACAAGTTGAGGAACTTCTCAACAAGGGATATATCAAAGAAAGCATGAGCCCACGTGCGGTTCCGGTACTATTGGTTCCAAAGAAAGATGGGACTTGGAGCATGTGTGTTGATTGCCGGGACATCAACAAGATCACGGTAAAGTATCGCCACCCTATCCCTAAGTAAGATGATATGTTAGATGAATTGAATGGTTCTTGTGTGTTTTCAAAGATTGATCTTAGGAGTGGGTACCATCAAATCCGGATGAGTCCTGGTGATGAATGAAAAACCACCTTCAAGACCAAGTTTGGTCTCTATGAATGGATGGTTATGCCATTTGGGCTCACCAACGCTCCTAGTACCTTTATGCGGTTAATGAACCATGTGATGAAACCATTTATAGGGAAGTTTGTTGTGGTATACTTTGATGATATCTTAGTTTATAGCAAGTCCATAGATGACCATGCTAAGCACTTGAAATATGTTTTTGATGTGCTTAAAAATGAGCAATTGTTTGCTAATCTTGAGAAATGCTCTTTTTGTGTTGATGAGGTTGTCTTTTTGGGCTTTGTTGTAAGCTCCCGGGGTGTTGAAGTGGATGAATCCAAGATAGACGCTATTAGAAATTGGCCAAATCCACAATCCATTGGTGATGTGAGAAGTTTTCATGGGTTGGCTAGTTTCTATAGAAAGTTTGTCAAAGGGTTTAGCACCATAGCCGCCCCATTAACCTAGGTAATCCGAAAGGATAAGCCCTTTAAGTGGGGAGACGAGCAAGCAAAGGCGTTTGAAACTTTGAAAACAATGCGTAGCTCCGCCCCTTTGTTGCAATTGCCCGACTTTGGGAACATGTTTGAAGTCGAATGTGACGCTAGCAAGGTAGGCATTGGGGCCGTCTTGATGCAAGACCAAAAGCCTATTGCATACTTTAGTGAAAAGCTTAAAGGAGAAACCTTGAACTACTCTACGTATGATCTTAAGTTGTATGCCTTGATTAGAGCTTTGGGCAATTGGCAACACTACTTGTGGCCTAAGGAATTTGTGATTCGAACCGACCATGAATCTTTGAAACACCTTAGGGCCCAAGACATATTGAACAAACGCATGCCAAGTGGATTGAATTCTTAGAAACTTTCCCTTACGTAATCCAATACAAAAAGGGGAAGGAGAATGTTGTGGCCGATGCCTTGTCCCAAAAACATGTGTTACTTAGTACTTTGTCTTCTAAATTGATTGGGTTTGAATACTTGAAGACATTGTATCCCGAGGACCCCAAATTTGCTCAAATCTTTAAGGATTGTGAGGAATGGGAAAGGGAAAAATGGCTTAGGGATAGAACTTCTATACCCTACTCAAAATTTGATGGATTTCTATTCAAAGAAAAGAGATTGTGTGTCCCTCTAGCTCTTGGAGAGAGTTGTTTGTAAGAGCGGCACACAATGGCAGTATGATGGGTCACTTTGAAATTGACAAGACCCTTGGAATCCTAGAGGAACAATTCTATTGGCCCAAAATGCGTCATGATGTTGCACGAATTTGTGGTCAATGTATGGATTGTAGAAGTGCGAAGTCACGACTTCTTCCTCAAGGGTTATATACCCCACTTCCCACTCCCCTCCACCCATGGCTTGACATATCTATGAATTTTGTATTGGGATTGCCTAGGACAAGGAGGGGAAGAGATAGTATCTTTGTTGTGGTTGATCGGTTCTCAAAAATGGATCATTTTATTCCGTGTCACAAGTGTGATGATGCCTCCAATGTGGCATCCTTGTTTATAGAACATGTTGTCAAGATACACGAAATTCCCTGGACCATTGTTAGTGATAGGGACTTTAAGTTCCTCAGTCACTTTTGGAGGTCATTGTGGGGTAGGCTTGGCACCAAATTGCTTTTCTCAACATCTTGCCACCCACAAACCGATGGTCAAACCGAGGTTGTGAATAGGACCTTGGGTTCTATGCTCCGCACCATGGTTAAAGGGAAAATGGCCTCTTGGGAGGATCATTTACCCCTAGTCGAATTTGCTTACAATCGTGTTATTCACTCGACTATTGGTATGACTCCCTTTGAATGTGTCTATGGTTTTAACCCCCTAACCCCCTTAGATTTCACTCCTTTGTCTAGTGATATTGTGATTAGCTTATATGGGATAAAAAGAGCGGAAGCAATGAAGAAGATGAATGAGAAAGTGAGGCTTCACTTTGGGAAAAAGAATCAAGCAATAGCCAAGAGGGTGAACAAAGGGAGGAGAAGACTTATACTTGAACCGGGCGATTAGGTATGGGTATATCTCCGGAAGGATCGGTTCCCAACCCAAAGGAAGGTTAAATTGATGCCTCGAGGTGATGGCCCATTCCAAGTACTTGAGCGGATAAATGACAATGCTTACAAGATTGACCTCCCACCGGAGTATCAAGTGCACAACACATTTAATGTGTGCGATCTCTCACCCTATGATATGATAGAGGATGAGAATTTGAGGTCAAATTCTTCTCAAGATGGAGAGGATGATACAATCCAAATCCGGTCCAAACCGTTCACTAGAAGTCAAGCACGAGAACTCCAAGCGCTTCAAGGAATGTTCATGAAATGAGAGGTACTTGACGACATCCTACTACCATAAAAAGGGTGCTACGTGGTGGTGATTGCATTTAAAGAGGATCAAGGGGCCTTGGAGGGATCAAACGGAAGCCAAGGAAGGCAAAATGGCATATGGAGTGCACTGGAAGGCTCACCTGCGCACGCAGGTGAGACACATGCGCGCGCAGATGGTGGCCAGTGGCACCTGCGGCCTTAACCTGCGTGGGCAGGTGCCCATCTGCGTGGGCAGGTGGCCTAGTTCGGCTGCCAAGTTAAATTTTAAAGGAATGGGTCACTTTTGGACCCAAGTATGTAATAAATGACCCATGGGTATAAATACCCCAAAACCATGCTTTATTTTCCTTAGTTTTGCTTGAATATTGATGAACAAATCTCTTGAGAGAGTTTTTGGTAAGCGTTTGTTGAAGGTTTGCTTAGTAACGTGTAGTTTCGAGGGATATCAATTCCCTCTTGGTCACCGTAGGAATTAGGTGTTAGTAGATGAATGTAATTTAGGGGTTCTAGGGTTTAATATATCCTATTGTTCTTAATTACTCACCTTCTTGTGTCTAATCTTTCATCTATCTATTGATTGTCTTTCGTGTCTTAATTAATTTCTAATTTTCGTAGTTTTTCGGTTATCAGTTACTAAGCCAAATTCGACATTCCGGACTCAACGGTGTGGTCAAAATTTTCAACAGAGGTTGTTTTCATCAGATGTTGACCAAAGTCAACCTTAGGCCATATCTTTTCAACATCTCGTCTAAACTCTCAAAATCACATCGAAAGCCTCGGGACCTGAACCAATCATGCTACTAATCTAAAATCAACATTCCGGAGCTGATGAAACTGACTAAATTCTGATAAGACGCTCGGATCTCCAAATGTTGACCAAAGTCAACCATTCCAACTTAAAGGCCTTCCAAAATGGAGGATATTATACCTCAGTAAAATAAACAAATAATAAATAAAGATATTATATAAATAAAAGATTACAAATGCCAAAGGCAAAATAGATATCGTATAGGATAAAGTGGGGGGAATAATTGTTTCTCAAAGTTGAGGTGGGAGTTTGATTTTTAAGTCAAAGTTGGTGGGTGTAAATGATTTTAACCCATTTTTCTTTCTTTCTTTCTTTTTTCCATCCTTTTTATATGCCACTTTAATTTAAAAATAATTAGTTCAAGATACTTATCATGTCCAAAAATTGAAAAAGTAACTCTCTTTATAATTTGCCTTTTACTAATCAAAGGGGGCATATATTTATATTCATTAAAGAAAGAGAATAAAATAGTTTAATCAAATGCTTCTTATAATTTATATATTAATAAATGGCTTTTGTTTTAGTGAGTGCATCAAAACATTGAATTGAATGATAGACAGAATCACAGAAAGAACTTTTTTTTTTCCTTTTTGGTTTTCATCTGATGCATCGTTGATATTTGTAATAGAATTCGTCTAAATTTAAATTCGCGTCTGGAAATCTAATATTAATTGTAAAGCATTTCATAATAAAGGTACACCATATATCGAATTCAAATTCTAAATCTTTAGTGAAGAATGAAGAATAACTTAGCAATTCACTATAACCCTCGTTAGTTATAGATAAAAAGAACCATAGATAGTACATCGCTAAATAAGGTCCTCCGCTCTTCTACTCTCTTCTTTCAACTAACTAAGTAGGCGTTTGGCCATGAAATTTTTTTCACTTTTTTCCGAAAAATTATTTCACTTTAGTGAAAATAGTAGTGTTTGGCCATAAGAATTATTTCACTTTAGTGAAAATTATTTTTGGAAAAGTTTTCACTTTTTTCACTCCTATTTCTCTTACAAAATTTCAAAAACAATTCAATTTATATTCATGGCCAAACACAACATCAACTCCAACTCCAACTCCGAAAAATTATTATTTTCATGGCCAAACGGGGAATAATTAAGGGATCCCCCTATATCCCTAATACAATAACATATTCAGTGTAATTTCATAACATGAGGTTTGAAGAAAATAACGTGCACGCAGACCTTACCTTTATACTAATAAAAGAAAAAAATAGAAAACTTATTTCATTTTTCAATTTTGTTAACTTTTATTATAATTATTATTATTTAAGTATTTTTATTAAATTTTGTTAACTAAAAAGAAAGTTTTAGAAGAAAAGGAGAAAAAGGGGAGAATGAATTGAAATCTAGAGACATGGGAAAACAGGAAGTAAAAGGAGCAAAGGTCATGACCCTGCTACAAGATTCTCTGGACTGGGCCCATATCATGGCCCATTAGCTCATGAAGAGGAAAAGGAGCTTTAAGTGGGCCTGCCCATAAAGATGCTTTTCCATTGTGGGGTCATTGGGCCCAGTACACAAGTCTAAATGTCTAATGGGCCAGGACAAAATGGGCCCTATGAAAGGGACGTATAATGGGGGATACTGATAGCCTAAGAAAAATTGCACAAATGCCTTTATTTTAGGGTAGGGTTTAATTTTTGTCCCTCGAATATATCATATTTAACTTTTTTCCATCAATGCTTTAAGTAACTAAAAAGTAGTCGAAACTCGAAAGTACCTCTGACATATAATTTTATGAAGGGCATAAATTTATATTTTTATTTCATAATATAATATGAGTTTTGCCGCTTAATCTCTACCGAACTTATTGTGATAGAGACAAAAGTTCAATTTAGTACCCACAAGTTATGTCGCAAAAGACATAACTTAATTCTTACCGAACTTATCAATAGAGGCAAAGTTTTAGTTTCAGAACCCATAAGTTATGTCGCTTAATTCCTACAGAACTTATATCAATAGAGACAAAAATTTAATTTAGAACCCACAAGTATGTCGTAAAAGGCATAACTTAAAGGTTGTTTGAATTGACATTTTGCTTATAATTTAGGATTTATAACTTATGAATTTTGCTTATTTCTATTATTTTGACTCATAACTAAATGTTTATTATTATTTTTTTTTTAATTTTATCCAAATATTATAAAAATGCTTAAAATAAAGCGAATCAAAAACAACATGAAGTACCCCATCTAATGTCTCACTTATAGTACCCCCCATCTAATATCTCACTTATTTTATCTTTATTCTTCTCCATCCTTTTAACTTCTAAAACTGTATTTAGATGACATTTTCACTCACGAAGCTTCTTAGGAATTTTTGATCACCTCAAACTATGCATACATGCAAACTTGCTTGATAGATAGGTCTTGCAGTCAAGCTCCCTTCTTTCTTTGCACTCATGGGTTGATCTCCGTCTGGTCCGAAAAAAATCTTTGCACGCTTTCGTTACCTTTCAGAATGCTGAGGTCAACATCACAAATTAAATATAGGGGAAGCTTACGTGTTTATAATGAAAAAGTTTTTTGTCCATGAAACAGATGGCAAATTGTAGTTGATCAAGTAGTTGGATTATTGAAGATGAAAGCTCCATTTCAGAAACACAATGGGCCAACAACTCGTGGACGGTGCCATTGCGGGGATATTATGATGATAAAGAGTTTCATGTAGTCTAAAATACTATGGTTGGCTACCTTGTCATATATATATTTTTTTATTTTCTCTATACAAAAATAATTGTGATTATGTGAATTAATTTGAGATTAAGGCTTAGTTAATGATTGTATGCTGGTCAATTAGGGGGGGGGGGGGAGGGGGGAGGGAAAGGAAGGAAGTCGAACCTCTAATCGTCGACTTGGACACATAAAGAGTTCTCGACATTGAGAAAGATTTGAGATTCCGTAAGTAACACAGTGGGTGCTTTGTAAAATTGGCTTAGAGGAAGAAAATGAAATAAGAACAACGACGCTAATAGATAGACTTTCACGCTAGTTCTTGCTCCAGCATGAAAGCTCCATTTCAGGGAATTATATTTTTTGATAAAACGAATGCTAGTAATAAATTCAAAGGAAAGGGGCTATATTTGTCTGGAAAGGGGCTATATTTGTCTTTGTACCGTAAGAAAAAAGATTATATTTATTCTTTGTTATATTTTTTTCAATAAAACTATAATTGTCATTCAATTTTAGACACATATTTATCTTTGAACTGTTAATTCCCCTATCCCATCCTTATTATCCTACGTGACACTTACATGACATTCGTTTTCTCCTAATTTTAGATCCTATCACAAGTAAATTCTTCTAACCCAATATAATAAACCCAATTCCTAATACCCAAAACCCTGTCATTTTCCCATTCAGAGAAAAATATCAATCTCACTTTCTGTTCTCACCTTAAAACCCCAATAAATCTTGCTTACTAATGTTAAATTACATGTGCCCACAAGTACAATCTCAGAAGAATATGCTTTGATAAGATGTCTAACATATCAATCCAATTTTAGACTAAATCAACACCCACAGACAAAATAAATAAAGCAATAACACATCGATTTTATAATCAGTTTGGTAATGGTATCGATCCATCACTTTGTAATGTCTCAATCAACAATTAAGGGCACCCATTTTGAAATTGGAGTTGGGCTTAATTAAATTCAAAAAATTAAATCATGAGCTGAATATTGTTCAAAATGATCTTATATCTGATATCATTATAAGAAATGAACTTTAGATAAAATTAATTTAACTTCAAAAGGTAGTTCGGGAGATAAGAATTACCTAATACCATTAAAGAGGCACATAATCGCACTCCAGTATGCGGGATTCTACATTGTGAAAATTGTAATGGAAGACATTATAATAGGTTTGTTCGTTCTTTCTTCTTTCTTTTTTTCACTCGGTGTTCACTACTCGCTTTGCAGCCTAATTAATATGAATTTGGACAAAAAATCTCACTTTGAGAGTAAAACATTCCCTACTAAAGACAACTTTATACTTGCCACCCTACCACAACATTCGATGGTTGCTTCAACCTTTCCGTAGAAACAATTTAATTATAATTTGACAAATCTTTTACAATACTTGTTCCAAAAGCACTCACAATACAACATATAAAGCAATTGTTTTAAAGATCTTCAATACATCAAACTGCAATTATTATTTTGTTCTTTTTTTCACACCAAACTCCATTTAATGAAGCAAAATTAGATCTCAATCACATAAAAACACAATGGATAAGTGATCGATTTATAATAAAAGAGTGTGGTAATAAGGATGTACATTATAAGTACCTAAAAAATTTAGTTGGATAAAAAATTTAACATGATGAAAAAGGATTACAATTTATCATAAAAAGATCTAAAAAGATTAAATTTAAACAAGTTAAAATAAAACTAACGGTAAACATTATCAATTTTTATTTTTATTTTTTTCAAAAGAAAAACTGGCCAGCTAGGAAGAAATTGGGTTGAGTTATGTTGAAAAAGCCCATGGACTGGCTGGTCAAAAGGGTGTCAAAATTTGGGCTGTCCAATTGAGCAAGTTGCGATAAATTTGGACAAATGAAAGTAAAACTTACATAATCCCAACAAGTTTACCCCTAATTACTTCCTATCCCTACTCTCTGCTAAATTACAAATAATCCTTATTTTATAATTTTCGGATACATAATCAGCATCCAGATACATAATTTTAAAGTTGAGATACATTATTTTGAACTTAAGAATGTAGCAGTTAATTGCTCCATTTTTGCTCGGACACATAATTAGTATCCGGATACATAATTTTGAAGTTGAGATGCATAATTTTGATTACTGAGATATATCCATTTCTGAAACTATTTGATCGGGATACATAATACATTAACTAGACCAAAGGGAGATACATAATTAAAATTATGTATCCGAAAATTTATGGGTTTGTAGATGTATCTGGCTGTTTTTTTTTTTTTTTAAAAAAGGAATTTAGGTAATTAATAAAAAGGGTAGGAATTTTATGTAGTTTAGTAAAGAGAAGTTGTGGTATTATGTAATTTTTCCCAAATGGAAACTAACCACAATTAAGAAAAAAATTAGATTTATTAAATTTGTATTTATAAAACTTAGTTGCTAAAAAGGAAAAATGCTACCATCTTCCGAACAGAATACATTCTACAGTCAAACTATATTTTAATCTGCTTTATTTCTTATTGATTGATTTAGGAAATAATATTGTAGTCTTAGTTGGCCCAATCTTTTAGAAGAGCTAATTTGGATTATGATATATAGTACGTAGATTGAAGTCAACATTATGGATATATAGGAGGAATATGCAATGGATGATCCACATCTCAAGATCGATCGATAAGTATATTGAACTATATTATATATAGACTATGCAAAACATATATGAAGATATTGATCACCCAAGGAATTATTTGGATATAGTTCATTTCCTCTTATTATATATAAGGAATAAAAATAGTATATGAGATTTCATGGGATAAATAGTTTTCCGTTGACATATATATATATATATTCCCACGTGGCATGTATATGAAGCTTGTGATTCTTATATTTTGCTAATAGAAACTTTTCGTTTTGATGAAAAAAACAATAAGATGAATTACTCCTTCTAAAAAAGTTCTTTCGAAAGAAAAATGAAAAACATTTTCTATTTTACTAACTCTATACATGCAATGAATAATCGTGGTGGTACTAATTAAATTAACACATTGCGAATATAACTTGGAAGAAGGAAATTAATATATATTCCCAGATCTTTCTAGGAAATGGTATTAATTTGAACCTCTCCAATGCATTCATGGAACTTTGAACCTTAATTAACAAGGCTAAGTGGCATGAACTCGACCATCTTGATTCTTGAGGTTTATTTAGTACTTGAAGAATACTTAATATATTACTCCCTCCATTCACTTACTGAGCAATTCATGTATCACTTGGCGGACTACTTTTGTTTTTATGTCTGATTACAAATCTTGACCTACGACGAGCTACAAACATGAATAAATAGGCAATTAGAGGGAGAGTGGGTTGGTTTGTGCTTGCTTTTACGATCAATCTTCGACTACTCAATATCACTATTAGTACGAACTGTGTGGAATCTTGGTCTCGAGTCAAGTTGAGACATCACTTTATTCTCGTAATTGAAATGAGCACACTACGAATGAGAAAAATTACTTACTAATGACCTAGTCACCTTGCGACGACATTCGTCTTTTAAGTTAATATCATATGACCATAGTAATTAGAATATTGAATTACTCACATATCTATAAGAACGGTGATATTGTATTTGTAGGAAGAAGAGATGTGCATGAAAATATTTCAAAGTCCAAGGATGTCTATTATCAACCACCAAAGATTAAAGGAAGTTTCCTACTAGTTCCTAAAGGCGATCAACCCCATGATTCATGCATGTAATGAACTAATGATTAAAGAAAAAAAAAGCTCTTAGGGTGTCTTTGGTATATTGGGTGTTATCTAACCTTTTTTCATGTATAGTTGATGAAAATAGAAAAAATAAGTTTCACAAATAGGATTTGTTGGAAAAATATTTTGATATATCAAAATAAGTAATATAATATCTCAAAAAGAAAATAATCTTCTTTGAGTATTTTTGAAGTCTTAGTAATGTTTTTATGATAAAGATTTGGCATTGCTCTTGCATAGCCTTGAATAGCCTTAATGGCTAATTATGTTTACATTAAATTGATTTCTTTATTGCCATTGCCATAACCTCTTTTTATTAATCCATTAATTTCATTTACCACAATAACTATTAATTACCCTTTGCCTAGACAACATATATAATCTTGAATAAGAAGAGATCAGAAGATTAGACTCAAGAAAATGGCCTACACATGTCCCTTCCAACTTGACTTTTGTAAGGAGTTTAACTGAGATACTCTTTCTCTTCATTTTTTTCTTGTTCTGGGCTTTTATTCTTTTGAATCTTTGTTAGTTTATGACTTCTAGTCTATACTAGAAGAGCTTGTTGAATCTTGTAGGATACACCCATACCGAGTGAAATATCCTTAAGGACAGTGTCTGAACCACCTCAAGCTATGTGAGTTCTATTACAAGTGTTCGTGAAGAAGATATTTTTCGTAAGATTTACAACAATCTTAAGGATATTTACATACTAAGATTTTACGGAAAATTAGCAGCCTCTACAAAAGCTGTAATAGTAATAGAGAACCACATATAGTGCAGCAAACAAGTCATAAGTTATCACGGGAAGATAATATTGAAAGGAAGCTCTGTTGTTAGAAGATAGGAATGAGTATGGATGGCGGGACCTGTCAATGAAAAGGCACCCGCCAACTAAAAGCCACTAGAGATGATTTTCAAGGGTGTTGAATTTGCTAGAGATGCAACTTTGTTGTTAAGGGTACTTTACTGGAAATTGATTTTGCTAGGCAAGCTACTTTGCTATTAGAGGTAATTTTATATAATTGGTGTTCCATTTTAATTGCTCATCTTAATAAAGTGGATTATAAAATCCAGTGGCGGAGCCAGGATTTTGGTGAAGGGTGTTCATACTTTTAGAAAAAGAAGTGAGTGATTAAATAAAAGGTCAGCCCCAGGTTCGAACCTACACTCGTAAGGTGAACTTGCACACCCTTGGCCGCTGGGCTAAGCATTTTTAGCTTGTCAAGGATGTTCAATAATAGATATATATTCAAAAATATCTATATTTTACCTATATACTCGAAAAAAAATTCCGACGAAGGGTGTTCATCTGAGCACCCTTCGTCGGCTATAGCTCCGCCCGTGATAAAATCCATACGTGGATATGTGTTTTATATATGTGAGAAACTAAGTTATCATACTCCTCAATGTATAAGAAGATTTAGAGAAATGATAATCCCGCTAAGTAAAAGTAATTTGGCAAAGCAGATGAAATAAATTATCTTGGTCATTTCTCAAGCGAATCTTGTTGCTAATATGTGAAAGATTGGGGGTGTTAGACTTTGGTGCTACTAAGGATATTTGTGCTAACAAAATTAATTGTGTCTTACACCCAAGTTGAAGAAGAAAAATGGTTTATATATGTTGGTGATTCTAGAACTACTTAAGTTCTTGGAATGATAAAATTCTTCTTAAATTCACATCTGAAAATATTGGCATAGAGGTGGTATATGTTCCTAACCAATTTGATGTTTATGAGCTCATTTGGAATAGTTTGGTGAAGATTTTATTTGAGTTTGATATGGTGTTAATAAATACAACAGTTTTATGCGTGATGAGTTTTATAATCATGATTTTGTTTGTGTTTAATATATTGTTTAAGTGATGGATAAAAAATGCTAGTACGTTTGTTAATTGACTGATTCATACTATCTATGGCTTGTTAAATTTGGATATGTTAGTTTTTTTCCTTATATTAAATTTCTGTTATGTGAAAATATATAAATTTAGTTATCATGTCTACTATTACTATTTTAATATTTTATTAATGGATTTTTGATAAATTATATATGTTTGAATACGATTCTTTTGAACATGCAACAGACATTCAAATGGTCTTAAGAGTTTAATTTATTTTTTTTGGTTGTAACTGATATATTTTTGAATTCAAAAATGTGAAGAAGATATATTGGAAATTTTAATAAAGTGTGAAAAAGTTATTCATATTTTGAAATATTTGAAATTATGGGGGCAACTTGCAAAAGTTGTGCTATATGATTTTGAAAGAAGCTAAAAGAAAGGTTTAAAGATTTTCGGTTGTATATTAATAAATGTTGCAATAGATTCATGATAATCAATCATGATGTGATTGAGTGCAACGTTATAATAATGGGGAAAAAAAATTATTGTTGCTTGTTGAAGAATATTTTATATTTTTAGTTGATGATAATATGAGTTATTATTGGTGGCGGTGCCACAACATAAAAATCAACTAAATAGAGTTAGTTGTTTGGGAGTTGATTGATGATGTGACTAAGTGGTTAAGAGATCTCTTGGTGAGTTTTCCAATTGGAATAAAACCAACATTTTCTATGGTAAAATAAGATACATGTGTTTGAGACATAATGTCATAAAGCAATTGCTATGTGATGAAATTACGTACGTAAGTTATGTGTAGTCTGGGGTGAATCTGATCAATTCACAGACTAAAAGAAACATTGAGGGGAGTGAGACTTTAGTCAATTTGAGAAGATTAACAATGATGATAAGCCAACCTATATAATTGGAGATCCCATGAATTAGGTTCATATGGGTAATAACAAGTCATTAGTTGATTAAAGTGTGCACTATTAAACTATGCCCCTCCTATGATGTGTGAATATAGTGCAGTGCTGCAAGGCAAAGTGAGGGTTGAGTTAAAACTCTTAATCCAAATCATAACCTTTATAGGTGGTGTATTGCTCTGCAGAATACACTTGATGATTGGACCTACATGAGTGTGGGGCGGTGCCGCTCCTATGAAATTGTGATAAATTTTTAGAGTACTCATGAATATCAGGACACGCACATGGCCTCTTAGCGAAAAACCGCAATAACGATAAAGATTGTGCGAGTATGATGTGATAGAATAAGAATCTGAGCTTACAAAAGAATTTTTGGTTCATAGAAGTCGAAAACTTCACCAATTGTTCTGTAAGCTTATATCTTGTTTTATCTAGGTCTGGTTCATAGTCTACGGACATCAGATTGAATGCATTATACTCATATGTGAAAAGCCCAGCAAAACTTCTTATTTTATTCTATTTTTTAATATTCTTTTTGAGATATGTAGGGGATTGTTGAAAAAATATTTTGATATATCAAAATAACTAATATAATATCTCAAAAAGAAAATAATCTTCTTTGAGTATTTTCAAAGTCTTAGTAACGTCTTTATGATAAAGATTTGGCATTGCTCTTGCATAGCCTTGAATAGCCTTAATGACTAATTATGTTTACATTGAAATGGTTTCTTTATTGCCATTGCCATAACCTATTTTTATTGACCCATTAATTTTATTTACCACAATAACTATTAATTACCTTTGCCTAGACAACATATATAATCTTGAATAAGAAGAGATCAGAGATTAGACTCAAGAAAATGGCCTATACATTTCCTTTCCAACTTGACTTTTGTAAGGAGTATAACTGTATAACTAAGATATTCTTTCTCTTCATTCTTTTCTTGTGCTGGGCTTTTATTCTTATGAATCTTTGTTAGTTTCTGGCTCTTAGTTTATACTAGAAGAGTTTTTTTAATCTTGGGGGATACACCCATACCGGGTGAAATATGCTTAAGGACAGTGTCTGACACGCCTCAAGCTATCTGAGTTGTATTACAAATGTTCGTGAAGAAGGTATTTTCGTAAGATTTACAACAGGATTTCACATTGATTTTACCATCCCCACCCTTTCAACACACCTCATCTTCATTATCACCTCGTAACCTCTCCATTCCTAAGCACCTCACACACCCCTACCTCCACTCCCATCTCTCATGATATTTATCTAGATTATATACAGATACTTTTAAAATAATAATTATGAGCTTCAATTAATTGATCTGATTCATATTGTATTAGATCCATTAGAGTGTTTCAACCAAATGTAAGAGCCACGTTGTCACGATCCAAAATAGGCACGTGATGGCACTTGTCACACCCTCCAGACAAGTAAGCCTATCCCAACCCAAACTCAAAAATCAAGTAAATCAGAAGCGAAAGAAAAAGAACAATCCTCAAAATATATATAAAGAAGAAGAAAATATTTAAGATACACCCAGTTCTGGTTGTCACTAGTATAAGCCTCTAATATAGAATAGGAATAATAATCTTCTAGAATATCTTAGATGCAAATAAACCATGAGACATAAATAGAAAGATCTGAGAAGTCTTGAAGTCCTTTAGCTACAACCTCAATCTCTGCAACGCTAATACTGGAAGAAGACGATCTACAAACTGCTACTCGACCCAATACCTGCACGGGGTGCAGAAAAACAAGAAAAAAGAAAAAGAAGCAAGAGTGAGTACGAAACCACATGTACTCAGCAAGCATCGTCGATAACTGACCCTAATCCAAAGTGATGGCGAGAACCACCACCCCAACTACCCAAGATTTCCCCAACCATTCTATAACTCGCCAAAATCACAATACTTTATCCTACCAGGGTAACCCAAGACAATGGTCAACAGGTAAACCAAATGCGGGGTAGGCACACTAATCCAGGTGAGTCAATCATCATTAATCAATACTATGGTATAGCAATAAGGAGAGTGTATATATATCTAAGGGTGTATCTCATGCTACCAAAAAGGATGTTATCCATCTATCTTTCGATCAAGTCACCATCATACCCAAGTCATATCACACCTCTCTTTTTCGACCAACATACGATGAAATAGGATAATGAAATAAAGTGAAATGAATGCTCAAACACAGTATCACAAACAAGGTCCTAACACAGAAATACGATACAAGAGTAGACACTAACACAATATGAAAACACGCCAAGGATGATAATGTAATGCAAATGATGCAATGCAACGAAGTGATGATGATGAATCTTTGAAAGTTATCGCATAACTTTCTGTATATGTCCACCGAGCTCGCAGCTACCAGGTTTTTACCCATAAGGGGTTCGCAATCCATATACTACTTAGTCTCAATCTTAATACCAATATCAATCTCAATATCTCCTCTCCGCCTCATGGATCACGGTAGAGGATTTGGTAAAATGTCTCATCAATATCACCTCTCCGCCTCGTGAATCATGGTAGAGGGTTTTACAAAATGTCTCGGTGATACCAATGTCTCATAAATATGCACGTGTGATATGAGGATGCAATGCTCACAGTAATCTCAACACAAGGATTTCAAATCCATCAATACGTTTGATATATGCACAAGTGAGCTCAGAATCAACTCAATGTATCAATAACTCATGATATCAGTCTCCACTTAGTACCAACCAAATATACAGTCATGTAATCATCAAAATTACCATTCCCAAGCCCACTCCCGGGCATCACTATGATGAATATGCAATCACATGCTCAGATAAGGCCTACAATGTCAAGTCAAGCCCCCACTCGGGCAACACAATAATAAATATGGCCTTAATGTAAAATCATGACCAACAATCATCAAGTCAAGCCCTTACCGACATAGTACATAATATGACAATTAAATACACACTCATAGCCAATTTACACAATTCAAGCCCCCATTCGGGCATCACCACAAAATATACACTCAAGACCGGTAATAATAATATGCACATAAACCCCCACTCGGACACGCAATGATAGATATCAACAATCTCAACAATAAAAGAATGTGAAACTACCCAAATTTTACTTAATCATAACTTAAGATTCCTTAACTATTACAAGCCAATCTCACTCTAAGTATCTTCTAACCCCAGTTATTCCATCAAATCATGGTGATCACACAATTATTCCTTAAGAGGTCACTAAAGCCCCAATCATTATGTCAAAGTCCACTAAACATGAATCTAGCTCCAGAACAGGCATTAATACTAACATTACAGAAACACTAAGTTAGTTATCTATAATCAACTTCTAAGGATAAGCACAAGCAATAATACTAACTAAGAAAAACAATAATCTAATTATGATCCCGCAGAGATACTCGCCATTTCACCTAAGCGGGATCTCCAATCCTAAACGAATCATCAAAATACCACAACCAAGCATACAAACACATAAACACTTTGAAAAAAGTCAAGGTACAGCTCAACTTGACTTAAATGAAGACCAACAAACTCAAATGCAGTCCAAGACCTTAACCGGAAGCCCAACTCTTCCGAATCAACACCAAATGCATCCAATCACATCAAATCATATATATATATATATAAAGAAAGGTTATGAAAATGGTGATGTGGCATGTCTCTATGGCCTCCATTCCTTTTTCTTCATTTATCTATTTTATTAATTTATTTTTAATAGCTCAAAAGTCACTAAATTCAATTAATCAACTTTTCATCTTTCACTATAATTATCTCTTTATTAGATATCTTAATATGTATTTATGTGTTCTTCTACCTATTCTGCTTCCTAATCCATCTATATAATAGACATGAAAGATGAAAGATGCCACATTTCTTAGACCATGATTTATACAACCAACTATTTTTAATTTCGTTCAGTAATCCAATAAAGTACAAGAAGAAGAGCAAAATATCTTAGTTGTTTTATCTTAAGATGTTTCCGAGGTCTTGAAGATTACGGATCAATACAACCCACTTAGGAGAAGGAAATTTTGAGCACCAAATCATGTACTATTTTTGATATGTACTATTTTCACCTTTTTATGTCTTTGATATGATATGATATTATAAGAAAATGGTTCATTTTATTTTATTCTGGTAGAATTTTTTATACTTGAAATACTGCTTTGAGTTTGAATAGTGAGACGTATAGTTGGTTGCCCAATACAAAGAATATTAATTTCAAGAAACACTCATGCTCTAATAAAAAAGTTTTGAATCATGACCATCAATCGATGTCAATCAAGGTATAATTACTTAAACTATGAGAATATTTTTTATTTTTATTCTGTTAATTTTAGATCCATTAACAAATAATTTTTGGTGTTGAAGGTGAAAACAAGTATTTCAAGAAACTAATACGAGCTTAAAATTATCGGGACTTTCTCATGCTTCAAGGCAAGCTAATTTATCCAAATATCTTAATGATCTCATAATTAATACTTTTCACATAATAGCTTAGCAAAATTGTAGAGGACATGAAAAGAAATAGTATTTTTCATGGTAAATGTAAATTGTAAATGAAATATTACACGTATGACGTAACAAAGATGAAGCGACAATAAATTAAAATCTTTTGAAGGATGAAGAAGGAAGCGTGAAAATTCACACATAAAGATAGAAAGGTACGAGACAGACAATGCTATAATGTATGAAGAGGAGAAGTAATATTTCCTCTTAATAATAATTTTCTATGGTCATATTAATCCTCTTAATTATAATTTCTTATTATCATATACGTATATTTATAAGATAAAAGAAAGGATAAGAAAATATAAAGACACAAAAAAATTCATGCATGTTGTTTTATGAATTTGGAGCAAACATACTCAATTTTGTATTTTTTAATGAAAGGAGAAGGAAATATTGCAAAATGATTTATTCATGTTGTTCTATGAATTTGGAGCAAACATACGCAATTTTGTATTTTCTAATTTATATTTCTTCTTAAGACTTCTTTTAGATTTTAAGGAAGAAGAAAGTCATGAAAGTACTAAATTTAGATATTTGTAAATACATATATCTATATTATATCTAGGACAGTTAAACAAATGAAGAGTGATGTAGCACCTCTCTTTGACCAACAAATTCAATTACCTCTTTTCTTCTTTTTTGCTTTTGCCTTATTTTTTTCTTTCATTTTTTTATATTTATTTATGTTCTTTTAGAAATACCATATTCATTACTTACACCTCTTTAATTTCAACTCTTAATAATGCCCATAACTCTCATGTTGTTTATGTTCATAACCTCCAAATAATTAATTTAAAAATTTAAGATACCTTATGGTATGTCACGCCCCAAACTGGTAGGGACGGACAAGTACAGTATACACTGAATTTACAAGTACTCTATGACATATACGAGATTATGAGATAATAACGTGCAGGATATCTAATATGAGTTGTAAGTATATACACGAGGGAGTTATACTAACAAAAACCGTACAATACACTGCTGTATAACGTCCATGAAGCCTCTAGTCAGTCTAACACACTATCCGAATCACTAGTTGGCACGGGGCCTGACATACCCAACTAGAGACCTGTACATATAACTAACAATACTAAACATAAACTGGCTCCAGAGAGATATGGAGCTCACCAAAAATATCTCAGCGGAAAACGGAAATAGAGCCTAACGTGGACGTCTGTTATCCTATGAAACTGAGTCTGCATCAATAGTATGTGACAATGTGGAGACGTCAGTACATATATAATATGTACTGGTATGAAAGCAGATAAAATAACAGCTAGACAAGTGCGGAAGCTCATATGAATCAAATATCAAGTGAAAGAATTATGAGCATACAAGTACACTGTGTATGATATGACACTATAACCTATGCACCAACCTTATTAGCCCATCGTAAAACATCGAGGAGAGCATCCTTTATAATGTAAAACCTATAGTTTGCCTAGGTGATGTACTTAAACTACCTGTAGTACAAATAATCATAAGGTGGCCTACCGAAGGCGATCTGAATCACATATAAGGCGTACATCGCCCCAAGTACATATGACTATGATTTATACGTATAACTGTAATCGCAGTATGATATAAGGTACACCCTTCTAGGGGCTCACTATGAGGGTCTGCCCGCAGGTCATATATGCCATATGTTGGCTTGAGTCAGGGGGAAACAGTGCATGACGTTCCTGCTGACTCCAAATACAAATGATGCCACAAAGGCGGGTACGCCCCAATGTTCGGGCTCACTATAATGGTCTAGTCTCGATCCTGTGCACAGAATCACGTCGAGCGCATATGCCAAGTAAAACCTATGTACCCTCCCGTCGTTAACATTTAACAAATAATTCCCCAAAGGCCTATGACACATGAATTATGATATTAGTCATTTAGCTACTACATACAAGTGCAACTATGCTATGGATATTTACTTCCATTCGTAACATGTGACATATATATTTACCATGAGGCCTAAGAACTTCAAGTAAAGGAACTTACGATAATATGGGATATTATAAAGATTTGCCATAAAGAGAGAAAAGTGGATGCTTATAGGCTTAATAGTAGGACGAGGGAACGATACATAAAATAAACGAAAGCCTACCTTTACCTCCTATGACAACTATATTGATGTTTATAAAAATGAGCACATAACGTAGGTGGTGCCTTAGTGGCGAGGGAAGATTTAGCTTTACATACCTTAGTGCTTTACTAGCTACAATAGTATTTCGGGCTCCAAATAATTCAACTCGCGTAAGTGTAGTCTTTATCCTTTGAACTACTAGTACCCGCTATCCGATAGGCAACCTACTAATTACAAGAATAACGTACATTCATTAATAACCCATATGCGCATTTAACAATTTATTCCAATAATATTCACCTACGCCCAAAATTAACCAAATTTCTTAATAAGAATCCAAAATGAATTCTTTAGTTTCTAACTTATAAATTCAATGCCAAATCCATCCAATTGACAGGAATTTCAAGAAAATCTCATGTTTATCAAAATTCCACGTTTTCTCCCTTTTCCCTCAAGAACCCTAATTAACCAACCTCCTTCAAGAATTGGTATAAAGATTCAAATTAAATATCCCCATATACTTATTTATACTTAAATTCGAGGAAGGGTTGGAGAATTTACCTCTTGGAGTTCAAATTCCAACTATAGATTTTCGAACCAATTCTTGAAATCTCGAGGTTGCCACAAAATCCTTTAGCTTATATAATCCGAAAGATGAACCCTTCTTGATTCTTTAGCTTAATCAACCTTGTTATGAAAGGAAATGAAAGGAAAAGAAAAGTAACAAAAAATAAGGAAGAAATAAAGAGAGGTGTAGTACGTTTTCTTGTTTCCTGGAAACCAATTTCCAGTGAAATGAGAAACATACTCTCCTTTATCTACTTTACTATATTAGGAATTACTTTAAGAGGCGGTCCCCACCTATTCCCAACATAAATAACAAACATAATAAAATAAGGAGGTATTATTTAATTATTTTACCCCAATGAAATCAAATATTGAGATAAATAATTATACTTACACCACTCTTCATAGACTTAATGTTATACTTTTAATGTTATACTCCTCTATAATATTAACTCGGATTCAAAATCTTCCCGGGGTGCTACAATCTCCCCCACTTAGAATCATTCGTCCTCGAATGATGCTTGTAGCTTACTTTCCATTCCACAACTATTCAAGACATCCACAAGAACATTTAAACCACCTCGTTCTCACTTTATTCCATCCTATGGCCTTAAAATTTGGCTAACTCTCCAAATTTTAAAAAAATTTCGCCAGAGTTTCCTTTGTAAATAGGCCTATCGAAAACCTGTCAGCAAGCCAGAATATATCCAAATACGCTTCACAGAGCGACACAACACATATAATACTCAACAGGTAATACACGAGGCTCCGTTTGGCCTTAAACTCAACAAATAATACACGAGGCTCCTCTTGGCCTTAAGCTCAAATAGAAGTCATAACCAATGATGCAACTTACCTTATACTCCATATCCGCTCGCTGTATCCATGTAAATCTCAAGAATCATAGGCACACATCATGTACCTAAACACATCAAGTAAGAATTAAATGTTAACAAAACCAAATATAATGGAAACTAACAATCATATAAAGGGGGCAAGTAGTTTAAGAACCTTCTGATGGTTCCTGGAACAAGTATGGATATTTGGTTTTCATATCCGTTTCTGTTTCCCAAGTGGCTTCTTCAATGTCTTGGTTCCTCCAAAGCACTTTAACCGAAACTATGTCCCTAGTCCTCAATTTTCTTACCTGCCGATCTAATATAGCCACGGGTACTTCCTCAAATGACAAATCTTCTGCATGTTCAATACCCTCTGTAGGAATAACATGTGAAGGTTCTCCTAAGCATTTACGTAGCATAGACACATGAAAGACGGGATGTACTGCAGCTAACTCTGGAGGTAATTCTAACTCATAGGCTACAAGGCCAATTATGCGAATAATTCTGTAAGGCCCAATATACCTGGGACTCAATTTACCCTTCTTTCCGAATCGCATAACACCTTTCATAGGCGACACCTTCAGGAATACCAAATCGCCAATTTGAAATTCTAAATCTCTACGTCGTACATCCGCATATGACTTTTGCCTACTCTGAGCAGTCTTCAACCGCTCTCGTATCAACTTAACCTTCTCAACGGCTTGATGGACAAAATCTGGTCCTAACACCTGAGTCTCGCCTACTTCGAACCAACCAATAGGCGATCGACATCGTCTCCCATACAGAGCTTCGAATGAAGCCATACCAATACTGGAATGATAGCTGTTATTATAAGCAAATTCTATTAAAGGTAAATGATCATCCCAATTACCTTTAAAATCCAGCACGCATGCTCTCAAAATGTCTTCGAGCATCTAAATTGTGCGCTCGGCTTGGCTATCTGTTTGCGAATGAAATGTCGTGCTAAGATTCACCTGAGTACCTAAACTCCTTTGGAATGATTTCCAAAAATGTGTTGTAAACTGGGCACCTCTATCTGAAATAATGGACATTGGGGTTCCATGTAAGCGAACAATCTCTTTTATATATAACTTGGCATAATCCTCGGCTGTGCTGATAGTCTTAATAGGAAGAAAATGGGCCGATTTCGTCAGACGATCAACTATTACCTAAATAGAGTCATGTTTTCGATAAGAAGAAGGTAAACCTGTAATGAAATCCATATTGATAGCGTCCCATTTCCACACTGGAATATTAAAGGTCTGAGCTAGGCCACCGGGCCTCTGATGCTCGGCTTTCACTAGCTGACAATTGGAGCACCGTGCCACATACTCTGTTATATCTTTCTTCATGTCATTCCACCAGTAAATCTCTTTAAGATCATGGTACATTTTTGTAGAGCCGGGATGGATTGAATAACGGGAGTAATGTGCCTCAGCCATAATCTGTTGTCTCAGCCCATTTACGTTTGGTACACATAATCTACCTCGGCACCTCAAAGTGCCATCGCCTGCTAGCTCAAATGCTATGACTCGATGTTGTTGAATTTCCTCTTTGTACTGGAGTAATAGAGGATCATCATACTGCCTATGTTTCATTATTTCCATGAGTGACGACTCAGCTGTATTGAGTACCACAACACCACCATCTTCAGAATCTATGAGACGGACTCCAAGGCTAGCTAATCTATGAACATCTCTGGCCATTTCCCTTTGAACAAGTGACAAATGTGCTAAACTACCCATGGATAGTCGACTAAGAGCATCTGCTACAATGTTACCTTTACCTGGATGATAGAGAATATCGACATCGTAGTCTTTCAGCAACTCTAGCCACCTTCTCTGCCTCAAGTTCAGCTCTTTCTGCTGGAATAGATATTGAAGACTCTTATGATCTGTAAAAATATCAATATGCACTCCATACAAATAATGGCGCCATATTTTCAGCGCGAACACCACTGCTGCAAGCTCCAAGTCATGAGTGGGATAATTCTGTTCATTCTTCTTCAACTGTCGAGAAGCGTGTGCTATAACTCTTTCATGCTGCATAAGAACGCAACCTAAGCCAATACCTGAATCATCACAATACACAACATACCCTTCTGTGCTCTTTGGTAAGGCTAATACTGGCGTCGTAGTCAATCTATGTTTCAACTCTTGAAAACACCTTTCACAAGCATCTGACCACTGGTACTTAACTGCTTTCTGCGTCAATTTAGTCAATGGGGCAGAGATAGAGGAAAATCCCTCCACAAATCTCCTGTAGTAACCAGCTAACCTCAAGAAACTACGTATCTCTGTAGGAGTGGTTGGTCGAGGCCAATTCTTCACAGCTTCTATTTTCTGAGAATCTACTTTGATGCCTTCTCCAGCTACCACGTGACCAAGAAAAGCCACTGAGGTCAACCAGAACTCACATTTAGAAAATTTAGCATACAATTGGTGCTCTCTTAGTTTCTGCAAAACTGACCTCAAATGATCTGCATGATCAGCTTCATTACATGAATATATCAAAATGTCATCTATAAATACAATCACAAACATATCAAGAAAAGGTTTAAAAACCCTATTCATCATATCCATAAGGGCTGTTAGAGCATTCGTCAGTCCAAATGACATAACAAGAAACTCGAAATGCCCATATCTTGTTCGAAAAGCTGTCTTGGGAATGTCTACTTCACGGATCCTTAGCTGGTGATAGCCAGACCTCAAATCGATCTTTGAAAAATATTTAGCTCCCTGCAATTGATCGAATAAGTCATCTATTCGAGGAAGAGGATACTTATTCTTTATTGTCACTTTGTTCAGCTGCCTATAATCGATACACATTCGCAACGTGCCATCTTTCTTGCGTACAAACAGTACTGGCGCACCCCAAGGTGATATACTGGATCGAATGAAGCCTTTATCTAGCAAGTCTTTCAACTGCTCTTTTAATTCTACAGGCGCCATTCTGTAAGGTAGAATTGATATCGGTTGAGTATCAGGATCTACATTAATACCGAAATCAATCTCTCTGATGGGAGGTAATCCAAGAAGTTCATCAGGAAACACATCTAGATACTCGTTCACCACTGGTACAGATTGGAGAGTCGGTGCTTGTTTTTCAGCTTCAAGGTCTTTTACATGGACTAGGTGGTATAAACACCCTTTTACAATAAGCTTTCGCGCTTTAAGATAGGAAATAAATCTCCCTCTAGGCATCATAGAATTACCCTTCCACTCTAGGATTGGCTCTCCTGGGAAATGGAATTGGGCCATCTTGGCTCGACAATTAACTGTAGCATAACAAGAGGATAGCCAATCCATACCCATAATGACATTGAAATCAACCATTTCAAGTTCAACTAGATTAGCCAATGTAGCACGACCACATGCTATCACTACAGAGTTATAATAGACCCGTCTAGCTATGATAGGCTCTCCTACTAGAGTCGATACTGTAAATGGTTCACGTAACAACTCTGGCTCTATTCTAAACTTTTTAGCAACAAATGGAGTAACATATGACAGGGTAGATCCTGGGTCTATCAAAGCACATACATCATATGAGAAAACAACTAAGGTACCTGTGACCACATCTGGAGATGCCTCTGAATCTTGCCGACCAGCTAATGCATAAATACGATTTAGGCCAGCCCTCGAACCAGACCCTCTGCCTCTACCAGATCCTCTACCTGTTGGTGCCTGAGGACCGCGATAAAAAGAAGGTACTGATGATGATGAGGCTGAAGCAGACCCTGTGGGCTGTGATCGATCACCTCTACCTCTATCTTTGAGCTGAAGACAATCTCGTACCATATGACCCTCTACACCACACCAATAACAGGCATTTAAACCAAGCCGACACTCCCCTCCATGTGCTCGACCACACTGTCTGCATATAGGTCGAGGTGGTAATCCCCGACTAATGCCCCTCTGAGGACGTGAGTCTGGTGCTCTAAAAGCCTAACCCTGCTCATATCTGCGTCTCGAGAATGGACCTGGAGCATTAGATATGAAGCGCACAGATGACTGACCATGCCTAGGTGGCCCTCTACTAGTGGAAGCTTCACTGCTCCCTTGATACTGGCTGGCCGTCCTGGCTCTCTTACTCTACTCACTCTCGCTATCTACTTCACGGTTACGCTAATCCTCCTCTAACTACTGAGCACGTGCCATGATTCTTGCTATAGCCAAATCTTTATTTGTAGCAGCAACAGAAAGAAGGTCTTTCAAAGGACCGGTGAGGCCATTTACAAAGCGATGAATCCGTGATGTCTGAGTACTAACCAACTCTGGAGCAAATCTGGACAACTGTGTAAACCGCAAACAATACTCTTTAACACTAAGATTGCCCTGCCTTAGAGATAAAAATTCATCTACCTTTGCCTGTCTGAGCTCTAATGGCATGAAATGATCCATGAAGTCCCTCGTAAAGTCCGTCCAGATTGCTGGGGGAGCATCCTGACCCCTTGAGGCTACCCACATATCATACCAATCAATTGCAACCCTTTTCAATCGATAAGTGGCCAATTCCACAGCATCTGTATACGATACCCGCATCACTCTACAAATTCTATGATTCTCATCAATGAACTACTGAGGGTCCTCTGTAAGAGTATAACCTGTGAATTCTGGCGGATTAATACGGAGGAAATCTTTGATCTTGGATTCGGCTACCCCACCCTGAGCATCAACAGGTATATCCACATTCTGTCTCTGGGCTTGAGTGGCTACCAACTGTGTAAGCAATTGTATTGCTCCTCTGAGATCGTAGTCTGAGGCACCTGGTGGCGGAATTGGAACAACAGTTGGTACCACTGGAGGTGCAGAAGCCCCTGCAGGTCCTTCTGTCTCGGGTATTTGAGGGCCTAGAAGCATAGAACCCACCAAACTTTCTTGAGTCCTATTCAGATCCACCAATACGGGAGATTGCCCTGTAGTGGTTGCCTCCTGAGTGGTGCTAGTAGTGGCCCGTTGGGCTGCTTTATCCTTTTCTGTAGCAGACATGGTCTGTATCACAGATAAGCAGAATATGAGTTAGAAGTCACTTTCTATGACTCAACTCTATTGCACGATCTAGATTATAAATGAAGGTCAAATTCCTAAATGTCCATGCAGTCCCTTAATTATAAATGTGGCGCGCAATACATTAATAAGTAAGGTCCTACTAGACACGACTTCATAGACTCCCTGGGACAACTGAACCTGGCTCTGATACCAAGTTTGTCACGCCCCAAACTGGTAGGGACAGACAAGTACCTTATACACTTACTTTACAAGTACTCCATGACATATACGAGATTATGAGATAATAACGTGCAGGATATCTAATATGAGTTGTAAGTATATACACGAGGGAGTTATACTAACAAAAATCGTACAATACACCGCTCTATAACGTCCATGAAGCCTCTAGTCAGTCTAACACACTATCCGAATCACTAGTTGGCACGGGGCCTGACATACCCAACTAGAGAACTGTACATATAACTAACAATACTAAACATAAACTGGCTCCACAGAGATATGGAGCTCACCAAAAATATCTCAGTGAAAAACAACAATAGAGCCTAACGTGGACGTCTGTTATCCTGTGAAACTAAGCCTGCATCAATAGTATGTGACAATGTGGAGACGTCAGTACATATATAATATGTACTGGTATGAAAGCAGACAAAATAACAGCTAGACAAGTGCGGAAGCTCATATGAATCAAATATCAAGTGAAAGAATTATGAGCATATAAGTACACTGTGTATGATATGACACTATAACCTATGCACCAACCTTATTAGCCCATCGTAAAACGTCGAGGAGGGCATCCTTTATAATGTAAAACCTATAGTTTGCCTAGGTGATGTACTTAAACTACCTGTAGTACAAATAATCATAAGATGGCCTACCGAAGGCGATCTGAATCACATATAAGGCGTACATCGCCCCAAGTACATATGACTATGATTTATACGTATAATTATAATCGCAGTCTGATATAAGGTACACCCTTTCAGGGGCTCACTATGAGGGTCTGCCCGCAGGTCATATATGCCATATGTTGGCTCGAGTCAAGGGGAAACAGTGCATGACGTTCCTGCTGACTCCAAATACAAATGATGCCACAAAGGCGGGTACGCCCCAATGTTGGAGCTCACTATAATGGTCTAGTCTCGATCCTGTGCACAGAATCACGTCGAGCGCAAATGCCAAGTAAAACCTATGTACCCTCCCGTCGTTAACATTTAACAAATAATTCCCCAAAGGCCTATGACATATGAATTATGATATTAGTCATTTAGCTACTACATACAAGTGCAACGATGCTATGGATATTTACTTCCATTCGTAACATGTGACATATATATTTACCATGAGGCCTAAGAACTTCAAGTAAAGGAACTTACGATAATATGGGATATTATAAAGATTTGCCATAAAGAGAGAAAAGTGGATGCTTATAGGCTTAATAGTAGGACGAGGGAACGATACATAAAATAAACGAAAGCCTACCTTTACCTCCTATGACAACTATATTGATGTTTATAAAAATGAGCACATAACGTAGGTGGTGCCTTAGTGGCGAGGGAAGATTTAGCTTTACATACCTTAGCGCTTTACTAGCTACAATAGTATTTCGGGCTCCAAATAATTCAACTCGCGTAAGTGTAGTCTTTATCCTTTGAACTACTAGTACCCGCTATCCGATAGGCAACCTACTAATTACAAGAATAACGTACATTCATCAATAACCCATATGCGCATTTAACAATTTATTCCAATAATATTCACCTACGCCCAAAATTAACCAAATTTCTTAATAAGAATCCAAAATGAATTCTTTAGTTTCTAACTTATAAATTCAATGCCAAATCCATCCAATTGACAGGAATTTCAAGAAAATCTCATGTTTATCAAAATTCCACGTTTTCTCCCTTTTCCCTCAAGAACCCTAATTAACCAACCTCCTTCAAGAATTGGTACAAAGATTCAAATTAAATATCCCCATATACTTATTTATACTTAAATTCGAGGAAGGGTTGGAGAATTTACCTCTTGGAGTTCAAATTCCAACTATAGATTTTCGAACCAATTCTTGAAATCTCGAGGTTGCCACAAAATCCTTTAGCTTATATAATCCGAAAGATGAACCCTTCTTGATTCTTTAGCTTAATCAACCTTTTTGTTATGAAAGTAAATGAAAGGAAAAGAAAAGGAACAAAAAAGAAGGAAGAAAGAAAGAAATAAAGAGAGGTGTAGTACGTTTTCTTGTTTCCTGGAAACCAATTTCCAGTGAAATGAGAAACATACTCTCCTTTATCCACTTTACTATATTAGGAATTACTTTAAGAGGCGGTCCCCACCTATTCCCAACATAAATAACAAACACAATAAAATAAGGAGGTATTATTTAATTATTTTACCCCAATGAAATCAAATATTGAGATAAATAATTATACTTACACCACTCTTCATAGACTTAATGTTATACTTTTAATGTTATACTCCTCTATAATATTAACTCGGATTCAAAATTTTCTCGGGGTGCTACATGGTATTCCCTCAATTTTCATTTTTTTTTATATTTATGTTTTTTTTTTTCAAGAAATACCACTTTTATTACTCACACCTCTTTAATTTCAACTCTTAATAATGTTCATAACCTCCAAATAATTACTTTAAAATTTTAAGATACCTTATGATATTCCTTCAATTTTACCTATATAAATTTATAGATTTTGCGTTTTATGAGAGTTATTCCTTTCATACGATAGTTCAAGTAGTGATATTGTTATATACATTGTAGTGTTATGCATTAGTTTGGCTTGAAAAAGAAGGCCTTAAATGATGATTGATTTGTGGAAATTA
This sequence comes from Capsicum rhomboideum, assembly GCA_031232105.1. Lineage (NCBI taxonomy): Eukaryota > Viridiplantae > Streptophyta > Magnoliopsida > Solanales > Solanaceae > Capsicum > Capsicum rhomboideum. Next base: position 159,614,076 of record CP124714.1, read on the forward strand.
ATGAATATTGACAAGATCTCAAAATTTATGCATCATATTCTTGAAAAGTCTAGGATGCAGATGAAGGAACAAAAAAATAGAGCCAAAAAAAATTTATGATGAAGAAGGCAAAGGCATGAGACGCCAAAAAGAAATGATCTGCCAATCGTAGTTTTTTTTTAAGCAAAATATAGAAAATGGCTTTCATATTGTTTATTTTTGTTTAAATATTAATGCAGAATCTTTTATATTTTGATTAAGTCACGCAAATTATTTTAACATGTTAAAAGAAAAAAAAAAAGAGAATATATTTGTAGAAATTTTCGTGAATTTTGATTGATGTTTTACAAATATTTTAATATTCTTTTAATTTTTAATTGTCCTTAATTGTTTATAGTTTTTCTCCTTAATTTTGTTTAATAGAATATATATATATGGTCCTAAGGATCTGGTTATATATATATATATGGTTCTAAGGATCTGGTTTTATTCATAACAAGGTAACTCATTTGTTTTTCTAACTTTTTTTTGAAAGTATTCGTTAATCTTAAGATAATATAATGAATTTGAAGTGTGGCCTGAATTATATTCTCCGTTTCTTTTTTTACTCTCTCATCTTTAATTTCTTACCTCCATTATTGATAAAAATTCAATTCAAGAGTAAATAGTACAATATTTAAGGGAGTAGTAGTAGAAGGAGACGTAACTACTTCATTATTAAATCATTATTAATTTCTATCATAGGTGAAATATGAGAAATGGATAAGGTAGGTAGCTAATTTGATTTAAATGGAGTTAATTCTCCATTGATACGTTCATGCTATAAGTTTATTGTGTTTCACAATTCTTATTCAACTTTTAAGGTTTTTCTTAACATGGCAGCGATTGGGAAGGATATATTAATACTTCCACCCATGTTTTACAGGAATAAAACTTTTCATGACTTTAATATTTTTCAATAAGTTGTAGAATAGATGATAATCATCGATAAGAATTGTGGTGGTGTAGTAAGTACTACTCTTTCATCCTTAATCGGAGCTCTCAAGTTCGAACCTTGAGTATGAAATCGCCTTTGATAAAAATATTTTACCTCTTGATGTTGATCGTTTCGACACAAATACGAATTTAATTGTGCACCAATATGAATACTAGTCATCAAATGAAAAACCAAAACAAAATACAATTTTATGATAATCATTTCCTTACAATAATTTCAATTAAATTAATTACGATTCCTTACTTCTTATATAATTATTATTGTGTAGCCTGATGTTTTTCAAATAACAATTTTATTTTGAAAATTAGTTAAATACATAATGAATTAGGAAACAATAATGATCTTTATACTTTTTAGTTTAAACATAATAATCTAAGAATGACAATATGAAGAGTATTTAAACACACACGCACACATATTTATTCGTATGACTGCGCGAAGCGCGGCTATGTTAACTAGTATGACATATACAAGTCAAAAGAAAGCTATTGATACCCATATTGACCATATTTGAAACGGGTCAAAAACAAACCTCGAAAATGGGTTTTGAAAACGAAGGGGTAAAACTGAAATTTTATTTTAAAAACACATTTTTCAAGGTTAAAGGAACCTATATCTAAAAACTCACGCGAAAACGAGTTAAAAACAAGGTCCAAATCTAAGAAAAACTATTTTCAAGCTTTACTGGCAAAATTCTAAAAATTCATCGAAAATCGAAAAGGGTAAAAACGGAATTTTTATTTGAAAATCATAATCCTCAAATGAAAAGGACTCTATGGGTGAAAACCCAAGCAAAAATGAGGAAGAATCGAAGCTCAAATCAAAGAAATATCAAATTTTCAATTTGGAGAAAAACTCCAAAAACACTCTTATGAAATCTTTGATTTAAAAGAATTTAGATGATAAAGTTGGTAGGAAATGATTTAGAATTGAGTTAAGACTTACCTGCACGAACTTACGCAAGAAATCTCCCCCAAAATCTTCCTCCTAAGCTCCCAATATGATAAAAATGGTGAAAATGAGCAAAAATGGGGTAAATCTCGAATTTGGGCAATTTTCAGCAAAGAAGGTTGACTTGTTGACAGTTGACCGCGCGTTGACTGTGGTCAACTGTTGACCAACCATCAACAATTTTAAAAACTTATTTTTGACCCTCGAAACTCATCTGGAACCCTATGAACATGAACTAATAGTGCAAATTGATCATAAAATACGTTTCGGATCCAATGGAATTATTGGATTTACGAAAGAAGATCGTTTACAATAAATTAACCCCCAGAACCCCTTTAGGCCAAAATACACTTTTTCAAATAGAGGGTTGAAATACAGTTAAAGGTTTCGAACCCAAACCAACCATGCTACAAACCTAAAATCGATGCTCCGGATCTAATGGGACAGTCAGAAACTTCATCCGAGACTCGAATCACAAAATATTGACCAAAGTCAAACTTATCGTTATAAGGATACTCAAAACCATAAACTCAAATAAAACACTCCCGAATGCATCGGGGACCACACCAACTATCCCCACAACTCTTAAGCAAGATAAGGCAACCACGGGGAGGGGTAAAATAGTCAAAACACATAAAATTCTTAATATCAATATGAGGGTTATTACACACATAATGATAATCAAGCTGATAATCCAAAATGTTATTTTTAGAGCAGTTCAAAACCTAAGTTAGCTAAGAGAATTAGTGCTATTAATTTCTATCCCTAGTACTTGTTGTAAATCTTACGGAAAATACTCCATCACGAACACTTGTAGGAAATCTTTCATAGCTTGAGGCGTGTCAGACACTGTCCTTAAGGATATTTCACCCGGTATGGGTGTATCCCCAAGATTCAACAAGCTCTTCTATTATTAAACTAGGAACCAGAAACTAACAAAGGTTCAATAAAAAAGAAAACCCAGCACTAGAAAAGAAAATAGAAAGATTTATGTCACTTGTCGTTTCAAGAAGAAAATAAATTAGGCTTGGTAAGTCAACAATATTATCTTCCAATTGTTATCTTTCCCAAAGAAGATGACTAGAACATATATAATAGGTGACAATTAATTCAAGTGTTTGATGGCTAATTTAATAGCCAAAACCTTTTCACCAAATAAATATCATAATGACAAATCAAGAACCAATTGAATTGTCTATTAACATGAGTAAAGAGGTGATTAAATGAGAGGCTGACTAAAACAGTAAGACTCATTTAAAAGGTATTAAAGATGTATTAAAAATAATAGTCAATTAAAACTATTAAGGATATTCAAATATTGGAATCTCATCAAGATGGTTATTATATTTTTGAGATACAAAATAATTTAGCTAACAATCCCCTACATATCTCAAAAATAATAATAAGGAATAGAAATCAAATAAAAATTTTTGCTGGATTTTCACATAGAGCATAATGCGTCGAATCTGGTGTTCATAGACTATGAACTACCTAGATAAAACAAGATTAAATTTACAGAACAATTGGTGAAGTCTAAAATTTCTATGAACCAATAATTCTTTTGCAAGCTCATGGTCTTATTCTATCACATTATACTCGCACAATCTTTATTGTTATTGCGGTTTTGTGCTAAGAGGTCATGCGCATGTCCTGATATTCATGAGTGCTCTAGAGATTTATCACAATTTCATAGGAGCGGCACCACCCCACACTCTTATAGGTCCAATCATCAAGTATATTCTGCAGCGCAATACATCACCTATAAAGGATATGATTTGGATTAAGAGTTATAACTCAACCCTCACTTTGTATTACAGCACTACACTATATTTACACATCATAGGAGGGACATAATTTAGTACTTACTTTGATCAACTAATGACTTGTTATTACCCATATGAACCTAATTCATGGGATCTCCAATCACATAGGTTGGGTTATCATCATTGTTAATCTTCTTAAATAACTAAAGTCTCACTCCCCTCGATGTTTCTTTTAGTCAGTGAATTGATCAGATTCACCTCTGACTACACATAATTTATTTACGTAAATAATTTCATCTCATAACAGCCGCTTTATCACATTATGTCTCAAACACATGCATCTAATTTTACCATAGAAAATTTATTTTTCTACAACAACTAATGTTGCTTGACAACCACAAAATTTATATAGACACATGGGATTTATTTCAACCCGAATGCTCACTAAGAGATCTTTTAACCACTTAGTCTCATCACTAACCAACTCCAAAACAATAAATTATGTTTGGCTGATTTCCATGTTATAACACCCCATATAGGGTAAATAAATAATAACTCATAATCACTAACATTTTTCTCTATCACTTTAAGAATATTAAGCACAAACAAAATCATTGCTACAAACTTATCTCCCACAAAAATGTTATATTTGTTAACACTTTATCAAACTCAAATAAAAATCTCATTCAATCTCATAAACACAACTTGATTCAAATATTAGGAATATATACCACCTCAACTAATATCAATATTTTTCATATGTGAGATTAATAAGAAGAATTTTTTCATTCTAAGAACTTAAGTAGTTCTAGAATCACCAACATGAATAAATCATTCTTCTACTTCAATTTAGATGTAGAACACAAAGTAATTTTAGTTAGCACAAACATGTCCAACAACAACAAAATCTAACACCCAATCTCTCACATTGGCCACAAGATTCGCTTGAGAAATGACAACAATAATTTATATCATCCGCTTACTCAATTTTATTTTTTCTTAGCGAGATTATCATTTCTCCAAATCTTCTTCTATATTGAGGAGTATGATGACTTAGTTTATCACATACACAAAACACTTTTTTAAAAATTAATATAAATTATAGCAAGATGCTTATGTACCTTTATAGCATGAACAATTGAATATAAGATTACTATCAATAGAAAGACCAATAACCCAGCGCTGCCTCATGATGTGTCTATAACATATATCTCCAGAGTATGTCATGAAAGCAAGCCCAGCAACCACCAAGTCCATCAAACATTCCAAGACACCAACAATATTTTCTCTGCCACTTTATTTCTCTCTATTTGCTCTGCTTCTTTCAGAAAACTAATAGTACATGGTTGACCATCAAAACAATCCATGGTACAAATTTATGTGGAGGTTGAAGGGCATTAGTCTCTAGCCACACAAATGGATTAACCAAGATAGTCATGTTGTGTCTCTGTCTTCAATTCCATACTAGGGAGACTAATTGCTTTCCGAAGATTGAGTATTTTTCCATAAGAGTATAGTCAAAGACAATGAAAGATCCTTAAGATTATTGTAAATCTTACGGAAAATACTTCATTACGAACACTTGTAGAAAATCCTTCATAGCTTGAGGCGTGACAAACAATGTCCTTAAGGATATTTCACCCAGTATGGGTGTATCCCCCAGGATTCAACAAGCTCTTCTATTATTAAACTAGGAGCTAGAAATAAATAAAGATTTATTAGAAAAGAAAATCCAGCACTAGAAAAGAAAATAGAAAGATTTATGTCACTTGTCATTTCAAGAAGAAAACAAATAAGGCTTGGTAAGTCAAGAATATTATCTTCCAATTGATATCTTTCCCAAAGAAGATGACTAGAGCATATATAATAGGTGACAATTAATCCAAGTGTTTGATGGCTGATTTAATAGCCAAAACCGTTTCACCAAATAAATGTCATAATGACAAATCAAGAACCAATTGAGTTGTCTATTAACATGATTAAAGAGGTGATTAAACGAGAGGTTGACCAAAACAATAAGACTCATTTAAAAGGTATTAAAGATATATTAAAAATAATAGTCAACCAAAACTATTAAGGATATTCAAATATTGGAATCTCATCAAGATGGTTATTATGTTTTGAGATACAAAATAATTTAGCTAACAGTACTCCCCCCTTCAAAATTACTTGTCACTAATTTTCTAATTAAATTTTCACTTTTACTTGTCATTTTTGACATATCAAGAAAATCTTCTTTTTTTTTATTTTACCCTTAGCATTAATTGTTTATTCTCTAAACTAATTTCAAGACATAACAGTAACCATCAATTAATAGGGGTACTATGGTAAAATAAACATGTTACACTACTAAAAAAAACACAAAAAATCGACCATGGCTTGTGGTTGCACAAAAACCGACCACATGATTTAATAATTGTGGGAAAGTAATTAAATTAACCCACAAAAATATAATTCCTTAAAAAATAACAAAAATTAAATTAAATAATTATTTAAAAATTCTTTTTATTTTGTTATACAAAATATATTAAACATTTGTAAAAGTTATTTTACAAAACCGACCACCTGTGGTCGGTTTTAGATTAAAAAATATTTTATACAAAACCGACCACTTGTGGTCGGTTATGGTTTTCCAAAAAATTAATATAAATAAAATAAATAAAAAACGTAAAACTAAATATATTTTTAAAATATATTAAATATATTTTTAAAATATATTAAATATATTTTTTTAATTATACCGACCACTTGCGGTCGGTTTATTTCTTAATAATAATAAAAATCAATTAATATTAAAAAACTGACCACAAGTGGTCGATTTCTGTAAAAAGAATTAAGAAAAACGTACCACTTGTGGTTGTTTTTTAAAAAAATATTAACAAATATTAAATATATTGAATAAAATTAATAAATAACATAAAAAATAATCTTTATTTTTTACTTACGTTTCAATAAAATAAATATATTGTCCGTTGAGTATATATATATATATATACGCGTATATCGTGTGTAGTTACTTACGTAGTAGTCAAAAGCTAATTGAATGTATACAAGTATATTGAATACGTTGATATCATACGATCGAAGTAATTATAATATATTGTTGGAGTTATAATAATGTAAGGCAAATAATCGATAATTCATTAGAGTATAAGAAATACGTTGTATTATGGGGTAATATACTCGTGCATGTGATCTATATGTATATTTCGGGTAGTGATGTACGTAATAGTCAAAGCTAACTGAATCTATCTAAGTATATTGAATATGTTGATATCATACGATCGAAGTAATAATATAATTTTGAAGTTATAATAACGTAAGCTAAATTAACCGATAATTCATCAAAGTATATATGAAATACGTTGTATTACGGGGTAATATACTCGTGTATATGATGTATATAGTATGTATTTAGGACTTGATAGTCGATGGAGTGTATGTGTATATACGTATATCTCGTGTATTGATGTACATAGTAGTCAAAAGCAAGTTAAGTGAATCTATCCAAGTATTTTGAATAACGCGTTGATATCATACGATCGACGTAATAATATATATACTGTTGAATTTATAATAACGTAAGCTAAATTAACTGATAATTCATCAGAGTATATATGAAATTCATTGTATTACGGGCTAATATACTCGTGTATGTAATGTATACAGTACGTATTGTTAACCTGATAGTCAATAGAGTGTACGTGTGTATATATACGTATATCTCATGTAGTGATGTACGTAGTAGTCAAAAGCAAGCTAAGTGAATCTATCCAAGTATTTTGAATAACACGTTGATAGCATACGATCCACGTAATAATATATATACTGTTGAAGTTATAATAACATAAGCTAATTAATCGATAATTCATCAGAGTATATATGAAATTTGTTGAATTACGGGATAATATACTCATTTATGTAATGTATACAGTACGTATTTTGAACCTGATCTAGTCACTCGATATGTATATGTATGTGTATCTCGTGTAGTGATATATATACGTAATAGTCAAAAGCAAGCTAACCGAATCTATCCAAGTATTTTTAATAACACGTTGATATCATACGATCGACGTAATAATATACTTTTGAAGTTATAATAAAGTAAGCTAATTAATCAATAATTCATCAGATTATATATAAAATACGTTGTATTACGAGATATATAATACGTATTCAAAAGCTAACTAACCAAAAATTCATCGTAATATACAAAATACATTGATATTATTATACAATTGAGGAAATATACTACTCGTGTGAGGATGAATTAACTAATTATTCGATTTATATACATCGTATTAAATTTTTTTATTTATTATAAATATAATACTATTTATTCTATATTTTTAAATTTTTCCTAACGAAAACCGACCATAAGTGGTCGGTTTTTGAATATATATTTTTTAAAATAAAAAAACCAACCACTTATGGTCGATTTTCTCAAATTTTTTTCACACCCGACCCATCCCAACTACCGCCTAACCCGACCGGCCCATCACCCTTATAAACCCTTTCCTAATTACCCACAGCAACAACAACATCGATCGATAGCATCAGCAGTTCGTCTCTCTCCCACACTCCGACGTTCGTCTCTGACCTACCATCATCGATGCAGCAGCAGCAGTTCGTTACGCTCCTCATCCTTAGGTATCGTAAATTGATAATCCAGCTTAACAGAAACACAATTCATCACAATCTTCAACTGAATATTCATTCTAAAACACCCCTTTAACTCCAACACCTTAACACAAGGTGCTTCAATTTCCACTTCAAAATCCACACCATCTCCCTCACCCACACCAATAGCTACTTTGTCTCTCTCCCTCACCCACGCCGATAGCAACACCAACATCGATAGCAGCAGCTCGCAGTAACCACTCTCCACTTTCGTCTCTCTTTCTGACCACTGAAGGTGAACACCTCTGATCTGTCTCTTTTGCATTTTTTGTGTAAATTCTATTTTAAATTTTGGGGATAAAGATGCGTGGGTCCATTTGTAAGGCTCAGCGGGTTAGAACCTGGCCAGGTTAATAGAGGTTTGGTGAATGACTTTGGAGTGGAGATTTGAGATGCAGTTGGCAAAGTTGGTGAGGTAGTTTATAGAGGAATGTAGTTTGGGTTAGGGTAAGCAGTGTTGATTCGGAGGTATTGTTGAAAACGACAAATGGGGGTGTCTGATTCATTGATTGATTCGGAGGCATAAATGGTGGACAGTGAGAGGAGGAGGAAGAGGATTGGTAGACGTTGGATGTCAGCGAACATGATGAAGAGTTGTTGTTCCCAAGTGTTACTATTGAGTGTTACACAGTTAGACTAGAGTTCCTGAGGAAGAATCAACGAATGAAATTTTTTAAAAAAATTCCAAGTATGTTATTGAGTGTCAAAAAATTCTTAACAGGTGGATTCTCTTTTCATAAATGGCATTTTTTCTCCAGATTTGAATTAGATACTTGCAAAGAGGCATATCATAAGGAGGAGCAATTTTTGTGAAAGCAATTTTGGAGCATTACTTTACTTGAAGGTAAGTTGATTTCTCTCTATTCTCTTATATTAAAGTCTTTAAATGTAGTGTTATGGTGGGGTTATTTTCTGTAGAAGGCTTTGAAATCCATAGGTTTTGTGATGATTATATGGTGTGAGAGGGACATGCGACGCCTCTACTTATTTGCTTTATTAAATTTGTTGAACTGTTTGACTTATATTAGAAGTGAAAATATGTACTAGTGACTTGAAAATGGTTTAATATAGTGACTTGTAATTATGAACTTGTGACTTGAAAATGGTTAAGTGTAGTCACTTGAAAATGTGAACTTCTGATTTTAAAATGGTTAAGTACAGTCACTTGACTATGTGAACTTGTTATTTGAAAATGGTTAAGTGTAGTCACTTGACTATGTGAACTTGTTATTTGAAAATGGATAAGTGTAGTAACTTGAAAATGATTAAGTGTAGTCACTTGAAATGTGTACTAGTGACTTAAAAATGGTTAAGTGTAGTCACTTGAAAATTGTTAAGTGTAGTCACTTGAAAATGTGAACTAGCAACTTAAAAATGGTTAAGTGTAGTGACTTGAAATGTGAATTAGTTACTTGAAAATGGTTAAGTGTAGTCACATGAAAATGTGAACTTGTGATTTGAAAAATGATTAAATATAGTAACTTGAAATAGTGAACTAATGACTTGAAAATGGTTGTGTAGTGACTTGAAATGTGAATTAGTTACTTGAAAATTGTTAAGTGTAGTCACTTGAAATGTGTACTAGTGACTTAAAAATGGTTAAATGTAGTGACTTGAAAATGGTTAAGTGTAGTCACTTGTCTATGTGAACTTGTGATTTGAAAATGGTTAATGGTTAAGTGTAGTCACTTGACTATGTGAACTTGTTATTTGAAAATAAATAAGTGTAGTAACTTGGAATAGTGAACTAATGACTTGAAAATGATTAAGTGTAGTCACTTAAATGTGAACTAGTGACTTAAAATGGTTAAGTGTAGTCACTGAAAAATGGTTAAGTTTAGTCACTTGACTATGTGAACTTGTGATTTGAAAATGGATAAGTGTAGTAACTTGAAATAGTGAACTAATGACTAGAAAATGTTTAAGTGTAGTCACTTGAAATGTGTACTTGTTACTTGAAAATGGTTAAGTGTAGTCACTTGAAAATGGTTAAGTGTAGTCACTTGAAAATGGTTAAGTGTAGTCACTTGAAATGTGTACTTGTTACTTGAAAATAGTTAAGTGTAGTCACTTGACTATGTGAACTTTTGATTTGAAAATAGTTAAGTGTAGTCACTTGACAATGTGAACTTGTTATTTGAAAATGGATAAGAGTAGTAACTTGAAATAGTGAACTAATGACTTGAAAATTGTTAAGTGTAGTCACTTGAAAATGGTTAAGTGTAGTCACTTGAAAATGGTTAAGTGTAGTCACTTGAAATGTGTACTTGTTACTTGAAAATGGTTAAGTGTAGTCACTTGAAAATGTGAACTTGTGATTTGAACTTGTGTAAGTGTAGTCAATTGACTATGTGAACTTGTTATTTGAAAATGGATAAGTGTAGTAACTTGAAATAGTGAACTAATGACTTGAAAATGGTTAAGTGTAGTCACTTGAAATGTGAACTAGTGACTTCAAAATGGTTAAATGTAGTCACTTGAAAATGGTTAAGTGTAGTCACTTAAAATGTGAACTAGTGACTTGAAAATGGTTAAGTGTAGTGACTTGAAAATGGTTAGGTGTAGTCACTTGAAATGTGTATTTGTTACTTGAAAATGGTTAAGTGTAGTCACTTGAGTATGTGAACTTGTGTAAGTGTAGTCACTTGACTATGTGAACTTGTTATTTGAAAATGGATAAGTGTAGTAACTTGAGATAGTTAACTAATGACTTGAAAATGGTTAAGTGTAGTCACTTGAAATGTGAACTAGTGACTTCAAAATGGTTAAGTGTAGTCACTTGAAAATGGTTAAGTGTAGTCATTTGACAATGTGGATTTGTGATTTGAAAATAGTGAAGTGTAGTCCCTTAAAAATGGTTAAGTGTAGTCACTTGAACATGTGAACTGGTGACCTAAAAATGGTTAAGTGTAGTCACTTGAAATGTGAACTAATGACTGAAAAATGGTTAAGTGTAGTCACTTGAAAATGTGAACTAGTGACTTAAAAAAGGTTAGTTACTTGAAAATGGTTAAGTGTAGTTACTTGAAAATGGTTAAGTGCAGTCACTTGAAAATGGTTAAGTATAGTCACATGAAATGTGTATTTGTTACTCGAAAATGGTAAAGTGTAGTCACTTGACTATGTGAACTTGTGATTTGAAAATAGTTAAGTGTAGTTACTTGACTATGTGAACTTATTATTTGAAAATGGATAAGTGTAGTAACTTGAAATAGTGAACTAATGACTTGAAAATAGTTAAGTGTAGTCACATGAAATGTGAACTAGTGACTTAAAAATGGTTAAGTGTAGTCACTTGAAAATGTGAACTAGTGACTTGAAATGTGAATTAGTTACTTGAAAATGGTTAAGTGTAGTCACTAGAAATGTGTACTTGTTACTTGAAAATGGTTACCTGTAGTCACTTGACTATGTGAACTTGTAATTGTGAACTTATCTAAGTGTAGTCACTTGACTATGTGAACTTGTTATTTGAAAATGGATAAGTGTAGTTACTTGAAATAGGGAACTAATGACTTTAAAATGGTTAAGTGTAGTAACTTGAAAATGGTTAAGTGTAGTCATTTGAAAATGTGAACTTGTGATTTGAAAATGGTTAGGTGTAGTAACTTGAAATAGTGAACTAATGACTTGAAAATGGTTAAGTGTAGTCACTTGAAATGTGTACTTGTTACTTGAAAATGGTTATGTTTAGTCACTTGAAATGTGGACTTGTAATTTGAAAATGGTTTAAGTGTAGTCACTTGAAATGTGTATTAGTTACTTAAAAATGATTGAGTGTAGTCACTTAAAATGTGTACTTGTTACTTGAAAATGGTTAAGTGTAGACACTTGAAAATGGTTAAGTGTAGTCACTTGAAAATGTGAACTTGTGATTTGAAAATGGTTAAGTGTAGTAACTTGAAATAGTAAACTAATGACTTGAAAATGGTTAAGTGTAGTGACTTGAAATGTGAATTAGTTACTTGAAAATCGTTAAGTGTAGTCACTTGAAAATGGTTTAGTGTAGTCACTTGAGTTACATGAAAATGGTTATGTGTAGTCACTTGAAAAGATGAACTTGTGATTTGAAAATGGGTAAGTGTAGTCACATGAAATGTGTATTAGTTACTTGAAAATGGTTAAGTGTAGTCACTTGAAATGTGTACTTGTTACTTGAAAATGGTTAAGTGTAGACACTTGAAAATGGTTAAGTGTAGTCACTTGAAAACGTGGACTTGTGATTTGAAAATGGTTTAAGTGTAGTAACTTGATATAGTGAACTAATGACTTGAAAATGATTAAATTTAGTGACTTGAAATGTGAATTAGTTACTTGAAAATGGTTTAGTGTAGTCGCTTGAAAATGGTTAAGTGTAGTCACTTGAAAATGGTTAAGTGTAGTCACTTGACTATGTGAACTTGTTAGTTGAAAATGGATAAGTGTAGTAACTTGAACTAGTGAACTAATGACTTGAAAATGGTTAAGTGTAGTCACTTGAAAATGTGAATTTGTGATTTGAAAATGATTAAGTGTAGTAACTTGAAATAATGAACTAATGACTTGAAAATGGTTAAGTGTAGTCACTTGAAATGTGTATTTGTTACTTGAAAATGGTTAAGTGTAGTCACTTGACTATGTGAACTTCTAATTGTGAACTTGTGTAAGTGTAGTCAATTGACTATGTGAACTTGTTATTTGAAAATGGATAAGTGTAGTAACTTGAAATAGTGAACTAATGACTTGAAAATGGTTAAGTATAGTCACTTGAAATGTGAACTAGTGACTTAAAAATGGTTAAGTGTAGTCACTTGAAAATGGTTAAGTGTAGTCACTTGAAAATGTGAACTAGTGACTTAAAAATGGCTAAGGGTAGTGACTTGAAATGTGAATTAGTTTGAAAATGGTAAACTGTAGTCACTTGAAAATGGTTAAGTGTTGTCACTTCAAATGTGTACTTGTTACTTGAAAATGGTTAAGTATAGTCACTTGAAAATGTGAACTTGTGATTTGAAAATGGTTAAGTTTGGTCACTTGAAAATGTAAACTTGTGATTTGAAAATGGTTAAGTGTAGTCACTTGACTATGTGAACTTGTTATTTGAAAATGGATAAGTGTAGTAACTTGAAATAGTGAACTAATGACTTGAAAATGGTTAAGTGTAGTCACTTGAAATGTGAACTAGTGACTTAAAAATGGTTAATTGTAGTAACTTGAAATGTGTATTAGTTACTTGAAATTGGTTAAGTGTATTTATTTGAAATGTGTACTTGTGATTTTAAAATGGATAAGGTAGTGACTTTAATTAAGATTGTGATTGCTTGTATAGATGGAATCTGATTATAGCTGGATATATCAATGAAATAATGAAAATAAAGTGGGTATGAGGGAGGAATATGCAACAGCTGTCAATCGATTTATTGAGCATTCCAAGACACTTGATGATTAGTCAATTTTCATATTGATTCATTGTCCTTGTGTAATATGTGATGGTACATGCATTCTAAAAGAAGATGTTGTGAGGAATCATCTCTATAGAAAGGGGTTTCATGAAGACTATTTAAGATTGAATACTAGTCATGGAGAAGTTTGGCAAAATAACTTTGTTATTGGTGAAAGTAGTAGGTCTGCGGGGCATAATAACAATCAAGACACTAGGATTTCAGAAATGGTGCATGATGCTTTTGAAATGCAGGGGGGGTTTGAATTCATGAAAAATGTAAAAGATGTTCCCAATGTAGAAGCACACCGTTTTTATGAAGAATTGCGTACTGCTAGTCATCCTTTGTTTGACGGGAGTTCGCACTCTCAATTGTTTGTTGTTGTTAGATTATTAAGTATCAAATCTAATTGAAATGTTGCTGAAGGAGGAATGGACTCTATGATAGACCTTATTAAAGAGTTAGTTGACCTTGCTTTAGAGGTTCCTAATTCTTTTTATAAGGCAAAAAGACTGGTGTCTAAGTTAGGTCTCTCGTCGATTAGAACAGATTGTTGTGAAAATGGTTGCATGTTATACTTTAAGGAGGATGCTGAACTAGAGTCTTGTGAGTTTTGTCAACACCCTCACTATAAACGTGGTTTTACAGGAAATAAAATTATTATTAAGGCGATGCATTATTTACCTCCTATACCAAGGTTGAAGAGGTTGTTTGCATCAAATAGCTCAGCTCCCTCTATGAGATGGCACAGTGAAACTAGAAGCCCCCCTGGTGTCATGTGTCATCGGTCTGATGGAGAGGCTTGGAAGCATTTTGATACAACTTATCCTAATTTTGCAGCTGAACCATGAAATATTAGGTTGGGGTTGTGTGCAAATGGTTTCTCACCTTTTTCTGTTGGTGCTGCGACATATTCATGTTGACCTGTGTTTATCATACCATATAATCTTCCTCCTGAAATGTTGATGACTAGTCTGAATTGTGTTGTTTCTAGCCCGCGTTATCAAAAAAATGAGATAGATGTTTACTTGCAACCTTTTATTGATGAGCTGCAATTGTTATGGCATAAGGGGGTTGAAACTTGGGACATTTCACTTAAACAGAATTTCAATTTGCGTGCTTATCTAATGAGGACTATTAATGATTTACCTTCTTATGAAATGTTGTCTGGGTGGATGATAGCTGGTAACTTAGCTTGTCCATATTGCATGGAAAATACAAAACCGTTCACATTGAGACATGGCCTAAAAAATTCATGGTTTGATTGTCAACGTTGTTTCTTGCCACCTGATCATGAGTTTAGGAGACTCAAGAATGCATTTAGAAAGAATAGAACTGAACCTGACGGTTCACCTCCAACATTAAGTGGTCATGACATTTGGGAAAGAGTTCAAGATTTTCCAAAGGTTAGCGAGGAACAACTGTATAGGCTTGATGGGTATGGCGTTTCACATAATTGGACAAAGCAGAGCATATTCTGGGAGTTAGAATATTGGCCAGATAACAAACTTAGACATAATATTGATGTCATGCATACTGAAAAGAACTATTTTGATAACTTGTTCAACACAGTTATGGATGTGACTGGCAAGACAAAAGATAATTCAAAGGCTAGACTTGATTTACCAGAATATTGCAAGCGCAGGGAATTACACTTGCAGGAGGGGAGCAATGACAATTTGCTTAAGCCCAAGGCTAGTTATACATTCAAGTTGGACCAAAAATGGAAAATATGTGAGTGGGTCCAAAGTTTAAAGATGCAGGATGAATATGCCTCGAATTTGGAAAAGCGGGTTGATATGGAATGTAGAATCTTACATGGAATGAAAAGTCATGATTGTCACATTTTCATAAAACAGTTACTTCCGATTGCTTTTATTGATTTGCCTGAAAATATATGAAAACCGATAGCAGAGATCAGTTTGTTCTTCAAAGACTTATGTTCCACCACATTAAAAGAAGAAAATTTGATTCGAATGGAAGGTAATATTATTGTTATCACTAACAAGTTGGACAAGATTTTTCCATCTGGGTTCTTCGATGTGATGGAACATCTTCCATCCACCTTGTCCACGAAACCCGGCTAGGCGGTCCAGTTCAAACTAGGTGGATTTATCCAGTCGAGCGGTAAGCAAGTGCAAAACATTTAATTTATTTCTTAATTGTTTAAGTATATATCTATTTTTATATATTAGATACCTAACTTAAAACTATGCAGGACCATTGAAAAATTAAAAAAGGGTCCTAAAAATAAATATAGGGTTGAAGGCTCTCTAGTCGCAGCGTACCTTGCTAGAGAAATATCCCAATTTTGTTCTTACTATTTTGGTGATCAAGTCGGTTGTTTGAGAAACAAACTGAATCGACACCAGGATGATGAGAATGAGCCATATCTGTAACCAATATCAATCTTCAATCAATCACGTAGTAGAAAAAAAAGAGCAATTTTTGCAAACTTACTGCCACGGAGCACAAATCAGCAACATTGTATGTCTTGCTGAATTGCCCAAAAGTTGAACCCTTTTTAAAGTAAGGATATTAAATATTTACATATCAAATTTAATTACTCATTTCACTAAGGAAACTAATTGTGTTTGTATTGTGAATATTCAGTTCATTTAATGCTCAATTCCACCCAAATCAAGTGTATGAGTCATTTGCAACATGGTATACATATCAGGTGTGTAATTATAATAATAACACAACAAATTTAAAACGCTTATCCATTCTTCTACTAACCATAATATATACATATATATAGGTATTCTATTCACCAAATGCGGCCACATATAATCAATTCTTGAAGGATATTGGACCAGTTGAAGCTAGTACAATGTCCCATTATACAGTTAATGGGTTTAAATTTTCCACCGAGAAACACTCCAAAATAAGAAAAACAAACAATAGTGGTGTTTGGGTTAAGGTTGATGATGATGTTGATCACTTTGGCATCATACAAAAGATTTTAGATATGGAGTATGGTTGCTATCCTGTTAAAAAAATAGTACTCTTTCAATGTAAGTGGTTCGATCCAAGCATAAAACGCACAAGAGTACTTAAGGAGCATAACATCATTGAAGTCAAACACACTAGGACGTATCCTACTTACGATCCCTTTTTTCTAGCACAAAATGCTAAACAAGTATACTATGCTCCTTATCCATTGCGCAGGAACAAGTCTGATTGGTGGACTATCATCAAAACAAGCTTATAGGGCGGGTGGAAGTTGAGAATGTATTGGAGACTGAATATGAAAATGAAATGCAAACCGATCACCAATTAGTGGACACTAACTTAGTGGATAATTTGAACCATCCAGAATACATTTACGAAGAAGTTAGTCCAGAAGAGGCTGAATGGGTAGAAGAGGAGGAAACTTTCGAAGAGGGTGAATGGTTTAGTGGAGAATCTTTTGGAGAGGACGATTATTGATGTCTTCATGCTTTGTATTACTTACCTTTTATGTTTTTTTTTGGAAGTTTGTTGTGTAATAGCCTAAGTAAGATCTGTAAATGAATCAAACTATTTTACCTATTGAAATTCTTAGTTGAATTTATGAAATGTTTAATTTGATCTTGAAAAAGAATTGATATTCTGTGTTTAAGTGTTGTTTAATTTACTTATTAATTGATTGATTAATGAATTTCACAATCTTAACAAAATGATATTTGACCAACTGTTTTGTCTTTAAATAATATAGATGGTAGGTAAGGGTGACAAGGGTAAGCAAATAGTTGACACTAGTAAACCAAAAAAGAAAAGGGAACCGCCACCTTATAGGCGACCCACAGGAATTCATATAACTGAGGGTCGGTCAGATGCCATTTCAGCATGACCCTCTCATTCTAGGTCGTCCATCATTCATACAATGCTCTTACGCATGTGGGTCTACTACATGGCTCTACTGAGACTCAGCACACCCCCTCGCCATGCTACCACCTTCACAGTACTATCAGACAATCGATGGTACTTATACTCATCTACCATCGCTTGTGCCACCATCTGCTAGCAGTCAGCAAGGGACTCATAGTGGTTCTACTGGATCGATTGGGCTAACCGATCTTTTTCTGAGAGCCACCACCACCAGTACTTCAGCTACACCCACGATAGCACACTCAGAAGCACCGGCTCCATATCCAGGACAGAGAGATGCTAGTCGGAGGGAGTACATTATACCATATGGAAAAGGGTATGATTTCAATATTTAACAATTCTATTTATTTTTCAATCACTATATTATGCTATATGATATTAATGTTTGATCTTGTATTTCAGGTTTAAGTTGGACAATAGAATTGCCAAAATTATCCATAAATGCATTCGTCGCAACTACAAATATTATTCGACAAGTTGGCAAAAGGTTTTAGAATTTTATCGAGAGAAAATATTCGAAGAATTTCAGGTAACTTAGCATTCTCACCAAACTTTTTAATTTTTGATTGATACCTTCTTATTTAAATTAGTCTAGTGATAGATATTTGATCCTTTTACTTGTTAGATGAAATTTATTTCACGATCTTTGTCATTAATCAAGAAAACTAATATTGGAGTTTAATGACATACTGTGAAATTGGAGTCTCCTATTTATTTTAGATGTTTAAGTACTTTAGGGAATTAAACTTCTTTAATATAGACTTGTAATAACTAATAATGAGTTCTATTATTTTTGTTGTACAAATATTTCTGGTATGATCCAGCGAACCATTATGCTATAAAGAGAAATTTTTTTAGGAGAGCCAGACTTAGATTTAATGGTCTATTGGAGTATGCAAGAAATAAAAAGAAAATGTCAAAGTTTATTGGGGCAGATATGTGGCAAGATTTCCTTCGCTATTGGAATAGCGAAGAATTTAAGAAGTTGAGTGAAAAAGGAAAGAAAGCCAAAGCGTCTACGAAGGGTGGCTCTCTGCACACTGCGGGAGCTGTCAGTCAGATTGTTGTGGAGAATAAAATGGAACGTAACTTTTATCAATTTAAATATTTATTTCTATTTCAAATATTTTTATTTTTGAAGATTAATAATTTTATCATATGCAGGAAAAAAAGTTGGGTAGAATGGTATCTCAGGGTGAGTTATTTGCGCATACTCACATAAAAAGAAAAAGAACCCAACAGATGAAGATAGGTGGGTAGATCCACGTTCTAAAGAAACCCATGTAAGAACTAGATTCGTACTTATAATTTTTTATTACTAAATTTGATAATATTTAAGTTTGAATAGTTTAGTATCTTTTTATTACTAATGTTTCACTTTAATTTAAATATAGGACAAATATATGCTGAGAATTACTGAGTTACGTGCGATTCGATCTCCAAAAAGTCAGGGTAACCCACTACCTCAAGAAGTAGAAGTATTGACAAGAGTGTGTGGGTTCATCCGTTAGGGGTAATGTCTACGGCTACTCAAGAAAATGCTTTACGGAGAACATTACCTCTTTGTATTATTGATCCTCCTCTACCCCACTAGTTGATAGAGAAACAATTATTTTGTTGCAAAATACGGTTGCTCAACTCACTAGTCAAATGGATGCAGAGGCTGAGAGGACGAGGAAGAGAGAGGAGCAAATTACTGAGAGGACGAGGAAGAGAGATCAGGAAATGGCTATGCAAATAAAAATGTTGCAGGAGCAGATTAATAGTTTTCGTCATACTCCACACATACTTCCTCTGTGTTCCAATGATGCACCTCGGGTTGCGAGAGGCGTAAGCTCACTTGATGATTACACTACAGATGAGGAGGATAATTTTGATGAGGAGGAGGATGAGGTTGAGGATGATGGGGATGAGGATGACTTTTAGTTTATTTTATATTTATAAACTTTGATGTTTGTATGTATTGATTTTGATATTTGGATGTTTTGATTTTGATATTTGAATGTTTAAGGAGATGTTTTAATGTTTCTAAATTGGTGGATTGTATTGAGATGATTGAATGTTTCTGAATTGATGGGTTGTTTTGTATTAACAGGGTTTATATTGGAAATGCAACATCTATGCTGTAATTATTTTTACAAAATTTCCAAAAAAACTGATTACAAGTAGACGGTTTTCTGGAAATTTGAGACAAAATCGACCACTTGTGGTCGGTTTATCTAAATGAATATTTAAAAAAAAATTACAAAAATTGGTACACTAAATAAAAAAATATATATAAATATAAAACCAACCACTCATTGTGGTCGAAATTTTTTAATAAATTTTGTTAATATAAAAAAAAATTAATAAATTTTTTTATTTATAATATAATTAATATCGATATATAAATAAATAATTCTTTTTTGGAAAAACCGATCACTTATGTCGCTTTTGGAAAAGCTTCCACTATTTTACCGACCATACTTTATGGTTGGTTTTTTGGTCAAAAAATAGAAAAATCGACCACTTGTGATCTCTTTTAATGGTCGATTTTCCTGTTTATTTTAGTAGTGTTAGTAATTATTTTTTTAGTGGGTGTGATAAGTAAAAGTGAAAGGAGGAAGTATTACTCTGCAAATGTGCTATTGAGTGACTTTGTTAGACTAAGTTTGGTTGTTTGCTAAGATTGGGATTATGTCCTAGACTTGTATATATGAGTATTGAAATGATAATGGGTGAAAATCGTTTACACCCCCAACTTTACTCTAAAAATCAAACATCCCCCCCCTCCCCCCCCCCCCCTGCTTAACTTTGAAAAATAGTCATTGTCCCCTCTTTTTCCTAATTGACTTTTTTAAATGTTTATTCTACCCTTACATTAACCTTTATTTATTTATTTATTTTTAAATCTTTAAAATCATGATATTTTTACTTTTAACCCATATAAAAAAATTTCTATAAAAAATATTAATATCGTCGAAAAAAGAAAAGTGAGAGATATTATCACGACCCAATGTTAAAATCTTGAAAATCACCTTTAAAAATATTCAAATCCAAACTTCCAAGTTCAAAAATGGTGGAAAATGAGGTTTAATCCCGAAAAGAAAATATTTAAAGCTAACGAGGGCCTGGCCACGATCGTGACCAACCCGACCCAGTCCCATTGCGAATGCAACGTTATCCAGGAAGGCGATTGCCGACCCCGATATTATTTACTCTCAACGATCGCGAGCCCACCTCCGCGATCATGATGACCAGAAATACTCCCTTCTTCGCGAATGCGATGGAGGTTCGCAAACTCAAAGAAGGGTTTGTTGCACCAGACATCAGCAGTAAAGGTCAAAGCCAAAAATCTCTGAACGGATTCTAGGGATTGGTTCGGGACCCCAATAAATAAACCAACTATGCTAATAAATCAAATTCGACATTCCGAACTCAACGGTGAGGTCAAAATTTTCAACGGAGGTCGTTTTCATCAGATGTTGACAAAACTCAACCTTAGGCAATAACTTTCCAACATCTCGTCTAAACGCTCAAAATCACACCGAAAGTTTAAGGACCTAAACCAACCATGCTAATAACCCAAAATCAACGTTCTGGAGTTGATGAAACTGACTGAATTCTGATACGACGCTCGGATCTCCAAATGTTGGCCAAATCAACCATCCCAACTTAAAGACCTTCCAAAATAGAGGATATTAATACATCAATAAAATAAATAAATAATAAATAATATAAAAAGATATTATATAAATAGAGGATTGCAAATGTCAAGGATAAAATAGACATTGTATAGGATAAAGGGAAGAGAATGATTATTTCTCAAAGTTGAGGGGGGAGCTTTATTTTTAAGTCAAAGTTTGAGGGTGTAAATGATATTCAGCCAATGATAATATATAGGTCGTTGACATGATGATCGAGCACTTTTTATTTTGGGTCATTAAATAATATTATTTATCAAGGGTGAAAATCATTTACATCCCTCAATTTTGATTTAAAAATCAAACTCCCCCCTCAACTTTGAAAAATAATTATTATCACTCTTTTATCATATACAATGGCTATTCTGCCCTTATCATTTTCAATCCTCTATCTATATAATATTCTTAATAATATATATAATATTTTGTTTTTTAACCTATATATGTATTTATAGATTTTTATTTAAGTTCATTAACATTACAAAAAAAATAATTCTTTTATAAGTTTGTTGCAAAATCTAATGATATTTTTGTATGATTGTTTTTAATTTTACATGCATTATGTATGTATGTATGTATGTATGTATGTATGTATGTACGTATGTATGTATATATTATATATTGTAATAATCCTCATAATGATTTTTCAATTTTGATATATTTTGACCATTCTACCTCTCTCTGTAGTTACTTTATGGTGTCTACGGGTGTGGATGACAAGATTTTCTAGGTGGTCGGTTGAGAAGTATGCAAGTTTTTCATTTTGGAATGTTTGAAAGTTAGTATGGTTAACTTAAGTCAATATTTGATGATATCGAAGTCATATGAGAATTCTAATTAGTTCCATAATATTAGCTCTGGAATGTGAATTTTGGATCAGTAAGATCTTTGGTTCGAGTTTCGAGGAGTTTGGATGGATTTTCATTTGTTGGTTGGAAAGTTGAAAGTTTACGACATATATTTAACTTTGATCAACATTTAGTTTAAACTATTTTTGTTCGATGATTTGACGATTCCACTGAGCTCAAAATGTCATTTTAAATTGAATAACATATTTGATTTGTGTTCATAGGATTTTGGGTGAGTTCAGAGGATAAATTCCGCGAGTTTGATATGTTGGTAGTTGGTGGTGGTGGGTTGCTGATGTTTGGTGCAACCGCACCAGCGAACCTTGGTCGCTCCTGCGATCAGGGGTTGCACATATGGAGTCGGGCTAGGTAGGGACTGCCCGCTCCTACAGAGGTTTGTTTGTACAGCGGAGGTACAACTGCGACGCTTTGTTGCACCTACGAGTTTGCTCCTGCGAGACGTGGATCCCTCCTGCGAAGAGCCATGTGGCTAGTGACTTTCGTTGTTGCGAAAGATTCAACGTATCTGTGGCATCACACATGCGACCAGATCTCCGCATGTGTGGAGATCGATGTAGGATAAATAATGGGTTTTTCCATGTCTCACATTCTTTTTTTCGTCGATACTAATATATATAGTTATTTTTAAAAAGTAAAAAAAAAAATGGTTGCTAATGTAAGGGTAGAATAGATATTTAAAAAGGTCAATTAAGAAAAAGGGAAGAAAGTGATTATTTTTCAAAGTTAAAAAGAAAGATTAATTTTTAATATAAAATTGAAGGTATAAACGATTTTCGCCCTATTTATCAAAGTACCTTAAGTTAAATGCGCTCTAAATAGTAAATACCTTAAATTAAATGCGCTCTTTTGTCACTCCCTACATCTAGTCCACCTTACTAATTAGACTTGTATCTGACTTTTTTTCTTCTTCTGAAAGTGTCTTAATCTCAAACCTAAATACTTTTATCGTTCGAATTTACTTGTCATTATTTTTTTAATTTATTTTTTATTTTTGATAAATCAAGAAAAAATAATTTTTTTTTTCATGTTTTACTCTTAGCATTAATTACTTATTCTCTAAATTATTTTTTAATATCTATTACTAAATATCAATTAATAGGAAAAATACTATAAACTCATTATATCAATTTTTTTTGATAAATATGTCATGTCAAAAAGTAATAAGTAAAAACCA
Source organism: Capsicum rhomboideum (assembly GCA_031232105.1). Classification (NCBI taxonomy): domain Eukaryota; kingdom Viridiplantae; phylum Streptophyta; class Magnoliopsida; order Solanales; family Solanaceae; genus Capsicum; species Capsicum rhomboideum. Next base: position 159,637,468 of record CP124714.1, read on the forward strand.
ACAGGGGGAGTATGTATAATATCCCAATTAAGTAACGCAATAGAACTTAAATAATTAAAAAGGAGGTCCACATGCATGTGAACTTATAAGAAAGAGACTGTTGAATGCATCACACAAATTTTCCTTTTAATTATTCCCTATATGTATTACACCAACACCAGTAAATACCTTTTGACCAAATTTTGCAAAAGAAAAAATGGACTACTGAAATACTACTCATAATGTTTATTGACTTGGCACTCCCCTTTACTTTATTAAGGGTTTATTTTATTAAATTAATTTTATTAATTATGTTTTGAGAATATAAATTTAAGTATATATATATTTTATGTAGTCATTTAATGATAGGAGTAGTATTGAAAGAATATAATAAAATTCTCTTGATTTCATAAATGGGTCAACTAAATTAAAACAAATATTTTTATAAAAAGGACCAACTAAAATGAAACGGATGAAGTAATATGTAACCCTTCTGTATCAGAGGCGGAATCAGAGAGAGGTAAGGAGGTTAATTGAATTTTTTATCGAAGAATTACATTATATATGTAGGTAAAAAAATTCTTCTTTTATGTATATAAAATGTTAAATATCCTTAATATAAAATTTCCTTTTTTTTTTTTTGAATTTATGGCTCCATCTGTATATATACCTTCTCCGTTTCAAAAATTAATTACAAAAATGGTTTGACTATTTAAACCATTTCTAATAGGTTAATCAACAGAAAAAAAAAAAGAAGAAAAATGTGATTCAATAAATGAAAAAAAATATTTTTGAATCATTTTTAATACGTTAAAAATATCTTAAATCCTTTTTTATTACTCTCTCCGTTTAGAAAAGAATGACCTACTTTTCTTTTTAATCCATTTAAAAAAGAATGACTCCTTTTTACTTTTGGCAACACTTTAATTTCAATTTTCCACATAGCATATTTAAGACCACAAGATTAAAGGACATTTTGATACATTTGACCTAACTTTAATTTAGGACCACAAGATTCAAAAATCTTGTTAATTATTAAATTTTGTGTCAAGTCAAAATAAGTCATTCTCTTTTAAAACGGAGGGAGTAATTTTTATGGAAAGGCCACAGTTGGAGGGATCAAAAAAAGGGAAGCAAAGTCGCCGGACTGCTCTAAATGATCACTCATCTTCCAATTTCTGTCATATATGTATGACTCATCTTTCAAACACATTCCTTTTCAATTTTGATCCAATTTACTAATGGAGTTAAAGATTTAAAATTTATGAATTGTTATAATGATGTCAACTTAATACAGAATGGTTATTGGACTAGATTTAGGATCTAACTCAAACTCATTCAACATTCAATTGTTCTATTTTTTGGAAGCTGATATTGGACCTGGCTTCGATATTATATTAGATTAAACACCCTATTTCACACATCAAGAGCTAGCTCAAGGAAAGAAGATTGTTCAAGCTTTATAGAGTTCAAAATTTTATTCATTCACTATGTGAAACATTTCATTCATAATAATAATTATGTTTATAATTAAATATTTTAATATTTATGCAAGATCCAAATATATATTTTATTGCAAAAAATATAAAATTCACATGAACTTATACGATATATTGTAGAGTCATCCTTGTAACCCCACCCCCTAACATTCATACCATCTGTACGTCACTATATATATATATATAGTAGTACTATATGTCTCATCTTTTATATTCCCCTCACATGCAATTTGGTCATTAGTCATTCCTCATTACGTGACTAGAAGAACTATAAGCTAGCTAGCTAGTCCAAGACAATATCTTGACCAATCAAAATAACATGGTTTTTACTGAGCCACAATTTATATGCAAGAAGCACCCACATCACAAACAGCAGCCTGGAGTTTGTTCTTGTTGTCTTAGAGAAAGACTCATTAATCTTTCTACTAATTCAACTCCAACATTAATATCAGCAATCTCTTTTTCTTCATGTACATATTCTTCTTGTTGTTTCCTTCACCCATAAAAACCAGAAAATTGATGAAAATGGTAGTTCTAAGCCCACAGTTAAACTGTGTTTCCTTAAAGAATATAATCCCCTCACAATTGTCCAAGGTTTGGATTAATTCCTCCCAGGATAGAATAGAACACTATTCAGCAAAACCGGCAATGAAATTTGTTGAACTTCATCGAACTCAACTAATGGAGTAAATCACACTTACTTTGATTTCTTTTGTAAAGAAGAAAGTTTTGGAGTTGTGAAAATAATAATTTCGTATTTCCTTCATCTGAAGAAAATATAGGTATTTATAACCTAAGAGATGGTGCTTCAGAAGAGAAGCAACAGTTGAAGAAAAGACACAACTTTCTGAAATAGTGTCATGACCTGCGGCCGCAGATGGATGACGCAGGTCGCGTAATTTGCCAGAACAGAAAGTTCTGCTCCGTTTGCGCAGCTTCACCTGCATCCGCAGGTGACGACCTGGCCCGCAGGTCGTATTTTCCGCATCAAAACAGCATGTCCCTTGCCTCGAAGGGTCACGTCCCTTCGAGGTGCGTTGTGACATGCGTCCGCATCCGTTCATGTGCGTCCGCATATGGAGAAATGATTTCCTATAGGATTTTTGAATTAAACTATCCATAATTCTCAAGTTTCAAATGAACTTTTTCCAAAAAGATAGTCTCTCGATCGATCATTTGCCAAATCCAAATCCGAAGCCGAAGCCGAGCCGAGCAAGTGACGACGACGATGGCGCGTGGTATAGACTTCATATCATAAATGTCTGTATGGATTAAGTCTAAGGGATTTGAATTCCTTTCAATCTACTTATAAGGATACTTTGATTCCACACATACTTGACATTTTACATTGTTACTTTCAAACTTAGGTAATAATTCTAAGTTGATCATTTTCCGTATGGTTTTATAATTTATATGTCCTAAACGTGCAAGCCATAAATGATTTGACTCAAGCAAGTAAGAAGAAGCAGAAATCTTATTCATATCAATAGAGATTACATCTAGTTTGAAGAGGCCCTCGGTGAGGTAACCTTTTCCTACATATATGTCATTCTTACTTATTACAACCTTATCGGATACAAACACACACTTAAAATCATTCTTGACTAGAAGTGATGTTGAGACCAAATTCTTCCATATTTCGGGAACATGAAGGACATTATTGAGGGTCACCATCTTGCTCGAAGTCATCTTCAAGCCAACCTTGCCCCTTCCTTCTATCTTTGCGGTTGCTGAATTTGCCACACAAATAGTCTCGCCTTTTTCAGAAGAAGTATAAGATGAAAATAATTTCTTATTGGAACACACATGGCGGGTAGCACCTGAATCAAACCACCATTCATTTGGATTTCCCACCAAGTTGCATTCAGAGAGCATTGTACAAAGGTTGTCTACTTCTTCATTCAAGTTTGTTTGCTCTTTCTTCTTATCTTTCTTTAGAGCACGACAAACAGAAGCCATATGATCAACTTTGCCACAATTGTAGCAATTTCCTTTGAACTTTTTCTTCTTGGGTGTTTCCTTCTCATCATCCGACTTCTTCCTTTTTTTCTTCTTTTGAGGAGTTTCAACATTGTTTGCTCCTGCGATTGAAGACTTTTCATTTTCTCTCTTTTCTGCATTTTTGTTGTCTTCTTCAATTCGCAAACGAACAATCAAATCCTCTAAAGTCATTTCCTTTCGCTTATGTTTCAAATAGTCCTTAAAGTCCCTCCACAAAGGAGGCAACTATTCAATAAAAGTTGCTACTTGAAAAGCTTCGTTGATGACCATTCCCTCCGTAAGTAAATCATGTATGATCACTTACAATTCTTGTACTTGATTCATGACAGATTTGTTGTCAACCATCTTGAACTCAAGAAACTTTGCTGCTACAAACTTTTTCAGTCCGGCATCTTCTGTCTTATACTTTTTGTCTTAAGTGTCTCAAAGTTCTTTTGAAGTCTTGCAAACGCAATAGACACTGTATAGACTGTCTTTCAATTTATTTAGGATGTAGTTCTTGCACAGAAAATTAGAGTTATTCCATGCCTCGGTTACTGTAAACCGTTCTTTCTCCTGAGTCTCATCCGATAGAGTTGGACTGTTCTCCGCAATAAACTTCTGCAAGCTGTTAGAGTGGTCAGATAGAACAATATCTTTTGTTGCCACCTTTTGAAATCACTTCCGAAAAAATTTTCGAGCTTTTTCGCTGCAGACATAGCTGGAGTAACACGGCTTGACGAACTAGCGTTCGTTGCCACTGATGCAGAATCCATCATACCATTAGTTGATTCTTCCATTTTTGTTTGATCACATACAAGCAAAATTCAATAACTGGTTAACTATCAATGTGGTTTTATTCAGTCGATGAAGTTTTTATGTTCTTCGAATCGATAGAAATAACTTTATTAACTTGATGAAGTCTTTATGTTCTTCGAACAGAGTTAAAAAATGGAGTATAAAGTCTTTAACTTTAATCTCCAACCACAAACAGAAATAGAGATGAAGCAGAAAAATGTAAACAAAATACAAAAATTATATTCTTTAAGCCTGTTGTTTCCTTCACCCGTAAAAATCAGAAAATTGATGAAAATGGTAGTTCTAAACCCACAGTTAAATTGTGTTTCCTTAAAGAATGCAATCCCCTCACAATTGCCCAAGGTTTGGATTAATTTCTCCGAAGATAGAATAGAATACTATTCAGCAAAACCTACAATGAAATTTGCTGAACTTCGTCGAACTCAACTAATGGAGTAAATCACACTTACTTTGATTTCTTTTGTAAAGAAAAAAGTTTTGGAGTTGTGAAAATAATAATTTCGTATTTCCTTCATCTAAGAAAAATATAGGTATTTATAGCCTAAGAGGTGGTGCTTCAGAAGAGAAGCAACAGTTGACGAAAAGACACAACTTTCTGAAATAGTGTCATGACCTGCGGCCGCAGATGGATGACGCAGGTCGCGTAATTCGCCAGAACATAAAGTTCTTCTCCGTCTGCGAAGCTTCACCTGCGTCGCAGGTCGTCTTTTCAGCGTCGAAACATTGTGTCCCTTGCCTCGAAGGGTCGAGGTGAGTTGTGACATACGTCCGCAGATGGAGAAATGATTTCCTATCGGATTTTTGGATTAAACTATCAATAATTCTCAAGTTTCAAATGAACTTTGTCCAAAAGATAGTCTCTCGATCATTTGCCAAATCCAAATCCGAAGTCGGACGAGCGACGACGTCGGCACGAGGCTTGTCTGGTTCTTGCCTTACTATCCACATGAAAGAGTGTATTCCAATATATACAAAAGAAATTTTCTTTCTCCCACCAATGTGGGAGGACTTTACTTCTTTAAAATGAAGACTTACTCTTCACTTTTCCCTCTAAGTTTTACCTCTATTTTTCATTCACTTCTTATCAACAAAACCCAACACTTCTTTCTCTTCTTCCACTTGTGATTCTCCCCGTCGTGTTGTCGGTTATCGACGGATCAATTCTGATGTTGTGGGCCCCTTCTCTTTCGTCAGCATCACCAGTTTGAAGAAGAGCAGATCAATAGCTTTTGTTGTAAGAGAAAAGAAGAAGAATGAAGGGTTTTAGTCAAAGCTGATAAGGTCAACGGGTAACAAGACCAAGAGGGTTCTTGTACGTTGATTATCATTTTCTATAAAAAAAAAAAAAATCATATACACTGACAGTATAAATTAAACTTTATATTATTTATTAGATGTATTGGATCTGATCTTTCACTATCAATTCCTTTTATTTCCATTTGCATTCATGAGTCCAATCCCATGGAATGTAGCTTTTTTTTTATCGATCTTGAACTTAAATTAGATAGACCAAAGTCCTCCTTCCCATTCGATATACTTTTTTACAAACTTTTACACTCTTTCAATTTCCTCTGATAACAATTGACGGTGCACTTACATTTTCATGCGAACAAGAAACTGGAAGTCTACTGTACTTAATATTATCTTCTTCTTTTTTCGGGTGTGAACATGAAAGACACTAACTTAATCATCTTTTGCACATTACCAAGATGTACTTACTACTCTACTTCACTTTTGACTTTTAAGTAATCTGATAATGTAAAAAATTGTTTATAATTTGATGTTGTAATGGTTAAACTTTTCAAGAAAAGATTAGGCAATGAATTAGGTAACTTAATTGGGGGATCACTTGGAATTTGGGGTTAATGAATGCACCTGCACTATAAAAGAGTAGCTTAATAAATCAAGAATAATTTACAATGGTCAATTAGATGCAGGACTTGTGTCTTTATTGCATGGTGTGATAATTCGCACAAGCCCCTATAAGTCGAGAATAAGAACGAATATGAAGGGGCAAATAAGAACGAAAAGAATATGTAAATGATCTCTTATGATGACTCACAAATTATATAAAAGAAAATAAGTTTGACAGATCTTTTCTGTATAAAAATGACATAAAACTAAAAATAAGTTTATAAAGAACTAAAAAAAGTACTCAATTTTCGTGATATTTGTGTATAGAACTTTGTATCTTTCTAATAAAAGTAAATAGGTTCTCATTCGAGATTTCGAGAATTCAATTGCCTTTTTTCTTTGTGTGTGTCTATTCTATTTGTCAAAACACAAAAAAGAAAAAGGAAAAATCTCAATGATGGAGATGCAAGAAATTGCCAAGAACATTTGGGTTGTAGTTGGAAGTAGGAATGATCAGTCACTTGCACTGCTTGGCAGAATTTTTATTAAGGAAAATTTAACATAACATAGCAATTAAATTTCATTCTTAAAAATAATTAAGATGTTCGGTCTTGCACCAGCGATGAATTCATGAAGATTTTGGCCTTTGAGACATGATAGTAATTGAGTTTTCTAGAAGAGAAAGTTGCTTGATGTAATCTTGAGAGAGATGAAGTGATGTGTGGGGGAGAGAGGTTTAGAAGACTACATACTGATTTTAGGTGACGAAATAAGTAAAAGGCGTTGTTGTTGGTTTTTTCGAGTTGTTGTGCTCTGATACCATATTAACGTATGTATTAGTCGATAAGATAATAGTGGAAACTCTTTAATCTCATTGTATTTAGATATATATGGAATATATATATACACGTTGATTGTCGTACATTTAGAAGAATTGGGATTACTCATATGTATCCTAACCATACAGTGGGATAAAGTAACGGGTCCTCTCTCTGCCTTTTTAAACTGAAGAATATGTTCTTTCCAACAACATACTATTCTAAAAGAAACAGTAAAAGGAAAATTAATAGAGAGAAAAGAAAACTTTTTTCAAGAATAAAGAAAACTTTCGCTTAATTCTAGTCAAGAATAAAATTATGGGATTCTGAAATCATGTAATCCGTACATAAACCGACTATAACTAGAATACATTAATATAAATAAATGGATTAATCTAACAAAATTGAATCTTTAATTAAATTCATATTTGTTGGACATAAATACTAAGGGTGAAAATAGTTTACACCCCCCAACTTTACTTTAAAAATCAAATTCTCCCCCTAACTTTGAAAAATAGTCATTGTCCCCCCTTTTTCTTAATTACAACAACAACAACAACAATAATATACCCAGTGTATTCCCACAACGTAGGGTCTGGGGAGGGTAAAGTGTACGCAGTCCATACCACTACCTCAGGTGAAGTAGAGAGGCTGTTTCCGATAGACCTCCGGCTCAGGATAGATAACAAGAATAACAAGCAGAAAACATAAAAACAAACAACAAAATGGCCCTTTTTCCTAATTGACTTTTTTAAATGTCTATTCTACCCTTACATTAACCTTTATTTATTTTTCATATTTAAAATCATGATATTTTTACTTTTAATCTATATAAAAAAAATTCTATAAAAAATATTATATTGTTAAAAAAAGAAAAATGAGAGATATTGTCACGGCCCAATGTTAAAATCTTGAAAATCACCTTTAAAAATGTTCAAATTTGAGCTCCCAAGTTAAAAAATGATAGAAATGGGGTTTAATCCCCAAAAGAAACTATTTAAAATCGTCACGGACTGCCTTCTACGCGATCGCAAGGGCCTGATCGCGATCATGACCAACCCGACCCAATCCCATTGCAAACGCGACGTTATCCCTGCGAATGCGAAGGCGATTCCCCACCCGGATCCTGTTTACTCTCAGCGATTGCGAGCCCATCTCCACGATCACAATGACTAGAAATACTCCCTTCTTCGAGAATGTGATGGAGGCTCGTGAATGCAAAGAAGGGTTTGTTGTCCAGACATCAACAGTAAAGGTCAAAGTCAAAAATCTCTGAACGGACCCTGAAGATTCGGTCGGGGCCCTATAGAAATAAATCAACTATGCTACTAAATTAAATTCGACATTCCAGACTCAACGGTGCGGTCATAATTTTCAACAGAGGTCATTTTTATCAGATGTTGACCAAAGTCAACCTTAGGCCATAACTTTCCAACATCTTGTCTAAACGCTCAAAATCATACCAGAAGCCTCAGGACCTGAACCGACCATGCTAACCAAAGTCAACCATTTCAACTTAAAGACCTTCCAAAATGGAGGATATTAATACCTCAGTAAATAAATAAATAATAAATTTAAAAAATATTATATAAATGGAGGATTGCAAATATCAAGGGTAAAATAGACATTGTATAGGATAAAGGGGAGAGAATGATTATTTCTCAAAGTTGAGGGAGAAATTTGATTTTTAAGTCAAAATTAGGGGTGTAAATGATTTTCACCCTAAATACTAATCTAATTACATTAACCCACATAATTTTAATTAAAATTGAAACATTATTCAGATTATTTTATGCATTCAAATTAAATAAATTCTAAATGCGTACTATACTAAATTAGCACAATGCGAATATAACTTGGAAGTTGGAAATCTTCCTAGAAATTTTTCTAGTGCTACTTGGAACCTCTCCAATGCATTCATGGAACTTGAATCTCGATTACCCAAAAGGCAAAGTGGCATGAACTCTAAATCTTGGAGTCAATTACTTGTAGTATTACAAATTAACCTTGAAGTAATTTACTTGTAGTATTACAAAGAAAAGTACACATAAATTAGGAATAACTTAAATCTATTATTTTTAATTTCTATTTACATTTTTTCCTCTTCTTTTGTATTCCCCCCCCCCCTCTAAAAGCGGGGGCCTAAAGCCCTTAAATTTTTTATATATTTAATTTTTTAAAATAAATATATTGTCTAGATTTTTGAGAAAATTATTATTAATTTTTTTTATAATCAATATTTTTAAATATTTTTTTTTAATTGAAAATATAGCTAATCCATTCAATCTCTCTTTAGACATTGTTGATCTTAGGTAAGACTTTATCAATTTCAACTTTGAAAAACTTATTTCGGCTGAGACAAAAAAATTGTCTACATTATTCTATTAGCAATATAGACATTTGGAAAACAATCGAGCTGATCACAGTATTATTTTCTATTTAGAATTATTAAAATAGTTTAATTAGATCTTTCCGACAATGCATTGCACGAATTGCTTGGAAATTATTTTTTGACTAGTTAAAAATGTTGTCTGTTGTGTTGACCAGTAGATCTCTTTAGAATTATTAAAAAGATATTGTTATATATACTTTCATGATTAATCAAATTGAATTTATAATCAATATATATCATGGTGTACCCCCGTAAGTGGTGACAAGCACAAACGGATGTAGCATCTCATCAGCGGATTCGGTTGAATTCAGTAATTCCATGCATATATAGAGTATATATTTTTTCTTAATAGGTGTGTATTGAGGCAAAAATTTATTTATTTTGAACTGAAGGGAGAAATAATTAACTTTGTAAAAGCTGCAAATGAATAGTGGGGCCCCACCATAGAAAGTGTTAGTAAAAGGACAATTTGGTCAACACGAAGAGTTTATACAGTAATCTATTTTTTAAGCCAGTAGAGCTGCTTCATATTGTTGCAATTACATACATACCCTCGTGGGCCCACATTCTCGTATTACAAAAGGTAGGATTCATTTGACATTTTAACAAAGATAAGTGATTGTGTTTTTCACTAAAATTTCAGGTCCAAGTTTGACGGGAGAGTTGGGATTTTAGATACTTTGAAAACTTAATTTGATAAAAAGACACAAGTCTCAAATAATTGGAAAAAGAGACACTTTTAATGGCCCACAAAAAAAAGTGGCAACCCTAGCACACAAGTTTAAAAACGTACACTTCAGTCCCCTCAAACTTCAACCCCTAAGTTTTAGAAAATATACTTTAGCTAATGTCCAAAAATATAAATATTAGATATTATAATTTAAAAAAATATATATATCACAAATCTTCCAAAAGAAGCTAATTTTCCCCCCTATATCGCGATTTTCTTGCGATATTTAGCTCATTTTTCGGCGATTTTTTCGGCTTCACACCACCCTATCTCCATTGTTTTCATCCACCTTCCCACTGTTTTCACCTTTCGATTTTCAGTCAAAAAGCTTTAAAATCACTCCCACTTTTTCGGAAGAGATTCTAGCTTCATTAGCTACATTTCAACACTCCTTAGCTTCTTCCAAAGCTATAATCCATTGTATTATTCCAGTTGTCGTCGGAAAAGTGATCAAGCCGGTTTTGATCAAGTACTGTATGGAAATCTGGCCAGAAAATGACGACTACAGTCTAGTAAGTCTAGGCGCATAGATTACTACTTCAGTCTAATATTATCAACTAGGTATATATCATGTCTATTATAGAATACATAGTTGCTGGTGGTGAATTTTTGGGTGAATAGGAGGAGACTCCTAAATGTTGGAATTGAAAATCCTCATCTAAGGAGACAGTGTTCATTGCCCTTCGTCGCAATGGTTCATACAACGACATAGTTACAAGCGTAATGGAGATCGGGGGCTTAAGTTGCGATCTAAGCGACGTGGTCATTAGTTACTTGATGAATGGGAGGGGGAAAATCCATCCAACGTTCATAAGGAATGATAGGCACGTGAAATTCTACATGCTTAGTGTTGATTCCGATCATTCTAGGCCTATTCTGAGGATAAAAGTTGTTGTAAGGTCCCGGGAACAAGCTTCCACATCAGCCGCACCCCCGCCTCCACCTCCATTCCCACCCCCGACAGTGGATGATAACTCAATGGGATATGAGTTCATGGGTGATCATGCAACGAATATGGACATGGATGATTCTGAAGAATTTGTAGAAGAAGGGTGTGATGGAGGTGCCTAGGGGCAGTCCGAATCACAAGCAAGCCACTCTTTCTCGGATAGAGCTGATCTTTGTGTTTGACAAATATTCAATAACAAGAAGACATTGAAGATGTTCTTGAAGAAGGCCTCGGTGAAGAAGTCTTTCAACTTCACTATGGACAAGACTTGTAAGAAATACTACAAGGTGAGGTGTGTAAAGCCTACTTGTCGGTGGATGGTGCGATCAGTTGCGTATGGAGTATCGGATAGGTTTCAGATCTTTAAGTACGTCGGTGAGCACACTTGTGGCTTTGAACATTTCACGGGCATCCATAAGAATGTCACTTTCGATGTCATCGCCTCACTTTGTTTGAACTTTTTCATTGACAACAAAGGTCTAAGCCCGAAAGAGGTCGAGAGGATCGTCTTGAGGGAGCTACATTGCAGACCGGGTTATTGGAAGTGCTGGATGAGAGGTGTCATTACAAAGAACATAGTTTGAGGGACACCAGAGCACGGGTATGTCGTGTTGCCTGCTTTTTCGTATGTTTTCAACTGCTTCAATCCTGGGTCTATAAATTCCCTCAAGATCGATGAGGATTCGGGCAAGTTTATGTACTACTTTATGGGGTTTGGGGCTTTCATCCGAGGATATGCACACATGAGAAAGGTCATTGCCGTTAATGGCATGCATTTGTCTGCCAGGTACCACGGTGTGCTATTGTCCGTTGTCGCATAAAATACGCAGAATCATATTTATCTCATAGCGTATTGTGTGGTGGATAAGAAAAATGATGTGTTGTGGGGCTTCTTCTCCGAGAAGCTTAAGTTCACTATCGTCGACAAACCAGAATTGTGCGTTATCTCCGACAGACACGTAAGCATAGCCAGCGGCCTTACAAAGCACTATCCGCATGTGCATCATGGAGTGTGTATGAGGCATCTTAGGGAAAATATCCAAAAAAATCACCATTGTGGAGATTATATCCATGTGTACTATCATGCGGCCAAGGTATACACCTTGGATGAGTTTAATGATTACTTCAACTTGCTTAAAAAAAATTATCCCGACGCAACAGCTTGCCTTGAGCTTGACGCTGGATTTGAAAAGTGAAGTAAGGCACATTTTCAGGAAATAGATTCAACATCATGACCACAAACATCGTCGAGTCACTTAACTCAATATTGGTCTATGAAAGAGAGTACCCAATGGTCACCATCTTCAATTCAATTGCTCATAAGTTTGGCGAACTATTCAGGAAGAGGTATGCAAAGGTGCGCAATTCAACAAATACATTCGTTCCCGAAGTCAAAAGGATCCTAAGGAAAAATATGACCAAGGGCAAAACCTTGTATGTGAACAACATAAATGGAAGCATCAACGAATTCACCGTAATTGGTTGTGGTCCTTTTACCAAAGTGAATCTATCGGAAAGGTCATGTTCTTGCAGGAAGTACGACTTGATGAAATTACCATGCTCTCATGCGATGGCAGCCTTGCAATTGAAGCATGGGGACGATTATGGTAATAGCATGTACGACTACTCTTCGCCCATCTACTCGAAAGCATCATACCTCCTTGAGTACTTGGAAACTATTTGTGCAGTCCTTTTAGAGCCGAAATGGAGTGTGGCGCGAGATTATCTAGCAATGCAGGTGCTTCTACCCAATTTGAATCCCAAACTAGGGAGGAGGAGGTTGAAATTCCTTAAAGGCGTCTCGGAGTCTTTCAGGCTTAAGAGTTGGAACAAGTGCTCCATATGCAAAAAGGCAGGCCATAAGAAAACAACATGTAGCCTTAATGTAAGAAGATAGGATTTGCATTATAATTTTTGTTTTGTCAAAGGCACTGGATAAGTTGTAATGCCACTGTCACTGTTTTGTTTTCAAATATAATAAAAGTTCAGTTTTAATTGAATTTACATGTTATTTATTAACGACTTTAATTTCCTTGTTATATAATATTGAAGCAGTCGATTATACACCACATTCCCTCGACTAGTTAAATATATAATCAATTATGTGTGTGGTCTACATAGGATCCCCCAAACACATAATCTATAATAGACCTTTGTCGTGGTCTTTTGACGAAACCCTATTTTAAATACATTGAACAATGCAATGTCATCATGACGCATGAGAAAAATCGCCCATTTGAAATGACTCGACTGACTCGCCTTTTTGTTTCCACACGCCTCCTCCTCTACCTATGTGCTACATGTGTCGAGCAACGGTTGGTTCCTCTATTTCTCCGTAGGTCTATTTAAGAAATCTAGAGGTTTATTTTACACTCACTTCATCTTCCTCAACAAGCACAAAAACACTACAATAATGACAAGAAGGGTTTATAATCTCCGACCCATACGCAGAATACAAAACACATGCAACCAAGATTTTCTCAGGACGGGGAGAGATCTAGATTTCCTCTTTCAGGGCCTCGTCGTTGATCAGCTCCTCCTGGAGATGGAGCTCCGGCGAAAGACACGCTTCCTTCGAACTTAGCGGAGAGGCTCCGACTGGACCCCAATGACCTCATCACCCCCCCCCCCAACATCCCCATAGCGCAGTGTATTTTTTTTTGGTTGTTGCTTAGAGTTCATTGCGGAAGCTTTCATGGTGGCTTGATTTTGTAAATGAAAGCTTCCTTTTTTGCCCTTTTTTCTTGATTTTTGTCCCTATTTAGATATATGTAATAGAAATGAACTTTTAAGTTTAATATAAAATCTTTCATTTTTGTTCAAAAACTGTGTTCAATTTTTGTTGAAGTATTATATTGTGTTCCATTTCTGTTCAATTTCCTTTTTAAGTTTTATATAAAATGATCGATGCTAGACCATTTCTATGATATTTGATAAATCCTGAAGATGTATTTTAGACCTACACATTATATGTCCAAAAAGAGACGAAATAATTGAACATTTGACTAAAATTTGGAACATTCAACAAATACCAGACTATGCGAATATTTTATGATATACTGATGCCATTATTGATATAATACACTGTACAATACATTATAGATTTTGAAGTTGGTGGATAACTGACCATTGCAGAGGTCTATGCTCGACTGATTGAATATATGAACAAGCTAAAATTATGACTAAAAAAGGAGAAATTAAATTAAAGTAGGTCAATTAACACCAATCAAACATTGTAAAGCTATTTAGCTACATCAATTGTGACTCCATATCACTTTTAAACATGATCAAGTGATATTTAAGGCATGCATTTGTCCTAAATCACTAAAATAAGACTAAAAGGGGAGAAATAAAATAAAATAAATAAACATCATCCAAGCAATGCAAAACAACTAAATAGCATCATATGAGAGTACACAACAATTAAACACGTGATCTAATGAGTATAAGGAAGAGTGATGCTTGTGAGTGTTCATAGGACAAGTAATGTTTGAGAACAAGTAGTCCTTCTCAAAGCATGTGTTTTTTCTGAGTAATTGGTTGTTATTACCATTGCTCTTCCTTATACTCATTTGATCGTGTGTCCAATTATTGTGTATTCTCGTATGATGATATTTAGTTATTTTGCATTGCTTGAATGATATTATTTTATTTTATAGTATACTATGTATAATCAATAACCAATAGTATACTAGACAATATGTATAATCATAGATGGCATTAGTAGATGATATGCCGTGTGCATAGTCTATTATGTATTGAATGTTTCAAACTTTGTCAACTTTAGAAAGCCCCTACTGCAACATCTTTTAAATTACAGTCATTTTAGACTGTACAAGAAGAGGGTCTACAATAAATCAAAACGGTCGATTGTAGATCACATAAAACTATTTTAGACCACCGTTGACGTAAATGATAAATCATTTGTATGGTCTACGCCCATGCCCCAACGGTCAAAAGTACAAGTATCCAACGGTCACATTTTGCCAGCCCTATTATATAAATGAATGGGACCTCTTTGAACCCCTTCTTGTTCTTTTATTCTACAACTGTGCAGTTGAAAAGATGTGTTTTTTTATAAAAAAAAATTATACATTATTTATGTGCATTAAGTAATAAAATTCTCTAATTTGTCGTTGTTATTTTAGGATAATGGTGGATGCTCTTATTTTAAGTGAATTTCTCCCGAATTTGAGGAATCAAAATTCTAAGGCGCTGCAAAATTTGAAATATTGCAAAGGCTCAGAGAATCTGAAGAAAACAAGGATATGCTTATGACATTATATAGAGAATCAAAACAGAAGATAGATCACTTAAAAGGATTATTGAAAGACGTCAAAGTAGAGAGGGATCAACTTAAATGGAGGCTGGCTGTGGCTGAAGAAAAAGAGAAATACCTAAAAATTATGTTGTATGGTTTACTATTACTATTGGATTTTTGGAAAGGCGTAACAGGGGTGTAGTGGAATTGAATGTATTATGCATGCTTTACTTTTTATTGTGTATGCTTTACCTTTTATTAATCGACTACTCTAGACTTATATTATATATGTTTTACCTTTTATTCAGAGTCTGTAATCAACGATGATAGCCATATATAAATATTGACATTGATTATATAAATTTTAAAATATTTATAATAAACATACTAAAAAGTATCACATTATCATAAAGCAGTTTCAATCATAAAAAAAATTGTTCATCTTTATTCATCCAAAGCTAAAAAAACTTAAATTGTTAGTTTCCGTCATTTTCTAATAAAAATTTCATTGACTTAACGCAAACCTCATAAACAGAACACCAAATAAAAAAATTATTATCTCAAAGGCTAACCAATAAACACATCACATCCGAATAAAAATTATAAATTATTTTTTATTTCCTCAATTGTCTTGTCTCCAATTATGTTGTTGTTGATGCCATCAACAACATCCTTAACAAATTAATCTGTATCCACTTCTTCTTCATCTTCAACTTCTAGTGCCTTTTTTTTTCTTCTTCTTTCTCATCTTCCTCTTCTGGTGCCTTCTTTTCTTCTTCTTGTTCTTCTTCTTTCTCATCTTCATTTTGTGGTGACTTATTTTTTTTTTTTCTTGTTCTTCTTTATCTTCTTCGTCTGTTGGTGCCTTCTTCCCTTCTTTTTCTTTATCTCCTTCCTCTGATGCTGTCTTTTCTTTCACTTCCTCTGCAACGCTTTTTTCTTCTTCCCCTCCTGCTTTCACTCCATATTTTACTTTATTTTCTTCCTCTGATGCTGTCTTTTCTTTCAATTCCTCTGCAACATTTTTTTTGTTCTTCCTCTCCTGCTTTCACTCATTTTTCTTCTATGTTTTCTTCTTCAGAAATAGCTTTATCATCTTTTTATTTTTATTTTTCCTTCACTTCTTTCTTGCCTTCTTCCTCTACTGCCTGATTTTTTTCTTCATTAGTTGGTTCATCTAGATCATCAACTCATCAGCATTGTTTTCAAGCAGCTGCCTCAAGAAGCACTTCCTTAATACCGTCGTCATCATAGACAGCCCTCACTGTTGAATGCTCACTAGAGAGTTGCACACCTGCATTAAGAAGTGTTTAAGGCCTATAATAAACTATGGTATCTGTCAATGAAGCATGACATAGATTCTATTATAACAAACAATGATTATATAAAATATAAAACTCCTATAATAAACAGAGAAGATATTACCTTGTTCTTTTTCTTCTTCTTCTACTTTTCTGTTCTCTTTAATCTCTTTTTTTTTTACTAAGTCAACCACATCCTTCATTGCCTCCTCCAGTCTAAACAAATGCTCTTTCAAATTTTAGGTCATTTGTCTCTTCCCCGCTGCTCTCCATCTGTTCGTCCCTGCACAGTGAATGACATGTCTTGACACAGGATTTTCACCCAAATCCTGGTCATCGTACCCGTTCTCACCATCCATCGATGAGGCGATCACAGTTACACCATGCTAATGGGCCTTCAAGCCATCGATGAATGGGTCATTCACCTCGTCCGTGAATACTTCAAATTTCATCTTGTATTGTTATTTGCTTCTTCATTTCACGTACAGTTGGGATGAGGTACAGGTGCACTCTCTAGAGATAAATAGGCAAATATAATTATTAAGAAACTCATTTTTGTTAGTACATAATAAAAAAATAAATAATTTCATACCTTTGTGCTCCATTCGTTCACGTATGGATCACCTTCGATCAGTTTATCACTTTTTGTGGTGTGCTATCTGAGCAACCAGGGAATGGGTAGCGGATTTTCTCTTAATTTTTCATTTCCCCTGTCGAGCTTAGGAATCATTTCGTATACCCAAATCTATGGTAAAAAAAAAAACAAATAAATCAGTTAGTACATAATGTATATATCATAAATGAATGTCAGTATATAATAAACGAATTTAATGGTTGATAATCAATACCAAGGATGTCCAGGGGAATCCGTAGAGCCCGTACGATGAAGCTCCCTTCTTCACATATGTTTTCTTCTGCTTGGTGAAGTCTATCCGCTTCTTTAGATAGACTAGAGTCAATATGAATGACTCCTTACCCCAAGGGTATCACTCAAAAAAGTTCAGGTTATCCATCATTTTCAGCATGTCTGCGTCCATGGATTTTGACCCATCTCGTGCAAGCAATATGCAATGCACGAACTAAATCAAGTAGCATTTAAACTTGTCTTCCTTGTCCAACCTCCCACCTCTAACAAGCTTCAATAATCTCTTTTCAGAAACACTCTTCTTTATCGCAATCCTTTTGAAAAAAGCTTCACCCTCCTCCATGACTTTGAGATATTTTGAATCACGGAGATATCGCCCACAATTGAACCCCGTGATTAGCGTAAACTCCTTCAGGTCAAAACATGCCGGCCTGTGGTTAATGCAGAACTACATTTCATGCAACATATTGTCCTCCTAAACTCGACGAAGAAGTGTATAGTGGACAAGTTGTCCATTAAACTTCAAATGTTCTGGCAAGATCCATAAGCAGTTAAAACAGGATTTCTTGAACCTTGACTTGAGACGTTAATCAATCACGACTTGTTTAAAATCATAGAACAACTTCAATCGAGACCTAATGAATATCTTAGTCAGAAAGGATTCAACATCATCCATGACTGTGGCAAGGTCGTACCTCTCGTCCGAAATAAACCTTGCACAGTGGGGCAAGATCAATGCTTCCTCATCTTCTTTCTCTATCCTACACTCAATTTTCTGATCACTACAATTTGTATTCTCCGACTTCTTGACTATCCTTTTTTTTTTCGAACCCTTTTCAGCTTCTTCAGCTTTGCGTTTATTACCAGTGTTAATCTTTGCACCCTACCTCTAGCTATTTTTAATGATCTACGTACAAAAAATAATTGAACAATCAACTGTCATATTAAAAAAATACCTAATCGACCTAACAGTTTATTAACAGAACAACAACACAAACAGATAAATGTAGAATCAAACAAGAAAAAAAAAATCCATAAAAACTATCTAAAACACCATTACAGTCAAGAACAATTGAAAATCAAACTTAAAAATCAAATAAATACCTAATCAACCGAACGTTCTATTAACAGAATAACAACAATATATGAATTAAACCACAAGAACAGGTATCTAAAACACCATTATATTGAAGAAAAATTGGAAAGAAAACCCAGATTTCTACTTATGAATCAAACGAATTTCAACTTAAAAACAAAGATTTTCAGTAAATTCAAGCCCCATTTTCAAAAAATCCCAAATTTTTTCCGTATAAATTCAACTCAATCGTCGAAAAATCGAAAATGAAAAAACGCAAAAAAACTCCATCAATATAGAGCACAAATTACTTGAAAGATGGACAGAACTTACCTGAGTTGGAAGATGAACAACCTTCGAGCTTTGGAGAAGAGAAAAATAAAAAATGGAGTCCTGGAGAATTGAAAGTGGGAAAGACGAAGAGGTGAAGAGCGAGAAAATTGAATGAAGTGTATTTTAAGGAAAAATGGGGGGTGAAAAGTATTTAAAAAATACTTAAGGGGTGGCAGCAACTTTTTACACTTTACAAATCGACCCATATCCCACACCTTTTATTCCAAACCCTAAAAAATAAATAAAAATTAAAAATGGTGTCTCTTTTTTCAATTAAGTTTTGCAAGTGTCGCTTTCCCCAAATCTTCTCAAATTTGTCAGCTTACAACACAAACAAAATATGCACATTTTTTTACTAAAATGACCAAAACCACCCTTAAAGATAAATTAAAGACTCTAAGCAGCCATGTTGACGGAAAGCTCCTCAAAAGCTTCTCAAACTCCCTCTTATTATATAAGAGAAAATAGCATAGAACTAATGGAATATTTTTATAATTCTTTGTTAATAAATCACTAAATAGATATACAGTCAAACTTCTCTATAGTAACAGCGTTTGTCCAAAAATTTCATGGCTGCTATAGAGAGGTGTTGTTATATATGTATACTGGCATTTGACGTTCAGATCTCATTTAGCTGTTATAAACAAAAGTATGCAAAATCAGAAAGAGCATTAATTTAAAAAAGGCAAACATTAGTAGTCTTTACCTCGTGAAGTTATGAAATAACTGATGTATACCATTTAAATATATTTTTTTCTTTAAATTAGATATTCGTACTTGAAATTTACTGTGTGCATGACATCAATGATAATTAGCATAAATATTTTGATATTTTATTTTTATACATAATATATTTCTTACAAAATATTTGAATATGCTGTTATAGAGAGGCAATTTTACAAAAAGAGTACTGCTATAATAAACATCATTGTTATTATAGGTAGAATGCCGTTATAGAGAAGTAAAATATAACATGAAAAATTGATTTCAGAGAAAATCAGGTCGCTATAGTGAAATGTCATTATAACGAGGTGACGTTATAGAGAGTTCTGACTGTAATAAGAATTTTTAACTATTTAGCAATGGAATTTGTCTGGCATTCTTTCTTTGGAAGGGAAAAAGGCTAAATATATTCTTGAACTTCAAAATGAGTCAGTTTTACCATTCGTTGTGTTTTTGCTAAAAAAATTGCCTATTTTTTTAGCCAAAAAAGTAACCGGAACAATATTTTTGAGCCAAAAATATAATAAAGGATAAAACTAATCCATTTTAAATACTAGTTCAAAAGTATATATATTTGAGTAAAAACATAACGAGGGCATTTGCAAGTGCATGAATATATTTCTAAATCCAAAGATGTCTATTGTTAACCAGCAGAGGGAACACATGTGCATGGAGAGAGTGAAATCATTTTTCATTAAGAAAAACAAGAAACTCTAATGGAAGCTTCCGAATGGCAATAACCTCATTATTCATGCATAAAGTGATTAAATAAAAACAAAATGATTCATTTGAAAAACTAAAAAAGAAAAAAATCATTTGATTGAAAAGCAAAAATTAAAAAAAAAAAAAAAAAATTGGTCGTTTGTTCACAAGACAATCTCACGTGCACAGAATGTTATATAATTTTTCCAAAAGAAACAGACAAATTTGTCAAACTATATTCTATCTTCCTTTTTCTTTTCCCTTCCAGCAAACGTTAATTTAATTACAGTACCGTACGTTGTCGGTTCTGATTATCAACCGACATTTATTTACTAGCTAGAAATTGTAGTAAAATGAGTAAATGTAAAGTGAAAGAATTTAATTATATTATGAATTTAAATCAAATTGTTTACATCATGACATTTTGTGCTTTAAACACACGTCTTTTCATTTTGACGAGCAAAAGGTCGATCAGTCTAACACACGTGGATGTTAATAGGAGAATGAAGTGAATGAATATTAAGGTAGAGTTGAAATTTGAAATTTATGCATTCGATATTCTAATTTTTTTTTAAGTTATTTAATTTTAAATTAATAATTTATATATATCTATGAGAATTTTTTATACAAATAAAAGATTTGAGATAAAACTTCTGAGTTCGTCGCCTGAACTCCTAAATTGTACTCTAACTCCGCCCATAAATGAATGTGTCCAAAAGTTTGCTACATAGGTGAAGATAATATATATTGGCAGAAAGACCATAGCACAATAATAATTAGGTATATATGGTCGGCCCTTAACAATATCCGTTACTTACGAGTTATAACAATCAATATAGAATATCAAATTACCAATTATATTATCATTGATTTGACCTTCTCCTACCATTAAAGGTTTGTGGTGTGATGAGATAGATAAAATCTCTCCATCATTAATTAAAAGTTTTGAATTTAATTTTTGATACGAAAAAATCATTTTAAAGATTGGAGCGCTTTCCTTTCTAATGAGTTTAGGTGTACTCGCAAATTCAAAATAATTAAAGTCTCCATACAAATACCTTAGCCTAAGTTGGGACACCAAAAAAAATTGACCACACGTCCTCTCTAAGTGTTACTAATACGTATAGCTTGTAAGTAGCGCCATCATTTGATGAATGGCTATACAACGATGGTCTTTGTAGACTAATTGTTGTACACTTCTTATTTAGCATAGCTTGTGATATGTGTCGTGAGTGGGAGCTTAGTTTCCGTTTAGATATGTAATCTTGAATTGTTGTTGTTGCATATTTAGCTCATGTTGCAACTACTAGCGCAGTTTTCTTAAATTTACCCATTTGATGAAGGAAGTTTTTAACTTCATATCATGGTTGTATGCCGGTATACTTTGTCACTTCATACAACTACTTAACTACTAATTAGACATATTTCAAACTTTCAAATCTTGGCTCGAGACATATTTTAATTAAAGCTGAAATATTGAAGGTAAAATTTCCATGTTTTTGCAAATAAATATCATGCAATTATGCGATCGAATTACTGAATAAATGGTTATAGGCTTTTAGCACAAAACATAAAAGAAAAGAAAAAAAAAATTAATTGATGGCCACTAACATCATTAAAGACATCCATTTGACCAGAGGCGTGATAAAAGAAAAAAAAAATTGAAAAAGGATCCACTAAACTAACACGTAGTCCCTTTTTTTATTTCTTTATCTTTATGTTTCCATGAATATATCATTGAATTACTGGAGATGTTCGTATAGGGAAGGAGTTTAGAGTACAATTCAGGAGACTAATAGAATATTTATTCCGATACAATGCTCAAGATTTTTAGAAAAATAATTTTTTTGATACTCCCTCCATTCACTTGTATTTGTCACATTTTGACTTGACATACCTATTAAAAAATAATTATTAACAAAACTATTTTACCATAGTGCTCCTATTAATTGATAATTACTATTGTGTCGTGAAATTAATTTGGAGAATAAATAATTAATGTTAAGTGTAAAATAGAAAAAAAAAAATTTCCTTCCTTGATATGTAATGACAAGTAAAAATAAAAATTCAATTAGAAAATAAGTGTCAAAAAATTAAGCAAGTAGTTAAAAAAAATAATAATAATAAAAATTTCCACAAATCTAGGGAATCACAAGTTACACTCTTCATATCCTCCCATCCCCACAACTTCAGACCCCCTTTACCCTCACGTATATTTCATAATTTATCTAGATTATATATTAATATTTAAAATATTTTATTTTTACTTACATATTAACTATAAAAATAAATAACTCATTTATTTTTTTAAAAAGTGTTTTTGTATGATCAAATACAAAAAGAATATTTCATGGAGACGTAACTGTTGGAGTGATCATAAATAAAATGAGATGAAAAGTCGGTAACGTCGTGCCCCACACTGTCCCCATACTTAATGAATTCTCCTAAAACAAGTCACAAATTCCAATTTTCACACTGCCCAATACAACTCATCCTTGACACACGTTCACCTTGACTTCCATATGAAAAGCTAGTGGCGTACCTTGACTTCCATGTGAAAAGCTAGTGGCGTGAAGGGTTCATTCGAATTTCTCTCTTCAAAAAATTACACTTTCAGACAATGGTACGTATTACATATATATTATTCTTCTTAAATTTTTTGATAATTATGGTATTTGAATTAGCTTACGTGCATCTCGATTAATTCTATGAGATACTTATCACCTTCTACCAGCAACATGTATCAGGTAATTCTGTCCATCAAAATTAAAACAGATGGAAAGAAATCACCTAATATTTATCACTATTGAAAATTAAACCTGAGATGGTGCTCAAACCAACTTTATTGAATCAATAAGCCACACCCTTG
This sequence comes from Capsicum rhomboideum, assembly GCA_031232105.1. NCBI lineage: Eukaryota > Viridiplantae > Streptophyta > Magnoliopsida > Solanales > Solanaceae > Capsicum > Capsicum rhomboideum. The sequence goes on from CP124714.1 coordinate 159,660,617, forward strand.
AATGCCCAAACCTGCAATTTTATGAAAATATAATACTGAGTATATTGTTGAAAAATTACAATATTCAATATAACTCATTACTCATCCATGACACTAGGGTCGAATTTACAATACATGCTACAAGTTCTTTGGCGTTCGAATAAATTTAGTTCACACTCTATATTTATATATAAAAAAAAAAATTACTCAATATGTATAAATAATATATCTCAAACTAATAAGCAAAAACGACGATAAATTACATAATTCATGAACTTAAAATTCTAAATTCGACTCTATCTACTTAACGCATGTTCTTCTTAACTATTAGATGTTGTTGATATGTACTCTTTTTCTTGGTCCCTTCTTTCCTAACCAAAGCTTAGAGATAAGTGCCGCCAGCCCCAACCCACCCCCCACGCAACCCCAACCCACGTCCACCCAACAACATCCACTATATTTATATGTATATATAGGTCATATCGCTATATACCCCCTTACATGCAATTGGTCATTTCATTTCATTCATTATAAGCTATAGTCCAAGACAATATCTTATAAACCAATTATCAAAAATGGTTTTTGTTGAACCACAAGTTATATGCAAGAAGCATCCAGATCACAAACAGCAGCCAGGAGTATGTTCTTGTTGTCTTAGAGAAAGACTTATTACTCTTTCTGCTAATTCAACACCAACAATATCAACAATTTCTTCTTCATGTACCTACTCTTCTTTGTCTTCCTCTACATATTCTTCCACTTGTGATTCTCCCCGCGGTGACCGTGGTCGCGGCCACCGCAGGATCACCTCCGACGTTGTAGGCCCCTTCTCTTTCACCAGCATCATCGGTGCCGGCGCTGGAGGAGGATTGAAGAAGAGTAGATCAATAGCTTTTGTTGCAAGAGAAAAGAAGAATAAAGAAGGGTTTTGGTCAAAGCTGATGAGGTCAACGGGTAAAAGATCTAAAAGGGTTAATCTTGTACATTGATCATAATCTTCTATAATAGAAAGATTTAACTTATATATGTTGCTAGTGTAAAATACTTTTACGTTGCTGGTAAATTTATACCGGATGTGATAAAGTTATATATCATCGATCTCTTGCAGGTTATCTATCTATACTTGCTATAAAAAGTTATATATAATTAACTTTTATAAGTGATCTGACGGTGTAAAATTCTTGAGTCGGTGGAGAACTCTTCAAAGAAAAAAAAGAAAAAAAAAGTTAGGCAATGAGCTAGGTATGTACTTAATTTGCACTTATTACTCCAAAAGTAGTAGTGATGATTCTGGGATTTAGGGTATATTATACATTTGCACGTGCACTATAGCAAGGGCGATTAATCCAAAATTAGCAAAGATTAGTTGCAGGATTTGAGTCTTTTTATTGCAATATGGCATGATATTCACACAAGCCCAAAGTCGAAAAAATACATGAACAAAATGAAGGGCAAAGAAGGAAAAGTATAGTTGTTTCAATTTAACTTATCCAATTTATGAAATCAAGAGAAGTTTATCATATTTTTTTAATATTACCCTTATCATTTAATGACTGTATAAAGTATTAATAGTTAAATTTAAATTTTTCAAAGCATAATTAATAAGGTTAGTTTAGTAAAATGGGCCAAATAAAATGAAATGGAGGGAGTACTAAAAAAAAAAAAGAATTAGCACCGAATAAATTTATAGCTAAAAGTCAAAATTCCATCGATCAAGCAACAGAATATCAAGAAATTATTTTAACTACGAGCTATTTAGCGATAATTTCGCAACGAACTTCGTAGCTAAATCCATTTTTTTTCAGTGAAGAGTACTCCTTAGACAATAGGAGTAATTAAAAGTAAAACTACGAACTGTTGAAATATGGAAAATTCACTTGCCTAACTTTCTTGTCTTTAGTTTTGTGTCTATTCTACTATAGTTATTATAAATATCAATGATGGTCAATGCACGAAATTGCCAAGAAAATTCGAGTAATAGTTGGGAGGAAAGATCATCCACTTGGGCATTAACTTGAAAGTTGAGTATTTTAAAAGAAAAAATTATTTGCATTTGGTGTTAGTATCGAACTACATTAAGTAACTTATTATGATAATTGTTTTTCGTATTTTAGCCTTTATTAGGGTTCCCCAACGGGAGAAGAATAAGGTAGATTATCCTTTGACTAGTTTATGTAGTACTGTTTAGTTCTATATACAACCTCCATTGTAATAATAACTTAATTAAGGGGGTGTTTGATATAATGGAAAATGTTTTCCACAAACATATTTTTTTGAAAATATATAAGTGGTTTTTTACTTGTTTTTTCTGTTTAGTATACAAGTAAAAATATTATCTCAAGAGAATTTGTATACATTCTAGCCAAACATTAATGGGTGTTGGTAAGGTGTGGCGATATGGCATGTGGGTGGGGGTGGGGTGAGGGTAAGACGTGTTGGAGGGTGGGGAGGAGATAATTAGTGTAGATGTCAATTATGAAACTTATTTTTTTCTAGTTCAATTAGAGAAGTCGTTTTTCTATTTTTAAGATACTTATTTTTTTCAAAACATTTTGATTAACCAAATATAAAAAATTTTAAAATATTTTCTGAAAAATATTCCCCCCCCCCCCGTCCCCGTAAGAAACACATCCTAAGTATATTTTTGTAAATACAAAATAAGATTGGCTTAGATAGTCTTCTTCCTTAATTCACCATCTAACTTGACAATTCTTTTTCATTTAAAGCAAGGTAGATGTGTGGTCAAAACAAGGTTAAGAAACCTTACGTGGAGAAGTTATATTCTTGTATGAAGAGTCAAAATTAAATGATATGCATGTCATATGCGAAAAGGCTCAAATATGCCATCGAACTATTGGAAATGACTCATTTATGCCATCCATTAAAAGTTTGGCTCATTTATGCCATCGTCGTTACAAAAAAGGCTCATTCATGCCATTTTTTTAACGGTGGTTTTTTTAAAAGGGAAAAGGCTCAAATATGCCATCGAACTATTGAAAATGGCTCATTTATGTCATCCGTTAAAAGTTTGGCTCATTTATGCCATCGCCGTTACAAAAAATTCACCGATTATAGAATTTTTCTGATTTTTACTTCAAGTACAATTTTTTAAGAATTTAAAAAATTGTGTGTCGATAACTAATTGATTCGTTGTTTGAAATAGTTGATGTCTGTTTCGGGCTTGAATTGGTCTTGAGATTTGCAGAATTGTGTTCGGCGATTCCGAAGAAATTGAAAATGGATGAACTCTTTACAGTGCCTATAAAGGAGTTACAAATGCATAAAAATATTTTGGCCGGAGAAATCGATATTTTCTTATTAGGAATTTTAAAATTTCTTTGGTTGATTTAATTAATGATGTGGAAGAATTATTGTTGGCCACGTGTACAAAATGATTTTGCAAAAAAATCCCAAATTGGACTGTTAAAAAAAATGGCATGAATGAGTCAAACTTTTAACGGATGACATAGATGAGCCTTTTTTCAAAGTTCGATGGCATATTTGAGTCTTTTTCCTTTAATTAATGATGTGGACGAATTATTGCTGGTCACGTGTACAAAATGGTTTTGCAAAAAATTATCAAACCGGACTGGTAAAAAAAATAGCATGAATGAGCCTTTTTTGTAACGGCAATGGCATAAATAAGCCAAACTTTTAACGGATGGCACAAATGAGTCATTTCCAATAGTTCCATGGCATATTTGAGCCTTTTCCCTTTTTAAAAAACCACCGTTAAAAAAAATGGCATGAATGAGCCTTTTTTGTAACGGCGATGGCATAAATGAGCCAAACTTTTAACGGATGGCATAAATGAGTCATTTTCAATAGTTCGATGGCATATTTGAGCCTTTTCCCTATTCATAAATTAAATTAAAGGTTTCCTTTTTAAAATGACTTTTAGCACCCTCTCAAAAAAGGGACATTGAGAGGGATAGTAGAGTAATGGGGTGGCAAATATAGGTGTAGTGGTTAAATTATTGAATCTGTTAATACTACATATTCCTAATAATATATATGTAGGCAATTTTTTATAACTGTGATATCCGGGCAAATTTTCGCGTACCTCGACTAAATTCACGAAATATCTGTCACTTCCCACCAGCAACAGATATCAGGTAACTTTATCCACCAAGGTTAGGACAGAAAGGAAGAATCACCTAGTGTTTTTTATCTCTACTGGAATTTGAACCTAAAATCTTACATTTTCAACTCACTTCATTGACCACTAGGACACACCCTAGGGTGGGTGCATGTAGGCATATTGTTTGTAGGGGCCTTCCTTCTTGTATAAGAACTATTAGATGTTGGTCAACAGAAGCAATATCTACTAGTCTGGTGGGTTATACAACTCTGATGATAAGACATTGAAACATCAATGGCTCATTTATATCCTCCAATCTTGACCATTCAAAGCACCTAGTACCCATGGAATTAAGGGTATTTTTGGTTATTTTCTCACCAGATGTTCGTATACGTATTGAAATCCCAATTATTCTGAATTTCGCACTGCGCCCAGTAGAAGAGAAGCGTTATCAGGATTTCTTAACATTCAGGGTGCGAACCTGAAATATACAATTAAAGGTGAGTGATTCTATTCATCTCACGGTAACCTTTAGTGGTATGAAATGGCATGGAATTAAGTATATGCTCCCTTGAAATTATCAAAAAAAATAAACGTTTGGTTACCTGTTTTATAGGAGTAACTAAAATAGTTGGGAAAATGAATTGAAAGCAGAACAATTAATACTCACACACCCCTTTTTTCCTAGAAAGTCGGCCAAGATTCTCTAATAAAAGTCTGTCCTGTCAAATCAAATACAATTGGTCTTCAAGGATCCATCCAACTCTTTACAAGAATCAATCCAATGCATAGTTTTGGATGTAACCCAAATTTTGTATGGACTTCATCCAATAAATTCAATAATCCACATGTTATAGCAGAACAATTTTTCTCATCATATAATTCTCATGGGATATGTTCTATTAAAAAAACAATTACAAAACCACATCAAGCTGTGACTACAATTTAAACCTTTACTAGTCTATCTTAAATTAACAGGCATTTTCATGTTTAAGGAAGTATCCATGGATTTTATATCTTAGCCTTTTCTGTCAACAATCAATGTGTAAGGACCAAAATTTTATACAATCATTCTGATGGATTATGTAATCGATACCCCGGCGGTAAAGACACAAATCCTCAAAATTTAGCAGTACATGAATTATACAAGAATCAACTTATACAAACTGAATTCACTGACCTACAGGATTTCTGTTCATCAATGTGGATTGAATTTGTATTTCAGCTTTCCTATGACCTACACTTCTGCCATGAGCCGTTGCACGATTTTGGAATCATTTCCTGACCAGTTGCTTGGCTCCTATCTTTTCATACACAGCCCTTCAACTACATCGAAGGTCAGCTGTAAAGAATGAGTAAGCAGCTGATAGTTTTTCAGACCTTTACACCTTGTTGGCTCTTTTCTTCCTGATGTCTACAGTTATCGACAAGTATATTCCATCTAATAGAAAGCTATTTACTGTATCACCTCTTGGGCATTCTCTCATCATCATCATCATCACTGTGATTTCCACTCTCCGTAGCAGGCCGTTTTAATTTCTGGAATATCTCATCAAGAGATTCGGATGAAGAGGCACGAGAGATGTTTGCATCCTGAGCTTGACGTAAAGGAATAAATTCACCAACTTGGCGTAATGGAATTAACCTTTTTGCTTCGATGTTTGTTTTGAAGTTCTGGAAACCTGCTTTCATTGATGCCCATCTTCCAGCCAATCCTGATGGAGCTGCTACCGTGCCGCCAGATCGAGAGCTGGCAGAATCAAGTAAAGAGACCTTAGTAGAGCCTATATCCTCCATTGGCTTCACATGAGATGGTAGCTTCCCCTGTTCCCTCAAGGCAGCATATTTGCTGCTAATTGCTTCCTTGCTACCTGAATACCTACGGGGCTCACTTTTCAAAGGTTTTGAAGAACTCCCTCGGTCCTCTCTTGATTCTATGGATGCCTTCAATTCAAAATCACGTGTATCCTGAAAATTTTAAGTGACTGTAACTAGGCTGAAACATGATAGTTACTGAGATATGATTAGATAACTTGACAGGACATGATCATGGACATTGATGATTAGAATAAATTTTACATGCAAAGAAATTAAAATTTACATGCAATTCTCCTCATGAGAATCGCACGAACAGTTTATCTCGAAACTTTAAAAACAGAACAAACTAGCATACCTAAAGGATGTAGTGATACACAGAGGCACATCCACGATTTGAACTTTATGAGTTCGAGTTTTCGAAATTCTATCATAACCTATTTGATTTACAGGGTTGGAAATACATTGTTTATACTTATTCAGTGGATTTCTCAACATATACAAGGTTTGAGCCTGAGCCAAAGTCATGAACGGTAAATTGTACACTAAATCCGCCCCTATGATTAACACTCAAGGAAAAGACACCAATGAGAGGTAACATTCAGTTGACACCAAAAGGAAAAGGAAGTGATACAACAATAATTTGTCTTTTTCTGCATTTGGGTAGCAGGAAATATATGTGTGTGTGTGTGGGGGGGGGGGGGGGGGGGGGAATTAAAGGGTTTCCCTTTAGAGAGAATTTCTTCAAATTAAGTTCCTGCTGCAGTTACTAAACTCCTGAAGGAAAGTTGAAAACAGACAGTGTCTTCTTTTCAAAACCTTCATTTTCCATTCAACAGATGCATGCAAGGAAATATCACCTCTTCCTTTCCCTTATGAAAATTTCTAGATGCATATTTTTTAGCTATTCGATATCCAAATATAACTCAAAGGAAAATCACATACTATGGCATTGCCATCGGACTCCAGATCCACCGTCATACTGTTGAAATTCCTTGCCAATGGCAAAACATGTTCGCCAAGTTTGCGTCCTTGTTCAAGCCAGCTCCGTTCTGCAAAGATTAAAGATAGGTTCATCAAAATTGGCAATATACTCAGTTCACTGTTGAGACAACTGCTGCAAGTCAATAGCAAAATAGAAGTTGTTACTTCCATATCAACACTATACTCCAGTATCCAGATGATTAAAAAATTAAAGCAATTAACAGCCCAATTCCAGCCGCTCAGTGGACTACAAGCTTGCATTCCAATTAAAAGATTAAAGAAAAGCAACAGACAAAATAATATTGCAGTAACCTGCTTACCTTTCTGCAAGATCAGTAACCCTGATGGATCAAAACCATCCATGTCATCTGTCTCTGACTGGAATCTAAATATCTTCCAGTTCCCCAAAAAACTGATTATTCGGTCAAAGAAATTGCTTGCAACTAGCAACGTATATACAACCATAATAAGTGGATAAATTTTGTTGAATCCTTGACCAAAGAAAGGAACAGCCTTGTCAACAGTTCCCATTCGCTGCAATCATAAATAAAGCATGAAGCGTAAGGGGAATGATTTATTAAAGGAGATCACGTGTCACAGAATGCCCAAAGAATAAACTCAGATGTTTATTGACAAATCAAAAAATAAACTCAGATGTTTATTGACAAATCAAACCCTATACAGATATTTGACGAAAGAATACCATATGGGAGAGAATACTTCCCACCATGCCGGCTCGTGGCAAGGACAAAATCTTTTACCTTGCCAGAATGAAGTCTCTTCACTCAGTTTAAGACTTCTAAGTTAGAAATACAAAAGCATCATTCCCAGTTAGAAAATAGAGAGTTCCTTTGGCAGTAAAGAAGTGGTATTTTACAACTTCATACTCCAATTCGCCGGAGGAATAGGTCCAAAATCTATATAGCAGAGGATTATTTAAAACTCAATTTGACTCTCTTTTATACCTTTTCTTGGGCATTATTGTTAATAGGTGAGATTCAGAAGGTTTGCGCGATAACATCTTGATGAAACTCAAAGGAGAAGCCTATGCAATTGAGGTAAAGTAAGATGGTTTTCACGACAACATATTCACATTGTTACAACCCAAACTTGAGGGACTACCCCACTTGTGGGACATTTGGTAAGTTGTTATTGGTTCACATTATTACAACCAGCATAAATCAGGCATCAGCTAAACAGAAAACCATGCACGTTTTAGTATCAATAAGCATCATTTAGATATTATTCTAGACCACCAAATAAAGGATCAAAAAAGTGAAGAATGCATGCAGACTCATATTGCTAAAACACGCACCAAAGACTGCAGTTTTCTTCTTCAAGAATTGTTCACCATCAGTTTTCATGGATAATAAAACTAAGGTTGACCATAAACTCACCTTCTCAAAAATGGTTTTCTTGTTTTCGCCTAGACTGATAAGGTTAAGGAAATTGTACGAAATTGGAGGTGCATAACGAGCAATCATCCTGGCAGAAACATTGAGGAAACACTAAATTAGTACAGGAAACCAAATTGCTTTTACAGTAAAAAGATCACTAGGAATAACTTACGAGCAAATCATTAACAAGCTCACTGAACTTGTTTGTCTTGGTGTCAATGAGTAAAACATATACATTCCAGCTTTGAACAATGAATAGTAAGTGCAGACACACATATACATAAGTGGCAGAAAAGCAAACGCCTGCAAAATAAGGACGGATTGGCTTGAAAGCTGAAGATTGTATTTAACATTCAGCATGCATAAAAAAGACATACACAGGTACAAAAGCATAGAACATTGACAAAATTCACTAAAAAATCTGAAGAATTAAGACACCGTCCCTGTTAGCTGTCTTAATGCAGGACATAGAGCTTATCTCGAAGCGAATAGCTCTGGATACAACCAAAAGTAACTATATAAAATACAGTTTAACGGAAAAAGGGAGGACACACATTCTACGGATCACAAACAGTGTAGGACAGAGCTTACAGAAAATATCATTGTAAACTGAAATGGTTTCAAGCAATCCTCCGGGGTTCCATGTTATTAATCAACACCAGGTACTCCAAATTTTAAGTGTCAAATACAAACTTTAAGAATAAGAGATGGCACTTTGGTCATCTGACGAGGCCAAAACTAAAAGACGTTAAAACCTGGAAATGTGGTTGAACCCAATTTCACTTTTTTGACCAAAACACAATCATGATGAAAGAAAAGGTGATGTCCAAGTCCCATGAAACAAATTTAGTATCAAGCAAAGGAATGACAAAAGAAACATGCATCTATATTCAGTTCCAAAGCACTTCCTCAGTGGGTATAAGTATAACCATGAAGCAAAACTGTTAATGATACAAAAGCATTAACAGGATTCATCTAAACTTAGTTTCCACATTAGCAACAAAAACTAACAATTTGATTTTCTTATTTTAAGGAGGAGTCAAACCTACAATCCTACATTCTGGGTCTGCTTCTATATATTTTGGGTTATGAGCCTTCCAACAATTCTTTTCTTTTTTCTTTTTTGTAATTAGGCAATCCATTTCCAGCCTTACAACTCCTATGAACAGGACTTGTTTTTACTTTAATGGGTGGGGCTATAAAAGGACTTGGCAGGTTGAAAAAGAGAAAAGGACTGAGAATTGCCACCACCACCTAAGAAAATCAAGAACTGTCTGAACTCCCATGCTTGTAGTTTTAAAGTCTTCAAGAAACAAGATTCCAAGACAGGCGCGCAAGCAAGCAAAACTCTTATGCACCCACAGCCCACTGTGCATCCTTATGTCCATGAACTGTACAACTAATTAAAAACGCGTACAAAATAATCACTAAAAATACGCCATAGAGTGCTCTTTTTGTTATATATTAAAAAAGCACTTAGAACATGAGCAATCAAAAATGACTATATTATCAAGTTCTTACAACCTCCTTAAAAAGCAAACTGCTCCCCTTAAAAATTAGTAGAATCTCATTAAAAAAATGATACAAGTGTAGCTATTGCAAAAGCAATCAGCCTGTATCAATAAATTGTAAGAAACATGCCCTTTAAAGAAGTTAACCCCAAACCAAAATTTTCAAGGAACCATGATTAGCATGTCATGCCCCCTGATTATCCAATAAAAGATGCTAGAAACATCCCTGACCAAGTGAGAACTTCCATATAAGAACAAAATCATCTGAAAATACCTGAACAAGAACTTCTTGATCTCCAACAGACTTTATAAGAATAGAAAATAGAGACAAATCAACTCCTCTTGGCAATAGAGTTGCTTCTGCTAATAGAATAGCAGCAGACATACAACCAAGAATTACAGCTGAGACTTTCTCCAATTGCTTCCGCAGGACACATCGCCAGATTAATTCTGGAAAAGAGTATCAACTTTTATTCCAAAAGTGGAGAAACCAAATACAAGCAGATCTTATATGACAAATCTAATACATCAAAAAATAAATACTTGAGTACATATTAGCCAGCTATGACCCAGAGAATAAACGACCGAGCCAAGATGCCATCAAGCAAATTATTAGTTGGATAACCAACACCTAGGGATTCAGGCATAGGAGTTGTTGTTTATAATCGACACACTTCGCAAGGCTTGTGTCTGGATCCTTCTTTTCATGTGAGTTAGATGTATCCAAAGCTAAGGGCGTCATTAATCATATTATCCTGATAACTTTGATGGATAAAAAACACCTAGGGATTCAGGCATAGTAGTTGTTGTTTATAATCGACACACTTCGCAAGGCATGTGTCTGGATCCTTCTTTTCATGTGAGTTAGATGTATCCAAAGCTAAGGGCGTCATTAATCATATTATCCGGAATCCTGATAACTTTGATAGAACACTGACCAATGATAAATAAAAACTTAAAGTATGAACCATCACTCCTATTGCCTAATTAGCACTCTATTAACCGGAGTACAACAACAACAACAACAACAAACCCAGTATAATCCCACCAAGTGAGGTCTGGGGAGGGTAAGATGTACGCAGTCCATACCACTACCTCGAACGAAGTAGAGAGGCTGTTTTCGATAGACCCCCGGCTCAGAACAGATAACAGTAGAAAAAACTTAACAACAACAAACAAACAAGGAATAACACACTAGTGGAAAATAAAAGAAACAGGACGCCCACATAGTCATGCAATATACCATCTATCCAGACATCCCAAACACCACCACAATACCACGAACAAGGAACTACAAAACACACGCATGACACTACCGTTATCCGCACAGAAGCAGACAAAGCGCACCTTCCTACTAGCCAGTACGCACTCCTACCCACTATCACTCTACCCTAATCCTCTACCTCCACACCCTCCTATCTAGGGTCATGTCCTCAGTAAGCTGTAGCTGCTCCATGTCCTTTCTAATCACCTCCCCCCAATATTTCTTCGGCCTACCTCTCCCTCGTCTGAAGCCATCCATGCCCAATCTTTCACACCTCCGTACAGGGGCATCTGCACACCGCCTCCTCACATGCCCGAACCACCTCAACCGCACTTCCTGCATCTTGTCAACTACCGAGGCCACTCCCACCTTCTCCCGAATACTCTCATTCCGAACCCTATCTCTCCTAGTAATTCCACACATCCAACGCAGCATCTTCATCTCCGCCACTTTCAACCTCTGTAAGTGGGATGCCTTGACTGGCCAACACTCCGCTCCATACAACATAGCCGGACGAACTGCCACTCTGTAGAATTTGTCTTTCAATTTAGGAGGCACCTTTTTATCACACACGACTCCCAAAGCGAGCCTCCATTTCAACCATCCTGCACCAATACGATGAGTGACATCCCCATCAATCTCCCCATTCCCCTGAATCATAGATCCAAGGTACTTGAAACTATCTCTCTTCCGAATAACCTGGGAACCCAACTCCACTGCCACGTCGGCCTCATGCGTCGAGTCGTTGAATTTGCACTCCAAGTATTCCGTCTTTGTCCTGCTCAACCGAAACCCTTTAGCCTCTAGGGTTTGTCTCCAAACCTCCAACTTATCATTAACTCCTTTCCGGGTCTCGTCAATTAAAACTACATCATCAGCAAATAACATACACCAAGGTACCTCCCCTTGAATATGTCGCGTCAAAACATCCATCACTAAGGCAAATAAAAACGTACTAAGCGTCGATCCCTGATGCAACCCTATCAAAACAGGAAAGTACTCAGAATCTCCTCCTACCGTCCTCACACGAGTCTTCGCCCCATCATACATGTCCTGGATCGACCTAGTGTACGCCACGGGAACCCCTCTGGCCTCCAAGCACCTCCACAGCACCTCCCTGGGGACTCTATTAACCGGAGTATAATTGCATATTTAGTTAACATGACGAAACACACTGGAATCACTTCTCAGTGCTTTTATAGCATACTTGTGACCAATTTACTCTGTTTGGGATAATGCATTCCCATCGACTTTGTCAGACCCGTCCTTGGTAAGAGTTCAAGTTATTTATCTTGATAACAATGCAATCTTGTTGCCCCCAAGACTTTGAGAGCGCAACATGTTATATGTCACAGTCGAATCCTGCTGCTGACAAAAACTGGCATTTTTTTTTTCTTTTCTTTGATGATCTTTATTCATAAAAATCTGGTATTTAAGTGAAGGGAAGATGGACAGGTTCATTAGCCACTGAGTTTCAAACTGTCCACCAGAGCTCTCGGGGATTTCTCTATTATTTAAAAAAGACAATGCAACAATGGAAATCTGTCCCCTCTTAAGTGTTGTTGAATTCATTTAGCTCAAACCAAACTAAGGAGTCCTGAATTGAACCTCTAGCTTACTGGAACAGATTGGAAGTACTGAAATCATGAAAGATGGTATATATCAACATTCAAACTTATTCCTTTATGGCCGGCTCAATGCTCGAGTCCATAACCTTTATAATCAATTTATCTTTTCAAGGTCTATTATTATCTGACCAGCAAAGTTCTCAGATGTTTTCTTCTCTCCTCTCCTCCTCCACTGGTTCTCTTGGTATAAGACCATCTACTTCATCCGGAGAAATCTAACCAGAAAAGAAAATCCAATCATAGTATATGATGCCATCATCGAAATATTCAATTATAGTTATGTAGCAGAGATGTGGACTACTATAAGTGATTATGCTCCACCTTCGAATCCATCTGCATCAGATATATAAACTAGACCATATGACCCTTGAAAAATACCTGTTGTGTCAAAGAAGGAACCCAACGTTCCAGCCCTTTCAGATCTCAAGGTTGAAACAAATTTCCTGCACAATTTTAACACTAGAATAAAAATCTAGCAGCAAAGGGACTAAATTTAGATCAAATTATTGCACATACTTGAGAGTTTTAAACTCTCGCAGAAAAATGCAAAGGACTCAAAAGCAAAAGCAACTAAAACAGAAGAATAGGGGGGGAAAAAATAATAAAGGCAAAAAATAAAAAAGGCTAGAAAATGTCAAAAGAAGTTCATTTCACGACAATAGACTTTCCCCTACCAAACAAGTCCCTCTTTTTAAACCCATATTTAAAAAGCCAATATAGTTTGTCAAAATTGAAATAGTGTCTTAACAAGTGAAAAGTGAAAGAAAAAACAAAAGACTCCTAAAGCTTTAAGCGAGAAGTGAAGTTCACAATTTACAAATAACACAAAACTACCTAATATATAAGAACTTTATAATATCATAGTTCAATTTAACATTTCATTGTTTGTATTATTGGGCTAATACATAAATACCCCCATGAGGTCACAGGTTCAATTTCCAGCAGGGCAAAAACACTAGGTGGTTTCTTCCTATCTGTCCAACCCAGTCCCTTTTGTTGATGACATGAGGTAGGTACACGGGTGGAATTAATCGAGGTGTGCGCAAGCTTGGCCCAAACAAGCAAACACCATGGTTATTAAACAAAAATAAATATTTTATATATATACAGTATACACATACACACCAAAGTAGTTCTCTTTTTTCAGTTACGACCTTAAACTAGTGATATTAGAAGTCACTTCCTTGGCCAACCCCAGTTTTAAAAAATAAAGGTACCAATTCTGTGGTGCCACATCTTTCAAAACATCATTGATTCCTTCCTTCTAATCACCCCCAATCATTTCTTCTTTTAGTAGTTCCAACTTCGACCCCCACCTGCTCATTTTTTTCCTTTTTGCGCCCCCCTCGCCCAAAAGAAAATTCTTTCTTCTTTTCATTCCATCTATCCATGCTCCACCCCACCCCTCACCCAAAAAAAAAAAAAAAAGAAAGAAAGAAAAAATCTTTCATCTTCTTCTTACCTTTTTACAGCTTCTTCTTTGTGTTTGGTTTTAATGGTTTGAGTTGTGGCGGCGGCAGATTGGTGGTGTGAATGGGAGAGAAGGACGAAGGTCAGGGATGATGGCTACGGTGGTTACAGAAACGGCGGTGGTGCAGAAAGTGAAAACCAGAACAAAAAAAAAGAAAGAAAAGAAAAAAAATCAAAGAATATTTTAAACGGCAGAAATACTGTAAAAAAATATATAATCTTTTAACTTTCTTTCGATCTCACGCACTATAGGGGTGTAAAACACACTCTTTATACCAGTTGGGCTCTTAATACCCACTTCAAACGAGCTCTGGGGGTACTAGAACCCTCGCATAGTTTAACGTTGTAACTGAAAAAAGAGTACATTGAGGGGTATCTATGTATTAACCCTAACAGCTTTAGCAATTGCACCAATAACTAGATTTAGATGCATCATTTTTTTATTCCAGACAATCTTCCTATAAATCACATTTTTGAGAATCAAAATGGAGCAAGAGAAAAGAGAAGCACAGCGAAGAAGAAGTAGCAAAAGAATATGACCTGCATGCCAACAACAACAACAAAGATACCTCAATTGAAAGCTAGCAGAAGTGGACAGCTTGCTCACCAGAAGAAGAAAACTCATTGTGAAACGAAAGAGAGCAAATCGAGAGAAGCGGATTTAGAAATATTAAAAGAAGAGCAGTCGTAAACCAGAGAAGAAGAACAAGGGTTACAGACCAGAGACATTCCTAGTTCTCAGATAGCTACCCATCCTGCTTATTCTCTTCTTTTTTCTCTTTTTTTCCAATCTCATTCTAAGGAAGTGATCGCTCCCTGCTGCTCTACACCTCATTATCAGAAGTGTGTGCTTCTTTCCAGTCGCATCGCTTTACCCTTGAGAAACAATAACCCATCGCTCCATATCGCTTTTCACAACATTATTGAAAATTCTGTATACTATAGTTTCTAAATGCATCTCCTTTGTACTTCAGACATACAAAAGAGATATTTAGGTTCCGACCTGAATATTTTCTTGATGTCTATATTGGGGATCAGAGGAAAAGCAGGTGGTTAAAACAAAAGTGGCAGATCAATATAGAACAACTACCAGAATTCAGTAGAATAATAGCACATACCAACCAGTTGCATTGCGCTGCTCATAATTCTTTATAGTATCTTCCAGTTCAAGAGCCTCTGTTACACATGTCAAATACTCACTGCATGTTAGAAGATAAAGTTATCAGTTGGCCCCTGGAGAAAGCATTAAGTTTCTACAGCCAGAAGATAATGAGACCTTCATCAATATGAAGCAGAAACATGCTGAGAAAAAAATGTGGATATAAAAGAAAGCTCCAGACTTCTAGCAAGAGTTTTTTTATAATCGACGTTTTTCAAACACGGATATAAAAAAGCAAAATAGGAGCTAGTGAAGGGCATAAATAACCACGACAAAGTGGTTAGTCACGAGCGTCAAAAGTATAATTCTAGCTTCATTCAGGAGCTTAAAGAACAGTATCCATCTTTAGGCCATGATGTATAAGATGATGTTAAAGGGAAAGATCTGTAACAAACAGAACAAAAGGTGAAAGCCAGGCGAAAGGACAGCTTTCCCAAACATCTGTATTAATGGGCAGGCATTGTGAACTCCATCTATAAGAGACAAAAGATCATTTAAAGTCTACCAATAGATTTCATTGTGGAGGTAACAGACGCTAGTTATCAGTACGAACTAGTAGATATCATCGAAAAGGGTCCTGTGGTCTTCAACATTCTACGTGACCTGGTTGATTTTTTTTGGAGGACACATGACCTAGTTGATTGGCATACTACAAATCTTTAAGGAATAAGGAGACCTGGAACTGACGCTTACTCTCGAAATAGTGGATAATAAATTTCACTGTATGAGGATTTTTTTCCTGATGAATAAAAAGTATAGAAGAATAGGTTCACATGGACAACTAGTGCAAGAAGGCACAATAAAGTTGGTGTATCGGAAGTAGCAACTTGACATGCAGCATTGACTTTACCTTTTGTATCTATAGTACTCCTCTCGAGCTATACGAAGATTACGCCTAAGTTTTGCCATTGATTTATCATCTGTATCATAATCCATGTCATCTTCCCCCAATTGACCCCCTTGCGGTTTGAAAGATGGATCCTCCCTGAACTGCAAATGAAATGAAATATCACGCATGTATTTAGAAAAGAAAGAGAAGTAATATAGGTTAGAGGGAATGGAAAAGGAGCAGTACCATTTGAACTAACATATTATCAATAACATCCATATAACGCCTCAATGGATCACGCTTGGACATCTGCTTCGATGTAGCCTGAGCAACCTGATTAAGTTTACCATGCCCAGTAACTCGTAAGTGCAGAAGAAGGAATCAGTTAAACTGATGTAATTTATTTCAACGAGCAAAACCATAACTTACTGCGCATAAGAGTAACAAACAAAAATCTTTTACAACACATTTTGCAAACTCTTTGGCATTCTGTGAACATTATTCAAAAAATGGACATTCCCAATTACATGTCAATGCAAGCTGTACCCAAGTACAGAAATGAGCCCAAATCCACAGAACAAGGTAGCAAGTACATTCCGAACTAAATTGCAAAATCCAAGCAGGACTTACCACAATAGCATTTGATAATTCTTGATGGGCATCATCAAGCTTCACAGCCATTTTCGCAATTTTATGAGAAAGCACCTTCTGACGAGTAGTCCAATCTGCATTTTTCCACATACTCTTTGGAATTTCGCTCATGCCAAAACCAAGAAGAAAAGCACCAGTCACAAGTCCAAAAGTATTTGAGCATGCCATGGCAAAACCCAGTGCATTACCATCCCTGTCATTGAAAAATATGGACACAGGAAATTATCTACTAAAATAATCATAGGACAGAATATACAATGGTTGAGTTGCTTCTGCAACAAGCTGACAAGATTCAGTCTCTAATCCTTCAAAAAAATAAGCAACAGTGTATACAATTTGGAATCTATTTGTTCAAAAATGGATGTGAGGAGATGATAAAGGCAATGAAAGACAAAGCTATGATAAAGCCAATGAAGGAAAAAGCCATTATGTCTAGTTTGGAGAGAGTAAATTAGGATCTGGATAAATAGCCCGTGTCTCCTTCCACTTTCCACTCCTGTCACCTCCTTTCTCGTGTACCCTTAGAAACAACACCCTTAGTTGCTCCTCCTCAATTCCCTTAACATTCATTCCCTTTATTACTTCACTCAAATGAAGCCGCAATAAAGAAAACAGTGGACAAAAACCAATGTACTACTTCAGTCAGGCCAACAACTTCATTCAAGAATTGGTAAAGCGGTGAAAGAACAGAAACTTCAATTTGGGTTAGAAGAAAATGGATTAGAGTGAGAAAAGCGTTGGGAGATCCTAGATCTCTTGTTGAGAATGGAAAAGGAAAGGGGTGAAACCTGGAGGAATCTAATTCCACTATCAAACAGACTGAAAACTTAAAAGGGAGGAAATAATTGAAGATTTGGAGTCCCACGTCAACTACAGAAGTAGGACAGGCAGCAAAGAAGATAGGAAACAGAGTTGTAAAAGTGCAGCTCAAAAGAAATCTGCAGTAAAGGAACCCATGTTTATGATTACAACAACATACCCAATGTAATCCTACAACTGGGGTCTGGGAGGGTGGTGTGTACGCAGCCTTACCCATATCTTGTGAAGGTAAAAAGGTTGTTTCCGATAGACCTTTGGCTCAAGTAAAGCATATCCAAAAATCAAGTAAAACAAATACAATAGTGAAGCAGGCACCTCAACGACTGGGAAATTCCAAGAGTAACAGAGTTTTTCAGCACCATTGAACAGTTTAGTGGGTTGGAGACGGGGCAAGACAACTTGCAGTGGTTGGGGAGTAGTAAAGGGACATTTAAAGTAAGCGCAGCATACAAGAAGTTGAGCCATCCAAATCTGCAGGCACCCAAATGGCCCTGGAAACACATATGGAAAACCAAGATCCCACACAAAGTGGCCTGTTTTGTGTGGTTACTGGCTAAAGATGTTGTGTTGACACAGGAGAATTTGATGAAGAGGGGTATCCCATTGTGCTCTAGATGTTTTTTTTGTGGGGAAACAGCAGAAACAGTCAATCACTTGTTCATCCAATGCAAGGTCACTGGTCAATTGTGGAGTCTATTCCTAAGGCTCAAAAACATCTCGTGGTCTATGCCTAGTAGAATCTCAGAGGCTCTATACAGCTGGGAAGAAGCAGGACTACAAGCAAAGAATAGAAGCAACTGGAGAATCATTCCTGCTACTATCTGGTGGACTATATGGAAAGAGAGGAATCTTAGAGTTTTTGAGAATAGAGAGAGTAATATGCAGCAAGTCAAACTGAATTGTATTTTGACTTTATGTTTTTGGTGTAATTAGATATACTCTAATGATATTGTCTCTATCATTGATGTCTTAGACTCATTATAGGGATAGAACAGTACGTTCAGAGTTCCTTATGTAAATATGGTTTCCATTACAACCCATGTACTAATTTACAGAAATAGAAACAGTTACCAATTTCAAAAAAAAAAAAAATACAATAGTGAAGAAGCCATGTTGAAATGTTTATGGTTAACTATTAAAATGTTTGGAGAAAAAGAACGCACCAACTTTTCCGCATGGTAATCAGGAGAATAAGTCCAAGAAGACCGACAACCCCCAAGATGGCATAGAAGACCAAGTTGGCATGTATGCTAGTCTTCAATCTCTCTACAAGTGTAAAGTCTCCAGCATCTTCAAAACCTTGAATGAGGGGAACCACGAGCCTATTCGACAAAATAAATAGATGTGTGTTAGGAAACACACGGCATAGAAATGTGAAACTGGAGATCACTCCCAAGAGAAAACTCGCAAATATAATATTTGAGTAGAAACCAGCCAGCAAATAGCAAAAGACAATGTTGCTACCTAAGACATAAATGTTTAACACACAGCACTCAGTAACAAACAACAATGCAAAAGGTTAAGTGAGGCGATCTAGGTTTTGTGCAATTCAATTTTATTTTAGACAAGCTACCCAATTCACATTTTTTGGGAAGATTACAGTCCATGGTACCAACTAGTCAATCAATCAACACATTAGTTAGGAGTGGCTACATTGCAATAACTGGTAGTGGATATGACTAACCACACATACTGAAATACAGAGCAGTCATAAACATATATGAAATGGCACAAAAAGTTTAAGCATTTGCTAGCTCAGCAGATCCACATCCAGAAGCAAACAGATTACCATGTGAGTAGGAATGTACTCCAATATGACCAGCTCCAAAAGAATGATATGCCTCCATTACCATGCCCAACTATTGTCTGAATAAAAAGACTAAAAAATCAGCATAAGTAAACATCATATACTTTTGTATGAGCATTTACATCAAACACAACATATTTACAAATCAATAATTTCACTACAACTTCGTAATATTCCTGACATTGTTAGACACAGAGAGAAAATCCATACACTAGAAGGTGGCCTATGTTCTTTCAAACAGAAAACCAGGATCCCATTAGACATGCACTAGTTTCACGGACAAACTTGTTTGTCGCCATTGACATGCACAACATACGGAAATATAAAATCTCTGTCTTCGAAAATGAACCCCAATGATTCAAGGTTATTCATTATATTACTGAGTAACGATAAGAAATAGAACTGTATGCAAGACATTTGATGAGCAAGACCATTCATTATAACCTTCATTGGAATTACCTCAGTGACTTGAACCGGCTACCTGTTCCACACACAAAACCCCCACCCCACCCATTATCCCCTAGACCTACTTCATTCCAATACTCAAAATTCATCTTTTAAAACGAGAGATGCTCTAAAGTGTACTAACAAGGATTAGGTATTAATCCCAACTAAACCGTGTCGCCCATATAATTCCTTAGCTTCAAGGGGTCGTTTGGTACACGGGATAAGATGTGATATCTCAGGATTAAGTTTAGATTAGATTTATATCGTGTTTGGTTGACAGTATAAATTTATTCCAGTATAAATCTAATCCCAAGGATATTTCACCTTATCCCATCCAACTTAAGATTATTTTATAAATTAGTCCACCACGACAATAATTCCAGAATAATTTAGTCCAAGATATTCTAATTCCTCAGCTAATTCCACATAAACTCCAAGATATTCTACTCTCTCAAAACATCTACTTTTACGTTTACCAACTCCAAAAAAAAAAAAATTAAAATGAAGAAACGTAAATAACATTATAAATTTGAGCTAAAATAACGTGTTAAAGAAGAGTGATTAGAAACGTACCGTCCAAATATCGGCAGGTACAAGGATAATAATGGAAATAGAACAAAACCAGGTATAACCAACTGTGAAGAACACGTAACGCGGAACTTCTGGTCCCGAAAAATACTTTAGAGTCCAAATCACCATGCCTAGGGTTAACGGCAACGAGATCAAATAAAACACCCACATTTTTCCCCTCTTTTTTTCCTTTTCTAATACAAATTCTATATATGAAATTGAAATTGATAGGAAAAGTGATCGGAGTAGTGGTCGGAGACGATCAGAAGGAAGTGAACGGTGACCGGTGACGGCGGGCACGAGTTTCGAGGAGAAGATTTGTTCTCCTTCTGGTCGTTCTGCGATTTTTTCCAAATTTTGGTAAAGAAGTAAAGGGGTAGTATCTAATGTGCGCCGATTGACTTTTCTTTACATTAAAATAGGTTGCGGTGAGGTGTTAAGTATTCTTCATATTCAATCAGAGGTCTTGGATTCAAGTTTTTTTAAATACAAAGTTACTTTTATTAGAAAGCGTTTTATTGTCAATGTGACTTCCAATACGAATCTAAATTTAGTTAAAATTTAATTAGATTCCAATATTAATATCAAACACGGAGTGATAAACCAAAAAATAAGACTTTTCTTTACGTTTGGTCTAAGTTTTTCGAACGTGAGCGCGGTGCGACGTGCTCGTATTTGTTGAAGGTACCTTTTTGGCAAGATGTGGGATTTTTTTTTAGTGCTTTGTGGATTCACAAAGCACAATTTGAGAGTATCCTTTTGTATAAAAGAAAAAGAAGTTGTTTGTTATACTAATAAAATATTTTGGACTTGTTTGATACAAGGAATAAAAAATAATTAATCTCATAATTAATCTTTAGATGAGTTTATCTCATGTTTGATTAGGATAAAATATATGTATAACTAATCATATGATTATAGTGTTATTTTTATCTCATATTATAAGTGAAATAACTAATCTCAGAATAACTAATCACGGGATAATGTGTTTCCAACCAAGCACCCCTTACACCAATAGTTATGTCAAATGGGAATTGTCCTTATATAATGCTGAATGGTTGCACAAAATAATTATATCAAATAGAAATTATCTTTATATAATTTCAAATAAATTACATTGGATTACCTCAATTGTATGCATATTTTCACTTTCACTTAACACTTATTATAATGATAAATTGTTCATTCTGACATGACCTCTCTTGAATTCCACAAAAAAAAAAAAAAAATTGTTGTTCCATTTCTGAAGAGGCAGATAGCATGTCGTTGTCTTAGATATATTGTCGAACGCTCTAGAAAGCTTATGTATTTGACTACCCAGTGTTTATTGTAGGCGCGATAACCTATAACTAGTACACCAAATATGTATCCTTTATGGTCCTCTCGTACTAAGGAAAGGTCCTCCCATTACCCTAACACTCACGTCAAATATGGATGGAACTGTCTTACGATATTCTGAACTCAATTCACATACTGTATATTGTCGAAGGCTCTAGAAAGCCTATGCATTTGACTAGTGTTTATTGTAGGCGTGATTACTAGTACACCAAAGATGTATCCTTCCTGGTCCTCTCATTACCCTAAAATCCACGTCAAATATGGATGAAACTGTCTTACGATATTCTGAACTCAGCTCACATATTGTCTTAATGGACGAACAACTCAACCCTTGGTAAAGAGCCGATTTATCAAAATGCCAAACCATCCCGAAGATATGAGCTCTTACGAAAGATCAACATGTCATTAATTTTTTTGTTGTTGTTGAAATGTGATCATCTCTTTGTTATATTTTATGCCTTATATTGGAATATGAACAGATTTTTACTGAACATAAGAAAGAAATACTAAATTTTCAACAAACATAAAGTACCTTTTGCATTATTTTTTTTAAAGCATGTCATCACATTTTAAACGCACATAATTCAAGAGTATTTTTCCTGATCACTCAAAACAGAACATGGTTCTGAAAAAGGATCATGGGATTGATCCTTACGGTTAAGTGTGATCATGGGATTGATCCTTATGGTTAAGTGTTCTCTTACGCGAATAGGATGATTTATCTGCAATAACTACAAAATGTTCATAACTCGAGGAAAAAATTAAAAAAATCTTTACGATTAAGTGTTCGATACCCGATTGTAAGAACCCTAAAGTGATTTCAAATTGACCCTTACTTCATTATTTTTCCCTGTCATTAATTACATGTGGCCATAAGAAGAGTCCTAAAATAAGTAAAAATAGCACAAGAGGCTCTAAAAAATGGAACAGTGTCATTCAAAAATAAGTGGAATGACCTGAGACCTTTTACTTGGCTTCATTTGTCAGTTAGACACTTCTACTTACTGCTTTGTCAACTGAACACTTGAACTCGATGAAACTCAACATTTTAAACTCATCTGTGTTGTTTTTCGAGTTTAGTAAAATCTGTAATTTTCAATAATAACTTCAAACACATGTTCAACTTTAAGTATGAACAATCAAATGAAGTATGAACTCAGTATTTACAACTTTGAACTTCAATAATAAGTTCAACCCAACTCTTGAACATCAACAAAATGAAGTTCAAATTATTTTCTGGAAAATAATAAAACCAAACAACTTCAAACACAAGTTCAACAATTATGAACTATCAAAATGAAGTTTCTACTATTTTCTGAAAAATAGCAAAAACCATAAAGAAAAGAGATGAAGCAAAAATGTAGAATCAAGTCTACCGAATTCACGGTGTGTCCTTAAGGAATTTATTCCCCTCAAGTACCCGAGGTTATGGAATCTTTCCTCCCAGGATAAAATGATTCACTTCAGTAGAATAGTGGTACCTCAAATTCTACCGAACAAAAAACTCACTCAATGATTTGATGATCACACTTGAGTGTTTTTTTTTCAAGAAGAAGATGTTTTTCACTTCAAAATTTTTTGTCATTATACCCGAGGAAAAATTCAGGTATTTATATCCAAAAGGTGGTGCTTCAGAAAGGAAGCAATGGTTCTCAAATGGATGCACTGTTTTGGACCATCGCCGACCTGTGCACTCATGTGGTCCACCTGCGTCCGCAAGTGATGTTTCGATCAGAGACAGAAACTTCTGTCTGACCTGCGTTCCTGGCCTGCTCCCTCAGGTTGTCTTTTCTGTTTTAAAATAATGCCTCGAAGGGTCACGTCCCTTCGAGGTGTGTTGTGACATGCATTCCCACATGCCATGTGCGTCCACAAATGAAGAGATATTAGATTGAATTTTTGGATCATTAACTCTCAAGTTTCAAATGAATTTTGACCAAAAAGATAGTCTCTCGATCCATCATTTTCCAAATCCAAAGTCAAAGCCGAAGCTGAGTCGAGCAAGCGACGATGACGATGGCGCGAGGCTTAACTTGTTCTTGTCTCACTATCCTCATGAAGGAATGCATCTCAATATATGCAAAAGAAAGTTCCTTTCTCCTACCAATGTGGGAGAAACACTCTTCTTTAAAGTAAAAACATAATTCACTTTTTTCCTCCATTTGTTCATTCATATTTCATCACTAGAACCCAACAATCCCCCACATGAATGGGGAATGAATGGTTATTTCATTTAAAAATATTTGGACAAGTGTGTGATCAACAAGCAAAGACTAATTGCATCTGGATAAGTAGGTTTTCCTTTGAACTTTTCGTAGTGAACTTGCATCGGATGCATTCGGTCAATTGGTAGATATGATATCTTTGAACCGTCGAACTTTAGTGTATACCTAGACAACACAAGTCATACAACCAGCCTTTTACCGATTATGGTTCTCACGATTTTATTCGTTTCAGCCATGAACACGACTTGGTTTCATGAGAGCGTAGAGAATAGGCCTTTACTATCATTCTCCTTAAAGCGACTTCCACTTCACCCTCACATAGGTGATTCCTAAACATTTCAATCCTATAGATCAAACGATTTGGTCAAATCTGTCAAACATAAAAACCATTAAAAGACTACCAACCATAAGTATTATCCTTGTTTCATTAACATTGTCTTCATCATGAGAATGGGTTGAGTTTATTGACAATGTTGAACCGTCAGTCACAACTTTGTTTGATCTCTTTGAACCTAGCTCTTGGGATCTCCAGTCCGCTAGGTAGAGTTACCGTTGTGATGACATGTCCTAGGCCGTAAACCTATTTCCTTCGATGATCTCTCAACTCCCTCTCTAGAAGGCCTTTTATAAGTGGATCCGACACATTATTTTTTGACTTTACATAGTCAATAGTGATAATTCCACTAGAGATAAGTTCTCTAACGGTATTATGTCTCCGTCTTATATGACGAGATTTACCGTTATACATCATACTCCCTGCCCTACCTATCACAGCTTAGCTATCACAGTGTATGCATACTGATGCCAAAGGTTTGGGCCAATAAGGAATATCTTTCAAGAAATTTCGGAGCCATTCAACTTCTTCACCGGCTTTATCTAATGCGATAAATTCAGATTTCATTGTAGAGCAGGCAATACATGTTTGTTTGGATGATTTCCAAGAGACTGCTACTCCACCTAAAGTAAATACATATCCACTCGTGGATTTTACTTCATTTGATCCAGTGATCCAATTTGGATCATTATATCCTTCAATTACCGAAGGATATTCGTTATAATGCAAAACATAGTCTTGAGTATCTTTAGATACCCCAAAACACTTTCCATTCCCATCCAATAAGTTTGATTGGGATTACTCGTGTACCGACTCAATTTACTAATAGTGCATGCTATATCTGGTCGCGTACAATTCATGATGTACATCAAACTTCCCAACACTCTTGCATACTCCAATTGTGAGTCACTTTCACCTTCATTCTTTCGAAGTGTATAGCTCACATCCAATGGAGTCTTGGCAAAATTGAAACCCAAATACTTGAACTTGTCAAGTACCTTTTCAATGTAATGAGACTGAGACAATGCCAACCCTTGTGGAGTTCTATGAATTCTTATCCCTAAGATTACATCCGCAACTCAAAGGTCTTTCATATCAAACTTGCTCCCAAGCATTCGTTTCGTAGCATTTATGTCAGAAATGTCTCTACTGATGATCAACATGTAATCCACATACAAACAAACAATGACTTTGTGATCGGAGTGTCTTTAATGTAAACACAGTTATCACATTCATTTATTTTGAATCCGTTTGCCAACATGGTTTGGTCAAACTTTGCGAGTCACTGTTTGGGTGCTTGCTTTAGTCCATAAAGTGACTTAACAAGTTTGCACACTTTTCTTTCTTTACTAGGAACCACTAAACCCTCGGGTTGTTCCATGTAAATTTCTTCCTCCAATTCTCCATTTAAGAATGCGGTTTTCACATCCATTTGATGGATTTCAAGACCATATACCGCAGCTAATACAACCAACATCTGAATGGACGTTATCCTTGTTATTGACGAGTATGTGTCAAAATAATCAAGGCCTTATTTTTGTCTAAAGCCTTTCACTACAAGTCTTGTCTTGTATTTGTCAATAGTACGATCGGCTTTCATTTTCCTCTTGAAGATCCATTTAGAACTTAAAGGTTTATTGCCTGGAGGAAGATCAACCAACTCCCAAGTATAGTTGCTCAAGATTGAATCAATCTCACTATAGACAACCTCTTTCCAAAAGGATGAGTCCGCAGACGACATCGATTCTTTAAATGTTAGAGGTTCATTTTCAAGAAAAAATGTTACAAAATCTGATATAAGGAAGTCGACGTTCTTTGTCGCTTACTACGCCTTGGATTCTCTTTATTAAGTACATTCTCCCTTGGTTCATCCCTAGGTCGTTTAGACCCTTCGCTAGACAACTCATGTCTAGCCTTATACGGATAAATGTGTTCAAAGAACTCAGCATTATCTGATTCAATTACCGTATTATCATGAATATCCAAATGTTTAGATTTATGAACCAAAAATCGACATGCTTTACTGTTTTTAGCATATCCGATGAAGACACAGTCCACAGTCTTTGGTCCTATTTTCACCCTTTTGGGTATAGGAACTTGGACTTTCGCTAGACACCCCACACTTTGAAATATTTCAAGTTGGGTTTCCTTCCTTTCCATTTCTCATATGGAATAGATTGTGTCTTTTTATGGGGCACTCTATTGAGTATTCGATTAGCTGTAAGGATAGCTTCCCCCATAAGTTTTGCGGTAAACCTGAACTTATAATTAAGGCATTCATCATTTTCTTCAACGTTTGATTCTTCCTTTCAGCAATCCCATTTGAGTATGGGGCCGTAGTTTGATGGACAATTCCATTTTCCAAAAATATCTTCGCAAAAGGAGATTCATATTCTCCACCCCTATCACTTCTTATCATTTTAATTCTTTTATCTAACTGATTTTCAACTTCAGTTTTATATTGCTTAAATGCATCCATTGCCTCATCCTTACTATTCAGCAAATAGACATAACATTATCTAGTGCAGTCGTCAATAAAATTTATTAAATACTTTTTCCCACCACGAGATGGTGTCGACTTTATATTACAAATGTCTGTGTGAATTAAGTATAAGGGATTAGAATTTCTTTCAACAGACTTATATGGATGCCTAGCATACTTTGATTCAACACATGTTTGACACTTTGATTTACTTCACTCAAAGTTAGTCAAAACTTCTAAGCTAATAAGTTTTCGCAAGGTTTTGTAATTGACATGTCCCAAACGTTCATGCCATAATTCATTTGACTCAAACAAGTAAGAAGCCTTAGCTCTATTCTTTTCAATAGCCATTACATTAAGTTTGAAAAGGCCCTCATTGAGGTAACCCTTTCCTACAAATATTTCATTCTTGCTTATTTCAACTTTCTCCGAAACAAACACAAATTTAAACCCCTTTTTAACTAGTAGTGTTATCGACACTAAGTTTTTCCTAATAGTAGGAACATGGAGAACATTGCTGAGAGTCAACACCTTGCCGGAAGTCATTTTTAGGAATATCTTCCCACTTTCTTTAACCTTGGTTGTTGCATTATTTCTCATAAAGATCACTTCTTTGGGACCAGCAGTATCATAAGTAGCAAAAGTTTTTTTGTCTGCATAAACATGTCTAGTGGCTCCTGAATCTAACCACCATTCGTTTGGATTTCCAACTAGATTATATTTCGTGATCATTGCACACAGATTTTCAATCTTTTCGGGTGCTTCCAACATGTTTATCTTATTTCTTTTCTTGTTCCTTTTCAGAACTTGACAATTTAGAGCTTTGTGGCCAACTTTACTAATATTGTAGCACTTGCCTTTGAACTTTTTCTTGTTTTGCCCTTTCTCTTGTCTAGAAGAATTCTTCCTCTTCATATTATGTACAACATTATCTTTAGTAAGATGAATTCTTGATTTCTCACGCAATCTAATGTCCTTCTCTATCTTGAGATGAATCATAAGATCTTCTAAACTGATTTCTCACGCAATCTAATGTCCTTTTCTATCTTGAGATGAATCATAAGATCTTCTAAACCAAATACTTGATTTTTAAACATTCCTTTTCCTGGAACATGAGGATATCTACTTGTGAACATTTGCATTTCAAGTTTGGTCAAATTCTTTGAAGTTCACACCAGAATATTTTTCTGGTTTCTCTATCATTTCCATTGCTTCAACAATATCTGAATGAATTAATGACACAACATTGGTTGCCGTTGGGACAACACCAATCACAACCAAATCAATTTGTTGCTCAGTTTCATTCATCATTTCCTTGTCAAGATTTGACAAACACTTTAGTATTTTAGAATACTAACTATAAAGATGTTAATCTTTAAATACTTGTTTCTAGTCAACAATGAAGTTTTTTATGTCTTCAAATTATCAACCGAATTAACTTTGAAATTTGACAAAGTTTTTATAATCTTCAAATCAAAAACAAATTCAAACAGAGTAAAAATCCATAGATTTTAAACTCCAGAAACTAATACAAAGAGTTCAACGAATCAGTGAAGTTTTTATATTCTTCGAACCAAATTCACAGTCCAATTTCTAAGCAAAATTTTTATATTCTTTAAACCGAGGGAGTAGAAATCAAAAGATTTAGTCTCCACAAAATCAGACACTATACAGATTAACAAGTAATTATAAATTCCTTAAGATTGTTGTTTTTTGGGTTTAGTAAAATTTGTAATTTTCAATAATAACTTCAAACACATGTTCAACTTTAAGTATGAACAATCAAATGAAGTATGAACTCAGTATTTACAACTTTAAACTTCAATAATAAGTTCAACCGAACTCTTGAACATCAACAAAATGAAGTTCAAATTATTTTCTGAAAAATAATAAAACCAAACAACTTCAAACACAAGTTCAACAATTATGAACTATCAAAATAAAATTTCTACGATTTTCTGAAAAATAGCAAAAACCATAAAGAAAAGAGATGAAGCAGAAATGTAGAATCAAGTCCACCGAATTCACTGTGTGTCCTTAAGGAATTTATTCCCCTTAAGTATCCGAGGTTATGAAATCTTTCCTCCCAGGATAAAATGATTCACTTCAGCAGAATAGTGGTACCTCAAATTCTACCAAACAACGAACTCACTCAATGATTTGATGATCACACTTGAGTTTTTTTTTCAAGAAGAAGATGTTTTTCCCTTTAAAATTTTTCGTCATTATACCTGAGGAAAAATTCAGGTATTTATAGCCAAAAAGTGGGGCTTCAGAAAGGAAGCAATGGTTCTCAAATGGATGCACTGTTTTGGACCATCACCGACCTGCGCTGGCCACCTACGCCCGCAGGTGACGTTTCAATCAGAGGCAAAAACTTCTGTCTGGCCTGCGTTCCTGGCCTGCTGATATCACCCCCAAATATACCTCCAGAAAAGTATAACGCGGTCGATGTATCAAATATAGAACCCAACTAGGTTAGGGTCGATCCCATAGGGAATAGGACGAAAGTCTGTCGAATGCTAGTCTGAGTAATTGGAAAGTAAGTAAACTGAGGGGGGGGAGGGGGTTATAAGCAGATAGTAACAGTAACAATCGTTGATTTTTGGATTTGTAATCAATATGAGATATACACTGGGACTGTTATCCCCAATGATTCCTTAACTCCACTGGTTACTTGTGCTTGGCAAAACTGTCCCGCTGCGTTGCATGCAAAATCTAACAAGATATATTCATCTAAACGTCTCTCGGCCTTGGTTAGACGAATTTCACTTTTCTCCTCTCGGTCTCCGAGTGTCGTACTACTAACCCTTGTCCTGGATCTCAGATAACTATCTCTGTTATGGCTCAAGTTATTAGATGAAGGTTGATAGCTTCAAATCTTTGTTATTATTCCCTTTTCCCAATCTCTTCCTCTCTCTCCAGCTTGTTTAGAATACAGGCGAGCTTCTAACATTTGCAACTGTTAGAAGATCAATTATAATGAAGGTAATAACAATACATACATTCACACCGGTTCAGAATTGCTTTGCACTTTACCTGTTTCGTTAATTCCTTATGGTTAACCCAACCCTAGTTGATGGGTTTAGCTACTAATGGTTGCAAAAACACAAGAAGAATGCAATGAAGAAAACATAATTGTAAACTCACAACTAGAAGAAAACTCTGAAATCTTAATATGAATAAAAACCCTCGAATCTTGGGTTTTTGATTACAAAACCAATAATGTGTTTATGAATCCTCAAAATACTGAAAATATATCTCAAAATAATGTAAAGAATAACTCCTCTAAACATAGGACAATAAAGGGGTATTTATAGATACAAGATGAATCCTATCCTAAACAAAGTAGGAGAATAAAGTCGGCAATTTATCACGGCACCATGACTTGGTATCGTGGAACGAAGTCACGTCATATGGGTTCCTGCCGTGGAAAACAGGGCTCATTTCACTCTTTGGGAGTTGACTCACGGCACCAATCCACATGGCGTGGGTCAACTCACGTGCCGTGAGTCCCTGACGTGGAAAGCAGGCTTCCTTCCAGTCTGCAGGAGTTGACCTGTGGTACCCACCCACGTGTAGTGGGTCCACTCACGTGACGTGAGTCCCTACCGTGGGACACTCCCCAGCTTCGACTTGGCTTTTTTCTTCCTCAAATGCTCCATTCTAGTGCATGCTTATTCCCTTTTTCTCTAGTTTGCCTCCATAACCTATTTCTCTGTAAAGTAACACAGAAAACACATCATACCAACCAGACATACCCAAGTTATTGCATATTTTCCTTGTATTAAGCATCAAAAGTGCCATGAGACCATGACACATCAACACCCTCAACTTAGAACGTTTGCATGTCCTCAAGCGAACAAAACTAAATAAACACGTATGATGCTTAACTAAGAGAAACCTAAGAGACCTACAGCAGTCAACTCATTGCTTTTGGCATCAAAACTTTTCTGACCCCTCCAACTTGCAAATCAAAATCATGGTGTATATACATGCAACATATTATCATGACACAGAAGGGATCAAGTAATGGGATCAGATTATGAACACACAACTAAGCATATATGCAAGTGACATTATCCGAACAACTAGCAGCTATAAATGCAACTCATGTGCTCTCACAACAAAGAAGTCCCATACACTCACAGTATACTAATGAATATCAAAGTAGGGACTGAGTCAAAACACTCTCTCTCACAAAGAAGTTCAAACAGTGTGCGTGAAATACCATAGGCTTGCCCTTATTTTCTATGCCTTACTTTTTTGGACAGTTGGACTAGGATCACTATAGGACTTTCATCGGCTTGTAATGTAGGCTTGGGGACGGGTATGGTACATATGGATATGATGACTCAACCCTCCTTGACACTACACTATTTTTGGCTCCACTTTCCAACCATTCTCATTTCATTCTCCCTTATTCTTCTTCATTTATTTTCAGATTCTGGGTGTGATTTTCTTCATACTTTCAAAACACAATTTTTTTTCTTTTTCTCTTTCTTTTTGCAATTTCTCTTTATTTCACTCATTTTTTTTCCTTTTTTTTTTCTTCACGCCCAAATATGTTGTCTTTTTCTTTTACTAACCCCTTCTTCATACCCAAGTCAAACTACGCACCCCTATGATAGCCACTCTCAACTTAGGCAATTTGCTTGAGTTGAGGTACATAATGTCCAAGGAGGGACCAGGGCCAAGACAAGTTCATTATAAGTCAAAATGGGAAGGTGAATAGGCTAATGAAAGAAATAGGTCAATTACAACTCAAATTTAGATCAAGGGATATTTATTTCATTTGGTCGGGCATTTAGGCTAAAAGTGGACTTATTCAAAAACGGCCTATGATCATTTCCTAACCACTATCCTAAAACCTAGGCAAGACTAACCGGGCAAGTTCTGGATCGCACACACAAAGTGAACTCAGTAATGACCTTACACACACATAGCACAGGGTTACACTATCAACTACTATCTATCCAGTAAATACAATGCTAGATACAATTATTCTGCCTATAATACGAATGCCATAACAAGATCCAACAGCTGTCACAAACTAACATGCTACACACACATTTCAAAATAAAATGTTCAGGAGGGGTGTCCTTTAAACGATCAAAAAGCATTATTTTTCATTCAAAGTTCGTTCAAAATTAGACTACACTAAGGTTCCCCTATTTTTCTCTTAATTAAACAAGAAAACACATAAATAATATAAATAAAAACCTAAACATACCGGTTCTACTATGATAGCACTTGAGGAAAAAGAAACACGGCAGCAAAAAACCCCAAGAGAACATATAGACCCACAAGTACCTCTACCCCCACCAAATAAGCATGCATTGTCCTCGATGTATTAAACGAAAGTAAAATAAGAGAGTTAGGAACATACCTGTGGCACCATAGGTGTGTGGGTCTAATGTGGATCAAAATAACAAAAATCAAAGCAAATGTAGGAATAGTAAGACACCTTGGGTTGCCTCCCAAGTGCGCCTGATTTAACGTCGCGGCACAACGCGGGTGTCTTGATTACTCAGTTTTCATCAAGATATCCCTTGGATTGGCCTCCGGGTCATCTAAAAAATTTATTTCCGAAACCACCCTCATGTCATTTGGCTGCTTCATAGTTCTACAAACATTGAACGTGGCTTCCTTATTATTCAGCCTAAATTTCAGCTAACCCCGCTCCATATCCACCAATGCTCTGTCGGTGGCTAAAAATGGTCTCCCCAAAATTATGGGCATCTCAAAATCGACCTCATAATCTAAAACAACAAAGTCAGCTGGAAAGATGAAGTTTTCAACCTTGACAAAAAACATCAAATAATATGCCTATAGGCTTCTTGATCAAACGATCCGCCATCAATAATCGCTTCTTTGTGGGCTCGAGGGTTCCTAAGACTAATTTCTTGAATACTACCAGTGACATCAAGTTAATGCTTGCACTTAGGTCACACAAAGCTCTGGCGAAGTTAACTGACCCAATTGTGCATGGAATTATGAAGGCACCGGGATTATTTTTCTTTTCCACAAGAGAACGGGATGCAATTGCACTACAATGGTGTAAATCACCAACAGACTCATAACTAACAGTTCTCTTCTTTGTGACCAACTCTTTTATAAACTTTGCATATCCCGACATTTGTTCCAGCACCTCCACCAATGGAATGTTTATAGAAAGTTGCTTCAATATGGACAGAAACTTATGAAATTTTCCATTCTCCTTTTTCTTCTTCAAGCGCTGAGGGAATGGAGGTGGTGGCTTAGGAATGGGGTTTAGCATTTATGGGGCTTCCTTTTCTTTCTCATTTTCAGCATTCATCTTGTTTTCATCAGTCTGAGGCTTTTCAACTTCTTTTATGATCACCTCAAACAATTTTATTTTCATCCACTTTTTTCTTTAGACGTTGAGGGAAAGATGGAGGAAGTTTTGAGAATGGAACATACATCTTTAGAGCTTCCTTTACCTTTTTCGTGACATTCATTTTCTCTTGCAGTGTAGCATGAGCACCCTCAACTTGTTTGGGTGCCTCAATGAGAGTCTTCCCATTTCTCGTTGTGATAGCCATACAATAAGCATCATTTTTTGAGTTCTGGATGGTGTTGCTTGGAAGTGTACCGTGTTGATGTTGATTCAATGTTATAAATATCTACCCGAATTGTTGTTCAAGTTTTTTGATGGCTATCGAGTGAGACTCAACTTTTTGACTTATCCCGAAACGTCTGCCCTAACCTCTTTTAGACAGTTTTCTTGGCTCTCTGACCTCGTAACCAGTTTATTAAGAAAGGCTTCAATCCTTGAATTTCCGAACTCATCATTATGGTTCCCTGGTGGTACATAAAGGTCACTCTTCTCTTAGTGATCATCCTTTCGCCTCTAATCACCGTCACGATCCCGGTCTTTGTCTTTGTATCCTGACTTGTTATAATTGTCTCTATAGTAGTTCTGACCTTGATTTCCTTGCCTCGAGTTCCAAGAGTCTTGATTGGACTCTTGGCCCTTGGCTCATAAACCCGCCACCTCTCGATCCAAGTACTTAGCCTCCTCATCAGATTCATAATCGCCATGTCTAAGTGTTTTACCTTGTGCACCTACGACATGCACCTTCTCATTACCTCCAGCCGCAATCTGTTTGGCTAGCAAGCCAATTTCTATCCTCAATTGTGCGACCTCTTGAGCCACAGATTCATCCAAAGCCCGTTGTGCTGCCGAGACTCCAATAGCATACATCCCAGCAGGTGTATCTGCCTCCCGAGTATGCCATCATCGGTTGGTCTTAGTGATACGATCTAAAATCTCTGAAGCTTGTTCCCACCTCAGACTCATAAATGCTCCGCTAGTGATAGTATCTGCTACAGCCTTGGTATTAATATTTAAAGCCCTGTAGAAGATCTCAAGTAAACTTCTACCACTCATCCTATGATTTGGAACATTCTGCAGCTTCTTCTTAAATCTTAGCCATGTCTCATAAAGTGCTTCAGAATGTAGTTGTCTAAAGTTGTAAATCTCATCCTTCAACTGTAGCATCTTAGAGGGTCAAAAAAATCTCTCCAGAAATTGATTTCTCAACTCTTGCCAAGTAGTGATGGAGCCTCGTGGTAATTCGGCCAACCACAATGTCGCTTCTTTTGTTAGAGAGAATAAAAACAATCTCAATC
Source organism: Capsicum rhomboideum (assembly GCA_031232105.1). Classification (NCBI taxonomy): domain Eukaryota; kingdom Viridiplantae; phylum Streptophyta; class Magnoliopsida; order Solanales; family Solanaceae; genus Capsicum; species Capsicum rhomboideum. The sequence goes on from CP124714.1 coordinate 159,695,063, forward strand.
GAATAGACTCTTGGTCAACTCCAGACAAATTATAAGAAGTGCAGACCACCACAAAGTTCATCACATGCATTTTGAGTCATCTGTAGGAAGACCCGCGAATACACCTTTCAAGTTAAGCAGGTGGATCATGGCACTTGTAATGTCAAACTTGGTGCCCTGAGGTAATTCTGGTGGAATAATGGCACCAGTCTCAATCGGCTCGAAATAAGCCACATCCTCTTCTTTGAGATCATCATAAACCGACACATATGGTCTTTGTGGTGGTTGTTGTGCTATTGGCCTTCTTTGTCTCTGTTCAGTATCAGCTAGACGTTGTACTGCCTCTTGCATTGCTCAATTATCTCTATCTGCTTGTCTAAGAGCAGCTTGTCTGGCTTGCTCCTCCCTTGTCAACCGAGCAGTGATTTGTTCCACAGTTTCATGACCAATTGGCTGAATTGGCTAGTTATGAATATCTTCTGTAGCTGCGGGATCCTGAACTTCGTCGTTATTCACCATCCTTCGATTAGCTCTCAATGTTCTTTCGATCTCAGTATCAAGTGGGATCAATGGATTGCCTTGACTCCTAGTGTTGCGTATACACCAACGTGTGCCCTAAAAAGTATTAAAAAAAAAACCAAACAACTCAAATGAGAAAACTAATCAGCTCCGTAACCATAGATTCCTTGGCAAAGGCGAAAAAATTTGATATCGCCTAAAATATACCTCCAGAAAAGTATAACGCGGTCGATGTATCAAATATAGAACCCAACTAGGTTGGGATCGATCCCACAGGGAATAAGACGAAAGTCTGTCGAATGTTAGTCTGAGTAATTGGCAAGTAAGTAAACTGGGGGGGGGGGGGGGTTATAAGTAGATAGTAACAGTAACAATTGTTGATTTTCGAATTTGTAATCAATATGAGATATACACTAGGACTGTGATCCCCAATGATTCATTAACTCCACCGGTTACTTATGCTTGGCAAAACTGTCCCGCTGCGTTTCATGCAAAATCTAACAAGATATGTTCATCTAAACGTGTCTCGACCTTGGTTAGACAAATTTCACTCTTCTTCTCTCGGTCTCCGAGTGTCGCACTACTAACCCTTGTCCTGGATCTCAGATAACTATCTCTGTTACGGCTCAAGTTATTAGATGAAGGTTGATAGCTTCAAATCTCTGTTGTTATTCCCTTTTCCCAATCTCTACCTCTCTCTCTAGCAAGTTTAGAATACAGGCGAACTTCTAACGTTTGCAACCATTAGAAGATCAATTATAATGAAAGTAATAACAATACATGCATTCACACCGGTTCAGAATTACTTTGCACTTTACCCGTTTTGTTAATTCCTCATGGTTCACACAACCCTAGTTGATGGTTTTAGCTACTCATGGTTGCAAGAACACAAGAAGAATTCAATGAAGAAAACATAATTGTAAACTCACAACTAAAAGAAAACTCTGAAATCTCAATATGAATAAAACCCCTCGAATCTTGGGTTTTCGATTACAAAACCAATAATGTGTTTATGAATCCTCAAAATACTGAAAATATTTCTCAAAATAATGTAAAGAACAACTCCTATAAACATAGGACAATAAAGGGGTATTTATAGATACAAGATGAATCCTATCCTAAACAAAGTAAGAGAACAAAGTCAGTAATTTTCCACGATATCGTGACTTGGTGTCGTGGAACCAAGTCACATCACGTGGATTCCTGTCGTGGAAAACAGGGTTCCTCTCACTCTTCGGGAGTTGACTCACTTTTCGGGTGCTTCCAACATGTTTATCTTATTTCTTTTCTTGTTCCTTTTCAGAACTTGACAATTTAGAGCTTTGTGGCCAACTTTACTAATATTGTAGCACTTGCCTTTGAACTTTTTCTTGTTTTGCCCTTTCTCTTGTCTAGAAGAATTCTTCCTCTTCATATTATGTACAACATTATCTTTAGTAAGATGAATTCTTGATTTCTCACGCAATCTAATGTCCTTCTCTATCTTGAGATGAATCATAAGATCTTCTAAACTGATTTCTCACGCAATCTAATGTCCTTTTCTATCTTGAGATGAATCATAAGATCTTCTAAACCAAATACTTGATTTTTAAACATTCCTTTTCCTGGAACATGAGGATATCTACTTGTGAACATTTGCATTTCAAGTTTGGTCAAATTCTTTGAAGTTCACACCAGAATATTTTTCTGGTTTCTCTATCGTTTCCATTGCTTCAACAATATCTGAATGAATTAATGACACAACATTGGTTGCCGTTGGGACAACACCAATCACAACCAAATCAATTTGTTGCTCAGTTTCATTCATCATTTCCTTGTCAAGATTTGACAAACACTTTAGTATTTTAGAATACTAACTATAAAGATGTTAATCTTTAAATACTTGTTTCTAGTCAACAATGAAGTTTTTTATGTCTTCAAATTATCAACCGAATTAACTTTGAAATTTGACAAAGTTTTTATAATCTTCAAATCAAAAACAAATTCAAACAGAGTAAAAATCCATAGATTTTAAACTCCAGAAACTAATACAAAGAGTTCAACGAATCAGTGAAGTTTTTATATTCTTCGAACCAAATTCACAGTCCAATTTCTAAGCAAAATTTTTATATTCTTTAAACCGAGGGAGTAGAAATCAAAAGATTTAGTCTCCACAAAATCAGACACTATACAGATTAACAAGTAATTATAAATTCCTTAAGATTGTTGTTTTTTGGGTTTAGTAAAATTTGTAATTTTCAATAATAACTTCAAACACATGTTCAACTTTAAGTATGAACAATCAAATGAAGTATGAACTCAGTATTTACAACTTTAAACTTCAATAATAAGTTCAACCGAACTCTTGAACATCAACAAAATGAAGTTCAAATTATTTTCTGAAAAATAATAAAACCAAACAACTTCAAACACAAGTTCAACAATTATGAACTATCAAAATAAAATTTCTACGATTTTCTGAAAAATAGCAAAAACCATAAAGAAAAGAGATGAAGCAGAAATGTAGAATCAAGTCCACCGAATTCACTGTGTGTCCTTAAGGAATTTATTCCCCTTAAGTATCCGAGGTTATGAAATCTTTCCTCCCAGGATAAAATGATTCACTTCAGCAGAATAGTGGTACCTCAAATTCTACCAAACAACGAACTCACTCAATGATTTGATGATCACACTTGAGTTTTTTTTTCAAGAAGAAGATGTTTTTCCCTTTAAAATTTTTCGTCATTATACCTGAGGAAAAATTCAGGTATTTATAGCCAAAAAGTGGGGCTTCAGAAAGGAAGCAATGGTTCTCAAATGGATGCACTGTTTTGGACCATCACCGACCTGCGCTGGCCACCTACGCCCGCAGGTGACGTTTCAATCAGAGGCAAAAACTTCTGTCTGGCCTGCGTTCCTGGCCTGCTGATATCACCCCCAAATATACCTCCAGAAAAGTATAACGCGGTCGATGTATCAAATATAGAACCCAACTAGGTTAGGGTCGATCCCATAGGGAATAGGACGAAAGTCTGTCGAATGCTAGTCTGAGTAATTGAAAGTAAGTAAACTGAGGGGGGGGGGGAGGGGGTTATAAGCAGATAGTAACAGTAACAATCGTTGATTTTTGGATTTGTAATCAATATGAGATATACACTGGGACTGTTATCCCCAATGATTCCTTAACTCCACTGGTTACTTGTGCTTGGCAAAACTGTCCCGCTGCGTTGCATGCAAAATCTAACAAGATATATTCATCTAAACGTCTCTCGGCCTTGGTTAGACGAATTTCACTTTTCTCCTCTCGGTCTCCGAGTGTCGTACTACTAACCCTTGTCCTGGATCTCAGATAACTATCTCTGTTATGGCTCAAGTTATTAGATGAAGGTTGATAGCTTCAAATCTTTGTTATTATTCCCTTTTCCCAATCTCTTCCTCTCTCTCCAGCTTGTTTAGAATACAGGCGAGCTTCTAACATTTGCAACTGTTAGAAGATCAATTATAATGAAGGTAATAACAATACATACATTCACACCGGTTCAGAATTGCTTTGCACTTTACCTGTTTCGTTAATTCCTTATGGTTAACCCAACCCTAGTTGATGGGTTTAGCTACTAATGGTTGCAAAAACACAAGAAGAATGCAATGAAGAAAACATAATTGTAAACTCACAACTAGAAGAAAACTCTGAAATCTTAATATGAATAAAAACCCTCGAATCTTGGGTTTTTGATTACAAAACCAATAATGTGTTTATGAATCCTCAAAATACTGAAAATATATCTCAAAATAATGTAAAGAATAACTTCTCTAAACATAGGACAATAAAGGGGTATTTATAGATACAAGATGAATCCTATCCTAAACAAAGTAGGAGAATAAAGTCGGCAATTTATCACGGCACCATGACTTGGTATCGTGGAACGAAGTCACGTCATATGGGTTCCTGCCGTGGAAAACAGGGCTCATTTCACTCTTTGGGAGTTGACTCACGGCACCAATCCACATGGCGTGGGTCAACTCACGTGCCGTGAGTCCCTGACGTGGAAAGCAGGCTTCCTTCCAGTCTGCAGGAGTTGACCTGCGGTACCCACCCACGTGGAGTGGGTCCACTCACGTGACGTGAGTCCCTACCGTGGGACACTCCCCAGCTTCGACTTGGCTTTTTTCTTCCTCAAATGCTCCATTCTAGTGCATGCTTATTCCCTTTTTCTCTAGTTTGCCTCCATAACCTATTTCTCTGTAAAGTAACACAGAAAACACATCATACCAACCAGACATACCCAAGTCATTGTATATTTTTCTTGTTTTAAGCATCGAAAGTGCCATGAGACCATAACACATCACCTGCGCCCGCAAGTGACGACCTGCTTTTCTGTTTTGAAACAGTGCCTCGAAGGGTCACGTCCCTTCGAGGTGTGTTGTGACATGCGTCCACACATGCCATGTGCGTCCACAAATGGAGAGATTTTAGATTGAATTTTTAGATCATTAACTCTCAAGTTTCAAATGAATTTTGACAAAAAAGATAGTCTTTCGACCGATCATTTGCCAAATAAAAATCCAAATTCGAAGCCGAGTCAAACGAATGACCACGACGACGGTGCGAGGCTTAACTTGTTCTTGCCTCACTATCCAAATGAAGGAATGCATCTCAATATATGCTCAAGAAAGTTCCTTTCTCCCACCAATGTGGGAGAAATACTCTTCTTTAAAGTGAAAACACAATTCACTTTTTCCCTTCATTTGTTCATTCACATTTCATCGTTAGAACCCAACAATTGGACCATTGACCAAGCTTATATGACATTAAGATGGCTGAGTTGGACAAAGTGTATGACTACACACATTTAGAAGTAAGTGAATACCATATTTATATTTAAATTGAAAAAAAGAGGAAAAACTATTTAAAAAAATCTTCTTATTTCCCCACCTTATTGTCCACCCCACCCCCTCCCTCCCTTCCTTCCCCTCCCCTCGCCCTTTTCTGTCTTCTCCACCCCCGTTGTCCTTCTCCTTCCCTTCCCCTCTCACTCTCTCCTCCTTCTCCTCTTCTTTTTATAACTCCGACCCATTTATCATTCGAACACCCCCCCTCCCCGCCAAAAAAATAAAATAAAATCAACCTATCTCCCTTTTCATAAAACCCATTCCCCCTTCTCTTAATGATCCTTTCTTTTTTTTGGCAAATCACTCTCACAATCCAAGATCTCCATGCTTCCTTCTTTTTTTAGTCAAATTCTGGACTTGAATTGAAAGTGAGTGATAGTGAATATTGAAACATTAAAGACCTCCATAGATAAGCTTGAAGAAGCTTGATTTCAAGCTTGAAGAACAATAGATATTTTTTTGTTTGTGAATCAGTCAAATTAATTCAAAATTTTAATGGAAAATCTATTATGTTTGTGCTTGTGAAATTGTAGTTGAAAATTCAAATCAATTGAGAAAGAATTTAGCTATTTGGAATGTATTTGGTACTCAATTTATGAGAAAAAGTGAAGAACGTCATTAATAGTTTTTTTTCATAATTTGTAAAAATGACCTATTTAATTTAATATCCTATGTGGCATTTAAAAATGATGTGGAATTTGAAGTGGAGTGGTTGTCTTACGCGCACCACTAACTGGATGAAAAATTATTTAAAATGTTGAGTTTCATCGAATTTAAGTGTTTAGCTTGAAAAGTAGTAAGTAGAAGTGACCAACTGGCAAACAGAGCCAAGTATAAAGGTCTTTTCAGATCATTTCGCCTTCAAAATACTCAAATAAATTACAAGGATGTTGCTTTGGATTACTAACAGCGGGAGCATACATCGTTCACATAACGAGCCTAAAAGTTTTTCGCCTAAAAACATCCAAGAAAAGAACACGTGAAAACAAAATGAGAATATGAACTGATAACTGCTACGTCGACAAATGGGGGAATCAGTTAATGCATCATGATCTATTAAATCTTTATTTTCAGAACATCCATCTTCATTATCAAGTGCAGCCTGGTCTAGATTTGATTGGAGACTTCAGGAACAGCTTCTACTTCAGCAATTGCTTGGGCAAGGTTGAGATTTCCATTTTGAACCTCGTGAAGAGTATCCATCCGGATAGTATAAGTAATCCAGTTTCGGGCTAGCTCCACCACCTTATGGTCAACTTTTAAATATTGTCCCTTCAAGGATCGACATCGCCCCTCTAGTCATGATGTTTCTACGTCACAACCAATTGATCAGCTTCCAATTGAGCATTACTTTTATGAAAAGTCCTCATGGCTGAAGAGAAGTAAGCTAACTTGCTTGTCTGCCGAGATTATATATCTTGAAGATCTCAATTGGTCTCAAAGAGAACAAACAAAAAAACATCATGCTCTTCTAAGAGTACAGTTTACAATCCTCCTCAAAGCGCAAGAGCACAAAATTTCTCAAAGTTTGTTACATCTCAATTTCGACCTAACTTTTTGACTGAAGCTTGCGTAGCTCAATCCAAGCATCGACAACCTTTTCAACAGGCGTGGGTGTATCTGGTTGTTTCCTGGCCCTTTTTACAGTAGTAACAACAATCAAATAGCTATGCGCATAAAACAATGATGTTAAGTTTTTTCATGCAAAAAAAAAAAAGAATCTAGAAAGAAGCATTTTATCTCAATAATGGCATATATCACCCGATAGAATGAGTCCTCTAAATCACCAAAAAGAGGGATCACCTTGGAAATTAAAGAAACATCTATCGAATTGACAGCTCTAGAAAATCACCTATTGGTTTGAGGGAGAGCAGGGTTCTAGGATCCTGCCACAGAGTCTGAAACACTGGCCCCATCAAGGATCCACCAAACCCCTTGACAACTTTATAAGTTCTGGATTAAATGAGGACTTCACCTCTTTTCGTACCTTCCCCTTCCACTTCTTTATTCATAATGACCACTACGGAGCATCACGATCCCCGCTAAAGGTGATTGGAGGTCTAGCAGGGACATTTGCAGCAGAATTCTGCTCATAGGATGCATCGTCGAAAGGATCCTTCCTCTATCGACGAGCGGAGTTTGGATAATCTCTACCGGACTATTATTGTTAAAGAGGAAGCAAGTTAACTAGGCAGATTATACTTAGAGGATAGAAAAAATGCGAAGAATAAGACATTGCAAGGATAAGCTGCAGAAGAAAGGAGATGTAAAAAGGACGTTTTTAAATTTCTTTTTTAGTATGGATTTCCATCAGGGGTGCAGTGTTGGCTTAAATAAAGAAAAGAGTAAACCTTATCATTGTAAAATAAAAAGTCCCGTCCAGCTAGTGATCGCCACATGGCTTAAGTGCAAAACTCAAGAGATGCAATTGAAACAAATTTTATGCAATAGTGCATGTGGTTTTTCACTCTAAATCATTGACTATTTTCACCTCCTAGATATATTTCATTGGGTATAGAAAAGTGGGAGACTATTTGTATGGTGTGGAATTTGGGGCTTGGAGATATGGATCCGTTCACATATTGGACAAGTGGTAAGTATCATTCTGATTAGAGCCTAAATACTAGATAGGTGTTTTCTTGTAAATATCGATGATAACTATAATATCAGGATCGCTCGAAACATCACCCAAAAAACATATGTCAATCGAGTGAAGAAGGATTGTGTGACCAGTTACTTTCACATGAATTCATTATCGACTCTCTTCCTGAGGTTTGATTGTATCATCGCGCCAAAAGGTAGCTTACAGCGGTCTCCAATTATGACAAAAATCTACCTCGAGTCCAGAGCCAATCTTAGACACATGACATTATTCAAGTGCTATTTAAGGTAATCTTTTCCCTAGGTATAGAGTGGACTTTCGATATTAGTATCTATAAGTTTTTGCCATAAATAAATCCTTGCATGGGAAAAGAACATATATGATTCTTTCACTCGTGACAATATATCTCGAGTAAGTGTTGAATATAAAGATCTTCTTGTTTTCACTCTAGTTCTTGCATTTTAATAGTAAAATCTCTTTGCTTAATAAACTATATTTGTTTCTTTTATTTTCATCTCTTGATTTTGCCGAAAAAGAAAAAAAGGTTTTGATCGAATCTAACTTGCCTTTAACCTCTTTTTTCACAAATCTAACTTCGATTATACCCACTCAATGTTTCCGCAAATAATTTTAATTTGTTTGTCAGTTTTTGATATGACACAGAATTTGAGAAAGCAAAAAAAGTTTTAAATCTTATGGTCCTAAACTAAAGATATATAGAATGTACCAAATATTATTTAATCTTATGGTTTTAAACATGTCATGTTGAAAATTAAAATTAAATACTCCTTTCGTTCGGATTTACTTGTTATATTTTTTGACTTGACACATCTATTAAGAAAACAATGATTGATATAGTGACTTTACCATATTATCCCTATTAATTGATGTTCAGTAATAAGTATTGAAAAATGATTTGAAGAATAAGATATTAATGCTAAGGATTAAGAGTGGCCGCCGGACCGGTACGTTCCGGTCCATTCCGATACCGATACCGGTTCGGAACGGTATGGAACGGTATGGAACGTACCGGTATCCGGTTCGAACCGGTTTAGCGGTTTCATTCCGGGAAACCAGTACCGGTCCATTTCGGTACCGGTTCGGTCCAGTCCGGTCCGGAATCTAATGGAAACTAGCAGTTGAGGACCGTTGCCAACGGCTAGTGGGCCCCCCAAACGGCTATATTGACCCCCCCAAGCCCCCAGCACCCCCAGGCCCCCCCAACCCCCCTGCAAAATCCTATAAATACCCCTTTCCCATTCAAATTTTATTCACAATTTTAATTTTTCAACTCTCATCCTCTCTCAATTTTCTACTCTCAAGTCTCAATATCTATAAATTCTATAATTATTATTATTATTTTGCAATTGAAGTATAATTTGGTGACTTTTGGAGGAGCAATCTTTTTCAAGTTTCAAATTTCGGTTATAATCGTCTGCTTTTACGGCAGGCGTTTGGTACATTCGTTCCACTCTCTAGTCTTTTAATTTATTTTTCGTATTTATTAGTTGTGTTTTGTTTGTTTTAATTTGCTACTTTCATATTTTATTTCATTATATTATGGATTCCTCTCAAAAAAATTCTGGTAAAAAAAGTATTGCACAAAAAACAAAAGATTTTATGAAATTTGGTAAAAAAAAAAATCAAGGTTCTTCTCACTTGCCTCAAATTAGATTTAATACGGATGATTTTACGCATGTTAATGAAACTGATTTTGCTCATCCCTCTATCATAGAAATTAATAGCAATACCCATATTCCCCATGAAGCTTTAGAAAGATTGTATAATGATTTTGAAGATGAATTAGATGAAGAAGTAGAATTACATGTGGATGATGGTTTAGATGATACACCAACTAGTCCCACTCCCGCCGCCGCTAGTGTCGAAGCTCCAACTTAGGATAATCCTCAGGCTGGAGCTAGTCGTCCCCCTATTTGTCCGGTTAGGGGTAAGACCAAGACACAACGTGCTTTAAAATCAGCTCTGTGGAAATTTTGTTATTTGAATGATGAAAAAACCGTTACTACGTGTGGTATTTGTAAACAACAGTGGAAATATGTATCTGGCAGGTCTGGAGGTTCTACTGGGGGGTTAAAAACCCATTTGATTAAGAAACATCCGAGAGAATGGAATGTATTTATGGCTTCCCGTCAAACTACCGGTTCTGGCACTGGACCCTCTGTTGCCGGGTCAAACATGTTTCAAACTGAACTAAGCCCTTCAAACCCGACTAGTCCTGTTACACAACGACCCTATAATAGGGATCGTGATCGTGAAAATTTTGCAAAAATGATTGCTGTCTGTGGTTTGCCTTTTAATTTTGGAGAAAATGAAGGTTTTATAACATATATTCGGGATACATATAATCCCAGTTTTGAAGATTTTTCAAGAAGTATGGTAAAAAGAGATATTTTTGAATTTCAAGAAAAATATATGCAATTTCTTCGTAGCTATTTTTACATGATGGATTGTAGGGATGTTATTACCACTGATATGGATCATAGTCCTAACGGTAACGATTATTTAACTGTTACTGCATATTGAGTTGATTATAATTGGAATTTACAAAAAAGAATTATGGCTTATAAAATTTGTGAACATAAAAAGACCGGTGTTTATATTGCTTCTACTGTAGGTCAAATTTTAGAATTTTATTATCTTTCTGATAAAGTGATTAGCATTACTTTAGATAATGCTTCTGCTAATTTAAATGTTATTTCTCATCTACAAACTAGAATTTGTCCAATTAGTGCATATGCTTTTCATGTTAAATGTGCTACACATATATTAAATTTAGTTGTGAAGGATGGTATTCAATTATTTGATAATACTTGTGATAAAGTTGAAAATGCTGTGTTTTGGATTTTTCATATGCATAATAGTAGTAAAATTAGACAATATAAAGAATTTTGTCGATCGTGTCAACTTCCGTATAAAAAAATTCCAAAACAAGTTAAAACTAGATGAATTCTTTTTATGAAATGATTGAAGATGCTTATAAATATAGACAACCTATTACTATGATGTTTAATTCTCATAACGCTTATCCTAGTCATCAACTCAATGAAAATGATTGAGATCAAATAGAAGCACTTAAAGGTTTTTTGAAATCATTTTATGATGCTACAAAAGTTTTTTCTGGATCGTATTATCCCACTATTTTTGAAATTTTAATACATATATGGTCTATTTCATCCCTTTTTGCAGAGTATAAAAATAATGAATTTTTTAAGAATGCTATTGTAGCTATGGTTGAAAAATTTAAAAAATATTTTTTTCCTATCCCCCAAATTTATTTAATTGCAATTCTTTTTAACCCGGAATATAAAGAACATAGTGCAAAAGCTTTGGTTAGAGGAATTTATCATAATTTAAATATTCAACTGTATGAAAGTCCCGATTTGATAACTTGTCAAAACAGCATTCACACTTGTGCTAAGGAATTGTATGACAAATATTGCACATTCGATAATGTTGAAGTTCCTCAAACTTCTATGTCTCGACTAGATGCCCATGGTAGAGCACAATCATCACTTGGTCTTCATTCTTCTCATAAATATGAATTTGTTAAATATCTTGACCAGGGTTCTGACACTATTACAAATCAAGAAGGCGTACCACAACTATTGAATTGGTGGAGGGCTCGTGAGCGTCAATATCCAAAACTTAGCAATATGGTGAAGGACGTGCTAGCTATTCAAGGATCATCCGTAGCTTCGGAGCAAGCTTTCAGTGCGGCAAGATTTCAAATCGGCGATCATAGATATTCATTAGCAGAAGACAGTTTGAAGGTATCGGTGACTTTTAGAGATTGGATCAACGCCGAACGAAGAAATAAAAGAGTTCCAAAGTTAACTAAATTACAAGAAGATTACTTAGATGCAGTCATTGGATGTAATAGTGACGATGGCATTGAAATTGAAGATCGTCAACAAGTTTTACCAAGACCGGAGGTTATTGCTCAAAATTTACAAGAGTTAGAACAAAACTTTATAGGATTATACAACTATTAGCTTACATTCGAGGCTTAGTTGAAACAGAACCCTTCCTAGAAGGTGGCTGCGTAAATTAGACGCTCTCTACTAATAGTTGTAAATTGTAATACAAATTTGAAATTTTGAATAAATTGTATTGATTTTTAATTTTATCATACTTTTACTTAATGCATTTCCTTTTTGTTTAGTTTGAGTGTTTAAATTAGCAACTTATAAACTTATATAACTCATAAATTGAAAAACTTAGAAAAAAACTTTAACAAAGTTATATACTTTTATATAAACTTTAAAATTCAAATATATAAACTTCAAAATATATAAACTTAAAAACTTATAACTTATAAATTTAAAAACTTAGAAAAAAAACATATTTAAACTTAATTCAAAATATTTAAAAACCAAATTTAAACTTAAAATACATAATACAAAATATAACTTTTATTCTTTAACAAAAAAGTAAAAAATAATTTATTTATTCAAAATATAAAAAATTATTTTTAAAAAAAATTAATATTAAAATTGCCCGTACCGGTTATTCCATTCCGTTCCATTCCGGTAGTATACCGGTTACTATCGGAACGGAATGGAACCGCGGTTTCATATCGGTTATTCCGGTCTGGTTCATACCGATACCGGTCTATTCCGGTCCGGCCATTCCATTCCGGCAGAATGTCCAGTCTTACTAAGGATAAAACATGATTTTTTTTTTGTCTTTTCTTGATTTGTCAAAAATGACAAGTAAAAATGAAAATCATATTAGAAAAATAGTAACAAGTAAATTCAAACGGATGAAGTAATTGCCAAAAAAGAAAAACACATTCTTTTCGAAATAAGCCCCCAAAAAATAAAAATAAGACAAATAAAACGAGAAAAATATTTGTTTTACTTGTTCAATGGATAGCGTACAATTTTTTTTACCCCTAATAAATTAGTTACCTTAATAATTGCAAGTTTCCAACAATGTGAATATTAAATCCTAATCCTAATTTATATTTATATTCAAAATAAAATACCAAAACAAACTCATTACCAAGAGTCTAATCAAAGTGAACTCAACAATTTCAACCAATGAGAACAAAGTATTGTGACTTCTCAATCCGGCACTCATTCCAAAGTAAAATCTCAGCCGTCCAATCCCCTTAAGAAAACACAGTTTAACACATTTATTAACCGTAGATATTGGATTAAAAAAGCACAAAGATAATCATTCTGAACCGTCAGATATATATATATACAATTCGATAAACGATCCCCATAACCCTATATATAATCTTTAACCTGCAAATTCTTCAGAGTTTTTTTTATTCACAAAGCAAAACCAACACAGAGAGAAGAGAAGAAGAAAGAAAAAAGTTTTTTGTAAAAGGTGAGTCCATATTTTTTTTTTTAAAAAATTATTTATAAAATTTTGAATTTGATTTGTGTTTTGATATATGAAGATCTTGATCTTGATCTAGATCGATTATGTGTTTGATTTTTCTTTTTGTTGTTTGAAATTTTATGGCTAGGGTTTTTGATTATTTCTTGAACTAGTCATTGGGATTCTTCTGTAGTAGTAGAAGTAGAATTCTTTACTATTGGAATCATAGATTTTGTACATTTATCTTCGAATATCTGTTTCGCCGTGAAGTTTGATTAGATTTTGAAAATTTATCTGCAAATATCTGTTTTCACCGTGAAATTTTAATCATATTTCTTCAAATATTATTTTCAAATGACCAATTTTTTTTTAAATCACAAAATTTTAATTATTTTTTTTCAAAATAAAATACATGTTCTTTTAAATTTCAAAATTCATAAGTTCAAAAACCTAAATTTTCGAGTTTCAAGTTTCAATTTTAAAATCTATGTCCAAATGGGAGCTTATTAAATGTATGTGGCATAAAACTGGGGTTTTTTGCGGAATGTTTGATTTATTGAATAATTAAAATTTTCAATTATTTTAATTAGTTCGGTGTTTGTTGTGCGATTATAGGGTTTTAGAAAAAAATCGTTCGTTGCTAAAATGGAATGTTAGTGTTGGAGTTGATACATTATTTTGATGCATAAATAATTGAATATTTAGGGATTTCTTGTTGTTTTTGAACATGTTTTGGAAACAGCCTCTCGATCTCACCTTAGAGGTAGTGGTACAGACTACGCACACACTTAACCCTCCCCAAACCCCACTTTGTGGGAAAATAATATTTTTTTTTTTTTTTTTTTTTTTGTTTGTTGTTGTTGTTGTTGTTTTTGGACATATTTGAAAAGAATAATTATCAAAGAAAAAATCAGTATGTATGCTCCGAATAGATATTGTAATGAAGCAATCTTTGGTTATTCAAATTTGTATCCTGGTTAATGTTCAAGCTTTGAACGGTTGTGCATTTGCTTCCCTCTTTGTATTTAGCGTAAAGTTGGCATCTTTCATTAGGTTTTTTTCTTAATTTTGTGAAATTTTGGGTATGCTTCTTGTGGGATTACACTGGTTATGTTGTTGTGGGATGCTTCTGGTATAATTGCAAAATTGAAAACCAATTGTGGGATGTGGTTTTGCAGATGGCTCGTACCAAGCAAACTGCTCGTAAGTCTACAGGAGGAAAGGCTCCTAGGAAGCAACTCGCCACAAAGGTCTCTTTTGCTTTTAGTTTTGTCTTGGTTTTCTACTAAAGTATGTTTGTATGTTTTAGTTCTTAACTTTAACTTTGCCTTGTATATGTTTGTTAGGCTGCACGTAAGTCTGCTCCTACCACTGGTGGTGTGAAGAAGCCACACAGATACCGTCCTGGTACTGTTGCTCTTCGGTAAGTATAAAATGATGTCTGGTAATTCAATATATTGCGTATGTTCCCTCTTGTCTGTAAAGTAAATCATGCTTGAACTTACAATTGTATGCATGTTAATGAATGGGATTTTGCATTATGTAGTGAAATCCGTAAGTACCAAAAGAGTACTGAGCTCTTGATCAGGAAGCTTCCATTCCAGAGGCTGGTTCGTGAAATTGCCCAGGACTTCAAGGTACATTTCGTGGATTGTTTGTTCTTTTACGGTTCTGAATTGATACTGTTATGGTGAGGATGATGTAGGTGATCTGATTGATTCTTATTTGTGCATTTCTTTGGTTTCAGACTGATTTGCGTTTCCAGAGTCATGCTGTGCTTGCTCTGCAAGAGGCTGCTGAGGCCTACTTGGTGGGTCTCTTTGAGGACACTAACCTGTGTGCTATTCATGCCAAGCGTGTGACAATCATGCCCAAGGACATTCAGCTTGCCAGGCGAATCAGGGGCGAACGTGCTTAGTTTGATAACTGAAGTAGTAGTGTGTTGGTCTCGTATTTTACTCTTTTTCTTGTTAGTCAAAGACAATTAAGGAAGTTAGTAGTAGTAGGGCAATGTGCTAAGTTTGTTTTGGTAGCTGTGGAAGTGTGCTGTAATTTTGTTGCTGTTTTGTTTTGGGCAGGGGAAAGACATGGTATATTTTGTTTGGATCTCTATAATGTTTTGTTGTCACACCTCTGGTGTTGAACAATGTTAAGTGTTTTCATCTAATGGCTAGTCCCAAGTTATTGTTGTGGATATAAAATGATTATGAATCCTCATAAAATTAATATGAAGTTGTGAGTGGTGGATGGCTTGGAGTTTGGCATGCAAAGTATGTACTAAGGTTATTAAGGTTTCTGATGCCTCTTTTGGGGGTGCGTGGGTGGGTGGGTGGGGATTAGAGTTTGCATCGCATCAAATTTTAGTCTGGTTAGAAGCTAGGATGTGCAGAAGGAAGTGGTTCCTGCATTTAGCATCTGTACAGCTCTTCAATTATGTCTCCTCTACTTTTTGTCTCCCCATCTTCATCAGATAAACGCCAGTCCCGCCACTTAGCAATATTAGAGTGCTTAATTCTCTTCTTCCTGATCACAATACAATTTTGGTTACCGCTGTCAATTTTGTAAACTATTGTATTTTAGAATTAAAAAAAAAAAGAAATTGCAACTATTGTATCTTCAAAGTTGAAGAGTTGGTTTTGTGGTCTTTATCATTTTTCCTCCGAAGTTAAAAGAATGTTACCTCAAAGTATCGAACGAACTAGTGAATTGTTAGCTAAATGAAGGAAATTTAGACCGTCTGCAGGTTCTTTGATAGATTAACTCTTTAAGATGTTAAATCAGTTCCCTCATTCGAAAAGCAATAAAATCAAATTTAAGCATGGTTGCTGCAAGATGGGATTCAGGTGTTTTCTTAGCCACCAGACTGAAACCATTGGAAATTTACGTCAAAGGTTATTTCCTATCACATAAACTTACAACTACAAGAAAACGAAAATGATTCTGCACATTGAGAACGTAGTTAATTTGCCAAATGTCTCGTATGCACAATGCAATGAAACATTAGGCTCATATCCATTTTGCCCCCCAAAGAAAAGGGGAATGATTCAGAGAAAATGGACATTTTAGTGAACTCATAGATCTCTTCTAGAATGTCAGCAAAAATTTACTACTACTTTTTCTGTTAAGTCTCAAATCTGTCATTAGATTTCCTAACAAACACCCGTCAACTTCGGACTTTGTCACAATCAGAATGTTCCGTCTCACACAAAATGTTTATCCACACCTTTTGGCCTCAATGCTTCTGACTCATTTTTATTGGCTGTCAATGTTTTTCCTAGTGTCATGTGTGTGTATAATTTAGATTTATCTTTGAAGTTCAGAGGTTTTCTCGGATACAGTTTGTTGGTCCTATCCTTTAAGGTTTCATGGGTTTATCTGATGTCCTTTTTTCTTGGATGTGGAGTTTGCATTAAAATAAAGATTCAATCCTTAGTAAATTCTGAAAGATTTATACATCCCTTAATTAGAACCATTTCTGCTTCATTTTCTTGAAATAAAGCCCTGAAATATTGATCATATATCCAAGGTATAAAACCTTTTTCTTCCATCCTTCATATTCTTCTATTCAATTTTTATCTCGGGGATTATAAAATTGATTCTTGCGTCGAGGGTCTATCGGAAACCATCTCTCTACCTCTACGGTAGGGGTAGGTTTGTGTACACTCTATTCTCCTCAGACGCTACGTTGTGAGGCTACACTAGGTATGTTGTTGTTGGATTATAAAATTTGAATCTTGATTTTGATTTTTCTCTTTTGGAAAGTGATTTTTTTGGTTTAATAAGGATAATGGTTTTTTTCTAAAAATTTGCAACTTCTCATCATTTTTTATTGTTTTTTCTTGTAGAATTGATCACTAGATGCAAAAAGCAAATGGGAAAATTTGAGGAGGAGGTTAAGCAAATGAAACAGGTAGTTCATGAGGGCAATATGAAGGTAAGTGAGGGATTAAAAGAATTGCATTCTAATACTCGAGAAGAATTGAAGATTAAAGATAAGAATATTGTTTCTTTGAAGTTAACAGAGAAAGATGATAGTTCAAGGAAATTGAAAGAGGAATTGCGTAGTGCAAAAGAGAATGAGGCTCATGCAATGGATTTATTATCCAATTTCAGGAAAAGGGTTCATGAACTAGAAACTGAAGTAGCGAATAGACGATTATCGGAGTCCAAAATATTTGATTCATTGGTCTCACAGACAAGGGAATTTGAGCAAACTAACATTGAACTTGAAGAATCCAAAATTGAGATATCTTTACTTCATGAAGAGATTGAATCACTAGTGGCTTCGTTTGAGCAAAATAGCAGGCGTTGTGATGGTTCTTGCAATGGGAAGATTGCTTTGGAGAAGGAACTAGGATACCTCAGGTTTCAACTTGGATTGGCGAAGGCGAATTTAGCTCAGAGCCAAGAAAGAGAGAAGTTTGCTTCATCAAAGGCCAAGGCATTGAGTGATGAAATGCACTTGGTTAGAAATGAGCTTAAATTAGCAAATGATGCAGAAGAAAAGAGCCAAAAGGCCTTGGATGACTTAGCATTAGCATTTAAAGAAGTTGTTGCTGAAGCATATAAGGCCAAGGAGAAACTTAATGCTTCTCAATTAGAATTAGAACAAGTAAAAGATGAGGCAGGACAATTGAAACATATGGTCAGAAACGCCGAGGCTAGGTATCAAAAGCTTTTGGATGAGGCGAAAAAGGAAACTGAACTACATAAAGAAACAGCAGACAGATTAAGAATGGAGTTTGATGAGTCAAGTTTGGCTGAAAAAGAGGCGAGGCTTATCACTTGTATAAAGAAAGCCGAAGAAGAAAAAGCGGTAGCTCAGGATGAGGCTACTACACTCGGGGAGTCTCTAAAAGCAGCTGAGCGTATGACTAGAGCAGCAAAGAAAGAAATTTACAAATTGAGGGGCATATTGAAGCAGACTATAAATGAAGCGAACACTGCAAAAGCTGTTGCTGGCATAGCTAGAGTTGAAAACATTCAGCTCAAAGATTCCAAAGCTGAAAAGGAGGAATCAATTCGTCTTCTTACTCAAGAGAGTGAACGACTTAGGATTAATGGAGTTGCAGCTCAAGAAAATGTCAAGGCGTTAAAACGGTTGCTCTCTTTGTCATCACTTATAAACGAGGATAAGAAGCAAGAAGAGGAACATTATGTGGATCCCCGAATCAAGAAAACTTCCAGCCTCAATATTATTGTGAATTTGCAACAAGAACAAGAAAATTTAGAAGCGAAAATGAAAATCCAAGATGAGAATCCTGACAAGGCTAAGGAACTTAAGGACTCAATATTTCATATAAATGAATCACCAAAATCAGAGCTCCACACACCAAAACAGGTATCTCATCATCGGATAGCATCCTCATCTGCCTTCTCAGGTGATGGAGGAGCAGTAAAAACGGAAGATGTGTGCATGAAAACCGAGGATAAGGAGCAAGAAGAGGAACGATCTGAGGATCTCCAAGTCGAGAAAACTTCCACCCTCAATCATAGTGAGCTCAAGCTGCAACAAGAACAAGAAGATTTGAAAGCAAAAATCCAAGATGAGGATCCTGAAAAGGCCGAGGCACTTAAGGGCTCAACATCTGATAATGGATCACCAAAATCAGAGGAAGAGCCCCATACACCAAACCAGGTTCCTCGTCATCGGGGAGCATCCTCATCTTCTTCCTCTGATAATGATAGAAGTCCTAGTAGGAAGAAAAAAACGTTGTTTCGAAGAGTTGGTGATCTCATAAGGATGAAAAGTTTTAACAAGAGGGAGCCATCCAACTGAATAGGCCCTTGTTTTGTAGATACAACTTGTAATTGTACAGTTATTTTCAGCATTTGAAGTTTTCATTTTAGTACACAATGCTTCATTTGTCAGAGAACACAAGAAGTTACAGTCTAACAACTGTGTTTATCTCAATCAAATTAAGACAATTTATTTGATTTTGTTTGGGAATCATAAAGTCATATACTTGAAAACCACGTAAAAATCAATATAGTAAAAATAATAACAAAGTATTTTAATGAATTTTATCAAAGTAAAGACAGTTTAACTCCCTAACTAATAAGATATCAAGTGACTTGGGATAACTCTTTCTTAGTTAGGACAAATGTTTGTTGCTTTGGGCTTTGAGGGCTCTCAACCACAATAATAGTTTAATTTAGGGATTAATTTATCACCCAAGGTACATGCATTAGCATAACGTACTCCTCTCGTCCCGCAATTTAAAACCACTCATGAGAATAGAATGGGTGATTGTGGGGAATTTTTAAGTAGACCCAACCAATGCTGGATCAAGATTTGAATTTTATATGTTTTAATTTTAAGATAGCAAAATCAATGTCAATAAACTTTTTAACTACAGTTAAATCTCTCTATAGTGATAACGTTTGTTTAAAAAATTCATGGCTATTACAGAGAGGTGAGGTTATACATGTATAATGACATTTGATATTTAAATCTCCTTTAGTTGTTATAAATAACAATATAAAAAAAAAATACTTCTTTGTACTTTTTACGTTACTAGTTTAAGGGAACGTGCGTTGCACGTTTATCCCGAAATACATAATAAAATTTTATATTATAAATGATAAATTTTGAATGATACATACATTATTGGATTTTCTCTGTGCTATAAAATAAAATTCAAAACATACAAAAAAATAACCACTCGTAAGTTGAGTTAATTAAAAAATCTTGCAAACTTAGCTAATTCTCTGGTGTAATTAAGTGAATTGGGTAGAAAACCCTTGGGTTTCGGTTAAAGATTGCTAATTTACTCTTGCATGTTGATAATTCACTAGTGTAGCCATGAAATTGATAGGATTAAGGTGGAATGATGGTAGAAAACCCTAGAAGGGGGGGGGGGGGATGATCGAGAATTTGACTTTAGGTTTTCGAGATTAGCATTTTTATTCATGTTAGAAGAGCGTATGATGGTCATGAAGAAGTTGTTGGAGGAGAAGGAGAAAAGCTTGGAAACTAAGGTTGCAGAATTGATATGATTTGTGCAGAGAAAAAAGAGAGAAGAGGGCGGGGGAGCTTATGCTCGAGTGCAACTAATCTTTAAGGAGGTAATCGTACTCTTTTCTATTGTTTATTGTTGTTAGAAAGAACAGTGACTTAACTTCCATCAATCTACGGTTAATTTGTTGTTTTGTCTTATTTTGTTCTTGAGCAGTAATAAATCAATGGAATTATAATTATTTTTTATAAAATATTTTAAAAAATATACTCTTTAAATTTAAATTAAATATATATTTAGAGTCGTTCATTATTGTTCCATCTCATGTTAATCAATAAAACTGTATATAAGAAGAATAAAATTATTATAAAGTAGCATTTAAAATTATTTTGATAGTGTAAAGTTATTTGAACCTTCAATGAACATGACTATAAAAAATGGAAAAGAAATCCAATTGTTTACAAGCATGAAGATAAAATTTTGTATTCGTTTTAAGATCCGAATAGCACTCGACCTAGGTCACGAGCCCGACACTCGATTTGGGTACCGACCCAGGACCCCGAGCCCGACACTGACCCGAATTGCAGTCCCGACCCCAACTCCTGACTAGCGATCTGACCCTGACTCCTGACTTGGGACCCAACCCCGACTCCCGACACCCGTACGCGCGTTGTGCGTGAGCCCTATTTAGAACAATTAAATTCAAGATTCAAAATTAATTCGAAGTCTATATAAATTCATAAAATATAAAATCAATTTATTTTAAATCCATATCACGTTGGAATAGTAGTACATAATTTTCAAGTTTGCTCTTCAAACTGACCTATCGCTCTCCTCTATGAAAAGTAGGTCTGATCAGACTTCAATTCGCTAAGCTATTCTTCAACAGTACGTGGGCGGAGCAAAATCACTTCGGAACATGCTAAGCGCACTCTCTCTCTCTCTCTCTCTCTCGATCATTCTCCTCTCCTAAATTTGTTTCTTTCTCCTAGCATTTATAGCATTCCGACGTGAATATCATGCATCTTTGAATAACTATCAGTAATCATTGCATACACAACATTTACATGAAATTACACCTTCAAAACTCCAAATTTTGAAACTCAAAAGAAGCCCAAAAAATTGATCTTGCTTGAATTTTAAACGACTAACATCACCAATTTTAGTTGAAAAAGGTGATCATTAAAGAATAAAATCATTATTTTAGAGCAAGAAGACATGCTTATTTATTTCAGAGGATTACCTAAAATTAAAAAGAATCTAAAACTTACCTAAAGTACCAATTGTTGATTATGTATAATTCATATATAATCTTTAAAGCTATCAACTAAAAAAAATAAAGAAAGACAAAAAGGGTGATAGGCTTATTTTTCGTTATAGGGAGACCAGCAAGTAGATCTGAATCTTTTTGATGGAGTTCACTCCATTCACGTAGATCCTTGTGTTCTCAGCAGCACATACTTTTGTGATTGGATAATTAAATTCTTCAATATTTGGCTGCAAGCAAAATTGCAATTCTTCATCAATTTTCTATATAAAACAATAATGATGCCAAGGCAGGGATAACCCATCACTTCGCAAAAGCCAGCTCAGTAGCATTTAATCCCACATCTGATGTCTGAGAAGGGTAAACGTATACCTGAGAGGTAAATAATAAAATGGCAAAAACACAACCAATGAAGTAACATATTATAATAGAAAACGAACTAAAAAAAAATACTAGGCAATTTCTATATATACATATTAGAGAAAATTTTCTATGTAAATACATATATAATCAAAGAGGTTAACTTTATGGAAGACACGTGATTTTTTATTTTTTTTTATAGAATTTTGAATGCTCTCCAAGAGTTAATATCCAACTAAATACCACGTTCTTGTATTTAAACGCCAAATACTACGTTCTTGTATTTAAACTCAAGTACCAAAATCATTGTTGAATTCAATAGGGAGAATTGTTGTAGAAAAAAAAAAGGATTCTCAATTTATAGAAGTCCAAAATCCTTTTCTCCAAGAAAAGAATTACCTAAATATGGAAGATTATAAACTAACCATACGTAAGATTGTTTCATATTAGGAGTTTAGTTATGAGTCCTAAATATTAGGAGTTTAGTATATTGTTTAATTAAGGAAATATTTAATAACCAATATTTTTTGTTGATTTTAAATTTTTATATTAGAAAAATAGTAAAAAGAAGATTTTATCTAAAACGGAGTCTTTTATGCAGAACAGAAAATTCAAACAATATTTTTAAAGTCCTTTACACTTTTAATAGATTAGAGATAGAGATTAGAGATTAGAGATAAGCGAAAATAAAATACTTCTTCAATTTAAAATCTCAACTTATTTTCATATTTCATATTGAAAGGAATAATACATTACTAAAAAATTTAAGTAGCAGAATATTTTTGTGCTTTTTTCGTGCTAACTTGACAGACATATCAGCATAAAAGGAGCACAAAAATACAAAAAAATGAGTTTAGGGGTAATAGAACCCCATAAAATTTAGATGTGTCATAGCAATTTCGAATATAGTTTAGGGTCCTTGTGGCTTATGTCATACAAATACAAAATTTAAACTAATGCTATTGAGTTTGATTAACCCGGCTTCTGGCTCCACTCAATGGATCCAACTTTCGAGAGAGGAGATCCGAAATAGGTCAGTGATTTCTCCTCGTTCTTTTTCTGTTCTGACATTTTGAAATGTGGTCAGATTAGTTTTCTTTGTTTACGTTACCATGAAAATAGAGAGTACATTTCTCAAATGATTGCTCAATTAATAGTTATTGTTAGAAAAGTCATGTTATTCCAATTTTTTTTCAACAAGAAAAGTGACTTTCCGATATAGTAATAACTATTACTTGAGCGACCAGGTGATAAATCAACCTTGATAAAAATAGATGTCCAGTATGCACCTAAGGGTGTAACCTAGTGGTCGTGATTGAGAATCATGAGTTCTAAGGTTCAAATTCTAGTCATGCTGGTAGGAGGTGCGCATAAGCTGGCCCGGACACCATCATTATCAAAATAAGAAAAAATAGACGTCCAGTATGCCTTTGTTGATCTTTGAATTTAAGTAGTCATCATTTCCGGGGAAAGCTATCATAGTGATTCCACTAGATTGGTGCTAGTCAATTCTGTTATAAACCAGGCGTTAATCAATTCTGTTATAATCAATATCCGGGCCAGCTTTCGCACATCTCAACTGATTTCATAGGATACCTGCCGCCTTCCGGCAGCAATAAGTACCAAGTAACTTTGTCCACCAAGGCTAGAGCCGATGGGAGGAAATCGCCGTGTTTTTTTCCCTGCTGGAATTTAAACTTCAGACGTGATGGTTCTCGACCCACTTCATTTACCATTAGCCCACACCCTTGGGTGCTCATCGGAGCTATGCTTTGAGTTTGGATTTGTAAAAAATGTAATAATAGTAGTATTACTGATCTACTGTATATGTTTGGATGTAGAAAAAAGTTTGTTTAGGGAATCATGTTCTTGAAGCCATTATTCTCTAGTGTTTCGTGTCTTGGAGATCCTTAAAAACATCCTGTTTCTGGATATTAGAAGATCAAGTTTGAAGTTCGCTTTCATTTGAACATGTTCATGAAGTAGTAACTATATGTTTGTTACATTTTCTGCAAATGGCACCGAACATCAAAATGTGCAATTGCAAATCGAGTGATCAACTTGTTGATCCTTTGGGTCACTGATTTAAGTATTGTACATTTGGATTGAATCTAAGAAGGAAATCAACTCTACCTCATTAATATTTATGGAAGACAAAAAGAAAGAAAATAGTAGACTTTACCGTCACATAGTTGGTTGTTTCTGTTATATATTTTATCATGAGCCAAAACGTTCTGTTGGACATAAGTTTCATTTTTATTTTTTGATAATTGTGGTGTCCGGGCCAGAATGCTAGCTTATGTGCACCTCGACTAATCCAGAGGGACCTGCTACCTCCCACCAACACAGGCACCAGGTAACTCTATTCACCAATGCTTGGACAGATTGGAAGAATTTACCTAGTGTTTTCGTCTCCACCAGGATTTTAACCTGAGACTTCATGGCTCTAAAAACCCACTTCATTGATCATTTTGCTACACCCTTGGGTGCTTACTTACCTTTTTTTTTTGTTGCATGCTACATGTCAACTTCTATTAATGAATGTCAAACTTTGCCAGGAAACTAGGAGCGAACACAATGGGACTTCTTAGCATTATTCGAAAGATCAAGCGAAAAGAAAAGGAAATGCGCATCCTTATGGTGTAAGTCTAAAAGCTAACACTCTAACATGTGGTATCTGGGATTTTTGTATACATAGTGTATTTATTGTTACTATTTGGTTCTGTTTATTCTATAGGGGTCTTGACAACTCAGGAAAGACAACAATAGTTTTAAAAATAAATGGGGAAGACACGAGTGTAATCAGTCCGACTCTTGGCTTCAACATCAAAACCATCACGTATCAGAAGTATGATTTCTCTGTTTCCTTTTCTCTGTTTTATTTCTCAGATTTGCATGCCAGTGTACTGCTTCAATAATGTGTTCGTTCTTGTTTATTGTTGTTACTCCGTTAACTCTAACCTGCATGTCCAAGATGTACTTTGTCAGGCAATGTTCACGTGGTTGGATGAATATTTAGGTTATTTTATTCCATAAGCTTAAGATACTCTTAGTTGAGATTTTGACCTTTTGAATTATCTTCTAAGGCCTTGGTTTATGTTATCAATCAATCGACTATGTTTTAATCTCAAATCAGATGGGATCAACTATATGAATCCTTTGTGTATCATTTGTTAGCCTGTTTTTACGCTGCCATCAACCTGCATCTACCACACCCTCCTTTTTTTATTCAGCTTTGCTGGCGATGTTTTGCATAATAGGTGAAGTTCTTGGTTATATGCTGCCAGACATAAAGCTTCTGGGCTTCATCAGTGAAGTCCAAACAAATAGGTTGGATGAACTTTGGTGAACTAGACATTTATGTCAACTTGTATCACTTAAAAATTACTATCAGATGTGTTTAGATCATTTTAGTAGCTTAAATTCCCTGTGACTGATCCTTGTTAGAAATTAGATTATTTTTTTTTGAAACTCACAACAGTTGATGTCAAGTTAATCTGACATTCTTCAGGTATACCCTCAATATATGGGATGTCGGGGGGCAGAAAACAATACGGTCTTATTGGAGAAACTACTTTGAGCAAACTGATGGCTTGGTGTGGGTTGTGGACAGTTCTGATCTGAGAAGGCTAAATGACTGTAGATACGAGCTACATAATCTTCTGAAGGAGGAGGTATATTATCATATTGGTTTTGTTCTCTGTTGTTGAACCTCATCTACTCCCTGACGCGAAAAATCCAAAACTTACAGATTTTCAGGGTATTTACTAATCCAATTTCCCCTTGTTCTCTTCTACAAATCACTGTCATATGAGAGCATCTAGGGGGTGAGGGTCTTTCATAAGTTGTGCCAAGTAAAGGGTACAACTTATGTTCACAATAGTGGTGCCATTAGCATTTTACAATTAGTTACACTTCATATGTTCTGCTATCATGTTATTAATAGGATAAAACAATCCTTCTTGTTGGCTTATTGATTTTGTCGAATGTGTGCATTTCATACTTCCAAAAGTCTTCCTGTTGTGTCTGTAATAGCCGATGTGTCCCAAAAAAAGATTGTGTGAGGCCCAGTCACCTTTTCCGCAGATGAGATTAGGATAAAAGAGCTTTCTTCCATTAACATTTACTGAAGGTGCATAGCTTCTCTGAATGTCCTGTTGATTGACTACATAATCTTGGGAGAAGACTCATCCCAAAAGAGAGGTCTTCCTTTATGGTTATGAAATTACTTTGGTTGAAAAACAAGTCGATGACGCCATAAGTCAACTGGCAGGTGAGGCGAGAGTCCTTTACTGCACTCACCGGAGAGAGGGTGACATATCCTATACTTTAGTAAGATCTTATTCCATTCTTAGTAGTCAAAGTGTTAGCCTGCTAATTCAAGAAATAACTTGCACATGTGCGTTAGGACCTTTGATTTGTAACATCTCTTCTTTTATTAACCCCCTCCTTTCTTTAATCCACAGGCACAAAGGCCAAAATTCGATTATGATGGAAGTTGCTGAAAGATATCATTTTAGTTAGCTATTGGAAATGATTTTTACATGATATTATATGTTATGTGTCCTTTACAATTCTTTTTTCCTTGGCAGAGGCTATCAGGAGCATCATTATTGATTTTTGCAAATAAGCAGGACATACAAGGCTCTCTTTCTCCTGCTGAAATAGCCAAAGTAAGGATGCTTCTTATTACCTTAAACTGTGTTGAATGAACATCTAAGTGAAGTTCTTACACTTGGAACTAGTAAGGATGCTGTCTATGATACCCTTAACAAATATGTCGGGGGTTAAGCACGAGCTGTTCTTATCAATCTTGTAGCCAAGTAGGTTTGCATCGGTAGCAAAGGGGGACATGGAGTATCAGTACCGAGTTCATTTGAACCTATTACTCTCAACGCGGATCCTAAGTTTACGTGTAAAAATACCACAAAATTGCAATAAATAGTAGATATGAACCCATAACTTGAAAAAAATACAATGGGTTCAATGCTAAAAACCTTAAAACTTAAATCCTGAATCCATATTTGCTTGGTAATACGAGTTCAACACGTTCGGATATCTGAAGATCTAAGAACGAAAAACCGAAATACTTGAGAGATCAGAGAAGCTTCTTTCTGATGGTGGTTGAGAATGTATTACATAGTAGTTTTTCAAATTACTTCAGTTGACTAGTAACTTCTTTCTTTTTTACTTTTGTGTATGGCCAATTATTAAAGGTCGACATTCACAAAGGTCAAATAAATTCTTTGTTCTGATTCAGGTGCTTAATCTGGAGGCTATGGACAATAGCCGGCACTGGAGAATTGTGGGATGTAGTGCATACACTGGAGATGGGCTACTCGAAGGGTTCGATTGGTTGGTACAAGACGTTGCATCACGAATCTATATGCTTGATTAACTCAAGTTTACATTAAGATTTTGCCTTTTAAAACAGTTTTGGATGTACCATTTGGAATATTCGTGGATATAAATATGAAATATTCATGCAAGGAGCACTTTAACTAGTTTGGTTTCTGAACCCATTGAGATGAACCAAGACATTATTTTGATTTTGCTGGTCCTTGGGAATAACGTAATGACAGATAATTCAGAATTAGCATAGGTCTAATGCAGGAGACAAATCAATAGGAAATACTATTTGCTTCGTAAGAATAAGAACTTACTTCTATGAAATGAAAGAATTTCACAGAAATTGTCTTTGATCTTTTGCTCATCTGTACACTGCTCAAATAACCATTGTGAGGAAGATTATTTTAAAACCTTGCCCAATATGCCAAAGTCTTACGTTATCCACTTTTCTTGTTGGAAGATTGTACATGCTTCTTTTCTAAGACGGGGAACCTTTTCAAAGGGAGTGTTGCACGTTCACCCTCTTGGTGGGCTTACTCAATGCAAATCTGAATTAGTTGAGCAAGCGGATTTTGCAACATCATTAAACCGTAAAAAACACAAACTTCTTTTCTGCTTATATCTTAGACTATGGAAAGAACTTTAAGTCTGCATACTAGGCGTATTTTTGTTCTTGGTTTTGGCCTTAGTTTGAATTAGCAGTCAAATTAATAAATGGAATTTGACACAAGGAAGTAACATTCTAAAGGAGATCTCCCGAAGGAAAGAGTAATACTAGTTTATATGTTAAGACGATTTAAAATAAAAGCAGAGTTAAAAACATTTCATGATACTGTTATCTTTTTCTTGAAACCTCGACTTCATTTGTGCTCGGTAAATCTGTTTCTGTTTGAAGTAACGGGTCAGTACCCACTTAAGGAGGAAGTGCTTCTTACCAAGATTTTTTTCCACACCCAGGGTAAGAACCCGAGACCTACCACAACCCTTGGTGGTAAACTCATAAGATATCATTATGAGCAAAAGAAGTTGGACCCTCATTAGTCAGACTAGAAAGACCTTTTTTGTACACAAATTCAGCAATGGAAACCAACACAAATTACTGATGCAATCCTTCTCCAGTTTCCAAATTAATATACACAAAGTCAATGTGGAAAATGAAATAAATAGGAAGCCAAAGGGTAGGGTACAACGACACAAATCATCTACAAAGATTGGATGAGAAAAGGGACATCGTTAAGCTACAAATATGAAACCTTAGTACTTACATGCGTTTAGCTAGAACGCGTCAAGATGTTGGTACCTGGCATACTCGGACCATTTCTATTCCATTTCCCCCCTTACACACAACTGCACTCAGCACAATGAAATCATCTACAAGAAGCAAACTTGGACACACAGAGCTAACCTTTTAAATCTTATTACCTGCAATTTCACAAGTTGCTTTCTTCTGTCAAGTGTCAGGGCCATAAAATTCTTCAAATTCTCAAGTCATCAAAAGCAAATTGTATACTGGTCTAATAAAATTTTGTAACATCAATTGTTACCCTTTCATGAATTATGATAATATGTTTCACTAAATAAACAAACCACGTTCAACTGATAAGGGAGTTTGGGTGGACTCCTCCAGTAAAAACTTCAGAAGTCTGAGACATGTACGTGTCATGCTTAATTACATGAAGAAAATCATACATCCCAGAAAAATTCAACAAAACAGATCGATAACCAGAAAATCATACATTCCAGAATAATTCAACAGAACAGATCACCAGAAAATCATGCATGCCAGAACAATTCAACAGAATAGATCATCATAGAGAAGGTCATTCCCTAGTGCTTCATTCATAAACCAAAAAAAGTTAGTTCCTAAAACAAAAGGCAGACATTTGGCAGTTAGAACACCTTTTGGCTCTTGATTTCCCACTTCTGTACTACATCATTTTCCAATTCAGCACAGATTTGTGCAATAACTACTGACCTAATCAGATTGTACTATATCAACTTCACAGTTCAACCTCAGAGAGCAAAGTGTTTATATCAAAACTAGAAGTCAAAGACAGGTAGTAAACCTAATTACCAAATCAACGTGTTGCAGCATTCAGTCCCAGTAGCATGTTTCCCCCCTGATTGGGCAAGTAAATCACATTGGGAGTCTTAGCTAAGGTTGAAGCATTCTCCCTCGAAGCCTCAATCTTCCTAAGTTCAATTAAACCCATACCAGCAGCAGCAGTTGCATCAGAAATCAATTTAGCAGACTCACTTTCTCCTTCAGCCCTAATAATTGCAGCCCTCCGCTGTTGCTCAGCCTTCATCACTACAAACTTTGACCTTTCTGCCTCCTGCTGGGCAACCTGCTTCTGTTCCACAGCCCTAGAGAATTCAGTACCATATGATAAATGTGTTATAGCCACATCATCAAGCTCAATGTTGAAATCCTTTGCACGACGAATCAAACTCTCACGAACTAGTGCAGACACCTGTGGACGCTCAGTGAGAAGCTGATCCGCATTGAATTGTGCCACGACAGATTTGAGAACTTCATTGCCAATGGATGGAAGGACCTTCTCATCATACTGTAATAGTAAACTAAAACATTAATCTTATATGTTATACATAAATTCATATATACAATCAAATACTAAATACAGGAAAAATTAAATGCAGGATTATATACAAATACAGAAAACATAAGGAACCTCTCTGGCCATGAGTATTATTCACCTTTTTTTTTTTTGGAGAATTCTTTTCACTTCATTTGAAAATTAGCGTTTGGCCATCAACATCCCAAATACAACTTGAAGTTGTTATTCGGAATTTGGAGAACACCCAATACGCTGTTTTCACTTTTGCAATTTCAGTACATTCAATCAACCAAAAAAAAATTGTGAGAACTACAACCAAACACAGCTCCATCTTCAAATCCAATCTCAAACATTCCAAATAAAGTGAAAAAATATTTGATTTCTATGGCCAAAAGTGTACTTAACCTTATATGTTCTAAACAAGATTCCTACATACACTTGCATACGAACTACAAAAAAAGTACATAGCACTAGATACAAGACCTTTCTATGCAATAGTAAACATACAATATACAAGAATATGCATTAATGTTTACAAGAACAACATATTCCACAAGTGGAATCTGGGGAGAGAGTGTGTACACGGACCTTACCCCTAACAAGGTAGAGAGACCCTCAGCTCAAGTAAAAACAATACAAAGCAATTTGAAAGAAGAAACAACAAGAGTGAAGAAGTTAAGACAAAATGCTAAAGAAAGCATGACAACGCATACTACAACGGAACAGTTACTACCACAAAATAATACGTTGCTAGAAACAGTAAATAGTAACAGAAATGGAATAACAAAAAACTCCTAGAGTATTACTAGGACTACTAGTACGCAGCAATGTTAATATATAAAATATGCAAATTCATAACCTAGAGACCTAGGAATTTGAAAATATCTGGAAGACTAGAAACTTCTGGAACTTTTGTGAGTAATTTGGAGTGCAAACAAGTATAAACAGCTCTACAATGTTTCTAAAATTACTGAAAATTCTGGAATTCAACTTGTTTTATGGCCAAATTTGTTAGTAAAAAAAATTTCATGTCAAACGTCCCAAAAAACTTTATACACAATATACAATAATATGCAGCAATATTTATATACAAAATACGCAAATCCACAACCTCAAGCTCTAGAGTTTTGAAAATGTCAGGAAGATGAGAGACTTCAGGGCGAGAGAGAACACTGAGAGCACAAAATTTTGAAATTTTCAGAATTTCGAAAAACAGCAAAAAGTTATTTTCACTTTTTTCATTCATAAATTTTATTTTTAAAAAAACTTTTTCATTCACGAAAAGCCAAAAACAACTCTAATTTGTTTCACGCCAAACCCAACTCCAATTTTCAAATATCATTTTCGACGCAAATAATATGCAGCAATATTTATATACGAACCTCGAGTCCTAGTGTTTTGAAAATAGTGGGAAGACGAGAAACTTGGGGGCGAGAGAGAACACGGAGAGTAATATTGACCATTTGAAGATCCTTAGTACCAGAGAAGGACGAGAACGTATGAGGCTTAGTACGGATATCAAATATAAACGGTTTTTGAAGCCATGGGATTAGAAAATGAGTGCCTTCACCAACAGTTTCGTTTTTGACTCCGTCAAATCGGTCGAAAAGTACGGCACGTTGGCCGCCGTCGACGGTGTAGAGGGAAGAGTTGAGGGCGGTTGCGCCGGCGCCGATGGTAGTTGCGCCGATTGCTAGGTATTTGAGCATTGATAATGCTGCTTGATTGCTACCCATTTTTGATTGATTTACAGAGGGTTTAGGGTTTTTGGTGAGGTGAATTGGGGAAAGAAGAAGGGGGTTTTGTTTGAAGAACGTCGAGTGTTGTTCAAGAAAAACCCGAAATGTTGAATTTGGGTAAACGGGTTTAAACGGGTCGGGTAGGTGGAGGTCCAATTGGATTATATGGGGCTCCAGTTCCAAAAAGCAAATACTTATCCTGGCCAGGGTAGCGAAATTTTAGGATAGTTGTTTTATGCAACACATGCAAATTATTGAAAAATTGTGGTATTTGAAAAAATGTAGTTTTTGCTTTTTAAAGTGAAAAATGATATTTATAAATTGAATTTGTGTTTGACTATGAATATAAATTAAAGTTATTTTTTAAAATCTTTTAGTATTTTGAAGTGGAAAAAGTTAAAAAAGTTTTTCGGTATTTTTCAAAATTTTGAAAATACATGTGAATTCTGAAATTTTATGACAAATGTATTTTTCGAAGTTCAAATCCAAAAAAAAGTACAAACGCTCCTTTAAGTGTTTAGTCACAATTTAAAGAAAGCGGGCAAATATGATCTTTTGCACAGTAATAATAACATACCCAGTGTAATCTTCTTACAAATGGAATTTTGGGACACTGATATTTTTGCAACCTTACTCACCTTGTGAAGATAGGGAAGTTGTTGAGGGTTCAAGTAACGCCTAATAAAATCAAGCATGAAAAGAATAATATACTAGTGACCAAAGCAAAGCTAGGAAAGAACAAGTACTAATAGAATCGAAAAACATATTGATAAGGGAGACAAAACAACACTCATGTACCTATTTAACCTTCTATCATTGATTTTCGACCTCCATGTCTTCCTATCAAGGGTCTTCTTTTCGATAAACTACAAGTGTGTCATGTCATGTTGTCTAACCATTTCCCCACAATATTTTTTCGACCTAACTTTATGTCTCCTCATATCCGTCATAATCAACCTTTCAAACCTCCTTATTTTTTCCACAACCTGGTTTTCACGATTTAGGTTGTTGCCATTTCGCTCGTTGCTACTATGTACGGGAATCACTTTTGCTTTCTTTTCATCTATTCTTCACATGTCCGAACTATCTCAATCTCGCCTTATTGATCTTGTCCACCACAAGAGCCACTTCCATTTTACCCTGAATGTCTAAAATGTGATTCTTTTGCACTTTCTAAAATTTCAGGACTGATATATATCCCAAAGTTGAATTTTTAAGTTCAAAATTTGAGGAAAATACAATTGTCCTAAAGTATAGTTTTTCATTTCAGGGCTATGATAGCATTTTAATATTTGATATAATGTTTTTAAAGTTATTTTGATACGACAGTAATTCATTTTCCACGAATTGTCATACTCACTCGTTTGGATAGGATTAAAAAAATAGTTTTTTAGCTTAAGTGATTAAAAGCTTAAAATAAGTGCTTATAAATTAAGCAGATAAGTGTTTGGATAAAATTATTGAAACTAAAAAAAAGTTATTGATGTGTTTGGTAAACTGTTGTTAAGCATTTTTTGTTGTCAAAATGACTTAAATGTCCTTAAAGCTGCTAACACCATAAATAAGTTGAATTATATATAATTTTTAATTCAAATAATTCAAAAATAGTTTCTATTTAAATGCACTTTCTGCGTAAGTGATTATATGTGAGGTCAATCTATAAATATAAGTTACTTTTTTATTTTTAAATCTTAAAAAATAAAAATTTTAGGACATCTTTTATATAAATATATTATTATATTGTAATATTGCAAGCTTGTAACAATTTGACTATGTTAAAAAATATGTTATTGAAATATTGTTATGGCTATTACTATTACAATAATTTATATCGTTAAAAAACTAGACAAATCAGCAGTACAAGGGACTACAAAAAGTTCTTTCAATAATGGATGATTAGAGATCATTCTCAAGAAGCTAATTTAAACTAAAAAATAAATACATTTAAATAAATTCAGATATAAATTCGCTGAAAACAAAGGAGAAAGATGACGACGATGGAGGGAAAAGACTAAGAGAAGCGGAAAAGAGAAAAAAGAAAGAAAAACCATATATTTAAGATTCAGGGTATTGTTGAAATTGGAGAAAAATATAAGGGATAAAAAAGTAAATATTTTGGTCAAACTTAAAAGAATTTTAATCTTAAAAAAAAAAGGTGGGGTACCCAACTTCTCACCTTTTATTTTTTTTAATCAACTTTTAGCTTTTTTAAATACTTTTTAATTTACCAAACACTTAAAAAAGCTAAAAAAAAAAGATTAAAATTTGATTTGACCAGATTTTAATCGTATCCAAACGGCTCTCACAAGTCTACAAATTTAACTCTTTAATACTTGTAGTTATGATTTCACCACTTCTTTTGAAGATCATTTTAATTAGAAGTACTGAACTGATTCCAGTTGATGCTCTCTTGTAAATGAAGTCACCATTTAGATTTTGTTTTTATTTTAAAAATGGTGCAAGTATAGCCTTCGGAAATTATCTTTTCAAAAAATGTTAGCCTCACATCTAACATTTGCTTATATATTGTTAAACATTCAATCTTACAGGTAAAATATTAGATTGTTGTTTAACGGTCGCAGTACCTTATAAAATTTTAGATTTTGGTCTAACATTTTCTCATAAAATTTTCAATTTGCTCAATAAGCATGTATAGATAGTGATTTAAATGGTCCATAAGTTATCAGAGAAATTTAAAAAAAAAAAAAAAGATTCTCTATTAAGCAAGTATTTCGGAAAGGGACAAGCTGGCGAAAATTTATGTTAAATTAATTCGAATTGGTGTTTCGTAGCGCAATTTTAAAAAAATAAAAATCACTCCCGTCTAGAAGAAAACAAGGAATCTGTTGGGTTTGTTAATATTCCACTTGTTGGCTTCGTGGAAATTAACCTTCAACTAACACAGAAATATTCAGCCATTTATTTTCTCTTGCCTTGTCTACTGGGGCAAATTAAAAATTTCACTCTCATTACTATGGTTTTTCTTTTCATTTTCTCCATCATTACTATGGTTTTTCTTTTCATCTTCTCCATTGACAATCGTTGTTCCTTTTTTTTTTTTCTTCTCCACACGCTATTTACACTAACCATGGACTTGACCTACTATATATATATCATCCATATTTGTCACCATAATAGCTACATACAAATTCTCCAGTCAAAATCAAAATTAACTTTATTTTTGTTATCAATTTTATTTCGTGAAGATGGTTGATGCATTTTTATCATTTGCAGTTGAAAAAATGGGGGATTTTCTCATACAGGAAGTTTCCTTGCGTTTAAGTCTGAGAGAGGATGTGAAGTGGCTGAGAAATGAGTTGCTCTTCATGCAGTCTTTCCTCAAAGATGCGGAGGAGAAGCTAATTGAGAATCAAAGAGTGCAACAATGGGTATTTGAAATCAACTCTATTGCTAATGACGTTGTCGCTATATTGGAGACTTACATCTCTGAGGTTGATAAAGACGATCATGATGATGGATTTGCTAGTAGTCTGAAGGCTTACACTAATTGTATGATCTGTAGGAAGGAGACCAAATTCTACAATGTGGGCAAGGAAATCCAACGCCTCAAGCAACGAGTCATGGATATATCTCGCAAACGAAAGACTTATGGCATTAGAGATATTGATAATGCAGGAGAAGGGCAAAGAAGTCAGCCAAACAATCAATCTGCTATGGTTAGAAAATTAAGGAGAACTACCTCTTACATAGATGAAAATCATATTTTTGTTGGCTTTCAGGATGTTATAGAAAAACTACTAGCTGAACTTCTCAAAGCAGATCCTCGCAGAGGCGTCATCTCCATTTATGGTATGGGTGGATTAGGCAAGACTACTATTGCAAGAAATCTCTACAATTCTCTGAGTCTAATCACTAGCTTCCATGCACGTGCTTGGATATGTGTTTCTCAAGAGTACAACACCATGGACCTCCTTAGGAATATCATAAAATCCATCAAAGACCGCACCAAGGAAACTCTAGATTTGTTGGAAAGGATGACAGAAAGTGATCTAGAAATTTACCTTCGTGATCTATTGAAAGAATGCAAATACCTACTGGTGGTTGATGATGTATGGCATAGAGAAGCATGGGAAAGTCTGAGAAGAGCCTTCCCGGATAACAAGAATGGCAGCAGAGTTATTATTACCACACGAAAGGAGGATGTTGCTGAAAGAGCAGATGACAATGGTTTTGTCCACAAACTCCGTTTCCTAAGCCAAGAAGAAAGTTGGGACCTTTTTCGTAGGAAACTACTTGATGTTCAAGCAATGGTCCCAACAATGGAAATACTAGCTAGAGATATGGTGGACAAATGTGGAGGCTTACCTCTTGCAATCGTTGTATTAAGTGGGTTGCTTTCGCATAAAAAGGGAGTACAAGAATGGCAAAAGGTAAAGGCACACCTTTGGCGGCATATGAAAGATGACTCAATTGAAATCTCTTGCATACTCTCACTGAGCTATAATGATTTATCAACTTCGCTCAAGCAGTGCTTTCTTTATTTTGGTATTTTTCCAGAAGATCATCTGATCTATGTTGACAACATAATGTGGTTGTGGATGGCGGAAGGATTCATACCAAGAGGAGAAGATAGAACAGAGGATGTTGCAGAGGACTTCTTGTATGAGCTAGCAAGACGAAGCTTGATTCAAGTGGTAAGTACAAGTTGGAAAACAGATGTAAGATGCAAAATTCATGATCTACTTCGGGATCTTGCCATGCAGAAGGCATTGGAGGTAAACTTCTTTGACATTTATGATCCAAGAAAACACTCCATATCCTCCTCATGTCTTAGACATGCCATTCATGGTCAAGCACAAAGGTACCTCTCACTTGATCTTTCTAACTTAAAGTTAAGGTCAATTATGTTCCTCGATCAAGATTTTTGTAACATGGGTCTCCTAAAGTTCCGTGATGTGTTCCGACATATATATGTGTTATACTTGGAGTTTCGTTCTGGAACTACACTACCTGATGCCATAGGAAGTTTGTACCACTTGAAGTTCTTAAGCTTGAGAGGTACGTATTATCTCCCATCCTCCATTGGCAACCTCAAGAATTTACAGACACTTCGTGTGTTGAATGACTACAGACAGTTATGCGTATTACCTCCTGAGACAGCTAACCTAATAAATCTAAGACATATAGTTGCTTTGTATTCAAGACCTTTGCAACTTTTAAGCAAACTTACAAGCCTTCACGTTCTTAAATACAGTTGTTGTGATCAGTGGAGAGATGTTGATCCTGTTAATTTAGTCAACCTTCAAGAATTAGGCATGTACGATATTATGAATTCGTACTCCCTAAACAACATTGGCAGCTTGAAAAACCTTAGCTCTCTCATGTTGCGTTGTAAAGTTAATGAGTCATTCCCAACCCTTGAATACCTTACTTCTTGTCAAAAACTCGACAAATTGTGGTTAGAGGGGAGAATAGATAAATTTTCTCTCTCAGGCGGTTTTCCAAATTCCATCACAATGATGGTTCTTTGGAAGTCAGAACTCATGGAAGACCCGATGCCTATTCTGGGAATGTTGCCAAATCTAAGGGATCTTGATTTAGTAGGAGCTTATGAAGGAAAAGAAATTACATGCAGTAATAATAGCTTTTGTCAACTAGAGTGTCTTCGTCTTGATGGCCTTCAGAAACTAGAAAGGTGGCATTTATCCACAAGTTCCATGCCTCTTATTATAGGTTTTGGTATTCATGATTGTTCAAAGCTGAAGGAAATTCCCCAGAGAATGAAAGGCGTTGCTATCTTGGAGAGGTTGAAGGGTATCGATCAAGAGTTTGGTGAATATTACAAAGTCAATAGTTTGGCATCATGAAGATTTTCAAGCACATGCGATGCCTTATTAATTTCGATCTCTTTCACAATAGCAAAGGTAAATAAAAATAAAATTAATTTATATATATTAATAATATATATAATTATATTTTTACCCACTACTAGTGTAGTTTATCCTATTATAATCAGGGCCGGCTTCAGCGTGAAGCGACCGAAGCCCACGCTTTAGGCCCCTAATTTTTAGGGGCCCCATTTTTAGTAATTATAGGTTTATAGTTCTATAAAAATTTTCCATTAGAAAATACTGAGTACTTTTTAATATTTTCTTTATCTCATTTTAATATCGCTTTAGCTTAAAAAAATTATCTCTTTAAGAATTCAAGACTAAATTGAGAATCGTTTTCAACTTTACCTTTAACATTACAAAAAATTTCTTTTTAATACCGCTCAATTCTTTAAAGAAATATATTAATAAATAGAATTAACTTAGTAAATTATACCTTGTATTTATTAGTTTGCTTAATGAACATGAAAAGAATTAAAATAAGAGTTAAAGTGAGACGGAGGGAATAAAAAGATAAGTAATATTTCAATAAGATAAATTCTTTTTTATTATTTTTCAAAGATATATATTGCCTATAGAGTTCCTATAACAATTGCCTAAGTCAAAATAACTTTTTAAAATTAAAATTGATAAAATTTTACTTAAGATCAACAA
This sequence comes from Capsicum rhomboideum, assembly GCA_031232105.1. NCBI lineage: Eukaryota > Viridiplantae > Streptophyta > Magnoliopsida > Solanales > Solanaceae > Capsicum > Capsicum rhomboideum. The sequence goes on from CP124714.1 coordinate 159,733,146, forward strand.
CGTCTCAAGAGAAAGTGAATGAATTAGGTATATTATGAATTGAAAATAAATTATTTCGAGAAGTCCATTATAAAAAAATTTTATTCATAATTTTGCATCTCAAGAAGTTATAAAAATAGACTTCAAATAAGATATACTTCTTCCGTTTTAAAAATAATGAGCTACTTTAAAATTTCGCTTAAGGCCTCATTTTGAAGTTTCGCTTTAGGCCACCGGACATATTGAGCCGCCCCTGATTATAATAGGTGATAAACCATTTTTCCAAGTTATCGAACAATATGGATTACATGTAGTTTGTCTTTTAAGTAACCTAATTGTACAAATATTTTTAACACCATCAATTCATAAAAGTAGACTCTATACGCATAAATTCCAATCCACGGTGACTGACCATTTCCTTAATTCATTTGCCTTCCTTTTACTCACTCTACTGGAGTTTTGTATAAACTTAATGATTTTTTAATTTGGATAATTAATATTAAATTTTTATACCATGAATTTTTAAAAGATCAATTTTAAATAAGAATCTAAGAATAAATTATTTACGATACAATTTTATGTATGATCTATTATTTCGGGGACACTTGATATAGTTGCGATCATTTAGACATTTATAATTGATAATTTTCGGTAATACTTTTTACCTTTTTTAATCGAATTCTAAATTACTAAATTGTCTCTCGCAATTTAGGTGAAACAGGAGAAGAAGCAGTTAATGGATAGTAAAATGGCAAATGCAGCAATTTTTATTTTTTTTTCCCTTCTTATAAGTGTTTGGAATATGGTATATAGAGAGATTTGTTTTTGGATTGTTGTTAATTTTGTATTTTGATAGCTTTAATTTCTTCGTTCCAAAACAAGACAAAAACAATGTGTCCACATACAATGAATAAGTATGAGATTTTACGTTAAAGTTTCCGAAAGGAATTCTTTAATATTTTTTTTATAGGGAAAATTATGAAAAATGACAGTTCACAGAAATTTTTATAATTAAAATAACCCAAGTTTACAAATATTATCCGAAATGGTCCATTTTGTACATTTTCTGTAATTACACGCATTTTTTTACCTATTCTCTCTTATACACGCTATTTCACCTCTCTCAGCTTTTCTCTCTTACCCACGCTATTTCATCTCTCAGCTTTCCTCTTTTTTACCCTTTTTTTCACTTTTTTTGTTCAAATTTCTTTGTAATTTTCGTCGATTTGAGCTTCAAAGTAGGTACATTCCTTCTTTTTTTTTTGATTATTTGTTGTTATTTAGCAAAGTATGTTCATTTTGCTCCGGTTTGAGCTTCAATTTAGGTAACTAAAATGTGTTTTTAGTTTATATTTTGTGTCGTTAACTTCCATTTTGCTCAGATCTGAGCTTCTTTGTTGATTATTTGATATTATTATCTGCATTTGCTTTCATTTTAGGTGTATTTTGGGCTACCTTTTATAGTTCAAATTTGTCACTTCTAAGTTGAATCTTAGGGTTATTTTTGTGGATTTTTTGTTCTTTCAATTATAATACATTGTAGGTTAGATTATTTACTCACATGTGCCTTTTTTAGTGTATTTTGATTATTTAGATTATGTACTTTCAGTAGGTTAGACTGTGTTGTTTGTGTATATAATTGTTCCTCTTTTTGTGTTATTTTTGAAGTTTATGCGTATCAAAATCGTTCATCCTGCACTTGGAAAAGTTTTCGGGAAGGGTATAAAGGTAGATATGGTTACTCTAGGGGTTGTTGCTGATGATGTACCTGCTGACATTATATCGATTGCGAGTGCAACGCCTGATCCTATGGAAAATATAACTTCTAGAGTTATTGATCCCATTCCGATTGGAATTGCAAGTCCAAGTCCAAGTCCAATGGTTGATACGCATCAAAAAGACGTTATATCTGTTACGAGTGCCACACCTCTTTTGCCAACGAAAAAGGTTTCTAAACTCTCTGTTTTTTTTAAGAAACAGACTTCAAAACCAATTGAAGTAGTCCCGATTAGTAGTGCTGGTCCGAAAGTCGAATCGAATTTCACTCGAGTAACACGCTCCCAATAGAAAAGTCCTACTACAAAAGAACCTGTTTCGGAGAAGAACAAAAGAGAAAGAAGTGTTGAAAAAGATGAAGGTTTAGAAGCTACTCCAAAGGGGAAAAAGAAAACAAGAAAATCTAAAGATGTGGTAAAGGTAGTTTCTGATTTCAGTTAAAGTGTCACATTTATTTGGTATGTATATGTATTGTATCTTGGTTTAACAATTTGAAACTATTGGTAATGCAGAGTGTAGGCGAGTTCTATGTTACTCCAAATAAACTATTTCATCTTAGGATCAGTGTACACACTAGTACCGATGTTGTTACTATGTTGAATCAATTGGAGAAACACCAATTAGAAATGTTTAAAGCTACTTGTTTTGGCCATTGTCTTGAGTTGCGTCCTTTCTTCATTCAAAATCAGTTCATCCATGCCTTGCTGCATAAGGAGGTTGTTCCGGATGAGCCCAACAAGCTTTGTGTCAAGATTAATGGTGTGGTATTGACTTTTGGTCTTAAAGAATTTGCAATCATGACGGGTTTGAAGTGCTTTGTTGACGATTCGAGCGCGACTGTATATGATATTTCAGAGAAGAATTATTTGTTGGAGACATATTTTGGTCGTGTTGAAAAGGTACATCGGTCTGCGGTGCTACAATGCTTTGTGGAGAAGAGTTGGAAATCGGACAGTGATGATGTGAAATTAGGTTTGATGTACTTTATCCACTTGTTTTTGTTCTCAAATGAAAATGATCACCCTATTCACAAGAATGATTTTGATCTAGTTGACAGTGGAGCGTACAATACCTTTCCTTGGGGTTTAGCAGTCTTTGAGGCGACAGTGCACTCGTTGCATGAAAAAGTTCGAAACATAAAAAAACATGTACAGGTTTGGGGGTCTACCACTTGCATTCCAGTGTTGGTTCTACGAGTGTTGCACTGATTTGCCCTGAAATATTGCTTCTCATGTTGGTAACAATCGACCACGTATTCTCAATTGGAAAGTGAACGATAGGCCTACTCTTAACGATCTGACAGTGGACAATGTTAAGATGAAGAGAATTGATAAGGTACTGTATTATCTATACTTGTTATTGATATATTCTTTCTTCTTTTTTCCCTGTACTTTTAGTACTTTTTAAATGTTTTCCTTTTTTTTTAGTGGAAGGTGAGAAATATTTACCCTACTCCTGAAGAAAAATTAGAGCCATATCTTCAGGGGGTCTATGATGCTGCCGGAGGTATTCCTGAATCGTCATCTCGTGGACATACTAGACATACTGATGATTTTAGTACCCCCACCTCCTCAAATTGTAGGGTGCAACACACAGTCACAAAAAAAGATCCCCCTGTTAATCTACCTCCTCAAACTGTCAGGGTGCAAGGTCATACAGTCACCAAAAAGAAACCCCCTATGAATCTACCTCCTCAAACTGTTAGGGTCCAAGTAGATACAGTCACAAAAAATGACCCCCCTGTTAATTTGGATTATTTGAGCTCCGAGCTTTCAGACCTACGGAGTGAAGTTGGAACAGTATACAACTTTCAATTTTCTTTTTGTTTAATATATGCATGTAGATATTCTACCTTTAATCCTTTTACTTTTTCCTTGTAGCTTAATGATCGAGTTACACGGCTCAATGATTTTGTTGTTTCTTCATTTGAGTCACTTTTCAAACTCATGAAGGACAGCAAAACTGAAAAAAATGAAACTGAAGAGCATTCGCGTGATGAGAAAGCGCATACTGTCATGTCTCCCTCTCCTTCTATAGTTCCTAAATATTGTGGTGCTGTGAAAGATGGACTAGCTGAGGCTTCAAATTCATTGTCTGGAAAAACTGTCTTGACAAGCACAAAGGATTCCGAAAGAGTGATTGAGGCCCTAACACCTGAAAAAGCTGGTAGAGTGAAGCTTGTAGGGACTCTTTCCAAGTCTCCATTTGTAACTGATTTTGATTCAGGCACGAGTAATTTGCCGGCAGCGACCCAAAGTGTTATTTTTGAAAGAAAACATCCCTTTAAGAGTCCTATTGATATGCCTGTTCAATCAGAAATGTTAGCCTTTTCAGCATAGCTTAAACGTCGGAATGAGTAAGTTGACCTTTTCTAAAGTTGTTTCATTGTATTTAGTGATGTGATTCCTTTCTTAATGATTTTACAGGAACATTCAACTTGATCTTGGAATTTACATGTTGGATAGGAAGTCTTGGTTCTCAAAATTGTATACCCTTGGAGATGCATTGTCCAGCACTGTATGTTTCATTCTTTCTTTTTAAATTTTTTTTTTTCAAATGTTCTGTTTCCTGTCTTTTGTGTTTATGTTCTTGGGTGATTATGACTTTACTTATAGTGGTGTATTATTCATGTATAGCAATGGATATGTAGTTTCTTTTTCAGGGAATTTTGATGTATAATAAGTGTGTGGTAAATGTATCTTTACGGATAACCAGTGTATAGAAAATTCATCTTCATGTACAGCCTGTTTTTAGGTTGTGTCTGTTTAGGTATTCCACTGTATATGACTGTAAAGGCAGTGTATAAGTAATGTATTTTGTAGTGTACTTTTAGTATATAGGCAGTGTATAAGTATGTGATTATGTGCTTTGCATTTTGTTATTTTTCAGCATCTTGATGTGATCTTTTACTACTTGAGGAAGAAGAGAAAGTATGATCCTAATGTCACTGTGAAGTTCACCACGACAGAATTTCCTTTCCACAATGCTATGACAGATTTGCATAAGAAGTTTTTTGCACATAATAAAGATAAAAGTGTGCTTGAAGATAATCACATTATAGCTGAGTACATTCTTAACTACCTTATGGATTGCAATTTCCCTTGGCATACTTTCGATCATGTGTTAATGCCAATACATGTAGCGCTTCATTAGCATTGGGTTTTGGCTGTTGTATCTTTGAAGGACAGGTGCATTTATGTGTATGATTCTAAGCGTGGAGCTACCAATGATAAATTTGTTCTAGATACTTTGGCATCCTATGCCGAATTGATACCACTTTATCTAGAGAAGACAAAATTTTACAAGAAAAAAGATGACATTGACTGGCTCAGTGATGCATATTTTGCATAAAATTTGTTCACACCTTTGATGATCAAGTTTGTTAATGAGTTACAACAACAGTACACCGCGTAAGGTATCTTTCAATTTACACACCTTCTTTTAGTTTTGTTTTCTTACTTTTAGGTTTGATGCATTTTGTTGTTTGATACTTGTAGGGATTGTGGTGCATATGTGGCAGCCTTTGCTGAGTATCTGATGATGGGCAAACCTATTCCAACGAAATTAAATATTGAGGCGGTTCGTGCAAGATATTCTGTTGTGTTATGGGACTATGCAAAAGGAAAAGAAGATGTAGGTGGTGCAATCAGTGAGTCGGAGCAAACTGACAGATTTTATGAAAAAAAAGTCAAAAAACAGAAATCGATTCAAAGCGTAAAGTAGTCGAAATTGATCCAAAAGGTAGAGGAAGAGCAGAAAAGCATCCAAAAAGTAAAGGAGCACAAAATGATGATGGGAAGGCCAAAAAGGGAAAGAAAAAGTAGTTATGTAGTTTTAATTTTGGATTTCTTTTTTGGATTTTTGTCGATTTTAAAGTCATGGTTGTAGTTATTTTGTTATACAGTTAAACGTTTTCTAGTTACTTGTAGTATGCTCACAGTTTAGTATGTTTATGTTGAACAGATTTTTGGATCTTAATTCGAATCAAACTATTGTGATTGTTGTTCATGTTGGTTTTGGTTTCTTTTATGTCATTACATATTAAGTGATAGTCATGTGCTTTATATATGCTATGATACATGAAGTATATATGTCATTACATATTAAGTGACGGTCATGTACTTTAAATATACAAGTCTATACATTCATGATACATGAAGTATATATTTCATATTCACTGGATATACACTCTCTATTCATTACAACATCATTCACTTTATATAAGAGTCACACATCACTTTATATATCATCACAACAGTAGTAATTTACAACCATTAATTGTAATACAGTTAGACTAAAGTAAGCAGTTTATTCATGATCCAAATCAAAAACACACATAAGTATCAACAACTTTACAACCTCAGAAGCAGAAATACATGAAGTATCAACCGTTTTCCAAACCAAATTCAGCAACATAAAAATAAGTATCATCACTTATTCAACAATTAACAAATTAATATTGAGTTTACAACTTCAAGGTGAGATGTTCTTGCACGACCTCCTATTGTGCCCCTTTACCCCGCATGACCTGCATGAAGTCCTTGACCTCTTTTTCTTACCTCTCCACATGATTTCACGGCCTTCCTGCACTTCTTTTTCCTATTGGTTGTCGCACAACCTCTTCTAAGACCTCTTGAGAAATGTCCCATGTGCTCTCATCTGGAAGAGGTTCGATATGATCTTCATACGTATTAAGCATTTGGTCCTTTGTGTAGTACAAGGAGCAATACTCATGTCCAGTCATAGACTTTTTCTTCAAAATTGCAGAAGCATGCTTGCATGGAAATTGATTCTGTTGGAATCTCTTACAACTACATGTTCCTGCTTTCAGACACACAATGTAACGCCTAAGTTTGTCGACCACAGTGAACAAGTACTCACTTGAAGGTATCACCTAGAATTTTTCAAAAATACAGTGAAAAGATACAGTAGTTAAACATGGATAATAATAGTGATTACATTAGTTATATATTCATCATAGAGTACATATACAAATGAGTTAAGAAACTGTGTTTTACCTTCATCTGTGCCGATTCTTTCATATTCTCTATTAGGATTTCATGGTATCTGGGAGAAAGGTATGTGGTTGTGTTTGTTGCAATGCTCTTATTTGAGCAATTCTACTTTTGAATCATCATCGTCATAAATTCTAACAAACGCAGTACTGGCATATCTCTTCCAACCTTATTTGCAGCATTAATATACTCTACTATGTTCGAAGTCATAAGAAAACCCCTGTTGGCTCTTGCATGCACTCTAGACCACCTGTCATATCCAATTTCCATCAAGTATGTTGACACTCTAGAGTCAATTTTGTTCACCTCTGCCATCAGATGATCAAATCGTCTCGTTGTATAAGCTTTGGTCATAGCAAAAAATAATTTTTTTATCTTGGCTTGTTTTTTTTTGAAATTGGTTTTGATGTTGTTCCACAAGTGGTAGATGCATATACAATGTGGAACTATTGGATAAACAGTAGCAGGCGCCTTCGCTATGCTCTCATGCCTATCCGATATTATGCACATTTCTTCTCGAACCCCAAAAGTGTCCTTAATTTGCTCAAAGAACCACTGCCAAGATGCATCATTTTTCGAGTCAACTAGTGTATAGGCAAGAGGCAAAATATGACCTGCAAGCCAAGAAACAAAGAAATATGTACATTATGAAACATAGACAAATAACAATCCATATGCATTATTATACATCAAGCTTAAAGTCGTATTCAAAGTTCAATTACCATCTGCATCCTGTGTTGAAGCAATAAGAATTGTCCCTTTATATGCTGCTTTCAGAAAGCTCTTATCTACAACCATTATAGGTCTGCAGAACTCCCATCCCTTGATAGACGCACGAAGTGAGACATAACAGTAAAGGAACCGGTCATCCTCTGACTTGTGCAATCTTATTATCGATCCTGGATTTGTATGCGATAACATATACAAGTACATTGGTACTTTACAGTATGAATCTGAAGGATGCCCTCTTATCAATTCAATTGCCTTTTCTCTTGCCCTCTATGCCTGCATATATGTGAGCTCAATGAAGTATTCTTTCAGAATATCTCTTATTATGTCATTAGGTGTATAGACAGTCTTTGGGTCGCTAAATTTGTCCATCACCAAACTTGCGATAACGGTTGAATTAGCTTGACTCTGTGCTATATACAATTCCAGCATGTTGCAAGTATGAACTTTATTGAACTTTCGAACTTGGAACACATTCGAGTGGTGTAGGCTTGCAGAGCGAAAAAACCACTTGCAATTTTCATCGATACAATGAAGGTAATACCTGGTAATACAACACAAACAAGCATATACACTCACTAAACAAAATTATACAGTCAATTTACATTATTATACAAAATTATACCTGTCTGCACTTGATCTTTCGACCCTAGTTCGAAAGTGGTTGCGAATCGAATAGTTCTTCATCACTTTCACAATGGTCATCTTGTCCTTATAATTCTGATCTACCTCAACTTCTAGGTGAAAACAATTATCAATGATATTACCTACATTCTCTTCCATTACTTCCCCATTCTCTATGGTTCCACCTTCTATCATCTGGACTGTATCTGGATTGTATAGCTCATGTATATTGTCTATAATTTTCTCTTTTACAGTGACAGACAATGGATAAGCAGTGATTTCGGAATTTTTCTTTTTCAACTCAATATAAACACGAACACTCATGTTATTGTGTATCAAAATAGCCAGACAGTTTTCGTTTAGAACATATTTCATTTCTATGAAGTTTAGATCAATATCAACTCCAATTTGTCTAGAAACAATATCAGATAACTCTTCGAAATCACAATTCGAATTAATTGCAGCAACATCAACGTTATAATTGACATACCTATTGTCAGTATCCCAGTTTCCTTTGTGTTGAATTAGAAAGGTATAAGTATCCATGAGAATGATGAATCTAATATAATTGAATTGATTACCGGAGAAATTGATAGAAATTGATGAATTCAATTCGAACTTGATGAAGCAACACCTCCAAAATTGATGTATTCTGAAAAATTGATGAACAATCTATTTGGAAATTGATGCAGATTCACCTCCGAAATTGATATATTCTGCAAAATTGAAGAACAATCTATTGAAAATTGATGAAGATTCACCTCCGAAATTGAAGAAACAACTGAAAAAAATTAAGTTTTGCTTTGAGAATTAACCCTAGAACTAGCGATTTTGAGAAAGTCTGTATCGGAGAGAAATATTCTCCATTACGTTGTTGCCATTTTGAACGCGAAAAAGACGTTGGGTGTATTTATTGTGGCCTAATTTTTGGCTATCTTTTCTGTAAATAAAAAGTGGGTTACTTTTGTGGTAAATACTTTATTTTTCTGTATATAATTAAAAAAATTACTTTTTTATATTGTCACTCAAGTATGAAAAAGATTTCATTAAAGTCACTTTTGAATTTTTTTCCCCTTATATTGTCACTCAAGTATTGAGAAGATTCCATTAAAGTCACTTTTGAATTTTTCTTTCCTTATATGGTCATCCAAGTATTGAGAAGATCCCACTAAATTCATTTTTGAATTTTTCTTTCCTATATGATCATTCAAGTATTGAGAAGATCCCACTAAAATTATTTTGAATTTATTTTTTCTATAAAGTCATCCAACTATAATTTTATATTCTTAAAAAAAATCTTATTTCTCTCAATAGATTAATAGTTGGCATACCATGTCATATTAGTTTCTTATTTTTCATGCAATGTAGGATAAAACCTAAACTAATTTTGAATTCAAAAATATTGAATCTAACATTTTATTTTTAAGTATACGTCAATTTAAGTACTTACTCATTTTGAAATGAAGTCTTATTATCCTAACGAGAATGATTTTCAGTGCAATTACTAATTAATTTGAATATAGAAAATAAATCTTCTTGTTAATTTTGAGAGTCAACTTTTATATCCCTAAAAATAAAGTAATTCATCTATTAGATACTTGAATAACAACTATTACTGTAACGACCCTCTTAGTCGTTTTGTGAACTCTTCCATTTTAGCCCTCTGTAGTTTGTATATGTGATTTATGACTTACGGGGATGGATAGTACTGATTCTCAAGGTGTTTAGAAGTGATTTAAGTCATTAGTTGGGTTTTTGAGTTTTAATAAAGTTAAGCTTAATCACGGTCAATTTTTGGTCAAGACAACCTCGAATTAGTGTCTTAATGATTCCAAAAGGTTTGGAACGTACTTTTTAGTCAAGTTACATATTCAGTTTGTTTTCACGGGGTTCCGAACAAATTATGAGAATCTATTCGAAATTTTGGGTATTTTATATAATTAAGTTAATTAATAATTTATGGGTCAAACCCACAATTTAATTACTTATGTGGCCGATACAAGAATGAATTTAAGTGAGAAGGGTTTACCATATTTATTAATAATAAAGACAGATAGTTCGAGAAGTGGACAACAGAAGTTACACTTAGGTTGTTTTTTTTTCACACCAAGCATAGACGCAGAAAGGGCGACGACTTCAGGTTAGGAAGAATCTTTAGGGTCAATTTGGAAAGCCACCTGGTAAATGGAATTGGTGTAATTACTAGGGTAGTAATTATCAGCCTAGTAATTACACAGCCTAGTAATTACGATGACCTGTTTGTTTGCCACAATGTAATTACAAGTGTACTGTTTGATTGCACAAGTGTAATTACATGGTTATATTAAACTTTTAAAATAAAAGTTAATTATCAAAAGCTAAAAGTTTATACTAGACAAATAAGGGCCTTTATAAAGGATATTAAATTAAATATTTAATATATATATATATATATATATATATATATATATATATATTGTCTTTTGAAAATATATTAATTAATAAACATATGTTTTTAACTAATATTATAAAAAAAATAATTGATTTATATTTTTTAAATTAGTATATTTTAATTAAGTTAATCATAAAAAGTAAAAGAACATGATTTTTAAGAACATCGTGAAATGCATGTTTGACAAAGAAATTAATATTATAAATATAATGTCATAAAATTATCAAAACATTTGACAAAAGATAAATCTATCAAGTCTAACTAAAAAAATGGTTTTCAATGTGGAATATCAAGTCAATACTAGTAAAACAAATAAATTGGAACTGAAAATATAACATAAGTTCAAAATTCAAAACCAAAAAATTAACTTCTTATGTCAAATTTTGACATAACGTATATAAATATGATTCAAAAGAAAAGAAAAACATAAGTCTATAATCTTATTCAACAATAAATTCTATAATCTTATTCAACAATAAATTTTATTTTAATTCAAAAATTAGAATACTAACAAAATTATGTTAAATGAAAAAAATAAACATAAAATAAATTAAAAATAGATAATATGAATAATTGCATGAAATCGCAAAAAGTAAATGTTGGAAAATGAGAAGGAAATGAAATATAAATAATATAAAATATATATATATATTTTTAAAATATTAGAATAACAAAAATAAAAACAAATTTAAAATAATAGAAATAAAAAAATAAATCAAAACAAAAAAAAATAGAAATAAAAGGAAAAAATTAAAAAGTAATCAGCTTGTAATTACACCATGTAATTACCAGCAATTCACAGCTACTCCCTGTGAATGGAAGAGTGTAATTACCCCCTGCCAATTACACTCAATTACCTGTTGACCAAGTAATTACCTGGCAAACCAAATATGTCAGATAGTGTAATTACACCCAATTACACTAAATCCAATTCCCAGGATGGCTTTCCAAACAGGCCTTAGTGAAATTTATTCCTACATCTTTGTTCATAACGATGTGAAGGTGGATTATATTAATGATTACTAGGATAATTGGCTAATGATTAATAAATTTTTGTCCCTATTATTACTTTGAGGAACATGAGGCAGTAGCAATTGTGGAGAATTGTACATTATTATTATATTTAGAATTAGGTGAATTATTAATAGGTAATGGGTGTCATACCTTGCCATTATTGTCTTTAGCAGTATGACTTGGAGATTGGGACTAATAGTTGTTACCTCTGGCAGTAACGCTGTAACAGTGGTGATGTCATGATCATACTGAGGGTAAGATTAAAATAGGTTGAGAAGTTGAAGGCTTGAAGCTTAAGTTTTGGCAATTATAAACTACTATGAAAGAAAAATTTTAAAGGGACTTTAGTGAAATCTTCTCAATACTTGACTGACAATACAGGAAATTAACTCTTGTTATATTATGGAAGAACAGTATGATTGTTGAGTGTGTTTAGGGGTGATAAATGAGCGGATTGAATCGCATTGTGAGGGTCAAAATGAGTCACGTTAATTGTGTAGTCAAAATCTAATCCATTCAGAATTTTCTTGAGTCAAAATAGATTGGGTCAAAATGAGTTAATAACGGGTCATAATTCAATCCGCCCAATATATATACTAACATTTTTCCTTGGTGACGGAAAGAATCCCACATCTGATAGGGATGAGATCTCTGATCTCTTATAAGGATTGAACAATCCTTTTTCTTTTGAGCTAGCTTTTGAATGTGAGTTAGGTCCGAAACCTAATTTTACACGGAAAAATGGACAAGAATAGCCATTCGTTGGAAACTATTTCCAATCAAATAGCCAAGAACTTTGAGAACTTTGATATGCCACTTTTTAGCCATTTAATCCTTCGCTGCTTCAATTGTAGTTTACTCTTCTTGTTTTTTTGTTTTCTAAAAAAAGTGTTGTTGCAAATCTTTTTTTTTTTCTTAAAAAAAACAGATCATTGCTCTTGCTCTTTTTTTCTCTTCTTTTTTTTTTTCCACTCTTTTTTTTGTTACTCTTGTTTTTTTTAAAAAAAATGTATATATAATTATTTGTGTGTAATGAGTATATAATTAATATATAGTAAGTGCATAATATATATATACACACACACTAATTGACTGATGCAATATAACTATCCTATTAACCAAAAAATATATATACACTAATTGTATGATATATATATAGACACACACTAATTAGTATATTTTTTCCACATAAATACAATCAAATATAAATTAACTATATACACACACACACACACACACACACTAATTAGCATATTTTTTCCACATAAATACAATTAAATACAAATTAATTGTTATTCTTTTTTTATCAATCAAATAAAAAAAAAAGTATATTTTTATTGATTATATTAAAATAATATATTTTATACAACAATGATACATATTTTACATAACAATGATACAATTTCTAGATACATCTTATACATATACATATTCTATACAAAAATGATAAAATTTCTATACACATCATATATAAAATACATATTTTGTTTAACAACTAGACAGATTTTATACACATTTCATACAACATTTAGCTGCAATAATTATTTAGATACATAGTCTATTCAACAATTATATAGTTTCTATACACATCTTATATTATTTCTATACATATCTTATACAGGTACATATTCTATACAATAATTATGCAGTTTCTATACACATTCTCTACAACCTTTAGCTGCAATAATTATCCAAATACATATTATGTACAACATTTATACAGTTTCTATACACATAATACACAAAAACATATTCTACACAATTAATTATACAGTTTTTATACATATTCAATACAACAATTATATTATTTCTATACACATTCTATACGACCTTTAGCTGCAATTATTGTTTAGATATGTATTTTATACAATAATTATATAATTTCTATACATATTTATATATATATATATATTATACAAATATGTATTTTATACAACAACTATACAATTTTTATACACATCCTATCTAGTTTCTATACATATATCTTATATAGGTACATATTCTATACAATAATTATACAGTTTCTATAAAGTTGTATCTAAAAAAAAAAAAAATTAAAAAAAAGAAGATTGTTTAGCCCCAAAAAAAACTGTAGTGAAATTAAAAAAAAAAAAAAAGCAAACCGAACTATTTAAAATGGGGCTGGAAAAAAAAAAAGGATCTTTGGGTCGAAATGGCCCAAGAAGGGAAAGAGCCTTGGGAGGGAATGGACCAAGTGATTGAAGGGAGAAATTGACCAAAATTAGATGGCCATTAAATGGAATTACTTGGACCGACTGGCCATGTAATGTCCAATGGCCCAAACATGAGTCATTAATTTTGAAAAGGTCACTCCATGTCCTTTTTCCTTTTACACCACTCTTTTAAAGCGTCTCAAGTTATTGCAATCAACTAATACATTAATTATTATTTGCTATCGAAAAGCAGAACAATTTCTCATTAAATTATTCCTATATTTTATTGGAAAAATTACAGAAAAATACACTTTACAAATGTACATTTCATTTTCGTAACCCAAAAGTTACATTACATTCGATGGCCCAAAATTAGATTTGGCACAAATCTGCAAACTAACCTTTTTGTTGGTTATATAGGGAAAAGAGACTCTTCCTTCAAAATTGAACCTTCTTCTTACCTGATTTTCAGCTCCAAAATCTCTCAAAAAAGCTTGATACTCCTTCTTATTCAACTCGAAATATATACAATGCAACTCAAAATTTTCATTTACATAAGCAATTGGTGAAAAAATTCAACATTGTTGCGAATTTTTTTCTGTCATTCGAACCTCAATTTTGAATTTTCGTAAATAAGTTCGGTTTTGAGTGGGTATGATTACAAAAGATCGGTTATGTATTGAGGAGCCCAAATCTAAAATTTTGGATGATTTTGTGTAGTTTTGAGGTATTTTTGAATGAATTTGATGCTTGGATTCGAGGAAAAGACGAAGTCTATTCTTTGGTACAACAATATATATATTTGTATAATGTATTGTATATTGTTGTATGTATTTGTATAATGTATTGTATATTATTGTATATATTTGTATACTGTATTGTATGTTGTTGTATATATAATACATTCTTTTTGTTTCAGTGATTTTCTTGTTCCTCTTCATTTCATACGCACTTATACAATGCAAATACATTGTTTATACATTATATATACGTATGTATATAATTGTATATATAATTATTGTAAACAGTGATTCAGCTTTCGAGCATGCAAAGAATTTAGGAAGCATACCCTCCTTCTTTAACACCTTTTATTTGCAAATAATGTAGCTTTGAGAGCCATTTGGAGTTCCAAGTCATCAAGTCACCATTGTTTCAGCTTATGTGCCTCAAGAAACCTTTGCTTTCCTTTTGATACCATAAAAAGGTTTACACCGTTTATCCTATTTCCACCCGGTTTTGATTCTTTCTCCTTACTACCATTGAAACTATTGTTTTGTACTCCATCTGGATAAGTATAGTAGCAACAGATGTAATCACTTGTGTTAACATACAAATGAGGCATAGGCTAATGAAACAGATGGTGGATCGAAAAAATGTGCTTCTGAATTTGTTGATGACTGTTGTTAGCCTTTTTTACTCCATTTGGCTAAGGATGTTAAGTAACTTTCTTTTTTTATACAATTGGTCCATATTTGGTAATGTAACACAGAGTGGGCTATATTTTGTAATGTAACATTACTAGTTGTATTTTTTTTATAATTTATTTTCATAATTGACGTTTCATGAAAGTTTTCAAATATTAAAATTCAAAAGTATTATTTATAATTCTCGGCGAACAAACATAAAGACGTAAATCATTGAAAATATAAAAACTATCAACAAGGGTTGTGGTGGAGTGGTAAGTACTCCTTCATTCTTAACCAGAGGTCTCGGGTTCGAGTCTCCCTATGTACGGAGTCACCTTTGTTAGGGAGCGCTTAACCCTCCAATGTGGGACTTTTTAGTGTGAATACAAATTTAGTCGGGCTTCAATATCGATATCAGACACCAGATGGGAAATCAATAAATCAATCACTATATATATATATATATATATATATATATAAAGACTACTCTGTGATCACATACACTAATGTAATTCAAACTTCTTAAAATAACTGGTTACTTATATTATAACCCGACTATGGACAATAAAGAAAGACCCAAGAAAATACTAACATGTTCATGTTGCCATTTCTTCAAACATTTACGTGCAGTAAAAGAGTCAAAAATTGATTAAAAGATGTCAAAATATAAAATGAACGGATTGGATTAAAATTTGGGCAGGTAAAAAAAATAATCATTATAATGGAGTGTCAAATTTTATAAGTGGGTCTTAGAATAATGTTTGTGTAATTTAAAACTCTAGTATAATGGTTATTCACAATTATCACCTGTTATCCCTTTTTGGGACATTTGTTTAATAAATGACTCTTTTTTTTAAAAAAAAAAAAAAAACTTTTGCAACTTATGGATCTTTTACTAGAATAGGATCTGAAGACCCCTTTGGAGCAAAGTGAGACTCTCATGAGAAAACAATATAACACGATCTAAAGTTTTGTAAGTTACTACAAATGATAGACGATAATCCAATGTTTTATTTGTAAGATTGGAAAAATATATAAGTAAACATTAGATTCCAGTATAACATTCTCTGTAAGGGTAATTTGAAAAGAGCAACACTTTGTAAATCATACATGGTTATTATTCAACCATAGAAATTAAAATGTGGCTATTTGTAAATGTTCAACCCCCCACCTCCCACCCTTGGCTCAACCATTTCCGATGAGATCCATAGAGTAATTTTTAGAGGGAAAAGTATAGAGCATATCAATCTTAAGTATAGATGTAATGACCTTCCCGGTTATTTCCCTCGTTTTCGTGTGTTCGCAGAGTTTAGAGCTTTTCTATAACTGCCCCAAATTATTTATGACTTGCTAGGACTGACAGTTCGATTCCCGGGCAGTTCATTTGAGAATATTATTTAGACCGAACACGTTGTAAATATTAAATTAAATTTGAATTTGGTAAAATGACATAGTTAATTACCTTTCGAAAATGTTTTTGAAATTTATAAAATTCTTTAGTTATGATATATCTATACTATTTTATAATAGTTTTATAATTTATTAATAATTTAAGCGGAGATAGTGAATTTAAATATGTTAAAATAATATTTTTATTTTATAGAGGTTTTGTTAGAAATAATTTTCTATTAATTATGGTATATTCAAAAAGTTGTATTTATTTTACTACGAACCTATGCAATACCCGAATACATATATAATGGGATGAAAAACTTACACGATGTGCCACCTCCACCACCACGTGGAAGATGAGGAGGTGCACATCATCATGGTCACCTGCCATTTGGCAAGTGAAAGGTGAACTATGGTGATATATATATAGGTGTATTCGGTGGATGGACAAAATGTAATATTTTTTCATTTTGTCCACTTTTTCCAATTACCTCTCACCATTATTGATTATTTAAGCTCAATATTGAGCTAATCCATTAAGGTTTGAGCTTAGGGGTTTATATATTTGAGTCTGTGGACTCGCTCTCGTCATTTCTACGGTATGTTTTCTTATTTTTACGGTAATTTTCGTTTACGATGGTATATTTTGAGATTGGTGTTGATGTTTGAGCTATATTTTGAGCTCAAATAGAGCGGTGATAGTTGTGACTATTGTTCACGGGGTAATTTGGGACGCTGTGACAGTTTTGATTTTTG
Source organism: Capsicum rhomboideum (assembly GCA_031232105.1). Classification (NCBI taxonomy): domain Eukaryota; kingdom Viridiplantae; phylum Streptophyta; class Magnoliopsida; order Solanales; family Solanaceae; genus Capsicum; species Capsicum rhomboideum. Next base: position 159,750,442 of record CP124714.1, read on the forward strand.
TGATACCGCAAGTGGGCCCCACGTGGATTGTTCGAACATTTTCTGAACTAATGCAATATGGGTATCAATAGTCATGTTTTGAGATGTAGTTTATTATTTTGGTAGCTTGGCAGTAGTCAGAGGCCTCTCGAAAGGGGAAGACTCCTATTTAGCTGGCTTTAGCAGGCGTTCGGTGGGGTCCAGGTAGGCTAGGTTTACCTTCCTTTACACTTAGATTGAGCTTATGGGTGATATATGTATGCTATTGTGCTAGTGTTATGGGCTGGTATTATAAACTTGGTGGTGGTGGTTTGCTGTGATTTAGGCCTTCTAGGCCGGATAGGGCTATTCGGATATATTCCAGGCCCATTATCCTCGTGGTACACCACAGATGGCCTATTTGGGGTCGGATAGTATTGTTGTTGTTGTTGTTGTTGATAGTTTGGGAATGTTATTGTTGGACCTTAGTCTAGGCTTAGCCCAGACTTAGACAGGTATAATAGACTTGGTTTTCGAGACCCGATAGCGGGCCCCGTTACCCTTTTTGTCGACTTGTCAGAACTTTGACATCTTTGGGCTTAGATAAGCCCTATATGACTATTAGGGTTATGACGGGATTGATTCACCCTGATTATACCCGATTGGCCTGTTTAGCCTTGTTAGTCCCTGATAGTACCGTATTTGACCGGGATCGGCTAGTTTGATTTAGAATGCGGACCTACCTTTCCATGACTTATAATTTATACCCAGACTTGTATATACATATTGCATTTTGCTTATAGTAGATAGTTAACCTAGAAAGACCCTGAGATTGACTTGTATCATGTTGTGGGATTAGTTTTTGTACTCATATACTAGTATTGACTTGGGACTAAGGCATTCCCCGTTTATCTGATATAATATGACATTTGATTCTATTCTGGTTACTAGCTATGATGAGTTTCGGTTCGAGTCCAGCTACTGATTCAGGTATGATGATTCTGATTATTGACTATTGGGTGTTCCGGTTCGAGTTCGGCCTCGGATTGAGGTATACTATGAGCTCTGGTACTGGGTACCGTGATTATGATACTGTTGTTCTCTGAGTTTCAGTTCGATTCTGGCTGATATGATATATATGTGGCCTATTGTTATTACCCACTGTGCCCGATTCGACTTCGGCGTCTGGCCTCTTGTTATTACCCATTGGTGTCGGTTCAAGCCCGGTGCACTCTTGTTGGTTATTGTGGTTACTGGATACTGATACAGCTTCGACACACTGGTGACTATGCATTTACTATTTTTGTGTGTCCCGCCGGTTTATGGGGGCCAGGCTGGGTTATTGTTTTCTTCCGTGTGCCTATCGGGTTTATGGGGGTCCAGATAGGTTATGTTTGACTTGTGTGTTTACTTACGCATTTATTTACTCAATTATTCGGTATCAAATTTATTTATTTCCTAAGCATATCTACACGCCTCGACAGTTACTTATGTATTTATTACTTATACCCCGGACTTAGCATGCACTCTCGCATTTTAGCTTGCTTATATTACTTTAAGCTCAGTCGGTCGATGATGCCTACCGAGTACCCGTTGTCCCGGTACTCATACTGCACTTCTGCATCTTTTTCCCCGATGCAGATTCGGGCACTAGCCGACGGTTTTGACGTGACGCTCTTCTCAGTACTAATTTCGGAGCAGGGTGGGCTTACTGACGTCCAAGGCAGATCCTACTCCATCTTCTATTGTATAGTCTTTTGCTCTCGAGACTGTTGTACTTGTTATATATATTGGTTTCTGTCTTGTATTCTGGATATGTCTAGTAGTGGCTCTTGTACCGACCTCACCAGATCTTGGGAGGGGTCTTGACTTTATACATATTGTCCTCTTCCTTCTCAGTCTCGGTATGGGTATATTTGGGTTCTGTTTGTTTTTATATTTCTAGCATGCTTATTTGTACGGTTACTTCTATCTCATCTCTGTTTTCTGAGATTCCGCCCGTTAGCCCGTCGTTTGTCGGTCTGGGCTAGGGTTTGGCTTGCCTATTGATGGGTTACGGTAGGCGCATCATGACTCAAATATTGGGTCGTGACAATAGAGCATAGCAATCTTAAGTGAGATAAAGAAAAACTAAATAACAACACTTTAAAAAAATTAAGTGAGATAGCAAAAATAATAATATTTAGGGTGGGGTCAGGCGAATACCCTATATACAGTTACCAAGTGTAACTCCCCCATTTTTCGCGCTTGAATATTTATTCCTTTTCTTTTTTATCTTTCTCTCTCTCTTACTTTCTCAATTTTTCACCTATGTTTTAAAATTCAGATTCTACAATATTTCAAAAGATTTCTACCCAAAAATATGTTCCATAAAATCAGGTAACCATTAGTTTCAGTTACCGCATGTTATCTCTTCCCAAATAAACATCTAAAAGTGAATTGTATTTATCTTTTACACACTGATTTCATGTTTCACTATTGGTATTGGAGGAGATGACTATTGATGGAATATGGATTAGTCATCATGGACATAAAGATCTTCAACTAGATGCGAAGTATTTTGAAAACCTTAAAAGATTAATCAAAGAAGCAAGGAAGGTCTACAATATATTAAAGTGGAAATTTAAGCAAGAGATGACTATGTTTTAAATAGTGAATTAGCTAGACAAAATAATTTCCTTGTCTTTAGCTCAAGGGCATTATTGTAATTAGCTTAGGTTAGTTTATCTACTATAAATAGTAGAAATTAGGGTTTATGTCATTAGTTAGAGATTGAATATTGAGTGTCTCCTTTGTCAGCTTAGGGTTGAACCCTCTTATCTCTTCCATTGAACCCTCTTGATTACTTGGGTAAGTAATCTTTGTATGAGTTCAATTTCTCTTCTCACATAGTTTAATCTTGTAATTGAATGTATATTTAATTGTTGGATTGACCTTTCTTTCTTCTAATTCCTATTCTCCCTAATCTAATTTCTTTCTTTACTTGCTAATCCTTTGATTTCATCTCTATTTTATTTACTGTGTTTATCTTTGGTGTATCATTTTACATCAATTAGTATCAGAGCAAGAAAAAAGAATTATTGGATTTTGTTAGAAATAATCTAAAGTGCTTGCATATCAAATTTGGGAGCATTTGAAGGTGATTTGGAGTTGATTTTGCTCATTTTCCCCCCATTTTCGCTCTCAAAAAAATCTGCACTATCTAAAGTGCGAAAATTGAATTTTTGAGCTCTTTTGTGCAAATTTTAGCCCCATCTTTTGGATCTAAGTTGTTTCCATCATGAGTAAACTATATTAGGTTCCAATTTTGGGATCTAAGGATGAATTTGGTGTCAATTTTGAGTTCCAAAAATGGGCTATTTTCTCGTTCGAATTTCTTGAAAATTTTGGAGTTTGAGTTGATTCCTTGCTTCAAAAATTATTGGATGGTGCTTTGAAATGCTCTATATTATTGATTAGGTAAAATTGATTGGAGTTGGGCCTTGATATATTTGATCAATTGTGGTGACTATAAATGACTTTCTTGTTGATTCTAGATTCTACTATCATTCATAATTAATCTTTGCTAATATTTTAGGATACTTGTTCTTATCCTTTGTATTAGTAATTGTGTGCTTAAATTTATTTCGTGCTAATTATTTCTTGCTTTTCTCTGTATTTTCTTTGTGAATTTCTTGATTCGAGTCCGTTAGTTTTATTGTGCTTCTTTGTTTAGCCATAAACTCTATTCCGAATTGATACTTGGATGTTTACTTTGAGTTGATTGAGTTGTTGGTTCTTGAAGATATTTGAGGAAATTTTCTTGAGAGAAAAAAAAATGCAAGAATTGATGAGATTAATTGAGTGAGGTCCAAAAGCCTTGACCTTGAGTGTATACACGAGTGTTGAGTGATACATGTGATGGAGTGAATTTATGAGGTACTTTGACTTTATTTTTACTTTTTTTTTTTTGGTGGCAAGCATGTCTTCCATAGCTTCGGATGATCCTTGTGATGATGATTTTGAAGACTATGATTGTGAAGATAATGAAGGTTGCTATGATGAAGATTATGGAGAAAATGAAGATTGTGGATCTTATGGTGAAGAATGTGAGTATGAAGATTCTTATGCTTTCAAAAATGTCTTTAAAAATGATGATACTTCAAGGTATGAATCTTCTACATACTCTTCTTATGATGAATATAATAGTGAAGAAAGTGACTATGGGTTTGATGACGATAATGAGGAACCTCGTAAGGAATGTTGTTGCTCATATTCCTACTATGATTCTAATGGTAGTTGTTCTTATATCTATTTTGTTGGAGGGGGTGGGGGTAGATCTTTCACAAAAAAATTAAGACAAAATGTGAATAGATACACTACTTATGATAGAAAGATTGTGTGTCGGCCTAATGATGATTTGATAAAAGGAGATCATTTTGTTGAACAACATGAATGTGATGAAGCATGCATTGACAATTTGTAGAAGAAAGAAAGAACATGTTTCATATTTATGGTAAAATTGAAGGACTTAGTGGTGCCATGATTATACATAACAAGAGTTCCATAAACATTGTTAGTTCAAGCATGGTTGAGCATTTAAAGTTGAAAACTATGAAACATCCTCAACCTTATGGATTGTAATGGTCAAATGAAAAAGGAACTTTAGAGATCACAAAACAAGTTTTGGTGAAGTTCCAACTTGGCAAGTTTCATGATGAAGTACTATGTGATGTTATCCCAATGAAAGCTTGTCATTTGTTACTTGAAGGTCTTGGATAGTTGAAAGAGAAGCTACATTTGATAAAAAGAGTACCAAGTGTTGTATCAACTTAAGAGGTCAAGAGTATTTCTTTGTGTCATCTACACTTTTAAAGGTGTAAGAAAGGTACTTGGAATTGCTAAGATTGACAAGCATAAAGGCAAAGCTTGAGAAAAAAGATGTCATTGCTAAAGAGAAGAATGTGAAGAGGAAATTTGATGATTCTTAAAGTGTAAAGTTCAAAGTTGAAGTGAAGAGTCATCCTAATCCTTCAAAGAAAATTCTTGGGCCTTGTCCAATGCTAAATGATCTTAAGAGAGAAAAGATTGAGAGAAGGAAGGGAGTGACAAGTGACAACTCAAGAATGGAAAAAGGAGAGCTTGAGTTGAGGGTAGTGAGTGTGTTGCCACAAAAAAAGAGAGAAGTATGTGAAAATGAGAAAAATAAAAAGAAAGAGAAAAAAAATTAAGAAAAAGAAAAGATAGTTTGAGAGAGCTTGCTTCTTGTTTTAACTCTAACGCTAATTCTTCTTTTCCTAGTTGTGATGTCTCTTTTGTAGGTACATTTGAAAATGAAGGCATGAGAAATCCAACAATGAAAAACCTTCCATCATTGAAGAATCAAGAGTTGATTGAGACATCCATTACTTCTTCAAGTGTTCAAGTGAGCTTAAATGATAAACACAAAGGTAAAGAAGGAATTTTAGGAGCATTTCAAGGTAAAATGACTAACTCTAATACTTTATTTTCTTTAAGTGAGTTTGAAGGAACTTTTGATTTAGGTGAAAGTCATTCTTCTTTTGATAAAGATGAAACTTTTCTTTGTGACGAAAGTCATGTTGGATGTTGTAGCCAAGCTCTAGTTGAAGTTACTTGTGCAAATCATTGTGATGATTCTTTTGAGTTTAATGTGTTTGCAACTAGTGTTCATACTTCTAATAAATTTATAGGATTAAAAAGAGATTCTTTGACTACATGTGATGTGGATTATGAATATTCCTTATGTAAAAAGAATGATCTTGTTATTGATAATGGTGTTGAGAAGTCACTCCAAGATAAGCTTGAATTTAAGGAATGTGATTCTTTTAAAATTAATTGTTATAGCCGACTTGCTTGTGTTGATTTGCCGCTAGTTGAGGAAACTTGTGAATTATTTAGTGAACCTCAAGTTAGTGTTGAAAATATTGTCGGTTATTTTGAAAAGAATGAGGATTTTGAATATGACACTCCACCTTTGTTTGATAATGATAAAAATAAAATTCATGATTCTACTTTGATTTTATTTGATGAAATTCATGATGTTGGTGGTGATGTTTGTCTTGTTGAAGGTAGTTATGACTTATTGCATCTTGACTTTACTCCACTAGTTGAGTTAAAGTGTGAGACCAAACTTATCGATTCTTGTGAGCTTAAATTGTTGCCAATTAATGATGTGATAATTAATGAGTTTGAAGGTCAAACAAGTGACTCTTTGAGTATGCATAGAGTTGTTGATCCTATCTCTTGTTTCACTCATAGAGATCATATCATGGATAATTTTGTGAAAGAGGACATTTATCTTTTCGAGAGTGAACATAGATGCTTTGATTCTTCATTGTATATTGATTTTTCTCTCTTTAAAGCTAATGTTTTATTTGAAGATAACATGATCATTTCTAATGATGAACATAGTGATATTTTTGGTGAAGTTGATGATGTAGTAAATTTTGAAGGCTACAAGGTATATGGTAATCCACTATGGGATGCAATGTGGAAAGAAAATGATGAGCCTATATATGAACGTGAATTAATTGATGCTAATCTTAGTATTAATTTCTTTACTTTTTCTACTCACCTTTATGAAGATCCATTCTTATTGGATTATGCCAATGCTTCTTTCTTAAAATGTGATGACAAGTCATTTAAAGATTGGTGTGATCTTGTTAAAGAGCTTAATTTGATCCTCTTTTTGGATGATGATTTCTTATTGATATTTTTGGAAATGTTTATAGTGATTCTTGATGTTGTTAGGGGATTAAAGTTTGTTTTTGATCCTAGTGATATTTCTTGTTGTATCAATATTACTTTGAAGAATTATGATAATCTTTGTCTAGTTCTTGTTTCCATCTTTGTTTTGCAAGGCTTGAATTCGAGGACGAATTCTTTTCAAGAAGGGGAGAATGATCGAATATGGATTAGTGATCATGGACATAAAGGTCGTCAACTAGATGCGAAGTATTTTGAAGACCTTAAAAGATTAATCAAAGAAACAAGGAAGGTCTACAATATACTACAATGGAAATTGAAGCAAGAGATGACTATGTTTTAAATAGTTAATTGGCTAGACAAAATAATTTCCTTGTCTTCAGCTCAAGGGCATTATTGTAATTAGCTTAGGTTAGTTTATCTACTATAAATAGTAGAAATTGGGGTTTATGCCATTAGTTAGAGATTGAATATTGAGTGCCTCCTTTGTGAGCTTAGGGTTGAACCCTCTTATCTCTTCCATTGAACCCTCTTGATTACTCGGGTAAGTAATCTCTGTATGAGTTCAATTTCTCTTCTCCCATGATTTAATCTAGTAATTAAATGTCTATTTAATTGTTGGATTGACCTTTCTTTCTTCTAATTTCTATTCTCTCTAATCTAATTTCTTTCTTTACTTGCTAATCCTTTGATTTCATCTCTATTTTATTTGTTGTGTTTATCTTTGGTGTATCATTTTACATCAACTATTAATGGAGAAATTAGAGGAGATTAATGGAGATTTTGTTCATGATATTCTATGGAAAAGGGGATCATTGGTTGCTGTTCATGGGGTATTTTTTTTAAAAAAAAAAAATTCAATGTTCTCAGATTTGCCTGATGCAACATAGATTTCTCATTGAACAAGGTTTTCTTTTCAGATCTACAATGATAGTTTTCAATTTATTTATCAGATCTATGTTCAAAATACATTCAGAGTGTCATTTGTATTTTCGTATTTATTTTGTTATTTTTCTTTAACTCTTCATTCGATTTCATATAATTTCTTTGATTTCAGTTATGTTTTTGTCCGTATATTTGTATCAATGTATAAATTGATATACATTTATATATTTATTTCAGATTGTTTAGTTTCACGTTTGTATCCAACATAAGTGAATTTGTACAATTCAATTTTTTTTTTATCAGTGAATTTATGCAATTGAAATACATTTTTGTATCATGCAATTGTATAATTGTATCAATGACTTTTGTTTTATTAAAATGTTTTTGTTAATGGGTGTCTATATGTTGTATATGTATTTGATGTCAATAAAACCTAAATTTGCAGTTGTACATGTATTTCATAACAAGTAAATGAATTTGTATATGTATTTCAAAGAATGATAACAGTGTTTTTAATGGGTCTATATGTTGTATATGTATTTGATATCATAAACACAGTTATGTATTTTGTATGTGAATAAGGCCTGAAATTTGTAGTTGTATACATATTTTAAAACAAATAAATAAATTTATATATGTATTTCAAAGAATGATGTCAGTATTTAAAGGATCTATGTGTTGTATATGTATTTGAGGTCATAAAAACATTTATAAGATACATATTTGAGAACATAAAAATAGTTTGTATCTGGTAAATACATATCTTATGCAAATGGTACATGTTTATACTACTTGAATCATACAAAAACAAATGATGCACAAATGATACTTGTTTATATACAAATACAAATGATAAATTTGACATACAAATACAAATAATTTATATAAAGTGTATTGTTTGATACAGAAATATAAAATACAAAAAAAATGAGAAAGAAAATATAAAATACAAAGAGAGTGAGAGATGTAAAAATATAAAATATAAAATAATAATAAAAAAAAGATACAGAGAACAGGAAGGGGAAGAGAGGCTAGAGATAGAAGAGAGAGAAAGAGAGAAAATCAGAATTTTTTTTTTTTAATCATTCAAACCAATTTTGAGTTTTGAAACTCATTAAAAAAAGTTTCTTATTTGAAAATAGAATCTTCAATTAATCTTTAATTAATTTGGTGAATGTGATTTAAGAAAGTTGATTTTTTTTTCCCTTTTAAAACTCAAGTTGTTACCTAAAAATAAGTTAAGTAACTGTACTTGTATATGTATTTGATGTTGTGTTGCGCATATATGGGGTTAATTATATAAATGAATTCTTTTAGATCAATTATTACCCTTTATGTGGTACTTTTTCTTTTATTACATCCTATAACATAAGTTTACCTTTAATAACTAAAATCGGAACAAGAAATTTCTTTTTATTTCTCTCTTTCCGTGTTTTTCTCTTCCTTTCTCTGCCATTTTTTTTCAATTGCTTCTCAAATGGGTTGCTGCATTCTCCAATTATAAATTTTAAATTCTCAATTGAGGAGAATTTCAATCATTTTCTTCGACCCAAATTTGAAAGACCCAATTACCTTTTCTTATCTTCTTCGACTTAGAAGACTCAATCACTTCAACATTTCTTGTCATTTTTTCACTGTCTTCTTGCTTCTCTTTGTCCCATTTCTTCTTTCTCCCATATTTTTAAAGATTTTTTTTTTGGCGAACCTCGTTCTTTGAGGATTCATTGTCCTCTATTTTTTTTCTTTTAATTTTTGTTATGCAGTTCTTAATTAACAGGTTAATTAAGGAAGTTGGATCTATTATTATAATGGGATAAGCTACTAGAAAAGTATGGTGATCTGGAAGTGATTATTAATTTTCAAATTTTAATTTGATAGTGATTTTAATTTTGATTTGTTGGTGATTTCATTATAAATACGATGGAGGTGGTGTTATAGCAGTGACGATGGTGGTGGATACGTCGGAGGATTGACGGCGATGGTGGATACGCCAGAGAACGGGCAGCGAAGAGAGCATCAAAAGATTGTATTAAAGTTGTATTAAAACTATATTATTAAATATAAACATCGTTGTAATACAATTAGAATTCAATATTATACATTTTTATGAATTCGAAAATTGTTATTTCATAACAAATATAATACATTTCTAAGCGTAAACTAATTTAAATTATAATGGAATGTTTGAAATTCACATATAATACTTATACTATATGTGTATTAAAAATATTTTAGTTAGATATATTTATCATGTATATTGAAATACGTCTTTAATATGTATAATATATTGAATCCAAAATGTAATAAAATTATTGTTTATTTTTCTCTTATTAAAGATGTTAAAATTGTATTTAAAAATGCATTATATATGTATTTTGCTATTTTTTGGTATAAAAGAGTTAGACTATCAACTATAAGAATTAAAATGTACTATAATTGGTAAATAAGATTATATATTTATACTATTTATGTAAATGACCCACATATATATGTTACTGTTTCGGATAATTAGCAAAAGGTTGTTATGCGTCTCCTAATTAATAGCTAAGTTTGTTATTTCTGAACTTTTTTCATTTTTAGATGGTAAGCACTAGCTCCCGTGTAACTTCAGACAAAAAGGGACACTTACAGAAAATAGAATATGTTTCAGCAAAATGGAGTGTCCGTAGCCTAACTTTCAAAATTACAATCCATAGCCTCTTTTTTTTTCTCTCTCTTCTATCTCTAGCCTCTATTTCTTTTTCTTTTCTTTTCTTTTTTTTTTTATTTTTTTATTTTTTATTTTTTTCGTGTTTTTCCCTTTTTTTTCTTTTTGTTTTTTTTCCTATTTTTGTTTTCTTCTTCTTTTTTTTTTCTTCCTATTTTTGTTTTTTTTTCGTTTCTTTCTTTTCGCTTTTTTTTTTCTCTTCTATCTTTAGCTTATATTTTTCTTTCTTTTTTCTTTTCTTTTGGTTTTCTTTTTTATATTTTTTTCTTTCTCATTTTTTTGTTCTATTTTATATTTTTTGTATTTTAGAAAAATATGGCTACGTCGTGCATAAGCCATGGATGCTAATGAAAATACCACAATCGCTTATTATATTTGTATTGATAATTATTTATATTTTTGTATTCATTGATATAATTGTATTTGTATTTATATTTTATAGTTCGTGCTTGTATTTATATTTGTATTTTATAGTTCGCATTTATATTTATATTTTATAGTTCACACTTGTATTTGTATTTTATAGTTCGCACCATCATTTATATTTTATACAATTCGCACTTCTATTTTAAAGAACTGTTTTGTATTTGTATTTTATAGTTGACTGCATATTATATTTATATTTTGTGGTTTTATTTTGTTTGTATTTGTATTCTATTTTTGTTGATGCACTTGTATTTTTAACTAACTATTTTGTATTTGTATTTTTAAGTTAACCGCATATTGTATTTGTAATTTCATTTGTTTGTATTTGAATTTGTAGTTGACAACATCATTTGTATTTTTTAAACAATTGAAAAAGAATTGTTATTTTTCTAATGATGAACATTTGTATTTATATTCATTGATACAAATTGTATTTTATTTATACAAATTGAACACTACAAATGATAAATTATACAACTACAAATGCTAAATTATACAAATACAAATGTTACATTTGTATCAAATGATACATGTTTATACAACTTGAATCATACGCATACAAATGATACTTGTTTATATACAAATACAAATAATAAATTTGACATACAAATACTAACGATACATTTGTATTGAATGAAACATTGCAAATTCACATATTTTAGACTCAAGCAAATACAATTAATCCATATACTTATTTGTATACAAATACAAATCATAAATTATACATATTCACGGGTAAATTATTCAAATATAAATAATAGAATTATTTGAAATATATAGTATGATACAAATAAATATAATACTATATAAAATACAACAACAAAAAACGAGAGAAAAAAAATACAAAAAAATGAAAAGAAGGAGAAAAAATGACAAAAACAAAAAAAAAAATAAGAATGAAAAAAGACTGCAAAGAAAAAAGAAAAAAAAAAGATGAAAAAAACGTAAAAGAAAAAAAAGAGAAAGAAAAAAAGAAAATATAAAAAAAGGAGAAAAATAGAAAAGAAAAAAAAACGGAAAAGGAAAAATGAAAGGAAAAACCAAAAAAAAGGAAAAGAAAAAAAGAAGAAAGAGAAAGAGAGGCTATGGATTATAATTAATTGAAACTTAGACTAAATAGGGTAATTAGGAGCTTATGTTTGTTAAGCCATGTAGTTTTCCCTAAAAAAAAGAGTAAAAAGTTCAGAAATAGCAAACTAGAATGATTAATTAGGAGACGAATAACAATCTTTTACTAATTATCTGATAACCCTCAAAATACGAAAAGAGGAAAAAGATACGAAAACGAGATAAATACGGAATCGAAAAGGGAAAAGATAAAAGATAGAGAAATAGATAGACACAAAGAAGGAAATTGAAAGCAAATAAAGGGTACATTAAACCCCAAATCCTCAAATCAATTAATCCTACAAAACACCTAAATCTTACATACACCACAAGGGAATCGAACTCCCAAGCAACCAACGTTTCCAAACGAAAATTCAACGCAAGCTAATCCAAGCTCACTCACACTCTCAAGTGTATAATTGTTCATAATCACCAAAGTTAACCTAAAAATCAAGAAGAAACTACTATTTATAGTCATGGGCTAATTATTACAACTATGGGCCCAAAAGTGACCTATTTCCAATAAAATAGGAAGTCCAGCCAATTTGGGCCACCTGCGTGGGCAGATGGGCATCTGCCCACGCAGGTCAGGGGCGCAGATGAAACTGCCTGCCACCTGCGGACGCAGGTCCTTCTCCTGCGGGCGCAGGTGAGCTCACAGGTCCCTCCAGGGCCTCTTTTAGCTCATCTTTGCCTCCCTTTGACCTCTCCAAGACCCCTCTACCCTTCTTGGATGTAATCTCTAACTCATGGCACCCTTTGGATAGCACTAAGGGGTCGTCAAATACCTCTCGCATCGTGATCATTCCATCAAAAGGTCTGGAGTCATTTTGGATTGTATCATTATCCGAAATAGTAACTTTTATATATATATTTGATGCACAAGACAACATCAAATACATATATAAGTACAATTAATTACCTTGCTTTTAGGTAATAATCACCCAATTAATCGAAGATTAATTGAAGATGCCATTTTCAAATAGGAAGCTTTTTTTTAATGAGTTTCCAATAAAAGAAATTAAAAAATCTCCTTGATTTTCTCTCTTCTCTCTCTTCTATCTCTAGCCCCTCTTTCTTTCCTGTTCTCTTTATCTTTTTTTTTCTTCATATTTTATATTTTCACATATCTCTCCCTCTTTGTATTTTATATTTTTTCGCCACGCCCTCTCTCTCTTTCTCTTTTTTTTTTTTGATAACCCTCAAAATACGAAAAGAGGGAAAAGATACGGAAATAAGATAAATAAGGAATTAAAAAGGGAATAGAAAGATAAAGAAATAAATAGACACAAAGAAGAAAATTCAATGCAAATTAAGGGTATATTAAACCCCAAATCCTCAATCAAATTAATCCTACAAAGCACCTAAATCCTACGTAGACCACAAGGGAATCGAACTCCCAAGCAACCAACGTTTCCAAACGAAAATTCAACGCAAGCTAATCCAAGCTCACTCACACTCTCAAGTGTATAATTGTTCATAATCGTCAAAATTAACCTAAAAATCAAGAAGAAGCTACTATTTATAGTCATGGGCTAATTATTACAACTGTGGGCCCAAAAGTGACCCATTTCCAACCAAATAGGAAGCCCTGCCGATTTGGGCCACCTGCCCACGCAGGTCAGGGGCGCAGATGCCACTGCCTGCCACCTGCGGACGCAGGTCCTTCTCCTGCGGGCGCAGGTGAGCTCACAGGTCCCTCCAGGGCCTATTTTAGCTCGTCTTTGCTTCCCTTTGACCTCTCCAAGGCCCATCTACCCTTCTTGGATGTAATCTCTAACTCATGACACCCTTTGGATAGCACTAAGGGGTCGTCAAACACCTCTCGCGTCGTGATCATTCCATCAAAAGGTTCGAGGCATTTTAGATTGTATCAGAAGATGATGAAATGAGTAAACAAATTTAAAAAAGTATGAGAGGTAAAAGAGTAAAAGAGATGAGTTTAGGGATCTGCTTGGTTGTTTTTCGGTGAGAAAAGAGGAAGTTCGCGGTGGTGGTGAGTGATGTTAATGAAACTTTCAGAATAATCTCCTTCTATATGTTGTTGTGTTTTTAGGCATGAGGAAGTTCAATAATGAAGAAGAAAAAAATGACATTGTGTCCAGCGTGTTTTTTCGGTGAAGTTCGCGTCCGTTTTCAAATGTGTGTGTGCAGGGGTGTTAATGGTGAAGAAGAAGAAGAAGAAGAAGAAAAAATGTGGGTGTTTCAATTCTGGAGAAAATTTTAGGAGATAAAAAAGGAAGATTAATGAGGAATATGAAAACTAAAATTTAGGAGAAAAATTTGGGAAGTAAAAGAGATAAAAAGAGGAAGATTAAATTGAATCAGTTGTATAGGGTGTAAATATGAGTCCCCTCAAAGTATTGTTATTTTTGTTATCTAAAACAATTATGTTAAGTATTGCTATTGAGCCTAATTAAGGGATTATGTATGCTAAGTGGTGAAGTTTTTTCAAAAAAAAAAAAAAACACAATCAAAAGAGAATGCCCCCTTCCCCACAAAAAGAGTGGGCCTTGGATTATTTATTTTTTCAAAGTGGGCCTTGACCACCTTTCAAACCCAATCACCTAAACCCATCCTAAACCTTGTTCAGTACAGTTTCTGTTGAAACTCCCACTCTCCTTTTCCCTTTGCCATTGCCACAATCTCAGATTCTCAATTCTTCAAAATGGGTGGGAGAGGAAGGTCAAGAACTCAGAGAAAACACTTTGCTCAAAACAGAGAAAACAACTGGAAATACACCAATAATGATTCTGAACAGCATGTAAATCATACTAATAATAGAGAAAACACTACTTGGAAACCATTTGTCACTCAAAATCTTGCCTTTGAACAATATTACAAGGTACTCACTCTCTTATTATTTGACTTGCGTATATTATTAGTGAACGTGAAAGAGATACTCACTCTCTTCCAATTTATGCAGACGTTTTTCCTTGTGAGATTCAAATTATGTGAACTTGAACAATATTTACATAACAAGTGTTGCATATCTTATACTACTTTCTGTATAGTTTTTGAATATTTGAATTTTAGTTTTAAGATATTGAGTTGATCTAATTCAATTTAGCTTTAAGGATTAGGTAAATTGGCTCTTGATAAGCGAAAAGTGTAACATAAATTGGGATAAAGAGAGCACCCAAGGGTCTGGCTTAGTGGTCAATGTAGTGCATTAATGATGAGTTCTCAGGTTCAAATCCCAGCAGACACAAAAACACTAGGTGATTTCTTTCCATATTTCCTAGCCTAGGTGGACAGAGTTACCTAGTACCTGTTGCCTGTGGGAGGTGACAGGTATCCCGTGAAATTAATCTAGGTGCGCGAAAACAGATCTAAAGGTTATCAAAAAAATATTGTGGTAGAGAGAGTATTAAGATATGATGGAAAACTTATGTTCAATAGAATATAAAGAAAATAACATTTCAAAGATTGATATTTGAATAATTTAATGAATTTGAATTCTTGAAAATTGTGAAATTTGACGGAATATATTGGTGTTATACATTTTGAGGCAACCAAAATGGAAATATTGTCGTATAAGTTAGTGTGATATGGTATAAAATTGAGATGGAAGGAGTAAGTTTGAGATGGAAGGAGTAAGTTATCTTTTTATTTTTTTTCCATGTACCTGCAATGAGTATACACCAATTTATGGACTTGGGGGATAACATGTGCATACTGTGTAGGAGCAAGGGACTGTGCCACCAGAAGAATGGAATACTTTTATGGACTGTCTTCGAAGTGAATTGCCTGCTGCTTTCAGGATAAATTCAAGGTCTGTCTGTTTTCGTTATCATTTGATAACCTTTCTGTTTATTAGCTATAGAAAGTCAAAAACAGTTATATAACATAGCAAAGATGTTCCACATCATAGAAGTCTTATTTTTGCATTGAGAAGGGTGATTTAAAAGGGATCATGCATCATGCATTTGTCTTCACGCGTGCTCTTTGCTCATGCAGAGCAAGCCTTTTCTCTATTATGCTTATTTGGATTTTAGCAAGACTGGACTATGTATCCTTATATGTGGACCCAGGCTAAGTGTGCTATGTGTTACAAACGTGTATGTCCCCCTCTTCGTTCAAGAGTTCATGGAAGTATGACTGTCCTCTCCTTCTAATGAGTACCTCTTCCACCAACACTTTGCCTTCCTCATTCTTGATGCATTTCACTTGGTCAAGGTCACATGCCCTCCTCTCTCTCACCTTGGCTAGCCTGTATAACTTCTGATCCTCGCCTTTGTCCTCTCATTCTGCGTACAAGAGCTCAAAAGTTGTTGTTTTTGCCGCTGTAACTGCAAACTTTGC
Organism: Capsicum rhomboideum; assembly: GCA_031232105.1. Taxonomy (NCBI): domain Eukaryota; kingdom Viridiplantae; phylum Streptophyta; class Magnoliopsida; order Solanales; family Solanaceae; genus Capsicum; species Capsicum rhomboideum. The sequence continues at coordinate 159,766,535 of CP124714.1, forward strand.
CTCCTCCCTAGCCATCTTACACTTCTCCCTATTCGTCTGCTTCTTCTCCTCGTCCTTACTCTCCACCAACTTCGCGTAAGCCATCTTATTTGCCTCCACCTTCCCTTATACTTCTCCATTCCACCACCAGTCCCCTCGATGCCCACCAGATCGGCCTCTCGAGACACCCAACACCTCTCTAGCTGCTGCCCTAATGCTACTGGCAGTCTTATCCCACATACTGTCCGCATTTTCACTACTCCCCCCAGCCCCCATGACCATCAACTTCTTATACGTGCTACAATAACTTAATTTTATCTTTAATCGTTGTTATAAGAGGTTCAGTTTTTAAAATTCAGACTAAATTAATAGGAAATCAGAAGAAAAATATTTATTTTAAACTTCAGATTAATGAACAAAAACGTATAGCTTCAAGTTCCAAATTATAAGTGAAAACCAAATAAACTTGCTTACAGTGAAAGTTCACATTGCTCTAAACGCTTCAAAGAAATGAACTAATTTGAGCTAATTTCTTACAATGAAGAAATGAACTAATTTGAGCTAATTTCTTACATATTCATCATTGTGTTGTTAATGTTGCAGTAGTCAATGCTACTTGGAAATTCAAGCTAAGTTGGAGAATGATTTTATGAAATCTCTACAGGAAGAGGTTCATCCTCTGATTATGATTACTTTTTCTTACTGAATTAGGAACTTTCTGCAGTATGTGTGCAGCTTCTAGCTCAGATCCCTGCTATTCAGTAATATTTCCAAAATGGTTTTGTGATTCAGGGGACAGATGGGAGTGAGGTTGTGGCAATAAGACCATTACCTTGGTATCCAGAGAATCTTGCCTGGCAGTCAACTTTTTCTCGCAAGCAGTTGAGGAAAAACAAAATACTTGAGAGGTTAGAGATCTGGTTTCTGCTTATGCTGTAACTTTTGAATATTGTGAAATAACTTAAATCTGAAAAAGGATCATAACTAAATCTATTGCAGATAATACTCCATCCTTCCCAATTTATGTGGCGATGTTTGACTGTTCATGAGTTTTAAGAAAGAGAGAGACTTTTGAAAGTTGTGGTCTAAAGCAAGCCAAACATTTATGTGGGTCTAAATCATCTCACTATGGGTACCATGAGAAGTTTAAAGTTTAATTGTTTCTAAATATAGAAAGATGTTATTCTTTTGGGACAAATGAAAAAGAAAAGTATGCCACATAGAATAGGGACAGGGAGAGTAATAAGTATGGCTTTTTAGAAAAGACGCTTCAAGTTTTCAATCCTTGTTATGAGCCAATAACAATTATGTTCAAATGAAGAAAATGCACATCTCACATAGAAAATTGTATATCTGGAAGTCCATTGCCTGTTCCCTTTTTTGGATATAAAAATCTTACACCCTTCCTGGTAGTTCTCCCCACCTTCCTAGAAAATCATGCAATTCTTTTTCCTAGAATCTGTAAACAGCCAAGAAATTTACAGAATTATTATTGAAGACAACTTTTGGTGGTCTCTGTTATTGATATTTGTCATCACATAAAACATTCAGGTTCCATGAATTCTTGAAGCTACAAAATGAGATTGGTAACATTACGAGACAGGAGGCTGTTAGCATGGTGGGCAAACTATTGCTATGCTGATTTGTTTGTTATATATGAGTTAACATTGTGCCCCTTATTCATCCTGTGACTGCTTCGACTCAGGTTCCTCCTCTGTTCCTGGATGTACGGCCAGATGATTTCATTCTTGACAGTAAGCTATTCTTTAATACTGCATCTAAGTTCATTTATCTATTCTTCATTAATTTATGAATATCAAATTGGATATATAGAATCCTTACTGTCCCTTTATCCTGCAGTGTGTGCAGCTCCTGGTTCAAAAACATTTCAATTACTTGAGATGATACACCACTCAGCTGAACCTGGATCATTACCTGGTGGAATGGTCTCCCTTTTCCTCATTTTCTATCTTAAAATCATTGATGCCAATTCAACTGTCTCCCTAGTTCTTTCATCCATCTTTGTTGGCGTCATATACACTCTCACTCCATCCTCACCAAAATATATTCTCTAGATCCTTGTAACATATTTGATGTTTCTCTTTGAAATGCCTCATTAGATAGGTCTTAGCAAATGATGTTGATGTTCAAAGGTGTAACCTTCTTATCCATCAAACAAAGAGAATGTCCACTGCCAACTTGATAGTCACGAATCATGAAGCACAACACTTCCCAAGCTGTCATTTGAATAGAAGTTATGCAAAAGGTTCCGAGCCACGAGAAGCGAAGGAACTTGACATTGATCAACTTCTATTTGATCGTGTCTTGTGTGACGTTCCATGCAGTGGTGATGGCACTTTACGCAAGGCCCCTGATATATGGAGAAGATGGTAGTTATTTATGAACTACTAGTACTGATCACTCTCATTTTGCATTCTGCAATCAATACAATTGTTTTATGTCCCCTTCACATTCCTCTATGTTTCCTTCCGCACAGGAATGCAGGAATGGGTAATGGTCTACATGGGCTACAGGTTCAGATAGCAATGCGAGGTTCGTTTTGTTCTCTCTCTCTCTCTCTCTCTCTCTCTAATAGTACATTAATGTTCTAAACCAAATAAGCTGACCCTCACTAACCTATCAAGTGGCAACTTATGATTTTAGCCGGCAAGTCACCTTTGAGTTTGTGCTTAAGGATGAGTTGCTGACTACTTCAGAGATTTGCTAGCATGAATGTGCCAGTGGCGGAACTTCATTATATTCCAAATCTTTTTTCCAGTATGGGTTCAAGATACATTTTGATATCCAAGATCAAGATTGAGCAATGTTAAAAATTATGACACTCGTGCAAGTAACACAAACATAAAATAAGATAAGGTTGTTTGAGATGGTTTAAACTTTAACCATGTCTTATATAGATCTCCAGGCTTTCTGGTCCATATGTATGACATTATAGTTGAAGGTAATAAAAGGTATGAGGTAAACCTAAAATTATATAGAGGGAGTTATCTCAGAAGTTTTAAAATCTATTGAATTCATACACTTGGCTAAGAATAAAACATAATGGAAGTAAAGGATCCATATACACGACATCAACAAGTTGGGACTAAACTAGTTATCCATGTAGGAATAGTGATAAGTGTGAGATTTCGAGAACCCTTGTTTGCCTTAAAAGGCAAATTATTTAGTAAATTTGAATGAAAGGGATCTGAAATTCTGAATAGAGTCATATAGATGATTTCATATAGGCACCACAACGTATGGAAGTGAAGCTTAATTGATATTTCCTCTGTCACATATTATGTGACCGTTTCTGTATTGAGAAGAATAGTAGTAGCGGAATACACTTTATACTTCGTCTCACAAAGGTGAAATAGTAGTGGTTATCTCATCCAAGCAACTATAGCATATGTTAAGGCATATGGTGCCTTTATTTAGATAGACCATATCTTGTTTCTTCCCTTGTGAAAGGGGTCCCAATTACAACAACAACAACAACAACAACAACAACAACAACAACAACAACAACAACAACATACCCAGTATATTCCCACAAAGTGGGGTCTGGGAGGGTAAGTGTACGCAGTACGTACCACTACCTCAGAGGTGAAGTAGAGAGGCTGTTTCTAATAGACCCCTGACTCAAGACAAAAACAGTTCATAAAAGACATAATATAGGAACAATAGGTATTAACACAACAAATAATAACAGAAACAAGACTACCATAAAATAATACTCCAATCGAACTATCCAAGACAACAAACATTACCAGAACTCCACAAACAAGACACTACAAACATAGCACTATGACCACTAGCACAGATACCAAAACAAAGCACTCCTACCTACTAAAATAAGGACACACTCCTCTCTACTAGCCTTCTACCCTAATTCGCCTCCTCCATACCTTCCTATCTAGGATTATGTCCTCAGTAAGCTTAAGCTGCAGCTGTAGCTGCTTCATGTCATGTCTAATCATCCCCTTCCAATATTTCTTCGGTCTACCTCTACTTCGCCTGAATCCATCCTTAGCCAACCTCTCACACCTCCATACTGGGGCATCCGTGCACCGCCTCATCACATGCCCGAACCATCTCAATCTCGCTTCCCACATCTTGACATTCACCGAAACCACTCCCACTTATCGCGAATAACCTTATTTCTAATCTTATCTCTCCTAGTAAACCCACACATCCATCGTAGCATCCTCATTTCCGCCACCTTCATCTTTTGGATGTGAGAGTTCTTGACTGACCAGCACTCCGCCCCGTACAACATAGCAGATCTAACTACCACTCTGTAAAGCATGCCTTTAAGTTTAGGAGGCACCTTCTTATCACACACGACTCCGGATGCGAGCCTTCATTTCATCCATCCTACACCAATACGGTGAGTGACATCCTCGTCAATCTCTCTCTCTCCCTGGATTATAGACACAAGATACTTGGAACTATCTCTCTTCTAGATAGCTTGAGTATCAAGCTTCACTACCACCTCAGCCTCATTGAACTTGCACTCCAAATATTTCGTCTTGGTCCTGCTCAACCTAAACCCTTTAGACTCCAAGGTCTGTCTTCAAACCTCCAACTTAGCATTAACTCCTCCACGAGTCTTGTCAATCAGAACTACATCATCCGCAAAAAGCATACGCCATGGCACTTCACTTTGAATTTGTCGCGTCAAAACGTCCATCACCAAGACAAATAAAAACGGACTAAGACTCGATCCCTGGTGCACCCCATCAAAACAGGAAAGTGCTCTGAGTCTCCTCCCACAGTTCAAACAGTTTTGGCATCATCGTACATATCCTTAATCGACCTAGTGTACGCTACCGGTACACCTTTAGCCTCTAAGCACCTCCAAAGAACCTCCCTGAGGACTCTGTCATAGGTCTTTTCTAAGTCAATGAACACCATAGGCAAGTCCCTCTTCCTCTCCCTATACTGCTCCACCAGTCTCTTCACGAGATGGATGGCTTCTGTAGTTGAGCGTCCTGGCATGAATCTGAACTGATTCTCAGAAATAGTCACGATACTCCTTAACCTCAACTCAATTAATGGAGCGCAATAGCAATCTGAGGGTAGGAAACCCCTTTCACCTGAATTTACGAAGTGCTTTTATGCCATAATAGGGCCAAATCATATGGTAGTGAATGCTGGGCTGCTAGAGTCCAACATATCCACAAGATGAGAGTTGCGGAAATGTGGATGCTGAGATGGATATGCGGTCTTACAAAATTAGATAAGATTAAAAATGACAAACATTCATAGAAGGTGCAAGTAGCACGCATCGAGGATAAAATGCGAGAAGGTCGCTTGAGATGGTCTGTACATGTTCTGTGTTGACCTACAATTGCACCTCTCCTTAGGTGTGAAACAATGGTAAGTGAAGGTGTTAAAAAGTGACAAGGTAGACCTATTTTTGGGATTGCGGCGTAGTAAAAGTGGTTGTTGTATGCCACAATAGCACCAGACAAATAAGAAAGGAATTTACCAAAAGCATCAAAGAGGAATTGCATAAACAAGCTATTTCAATATGTTTAGTTAAAATTTAAAAGATTCTTCTCTTCCGAAGTAAGGATAGAAAGGAAAAAATTTAGTTACTCGAACAAGATGGATTAGAAGACCACAAAAGCATGAGATGAATTGTATGTCTTTCAAGAAGCAACATCAGTTAAACTATAATTTAGTTGCTCGGGTTGTTGCGGAGCCCTGGCTATATTTTCCCTGCCAAGGATGTTGTTGCTTGAGCTATATAGAAGAGAGAAACTGAAGTCTTTAGTAGAAGTTTTGTGAAAGCCAGAGCTTTAAAATATGCTGGTGACTGGACCGGCATGAAAGGTTGCAGCCCCACATGAGAGTTAGGACTTTACAGCGCTATGCAATTTCTCTATATAAGATTCCTCTTTCTTTATGAAAAGCCTTCAACTGACACTTGGTTGTTCATTCATATATTTCAGGTATGTCTTTGCTTAAAGTTGGTGGAAGGATGGTTTATTCAACTTGCTCAATGAATCCCATTGAGAACGAGGCTGTGGTTGCCGAGGTAATCTCGAAAGAATGCATCACATATTGATTAAGATTCTGTTAAATGTGTAGCTTTCTCACTGATTGAAAAATTTGCTAAGTTTTAGTTTTCCAGAAAGTTAATGAGTGATACTACCGAAAGTATAATAAAAAACAGAAAAGAAGATTATTGAGTATAGATCTTGCTCGTTGCATTACGGTGGGAGAGCGTAAAAAAGGGAACCCCTTAGTGAGCTCTTTAATCATTGCAATGGCTGCACATTTGTTGGCTGAATTTTCTTATTTACAGCCCGCCCTTTATCCTTCCTCCTGTCTGACACCTGGGCTTGTCTGAATCATGTATGCCTACTCTTGTTCTAACTTATATTAACAAGTGGGCTGATGTGGTGCAAGTGGTTTTTCTCTTTGATTTCTTTGTATGTTTTCCATTGCTACATCAACTACTATACTCCATTAGTATAATCGACACAATAGTAATTAAGTGTATATATTAAGGATTTCATGGAAATTTCTGGGATTTCTCTCTTCAATATTGACAAAACTGTCAAAATAGTAGCTGAATGTGCAGCCTCTCTGTCCCTAGTATAACAAATGTTCCACATAATTACTTTTTGCTGCTGATGACATATTCATCATAATTCTCCTGAACGACAGAGAGATTAACAATTTTGATATTGCATTGCAACTTTATAAAATTCTAAGTCCAAATTCCTTATCATAAAACCTGATTGTTCTCGTGTTTCTCAGATTTTAAGAAGGTGTGGGAGCTCTGTTGAACTCGTTGATGTCTCCAATGAACTTCCTCAGCTTGTTAGAAGACCAGGTCTTAAAAAATGGAAGGTTTGTGTTTAATTTTCTTGGTGCTCACTTTGATCAGTTGGGACATTGACGTTCAATGTTAAGCTTATAATAGAAAGTAAGAAGTAGAAGAAAAGAGGGGTGGGGTGGGCGTGTTCTACTGAGGGTATTTGCCTATCTTGCATGTTTACTTTAAAAAATACATTTAAATTCTAAATATTTATTGCAAAAACTATGGCCAAACACAACTCCAACTCCAGCTTTGAAAAATCCAAATAAAGTGAATTTTATTTTTTTGGTTTTCATGGCCAAACGCCACTTTAAGACTATATCTGGAGTGGGCATACCCTTTCAGTGAAAGATTAATTGTGAAGACCTAATATTAATTACTTAAAATTCTGTTAATCTAAAAAGCTTCCAGTCAGTAATATGAACCTGCTCTTAATATTGAGCCGGGTCATTAACTTTTCTGTATTACATTGTCAGCCAAAGTTGATTATTAAAATGTAATTCAGCTGTATAGACTTTGCTGGTTCCTATACATGAAGGACGAGAATTACGTCACAGGAACTATTAAAAATCAAAAGTTCTGTATTTTGTTTCATTTTATCTGACCTGGAAGGTTTTCGGTGAGCCCGACTTTGTTATAAGTTCCACTAATTCTATATTCGCCTGTTAGTAGTACAAGCAGAAGCAGAAGTAAAGACTAATATCCATCCAAAAATTCTTAATTGGTTGCTTTACTCTGCTACATTGAGTTAGGTTTAATATTTGTTCTTCTGTGCATGCAGGTACAAGATAAAGGGATGTGGTTGACTTCTTTCAATGAAGTTCATGATTCTCGCAGAGCTGCAGTTGTTCCTGGAATGTTCCCCTCCGGCAAGGGCTATGTGGATGCACCTGGGCATGGCGATGATGCAAGGAGAAGTCAATTGTCTGATAATGTGAGTAATGGTAATTCTCAAAATGGTATTGGGATGGTGCGGGATCCTGCAACTCCTACTACAATCTTGGACGAGGAAGCTTCAACTCTACCATTGGAACGTTGTGTGAGGATAGTGCCATATGACCAGAACAGTGGAGCCTTCTTTATTGCTGTCTTTCACAAGCTTTCTCCTTTGCCAGGTGAGTTAAAACGTCAACTATTCGTCAGAAGTAGAAAATTGTGGATTAGACATTTAACTACGCTTGATATGGCGAGTTCTAATAGAACATCTGCATAGCTATATCTTCTTTTGTGGTTGAGGTTTTGAAATTCAGATTCGAACCTTGAAGAACAAGAACTCAAAACTTCCACAATGGTAACAACAGCAACGTATCTAGTGAAATCGAAAAAGTGAGGTCTGGGGAAACTTCCACAATGGTAGAACTATTTTTTTTTTTTTTTGTGATCTTTAGACTATACAAAAGCAAAGACCAAGGGTTTTAAGAACAACTCCTTAGTCTAAGCTCTGGTACCAAATGATAGCAACCAAGATGCAAAAACGAGGAAATAGAGCAAGTAATGAAAAATACTAGATAGAACACAAGGATAGAAGTAGAAATTGTATTAATTGGTAATTGTGGTTTCATGTTACTTTTATTGCCCTTAGGAATTGGTGGGCTGGGCTTCTCTGGGATTGGCTTAACAGAAAATTAGATGAAAGAAAGGAGAATTCTAACAATCAAATAAATATTTATTATTAGAATAATCCAAAGGGGAAGAGAGTTGAACTCATACATGGATCTATAGCAAGAAGAATTCCAAGAAGGTTCAATAAAGAGATACAAACAATCACCCAGTAGAGTATGATCTTTAATCATCCAAAAACTAGCTAGCTTGCCAAAAGAGCAAACTAAGATATTTATAATAGTTCTATGTAGAAGCTAATAATAGTAAAAAATATCGCCTAAACTAGGTTTTGAATTACACTTGGGCCGAAATCAGTAAAATCATAGGTTCCTAACACGTCTCCACATTTGATAATCATGGAGCCTTTTTTGGTGAGCTTCTTCTACAATCGGCTCCACATATGATAATCATGTCGTTTCCCTGTGGCGCTCCATTGCCTCCTTTGTTTCCGGGCTCCATGTTTTCAAATGTGAAGGCGTTTATTGGTCCACATTTCTCTCCGCTTTGTGCTTCTTGTTTTCCTTGGATACATTTGACTTGAAATCTTAGTTTCCTTGGTCATTTTTGGATCCTTGGTATAGTTGCCTTTGTCTCCTCCTTCTAAATAATCACGTAAGTACATTATGGGTCTTGAGATCTTCTTTCCATGCTCTCTTGAAACACTCTAGGTTCTCAATGTTAATAAGTTGGAAGCCGCCAATATGATTGCCAATCCATGAGCTATCAGACACCCTTGATATCATAATACAATTTTCTATCTTAATTTTGAGCTGTACTTGTATGTATTGAGAGTCTGTTGTTTATGACTTTGCAGTCATACAAAAGAAGCCTTGCTGTCAGCCAGGGAAGACAATTACCACAGGCAATTTACAAAGTTTCCCTAAGGTCAAAGATATAAATGCTGATGAAGATTATGTAGGTAATCAGCTATCTGAAGGGTCTATGGATGATGCTGATATTCTTGAAAATGGAAAGGATGAGGCTCCACTGGATACTGACCTCAGTAAAATAGTGGAAGAAAAAAGGCTGGAGCAGATTGAACCTTCCAGTGATGGAAGAGCTGGTCCTAAGTTGGTTAGAGGGAGAGGAAAGTTACATACACAAGGAAGATGGAGAGGGATTGACCCAATATTATTTTACCAGGAGGAGGCAGTTGTGGGTCAGATAAAGGCCTTCTACGGCATCACGGAATCCTTTCCATTCAAAGGTCATTTGATTGTGAGGAATAGTGATATCACCCATGTGAAGAGAGTTTATTATGTATCTAAATCTGTGAAAGAAGTTCTTCAACTCAATTTTCTAGCTGGTGAGCAACTCAAGATAGCTGCCGTTGGGCTCAAGATGTTTGTAAGTCGCTCAAATTTGACACTTGAGAATTTCTGTTCTTGGAACTTGTGTCATACTATTGTTTCATGTGCATGTGTTTGAAAGTCCATCTTTTACGCAGTCGCATCCTACACATTCCCCCCTCCTCCTTTGAAAGGAAAGGAGGTACAGGACAAAGCAAGACTACCAAGCCCTCTTAAAACACAACTAGCAAACTACGAAGGACAACAATTGAGTGACGCATTTTATGGCACCAATTGAATGACTCTTTTTTTCATTCTTTCCTGGTGACCTCTGCCCATTGCACTATTAGATAACCTTTCTGTCTTCTCTTTTCAATGTTGCAGGAGCGGCAAAAAGATGTTTCTGCACAATGTGTATTCCGCATAACATCTGAAGGACTGCCATTGCTGCTGCCACATTTAACCAAACAAATAGTGTATGCATCTCCTGTAGATTTCAAGCATCTGTTGCAGTACAAGAGCATTAAATTTGGTGATTTTGCGGATGCTGAATTTCGAGAAAAGACTTCAAAGCTGCAGTTTGGTTGTTGTGCAGTGATTTTGAATATAGGTTAGATGTGATGATTGGTATCTTCATTTTAGTTAACACGATTGTTTGGTTTCTCTCGTAAACTTTGCTCTCTATTTCTTTTATAGACAATAACACCTTGTCGGAACCTCAAGTGGATGCATCAACTATCGCTATAGGATGCTGGAGAGGCCGGAATAGCATTACAGTGATGGTGATTGAACTTGATATTCAAGAACTTCTAGAGAGGATGTCGATGTATTTGGAGGAGGATTCAGATTCCTTATTGCTGGAAAACAAGTCATTTATTGCTGCTGAGGCAGATAAAATAGTTAGAGCAGATTAAGCTGACTTGAATATATTGAGAAACAATGAAACAGGTGATTCTTCATAAACAATGAAACAGGTGATTCTTCCCATCTGTCCTAGCCTTGGTGGACAAAGTTACCTGATATCTATTGCTGGTGGGAGGTGGCTGGTATCCCGTGGATTTAGTCGAGGCGCACGAAAGCTGGCCCGGACACCACGGTTGTCAAAAAAACAAAAAAAACAATGAGACAAATCATAGGTAAACTGACAATTTTGGAAGGTGTTATATGTGTACCATTACAGGGAAATTTGTAAAATTTTGATGTTAATTTATTGGTTTATTCTGTTTAGGCAATTCTACAACTATAGATTTCAGATGAAAATGGAGGGAAGTGTCCTCTTTGTAATCTGATTTTTTATGTATTGTAATCAAAATGTTGAAGAGCCAAATTATCAACTGGGGTTAGATGACTAAAAAATAAAATGTCAATCAATAGTAGAATATGAATATTTGTCTGCGGGTTAATTACACTAAACACTCCTATAGTCACCCTCTACAACTAAGTTGAGTCTCTTTCAGCTCCTAGACCAGCTTTGTTCTTTCCTCCTGTTGATTTTCTTAGGTCTTTTCCCTCGTGAAAAGGTATTGGGATTGATCCCTTCAACCCTTCTTGGTATGGAAGGTCGCAAGAGAAAAGAAAACTATTCTTAACAGCATTTTCAACCTACCCGAGGTAAGGAAGTAAAGCAGCATGGTTGTACTTTTAAGTTCAATTCACACAGTTAGGGTCATTGTGATGCGTGCTTAGCAAGTTTTTTTGTTTCTTCACACAACACCACAAAGGCATGATAGTACTACTCAACTGCTTGTGCCGTATGGCGAGATTCTTTTGCATTTTAGAATGAAAGATCTTGCATTATAGTGGGAAGAAGACGGGTGGGGGCGAGCAAAGCGAGGCAAAGCAAGTTCTAGTGGTGGGTTGTCTTTGCAATCCCATTTCATCGACATAGTAAGAAGTTTCTAATTGTAGTTACTTGAAATCGAGTAATAGATGGGTGAGGCCCACAGTTCTAATAGGTTTTCACTTGAGCTTTCCGCAGCAAAGCAAGTCTACAAGTCTGAATCAATTGTAGACTATAATGTAGAATATGTGCGGGATGCAATGCTTAATAGTTCAGTGTTGGTGGAAGCCAATGTCCCGGGGTGTGGGGACTCATTCTAACTGAAATACGAGGCAGACAGGTGTTTACCAACTTTCAAATATTTATTTTAGGGCAAAGGTGAGTGCCTAGCGCGAAAGGTTGCTTTACCAAGAGATAAGGCAAGAAGCAAGGGCACAACAGTTGCACGGAAGTCGTTGCTTCTTAGCGCATCCCTTTTCTTGCTCGTTAGGAATGAGTAAACAACATTAAGTAGCATTCGTAGCGTTAAGTAGTGTTAAGGAATTACATTAAATAGGATTAATGAGTAGCATTAAGTAGTATTAAGTAGATTTAACTAACATTATGTAGTGTTAGCTAGTGCTAAGTAGTATTAAGTGGTGTTAAATGGAATTAAATAGTGTTAGGTAGCATTAGGTAGTGTTAAGTTGTGTTAAATAGAAGAATATCAAACATACAACTACCTCTTGACCCCAAATAATAGAAAAGCAAAAGATCAAATGAAATCAAGGCAAAAAATTAATAATATCATAAGTATCATTAGGTTTGTTGAAGAAATTTATTACCACCTTTGGAGTCCATGCAGATTTCTAATAGGAAGAACCTATAATCAATTACAATCTTCAGGCCTGTTAGTTGATTTGGTTTTGATTTGACTTTTTTTTTTTTTAATTAAAATCAAACTAAGTCAATTATGATTTATTTTTTCCCTTTTCAGTACCAAACTCAACTAAATCAAACTACTAATCATGTTTTTTTTAAATAAATAAATACATAAATAAAATTTGACTCTGTTTGTCAGTTTGATGCGCGGTGAAGTATCATTTTGTAAAACTTATGATCAAAGTTGATAAACACTCTTTTCAATGTACTTGGATCGGGTTTAAGTTTATTCTATGAACTGATAATGGAAAATATTTACACAATTAGGTTATTTATAAAAATAATTATTATACATATTTATATCAATCATTAATTAATAGTAACCTGATAAATATGATAGCTAATCTGCTGCGAAATCATAGTTTAAATTTCGTTAATAATATATTTTTTTATAGAAAAAAGTCAAAAATATCTTTAACTTTGTGATTTTCTCATATTTTTCTCTTTGTTAACTTAACGGCTCACAAATATCTCCAACATTATTTTTTTTAAAAAATCAAATATGCCTCTAGACAATTAAAAAGATCCAAATATATCTGTCCCAGTCACATAGCTGATAAACGTACAATTTATTCTATTGATCAGATAGACATTGCTTTAAACCAAAACTTTTGACAACCAATGTAAAAATTACCATTAACAGTTAAAAACACACAATCTAAAGAGCACCCTTCCTCACAACACCCTTTTAGGAAGGTTATCCTCGGAAAAAGGCCTCCAATGGAACAATACTAGTTACAATTTAAACCAAAATTAATCAAGTATATGTGGTGCTCTTTTTTCTTTTCTTTTTTTTTTGAAAAAAGGACATAGGCTGACCTTTTTAAAATCAAATGGCCAAAGCTTGGCATATTGGACATTCATGGCCAGTCGGCCTAAACAAATTTCATATTACGGTCATTTCCTAATTTGGGTTATTTTGGCCCAGATAGTTCAGATACAGTTCATATATCATATTGATACAATCTATATACTATACTGATACAGTTCGTAAAAAAATAGAGTAACGAATTTATGGATAAAAATTGTATCATTGTTATATAGAATATGCATTTTTTTAATATGATGTGCATAGAATTTATATCATTTGTTGTATAAAATATGTATATGTATAAGATGCATATAGAAATTGTATATTTATGATATATTATATATCTGTATAAGATATGTATCGAAATTGTATCAGTATTGTATAAGATATGTATCAAAATTGTATCAGTATTGTATAAGATATCTATCGAAATTATATCAGTATTGTATAAGATATCTATTGAAATTATATCAGATATGTATCAAAATTGTATCAGTATTGTATAAGCTGTCAGCGAATGGCTAGAAAATGAAATTAAAATTCAATGGCCATTTTCTTGTCATTAGTTTAAAGCGCTTTTCCCCTTTTTTTTTTCATTCGATATCCGACACCTATGTTTGAGGCCCAATTAATTTACATTTGTGTCGAAAAGTCTCATAATGGGGTACCAAAAATGATTTTGTTCCATATCAGAGCTCGAGCCCAAATACTTTGATTAAGATTAAAAGAAAATACTTATGATTTTGTTCCATACCAGAGCTCGAACCCAAATATTTTGATTAAGATTAAAAGAAAATACTTATCTCTCCACCGCAACATTTAATGATATATCCGCTGTTTTATTCTCCCAGCGTGCAAAGCAACGACGGTCAAGTTATTCCACCATTTTTATATATATTTCAACATGAAAATAGTATAGTCTTAAGTCAAGTCAACTAATTATTCAATTCTCATCTACTTTATTCCAAAAAAGAAAAGAAAAAGATAATGATTATCATAGTACGTAGTGGTCGATGTTGAAAATGTTGACAGTGTGGGGCAGATAATTCACCAAGAAAATGGAAAAATTTTATGCTGGGCGAGGCGTAAGTATGACTTGGTGCGTGAGGGTGTTTTTTCCATTTTTTAAAATTACAGTTTGTGGGTCCCACATTTATCCTTTCACTCAAAATTCTTCTAAGCCCTACACAATGGAGGCATTATATTACACTCCAATATTTCATTTTCATTATTGTGGCATTTATATATTATATTATTAGTTTATTAATTAAATCACATCTCACTTTTACTCATTATTTTACAGTGTATGTATCATCCTTTTTATTTAAGTAGCTCAAATTAAAATTATTATATATTTATTATCTTCATTTTTGAATCATTTTATTATTATATTATTATATTTAAATTACAAATTTTAAATATTATTATTTTGGCCATGAAATTTTTTCAATTTTTTTCAGAAATTTTTATTTTATTCAAAAATTAGTGTTTGGCCATAAAAAAGCTCAAGCACTCGGAAACCTATTTTCACTGTTATATTTTATATTTTTTAAATTTAGCGTAAATTTTTATTTTTATAGAACAACCCCCTTTAAATTATATTATATTTCATGTTTAAATCATATTTTATATTTTTTTTTCTTAAAAAAAAAATAGATTCAAATTCTAAATATTTATTGTAAAAATTATGCCCAACGCAACTCCAACTTTGAAAATTTCACATAAATTAATTTTTTTTTCATGACCAAATATCCACTTAGTTGAAAATTTCTTGAATAATTCTGGAAATTTCGAATTTTAGAAGCAATCTAGTAAAGTTGATTATGGTTTTTAGGTCAGTTCTCTTGTCGGGGATCTTTTGTTTTACCTAGTGCCTTATATATTCATGCATATATTTATCTTTTCTTCATTTGATGCTTGGTAGAATCTGGAACGAATGTAAAATTTATAAGTTTTATGAATTTTCCTTTTGAAGTTTTTGTATTTGAACTCATTATAGATTTAGTACTATAGGTTCATATTGTTATTTGTTGTAATATTTAATTGACTTTTACACATATATTTATATTTTGCGATAAAAATACTGAATATTTATTCTTATTCAGCTAGAACTTATACTTATTAGTATACTTATTTTTATTTTTATCGTTATCCTTCTTCATTTTAAATATCCATTAAAGTAGTCTTCCAATCATTTCTACCAATGTAGCACACTAAAGTACCATGGTACTCGGATGTGGATATAATCTTTTGATATTGAATTCATTTAAATTCAGTATTTTCATTGCAAAATACAAATTTATGTGTAAAAGTCAATTAAATATTACAACAAATAACAAATCTATAATGAGTTAAATACAAAAACTTTAAAAGGAAAATTCATAAAACTTATAAATTTTACATTCGTTCCAGATTATACCAAGCATCAAATGAAGAAAAGATAAATATATGCATGAATATATAAGGCACTAGGTAAAACAAAAGATCCCCGGCAAGAGAACTGACCTAAAAACCATAATCAACTTTACTAGATTGCTTCTAAAATTCGAAATTTCAAGAATTATTCAAGAAATTTTCAACTAAGTGGATATTTGGTCATGAAAAAAAAATTAATTTATGTGAAATTTTCAAAGTTGGAGTTGCGTTGGGCATAATTTTTACAATAAATATTTAGAATTTGAATCTATTTTTTTTTAAGAAAAAAAACATAAAATATGATTTAAACATGAAATATAATATAATTTAAAGGAGGTTGTTCTATAAAAATAAAAATTTACGCTAAATCTAAAAAATATAAAATATAACAGTGAAAATAGGTTTCTGAGTGCTTGAGCTTTTTTATGGCCAAACACTAATTTTTGAATAAAATAAAAATTTCTAAAAAAAATTGAAAAAATTTCATGGCCAAAATAATAATATTTAAAATTTGTAATTTAAATATAATAATATAATAATAAAATGATTCAAAAATGAAGATAATAAATATATAATAATTTTAATTTGAGCTACTTAAATAAAAAGGATGATACATACACTGTAAAATAATGAGTAAAAATGAGATGTGATTTAATTAATAAATTAATAATATAATATATAAATGCCACAATAATGAAAATGAAATATTGAAGTGTAATATAATGCCTCCATTGTGTAGGGCTTAGAAGAATTTTGAGTGAAAGGATAAATGTGGGACCCACAAATTATAATTTAAAAAAATGGAAAAAACACCCTCACGCACCAAGTCATACTTACGCCTCGCCCAGCATAAAATTTTTCAAGAAAATGAACTCTTAAGGCGTCCACATAAATATACTAATACGCCATTCTATTCTATGACATGATATTCTAGGTCAAACAGTGATAAGGACAACATAAATATACTAATACTCCCGCAGTTTATTTTTACTTATTTATTATATTAAAAATAAATATATAATAATATTTATTCAATTTAAAAAATCAATAAGTAATTTAGATATTTGTATCTATTTTACCCTTGATATTTAATACTATTCACTATCCAATATATTTTTCAAAGCAATAAATTAATTATATTAAAAGGATCATATGGTAAAATTATCTCTATTATTTATTATTTCTTAACCTGTATTTCAAGTCAATAATGGACAAGAATTGTTGGACGGAGGGAATATAACAAACAACGGAACGTTGCTACTTGGTAATTACTACTACTTTCTTCATTTTTAATTATCTGTCGTGATTTCTTTGGTTCAAACTATTTGACATTTTAAAAGTTCAACATAATTTTTTTTTTTTTTTTGAAAGTAATTGTTCTAAACACCTGAATAACATAAATACAGTATTTAATATCTTAAAACAAAAATGAAAGTATTTTAGGGGGAAAAAAAATCTTCTAATTAATACTCTCTCCATTTCTAATTAGTTGTCGTCCTTAATAAAAATAGATATTTCTTAATATGTGTCATTTCACAAAATCAATGTATAATAAGTTGTTTGTTTCTACTTTTACCCTTAGTAATAAATATGAAAAGATATCAATATAGTGCAAAAAAGAGAAATATTAAATAAAGATGAGTAATAAATAAGGGTAAATTAATCAAATTATCTTCTAATTAATGCTCTTCTTAAGGGGTGTGCAACTTAAAAATGTGACAAGTAAATAGAAATTGAGAGAGTAATATTTTCTTAACAAGCATGTAAAAGAAAAACACAACAAATATTTTAAGACGATAGAAGTACTAATTAAACCTAGAAAATATTGACGTGGAAGTTTGAGAATTTATATGCTACTACTATGTGGAGCCTTGACGAGACCATTAAAAATTAGGGACACTTACTGAAAATAGCCTATGTTTCAGCAAAATGGGAGTGCCCTTAACCTAACTTTCAAAATTACAATTCATAGCCTCTCTTTCTCTATTATTTTTTTTTTTTCTGTTTTCATTTTTTTTCTCTGTTCTATCTCTAGTCTCTATTTCTCTTTCTTTTTTCGTTTTTTTCCTCTTTTCTATCTCTAGCCTCTACTTCTCTTTCTTTTTCTTTTTTTCCTTTTTAGTTTTTCTTTTTCATTTTTTTGTATTTTTTTTTTCGTTTCTTTCTTTTCACTTTTTTTTTCTCTTTTATCTCTAGCTTCTATTCCTCTTTTTTTTTTTTTTTTTGGGGGGGGGGGGGGAGGTTTCTTTTTTATATTTTCTTTCTCATTTTGTTATTCCATTTTATATTTTTTGTATTTTAAAAAAATATGGCTACGTCGAGCACAAATTATAGATGATAATAAAAATACCACAATCGCTTATTGTATTTGTATTCGCATCATCATTTATATTTTTGTATTTGTTGACACAATTGTATTTGTATTTTATGGTTCGCGCTTGTATTTGTATTAGTATTATGTAGTTTGCATTTATATTTGTATTTTATAGTTCGCACCATCATTTATATTTTATACAATTCGCACTTCTATTTTAAAGAACTGTTTTGTATTTGTATTTTATAGTTAACTGCATATTGTATTTGTATTTTGTGGTTTCATTTTGTTTGTATTTGTATTTTATTTTCGTTGATGCACTTGTATTTTTTAAGATTTATTTTGTATTTGTATTTGTAAGTTGACTGCATATTGTATTTGTAATTTCATTTGTTTGTATTTGAATTTGTAATTGACAGCATCATTTGTATTTTTAAACAATTGAAAAAAAATTATTATTTTTCTTTATATGAAAACTTGTATTTATATTCATTGATACGAATTGTATTTTATTGATACAAATTGAATAATATAAATACAACTGATAAATTATACAAACACAAATGCTAAATTACAAAAATACGAATGTTACATTTGTATCAAATGATACATGTTTATGCAACTTGAATCATACACATACAATTGATACTTGTTTATATACAAATACAAATGATAAATTTGACTGATACTTGTTTATATACAAATGATAAATTTGACATACAAATACTAACGATACATTTGTATGGAATGATACATTGCATATTTATATATTTTAGACTCAAGCAAATATAATTAATCCATATACTTGTTTGTATACAACTACAAATGATAAATTGTACATATCTACGGCTAAACTATTCAAATACAAATAATAAACTAATTTGAAATATATAGTATGATATAAATAAATATAAAATATAAAAAACATATAAAATATAAAATACAACAACAAAAAAAAAAAGAGAGAAAAAAAATATTAAAAAAAGGAGAAAAAAATGACAAAAAACAAAATAAGAACTAAAAAAGAAAAAAGAAATACAACAACAACAAAAAAAAAAGAAATAAACAAGAAAAAAAAGATGAAAAAAACGTAAAAGAAAAAAAATGGAAAAGAAAAAAAAAAGAAAGAAAAAAAGAAGAAAAAAAAATGAAAAAGAAAAAAAAGAAAAGAAAGAGAAATAGAAGATAGAGAAAGAGAGAAAATAAAGGAGAGAGACTATGAATTGTATTTAATTGGCAAAAGAGGCTCTGAATTGTAATTAATTAAAACTTAAGCTAAATAGGATAATTAAGAACTTATATTTGCGAAGTCATGTAGTTTTTCCTTTTTCTTTTTAGTAATTATTGAAAATGAGCCTCCAAAAGTTATTTTATTTTTTTCTCCAAAAATTTCTCTTGAAATTTAATGATACATATTTTTTTTTTAAAAAAATAACATATATAAAATATATATTTAAAAAAATGGGGTTCCAAAAATATTGAGGTCTCAAACAATTATTTTAGTGGTTTCATGGCCGAATCGACCCGTGATTTTCTTCGGATTCACCAAAAAAAAAACAAAAAAAAAACAAGTGGTTGCTTTTGGCAGGACAATTTCCTTTTCTCATCACCTTATTGGGCTGCTCACACGATTTAGTTAGGGAGCTACCCTAACTTCCATGGTCCATTATGTAGAATTTGTTTAAAACAACTATCATAATTCATATAGAGAAATGCTGGCTAAGGGTAGACTAGTCTGTTCAGGAAATCACAAGCAATCATAGGCATGCTAAATTTAAAAACGAAACTTAATTTCTTGCTGACTGACTATGTCAGATGCCAACAACCCTTGAGTAGGGGTGTTCATGGGTTGGTTTGGATCGGTTATTGGTTAAAACCATAACCAAACCAATTTAGTAGGTTATTAAATTTTTAAAACCAAACCAAACAAAAAAATAACCTTCGGTTTGGTTCTTGTTGGTTTGGTTCGGTTTTTGCGGTTTTTTCGGTTATGACTAGGGATCCGCTACTGTCTTAACCTTCCCACAACACTAGCCAAACTTGAATATAAAATTTCAGATCATACATACTTACTGATCATACAAACTGCAGGTCTTAACAAAACAGGAAGCTAATGGAAACCAAACCTGAGATAATGAAAAATATTTGTGAAAAAGATTTTTATTCCAAATGCAAGTTTTTATGTTAAGAATCCTAAAATATAAAGCAACATTAAGATTCTTAAATATTTCAAAATATATATTGGTTATGACTTAGGAGCTAGAGAAATTAACTACATATCATTGCATTTGCAGCTGTCTTCTATATTTGTAGCCTCAAGTCAGTACTTATAACTAGCGGCTAAGATTGTAAAACTATTCCTTCTCCCATAAAAGCTTCTGTTGATTGGCCTTAATTCAATACAAGCGCCAGAAAATATTTACTTCTGTTGATTGGCCTTAATTCAATACAAGCGCCAGAAAATATTTAAAGTTTTTACTTTTCAACCATTTGAACAGAGAAGACCTGTTCAATCTTCACTTACACTTTTCCTTGTGAAATGAAAATGAGGGTTTTTTGCTTTTTTACTTTGCTAAGAAGAAGAAGCTGGATGGAGAAGACCTGTTCAAGCTTAATTTGCAGTAAAAATGTGAAAACCAGCTATCAAAAAAACGCAGAGAGAGAGTGAAGAAGTTGGACGGAGAAAACCAGCTAGAGTTTTTTCCTTTGCTTCTCTAAGAACTAAGAAGAAGAAGTTGCCCAGAAAGAGAGTGAAAATGTGAAATTTGTGTAAGGTTGGGAGACTTGGGGAGTTGGGGTATTAATGTATAGTAAAGACTGAGTAATGTATTGTTGGGCTTGAGTTTGGGTAGTTGGGCTTAAAAAATAATCTGGTAAGTGCTAGAGTTAAAAGACTTAAATTTATCTATGATTAAATTTAACAAAATATTTATATTTTTTTTGTGAATAATATATAAATAATTATAAAATTTATATATACAATTTATCAGTTCGGTTTGATTATTTTTTCGATTTTGTTTTTAGTAAAACCATAACCAAACCAAATAGTAACGGTTTTCAAACTTTAAAACCAAACCTAATCAAACCAAATCATATGTCGATTTTTTTAATCGGTTTGATTCGATTGGCGGTTCGGTTTTGTTTTTAACCAAAACCATGAACAACCCTACCCTTGAGATGTGACGAGAAACTTCAAATTAATCAACCAATAATTAATTGTTTATTAAAAAATTTCTTGCTCAAAGTTCCATAAAATTTTATGTAGAATTTACACAATATTAATCCACCATACAATTCGCGAGAAAACAAATTAATCCAACTTTTAGTACTCGCAAAAGTAGGTAAATCAAAAGACCAACCAGACATTGGTCTTGAATACAACAATTAATAATAAACTTTTACATCAACAACAGAATAAGCATACAATTAATACACGAGAGAGGACATTTTTTTCATCAAGAAGGCATTGAACTTCTCGACGTATAATAATCTTTCTTCAAGAGTCTGGATCTTCAGCATGAGTTGGATTCTTAGAAGAATTAGCCATAAATGCTCTAATCATAGGCTTAACTTTCTCCACGGTTTTAATTATTCCCAAAAACATGAACCTATAGAGTATCACCATTCCAAATACTATTGCAACATCCACCCATTTTGAATATCCCATTTCCACTTGCCATACATTTCTCAATATTTCATCACCACTAATTATGGATGGCCCTCCAATTTGCTCATTAGGGAAAGTCAATCCCAAGAATTCATTCTTGTAAAACCCTTGATTTGCATATTTGTGAAATGCAATGTAATACATTGGGTACTTCCAAAATGGCTTAGGAAGATCATCAGGCAATCTGAAGAAACCTCCATTGAGCATCATTACACCTTGAATTCCAGCTCCTGTTATTAATCGTCATAAAATTAGTCCACGAAAATATAATCAGCTCAAGTTTAGTCAGGTTAATAATATGCACATTTATTAATTTTAACCCGCTAAAATTCAGTCAAACCCGTCCATTTGATGCTCTTACCTGTTATGATTCCCATGAGGAAGTCAGGGACAATGCTTGCCACAATCATCATTAGGCTTTCGACTAACATCATGGTTGCGAATAACATTAGTGCAAAATAGGCAAAGTGATCGAACCCCTTTTGTAATCCAACCAGGTAATAAGCCATTGCGCCAGGCGCTACTGAGATTAATACAAGGTAAGGAATCGAAGAAAATGTATTTCCCACCACATATGCAGCCACACCATAGTGTCCATTTAATCTTTCTCGAGTGAAAATCTAGCAAAAAAGAGGAAGACATATATATAAGTATTATTGTGAAAGACTTTATGTTATATAAATGGATAAATTGTTATATAGAGATAATTAGTAAGTGCATATACTTTCATATCTTCAACAAATGAAGGGAATCCACCAATGGCCATAAAGGTTAAAAAGGCAGCAACAAACATGAGCATTGATCCTCTTGCCTGCAAAACATAGCAATTGGAAGAAAGGAAGTTGTTAGACGAATCAACTCGCAACTTACAAAGTAAAAATAAAGGAATTAGCGACAGACAACTTCTGACATGATCAATAGAAATTTATCGCTAATCCAATTTCACGACGAATTAGCGATGGATTATCAAAAAATCATATTAGCTAATGGTTATTTAGCAACACATTAGCGACAAATCATTGCTAATTCCTTTTTAATTTTTGTAGTGGTAATACTTCAATGAAATTAGAACTTTTTAGATTTAACTTATATATGTGATGAATAAAATATTTTACCTGAATAGAGCCAAAGTCGTGGCCAATGTCATGAAATATAGTGCCAACACACAAGCACAAAGCAATGTATATTGCAAAACGAAGCCAGTAATAGCCAAGGTCACGATACATGTTGACGAAAGACCTCCTTGTGAGAACCATACACTGAGTTATGAAACTTGCTTGCTTTCCTTTCTTTGCCTCTTCTCCTCCACTCTATACACAAATTAAATGTTCAAAATTAGTATTAAATAATTTTCCTGAGTATATATATGTGTACCACAATTAAGAATAGAAAATAAATATGACTACTATTATACAAACCTGTTGGGAAATTTCCATAACTCTGCGTTGAACTTGTTGACAACCTTGTGAAGTCTTGTATGACTTAACAAGAATGTTGATTGCTTCTGTGGCAGTGGCTTTTCCACTAACTCCTTTTTCGATATCCTAATTAATTAGGGTAAATAGACAGTTAAGCCCTCGTGAGTAATTAATTATCTCTAAATGAAGAAGAAAGATATAAATCAATAATACTTACAACATCAAAGTCCTTGTTGATTGTCCTTAGGTAGTGATCAGATGGATTCCTCATTGTTGGACATGGGAAACCATTCAAAGCAAAATACTGCAAGTTACACATTTGGCAGGTCAGTCAAAAATAATTACACTATGCATATGTATAAAATATGTATATTATACATTAATATATACAAGAAAAATATATTTGTCGATTTATTAAATATACATTTTAGAAGTCAGAATGTGACATGTACCTCATTTGCAGCGGAAATGGAGCCAAAGTAGACAGTCCTTCCAGAAGACAAAAGGCAAAGATTATGGAAAAGTTCAAAAACTTCACTACTGGGCTGATGAATAGAAGCCACAACAGTCCTTCCATCTTGTTTAGCCAATTGGACTATTCTATTCATCACATGATAAGAAGCAGCACTATCAAGCCCACTTGTTGGCTCATCAAGAAAAAGTAGTTTAGGCCTTTTTAGTATTTCAATACAAATACTAACTCTTCTCTTTTGTCCACCACTTAGCCCTTTAACACTCCATCCAC
This sequence comes from Capsicum rhomboideum, assembly GCA_031232105.1. Lineage (NCBI taxonomy): Eukaryota > Viridiplantae > Streptophyta > Magnoliopsida > Solanales > Solanaceae > Capsicum > Capsicum rhomboideum. The sequence goes on from CP124714.1 coordinate 159,790,311, forward strand.
CAATTCTTGTGTTCATTGCATCTTGTAAACCCATTTCTCTTATGGTTGCTTCAGCCCTTTCTCTCTTCTCGGATCTTGACATCGAATCGGGTAATTGGAGCTGGGCAGAATAGTAAATTGCTTCTCTCACCGTTAGTGTCGTCATCAACGTATCATCTTGTGTCACGTATGCCTTTAAAAAAGAAAAATAAAATGAGTCTTTTTAAAAGATGATAATGTATAGGAAGTGTATATTAATGTATACACGATAGTGTATAGAAGTTAAACTCGACAAAAAAGGGAGAGATGTTAGTAGTGTTACCGAAGTGCCAAAAGCAAGTGATTGTCTGCGACCATTGATGAGGATTTCTCCGGTTTGTCTTGTGTTCGAGTCCAATCTCCCTGCAATAGTATTATGTCCATCAGATTAACAAACTTCGATTGTTATTTCTTAAATGTATCAACAATCTACAACTAACAGGGTCTCTTTCTATAGTATGATGGAATTGATAGAAAATTTTAATCAAAATTTTGGGTTTGAAAAAGTAATGTAAGAAATTTTGGTATAGAGTGTTTTTCTCTTTATTGAATCTTACGTAATATGAATTCAAATTAATTAGAAACTCAAAACAGAACCAAATACCCAATGAGCAAAAAAGGGCCTCTTTCAATTGGACAAACATTCTTTTATACCAAACAACAACTAATGGAAGATGTTGACCCTTAACCATCATTGTAGTATGTGGAGTAGTTCATAAATAAACCATTTATATAAGACAGCAAAATAATTTTAAAACAGAATGTCGAAATTTTAACTCATTACTCTCTTAAATATTTTTAAAGAACTAAATTAAATAGAAAAGTAAGATACTAATATGAGACTATGAAAATATTTTTATTAGGAAAAAATAGTGATCATCTCTAAATTCGACGATCATATTTTTAAAAATGTTCTACCGACTAGCTAGATCGTGATAGTTTAGCCTCTTTACCTCTAACTAGAATATCAGTTCAAGCCTCCAGAATGAAAAAAAAAAAAAAAAAAAAACTTTCAACAAGAAAGTATCTTACCTCCCTTATATTGAGTCTATTCAGTAAAAAATTTGATTAATCGTGGCAGTAAACTTTGAATATCAATAATTAAATCGAAAAAAGAACAGTATTAGTAAAAAAAGAATACCTGCTAGAGTATCAAGAAGAGTTGATTTGCCACAACCAGAAGGACCCATAATGGCCAAAACTTCACCAGGTTGTACATAACCAGTAAGCCCTTGCAATATAGCTCTCCTCCCAGTTTTTTTGTCCGGCACAGTTACCCATAAGTCCTTCCATGTCAAATAAATTCCTTCACCACCACCTTTATTAGTATTAAACAACTTTCCACTCAATGCCACATCATCATCAACATTATCATCATATGCATAATGAGTATTAGCAGTATTACTAGTGCTAATCATAGGATGAACACTAATTTGTGGTGGTGGTTCATGATAATTTTCCACTTCTAAGGACCTTTTTATTTCAGAATCAACCCTTAGAGATGGTGCTTCAATTGAACCAACATGAGGTGTTGGACTACTAGGACTGCTAAATGGGAAATTTTTGGTTGGATTAATGTTGCTAAAAGAAATGTCTTCTTCAGAGCTAACACTTTCATTTGTCTCTGATTCATGACGTCTATGAGGAGATCTATTTGGACTAGGTGTCCATCTCGGAACGTTAGGTTGTAACTCCATTTGTTACTCGCTTAATTTGTGTGTGATTTTGTGCTAGTTGCTGGAATTCGATATAGGAAAGAAGAAAAAGAGAGTTGATGCATGGAAAAGAGGGGAAAGAGGGTATTTATTTATAGTGGCAATGAGGAAGGTATTGGGAAAAATATTGACAAATAATTAAAATAGACTTGATTGACTTCCAACAAGGCAAGGAATAAAGCTAAGTAACAAATGTGTATATTCAAAGAAATGAGACAGTTTTGGACTATAGTTTATTCTTCGTATACTATTCCCCTCTAATAGTAAGGTTGATCGAAGACTTCTTCTCAATTGTGTGAAAAGAGAATTGCTTTTCGCATCTTCACTTTGGTTTTTCCATTTCATGAATTAATATTTGTTGTTTTATTAGTTTGCTCCTTTCTTTATAGTTGTAAGTTAATTAATAGTATGCAGAATTTTGAGTTTATAGATCGATTTTGTATTCTAGAAAGATAATTTACTGGATTTTGAATAAATTATTTTACAACTTAGAAAAAATGAAAATTTCCGAACTTCCATGATAACACCAATCAAAATTCACATTTTTTTTTTTTGTTCTTATGTTTTATCCAAGAGTATATAATTGTCGATTGTAAACAATCACATGGATTGTTCTGAATTAAATGAAGGAATATATCCTAGACAATAGAAGAATAAGTCTTGTATTGTGTTGTGTATGTCTCAGGAGAGATGGGTGGTCCCATTCCTTACTTATCCTAAGAAATCATTTTAAAAAAATAAATTAGAGAAGAATATATCTGTATGATAAAGATTTTGCAATCGAAAAATAATCTTGTATTTATATATACACAACAAATTTCCTAATATAAATACACGATTTTAATCAAAATTACTGAATTATATGTCTGTCGAGAGGTATGGTAGGATGGTTGAAAATTGACATCTTATTATCGTTTACCAGATGTCTCAAGTTTGAACCCATTAAAATAAAATCTTTCAATAGTAGCACTTTAGTCTCCCTATTAACCCTACTTGTGCCAAATCAGCCAGATCAACACGCTTTGAATATCATTTGATTGGAAAAAAGAACAAGTGGAAGAAAAAAAACACTAACCTTTTTTTTTCTCACTCGATATTCGATATTCATATTAAAACTCGAATAATTCGTATTCACACCACATAAAGCTCATTTGAGGAAAATGCTTCCTACCAAATTTTTTTTTTTTTCATATTTGAGATTCGAAATCGAAGCCTCTAATTAAGAAAGGAGCAGCCCCGTCTGCGACACCACAATTTGATAATTAAAAAAGAAACACATACACAACATTTTGGTTCAGCTTATCTGGCTGAAATTGCAGATTTTCTGTTGTTGTATTTTTAAATAATTTTTTTTGTTTTATTTTTTCACTTTTTTTCCTTTTTCATATTTTGTAATGGATGTCAGCAACCGCTAGATTCGCGGATTCGATACCTGGATTATATAATTTCCTTTGTGTTATATTTATTGCTTATTTTTATTTATTATAATTAATATTAGAAGTAAAATATAAAATCAAAGAATTGAATTAAAAATACTACTCTTTTCGTCCATCTTTACTTGTCCACTATTAACTTAACACACCTCTTAAGAAATAATAAATATTATGGGTAATTTTACTATATCAATATTTGAATATAATATCCAATACCTTGGAAAATGTATCAGGTAATGGATATAATTAATCACCAAGGGTAAAATGGGCACAAATGGGTAATTATCTATTAATTTTCTAAACTAAATAAATATTATTAGAAATCTATTTTTAGTAATATGGACAAGTAAAAATGAACGGAAGAACACAACATCATAGATCTTGGAGATTTTAACAATGTTGGCGTAGCCCCTCTTATCGGCCTCCAAATTTTAATGAACTCATTTAATAGCATTATTTTGGCAGTAGTTTTTTTTAATTTTATAATTGAACTGTCTTCATTGATCATTGAATTGAGCAAAAGATACAAATTTGAGTTTGGGAAGCCCAAACAAAGGCAAAAGAGTAGAGGCAAAGTTGAATTGCTCTACTGGAGTGACACCAAAAAAGCCTAGGATAGAAGCCAAAGGCCTATTTAGTGGAAAGACTAAAAGGACCTGTCAAGGGGGATTAAATACAATATTTGAGGGGCTGGTTGGTTTTGTTCTAAATGATGGGAGGCCCCATCTATCCATGTTTATGAGCCCCACGTGATATGGGTGGGACAAGCTCCACAAGTACACGACCTTTCACACGAAGCCAAGCTCGGGAATTACAAAAACTCCAAGCCTTGTTCATGCAAATGGCCGTGTGTGAGTTGGTCATTGAGCCTCCAAAGGATCTAAATGTTTTTAAGTGTGAAGTGGGACCTTGAAGTGTAATAAACTTACACTCCAAGGGGCGGCAGCCTAGACAAGGGCAAGCTAGTCATTTTGCTTCATTTTGCCTTGTAATATAAATAGAACATATTAGGGTTATTTGAGTAGTTCTTCCATTTTATATTTTGAATCACAAGACTTGTAATATGTTTAGGTTCTCTCTCTCTCTCAAAACAACCCACAAGAAGAGAGACACTTGTGTTGTATTTTGGCTAGAAACAAGGATCTTGAGGTCATTGAGTTCCTCTTGGTCTAAGTAAGAACTTGGTGTTTATATTCATTAGTCTTAGGGTCCTTTCTTGATGTTAGGGTTCTTAGTCTCTTGAATATTATATGTCAAGTTAACTATCTTTTTACTATCTTGTTGTTGTTGTGTTTGAGATCTTGAAGTCTAGTGAAGCCGTGTGGGGCTCTTTCGATTCACTAGCATTGTTGTTTAACTTGTTAATCTTGTGTTTCTTGGGTCTTCTTGTTGTTGTTGCTGAAATCTTCATATTGTGGACTCGATCTTGTATCACCACGACTTGTCTAGGCAATATCACAAAAGAATTATAGGTCTGAGTACCTTCTACACGATGATTGAGAGAAGCAAGTTTGTCTGCTGATTTATTTGCTTCCCGAAAACAGTGGTCAACCCGGATATTGAAGTCATCAATTAATTTTTAGATCTCAAGGATCAGGTCTGCAATTCTCCAAGACACTTTCCATTGTCTGTTGATGCATCTAGCCAGTAGGAAGGAGTCGGTTTCATATTTTACATTAGTGAAGTCATTGCTAAAACACCATTTAAGTCCATAGAGGAGGGCTGCAGCTTCAACCAGGTTACTGGTACCACTCCCAAGTTGATAGAGAAGGCAAAAGTGGTATTACCTATATGATCTCTGATTATGCCCCCTCCACCACTATTTTCATTAACACAACTGCTATTGCTATTAAGCTTTAGCAGGGTATTGGGGGTTTGATCCACTTGACCGCGCTGATGGTCTTGTGCTGGAGGTCGGCTTTCATAACTTGGCAAAGGCTATTCCAGGACTCTCCTATTCTTGCTTTCCTGAACTATTTTTTAGTAATTTGCAAAAGAGTTAATAAAATGTTAGTTTTTGTTCTGTACATAGAGGGTTTGATAGCCTTAAACTTGTTAGAGCATCGAGTTTTCCATATTTCCCAACAAATAATGGGAAGGAGGGTTTGCAAGATGAAAGTAGCAATGGAGTTTTTTGTTTTGTGCTTCCACCAATTTAGTAGGAGAACTTTCAGAGAGTTGTAACCAATCCAAATTCCTAAAGGTCCTGCATGGAAGCTCCAAATGTTACTGGCAAGTGTGCCCCTGCATAATAAATGATCAACATTTTCAACAATAGAATTATTAGGAATAGAAGTACAACAATGACACCCTAGAGGGATATTAATGCCAAGATTAGAGACTTTTTCATTAGTAGAGACCCTATCATAAACTAGTCTCCAGGTTTGAAAAGCCATTTTGAAGGGCACATGCTTGTTCCAAATCTTATTAGTGGCAGAGTTAGGAGTTCTCTTCTATCTGATTTTATTCCAAGCAGACTGGACAGTAAAACGGCCAGAGTTAGACTCCACCCAGATAGTTTTATCCTCTTTGTGAGCATATACAGATATCTCCATGTCGATAATCTTGTTCTTTATGTCATTGTCGAGGTAGTACTGCAACACATTCCATTCCCAGACATCATCTTTGCACACATTGTTGAGCTTAATAGGATCATGAACCTCTCCAATAGGATTTATCAGATATAGAGGACCTAGGGATGACCAATTGTCAAACCATAAAGATAAGTCCCCTTTACCAACTTTCCATCTTATAAATTGTTCAAAAATGAGCTTGGCTTCACAAATAGCCTTCCACCCTTGAGAGTTACAACGTGACCAGCTTGCACAAAGAGGATGGAGATTGACAAGGTACTTAGCTTTCATAAAATCACTCCGAAGGGAGTTTTTCGTTCTTAAATTCCACCATTGTTTGGCCTTGAGAGCTTGGCATATATCAGATATTTCCTAGTATTTTGGCAATTATTCTTATTAAAGTACTAAAATATAATAGGGCAGGCGGTGGTACCTCTACATTTGACGCTCATAAGGGGGTGGGGGGACAGAGAGTGATAAGCTTTTATGTTGACAATTAAGCTTTTGAAAAAGATGTTGTACATTATTAAGGCGAATTTCTTATCGTCCTCGGGGATAAAAGCGAAGAATCTTATAAGACGTAACAAATGTTCAAGTGATACATGTACTTTAATGATAGCATTGTTAGGATATATACTATTAACCATATGTTTAGATATAATATATTATAATAGTTGTGATGGTTAAAAGTCTAAGTGGGAGATTGTTGTGATATATACTATTAACTATAGTATATATACTATTGACCATGTGTTTAGATATAGTATTCATTATAGAACAATTGTTAAATCAATTTTAATAAAAGATTTAGTAGATCATGTATTCGTTTATGTGTCCGTTTACTTATATAGTAAATGATTTAGTGTATAGAGTTTTGGCTTATACACAGAGGATTAAATCATCGGTTCTTATAAGTATAAAGATTTTTATTCACAATCTAGGATGAAAATTGGACAAGCCATCAGTATGATTGTAGCACAAGATTAAATGTAATTTATCTTGATTATGGGAACAGTGTAGTTCCGACTTCTTGTGCTAGTGCATTTTGTAAGTATTGAACGAGACCGAGAAGAGATAGATGTTTTAGACTGACTGGTAAAAACATATTCTAAACTATTAAATGTACTTATATTCTCAATCTTGATATAACTATTATGAGTTGTATATATTAATTATCATTTTGAGTTATTAAAAGGTAAGATCCCGAGATGAGTCAATATGCCTGGTAGATTGGATGATAATAATATATATTGGTGAACTAATAAGTTAATTGGTAGAATCCATGTCTCGGTATAGAGATTTATGATATGCCTTTTTGAAAAGCTTATAAGTTTTCATTGTGTCAAATCTTGCAAGTGAATTTCATTAATCCGACACATGAAATAAGTTAAGCAGTGCTCTAAAGAAAATTAATCATTAGATTGAATTCGTCAGTAATTTAATTTATTGATTAGTATCTGTAATCTTAATATGAGGAATTACACAAATGTTTAATGGGGAATTTCACAATATAAATAGAGGAGTGCAATTACGAATTTCTAGTGGAATGATTTGTAATTTATTATGGTAAGAATAATTCAAATCAGAATTTTGAATTATTTCCATAATAGGGAGCCGCAGTAATTAATTTCGTGGTCCCTGCAATGCCCATATTTAACTAGAACTCGGAATCCTATTTTCTAAGGGAAAGGAGAAAAAAAAAATTGTGTGTGTTTTTTGTTCTAAATAAAACATGTGTATGTTTTGTGCTCTCATCTTTGGATGGGGAAAAGCTTCCTATAAGTAAGGGTTCTCCTAACCTAGAAAAAGAATTAGTTTGCTATTCCATACTTGCCCACCCAAGTATTGAGAGAGTTCGGCAGTTAATTTGGGATCACTGCAGAATCGGAGTCTGACTTGCTTGATGATACGCGTTAACAAAGACTTGCTTGATGATACGTGTTCACGCTTCAAGAGGTATTTATCGAATTAAATTTCAGCAAGTTTATGTGTTTTAGCATGATCGTATGTGTTCTAGCATAAACATATGTGTTATCTATTATTCATGTAAGCAGTATGTTTCTGGAATGCTTCCGATGTGCATAATGTTTTCCAACAAGCATAACATGATATATAAATTCGTAAAATTTGTTAGGCTAAAATAGATAATATGTGTCATAAGCTTGGATTGTGACACAGACAGTCTAAGATTGTCCCAATGCAGCAGGGGAGGACCAAGGATTTAGGGTCGTGGGTGTCCGAGAGGTCCGAACACACATATTGACGCCCAAAGCTTTAAAGTTCCGCCTGGAAACTTAAGCACCTATCTATCTTCTTGATTTACTGGGTGCTTTTCTAAGTCTTATATATCAATTTTTGTATATTTTTATATAATTATACCTAATCTGCGTCGAATTTAACGAGTGCCGAAGCACCCTAAAATTGGCCTTATATTAGGTCCTCCCCTGCAATGCAGTACTTTTTGAGTTAGGCAGAATAAAGTAGGAGGGTTAACACAGTAAAATTTGTTAGTTTATGATGAATTCTTATATTTTTCTAATCTCAAGCAACTTGTATTATATTTGTCATATATATGTTGTAAAGGTGATAGATTATATTTATCTCTCTCGACTTAATGATTAGAGAGAACATATTTTTATTTATTTAATTTTTCTTCAAAACGTCCTTTCACATGCAAATCTCATTCTTTTTATGGATCAAACACTTAAAATTCATTTTTGAATATGGATCAAGGTGAGACTCGAATCCATATTTTATGTTTGCTCTAATATCATATTGAAGTGTACGATCAGATCATCTTATCTAAAAACCTAAGTTATAGAGCGTCCACATTTCTTTCCATTAAATGCAAAACCATAATGAATTCGCAATTATTATTTTGTCAAGCAAGAGGATAGTGAATTATTTCTTCTCTTCTTGTGTGCTGACCGTGTATAATTAGCAGCCATCGTTTTCGTTTGAATTGTATTTTTAATCTTTTATGTTCAAATGACTATTAGATTTGAATTTGACCTTAAGGATGATAGTTTAAATTCTACGATAGTCACTATACTTAGTACTACAACAAATAAGAGATTTAATTTGTTCTTAGAGACTTTGTTTTAGGCTTTCGTATTTTAAGATTTGTCCTTTAAAATGGGATTTTCCAATGCGAATCTGGATTACTTGAACTCCAGGTATCCGACACGAGTGAAAGACCAAAAGCAAAAAAAATCATTTACACCAAGTAATATATTACTTGCTTTGTATAATATTTTGTTGACTAAGCTTTATACTTCTAAAATAAAGAACATATATTGTTTACTATCATGATCATAATGGAAAAAGGTAATAATGAGAATATTCAACCAGAGAAGAAATATATATACATAGTGGAGAAGAAAAATTATACTAGTGCATAGATAATATTGTTGACTTAATCACGTTAGAAGCAATAATAAATCTTAGTTTCTAAGTCATACATAGTATACCAAGTGGGGGAAAGGTCCCCCTAATTCCTTAGACATATCTTTAGTGTTCAATGAATCTTTCCTCCTCTCCCAAGTAAGAAAATTATTCAACAATGGAGGTAACGTAATAATACGAACACTTCGAAATTGTTGATATATACATAATATAATTAAGTATATATACAATTTAAGTTTTTAAATGAAATATTCATATGTTTTAATATGGTACCAGGTCAGCAGAGGTCCTGAGTTCGTGTCTCACTGTACTGATGTTATCAAAAATATTTTTTATGTAGTTGGTCCATGAAAAAATTTAGGCTCGCACTTGAAAAGGTGCGTCGAGACAAAACATGATTAAGTTATTAAAAGTATATATGCTCACAATAATAGCTTATGCTTTTAGATGAGATGATCACAACAAACATAATCAAGTGATAACCTGCCCAAGTCAGATCGCCAACTCTCTAATATAACTTTTATATTATCAATGTTCTTAATTAGTTATTGTATGTTATTTGCTTTATTTACTATTAACGATTGCAATATTAATTTTTCTCTTTAGATGATTTGATAATATAATTCTTTTTTACACTATTGTATGTATAAGTTGAACTCATTCAACAAAATACAAAAATGCTGGTATCCTCGAATGACCGTTAACTCCCAACATGGAATATTGGCATTAAATGTCAAAATATCTAATTTTATAAGAGATTTTTACATTGTACTATATATTTACTATATTTAATTACATAAGTGACATAACGTTTACATCTTTTCATAATTAGCATAATTTATATTATTTTTAGCATATCTACAAAAATCTGCACATTTATTATTTAAATAAATATATTAAATGAGGTCCCACAAATTAAGAATGCACATTTATGTCTTTCTTTCTATTCTAATTTCTCTCTTCTATAAATGATACCAATTTCCTTATTCTCACATATTTATTTTTTATTTTTTTGTTCATTCTTATTTTTTTTTGTTTTTTATTCTATATATTTGACATAACAAAAATATATTTTTATCATATGTCAAATATATTTTTTTAACATTAAATATTTTATATAATAGAAATATCTTATATAAGCATCGCAGATATAATTTTTTATACAATACTTTTGATATAATATAAAAATATACTTTTAGTATCTTAAGTTTAATTTTTAATACTATATTTATATTTTTCAGCTTATTCAATCAATTTTTTCTCACTTATCATACACGGTAAATATACACTTTATCAAAATATAAATTGTATAAATATAATATACAAATAAATAATTAATATATATATATATATATGTTAATTTTATCTATTATATTAATTATATTTTATATATATATTAATTTTATATATTATAATTTTAATAATTATATTTGCAGTACTATTTTAAACATAAAATTTATATTCATACAATATTAAAGATATACTGGTAATATACAATTATCACATATATTTTAAAATGAAATAATTATTCAAACTTGAATCGTAAAAAAAAAAGAGGTAATAAAAAGGGAAAGAAGTAAAAAAACAATTGCCCAACTACATTAATTTCCCTTATTAATGAAAATAGTTTCCTTTTTTTCATGAATTGATTTAAAATAAATGAGAATTTATTTAGAATTAGATTTGGCTAAATCTATAATTATTGTCTGGCTATTACTGTAATTTTGAGAATAATGTTAAAATTCTGCAATATACTTTTTAAAATTATATAATTATGTAAAATGCTCATTTTATAATTCATGAATTCAGTAAAAAGAAAAAGGACAATAAATTAATACACAAATTTCTACGTCATTGCGTGTGTCATATAGTCGTAGACGTAGTAGATAATAATGGGAATCTCCGATGGAAAAAAATGATTTCAAATGGAACTTTCTTTGATATATATTCTGTATTTCTAACTGTCGCATTTCGGACAAGATTGGAATTAGGTTTACGTACCTTCTTCTTTTTTAAATCGAATTATTAAAAAGGAATTTTAAAGTAACTGGTAAAGTTGTTATCATATGTGGTTATGATCAGGAGGTCATGATAGTTCAAATCATAGAAAATTGTTTCTGGCAGAAATGCAAAAGTAAGATTGCGTATAATAGACCCTTGTGGTCCGAATTTTTCTTAAACCCCACACATAGCGAAAACTTTAGTAGTCCTTTTAACTCAAATTATTGGCAGCAGTATTTCTTGACCTCAATAATGAAATAGCAAATGGTAAGTTTCCCTTTGATTTAATCTACCTTTTTTTCAACGACAATACTCTCAACTTACAAAATAGAAAAAGGTTAGATTCTTTTTATAGTAATTCACATTATATAGGACTTGACTTCATTTTATTTTCCCCACCATATATGTGGACATTGACTTAGTCCTGTGAAAATGGTCTCTTGATTCCTCCAAATGATATGTAAACATTGGTTTATAATTATTAATTACTCATGTAAGTTACTTTAATTTGTAAAGATCATTAGATATATCGATGTATGTTTATTCTATTAAAATAAATGACTATATAACACTTACGGGCAGAAGCGATGCCAGAATTTGAGGTTTGAAGTTCTGAATCTTAAGACAAGATAACGATCTCAAACTAATATATAATAATCGTCAAACTAACAAACATATACCAAATTTATATAAAAAGTTAGAAATAAAAAAGAGATCACATACTTTTGGTTTGTCGAGAATTTTGATGTTGAAATTTTAGAAACCCGGAATTAATAAATATAAAAGGTCAAAATGTGAATGTTATAAAATTAAATGTTAAAAACCAATTTTGAATAAATTATTATACTCCCTCCATTTCAAAAAGAATGACCTTCTTTCCTTTTTAGTCTGTTTAAAAAAGAATGACCCTTTCCTTTTTTGACAATACCTTAATTCCAACTTTCCACATGACATGTTTAAGACCACAAGATTTAATTAAAGGGTATTTTGGTACATTTGACACAACTTTAATTTTTAACCACAAGATTCAAAAGTCTTCTTTATTTTTTTAAATTCCATGTCAAATTAAAATAGGTCATTCTTTTTTAAACAAAGGGAGTACATTATAATAAGCAAACATGTAGGGGGGTAAGAAACCAGATAGGACTGAGGAGAAAAACCGGAAGCGTATTATATATGTACATATCAATTATCCAGCGGAGGTACGAATTACGACAATCGTTGTGTGGCGCAATGGTGATTACAACCATAACTTCTTTGAAAATTTAATTTTGATTTTGAAGATTAGTGAAGGAATCAATAGTAAAAATCATTTTTATTCTTAGAGTACATAGAACTGCTTTTTGATTTTTTAAATTACTAATTTTACATTTTGTTTTCTAAATAGAGTTTTAAAAAATAAGTTGCATTCTTTAAAACTAAGGTTTTTTTTTTTTTGAGTAATCATGTTTAAAACGTTTTTTTATGATGCACAGACCTACTGATGCAATCTATTTTATATTATTTCTTTTAAAAAGAGAGCATGAGAATATAAGCAGAAAAAGGAAAAGAAAATGCGCCTGTAATGCTCCACTGAGCCGTCTGACTTACTAATACAAATACAAGGTCTACTCAAAAGTTACTGGGTTCATCCAAATCCCTATATTATATCGCAGCTCCGCCCCTGCTTATGGGTTGTTTGATATACTGGATGGATAAGTAGAGATATTCTATCCACCCTCTGGTATAGTAATTCCACCATCTTAGTAGAAATAGTGGGATAAAATAATCCCGAAATTAGTTAATATCTCATATCAAATATAAATAAAATTAATAAACTTTATTCCAAAATTATTTTCCTTATCCGGTGATATTTCAGGTCCAGATCAATTGAAATCGATCATATATGGTTTTACTGTTGTTTTATTTAACCCAGTCTCGTTCCAATGTTCTAAAAACTTAGTTATCTAATGTTAAATCTATAGTTTGAATAGGAACAAAACACTTAAAACATGCTCAAGTAATCATTTCTTAAGAAATTACTTCACTCGTTTCAACTTGTGTGTCTTATTTTCTTTCTTAAATTCGTTTAGAAAAGAATGTAACTTCTTGTATTTAGTATTTTTTTTTTCAATTTCAATATATATCCGCATAGCGTATGTAAGGCTACTGGCTACAATATTAATTTAAAGAACGATATTTTAATACATTATACACATATTTAGTTTAAATTCATAAATTCAAAAGTTTCTCTTGTTTTCTTAAATAATATGCTTAGTCAAACTAATTAAGACGTATAAAATATAATGGATGGAGTAATATTATAATAACGATATCGATATTCTTTTTTTTTTTTTTTTTTTTGAAAAAGAAAAAGAAATAATGTAACGCATGGAGACGCGGTTCAAATATTCCTTGCATGCTTGATAATTTGAAAATGAGTAATGATCATTCATCAATTGCATGTGTCATATAGTCTTATGAATTTGTATCAACTATGTATTTCGGAAAATGAATGGTCATATATGTAGACTTTGACTAGTTTACAACATGTATTTCGGAATGGTCATTGTAGTAACCCTAATTCCAATCTTTTCCGAAATACAACCATTAGATGAATGGTCATTGTAGACTTTGACTAGTTTTATGAAAATGGTCTCTGGATTCCTTCAAATGAACTGTAAATATTGGTTTATAATTATTTAATTACTCATGTATGTTACTTTAATTTGTAAAGATCATCAGATCAATGTATGTTTATTCTATTAAATGACTATATATATATAACACTTTCGGGTTATTTGGTACACTGGATGGGATAAGTGGGGATATTCTATAGGGCTTATTTTATCCCACCCTCTTTATGGTATAGTAATCCCACTATTTTAGTACAAATGGTGGGATAAAATAGTCCTGAAATTATTAATACTTTATACCAAGCATGGGATAAAGTTAATACCAAACTTTATCTCGAGATTATTTTCCTTATCCGATGACGTTTCAAGTCTAGATCAATTGAAATCGATTATATACCAATCTCTTATCTCGTTCCAATGTTCTAAAAACCTAGTTAATCTAAAGTTAAATCTTTAGTTTGACTAGGAACAAATCACTTAAACATGCACAAGTAATCATTTCTTAAGAAATTACTTCACCCGTTTCAATTTGTGCATCTTATTTTCGTTTTTTAATTCGTTTAGAAAAAAATGTAACTTTTTGTATTTAGTAATTTTTTTATTTTTCAATATTTATCCACATAGCATAGCATGTGTGAGGCCATTATAATACTTTAAGGAACATTTTATTACTTATACACATATTTAGTGTAAATCCACAAATTCAAAAATCTCTTTTATTTTTTTAAACGATGTGCTTAGTCAAACTAATTAAGACGTATAAAATATTATGGATGGAGTAATATTATAATAACGATATCAATATTCTTTTTTTTTTTTTTTTTTTTGAAATAAAAGAAAGAAATATTTTAACGCATGGAGACGCGGTTCAAATATTCCTTGCATGCTTGATAATTTGAAAATGAGTAATGACCATTCATCAATTGGAGACCTGGTCCTAATTAACAATATCCACGTTGACTTGTCTCACAAGTATGATGTAATTACAATTAATTTCTCGATAACGACGTTATTTGTTTGAATAAATTTTTTGCTACTATATATATGATGAGATATTGTTACAAAAAAACATATAATAATAACATAATGTGAAAGTCAGTTTAAAAAAAGATATAATTATTATAATAAAATATTATTATAAAGGATCAGCTGTTATAGAAAGATTTTACTGGAAACTTTTAAAATTCTTCTTTCAATGGAATACATAGGGAAAGTAAGTCAACATGAGATTTGAATTCAATGTATATCGGTTAGATGTAAATCACATTTAAATTGTTAAGCACTTCAATCCCAATGAAATATTTGTTGGCACTTGATTAATTATTTATTACTCATGTATAGTGGCTTGTCGTATGTATCTCAACCATAAATATTGAAGTGTGACTTGGTCTTGATGGAATCAAACGACGTACGTACCAAAGAATTGCTAGGAAACAAATATAACAAGGCATAAAATATTGGCTTTTCAAAAATAGGTTCTAAGGTTTCCTCGTTGGAAGAAATAGTTTTCTAGTCTTTTATAATTTTGATTTTATGTATTTTTATAAGAGATCTTAATTTTTATAAATAAGGATTTTTAATTTTACACATAAAAGATCTGGATATTAATGTCATTTTCTTCTACCTAAATTGTAAAAAGATAAATGATCTTGTTTCCTATATCTTGTATAACTGTTTGTCATAATAATAATCGATAAGTATATGTTTACACACATTTAGTATATGTTTATTAGTTAGTGGTTGAAATTATATAGTTAGTGGTTGTAAAAAATATAAAATTATAACAGATGGAGAAGACAAGAATTTATATATGTACCAAACGAAAAATTAATAGTCAATTGTTTTAAATGGAGCAAAATAATGTTACTTACTCAGGCAATTATTATCTGTCATTTATGGTTTACGGAAAGTATTTTTTTTTTTTTTTATAATTAGGAAAGTATTCATCATTTAAAAAAAAAACAAAAAAAAAACTGCCCTTTATCTTTCTTAAACGTTGATTAAATTTACACTCCATCATTTGATCTGTAAAGCTATACAAGTGACGAAGTACAAGTATTTATTTTAGTCCTTTTGTATTTATCGTTTGAACAATTCCATCCTCCTTAGTCCTTAACCCAACTAAGTCCAATATGTTCAAAAACACGCCAATTAATCCATAAAAATCCTAAAAAAAAGTATACTTTGTTTGAAGATTTTTAATTTTTTTTTAGTTTCCATCTGGTACCCGTTAATTACCTGTTCAAGCGTTCGATTAAATTCATTATCGCGTATTGTAGGGTTCACTTCTGGGGACAACTCTTTCAATAAAACTTTTTTCATTTTAAGAAGTTCAAACTCAAAACTCCTAATTAATAGTAGAGGAATAATCGAATCATCCTATCATAGTTCATGTTGGTTGTCTTGTTTGAAGACTTGATCAGCCTTCACTCAAGTAAAAAACAAACAATTCATATATATATATCCTGGAATAAAGCATAAATTCACCCAATTAATATAACCAAAACATGCCCATCGAGGAATAAACTTTACTAAAAACATGCCCTCAAAGTACTATTCATGGTGATGCCATTAGAGCTTAAACAAATTGAAATAGCCGGCAAGTCTTTTTTAGGGTATGTTTGGTATGAAGGAAGATGTTTTCATGGAAAACAAGTTGGTTTCTTACTTATTTTCTCATGTTTGGTTGGTGAGTGGAAAATACTTTTCGGAAAATATTTTCTAGTGTTTGGTTGGAGAATGAAAAATATTTTTCAGAAAATATCTTTTAGTATTTATCTAGAAAGTAGAGAATACTTTTTAGAAAAATAGTTTTTAACCTGGGAACCAACCCTGACGATCGATCCGGGACCCGACCCAGACCTCGACACCAGAATTGGGGCGCAATCCCGACCCCGAATCTCACCCGGTACCCGACCAGGACCCGACCCCGACCCCAACTCTCAACCTGGTACCCGACCCCGACTCTTGACCCCGACACCCAACCCGGACTCCCGACCCGAACCAACCACGTCTCCCTACACCTGACTAGAGCACCAACTTCAATTTTTGACCCCGACGCCCGATTTGGGAGCCGATCCCAGCACCAAACTCCGATAACAACCACGACACCCGATCCAGAACCCAACCCCAACTACCAACTGAACGCAACCCCAGACTCGACCTGACTACAGACTCGAGACGAAACCCCGACTCCCCACCCGGGACCTGACCCCAGTCTCGACGTGACTACAGACTCGAGACACGACCCCTACTCCCCACCCAGGACCTGACCCCGACACTCAAACCATTACCAACCCCAACTCCCGATTCAGGACCTGACCCTGACCCGGCCCCAACACCCGATTGGGACTTGACCGACACCTGACTCGGGATACGACACCTTACCTCAACTCCCAATTCAGGACCAGACCCCGACACCTGAACCGAGACCCGACTTCCGACACAGACATTGAGACCCGACCCGAGACCCATCCCCGACTCCCGACATTGAAACCCGACACCTAACCCGAGACCCAACCCTGACTCCCGACCCAATAATCGACCTAGACTCTCAACCTCGACTTTCAACCCAAGATCCAATCCCGACTCCCAACTACAATCTCGGGACGTAACCTCGACTTTTGAATTAGTACTTGAGTCGGGGTTGTGTCGGGAGACATATCCCAAGTCGGGTTAGGAGTCAGAGTCAGAGTCGGAGGTTGGGATTCTGGTCAAGATCAGACTTTGCTTCCTATCTCGATGTTGGATCCCAAGTTGGTGTTGGGAGTTGTTCTTGAATCGACTTCAGGGTCGGATCAAGTCCTAGGTCTTAAGTCGAGGTCAGGCATTCGAACCCAAGTCAGGTTTGGGAGTCGGGTTTCTAGTCAGGTCGGATTCCGGGTTTTGTGTCTTGGATCAGGGTTGAGACTCGGATCTTAGGTCGAGAGTCGGGTGTCAGGGTTAGGAATTGGGTCTCGAATTGAGGTCGAGATTCGAGTCCTAAGTTGAGAATCGGGAGTCGGATTATGGGTTAGCGTCGAAATTGGTACTCAAGTTAGTGTGGAAATTTGAGGTGTGAGAATCAAAGAGAGTTTTGGAAAATATTTTCCTTACTTTTTTTAAGGAAAGTCATTTTCCTTAAATTTGAGGAAAATAAATTCATTTGAAAAACATTTAAGCCAACCAAACATGAGAAAATTGGAAAACATTTTCCGAAAAATATTTTCCTTCATATCACACACACTCTTAATGTCTGAAGTCATTATTTTATGAATAAAAATAAAAATAAAAATTATTTTCAAAATTTTAATAAAAGAGAAAAGGTCCAAATCTGTGCTTGTATAGTTGTAATCTAAAATTGCTCAATATTAAATTTTTAAAAAAGTCTAAAATTACACTTACTATCCAAAAAGTTTTTTTTTTTTTTTGATTTTTCACTCGGTGTCCGGTACTCATATTGGAGCTCGACCAAATGCAAATTTGTGCCGGAAAGTCTCATATTATGGGGTAAAGTGCTCCCTAACAAAGGCGACTCCATACCCAAGAGGACTCGAACTCAAAACCTTTGGTTAAGGATGAAGGAGTACTTACCACTCCATCACAACCCTCGTTGGTTATTAGCCAAAAAGTTGGTCAATGTATAGTATTATTGCTGTCAATAAATCTTATATTTTCTCGTACCATTAATAGGATTCTGGGATATGCAATGGGTAGACCCAGGGCGGAGTTCGTTAGTCAAGCGGTCCATCTGAACCCTTTCCGACAGAAAATTATACTCCCTCTGTCCCAATTTATATGACACACTTTTCTTTTTAGTCAGTCCCAAAAAGAATGACACATTTCTATATTTAGTAACAATTTAACTTTAAAATACCCACTTTACCCTTAATGAAATGATTTACAACCACATAAATATCTATAACTCATTTTAGACCACAAGTTTCAAAAGTTTTCCTTTATTTCTTAAACTCCGTGCCAAGTCAAAGTACATCACATAAATTGGAACGGAGGGAGTACTATTTATATATGATTGAAATTATTTTAATTTTTATGCATATATAGTAGATGTTGAATCTCCTTTGTCTTCTTGTCTTCTTGTCTTCTTCATGTATTTATAACTTCCCCCTTAATAAAAATCTTTACGCCATCACTTAATGGACTCATGTGTTCAAATGGACCTATGTGTTCAAACTCTTCACGAAAAAGATATTCGAATCTAACCCTCAGCATTTGACTATAGTTCTAATTTAGTGTCAGGTTCTCTATTACACCTTGTTTGGATGGTGTTAACGTGTTGTATTGTATTTCTCCTTTTCAATTTACGTGGCATTTTTAGGTTTCAAGATTTAAATAAGTCTATCTTTGATCGTAATTTCTACGTATATTTTAAAAATATTTTGAATTGTAAATTATTGTGACTTATAGTACTTTTTACATAGTTTTCAAATATATAAATTTTATTTCAAAAAACTTAAAGCTTTTGTGCCGAAATTTACGATCAGAG
This sequence comes from Capsicum rhomboideum, assembly GCA_031232105.1. NCBI lineage: Eukaryota > Viridiplantae > Streptophyta > Magnoliopsida > Solanales > Solanaceae > Capsicum > Capsicum rhomboideum. Next base: position 159,809,556 of record CP124714.1, read on the forward strand.
TGAAATTATTTGACTCTCGAAAAATGAAAAGTGTTAGAAAAATTGGGACAGAGGGAGTATTGTGTTCTTAGCTTAAATATAATAGTTATTTTGATTGTTATATATTGTATTGTATCGTTAAATTTATCATTACGTAACGAAAAAAGTCTCATTTTATATAGTGATCGATTTAGTGTGATCAAATCGTTGCCTTATTTTTCTTTCAATTTTGTCTTTGCATATTACTCAATATCTAGTAATCTTATTTTATCATTTATCCTACTTTTTTTTTTTTAATAAATGCTCTATATCATACCTTACTTCTCTTATGAGTTTATCATTTAAATTGCTAATATGTGGCAGTATGTAATAACAAAAAATGATACAATCTTTTAAAATATTGCGTTCATCAAAACATTAATACAACACAACATATTACAATACGACACATTATGAAATAATAAGTAATTAACAATCATCGGGAAAAAACAGACTTTTTCTTAACAGCAACATTAGTATATATTAATTAGATCAAAAGTTTAACATAGTTTAACATAAAAAAGTCAAAATCTGGAAAAAAGATTTAAAGTAAGTCCTCGGAGATTAAATAAGAAATATTCAAAAGCTATCATCTTGATCTAGACAAAAATATTAGGCAAAAGGATCTGAAATTGACCGAATTTTTTTTTTTTAGAAAGATCAATATATTTTATGACTTATTGCAAATATTTTTGTAGTTATGTGGCTCTTTCTAAAGGACTAGATACAGTAGCTCGTGTCAGTACGGGCTCAATTTATGTAGCACAGATGAAATTTAAAAAGGTAATCAATTTTTGTATGATTTTTAAATATTTTAAATTATTAAATATTGATTTATAGTACTTTTACATAGCCCAATAAATGTTACTCCTTTCGTCCCATTTTATGTGATACCCTTTCCTTTTTAGTTTGTTGTAAGAAAATGTCAATTTAACTTTGAAATTTCTTTTTTTTTTTTTATCATTAATGAAATAATTTACAACTGCATAAATTTCTAAAGATTATTTTAGACCATAAATTTTAAAAATGCTTTTTTTTAAAATATTATATCAAATCAAATAGTATCACACAAAATGAAACGGAAGAAGTACTCAATTTGTCCAAATTTATGTGATAAGATTAGATTTAAAGAGTTACTCAAATTTTTTTTATATGTACGAACATATACATAAATTGTACAAAAAGCTTTCTACATTGTACTACATAAACTTTTCCCTATTTTGTTGTTGAATGGACACGCGGATACCAGCTCACCTTATGGACCCACTTGGAAAACTTTACAATTATTAACCCAAGACAATGAATTAAGCGTGGCCAAAAAAATTTAAAATTAAGTTGTGGTGACTCAAGTCTTAATTATTGAGTATGGGTGACTATTTTTAGATTAAGGATTAAGGGGATAAATTTCATATCCTCAAGTAATTTTAAAAACTTGGGGATATCTGTTGTTTTTTCAATAATTTCTCATCTGGGTATATCTGCTATTTTTTCAATAATTTTCTGTAGCGTATCCAACAGCTGTTGTATTCATTTACAACAACTGTTGGATTGTTTCCATTACTGTTAAAGTAGTTCCAACAGGTAAGTCATCTGTTGCAACAGATGACCTAGCTGTTACAGCAGATGGCCTACCCGTTGGATTCATGTTACAACAGCTCAATCCAACAGCTAAGTCATCTGTTGCAACAGATCAATCATCTGTTACAGCAGATGACTTACTTGTTGGATTGAGCTGCAGAACCAGTAGCTCAATCCAACAAGTAGGTCATCTGCTGCAACAGATGAGTGATCTGTTGCAACAAATGACTCATTTGTTGCAACAGATGACTTACCTATTGGATTGAGCTGCAGAATCAGTAGCTCAATCCAACAGGTAGGTCATTTGCTGCAACAGCTAGGTCATCATCTGTTGCAGCAGATGACTTACCTGTTGGATTGAGCTACTGGTTCTGAACATGCACCCAACAGATGACCTATCTATTGGGACAATGATAATGCATATAATTTTGTTGTTGTACATAGCCACTCAACTTTACTGTACTATCATTATTAACATTTTAAACAAATTTCTTAGGTATCATTAATGGAGGATTCAATAATAATAGGTGTTGATTGTCATGGTGAGTGGATCGAGAAAAACAATCGATTTATTTGGCGTTGAAAAGATGGTGACATGTTAGAGACTATAGCTATGATAGTCCAAAGAGATGTATTATATGATGATTTTATGAACTTAATCATCAACAATTGTGGACTAATGATTTTATAACTTGTTGCAACAGATGACTATACCTGTTTGATTATTTTCAACATATTAAACATCTGTTGCAACATATTAATCAACTGCTGCAACATATGTAGAGTATGTTGGAACTAATCAAACATATCATTCATTTATTGCAACAGATGTGTATATCTGTTTGATTAGTTTCAACAGATTATTTATCTGTTGCAACAGATTAATCAGCTATTTCAACATATGTAGAGTATGTTGGAACTAATCAAATAGATATAGTCATCTGTTGCAACAGATTATAACCTGTTGCAATAGATGATTATATCTGTTTGATTAGTTCCAACATACTTTACATATGTTGCAACAGATTAATCAACTGTTGCAATATATGTAGAGTATGTTGAAACTAATCAAATATATCATTCATCTATTGTAACAAATGTCTATATCTGTTTGATTAGTTCCAACTGATTATTCATCTGTTGCAACAAATTAATCAGTTGTTGCAACATATGTAGAGTATGTTGGAACTTATCAAATAAATATAGTCATCTGTTGCAACATGTTATAATCTATTGCAACAAATTACTATATTTGTTTGATTAGTTCTAACAGATTATTTATTTGTTACAACAGATTAATCAGTTGTTACTACATATGTAGAACTATTGGAAATAATGCTGTAAATTTATACATCTAAGAAATTAATTCATAACAAAAAATAAATCCAAGCCATCACAAATTACATAAAATAATTCAACAAAAATATGAAAATATAAAAATTATTATGTTGTCAGAACCAACAATTACATACAAATAAAAGTCATCATAAATTACAAATTGTTTGACTAGGGCTCTAAACTCTTGCATACTACACCGACAATCCATACAACTTGCAACACCACCACCACCACCACCACCACCATCAACAGCAACACCATCACTACCACCAACACACACAGCAACACCATCACCACCACCATCACCACCACCATCAACAACACCAATAGAAGCACCATCAACAACAACATCACCAAGAATAAGTTTACCCTCCCCAAGTGCTTTTCTTTTTGATGACTGTTGCTCCAGCCAATTTTTTTTTATTCTATCAATTACCTTAGGGTCCGATAAAGTTTTCACAGACCGTAAAGTAATAAGAAATGACATCTTCAACTCTCGATTAATCGGGACAAGCCACAGATGCATAATTTAAAACAAACAAGTACATATATTAGAATGGTGATTAAATCATTAAAATTAATCATTACTTAAAGTAAAAACTTAATTAAAAGTAGACTTACTGCTTCCTCGGGAAGAGGGGGGGGGGTTGAAAAGATCAAAAAATTTTGCTTTTTTATCATTTTTGGCCGACAACCATCTCAGGATTCTTGGACTAGAAACCTCTTCTCGATAGCCGTTCACTTGTTGTTTGAGATGAGGAATGACTTCAAATGCCCAAGCCTATAAAAATTATGCCAACAAATCAAAAGAATTATTCAATAAAAAAATAAATGAAACATAAAAAAAGAAATATTTACTCATCTGTTGGAAGAAATAAAAACAGTTTCAATACTGTTTTGATTTCTTCCAACAGATGACCCATCTGTTTGAAGAAATAAAAACAATTTCAATACTGTTTTGATTTTTTCCAACAGATGACTTATCTGTTGCAACAGATGGGTCATCTGTTGGAAGGAATCAAAATAGTTTGCTACTGTTTTGCTTTCTTCCAATAGATGACCCATCTGTTGCAACAGATGAGTCATCTGTTGGAAATATTTTTACAATAAATCAATAGATGGTATAGTTGTTTCCAACAGATGCTTAATATGTTCCAACAAATTCTTATTCTGTTGCAACATATTACACATCTGTTGGGCAACATTTTTACCATGCACATATATAAACAAGAACACCACTACCTTTTGTTCAATTTTCTCAGAACACCACCACCAACAAGCTATATCACACCAAGAACACCAACAATAAGCTATAACACCTCTTGAACAATACCAATATTTTTACCAATACACCACCACCACCACCAACATTAACAAAACCAAGAAAACCAACAAAACCAAGAACACTAACAAAACAAAATTAGGGTACCAAGAATACCAACAACGCCAGTAAAACAAAACTAGGGCACCAAGAACACAAACAACAACAACAAGAAGCTATAACACCTCTTGAACAACACCAATATTTTTACCAATACACCACCACCACCACCACCATCACTACCAAAACCAAGAAAACCAACAAAACCAAGAACACCAAGAATACCAACAACAAAACAAAACTAGGACACCAAGAACACCAACACCACCAACAAAATAAAACTAGGGCACCAAGAACACAAACAACACCTACAACACAAACAACACCAACAAAACAAACAACACCAAGAACACCAACAATACCACCAACACCAACAACATGCACCAACAATACCAACAAACACGTTAACACCAAGTAAAGTGATTCAATACAATAAGACAAAATTGTCACAACAGATATCTCAGAAAAAAGTCAAAATTCAAGTTTTACTATATTTACAATAATTTTCAAGAACATGAACAACAACAAAAACCAAAAATTATATTTCACTTAGAAAAGATACCACATTTACATCAACCTTATATTAAGAGAACAAATTCCACAAATTAGGGTTTTCTCGAATTCTTCTTTCTTTTTTGAGCATCAAATCTCAAAATTGTTAACCCATACTTGAGGAGAATAAAACTACAGTTCTTCTTTTTCTTCATTAACTAAAAAGTCCTAATTTTTTGAAAATCAACAAAAAGAGAAGTTTTTACCTGCGAAGAGAGAGAAATTGACAGCTACAAGGGAAGAAGGAAGGATGAAGAAGAGAGAGAAGTTGACGGCTACAAGGGAAGAAGGAAGGATGAAGAAGCCGAATAATGAGTCGCCGGAGGTTTAAAGTCGCCAAAAAGGTTGTCGGCGTCGATCTGTTGAGAAGTTTTTGGAGTTCTGTTGGGAAGAGAGTGGAGAGAGTGAGTTGAGAGAGGAGAAACGTTTGAAGAGAAAGTAAGTGTTTTTTTTCTTAAAACTGCTGATATGGGTGAATAATTGATTGGGTTTATTACACATTTAATAAATGTGGGTTGATTTGTATTTTGAAAAAGATTAACAAGTTTTGAAAATATTAATTTGGTCCCCATTAACTTAATCAATTTTTTAATTGGCTTTGACCCTTAAGCTTGGTCAAGAGAGACCAATATTTAAAAGGAGACTTGAGGCCTCCTTTTGTTTAATTTTCTCTATTAACACTATGTAATGTTTAGTTCCTGGAAGTTTCTTTCTCCTCTGCAACTCCTCTACTTTTTAAAATTTTCCAGTACTGCTCCGATGTTGCTTGGATATATGTATCTTTACTAGGTGAGTTTTTCAAAAAAATTATTTTTACTTCTTTTTCTTCAGTTTCACTTTATCAAATCTATTGCTCTATTGTGTTGCTTCTCTCTATCCGTCAGTTTTTCAAAGTGTGATTTTTTTTTTTTTTATAATCTGAAAAATGCAGGTTATGCGGTTATCTGCTACCCTATTTCTTCATGCATCCAATCTCACTCCTATAAAATTTACCTCTTTCTTCTATTTTTGCATCTGGGTCTCCTTGGCGTTGTTTTTTCTTTAAATTCCAATATTGATATTTTTCTAGGGTAAGTTCGTTGTTTTGCTGTACCTGATCTAAATCATTGGGAATCTTCAATACTTCAGTGTGATTCATTCCTTTTAAATTATAATTTAATATCCTGAGATTTGTTAATTTCTTGCAATTTCTCGAGAAATTCATGCTTTTGAAGTGATGATAGATTGTGATGACATAAGCAAATGAAATGACTAAATTGCCCTCCTAAATGCCAAAGCTAATTAGCAAAAGAAAAGAAAAATGGCCCCACGTTGCTTGGCTTCAATGAAATGCCAAAAATATCCTTAAAATGTTGGCAAGGAGGACGACGGGAAGCTACTGAAACTCCCTCTTATTATATAAGAGAAAATATCGGTAAAATATAACATAGAAAATCGGTAAACAAAAATAAAAATGTATAATGTTAAGAATATATAGTATATATTAATAATGTAGTCGCCTACCAAACCGCTTAAATTAAAGAGAAAACACATAATTACCCCCTTGAACTATGACATTTTTTTAAAAAGGTCACTTTAACTTTCTGAATGTACCCCCTTTCTTCGTATTTCGAATGGACCTATTATACCCTAATGAATCCATGTGGCATAGAAAGCGTACTCCACTCTCTAATAGAGTATGAAACAAGGAAAAAAAAAATCAATTTTTAATTTCTTTCAGCATTTGTTTCGTAAAAAATATTCTATTTTAATTTTTTTAATTTTATTTTCTCTCATTGTCTTCTTCATGGAACTCACCCATTCTTTCTACTTCTTTTTTTTTCTGGTTATCTTCATGCTTTTCTTTTTCCTCTAATCTTCTTTCTATATTATTTTTTAAAGCTTTTACCTCCCTGAGTTTAATTCTTGAAATTTGACTATTTTGTCTATTTTTAACTTTTGTTTATTCTTTTTTTATTAAGAAGAACTATAAAACTCCATTTTAATGGAGTTTCAATCCCATTATTACTGTAGTGATTTTAATTTTCAAATTTGAATCTTGGTGGTAATTTATTTTTGATCATGGTAATAGAAGGTTGTAGTTTATTAGGACAACAACAGCAACAACAACAACAAAAAGCCCAGTATATTCCCACAAAGTGGGGTCTGGGGAGGGTAAGTGTACGCAGTCCATACCACTACCTCAGAGGTGAGATAGAGATGTTGTTTCTGATAGATCCCCGGCTAAAAAAAAAACAGTCCAGAAAAGATAAAGGGAACAAGAAATAATAGGAATTAACACAACAAATGATAACATAAATAAGACTATCACTAAGTAATACAACAAACGATACCACACTCTGAAACAAACCTAGCACTACGACCCCTAAAATGGATAATCAAACAAACTCCTCATACCTACTAGCAAGGACACACTCCTTCCTACTACCCTTCTACCCTAATCCGCCTCCTCCACACCTTCCTATCTAGGGTCATGTCCTCGGTAAGCTGAAGCTGCTTCATGTAATGCCTAATCACCTCCCTCCAATATTTCTTCGGTTTACCTCTACCTCGCTTGAAACCATCCCTAACCTACCTTTCACACCTCCGCACTGGGGCATCTGTGCACCTCCTCATCACATGCCCGAACCATCTCAACCTTGCTTCCCACATCTTGACTTCCACCGAAGCCACTCCTACCTTATCTCGAATAACCTCATTTCTAATCCTATCTTTTCTAGTAAACCCACACATCTATCGTAACATTCTCATCTCCGCCACCTTCATCTTTTGGATGTGAGAGTTCTTGAATGGCTAACACTCCTCTCCATACAACATAGCTGGTCTAACCACCACTCTATAAAACTTACCTTTGAGTTTAGCAGGCACCTTCTTATCACACAAGATTCCGAAAGCAAGCATTCATTTTATCCACCCTGCCCTAATACGATGAGTGACATCCTCGTCAATCTCTCCATTCCCCTGGATCATAGAACCAAGATACTTGAAACTGTCTCTCTTTTGGATGGCGTGAGTATCAAGCTGTACAAGCACATCAGCCTCATGCGTCACCTCGCTGAACTTGCACTCTAAATACTCTGTCTTGGACCTACTCAACCTAAACCCTTTAGACTCTAATGTTTGCCTCCAAACCTCCAACTTAGCTTTACTCCACCACGGGTCTCATCAATCAGGATTACATCATTCGCAAATAGCATACACCATGGTACCTCACCTTGAATTTGCCATGTCAACGCATTCATCACCAAGGCAAATAAAAACGGATTAAGGATCGATCCCTGGTGTAACCCATCAACACAGGAAAGTGCTCTGAGTCCCCTCCTACAATTCTAACACGAGTCTTGGCTCCTTTGTACATATCCTTAATCGCCCTAGTATATGCCACAAGTACACCTCTAGCCTCCAAGCACCTCTAGAGAACCTCCATTGGGACTCTATCATAGGCTTTTTCTAAGTCAATGAACACCATGTGCAAGTCCTTCTTTCTCTCCCTATACTGCTCCACCATTCTCCTCACGAGATGGATGACCTCAGTAGTACAGCGTCCTGCCATGAATCCGAACTGGTTCTCAGAAATAATGACCTATTTATACTACTTTGAAATTGTTCAATGGGGTATTGGGACGTTCGCAAAGTTAAAGTGTCTTTTAGCAAATTCGGGACAACTTCAATGGTGACTTTATGCCTTTTTTCTAAATTAAATATAGTCGGTGGGTGTATAATACATGTATAATATATGTATCTTCTGTTGTTCGGAGAATCATGTATAACCAAAATATATTTATGTATATCGACTAAAAAGAGTAAAAAGAGATCTGGCCGGCTATTTGTGTAAAAATCCCATATAACTATGAGATTTGTAAATGATTATCTTTTTCTTTTCAAATTGTAATTGGTCCTGGGAAATCATTTATTCATTATAACCATCTTTTAAACCTAAGTGATTCTCATGGTGAATATTTTGACGTCAAAACATGTATTTGAGACATTTCGTTCAATATTAACATATATATAGAGAATTAATCTAAAGAACATATATATATAATAATGTGTGGTTAATAGAATTTTGTCTTCATTAGTAAATGTGTATATATACTTTGAAACAAACCAACTTTTTAAATATTCCAAGTGTGTTTGTAATTACCTATAGCTCCATTGCATTTTGACCTAGTCACAGTTTTGACATGCAAGTTCTTTTTAAATATTACTGAGTGTATTTAATAAAAACACTTTTGCATAATATATTTCATGATTTTTAATGCATTCATGCAAGTTTCATTAATGATTCGAGTCAATTCAAGCTTTCACTTTCTTCTTCTTCTTCTTCTTTTTTCTTTTTTGGAAACTATGGATCAATACAATGCATGTATTCTGTGGGGTCAACTTGACCAAGCTTTGAATTTATTTAATAAACTCTTTTCCTATAATTAATGTACTTAGCTTATCCTGAATTTCAATTTCTAACTCGATATTAATCAGTGAATCTTTAACATTTAACAATTTGAGTTTTCATTATACACTAAGCTTTAGGTTATTTTTGCACATGTATCACTATTAAAAATAGGTTAAAATCGAGGGTCAAGACTGATGGACTAGAGTACTACATCGGAAAATGATGGATCAATTGAAGAAAAGCGACGGACTATCAAGGGGCGTTCGTCGATTATATAAATATACAAATATCGATTTTAATTGAAATACCGATATAAAAATAAAAATGAAAAAGTTGATGGACTCCCTCGTTTTTCATAAATTATTAAAAAAAGCTTGAAGTGTAGTAACTTGAAATCAAACTCTAGAATGTATCATGACATTGAACAATTCTACCACTAGATTGCTCATGCTCTTTGAACAAATACTTTGATTGTTTTTATTTATACTCTTCAACTGCAGTTTTGACGCTTCCGTTAGAAGTGTATACGTCTTTTTTATATATAGTTGGACCAAGCCTCTTGCTCATATACATGCTGGTTAGTATTGATTAATTATTTATAAACAACTTAAATTCATATGGAATAAACAAATTTGTAAAGAGAAACATTTTGGTTGGTAAGCGCAACCACAAGGATTGTGGAAAATTTAGAACAAATCAGAAAAGCAATTACAAGAATCAATAGCCAAGACTCAAGAATATGAATATCTCTTAAAAACTAAAATGTGAGTTCAATTTTACGGTTTTGGTTTCCTTTTTCCTTTTGTTATCTACCAATAATAATACGTACTCAGATCTTTCGGTAATAGTCAATCTTTATAGAAATATTTCGCTATATGTCCTCTATAATAACATCTGATTATAGTAGCCAAATTTCTTTGAAGCAACCAACACCGTTATAAATGTTTAACTGTACAATTTATTTATTTTTAAAAAGACCAATATGATAATTTTAAATTAAGGTCAAACATGTTTGGCTAAGCTCTAGATGAAATTGCAGTCTCTGTGTGTGTTTCATGTTTTCACTTTTCCTTTTTTTTTTTTTTAATTATATTTTAATGGTAGTCAAACTCCAGCTAGATTTTTGGATTCAACACTGCTTTCTATTCATGAATCAAGACTTTTCAATGAGGAATTTTTAGTAGTTTTATATATATCGTCATTTTTAAAAAAAAAAGTATTATTCTCTCCGTTTTAAAAATAATGACCTATTTTGATTTGACATAAAGTAATAAAATAAAAAAAACTTTTGATTATGTGGTCATAAATTAAAGTTGTGTCAAATATACCAAAATATCGTTTAATCTTGTGGTCTTAAACATGTCATATAAAAAGTTGAAATTAAAGTATTACCAAAAAAAAAAAGTCATTCTTTTTGAAACAGACTAGGAAGGAAAGTAGGTCATTTCTTTTTAAACGGAGGGAGTATATTATTAGATCACTCTAAGAATATTTACTACTTTCTTTTTTGAAGGTGAGATTTATAATTATAAAAATAAAATAAATTACATGTTACAACATCTCAAAAAGTAAAGATTACATGATAATATGAAAAAAAATTACACTGACATGGATAACTTAAACTCATTTTGGAAAGGAAGTTGATGTAGAAAGTAGCTCAAGCAATTTGTTTTTGGAAATGGTGGTGTTTGGGTCAGTATTTGTTATCATTTATCGATATAGATATCAAATAATTTTATCTATATATTAAACCTTAGCAGATGAAAAAATTCATATGTAAAATATATATTTTATATCTTCTAATATTTACAGAGTAGCTCAGCAATTGATTTAGGGCCTGTTTGGAAAGCCACTCTGGTAATTGGATTTGGTGTGATTGGGTGTAATTACACTGACATGTTTGATTGACCAGGTGATTACTTGGTCAGCAGGTAATTAGGTGTAATTGACAGAGGATAATTACACTCTCCAATTCATAGGGGGGAGCTGTGAATTGTTGGTAATTACATGATGTAATTACAAGCTGATTACTTTTTAATTTCTTCCTTTTATTTCTATTTTAACTTTTTTCGTTTTAATTTCTATTATTTTAATTTTTTATTATTATTCTCATATATATATATATATATATATATATATATATATATATATTATTTATATTTCATTTCCTTCTCATTTTTCAACCTTTATTTCTTGTGATTCCATGCAATTTTTCGTATTATCTATTTTTTATTTATTTTATGTTTCTTTTTTTATTTAGCATAATTTAGTTAGTATTCTAATTTTTAAATTAAGTAGAATTCATTGTTGAATAATGTTATAGACTTAGATTTTCTTTTTCTTTTGAATCATATTTATGCACATTATGTTAAAATTTGACATAAGAGTATTATTTTTTTAAAATTTTTTTTGAACTTATGTTATATTTTCAGTTCTAATTTATTTGTTTTATACTTGTATTGACTTGATATTTCACATTGCAAGTCATTCATTTTTTAGTTAGAATTGATAGATTATCTTTTTGTCAAATCTTTAAATAATTTTATGACATTATATTTATAATATTAATCTTTTTGTCAAATATGCATTTCATGATGTTCTTAAAACTTATGTACTTTTAGTTTTTATGATTAATTTAATTAAAATATACTAGTTTGAAAAATATAAATCAATTATTTTTTTATAAGAACATATGTTTATTAATTAATATATTTTAAAAGATAATATATATATATATATATATATATATATATATATATATATATAATAATTAATTTAATATCATTTGTAAAGGCTCTTATTTGTATAATATAAATTTTTAGTTTTTGATAATTAACTTTTATTTTAAAAATTTGATATGACCATGTAATTACACTTGTGCAACCAAACAAGACATTTGTAATTACATTGTAATTATATTGCGACAAACAAACAGGTCATCGTAATTACTTGACTGTGTAATTACTAGGCTAGTAATTACTATCCTAGTAATTACACCAATTACAATTACCAGGTGGCTTTCCAAACATACCCTTAGTTTTATTTAAGGCTATCCGCTTGATAACCTGAATTCAAATGGAATATATAAATCACAAAAAAGGTAAATTAAAGTGCTTCCTATCAATTTTTTTTCCATTTTCTTAACACGGACCCGAAATTTTTAACTAATAAAAGAGATGATATTCTAATTATCTCACCATACTCTCGATGCTACTATCATATTTAACTTACAAGTTACAACTACAAAGTTATAAGGAACTAACAAATGGTTAAAAAACAAAAAAGAAAAAAATGAAGATGCCAAGCAATTTCCTTTTCACAATTATCCAGAAGAGGTCCAATCAGCCTTACCACTTGAGGAAATAATAAAGGAAGACCTGTATAGAACAGATTAAGAAATAGACATTTATGTCTTATATTTCGTCCCTTGGAAGTCAATCTGGTAGTACTATATATTTTTTCAACTGTTTTCTAGTACAAGTGTACAACTAGATACCCGTTTGAATTAATTTATTTTAGGTGTTTTTAAGCTAAAAATAGCTTTTAAATATTTTTGAAGTATTTGGATAAATTTAAAAAGTATTTATAAGTACTTAATTTTTGGCTAAAATGCTTAAAATAAGCTAAAAGTCATAAGTTAGGAATCCTAACTTATGACTTTTGACTTAAAATGATAAAAAATAAGTCAAAAGCCATAATTTAGGATTTCTAACTTATAACTTTTGACTTCTAAACCAAAAACCAAAAGCGCATCCAAACGGACACAATATTACTCCACCTTCCCAACCATATTTCTTTTCACATTATAAATATCTACCACCTTTACACTCTATTCCATGCACCAAGCTTAACAATAATCTAAGTTATTAGTATTTCTCTACCTTTCTCTTTCTCTCTTGATTCTTTCTATAAAGAATTTCGAGCAACTAGCACAAAATCACACACAAACAGAAGCAAATGGAGTTACAATCTAATTATGTTCCGAGATGGACACCTAGTCCAAATAGATCACCTCATAGACGTCATGAATCAGAGACAAATGAAAGCGTTACATCTGACGATATTCCATTTAATAACATTAATCCAACTAAAAATTTCCCATTTAGTGGTACTAGTAGTACACCACCTCATGTTGGTTCAATTGAAACACCATCTCTAAGGGTTGATTCTGAAATAAAAAGGTCCTTAGAAGTGGAAAATTATTATGAACTACCACCACCACAAATTAGTGTTAATCCTATGATTAATATTAATACCACTAGTAATTTTGGATATGATGATGTGCCTTTGAGTGGAAAGTTGTATAATGAAGGAATTTATTTAACATGGAAGGACTTGTGGGTGACTGTTCCTGACAAGAAAGCTGGGAGGAGAGCTATATTGCAAGGGCTTACTGGCTATGTTCAACCTGGTGAAGTTTTGGCCATTATGGGTCCTTCTGGTTGTGGCAAATCCACACTTCTTGATGCCCTAGCAGGTATTTTTTTTCGATTTCATTATTTGATATTCGAAGTTAACTGTATCAATTAATCAAATTCTTTTACTGAGTAGGCTTAGTAAGAGGGTAAAATACTCTCATGCCGAGACATTTTTAGCTCGAACTGATATCTATATCCATCGATGATTATTTTGTTACTAGGAGGTGGTCGATCCAGTGCTTAAAACATTAAAATGAGAAATATTATCTAATTTACTGTCGATACTCTTTCTTAATAAAAAGTATCACTGTGTTTAATTTATGTTATTTTATATTTTTTTAAAATTTATTTGGAAAAGAATGGTTCAAACAGTATTTGATAAAAATTAGGAAATTATATTGTGCTTAAAATTATTTTCTTGTACATAGTACAAGGATGGCTAACGGTTCCACAGATTTGGATTCTAAGGTACTGCCAAGAGACAAGACAAGGAAAAAGAATGCTCCCCTGAAAGAGACCTTTTTAATTTTTTATTCGACGTTAAAAATTTTTATTTGTGTTTTGACTAATCCGAATAAATCTCGTGTCGGACTTATTAAAAGAGCTAGCAAACTCTTCTTATTTTAAAAAAAAAATCAAATTTCAAGACTCGAACAATAATTACAAATAAAAAGATTAAATTTATCTCATTACGAATTTTTAATTAGCTAGTGGTACTATGGTAGCATGTCGATACAATATTAGAAATATATATTATATAAAATAGAGGAAAGAAACATGAATTGAAGTTTGTTAACATAATTTTGTTGCAGGGAGATTGGACTCGAACACAAGACAAACCGGAGAAATCCTCATCAATGGTCGCAGACAATCACTTGCTTTTGGCACTTCGGTAACACTACTAACATCTCTTCCTTTTTTGTCGAGTTTAACTTCTATACACTATCGTGTATATATTAATATACACTTCCTATACATTATCATCTTTTAAAAAGACTCATTTTATTTTTCTTTTTTAAAGGCATACGTGACACAAGATGATACGTTGATGACGACACTAACGGTGAGGGAAGCAATTTACTATTCTGCCCAGCTCCAATTACCCGATTCGATGTCAAGATCCGAGAAGAGAGAAAGGGCTGAAGCAACCATAAGAGAAATGGGTTTACAAGATGCAATGAACACAAGAATTGGTGGATGGAGTGTTAAAGGGCTAAGTGGTGGACAAAAGAGAAGAGTTAGTATTTGTATTGAAATACTAAAAAGGCCTAAACTACTTTTTCTTGATGAGCCAACAAGTGGGCTTGATAGTGCTGCTTCTTATCATGTGATGAATAGAATAGTCCAATTGGCTAAACAAGATGGAAGGACTGTTGTGGCTTCTATTCATCAGCCTAGTAGTGAAGTTTTTGAACTTTTCCATAATCTTTGCCTTTTGTCCTCTGGTAGGACTGTCTACTTTGGTTCCATTTCTGCTGCAAATGAGGTACTATAACATTCTTGACTTCTAAAATATATATCTAATAAATCGGCAAATGTATATTTTTTGTATATTAATGTATAATATACATATATTTTATACATAATAGCGTAGATATTTTTTTTTATTTTGCTAGTAAAGTAATCATTTTTGACCGACCTCCCAAATGTGTAACTTGCAGTATTTTGCTTTGAATGGTTTCCCATGTCCAACAATGAGGAATCCATCTGATCACTACCTAAGGACAATCAACAAGGACTTTGATGTTGTAAGTATCATCCAATAATATCTTCTTCTTCATTTAGAGATAATTAATTACTCACGAGGGCCTAATTGTCTATTTACCCTAATTAATTAGGATATTGAAAAAGGAGTTAGTGGAAAAGTCACTGCTACAGAAGCGATCAACATTCTTGTTAACTCATACAAGTCCTCACAGGGTTGCCAACAAGTTCAACGCAGAGTTTTGGAAATTTGCCAACAGGTTTGAATAGTAATCATCTTTAATTAGTTTTAGTTATAGTACATTTACTAGGGAAATTTCTAATGTGAGATGCTTTGTGCAACGGGCTGTCCTTTTTAGTACTCGAAAATTAATAACTAAATATATAACTGGTAATTTTGTGTATAGAATGGAGGAGAAGAGGCAAAGAAAGGAAGGCAAGCAAGTTTCATAACTCAGTGTATGGTTCTCACAAGGAGGTCTTTCGTCAACATGTATCGTGACCTTGGCTATTACTGGCTTCGTTTTGCAATATACATTGCTTTGTGCTTGTGTGTTGGCACTATTTTTCATGACATTGGTCATGACTTTGGCTCCATTCAGGTAAAATATTTTTATTCGTCAGCATGTATAAGTTAAATCTAAAAAGTTCTAGTTTCACTGCAGTTTAACATTGCCCCCCCAACCACACACAAAAAAATTAGCTACAAAATCCATCAATAATATGTCGCTAAATAGCCAGTAGCCAACAATTTTTTCTGATAATATGTGGCTAATTGTTGTTAAATTAATTTTTTTGTTGATTATGACAGAAGTTGTCCATCTCTAATTCCTATATATTGATAGCGTAAGATGCAAATAAATTCGTCTAACAACTTTCTTTCTTCCAATAATGTGTTTTGCAGGCTAGGGGTTCAATGCTGATGTTTGTTGCTGCCTTCTTAACCTTTATGGCTATTGGCGGATTCCCTTCTTTTGTTGAAGATATGAAAGTATATACACTTACAATCTCTATATAATAGTTTGTCCATTTATACAACATAAAATCTTTCACAATAATACTTATAATATATATGTCTTTTTTTGCTAGATTTTCACTCGAGAACGACTAAATGGACATTATGGTGTGGCTGCATATGTGGTGGGAAATACATTTTCTTCGATTCCTTACCTTGTATTAATCTCAGTAGCGCCTGGCGCAATGGCTTATTACCTGGTTGGATTACAAAAGGGGTTCGATCACTTTGCCTATTTTGCACTAATGTTATTCGCAACCATGATGTTAGTCGAAAGCCTAATGATGATTGTGGCAAGCATTGTCCCTGATTTCCTTATGGGAATCATAACAGGTAAGGACGTCAAATGGACGGGTTTGACTAAATTTTAAAAGGTCAAAATTAATAAATGTGCATATTATTAATCTGTCTAAACTTGAGTTGATTATATTTTCATGGACTAATTTTATGACGATTGATAATAGGAGCTGGAATTCAAGGTGTAATGATGCTTAATGGAGGTTTCTTTAGATTGCCTGATGATCTTCCTAAGCCATTTTGGAAGTACCCAATGTATTACATTGCATTTCACAAATATGCAAATCAAGGGTTTTACAAGAATGAATTCTTGGGATTGACTTTCCCTAATGAGCAAATTGGAGGGCCATCCATAATTAGTGGTGATGAAATATTGAGAAATGTATGGCAGGTGGAAATGGGATATTCAAAATGGGTGGATGTTTTAATAGTATTTGGAATGGTGATACTCTATAGGTTCATGTTTTTGGGAATAATTAAAACCGTGGAGAAAGTTAAGCCTATGATTAGAGCATTTATAGCCCGTTCTTCTAAGAATCCAACTCATGCAGATGATCCTGACTCTTGAAGAAAGATTATTATATGGAGAAGGAACTAATAAAAGGTGCATCGAGAGGTTCAGTATCTACTTGACTAAGAAAATGTTCTTGCTCGTGTGTTAATTATAATTTTGTTGTTGATGTAAAATGTGTAAAGTTTATTAGTAATTGTTGTTTTTCAAGATCAATGTTTGGTTGGTCTTTTAGTTTAATTTAGCTACTTTTGCGAGTAAAAGTTGGAGTAATTTATTTTTTCGTTAATTGTATGGTGGATTGATATATTATCTAATCAAGACTTTATTTGTTTCGTAATGATTGTGAATCTTTAATTATTCAGATTTATTTATTAAGTTGGAATTTTAGTTATTTAAATTTAGGCCTATTAAGTGTGTTTCTTTATTTTCTTTTAAAAACTCATAATGAATCATATATGTAACAGTCTAATATGATTCACGCTCTTTTAAATAAAAATACGAATTTATTTACGACATCGTTTTTTTTTATGTCAAAAATTTCACCCTTCTGTATCACTCCGATTAACTTTTAAAGTTTTTTCTAATCTTGAACTGCTAAGATTAAAATCTTTACAAGTATTTTGCCTATCAGTATTCTTGATCGATCGCAGTGCTTCTTTATCAAGTTTTGGTGGTGAAAAAATAATTACTGATAAACAAATATTGATCATTCAAGAAACTCACAGCAGCTCATTGAAAATCCTGAAGCAAGTCGAAATTTGACTTAATTTTTTCTTCTTCTGGAATACTATATAGATAATTAAAAGACAAATTTTTGTATTTCAGAAAACCATTTAATTTCTTGGAGAATAATATCTGACCAAAAAATAATAATTAGAATAATCTTACGCAATGGGGAGACAAAATTATATGTCAGGAGTGGGAGTGGGGGCTCCATAGCCAAAATTTCAACTATCACTGTACGTACTAGGAGCAACATTATCTTTTTTTAGGAATAAAATAAATGAGAATTGAATAATTAAGTTGACTTGACTTAAAGATAGTACTTACTATTTTCATGTTGAAACTTTTAAAACTAATATTGGAATAACTTGACCGCTGTTGTTTTGCAGGGAGAATAAAATAGGGGTTGTTTGATAGCTGATTTGAAGATAAATTATGCATGTATTAAATAGAGTTTAACTAGAATCCACCTTGATGGAAATTTTTTTTATACAGGCAGCTAATTTTAACGGATAATAGTGGTCTGTTACCATTTTTTCCCTTTTTTATTTTCTTAAAATTATTTCCTTTAATTTGATTACTTCTTTCACTGTGAGCTATACTTTAGCTTCGGTCTTCCAATTTATCCCCTTCTCTCTTCCTTCATCTCAATCCCAAAAGAAAATCCAAAATTTATTTTACAAAGAATTAAGATCACAAATCTGAAAAAAGAAGACGACGTATAAGTACTTACTTCTCTTGTCTCAATTAACGTGACACTTTTTTTTTAAGATTCAAATTATGCAAATTTTCACCAATATTTAAAATATTTTTTTATCGTAAACGAATTGCAATCTACTATTTTTTCGTTTTTTTTTTTTAAATATGTTTATAGTGTAAATTTAAAATATCGGGTTGATCTAATCCTAGTTGACTTCAAAGATTAGTCAAATTAACTTTGAAAATAAAAAGTACCACAATAAATTGAAATGAAACAAGTACCAAATTTAACGGTTACGATGATTGCTTAGAAGGTTGATGCTATTAATTTGCTTCAATGGGTGTTGACCAATGATAAAGTAAAAGTTTACATCAATGAAAATAAGAACACAGTGGATACTAAGAATTCGTGTACCGGAAATATAAAGTCCAAATTATCTTCTATAACTAATTTTTTAATTTATAATTTGAATTTTTTTTTTTAAAAAAGAAATAATTGAAACTTACCTTTAATGGGACGGTTAAGTAGGAACAATTATGGTAATATGCCGCTATTATTCCTTGAAATTAGCTGCCCGTGTAAGAAAGTATTTGCACGTGCATATTAGTTAAACTCTATTAAATAAGCATAAGTAATATCAAGTTTTGTAGCTAAGTGGCTAATACCTGCATAATTTTAATTAATAAACTAATTAGCTTTAGATTGATCATAAATTTACAAGCAGAACAAAAGGAAAATAGAAAAGAGAAACTCTTGCTATTACAAAATAGCTAATGAAAAGAAAATAACTTAACTCTTAGCATCCACCCAAATAAATTATTTCTCTCTTCTATAAATAGACATCTGCTCGAAACCTCAAATGTAATTTAATATATTCTCACATGGATCCTTTACCATGGCTAGAGTTATAACAGTAGGGCTACTAATTTTATCACATGCATGACTTGAATATTGTACGTAGTTGATCGTTACTTTTTCATAAGATATTCGCATGAGATTCCCATGAGTAATAAATTTCTTCAACAAGCGTAGTGTCGATAATAATAGTTTAGAACTTCACTAGTATATTAACAGGGGCGGCTCAAGAACATCGGTAGCCTAAGGCGAAAATCAAACGGAGGCCTTAAATTTTTAAGAGATTTTTTTTTAAAGTCTATATTTTAAATTTTTGAGATGCAAAATTGTTAATATTTTTTTACAGTTGATTTCTTCTAATAATTCTTTTTCCATTAATATAACTAATGCATTTAATCTTTCGTGAGACATAGTACTTTAAATATATCAAACTTCTTCTAATAATTCTTTACTTTTATATAAGTTTATTTTTTCTACAGATAGTATTTAATTATTTTTTATAAAAAGCCTAAAATTTGTTGTTGCTAAAAGAAAATGAGGCCCCTCAAATTTGGGGCCCTAAGGCGATTGTCTATAATTTCAATGAGTAGAGCCGACACTGTATATTAGTACTACACTATGGTTCGCCTAGAACCAAATTTTTTTAAAAATAATATACGTATTTTTCTTACCAAAAATTTGATAGAATGGTGATCTCTTCTGAAAAAAAAATAACTAATACTACTGCTAATAATAATTTTATGTAGAAAAAGTGTGACATAAAAGTCTATGTACTTGGAAGGATGAAGTTGTCTAGACACTTGCAAATGCAAAGGGGAACCCAGCAGGCGCCCATATATACAGACTCTGGTTATAGCTGCTTCAGTTTATTACATATAGATGGAGAAGAACGTAAAAGTCTTTTAACAGAAGTCAAGAACAACCAAGCAAGTTGTGAGGTTGATAGCCCAAGAAGTGTACTGTAAGGGGCATCACAAGAAAAAACTGGTTGATAAAATGTTGTATCTGGAGAGATATTCTGATCTGTAACACAAATCTGTTAATCTGACACAAATTGATTTATTGCAATTCGTGCAACAAGATAAGTGCATATCTTTTTGAAGAAATACGAAGAACAGTTTGGGAAAATTTTCTGGTGGTTTTCTCTATACAATCTCAATGTATTTATACAAGTGTTACAAAGAATAAAATCAATAAAACAGTATTTAAATTCTGTTCTACGTGTAAATTTTTTATTGGCTATTTACATAAAATTTCTAACAAAATTATTCCTTTACTATGTTGATGTGTGCTTCTCACATGGCTGTGAAGAAGCTTATGTGATTAATTCTTTGATCATGATTCAAATGGAAAGCCTGATTTGTGTCACATCGTCCTTGATGGATCTTTAAGGCTGGGTCAACCAAACACTTCGTACTAAGATTCCCTTCTCTCTTTTCTCTTCTACACGCCTCTGTTTCTCTATTAATGAGCTTGAGCTAGAGTGTTCTTCATTCTCAACATCCCCCCCTCAAGATGGAGGGGAGTGAAGTGAGACCTATCTTGCAAAGGAGATGATGATGAGAAGACTCAAATAAGGGCTTGGTAAAAATATCGGCCAGTTGTTCCTTTGAGGGGACAAATAAGAGAGAGAGATGAGACCGGAGAGATATTGTTGCCGGACAAAGTGACAATCGAGTTTCACGTGCTTTGTCCTCTAGTGGAACACTAAATTTCGAGCAATGTACATCGCCGCTTGGCTGTCGGAATGAATAGGAACCAACAAAGATGAAGAAATCAATAGATCAGACAGAAGACGAGTCAACCAGGTTAGTTCCGCAATCAAACACCTTATCGATCTATATTCAGCTTCTGTGGATGGTAGTGAAACTGATGTTTGCTTTTTGGATATCCAAAAAATAGGAGATCCACCCATACTGATAAAGAATCCACTCACTGAATGTCTGGAGTCCCTACAAGACGCCTAATCGGCGTCACAAAAAGCAGAAATGGAGAATGATGGCGAGCAGACAAGAAAATCCTTGATTGGGGTTACCTTTAAGGTAACGAAGAACTCACAATCCTGCTGTGAAATGATCATCACAAGGCCGTTGCATAAATTAACTCAAAGTCAAAACTGCAAAATAGAGATCTACCCATGTGTGAGTTAAATAGGTTAACTTTACGATAAGATGTATACAGATAGTAGGATCTGACATTAAAGTGCCTGAATCTGTAGAAAGCTTGAAAGGAGGATTCGTGAGAGATGACACAAGCAATGAATGAGAAATATCAAACTCTTGGAGCAGATCCAAGGTATATTTCCGTTGACTAATGATTATGCCATGTTCTTCCCTTAAGAATTCCATCCCTAGGAAGTAGTGAATGCAACCAAAATCCTTAATTTTAAACTCTGTGTGTAGCAATGATTTGAGTGAATGTATTTCTGATTTGTCATCACCAGTAATAAGAATATCATCAACGTAAACTGCAACTACAGATATCAGATCACCATTTCTTTTGAAAAATAAAGAATAATCATTTAGTGAAGCAGTATAACCCTTGAAACTCAAAGCTCCGGCAAGCCTGACATATTACTGCCTAGATGTTTGTTTTAGACCATAAAGAGACTTCTTAAGTCTGCATATCAAATTAGGATGGGGAGGGGTTACACCAGCAGAAAATTTCATATACACCTCTTATTGCAAATATCCTTGCAAGAAGGCATTATTCATGTCAAATTGTGAAATGTTCCAATTCTTATTGGCTGCAACAGATAGAAGACATCTGATGGTGGTCACCTTGACCACTAGGGAAAATGTTTCATTGAAATCTATTCCCTATTTTTGAATGTCACCTCTGATCACTAGTCTTGCCTTTAGTCTTTCTTTAGAATCATCTGCATGGTGTTTGACTTTATACACCCATTTGCAGGGAAGTGCTATTCTACCCTTAGGAAGAGAAACCACATCCCAAGTATAATTGGATTGCAAGGCTGCAATCTCCACTACAAGAAAAAAGCCTATTCGCGAAGGGATATCTAGTCCCTAAAAGTTTGTTTCAGGTCCCTAAAGACCAATAGCGTCCCTATAGCCTCCTTTGTTAAAGGTCAATAGGGACGAGATTCTATTACCGGAACCGAAAAGGTCTTAGCGACCAGATTTTTTTCTGGTCCTTAATGGTGCTTTAGGGACCATATTTCTGGTCCTAAAATAGATGTTTGTTCCCTGTTGTTTTGATATATAAGTACTTATAGTGACCGCATTTTCTGGTCCTAAAATGTTTTTGAGGACGTTAAAGTTTTATATTAACAATAACTATGGTCGTGAGTAAGTATATTCTCTTGGTACTATTTCCTAAAATAATACATCATTTGTAGAATAAAAAATCAAATAATCGTAGATAGATAATCAATAATATCATGCTCTCATATACATAATTAATTACCAAAAAAAAAAGTAGATTCACATCTTATAAGAAGCAGTATGACCAGAATATAAATCAATACATTCTTTACACAAACTTTAAATGTTTGCCTAAGAATCCCACATCCAAATGATGAGCAGTTTAATTCTTCAAATCTTACATCTTGTCTTGTGAACTCATCAAGTCTTCAAAACATGTAAAAGACATACAATAGATTCTCTTAAAACTATAAAGATCTACAAGAAATTGAAACTTATCATGGTTTAGATCTATACCACATAATAGCTTCAAATTTCAATCTATATGTTCAACGTCAAGCTCAAGTATTTAAAGAAAAGTTATAAGAGATATAAAATGTGCCAAATATATATATATATGAAAACTTGTAAATTGGTCAGTGTTTTTTGCTATTATATAAAAATATCATCTTTGCTATTCAATTAGGTGTGGATTTTATGAGTGTCGACCAATATCTTTCACATAAACAGTCTAAAAAAATAAAACACAATTTATAAATTCAAGTTCCAAAGACAGCTCGTATAGAAAAATTGCCAAAGAAATTTGAGATCTGCGTGATGTAATCTATACTTGAATTATAGCCCCATTTCTTAAGACAATGGTTTAAACGATAGCTCGATGCACTAAATCTCCTGATACTAGCATGGATGGCATGGTTGACACGAGCATGGATTGAATGGATGACACGTACGATGTTCGTAAAAAGGAAATCTTAGGAGTCCGTGGGAGTAATGTGGATGAAGAAAAGAGTCCATTTGTGCAAGTGGCTAGGCTTTAAATTCAAGAATCCATAAAGAAGACAACCAAACAAGGCCCTTGCCTCATTAAGGGCAATATTGTAAAAAGTCAATGTCTTCTTATTTCCTTTAGTATAAATAGGATATTTCTTTATTTTACATGAAAGTTTTGATGAATATTGAATATTGAGCTTTGAAACTTGTAGTTTCTATGTGAAGCCTAGCATTAGTATAGTTCATAGTGAGTAGTTTAGTGAGTGTTGTTTCCTTCACCCGTAAAACTAGAAAATTGATGAAAATGATAGTTCTAAGCCCACAGTTAAACTGTGTTTCCTTAAAGAATATAATCCCCTCACAATTGCCCAAGGTTTGGATTAATTCCTCCCAAGATAGAATAGAACACTATTCAGCAAAACCGGCAATGGAATTTGCTGAACTTCGTCGAACTCAACTAATGGAGTAAATCAGACTTACTTTGATTTCTTTTATAGAGAAGAAAGTAGTTTTTTGGAGTTGTGAAAATAATAATTTCGTATCTCTTTCATCTGAGGAAAACATAAATATTTATAGCCTAAGAGGTGGTGCTTTAGAAGAAAAGCAATGGTTTGAAAAAAAGACACAACTTTCTGAAGTGATTTCATGACCTGCGGCTGCAGATGGATAGCCTGCGTCCGCAGGTCGCGTAATTCGCCAGAACAGAAAGTTCTGCTCCGTCTGCGAAGCTTCACCTGCTTTCGCAGGTAACGACCTGCGCCTGCAGGTCGTCTTTTTCGCGTCGAAATAGTGTGTCCCTTACCTCGAAGGGTCACGTCCCTTCGAGGTGCATTGTGACATGCATCCGCATCCGTTCATGTGCGTCCGCATATGGAGAAATAATTTTCTATTGGATTTTTGGATTAAACTATCAATAACTCTCAAGTTTCAAATAAACTTTGTCCAAAAAGATAGTCTCTCGATCGATCATTTGCCAAATTCAAATCCAAATCCAAATCCAAATTCGAAGCTAAAGTCGAGCCGAGCGAGCTACGATGACAGCGGCGTGAGACTTGTCTTGTTCTTGTCTCACTATCCACATGAAGGAGTGTATTCCAATATATACACAAGAAAGTATCTTTCTCCCACCAATGTGGGAGAACTTCACTTCCTTAAAGTGAAGTCTTACTCTTCATTTTCCGTCCATTTTTTTACCTCTATTTTCCATTCACTTCTTATCAACCAAACCCAACAATCCCCCACATCAATGGGGAATGACTATTTTATATAAAAACTTGTATGATCTACAAATAAGGATTAATCGCATCTGGGTAAGTAGGTTTTCTTTTGAACTTTCCATAGTGAACATACGTTGGGTATCCTTAGTCAATCGGTAGATTTGATATCCTTGAACCGTCAAGCTTTTACGTATATCTAGACAACATATGTCACACAATCAACCCTTAACCATTCTTGGTTCTTATTGTTTTATTCGTTTCAGCCATGAACACGTCCTGATTTTATGAGTGCATAGAAAACTGACCTTGCTCTTATTCTCCTTGAAGCGGCTTCCACTTCACACTCACATAGGTGATTCCTAACCATTTTATCCTATAGACAAACTATTTGGTCATTCCTGCCAAACTTAGAAACCATTAAAAAGCTTCAAACCTTAAGCTTTATCCTTGTTTCTTGAACATTGTCATATCATGGAAATGGATATACTTTTAGTGATAATGTTGAACCGTCATTCGTAACTTTGTTTGATCTCCTTGAACCTAGACCTTGGGATCTCCATTTAACTAGGTAAAGTTACCATTACAATGACTTGTTCTAGGCCATAAACCCATTCCCTTCGATGATTTATCAACTGCCTCTCTAGTTAGGCCTTTTGTAAGTGGATCCGACACATTATCCTTTGACTTTGCATAGTCAACTGTGATAATTTCACTAGTGAGTAATTGTCTAACGGTATTATGCCTGGGTCGTATATTATGAGACTTTCCATTATACATAACATTTCCAGCTCTTCCTATTACCGTTTGACTATCACAATGTATGCATATAGGAGCCACTGGTTTTGGCCACAAAGGAATATCTTCTAAAAAGTTTCGTAGCCATTCTGCTTCTTCACCGGCCTTGTCTAAGGCAATAAACTCAGATTCCATTGTAGAGCGAGCAATACACGTCTGTTTGGATGATTTTTAAGAGACTGCTCCTCCACCAAGAGTAAACACATATCCACTTGTGGATTTTACTTCATTTGATCCGGTGATCCAATTTGCATCACTATATCCTTCAATTACCGCTGGATATTTATTGTAATGCAAAGAATAGTCTTGAGTATATTTTAGATACCCCAAAACTCTCTTCATTGCCATCCAATGAGTTTGATCGGGATTACTTGTGTACCAACTTAATTTGCTAATAGCACATGCTATATCTGGTTGCGTACAATTCATAATATACATCAAACTTCCCAACACTCTTGCATAGTTCAATTGTGACTTGCTTTTACCTTGATTCTTTGTGAGAGCAAGATTCACATCAATTGGAGTTTTGGTAACTTTGAAGTCCAAATACTTGTATTTTTCAAGTACCATGTTGATGTAATGAGTTTGAGAAAAATCTAAACCTTGAGAAGTCCTTAGAATTTTAATTCCTAAGATCAAATCTGCAACTCCTAAGTCTTTCATATCAAACTTGCTAGCAAGCATACGCTTAGTAGCATTTATGTCGGAACTGTCCTTACTCATTATCAACATATCATCCACATACAAACAAATAATGACAATGTGATTTGGAATGTTCTTGATGTAAACACATTTATCACATTCATTGATCTTAAATCCATTTGACAACATGGTTTGATCAAATTTTGCATGCCATTGCTTGGGCGCTTGTTTTAGTCCATAAAGCGACTTAACAAGTCGACACACCTTCTTTTCTTTTCCTGGACTTACAAACCCTTCAGGTTGTTCCATGTATATTTCTTCCTCCAATTCTCCATTTAAGAAGACTATCTTCACATCCATTTGATGAATTTGAAGACCATACACGGTGGCTAACGCTATCAACATTCGAATAGATGTGATTCTTGTTACCGGTGAGTATGTGTCAAAATAATCAAGACCTTCTCATTGTCTGAAACCTTTGACAACTAGTCTTGCCTTATATTTATCAATAGTGACATCATCTTTCATTTTCTTTTTGAAGATCCATTTAGAACCCAATGGTTTGTTTCCTGGAGGAAGATCAACCAATTCCCATGTATGATTGTTCAATATGGATTCTATTTCACTATTGATTGCCTCTTTCCAATATTGTGCTTCTGAAGAAGACATTGCTTCTTTGAATGTTTGAGGCTCATTCTCGACTAAAAATATCCAGAAATCAGGATCAAAGAAAGTTGAAGTCTTTTGACGTTTGCTACGTCTTGGACTTTCCTCATTAGGTGTGCTTCCCTTTGACACTTTTTGAGGCCGTTTAGATTTTTCACTATATGACTCACATTCATTTTTATACGGATAAATGTTTTCAAAAAATTCAGCATTATCTGATTCAATTATCGTATTCACATGAATGTTAGGATTTTCTGATTTATGAACCAGAAACCGATATGATTTGCTATTGGTTGCATAACCAATGAAAACACAATCAATTATTTTTGGTCCTATCTTAACCCTTTTGGGTTTAGAAACTTGCACTTTAGCCAAATACCCCTACACTTTAAAATATTTCAAATTGGGTTTCCTTCCTTTCCATTGTTCATATGGAATGGACTTTGTTTTGCTATGGGGTATACGATTGAGTATCCGACTATATGTTAGAACAGCTTCCCCCTATAAGTTCTGTGGTAAACCAGAACTTATCAACAAAGCATTCATCATCTCCTTTAATGTTCTATTCTTTCTTTCTGCAACCCCATTGGATTGTGGAGTGTATGGGGCAGTTGTTTGATGAATAATTCCATATTCCAAACATATGTCAACAAAAGGAGATTCATATTCACCACCCCTATCACTTCTAATCATTTTAATTTTCTTGTTAAGTTGTGTTTCAACTTCATTTTTGTATTGCTTGAAAGTATCAAGTGCCTCATCTTTGCTATTAAGCAGATAAACATAGCAATATCGAGTGCTATCATCAATGAAAGTTATGAAGTATCTTTTCCCACCACGAGATGGTATAGACTTCATATCACAAATATTTGTATGGATTAAGTCTAAGGGATTTGAATTCCTTTCAATAGACTTATAAGGATGCTTTGCATACTTTGATTCTACACATACTTGACATTTTACATTATTACTTTCAAACTTAGGTAATAATTCTAAGTTTATCATTTTCCGCATGGTTTTATAATTTGCATGTTCTAAACGTGCATGCCATAAATGAATTAACTCAAGCAAGTAAGAAGAAGCTGAAATCTTATTCATATCAATAGAGATTACATTTAGTTTGAAGAGGCCCTCGGTGAGGTAACCTTTTCCTACATACATGTCATTCTTACTTACTACAACCTTATCGGATACAAACACATACTTAAACCCATTCTTGACTAGAAGTGATGTTGAGACCAAATTCTTCCGTATTTCTGGAACATGAAGGACATTATTGAGGGTCACTATCTTGCCCGAAGTAAAGGTGTCAAGTGGGCCGGGTTGACCCGGTACCGGCCCATTTAGACCGGCCCACTTAGCGATCGGACCGGACCCGGTATAGGTAGTGGGACTGGGGGGTTTTAAGGGGCTGGGCCGGACACGATATTGAGACCGGTGGACCGGCCCAGTTAAAAAACCGTACCGGGTCCACCGGTGCACCGGACTGGCCCGGCCCGGTAACTAAAAAAAAAAAAAAAAATTTAAAACATTAAAGGGCCGTTGGGCCCCAAGCCTGCAAAGGCTGTTTTGGTCCGTTGAGGCCCAACAGCTATAATGCCGTTGGCCCAACGGCCAAACAGCCTTTTTAGGCTTTAATTTTAAAAAAAAAAATCAATTTTTTTTTCTATAAATAAATGCCTGTAAGACAATAAAATTCGCGACCGAGAAAATAATAATCGGGACAGAAAAATATTGCAACAATCGTTTATTGATTTCAATATGTGAGTGTTACAATCTCTATGAATCCTCTGATCCGTCTTTCTAAATATAAATTCAAGGGCTTCGAGCTTGATCTTGAATTTGATGAATTTGAACTTGATTTGTGAACTTGAGGGATCTGATCTTGACTTGTGAATTTGGATTCAAGGGCTTTTGAGCTTGATCTTGAATCTTCGTCTTGATCTTCAGTTGTTTATGAACTTGAATGCTTGAACTTGTAGCTTGTAGAGAAATTTGTGGTGTTTGATCCACGAGCTCTCTCTTGCTTCTTGTTCGAATTGTTGGTCCTTTTTTCTTGAATTATGAGGCCCCCTATTTATAGTTGTGGAAAGGAAAGAGTCATGGTGAAGATGAGCTTCTTTTGGCCAATCAGATTTAAGTGACATGACGCATTTTTATGGGCCTTTGATTTCACTAGGCTGCTGCATCATTTTGACATGTGGCACGGTCTTATTGGCTCCTTTACTTGACTTGGCATGCCACGTCATTTGACACTTGGCGCCAAATTGGGCCTCTAGACTAAGATGACATATTGGGCTTAACCAAGTGGGCTCATTATTTGTAGCCCAAATTAATGGACTAGTCCGATGAACTTTGGACTTTAATTAAATCCATATTTATTGGACTTAAATAATTAATTCAATTATATTAATCCACCATATTTATTTGGACTAATATATTTCAAATTCATATGATCACAAATGCCCTCACTTCGAGACTTGTCGGAGATATTTAATCTTTCGAAGATTAGGCTCGAAGTATTGACTTGACTTTTTCCTTGTTTGTGCGTCTTCAGGATACTCCTTTCCATTTCGGAAATGAAATTCTTCTACTCCATAAACAATCATTCTCCAATTAGAATTAGGATGTCTATATTCCTATAAACTTGAACTGTCCCAATTCCACTCCAATTAGGAGTATGCCACCTCCTTAAGGACTTGAAAACTTCTCCTAGTTTTATTTCAACAAGGAGACTATTAATGCCTTGCTGCATCTATAAATAGATGGATGCTCTCTATTATTTTGATATTGCAGCATTGGGAGTCACACAAAGGAGAACAATGCCAGGTAATATATTCTTCTCTTTTAATTTTCGTCACTTTTTTTCAGCCCAGCATATTAGTGGTAGAAAATTTATATCTCATTGTAGAAATATCAAAATCCTGAACGGTTTAACATTCCAAAAACTAGACTTCGAGATCTACAACATTCCAAAATTTAGAATTAAACTCCTTCAATTTCGTTCTATACAATTTCTTGAAACTTAGGTTTAAATTCTGTCATGCTGAGAATTTCAGATCTGCATAGCTTCACCAAAACTTGCATATCTTGATGTAGGAATGAAGAAATCACAAGCCGCTTGATTCTTCCGAAACTAGACATACATATATAATATATCCAAAATTAATAATTTAATACATTCGGTATCTTTTCAGATGTTATCCCAAATTCAACTTTGGATTTTGGCGCACCGGCAGTTTCAGATTTGCGCGACGACACCAAAAAATTTGTTTATCAATGTGGGAGTACCGAAATCATGATCCACTTAATTCTATAGATACCATAAACATGCAGCTATAACATATCCAAAATTTAGAATTTAACACCTCCCGGATCCTTCTAGACAAATTTTGAAGTTAACCCTAAATTCTGTCTCGCAGAGAATTTCAAATTTGCATTGTCTCACTAAATAATTTATATCATGATGTCGGACCATCACCATCAAAAAGGTGTTTTGATTGATGGAAACCAGACTTCAAGGGCTTCATTCTCACCAAAACATCCTGTCTCAAGCCTATCCGCGTTGGTGATGTATGGCTTTTAAGTTTAAAACGTCTTGACAGGTAACAATCTCTCTTCTTCTTGTGCCTTTTTTTTTTGTGTTGTCTTTTCCTTTCTTATTTTGCAGGATTGAAACAAATAGCATTCATGAAAGGTCAGCTTAAGGTGCGAGAGTTTAACTTCGCCTCCGTCACCTTGAGACCTGACAAGTTCGGCTTCAAGTTTGGATGCTTTACATAACAAATCCGTGAAAAGACCAGCTTAAGGTGCAAAGGGGAAAATATTGTCCACCTTAAGGCATGGAAGGTTAGAGATCCTTTTAAAGATAAACTCGTGAAAAGGACAGCTTAAGGTGCAAAGGGACAAATTTTTGTCCACCTTAAGGCATGGAGATTTAGATATCCTTTCAAAGATAAACTCGTGAAAAAGCCAGCTTAAGGTGCAAAGGGACAAATTTTTGTCCACCTTAAGGCATGGAAGTTTAGAGATCCTTTTAAAGATAAACTCGTGAAAAAGCCAGCTTAAGGTGCAAAGGGACAAATTTTTGTCCACCTTAAGGCATGGAGATTTGTAGACCCTTTTAAGGATAAACCCATGGAAAAGCCAGCTTAAGGTGCAAAGGGACAACTATTGTCCACCTTAAGGTATGGAAGTTTAGAAGACCTCAACTTGAAACTTGGAGGTTTTGACAGTTCCACCTTTCAAACTTGGCGAATTTGGAGACTTCAGCTTGCAAGCTTTGCAATTTTGACAACTTCAACTTGCAGACTTGGTGGATTTGAGATTTCATCTTGCAGAATTGCTGACTTTGAGAACTTTAGCATGCAGATATGGTGAACCTGAGACTTCAACGTCACTGGCTTGGGTGAATTTTGACTTCAACATGTACGCTTCAATTCGCAGGCTTGGAAGACTTACAACTTCAACTTGTAGGCTCGGAGAACTTGAGGATCTCAAATCCTGTTATAGAAGCTTACCTTTTATATAGAGCTCTGCCCCCATTGAGTCATGAACATTTTTTTTCGTGTATGCCCAAAGTTTAATCAGAATGTTTGCAAACTTAACTTTCGTGTGGCGGATCAAGCGAAAACATGTATTTTTTTGACACTCATGCAACTGAACTTAGAATGAAACTTCTAAGTGCCTACGTACCTCGGTGAAGAGGATCAAGTCACAACGTAGTTCTGGAAGAGTGATTTTTATTTTTTTTTGATTCCTAACTTTTGCCTAGGCCGCCTCTTTCGAGATTTTCAACCTAGCATGACATTTTTTTTTTTGAGCCGTACACAGTTTATACTCTTGCGGGCCAGGAGTGGACATGCAGTTTATGCTCGT
Source organism: Capsicum rhomboideum (assembly GCA_031232105.1). Taxonomy (NCBI): domain Eukaryota; kingdom Viridiplantae; phylum Streptophyta; class Magnoliopsida; order Solanales; family Solanaceae; genus Capsicum; species Capsicum rhomboideum. The sequence goes on from CP124714.1 coordinate 159,841,394, forward strand.
GCCTTAAGGAGCGTCATCTCCTTTCAAGGATAGTACTTCTTCAAGAATTTGGCATTGATAGGACCAATTTTCACGCCATCTACATTGACAAGCTTGTAAGCGCTATTTGAATAAGCCTCTTGTATGACGTATGGTCCATTCCATTTTGAGGTGAATTTGCCCCCAGATTTATGAGAAGTGATAATGGGCCTCCTTACTGCTAGGACTTGATCTCCAACTTGAAAGCATCTCAAGCGAACCTTTTTATTGAAAGACCGAGATAGACGGGCTTGATAACATTCAAGATTTTATTGAGCCTGTAGCCTTTTCTCATCCAGAGCTTCTAACTCTGCAAGATGCAACTTAGCATTTTCTTCTTCGGTGAGCCCTTCTTGAATAGCAAATCTTAAAGAAGGTATTTGACGCTCAAGTGGTAGGACTGCTTCAACTCCAAAAGCAAGTGAGTATGGGGTTGCCCACAAAGCTTCTTCCATTTGTTCATGCCAGTCTCGTTTGGATTTGGAGACAACTTTCTTCAACAGGTTGCATAAAGTCTTATTGAATGCTTCAGCTAAACCATTGGCGGCAACATGGTACATAGAAGATTTACGCTGCTTAAAACCAAAGAAATCACAAATCTTGTTCATCAGCTTGTTATCAAATGGCTTGTCATTGTCAGTTATTATGTAATGGGGAATCCCAAAGCGGTAGATGATATTTACTCGGATGAAGTTTGCAACATTCTCCTTCTTCACTTCTTTGAGTGCAACACCTTTTGCCCATTTTGAGAAGTAATCTGTCGCAGCCAAGATGTACAAGTGTCCACCAGAAGATTTTGGAAGTGGTCCCACAAAATCCAATCCCCAAGCATTGAATGGCAAAGATGCGATAGTGGGGTGTAATATTTCAAGAGGCTGATGTATGAAATTCGCATGAAATTGACAGGACTTGCATCTTCTAGCATAGTCCAAGCAATCTTTCACCATCGTTGGCCAATAATATCCCATCCTTTTTATGTGAAAGTGAAGCTTCGGTCCAGACTAATGAGATCCTCATACTCCCGAGTGTACTTCCTGCAAAGCTTGAACTGCTTCTTCCTCTCCCAAACATCGCAAGAGTACTCCTTCAAATGACCTTCTGTATAACGTGTCCTTGTAGTAAAGGAAGCGAGGTGCATGACGACGGATGTCAGCCTTTTTTCTTGGATCTTCAGGAAGTATTCCATAACACAAGTAGTCAATAATTGGTTATCGCCAATCTACCTTTACGGCTTCAGACACAGAGACGAGGTGCTCAAGTTTGTTTTCTGTACATTCTTCCTCATCCGGTGGTGGTACCACCCATTCTCGGCGGATAGTAACTCGTGTTTGATTTGAAAGAGTTAGGGTTAAGGCTAAAGCAGCCAATGCATCAACCTGCTTATTGGCTAAAGCAACCAATGCATCAGCCTGCTTATTTTCCTTTCTTGGCACGTGTTGGAGGGTAACTTCTCCAAGCCATCCTATCAACTTCTGAGCATAAATATGATATGGACATAGCTCAGGCTTTTTGACTTCATAGTCTCCCAAGAGCTGTTTGATCACCAACTGGGAGTCACCAAAGACTAGCAATTGTAGTTGCTTCATGTCGACGACCATTTCAAGTCCAAGTATCAATGCTTGGTATTCAGCGACATTGTTAGAGCAATATTGTGTCAAAGTAAAGGAGTATGGGATAACCTCTTCCTGCGGAGTGACAAACACTACGCCGGCACCAGCTCCACCATGGTGTACCGCACCATCAAAGTACATCTTTTATGGAGGTCGAACTTCAATAACCATTGCATCCTCATCAGGAAGTTCATCAGTTAGCTCCCAATTATCTGGTATTGGGTGGTCTGCCAAAAAATCTGCCAATGCCTGTCCCTTTACGGCCTTCTGAGGGATGTATATGATCTCAAACTGTTGAAACTGAAGGTACCACCTTGCAAGTCGATCACTGAGGACTGGCTTCGACATTACAAACTTGATGGGATTTGCTTTAGACACGAGATGAACAACATGAGCTTGAAAGTAGTGCTTCATCTTTTGGATTGAGAAGACCAACGCCAAACACAACTTTTCAATAGGTGAATAATTCAGCTCATTTGGCGTCATCATTCTGCTCAGGTAATAAAGAGAGTTCTCTTTACCTTCACTATTTTCTTGGGCCAATAATGCTCCAACTGACCTTTCTTGTGCAGCGATGTAGAGAGTCAACGATTTTCCAGGTATAGGTGCCGCAAGAACTGGAATCTTCATCAAGTAAGATTTCATATTTTCAAAGGCCTTACTACAAGCTTGGTCCCATTTGAAAGGGGCACCCTTCTTCATGAGATGGCTAAATGGTTGACATTTTTCCGCCAAATTTGAGATGAACCTCCTTAAATATGCTAGCTTCCCTTGAAGACTTTTTAATTCATGAATGTTTCGAGGCTCGAGCATCTTCAAAATTGCATCAACCTTGTGTTGATCAATTTCAATTCCTCGGTGTCGTACAATAAAGCCAAGGAACTTTCTGGAAGTAACTCCAAAGGCGCATTTCAACGGATTCATCCTAAGTTAATATCTTCAAAGTAACTCAAATACCATTCTCAAGTCTTTCAAGTGGTTGTTCTTCTTTCTTGACTTTACCACTAAATCATCCACATAGCATTCAACATTTTTATGGAGTAGATCATCAAAGATGTTTTGGATAGCCCTTTGATAAGTGGCACCAGCGTTTTTCAAACCAAAAGGCATCACCTTGTAGCAATAAATACCTTTAGGCGTACGAAATGCAGTGAGCTCTTCATCCTTTGGTGCCATACGGATTTGGTTATAGCCGGATGATCCATCCATAAAAGACATCGTCTCAAAACCATAGCATCAATCATCAACTCTGGAATAGGGATTGGAAACTCATCCTTAGGACATGCGTTGTTGAGATCCCTAAAGTCGACACAAACTCGAATTTGGCCATTCTTCTTTCATACTGGAACAATGCTTGATATCCATGTGGGGTACTTAACTTCACGAATAAAGCCTGCTCCAATGAGTTTGTTAACCTCATTTTCAATCAATGGAACCAAGTCGGGTCTGAAACTTCTTTGGGCCTGCTTAACAGGATGAGCTCCATTCTTGACTACCAACTGATGAACTACTACTTTTGGATCTAAGCCAGGCATCTCCTTATAACTCCAAGCGAAGACATCCTTATATTCTTTGAGTAAGTCCATGTAAGCGATTTCTTATCCATTTCTAGAAAAGCGCTTAGGAAAGTTGGCCTTGAGTCTTCATCAGTGCCAAGATTAACTTCCTTTAGGGGATCTATCGTCGTCTTTACTCCTTCTTCAAATTCTGATGGAGCATCTCCAACATCTTTCTCTTCTTGAGGATCATTGTCATTGACCGATATATGGTAACACCAAAAAGTATCTTTCGACTCTTCAACCTTTATTTGAGATGATGTATCGTACTCGCTCTGGGTTGTAATATGATATGAAGAGCCCACACTTTCTTTATCTTCCTCATGTTTCTTGGTATAAACCACAGTATGAAGTTTTGCCTTTAACACCTCCTTGCACAAAACCACAAGTTTCGTCCGTCGCCTCATTCTAGAAGGAATCAAACTTTGGAAATCGTTTTAGATTTGAGGTGAAAAGTGTGTCATAGTGCCTTGATAACTTCTTTGAGGTTTGTTACTCTTCTCTTTCTTTAGTGGACCCAACCTCTCAAACACAGAAGTTCTTGTGGTTGATTTTCCAAGTCGATCAAAGACAGAAGGCCTTTTGCTGGAAGTAGTAGACTCCTCTTCCACAGTGATGTAGTCTCTAGCCACCCTTCTAATAGAGATGCGCACCGGCGGTGGAGGCATGTACCCTAAGCCTTCGCGCGCTTGCCTGGTAGCAGCTTCTGATGGGATTTCCCCCAAATTTGATTGCTCATTAGGGTTGTATCCAGCCTTTATGAATAACTTGTAAGCATTTGGATCAAAACCTTCTTTCGTACGCTTTGAAGGGAGTGTCATAGCTCGCGGTAAATTTTGAGCCACAAATTCCTCAAGTGGTTTTGAGAGCAAATTTATTGCATCTATTCGCTTTACCGGGAGAGTTAGCCTCCCTAGTACATTACCTTGGACATCGGATGAGTGTCGTACTTCTTTCCCCACTTTTGGTACATAGTGGAGCACATGAGTTGCCTTCTTCTTTAAGTACGCGACATTCCCTTTATTCGAAGTGGTGGGAGGCTTTTTAATGACAACGCTTTCAACAAACACCTCGACCTTTTTAGTTGCAAGATCATCACACTTGGTTGATGTGACATCATCCGCCTTTTTCTCCTTCACGACATACTTCTTCAAGTAGAATTTCGCATCTGCGAAGTGTGATTCAGCTTCAGTGAATGGCTTATCATCGGCTACTATCTTTCTCTCCGCTCTATTTTCAAGATACTTCAAGCATTGATAGTAGGAGGATGAAACAATTTTGTTCTCGTGTACCCAAGGCCTACCAAGCAATATATTATATGAAGTCTTGGCATCGATCACATGCATCAATACCTTTGATCGTAAATCGTCCACATTGATTTCTAGCTTGATGGATCCTATGGCTCTCTGACCTCCTTGATTGAACCCTTGGATCATCAAATGGCTTTCAGTAAGTTCATCAGTTGTGATGCCCAGTTCCTTCAGTGTGCGAATAGGCAGGATGTTTACTCCAGACCCTTCATCTATCAGGATTCTATTTATCTTCTTCTCTAGAACATAACCTACCATATACAAGGGATGATTGTGTAGTGTTTCACTAAACAGGAGATCATCGTCTGTAAATGTGATTTTTACATTACATATATGTGCTTCTTGGTGAAGAGATTTAGTAGGATTTTCAGGAGAAGGAGGTTCCATCAATAGGCTTTCGCCCTTTGATTCTTCTTTGTCCGTATTGAAACAAGATGCCTCAATGTTGTCTTGAGTAGTCTTGGCGCAGAACCAACTTGTAAAGAATTCTTCCAAGGTGACAGGACACCATGGTTTTTGGTGGTGATGCTCCACTATACTCGCCCTCTTTGGCAGCTCAACCAGCCTCTGTTTCCTCGGTTTCTTCACCATTCTCCTTCTGGTTGGCTGGTTGGATGAGTCTTTTTGTAGACTCGTCATATTGTTGCGTCTTCGCCGAGTCACCAAAGTCCAACCTTCATCATCACCTTCATCAATTAGAGACTTTTCATGCTTTAATGGCTTCTCATTACGCTCTTTGAAGTTGCATATTTGGACCGGATCGAGTGAGTCAAAAGTGATGGAGATTTGATGAGAACTGGCCTTCTCATCATCAAGCACGATCTTCTTCTCATTATCCAGTTGCATGATTTTATCCTTGAAGACAAAACATTTCTCCAAAGGGTGACCCACAAGCCTGTGATACTTGCAATAGTTTGGGTCATCAGTTTTTCCATCTTCGTCGGGCCGCTTCATTTCTGGTAGATCAATGAGATTTAGCTCAAGAAGTTCATCAAAAATTTCAGAAACGTCAGAATCAAGGAATGGGTATTCTTTTTCTTGCATCTCCTTGAAAGTCAACTTCTGGTTTGGACGCGCTTGAGAAGTAGTCTTTACGCTTTGCTTCTTGCTCACCTTTGTGGTGAGCTTCACAGGAGACACATTGACATTCATGGATTCTTTGTTGTCGCTTTTAGGGACAAACTTGGTCCATCTCCTGGGTTCCTGTTTGTCCTTTCCCTTTCGAGGATCATGGATGGGTGCTACTCCTTTTCCGGCAGAAGACATGCTCAACTCCATGTCGTGAGCACGAGTAGCTAACTCTTCAAAGGATTTTGGCTTAATTCCTTGCAAACTATAGAGAATCTCCCAGTGCATTCCTTGGATACACATCTCTATTGCGGAAGTTTCACTGAGCCTATCTTTACAATTTAGGCTAGCATTCCTCCATCGATTGATGAAGTCAATAACTGGCTCATCCTTTCTTTGACGAGTATTTGTGAGTTCTACCATGCTCATTGTACGCCTCGTGCTATAGAATCGATTTCGGAACTCATGCTCCAGTTGCTCCCAGCTATCGATTGAATTGGGTTCGAGGTCTGTATACCAATCAAAGGCAATTCCCTTTAGGGAGCGGACAAATTGCTTGACGAGATAATCACCATATGTTCCGGCATTGTTACATGTCTCAACAAAGTGGGCGACATGTTGCTTTGGATTCCCTTTGTCCTCAAATTGTTGAAATTTAGGGGGTTGATAGCCTGCAGGCATCTTAAAGCTATCAATCCTAGCAGTGTAAGGCTTGGCATACGTCAGGGAAGACTTGGTAGTAACGTCGTACTTGTCCTTAAGGGTCCCTTCAATTAACTCCTTCAATAGATCAGTTGGGATCATTCCTCCAGATGCGACTGGCACCTCCTTAGTAGGCGGTGTCTGTTTGGTAGGAGGATATATCTCTTGAACTTCTGGAGCCTTTCCACGTGCATGGCTAGAATCTCTATCTATTAAGCCTTCCCTTCGATCCATCAACTTATCAATCCGAGTGTCTTGAGTTTGCACATACTTGGTCAAACCTTCAATCGCTTTCGCCATATTCGCAAGTTGCTCCTCTATGGATGAGACATCAGTTACCATTGTTTGCATGATTATTGGAGACATCGGAGAGTAGCACGGATTGTCACATAAGTTGATCTCTGAAGTCCTTAGCTCGCGTGGAGTAAGTGGAGATGACATGTTGGTTGAATGGCCATCGCTCTTTGTCCCAGAGTTTTTTGAACCAGAGAGATCAAGTAGAGCCAGAGTTTTCTTGATTTTCTCTGCCACACTGCTTCCTTCTTCTAAAGCACTTGTAGAGGACCTTGTTCTTTTTGGGGTTGAAGACCCAAAAAATAGAGTTGATGTCATCGACACTCGATGTGTTTGTTGCCCCATCATGTTGGCCTTTCTCCTTGTGACCGACCCAAAGCTTCCAAAAGTAACATCAAGCATGTTTTCTACCTCGGCGGAGAACTTAGAATCAGCAGCCTTAGGGGCAGTGGATTGAGACTTGACCTTCTTCGAAGTCATTTAGATTTTCTTGAACTTTGAAGTTGGAAAGTTGAGATGAGAGGTAGAGATTGTCCTACTGGGCGTGCCAGAATTTATAAGACAATAAAATTCGCGACCGAGAAAATAATAATCGGGACAGAAAAATATTGTAATAATTGTTTATTGATTTCAATATGTGAGTGTTACAATCTCTATGAATCCTCTGATTCGCCTTTCTAAATATAAATTCAAGGGCTTCGAGCTTGATCTTGAATTTGATGAATTTGAACTTGATTTGTGAACTTGAGGGATCTGATCTTGACTTGTGAATTTGGATTCAAGGGCTTTTGAGCTTGATCTTGAATCTTCGTCTTGATCTTCAGTTGTTTATGAACTTGAATGCTTGAACTTGTAGCTTGTAGAGAAACTTGTGGTGTTTGATCCACGAGCTCTCTCTTGCTTCTTGTTCGAATTGTTGGTCCTCTTTTCTTGAATTATGAGGCCCCCTATTTATAGTTGTGGAAATGAAAGAGTCATGGTGAAGATGAGCTTCTTTTGGCCAATCAGATTTAAGTGACATGACGCATTTTTATGGGCCTTTGATTTCACTAGGCTTTCTGCATCATTTTGACATGTGGCACGGTCCTATTGGCTCCTTTACTTGACTTGGCATGCCACATCATTTGACACTTGGCGCCAAATTGGGCCTCTAGACTAAGATGACATATTGGGCTTAACCAAGTGGGCTCATTATTTGTAGCCCAAATTAATGGACTAGTCCGATGAACTTTGGACTTTAATTAAATCCATATTTATTGGACTTAAATAATTAATCCAATTATATTAATCCACCATATTTATTTGGACTAATATTTTTAAAATTCATATGATCACAATGCCATTTCAAAAAATACTTCCTACAATCTCAATTCTCATTCTCGCATTCTCTCTCAAAGTTGCTAAAATTATCTCATAAAGTGTTCTATATATTTTATTATTTTGCAATTACAAATACTACGTGGAAGTTTCCAAAAGTACTCAATTAATCAACTTTCGAGTACTTCAAAAATTGATATTATCGTTCCATCTCTTAATTTTAATTTTTAATTAGTGTATTATTTGTTGAATATTTATTTGGATTGTTTTTGTGTTTTTTGAATAATTTTTAGTTTAATTTGTAATATGGATAAATTAAGAAAAGTCGGTAAAAGTGTTAGAATTTTTTATCCCGAAAGTGGTAGTGGTAGTGGTAGTAAGAAACAAATTGGTTCCGGTAGAGGTAGTTCAAATACTCGATATACTCGTGTGCCTCCGGTACCAATTAGCGAACCATTTGAGAATGAAATACGTGTAGGTGCTCACGATATGAATTATTTTGAGGCTCAAGAAAATTATGGTATAGAAGAAGAGAATGAACTAGACTCTGTTGATGTAGATGAAAATGATGATGATGTTGATGTTACACCCGAATCTGGTAATGTTAATGTTCAATCTGAATCGGTTAATCTTCCTCCCCGGCCCCCTGTAAGATCTCGTAAAAAAACTAGTGTTGTGTGGAATTTTTTACTCGAATAGAAGGAACCACTAAGGTTGAATGCGATCTTTGTCAGTCAAAATACGAGAATAAGACCGGGGGTAATAAAGGAGGTACGGGTCAGTTGTCGAGACATTTGAAGGAGAACCACCCAATAGATCTAGCTCAGGTAACTGGTGGTGGGACAGTTGGGGGCCCAAGTCAAACTAGATTGAACCCCAAAACCGTTCAATTAGTTAAGAATTATAATAAAATGAAGGATCGTGAAGAATTAGCCAAAATGATAGCTGTGGGTTGTTTGCCTTTCTCTTTTGCTTCTTCTGAAGCTTTTATTCATTATATTCAGGCAATTTATAATCCTATGTTTGAGGGTATTCCTAGAAGTACTTGTCGGTCCGATATTTTTAGACTCCATGCACAATATGTTTACTATTTATCTGCATTATTAAAAAATCTTTCATGTAGAGTTGCTTTAACTTCTGATCTTGGTCGTGTTATTAATAAAAATGATTATTTAACAATTACTTGTCATTGGGTAGATAGTAATTTTGTTATGCAAAAACGTATTTTAGCATTTTTGTATGATGAAGACCGTAGACACACTGAAAAATTTATTTCTGAATCTATTACAAAAGTTGCAAGATATTATGGTATTGACCGTAAAATTTTATGTATATCTTTTGATAATGCATCTAACAACAACGCTGCTATTGAGTTGTTAAAAACTGAACTTTCTCCACCGTTATCCGAAATATTTCATATTAAGTGTGCTTGCCATATATATAATTTAATTGTAAAAGATGGTCTTGCTTTTTTTGAGCCTGCTATTGAAAAAGTTAGACTTGCAGTTGGCTTTATTCAAGGAAATAATAGAAAAATTAGACTTATCGAATTTAAAAGAAAATGTCAGGAAAATGGACTTAGACCGAGATTAATGCCTGAAGAAATAGATGTTAGATGGAATTCTACGTATGATTTCTTAAATACTTGCAATATTTATAAAGTTCCTATTACTATGACTTTTAACCAATTTGCTAGTGATTTTCCCGATTGTATGTTACAAAATTCAGATTGGGCTGAAATTGATGATATTGTTAATTTTTTAAAAAAATTTTATCTAGCTACGGTTGAATTTTCTGGTGCTTATTATCCTACTGTTTGTAATATTTTAGCTTATTTAGCCGACATTTCTTTATTGCTTAACAAATATAAGTATAAACCAGGTTACAAATATGCTATTGAGGCAATGATTGATAAATTTAAAAAATATTTTTTTCCGCTTCCCCCTATTTTCTTAGTTGGTGCTGTAATAAATCCATGTATGAAATATAATACTATGTCCGAATTTACTTCTCTTAATTATTCTGCTTTAGAAGTAAACGCTAATGAAAAACCTTCTTTGTTTACGGCTATGTCTGATGCGAATAGTTACATGAACACATTATACAATCATTATGCTGATTTACTTGACAATGCTTTACCGTCTCACATTACACCGACCCCCGCTCCCCATCCTTCTGAGGAACCATCAACTTCTAAAAGACAGGCACATAATATGCCTGCTTATTGTGTTTCTGATCTATCTGTTTGGAATAGATTGCAGCCTTCATCGCAAAGAACCGTAAGTCGGAAAGAGCTTAAGTATTATCTTATGCAGCCTACAGAGGATCCTAGAGGTAGAATCAACACGCTGGATTGGTGGAAGAATAATGAAAGACAATATCCTGTACTTTCAAGATTAGCTAGAGATATATTGAATGTTCCAATGTCAACCGTTGCATCAGAGAGCGCTTTTAGTCAAGGACGGCAGCAGATTGGAGACAACCGACACTCATTGGGAGGCAATGCCATGAATGTTTTAGTTTTCCTTAGAGATTGGATTAGAGCAGAATGAAGAAATCAAGTAATGTTCGTGGTAGGGGTGGGCATAAAAACCGGAGAACCGAAAAACCGTACCGAACCGAATTAGTTCGGTTCTTCGATTTCGGTTCTTCGGTTCTTCGGTTCGGTTTCGGTGTTTTTTTTCGGTAGTTTGGTTCTTCGGTTCGGTGTTCGGTTTAGGGGTAACGGTTCTTCGGTGCACCGAAGAACCGAACTTTTATTTATTTATTTATTTATTTTTTAATTTTCATTTAGCTCATGTTTTCCCAAAACTTTTCAAGACCAAGCATCAAAACCCATACTCAATTACTCCATCAACATTTACCTTCCACCCTTATTACTTTTACATTTTCCTAATTTTTAATTTTAATTCCTAAAATACTTATATTTCTAATTGTAATTCCTAAAAAATTTCACACAAATACTCCTGATTTCTAATTGTAATTCCTAAAAAAATTTCACACAAATACTACCACCGTATTGTGATATGAAAAATAGAGCACTACAATGATATATATTTGAAGTTGTCCTCACTTGATAGTCTATTTACAATGTTTTAGATTTTTTAGTGTCTTATATTTTGATTCGGTTCACATTTTATTTTTTATTTTGCACCGAAAAACCGATTTAAAAACACCGAATTAAACCGAACCGAAGTTGAAAAAACCGAACCGAACCGAATTAGTTTGGTTCGGTATTCGGTGCACACTTTTCCAAAACCGAAAACCGAAGAACCGAACCGAAATTTGATAAAACCGAACCGAAGAACCGAACGCCCACCCCTAGTTCGTGGAGCCGGAAGACGAAGAAGATCTTGAAGAAATAATGACTTCAAGAGAGAATTCAGCACAATCAAGTCCAATGCATGGCTTTAGTGCCATTGATTTTGACAATCCACAGCCAATTCCCATTAATGTTAACAGGCGTGAATTGGAAAAAATGATGAAAAATTTGTAGAATTTACAATTAATCAATTGAATTTTCATTTTTCAATTTAACTTTGTGAAATTAGTGAAATGTAATTGCAATCTTGTAACTTGTAAGTTTTCAAACATTTTGCAATCAATCAAATATTAAGTTCATTTACTCTTTACATATTTTTTCCATTTAAAATTTAAATTGAATATCTTGTATGAAGTCAATACTTTTAATATAATAGTATAAAAGTATATGTTGTTGAATATTGTATATATGTATGTATATTCTTTAAAGTAGTATATATTGAATGTATATAGGTATGTATATTCTTTAAAGTAGTATATATTGAATATATATATGTATGTATATTCTTTAAAATAGTATATATTGAATGTATATATGTATGTATATTCTTTAAAATAGTATATATTGAATGTACATACATATGCATGTTCTTTAAAATAGTATATATTGAATGTATATATGTATGTATATTCTTTAAAGTAGTATACATTGAATGTATATATGTATGTATATTCTTTAAAATAGTATATATTGAATGTATATATGTATGTATATTCTTTAAAATAGTATATATTGAATGTATATATGTATGTATATTCTTTAAAATAGTATATATTGAATGTATATATGTATGTATATTCTTTAAAATAGTATATATTGAATGTATATATGTATGTATGTTCTTTAAAATAGTATATATTGAATGTATATATGTATGTATATTCTTTAAAGTAGTATATATTGAATGTATATATGTATGTATATTCTTTAAAATAGTATATATTGAATGTACATACATATGTATATTCTTTAAAATAGTATATATTGAATGTACATACATATGTAATTTAAAATAGTATATATTGAATATATATATATGTATGTATATTCTTTAAAATAGTATATATTGAATATATATATATATATGTATGTATGTTCTTTAAAGTAGTGTATATTGAATGTAAATACATGTGTATATTTTTTAAAATAGTATATATTGAATATACATACATATGTATGTTCTTTAAAGTAGTATATATTGAATGTATATTCTTTAAAATAGTATATATGTATGTATATTCTTTAAAATAGCATATATTGAATGTATATATGTATATATATTCTTTAAAATATACATATTGAATGTACATACATATGTATGTTCTTTAAAGTCGTATTCTAAGTAGTATTATATTAGAAAAAAATCAAACTTCAAATTTTTTTTTAGTCGGGACCTGGCCCGGCCCATGTAAAATGCATTAATGGGCCGGTGTTGGGCCGTTTGGGGGGTTTATTACTGTTGAGCCCGGCCTAGTACGAGTCACGATCGGACCGGACTCGGACCGAGCCCGACAAGAAAAACCAAATCGGAGCCGGGTTGACCCGGCCCGACCCAGTTGACGGGCTTAGCCCGAAGTCATCTTCAAGCCAACCTTGCCCGTTTTTTCTATCTTTGCGGTTGCTGAATTCGCCATACAAATGGTCTCGCCTTTTTCAGAAGAAGTATAAGATGAAAACAGTTCCTTATTGGAACACACATGGCGGGTAGCACCTGAATCAAACCACCATTCATTTGGATTTCCCACCAAGTTGCATTCAGAGAGCATTGCACAAAGATTGTCTCCTTCTTCATTCAAGTTTGCTTGCTTTTTCTTTTTATCTTTCTTTAGAGCACGACAAACAGAAGTCATATGACCAACTTTGCCACAATTGTAGCAATTTCCTTTGAACTTTTTCTTCTTGGGTGCTTTCTTCTCATCATCCGACTTCTTCCTCTTTTGAGGAGTTTCAACATTGTTTGCTCCTGCGATTGAAGACTTTGCATTCGCTCTCTTTTCTGCATTTTTGTTATCTTCTTCAATTTGCAAACGAACAATAAAATCCTCTAAAGTCATGTCCTTTCGCTTATGTTTCAAATAGTTCTTAAAGTCCTTCCACAAAGGAGGCAACTTTTCAATGAAAGCTGCTACTTGAAAAGCTTCGTTGATGACCATTCCTTCCACAAGTAAATCATGTATGATCACTTGCAATTCTTGGATTTGACTCATGAAGAATTTGTTGTCAACCATCTTGAATTCAAGAAATTTGGCTGCTTCAAACTTCTTCAGTCCGGCATCTTCTGTCTTATACTTTTTTTCTAAAGCGTCCCAAAGTTCCTTTGAAGTTTAACAAACACAATAAACACTGTATAAACTGTCTTCCAATCCATTAGGATATAGTTCTTGCACAGAAAATCAGAGTGATTCTATGCCTCGGTCACCATAAATCATTCTTTCTCCAGAGTCTCATCCGGTAGAGTTGGAATGTTCTCCATAATAAACTTCTGCAAGCTTAGTGTGGTCAGATAGAATAGCATCTTCTGTTGCCACCTTTTGAAATCACTTTCGAAAAACTTTTTGGGCTTTTCTGCTGCAGACATAGCGGGAGTAACACAGCTTGATGAACTAGCATTCGTTGCCACTGATAGAGAAGTCATCATACCATTAGTTGATTCTTCCATTTCTATTTGATCACACACAAACAAAATTCAATAACTGGTTAACTATTAATGTGGTTTTATTCAGTCGATGAAGTTTTTATGTTCTTCGAATCGATAGAAATAACTTTATTAACTCAATAATGTTTTTATGTTCTTCGAACCGAGTTAAAAAATAGAGTAGAAAGTCTTTAACTTTAATCTCCAACCATAAACAGAAATAGAGATGAAGTAGAAAAATGTAAACAAAATACAAGTATATTCTTTAAGTTTGTTGTTTCCTTTACCCGTAAAAACCAAAAAATTGATGAAAATGATAGTTCTAAGCCCACAGTTAAATTGTGTTTCCTTAAAGAATATAATCCCCTCACAATTGCCCAAGATTTGGATTAATTCCTCCCAGGATAGAATAGAACATTATTCAACAAAACCGGCAATGAAATTTTTTGAACTTCGTCGAACTCAACTAATGGAGTAAATCACACTTACTTTGATTTCTTTTGTAGAGAAGAAAGTAGTTTTTTGGAGTTGTGAAAATAATAATTCCGTATCTCTTTCATCTGAGGAAAACATAAATATTTATAACCTAAGAGGTGGTGCTTCAGAAGAGAAGCAATGGTTTGAAGAAAAGACACAACTTTCTGAAGCGGTGTCATGACCTACAACCGCAGATGGATGACCTGCGTCTGCAAGTCGTATAATTTGCCAGAACAAAAAGTTCTTCTCCGTCTGCGAAGCTTCACCTGCGTCCGCAGGTGACGACAGGGCGCCTTTTTTGCGTCGAAACAGTGTGTCCCTTGCCTTGAAGGGTCGCGTCCCTTCGAGGTGCGTTGTGACATACGTCTGCATCTGTTCATGTGCGTCCGCATATGAAGAAATGATTTCCTATCGGATTTTTGGATTAAACTATCAATAATTCTCAAGTTTCAAATAAACTTTGTCCAAAAAGATAAATCTCTCGATCAATCCAAATCCAAATTCAAAGCAGAAGTCAAGCCGAGCCGAGCGAGCGACGACGACGACGACGTGAGGCTTGTCTTGTTCTTGCCTTACTAGCCAAATGAAGGAGTGTATTCCAATATATACACAAGAAAGTCTCTTTCTCCCACCAATGTGGGAGAACTTCACTTTCTTAAAGTGAAGACTTACTCTTCATTTTCCTTCCATATTTTTACCTCCATTTTCCATTCAGTTCTTATCAACCAAACCCAATAGTGAGTAATTAGTAGTGTGGATCTTGGATTGATTGTGAACTTATTTGGTTTGATTAATCAAAGAATTACCCATTGGGGGTTCTTGTTTCCTTGATTTTTCAAACTAAGATTTTTGTTTGAATTGTTGAATTCAATTGGGAGGTGAAGGTATCAAGTCCCTTGTTAACCATAAATTTAAGAATTTGAATATTAATCCACATATCCGTATTTGTGTGTGAATTGTTGAATTCAATTGGGAGGTGAGGGTATCAAGTCCCTTGTTGCCCATAAATTCAAGAGTTTGAATATTAACTCACATATCCTTCTTTAGTATTCTTTCCTTCTTGTTCTCTCCTCTTTGATTCTTATCATTTTGGTATCAGAGTCAGGTTAAGGTTTGTTTTCACAAATCTTAATCTTGGGATTTTGATTTCTTCAAAAATTCAAAAATCTAAAAATCCAAAAAAATTTAAAAATTATCCAAAAATTCAAAAAAATATATATTTTGATTTGTTGTTTTTGACACTAGATCTTGATTCCCTAGTTTTTTTGAGCCTAAATCTTGAATTTCGTTCAATTCGGAGTTGTAGAATTGAAGTTACCATTGAAGGGTTTGAAGCTTTTGAAACTTGGTCAATTTTGAAAACTGAGTTTAATTTTGGCTTGATTTTGAAGGCTACCATTTAGTGGAGTTTGTTCGTGGCGTTGAAAGGAACATGTAGGCAAAAATTTTATTGAATTTGGAGCAAAAACGAAGAAGTTATGAACATTTGAAGATAGAGATTTTTTTTCTTGTGTTCTTGAGCATCTTCATCTTGTTCTTGAAGAAGAAAGTAGAAAAAGTACACTTTGATCCAAAAAATTGAGGTCAAAGTGTTAGTAGGTCCACTTGTGGAATTTTTTTTTAAAAAATCGAAATCTAAAAAAAAAAAATGCAAAAAAAATAATTAATTTCCACGTGGACATGCCACGTCAATAGTCAACGGTCAAAGTCAATTGTAGACTGCCACGCAGCAGCCAGCGTGGCCAACAACTCAGCGCCACTGCAGTAACACCAGCCCACTCGTGCCACGTAGTGCCTGTACCCCACTTTCAGAGAGCAAAAAATGTACAGGTTTTTAGTCCGTTTTCTTTCGTGCTTCTTTTCTTCAACTTTTCTCATCTTTATTCTTTGATAAAATTCTTGATTAAAGTTCTTTTACCTTCAATTGAGTCGTCCTTCTTTCAAAAGTCACAAGAATCCACTCCACCACAAAGGATATGTGATCTTGAATTGATCAAGCAAAGCTAGTTCACTACCAATTTTGAGATAACGCTTTAGGAAGTGAGTTGAGAGTTTACATATGAATGTGAGGATTTTTCTACTAATATTATTTGTTAAGTTTGTAGGTACAATGTCTTATCATTTTTCTTATAACCATGGAGGAAGGAGCTCGGTGAATAACATAGGGACAAATTCTAATGTGTCAAGGAGAGTGACTAATGTGAATGAGAGGGTGGTTGAAACAAATGAGAGGTTTGGAAGTATGAAGGAAAGGGTGAAAAAGATGGATAGTATGATTGAAAGGAGGTTCTCTATAACAAGTCAAAGTGAAGAAACAAGAAGGGCATTGGGTCAAGAATCCAACCTATACTACCCCCAACCAAATTGGAACCAAACCTACCCTCAAGCTACATTCCAAATGAACCCAAGCTATGTTAGGCAAGCCACCCTACATCCAAGTACGCAAACATATTATCCACCATAAAAGAGTCCTTCTTTTGTGGAGACCCAAGTTAGAAGCCAAGCACCTCCACGAAATGTGTCACATGCATCCTTGCAAGTACCTTATGTTCCAACCCAACAATACTACCCACAAGTACCCTACTAAGATATCTATTATCAAAACCTTTTTTATGATAAAATGTGTGAAGAGGTTAACCCAAGTGAATGGTGGGAAGGACTCGAAGGCTTTGGTACAAATCAAGGCATGAGATGTCAAGGGAAATAGATAGTGGAGGTAGGTATAGGGATGAAGGATGAAGATGTAAAGATTGAAGTGATCGATATGGTGGTCAAGGTGTTTCGAATCAAGGGATGGCTGGCAACATGGTGAGTCTTCCAATGTTCCAACATAAAATCACGCTTTTCAAGATAACGACAACACAAAAAGGAAAGACCAAGCCTATGGAGATGATGGGCAATTGGAGAAGGATTTGAACTCTTGTTATGATCTAAAACGAATCATTGGGGATCTTTCTAAAGAGGAACTTGATCAAAGTGTGAACTTATTTCATGCGAGGTTCAAGATGATTGATAGGGTATGTTCCTTGGTCATTGATGGTAGGAGTAGTACTAATGTGGTGAGTTGCACTATGGTTGATAGAATGAAGCTTCCTACACAAAGATACCCCAAGCCATACAAACTTCAATGACTCATTGAAAATGATGAAGTAGAGATAACCAAACAAGAGGTCGTGAATTTTAGCATTGGAAAGTATTGAGATGAGGTGTTATGTGATGTTTTGCCCTTGCAATCTTGTCATATGTTGTCTGGTAAACCTTGGCTAGCCGATAGGGATGTTCGATATCAAGTGGAGTCCAATAAATACCCATTTGTATTTGGAGGATGAAAGCACACTCTTGTTCTATTAACACCCTATCAAGTGAGTGAGGACTACAAGATAATGAGAGAGCTCCGGGAAGAACTTAAGAGAGAAGAACAACTTGAGAAGGAGGAGAAAAAATTAGCTCAAGAATGGGAGTTACCTACCAAAGAACCTCCTACAAAGAAGTGGGTGGACGATCCTTGTGAAGCATGTATACAAGACAAGAAAACAATCTCCAACCCTTGTTCCCAAGGTATGTACTTGCCCCCTCCTATTCCTAGTGATCTTTGGAGACATGATGATATTTTCCTTATGGTAAGTAGAATCTGTGAAACGAGTGATCCCTTACGATACCATGAGAGATTGAAGTCTCCAGGATTCTTTCATTGTTTATTTCTTTTGTACTTAAATTGTGTGAGCTCCATGTTTTGGATGTCAACTATACTTATTGTTTGGAAAAAAAATCCATGGTGCATCCGTGATGCCCAAATTATGTGTTCTACTCCTTGTCACACTTATGTGGTTAGACAAGTTGAGGTGTTAGGATGGATTCTTAGGAGCATGCTCCTTGTGGAAGTTTGTTTAAGGAAGGACAATGAAGTGTATTTGAAATGCTTAATCTTCTCCTCTTGTGTTCCAAATTGTGAATACCATTTTGCTAACATTCTTGCCTTAAAGTGAGTATTTACAATTGAGAACCCTCAAAATGAGTTGAATGTCTTTTATTCCTTTCTTTATTACTTGTTTGCATATGATGACATTTTTCTCAAATATTTTCTCATGCTTGTAGATGCTATGTTTATTATTTGTCTTTGGATATTGAGAGCTCCTTGTCACCTTCATAGGGTTGGATAAGTTGAAGTTTCAAATGGGACTCTTAGAAGCATGCTTGGTGCTATGATAGGAGGGACCCCAACTCCTTGGGAGTATTATTTGGCGTGGAGTGATTTGATTCCTAATAGATCTCTCGACTATTTTAGTAGCATGGCTTTATTGGTGCACTTCCTTCCTTTGGAAAGTTGCTTGATAGAGAGGGTTGTTTTATGCTTAAAATGTCTCTTCTTATCTACTGGTGTCCTTATCTTTTGGCATGCCCTAGATAAGGATAGTGAGCTTAACACCTTTCCCTACTACCTTTTTGCTTATGATGATACCCATAATGGTATGGAATTTATTTTGTATGGAGGTAGAGATATATGGGTATTTTACTTCTTTGACCCGGATGAACCCTTGTGGGTGATTACACCACTTTTTGTATGGCCTTTTTGTGAGACAATGAAACAATTGTGTCTTATAGCTCAAAAGTTAAATGTGATACCATCTTTTGGAATTCTTGATGCCACAAAGACCTTTGTGTTTGCCTTGTCTCTTGATGTTTATCATAACCAAAGCCTTTGAACCTTGTTTGATGAGTTGCTTTTATTGGAAGCAAAGGATATTTGGTTGTATCTCAAATTTGTGTATCCTTGGCATAATGATATTGTTGCTAACCCTTGTAGTAACCCTCATGCTTTGAGGATGTTTTGGTTGTTGTCCTTCTCATGTGTTTTTAAGGTTTGGATTAAAGGACGAATCCTTTTCAAGAAGAGGAGGATGATACTAGCATAGATGGCATGGTTGACATGAACATGGATGGCATAGATGACACGTACAATGTTCGTAAAAAGGGAAGCTTAGGATTTTGTGGGAGCAATGTGGATGAAGAAAAGAGTCCATTTGTGCAAGTGGCTAGGCTTTGAATTCAAGAATCTACAAAGAAGACAACCAAACAAGGCTCTTGCCTCATTAAGGGCAATATTGTAAAAAGCCAATGTCTTCTTATTTTCTTTAGTATAAATAGGATATTTCTTTATTTTACATGGGAGTTTTGATGAATATTAAATATTGAGCTTTGAAGTTTGTAGTTTCTAGGTGAAGCCTAGCATTAGTATAGTGAGTAGTGAGTAGTTTAGTGAGTAATTAGTAGTGTGGATCTTGGAATTGGTTGTGAACTTATTTGGTTTGATTAACCAAAGAATTACCCATTTGTGGTTCTTGTTTCCTTGATTTTTCAAACTAGAGTTTTTGTTTGAATTGTTGAATTCAATTGGGAGGTGAGGGTATCAAGTTCCTTGTTATCCATAAATTCAAGAGTTTAAATATTAATCCACATATTCCGGTTTGTGTTTGAATTGTTGAATTCAATTGGAAAGTGAGAGTATCAAGTTCCTTGTTATCTATAAATTCAAGAGTTTGAATATTAATCCACATATTCGGGTTTGTGTTTGAATTGTTGAATTCAATTGGAAAGTGAGGGTATCAAATCCCTTGTTGCCCATAAATTCAAGAGTTTGAATATTAACTCACATATTCTTCTTTTATTTTCTCTTCTTCTTGTTCTTTCCTCTTTAATTCTTATCAGCTCCCACTATATGCGGGGTCTCAAAAAGGACCGAACCGCAAGGTATAGCTTCCATAAAATAGAAAGCTGCAACTAATGAAGTTTCTTATTTGTAAAGGTCATTGAAGTTACATCAATATTTGAACCTTCACATTTTGTAAATGAATAAAGCACACATTAGACATCATGTGCCCTACTCTGCAATTGAAACCGCTATGATAATGTACACAAGCTCAAATGTTTAAAAAATTAGACCACAAAATGGAGGCTATTTTAAATGGTTCAAAACTGTCATGACATAGAAAGCCTGAAGGCAAAATTTTCTCTCTCCAAAGATACAGAAGACTTGTCAAAAAATAAAGGCGTAGATATGCATTGTTCATAAGGGGTAGGACAACTTCCTGTTTTCAACTACCGCGGACCCCATCCCACTCAAAAAATGAAGGTTTAACAGAAATTTTGTTTAGGTAATATTTTTCCAATGGTTTAACAAAAAATCAAAAAGTATGAGAACATAAATGAACATACCCTGCTCCAAGGCCTAGATCTTGTTACTTGGCTTGGACTTTATGATCAAGCATAACTAGTAATTAAATTGGGGATAACATCACCATTCTGTCGAAGTTGAACTCTAATCAGAGCACACCTATATAAGATCATGCATGAGAGTTAGAACCTAATACAAAAGAAAATACCTTAAAAATAAAAACTATAGACACTACAACATTAACTCATCCTGTAGCAACAACCAGCAAGGACACCATTCTTATCACTGACAAAAACAAAGCCTAATTCTTGCCTTATAAATGGTACTGTGAACTCCACTATGAATGTAATTTTTTACATACAAGTCATAAAAGTAGTTAGTCTTATGAAAATAGAAAATCAAAGAAATTAAAAAGAAAAGTCACAATCAATTGTAGAAATACCTTTTCTTAAAAATTGGTTATTCAAAATTTCTCTAATAACCCCTTGAAAATGACTCTTGCACCCACCACATGCACATAGATATGCAGAGCGAGTGGATTCTTCAATACTATAGAATAACATTTTTCTAAGCTGCTCAGACATATATAGAAACTTAAAACAAAATTAAGGTCCCAAACTGGCCAAGTCATTCACTTTAATCCTTAAGAATCTCATCTTTAGGTATACTGCTGAATTCATAGACTCAAAAGTACAAAAATGACCTAAAGAATTATTTTTTGATAAGAAAATGCACAAATAAACACTGACTAAATAAGTATCATATTATTCAAATTTGTGGTTTATTCTATAATTTCTCCAATTAGTAAACTAGAATGTTGTGTTTCGAATAGTTCTCTTACTCTTTTATATGCATAATCAAAATAGTTACTCATATCAAGTAGATTTCTCATTTCATCAACATACTAGGTGTGTTTCGCAGCAAGAGACTTCTAGATGAGAAACTTAATCTAATGACTCAACAACAATGGAAACACAAGATGTCATGTTTCCTATCATTATGTTAAAAATCATATGCTAAAACCAACAGACGCAGACAATTGACCTTGAATAGCTTCATTAGCTTGTTGACCTGCAGATACAAAGAGCCACCAAAAGATTTCCGATTCTTCTATCAACTAAGACATATATAGCACTAGAAATATCCTAAAGCCAATAGAAACAAAAATGGTCCCTTTAGCATATGTTCAGGTGAAGATTTACTAGTGTTTTTATGTGGCAAATATTACCCTAGAAAATGAATACCTACCTAAAATTGCAAAGAATAATAAAAGGATCTGTCAAAATGCAATGAAACATCAGAAAGATACAACTTATAGGGTCCAAAGTGCTGAGAACAAGAAGAAGACATTTAGCTCAAGTTGTCCAAAGAGAATTGAAGCAATGTCTGAACCTGCAAAATAGTCAAAAAAACACAAACATATCTGGACAATAAATTACAAGCAGCAGTAACAAAAAATGTATCAATAATAGAAAAAGACAATGCTCAAGATAGATTGCCAAAAATAAGTCAAATAACCCAAAGTAAGGATAATCGGTAGAAAATAGAAAATTATTAGTGAAAATCAGAGGAATATAAAAAGAAAAGGAAAGTAAAGATGGTGGTTGTCAGAGACAAAGCTTTTCTGACAAAACTTAGACTTTTTTAGTGCGTCTCGTAATCAAAATGACGTCAAGAATGGTCTGGTATTTGGTAGTGGAGCTTTACAAGCTAACTGCCAAAGACTACCTATTCTAAGGCTCAAAACAGATCAGAGAATCGCGAACCCCCACCAGATCTGTCGGTGTCCAACGACGGTCGCATCATTCCAGCAAAGAGGGATAACAGGTTAAGAAAGTCTAGGTTTTGATAGAAGCCCATTTAGGGATTTTATGATATTGAGATTGAAAAGAAACTTTAAATATAATGGTTTTAATTAATAATTTCTCTACTAACTACCTTAAATTTTAAAAGGTCATGTATTTCTCTCCTTCTTTTGTTTGTCCCGCTCAATTTACAGCAATACAGACCAGATATTTACTATTTTAGTAACCAAATTTTTGCTCTTCGCTAACTTACAATCTAAATCAGAGAATAAGCAACCATAACAAAATATCGTCCTTAAACATATATCTTTAGGGGCCAAATTTTTATTCCGTCATTGATTTTTGGTCTCTAATAACCCTTTTTCTTGTAGTGCTCTTCATCCATAGCCTCTACCCATCCTGGGTGATAGTAGAAGCTTGAAGATAGCTAGTAGGCTTTGTGATCTCTGAAACTGACTTGAGAATAGTTTGTTAGACAAAGAAAGAACAGTAGGTAGAATAAAACAAGAATCAGTAACAGGACTAAGGAAAATTGTATTGCAGAAATAGTCTCTCAGATGAACTGGTAGATTTCATTTGTTTGATATATCAAATCTTTTGAGGATAGGAGAATTAGAGGTTTGTGGAACAGCTATGGTAGGTACTAAAGAGGGAGAAAAAGTAGAAGTGGAATTAGATAGAGGATCATGTGTTGGTGATGTAGGTATATCTAAAGTAGGAGTAGAAGTAAAAGAATCTGAAAGAGTAGGATTATTGAACAACTGAATATCTGGAATAGGAGAAGTGGATGAAGATGCATCACCAACATTTATGGCAAAGGGAAAAATCTCCTCATGGAAAGTAACATCCCTAGATATGAATACTTTGCTACTGTTCATATCCAACAATTTGTAACCTTTTTGGTTACTAGGACAACCTAGGAATACACAAGTTTTGGCTCTTGGTTCAAACTTTCCTCTACCATGAGCCAATGTTTTAGCATATCATAAACATTCAAAATATCTCAAATGTTGATAAGAGGGTGATTTATCAAAAATTACATCATAAGGAGTAACACCATTAAGAACCCTAGAAGGCAATCTATTAATAAAAAATGTAGCAGTTAGAATAAATTATCCCCAGTAGGCTAAAGGAACATTAGATTGGAATAAAAGAGCTCTTGCAATCTCAAGGAGGTGCCTATGCCTCCTCTCAACAATCCTATTTATTGAGGTATATCAACACATGAAGTTTGATAAATGATACCTTGAGAATTGAAATAAGTTGTGGCTATAGTACTTTTTCCCAAGTTCAAGTCATTATATGACCTTATAACCTTCACCTTAGCATTGAACTGTCTTTCTACCATCTGTAAAAAGTTTTGCAAAATTGAAAAGGCATTGCTCTTTGTAGTTAACAAATAAGTCCAAGTACCCCTACTATAATCATTCATTATAGTAAAAAAAATACCTATAGTTGTTAAAAGTAGGTACTTTATAGGGAACCCATGTATCAATGTGAATAAGATCAAAGTTAGCCTTCCTAGATTTCTGACTTATGGGAAAAGGCAATCTAGATTGTCTTGCTTTTGGACACGCATCACAAAAACAATCAACATTAGAAGGAACAGATATGAAACTGACATTTTTCATTGATGAGTAAGGCAAATGCCCCAATCTAATGTGCCAAAGTTTTACATTAGAAGTTGCATTTGTATAGATAGGAGAAAATGAACTAGAAACAGACTCAAAATCACTAGAAATAGGAAAAGAAACATAACTAGGAACACTCTTAGACTTCATAGACATTTGGTTGATGGAATTGAAACTAGACTCTTTGACATTGGGCTGAAGCAGATAAAGACCTTCATTAGCTTCACCAAAAACTTGTGGCTTCCTCATTGAAGAGCCCTGCATAACATAATCATGTGATATAAAAAACAAGGTGCATTCAAATTAATTGTAAAATTTATTCACAGACATAAGATTGAACTTTAAACTTGTAACATATTGAACATTCTTTAAGATAAGATCAAGAAATAGACTGACTGTTCCTATATGAGTTACTTGGATAGTATGACAATTAGGAAGATTAATAGTCAAAGGAACTTTAAGAAGACACATAGAGGTGAAAAAAAATTGAATTGTGGCACATATGTTCCGAGGCACCTGAATCTATGATCCATATGCTAGAATTCACAACTGAAAAACATGATCCAATATATTTTAAAACTATACCAGTTACTGCATTTGTATTAATTCCATGTCCTCCATGTGTGTTTGTTGCTTCTTTCATCCTAATTTGCTTGAACATGTGAACAAATTGATTGTTTTTTTTCTTACTATAATTCTGACTATTACCAACAGTTTTATCACAACTGTTGTTCCTGTTGGTAAGCTCCTCCATGAACATTACTGCATTTTCCTTGACTTTCCCTGAAAAACCTTCTCATTGGTAAATTGAAAGTCTTCAGGAAATCCATTGAGTCTAAAATAGTCAATTTCCTCATGACCTGTTTTTCCACAGTAATTATATGATATAATTAGTGTTATATTTTGCTCTCCCTCCCTTAAACTTCTGCTTCTAAAACCTTTGTTGTTATTGATGAACACCTTATGGCTGCTGGAAACACCAGATTTGGGAAATTGGTTTTCTCAGATATCTGAGGTACACCCTTAAACCTTTGAATCTATTTTCCTGTTTTATATTGATTCATGTTTTCACCCATGAAAGCAACATTTTCAGCCATAAAAGCACTGGAATCGGGGGAAACAAGAGGATTGATATAGGTTTCCCTTTGATGTTCATCTTGCAAGACTAAAGAGTATGCATGATTGATATCAAGTAAAGGGTTAATCACTAAGATATCTCCTCTAGCATGTGAGTATGTATCATTTAAACCCATGAGAAAATGTATAAGTCTCTCATCCTGTATGGATTTCTCTAGTTTTTGCTTCCCTTCACAGCTGCATACACAAGTGCATTTTATGTTTGTGTTAAGGGAATCAAGTTCATCCCATAGTCTCTTCAATTGAGTGAAATATCCTATAATATTGTTACTGCCTTGTGTTAGTCTCCAAAGTTATTATTACAGATGATAGAGCTTGGCACCATTAGACTAGCCAAACCCGTGCTCCAAGCTTACCCAAAGTTCCCTAGCAGTCCTTGAATAGATCACACTGTCTGCAATCTCCTTTGATAGAGAATTCAAGAGCTAAGATGTCACCATGTCATTACATCTGCTCCAAGCTTGCAAATCTGATGAGTTAGGAACAGGTTCAGCATTAGATCCTGTTATGAATCCCAATTTATTCTTGGATGATAAAGCAATCAAGATAGATTTCATGCATCCTTGATAACCTCTAATATCAAAGAGGTTGTTAATGAGTGTCATTCCAGGTGCATCAGATGCATGAAGGTGATAGGGGTGATTTGAGTCTAGAGATATTGATTTCTGAGACATTGCTCAAGCAAAAGGAAGATTTGAAAAATGATTTGATGAGGGTTCGATCACTGCTCTGATACCATGAAAAATACGAACAACAATTTGAGAAAATTTTCTTGTGGTTTTCTCTGTACAATCTCAATGTATTTATACAAGTGCTACAAAGAATAAAATCAATAATACAATATTTAAATTTTGTCCTACGTGTAAATTTCTTATTGGTTATTTACATAAAATCCCTAACATAATTATTCCTTTACTATGTTGGTGTGTGCTTCTCACGTGGCTGTGAGGAAGCTTCTTGAATATGTTGACTTGGATGGCTTTGATTGTTTCTTTGATCATAATTCAAATGGAAGGCCTGATTTGTGCCACATCCCTGATGGATCTTTAAGGCTGGGTCAAACAATCTGAGATTTCCTTCTCTCTTTTCTCTTCTACACGCCTCTGTTTCTCCATTGATGAGCTTGAGCTCGAGTGTTCTTCATTCTCAATACTTTTTTTTGGTAACATTTTGAATTACCATTACCAACAAAGACACTCTCAACACCATATTTTAGTAATGAGTGACAAGCCTAAGAAAATACACCTACATACATAATCTCTGTCAAAACTCCTACTTCTATGTGCTCATTTGGAAGTGCATATTTTTACTATTGTTTAATACTTTGTACTGATGTAAATTCCAATTGAACTGCTCCTTCTTTTCCTCTTAGATTTTTGTATTCATGACACCTTTTGATTATTTAATTTTTTTCTAAATATTATTGTTTAATCTGTCTTTCGACTTCTTACCTTTATTCTACTAGTTGGTCAGTCTATTTAAAAGCTGTTTGTTTAATTTACAATAAGTCTAATTATTAGAAAAGTTAAAACACCTTTGATGATTCTATGACTGGTCGAAGATTTTCAGCAGAAATAAAGACGTTTTATCTGATTGATATTGTTAGGCTCAACCAGCCCAAAGACACTCTTACATTGTGTGATATTGTCTGCTTTGGGCCAAGCCCATATAGTTTTCTCCAAAATACCTCACACCATTAAGAGATCCTACACCTCCTTATATGTAGCTTCCCAATCCTTTCATCTACCAATGTGGGACTTTTATTCGCACAACCAACAGATATCAATAGTTATATTTAAAATATTTTATAGAGGAATCGATATCTACATTTGCAAATTGCATCAAGTATTGTAATGTTTTTAAATTTTTATAAGAGTTTTCTATATTATTAGTTGGAGTTTTGAAGTCAAAATTTATAGAATGAAGCATCTAATTAAGTAAGGTCATTTTTGAAATTTAAAATCTTAGTATAGTTATTATTTTTTAATCACGGAGATCTTTTTGTTTTAAGTTGGGGGTCCGGAAGTGGAAATGAAAGATGAACTTATAAAATGGGGAATTGAATCTTCAACAACAAGAGTGAAGGATGAAAAACACACCTAAAGTATCTCTGTTTTTTAAGTGAATAGGTAGGAAAGGCGAAATATTAAAAGTTGAAGTGTGTTTTGATACATAGTTGGTGATATTTCAGATAGAAAACTACACATTTGTTATAAAATAATATAGCAAGAACAAAAAGAATAAGGGAGAGAAGAGAGTAGTTCGTATTTCTCTTGAGAGCTTGTATTTGAGAGGTGAATTATAATGAAGATGACCTTTCTATTTATAGGGGAGAATTGACTTGGTCTGTTTCTCCCAAGGAATAGACATCCAACCCAAATCAAATTAGTTTTTTTTTTTCTCGTAATAAACATACAAGTAGACATTCAGTATAATACAAATATATTTATAACACTCCTTCTTGAATGTCTATTTAATAGATAATGTGTCTTGTTAAAACCTTGCTAGAAAAAATTCATTGGGAAAAAAATTTAGTGAAGGAAAAAGAGTACACATCTCTAATACTACGTATTTTGGATGCCTCATTAAAAACCTTATAAGGAAAATCCAGTGGAACAAAACTTTCAAACGAAAAAAGAGTACAGTGCGTATTGACCACACCCCCCCCCCCCGATGAGAACATCAATTCAAAATCTTGAATCTTCGCATTCCAATCTTGTGCATCATCTTTTCAAAAGTTGTAGTTGGTAGAAATTTTGTCAATAAATCAACTATATTATCTCTTGAACAAATTTGTTGTAGGTTGATATCACCATTCTTTTGGAGATCATGTGTGTAGAAAAGCTTTGGTGAAATGTGCTTCATTTTGGTGAAATGTGCTTCATTCTATCTCCTTTTATGAATCCTTCCAATAGTTGTGCTATGCATGTGGCATCTTTATATAAGTGAGTATTTCAAACCACATTTTTCTTGAATGAGATGTATCATTGACCTCAGCCACATACATTCTCGACTTGCTTGTGAATAGTCATTATCTCAGCCCTATTTGATTATCATGTAAACAACATGGTATGAAAGTGACCCTTTATGACAATAGGTAATATGTCAGTATCGAATCCTTATGTCGATCATATATATCCTGTATATTCAAAAATTTGACAATATGTGTTAGCATAAACACATTCATATTAGCATAAACACATTCATATGAGGCCTTTCATTTGCCATATGTAAGTGATCTTATTTAAGTATCTCCATATAAGAGTAAAACTACATAATGTTCATAGTTATAGCAAGATGTATAAATGCATCAATTACATAAGATATGGTACTTCATGACCAATCTAATTCTGCATGTTTCTTATTTCAACTTCTTTCAACAGATAATCTATCATTTTAAAAAATTCTTCAAGAGTTTCAATAATATTCAAATCATCAATTTATCCCTTAGAAGGATTATAAACAAGTTTCTCAAAAACTTTTATATGCTTCTCGCATTTTGAATCCTTCAGGAATTTTCATATCGATTTTGTCAAGTGACGATATTCAACATTCAGTGTGTGACATCTTCTAATGTCTGGACTGCAAATCAAATAAGCTTTATGCTTATCAAGCTGCATCCTTCCATGTCACTTGATAAATATTTCTACGTCAGCATGCTTAAATAAACGTAGAATTCAGATCCTCATAAACTTTTACAATATTGAGTCATATTGTATCACAGATATCGTCAACGATATATCATTTTGTATCGATTCTCAATGTGACATAACATTTTGAGATCTCATCACTTCATTATTTTCAGGTACCTGAACCTCTCATAAGGTTTCATAAAATGTTATGTCGTAAGCTCTTTAGGAGAACATTGCTTCTTCATTATGATCATTTGCCCCTTTTTCTTTTTGAAAAATTATTGTGTTTGGAACCAATTGATCTACCATGATTCATTCATGCTGTAGACTTTGTCCTTCAGGGACACATAATAGGAGCATCTGCAGCTAAATTTGAAATCAATTTTGGATTAGCAAATACTCCAAACATTTGACTTGAATTATCTTTTGAATAAGGATCGTACTGATGATAATTCACAATATATTTTTAGCTACTTATTATCTCCCCCTTATGTTAGAAAAACTAATATATATATATATATATTATCTTTCTGAGTCCATCTTTATGCATCATGGTATATATTCATTAATCATATATCGCACATCAAAAGTTTACTAGATGGAAGATATTTGATTCTTAATCCTGAACCAATTAAGGAGGGAGAAATTAATTATATTTTATTGATATAATGCATACAAGATCTTCTAATTTGAAAGAACTAAACGTTGACCCCTAACTGAAATGAAAGTTTTGGTAGACAATCAACTAAGTTATTAAGTTTTTTCCAATTATGGAGATTAAAAAATGACTATTTGAATTTTATCCTTCCAAATATGATGTGTGGTTATTAAGAAAAACAAAATTGTACTCTTTCAATTTTAATTTGTTTGACATACTTTTTTTTTTAGTCTATTTAAAAAAGAATGACTCTTTTCCTTTTTATCATCACTTTAATTCTAACTTTTTATGTAATATGTTTAACACCACAAAATTAAAAAACATTTTGATATATTTTAAATTAAAATAATATTAAATATATTAAAATATTTTTTAATTTTATGATCTTAAATATGTCACATACAAAGTGATACATAAAATCAAAACCACGTCGCTCCGCCCCGTACGGTCGAGGGAGTTCGGTAAGAGAAAAGGAGTTTCGGCAAAGCAAGTAAGAGAAAGAGAGAAATGGAAGAAGAAGAAGAAGAAGAAGAAGAAGAGCATGAAGTATACGGAGGAGAAATCCCTATGGAGGCTGAAATGGAACATCATCATCCTGCCCACAATGATGAGGCCGCTAAGGTAAGTAACATTCTTCTATCTTTCATCCAAAAAAAAAAAAAAAAGAAACCCTAATTAGCATTGTATCTAATGGAATTGGAATTTCGGAAGGAATTGGATGAGATGAAGAAAAGATTGAAAGAAATGGAAGATGAAGCTGCTGCTCTCCGGGAAATGCAAGCCAAAGTGGAGAAAGAAATGGGTTCTGCTATTCAAGGTCCGTCCTTTTTTTTTTTTTTTTTTTTTTTTTTTATAACCGTAGTGTCCGGATCAGCTTTCGCACACCTCGACTAAATCCACGAGATACCTGCCAACTCACACCAGAAACAAACACCAGGTAACTCTGTCCATCAAGGCTAGGACAGATGTGAAGAATCACCAGTAGGCCACACTCTCGGTGGTCCGTCCTTTTTTTTTTATATAACTGTGATATCCGGACCAACTTTCACACACCTCTACTAAATGCACGGGATACCTGCAAACTCCCACCAGCAACAAATACCAAGTAATTCTGTCGATCAAAGGCTAGGACAGATGGTAAGAATCACCACTAGGTCACACCCTTGGTGCTCCGTCCTTTTTTTTTTTTTTACTTCACTTTCTTTTTACTTATTGAATTTTGAGATTATTGGTTCTTGAATTTTAGTAAATGTAGTTTACTAGGATATGGATAAATTATTTATACATATTGCCTGAATTTGCATTTAAGGGTGTGGGGCTTAGTGGTCGATCAAGTGGGTTGAGAACCATGAGGTTTCAGTTAAATTACAATAGAGACAAAAACACTAGGTGATTTTTTTCTATCTGTACTAGTCTTGGTGGACAGAGTACCTAGTACCTGTTGCTGGTGGGGACGTGGCAGGTATTCAATGGAATTAGTTGCGTTATGTGTAAGCTAGTCTAGACTCTATGATTATTAAAAAAAAAAAAGAATATATTGAGTGAACTTTTTAGCACAAATAAAGGGTGTGTGCAAGAAGAAGATGGAAAGAAAAGAAAAGAACTCAAAGCGGAGGGAATGGATCGAGGATGAGTTAAACGGATCGGTTTCTATCTTTTGCTAGGAATTTGACATTATGGGTTCTTGAATTTTAGGGGGCTTTATGAAAATTGTGAGTGTTTGAAAAGAAAGTAGTTTTTGTTTTTAAAATGAAATTTGATATTTGAAAGTTGGAGATGTATGTGGCCATGAATATCAATTGGAGTTGTTTTTTGAGTTTTTGTGAGTAATTTGGACAGAAAAAAGTGAAAGCACCTTTTTTGGTGTTTTTCAAATTCCTGGAAAAGTGAAAACAATGAATTCCAGAATTTTCAAGAATTTTATGGCCAAACGTGTTTTCCGGAGTTCAACTAGTGAAAAAGTTAAAAAATTTCATGGCCAAATGCCCCCTTAGAAAATGCAATTCACCAGGATATGGATAAATTATTAATAACACAAATAAAGGGTAAGCTCCATTGTGGCTTCTCCCCTGCTTTTCTATAATTTGGTGTCAAAGCTTGAAATCCGACTATTCTACTATGGGAATGTTGGCTTGCCAAGCAGTAGCTGTAGGTTTTATATCCTGACATTTTCCTTAAAAACGTTGTGATCTTTGGGTTATTTGATCTAAATAAGGATGCTTTGTTCTGCTAGGTCTGCCATAGTTACTGTACTAGCCTTAAAAATTCGACGATCTTTTTATGTTTAGCCCCTAAAAGTGACGTCTGCTATGAGACTATGAAAAGATACTTCTTTCTTGATAGAGTTTGCCATAGTAACTGATTAAACGATACCAAAACAATGATAAAATTTTAGTTGTCTTTAGAAATTGGAATAAAAATAACATAATAGAAACGAAAGATCCAATAATTTGTGAAGACTAGTTTGTCAGTACCACTAAACTTGCGGGAATTGTCAATGAGGCCACTAAAGGATACATTTTTACTACTAATTGGTTGTGATTAGTCTAGACTTAAAATTTTCAACAACTTAGAAACTCAAAACCGTCTGAAGTCAACCCTTAGGACCAACCGCAGCCCTCGTAAGTCGGGGATATGGGCCCGTAAATACCGGACGTAGTGCCCTTGGTGCAAGGCTTGAACTTGTGACTTAAGTCAGAAGTCCCTCAACTTCTAGCAATTGAACTAAGCCGGGGGCAATTCTTTTCTTAATTATTATTGCAGTTTTATTTTCTGAGTTCATTTTTTAAAATCGATTAATTGTCTTGGAACCATTTATTTTGCAGATCCTGCTAATGCAGCTGCATCTCAGGCAAACCGCGAGGAAGTAGATTCAAGATCAATCTTTGTTGGCAATGTAAGAACTGGACATCTATAGTTTCTAAGTGGTAATTGCATTCTTGGAGAAGTGTTCTACTTGATTAAAGAATGTTTTCAGATAACTTGGCGTATGCTTTGTTAAGTGTTTTGTTTGATTTTTCGGTTGAACTAATTTTGTTCTCATATTTGATAATTTAAACTCCGCACTGTTAGCTTGCTCACATGTCCAATTCCATGTCTAGATAAATGAAGGTTGTGGTAGGTTGACAACCAGATTAAAACTAGTTAATGTATAAATCTTCACAGTATCTAATATATTATGATATACTTACCAAGGCACGTGTTACACCA
Source organism: Capsicum rhomboideum (assembly GCA_031232105.1). NCBI lineage: Eukaryota > Viridiplantae > Streptophyta > Magnoliopsida > Solanales > Solanaceae > Capsicum > Capsicum rhomboideum. Next base: position 159,873,948 of record CP124714.1, read on the forward strand.
TTTGAATAGTGTAATGAAACAGGTCCAAATGGAAGGAAATGGATATAGAAGATACTCGTAGCAGATATTAAATTATCAATTTTTTTGAATCTGATGCATAGTAATAATTGTTGTTGAATATTTGATAGTCCCGTTGTTTATTAAAAGTATGAACCTGCATGCAAAACGAGTTTGTTTATGTGGTGTGACTTTTAATTTGCTGTGCAAGTGCATATTTATATTGCATAAGCCTATGCTAAGCTGTCTCTTTTCTCTTTGGCATACCTATGTCAGTATAACATGGTATCTGGCATGGGATGAATGTTGGATCTTGAAAAGAATCTGAGCATCCAACCCAATACCTCGAGGGAATTCAGTAGCCAGAAAATCTTTGCCCTTCTGAGAGCTGTTAGTATTCTTAAAGGACTGCAGTCTGAAGATATACTTTTCATTACATCTACTGATAAAAAAGAAGTAATATACCGTATTTCCCTTGGAAGCGTCGGAAGCATGTTTGTTCCTAATTCATATGTCCTGGCTCTGTAGAGTTGTGGTGTCTTGACCTATCTCATTATGAATGTGGTATTAGAACGTAACAGTTGTAAATTTGTGAGGAGTGGTCATCTTGTTTGGGGAGGTTGTATTGATGGTTGAAATCTTTGCTTATTTATTATGCTTGAAAATATATAACTTGATCCTAACCTGAATTATACACCATTTTTTGTTTCTTCTCTTGCAATGTCCCAACTTCTTTTTTCTTTTTCCTTTTTGTAGCTATTAGGAACATTTGGTTCTTCTTGATGATCTCTTTGTTTTGGTTTGACTTCGATGCATGTTGAGAGTCATGCTTTGACTTTCTGTCACTATAATCGCAGGTGCATTCATATTTCTGAATAACGCTGGCACCATAATTTTTTGATGGTGGAAGAAGTTTTTCTGATTTTAGATATTTCTGTTAAGAGGCTTTTTTACCTGTATGTTGACTTGTGAAAAGTTTAAATTAGAAAGACAGCAATTCAGCAAAAAAGAAAGAGAAAAAAAAGAAAAGAAAAGAAAAAAAAAAGATTAGAAGATAAAAAGCATGAGAAAAAAATGTTGTGAAGCTCCACTGGGACAAAGATGGAATTGAAATACAATTCCTCAGTGAGAGACAGAAAAAGTATGAGAAAATGGAAAAGATTTGGGATGCGATGAGCGAAGATTCTTATGAAAACCACAAAAAGTCATTCTTTGTTAAAGTACTTTCGCCTTAGGTTCAAGTTTCGACCTTCTTGCAAGAAGAAAGGTACATTTGCCTATGAAGCACAAACCATGTCATTGCCATGCAAATTCTAGTTGCCGAGTCTGGTTGCTGCGGGCAGCTGGTGGACGTGAGTATTCAGATTTGACTATCTATTAAGCCTGATGCGGTGAGGTGTCATTACTTTGCCTTCGGCCTTGTATATTATTTCTTCTATGACTACTAAAACTATCATACTGGACTATATGATCTGTTCCTGTCCTGTGCTTCTATGGTGATCGGCAGTCAATGTACCTACACTTTTTCTTTTGGGGGGTGAAAGAATTACAGATAAGGAGTATTTCTTGTTTGTTTAGGATGTAAAAGAGTACAACATTTTGACTCCAATTTGGCTAAAAAGAGAATTAAATATCCTCCGAACTTGTAATTGACTGATGAGAGTTTTTCTTGAAACCACCTAGCTAGTTAAATCCTTTTAGAATATTGAAGTCGTTTATAGTTCCAAATTTGATTTTACAGCAAGAAAAATGGAAAATATTTTTACGTCAAGCATAAGTAAAGCCAGGAGAACTAGGTGTGCTGAGTTGGATGATCTTTATCTGGTGTTTGGAAGGTGTTGGGCACAAAATTGTTTCTCTTCCTTTATGCGGGGTATCCGGATGCGTATACAATAATATCATTATCTTTGGATCATAGTTTTTGCAAAAACTTAACCATAAAATAGATCAAGAATTCTAGCTTTCCATGAATTGTCAAATTCCCTATATCATTGTCACTTGCAGTTACCATCTCATGTTTAATGAATTTCATGTGACAGGTTGATTATGCATGTACCCCAGAGGAAGTTCAGCAGCATTTCCAGGCATGTGGCACCGTGAATCGAGTTACCATCCTGACTGATAAGTTTGGTCAACCTAAAGGTTTTGCATATGTGGAATTCGTGGAACAAGAAGCTATTCAGGAGGCACTCCAGCTGAATGAGTCCGAACTGCATGGACGCCAGTTGAAGGTGAACTTTTTTTCATCTTTTATCTGAATAGAGTAGTTGCTCTTTATCTACCATGTCATGTCTTGTTGGTGGAGGGGAGATATAGAACAGGAAAAGCTCTACTATAAGGGACTTGGAACATATTGAACAGGTTGTGACAATACACAAATATCACACTTAAGATGTTGCAGGAAATGCGTCTTAGATGGACCAGTCAAAAAGTTCTGCCTTAGAGTAAATCTGTCATTTCATTTTTGTGCCTAGCTGATCTTTGGCTCGTCAGACTTAAACGCATAAATGATTATGGTTTCCCAGTGAAGAACTGAAAACCAAAGTACCAAACCGAATGCCGACCCTGATTAGAGTAGTAGCTTAAATGGATGATATGATTGTTGATTGATCAGTCAACCAAACTCCTTGGGCACTTTTATGAAGTTTTAGTTTTCTGATTTTGCAACCAAATGCCATATTATCTATCGTCTTCTAACACTGTTTCCAAGGGTCTTTTCTTATTTTACATGTGCATCTTGAGAGTCTCCCTCTATTTGTAGGTTATGCCCAAGAGGACTAATGTTCCAGGGATGAAACAGTTTCATCCTAGGCGCTTCAATCCTTATCTAGCATACGGATTCAGAAGGCCATACGCACCTGCCCCTTATTTCTACTCTCCATATGGATATGGGTGAGTTTTTGATTCAGTTGATTACCTCGCCTATGGGTGAGTCTTTGATTCAGTTGATTATCTCACCTCAACAGTCAAGTAGATGAATCACATGTATATTGTTTCGCATCCTGCAGGAAAGTTCCAAGATTCAGGAGGGCTTCGCGGTACATGCCTTACTATTAAACGATGCGATATGCTGCTACAAAATCTAATTCAAGCAAGTCACTAAAATCATAAAAGATCATGATGCTGTATCTATTGGATTTTGTTTGAGACATTGTAGCAGTTTCCTGTCATAAGTTTATGTAGTCTTCCTGCATGTTATCTTTAGGAAAGTGTCTTCTGTATTCGTATTCTTGAGGCATTTATCTATTTGAGAAACAGTACACTTGGAGCATTTCTGTTGTGGAGTTGTTTTTAAATTTTTACCACTAACGGGTGGTGGATGGATAAATTCCCTCCACTATTAATCAAAGTTCTCGGGTTCGGGCCTTGGGAACGTGAAAAATTCCTTGTAGGGGACACTTCCTTGCTTTATGTGGCGTAAATTTGGATTTTTCGGGGCCTCAAATAGGAAACCGTAGAAAAAATTATGGGAGAGTTGGCGATGATCTTGATGGATGATATAGGCAAAGTTTTGAGACAATACAACGGATGACATCGTAAATGAAATTTTATTAACGAAGAGCATCCATTTAGTGCAAACCTGTAAGAGATTCATTGCCAACGGTAAAAAGCTGGGTGCCTAATTGATGCACGAATTAAGAAATGAAGCTCAAAGAGCTAAGCTTGATGAAGCAACAATGGCTGCTCAAGGATATGAATCCTAGAACTCAGCTCAAATGAAGAGAATAAGAGAGAATAAGAAGAGAATAGAAGAAGTTTGTACTATTATCAATGAATCAACATCATACAAGAAGTAGTACTTATAAGCACGATAGGAATAATCGCTACTAACTAACTAACTAATAAATGGAAGTTGTTACTGTAACTAACAACTACAGTAATAACAGACTCAGTGGAACAGTAATAATGAATAGTAAAAACAGATTAGCTAACTAAATCATTTCTAAATCAGCTTCTTTTGAACTTCTTCTGCCATCCTTGATTATTTATGTCAACCTTGAAGTACTTGCATCAATACCCCCTGCTGAAGAACACACTTGACCTCAAGTGTTGAAGGAGGGAAATCTATGTTTTAGCTCAGGATCAAACTCCCAAGTGGCTTGGTCTGCATCAATTCCTGACCATTTCACCAAGACCTGTCCCACTGCCTTGTTAACTCTTTTAACCAACCTCTTATCCAACACAACCTTAGGAGTAGGACAATAAGGGCTAGAAAGGTGAAACACTGGAGGGTGAGAGATGTTCAAGGGCAACTGAAGGAATCTTTTAAGCTGAGAGACATGAAAAACTGGATGGATCAACACATCAGCATGCATCAATAACTTATAAGCAACTGCACCAATTCTATCATCAATAGGACAAGGTCCAAAATACTTGGTTGCTAGCTTGTTAATGGGCCTGCTAGCAACAGAAACATATCTATAAGGCTCCAATTTTAGGTAGACCCAATCACCTACTTCAAAAGATCTTTCAGACCTGTGCTTATCAGCAAGATCCCTCATCCTTTGTTGTGCCCTGAGCATGTGAAACTTAAGCAACTGAACAATAGCTTCCCTAGCATCAAGTGACCTATCAACCATATCAATAGCAGATTCTCCACCTAGGTAAGGCAGATGGAGAGAAGGTTTTTAGCCATAAAGCACCTCATAAGGAGTGCACTTGATAGTAGTGGTAGGTGGTATTATACCACCACTCAGCCAAGGGCCAGTATGCAGACCAATCTTTAGGACTGTCAGAACAAAAACATCTAAAATACGTCTCCAAGGTCCTGTTCAACACCTCTGTTTGACCATCAGTCTGTGGATGGTATGCAATTGATTTTTGTAATTGAACACCTTGCAAGGTAAATAATTCCTGCCAGAAGGAGCTCATGAAAATGGGATGTCTATCACTTGTCATGGTCATTGGTAAACCATGTAACTTAAACACATTATCCAAGAAAGATTGAGCCACTGTTTGTGCAGTATAAGGGTGATGTAAAGCAATGAAGTGACCATACTTGCTTAACCTGTCAACAACCACTAAGATTACTTCCTTCCCATTAGATTTAGGAAGACCTTCAATAAAATCAAGACAAATAACAGTCCAAACACCATCAAGTATAGGAAGAGGCTGTAATAAACCAGGTGAAGCATCAACATCATATTTGTGCCTCTGACAGATGTCACAACTATTGATGAAGTCCCTAACATCTTGCATGAGACCCTTCCAGTAGAATAAGGATTGCAACTTCTTAAATGTGGCATCCATTCCAGAGTGGCCACCTAGTGTGGTGCTGTGCCAAAGATTCAAGATGTTTTTCTTCACAACAGGATTATTTCCCACCACTAACCTACCCTTCCACCTTAATTTTTCATTGCACCAGGTGTAAGATTTGAAGGGTTGATCCTGTAACTTAGAAATGATAGCCTATAGAATAGGATCAGAAGTCCAAGTAGCTCTGATTTGTAAGTACAATGCATCATTAGAGGTGAGTAGGGAGATGACTAAGAGCTCAGCATCAGGCATTCTAGATAAGGCATCATCAGGCTTATTTTCTGACCCCTTCTTGTACTCAATAGAAAAATCAAAGGCCATTAACTTGGAGATTCCAGCAACTTGGAAGTCAGTGTGTATAGACTAATCAAGTAAGTATTTCAAGTCCTTTTGGTCAGTTTTAATAACAAAGTGATTACCTAGCAGATAATGAGACCATTTGGAGATAGAAAAGATAAGAGCCAGCAACTCTCTATCAAATACAGCTATGGTTTGGTGTTTAGGGGCTAAAGATTTACTGATGTATGCAATAGGATGGCCTTGTTGCATCAACACGGCACCAATGCCTTTACCACTAGCATCTGTCTCCACTACAAAGGTGTGAAAGTAGTCAAGCATGGCTAGAACAGGTGCAGATATCAATGCCTCCTTGAGAGTATTGAAAGCCTCAGTAGATTCAACAATCCAAACAAAGCCTTCTTTCTTCAGTAAGTCATGAAAAGATCTGCAAATAGAACCAAAACCTTGAATAAATCTCCTATAATAGCCTGCTAAAGCCAAAAAAAAACCTCAGTTGTTTGATATTGACAGGAAGAGGCCAATTATTGACTGCTGAAATCTTTTTAGAGTCAGTAGAAACACCTGCAACACTGATGTAGCGTCCTAAATACTCCACCTTATCCACCCCAAAGGCACACTTGGACATTTTTGCATATAGCTGAAATTGCTTCATCAATTCAAACACAGCATGCACATGCTGCACATGATCAATCAAAGTTTTGTTGTAGATCAGTATATCATCAAAGAACACCAATATTGACTTCCTAAGAAAGGGCTTGAACACAACATTCATAAGGCTTTGAAAGGAAGAAGGAGCATTAGTCAATTCAAAGGGCATGACTAAGAACTCATAATGTCCTTCATGAGTCTTAAATGCAGTTTTGGGACAATCATTCTCATCCATCCTTAACTGGTGATAGCCAGCCCTTAAATCAATTTTTGAAAATATCACAACACCTCCTAATTCATCCAACAAATCTTCAATGATGGGGATTGGAAACTTATCCTTGATAGTGAGTTGATTTAAGTCTCTATAATCAATGCATAACCTCCAACTACTATCTTTCTTTCCAACCAAAACTACAGGAGAAACATATGGGCTAGTGCTACATTGTATCACCCCTTGATCTAACATCTCTTGAACCAGCTTTTCAATTATATCCTTTTTTATCCCAAGGTATCTATATGGTCTTTTGAACAGGCTGTGATGCATCCTTAAGAGGAATTTTGTGGTCAAATATCCCCCTATGAGGTGGTAATGTACTAGGCACCTCAAAGATACAAGCAAACTGATCAATTAAGGGTAGAAAAGAAGGTGATATCTCATTACCTTGGCTGTCCTGAATAGTGTTACAATGCAGATTCCCAGAGTCTGTGCAACTGATAGATATCATGAAAAACTGACCTTCAGTCCCTTCCATTTTATGCAGTGATTTAAGCATGCTAGTCTTCACTTGACTACTAGCACCCCTGAGCACATGTTTCTTTCACCTGTAGAAAAACTCAATAGATCTATTTTTGAAATCAAACAATATCCTTCCCAAGGTGTTTAGACACTGAACACCTAGCACTATATCAACATTGCCCAAAGGCAAGAGTAGGAAGTCTGATGAGAAAGTGGTTCCCCGCAACAACCACTACAAATTTTTACAAACTAATCTAGTCTGAACCCTTCTACCATCAACCACACTAATAGATTGCTCATTAATAGTACTGGCTTTACAACCCAACTCTGCAGCAACTTCTTCATCAATGAAGTCGTGAGTACTACCCGTGCCAATCAAAACTTGTAGAGGCCTCCTTTCATGATAACCTGTCGCTTTAATAGTTTGATAACTTGTCACTCCTGTGAATGTTGTAAGGAAACGGCCATAAATTCATCTGTTTCTAGTGTTAACTCCTGCATCTGTGTATCCTCAGGCCTATCCAATGAGTCATCTTCCAACACCTCTGCCAGTTACAACTGTTTCTTGGTCCTACAGTTATGTCCTAAGACAGACTTCTCATCACAAAAGAAACAAAGCCTTTTAGCCCTTTTTTCATTCATTTAAGCAGTGGTTAGCCTTCTACTGGAAGAATTACCAGTGGTTCTGGTAGGATTAGAAGGAGTGGAGTCAAAAGGTTTCTTGAAGTTAGCATTATGGGTGGTGGAGCTTGGAATGGAGGGTTTGTGATAGGGCAAAAGCTTGTTATGAGTAGGAGTGGGAAGTAGAGGAATACTAGATTTTGGAACAGGTTTTAGACCCCAAGATTTAGCTTGAGCCTCAAACACCTCCTCCTGCAATCAGGCAATTTTACAGGTTTAGGATAAGGTTTTTGGGGCTTGAATTCATATTGCCTTATTCAATTCAGGCTTAAGATCCCCAAGGTAACAACTTATAGCATTTTCATTGGAAAGATTAAGACCAGTCATCAACCTGTCAAATTCTGCTTAATATTCCTTAAAACTACCTGTTTGATGCAGGTTTTTTAATGCTTTCATAGGATCTTTAAAATCCTCACCAAATCGTTCGTTTAGGGCTAAGACGTATTCAGTCCAGCTAGGATCCATAAAGGATACTCTCGATTTAAGATAAGATTTATCCCATGCTATGGCATCTCCTTCAAGGTGTATAGCAACCACCTTAACCCTTTGATTAAAGGGAACTTCATCCATTGAAAAAAAACTGATCGACCTTGTATAACCAACTACGCAAATCTAATCCAGAAAATCAAGGAAATTCAAGTCGAGAGTAACGAATGAATGAATTACCTCCGCTACATGCAGTTCCATTCCCCTGTTCTCTGGGTCGGGTATCACGCAAACACTCCATTGAACCTTCCCTCGCATTCATGGATTCGACTCTTCCAGGTTTCTTTTCTCTTGCTTTATCAGCCATAAACCCAATAGCTTTCCTGATCTCAACCAATTCTTTGTCAATTCGAGAATTGCGATAATGGTTGCTAGCCATTCCTTCCATCAGTTTCTGCAACTGATCTTGAATCTGCGAAAACTTATCATCCATATATTCGACTTGTAGATCATTACTTTTGCTTTTCGTCATTGTTGAGCCAAGGATTACTGGCTCTGATACCAATTGCTGCACGAATTAAGAAATGAAGCTCAATGAAGCAATTATGGCTGCTCAAGGATATGAATCCGAGAATTCAGCTCAAATGAAGAGAATAAGAGAGAATAAGAAGAGAATAGAAGAAGAAGTTTGTACTATTATCAATGAATCGGTATCATTCAAGAAGTAGTACTTATAGTCACATTAGGAATAACCGCTACTAACTAACTAACTAATAAATGGAAGTTGTTACAGTAATAACAGACTCAATGGAACAGTAACAATGAACAGTAAAAATAGATTAGCTAACTAAATCATTTCTAAATCAGCTCCTTTTGATCTTCTTCTGCTATCCTTGATTACTTATGTCAACCTTGAAGTGCTTGTGTCACTAATTTTAATACAATAGGGGTCCATTAGTGCAAGACAACTGAACATCATGATTGATGAGTGGGTAGGTAGTGTGGTTCGGCCTTTCTCCAGATCACACACATAGCGAAAATTTTAGTGCACTGGACTGCCATTTGTAGTCTTTCTAAAACAATTCTGGCAGACACAATTCGTTGAATTTAATTCAAAGGTACCCCTTGTTTTTCTTTTTACCGGTAGCATAGTCACAGCTCCTGTAGCAAGCATCTTAGTATACTAGCTATGAGTTAAAGGAAGTTAACTATCCTTTTCAATTGTACGTATTCTCTTTTACATTAAAAAAGAAGAAGCTAAATTCTCTGCATTAAGGGACAAATATTTTCCTTTTTACCTTCAAAGTATATTTGATTTTTCTCCTTACATCAAATGGACCATAATCTTAACTAAAAGAGAAGGCATAATACATAAGCATGCACTTTAACTTGGCCCAACTGGCATTTATGCCCTCCAACTTGGGGTGTGCACAAGTAGGTACTTAAACTTGTATAAAGTCGAAAAAGTAGACATGCATCCTACGTGACTTCTACATGGCAATCTCACGCGAATTACCACATAACTCCCTAGCTAATTGAAGAAGAGTTATGAAACTCTTCATAAAGGTGGGAGTTATATGTTACTTTTTTCCACTATAAAAGGAAGACTTTGAGGTCATTCCAAAAACCACAAGATGGAAAGGAAGACATCATTCTACACACCACACAAAAATATATTTGATAAAGAGCTTTCTTAGATAAAGAGTGTAGTTGTTGTGGACAATATACAAGACTCCATAGTGATCTTGTAAGAAATCGCTAAGGCAATTGGTGGTGATAACACACATCGATCTAAGAGTTGAAGGTATGTATTATTCCGCATATACCGCCAAGTTTAAATCCTTCAGGTAGTATTCATTCATTGAATTTACAGACTAAAGATTTATCATTTCTGTGGGATTAAACCCAGAGATGTTTAAGTCATACTACAAAATTTCTTTTATACACTTCACAATCGTTTTCTACAAAAATTTTGTAAACAAAATCTCTCTTTTCTGCAAATTATTTTTTATTTTTCGAACAACGAAATCCATAACATAAAAAAGGGAAATGCTTGGATCCCATGATGCGGACCTTGGAAAGTCTTCTAGGCATAGAGTGAACACAAGGATCACCCGAAAATAGATCATCTCGTGGCTGTTGAATCTCTCTCCGATTAATCAATGTGTGATATTCCGGATTTAGAACGAGCATTATATAAATCCTTTTTTTGATAATGGACGATTTAGGGCCAACTCGCTTGCACCTCGATTATCTCACCGAGTATTCCATCGGACACTTGCTACCTCCCATCAACACGAGTTGATGAGAAGAATAACTTTCACTTCACTCTTCCAATTGTTCCTCTTGGTTTTTCACCTTTCTCATAGTTTTTAGTGTGTTTTTGTTTTTGTTTTGTGGGGGTTGGCGGGATGCTTTTATTTTCTAAGGCCGAACAAGAGACAAACAAGTAGTATGAAATGTATCTATCTTGGCAACCCAAAGAGAAAAAAAATGCACAGACGGAATTGATTAAGTAGACAACATAGAAATCGTTGTTATATGAATAGGAGAGTACTATAGTCAAGAAAGTAATAAAAAGGAAAAAAGAAATGAGGAAAAGATACACAAGACATAACATTCACATTTACACTGTAGAAAGCAGGCAAACATTCATATATAGAGTACTACAAGCAGAGGTATTAAGCATAGACAAGAGAAGTATTTTAGAACTTCTGGAAATTGAGCAAGTAGAATGTGATTAGCAAACCTCAAGGAGATTGCGGCCAATCATATCCGGAGTCCACAGTGTTTAAGTCATCATAAAACCACATTTCGACATCCTCAATGTCTCGATCATCCTCCCAATACACGTCGGACATTTCATCAAAGTCGTCATCATCGTCCACGTCACCAGCCACAAAATCCCACCGTACATAGCCAGATGAACTTGAATAGTCAGAGCAATTGTCCGAGCCATTTCTATCATAGCGATCTACGACAATCGGACCAACCACCTTTAGCTGATGGAATTTCTTCACGAAATTTTCATCGAGGTTCACATTCCAACAACCTCTTACATCCAGTAGCTCAAGACGTCTGCAGTTTTTAAGGACCTCAATTATGCTTGTTGTACCAACCAGCATGTAGGCAATCTCGAGTTGCTTGAGATTTGGCATTGTATTGGCTATTGCCAGGGCTTCATCATCTTGAGATAGCTTGCCAATAACCTCAAGGGGGTGCATTGTTCGACGCAAACCAGCGAGACATTTGCAGTGCTTCCCTATAGCTTCAAGGGCTCTGGCTCCTATTTTAATGCAGTAGCTTACATCCAAAAATGTAACGTTCGAGAACATTCCCGCAGCTTGTTCCACAACGGAATCGCCTATTTCACTTTTTGGCAACCGCAATATCTGCAGAGATTTGGCACTTGCAAGCAAAACAAAGAAGGGATAAGACAAGCAGTATACCAATTTATTGACAACAGCAAGCGCACGTCATGCAAATGGATAAGAACCATTTTGAACTGTTGTCTGCGATTAACGAAAGCAATGATAACGAAAAGAAAGAACACACAATTTTACATGTGAAACCCTCAAGGGGAAGAAACCCAAGACCAGTCACCAACTCATGACTTATTATTTCTCAATGGAAGATGTTACTAATACACCAAGTAAGCCATGTTTATATAGACTACGAAAAACCCTAATCTAGACTGTTTATGATGTGCTCCAAGCAATTTTTCCAAGTAACCTACTGACTGTTTAGGTCTGCCCCTTGCAACCCCCGCAGTCAGGCCCATAAACATAACATGAATCTCTATACTAACTCGTTTTAACTTGAAGTATAGCATCTTAAATTATGTGCAACTTATGATGTATAGACGATTGCAGTAGCTGAGAGATGTTAAACAATATCAAGACTGATAATGTACTAACTTGTTTGCAATGAATGAGAAGCTTGATTCGCAGGAGAGACCAGAAACACAAAGTTTACGCAGAGGACCACAGCTTCTTGTAATAAGCAATTGAAGCATCCGATCAAGGTTATCAGGGCATCGATTTTTGCTCCATTCCTCAATGTCAATCTCTTGCCAACAATAAGGACCCCTTGCCGCTTTTCCCCATGACTTGCACACCCTTGGGACTATAGTTAATACCTCTTGTAGTGAAAGGTTTCTAAATATTAGCCCAAGTGCATCAGGAATCAATTCATCCCACCGGCGAAACTCAAAACTCTCCGCCATCTTAACTCTTGATTTGCTGCCAAAATTATGACTAGATATATTCAGGACAAGATTCCATTTCCCAACAACATACCCAATGTAATACCAAAAGTGGCGGCTAGGGAAGGCAGCGTGTATACAGACCTTACCCCTACCTTGGGAGGTAGAGAGGTTGTTTCCGATAGACCCTCAGCCAAGGAAAAGCATATCAAAGTAAATCGAAAAAAGAAAATTTTCTTTTATCACAATAAACCTATTTTATCTCGAAACATCATTGATTGAATGCTTGAAAGAGGCACAAAGCTCAGAAGTTTGGGTAATCATCAGCTATAATTTGGAGTCACTATAGCATGATAGAAATTTTCAACACATTATAAACAAGATCCAGAAGAAGTGAAAAATGTAAGCAATTGACTAGTGAAATCACAAACATAAATCAACTCAGTCTTGGAAATATTTAGAGGATGAACAAAGCACAAGACTATAAAAAGAGAAAAAATTCCAAAACTATATAAGAGAAAAACAAGATTTCTCAAAACACATCAATTGGTAACCATAAAAGGCAAAAAAACACAATCTTTACACAAGAAATTAAATGTTAAGGAAGATAAAGAACCAACTTTTAACCATCCATATTGCCTCAGCAAAAGACTAATGCAATGAGATTTCAATTAGCTACACAAATTACCATTTCCCAGTTTAGTGTTAAATGATCAAATCAGCCAACACCCTCTTGAGAAGAATGCTTAACAACAAACAAACAACAACATACACAGTATAGTCCCACAAATGGGGTCCGGAGAGGGTAGAGTGTAAACAGATCTTAGCTCTACCTCAGAGGTAAGAGAGGTTGTTTCCAAAAGACCCTAAGGCTCATTAAAATCAGTCCAACACAGTTCCGAAAAAAAAGTAACGGAAGTACAAGGAGCAAAAAACAGTAACAAAAATAGCAGATAGTAACATAACAGAAACTACGTCAAAACAATACAATAATGGAGGTACAAGAAACAATAGAACCGAAACTACATCAAAACAATACAATTGAGAAAAATGCTTCAATCAAAAAATAATTACCTGGAAATATCAAGAATAGCAAATGAATTCTGGGAATTTCTGTTGCAAATTAGTTACCATAAAAAACAAAAAGACACAATATTTACACACGAAATAAAATGAAGATAAAGGACAAACGTTTAACCATCCATATTGCCACAGTAAAACACCAAAGCAATGAGATTCAATTAGCTACAGAAATTACCATTTCCCATAATACCCTGTTGAAAAAAATGCTTAAATCAAGAAATAATCAGCTGGAAATAGCAAAAAGAAAAAGAAAAAAAAAAGAGAGGAGACTTTTACACCATTAGAATATGAAAAATACTCATTCCATGTAAGTAAATAGAGGTAAGTCTAGAACCACAATAATTGTGTTACTAAACAGCAATTTTCATGCACACAAAGAATAAAAGGGTGTCAGTAAAGAAGAGACAAAATGTACAAAAAATATTATTTACCTAAGAATTAGTAGTGTTGGATTTGTGAAGGGGCAGGAGGGAGAATGTGAGTTTTTTCAGTTAAAAGGGGATGACGTTTGTAGTAGGAAGAAGTTGAAGAAAGAAACAAGATTTGATAATAGTGGGGGGAGGGAACACGTGGAAGTGAAAAGTTGAATAATTTTTATTTTATTTTTTTGATAATGTGGTGTTCTGGTCGGCTCGCGCGCACCTCGACTAGTTCCATGGGATACCTGTTATCTCCCACCAGCAACAGGTACGAGGTAACTCTGTTCAAGGCTAGAACAAATGGAAAGAAATCAGCTAATGTTTGGAAAAAAAAATTGAATAAATATCTCAGAAAGAAATGTAATGTACTGCCTCGATTTATTTTTACTTGTCACATTTTGACTTGGCACACCCATTAAGAATAACAATTATTAATTTGGTTATTTACCATACTATCTTTATTAATTGATGTTTAGTATTATATCTTGAAAATAGTTTGAAGAATAAGCAATTAATACCAAAGAAAAAACAGAAAAATAAATTTTGTCTTCTCTTAATTTGTCAAAAATAATAAATAAAAATAAAAATCTATTTTTAAAATTAGTAACAAATAAAAATGAATAAAGGGAGTAATGGTAAAATGTGGATGGTATTGGGAATTTGGAATGGAATTGTATGTTTCTGAAAACAGTGGTATGGGGTAGATAATGTGCTGCTGCTACTACTGATGCGAGTGGGCATGGTAGATTGACAATTTTGGGACTCGTTTGGCCACAAGAATATTTCAATTCTTTTTTTGAAATTTAATTTTAATTTTATTTAAAAGTTAGTATTTGATCATAAAAATTTTAAATATAATTTAAAATTGTCTTACCGCGAATTCTTATATCATTTTCTTGATATTGTATTATATTATTGAAGGAGAGTTTAAAATGAGTAATGTTAATTAATTCATTATTCATAGAAACCATTTGATGACTTATCGGCGGCCTTGCTTGAGGAATAGCTTCACAAAAATGGAGACGGAATAGGGATAAAGTCTGATCGTGATTTTGAATTGAGTAGAAAAGGGATATATGAAATTGGTTAGTGTAATTCTTTTTATACTACCCATGTATTAAATCTTTTCTCTTTGATTCTTGATTGTGAAAGTAAGCTTTGTAACTGTATGGATAATGAAATAATCAACATGGATTGTGATGAGATGGATCGGAATTTCTTCTCTTTTAATTAGAGGACTTTGATTTGAGTTTCTGAAATTTTAAAAAAATCTATTGAAAGTACTACTTCTAAATATAAATCCTATAATACGTGAATTTAAATTTAATTAATATGAATATCAGACATTGATTAAAAACATTTTATGGAGAGTACTTGTGATTTGTGAATTGTGTCTTGAAGTCTCTTGTAAATAAAGCTGCACGCATTTATGATTCTTTTTACCTTTCTCATAGGCTTGCCTATCCAAGACTAACATTATTAATGCTCCTTCTGCATGCACAGATAGTTTAATGTTGCTACCTAATACTCCCTCCATTTCATATTAGTTAACTTTTTTAAAAAAAAATATTTGTTTCAATTTAGTTATTTAATTTCTAAAATCAGGAGTATTTTATATATATATTTCTCATTTTATCCTTGATAGAAATACTAAATACATCCACAATTTTCAAATTTATTGAATGGTGCATAAATGATCGCAATTCTCAAAACCAATATTAAATGATTATTACTAGTTTCAATTATAAATACTCAATGTTCTAGACGTAATGCATGGGATGGAGTAATATGTACTAAATTTCAATGTTTAATCATTGCATTGATTACTGGACTTTAAAAGACATATAACGTAAATATATAAAATACATCTCTATTTATTGATTTCTTAATGGGTGTGTCAAGTTCATAGGGGCCAACTAATACGAAACGGTGGGAGTATGTTCAAACATCTTATAACTGCTACTATTGTTTTGTTTAACTATATCTATGACTTGAAGGGGAGCCTTAGAGTAACTTGTAAAGTTGTTGTCATGTGACTAGGAGGTCGCGGGTTCAAGCCTTGAAAACAGCCTCTGGCAGAAATGCAAGGTAAGGTTGCTTACAATACACTCTTATGGCGGAGCCCTTCTCGGGACATCGTATATAGCGATAACTTTAATACATCGGGCTGCCCTTTTAACCATATCTATGACTAGGGTGGATAGGAGACATCGATAATTGAATTATCAAATTGAATCGAAATTTATCAAACTAGAATTTACCGAATGGAAGTTTGATAATTATTGTATAGGGCTGAACTTTGAAAGTTCGATATTTGATACTACAACAATATATATATTTAGTGTATTCTCACAAAGTGGGGTCTGGACAAAGTTCTGTATTTGATATTTACTTTTAATTATAAGTTATCAAATTATCAAATTGAATTCTAAAATATTGAACCGAATATCGAATGTCCACCTGTAGTAAATTATTTATCATATATATACATATATTAGGGTAACATTAACGAGTGATTTTGGATGTCTTGATTGATCCATGCCGATAAATTTATTATGTTAGGACTTCAGACTTGAGATGTAACATTTTTATGTGATTTATATATCTAAAAGCTAACTACTAATATGGTTACGGTAGGATGGTTGAAACCTCTTCACCTTTTATCAAAGATTTCGAGGTTGAATCTTTGAAAATAGAAAAAAAAATAAAAAAAAATTGAGAGCGTAACTCCAAAAAAAATAAGTCGTGTAATGCAAGTTCAAATATAATCGAATCCAATATCAATATCGAATATCGAGTTAAATTTAAAAAAATATATATATATATATTAGGCAAAGAGAGTACTATTTTTTCCTGTCATGTTTAGTAAGTTTCGTATTAGGCAAAGAGAGTACTATTTTTTCCTGTCATGTTTAGTAAGTTTCGTGTTGCTTTACTCTTTGTCTGAATCAGAGGAATCTGCAGCCCCTTGACAGTTTCCTAATCTTGGATGGTTCTGTTGCAACAATGAAAAGGTTCTCCAAATATCTTTCTATCCAATCAAATCAAAGTTTATTAAAAGTATTTTAAGTTATATTTATATGTATTAGTATAATAATTACGTCTCGATTACAAGCAAATTGGAGTCAATTATAGAAATCAACACGGTTTATTAGAAGAAGAAAAATCATCTATAATTATGTTAATCCACTTAAACTATCACACTACAAACAAATATAAATTAGCAATAAATTTCGTCGCTAATCTATCACTATTTTGCTCGTAGCTAACAAATTTTTTAATAATCTATTTCTAAATAGAATTAGCAAACAAATTTGTCTATCGCTAATTATGTTTCTTTAGAAGTGTCGCATGCTAATATGATATACAAAATAATAATAGAATCACTAAAAGTTTTATTTATTTATTTGTTATATTGGTGTATAAAGGTTAAACAACTAAATGTTAGAAAAGCAAAGGACGTAAATTAAAAGGGATAGCATGACCAAAATATATTTTCAACTAATAGGTATTGTATATCTAGATCTTATTAATTCTTCCATTGGGCTCTATCATTCACTAACTCTAAATCTACATGGATCCCAAGGGATTGTAATTAGGTCCTTCGAGATAATTCACTTTCAATTAAGTTTAGATTTACCTCGTCCCCTTTTAACATATTCATATAGTTTCATATCTACAAACCGATATATTTGACGGTCGATACAGGACATGACCATACCATCTCAAGCGACCTTCTTTTATTTATCCTCAATGTGTATTACCTGAATCTTTTTGTCAAGTCATGTTCGACCTTATATCTTAGAATCCATTTCTCTATCACACTCATCTTGTAATTGTATTGGACTTAATATTTAGTGACCAACATTCACTACTCTCATATAACATTATAATTGGTTTTTATAATTGTTCCAGTAAACATGCCTTTCACTTTGGCAACATCCTTCTATCACATTAAGTTCTATGTATTAGTTTATCAAAAATATTATATAATTTAATCACTTATATAGCAATTACACATAAATCTCTATAACAAGCACTAGTTAGATCCCTCATATTTTTCCTATTTCTAAATGCAATGGTGGATGCAGCAATTTTATGGGAAAATAAAAAAGTAAAAACAACATAAATCTCAACTCTTTTTGAGCTAATTACTTCCTATTCCAACTCTTTTCAATATTGCTAAAAATCTCTGATTTAGTCCACACGGATACATCACATTCTTCCGGATGCATCACTTAATTTTACATGGATACATCACATTCTTCTGTGTTGTATCCGAGCTTCTAAGTAAAATCAAGAATTTATGTAATTATTTTTAAAAAATAAAATTTTAAATAATTATGGTAAGTTAAGTAGTGATATGATGTAATTTTTTCAATAAAAAACTACTATAAAAGTGAGGATGGAATTCTGGGCTTAATGGCCCAACAAATTCTTAGCTCAGTCCACTTAGTTAGTGTTGGCTTGACTTATAGTTATAGGTCAGTGTTTGATTAAGCCATCATATGGGCCTTAGTAAAAACTAAAGGGGAAATTTCAGGAATTGCAAACTTGACTCTATAATTAAATTTTTCATAGCAATATTTTGTTAATTATATTCCATAGCAACTCACTTATCTCTCTAATTTTATCCTTGATTTACTCTTTTTCTCTCTCTTCATCTTTCTTTTTTTTTTTTTTTTTTTATATTTTCTTTTTTTCTCTTTCTCTCTCTACTATCTCCCTCCTCTCTTTCGTCTTTTTGTCTTTTTTTTTTTTAATTTTGTTTTTATATTTTATATTTTTCATTTTCTCTCTTTCTCAATTTTTGGTTGTATTTTATATTTTATATTTTTTTGTATTTAATAAATTTATCATTTGTTTGAATAGTTTAGTTGTAAATATGTATAATTTATCATTTATATTTGTATACAAACAAGTATATTTTGAATAGTTTAGTTGTAAATATGTATAATTTATCATTTATATTTGTATACAAACAAGTATATTTTGAATAGTTTAGTTGTAAATATGTATAATTTATCATTTGTATTTGTATACAAACAAGTACATTCAATAATAATAATTGTTTTTCAATTATTTACAAATACAAATGATGCAATCAACTACAAATACAATTACAAACAAATGAAATAAATTATATTACAATACAATATGCAGTTAACTACAAATACAAATATAAAATATTTTAAAAAAAATATAAGTGCATCAATGAGAACAAAATACAAATACAAACAAATGAAACTATAAAATACAAATATGGACTACAACGAGTTTCGAACAATACAAATATGCAATCACCTATAAAATATAAATATAATTATGTCAACTAATACAAAATACAACTATAAAAAAATTTTAATTTTGTTGATATACAAATATTAATTTGTATCAATAAATACAATCTGTATCAAGTCATAACTCAATTTCGTCACCATCGTCGGAATTCGCCATAGATGGCACAACATCTAAACTCAATTTCGATGAGATCTGGTCATGCAAATTTAGGGCTTTTTGTATGGTTGAATTCGTTTCGTTGTGCCGCTTGAGATGGCATTGGTCTTGGTCGGAGAAAGAATATTTTGGGAAATTTTGATCCACCTGCACTTACTCTTCGTATTCCATTTTGTATGCAAACACAATTAGAGTAACTGTTTTTGGGATTTCGAAGAGAAATTTTGATAAACTGAGAAGAGGGAAAATGCATGTATCGAAATACTGAGAAGAGAAAAGACTTTATCCATAATCTGTTCGTCGAAAACCTAGCAGAGACAACGATGGAAGACGCCAGCAGTGATGGATGAGGGAGAATGATTTGTGGAGTGTGTGATTGTGTATGGGGGAGATGGGTCAATTAATTGTTGAGAGGAAGAAAGATCCAAAATGGAGGAGGTTAATGGTGTCGTGTGTTGACAGTGATGGTCTAGAAAAATGGAATTGTGGTGTGAATTGGAGTGTTTCTAGTGTTAACAGAAGAGATGTATTATTTCAGGATTATATTAGGGAGAAAATATTACTATTTTTGCTATGATTTATAAAAAAAATTTAAGTGTTGTTATTAGTAATAATTAGGGGCTTAAGTTTCTTATGGCCTGTAATTTATCCAATGGAGCTGGTTGTGATAAATTTATGAAAAAACTTCCTGACATAATAAATCTAAGCCCTTAATTATCTCTCATAACAACAGTTTAAAAAAATTATTCCACACAATAATTATAGCATTATTTTAGTGGGACCTAACTATTACACTCAAATACAACCGAAACACTTATTACTCCCCTATTTTTACGATTCATTTTTTATTTTTGAAAATTTTTACTTTACCATTTCCTTATTCAACTCATTCTCTCTCTTAATTTTCCAATTTTTTCTCCAGTAATCACAAGACTCATATTTTACACGATTTCAGTTTTTTTTGTCTCTGAATTTGAGTTCTAGATAAGTAATTTGGGACCCGTCAATGGTGAAGTTGGATAAAGAATTAACTGTAACAACGATGAATTTTGAAGGCAAGTGATTCGAAATTGAAAAAGAAATTGAACTGCTGATATGAATTTAAAAAAAGATTTGAACTTGAGTAGTCGTTTTCTATGTATTTTTTTTTATATTCATTGGTACAATTGAATTCGTATACGAATTGTATTTTATATTCGTTGATACAAATACAACTCGTTGATATTTGTTTTTATATTTTGTATACTCATGTTTTATACAATTGTAGTTTTGTTTTTCATTTGTATTAAATGTATTTTGAGTTCTATACAAAGCAACACGCCACTATGCAATGTGTGTGGATATATATATATATATTATCCATATGTATCTGTAATTCAATTATATCATTTTTTTTTGTATAGTGTATTCGTGATGAAATATCCATATGTATTTAACAGTTATGACTTGTATTTTTATTATACATATACAAATTTTGAGTTAATTCCACTTTGATTTCTCCAAAAAGTATTTTGACTTTACAATTTGAAAGATGAAATTGGACTTTCTAATCGCAAATACTGTAGTTTGATTACGATTTTTTGAATTTTTTAATCAATGTCTTTCTTTGGTTTGAGTATCCTTTATCGCAACTTCATATTTGGTAACATAATCTTCAATTAATGCCACAAGTGTGATTTTAGCAACAGTAAAAGATATTTTCCTTTTCTAACTGAAAAGTTAAGCTATAATCTCTCCTTATGACCCGATTTGTATTTGTATTTATAACTTAAATAGCGCGACAAATACATTTCAAAACTGACTTTGTTGTCGTAATAATTGCTATCTGACGTAACTATTAAAATGTTGCTTGGGACTCTTTATTTATGGTCTTGAGTTTGCTATTTATGAAATTTTTAGAAACTCTTATAAGTAGCGAGAGTACTTTGGTTTGATGAGGATAACTAAGCTGACACGTCGGAGTTGGCTGTTGGCACAATAGGGTGGTGCCTTTCCGCACCGCATGCGAACGCACAGTAGTGTTCGTGGTAATGCTTCAGAATTCCAATGTACTGCGTCCAAGATCAGGACGAGCGTAACGGCCGACAGACCATTGTCGTCCCATTATTGAATGAGCCGGAGCGCAATCATCTATTTTTTGTGTGTGATAAAAATTAGCGATTTTTTTTTCAAAACATAACAGCATCTTTCTTTTTAAACTGTAGCATATACATTGTAATTTATATATAGTGATGCATTGCATACAATATCAATGTATACACATTAAGGGGTCGTTTGGTAGGGTGTATAAGGATAGTGCAAAATATGATGTATTAATAATGCTAGAATTAGTTATGCTTGCATTAGTTACGCTGAGTTATTTCTTATGCAGAGTTTGGTTTAGTGTGTTAAAAATAACTTGCATTACATATTTCTAAAAAAAAATTATTTACAAAAATACCTCCATAAATATAATAGAAATGATGTGGAAAAGGTTTTTAAGGGCTATTGTGTCTTTACCCATGCTAATGCATGCATTAACGTCCATGGCATTGCTAATACCATCGTTTCTCATTTATTAGTTATGCATAGCATAATACACAATAGAGTGTATAACTAATGCAGCATTAGTTATACATAGGCTGAAAAAGTGTATCAAACAAGATATTAGTAATACAGAGAGTTAATATATGCATTATTTTCTCTAATACATCCTACCAAACAAAATATACACAATATGCACGCACATATAAAAATTATGTCTTCAATTTAGAAACACATGTATCAGTGTATATCTGTAAGAAATTTACCACTACAAAATGTTGCTTATCCTATTGAACTTTTTTTTTTTCGGTGTGTGTGTGAGCAGTGGCGGAGCCAGAATTTTTACTAAGGGGGTTCAAAATCGAAATAAGTAAGCACATGAACTAGCCGAAAGGGGGTTCAACATCAATTATATATACATAAAATATAACTTTAACAATGTATAAATAGTATAATTTTTCATCGAAGGGGTTCGGATAAACCCCTAGCCATAAGGTGGCTCCGCCACTGTGTGTGAGAGAGAGAGAGTGTGTGTGTGTGTGTGTGAGAGAGAGAGAGTGTGTGTGTGTTTTGCATGCGTCACTCTGTTTTGTGTGTGTTGGCAGAGAGTAAAAAAGAGAATATCTGTGTGAAAGGTGTTTTGATTGACTGATGATAATAGTAATAGTAATAGGAAGAGAATCACAACGACAGCAACAAAAAGTTGGAATGTTAAGGCCAGTTTGGATTGACTTATTTTAGGTGCTTTTAAGCTAAAAATAATTTTTAAGTATTTTTGAAGTATTTGGATAAATTTAAAAGTGCTTATAAACATTTGATTTTTAGCTAAAATGCTTAAAATAAGTCAAAAGTCATAAGTTAGGAATCCTAACTTATGACTTTTGACTTAAAGTGCTAAAAAATAAGTCAAAAGCCCATCCAAACGGGCACTAAATATCTCAACTTTCACGTCATTGCTTTTTATGCATTGCTACGCTTTTAATTTGCTTACATAGCCTTAGTTTTTACTAAAAGAAGTAACCAAAAAAAAGGATGGTAAGAAAAGGTATAATACTATTAAAAGACTATTCCATGTAGGTAAAAGAACAGTATATTGAGAGAAACATATACTTGTTCGAGGTCGGGTCAGGTTGGGCCAGATCGGTTCGGTTTATTTTAAGTTTTGAATAGTTAATTCCACGTGGACGGAGGAAAAAAGAAAAAGAAAAAGTTCATGTAGACTAAAAAGGACACTTTATCTACTTTTGAAGTGATATTGGTAAAGAAGAGTGACATTTTGCTACACACTTGTTGTTCTAGTGGTTGAACACCTCCACTATTAATTGGTAGGTTGAGAGTTCGAGGGAGTTGTGGTTGAGCACCTCCACTATTTTTGATACATGAACGTTTTTAGTCACTCTCTAAGACTAAGGGGTCGTTTGGTAGAATGCATTAGAAAAAATAATGCATGTATTAGATCTGTGTATTACTAATATATTGTTTGATACACTTTTTCAACCTATGTAAATTCTATTGTGTATTATGTTATGCATAATTAATACATGAGAAACCCTTGGTATTAGCAATGCAAGGGACTTTAACGCATGCATTAGTATGGGTAAGGACGCAATAGCCCCTCAAAAACTTTTTCACATTATTTTCATTATATTTGTGGAGGGTATTTTTGTAAATAACTTTTTAATTTAAAAATATGCAATGCAAGTTATTTTTAACACACCAAATCAAATATTGCATAAGGAATAATCTCAGCATAACTAATGCAATCATAACTAATACTAGCATTATTAATGCAAGCATTACTAATACATGATATTTTGCGTTATTTTTATACACCCTACCAAATGAACCCTAAGAGATAAGGCATAATCTCAGCATAACTAATGCAATCATAACTAATACTAGCATTACTAATGCAAGCATTACTAATACATGATATTTTGCGTTATTTTTATACACCCTACCAAATGAACCCTAAGAGATAAGGCATAACACCCCACCCCACCCCCACCCCCTTTTATTTACTAGTGTAGTGTATGTGCACGTGTGTGTCACACCAACAAAAAAATTATATATAAAAAGAGCAAATAAATAGCATTTACAATATTCATGTAGATCAAAACAAATAAATGTTGTTTAATGCAATAATTAAATATATTATGAACTTACAAAGATGACAAAATCAATTAAATACAATTCTTCATTCTAATAATAATATTTTTCTAAGGATTAGATGATGCAACATGTAGCTTTTTAAATTATTGGAAAACTCAATTTATCGTACATAAAAGAAATTAAATTATACTCCCTCTGTTCGCTTTTATTTGTTACTATATTTTCTAATTTGATTTCTATTTTTACTTGTCATTTTTGACAAATCAAGAAAAGACAAAAAAAAAATCATGTTTTACCCTCAGCATTAATTACTTCTTCTTCAAATCATTTTCTAATACATATTACTAAACATTATTTAATAGTGGCAATATTGTAATCTCACTCTATTAATCATTATTTTCTTTATAGGTATGTCATATCATATCAAAAAGTGACAAGTAAAAGCGAACGGAGGGAGTATATATACATTAAGCAATAAAACAAACCTGAAAAAAAAGAAAAGCATGAGCACCATGTCAATGCAAACTGTCAAGAATTGAAGACCAACAATGTGCCATTTCGAAACTGCCTAGATTATGTTGGGTTTTGGTGAAAGATGAATGGAAAATGGTGGAACAAAATGGGAACAAAGGGAGGTGAATAGTCACTTTGTAGAAGAAAAAATAGTTTCTCCCTCATTGGTAGGAGAAAGAAATCATTTGTCCGTTATATTAAGAAGTACTCCTTTGAAGGGATAGTGAGCCAAGAAGAAACCAAGCCTCGCGCCGTCGTCGTCACTCGCTCGGCTCGGCTTTGGCTTCCGAAAATGATCGATCGAGAGACTATCTTTTTGGACAAATTTTTTTAAATCCAGAAAAAATTTCGTCTGAAATTTTCCTCCAAATGCAATGTTCCAACAAAATGTTTGTTCAAGAAACAGTGCATCGTTTCAGAACAATGCAACCATTCTAGAAACATGCAACGTTCCAAAAACGATGCATCAGTTCCAGAACAAATGCAATGTTTCAGAAACAGTGCTTCGAAACAGTGCAACTTTTTGAAGCAGTGCATCCTTTCGAAACAGTGCGTAGTTGGCTATAAATACCTGTGTTTTCCTTCATCAGGTATTCAGAATTTTTTTTTACAAGCAAAACGAAATTCTGTAAACTCTCTTCTTCTACAACATAAAACAATCAGTGTGTGTGACTACTCCTTTCTTGAGTTCGACGAAGTTCTACAATTTTCATTGCCGATATTGTAGAATAGTGTTCTATTTTATCCTGGGAAGAATTAATCCATACCTCGGGGAATAGTGAGGGGATTAGATTCTTTAAGGAGACACAGTATAACTGTGGACTTAGAACAAACAAAACTGTGTGCTTAGTGTGTCAACATTCTGCAGAAAATTCAGAAAACAACAAGCTTAAAGAATCTAACCGAAATGGCAGAACCTGTTGATACTGTAATGACTTCTGCTTCTGTGCAAACAAATACAGCTTCTTCAAACAGTGTTGTTCCTGCACTGACAGCAATTGAAAAACCCGAGAAATTTTTCGGTACTGACTTTAAGAGGTGGCAACAAAAAATGTTGTTCTATTTAACCACTCTCAGTTTGCAGAAATTTATTTCTGACAAAGTTCCAACCTTCCCGGATGACACTCCGGAAAAGGACCGTTTCATAGTAATGGAGGCATGGAATCATTCTGATTTTCTGTGCAAAAATTACATTCTGAATGGGTTGGAAGATAGCTTGTATAATGTCTATAGCATATGCAAAACGTCTAAAGAATTATGGGACGCATTAGACAATAAATACAAGACTGAAGATGCTGGACTGAAGAAATTTGTGGTGGCCAAATTTCTGGAATATAAAATGGTTGACAGTAAAACTGTCATGTCTCAAGTCCAAGAATTGCAAGTAATAATCCATGATTTACTTGCTGAAGGAATGACTGTAAATGAAGCATTTCAAGTGGCAGCTTTTATTTAAAAATTGCCTCCTTTGTGGAAGGATTTTAAGAACTACTTGAAACATAAACGAAAGGAAATGAAGTTGGAGGACTTGATTGTTCGTTTGTGGATTGAAGAAGACAACAAAGCTGTTGAAAAGAAAGCCACTTCAAAGTCTTCAATTTCGGGAGCAAATCATGTTGAAACTCCTCCAAAGAACAAGAAAAGAAAAAAGTCCAATGAAGAGAAAAATGAACCAAGCAAGAAGAGGTTCAAAGGAAATTGCTACAACTGTGGCAAGTATGGTCATATGGCTTCAGAGTGTCGTGCTCCTAAGAAGGACAAGGACAAGAAAAAGAAAGACCAAGCGAACCTGAATGAGGACATAAACTTTTTGTATGCAATGCTGTCCGAGTGCAACTTGGTTGGAAATCCCAAAGAATGGTGGATGGATTCGGGTGCTACCTGACATGTTTGCTCAAATAGGGAGTTGTTCTCTTCCTATACTGTGGCTGGACAAGGCGAGACTATTTGTATGGCAAACTCTGCAACCGCAAAGATAGAAGGAACTGGAAAGATTGGCTTGAAAATGACTTCGGGCAAGATAGTGACGCTTAACAACGTTCTTCATGTTCCTGAAATGCGCAAGAATTTGGTCTCGACTTCACTTCTGGTCAAGAATGGTTTTAAATGTGTATTTGTGTCTGATAAGATTGTACTTAGTAAAAATGATATGTTTATAGGAAAGGGTTACCTCACTGAGGGCCTTTTCAAGCTAAGTGTAATGGTTGTTGATATCAATAAAAGTACTTCTTCTTCTTACTTGCTTGAGTCCAATAATTTGTGGCATGCGCGTTTAGGACATGTTAATTATAAAACATTGCGAAAAATGATTAACTTGGAAATATTGCCTAAGTTTGAAAGTAATAATATGAAGTGTCAAGTATGTGTGGAATCTAAGTATGCTAAGCATCCGTATAAGCCGATTGAAAGGAATTCAAATCCCTTAGACTTAATCCACACAGATATTTGTGACATGAAGTCAACACCATCACGTGGTGGTAAAAGATACTTTATAACTTTCATTGATGATAGCACTCGATAATGCTATGTTTATCTGCTTAATAGCAAAGATGAGGCAATTAATGCATTCAAGTAATACAAGAATGAAGTTAAGACACAACTTGATAAGAAAATCAAAATGATCAGAAGTGATAGGGGCGGCGAATACGAATCTCCTTTTGAAGAAATATGTTTGGAATATGGAATTATTCATCAAACAACTGCCCCATACTCTCCACAATCCAATGAAATTGCGAAAAGAAAGAATAGAACATTAAAGGAGATGATGAATGCCTTGCTGATAAGTTCTGGTTTACCGCAGAACTTGTGGGGGAAAGCTAATTTAACGGCGAATCGAATACTCAATCGAATACCCCATAGCAAAACAAAGTCAATTCCATATGAGAAGTGGAAAGAACGGAAACCCACCTTGAAATATTTCAAAGTGTGGGGGTGTTTGGCAAAAGTCCAAGTTCCTAAACCCAAAAGGGTTAAAATAGGACCGAAAACAATTGACTGTGTATTCATTGGAAATGCAACCAATAGCAAGGCGTATTGATTTCTGGTTCACAAATCAGACAATCCTAACATTCATGTAAATACGGTAATCGAATCAGACAGTAAATACGGTAATCGAATCAGACAATGCTGAATTTTTTAAAAATATTTACCCGTATAAGAATGAATGTGAGTCGTCTAGTGAAAAATCTAAACGACCTCGGGAAGAAGAAAAGGAAAGTACGCCTAATGAAGAAAGTGTAAGGCGCAGCAAACGTCAAAAGACATCAACTTCCTTTGGTCCCGATTTCTTGACATTCTTAGTAGAGAATGAGCCTCAAACGTTTAAGGAAGCTATGTCTTCTTCGGAAGCACAATATTGGAAAGAGGCAATCAATAGTGAAATAGAATCCATATTGAATAATCATACGTGGGAATTAGTTGATCTTCCTTCAGGAAACAAACCATTGGGTTCTAAATGGATCTTCAAAAGGAAAATGAAAGATGATGGCACTATTTATAAATATAAAGCAAGACTAGTTGTCAAGGGGTTCAGACAACGAGAAGGTCTTGATTATTTTGACACATACTCGCCGGTAACAAGAATTACGTCAATTCGAGTATTGATAGCGTTAGCCGCCGTGTATGGTCTTCCAATTCATCAAATGGATGTGAAGACAACCTTCTTAAATGGAGAATTGGAGGAAGAGATCTACATGGATCAACCCGAAGGGTTTGTAGTTCCAGGAAAAGAAAAGAAGGTATGTCGATTGGTTAAGTCACTTTATGGAAAAAAATAAGCGCCCAAACAATGGCATGCGAAATTTGACCAAACAATGTTGGCAAATGGATTTAAGATCAATGAGTGTGAAAAATGTGTTTACATAAAGAACACTCCAAATCACGTTGTCATTGTTTGCTTGTATGTTGATGATATGTTGATAATGAGTAAAGATATTTCCGACATAAATGCTACTAAGCGTATGCTTGCTAGCAAATTTGATATGAAAGACTTAGGAGTTGCAGATCTGATTTTAGGAATTAAAATTCACAGAACTCCTCAAGGTCTAGCTTTGTCTCAGACTCACTATATCAACATGGTATTGGAGAAATTCAAGTATCTGGACTTCAAAGTCGCAAAGACTCCAATTGATGTAAATCTTGCTCTTACAAAGAACAAGGGTCAAAACAAGTCCCAAGTGGACTATGCTCGAGTGTTAGGAAGTTTGATGTACATAATGAATTGTACAAGACCTGATATAGCTTGCGCCATAAGTAAACTGAGTCGGTACACGAGTAATCTCGATCAAACTCATTGAATGGCGATGAAACGAGTGTTGGATTATTTAAAATACACTCAAGAATATGCATTGCACTACAATAAATATCCTGCAGTGGTTGAAGGATATAGTGATGCGAATTGGATCACCGGATCATCTGAAATAAAATTCACAAGTGGATATGTGTTCACCATTGGTGGAGGAGCAGTGTCTTGGAAATCTTCCAAACAGACGTGTATAGCTCGCTCTACAATGGAATTCGAGTTTACAGCTCTGGATAAGGCCGGTGAAGAAGCAGAATGGCTAAGGAATTTTCTATAAGATATTCCTTTATGGCCAAATCCAGTTGCTCCTATATGTATACATTGTGACAGTCAATCGGCAATAGGACGAGCTGGAAATGTTATGTATAATGGAAAGTCTCGTCACATGCGACGAAGACACAATACCGTTAGACAGTTACTCTCTAGTGGAATTATCAAAATTGACTATGTTAAGTCAAAAGATAATGTGTCGGATCCGCTAACAAAAGGCCTAACTAGAGAGGCGGTTGATAAATCATCAAAGGGAATGGGTTTAAGGCCAAGGACAAGTCATCACGGCGGTAACTCTACCTAGCAGACTGGAGATCCCAAGAGCTAGGTTCAAAGAGATCAAACAAAGTCGTGACTGACGGTTCAACATTGTCAAACTAAACTCAACCTATTCTCATGATGTAGACAATGTTCAAAAAGCGAGGATAGAGCTTAAGATGTGAAGCTTTTAATGATTACCTAAGTTTGGCTGGTATGACCAAATAGTTTTGTCTATTGGACTTAACGTTTAGGAATCACCTATGTGAGTGTGAAGTGTAAGCCGCTTCAAGGAGAATATAACGTAAGGCCAATTCTCTACGCACTTATGAACCTAGGACGTGTTCATGGCTGAAACGAACAAACAATGAGAACCAAGAACGGTTAAGGGTTAGTTGTGTGACATACATTGTCTAGGTATACATAAAATCTCGACGGTTCAAAGATATCAAATCTACCGATTGACCGAGGATACCCGATGTATGTTCACTATGGAAAGTTCAAAGGGAAACCTACTTATCCAGATGCAACTGATTCTTATTTGTAGATCACACATGTTTTTTCTAAAATGAAATAGCCATTCCCCATTCATGTGGGGGATTGTTGGGTTTTGGTGAAAGATGAATGGAAAATGGTGGAACAAAATGGGAACAAAGGGAGGTGAATAGTCACTTTATAGAAGGAAAAATAGTTTCTCCCTCATTGGTGGGAGAAAGAAATCATTTGTCCTTTATATTAAGAAGTACTCCTTTGAAGGGATAGTGAGCCAAGAAGAAACCAAGCCTCGCGCCGTCGTCGTCGTCGCTCGCTCGGCTCGGCTTCGGCTTATGCTTATGCTTATGCTTATGCTTCGGCTTCGGCTTCGGCTTTGGAAAATGATCGATCGAGAGATTATCTTTTTGGACAATTTTTTTTTTAATCCAGAAAAATTTTGTCTGAAATTTTCCTCCAAATGCAATGTTCCAACGAAATGTTTTGCAACGTTTGTGACTGTTCAAGAAACAGTGCATCGTTCCAGAACAATGCAACCATTCCAGAAACATGCAACGTTCCAGAAACGATGCATCAGTTCCAGAACAAATGCATTGTTTCAGAAACAGTGCAACTTTTCGAAGCAGTGCATCCTTTCGAAACAGTGCGTAGTTAGCTATAAATACCTGTGTTTTCCTTCATCAGGTATTCAGAATTTTTTTTACAAGCAAAACGAAATTCTGTAAACTCTCTTCTTCTACAACATAAAACAGTCAGTGTGTGTGACTACTCCTTTCTTGAGTTCGACGAAGTTCTACAATTTTCATTGCCGATATTGTAGAATAGTGTTCTATTTTATCCTGTGAAGAATTAATCCATACCTCGGGCAATAGTGATGGGATTAGATTCTTTAAGGAGATACAGTATAACTGTGGACTTAGAACAAACAAAATTGTGTGCTTAGTGTGTCAACATTCTACAGAAAATCCAGAAAACAACAGATTAGTGTACGTGTGTGTCGTATTTTCTGTAGTTTGATTTTCATTTTTACTTGAATAAAAAACAACAGATGTATTTCTAGTTCTCTCTCATGATCATTCAAAAAGATATTGAATTTAACTATCTTTTTGTACTCTCTCATGGTCAAAGATTAATGCCCACATGCAGATATCATATTAAATAGGACAGTGAAGGATATTACTATTAAATACTTCCCCCGTTCGCTTTTATTTGTTATTATTTTTCTAATTTGATTTTCATTTTTACTTGTCATTTTTTATAAATCAAGAAAAGACAATTTATTTATTTTTTTATGTTTTACCCTTAGAATTAATTACTTATTCTCCAAATCATTTTCCAATACTTACTACTAAACATCAATTAATAGGGTAATATGGTAAAATCACTATACCAATTATTGATTTCTTAATGGGTGTGTCATGCCAAAAAATGACAAGTAAAAGCGAACGGAGGGAGTAACTGAGATGGCCTTTAGATTTTAATCTATCTCCATTTAGTTCTTGATGCTTACTACCCAAATGTTAAAGTAGCAATTTTCATATTTGAGTTGCCAGCAGGACTTAGTGACTATATTGCAATGCGTATTTTCCAGTACTAAGGTTATTTAAATGGTATGTTTATGAGCTTAATGTACTGTTTTCCTCATTTCAATTCATTTATCTTACTTTTCGTTTTAGTCTGATTTTTCAGAGTTTGTTACTCTCTCGGATTGCAAGGTTCACATGAATCATCTTCTTTTCTTTTTCTTTTTCTTTTTAAAGGAATCTATGTAATATTACAATTAACTAACTCATACTTGCCCGTTGGCTTACTAAGGGAGAGTAAAAAAATTTCCACCAAAGAACCTCCCACTAACAAGGTTCATTAAGGATTTGGCTTCTCTTCATTTTCCCCAAGTTCTTGCTTGGATTGGAGACACATGTGATAGTTTAAAACTAATAGTTGAGATTTAATTAATTAAAGTAAAGCCTTAACTAGAGTTAGAATAATTAATTACTTCAATTTGTTTACTCCTAAAATATTTTTACAATCTCATAATTCTAAATCTATGTTATATCTTAGCCTTATATCTTTTCTAAATATATTAAAAAAAATTCTTTTTTTCCCTAGAGTAAATTATTTGCATCTATCGAATTTTTTTAAAATAAAAATTCGCTACCTTTTGCTATCCCTTAATATGTTCATGTTATCATTTATTGGCAGAAAAATGAGTAGACTTCAATCAATAATAATAAAAGTTAAAGAAATTTACAAAATAACACTTGCCAAAAAAAATTTAAAAAATGTGGCTTGATATATTTTAAATTTAGGAGCAAAATAATTTTAAGCACCCCAACTTTAAATTCTTTGGTACTCCCTTAAGGTGGATCCACTATCATATATAGAGCATCCTCTTTTAAATACTCGAATAAAAAAAAATTAATCTATAATATTAAAAAAAAAAGAAAAAGGACACAATAAAAAATAATTATGCAAGCAAAAGTTTACTCTTGCCAATAACTTTTAAAAAAAATATATCTAGGAAAGATATAATATAGATTTAGAATTGTGGGAGTGTAAAAATATTTTAGGAGTAAATATATGGATGTAATTAATTATTCTAACTATGATTAGGATTTTACTTTAATTAATTGAATCTTGACCATTAATTTTAAACTATGTAATGTGTCTCCAATCCAAACAAGAACTTGGAAAAAATGGAGAAAAAGAAAATGGAGAGGAGCCAAGTCCGTTCATTAAATCTCATGGTACTCATGTAGGTCATAAATAAAACCCATTGGCCATAGTTCTGACCTAGCTAAATTACATTTAATTATTTTTTTTTAAGAAAAAAAGGTTAGGCTATCTTCTCCCTCTTGGACTCATTGAGTTGTGGACTCATTGAGAGTGTCCACAACCTGTATCAATGGATGAAACTTGTAAATCCTGAATCTTGAATTCTAAATCCTAAATCCTAATATACAGTGTTTATAGAGTAAATATTTATTTAGGATTCGTGATACAGTCAAATATTTATTTAGGATTAGTGATATATAATTAAAATTGTAATTAATTTAAAATACTAAATAAAAAACTTACCTTAAATCACAAGCAAGTCTGTCTCTTCAATCATAAACACTATCAGGATTTCAAAAATAAAAAAAACTTCTTAATTAGCAATTAGCTATCAAAAATATATAATAATTTATTATTGTAAACTTCAAGAACATAAACTTACCTCAAATCACAAACAAATTTTTCTCTTTAATCATTATACTATCAAGATTTCAATTAGGAAAAAATTCTATACCTAAACCTGTTTTTCACTATAAACCTCTCAATTGGCAATTCTCTATCAAGAATAGATGACAATTTATTATTGTAAACTTCAAAAGCATATTAAAATCCTCCCCCGCCCGAAAAAAGCTTCTCAATTAGCAATTGTCTATCAAGAATACATGTTAATTTATTATTCTAAGCATCAAGAGCATACTAAAATTTTAGAAAACATACCTCAAATTGTTGGGATCGAAATCGAGAGGGCGTCATGCGGAAGCTAATAGTTGCAAACCTTTTTTCGTCAAGAAAACCTTTTTGAATTATAACAGATAGTGTAGAATCCAAATAAGGTAGAAAATTCAGGACAAATCCTAACACAAATCACAAACAAATTTGTCTCTTCAAGCATAAATATTATCAGGATTTCACAAAAAAAAATCTCAGTTGACAATTATCTATCAAGAATACATGATAATTTATTATTGTAAACATTAAGAACATACTAAAATTTTAGAAAACATACCTCAAATCACAAGCAAATTTATCTCCTCAAGCATAGATACTATCAAAGATTTCACAAAAAAATTCTCAACTGACAATTCTCTATTAAGAATACATGATAATTTATTATTGTAAAAATCAACAACATAATAAAATTTTAGAAAACTTACCTCAAATCACAAACGACACAATTTTAAAAAACTTACACATGCGATCTTTCTATTATGTTATATTTGGTGGAATATTATATGTGGGAGAAATTTGCCTGTCAAAAAATTCACAACATCATACCCGTAATCCCAACTTCCGTTGCTCTGCCCTGCAAAAGACAATCTATAAAATTTAAGGATCATAAATCATCAAATAATTTGAAAGTCCAGAGTTTAGGACAACTACGGTAAAAGGAAAAAATACCATTAGGTTTTTTGTTTCCATTTATTTATTTTACCAATTTTAGGAGTACTTAATTTCTTTTCACTTATTTTAGGTTTTTCCCCATATATTTATTTTATCAGTTAATTTGATCTTTCCACATATTTTACGAATCCTTAATTTCTTTCCATATAGTTGGGGAGTCTTTAATTTCATTAAATAATAAAGTGAGGAAAATAGTAAAAAGACGGTTTTGTCTATTGCAAAGAATTTTAATGAAGGGCAAAAAGTTCAAATCACTTTTCTAAGGGTTTTCACACTTCTAATATATTATAGATATAGATTATAGATACAATTATTGGCTTTTGGTAATACACTGGTAGGGGTCTGTCGACCCCCTCTACCTCAAGGAGGTTTCATTTTGAAAAAAAAAAAACCTCAATATTGGTCTTTCATGGTGTTGTCAAACTTCATTAAAGATTGACAGAGTGATAAGTATTTTTTTTAAAAAAATCTTTAATCAGAAGTCTTGAATCCAAGTCATATGTATCAAATCATCCTTAATAGGGAGCAATTTACCCAAAAATAAAATTTCTTGACACAAATTTAAATTAGTCAAACCTAAAGTGAGTATCGAAACCAAATTAAAAGCCAAAAAATACAATGAAATATAAACCATATGAATTAAATAAGGGTATACAAAATTCTCTCTTTTTTTTGATAGATATTTTATTTATTTATATTATGCATCATAACATACAGAAGTAACTACGATAGAGCTAGCAAGAGAATGTATTGGCCTAGTACTATTATTACAGACATAATAATATTTAGGAATACTAGTCCCTACAAAAGTAGTTCCATCCTTGTCTAATTCTGGCAAGCGTCGAACAACAAAGGGGGAACTATCCATTCTTCAAAAAGACAATCCACATCCAACTTACGACCCTTTTTAGCTAGCAAATCGACTACCCTGTTCAGCTGCCTGGGCTCATGCATCGTTGGAGGGTTCTCCAACCTGTGGAGAAGATCCTTGCAAGTTAAGATTAAATTAAAGTTGTTTTCAGAACTTTGTAATATGTCTATTACCTCTAAAGAATCAATAGTTATTTCCAATTGGGTAGCCTGCAATTTTTCAGCCAAGTGAAGTCCATAATACAAAGCAGTTAGTTCAACATCAAAAGGCAAGTTAACATTAATCTTTGTGCTAAAACCTGCTACCCAATCGTCTGCTTCATTGCGAATAACTCACCCCGCCCCTCCAGTCTTAGACGTCTGATTAAATAAACCATCAATGTTAAGCTTAAAACTATGTTGGGAGGTTGGGGGGGTTCCAATGATGGTCAGTCCGATTTTTTAAAGAAGTATTCTTCCCAGTTAGATGGATGAACTCCATGTCCCTTTCAAAGAAAGTGGAGATAGGGATATCAATCTTTTTCTCATTGTAACAATTATGATTTCTAGCAAGGCAAATATTCCAAAGGTAGAAAGGAAAGGCATCTTTCCACGCGAGGGAGTTATTAATACTAACGCTCCGAACACTTTTGCACAAGATAAGCCAATCATTGTCATAAGAGTCCGCAATGTGATTTATTACGGTATCTATCTTAATGCTCTTCCAGAATTTTTTAACATGAGGGTATAAGAGAAAGATGTGAGCAATATTTTTTGGTTCCTTACACATGACACAAAAGAGGTCGATATTGATGCCAATGGAACTAAGATATTGATAGGTTGGAAGACTATTATGGTGGCAAAGCCAGATGAAGAAACAAATTTTATTTGGACAATTAAGTTTCCAAATCCAAGAATAGGAGGTTTCAGAATTGTTTCCCTCGTAGGTATTTTTCATAAGATGATTATAAGCAGTTTTAGTGGAAAATAGCTCGTTCGAGGTTAGAGACCATTTTTAGTAATCGATCGGAAGTGATTTCTCGAAATTGGGATAGATTTGATCCTAAGTTCCAATTCTATGGGAAGATTATAAGAGAGGCTTTCGAGAGACCAAAAATTATTAGTAATGATCTCGATAACAGAAGTGTTAAGGTCAGAGAGTTTGAAAGGACTGAAAGGACCATGGACAATGGAGGATAGAGGTTTACAGTTCGAGATCCAATTATCTAACCAAAGATTAATTTTCTTACCATCCCCTAACTCCCAAGAGATACAAGGTCTACAAATATTCCAGCCTAACATGATATTCTTTCAAATCCAGCTAGTAGTTTTAAGGTGGTTGGATGCATCAGATGCTAGAATTCTTAGTGTATTTTCTAACTAGGAGATTTGCCCAACGGGAGGAAGGATTTTTAACAATTCTCCAAGCAAGTTTTGCTAGTAGAGCTCTATTTTTAACACTACTTTTTTGCATACCCAGCCCCCCAAACTTTTTCGATTTAACAGAGTATCCTATTTAAGAAGGTGGAGCTTCTTTTTAGTATTGGTGGTTCCCCAAATAAAGTTACGTTGAATCAAATCAATATGTTTGGTAATCTGAACAAGAAGCTTTATGTAGTGCATCACATGAGTGGGGATACTATTAAGGGACAATTTTACAAGAGTAGTTCTTCCCGCCATGTTAAAAAATTTGCTTTTCCACCTCATGAGCTTGGCCTTTAAGTTATCAATAATAAAAGACGTTGAAAAATTTAACGATTACAAGTCTAAAGAATCCATCACGAACATTAATGGAGCAACTTCTAATAAAAAATCCACAAAAATCTCCAAATCTAGTTCCGAAATTAATGACGTCATATGTAATAATTCTTTTTCTTTCCTAACTTCTAAGGCGGTGGACCTAGAGTCCTTTTTAACCCTTACTAATAATATCTGTTTGCCCCCTATAGAAAAACTCAGTGAAATGACCCTCATACCCTCTAAATGCACCGCCTCTTCTCCTCTAAAGTCTAATATCTCTCCTACTAGATATGACATAGGGACCATACCTCTTCCAAATAAACTAGGTGCCCCTTAACTATTAGATCACATAGCGCTAGCTAATCCTATAGGCAATGTGGACACTGATATTACCACATCTTCTACAAAATAAAATCCCATTTTTTACCAGATACGGGATATACCAAATCCTAAAAACAGTAAAACTATTTTAAAATCTTTTTTCCTGATTTAGTTAACCTTGGGGCCCCTCTATATAATAACACTACTTCCCATATCCTGGGAAGTATAAAATCCTCAATAAATACTAGTAGCTCCTTAAATACTAACTCCACTCCTTTAAATAACTATGCCCAAATGCCCTTTAAGCTCTCAAAATCGTCCAATGTCTCAGAACTCAAACACTCAGTATTATTACAACATGAATTCCCTCTCGAACAACCTCTTAAACGCCAATCCAACTTATTCCAATTCTAGGACTCCTTACAGGGTCGATACCAATTTACATAACTCCAAACTCTCCACCAAATCCCAACCCTACTTCTTCGGTGGAGATGTGCGTTCAAGGACAGTCACTGGCTCTCCATGTCCTTTTGGACAATCAAGAGGTGATGTTAGTAATACAGAAACCACCAAATTTGGCTCACTTGGTGTCGGAGGTAATGCGGAGATCCATAGAGACTTAAAACAGTCATCTATGAATATCGACTGCACTTCAGCCACAAATGAACTTTCAACTCCCAGGGATACCCTTCTTCAACATCTCGACATGGGAAACCCCCACTTTGAACCCCATGCAACCGCCTGCTCCAATGGTAGCCCCATAAGTCACTCCAATAATCCCAAACTTCCAGGATGTCGATCCCCTCTATAATTTTTGGCAAACGCATGGGCTAACTCAAGGACTGGGGCCTCTTTATTCAACCATGGAAGCGATGGAATCGTTGGAGACAACGGGAGCACACGCAGCAAACAACATAGCCTCTCATTGCAGGTACCGCGCCTCCTTTAAACTCAACTCCTCTAAGACCAGCTCGCACAACAACTCAGGAAATAGATTAAGCTCTTGAAATAATGCGAGAAACAAGAACAGAAATAACTGTATTAAAAGAGATAAAAGTAATGATTTACAACGAGAAATATGACAAGAAATACATACTAGGGGTGTGCAAAAATCGGTTTAACCGATAAAAATATTATTGATTTATCGATATCAGGTTATTGGGTAAACAATTTTTTATCGATTTTGTAAATTTTTTTATTGGGCTATCAGTTCGGTTTTTGATTTTAAGGTTTTAGTTAGCGGTTAAACCGATAACCCAATAAGATTGTATTAAAATTATATTTTTATTCGTAATTGTATAATAGTGGCTTTAGATTTTAAATACATACCTTATAGTCTTTTGTATTTTATAGTTGTTGTCTTAGTTCTTATAATTCGTATAGACTTAATATATTAGGTTAGTGTAGAACAAATAAAAATAAGAGAAAGTAAAAAAATTAGAGGAGTATTTTCTTATTGGTTAAACCGAAAATCGAACCGATAAAGATAAAAAACCGATTAATTGAAAATCGATAACGAATATCTTATTGGTTTGGTTATCGATTTAGCTTGTTTACAAATCGAAAACCGATAAGCCGAACTAATATTTGTCCCTCGAATCTATTAAACAACTCTCTGGATATCAGGCGTCCCTTTAATCCACAGATAGGGAATTATGTAGTAATCTTGAATCCAACTGTGATGGCTTCGGACTCGGAGCCCTTAACAGACTCCCAGAGGAACATTTCCATGATCAACCGGCCTCCTCATCTTAACAGATCCATGAATCTAATCATATGGAACTGTAGAGGGGAAATGGTCCTGATTTCAGGAGAAACTTTAGGTCCTTGTTAGAAGCACAAACCACCTCTGGTGGCCTTGCTGGAAATAAAAATGCAAATTCATCAAGTAAAACTTGATGATTTTCCATTTAATAGAATGATTGAAGTCCCAGCTATAGGCAACTCTGGAGGTCTAGCTATGTGGGATGATAATTTTCTGGAGCTTGATCACATCTCTATTACTGAACAAGAAATACATGCCATGATCAAGGTAAACTCTATGAACAACTCTTGGTTATTTAGCTGTATTTATGCTAGTACTTACAGGCAAAAGTGGTGCCAAATACTTTGGCAAAACTTACGTACTATCAAGGATACATACAAAGGGAGGTGGCTGATCGGAGGAGACTTTAATGAACTCCTCCATAATGCAGAAAGACCTCTGTACTTGTTCCTACTCACCCATTTGCCAACTTAGCCCTTAAACTCAATAAAACTTTAACATTTTAAATCCTTCTGACCGTTGACTGAGTTTATGTGGTATTAAGATGATTGAGTTGGATATAGCGTGTGACTACACGCGTTTAGGAGCAAGTGAACACCATATTTATATTAAAATTATAAAAGAAAACAAATAATAAATTTTAAAAAGGAAAAAAATAAAAAAATCTTCTTTCCCCCACCTTCTCCTACAGCCCCCCCCCCCCCCCCTTTTTTTTTTCTTCTCCACTCCTTATTGTTCATCTTCTTCACCCCACCCACCCCAGCTCGTCTTCACCAACCCACCCACTATTCTTCTTCTTCACTACTCCACTCCCTGTACTTCTTTGTCACTCACCACCTTTCCCCCACCCCGTTTGCACCACTGTTCTTTTTTTTCAGCCCTCACCCCATCCAAAAGAAAAAAGAAAAAGAAAATCGATCTATCTTCCTTCTCAGAAATCCTCCCTCCCCTTCGTTCGAGATTCACTTTTTTTTTTATTATTATTTTGCAAATCACTTTTACAATTCAAAATTTCATATTTTTTTTTTAGGATCAAAATTTGAACTTAGATTGAAAGTGAGTGACAGTGGATATTGAAATATTAAAAACTCCACTGATAAGCTTGAAGAACAATAAATGAGTTTTTATGGAATTGTCAAAGATATTCAAAATTGTAAATTGAAAATTCAATGTGTTTGTGAACTTATAGTTGAAAATTTAAATTAGTTGGAGAGGATTTTTAACTATTTAGAATGAACTTGATGCTCAATTTGTGAGCAAACATCAAGAACATGATTATTGAAATTTTTTCTACAATTTGTAAAAGTAGCTAATTTAATTAAATTTATTTTTAGTTTTTAATTTTCTATGTGGCATTTAAAAATGACGTGAAATTTAACGTAGAACGGTTATATTACACACACCACTGACTAGATGAAAAAAGGATTCAAAATGTTAAGTTTTATTGAGTTTAGGAGTTCAATTGACAAATGATTAGTATGAGGGTCCAGAATAAAAAAATATAAGTACAGAGATCTATTAGACCATTTCGCCTAATAGTCACCTTAACGGAAAGAAGTTTTTTGAAATTAAAATTGAAAAATCTTGCGTAAGAACAATAATTTTTCAGAACTATTAAATGAGCTGGCTATATTATCATTTGAATTTTTTTAAAAAAGAAATAAGTAATAAAAAGATTATTAATAACTTTACATCTCAAAAAACTAGAAATCAAATTTTTTTTCAAAGGTTTTACTTTTTAAATTGAAGGCCTCCAAATAATTTTAGCTTTAAGACTACTAAAATGCTAGAGTTGCCCCGAAACCCTCACCCCCTTCCCCCCCACCCAAATAACATAGTATCATAAAGCAAATAAAATCATGATATTCTATTGTCTCCTTACCCCTATTTCATTTAATAGCTTACTATTACGGTGCTTGAGTCTCCCCGGACCCCCACCCTCATCCCCCAACCAATATTCTATTGTCACCTCCACTCAAAATCTAATTTCATTTACTATTGTACCTTTCATTTATTTACTACCCTTAGAACATGCTGTACTTTGTTGGGGCCATGAAGCACTGGATGCTTTTACATGCTTCTTCATTTAACAAGCACTAAATTTAACCAACGTATAAATATGGTCCATATATCACAACCTCCCCCGCTCCCCCGCCCACCCCACCCCCAACCAAACACACCACCACCACTACATACACCCTCTTCTCCCTCTCCCAAAAAAAAGTAGTCTTAAAACTATATCAAATAAACGATATTAAATTCAAGAATCCTGAGGTATTATGCTAGATGTTTTATATTTAAGAAAAGAATATACATTGAAAAGACTATATATATCGCCTCGTACAGGACTAATGTGTATGCCGATTCAACTTTTCGACAACCTTCCAGAATATCGTACAACTTGCATTAAGCAGATCCAATATCAATGATAGATCTTTAGAATGACATGCTGATCAGATGTGAAGATAGTGACGGTTTCACAACTAGGTATGTAACAGACCAACGTGCAAATAGTGGTCATTATGAGGGTTTGAACTTTATTCAAGGTTTAGACTATAAATACACTCCTTCCCCTCACTTATTAGAGATTTGATTTTCACCACAATAGCTATACGACTTTTACAGTTGTAACTCCAGCTCTCAAGCTCACGATCTTGCTTTTTCGGTGACGTTACTAGACAATTACGCTAGAGAACACCCAAAAAGAATATTTTTTTTTTTATTTCATTGCTTTGCAATTTACTGTCTTCATTTATATTTAATAATTCACGTCGTTACACCATCAAGAATATGATATTTGTTCTTAATAATTCACGTGTCCTAGATTTTCTAATACAAATTCAATTATTATACTGAATCGCTGCTTTTAAGTGATAAACATAATGTGTCATGGCTAGTACAACTTATATATATACTTCTTCCATTCCATTTGCGGCACTATTTGACTCGACATGATAGTTAAGAAAAAAAAAGATTTTTAAAACTTACAGTCTAAAACAATTCTTAGATATTTATATGACTATAAATAATTTTATTAAGGATAAAATAAATTTTTTTTATGTTCTTTCTAATTATAGTAAAATAACATTCTTTTTAAAATGAATTAATTTAAAAAAAAAAGATCTCACATAGAATAGACGAAGGAAGTATATATGTAGAACAGTAGGAGCTTGTGCTTCCATACTGTTAAAAGACAAGAATACTATAAAAAGGATTATGTTATGTACTAGCTAGCTAGTGGCATTAAGTATTAACCAAAGGTACGTACACCTAGGTAGAAATATATATATTACTGTAGTATTTCCTACGCCAAGACTATTCACTTCTTCTGGTATGTTCAATCAAATCAGAGTCAAACGTAATTCAGTACCCATTTTTTATTCTGATTCTGCAAAACCTGAAAACCAAAGTATCTGTCTCATTACATTGTTTTTTTCCCACTCCATTTTTTAAATTTGAACTTCCCGTGGTTAATAAAAGTCTCACGTTGATAATATTTTAAAAGATTGAGAAATTACATAGATCTCTTAATGGTATGAAATATTTTTAGGAAAAATCGTGCAGACTTGGCCCAATCAAATGAATAATATCACATCATATAAGAGTATCTTTAGATTGATTTAGCGCAACAAAACTTAAGTATATATAAAGTTTTTTTATATTTTTAAAGTAAGGTCATACACATCGGCAACCCCCTAAACTTGATACGAACTTTCACTTTGATACCTAAAGTGGACGTTGTTCATATCAAACACCTAAATCAGCCTCCAACTGTGTCATTTTGGCACCTTTTTGATAAGAGTGAAGTGTTAAAAACACATCTAAACTATCCTCCCTGTTTTGAGCTTCACACCTAAACTAATGGTAGTGTGAGAAATACACCTAAATTATAATTTATAGTTTGAAAAACACACCTAAACTGTCACTTATAAGTTTGAGAAACATACCTAAAAATTGACTAGATCAAATATTTGCTTATAAACTTTTTAGGTGTGTCTAACCATTAAAAATCAATCCACGTGACATATTTTTATTCTTTTTTACCAACACATTATTTTTTTATTTTTTAAATATTTTTATTCATTTTGAGGTGTGTTTCTCAAACTAATGAGTGATAGTTTAGGTGTGTTTCTCAAACCCTCAATAGTTTAGGTATGAAATTTAAAAAAAGATGATAATTTAGATGCTTTTTTGACACTTTACTCTTTTGATAATGAGCAAATCAAATAAGGAGAGTGTAATTACGTGGCAGGTAACAAATAAAATAATTACATGTGTGATTTTTAAAATTTTTAAAAAGCCCTTTGATTTAAAAAAAAAAAACAATTTTAAAATCTTTTAACCCCGCCCCCCCGCCCCCCGCCGCCCCCACCTCCCATAGATCTTCTTCTCCAACACACCCACACTCTTTCTTTCTTTCTTTCTTTTTTTTGCAAAACAACCCCACTCCAGCTCCTTCCAGGGATCATTTTCGATCCCTTCTTCATTGAAATGTGAAATAAGCTTCCATCATTTCCTCAAGAACTCCTTCAATGGAGGTCGGATGTCAATTCAAATCTATTCTTTAATTAATTTTTTATTTTTGGATTTTTTTCTTCATTGTATTATTTTCCAACTCTACCATCACCTTCTCCACCATTTTTGTCGGAAAAAATGAATACCAAAGTGTAATAAATCAAAGTGAAAACATATACGTATTAGTTAACTACATATGCT
This sequence comes from Capsicum rhomboideum, assembly GCA_031232105.1. NCBI lineage: Eukaryota > Viridiplantae > Streptophyta > Magnoliopsida > Solanales > Solanaceae > Capsicum > Capsicum rhomboideum. The sequence continues at coordinate 159,917,190 of CP124714.1, forward strand.
ACAAAGTTTTTTCCTTCGTGTTTCTTTTAGTCAATTTGCCAGAGTTTTCATTTTTTTCTTTCTACATTAGTTAGAATATACGAATCTATTTTAAGAGAACTATTGAAAAAAAACAGATGAAGAAGAAGAGAAGAAAAAAAATTGATCTTTGAAGAATATGAGAAATTAGGGCTAAATTAGAGCATTGGAAATGAGGAAGAAGATAAATATAGGTGGGTATGAATCAATATTATCGTTGGTGGGCCAATCAAGATGCCACATTAGCAAAAAAAGGGCCTTCAATGCGCCTTTGAAGGGTGAGTTTCATGCGATGTGTCAACTGAGCAAAAGGTGTCAAAATGACATCGTTGGAGGCTGATTTATGTGTTTAAAATGAACAATGTTCACTTTAAATGTCAAAATAAAAATTTATGTCAAGTTTAGGAGTCTGGCTATGTGTTTAGCCTTAAAGTAATTTCACACTTCTAAAATGTTATTTACTCTATTTTTGTTATCAAATTAAATTTAATAATAGATAATTGTCTGTTATTGTAAGTCAATTTAACCTGATGACATAAGCATAAAAGATTTATGTGATTGTAGAAAGGATGGTATCTCCCTTGATAGAGACTGAAACAACCTTTCGACTCTACTTATCATCAAACACATCCAGTTTAGACTAAGCACTTCGGTGGATATTATCCAAATTTTACCACTGAAAATTATGGTGGGATAGAAAACATTTCTCACACTCAATCAAAATTTTATGATTTGAGTCTTGGTTATAAAAAAAATCTCGATTGAAAGTGCTTCTTCTTTAAATAGATCTGGTGTGACATAAACTTGAATTAGTCAGAACCCCAACATGAGTACTGAATACTAAAATAAAAAATAAAAAAAAGAAGATTTATCTTAGTATTGTAGAGTATAACTTAAATGGACTATATTATTAATAATGAATTTGAACTAAATTGTAGTAATAGATTTCATACTTACTTTAAGTTATAAATGAACATTTATTATAAAAATTATTTATTATTTAAATAGCATGATAATACAACAAAAATTTATGTTTGGTAGAGGAGGAAATTTAAAAAGGTGGTCCAAAAGTTTCATTCTTCCTTTTATTCTGCCACCAAATCTCCCTACTACTTTCTCTCCTTTTCCATGTCTTGGTCTTTTCACTCTTCTTGTTTTTTTCCTCTCTCAAATACTTCCTCTATTTTATTTTATGTTGCATCATTTAATTTAATATAATATTTAAGAAAAAGAGAAAGATTTTTAAAATTTGTAATTTAAAATAATTTTTAAATATTTACTTAGTTGTAGATTATTTCTTTAAAGATATTAATTTTTTTAAAAAAATATTTTTAATTATAATAAAATAATTTTTTTTTGGAACGGAAGGTGCCACATAAATGCGACTGAGGGAGTTAAATAATTATAAAGTGATGGAGCCCTCACTCTGCAACTCTTCCACCTCTTAATTTGTTCTCTTTACTTCCCTTCTCTTTAAAGCTAAAAACTTTCAACATTATTCTTCATTTCTCCCTCTCCCTACACATTCTTTTTCTTCTTCTAGATATGCAATTAGGGGTTTTCATCTTTTTTTCTCGCTTCTTTATGATGGTTAATTCTTTTATTATGTGAAGTTATATATAAAGAAAAATGCTACAATGGAAGCTATGGTTATGACTTCACTTATTTCCTCATTAATTTTCTCCATCAAAGAAATAATTATTGCATTTCTCCTTCTTCTACTTCTGTCTCCTAATTCATATTCCTTAAACCCTAATAAACATGAGACCCCAGACTCTACAAAGGTAAACCTTTTTGATTTCTTTTATTGTAATTTTTTTTGTATATATAGTACTTGTAGAAGTTATTGTACATGGATGCCTATGAAGTTATTTAGCTAGTAAATTAATTTGGTGGATTTGGAACTGAGAGTCATTTATTACTTATATATTATTTTTAAATTTGAAAATATATTGTACATATGTATAAGTGATTTAATTAAGTTGAAAATAGCAAATCGAGTTATATCACTTGCTTCAGAAACAATTTCTCTATCTCCACGAGATATGATTAAGGTTTGTGGACCCTCTATCCTTTTTAGATTCCACATATGAGATTTCACTGAATATATTGTTGTTGTTGAGTTATACCATTTGCCGAATTGCTCTAAATTTGCATATGTTAGATGTGAATTTTTTTAATTTGAATTTTATAGGATGTTTTAGTTGAAGAGAAATCAAGATTGGGTTCAATGCCACCAAGTTGTTATAACAAGTGTAACCAATGCCATCCATGCAGGGCAGTCCAGGTTAGCGGTGTACGTAGAATTTTTCAATTAATTATGATAATTTGATTTTGCACAATGATTTGTCGTGGTTCTAAAGTTTTATTTTTTAAATTCCAAATTAAATATTTATTTTGGTTTACATATGTAAATTTTGGAAGTTAGTCGTGTTGGATTTTAAAGTTTCCTCCATACTAAACACACCCTAAATCTCTGTGCCACTATTGTAGGTACCGAGCCTACCGAGTCACAATGGAGTCGAACCAAGTGGCGATGAGGCTCGAACCCAAACTAGGTCCACGGACCACACGACTATAGAGTCGTCGCTTTCATCTGCGGGAGCTAACAGGTACTCGAATTACAAGCCACTTGGATGGAAATGCAGATGTGGGGGTCACTTCTACAATCCTTAGCTATAAATTATCTGAACTTTGGAGTAAGAGTTACAATTAGCATGTGGGATATGTAATTTGTTTTCCACGAATTGGAATATTGAAAATTTTAACTAATAATTTGTAAAAAATTAGGGGGAGTCAAAGTCAAGACATTAAATGAGGTTGTTATAGGTAGCATTTACTATGGTGTACATGTTGATTATTAAATACTGATCGATTTGTAAGGTGTTGATAAATGTAGTGAGGTAGGTTTTAGATATGGAATATGGATCATGTGGAGTATTTTTCACACTATGGACTTTAATTTTATCGAATATGGTATGTTATTACTTTATTTATAATGGGTTGCTAATAGAACCTCCATCCCATTTTATGTGTCATATTTTGATCGGACATGGAGTTTATAGAAATAAGAAAAACTTTGACAATGTTATCAAATTGCTTTTTATTAAAAATGTACTATTACTATCTTTAATTAAGTGAGACCTTATAAGTGGAATCAATAAGGATAAAAGAGTGATTGTGTTTTTAAAAAATTGCTAAATAAGGAAATGTGACATTCTTTTTGGAAAGTACCAAAAAGAAAATTAGGCTACATAAAATGGGATGGAGGGAGTAGTATTTTTGGTTTCTTAGGGCCCGTTTGTCCACGTGAGATGAAATCATGATATGAAATCACATGAGATGAAATCATGATATGAAATCACATTAAATGAGGTTGTTATAGGTAGCATTTACTATGGTGTACATGTTGACAATTAAATACTGATCGATTTGTAAGGTGTTGATAAATGTAGTGAGGTAGGTTTTAGATATGGAATATGGATCATGTGGAGTATTTTTCACACTATGGACTTTAATTTTATCGAATATGGTATGTTATTACTTTATTTATAATGGGTTGCTAATAGAACCTCCATCCCATTTTATGTGTCTTATTTTGATCGGACATGGAGTTTATAGAAATAAGAAAAACTTTGACAATGTTATCAAATTGCTTTTTATTAAAAATGTACTACTACTATCTTTAATTAAGTGAGATCTTATAAGTGGAATCAATAAGGATAAAAGAGTGATTGTGTTTTTAAAAAATTGCTAAATAAGGAAATATGACATTCTTTTTGGGAAGTACTAAAAAGAAAATTAGGCTACATAAAATGGGATGGAGGGAGTAGTATTTTTGGTCTCTTAGGGCCCGTTTGTCCATGTGAGATGAAATCATGATATGAAATCACATGAGATGAAGTTGAAGTTTTGTTTGGACATGCAATTTGGGATTTTGAGTTTTATTTTTTTCTATTAAACAAAAAAAAATTCATAAGTTGTGAAAACTATTAAAATTGCCCCAATTCTTCATACAATCTTACCAAATAAGCAAAAGTTCATAACAAAAGTATAATATGCTATCACAAAATTATTCTTAAAAAATACAATATTTATTGATCAAATGATAAATTTGGTGAATAATAAATGATAAAGTAGGAGTTGATTTGAAGTGATAAAAAATTTGGTAGGCGTTTGTCCATGAAAATAAAAAAAAAGTTGGAGTTAAAGTCGGAGTTGTGTTTGGTTATATCTTTTTGGAGAGATTTTTTTAACTATAAAAATGAAGTTGAAATTATAAAAAAAAAAAGTGAAAACAATTGGAGACTTGTTTTCACTTGTAGGTTAATTTTTGTATTTGAAAAGTCTCAAGTCATGATTTGAAATTTTCAAATCATGCTTTTTGAAGAATTTGAGATTTCATAGCATGATATGAAATTGCATGATGAAATGCTAATTTTATCTTATAATTTTATATCACATACATAAAATCGTAGGTCCAAACGGCTATCTAGTTATTGATAAATTTTGAATTTTGTTCGTACGAGTATCTGACAAGCACATTATATTTCCATTTTGTCGAATTGTGCAGCTTTGATTCTTTTGCTTGTGAATTTAATTACAATAATTTTTAATTGTTTTACCATTTAATTTCTCGTATGATATGTTAAACTTGTATTGTTGTGATATAGTGTAATATATATTATATATAGTCAAATATAGCATATTATCTACATGAAAGGACCAAAATCTACCTATCCTAATTAACTGAGGATTATAAATATCTTAAAGTCATATGTCATAACTATTAGAAACATAATTGATCAATAAGTCAGTGACCAAAAGTGCTATTATTACTTTGTAAATTATAATATTAGGGTAAACATGAAGAATTAGCTGTTATTGTAAGTCAATTTAATTTGAGATTCTTAAAAATTTAGACAATGTCAATACACAACTATTATTTTCTATATGACTTCATCACTAATATATTTTTTTTCCATCTGGATTAGATATATTTTAATTCAAGTGTTTATTGAAAACAATATTTCTACCTTAGAAAGGCTGGAGTAAATTTGTGGACACACCATCCTATCCAAATACCTCTTGTAAAATTACTCTAAAAATCTTATTGTTATTGAATATAATAGGAAATCTTTTTCTTATTTTCTCTGAATTTATTTCAGTACCAAACACATATGAGCACAGTAATCCAACTGTGTCAATGCAGCTCACAAATTAGATTTTTGATTTTTTTTTCTTTGTTGAACGGTCCTTTTCTTATCCTCTTGGAATTTTCATGACCTTCTATGTCAAAAATCTTGTAGAAACAGTCCCATGCATATGTTAATTACCAAGAATACCCTCATGGAAAAGACAAATGTGAGGTTATAATAGCCAGTGCAGTGTAAGTAGGCAAAAGATTTTATGGTAGTTAAAGAAGTGGAGTATCACAGGAGGACAAGCAAAAAGAGAAAAAGTAGTAGTAGTTGTTGTAATGTCTCTTCAGATTTCAGTCTTTCACTAGTGTGTCCATACTTGCCTGTTACCATTTGTAGGGGCCATTTTGGTTGTTGTGACTTGTGTTAGATGTACACGGTTTTTCATGTGTAAAAGACATACTCCCTCCGTCCCATTTTATGTTTCGTTATTTTTTTTTTGTTTCGTCTCAAAAAAAATATTATCTTTTCTTATTTGACAACAATTTAATGATATCATCCTCATTTTATTCTCACTGGGTCCCACTTAATAATAAAAGACAACTAAAAGAAAAACATTAAAGTGACTTTAATAGAGGCAATTTTATAAATTTTACAAAGTCATCATTTATTTCTTAAACTTCATGCCCGGTCAAAAGGCAACACATAAAATGGGACGAAGGGAGTATATTTTGGGACTCACTGAATAGCAAAAGTTAACTCCGAAAAAATAGTCGTCGACCATATAAAAAGATTACGCACATATAATTTTCATTTAATATGGAGCTTTTGAACACTCATCTCATGTCGAGGGATATTTGAAGCGTGAACAATGTACTTTCTTCGTTTGAAAAAGAATGACCTACTTTTTTTTTTAGTGTGTTTCAAAAATAATGACCCTTTTTCTTTTTGGCAATACTTTAATTTCAACTTTCCACATGACATGTTTAGGACCACAAGATTAAAGGAAATTTTGATATATTTGACACAACTTTAATTTATGACCACAAGATTGAAAAATCTTTTTTATTTTTTTAAACTCCGTGTCAAGTCAAAATATGCTATTCTTTTTAAAACGAAGGAAGTAACATTAATATAGCCTATGATAAAGAAATGAATTTAGTGTTTAACTCAACTTCAAAAACTATCTCATAAGAAGACGATTTCCCAAAATCATATTAGGGTACATATTCACATCCCACAAACAATGTACCACAAACGATGTGAGACTCCAACAACCCAACATCGAAAAACAAGAATTGGAATGAGTTCTATTCTAATTATACAATATAATGTAAATAAATGATTTTTGAACCTAATTCAAAACTTAAAATCTATCTTAAGAGGAGAAGATTGTTCAAGATCACTTATACCATTTTTAACCGATGTAAAATTCACAAATAGTTACTTTTTACTCTTTATCATTGACAGACAGTAATATAATAGTCATGAATTTCAAGTTTGCATGTGAAATTTGAAGATATTATCATAAAATTTATTTGTAAAATTTAAAACCATTGGATAGCAACTTAAAAATAGAATTGAAAAGTGGGCAATACGATTTCCATAGTGGATGCACGGCCATGTCATCAAGCGGTCACGAGTAACTTGAAAAAAAAATTAATTTTATATTATACACACTGATAATATAATTCTTAAAAAAAATAATGTTAGACATCAAACTGTGAAAATAGAGAACCTAGCCAGAGAATAAATAAAAATGATTTACCTGCGCATATCACCAAGCCGACCTTAGCTCAGTTGGTAGAGCGGAGGACTGTAGTTGTTGCTGAAATCCTTAGGTCGCTGGTTCGAATCCGGCAGGTCGGATCCTTTTTCTTTTTATAATCCTTTAGGCACCTTTTGTTTTTGTTTTTGGCTTTCCACCCAATGTATCGAGAGGAACTCGAACCTGAAATCTCTGATTAAGAATGAAGGAGTACTTATTACTTCACACAACCTTTGTCAGTCCTTCTGGCACCTTGTGGGTATATTATGCAGAGTTTGTTAAATATTCATTAGATATAATTTTGTCCTGAGTCAGGGATCTATCGGAAATAGCCTCTCTACTTCATCTGAAGTAGTGGTATGGACTGTGTATACTTTACCATTCCCAGACCTCACTTTGTGAAAATACACTGGGTATGTTGTTGTTAAATATTCATTAGATCTAATTAACATGTTCACTTTTACCAATATTTAAATAATTTTATCAAAAAAAATAATTAAAATGGTTAAAATTATTTTTTTCGTATATTTAAGAAATTATTTTTAAATTTTTCTAAACATGAAGTCCCATTTTCTCGTTAAGAGATCAAAAAATGTCGTTTTCTTTAATTAATTTTTTAAGTGCTCAAGAAGGTTTGTTGGGCTACCTTGATTGTCTGGCCAGCCCCCTACCCGGCCCCAAAACCCACCTATCTTACTGGTTTTGGGTCGGGTCCGGTTTCCACATGGGCCGATCTTAATGGGCTGGAACCGACCCACTTGACAGGTTTACTTCAAGTTCACATTTGAAAGAAAAATTCATGTGCTTCAACTAGCTAGGCTAGTTTTAATAAACGAAAAACAAAATTAAATAAAGTTCATTATTAGAAGAAGTGAGTCTCTAACAATGACTTAATCAAAGACTTCACTCGAACAACTACGTACATTGTTTCTAATTAGAGGCGTAGAGAAATTTGATCTTCTTTTAACAACATATACGATCAGTGTAATCCCAACTCCCAAATTTTCTTGTAACATCAATAGTATTAAATTTCTTTCTTTTTCTTTTAATCCTAATCAATGTAAATATATTTTTACATTAATCCCACTCATAGAAAATATTGTGGCATACAAAAATCAATGAGTTCACCAGACAACTATATTATTTCTTAGACATGTAAAGAGCAGGCATAATTTCTTGTAGTGTTAATAATTAATATTATGGCACACTTAGAAATGTTATACGATATATAAGAACTGGAGTGCCACGGGGGCAGCAATCCGTTGTAGTCTTGTTGGTTAGGATACTCGGCTCTCACCTGAGAGACTCAGGTAAAAGTCCCGGCAACGGAATTTCTTTTTGGAAAATTTAGCTCATTAAGCTGGTTATTTGATATGCGGGATAGCAGATAGTGATTAATTGGTGGATAAAATAATTTTGGGATTAACTAATAACTCACATCAAATATAAGATAAAGCTAATTTAAATTTTATGTCGAAATTATTATTTTTATACCCATACCAAATTACCATAGAGTTTACTTTTGACAAGAATGACGACCAAGATCTTGACTTTAACAACACATGATTCTACTTTTAGTTCTCAAAGATAAATAATCTTAGATTACTTGTAATTAAAGACTAACTCAAACAATTGGACTCGTTTTAATCTTCTAGCACATTATACCATTAATTATATTCCTAGTTTTCTAGAACTTGATGGAGTAAACAAATATTAACATTATGTTAATTTTCATATGATTGTGATAGTCAAATCTCTTGGTAGAAAAGGAACTGAAGTCCACCTACTCATCGCTAAGAATTTAGCTAGGCACTATGGTCTGACTGGTATGAAGGAAATATTTTATGTAGGAAATGTTTTTTCGAAAATAAGTGAATTTTTATGTTTGATAAATAAGTTATTAAAAAAACTATATATGAATTATTTTTATTTTTTTAATCATGTATTTTCAAGGAATGCACGTAATCTCTTTGATAATGGGTGACAATAGATGTTAAGTTATTACCGACATGAGTTGTGGTGCAGTGGTGAGACTGTTCCACCCTTAATTAGAGGTCTCGAGTTAGAGCTCTGGGTATGGAGAAAATCCTGTTGGGAGCGTCACCCTCAGAATGAGCCCTACAGTGTGCATTCGGATTAGTCGGGGCTCCAATACGGGTACCAGATACCAGACGGAAACCCAAAAAAAAAAAAAGCAATTTGAAAGAGCACACTTTTATTTACTTTATAATCATATTGTCAGAACGTTCTTTCACGTGTCGGCTTAGGGCTAAGCACATGAAAATTCCTTTTGATAATAGGTAATAGTGAAGCTTGAATTAAGGAGCTCTGTCTACTTTGATATCATATTAAAGTGTGTGATTATTCATCTAAAATATTAAGTTATTAGATGGATTATACTTTTATTAACTCAATTAGTATAGGTATCCACGCGATGCGAGAAGCGTTTATTTAAAAAATATTAGCTTATTCACTTGAAATTATAAAGTTAGTCAATTTTTATTGTATTGCTTAACATATTTCAAAAGTCAATCAATTTCAAAAAAACATATTTCAAAAATCAATGAAATAATAAAAATAATTGTTAATAGTGAAATTTCAACTGATATTTAATAACTAATCACAATTGCAATTATTTTAGATGTTTGATATAAAAAGAATAATATTAGTATTTTCTTTAATCATATTGCATTGACTAATTTTTAAAAATAATATTTTAAAAATAATAAATATTAAATAATTATTAATTTTGTTATTGAACTTTTACCTTTATAATTTTAATTATTTAAGACACATAATTATACCTTGCCTTCCATTTCAATCTCTTTAGTCTATCAATTCAACTTCAATAACTAATTACACTTTTTTTAAAAGGTTTTATCTTTCAAACACTAAAAGTACTTAATTGTGTCAATTACAAAACTTCTGATTCCAAATTTTAAATTTCACAACTCTTAATTCAAAAACTAAGACATATAATTTATTATTTTCTTTTAAATTTTCAAACTTTGTTCTATTGTTCATAATTTTTTCATTGTTTGATTTCATCATTAATATCTTTTAATATTTTATTTAGACTTATATTATATCTTCTAAATTATTTTAATTAAAAGCTCTCATGCTACTCTCAAAATCACCCATCTCACACACATCCCCCACTTTAGCCCACCACTCCCACCCCCTGCCAAATTTTATTTTTTTAAGTTTTTCAGTTTTTGTTTAAAATTTTTCTTACCCCAACCACCCCGTAACCCCTGACCCCAAACCCTCCCTTCCCCATCAAAAAAAATTAAATTAAATTTAGTTTTTAAAACACTTTTCTTCTTCACCCTACCCAACACCTCCCCCTGCCCCCCAACTTAATTTTTTATTTTTTTTTTGAAAAACTTTTATAATTTTTTATTCTTACCCCCATCCCAAAAAGAATTTTAATTTTTTTTTTTAAAAATAAAATAAATCTTTTTTCCTACCCCTACCCCCAAAAGTCACCTACATCCACCACCTCATCTATCCCACACCCACCTAGCCCACCCCCTACGACGCCCCACCTATCCTACCCCCACCCCAGCCAACACAATCTCCTACCCTCCCCTTCCTCCATTACAATACCCATCACTCTATCTCTATCCATTTTTATTGTTCCTTAATAACATTTCAAGCATGTTAAATCATATTACCTTAAAAATAAAAAGTCTAACTATTCATTTCATATTTGTAATTCATTTCATATTTGTAAGATATTTTTATACATCTTATATAGAAACTTCAAATTTCTTAGTTACATTTATAACAAATTCATATAATTTCTTCTAAATCTAAATTCATTTATTTACAATCAATATATGTTTTTTTTTAAATTATTATTAAAAAATTCATGTAAAGCAAAATGGATCTATGTATTTATTTGTGACTTTTTTTCTTTCTTTCTAAAAACAGTAACACTTACATTCAATATATACACAACATGATATCTCAATATTTTGTCCATCGCAAAAGAAGTTCACATCTCTCTATAATTTGAATCCTGCCTTGCACTTGTTTTCTATTCAAAGTTATTTGACATACATTGAATTAGTTTATCGGTCGAAATAAAAAAAATATACTTCATAAAAAATGATGATAAAAAATATATACAAAGATTAGAAACAAATATTTAATAATACAATTTCAAAAAATTATCACAAAGTATAAACTCAATAAATATATTTAAATAAAGAAATTATTATGAACTTTAACAAACACGCAAGCAACCAAACAGGATGATGATGGAGATACATGTTGGATAATGGTGAATGAAAGAATAGCAACAATGATTTACTCATTTAAATAGAATCATCGTAAAAAAATATTGGCACCAATTTGAATTGGTAGACCTGAACATTAACATAGGAAGATGAAGATGAAAATGGCATATCCTTTTGCAAATAAAAAATAAAAATGTTAAATAAAAAAAAAAAGTTTTTGAAAAATGAAGAATTCAGGAATAAAGTTAATGATTAACAACAAAATAAAGAAAGAAAGCTTAACATTATATATCACAGCTTAACATTATATATCACCATAATCTATAATAGAATTAGTATATATAAGAAAGATTTAAAAGCTAGAATTCAATTCCAATTCCAATTTGAATATCTTATCAATTTGCTAAAAGAAGAAAAATTTACAATTCTTCTTTATTCTTACTTTTTCAAATACAATACATTTTTATCTTATATAATTTATAAATTTAAATTGAGAGAAAATTTTGAAATCTATCCAAATATTTTTAATAATAAATAATAACAAATAAAAGAAGAATAATTTGTTGGTCTTCTTTATCCTTAATAGTCTATCTTTTCCCTACGTTTTTTTCCCTTTACTTTCTTTATTTCTTTTGTTTGTTTGTAAAAGAAATCATTTTTTATACAATTTAATAAAGATGATATATAAATTGAATTTAGATAATTTTTTAATTCATATGTAAAAATTAATAAATAATTACAAGTTGGGTGAGATTTGAGTACACACCACATATATCTATTATTTAGATATATAAGTAATTGCAAATAGTTATTATTATTATTATTATTATTATTATTATTATTATTATTATTATTATTATTACCACTACAATTATATATAGATATATTTTATAATATTTAAATTGTAAAAGAGACAAATTCATGAAAGAGTAAAAGTCTATTTAGAATTCTTCAATTATGAGCTTCTAGTTTTAAACTAATGACAATCTTTTTTTAAATAAAGGATAATATGTTTTAAAATTTAAATATTTCTAATCTTCTAAAATTCAAAAATTTTATTATAATACTATCAAGTTTTGTCCTAAAACTGTCACATGACTTCTCAATAACTTGCCACTTGACTTCTTCTGGTGCTTAGACTTTTGCTTTTATAAATATATAGATATAGATTATATACTCTCAGCATGTCCAATTTTCAACAAAATAATATAAAATGATCAGTTTTGTACATTTAAACCGATAGTGCAAAGACACATAGCTTACTTATCAAATCCACTTTCCATTGTCGTGAAATTAATATTTTCATACACTTGGAGTATGTTTGGTAAAATGGGAAATTCTTTTTAGAAAATATTAAGCTATTTTATCCCACTATTCAACACTTTCTAATTAAAAACTATTTCAATTAGTTGCATATTTAATTTGACGCTATTAGTCTATTAGTCTACCAAGGCTGGTAAACTGAAAGGTATTGTCGAAATAAAATATAAGCCAAGAAAGTCATTTTCTTTTATCGATAAAAAAATATACTTTTTTCCTTGATTGATTATCAAAAAATAAAAAAATATTTTCTGAAAGATTTTAAATTTTGTGCACTATCAGTGTACAAATTTTTCTACACCATCAGGTAAATTAAATATTTACTATCAAATTTATATTATTAAAATTTAGAAAATAATATTAAAAGTAGAATCCTAATTGTACTCTAACAAAATTAGTTACTATTTCCTTTATAACTACATCAAAATCTAACTTTTCCATGATTATATCTCAACAAAATCATCAGAATTAATGAAATAATTCTTCATCCCTCAAATGCCATTAAACTTGCAAGAAATAATTTTTTCATACTTCTCAAATGCTATTAAAATTGCAAGAAGTAATTTTTCCATGCAAATTGTTGGGGAAAATATAACTTCATCAATATTCAAAATTTTGTAAAATCTTTGCATTTGAGTTTCAATTTTTCCTTTCCTTTCCTTTCCTTTTTTTTTTTTTTTTTTAAAGTTCAAAGACATTCTGACTAGCATCACATCAAAATTTTAAAGTTGATATATATGTATTTCATTCATATTATAAAGTAGAGATGAACATGCATGGTAGAAAGACAAGCAAAGAAAGATAATATGGATGGAGGATTTTGGCAAAGAGTTCGATTTAGATGGAGGGGTTTCAAGAAAATAAATGAGTTCAAAAAATTCTTTTAAATTTTAAAAAGAAAAAAAAAAGAGCAACTTAAAAATGGAAAAGAAAAATAAACTTACAAAAATATGAGTAACCTACGATAACAAATCAATTTTAGTGATGATATAAAATATTATATACATTAACAGTGCATAAAACTTAAACTCTTTATCAAAAATGCATATGATACGTTTCTCTATAGTCTTTATATGAAAGTCTGAATCATGAATCAAATGATTAATGGGTTAGAGATGCTGTAGCTATCCATCCCAAATCATTTGTTTAGAGAGATTAAAGTTAATTAATACTCCTAGTTATTTCCCAACTACTTGGGACCCTTTCTCACCCTTTTATAATTGAGAATCCTTTTTGCATCATCTCTTTTGACTTTTTTGCAATAGTCAACTACATCCCCCACCCCTCCTCATGAAGGGCTAGGAACCAATTAAATATCACTCCTTTCGTTTCAATTTGCATGTCTTACTTTTTTTTAATTCATTTTTTTTAAAAGTCTTTTTTTTTATAACTCTTTGATTCCAACTTTAATTTCTACGTGGCATATTTAAACCACAAGATTAAAGGATATTTTGGTATATTCCACATACTTTTAGTTTAAGACGACAAAATTAAAAAGTACTCTTTAATTACTTTCTTAAATTCTATGTCAAATGATCAAAACCAGACAAATAAATTAAAACAAGCGGAACATATATTTTAAAATGTTATTATTGATGCATGGAGCGTAGTTCCAGCAAACAATCAACAGAAAAGTTTATAACCGTAACTACATCAAGACATGCGAACCCAGTAGAATTCTTTGATAAAAGCTTATTTACATCTAATGTTTACATTCAATAAACGAGTAATATATATGTTTTGCATTTTCAGTTTGATTTGCTAATTCTTAAGATTAATTGCTTAGTTACATTAATGTAAATATCCGATGCAGGTTAGTATGTACTCTATTGGTTTTATCTCCATTTAAATTTCGTACTTTCCCTTTTTACTTTGTTCCAAACAAAATAGGTATCGTAATTTATTATTTAAAAATAATTTAACTTTAATTTGATGAGACTTATTCGTACACCTGATAATGTGATTATAAAAAGGTGCCCGATTCGACTTAGAAATCATATTTTCATGGCTTGCCCTACGTATGTAGTAAACAAAACCATTACTCTTAATAGAAGAATTAATAGATGACAAAAATGTAACTCAAAGTTGAATACTACAATGTATGAAAATAAAGAGAAAGGAAAAAGGATGAAGGGCAAAAAAGTAATGAAAATTACAGAAATATACTAATCTTTAATCAGTTGTGCTTTTATTCATTAACTCACCATACTAATGGAAAATATATATACTATTTAAGAAAAACAAAAGGAAGGCAACTCAGCAAAATTAAGGAGAAAAATGAAAGAAAAAAAAAAGTTTTGTGAAAGTTAAAACTCCAAGCAACTCATATCACACATTGTTCTTTTACAACTTTACAATACCCTGGAAAAATGATTCTTCAAGTAGAAGGTCAAGCTAGAGAGAAGGTGAAACTTCTTCATTGTTGAGTGATCGCTCGCAATTTGACTGAAAGGGTTGAAACTAGCAATCTATTTGTCACATATTATTATTTTGGAATTTATCAATATCTTGGAAAAAGGAGTCTTCAAGTAGGTCAGACCATATACAAGGTAGAGCTCCTTCATTGCTGAGTGAACGCTCGCTAGCTTGTTGAAAAAAATTGTCCAAAACCTTCATCTCTTCTGGCAAACAAGATGAGATCGCCACTTCTGAAGAATTTTCTTTTCTTTTTCGATCATTTGTTACCGGTGGAGGAGGAGGAGGAAGAGAAGGAGATAAAGGAGGGAGCCACGAAGAAGCAGGTGAAGTTTCTTCGTGGCTCATAACCGTAAACTCAATGTCTTGAGGTCGAACCTTATCTTTGTTCAAAGAAGTTTGGAAACTACAAGGGGTGTGTAATTCAGGCAAATGGGAAAAAGGGATTGAATCTTGAATAGTTTGATCAAGACTTGAAGGAATTTGATGAACTATTTGATTTCCCAAATGATTATTAGTGCCTAAGAATTGACTAAGATTGTAATTAGCTTCCACATTTTGAATACCACTTAAAGCACTAATATTATTGTTGTGAGGTGGTTGTAGAAGATTTTGCAAGTAATGAAGTCTCATAGCTTGTTCTTCCCATGAGTGATTATGTTCAATTAATTCCTTCAAATTTGCCAAAGCTATGAGATGTTGCAAGCTATTAAAGATATCAGTTCTAGGTCTATGAGTCATTGGATCATATCCCATTTGAATTAGCTTCTTCTTCAAATGAGTGTTCCAAAAATTCTTGATTTCATTGTCAGTTCTCCCTGGCAGATGAGTTGCAATTGCTGACCACCTTGAATAAGATACAAAAATATTTTAATTTCATACTCCGACCTCATAAAAAGTATAAGATAAAACAAGAGTTTAACTTATATACAATGATAACACAATTTTTTTTCACTATCATGGTTCCATAAACATTTTACAGCTAATGGGCCGTAAAGAGTTAGACTAGTAGGCAGAAAAATAAGACATATTACCTGCTATAATATGTTAAAATATACAAATAGTGTATTTTTTCTTATATTATTAGGGGTTGTTTGGTTTGAGTGTTGAAAGAATTATCCGGTCTGATATAAAATGAATCTTACATAAGATAATACAATGTTTAGTTGAGATATATGAATAATTAATCTCAACATAAAATTTTGCATAATAATACATGGATTAAATTATGCGGAAACATATATATTATTTTTGTTGGATATGATGGGAATAAGAATACATGTATTAGTATTGCAAGGAGTGATTAGATTACTTAAAGACAAAAATGCCCTTTTACGGTAAGTAAATCATGTATACAGTAATATTTTCTATGTCTTCCTTCCCATTTCAATTTATTTGTCTTACTTTCTTTTTTAGTTTTCACATGGCATGTATAAGATCGAAAGATTAAAGGATATTTTGGTACATTCTACGTATTTTTAGTTTAAGATATTTTGGTACATTCTACGTATTTTTAGTTTAAGACACAAGATTCAAAAGTTTTTTTTACTTCTTAAACTCCGTGTCATGTTAAAACCAGACAAACTAATTAAAATAGACATTAACAATCTCTTCATTATTATTCCTGCATAATTTACTTCTAAGCCAAATGACCCCTTACACTACAAAAAAATGGTAAATTACGGAGGTTAACACTGCAATTTGCGGAGATTTCTATTTGCTAAACAAAATAACAGAGGCTTATAACCTCCGCGAATTGCAGTTTCAATCTCCCACGATTTACTCTTTTTTTTTTTGTAGTGTTTGTGCATGAAAGATGAATCCAAGAAGAAAAATATCAAAAATTTAAAGCCATGTATGGTCAAATTTAGAGAAAGCAAGAAAATGAAAGGACAAGAAATAGAGTAAAATAGTTACTTGTTGCCAAGGACTGCATGGAGATTGAGAATTGTTTGTTCCTCTTCTTGAGAGAATTTGCCTCTTTTAATATCTGGCCTAAGATAATTACTCCACCTCAATCTGCAACTCTTTCCACATCTATTAAGACCTAAACATGCAAATATCAACAAAAGAAAATCTTGGTTAATCATAAATAAGAAAGAATATCATTTTGGAATAGGAGCTAGCTGATTGGAATTTAAGTTATATACATCGTCAATCATGTTATTTAAAAGATATATATAAATAAACATTTTCAAAATATGACATTTATAATTTTAGAATAAGATAGTTTATCTGCTACACTAGAGTTATGGCCTAACAGTGTAATTTATTTTTACAACCTCGATTACGAAATGAATTTTTTTATTTCAATTACGTACAAACGTGGGCATATGCTTACTTTTTAGACTATTTTAACTGGAAAAAAAATATATTTATATCGATCCTGCGCTACAATTCTTCTTCCCTTGTGAAATTTCTAGTTGGATGAGCAGTGCTACGATCTACTACGTGATGTAGTGATCTTTGTCTCTTACAAAAGACGATATCTAAATTTCGAAAAAGAATCTCGACATGCCGATTATTAGCTAGAGGGCGACCGACCTACCGGACCGGAGGCAGTGGAAAATATTATGGGAAAAGGACTAAGGAAGGGTGTATACCTGCAAGTTTAGGGAGGGCTCTCCAGCTGCCATGACCATGTTTATTGATATAATTGGTGAGTTTTTGATCTTCTTCAGGAGTCCATGGACCTTTCTTTAGACCACTCTCATCACAACAAGGAGACCTTCCCATTTTTCTCTAAAACTTTAATTAATTCTCTATGATTTATTTGGGTAGCTGCTTCCTTCAAGTCCTACTAAAATAACTACTCAAAGTTGATAGGATTAGTACTCTTATATATAATACAACTTATGTTGTACAACATGACTTATGTGGGAGCTTATTATAATTATTTGCTTACTCATATATGTGTTGAAGTAGTTGCTTGTCAATTTCGTACCCCTCAAATTCATAGTCTTTTTTTTTTCCATCCGGTATTTACATTAGGGCCTGATTCGTGCAAGATCCATTTTTGAAAGCGGTGCTCTCAATATGATTTTTTTCCATATTATCCAAGGCTCAAACCTAAGACATTTGATTAACGGCAAAGGAATCTCAAACATCCCATCACGATCTAATTGATATTCAAATTCATATCTAGTTGGTATCTCTCAAATTTATGTGTGGTTAGTTTCAATAAAATTACAAAATTATTACTATTTGTTTTACTAAAGATATTGAACTTTACATATTATATATCATTAAATCACAAAACTAATATTGTGACATGTTTAATACCGTAAATTTCAAAAGCCTCGCGCCAGTTTTGAAAATTATTGCAGTATTTATTTTAAATATCCAACTTAATCACGAGTATTTCTTTTTTACTATCTTTGTATTTTTGATTTTTTTGGTTTGTTAGAGTGGTACATATTTTGATTCTTACTAATTAGATTGTAGATATTATAGTAATTATTTGTCTTGATTGAAATATCCTTTCTGTGATAATTAATTAATTATCGATGGAAATTGCTTTACTTTCCTTGAATACTTCTATACGTGTAAGGGGGTCAACATGACATAATTGAGAAGTTTCATAAAAAATTGGAGTAATAATTCTCTACTAAATGTAAGTCAAAATCGAATAAACCACATCTCAATTTATCGTACCAAACTTAATTAGAAATATTGTACCATTGCAAATTAATTTGATATAGTAACGATATAATATTTTTAAATTGAAGCTAGTGAATCAAAGTTTTCAATATCATACACGGAACACCTCTAACCACAACTTTTAAAGGCCCCATGTTCTTTTTTGAACTCTGTGTTCAGTTAAACTACGCTACAATCATTGTCTCTTCCAAAAACAATCTCAATTTTAAAATAAATATCAAGTATGCCACAAATTTTATGTTACTCTTAATTCTTAAAAGAAACCCCAATGAATTTAATCTTTCATTTAACCCCTTCATCACGAAAGTTAGTTAAGTTTTTTTCCCCCAGAAAGCAACACTTACTTCAATTTTCATCCACATAAGATTGCTTCTTCCACAAAGGTTCTTTGTCTGGTAGACCAACTTATATCACATTTTTTTAAGTTAATAATAAATTAATAAACTTTTCTCATTTTGTGGAAAGAAAGCAAAACGGATTAGTTTAAAAGAGGAAATGATGTCATGTGAAGAGAATTAATATGTTTTGTGAATAAGGATTTCAACATATTGTGTTATTGTCAGCTAAACAACTTATTTGCTTGCTGGATTGGGTTTTCACCCAATACTGCATCTAAACCAGGATTTTGTATGATTCTACTTGCCACGTATCGACGTTCATTCCCATGCAAAGACTATACATTACATTTAATTATGTGGCATCACTTGATTGGCACAAATTTTATGAAAGAAAGGAAACTTTTGAAATTTGTGTTTTATAACATTCCTTGAGTATTCGTATGATTATAAATCATTTTATGAAGGGTAAAAGAGAAATTTTAAAATGAAATATTATTTCTAATTATAATAAATGACATTCTTTCAGAGATGGACTAAAAAGAAAAAATTACCACATAAATTGAGACGAAGAATACTCTATAGTAGTAACAAAAAAAGGTTTTAACTCGTAATGAAAATTTTGTACTTATGCAAAAATGAAAATTTTGTATTAATGCAATTTAGAGGTGTAGGAGAAAGAAGTATTGAGGAGATGTAATTAAATAGAATATGATACGATTTCAGCTTACTAAAGAAATGACCTTAGATAGGAGGTTGTGGAGGACACAAATTAGATAGAAGGTTAGTAGTACGTTGTCTCGATCGCTATCCGTCCATACTACTAGTAGTCGTAGTATTGCTCATGTAGTTTCTTGCCCTTTGATTTTTGTTGCTTTATGATGCTTCTTGTACTTCAACCATCGTATTATTTTGTTGTAGTTACTATTCAGTATGCTTTGTTATTCTTTCACTTTTGTTACTTCTTTACACTGCTTCGGACTAATTTTTTTCTTGAGCTGATGGTCTATCAGAAATAATGATTCTACTTCTACAATAGGATTAAAATTCGTATACACTCTATCTTCTTCATACTACTTTGTCGGACTACACTGAATATATTATTGTTGTTGCTGCAACAATTTAGTCTGTTCACACTATTTTCAGGATATCAGACAACTTGTTATTAAGAGAGTTATTACTATTTTTTTTTTTTTAAACCCTTTTTCTCTGATGATAAGCTGCTTATATTATATATGTCTTCTAGGATCTTAACCTCGCTAAGCTGCTTGTATACCTTTTATCAAATTTTCATGTGCGTACATTATCCCAAGTTGCTATATTTGGATTTTAATGGCCACAATAAATTAAGTCAACTCGCATTTAACTTTAACAGAGTAGCTAAGAGATAATCATGTTTAAATTCTAGGTGACCTGCTTTTTTTTTTAAAAAAAATCATTCGGTGTTCGGTATTCGCATTGAAGCCCGACTAAATTCAGATTCGTGTCGGAAAGTCTCACCCCTAGAAAAGGCAACTCCGTACCCAAGGGGACTCGACTCTGGTTAAGAATGAAGGAGTACTTACCACTTCACCACAATCCTTGTTGGTGACCTGCTTGTTATTAAAGAAGAAGACTCTTGCAATTGCTTGATCTCTGGACCTAACCTAGCTAGCTATCTGTTTTACCAATTTTATGTACTCCCTCTATTTCAAAAAGAGTGACCTATTTTGACTTGACATGAAATTTAAAAAAATAAAGAAGATTTTTAAATCTTGTGGTCTTAAACATGCCACGTGGAAAGTTCAAAATTAAGTATAGCCGAAAAAGGAAAAGTTTGAAACGAATTAAAAAGGTAAGTCAGTCATTCTTTTTGAAACGGAGGGAGTATACTTTGTCTTCCTGATTAGTATAATTCTATTGAAAGTTTTATAGGAAAGTCACTTCAAAAAAAAATTAAGCTTAGCTATGAATTTCGTCGCTAATTTGTTCATAGCTAACAAAATTTTATGGTAATTTGTCATTAATTTGTTGTAGTATAAAATTAACGACGATTTTTGATGTTTAGCTACAAAATTTATACATCTCTAATTTTTATTTTTTTAGTAATGAATATAAGCGAACCTAGAGTCAACTATGAGACAAAAAGTAATATTTATATCATCAATCATGTCTACATGTTCTAACAGGTAATTTGTCTTTTCTCAAGATGACAAATCTCAGGTTTTTATATAGAAAATTATCTTTAGATAGTATCTTTTAATTGACCTGATAGTATTGATTATTTTCGACATAATAAAATACATTCTTCTTATTTACATGTGGATTTGATTGGATTTTCTTTTTCTTGTGAACTGTTGACATCATCATGAGACATAAATGTGCGCAAGACTTTTGTCTGCTCCAATTAACAGTAGAAGTGTATAACTAGCGTCTATATGTAAAATTTTTAGATGAAATCGTTACACATTTTTAACATGTATAACCTCGATCTATATTGAGATTATTCCCATGTTACACGACGATTGCCATAAACTGAACCTAAACTAGTCTATAATTCTATACCTAAACAAAATATACTATCGTATAAAAGGTAATCGGAAATTTTAAAAAATTGCCCTGAAAAATTGAATCTTCCGACTAATGTAGTCCACAGGTTCAAAAAATAAGTTCCAGAAAGACTACAATAGTCGGAATATTAACTAAATAAATATTTAAACTTTAAATATTCCGACTACTATAGTTGGAATACTCAATATATCAGTGGTCATGTCTAATACTTTTTTCGACCTTCCTTGTTCACATCGAAATACTTGAAATTCCAATT
Organism: Capsicum rhomboideum; assembly: GCA_031232105.1. Classification (NCBI taxonomy): domain Eukaryota; kingdom Viridiplantae; phylum Streptophyta; class Magnoliopsida; order Solanales; family Solanaceae; genus Capsicum; species Capsicum rhomboideum. The sequence continues at coordinate 159,938,897 of CP124714.1, forward strand.
ACCTTTCGATAATTTCATCAATCGGAATAATGATTTTTTAATAGTATAATCTATTTTTCCAAACTTTTTTTTTTACCAATTTTTTTTTTCAATATTTACAACTTAAATTAAACAAACTGAAAAGGGTCAAAATTACCCCTGAACTATCTGAAATAGCGCAAAAATATCCTCCGTTTGTTTTTTGGCTCAAAAATACCCCTTCATTTATTTTTTGGCTCAAAAATGCCCCTCATTTTAACGAAGTGCCAAAAAGGGCCAACACTACCCCTGAACTATTCGAAATGGAACAAAAATACCCCTCCATTTATTTTTTGGCTCAAAAATACCCCTCACATTAATGGAGTGCCACCAACCACACCACGTGAAAAAAAATTTTCACATGGTTAGTCCACGTCAGTGTCCCATTTAATATCCAACCAACCCACTTAACCATATTCCAACTTAACAGCCATTTAATATACGTAGCCGATCCATCTTAAAAAAATTCTGACCCGTCCTCATAAGTAAATGGTAAAGATAGATTCACTCTTCATTTCACTTGAACTCTTCAAAAAAAAAAAAAAATCGAAGCAGACTAAGGATTCTGAGGGAAAAGAAAGCCCTTAGGAAAAAAATCAACCCGTATACTAAGAGCTTTCTTTTCCCTCAGAATTCCTAGTTTGCATCGATTTTTTTTTTTGGAGAGTTCAAGTGAAATGAGGGGTGGATCTATCTTTACTATTTACTTATGAGGACGGGTCGGGTTTATTTTAAGATGGATCGGGTACGAATATTAAATGACTGTTAAGTTGGAATATGGTTAAGTGGGCTGGTTGGGTATTAAATGAGATACTGACGTGGACTAACCATGTGACAATTTTTTTTCACGTGGTGTGCTTGGTGGCACTCTATTAATGTGAGGGGTATTTTTGAGCCAAAAAACAAATGGAGGGGCATTTTTGCTTCATTTCGGATAGTGCAGGGGTAGTTTTGGCCCTTTTTGGCACTCCGTTAAAATGAGGGGCATTTTTGAGCCAAAAAATAAATGGAGGGATATTTTTGTGCCAAAAAACAAACGAAGGGTATTTTTGCTCTATTTCGAATAGTTCAGGGGTAGTTTTGACCCTTTTCTGTTAAATAAATTATAATCACCACGAAATTAATTCAATTTACTTAGCATTTTCATGATTGCATATAATCCTGCTATGGGGAACACATATTATAAGTGATGCCTTCAAATGTTAGGTGGGGAAAATAATACAACATAAGGACAAAAATTTCACAAGTTCCATTAGATTTTCCTAACATATCTTAAGAGAATATTAGTAAAAGGAAAAACTAATTATCAGTACTAAACAAGTCACATATATATTTTATGTCTTTTTCACTTTTACTATATTTCCTTTTGATATTTGATTTTGATCATATACTTTATTTGAATAGATCGAGGGTCTATCAAAAATAGTTTATCTACCTTCACAAGGTAAGAATACGACTACATACACACCACCCTACCCGTGAGATCGACTACACCGAAGGTATGTGTTGTTTTTATTGTAAACAATTCGCATATTTTTCTATAAAACTATGTGATAATGATAGTTAGACACTAGGCTAGACACCGTTGGGTAACAAAATGAACTATCAATGTCTACGTTATTATTTGAACTTTTTAAAGAATGCTAACCACAATTGCACATCATATATACATACTACGTTGAAAATAAACAGTTCCTTGCTTCTAATATACGCTAAACGTTTATTATTAGTAATATAGTACAAAGTTTGATGCTTTTTGTATTGATCATCAACTGCAAAAATAGTCTTAACAACTTTGGTTAAAACCCATAATAAAATAAGTGGAGTCTATGCATAATTTCTCTATTCTTAATTAAAAAATTTTGAATTCCAGTGAACAGAAACGCTCTTTAGGGGTGTCAAATAAATATGAAAAATCGACCAAACCGACCGAACCTAATCGTATCGAATCGATTTATATCATTTTTTTAAATAAAACCGTGGGCTTTTATTTCAACGTATAACTGTCCCGAACAATTGAGATGGTCTTTTTAATTTATAAAAAACCCCAAAAATTTCTCGAATCAAACCTAATAACTTTACATCTATGCAAATATATTTATATATTAATAATATGTTAAATAATATATAAATATATTTTATAACATTTTTCAAATATAAAATATAACCTAGGTCTTAGGCCACTGGTGACACACCTATTCGGGCCTTTGCCCTTTAATTAGCCTTTAATTAATGGGAAAAGTACATTCATGTCCCATAAGAGCAAATCATTTATACCTAAATGCCCCTTTACATAAAATGCCTCCTGACTAATTACATAAAATGTCCTCTTCCCTTATAGATTTAGTTATTTATCTCCCTTTTAATTCTTTTCATTTTTATTTCTACTTTTTTTCTCGTTTCTTTTTTTTTTTTTTTTATGCTTCTTTGTTCATATATTTTTTTCGTAAAATTATTTTATTCTTTATTTTTATACCATAATCTAACTTACACTCAAATTTTATTTTATATACTCCTTTTGTTCTTCTTTTCTCTTTCTTTTCTTTTCATTTTTCTTTTTTCTCGTTTATTTCTTTATTTTTTTTCATGTATTGGTTCCTTTTATTTTTGCATTTATTAATTTTTATTTTCTTTTTCTTTTTCAATTTGTTTATTTCTTGTTCCTTTCTATTTCTTTTTTTTCTTTTATTTTTTTATTCTTTTTTTTCTCTACTTTTCTCTTCTACTTTTTTTTTTTTTGCTTTTTTCCCTGCTTTTTTTTTCTTTTTTTTTTCTTTATTGGTTCATTTTATTTTTGCCTTTTTTATTTTTATTTTTTATTTTCTCCTTATTTTTTAATTTCTTTATTTCATGTTCCTTTCCTTTTTATTGGTTTATTTATTTATTTTATTTTTTTCTCCTTTTTCATTCATTTTTTTCCTCAAATCATACTATTTTTTTTTCTTTTGTAATTTTATTTGATTTTCTTTTTTTTATTATTTTTTTTTCATTTGTTTCAGTCCGTAATGATACCATCACAATATATTTATATACTTTCATGGTGTCATTGATGTCTGTTTCAATCCTTAGTGGGACCTCCATGATACCATCACAGTATATCGATATACCATCATGGTATCATTAATGTCTGCTTCAATTCTTCAGTCAGACATCCATGATATTATATATATATATATATATTGACATGGTATCATTGGGTTTGCTTCAGTCCGTAATGATATCATCATAGTATATCTATACACTGTCATGGTATCATTGATGTTTGCTTCATTCCTTAGTGGGTCCTCCATGATACCATCACAGTATATCTATATACCATCATGGTATCATTGATGTTTACCTCAATCCTTCAGTTAGACATCCATGATACCACCAAAGTGTATATATACTAACATGGTATCATTGTGTTTGTTTCAGTCCATAATGATACCATCGCAGTATATCCATATATTGTCATGGTATCATTGATATTTGCTTCAATTCTTCAGTGAGACCTCCATGATACCATCACGGTATATCTATATGCTATCATGGTATCATTGATGTCTGATTCAATCCTCCATTCATAATTCTATGATACCATTATAGTGTATATATATACCCACAAGGTCTCATTGAGATTTGCTTCATTTTGTAGTGATAAGTATATCTGTATACTGTCATGGTATCATTGATGTTTGCTTCAATCCTTCAGTCAAACCTCCATGATACCATCACAGTATACATATATAGTTTGTAATGATATCATAACAATATATTTATATACTGTCGTGGTATCATTGATGCTTGTTTCAACGTTTCAGTGAGACCTCCATGATACCATAATAGTATATCTACATGCTGTCATAGTATCATTCAGGTTTGCTTAAATACTTTAGTAATACCTTCATGATACCATCACAGTATATCTATATACTGTCATAGTATCATTCAAGTTTGTTTCAGTCCTTCAATAAGATCTCCATGATGCCATCACAATATAGCTATACATTTTCATGGTATAATTGAGGTTTGTTTCAGTTATCAATGATACCATCACAATATATTTATATACTGTCATGGTATCATTGATGCTTGCTTTAGTCCATAAATGAGACATCCATGATACCATCACAATATATTTAGCTTGTTTCATGATACTATCATAGTATCTTTATCTACAACATGATATCATGGAGGACTACTTCAGTTCTTCAATAAGACATTCTTCAGTTTTTCATATACCATCATATTATATTCATATACTGTCATAGTATTATTGGGGCTTGCTTTAATCCTGAATGACACTATTACATTATATGAATATACTGCGATGATATTAAAGAGGATTGTTCTAATGCTTTAATGAGACACTCTTTTCTTAATTATTTATTATTGTAATTATTTTTTTTTTTTTTATATATTTTTATTAGTCTAAAAATAGTTAGATAGTATCTTTATTTTTATATTTCATTTTATCTTTAAAAAAAAAGATAATATAGCCAAAAATAAACAAGGTAGTGAACTTTGGTATTTTTCTTAATTATTTCTTAGTGTAGTTTAGTTACTTATTTTTTTAGTTTATTTTAATCCAAAAGTAGTTGATATTTTTATTTGTTAAATAAGGCAAAAATATAAAAGGAGGCAAAATATAAAATTAAATAAATTAACAAAAAAAGAGAAAATATAATTAAGGGAAAAGATGGAAGAAGAAAATAAAATAATACAACAAACAAAAAATAACACAAAAAGATAAAGAAGTGTGAAAAATATATTAAGAAAAAAGAAAAAAGAAAAAAGAAAATGTAGCCGCAGTCGGTGGCGCCGCAAATTTCAATAAAGGGGGCATCGGTTGTAATTTCTTTGTGCTGCCAGGGTGTATTTGGATTTAATATGAGAGGGGAAATTTGAATGTAAATACTTTAAATTTTTGGTCTATTTTGTGCACTTTTCCCTTAATTAATTAGGCTTAAAAATTAAAAGGATATACTATAATAAATACTACATCAAACAATACGGAAAAACTAATGCAAACACTCCTATTGAAAGTTTGAGATCAAACAATACGGCAACAAGATTTTACATTCTTGGCTTCTTGGTGAAGAGTTGAAGTGCTTCTCCAAGAACAAACTTCAAGTTTCACGTCACGATGATACCTTCATTATTGTGTTGCTAAATGCTTCTTGATATTTAATCAAGTAGAAGAACTGCAGAACTACGAAATGTGTTTTTCTTTCTATGGACTTTATTGAGTTGATTCCTTTTAGTAATAAAGAAACGTTTTAATAATGATGTATTTTGAGGTGAAACTATAAAAGTAAAAAAAATCAAAAATTAATCGAACCGTACCAATACTGAAGGAAAACCGAGATGATGGAATGGTTTTGAAATGTCTAATTTTAATTATATAAAATAAAATAATTAAAAAATTAATATGATATAAATTTATAAAATAACCGTTCGAACCATATCATTGACACCCTAACGCTCTTGGTATATAGGGAGTACTATTACTCCTTTAGAGAATCTATTCATAGTGGACGATGAAAGTGGAAACCTATATACTCAAATTCAGAAAATTATTAGAACCTCATAGCTAAAATTTGGACATTTGACTAAAATAATTTATAATAAGCCTCTTTGTGCCACTCCACTAGAATATATTCTCTCCCTTATGTTAAGGGGATTCTGAAGGGTGTGTTAATTATAACTATCTTTTTCAAGAATAGGGGAGTACATAATAAGGTCAAAATTATATTCTATCTGACAAAAGGAAAAATAATCAAATATTGTACTATAATTTATATTAAATTCTACGTGAGTATGATTTTTTTTCATTTTGTAACCAAATAATGTATAAAGTGTTAATTACGTTTTGAATTTTTTTCTTGTATATTTAGGAAGTTCATAATCCTTGTTGATTTAGAAATGCATTGTGCTAATAGATTTGGAAAAGGAAAATATATTGTTTTGGTAGAATTGAATTTTTTTTCTTATATGTTAGGGCTACATCTACATCTACAATATATTAAAAGTGTGAAGACCCTTAGAAAAGTGATTTGAATTTTTTGCCTTTCGCTAAAACACCCCGCAATAGACAAAATCATCTTTTCACTTATTTTCTTTGATTATTATATGATTATATTTATATTATAATATTAACTCTTAAATATATGGAAAGACTCCTGTTATAATAAAAACATTTAACTCCTAAAATATATTGTCACTTCTAAACCGTCAAACAATAGAAGTTGTAATAGTGAAGAAATTCTCTATCCCTTTACAATTAGAATACACTAGTATACGTACCCGCGCGATGCGCAGATAGTTTTATAGAAGAGTTGAAAGAGATATTATATATATATATATGAATCATATGTGATATATTACAGATTTTATATTATCATTTTTTAAATGTAATCTCATACTAACATTTTTATGGTATATGTAGCTACAGTTACTTTATTACTGCTCATGTAAAGAAATATTATTCATTGCATTGATTTCAAACAAATTTTTAAAAACAAATAATATCCCCATCCTCTAGTTGCAAATTATTACAAATTATAATAATTTGAACTTAAAAGTATTGCGGAACTATTTGAAAGAATCATAATAAAAGATAGTAAAAGTGTCATTTAAAATAGGATAAGAGGGTGAAAAGTTTTGAAAACTGATGGGGTCTAGCAATTTAACTTTAACTTTTCATGCTATCTATATAAATATTTATTCCACTCAGTAAAAAAATCCCATTTTACCTTAAATTATCTCCAACTATCTTCAATAATGTACTTAAACATGATTATTGAAATATAAAAGTGTTCATAGATGATAAAAAGGGGGCAATCACTTCAAAGTATGTAGTTGTAAAGCATTGTCTGTGTTATAGGAAACTAATTACATAAGTACTTTTTTCCTGGGTAGGAATTACATAAGATCCTAAGCTTTTAATATTTCTTACATCGATTTATTTAAATAAAATAAAATATTACTTTGTATTTCTTCACAACTTTGGCAATTTTACATAGGTGAACTCCTTCTTTATAGTCTGTTAAGCGCATTTACTATTTTACCTTGTGAAATGTACCATTGTACATGAGGAATACCCTTATTTAAACCATCTAACATTTGAACCACGCCAAGTTTTTTCAAGCTCTATCACCGAGTGCTTTGAAATGCAGTACTTAGTATTTACTACAAAAAAGATCCTTACATGTAGTTAACATAGAGTTGGAGCTCATTAATTGTTACATACAAATGTCAGTTTTAAATAGTTGAAATTTCTTAAAATTTCATTGCAAAGCCTTCCATTCTGCAACCATGAGTCCATGATTCCATTACTATTAGCAAGACAAGCATAAGCCAAGATGATATCCTCTTATCATTCGGCAGAATTCCACTCTTGCTAGTCTCTTCGTTAAAAATTTCTCCGGTATTAAGTTTTCAACTCCCTCAAACAGACCTATCCCAAGTAATATAAATGTACATGATATTTTGCCTTAGCGCATTAACATATTAACCAAGTCTGAGTCCAATGAATATTGAGATTACTGCTAGGAAAAGTTATAGCCAAGGTGGTATTGATAATCCAACCAATACCTTTCATCGTCTTGAACATGGAGAACTTCTTGGAGGCACCATAAACTACCTCACACCTTTGCTTCTATCTTGCTCTTTTTAAAGTAGCATATTTGAATGTTTTCAGGAATTACCACGTGCTCTTGGAAAGAGCACTCACATCTTGCTCTTTTCTAGAAGATATACTTGAATGGCTTCAGGAATTAGTACGTCCACATGATTACCAGGCTTACCATCATCACATCTTTTGTTATAAAGGAGATTTCTTGAGACCTTTTTGGTGTTTTTTGCCAAAACCAGAAGAAGAAAAACAACTTAACAAACATGCTATAGAAGAAAACAATGCTAAAACCTTAAGTAAATCAATTTGACTAAGAATACCAACCTCGTGATTGAAATCTAGTTCTTTAGGTGCTTTTTTGCACCATTCGTGTATCGTGTGGTAGAAATTATATTGTGGTTTCACGCATGCTATCCAATCAAGTATTGGCATGTCATTTTTCAGGTCCTGTAAATGAACTGTCGTAATTGAAACTATTCTTTTTGAGTACTCTATTCACACAACAAACTATCCTTATTTTCACTCTACACCTATTTTTTTTAGTTCAGACACTTACTGAGGCTGTTTTCAGAAGTACTTTGTTAAAATTCAATAATAGATCATCCATGATCTTCCCCAACTCTTTTTTGTTTGGTATGCCTAGGGAAAATAATTCATTCAACTAGTGACATTTATCAGAGGAAAGTTTAGATATTCCTATTATCAATCTAATCAATATATAGATAAACTTTACATTAGTTTGATGAATGTTAGATACTCTCACTACATTAACATAAGTTTAACTTTTCCAGATGTCTTATATAATTTTATTAGCAAAAATCTAGAGATATACAATGCGGAACAAACCAAAGAAATGAAATCTCAAGGAACTATCCAGATAACTTTCCTGCTAAAGCAAATTTGGCATCCGAAGATTATGTCATAGAAAAAACAATTTGAATGATATAGGAGATAAGTAGAGAAACAAGTACTTAAAGGATTTAAAAGGCATCATTAAAAATGTAAAGCTGTAGCGGTTACTGGTTCACTCAAATTTGATTTACTGGTTAGCTCAGACTTGATCATTCTCTAATCAATTGAAAAAACATTTCCTCTATACATTGTCACTGTGTGCCATTGCATTAGAGAACGGTACACATTGATCGTAGAAATATTTTCTAATATTTTTTAAATAGATAAAAAAATATAAAGGATTTAAAAGATGCCATTAAAATGTAAAGCTCTAATGCTTACTGGACACTCCTAGTTCCCTTAAGAGCAAGCTATATCTATTCTATGAGCTACTTTTGACTTGGTCTAGCAAGGACAGTTCAAGAGAAATAAACGTCTATAATAAGCGGATGATAACCTTATGTGACATGTGTATGTAATGGGACTCCCAAAGGGTTACAAAATTATATCCACAAATGTTTAGTACATCACTTTCCAGAAACACATGGTAAATATACTCATAGTTAAGATTAATGAGTTAACACCCTCAATGAAATACTGGTGAAAATAAGTAAGGTAATAATATTTCGTTACATACTCTAGCTGAGCATCTGTACTGGTGCTCAGCTAGAGTACAAATGCATTTATTTAGCATGTGCATAATTCATTTACCAGTTATCAAGAAATATAAAAGAAATGACTTCTAACAGATGAGTGTCTTTAACAACATAAACCGATGGCAACAAAAATTATTATCAGTCAAGACATGTTCAAAGTTCAGTATGACCGAAAGAAAATTTGTTGTATGTAAAAATTCAAATGGAACAGAATCCAGTGACCATAAAAATCATTAGATAATAAGGCAGATGCACTTTAGTCCACTTGTTTCCACAAATCTATACATTTTTTTGGATCAAGCTCCAAACTTTAAGCTCTACATCTGTCACATATATGGTGTATGATATGTAACATATGTTTGGTCTTAAATTTGTTATTTGTCTCCTTTAGTACATTTGGCTTATATTACAGATTTATAGTTGCTTTATCTAAATTATTAATTGGTTCATTATCATATGTCATCAATATCAATAAATTCATGTTCAAACGTTTGTAAAATTCACATCAATCGGAAGATATCACGGTTATCACCACATAAGATAAAATTGAGATTTACACTCACCTGTGGTTGTGTGCCTTATTCTTGTTGTCCCACTTCTAGACTTGAGTCCTCGTTGAACGATGAATACTAAAACAGATCCATGAACAAATAACAGAGATTGTTAACCTCTTAAATCAAATGGCAAAAAAGTAGAATAAAATTAAAGAACACAACACCCTTCTTTGAGCCGCCAGTTCTTCGAAATCCAATTCTCCACTCCCAAATTCGTAGTAAGGCAGACTCTAATTCTCTTCTCTAACATTAAGGAAAAATTAAGCCCTATGTGATAAACCTAAATTTCATAATTGATTTTGATCCCTCGCAAATTTCTCTGGATTTTCCTTAACCCATTCTGTCTATAAACTCAAATTCGAACACAATACTGCGGATTCAAAATCCAAACTTCAGACACACTGTATTTTATTATAATAGCCAGAGGTGATTCCAGGATTTCAAGAAGACGGGTGCACCATTGCTTTAAAGATAAGATCTAAAATTTATAATGACGACGACTTGGTAAGCAAAAGATAATTAATTACATTATCACAAAAAAATAACATTAGTTTACAATTGCACTCGACGAGACTTCATATTTTGAAAAACGATCTATAATAGCATCATTACTTACGGTTGCAAATATCTTACGCTCTATCTTACAAACTAAACAACCATTCAAAAATTTTTCACCAATGCTATTACGTAGATAATTTTTGATGAGCTTCATTGAGGAGAATGCTCTTTCCACACTTGCAGTAGCAACAGGCAAAATCAACGTCAACTTCACAAGTAAATAAATAAGAGACCAAGTTTCATTCAATTTTGTCTTTGTCATCATAATAGCAAGATCCTTAATCCCCTTCAAGTTGAGAAACTTGCAATCACATTCTCGAGCATAGACAATGAAACTATCAAGCTGATAACTGAGATCTCGAAGTTGGTTCTCACCAAACTCACTTTTGTAATATCCGGCCAACTTCATTATTCTGCTTTTGTCAAAATTAGCAAATGAATCAATCGGATTCAAACTAGCCATACCAAGGAGTAAGTCACTAGTCACAACATCAAAATGATTATTGAGCTTCTGAAGTTGCAAATCAATAATTGCATAAAACACTTCCACACTAAAGTGATGAAAATATGAAACTTCGGACCTCTTACGCTTTGAACTTGGATAGTCATCATCCATTTTGGGAATCAAAAAATCATGTTTGCCACAAAATGAATAAACCTCAGCCATCAAAGACTCCAAACCACTCTCTCTCATGGTTTGCAATCTTCTCTTTGAAAGGTTAAGCAACTCCATAGCATTGACGATATCTTGATCTTTCTTTTGTAAAGCTTTGTTCAATTCATTTGTAAGAAGCAACATCTTGAACATCAAATGCAACATAAAGATATATTCAAATTCTTGAATTTTATCTAAAAGGTTTCCTGCTGCAAGTTTATCAAGATCATGTGGAGAATCTTCTTTCATATCTTTAAGCACATTAGCAATTGAAGAAAATATAATCATGAAATTTTTCAAGGTCTTAAAGTGAGATCCCCAACGAGTATCACCCGGTCGTTGGAGGCCACGTTCTTGATTTTATCCTTGCCCAGTAAGAATTTCTCCAGATTTAAGCAATTCTTCCAACTTCTCAACTTGGTGTTGTCGAAGTAAGTCCCTACGTTTAAAAGATGTTTCAATAGTATTTAATACATTAGTGACAACATAAAAGAAGTTTTTCACATCCGGGTGTTTTTTAGAAAGAGCCACAAGTGTCAATTGCAACTGATGAACAAAACAATGAATACAATATGCAGACGGAGCATCTTGCAAAATCAAAGAATTTAGGCCATTTTTCTCTCCTTGCATATTACTAGCTCCATCATAACCTTGTCCACGTAATTTTGATAGACATAGCGAGTGATCCTCAAGAAAAGAATAAATTATTTTCTGCAATGATCATGCGGATGTATCACTCACATGAACAATACCCAAAAAGCTCTCTATCAACTCTCCATTTTTGTTGACATATCGTAAGACTAGTGCCATTTGCTCTTTATGTGAGATGTCTTTCGATTCATCAACTAGTATTCCAAAATAATCACCATCCAAGTCTTTGATGATAGCTTTAATTGTTTCTTTAGCACAAGCATCCTTTTGAATTGTCGAACAAATCATCTTATCATTTTTTGGAGCATGTTGTAATATTGCCTTTCCCACATCCGGATGGTTAACCCCATAAAATTTCAAAAGTTCAAGAAAAAGACCTTTGTAATCGGAATCTTCACTCTCATCATGACCACGAAATGGTAATCCATTTCTTAAGAGAAACCTTACCACATCGATTGAGGCATTTAAGCGAATTCGATAATCACTTTTTTCTTTCTCACTTTGCTTGTGAAGAGAAGATTGAATTGATTGACGTTGGTTTGCAAAATCTAGCATCCTATTCAAACATTTGTTATGAATACTATTTACCTCACCAACATGCAATCGAAGTCTTTCCGGACCATGATTCCAACCTCTAAAACCCTCTTGTATAAATGATTTTCCCGCATTACCACGACTTTCAAATTCATTCTTGAACAAATAACAACACAAACAAAATACAACATCATCTTTTTTGCTATACTCCAACCAGACAGAATATGGAGGTTTAAACCATTGTGGATTAAATTGGCGATCTTTGGTCCCAAACTTTGTTTTAGGATATCATGAAGTTCCGGTTGATAAGGCCCCATCAGAATATAATGTCTACTCACATCATCTCGAGTATTAGAATCATATTCAAAAATGGGCTTTCTTTCTTTGGGATGATCCGTTTAAGAGATCTCACCCCAAGAATACAACCAACATTTGAAGGAGGAGGTAGAATTGTCTCTCGTTGAACTTCTGGAGCTACATGTGAATTAATGGATGGACCGCTACTAGAACTTGATTGCTTAATCAAGAATTTATCCATTTAGAAGTTCAAGAATAAATGTTCCTACAAATTCAAATTACTATTCAACTTAGTCACAAATTTATTACATGCAAATTCAAAACAAAATAAGAAAGTCACACACCTTTCACATTCAAAAATAAAGGAATCACACCCTTGCAAAATCAAATTAAAATAGAGGTATCACACCTCTTGCAAATTCAAATAAAATAGAGGAATCACACCCCTTCACATTCAAAAATAAGGGAATCACACCCTTTCACATTAAAAAAAAATAAGAAATCACTCTTGCAAAATAATAATAAAATAGAGGAATCACACCCCTTTCACATTCAAAAATAAGGGAATCACACCCCTTCACATTAAAAAATTAGGAATCACACCCTTGCAAATTAATAATAAAATAGAGGAATCACACCTCTTTCGCATTCGAGAATAAGAAATCACAAATTCATAATAAAAAAGAGGACTCACACCTCTTTCGCATTCGAGAACAAGAGAACCATAAATTCATAATAAAGAAGAGGAATCACACCCTTGCAAATTAATAATAAAATAGAGGAACACATTCCTTTCAACTTAAATTAAAGTAAAATAAAACCTTACCAATATCCAATTCATCCGTAAAATAGGTGAGTCCAAGAGAAGCAATTCATTAGCACTTGATGATTCCCTATTATAAGCAATAAAAAATATTAATTTTTTTTATGAAAACCCTAATATTAAAGCTCATGTATTTTGATTTTTGGGTATCTTAATTTTGCTAGTTTACTTACTAAGAAAAGAAATCATAAACAAAAAAGAAGGAATAGGATATCAATTTTACCTTTGCAATAGTGATTTCACTGATTTGATTTCAATTTGTGCAGCGTTTTTGGCTAGAAAGTTGAAGATTGTTCTTGTTATGTGTTCTTGCTTCTCTATAAAAAAAAAGCCGCGTGTTTTTGCTAGCAAGTTGGAGACTTTTCAGGTTTTTAGATTTTAGAAATTAAAAAATTAAAAGTAATAATTAAAAAAAGAGAACCCTGACTTTTAGTCTTCTTGAATTGTGCATTATTTAAAAATCCTAGCCCTCATAAAACGTTTAAAAAAGCAGAAAAAAAATATGCGTACCTACTGGGAATCGATCCCAAGCAGAGGCGGATCCAGGATTTGATGATTACGGGTGCCATCAGCCCACCATCACTAAAAAGCTACATTTTTTAAGAGACAAAATTTACATACGTCATCGGTCTATTATTTTGTTAATGTAACTAATAGACATTATAGAAAAATCAATAAAAAAAAAAATTCCTTAATGAAATCAACCGATCGAACAGACGAAAGTTTGTTGATTAATTTTACGCAAACATGTGCGAAGTTATATAGATTTTTTCTCTAATACTATCTTCATTTTGATTTAATTTAACCAATGGAGGATATCAGGAAAAAAAGTCAAGGGAATGATCGTTTTTTATTTCGAGATGATAATTCTCAATAAATAACTATCTGCCGATGTTGTCCCTCAAAAAAAGGACGTGTTGTTAGTAGTCATTATCTTTAAATATAACTTACCACTAGTTAATATGATTAGGTTAAGGGATCTACATTTAGCCAGCTCGATCTATTTTGAATTAATTCGATTCAATTCAATCTATTTTTGGAATTAATTTAGTTTGGTTTAAAGCTTTTGGAGCATAAATAAAAATGTGATTACATAAGCAAATTAGTTTTGTCAATAAGACTAATTTTCTCATTCAAATCTATTGAATTATGTGATTCAATATAAAATAAAATAAAACTTTCGACAAGCAAATACACCGCTTTATTCTATGTTATTCTTGAAAATTTAAAAAAGAATAACATAACATGGAGGATTAAAAAAATTTATTAGAATTATTTTTACATAAGAATTTCAAAATTCAGTACATAATTCAAATTAAATAATAAAAAGTCTTATGAAAGAGAAAAGAATAATGAAAATTACATTAAGAAAAAGAGCTGAAAGAAAGGGGGGAAAAGGGACTGGGGCCTACAAAGAAAAATGGAAAAAAGTGGAGCTCAAACCTCTTGTGGGGTCTCGATCTCACCACCACAGACATGAAAATTGGCTTTTCAACCACGGCACCCACTGTGCACTTGTGACTATGGGTGCCACTCTTTCTTTATGTTCTATTTTAGTATAAAATATCAGTACACATATTAAATTTTACCCGAGCGTTGCGGGTGCCGTGGCACCCCCCAACGTTCTACATAGATCCGCCCCTGATCCCAAGGGCTCATGCTTGAAAACCGACCATCAAACCAGTGAACCATCCACAACTTATGACCATGGGTTCACTTCAGTTAATATTTAATATATTTTTAGAATTATACAAATAATATATCGAGTTTTGCCGGATGACCACGTGTTCCCGTGACCCATTTTTTACACATAAATTCGCCCCTGATAATAGCATCAGAAGACACAAATGCCACTTTGTCCTGCAAACAAATTCAAAAAATAAAAATCTTTGTTTGTTTTTTCATTTTGATCTGCAATGGAGTATAAGAAGATGGAATGTAAAATTTTTAATGAGAGGTAATAATAATAAGAAACAAAAAAGAGAGAGATGAGAGCAGTTGGCTTTTTGGTGTCTTGTTTCTATGTACAGTTCCAATATAGGATACATTCAATTAATTTGAATTGACAGTTTATTTTTTTAATTTGAATTGACAATTTGTTTTTTAATTTGAACTGTTTTATTTATTCATTACAGGATTTTTTTATGTATTTATAATTTAGAATTTTGTGATGATGACACGTGGCAGTTTTGCCTCTCCTATTATATATAAATAGATGTGTGTCAAAATAGGTGCATAAATTTTCAGCAGGATTGCGCTTGTGCATAAGTTTCTTTATTTAATCATGGTGAGTTTATTCTCTTCATTCTCTTCATCTTTTGCTGCTACTTTCAATATCTATTTTTTTTTTCTTTTTACATTTAGTGAATAAGTAACAAAATACATAACATAATTTTTCAAAGATTTCGTGCTTAGATAAAGGTTCAGATTTGTATCCAGAATTATAGTGTCATGCATGTTCTGCACGGGTGAAGTTTTGGATTTTAATATGTTCTTGAAGCTTACAATAATAAATTATCATGTATTCTTGATAGACAATTATTAATTAAGAACTTATTTTTTGAATTTTTGATAATATCTATGCTTGAAGAGACACAAATTTGCTTGTGATTTGAGGTAAGTTTTCTAAAATTTTAGTATGTTCTTGATGTTTACAATAATAAATTATCATGTATTCTTGATAGACAATTGCTAATTGAGAAGTTTTTTTTTCTTAAAGATTTTAGTATGTTCTTGATGTTAACAATAATAAATTATCATGTAGTTTTGATTGACAATTGCTAATTGAGAAGCTCTTTTTTTTTTTTTTTTTGGGTATGTTCTTGAGGTTTATAATAATAAATTGTCATATATTCTTGATAGACAATTGCTAATTGAGATTATTATTTTTTGAATCTTGATAACGTCATGATTGAATACAGAAATTTGCTTGTGATTTAAGGTAAATTTTTTATTTTGTATTTTAAAATCAATTACAATTTTAATTATTAAATCTTACCTTATTTGACTATATTGCAAATCTTAAATAAATATTTACTTTATAGACACTATATACTTTTTCTCGCTTACTGATACTTTTAGGTGAATTTTATTTCTTGTAGCTTTTTTTATCTGTCAATTTCTTTAAATGAATTGTCATGCTTTCTTTTTCTCACTTACTGATACTTTTAGGTGAATTTTATTTCTGGCAGCTTTTTTTATCCGTCAATTTCTTTAATTGCATTGCCATGCTTTGAAGGGAATAATAAAAAACTACAAATTAAGACTCCTACATTTTGATGTAAATTATCGATGATGTTGAATACATTCAAATTTATCTAAATTTCAACGTATGAAACCTAAGTCAAAATTTTAGTATAAGGAAAGGAAGAAGATCCAATTATATTGTTCACTTTAACCAATTAAAATATGCATGTCTGGACCCATAATTTGAATTCAGATTAGTAGGTTTTAATGTGGATTTCGAACATCAAATTTCAAACATTTATAGTGTTCAAGTTAGTAATATTGATAAGACACACGTGCAATGCACGTAGACTAAACTGGTTTTATTAAAAGTGTGAAGGTCCTTATAAATGTTATTTAAACTTTTTGCCCTTCATTAAAAGTCTCCTCTTTAAACAAAATCGTCTTTTCACTTTTTTCCTTCAATTATTATTTTATTAAACCAAAGACTCTTAAAATATATGAATAAAATAAATAAATAAATATAGGAGTCTAAATATACCATAATTAGAATTCTAAAATAAATACACTACTCCACCTTATATTTACACGGAAAGATACCACTGCCGCCAGTATCAACGATTTTTTGTGCTTCTAATTCTTCAAGTTTCTTTGGTTGATTTATGAAGATTTTTACTTTTGTAAACTCATTTTTTAGTTGAAAAAACTGTTTCTGGTCATTATTATGACCGAGAGAGCTAATAAAGACATTATAATTTTATTGCTATGAAACACTAAACGGATTTTCATTTTTGTTTGTGTTAGTGGCTCAAATCAACAACGACTGCAATTTGATTAGAGGTTCATTGATGAGATGCTTCACATGAGATCGTAGCTAGAGGATCATCGAGATTACCTAAAACAACATTTTCTGTGCTTGAAGGCGTGGGAAAAACACTCAAAGGAAGACATCTTCATCTGAGTTCGGAATGTCATTTTTTGTCTGATTGATGTATGTGTTGTTTGATGTTAGTAGATCTTATTCTTTGCTAGGATTGTAATTTGTCACTTCAAATTTTACCATTGCTTCCAGTGAAATCGTAGAAGCTGATATTGATGCCGCTAAAGCATAGAAATTGATGAAGCGGTTCAATATATGTATGCTTTTGCAAGTTCATTTTTTAATGATTTGGTTTGTGGTCTAACATAATTGTATTCCTTTTAATTGTGGGAAGCTTTTGCTAGAACGTATAATTCATATACGCAGCGGAAGCATAAATACACGGATCATAAACTTACATAATAACATGATAACATAACTATAAAATGAAATTCAGAAAATACTTACTTGTTGAAGCTTTCACAAATTTCGTTTATCACCTTGTTCTCCAGGTCTGCTGTCTTCTACTATTTCCTGACTAATCTTTTCTAATCAACACTTGTGTGGACAAGTTCTTTGTTTTTTTTCAGGAAAAAAGAATAATGGATTTCTGAAAACAAGCCCCTATTTATTCTAAAACTCCATTGAAGAAGGAAAGGGAAGGGGCAAACGTTTTCTGCCTTAATAATCCCATTAAGTGCAAATGTTTTTAGCTCTTTATTTATTGCTATTAAGTCACTTTTATTCCTTATAGAAGACTAGTAAAATAATATCACTTCTTCCATAAAAATCCTTTTCTTTTCAAATTCGATTAGTTAATCAGGCGTAGAAGGGACCACAAATTTATTAACTGAGGCTTCCAATTATGATATTAATTCGCAAATGAATGAATTATCATATCATAATAAATTACAAGTCATTCCACTAAAAATCTGTAATTGCACTCCTCGATATTAACTTCGAAATCTACCATTACATCTTATTTAACTCCCCATGTTAGAATTACCGACACCAATCAATTAAATCAAATTTTTCTGAAAATTTAATTTATTGACTAACTCAATCCTATATTACTATGCTCAATTTATTTCACGTGACGGATACTAAATTCACCTGCAGGGTATACACGTAAAAACTTATAAGCAACCATATAGGGATGTCTTCTATCTCAAGTTCGAGACATGGTTCTATTAACTAATTATTATTTCACTAAGTGATTTGTCATTATCCAATTTATTAGGAATATATTTGCTCGTAATAGAGTCTCACCTTTTAATAGATTAAAATAATAAATCAAACTACATAGATCATAATAATTATATCAAGATTAAGAGTATAAGTACATGTAATGGACTAGAGAAGTTGTTTATTAATATTCAGAACATAAACAAACATCTCTACTTCATCCGTTCAATACATACGAAATGTACTAGCACAAGAAGTTGGAATATTACCACTCCCATAATTAAGATCAAATTATATTTTAATCTTGTGCTACAATCATAGAGATGTTTGTCCAACTTCATCTTTGATTGTGAACATTAATTTAGAACTTATAAGAACCGATAATTTTAATCTTCCATGCATGAGTTAAATAACTCCATACACAAAATCGTCTACTTTATAAGTAAAGGACACATATGTCAACACAATGATCTATTCAAATAAAGACTTTATTAAATTAAATATATTAAATAAATTGTCTTTACATGGGATGTAAAAATAATACTATAACTTAAACCAACATGGTTAATAGTATATACTAACAATCTCCCACTTAGACTCATAACCATGCATGCACAATTTTAACACCCATTTGTTCCACATGCTTATCAAAGACCTTCTGAGTTAAGCCCTTTGTAAATGGGTCCGACAAATTGTTCTTTGACTCAATCTTCAAAACTCTCACATCACCCCTTTGAGTTATATCCCGAATCAAGTGATATTTTCTCTCAATATGTTTACTTCTTTTATGGCTTCGTTATTCTTTCGAGTTTGCAACCGCACCACTATTGTCACAATAAAGTGTGAGTGGCGCTTGAACCGAAGGAACCACTCCAAGCTCTTTCAGAAAGTTACCGAGCCAAACAGCCTCCTTAGCCACCTCAGAGGCAGCCACATATTCAGCTTCCATGGTGGAATCAACAACACATGATTGCTTGATACTCCTTCAAACTATGGCTCCACCTCCTTCAAAAATACCCTCCATCCATGTATTGGAAGAAGTTTGATATATCTAGAGTACTTTTTGCAAGAAAGATTAAATGCATTAGTTATTTTATTAATTGAAAAAAGAATTAGGAGAAGAAATTGATTATATAAAATTTATTTAACAACTTTGCATCTCAAGAAATTTAAAAAATAAACTTCACAAAAACAATATTGATTTTTCTAAAAAATTTAAGGTCTCCATTTGATTTTGGTCTTAGGCCTCTAATGTGCTTGAGTTGTCCCTAATTCAGCGTCATTGATATCACTTTAGAGAAAATTAGCTAGAAGCCTAGAATTATTAAAGACGGACAGAATCATCTACTGGTCTACTACAATTAATTGCTAAACCCCTTTTCATTTACATGCACTATACCATTGTAGCTCACAAGGCAAAACATCATTTCTTTTGTATGCTCCAACAAATTTCTAAAATTGAAGCTCTCATAACCTCCATCCATGTATTGGAAGAAGTTTGATATATCTAGAGTACTTTTTGCAAGAAAGATTAAATGCATTAGTTATTTTATTAATTGAAAAAAGAATTAGTAGAAGAAATTGATTATATAAAATTTATTTAACAACTTTGCATCTCAAGAAATTTAAAAAATAAACTTCACAAAAACAATATTGATTTTTCTAAAAAATTTAAGGTCTCCATTTGATTTTGGTCTTAGGCCTCTAATGTGCTTGAGTTGTCCCTAATTCAGCGTCATTGATATCACTTTAGAGAAAATTAGCTAGAAGCCTAGAATTATTAAAGACGGACAGAATCATCTACTGGTCTACTACAATTAATTGCTAAACCCCTTTTCATTTACATGCACTATACCATTGTAGCTCACAAGGCAAAACATCATTTCTTTTGTATGCTCCAACAAATTTCTAAAATTGAAGCTCTCATAACTAGGATCTCAGCTTGTAAAAATCATGTGGTGAGCATTGTTCTGTTTTAAGAACCATGACATGTTCGATGAGTGTACAACAAGTTTTTAGCTGTTCATCACATGAATTTCAACCCACAAAAAGTACTAGATCACATGAATTTCAAAGCAAGGCATTATGGGTTAGGGTTTTTTAATTTTTTTAATTAATAAAATGCGGACCAATGGGAATGTGCCACTTCATTAATGATTTTTTTTATATTTAATATTAGGGATGTTAAATAAGGAGCATTTTGGAGCCCAAAGGTAGATGTGAAGGATATTTTGGAGCCCAAAGGTGGATGTGAAGGGCATTATAGAGCCAAAAGGTAGATGGAGGTCATTTTTGCACCATTTTAAATAGGTGAAGGGCATTTTCGGCCTTTTTCGTACAATAAATAAACTCAGTCTAGGTATAAGGTAAGCCTAGCCTACCTGGATGTCGCCAAACACCTGCCAAGTCCCGTTAAATAGGAGCTTTCCCCTTCTTCTGACTGCTGTCATGCTACCAAAATAATAAACTATACATCAAAACATGACTATTGATACCAATATTGTCTAGATCGAAAATCGACCAAAAATTTCGCGTGGGGCCGCTTGTAGAATCGCGAAATCGAAATAATCACAACGTCCCAAATAGCTCAGTGACCAATAGTCACAAGAGATATACCCAAATTCGAGCTCAAAATAGCTCTAAAACAGCACCAACATCAAACCCGCCAAATAACAATTCAAATACACGACTTTAAGCTAAAATTGATCGGAAAGCTTACGATATAAAGACGCTATACTATCAACCACGTAAGCCCCGAGCTTGAATAACTTAATGTAGATAATTAATTTTCGTTGGGATAAAATATGGCATCGCAATATTTTCTATGATATTTAACGTGGTTAAACATTCATGTTGGAACTTTAACTTGTATATTAATGGATAAGTGAATGAATGACATAGTGTATATATGTATGGTTTGGCTAAAATTAAGAAAAGTTTAAGTTTGGCATGAGTCATTAGGACTCATATATGACAAGTACCCCATTTGCTGCCACGTTTATCAATTTTTGGTGATGAGGTTTCCCTCCACTTCCATGTGGGAGTGGAGGTGCTCCTTCAACTCTCTTTATTTTTTTATTCGGGTATAGTATAAGTTTGTGGTAAAATAAAAATAATTTTTTAAATATATCATAATTAATGGAAAATTATTTCTAACAAAGCCTCTATTATATAATAATAATATTTTAACATATTTAGACTCACTTTCTCCGCTTAAAATATTAATAGGTTATAAAATCATATAAGTGTAACGTAATTAAAAGTTTTTCATAAACATCTAAAATATTTAGAAAGGTAATTAACCATATATTTTTACCAAGTTTTAATTTAATATAAATATTTCACAACACGCTCGGTATTAATAAAATTCTTAAACGAACTACCCAAAAATTGAACTATCAGTCCAGCAAGTCATAAATAACTTAGGACATCTATAGAAAAACTCTGAACGCCGAGAACGTACGAAAACGAGGGAAATGACCGGGAGGGTCATTACAATGTAACAATTAGTCAGTCTTAATGTTTGACTTTAATTGAAAAATTAAATTGCTTCAATTTATATAGCTCTTAGTATTATAAAATTGCAATTGAAACTTTAATCAATATGTGGATGTAACAATTAGTCAATCCTAAGTTTTTTAATTTTCATAATATAACCTCATTTAAATTATATTTATGTTTCAATCATAATTCGTGTTTGTTTTATATAATATATTCGAATTCTAAATATTCATTGTTAGCACTCAATTTTGACTCCATATTTTAATCTTATATATTTAAATAATATGAAAATAACTTTTTCAAGATTATTTATTTTTAAATATTTTAGTAATTTGACAGCTCATTTGAAAAATTATCCCAGAAATGTTGGGTTTGAAATTCGAGATGGCGTCATGCGGAAGCTTATAGTTGCAAACCATCAATGTGACAAATCAGATGACACATAAAACACTACTAAAAACTTAATATTATTATATGATTTGGTCAAACGACCTACATATAAAAATCTAATATTAAAAAAGCATAAAAACTATTGAGAGAAATCTCTCCCTAAACAAAACTCTTTAAAGACTACATTGTGGATGCTATTGTGTTATGGTATGAGAAGAGGGGTCTTCTATTTATAGAATTTCAAAACCTTTCCTACAATAAAGAGGTTAGCCAAATATGGAAGAGTTTTATATTTTCCTTTTAGGAAAAGTAAAAGTAATTATGGTATTACTTTTATTTTTCTTTCAAGAAAAATAAAACTCAAATTTGGTAATAAAATCAGGGCAAAAACCCTAACAAGAAATACTATTTTTATAAATTTTAAATATTTTAAAAATATGTATAAATATTTGTTACAGGTTTTCACTTTTTGAAATTATTTTACGCTAAATAAAACATTTAAAGGAGTAAACCGATTTTAGATAATTAAAATTCTCATTCTTGCAAATAAATATCTTTTACAATTATCCAAATCAAGAAGTTTAATTTATTAATTAATTAATCATCTTATTTTAATTTAGAATGACCAAATTTTATAAATAAGTGTAATTTTATAAATCAATTAATTGAGGCGTTTTTGTATAATTTGACTATAATTGAAATTTAAAAAGCCATATTTGAGCAACAAAGTTGGCAATCTTAGTCCCCAAAATTAGCCAATTCATGAGTGTCACGTAGGCTATACATAGATTGTGCTACTTTATCCTCAATCTTGACCGTTACATTTTGATCCAATGGCCCATATTAAATTGTAAGAAGAGCGAAATATTGACTTACTTTTTTGATTCATCAAAGAGTGAAACAATTGAGAAGACAAAAGTTTTGAAAAGCTGATGGATTTTTTTTTTTGGAAGAGAGTTTTCTTTTTCTTTTTGGGATGAGACTTTTCTTGGGTAGAGTTTTTTATTAGTTGGAAGAGAGAGGGAGTGTGGTCAGTGATTTTGGGTAAGAGTAGTTTTGACTTTTGAAGGATATTTTGGGTAGATAAAAAGTAGGACGTCATTAGCCTACCCTTAAAATCATGGGAAATTACTTTAATGCCACCAAAAAGTAGGAGTTGTGTGAAGTTGTGCCAAATAACACTACTCAAATGGATAAATTCTTTCACTTTCCGATCCCAGTTAAACAGATGTCCAAAAAATAGGAACTATCTATATAGGGTAAAAATCGGGTCAGGCACACAGAAACATCGGGGAATGACACGTGGAAATAAGGACAAGTTAGGTCTGACTCAACATCACATAGACACTGGATGTCCCATCAGTTATCGTTGGGAGAAGTAATCACTTTCTCGGAAGGTTTGGACCCAAGGTACCTGATAGGTCCGTCCCCCTAGCTCCAAGGTCATAAGATTAGGTACCATGGTGCGACCCGATCAAGATAAGGTCAATAATCCAATCGTTGCGAGTCGTAGATCCTTGTCAACCATTACTGAACCGACACAAATGTGAGTATGTGAAAGTTTTAATGGGGCTAAGTTCCATCAAAATTGCTCCCTAGAGTTTTATTATAAATAGTTTTCCAGTCATCTGTTGTACATCATCAAAATTATCATTTACTTACTAAGCAATACACTGAATACTTACCCTTTTGACCTCTCGGGTTACATTATTTGTTGTTCTAAATTATATTAATAAGGTCAAATTTGCCCGTGACGTTGTCATCCATCAAGACGAAACCTGAGGCTTATTCTATATATTCTTTTACTCTGATGATTTGATTCAATTTCATATTCATTATTTATTCTCCCTTCTTCAGGGTAATTAATCACGTTACAGTATTCGAATCACATATTTTGATTATCTCAATCCACGTGTCCTTGAGTAACATTTGTAGATTCAACTGTATCATTTTAAAGGTAAACAATAGAGTACTATTTTAGAGACAAATTATCAAAAAAAAAAAAATAAGCCATGAGCAATTTAGCAACGGATTACCAACGAAGTTCGTGGCACCTGTGAGCAAGGCATATCTGAAGGAGAGAACACCGTTTACCGTCTTTAGAACCAGCTTTATTAACCAATGCTATTAATTTGATTTTTTGTTTTCGGGAGATAATGATATCAAATGCATTATTAACATCCATGGGTTCACTACCTCGTGAAAAAATTCAGTCAAAACCAAGTAAGATCTGCTTTAGGAACTAGTTTATTTTTAAAATCGTGGTGTTTAAATCAGCTTACCTCGACAAATTTTACAGGATACTTACTATCTTTCACCAGCGCAAATACCGAATAGGTATCCACCAAAGTTGAACAGAAGAAAAAATTACCTAACGAGAAGAAAGGAGAGGGGGGTAAACCAAATGACAAGGCCAAAAACCCATTAAGTACGTATACTCAATAATTCTAAAAAAAAATTGGGAACTCTCCCACGATAACTTGGCTTTTAACCAAAACAACAACAACAACAACAATAATACACCCAATGTAGTCCCACTTTGTGGGATCTGGACAGAGTAGAATATACGCAGATCTTACCCCTACATCACAGATCGAGAGGTGGTTTCTGATAGACTCCCGGCTCAAGGATTTCAATCAATATAAGTATTCAAAAAAATATACACTGGATTAACCAAAACAAAAGTGATAAAATAGAAGATTAAAGACTGGTAAAACAACCAAAACAGAGCCAAGAAAAATCCATGCCTCTTGTTCTCTTGGTCTCGTCTTCAACTACTAGCTTGAGTCACAAAAGTACCCCCATCATGATGTAAATGTTCTATCTCAAAACAGAACTCGAAAAGAATATTATTATAAAAAAAAACATGTTTGAGTCGGGTGATAACTTGGGAAGTCAGTTTTCGACGAGCGCAGAAGAGGTATCAGAAGATTAGGACAGTTATGTCCCTACTTGAAGCATACTACTGACTGTTTTTTATCTTCACTGAATGTGTTTCTCCATATGTTATACAACCGTGATCTCAACTTAAACAAGATTCAATTGGAACCAACGTCTACCTCTTTTTTCTTCAGGAATTCCCTGGCTTCAACAATATCCTACATAAAGAAAACAAATGAACAATGATGAGATACGCTTCTAGTTATGTTTCCAGCAAAGTCCGTCATCCTTTTCTGCACCCTTTTTCCAATTACATGTTCCTTCTGTTCACAATGAATGCCCAGAAGCCTTTGTTTTCCCAGCAATATCTTGGCTAACAATCACCCTATTAGCTAGCAGAATTGCTCGGATCAACCAAAAATGTTGCTGCCGTGTCAGATATGTCCTCCACCTAAGTTGGCGGACTCTTCACTTTTGATGTCGCATCGTGTCTGATTCTCCAAAAATATACTACTTCTGGAGAATCCGACATGCACCCGTTGACATTTTTGAAGAGTTCGAACAACAGTCCTCCACTTCTGGAGGAACCGGCACCAACACGTCGACATTTTTGAAGAGTCCGAGCAACATAGGTAGGCAATATTTCTTGAATGAAAAGTGCAACTGTACCTGCTTTAAGAAAAGAGCCTCTTGAGGACATGTCGGAAAATTCATTAGACCAATACCAACCATAGCAACCAAGGGACACAATGAGGTATAGAGGCAACTGCAACAACGATAGCAATAAACTAAAAATCACTGAAAAGTAGGAAACTTTAGCAAAATGTCATTGCCAAGAGTAACAAAAAGATGGTCAATAAGAGCTCACCAGCCAGGTATAGCTATCTGGAATTGTTGATGTCTGTAACAAGCCTATCCAAACAGCAGTTACTGCAAGCAATAACGTCAAAATCTTCACGATTTGTTTCATTGGATCTGCAGTGATGCATTACTTTGATGTGAGTACTAGAGGAGACTAAAGTTTTTCATTGATTAACATATAATAGAAGTCAATGACTGAAACATTAAGAAGCCAAGCATATAAACTTTCAGTGTGCGTTTGGTTATGTCAGTTAAGCTCCTTCTGACTCTTAGGCTAAGTGTGATCTTTCCTTCTGACAAACGACAAGTCTTATGGGTTTTACATGAATCTGATCATTTATATGTATTAAGAAATTCGTGAACCCATTTATTATTATATACAGTCATAACTCTCTATAACGGGCCCTCGTTATAACGTCATTTCACTATAGCGGTCTGATTCCCTCCGGAACAGATTTTTCATGTTATATTTTACTTCTCTAAAACAATATTCTACCTATAATAACAATGGCGTTTATTATAATGGTACACTCTTTGTAAAATTACCTCTCTATAACATCATACTCAAATAATATGTAATATTAATATTTTATAAAAAAATGTATTATACTGTATAAAATAAACTATTAAAATATTTATGACAATCATTATTAAACTAAGTAAATTGTAAGTTTTTTTAAGTTCTTCAACCGTTGTACTTTAGGACAACATAACTTTAGTGCCTAACGTTTCCTTAATCTCATGAGAAATCAATTGTGAGTAGAGATTCACACAATAGCTCAAATCCCATCTAATAACATCAATCAAGCAATGGATGCTACATCTTATATGGAGTTTGACGCATCACTTTCAATACGTACTTGAAATTTACACTGATGAAGAGATTATTGTAAAAGTCATTGGAGTGGAAGAACAAGAGACAACAGATGCAGAAGATGAATACGAAAGTGTATATGAAGAGCCTCAACCTATTGCTACTTGAGGTGAGATGGTAGAATCAATAGCCTTCAAGAGAAAGCAATTGAATACCCTTTTGCTGAAAGTTTGGACAAAAATCTTCATCAATTCAAGCGATATATTGTCACTAAGGAATTAGAATTTAGGAAACAACCTACAATTATAGAATTCCTACATCAAGCTTGAAATATTTAAACTTTCCATTAATTTTAAATGCATATATTCCTTAGATTTTATTTCTTTGTCTGTATGACATATCTAGTTATAAATTTTTTTAGTAATGTATTAGTCCTTTCAATAATGGAATGTGAAAATTAATTGAGATTTTAAATTTAACAAGTATTTTCCAATATAGATTAGAGGGGAATCCAAAGTGACAATATGAACTTATCAATCAAGCAAATCTAAATGGGAATACATTGCATACTTGTCAATTAACATCCCAATATAGATAAGAGGATTTTTTTTTTTTTTTTAAAAAAGAAAGCGCAGCCTAGTGCACTAAAGCTTCGTTATGCACGGGGTCATAGATAAGAAGGAAATCCAAATTGAAAATATCCTGAAACTCACCTATCAATCTAGCAAATCCAAATGCATACTTCTCACCCTATAACTTAGCCTCTTTTTTTTTTTGTTTACCCTCCCTTGGAGCTCCAACCTTTTTTACTTCCTTGGTAACTCGAACTCATAACCTGGGGTTGAAAGTGAGGTTGTGCTTACCATCCGAACAACTCCCTCATGTCTATAACTTAGTCTCGAATCCAACAGGAGAAGAAAAAATGAAAAAGCAAAACTCCTCAATCACTTTTTGCTCACATTCCACACTTATTTTCAACTAAGCTACATCTCATTGACATATGAAGTATCCAGAAATTCAAGAAGAAAAACATAGGACATAATGATCAATTCCAATTCCATCAAAAAGAAAGCTTTTTCTATAAGATTTATTGATAAGTCACCACAAAGAAAGCTACAGAGATACCACGGTTTCAGGTTGAGAACCATGAGGTATCATGTTCAAAGCTCAGCAGATATAAAAACATTAGATGATTTCTTCTCATCTATACTAACTTTGATGGATAGAGTTATCTTGTACTTTGGCCAGTGGGAAGTGACATGTATCCCGTGAAATTAGTCGAGGTGCAGAAAGCTGGTCCGGACTTCACGGTGGAATCAAAAAGAAAAAGATTGAGGGAAATCCACTGCAGATCAACAGATCCAGAATTATATTTGACCATAAAAAAGACTCAACCTATTTGAGTTACCAGGAAGTGAGAGGAGATCTGGTGCAAGTCGAGCCTCATCAATATCATGGAATGAAGAGTTGAAGCTCGAGAATATGCTAAAGTGGAAGTACAAGAAAGAAAGGCGAAAAGGGGAGAAAGAGGTTATAGACATAAAGTGGCTATTCTTGATATTCAAGCCTCATGCTAAAGATGATCCTTATTTCATTAAGGGTATTTTTGTAATAATTAGTGTAGGCTATAAATAAGGGGGAATAACTCATTTTAGGGTTAGATTATCTTGATGAATATTGAATATTAAATACTCTTTTGAGAGTTTGAGAGCTTGTTGAAGCTTTTGATTGTTTCAAGTTTAGAAAGGAGGGTTGCTTGGGAATCTAATTCCCTTGAGGTCTTTCTCATAGGTTTAGGTGCTTATTTGGATATTTGAAGGAGGTCTTTTCTTTTTATAGAATTGGTTGCCTTTGATTTCATTTTTGTGTCTACCTTTCTATCCCTTTTATCTTTGTTTATCTTGTTTCTTTGTTTTCTTTGTTTTTTTTTGCTTCCGCCTCTTCTTTCTTGCATCATTTGATATTAGAGCCACGTTTAGATTCGTTCCTACGAATCTATCTTGGGGTTGTGGTATTAAAAATCTGAAAAGCAAAAAAATAAAATAAATTGTTGTGATTTGTTGTTTTTGATACTAGATCTTGATTCTCTAGTGTCTTGTGAGTCTAAATCTCAAATTTCATTCAATTTGGAGCTATAGAAGTGAAGTTGCCATTGAAGGATTTGAAGCTTTTGAAACTTGATCAATTTTGAAAGTGGATTTATTTTTTGCTTGGTTTTGAGGGCTAAGAGTTAGTGGGGTTTGTTCGTGGTGTGAAAAGAAACACATTGGTGAAAATTTCATTGAATTTGGTGTAAGAACGAAGAAGTTATGAAGATGTGAAGTTTGAGGTTTTTGTTGGTGTTCTTGAGTTTCTTCATCTTGTTCTTAGAGAAGAAGATAGAAAAAGTACACTTTGATCCAAAATCTTCAAGTCAAAGTTGGTCAAAGTGTTTGTAGCTCCAAAAAAAAAAAAAAATTAAAAAAAATCCACGTCAGCAGGCGCGTGGAGCACAGTTTCAGAGAGTTGAAATCTCAGGTTTCCAACACTTAGATTTTTTTTTTGGGTCCTAAAGTTTTTTGGACCTAAAATTTTCTCTAAGTGTCCAAATTTCGTGATTCTTTTTTTGTTCTCTCTCTCTTTCGATTCCTCAACTATTTAACAAGTAATTAACATCTTTAATCACTTGTTAACTAGTTTTAAACATCAAATCTTCTTCTTTGATCCTTCATACTAAGTAACAACAAGTAATTCCTTCTACTTTTGTTACTTTGTTTTTGAGTACGATTTTTTTTGTGCTACTTTCTTTTAACTTTTCTTCTTAATTTTTCCTTGAAAACTTCTTGGTTCTCGTCCTTAGCTTTTGAACTTTCTTTCTCGAGTCAACAAAAATCTATTCTTGACCTCAAGTAGAGATTGAACCCTTGCAACTCATCGGACTAAACAAGATACAATCATTAGCTGAAGCAATTTGTGAGGCAAACAAAGGTGTGATTTCTTGAGTGATTGCGAGCTTTTTTTTTTAAATTAACCTAATGTGTTTGCTTGCTTTGGTTGAGTGACTTCAATAGGTACCAATGGCGGGTCATGAAAAGAAAAACCAAGTTCCCATCGAGGAACCCACTTTGGGTGAATTGTTAAACTTGTTCACCACCCTCTCTACCAGAATGGAAGGACGGTTGGATCGGTTGATTACTCGAATTAATCGATTGCAACTTATCTTTCCACCAACTTTCCCTAATCCTCATCAAGGACTTGAAGAATGTACCAATGCATTGGGGGGATTCGCATCCCAAGGTAAAGAAGACCTTTCTTGTGAGCTTCAAGGTAAAATAGCTAAACTTGACATTTTTGAATTTTCAAATGAACAAAGTGTGAGTGATAGCTTGTCTTTATGTGAACTTAATAATTCTTTGCCACATAGTGATAATGTCTATGTTGAGAGTGTTCTTACACTAGTTGATCCTATTGATGACCGAATTGATTCTTCTTGTGAGATCGATTTGTGTCCACCTAGTGTTGACACTTGTGACTTGAATGATAGTACATTGTCATGTGATTCTTTGCCATGTTTTGATAATGTGGTTGTTGAGAATGTGGATACACTAGTTAATCCTATTGATGACCGAATTGATTCTTCTAGTAAGATCAATTTGTGTCCACCTAGTGTTGATACATGTGTTTTGACTAATAGTTCATTATCAAGTGATATTGGTATTGATCAACTAGCTTTTGCGTGTAGTACACTACTTGAGGGATCTTGTGATGTTCTTATTGAGCCTCAAGTTAGTGGTAATATTGATGAAGTTGATCAATTGAGTAGGAGTGACTCTTTGAGCATATCTTTTATTGAAGATCCTATTGCTTGTTTTTCTCATAGAACTCATGTGCTTGAAAGGACTTCGAACAATGATAATTGTATTTTTGAGAGTGAAATTGCATGTTTTAATTCTTCTTTTTGGATTGATCGTTCTCTCTTTAAGTATAATATCTTATTTGAAAATGATGATATTACTCCTAGTAAAGTGCCTAGTGGTGTGAACCTTGATAGTAGTATAGTTCTTAAGGGCTATACTCTTTATGATAACCCATTATGGTGTGGAGACATTCCTCTTAAGGATGGAAATCTCTTCTTAGAAGATGAGAGTACTCTTATGGGGAAGGATTGTGATGAGGAGGAAGGTGGTATTTGCTTTTCCACTACTCCTTCATCTTTGTGTGTCCCAATTTTTGATGGTATGATCAATGATTTTGAGTCTAATAGTGATCTTACATATGAGGACACCTTGGATGAAGTTGTTTTGAGAGACACCTTTCTTTACTATCTATTTGCATATGATAATACTAATGTTTGTGTGGAAAGTATATGGTATGTTGATAGGAGTAACAACCGGGCAAATGGGTGTTTCTTTGACCCCATTTTATGTTATCTTTTTCCATTTGATCTCGGTGATGGTTGTCATTATGACGTAATGCTTGGTTGTAAAGGCATGCTTGGTATGAGTGAGGTTGTTGGCTTGTATGGTGATAAGTATAGTAGCAGCATTTCTTTTCTCTCATGTGATTATTACTTGGTGTTATTACTTGATCTTATGGGCTTGAATGAGATAGGTTTGCCAACTTATGGGGACTATCATGGGTTACTTGACTTAAAGGAGGATTTGTGCTTGTCTAAATGTACAACCATTGTGGACTTACATGTGTGGTTGCCTAAACACCATGGTTCTTTTGCTTCACCCTTTTGTCCATGTTTTCTATGTAGCCAAGTATCTCTTGTTTTGTTGGGTTATAAACCCTTTGTGGCTCATTTTGATGCTTGGTTATATGTTATATTTGTGCACCCTTGGCATGGTTATAGATTTGTTATTACTAAGACTAACCCTCCTCCCATGAGGATCTTGTTGTTGCTTGTTTTCCCTATGATTTTGCTAGGTTTGGATTCGAGGACGAATCCTTTTCAAGAAAGGGAGAATGGTGCAAGCCGAGCCTCATCAATATCATGGAATGAAGAGTTGAAGCTCGAGAATATGCTAAAGTGGAAGTACAAGAAAGAAAGGCGAAAAGGGGAGAAAGAGGTTATAGACATAAAGTGGCTATTCTTGATATTCAAGCCTCATGCTAAAGATGATCCTTATTTCATTAAGGGTATTTTTGTAATAATTAGTGTAGGCTATAAATAAGGGGGAATAACTCATTTTAGGGTTAGATTATCTTGATGAATATTGAATATTAAATACTCTTTTGAGAGTTTGAGAGCTTGTTGAAGCTTTTGATTGTTTCAAGTTTAGAAAGGAGGGTTGCTTGGGAATCTAATTCCCTTGAGGTCTTTCTCATAGGTTTAGGTGCTTATTTGGATATTTGAAGGAGGTCTTTTCTTTTTATAGAATTGGTTGCCTTTGATTTCATTTTTGTGTCTACCTTTCTATCCCTTTTATCTTTGTTTATCTTGTTTCTTTGTTTTCTTTGTTTTTTTTTGCTTCCGCCTCTTCTTTCTTGCATCAAGATCGGAAAGTGGTCGCCGGAAATTAGCAAAGCAACCAGAGACTATGGCCGGGTGGCGGCTTTCTGTCTACGTCATGCTGCTTGGAAAAATGGAGAATATACAAAATGAGGAATGTTAATGTCAAGAGAATAGGGGAATTAAGCATGTTATCATCACCAAAATAACAACATCCTATGGAGCCAGCCACTACTATTTTTGAAGAAAAAATAACATTAATATACACCTTAACTTACTATATTTACAAATTAATTACAAAAATTTCAACTATTAGTTATATATTTTAATAGAATGTATCGGAAATAAATTATGTATCGTTGTGTATATCAGTATCAGTTTTATTTAAAACATACATACAATATGTATCTTTGAATGATTGCACTTTGGGTAATTATGTATCTCAGCGGAATGCATCGGGAACAAATTATGTATCTCGACAGCCCAACAAATGGGATTTTCTGTAAATATGCAAAATATCAGAATTTTCTATAATTAGACACCAAACTATCGGGATTTATGTTATTTACCCATTTTTGGAAGGGATAATTAGACAAAATGTGACTTAAATTTTTTACACAGAAAATAGCCCACTATAAAAAGAAATTAGCTATTTATTACATTAATTAGCCATTCGGCCATATTATTTATCAAAATTAACCCTTCGGGCCGAATGGACTGCTTTCCCTTCCTTTTCTTCTTTTCTTCCTTTCTCCTCTTCTTCTCTTCCATTAATGGTTTCTTCCCCTAACCTTCTTCTTCTTCCTTCTTTCTTCCTTCTTCTTGTTCTTCTTCTTCTTCTTCCATGTTCAACTATTAAACTTTTTGAAATCTCAATTATAAAATTTGACGTATCGTAAATGTGAACCGTTTTGAGTGAATATTATATCAAAAGACTCAAATATCGAGGGGAGCTCATAGATAAAATTTGAGATTGTTTAGAGGAGATTTTGAGTTGGTAGGGATTGAAAGACGCCACTAATTTTTTTTTGATTTCTACACGTGGGTTGTTGTCCTCAATAAGATGTTTTACCTGAAGTGGCCTGACAGGTGACAACTCAAACTTTGGAGCACGTATTTTCTGCCCTTTCAAGTCTTAGTGATTTCAGCGATGGTGATTTTGTTGTATTTTGGGTTTTGATAATCTACAAACTATTGTGCAAGGGACCTAGTTCGTGATATTTAGACCTAAAGAGAAGTCAACTACGTACAACTATAAACTGTACTTTCTACAGTTGGTTGGTGGCACTGCATCAGAGGCGCAACAGGCATGTCCAACCTCGACAAATGGCATGTGTCTTAGGTTTTGCTCTCTCTTATAAAAGGAACATGTGACAAGAGCAAAACTTGGTTTTTGCAATCAAATTTTATCTCTCAAAGCAAAACCCATTCTACAAAAAGGACATTGCTCATATTCAACAAGGGACCTGATCGAGTGCTGTCGTGTCTTTGTTGTAAGTCTTGAGTCGTGTGTCTTTCGTTCTTATATTATAAATCTACTCCTGAGTTATAAAGGATTGTAGATAGTTCACTTTTCTAAATCTTTAGGATGAGTCGTACAAACTAGAGTTAGTTAGTCGAATCATCTAATGTTTAGTCAAGCTTGTCTTCATCATTGCTTGGTGTTTCTCTTAGGTAGAGTTACCTAGAGTATCAACTAGAGTTAGTAGATGTGGTGAATGCAGTAGAGTTGTTGCATTAGTCTTGTAATAGAGGTGTTACAAGGTGGATAGGATTAAGAGTTTAATCCTTGTGATTACTGGAGTCTGTAATCACGTTTGGCTTGAAAATAGTGAAGTTGTTGGGAAATCCTACATGGTAGGTCTTGATTTTCATCTCTCTTGAGCAAGGAGGTTTCCACGTAAATATTGTTGTTGTTTATCTTTCTGCACCTTACTTCATATCTTGTTTAGTTACTGAACTTCTGTGTCAAGGGACGTGGTCCCTTAACTCGTGGTGGACTTGTATAACTCAACAGATTTCAATGATGATATGGTTACGCATGCTAACTTAAGTAAAGAATATGCCAGAATAAGTTGAATACTCATAAGTGATCTTGTGATCGTAATATTTATCAGTTGTTTTGGTTGCAATATTAGGTGTGAATTTGTTTCCAAAACAGAATATTTTAGGTCATTGAGATATCTTGCTTCAAATCTCTGTTGTTATTTCCTTTTCCCAATCTCTACCTCGCTTTTGAGCAAGTCTAGAATACAGACGAGTTTCTAACGTTTGCAACTGTTAGAAGATCAATTATAATGAAGGTAATAACAATACATGCATTCACCATGGTTCAAAATTGCTTTGCACTTAACCCGTTTCGTTAATTCCTCATGGTTCACACAACCCTAGTTGACAGATTTAGCTACTCATAGTTGCAATAACACAAGAAGAATTCAATGAAGAAAACATAATTGTAAACTCACAATAAGAAGAAAACTCTGAAATCTCAATATGAATAAAAACCCTCGAATCGGTGTTCCAAATCACAAAATCAATAATGTGTTTATGAATTCAAAAACAATGCAATAGAAATAAAAAATAATGTAATTGACTAACTCCTAAACATAGGACAATATAGGGGTATTTATAGATACAAGGTGAATCCTATCCTAGATAAAATGGGAAAACAGAGTCGGCTCTTTTCTACGGTACCAACCCACGCCATGTTACATTTTTTGAGCTTGTATTGATATATGTTAACTGAACCCCGATTATTATGTAGACTAAATTTTTGATGGTTGCTGGCAAGCAAAGAGGTTTACCTTGCTAGAAAGGAAGAATCTTGAGGTGAGCTAAAACTTATTCTTACTAAAGTTCAAATCTAATGATGTTATGCCAATAAGGTTTGATTAAGTGTTTCTAAATGTTAATGTGAGTTTAATTGGAGCGAGTGAGCTCACATTATTCATTGTTGATTGAGTTTAATTGCCTTATATGTTATAAACCTATGATTTATGAAAGATAACTTTTTTTTCAACTTTTAAAGTCTCTTTATACTAATCTATGTTGCTCAGACTCTTCAAAAATGTCAATGGATGTGTGTAGGATTCTTCAAAAATAGTGTATTTTGAAGAATCCTACACAGGGGAGACAACATTTTTGAAGAGTCCTCGTAACTTAGATACTAATTGTATTAAACATGTAAAGACTTGATGCTTATGGTTTATAAGTGATGAATGTCATATTGTACCCTTTTAAGCCACGATTATGATAAAGTTGAAATCTTGAAACTTTGACTCAACCGTAAAAAAGGTTACGAGCAATGTTATTAAATGTTGGGTGTTTGCCTGATTTTCTTATCATGATTGAGTTTTTCTTTTCCTAAAAGGAAAACAAACACTTTCTATATTAGGCGAATCATTTTTCTTGTAGGAAAGGTTTTAAATTTTGTAAATATTCCTTCCAACTTGGTAGCATCCACAAAGTAGTCCTAATTAAGAGTTTTGAGAGTTTCGTTTAGGGGAGAATTTGTGAGACACAAGTATTTTAGTGTCACTTGTATGGACTTCTTTTTATTCAGGGTGAATTTTTTGAGGTTACTTCTCTTGATATTTTGTACTTTCTTTTATATGGTGGATTGCTCATCTCCTTTTGTGGATGTAGGTTGATTGTCCGAACCATATTAAATTATAGTGTCTCTTTTGGTATATTTCTTGTTTGTCTTCTTATTTGGCGTATTTTGAGATTCGCTTTGTTAGCTTCCGCGTGACACCTTATTATTTTGGTCCTAACAAGTGGTGTCAGAGTGAGATTCAAAAAGGGTGTTCATCTTGGTAGATTTAGTTCTAACCGCAACCTATTTGATGATAATGAAGATTTTTGTTTGAGAAATTTTATCAGAGTGTTACTTTGCGTAAATACAAAGATTTAATGAAGGAGATATGGAGATGGTCATTCAACCTGTTGAAGACTACGTGAATTTGGAGCAAATTTATTTCATAAGAAATTCAGGCCATTGTTGGGTGTTTGTGCTGATTTTCTTACCATAATTGAATTTTTCTTTCCTAAAAGAAAAACAAATATTTTTCATAGTTGGCTAATCATTTCTCTTGTAGGAAAAGGTTTTAGACTCTATAAATTGAGACTCATTCCTTTTAACTTGGTAGCATCGTCAATGTAATCCTAAGGGCTTTGAGATTTTTAGTGAGGGGGAGAATTTGAGAGACGCTAGTGTCATGGTGTCGCTAGTGTGAACCTCTTGTTATTCAGAGTGAATTTTATGAGGTTACTTCTCTCGATATTTTGTACTCTCTTTTATTTAGTAAATTGCTCATTTCCTATTGTGAATGTAAGTCAATTGACCAAATCATATTAAATTACTGTGTCTCATTTAGTAAATTTCTTATTTGGAGTCTTTCGAGGCATGCCAGACACATGACTTTACAGCATTTCAGCCAAATAAAACTAAGTACAAAATTGAGTTATATAACATCTGGACTACATTTGAATTTCGAACTCAACTGGCATATGGGGAACCCTTGCCTTAGCCGAATTTTCATGCCTCCATGCCTTCATCATATAGCCTTGCCTTTTCCTCACCAAGCCAATGTCACAACCTTGCCTAGCTGATGCTACTGCCTGCACGCATGCCCCTCAATAGAGATGGGCATAAAAACCGAAGAACCGAAAAATCTAACCAAATTAGTTCGATTCTTCGATTCAGGTTCTTTTTTTTTAGTTCTTCCGTTTGGTGTTTGGTTTAAGGGTAATGGTCCGAAGAACCGAACTTTTATTAATTTAATTTTTAAAAAAATTATTTATTCTACATTTAAAAAATTATAGATTTTGTCCCAACACTAACTCAGTTTATTGTATATCCATTGTACTCTGTTCATTTTCATCATAGATAGACCATTTTTTACGGGTGGCTATGTTTTATGAAGCTCACATTGCCAGTGTTGGAGTGACTATCTCTTTAGAGGGATCGTTATATATAGTTGAACATATTTTATGCTGTCAACTTAGCACACCTTTATCCAGAATTGGAACTTTTCCGAAACTCACATAAGAGGAGTAGGAATTACTCATCTAATATCATCTTGAAATGCTTACTCCCCAGTTGTGTCTTTTAAGTGTATATATCGTGTTTGTTGGCCTCTTTTCTTGTGCCTTTGAAACTTCTCTGATTTGATTTGTCCAGAAAATAGGAATTAGGTTGAGGTATTCCATAAATGGATATACATTTACTGCCTATAGTTTTAGTTTAGGAACTGGATTCAAATTTTTGATAATTTTGTTTCTCACTTGCATCGAAAAAATTGATTTGAAAACACCGATCCAAAGCGAATTGAAGTTCAAAAAACCAAATCGAATTAGTTTAGTTTGGTGTTCGGTTCTCATTTTTGCAAAATCAAAAATCGAAACGAAAAACCGAATGCCCATGTTAGTAATTTCTATTTTGTGGACTCACATATTAATAGTTATACATAGATATGCTATCATAAAGAGGTCATTTTATGATCTAATAAAGTATTAAATATTTGGGTCTAAAATGTAAATATCTATTAGTGTGGGTTTATTTTGGATAACTTAGAAAACTCATGGACCTTTTCTTAAGTCTGATGGAGACTTATTGAAAAGGTGTCTTTTCACGTTAAAAGGCACTGCATAATCCTTAAAAGGATACGGTCCCTAAATCAGAAGATGAGCCTCTCTCTCTTTTCTCTCCATCTAAGAAGAAGAATTATCAAAAGGGCATTCTTCAAGGTTTAGAAGACTATGGCCCCGTTTGGCCATGAAAATAATAATTTTTCGGTGTTGGAGTTGGTGTTGTGTTTGACCATGAATATAAATTGGATTTTTTTTGAAATTTTGTGAGAGAAATAGGAGTGAAAACAAGTTTATAATTCTTATGGCCAAACACCACTATTTTCACTTTTTTCACTAAAGTGAAATAATTTTTTGAAAAATAGTGAAAAAATTTCCATGGCCAAACGCCTACTATATCTCCCCCAATCAATTCATGCAATGGAACAAGGTTAGTGTTCCTACCGTTCTTCTATATTGATATCTCTGTCTAGTGATTCCAACAAGTGGTATCAGAACCAGGTTTAGTTAGATCATTAGACGTGATTTTCATAATTTTATTCCAATTTTAACTTACGGATGAAATTAGTTCCGGCTGTTTTTCTTTTGTAAAACTGGGCAATTGATGCCTTATAACATTGTTCACTTCTATGTGAAGTTGTAAGAAAGTTGGATAAAGAAGGGGGTCAAGCAGAGTTTTAAGAAAAGCACTTTCACGCTGTTTTGTTTTAAAGCCAATATCTGCAATTATCTTTTTCAGTGATTATAGACTCTTCATAATATATGATGAATGAAGTAAAGATATTTTTTTATGGTGGATTTATTTAGTTTCATGATTGGAGATTTAGATGTTTGTCTCCGTCATTTTCCTGGAAAGTAGAACATCAAATTTGTTTGCTTTGTTTGGGTAACATACATAAATTTGGGACAAAAGTATTGCAGATGCTTTCTGCAAGTTTATTTTAATTTTTTTAAAATATTTTCTTTTAGTTTATCCTACTGAAGTTTTTAACAATGACTAGAAATGTAGTTTTTTTTTTTGGGGTGGGTGGGGTGGGGTGGGGTAATCTAATTTATAACGATGTTGTTCTATTATAAGCGAACATGATTTATTTATTTAATTTTGCATTCTCTAGATTGTGCTTCTTGTTTAAAAGTGAATAGATGAAATCAATATGTGGTCAAAGTAACCTCTATTGTGTAGATTTTGTTTATTTTGAACATGTAAGTATGTTTTATCTATGCGAGATAATTATTCCAAAGGAGATTATTTTGGCCAAATTATGGATAGTCGTGAATATGTTATATATTTGTAATGCATGCTGATAATGTATCGTTCTAAAGAAAGACATTAGGCCACTTTAGTAATCAATGTTTAAGAACTATGTATAAGAATACCACTTACAAGTTATTATTTCTGTTCAAAGACTAAATGATAATGTTGTGTTAGGTATCTTGAGATGGACCCACTTTTATGTATATGTGTGTGATAAATATAGTTTTTTGATTTATTTATCAATTTCCTCCAGATTTACTTAATTTAATTATCTGCACATATACATAATTTATCTGAATGATTAATTGAGAGCATTATTTATTTTATCTTATAGTGTCTTTTATAGCTGCCAGTATGAACAATATTCCCGTGCCTAATCGTATAAACCTTAAGAACTGGACTTTGAATGAGCTTATAGCTCAATGTGTGCAAAAAGAGGATAAAATTTAAGAAGAGTCGATTGAATGTGCTCATTTGGGGTCTACCTCTAGAAATAAAACTATTGCACATAAGCGAAAAAGGAGCAAGACTAAAGAAACTACAGACAAAGGAACATCATCATGTTTCTTTTGTAAGAAACTTGGTAACATAAAGAAAGAGTGTTCCAAGTACACTGCCTTGCGTGAAAAAAAGAAGAAGGTAAACTTCTCAACTATGTTTGTTCAGAAGTTAGTTTGGCTATGGTACCTAGTGACACTTGGTGGTTAGATACGGGTGCAACTACTCATGTAAGTGCCACTATATAGGATTGCATAAGGAGTCGAGTGTCGATTGATACTGAAAGATACATCTATGTGGGCAACAACAATAAAGCAGTTGTAGAGGTTATTGGTGTCTTTAGAATTCTATTAGATACCGGTTTCTATTTGGAATTAGAGGAAACATTTATTGTACCGTCATTTAGATGAAACTTAATTTCTATTTATTGTTTGGACATATCTGGATATAATTGTTCTATTGGAAATGAAACTTGTATTATTTCTCTAAATTCTAATATTATTGGAACTGGTACTCTGATTGATAAGTTATACAAATTAAATAGACAAGCCTCATGCAAGAATAAAAATATGCATTCAAGTAACTTCGGTAATAAGCGCAGATTAACAAATAAAAATTCATCAATGTTATGGCATAAGCAATTGGTTCATATTTCTTAAAAAAAGAATACAAAGGCTTGTGTTAGAAGGAATTCTTGATTTCCTTGATTTATCAGATTTTGAAATCCGTATAGAATGCATTAAGGGAAAACAAACGAATATAAAGAAAAGAGATGCTTATAGGAATAAAGAACCTTTAGAGTTGATACATACAGACATTTGCAGTCCGTTCCATACGGCTTCATGGAATGGCCAATAATATTTTATTAACTTTATAGATGACTACTACCATTATGGATATCTCTATTTAATTCATGAGAAGTCACAATCTTTGAATGTTTTTAAAATTTTCAAAGCTGAAGTTAAAACTCAATTAGGCAAGAAAATTAAGGCTGTCAAATTTGATCGTGGAGGTGAATACTACGGTGGATACGATGGATCAGGTGAACAACGTCTAGGAATTTTTGTAAAGTATTTGACAGAGTGTGGGATTGTAGCTCAATACACCATGTCGGGGACTCCAAGTCAAAATAGTGTAGCTGAGAGACGAAATCGAACTCTTAAGGATATGGTGAGAAGTATGATTAGTCAACTCTTAAGGATATGGTGAGAAGTATGATTAGTCATTCTTCTTTACCTGAATTGCTTTGGGGAGAAACATTAAAGACTGCAGTTTATATACTAAATAGAGTTCCAAGTAAAGCGGCAGCTAAGACCCCATACGAGTTGTGGACTAGCAAGAAGCCTAGTATTAGGCACTTGCATGTCTGGGGATGTCCAGCTGAATCAAGGCCTTACAAGCCTAATGAAAAGAAGCTGGATTCAAGAACTGTTAGTTGCTACTTTGTAGGTTACTCACAAAGATCGAGAGGTTTTAAGTTGTATGACTCATGAATAGATCCTTTTTTGAAATAGGAAATGTCAAATTTATTGAGGATGTTGATTATGGTGGGAACAATCAAAACAAACAAATTGTGTTTGAAGAGGAAATTGACAATATCGCTTCTAATGAAAATGATCAGGTAGTTCTACCAAATGTGTTTCAACCTGTAAATCAGGATTGTGTAGAAAACACAATGATACCACCTCATGTTCACAACCTTAAGTTGAAGTGCCTAAAAGAAGATCTAA
The DNA here is from genome assembly GCA_031232105.1 of Capsicum rhomboideum. Lineage (NCBI taxonomy): Eukaryota > Viridiplantae > Streptophyta > Magnoliopsida > Solanales > Solanaceae > Capsicum > Capsicum rhomboideum. Next base: position 159,980,337 of record CP124714.1, read on the forward strand.
CAGATAAAGGAGAAATGCAATTTCGGATGATTATGTTGTTTATCTCTAAGAGCATGATTTTAACATGGGATTGGAAGATGATCCTATAACTGTTAGTCAAGAAAAATTATGTGGAAACTCTGCTAAATAGATCGAAGTCATGAAAGATGAGTTGAAGTCAATGAAAGACAATGTCATTTGGGATCTTGTCGAGTTACCACAAGGATCGAAACCGATTGGTTATAAATGAATTTTCAAAACCAAACGTGATTCAAAAGGTAATATCAAAAGATATAAAGCATGCCTAGTTGCCAAGGGATTCACTCAAAAGGAAGGTATAGATTTTAAAGAGACTTTTTCACCAGTTTCATCGAAAGATTCCTTTAGAATCATTATGGCACTTATAGCTCATTATGAATTAGAGCTACATCAAATGGACGTAAAGACTGCATTTCTTAATGGAGACATTGAAGAAACGATATACATAGTGCAACCAGAGACCTTTGAGTCTCAAGATTCAGAGCATCTTGTATGTAAACTTAAGAAGTTTATATATGGTTTAAAATAAGCATTCCTTCAATGGTACCGAAAGTTTAATCAGGTGATAACCTCTTTTGATTTTAAGAAAAACACCATTGATCAGTGCATATATCTCAAGTTTAGTGGGAGCAAATTTGTTATCCATGTGCTATATGTAGATGACATTCTACTGGCAAGCAGTGATATAGGTTTATTGCATGAAACCAAAAAGTTTCTATCCATTAAATTTGAAATAAAAGATCTTGGTGAGACATCCTTTGTTCTAGGTATAGAGATCCATAGGGATCGCACTAGAAACATTCTTGTACTGTCGCAAAAGTCTTATATTGATAAGGTGTTAAGTAGATTTGGCATGTAAAATTGTGCACCAGCTAATACACTTGTGCCAAAAGATAATAAATTTAGTTTGCGCCAATGTCTAAATTTGGACATAGAGAAGAAAGAGATGGAAAAAATTCCATATGCATCAGCAGTGGGAAGTCTCATGTATGCACAAGTTTGTATGCGTCCAAGACGCAGTGTACACAGTGGGAATGTTGGGCCGATATTTAAGTTACCTGGGAATAGATCATTGGAAAGCTGTAAAACGAGTTATGAGGTATCTTCAAAGAACTAAAGATTACATGCTTACTTATCGGAGATTGGATCACTTAGAGATCGTAGGATATTCTAATTCAGATTTTGCTGGATGTCTTGATAGTAGGAGATCTACATAAAGTTATGTTTTTATGTTGGTCGGAGGAGCTGTTTCTTGGAAAAGTGTGAAACAAACATTGATAGCTTCTTTTATCATGAAAGCTGAATTTGTCGCCTGCTATGAAGCATCAAATCAGGAAATATGGCTAAGAAATTTTATCACTGGAATACAGATAGTTGGTGGCATAGAAAGACCATTGAAAATTTATTGTGATAACAAGTCTGTTGAGTTATATTCGAAGAACAACCGAAGTTCGTCTAAGTCAAAACACATAGACATTAAGTTTTTAGTTGTGAAAGAAAGAGTTCAGAGTCATCTTGTGTCGATTGAGCATATTAGTACAAACTCGATGATTGCGGATCCGCTCACAAAAGGTTTACCACCTAAAGTGTTTCATGGACATGTGGCTCATATGGGTATTGTCAGATTTGATGATGAGCTATTTTAGTGGGAGTTTGTTGTTTTATTTATGCTTTTGACATGTTAAATTTTATATTATGTACAGACTGAAGTTTTATGAAATTTATGAATTTCATATGTTTATTGATAACTCTGAAAAACAAAGATATTAAATTTCTATTGTGGTTTTGCATAAGGTATAAGAAAGTGATTTTGGACTATTAAAGTCATAAAGTAGGACCGGTTGGGAATAGACATGACTTAGATCATTTTACATGTAATTTCAGTATATGATCTATGTCATTAGTATTTGCTAATATTTGTGACCATTGATGGGTTTAGTTTTGAATATATGGTAGTATCGATGGACCAGATTGTTTTTTGAGATACTTCATTAAGATAGCAATAGTTTGTGCACAATAAAGTTTTATCTATGTATGATTGTTCGGAAATATATGTGGTCCAAGTGGGATATTGTTAGTAATTTCTATTTTGTGGACTCACATATTAATATTTATACATAGATATGCTATCATAAGGAGGCCATTTTATGATCTAATAAAGTACTCCCTCCGTCCCAATTTATGTGATGTAGTTTGACTTGGCACGGAGTTTAAGAAAGAAAGGAAGACTTTTGAAACTTGTGGTCTAAAATAAGTTACAGATATTTGTGTGGTTGTAAATCATTTCATTAAGGGTAAAGTGGGTATTTTAAAATTAAATTGTTACTAAATATAGAAATGTGTCATTCTTTTGGGGACTGACTAAAAAGAAAAGTGTGTCATATAAATTGGGATAGAGGGGGTATTAAATATTTGGGCCTAAAATGTAAATATATATTAGTGTGAGTTTATTTTGGATAACTTAGAAATCCCATGGACCTTTTCTTAAGTCTGATGGAGACTTATTGAAAAGGTGTCTTTTCATGTTAAAAGGCACTTCAAAATCCTTAAAAGGATACAGTCCCTAAATCAGAAGATGCGCCTCTCTCTCTTTTTCTCTCCATTTAAGAAGAAGAATTATCAAAAGGGCATTCTTTAAAGTATAGAAAACTATATCTTCCCCAATCAATTCATGCAATGGAACAAGGTTAGTGTTTCTTCCGTTCTTCTATATTGATATCTCTGTCTAGTTATTTACTTGATGATCTTGAATGAATTCTTTAAAGTTTTCCAACAGCCCACCCCTACCCCTCAGGTGCCATGCACCTGCCTTGCCCACTGTGTCTAAGGCTGCCTTGCCATTGCTCCAGCACCTTAGACATTTGTTGTACACTAACACCTAGTCGCTACAGCCACGCACATTATTTCCACAGCCCATGCTAAGGCCAATGCACAACATGGTTTTGCCGATGTTCGGTATCCTTAAGTCCGATCTAGGGTCTTACAAATTATTTTGTTAGCTTCCGCATAACACCTGGTTATTTCATCCTAACAAGTATTAAAGGCGCTCAGTTTAGTGCTTAAAGTGTTAAGCAAGGTGACCCGACACTTCAATCGCTTTTGTTCCTTGAAGTAAGGCAAGATCAGAATAGTGCTTGCTTTAACACAAGAAGCTAGAAGCAAGCCTTGATTTTGCGAGAAAAGTGAAATTTTCCTCTTCTTTTCTGCTCTATTTTCTATTTTTTTTTCTCTTCATTTTTTCTCATCTTTTTCAATTTTTCTCCTCTCCTAAGTTAGTTTATCATAGCATTTTTTTTGGACATCTGTATCTCTGGCTTTTTTCACCGTTTTGTTAGCTTTTTCTTCTATTATTTACTTTTAAATATACGAATTGAAAGATTTGCAAATATTATATCTATTGAGTTCTTGGTTATTTATCCATGCAAATTAATATTTTTATTTTTTGTATTAAGTTGCTTTTAAGTTGAAAATACTCTGCGATTTGCTTCACGCTTCATGAAGTGAGCCCTCGTCGCTTTCTTGTTTGCTTCTCGCTTTCCAAAATACTGGTTACAAATGATTGCTAATATTGGCATAACGAGGCATAAAAGGTTTGGTGGCCATGTAAAGGGCTACGAGTAACTGTATAAAGAATTACTAATCGTCACATCTGGCATAAGAAAGGTTCAGTCGATTGGAACAACTTAAAAGAGAGTGAAAAAAACTAATGAACTAAAGTTTCAGTCATTATTTTTCTGCTTCACAATTGTACTATCTTCACGATAAATTCTAACTTGTTTCCTCTATTATCCCTTTATGACTCACATGTTTTTACAGATTTCAGTAAAAAAAAATTGTTTTGGATTAATTCCAACATTACTTTATCATTTTCTAATAGTTGTAGGATTTTGTGGAGATCTTCAAATATAGTGTGTTAACAATATTCAGGTGGTAAATTTAGTAATTACCAAATTCTAAACACTTTAGGATTACTATTCTTGATTTAATTTCAACATACCTGATCATCTTCTAACAGTTGTAGGATTTTGTGGAGATTTTCTGTTGCTGCTGACTGGCCTTCTATTGATGGTCCTGGGATGAACTCAACTTTTTTCACCTGGTAATTTTATCTAACACCAAATTAGATCCAAAGTTTTCCCCGACCTCTTTAAGCCTGCAAAGTTGATCTCGGATATTCCCTGCTTGAGTGGAGACTTTTGAGCGACGGCTGAATTTTGGAAATGTAAGCGTCGTAGCCACTGCAATGCTTTCTTGCATTGATTCCCATTCATTCTCTAGCTGTTGAACATCTTCGAACCACTTGATAACATCTGGTTTTGGTTTATAGCCTTCTCCCTCGGCTTTTTCCACCATTCCTTTGACATCATCACTAAACTTTGTTAGTTTCTCCATTTCCTGACATCATCACTAAACTTTGTTAGTTTCTCCATTTCCTCCATTAGGTTTTCAATATTTGACGAGAAACGGACAACATTTTCAATCTTAGGATAGATGCATTTAGATATAAACTTCCCCACCTCAACACCACCACCACCACCTACAGCATTAAAAATTATTTCCATTGAATAATTCGAGGTAAAGAAAAACAAATGTTTCTGATTAGAATACTATATATGATGCTTTCAAAGATGATCAATGAAGGTACTTAAATTGACTGTTTCTTCATTATTTATAGCAGAATTTGAGAGCAAAAGTAAAAAAGAACGTAAATAGAATAAGTAAAAGATCGAGAAGGCAAATGCAATTACTTTAATTGAAAAAAAAGCAAACATATAGGAAGGAAAAGAAGAAATGGAATGTCCCCCGCAATACTGTATTCTTGAGATAGTAGTGGAGTAATGACTTTTCCCATTTTACAATATATGCCTCCCCTCGTGAAACATGCTTGTATTTTTGTTTTCTGAAGTAACACAAGAATCTGTTTGGTCCAGTCTTAACTTTATGAACATAATTATGTATCATCCAGTAAGAATAGCTCTCGGCTTGTTGGTAAGGTGAGAACTTCAAAGCCTAAAGCTTCTCCGTAGAGCTTCAAGCCCGATTCCGGGTGGCATAGCCTTCAATTCCCTATTCAGTTCTATTTCAGCATGCACTATAGTTTCCCTGGTTTTGAGTCATACCATTTTTTTTAGTTGCTACTATATGCAATATGTATACATTATAACAACTTCAATTGACACCAAAATTGAGAAAGTTATTTTTATGAACTAAGAAATCCTCGAGCATCAATGGCACACGATCCGAAACTTAGTGGATAATGGGCTTCTCCTCTACCCTTCACCACAAAAATACTAGGTCTCTGTGCACGGCAGGGCTCAAACAATTATAAGGACTTCAACTGACACCAAAAGTGAGAAAGGTTTTTTTTATAACCGAGAAATTCTCGAGTGGTTAGTGTAATACAATCCAAAACTCGGTGGACAATGTGTCCGTCCTCTATCCTTCTCCACTTAAATACTCACTTTGTACCAGTTTATATGACACACTTTACTTTACAGTTAGTTTCAAAAGGAATGATTCATTTCTTTGTTGGCAAATGTTAACGACGCTAGCAACATTTTACCATGTTGGATCATATTTATTTGGCAAAAAGTCCACAAAAGTGTACTCTTCTATTTAAAAATTCATTTTTAAGGATAGTTTTGGAACATTACAAAGTCTTCTCATATTTCTTAAATTTCGTGCTCAGTCAAACTGTATCACATAAATTGAGACAGAGGGCTAGCCTTTTGTATGCAAAAGGGTTTGAACAATCAGAACAAATGATACAAATGCAAATGTGCAATCAAAACATATATAAAACACAAATGATGCAGTCAACTACAAATATAAATATAAAAACAAATGATATAAATTAAACTTTACGAAAAACAATATACAAATATCTTGTATTTTGTATTCATTTTTGTATAGCACAGAAAGAGAAAGAGAGATAGAAAGAGAGAGAGGGGAGAGTCGGCAAAAGAGAGAGAGGGAGGGGGAGAGTCAGCGAGAGGGGGGGGTGTGTGAAAAGCGAGTGAGATTGGGAGAGAGGGAGGAGAGTGGAGAGAAAGGGTTTGGCTACGGATTGTAATTAATTAATTAAAACTTAAGCTGAGTAGGATAATTAGGTGTTTATGTTTGCTAAGCTCTATAATTATCACATTAAAGGATTTTCTTAATGTTTGTGCAAAGTCTTATCATGACAATTAAAAAGGAACAAAGGAAATGCCTTTTGCACGCAAGGGAGTGGCCTAGTGGTCAATGAAGTGGATTGAGAACCTGATGTCTCAGGTTCAAATTCCAGCAGAGACAAAAAACACTAGGTGATTCTTCCCATCTGTCCTAGCTAGAGCTGTCAATACGGGTCGGCCCAGCCCATCCGAGCTAGCCCACACGAGCTTTGAAATTTAACGGGTCAGGTTGGGCTAGCCCATTAAGATGACGGGCCATAAAATAGCAAGCCCAACCCATCACTCTGTGGGCTGCGGGCCTCCACTGGTCAACCCGCTTTTTAAAAAATATTATTTTTACAATCTTAATTTAATTTTTAAAATGTTAATAACATAAATATTTTCAAGACAATATTACACATGTTACTACTTGCTAATCAATTCTCATATTCACAAAAAAAAAAAATTCTAATAATCTACGAAACTAAATAACTTTTGACATGATACCGTTCAAACCAAATAGAGATATCAATAAGCAAACTAAACAATTAATGAGTAACAATAATAGCAATATTAACCTAATTTGTTTCATTAGATCACAATAAAACACACACAAAAAAAGATGTCAATATTTAATCCATTAAAAGTGAAAATAAACTCAAAAAATAAAATAAAATTATGACACTTATGGTGTATCCAACACAACCACATCATCTCCATCAAGCATATCTGACTCCTTAATTAGTTTAGTATTTATATTTTAATTATTTATATATTCTATAAACATAATTAATATTTTTAATATTTAAATATCTCTGATAGTTTAAGTAGACTTTGAGTTTGTACTCCTCTTGTTATTCTTAGTACTCTATTCTAATTTTTAATTATTTTTTGTTTGGCTCACTGGCCGGTTCAACCCATATTGCTCAAGCCCCACGGGCCGACGAGCTTATCCGGGCAGGGCTAAAAAGCCCTGTTTTTAAATGGGCTACAAAAATCTTAGCCCAACCCTATCAAATTACAGGATGGGCCGGGTCGGCCCAACGGGCTTGACCCATATTGACGGCTCTAGTCCTATCCTTAGGGGACAGAGTTACGTGGTATCTGTTGCTGATAGGAGGTGACATGTATCCATAGATTTAGTTGAGGTGTGCGAAAGTTGATCCGGACACCACAATTATTAAAAAAAAAGAATGGAGGAGATATTTCTTTCGGTCCATTTGAGTAGTTGTGTCATTTTAAAAACTTATAATGTAGTTAACTATTTTTCACTTTTGTCTTTACTTCATAAATGAGGAAAGAGATTGATATAGTGCTTGTTCACTAACCAAATGATCCCTTAGTTCTTAAAATATCGAGTGTTCTCTAGAATTATTAGGATTTTTATGTGAATAGTAAATACCATCAAACAAACTACAACTTATTTTAACGACGAGTTATTTACGCGGTCTGAAAAGACTTCCAACCAAACTTTTGCACAGTTAAGGCGAAAAAAGAATGATCCCAAAATGGGGGAGTTTAAAAAGGAAAAAAAAAAAATGCCCCAATTTTGAAGGACGCCACGTGCACTTGTTTCAGCCCCTTCCTCTGTTATCTAGGGTGGCTCGGTTATTCGATTCGATTTTATCAAGTTTTGATTTAGTTCTTCGATTTTCGGTTATGAAAAAATATGCATCGAATATCGAACCGAATTAGTTCAGTTCAATTCGATTTTATAATGTCGGTTCGATTTTCGATTATAAAAAAGTGTGCACCAAATATTGAACCAAATTAATTCAGTCTGATACTTCTAATACAGGAGAAACTGAATCAATAACAAATTAATGGTTCAAATTATCATTACTCACATGCAAATCAATAAGAAATCGGGTAAGGGAAGAGGGAACAGAGAATGAAAAGTAGTGTTTATGAGAGAAGAGGGGAGATTATGGAAAAAGATGGAGAAGGAAAAGAGTATTTGGGGTTGATAATTGGGTCCAAGTATGATTATTAGTAGGAAAAATAACTTATACATACACCTTAACTTACTATATTTACACAAATTTCCACCTTTATAAAGTAATTATAAAAATTTCAACTAATTACATATCATCTTTAGATATATCGGGAGTTAATTATGTATCTTTACAAAGGAAAAAATGTATCTTCGTTGGATGTATTATGAATCTCGACAGACTCAAAATCGAAAAAAAAAATATCGGGAGCTAATTATGTATCTTTACAAAGGAAAAAATGTATCTTCATTGTATGTATCCGGAGCTAATTATGTATCTCGACAGATCGAAAATCAAAATTTTCAGTAATTATGCAAAATGTCGGGATTTTCTGTAATTAAGCTCCAAACTGTCGGGATTTATGTTGTTTTCCCTTAGTAGTATTTTTTTTTTATAAAACATGTAATAGAAGTTCGGAGACCCTTAAATTGAACACCGAATTGAAGAATCGAACTTTTAAAAAGAAAAATCAAACCAAAATCGAAAAACTGAATTAGTTTGATTCCGTCCGATTTTTTGATATTTATGCCCACCCCTACTGATAGCTATATCTATTTATCAATTTCTACTCAGTAAACCGTTCCATTGTATATTTAGAAAACCTAATCCCTATTGGTTTAGGAAATTCAATGTCCTAAGAGATTTAGGAAAGGAAAAACATATTTCACTTGTACAATTGGAAAAACAAACCTTCTTCTTGTAGGTTTGAGATTACTTGAAATCTATATATATGAGTTGTATTGGGGATTCAAAAGCATCCTCTTTCATAGTGGAAAACAACGACTATTTAAGTTTATGTTTCTTGAAAATACATTCTCCTAATAGATTTAGGAAAGAAAAACCATATTGTCCTTGTACAACTGGAAAACCTACTTTTTATAGGTTTGGGATTACTTGAAATCTATATATATGAGTTGTATTGGAGATTCAAAAGCATTCTCTTTCATAGTGAAAAACTCTCTCCGTGGCTAATTACGCTTCTATTTCTTGAAAAAGATGGCAAACCAAGTACTTGATGTTTCAATCAATTTTGGTGAATCCAATATTTTTGATGACGATGGTCGTCTCAAAAGAACAGGGTCTGTTTGGACAGCCAGTGCTCACATAATTACAGCAGTTATTGGTTCTGGAGTTCTATCATTGCCTTGGGCAACTGCTCAGCTTGGATGGATTGCTGGTCCAACTGTATTGCTTCTCTTCTCCTTTGTTACTTACAACACTTCTACTTTGCTCTCCGATTGTTACCGTACCGGCGACCAAGTTACTGGAACAAGAAACTATACTTACATGGATGCTGTCCGAGCCAATCTTGGTGGGGTTAAGGTAAAGATTTGCGGGGTGATGCAATACGTGAATCTTGTTGGAGTTGCAATTGGATACACCATTGCATCTTCTATTAGCATGGTGGCTGTGAAAAGGTCTAATTGTTTCTATAAGCATGGTCACCATGCTGCTTGCAATGTTTCCAGCACTCCATACATGATCATGTTTGGAGTGATGGAAATTACCTTGTCACAAATCCCAGATTTTGATCAGATTTCGTGGCTTTCGGTCGTGGCCGCTGTTATGTCCTTCACTTACTCTACTATTGGTCTTGGTTTAGGAGTTGCCCAAGTTGCGGAAACAGGAAAAATACAAGGAAGTCTAACTGGGAATAGCAGTGGAACCAAAATGGACAAGATTTGGAAAAGCTTTCAAGCTCTTGGAGCTATAGCTTTTGCTTATACTTACTCCATCATCCTTATTGAGATTCAGGATACACTCAAATCACCGCCAGCAGAAGCAAAGACAATGAAGAAGGCAACGCTAATAAGCGTGGCAGTAACAACTATTTTCTACATGCTCTGTGGCTGCTTTGGCTATGCAGCATTTGGAGACCAATCCCCTGGAAACCTACTAACTGGATTTGGATTCTACAACCCCTATTGGCTTCTGGATATCGCAAATGTGGCCATCGTAGTACACCTAGTGGGTGCATACCAAGTTTTCTGCCAACCCATTTTCGCCTTTGTTGAAAAAAAAGCAGTTGAATGGTACCCTGACAGCAAAATCATCACGAAAGAGATCGATATCCCAATCCACGGCTGTAAGCCCTTCAAGCTCAACCTTTTCCGTCTAGTTTGGAGGACAATTTTCGTGATCATGACCACGGTCATTTCTATGTTGCTGCCATTCTTTAACGACGTCGTTGGCATTCTTGGAGCCTTTGCATTTTGGCCACTTACAGTCTACTTCCCAGTAGAAATGTACATTGTGCAAAAGAATATTCCCAAATGGAGTGTAAGGTGGATTTGCCTTCAACTACTTAGTGGTGTTTGCCTTGTTATCTCAATTGCTGCAGCTGTTGGTTCTTTTGTTGGAGTTGTTTCTGATTTAAAAGTTTACAGGCCTTTCAAGTAAACTGAACGACAACAAATTCATCAGCAGCAGGTGGGAGACCAACTATTGTTCATTAAAGGAAAAACAAGGCCTGAAGAGGTGCTGACTAGCTAGTTGTTATTGTGTAGGTTTTAATTTTTTCTTTTTTAAGTTCCATAGCAAGAAAAATAAACTTGTCTATTTTCTTTGTTTGGTGTATTGCAAAAGCTAAGGTAAAGATATAAACCAGTTGATTTTACAATGTCTCTCAGAAGGTCATAGTTGAATTTCATCTAAAACTAATTAAGTAGAACACAAGAAACTTAAGGACTTCAAAAAATAGTATAAGATGATTAGAAGCAAATTACCAGTAACATCTTACGCCTTAACAGAAGTATATAGGCCTCCTACATTGCTTTCTATTTCAAAAGCTATCTTATGGCTGCAGAGGAAAGGAATCCTATCCTGCTCGGGCTAGTCGGTTTCGCCACATCTTTAAATCCTCATCTTCAGTAATGTGTCAAACTCCTGATTTGCAGATAACTGATCAGAAGCTTTTACACAGATTAGTAAGAGAGTATTCATGTTTTGACATAGCCGTGAGTATTGTTTCAGCTCAGCTTTTCTCTACATTTAAAACATATGAGCAACAATAGCAGTACAAGCCATATTGAACAGCGAAACAAATCTAGAAAACTAACCAATGAGCAAAAAGGATGAATCAAATGTATTTCCTGATAGGCACTCTCTTAAAAATGAGCATCAACATTACTTGAAATAGCTGCTGATGAATCATCATATCTGAAAGTATGACAATGGTCACTCCCATCAAAGAACCAAGTAAGCTATACTACATATATTTGACGAAATCCTCTAGTTATATACTAAGAAACGAACTCCTGGTACTCTCCAGCTGATGCCAAGCACATTGTAAAGAAGACAAACTCATAAGGAAATACCAACCTCTGTTGTACCAATTTTGACTTCGCAAATATGTCTCTCTCTACCTTCACTCGCTTCAACCCCAACCACTCACCTCCACCCCCACAAAACCACAAAACGCAGACCATAAAACCACCTCATCTCTACCCTAAAGAGATTCTGTAGTGTCTACTTTTATCCTCCTTTTTAGTCTCCGTTCTTAGTCAAAGTTGAATTTTGCTATAGCACTTTGATTCTATTAACTCTGATGTAGCCTGTAAATATAACAAAATACAATCTCCTATTCCTTTTGATTTCAGAAAATCTGCTGTAAGCATATATTAACCGAAGCGTAGGAATGTAACATCACTTCAAAACAATCCTTAGGTGGTCCAATAAAAGTATGTAGCATTGATCACAAAAGCACGGATATGCACCTAGCACTGCTAATAGCAAATAGAAATCAATAAGAGGTAGGCAATAGAAACATAACGAAATCTCTCTATCCAAGAAACTGGAAAGCAACAGCTTTAGCATCAGTTCTATTATATTTAGTTCACCTCTTAAAACAGAAGAACAATAAGTAAGGTATTTAATCAACAAAAGCTGATGCATCCATAAAGTTAAGAAGATAACCAAAACAAGTTATCTCCTTCACACAATGAGGATTCGACATACTAACCAATCATCAATAGGAAAGATTTAAATTCTCGGGAAAAAGTTATCTCGTTTGCACAACAAGGATTCAACTTACTAACCAATCATCAATAGGAAAGATTTAAATTTTCGGAGAAAGTTACCTCCTTTACACAATGAGGATTCAACAAACTAACCAACCACATAAAGAGGAAAGATTTAAATATTTGGGTCTCGATTTGAAATATCGACTTCACCAAGGCGCTCATTTTCCGGCAAAATTGACCAATTTGGAGATTGCACAGCCCTTAACCACTTAAAATCATCCACATTCGACCAATTCCCCGTCTCTTCACCAAGATTAGCTTCCTCAAGATCCTTCTCAATCCCGTCATACTTTAAACAATATGGTGCAAACCTCACACCATTACTATCCTCAATTATCGGCCTACTCCTCACTCGAAGATAAAAATCACACCCTTTAGCTTGATGAATCCGAATCTGATGAGACGCCATCACAAACACACAATTCTCCACTTCTTCAATCAACACTGACCCGAAAACAGGCCCAACATAAACCTTGCAATCAATCAATTTATGCACGAATAACGCCCTCACACACCCCATTAACCTCACTTCACAACGCCTTAAATCCGATAACACAAACTCCCTAATCTCTCCATCATTGCCCTTATTGAATTCCTTCACTAAATCCTCATTTTCTTTGCCTCTAAATCCTGGCGAGTTTTCCAGAATCCTAAACCCTGAACCCTGAAACTCCGTTTTCATCGGGGTTTCAGACGCGACATTGTTTTGGATCGGGATTTTCTTCGTTGATTTGTTCTTGAAGGAGAATTTTTTCTTCGGGATTACTTCGCACGTAACCTGTTCGACGAATTGTTTGAGATCCGTTATAGTTTTGAGGCATGTACGGACTTCGTAGGACGGTAAGGAGAAAGTGTTTTCAGCTACGAGTTTTTCGAGATTTGTGATGGAGATCGAGACGTTGTCGAGTTCGGGTTTAAGAGTCGGGTCGGATTGCGGGTCGGGTGTTTGACGGATTCGGGTTAGGGTTGATTCAATGCAGTTTTTGGATTCGGAGAAACGAGAGAGGAAGGAGGTTGCGGAGTTGATTTCCGGGTCGGGTTTTCGGGTTGATCGGGTTTGGTGGAGATTCGAAAGTCGTTCGATCATTGCCGCGTGTTTACGTTGGAGAGTGGGATCCGAATGCTCGGAAGCGGCAGCGGCGGCGGCGGCGGGTTTAGGGAGATCATCGTCTTCTTCCATAGATGAAGTTGAGCACAGCGCTTTGTTCAGACTTCAGAGGAAATATGAAATATATTAAGCTACGGACTACTGATTTATATTACTGCCCTGAGCAAGCCCCATGCAATGAACTATAAGTGAGAAGGATGATGGTGAAAGCCAGAAGAGAATCGATCTCACGTCTTCCACATACGAAATCACTCACACGAACAACTCAGCCAACCCTTACAGGTGCATTGGGATTAGCTTTATCTTTCCTTTGGTTATTTTTGAGTGCCATTGTGATATTATTTTAATTTGTATTCAAGGTAGAATAATAATCTCGAGATTATTATTTCAAGATTAACACCAAAATGACACATTTATCCTTCTCCCCACAAAGCCAAGTTTAAAATAAAACTGTAGCCCCGTTAATATAATTGCATGAACGGGTACTTTCTATCACTACAGTAATATAGTTTAGTTCAATTTTTAACGGATGACATGAATGGATTTTTTTTCAAAATTGATGACATATTTAATTTTTTTCCATTAAATAAAATATATATCTGAGGAGTTAATTTGCAGTCCCAGAGTTTGAATTACACTTCCAGCCAAACTTTTCATAGCTAAAGCCAAAAAAAGAGTGATCCCAAAATAGGGAGTTTAAAAGTGCCACGTGCTTAAAAAATATAGCCTGAAAAACAACCCCACAAAATTTATAGTGCAGGATTGATCAGCCACCTTATCCTTTTAACTTTTGAGATATGCATTTTCTTATGAACAATTTGAGCCTTCACATTGAACAGAATAGTTCAATGACTTGCCAGTGCTGAAGGAATCAGGCCCCTCCATTTGCCAACAAAAGTCGGTTATGGACAAAATTAGCACTTCTCAGATCAGGCTAGGCATTTCCAGCTGAGCTGGGCATCAAGGCAAACCTCACGGTACACAACTTGATTTTGACATTAGAAGTTGTAGAGATAGTCGTCTTTCATATCGAGCCATTGAAGCTAGCACCACGTCGTGCTATAATCGGACACTTCCATCGTGCTATGAGCGGACAATTCCGAAGAAATGGAGAGATATGAGTAAGACTTCTCGCAGATATTTTGATTACCAGGAAACCTACAGAAGTAAGAATGGAAAGAGGAAAAGAAAATCCTGCAATTTGGATTGCTCGTGCGTACATGGGACAAATCCTATTTGAAATAAATGGTGTTAGTTTATCAAATGCTCGACAAGCCGCTACATTAAACTATGTTCGGCATCCAATAGCCTTTTACTCGGCTTTCTCGTTCTTAAGGACTTTTTGGCATTTTAGCTCTACAGAGACTTTGAATGTAGAGGGCAAACTCTTCGGCTATAAAAGTTGCAGGTAAATGTGATTTTGCTTTGATGCTCTATAACTGTAAGCTTTTGTTTTTTCTTCGATCATGAAAATGATCATGAATCTTCTGTTCATTTTCCGCGCTAATGTAGCAATTTTTTTTTTTTCTATTTTTCGCATCCAATGAGAATTTTAACTTATTATAGACCTAAAACAAAAAGTGTAGTTTTATTGTTGCCGCGCCCATTTCGCATCCTTCAAAAATGCACTACTTTTGAAGGATTCAGCCTTCACTCACCAACATTTTTGAAGAGTTAGAGCAACATAACACTTGGATAAGTGGTTTCACACTATTTAACATTACATCACTTAACCTGCTTTAGTTACCGGTCTAGCATGTTTACAAGCTGATAATCAATAACATTCAATAATCGAAACGAACCGACCCATAAGCAACCCTCACAACCGGAGCAAGTTTCAAGTCTCACAGTGCACATCAAGAAAAGCACCCTAACGTGTACGGCCTCAATGTGAATGGACTTGTTGCAGACCTCAAATAAAGTGAGTACAGAATCTGTTCTCTTCTAGCTTAAACCATAGAAAAGACTACAACAACATACCCAGTGAAATCCCACTAGTGGGGTAAGGGAGGATAGAGTGAACGCAGACATTACCCCTACCTTAAGGTAGAGAGACTGTTTTAGGGCAGACCCATGGCTCAATTGCAGCAAATCAAAGTAGTTAAAAGTATAGAAAACACTGTTCACACAATTCATCAGAACTAAATGGAGGAAGGTACAAAAGCTACAACAATTTTCCTCCTTTTAAAAGATGCAAAGGAAAAGCCTAACTAACAAGAAATTTCTTTAATACCTCCTAAATGAGATGTATTATTCCCACTACTCTGTCCAGGCTACACAAACAAAAAGGACAGAAATTCCCTTAAGATTAACTTGTACACCACTTGTCAGCGTCAACTTATAGCACTCCTCGACAAGAATGGATTTGAGCAATCATATCTCATATTTATTCTACTTTCAGAACAATCTTCATGAACTCATAAACGAAATAACTTATTGCAGCTGATGGCAAAACCTGAGGAGCACAAGAAAAAAACGCATTCTGTAATATACATCACTCTTCTTAACAAGTACAACTAGAGGATCAAAGGAACTTTTTTAAACAGACAAAACAGAAGAAATGTATCACAATGTTAGCACAAGAGAACCACAATATCCTGGATACATTGTCATTAAATCTAATATTGGAAAAAAGAGAAGATGAAGATAGAATCTAAAGTCATCTGTATTGACAAATCATCTAAGTTGCTCAGACTCTTCATTTTCGGTGTTGCACCCATGTCGACACGACGTGGTGTGGTGTGGGATCCATACTGGATCTTGTCAACCAATTTTGGGTACTTTGACCAAGATCGATAGAGAAAATTCGAGACAGATATAATCATTTTGTAATCAAAACAAACATTAGGGTGAAATCATAATTTAGGCATATATTTTTTTTTATCGTTAACAGATATTTGTGTTTAAAAGTCAGTGCGAAGATATTTACAGGTCAATACCACTACTGAATGTGCAATTAACTCAAGAAGTCTATCATGGTCTCTATATCATTTGCAATAGTCATGTTACACCAAAACAAAGTGCATACAACTTAATGTTATCAGTCTGGAACTACTTTTAACTATGTGTTGGCTCTTATTTGTTGATCAACAGAAGACCCTATAATCATGGATGACTACTATAAGCCTATTTTACCATCAATATATGGAAGGAAAAGAAATATAAATGTATCTAAACTATACTAGTTCTTCGAAATAAGTTAATTGTATGTGCCGCTCATTGAATTCTTGGTACTTAACCCCACCACAAATTGTTGTCTAGGCAAATCACATTTCGGGATATATATTTATAATCACTTTCTGCAGTAGAAATTGATTACTCTATCCACAATCACAACCAAGGACTTTCTTTTTCTTTTTCTATAACCATGGCGTCCAGTCCAACTTGCACGCACCTCAACTAATTCCACTGGTAACCTACTACCTCCTACCAGCCAAGGTTACCTGCTACCTCCTACCAACAAAGGTACCAGGGAACTCTGTGCACCTTTTTTATTACCGTGGTGTCTAGGCCAGATTACGCGTACCTCAACTAATTCTATGGTGACGTGCTACCTCCCACCAGCAAAGGTGCTACGGCTTGGATAGATGGAAGAAATCACCTAGTGTTTTTATGCCTCTGTTGGGATTTGAACCCGAGACATCATGGTTCTCACACCATTTCATTAACCACTAGGTCACACCCATATCCAAGGACTTCTTTGAAACAGGGCCCTATATATTCATTCCAATTTCCTTATGATGGAACAACAGTCAACAAGAAATTGTTTGTTTGATGTACCTGTAATAAGCTGGGAGTCAATCCTGCATAAAGGGCAGGAATACCACCTTGCTCAACTATCTTCAAGCTAGTTGCCAATGCACTCATCTTTGTGGCCTGAACCTGCATCTGAAGTTGTCTCCTCACAACTTCAAATGGGTATGTAGCGGCTTCAGCACAAGCACCAGCAATTGCTCCATATATCAAAGTTCTAACTGTACCCAATTCCAGTTGATCTAATGCATTTAGATCTTCACCTTGTTTCATATTTTGTAGTCTTTTCCTCCCTTCTGGTGAATGCAAATAAGCTGATTTTAGTATATCATAAACTCCATAAAAAACTGCGCCTGAAGGGGCCATGCTTATGATGGAAGGGACTAGGCCCTTGTAAAGAGAGAAGAATCCCTCAGAGCGAATCATGTGGCTGAAAGCACCAATTAAGCCTCCCAATGCTTCTCCCCCAGGTGCTACCATTACTGTCCTAATCTGGAATATTGACATTTCCAAAGAAGTTAAAAAAAACAAAACACGGTCAGATCATCGTCGAATGGGTAGAACTTGAAGTACTTCTTGAATGTTGCCATAAAGAAGAGAGAGCCAAAGACAAGTATTTTGTATATTATAGGGCTCAAAAAGAAAAAAAGGTTATAGCACATGACATGCTAATAGATCAACACTAGAGCAATAACAAGATTCTGTTACCCAACTCATCAGAAATATTTTAAATGATCAAATTATCTGTATTTGTTACAGATGAACTGAATCTTCAATGACATTCTCCACAGCTTCATTTGACAGAGTCTTTAGCAATTATGCTAGTGGCTATTCTTTAAGTTCAATTAAGCACCACAATCACATTCTCTAACTTTGCTAGTTCCTCTGAGTTCATTCAGATCAGTGACATAGAGTCAAAGCAATCAGCATGTCCATGAACGGAAAACCAAGAAAATTTTGTCCGACTAAGCAGAGGGTGCCATTTGAAGAAAATAATTTGTCAAGCTAAGCAGTTGAAAATGTCAAATGGGCAAAGTAAATTTTCAAAAGCCCATATCAACTTGCATTATTTTTCAAAGCACACAACCTAAAAAATCTAAGAGCTAGTTTCACCATATAACAGGACAAGAAAGATAGTTTCGCGTCTAGAACAAACTTCCAAGCTACTTTAACTTCCCTAATTTAGTAGTATAGAAACAGATACATATCCAACACGACGGAGTTCAACTCGTTATGCTTTTAAAATAGAAAGCAAGAAGCAAAAAGACTGACTATACTGAATTATCACTCACCGTGTCCATAGGTATGCAGAGCACAGTGGCTGTAATTCCTGCAGCAGCACCAGCAACAAATCTTTCGAGATTAGTTGCCTCCTCATTACCAGTTAATTTAAGCAGATGGTCCCTGTATTTTTCATACGAATAGAAGTTGATAGCCTTAAACGGTGCTGTGCGTAGAATATTGACAAAATTCCCTTTCCAAAACCCCTTGATGCCTTGAGTGGCTGCAATCTTCTTGATGAGCTCCAAAAGATGCTTTTGCTCACCACGAACTATATACTCCAGCTTTAATCTCTCAAGAGGAGCAACAAAAGTTCTGAAATAAAACAATTCAGAAAAAACAAAAATCATCCACAAATAATCAACATATTACAGGTTATATGCAGTTTATAGGGAACATAACCCATTCAATGCCACTAAAGTACAAGGCTTCAAGAAAGTATTACTAAGATTCACATTGCAAAATTCAAAGTCACAACACGGAAAGACGCATTTTGAGCATATAAACATATTTTGCTTTGAATGCATCAAACTTTTTCCCCTAAGATATGACATGATTGATCCATTTCACAACCAAAAGCAGATATATGCGCGGCTCAAATAACAAGGTCCAACTCTATATCTCAACATTCATGGTTAAATCCTTCCTAGCAATAGATATCCTTTACACTCAACTTTTCCCATGTGGGCTTCTAGAGTTTTTGTTACTTTGCAGTAGGTTTAGGGTGGACAGAATGGAAGGAAAGAAATCAGACATACTTTGGAGGCAAAAAGGAGCATATTTGTAACTTAAATTATACTCCCTACGTATTTGTTTGTCTGGTTTTGACTTGGCAAGGAGTTAATAAAAACAAAGACCTTTGAATTTTGTGGTCTTAAACTAAAGATATGTAAAATGTACCAAAATACCCTTTAATCTTGTGGTCTTAAACATGTCATGTGGAAAGTTACAATTAAAGAGCTGTCAAAAAAGGAAGAGACATTCCTTTTGAAACGGATAAAAAAGGAAAGTTGGAGAAACAAATTGAAATGGAGGGAGTACATGTTTATCTCTTATAACGCACCCAAGGGTGTGGCTTAGTGGTCAATGAAGTG
Organism: Capsicum rhomboideum; assembly: GCA_031232105.1. NCBI lineage: Eukaryota > Viridiplantae > Streptophyta > Magnoliopsida > Solanales > Solanaceae > Capsicum > Capsicum rhomboideum. Next base: position 159,999,759 of record CP124714.1, read on the forward strand.
AGAGGAGAATTATGAGGTCTCAAGTTCAAATCCCACCAGAAACACTAAGTGATTTCTTCCCATCTTTCTAAGCCTTGGTGGATAAAGTGACCTAGTAACTATTGCTGGTAGGATGTAGCAAGTATCAGAAAAATTCATTTATCACTTTTAGCCTTTTTATGTAAAAATTAAAATGTACAAGAAGTAGATAGGATGATTAATCTCCTTAGTTCTATTCACATGTAGCTATTGTACTAACATGCATATCGCCAATGGATGTAATACTCATCATTGCTATCTCTAGGTCCTATTCTTTAATAAAATTTTCATTGCAATTTCAATGTTACTTTGTGTAAACTACTGTGAATTAAGAAGATTTATCTCACATACTCATCATTGCTATCTCTAGGTCCTATTCTTTAATAAAATTTTCATTGCAATTTCAATGTTACTTTGTGTAAACTACTGTGAATTAAGAAGATTTATCTCATATCACCATTGATGTTTGAGAGAGAAAAGAGGAAAACTGTATTGAGAAGATGATTACATTGTTACCCTGAAAATATCTCAACTACTAAGTATATATACTAACTGCTATGCTATGCTAACTAACTACAGCTGTCATTGGTATAGCTGGTTAACCCCACTAACTAGTAACTAACTGCGTACAACCAGCCAATACATAAACAATATGTACAACTCTACACTGCACACTTCATGGAACATCAACACACTTAGATAATTCCTTTACTTTGCAGTATGTTTTAGTTTTGTTTGTGTATAAACGATTTGATGTACTCTACTTTATTCAGTCAAAAGACAAGAAACATAAAAGAAGAGCCACAATTCTTTTGCAGAATATGGTTTTTATTCTTTACAGTAGATGATAAGTTGGGCAAATGAATAGATAGCTATAGAAGATTCATATAGTCAAGCCTAACTAACCTGCTGTTGAGGCATTGTTGATTGACCTGACATTGGGAAGCAGCCCCTTCTTAATCATTACTATTAATAATTATTAGGAGGCTCCAACATATTCATATAACAAAGTGTGACCCCAGTTCGGTATTTTTTTTTCTTTTTCCAAGTATTCACACTTCAAGATTCTTAATAATTAATAAACACTTATTAAACGGATTTCTATGCTTAAATGCTATACCATATATCAATAATTACAGTATAATGTTAAATGTCTGTATAATCTTCAATTATTCGTTTTCCTATTTTCTTTTGTTAAACAAATAAATAAGGTAAGGTTAGGAATAAGAGGTCATAGATTCAAGTCGTAAAAATAGCCTCTTATAGAAATGCAAGTAAGGTTGCGTAGGATAGACCCGATGTAATCCGGTCCTTCCCTAGGCATAGCTGGAGCTTAGTGCACCGGCTGCCTTTTTTAATTAATATCCATTGATCTAGTCCCTTGAATCCCAAAAACGCCAAGAATACATACACCACGTAGTTATCCATCCAAGTTAAATGACAGAAAAGTCACCATCAGATGGTCCAAGCATGCCCATGTCAAACCAATTGATCCTCAAATAATTGAATAATTTGAATTTTCGAATAGACACTATTTTTAGTTAGGAGGTTATGGAGGACACGAATTAGGGAAGATTGTTAGTTAGGTTGTGGAGAGTTGTCTCGCTTATTCCTTCATATTAGTAGTTGTAGCATTACTTTGAAAGTTTCTTATTATTCCATTTCTGTGACTATTTGATGTTTCTTGCACTAAGATTATCCTAATATTTTGTTGTAGTGATTGTTCCCTTTTAGTATGCTTTGTCATGCTTTCTTTAGCATTTGTCCTGGCTTATTTTCTCTCTTTTTTTTTCCGTTTAGAACTGCTTGGTAATGTTTTACCTTAAGCCGAGGGTCTATAGGAAACCTCTCTACCTCCACAAGGTAGTAGTAAGGTCGCGTACACACAACCCTCCCCAGACCCCACTTGTGGGATTATACTGGGTATGTTGTTGTTGTTGTTGTTGTTTCTGTTGCTGTTGAATACACACAACCCTCCCCAGACCCCACTTGTGGGATTATACTGGGTATGTTGTTGTTGTTGTTGTTGTTTCTGTTGCTGTTGAATACACACTATTTTCTCCATGCCATAAACTTTTACCTTACCATAATGAAGCATTTTGAATATGAAATGCGCCAAATAGAGCAAAGTAGATATAGCTGATACATATAGAGGACTTCAACTAGTTTATCGTTGAGGCTAAGGTGATTAACACCAAAAAGTTATTTCAAATATCTTGCCATCAAAAATATAAAATCATACCAACAACAACTAACGGATTCATACAGCTTCAACTAGCTTATCGTTGAGGCTTAGTTGATTGATATAAAAAAGGCATTTCACATATCTTGACTTCTACAATATATAGCTGACTTCAACTAGTTTATCATTGAGGCTTCGTTGATTGATACGAAAAGTCATTTCAAAATCTCGACTGACAATAATACAAAATCACACCAGCAACAACAACTAAACCTTAATCACAAACTAATCGCGTTAAGTTGGTTATATGAATCTTCTATATCCATTCTGCTTTATTTAGACTCAATTCATTCCAACACTGGTAAGCAAATATGTTTGTTATAAGCAAGAAATTACTAATCAAAACCAATTGAGTTAAGGGTCAAAAACACACCTAAAGTATTCCAAGTTCCATACCTAAATTATCACGTGTTCACTTTTCTTACTTGAACTATCACCACATGTTTATTGAAACACACTCTCAACTATCAGTTGTTCCCTTCTCCTACTGAACTATGGTGATACTTCAGCTTTCAGGTTAGAAAAGGGAACAATTGATAGTTGATGTATTTTTTAATAACTAGTTGATCCTAGTTCAAGCAGGAAGAGTGAACACGTGATAGTTCAGGTATGAAACTCATAAAACCGAGATATATTTTGACTATTAACTCGAACCATGTAATCAGGGTACAAGAAACAACTAGTAACAAAAATCCAAAGACAAAATACTACAGGAGCAATACTACGACTACTAATATGAACAGACAGCGAGACAACGCAATGCTATTTTACCTTGAGACAGCTGCAGCAACAGCTCCAGCCCATAAATGCTTAGTAGTATTCAAAGCAGCATTTCCACCACTTACCAACTTCTTCTCCACCTCCACCTTTTCAATTTCCCGCCGACACACCGGCATTTCACTCTCCGCCGCCGCCGCTGTTTCACCGGAATCCTCCCGAAATCCTTCATTCCCTCCGCCGTTAATCGACACCGTCACCGACAAAAACCGCCCGCCGGTGCCGGAAGCCTCCAATCCGAACCCGACCCGCCGATTACTCCGAATATACACGAATGATCTCGGAGCCGAATGTTCTAGAAACGACCCGCCATTAAATCCGATCGAATTCAAACACAGATCGTCACGGGTCAAACTCGAAATCCGTACCCGACCCGGATCCGATTGAATTACCAAATTCTTTAACCAATTACTCTCTGTGTTATGCATTTCGAAAAGAAATTAGTAAAATGGAATATGAGAAAAAGGGGATTTTTAAAATGGAATAAATCGAGAATGAGAACAATAGAGGGAAAAAAATGCATTGATTCCATCATCATGAAGAAAAAAAAATTCCTTTTTTAGCTTAGTACTGTACAAGTTTTTCGGTTTTTGATTTTTGTTTTTTGTTTTTTCTAGTTGGAGGGGTTACGAAGTCAATATTGGAATCACGAGTAAAGTTGTTATGTGATAGAAGATAACGAGTTCAAGCAATGAAAATAGTCTCCAATAGTGATAAAAATGCAAGAGTACAAATAATAGATCATTATGATCTAATTCTTTTCCAAATTTCATGTATAATAAAGCTTTAGTACACTAACCTGTCTTTTTTTGTTTTAATTGGAGGTTGTTTTTTTTTTGTTTCATTGTGAGTTTGTGACACAATGCCAAAAAGGAAAAGAATGTTATTTTAATGTTTTCAATGAATTGATGGTTATAGTGACAGGTACTGTTGTGATCTATTATATAGTTATGTTTTGGTTGTTTCATGTCTCAATAGTTGTTGTTTTCTACTTGACTAATTTGTATGGCATTGATCTTTCTCCAAATAATAGATGGCACAAGAAACTTTCTTTTTTATGTCACATGCTCCCTTTTATCACGAGGTATAACTCTGTTAGGGTTTTTGTCCTGATTTTCTTATTAAATTTGAGTATTAATTTTCTATTGAAGGAAAATAAAAGTAATAATGTAATTATTTTTATTTTTCCTAAAAGGAAAATATAAAACTCTTTCAGATTTGGCTAACCTTTTTATTGTAGGAAAGGTTTTGAAACTCTATAAATAGAAGACTCCTCTTCTCGTATCAAAACACAATAACATCCACAATGTAGTCCTCAAAAGAATCTTATTTAGGAAGAGATTTTCTCTCAAATAGCTTTTATGCTTTTTAATATTAGTTTTAATAATGTGTAGGTCGCTTGACCAAAACATATCAATAATATATTTTTAGTATGTTTTTCTTAATTTGTCGTCTGAATTATCGTTTCTATGGTTTGCAAACTATAAGCTTCTGCATGACGCCTCTCGATTCGAACCCAACAAACTCAAGTTAACATGATATACAATATGCTTGTTTTAGAGATGATGGATATAGGGCCAAGGTACAAATCTATAAGGTCGGTTAGGCTAAAGAGAACAATATGTGTTATGGGCTCTGATGATGACAAAAATTGTATCAGGTCAGTACGACGATGAGGCAAATATCAGCAAGAACGTTGAGTCCCTAAGAGAAGGTGTATGTGACACCATGATGGAATCATTAAGAAGGATTGTCAAGCTTCTAGACTGGCAAGCTTATGAAAAAATGGTGCACATGATGTCTTAAGCAACATTGAAATGAGGGAGAAGAGTAAAGAACTTAATAAGACATAATACAAGTTCACATGATACGCATTTTGGGGATCAAGGATGAGTATAGTATAGTTATGGCTTACGATATAACTTCTTATGGCTTATAACATACTATGTTATGTTGTACGACATAATTTGTGGGGATATTATGATATGAAAATATAAATGTATGCCTCCTGAAAAAGTTATTTGTTATTTCGATGTCAGGGTATTTTCATCCACTTATTTTTTACTTAAAATGCTAAAAGACATAAATTAAAACCATTAAATTTGAAGGGAAATATTAAAAACTATCAGAATATAGAGGCATTTGTATGAATGATCCCCAAAAATAGTGAAACAATTTTTTTTGAACTTTTATATATGTTCAAAGTCCAGTCACAGCTAGCAAAGCCCATCTTGAAAAGGTCAATCTGAACTCAACACCAACCAATCCCTGCAATAACAACTTGGAGTAATATTTATTAAAGTAGACTCCCTCTAAGAGAATTTTACATTGTGCAACATATTATATAATTTAATAACATAAATGGCCTAACTTTTACATCTTTTCATAAATAGCATAATTAATTTCAATTTTAGCATATGTATAGAATTCCATTAATATGCTAAAATGAGATCCCATAAATTCTGAATTTAAACTTATTATCTTTCTTATCTATTCCGACTTTTCTCCTACCATTAATATTTGTTCCAAAATTTTAGTAAACTTTTTGAGTATTTTTTTCTTCCCTTTTCTCAATAATCGATATACACCATTTATATTCATCATATACTAAATAATTAAATAATATAACACTATATACTATTACTTTTCATGTAATACAATGTTATTATAGTTCACAATATGCTTGTTTAAATAGTTTTATATTATGTATTCTGTTTATATTCACTTATTACCTTTCTTATCTATTCTGACTTTTCTCCTACCATTAATATTTGTTCCATAATTTTAGTAAATTTTCTGAGTAATTTTTTCTTCTCTTTTCTCAATAATCGATATACACCATTTATATTCATCATATACTAAATAATTAAATAATATAACACTATATACTATTACTTTTCATGTAATATAATATTATTATAGTTCACAATATGCTTGTTTAAATAATTTTATATTATGTATTCTGTTTATATTCAATGTATATAATAATAATAATATACATTATCAATATATACCTATTAACTTAAAAATAATAATAAAATATAACTAAAATATTATATTATACCTGATATATTTTTTGTGATAAAATTATGGTTAACATAAATTGCTGCTATGCTATTTATATTTGTTGTATCATTAAAAATATACCATCTATACATAAAATATTTAATATATATTGCTATAATAATATTATATTTGTCGAATTATTTCAAGTGTACAATTTACATACATATAATATTTGATATATACTGTTATTATAGATTCATCACATATACTGTTGACAAAAAAAATATAAGCATCATTTTTCAAATATATAAAAAAATTAAATAAGTATTTTATCAATGTAGAAACAAAATAAAATAAAGGTTATAGAAAAGGAAAGTAATAATTGCTCAGCCACATTAATGCAAGACCCAATAAATTAATAGAAATTTATAATTACCTAATTAATTGCAATTGTTTCATTTTTTTAATGAATTAATTTAGATGAAAAAGGAAATTCATTTAGCTTTAAATTTTGGTTAAATATGTAATTATTCTTTGTCTACTATTGTTATTTTGAAAATAAGGCTAAAAATATATAATATGTTTTTTAAGACTGCATATTCATGTAAAACCCTCACTCTCTAATGAATGGCATATCAAACATGTTACAAGGCCGCTAACATTAACTTGCTATACCAACTAGAGTTGGGTGGAGTGATACCCCTTTTTTCTTTAATTAGAGGTCTCGGATTCGAGCCTTTGGTATGAAATCACCTTTGTGAGGGGAGTGTTTTACCCTCCAATGTGAAACTTTCCGATGCGAATTCAAATTTAGTAAGGCCTCAATGCGGGTACCAACCACCGATTGAAAAACCTAAGGAACGCATTAATTGTTATATTACACTATGCCATATGGGGAAAAAGTATTTACATTTTAGAGAAAACTTCTTAAAAGTTCCTTACATCAACTTGTTGACGATTTGCAAGAGAATATACTAAGATAATTCTATTTAAATACCATATTCCTTGGGTGATCTCAATTTCCAAGAGCAAGAGCCATATTGCCTTATTTCACATTTTCTCATCTCACCTATGAGGCTATGTTGAAAGAATAAAGAATATTTCATCATAGTTCTTAGCAAGTAGGATAAAGAGAAAAGACATCAAAACACCCCTAAACTTGTTCGTTCAACTTACTTTAGACCTTAAACTTTACAGATAATTATTTATCCTCCTAAAATTATTTGAAGTGAATTAATATCACTCCTAATGCTAACTTGGTGTAAAAAAAATAAATTAAAGGCTCATATTTATCTTTTAAAAAAGAGAATGGCCCCACTAATATATATATTATATAATAAAATTAAAAAGAAAAAGAAAAAGAAAAAAATCCAACCAACCCTTTTCTTCTTCGTAACCCACCACCCACGACCCTCTTTATTCTCTGCAAACTCCCCCTTCCCCCCACCCGCCGCCACTTGCCCACTCTTCCACCCCTCGCCCTCACACGCATCCCTCTCTCACTTCTTCTAACCCTTCACCAATCACCTCCTCTTTTGTCACATTTCATCATTAGTTTCTTCAAGAAAGAAAAAATATGTATGAAGAAGTTGTAAAATTAAACACCCTTTTCGCAATCCCCATTATTAAGACTAAGAGAAATAACCATTTCTTCTTCTAATATTCAATTCAATTTTTCACAAGTCAAATAATTTCCTCATTTTTTACTTTTTTCAAGGCTTAATTTTCTAATAGTCTTTTTGCTCTGAAGCTGCTTATAAAATTTCTTATCGAAAATATTATAATTGTATTTCGTCAAATACGACACCTTTTCTTTTTTTGTTCTTCTTATGGTTGCATTCAATCTGTTGATTTTATTTTTTTTTCAATTTTTCTGGATTTTTAGTTGTATTAGCTAAATTTTCAGATTTTTGGATTGTGTATAAAGGGGTATTCGTAGGAGGTAAAAGGGGGTGGAGGAGTTTGAAGAAGGTGAGAAAGAGAGTGGTGATGGTGGTGGTGTGGTGTGTGGGAGGGGGGGAGGGGGGAGGAGGGAGGGATTTGCATATCAAGAAATGGGGGGGTGGGTGTCGAAGAAGAAAGGGGTGGGACTTCTTCTTCTTCTTCTTCTTCTTCTTCGTCTTCTTCTTCTTCTTATTCTTCTTCTTATTCTTCTTCTTCTTCTTATTATTATTATTCTTCTTCTTCTTCTTATTATTATTATTATTCTTATTCTTCTTCTTCTTCTTATTATTATTATTCTTCTTATTCTTCTTCTTCTTCTTCTTCTTATTATTATTATTATTATTCTTCTTCTTCTTCTTCTTCTTCTTCTTCTTCTTCTTCTTCTTATTCTTCTTCTTCTTCTTATTATTATTATTATTATTCTTATTCTTCTTCTTCTTCTTCTTCTTCTTCTTATTCTTCTTCTTCTTCTTATTATTATTATTATTCTTCTTCTTCTTCTTCTTATTATTATTCTTATTATTCTTATTATTATTCTTCTTATTATTCTTCTTCTTATTCTTATTATTATTATTATTCTTATTATTATTATTCTTCTTCTTATTCTTCTTCTTCTTATTATTATTATTCTTCTTCTTCTTCTTCTTCTTATTATTATTATTATTATTATTATTATTATTATTATTATTATTATTCTTCTTCTTCTTCTTCTTCTTCTTCTTCTTCTTCTTCTTATTATTATTATTATTATTATTATTATTATTCTTCTTCTTCTTATTCTTCTTCTTCTTATTATTCTTCTTCTTCTTCTTCTTCTTCTTATTATTATTATTCTTCTTATTATTCTTCTTATTATTATTATTCTTATTCTTATTCTTCTTCTTCTTATTATTATTATTCTTATTATTATTATTATTATTCTTATTCTTCTTCTTCTTCTTCTTCTTCTTCTTATTATTATTATTATTATTATTATTCTTCTTCTTCTTCTTCTTCTTCTTATTCTTCTTCTTATTATTATTTTTCTTCTTCTTCTTCTTATTATTATTATTCTTATTATTCTTCTTCTTCTTCTTCTTATTATTATTATTATTCTTCTTATTCTTCTTCTTCTTATTATTATTCTTATTCTTATTCTTCTTCTTCTTCTTCTTATTATTATTATTATTATTATTATTATTATTATTATTCTTATTATTATTCTTATTCTTCTTCTTCTTCTTCTTCTTCTTCTTATTCTTATTCTTCTTATTATTCTTATTCTTCTTCTTATTATTCTTATTCTTATTATTATTATTATTCTTATTCTTCTTCTTCTTCTTATTATTCTTATTATTATTCTTCTTATTATTCTTCTTATTCTTCTTCTTATTATTATTCTTCTTATTATTATTCTTATTCTTCTTATTATTATTCTTATTCTTCTTATTATTATTCTTATTCTTCTTATTATTCTTCTTATTCTTCTTATTCTTCTTCTTATTCTTCTTCTTATTCTTATTCTTCTTATTCTTATTCTTATTCTTATTCTTATTATTATTCTTATTCTTATTCTTCTTCTTATTCTTATTCTTATTCTTATTCTTATTATTATTATTATTATTATTATTATTATTATTATTATTATTATTATTATTATCTGGTTTTGAATTATTTTTTTGATATGGGTGTGACGTGACAATGATGTGACACTGATGTGGTGATGACATGACGCGTGTGTAATACACTCTCCGTTATGAGAGTGATATTATATTTTTAAGGTGGTATTTATTCAATTCAAAAAGATTTAAGGGGTAAATAATTGTCCATAAAGTTAAAGGACGAAAGTAAGTTGGACAGACAAGTTTAGGGGTGTTTTGATATCTTTTCTCTAGGATAAAGTTCTTTTGTGTTGAAGTCATTGAGAACTCAGCTATGCATTTTACATTTTTTCGCTTGTATTTTGGCAAATTGACACTGATTTCCACTATAATCAAGCTTGATTCATCACATAATAAGTATCTCAACAACATTTTGAGCTTCATGTGGTGGGTATATATGTGTTTGCGCAGAGACGGATGTAGCCTTTTGGCTATGGTTTAATCTGAATCTATAATTTTCCACACAAAGTATATATATATATATGTAAAAATATACTTGTTGTTTTCCGAATTTGGTAAAATCTGTATTTTCCAATAATAATTTCAATCACATATTCAAACTAAATAAGAACAATCAAATGAATTTGTAACTTTGTATTTCACAACTTTGAACCTCAAAATAGGTTCAACCCAACTTGTGAACATCAATAAAATGAAGTTCAAACTATTTTCTGGAAAATAGCATCTGGAAAATAGCAAAACCGTAAGAAAAAGATGAAGACAGAAATGGAGAATCAAGTCCACCGAATTCATGGTGTGTCCTTAAGGAATTTATTCCCTTCAAGTACCCAGGGTTATGGAATCTTTCCTTCCAGTATAAAATGAATAACTTAAGTAGAATAGTGGTACCTCAAATTCTACCGAACAACAAACTCACTCAACGATTTGATAATCACACATGAGTTTTTCAAGAAGAAGAGAGTGTTTTCTGTCACAAAATTCATCCCGAAACCTGAGGAAAAAGTCAGGTATTTATAGCCAAAAGGTGGTGCTTCAGAAGAGAAGCAATGATTCATGAAAAAAGACAACTTTCTAAAACGTTACGACCACCTACACCCACAAGTAGCCCACTTGCGTTTGCAAGTGCTTAATTTAACAATTTCCAGAAGCTGCCAGTAGCCTGCGTGCCACCTGCACCCGAAGGCTGCGCTCTTCTGAGGCCAACCAGTGTGTCTTTTCCTCGAATGGACGCATCTCTTCGAGATGCGTTGTGATATGCGTCCGCACATGCTTTGGTGCATCCGCAAATGGAGAAAACATTTTGTTATCGATTTTTGGATTAAAACTTTACTAATTATCAAGTTTTAAATGAATTTTGTCCAAAAAGATAGTCTCTCGATCGATCGTTTTCCAAATTCGAAGCCGAAGCCAAGCCGAGCGAGTGATGACGACGACAATGCGAGGCTTGACTTGTTCTTGCCTTACTATCCATATGAAGGAATGCTTTTCAATATAAGCATAAGAAAGTTCCTTTCTTCCACTAATGTGGGAGAAACACTATTCTTTAAAGTGAAAACACAATTCACTTTTTTCCTTCATTTGTTCCCGCCATTTTTCATTCACATTTTATCACTAGAACCCAACAATCCCCCATATAAATGGGGAATGACTATTTCATTTAAAAATATTCAGACAAGTGTGTGATCTACAAGCAAAGACTAATTGCATCTGGATAAGTAGGTTTCCCTTTGAACTTTTCGTAGTGAATTTGCATCGGATGCACTCGGTCAATCGGTAGATGTGATATCTTTGAACCGTCGAACTTTAGTGTACACCTAGACAATACAAGTGATACAATCAGCCTTTTACCGTTAATGGTTCTCACGATTTTATTCGTTTCAGCCATGAACACAACCTGGTTTCATGAGAGCTTAGAGAATAGGCCTTTACTATCATTCTCCTTAAAGCGGTGATAACCCCCAAAATACGAAAAGAGGAAAAAAATACGAAAACAAGAAAAAATGATAGAATCAATATACGGAGAGATAAAGGATAGAGATAAAGATAGATAGATAGACATAAGAAGATAAAGAAGAGGGCAACCTATGGATATATCAAATCCAAGACCTCCCTTTTGATTACCTAAAAACACCTATCTCTTACGATGACCAAGAGGGAATTGTAACACCCTCAAAACCACCGTTTCTAAACAAAAGGTCAACACAAGCTTTCCCAAGCTCTCATGCTCTCTCAAGAGTCATAATTCAATATTCATCAAAAACTTTCTAAAAATAAAGAAGAAGCTACTATTTATAGCCATGGGCTACTTATTACAAAAAAATGGGCCCACAAGTGACCCAATTGGCAAAATGGGAAGCATAGGCCACATGCCCTCGCAGATAGGAACACATGTGGCATATGTTGGGGCATAGATGACCACACAGAAGCCATCTGCGGCCACAGGTGAGGTCGCAGGTCGTTCCAGAATGTCCTCTAGCTCCTTTTTGCTTCCCAACGACCTCTCCAAGGGCTTCCTTGACTCCAAGCTACCTTCCATATATGATATTGCTCTACTTGGAGCTCAAAATGGACCCTCTATACATGTCCTTGTGATTTTAAGATCTTCATGACTCGAATACCTTGGTGTTGTCCTTGAAATATAGGCCAAGAAGGGTTGACGCCGATTTGGCTTGTATCATCCTCTCCTTCTTGAAAAATATTTGACCTCGAATCCAAACCTTACAAAACCAAAAGGAAAATGAGCAAACATAATATCCTCATGGCATGAGGGTTAGAGTTAGCAATAACAAGTTTATCACCACGCCAAGGAGGTACACACTTAATATGTAACCAAGCATCAAAATGATCAATCAAGGATTCGCAGCCCCACAAAGTAAAAACTACCTGGCTACTCAAGAGACATTGACAAAAGGGTTTACTATAAGAACCATGATAATTAGGCAACCACCCATGAAAAACCCTATTGGTTCTATGTTTCAACAAGCACAAAACCCCTTCTAAGTCAAGAAGCACAAGATATTGCCCATAACTAAGTGCAATGTCATGAACAAGATCATCCCAAGTTAAGATTCCACTCAATGCACTGGCTATCTTTAAGGATAGGATTACTCCCAAATCATCACCGGGTCAAATGCTGGTCATAGACATGGGTCTAGACAACACTCTTTTCCCTCAAGGGTGCTATCAACACAAAAAAAGATACTCTCATCGCAAACATAAGTGCTTTCGTGGGAAAATAGAGAGTAAAGGATGGTGTCACGCAAATTGACTTCATCCAAGGTGTCCTCAAGGGCTTGATTACTACTATGCTCAAGAATTGGAACACTCAAAGAAGAATAAATAATTGGTAAGAAAAGAACACCTTTCAATTATTCACAATCCTTTCCTATAAGAGTACTCTCATCTTTCAAGAAGAGATTTTCATCTTTAGGAGGAATGTTGTCACACCATAGTGGGTTGTTAGATAGAATATAGCCCTCAAGAAGAGCTACATCATTCATATGATCTACACCACTAGGTAGCGGACTTGGAGTGATTTTATCCTCTTCAAACAAAATATTATACTTAAAGAGAGAAGGGTCAATCCAAGAAGGAGGATTAGAACATGTAAGTTTGCTCTCAAAAAGACAATTATCAAGTTTTGAAGAAGTGTCAAACATATGATCATCCCTATGAGCCAAGCAAGTAATAGGATTTTAATTTAAAGGCATGCTCAAAGGGTTACTCCTATTCAAATGATCAACATCATCAACACCATCACTAGCTTGAGTTTCACTAATCACATCACAAACGCCCTCAAGTAGTGGACTAGATTCACACACAAGTTGATCAACACCATTTTCACAAGACAATGTACTATCATTCAACACAAAGGTTTCAACACTAGGTGGACTCAAATCTATCTTACAAGAAGAGTCAATTCGGTCATCAATAGGATCAACTAGTGTATCCACACTCTCAACTTGTACGTTATAAACACGAGGTAAAGATTCATTAAGCTCATATAAAGATAAGTTATCACTCACACTCAATTGGCTACTAGCCACACAATGTTATTTCACATTTACTAAAGTGCAAGAGTTAGCTTTGTTACCTTGAAGCTCGTGAGAAGATTCTTCTTTCAAGTTAGATACCCCCTTTTTTATGGATCCCAAATGGTTGCTTATTGATCCAATTTTATTGTCCATAGCATTAAGCTTCTCCATGATGGAAGCCAAAGGCATTTTAATGGTAGAATTGGGTATTTCACCTTCCTCGACCATTGTACCTAACAAGAATACACTCAACAAAAACAACAACACATTAGCGTTAGCAAAACAAAACCTTACTAGCACTCGAGTTCACACTCATTTAAATGCCTCACAATTGGATAGGCTAGTGTTGAAGATTGCTTATACTTCGCTGGTACACAAGGTGTTGATTGCTACTCTTGGCTAGAGTGGATTCTTGTTTAAAGAAAGACGGACGACTTGATTATAAACAAATGGACTTGACTCAAGAAGTTAACTACGAAATAAAACTAGAAAAACACACAAAGAAAATGGACTAAGAAAGAAAAGGACTCAAGAACTAATCAACAACTAACTACGATAATTACTAGTTGAAAATTAGTTTAGGAATCAAACAAAGTGATTAGGAATCAAAGAAATGAAACTAAGATGTTAGAACCTGAGCAAAATGAGTTTTGGGATTATTGAGGTGCGTTCAAGTGACCCGCCCCTGTAGGTGGTGACATGCCCTCGCAGGTGAGGTGTAGGTGAAAACAGATTGACCTAATTTGGTCACCTACCCACGCAGATGGGGGCGCAGGTGGCCAGACAGTACACCTGGAAACTCCAATTTTTCACCTTTTTGTGGGGCCACTTGGTTTCTCTTTCCTAGTACCTTTCCTTTTTGGAATATCCTTTGGTACTAACACTTTTTGCTTGATTATCTTGGCCCTCTTTTGGATCTAACAATAACTTTTGGATGAATCTTCTTCTTGAAGATTTGAAAATCCTCAAGAACACCAAGAACTTTAAATTTTTGACCCTCAATCAAATGAGCTTCAAATGCGATGAAATTTTAACCACGAGCTCCTTTTGACCTCATGAACAAAATCCAAACATTTGTAGACCCTAATTCCCATCTATTTGTTCCCAACTATTTGTTCCCAAAAATTAAACCCACTTCAAAATTTGAAGAACACCATGAAGATGGTGAACTTTCAAATTTCCAACTCTCTCGATTTAACTCGGAATTGCTTCAAATTTGAGATTTGGACTCTTTTTGGTATGGGGAACAAACCCCAATATCTTTCAACCTTCAATTTCACTCCAAAATTTTTAGATTTAAAGACCCATTTTTATTTTCTTCAAAGCTCAACCCAACAATGGTGGATCTTAAAAAATCTCTCCAAATCGCACTAACCTTAAGATCTAGGGTTCTTTTGGTTTGGGAAATGCTTTTCAACTATTTTTAACCCTCAGTTTCACGCCAAAATCACAAGATCGAGAAATCCTCTTTTAATTTTCTTCAAACTCAAGAACACAAAATTAGAGTTTCTTAAAATCTACTCAAATCAAGCTCAAAGCTCAAGATTCCGACTCAAATATACTAGATGGGACTAAATATATTATATAAACTTCAAGAAAAACTCAGAAAACACAAATATTTTTGGAGATTTTCTCAACAACGAATTTTCAGATTTTTGATTTTTGAGATAACAAAACCCAAGATTGAATTCGTGGGAATGAACTCAAGATCGGCTCTGATACCAAATGATAACCCCCAAAATACGAAAAGAGGGAAAAAGTACGAAAATAAGAAAAAAATGATAGAATCAAAATACGGAAAGATCAAGGGTAGAGATAAAGATAGATAGATAGACACAAAAAGATAAAGAAGAGCGCAACCTATGGATATATAAAATTCATGACCTTCTTTCAGATTACCAAAAAACACCTATCTCTTATGACAACCAAGAGAGAATCGTAACGCCCTCGAAACCACCGCTTCTAAACAAAAGGTCAACACAAGCTTTCCCAAGCTCTTATGGTATCTCAAGATTCATAATTCAATATTCATCAAAAACTTTCTAAAAATAAAGAAGAAGTTACTATTTATAGCCATGGGCTACTTATTACAAAAAAAATGGGCCCAAAAGTGACCCAATTAGCAAAATGGGATGCATAGGCCACATGCCCTCGCAGATAGGAACACATGTGGCATGTGTTGGGGCGCAAATGATCACACAGAAGCCATCTGCGGCCACAAGTGAGGTCGCAGGTCATTCTAGAATGTCCTCTAGCTCCTCTTTGCTTCCCAACGACCTCTCCAAGGGCTTCCTTGACTCCAAGCTACCTTTCATATATGATATTGCTCTACTTGGAGCTCAAAATGGACCCTCCATACATGTCCTTGTGGTCTTAAGATCTTCATAGCTCGAATCCCTTGGTATTGTCCTTGAAATATAGGCCAAGAAAGGTTGACGTCGATTTGACTTGTATCATCGCTTCCACATCACCCTCACATAGGTGATTCCTAAACATTTCAATCCTATAGATCAAACTATTTAGTCATCTCTGCCAAACTTAAAAACTATTAAAAGACTACCAACCATAAGTCTTATCCTTATTTCCTGAATATTGTCTTCATCATGAGAATGGGTTAAGTTAATTGACAATGTTGAACCGTCAGTCACAACTTTGTTTTATCTCCTTAAACCTAGCTCTTGGGATCTCCAGTCCTCTAGGTAGAATTACCGCTGTGAAGACTTGTCCTAGGCCGTAAACTTATTTCCTTCGATGATCTCTCAACTCCCTCCCTAGATAGGCCTTTTGTAAGTGGATCCGACATATTATCCTTTTACTTTACATATTCAATCGTTATAATTCCACTAGAGAGAAGTTCTCTAATGGTATTTTGTCTTTATCTTATATGACGAGATTTACCGTTATACATCATGCTCTCTGCCCTACCTATCGCAGCTTGGCTATCACAGTGTATGCATACTGGTGCCAAAAGTTTGGGCCAATAAGAAATATCTTCCAAGAAATTTCGGAGCCATTCAGCTTCTTCACCGGCTTTATCTAATGCGATAACTTCAGATTCCATTGTAGAGTGGGCAATACATATCTGTTTGGATGATTTCTAAGAGACTGCTCCTCCACCTAAAGTAAATATGTATCCCCTCGTGGATTTTACTTCATTCGATCCGGTGATCCAATTTGCATCACTATATCCTTCAATTACCGCAAGATATTTGTTATAATGCAAACCATAGTCTTGAGTATGTTTTAGATACCCCAAAACTCTTTTCATTGCTATCCAATGAGTTTTATTGGGATTACTCATGTACCGACTCAATTTACTAATAGCGCATGCTATATCTGATCGCGTACAATTCATGATGTACATCAAACTTCCCAACACTTTTTCACACTCCATTGTGAGTCACTTTCACCTTCATTCTTTTGAAGTGCATAGCTCACATCCAATGGAGTCTTGACAATATTGAAATCCTAATATTTGAACTTGTCAAGTACCTTTTCAATGTAATGAGACTGTGACAATGCCAACCCTTGTGGAGTTCTATGAATTCTTATCCTTATGATCACATTCGAAACTCCAAGGTCTTTCGTATAAAACTTGCTCTCAAGCATTTGTTTCATAGCATTTATGTCAGAAATGTCTCTACTGATGATCAATATGTCATCCACATACAACCAAACAATGACTTTGTGATTTGGAGTGTCTTTAATGTAAATACATTTATCACATTCATTTATCATGAATCCATTTGCCAATATGGTTTGGTCAAACTTTGCATGCCACTGTTTGGGTGCTTGTTTTAGTCTATAAAGTGACTTTACAAGTTTGCACACTTTCTTTTCTTTATCAGGAACCGCAAAACCCTCGGACTTTTCCATGTAAATTTCTTCCTCAATTCTCTATTTAAGAATGCAGTTTTCACATTCATTTGATGGATTTCAAGACTATATACTGCAGCTAATACAACCAACATACGAATGTACGTTATTCGTGTCACTGGAAAGTATGTGTCAAAATAATCAAGTCCTTCTTTTTGTCTAAAGTCTTTCACAACAAGTCTTGCCCTGTATTTGTCAATAGTACCATCAAATTTCATTTTCCTTTTGAAGATTCATTTAGAAGCTAAAGGTTTATTTCTTGGAGGAAGATCAACCAACTCCCAAGTATGGTTGCTCAAGATTGAATCAATTTCACTATTGACTGCCTCTTTCCAAAAGGATGAGTCCGCAGACGACATCACTTCTTTGAACGTTAGAGGTTCATTTTCAAGAAATGTACAAAATATGATCTGAATAAAGTCGACATTCTTTGTCGCTTACTACGCCTTGGATTCTCTTCATTATGTACATTCTTCCTTGTTTTATCCCTAGGTCATTTAGACCATTCACTAGACAGCTCATGTCTAGTCTTATACGGATAAATGTGTTCAAAGAACTCAACATTATCTGATTCAATTATCGTATTATCATAAATATCCGGATGTACGGATTTATGAACTAAAAATTGACATGCTTTACTATTTGTAGCATATCCGATGAAAACAGAGTCTACAGTCTTTGGTCCTATTTTCACTCTTTTGGGTATAGGAACTTGGACTTTAGCTAGACACCCCCACACTTTGAAATATTTCAAGTTGAGTTTCCTTCCTTTCCATTAATCATATGGAATAGATTGTGTCTTTCAATGGGGCCTATTGAGTATTCGATTAGCTGTAAGGATAGCTTTCCCCCATAAGTTTTGCGGTAAACCTGAACTTATAAGTAAGGCAATCATTATTTCCTTCTAGGTTTGGTTTTTCCTTTTCGTAATCCCATTTGATTGAGGTGAGTATGAGGCAGTAGTTTGATGGACTATTCAATTTTTCAAATATATCTCCGCGAAAGGAGATTCATATTCTCCACCCCTATCACTTCTTATCATTTTGATTCTTTTATCCAACTAATTTTCAACTTCAGTTTTATATTGCCTAAATGTATCTATTGCCTTATCCTTACTATTCAGCAAATAGACATAACAGTATCTAGTGCAGTGGTCAATGAAAGTTATGAAATACTTTTTCCCACCACGAGATGATGTCGACTTCATATCACAAATGTCTGTGTGAATTAAGTCTAATGGATTGGAATTCCTTTCAACAGACTTATACGGATGCCTAGCATACTTCGATTCAACACATGTTTGACACTTTGATTTACTGCACTCAAAGTTAGGCAAAACTTCCAAGTTAATCAGTTTCGCAAGGTTTTATAATTGACATGTCCCAAACGTTCGCAAGTGAGAAGAAACCTCAGCTTTATTCATTTCAACAACCATTACTCTAAGTTTGAAAAGCCCCTCAAAGAGGTAGCCTTTTCCTACGTACATTTCATTCTTGCTTATTTCAACTTTCTCCGAAACGAACACACATTTAAACCCATTTTTAACGAGAAGTGTTGTTGACACTAAGTTCTTCCTAATGATAGGAACATGGAGAACATTGTTGAGAGTCAACACCATGCCGGAAGTCATTTTTAGGAATATCTTCCCATTTCCTTCAACCTTGGCTGTTGCATTATTTTCCATGAAGATCACTTCTTTGGGACCAGCTGTATCATAAGTAGCAAAAGCTTCTTTGTATGTACAAACATGTCTAGTGGCTACTAAATCAAACTACTATTCATTTGAATTTCCAGCTAGATTGCATTCAGTGATCATAGCACATAAATTTATTGCATTCAGTGATCATAGCACATAAATTTTCAATCTTTCCAGTTGTTTCCAACATGTTTATCTGATTTCTTTTCTTGTTCTGCTCTTTCTCTTGTCTAGAAGAATTTTTCCTCTTCATATTATATGTAGCATTATCTTTAACAAGATTTAAACACATCATTACTGATTTCTCACGCAACTTTATATCCTCTTCTATCTTGAGATTAATCACAAGATCTTCCATACCAAATAATTGGTGTTCAAACATTCCTTCTTCAGGAATATGAGGATCTCTACTTGTGAACATTTGCATTTCAAGTTTGGCAAGCCAAAATGACATCATTTGCTGCCATTCTTTTAAGTTCACACCAGAATATTTTTTCGATTTCTCTATCATTTTCATTGCTTCAACAATATCTGAACAACTTAATGACGCAACATTGGTTGCCGTTGGGACAACACCAATCACAACCAAATCAATTCGTTGTTCAGTTTCATTCGTCATTTCCTTGTCAAACTTTGACAAACACTTTAGTATTTTAGAATACTAACTATAAAGACTTTAATCTTTAAACACTTGTTTCTAGTCAACAATGAAGTTTTTATGTCTTCAAATTATCAACCGAATGAACTTTAAAATCTGACGAAGTTTTTATATTATTTAAATCAAAAACAAATTCAAACAGAGTAAAGATCCATAGATTTTAAACTCCAGAAACTAATACAAAGAGTTCAACGAATCGGTGAAGTTTTTATATTCTTCGATCCGAATTTCCACACTAATTTCTCGATGAAGCTTTTATATTCTTCTAACCGATGGAGTAGAAATCAAAAAATTTAGTCTCCACCAAATCAGAACGATACAGATTAACTAAGTACTTATAAATTCCTTAAGATTGTTGTTTTCTAGGTTTGGTAAAATTTGTATTTTTCAACAATAACTTCAATCACATATTCAAACTAAATAAGAACAATCACATGAAGTTGTAACTTTGTATTTCACAACTTTGAACCTCAAAATAGGTTCAACCCAACTTATGAACATCAACAAAATGAAGTTCAAACTATTTTCGGGAAAATAGCAAAACCGTAAGAAAAAGATGAAGACAAAAATAGAGAATCAAGTCCACCGAATTCACGGTGTGTCCTTAAGGAAATTATTCCCCTCAAGTAACCGAGGTCATGGAATCTTTCCTCCAAGGATAAAATGATTCACTTCAGTAGAATAGTGATACCTCAAATTCTACCGAACAACGAACTCACTCAACAATTTGATAATCACACTTGAGTTTTTCAAGAAGAAGAGAGTGTTTTTCTTTCACTAAATTCATCCCAAAACCTGAGGAAAAAGTTAGGCATTTATAGCCAAAAGGTGGTGCTTCAAAAGAAAAGCAATGGTTCATGAAAAGAGACAACTTTCTGAAATGTTTCGACCACCTGCGCCCGCAGATGGACCACCTGCATCCGCAGGTGCTTAGTTCAACAATTTCCAGAAGCTGTCATTGGCCTGCGTGCCACCTGCGCCCGCAGGCTGCTAGGTGCGCGCTTAGGTCGGTCCTCCGAGGCCAACCAGTGTGTCTTTTCCTCGAACGAACGCGTCCCTTCGAGATGCGTTGTGACATGCATCCGCACATGCTCTGGTGCGTCCGCAAATGGAGAAAACATTTCGTTATCAGATTTTTGGATTAAAACTTTACTAATTATCAAGTTTCAAATGAATTTCGTCCAAAAAGATAGTCTCTCGATTATTTTCCGAAGCCGAAGCCAAACAAGCGACGACGACGACGGCACGAGGCTTGACTTGTTCTTACCTCGCTATCCACGTGAAGAAATGCTTTTCAATATAAGCATAAGAAAGTTCTTTTCTCTCACCAATGTGGGAGAAACACTCTTCTTTAAAGTGAAAACACAATTCACTTTTTCCCTCCATTTTTCATTCACATTTCATCACTAGAACCCAACAATACTAAAATTTCAACAAATATTAAATCTGAACTCATAATTTCAACAGTACAATGAATTCAGTGCTAAGAACCTTAAAGACTAAATCAAATACGCCTTCCCCCCCCCCCCCCCCCCCCCCCCCCACTATTTCAGTTTTTACAAGGAACTTGAGCTTGTGTTGACACAAGCTGGTATCACAACAAATTGAAACGAAAGTCTACAAATAACATTTCATCATACTATATATATTCTGCACAGATAATGGGAAAAAATAAAAAGATTCCTGAACTAGGAATCACATCACATAATATATAATCACAAGTTTTAATAGTAACAACTGGATCTTAAATGCTTTTCAAGAGAACAGAAATTGAAAGAACTTGTCGTACAATATGAATAAAAACTCAAAATTGTTCCAAACCTCATAATGATCTAACAAAATGAGCTAATTGAACATCTATATATAATGATATAATTTGATGGCAACTGCATCTTTGTGTATGTCCAACTTCTTATCTCTCTCTTGTTACGTACAAAATCTAGCATGCGCAACCTCCACCTTGCTGCTCTGAGTGAGATGAACTTGTGGTAGGCTTCAAATTCACATCCACCATATCTTCTTGCTTTGTGGACGAAAGGGTTTCCATTCCCGGTAAAGCAGCAGCAATCTTTCGGAACAGAGGCTGTAATATTCAATCACATAATAGGGTCAATGGGTCATCATCGGTTAAACAACTATGAAAAGCATGAATTTAACTCTATGTTATGTGCAAATATTAAGTGATGAAGAGGAGAATGTACCTTGATATTGAATCCAGCTTTAGCACTAGTTTCTATAAACATTACGTTAAATTCACGAGCCTTGGTTTCTCCTTCTTCGATGGATACTTGTCTGTTGAAACATCATCATCCAAATCAGAGAAATAGTGAAAAATATTGACATCAAATTTGTAGCAGAGCTATAATCCAATTTCCCCTTATCTATTTTCTTCTAAAAAGCACGTTTTATTTTTCTGAAAGAAAATAGGAAGCGAAAAGTGAATTAGCAAGAGCACATGCCCAAAACAAAGTGTAGGCTCAAACTCTCTCCAGCGAGAAGCTCTCGACAAGAATGAACAAATTTGAAGGTCCTTGATTCTACGAATATAATATTCATGAGTCGTATTGTCCACTCTTTTTATTGATCGTACAGCTTTCTCTAAAGAAGGAATTTCTATGGAGTCCTACCAATTGGCTAAAGGCACAACGGCTTTTGGTTTTGAATTTGGCTAAAGTGTGAGCAAAGTGTATCTTCTTCTGAGCCTATCACCATAGCGTTTTTCTTTAGCTACTAAGCTGGCGTTCTAATCGGCTAAAGTTGAATCTGCTTTTGCTTTAGTTGTTGTCGTAGAGTGACCTTCTGTTCTTTCAGTTTTGAACGGAATGACATACAAATATGGATGCTGAGAGCAAAACTCTAGGCATGACTATGAATCCTAAAGAAATTAGAAGCTAAAAGGTTTACTAGGCCTTACCAGAAATGAAGAAGTCCATGGTACGGACAACACCAATGTTAAATAAAATAGGCAAAGGTAAACCACGAAAAAAAGTACAGTTATGGATAAGTGGGCAAAGCAATTGTCACAGGAAATGAATCAATGAAAAGAAGCAACCAGTGCAAACCCTACCTTTTCTCAACAAGATCAGTTTTGTTCCCAACAAGAACGATTATGACATCAGTTCCCCGTTCAGTACGTACTTCCTCAATCCACTTTGAAGTGTTTAGAAATGATTGACGGTCTGCAAATGCAATGATTTATCAGAAAAAATATGTGATGGCACATAAAAAAAATGAATAATCAAAGACAAATATCTTGTTTGGTCTCGAGCCGGGGGTCTATCGGAAACAACCTCTCTACCTCACCTTTGAGGTAGTGGTATGGACTACGTACATCCTACCCTCCCCAGACCCCACTTTGTGTGAGTATACTGGGTATGTTGTTGTTGTTGCAAAGACAAATATCATATTGCATTGAATAACCAATAGACTGACTTCCTTATAAACCTCTATTTCAGTTTGCTCAACAATCCTAAAACTGTCGAGTAGGCCACAAAGGACAGATATATGTAGAAACATTGTATAAAGAATATCAATCAATTACTCACTGGCAACATCAAACACAATTACAGCGACAGAAGAATCTCTAATGTAGCTCGGAATAAGACTCCTAAATCTCTCTTGACCAGCAGTATCCCTGTACACATGAAGATACTACGTTAGTAAAAGATTAAATGAATGGTTAATAAACAAACTAGATCAGTCAGTAAGATGACTATAATCCCAGGTGCAACAGCATCTACAAAATCACGGCAGAACGTTAACCTTCCTACAGGATTTCAATTCTGTTCGAGGAACAGATTACTTTCTTTACTTATCTGTATAACGTTTTGCCAGTAATAGGTGCAGAAGTTTGAATAAGCATGGTTTCATTTCATCTCAACAGTACCAGTATATGTTTGGTTTAAAGCATTTCATTTCTACCATAATCAAAAGATTTTTTTTGGTTCTAAGACTAGAAAGATATAGCATCCTAGATAATCCAGCTTAAAAATTGTGACATGTATGAACATCAAAAAAGTCACCTTTTACACTATCCATGAAATATCCATGCATAGTTAAAATTATTCGTCCCTGTTTCTCCTAAACCCCAGATAACGATAGAATTTTGTACACTTGTTTGCTGTTTAAATGTGGCAATAATGGTTCTTCTAGCTAACAACACAGTTCTCAGTTCCCTTTCACATTATCAAGTCGTATATTCTTAGGCAATGAATCTTAAACGAAAAATTGCAATTTTAGCCAAACGAAAAAAGAAAATAGCAGAATATGATATCCAGCATATCTAAACAAAAAAAAGATTAGAAAGATGACCTACCAGAGCTGCAAGCGAACTGTTCGATCTTCAAGGTACATTGTCTTCGACAAAAAGTCAATACCAATGGTAGCCTGCACATTTAGAAAAACATAAGCAAGAGGTTGATACTAATTCGATTGATCAGAATTTCAATTTCCCACATTACTAGTTGCAGTGCGAACTATTCATCTAACTGAAAACAAAGAATGACATGAGAACTGAAAGTCAACAGCGATAGGAATCAAGATCCAACAATCGTATAAGAGCAATGGAGATTACTCAAAATTTGAGAAAAAAGAGAAACTGGCGAAGCATTATCACGTCGAGACCAAAAGGCACCACTGATCCACATAAATACAACAATAACAAATTACTATGCCTCAGTTACAAGCAAGTTAGGATCTGCAATATGAATCCTCAATAAATCTTACTCCATTTAAACTCATCTGAGGTCAATATTATATAATTGATCCACATAAACTATATATTGTAAAAAACAATATTACAAGTTCAAATCTCAAGTATTACATTTTTATTTTTCGAACCCTTTAGTGACAATCCTAGATCTGTCACTGGGGACGGAGCTACAATATTAGGTACAGGTTCGGATGAATCCAGTAGCTTTTGCTTAGATCCTCTATTTGTATCAGGAAGTCCTTTAAATAGGTAAAAATATTTGATCGCGAACCCAATAACTATAACGAGTTATGAGTTCCGTGGCAAGTTAACCCATAACTTCAAATTCTGGCTCTGCCTCTGCCTCTGAATTAAATGATTCATTTAGTTGGCTTCAACTAAGTTGTGATTGATCTATTGATAGAATGTCAATATCAGTATAGAGAGGATCCATATAGTCAACCCAAACTAATTTGTAGTTAAATCGAGATTGATTGATAGAATGTCAAAATCATACCAAACACACAACGAAAAGATACAACACTGACCATGATTATGGAGAAAATTGAAAATCAATTTTTTGAAAAAAAAAGAAAGAAAAGGAATTTGTGATTAAGACTTAATTGATTGACTATATGATCCAATGTCAAAATCATAGGAGCAGAAAAAAAAGAAAAAAGACAATCAAATACCAAAAAGGAAAAAATTGACGAGAATTTCAAAAAAAATTGAAACCGTAAGGATTAAGGAATGTAAAATTAAAACATTGATAGTACTCAAAAATATTGCATTATTGGGTAAAAATAAATGTGGAAGAATTAACCTAATATCCATCCAACCATTAATTAAATTAATCTAAAAATAGCAGAGAGATGTATAATATATGTATGATCATGTATAATCAAGAGTTTGATATGCGGGGTGGAATAAACAAGAATATTCTATGTGTTGAGATATCTCATGGGATTATTTTATCCCACCTTCTATATGGAATACTAATGGTGAGATAAAATAATCCAAGATTAACTAAACCTCCAATCAAACATTTAATAAAGTTAATCTCAAATTCTATTCCGGAATTATTATTCTAATCTCATATATCAAATGACCCCTCAATATATAATCTATCTGGCTATTTGTGTAGAGATCCATAATAAGGATCAACTAGGGAGACAAGATTAAATCATGTATAATCTATGTATGATGGTATATAATATATGTATATGATCCTGTATAAGCAATGTATATAAACTAGAAAAAGTAAATAGTAAATTTGCGCGAAAGAAGAAAAACATGGGATGAAAGTGGTTGACCTGATAGGTAGTGTCGAATTTATCGTACATGAAGCGAGTAATGATGCTTGTTTTTCCAACAGATTGATCTCCCAGAAACACAAGTTTGTATTTTGCTAATGGCGATACGGCCGCCATTATTACTATTCAATCTTCTTCTTCTTCTTCTTCACTCTCTCGAAAATTTGAGATCTGGATCGATGGAAATGGAAAGAGAGAGAGAAGAAGAAGAGAGAAAATTGAGGAAGAAAAAATAAGAGAGAGAGAAGTAACAAAGGAAGGAAGGAAGAGAAAAACGTATTTTTGAAATGTCAATTTGTAGAGTGCATATGACTAACGAGAAGAAACCGCCAACTTAACGCGTTCGACATTTCCTTTCTAAGGAAAATGTGGTAAAAGACATTTTCACCCCTTGGTATTATATCAACATTTCACTATAACGGTGGCTGGGGTTTGAACCCGAGAGCTCAGACTCTCAACCCACTTCATTGATCACTAAACCACATCCTTGGGTGCTGAAAGTGACATTCATTATAGCAGTACATTTTTTGTAAATTATAATTTTATAACAACCTACTCAAATGAGTAATACTATTTTGTAAAAAATATTTTATGTATACGAATAATATATTAAAATAATTATGGTAATCATCATTAGTGTAATGCACATAGTAAATTTTAAGCAAAAATATCTAAAGGAAAAAAATCATATTAGATCAAATGGTTTACATGAAAGGATACTAATGTTTGCCTTTTATTCAACTCTTCAATTCTTTTTGTCAAATTGGCTACCATGTACATTCCTTTTTTTTTTTTTATGGGGGTACAAGTGAATGTGATTTAAATGTTAAATGTAAGTATACATCTATAACAACATCTCACCGTAGCAATCATGAATTTTTAGACAAACGTTGCATTATAACGAGATTTTGTATGTATTGAGGGAAATTGTTTGGTGTATCCGGCATGGAAAAAAATATTTTCAAAAAATGTTTCTATTTTTTTCATGTTTGGTTGGTCAAAATTTTTGAAAAATATTTTTTTCTAGTAAAACAAATTTCTTAAAAATGATTAAATTAATGACTTCCCTAATAAAAGTAGGGAAAACAAGTTTCACAATTGGTATTCCACATTGATTATATCTTGCTCGCCCACAAACACACCTCATCTTCATCTTCACTCTTCGTAGCACCCCATCACCCTCGACTCACTCTCCACCTCCCATAATATTTGTCTAGATTATATACAAATGCTTTTAGATTAATATTTTTTATTTACATATTGAATACAAAAAAATAAATTTAAAAAACGCATTTATTTTCCTAGAAAAATATTTTCTAAAAAAACTTTTTCACGATTCCCCCCCCCCCCTTATACCCAACCTACCTTAAGAGTAAGGATGTGTCCAAAAAATTTGACATATAATACGAGAAAATCAAAAATGTTTTCTTCCGTAACGAGACACCCTTAAAGTATTTGTTACACGTCTGTTGTTCACTTTGATCCATAAAAGCCTACACCTTTGGTTTCATCTCATTTTTATCCCTCCCTCAAATTGATTTATATATATATACTTTGCCAAATATAGGGGTATCAAGTTGTTGAGCCACATTATGAAGGTTTGGAAGAGGGTGGTAGAGTTGAGGTTACGTAAGATTGTGCCTATTTCCGAGAATCAATTTGGATTTATGCCGGGACGTTCGACTACTGAGGCCATACACCTCATAAGGGGACTAGTGGAGCAATATAGGGAGAGGAAGAAGGATTTGCACATGGTGTTCATCGACTTGGAGAAGGCTTATGATAGAGTCCCCAGGGAGGTTTTATGGAGGTGCTTGGAGGCTAGAGGTGTTCCTATGGTGTATGCTAGGGCGATTAAGGATATGTATGACGGAGCTAAGACTCGGGTAAGAACGGTAGGATGGGACTCTGAGCACTTTCCTGTCTTGATGGGGTTGCATCAAGAATCGACTCTTAGCCCATTTTTATTTGCTTTGGTGATGGATGTTTTGACTTTACAAATTCAAGGTGAGGTGCCTTGGTGTATGTTTTTTGCGAATGATGTAGTTTTGATTGATGAGACCCGTAGTGGAGTTAATGATAAGTTGGAGGTTTGGAAGAAGACCCTCGAGTCTAAGGGATTTAGGTTGAGTAGGTCCAAGACGGAATACTTGGAGTGTAAGTTCAGCAAGGCGCCGCATGAGGCTGAGGTAGTTATAAAGCTTGATACTCAGGCCATCCGGAAGAGAGATAGTTTCAAGTATCTTGGGTCTATGATTCAGGGGAGTGGAGAGATTGACGAGGATGTCACTCACCGGATTGGGGTAGGATAGATGAAATGGAGGCTCGCATCTGGAATCTTGTGTGATAAGAAGGTGCCGCCTAAACTCAAAGGCAAGTTCTACAGAATAGTGGTTAGACCGGCTATGTTATATGAGCGGTGTTGGCCAGTCAAGAAAGCTCACATCCAGAAGATGCAGGTGGCGGAGATGAGGATGTTAAGGTGGATGTGTGGGCGTACTAGGAAGGATAGGATTAGGAATGAGGTTATACGAGATAAAGTGGGCGTAGCGTCGGTGGAAGACAAGATGCGGGAAGTGAGGTTGAGATGATTTGGGCATGTGTTGAGGAGGGGCACGGAAGCCCCAGTGCGGAGGTGTGAGATGTTAGCTAGGGATGGATTCAGGCGAGGGAGGGGTAGACCGAAGAAGTATTGGAGGGAGGTGATTAGACATGATATGGAGCAGCTGCAGCTTACCGAAGACATGACCCTAGATAGGAAGGTGTGGAGGAGGCGGATTAGGGTAGAAGGTTAGTAAGAAAGGGGCGTCAGGGTTAGTAGATAGGAGAATTTTGTTGCATTAGTAGCTAGAGTATTTATATTACTTCATAGTGTGTTACTCCCTCCGTTTCAAAAAGAATGACCTAGTTTGACTTGGTACGGAGTTTAAGAAAATAAAGAAGACTTTTGAATCTTGTGGTCCTAAATTAAAGTTATGACAAATGTACCAAAATGCCCTTTAATCTTGTGGTCTTAAACATGCCACGTGAAAAGTTAGAATTAAAGTGTTGCCAAAAAAGGAAAGGGTCATTCTTTTTGAAACGGACTAAAAAGGAAAGTAGGTCATTCTTTTTGAAACGGAGGGAGTATTATTTGTTGGATTGCTTGGTGGGTCCTGTTTATATTAGTATTGGGTGTGGTTTTACATTATCTTGTCCCTTACTATTTCTTTTCTACTTTGTTGTTTCTTGAGCCGGGGGTCTTTCGGAAATAACCTCTCTATCTCTCTTCTGAGGTAGTGGTATGGACTGCGTACACTTACCCCCCCCCCCCCCCCCAGACCCCACGTGTTGGGAATATACTGGGTATGTTGTTGTTGTTGTTGTTGATTTAATGATAGGGGTAGTATTGAAAGAACATGATAAATTTATTTTGATTTTATAAATTAAAACAAATAAATTGAAGCAACTATTTTTAGTAAGAGGGTCAAGTAAAATTAAACGAGTATATAAAATAAATCGCAAACGTTAAAGAAGCCGTCCTACTTATTTAAATAGTTAGATATAAAATGAAATTTTGTCAAATTTACTAGGGGCTATTATATGAAGTAGTTCTATATTGACAAGAAGATTAAGACAAATGGGCAGCAGAGGTTAAGACAATTTGCCTATCTATTTATTCCCATATTTCACTTGATTCTCGATTGAACTCTCTTAATTAGTTGAAGACTTGTAGTTACCACAATCTTTTACATTGAAAGATACTCCCTCCGTTCGATTTTACTCGTCACAAATTGAGATGACACACCCATTAAGAAAAACAATTAATAACATGACTATTTTACCATAATACCCCTATTAAATAATGTTTATATTATTGTGTCTTGAAATTAATTTGGAGAAAAAATAATTAATGCTAAGGGTAAAATAGAAAAAAAGAAGTTGTCTTCTCTTGATATGTCAAAAATGACAAGTAAAAGTAGAAATCTAATTAGGAAATTAGTAACAAGTAAAAGCGAACGGAGGGAGTATATTGATATAATTATGAGCACATTAAAGTACGATTGGGATTTGGGACCATAGAATATTCCATCTATTTCATTTTACTTGACCTTTGTTAACTGGACAACTCTTTAAGAAAACTTTAGTTTATGAGTGTATTTTACTAAATTAACCTTATTTATGATGATTTGAATTTTAAATTTGATTATTATTACTTTATGTAGTTATTTAATACAAAGAAAATAAAATAAAAAATATAACAAATTCTCTTGATTTAATAAATTGAACGATTGAATTGAAACAATTATTTTTGACGTATCACGGCCAAGTAAGGCGAAACGAAGGGAGTAGTAGCTATTAGCTGAAAATAGAATAAAGTGGAATATTAACAAAATTTTAAACTAAATTACTATGATCAAGTGTATATATATCTCGTATCAAACAAACCTCCATGATTATAAGCAATATATATCAATTCGTGAATCAAACAAGTAAATTATTTGGTAATGATCGCATTAGCTGAGTAATGATCAAACAAACAAATTATTATTAATTTTGTATTGATCGCATTAGCTGAGTAGGCAAATACAGACAAATGCATGTCAATTTTGTAATGACGATGATATACTTAATCTCAACTATAAATGAAAAAAGTAAATTATTTCGTAAATCAAAAGCAATTCTGAAGTTTTTTTTTTTTAAAGAAAAATGTGTTGCATGCCAAAAGCTGAAGGATGGGCGGAGCCATATTAGGTGAAGGGTGGTTCGTTAAATATCCTTTGCCGGAAAAATATGTGGTGTACAACTATTATGAATGTATATTAATTTTGCATACTTTCAACATAATTAAAAAGAAATTTTATACATCTTTGACCAAATTTCTGGTTCCGACACGATTGAAAGAAAAGAGGAATTAGCAAGACATGCAAGGCATTACTTTGCATGGTTTCTAATCAATCAATTAGAGAGATGCCTCCCACCAAAAGTCAAACTATTAATTTATTTAAGAGGCAAAACTTAATAATCACGAATATTAATATGGGTTGTGGTGTAATGGTTGAGATTCTTTCACCCTTAGCCAAAGATTTCAGGTTCAAACTTTTGAGATTGGAAAAAATCTCGTTGGGAACGCTATCCCCCAGGGGCGGCTCAAGCACATTCGTGGCCTAAGGCCAAAATCAAACGGAGGCCTTAAGTTTCTGAGAAAAAATTAACTTTTTTTAATTAAGTTTATTTTTAAAATTATATAATCGATTATTTTTAATAATACAGATTTAATTAATAATATAATCAACGGATTGAATCTTTCTTGAGATATAGTACTCTATATTTATCAAACTTCTAATAATTCTTTCCTTTTATATAATAAATTTATTTTTTCTACAAATAATACTTAATTAATATTTTTTAAATAAAAAAATCTATAATCTATTATTGCTAAAAAAATGAGGCCCCTCAAATTTGGGGGCCTAAGGCGGTCGCCTATTTCTTATAAGGGTAGAGCCGCCCCTGCCCTCCCCCCCCCCCCCCCAAAAAAAAAAATAAAAAATCATTGCAATGTACGAATTCGGATTTAGTCAAGTCTTAATACGAATCCCTGACATGAGATAGAAAAAAAAAGATTATATTTCAAATAATTATATTATCATCTTTATCAATGATATTCTACACGACCTAGTGTTTAGTTACTTTAGCTTACTAGTTGCCTGTGTGTGAAACGGGTTGCCTAACATTTTCCAACGAGCAGTAAAAGAAGTAAGTAAAGAACACAATATTTTTACGTGGAAAACACCCGGCTCATAAAAGGTGTAAAAAACCACGAACTGTACCTCTACAGGATTTAACCCCAACTTCACTAAACAACAATGAGCCTCTCCACAAAAAAATACAACTCTATAACCTAAGGAATTATAAACTCTAATTCCTAACTACACACTCACCTCCCTAGGTATGTGTTTCCAAGTCTTTGAGTTATCCCCAACTTAAAGACAAACTCCTATTTCAGTTTATAACACACTGAAACTAAGATTACATCAACTCAATGAACAACTCCTAATAAATCAAAGCTAAACCTCTAGCTAGATTCTGCTTCTAGGACCTGGTTCTTCAATGTGTTTCTTCAGTGATTGAGTAGCACTCTATGAAGTCAATTTGTCAATTGCCCTTTTCTGCTTTGTAAGTGCGTGAGTCACTCTGAATAACAAATCTTCTATTCAAGCACAACTCTCCAAAGAGTCATTCTTCATTTCAAGCTCCTCCTTCAATCA
The DNA here is from genome assembly GCA_031232105.1 of Capsicum rhomboideum. NCBI lineage: Eukaryota > Viridiplantae > Streptophyta > Magnoliopsida > Solanales > Solanaceae > Capsicum > Capsicum rhomboideum. Next base: position 160,031,862 of record CP124714.1, read on the forward strand.
AAACTCTCATTGCTAGAGTTCTACTTCAAATGAGACTCCTTCTTCAATTCCAACTCTTGTCTCTTTAGTGTTGTAGTCAAACTCCAACTTTTCAAATCAGCACATGTTTATTTTCTTGAGTTTATCAGAATTAACCATCCATCAGTTCCTCGATTCTTGTATCCTTGTCTTTAATTATCAGTGATTTTGCTATAAGTTCAACTACATGAGACAGTGTGTGTGTGAACCAGCTTGACTGACATGTTTCATATCACTTTGTCAATAATCAAAACTCCATAATGCCCAACAATCAACTTTTTGCAATTTCAAATTTTATGGACATCAGCAAAAATGCAGTTTGCTTCATCTTTAATTTAGGTTTCATGTTATGTTTATCAAACACAAAGATTTCCTTTTATTAAGAGGCCACATTTGACAAAATTGCCTCATAATTATGCTTTAAAATTCATATATGATGGTTCAAAGATAAAATAAATAAGTTTTAAAAATTGAATGTTAACCTTTAAAGCATAAAAATGAATTTTAAAGTCATACTCTAATATGACTTAGGATTCGTTAAGTGTGAGGTATAAGATATAATAATTTTGGGATAAAATGCAACATTATTTTATCCTGCATTTGGTTGGAGGTATTAGATAGTCTCGGAATTATTTATTCCACTATTTATACCATATTGATGGAATAAGTTATCCCATATACATGGTGGGATAACTTATTCCCAACCAAACAACCCCTGTTGTTGAGAAATCCACTAATGTGTGTTAGTCATCTTCAAATCTTGAATCCGCCTCTACTCCCCCTCCCAACCCCACCCTCATAGCCCCATCTCCACCACCCCTACTCCCTACCTCAACTCCCATAGTATTCTACTTTTCTTAACACCTTTACAGCTCAGACCAAATAGGAACCCCACCTAATCAAACTTATAATTAATGGGCTTATCTCAACATCTTTAGCCTTTAGGGGTTGTTTGATATGCGGGATAAGATGGAATACCGCATGATTAAGTTTGATATTAGATTTATACCATGTTGTATCCATCACATCGATCTACCTGTTAATGTATTTATGATCATGTGAAATTTTAGTCTAAATTAGCAGGAAGATAATTAACATGATCATGAGGTTAAACTCTATTATTCAGTTAATTAGGTTCCCTCTTCCTATCTACCTGTTGAGTCGCATACATTAGTCATTCTAAAAAACACACATATACACATCTAAAATTGAACACTTCCAAAGTCCATTAGGAACATTACGAAACCGCCCAACGAGTTAAGCAAACTTTACAACGTTACAAAAAACTTCAGGACATTATACCTATCCTTGGAATGGCTGAATTATCCGAAGAGGATCGTTTACTCGTAGCAAGAGCGCAAAAAATTGAGCGTTTCTTATAACAACCCTTTTTTGTAGCAGAAGTATTTACCGGTTCTCCAGGGAAATATGCTGGTCTAGCAGAAATAATTCGAGGATTTCAATTGATCTTTTCTGGAGAATTAGATGGTCTTCCTAAACATGCCTTTTATTTGGTAGGCAATATCGATGAAGCTGCCGCGAAGGCTATAAACTTAGAATCCAAAAAAATACTCACTAGTAGACAGGAATTGAAGTCCTGGGAAGTGGGAACACTTGATAAATAGTGTTATCAGTTATTAATTAACCACAATGTTATGAATATATGAAACCACTGGAATAAGGCATAGATGTCTTGAGGATCGGTACATTATTTGAAGACTCTACAGGTTGATGTTCTGGCGAACATTTGTATATGCTCTCTGATAAGAAGATTATATAAGTTGTTAAAGTAATATTGGAGAAACGTATTCTAAAGGGGAATAGAATGTAAGAAAGAAGCAGATTAGTTTGGTATATACTCACAGATATTGCCTGGAGATCATAAGGACCTAAGATGGCACCATTTTGGGCACATAGTTAACCGAAGCTTATTACCTCAAGCTTATCTTCTCCCGTCATTTCTTCAACATATTCCTTAATCTTGAGGGCACTAAGATGAACTTTTATGAAGCAATATCCCCAAAACTGTTCGGAATCTCCATAAGATCATGACAACATTCTAATTTTAATTCCTCGAGCATGGGAAAGGATTTATCTGCAATAACCCTCCATTCAGAAAAAGACACATCATAAAATCTTAGAGATTTAAGATTCTGGAAGGTGACTTGTTCCATGTTCCATTCTTTCCCACCATGGATGTTTGTGATATTATATAGTCCCAGCTTTTGAAGGTTGGATAGTGATATCCCAATTCTTGACAGTGCATCTGATGTCAGGTCGAATATATCCAATTCCACTTCTTTCAAGCAAGGGAAGTGAAAATCAAACTGATGTACATGTGTACGCTCACTGCACACAAAATTTGCATAAACTTTTTCAAGTTTAGTAAGGACATCCAGTCTTGAAAAATAAATCTGCTCTACTTCTGAACAATCCATGCGGAATCCAAGGGTTCGAAGATTGGGAAACCTTTTGAAAATATCCTCTGAGTCTGCCGAACAAGAAATGTTGAGATGTTCTAATGTTGTCAGATTCTCTAATTTTTTTGGTTTGTCAATATCTGAATAAAAGACAGAACCATAACGGATGGACACATGTCGTAGCTTTGCAAGACTCCAGATGCTAGGTGCTAATACTATGTTTAGTCCAGGGTACCTCACCACCAGAGTTTCTAGATTCCAGAGGTTTGAAAATGACGGAGGGAGAGCTTTTGCCTCCATCCGAATAATTAAGTACCTCAAATGAACAAGCATGCCTATTTCATTCAGCAAAGAATCTGTCAAATTTACTTCTGCTAGGTCCAACATTTTAAGAAGTCTCAGGTGTCTTAAATGACAGTTGTAGGGAAGAACATTGTTACACAGATATTCACGTTTCACGTGTATCTTCAAAGAGAGGAGGTGTTTAGCAGAAGGATTTTTCTTTTCTGGATTGAACAGAAAAGGAATTTCATTCAAATGAATGGTCATTCCACGTAGCATCGGACCTGAAGAAGAAGAAGAGGAAGACAGAACCATTGCACATGCGAAGTCAAACAGCTTTTCCTTTCTAGCTTTTATCGAACAAAAGTCATGCACCAGATCATGAATTTGGCATCTCAGTTCGCTACCACTTCTCTTTTTGAAAATTATTACCAAGCTACTAGAAATTAACTCATCCACATAAACCTCCAATACTTTTTCCACACTCTTCAAATCAGTTGGTTCCACATGTCCTTCATCACTCCATAAATCTTTCAACAAAGAGATCTCAATATCTTCGTCCTTTGGAAAACTTGCAAGGTACAGAAAGCACGGCTTTAGGTGATCTGATAAATGGTCATAACTTAATTGTATAACCTTCGTAACTTCCTCTTCATCCTTAAAAATAAAGGAACTCAAATTATTGAGAACTTCAAGCCACAAAGCCTCTTTCTTTTCCTTCGTTGAAATGACTCCACCGATTAAATCAAGTACCAAAGGAAGCCCATCACACTTTTGGGCTATTTTTTCTCCAACATCTTTTAGTTCATCAGGGCAACATCCTTCTTCGAATACCCTTTTCTCAAATAACTCCCAACTTTCTTTCGGTCTTAGCAATCGGAGATCAAGAGGATCACTGTGACATTTTCTATGGAAAGCCACTTCCTTTTTTCGACTCGTTAAAATTACTCTGCTTCCTTTTTGAAATTCAGATGGAAAAGGTCTTATTAGCTCATCCCATGTTGCAGCATCCCACAAGTCATCCAAGATAATAAGATACCTCTTTCCAAATAGTTGTTTCTGTAGCTTATCAGCAACGCCATCATCTATGCCGTCCTCACTGAATTTTTCTTTCAAACCAATAACTTGATTGAAAATTTTCTACAACAACTTTTCTCATCACGTTCCTGGTCGATTGTGCACCAAGCACGGACGTCAAAATGACCAACAATAGACTTATCATTATATACTCTGTAAGCCAATGTAGTTTTTCCAAGCCCTGGCATGCCGACTATGGAAATAACATCTACCTCAGCTGGTCTGCTGGTGAGCTTCCTAATTATCCACTCTAACTCCTCCTCAAAACCTACAATTATTTTACCAGCTATTGATGACTTATTTTCAACTAGCTTGTTGGGAGAGTTTTCAAAAAAGATACTTGTGTTCTTGGAGATCTTCTCTTGTACCTCTTTTTTGACAAGCTTGATCTTTTCTACGGTATCAGAAAGTAAGAATATAAGCTGCAAGAGACCATTATCCCTGACAATAATTGAGTTAATAGCCTGCTCTGCCGCATAAGCCACCTCTAGAACACGATCCCAGAGATCTCTATTCAATTCTTGCTCAACTTTGTCGAAGAACGAGCTTATGAGTTCTAGGTCTTCTTTCACCCGCCCGATTTCTTCTTTTATCAAAGCAACTGAATAAGAATTGGAATTGAGCAAGTCATTTAAGTTTCTGAGTAGAAGAGTCATGAAGAGCGGTCCATCATTCATGGGGAAGCAGAGCTGAGATGAGTCTGCAGGGGCTTGCAAGAAAACATTCTTGAGATCTTCTTTCAGGATTTCAATATTTTCCTGCAAGGTGTAGACTTGCACCGCTTGTTTCTTTTATATTCTCTTCATTCCTTGAGATCTTTTCTATGTTAGGAACAAGAACAAATACCTACTTGGTAAGTGCTCTAACACGTGTCAAGAGAACAAACAATTTGTCATGAAGAATAACGTCTTTGGGCACATCAGAAAAAATAATCAAAAGAAACTCTATCATGACATGAATGTTGCCTGCTGAAGTGCTAGGAGTAATAGCATTAACCTTGTGCTGTTGTAGATGAATCAGAGATTCTCTAAGAATGTCTGGAGAGGCTTCTAGTAGCTGCTTAATGAAGCATCCAACTTCTGCCGACTTTGAAGCTTTCAAATTTGTAGAACATATGTGCATAACCTCCAGTTCAACATGAATAATCTCCACAAGTAAACTAGCTAGCTTGGAATTTAATCGAGAGACATCTGATTCATTTGATTCTTCTGATTCCTTTGATTCAATTAATTCATCTGATTCCTTTGATTCATCTGATTCATTGGAATTAACTCGAGATACATCTGATTTGTATAATCCATAAAGAATATAATCCAAAAGAGTAAAACAAAAGTTTACTACTCTCTGAGCCATAAGTTGAAGCTGAGGTAAGACATATTCAATCATCTCATACTCAACACAACCATTTACCAACCCATGGAAATCTCTTAAAATGACAAATACCTTCTGAAGAAGCTCATATTGAGTCATTGATGGGAAAAGTAATTGATGAGAAAATCAACTCACAACAACACTTGGGTAGATATTGGAGATACATGAGGATGGCATCCATAAGTTCAACCAAATAATCCTCGGTTATGGTCACACGACTTGATTCAGCACATCGATGTGAGCTAATACGACTTCTGATATTTTCTAGGAGGCGAGGAACGTTAGGATACATTAATTTAACCAACATGTATTCTCCACTCTGATGAAAAAGTGACTGAACCAGATCATGGATCTCATTTGATATGCAAGACATGATTTCACCATTACAACCTTCCAAAAGGAAATAGTGATAATGATGAAAAAATGCGGACACAAATGTCAACTCCAGTGTCAGCTCTTCAATTTGATCCATGTTAAGAACTGAAATTTGCACACGTCCATTATTTGGCCTCTCTATGAAATTTAGAAGATTGACAATGTCCTCGCGAAGTACAATGAATGATACCTTCCAAAAAGACCAATTTTTTTTTTCAAAGTGTCCATGATAAAATTTTCCTCTAAATTACACCATGCAGCTAAGACAAGTGCAGAGGACTTTCTTCATTAATAGCCTAATAGATAAGCTACACGTTTGGCCTGTTATAGCTTAAATCATAAAGCAAGCATGTCAATAAAGAATTTCTACTGATCTGTCCATCCACATACTAGTTAGTTACCTAGAGCACTGAAGGAGTATATTAACTAGAACAAATGCTTTAATACAAAATCGAAGAAAAACATATATATTCCGGAGATAGTCATTTGATTTTCAACATTGTTAGAGTGGGTTAGAGTCTCACACTGGTTGGAGAATGGTCCGGTGGTCTTCTTATATGGACTTGACAATGCTCCCATTTTGAGCTAGTTTTTTGGGTTGAGTTAGGTTCAAGTGCCAAATCGTTATAAGCACTATTTTGCAAATCAAACTCGACTATTAAAAAGACACGTTACCCAATCTGAATCCCTGTCCTTAAACAACTTAACCCGATGAAAAAAGAAATCATTTTTCTTATACAGAAACTTTTTTTAAAAAGATGATTAACATGTTAAGCTCCATAAAGAAACGAACATACTTACAAGACTAAATTAATTATGTGAAAATGAAAAAAAAATATAAATAAAATGTTGTATGACATACCGATGAACTGTTTGCTTCCCTGTTCTCTCTTTCTCCTACATTTTCTTTTCCTCTTTCCATGTATGTAATTTTCACTAGTCAAGCCAAACGAGCCTTTCCTTTCAAGTTCTCAAGATCTGATCATGTAAAACATGTTGTTTCTTATTTCTTCCTTCAGCCGAACAAACCAGAAAATTGATTAAAATGAAAGTTCTAAGCCCACAGTTAGACTGTGTTTCCTTAAAGAATATAATCCCCTCACAATTGCCCAAGGTTTGGATTAATTCCTCCCAGGATAGAATAGAACACTATTCAGCAAAACCAGCAATGAAATTTGCTGAACTTCGTCGAACTCAACTAATGGAGTAAATCACACTTACTTTGATTTCTTTTGTAGAGAAGAAAGTAGTTTTGAAAATAATAATTTTGTATATCCTTCATATGAGGAAAACATACATATTTATAGCCTAAGAGGTGGTGCTTCAGAAGAGAAGTAATGGTTGAAGAAAAGACACACTGTTTCGAACCGACACATGACCTGCGCAGCGACCTGCGGCCGTAGCAACTGGTTTGGCCTGCGCTGCGTCAGCAGGTGCCACATGCGCGCGCAGGTTGCCAATTCAGTTTCAACCAGTGCCTCGAAGGGTCGCGTCCCTTCGAGGTGCGTTGTGACATACGTACGCATCCGTTCATGTGCGTCCGCATATGGAGAAATGATTTTCTATCGGATTTTTGGATTAAACTATCAATAATTCTCAAGTTTCAAATAAACTTTGTCCAAAAAGATAGTCTCACGATCATTTGCCAAAGCCGAAGCCGAGCGACGATGACGGCACGAGGTTTGTCTTGTTCTTGCCTCACTATCCACATGAAGGTGTGTATTCTAATATATACACAAGAAAGTCTCTTTCTCCCACCAATGTGGGAGAACTTCACTTCCTTAAAGTGAAGACTTACTCTTCATTTTCCTTCCATGTTTTTACCTCCATTTTCCATTCACTTCTTATCAACCGAACCCAACAAAAAAAAACTACATAAGCCTTTATCAGAAAGAAGCATAAAGCATGTAGCAGGAAACAATTTACTGCAGATATAGCCAGACATCTACAACATATCCAGTGTAATACCATAGAGTTTGGAGAGGGTAGAATGTAGACAGACCTTATTCCTACCTCATGGTGGTAGACAGGTTGTTTGCAAAAGACCCTCGGCTGATGTAAAACAGTTCAAAACAGATTTAAAAAGAGAAAACAGAAGTAATGAAGACATCAAGGATTCAAAAGCATACTTCACAAGTCTAGCTGGGACCATGTGGAATAATTCATTGAGTTGTCCAGGGTCTCAATGGACAGAGTTTGGCTTAATAACATTTGATGGTGTCAAATGGGTAGTTTAAATTGGATTTGGACGGATTGAAAATGGATTGAATTTGGAGGCAAATGAAATTACTAAAAATTTAATGTTACCAGCAACATATACTAATATCTACTGAATCCACCTTTAACTATTGCACATATCCACCTATTCACCAAGAAAATCAGAGAAAAACTCTTATTGTATGTTCTCTATAACACAGTTTAGCTGTAGCAGTCCAAAATTATTCTGACAAATGACGTTGTTATAAATAAAGATATTTGTTTGTGCATCTACTTAAGGCCTAATAATCTATATATAATAATAAAGTAGAAACAAGCCAAGGTGATGTGGCACCTCTCTATAGTTTCCATTTCTATTTATCTTTTTTGTGATTTTTTGAATTTTTTCCTCATTTTAAATATTTATATATTTAAAAAAAACTCAAAAGTCACTATCTTTAACTCTATTAATTATATAATAAAAGAAAAATGTTTGATCCATTTGATTTGATTTGCCTGATGAAGCCCACGTAGTCACTACCTTTAACTCAAAAGCCACTGCCTTTAACTCATCAATTAATACCATTTGCATTCATAGATTCACATCTTCTTTATTTGTCTTTTTTCACCAATTGTGCTTTAATATTTATACCTCCATAGCTCACCTATTTAATTTCTACACTTAATAATATTTGTAACTCTCAATCTTTTCAAGTTTTCATATTTATAACCCTTAAATATTTAATATAAAAGTTAAGATACCTTATGATATTCCTTCATTTTTATGTATATAAATTTATATTTTTAGGTTACTCTTCATTTTCACTTTAAAATTCATGTTTTTGTTTGACTTGAAAAAGAAGAAGAAGGCTCTTGAATGGTGATAGGCTTGTGGAAGTAGATATTGACAAGAGTTTGAACAATTATGTATTGATTCCGTTTTTCTTTCTATAGAAGTTTATATTTATTTTTTTCATGCGATTCTATCCAAGGTTATCCTTCATTTTCACTATGATGTTCATGTTTTTATTTTACTTGAAAAAGAAGAAGAATGCTCTTAAATAGTGATAGGCTTGTGGAAGTGGATCTCGACAAGAACGCAGACAATTATGCATTGATTTCGTCTTTCTTTATATTTTTCTACTAATGATTAAAAATATAATTATATGTGTATTGTATTATTTCTATTCATATATATGATGCCTCTTATGTTCAATTTTTATATGAATTTCTAATTATTGTAATTCTATAATTTCTTTTGGTTCAAATGAATAACTTTAGTCAAAAATCTGCTAATTCTTAATTTATAATTGATTGCTTAAAAAAATAAATTTTAATAATTGAAATATATTCGTTATTTGGTCTTTGTTATGTTTAAGTTTTTAGAACTAACAAGAAATATGCATGGCATGAAAATTGAGAAATATAAAAGGAACGTGGAAATGAGGGAGGGAAACAAGGTAATTAATTCTAAAAAATTTATATACACAATGAGGTAATTCTAAAAAAGTTTATATACACGAAAAAGAATCCTTTATGTTTTATTTATTTCTTCTTTTTCTTTCTTTTTAACTTTGAAAAATAGTGGATTTATCTGATTTATTTTTAAATCGTTATAAATTGCAAGAATAAATATTCTGCTCTTCAACTTCTAAAGAAGATGATTGCATGCAAATTTCTAACGTTTTTTTCTCTATGAAATCAAATTGTACGTCTGTGTATTTTAAGAAGCGGTTGAGTAGGTATAATTATTTTTTCTTTTGTATTTTTTAATTTTATATTCTTTTCATAGGAGGATCTATCTATATATTGTTTAACAAATTATTTGAGTTTTTTATGACCACGCGAAGCGCGGATAAATTCACTAGTTAAAAATTTAAGAGACAAAAAATTGAATTATATTTTTAACTTGGTGCAAGAATTAATTTTAAAATAAGAGATATTGAAGAATATATGATCACACCTTTAAAGTTCAGAGAGAAGTTGAAGTAAATGGCTAAAGAGGAACTTCAACAATAGAAAGAAGAATCAAAAACAAATTCACAATATTATAAAGTTGTTGAGATGAGTCCACTATGGTGGACTTATTTTTTGATTATTAAATTGACAAGTGTACCTCCTTGTTTCCTTTTCTTTTTATTTCCCACTTGCTTTGCTTTGAGGTTCGGTTAATTCAAATTCACGCCCAATAAATAAAGTGGAAACACTCCCTAAAGGCGAAGGCATCGTATCTATCTCATAACAACTCGGGTGGTAACTCTCCTGAATATCATCATTGTTCAGGGAGAAAAAAGGAACAATTGATCATTGAGATATGTTTTGATAAATAGTTTATAATAATTCAGGTAAAAAACTAACAAACTTGATAGTTTAGATACGATACTAGAAAAAAGAGACATTTAAGTATTTTTTTTTGACCCTTCACTCTTAATAAGAAACAACCATATAGCACTGCAGGAGGGTTTTAGATAGAAGATATTATAATCCAATAGGTGGGGTCTGGAGAGGGTAGAATATACATTGTCCCAATGGATTTTATTTCTTCTCCTCATCAGTTGACCTGTGAAATTCCTCATTTGTCATTTCCATTACCCAATATTTGAGTAATTTGTGATTTGCTCTTTATTGATTTACACCTTATTCTAATTTTCATTTTAAAAAATATTTCTTCCGTTTCGTTTACTTGGCCTCCATACTAAAAAATATTATTTTAATTTACTTATCCAATTTATGAAATTAAGAAAATTTTGTTATATTTTTCCTTTCTACACTTGGTATTCAATAACTACTTAAGTAATACTCTCTTTATTCCCAAATAAGTGCATGTTTTGCCTTTTGATTTTGTTTCTAAATAAGTGTATGTTTAAGCCTTCAAGATTATTTTGATCATAATCTTTCTAATATTCATGTCCTTGTACCATTAATGTCTAACTCTTTATTTTAATTGTAATCAATGTCAACTTGAAAAGAGATATAAACTTTATTTAGGGGTAAGCTGGTAAATTTATATTTTATTTTCTAGAAGTTAGTAGTTTATTAAGGGGTGTGTCATACCCAAAACATGTACTTATTTAGGAACGGAACGAGTAATAGTCAAATTTAGAGTTACAAAGCATCACTAACAATGTTAATTTAGTAAAATACATCTCTAATTAAAATTTTCTTAAGGGGTGTGTCAAGTCAACAGGGATCAAATAAAATGAAATAGAGAAAGTAATTTGTACCCTAATCTCCTAAGTTCATTACAAAATCATAAAAAGTTAATTTTCCCAATAGTTCACAAAGGGCAAAATAGGAAATTCAATATAAGAAAAAAAAAAAAGGTCAATAAGATCCTTTTCCCCCAAATCATGCAGACTAATTCCATCCACATAAGCATGTGCCAAACAAGAACATTTGTTTAAGCAAAATAGCAATTTCTGGTAGTATCTAATTCTAGTTGCTTTTTTTTTTTTTTTTTCTTTTTAAATTTAAATGCCTTTTTTTCTTTTTCTTATATGTAAATTTTTATTTTGCTTTTTGTGAATTATTGAAATTTTTTTGACTTTGTATGGTTTTGTAATGAACTAAAGAGCTTACGATGTATCACTAATAACGATAAAATAATAGTTCTTTTTCTCTCTGTCGATCTCTTTTTTTTCCTATCAAAAATTGCTAAAGCTGGCAACTTTAGAGTTTACCTCTCTACATTCATTTATTGGTTATCTTTGCTCTTAGTTATATTTTAGGGTTAAATATATCCTCATCGTTAATAAACTTTATAAATATACCCCTCGTTTAACATATTCTCCTAAATTGGGGTGAATCCCACTTTACCCCCTAACGTTCAAGGTTTGAGAAACAATACCCCCTCCACATATTGAAAGAAAATGATAACCCCTTAATGCAATATTTTTCGGTGAATTTTTTTTTAATAGATAATTTTTTTCTTTTTCTTTCTAGAATTAAAATATGAAAATATATAACTTATATTATTGTCCCATATATTTTTCTATTGAATAATAATTTTATTTTTGGATTAATGTGTTAATAAATTTCAAGCTTTGTGGATAGATTCACCACCAACAGAAAATTTAAGTGTCCTTGAGTTTGCATAAATCATAGACAAAAAATATGTTTATAAAAATGGGATCATGTCATTGAGTTTGTATCTAGTATGTTGGTTGATTAATAGTCCAAATTATGATGGATTGTATTTTTATTTTTTTTAATCAATTTCTCTGACAATCATCCGGTTTTCCCATATAACCCGACCCTGACCCAGTAAATTAATTTAATGCATACCAATTAAACTCCAAAACCTATTTTGGATTTGCAATTAAGAGAGACAAATAAGTTTGTCAATTAAGTGAGGATCCTTCAAGTTTTAAAAATTAGGTAAAAATGACACTTTTTTTTCCAGCTTTTTATTTTTATACTTTCGGCCCAACAACTGTAAAAATTGTCGCAACAACTATAAGAGTTATCCCAACAACTATAATAGTTGTTCAACAATTGTGCAATGTTGTTGGACAACTGAATAGTTGTCGGGACAACTAATGCAGTTGTCGAACAATTGTGTGCAGTTGTTTGAAGAACTTGACTCACTAATATTACTGGACCCACTCATTTCTTTAATTAATTGAAGACTTGAGAGGCATTCTCACCTCATTTTCCCTATTTTCTTCAATTTGAACTGAAGGACGATGGACATTCAAAGTTGGAACTTGAAGCTTGGATTAATGACTGAGACATTCAAAGTTGAAACCCTGTAGATCCACATCTTTACAACATTTACATACACACTGATCCATATATCAAAATCTCATCATTTATGAGTGTTTTTAAACATGTATTTTATTTCGACGAAGAGAACTCAACATTCGTTATCGGAGCTTATCTCCAGTGCCCGCGGACTTCTTGCCTGATGACTATTGTATTTTGCTCGTATATATCCCACAGCATTGTATACACTAGTTTAATTATTTTTACAACTTTTTACTTGATATTCGGAAATTGCCAAGGAAAATGAGTTCCATTGTTATCATTGAGCTTCTTGATAAATTCTATTCATTATTGGGTAGGCTCTTTATTCAATTGAAACCGTGCAATTCGTCTGGTGTACAGTGAATCAACTTTTCAAATTCTTCATATTTTAAATTGTATAGACAAAATTTATTGAATCTCGAAGCAAATATTAAATGAATTAATACTCCCTTCGTTTCAAAAAGAATGATATAGTTTGACTTGTCACGAAGTTTAAGAAAATAAAGAAGACTTTTGAATCTTGTGGTCCTAAATTAAAGTTATGGCAAATGTACCAAAATGTCTTTGAATCTTGTGGCTTTAAACATGCCACGTAGAAAGTTGAAATTAAAGTATTGCCAAAAAAGGAAAGGGATCATTCTTTTTTAAACGGATTAAAAAGAAAAGTATGTCATTCTTTTTGAAACGGAGGGAGTATATAATTACAGGGTAAAAATAATATTTTAATTTTAAAAGGATATTTTCGTATTCATTTTCTCTGCATTGACACGATCAATACTACTATTGGACATAAGGGATCTAAAGAAGAAGAGAGGCTAGACTATATTAGTAACAAACAAACCTTGTATGTGTATCTCCAAGCATTTTGGATAAATACCAATTAGAAGGTCTAAGACAATCCAGAAAGCACTTGATCATATCATGATCTAATTTGTAAGCCTACTCGGGTCTTGAGTATTTACTTGTAAGAACGAAATTCTTTGTTTTGTAATGGATAGTTACAATTTCATAAAAAAAAATTCAGCCAAATTTTTCTTAAATTGAACCATTCCTCTATCATATATGTGTACGTGTAAAGGCAGGTAATCCCCCCTCCCCCATATACATATATATGGATATATGGATTCATTTGGTTCTTTTTATTGTTGCTCGAGCCGGATGATTAAAAATTGTCATGTCTAGTTTCCTCGGGAGATGGATCTATAAAAATCCACCTATTCCAATAACAAAACAACCTGACTTTAATGCTCATGTATTAAGAGATAAATTACCTAAAGGATATAACAAATTTATTTTAAATAATTTGCACTGATTGATATGGAATACACGTGCAGTGCACGTATTCAGAACTAGTAGTAGTAAAATCACAAAACTATTGAATGCCACATTAAAGTAATTGAACTTTACCCACTATAACAGGGAAGTAACTAAGCTTATGTGTGGTTTGCATCGAATGTCTGATGAAGTATTTCCTGATGATCAGCACTATCAAATCTAGATTTATTCATCTGAAACTAAAAAATGGAGAGTCAGGGGTCTACCTTTTCTGGCTCGTTATGATATAGGATTTACGTATACTGGAGTTGTAACACCCCACACTTTTGGGCTAGAATTTGAACTGTTCTACTTAAGTGTATAGGCCCGAAACCAACAATTTCTATTTAGATATAAGTGCTAAGATCAATTCCTTAGTGTAGGAACATTTTGGAGATGAATTAAGGTCATAGAAATATCCTAGCTCAAAATTGAGTTGAGAACTTTAGTACCGATTGAGTTTTATTAATCGTTCTTACATTGGTCAACTTCCAACAATCATTTCTCCTAGAATATAATGAGTTAGGTGTCCTAGTACCTACCAAATTAAAGGTTTTGAGTCTTCTTTCCAAAGCCGCCAACCGTTCATCAATCCAAGTTCGAAGTAAAAAGCTATGGATGTTTTAGTGAGACACTGTCCAGGATGCGCGATCACCGCGCGAGGCACAACTGGTACCGTGCGAGGCACATCTGGTGCCGTACGATAGGACGCGCGACGTACCTTTCCCTTCCCCGACGTAAAAATACATTAAATCAAGGGCAAACTAGTCCTTTCACCCCATGTAACTCCCCCAACTCGTTTTAAATCTCCAAAGTCGTCTTAAACTAGCAGAGTCATTCCCAAATCCCTAATCCCTCTTCTCTCTCAAATCTCATAAACTCAAGAAGGGTTTTACAAATCCCAAAGCTCCAAATTCCAATATCTTTCCCCGAGATTCTTTCTAATAGGGTTTTACCCTAAATTGAATTAAACAACGCTCCTCTCATCTTCTCTAAAGTTTCAAGGCTCTCAAGGTTCTTCTTCTTAATTTATTCATCAAAAAGGTATGCAGAACAACCTCTTCTCAAGTAAATTTCGAAATTATGATTTTCTAAAACCCTTGTATGCTTACGTGAATATTGAATAATGAATTGGGGTTACATGTATATTTATATGGAATACACGAAAGTAAAATGAAATTGTATTTTAATACTTTGTACTTGAGATTACTCTTGAATACATATTGATTTAAATCTTGGGAAGAAGAAGTGAAATATTTATTTTTCCAAACTACTATATAAATGTTTGGATTATTGTTGGGTCAAAATGATGTTACTATTGATGGGTTTTACATCTAATCAATGTTTTAACGATTTAGCGATGGTTGACTCATAGTGAAAGATTTATTATTATACTGAAGAATGACTATGACTCCCAATGGTTAAATGGACTCTTAAATTGATTTTGGTTGATTTCCAAGAACCACTTCATACTTGGTTTTAATATGTTGGGCATGATAAATTGACAACCAATCTTATGGTTAAACGGAAAATGAAATGGATGACTTGCAAGTCTTGGTATGACGTACCAACGATGATCTATGCCCCTAATGGAATTGATATTGATTCAAATGATGATTGATGATTTGAAAAGGCTAAAATCTGGGCTCTAAGAGAATTAGATGGTTAACCGAGAAGGTTTGGTCCAAAAGGCTCAATACCCGAAACCTGTGTTTTGCCGACATAGGGATGGTTCGATCCTTAATTGGACGACCTTATGCTTTCCTCTATGAGGATGATTGTGCTAGTTGAAATGACTTAATCTCAATTCATGCAGCAAACATGGATTGGGGCTTAGCCGATCGAGCGTTGATCGGACTCATATATCCCATGGTGTTTTAATGAAATTCGGTGATACCATCTAGTTCAGAATGGAAAATAGAAAGTATTGTTTTCTTTTTCTTGGAGTCACAACCGATATTTTATCATATTGCCTTGCTTTGTACTTAATGATTATTTCCTATTTAAAGTCTATATTGTCGTTTATTTGTTCTGTATGCCAATACATTTCACATATTGACCGTCTCTGGGCAGCTACATCGTTTCATGATGTAGGTTCAGAGGCATATTTTCGTGGCACTGTGCAGCAGTAGGTTCGTCCAGACAGCTAGTAAGAAGTGGCGAGCCCTCCATCTTTGGAAAACATATATATTCTTTCATTAGACTCTAGTCAGCTGTTTTATGGTATAGCCGGGGCCATGTCCCGGCTTAGGATTTCTATTCGTAATGTTAGAGATTTAGTAGACTGATGTAGACAGATGTTGTGTTTTCAGTATTTGGTTTATGACTTTATTTAAAGTTGAGAATCCGTACTAATGGGTCAATTTTCCGCATTTTTTTTATGATCATGCTTATAATAAAATGCTAAGGGGTCTTCTCGGACCTTTGGTGGTTTAGGATGCCTGTCACAGCCAGAGCCTCGGCTCGGGTCTTGACAGGAGTTCATTGGAATGGTGCAATTTATTGGGAATGTGGTGACAACTCGTTACGTTTCAATGTGGAACAAGAAAAGCTTGAAAAGTTTCCCATGCATTGGTCGAAGTTGGGATGATAATGAGGAGATCAGAGTTGATTATTACGGAGTCTTGTGGATATTTGCATCTAGTCCAAGTGCACAGCCGTCAGAAGCTCACTTTGTACAACATTTATGAAATGAAAACCGATGGTACAGAGTGGTTTTTGAAATACCAAGTGAATGTTGAAGATGTCGTTAACGTGTTATGATTCGGCATTATCATGATTCATGACCCAACAGACTGGCTTTACTTAGTGATGGCTGTACTTTGTATTGTTATAGGGGAGAAAGAGGAGGACACCTTCATGATTTTGTACATTTCCAAAAGAGTTTAAATTTTGTGCACCCTCAGTATATAATATTTTTACGCCATCAGGTAATTGTTACCTGCTATAGCAAGTAACCAATTTTTTTCTAATTTTTTTTTCTTTTTCCAAAATTCTAACACTGTTTTCCCCCCTTAATTTTTATCCCTTGAAAGCCTCCCTCTTTATAGGCCATACCTCCTCAAATTAGTTAAACATCTTTTCCAATCCTGTATCCCTTCTCTATCTTTTTAAAGAACAACAAAAGTGAAGTGTTGAGAAAAGATTTAATCCAAGGAAAAATAAAAATGGAGTCTTGAGAAAAGATTTAACATAAGGAAGAACTTCAAGCAAGTCAGAGTGTTGATAGGAATATTGTTGCCGCTAAAAGTTCATTCATAAGAAATTGCATCAAATTCCTAATGTTTCCAATGATTAGATGTTTGAGATGTTGAATGATTATTTATTTTAATATTCTGTTTGGGGATTGAAGAATCACTTCAATGGTTGATTTACCATGATATTGAGAGAAAATAATACTTCAGTAAATAGCATTCAATTATAAAAAAATTTAGTGTTTAAGAATTAAGTGTTTTACTGATATGAAAATATGGAAAACTTCAGATTTCTATAAATATTGTTGGAAAAAGAAAGTATTTTTGTTACTGACAATGAGGATTCTGTTTTCCTTTAATATCTTTGTAGTCAAAAATTACAATTACACAATAAAAGTAAATTACCTTTGAAATTACCTGATGGTGTAAAAAAAATAATACACTTACGGTGCACAAAACTTATAGCTTGTTTGGCCAAACTTCTAAAATCAGCTTATTTTCAAAAGTGCTTTCCAAAAAAGTACTTTTGGTGAGAAACAGTTTGTGTTTGGCCAATACAATTAAAAAAATACTTTTAAACAACAATTAGTGTTTGACCAAGCTTTTAAAAGTGCTTTTAAGAATATTTTTCTCATAAGTGCTTTTAGAGAGAAACTACTTTTTTTAGCTTATGAAAAACTGCTTTTGTTACTCCCCAGAAACACTTATTTTCTTCCATGAGTTTGACCAAACACCTCAATTTTTTAAAATAAGCATTTTTGAGAAAAAATAAACACTTTTGGAGAAACATAAGCTTGACCAAACAGGCTATTAAACTCTTTAACATAATCGTCTTTACATTTTTATTTGCCATTTTGAAAGGAAAAGTAAACTTCCATTTTATTAAATAAATACTAATAGATGTTCACTATTACTCCCTCCGTTTCAAAAAGAATGATTCTTTTTTTTTTTGGCAATACTATAATTCCAACTTTCCACATGACATGTTTAAGACCACAAGATTAAAGGACATTTTGGTACATTTGAAATAACTTTAATTTAAGACCACAAGATTCAAAGGTCTTCTTTATTTTCTTAAACTCCATGCCAAGTCAAAATAAGTCATTTTTTTTGAAATGGAGGGAGTATAATATAGAAATTAAAAGGATTGGGAAAAAGTAAATGGAATTTTCGGAAGTCAAGAACTTTACTTTTGAAGACCTGCCCCGGCCAACTCTAACTTGAAAAACCTATTAATAACTAATTAAAGAAAGCCTTCTCCTCATATTATATCATAATAAGAAGATTCTTTTATATCACAATAAGAATATTCTATTGTAATAGGTAAAAAATAGTTTGTGCATACGTGGTAGAACAAAGGGTGGACACGTGGCATGCATGATGAATATAAAGGATATTCACAATGGCTTTTTCGATGGAATAGTCACTTCGGAGGTGTATCTGGTGAAGATCAACCCCAAACTGTTACCGAGATCACAAAATGATCGTCACTGGAAAAAAATGGGGAACTCGTTGCCCGAAGATAAAGAAGACTAGTGTCCCTATGATGAGGTAAAATGCAAAAGGACAAATATGTTAGATATATTCGTAAAATCCTGTAAATAACATAGGAATATTAACTGACACAACTAATGATATTTCCACGTGAAATGCAGTCATTGGGCAAAGTACTTTAGGGCTTGAGTGGAGTTTTTCTATTGATTGATGTATTACTTTTGTTACCTATAAAGAGTAGCTTTAACACAATTGTAAAGGATTGAATTTTGAACAATACCAAAAGCAATATACTAATAATCTTGTCCTCCAAGCTATCCATATTTTACTAAGTCTTTACTTAATAGCATTTACTTAATGAAACGTCTTCGAATCTGAGACCAACAATACTTAAATGTTCCCGGATAGAGAGCAAACATACACTATCAGAGCTCTGCTGCTTCATACGACTTTCTTTATTATCTTCATTTAATTCTTTAACTAATCCGCAAAGATATTTAACTGCTTATAATCGAGTCTAACGAATTAAATTGTGACATGTGTCTTTGACCTCATTAAAAATTTTACTGTATAATTTTCCGGCCAGTAAATAGTTTGGTGCCCACTGTGGAACCATGACAGTTATGTTTTGGTTTAACTCACTATTTTACCTTTTTATTTCCTTGAATGTGGTTGTTTTACAAGAATCACTTATGGCAAATGAAAATCAAAACGACAAGAATGTTGCTGATGCACGACTTCCAAACGAGTCGAAAGACCAGATAAACCTTTCAAATGAGCAGAACACCACTACTGATGGATCAAAAGTTGACGTTGAGAACCTAGATCTACCTAACGTGAACATGAAAAGTGGCATGAGGAAAAAAAAAACCTCGATGAAGTGGATGTTTAGGAAAATAGAACCTAGTGGATGAGAATAGACTCGATGCAACTCTGCTGCTTCTGACCAAACAACAGAAATCCATAATGGACCATATGATGTTGCAAGATCTGAAAGTGGGAGAGTTGCAATAACTCCATTATGGTGGATGGAGTCACTAATTCTTCTATTTCTTCTGGATCATCAAGTCAACCTCCACCAGCTATGGATCCAACCCATGCCTTCTACCTTCACTCTTCAATTCACCTGGAATGACCTTGGTGAACACTCCATTTAATGGAAGAGGTTATCATCACTGCTTATAGCACCATCAGCCAAGAACAAGCTTGGTTTCATCACTGTTGCAAATGCTATACCATATCTGCAGCCTTGGAGCAGATTCAATGATATGGTAACTTGTTGGCTTCTTAATTCTCTTTCCAAAGACATAGCTGATAGTGTGATATATTCCAGAATTGCCAAGGATCTATGGTTCAGTTTAGAGCATAGATTTGGATAGTCCAATGGTGCTAAGTTATTTCACCTGTTAAAGGAGCTAAATAGGTTAGTTCAGGGGAATAATGATATTGCAGGGTAATTTACCATGCTTAAATGACTCTCGGATGAGCTGGAGTCTCTTAATTCTGGGGTTAAGTGCACTTGTGAAGGAAAACTGAAGCTGGAAAAGTCTCTAGAAGATGAGAAACTCATGCAGTTTTTGATGGGTTTAAATGATGTGTATGCTCAGGCAAGGGAAAATATTTTGATGATGAATCCCTTGACCAATATAAATGTTGCTTACTCTTTGAATTTACGAGATGAAAATTAGAGGGAGACATATATGAGTCCTTGGATTCCCACTGACTCCTCTTCTTTCATGGTGAGAAACATCCATCAATACAAGTATGCTAATAAATTCCAAAAATCCCCAAACCCTATGACTAATTATGGATCTAGATCATTTAACTCTTACCCAAGATTGAACAATCATCAATAGCCACCAAAGTTCACCAAACCAAACCAGCAACATCAGAAATTCAGATTTAAGAAAAAGTATAATCCTAATGTGTCTTTTGATTATTATGGTAAGACATGTAATGTAGATGATGACTGCTTCAGGCTACATGGGTTTCCTAAAGATTTTAGTTTACCAACAACAAAGGTAATCAACCACAAATTAGAGAAAATAATGTGATGACTGTGGATGATAGTGACAATGAAAACACGATTGACATGGACTTTCAATATATGACCAAGGATCAGTTCAAATACTTCATTCAGATGGCAAAACAAAAATCAACAGAAGGTTCAACTATGCCTAAAGGATCTGAAATCAATGCTAATGTAGTGGCTGGTACTATTCTCAAATACTTTGGGACTTGTTTTTAAGTTTTTAATACCAATACTTGGATTATAGATTTAGGTCCTGCTGAGCACATGTGTTTCAATTCAAGCTCTTTTATTTCTATAATTGCTTTTGAGGTTCCTGTCAATATTAACTTGCCTAATTCTCATTCTATTCTTGTCACTTAAGTAGGTAGTGTTCAAATTCCTTATGATTTAAAACTACACAATGTTCTTTATGTTCCCAGTTTCAAATACACCTACCCTCAGTTCACAAATTCAGTGTTCAATACAACTATACTTTGTCTTTCAATTCTGATAATTGTGTGTTGCATGACCCTTTAATAAAGAGGCTTCAAGCTTTTGGTGAAACAAAGAAAGGTCTCTACCTGCTTCAATTCATCCCTAAGAAGTCTAGTGCTATCCAATACAATCACAAAGATTCTCAGACATTTACTAGTTTTAGTAGTTCAGTTTTTAGTCCTAATTCAGTTTCAACTTCCTTTCCTCTCTGTTTCAATGCTAATTCTGATGTAAGTTATGGCATGTAAGATTAGATAATTTTCCTTATTCATCAATGAAATATGTTAAGTTTCTTACTATTCCTTCTAATTATAACTGTCATTGTGAAGTTTGTCCTCTAGCCAGGCAAGCTAGACTGCCTTTTCCTATCAGTCATATCAATTCCAAGTCCATTTTTGATTTGATCCACATAGACACATGGGGTCCATACAAATTACCTACTTATAATACTTATAGGTATTTTTTTGACTATAGTGGATGATTACAGTAGAGGAACTTGGACATATTTGCTAACCACTAAAAGCAATGCATTTTTTGTTATTCAATATTTCTTGCAAATGGTTGAAAGAAAATTTTTCAAAAAAGACAAAGATTATAGATCTAATAATGCTATGGAATTGGGAAAAAGTGCAACATCTTCAAATTATTTGAGCTCTCAGGGGATCATTCATCAAACTTCATGTGTAGCTACCTCACAATAAAATGGGGTAGCTGAAAGAAAACATAGATACTTGCTTAAAATTGCAAGAGCTCTGATGTTTCAATCTCAATTTCCAATTATCTATTGGGGTGAGTGTGTACTCACTTCCACATTTTTGATAAACAGGTTACCTACTAAGGTCCTTCAAGGTAAAACTCCTTATGATGTTTTGTTTGGGAAAACACCCCCTTATCAGTTGTTGAGATATTTTGGTTGTCTGTGTTTTCCAAATACTCTATCACATGGGAGAAGTAAGTTTGATCCTAAAGCCATTATGTGTGTGTTTTTGGGGTATCCAAGTGATCAAAAGGGGTACAAACTCCTTGACCTAGCTTCTAGGAAAATTATTGTGTCAAGAGAAGTTAACTTCTTTGAGGAAGTTTTCCCTTTTGCAACTGATCACTTTCACATTCCTACTTCTATTTTTCCTATTCATACTGGAGAAGATCATGACTCTATTCCTTCTTATTCTACTCCTTCTACTTCTGTAGAGCCAGATTCTACTTCCCCTTCTTCTCATTCCCCTGAGTCATCTACTTCCCCTTGAATCCACTACTCTACCTCTCACACCATCACTTACTTCTGAACTAATAGTTCTTCAACCTTTGCCACCTCCTAGAAGATATTATAGAACCAACATTGGTGATCTACCATCTCATTTAAAAGACTACATTTGCAACACCATTTATCTTAGTAGTGTCGCAGACTCTTGTTTTCCTGTTCCCACTATCCCTAGTTGTTTATCAGTTTCTACCCTTTCTTTTTCCAATCAAGTTGTTCTTAATTCTATTCCCTAAATCATTGAACCTAAGAGTTATTCTTAAGCTTGTACTCACCCAGGTTGGGTGAAGGCAATGATGATAAGATTGATGCCTTATTACTTAATCAAACATGGGAAGTTGCTCATTACAAGAAGGGATAAAGTCATTGCCTTGTAAGTGGGTATATAAAGTTAAACAACATGTAGGTATATCCCTTGAGAGATTGAAATCTAGGTTAGTGATTAGAGGGTATATTCAAAAAGAAGGGATTAATTTCAATGAAACCTTTCCCCAGTGGTCAAAATGAACACTATCAGGTCCTTATTGGCTATTGTAGCCAAGAAAAAATGGGATATCTCCCAATTTGATGTGAATAATGCTACTTGCAAGAAGAGGTCTATATGGAATTTCCAGCAGGTCTAAACCCTGCTAATCCTAACATGGTTTGTCGACTTATGAAGTCCTTTTATGGCTTAAAACAAGCCTCTGGGCAATAGTATTCCAGGCTTGCAGGTGCACTAAATTTTAAGGGTTATACAACTTCACTCAATGACTATTCCTTATTCTTCAAGCATTCAGGAGATTCTATTTCTATTGTTGCTGTCTACGTGGACGATATTCTATAACAGGGGATGTCACTGATGAAATTATAAATCTCAAAGGTTTTCTTCACACCGAATGTAACACCCTGTAAATTTCTGAATGTATGCGACTAAGTGACGGAATTATGTGAACTTGCAATAGATGATATATTACTAATGCAAAGTGTTGGGCTAAATTCATCTTGGCTATTGGGCTCAATTAAGGCCCAAAATTAATAGGAAAGACATGGCCCAAAAAGGGAAAATAACCCATTCATCTTTGACTTATTAAACTTGTCATTTATGACCAAGTGTACGGCTAAGAGGGACTCTTAAGAGACCATATAAGGCCCCAAAAATCAGATTTTTAATCATAAAAACACCTTGCAAATTCTTGTAATTTCTAAACATTTCTAAGAAACCAAGAGGCCATTTAAACCCTAAGGCAACTACACTTGTTTTGACAAGATCATCACCTTGTAAGTATTGGTAAGTGTTTATTCTTATGGTTTAATATAGTATATGCATGAGAAATTGTATGGATCATGATGGTTATGTCTAAAGGTGTTGGTTGGTGCACTTTTGCTTATGTGATACAAGTTTTGCCATCTTGGTGACTTGAAATTGAAAGGACACTTGAGGTGTTGATGGAAATGAATGATATGTATGAGATGTTAATATTTTTGGAGGTGGTTGACAACATGTTAAGATGTGGTTATGTCTTCACTTGTATTCTCTTTGTATGTGACTTGTAGAAATGTTGTTATGTGATGGTGTGGTGAAAGGAGGGTAGGGTTTTGGTGATATTTTTGTGTGTTATGAAACCATGGTTTTTCATTGGTATTAAGTTGATCAAAAGTATGTAAAGGAAAGCTTACTTATGGCCATGAACCATTTAATGCGAAAAAGGACCCAAAACGAACCCCGGTGGCCGAAATTGGGCACCCTCCCTCGCAGGTGAGGCACCTGCGGGCGCAGGTGGCACCGCAGGTGACGCTGGACATAGCCAACATGTCACCTGTGGCCGTACCTCATCACCTGCGGGTGCAGGTGACCCCTCAGCCCATTCCAGAATGTCATTTTGTATGTTTTTGTCTCTCTTTGACCCCCCAAGGCCCCTATACCCCTCATGGATCAATTATTAACTTATGAATGACTTTAAAGGAGTAGTATGAAGGTATTTTGAAATTATATCAATTATGGGTTGCCTTTAATGTGTTATTGTGAAGGTGTTTATGTGTCATGGCGACGTAAATGTGACATTATATTGAAGGGGAAGTATAAAGTATAACTTTGGTTTGAAGTGTTATTGGTTTATGATATCTTAGGTGATGTGTGACATGTTTTGGGTATTCTTGGTATGTTAATGCGATACATGTTATTGTAAGAGATTAAAGTGACGTTGTATGATAGTCACATACCTTATTGTCATGTTATGCACTTGTAATGTAGTTAGTGGTTAATGTAAGCTCTGTTATGTACCCCTGTGTAGAATAGACGTAAAGAGAGCTGGATTGTTGTATTCACGAATAGGATCGTGTATCCATATTGGGAAGTTAAGGTATGTGTAACACCCCGTACATGTTTACCTTAGTAAAAAAAAAAAAAAAAAAAAAAAAAAAAAAATTGGGGTGGGGCGCGTCCAGGGGCGTTCCACGCTGCTCTGGGCTGAAATTTTCAGTCCAGAGGCAGTAAAGGGGCGCGCCAGGCAGCGTGCCACGCCGCCCCTGCGCACCTTTCAAAAGTTGAAATTTTTCTTAAGTCCCAAGGGTATCCGGAGACGTATTGAGCCGATTTTTGCCACGTTTCTTCTTAAACCATGAGTATATACATAAAATACATGGCATATTATATTGGTATGATAAAATATCTCGAGGACGAATATGGCATCAAAATGACGATTTTACCCTTTGGGTCAAAATGGGTCATACGTGGCTAGAATTGCTTGCTTTTGGAATTGAGGCTACGAATACGAATTGCGTGAGTGGGAATATTATCGTAACATGTATGAAATGAATTAAACACGAGAAATTATTGATTTTATTGGTTTAAGTGAATTGGGCTCAAAAAGGGGCCCAAAATAAGAAAGAAAGCATGGGCCAAGAATGGGTCAAATGACCCATTCTTCAATTGACCAAGCATTAGATGCCAAGAGTGGATAAAGATGGACTTGAGGACCTATAAAAAGGGACCAAAATCTGATTTTTATTATGAAAACTACACATGCTTTTCTCTTATTTTTCTAGAAGTCTCAAGAACACCCTTTTGGGCTCTCAAACCCTAAGCTTTCTCTTGGAGCAAGATCACCCTATTCCAAGCCTTGGTAAGTATTTATTCTCATGTATTAATATATTATATGCATGAAAGAGTATGTAGATCATGTTGATTATGCTTGGAAGTGTTGGACATGACACTTTTGGTTTTGTGAAAAAGATGTGAAATCCATGGGGTTGTGACTTGAATTATCACTTGTAGTTTTGATGAAAAAGCATGGCATGGATAGAATATCAACATGTATGGTGTTATTATGGTCCTAAACTTGTTATTTTCTACATGTGTAAATTATGGAATTTTGGCCGATTTGTGTTATGAAGTGTATTAAGGTGACTTGATGGATTATTTGTGATATGGTGGGAATAAGAAAGTGTAAAGGAGAAGTGTTGTGGTGACATGTATTGATTTGCATGTGTTGGTCAATGTTGGGAATATTATGGGATTTTTGGAATAATAATATCTTCCATGGTTTTGCCAAGGGGAAGTAGCATGTTTAAAGGCAAACACGTAACTCATTGATGTTATATACATTTGTAAAGTAGTTGGTGGTTAATGTTGGCTCCGTTATGTATTTGTGATGTAGAGTGAAACGTGAGGAAGGAGCGGAATTGTTGTGCTCACATATTGGATTGTGTATTTACATTGGAAAGATAAGGTATGTAAGGTTACTCTGTCCGCATCTTTCTGCGGCAAATAGTTTTCACATTGACATTACGCATGTTCCATCCCGAAATGTGCTAAGGTATTCCATGTCCGGTTATCCATGGTCATTGTCATATATTTCCTACTCATTGATCATTGGTGAATCTCATGTCTCATATTCATGGTTCATGTTCCAAAAACAATAAGGTTACGTTACAATGTTTGATTATACGCATGTCCCTTGTTCATGGATTATGGTCCAATGGTTTCAATAGTGTTATGTTTCTAATAATGTTATGTTTCCCACACTGTTTATTCATATATATCTTACCCATTGGTTAATGATCCGAGGCTTCAAGGAAAAGTTGTCATAACGTTGAAATCTCTAAGGACCTATCTCAAGAGAATAATAACATAAAAGAATCTATTCAATCGTGGATGGCATTTTCCAAACAATGTCATGTTCCAAAATCCAAGAATATGATTATCTTTGTACCAATCTTTTATAAGTAAAAGTACCAATCTCATGAGGAGTGAAGAATGAGGTAAAGTGTTTGTGTTTTCAAAAGTATACGATCCTCAATGTATCAAGCTCTCAAATGAAATAAATTAGGTTATACATGTTGTTGGTTGCAAGAATGAAGGAAGATAATAGGGGGTGGACACAATTCCAAAGTTCCAATAATATTATGACTCCAAATTCCGATGATGTATGTTCCAAGTTCTACTAATGTCACGACTATCTTTGTACCAATCTCATAGGTTTCATACGAGAGGTGTGTTTCTCGTAAGTAGATGTGTTAATCTCTCATAAGTTGAAGTATCAATCTCATGAACTCTAATGTGTCACTCTTATAAGTATGGAAAGAAAAAGGGTATTGGAAAGAAGTAATGTGCATATGGTTCCTTTATGTTTCATTAAGTATGAATCACAAACTAAAGGGTATAAGTTAAGATGGAACAATCTCAATACTATATATATATATTATTCTCCCATCAAAGGTGGATGTCCGGTACTATATTTCCCACCAAGATGGATGCCCGGTACTATCTATATATATATATAGTATATCCCATCTATGGTGGAGGCCCGGTACTATATATCCCACCAAGATGGAGGCCCGGTACTATATACTTATATATATTATATCCCATCTATGGTGGAGGCCCGGTACTATATATCCCACCAAGATGGAGGCCCGGTACTGTATATATAAACTTATTTATTATATCCCACTAAAAGTGGAGGCCCGGTATTATATATTTATAAGTAAGATGACGACCCATAAGGTGTTATGAATCACTAACTAGTTGAGTGAACAATAATAAAGAGAGTGTAAAAGAGATGAGACTGTATCCCTTGCATGAATAAGAATGATGATGCGAATGAATGACCAAGTAATGAAATAATAAAAGTAATGAACATGGTTCCACACATTCAGGTTGGAGGTCTATTCACATTAAGTATTCTCCTATGCTTACTTTCTTGGAAGTACTTATGTATTACCATAGTTTCATATGGCCTTACATACTCAGTACTTTATCCGTACTGACCCCTTTTGGGGACTTACCTTACATGCTGCAGGCCCAGGTGTTGGTAGATCTCCACAGTAGGTGACAAGGTATCCACAGATTGTTGGTGAGCTCCAGTTGCTTCGGGGCTTCCCAAGTCGCATGTGTTCATTAGGTTTTGTCATTTTTAAATATTGTATAGACATAGTCATGTATCTATTAGAGGCTTTGCAGACATATGTAGGGTAGCATGAAAGTAACAGATGTATGTTCATTTTGACGAAATGGCCCTAACGGCTAAGTTGCATATATTGCTTATGTTGCCATGCAATTTCCGCTATTGATATTTAATTACATGAGATAAGATGATATTCATACGCGAGCATACTTATGAGAATATATGAGTAAAGATTGGTTCTCTCGGGCCTTATCGGCTTCGGGTGCCAATCACGTCCCGATGGGATTCGGGGCGTGACAGTATGTTAGGTTATTCCTTTCTGTATTTTTCTGCAGCATCTATTGTTCATATTATCATAACACTTGTCCTATCCCAAATGGTTGTACAGTGTCTCATTCCTCTAAATGGTTTAGATTATCTCATTTCAGAGTTAGTAGTACTTGTTATTCACTTATCTCTCATTCATTGAACATTGTTCTAACGTTCCAATAATGTTATGTTCTAAAGTTCCAATAAAGTACAATTATCAATGTATCACTCTTATAGTTAAAGAATGAAGTAATGTGAATAATTGTTTAATGGTTAATGTTGAGAATGGGTGGTATCTCATGGGCTGAAAGAAACATCCGCATGAATGTCGATCCCATTATTACGGGTGGTATCTCATGGGATGAAATGAACATCCGCATGAATGTCGATCCCGATTATTATAGCATGGGTGGTATCTCATGGAGTGAAAGAAACACTCGCATGAATGTTGATCCCATTATTACGGGTGGTATCCCATGGGATGAAAGGAACATCTGCATGGATGGCAATCCCGATTATTATGTTATTTCCCACTGATCAGTTGGGCCCGGGCATTGTATGATATATGATGTACAATATAGTGATGATGGATAATAAAGTAAAGTACAGTAAAGTAATGAAAGCAATGTACATGATTTCACACATATACCACATGGTAGTTTATTTATATTGTTCATTCACTTGTACTTAATTCCATTAAAGTTCTTATATCTCATACAGTTACTTATATCCTTACATACTCAGTACATTCTTCGTACTGACATCTCTTGGGGGACTTACCTTACTTGCTGTAGGCACAAGTACTAGTAGACCTCCACAGTAAGCTGCGGGTCATCTACAGAGCATTGGTGAGCTCCAGTTCGGTTCGGGGCTTTTCGAGTCATATGTATATGTGGTTTCGGTACTACATAAGCATTGTATAAAGTGGGGATTTATCCCGACTATAGTTTTGGTTTTGTATCTGTTAGAGGCTTTGTAGACATTGTGCAATTAAAGGAAGGAACGTTGTACCTTTTTGACCATATGGCCCTAACGACCATGCCTCATATTTATATAAATGTTCTTATATGATTTCTATTATTGATATGTTGTGACCATAAGTTACTGAATGCTAGACCATTGGCGACAAGTATGTGAACGTATAGATTGGTTCTCTCAGGCCTTAACGGCTTCGGGTGACATATCCTCCCCAATGGGATTTGAGGTGTGACAAAAGTGGTATCAGAGCGGGTCGTCCTAGGGTGTCTACAAAGCCGTGTCTGAGTAGAGTCTTACTTATCGATGTGTTGTGCACCACATTTATAAGTAGGAGGCTACGAGACATTTAAGAGTTGTTTCATTCCTTCATTTCTAGATCGTGCATTAGAGCCGAAGTTATAGGTGGACTTATTTCTGATCATGAAGATTGTTGTTCTTGTATATTATAGCAAAATGCCGATGACAAGAAGAGGTCGAGGTAAAAGTAAGAGGCTAGACAAAATTACTGGTGAAGGAGCTAGTAGAGCCCCGCCTGAACCAGTTAATCAAGGCGGCGCCGAATAGGAGTTTACATCCCAGGCTTCATCTACTCTTCCCGTTTCAGAGGAGCCAAGAGGAAGAGAAGTACCTGCAAAACCATCAGTAAATGCTACTGATCAGGACTTAAAGAATGCAGTGCAAATATTGACCCAAATAGTTGCTGTACAAGTTCAGGGACAGGTGGTCCAACGACAAGTGATGATAGTGCAGCTAGAGCAACTAGTCGACGGACACAGGATTTTTTGGAGTTAGATCCTCCCACATTCACTAGATCAGATTGGAATGAAGACCCGCAAGATTTTATAGATCAAATTCAAAGGGCTTTGGAGGTTATGCATGTGTCCGGTGTGAAAACGGTTGAGCTTGTGGCCTATAGATTGAAGGGCGAGGCTATACTATGGTATGAAGATTGGAAGCGGTCGAGGGGTATTGACGCACTCTCAGCTAGTTGGAAAGAATTTAAAATGGCATTTCTTGATCACTACCTCCCCTATGAGGTCCGAGAGGCTCGTGCAGACCAGTTTTTGAATCTACAGCAGGGTAACATGAGCGTCCGAGAGTATAGCCTTTGAATTAACTCTTTGGTCTGGTATGCTCCGAATGTGGTAGCTAGGATGACCGATAGAGTTCATAGGTATGTGGACAGACTGGAGCCATATTTGGTCCGAGATTGCACTATTGCTGCGTTGAACAGGGATATGGACATAGCTAGAATACAGGCCTTTACGCAGAAAATGAAAGATCAGAGGCAACGGAGAAGAACACTAGGGTTTGAAGAAGGGCCGTCGAAAAGGTCTAGATCTACGAAACAGTCTATGGAGTCCCAAGAAGAGTTCAGGCCTCGGAGTTTTGATAGACCGCCTAGGCCATCATTTTCTTATTCCACGACAGGCACTTCATCTCAATTTTGAGGGTTTAGAGGTAATCAAGTTGGGCAAAGTAGTGGGAGTCGTGGTTCACAGACAACAAGGTTTTCTCGGCCGCCGTGTCAGAATTGCAGACGATATCATTCAGGTGAATGCCGGTTAAGGATGAATGTTTGTTATTGATGTGGCATGACGGGGCACATGATGAGGGAATGCCCACGAAGAGGCTCGGGAAGCATGGTATGACCTATGGGGTCCACTATGGCACCATCATCATCGGTGCCTTCCCTAGGCAGGGGAGTGCAGCCTATTGGATGTGGTAGAGGTGCTAGAGGAGCAGCTAGTTCCAGCAAAACTCAAAATCGCATTTATGCTCTAGCGGACCGTCAGAATTTGGAGGCATCTCCTGATGTAGTTACATGTATCTTGTACATATTCTTACATAATGTATATGCGTTGATTGATCCGGGTTCTACATTATCATATGTTACTCCTTTGATTGCTGAAAAATTCAAAAGAACACCGAATTTACTAGTTAAATCAATTGAAGTAGCTACACCGGTTGGTGAATCCATTATAGCAAAGAGAGTTTATCATGATTGCATAGTCACTATTGGTGGTCATGATACGTTGGTTGATCTTGTTAAGCTAGACATGATAGATTTTGATGTTATAATGGGAATGGATTGGCTAACTTCTTGTTATGCCACGGTAGATTGTCGAGCCAAGAGGGTACAATTCCATTTTCCACAAAAGGATGTTCTTGAATGGAAGGGTAATGTTGGAGCACCGAGAGGCAAATTTATTTCCTATCTTAAGGCTAGAAAAATGATATCCAAGGGATATATATGCCACTTAGTGAGAGTGCATGATATTGATACGAAACCACCAACTCCTCAATCAGTTCCGGTGGTAAATGAATTTCTTGATATATTTCCTGAAGATCTTCCAGGTTTACCTCTAGAACGGGAAATCGAGTTTGCTATTGACGTGATTCCAGACACTCATCCTATTTCTATTCCTCCATACAGAATGGCTCCATCAGAATTGTGAGAATTGAAGAAGCAATTGAAAGATTTACTGGACAAGGGCTTCATCACGCTTAGTATGTCCCCGTGGGGTGCACCGGTATTATTTGTACGGAAGAAAGATGGCACATTGAGAATGTGCATTGACTATCGGCAATTGAATAAGGTAACGATCAAGAACAAGTATCCCCTCCCTCGAATTGATGATTTGTTTGATCAGTTACAGGGAGACAAGTATTTTTCTAAGATTGACTTGAGGTCGGGTTACCATCAAGTCAGAGTTAGAGAAAAAGATGTACCCAAGACAGCCTTCCGAACACGGTATGACCATTATGAGTTTTTAGTTATATCATTTGGACTAACAAATGCACCAGCTGTGTTCATAGATTTGATGAATAGGGTGTTTAAGCCATTTCCAGACGTGTTCGTGATGGTATTTATAGATGACATCCTGGTTTATTCAAAGTCACAAAAGGACCATGCTAATCACTTGCGGCAAGTGTTACAAATCCTCCGCGAGCGAAAATTGTATGCAAAGTTCTCTAAATGTGAATTTTGGTTGAAGTCCGTGGCATTCTTGGGTCACATTGTATCAGATGAAGGGATAAGGGTTGATACGCAAAAGATTGAAGCGGTAAAAATTGGCCAAGGCCTATGACACCTACGGAAATTCGTAGCTTCCTTGGGCTAACAGGTTACTATCGAAGATTTGTTGAAGGGTTTTCTTCTATTGCTGCAGCTTTAACAAAGCTTACATACAAGGCTGTCAAATTTCAGTAGAATGCATTCTTCTACTGTTACAGATTGTAGCATTAAGATCCTTCTTGCCTTTCTTTCTATCATGCTATCAGAGCTCTTTTCCTAAGGGATCTGAATCAAATCTTGTTGATTGGCTCATTAAGTTTCTGGATTTTCTTGAATTTATTTTGCTGGAAAGTCAAGGCACCTAAAATCAGCCAACGACAGGTCCTCTAATTTTTTAACGGGGAGAATTATCATATTTGGGCTATCAATATGAAGGCTTATTTGAAGGCTCTCAATTTGTGGGAAGTTGTTGAGACAGGAGAACCTGTTGTTCAGCCTTTCAGAGTTAATGCAACTCTCAATGAAATTAAAAAGCACGATGAGTTGGTGACTATATCTCTAAGAGCCCTCAGTTGCATACATTCAAGTCTTATAGAAGTGATGTTTACAAGGATTACGGCTTTTGAAATAGCCAAAGAGGCAAGGGACAAGTTAAAGGAGGGGTTTGAAGGCAGAAACAGAGTGAAGTCTGTCAAGGTCTTAACTTTGAAGAGGGAGTTTGAGCTCTTGAAGATGAAGGACTCGGATAGTGTGAAAGAATACTCTTCCAAGCTGATGGATATTGTGAACCAGATAAGGATAGTCGGTGAAAACTTTCTAGATCAGAAAGTTGTAGAGAAAATCATGGTCAGCTTTCCAGATAAGTTTCAAT
This sequence comes from Capsicum rhomboideum, assembly GCA_031232105.1. Classification (NCBI taxonomy): domain Eukaryota; kingdom Viridiplantae; phylum Streptophyta; class Magnoliopsida; order Solanales; family Solanaceae; genus Capsicum; species Capsicum rhomboideum. The sequence goes on from CP124714.1 coordinate 160,064,680, forward strand.
AAAAAATCTCAGCTATTGAAAAGTCTTGTGACTTGACTACTCTTTCAATAGCTGAGCTGATCTCTAAATTGCAAGTCCAAGAGCAACAAGTAACTATGAGAAGTGAAGGGATAGTAGAAGATGCCTTTCAAGTAAGGCATAAATTCAAGCAACAGAAGGAAAGCAGAAAAGTCTCTTTAGACCACTCCGGAGAAGTGAAATTTGGTGAATACCAAGGTGAATCATCGAGAAAAGGAAAATTTCCACTTTGTGGTATTTGTAAGAAGACAAACTACTTGGAGAAGAATTGTTGGCAGAAGGCAAAGAGGTCTGCTATTCAATGTAGATATTGGAAGAAGTAAGAACACATTGAGAGGTATTGCAGGCAAAAACAAACTCAAAGTGGTCAGTCTTCCCAACGAGTGAATTTCGCGGAAGATCACCAAGTTGTAAAATCAGAGGAAGAGGTATTCATGGCCTCGCACACTTCACATGTTGATCGATGTAATTGGTATGTCGATATTGCGTGCACAAGACACATGGCAATTGATGAAAATCTGTTTGTTAGTTTGGACAGATCTGGTAGGACCAAAGGGAAGCTTGAAAATGGTGCACTGGTGCAAGCTCAAGGAAGAGGGTCAGTGAAATTTCCTACGGATCAAGGTATGAAAATCATAAACGATGTTCTTTATGTGCCAAGCTTGACTCAAAACTTGTTGAGTGTTGCTCAGTTGCTTCATAATAATTACTCACTTAATTTTAAGGATAAAAAATGTGTCATTTATGATCTTAAAAGATGTGAAGTAGCTAAAATTAGCATAATTGACAATTCCTTTCCAATTTCATGCTATTCTGCTGAAAGTTGCTCTTTCAATGTTAAATTGAGTGATATTTGGCTTTGGCACAAAAGGTTCGGTCATTACAACCTTAGTTCATTGGTGTATATGCAATCAAAGGGTATGGTGCTCGATGTACCCAAAATAGACATGTGCCGAGATGTTTGTGAGTCATGTCGATTTGGTATATTGCATAGACGATCCTTTCCTAAAGGAAGTCTTTGGAGGGCGAAGGAAAAGCTAGAGTTGGTTCATACAGATATATGTGGACCAATGAGGACGACTTCTTTGAGCGAAAATAAATACTTTATTCTCTTTGTGAATGATCGAACTTGAATGACATGGGTCTACTTTCTTAGTAGCAAATCTCAGGTGTTCTCTGTTTTTAAGGAATTTAAAGCTATGGTAGAAAGGGAGAGTGGATGCCGTTTGAAGTATATCAGGTCAGATAACTAAACTGAATATACTTCATACCAGTTTAACAAGTATTGTAAAGATTTGGGTCTTTAACAATAGTTCACTTTGAGCTACACTCCAGAGTAGAACGGGGTTTCTGAGAGGAAGAATAGAATGGTGATGGAGATGGCGAGATGCATGCTGACTGAAAAGAAGATACCTAAATAGTTTTAGGCCGAGACCGTCAATACCGCAGTTTATCTACTTAATAGATTACCAACTAAAGCACTCCAAGACATGATGCCATTTGAAGCATGAAAGGGTATAAAGCCGTCTGCGAGACACTTGAAAGTATTTGATTTGGCGTGCTATGCACATGTTCCCGATGCTAAAAGAGGAAAATTGGACAGTAAGGCAGAACTTGGTAGTTTGTTGGGCTATAGCATAATTGCAAAAGGGTACAGAATGTATAATGTCAGCACCAAGAAGGTGTTTATCAGTAGAGATCTTATAGTGGACGAGTCTAGCCACTATGATTGGGATCGAGATATTATTGTAAAAAACCAAGATAGGAGTACTTCAGTTGGAGCTCCAAATCCATAGACGAGTGATACTTCTTCTAGTTCTATTGCTGGAGAAAATCACATTTCAGATGTTGAGTTAACAACATATTCTCCTGTTCTGAAGACTAGATCACTAGCTGAAGTTTATGAGCAGTGTAATTTTGCTCTTGTCAAACCATCTTCCTTTGAAGAAGTAGCAGGTCAGGAAGTTTGGATTTCTTCAATGGAGGAGGAGCTTGCCATGATTAATAAAAATGATACTTGGGAGCTGGTTGATAGGCCAGAACAGAAGAACGTCATCAGTGTCAAATGGGTCTATAGAAAAAAATTCAATCCAGATGGCTCCATTTTCAAGCATAAAGCTAGACTCGTAGTTGAAGGCTATTCCCAGCAGCCTGGAGTGGACTTTGGAGATACGTTTGATCCTGTCGCGAGGCTGAGACTGTAAGATTTCTAGTCTCTCTTGCATCACAATACAAGTGGAAAATCTACCATTTAGACGTCAAATCTACATTTCTAATTGGGTTGCTTGAAGAAGACATTTATGTTGAACAACCTGAAGGTTTTACAGTTGCTGGTGAAGAAGACAAGGTGTATAAGCTCAAAAAAGCTCTCTACGGTCTTAAACAAGCTCTGAGAGCATGGTATAGTAGGCTGGACACTCATTTGCTGTCTCAAGGCTTCAGTAGAAGCCTAAATGAGCCTACTTTGTACTTCAAAAGGCAAGCTGATGAGAGGTTGATTGTGATATCCATTTATGTTGACGATTTGATGATCACAGGTGAAAATTTTCTGGCGGTTCAAGAAGTTAAAAATGCGATGTTAAAAGTTTTGAGATGTCTGATCTAGAGAGATGAATTTTTTCTTAGGAATGGAGATTTCTCAATCTTCTAAAGGAATTTTCTTGTGCCAAAAGAGGTATACCTTGAATCTGTTAAAAAAGTTCAAGCTTGACAAGTGCAAACCTGTTGCAACTCCACCTGTTGTGAATGAAAAGTTGATGAAGGATGATGGAGAAGAGAAGGCAGATCCAAAATTTTATAAGAGTCTTATTGGGAGCTTGCAGTATCTGACTGCTACCAGGCCAAACGTAATGTTTGCTGCTAGTTTATTGTCCCGATATATGCAATGTCGCAACACTAAGCATTTTGGAGTCGCTAAAAGGGTGTTAAGGTACATTAGAGGGACAATCGATTATGGAATTTGGTATAGAAGTGTGGATATTGGAGCTCTTATTGGCTATTTAGATACTGATTGGGGTGGATGTTCAGATGATTACAAAAGAACATCTGGTTACTCTTTTTCATTTGGTTCGGGCATTTTTTCTTGGAGTACAAAGAAACAAGATATTGTAGCTCAATCTTCAGCGAAATCTGAGTATGTAGCTGCTGCATCTGCTACAAATCAAGGAATTTGGTTGAGAAAAATCTTGTTTGAATTGGATCTTTTGCCAAAAGAACCAACAGTGATCTATGTTGAAAACAAATCAGCCATTGCTATGGCTGAAAATCCAGTGCAACATGGAAGGACGAAGCATATCAACATCAGGTTTCATGCTTTACGAGATGCCGAGAAGAATGGCGAAGTTAAGTTGGTGCATTGCAGAAGTGAAGAACAACAAGCTGATATTCTAACCAAGGCTCTTCCCACCAACAAGTTTGAGTTTTAATGGATGTTGCAAGGAGTTTCAGCGAAAAATCTTAAGGAGGAGTGTTAGGAAATTAAGATTTCTCTAGAAACTCCTAGATAGTAGATATTTTTGCAGTTGACAAGACTCTTGGTTAGGATGAGTGGTGGCTAATGAGCCACATATGTCAATAGTTTAGTGTGAGATATTTTTGCTTATTTTGTGGTTTGTAATCCTCACACACTATATATATATAAAGCATATGTAATGAACTATCTAGAGAAATATAGAACTCATAAAGTTTCAGCTTTCTCCTTTCCTTCTCTACAGATTTTCTATAGAAATTTACAGCTGCATTCTTCTATTGTTACAACTTGTTGCATTAAGATCCTTCTTGCCTTTCTTTCTATCAAATACAATATAATTAGATCTCATGGTAAAGAGAAGCACGTATACAATATCTCATCCATTCTAATAATGAACACATGTATTGTGAGTCCATTACTAAGATCGATCACTTTCCAAAGTCTATTCAAGAAAATACTATTAGATAGGAATTGAATTGAAACGAAGTCCTGGTAACATTTGATAAACAACGCTATCAGTTATTATGAATTAACAAAATGTATAGAAACAAAGCATAAATGTCTTGAGGACTGGTCCATCATTTTAAGACTCTACAGGTTGATGTTTTGGCCAACCTAGCAGAGAAGATTATATAAGTTGTTAAAAGTTATATTGGAAAAAAACATATACTCACAGAAATTTGCCTGGAGATAAGGACCTTTATATGGCGCACAAATTCACCGGAAGCTTGTCTTCTCCCATCATTTCTGCAACATAATCCTTAAATTTTTAAGGCTGAATCTTTTATTTGACGGTTTTCCCACAGTGAGATTACCTATCTCGTACGTTTGAAGCGATAATGTTAAGGTCAAGTTCATAATTTTAGAACGATTCAAGGATAATTATTCATTATTTTAGTTTCTTTTAAAAAGTCAGAAATAAGTTTTGCAATGCGCGATTCAAATTTCATCAAATTTTGATGAGGATACCAAACATAGAGTTTGGAAAACCAAAAAAATCAAAAACAAAATTGAATTGCAAATTAGTTGTTTTCTAGTGTTTGTAAAGGACCCTCCATTTAAGAGATATAAATTGTAACATAAATAATTTAGATCTCCAATCTTTGCAGTATGTCACATAGATTGAATTTCTTCCCTCTATCAAGATCCCTTTCTGCTAAATTCATTTATTATTTTCTTTTTCTTCTTATATTTACTGGCTTTTATTTTTTACAACTTAGGGTGTTCTCGAAAGGCATAAAGTATTTTATTGTAAGTATATTTACACTAATTGTTTTTATGAGCAAGGTATAAAGTATTATATATTTATAACATCGTTTATATATTTATTCTACACATATATTTGATTATATCGTGTATAAATTTATGGGGCAAGGACACAAATGGCCATTTGGTGGAATATAATGCCAACTGAATGGCCTAAGTATTTCATTTGCCAATTTGCAGTCTTTGTTGACTTAAATTTCAGTTGACATTCACTGATTTTCGCCGAGCATCTTATTTTTTTAAAAAAATAAAAATTACTCTTTCCCTCTTCTTCTTTTTTTTTTTTTAAATTTCTATTGAAACTTTTTAAAAAAAATTAAAAAAATCGCTGCTATTTTCTTCACTGTGTTTTTTTTGCTCTTTTTTTCTTTTTTTTCATTTTTTGTTAAAAACCGTTTTGGCTCTTTTTTTTTTTTTTTTAAATAATCAAATACAATTTTGCAATATTGCAATTGCTACTTTTTTTTTAAAACCAATCAAAGATCGTATTTTTTCAAATAGAATCACAAATGAATGGGTCAGTGCATATTTGATTTGATGGTAGATACATTCAAGAAAATACTATTAGACAAGAACTGAAATGAATTAAATCCTGGTAACACTTGGTAAATACTGCTATATCAGTAGTGTACCTCAACATAGTCTTCCCCCATAATTTCAGCAACATATTCCTTAATCATGAGTGTCTAGTCTTTAAGCTGAGGACCTCTCCAGACTGAGATAAACTCTAATGAAACAATATCCCGAAAGCAGACTGGGATCTCTATAAGCTCAGTACAACCTAGTATTTGTAATTCCTCGAGCACAGGAAATTATTCATCTGCAATAACCTGTCATTCAGAAAATGACACACCAACCAATTTTAGAGATTTGAGATTCTCAAAGGTGACTTCTTTCATGTTCCATTCTTTGGCCCCCGGGATGCTTGCATTTAATAGTGTTAGATTTTGAAGGTTGGATAGTGACCTCCCAATTCTTGAAAGTGAATCTGATGTCAGATTGAACCCATCCAATTTCAGTGCTTTCAAGTTCGAAGGGAAGTAATCATCTACCTCAAGCTTGTCTTCTCCCATAATTTCTGCAACATATTCCTTAATGTTGAGGGCCAATTCTTCAAGCTGAGGGCTTCTCCATACTGAGATTAACTTTAATGAAGCAATTTCCCCAAAACTGTCTGGGATCTCCTTAAGCTCATGACACATTTCTATTTTTAATCTCTCGACCACGAAAGGATTCATCTGCAGTAGCCTTCCATTCAGAAAAAGACACATCATACAATGCCATCAATTTGAGATTCTCGAAGGTGACTTCTTCCATGTTCCATTCTTTTCCCCCCTGGGTGCTTGAGATTTTGAGTTCCAGCTTTTGAAGGTTGGGTAGTGATCTCCCAATTCTTGACAGTGATCTCAGATTGAACCCATCCAATTTTAGTTCTTTCAAGTTTGAAGGGAAGTGAAAATCAAATTGACATACATATCTATACACACCGCATTGATATTTTGCATAAACTTTTTCAAGTTTATTAAGGACATCCAATCTTGGAAAATAAATCTGCTCTGTTGCTGACCAATCCATGCAGAATTCAAGGGTTCGAAGATTAGGAAACCTTTTGAAAATATCCTTTGAGTCTACCGAATAGGAAACATTGAGAAGCTTTAGCATTGTCAGATTCTCTCAACTTTGTTGGTTTGTCAATATCTGAATCAAAGATAGAATAACTATCAATGGACATATGTCATAGCTTTGCAAGACTATAGATACAAGGTGATAATACCAAGTTTGATGCCCCGTTACTCACCTTCAGAATTTCTAGATTCCAGAGGTTTGAAAATGACGGAGGGAGAACTTCTTTCGTCTGAATGATTAAGCACCTCAAATGAACAAGCATGCCTAGTTCATTCAGCAAAGAATCTCTCAAATATACATCCGTCAGGCCCAAAATTTTTAGAAGCCTTAGGTGTCTTAAGTGATAGTTGTAAGGAAAAACTTCACAGGAAGATACAACTATATTCAAAGAGAGAGGGTGTTTAGCAGAAGGATTTTTCTTTTCTGGATTGAACAGGAAAAGAATTTTGCTTGAATGAAGATGTTCATCATAATGAATGCTCATTCCACGTAGCACCAGATCTGAAGAAGAAGAAGGAGAAGAGAAGGAGGAGGAAGACAAAGCACTTGAACTCATGAAGTCAAACAACTTTTCCTTTCTAGCTTTTATCGAACAAAAATCATGCACAAGATATTGAATTTGGCATCTCAGTTCTCTACCACCTCTCCCTCTGGAAACTATTACCAAGCTACTAGAAATTAACTCATCCACATAAACCTCCATCACTTCTTCCATATTCTTCAAATCAATTGGTTCCACAAGTCCTTCAGCTCTCCATAAATCTTTCAACTCAAAGAGCTCAATAACTTTGTCCTTTAGATAACTTGCAAGGTACAAAAAGCACGACTTTAGGTAATCTGACAAATGGTCATAGCTTAATTGTATAACCTTCAACACTTCCTCTTCATTCTTAAAAATAAAGGAACTCAAACTATTTAGAACTTCAAGCTGCGAAGCCTTTTTGTTTTTCTTCTTTGCAATGACTCCGCCGATCAAATCAAGTACCAAAGGAAGCCCATCACACTTTTGGACTATTTTTTCTCCAACATCTTTTAGTTCATCAGGGCAACGTTTTTCTCCGAACACCCTTTTCTTTAATAACTCCCAACTTTCTTCAGTTCTAGCAATTGAAGATCAAGAGAATCACTATGGCATTTTCCATGCAAAGCCAATTCCTTTTTCCAACTTGTTAAAATAACACTACTTCTTTTCTTACATTCAGGAAAAAGGGTATTATTAGCTCATCCCATGTTGCAGTATCCCACATGTCATCCAAGACACCTCTTTCCAAACAATCATTTCCGTAGCTTATCAGCAACGTCATCATTATATATGGCATCCTCATTGAATCCTTCTTTCAAACCAGTAACTTGATGGTAAATTTTCTGCAACAACTTTTTCACATTACGCTCCTGGTCGACTGTGCACCAAGCTCGAACGTCAAAATGACTAATAACAGACTTATCATTATATACTTTGTAAGCAAAGTAGTTTTTCCAAACCCTGGCATGCCGACTATGGAAATGTCATCTATCTCTGTTGGTCCGCTAGTGAGCTTCCTAATTATCCACTTTGCCTCCTCCTCAAAACCTACAATTATTTTACCATTTATTGATGACCTGCTTTCAACTGGCTTGTTAGGAGAGTTTTCAATAATGATACTTGTGTTCTTGGACATCTTCTCTTGTACCTCTTTTTTGATCTTCTCTATGGTATACGGAAGTAAGAAGATAAGCTGCAAGAGACCATGATCTCCCTAACAATAATCGAGTTAATAGCATGTTCCACTGCATATGCCACATCTAGAACTCGAGCCCAGAGATCTCTATTCAATTCTTTCTCAACTTTCCCGAAGAGCGAACTAATGAGTTCTAGGTCTTCTTTCACCCAACTAATTTCTTCTTTTATCAAAGCAACTTAATAAGCATTGAAATTGAGCATGTCATTTAAGTGCCTAATTAGAAGAGTCATAAAGAGTGATTGATAAATCCCAAATTGGAGTCAACACTTTAAGGCATATAATTCGAGGCTATCACATGGAGATCCAAGCCATGATTGACTTAGGGACACAAGAACGTGCTTGGAGGACCCCTTTTGAGCATTCACTAGAGCAATTCCATGTATGGTTGATAGCTTGGAGCTTGGGACACATTTGGAAGGATCCAAGAGGCTACTTCCAAGGGGTGATGGGTCAATTGAAGACCCACCAAATGAGGGCCTTAAAGACCACCCACTGGTTAGTGGTGATGGAGAGGTTGACAATCCGTCAAGGGCTTGATGTCCCGCCAAGGAAGCCGTCAAGGGGGCACCAAGAACACCCCCCACTGCCTAGTAATGACAGGAAGGGTGGTGGTCCATCACCTTTGTGACTGGCCGTCAATTTTGCCATTGGGAAAGGGCAGTGGGACTTTTGTGGGCTTCTCTTCTTTTGTGTTAAGCTCACTTTTGGGCCCAATGTAATAGCTTAACCCTAGACTATAAATAGATTATCTTAGGTCATTATTGAAGGTTAGCTTTTTGATATTGATTGAGAATTAAAAATCTTGAGCGAGTGTTTGAGAGCTTGGAATGGCTCTTGTTGAACTTTGTTTAGAAACGATGGTTGTAAGGGCGTTTCGATTTCCTTTTGGTCAACGTAAGAGATTAGGTGCTTGTTGATAATCAAATTAGGGGTTTTTGAGTTTAATATACTCTTTAGTTCCTTTTTCTTCTATCTTCTTTGTGTCAAACTATCTATCCTCTTTATCTATCCTTTGTTTCTTTTTTTTTCATAGTCAAATCCTCATTTCCATATTTGGGTTTGTATCATTTGGTATAAGAACCGAGCTTAGGATCTTTCCCACGATTCTAGTTTTGGGTTTGTTATCTCGAAAATGACAATAAAATAGTCATTCACATTTTTGGGTGTTTTTGAATTTTTAAGTTTTTTGATTTTTGAGTCCTCTTGAGTTTCTAGTGCTAGAATCTTGTTCTCTAGTACTGTTTGAGTCTTTATCTAAAATTTGAGCTTATTTTGACAAGATTTGAGTGTTCCACCATTATTGAAGTTTGAGTTTGAAGAAATTTGAGGTGGGTTCTCAAATATGAAATTTGTGGTTGAGTTTTTGAGCTTAAAATTGCTTGGGTTGTGTTCGGGAGCTTGAAGTGAGCTTGGGTTTAGAATTTTGTCGAATTTCGAGTTTGTTTACTTATGGGTCAATTTTGAATGTTCTTGTGTTCTTCATATTCTTCATGTCTTGTTGAAGAAGAACATTCAAAAAGGGTGTGTTTGATCCAAAAGGAGTGAAAGAAACAGGGGTTGTACTTGTTTATGCCAAGGAATATTTCAAAATTCCAAGAGAAGGAAGGATAAGATTAGTACAAAAGGGGAATATTCCAAAAGAGGAAAGGACAAAAATAGAAGGGACCACAAGGAATTCAAGGCTGCCAAGAGCTTGAAGGATCCATTGAAGAACACAAAGTCCTTCAAAGTACTTCATCAAATACCTTAAAAGAAGGATTGTGTGTTGGTTTTTAGCTTAACGGGAAGATTGGCGATCCTCCACCCCATTGACGATCCTCCACACCCTCTGTCGCATAAGAACACACCTTGAACGACCTTCTAGATTATTGTGACGGACTTTTCGACGGCCCACCACCAAGTTGATGGCCCTCCACACAAACCTTCACAAGGTGAAACTTGAAATCACACACTGGTTTTTGGTGACGGCTTCCATTGACAGTCTACCAAAGAGGTGACAGACCACCAACTAAGTTGTCCCCAAGGCCAAGCTCAAGACGTAATCTGCCTAAGCCATGAATGCCAGGCTGATGGACCACTAAGAGGCTGACTGTCCGCCATCAACGTTGTCAACCAAAGGCCTTGAACTCCCTTCACTAATTAAGGACTGACGGCAAGGCTGACTGGCTGCCACCCATATGACGGACCACCAAGAATGCTGTCAAGATTGAGGTCAAAAAGCAGTAAGTTCAATTTGGATTTCAAATTTCATTTCTTGATTCTTAATATTTTTTTCTTTGATTTCTAAGCTAATTAACAACTAGTAATCACTCTACTTAGTTGTGATTAGTTCTTGAGTCCTTTTTCTTCTGCGTCCTATTTCTTTTGTGCTTTTCTAGTTTCATCTCGTTGTAAATTCTTGATTCAAGTTTGTAAATATTTTGTTTGAGTTTTTCAAAACAAGAATCCATTCCGACCCAGAGTAGCAATCGACACCTTGTGTACCACCGGAGTATAAACAATCTTCAACCTTATCCAATCCAATTTTGAGGCATACAAAGGTGAGAATCTTACGAGTGTTGGTGAGGAGCTTTTAGTACTAACCTTGTTTGCTTATTTTGTAGGTACTATAAGGAATTATATTGTCGGTAGCCTCAGATACATATGACTACGGCATAGGAGACTATGATTGTAGTAATGAAGGCTATGGATATGATGAAGATGGTGATTATAGTAATTATGGAGCCTATGAATATAGCCATGATCAAGAGCCGTGTGGGAATGAGAGCTACTATTTCAGAGAAGAATATGAGGTGAATGGTGAGTCTAGTTCTTATGGTGAATATGGAGAGGAAGAAGAGACTTGTGAGGATTCTTATGATGATCATGAAGCATTTGAGGAGTCTTCTACTTCCCACTTTGATCATAAAGGAGATATGAGGTATAGTTCATTCTTCTATGAACCTTATAAGAGTTATGGTGGGAATGTACATGAGGATTGCGAAGATTCGTACTCCTTTTCTTGTGGTACTTTTTATTGTAGTCGAATCGGTGTGAGTGGCTATACTACTTATAGTAAAAGTTGTCCAATGAGAAGAAACGAGTGTGCATCTCCAATGTCAAGGAATACTACATCTTAACCTTTTTGTTCTAGTGCTCAAACATTGAGAAGTAGGAACCAAGTTGGATGTGAAGGGTATAGTATGAGGCGTAATTCCCCTAGAGCATATCTTCCTATCTTCAAAGGAGAACATGATCCTGAGGCTTATCTTGATTGGGAATGGACATGTGAAAGATTTTTCAGGGACTATGATATGAGCGAAGTCGAACAAGCCACATATACCCTTAAGCACCTTCACAATCAAGCATTGAGATGGTGGGAACTTGCAAAAGGGACCACTCAAATATGGAGTTCCTTAAAAGGGTTCATGAAGTCCATCTATGTGCCGGAAGGATACATGAAGCTTTATAATATGGATTCGAGAAGACAAGTTGGCACTAGGATGCATTCTTGTTCTCGATGATTGGTGCTACGGAAACTATATCACTCTCTCTATAGTCGACTATTTGAGGATGCCTCAAATGTCAAAAAAATGTCCATATTTCTTGGAAGGCCATAGAGTTGCGGATAGTGTGAAAGTTTTCTTCACCTGAAATGGGTACAATGAGGAGTTTTGGTGTGATGTATTCCCTTTGGACTTTGGACATTTATGTTTGGGTGCCAATTAGTTTAAAAGGCATAGAGTTCCAAATGAGGAAAATTGGCCCAAGATCATAGTGGACCAATGGGGAAATCATCTCTTTCCACCTACCCTTCCTAAGCCTCAAGGAAATGTTACCACTTACTCCAAGTCCCTTAATAATGAAAGACAAAAGATTGAGAGGAGTAAGGGAGTGGAAAGTGGTATCCCAAAAGTGGAAAAAGGAGAGGTTGTGAGGGGGTTACCACGAATCCAATATAACTTTGTCTATCCTTCTGTTAGTAAGGACACTTGTGCAGGTACTAATATTGCAAATGCAGAAGAAATACAAGCTACGAACATAGGGTCTAATCAAAAGGATTGGGAGATTAATTTGGACCTATGCCTCAAACCAAACAAAGAGGATTCCTACACTTTGAAAGGAACCTTGCACAAACGTAAAGAAGAATCTTCTCATGAGCTTCGAGGTAACATACAAAGGTAAAGAAGAATCTTCTCATGAGCTTCGAGGTAACATAACTAACTCTTGTATTTTAGTAAATGTGAGTGACCATTGTGTGGCTAGTAGCCAATTGAGTGTGAGTGATAGATTATCTACATGTGAGCCTAATAATTCTTTACTTTGTGATGATAATGTACAAGTTGAGAGTGTGGATACACTACTTGATCCTATTGATGATCGAATTAACTCTTCTTGTAAGATCAATTTGACTCCACCTAGTGTTGAAGCCTTGGTGTTGAGTGATAGTACATTATCTTGTGAAAATAGTATTGATCAACTTGTGTGTGAATTTAGCCCACTACTTAAGGATGTTTGTGATGTGATTAGTGAACCTCAAGTTAGTGATGATGTTGATAATGTTGATCATTTGAATAGGAGTGACCCCTTGAGCATGCTTTTAAATAAAAATTCTATTACTTTCTTGGCTCATAGAGATGATCATGTGTTTGAAATTTCTTTGAAATTCGATAATTATCTTTTTAAGAGTGAACTTACATGTTCCATTTCTCCTTCTTGGATTGATCCTTCTCTCTTTAAGTATAATTTCTTGTTTGAAGATGATGAAATCACTTCTATTGAGTTACCTAGTGGTGTGGATCATGTTAATGACGTAGATCTTCTTGAGGGTTATACTCTATATAACAACCCACTATGGTGTGACAATAATCCTCCTAAAGATGGAAATCTCTTCTTGGAAGATAAGAGTACTCTTATGGGGAAGGATTGTGAAAAAATGGAAGGTGGTCTTTGTGTCCCGATTATTTCTTCTTCTTTGAGTGTTCCAATTCTTGAGCATACCCTTGATAATGTTCATAGGCATAATAGTGATCATGTTCTTGAGGACACCTTATAGGAAATCAATTTGCATGACACCTTTCCTTACTCTCTATTTGCTCATGATATTGCCCTTGTTTGTGTGGAGAGTATAACTTTTTGTGTTGGTGATACCTTTGAGGGTAAAAGAGTGTTTCTTAGACCTATGTCTATGCCACCCTATCCATTTGACCTCGGTGACCAATTGAAATGTGGTGGTTGTAAAACAACCCACTTAGTGCTTGGTCAACACGACAAGCAAAGTTTGAATGGGGTTGTTGGAATCCTTCCCTATGATGGGAAGTCTTTCTTGAGTATTTACAAGCCACTTGATAGACCCAATTTATGCATGGGAGACATTTCCAACAACGAAGAGTGTTCTTTAAAGAAGGGGAGTAATGAAATGGTTCAAGAGAATTCACCATTGTGCGTTCCCATTCTTGACCAATGTTTCATGACTTGTAGGTCAAAGAGTGAGTCTTCTCTTGAAAGCACTTTGGAAGAATTCCACTTATGCGATACCTTTCTTTATCACTTGTTTGCAATTAATGACCCCTTTCTCAAAGGTGGTATCATTCTTGAGAACCCTAGGGCAAATGTATCATTGCCTCTTTTGGGTATTGCTTATATACTTGCATCCTTATTTGACACTCTTGTGCTTAAGTTGTGTGGAACACAACTTGTGGATGCTAAGTTGAGTACTTTCTTGTGGAAAAGTCCATAGTTTTTAAGAACTTCTTGTCACCCTCATAGGGTTGGACAATTAGAAGTGATAAGTGGGACTCTTGGAAATTGTTTGAAGAAGAGAGGTTCTATGTGTTTGAAATGTTTCTTTCTCTCTTTGTGTGTTCCTACTCATGAGAACACCTTGGATGAGATTAGTGTTCTTAGCTGAACCTTTCTTTGTTATCTTTTTGCATATGATGTTATTCATAACTATGTTGAATTAACATCTTATGTGGGCATGAATTGCTTATAAAGGAAAAGTATCATGTGCCTAAATGAATTGAATCCATCCTTGAGTGCATTAGTTGCTAAATCTATTGAGTCATGTGGCATTCTTGTAGATAATAGCACCTTGGGTAAGATTTATATGTTAGATTCCTTTCTATATTACCTCTTTGCCTATGATGATGTCCATGCTAGTTGTGGAATTGATATATTTGAAGGTAGGATTTCCTTTGGTTGGTCCACTTGTTTGAGTAATGATGCATTATGGGTCTTTCACATTATGGACCCCAAGAAACTCTTTTGGACTTTTGAACCATTGGTGATAATGGAACTATTGTGTCTCATGGCTCCTAAAATGAATTTGGCCTTACCTCTTGAGTTTAATGATGCCATTATGACCTTTATAGTTTCCTTATCTTTTGTTTCCTCTCATAGCCGGCTTCCTTGTGACCTTTTCCATGAGTTCTTCATGTTAAACACAAAGGACCCTTGGCTATATGTTAAGTGTGTGAAACCTTGGCATGATGATAAGATTATTTTTGCTAACATTAACCCTTATGCCATGAGGATATTATGTTTGTTTGTTTTCCCTATGGTTTTGCGAGGTTTTAATTCGAGGACGAATCCTTTTCAAGAAGGGGAGAATGATACCTCCCAAATTGGCGTCAAAACTTTAAGGCATATAATTCGAGGCCATCACATGGAGATCCAAGCCATGATCGACTTAGGGACACAAGAACGTGCTTGGAGGGACCTCTTTGAGCATACACTAGAGCAATTCCATGTTTAGTTGATAGCTTGGACCTTGGGACGCGTTTGGAAGGACCCAAGAGGCTACTTCCAAGGGGTGATGGGTAAATTGAAGACCTAAAAAATGAGGGCCTTGAAGACCACCCACTGGTTAGTGATGATGGAGAGGTTGACAGTCCGTCAAGGGGGCACCAAAAACACCCCCACACTACCTGGCAATGACAGGAAGGGTGGTCGTCCGTCACCTTTATGATTGGCCATTAATTTTGCTGTTGGGACAAGGCAGTCCCACTTTTGTGGGCTTCTCTTCTTTTGTATTAAAGTCACTTTTGGGCCCAATGTAATAGCTTAACGCTAGACTATAAATAGATTAGCTTAGGTCATTATTGGAGGTTAGCTTTTTGATATTGATTGAGAATGAATATTCTTGAGATAATGTTTGAAAGCTTAGAATGGCTCTTGTTGAACTTTGTTTAGAAACGGTGGTTGTAAGGTGTTTCGATTCCCTTGCGGTCAACGCAAGAGATCAGGTGCTTGTTGATAATCGAATTAGGGGTTTTTGAGTTTAATATACTCTTCAGTTCCTTGTTCTTCTATCTTCTTTGTGTCAATCTATCTATTCTCTTTATCTATCCTTTGTTTCTTTATTTTCATAGTCAAATCCTCATTTCTGTATTTGGGATTGTATTAGCGGTTCATCACTCATGGGGAAGCAGTTCTGAGATGTGTTTGCATGGGCTTTCAAGAAAACATTCTTGAGATCTTCATTCAGGATTTCAATATTTTCCAGCAAGTTTAGACTTGTACCGCTTGTTTTATTCATATTCTCTTCATTCCATGAGTTCTCTTCTAAGTTGCGAAAAAGAACGAATACCTCCATGGTAAGTGCTTCAACACGTGCCAAGATAACAAACAATTTGTCATGACGGATTAAGTCCTTAGGAAAATTAGTAAGAATAATCAATAGGAACTCTATCACGGCATGAATGTTGAACGCTGAAGTGCTTGGAATAAGAGCACTAACCATGTGTTGTTGTAGATGAATCAACGATTCTCTAAGAATGTCTGGAGAGGCTTTAGTAGCTGCTTAATGAATCCTCCAACTTCTACCGACTTTGAAGCTTTCAAATTTGTCAAACATATGTGCATAACCTCCAGTTCAACAGGAATAACCTCCATAAGTACATTAGCTAGCTTGGAATTAACTTGAGAGACATCTGATTTGTCTAATACACAAAGTCGATAATCCAAAAGTGTAAAACAGAAGTTTACTACTCTCTGAGCCATAAGTTGAAGCTGAGGTAAGACATATTCAACTGTCTCATACTCAACACAACCATTTACTTTCAACCGATGGAAATCTCTTAAATTGCAAAATACATTCCAAAGAAGCTCATATTGAGTTATTGACTGGAAAATCAACTCAGAACAACACTTTGGTATATATTGAAGACACATGAAGATGGCATCCAAAAGTTCAACCAAATGATTCTCGGTCATGGTTACACGACTTGATTCAGTATAGTTATGTGAGCTAATATAACTTTTGATATTTTCCAGGAGGCGAAGAACGTCATGATTCTTTAATTTAATCAGCATGTGTTCTCCAATGTGATGAAAAAGTGACTGAACCATATCATGAATCTCATTTGATATGCAAGACATGATTTCATCATTACAACCTTCCGAAAAGAAATAGTAATATTGATGAAAAAATGTGGACACAAATGTCAGCTTCAATGTCAGCTCTTCAATTTGATACATCTTAAGAACTGAAATTTGTACACGTCCATTAGTTAACCTCTTTATGAAATCTAGAAGATTGACAATGTCCTCGCGTAGTACAATGGATGACACCTGCCAAAAAGACCAAATTTGTTTCAGATTGTCCATGATAAAATTTTCCTCTAAATTACAACAGGCAGCTAGCGCAAGTGCCGAAATAGCCTAACAGATATGCTAAATGTTTTTCCTGCAACAGCTTAAATCATAAAGCAAGCATGTCAATAAGGATTTTTTACTGATCTGACCATCCACAAGATATTTCAAAACAATTTCCAGCTCAAGCTCAAAAAGCAAGCATGTCAATAAAGAGTCCATCCACATATATACTAGTTACTTACTCACAGAGATGCTTTAATTAACCGGAACAGATGCTTTAATACAAAATCAAAGAAAAACAAATATATTCCGGAGATAGTCATTTGATTTTCAATACTGTTAGAGTTGGTTAGAGTCCCACACTGGTTAGAAAATGATCTAGTGATTTTCTTATATAGATTTGGGTAATCCTCCTTCTTGAGCTAGTTTTTGGGGTTGAGTGATGCTCAATTGCCAAATCATTATAAGCACTATTTTTCACATCAAAACACAACCATAAAAATGATATGTTACCGAATTTGAATCCCTGCCCCTTAAAACAACTTAACCTGATGAAAAAACTACATTTTTCTTATATAGAAACTACATGATTTTTTTTTTTTTCAAGATGTTAACATGTTTAAGTCGACTAAACTCCATAAAGAAATGAGCAAACTTACAAGACTAAATTAATTATGTGAAAATGAAAAAAAAAATATAAATAAATGTTGTATGACATATACCAATGAACTGTTTGCTTTCCAGTCCTCCCTTTCTCCTTCATTTTCTTTTCCTCTTTCCATGTATGCAGTTTTCACTAGTCAAGACAAACTAGTTTTTTCCTTTCACGTTCTCAAGATCTGATCATGTATAAAAAAGTACATAGACCTTCATCAGAAGCATAAAGCATAAAGCAGGAAACAATTTACTGCAGATATAGCCAGACATCTACTACTACAACAACAACAACAACATATCCAGTGTAATTCCACAAGTGGGATCTAGGGGTGGGTGGGGGGTTGGGTGGGTGGGGGGGGGGAATGTATATGGACCTTACCCCTACCTCATGGAGGTAGACAAGTTGTTTTTGAAAGATCCTCGGCTCAAGTAAAACAGTTCAAAGCAGATTTAAAAGGAGAAAATAGACGTAATTAAGACATCTCAAATGATAGGGGAAGCATTCTAAAGCATTTAAAGAATAGTAATATAGCCAGACAATCCAAAAAAAAATTGGATTGACCATAGTACTCCCAAAATAATATCTAGGTGCAGAGTGGATGGGCTATAAACAAGGCAAATCTAAGATTTGAAGTTTAATAAATGTGTTCAAGGGGAATCAAACCCTCATCCAAGATGCCAACAAAGCTTGAACATGTGCCATTTCTACTACTGGACCAAGAGCCTACTTTGTTAGTGGTGGGCTCTCAACAAATATTTTTTTATATATTTAACAGAATTTTCAATATAAATACAGGGTCAGGATAAAAGTTATTGATTTAGGGGAACCGGCACCTGATTGCCTAGATCCTCCCCTGGCTACAAAACGACAGAAATAACAGTACCGTTCTTCATGTTAGATGTTGCATTTGTTACTACATTCAGACCTCTCTATGCCAATCATCTTTTGTAACAACATTTCACTATGACGGCCAAATTTTTTTTAGAATCAGTTTGTCATATTATGTAACTCCTATTATATATTCTCTATTACATAATTTCTCTGTAGCAACCCAAAATTATTCAGACAAACGACATGGTTATAAAGAGATTTGATTGTACTACTAATTTGTTTATGCATCTATTTAAAGCCTAATAATTAAAATTTAAGAGACAAAGTTTCAAGAATTAACTTCAAAAAAAGAGAGGTTGAAGAATATAAAATCATATCTCTAAAACTTCAGCCAAGATTAATCTGTGTGAAATAGTAAACGACGGGATTGAGAGAGAAGTTGAAGTAAATGACTAAATAGGAACTTCATCAATAGAAAGAAGAATCAAACACAAATTCACAATATTCCATCACAATAAAGTTGTTGAGATGAGCCCACTAAGGTGGATTAATTACTTTGGTTTGCTTTTTTGATAAATTGATTTAGTGTACCTACTTTAGAATGTAATGTCCCACTCATAGTGCAGGACACAGGGACTACTTTAATCTTCATATGATTTGATGTTTAAAATTACAAATCGCATTAGGAAAAGTGTTAGCATGATGGATGGCTCAAAGATCATGAGTTAATAGTGAATATTGTATATATTAATGTAATTATATATTGTTGTATATGTGTAATTATAGATATCTGATGTGTTAGAAAATTGTATGAACAACAGAAAAATTATGGCTTCGAGACGTGAAAGATCACTATCTTTCAAGAGTTATTCCCCGTATATTCTTTCGGGATTACAAGCAATTCTCTATCAGGATACAACAAAGCCCGAAAATATATTTGCAAATTGAATACGCCACTTATGGAATTCCCTCGTATTTATAGAATCTGAAAAGGAGTCGCTCCTTCTAGAACAGACGCAGCTTTTCACAAATAGTCGTTTCTTTTACAAACAGACACAATTGTTCTATTAATTAAAATAAATACGAAAATAAAATCTTGAATTAAAGATCTGACCCAGTCCGCACCCAAGTTCCAAGTCCAAGTCATTTAGATATATATATATAATTGAAAATACAAGTAAACTTACTCAATCATTTAGACTACATGGGCTTGGCCTTAAAAGGCATTAAATAATTGCATAAGCCACCGATATGGGATTCCACATATTACAACTATACAATAATCCCCCACTAGTTTGTAATATGTCTCATAATATCACGCATATTGAAAAGTATCTTAGCTAGATTTGAACTTCCCATTAGTGTTAATACCTTAAAGTTTGACGATGTTATTTGTATACTAAGATTTGAACCACAACTCCTTTTGTCAAACCGAAAGTATCACACACATAACATTATTAAGTAGCGAAGCAATTCAATGTTATTCTTTAGCACGCTTACAACCGTGTGCTCATCCAAATTCATGAATATTTACAAGATCAACTCTTTAAATCTTGTTTGAAGCGGCACCACCTTAATATTGACATAGGTGGAAATAGACTTTATGTCCCTGTTACTCCAGACATTTGCTATTTTCATTAAGTATTAATTCACCCTGTTTCTTGTAATAGTATGCACTTTGAAGTTTGTTATCATGCCCCTATTATTACAGGCATTGAACAACTTCTAAACTCTTCAAATAACAACAAACAGTACACTCGAATCAAGGATCTAACCAAGGAGATTTGTGCTTAAACAACACAAACAACTTGTTATTACCCATTTAACTTATATTGCTAGAGTGTATACTGACTCAGAGTTGCGTTCCTATTATTTGTGATTAATTTAAGAGTTTTAGACCATTCCTTCACTAGTTTATTGTACTGCATCTCTATTTAATGCTTTTGTAAGTGGATCAGCCAAATTCTTATTTGATCTCACATACACTATATTTATAGTTCCTTTAGTAACTAACTCTCTTATATAAGCATGCGTTAAGCTTATATGTCTTGATTTCCCAATATACATTTTATTGTGAGCTACGCACATAGTAGTCTCACTATCACAAAATATGGAAATGGCTGGCATAGGTTGTGGCCACAACTTTATATCCAGTAACATGTTTCTTAGCTATTCTTCTTCCTTTCCAGCAACTGCTAATGCAATGAATTCTGATTACATTGTGGAATGGGAAATACAAGTTTGTTTCTTGGATGCCTAACTAGTGGTGCCACTCCCAAAGTGAATATCCAACCTGAAGTGGCCTTATGTTTATTTATACTTGTTATCCAACTCGTATCATAATATCCTTCCAATACGGTCGGAAAACCATTATAACAAATGCCCAAATGTTTTGTTTTCTTTAAATACCCAAGTACTCTAGTTATAGCTTTCCAATCAAAGTTACTTTGACTACTTGTAAACCTTGAAAGTTTGCCGACGGCAAATGCTATATCAGTCCTAGTGCATTGCATTGCATACATCAAACTGCCAATTGCACTTGCATACTCTAATTTAACCACTGTTCTTCCAGTATTTTCAATAAGCTTTATACTTGAATCATATGGATTTTTATACTCCTCTATGCCCAAATGAGTGAACTTGTTAAGTATCTTATCAACATAGTGGGCTCTTGATAAAGTCACTCTCTTATTATTTCTTTTGACTTTGATACCTAAGCTAGTATCTACTTCATTCAAATCTTTCACTTTAAAGACTTAAGTTAGATACTTCTTAATTTCAGAAATTCCAAGCATGTTCGTACCAAAAATCAGCATGACATCAACATAAAGGCAAATGACAACTCCATAATCTTTAGTAAATTTGGAGTAAATACACTTACCAGCAAAATTATGGGAGAACCCATTTGATAATATCATGCTATCAAACTTTTGATGCCATTGTTTTGGTGCTTCTTTCAAAACATAGAGAGACTTTATTAACCTACAAACTTTGTGTACATTACTAGGAAGAACAAATCCTTCAGGCTATTTCATATAAATTTCTTCAGTTAAATTTTCATTTAGAAAAGCAGTTTTAACGTCCATTTGAAGTACATACAGATCATATATAGATGCTAAAGACAAAATTACTCTAATGGATGTTTCTTTTTGCAACCGCAACATATGTATCAAAGAAGTCAATATCTTCATTTTGAGTGAAACCTTTTGCAATTAATCTTGCTTTAAAGGTTTGTATAGAACTGTCTGTATTATATTTTCTCTTAAATACCCACTTACTACCTATAGGTTTAGATCCACGAGGCAATTCAACTAAAATCCAAGTATTATTGGACATCAATGAATCCATTTCATCATCAATCACCTCTTTCCAAAAGGCAACATCTCTTAAAGGCGTGGCTTCTTTGAATGTTCTAGGATCTTCTTCTATACTAAACAAAATAGGAATTTGATTGCAAACATTAGCTCTATCACCCGCAACTAGAAATATAAAATCAGGATCGAGAGTTTTTTCTTTTTTAACTCTTTGACTTCTTCTTGGCTCTATATCAGTATTATCACTTTTCCTTTTATTAGAAATTATCGGAATGTGACATCTTTTGTTCATCAGGATTACTCTAATTTGCTTCAGTCAAATTCTCATCAACAATATCATTTAGGAATTTATTTTCTAAAAATTCAACATGAATAGATTCTACAAAAACATTATATTCTAGATCAAGAAGTCTATATGCTTTCGAATTTTGTGCATATCCTACAAATATACTTTTTATTCCTCTGGGCCCTAATTTTGTCCTTTAATGATCAGGAACTCTATAAGATGGTATACACCCCCACACTTTAAAATAACCTATATTTGGTTTTCTACCATTCCAAAGTTCATAAGGAGAAAAATGCAAACTTTTTGAAGGTACTCTGTTTAATATATGACAACCAGTAAGTAAAGCTTCACCCCATAATTGTGAGGTAAATTTGCATTTAGGAACATAGAGTTAACTATCTTCTAAAGATCTATTCTTTCTTTCAGCCAATCCATTTTGTTGAGGTGTATTCAGAGCACTAGATTTATGTATTATACCTTGATCTTCACAGAATCTACTAAATTCAGTAGCAAAGTATTCTCCTCCTCTATCACTTCGAATAATTTTTATTTTCCTATTCTTTTGATTTTCTACAACTGACTTGTATTCCTTAAACTTCTGAAAAGCTTCATCTTTTGTTCTAAGGAGATAAACATGTGTAAATCTAGAGAAATCGGCTATAAAAGTAATGAAGTATCTTTTGCCTCCTATAGTTAATTCTCCATTTAATTCACATAAATTAGAATGTACTAAGTATAAATTTCTGTAAACTTTTCAACTTTACGAAATGGTTTCTTAGTCATTTTGGCCTGAATGCATATTTCACACTTTTCTCCATGTTCAGACTTGCAAGTAATATAACCATTTTTGGACATATAATTTAAAGAGCCAAAATTTAAATGTCCTAATCTAGCATACCATAAATAAGAATTCGACACAACGATATAAGCAGAAGCATAATTTATTGCATTAACACTTAATTTGAACATGTCATCACAGTGATATTCTTTTCCTTCAAACATACCACTTTTGAAGACAATTATATGTCAGACTCAATTACAATCTTGAAACCTCTCTTAGAAAGTAAACTAGCATAAACTAAGTTCTTCATTATTTCTGGAACATGAAACACGTTAAGAAGAGTCAACTTTTGTCCAGATGTGAAGTAGATTTCAACTGTTTCTTTTCCTGCAACTTCGGCAGTAACATGGTTGCCCATTAACACCTGTTCAGAATCCTTCTGAATAAGTTTTGAACATATTCTTTTCCTGAAAAACATGAATTCTTGCACCAGAATCCAACCACCAATCTTTATTTTTTGAGGTTGTAGCAGCCATATTCAACTCTTTAGCCATTTCCTTTGGCACAACAGAAATTATAGCAACCACCCCTTGTGAAGAACCTTATACAGTGTTCACCTTCTTTGAATCTTCATATTTTTCAGACTTTTTGGATTTTTCAGACTTTTCGGTGTCTCCTGAATGAAAATTTATTCTTGCTTTCTCAAATCTGCAATCTCGAATCTTATGGCATTTCTTTCCACAATGATAACATTTAATATTCTTTCTCTTTTTATCAAGAGACTTGTTGAAAACTTTCAGATTCTTATCTTCGTTTTCGGATTTATTTTGACTAGCATTATTAACTGCGAAACTAGAGGCTTGAACAAGAGCATCTCTAACACGAGTCTCACTTTCAATTTGAAGATGAGTTCGAAATTGTTCCACAGTCAATTTGTCAGTAGAATGCAGAATTTTCTTTCTATAGTTATTCCATGAAGAAGGCAGTTTTGAGAGAATTGCACTATTTAAAGTGCATTAGGAATTTTCACTTCAAGATCACTTAGTTTCGAAACTATGATCTGTAATTCATGAATCTGATCCATGATAGGCTTTGTATCAATCATCTTAAATTCAAAATATTGTAGGGATAAGAACTTCTCGTTTCTCATTTTCATATGTGGTCTGCAATGCTGTCCAAATTTTCCTTGGAGATTTCTGAGTTGAGTAGAGATCATACAAACGGTCAGTCAAAGTATTCAGAATATGACCGCGGAAAAGAAATTCATCTTCTTCTCGTTTCTTCCTCTCTGCTTTCATTTCATCAGTATCATCCGCGGTAGATTCTGGTAGTGCAGGCAGTAGCGGATCAAACACACACAATATTTTCAATGCAATGAGCAAGAAAATCATCTTGTCCTTCCAACGAGTGAAGTTCGATCCATCAAAATGATCAAGTTTGATTAGTTCTTTTGGATTCTCAACAACAGATAATAATTTCTCCATAGTAGAAATAACTCTTGAAAATTGTATGAACAATAGAAAAATTATGGCTTCGAGGAGTGAAAGATCACTATCTTTCAAGAGTTATTGTCCGTATATTCTTTAGGGATTACAATAAATTCTCTATCAGGATACAACAAAGCTTGAAAATATATTTGCAAATTAAATACGCTACTTCTAGAATTTCCTCGTATTTATAGAATCTGAAAAGGAGTCGCTCCTTTTAGAACATACACAACTTTTCACGAATAGTCGCTTCTTTTACAAACAGATGCAATTGTTATGGTAATTAAAATAAATACAAAAATAGAATCTTTAATTAAAGATCTGACCTGGCCCGCGCCCAAGTCCAAGTCATTTATATATATATATATATAATTAAATATTTAAGTAGACTTACTTAATTATTTAGACCACATGGGCTTGGCCTTAAAAGGCCTTAAATAATGGCATAAGCCACCGATGTGAGATTCCACATATTACAACTATACAATATGATGTAGTAATCAAAGAGATAGAATAGCAGATTTGGAGGGATATGATAGCGGATTTAGAGGGATAGAATAGCTGATCTTTAGTAATAGGGAGGGCGGATTTTTAGGGATGTAATCTTTGAATACTTTCTATTTAATGGCAAGACTCTCAACATTGAGAGACATTCAACACAAACTTGACATGGTATTAGAGCCTTCTCTTGACTGTCTAGTTTCATAGAGTCCATCTTGGTTCATTTCAAATTTTTTTTGGAAATTTTGGTTGTGTTGACTGTTTGTTAACATCTTGGACTTTTGATCTTGGTCATTTTGGTTTATTTTTGATTCATAGTGTTTCTATTTTTCATAGCTATTCATGAACATGGCGTCTCATCAATTCAAATCCTTCAATGTTCGCTTCACTGGAAAAAATCATTCTTACTGGGAATTTCAATTTCAATTATTTGTCACTGGAAAAGAACTATGGGGGCATATAGATGGAAGCGATCCTACTCCTACTGATCTTACAAAGTTAGGTGAATGGAAGATTAAAGATGCTCGGGTGATGACATGGCTTTTGGTGTCAATTGTCCCTCTTATTGTTCTTAATCTCAGGCCTTACAAGACAGCTAAGGCTATGTGGGATTATTTACAAAAGTTTTACAACCAAGACAATAGCGCAAGACGCTCTTAGTTAGAGTATGAAATCGCTAATTACTCTCAAGGAGATCAATCCATTCAGGATTATTTTTCTGAATTTCAGAATTTATGGGCTGAATTTACAGATATTGTTTATGCCAAAATACCTGCCGAATCTCTTTCTGTAATTCAGGAAGTTCATGACCAAAGCAAGTGAGACCAATTTTTAGTGAAGTTATGTTCCGAGTTTGAGAGTGTTCACTTTAACTTGATGAATCGTGAACCGTCTCCTTCTTTGGATGTTTGTTTTAGGGAATTACTCTTTGAAGAGCAGCGTTTTGCCACACAAAATGCTTTCAAGCAAGTAAATGATGTCGTTGTTGCATTTGCTGCCTAAGGTAAAGGAAAGGGTAGGGATATGACTAGAACTCAATGCTATTGTTGCAAAGAATATGGTCATATTGCTAGCAATTGTGGTAGAAAGTTTTGTAATTATTGTAAGCATCAAGGACACATCATCAAAGAGTGTCCCACACGCCCTCAAAACTGTAGGGCCAATGCTTTTCAAGCTGGGTTAAATGGTTTCACTACTGAGAACTCATCTTCGATACAAGTTCTTACTCCCGAAATGGTAAGACAAATGATCGTGTCAGCATTTTCAGCTTTGGGGCTACAAGGTAATGATACCACATCTAATTTTTGGCTTGTTGATTCTGTCGCTTCCAATCATATGACCAACTCAGCTAGTATGCTAAAAAATATTTGTAAGTATCATGGACCATCACAAATTCAAGTTGTCAATGGTAGTAATTTACCCTTTACCAAGGTTGGGGATATTACTAAAATTTTCAACAATGTTTTTGTATCACCAAATAGGGGTGTGCATCGGTCAGTTTGGTTCAATTTTATGTATTATCGATTCAGTTTATCGATTTTTAAATATGCTAAACTAATAACCAAACCAATAAGATATTTTTTATCAATTTTTGGTTTATCAGTTTTTTATCCTTAACGGTTTGGTTTTTGGTTTAACCAATAAGGAAATGCTCATAAAACAAATATCAATTTGGCGCAATGATTTTTAATATTGTGTAACAGTAGCAACTAACATGACATCAATAAGAATGATCACAAAATAAAAATAGTAGCAGCTAGCATGACATATGCCTTGCAGTGCCAAATTCCATAAAATAAGAAGTCCACCATCCTGGTCACAAACTATGCAGCAAGTAGATTTAACGATAAATGACAAAAATATCTTAAACGTCCTCTTCATATTATAAAATAAAGAATCACATATGCTTGCAGTGCTAAATTCCACAATGAAGTGAATAGGTTTGAAAATTAAAGAGAAATTAAGTGAAGGTAAGTAATATAAATATATAAGTAGAGGTAAAGTAGTAATTTAGTATAGTCTTATTGGGTTAACGGTTAACCCAATAACCCAATATGAAAAAACCAAAACCAAACCAATAACCCAATAATTTTTTTTATAAAACCACTAAAAAACCATTAACCCAATAACCCAATAACAATAAATCAATAATATTTTTATCAATTCGGTTTATTGATTTGTTCTATTTTTGTACACCCCTATCACCAAAGCTCTCCACTAGTCTTATTTCAGTTGGACAATTGGAAGATAACAATTGTGATGCAAATTTTTCTTGTAATGGTTGTCTTGTGCAGGATCAGGTGTCGGGGACAATAATTGCGAAGGGTCCTAACTTTGGACGACTATTTCCTATATACTTCTTCATTCCTCGTGTTCTATCTTTTGCTTGTACTTCTACACCTAGTAAGACTGAGGTATGGCATAAGAATTTAGGATATCCAAATTCTATTGTGTTGTCTCATTTATCAAATTCTGGTTTATTGGGGAATAAAAATCAATTTTCCAGTGCTTCCTTTGATTGCTCTACTTGTAAATTGGACAAAGTAAAATTCTTCCTTTTCCTAATTTTGATAGTCGTGCTACAAAGTGTTTTGATGTCATTCATAGTGATGTTTGGGGCATTTCGCCAATTGTTTCTCATGGTCATTTCAAGTATTTTGTGACATTTATAGATGATTATAGTCGGTTTACGTGGGTGTATTTTCTTCATTCCAAATCTGAGGTATTTTCCATATTCAAGACATTTTTGCCTACATTGAGACTCAATTTTCTACTTGCATCAAATTATTAAGATCTGATTCTGGTGGAGAATACATGTCTTATGAATTCAAGAATTTTTTGCTTCAAAAATGAATTGTCTCACAATGCTCTTTCCCATATACGCCACAACAAATTGGGTTGTTGAACTTAAAAATCATCTTTTTAGATGTCACTCGTACTTTATTTATTGAGTCCTCTAGTCCATCTAAATATTGGGTGGAAGCTTTGCCTATTGTTGTCTATTTAATTAATAGATTACCATCTAAAGTATTAAATCTTAATCTCCATGTTTTCGTCTTTATCAAAAAAAATCCAAGTTATGATAATTTTCATACATTTGGTTGTATTTGTTTTGTGCATCTACCTCCTTCTCAGTATAATAAACTTTTTGTTCAGTCTACTAAATGTGCTTTTATGGGTTATAGTACTTCACAGAGAGGTTTTATCTATTATGATCCATCTTCTAATAAATTTCATGTTTTTCTAGAAATGTTGTTTATTTGAGAATCAGTATTTCTTTCCTACTCATGTTGAGTCATCTCCTATTTCTCCTCTTCTTCCTACTTTTGAGGATTTGTCATCTTCTTCTAAGAGGTTCAAACCTGAATTTATGTATGAATGATGTCAACCAACTTTACCCCCTCTCGATATTGATCCATCACATGAGACTGCTCCACAACTAGAATTTGAGAATTCTCCAAGGCCTGCTCGTCGTGAGTCTACTTGGCGATCTACCAGAGTATCTCGTACTCCTAATTGGTATGGTTTTTCCTCTACTTTATCAAACATTTTTGTTCCAACTTGTTACTCACAAGCTTCCAAGCATGAATATTGACAGAAAGTAATGGAGGAAGAACTTTTGGCTCTTAAATAAAATAACTCATGGGATATTGTTTCATGTCCTTCAAATGTCTTCCCAATTGGATGTAAATGGGTTTATTTGATTAAACTTCATTTTGATAGAATCTTGATCGGTACAAAGCTAGGTTGGTTGTTCTTAGTAACAGACAGGAGTGTGATGTGAACTATGAGCAGACTTTTGTACCAGTAGCAAAAATGACTATGGTGTGAACTATTATTTCCATTACTGTTTCACAAAACTGGCTTCTTCATCAAATTAATGTCAAAAATGCTTTTCTTCATGGTGATCCCAAAGAAGATATTTATATGAAACCTCAACCTGGTTTGTTCTCAACACCTACATCAGATGTATGCAAGTTGAAGCGGTCTTTGTATGGATTAAAACAAAGCTCCCAGAGCTTGGTTTGACAAATTTCGGTCTACTTTGCTACAATTCTCTTTTGAGCAGAGCAAATATGACTCATCTTTGTTCCTTCAAAAAACATCTACAGGTTGTGTCCTTCTTTTGGTATATGTAGATGACATAATTATCACAGGAACTGATTCTTCATAAATCACTAGCCTCCAATAGTAGCTTAACGATTCTTTTCATATGAAAGATCTTGGTACTCTTACATATTTCTTGGGATTGAAGTTCATAATGATTCTTCAGGTGTGTTTCTAAACCAACACAAATATACTCAGGATCTGATTTCTTTGGCTAGTCTTCAAGTTTCCACCTCCATAGATACTCCATTAGAATTGAATCTAAAGTATCGTCATGAGGAGGGAAATCTTCTTCCTGATCCAACTGTATTTTGACAATTAGTTGGGAGCTTAAATTACCTTACTATTACCCAGCCTGACATCTCTTTTGCAGTTCACCAAGTTAGTCAATTTATGTAAGCTCCCTGCCATCTCCATTTGGTGGCTATTCGTCGTATCATTCGGTATCTCCTAGGAACATCTAATCATGGATTATTCTTTCCTAGTGGTTCTCCTATTCGTCTTAATGCTTTTAGTGATTCTGATTGGGCGGGATGTCTAGATACCCATTGTTCAGTTACTGGCTGGTGCATGTTACTTGGAGATTCCTTGATATCTTGAAGACTACCAATTTACCTTTAACCTGATAGTCAAACCAATAATTTTTTGGTTGGTGCTTACCATTGCGACGCAGTACAACTGGCCAATCCATCAGATTGATGTCAATAATGCCTTCTTACAAGGACATTTTACGGAAGAAGTTTATATGAGGCAGCCACCAGGCATTGAAGATCAAAGTCTCTGCACCCATGTCTGCAAGTTGAACAAAGTGATCTATGGCTTGAAACAAGCTCCCCGAGCTTGGTACACTGAGCTCAAAAATTATTTGTTAACAGTTGGGTTTGTCAAGTCTCAATCTGATTCGTCTTTATTTATTTTACTATTTATGTTCTTATCTATGTGGATGATATAATCATCACTGGAAATCAGATTCGTGGGGTTCGTCATATAATAGATGGTCTTTCCAATAGCTTCTCCTTGAAACCTTGGACAGCTCTATTACTTTTTGGGTGTTGAGGTTATCCCTTCTACTGATGGTCTTGTTTTGTCCCAGCACAAGTATATTATGGATCTTTTAGATGATATTGGCATGATAGGCTGCAAAGGAACACCTACTCCTATGACTTCAACTACCATTTTGACAACTTCAGTGAATAATCCTCCAACTGATGGTACTCTCTATCAGCGGGTAATTGGAAAGTTGCACTACTTATCCTTTACACGTCTTGATAGTGCCTTCACAGTTAGCAAGCTTTCTCAATTTATGCATAATCCACGTCAAATTCACTGGAAAACAGTCAAGTGATTACTTCGTTATCTTCATCACACCTGCCAATATGGAATAAGGATTGCTAAAGCTCCAGATTATCGTCTGGTTGTTTATTCTGATTTGAATTGGGCTGGTGATCCAGATGATCGAACCTTTATATCTGGCTATGTTATTTTTATGGGCAGCACACTAATTTCCTGGTCCTCAAAGAAGCAGCGCTCAGTATCTAGATCCTCTATAGAAGCTGAGTGTAGAGAAGTGGCTGCTGCTATTGTAGAAACCAACTAGCTCACAAATCTTCTCCGTGAACTTCGTTTTTCACTTAAGGGAGTTCTGCAGGTTTTTTGTGACAATATAAGCACCACTTACATTTGTTCCAATCTGGTTTTCCATAGTAGGATTTGATCCTCTACAGAAGCTGAGTATAGAGGAGTGGCTACTGCTGTTGCAGAAACCAACTGGCTCACGAATCTTTTTTGTGAACTTTATTTTTCACTTAAGGGAGTTTCACAGGTTTTCTGTGACAATATAAGCACCACTTACATTTGTTCCAATCTGATTTTCCATTGTAGGATGAAGCATGTAGCCATTGATCTCCACTTTGTCTGTGAGTAGTCCAGAACAAAGATATTGAAGTACATCACCTTCACTCAGCTGATCAAGTGGATGACATACTCACAAAACCACTTCCCAAATCCTCTTTTGTACAACATTTTTCAAAGTTGGGTGTTGTTGACACCACCAACTTGCAGGGGAGTAATAACGGATAATATCTGACTCATTCTTTTTAAATTTTAAATTTTGTAGTTCCTACCCTTTAGGACTCTATTGTAACTATTTCCATGTATTTAGGTTGTGTTTAGATAAGTCTTATCCTTTTCTTTTATCTCTTTTCTGTAGAAGTGTATTATATATACTCAGTCTACAATTAATGAAATACATCGTTCCTTTTATTATACGAACAATCTTATAATTCACAGTTTTCAACTGGCTTGTTGGGAGAGTTTGGAAAAATGATATTGGTGTCCTTGGAGATCTTCTCTTCTACCTCTTTTTTGAAAAGCTTGATCTTTTCTACGATATCAAGAAGAAAAAACATAAGATGAAAGAGACCATGATCCCTGATAATAATAGAGTTAATAGAGTGTTCAGCTGCATATGCCACATCTAGAACACGAGCCCAGAGATCTCCATACAATTTTTAATCAACATAACTGAAGAAGGATCTTATGACTTCCAGGTCTTCTTTCACCTGATCAATTTTTTCTTTTATCAAATCAACTGTATAAGCATTGGAATTGAGCAAGTCACTTAAGTTTTTGAGTAGAAAAGTCATGAAGAGCGGTCCATCACTCATGGGAAGCAAGGTTGAGATGAGTCTGCAGGGTCTTTCAAGAAAACACTCTTGAGATCTTTCCTCAGGAGTTCAATGTTTTCCAACAAGTTTAGACTTTCACCGCTTGTTTACTTCATATTCTCTTCATTCCTTGAGTTTTTCTAGGTTGCAAATGACAATGAATACCTCCTTGGTCAGCGCTCCAACACGTTCCAAGAGAACAGACAATTTGTCATGAAGAATAATGTCATTGGGCACATCACAAAGAATAATCAATAGGAACTCTATCATGACATGAATGTTTTGAGCTAAGGTGCTAGGAGTAAAAACACTAACCATGTGTTGTTGTAGATGAATCAGAGATTCTCTAAGAATGTCTGGAGAGGCTTCCAGGATCTTCTCAATGAAGCATCCAACTTCTGCCAACTTTGAAGCTTTCAAATTTGTAGAACATATGTGCATAACCTCTAGTGAAACTAGAATTATCTTCAAAAGTAGATGGACTAGCATAAAATTGACTTAAGAGAGTTCAATTTTCTGTTTCATCTATTTCATGTAATCAAGTACATCTTCATATGTTTGTTCTTCATCTGTTTCATCTTCATCAGATTCATCAAGCGTAAAAGCTAAAAGACTAAAACAGAAGTATCCTACTCTTTCAGCCATAAGTTGCAACTGAGGTAAGACATATTCAACCGCTTTATGCTCAATACAACCATTTACTTTTAGACTGATGTCGCCCAAAATATACCTCTAGAAAAGTATAATGCGGTCATTGTATTAAATATAGAACCAACTAGGTTGGGGTCGATCCCACAGGGAATAGGACGAAAGTCTGTTGAATATTAGTCTGAGTAATTGGCAAGTAAGTAAACTGGGGGGGGGGGTTTGTAAGCAAATAGTAATCGTAATAATTGTTGATTATTGGATTTGTTATCAATATGAGAAATACACTAGGAATGTGATCGCCAATGATTTCTTAACTTCACCAGTTACTTGTGCTGGCAAAACTGTCCTGATGCGTTGCATACAAAATCTAAAAAAATATGTTTATCTAAATGTCTCTCAACCTTGGTTGGAAAAATTTCACTCTTCTCCTCTCGGTCTCCTAGTGTCGCACTACTAACCCTTGTCCTGGATCTCAGATAACTATCCCATTTATGGTTCAAGTTATTAGATGAAGGTTGATTGCTTCAAATCTCTGTTGTTATTCCCTTTTTCCAATCTCTACCTCTCTCTCAAGCAAGTCTAGAATACAGACGAGTTTCTGACGTTTGTAACCACTAGAAGATCTATTATAATGAAGGTAATAACAATACATGCATTTACAACGGTTCAGAATCACTTTGCTCTTAACCAGTTCTTTAATTCCTCATGGTTCACACAACCCCAGTTGACAGATTTAGCTACTCATGGTTGCAAGAACACAAGAAGAATTCAATGAAGAAAATATAATTGCACACTCACAATAAGGAGAAAACTTTGAAATCTCAATATTAATAAAACCCTAGAATCGATGTTATTAGAAAATCAATAATATGAACTCAAAAATAATGAAAAATATCTCTCGAAACAATGTACCGACCAACTCTTGAACGTAGGACAATAAAGGGGTATTTATAGATACAAGTTGAATCCTATCCTAAACAAAGTAGGAGAACAAAGTCGGCAATTTTCCACTGTACCGTGACTTGGTGTCATGGAACCAAGTAACTTCACGTGGGTTCCTGCCGTAGAAAACAGGGTTCCTTTCACTCTTTGGGAGTTGACTCACTGTATCGATCCACGTGGCATGGGTCGACTCATGTGCCGTGAGTCCCTGATGTGGAAAGCAGGTTTCCTTCCAGTCTGCAGGAGTTGACCTATAGTGCCCACCCACGTGGCATGGGTACACTCACGTGACGTGAGTCCCTGCCGTGGGAAACTCCCCAGCTTCGACTTAGCTCTTTTCTTCCTCAAATGCTCTATTCTAATGCATGTTTTTTCCTTTTTTCTCCAGTTTGCCTCCATAACCTATTTCTCTGTAAAGTAAGATAGAAAACACATCATACTAACCAGACATACCCAAGTTATTGCATATTTTCCTTGTTTTAAGCATCGAAAGTGCCATGAGACCATGACACATCAACACCCTCAACTTAGAACGTTTGCATGTCCTCAGGCGAACAAAACTAAATAAACATGTACGATGCTTAACTAAGAGAAACCTAAGAGCCCTATGGCAGTCAACTCATTGCTTTTGGCATCAAAACTTTTCTGACCCCTCCAACTTGCAAATCAAACCATAGTATGTATACATGCAGGATATTATCATGTCACAGAAGGGATCAAGTTATGGCATCAGATTATGAACACATAACTAAGCACTTATGCAAATGACATTATCCAAACAACTAGCAGCTATCAATGCAACCCATGTACTCTCACAACAAAGAAGTCCCATACACTCACAGTATACTAATGAATAGCAAAGTAGGGACTGGGTCAAAACACTCTCTCTCACAAAGAAGTTCAAACAGCGTGCGTGAAATACCATATACTTGCCCTTATTTTCTATGCCTTAGTTTTTCGGACTGTTGGACTAGGATCACTATAGGAATTTTATCGTCTTGTTATTTAGGCTTGGGGATGGGTATGGTATATATGGATATAGTGACTCAACCCTCCTTGACACTACACTATTTTTTGCTCCACATTCCAACCATTCTCCTTTTATTTTCCCTTATTCTCCTTCATTTATTTTTAGATTTTTGGGTGTGATTTTCTTCATACTTTCAAAACAAAACTTTTTTTTTACACCCAAATCTGTTCTCTTTTTCTTTTACTAACCGTTTCTTCATATCCAAGTTAAACTATGCACCCCTATAATAGCCACCCTCAACTTAGGTGATTTGCCTAAGTTGAGGTACACAATGTCTAAGGAGGGACCAGGGCCAAGACAGGTTCATTGTAAGTCAAAATGAGAAGGTGAATAAGCTAATGAAAGAAATAAGTCAATTAAGGTTCAAGGTCGGGATCAAGGGATACTTAATTTATTTGGTCGGGCATTTAGGCTAAATATGGACTTATTCAAAAATGGCCTATGATCCTTTCCTAACCACTATCCTATAACCTAGGTAAAACTAACCGGGCAAGTTCTGGATCACACACACAAAGTGAACTAGATAATGACCTCACACACACATAGCACAGGGTTACACTATCAACCACTGCCTATCCAGTTCATGCATTGCTAGCTACAGTCATTCTGCATATAATACTAATGACATAACAAGATCCAACAACTGTCACAGACTAACATATTACACACACAGTTCAAAACAAAATTTTCAAGAGGGGTGTCCTTTAAACAACCAAAAAGCATCATGTTGAAAAACTTGTTCAAAACTGGACTGCACTAAGGTTCCCCTAATTTTATCCTAATTAAATAAGAAAAAAAAATAAATAAGATAAGTAACAACCTAACATGTCGGTTCTATCATGATAGCACACTTGGGGGGAAAGAAAACATGACAATAAAAACCCTTAAGTGGTGGTATACCCCCACCCCCAACTAAATAATGGTGCACTGTCCCCAGTGCACAGCTATCAATATCATAAGTGTAAGGGAGTGAAGACATACCTGTGGCACCCTAGGCGCCGAATATGGGCCCATCCACAGTGGGATAATTTGTATGCTCTCTAGGCTCCAAACTAGGTGCTGACAATGGTAGAGGTGGCTGACTAAAAGATGCTCCCAAGTTTCTCTGCTCATCTGCGATCTGACTGAGGTGATATTCAACTCAGGAGGCTTTCATAGCCCTCCTCAGGTCCCTGTCAAAATCATCGCCACTCGTTTGCTGACCCTCCGGGCTACGTGGCCTTTTGGCCCTCTCAATTGGCGGCTCCTCATCCGTAAATAAATCCACCTCAAAAGCTGGACTCATCGAAGCTGGCACGGGCATAGGTGGAATGACAGGGGCATAGGTGCATACACCAACCCACGCCACGTGGGTTGACCTACTTCACGTAGGTCCTTGGCGTGGGTCGGGTTTTATATGTGAATAGTTTTTTTTGACTTTCACTGTACAAACTTACGTCACGTGGATGAACTTACGGCACATGAATCACTGTCGTGGGTTGTACTGAACATTTTTAGTTCAATATTTTAAATTCCAACTAACTTATCCTCCGTATCCTTCAATAATTGGATCATAACCAACTCAGACCTTGGGTTACCTCCCAAGCAGCGTCGCACCTAATTTAATGTCGAAGCACGACATGGCTAAATTGGATACTCAGACTTCACCAAACAGCCCATGGGTTGCCTTCCAAGCAGCTCCTAATTTAACATCACAGCACAACATGGCTAACTTGACTACTTAGACTTCATCAAGAAAAATCTCCTCACATGTCCTAATTTCTTCCGTGATTCCCACATAGTGCTTTACACGCTGCCCATCCCACATAGTGCTTTACACGCTGCCCATTGACCTTGGATAGAATATTATCATCACCTTTTAACTCGATTGCTCCATGCGGGAACACCCTAACCACCATGAATGGTCCGGACCATTTGTACTTTAGCTTTCCAGGAAACAAGCGAAGCCTGGAGTTATAAAGTAGTACCAACTCTCCCGGGTGAAACTCTCATTGTCCAATCTTTTTAAGATGATATAATTTCATCTTTTCTTTATACAGTGCTGAACTTTCATAAGCCCGTAGACAAAATTCATCCATCTCATTCATCTGGTCTGACCTCAATTTAGCCACTTCACTCCAGTTTAGATTTAACCTCTTCAATGCCTATAATTCCTTCTATTCAAGTTCGATAGGCAAATGGTAGGATTTTCCAAAAATTAACTGATATTTTGAGGCACCAATCGGTGTTTTAAATGCAGTTTGATATGCCCATAATGCATCATCCAATCGTCTTGCCCAATCGATTCTATTGGCGTTCACCATCTTTGCCAAAATAGACTAAATCTCATGATTTGACACCTCAGCTTGCCCGCTTGTTTGAGGGTGGTAAGGTGTGGCCACCTTATGTTTGACACCATATTTGTCAAGCAGGGTTTTGAACAGCCGATTGCAGAAGTGGGATCCTCCATCACTAAGATTAATCGGGGTTTACCAAATCGTGAAAATATGTTCTTTTTCAAGAATGTCGTGACACTTCTTCCTTCATTATTGGGAAGCACAATCACCTCCACTCACTTAGAAACATAGTCAACAGCTACCAAAGTGTATTTCACCCCATGTGAGATCACAAAGGGGCCCATAAAATCAATTTCCCATATATCAAATAATTTGAGCTCAAGGATAGTTGTCATAGAAAGTTTGTGTCTGTGTGAGATATTCCCTTGTCTTTGACATTAGTCACAGGCCTGAGCATAGTCATAAGCATCTTTATAGATGGTGGGCCAATAATACCCACATTGTCAGATCTTGTACGCAGTCCGCCTACTGCTATGATGACCCCCAACTGGAGATGAATGACATGCTTCCAAAATACTCATCATTTCGGCCTCTAGGATATACCTTCGAATCATACCATCTTCACATACCCTAAACAGGTAAGGCCCATCCCAGAAGAATTTTCTCACCTTATGCATGAATCTCCTCCATTGCTAGTACGACATATCTTCCGGGACTACATCACTTGCCAGAAAGTTGGCAAAATCTGCAAACCATGGGATTAAGTCTTGTGATGCTGCTAACACTTGCTTATCTAGAAAATTATCATAAATATCAAGATCATCCCTTAATTTGAGCATGGATTCCTCCTCAAGGCATGATAGGTGTTCTGCACCCTGATTCTCAATCCCCTTTCGGTCCTTGACCTCAAAATCAAATTCTTGTAGTAGAAGTACCCACCAAATCAGCCTTGGCTTAGCGTCCTTCTTTGACATAAGATATATAAGTGCGGCGTAGTCTGTATGTATAATCACCTTCGTACCAATCAAGTAAGATAAAAAAAATTTGAAAGCAAAAACCACATCCAACAGCTCTTGCTCAGTCACAATGTAATTTTTCTGGGCTGGATTAAGTGCCTTGCTAGCGTAGTAAATAGGATGTAGAATATTTTCATATCTTTGGCCAAGGACTGAACCCAAAGCTACTCTACTAGCATCACACATAACCTCAAATGGCATCGTCCAGTCTGGTGTGTCAATGATAAGAGCTGAAATCAACTTCTCTTTCAGACATTCGAATGCTTTTAGGCACTCTCCATCGAGCATGAACTTCACCTCTTTCTCCAAAAGTTTGCATAACGAATGTGCAATTTTAGAGAAATCCTTAATGAATCTTCTATAAAAGCCAGCATGACCTAAATAACTTTGAATCCCTTTCATAGAAATCGGTGGGGGTAATTTTTCAATCACCTCAATCTTTGCTTTGTCTACTTCGATACCCTTCTTTGAGATTCGATGTCCTAATACAATACCTTCTTTAACCATAAAGTGACATTTCTCCCAATTTAGCACTAAGTTGATCTCTTCACATCTTTGTAATGCATTAGTGAGGTTGGCCAGACAGTCGTCAAAAGAATCTCCCACTATAGAAAAATCATTCATGAATACCTCAATAATGTCTTCCACTATGTCAGAGAAACTAGACATCATGCAATGCTGAAAAGTGGATGGCGCATTGCATAACCCTAACGACATCCTTTTGAACGCGAAAGTCCTATATGGGCATGTGAACGTGGTCTTCTCTTGGTCCTCGGGAGCAATGAAAATCTGATTATATCCCGCATAACCGTCAATAAAGCAATACCACCCCATTCCAGCAAGACGGTCCAACATATGGTCCATGAAAGGCATGGGAAAATGATCCTTTTTGGTCCAAGAATTTATCTTTTGATAGTCCATGCAAACTCTCCATTCGGTGACTGGCCTCATTGGGATTGACTCATTCTTTTCATTTGGAACCACTGTGATTCCTCCCTTGTTTGGCATACACTGCACTGGGCTTACCCATTTGCTATCAGCAATGGTATCTAACCACTTAATGATTTCTTTCTTCACAACTTCCTGCATAGGTGGATTCAAACGATGTTTGTGCTCAATGCTCGGCATACACTCAGGAAAAAGCTGAATTTTATGAGTGCAAATGCCGGGTGGAATCCTAATACTATCAGCAATGGACCAACCAATGGCCCTCTTAAATTTCTTCAATACCAAAACCAGAGCTTCTACTTACCATCTGGCTAGCTCAACAGAAATGATAACGGGCAAGGTGTTTTGGCTCCCAAAAATGCGTAGCGAAGGTGAAAAGGAAGAGCCTTAAGCTCCAAGACTAGAGTCTCCTCAAAAGAAGGGTGAGCCGGTGGGGTCACCCTGTTCTTCAAATCGAGATCAAGTTTCTTTGGAGTATAAGTGTAGGATCCCCTACCAGCAAGCGCTCCAATCATCTCATTGTATTCCTCAGTACAATCACATATCAAAATTCATAATCACAGCCGTAAGAGCTTCTACCCCTAACCTTTCTTCAATTGGTACGACTATGGCACTCTCATCAAGTGTATCAATTATAGAAATCATCCGCATATCTTTCGGTTGCTTCATGGAATGAAAAACATTGAAAATAACATGTTTATCATTTAACCTGAATTTTATCTACCCATTTTCCATGTCAGCCAACTCACGGCCAGTGGCAAGGAATGGTCTCCCCAGGATGATAGGAACCTCGAAATCAACTTCACAATCTAGAATCACAAAGTCAGCTGGAAAGATGAAAGATATAACTTTCACCAAAACATCATACAGAATTCCCATCTACTTTTTCACAGTTCTATCTACCATAAGAAGCCTCATAGAAGTCGGTTTTGGTGCTCCCAACCCCAACTGCTTGAAAATGGCTAGCGGCATTAAGTTAATACTAGCACCCAAATCACATAGTGCCTTTGCAATGTTGTAAGACCCAAAGTACAAGGAATTGTGAAAGCTCCTGGATCCTTCTTCTTTTCTAATAGGGAATGCGAAGCAACTGTACTACAGTGATGCAAGTTATCTACCGGCTCAAAACTGACAGTTCTCTTCTTTCTCACCAAGTCTTTCATGAACTTTGCGTAACCTGACATCTTCTCCAATGCCTCAATAAGAGGGATATTTATCGATAGTTCTTTCAACATTGTAATAAACTTCTGGTACATACCTTCCTTAGCCTTCCTTTTCAACCTTTGAGGAAAGGGATGAGGAGGTCGTGGGATAGTTTTCAACATTTGTGGAACCTCCTTCTCCTTTCTTTTTTCAGATTCAACTTCGTTATTAATACTGTGGGGTTTGTGAGCTGCATTGTTGTCAGCTTTTAAATTTTTTGGCTCCATCTCAACCTCTTCATCACCCACCACTGGCTCATCTTTCTTATCATTATCCGTAGGAATAAATGGTTTGGTTGTGCTCTTTTTGCTTCTTGTAATAATGGCTAAACAATGACCGTCATTTTTCAAATTTTGAATGGTGTTGCTTGGAAGAGTGTCTGGTTGACGTTGGTTCAATGCCATCTATATCTTCCCAAACTGTTGCTCCAACTGTTTTATGGAAGTTTAGTGAGATTCAACTTTCTGACTTATTCCCGAAATTTGCGCCCTAATTTCCTTCAAGTAATTTTCTTGGTTTTCTGATCCTTTAGCCAATTTGGTAAGAAGGGTTTCCATCCATGAATTTCTATAGTCAGTATCACGATTCCCTGGTGGAACATAAGCAACACTCTTCTCCTTGTAATCATTTTTTCATCTCCAGTCTCCATCACGATCTTGTTCTCTGTCTCTATATCTTGACCTGTTATAATTGTCTCCATAGTGTTTCCGACCTTGATTCCCTTGTCTCGAGTTCCAAGAGTCTTGATTAGACCTTTGTCCCTTGGCTCAAAAACCCGCCACTTCTCGATCCAAGTACTTATCTTCCTCATCAAATTCATAATCGTCATGCTTAGGTGTTTTGCCTTGTGGACCCACGACATACACCTTCTCAGCAGCTCTAGCAGCAATCTTTTTGGCTAGCAAACCAATTTTTGTACTCAGCTGTGCGACCTTTTGAGCTACAGACTCATCCAACGCCCATTGTACTGCTGATGCTCCAATAATGTATGTACCAGCAGGTGTATCTGTCATGCCTCAAATCCCATTGGGGCAGACAGGAACCCATAGCCGTAAAGGCCCGAGAGAACCAACCTATGATCATGTACATTCGTATGCATGCCATTAAGTGAACAAAAATTCTTCCATATGCAGATATAATATATCAATGACAGAAGTCATGTAAAGACGTACAAAATAGATACGACACTTATCCGTTGGGGCCACAACGTCTAAAAGGTAAGACACTTCTATGTTTGACTTTACAATGTCTACAAAGCCTCTAAAGGATATATAACCATGACTAAGGTCGGGACAAATCCCCTCCTTATACAACTACTACACAATACCAAAAATATATACAAATGACTCGAAAAGCTTTGAATTAACCTGAAGCTCACTAATAGCCTGCAGATGACCCGAACCCTACTATGAAGGTCCACTAGCTCCTGTGCCTACAGCAGGTAAGGTAGGTCCCCCGAGGGACGTCAATATGAAAGAATGTACTAAGTATGTAAGGCTATAAGTAACTATATGAAATATAGGAACTCAAATGGAATCAAATACAAGTGAATAGATAATACTGATATACCACCGTACTGTATATGTGGAACCATGTACATTACATTTATTTCTTTCCTTTTACCTTTATATCAATATACATCATACAATGCCCGGGACCAGCTGATCAGTGGTAAATAACATTGGGATTGGCTCGAGCTAGGCTTATGCCCCTAGTGCTACCACCCATAAATCAATAAATCAGGTTCGGCTCGAGCTAGGTTTTCATCCCCAAAGCTACCCCCTGTATCCAATAATCAATCGGGATCGGGTCGAGCTAGGCTTTTTCCCCTAGAGCTACCACCCGTACTCAACCAAATATGCATTACTTCATTTCTTTAATTTTTGTGAGATTGTTACATCGGTGGTCATAACATTATTGGAGCTTTGGAACAATAGTCAACAAATAAGAGACACGTCAATAATAATTGCTAACGAACTTGAAATGAGTTACTTTAAAATATTTCAGAGTGGAAACAAGTTCGGTAACGATGTGAACAATAGGTGCGGCCAAAGGATACAGAAAAGAGTAACCTTACATACCTTATATTTCCAACACGTGACTACAATAATTCAGCTCTTCCTTAAAGAGTTACTCTACAACACAAGTACGTAACGAAGCTAACATTAAAAGCTAATTTCATTACAAGTTCACAAGGCGATAATTAACTACTTGACGGGAAGTAAAAACTATCCAACATACCAAACACATGGTATATCATTCCACATTCCTTTATACTGCCATATAACTTCATTCCACCCTCCTACAATACAATTTACTACCTCACAACATCAACAATACAAAAACAGTCCACACATCAACATAGACGTCACAAACCAACAAGATTTCCCACCAAGTGCATACTTCATATTTTTACCTCAATGCAACTCCACATTTTTATTCCATAAGGTCACATAAATACCTTCCACACTAATATACCAAAAAATAGTCCACACAGTTTCAGAAAAGACTATCTCTTTAAAATTTACAGTAAATTTACAGTAAATTGAGCTCCCCTGTTCGATATAATAGAAATTGGAATTCCATGCAATAGAACTATCTCTTTAACATACAACCGCACATAATCTTCAGCTGTGTAGGTGGTCTTGATTGGTAGGAAGTGTACTGACTTGGTAAGCTTGTCAACTATTACACATATGGAATCAAATTTCCGAAGTGTACGAGGCAAACCTGTAATAAAATCCATGTTGATCATGTCCCACTTCCAGATTGGAAAATTTATACATTGCATATAACCTTCAGGCTTCTGATGCTCTACTTTTACTTGTTGACAATTTGGACATTGGGCTACGAAGACAATTTGGACATTGGGCTACGAATTTTGCAATGTTCTTCTTCATGTTACCCCACCAATACATTTCTTTCAAATCATGATATATTTTGGTGGCTCCCAGATGAATAGAATACCGTGAATGATGTGCCTCTGTCATAATTCGTCTCCTTAGCTCATCTACATCAGGTACACATAATCTACTTTGACACGGAAGCACTCCCTCTTGCGTAAGATCAAATGCCTTTGTCAAACCTTGTTGTACATTCCCCTTCAGCTGCAATAAAATAGGATCTGCCACTGTTTTTCCTTCACTTCAGCTACTAATGAAGATTCTGCCACATTTTGTACCATAATTTCTTCATCTGGAGTTTCAAGAAGACGAACCCCTAAGCTGGATAGTTGATGTAGATCCTTGACTATACCTTGCTTTTTCATGAGCTGGACATCAGTGCTTCCTATTGCTTTGTGGCTTAATGCATTGGATACTACATTTGCTTTCCCTGGATGATATCAAATATCAATGTCATAATCTTTTAATAGTTCAAGCCACCTCCGCTGCATCAGATTTAAGTCCTTCTACTTAAAAATATAATGCAAACTCTTATGATCAGTATATATGTCAACATGAACCTCATACAAATAGTGGCGTCATATCTTTAAAGCAAATATCACAGCTGCTAGCTCAAGATCATGTGTTGGATAATTTTTCTCATGTGGCCACAATTGTCTTGAGGCATAAGCTATCACATTATCGTACTGCATCAACACACATCCCAAGCCGACTCCTGAAGCATTATAATACACCGTATACCCTTCTGAACCTTCTGGAAGTACCAATACGGGTGTAGAAGTCAACTTACTCTTCAGATTTTGGAAACTCTTTTCACATGCATCGTTCCACTGAAACTTGATTGCCTTGTCTGTTAGCTTTGTCAAAGGTGCAGCAATAGAAGAAAATCCTTTAACGAACCTTCTATAATAACCTGCCAACCCAAGAAAACTACGAATCTCTGTAGGCGTTGTAGGTCTTGGCCAATTCTTCACAGCTTCTATCTTTTGAGTATCAACCCTTATTCCTTCATCTGACACAATATGACCCAAGAATGCTATAGATTTTAACCAAAATTCACATTTAGAGAACTTTGCATATAACTTACTATCACGAAGAATCTGTAACACCTGTCGTAAGTGATTAGCATGGTCTTCTTTTGATCATGAATAAACCAAAATATCATCTATAAACACTGTCACGAACACATCTAAGAATGGCTTGAACACCCTATTCATCAAATCCATAAAAACTGCTGGTGCATTTGTTAGCCCAAATGACATAACTAAAAACTCATAATGACCATACCGTGTTCGGAAAGCTGTCTTGGGTATATCTTTTTCTCTAACCCTTACTTGATGATAACCCAATCTCAAGTCAATATTTGAGAAGCATTTGACACCCTGTAATTGATCAAACAAATCGTCAATTCTGGGGAGGGGGTATTTGTTCTTGACTGTTACCTTATTCAGTTGCCGATAATCAATACACATTCTCAATGTGCCATCTTTCTTTCATACAAATAACACTGGTGCACCCCACGGGGACATACTACGCCTTATGAATCCCTTGTCTAGTAAGTCTTTTAATTGCTCCTTCAATTCCCATAACTCTGTTGGGGCCATTCTATACGCAAGAATAGAGATAGGCTGAGTACCTAGAATCACATCAATACCAAACTCTAGTTCCCATTCTGGAGGTGAACCTGGAAGATCTTCAGGAAATACATCAAGGAATTCATTTACCACTGGAATCGATTGAAGAGTTGGTGGCTTCACATCAATATCTTGTACTCTTACTAGCTGACATATGTACCCCTAGGATATCATTTTTTTTCCTTAAGATAAGAAATAAACTTACCTCTCAGTACTCCAATATTACCCCTCCATTCAAGGACGGTCTTTTGTGGAAAATGGAAATGTACCTTCTTAGCTCGGCAATCTACCGTGGCATAATAAGAAGCCAACCAATCCATACCCATTATAACATCAAAATCTACCATTTCCAGCTCAATAAGATCAGCCAACGTATCGTGATCACAAACAGTTACTATGCAATTACGATAGACTCTTTTAGCTACAATAGATTCACCAACTGGTGTAGATACTTCAAATGGCTTGACTAGTAATTTCGGTGTTCTTTCGAATTTTTCAGTAATTAATGGAGTGACATATGATAGGGTAGATCTCGGATCAATCAATGCATATACATTATGTGAAAAGATGGATAATATACCTGTAACCACATCAGGAGAAGCCCCCAAATTCTGCCGATCCGCTAAAGCATAGGTACGGTTTTGGACTCCACTAGAATTAACTACTTCTCGAACACCTCTACTATGCCCAGTAGGCTGTACACACGATGAGGATGATGCAGCGACTAATCCAGTAGGGAACGCCATACTACCCGTGCCCCTCCGTGGGCACTCTCTCATTATGTGCCCCGACATACCACACCAGAAACAAGC
Source organism: Capsicum rhomboideum (assembly GCA_031232105.1). NCBI lineage: Eukaryota > Viridiplantae > Streptophyta > Magnoliopsida > Solanales > Solanaceae > Capsicum > Capsicum rhomboideum. The sequence goes on from CP124714.1 coordinate 160,109,400, forward strand.
ATCTGTCCCAAGCCGATATGCACCTAAATGAATCTTTCCACAGTGCTGACACTGCTGACGAGAAAACCTCAATTGGTTTATTCTTCCTTGTTCTTGATACCCTGCTATCTGTGAACCTTGAATCCCACTACTTTGCCCAGCTTGACTGCCTCTGAACCCTCAAAATTGGGATGGAGTACCTGCTGTAGAATAAGAAAATGATGTTCTAGGCGGTGTATTTAAAACCTAAGGCCTAAATTCTCCTCGGGATTCCATGAACTGTCCCATAGGTTTAGCCCTCTTTGACGGTCCTCTTTTAAATTCTTACGTTTATCTTCTTTGCCTCTGATCCTCCATCTTCTGTGCAAAAGTTTCTATCCTGGCTATATCCATGTCTCTATTCAAAGCAGCACTAGTACAATCCATAACCAAATATGGATCCAATCTATCCACATACCAATGAACTCTATCCTTCATAGGAGCGTACCTGGCCAAAGAGTTAAACCGAAGACTGTACTCTCTGACGCTCATATTACCTTGACGAAGATTTAAGAACTGGTCTGCACGAGCCTCTCGGATCTCATATGGAAGGTAATGAGCAAGGAATTCTGCTTTGAATTCTTCCCAACTAGCTGGAAGTGCATCGATACCCCTATATTGTTTCCAATCTTCGTACCATAATATAGCCTCTCCTTTTAATCTATATGTTGCAAGCTTAACTGTTTCTGTACCAGATACATGCATAACATCCAAAGCCCTTTGAATTTGGTCCATGAAGTCTTGTGGGTCTTCATTAAGATCTGACCCAGTGAATGTGGGAGGGTCTAATTTAAGAAAATCCTGTGTCCATCGACTAGCTGCCCTATCCGCACCGTCTTTACTTGTAGTTGGACCAACTTGTCCTTGATTTTGTGCAGCAACTATACGAGTCAACATTTGCACCGCATTCCTTAAATCCTTCTCAGTAGCATTAACAGGTGGTTCTGGGGGTACTCCTCTCCTTCCTAGCTCTTCGGGAGGTGGAAGATTAGAAGAAGCCCTCGATGCAAACTCGTCTTCAGCCTCACCTTGATTAGCTTGTTTAGGTGGTAATTTACTGGTTCCTTATCCGAAAATCCTATCTAGCTTCTTACTTTTACCCTTGTTTCTCCTTGTAAATGGCATTTTGCGATACTGAAGAAATAAAAAAAAATATAAAACAAATTCAGTGGTTAAATATTACTCCACCTACAACTTTGGCTCTATTGCACGATCTAGGAAATGAAGAAAAGAGACAACTCCTAAATGTCTCATAGCCAACTACTTATGAATGTGGTGCACAACACATCCATAAGCAAGACTCTACTCATACACGGCTTTGTAGACACCCTAGGACGACCCGCTCTGATACCACTTTTATCAAGCCTCAAATCCCATTGGGGAGTACAGACACCCATAGCCGTAAAAGCCCAAGAGAACCAACCTATGATCATGTACATTCGTATGCATGCCATTAGGTGAACAAAAATTCTGCCATATGCAGATATAATATATTGATGATGGAAGTCATGTAAAGACGTACAAAATAGATAAACAGACTTGGTCGTTGGGGCCAAAACATCTAAAAGGTAAGACACTTCTACGTTTGACTTTACAATGCTTACAAAGACTCTAAAAGATATATAACAATGACTAAGGTCGGGACAAGTCCCCGCCTTATACAACTACTGCACAGTACCAAAAATATATACAAATGACTCGAAAAGTCCCGAATCAACCTGGAGCTCACTAATAGCCTGCAGATCACCCGAACCCTACTGTGAAGGTCTACTATCTCCTGTGCCTGCAGCAGGTAAGGTAGGTCCCCCAAGCGACGTCAGTACGAAAGAATGTACTGAGTCTGTAAGGCTATAAGTAACTATATGAAATATAGGAACTCAAATGGAATCAAATACAATTGAATAGATAATACTGATATACCACCGTACTGTATATGTGGAACCATGTACATTACATTTATTTCTTTCCTTTTACCTTTATATCAATATACATCATACAATGCCCGAGACCAACTGATCAGTGGTAAATAACATTGGGATCGGTTCGAGCTAGGCTTATGCCCCCAGAGCTACCATCCATAAATCAATAAATCAGGTTTGGTTCGAGCTAGGTTTTCACCCCCAGAGCTATCCCCTGCATCCAATAATCAATCGGGATCGGCTCGAGCTAGGATTTCGCCCCCAGAGCTACCACTCGTACTCAACCAAATATGCATTACTTCATTTCTTTAATTTTTGTGAGATTGTTACATCGGTGGTCAAAACATTATTGGAGCTTTGGAAAAATAGTCAAAAATAAGAGACACGCCAATAACAATTGCTAACGAACCTGAAATGAGATACTTTAAAACATTTCGGAGTGGAAACAAGTTCGGTAACGATGTGAAAAATAGGTGCGGCCAAAGGATACATAAAAGAATAACCTTATATACCTTATCTTTCCAACACGTGACTACAACAATTCATATTTTCCTTAAAGCGTTACTCTACAACACAAGTACATAACGAAGCTAACATTAAAAGCTAATTACATTACAAGTTCACAAGGCGATAATTAACTACTTGACGGGAAGTAAAAACTATCCAACATCCCAAACACATGGTATATCATTCCACCTTCCTTTATACTACCATATAACTGCATTCCACCCTCCTACAATATAATTTAATACCTCACAACACCAACAATACCAAAACAGTCCACACATTAACATAGACGTCACAAACCGACAAGATTTCCCACCAAGTGCATACTTCATATTTTTACCTCAATGCATATCCACATTTTTATTCCATCAAGTCACATAAATACATTCCACAATAATATACCAAAAAACAGTCCACACAGTTTCAGAATTCACTTTAACATAACAAGAAAGTATTCTCCTTTCACTATGCCAAACGTTCCATGCACAATTACGTATAAAGATTTCCACAAGTCATACACAAGGAGTAACGACTTAGGTACAGTAACACACTTAAAAATACTGAAATTTCATCCATCTAATTCAATTCCTTCAAGACCTTAAGTCCCCTTTCAAGTTTAAACCACATAGAGGGCAAATCCTTTACCGATTTAGCAAAAGTGGACTGGTCAACACTTTTTAAACATACCCAACATGATTTACACAACCTCTTATGCATATAATATATTAATCTATAAGTTTAAACACTTACAAAGGCTTGCAATTAGAAGATTTGTCCAAAAATCCTGAGGGAAAATTAGGATGGCTAGGGTTTGAGAGAGGAAAAAAATGTTTGATTGAAAATTTGATTTTTGGCAAGTGAAATGTGTTTAAAATAAGATGAATTTCAGCCTTATAAAGGCCCTCCAAACTGCCTCTCTCATAGTCATCCTTAGCTAATTATTTGGTCAAAAAGTCTAAATATACTTGGTCCATTTTTAAATGGATCATCTCCCTTTTTGGGCCCATGTCTTTTTACTTAATTTTGGACCTCAATTGAGCCCATTAGCATAATATTAATTCGGCCCAACAAATTTAGTGGGTAATACACCAACTATCTCAAGTTTAAATAATTCCATTAATGTTACCGTAGTCAAATAAGTTCAGAAATGTACGGGGTATTGCAGTATCTGCCTCTTGAGTATGCCATCCTCGGTTGGTCTTAGTGTTACGATCTAAAATATCTGAAGCTTGTTCCCACCTCAAACTCATAAATGCTCCTCAGTGATAGTATCTGCTACAACCTTAGTATTTGCGTTTAAAGCCCTGTAGAAGATTTCAAGCAAACTCCTGCCACTCATTCTATGATTTGGAACATTCTGCACCTTTTTCTTAAACCTTAGCCATGTCTCATAAAGTGCTTCAGAATGTAGTTGTCTAAAGTTGTAAATCTCATCCTTCAACTGTAGCATCTTGGAGGGTGGAACAAATCTCTCCAAAAATTGATTTCTCAACTCTTGCCAAGTAGTGATGGAGCCTCGTGGTAATTCAGCCAACCACAAAGTCATTTCTCCTGTTAAAAAGAATGGAAATAATCTTAACCGAATAGCCTCTTGGTCTACTCTAGGCAAATTATACGAAGTACAGACCCCCACAAGTTCATCACATGCATGTTAGTATCATCTGTGGGAAGACCGACGAATATGCCTTTCAAGTTAAGCAGATAGATCATGGCACTTGTAATGTCGAACTTAGTGCCCTGAGGTAATTCTGGTGGGATAATGGAACCAGTCTATACCAGCTCAAAATAATCCACATCTTCTTCTTCTGGATCATCTAAAACTGTCACATGTGGTCTTTGAGGTGTTCGGTGTGCCCTCAGTCTTCTTTGTCTCTCTTCAGCATCAGCCAAACTCTGTGTTGCTTGTTGCATAGCTCAATTATCTCTATCTGCTTGCCTAAGAGCAGCTTGCCTAGTTTGCTCTTCCCATGTAAATCGAGCGGTAGTTTGGTCCGCTATTTCATGACCAACTGGCTGAATTGGTTCGTTATGAATGTCTCCCGCGGCTGCAGGATCTTGATCTCCATCGGTATTCACCATTCTTCAATTAGCTCTCAGAGTTCTTTCTATTTCAGGATCAAGTGGAATTAGGGGATTGCCTTGACTCCTAGTATTTGGCATACACCGGCGTGTGCCCTTAAAAGTATAGAAAAATAAAACCAATCAACTCCAACAAGCAAACTAATCAACTTTCGTAACCGTAATTCCCGGGCAACAGCGTCAAAATTTGATGTCTCCCAAAATGTACCTCCAAAAAGTATAATGCGGTTGTTGTATCAAATATAAAACCCAACTAGGTTGGGGTCGATCCCACAGGGAATAGGACGAAAGTTTGTCGAATGTTTGTCTAAGTAATTGGCAAGTAAGTAAACTGGGGGGATTTTTGTAAGAAAGTAGTAACTGTAATGATTGTTGATTATTGGACTTGTTATCAATATGACAAATACACTAGAACTGTGATCCCCAATGATTCCTTAACTTCACCAGTTACTTGTGCTGGCAAAACTGTCCCGATGTGTTGCATTTAAAATCTAACAAGATATGTTTATCTAAATGTCTCTCGACCTTGGTTAGACAAATTTCACTCTTCTCCTCTCGGTCTCTGAGTTTCGCACTACTAACCCTTGTCTTAGATGTCAGATAACTATCCCTGTTACGGTTCAAGTTATTAGATGAAGGTTGATAGCTTCAAATCTCTGTTGTTATTCCCTTTTTCCAATCTCTACCTCTCTCTCGAGCAAGTCTAGAATACAGACGGGTTTCTAATGTTTGCAACCGTTAGAAGATCAATTATAATGAAGGTAATAACAATACATGCATTCACAACGGTTCAGAATCACTTTGCTCTTAACCAGTTTCTTTAATTCCTCATGGTTCACACAACCCTAGTTGACGGATTTTAGCTACTCATGGTTGCAAGAACCCAAGAAGAATTCAATGAAGAAAACATAATTGCACACTCACAATAAGGAGAAAACTCTGAAATCTCAATATTAATAAAACCCTAGAATCGATGTTCGAAGATTACAAAATCAATAATATGAACTCAAAAATAATGGAAAAATATCTCGCGAAATAATGTACTGACCAACTCCTGAACATAGGACAATGAAGGGGTATTTATAGATACAAGGTGAATCCTATCCTAAACAAAGTAGGAGAACAAAGTCGGCAATTTTCCACGGTACCGTGACTTGGTGTCGTGGAACCAAGTCAGGTCACGTGGGTTCCTGCCGTAGAAAACAAGTTCCTTTCACTCTTCGGGAGTTGACTCGCGACATCAATCCACGTGGGGTGGGTCGACTCACGTGTCGTAAGTCGTTGACGTAGGAAACAGGCTTCCTTCCAGTCTGCAGGAGTTGACCTATGGTGCCCACCCACATGGTGTGGGTCCACTCACGTGACGTGAGTCCCTGCTGTGGGACACTCCCCAGCTTCGACTTGGCTCTTTTCTTCCTCAAATGCTCCATTCTAATGCATGCTTCTTCCCTTTTTTTCTCCAGTTTGCCTCCATAACCTATTTCTCTGTAAAGTAAGATAGAAAACACATCATACCAACTATACATACCCAATTTATTGCATATTTTCCTTGTTTTAAGCATCGAAAGTGCCATAAGACCATGACACATCACAGACCATGAAAATCTCTTAAATTGCCAAATATATTCCTACGAAGCTCACATTGAGTCATTGATGGCAAAATCAACTCAGTATAAAACATGGGTAGATAATGGAGATTCACGAGGAGCGCGTCCAACAGTTCAACCAACTGATCCTCAGTAATGGTGGAACTTGATTTAGAATGATGATCTGAGATTTTAAAACTTTCGATATTTTCAAAGAGGCGAGGAATGACATGATCCTCTAATTTAACCAACATGTCTTCTCCATTTTGATGAAAAAGTGACTGAACCAGCTCATGAACCTCATATGATATGCAAGACATTTCAGCATTAGAACCATCCGAAATGTAATAACAAAGCAGTAAACATGCCGACAAAAATGTCAGTGCCAATTTCAGCTTTTCAATTTGTTCCGCGTCAAGAACCATTTGATCTTCTTTATTCATTAACCTCTCTATGAAATCAAGAAGATAGACAATGTCCTCGAGAAGTATATGTGTATCAAAAAATTCGGTGCCGCATATTCGCCATGACAAATTTTACTCTAATTTAACAGGCAACTAATGTATATGTAAAGGGCCTTCTTCAAAATAGCATACTGCATAAAATAAATGTTTGTCCTGAAGTTACAGTTCATATCAAAAAGCAAGAGTTAGATTTCTCAGTAGGTCACTAAACTTATGAATATTGTTCGAGAAAGTCATTTTTCTTTCTTCTGTAACAGATCACTCTACATATTCAGGAGGTATTCAAGTGGTTTTAGATGATGTGGCATTTGTTTAGCCTGCCCTTTGAATAGTAAAATTCTATCCGTTAAAACCATTTTACTGACCCGACCAGATAACTAATTTTTTTTTTAACCGCATTCTATAAAACCATCAAATAAAACATGAATTTAAGTATCACAGAATCATATTGACAACCAACAAAATGAGCCAAAGTCAATATAAGTAGTAACTTTTGTTAAATGTTCTGAAACACTTCTCTGAATTTTGATTCGGCAATTAAACTTTAAAGTTTAGCAGTTTAATACTTTCTCTGAATTCTGCAGGGAAGTTACTTGGATTGCCTAGGTCCCTCCACTGCTACTGTTAATTTCTCCAAGTGGATGTTTAGCATGTTTTTCCATTCTTTAAATTGCTTAATCCTATTGATGGTATATTATCTATATACTACCTTCAGCCACTCTAAAAGGGAAGCCATCCAATGAACTATTGTTGAATCAAATGCCTTTACTAAATCACATGAGAGCTTTTTCGATGTCTAAGGCATGCTACTGTTGCGAAGAACGATCATGCGATCAATGGCAGCCCCGATTTTCTTTTGGTTCAAACATTAAGAAACCTCAAGAAGGACATTAGCAACAAGGAGAAACAAGGCCTTGGAAGAGCTCTTCACACTAGACCAGACTGCTGAGAAGCAGAAGATTGTTAACTTGAAAGTAGAGCTTATGGAGTTGGCCAACAAAGCTGAAGAAGTATCTCGGATGCAAAAATCATGATGTCTGTGGCTGAAAGAAATTTCTTAATGGCACACCCAATAAGAAAACAATTATTGGTATACTGAATTTACAATATTGCCCCTATTAATTGATGTTTAGTAATAGGTATTGGAAAAGATTTGAAGAATAAGTAATTAATACTAAGGATAAAACATGAATTTTTTTTTGTCTTTTCTTGATTTGTCAAAAATGACAAGTAAAAATAAAAATCAAATTAGGAAAATAGTGACAAGTAAATCCGAACGGAGGGAGTATGTGACACTTTTAGCTTTTCGAGATTCAAACTTCGTAATCTTAATTATATTTTTGAACGTAGAATTTGGGAAAAGCCCAAATCCATCCGAACAATTCAAAGTGGGTCAATTTTACCCTCTGTTATGTTTTTGGCTCAAAAATGCCTCCGTCTTACGATTTCTTAAAGTCTTTGTAATTAATTGCGAAAAATATAATATTTTATACTCCACTTGTTTTGAGATCTGACCTAGTATAATTTTTTATTTTTTGTTGCTAATTAACTGCTCTATAATATTTTATACTCCACTTGTTTTGAGATCTAACTTAGTATAAGTTTTTTTTTTTTCCACTAAACTTCCCTAAGAAACAACAACAACAACATATAGTGAAAATCCTATAAGTGAGGTCTGGGAAAGTAGAGTGCACATTGATCTTACCCCTATCTCACGGAGGTAGAGATATTGTGTCAGAAAGAACCTAACTCAAGTAAATCATACCAACAAATATGTAGAAGAAAGGAAGACAAAAAAAATACTAGAGGAAACATTACAAAGCATTTAGGAAAAAGAAATCCTAACAACAGCAAAATAATGTGATAACCAAAGCATAAATGTGTGAGGATAAATCCAGCATTTTGAAGCCTCAATATTAATAATCTTTTTACCACGACCAGAGTTAAACACTACCAATTAAATTGCATGTTTTTGTATACCAATATGTGTTGTTTTATTTGTATTGTCAATATTGTTTTGTTGATAAAATTTAATGCTTCAATCATACAAATTTTGTAATATATTAAATATTTAATTTAAAATTTTCTTGTTTTCGATATATACTTCAATAACATATAATTTACATTTCATTATAAGCATCGTTGTCTATGGTTGAAATTACTTCACATCTAAAATTAAAGTTTTTTTTCTAATTAAAGAAATTGTAGCCTCTTCATTTTTACAAAAATAACGTAACATTTTATACAAGTCGTACAAAGGTTTGATAAACATATGTCTTCCTCAGAATGACCAGTAAATAGTTGTCAAATTCACGGTAATACATATGTTGATCTGCAAAGTTGTAGTAATTATTGTTAGAAAAAAATTATTATATCTCAAAAATAATACTATTAATCATATTGTTTATTTCTTCACTACCCATAATTTATAATCTTTAATCACCTCTCCTTTATTAGCCATTACGTTTCATACGTTTGAGCCATATCGTTTCCATCAGTTGAAACTTTGAATCTTTTGGTATGTCTTAAGAACTCTTTAAGGTGTCATTTATTGCCTTAGTAAATATTACTCCTTTTGTTCATTTTTACTTGTCCATTGAAGTGACACAAACCTTAAGAAATAATAAATAATAGAAGTAATTTTACTATATCACCCTTTGAATATATTAAATTTAATATTGTGGAAAATGCATTGAGTAATGAATATTATTTAATAGAAAGGGTAAAAATGGACACAAGATGGTAAATTATCCATTGGTTTTCCAAAATGGACAAGTATTATTAGACATATATTTTTTACTATACTGAATAAGTAAAAATGGACAGAGGGAGTAATTTGGAATTGGCAAAACAGTTTTTCCAACTTATATTTGGCTATTTGGTCAAAAGTTATATATGTTAAATAATAAAGTAATATAAGACAAGAAAATAGAGATAAAAGAGGAGATGAGAGGTTTTCATTCTTCCAAATGTTCAAGTGTATCAAGTCACTCCAACACAAATTCTTATGCCTCTATTTATAGGGCTACATATAGGAACATCAGTGTCATAAACATGACATTTAACTATTGAGAATGTGGGGAAGATTATGGGGTTGTGGATGATCAATGTGGAGGTGGTGGAGTTGTGGGTATTACTACTCATAATGATGAAGAGTAGTGGGAGATTACATTTAGTGGACATCCATATAATAATATATATTTTATAACACTTCCCCTTGGATGTCCATGGATGATATGCCTCGTTAAAACCTTACTAGGAAAAAATCATGTGGGAAAAAAAATCCTAGTAAAGAAAAAAGAGTACACATATCTTGAAATACGCAATGCTTGCTGCCATTAAAAACCTTGCCAGGAAAACCCAGTGGGATAAAACCTTGGCCAAGGGAAAAAGAGTGAAACACGTACTTAATCTTCCTGATAAAGACATCACTTAATCTTGTAGAAGATGTATTACAATTCAGCTTCTCAAAGTATTGGAATCGATAATACCTCCGTCAAATATTCCATCAAATTTGAGCAAAATAGTCATTTGCTGAAATTTACTTTATTTTGTCTTCTTCGATATATTCTTCTTTCAAATGAGCTTTGCAAGTAGCATTGTCTGCAACGTTACTGGAATCTTTTCTTCAAAGAAAATCACACATCTCATATGTGTTGAGTCACTTGCTTTAAGAGTTGCTAGTATCTTTACAGGACTTGAATAAGTATCAACGTATGACTGCTTTGCAGAGTATGATAGTACCCTCCCTTGAAAATATATAACTTCAATTTCATCAAACATTGTGTAGGTCAAAAATCTCCCTGCATTTGCATAACAAACAATCCTTTGACAATATTAGTTAGAATAAATAAATTTATAGCGATAGTTTCTCATGTTCAAATTTATCCATCATTTTCATGAGATCATTTATATCTAGTGATATCACAACCATTGTGGTACTCAATGAAATCACTTTAATCCATATAAGAATTTAATGTGGCTTTATTTTATAAATTCTCGAAAAGCTTTATATGCTTCATAACAATGTCTATCTAGACATAACAACAATTCATTACACACATTCAACTTTTTCATGTATTTCCAGACTGAACGAAACCTCAATGCATCCACCACAAGAGAATACATCTCTATAAAATACTGTTAGGATTTTTGTGAAAAACAATTTGAGCCCCAAGGCGCAAGGCGTACTTTATATTTTACGGCTTTATATTTCATTTTACTTTCACACAAAAATTCATTTGTACCCCTACTGACATTATACCTTGGTCCTTGGACCATAACTTCAAATCTTCACTTTTCCAAGCGAAGCAAAATATACTTGAATTGTGTATTTTATTTGGCCAATCATTTATCTGTCCACACTATTTGACAGATATACATTCAAGATCATCGTTATCATTTATAATGGTGAGCTCTACATTATATCAAAAATACCGTCGATGGTTATATGATATCGGTTCCATTACGACACAACTACATATCGAGATCGATCTCTTCTTTTTCATCATTTTTAGGTACCTGAACCTTTGCCAAGGTTTTATGAAGTGTTATGTCATGATGCTCTTTAAAGAACTTGCCTTTCTATCATGACCATCTTTATCATTTGCTCCTCTCCTTCTTCAAGGAGTTTTTTTTATTTGGAACCGACTGGTCTATCACGCTTTAGGTGTGCCATAGACTCTGTCGTTCAAGGAATTTTCATTTGAGTATTCACAGCTGAATTATAACATATGGTCAGTAAATACGTCTGGCAATAGTTTGCTACATTTTGCAAATGAATTATCTCTTGAACTTCATATTCACATTTTTTTACAAGGATCTAGATAATTCATTCCACACATTTCAGTTGTTACTTATATCTCTCCCTAATGTTAGGAAATCTAACATTTACCCCAACCTTATTTGGGGATCCATCTTTGTGCGTGGTGGAGAAATTAAATCAAATGTCACACATTCAAATTTTAGATGGATTTAATTTGATTCCTGACCTTAAACCAATCATATAGGGGAGTCTTGTTGGCTTGATGCGTACAAATATTGCTACATTTTAAATAAATACATCTCACACCATGTTATCTTTTTGGGATATTTGTTCTCATAATCAATGGTTCAACTATGATTGGAGGCACACAATTTCTGCTAAACCAACTAGCATTATCAACTTTTATAGTTTTATAATTTAGAACCATGCTCTTAATTTAACAATTTTAAGCAAAAAAATTTGCAAAAATCAAATTACAATTTGATAACAAAGCACATGTGACCAACCATAGATGCATCTATTAAATCATATAATAGTAAACGATCCACATGGCAGGTGAACGGACCCATATTCACCTTGTTATATGTTCCAAAATTTTAGGAGATACAAGCCCAACTTTAGCTGGTATAACATTTTATCAAGAGAACAAGCAACACAAGAGAATTCTTGAAGAACATTTATTTCTTCAATATAACCACATGAATTCCCAACTATCTCCGCATCACATTTGAACCGAGATGGCCAACCGGTCATGCCAACTAAAATATTTTCTAAAATTTTTTAGTTTACTCTTGCATGTGATATCATCACTATGCCCATATTTATATTAACAAACAGGAGGAAAAGACGGGTAACTTTTCACAGAAACATTTAAACCCGTTTAGGTTGTAGTTATATGAAGATATTAAATCTTCTCATAATTCATAGTCTCAATATAACTTATTTTTCTAGCCAATTTCTTCAAAACTTAAAAAGTTTATTTTGGAGACTTACTATAATCTCAATATCATGAACAATTTCATTTCTCCATGTAGTAACACATTAGCTTTTTCGAAGCTATTAAATACTTGTATGCTACATCATATTTCAAAACACCACACCGGTGGTGAACATCTCCTTTTAAGGAGAAAATTATATATACCCAACTAATGACAAATTTGTGTAGTCACACAATAACATTCATTTTTGGTTATGGTTACAACCTTTATATGAAAGAATTATTTCTTTTATTTTGCCCATTGATAGTTCATAATAAAACATATCATACCATGTTTGAGAAGACTTATTTCTTGCTTTTACCATTTGATAATCAAAGACTCAAACCTCCCATAGAGGTGAGTAGTGGTATTTATCCAACCCATGATCACATTCTTATTCACAATAGTGACACATTCATTTTCAAGAATGGTCTAGCATTTACAATGCTTATCACAAGTCACATTCTTTTCAAGAAATGTACTATATCATATGTGCTTCATAATTTATTTTATAAGCTCATTGTCATCCCTAGACATTTTGTTGGGTTCTAAGTGTATTGTGAATGGAAAATGGAGGGAAGAAAAATTGGAGGGAAAGTGAAATGTGTAGTTCACTTTTAAGATGTAAAGTTCTCCCACATTGCTGGGAGAAAGAAACATTCTTATGCATATATTGAGATGCATTCCTTCATGTGGATAGTAAGGCAAGAACGAGTCTAGCCTCGCACCATCGTGGTCGTCGCTCGCTCGGCTCGGCTTCGAATTTGGATTTGGATTTGGCAAATGATCGATCGAGAGATTATCTTTTTTGGACAAAATTCATATAAAGCTTGAAAAATAGTGATATGTTAATCCAAAAATCCGACAAGAAATGATTCTTCTCCATTTGCGGACGCTCATGGCATATGCGAAGGCATGTCACAACGCACCTCGAAGGGACGCGAACCTTCGAGGAAGCGACACACTGTTTCACGCAAAAAAGGACGACCTGTGCACTCAGGTCGTCACCTGCGGACGCAAGTGACCTTTTGCAGAAAATAGTGAACTTCCTGGAAATTGACATTATGCGATCTGCGGCCGTAGGTGGGATCCGCAGGTCGGCACCGGTTCAGAAAAGTTGTGTTTGTAAAGAACCTTTGCTTCTCTTCTAAAGCACTACCTTTTGGCTATAAATACCTGAATTATTCCTCAGGTATTGGCACGAAATTTGTGAAAGAAAAACATTCTCTTCTTCTTGAAAAACTCAAGTGTGATCAACAAATCATTGAGTGCGTTCGAAGTTTGGTAGAATTTGAGGTACCACTATTCTACTGAAGTGAATCATTTTATCCTGGGAGGAAAGATTCCATAACCTCGGGTACTTGAGGGGAATAAATTCCTTAAGGACATACCGTGAATTCAGTGGACTTGATTCTACATTTCTGTCTCATCTCTTTTTTTTTTACGATTTTACTATTTTCCAGAAAATAATAGAAACTTCATTTTGATAGTTCATTGTTGTTGAACTTGTGTTTGAAGTTGTTGAACTTAATTGGTTGTTCTTGAACTTGTTATTGAACTTAAAGTTGAAGTTCTTGTTATTTAAATACAGATAGTTGTACCCGGAAACAACATTCTTAAGGAAATTTACTTAATCTGTATTTTTGTTTTCTGGAGATTAAAACCATTTGGTTTTCTACTCTGTTTGAACTTGATAGTGATTTGAAGATATAAAAACTTTATCACTAGTTAAAGATCATTCGGTTGACGATTTGAAGAATATAAAAACTTCATCGTTAAACTAGAAACAAGTTGTTTAAAGTTGTATTTAAAATACTAAATTGGTTATCTCTTTGTGACAACAAAATGACTAGTGAAATTCAAGTCAATGATGGAACGATGAATGTTGCAGCAACAAACATTGCTACTTCAAGTCGTACAAATGTTGCTCATGCCATGGCACCGGCGAAAAAACCAGGAAAATTTTCTGGTGTTGATTTCAAACGGTGGCAGCAGAAGATGTTCTTTTATCTAACTACTCTGAGTTTGCAAAAGTTCATCACAGAAAGTGTTCCTGAATTGCCGGAAGAAACTCCGAAAAAGGATCGCTTCATAATAACTGAAGCTTGGAAGCACTCGGATTTCTTATTTAAGAATTACATATTGAGTGGCCTACAAGATGACCTGTACAATATGTATAGAGTGATGAAGACTTCAAAGGACCTTTGGGATGCTTTAGAGAAAAAGTACAAAACAGAGGACGCCGGAATGAAAAAGTTCATTGTTGCCAAATTCTTGGACTTTAAGATGGTAGACAGCAAAGTTGTAGTTACCCAAGTCCAAGAGTTGCAAGTCATTATTCACGACCTCCTTGCAGAAGGTATAAATTTAAATAATGCCGATTTTGAACAAATTATGATTGTTCTTGATATTCACACAACCTTTGATGTAGGTTTATTGGTGAACGATGCTTTTCAAGTAGCTGTGATAATCGAGAAGTTACCACCTTTGTGGAAAGATTTCAAAAACTACTTGAAGCATAAATGCAAGAAAATGTCTGTCGAAGATCTCATTGTGAGGTTGAGGATAGAAGAGGATAATAAGGCAGCAAAGAAGAGGTCTCGTGGGAACTCAGCAATAAATGGAGCTAGTATTGTTGAAGATGATCCCAAGAAATAAAAGAAGAGAAAGAAAGCACAAGAATAACAAGGTAATCCTCCTAAGAAGAAATTTAAAGGAAATTGCTTTAATTGTGGCAAAGCTGGACACAAGTCTACTGATTGTCGGACTCCGAAGAAGAGCAAAAAAAAGGACCAAGCAAACATGGCTGAATCCAAAGAACAAATGGATAATCTGTGTGCTATACTCTTGGAATACAATCTTGTTGGAAATCCTAGAGAGTGGTGGATTGATTAAGGTGCCACCCGCCACATGTGTGCCAACAAAGAACTATTTGCATCATATACTCCGGCTCAAGATGATGAGAAGATATTTATGGCAAACTCCGTAATGGCAAAGATTGAAGGAACGGGCAAGGTTTACTTGAAGATGACATCAGGCAAGGTGGTGACACTAAACAATGTCCTTCATGTTCCGGAGATACGAAAGAACTTAGTTTCTACTTCACTTCTGACTAAGAATGGATTCAAATGTGTATTTGTTTCCGACAAAGTTGTAATTAGTAAGAATGAAGTGTATGTAGGCAAAGGTTACCTCACCGAGGGCCTTTTTAAGATCAATGTAATGAATATTGATATGAAAAAAAGTTCTGGTTCTTCCTACTTACTTGAGTCAAACAATTTATGGCATGAACATTTAGGACATATCAATTATAAAACCTTACGAAAACTGATTAACTTGGAAGTTTTGCCTAAATTGGAGTGCTAGTAAATCAAAGTGTCAAACATGTGTTAAATCTAAGTATGCTAAGCATCCATATAAGTCTGTTGAAAGGAATTCCAATCCCTTAGACTTAATTCAGACAGACATTTGTGATATGAAGTCGACACCATCTCATGGTGGGAAAAAGTATTTCATAACTTTTATCGATGATTACACTAGATTTTGTTATGTCTATTTGCTGAATAGTAAGGATGAGGCTGTCACACCCCGAATCCCAACGAGGCGTGATTGGCACCCGTAGCCGACATGGCCCGAGAGAACCAATCTTTACTTACTCAATCATATGCATGCCATAAGAAACCCATAAACACATATCAACTATCAAGACCAACAATGGAAGTCATGGAACATGATATATGTACATATATGCGAAACTTGGCCGTTGAGGCCACCAAGTCAAGGACGACATATCCCTTCTATATTCATACACCCACATCCGTCTACAAAAGCCTCTAACAAGAGCATTGACCAAAATGAACCATAAGTCGGGACAAGTACCCGCATTACACAATATATACAATACCAAAACATAGATACACTCTGACTCGGAGAAGCCCCGAATGAGCTGGAGCTCACCAAAGAGCCGCTAACACTGGCAATCTACTGAGGAGGTCTACTGGGACCTGCGCCTGCAGCAAGTAAGGTAAATTCCCCGAGAGGGGTCAGTACGAAATAAGTACTGAGTATGCAAGGCTCAGATGAAACTGTACAACACATGAATATTTCAATGAACTCAAAACATATGAATAATCAATGTGAATAAGTCACCATGTTACGCTTTGGAAACCATGTGGATTGCTTTCATTATTTTCATTACTTTCTTTATCTCAATGCTCACATGTCATGACATATCACAATGTGCCCGGGCCCCGACTGATCAGTGGGTCTTTCATATCATCATATAGGGATCGAGTCGAGCTAGGCTTATGCCCCTAGACTTGCCACCCTTGGGATCGAGTCGAGCTAGGCTTACGCCCCTAGACTTGCCACCCATAAATCCATATCTCGAGATCGAGTCGAGCTAGGCTTACGCCCCTAGACTTGCCACTCGTACTTGATCATTGACCACATTTGCATTACTTTGTTCATTACTTTGAGATTGATACTTTGATAATCATAACATCACTTTGGAACTTTGGAACATAACATTGTTGGAAACTTTAAATCATTGACCAATAAGTGAAGGACATATGAATAAATATCAATGAGAAATAGAACATAACTAGCACCATGATACCATTGGAACCATTGGACAATAATCCATGAACAAGAGACACAAGTATAGGCACTATTGGAATATTGGAATATAACCTTATTTGAACTTTCGGAACATTAACCATGAATATGCGAAATGAGATTCACAATTGATCAATGAGTAGGAAATATATGACAATGACCATAGATAATTGCATATGGAATACCTTAGTATATTTCGGAATAGAACTAGAGAAATGTCAATGTGAACACTATTGGCCGTAGAAAGATACGGACAAAGTAACCTTACATACCTTGGATTCGCAATACGAATCTATAACCTTAGATGCGTAGACAATAAGCCCGCTCCTTCTTTATGTGTCACTCTACAAATATATAACGAAATTCACATTAACCACCAATTACTTTACAAATGCATACCATGTCAATGAATTACATGTTTGGCTTTAACAATGTCATTTCCCCTTGACAAAACCATTGATCATACTATTATTCCAAAAATTCCATAATATTCCCAACATTGACCAATACATAAAAATCAACACATTTCACCACAATACTTCTCCTTTACACTTTCTTATCCTTAACACATCCCAAATAAGCCATCAAAGCACCTTAATTCAACTCATAATACATATCGGCCAAAATCCCATAATTTCCACTTTTTGACAAGAACAAATTTAATGCCAAAAATAACACCATACATGTTCATATTTTATCCATACCATGCTTTTTCATCAAAGGCACAAGGCCTAATTCAAGTTCAATTCACCAAGATAGTATATCTTACACCAAAAGCAAAATACACTATTCATCACTTTGCCAACACCACTAGCATAATATACATAATCTCCCATGCATATAATATGTTAATCCATGAGGAGAAATACTTACCAAGGCTTGGAATATGTTGATCTTGTCCAAGGAGTCCAAAGGGATTATTTGCCTTAGGGTTTGGAAAAGAGAGAAATGTTTTAAGAAAATATCCAAAAGTTATGAGAGCTTTTGATAATAAAATCTGATGTTGGGGACTTTATATAGACCCAAGGTCATTCTTAGTTCCATGTGGCATTAAGGGATATGTGCAATTGGTCCATTATTGCAAGAATGGGTCATTTCCTCTTTGGGCCAAGTCTTTTAATCCCATTTGGGCCTAATTTTGGGCCCAATCATACATATCCATGCAACCCAAAGATTTCATGTATTATTCACCATATATCTCATGTTTACATATTTCTATAATGTCACGACAACATCCTCTTAAAAGATTCTCATTCGTCGCCTCGATCGCAAAAATTGGAATTCTAGTCACCCTTGGCTTCATTGAACATTTTGGATCACTATTCACATTTTATGATTTGATCATGTAGGAGTATGTAGGAGTGTATTGAAGTGTTTGACTCTTATGCTCCATGAAATCACAACACACCTCCTACGACGATCTAATCGCACATGTTACGTCCGATATCAAATGTTTCCCCAATGACACTTTAAAACACATATGCATGGCATCTCAACACCTATGTAGATATGATCCCAAGGTATCAAGTGAGGTTATAAAGTACGGGGTGTTACATTCTTCCCCCCTTAGAAACATTCGTCCTCGAATGTTAACAACAGTG
This sequence comes from Capsicum rhomboideum, assembly GCA_031232105.1. Classification (NCBI taxonomy): domain Eukaryota; kingdom Viridiplantae; phylum Streptophyta; class Magnoliopsida; order Solanales; family Solanaceae; genus Capsicum; species Capsicum rhomboideum. Next base: position 160,127,933 of record CP124714.1, read on the forward strand.
TCTTATATACAACAAATACATCTTTACTCTAACATACCTATACACATTCACATAATGCTTTTAAATACTTACTTGTTATTGTTCCACCTCCGCACTGTGAACTTCTTGGTCCATTTGGAATAAGTGGGGATACTTGGATTTCATCATTTCTTCCGCTTCCCACGTGATCTCCTCTACTTGTTGATTTCTCCACAGGACTTTTACGGATGCTATGTCTTTATTTCTCAATCTCTTTACTTGTCGATCTAGGATAGCAATGGGCACCTCTTCATAAGTGAGATCCTCTGCCACTTGAACATCTTCTACCGGCACAATACGTGAAGGATCTCCTATGCATTTCCGGAGCATCGACACATGAAATACCGGATGGACTGACGAAAGGTCCTGGGGTAGTGCCAACTCATACGCAACTTGCCCAAATCTTCTAATAATTTCATATGGGCCTATGTAACGTGGACTCAATTTTCCTTTCTTTCCGAACCGCATTACCCCTTTCATCGGTGACACCTTTAAAAATACCCAATCACCTATGGCAAATTCAAGCCCTCTTCTTCTCACATCAGCATATGACTTGTGACGACTTTGAGCTGTTTGTAACCATTGTTGGATAACTTTAACTTTCTCCATGGCTTGGTGAACAATATCTGGCCCAAGTAAAGCAGTTTCTCCTGCTTCAAACCACCCAATCGGTGATCTACATTTTCTTCCATACAAGGCTTCATAAGGTGCCATTTTAATACTTGAATGATAGCTATTGTTATATGCAAATTCAATAAGAGGCAAATGGTCATCCCAACTATCTTGAAAATCCAACGTACATGCTCGTAGCATATCTTCAAGTGTATGAATAGTACGTTCGGCTTGTCCATCAGTCTGAGGATGGAAAGCCGTACTCAAATTCACCTGAGTACCCAAACTCCGCTGAAAAGATTTCCAAAAGTGTGCTGTGAACTATGCTCCTCTGTCTGATATAATAGAAAGTGGAATACCATGCAATCGTACTATCTCCTTTACATACAACTTTGCATAATCCTCAGCTATATAGGTCGTCTTGACCGGTAGAAAATGCGCTGATTTAGTAAGTCGGTCCACTATGACCCATATGGAATCAAACTTCCGCAATGTACGAGGCAAACCCGTAATAAAATCCATATTAATCATATCCCACTTCCAGATTGGAAGATTGATACATTGCATGTAACCTCCTGGTTTCTGATGTTCCACTTTCACTTGTTGACAATTTGGGCACTGCGCGACAAATTCTGCAATGTTCTTTTTCATGTTGCCCCACCAATACACCTCTTTCAATTCATGGTACATTTTAGTAGCACCTGGATGAATGGAATAGCGCGAATGGTGCGCCTCTGTCAGTATTCGTGTCCTCAGCTGATCTACATCCGGTACACATATTCTCCCTTGACATTGAAGCACCCCTTCCGGTGTAATATCAAATGCCTTGGTCAAATTCTGCTGCACATTCTCCTTTAGCTGCAATAAAATAGAATCTGCATACTGTTTCTCTTTCACTTCAGCTATCAAGGAGGATTCTGCTGCATTCTGCACCATAACTCTATCATCTGCGGTTTCAATAAGGCGAACTCCCAAGCTGGCTAATTGATTCAAGTCTTTGATTATCTCACGCTTTTTATTCAACTGACCACTAGTGCTTTCTACTGCCTTACGGCTCAATGCATCAGCTACTACATTTGCTTTGCCTGGGTGATAAAGAATATCAATGTCATAGTCTTTTAAAAACTCTAACCACCTTCGTTGCCTCAAATTGAGTTCCTTCTGCTTAAAAATATATTGCAAGCTTTTGTGATCCGTATAGATGTCAACATGAACACCATATAAATAATGACGCCATATCTTTAAAGCAAAAACTACCGCTGCCAATTCAAGATCATGTGTGGGATAGTTTTTCTCATGTGGCCGCAACTGTCGTGAGGCATATGCTATCACCCTGCCATGCTGCATCAATACACATCCGAGACCAATCCCGGAAGCATCACAATACACTGCATAGCCCTCTGTGCCTTCAGGAAGAACTAACACTGGTGTAGAAGTCAACTTATCTTTCAGGTTTTGAAACCCTCTTTCACATGCATCATTCCATTGAAATTTAATTGCCTTGTGAGTTAACTTTGTCAATGGTGCCGCAATAGAAGCAAAACCTTCTACAAATCTTCGGTAATAACCTGCCAAACCCAGAAAACTATGAATCTCTGTGGGTGTCGTAGGTCTTGGCCAATTCTTCACTGCTTCTATCTTTTGGGTATCAACCTGTATGCCTTCATCTGATACAAAGTGACCCAAGAACGCGACTGATTTCAACCAAAACTTACATTTGGAGAATTTTGCATACAACTTACGCTCACGGAGAATTTGCAACACTTGCCGTAAGTGATAAGCATGGTCTTCTGGTGATCTTGAATAAATAAGGATGTCATCTATAAATACTGTCACGAACACGTCTAGGAATGGCTTGAACACTCTGTTCATCAAATCCATAAACACAGCCGGTGCATTTGTTAGCCCAAATGACATAACTAAAAATTCATAATGGCCATACCGTGTTCGGAAAGTTGTCTTGGGTACATCCTCCTCTCTAACTCTGACCTGATGGTAACCCGACCTCAAGTCAATTTTTGAAAAACACCTGGCACCCTGTAACTGATCAAACAAATCATCAATGCGAGGAAGGGGGTATTTATTCTTGATCGTTACTTTATTCAGTTGCCGATAGTCGATGCACATTCTCAAGGTGCCATCTTTCTTGCGTACGAATAATACCGGTGCACCCCACGGGGACATACTAGGCCTAATGAAGCCTTTATCCAGCAAATCTTTCAACTGCTCCTTCAATTCACGCAGTTCCACTGGAGCCATTCTATATGGAGGGATAGAAATAGGCTGAGTGCCTGGAATCACATCAATGCCGAATTCCACTTCCCGTTCTGGGGGTAAACCTGGAAGATCCTCTGGAAATACATCAAGAAATTCATTGACGACCGGTACAGACTGTGGAGTTAATGGTTCTGCATTATTATCTTTCACTCGTACCAAATGACATATGTATCCCTTGGCAATCATTTTTCTGGCTTTCAAATAGGAAATAAATCTTCCTCGTGGTGCCCCTACCTTACCCTGCCATTCTAGAACATTTTCCTGTGGAAAACAAAATTGCACCTTCTTGGCCCGGCAATCTACCGTAGCATAACAAGAGGCCAACCAATCCATTCCCATAATTACATCAAAATCCACCATGTTCAATTCAATAAGATCGGCCAACGTATCATGACCACACACAGTTACCACACAATTACGATACACTCTCTTTGCAACAATATATTCACCAACCGGTGTAGACACTTCAATTGACTTAATTAATATTTCCGGTGTCGTTGCAAATTTCGCAGCAACCAATGGAGTAACATAGGAAAATGTAGAGCCTGGGTCAATTAATGCATATACATTATGTGAGAATATGGATAATGTACCTGTGACGACATCTGGGGAAGCCTCTGAATTCTGGCGGTCCACCAAAGCATAAGTGCGATTCTGGACCCCGCTAGTACTGGCTCCTCCTTTGGTACCTCTACCACGACCAATAGGCTGCACCCCTCGGCCCTGTGAAGGAACCGATGCTGAAGACGCAACAGCCGACCCAGCTGGTTGTGCTATACCACCCATGCTCCTCTGTGGACATTCTCTCGCTATATGTCCCGGCATACCACACCAAAATCAGGCATTCATCCCTGTTCGACATGTACCTGTGTGCATACGCCCGCAGTGCTGACACTGCTGACGAGGGAAACCTGCTGACTGTGATCCATGAACCCCACTACTCTGTCCAGCTGAACCACCTCGAAACCCTCGAGACTGAGAATAAGCACTCCCTGTGGAATAAGAGAATGACGGTCTAGGTGGTCTCGGAAACATGCGGGGCCTAGATCCTCCTTGGGACATCATAGGTGATCCCATAGGTCTAGCCCTTTTGGACTGTCCCCTATCAAATTCATGTACCCTGCGTCTCTGTCTCTGATCCTCCATTTTCTGGGCGAAGGCTTGTATGCAAGCAATGTCCATGTCCCTATTCAAGGCCGCAATAGTGCAATCTCTTACCAAATATGGCTCTAGTCTGTCCACGTATCTATGGACCCTGTCTGTCATCGTAGCCACAACATTTGGCGCATATCGAGCCAAGGAATTAAATTGCAAGCTATATTCTCGGACGCTCAAATTTCCTTGACGGAGATTTAGGAATTGATCCGCACGTGCCTCACGGATCTCATAGGGCAAGTAATGATCAAGGAAAGCCACTTTAAACTCTTCCCAAGTAGGTGGATCTGCACCAATGTCACGGGATTTCTTCCAATCCTCATACCACAATATTGCCTCTCCCTTCAACCTGTACGCAGCAAGTTCAACTGTCTCTACCCCTGTCACATGCATAACTTCCAATGCCCTCTGAATTTGATCCACGAAGTCCTGTGGATCTGCTTTTGGATCTGCCCCTGTGAATATAGGAGGGTCCAGTTTCAAGAAATCCTGTGTTCTGCGACTTGCCATTCTAGCCTCATCATCATCATGTGCCATAGCACCAGCTCTTCCCTAGCTTTGTGCCGCCACTAATTGTGTCAACATCTGTACAGCATTCCTAAGATCCTGATCTGTGGCATTTGTCAGTGGTTCCACGGGCACTTCCCTTCTTCTCGGCTCTTCTGGAGCTGAAGAAGTAGAAGAAGCTCGCGTTGCGAACTCAGTTTCAGCCCTACCTTGAGCAACTTGTTCAGGCGATGGTCTACTTGTTCCTTCACCAGCAATTCTATTGATCAGCTTACTTTTACCTTTTCCTCTTCCTCTTCTAGTGTTCGGCATTTTGACTATACCAAAGAAAAACAATTACCAAAATCAGATACAATACAACTGACAACATTGGCTCTATTGCACGATCTAGAGTGAAGGAAAGAAACAACATCCTAAATGTCCCGTAGCCTCCTACTTATAAATGTGGTGCACAACACATCGATAAGTAAGACTCTACTCAGACACGGCTTTGTAGACATCCTTAGACCGACTGCTCTGATACCACTTTTGTCACACCCCGAATCCCAACGAGGTGTGATTGGCACCCGTAGCCGACATGGCCCGAGAGAACCAATCTTTACTTACTCAATCATATGCATGCCATAAGAAACCCATAAACACATATCAACTATCAAGACCAACAATGGAAGTCATGGAACATGATATATGTACATATATGCGAAACTTGGCCGTTGAGGCCACCAAGTCAAGGACGACATATCCCTTCTACATTCATACACCCACATCCGTCTACAAAAGCTTCTAACAAGAGCATTGACCAAAATGAACCATAAGTCGGGACAAGTACCCGCATTACACAATATATACAATACCAAAACATAGATACACTCTGACTCGGAGAAGCCCTGAATGAGCTGGAGCTCACCAAAGAGCCGCTAACACTGGCAATCTACTGAGGAGGTCTACTGGGACCTGCGCCTGCAGCAAGTAAGGTAAATTCCCCGAGAGGGGTCAGTACGAAATAAGTACTGAGTATGCAAGGCTCAGATGAAACTGTACAACACATGAATATTTCAATGAACTCAAAACATATGAATAATCAATGTGAATAAGTCACCATGTTACGCTTTGGAAACCATGTGGATTGCTTTCATTATTTTCATTACTTTCTTTATCTCAATGCTCACATGTCATGACATATCACAATGTGCCCGGGCCCCGACTGATCAGTATGTCTTTCATATCATCATATAGGGATCGAGTCGAGCTAGGCTTATGCCCCTAGACTTGCCACCCTTGGGATCGAGTCGAGCTAGGCTTACGCCCCTAGACTTGCCACCCATAAATCCATATCTCGAGATCGAGTCGAGCTAGGCTTACGCCCTTAGACTTGCCACCCGTACTTGATCATTGACCACATTTGCATTACTTTGTTCATTACTTTGAGATTGATACTTTGATAATCATAACATCACTTTGGAACTTTGGAACATAACATTGTTGGAAACTTTGAATCATTGACCAATAAGTGAAGGACATATGAATAAATATCAATGAGAAATAGAACATAACTAGCACCATGATACCATTGGAACCATTGGACAATAATCCATGAACAAGAGACACAAGTATAGGCACTATTGGAATATTGGAATATAACCTTATTTGAACTTTCGGAACATTAACCATGAATATGCGAAATGAGATTCACAATTGATCAATGAGTAGGAAATATATGACAATGACCATAGATAATTGCATATGGAATACCTTAGTATATTTCGGAATAGAACTAGAGAAATGTCAATGTGAACACTATTGGCCGTAGAAAGATACGGACAAAGTAACCTTACATACCTTGGATTCGCAATACGAATCTATAACCTTAGATGCGTAGACAATAAGCCCGCTCCTTCTTTATGTGTCACTCTACAAATATATAACGAAATTCACATTAACCACCAATTACTTTACAAATGCATACCATGTCAATGAATTACATGTTTGGCTTTAAACATGTCATTTCCCCTTGACAAAACCATTGATCATACTATTATTCCAAAAATTTCATAATATTCCCAACATTGACCAATACATAAAAATCAACACATTTCACCACAATACTTCTCCTTTACACTTTCTTATCCTTAACACATCCCAAATAAGCCATCAAAGCACTTTAATTCAACTCATAACACATATCGGCCAAAATCCCATAATTTCCACTTTTTGACAAGAACAAATTTAATGCCAAAAATAACACCATACATGTTCATATTTTATCCATACCATGCTTTTTCATCAAAGGCACAAGGCCTAATTCAAGTTCAATTCACCAAGATAGTATATCTTACACCAAAAGCAAAATACACTATTCATCACTTTGCCAACACCACTAGCATAATATACATAATCTCCCATGCATATAATATGTTAATCCATGAGGATAAATACTTACCAAGGCTTGGAATATGTTGATCTTGTCCAAGGAGTCCAAAGGGATTATTTGCCTTAGGGTTTGGAAAAGAGAGAAATGTTTTAAGAAAATATCCAAAAGTTATGAGAGCTTTTGATAATAAAATCTGATGTTGGGGACTTTATATAGACCCAAGGTCATTCTTAGTTCCATGTGGCATTAAGGGATATGTGCAATTGGTCCATTATTGCAAGAATGGGTCATTTCCTCTTTGGGCCAAGTCTTTTAATCCCATTTGGGCCTAATTTTGGGCCCAATCATACATATCCATGCAACCCAAAGATTTCATGTATTATTCACCATATATCTCATGTTTACATATTTCTATAATGTCACGACAACATCCTCTTAAAAGATTCTCATTCGTCGCCTCGATCGCAAAAATTGGAATTCTAGTCACCCTTGGCTTCATTGAACATTTTGGATTACTATTCACATTTTATGATTTGATCATGTAGGAGTATGTAGGAGTGTATTGAAGTGTTTGACTCTTATGCTCCATGAAATCACAACACACCTCCTACGACGATCTAATCGCACATGTTACGTCCGATATCAAATGTTTCCCCAATGACACTTTAAAACACATATGCATGGCATCTCAACACCTATGTAGATATGATCCCAAGGTATCAAGTGAGGTTATAAAGTACGGGGTGTTACAGAGGCAATATATGCATTTAGGAAATATTAAACTGAAGTTGAAAATCAGTTGGATAAAAAGATCAAAATGATAAGAAGTGATAGGGGTGGAGAATATGAATCTCCTTTTATGGAGATATGTTTGGAAAATGGAATTGTCCATCAAACTATGGCCCTATATTCACCTCAATCAAATGGGATTGCGGAAAGGAAAAATCAAACATTGAACTAAATGATGAATGCCTTACTAATAAGTTCAGGTTTACCATAAAACTTGTAGGGGGAAGCTATCCTTACAGCTAATCGCATACTCAATAGAGTGCCCCATGGAAAGACACAATCTATTCCATATGAGAAATGGAAAGAAAGGAAACCCAACTTGAAATATTTCAAAATATGGGGGTGTCTAGCCAAAGTCCAAGTTCCTATACCTAAAAGGTTAAAAATAGGACCAAAGACTGTGGATTGTGTTTTCATCGGATATGCTACAAATACTAAAGCATGTCGATTTTTTTGGTTCATAAATCCGAACATTCGGATATCCATGAGAATACGGTAATGGAATCAGATAATGTTGAGTTCTTTGAACACATTTATCTGTATAAGACAAGACAAGAGCTATCTACTGAAGGGTCTAAACGACCTAGGGATGAACCAAGGGAGAATGAACATAATGAAGAGAATCCAAAGCGTAGTACACATCAAAGAACGTCGACTTCCTTTGGGTCAAATTTTGTAACATTTCTTCTTGAAAATGATCCTCTAACGTTTAAAGAAGTGATGTCGTCTGCGGACTCATACTTTTGGAAAGAGGTTGTCAATAGTGAGATTGATTCAATCTTAAGCAACCATACTTGGGAATTGGTTGATCTTCCTCCAGGCAATAAACCTTTAGGTTCTAAATGGATCTTCAAAAGGAAAATGAAAGTTGATGGTACTATTGACAAATACAAGGCAAGACTTGTAGTGAAAGGCTTTAGACAAAAAAAAAGGCCTTGACTATTTTGACACATACTCACCAGTAACAAGGATAACGTCTATTCGGATGTTAGTTGCATTAGCCGCGGTATATGGTCTTGAAATCCATCAAATGGATGTGAAAACAACATTCTTAAATGGAGAATTGGAGGAACAAATTTACATGGAACAACCTGAGGGTTTTGTGGTTCCTGGTAAAGAAAGGAAAGTGTGCAAACTTGTTAAGTCACTTTATGGACTAAAACAAGCACCCAAACAGTGGCATGCAAAGTTTGACCAAACCATGTTGGCAAATGGATTCAAAATAAATGAATGTGATAAATGTGTTTACATTAAAGACACTCCAAATCACAAAGTCATTGTTTGTTTGTATGTGGATGACATGTTGATCATCAGTAGAGACATTTCTGACATAAATGCTACGAAACGAATGCTTGAGAGCAAGTTTGATATGAAAGACCTTGGAGTTGTGGATGTGATCTTAGGAATAAAAAATCATAGAACTCCACAAGGGTTGGCATTGTCACAATCTCATTATATTGAAAAGGTACTTGACAAGTTCAAGTAGTTGGATTTCAATATTGCCAAGACTCCATTAGATGTGAGCTTTGAACTTCAAAAGAATGAAGGTGAAAGTGATTCACAATTGGATTATGCAAGAGTGTTAGAAAGTTTGATGTATATCATGAATTGTACACAACCGGATATAGCATGCGCTATTAGTAAATTAAGTCGGTACATGAGTAATCCCAATCAAACTCATTGCATGGCAATGAAAAGAGTTTTGGGATATCTAAAACATCTCAAGACTTTGCTTTGCATTACAACAAATATCCAGCGGTAATTGAAGGATATAGTGATGCAAATTGGATCACCGTATCAAATAAAGTAAAATCCATGAGTGGATATGTATTTACTTTAGGTGGAGGAGCAGTCTCTTGGAAATCATCCAAACAGACTTATATTGCCCGCTCTACTATGGAATCTAAATTTATCGCATTAGATAAAGCTAGTGAAGAAGCTGAATGGCTCCAGAATTTCTTGAAAGATATTCCTTATTGGCCCAAACCATTGTCACCAGTATGCATACACTGTGATAGTCAAGCGGCAATAGGTAGGGCAGGGATCATGATGTATAACGGTAAATTTCGTCATATAAGATGGAGACATAATATCGTTAGAGAACTTCTCTCTAGTGGAATTATCATGATTTACTATGTAAAGTCAAAGGATAATGTGTCGGATCCACTTACAAAAGGCCTATCTAGAGAGGGAGTTGAGAAATCATCAAAGGAAATGGGTTTATGGCCTAGGACAAGTCGTCACAGTGGTAACTCTACCTAGAGGACTGGAGATCCCAAGAGCTAGGTTCAAGGATACCAAACCAAGTTGTGATTGACGGTTCAACATTGTCAATAAACGCAACCTGTTCTCATGATGAAGACAATGTTTAGGAAACAAGGATAAGACGTATGGTTGGTAGTCTTTTAATGGTTTATAAGTTTGGAAGATTTGACCAAATAGTTTGATCTATAGGATTGAAACATTTAGGAATCACCTATGTGAGGGTGAAGTGAAAGTCGCTTCAATGAGAATGGTAGTAAAGGCTTATTCTCTAAGCTCTCATGAAACCAGGTTGTGTTCATGGCTGAAACGAACAAAATCGTGAGAACCATAAATGGTAAAAGGCTGGTTGTGTGACCTGTGTTGTCTAAGTGTACATTAAAGTTTGACGGTTCAAGGATATCAGATCTACCGATTGATTGAGTGCATCCGATGCAAGTTCACTACGGAAAGTTCAAAGGGAAACCTACTTATCCAGATGCAATTAGTCTTTTCTTGTTGATCACACACTTGTCTGTATATTCTTTGTTGAAATAGTCATTCTCCATTCATATGGGGGATTGTTGGGTTCTAAGTGTATTGTGAATGGAAAATGGAGGGAAGAAAAATTGGAGGGAAAGTAAAATGTGTAGTTCACTTTTAAGATGTATAGTTCTCCCACATTGGTCGGAGAAAGAAACATTCTTATGCATATATTGAGATACATTCCTTCATGTGGATAGTGAGGCAAGAACTAGTCAAGCCTAGCGTCGTCGTCTTCGTTGCTCGCTTGGCTCGGCTTTGGCTTCGACTTCAGATTTAGATTTGGATTTGGATTTGGCAAATGATAGATCGAGAGATTATCTTTTTTGGACAAAATTCATTTAAAGCTTGAAAAATAGTGATATGTTAATCCAAAAATCTGACAAGAAATGATTCTTCTCCATTTGCGGACGCACATGGCATGTCCGGACGCATGTCACAATGCACCTCGAAGGGAAGCGACCCTTCAAGGAAGCGACACACTATTTCACGCGAAAAAGGACGACCTGCGCGCACATGGCATGTCCGGACGCATGTCACAATGCACCTCGAAGGGACGCGACCCTTCAAGAAAGCGACACACTATTTCACGCGAAAAAGGATGACCTGCGCGTGCAGGTCGTCATCTGCGGATGCAGGTGACCTCTCACAAAAAATAGTGAACTTTTTGGAAATTGACATTATGCGACCTGCAGCTGCAGGTGGGGTCTGCAGGTCGGTACTGATTCAAAAAAGTTATCTGTAAAGAACCTTTGCTTCTCTTTTGAAGCACTACCTTGTGGCTATAAATACCTGACTTATTCCTCAGGTATTGGCATGATATTTGTGAAAGAAAAACATTCTCTTCTTATTGAAAAACTCAAGTGCGATCAATAAATCATTGAGTGCGTTCGAAGTTCGGTAGAATTTGAGGTACCACTATTCTACTGAAGTGAATCATTTTATCCTAGGAGGAAAGATTCCATAACCTCGGGTACTTGAGGGGAATAAATTCCTTAAGGGCACACCGTGAATTCGGTGGACTTGATTCTACATTTCTGTCTCATCTCTTTTTTTTTTACGATTTTGCTATTTTCCAGAAAATAGTAGAAACTTCATTTTGATAGTTCATTGTTGTTGAACTTGTGTTTGAAGTTGTTGAACTTAATTGGTTGTTCTTGAAATTAAAGTTGAAGTTCTTGTTATTTAGATACAGATAGTTGTACTCGAAAAAAATACATTGGTCATATTTATATGACCCATCTCAACATCACTTTAAAAGATCAAGCGTACCATTCACCTTTTGAAGGACTATTTAGAGAACTCGTAGTGTTCTTCCTTTAGTTATTATAAAAATGATGACTATTATTTTTTCCTTTGCCATGTCCACAATTATTTATATCACCACAAAAATTATTTGTTTTTTTTAAACTTATCATATACTGCTACAAAATTCACTTCAGGAATGGAGCAAATTCGATAGGACAAGTTTCATGATGTCACGCCTCAAATCCCATTGGGGCGGACTGGCACCTGAAGTCGTTAAGGCCCGAGAGAACTAACATATGATCATGTACATTCATATGCATGTCACTAAGTGAACAACATTCTATCACATATAGATACAAGATATCAATGACGGGAGTCATGGAAAAACATCCAAATAGATATGAGACTTGGCCGTTAGGGCCACTACATCAAAAGGGTAAGACATTCCTTCGTTTAACTTACAACGTCTACAAAGCCTTTAACAGATACATAACCATGACTAAGGTCGGGACAAGTCCCCGCCTTATACAACTACTACACAGTACCAAAAATATATACAAATGACTCGAAAAGCCCCGAATCAACCTGGAGCTCACCAAAAGCCTACATATGACTCGTACCCTACTGTGAAGGTCTACTAGCTCCTGTTCCTGCAGTAAGTAAGGTTGGTCCCCCAAGGGACGTCAATAACAAAGAATGTACTGAGTATGTAAGGCTAAAAGTAACTGTAAGAAATATAGGAACTCAAATGGAATCAAATACAAATGAATAGACAACACTGATATACCACCATACTGTATATGTGGAACCATGTACATTACATTCATTTCTTTCCTTTTTCCTTCATATCAATATACATCATACAATGCCCGGGACCAACTGATCAGTGATAAATAACATTAGGATCGGCTCGAGCTAGGCTTTTTCCCCCAGATATGCCACCCATAAATCAATAAATCAGGTTCGTCTCAAGCTAGGTTTTCATCCCCAGGGCTTCCCCCTGTATCCAATAAATCAGGTTCTGCTCGAGCCAGGCTTTCGCCTCTAGAGTTGCCCCCTGTACTCAACCAAATATGCATTACTTCATTTCTTTATTTTTTTGTGAGATTGTTACATTGGTGGTCATAACATTATTGGAGCTTTGGAACAATAGTCAACAAATAAGAGACACGTGAATAACAACTGCTAACAAACCTGAAATGAGACACTTTAAAACATTTCGGAGTGGAAACAAGTTTGGGAACGATATGAATAATAGGTGCGGTCAAAGGATACGGAAAAGAGTAACCTTACATACCTTATTTTTCCAACACGTGACTACAACAATTCAGCTTTTCCTTAAAGCATTACTCTGCAATATGAATACATAATGGAGCTCACATTAAAAGTCAACTACATTACAAGTTCACAAGGTGATAATAAACTACTCGACTGCCATATAACTTCATTCCATCCTCCTACAATACAATTTACTGCCTCACCATACCAACAACACCAAACCAGTCCACACATCAACCTAGCTATCACAAACCGATAGGACTTCACACCAAGTTTATACTTTACATTTCCTCCTCAAGACATCGTCACATTTACTCCATCAAGCCACTTAAATACCTTTCACAACAACACAAAAACAATAATCTACAATTGGTACAATCCAAAATGCCTCCGAACTACCCCCTTAGAGCTCTCCAAAGGGTACCATGAGTTGGTGAGTGCATCTAAGAAGGGTAGAGGGGCCTTGGAGGGTCAAAGAGAAGCAAAAACAAGCTAAAAGAGATTCTGGAAGGACCTGCGGAGCAACCTGTGCCCACAGGTGATGAGGAGAGACCAAAGGTTCCCTCTTGTCCCTGTCCAGAGCCACCTGCGGAGCAACTTGCGCCGGCAGGTTGCTCATCCGCGAGGGCGGATGCCCGAATTGGCTGCAATGGGTCACTTTTGGGTCCATATTTGTAATAAATGGACCATGTCCATAAGTGAGCTTCTCTTTTCATATTTTAGGTAACTTTGATGCTAATGAACAATTATGGTTTCAAAATGCACATGAACATCAAAAGACCATATTCTCTTTTCTCTACAGCACAGGTTCCATGCACAATTTCATAACAACATTTTCACAAGTCATACACAAGGAGGAAACAAGTTAGGGACATAACCACATCCTAACATGTTAAAATTTCATCCATATAATTCACTTCCTTCAAGAACTTAAGTCCCCTTTCAAGTTTAAACAACATAGAAGGCAAATCCTTTAGTAAAGAAGCAAAAGCTGACTGCTTCACAATAAGTGGACTTCTCAAAACTTTTTAAACATAACCAACATGATCTACACAACCCTTCATGAATATAATATATTAAACCATAAGAGTAAACACTTACTAAGGCTTGCAAGGGGAAGATTTTGTCCAAAGGGGTGGCTGCTTAGGGTTTGATAGTGGAGAAAATATCTCTTGGAAAATCTAGAATTTTGCAAGTGTGTTATGGTGAATAAGAGCTGAATTTAAGCCTTATATAGTCCCTCCAAACCACCTCTCTTTATGGTCATCCTTATCCAAACTTTTGGTCAAAGATGATGTGTTTACTTGGTCAAATTTTGAATGGATCATTTCCTTTTGGGCCATGTCTTATTCGCTTAATTTATTTGGGCCTCAATTGAGCCCATGAGCACAATATTAATTCAGCCCAATAAAGTTAGTGGGTAATACACCAACTATCTCAAGTTTTAATAATTTCGAAAATGTACGGGGTGTTACATCCTTCCCCCCTTAGGAACATTCGTCCTCGAATGTTAGTAACATTATCCAATTTAAACAAGTTCAAGTCTAAGTTTATTCTTCATATTATCACATACACATAATACTTATATATACTTACTTGTTATTGCTCCAATTCCGCATCTTGAACTTTCTCTTCAGTTTGAAATAAATGCGGGTACTTAGATTTCATTATTTCCTCGGCTTCCCATGTGATTTCTTCTACCTGTTGATTTTCCAAAGCACTTTTACAGGAGCTACTTCTTTATTTCTTAACCTCTTAACTTGTCGATCCAGAATAGCAATAGGTACTTCTTCATAGGTGAGATCTTCTGTAATTTGTACATTTTCAGTGGGAGCAATACGAGATGGATCTCCTATGAACTTCCGAAGAATTGAAACATGAAACACTGGATGAACTGTAGAGAGTTCTTGGTGTAGTGCTAATTCATACCCAACTTGACTAAATTTTTTAATAATCTTATATGGCCCTATAAAATGCGGACTTAGCTTTCCTTTCTTTCCAAATATCATTACCCCTTTTATTGGTGATACTTTCAAGAATACCCAATCACCTATAGCAAATTATAGCCCCCTTCTTCTAATATCGGCATATTATTTATGTCGACTTTAGACCGTTTGTAGCTGCTGTTTTATCACCTTAACCTTCTCCATAGCTTGATGAACAAGATCTGGCCCAGATAAGGCAATTTCACCCGCTTCAAACCATCCAATTGGTGATCTACACTTTCTTCCATATAAAGCTTCATAAGGCGCCATCTTGATACTTGAATGATAGTTATTATTGTAGGCGAATTCAATAAGAGATAAATGATCATCCCAACTACCTTTAAAGTCCAGTGTGCAAGCTCGTAACATATCTTCAAGTGTTTGTATGATACGCTCTGCCTGTCCATCCGTCTGAGGGTGAAAAGCTGTATTTAAATTCACCTGTGTACCCAAACTCCTTTGAAAAAACTTCCAAAAATTTGCAGTAAATTGAGCTCCCCTGTCCGATATAATAGAGATTGGAATTCCGTGCAATCGAACTCTCTCTTTAATATACAACCGCGCAAAATCTTCAGTTGTGTAGGTGGTCTTGACCGGTAGGAAGTGTGTTGACTTGGTAAGACTATCAACTATTACCCATATGGAATCAAATTTCCGAAGTGTACGAGGAAAACCTGTGATGAAATCTATGTTGATCATGTCCCACTTCCAGATTGGAAGATTTATACATTGCATATAACTTCCATGCTTCTGATGCTCTACTTTTACTTGTTGACAATTTGGACATTGGGCTACAAATTCTGCAATGTTCTTCTTCATGTCACCCCACCAATACATTTCTTTCAAATCATGATACATTTTGGTGGCTCCCGGATGAATAGAATACCGTGAATGATGTGCCTCCACCATAATCCATATCCTTAGCTCATCTACATCGGGTACACACAATCTACCTTGGCACTGAAGTACTCCCTCTTGCATAAGATCAAATGCCTTTGTCAACCCTTGTTGTACATTCCCCTTCAGTTGCAATAAAATAGGATCTGCATACTGTTTTTCCTTCACTTCAACTACTAATGAAGATTCTTCCGCATTTTGCACCATAATTTATTCATTTGGAGTTTCAAGAAGACGAACCCCCAAGATAGCTAGTTGATGTAGATCCTTGACTATACCTTGATTTTCTGTGAGCTGTCCATCAGTGCTTCCTATTGCTTTGCGGGTTAATGCATCGGATACTACATTTGCTTTTCCCAGATGGTATAAGATATCGATATCATAATCTTTTAGTAGTTCCAGCCACCTCCGCTTCCTCAAATTTAGGTCCTTCTGCTTGAAAATATACTGCAAACTCTTATGATCGGTATATATGTCAACATGAACCCCATACAAGTAGTGGCGCCATATCTTTAAAGCAAATATCACAACTTCTAGCTTAAGATCATGTGTTGGATAATTTCTCTCATGTGGTCGCAACTGTTTTGAGGCATAAGCTATTACATTATCGTGCTGCATCAACACGTATCCCAAGCCGACTTCTGAAGCATCACAATACATCGCATACCTATCTGTGCCTTCTGGAAGTACCAATACGAGTGTAGAAGTCAATTTATGTAATACCCCGTACCTACCCAACCCTACTTGACGACGTTGAACCATGGTTACTAAAGTACCAAGAGTCAAAGGTATGTATTATGTAATGTTATGGATGATATAATTGATATTGGGCCTAGTACAAGGGATTAGACCCTCGTGGGAGGTGTAATACTCCGTATGTTGCTGAACCTATACGACTACATGTACGTATATGGAAATATGACAACATGAGAGAATTGATAATTTTTGCATTAAAATGTGGGCATTTAATAAGTCTTGTATTATTGGTCCCAAATATGAAGCCCAAAACGAACAAGAAGACATGGCCCAAAATAACAAGTTGACCCATTCTTCCAATCTTCCATTTAACCAAATCAACCATGCATTTAATACCAAGAGATGGATAAGGGTGACTTGAGGGACATATATATATATATATATATATATATATATATATATATATATATATATATATAATGAATTATATACAAAATTTAGTGGGCTAAAGAAGTCTTGAGCCATTGGGCTCAATGGGGGCCCAAAACTTACATGGAAGACATGGCCCAAATGGGTAATTGACCCATTCTTGCATGACCAAATCCATGAGGCCATTATTTAACCAATTGTATTGGATAAATATGACTTTTAAGGGTCTATAAAAGGTGAGAAAAATCAGATTTATTCACCATTTTACACATGCCAAAGTCTAGAAATTTCCACAAGATTCTCTCAACTCAAACCCTAAGCCTTCATCCTTTTGGCCAAAGATCATCACTTGGTGAGTATTGGTAAGTGTATATTATTATGGTTTAATATATTTTATGCATGGAAAATGATTTATACTATGTTGGTTATGTTGGTGGAGTGTGAGAAGTTCACTATGTGTGAAGTGTATGTGTTTGTTAATTCGGAGGATGGTTTTGCCTTGTAAACTTGAACATGGGCTTGTGGTATTGAAGAAAATGAATTTGATGGGTTCAATACTGTCATGTGAGATGTGATTATAGTCTCCCCTTGTTTGGTCATGGTGTATAATATTTGGAATTTCTATTGTGAAATTGGTTATGGTTTTGGTGGCGGATTGGCCGTAAAGTGTCATTTTGGTGATGTTATGTGTGTTGTGATACCATGACTGGTTATTGGAATGTTAGATGATCAAAAATATGTTAAACTAAGTTTGGTTATGATCATGTACCATTCATTGCATAAAAAGACCCCAAAAAGACCATTTCAGACCAAAACGGGCACCCGCCCTTGCAGACGAAGCACCTGCGGGTGAAGGTGCCAACGCAGGTGCCTCTGGATACTGCCAAAGGTCACCTTCGGGTTCAGTTGGCTTAGTGTATTGGCCCAGAACTCCGAATTGCTTGTTTTTGCATCCCTTTGGCCCCCCGAAACCCCTATACCCTTCATGGATGTAATTATCAACTTGTGATGTCGTTTTAATGACTTTAAAGTGTTGTGTGAAGGTATGTTGGACTGTATTAAATGTGGATGGTTGTTCATATGTGGTTATGAGGCAAATTTATAAGCGTAAATGTGACGGAATGAAAAGGAGAAGGCATAAAGGGTAAGTGTGATGCGAAATACTATTGTTGTATGAAATCTTGGTCAGTGAGTGTAATGTTATGGTATTATTGACATGATGATGTAGTGATTTGTATTGTAAGGAGTGAAATGAAGTTATATAGCAGTCATATGGTTCATTGTCGTTTTGTACACTTGTACGGTAAATAATTGTTAACGAGAGTTCCATTGTGGACTTGTATTGTAGAGTGAAACATAAGGAAGAAGCTAGACTATTGTGTTCATATATAGACTTGTGTACTCATACTTGGAAGTAAAGGTATGTAAGGTTACTCTTCTATTTCCTTCTGCAATGTATGGTGTTCACATTGTCATGGTACTCATTCGATTCCGAAATACTCTAAGGTATTCCGTATCCGATAGTTGGCTAGAGTTACTCAAATGTTCCTTATTCATTGGTCAATGGTGAATCATATGACCCATGGTCATTGGTTGACTTATGTTCATTAATTGACTTATGACCATTGGTTAACTCGCATTCATTGGCTAATATGTCAAGAGTTTCAAATGTTCTAAGGTATTGCATCTCAGGTTGGTGAGCAGTTGATATCCACATATGTCCTATTTAGTGCTCATTGTCCTAAGGTTCCAAACGTGTACTATTCCAAGGGGGTTCTAGTATTCAAACTAAGGTTGATATATTGTTATTCATATGTGTTTTACTCCTAGACGAATCATGACCCACTTAGTTCTTATTTATGGGCGAAAGTTCTTAAGTCATCATATGTTGTAGATCCTAAGAGAATTATCCCAACAAGAGCAATGAGGTAGAGAGAGCTTGTTTAGTTGAATAGCATTGTTCCAATCATGTTATGTTTCCAAAGTTCCAATGGAGTTATATACGTGTCTCATATTCATTAGTAATGTTCCAAAAGTCCAATGTGGTTATGTACCAAGGTTTCAATAGTGGTTATACTCATGTATCTTGTTCATTGGTCATTGTCCAATAGTTCCAACAGTGTTATGTTCCATGAAGGCTATGTTTCCAATAATGCTTATTCACATGATTCTCACTCATTGATTATTGATCCAAAGCTTCAAAGAAAGTTGTAACTATCATTGTAATAAGCTCTCATAAGCAAAGGTACCAATCTCTCACAAGTTAAAGTATCAATCTCAAAAGTAAAGAAATGAAGTAAGAACAAAGTAATGATGATGATGATGTTACTTTATCCATGGGGTGCAAACACCTGCATGATGGTTCTATATACATTATCCATGAGGTGAAATGAACACCTGCATGATGGTTCTCTATACATTATCCATGGGGTGAAATGAACACCTGCATGATGTTTCTCTATACATTATCCATGGGGTGAAATGAACACCTGCATGATGACATGATCTTATCCATGGGGTAAAAAGAATACCTGCATGATGTATCCATGGGGTGCAATGAACACCTGCATGATGACATGATTTTATCCATGGGGTGACAAGATCACCTGCATGATGAGGGACCTAACAACATTGAGCAATGTAAAAGTAAAGTAAAGTAAAGGCAAGGAAAAGAAAAAACGTAATGTACATGGTATCCCACATATAGAAAGAAAGTATATTCACATTGCTATTTCTCTTATATTGATTTCATGGTTGTTGTTATTATGTACGAATCATTGGAGATAGTCATAAAGAAAGAAAGGTACATGGTTCCACATATAGAGTTCCTCTTATAATTATTTCCATTAAAGTTCTTATGTACTGACGTAGTTCTTATGGCCTGACATACTCATTACATTCTTCGTACTGACCCCTCTTGGGGACTTACCTTACATGTTGCAGGTGCAGGCATTAGTAGACCTCCTCAGTAGAGTGTGGATCAATTGCAGAGTTTTGGTGAGCTCCACTTGGTTCTGAGCTTCCTGAGTCAGAGTCGTATATTTATTGTGATGTTGTACATATAGTATAAAGCGGGGACTTGTCCCGACTTTTACTTGGTTTGGTAAATGCATCTGTTAGAGGCTTTTGTAGACATATGTGGCTACATGGATGTAAGATATGTACGTTCAGTGCGATGTAATGGTCCCAAAGGCCAAGTGTTATATATGTATATGCATGGTATTTTAATATTTCATCAATTACATGAAACAGTGTGTTATTCATTCGAGATTATGCGTACGAGTGTTCATGAGCAAAGATTTGTTCTCTCGGGCCATATCGGCTTCGAGTGCCAATCACGCCTCGTTGGGATTCGGGGTGTGACAATTTATTCTTCAGATCTTGGAAACTCTTCTCACATGCATCATTCCACTGAAACTTGGTTGCCTTGTGTGTCAGCTTTGTTAAAGGTGCTGAAATGGAAGAAAACCCTTCAATAAATCTTCTATAATAACCTGCCAACCCGAGGAAACTACGAATCTCTGTAGGCGTTGAAGGTCTTGGCCAATTCTCCACAACTTCTATCTTTTGTGTATCAACCCTTATTCCTTCATCTGACACAATATGACCCAAGAATGCTACAAATTTTAACCAAAATTCACATTTAGAAAACTTTGCATATAACTTACGATCACGAAGAATCTGTAACACCTGCCGTAAGTGATTAGCATGGTCTTCTTTTGATCATGAATAAACCAAAATATCATCTATAAACACTGTCATGAACACATCTAAGAATGGCTTGAACACCCTATTCATCAAATCCATAAAAACTGCTGGTGCATTTGTTAGCCCAAATGACATAACTAAAAACTCATAATGACCATACCGTGTTCGGAAAGCTGTCTTGGGTATATCTTTTTCTTTGACCCTTACTTGATGATAACCTGATCTCAAGTCAATCTTTGAGAAACATTTGGCACCCTGTAATTGGTCAAACAAATCATCAATTCTGGGGAGGGGATATTTATTCTTGATTGTTACCTTATTCAGTTGCCGATAATCAGCACACATTCTTAACGTGCTATCTTTCTTTATTACAAATAACACTGGTGCACCCCAAATGGACATACTAGGCCATATGAATCCCTTTTTCAGCAAGTCTTTTAATTGCTTCCTCAATTCCCGTAATTCTTCTTGGGCCAGTCTATACGCAAGAATAGAGATAGGCTGAGTACCGAGAATCACATCAATACCAAACTCTAGTTCCTATTCTGGAGGTGAACCTGGAAGATCTTCAGAAAATACATCAAGGAATTCATTTACCACTGGAACCGATTGAAGAGTTGGTGGCTTCACATCGGTATCTTGCACTCTTACTAGCTGGCATATATACCCTTTGGATATCATTTTCCTTGCCTTAATATAGGAAATAAATTTACCTCTCGGTGCTCCAACATTACCCCTCCATTCAAGGACGGTCTTTTGTGGGAAATAGAAATGTACCTTCTTAGCTCGGCAATCTACCGCGGAATAACAAGAAGTCAAACAGTCCATACCCATTATAACATTAAAATCTACCATTTCCAGCTCAATAAGATCAGCCAATGTATTATGATCACAAACAGTGACCATACAATTACGATAGACTCTCTTAACTATAATAGACTCACCCATGGGTGTAGATACTTCAAATGGCTTAAATAATAATTTTGGTGTTCTTTTGAATTTTTCAACAATCAATGGAGTAACATATGATAGGGTAGAGCCTGGATCAATCAATGCATATACATTATGTGAAAAGACGGATAATATACCTGTAACAACATCAGGAGAAGCCTCTGAATTCTGACGATCCGCTAAAACATAGGTACGGTTATGGACTCCACTAGAATTAGTTGCTCCTCTAAAACCTCTACCATGCCCAGTAGGCTATACACCCGATGATGATGATCCAACGACTGATCTCGTAGGTCATGCCATACTACCCGTGCCCTTCTGTGGGCACTCTCTCATTTTGTGCCCCGACATACCATACCAAAATCAAGCATTCGTCCTAAAGCGGCATTCACCTAAATGAAGCTTTCCGCAGTGCTGACACGGCTGATGAGAAAACCTCGATTGGCTCATTCTTCCTTGTTCCTGATATCCAACTATCTGTGAACCCTAAATCCCACTACTTTGACTAACTTGACTACCTATAAACCCTCTAAATTGGGATGGAGTACCTGCTGTAGAATAAGAAAATGATGGTCTCAGCGGTCTATTAAAAACCCGAGGCTAAAATTCTCCTTGGGACGCCATGAATTGACCCGTAGGTTTAGCCCTCTTTGACGGTCCTCTTTCAAATTCTTGCATCCTTCTCATTTGTCTCTGATCCTCCATCTTCTGTGCAAAAGCTTGTATCCTGGCTATATCCATATCTCTATTCAAAGCAGCAATAGTACAATCCCTAACCAAATATGGATCCAATCTATCCACATACCGATGAACTCTATCATCCATAGTAACTACTACATTAGGAGCGTACCTGGCCAAAGAGTTAAACCGAAGACTGTACTCTCTGCCGCTCATATTACCTTGACGAAGATTTAAGAACTAGTCTGCACAAGCCTCTCGGATCTCATATGGAAGGTAATGATCAAGGAATGCCGTTTTTAATTCTTCCCAACTAGATGGAAGTGCACCGACACCCCTAGATTGTTTCCAATCTTCGTACCATAATATAGCCTCTCCTTTTAATCTATATGCTGCAAGCTCAACTATTTCTGTACCAGATACATTTATAACATCTAAAGCCCTTTGAACTTGGTCCAGGAAGTCTTGTGGGTCTTTATTAAGATCTGACCCGGTGAACGTGGGAGGATCTAATTTTAGGAAATCCTGTGTCAGCCGACTAGCTACCCTAGCCGCACCGTCATTACTTGTCGTTGGGCCAACTTGTCCTTGATTTTGTGCAGCAACTATATGAGTCAACATTTACACCGCATTTCTTATATCCTGCTCAGTAGCATTAACAGGTGGTTCTGAAGGTACTCCTCTCCTTCCTGGCAGTAGAAGAAGCCCGCGTTGCAAACTCGTCTTCAGCCTCACCATGATTAGCTTATTTAGATGGTGATTTACTGGTTCCTTCTCCGGCAATCCTGTCTAACTTCTTACTTTTACCCTTATTTGTTCTTGAAAATGGCATTTTGCTATACTGAGGAAACAAAAATAGGAAACAAATTCAGTGGTTGGATATAACTCCACCTACAACTTTGGCTCTATTGCATGATCTAGGAAATGAAGAAAAGAGACAACTCCTAAATGTCCTTAGCCTCCTACTTATAAATGTGGTGTACAACACATCCATAAGAAAGACTCTACTCAGACACGACTTTGTAGACACCCTAGGACGACCCGCTCTGATACCACTTTTGTCACGCCTCAAATCCCATTGGGGCGGAATGGCACCCGAAGCCGTTAAGGCTCGAGAGAACCAACCTATGATCATGTACATTCATATGCATGTAACTAAGTGAACAACATTCTTTCACATATAGATACAAGATATCAATGACGGGAGTCATGGAAAAACATCCAAATAGATATGAGACTTGGCCGTTAGGGCCACCACGTCAAAAGGGTAAGACATTCCTTCGTTTGACTTACAATGTCTACAAAGCCTCTAAAATATACATAACCATGACTAAGTTGCCCTCTTGGCCCTGTCCAGAGCCACTTGCGGAGTGACCTGCTCGGGCAGGTTGCTCATCCGCGAGGGCGGATACCCGAATTGGCTACAATGGGTCACTTTTGGGTCCATCTTAGTAATAAATGGACCGTGGTTATAAGTGAGCTTCTCTTTTCATATTTTAGGTTAAAGTTGATGCTAATGAACAATTATGGTTTCAAAATGCACATGAACATCACAAAACCATATTCTCTTTTCTCTACACCATAGGTTCCATGCATAATTTCATAACAACATTTCCACAAGTCATACACAAGGAGGAAACAAGTTAGGGACATAACCACATCCTAACATGTTGAAATTTCATCCATATAATTCACTTCCTTCAAGACCTTAAGTCTCCTTTCAAGTTTAAACCATATAGAAGGCAAATCCTTTAGTAAAGAAGCAAAAGTGAACTGCTCAACACTTTTTAAGCATAACCAACATGATCTACACAACCCCTCATGCATATAATATATTAAACCATAAGAGTAAACACTTACCAAGGTTTGCAAGGGGAAGATCTTGTCCAAAAGGGTGGTTGCTTAGGGTTTGAGAGAGGAGAAAATATCTCTTGGAGAATCTAGAATTTTGCAAGGGGAAGATCTTGTCCAAAGGGGCGGTTGCTTAGGGTTTGAGAGAGGAGAAAATATCTATTGGAGAATCTAGAATTTTGCAAGTGTGTTATGGTGAATAAGAGCTGAATTTCAGGCTTATATAGTCCTTCCAAACCACTTCTCTTTATGGTCATCCTTATCCAAACTTTTGGTTAAAGATGATGTGTTTACTTGGTCAAATTTTGAATAGATCATTTCCTTTTGGGTCATGTCTTATTTGCTTAATTTATTTGGGCCTCAATTGAGCCCATGAGCACAATATTAATTCAACCCAATAAAGTTAGTGGGTAATACACCAACTATATCAAGTTTAAATAATTCCATAAATGTTAAGGTAGTCAAATAAGTTCGGAAATGTACGGGGTGTTGCACATGATTTGTCGTCAAAAACATATTAATTTGCCCAGTCATCATTTTATAGTCATATATTGTGTCGGGACTTGAACCCAACATCTTATCTACAAAGGTGTGTTAAGCCATAGTTCGTAGGGACTTGAACCTATATATTGTGTTGGAACTTTAATCCAACGTCTTATCACTGGGACTTTAACCCGATACCTTAAACTTTTTGATTGATGAGACTTAAATTTACCGTCTTACCCTCAAACAATAGTTTAATTGGACTCAATCATGAGACTTTCAAAATATTTCCACTTTAAGATTATATATATAAGTGAATTAAAATTTAATAAGAATTAGTGGACTCAAACAAATACTAATTTTGAAACTATCAAAATCATGATGATAAAATAAGTTTGTCAAAACAGAATTTTCTCCACCACAAGAAGTCTTGCAAGATCTGCACAAATATGTTAGTAGCCAAAAAAAAACAAATATAAAGAAAAACAGACCTGTGGAATCTCAATAGATTTTGCTCAAATATAATTTGACTATTGAACCGTGTTATGTCATAGAAAACAAATTCAAAAGGAGGACATTTTCACTTCTTTTCACCTTCGTGCTAATGAAAATTTCTATTAGACACACACATATTAAGAGCCCGATAATTTCATGGTTAAGAGGCTAGTGATTCCATATTTAAGACTATATTTAATAAGTATAAGCTACCAAGTGAGTTTTGCATATCTAAAGTCATATGAAATAATATACTTGCATGCTAAAATAAAATCACATATAATATTATATTTATGCAAATGCAGAAACTCACAAAAACAAGTCATCCAAACTAAAATAATTGTTAGTGACAGAAGTTGGGAACTTGGGGAAAGTAAGATCATGCGGACTGAGATTTTGACGAATGTGCGATTGATTGGTTTGGTTTTATGCACACATAAAGATGCATTGGGACAATTCATATATTAAACAGTACAAAATTTTGTACAACTAAATTGCGTGCAAGCAAAAAGTCATGAAATTAAGGAATTGAAACTTATCTTGGAGAAAACAAATTTGGCATATCTTTGATCGGATAGAGCTTCGTGCTGATAACGTGTTAAATAATAAAGTAATATAAGACAAGAAAATAGAGATAAAAGAGGAGATGAGAGCTTTTCATTCTTCCAAATGTTCAAGTGTATCAAGTCACTCCAACACCAATTCTTATGCCTCTATTTATAGGGCTACATATAGGAACATCAAAGGGTGTCATAAACATGACATTTAACTATTGAGAATGTGGAGAAGATTAAGGGGTTGTGGATGATCAATGTGGAGGTGTTGGAGTTGTGGGTATTACTACTCATAATGATGAAGAGTAGTAGGAGATTACATTTAGTGGACATCCATATAGTAATATATATTTTATAACAATATAAAACTTTGTTAGTTTTTTGCTCCTAATTTAATACTAGAAGAACTTATTGAATCCTGGGGATACACCTTAACTAGTGAAATATCCTTAAGGACAGTGCCATAGACACGCCTCAAGCTACAAGAATTTCCGTGATATCTAATATTTTCCAACAATCTTAAGGTTATTTCTTGTGAATCAACCACAGGAATAAAAAATGAAATCATTAACAATCCAAGAAGTTGAGGCAGTAGAAGATTGATCAGCAGAGCTTTTAGGATAATAAAAGAAAAAAAGGTGACAACCTACGTTAACAAAAAACCAAAGAAGCTAAGAAAGGAGTTTATTGCAGGACTTCACAAGCGAAAGACCGAATTATTCACGGCTCTCATTGAAAAGAAATTTGCTACCGCTTCGACCAGGTGTTGAAAATGATTGGGTACAAACACCAAGTGAATATAGATACCAGAGGTGATGTATGTAGTGACACTGGTAATCTTGATTTAGTGGCGACATAGAAATACATGACGAGTTATCAAAACACAAGTGAATTTCAAGTGGCATGGTAATTATAGCTCCTGCATTCAGAGTTAATATTGTAGAATTCACATTTCAATGTTAATTGTGTTTCGGCGCTCATAAGATGTTGAAATGACTGGGTATGAAAGTTCAAACTATTTAAATTAATCCTTTCTTCAACTTTAAGTGACTATAAAAGCTAAAGTTTTTGTGGGATTGTGCCACATCCCGAGATTAGGCCCTAGACGTAATAGGCACCCGAAACCATTAATGGTCCGAGAGTACCACTTAGCTTACATCATGAGCATTCATCCAATAAGTGCAGAAGAAAATATTTAGAAAATCATGAACGTAATTGCAGAAGTGAAATTCATTTATAAATACTGAAGTCTCAAAACGACAATGTAAAAAATTCCAAAAATGACCAAGTAAAACCCAAAACATTTGAAAAGACATTATCATAGGTCTACAAAACCTCTACTACCATGAGTTAATAACTATATCGGGACAAGGCCCCGGCTATATCAAAAACTGAAACCAAGTCTAACATCAGATGGACTATTTCTTCCAGAAGATGGAGGGCTCACCAATAGCTGATACATCAAGTCCTAGTGCTGCACAGAATCATAAATGTGCCTCAAAACCTACATCATGAAATGATGTAGCATTCTGGACAATTAATACGTGAAAGGTATTGGTATGTAAAACTGAAACGAGGAAGCACAACATAAAACATGTACAAGAAATTGAAACTGAAACTATAACTATGTAGAAGGACATAAAACATTTACTTAAAAAGGGATTGATTTTCTTTATTTCATTACTTCTGAACTAGATGGTATCATCGATATCATTTATACACTATGGGCTATGTGGGTTCGATCAACACCCGACCAACAAAGCCCCAATCGACGTTTGCCGCATGAATCGGGATATGACATCAGGTAGGCATGCATAAATCATCCTCATAGAGGGGACATCTAAGGTTTTCCGAATTATGGAATGAACCATCCCTATGTATGCAAACTATAAGTTTTAGGTGTTCGAGCCATGGGGACTCACACTCGGTTAACC
The DNA here is from genome assembly GCA_031232105.1 of Capsicum rhomboideum. Lineage (NCBI taxonomy): Eukaryota > Viridiplantae > Streptophyta > Magnoliopsida > Solanales > Solanaceae > Capsicum > Capsicum rhomboideum. The sequence goes on from CP124714.1 coordinate 160,155,633, forward strand.
ATCTAATTCTCTTTAAGCCCATATTTATTCATGTTCATCTCATCAATCATCTTTTAAACATAACTCATCTTTATCTTATCAACCATCCATTAAACATAAAGAGTTCATATCAGAATGATATCGTCATACCAAGACTTGCAAGTCATCTATTCATTGTTCATATCTTCATTATGGAGGTTGTGAGGGTTCTTATGTCTCATGAGCAAATACTTCAAACAAGTTAATGAAGATCATTCAAAACACTTGGCAAAACCTTAATATTGAAACAATAGCAAAATAGTCATAATTCCTAATAAAACCATATTTAAAGTCATGTTCATTCTCAAATATAGGTTAAAGATTTGTACTGAAAGGGAAATTCATCCATAAGTCTAACTTGACATAATCATTCTCTTTTTCAAACCCAAGTATAAATTTAAAGAACAATTGCAACAACCCAAAACACAACTATAGTAACCCAAAACACAATTCAAGATAATAGAGTAGGGAATTTCTCTTTGGGGAAAAAAACATTAATAAAAATCAACTTTTCACCTTATTTAAAGATTTCAACTTTCAACCCTAGATCATTAAACACATATAAGAAATTATGATTTCGAATTCAAGTGACTTAGAATTGTTCAACATACCTTAAACGCTCCTAATTACTTGAAGAAAGATCAAATTTTTTTGAAGAACTTCAAGAATTGTTCTTGAGATCTTGATATGGGTTTTCTTGAAACTCCTAAGATTATGATGTAGAATTTATTAAGAATCCGTATTTTGATGTTAGAAATACTTGAAAACACCTAGAATTACATGAGAGGGACTTACCTTGGTGTGGGATGAAGTGGAGAGGAGAGAATATTCATTCTAGGGCTTGGAAAGTTGAAGAATCGATGTGAAATTCTAGAAAACACACTTTTAAAAAGAACTTCAGGGGTCACCTGCTGCAGCGGTCAATTTTTGACCTCTACATTAGTGGAGACTGTTAAGAAAATTTTTGGACCATCACAACGACCAACTTTTGACTGCTGCAACTGTCACGACCTGAGCCTACACCCTGGACGTGACCGAGCACTTGGAAACACAAGTGATCCCAAGTGGACCCTTGGCCTGTCAAGCTATTCATAAAACTTTATTTTTTTCAAACTTTACATAAGCTAGCAACAGTAAGCTTGGAATAAACTTCTAAAAATAAGATATAAACACTTGGTTTCAATATCCAGTACTAAAAATCATTTTAAAAGACAACTTGAAAATTTATAAGTAACATATGTCTAATGAAGCCTCTAACATCAACTAAATAAGTCAATCGGGACAAGGGTCTGGGGACAACTTTATTTAAACTAACTGTATAAAAGTTTAAGACCAAGAAGGAACATAACCAAGTCCTCTAGATGCAAGGAGGACTCACCACAGGATGATACTAAAAAGTCTAACGAAGCATCTGGCTGCAGCCCTGAGTCTGTATGCCCGAATCTATATCATGAAACGATGTAACGCAAAATAAGAGGTCAATACTTGGAATGTATTGGTATGTAATAGCGGAATGAAACAGTAAACATGAACTAACTGGCAGCTAAAATTGAATAAATATTTGAATTAAATCATAATAGATGAAATGAGTAAGGAGATGTGGAACAAAAGACTGACAGACTTTTCTTACGAAGTTGTTGGGACTAAAATAATGCAATGAATGAGTTATCCAAAAACATTGAAAGCATGTAAAAACTTAAATAGTCAACTTCATGAAATGTAAATCCGAAAGCAAGTAGTTGAAATGTTGTAATAAAACAACTTTATTAAAATTATCATAAATAATAAGTAAGTTGAGCAAATACTAAGTCTTTCTAAGTTGGGGGAGTTTCTCTTAATCGACATAATTCATATGAGCAACATGGAGTCTAATATCTTCCCCACATTGAGAAGAGCCATCCTAAACCTTGCCAGGGTATAAGACGAAACATAACTTATGGATCCAAAATTATGCCCGAAGGTTATAAGAGGAGTCACCCTAACAGCGGATAATTCTATCCTACGATGGCAATGTAGTTTTTGGGTATGGGACCTCGGACTCATACCCGTATCGATGTTAAATAATCCTCCTAAAAGTATACTATTTGCTCATAGTATAAGTATTAAACAATTTCTTAAAACAATGCTTGACTCAAAATATCGCATCATGAACATATTTATCTCTGTGAGCCTTGGCTTTAATTTTTTAGATCATTACTTAACTTCAACTTTCAAGATACGATATTCTTTCTCTTTTCAAAACATACTATTATATACAAGGGTTTTCATAATATTTTAAGAGCTTGTGAATCTGAGCTATATTTTCCAGTAACTATGGACCAGTCTCATGAAAACATAAAATAAACTTTCAATAAGATAAATAAGATTCATAAGTTTTATATGGAGGAAAGCAGTAGTCATGTCATCAAAAATTAGATTGGGAAAAGACTCTACTCATGGAATTGACAACAATACTCAAAGGATATTCACTAAATTGTATCAAAGATCAAGAACAATGCTTAAAAATATTAAATCTTGAAACCCTAACTTTAAATCATGAACGTAATCTGGAACTAAAACTCAATTGTGGGGGAGGACGGAGTTCCTCCACGAAGGATATTGCTCTTATGTATCTCGGAGATGAACTATGCGGAAAAACCCTTTGGATTTGGAGCCCAAGCTGGATCTTCCTTGAAATTTGAAGGTTGTGTGCTTAAGAGAAAAAGAGAGGGTTTTGATTTGAAAGCGTAAGGGATTCTGATGAATTGAGCCATTTTCAGTATAGGATGGGCAGTTTCTAAAAGAGAAAAGACCAATATGCCCCTACTTATAAAACAAAAGCTGAAAAATATCTCATTGAGGGAGGGGGTGTGCGTCGTGCCTCTCATCGAGCCACACCACCATGTGCGTCGCGCCCCCAATGCAGGAGTAAGACAGTGAGCTCCGTCATGGTGCTCCACAGCACGGGGCTCATCTCGGACCTCTCCGGGTGCGTCGCACAGGTTATTTCTGCGTCTAAAAACTCACCTTTAAGTACTGAAGGACATCCTAAATGATTCGGCTTGTTTTAAAGTACTCGGGACTTGATTTTTGAGCATAAACTAGTCCAAGGAACATTAAGAACATGAAAAAAAATTCGGGGCTTTACAGCGGCGTTCGGGACTGATTTCACCTAAACACCTTTTTTTTTTTTCCAAACGTGTCCCAAACAATACTAAGGTCAAACAAGTTCATTTAGAGACCGAAAAAGCAACGCTAAACTATACGAACACGAAGAATTTTTCGGGGTGGTACAGATTGTGAGGGTGTTAAAAGAGTCTTTGAAATGGTTAGGTCCTTAGTTATCATTTGGTACTTATTAGAGTTTTAAAAGGCATTATAACACTGTACAAACATGTAAAGGTTAAGCGTCTGTAAATTGTCTAAATTTGATGCATCAATAGCTAAGAATTGAATTTGAACGAATAAACAAGTGAAATTTAGGTGTTTAATTTGATGACAATTTTTACCCAAGAACAGTAGTACAAATTAAGACCAAACGTTAATGTATTTATCATGAAAAATATTGCTCTAAATTAACATGCAGCTAATTAACATGATCATGATGAGGTTCCCTCTAACACCAAGTCTCTAGTGATTGAAACAGTGGCCAAAACATATTATGCAAGTTAAAAGTAACATTGGGAAAACATATTCTAAAAGGGAATTTAATTAATGTACCAAAAAAGTTAATGAATTCGTATATAATCACATATTCTAAAACAGTATACCGCATTAGTGCTGTATCATTTCTTCACCATATTCCTTAATCTTGAGGGCCACTCTTTAAGCTGAGGGCTTCCCCACACTACGATAAACTTTTATGAAGCAATTTCCCCAAAACTGTCTGGGAGCTCTATAAGCTCATAACACAATTCTATATCTAATGCCTCGAGCACGGGAAAGGATTCATCTGCAATAACCTGCCATTCAGAAAAAGACACACCAACCAATTTTAGAGATTTGAGATTCTCGAAGGTGACTTGTTCCATGTTCCATTCTTTCCCTTCATGGATGCTTGCGCTTTCTAGCTCCAGCTTTTGAAGGTTGGGTAGTGATCACCCAATTCTTGACATTGCATCGGATGTCAGATCGAACCATTTCAATTTCACTTCTTTCAAGATCGAAGGGAAGTGAAAATCAAACTGATGTACATGTGTATACCCACTGCACCCACATTTTGCGGTAAGCTTTTCACGTTTATTAAGGACATCCAATCTTGGAAAATAAATCTGCTCTTCTGCTGAACAATTCATGATGAATCCAAGGGTTTGAAGATTGGGAAACCTTTTGAAAGTATCTTCCGAGTCTACCGAGTACAGGAAAGCTTGAGAACCTTTAATGTTGTCAGATTCTCTAACTTTTTTGGTTTGTCAATATCTGAACCAAGGACAGAACACATATCGATGGACACGTTTCGTAGCTTTGCAAGACTCCAGATACAGTATAACGACCAAATATAAATTTTGGAACCGATTTTTCATATTATGTAACTACTATATATGTTCTCTATAACACAATTTCTCTGTAGCAGTGCAAGAAGTTAGATTCTTTTCTTCTTTCCTTACCAGTTTCTTCTACAAAACAGTACATTTGTTGCTAATAACAGTACACTAGGTGAATTGTAATGTATGTGGGGCAAAAGGGACACAAATGACCTCCATTAACCTTTTGGTATATTAATACCCCAAACATTTTTTTGGCTCAAATATGCCCTATATCTTACGACTCAGATCTGGTCAATTTGGGTTATAAGACTGTTCTTAAGACCCTTAGGAACTCCAAAGGTCAGCTCTTTTTATTGCATTTCATTGTTTTGTCAAGTTCTTTAGCTGGTAAATTAGGGGTAGCTAGTAAAGAAGCAACTCATCTATGTATTAATTTTTGTATAAGTTATACAACATTTGGTAGCTAGTTACGAAATAAGTTATTCATTTATATAATTAATATGACGTTTGGTTTGCAATTTAGAAACCTGCATAACTAACATGGGATATATGAGGGAATTTGTGTATTATCTTATGCGGTAGAAGATGAAATAGAAAATACGTGCATTAATAATACTTGCATACGATGTTGCATTCTGTGACCTGAAATTGTTTTATACTATCACGTCCTTTCTTAGTCAGGAGAGGTGTAGTTTCTTTCTTTCCTTAGCACTTTTGCAGGTCAAATATATTTTAAGAAGTTGGACATGCTTTGTATCTTGTGTCGTTGTTACTAACACACAGGAAAGATCTTACTAATGTAATTCCTCCTTACTTTTGCAGAGTCTTATATCTGCTGAGCATCATGTTGCAATATGCCAGTTAGCCTGTAAAAGCTCAGAATTTGTTATGATGATCCCTGGGAAGTCTCTATCTATCTATCTATCGATTTATCTCTCTCATCCTCCTCCTCCTGTCCACTAGAAAAAGAATCCCCAAATTAAGGTCCTACTTGGTATGATTGCATCACCCAGTTTTATATTTGATGTATTTACTGCTGGGAAAGACAAGGGCACTAACAATAGTACACGACAAGGAAGCAGCGGAAGAATACCCAAGTCTAAACTTTTCCTTTTAATTTGAACCAAGAGAAGACAAACAAAATCAAGCACAATTATAATAAGGCAACAAATATATCAACCAAAATAGATAAGCAAAGATAAAATAAACCAATCACACGAGACACCAGATTTACGTGGAAAACCCTTCAGTGTGAAGAGTAAAAAAGCACGGGACCAAAAACCTCCACTATAATCACCAAGAGTTACAATAATGTGCTCCAAAATGTTCACCAAATAATTGACAAACAACGAGCAACACTACATAAAGCACAACACCAAAAACTAGAGAATTAAAGGAGCAAAAGCACCTAAAACGCAGCTACTGTTTATGAATGCAAAACTGGAGCTACGGGACACCAAATTAAACTCCATCAGTTTCTAATCAAATATTGAGATGAGAGGAACAAGCTGTCCAAAAATCAGCTCAATCGGACAAGAAACGAAGCGGGAATCGCAATTTGAAGTTAACTGTTTAGGGCTGAAATTGGGTGCGAAAAAACTGCTCTCTCTTCTCTCTATGGCTGCTGATTTCACTCTTTGTGTATGAGAAAATAAGACCTAAAAAGGTCTATATATATGCCCCATAGAATTGGGCCTATGGGCAAAGTGGATTGGTCCAATTTTGGGTTTTTATTTATCCACATAGGAAGGAAAAAAGACTCATAACCCAACAATTCTCCCCCTCACGACTATGTGGAGGAGACCGCCATCCCGATGATCATGCAACAATCTTCAAAATTCCTTCTTGGAAAAGCTTTAGTCATCATGTCGGAACCGTTATCATCTGTATGAATCTTCTCAAGTTCAAGCAACTTAGAATCCAACACATCTCGAATCCAATGGTATCTCACATCAATGTGTTTAGACTGACCATGAAATGTAGAATTCTTACCAAGATGTATAGCACTTTGACTGTCGCAATAAAGCACATACCTCTCTTGAGCACAACCAAGTTACCCCAAGAACCTCTTCATCCAGAGCAACTCTTTACAAGCTTCAACGACAACAATAAGCTCAGCTTCTGTAGTAGATAGAGCAACATATTTTTGCAACCTAGATTGCCAAGACACAGCTCCCCCTGTAAAAGTAACCAAATACCCTGAAGTAGACTTGCGAGTATCAACATCACCAGCCATGTCTGAATCAGTATAACCACAAAGAATAGGCTTTCCTATACCAAAACAAAAACTCAAACTTGAAGTGCCACAAAGATATCTCATAATCCACTTCACAACAATCCAATGTTCTCTTCCCGGATTAGAAAGTCAACGGCTAACAATACAAATAGTATGAGCAATATCTGGCCTTGTACAACCCATTGCATACATCAAAATACCAACGGCTAAAGCATAAGGAACTTTCTTCATGTCTTCCTTCTCATCATCACTAGAAGGACACTGTTTCATGCTCAATTTGAAGTGCATAACTAAAGGTGTACTGACAACCTTAGCCTTGTCCATGTTAAACCTGCAAAGTAATTTCTGAATGTACTTCTCTTGTGATAACTACAACTTCTTGGCCTTTCTGTCACGGACAATCTGCCTTGCTGGTTCTAAGTCTTTCATAGAAAAAGACTTACTCAACTCTTACTTCAACTTCTGAATCCTACAAGCATTATGACCAACAACAAGCATGTCATCAACATAAAGCAACACAATAATAAAGTCACCATCAGAGAATTTTTGCACAAAAACACAATGGTCTGAAGAAGTCTTTTTGAAGCCCTGCTGACTTATAAAAGAACCAAACTTCCTGTACCACTGCCTAGGAGATTGTTTCAAACCATACAAGCTTTTCTTCAATTTGCAAACATAATTCTCTTTTCCCTTGACTTCAAAACCTTCCGGATGCTCCATATAAATTTCTTCATCTAAGTCACCATGGAGAAAAATAGTTTTAACATCCATTTGCTCAACCTCTAAATATAGACTTGCAGCTAAGCCTAGAACCACACGAATGGATGACATCTTCACAGCTGGAGAGAATATCTCATCAAAATCAAATCCCTTTTTCTGGTTAAAACCCTTCACAACTAATCTAGCTTTGTACCGTGAAACTGGATTACCATCTTCATGTTTCACCGAAAACCCACCTGTTTTTCAAAGATTTTCTGTCTTTAGGTAGCTTAACCAAATCAAAGGTATGATTATCATGCAAAGATTTAATTTCATCTTCCATAGCATCAAACCACCTTTCTTTTTCTTCACTTTTCATGGACTCATCAAGACTCTCAGGTTCTCCCCCGTCAGTCAAGAGTATATACTCATTGGGAGAATAACGAGATGAAGGTATTCTCTCTCTAGTAGATCATCTGAGAGAACTCTCTGGAGCATCAATAATAACTGGTTGCTGATCAACCACATCATCTTGCACTGGAGCATCAAAATCATCCAGGTCATTCTGAACATGATCACCATCTTCATTATCAACTTGATTTTCATCATTATGAAGATTTTCGTCAGGTGCAATAGTCAAAGGAATTGGATCAACATCAACTAGGCTCTCACTACTCTGAGAATCAACCTTCTCAGCTTTGTCAAAATCTTCAATTGTTTGGTCTTCAAAGAACACAACATCACGGCTTCTAACAAGTTTCTTCTCAACTGGATCATAGAAACGATAGCCAAATTCATCTTGACCATAACCAATAAAGATACACTGCTTAGTTTTAACATCCAACTTTGACCTTTCATCCTTAGGAACATGCACAAAGGCTTTACACCCAAAGACTCTGTCACACCCCGAGTTCCAACGAGGCGGACTGGCACCCGAAGTCGATAAGGCCCGAGAGAACCAATCTTTGCTCACGTCTATTCATATGCATACCATAAGAAACATCACCAACACGTAAGGACATAAAATGCTAATAGCGGAAAATCATGGAACATATAATGTATACGTTAAAGAAACTCGGTCGTTAGGGCCATCAAGTCAAGATGGACATACGTCTCTTACATTTACATACCCATATATGTCTACAAAAGCCTCTAACAGAAGTACACACATAAACATCCTAAATTCGAGATAAGTCCCCGCTTTACACAACATTTACAATACCAAAACCAATGTACAATGGTGACTCGGAAAGCCCCGATCCAACTGGAGCTCACCAAAGATCAGTAGATGACCCGCAGCTTACTGTGGAAGTCTACTAGTACCTGTGCCTGCAGCAAGTAAGGTAAATCCCCCAAGAGGGGTCAGTACGAAGAATGTACTGAGTATGTAAGTCTGTATGAAACTGTATCAGTACATAAGAATTTCAATGGAAAATAATTACAAGGGAATGCCCAATATGGATAAGCCTTCAATCTATATATTTGGAACTACGCATATTACTTTCGTTACTTTCTTCGCTTCTCTATATTACCTTACTTTACTTCATCAATCCTTAATCATATACTGCCCAGGCCCAACTGATCAGTGGGAAAATAATATCGTCATGCAGGTGTTCATTTTACCCCATGGATACACCCATAATGTTGGGATGGTCATCATGCAGGTGTTTCATTCACCCCATGGATATCATCATGCAGGTGTTTATTTCACCCCATGGATACAACTAACTATACATTACTTCATTCTTTAACTTTTGCAAGATTGGTACATTTACTTGTGAGAGATTGATATATTGTAGTCATAACTTTATTGGAAGCTTTGGAACATAACATTATTTGGACTTTGGAACCATGTCCGTGATTATGTAACACATGAGCAACAATGACTAATGAATGAGGAATATGTGACTTAACAATAGATAACAACCTGAAATGAGATACCCTTGGACATTTCAAAATGGAATAAGTACAAAGTCAATATAAACAATATGCTGCAGAAGGATACCGAAAGAGTAACGTTACATACCTTCACTTCCAAGTATGAATATACAAGCCTAGATACGAATACAATAGTCCAGCTCCTTCCTTACATTTCACTCTACAATGAAAGTACATAATGGGGCTTACGTTAACAATCAACTACCTTACAAGTGCATAAGATGACAATAAGTTACGTGACTGCTATATAGCATCATTTCATCCTTTAAAACATCATTTACGGTATTGTCATACCAACAACATGTCACGCCCCGAATCCCATCGAGATGTGATTGGCACCCGTAGCCGATAAGGCCCGAGAGAACCAACCTTTGCCTATGCTCAATCATATGCATATAATATTCATAACCACCATTGCATAATATGACGAAATACGAGTAAAGGAGAACATGGGACACATTTAGACATACATATGAAACTTGGCCGTTGAGGCCATCCAGTCAAAACAACATGTGTCTTGTACACTATTACACCCACATCGGTCTACAAAAGCCTCTAACAAGAGCATTGACCAAAATGAACCATAAGTCGGGACAAGTCCCCGCTTTATACAACATGTACAATACCAAAACATATATACACTTTGACTCGGAGAAGCCCCGAATGAGCTGGAGCTCACCAAAGAACCGCTAACACTGGCAGTCTATTGAGGAGGTCTACTGGGACCTGCGCCTGCAGCAAGTAAGGTAAATTCCCCGAGAGGGGTCAGTACGAAATAAGTACTGAGTATGCAAGGCTCAGATGAAACTATACAACACATGAATATTTCAATGAATATGTCAATGAACTCAAAACATATGAATACTCAATGTGAATAAGTCACCATGTTACGTTTTGGAAACCATGTGGATTGCTTTCATTCTTTTCATTACTTTCTTTATCTCAATGCTCACATGTCATTACATAGCACAATGTACCCGGGCCCCGACTGATCAGTGGGTCTTTCATATCATCATATAGGGATCGAGTCGAGCTAGGCTTATGCCCCTAGACTTGCCACCCTCGGGATCGAGTCGAGCTAGGCTTACACCCCTAGACTTGCCACCCATAAATCCAAATCTCGGGATCGAGTCGAGCTAGGCTTACGCCCCTAGACTTGCCACCCGTACTTGATCATTGACCACATTTGCATTACTTTGTTCATTACTTTGAGATTGATACTTTGATAGTCAAAACATCACTTTGGAACTTTGGAACACAACATTGTTGGAAACTTTGAATCATTGACCAATGAGTGAAGGACATATGAATAAATATCAATGAGAAATATAACATTACTAGCACCATGATACCATTGGAACCATTGGACAATAATCCATGAACAAGAGACACAAGTATAGGCACTATTGGAATATTGGTACGTAACTTTATTTGAACTTTCGGAACATTAACCATGAATATGAGAAATGAGATTCACAATTGATCAATGAGTAGGAAATATATGACAATGATCATAGATAAGTGCATATGGTATACCGTAGTACATTTCGGAATAGAACTAGAGAAATGGCAATGTGAACACTATTGGCCGTAGAAAGATACGGACAAGTAACCTTACATACCTTGGATGCACAATACGAATAGACAACCTTCGATGCGTATACAATGATCCCTCTCCTTCACTCTACAACATACATACATAACGAATTCACGTTAACCACGAATTACTTTACAAATGCATACAATGTCAATGAATTACATGTTCGCCTTTAAACATGTCATTTTCCTTCGACAAAACTATTGATATACCATTCTTCCAAAAATTCCGTAAAATTCCCAACATTGACCAATACATGAAAATCAATACATTTCACCACAATACTTCTCCTTTACACTTTCTTATCCATAACACATCACAAATAATCCTTCAAAGCACCTTAATTCAACTCATAACACATATCGGCCAAAAATCCCATAATTTCCACTTTTAGCCAAGAATCAATTTAATGCCAAAAATAACACCATACATGTTCATATTTTGTCCATACCATGCTTTTTCATCAAAGGCACAAGGCCTAATTCACACTTGAATTCCATATACCACAAATCTCATACAAAATCACCAAGTACCATGATCAACTTTTCCAAGCACAACCAACATGATATACATATTATTTTATGCATATAAGATATTAATCCATGAAAATAAATACTTACCAAGGCTTGGAATATGTTGATCTTGTCCAAGAAGTCCCAAGGAATTGTTTTGCTTTAGGGTTTGGAAATGAGAAATGTTTGTGAAAAATATCCAAAAGGCATGTGAGGCTTTGATGATAAAAAAATCTGATCTTGGGGCCTTTATATAGACCCCAAGTCAATCTTAGCCTTTTATTTGGCATTTAATATGGTCAAAGTGGAAGAATGGATATTTTTGCCCTTTGGGCCAATTCTTTCATTTCCATTTTGGGCCTAACTTTGGGCCCAAGAACTCATATCCATGCAACCCATACAATTTCATGTATTAATCACCATATCTCTCATGTTTATATAATTCCATAAGGTCACGACAATATTCCCTTAAAAGATTCTCATTCGTCCTTTCGATCGCAAAAATAGGCATTCTAGTTGCCCTTGGTTTCATTGGACATTTTGGATCACTATTCACCTTTTGTGATTTGATCATGTAGGAGTATGTAGGAGTGTATTGAAGTGTTTGACTCTTTAACAATGCTCAAATAACTTCAAAGAATCAAAAGAAACCATCTAGAAATCGTCGTAGAATTGCGTTACAAAACGACTCCGGAAAGGCCTAGTTTTTGTTCCTTGCGCCACACCCCCTGAAACAGGGTAGTGGCGCAAGAATTGGGCCTGCTCTGAAGTTTATGCAGGCTGGTGGCTTGCGCTACACCCCTGAAACAGGGTAGTGGCGCAAGTTTCAGCATTTTGCTGAAATTTCCGGCCACTAATCCGACGTTTACGTATCGTCCAATCCCTTATCAAAACACTACAAAATACTTACTTCGTGATCTTAACCATCAAGTAAACATGACTTAAGTCACCAAATGAGGTTAGAATGTGTACGAGTTCTTGCCCAAATGCTCCACGAAATCACAACACACCTCCTACGACGATCTAATCGCACATGTTACGTCCGATATCAAATGTTTCCCCAATGACACTATAAAACACATATGCATGGCATCTCAACACCTATGTAGATATGATCCCAAGGTATCAAGTGAGGTTATAAAGTACGGGGTGTTACATTCTTCCCCCCTTAGAAACATTCGTCCTCGAATGTTAACAACATTGTCTTATATACAACAAATGCATCTTTACTTTAACATACCTATACATACACATAATGATTTTAAATACTTACTTGTTATTGTTCCACCTCCGCACTGTGAACTTCTTGGTCCATTTGGAATAAGTGGGGATACTTGGATTTCATCATTTCTTCCGCTTCCCATGTGATCTCCTCTACTTGTTGGTTTCTCCAAAGGACTTTTACGGATGCTATGTCTTTATTCCTCAATCTCTTTACTTGTCTATCTAGGATAGCAATGGGCACCTCTTCATAAGTGAGATCCTCTGTAACTTGAACATCCTCTACGGGAACAATACGAGACGGGTCTCCTATGCATTTTCGAAGCATCGACACATGAAATACAGGATGGACTGAGGAAAATTCTTGCGGTAAGGCTAATTCGTATGCGACTTGCCCAAATCTTCTAATAACTTCATAGGGGCCTATGTAACGTGGACTCAATTTCCCTTTCTTTCCGAACCGCATTACCCCTTTCATCGATGACACCTTTAAAAACACCCAATCACCTATGGCAAATTCAAGCCCTCTTCTTCTAACATCGGCATATGACTTGTGAAGACTTTGAGCCGTTTGTAACCGTTGTTGGATAACTTTAACTTTCTCCTTGGCTTGGTGAACAATATCTGGCCCAAGTAAAGCAGTTTCACCTACTTCAAACCATCCGATTGGTGATCTACATTTCCTTCCATACAAGGCTTCATAAGGTGCCATTTGAATACTTGAATGATAGCTATTGTTATATGCAAATTCAATAAGAGGCAAATGGTCATCCCAACTACCTTGAAAATCCAACGTACAAGCTCGTAGCATATCTTCAAGTGTCTGGATAGTACGTTCTGCTTGTCCATCAGTCTGAGGATGGAAAGCCGTACTCAAATTCACCTGAGTACCTAAACTCCGCTGAAAAGAGTTCCAAAAGTGTGCTGTGAACTGTGCTCCTCTGTCTGATATGATAGAGAGTGGAATACCATGCAATCGTACTATCTCCTTTACATACAACTTTGCATAATCCTCATCTGTATAGGTCGTCTTGACCGGTAGAAAATGCGCTGATTTAGTAAGTCGGTCCACTATGACCCATATCGAATCAAACTTCCGCAATGTACGAGGCAAACCCGTAATGAAATCCATATTAATCATATCCCACTTCCAGACTGGAAGATTGATACATTGCATGTAAACCTCCCGGTTTCTGATGTTCCACTTTCACCTGTTGACAATTTGGGCATTGCGCGACAAATTCTGCAATGTTCTTTTTCATGTTGCCCCACCAATACACTTCTTTCAATTCATGGTACATTTTAGTAGCACCTGGATGAATGGAATAGCGCGAATGGTGCGCCTCTGTCATTATTCGTGTCCTCAGCTGATCTACATCCGGTACACATATTCTCTCTTGACATTGAAGCACCCCTTCCGGTGTAATATCAAATGCCTTGGTCAAATTCTGTTGCACATTCTCCTTTAGCTGCAATAAAATAGAATCTGCATACTGTTTCTCTTTCACTTCAGCTATCAAGGAGGATTCTACTGCATTCTGCACCATAACTTTATCATCGGAGGATTCAATAAGGCGAACTCCCAAGCGGGCTAATTGATTCAAATCTTTGATTATCTCACGTTTTTCATTCAACTGACCACTAGTGCTTTCTACTGCCTTACGGCTCAATGCATCAGCTACGACATTTGCTTTGCCTGGGTGATAAAGAATATCAATGTCATAATCTTTTAACATCTCTAACCACCTTCGTTGCCTCAAATTGAGTTCCTTCTGCTTAAAAAGATATTGCAGGCTTTTGTGATCCGTATAGATGTCAACATGAACCCCATATAAATAATGACGCCATATCTTTAAAGCAAAAACTACTGTTGCCAGTTCAAGATCATGTGTGGGATAGTTTTTCGCATGTGGCCGCAACTGTCGTGAGGCATATGCTATCACCCTACCATGCTGCATCAACACACATCCGAGACCAATCCCAGAAGCATCACAATACACTGCATAGCCCTCTGTGCCCTCAGGAAGTACTAACACTGGTGTGGAAGTCAACTTATCTTTCAAGTTTTGAAACCCTCTTTCACATGCATCATTCCATTGAAATTTAATTGCCTTGTGAGTTAACTTTGTCAATGGTGCCGCAATAGAAGCAAAACCTTCTACAAATCTTCGGTAATAACCTGCCAAACCTAGAAAACTGCGAATCTCTGTGGGTGTCGTAGGTCTTGGCCAATTCTCCACTGCTTCAATCTTTTGGGTATCAACCTGTATGCCTTCATCTGATACAATGTGACCTAAGAACACGACTGATTTCAACCAAAACTCACATTTGGAGAATTTTGCATACAACTTACGCTCACGGAGAATTTGCAACACTTGCCGTAAGTGATAAGCATGGTCTTCTGGTGATCTTGAATAAACAAGGATGTCATCTATAAATACTGTCACGAACACGTCTAGGAATGGCTTGAACACTCTGTTCATCAAATCCATAAACACAGCCGGTGCATTTGTTAGCCCAAATGACATAACTAAAAATTCATAATGGCCATACCGTGTTCGGAAAGCTGTCTTGGGTACATCTTCTTCTCTAACTCTGACTTGATGGTAACCCGACCTCAAGTCAATCTTTGGAAAACACCTGGCACCCTGTAACTGATCAAACAAATCATCAATGCGAGGAAGGGGGTATTTATTCTTGATCGTTACTTTATTCAGTTGCCGATAGTCGATGCACATTCTCAAGGTGCCATCTTTCTTTCGCACAAATAATACCGGTGCACCCCACGGGGACATACTAGGCCTAATGAAGCCTTTATCCAGCAAATCTTTCAACTGCTCCGTCAATTCACGCAGTTCCGCTGGAGCCATTCTATATGGAGGGATAAAAATAGGCTGAGTGCCTGGAATCACATCAATGCCGAATTCCACTTCTCGTTCTGGGGGTAAACCTGGAAGATCCTCTGGAAATACATCAAGAAATTCATTGACTACCGGTACTGACTGTGGAGTTACTAGTTCCACATCATTATCTTTCACTCGTACCAAATGACATACGTATCCCTTGGCAATCATTTTTCTGGCTTTC
The DNA here is from genome assembly GCA_031232105.1 of Capsicum rhomboideum. NCBI lineage: Eukaryota > Viridiplantae > Streptophyta > Magnoliopsida > Solanales > Solanaceae > Capsicum > Capsicum rhomboideum. The sequence goes on from CP124714.1 coordinate 160,171,407, forward strand.
AAATAGGAAATAAATCTCCCTCGTGGTGCCCCTACATTACCCTGCCATTCAAGAACATTCTCCTGCGGAAAACAAAATTGCACCTTCTTGACCCGACAATCTACCGTAGCATAACAAGAGGCCAACCAATCCATTCCCATAATTACATCAAAATCCACCATGTCCAATTCAATGAGATCGGCCAACGTATCATGACCACACACAGTTACCACACAGTTACGATACACTCTCTTTGCAACAATATATTCACCAACCGGTGTAGACACTTCAATTGATTTAATTAATAATTCCGGTGCCTTTGCAAATTTGGCAGCAACCAATGGAGTAACATAGGAAAATGTAGAACCTGGGTCAATTAGTGCATATACATTATGTGAGAATATGGATAATGCACCTGTGACAACATCTGGGGAAGCCTCTGAATTCTGGCGGTCCACCAAAGCATAAGTGCGATTCTGGACCCCGCTAGTACTGGCTGCTCCTCTGGCACCTCTACCTCGACCAATAGGCTGCACCCCTCGGCCCTGTGAAGGAACCGATGTTGAAGACGCAACAGCCGACCCAGCTGGTCGTGCTATACCACCCATGCTCCGCTGTGGACATTCTCTCGCTATATATGTCCCGGCATACCACACCAAAAGCAGACATTCATCCCTGTCCGACATGGACCTGTGTGCATACGCCTGCAGTGCGGACACTGCTGACGAGGAAAACCTGCTGCCTGTGATCCATGACCCCCACTACTCTGCCCAGCTGAACCACCTCTAAACCCTCGAGACTGCGAATAAGCACCACCTGTGGAATAAGAGAACGACGGTCTAGGTGGTCTAGGAAACATGCGGCGCCTAGATCCTCCTTGGAACATCATAAGTGGTCCCATAGGTCTAGCCCTTTTGGACTGTCCCCTATCAAATTCATGTACCCTGCGTCTCTGTCTCTGATCCTCCATTTTCTGGGCGAAGGCTTGTATGCGAGCAATGTCCATGTCCCTATTCAAGGCCGCAATAATGCAATCTCTTACCAAGTATGGCTCTAGTCTGTCCACATATCTGTGGACCCTGTCTGTCATCGTAGCCACAACATTTGGCGCATATCGAGCCAAGGAATTAAATTGCAAGCTATATTCTCTGACGCTCAAATTTCCTTGATGGAGATTTAGGAACTGATCCGCACGTGCCTCACGGATCTCATAGGGCAAGTAATGATCAAGAAAAGCTACTTTGAACTCTTCCCAAGTAGGTGGGATTGCATCAATATCACGGGATTTCTTCTAATCCTCGTACCACAATATTGCTTCTCCTTTCAACCTGTACGCGGCAAGTTCCACTGTTTCTATCCCTGTCACATGCATAACTTCCAATGCCCTCTGAATTTGATCCACGAAGTCCTGTGGATCTGCTTTCGGATCTGCCCCTGTGAAAATAGGAGGGTCCAATTTGAGGAAATCCTGTGTTCTGCGACTGGCTACTCTAGCCGCATCATCATCATGTGCCATTGCACCAGCTCTTCCCTGGCTTTGTGCCGCCACTAACTGTGTCAACATCTGTACCGCATTCCTAAGATCCTGATCTGTAGCATTCGTCGGTGGTTCCACGGGCACTTCCCTTCTTCTCGGCTCTTCTGGAGCTGAAGAAGTAGAAGAAGCTCGCGTTGCGAACTCAGTTTCAGCCCCACCTTGATCAACTTGCTCAGGTGGTGGTCTACTTGCTCCTTCACCAGTAATTCTATCTATCAGCTTACTTTTACCTTTTCCTCTTCCTCTTCTAGTGTTCGGCATTTTGACTATACCAAAGAAAAACAATTACCAAGATCAGATACAATGCAACTGACAACATTGGCTCTATTGCACGATCTAGAATGAAGGAAAGAAACAACATCCTAAATGTCTCGTAGCCTCCTACATATAAATGTGGTGCACAACACATCGATACGTAAGACTCTACTCAGACACGGCTTTGTAGACATCCTTAGACCGACTGCTCTGATACCACTTTTGTCACTCCCCGAATCCCATCGAGATGTGATTGGCACCCGTAGCCGATAAGGCCCGAGAGAACCAACCTTTGCCTATGCTCAATCATATGCATATAATATTCATAACCACCATTGCATAATATGACGAAATACGAGTAAAGGAGAACATGGGACACATTTAGACATACATATGAAACTTGGCCGTTGAGGCCATCCAGTCAAAACAACATGTGTCTTGTACACTATTACACCCACATCGGTCTACAAAAGCCTCTAACAAGAGCATTGACCAAAATGAACCATAAGTCGGGACAAGTCCCCGCTTTATACAACATGTACAATACCAAAACATATATACACTTTGACTCGGAGAAGCCCCGAATGAGCTGGAGCTCACCAAAGAACCGCTAACACTGGCAGTCTATTGAGGAGGTCTACTGGGACCTGCGCCTGCAGCAAGTAAGGTAAATTCCCCGAGAGGGGTCAGTACGAAATAAGTACTGAGTATGCAAGGCTCAGATGAAACTATACAACACATGAATATTTCAATGAATATGTCAATGAACTCAAAACATATGAATACTCAATGTGAATAAGTCACCATGTTACGTTTTGGAAACCATGTGGATTGCTTTCATTCTTTTCATTACTTTCTTTATCTCAATGCTCACATGTCATTACATAGCACAATGTACCCGGGCCCCGACTGATCAGTGGGTCTTTCATATCATCATATAGGGATCGAGTCGAGCTAGGCTTATGCCCCTAGACTTGCCACCCTCGGGATCGAGTCGAGCTAGGCTTACACCCCTAGACTTGCCACCCATAAATCCAAATCTCGGGATCGAGTCGAGCTAGGCTTACGCCCCTAGACTTGCCACCCGTACTTGATCATTGACCACATTTGCATTACTTTGTTCATTACTTTGAGATTGATACTTTGATAGTCAAAACATCACTTTGGAACTTTGGAACACAACATTGTTGGAAACTTTGAATCATTGACCAATGAGTGAAGGACATATGAATAAATATCAATGAGAAATATAACATTACTAGCACCATGATACCATTGGAACCATTGGACAATAATCCATGAACAAGAGACACAAGTATAGGCACTATTGGAATATTGGTACGTAACTTTATTTGAACTTTCGGAACATTAACCATGAATATGAGAAATGAGATTCACAATTGATCAATGAGTAGGAAATATATGACAATGATCATAGATAAGTGCATATGGTATACCGTAGTACATTTCGGAATAGAACTAGAGAAATGGCAATGTGAACACTATTGGCCGTAGAAAGATACGGACAAGTAACCTTACATACCTTGGATGCACAATACGAATAGACAACCTTCGATGCGTATACAATGATCCCTCTCCTTCACTCTACAACATACATACATAACGAATTCACGTTAACCACGAATTACTTTACAAATGCATACAATGTCAATGAATTACATGTTCGCCTTTAAACATGTCATTTTCCTTCGACAAAACTATTGATATACCATTCTTCCAAAAATTCCGTAAAATTCCCAACATTGACCAATACATGAAAATCAATACATTTCACCACAATACTTCTCCTTTACACTTTCTTATCCATAACACATCACAAATAATCCTTCAAAGCACCTTAATTCAACTCATAACACATATCGGCCAAAAATCCCATAATTTCCACTTTTAGCCAAGAATCAATTTAATGCCAAAAATAACACCATACATGTTCATATTTTGTCCATACCATGCTTTTTCATCAAAGGCACAAGGCCTAATTCACACTTGAATTCCATATACCACAAATCTCATACAAAATCACCAAGTACCATGACCAACTTTTCCAAGCACAACCAACATGATATACATATTATTTTATGCATATAAGATATTAATCCATGAAAATAAATACTTACCAAGGCTTGGAATATGTTGATCTTGTCCAAGAAGTCCCAAGGAATTGTTTTGCTTTAGGGTTTGGAAATGAGAAATGTTTGTGAAAAATATCCAAAAGGCATGTGAGGCTTTGATGATAAAAAAATCTGATCTTGGGGCCTTTATATAGACCCCAAGTCAAGCTTAGCCTTTTATTTGGCATTTAATATGGTCAAAGTGGAAGAATGGATATTTTTGCCCTTTGGGCCAATTCTTTCATTTCCATTTTGGGCCTAACTTTGGGCCCAAGAACTCATATCCATGCAACCCATACAATTTCATGTATTAATCACCATATCTCTCATGTTTATATAATTCCATAAGGTCACGACAATATTCCCTTAAAAGATTCTCATTCGTCCTTTCGATCGCAAAAATAGGCATTCTAGTTGCCCTTGGTTTCATTGGACATTTTGGATCACTATTCACCTTTTGTGATTTGATCATGTAGGAGTATGTAGGAGTGTATTGAAGTGTTTGACTCTTTAACAATGCTCAAATAACTTCAAAGAATCAAAAGAAACCATCTAGAAATCGTCGTAGAATTGCGTTACGAAACGACTCCGGAAAGGCCTAGTTTTTGTTCCTTGCGCCACACCCCCTGAAACAGGGTAGTGGCGCAAGAATTGGGCCTGCTCTGAAGTTTATGCAGGCTGGTGGCTTGCGCTACACCCCTGAAACAGGGTAGTGGCGCAAGTTTCAGCATTTTGCTGAAATTTCCGGCCACTAATCCGACGTTTACGTATCGTCCAATCCCTTATCAAAACACTACAAAATACTTACTTCGTGATCTTAACCATCAAGTAAACATGACTTAAGTCACCAAATGAGGTTAGAATGTGTACGAGTTCTTGCCCAAATGCTCCACGAAATCACAACACACCTCCTACGACGATCTAATCGCACATGTTACGTCCGATATCAAATGTTTCCCCAATGACACTATAAAACACATATGCATGGCATCTCAACACCTATGTAGATATGATCCCAAGGTATCAAGTGAGGTTATAAAGTACGGGGTGTTACACAACACCCCAACATGCCCAACATTGACTAAAATATCCCAACCCAATAGCATTTCATACCACGTTTATTTTCTACATTTCTTTATTAACATGACGTCACAATTACTCCATCGATTCACCTCAATACACATCATAACAACATATCGGCCAAAATCCCATAATTTACACTTATAGAAAAATAACAAGTTTAGAGACATAATCACACCATACATGTTGATCTTTCATCCATACCATGCACTTTCATCAAAACCACAAGTCACCTTTCAAGTTTAATTTACAAAGATGGCACATCTTTTACAAAAGGGTAAAAGTGTCCTATTCAACCTTGCCAACATAACCATCATGAGTTACACACCATCTTAAGTGTATAATAAATTAATCCATGAGAGTAGACACTTACCAAGGCTTGCAAAGTGATGATCTTTACCAAAGAGAAGGGTTGCCTTAGGGTTTGAGTTGAGAGAAAAGTGTTTGGAAATGTCTAGAAATGGCATGAGAGTTGGAATGGAAAAAAAATCTGATTTGTGCCTTTATATAGGCCCTCAATTCATCCTTAGCCACTTATTGGCATTTAATATCATGTTTACTTGGTCAATATTGGAAGAATGGGTAATTTGCCCTCTGGGCCTTGTATTTTGGCCTCTTTTGGGGCCTCAAATTAAGCCCAATTGCACATATTATCTTTTCAATGTGTAATCTCCAATTCTCTCATATTTAAATAATTCCATACATGTTACAACAATGTTCGACTCACGCGATTCATATTCGTAGCCTCAATTTGAAAAATAAGGAATTCTAGCCACTCATGGCTTATTTGAACATGATTTGTTAAAATACTTGTGACGACGAATTAACCCCAACTCGGATGCTAAACGCGCTCAAGAGTAGTCCTACTAAGATGGAGTAATGATACCATGACTCAAATGTCTTATATACATCATAATAGTCGAAGAAAATTTTTGGCGAAAAGCACCCTGGCACGCCGCTTGGCGCGCCCCAATGCTGCTTGTGCCAAAAAAAATTTGGCCAGAAGTGGTCTGGCACGCCCTTGGGCGCGCCCCACACCCAATTTGTGTTTTTTTTCCTTTCTTCGACTTTTCTTTGCGGATTTGGTTAGATTCTTCAAGTTCAAGTCTTTTGCTTACCTCCTAACCTTAATATCCATTGCTTGGAAGTCCTCCAAGCCCCATTTTTCACCCCACGATTGCTCCACGAAGTCATAAACACCTCCTACAAAGGTCTAATCACATGTAGTAGGCCTAATATCAAATGGTTCATCAATGACACTACAAAATACATACTTATGGCTCTTTACACCTAAGTAAACATTGTTCAACGTTGTCAAGTAGGGTTGAAAATGTACGGGGTGTTACAGACTCTAAGATGATCATAAGAAACATTCTTATCAGACCAAACTCTGTCAGGGACATCATCATTCAAAGAAATAGTAGTAGATAAATCGATAACATAAGCAGCAGTATTAAGTGCTTCTGCCCAAAGAAATCTGGCAGCTTAGCATCTGAAAGCATATATCTAACTCTCTCAACTAGAGTTCTATTCATCCTCTCTGCTAAACCATTTAACTAAGGAGTCTTTGGAGGAGTTTTCTGATGCCGAATACCCTCCTCTCTGCAATATCTATCAAAAGGACCAATATACTCACCACCATTATCTGAGCGGATGCATTTCAATTTCTTCCCTATTTGTCTCTCAACAAAGGCCTGAAAATCCTTGAACACATCAAGTACTTGATCCTTGGACTTCAAAGGAAATACCCAGAGCTTGCGAGAATGATCTTCAATAAAAGTCACAAAGTAAAGTGCACCACCATGAGACCTTACCTTAAAAGGACCACACAAATCAGAATGTACCAACTCCAGTAAATCAAGCTTTCTTGAAGGCGGATGACTTTGAAAAGAAACTCTTTTTTATTTACCGGCTAAGTAATGAACACATTTCTTCAACTTTGCTTGTTTCACTCCAAAAAGAAAATTTTTCTTAGCCAAACTATCAATCCCCTTCTCACTCATATGACTCAGCTTTCTATGCCATAACTCTGATGAAGTATCATTTTCTATCAAGTTTACTGAGCCTCTAGAAATAGAGCCTTGAAATACATACAAGTTAGACAACTTTTCACCACGAGCCACAACCATCGAACCTCTAGTAAGCTTCTACTGGCCAACACCAAGGGTGTTAATATAACCCTCATCATCAAGATTCCCTACAGAAATCAAATTCAAGCGAACATCTGGAGCATGCTTGACATTATTGAGAACAAGTTTGGAACCATTAGTACTTTCCAAACAAACTATGCCAATGTCAAGTACTTCAACCTCATCATTATTGCCTATTTTCAAAATCCCAAAATTACCTGGAGTATAAGAAGAAAATAATTCCTTCTTGGGCGTAATATGAGAAACAGCACCAGAATTCACAAACCAGCTAGACTCATCACGAACAAGATTAATGACATTTTCACCACAAGCAACAAGAAGATCATCATTAGTAACAACAGCAACACGATTCTCGTTATCGCCTTCTTTCTTTTGTCTTCTCATATCTCTTTTATGCTTGTGACAATATTTCATGATATGCCCATTCTTGTGGCAATAGTCACATGTGATATTCTTGTATCTGGACTTGGATTTGCTTCTACTTGTACCTCTGTCATTCGGACCTCTGGACTTGTTACTCCTCCTATCTTCAGTAACCAAAACATCGAAGTGTGAAGCTAAAGAAGATGAGGCCTGAGATCTTCTTCTCATCTCTTCATTTAAGACACCACTCTTAGCATATTCCATAGTTACAACACCACTAGAAGCAGAATTAGTCAAAGAAACTCGAAGAGTTTCCCAAGAGTCTGGCAGAGTATTAAGAAGCCAAAGTCCCTGAATTTCTTCATCGAACTTTACACCCATTCCGGACAGCTGGTCAAGGACACCTATGATAAAAAATAGGACTGCCCTCTTTGTATCTGATATTTATTAACTGTTTCAACAAGAACAACTTGTTATTGCCAGTCTTCGAAGCATACAGTGTCTCGAGCTTGTCCCATAAACTCCTGGCATGTGTCTCATTTACAATATGATTTCTAACATTATCTTCAACCCATTGTCTAATATAGCCACAATCATGCAAGTGCTCAAATTTCCAATCATCATCTGTCATGGACTGAGGTTTATTAGAAGCAAAGATAGACAAATGCATTTTCTTGACAAATAGGAGATCTTTCATCTTGCCTTTCCAAGTATGATAATTACTACCATTCAAACACATCATTTTGCTCATATTTGCCTCCATCATTCAAATTGACAATCAACAACAACCTACGCTCTGATACCACTTTGTTGGGAAAGGCAAGGACACTAATAATAGTGCACGACAGGGTAGCAGCGGAAGAATACCCAAGTCTAAACTTTTCCTTTCGATTTGAACCAAGAGAAGACAAACAAACCCAAGCACAATGATAATAAGGCAGCAAATATATCAACCAAAATAGATAAGCAAGGATAAAATAAATCAATCACACGAGACACCAGATTTACGTGAAAAACCCTTCGGTGTGAAGAGTAAAAAACCACGAGAACAAAAACCTCCACTATAATCACCAAGAGTTACAATAATGTTCTCCAAAATGTCCACCAAATAAGTGTCAAACAACGAGTAACACTACATAAAGCACAACACCAAAAACTAGAGAATTAAAGGAGCAAAAACACCTAAAATGCAGCTACTGTTCACGAATGCAAAATTGGAGCTGCGGGACACCAAATTCAACTCTCTCAGTTCCTAATCAAAGATTGAGATGAGAGGAACAAGCTGTCCAAAAAGCAGCTCAATCGGACAAGAAACGAAGCGGAAATCGCAATTTGAAGTTGACTATTTAGGGCTGAAATTGGGTGCGAAAAAACTGCTCTCTCTTCTCTCTATGGCTGCTGATTTCACTCTTTGTGTATGAGAAAATAAGACCTAAAAAGGTATAATATATGCCCCATAGAATTGGGCCTATGGGCAAAGTGGATTGGTCCAATTTTGGACTTTTATTTATCCACATAAAAAGGAAAAAAGACCCATAACCCAACAATTACACCATTGCCGCAGTCTTGGACAAACTAAATTACCTTAATCCTGTCAATGATTTTGTGCAGGCAAGTCAGGATAGCTATCAACCAACATTGACAGTTCTTTCCAGAATAAAAACCGCTGTCGATGGTGGAAGTTTGGCATCCACTGGTAAGATCCATAATTGACATAAGTTGGTCTGTGTTGGAGAACTGCTGATTGGAATTCAGACTGATGGTCAATGCTTACATGAAAGACTTGAAATCCTCCCGAAACCATCTTTTTCTTTTTGATAAATATTCTTTCATTCCTGCGGCTTTGTACATATTTTTGACACAGGCTTGTGTTGGTAGTTGTCCGGATTTTCTTACCATAATTGGATTTTTCTTTTAGGAAAAGAAAAACATGAATTTTTCATATTTGGCTAATCCTTGTTCTTATAGGAAAAGGTTATAGAGTATATAAATAGAAACTCCTTTGTTCTAGTTTAGTAGCATCCACAATGTAGTCCTAGGAGTTTGAGAGTATTGTTTGGGAGAGAATTTGTGAGACACAAGTGTTATGCTTCCACTTGTGTGAACCTTTTTTTATTCTGAGTGAATTGTGTGAGGTTGTCTCTCTTGATATTTTGTACTCTCGTTTATATAGTGGATTGCTCATCTCCTTTTGTGGACGTAGGTCGATTGATCGAACCACGTTAAATTATTGTGTCTTTTTTTATGTATTTCTCGCATGTCTTCTTATGTGGCGTCTTCCGGGGTTTGCTTTGCTAGCTTCCGCATGACACCTGATTATTTCGATCCTAACAACTTGATGTGTGTTAGTCAAAGAAAATTCCATTTACCCTTCTCCAACCACCCTTTCCTCACCCCCAAAAAAGGGAAAGAGAAGAAAAAATACTAGCTTATTCCTTTTTTACAAGAGTCATATGTGTGAAGTGTAAACTTGAAGAAATTCTTAGATTTCGTTTTTTATTACATCTTATCCAGCATGTAACATGTTAGTAAAGTTTCAATACGTCCCATTTTACAATTTCTCTGCACTCTAGCTTTACATAGAAGTTGCTTCAATTGCATCTCATATCTACAGATCTTCCTAGCCCGCAAGCTGGTAGGTTTCATCTCCAGGTTCTTGCTTGCAATTTTTCCCCTTGGATGGTGTTGGTAATTGGTTTAAGCGAGGGAACAAAGACTAATGTAGCAGCAGGTTTGACTGGCAATAATGTTAAAAACCTTGGGGTAGTTGCATGCTTAGTACATATATTTTGGCTGTCACCAACACATAGTTGAACGAAAAGTAAGAAGAAACTTTGCACGCTTAGTATATATATTTTTGTTGTTACCAACTTATAGTTGAAGGAAAAGTAAAAAGTAACTATTTTCCCACAAATATAAGAAAATGAAGTATGGAAGTGAACCAAACTGGAAAGAGAAGAAAGTGATTTAGGTATTGAAGGTAGTTTCATCATTGTCTAAAGCTCTGATCGATTAGTTAATAGCTCATTGTGCAGTTCATTTCTCTTGTGGAGGTAACTTATTTGTGTACTGATGTGTACTTTCTCAGCTTCAAATTGAATGTCATATTCTCCTTTCGATTCTTCCAATTTGATGTTCAGTTTGTAGAATAGAATATTTTCACTTATTATATATAAATTGCAAGCTCAATAACTCCTACTTTACAGGTTAACTGAGCAATTGCAGTCCATCACTCAACTTGTCCCACTTATCATAAATCAATGTGCATGTTAGTTACTAATAAACTACTTATTACTTAGACGCTATGCAACTCTAAGAAACTGCGCAAAGTTGAACATGCCATTCTATCGGTAAGGGAGGGAATAATCGGTTATCATTTTAAATTTGTATCATATATCCAAGAGAAATTGCTTTAACGCTATTGTAGATTACAAACTCCAATATGCAAGTTCTAAACAGTGGCTATTTTTCTTGCAGAAGACCTCATGGTCATGCTAGTATGTGGTTCCGATCTTCTAGAATCTTTCAGCACACTTGGTGTTTAAATACCTGAGCAGGTAAAGTGAAATGCCTCCTTCACGTTGGACTGAAGTTATTCTCTCATAAGTGTCTCGGAGAATAAATAGGATATGTTCATCTGTTGATTTTCTAGGTCAGGGCCATATGTAGAGACCTCCGCTTGGTTTGTGTCCGAAGAGGTGGCCAGGATGTTAAAAATCATCACCAGAGATGATATTTTGAATGAATATAAGGTAATTTCACTAGGAACTTCTTCTCTTGTTCCCTTTTAAGCTCATCAACTGAGATGAGTAGACACAAAAGAGAATGTCAAATTATTGGTCGAAGAGACATGTAATATACAGTGCATTACATGTAAATTTGAATATACAGTGCATTACATGTAAATTTGCAGAAGAATATCCGAGTCGTTGATGAAGTAGTGTCAAATGGAATCAGTTCAACGGGGCTAAGGTAAAAAAATTGTCGATCTGACTAGTTAGGAGGATATGAAATGAATCTTGGACAAATTGGTGGACTAACTAGCTCACTACAACAAAAACAACCTTTAGCGGCAATAAATATGCACTTTAACAAAGAGTGTTAAAATTTTTACCGACATTAGTTAAATGCCATTGGATCCAATGTTGCTATAGGCTTTAGCGGCATTTACAAAGAGAGCTAAAATGTAATTGTCATTGGTAAATGCCGCTAAAAAAATATATTTAGCGGCAAGCAATTGAGCTATTGCCGTTAATTAATTGCCACTAAAGATCATTTTTGGTGTAGTGGCTGTTCATTCTCATGTCAGTGATTGCATCTCGAAAGGGTTATCAGTGAAGTACTTGACAGCCGATGAAGTAATTGATTATATCAAACAACACAATCTTTACAAAGAAAAATTGTCCAACAATTGAATCTGGATTTTTTTTTGTGTGTGTGTATGTGTGTGTGAGAAATAATTAAGTGCAAGTATAGAACACAAAAGAACCCCAAAATTTCATTGAAAGTGCATCTAAATATGAAGCAATCATTTTATTGGATTTTTAAATTTGAACGTTCTCTGCTCTCCCTTTCCTTTCCCCTTCCTCTTTTGTTTTTGTTTTAAACCATAATTGGCTAATACTCGCTTGCTATATATGTTGTTAGGACTCTTCAAAATGTCACCAAGTACGTGACGAATCTTTTAAAAATTTAATAGTGCATTTATGAAGGATTTGATATAGATACAACAACATATTTCCTTGACTAAAAAAAGTGTTCGTTCTTTCCAAAAGAAGAAGAAAGTGGGGTATTAGCATCATGCAACTAAATTTCATGTCTAGATTCAAACATAAGGAAGTGATTAACATCACATTTATTCATTATTAACGTAGGTAGCTTATTACTAGATACCATAAGAGCTCTTCATGAGGAAACTTAAAAAGCAGACTTGAAAAGAAAACAAGAAACTTAAAAGGTCGTTTTACGAGAGATTTTCAATTTTACACATAACAAATTTAAAAATGTCATTTGCTTCTATTCAAATTGTAAGAGAGCAAGAGATCTTATTTCCTCAAAAGGATACAATACTTCAAATAAGGTTTAAATGATAAAACATAAAACATTATTCCAACTTGGATATTGCGACGCCACGTCACCTTTTTGTACTCATCATAAGTCTACTGTCTGAACTGTCTATATGGATCCTTAACCCCAAGCAACCCATTGTTAGTAGTAGTTGAAAAAGATGACTCCATGAGACCATCATCATCCGTCCCCATCTCTTCATTTCTGAAAATTTAGAGGCGGTAAAATTAATTCATTTTTTAGTAACCTGTTTAACTCGACTAAGTTTCTAATGGGTTGCATTATGATCAATTTGTTGACTTGATCCATATGATTGAATTTGAAATGACCCATGAATTTATTGGGTCAAACGGGCTAACATAGTGACCCGACGGATCAAATGCAACCCGAACACAAAATAATAAGGACTTTTCTTTTTTTAAAAAAAAAAAAAAGGATAAGGAGTTGGATCATGTTGTAGGGATTGAATTATGATCCGTTATTTAGGAAATTATCTCAATGACCTTGAATATGAATGGTTTTATGCTTTTGACTCCCGATTGTCCAATGGACAAATCATCAAAATCAAAAGTCAGAAGTGCTGCCCATGAAACAAAACTTAATTAAATTTGAAGTTTGCCCATTGGACAAGTAGGATAAAAAAAAATTCAAGACCACTCATTTTCAAGTCTATTCTTACTTGACGGATGATTTGTTCAAATTTAATCAACGGGCCAATTTGACTTTTTTTTACCTGACATTTATCATGACTGTTGTAGTAGGATCATAAACCAGCTCAGTTGGCAGAAAATATGAATACGCATAATTCGACATTGATGCACTATTGATGAGCAAAACTGTGGCCGATGGAGTGGGTGATGCAAGAGAAAGTTCACAATTGGGCCTCACAATATTGGGCCTGCGTGGGTTCGAAGAACACTCAACATCATGCTCACGGTACTTGTTGAGAAACAGGGTTAGAAGCTCAACATATTTAGTTAGACCAACTTTTTTAATGGCCCAAAGAATATCTTCAGTTGTCACAGTCTTCCGTTGCTCCCCGTGGCAATGTTCGTTGGCTTTTTTTGTGATACGATGTATATAATAGCTCACCAGCTTTTGGATTGCCTCTTTTGCGTCGTCGCTGATTTTTGCCTGCATCGAAAGAATATTGCGCATGATTCTCGTCACATTGGTGGTGGGTAGCTGCAAAATCTGCAAGCGTCTGGCTAGTTGTTCAACCCCTGTACCAGCGCTACTCGGGCCTTACATACATATATATGGACAAAAAAATAGTATTTGTAAATACACTTTTGTAAATTAATCCTAAACCCATCAGTTCTTATTATAGTATGAAATATCAAATTGACGTGTATAGATATACTCCCTCCATTTAAAAAAGAATGACCTACTTTCCTTTTTAGTCCGTTTAAAAAATAATGACCCTTTCCTTTTTTGGCAATACTTTAATTCCAACTTTCCACATAATATGTTTAAGACCACAAGATTAAAAGACATTTTGGTTCATTTGACACAACTTTAATTTAAGACCATAAGATTCAAAAGTCTTTTTTGTTTTCTTAAACTCCGTACCAAGTTAAAATAAGTCATTCTTTTTTAAACGGAGGGAGTAATTATTTTAGTTTACTATTTTAGAAAAAATAGTTTTAGTTTCCAATAACATAAAAAAACTCTTATTGATTACAAGATAGAAATTATACATGAGCTCGAAATAATTTGCTTATACTAGTCCTTTTGCGTTTCAAAATGTCAATTGGATCAATTATACAACTCAATCAATGGTGTATATAGTGATAATATTAGGAGTAGTAATGTAAATGTGCAACCAATCATGTAATATTTGAAAACTATTTTGAATCAAACTCAAGAATTAAAGAGATTCATGTTATCACTAATATGAACGAGTCTAAGATTTATACACCATTTGTACATAACATTTTACACCATTAAATTATTCAAAGAATATTTATAATGTAAACTTTCTTTAATCTGAAATTTGAAATTTTGAAATACGATATGTTACTTGTTAAAATGAGGTTGTTTTAAATATATTGTCGACTCAAAAAAAAATACTTTGTTACAAAAACTTTTGAAAGAGAATCAAGAGTAAAAAGCTAGATGAAAAAGATAAATATGAGCAATGTTATAAAATTAAGTATATTGACCATTATATTACTTAGACCGGCAATATATAGAATCTAATTTTCTTTGAAAGCAAATTTCTTAAGAGTGACCAAAGCATCTTCTTCTTTTTTACTCCATTTGTCTGTTTATCTTTTTTTTTTTTTTTAATGAATTATATAAACGTCAAAAATTTACTGCTTCTAATCTAACTTCTTTTTTCAAAGACTTTTTTCTAAAACGAAAAGGATGTAAAAAAGAAACTGAAACAAAGACAAAATATTCAGAAAAATCATGAGCAAAACTGCAACATAACGTTGTCTTTGTTTCAAATGATTTTTCTGAAACAACAATTTTTGAAATATAAATTTATGGTTGAAAAAAAGTGAAAAAATTAAATTACCTGAACTTGAAGCTTGATTCATGGTGTTTCTTGAGGCATTTTTTTAACTTAATTATTTTCAATTTTCTGTAATGTTATTCTATGATAGTGGTTTCAGACTTGAATTTTTTTTTTTTTTTTTTTGGAGAATGTTGTGGTTTCAATTGTAGTCCAATACTTGCGTTTATATAAATTCTTATAAGAACACTTTTTCTTTCAATTGAAAAAAAAAAAAAATTTAAACTAGGAGATTCACTTTTTTTTTTTTTTTTGTGTGTGTGTGTTCTTTAATTTGTTATGTTCGACAGATGTTTTATAAACACTGACATCCATGTAATAAAAACGTTCTTCCAAAATTCATAATAAGATTCTTCCTGGATTTATTTTTTTATTAATACTGACACCCATGCAATAAAATCGTTCTTCCAAAATTCATAATGAGATTTTTCCTAAATTTTTGTTTTTACTAACATTGAAACTCATGCAATAGAAACATTTTCTTCTAAAATTCATAATGAGATTCTTTTCGAAATTATTTTTTATTAACATTGACACCCATTTAATATTCTTTTGAAATTCATAATGAAAATATTTTTTAATTTGTTTTTTTATGAATACTGACACTCATAGAATAAAAATGTTCTTCCAAAATTCATAATGAGATTCTTCTTAAATTTGCTCTAACTTTTTATATAAAGAGGCATTATAATCACTAAATTCGATACATCAAATTTAGATGTTAAATTAACTCTAGGAGAAACCACAACAAAAATAACATATATAGTATATTTTTATCAGTGAGGTTTGAGCAGAGTAAAATATATGCAACTCTTAACCTTAATTTATAAGGTAGGAAGGTTATTTTAAATCTCAAAAAAGTGAACAAATACAAGAATTTGGTATATGCCAACACACAACATATGAAAAATTACAACAAAAAAAAATGCAAAATTCAACCTTTTCTCTATGTGTTTTCTTGGTCATGTAAGATTTAGGTAAAAAAAAAAAATTAATTGGTTTAGGCCCAAAAGAAGAAGAAAATGACAATCGTTGTTAGTTTTATTTTAATTTTATGATCAACACACAACAAACACATAATTCAATCTTTTTCTCTCCTTTTTTGGTCATGCAAATTTATCAATTAGAACTTTATTAGCCGCAGAAGACAAGAAAGTTGAGTGGTTAAGGCTAAAAAAAATATGATAACCATAGTCATTTTTTATTTTTATTTACTTGTGATCTGATCAATCCAACCATGAGAAATAGAATTTTTTGAAAAGGTAAGATTTATTGAGAAAAAAGTGAACAACTATAAATTTTTTGTATATAATCAACCCATAACACCTGTAACATTTAATCTTTTCTTTTTCTCTTTATTTTCTTGGCTGTGTAATATTATCAATCAAAAATTTATTCATCGCATAAAACAAGAAAGATACTTAAAGTGGTTTAGGCCCAAAAGAAAAGAGACAACCATAGTCATTTTCTATCATTATTTACTCATGATCTGATCGATCTAATTACGAGACATTAAATTTTTAAAAGGCAAGATTCACGATGTAAACATCTAATTTTTTACCAAATATAAAATTTTATATTACTTTAGTATTTAAATATTTATTTTAGGTCTAAATTATATATTTTGATTTTATTTCATTTTTGGTAAGCTTAACTTTTAAAAAAGTGGTAAACTATAAAGTCATATTTTAGGAAATTTTTTACTTTTTCAAAGGAAAAAAAAGGATTTAGAAAAAAATATGTTTCCTTCTAATATATATTTTAATAAATAAGCTTGTAATTTTAATATTTCACTAATTACATTTTATTTTAGCCTAGCTATTTAATTTTTTATATTTATGTTGTATTTTTAATTAAGAAGAAAAAGACAAAAAGGAATAAATTAAGACAAAAAGAAACAGAAACCACCAAAACTCCTCTTCACGTTCTGCACACCCAAACACACGATCATACACTCACACACATTCATGTCTTTTACATGACACAAATAACACAACTCAAGGGAGAGCAAAAACAATGTGTTAGCTTCACTTTTAGTTTATTTCATAGCCCCGGCTGGCTCGTAGATCTAAAAGGATCCAGCCATAGGATTGACCGGATATTGTTTGTCCACAAACAAACAAATAAAAAAAAAGTTGATTTTTAGTAGTTCATGAGACCTCGAATTTTCACGTTCTAGTATGCATTAGGTCAACTGGTATAATATAAGCAGATGCCTTAGTTATAATTAGCTCAAATATGACTTCTTTTCTTCGTTTTGATTGCTTGACTCAATAATAACCCTTCAAAGTCATACTTCTTTGGGATTACTAAGGAAATTGTTTGGTTGAATGGTTTAGTTGCGGTTGAATCCAAAATAAACAGGTGATTCTTTTCACAGGAAGAACAAAGTAGGCTACTAACATCATGCAACTAATTAATCTTCATGTCTAGGTTCAAACACAATAAAATGATTAACATTCACATCCACTCCCTCTGATCCGTTCCTTTTTAGTTGTTATATATACTAAAAATTAGTTGTTTCTTAATACTTGTTAATTTAAAAGATCAAAGAGAGAATTAATTATTCTTTTTTAACTTTGCTCTTAACATTAATTATTCTAAAATTAAATAGCACGTAAATAGATAAAACTCAATGAATTAATAAGAAATATACAAGTCAAATCACACTCCTAATTAATTTTTTTAAATGGTGTACAAAACCTTATCTCGACATGACAACTAAAAGAACGGAAGGAATATTTATTATAACATAGGTAGCTTATTAGTAGAGTTGTTAACAAGGAAACTTAAATGCACAAACACTTGAAAAAACAAGAAGAAACTAATTGTTCACACAATACTTCAAATAAAGTTCAAACGACAAAACATAAAACATATTCCAGCTGGATTGAATTGTTCATAGACAAGCCATAGTTAAATGCAGCTCATGAAGAGGATGAATCGGCACTACCGGGATCTTCATCATTCCCCACCACCCTCTTTTCGTTCCAATAAATTTGACTGAGTTTTTACGAGTTGGATAATAATCAAATTTTTTTGACTTGATCCAGTTGGTTGCATTTGAAATGACCCACAATTTTATTGAGTTAAAATAGTAAATCGATGAATGAAATGCAACCCGAATTAAATCCAAATAATAATAAAAAAGGATTAGAAGGATCATGTTGTAACTCAGGAAATTATATTCAATGATCTTGAAAATGGGTGGACTTGTACTTTTGACTCCCCTTTGTCCCATAGACAAATCTTCAAAATCAAGATGTCAAAGTGTAATAACTTGATATGTGAAATTTTTCTTTTTATGTGTTTTGATCATTTTGCCCTTCCCCGTAGTTGTTATATGTTGGTTTTGAGGTGTGGGAATGGTTGGCATGGTTCCCGATGCATTCGGGAGTGATTTGGGAGAGTTTGAGACTCTTAGAAGCTTTAAAAGCCATTAGTTTGACCTTGGTCAATATTTTGTGTTTTGAGTGCCGGATTGTGATTTGAATTGTTCCATTAGACCCAGAACATCGATTTTGGATTAGTAATGCGGGTATTTTGGGCCCAAAGCCTTTATTTTGCATTTCAATCCTTCATTCGGAAACTAGTGAAAAATATCTAAATAAGGTCCCGGGAGATAATTTTTTGTAAATAATCTCTTTACGAATCGATGGTGCCATTAAATCCAGAACGCCGAAAATAGCCTAATATCATATATGATTTAGTTCTGTTGGATCCCAAACGAATTTCAAGGGTTCATTCGGAGACTTTGAACTTGTGAAAAACCAGCTGGGGCATAGCTGCATTGCTGGTGCATGGTCCTTCTTCACGAATGCAAGCCACTGGCTGCGAATGTGGAGAAGGAATTTTTCCTCAATCGTGATCGCGAGGGTGGTGGCCGCGATCGTGAAGCGTCCTTGAGTTCGAGTCGGGTTATTTCCTTCATTGCGACTGGGCTGTGGTGAACGCGATGGTCCGGGTTATTGGCCTTCAGAAATGCGAAGCCCTGGCTGTAAATGCGATGGTCACTTATTTGTCCAGGTCAATTCTGACCCTCGCAATTGCGAGGCTTGGGCAGCGATCGCGAGGTACTATTCACAGAACAATATAAATAGCTCATTTTTAGCGATTTCCATTATTTTTGGATATAGGAGCTTCGGGAAGAGGCAATTTTGAGTGTTTTTCTACCATTCTTGCTTGGGTAAGCTTCTAATTCATCTTCCCATCATTTTCTATTGATTATATCTTCGAAAACACCTTTTTATCATGATTTCAAACTAGAATTTAGGAGGTTTTGCTGGTAAACTCTTAAAATGGTTTTTCTTCGATTTAAGCCTTGTTTTTAACTCGTTTTTGCATGGATTTTCAACTGTATACCCCTATAATATTTGGGAACATATTTTTAAAAATAAAATTCTGGTTTTACCCGTTTCATTTTCAAACTCATTTTTTGAACCCGTTTTGGATCCCTCTTAAATATAATCGATATGGGTATCGTTAGCTTCCTTTTGATGCGTAGATGGTGTTTTTGATAGTTTTAACTTGTGCTGAGACCGTTCAAAGAGGAAAGACTCCGCGTTGAGGGTTCTAAGCTTGGATTTTGGCACTTCGAGTTAGGCTATAGCTTAACTTTCTTCAAACTGGGTTGGGTAGTTAATGAACTTGTAAAGCATGCTATGAGTTAGGGCTTTAGACATGAAAATCGTATTTTGATTACTATATTTTTTAATGTGTTGCCCGTGCGGGGCTGGTATGCATATTATTATTAACTTGAGAGGTGGTAAATGAAGTGATACCTGTGCAGGGTTTTTGTTTGATGATTCAGGCCTTGTGCATTATTTTCCATAATTATTATTATGTCGCTCGAGTGGGGACTTGACTAGATATTATAGGCCTAATTTTAGCATTTAATTACCTTTATTACATGATTAGCACCTGAATGATGATTTTAAATAAGTTTATTGATGTCTTACATGACTATTGATACCAGTGGTGCCCTATAATGGCTTATATCATGAATCATTGTCACATGGAGTAGATTCTAAGCTCATTCATACCTATATTAAATTGATGTTTATCTTCATACTTATTGGTTATGAGCACTATATCCTCATATCATCTTTATATGTTCATGAGACTTGATACCACTGAGACATTATGATTTTGAAAGAAAAATGGAAATGCTTTTTATAAAACCCTTGGCCGAGGTCATTGCCGGCAAGGTGAATTGTGATATATTAGAAACCTAGGACGAGGTCATTTTTCGGTAAGCTTTGTTGAGATCATGAAATTATATGGGTTGCGAACCCTCCATGGGTCTTGTCCCGAAACGCTGAGGCTTGGAGGGTGTATACGTAAGTCCCACTATTATTTCTTCATTGCACATTTTTTGTGTTTTCTTACATTTACCCTTGATGTGTATTTAGATTCCTTAGGTACTCCATGTGTAGTTGTTTCTCTTTTATCTTACATTATAAAACTGTTAGTGGAGATGGTGTGAACTACCATTTGGGAACTTTTCTGTTTTCAGGTGACGTGCTCATAATATATTTTATTTGTGTTATTTTTTACTTTGTTCAGTCGGTCTATGATATCTATAGACCGTACTCACCCCTACTATGTCCTTTTGGTGCAGATCCTATTGTGAGTACGAGTCGTGCTAGCTGATTTGTGCGGCAGCAGTTGACCTTCCGAAGTATCTGGTGAGCTCTCCGTTTGAAGCCTTGTTCCAGTCTCCAAGTATCCTTATAATGTCTTTATTAGCATTCAAAGAATATTTTGTATTTTTCATTTCCATACTATGTGTTAGATTCTCTTTTACTTATTACACTATTTCTGGGGTTTACGTATTTTATTTGGATTTTGCTATCTGTTATGTTATAGCTTGACTTCTTTCTGGAAGTCTCGTTTTATGGGTTTCTCTCTTATTATTTGTTGCTTATTTTTGGGTGGATTTTAGCATGCTAAGGCTAGTTCCGAGGTAAGTGCCATCATGACCTCAACTTTTGGGTCGTGATAAATTGGTATCAGAGCCAGATTTCATCGGTCTCACAAGTGAAAAAGTAGGATATCTAGTAGAGTCTCACAGATCGGTACATAGACGTCTGCATCTATCTTTGAGAGGCTATAAGATATCTTTAGGAAAAACTTCTCTATTTTGACTCCTTCTCGTGTGGGTTATTCATACTCTATATTCTAAACTTGTATTCTATTCTTTTCTGTGTAAATAGTGAGGACTAGGTCCAGAAATACTGGGGATAATGAGCCCGCACCCGATGTAGGAGTCCCAATCAGGGGGCGAGGCAAGGGTCATGGATGGCCCAAAGGTAGAGAACGGGCACGAGGAGTTGCCCCAGTCAGAGGACATGCTAGAGGGGCCTCCCTCAAGCCTGAGGTTGAGTACGTTGAAGATGGCTATTAGACAGTGGGTGCGGGACAAGATCAGGTCCCACAGAGTTCAGTTGATACCCCAGTACTACAAGATCTATTGATTCGTCTCTTGAGATGTCTGGATGGTTTTCCCCAAAATGGTATTCCTTTGAGTGTACCAGGTATTCCTCAGACTTTAGCAGGTGTCCAGCCGTTAAGGCTAGCTTTCTCTTATGGTATTCCGACTTCAGGGGTACAACCATCTTCTGTGTTACCCTCACGTGTGGATTTATTGCCTACTATGCTCACTGTTCTTCCTGTTGCTTCAGCCCCTATGATGTCTTTTGATGATCAAAAGAGGCTTGAGAGGTTCATTCACTTGGCCCCTCCCAAGTTTATTGGTGCCATTGGAGAGGATGCCTATGAGTTTGTACTTAACTGTCAGGAATGGTTTCACAACCTCGGATCCCTCGAGTCCCATGTAGTTGCATATATGACTTATCAGTTGATTAATATGGCCAGATAGTGGTGGAGGTCTCTTTCTAGTTGGAGGTCTTCGGGTTTGCCTGCTATGACATGGACTTAATTTTCTAAGGCTTTTTTGGAGAGGTTCGTGTCTTATAGTTTGAGGGATCAGATAAGGGATGAGTTTGATCACCTAAAGCAGGGCTCTATGACTATTGGTGAGTATGAGGCATGCTTTCATGCTCTATGTAGATTTTTCTCTACTAGTATATCCACTGAGTTAGAGAGGATTAGGAAGTTTGTCAAGGGATTGGATGACTCTTATCAGTTGGATACGACCTAGATGGTAGTTTCAGGAGCTTC
The DNA here is from genome assembly GCA_031232105.1 of Capsicum rhomboideum. NCBI lineage: Eukaryota > Viridiplantae > Streptophyta > Magnoliopsida > Solanales > Solanaceae > Capsicum > Capsicum rhomboideum. Next base: position 160,193,673 of record CP124714.1, read on the forward strand.
TTTTCAGAGTATTGTAGAGTATGCTTAGCTGATTGATTTGATTAGTCAGACTATTCAGGATGGCGCCAAGAAGGTACGTCGGCACGATGAGTTTAGTGGACATATATCCTGAAGTAGGGATTTCTCCAACAGGCATTATTGTAGTTATCATGGTAGACCAATTCAAGTAGCCTTGCAGAGTTTGAGTAGCAGGTCCGTGGTTTCTGTGTCTCCAAGTAACCAGGGCTCAGGTTACGCGGGTAGAGGCTCCGGTTATGGTTCTTAAGGATAGGGAGGTCATTCTAGTACATTTAGGCCCTCTCAGCATGATGCTAAGAGCAAGGAGTGTTTCGTGTGTCATAAGATTGGACATTATGTGAGGGACTGTCCTCGGCGTGTATTGGATCCTGCCTAGTAGGGTTCTCAACTTCAGCTTTGCCCGACTACTATTTTTACAGTTTGAGATGGTTCACAGAGTGGCAAGGGTGTACTATAGGTGTTCGAGGTGGAGATTGGGGAGTTTGTGGTAGTGGACGCAGGGTTTCTTAGTCCAGGGACAGATGTGAACAGTGTTATGCTATACCTGGGAGAACTAAGGCAGAGGCCTCTTTTGCAGTTATTAAAGGTATCAGTCCAGTTTACAACCGATCTGTTTCCGTGTTATTTGACCCCGAGTCTATATTTTCCTATGTGTCTACATATTTTACTACAGGTTTTGATTCTTCATATGAGTCCCTTGATGTGCTTCTTCATGTTTCTACCCCCGTATGAGATTCTTTAATGGTGGATCGGGTTTACCAATCTTGTGTTGCTACTTTTTTGGGGCGTGAGACCTAGGTAGACTTGATTATCCTAGATTTGGTTGATTTTGATGTTATCCTGGGTATGGATTAGTTATCTCCCTATCATGCTATTTTGGATTTTTACACCAAGATCATGACTCTAGCTACTCCGAGTGTGTCAAGGTTATCTTAGAAGGGTACTCTTAATTCGGATCTGAAGGGAGTTATATCTTTTCTACGTGCTCGTCGCATATTATAGAAAGGATGTCGATCTTTCTTGGCTTTCATTTGCGATACTAGTGTTGCTTCACCGCCTCTTTTGGACCCTATTCGAGAGTTGTTAGGGAATTTCAAGACGTGTTTCCTACAGATTTGCCTGGTATGCCTCTGGATCGTGATGTGGTGTTTGCTATTGATGTTGAGCCGGACACCAAGCTCATTTCTATTCCTCCCTATAAGATGGCACTGAGTTGAAGGAATTAAAGGAACAGTTGCAGGATTTTTTGAGTAAGGGTTTTATTAGACCTAGTGTGTCTCCTTGAGGTGCTCCTATCTTATTTGTGAAGAAGAAGGATAGCTATAAGCATATGTGTATCGACTATCTGCAATTGAACAAGGTGACCATCAAGAATAAGTATCCTCTTCCTCGCATTGATGATTTATTTTACTAGCTTCAGGGTGCTTTGGTATTTTCTAAGATTGACTTGAGATCCGGGTATCACCAGATGAGGATTAGAGCTTCGAATGTTTCGAAGATGGCTTTTCAAACTCGATATGGTCATTATGAGTTTTTTGTTATGTCCTTTGGGTTAACCAATGCCCCAACAACATTCATGGAGTTGATGAACTGAGTATTTTGATTGTATCTCGACTCCTTTATGATTGCATTTATGACATCTTGGCTTACTCTAAGAATAAGGCCGATCATGTGAGATATTTGAGGACTGTGCTTCAGATGTTACGAGATAAGAAGTTATATGCCAAGTTCTCCAAGTGCGAGTTTTGGCTGGATTCTATTTCTCTCTTGGGTCAGATGGTGACCAAGGATGGCATTATGGTTGATCCAGCCAAGATCACAGCGATTCATGATTGGGCTGGACCTAATTCTCCTATCGAGATTCAGAGTTTTGTGGGTTTAGTGAGTTATTATCAGTGTTTTATAGAGGGTTTCTCTTCTATTGTAGTTTGTTTCACTAACTTGACTCAGAAGAAGGTTGTATTTTAGTAGTCGAATGCTTGTGAGGTGAGTTTTCAAAAGCTCAAGGAGTTGTTGACTTCGGCGCCTATTTTGACTTTGCCCAAGGAGGGTATGGGATTTACCATATTTTTTTTATGCTTCAGAAGTTGGATTAGGTATTGTGTTGATGCTGTGTTGTAAAAATAATATTCTGATTTTACCCCTTTCATTTTCGAACTCATTTTTCTAACCCATTTTGGACCCATCTTAAATATAGTCAATATGGGTATTGTTAGCTTCCTTTCAACGTGTAGATGGTGTTTTTGAGAGTTTTAACTCATGACAAGACCGTTCAAAGAGGAAAGGCTCCACGTTGAGGGTTATAGTCTTGGATTTCGACACTTCAAGGTAGAATGCTTAACTTCCTTCAGATTGGGCTGGGTAGTTAATGAACTTGTAAAGCATGCTATGAATTAGGGCTTTAAAATGGAAATAGTATTTTGATTACTATATTTTTAATGTGTTTCCCGTGCGGGGCAGGTATGCATATTATTATTGACTTGAGAGGTGGAAAATAGTGTGATGCCCGTGAGGGGGCATTATTAAATGATTCAGGCCTTACTTGTGCATTATTTTCCATAATTATTGTTATGTCATCCGAGTGGGGGCTAAACTAGATATTATAGGCCTAATTTGAGCATTTAATTGCCTTTATCACATGATTGATACCTGAATGATGATTTTAAATAAGTTTATTAATGTCTTATATGACTATTGATACCAGTGGTGCCCAATAATGGCTTATATCATGAATCATCGTCACATGGAGTAGATTCTAAGTTTATTCATATCTATATTGAATTGATGTTTATCTTCATACTTATTGCTTATGAGAATTATATCCTCATATTATCTTTACATGTTCATGAGACTTGATACCACTGAGACATTATGATTTTGAAAGAAAAATGGAAATTCTTTTTAAAAAAACCTTGGCCGAGGTCATTGCCGACAAGGTGAATTGTGAGATATTGGAAACCTAGGCCAAGATCATTTACCGGTAAGGTTTGTTGGGATCATGAAAGTATATGGGTTGCGAACTCCTCTTGGGTCTTGTCTTGAAGCGCTGAGACTTGGAGGATGTATACGTAAGTCCCACTATTATTTCTTCATTGCATTGCATTTTTTGTGTTTTCTTACATTTACCCTTGATGTGTATTTAGATTCCTTGTGTACTTCATGTGTAGTTGTTTCTCTTTTATCTTACATTATAAAACTGTTAGTGGAGACGGTGTGAACTACCATTTGAGAACTTTTCTGTTTGCAGGTGACGCGCTCATAATAAATTTTACTCGTGTTATTTTAACTTTACTCAATCGGCCGATGATACCTATTGACCGTACTCACCCCTATTGTGCCCTTTCGGTGCAGATCCTATTGCGAGTATGAGCCATGGTAGTTGATTTGTGCGGCAGCAGTTGACCTTCCGTAGTATCTAGTGAGCTCCCGTTCGAAGCCTTATTCCAGTTTTTATCTATCCTTATCATGTATTTATTAACATTCAAAGACATATTTTGTATTTTATGTTTCCAGACTATGTATTATATGCTCTTCTACTTATGACACTATTTCTAGAGTTTACGTATTTTGTTTGGATTTTGCTATGTATTATGTTATAGCTTGTCTTCATTCTAGAAGTTTTGTTTTATGGGTTTCTCTCTTATTATTCGCATGTTTAATTTCGGGTGGGTTTTGGCTTGCTTACTAAGGCTAGTTCCGAGGTAAGTGTCATCATGACCTCAACTTTTGGATCGTAACACAACGTGTTGTTGGTCATGAGGCAAAACTTGATTAAATCTGAAGCTTTGCACTTTGGGAAAACGGAATCAAAAATTCAAGACCACTCATTTTCAAGATCATTCTTGTAAAATCACCCTCTATTACTTAAAACTATGACCCGTTCAAGTTTGACCAATCGACCCATTTGACATTTTTACTTTATCATGGCAATTGCAGCAGGATCATAAAATAACATATTTAGTGGAAATGTGGGTACACATACCTCGACATTGGTACACTGTTGATGGGTAAAATTGGGGATGGCGGAGTGGGTGGCGCAAGAGCCAGTTCAAAATTGGGTTGCACAATATTGGGCCTCAAATAATGCAAAGAATCCTCTTCACGATACTTGTGGAGGTAATGGGTTAGAAGCCCAGTATAGTTATCCAGCCCAACATGTACATATCTCAAAGAATAGTTTTAGCTGTCACAATCTTCCTTTTCTCCCCGTGACAACGTTCATTAGCCCTTTTTTTATACGGTGGATGTAATAGCTTACTATTTTTTAGATCGCCTCTATCGCGTCGTTGTTTATTTTTGCATGCACCAAAGAATGTCGTGCATGATTCTCATCATGATGGCGATAGGAGCTGCAAATCTTGCATGTGTTGGGCTAGCTGCTCGGCCTCTATGGCGATGCTAGGATTATTTGGACCTTACATACATACATATGAAAAAATAAGTATTTATAAGCACGACTTAGTAGATGAATTCTAATCCACCATAGTTATAAACTAATAGTATGAAATATCAAAGTAGCTTGCATGTTTAGATACAAAATAACCTTGGTTTACAAACATAAAAACGTAAACTATGATTAAGAATCTTATTGATATACAAGATTGTAGCTATATATGAGCTTGAAATAAATTTACTTAAACTAGCCGGTTTTGAGTTTTAAAAATGTCAATTAGATCATATATGAATCAATTAATATGAACTTTTAAATTTAAAAAAAAAAAAGATGATGGTAGAGGGACATGGTTAATTTTTTAACATGAAAAATATGAGATATTTGCTCTCAATTAGTATTTAAGAAGAAAATGAAAAAAAATCTAAGAAGCGTGTGTATACTTGTTTGGAGATAGCATGTGATACCAATCGATTTTAGATTCTTTTCTCATAAAATATTAAATCAATTGCTTCATGCGCTATTTTCAAGCAAGTGTCCACACTCCCCATAAAACGTTTTTTTTTGTGCTCATATAGATAATTTAAAAACATGACCATTGACACGAAGCAAGAATCTCCTCGGCCATATAAGTTAATAAAGTGATGAATTTTTTTTAACCGTATAAGTTGATTTAGTATGGAACTAAAATCAATTTAAATATAAATACATTAAGTTAATAAAGTATGAAAAAAGATTCTCGACCGTATAAGTTAATATAGCATAGAAATAAAATCAATTTAAACATCAATACACTTGTCACGACCTAATTGAACGTGAGTGGCAGTCAACCCATTCTCCGATGGGAGAACCAATAACCCCGAAAGCATTAACCATCACTTCAAGAAAAAGAAGAAAACTATTCCATTAATAGTTCAAGGATCATCCAATCTAACAACTTAAGAAATGCGGAAGTAAGTATTAAAACAAAATATCCCTAGAATCCGAAAGTCGGTGTACCAAAATATACTAAGAATGTCAAGAAGGGGATGCAACCCCAAAACTAAGAAGAATGCATAAGTCCAAACAAAGGACAATATCATAAAAGAGAGATTCCATGGTAGCCCGAATATGCTGCTCACCCTGAAATCCGAATCACACTCGAGAATCACAAGTGAGTCTTGTAGGAGCCGCTGGAATATGTACTGCACTCAATAAAAGTAAGAGCAGGTGTAGTATCAGCACACAAGAAAACAACAGTGCACTGGTATGGTCATTTGGCCAACCCAAGATGAGAATATGAACTCTTAATCAAAACATAGCACAACAAGTTAATCCATGCTCAATCTAACCTATACCTAGCACAACAAGTATCAAATAAACAACTTAGGATTACAAGCAATAAGTTAATACACTTACAATTAAGTCAAGTTCAGTCAAGCCAAGTCAAAACATATCAAGACAAGTTAAGCAATTATCAAACATATAAATATATTCTCCGGTCCACTCATGGAACCGTCAAACTCACCTGAACCTCGTACACACATGCTATGGGTATCATAACCACCCTCTAGTCATGACGACAAATTTCGTCCATGTACCTAAACCCCAGACGCGAGTGTCTGCCAACCTTATTCCACCAATAAGCTATGAGAATGTCCCGAATACTGAAATATTCCAATTTGACAATGAGGTAAATCAAAATCATACAACAAGATAAATTCATTTGAATTGACCACACCAAACAATATGCAATAACAAGCCATACTAAGAAGTAGTTAACATGCACATATAGTACAAATTGGATTAAACTACAATACTATCACCTACCTCAATCCAAGCTTGCACAACTCAACTAAGCTTGAGACTTTTCTTTCCGTGCAATTTTCGCTTGATCTCAGTCTAGAAATACATACAAATATAATGAAATAAGCTACCACGTTGGGGATTATAACTAATACCCAACCCCGCAGGCCAAGTTCATGATCATTCTCTCCCTGTTCTAGGAATTCTCTACCATAATTCACCTAAAACTACCAATTTCATAGAATAAGTAGTGAATTAACGGCATGCAAGGGTAATCTAACTATCATTAACCAAAACTCATATTTAAATTACTCCCTTTAACCAAAAAATAACTAAAATCAGCCCTTAACGCTCCCCGAACTACATAAACTAGCAATTCTAAGGCTAGATTATTAATATACTAGTTAACTGGGATGAAATCCTTACCTTAACGATGCAAAATATTGGTTAGCTGATAATTTTTGCCCCAAATCACCTCTCCCTTGCCCCAAAATGTGTTTGAGAAAACTAAACCATTTTGGAGAATTTTTAAAATAAAATAGTAATTTTTGTCACTATAACGACATACGTCGCTATAGCGATAGCGACACATGTCGCTATAGCAGTCGTTAACCGTATTGACTGGGTGTTATAGTAGGATTTTCTCCTCTTTTGGTCATGTCGCTACATGCATGGTGCTATAGCGATATGGGCGAGGCATAATGCCTGGTTTCACCAAAAAATTCCCTTTTTCACAACACACTTTAAAACCGAGACATCCTAATTAATACTCTTTACTGTAAGATCAATTCTGGGAGTTCTTCTTACCAAAATTCAATTTCGTAAAATCCTATGGATTTCTTAACATCTTAGATAACTATACATCAAGTCAAACACCACCACACTTGCCCAATTCATTCCTGAATTTTCCTAGACCACACCTCAGTCAGATTTCATTCGAAACTAGCGTAGCCTGAAATTTATAACTTCAAATCCAGAAAAAAATTTAGCATGAAATTTTAAACAAGTGACTTATACATAATGGAGAAAAGGGTCGTTACAACATATACCAATTTACCATCGTTCATCCCCGAATGATCAAACAAGAAAAATAGGCCAAAAATAAGAAAAGGAGAGAGTACATGTATCCTCAAACAATTGAGGTTACTTGTCATGCATGTCCTTCTTAATTTCCCAAGTGGCTTCTTCAACCGGACGATGCTTCCACTGAACCTTAACTGAATGAATTTCCTTCTTCCTCAACTTCCAAACATTCTGATCTAGAATTGCTACCGGTTCCTCCTTGAAGCCAAATCCTTATCTAATAGGACCGAGTTCCATTTAATTATGTAGTCTCCAGCCCCATGGTATCATTTGAGCATGGAGACATGAAATACCGAATGGACTCCCGATAACTCCGGCGGTAAAGCTAACTTGTACACAGCCGAACCCACATCCTCAGGAATATTGAAGGGACCAGTATACCAAGGGCTGAGCTTACCCCTCTTACCGAACCTCATGACTCCTTTCATGGGAGACACTTTAAGCAATACTTGTTCACCAACCTTGAAGTCCATGTCTTTTATCTTACGATCCACATACTCTTTCTGTCTACTTTGAGCAGCCAACAACTTGGTTTGAATGAACAGTACATTTTCTCGAACCTTCTTCACTAAGTCAGTGCCCAAAGGTTTAACATCTTTAGTCTCAAACCACCCAATAGTTGACCTACACTTCCTTCCATAGATCACCTCGAATGGTGCCATATCAATGCTGGAGTGATAGCTATTGTTATATGAAAACTCAAACAATGGAAGAAACTGGTCCCAATGACCACCAAGTCAATCACACAGGCTCCCAATATGTCCTCTAGCACTAGAATCGTCCTCTATGACTGTCCATTAGTTTGAGGATGAAAGTCATGCTAAAGGTGAGCTTGTTTCCCCACTCCTCGTGTAACTTGTCCCAAAATTTAGAAGTATACTTTACGTCTCTATTAAAAATGATGATAAGGGGAACCACATGAAGGCTCGCTATTTCCTTGACATAGTTTTTAGCTTACTGTTGTAACACCCTCAATGTCCATGCATGTCTGTAGTGTGTTTTCTATGTGTGTAGGTCATAAAATAAGGTCATTTGACCCTTGTGAAGGTTAGAAAATGTTTGGGGTAAGTCTTGGGTCAAAAAAGGATGTTATGGACCCAAATAGGAGGCCGTGTGCCATACACGGGGACATAAACTTTGGCCCTTGCATTGCCCAACACCTTCCAGGTGGTCACTGGAAGGGCCTTACGATAGGCCTGCAGGACAAGGCTAGTGATGTGCGATAGGCACCACTTGTGTAACCCCCCCTCTAACTTCTTCACATAATCAGAAACTTCATTGAACCCCTTTTCAGTAGAAGTCATATGCACAGAAAAAACTTGAAGATCATAATTCAAACCCTTGACATAGCATCAAATTCTCTCCTCCTTAGTAGCCAATAGCTAAGTAGTATAGTGATACAAAGCATGGAACTTAGCCTCATAGGCTGCAACTGATATATCACCCTGCTCCTATGCCAAAAATTCATCCTTATTGCGATCACGGAGGGACTGAGGCATATACTTCTCTAAGAACAAAGCATGAAACTATTCCCAAGTCAATGGAGGTAAGATCGGTGAGCGACATTCATCCTACGCCCTCCACCATTTACTTAGCATCTATCTCTAACAGAAAAGTCACAAACTCAACTCCATGTTGTTGCACAATACCCATCTTATGTATCCTCTCGTAACAGTTAATGATGAACTCAAAAGCTTCCTCCGACTCAGTACCCAGGAAAGTTAGTGGTTTCATATTCAGAAACTTGGTCAGCAGATCATATTCAGTACCAGTCATCACTAAACCCAAAATCAAATGAGAAAAATCATCAGCCCCTGAAGCCTTATTTCTAGAAGCCATAGCAACAGTAAAGTAAACACCTGGAGCCTAAACAGTCGGCACAGCAGGAGTGGCTTCGATGCTAGCCTATCCACTCAGAAAAACTAACAACTATTGAACAACCTCAGCATACATGGGAGGTAAGGCTACAACCCCAGCTGGTGCCGCCACCTCGGGATCCATTACCTGCTTCTCTACTATTTCCATCTCCTCAAGATGCTCCTGTCACGCCCCGAATCCCAACGAGGCATGATTGGCACCCGTAGCCGATAAGGCTCGAGAGAACCACGCTATGCTTCTATACGTTCATATGCATGCCATAGGAAACACCATAATCACATAAGAACATGGAAGACTGGAATTGGAAATCATGGATATTGGAAATCGTGGAACATGTGGCATATATATACACATTTGAGAAACTTGGCCGTTGAGGCCATCAAAACAAGACTTCATGAGTCACCTTATATACATATACCCACGTGCGTCTACAAAAGCCTCTAAGAGATGCATTGACCAATACAAACCAAAAGTCGGGACAAGTCCCCGCTTTATACAACATGTACATCACCAAAACATATATATACACTCTGACTCGGAGAAGCCCCAAAGTACCTGGAGCTCACCAAAGAACCGCTAACACTGGCAATCTACTGAGGAGGCCTACTGGTACCTGCGCCTGCAGCAAGTAAGGTAAATTCCCCGAGAGGGGTCAGTACGAAATAAGTACTGAGTATGCAAGGCTCAGATGAAACTGTACAATACATGAGTATTTCAGTGAACTCAAAACATACGAATAATCATGTGAATAAGTCACCATTTTGCATTTTGGGAAACCATGTGAATTGCTTTCATTACTATCTTTGCTTTCTTTATCTCAATGCTTACTTGTCAATACATGTGTCACAATGTACCCGGGCCCGTACTGATCAGTGGGTCTTTACATAACATATCATCATGTTGGGATCGGGTCGAGCTAGGCTTATGCCCCTAGACCTGCCACCCATAAATCAATGCATCGGGATCGGGTCGAGCTAGGCTTATGCCCCTAGACCTGCCACCCATAAATCAATACATCGGGATCGAGTCGAGCTAGGCTTATGCCCCTAGACTTGCCACCCATAAATCAATACATAGGGATCGAGTCGATCTAGGCTTATGCCCCTAGACTTGCCACCCGTACTTGATCATTGACCACATATGCATTACTTTGTTCTTTACTTTGAGATTGATACAATGGTTGCCATATCTTTATTTGAAACTTTGGATCATTAACCAATGAGTGAGAGACATGAGAAACTTGGCAAAATATCACTATTAGAACCATGGAATCTTTGGAACATTAGTCGATGCTTATGAGACATGTGAATGACAATTGATCAATGCATAAAGAACATGTGAGGAACCATAATTGATACCCGGAAATAGGATACCCTTGGCTTATGAGAGATTGATACTTTGTAGCCATAACATTGTTGGAAGCTTTGGAACAATAACCAATGAACAAGATACATGAGTATAACCACTATCGGAACATTGGAACATAACCTTATTTGAACTTTTGGAACATTAACCATGAATATGAGACATGGGATTCACAAATGATCAATGAGTAGGAAATATATGACAATTGATAACCGAATATGGAATATCTTAGCACATTTTGGGATAAGACTAGTGACATGTCAATATGGGTACTATTTGTCGCAGAAAGATACGGACAAAGTAACCTTACATACCTTGTATTCTCAATACGAATATACAACCTTAGATGCGTATACAATAGTCCCGCTCCTTCTTTATGTGTCACTGTACAACATAAATATATAACGGAATTCACATTAACCATCAACTACTCTTCAAATGCATGTAACATCAATGAATCACATATTTGCCCTTAAACATGCCATTTCCCCTTGACAAAACCATTGATAAAATTATTATTCCAAAAATTCCATAATATTCCCAACATTGACCAATACATGATAATTGATACATTTCACCACAACACTTCTCCTTTACACTTTCTTATCCATACCACATCACAAATAATCCGTCAAATTACCTTAATACAACTCATAACACATATCGGCCAAAATCCCACAATTTCCACTTATAGACAATAAAAAGTTTAATACCAAAAATAATACCATACATGTTCATATTTTGTCCATACCATGCTCTTTCATCAAAGACACAAGTCCTAATTCAAGTTCAAATCACCAAGATAGCACATCTTTCACCAAAAGCAAAAATACACTATTCACCACCTTGCCAACACAATTGGCATAATATACATAATATCCCATGCATATAATATGTTAATCCATGAGAATAAATACTTACCAAGGCTTGGAATATCATGATCTTGTCCAAGGAGTCCAAAGGACTTATTTTGGTTTAGGGTTTGGAAATAAGAGAAATGTTGAGAAAAATATCTTAAAGGCATGAGAGTTTTGGACAATAAAAATATGGTATTGGGGCCTTTATATAGACCCCAAGTCATACTTAGCCATTCCTTTGGCATTTAATGTGGTCAAAGTGGAAGAATGGGTCATTTTGCCCTTGGGCCATGTCTTTTAAATTCCATTTTGGGCCTAACTTTGGGCCCAATAACACACATCCATGTAACCCATCAAATTTCATGTATTATTCACCATATATCTCATGTTTACATCATTCCATAATGTCTCGACAATATTCTCTTACGAGATTCTCATTCGTCATTTCGATCGCAAAAATAGGAATTCTAGTCGCCCATGACTTCAGTAGACATTTTGGTTCACTATTCATGTTTCATGATTTGATCATGTAGGAGTATGTAGGAGTGTATTGAAGTGTTTGAAGCTTTAACAATGCTCAAAGAACTCCAAAGAACCAAAATAAACCATCCAAGAATCATCGTAGAATTGCGTTACAAAACGGGGCCGGAAAGGCACAAGATTTGTGCCTTGCGCCACTAGCTGCAAAGCAAGTTGTGGTGCAATAAATGAGACCCCTATGAATTCAGGTGGCTTGCGCCACACCCCTGAAACAGGGTAGTGGCGCAAGTTTCAGCACCTTGCTGAATTTTTCGGCCACTTATCCAATGTTTGCATATCGTCCAATCCCTTATCAAAACACTACAAAATACTTACTTAGTGATCTTAATCATCAATTAAACATGACTCCAAGTCACCAAATGAAGTTATAATGTGCACGGGGTATTACCCAAATGCTCCACGAAATCACAAAACACTTCCTATGAAAGGCTAGTCACATGTACAAGGCCAAATTTCACTTTTTCTCATCTTTCACACTACCAAATACATACTTCTAGCCCTCGACACCTGAGTAAGCATTATTCAATGTCATCAAGTAGGGTTGGGAATGTACGGGGTGTTACATCTCCTGAGGTGGGGGAGCTGATACTGACCCTTCACGAGCCTAGTGGGTGTGGCTTGTCTCCTCCCTCTCTTACCTCTTCTTCTCACTCATCCTCTTTCCCTTACGGTTGGCTCAGCAGCTAGAGTAGCCGATGCGGGGACTGCTGCTCGGGTTTTGTTTTACCAAGTAGTCACCATCTACGGACAAAAGAGTGAAGAAATTAGATACCAATTTGGATCGCCAGATGCCAATTGGAATTAAGTTACAGCACAAAAGAAGAAATAATGACAGTTTTTCTAAAGTCCTATAGCCTCCCTAAGAAAAGTACAGACGTCTCTGTACATTCTGCAAGACTCTACTATACCCATTTTGGTACAACGAGATCGATAAACCTAGGCTCTGATACCAACTTTGTCACGACCTAATTGGACGTGAGGGGTACCCACCTCATTCTCCGGTGGGAGCACCAATAACCGCGGAAGCATTAACCAACACTTAGAGAAAAAACTGAAAACTATTCCATTAATAATTCAAAGATCATCCAATCTAACAACATAAGAAATGCGGAAGTAAGTACTAAAACAAAAACATCCCTAGAGTCTGAAAGTCCATGTACCACAACATACTAAGAATGTCAAGAAGGGGATGCAACCCCAAAACTAAGAAGAATGCATAAATCTAAACAAAGGACAATATCATAAAAGAGAGATTCCATGGTAGCCTTAATATGTTGCACACCCTGAAATCTGAATCACACGCTAGAATCACAAGTGAGGTCTTGTCAAAGCCTTTGGAATATGCACTGTACTCAACAAAAGTAAGAGCAGGTGTAGTATCAGCACATAGGAAAATAATAGTGTACTGGTAGGGTCATTTGGCCAATTCAAGATGAGAATATGAACACTTAACCAAAACATAGTACAACAAGTTAATCCATGCTCAATCTAACCTACATCTAGCACAACAAGTATTAAATAATCAACTTAGGATTACAAGCAACAAGTTAATACACTTACAACCAAGTCAAGTTCAATCAAAACAAGGTAAGCAATTATCAAACATATAAATATATTCCCCGATCCACTCATGGAACCGTCAAACTCACCTGAACCTCGTACATACATGCTATAGGTATCATAATCACCCTTTAGTCATAACCTGCAGGGGATAAATTTCATCTATGTACCTAAACCCCAGACACGAGTGTCTGCCAACCTTATTCCACCAATAAGCGTTAGAATGTCCCAAATACCAAAACATTCCACATTTAACAATAAGGTAGGTTAAAATCACACAACAAAATAAATTCATTTGAATTGACCACACCAAACAGCATGCAATAACAAGCCATACTAAGAAGTAGCTAACATGCACACATAGTACAAATTGTATTAAACTACAATACCATCACCTACCTCAATCTAAGCTTGCACAACTCAATTAAGCTTAAGCCTTGTCTTTCCGTACTATTTCCGCTTGATCTTAGTCTAGAAATATATACAAACACATAATTACTAAAATGACCTACCACGTTGGGGATTATAACTCATACCAACCCCTAAGGCCAAGTTCATGATCATTCCCTCCCCGTTCTAGGAATTTTCTACTATAATTCACCTAAAACTATCAATTCCATGGAATAATTACTAAATTAACGACATGCAAGGGTAATTTAGCTATGATTAACCCAAACCCATTGATTTTATACTTAAATTACTCCCTTGCATCCGAAAAATAACTAAAATAGCCCTTAACCCCCCTAAACTACGTAAACTAGCAATTTTAAGGCTAGATTATCAATATACTAGTTAACGGGGCTGAAATCCTTACCTTAACGAAGCAAAATGATGGTAAGTTAATGATTTTCATCCAAAATCACTTCTCCCTCGCCCCAAATTGTGTTTTAGAAAAATAAGTCATTTTGGGGGATTTTAAAAATAAAACAACAATTTTCATCGCTATAGCAGCCTTTGACTGCATTGAACGCTATAGCGGGATTTTCTCTGGTTTTGGGCATGTCGCTATAGCAACACATGCACGTCACTATGGCGACATGGGCCAGGCAAAATGCCTCATTTCACCCAAAAATTCCCTTTTTCACAACACGCCTTAAATTCGAGACATCCCAAACAATACCTTTTACACTAAGATCAATTCCGGGAGTTCTACTTACCTAAATTCAATTCCGTAAAATACTACAAGTTTATTATCGTCTTAGTTAATTAGAAATCAAGTCAAACACCACCACACTTTCCCAATTCATTCTCAGATTTCCCTAGACCATACCTCACTCAGATTTCGTCTGAAACTAGCCTAGCCTGAAATTTATAACTTCAAATCCGAAAAGAATTTTAGCATAAAATTTTAAACGAGTGACTTATAAGTAACGAAGAAAAGGGTCGTTACAACATGAGGGATGACATTAATGCAAATGCGCAACCAATCGTGTAATATTAGAAAACTATTTTGATCAAACTCATGAATTGAAGAGTTTCGTGCTCTTATAAATAGTTTACACATCATCAAGTAATCCAAAAAATATTTATACATAAGTTTTTTAAAAAAATTAAAATTTGAAATCTTAATATAAAAAAAATATTACTTGATAAAATAAGTAAAGATTGTTGGGGAACAATGTAAAACTCCAATAATATTTGTTAGCAAAATAATAATATTAGCAATATAATGATACTGAATGTTAAATAAATATTACTACGATAAGGATATATTCATTATACTTGAGTTCTGCTTGGCACTATCCTAAGAAACTATTTCAGTAGTGTGAAATGTTTTTTCAGGATTAAACATGCCTTTCCTGATTAATTAGAGAATATTCAGTATTAAATAAGTCTTTCATAATTAATCAGAGGATAAATGAATCAGTAAAATTATTAATACAAATACCAACAAGTTAAACAGGGATTTAATAAGACAATAACTAACACCATTAATTAAGTGATATAAAAGAAAGAGGGAAAAAGAAAAGGAGACTGTTAGAGAGGGGGAGAGTAACAAGAGTCCTATGTGTTTTTTTTCCTTGTTCTTTTCATTATGGTGAAGTGCCTATGTATAGGCTAGTAAAAGGTCTAAAGTTTAGAAGAAACAATTGCCACTTGTAACAAGGCTTTCATGCAAAAAGCCAACACATCATTCACTTGCCACTTCTTCAAGTAACACTATTGGCTTCTAAAATAAGATTTTACCATGGTTTCTCAAACACATTACTAATAAATAATTCTTTTTGAAATATACATATTTTGCGTACAATCCCCCACATTATTTCAAAAAAAATTATAGGAAAAAGAGTTTAACTTGCTGGATTTGCATGAATAAAATGCAGTAGATTTGATATCTTTTGGACTGTGAACCAAACTTAGAACAATAAAATTTAACTTACAGAATTACTGGTGAAATATAATATTTTTATGAACCAAATAACTTTTATTATAAGCCAGAGACTTTATCAATCATATTTTGACCATAATTTTGTTGTTCAATGTGGTTTTGCGCTGATTGGCCATGCGTGTTCCTGGTATTCATGAGAGCTCTAGAGAATAAGACCAAAACTCTCATAGGAACAACCTTATTCCACTTCTCATATTCATCAAGTGTACACTGCTTTTAAATACACCATCCATAAGGAGTATGAATTCATTAAGAGTTAATAACTCATCTCTCAATTTTAGTAGCAGTTCAAGCACTCTCAGTTAGTGTGCAGTGTCAATATCGACGTATTATTACCCATATAAACCTATTTCATGGGATCTCCAATCACATAGGTTGGGTTACCATCTCTATTGACAATCATATTGGCCTTAACCCCATTTCTTTTGAGGTTTGAAGAATCAATTTTCTTCCCACAAGTTTAATCAGTGAATCATTCGAATTCAATTATGACTTCACCTAATCAATGGAAATTATTCTATCTCTCAGAAATTGCTTAACAACACCATGCCTTAATTTTATATCTCTTCTCTTACAATTGTAAGATTTATTCTTCGCAATAGCAATTGCGGCTTGACAGTCACAATGTGTGTTATACACAAAAGGCACCAAATCATCCCTTTTTAAAGGGATATGAGGCAACAAATCATACTAATTTAAAAGGATATTAGACAATAGATCATCCTTTTTTAAAGGGATATTAGGCAACAGATCATCCATTTTAGAAAGGGTATGAGGCAACAAATCATCTTTTTTAAAAGGTATATTTTCTAAGAAATTTCTTAGCTATTTAGACTTAGAACCGACTAGCTCCAGATCTACAAACTCTGATTCTATAGTCGATCTTGTAATGATCGTCTGCTTAGCTGATCTCCACGATATTGTACCACTACCAAGGGTGAACACATAGCCACTAGTGGATTTCATCTCATCTGAATTAGAAATCCAGTTTGTATCATAATACCCTTCTAAAATAGAAGGAAATCCGCTATACAGGATATCATAATTCACAGTTCCTCTCAAATATTTCATCAGTCTCATTAATGCAGACCAATGCTCCTTATTAGAATTATGAGTATATCTACTCAGTCTACACACAACATAGGTTATATCAAGCCTGGTAAAATTCATCAAATGAATCAGAATCCCTATAATCTATGCATATTTAGGCTAAGCCAATGGTTCACCATTATCCTTTTTTAAATTTAGAGAGTTAGCAACATAAGGAGTGGCTACAAGAGTTACCTCCCAACATTTGAACTTTTTAAGAAGTCTTTCAACATAATGTTCTTGTGTTAACATTATACCATTTTCACTCCTTATAACTTTAACTCCCAATATCATATTCACTTCACCCAGATCTTACATATCAAAGTTAGTAGACAGAAATAGTTTGGTACATTTCACAATATTTAAACTTGTGCCAAATATAAGTATTTCATCTACATATAAGTATATTGTCACATAATCATTGTCTACCACTTTAGTAGACACACATTTATTCACTTCAATAGAAGAAAATTCATCGTTTATTAAGACTTGATCAAATTTCTCATGCCACTGTTTAGGATTAATTTACAAACTTTATTTTCTTGTCCAGGAACTACACATCCTTTAGGATGAATTAAATAAATTTCTTCTTCTAAATTACTATTTAGGAAAGCTATTTTTACATCCATTTGATGGATAAAAAGCTTATGAATTGATGCCATGGCAATTAATATTTAAATAGAAGAAATTCTTGTCATTGGTGCAAATATATCAAAATAATCAATATTTTGCTTTTAAAAAAATTCTTTAGCTACTAATCGAGCTTTATATTTATCAATAGATCCATCAAGATTAAGTTTCTTTTCTAAAATCCATTTACAACCAATAGATTTTGCACCAAGAGGTAAATCAGTTAAAACCCATGTATTATTTTTCTTAACTGAATCAATTTCAATTTTTCTTGCCTCTTTCCAAAATTTAGCATTTGAAGAAGATACAACTTCAAAATAATTTGATGGTTCACTATCGACCAGAAAAGTTTGAAAATCATTTTCGTAAGAAAAATATTCTTTTCTAGGCCCTTTACTCCTTCTCAATTCCTCAATATTAGAGGTAGATTCATTTTCTCTTTCAACAGGTGCATGAGAAATTTTATCACTCAGTGGAAAAGTATTTTCAAAAAATTCAGCATTCTTTGTCTCAATAATTGTATTGCATGCTAGCATATCACTTTTCAAAACAAGAAATCTATATGCAACATTATGTTCATCATATCCAATAAGCATTCAATCAACAATTTTATAATCTATTTTCCTTTTTTTTAGGCTCAGCAAAAGAACTTTAACAGGACAACCCCACACTTTTAAATATTTCAAATTAGGTTTATAACCTTTCCATAGTTCATAAGGACTTTTGCCAATTCTTTTATGGGGAATTCTATTTTGCAAGTGAAATTCAAATAATATAGCTTCACCCCATAAATTATCAGGTACATTATAGCTAATTAACAAGGAGTTCATTATTTATTTTAATGTCCTATTTTTCCTTTCAGCTGCACCATTAGACACAGGTGAATTGTAACGACCGATTTCGTTGTTACTGAAAATATCTGTGGTAAAGGCATAGAAATATCATTCGTCATATGTTTTAGGATCAATTATTTAGTATGGTAATATGTTTGATATGTACTAAGGTCATACAATACTCCTAGCACAAAGTTAAGTTGAAAGTATCATCACCAATTTAGTTTTGGGCTAAGTTCAAACTAGGGTCAACTTCAAATGATCATTACTACTAGAATTTAAGGATTTAGGGGACCTAATACCCACCAAATTAAATATATCTAAGTCATATTTCCAATGTAACCAACCGTTTGTTAATCCGCTTCCTGAGTAAAAAGTTATGACCATTTTACTGAAGACTTTTCGTGTTGAAAAGCTGAGGGCGTTGTAGGGGTTAAGGTCACTATAGCAACATGCACAGTAGTTTATAACCCATTTTTGCTGGGTTTTAGCCCCCAAACCCCAAAATTTTATTTCTAAGCCCTAGAGGGGCTATTTTCTCTTGGTATGGGTTGAAATTCTTCGTTAAGGTAAATTTCTTCCATCATCTTCTTTATTTTTCAATCTTTGAACATCCTAGAATCATTAGAACAACCTTTAATGGTGAAATTCTTGGGGATTTGAACCCTAAGTTCATGATATTTTTGGGAAAACCAATGGGTTGGGTTAATATAACCTAGAATCACTTCTAAATTGTTAATAAACAATCCCATCATGAAATAGTTATTCTAAAACATGAAAATTGATAGTTGAGGACCTTGAATTCAATAAAGGTGGAGCCTTTAGCCTATAAAATCCATTAATAGAGTTGGGTTTAGCTTGAAGGAAATATTTTGATGACTAGTTGACCCTTGGATAATATTATAGACCGTAAATGAAGGTAGATTTAGTGGGTTTGAATTCCCAAGATATTTGTTTGAAGAGTAGTTTATTAATTACTCTTGTAATTTTTATTATTAGATGATTTAGACTTTGAAAACATGAAGAAAAAGGAAGATCATCCATGGCATAGCTTACTTGTTGCAGCAGCTTGGCACCCAGGTAGATTATGGTTTATGAGTAGTAGACTGTGGTTAGTAATCGTATCCATAATGTTGATTTGGCGGGAGAAATCATGCTTAGTACTACAAGCATGGAGCTTGGGTGGATAAAACACGAATTTAATGTAATAAGGATCTAATTGTATGTTGATATGTTAATGTATGAATCCTTGATGGATGTTTTGTGTTTGTATAACTCTATGGTGGATTGTAATGTGAATTATGTGAATATAGATGACAATGGGATTGTGTGAGCTCATAATCTAGTTATTTAGCCTAATTACCATAAGAGGGTGAACTTGGTATTATGTGGTAATGACTTGAATGTAAGGGTTGCTAGATAATAATAAAATCTCCAGTCTTGGTATAAATAAAGGAGGATCGAAATAGTGAATGAATTTATGAATGTTGAATTAGAGTTTGAATTAGAGTTTAGACTTCTTTGGGTTGAATGTGCACTCCTAAATTGAATACTTGAATTTTATGATGTGGCTTGATAAAGCTTACTTGAAGAAGCTGTGGATTGGTCTTCGAACATGTTGTAATTTATGAAACCAATGAATCATATCTACTTGTAATTTGTTGTGTTAAAGAATGGTTGTTGTTTACATAGAATGATTAGCTCGATTTGACCAAGTGTTTGTGTGGTTGTCTATTGTTGCAATGGATGCTTAAGGAAGGAAATTGTTAAATAATATCCTAGGTGTTAATCACATATAATGAGGTTATATTAAAGGCTTGTTGACTGTACAAGTATGATTGCTTATTCTCATTGTGGTTGTGATTACTGCGATATCCGTTATTATTGTGGGATGTACTGGTATTTGGACATCTTCATGGGATTGGTTATTATGATTCATTGGTTGGCTCGGGTATCACGCCGGTATAGTACATGGATAAGAGCTCGTCCTCTGTAGGTCATGACTAGTGGGCAACCATAAGACCCTTAGCATATATGTACAAAGTATGTATGAATGTGACAGTTCCTTGAGTGGACCGAGTATATGATTATTGTTATTGTTGTTGTTTATATTGGTTCCATGAGTGTACCAAGTTGTATTGTGGTTGTTATTGTGGGTTCCTTAAGTGAACCGAATGATGATGTCACTTGATTTATTTGAGATTCTTGTGTGATCTGGTTACTTGTCATATATTTTGGGATTCTTGTTGTTAGAGTCATGGTTTTTTGACTTAGATATTGCTAGAGTCATGATTTGTTGACTTGGATATGGTTAGAGTCATGGTTTGTTGACTTGAAATTGTTAGAGTCAGGGTTGTTGACTTGGTCATGGTTTGACTTGTTGTCTCATAACTTGTACTTGACTGAAGTTGTAGAATTACTTGAAAAGGCTAAGTGTCATAAAATTGGGGTATTTATCATAATGTGTGCTCATAGTTGTACTTGTTACAAGGTGATGATTATTGATTTTCAATTATCATTGAGGTTAATTGAGGCGTAAGTGAAATAGATTGACTTATAATAACTATTGGGGTTAAAATCTGAGAGTTAGGATGGATGAAACTTGATGTGAAGGTGATGAATGATCAACGGGAATAAGAATAGCAATACTCTTAGGTAACACAAGTGGATACTAGTGTTGTGGATTAAATTGTTATATAAGTTGTCATACTTCCTTTTTGTGATTTCTATGTTGTGTTTACGTGATCTAATCCTGGCTGGTTGATGATACATATCAGTACGTGATGTTTGTGCTAATAATACTCTTGCTATACCCTTTTTGAGGTATAGTCTGGTTGTAGGATCAGTTAACGTTTCACAGCTGACGTGGATAGTGATCTCTAGCAGCTTCTACTTCTCTCATTCATGGTGGAAGTTGTGTCCAGTCTTATCGTTCTTGATTTAGAAGCTCTTGTCCCCATTTAGACTAGATCCTAGGGTAGTTTATATTTTTCGCATTCGATTTGTAAAAACTGTTGTAATAAAGAGGATTTATTTTTTTTTAATCAAGACTTCCGCATGACATGTTGAAAAGGGTGGTAAGGAGTTCTCCTATCTAGGTGTATTAGAGCAGGTGCCCTCACGATCCGATAATTTAGGTCGTGACATGAATAAGGTGGAGTTACTTCATGAACAATACCTTCTTTTTCATAAAAAGCATTTAAGGACAAATATTCCCCACTTCTATCAGATCTAATTCTCTCGATCTTTCTACTAAGCTAATTTTCAACTTCACTTTTATAAGATATAAAAGCATCAAATGCATCATCTTTATTTTTAAGCAAATACAACTTAGTAAATCTAGAAAAATCATCAATAAAAGTCAATAATATCTTTTTCCACCACTATTCATTGTTTGTTTCAAATCACCTAAATCAGTGTGAATCAAAGACAATAATTCAGTTTCTTTATTAACTGAAAAATATGATTTTTTTAGTAATTTTAGCTTCAACACATATTTCACATTTATCAAAATTATTTGAGTCTAAATCAGATATTAAATCAAGAGATTGCACATTTTTTTATATATTTAATATTAACATGTCCTAATCTAGCATGCCATACAGAAATAGACTCAACTATATAAGAAGAAGTAGATTCACTTTTACAAATATTGTTAGAAATACTAAGCACAAATAATCCATGATTACAAAATCTCTTTTCCACAAAAATATTATTTTTGGTCAATATGACCTCATTATTTTCAAAAGTAAATTTCATCCCAACTTTTCCTAATAACCCCACAAAAATCAAATTGATTCGAATATTAGGAACATGCAACACATTACTCAATGCCAGAGTTTTACCATGTGTGAGTTTGAGAATAAATTTGCCTTTTCCAAGAACTTTAGTAGTCCTTGATTCTCTAAGATAAATAATTTCTTCTCCTTGCTCAACTTGGATGTATGACACAAAATTATTTTTATTTATACAAATGTTCCTCTTAGGACCAGAGTCTATCACCTAGTTTCTCACATTGGCCTCAATATTCATTTCCGAAATGACCGCAATAATTATATCATCTGTTTCAGCCAAATTTATTTTTGACATAGTGAAATTGTTATTTCTTTCACATATTCTCCTGAACTGACATGCATTTTTAATGAAGATTTTATTATTAGCATTGGGCATGTAACCATATTTATTTTTATACCTGTATTTTCTTTTGTGATACCGTAAACTTCTGGCAAGATGACTGAAACAGAAGCAGCCAGGGCAACACCAACATCAGTATCATCAATAATTTCAGGATCAATATATGCCATAATTTCTTAGATTGTTGGGGAACAATGTAAAACTCCAGTAATAATTGTTAGCTAAATAATAATATTAGCAATATAATGATACTAATTATTAAATAAATATTACTACGGTATGATTTAAAGGATATATTTATTATTCTTGAGTCTTGCTAGGCATTGTCCTAAGAAATTATTTCAGCAGTGTGAAATATTTTTCCAGGATTAAACAAGTCTTCCCTGATTAATTAGAGGATATTCAAGATTGAATACGTCTTCCCTAATTAATCAGAGGATACATGAATAAGAAAAGTTATTAATACAAATACCAGCAAGTTAAACAGGAATTTAATACAATAACCAAAACCATTAATTAAGTGATATAAAAGAAAGAGGGAAAAAGAAGAGGAGAGCGTTATAGAGGGGGAGAGTAACAAGAATGTTATGTGTTTTTTTTCCTTGTTCTTTTCATTAAGGCGGAGTGCCTATTTATAGCCTAGTAAAAAAAGCTAAAGTTTAGACAAGTGCCCATGACACTTGGACCAAAGATTGCCGCTTGTAACAAGGCTTTCATGCAAGAAGCCAACACACCATTCACTTGCCACTTCTCCAAGTAACACCATTGTCTTCAAAAATAAGATTTTACCATGGCTTCTCAAACACATTACTAATAAATAATTTTTTTTTGAAGTAAACATATTTTGCCTACAAAACGAGTAACAACAACAACATACCTAACAAACCTTACCCCTATCCACACGATGTAGAGAAATTATTTTAAATCCTCAATTCAAAATAATTATTTGTCCAAAAAAAGGCTTGAAAGAGAAACAAGAATAAAAAGCTAAGACGAAAAAGATAAATATGAGCAATTTGTTATAAAACCGTATGTACTGATCTTGAATGTATATAAGTCTGTGTATGTGTATGCGTGCGTGTGTATAAAATCCAATTTTCTCCAAAATTGTTTAATTTCCTTTATGGTAGAGAAAAAGATCTTTATTTCTCAATTTGTCTCTTGCCTTTTCTTTCAAGAATTACATAAACATAAAAAATTTAGTGCTTCTAATCTAATTTCTTGTTTAAGAGACATTTTTTTTTTCCAGAAAAAAGTATGAAAAGATAGAAGAAATTGAACAAAGACTTTATTTGAAAGCCCCCTCCCCACCCCACCAAAAGAAAAAATACAAGCAAATATTTTAAGACAAAAACATAAAAAGAAAATGTAGCTGCAGAAAATAAGAAAGCTATGTGGAACTCAAATCCAAAAAAGTATTCAAAAAACGATCTTATGATTTTATAACTTTTTTATCATAAAGAGTTTTTTTTTTAAAAAATAATTTATTAATTTAGAAAAAAATATACTTTTATGTGCTCATGCTCTATCTAGCCAATCTGGTCACATGACAATTCCAATTTTTGAAAGGTAAATCCATAAAACAAAAGCTAGACAGAGTACAAGAATTTGGGATATATCACACACATCCCAACCCCCTCCCCCCTACTGCCCCCCAAAAAAAGAAACACCGTCAATCTTGGCCATTCTTTTTTAATTTTTGATCTTATGATTTGATCTGGTCAATCTAAGCATGTGACATTATATTTTTAAAAAAGATAAAATTTGTAAGGTAAATGGTGAACATATTACAAAAATTTGGTATATGATTAAGAGACAACACATACAAAATTTAACTTTTTTTCTTGGTCATATAAATAAAATTACTATGTTAATCAAACCTTTAGTTGCGAAAAAAACAACAACAAGAAAATTGAATGTTTATGTAAAACAAAACACTAAATTTTTTTTATTTACCCATGATATGGTCTCATTAATCTAATCATAGACAAGACATTCAATTTTTCTGAAAACATAAATTCATGGTAAAAAAGTTACCTGAATTTGAGTCTTGATTCATGGTATTTTTTTTCGACATTTTCAATTTATCTTCTAGATTAGGTACTGAAACTAATCTTTTTTATTCCTTCAAGTCTTTTAGTCAGGAGCTTGTATTTTTTGGGGCGAACCAAAGAGGTGGTCTTTTGTTTTGAGAGTGTTGTGGTTTCAACTGATGCTTATATAAATTGTATGAACATTTTTTTCTTCTATTTGGAAAAAAATTTTTTTAACAAAGAGAGACCACATTTTCACTTTTTTATAATTTCTTTTTTCCCTGTTCTTTAATTTGTTACGTTCTGCAAGTCATCTTAATAGTGACACCAATGTAATAAAAACATCCTTCCAAAATTCATAATGAGATTATATCTGAATTTGCTCCAACTTCTTACGTATGCAAAAAACCCTTATCTGAAACTTTTT
Source organism: Capsicum rhomboideum (assembly GCA_031232105.1). Taxonomy (NCBI): domain Eukaryota; kingdom Viridiplantae; phylum Streptophyta; class Magnoliopsida; order Solanales; family Solanaceae; genus Capsicum; species Capsicum rhomboideum. The sequence goes on from CP124714.1 coordinate 160,218,684, forward strand.
TTGGGATTTTGAGGTCTGATATTGTGACACCCCAACTTAGGATAAGAACTTCCATACCGACAAAATGTATGAGAGATGCTGGATATATAAGTAAGCAGGTCTTACACCATAGTGACGCATTTTAAAGTCGTGATGGTCTAGGTTCAGAATGGATAATATCAATAGTGTACTGGACTGTTACAAATGGTATCAGAGTCACTCCTGTGTCAGCCTTGTTGATGTGGGTGAGAATTCATATTGAATTTAGGCAAATCCCCATACGTAACAATCATAGTTGTGGTTTTTAGATTTTGTTATATTTTGACCGTTTTGCCATTTTTCATCATTGCTATATGCTATTTATGAGTTTTGGGGTTGGTTGGCACGGTCCTCGAGACATTTAGGAGTGATTTGAGTGAGTTTGAGACCCTTAGAGACTTTAGATATGGTTAGTTTGACTTTGGTCAACATCTTGTGATCCGACATCGAATGGTGATTTGGTCAATCCCATTAGATTCGTAATGTCGATTTTGGATTAGTAGCGTAGTTAGTTTGGGTCCCGAACCTTTATATTGCATTTTGACCTTTTAGATGAAAACTAGTAAAATAAGCTAAAAAGGGATCTTGGGGGCTAATTCATTGTAAAAATCTCTTTTTGGAAATCTAACAACTTTATTGAGTTCTAAACATCGAAATTAGCCTAGTCGCATAGTTGATTTATTTCTATAAAGTCCAAAATGAATCCCAAGGGTCCGTTCGGAGATTTTTTCTAACTTATGTTTCAGCATTTTTACTGATATTTGGTGCAATCAGGCCCTTCATCGTGATCGAGTGGACCCATGTTGAGATTATACGCCTCGATAATCTACTTCATCACGATCACGTCGTGGGGCACAGTGATCGGGAAGAGAAATTCTAGTGGGCCAAGTCGGGTTTGACCATCGCGGTCGCGAGGGCCTCCTCCCACTATCGCGATGACTTACTTCAGGATGGTCAATGTTGACCCTCGTGATTGCAAGGTGGGGACCATGGTCAAGAGGTACTATTCACCTGAACAGTATAAAATTCTCATTTTCTCGATTTTTATCATTTTTGGACTTTGAGACCTCGGGGAAGATGATTTTATCACGTCCCAAAGAGGAGTACGTGATAGCACTTGTCACACCCTCTGGTACAGGTAAGCCTATCCCAGTCCCAACTCAATAATTAACGTAAATCATAAGTGAAAAAAAAAGAATAGAACAATCCCCAAAATATATAAAGAAGAAGTAATAATTCAAAGATACATTCCAGGTCTGGTTGTCACAAGTACAAGACTCTAAATGTAGAATGATATCAATAAGCTAAATTATCTTAAATTGTAACAACCATAGTTGTGATTCCTTTTCTTTTTTATGTGTTTCGACTATTTTCGCCCTTCCCCATAGTTGTTACGTGCTATTTGTGAGTTGTGGGAATGGTTGGCACGGTCTCCGATGCATTCAGGAGTGATTTGGGAGAGTTTGAGACTCTTGGAGGATTTAAAAGCTATGAGTTTGACTTTGGTCAGCATTTTGTGTTTTGAGCATCGATAGTGATTTGGACAGTTCCATTAGATCTGAAACGTCGATTTTGGGTTAGTAGCGTGGCTTGTTCAGGTCTGAAGATTTTATTTTGTATTTCGATCCTTCTTTCAAAAACTAGTGAAATAAGCCAAAAAGGGGTTCTGGGGGCTAATTTGTTGTAATTGATCTCTTTTTGAAAATCTTTCACGACTCAAAAGTTGAGGTCATGATGGAATCTACCCCGACCCAACCTTGGTAGATAAGACAAACACCCAAGAGGAAAGGAATTTAAAAATTAGTAATAAATAAGACAAGAAGAAACTTCTAGAACGAAGTCAAGTCACACATACGAAAATTTAACGGATGTCTGAACAAAATACCATAAAACCCCCAGAAATAGTGTCACAAGTGTAAGAGCATCTAATACAACTCACAATCCTGAATAATACATAGTCCGTAAATACAACTAATAAGTAGGAGGAGGTTTGAAGTCGACTGTGAAAAGCCAAGAGCGGGCCAGTACCTCGAAATCACAAACTCAACAGTACAAAATCATCCACCACGTGTTGCACTCGTACTAGGATCTGCACTGAAAGGGCACAATAGGAGTGAGTACGGTCCACTTGTACTTAGTAGGAATCATAGGCCGATTGAGCAAAGTAGAAAATAATATAAGTAAAGAAATAGTATAAGCACATCACCTGCAAACAGAAAAGTTCCCAAATGATAGCTCACACTATCTCCACTAACAGTTCTACTATAATTAAGGAAGGAAAAAGGGGGGAAAACAAGTAATCACGAAAGTAAGCATAAACTAAGTAAGCTCCAAGAAACATATAGATAACACCAAAAATGTATATGTACATGGAATACAATGATGATGATGATGTAATGATTTGAAAGTTATCGCATAACTTTCTGTAAACACCTATCGAACCTCAATGCTCCCAAGATAGGACTCATGGGGGTTTTGCAACTCATATACTATATCTCAAAATTTCCATCAATCTCAATCTCATGTCTCAATCTACTGACCGACACATCTCTCAGTCTAGGCATTTTTAGAAGTGCCTCATTTCTTTCAAAATTGGTGTTTCTCAGTGATATTGATATCTTATGAATATGTATGCATGGAATAAGGATGATATGTTCACAATCACATTAGTATGAAGATAACCAATTCATTTAATACATTATAAGTGAGCTCAGAAATCAACTCAATATATCAAAAAATCATGATATCATTTCTAACTTGGTACCATTGGAATAAATATGTATGTAAGACATCATTAATATCACTCAACTCATAACTTGAGTATTTTTAGCATGATAAAGGCAAATAATGCTCAATAAGGCCTATAATATCTATTCAAGCCCCCGCACGGGCATCACATTAAGAATAAAGTATATAAATACACAAATAAGGTTAATGATGTCAAATAAAGCCCCAACACGGGCAAAATGCAATATATGATAATTCAAGTCAACAACAACAAGAATATAGGCCCCCACATAGCCACACAATAATAATAATGATCTCAAAACAACAATTTCCATTGTTATTTTCACAAGCCCATAGCATGCTTTACTTATTTATTAACTACCCAACCCAGTCTGAAGAAAGTTAAGCCATAACCTACCTCGAAACAATGAAATCCAAGCCTAAAGTCCTTCAACACGGAGCTTTCTCCTTTTGAATGGTCTACGAATCAATAAAAATATACAAATATAGCATCTACGCATTAAAAGGAAGCTAACAATACCCATATTGACTATATTTAAGATAGGTCCAAAATGGACTAGGAAAATGAGTTTGAAAACAAAAGAGGTAAAACATGAATTTTCTTTTATAAACACATTCTCCAAGTTTATAGGAGCCTACAGTTGAAAACCGACACAAATATGAGTTAAAAATGAGGTTCAAATCAAAGAAAAATCATTTTAAAGATTTACCGGCAAAAACCTCAAATATCCATTTCAAAATCGAGATTAAAAGGTATTTTCAAAGACATAATCATTAGGAAATAGTGAAAACATGAGTTTAGAGCTTACCCAAGATCAAATGGTGAAGACATTCTAAAAATCTCCCAAAATCCGAAGCTTGGAGGTCTAAAAATGGTTTAAAATCACGAAATAGGGTATTTAAACTGTTCTATGAACAGTACATCGCGAACATGGTCAACCCTTCACATTCGCGAGTGACAACATTGACCAAGCCACTAAATGTCCTTTGTGTTCGCAGCCAGGGTTTAGCATTCACGAAGGTCCATGACCCGGACCCTCGCATTCGCAATAGCCCTCTCTTGTTCTCTATGAAGGATTACTTCCTTCTCCGCGTTTACGAAGAATGGTGGGGTCTGCACCAGATATCAACAAAATGCTGAATTTTGGCAAGTTAAGATGTTTCCAAACGAATCCTCTAGATTCGTTCAGTATTCCAAAGAAATAAACCTTATGTGCTACTAGGTTGTTTCGATATTCCGGAGTCAATGACAACGTCGGATTTTCGAAAAAGAATTATTTGCACCCTTTTGGCAAATTTTTCTAGTTTTTAAATGATGGGTCAAAATACAAAATAAAGGTTTCAAACCCGAACCAACCCTACTGCTAACCCAAATTCAACATTTCGGATCTAATGGACCTATTCAAAATGCCATCCGGCACTCAAAATATCAAATCTTGACCAAAGTCAACTATAGGACTTTTAAATCCTCTAAAAATCTTAAACTCTTCCAAAACCTTCCTGAAGGCATTGAAAACCATGCCAACCATTCTCACATCCCAAAACCAACATATAGCAACTGCAGGGAAGGGTAAAATGGTCAAATCACATTAAAAGTAAAATTTCATAAATTAGGTCATTATAATACCCACCACTAAGACTCTAGTTTTTCCTTGAACTAAAAAACAAGGAAGTACCTAAATCGATAAAGAGTTGAGGGTAACTACTACACATGTCAGACTTGACCTCCCAAGTAGCCTCTTCACGAAACAATGTCTCCATTGAACCTTGACCTCAGGAATATCTCTAGAACGCAACCATCTAACATTTCTTGCTAAACTAGAAACTGGCTCCTCTACAAAAGATCAACCTCTCATCCAACCGAATTGAATCCTAACAAAGAATATGAGATTCATCTGGAATATAACATCAAAGCATGGATACATGAAAAACTGGATGAACGACTGAAAAAAATCTGGAGGTAAGGCCAACTCATAAGCAACCTCCCCAATTGTATAAAGAATCTCAAATGGCCCGACATATCTGGGGCTGAGCTTGGCCCTCTTCCCGAACCTCATCACGCCTTTAATGGGTGACACATGAAGGAAAACCTTATCACGAATCCCAAACTTCAAAGCATGAAGCATACAGTCCGAATAAATTTTTTGCCTACTCTGGGTTGCTCAAAGTCTATCCTGAATTACCATATCTATCCAAAGACTCGCAAAGCAAGTCGATATGATGGGGTCTGTTCTCTAAAGTCTCAAACTAATTAATCGAGGATCAACAACGCCTACCATACATTGCCTCAAAAGGTGCCATCTCAATACTTAAATGGTAGGTGTTATTATAAGCAAACTCCACCAAGGCTAAATGTTGCTCCCACTGACTTCCAAAGTCCATAGCACATGTACAGAGCATATTCTCCAAAACATGAATAGTATGCTTCGACTGACCATCGGTCTGGGGGTGGAAAGTTATGCTAAGGTCAACCTGAGTACCCAACTCCTCCCGAAACGTCCTCCAAAAGCAAGAAGTGAACACTAAGCCTCTATCGGAGATAATAGACATGGGTACTCCATGAAGACGAACTATCTGCCGAACATAGATACAAGCCAACCTCTCGACTCTGAAGGAAATCTGAATAGGAATGAAATCAACTGATTTGGTCAATCGATCTATGATGACCCAAATATTGTTAGACTTATGAGAAGTACGAGGTAACCCACTCATGAAATCCATAGTGATCCGCTCCCACTTACACTCAGGATTGGGTAATCTCTGAAGCAAACCACCCAACCTCAAATGCTCGGCCTTCACCTGCTGACAACACAAGAAACGATCTACAAAGTCTGCTCCATTATTGGTCACCATATGACCCAAGAAAGAGATAGAATCCAACCAAAAATCACACTTGGAAAACTTGTCATACAACTTCTTATAATGCAATCTCTGAAGTACAGTCCTCAAGTGTCTCACATGATCGGACTCATTCTTGGAATAAACCAAGATATCATCTATAAATACAATCACAAAGGAGTTGAGATACGATCAGAATTCTTGGTTCATCAAATCCATGAATGCTACTGGGACATTGGTCAACCCAAATGACATGACCAAAAACTCATAATGGCCATATCGAGTCTGAAAAGCCATCTTCGAAACATCCGAAGCCCTATTCCTCAATTGGTGATACCCGAACATTAAGTCAATCTTCAAAAACACGGAAGCACCCATAAGATGGTCTAACAAATTATCAATTCAAGGAAGAGGATGATTGTTTTTAATTATCACCTTATTTAATTGCTGATAGTCAATACACATGCACATAGAATTGTCCTTCTTCTTCACAAACAAGACAGGAGCGCCCTAAGGAGATACACTAGGTCTAATAAACCCCTTACTCAACAAATCCTAAAATGTTCCTTTAATTTCTTCAACTAATTTGGGGATATCCTATAAGGAGGAAAGGATATAGGCTTGGTGCCCGGTGATCTTAGGAGTATTTATACTCGTAAGTGTCATTAACTATGCATTTTTAACTTAGAGGATACCTTGAGGTGCTTGTTGAGTAATAAAGTGTTTGTATGTGTATTTGTGTATTAAATTAAATGTTTATGGTGGTTAAGGTGAATTTTAAACAAGTCTAGAGTCAAAAGGATCAAATAGAACTTAGAAGAGAAAACTAATGTCGCTAGGTTGAGCTATGCTTGTTCTAGTGTACTTTGATAAGATCTATTGTGTTGTATGGACTAATGTTTGTTATCAGATGTTGTAGGAGACAATTGGAGTATAAATTTAAGCTAAGTGAATCCTACAAAAAATCTACAAGGAGTGGGGAAACAAGAAACAAGTGGACGAGAAGAATAAAGCAAAGATAGGTCAAAATCATCCCTTGGGGAGTACCCCTTACGCCACACCTCCCATGGAATGTGAGGGTGACTTCTGATGCACAACCTACATCAGGGGTCTAAATTTTCCCCCTTCAATTACCCTACATAGCATGTCCTTGTCCCTGCGATGGGCCGTGCGACGCAACCCCTTAATTACGTCTCAAAGATGGTTTTTAACTTGGTTTAAGTTGAGGGAAAGTTGGTAAATGCATATGTTTCGTTTGGGAAAGACTATGGACGACCTAAAAAACTATATTAGGAGTACTTAGAAACATTTACACTCATCTTTAGGATTACACACGAATTGGAGAGCAAAGGAGACATCAAGGAGCTCAAACTAGGGTTCTTTCTTCTTTTACTTTTCATTCTTGTAGTTTGAAATTATGAACTCTTTTATGGAGATTGTTTGTATGACTATGAGTGGATAAACAACCTCTTTCTAAGGTTGAGTCTACAACATGATTGCTTAATTATGGTTTTATTATTGGTTAATGTGTTTAACAAGTAATTGATTATTCTTGCGTTCTTATTTTACTATTCTAAAGCATCATGAACTTTAGGATTAATCTAAGTCCTAAAATGAATTGACCATATGAGTTGAGGGATGGAATGAAGAATGTAGGGAGTGTGGATCATTTCTTTAATTGGTTTAATTTAATTTGTTAAAGGATGATTTGCGGTTAGGATAAAGATATACCTAAATGCCTCACTTGGTTAATGAAACGGGAAGATAACTCATTGCATTTGAATTAGAGACTCACATCCCCGCTCAACGATATAGTTGTGAGACTAATTTGGGTATATGGCTTAGAGGGTGACCATCCTGGAGTTATATTATCAACCTCATAATTAGTAATTACGATAAACACCAACACCAGCTAGAAACCATGGTTATGTATGAATGTGAAGTAAATGCCTCAACCCTGGAATTCTCTATATATTGTTCACAATCAAAATTTCATATCATTGTTATTTCAATTATTTAGTTTATAAAAACAAAACTCAAAATCTCTTTGGCTACGAATTGCACTTATTTAACCTAACTAGTAATCCTAGAATTGAATCGTCTGTTAAACACCAAGTCCCTGTGGTATCGATAACCGGATCGAAAAAGCCACTATATTACTTGCACGACCATGTACACTTGCGTGTATGGTAGGCCACAATAAGTTTTTGGCGTTGTTGCCGAGGACTTGAAAATTAGCAACCTTCTAATTTTAAGTTTTACTATTTTGTTTGATAAGTGCTAACATGTTGGTCTTAGCTACTGAATTTGCAGGTATAGGTTGAATATTGAGTAAGCTAGCAAGGGAGAGCGAATTGGTTGAGCCATATCCCAATCCTGAGCGACGCTTGCACCAATTGAGGAGAGAAGCAGTACTTCTCTATCCAATCCCGCAAGTTCAACAAGGTGAGAGCATTCCTGTAACAATGGGTGTTGAACAACAACCAGCCCACAGGACAGTGCGTGATGTGGCAATCCCACTCGCAACTAATATGACCTCCTGTATTTAAAAGCCAGCCGCAGGAGTCATATTTGACTGAAGTAGAACATGGTGCAATTATTGCACATAAGCAGGCAGTTTACACGCTTATCAAATAAGGATCCACAGGTTCACCTACAATTTTTTTTGGAGATTAGTGATACTTTCATTCCCACAGGAGTCTTCACAGATTACGTGAGGCTCACACTTTTCCCATTCTCACTATTGGGGGAAAGGAAGAAATGGTTGAAGGCAGAACCTTCAAACTTAATTACAACTTAGGGCAATTTGGCAAAAATGTTCCTCATCCGATTCTTTTCTTCGGGTAAAACTGCAAGGTTGAGGAGTGAGATCCTGAGTTTCAAGCAAAGCAAAACGAGAATATCTTTCATGCGTGGGAGAGATTCAAGTCACTTCTCAGAGATTGTCCACATCACCAACAGACATATGAGGTACTAGCTTATACTTTTGTTGAAGATCTTGACCATAATAGAAAATTTTTATCAGATTCAGCGGCAGGTGGTCAAGCTTTGGAAAGAACTTATGCTGAGCTATACACTCTCCTAAATAGAATTGCACAAGGTAATCCAAATTGGAATAGAGATATGTCTAGAAGCATGGTAAATAAGCCGACGTGTATGATTGAGGTAGATGGTGTCACATCATTGGCCGCACAGTTGAACAGTTTTCCAAATTAGATGATGGCTCAGTTCTACAAGTTGAGTGTGACTCAAACTCAAGCACAGGTTAACACAGTTCAGCAAGTTCAGTCTTGGTGTGAAACTTGTGGTAATAGTGGTCACTCTTTAGAATTATGTGCAACAAATTTGGCGTCTGTGAATTTTGTGGGCAATGCACAAAAAGGTAATCAAAACTATGGTAATGCCTACAACTGCAACTGGAAAAGTCAGCCCAATTACTCATGGGGAAATAATCAGGCTAAATCTCAGCAGTTTCAGCAGCAACAAGGCATTCAGAACAACACTCAGGCCAGCAATATAGAGGATACTTTGCAAAAGATACTGGCCAACCAGGAATAAATGGCTGCGAAAATCAAAAATCAGCAACTAAGTCAGAAGAATCTGGAGATACAGATGGACCAGTTAACTTAGGCACAAAACACGAGACCTCAAGAGGGTTTGCCTGTTGATACAGAGCAGAATCCAAAATAGGTTATGGAAATCACCTTGAGGAGTGGTAGAGATTTGATTGATGCATCTCCAAATAAAAATTATGAGGTGCATGCAGAATTGATCACACCTGAGCAAGCAAAAAAGCAAGTTGAGTCTAAAGAAGCTGAAAAAAAGGGGAAGTCTGAGTACCCTAATGAAAAGGCAGCTGAGCAACCTCGAAATAGACTACCACCCCCTTTCCCTCAAAGGCTCAATAAAGCAAAAGACAATTGCATTAACCTTTCTCTTATAAGTGTTTTGCAGGGAATACCAAAGTATGTAAAGTACTTAAAGGATGTGGTCACAAATAAAAGAAGGCTTGGTGATATTAAGACGGTGGTACTTAGGGAAGAGTGCAGTTCTATAGTCATGAGCTAGATGCCCAAAAAGCACAAGGACCCTGGGAGTTTCACCCTCTCTATACAAATTGGTGAAAGTGACGTTGTCCATGCTTTGAGTGATTTGGGGCCAAACATCAACTTGATGCCCCTTTTAGTTTTTAATACTCTTGGTTTGGGAAAGCCAAGGCCCTCCTCTGTGGTGTTATAAATGGCGGACAGAATGAGAGTGGTCCCCGAAGGAATCATAGAGAATGTTCTCATTAAGGTTAGTAAGTTCATTACTCCTACTGACTTTATCATTCTTGATTATGATGCAGATGACAGGGTACCAATCATATTGGGACGTCCATTCTTAGATACCGGTGAAGCATTGATAGATGTGAGAGAGGGCACGCTCAAGATGAGATTGAATAATGAAGAGGTGGTCTTCAGGGTGTACAAAGCACTCAACACCCGCCCTACTTAAATAGCATCCTGAAAAGGTAGGTGCAAGAAGAGTGGCAGACCTCGATCATGAGCATTCAAGTGGTCAAAAAAGAAAGAGAAGATGGCCTCCAACTTGAAGGAAAAGGATCAGAGAATATGGATAATTAAGTTGTGATTAAGTCATGATGCTATAATAAATTAGGCACTGTTTGGGAGGCAACCCAAGTTGAGGTAGTTATTTTAGTTTTTTAGTTTTCTTCAGTATCACCTTTGTTTTTGTTTTTTTGTTTTGAGTTGGCAGGTTGAGGGAAAATCTGAGTACCCGAGATCTTAGCTAAGGAGCATGGAAAAAACTGAGTATGGGGTCCCTCGAACCTCCTTGATAGATGTGATGCTACTAGTTAGGCCTAGAGGCCTCAGAGAGTATTTCTATCGTTACTTCTAATTTATACTTTGGGGATAAAGTGTGATTTTAAGTGTGGGGTGGGAAATCTTCTGATTTTCTTAGGGTGGAGTGTGCTATAGGTGTCTTTTGGTTATCTGGTTATTTGTTTTTGGCTTATATTGCTGAAAATTTGAAAAATACAAAAAGATTTTCTTTTAATAATTTTTATTTTTATTAATTATGAGCACACTTCATCCACCCTTGGTTTTTCTTTTAGGTTCTTTTCCAAGGGGGACCCCTTTGAACCCAGTATCCTTTTTTTATTTTTAGGAGTAATTTTAAAATTTTAGAGATGCTCTAGTTATATGCTATGTATGATTGCATGATGCAAGTGGGCTTTGAATGTCGAAGCATATGTAGTGAATTGAATGACTACTAAGAAACACTTAGGCCCATTTGTTTGACTCTTGTGAGATGTTGGCTTAATATTGAATTCTTTTTATTGCTTGGTTGAGAGTCTATAGGGATCCTTCTTGACTTAAACATGTTCCAAGTGTGAGTGAGGTTTTTATTATAGTCCATGTGTTCATATTGATGTATAGAACTTTCCCGGTGTGTTTTCAAAGCGAAATAAAGAATGTTGAGTTTAGGAGATGATATAGGCATTTCTTTGATAGCCATATTTTATACCCATCTTATCTACACTTTTTGCATGATCTTAGCTAGCCCCATTGAGCCTTTAGCCTATTTTTTTGGTATCCTTATATTTAGCTTACTCCTTTCCCTTCAATTGCCCACAATTTTATCCAAAATTCCTAAGCGCTTTAGTTGAGAAATTTAGATGTTAAGGAGTGTAAAAATTGAAGAAGGAAAAAGTGAATTTGAAGTCCCAAGTAAATAGCTTTTGGTATGTTGAAAAGGTTTATGTATTGTTGGTAGAGAGTAATGTAATGAAAAGACAAATTGATCCAAAGAAGTGAATCATGTGTTGATAGATAATACTCCATGCTAAAGATGTGTAAGCTAGCTTAAAGAGATGGGGCAAAACAAAAGAGAGTTGGGAAGATGATAGTGGTGTAAAATAGGTTGGCTGGAGATGAGCTTAGTGGAAATTGTGATGTATTAAAACACTTAGGTAAGATAGTCACTATTCTTGACCAAATAGTTCCTACCCGTCCCTTAGCCTACATTACAACCCTTAAAGTCCTACTTGATCTTGAGCTTTGAAATTCTTATATTAGTGGAGTACTAAACTAAGTTCAAGCATATGGTTTGTCTAATATCTCATGTGAATTCTTTGTGAGAGTGAGCGGAATTTGATTCTTACACCCATTCTTGTGATAAATTGAATATTTTGAGTGAATATGGGTGACTTTCTTGTGGTGAGGGTGCATGTTTGATGATATATAGGTGACTTATATAATCTCTTTGTTGATTACTATGCATGAGTTTTCCAAATTAGTAGAGTCAAGTCTTGAGGCTAGGACGTTTCGAAGTAGTCTTCATGAGTTTCAAGTTGTAAGATAACATGCTGAGTATAGAACTTTCTATTCATATGGTCTGTGTAGTTCTAGCTAATTATAGTAATGTTTTTATAGTTTTCCTTGATGGTGATTAATTTAAAGAGTTGTTCGAAGAGGAACAAGGCTTTAAGTGTGGGGTGGTGATCTTAGGTGAATTTATACTCCTAAGTGTCATTATCTATGCATTTTTAGCTTAGTTTTGAGGATAAATTGAGGTGCTTATTGAGTAACAAAGTTTGTATACATATATTTGTGTTTTAAAGTACATTTTTATGGTGGTTAAGGTGCATTTTAAACAAGTCTAGAGTCAAAAGGATCAAATAGAACCTAGAAGAGAAAACTAGTGTTGCTAGCTTGAGCTATGCTTGTTCTAGTGTACTTTGATGAGCTCTATTGTGTTGTATGGACTAATTTTTGTTATGATTTTTTGTATGAGACCATTTTAGGAGCCATGGAAGCTAAATAAATCCTGCAAACAAGCCACAAGGAGTGGGGAAACAAGAAACAAGAGGACAAGAAGAACAGAGAAAAAATTGGTCAAAATCGTGCCTTAGAGAGTACCCCTTGCCCCGCACCCCCCATGACATGGGAGGGTATATTTCACCACAACAAATATATCAGGGGGATACTTTTTGTCCTCTGCGATGGCCCTGTATAAAATGCCCTTGTCCCTGCAATGGGTCGTGCAACGCAACCCCCTAATTACGTCTCAAAGTTGGTTTTTAACTTGGTTTGAGTTGAGGGCAAGTTGGTAAATGCATATGTTTCGTTTGGTAAAGCCTATGGATGACCTAAAACACTATATAAGGAGTACTTAGCACATTTACCGTCATCTTTTTGATTACACACGAATCCGAGAGCAAAGGAGATATCAAGGAGCTTAAACTAGGGTTCTTTCTTCTTTTACTTTTTATTCTTGTAGTTTGAAGTTATAAACTCTTTTATGGAGATTTTTTGTATGACTATGAGTGTATAAACACCCTATTTTTAGGGTTGAGGATACAACATGATTTCTTAATTATGGTTTTAGTGTTGGTTAATGAGTTTATCAAGTAATTGATTATTCTTGCATTCTTATTTTACTATTGTAAAGCGTCATGAACTTTAGGATAAATCTAAGTCCCAAAATGAATTGACCATAGGATTTGAGGGATGGAATGAAGAATATAGGGAGTGTGGATCATGTCTTTAATTGGTTTTATATAATTTGTTAAAGTTTGATTTGCGGTTAGGATAACTTATTGCATTCGAATTAGAGACTCATTTACCCACTCAATGATGTAGTTGTGAGACTAATTTAGGTAGATGACTTAGAGGGTGACCGTCCCCGAGTTATATTATCAACCTCATAATTAGTAATCACGATAAACACCAACACCGGCTAGAAACCATGGTTATGCATGAATGTGAAGTAAATGCCTCAACCCAGGAATTCTCCATATATTGTTCACAATCCAAGTTTCATATCATTTTTATTTCAATTAGTTATTTTATAAAAACAAAACTCAAACTCTTTTTGGTTACGAATTACACTTATTTAACTTGAATAGTAATCCTAGAATTGGATTATCTGCTAAACACCAAGTCCCTGTGGGATTGATAACTGGCTCGCAAGAGTCACTATATTACGTGAAAAACCACATACACTTGCATGTGCGGTAGGCCGCAACACCCGACTCCACATCAATAGCAAAAATCAATATCACAATCCATGGGAATACAAAGCAAATCCATAGAAAACACATCCATGAACTCGCGAACAACTCAAGTAGAATCCATAGGAGGTGGTGAGACAATGCTAGTGTCACAAACATAAGCCAAATAATACAAGCACCCTCTTTCTACCATACGGCGAGCACTTAGAAACAATATAACTCCCTTCAGACCTGAATTAAACATACTCTTCCAAGCTATCCTTGGCATACCCGGTGAAGCTAAGGTAATAGTTTTAATGGCCTAAAATTTTTTTATGCTAAATAAGGAGGTAAAGGTTGCACCTAGACTCCTCTTAGCTAAAATTTGAGAAATTCAGGGCTAGTCTAGTTTTGGCTTAAATTTGAGAGTGTGGTAGTTGATTGAAATATGATATTTATATGATTAGTAATAGATGGGTTTGATATAATGGTTGAATCTCCAATGAGTATAGGAAGTCACAGAAACTTTTAGCACCTGAAATGGAGTTATAGAACTCCGGTTATAGCGTTTGTTGTGGATGGGTTAGTTTGCACTATTGAGATTCGTGGTGTGTGTTGAAAAATGGAGAAAACTGAGAAGGGCCCCGAGTTTCTGCTTCAGACCACTGCAGTGGAAAAATTAACCGCTCTAGTGGTCGAGCAAACCGTAGCGGCGACCTTCAGTAAAACGGGCGCGAACCGCAGCAGTGGAAACTTAACTGCTACAACGGTAACATGCAGTAAAAATATAGTTTTAAAAACTAGAAAATATTTTTATTCCCCACTTTTTTTAAAAACGCAATAGGGCTCTAGGAAAAGGCAATTTTCAGAGGAATTTTGAAGTTGTTCATCTTTGCCGGTAAGTAATTATGTTTTAGACTTGAGTTTACTTTGCTTAATCTTAGAAAATCACTAGAAATGGATTAATGGTGAAAATTGAGGGTTTAACCCTAGTTCATGAAAATTGATGAAAAGTGGTGGGAATGTATAAAACTTCAGTAGATAATGATCCTAGGATGTTAAAAAATATTAATGGGACTAGAATTTCGACTATTATATTAATTCAAGTAGTGTTCATGAAGTTGAAATGATAATAAAAACCCTAAGATGATGAAATAGGATAAAATTATGGCTAAAATCAGTGATTTTAAAACCTAGTAGTGAAAAAGGGTTGAATTATTGAAATGTGTGTATGCTCTTGTGGTTGTGTAGATAAAAAATGAACTGAATGAGAACAAAAGGGGAAAAGTGTGGCTTAAAGGTGACTTTGAGCAAGGAGTTGAGGTAGGCTATGGTTTTTTGTAGAACTTATACTTTCTTGGTTTTATGCTTGTTTGTCACTAGAACATCTATGATTGCCTTCTAACATAGTTTGTGATTTGATGACTGCATTTCATTTTCATTGGATTGTGATAAGGTGTTGAGATAATGGATCGGGTACCACGCTGGTACAATATGATATGTTATGATAATAGGTCAGGTACCACGCCAGTATGTTATGATGTGAAGAGAATGAGAAGGGTAAGAGATGATGCATACATCTTGCATACATGCACTCATTTATATGCATTGAGTGCTATTTGATAGATATATATGATGATAAAGGTTGATGAAATTTAATAAGTGTTAAAGCTTGCAATATCGAACTTGTGAGTGTAATTATATGATGATTCATGATGTGTTATTGACTGATTTCATTGATTATAAATCTTGTTATGATCGCTTTTATACTTATTTGACTTACTTACTTGTACATTGTTAAGTTAGTCAACCTATGATGCTTACCAGAACTTGTTGATGTACTGATGCTACCTGTACTCTTCTTTTTATTGAGTGCAGAACATATTCCAGCGGTTGACACGTAACCTCAGTTTTAGATAGTGATTCAGTCCTAATTTCGAGGGTGAGTACTATGTCCAAGCAACCTTCAGATCTTCTATGATGTTATGCCGTTTGATCTGGGACTAAGACAATTTCCTCTTTTATTATTCTTTTTTTGGGATATTTGTATTAGTTCTAGGCTTAGTTGTTCTTTTAGATGTTCTTGTACGGTGACTTCAGGTCCTGGAGATTGTAATAAATGGAGGTTTTCACACTCTATTCTTTTTTATGGATGACAACATTGTTGACTAAGATGTTATTTAAATGGAAACCTTTTGAACTAATTTAATTCATGGGGAATTATATGAGAGAGTAACAATTAAGTGTGTGTAAGGGTGAGATTAGTATGGTTCTCCTGCCATAGGATAGGGTGGGTGCCAATCATGACTAGTTGGGTTGTGACAGAGATGGTATCAGAGCATTGGGTTCTTAGATCTCATTGTACAAGAACAGGTCTAGTAGAGTCCTATGAAATGGTACGGGGACATCTATACTTTTCTTTGGGAGGCAATGGGACTTTAGGAATGAATTCTTTTCTTTCCTTCTCTCATGCTATAACTTGATTCCAATTGATATCTGGTGATCCAAATTGGTATCTAATCCTTTCACTCTTATTTACAGATGGTTAATACCCGTTCCACCAGAGCAGCAATAACAACACCTACGACACCACTTGTAGCAGGACCTGCACCCGCACCAACTACTGAGGCCGTATGTCTGGGCAGGCCTTCGATTAGAGGCAGAACAAAAAGGGAAGGACGAGGCCCGTTAAGGGTAGAGTACATTTATCTAGGAGACAGGAAAGGCAGAGATCACCATCCCCTCCCCTACCATAAGATACCCTAGGCCATGGTCAGGATAAAGAGGAGGTAGTTGAGGAAGAAGAGATGATAACTCTAGAGAATGTGGTGCCAACACCAAATGGTGCAACTCAGGTGCCCTTGTTTGGAAAGGTAATTCAACAAGTGTTGGGAGTTTTGGGTAGCTTCACTGGTACTATATACACTCTAGTGATTCTGATTGCTCTGTCCCCAGTATTACAATATGCCGCTACTGTAGTACCAAGGATGGATGCAGGCTCTGAAATATGGGTATATCCCTAATAAGTACTTGGATCAGTAATGACTGATGATGAACATGGGCTATTTTGTAAGTTTATGAATATGAAGCCCTCGGTATTCCAAGGTATGTAGTCTAAGGATACTTTTGAGTTCTTAATAGATTGTCAAGAACGTCTACACAAAGTGGGTATTATTGAAAAGTATGGGGTAGATATTTTTCCCTTTTAGCTACAGAATAAATCTACGTAGTGGTGGAGGTCATTTGTGGAGTGTAGGGATGCCTTACCTCCACTTACTTGGACTCAATTTTAGAACGTATTCCTTGAGAAATATATTCCCCGCACTTATTGTGACCAGAAGAAGGATGAGTTTCTGAGGTTAAAGTAGGGTAACATATCTGTTGCAACCTATGAGGCCAAGTTTCATGCATTGTCCCGCTATGCACTACTGTTGATTACCTCGGAGGAGGAGCGGATTAGGTACTTTGTGAAGGGTTTGAATTTGGGGATTCAGTTGGCTACCTTATCTGTGGCAGTGACTAATAAGTCCTTTCAGGATGTTATTGAATTCGCCAAGAAGGCTGAACCACTTGAGAAATAGGGAGAGGTAAAGGAAAAAGAGAAGAAGACTTGAACATCGGGCCAATTCAGTGGTACTTTCTCAAAAGGGTGTGGTTCTTCTAAGCCCTACCATTCAGCTATGCCAGTGTCTGTAGGGGGCCCATCTGGGGTTAGTTATCAGCCTTCCCTAGCCGGCAGCTACATGCATTCTTCCTTTTCAGTTCAGAGTCCTACTTTGGGACCCAAATGCTTTGAGTATAGGGGTTTGGGACATGTCAGAAGGTATTGCCCTAACTTCTTGTCTATAGGTTAATTGATGCAGCAACCATCTTATACTACGCTAGTTCTAACAGGTTATGGTAGAGGAGGAAATGGTAAGGGTCCTCCACAAGGTGGGCATGGTGGCCAAACTAGGGGTTGAAACTAGGCCAACCGAGGTAGAGGATAAGTTGGTAGGAATAGAGCCCAGGGTGGTAGAGGTGGAAGCCAGGGTGGTGATAAAGCACATCTTTATGCAGTTTCATCTTGTCCTGAGTCGAAGCTTTTGATATGATTATCATAGGTACTATTCTTATTTTTGACCGTATGGCTTCTGTATTATTTGATCCTAGTTCCACCTTCTTTATGTTTCTGTGAAATTTGCTATGGGTTGAGACTTAGACTGTAAATATCTTGATGCTTCCATGTATGTGTCTACACCAGTTGGGGTGTCTATATGTGTTGATCAGGTATATCGTGCGTGTTCCATAATGTTCATGGGTTTAAGACCCTAATAGATTTAGTCATCCTAGATATGGAGAAATTTGATATTATTTTAGGGATGAGTTGGTTGTCTCCTCATTATGTTTTTCTTGATTGTTATGCCAAAACTGTCACAGTAGTTATGCCTAGGAAAGAGAAGTTAGAAAGAGAGGGTACTTTTAAGCCTAATCATATGAGGTTGTGTCCGTAATTCATGCTCAGCAATTAGTAAAGCAAGGGTGTAGGGAATTTCTAGCCCATCTTCGAGAAGATAAATCTGTAGTCCCTCCTGTAGCATCAGTTCTGGTGGTTTGTGATTTCCTAAAAGTGTTTCCTGATGATCTTTTGGGTATGCCTCCTGATCGGAAAGTTGACTTTTGTATAGACCTAGAGACGGGAACTAAACCTATTTCTATCCTTCCATATCGTATGGCACCTGCTGAGTTGAGGGAGTTGAAATCCAAATTGCAAGAGTTGTTAGAAAATGGCTTTATTCTCCCAAGTGTCTCTCCTTAGGGCGCACCAGTGTTGTTTGTGAAAAAGAAAGACAGTAGTATGGGGATGTGCATAGACTATCGCCAGTTGAATAAGGTGACCATTTGTAACAAATATCCCTTGCCTAGAATAGATGATTTGTTTGACCAGTTACAAGGAGCCGCAGTATTCTCTAAGATTGATTTTAGGTTGGGTTATCATCAGCTAAAAATCAGGGCAGAGGACATCCCAAAGACTGCTTTTCAAACTCGTTACGGGCATTATGAGTTTTTGGTTATATCTTTTGTCTTGACCAATGGCCAGTTGCTTTCAAGAGCTTGATAAACGAAGTGTTTAAGTACTTTTTGGATTCATTCATTATTATGTTTATTGATGATATACTTGTTTATTCTAAAAGTGATAAAGAGAACGAAGCTCATTTGTGTACTGTGTTGAAATTATTGAAGGAGAAGCAATTGTATGCTAAGTACTCCAAGTGAGAATTTTGGCTTCTTTGGTGTCCTTCCTGGGGCACATGGTTTCTAAAGAATGGGTTATGGTGGACAGACCCATAAAAAGTTGAGGATGTTAAGAATTAAACCAGATCGATGAACATGATAGAGATCTATAGTTTTGTAGGATTGGCCAGTTACTACTACTAGTTTGTTAAGTGATTTGCTGTTATTGCTTTGCATATGACCCACCTGACTTAAAAAGAAGTTCCATTTGAATGGGATGACAAGTGTGAGGAGAGCTTTAAAAACTCAAAACCTTGTTAACTTTGGCTCCAGTACTAACCCTACCTGTCGAGGGTAAAGATTTTATTGTATTTTCTAATGCCTCACATTTAGGTTTAGGTGTTGTGTTGGTGTAGGATCGAAATATGATCGCTTATGTTTTGAGAATGAGAAAAGCTACCCTACACATGACTTGGAGCTAGCAGATATAGTGTTCGCTTTGAAAATTTAGAGACACTATCTCTACGGGGTGAAGTGTAAGGTGTTCACAGACCACTGCAGCTTACAACACGTGTTCACTCAGAAGGATCTGAATCTAAGTCAGAGGAGATGGATGGAGTTGATTAAATATTATGACATCTTAATCTTATATCACCCAGGTAAGGAAAATATGGTGGCGGATGCACTGAGCCAAAAACCAGTGAGCATGGGAAGTTTAGCAATGTTGTAGGCATCCAGGCGCCCATTGGAGAGAGAGGTATGGTCTTTGGCTAACTGTTTTCTTAGATTACAGGAAACTAGCAAAAGAAATGTGTTGGGACATCTTGAGGCTAGGTCTATTTTCTATAATTAAATTAAGAGTCGATAGTTCGAAGATAAGAAATTGAACAATCTCTGGGAAAAAGTGTTACAAGGGAAGACGAAGGAGGCCATTCTAGATGACGATGGGGTCTTGAGAATCAAAGGTCGGTTGTGTGTACATCGAGTAGATAACTTGATTCCAACCACTCTGACGGAGGCTTATAATTCCAAGTACTCCATATATTTGGGTGCCAACAAGATGTATAGAGACTTGAGACAACACTATTGGTGGCAAAGGATGAAGCATGACATTGCAGATTTTGTGGTTAAATGTCAAAACTGTTAGCAAGTCAAATACAAACATAGAAAGTCTAGTGGCACTTTTCAGCGGATTCCCATTCTATAATGGAAGTGGGAATGAATAATGATGGATTTCGTGGGTGGTCTTCTGAAAACCTTGAGGAAATGCAACTCCATTTGGGTTATTGTTGATCGTTTGACTAAGTCGGCTCACTTTATTCCAGTAAGGGTTGACTATAATGCGGCCAAGTTGGCAAAGATTTATGTGAAAGAAATTGTAAGACTGCATGGGGTACCGGTGTCAATTGTGTCTGACAGAGGCACTCAATTCACCTCTAATTTTTGGGAGAGGTTTCATTCCGAGTTGGGTTCTAGATTGGACCTGAGCATAGATTTTCACCCGCAAATCGATCGTCAATCTGAGCGGACTATCTAGGTTCTTGAGGATATGCTCCGGGCTTGCGTGATGGATTTTAGGGGTCAATGGAACCAATACCTACCGTTGTGCAAATTTGACAACAATAATAGCTACCACTCTAGTATTACCATGGCCTCTTTTGAGGCCTTATATGGTACATGGTGTAGGTCCCTAATTGGGTGGTTTGACGCATTTGAGGTAAGGCCTTGGGGCAATAATATGCTCAAGGACTCTATGGAAAAAGTGAGATTCATACAGGAGAAGCTCATAGTGGCTCAAAGACGAAAAAAGGAGTATGCGGATAAAAAGGTAAGAGACATAAAGTTTAAGAGAAGGGAGAAGGTACTCTTAAAGGTGTCACCCATGAAGGGTGTGATGCGATTTGTCAAGAAGGGAAGTTGAGACCAAGGTACATGGGGCCTTTTAAGGTATTAAAAGAAGTGGGGTCAGTAGAATACAGGCTGGCCTTACCCCCTAGTATGTCCAGGGTTCATCCCGTATTCCATGTGTCAATGTTAAAGAAGTACTATAGAGATGATGACTATATTATCCATTGGGACTGTTCGAAATTGTACTATGAAGAGGAACTGATTGTAATTCTAGCTAAAGATGTGAGAAAGTTGAGGAAACAAATTATTCCTTGTATGAAGGTTTAGTAGAGGAACCGTACCATTAAGGAAGATACATGGGAGACAGAAATAGACATATGTAAGCTGTATCCACACTTGTTCATTGATTCAAGTACATTTTATTCCAGTTGTTATGTTTTGGGGACAGTTGTCATTCAGGGATGAATGAGCAGTAAATTGGTATCTAATGTAACAACCCAAAATGTCGTTATACTAAATTAGGAGGTAAAGGTTGCACCTAGACACTTCTTAGCTAAAATTTGAAGAATTTAGGGCTAGTCTAGTTTTGGCTCAAATTTGAGGCTGTGGTAGTTGGTTGAATTTGGTGTTGATATGATTAGTAATAACTGGTTTTGATATAGCGGTTGGATAGACAATAAGTATATGAAGTCATAACAACTTTCGACACCTAAAATGGAGTTATAGAACTCTGATTATAGCGTTTATCATGGAGGGGTTGGTTTGCATTGTCGAGATTCATGGAGTGTGTGGTAAAATGGGTAAAACTGAGGAGTGTTCTAAAGTTTCTACATCAAACCACTGCAGTGGTACCGCGGCATAGGTCAGAGAAATCGCAGCAACTGCCTTCAGTAAAATGGGTATGAACCGCTGCAACGAAAACTAACCGCTGCAGCGGTAATTATCCGTTGCACTGGTAACATGCAGTAATACGAAAGCAACACAGAAGCAGATCTATAGAAAATCGGGATGATACCTATAATGCCTACATCAGAGGCATCTGACTCAAGTCTCCCAGGTATAGTATAACACTGTCCACATCCGCTCTCTATCTGAGCAACCCCGAGACCACTACCACGAGCTCCCCTACCTCTACCTCAAGCACCTTTAGCAGCACCCTTACTACTTTGTGAACCACCTATGACTGTAGATATAAGGGTAAGGAAAAGCTGAAGTTAAGAACCCTGCTGGGCAGAACCAAACACACGCAGAGGAATATCCTTGGCAAAGTGGCCAACCTTATCATATACAAAGCATCCCCTATGGACTGACTCAATCTGAGGGGGCATAGATAAACTAGGACAACCGGCCTGGCCCAAAGAACTGAAGTTGGAACCTATACTAGCATGACCTGATGACTAGCTACCTGAAGATGCAGAACCTGAAGGCCTACCACCTGATCCATATAAAGCGGCCTGAACTGGCCTACCATGATAACCACGAAAATCTTTACTTGAGAAATCTCTGCCTTGGGCGGAGTGACCATCAAACTCTCCCTGATGATGCACCTTCTTGGTGCCTCCCTGAGTAGCCTGGGTAATAGACTTGATCAACTTGGCATGCTCAGTAATGCTTTAAAAAAAATCCCCTAAAACAACCATTTGGGCAGTAGCCAACTGCTAAGGACCCTCTAACCCCTTCACAAACTTCTAAATCCTCTCGGACTTGGTGGAGATATTAGTGGCTGAATATCTAGATAGAGACTGGAAATGTTCCTCATATTCGGCAATAGTCATAGAACCCTGCCTCAAGTGATCAAACCATCCCGCATTTGATCTCTCAAGCTGTACGGTACAAGCCTCTCCAATAAGGCCTCGGAAAACTGAGTCTAAGTCATAGCTGGCAAACCCAAAGGCCTACAACTGGCTAGAGACCTCCACCAATCCCTGACCACATCCGTCAACTGATAGGCAGTATAAGCAACTCCATGAGACTCAAGGGATCCAAGATTATGTAACTTCTCCTAGAAATCAATCAAAAACTCATAGGCATCCTCGCTAATCGCTCCACTAAACTTTGGAGAAACTAAGCTAATAAACCTCTCAAACCTCTTTTGATCATCAGAAGACATCACAGTACCCGAAGCAACTGGGGGAATAATAAATCTGGTAGGTAAGGAGTCCACACATGGGGGTACCATAGATGATGGTTGTACCGCTGAAGTAGGAATACCATAAGTAGAAGTTGGCACTGACGGTGGAACACCACTCAAAGTCTGAGAAATATCAGGAACACTCAATAGAACACCCTCCAAATAACTCAAAAGGTGAATCAACAAATCCTGAAGCACTGGGGTGTCAACTGAACTCTGTGGGACTTGAGCTGGCCTCACACCCTTTGTTTGATAGTCGTTTCTTACATACTCAACCTCAGGCTAGGGAAAGGCCTCCATAGCATGTCCTCTGGCTAAGAAAGCTCTTCATACCCATCCTCTACCTCTGGGTCGACCATGACCCTGCTTCATCCTCAAATTGGGGCTCCCATATCGGGTGTCGGCTTAGCATCCCTGGACCTAGTCCTCACTATTTTCACAAAAAAGAATGGAGTACAAGTTTAGAACATTGGGTATGAACAAACCGCATTACAAGGAATCAAATTAGAGAAGTTTTTTTTTGTTATAGACATCTTATAGCCTCTCGAAGATAGATACGGATGTCTACGTACTGATCTGTGAGACTCTACTAGACATCCTACTCTTACACTTAAGAGACCAATGAACCTAGCGCTCTGATACCAATTTGTCATGACCCAAAAATTGAGGTCATGCCTACCCCGACCCAAACTTGGTAGATAAGGGAAACACCCAAGAAAAAAGGAATTCAAAAATTAGTAATAAATAAGACAAGATAAGACTTTTAGAATGAAGTCAGGTCACACTATGCAAAATTTAACGAAAGTCTAAACAAAATACCATAAAACCCCCAGAAATAGTGTCACAAGTGTAAGAGCATCTAATACAAAATAGAATCTTGAATAATACATAGTCTATCTCCAAAATAGAAATAAAGATACCTAATAGATAAGAGGAGGTCTAGATTCGACTCTGAAAATCCTAGAGAGGGCCAATACCTCAATATCACCAACTCAACAACACAAAATTAGCCACTGTGTGTTGTACTCGTACTAGGATCTGCACTAAAAGGGCACAGTAGGAGTGAGTATGGCCCATTTGTGCTCAGTAGGAATCATAGGCCGACTGAGCAAAGTAGAAAATAATACAAGTAAAGAAATACTATGAGCATGTCACTTGCAAATAGAAAAGTTTCCAAATAGTAGCTCACACCATCTCCACTAACAGTTCTACTACAATTACAAAAGGAAAAGGGGGAAAACTAGCAATCATGAATGTAAGCATAAACGGAGTAAATGCCAAGAAACATATAAATAACACCAAAAATGTATATGACATGGAATACAATGATGATGATGATGTAATGATTTGAAAGTTATCGTATAACTTTCTTTATACACCTACCAAGACTCGATGCTCCCAATATAGGACCCATGGGGTTTTTGTAACCCATATACTGTATCTCAAAATTTCCATCAATCTCAATCTCATGTCTCAATCTACCGGATCGGTACATCCCTCGATCTAGGCATTTTTGAAAGTGTCTCATTTCTTTCAAAATTAGTGTTTCTCAATGATATCAATACCTCATGAATGTGTATATATAGAATGAGAATGATATGCTCACAATCACATCAGTATGAAGATAACCAATTCATTTAATACGTGTATAAGTGAGCTCAGAAATTAACTTAATATGTCAATAAATCACGATATCATTTCTAACTTTGTACCATTGGAATAAATATGCATGTAAGACATCATTAATATCATTCAACCCATAACTCAGGCATTTTTATCATGATGAAGGCAACCAATGCTCAATAAGGCCTAAAATATTTATTCAAACCCCGCACGGTCACCACATTAAGAATGAAGCATATAAATGCACAAATAAGGCCAATAATATCAAATAAAGCCTCCACATAGGCAACACACAATATATGATAATACAAGTCAACAACAATAAGAATATAGGCCCCCACATGGCGACACAATAATAATAATGATCTCAAAATAACAATTTTCATAGTTATTTTCCAAATCCCATGGCATGCTTTACTTATTAACTACCCAGCCCATTCTGAAGAAACTTAAGTCATAACCTACCCCGAAGCAATGAAATCCAAGCCTAAAGTCCTTCAACATGTAGCTTTCTCCTTTCAACATTCTTGGAATCAACTAAAACATACAAATATAACATCTATGTGTTAAAAGAAAGCTAACAATATCTATATCGACTATATTTGTCCAAAATGGATTCAGAAAATGAGTTTAAAAACTAAAGGGATTAAAAATGAATTTGGTTATAGAAACACATTCCCCAAGATTATCGGAGCCTACAGTTGAAAACCCACGCAAAAATGAGTTAAAACGATGTTCAAATAGAAGAAAACTATTTTAAAACTTTATCGGTAAAAACCTCAAATATCCATTTTAAAATTGAGATTAAAAGGTGTTTTCAAAGACATAATCATTAGGAAATAGTGAAAAGATGAGTTTAGAGCTTACCCAAGCTCAAATGGTGAAGAAACCCTAAAAATTTCCCAAAATCCGAAGCTTGGAGGTCTAAAAATGGTGAAAAATCATGAAATAAGGTATTTATACTTTTATGTGAATAGTACCTTATGAACGCAGTCAACACTTCACGTTCGCAAGGGTCAACATTGACCAGGCCACTGAATGGCCTTCACGTACGTGGCCAGGGTTTCGCATTCGAAAAGGTCCTTAACCCGAATCCTCTCATTCACGACAACCCTATTGCGTTTGCAATAAAGGATTAATTCCTTCTCTGTGTTCGTGTCCAAGGCCCATGTTTGCAAAGAAGGGTGGGTCTTTACCAGATATCACCAAAATGCTGAGTTGTGGCAAGTAGATATGTTTTCTAACTAACCCTCGAGATTTGTTCGAGACCCCATAGAAATAAGCCATATATCCTAAGAGGCTATTTTTAATATTCTAGACTCAATGGCATCTATGGATTTTTGAAAAAGGATTATTTTCAACAAATTAGCCCCCGGGACCCCTTTTTGGCAAATTTCACTAGTTTTCAAATGAAGGATCAAAATGCAAAATAAGGGTTTCGAACCCAAAAAACCCCCTCTACTAATCCAAATTTGATATTTTGGATCTAATGAAACTGTCCAAAATGTCATAAGGTACTCAGAATATCAAATATTGACCAAAGTCAACTATAGAACTTTTAAAGTCTCTAAAAACCTTAAACTCTCCCAAAACCTTCCTGAAGGAATTGGGAACCATGACAATCATTCCCATACCTCAAAACTAACATGTATCAATGATGAGGAAGGGCAAAATGATCAAATCATATAAAAAGTAAAATTTTACAAATTTGGTCATTATAAAATCCAACGTTGCCATTGAGTCTGGAATGTTAAAAATATCCTATTAACATATATGGTTTACTTCTGTGGGGTCTCAAATGAATCTCGAGGGTCCGTTTAGAGGATTTGAAAACATGCAAAATTAGAAAGTTGCTGATATCTAGTGCACCAAGCTTTCTTCTTCGTGAATACGAGCTCATTGCTGTGAATGTGGAGAAGGAAATTCTCCGTCATCGCAATCCTGAGGTGGTGTTTGTGATCATTAAGGGTTGACAAGTCTAGTTTGGGTATTTTGCTTCATCGCAAATGCGACCAGACCGTCGCAAATGTGATGTGTCTGGGTCGTCAGCCTTCGCGAATGCGAGAGGATGACCTCAATTGTGAATGCCAATTTAATGGCCTGTTTGTGTTGACCCTCGCTAATGCGAAGGGTTTACCGCGTTCATGAGGTACTATTCATAGAAAAATATAAATATCCCATTTTTATGATTTTCACCATTTTTGGACCTTGGAGCTTTGGGAAAGGGTGATTTCTAGGGATTCTTCGCCATTTGTGCTTGGATAAGCTCCAAACTATTATTTTCATTAATTAATTATTATTATATCCTAAAAAATATCTTTAAATCTTGTTTCAAACTAGAAGTCGGTGGTTTTTCTTGGTAAACCCTTAAAATGGTTTTTCATTGATTTGAGCATCTGTTTCAACTCATTTTGGTGTGGGTTTTCAGCTGTAGACTCCTGTGGATATGGAGAATATATTTCTAAAATAAAAGTCTGGTTTTACCCCTTTTGATTTTGAACCTATTTTTCAAAGCTGTTTTAGACCCGATTTAAATATAGCTAATATGAGTATTGTTAGCTTTATTTTGGCATATAGATTATGTTTTTGATAGTGTTAGTTCATTCTGAGACCATTCGTGAAGGAAAGACTCCACGTTGAAGGGGCTAGTCTTGGATTTTGATATTTCAAGGTAGGTTATGGCTTAACTTCTTTCAGAATAGGCTGGATAGTTAACGATCATGTAAAGCATGCTATAGGATAGGGAATTAATTGTGGGATTTATAGTTTTGAGAATATTATTATTATCGTGTGCCTGTGTGGGGGCTTATTTGCATATTGTTGATTGACTTGAGAGTTATATTGGTGGTGATGCCTGAGTGGGGGCTTTATTTGACATCATAGGCCTTATTTGGCATTAAACACCATTATTATTATTGTGATTCCTGAGTGAGGGATTTCTATAATATTGTAGGCCTTGTGTGCGAATTAAATTGCCTTATCTAGTATTGTATCGCCCGAGTGGGGGATTGACTTGTTAAAACGGGCCTTACTTGAGCATTATCCATGATTATTGATGTCTCACATGGCTATTTATACTAGTGGTGTCATGTGATGTATTTTATCTTGAAATATTATCAATTTGAGTTGATTCTAAGCTCGTTCATTCCTGCATTGAATTGATCATTATCTTTATACTGACTGGTTGTGCGCATTATATCCTCATTTTATCTATACATATTTACGAGATTGGTATCACTTAGAAACACTTATTTTGACTATAAATAAGGCACTTTATAAAACACTGATACTGAGGGATATGCCAATAAGGTTGATTGGGAAATACTAATTTTTGTAAAAATTGAGACACTTTATAAAAAGACTACACCAAGGGATATACCGGTAAGGTTGATTGAGATTATAAAGTTCTATGGGTTGTGAACCCCCAATGGGTTCTTTCCTAAAGCATTGAGGCTTGGAAGGTGTCTACAAAATTCCCACTATCATTGCATTGCATTTGCAGATCTTGTATTCCTTTTATGTGTATTTATTGTGTACTTAGTTCCATATATATATATATATTTTGTGTATAGTTTTTCTTTATGCCTTATTATATTATAGAACTGTTAGTGGAGACGGTGTGAGCTACCATTTGAAAACTTTTCTGTATGCAGGTGACGTCCTCATAGTATCTTTTACTTGCTTTATTTTATACTTTGTTCAATCGGCCTATGATACCTACTGAGCACAAGTGGACTGTACTCACTCCTACTTATGTGCCCTTTCAGTGCAGATCCTAATTCGAGTGGGACCCATAATGGCTGATCTCGTTTCATGGTAGCTGGATTATTGAGGTACTGGTGCGCTGTAGAAGTCAAGGCTGATTTTGGACCTCCTCTTATTTTATTATGTCTCTACTTATGTTCAGAGACAGACTTTGTATTTCAAATTCTAGACTTTGTATTTCAAATTCTAGACTTTATATTAGTTGCTCTTTCTACTTGTGACACTATTTTTGGGGATTAATGTATTTTGTTCAGACTTCTACTATGATTATAAATTATGGCGTGCCTTCATTCTAGAAGTCTCGCATTTATGGGTTTTCTTTCTTATCTTTGATTGTCCTTTCTTTTGTGTGATTTGGCTTTCCTACTAAGGCAAGTCCAAAGTAGGTACTATCATGACCTCGAATTTGGGTCATGACAAATTGGTATTAGAGCTCTAGGTTCACTGGCCTCATAAGTGAAAGTGAAGGATGTCTAATAGAGTCTCTTGGATTGATACGTTGACGTCTGTATCTATCTTCGAGAGGCTGTAGGATGTCTTTAGGAAAAACTTCTCTAATTTGATTCCTTATAATGTGGGTTGTTCAAACATAGTATTCTAAACTTGTATTCTACTCTTTTCTACTCAGATGGTGAGGACTAGATCCAAAGATATTGAGGACACTAAGCCAGCACCCTCTGTTAGGACCTCAGTCAGGAAATAAGGCAGGGGTCATGGCTGACCCAGAGGTAGAGGATAGAAATGTGGATCTACCCTAATTATAAGATGTGTTAGGGGGGCCTCTCTCAAGCCTGAGATGAACTATGCTAAGGATGATTATCAGATAAAGGATGTGAGATCGGCTTAGGTTCTGTAGGGTTTAGTTGATACCCTGGTGTTACAGGATTTGTTCATTTATCTATTGGGACATTCGAATGGTGTTCCACAGATTGGTTTTCCTTTGAGTGTGTCGAGTATTACTCAGACTTTAGGGGGTGTTCATCCACTAGGACAAACTCCTACTTATGGTTTTCCGACTTTAGGGGTATAACCATCTTCTGTGGTACCCACACGTGTTGATTCACTGCCTACTAGGCTTGTTATTTCTCCCATTACTTTAGGTCCTATGATGTCTTCTGACGATCAAAAATAGTTTGAGAGTTTCATTTGCTTGGCTCCTCCTAAGTTTAGTGGTGCCATTGGAGAGTACGCCTATGAGTTCTTGCTTGACTCTCAAGAGAGATTGTATAACCTTGAATTTCTTGAGACACATGGTGTTGCTTATATTAATTATTAGTTAACTCACACGGACAAACAGTAGTGGAGTTCTCTTACTAGTTGTAGACTCTTGGGTTCGCCTGTTATGGCTTGGACCTAGTTTTCTGAGGCTTTTTTGGAGAGGTTCGTTCCTTACAATTTGAGTGATCAAATGAGAGAAGAGTTTGATCACCTGGTGTAGGGCTCCATGACTATAACTAAGTATGAGCACCTTTTCATGCATTATCTAGATATTCCACAGCTAGTATCTCTACTGAGTTCGAGAGGATTAGGAAGTTTGTCAAGGAATTGGAAAACATCTGCAGTTGGCTATAGCTCAGATGGTGGTGTTAGGGGATTCTTGTCAAAGTATAGTTAGTCATAGCAAGATGCTTGAGTTGATTCTTTATGGTACTCAGAGTGGTGGCGGTACCAAGAGGATCCATCGATAGGGTGAGTTTAGTGGACATATGTCTCTAGGTAGGGATTTCTCTGGCAGAGGTACTCATGGTTATCATGGTAGACCAGTTCAGGCAGCCTTACAGAGTTCAGGTAGTAGGTCTGTGATTTATATGACTTCAAGTAGCCAAGGATCTGGTCATATGGGTAGAGGCTTCAGTTTTCTATTCTTCAGGACAGGAAGGTCATTCTAGCCTTTCTAGGCCTTCTCAGTGTGAGATGGGTAGCACAGGGTTTCATGTTTGTGATGAGAATGGTCATATTGCTAGGGACTATCCTCAGCATGCATTGGGTCTTGCCCAGCAGGTTTCTCAGCTTCAGCTTTGCCCTACCCTTATTTCTATGGTTAGAGGTGGTTCACAGAGTGGCAGGAGTAGTAATGGAAGTGGTTGAGGTAGAGCTCGCGGTAATGGACACAGGGTTGCTTAATCTGGGGGTAGTCATAGTCAGTGGTATGTTATACTTAGAAGACTTGAGGCGACGACCTTTGATAATGTTATCACAGGTATTTTCCCAGTTTACCATAATTCTAATTTCGTATTATTTGACCCCATTTGCCTATGTGTCTACATACATTACTACTAGTTTTGATGCCTCATTTGAGTCTCTTACTGTGCCTTTTTATGTTTCTACCCAAGTAAGTGATTTTTTAGCGGTGGATCGGATGTATCGATCTGGTGTAGTGACCTTTGCATGGTGTGAGACCTGGGTAGATCTGATTTTCCTAGATATGACTGATTTTGACATCATCTTGAGTATGGATTGGTTAGCTCCTTATCATGTGATTTTGGATTATTTTACTAAGATCGTGACTTTAGTTACTCTAGGGGTACCAAGGTTAGCATTAAAAGGGTATGACTAGTTTGGGTTTGAAGAGAGTTATGTCTTTTCTACTTGCTCATCACATGATAGAAAAGGGGTATTTGTCTTATTTGGCCTATGTCCGTGATACTAGTGTTGCTTCATCGCCTTCTTTGGATTCTGTTTAAGTTATTAGGGGGGTTTAGAATGTGTTCCCTATAGATTTACCTAGTATGCCTCCAAATCATGATACTAATTTTGCTATTGATGTTGAGCCGAGTACTAAGCCTATTTCTTTTTCCTTATAGGATGGACCTGGCTGAGTTGAAGAAATTAAATGTGCAATTGCAGGATTTGTTGAGCAGGGGTTTCATTAGATGTAGCGTATCTCCTTGGGGTGCCCCGATCTAGTTTGTAAAGAAGAAAAATCGATCTATCCGTATGTGTATTGACTATTGATAATTCAACAAGGTGAAAGTTAAGTATCCTCTTTCTCACATTGATGATCTATTTGACCAACTTTAGGGTGCTTCAGTTTTTTCCAAGATTGACTTGAGGTTCGGGTACCACCAATTAAGGATTAGAGCCTCGGATGTTCTAAAGATGGCTTTTCTGACTCGATATGGTCATTATGAGTTCTTGTTCATGTCATTTGGACTGACCAATGCCCCAATAACATTCATGGAGTTGATAAACTAAGTATTTCAACCATATCTTAACTCTTTTATGGTTGTATTTATAGATGATATCTTGGTTTATTTCAAAAATGAGGCTGACTATGTGAGACACTTGAGGACTGTACTTCAGAGGTTGCGAGATGAGAAATTATATTCCAAGTTCTCCAAGTATGAGTTTTGGTTGGATTTTATTTCGTTCTTGGGTCATGTAGTGACCACGGATGGCATTACGGTCAATCCGGCCTAGGTAGCAGCTATTCGTGATTGGGCTAAGACCACTTGTGCTATCAAGATTCAATGTTTCATTAGGCTAGCGGGGTATTATCTGTGCTTTGTGGAGGGTTTCTCTTCTATTGCGGCTCATTTAACCAAGTTGACTTAGAAGAAGATTGTATTTTAGTGGTAGGATGCATATGAGAAGAGCTTTCAAAAGCTTAAGGAGTTGTTGACTTTGGCTCCCATCTTGACCTTGCCCAATGAGGGCATAGGTTTTACAGTGTTTTATGATGCTTTAGATGTTGGTTTGGGTGGTGTCTTGATGCAGAAGGATAAGGTGATTGCGTATGCTTCTCGTCAATTGAAGCCTCATGATAAGAATTACCCTACCTATGATTTGGAGTTGGCGCAGTTGTTTTTGTGTTGAAGTTATGGCGGCATTACTTGTATGGAGTCCATTGTGAGATTTTTCTCTGATCATTGTAGCCTTCCGTATTTCTTCATAGAGAGAGATCTTAATATAATATAGAGACATTGGCTTGGGTTGCTTAAGGACTATGATCTCACCATCCTTTATCATCCGAGCAAGGCCAATGTAGTAGCAAAAGCCTTGAGCCAGAAGGCGATGAGTTTAGCTCATCTTTTGACTCAGGAGTGAACTTTGGCCTTGGAGGTCCAGTCATTAGCTAACCAGTTGGTTAGGCTTGATATTTTGACATTCCGGCGTGTGTTAGCCTTGGTTGAGGCTAGATTTTCTTTGATAGAGCAAATTCGAGCTCATCAGTTTGATGATGATAGATTGAGGGTGATTTGTGATAGGGTGTTGAGGGGCGAGGTAAAGACGGTGTCTCTTGATTCTGATAGTGTTTTGAGGATTAGTAACTGAGTTTGTGTATCGAGAGTTGGTAGATAGGATAGATTGATCTTGGAGGAGGCTCATTGTTCTAGATATTCCATTCACCCAAAGGCAGCTAAGATGTACCATGACCTAAAGCAGCACTATTGGTGGGGTGGTATGAAGAAGGATATTGTGGAGTTCGTGGCTAAGTGCCTAAATTATCAGCAGGTGAAGTATAAGCATAAACGACTGGGTGGTACAATGCAGAGGATGCCCATTCCCGAGTAGAAGTAGGAGCAGATTACCATGGATTTTATTACTGGCCTACCCTCGACCTTGGGGACGTTTGACACTATTTGGGTAATTATAGACAGATTGACCAAATCAGTGCATATTGTACCTGTGAGAGCAAACTATAATGCAGAGAAGTTGGCTAAGATCTACATTGGAGAGGTCGTTTAATTGCATGGTGTCCCTGTATCTATTATATCTGATAGAGGTACTCAGTTTACCTCAAGTTTTTGGAGTACTATGCAGAGTGAGTTGGGCACTCAGCTTGATTTGAGCAAGGCTTTTCATCCTCAGACAGATGGTCAGTCTAACAGGACTATCCAAGCATTTGAGGACATGCTTCGAGTATGTGTTATGGATTTTGGTGGTCATTGGGACCAGTTCTTTACCTTTGCGGAGTTTGCCTACAATAATAATTACCATTCCAGCATTTAGATAGTTCCTTTTAAGGCTTTGTATGGGCAGAGGTATAGATCCCCCATGGGATGGTTCGACTCATTTAAGGTGAGGCCTTAGGCTACAGATTTGTTGAGGGACTTAATGGATCATGTGAGACTAATTTAGCAAAAAATAGTGGCTGTCCAAAGTAGGCAGAAGAGTTATGCCAAGCGTCAAGCCCATGATGTAGTATTCATGATTGGAGATCAAGCTCTGTTGAAGGTTTCACCCATAAAGGATGTGATGAGGTTCGGGAAGAAAGGAAAATTTAGTTCAAGGTTCATTGGCCCTTTCGAGATCCTTGAGAAGTATGGTGATGTGGCGTATAGGCTAGCTTTTCCTCCATATCTATCAGTTGTTCATCCTGTATTCTACATTTCTATGTTAAAGAGACACCGTCCAAATGATGCACTTGTGATTCAGTGGGATTCTGTTGTATTAGACCATGATTTATCCTTCGAGGAGGAGCCCATTGCTATCCTAGACAGGCAGACTAGAAAGTTGATGTCTAAGAATATTGATTCAGTAAAGGTCCCGTAAAGACATCACCCTATTGAGGAAGCTACTTGGGAGTTCGAGTCCGATATGAGGCATAGATACTCCCAGCTTTTTACCGCTTCAGGTAATTTATTTGCTTTTTAGTTCGAGCACGAACTAGTATTTTAGTGGTTGATAATGTAACAACCATACTTGTGATTCCTTCCATTTTATGTATTTTTACCATTTTTCCCTTTCTCGTAGTTTTTACATACTATTTTGAGTTGTGGGGATGGTTGGCACGATCTCTAATGCATTCAGGAGTGATTTGGGAGAGTTTGAGACTCTTAGGGCCTTAAAAGCCATGAGTTGGACTTTGGTCAACATTTTGTTTTTCGAGCGCCAGATGGCGATTTTGACAATTTCATTAGATATGGAACATCAATTTTGAGTTTGGAGCCGTTGTTTTGCTTTTCGACCTTTCTTTCAGAAACTAGTGAAATAAGCCTTAAAGGGGTCTCAGGGGGTAATATATTGTAAACGATCTTTTTCCAAAAATCCAACGGTGCCATTGAGTCCGAAACATCAAAAATAACCTAGTAGCATTTATGGTTTACTTCTGTTGGGTTTCGAACAAATCTCAAGGGTCCATTGCGAATGCAATGTGTCCGAGTCATCAGCCTTCGTGAATGCGAGAGGCTAACCACGATCGCGAATGCTAATTTAATGGACAGGTTACCTTTGACCCTCGCAAACATGAAGGGTTGACCGCATTTGCAAGGTATTGTTAACAGAACAGTATAAATACCTCATTTTTGTGATTTTCACCATTTTTTGACCTTGGAGCTTCGGGAAGGGGTGATTTCCAAGGTTTTCTTCACCATTTGTTCTTGGATAAGCTCCAAACTCTTATTTTCATTAATTCCTTATGATTATATCTTCAAAAACACCTTTAAATCTTGTTTTTAAACTAAAATTTGGGGGGGGGGGAGGGGGGGTTCGGTAAACTCTTAAAATGACTTTTCGTCGGTTTGAGCATTTATTTCAACTCATTTTCACATGGGTTTTTAGTTGTAGACTCCTATGGATAAGGAGAACATATTTCTAAAATAAAATTTCAGTTGTTGTTGTTGTAAAATTTCAGTTTTACCCCTTTCGATTTTGAACCTATTTTAGAACCCATTTTGAACCCAATATAAACATAGCTGATATGGTTATCATTAACTTCTTTTTGACGCGTAGATTATGTTTTTGATTGTTTTATCTCATTTTGAGACTATTCGTGAAAGGCTCCGCGTTGAAGGGTCTAGGCTTGGATTTCGACATTTTGAGGTAGGTGATGCCTTAACTTCTTTCAAACTGGGTTGGGTAGTTAATGATCCTGTAAAGCATGCTATGGGATAGAGAATTAGTTGTGGAAATGCTATTTTTGAGAATATTCTTATTATCATGTGCCCGTATGGGGGCTTATTTCTATATTGTTTATTGACTTGAGGGTTTATTGGTGGTGATGCCCGATTGGGGGCTTTATTTGACATCATAGGACTTATTTGGTCATTCAACGCCATTATTATTGTTATGATGCTCGAGTAGAGGTTTTATATGATATTGTAGGCCTTACGTATGCATTAAATTTTCTTATCTAGTATTGTGTCACCCGAGTGGGGGCTTGACTTGTTAAAATAGGCCTTACTTGAGCATTATTGCCATTATTATTGATGTCTCACATGACTATTTATACCAGTGGTGCCATGTGATGGCTTTTAACATGAAATTTTGTCATTCTGAGTTGATTCTGAGC
Organism: Capsicum rhomboideum; assembly: GCA_031232105.1. NCBI lineage: Eukaryota > Viridiplantae > Streptophyta > Magnoliopsida > Solanales > Solanaceae > Capsicum > Capsicum rhomboideum. The sequence goes on from CP124714.1 coordinate 160,254,102, forward strand.
TTATTCATACCAGTATTGAATTTATCATTATCTTCATACTGATTGATTGTCAGCATTACATCCTTATTTCATCTATACATTCATGAGATTGGTTCCACTGAGAAACACTTATTTTGACAGAAAATGAGACACTTTATAAAATGCCTATACCGAGAGATGTGTCGGTAAGGTTTATTGAGAAATACTAATTTTTGTAAAAAAAAAATTAGACACTTTATAAAATGCCTATACCCAGGAATGTGCCGGTAAGGTTGATTGAGATTATAAAGGTATATGGGTTGTGAACCCCCCATGGGTCCTATACTGTTGCATTGAGGCTTGGAAGGTGTATACAAAAGTCTCTTCATCATTGCATTGCATTTTCATATCTTGTATTTGTCACGACCCCACCTATCGGATCGTGCAGGCACCTACCCACACCTACCCCAGATAGGAGAACCCTGAATACCCCATCACTTAATAAAATGCAGAAGTTTAACAATTTTTAAAATTAACCTTAAACTTAGTTATCTGAATAACAACTTGAAACCCTCTATAATTATTAAATTTACTCCTGATATAATTTCAATTAATACATTTGATACGTAAAAGAAATGTAGAAAATAAGCAACAACGAATCCCCAGAAACTAGCCTAACACCGGTAGAAGAGCACTAGACAAGGAGTAGGAACATCTATAACACAGCATCCATGCAGAATGGGGAGGGAAGGAGCTGCTACAAAGTGATCAATATCGCTGCTAAACTGCACCATGGCTATACCTCCGATTGGAAGTATAGTAAGTGTAGAATCAGTACAACCACACGTACTGGTAAGCATCATTGTCCAATCTTGGTTAGAAACAAATAACATCAATAATAAATACAAAGAGATCATAGCATCAAGTAAAGTTCCAGTTTTGAATTTCCAATTATAAATCCCTATCACCCCACTTTAGCATCTCTGTGACCTACTTGTCATTTAACATTTTCGTATATCTTTGTCCTTTGACTGCCCATTCCAGCCTATGCCTCTTCTACCCTTAACTAACTTATTCTTATAGCATTTAAAATTCTTAATCTACCTCCACCCCCAAATTCCCTCGGTACTCAACTACCACAAGGCAACATGAACGCCACCACCACTAAGAGTTCAGAGTTTAACAACCCTACCATACCACAACTGGTCCACCCAAGGGACCACAGATCTCGACAAATAGTTGGTCCACACAAGGAACCCCTTATACCTTTGTAGACCCCGTTTTACAATTCACCACAACACGAACATATATAAGATATATATAAAGTAGAATTACATTCAAATGCATATAAATGAATGCATATATGCAAGATGTGCGCATTATCTCTCCTTATCCCTTCTCATCAGTCTTATCAACATCAACAACAACATACCCAGTGGATTCCCACTAGGTGGGGTCTGAGGAGGGTAAAGTGTACACAGTCCATACCACTACCTCAGATGAAGTAGAGAGTCTATTTTCGATAGACCCCCGGCTCAGAACAAATAACAATAACAAACAAAAATCATAAAAACAAACAACAAAAAAGATATAACACATCGCTAGATATTAAAAGAAGTAAGACACCCATAAAGTAATAATATAGACTATTTATTCGAAATCACAAACATCACCAAAACAACACGAACAAGAATCTGCAAAAAAAAAACAAAAAAACAGGCACAGATATAAACAAACACTCCTTCCTACTAATACGGATGCCTTCCTACCCACTAACCTTCTACCCTAATCTGCATCCTCCACACCTTCCTATCAAGGGTCATGTCCTCTATAAGCTGTAATTGCTCCATGTCATGCCTAATCACCTCCCTCCAATATTTCTTTGGCCTACCCTTACCCCACCTAAAACCATCCACAGCTAGACTTTCATACCTCCATACAGGAGCATCCGTGCACCTTCTCATCACATGTTCAAACCATCGCCTCATTTTTCGCATCTTGTCTTCCACCGAAGCCACTCCCAACTTCTCTTGAATAATCTCATTTCTAACCCTATCACTCCTGGTAAGTCCACACATCCATCGTAATATCCTCATGTCCGCTAGCTTCAACTTTTGGATGTGGGAGTTTTTAACTAGCCAATACTCTGCCCCGTAAAACATAACCGGACGGACGACCACTCTGTAGAACTTACCTTTAAGCTTTGGAGACACCTTTTTATCATACAAAACTCCTGAAATGAGCCTCCATTTCAACTACCCTGCACTAATACAGTGCATGACATCCTCGTCAATCTCGTCATTCCCCTGAATCATACACCCCAGATACTTGATACGCCTTATGGTTATTGTAGGCATATCAAGGTTGAAGAGGTCAAGGGTGTTATTCGTAGGATGTGAAGGGGTAGGGCAAATGGGCTCGATGAGATTCCAATGGATTTTTGGACGTACACTGGCGGGGCAGGTATGAAGTGGATGACAAGGTTGTTTAACATTATTTTTGGGGCAGTGAAGATGCCCGAAGCTTGGAGATGGAGTACGATGATTTCATTATATAAGAACAAGGGGGAAATTGAGAGTTGAAACAATTATAGGGGTATCAAGTTGTTGAGTCTTGGAAAAGGGTGGTAAAGTTGAGGCTAGGGAGGATCGGGACTATTTTTTAGAATCAGTTCGGTTTCATGCCAGTTCGCTCGACTACTGAGGCCATTCACCTAGTGAGGAGATTAGTGGAGTTGTTTAGGGAGAGGAAGAATGACTTGCACATGGTGTTCATCGATCTTGAGAAAGCGTACTGCAAAGTCCCTAGAGAGATTTTGCAGAGGTGCTTGGAGGCTAAAGGTGTGCCTGTGGAGTACACTAGGTCGATTCAGAACATGTACGACGGTGAAAAGACGCGTGTGAGGATGGTAGGAGGGTATTCAGAGCACTTTCCTATTTTGACAGGGATGCACCAGGGATCGACTCGTAGTCTATTTTTATTTGCCTTGGTGATGAATGTTTTGACGCGGTGTATTCAAGGGGAGGTGCCTTAGTGTATGTTATTTACTGATAATGTGGTACTGATTGACGAGACCCGAGGAGGAGTTAATGATAAGTTAGAGGATTGGAGACAGACCCTTAAGTCTAAAGGATTTAGGTTGAGCAGGACTAAGACGGAGTACTTGGAATGTAAGTTTAGTGATTTGACGCATGAGGCTAATGTGATAGTGAAGCTGGATTATCAGGCCATTTAGAAGAGGGGTAGTATCTCATCAACATCATCAATATCATATCATAATGGCGTGGTACCCTACCCATATCAAAATATCTCATATCCGTACCGGCGTGGTACTAGACCTATATCACAACATATCATATCCATACTGGTGTGGTACCCAATCCTTCATTACACAACATCAAGCGAATGCATATGAATATGAGATGCAATCAATAAATCATAAGTCATGTAAAAAGGCAATCACATATGTTCAGCTCACGAACAAGAACAAACCAAGCCAGTCTAAGTATTACATCAACTGTCTACCCCATTTGATAAATGACATTGGTTTATATGTGTATTCTCAACCATTATAGACCATATACCCCTACGTTTTTAACGTAACCTAAGTTCACGCCACCCCACACTTCCTCTCTGTCCACGCCCAGACTCACGTTCCCCTATCATCCTCTATTCCTTCCTAACCACTTCTAGCGGAAAATTGATAGTTCACTTTACTATATCACCCTTTTTATTTCGTTCATCAATCGTTTGACTCGATTACGATAACTACTAACCCTTATTTTCCACAACTCACTTTTGACCATTTTTATACACACAACAGACCATTTAAGATGTTTTAGAATTACTTGAGTTACTCCAGTTCCCTCTTATTATCCCTTACTATCTCATATAACTTCCAGCATGCCCAAGAGCCTTGGAAGGTGTTAAGTTACATACCTTTGTTACACGATCACACCAGTCACTTATCGCAATTAATGTATCAACATAATGTATAATAATGTAACTCATTGAAGCCTAATCGGATTGTAACGTGTCCATCCAACCAACTACGTGCCCGAAGGCCTAATGCATGATGTTTTCAACATTACTATTATTGTTAACTGAATCTAGCCCAAGTCTAGTTGCTACAAAGTAAACCATAACTTACCTTTTAGATGAAACATGCTGCTACAGAGAGGGGTGAGCTGACCCATGTGTGCTAAGCATATTCCCATGTTGGTTTCCCTCTGGGTGTGTCTCAAAACTGCCCTCATAAACCCTAGACTTTGAAATCTCATGGTTAGGGAGATGGAGTTTTTTAGAGTGTTTTTGGAGGAAGGGGTGAGCTAAGGAAATAATAAAAGAGAGGGGTTTTTAAAAATCCCTTGGGTTGGCTACTGCCCGCTACCGCAACAGCAGTTCCTGTTACCGCTGCAATAGTTATTTGATCGTTGTAGCAGTTGGCAGCAGTCTAGCCCAGTTTCTTTTTGGGCGTTTTGGCCCAATTCCTTTGGGCTTAGTTTTTCCTCCCTGATTTAGTCTTTCCCGGGTCCATTTTGAGCCTATTATTTATAGTAAATTATTTTCAAGGTATTTTCTCATGTAATAACGTCTTGGGTTGTTATAGTATTCCTTTTATGTGTTGTTGTGTACTCAGTTCCATATATATATTTTATGTGTAGGTTTCCTTTATGCCTTATTATATTATAGAATTATTAGTGGAGATGGTGTGAGCTACCATTTGGGAACTTTTCTGTATGCAGGTGACGTGCTCATAGTATCTTTTACTTGCTTTGTTTTCTACTTTGCTTAGTTGGCCTATGATACCTACTGAGTACAAATGGACCATACTCACTCCTACTTTTGTGCCCTTTCGATGTAGATCCCAGTTTGAGTGCAATCCATGGTGGCTGATCTTGTGTCATGGTAACTAGATTATCTAGGTACTAGTGTGCTCCAGAGTTCGGGACTGATTCCGGACCTCCTCTAATTTTATTATGTCTTTACTTATGTTTAGAGACAGACTTTGTATTTCAGAGTCAAGACTTTATATTAGATGTTCTTTCTACTTATGACACTATTTCTGGGGATTTATATATTTTGTTTAGACTTCCGCTATAATTATATATTATGGCTTGATTTCATTCTAGAAGTCTCGCATTTATGGGTTTTCTTTCTTATCTTCGATTGTCCTTTCTTGTGTGGAATTTGGCTTACCTACTAAGGCTAGTCCGAAATAGGTGCCATCATGACCTCGACTTTTGGGTCGTGACATAAATGAGGATAAAGCATAAGATAAATAAAGAGAGATCCGGGTAAGCTCTGCGAAGCATCCGCCACTACCTCAATCTCTGCAACATCAACACTAAAAGAACGCAGTCTACAATCTACTACTCAACCCAGTACCTGCACGGGGTGCAGGAAACAAGAAAAAGGATAAAGAATCAAGGGTAGTACGAAACACGTCTACCCAGGAAGCATCATCGATAAGCGACCCAAATCCAAAGCGATGGCGAGGACCACTACCCCAACTACCCAAGGTTCCCCATCAATCTACAATGGTAAAATATACCACTTCATCCTAATAGGGTATCCCAACACAACAGTCATAGGAAAATCAATACACAGGGTAGGCAAAAATAATCTAAGTGAGTCCACCCTAGTCATTTTATGATCAACAGGTCATATAAGTCATTTATGAGGCATACTCACTAACAAGGTATATCAGGCTCACTCAATCATAGTCAACCAATTATCTGGGATAAAATAGTGAGGAAGTATTATTATGTAGATATCATGCTACCATTAGGTGCGACACTACAAGTTTCACTAACCAAGCCAAAACCATACCCTACGTCTCATAAATATCTCGACTCCCAAATCAACCAAAAGGTAGTATAATATGATGTAGTGTAGTGAAATGAATGCTCATTACACAATATCACAAACAAGATTCAACCGCGATATTTCAATATGAAAGTAAATAATCAATAATAAATGCAATCTAAAGAAAACTAAGTACACTGCAACAATCACGTAAGAAATGTACAATGATGCAATAAAATGAAATGAGGGTGGGATAATGATAGTGTAAGCTATCGTATGACTTTTTGTATATACCTTTCGAGCCTCAGTACTTCCAGGACAGGACTCATGGGGGGTTTGTAACCCATATACATTTATAATCTCAATCTCATAGCTCAATCAACCTTACCGGAACATCCCTCTGTATAGGTGTTTTATAAAGTGTCTCATTTTCTTACAAAATTAGTATTTCTCAATCAACCTTTACCAGCACATCCCTTGGTATAGGCGTTTTATAAAATGTCTCATTTTCTATCAAAAATAAGTGTTTCTCAGTTGTACCAAATCTCATGAATATGTATGAATGAAATGAATATGTAATGCTCACAATCAATCAGTACAAAGATAATTTATGATATAAGCCCTCGAACGGCACCACTAAAATAAATAGTCATGTAAGACATCAATAATATCAATTTTTCAACCCCTCACTAGGGCATCACTATAATAAATATGGAAATTTAATGCATAAAAAAGGCCAATAATATCAAGTCAAGGCCCTACTCAGGAGACGCAATAATAAATAGGCATTTAATGCACAAATAAGGCCAATAATATCAAGTCAAGTCCCCAAGTCCCCCACTCAGGCATCACAATAATAATATTCTCTAAAGGCAATAATAATACTCACATAAGCCCCCACACGGGTAACACTAAAATAGTAAATAATCCAAACAACAATATATAGCGAAACTTACCCAAACCTAGTTTAATCCATATGATAAGTCTCATATTTTCCAGAGATGACATCATTAGACTAAATAACTAAAGGGAGAACTTCGCTAGTTAACAATATGTTCTAATAAGAGGCAATAGATCCCCATAATCACATCAACTCTTGCAAGTCTATTTGTACTCTAAGTATTTTTTAAACCTCAATCATTCCATCAAGTAAAAATAAATAGATAATTGTCCCCTAAAAGGTTACTAAGCCCTGATCATCATGATAAAGTCTACTAAACATGATTCAAGCTCTATCTCAATAGGTATCCACTATCAATTATACAAGGTTAATAAGCAAATTATCTATAATGTATTCTAAGCATAATCACAAGTTGCTAGACTAACTAAGATAAACTACTATATAGCTACAATCCATCAAAACACTCTGGTACCCGCGAAGATGCTTGCCATTTCATATAAGCGGGACCTCCAAACCCTAAGAGATTCTCAAAAAACAAGCAAATAAGCATACAACGCATAATCACTTCAGAAAAAGTCAAGGTATATCTCAACTTGCCTTAAAGAGATCTGCAAGCCCAAATCACAGTCTGAAGCATCAACTAGAAGCTCTACTCCCTCGAATCATCACCAAACATGTCCAATCTAATCAAATATGACATCTACAAGTCAAAAGACGTCCAACGATACTCATATTGATATATTTTAGTTCCAGGTCAAAAATCACTTCAAAAATCATTTCCGAAAACACAAGGATAAAAGTGGGATTTTATTTAAGAATCATACTCTTCATGTTAGTAGGAGTCTAACTCTGAAAACCTAACCAAAACTGAGTTGAAATTGAGCTTTAAATCAAAGAAAAATTCATTTTATAATTTACAGGGTAAACCCCCCTAAAATCATGTTAGAAAGAAAGGATTTGAAGATAGATTTGTAAAAGTAATCAATGGGAAAAGATAAATACAAGGCTTATAAATTACTCACAAGAAATTTGGTAAAAACCCTTTTTGAAATCACCTCTGTCCAAGCTCTCTAGGTCCAAAAATGAAGAAATGGGATTTTTGGGTCGAGAAGGAGATTTTAAATCTGTCCAGCCAATTAAATGCCCTTCAAGAACGCGAGTCCTAGGTTGTGAATGTGAAAGCCAACCTGACTCGAGTCCCACATTCACAGTCAGACCTTCGAAAATGTAATGAAGGCTAACCCGGACCCAAACCTGAACCATTAAACACTTTTCGAATATGGTCAAGACCCAGCGATCACAATGAATAAGAAGGTCACCCTTTACGAATATGGTCCCACTGTCGCATTCACAATGAATACTATTTTTATTCTTCGAGAATGCAGCCAGAGGCCCGTGATCACAAAAAAGGTATGTTAGCTGCACCAGAAATATTAGCATCAGCAACATTCCAAGTCTAAAAACTCTCCAAACAGACCCTTGGTTCCAAGTCTGAAGGAAATGACATAAACCACCCAAAATCTGATTTCATAATGTAAGAGCATCTAAGAACAATATCTGAAACTGAAATACAAAATCTGTCTCTGATTCGAAGTAAAGACAAGGTAAAAGATAGGACGAGATCACCATCGCCAAGCGTAGTACTCAAGCTAAGATATGCATCGAAAGGGAACAATAGGGGTAAGTACGGTCCACTTATACTCAGTAGGAATCATAGGCTAACTGAGCAAAGCAGAAAATAATATAAGTAAACAAAACTATGAGCACGTCACCTGCAAATAGAAAAGTTTCCAAAAGGTAGCTCACACCGTCTCCACTAATAGTTCTAATATGAATACTAAAATGAAACAACACAAATATACATAAAGAATATACGAAAACTAAACACAAGTCAAGAAAAACTAACAAGAATCATGAAAGATGCATATGCAATGCAATAATATAATGATAATGGGATGAATAGTGAAAGTCATCGCATGACTTTCTATATACACCTACCAAGCTCGCAGCTCCCAAGATAGGACCCATAGGGGGTTCACAACCCATATACTATAACTCAAATCTCAAGCCTCAACCCATCTCCCCGGCTGATATTCACGGAGAGGGTTTTTATAAAAATGTCTCATTATTTTTCAAAAATTGCATTCCTCAATGGTACAAGTATCTCATGAATGTATATGTATGGAATGAGGATGTAATGCTCACAATCAAATCAGTACGAAGATATCCAACCTATTCAATACTTATATAGGTGAGCTTAGAAACCAACTCAATATGTTTACAATTCATGATTGTCAACTCTAATTAGGCACTATCAGAATAAATATGCATGTAAGACATCAGTAATATCATATCAACCCTTAACTCAGGCATTTCTATCATGATAAGGCAACGAATGCTCATTAAGGCCTATAATAATAATTTAAGCCCCCTCACGGGCATCATATCTAGAATAAAGACATTTAAATGCATAAATAGGACAATGATGTCAGATAAATCCCCCACTCGGGCAACACCCAATATCAAATATCACAAGTCAACAACAACAGATTATAAGGCCCCACTCAGGCACACAACAGTAATAATAATCTTGAAACATAAACCCCATAGTTATTTTCCCCAACCCATAGCATGCTTTAGCTATTTATTAACTACCCAGCTCAATCTAAAAGAAATTAAGCCATAACCTACCTCAAAATAATGAAATTTGAGCCTAAAGTCCTTCAACACGGCGCTTTCCCCTTTTGAACGGCCTCGAAATCAATTAAAACATACAAATATAGCATCTACACATTAAAAAAAAGCCAACAATAGCCATATTGATCATATTTAAGACAGGTCCAAAATGGACTCAAAAAATGAGTTTGAAAACAAGAGGGGTAACATCAGAATTTTTCTTTAGAAACACATTCCCCAAGGTTATAAGAGTCTAGAGTTGAAAACTCATGCGAAAATGAGTAAAAAATGTCCAAATCAAAGAAAACCAATTTTAAGCTTTACCAAAAAAAAAACCTCAAAATCCCATGTTAAAACCAAGATTAAAGGTTCTTTTTGATGTTATAATCAATGGTAAATAATGCGAATAAAAGTTTAGAGGTTACCCATACGAAAAATGATGAAGAAACCCTCGTAAATTGCCTTTCTCGAAACTTGGAGATATAAAAATGGAGAAAAATTGTGAAATTGAAGTATTTATACTGTTCTGTGAACAGTACCTCGGGATTGCGAACCCCACCTTGTGATCGTGAGGGTCAACGTTGATCGGCCATTAAGGTTGTCATCCTGGTCGTGTAGTTGGGCCTCACAATTGCGATGAGTCAACAAGACCTGGTCCATCGATTAATCTACCGTGATTGCGTTACCACCACCACATGATCGGGATCAAGGCTATCATTGAGGCCCGCAATCACGATATGTGACCACATGATCATGATGAAAGGCCTGATGCACCAGATATAGCTATTGCTGAGTTTTTGGCAAGTTGATATATCTCCAAACGGACCCTCTAGATTTATTCTGGACCCCACAGAAACAAACTATATATGCTACTAGGCTATTTTTGACGTTCCTAACTCGATGGCGATTTCAAACTTTAGAAAAGAGATTGTTTTCAATAAATTAACCCCCAGGACCCTCTTTTCACTATTTCCAAACAAAGGGTTGATATGTAAAATAAAGGTTCAACCTCGCTACTATCCCAAATTCTACATTTTGAATTTAATGAAACTGTCCAAATCGTCATCCGAGACTCGAAATATCAAATGTTGACTGAAGTCAACTATATGGCTTTTAAAGCCTCTAACAGCCTCAAACGTGTCTAAATCATTCCCGATCAAGGACCGTACCAGCCATCCCCACACCCCAAAATCAACATGTAGCAACTACGGGGAAGGGCAAAATGGTCAAAACACATAAAAAGAAAGTTTTCATAAATCAGGTCATTACAATATCCACCACTAAGACTCTAGTTCGTCCTCAAACTAAAAAGCAAGGAAATACATGAATCGGTGAAAAGCTAGGGATAACTACCATGCATGTCGGACTCGACCTTTCAAGTAGCCTCCTCAACAGAATAGTGTCTCCACAGAACATTAACCATTGGAATGTCTCTAGAATGCAATCGTCTAACATCCCTGGCTAAAAAGGAAACTAGTTCCTCAACAAAGGCCAACCTCTCGTCTAACTGACCTGAATCCCATCGAAGAACGTGAGACTTATTCTTAATATGGTGTCGGAGCATAGATACATGAAAAACTGGATGGACGACTGAAAAGTCTACAGGTAAGGCCAACTCATAAGCAACCTCCCCAACTATCCGTAGAATCTCAAAAGGTCTGATGTTCCTCGGACTAAGCTCTCCTCTCTTCTCGAACCTCATCACGCCCTTCATGGACGACACACAACAAAAAATCCGATAACTAATCCCAAACTTCAAAGCACAAAGTCTACGGTCGGTATAGCTCTTTTACCTACTCTGGGATGCCCAAAACCTGTCCTGAATCACCCGAACTTTATCTAAAGACTCACAAAGCAAGTTGGTACCAAGAGGTATAGCCTCAAAAGTTTCAAACCAATCAATCGGAGATCGACAACGCCTACCATACAATGCCTCAAAACCTTAATAGACCGCTCCGACTGACTGTCGGTCTGGGGGTGAAAAGATATACTAAGGTTAACATAAATACCCAACTTCTTCTGAAACATCCTCCAAAAGATAGAAGTGAATACTGAACCTCTATCTAAAATAATAGACACGGGCACTCCATGAAGATAAACTATCTCTCCAACATAGATATGAGCCAACCTCTGGGCACTAGATAAAATCTAAATAGGCATGAAATGGGCTGATTTGGTCAATCAATCCATGATGAACCAAGTACCGTCAGAACCACGAGGAGTATGAGGCAATCCACTCATGAAATCCATAGTGATCACTCCCACCTCTACTACGAAATGGGTAATCTCTAAAGCAAACCACCCGATCTCTGATGCTTGGCTTTTACCTACTGATAACACAAGTAGTGAGCTACAAAATCTGCTACATCATTCTTCATATGACCCCACCGGTAAAGCTGTTTCAAATCACTGTACATCTTAGTCACCCCTGGATAAATGAAATATCTGAAACAATATCCCTTCTCTAAAATCATTCTCACCTATCCACCAACCCTCGGCACACAAACTCGACCGCTAATCCTCAAAATACCATCAGAATCAAGGGATGCCTCCTTAGCCTCGCCACTTAACGCTTTATCTCGAATCACCCTCAAACTATCTTCATCCAACTGGTGAGCACGAATCCTCTTCATCAAAGAAAATCTAGCATCAACAAAGGCTAAAACAAGTCCAGGTGTCTAAACATCAAGCCTAACCATCTGGTTAGCTAATGTATGAACATCTAAGGCTAAAGGCTGCTCCTGAGTCAAAAGATGAGCCAAACTCCCTATACTAGTCGACTTCAGGCTCAAGGCATCTACAACCATATGAGCCTTGCCCGAATGATACAGAATAGTGAGGTCACAATCTTTAAGCAACTCAAGCCAATATCGCTGCCTCATATTAAGCTCTCTCTGGGTGAAGAAGTACTAAAGACTATGATGATCCAAGAAAATCTCACAATGGACTCCATACAAGTAGTGCCTCCACAACTTTAACAGAAACACAACCGTGGCTAACTCCAAATCATGGGTAGGGTAATTCTTCTCATGAGGCTTCAACTGACGAGAAGCATAAGCAATCACCTTACCCTCCTACATCAATATACACCCAATCTAAAACTGGAAGCATCACAAAATAAGGTAAAACCCATGACCTCTTTAGCAAAAGTCAAAATAGGAGCCGAAGTCAACAACTCCTTGAGCTTTTGGAAGCTCTTCTCACACTCTTCCAACCATTGAAAGGTAACCTTTTTCTGAGTCAACTTGGTCAAAGGAGACGTAATAAAAGAGAAACCCTCAATAAAATGTCAATAATAACCCGCTAAGCTAACAAAACTCTTAATCTCAGTAGAACTACTAGGCCTAGCCCAATCATGAATTGCCCAATCTTGGCCGGATCGACCATAATACCATCCTTAGTCACTAAATAACCCAAGAAAGAGATATAATCCAACCAAAACTCACAATTGGAGAACTTAGTATACAACTTCTCATCATGTAATCTCTAAAGTATGATCATCAAGTGTCTCATATGATTGGCCTAATTCTTGTAATAAACTAAGATATCATCTATAAATACAACCACAAAAGAGTTGAGATACGATCTAAACACCTGGTTCATCAACTCTGTGAATGATTTTGGGGCATTGGTTAACCCAAATACCATGACCAAGAACTCATAATGATCGTATCGAGTACGAAAAGCCATCAGTAAAACATTCGAAGCTCTAATCTTCAAATGGTGATACCCGAATCTCAAATCAATAGTAAAAACCATAGAAGCACCCTGAAGCTGGTCAAATAAATTATCAATGCGAGGAAGTGGACACGTGTTCTTAACCGTCACTGTTCAAATGTCGATAATCAATACATATGCGCATAGAACTATCATTTTTCTTCACTAATAAGACAGACGCACCCCAAAGAGACACTCTAGGTCTAATAAACCCCTTACTTAACAAATTTTGCAACTGCGCCTTCAACTCAGTCGAGGTTGTCCTGTAAGGAGAAATAGAAATGGGCTTGGTGCTCGACTTTACATCAATAGAAAAATCAATATCACGATCTGGAGGCATACCAGGCAAATTCTTAGGAAACATATTCACAAATTCGCAAACCACCCGAATATAATCCATAGGAGGCAGTGAGGCAACACTAGTATTACGAACATGAGCCAAATAAGACAAACACCCCTTTTCCAAACTAACCTTGGCACACTCAGTGTAGCTAAGGTCACGTTCTTGGCATAACAATCCAAAATAGGATAAAAAGCTAACCAGTCCTTACCCAAGATAACATCAAAGTCAACCACATCTAGGAGAATTAAGTCTACCCAAGTATTACTGCCTGTAAAGGTAACCATACAAGATCGGTACACCCAATCCACTACTAAAGAATCTCCTACAGGAGTAGATACATAAAGGGGCATAGCAAGGAGCTTACAAGCAACATCAAAATCAGAAGTAAAATATGTAGACACATAGGAGAATGTAGATCCAGGGTTAAATAATACAGAAGCAAATATATAGCAAACCAGGATGATACCTATAATAACTGTATTAAAGGCCTCTACATCGGGTCTCCTAGGCATAGCATAACACTATCCATGTTCGCTCCTGGACTGAGCAACCCCGCTAACACTACCATGAGCTCCCCTACCTCTACCTCGAGCACCTCTAGCATTACCTCTACCATTCTGTGAACCACCTCTGACTGTAGATATAGGGGTAAGGCAAAGTTGAAGCTGAGATCCCGGCTGAGTAGGTCCAAACACACGTTGAGGGAAATCCTAAGACACATGGCTAAACTCATCATATACAAAACATTTTCTATGGCTTGACTTAATCTAAGAAGATGCAGATAAACTAGAATAGCCACCCTGACCTAAAGAATCGAACTTGGAACCTCCACTCCTTTGACCCGATACCTGGCTACCAGAAGTCATAGAGCCTAAAGTCCTATCACCTGATCCTTATAATGAAGCCTGAACCGGCCTACCATGATAACCATGAGAACCTCTACTAGAGAAATATCTACCTCAGGAGACATGTCCACTAAACTCGCCCTGATGATGCACCTTCTTGGTGCCTCTCTGAGTAGCCTGGATAATAGACTCTGTTATCTTGGTATGCTTAATAATAATCTAAAAATAAGCCCCAAAAACTACCATTTGCGTTGTAGCCAATTGGTATGAACCATCTACCCCCTTCACAAACTTATGAATCCTCTCTGACTCGATAGAGATGCTAGTAGCTGAATATCTGGATAAGGAATAGAAGTGAGCCTTGTACTCGGTAATAGACATAGAGCCCTGCTACAAATGATCAAACTCATCCCTTATCTGATCTCTCAAGCTATAAAGTATAAACCTCTCCAAGAATGTCTTAGAAAATTGAGTCCAAGTCATAGCAGGAGAACCCAAGGGCTTACAACTAGCAAGCGACCTCCACTAATCCCTATCCACATCCGTCAACTGATAGGTAGTATAAGCAACTCTATGAGACTCAAGGGATCTAAGATTATGTAACTTCTCCTGGCAATTAAGAAAAAACTTATAGGCATCCTCGCCAATAGCTCCACTAAACTTGGGAAGACGCAAGCAAATAAAAATCTCAAATGTTTTTTGATCATCAAAATACATAGTTGTACCAAAAGCAACTAGAGGGATTGTAAGTTTTACAGGCAATGAATCCACACGCGGGGGTACCATAGATGATGGTTATACCCCAGAAGTAGGAATACCATAAGAAGATGCCGGGACTGACTGTGGAACATCACTCAAGGTCTGAGGAATACCAGGTACACTCAAGGGAACACCCTCTAAACAACTTAAGAGGTGAACCAAAAGACCGTAAAATATTGAGGTGTCGACTGAACTCGATGGGGCCTGGGTTGGCCTCGTATACCCTGTCGGGTAGTCATCTCTAGCATACTCAACCTCAGGTTTGGGAGAGGCCTCCCTATCACATCCTATGATAGGGGAAGCTCATCATGCCTGACCCTACCTCTGGGCCGTCCACGACTCCTGCCTCGCCCTTTAGTCTGGGCTCTATCCTCGGGTGTTGGCTTAGTATCCCTAGTCTATCGAGATCTAGTCCTCACCATCTGCGCAAAAAAGAATGGAGCACAAATTAGAATATTAGGTAAGAACAACCCGCATAACTAGAAATCAAAATAGAGAAGTTTTTCCTAAAGACATCTAATAGCCTCTCAAAGATAGGTACAGATGTCTACGTATCGGTCCATAAGACTCTACTATACATCCTGCTCTTACACTTATGAGGTTGGTAAACCTGATGCTCTGATACCAATTTATCACAACTCAAAAATGAGGTCATAATGGTACTCTTCACGGCCCAGCCTTGACAAGTAAGCCATTCACCAACAAGTAATGAAAATAGTAAGATGAGACTTCTAGAACAAATTCAGGCAAACACAGAATATAAATAAAGTGGAAGTCTAAAGGAAATGACATAAACCACCTAAAATTTAGTGTCATAATGTAAGAGCATCTAAGAACAATATTCGAAACTGAAATAAAAAAATCCATCTATGATCCAAAGTAAAGACAAGGTAAAAGATAATATGAGATCTGGAATCCTCTCTGCACATTAGAACGATCTAGTACCTCAAATCTTATCAACTCTGCCTGAAACCTCAACCACCACGTGTAGTACTCGAGCTAGGATCTGCACCAAAAGAGCATAGTAGGGGTGAGTATGGTCCACTTGTACTCAGTAGGAACCATAGGTCGACTGATCAAAGCAAAAAATAATATAAGTAAAGAAAACTATGAGCACATCACCTGTAAATAAAAAAGTTTCCAAATGGTAGCTCACACCGTATCCACTAACAATACTAATTTGAATACAAAAATGAAACAACACAAATATACATGAAGAGTATAAGGAAACTGAACACAAGTCAAGGAAACCTAACAAGAATCATGAAAGATGCATATGCAATGCAATGCAATATTGATAATGGGATGAATAGTGAAAGTCATCGTATGACTTTCTGTATACACCTATCGAGCTTGCAGCTTCCAAGATAGGACCCATGGGGGGTTCGCAAGCCATATACTAAAACTCATATCTCAAATCTCAACCCACCTCTCCGGCTCATGTTCACGGAGAGGGTTTATAAAAATATCTCATTTTCTTTCAAAAATTATGGTCCTCAATGGTACCAGTATCTCATGAATGTATATGTACGGAATTAGGATGTAATTCTCACAATCAAATTAGTACAAATATATCTAATCTATTTAATACGTATATAGGTGAGCCTAGAAATCAACTCAATATGTTCACAATTCATGATTGCCAACTCTAATTAGGCACCATAGAAATAAATATGCATGTAAGACATTATTAATATCATATCAACCCCTAACTCGGGCATTTCTATAATAATAAGGCAACCAATGCTCATTAAGGCATATAATAAAATTTTAAGTCCCCGTACGGGCATCATATCTAGAATAAAGGCATTTAAGTGCATAGATAAGGCCAATGATGTCAAATAAAACCCCCATTTGGAAAACACGCAATATCAAATATCATAAGTCAACAAAAACATATTATAAGCCCCCACTTGGGTGCACAACAGTAATAATAATCTTGAAATATAAACCTCATAGTTATTTTTCCCAACCCATAGCGTGCTTTACCTATTTATTAAATACCAGATCAATCTAAAAGAATTTAAGTCATAACCTATCTCAAAAAAATAAAATTCAAGCCTAAATTCCTTCAACACGGCTGATCTTAGGGGTATTTATACACCTAAGTGTCATTATCTACGTGTGTTTAGCTTAGTTTTGAGGACAACTTGGTGTGCTTAATGAAGTTTAATGTATTCTTTGTGTATTTGTGTGCTAAGTTGCCTGTTTAGAGTGTTTAAGATGCATTTGAAACAAGTCAAGAATCAAAATGATCAAATAGAGTTTAAACGAGAAAACTAGTGGTGCTAGCTTGAGCTATGCTTGTTCTAGTGTACTTTGATGAGCTCTATTTTGTTGTATGGACTAATGGATGTTATGAGTAGTTGTATGAAACCATTATAGGAGCTATAAAAGCTAAATAAATCCTAAAAACAAGATTCAAGGAGTGGGGAAACAAGGAACAAGTAGACAAGAAGAAGAGAACAAAGATTGACTGAAATCACACCTTCAGGGAGAACCCTTGCGCCGCACCCTCCATAGCATGGGCGGGTTACTTGTTCCTCACCCACTAGGGATATTATATACTGTTTTTTCCATTATATATCCCTTAATTTCAAACCCTTGTCCATGTGATGGGTTGTGTGACGCAACCCCTCCCCCCTCCCCCCCCCCCCAAAACCATCCAAAAGTGGGTTTTAACTTGGTTTAAGTTAAGGGTAAGTTGGTAAATGCATATGTGTCATTTGATTCAGACTATGGACGACCTAATAGACTATATAAGGATAAATTATCCACATTTACAATACATATTTGGGATCATACACGATTTGGAGAGGAGACAAGGCATCAAGGGGCTCAAACTAGGGTTCTTTGTTCTTTAACTTTACTTTCTTGTAGTTTTACTTTATGAACTCATCCATGGTGATTACTTGTATGAATATGAGTGGATAAAACCCTATTTATAGGGTTGAGGATACAATATGCTTTTTTAATTATGGCTCTATAGTTAGTTGATATGTTTATCAAGTTATGTGATGATTCTTCCATTCTTGTTTTACTATTCTAAGCGTCATGAACTTTAGGATAAATCTAAGCCTCGAAATGAATTGACCATAGGAGTGAAGGGAAGAAATAAAGAAAGTAGGGAGTTTGGATCATATCTTTAGTTGTTAGATACTAATTGTTAATGGATGATTTGTGGTTAGGATAGAGATATACCTAAACGCCCCACTTGGTTAATGAAATGGGAACATAGTTTAATGCATCCGAATTAAAGACTCACATCCTCGATGTAGTTGTGAGAATAATTTGGGTAGAATACTTAGAGGATGACCATTCCTAAGTTGTAATATCAACCCCCTAGATCAATAATCACAATAAACACCAACAGTGGCTAGAAACCATAGTTATGCATGAATGTGAAGTAAATTCCTCAACCCTAGAACTCTCCATATATTGTTTACAATCAAAATTTCATATTGTTGTTATTTTTATTGTTTAGTTGATAAAAAAAACTCAAACTCTTTTAGTTGCAAATCGCACTTGTTTAAATTCGATAGTAATACTTGAGTTGGATCGTCTGCTAAACAACAAGTACCTGTAGGATTGATATTCGGCTCGAAAGATCCACTTTATTACTTGCAAGACCATGTACACTTGTGTGTGCAGTTGGACGCAATAAGTTTTTGGCGCCGTTGCCGGGGACTTGAAAAATTAGCAACCTTCTAATTTTTAGTTTTACTATTTTGTTTTGATAAGTGTTTACGACTTGGTTTAGCTACTGAATTTACAGATAAAGGTTTGAATCTTAAGAAAGCTGGCAAGGAAGAGGGAATTGTTTGAACTACATCTCGAACCTGAGCGACGCTTACACTAATTGAGAAGAGAAGCAACACTTCTCTATCCAATCCCTCAAGTTCAACGGGCTGAGACTATTCCTGCAGTAATGGGTGATGAAAAATCACCTCGTAGGAAAGTGCACAAAGTGCCAATCCTACTCGCAACCAATATGACCTCCAATATCCAAAAACCAGACACATGAGGCATATTTGATCTTAAACAGAACATGGTGCAATTGATGCACACAATCGGGCAGTTTACAGGTTTGTCACATGAGGATCCATAGGTCCATCTATATAACTTCTCACTCTTTTCCCATTCTCACTCTTGGGAGGAGCGAAGAAATGGTTGAAGGCAGAACCTTCAAATTCAATCACAACTTGGGATGACTTGGCAAAGAAATTCCTCATTCAATTCTTTCCATCTGGAAAAACTACAAAGTTGAGGAGTGATATCTTACATTTCAAATAGAAGCCAAACAAAAATCTCTATCATTCATGAGAGAGATTTAAGTCTTATCTCATAGATTGCCCATATCACCAATAGACAAATGAGGTACTAGCTCATACTTTTGTTGAAAGTCTTGACCATAACATAAAGATTTTGCTAGATTTAGCAGCAGGTGGTCAGGCGTTGGAGAAAAATTATGATGAGTTGTATACTCTCCTAAATTGTATTGCTTAAGGTAATCTAGAGTGGAAGGGTGGTGTATCTAGAAGTATAGTAAATAAGTCTGCATGTATGATTGAGGTAGATAGTATCACATCATTGGCTACACAGTTAGCCACTTTTTAGAATCAAATGATGACTCAATTCAACAAGCTGAGTATGGCTCAACCTTAGCCCTAGGTTAATACATTGCAGTAGGTCTAGACTTGGTGTGAAACTTATGGTAATAGTGGTCATTCTGCAAATTTATGTGGACCAAATTTAGAGTCGATAAATTTTGTGGGAAATGCACAAAAAGGGAATCAAAACTATGGTAATGCCTACAATAGTAACTGGCAGAATTAGCCCAACTACTATTGGGGAAATAATCAAGTCTAACCTCAGCAGTTTCAGCAGCAGCAAGGTATTCAAAACAACACTCAAGCCTGCAATATAGAAGAGCCTTTGAAAAAGATTCTGTCCAACCAAGAAAAAATGTTGTAGAGATCAAAAATTAGCAATTGGCTCAAAAGAATTTAGAGACTCAGATGGGTCAGTTAGCTCAGGCACAAACCACAAGACCTCAAAGGGGTCTACCTAGTGATACAGAGAAAGATCCAAAAAAGGTTATGGCAATCATATTGAGAAGTGGTAGATATTTGATTGACATACCTCCAAATAAAAATCATGAGATCCAAGCAGAGTTGATCACACCTGAGCAGACAAAAAAGCAAGTTGATTCCAAAGAAACTGACAAAAAGGGAAAGTCTAAGTATCCTAATGAGCTTTTATATTATTATATTAGTATAGTACTAGACTAAGGGAAAGCTTATGGTTCATATTATGTGGCATGTTAATTCTTTGTGAGAGTGAGCGAAACTTGATTCTTACACCCATTCTTGTGATAAATTGCATATTTGTAAGTAAATATGGGTGACTCACGTGTGGTGAAAGCGCATGTTTAATGATGGATAGGTGATTTATATGATCTATTTATTGAGTAATATGCATGAGTTTTCCAACTTGGTAGAGTCAAATCTTGAAGTCTTGAAGTAGTATTCATGTGGGTTCAATTATAACATGGCATGCCTAGTGTAAAACTTGCTATTCATATAATCTTTGTAGTTCTAGCTTGAATGTCTTAGTTCAAGTAGTAAGTTTAGAGTATTTATTGATTGTGATTATTGTAAAGAGTTGTTCAAGGACGAACAAGTCTTTAAGTATGGGGTGGTGATCTTAGGCTTATTTATACACCTAAGTGTCATTATCTACGTGCGTTTAGCTTAGTTTTGAGGATAATTTGGTTTGCTTAATGAATTTTTAAAGTGTTATTTGTGTATATGTGTGCTAATTTACCTGTTTATAGTGTTTAAGATGTATTTGAAACAATTCAATAGTCAAAATGATCGAATAGAGTTTAGACGAGAAAACTAGTGGTGCTAGCTTGAGCTACGCTTGTTATAGTGTACTTTGATAAGCTCTATTGTGTTGTATGGACTAATGGTTGTTATTAGTTGTTGTAGGATACCATTGGAGTATATATGGAAGATAAATTAACCCTACAAATAATCCACAAGGAGTGGGGAAACAAGGGACAAGTAGACAAGAAGAAGAGAACAAAGATTGACTGAAATCGCACCTTGGGGGAGCACCCTTGCACCACACCCCCACACCCATAGCATGGTATGGGGCCTTGATATGAACCCCATAGGGATACAATATACTGTTTTTTACATGATATATCCCTTCATCTCACACCCTTGTCCATGCAATGGGCCGTGCGATGCAACCCACCCAAAATCGTCCAAAAGTGGGTTTTAACTTGGTTTAAGTTAAGGGCAAGTTGGTAAATGCATATGTGTCATTTGAGTCAGACTATGGACGACCTAAGAGACTATATAAGGATTTATACACATTTACAAAACATCCTTGGGATCATACATGATTTGGAGAGGAGACAAGGCATCAAAGGGCTCAAACTAGGGTTCTTTGTTCTTTAATTTTACTTTCTTGTAGTTTTACTTTATGAACTCATCTATGGTGATTCTTTGTATGACTATGAGTGGATAAACACCCTATTTCTAGGGTTGAGGATACAATATGCTTTTTTAATTATAGTTTTATAGTTGGTTTATATGTTTATCAAGTTATGTGATTATTCTTGCGTTCTTGTTTTACTATTCTAAAGCGTCATGAACTTTAAGATAAATCTAAGTTTAGAAATGAATTGACCATAGGAGTGGAGGGATGGAATGAATAACATAGGGAATGTGGATCATATATTTAGTTGTTAGATACAAATTTTTAAAGAATGATTTGTGGTTGGGACAGAAATATACCTAAACGCCCCACTTGGTTAATGAAATGAGAAGATAGTTTAATGTATCCGAACTAAAGAATCAAATTCCCTCTCAATGATGTAGTTGTGAGATTAATTTGGGTAGATGAATTAGAGGATGATAATTCCCAAGTTGTAATATCAACTCCGTAGATCAACAATCAGGATAAACACAATTACCAGCTAGAAACCATAGTTATGCATGAATGTGAAGTAAATGCCTCAACCCTGGAACTCTCCATATATTATTTACAATTCAAATTTCATATCATTGTTATTTCTATCATTTAGTTGATAAAAACAAAACTCAAACTCTTTTGGTTACAAATCGCACTTGTTTAAATTCAGTAGTAATACTTGAGTTGGATCGTCTGCTAAACACCAAGTCCCTGTGGGATCGATATTCGGCTTGCAAAAGCCACTTTATTACTTGTACGACCACGTACACTTGTGTGTGCAGTTGGATGTAACAATGGCACTTTCTCCTTTTGAATGGCCTCAGAATCAACTAAAACATACAAATATAGCATCTACGCATTAAAAGAAAGCCAACAATACCCATATTGATGATATTTAAAGTGGGTCCAAAATGAACTTGAAAAACGAGTTTGAAAATGAGAGGGGTAAAACTAGAATTTTTATTTAGAAACACATTCTCCAAGGTTATAGGAGTCTACAGTTGAAAACTCACGCGAAAATGAGTTACAAACGAGGTTCAAATAGAAGAAAAACCATTTTTAAGCTTTACCGGTAAAAAACTCAAAATACCATGTTAAAGCCAAGATTAAAGGGTGTTTTTGATGTTATAATCAATGGGAAATAATGGGTATAAGAGTTTAGAGGTTATCCACATGAAAAATGATGAAGAAATTCTCAAAAATTGCCTTTTTCGAAGCTTGGAGGTCCAAAAGTGGAGAAAAATCACGAAATTGAAATATTTATACTATTCTATGAATAGTACCTTGCTATTGACAATCCTACCTCATGATCGTGAGGGTCAACATTGACCGGCCATTAAGTTGGTCATCGCGGTCGCATAGCTGGGCCTCGCGATCGCGATGAGTCAACCCGACTCGGTCCACCAATTAATCCATCGCGATCATGGTACCACCACCATACGATCATGATAAAGACTATCATCGAGGCCTGCAAGCATGACACGTGTCCACGCGATCACAATGAAGGGTCTAATGCCCCAGATATCAGTTGTTGTTGAGTTTTTGGCAAGTTGAAATGTCTCTGAACGGACCCTCAAGATTTATTCGGGACCCAACAGAAACAAACCATATATGCTACTAGGCTATTTTTGACGTTTTGGACTCAATCGCGACTTCGGAATATCAAAAGATATTGTTTTCTATAAATTAACCCTCGGGACCCCCTTTTCACTATTTCCAAATGAAGGGTCGAAATGAAAAATAAAAGTTCCGAACCTGAACCAACCTTACTACTAACCCAAATTTGATATTCTGGATCTAATGGAATTGTACAAATCACCATTCGGGACTCAAAACATCAAATATTGACCGAAGTCAACTATATGGCTTTTAAAGCCTCTAAAAACCTTAAAGTCGTCCAAATCATTCCCAATTGCATCGGGGATTGTGTCAGCCATCCCCACACTCCAAAATCAATACTTAGCAACTATAGAGAAGGGAAAAATGGTCAAAATACATAAAAAGCAAGTTTTCATAAATCAGGTCATTACATAACCCCTTTAAAGGATATTCAAAATCACAATCTCATAAAAATTACTTTCGAATGCCTAGGGGACTGTGTAAATTATTTTCACAACTCATAAATGATAGAAAGCAACAATAAGGAAGGACAAAATAGTTAAAGTATAGTAAAATCTAAAATCACAATGAGGGTCATTCAGATTTTAAGAGATTTTTTCATCAAAAGAGTTTGGGTAAGCTTCTGAAACTTGATTTCAATCATTAGTCATTAATTCTATCTCAAAAACAACTTCAATACTTGGATTTCAAACTTGAATTTTGGGGGTTTTATCCTGTAAGGTATACAATTAATTTTTATTTGATTTAAAATCCAATTTCAAGTCATTTTCAGTTGATTTTTCAGATTTAGACTCCTCTTGATATGAAGAAACGTGATCTTAAATAAAATTTCAAATTTCCACTTTTAGATTTTGAGACAATTTTAAATTATTCTTGGATCTAGACTAAATTTAGCCAATATGGGCATCGTTGGACTCCTTTTGACGTGTAGATTATATTTTTGATAGATTTAATCCATTTTGAGACTGTTTGTGAAGGGAAAGCACCGTGTTGAAAGGTCTAGGCTTGGATTTTAGCTTTTTGAGGTACATTATGGCTTAACTTTATTCAGACTGGGCTAAGTAGTTAACAATTCATGTAATGTCATGACCCAATTTCTCAAGTCATGATAGCGCCTACCTTATCCCACCAATAGGCAAGCCAAGCCATAGCCCGAAGCGGTAAGCAACGAGTTAATAGGCAGGAACCAGAAAGGACAAAATGAAACGGTAATACTAACAATAATAGGAAGTGGAAGCAGAAATATAACATAATAAAATATACCAGAACGGGAGAAGTAAGAGGACAACATACTCAAATGAATCCCTCCCAAGACCTGGTAAGGTCAGTACTAGAGCCATAGCTAACACAACTAGAGTACTAGACAGAAATGAAATATACACAACATATACAACAGTCTCGAGTACAAAAGACTATATAGGAGTAGATGAAGTAGGATCAGCCTCGGATGACAACAAGCTCACGTTGCTTCGGATCAATGCTGAGGAAGAAGGATCATGTCACTACCGTCGACTGGTGCCCGGATCTGCATCGGGAAAAAAGATATAGAAGTGCAGAATGAGTACCGAACAACGGGTACTCATTAGGCATCGTCAGCCGACTGAGCTCAATATAGAATAAACATAACTAAAATGCGAGGGTGCATGCTAAGTCCGGGTTAAGAATGACAGAAGATTAATAGTTACCAAGTTGTACAAATGCGATAAGGAAATAAATAGAGGTGAAACAGAACAATAAGTAAATGCAGAAATAAACAGACAAGTCAAACATAACCTAATTGGGCCCCCATAAGCCTAGAAGGCACACTGAATAAAACAATAACCCAACCGTGCCACCATAAACCGATGGGACACACAAGCAAAGTAAATGTAGAACTGTCAGTAACCTGTGGCTGAACCAGTATCTTGTAACCATAGTGACCATCCAGGGGTATATCGGGCTTGAACCGATACCAATGGATAATAACGAAAGGCCAGATGCCTGGTTTAAACCAGTCACAGTATGTAGTAACGAGAGATCACATATATAGTATATCTCAGAACTTATAGCCAAATGCCGGACTCGAACTGAAACTCAGTGAATCACAATATCAAAACCACGGTACCCAGTATCATAACTCTCGAATAGTATCACAATCAGTAGCCGAACTCAAATCAAAACTCATAATAATCAGTAACCATCATATCTGAATTAGTGGCCGGACTCGAACCGAAACTCATAATAATCTGTAACCATCATATCTGAATCAGTGGCCGGACTTAAACAAGAACTCATAATATTCAGTCTGCAGGAGTCATCAGAACCAAGTGCAAGAATAGGTCCAGTAGCCACGCAAATACAAGTAAACGGGGATATATCGGACCAAGACCGAACCCAAAACATAAATAAAAGAGCTAACCCACAATGTACCTCAAGGCAAATCCCTATGTCCTACGAGGTCAACAACCTACTACTAGGCGACATACATACCAAATTGGGTATCTCGAGTGATCATGGAAATGCGGGTACCAACACTAGGTCAAGGCTAACAATCTCGGTCAGGTGCTATGCTATCTGAGGTCAATAGGGCCAAAAAGGGTAAATGACCATAACCAGGGTAAACCAACTCAAAGGTTATCCTAAAAGAGTATCTCAGGGCTTAACTAAGACCAATAATGTCTAAGGTTAACTATGTCGATTGTGAAAAGTAGCAGGGCCCACTATGGGGTCCCGAAACCAAGTCTGGGCTAAACCTATCCGAGTCTGGACTAAGGTTCCCCAACCCCCTACTAATAGTGGTAACCCTATAAAGTTCATCTTTGGCATACCACAAGGATAACGGGCCCAAAACATACCTGAACAGGGCCCTAACCATCCCAAAAGGCCTAATCATCGCAAGCCAACGCCAATCTACAACTACCAGCCCAAACACTAGCACAATAGCATGCAAATACTATAAATAAACCCAGTCTAGGTATAAGATAAACCTAGCCTACCTGGACCCCACTGAATATCTGCCAAAGCCTGCTAAATAGGAGCCTTCCCTTTCCAAGAGGCCTCAGACTACTGTCACACTACCAAAATAATAAACTACATGTCAAAACAAGACTATTGATACCCCTATTGTATTAGGTCGGATAACGATCGAGCATCCCACGTGGGGCCTGCTTGCTGAATTGCGAAACCAAAATAGTTACAGCATCCCAAATCACCTCATGACCAATAGTCACAACAACAACAACCAAATCTGAGCCCAAAACACGGCTCCAAATAGTACCTACAACATCAATACCATCAACTATACGAAAAACATCGTAAAAATGATAAAACTTACCAACACAACGACGATTACACCTCCACAAATACTTCCCCACTAGAACCAGAGCTCGAATAACTTGATGTAGATAATTTATTTTCAGTATTCAAAGATAGTGTCAAAATATATTTTCTCCACAAGTTGCTTATCACGTTAATATATACCTATATATAGAGAATACATCCAGCAACTAGTCACATATAATGAGTAATGAAAAAGAGCGAAGGAATCTTTAATTTTACTTAGGAAAGAGGAATGAAAAGGTTTTTAAGTCATGTAAGTATACAATTAGATATGGTAACCGACTAAAGAAATGGGTGGTTCAAAATATATTTCCAACTAGTGAATAAATGTAACTAATTGAAATGAGATGCTACCACCTATCCATTTGTTGTATTATCCCTCCACATCCACGTGGAAGTGGAGGTGTCACCACCCTCTTTTACTTAACCCATTATATATACATTCGGATATTGCATAAGTTCGTTGTAAAATAAATACAACATTTTGAATATACCATAATTAATAAAAAAATATTTAGAATAAAACCTCTATAAAATAATAATATTTTAACATATCTAGATTCACTATCTCCGCTTAAAATATTAATAAGTTATAAAATCATATAAGTGTATTGTAACTAAAAGTTTTTCATAAACATCTAAAAAATTTTAGAAAGGTAGTAAAATATATCTCTACCAAATTTTGATTTAATTTAAATATTTCATAACACGCTCTGTATTAATAAAATTCTCAAATGAACTGCCCGAAAACCGAACTGTCAGTCACAGTAAGTCATAAGTAACTTGGGGCAGTTATAGGAAAGCTCTAAACGTCGAGAATGCACTTAACGAGGGAAATGACCGGGAGGGTCATTACATGTAAGCATGCTATTGGTTGGGGATTTAGTCAAGAGATCGTGTTTTGAGATTTTTATTATTATCCGTGTTAGATGTGTGGGGGCTTATATGCATATTATTATTGACTTGAGGTATTATATTTGTTGTGATGCTCGTGTGGGACCTTGACTTGATATTATGGGTCTTTATTTGTGAATTTATTTTCCTTATTGTAATTGTGATGCCTGAGCGGAGGGCTTAAATTGTTATTATAAGCCTTATTTGAGCATTATATTCCTCTATCATTATAGTGATGCCCAAGTGAGGGGCTTGAATTGATGTTATTGATGTCTTACATGATTCTTTATTCCAGTGGTGTCGTGTTGTGACTTATATCATAAATTATTGACATATTGAGTTGATTTTGAGCTCATTTATACATGTATTGAATTGATTATTATCTTCATATTGAATGGTTATAATCATTACATTCTCATTTCATCCATACATATTCATAAGATTGGTATCAAACTGAGAAACACTGGTTTTGAAAGAAAATAAGACACTTTACAAAACCCTTGATCGAGGAATGTGCCGACAAGGTGATTGAGACATGAGATTGAGATTGTGAAAGTATATGGGTTATGAACCCCACAAGGGTCCTATCCTGGGGACTAAAATTATGTGATGACTTATATCATTATCATTCCACCATCATTCTATTGAATTACATTGCATTGCATCATTTGAACTTCCATTTACGTGTTTGCTACCATGTGTTTTAGCTTTATTTATATATTCATGTGTGGTTATTCTATATAGATATTGTACTTGTAGATTTGTTAGGTGATACGGTGTGAGCTACCATTTGAAAAATTTTCTGTATGCAGGTGGAAGCATGCTCATAATATTCTTTACTTGTTTAGTTTTCTACTTTGCTCAGTCGGCATGTGATACCTACTAAGTACAAGTGGACCGTACTCACTCCTGCTTTTGTACCCTTCTTATGTAGATCCCAGTATGAGTGTGACTCGTGGTAGCTAATTTGTGCTATGAGAGACTGATTTTTGAGGTACTGGTGTGCTCCAGCGTTCAAGGCAAATTTTGGACCTCGTCCTATCTTATCTTGTCTTTATTTATATTCAGCGACAGACTCATATATTTCAGATTTTAATATTATATTAGATTCTCTTCACACTTATGACACCAGGTTTTGGGAATTTATTGTATTTCTTTTGGATATTCTAGTTTTATGATTATTATGGCCTGACTTTGTTCTAGAAGTCTCGTATTTATCTCATCTCTTTCATATTTTGATTTTTTTTCTTCTATACTGTGAATTATTTTTTGCTTACCTACCAAGGCTAGGTCGGGATAGGTGTCATTATGACCTCAACTTTTGGGTTCGTGACACCATAAGGTGGGGCAAACCTCAATCCTGAGTGTAGGCTAATCTCATGTGGTGGGACAAAACTCATCAGGAATGCTGAGTCCATAAGAGAGGGTGTATGTGACACCCAACTTAGGATAAGAATTCCCACATCGACAAAACATAATAGAGATGTTGGGTATATAAGTAAGCAGGCCTTATACCCTAGTGACACATTTTAAAGTCGTGCGGGTCTAAGGCCAAAGCGGACAATATCACTAGTGGAGTGGACCATTACAGATATTTGGTACCCGCTTTAGAGTCCTAACTAATTTTAATTCGCATTGTATAATGCTTATTAAAGGGAAAAAAATGCTCCACATGAGGAACTTTTTCATTTTCAGAGATCAACCCAAGACCTTTGGTTAGGACTTAGGATGGAAGGGTCCTATCAATGACATAGCATCAGACAGTGAAGAGTGGTCAGTTGAATATCTTTCGTCAAAAAATTATATATTTTTTATGTAGAATTGAAATTATACTAAGGGTGTGTTCAATGTGATGGAAGATGTTTTTTCAAGGAAAATATTTTCTTGAAAAAATGTTTATTAGGAAAATACGTGAGTCTCTTACTTATTTTCTTGTATTAGGTACGTAAACAAATAATATTATCATAAAAGCATTTAATCTAGACAAATACTATGAAAGATGGAGATGGAGGTCGGGGTAGGGTTATGGGGTGTTGATGGGGACAGGAGTGGGGGTGAGTTGATGAGATGTGTTGGGGTGAGGAGGATACAATCATTGTGAAATGCAACTTATAGAACTTTTTTTTTGTACTTTCAGTAGGAAAATTATTTTCTTCATTTTTAAAAAACTTGTTTTCTTAGAGAACATATTTTTCATAAATTATGACCAATTGAACATGAAAAATTGAAAAAGATATATATTTTCCTCCATACCAAGCATACTATAAGTGTACATGTATATATTAAATCGTGAACATCTGTAGAAATTTGTAACTTCGCTATTCAATCTCATCCATCTCATCATATCGATATACGCGAAAGTGCTTACATCAAGTTTGGTTAATTTAACCCCACAAGAATCGATTGACAAAACAAGTGAGTCATCTTTCTTTGTTTTGATCTTTTTAACTCCGTCACCCTACCCCCACGTTATATTATTTTTATTTTATTTTAACATAACGTGTAAAATTCCCGACAGTATAAGCTAAAATAGTACGGAAGTAAAAATAACTTGAGAATCAGTAAGCATGATTATTAAAAGGTTGACCATACAAATTAATAAGTACGAAAATAAACACACTTTTAAACTTAAGAGCACGGAATAAAAACATCGGTCACGTGGACCAACATATAGTGGGGTAATAAAGTAAGACAAAATTAACATATCCAATATATATAATCCCATGAAATGAGGTATGGGGAGGTCGACAGAGTGTACACAGACCTTACACCTACCTCAGAGATGAAGAGATTGTTTCCAATAGACTATCGGCTCATTGGAAAAAATAGAACTTATGAGACCCAAAGTATATTAATGTAAATGTGCAACCAAATTCAACAATATTAGGAAGCCATTTTGGTTGATATTCAGAATTAAAGTGTCATTATAATTACTAAATTATATACACCAAATTTATATATTAATTTAACTCTAAGAGAATAAGTTTCAAACAAGCGAGTCAACTTTATTTTTATTATATAAAAAAAATTTGAGTTGAATTACAACATAGTTTTTTGGCCGAGCTCGTTGCACGGGACTTACCTAGTGTTGTTATTTTTTTTACAGGCTATTACACTAGGGTAGGATTTATCTTGTGCGTGTTAGTATCTTGTGTTCAAAATATATATAAATTTCTTAAGATTATTAGTATCCTATGTTCAAAATAATAAACCTGAAAAATAAAACTGAAAAAAAAAAAAAAAAGCAAAGAACTTAATTAAAATATCTGAGTCCACAATTTTCTTTTGTGTACTTAAGGAATTTAATCCCCTCACTGTATCCGAGGTTTTAGATTACTTCCTCCCAACATAAAATGGATATACCAATCGATGGAATAGCAGTACCTCAAACGCCAACGACTTCATCAAACGCAAAGAACGGCAACAAATCACACATGACTCTATAGTTGTTTGTTAGAAAATATATAGAAGAAGTTCAGAAATTTTATGCAGAAAATTGAGGCTAGTCCTCTTATTTTATGGCCAATGAAAAGGTGGTATAAAGATGTGCGTATTGTGCTTTATCAGAAAAGTCACAACTTATAGGAAAAATCGTAGCCCACCAGAAAGGTCACAACCATTCAAAGTGAAAACGTGTCTATTTAAATTGTATCATTTCTTTTGGTGTCTTATTAAAGAAAAACACTTACTCATTTCTCATTCACACCTCTTAAAACCGCAACATTGTGCACCCGAACAATAGTAGCCGCGGGTTCCTTTGTCATAAAAAAATCCAAGATAGATTTTACAAATGGAATCTAGAAAAGGTAAGATGCACGCACACCTCAAGGTAGATTCCAAACGTATTTCTCATACATCTCCAACTTCTAGCATGGCAACTTATTTGATGAATAACCAAAAAAGATTTTTCATTAACTATAACAACCAAGCATTAAGATAGCGCTGGGCAACATAAAATTTCATCTTTGAAACAATGGCCAGTTCCAAAAAAAAATTTATTGTTTAATTACTATACTGAACATATTTATGGAGAATCTGATATAGGTGCGATAGTATTTATGGAGAGTTTGAATTACCATAGCTCGATTGTATATTTCCTTGACCAAGTATCATTTTTTTCACAAGAAGAAGAAAGATGGCTATTAGCATCATGCAACTAATTTTCATGTATGTCCAGGTTCAAACATAATTAGGAATTGATTAATGTTCACATTTATGTATTAAACCATGTCTAAGATACTTAGTTGTATATAAGCTTGAAATAAATTTGCTTATACTAGCCCATTTTGAGTTTTAAAATGTCAATTGGATCAACTGTATAACTCAAATGAGTTCTAAAATATAAAAAGAGAAACAATGGTAGAGGGACATAATTTTTGGACATGAAGAATATGAGGTATTCTCTGAGGTAGTGGTATAGATTGTGTAAACTTACCCTCCCCAACAGTGGCGTACGCTGGATTTTTCATAAGCAGTATCGCCTTAAAAAAGTAAGTAAGAGCACAAATTACTGCGATTGGCAATATCATATTAAAAGGTTGTGCCTTTTGTTACACTATACTTTAACCGTTGAGGATTAGAACGTGGGGTGGGATACAATGACCATATAAAATATATTTTGAAAAAAAATGTGATTCGAGGCTGAAAAGCATCTTTTTGAAGATATGATGGTACTACTGCATCACGGTAGCTTGGATAATATTTTGAAATGCTAAACTTTTTCGATATCAACTATATATTGAGAAATTTAAATAAAACTCTTCGAAAGATCAGTCTTTTTTTTTTTTTTTTTACTTATTCGTCCTTTCTTCCAAACTAGATAAATTTAGATGTTAAATTTAATTTAAAAAGTTTGAAAGATACTTTTAAAAAATATTTCTTCCGCTAAATTACAAATTAAAAGATTAATTAATCTATATAAATCCTAAGTAATTTTTAAATTCATAAAATTCAACAAATAAGAAAACAATAGATTTCTTCAAGTAATTCTAATTCAAAAGAAGAGAAACAAAAGAGTAAGAAAATCTTATAAATTTAATTGGAGAATGAATAACGGAGGTCAAGTAATTGGTTTATAGTATGTTTCGTCAAGCTTATTTTTCTCCAAAAGTGCTTATTTTAAAAAATTGAGATGTTTGACCAAGTTTATGGAAAAAAATAAGTGTTTCTAGAGAGTAGAATAAAAAATTATTGTTGCATTATCAAGTTTGGCCGAACATGCTATTAGTTTCTCATTATCAAGTTATATGAGAAGTCCACATACAAGGCTTCTAAATAAAAATCTATTGCTGCACTTTGGGATGGATCCCTCGACCGTGGAGAGAAAGAAGTGGTCGCTGACCACTGAACCAACAATTGTTATTAAATTTATACTGTATTTTAATTTTTTTTGCAAATTCTTATAAGTATATGTAATATTTTTTCCCGGCGAAGCGGTGTCGGATGACACCCCTTGGCTCAAGGTGCATCCTCCCCTGCTCCCCAAACCCCATTTTGTGGGAATTAATATAATGGGTATATTGTTGTTGTTGTTGTTGTTGTTGTTGAAGAAGAATATGAGGTATTTGCTCCCTATTAGTATTTAAGATGAAAATTTTAAAAAAAGTATTATAGAAGCGTGTGTACACTTGCTTGAAGATAGCACGTGATATCAATCGATTTTAGATTCTTTTCCTATAAAATTTTAAATCGACTGGTCCACGTATTATCTTCAAGCAAGCGTACAAAGGTGACCATTAAGATGAAGCAAGAATTTCGATCATATGTTAATAAGTATGAAAAAGAATCTCAACCGTATAAGTTGGTTTAGTACGGCATTAAAAATAATTTAAATATAAGTACATTAAGCTAATAAAGTATGGGAAAAAATGCCGACCGTATATAGTACGGAAACAAAATCAATTTAACTATGATTACGTTAATTTAATAAAGTAAGGAAGAGAATGTTGACCGTATATGATTAAATATGATTACGGAAATAAAATAATGTTGACCGTTAACATAGTATGGAAATGATATTTTAAGTATCATAATGTTAAGTTAATAGAGTGCGGAAAAGAATCTGGACCGTAAAAATTGATATACTATGTATGAAAATAATATCAATTTAAACATTAATGCGCTAATTAATTAAAAGGCTAACTGTATGAATGAAGTAATACAGAAATTAAAACAATTTAATTTTGTGGGTGTGTGGCTTAAAAGAAAATATATTATATATTAAAACTTTAAAGTCCATACATATTAGTAGTAATGTAAATGTGCAACCAATTATGCAATATTAGGAAACTATTTTTATCCACAGTCAAAAATTAAGAGTTCCACGATATCACTAGTGATAATATACGAGTCTATCATTTAAGCACCATTATTGTAAATAATTTTACACATAAAGTTATCCAAAGAATAATTATAGGTAAACCTTATTAAATATGAAATTTTTAAATCTTGAAAATAAGGCATGTTACTTGTTAAAATAGGTAAGAGTAAGTTGATGTAAAGATCATTTAAACTATCGATGTATTTATTACTTAGTTAAACACATAATCACTAACTTTAATTATCTCTAACATTTTATTGTCAGTAATTTTCTTTCTTAGATATTTTCATCGTAATTTTCTATGTTTGCATTCCTTTCATATCATATTTTGAAATTAAGTAGAGGGTCTGTCAAAACAACTTCTCTCCCTTACAAATGAAAGGTAGCGGTAAGATTTACACACACTCAACCAGTGGCGGAGCCAGAATTTTTACTAAGGGGGTTCAAAATCGAAATAAGTAAGCACACGAACTAGCCGAGGGGGTTCAACATCAACTATATATTCATAAAATATAATTTTAACAATGTATAAATAGTATAATTTTTCGTCGAAGGGGATTCGGATGAACCCCCTAGCCATAAGGTGGCTCCACCACTGCACTCAACCCTTTCAGATTCCACTTGTGAAATTATAGCGAGTAAATTATTACTGTTATATCACATAGTTTTCTTCGAAAGTAAATTTTCTTAAGGATAGAAAAAGACATCTTTCTTTCTTTCTCAATTCGTCTTTTACCCTTTTTTCATGAATTATATAAATTCAAAATTTTAGTGCTTCAAATCAAATTTTTTGTTTCCAAGACTTCTTTTTTGTCTTGTTAGAAGAAAAAGACGAAAAAGAAAACTGATCAAACAAAGATTTTTTATAATCCCAAAAAGAAACAGACAAATAGTTTTAGACCAAAGGAAAAAAGAAGAAAAACACTAAAAACGTAACGGTAGAAAATAAGAACATGAATGGTACTTCAAAGCCAAAGAAAAAAAACATGAATTGAACATCAACAGATTTTCATGAACTTCCAATTTTGGATTTTTATTTATTCATCATGATCTGTTCCAATCAATCCAATCACATTACACTTTCATGTTTTGAAAGATAAAACAGAAAGAACTACTGAAACTAAAAAAAATACCAATACAAATTAAGTTCATTTTCACTTAGTCTTGCTTGGATTTTTTTTCCTCCTCAGTAAGAACATTAGCATAACGAATTACAGCTTTTGCTCCTCCAGACATGGCATGTTTGGCCAGTTCTCCTGGCAACAACATCTTCACAGCATTATGAATCTCCATAGATGTTAACGTAGCTCGTCCCACGTGCTTCGTCAATGTTTTTGCTGTCTCTACTATCTTCTCAAACATGTCTTCCATGAAGTTGTCCATTATAGCCATTGCTTTTGCTGATATTTCCATTTCTGGATTCACTTCTTTCATAACTTTATATATATACCTCGCATATACCACTTTGGCTGCCCTCTTCTTCTTTCTCTTTTTCTTGTCTTCTTTTTCTCTCTTTCTCTTGTCTTTGTCATGTAAGATTATCAATCAAAAATTTATTAGCCGCAAAAAAAATAAAAATAAATAACGTGGTTTAGGCTTCCAAGAAGAGAAGAAGAAACACAACAAAGAAAATCAGTCATTTTTTAAATTTATTCATGATCTAGTCTAATTGATCTAACGATCAAACATGAAACATTCAATTTCTTGGACCATAAATTCATAGTAGAAAAAAAAAAGTGAAAAAATTAAGTGGTTTAGGCCTCACAGAAGGGAAAAAGAAAGACAACAATAATGAAAATCATAGTTATTTTTTATTTTTACTTACTCATGATCTAGTCTGATCGATCTAGCTAGTCACATGAGACATTCAATTTCTTAAAACATAAATTTATGGTAGAAAAAAATGTGAAAAAATTTAGTGATTTAAGCCTCAAAAAAGAGAAGAAGGAAAACAACAATGAATCATAGTCATTTTTATTTATTTACTCATGATCTAGTTTGATCGATCTATCTAATCTCACACAAGGCATTCAATTTCTTAGAACATAAACTCACAGTAGAAAAAAAAGTGAAAAGATTACCTAAATTCAAAGCTCGATTCATGGCAATCCTGTCGGACCCAGACATTTTCTTCACTTAGTTGAGTTATTTGTTTAGAGTTTAGTGTTGTGGTTCTAATTGTAGTTCACTTAAGTTTTATATATATTGAAAATATAAGGCAGGTCCTTGATAATATCGTAGGGCATAAAGAGGATGGAAGAGGGAGATAAACATAATTAATGCTCACTTCATATCATTAGTAAAACTCCAGTCTTACATAATATCCTTACAAAGGGGGCTTATATAGGTAATAATAGAGTTTTCTAGAATCACATCTATTAAGTGTTCACACACACTTGAATTTAACTATATTTTAATAATATAAAAGTCATTTAAGTAATACAAAAAATCATGCACCTAGGATAACATATTCAGTATAATTCCATAATGGAATTCCAAGTGGGTAGGATCATGTATGCAAACTTTTTCCCAATATTTATGGATAAAAGGTTGTTTGTGATAGATCTTTTGTTCAAAAGAAATAAGATTTTCTATATATTTAAAGTCAAACACTTATATCCTTGATTATGAAATCATTATTTCTACATCATCTGTATTTAATTTTCTTTTGAAATTTGTGCTTTTTGGTCATATTTTTAAGAACATTTTTAGGGCTTGTTTGATATACCGGATTGAATAAGTAGAAATATCTCATGGGATTATATTATATCACATTTCACATGGGATAATAATTCCACCATTTTAGTATAAATAGTGGGATATACTAGTGTCGGAACTAATTTATATCTCCTACCAAACATGGAATAAAGTTAAACCGAAACTTTATTTCAGAATTATTTTTTCTTATCTGGTGTACCAAACGACCCCTTATTATGTTAATATATATTGATCAGTATGAGATGTTACTACTTTTACATGAAGCATAATCCGTCCAAAATAAGTGTTACCTTTAGCAAAAATTATGTTCATTAAGAAAATAATAAATATAATGTGTAGTTTATTAGACTATTCCTATTTAATAAATGTCTCTTGAAAAATTGAACACTATTGAGAAGATGGATTATAAAGGTGCAGTATAATTGGAAAAACATATAATTTTTTTCTTGAATTCCTAAAGTGACACTTATTTTAGGATAAATTTTCTTTGCTAAGGTGACGCTTATTTTGAGACGGAAGAAATAGTGAATAAGCACTTTAAAATGTTCATATTCTAGATTTGAACGACTCAATACGTGTGGTTGATCTGTTTGTATTATTTTCGTACTATTTTAACTTAACGTGTAAAATTCTCGATAATATAAGTTAAAATAGTACTGAAGTACAAACAACTCGAGAATCAGTACGTGTGATTATTAAAAAGTTGATCGTACAAATTAAACAGTATGAAAACAAACACAATTTAAACTTAAGAGCATGGGATAAAAATATCGATCACGTAGACCAACATAAAGTAGGGTAATAAAATAAGACAGCAACAATAATAGATCTGGAAAGAATAGAGTGTACGCAGATCTTACTTCTACCTCAGAAATAGAGACGGTTTCGATAGACCCTAGGCTCAAGAAAAAAAATTAGAACTTATTAGACTCGATGTAGATTAATGTACATGTGCAACCAAATCCTACAATATTAGGAAACCATTTTGATTGATATTCAAGAATACTAAATTATATACACCAAATTTAGATGCTAATTTAAGTCTAGGAGAATTAAGTTACGAGCAAGCCAGACAACTTTGTTTCTATTAGTTAAAACTTTCATGAGTTAAATTACAACATGCTTCCTCCATCGAGCTCATCGCACAGAATTTACCATATGTAATTTACTTTTTCTGTATGGTTTACACTTGTTATTACATTAGAGCAGGATTTACTCTATGGGCATCCAAACGGTAGCTATTTCGATTCCCTTGTCATAAAAAAAAGGAAATAAAAACTCAATGTTGTCATGACCCAATTTCTCAGGTCATGATGATACCTACTATAACCCGTCAATAGGTAAGCCAACCTATAGTCCAGAATAGCTAGTAACGGACTATCAAGAGAAAAGAAGAAAGCAGCGGAAAATGAGTCCAATAAAGAGACTAATATAGAGAAGTAACCCCAAAACCATGTGAAGCCAGTACAAAAGCCACTAACAAGACAAAAGTATAAGGTAAGTATAATATATAAATATACAAAACTATCTCTAAAATACAAAATAAAGATCAGTCCAGCAAAAAAGGAAGAGCAGAAACAACTCCAGACGTCAGGAGCTTACCCCAAATCTTCGATCCATGGCAACTCCGCTCCATGCACACGTCAGCAGCGAGAACTCATACTATGATCTGTAGTGTGCAGAAGTATACAATGAGTACCAAACATGAGGTACTCAGTAGGCATCGACCGACAGAGCTCCAAAGATGATGCAAGTATAAATAGTATGCAAAGCAGGAATATATATAACAGTCTACTATCTAAGAAATGAAACATAATGACGCTAATGAAGCAATAAGGGTAAACTATCCTATTCTACCACTAATCAGGGAATACAACGAGATATAATAAGTAGCCAGTTTACATATAATAGTAGAATGAAGAAAAGGATATACAATATACAATAGTAGGATGAAGAAAAGGACACACAATATACAATAGTAGTAGGAAAGAAGGGAATGATATACAAATAGTAGTTAGAGAAGAGTGAATATACAACCACACTATACAAATAACCAACTATGAAGTTACTACCCTTAGGGAGCTAGTCTAACATCATAAGGATCATAAACATTAAGGGAGCTAACTCTAGTATAATTAGGGTCTCTAACCAAAATGTGAATAATCAGAAAGTAATCTAGCAATTATGAATTTTACCATACAAATGAGAAAAGGGATCAACAACGTACCGACAAATTTGGGTACCAATCCATAACTATCTTGCCACGAACTATATAATAATAACCAAGCAGTAATGTAACCGGCTAGCTCGGACAACCAATAACCTAACCGGACACCCATAAACCTAGAAGGCATAAGCAAACACTCAGCAAATAGTAACTATAACATGTACCCATATAGTCCCCCATAAGACCAATGGATAAAGGTGCCAAATAATTATCCTGGTCATAGGCAATGCATATGAATGAATAAATCCAGAGTAAAACAATACTACCATACCAACTGAGTGCCAAATCGTACCAAGTATATACACCTTCTTTGGCTCACCGTCTCACAAGGCAGGACTTATAAATATCACCCCTTTCGGTACATATTCCCTAGACAGAGGAATTCATAGGGACTTAGGATATCTGTATATATTGTCTGGTCCCAAACTAAAACTTCTAATAACCATCATAATAGATATATTTCGTCCAGTACTAGAGAGAGATATAAAGTATAATAAGAAGTTCCCGAACTTGAACCAAGACTAAATAAGTTTAAATCTATAAATCCATTGCCTAGGGTCAAATCTGAGGCTAAAATTGTATAATAATATAACACCCCACACTTTCGGGATAAAATTTGAACTGTTCATCATACGTGTATAGGCCTGAACCCAATGATTTCTATTTAGATATAAGTGTTTAGATCAATTATCTAGTATGTTATATGTTTTGGATATGAATTAAGGTTATAGGAAACCTTTAGCACAAAGATGAGTTGCACGTCCTACTAACGATTCAGTTTCTGTATAAGTTTCTATTAGGTTCAACTTCAAACGAGTATTTCTCCTCGAATATGAAGAGTTATGTGGCCCAATACCCACCAAATTAAAGATTTTTGAGTTTTCTTTCCAACGCCACCAACCATTTGTTAATCTGAGATCAAAACAAAAAGTTATTGGCATTTTAGTGAGACACTATCCCAGCATGTCAAGACCCAATTTCTCAGGTCATGATGGTACCTACTATAACCCACCAGTAGGTAAGTCAACCCGTAGTCCGAAACAGCTAGTAACGGACTACCAATAGAAATAGAGGAAACAACAGAATAAATATAATAACAAGGCTAATATAACCCCAAAACCTGGTGGAACCAGTATAAGAGCTTCTAATACAACAGGATTACAAATGAAATATAGGAAAAGTGTATATATACAAGCCGTCTCTGACACAAAATAGAAAACAGTCTATCAATAAGAGAGAGGGTAGGGATACTCCAAAATGTCAGGAGCTCATCCCGAATCTCTAATCCATAGTTGCTCCACACGATACACACACCAACGGCGATAACTCGTTCTATATCCTGCAGGCTGTAAAAGTATAGTATGAGTACCAAACACATGGTACTCAGTAGGCAACAACCGACTGAGCTCCAGAAATAATGCAATCATAAATAACACTTAAGGTATGAATATAAACAATGGGCAACTATCCAAGAACTAAGCATAATAATGCTAATAGAGCAATAAGAATCAACTATCCTATTCTGACAACAACCAGGGCCTAAGGTGGAATACTGTATATCACTAACCAATATACAAATAAAGAGTGGAAGAAAGATATATTGTAGTATACAATGCCAAAGAATACATATACGATATGAATAGGCAAAGAAAAGAGGGATATACGCTAACACCATTTATATATATATATACATACATACATACATATAGGAATAGCTCAAAGGTAACTACATGAAGGCGTCAACCTAACATCTCATGGTCCTTAGCCAAGTAAAGGAGCTACACTAGCATCATCAAGCCTCTACCCCAAAGGGGTGACTAATCTTGGGATAAATAATATAACTTATCGAGAGGATAAAGGAATAAGAAACGTACACAAGTACCTAACCGGACCCCCATAATCTCGGAAGGTTCACGAAAACACTCAGCAAACAACAACCATAACCTGTACCTATATAGCCCCCCATAAGATCGATAGATACAGGCGTCAAACAACTATAGTGGTGATAGGCAATGCATATGAATGGATGAATGCAACATAAATCGAAATGCCATAATCGTATTGAGGATACCGGACTCCAACCGGTTACGCAATTGTCACAACCCAAACAAATGGACCGTGCGTTCACCTACGCTATCCTAAGTAGCTAGGACAACCCTTATTAACCAACCAAGAATATGCGGAAGACTTCTATTTTTAAGAGAATACTGGATTAAATATAACAAAGTAAATTAAAAACCAATAAATAAACTTTTCAAAAATTTCTTACAACTTTCCTTCACTACCCCAAGACTTGGTCAGACATGTACAAGAGCTACCCATTATACAATAGACTGACAATAAAATAAATAACACAAAAATTCTAACATCTTCCAAGAAGGAAGTGCAGAAGTTAGTGCTGAATATCGCCATCCATCTAGTAACTGCAAACTAAACTGCATCCAATCTACACCCCAAGAAGGAATGTAGAAGAGTAGGGTCAGTACAAACACACGTACTGGTAGGCATCATCGACCGACTAGTGTTAGTCCACATAATCATAAAGTAGAATCAAAGAAAAGAAATCATGACATCTTAAATAGAGTATAATTCAACTAAGGCTGTAATATCATTATAACACATTACCTATATAATTTACAATTCTCCAACTCTATTAACGAGATTATATTCACCACTAGCATAGTCTAACCTCATTAATTCATACCATCCACCACAATCCAACACTAAACCATCACTATCACTCCTTTATTTGCATTGCCGCTTTCATTACCCACATCTATAGGATCAACCCAGTAATCATGGACAACTCACACTAAACTCTCGGGCTAACAACCAAACACTCTCTTATAATATTAAAGAATAATAACTAGCCAATCGGATAAGCCACGATTACACCAAGTATAAATAAAGTAAGTCGACCAATATATAGCAAGTAAGCACAAAGTTTCACTTTTCCAAGTACATGTCACACAATTAATCTCAAGGATACAATCAAATAGGGAATACAAATCAACTCACATCTCAGTAAAACAAACAAGAGAACCTAAGTTTCATTAGCAAACCTTAGAGATACTCTTAGAGAAGGATTAATTCAATTATTGAAACTTTGGGATAGTTTCTTTAAGATTATTCATTGGATTCATCACTTTAGATCACTTCATTATCAATTACTTTGTTATTAATATTAGCATGCCGGCTCGTGGCACCCGATCCAATCACGTCTTACAGCAATACCGGAATTTAACGTCGGCCGCATTGCTTGAGAAATCAATAAGGTAGCAATACCAAAATTTAACATCGGCCACATTGCTACTAACAGTCTTTCCCCTTTTCTGTTCTTAATAAATATTCATCATTCACTTTTCAACCTATATGAAGGTATATCACAAGCCTTCTTTACTCAAAGCATTCTTTTCAATCACATTATCATTATGAATCAAGATTTTTCATTTATCAACAATAGTCTGTACACACATGCTAAGGGACTTATTTCTGCCCAACTAGTCGTGACCTGCAGGGGACAATCTAAGTCTATGTACCATACCGACATGGTACCCGATCCTCCATAAATAAGTAATATCAACATCTATATTCGTACCGGCGTGGTACCGATCCTCCATAACCATACTATGTATATTTTATCAACTTCACACTATCTCTCTGGATACAACACGACGTACTAAATTTACAAGTATACTTATAATCATAAGGCAATTCGATCAAGTTTGATTTTTCATAATTATACATGCAAGGATCAACAATTCAAATATTATCAATTCAAGTATGTTCGAAGACCAATCAATAAGCATCCAATTTAGGAGCATACACACAATTAAATTGAGCCTAAACTCCAATTAAACCATAACCTACTCAAATACCACAACTTGGGTTCTAATATCACCACCCATAACTAGCACATTCAACCTTATTATTATTCTCTACCTCTCTTCGCATAATACAATGTACACAATGATTCAAGTCATCTATCCCTTAGGCCTCACCATTATCATGGCACAATATGCAACTTATACCTTTATAACTCAATTAGGTTCATCACTAGAACAACTAAGAAATATCACGTCCACATACTTCATTCACAACAATTCCTTTTCGGGCACGTAACACATAATATCATAAATATCACATAATCAATCAATAACATAGTTTTCGGGATTAAAGTAAAGTTCTTATGTCTTTATCCAACTCAACTCCATGTCTGCAGGCCTAGACATGCTTTCTCCCATCAATTATAAATTATGAAAATATGAAATAACACAGTCTTCTACTCATTAACCTAGCCTACCTGGATGCCAAGCTTTTTGAATCAACAAGTCATGTCAAGGATGCTCATTCCCTTTCTTCATGCTTCAGAATGATCAATCATCTAAAAATCAAGCAATCATAAGAGTAATTAATCAATTATTCTTCAAATAAATATCTTTGGGAATTCAAAACCCACTAATTCTACCCTAATTCAAGGTCTATATCATTCCCCAAGGTCAATTAATCATTAACTAGTTCTTTCAAGCTTAACCCATCTCCATTAATGGAGTTTTTTAAGCTAAAGGTCTCATTTTTATGGAATTCAAGATTTTCAACCAACAAAATACATAATCTAGTTTACCAAGTTCATGCTAGGAATCATTAATTTATAATCTAGA
The DNA here is from genome assembly GCA_031232105.1 of Capsicum rhomboideum. Taxonomy (NCBI): domain Eukaryota; kingdom Viridiplantae; phylum Streptophyta; class Magnoliopsida; order Solanales; family Solanaceae; genus Capsicum; species Capsicum rhomboideum. The sequence goes on from CP124714.1 coordinate 160,297,352, forward strand.
ATTAGTTCTAGGTGATATTAAGAACACCCATAAGTTTTTCCCAAAAATCCACCATTAAAGGTTCTAACCCAAAATTTCACCATTGAAGGATTATGGATGTTAAAGGATTAAAAGACGAAGAAGATGATGGAAAAACTTACCTCCACGAAGGACTTTAACCCTAAACTTTGGAAAATCACCTCTCTAGGATTGGAGAATGAAGTATTGGGGTTTTGAACCTGAAAAACGGCTAAATCTTATTTAAATACCACCAGAATTTTCGCTACAGCGAAATTCCCGTTTCAGCCCGGATAGTGTTCAGTAAAACGGTCATAACTTTTTATTTCGAACTCGGATTGATGAACGGTTTATTGCGTTGGAAAGAAGACTCAGCGATATTTGATTTGGTGGGTATTGGGACCCATAACTCCATATATGATAGGATATATGATCGTTTGAAGTTGACCCAAATAGAAACCCATATCGAAACTCTATTGGTTAAAAATGTTTTCAACTTAACTTTGTGCTAGGGATATTGTACGACCTTAATACATATATAAAGAACTTCCAAATTAAAGGATTGATATTAGTACTCATGAATAATTAAATTCATCGTACTTGAGTCTATCTAGACAATCGAAAGGCTAAAATCTTTGCCGAAAAGCTAGAGGTGACACAATGAACAAAAGGATGACTATTTTGGACTCAAGTTAATATTGAGGAATGGATAATTTAGTAACGACAAAATGGGTCGTTACAGCAATCTCAAACCATACCGTACCAAGTGTATACACGTCCTCCTGCTTACCTAGCTGGCAAAGGTAGGACCTACGGTGACCAAGATTCTCTGGATCGACGGCTCTCAAACGAAGGGTCCCCTAGGGGATTCAAGAAATATATATACACTGCCTGGTCCTGATCCAGGACTTTCAATAACCATCATAGTCCATCTATTTCGTCCAGTACCGAAGATATATATATATATATATATATATATATACATAATCAGTGCACGAACTCGAACCGCGACTAAATGGATGTAAATCCATAAATCCATTGCCCAAGATCATACTCGGGGCTAAATCATGTTCAAAGGGTCGGAATATCCCTCCCTCGACCGAAGTAAATAGTAGTGCTAAAATGAGTAGATAAATAATGAACCAAAATCATCCTCGGACGAAGTTCTAAAACATCATTTTTAGTTCCAAAAGCTCATAATCTAGTAAATACGGTGGTACAATTCCCATTAAAAAATAACCCTTTTTAAAGTAAAAATTGGGAATAAATCCCCTTTTTGGAAATAATAGTAAAATCAAGGTTTTGATCGGATTCGTACCACTAAATGAGCATGAATGCACTAGATAGTATGCATGCCATCACCAGTATTCAAACAATATAACCATCAGCGCCTAAGCATCTATAAATGATAATAATACCCTTGCTAAGGGTAGAATACTCACCTAGAGTCCAACTAGTCTCATAATCACGGTCTCGAGTCCAACAACATATACCCAATATAGCAAGGTCTTATAACTCGAGAAACCACAATAATCAAGGGCATAATGCCACCACAAGGATCTAATCAGGGAAAATCCTCCTGAATCACTAAGTCAAATGGTAAGTCTCAAACCAAAGGATCCTTAATCATCAATTCTGGTTAACATGCTTATATTCAAGGTAATAGGACTCTATGGACATAACAAGTATTTATACTAGGGTTCGGGTCATAGCTCTACACCAAATTCCTTACAATAGGCTAAGTCATGCTACACTAGCTGTACTCACATCCTATAATCCCTTCCTAGCATGCAATATATACTACACATAATCTCATAGAGAAAAGTAGACCTAAGCCTACCTCGAAGTCGAACCACAATTCTTGAAATGTCCACAAATTGCTTGACCTTACTCCACAACCCCAAACCAATGTCACACTATCACAATAGTAACCTACACGTTATTATGAGTAAAACGATACCCATATTTTAATATAAAACTCCAGACCCAAAATTGGGTCAATAATGGGTTCGTGGGGCCCGCTAAGAAAATCTCAAAATTGAATCCGTTATGAAGTCCATCGAATGATAAGGAATGTGTGCTCAAAAGTTGAACACAAATGGAGAGTAAATCGGGGCTCAAATCAATCCCCAAAGATTAGGATTTCAAAGACCTAATTTCTAAGAATTTACAATGAAATGGGATGGAATTCAACGGGTAAAATGATAAATAATGACCAAGGAGTGATGAGCTAACTTACCTTAGCTTCAATGGGTGAATCCCCACTCTTTTTCACTCTTCATGCTCTCAATAATGGGGGGAAAGGGTTGAGAAAATGAGAGAGAAGAAGGGGATATAACAGCCCTAAGGTGCTGCTAAATCGAACACCTAGCTGCATAAGTGGCTACCGCTAAAGCTGACTTTGACTGCTTAAGCGGTCATCGACAAAAGGGCTGAGGCCGCTTCGCTTAATCGGACAAGGGACACTTAAATAATCCTCGCTAAAATGGCTGAGGCTGTTAAAGTGGATTGGTACCACTAAAGTGTCTCCTAGACCGCTTTTGCAGTCACTCCAGATATCAGCTACCAGATTTTAGCTATGTCCAAAATTGACTCCGATCGAGGGCTCGAGATTTTGGAACCCTATGCGCGAAAATGAACTATGCTACCATATCAAATTTGATATTTTGGACTCAACGGAACCATCGAAATTTCCATCCGAGATCATTTTAATTAAATGTGAATCCCACACCTATAGTTCTATTTTTCACCAAATCTACCCAATAGCCCAAAACGTGTTCGAAAGCCTCGAAACTCGAACCAAGGGTCCCCCTAGCCTAAAATCAACGTTGATGACACTGTTAGAATTTCCATCTGAGATCGTCTTCTAGGATTTTTATTCCGAGACTAAATCCTTAACAACAAAAGCTCAAAAATAGGGAAATGAGTCTAAAACCCTAACGGACTATCCGATAACCAAACCAATAGTTCCGACAAGTCATAAATGACCTATAGCCACTATGGAAAGGCTTAAAATAATGGAATGCACAAATATCGAGAAAATGACCCAGAGGGTCATTACCCAAAAACTTTTAGAAGCAAGAGCACCTAGGGTTCAAGATTCAAGGGTCAAACCTTAAGTTTCTCAAATTTCTTCAATCAAAAGGTATGTAGAGCAAACCTTTTTACAACTTAATTTTGAATCTATGGTTTTATAAAACCTCACATAGGTATATGTATTTCAAATATTGATTTAGGGTTGTAAATTATATATATTCGAATTATGAAAGAAGCATGAAATTGTGATGAAAGATCTTTTCTTGAAATTGCTCTTAACTACTTGTTAAATAAATCTTTGAATAGGTTATTTGAACTTATCTTACTTGTCTCCATATTAAATTGTTTGATACGTTGGTTGGGTCAAATGCTATTACTATTTGAGGAATGTTTATGGTATATTAATATTTTAACATATAAGGATGGATTGACCCAAATTAAATGGTTTGTTATAATGACTTGAGGAATGGTGACTCCTAATTGTTAAATGTATTTTTACAAATGATTTGATTGAATGTCAAGAATTATGTTGTACTTGATTTTGACATGATGGGATGAGAAATTGATGAAAGATCTTATGGTTAATTGAATAATGGAATATATGACTTGCAAGTCTTGGTATGAGATACCAATAATGGTCTATGTCCTTAATGAAAATGAAATTGCTTTTAGTGATGATTGATGATATGAAAAGGATAAAATCTGGGCTTAAATAGAATTAAATGGTTAACTAAGAAGGTGTGAGTCCAAATGGCTCAGCACCCAAAACCTGGATTTTGCCGACATAAGGATGGTTTGATCTTTAATTGGATGACCTTATATTTCCTCTATGAGGATGATTGTGATGGCCATAATGATTTAATCTTGATTCATGATGCAAACATGGATTAGGGCTTAATTGGTCGAGTGTTGATCGAACCCACATAGCCCGTGGTGTTTAAACGAAAGTCGGTGATACCATCTAGTTCAAAACTAAAGAACAGAATGTCTATGTTTTCAATTTTGGAGTCATAACTGACATATTTTATTATGTTTTGATTTTACTCTCATGGATATTTTATATGAATCTTATCTTATCCATTTACTTGTTCTAAATACCAATACATTCCACGTTTTGACCATCTCCAAGTGGCTATATCATTTTATGATGTAGGTTCGGAAGCACCTTTCCATAGTTCTATGCAGCGTTAGGATCATCAGAACAAAATCAAAGTTGGTGAGCCATCCATTATTCGAAAGGCAGTTTATCTTAGAGATTTAGCATTTTTATTTTATGGTATCGCCAGGGTCTTGTCCTTTCTTAGATAGTTATTTATATTAGAGGCTTTGTAAACTAGTACAGATTGATGTTTTCTATCGTATTGTCAGAGTTTAGGATTATTGTTTTATTTAAGTTGAACTTCTTCTTTTAGGTTTATTTTCCACAGTTTAGATGACTATGCTTATGATAAGATACTATGGGATCTTCTCGGGCCTTTATTAGTCTAGAATGCTCGTTACGTCCAGGGCCTAGTCTCGAGGCATGACAAACTTGGCATCAGAGCATGGTTCAAGAGTCCTAAGGTATTTAGAAAGTTGTGTCTATTAGATTTTTTTTATGGGTGTATAGCATACCATACTTATAAAGGGGAGGCTACAAGGCATTTAGGAAATATTTTGCATTCTTTCATACTCCAGAGCATACAATAGAGTTGTCCATAAGAAACTTATCCAAATTCATGCCTGGATCTAATTTTTCTAACTATGCCTTATTTTTGAGGTGATATAAGTGTTAAATATTAGGGCCCTAACGATGTAAACATTTCAGTTAGAGTCATCAAATATGTATGAAACTATGAGAGGGCTTAAGATAAGTCCACTGGTGCATTCAAGTTCATGGATTCAAAGTGTATACACCTACCCACATTAATCGTACAATGATTCAAGGTAAGATATGTATCCTGACCCTTTCAAAAGCTTTGTTATAGATGTCACACTTAAGAGAAAAGGTAGGTCGATGAATGTTGGGGTAAGGTTACCACTCGATGAGATAGTGTTAATTAGAAATTTATAAGCTTTGAGCAGTAAGATGATCCCAGAGCTAGCGATATAGAGTCATAAGCTTAGAAGACTGAGAGTGAAGGTAGTGATTAATCGATAAAGGTAGCTAAGTCTCGTACCCATTAAGTTAGTGATGGAGGTGGTACGTCTTTATGGTGTTGGTTAAGGTGTAGCAACATTAGTAGATTTTATGGTGGTTAGTAGATAAAGAATGATTAGCTAAATGATTTAGAATATCTATGTGAACTAGGAAAGGACTTGTGATGTCCTATTATTGTGGCAGCAAGGATCAATTATAGGTTGTGAATGGAAACCTAGAATTGTTAGGAATTTATAAATTTATGCCTCAATTTGTGGTTCTTAGAGGGAGAAACTCCTTGATGCTTGTATAACTATGAAGGTGGTTGAAATGAATGTATGGGTGAGTAGATTGTTGATGTGAAAAACAAAAATATGTTAATGGACTATAATTAGATGGGTTTTAGGACTAAGTTTGACTTTTCTTGTCATGATGTTTTAGTAGACCCAGTGCTTCTTGATTTTACTTAGCAGTTATAAGTCAGCCTAGTATGTAAGAAGACGTGTAGTAGTAATTTTGTAAAGAAGAATGTGCTTGTTAGCCGAAGTTAAGTGGAATAGGAAATTAAGATTCATTAATTTGTAAAAATATTGTTGGGCTAGTATAATATGTAAGATGTTTCATTGGCAGCCCATAATTAGTACTTGGCACTAAGTTTGAACTTTATGTGTTGACTGTAGTGAAAAGAATGGTAGCTCGAAGATAGTGATACAAGCTTTGTGAAAATGGGGTTAATAGGCTTGGTATGATGTGTGCAAGAGTCTAGGTTGATAACTTATGGAAAGTTTGAATGCATAATTATGATGTATACATGAGAACTAGTGTTGAAAGCGTTGAATTGTGGCTAAGTCATTAGATAAACAAGAGCCTTAACTTTATAACAATAATGTACCCAGGTGGTATGTTGTTAGATAAGGTTTTAAGTTTATAAGTATTATTTTCTCCTAGTAAGTGTTCTTGAGTTATTTCATATGAAAAGGCTAGGTAAATATAGTATGGTGTTTTGTAAAGCAGAATTGAGAGGAATATTTTAGATGGATGAGGTTAAACCTCATAATATAGTTTTAAATTCCTTTGAGCTAGATGGATATGAGATTAGAGGTGTGATGTTAATAGACTATGAAGAGGACGTCAGATTGTTAAGTCTTAGAGGGAATGGATATGTACGCTAATGAAAAATGTAAGTTATATGATGATGACGTTGGGGGATAGAGGAAGTTTAGAGTAGTACTTTTGGAAGGAATGTTATAGTAAGAAGTTAATATTTTTCCTATAATAGTTTATTAGGGCGAGATTACGATTCATGTGTATAGTGATACCCATCTTGCTGAGTGTTGTGCATATAACTCTATTTAGAGAATAGGTCCACAGACCTAGGATAGCGGTCTTTGAGCTAAGAGGGAGATGATGAGGTGTTGAACCAGGGAAAGTGTTGATATTTCTAGTGATGATTCGTTTCAGAAAAGAGTTATGTTGCGTGCCATAGAAACCCATTCTTCTTCTATCATATTCCTTGTACTTTTGCAACACCCCAAAAATCTGAGCTAAGATTAGAACCTTGCTTCAAGTACATTTGAATTTAAACTTCATGTTTCAGCTGCATTAGACCTGATATAGACAGGTATTAAGGCCTCAAGTGACTCCTAGCTCATAGCCAAGTTGAAATATTCCCGGTTGGTGGTTTTCTTGTGAAGAATCTTTCCATAGTCCACTTCAAACAATTATAACTCCTATTTTCTGGGGTATTTTTGATCTTAAGAAGAACCAAATGATATATATTTGAATTACATTTCCAACGCATCCAGATTCACCCTAATATGATGTCGGAGCTAAGAGTTATGGTCATTTTAGTGAAGCACTATCCAGCAGTAAGAACACACGATCGTAGGTACGATCGTGGTTACATTGTACGATCATACAATGCTCCCGTATGATCAAAACAGCACCAAAAACCTTAAGTTTGACATGTATACCTTCCAACCACAAAAGGGAAGCACGACCGTGCTTTGAAACCACGATTAAAGGCTTGATCGTGACTTCGAAGCTTGATCCGGCTTGAACTTCAAAGCTACGAACCAAGGCACGATCATGAGTGTGTTCCACGATTGTACCATGGCTCATCTGATCATGTTCAGAGAACCCAAAAGTACATACCATACCACGATCACAACCCACCATCATAGGTAGGACCCACGATCGTGGGAAGGTCTCATGGGTTCCATCCTTCAGCTTTTTAGTTATGAATTTAAAAAGGCACAACAGTCTTTTTCCACTCTTTTAACATCTAAAATACATCGTTTAAGTCATCCCAAAACTGATTGTTAAGCCTAAAATTTTCCTTAATACCTCATTACTCATAAGATAAACGACACTTAGCATTCACAAGAGAAAAGAAGCGATTTCTCTCTTCTTCAGGCAACTAGGGTTCATCTTCTTCAAGCTTCCAATTCCAAAGATTTCTCCAAGGTTTTCATCTCCAGTTATTTGGGATTTCATCAATGGGTTCCTTTCACCCATTGAGTCCCAAAGTTAACTCAAATTCCTCAAGTTTAATTCACCTTTCAAGCCTAGGGTTTCCATGAAAAGTGTGAATTCCTTTAGTTTTCAGTTTCTTGCTTTGACTTAACCATGAATATATGTTATACCTTTAATTTGAGCACCTTTAAATACTCATGATTATGAACTCTTATTATATTGAAGAATTCTTGATTTTTGGGCTTGAGTAATGGAATTCCATATTGTGGCCAGCTTATAGAATTGCCATTTGTAGTTGCATTCTTCAGAGATGGAGGGTTTTGAACACCCAATGACCTAGGATATCATGAATTTTTGTCCGAGTACTCAATTATTCAGTTTTCATGATTTAGAATGCTTTCAGATAAAGCACTTATCTTTCGGTTTGAGAAAATCATTATTGTTGTGAATTTCAATATATCAGTTTACCTTCCGTTAGGAGTAGTACTTAGCACCGGGAGGACATGGGTTTATATAACCCAAGTCCTAGAACTATGTTTCCACCGTAGTTTAATATTATAGTCCTTTTGGACATCAGTTAGTGGATCCACATCATCTAGTTTTCATACCCTTGGCAAGGTATTGAACACCCATTCAACTGGAGTTACCAGTTGGGACCTATTTAGCTCAGATGGGGTATGTCAGTAAATAGTAGCTCCCACATTTTAGTCTCATACCTCACTTGACCATGTATTTAGTATTTCAGCTTATCTATTAGTACATGTTTATTTCTTGGTCTTGCATTAGTTTATTCATGCCACATGCATTATGTTCAGCCTACTTCAGTTATTTTTCTATCCCATATACTCAGTACATTCAAAGTACAAATTGCATACTTTTCTTTGCACAATATTGTCTTATAATATAGGTTTCGATGTTCAACATCCGGATCGCGCCTAGTAGGATCTCCTATCACATCAACTGCAGTACTTTGGTGAGTCCTCATCATTCGAGGACTAGTTATCAGTATTTCATTTTATGCTATTTTAGTTTCATACAGTTGGAGTTAGTTGGGGGCTTGTCCCAACAACTCATATGATTTAGAGACTTTCTAATAGACAGTTAGATTTTCAGCATATTATTTATGTCAGACAGTCAGTTAGATTATGTTTTCAGATGTATGAGTTTCATTCAGATATTTTCATTTGGGCGTATTGTCAAACTTATTATCCAGATTATTAACTTCTGTATAAGTGATTTCCAGATTATTTCAGTATTTATAGTGTCATACAGTCCATGGGCTAGCTTGGGGTCACTTGTGGCTCTAAGCACGGTGTTACGACTAGGGGGTATTCTCGGATCGTGATAACTTTAGCCAAGGGAATGCTCTCCCCATGTCTTATATATTCATGCCAGTGCCTAAGTTCTACACTTTCTATGTATGTCCATGCTCTATCCCTTGAACTGGAAGCAGTAGTGTCTCTCAGTGATCTAATTTTTCTCTAAGATTCTAGGGACCCAATTTCTATGTTACGATGCTCATGATCTTTGAATCCATGTCTCATGTAATGCCTAGTTCCAAGAAAGTATACTTTGTATATATTACTGACTCATACTATGTCATGTCTAAGCCCAAACTGACATTCTCTATGCAAACTCATGACCATTCTCAATTCCCAGAATGAGAGGCAATAGCTTCAAGTAGCGGTCTTAGTCATATTCCTTGAATTTATGAATTCCAGCCTTATGTTATAGAACTCTAGATATATGCACTCATGTTTCTCAGTATGTCTAGTTCTAAGAACTCATGTTATGTTAGGATTGCGTTTATTTTAGGACGACCCTCTATTCATGATCTATTTGTTTGATATATGAAGTACTTCATGCCAATTGTACCATATCTTACGTCACAGGTCCCATCTTGAGTGGTGCGACAAATTAGAGTCGTAATTGGGAAATATCAATCCTATTCCTGATACTCGTACTCTAGTCCCTCAGTGACCTTTATTATGTTAGGATGATAGTGGTGATAGTAGCATAGTAATTTTTTAAGATAAAAGAGTAGATGTTCTTTGTTGTGAAAATTATGATGTGACAGCCCGAGATACGGTGATAGGTGAAAGGGTAGTAGGAGATGAACTTTTGTTATGTGAAATAGTTAGATAGAGGATATAAAGTGGAAATCTTTGTGAAAGTGATTAAGGATGCAGGTTTTAGGTTTGGAAGTCCATAAATGGGGTGTAGTAATGACAGGCTTGAATGTTGTGATTTGTAGGTGTGCAAGCCATTATTTTATGTGGCTAGTACACCTTGATTAGATCTTGAGGTTGGTTAATTATAAAGGATAAGATGGAGTAGTATTCTTGGGGTCAAAAAGTTTTGAGAGGGATATAGACTGTAAAAGAAATTTTCATAACATAGACCAGTACGATTGCATTATATGTAGGACCTTGTGCCTCCCAGTTAGGCTTGAAAATGGAAACAATATGAAGTTAGACTCAGGCTTTGGTAATTATGTGTTGGAGCAGCTATTATAAAATGGAATTGATAAAGTGTGGTATTCAGAGGAGAAGCATAGTCGAGAAGGGTCGCTAAGCTTAGGGGCTTTTAGTTATGTCATTTGAGGTGGAAATACTCTAATCCCTATATGAAGTACGTCTATATTTCTTGTGATGTATCCATCTTAATTCATGGTTATGATTCCATGGAATTCATGCCTTACGCCACTATGACCTAGTTTTGTTGAACTCATGTCCTAGAGCATGTCTATATTAAGTATCCGGTATCTCATGATTCATGCTCACCCAATTGCTCAGTGTTGTCACAAAGCTCTTCTTGATGTATGTGAGATAGAAGTAAAGTCTTGGTGTAATGTTTCAGCCCTTATGTCCATACATATACAGATTCAAAAAGTCCCTAGCCATCATTTGAGGATGAATGATCCCAAGGGGGAGATATTATAACATCCCACACTTTCGGACTATAATTTTAATCGTTCCTCATACGTGTATAGGCCTGAACCCAATGATTTCTATTTAGATATAAGTGTTTAGATCAATTCTCTAGTGTGTTAGCATTTTGGATGTGAATTAAGGTCATAGGACTCGGCACAAAGACGAGTTGCACGTCCTACTAACGATTAAGTTTTCGTATAAGTTTCTATTAGGGTCAACTTCAAACAAGAATTTCTCCTAGAATATGAAGAGTTATTTGGCCCTATACCCACCAAATTAAGTTTTTTTAGGCTTATTTTCAACGGGACCGACTGTTTGTCAATCCAAGTTCGGAGTAAAAAGTTATTAGTGTTTTAGTGAGACACTATCCCAGCTACGCATTGGGCAGTGCAGAGCAGAGCTCAAGCCAAGAGACAACTGGGTAACCTCCCTGTTGGGCTGCGAGGCGCGAACACACTTCCCTAACGTAAAAATCCATTTTTCTCTTATTAAATTAGGGGCAAACTAGTCCTTTTACGCCACATAACTTCCCTAACCTATTTTATAACCCTAAAATCGTCCTAAACTAGAAGAAATCTCCCAAATACCTCATTGAACCTCTCCCCAAAATCTCTTAGAAGCAAGGGCACCTAGGGTTCAAGATTCAAGGATCAAACCTCAAAGTTTCTCAAATTTCTTCAATCAAAAGGTATGTAGAGGAAACCCTTTACAACTTAATTTCGAATCTTTGGTTTTATAAACCCTTACATATGTATATGTATTTCAAATATGATTTAGAATTGTAAATTATATATATTAGAATTATGAAAGAAGCATGAAAATGTGTTGAAAGATCTTTTCTTGAAATTGCTCTTAACTACTTGTTAAATAAATCTTTGAATAGGTCATTTGAAATTACCTTACTTGTCTCCATATTAAATTGTTTGATACATTGGTTGGGTCAAATGCTATTACTATTTAAGGAATGTTTACGATATATTAACGTTTTAACAAAATAAGGATGGATTGACCCAAATTAAATGGTTTGTTATATTGATTTGAGGAATGGTGACTCCTAATTGTAAAATGCTTTTTCTCTAAACAATTTGATTAAATATCAAGAATTATCTTACACTTGATTTTGACGTAATGGGTATGAGAAATTGATGACAGGCCTTATGGTTAATTGAATAATGGAATAGATGACTTGCAAGTCTTAGTGTGATGATACCAACAATGGTCTATGCCTTTAATGGAAATGGAATTGTTCTTAATAATGCTTGATAATGTGAAATGGCTAAAATCTGGGCTTAAAGAGAATTATATGGTTATTCGAGAAGGTGTGAGTACAAATGGCTCAACACCCGAAATCTGTGTTTAGCCGACATAGGGATGGTTTGATCCTCAATTGGACGACCTGATATTTCCTCTATAAGGATGCTTGTGCTGGCCATAATGATTTAATCTCAATTCATGCTGCAAACATGGATTGGGGCTTAGTCGGTTGAGCTTTGATCAGACCCACATAGCCCATGGTGTTTAAATGGAAATTGGTGATACCATCTAGTTCAGAACTAAAGAATATAATGTCTATTTTTTCAACTTTGGAGTCATAACTGACATATTTTATTATGTTTTGATTTTACTCTCATGGATAATTTATATGAAGCTTATCTTATCCATTTACTTGTTCTTCATATCAATACATTTCACGTATTTACCGTCTCCGGGCAGCTACATCATTTCATGATGTATGTTCAGAGGCACTTTTCCATGGTTTTGTGCAGCGTTAAGATCATCAGAACAACATCAGAGTTACTGAGCCCTCCATTCTTCAGAAGGCGGTTTATCTTAGAGATTTAGCATTTTTATTTTATGGTATCGTAAGGGCATTGTCCTGGCTTAGACAGTTCTTTATGTTAGAGGCTTCGTAGACTAGTACAAATTGATTTTTTTCCATCATATTTAAGAGTTTGGGACTATTGTTTTATTTAAGTTGAACTTCTTATTTTGGGTCTACTTTCTGCACTTTAGATGATTATTCTTATGATAATATACTATGGGTTTACTTGGGCCTTCATCTGGGATGCTCGTTAGCTCCAGGGCCGAGTCTCAGGCATGAAAAATAATGTAGAAAGGGTCAGGATCTCCTTCAACCGACATGAATAAGTGGTGATAACTTAATGGATCAAGACTGGACCAAAATCTGCCTCGGTCTAAGAATTCAAAATAGTATGTTCAGTTTAGAAACTCTTAAGTCCTTAATAAAAGTGGTACGAATTCCATTTTTAAAAGAATCATATTTAAAGTTAAAACGTAGGAGTAAATCCTTTTTTTGGAAAATACAAGTAAAATTAAGGTTTTAGTTAGAATCGTACCACTCTAAGCATAAATGCGCCTAAAAGTATGCATGCCATCACCAGTATCCAAGTAATACAACCGTAAGCGTCTAAGTGTCTATAAACTAGAACCACATTTTGTCAAAGGATAGACTACTAACCTGGTGGCCAACTGGTATCACAGCAATGGCCTTGGGCCCATCAATATATAAATTAATAGGATATCAGTACTATAATTTGGGAAACTAAGGTACACAAAGGCAATAGCTACTAGAAGGATCTAAACAGGGAATATCGCCCAATTCACTAACTAATACGGTAAATCTTATACTAAAGGATCCTTTATACCAATCTATGGTTAAAAAAGTCTATAATCCAGTATAATAGAGTCCTAGCACCATAACGGGAACTCTAGACTAAAGTTCGAGTTATAGCTCTAATCTAAATCCCCTAAATAGGTCAATTCACGATACAACTAGGCATAAACCTATCCTATAACCCCTACCTAGCATGCAGTCTATACAGTACAAAATCTTGTAGAGAAGAGTAGACCATAGCCTACCTCATTACCGAACCGTAGTCTCGAACAGTCCACAAACTTCTCATCTCCACTCCACCATCTCTGAATGACATCGCACTATCAAAATCTTAATCTACACGTTAATACAAGCAAAACGATACCCATATTACAATATAAAAGTTCAGGCCCAACATTAGGTCAAAAAATAGGCCCGTGGGGCCTGCAAAGAAACTCCAAAATTGAATTCATCACGAGGTCCCTCGAAGGACAAGGAATGCACGCTCAAAATTTGAACACAACTGGAGCACAAATCAGGGTCCAAATCAGACCCAAAAGCTCAAAGAAACTAAACATAAAACCAAGAATTATACGAATTTTGGGACGGAATAACACAAAAATAATAAGGAAAAATGACCAAGGAACGATAGGCTAACGTACCTACGCTCAATAGGATGAAATCCCACTAATTTCCAAGCTCCAAGGACCTTTAATGGTGGAAAGAGTGTTGAAAATGAATGAAAATCGAGGAAGATGGAGTTATATATTGCTAGGGGGTTACTCAATGCGAACGCGAGGCCCCTTGGTCGCAACGAGAGACAATGAAAATGCCCTTCGCGAATATGGGCGAAGGGTCATGAACGCGAAAGCTTAACAAAATAGACCGTAGCAAATGCGACGACAAGGATCAAGAACACGATGAAGAGAAGGAATGTTGGCTTAACCCTACATCACAAACGCAAGAGAGGGCTCACGAACACGAAGTTCAATGACTTGACCCTTTGCGAACGCAACCTGCTCCTCGCGAACACGAAGGGTAAGCTGACCCTACACCAGATGCTGGAAACCAGCAAAATCATAAGTCCCAATGGACTCTGACCGGGGGATCAAGATTCGTTCGAAACCCCGTACATGCAAATAAACTATGCTACCATGCCAAATTTGATGTTTTGGACTCAACGAAACCATCAAAATTTCAATCCAGGATTGTTCGATAAAAAGTGGGCCCCACACCCACTATTCTATTTTTCATCAAATCCACCCAATAGCCCAAAACGAGTTCGAAAGCCTTGGGACCCGGACCAAGGGTCCCCCTAGCCTAAAATTAATGTTTTGAAGCTAACATCGCTATTGGAAATCTCATCAAAAGTCATTTACTAGAAATTTTGGTCCAAGACCAATTTCTCAACTTCAAAAGCTCTAAATAGGGAAATATCCTTAAAACCCAAACAAACTGCCCAAAAACCAAACCGACGATCTCGGCAAGTCATAAATGACTTGTAGCAGCTATGGAAAGGCACAAAACGCCAAAAAAAAGCGAAAATAGAGAAAATGTTATTACAATATCCACTACTAAAAGGAATTTCGTCCTCAAAAGACAATAGATAGAATGAGCCCAAAGCTCGAAAGGATGAGGTACTGCGCCTGAATATACTGCAAGGCTCCGCAGACAACCTCTACAGTTCAAATAATGCTTCTAAGAGATTTCACTAAAGGTATCCCTTTTTCCAACCATATCCTTACTTCACCTTCCAACATCCAAAAACTCATCTTCAAAATCCAACTAGCCTATAACTGAATCGAGAATGACCGAAGTACGCAAGCCCAAACCACAAACATCACACCTATACAAGCACAACTAAGCAAAAATTCAACCTACCTAAAGACAATCCAAAGCATGAACCATATTGCCAACTCCAAATTCTAAATCTAATATTCCCTTGTCTTTCCAAACCTGCTATCTACTCCGAGCTACACAAAATCTCTCCAACTTCATCCAAGTCCTACCCACATAATCACACCACATTAACCTCGAAAGACAAGCTGACCAACCAAAAATCCACACGGAATAGCATATGAACAAAGCTCCATGAGGTTCTACCTGGATACACAAATGGTGGTGACCAATATCTGCGATCTCTACCCAAGCTACTAACTAGTCCGGATGACCCTCGAGACCAATAGTCATGAGTCTGAAATGCAATCTCTCTAAATTGAATGATCTACTCTAGATTACCCCACCGACTGTGGGTGAAACCATGATAGGCCCAACTCGAGTATACTTCTTTCACTGAGTAGACAATCAAAATTCTGATGAAAATTGAGAACCAAGGTCAAAAGCAGTAGAAACCAATACCATGAGCCAATGAACCATTCTTCGGGCATCTATCTAACACAACATTCCCAAACTAAAGAAAACTGAGCTAGTAGGTAATATGTAGGCCTAGTCAGCCTATCAATGAATGCTCAACTGAATCAAAACCTCAAAATAGGGTTGTAACTAAGTTATGCAATTCATAACTACAATCTTATCATTTGAGCTGAACCACTGGGCCTCAACTACCTAAATAGATCCTGCTGACGAGTAAGCATCCACACACCAAAAACTACCACAACTCTGAAGCCATCATCCAAAAGAGTCAAAATCAAAACTGGAGCTAATAAATCTTTACTAGGGTCAAATACCCAAATTAATCTCACTATCAAAAATCAAACATACACCTCAAACCAATCTCACCTTCAGAAACTAAGCATATATCCAACGGTCCCCACAAAGGCTAAAATTGAAATGTTGTAGAAGAACATAATCACGCAGAGGAAAACCACAGACTAAGGATACGAGCAATCAAATCCATATCCAATAAGGGGGAATAACACATCAAGGCATATATATCCAAGAACTCACCAGGGGTACAAAGAGTGCTAATGGTAGTCAACTCTCAAGTAACTCAGAAAATATGATCTTAGCTTACATCTGGTCAAACTAATACTAAATCTATAGCAACGAGTACTCATCCACCAAAAAGTCACTTGCTTTGGTCACTGACAACTGATGCACAAGAACACACCACTAAGTAGAAGCATTCCACGAAGTCCTACTAGGCCGAACAAATCCCAAAATGAGAAATTTTTGAATTCACCTATTAAAACCTCCCTCAACTCAACTTAAGCATGAAAGACATCACAGAAGGAATGAAGTACCCAATAAATCACCAATACCAAGATCAAGACTACTACCAAGTGATGAACCAGGCAAATCGAAAGAACAAACCTCAAACTTATTAACATTAGGGATATGCCATAGAAAAGGATCGCCAATGCTAAAATTACAACAAAACATGAAAGGTCAAACCTTCCTTCCTACAACCCTCTCAACAACTAATCTAACCTCACTAACAAAAAGGAAAACCAACCAACTAAGGTAGTCTTCTAAGCCAAACGGACAAGGATCGCAAGAAAGAGATACTAACTAAATAACGCTAGTCTAGCCGTCTATCAAGTAAAGAATCAATCAATGTCAAAATAATAACTAATATAACAACAGTATAAGGTATAGGTGGCACAAATAAAAATTAGCCAATACCACTCTAAGATCACATCAAGGCCAATATGTCAAAGAAAATGGGATTTACCCAAGCGCTACACCCTAAGTCAAACATAATACCGATCCACTCGATCCACTACTGAAAGAAAATATCTACGGGGGTAGTCATATATGCATAAATCTTCACAAAAACATACAACAATCAACATAGTAATATCAAGGCATATAAACACTGATGGGTATGACAACCCCAACTTAATTCAAATAGAAACCAAAAGACAGTAAATCAAAATTGCACCTATAACAATGGAATCAGAATTTATGGTCCCTGATCTAACCAAAGAAGTATGAATCTAAATGCATCCAAACCTGGACTGAACATCTAAACGACCAAATGAAACACCAAGTGCACTACATCTAACTAAAGGTGTCGCATCTCTAAGAGGCTGATCTGGCTGCACTGATTGTTCAATGATCCCATGTTGGGGACACTTTTTAGACCAATGAAGAGTATCTCTACAGTCACAACCAACCCCTGAAGCTCTAACCTGGCAAGAAATATAAGTTGACCCCAACTGGCTGATCGACTCACACCTGGGGCACTTCCTAGACCAATGACCAATCTCACCACAATCAAAACATGCCCCTGGAACTCTCTGATTCATTAAACATACTGACTTAGAGCGGCCACCATGGCCTGAGGACCTAGACCAAATACCCCATAACGTCTGACTAGAACTCCATCCACTATGACTACCATGACCTATCTAAGAGACACCTATACTCTGAGGTGCTACCTGTACGGACCTGATAGGCTGTAAATGATGCTGACCTCTGCTGGGAGGATCCCTACCTCCAGATGGAATATTACTAACATTGTACTACTGATATCGCCTCTTACTGCTACCTCCTTATGTCTCAAGACATGCCCTCTATTTAGTCCTCACATGGTTAACAACCTGAAGGAAAGTAAATCCAGCTGCAATCAAATGCTCTGAAACCAAGTGGAGGGGTCAAGTCAATCCTTTAATAATGTTATGTACTATCTCATGCTCTATAGGAATTAGCATAGGAGTATGTCTGGCCCACTCGAGAAACCCAATCTCATACTTTAAAACTAATAAAGAGCTTTACTGAACACCAACAAACCCAACTCGAGCCTGAGAACCATTCGATGTACCAAGCACCACCACTAACTGTGAAGTGTCCATGAAAAGACTCGAAATCCTTAACACAATATCCTAAAAAGCTGAAGTGGTCACAAACTCTACCAGAACCTGGAATGGCCCCAGACCCTCTGACTAACACTGAAGATCCTTGATACTACTCTCTAACTCCCTAGCCCAACTCTGAGATGAAATTCTTGTAACACAAGCATAAGTCATATTCACATCTACCGATAACCTCGTGCTATCCATCTGGGAAAGAGTGGAGTCAAAGAAAGTACTTAGAGGTTCATAGAAGTACAGACACACAACAAGGAATCACGGAATAGAATTTCCTAAGAATGATCTATAGCCTCCCGAAGATAGGATACAGATATCTCTGTACCAATTCGCAGTACTCTACTACTTATCTCTTATACCAACAACATTTGTGAACCTAGGCTCTGATACCAATTTTTCACAACCTAATTTCTCAGGTCATAATGACACCTACTGTAACCTTCCAATAGGTAAGCCAACCCATAGTCCGAAATAGCTAGTAACGGACTATCAAGAGAAAAGAAAAAACAGCCAAAATAAGTCCAATAAAGAGAATAATATGGAGAAGTAACCCCAAAATCAGGTGAAGTTAGTATAAGAGATACTAACAAGATAAGAGTACGAGGTAACAATAACGTATAAATATACAAAACTGTCTCTAAAATATAAAATAAAGATCAGTCCAACAAAAGAGGGAGAGCAGGAATAACTTTAGACGTCAGGAGCTCACCCCAAGTCGCTGATCTATGGCAACTCCGCATGATTCATACGTTAGCATTGAGAACTCATACTATGATTTATAGTGTGCAGAAGTGTAGTATGAGTACCAAACATGAGGTACTCAGTAGACAGCGATCGACTGAGCTCCAAAGATAATGCAAGTATAAATAGTGTGCAAAGCAGGAATATATATAACAGTCGACTATCTAAGAAATGAAACATAATGATGCTAACAAAGCAATAAGAGTAAACTATCCTATTGTACCAGTAATCAGGGACTAAAGCGCGATATCATAAGTAGCCAGTCTATATACAATAGTACAATGAAGATAAGGATATACAATATACAATAGTAGGATGAAGAAAAAGATATACAATATTCAATAGTAGTAGGAAAGAAGGAAATGATATACAAATAGTAGTTAGAGAAGAGTGGACATACAACCGCGCTATTCAGATAAACAAACATAAAGGTACTACCCTGAGGGAGCTAGTCTAACATCATAAGGATCATAAACAATAAGGAAGCGAACTGTAGCATAATTAGGGTCTCTAATCAAAATATGAATAATCATAAAGTAATCTGGCAACGATAAATCTTACCATACTAATAAGAAAAGAGATCAAAAATATACCAACAACCAAGGGTACTGATCCATAACCATCCTGCCATGAACTATATAATAATAACCAAACAGTAAAGTAACCGGCTAGCCTGAACAACCAATAACCTAACTGGGCCCCCATAAGCCCGAAAGCCACAAGCAAACACTTAGTAAAAAGTATCCATAACTTGTACCCATACAAAACCTCATAAAACCAATGGATCCAGGTGCCAAACAATTATACTAGTGATAGGCAATGCATATGAATGAATGAATGAATGCAGAGTAAACCATACTACCATGCCAACTGAGTGCCAACTGTTCCAAGTATATACACCTCTTTTGGCTCACCGATTTGCAAGGTAGGACCTATGAATATCACCTCTTTTGGTATGTATTTCCCAGATAGAGGAATCCATAAGGCACTCGATATATCTGTATATACTACTTGGTCCTGAACCAGGACTTCCAATAACCATCATAACAGATCTACTCCATGTAGTACTAGAGAGAGATATAAATTATAATAAGAAGTGACTAGACGTGAATCGGACTAAATAAGTATAAATCTATAAATCCATGCCTGGGGTTGAATTTGGGGATAAAATGATATAATAATCTCCCTCAAACGACATGAATAAGTGGTAATAAATGAGTGGATAAAGACTGGACCAATTTTCCTCGATCTAAGAATTCAAAATAGTATGTTCAATTTAGAAACCCATAAGTTCTTGATAAAGATGGTACGACTTTCATTTTTAAATGAATCAGATTTAAAGTTAAAAAGAAGAACTAAGTCCATTTTTTGAAAATAGAAGTAAAATAAAGTTTTTAGTTAGAATCGTACCACTCTAAGCATAAATGCACATAAAAGTATGCATGTCATCACCAGTATCCAAGCTATACAACCGTAAGCGTCTAAGCATCTATAAACTAGAATCATGTTTTGTCAAAGGATAGAGTACTAACCTGTTGCCCAATTAGTATTATAACCAGGGTTTCGGGCCTAATAATATATAAATTAATAGGATATCAGTACTATAATTAGGGAAACTATGGTAAACAAGGGTATATAGCTACTAGAAGGATCTAATCGGGGGATATCACCCAATTCACTAAGTAATATAGTAAATCTTATACTAAAGGATCCTAAATGTCAATATATGGTTAAACAAGTCTATAATCTAATGTAATAGAGTCCTACCACCATAATGAGAATTCTAGACTAAGGTTAGGGTTATATTTCTAATCTAACTCCCTTAAATAGGTCAACTCATGATACAACTAGGTATAAACCTATCTTATAACCCCTACCTAGCATGTAGTCTATACAGTACACAATATTGTAGAGAAGAGTAGACCATAGTTTTAACAACTCTTTCCATCGTTACGTAAAAGTCTCTGATTTAAAATTCCATGCTAAAAATTTTCCTGGATTTGAAGTTATAAGTTTCAGGCTAGGCTAGTTTCGGACGAAATCTGAGCAAGGGGTGGTCTAGGGAAATCCAAGAATAAATTAGGCAAGTGTGGTAGTGTTTAACTTTATTTCTAGTTATCTAAGTTAATAATGAACCTGAAGAAATTTACATAATTGAATTTGGGTAAGTAGAACTCCCAGAATTGACCTTAGCATAAAGGACATTGTTTGGGATGTGTTGGATTTAAGGTGTGTTGTGAAAAAGGAAATTTTGGGGGGAAACTAGACTTTCTGTCCCATCGACATTGCTATAGGGACGTGCATATCGCTATAGCTACATGTCCAAAAGATGAGAAAATCCCGCTATAGCGATAGTCAACACGGTCAACAACTGTTATAGCGTTGCTATAGTGACACACACAAATTGCAGATTTATTTTAAAAATCCCCCAAAATGGTTTATTTTTCTAAAACACATTTTGGGGTGAGGGAGAGGCAATTTTGGGCAAAAATCATCAGATAATCATCATTTGGCTTAGTTAAGATAAGGATTTCATACCTGTTAACTAGTAATTGATAATCTAGCCTTAGAATTGCTAATTTACAAAGTTTGGGGAGGGTATAGGGCTGATTTTAGTTGTTTTTCTGGTGCAACGGATTAATGTAAGTATAAATGGGTTTTGGTTAATGATATTTAATTTACCCTTGCATGCTACTAATTTACTAATTAATTCATGGAATTGGTAGTTTTAGGTGAATTACCATAGAAAAGCCCTAGAACAGGGACGGAATGATCATGAACTTGACCTTAGGGGTTGGGTGTGAGTTATAATTCCCAATGTAGTAGGTCATTTCATTAATTATGCATTTGTATGTATTTTCTAGATCGAGATCAAGCAGAAATTGCATGGAAAGGCAAGGCTCAGGCTTAGTTGAGTTTTGCAAGCTTGGATTGAGGTATGTGATGGTATTGTAGTTTAATCCAATTTGTATTATATGTTCATGTTAACTACTTCGTAGTGTGGCTTGTTAGTATATGTTGTTTGATGTGGTCAATTCAAATGATTTTATCTTGTTGTATGATTTTGACCTACCTTATTGTTAAATGTGGAATATTTCAGTATTTGGTACATTCTCACGGCTTATTGGTGGAATAAGGTTGGCAGACGATCGTGTCTGAGATTTAGGTACATGGACAGAAATTGTCTCATGTAGGTCATGGCTAGAGGGTGGTTAAGATACCCATAGCGTGTATGTACGAGGTTCAGGTGAGTTTGATGATTTCATGAGTGAACCAGGGAATAGATATTATATGTTTGATAATTGCTTAACTTGTCTTGACTTGTTTTGACTTGGCTTGACCGAACTTGACTTGGTTTTAAGTGTATTGACTTGTTGCTTGTAATCCTAAGTTGCATATTTGATACTTGTAGTGCTAGGTGTATGTTACATTGAGCATGGATTAACTTTTTGTACTATGGTTTGGTTAAGTTTTCATATTCTCATCTTGGGTTGGCCAAATGACCCTACCAGTACACTGTTGTTTTCTTGTGTGCTGATACTACACCTGCTCTTACTTTTGTTGAGTGCAGCGCATATTCTAGCGGCTCCGACAAGACCTCACTTGTGATTCTAGCGTTGGACTCTAGATTCAAGGGTGAGTAGAAGATTTCGGGCTACCATGGATCCTTCTTGGATTATATAGTCCTTTATTCTGAACTCATGCTTTTCCTTTTAGTTTTTGGGGTTGCATCTCCTTCTTGACAATATTTAGTAGTTTTGGTATGGACGACTTTTGGGTCCTAGGAATGATTATTTGGTTAAGTACAATGTTCAGCATTTAAGTTGTACTTATGCTTTGCTTTTAGACTTGAATATCTTATTAATGGATTAGTTTTGTTTATTCATCTAAGTGTTGATTATTAGTTTAGTTTTTGGGGTAGTTGGTTCTCCCACTAGATGAGTAGTGCGAGTACCATTCACGACAGGTTTGGATCGTGATAGTAGCCTACCTCGTTACTGAACCGCAGTCTAGAAACATCCACGAACTACTAATCTCCACTCCACGATCTCTAAATGACGTCGTGCTATTAATCATAATCTACACGTTAATACAAGCAAAATGATACCCATATTGCAATATACAAGTTTGGGCCCAAAATTGGGTCAAAAATAGGCCCGTGAGGCCTGCAAATGAGCTCCAAAATTGAATTTGTGATGAGGTCCCTCAAAAGACAAGGAATGCATGCTCAAAATTTGAGCACAAACGGAGCACATATCAGCCCCAAAAGCTCAAAGAAACTAACCCTAAAATCAAAAATTAAACGGAGTTTGGGACGGAATAACACGAGAACAAAAAAGAAAAATAACCAAGGAACGATAGGCTAACGTATCTGAGCTCAATGGGATGAAATCCCAATAATTTTCAAGCTCCAAGGGCCTCTAATGGTGGGAAAAGGGTTGAAAAATGAATGAAAATCGGTGAAGAGGGAGTTATATACTGCCAGGGGGTTACCCATAGCGAACACGAGGTCCCCTTGTCTCGATTGTGAGAGACAATGAAAATTCCCTTTGTGAATAGGTGAAGGGTCGTGAATGCGAAGCCTTAACAAGATAGACCATCGCGAATGCGATGGCAAGGATCACAAACACGATGAAGAGAACGAATCGGTTCGGCTCGACCTTTCATCGTAAACGCAGCCAGCTCCTCTCTAACGCAAAGGGTAAGCTGCGCCTGCACCAGATGCTAGAAACCAGCAAAATTCTAAGTCCCAAAGAACTCCGATCGGGGGCTCAGGATTTGTTCGAAACCCCATGCGTGCAAATGAACTATGATACCATACAAAATTCAACGTTCCGGACTCAACCAAATCATCGAAAGTTTCATCCAAGATCGTTTTGATAAAAAGTTGACCCCACTCCCACTGTTTTATTTTTCATCAAATCCACCCTATAACCCAAAACGAGTCCGAAAGCCTTGGGACCCGGACCAAGGGTCCCCCTAGCCTAAAATCGTTCAAAAGCTAAGGCCTGTCAGAATTTTCATCCAAGGTCGTTTACTAGAAGTTTGGGTCCAATACCAATTTCTTAACTTCAAAAGCTCCAAAACAGAAAAATAGGCTTAAAACCCAAACGAAATACCCGAAAATCGAACCGACAATCTCGGTAAGTCATAAATGACTTGTAGCCGCTATGGTAAGGTACGAAACACCGAAAACAAGTTGAAATAGAAAAAATGACCTGGAGGATCATTACAAATGTAATCTGAAAAGTGGGGTCTGAAAAAGATAAGTTATACAGACACCATACCCCTACATTTATGGGATAGAAAATACCCTCCGCAAGTTCAAAAGATGTAATAATACCAGTTTAAAATTTACAGTAGTTGCTGCATAGCCCTGAAGATCACCTTCCATTAATTACAACTCTAGATTTTCTACCGTTCGATCATTTTCGCGATGGAATTATGCCATTAAAACATTCATATTTCCTTTTAAATGAGCCATTACTTAAATATCCATAGCTTTGTTGCGACCCATCTATACACGCAAGTGTACGTGATCGTTCAAGTAAGTCGGATATCGAACCCAAGGGACTTTCGTCAACAGAAATCAATTTTACACACTAAACAATAATTAAAAACTAGTGTTGCAAAAAGGGAAAGGGATTTGTTACTAAAAATTGGATGATTGCGGACTATAAACTCCTATCTTCGCTACCGTAACTTCAGTTTTTGCAAATATACTTTAAAAGTCAATAAAAAAGTAAATTCCCAGGGTCAAGGCACTCCGAACGTCATCTCTTGAGCGTAATTGTTACTGGTTTAAGCAATTTGAGTCGTTTATCTTTGTTATTGATCACGAGGTTAATGTTACAATTATATTCGTCTCCAAATTATAACCTTCTACTAGAAATTGGAAACCTAACTACATCATTGAGCGGTGATAAGTTTAACCAATTCTAATGCATTTAACCTATTTTCTCGTAATTGAACAAGCGTGGCGGATTAGGAACCTATCGGTCCTAACCGCATATCAATCTCTTGGAATCCCTTCCGTGAGTAAAGATCACGCTCCTTATATTCCACGTTCTATCTCTTAGTTTCTCTCTCGAGCTCACCTCAAGACAAGGGATTTATTTCAATGGTGATCAAGCATTAAAATAGTAAAATTAAGAATATAAGAATAACCAATTTATGATATTCTTCATCAAAAACCAATAAAATCAACTCAAGAGATTTATGTTCATAGCCTCAACCCCAAGAATGAGGGATTTTAGCCACTCATAACTTCAATTAACATCAAAAAGTAATAAAATACCATAAAAAGAAATAAAAACTGAAAAGATGAAAAATGAAACCTAATTTCAATGCCCAAAAACTCCCAAAGTAGTCTAGTGAATATGGAATTATGATACAATAACCCAAAAGCCCTATTTATAGACAAAATTTTAAGGCAAAAATTTTCCAAAAAATGATCCGGCATGCCCTTGGGCGCGCCTGTCATTTAAACAAATTTTGCCTCTGAAAAGGTGCTCCCAGGCGGCCTGGCATGCCCTTAGGCGCGCCTGCCTACTGCCCATTTGGGTGGAAATTTCATCAAAAGCGGCCTGGCACGCCAGGCCCTTAATTTCTGATTTTCTTCCTTTCGTCAACTTTTCTTTGCGGATTTGGTTGGATTCTTCAAGTTCAAATATTTGGCTTGCCTCTTATCTTCAATATCATTCACTCGTAGCTCCTCCAAGCCTTGTTTTCCACGCCAAAAACTCTCCGAATAGTTGCAAATTCCTCCTACAAGGGTCTAATCACATTTGTTAGCACAGTATCACATATTTCATGAAAACCATACAAAATACATATGTATTGCTCTCAAAACTAAGGTAAACATGGGTTAAAGTTGACAATAAGGCATATAAATACACCTTAGATCACCACCCCACACTTGAACCTTTGTTTTTCCTTGAACAATAACTACACTCAAACCCGAGCGACTTAAGACAACTGACACACAATAGGTATTCCTGCATAGCTACACAACCACATTCATCAAATTATGCACTAACAAGGTAGTATCACCAAAAAGTGAATAGCAAATTGAAACAACCTATCCTCACAAAACAACTTTACTAGTTGTGAATTCATGCATGACACGTTACCAATAGATCACCACACTTAGCTAAACATGCGCCCTCACCACAAGAGAATCACCCAATATTTCACACAAAGTTATTATTAAATGGGTGCATGAATAAAAGTTCACTCACTCTCAAAAAGAATTCACATGCAACACAAGATGAACCATAAGCTTGCCCTTAGTGTAGCACTCCACTAATGTCAAAATGTTAAAGCTCAAGATCAAGTAGGACTTTAAGGGTTGTAATGTAGGCTAAGGGATGGGTAGGAACTATTTGGTCAAGAATAGTGACTATCTTCCCTAAGCGCTTTATAAACTACAAATTATATTAAGACCACCTACAACCAACCTATTTTCCACCACTTTTATCTTCCCAACTCTCTTTTGTTTTTCCCCATCTCTTTAAGCTAGATTAAGCATATTAGGCAAGGAGTAACTGGTATCAACAAATGATTCACTTCTCTCTTCTTTTTATTTTTTTTTATTTTCATTACAATAATCCCTACCAACAACACATAAACTTTTCACACACCTAAAGGCTATTTACTTGGGGCTTCAACTTCACTTTTTCCTTCTTCAATTTTTTTTACACTCTTTAACATCTTAATTTCTCAATTAAAGCGCTTAGGAGATTTGGATCAAATTACGGTTAATTGAAAGAAAAGGATTAAGCTACATACAAGGCTACCAAAGAATAGGCTAAAGGCTCAATGGGGCTAACTAAGATCATGCAAAAAGGGTAGATAAATTCGGTTTAAAACATGGTTATCAAAGAAATGTCTATATCATCTCCTAAAATCAACACCTTTTATTTTGATTTGCAAACACCGGGCAAGTTCTATACATCAACATGCACATGGAATATCACAAAAATCTCACTCACACATGGCACATGTTTAACTAAAGCAGGCTCACCATACAATTTATACGAAGTCATGCACGAGTTCAGCATTAAGCAACTTATCAAGTCGACTATGTAACACCCCGTACCTTCCTAACCCTACTTGAAGATGTCGATCAATGCTTACTTAGGTGTCGAGAGCCATACATACGTCTTTTGTAATGCTATGGATGAGATACTTGACTTTTGGCCTCGTAAATGTGATTAAACCTTCATAGGAAGCGTTTTATGATTTTTGTGGAAAATTTGTAGGGTTCAAAATGAGGCTAAGAGTACCCCTAAACAAATTATATTAAGGTTAAGAAGTAATTTAAAGAATAGGACTTGAAGTATCTAACCAAACCCGCGAAGAAAAATCGAAAAATGAATTTTTTGAAAAAACTAAGTGTGGGGCACGTTTGGGACCGTGCCACGCCACTCTGAGCTAAAAATTTTAGTCTAGAGGCAGAAATTTGGCGTGCCCAAGGGCATGCCACGCTGGTTTTTCCATTTTTTTCGAAAGTTGGAAATTTCTAAGTCCCAAGGGTATCCGCGGTCGTACCGAGCCGAATTTTGCCATGTTTCTTATACAACCACGAGTATATACATGAAATGAATGAAATATTATATTGGTATGATAAAATTACTCGAGAATGAATTTAGAGTCAAAATGACAGTTTTGCCCTTAAGGTCAAAATAAGCCAAACGTGGCTAGAATCACTTGTTTTTGATATTGAGGCTACGGATATGAGTAGCATGAGTGGGAATATTATTGTAATACGTATAAGACGACTTAAACACGAGAAATTATTAATTTTATTGGGTTAAG
This sequence comes from Capsicum rhomboideum, assembly GCA_031232105.1. Taxonomy (NCBI): domain Eukaryota; kingdom Viridiplantae; phylum Streptophyta; class Magnoliopsida; order Solanales; family Solanaceae; genus Capsicum; species Capsicum rhomboideum. Next base: position 160,324,859 of record CP124714.1, read on the forward strand.
TGATTTGGGCTCAATAAAAGCCCAAAATAAGGCAAAATACATGGGTCACATGATCCAATCTTCTATTGACCAAGTCAAATGAAGCATTAAATGCCAAGGATGACTAAGGATGGCCCAAGGACTATAAATAGACCCAAAAAAATCAGATTTTATTCACTTGACACTCTCATGTTTATCTAGATATTTCTCCAACATTCTCTCAAACCATAAAGAACTCAAAGGCAATTTTGGAGCAAGATCATCACTTTTCAAACTTGGGCAAGTGATTATTGTTATGTATTAATATATTATATGCATGAAAGAGTATATAAATCATGTTGTTTGTGGTGGAAATGTTGGACATGATACTTGGTGTTTTTGTATAAGATTTGTGATCCATGGGATTCAAGTTTGAATTAGGACTTGTGCCTTTGATAAAAAAGCATGGTATGGATAAAATATGAACATGTATGGTGTTATTTTGTTATTAAACTTTTTATTTATCTATAAGTGTAAATTGTGAGATTTTGGCCGATATGTGCTATGCAGTGTATTAAGGTGAATTGATGGACTATTTGTGATGTGGTGTGGATAAGGAAGTGTAAAGGAGAAGTGTTATGGTGAAATGTATTGATTGTCATGTATTGGTCAATGTTGGGAATATTGGGGGATTTTTGGAATAATAATTTTATCAATGGTTTTGTCAAAGGGAAATGACATGTTTAAAGGCAGACATGTAACTCGTTGACATTGTATGCATTTGTAAAGTAGTTGGTGGTTAATGTCAATTCCGTTATGTATTTGTGATGTAGAGTGACACATAAAGAAGGAGCGGGACTATTGTGTGCACGTCTAAGGTTGTTTATTCGTATTGGGAGTACAAGGTATGTAAGGTTACTTTGTCTGTATCTTTCTGCGGCAAACAGTATTCATATTGACATTATATTTGTTCCATCCCGAAATATGTTAAGGTATCCCATATCCGGATATCCATGGTCTTTGTCATATATTTCCTACTCGTTGATCATTGGTCAATCTCATGTCTCATATTCATGGTTAATGTTCCAAAAGCTCGAATAAGGTTATGTTCCAATGTTCCAATAGTGATTATACTTATGTCTCTTGTTCATGGAATATTGTCCAATGGTTCCCTTGGTGTTATAGTTCTAATAATGTTATGTTGCCAAGTTAGTCACATGTCTCTTACTCATTGGTTAATGATCCAAAGCTTCATATCAAGTTGTGAATATCATGGTATCAATCTCACAGTAATAAACAAAGTAATGCATATGTGGTCAATGATCAAGTAAGGGTGGCAACTTTGGGGGCGAAATGCCTAGCCCAAGTCGATCCCAAAATAAGGGGGCAGTCCTAGAGGCATAAGCCTAGCTCAGACCGATCCTAACCGGGGGAAGCTCTAGGGGTAATAACCTAGCTCGAGCCAAACCTGAAATGTTGTATGGGTGGCAGCTCTAGAGGTACTAACCTAGCTCGACCCAATCCCGATATATACATTGATTCATAGGGTGGCAGCTCTAGAGGCATAAGCCTAGCTTGAGCCGATCCCAAAATAACATGATGTTATGTTTAAAAACCCACTGTTCAGTCGGGGCCCGGGTATCACAGGTCAAAGGCAAATATGAATAATCATTGAATCTTAAAATACAAAGAAAGTACCGGAAGCAACATACATGGTTTCCAAAGTACAGAATAGTGACTCATCTACATTGTGACTTACCTATATTGCTTATGCATTTGAACTTGAGTTCCTTGATTTATCTACATATCATACAAGTTTCATATGGCCTTACATACTCAGTACATTCTTCGTACTGACCCCTCTTGGGGGATTTACCTTACTTGCTGCAGGCGCAGGTACTAGTAGGTTGCCAGTTGTTGCAGATCTTTGGTGAGCTCCAGTTAGTTTGGGGCTTCTCCGAGTCACTATTATACATATGTTTTGGTGTTGTACATGTTGTATAAAGCGGGGACTTGTCCTGACTTTTAGTTCATTTTGATCAAGGCATTTGCTAGAGGCTTTTGTAGACGGATGTGGGTGTATAAATGTAAATGGTACATGTCATTCTTGACTTGGTGGCCTCAACGGCCAAGTTTTGCATATGTATATATATATAATGTGCCATGAATTCCATTGTTGGTATTTAAAGCTATTGTGTGATTGTGGGTTTTTTATGGCATGTACATGATTGAATAGAGGCAAAGCTTGGTTCTCTCAGGCCTTGTCGGCTACGAGTGTCAATCCGTCCCGATGGGATTCGGGGCATGACAGACTAAGTGAGCTTTAGGTGTCTCAACACTTGCTATTGTATATCCTAGCATGTTTAACACGTGTATGCACAATTGTATAGCAAGACGGTCGTCATCTATCCATCATAGAGCAAAGCCCTTAATACTATGACTAAAGGAGACTTAAAAGTAATAAAAACCAAAAACAACATAAAAAAATTAAAATATTTTTGTGGTTTTCTATGGTTCAAAGGGACTATCCTTAGTAAAAGAACCAAAAACAAAGGCTAAGGAACCCAAAATAAAACAACTAGAAACACACATATACATACATACAAAGGAATCCCATAACACCCCACCCCATAATTAAAAGATTAGCACTATCCCCAATGCTACAAAAATTAAACAATGTAAGAGTAGGGTGTAAGGAGCTCCCTGGTCAGTTAAGAAAATCGTCATCCTCTGGCCCGCGGACTGCTAGCGGTGTATCATCCGCCTCCACCTCGATATCATTGGAATCGGTCTGGCGGTCATTCTCATCTGTAGGGACATCATCATCCATAGGCTCAACAAAATCAAGCCCAATTCGCAATAATGCCATGGCATGCTCGTTAAGAGGATAATCCCTCTCAACCTGGCTCAGCTCTTCCGCCATAGAGGGCCTACCCCCAGTCCTGTGTCGTAGCATCTCCAACCCATACATACGGGCTAAGATCCCGTCATCACGAGCGTGACGCTCGGCTAATGTGAGAGTGGGGCCGAGTGTATCAGGTTCCTTAGTTTGGGTGACATCCACAGGCGTCAGCACCAAAGAAGGATGATAGTCAAAAGCTTCTTCGGGCACTTCGAATGCTCAAGTTAATATAGTCAATATACCGCCAAAAGCATATCGAAGACCTCTTTGTAGATGAGCTCGGCGCATTGCCGACAGCAACACAGAACCTACATCAATTTCCACATCAGTCATGAGAGCATACACCAGGCAGACACGATCCCGTGTGACCTCCGTCATATGGCTACCCAAAATCAAGCAACAACACACAATATTCAACCGAATTTGCGCCTCTTTATTGAAATGAGAATAGGGTAGACTCATGTGGTACCCTTTTTTGTCATGGAGCATCCATCTCACTGTCGAGTGTTGGCTGCAAAGAGTGTGTCGAATTTCTGCATAAGGGGGCCTAACATTGAGCCTGAGTAGGGCGTCGGGACTGGCCAGAGTGTTTACTCCCAATAATCCATTAAGGCCCAAGGAATAAAGTATAACATCCGACCCTTGTACAACCACCGAGCTGGTAGGGGCATCCGGGTTCCAATTAGCATACAATTCCCTCACTAAATGAAGGTTACAATCCATAGGTCTGTCGAAGATGAAACCCATACCCACTTGCACAATTCGAGCCAATATCTTAGGGTAAGTTCGAGCTAGACTGTCCCTATCAATACTCTCATCCGCAAAGTATTTTGCTTCGGGGTGACTTTTATACCAATTTTTGTCGGCACTAGATACAGCATTAAGCCCATACTTTCGTTTCTGGCCTTTCGGGACTGGGGGAGCCGCTGGGACCTTATTTCCTGTCCGTCGTCGCTTGTGAGAACTGGAAGCAGCCATATTAGATTCTGACATTGTACCTATGACAAAGTTCCACAAGCATGTTAATTTCCCACGTAAAGATAGCTAACCAACTCAATGTGTGTTGGCTTTAAGTGCCACCCCACACTTAGTTGCTTAGCACCAAGTCAAAATATATGGGTGTAGGGTACTCAGACTTTCCCTCATCACTTAATGCCCAATTACCAAGTCCAAACCATAGACAAATTTAACATTCCCAACACAAGTTCAACAATCCCATAATTAACATTAGAATGACTTACTTGTTTTACTCAAGAATTCAAACAAGATTCATACATATTCAACAATATATGAGTTGTATCAAGTGATTTCAACCACCAATTCTCTCAATTATCACCAATAAAGCTAAACCGACTTTCAATTATTTCAACTAAAAACAAGATTAATAGGAACAATTGCACTTGTACTTCAAGTTTCATTCAGGGCACCACATAAGTTACAACTCTAGCATAATAAAGAGCATACATGGCATCAAAAATTCGAATTTCAAGAATTCCCACAATTTCAACATGCTCATAGCAATTTAGAGAGAGAAAGCTTAAAGAAACATACCTTGATAGCTGGAATGGGGTCTTGTAATCACAACCCAAAAAGGAGAAAGGGAAAAATTGTGCTATGTGTGGGAAAGAGAAGAGAAAAGGAAGAGAAAATTTTTGATGTTTGTGGGAGAAAAATTGGTTTTTTAGTGTGGAAGTTGGGGAAAAATTGTGAGGAATAAAGAAAATTGGGGATTTAAAAGAGATGGGGTGGGGTGGGGTGGATAGAATAGGCCCTTATTTTTAAAAAAAATTTGCCCAAAAAAACACTTAAGGGGTAGCGGCCTGGCACGCCCTTTGCCGCGCTACCCCAATGCCATACGCGTGAAAAATCTGGGTGCAGGCAGCCTGGCACGCTGCCTGGCGCACCTGCCCACTGCCTACACATGAAAAAATTTTGGCGTAGGCGGCCTGGCACGCTGCCTGGCGCGCTTACCCACTGCTTATGCAGAAAAAAAAATTGGGCAAGTGCAGCCCAGCAAGCCAGGTACCGCGCCCCATACTTAACATCATACCTGAGCTATTTTCCACATTTTTCAACATAATTTAGGACTTTTTCAAGTGCCAAGACCCAAAACTTCGCTCCAAAATATGTCCTACATTCCCGATACCTTCAAATGATCATTTATCCACCAATTTTACCTTTTTCTCGTGGATTTTCATGGTAAAATACTCCTTGTACCTCTGCAAAAACAACAAATCCTAGAACTAAGTTAGAAAAGAAAAATTTTAAAAGAAATGGGTTGCCTCCCATCAAGCGCCTTAGTTTTGGTCATGGCACGACTCTTCTTTTTGTATTTTTACTTTATAATTCCTAACTATTACAATACATTCATGGGTTGCCTCCCATGTAGCGCCTTGTTTAATGTCGCGGCTCGACCACACTCAGCTCAATTATTATCAAGGTGAAGCACGTCCTCCTTCTGCTTCTCTTCTTCACCAAAATAGTGCTTCAATCTCTGGCCATTTACCATAAATCTCATACCATCCTCTTTATTCAAGATTTCCCCCGCACCATGAGGAGTTGTGCGACTTACCTCAAAAGGCCCACTCCACTTAGATCTTAGTTTGCCCAAAAATAACCTAAGTCTTAAGTTAAATAGTAGTACCAACTGGCCTGACTCGAAAGTGCGGTGGAGAATATGCTTGTCGTGCCATCGCTTCATTTTCTCTTTCTAGATCTTCGCATTCTCATATGCATGGAAACGAAACTCTTCCAACTCATGGAGTTGCAACAACCTCCTGTTACCAGCCAACTCCGAATCTAGATTCAACTTCTTCACCACCCAATACGCTCGGTGCTCAAGCTCAGTCTGGAGGTGACATGCTTTCCCAAAGACAAGATGATAGGGAGAAGTCCCTATAGGTGTCTTATACGTAGTTCGATAAGCCCAAAGAGCATCATCTAGCTTGAGTGACCAATCTTTCCTCTGAGTATTCACCGTCTTTTGCAAGATTTATTTTATACCACTTGTTTGAGGATGATACGTTGTTGAGACCTTGTGTCTAACACCATATTTCACCAACACACTCTTCACCCAATAATTTATAAAGTGCGAACCTCCATCGTTAATAATATCTCTTGGAGTTTTGAATCTCATGAAGATATGTTTTTGAAGGAACTTTACCACAACCTTGGAATCATTCGTAGAAAGAGCAGCAGCCTCTACCCACTTAGACACATAATCCACTGCTACAAGTATGTATTGATTCCCATTCGACTTTGGGAAAGGGCCCATAAAATCTATCCCACATACATCAAAGATTTCAACTTCTAGGATATTAGTTAGAGGCATCTCATATAGCTTTGCAATCATCCTCATATGTTGGCATTGGTCACAACTCTTCACAAACTCATGAGCATCTTTAAATATAGAAGGCCAGAAGAAACCTGATTGCAAAATTTTTTGGGTTGTGCGTTCACCACCATATGGTGATGCGTGGGATCTCTCCAACACCTGCTTCACCTCCGCATCCAGAATACATCTTCTTACTACTTGATTAGGTCCTTTCTTGAATAAATAAGGCTCGTCCCAAATATAAGAATGTACCTCATATGACAACTTCTTCTTTTGTTGAGGACTCGAATCAGGAGGAAATAGCCCACTTACCAATAGATTCACAATGTCTGCATACCATAGCAACTCATCAACCCCCAAAACCAACAATTGCTCATCTGGTGGAGGTAATTTTTTGATAACTTCAATCTTTGCTCTATCAACTTAGAGCCCCTGCTTTGACACTTTATGCCCAAGAACTATACCTTCCATCACAAGGAAATGGTACTTTTCTCAATTGAGAACAAGATTAGTTTCTTCATACCGAGCAAGGACTCTATCAAGGTTTTGCAAACGTACCTCGAAAGAGTTACCAAATACTGAAAAATCATCCATAAAAATCTCTACGAACTCCTCTATCATGTCATAGAAAATAGCCATCATGCAACGCTGAAAAGTCACCAGTGCGTTGCACAATCCAAAGGGCATACGCTTGAAAGCGTAAGTACCGTAAGGGCATGTGAATGTAGTCTTCTCTTGATCTTGAGGATCTATGGCAATTTGATTGTATCCGGAGTACCCATCAAGAAAGCAATAATATTCCTGTCCGGCTAAACGATCCAACATCAGATCAATAAAAGGGATTAGATAATGGTCCTTCCTCGTAGCATCATTTAGTTTCCAGTAATCCATGCAAGTACGCCACCCAGTCACAGTTCTTGTAGGAATCAACTCATCATTATCATTCGTGATCACCATCATACCACCCTTTTTTGGAACACATTGTACTGGACTAACCCATATACTATCATAAATAGGGTAAACAATTCCCAAATTTAACCATTTAATTACCTCTTTCCTTACTACTTCTTTCATTACCGGATTTAAGCGTCGTTGGTGTTGTACACTCAGCTTATGCCCTTCCTCCATGTAAATTTTATGCATGCATAAACCCGAATTAATACCATGAATGTCAGACACCTGCCAACCAATAGCCTTCTTTCTTTGTTTGAGTATCAACAATGCCGCATCAACTTGTTCCTTTGACAAATTTGCTGCAAGAATAATAGGAAGGGTCTCATTGTCACCTAAGAAAGCATATTGAAGATGAGATGGAAGTTCTTTCAATTCAAGCTTTGGTTCCTCTTCAATTGATGGCTTGGTTGGAGGATCGAGTGGACGATTTAAAGGTTCACATCCACCCTCTTTAGCATAGATACCCATAAGATCAAGAACCTGCACCAATTCACTAGCTTCCACATCACCAAAAATATCTTGCCACATCAAAACTTTTTCCAAAGGATCTGTAGGCAAAGTGTAGATGCTTTCATCTGCCAAATGTATAGCTGTAATAGCTGACAAGTTCTCATAAATTTCTGGTAGCTTCAAAGCCCTTTATACATCAAAGACTTCAACCTTATCATGAGCTTACATAGTCAATTTCGCTGCTGCTACATCAATGATCGAACCTCTTGTGGCTAGAAACTGACACCCCAAAATAAATGGGACTTCCGGGTCAGGCTCGAAATTCAGCACCACAAAATCAACTAGAAAAATCAACGAACCCACTTGAACCAGAACATCCTCAACAATACCATCCGGTCTTGTCACAGATCGGTCTGCAAGCTGCAAAATAATAGTAGTGGGTTTAGGATGACCCAAACCCAACTCCTTAAAAACCAAAGTAGGCATCAGATTTATACTAGCCCCCAAATAACACAATCCACGAGCATAGACATGATCTCCCAGAGTTATTTTTACAGTGAAACTTCCAGGATCCTTCAGCTTGGTGGGTAACCGATTTTGAATGCCAGAGCTACACTCCTCTGTCAATGCAACTGTGGCATACTCTGTCAATCTACTCTTGTTTGCCACAATATCTTTCACAAACTTAGCATACTTTGAAATACCCTGCAAAATATCCACAAGAGGCAAATTAATGTGCACTTGTTTAAGTAGTTCAATGAACTTACCAAAGCATTCGTCTTCCTTCTTCTTCTTGAACCTCTGATGAAAAGGAGGAGGCAACTTTACACTATGGATCACTTTATCATCTTTTGAACTTTTGGCAGACTCAACTTGTTCGTCTTCAACCACAACTTCTTTCGGCTCCAATTATTTTGCTGGTGGAACTATATCCTCTAACTGCTTACTACTACGAGTAACAATAGCATTCACCTGCTTTGGGTTAGGCTCGGTATCACCTAGAAGACCTCCTTAGGGCCTTGTATTTTGTGCATTTGCTAACTGACCAATTTACTTCTCCAAATTTTGAGTAGCCACCTGATTGTTTCTCATATCTACTACCAGCTTAGCTTGGTCTGCCATAATCTGTTTCAACATATCTTCCACTCTCATATTTCTAGGCTTAGCACCCACTTGATTACCTTGACTCTAATGTTGGTTGTATTATGGTGCATATCCTTGAGGCCTATATTGATTCTGATTACCGCCCCAAGATAAGTTCGGATTATTTTTCCACCCAACATTGTAAGTATTTCCATAATTTTGTGCTCCAACTCCTCTTTGGGCATTACCCACAAAATTTATGGAATTCGGATTTGCACTGCACAACTCGCTGGTATGGTCCCCGTTTCCGCACACATCACACATTACAGAAACCTGTTGCTGTACTGCATTTACGGGAGCTTGTTACTACCCCAAATTCAAACTGCTGAAGTGATTGTTCATTATGTTTTGCATAGCTGAAATTTGGGTAGATAATGTAGTGACTGCATCCACATCTAGTTTCCCAACAACCTTCTTTGTAGAGTTTCTAGAGTTATCACCATGCCAATCTGGATTTCCCTGTGAAATATGATTCAACAAAGCATATAATTCATCGTAAGTCTTCTCTAAAGCCTGTCCACCTTCAACTGAATCAAGTAGAATTTTAGTGTTGGGATCGAGAGCCTCAATAAAAGTTTGCACCAACACTTTAGCTTGGTGGTGATTGGGACAATCCCTCAGCATGGATTTGAATCGGTTTTGAGCTTGATACATATTTTCATCATCTCTCTGTTTGAAACTCAATATCTCACTCCTCATCTTTGCTGTCTTTCCAGACGAAAAGAACCTTATCAAGAATTTTCGAGCAAGATCATCCCAAGTAGTGATAGAATTAGCCGGCTCTGTATCTAACCACCTCCTTGCTTCCCCCAACAGAGAAAAGGGGAACAAAGTAGGTCTCACATAATCCAAAGACATACTTGCAGGAATATAAGTGTCACTGATCTCCAGAAAATTTTGGATGTACCTTTGTGGGTCCTCATGAGCAAGACCTGTAAACTGTCCACTTGAGTGCAAGAGTTGAACCATGTTCTGTTTCAGCTCAAATCTACCTCCAGCTGTCGATTTTAAAATACTGGAGGTCACATTAGTAGCGAGTGGGATTTCCACGTCACGAACTGTCCTATCTGTCATCACTACTGGCTCATGTCTATCCGCAACTGGTTCTTCAATTCTTATGAGATCGCCCTGTATGCCTTCGTCAGCCAGTTCGACTTGTGGGATTGGGTAATCTGCAGCCTGTCTCCTCAATCTATGGACGTATCTTTTAGGTTTAGACTACGGGGTTACCAAATCCTTGTTCCTTGCCAAGCGTTCAGATGAAGTAAGCCTGCAAAATAGAATAGCTAAGATCAAGTTGTCAACACTTAGCTGAAAATTAAAGTAAAAACGTCAACAATTGAAATCTATCTATTTGAAAGTCCCCGGCAACGGTGCCAAAAACTTGTTGCGACCCATCTATACACGCAAGTGTACGTGATCATTCAAGTAATACAGTGGCCCTTTAAAAGAGCCGGATATAGAACCCAAGGGCCTTTCGTCAACAAAAATCAATTTTAGACGCCAAACAATAATTAAAAACTAGTGTTGCAAAAAAGGAAAGAGATTTGTTACTAAAAATTAGATAATGGCGGACTATAAACTCCTATCTTCGCTACCGTAACGTCATTTTTCATAAATATGCTTTAAAAGTCAATAAAAAGTAAATTCCCAGGGTCAAGGCACTCCGAACATCATCTCTTGAGAAATTCCCAGAGTCAAGGCACTCCATACGTCATCTCTTGAGCGTAATTGTTACTGGTTTAAGAAATTTGAGTCGTTTATCTTGGTTATTGATCACGAGGTTAATGTTACAATTATATTCGTCTCCAAATTATAACCTTCTACTAAAAATTGGAAACCTAACTACATCATTGAGCGGTGATGAGTTTAACTAATTCTAATGCATTTAAGCTATCTTCTCGTAATTGAACAATCGTGGCGGATTAGGTACCTCTCAGTCCTAACCGCATATCAATCTCTAGGAATTCCTTTCGCGAGTAAAGATCACACTTCTTATATTCCACGTTCTATCTCTTATTTCTCTCTCGAGCTTACCTCAAGACAAGGGATTTATTTCAATGGTGATCAAGCATTAAAATAGTAAAATTAAGAATATAAGAATAACCAATTTATGATAAACTTCAGCAAAAACCAATAAAATCAACTCAAGAGATTCATGTTCATAGCCTCAACCCCAAGAATGAGGGATTTTAGCCACTCATAACTTCAATTAACATCAAAAAGTAATAAAATACCATAAAAAGAAATAAAAACTAAAAAGACGAAGAATGAAACCTAATTTCAATGCCCAAAAACGCCCAAAGTAGTCTAGTGAATATGGAATTATGATACAATAACCCAAAAGACCTATTTATAGACAAAATTTTGAGGCAAAAATTTGCCAAAAAGCGGCTCGGCACGCCCTTGGGCGCGCCTGGTACTTAGGTAAATTTTGCCTCTGAAAAGGTGCTCCCAGGCATCCTAGCACGCCTTTGGGTGCGCCTTCTTGCTGCCCACTTGGGTGGAAATTTCATAGGGCGTGCCAGGCCCTTAATTTTTTATTTTCTTCCTTTCGTCGACTTTTCTTTGCGGATTTGGTTGGATTCTTCAAGTTCAAATCTTTGGCTTGCCTCTTATATTCACTATCCTTCACTCGTAGCTCCTCCAAACCTCGTTCTCCAAATAATCGTAAATTCCACCTACAAGGGTCTAATCACATTTGTTAGCACAATATCACATATTCCATCAAAACCATACAAAATACATACGTATTGCTCTCAAAACTAAGGTAAACATGGGTTAAAGTCGACAATAAGGCATATAAATACGCCTTAGATCATCTGTCAAACTTGACATTGTTTGTCACAATGGCATGTATCATTATGACTTCATATTTAGGAACCATAATGGCCTTTTTCTCAATAACTGCAGTCTATCCACATCTAGGATACGTGATGGAGCTTTCTCATAGATTCTGTAAGATGGAGTTTTAATCATCTTTGAAGACATTTGCTGAAATATGCATGATATAATCAAACATTATACTCACCCCTCGAGACAACTAGTACCACAACAATAACATACCCAGTGTAATCTGTGGAGGGTGAGGTGTACGTAGACCTTACAGAGGTTGTTTCCAATAAGACCCTTGACTCAAGAAAAGCATTTTCAGAACAAGCAATATTCTTCATAAACAAGCAGAGACCAGTCATCTAACATACTCAGTAATAAGATGAAAGACAAATTATCTGACAGTTATTCGATTAAAAGTTTAGAGTAGTTGAAGGGTCTTCTTATCGAGGATGATTTGATTAATTATTCTTTTGATGCCCACGAGGGAGTCAAATAGAAGGACAGACTTCTAGGCTAATAAGCTTTTGAACAAGGAGCGAATATGACACCTTAGGTCAATACCACATAGGGAAGGGAGAAAGCGGTGAAGTTCTATATCATACAGAGTATAAGTACACATGGTATGCACCTATATGATCACATAACTCGAGATACAAATGTAATGCATTTCATGATCTTGGGATGTGAAAGTTCTTTACTAGAAAAAGAATGACAAGAACTGGACTACAAGTACTGAATTTGTTGTTGGAATATTTTAATATGAAATATTATCAGATCATATTTCTCATACTTCTCCAACTTCTAGTTTCACAACTTATCTGATCAGTAATCAAAAAATATTTTCATTAACTGCAACAGCCAAGCGTTAAGATAGCGTTGGGCAACATAAAACTTCATCCCTTTAAAAACTTTTTCATTATTCAATTACTATATTGAACATGTTTTAGTGATCTCAAAGAAAGGTCAAATTCTATGAGAGAACAAAAGAAATAGAAAAATATTGATTCTTGACAAGTGGTATCTCACTAAACATAAATTGAAAGCTTGTATGAGTCTACCACAGTCAAGGGACGACCGGTCCTTGACATAGAATAATAGACAGTAAACTAATAAATAAGAATAAAATAGTGCAAAATAAATAACACACGATGTTACATGAAAACATCCTTGCTCAAGGAAGTAAAACCACGACCTACCTTGTAGGATTTATCAACCAATCCATAAGCTCAAGCAAATTTCAGAATTACAAACTCTTGTAATCTTAGGATTAAACTCTTAATCCCTAACTCACACAACAACTCTGTTGCACATCCACTACAATAACTCTATTGTAATTAGTCTATCAACTAACTTTAGCTAACTAGACACAAGATAATAACTGAGAAAGAAACCATAAATGCCTACACTGGACTTCTAGCTTAGAAGAGTAATCTGACTAATAACGAGCAATACACTGACTCAATAATATGAACAACAAAAGAATATTCTTGGAATGGGTCATTGAGGCTGTAGTGGAGAGATTCTTCTTTTACTGAGCGAGAATATTAATATTTGGATTTGTAAAAACTAGGTTTTTTCTTCTGTCTCTTCTTTTTATATAGAAGACAAGACAAAATCTAAATCACCAGCTATTTGATGCAGCTAGAAAGGATTGCAGCAGTCCTGCTGTAAAATTGCCAAATAGTATGAAATCCAACTATATAGTTGACTGGGACAGATAGGCATACATGAGGTACCAGGTCCTTCAGTGAGGTTTATCAAATCATCAAAACTATCATCATAACAATGTCCCCCTTTTTGATAGTAAAAAACCCTAATTCAAGTAAGCATGCATCTACTAGCAGACAGACCAACAATGCATACATAAACTGAGCACAAGAACCCGCTAACACATACGACTTCTTTAGACCTCTTCACATACCTGATCCTTCTACATTGTTTCCCTTGTAAACCACATATCAACCACACTATATCTGGTCCCTCATTATGCTCCCCTTGTCACCCTGTACTGCACTAACTGCATATGTTCCCCTGTCACATTACTTTTCCCCCTTTTGGCATCATTAAAAAGATTAACAGTAAACCAAACAAGAGTAAATCAACTCAGGTTAACTCATAGACACTGGGGAAACAACAACATGAATAGATAAGTAAGAGCACAAGAGGAGGAAGTAGGCAAACACTGGGAAAAATAGCATTCATTCCTAAGATAGTCAAACAAATATTATAAATGAAATATGATAAAACACAATTTAGTAATTGCCACAGATAGACAACACAAAAGATTGAATTAGAATAGGCATAGGATTCTGAAAAGAGAACATGGGCTTAAGAGGAGGGCTTGGAAAGGGATTTGAGGAGAGCTGAGCATTTTTGGCCCTGAAAGCATCCAGTGTACCAGGTCCCTAACTTGTCTCTAAGGAGGTTTGCTGTAGGGCTGACTTGAGTTGAGCAATTTAAGCATACTTTTGGGAAAGAAATGCAATCACTCAATCTACCTCTGTATTTTCCCTTTCCTGAGTTAAGATCAAATCTAAAACCACTGTGTGATTGGGCACACCTTCTCTCTTCTAGATGACCTCATATTTCTATAATGTAGTGGAGGTGAACATTTGCTTCATGGTCCCTGGGACCCCTTCTCCAAGCGGAACATTGAAGAACTCAAACACCTTCTTGAGCAAAAATCCATAGCCAAGTCCATGCTTACTAGAGGTGGGCATAAAAATCGTAGAACAGAAAAATCATACCGAACCAAATTAGTTCAGTTCTTTGGTTTCAATTCTTCGGTTCTTTGATTTGGTTTCAGGTTTTTTTTTTTGGTAGTTTGGTTCTTCGGTTCGGTATTCGGTTTAGGGGTAAGGGTTCTTTGGTGCACCAAAGAACTGAACTTTTATTAAATTTTTTTAAAAAAAAATCATGTAGCTCATATTTGGCCCAAAACTTTTCAAGAACAAGCCTCAAATCCCATACTAAACTACCCCATCAACATTTACCTTCCAACCTTATTACTTTTACATTTTTCTAATTTTTAATTTTAATTCCTAATATACTTATATTTCTAATTGTAATTCCTAAATTTTTTTAACACAAATACTACCACCGTATTGTGTTATGAAAAATGGAGCACTGCAATGATATGTATTTAAAGTTGTCCTCACTTGATAGTCTATTAACAATGTTTTAGATGTTTTAGTGCCTTATATTTTGATTTGGTTCTCATTTTATTTTTTATTTTGCACCAAAAAAACAATTTAAAAACACCTAACTAAATCGAACCAAAGTTTAAAAAACTGAACCAAATCAAATTAGTTTGGTTTGGTGTTCGGTGCACACTTTTCCAAAACCAAAAATCGAAGAACCGGACCAAAATTTGATAAAACCAAATCGAAGAACCGAACACCACCCCTAATGCTTACCCTTCTTGGAATTCACCACTTTGTGCATATGCCTCAATATACGTGCCAGTAGATTGATGCGCTTGAAAGTAAACAGAGCCTTCATAAGGAACAAATTAGCCCTAGATGCAACATTTCTCTTCTTCATGCGATGAAGCATGACTTTGTTGACAAATTCAAACACCAGCTAATAGTCATTCTTTAATTGCTTTTTGAGAAGACGCTCAGACTTGTCATCCTCCAACTTTATCACGACAACTAGGAATTTCTTAGAAGCAACCATTTTCTCCAAGGACCTGATCCCTTAAGTAGGTACCTCAAAGATCTGACCAAGAACTTTTTCATCCAAGCAAATCTCCACTCCCTTCACGTTGGTAACCAAACTATTACTTTCAAAGCAGAAAACCATCTCAACATAAAACTCCATTACCTTATCTACATGTAAGTCAAGAAGTGGTTATTTAAATAAGTGAAGCTATTTTTGAAACTTTACCATCGCAACCAAGTTGACCATCCCCAACAATTCTGTAATATCTGTATCAAATACTCTCCTAAGAAGGATTGTTTGTTTCCTCAATACAGTTTGTTATTCTTCATGGGTTAGTTCTTTGGCTTGTGCTCTCAACTGAGAGTCATCTGCCTGAAACCTGATTTCTCAGTATCAGAATTAGAACTTGGTTTCTTTTTCTTCGACTGTGAAGTCATCTTAGATGGACATGATATTTTATCTCCCCGTCTCCATTTAGTTCCAATTGTAATCTTCTTCTTTACTGGTTTGGATAAGGCTTTCTCTAGTTTTTTGGCAACACTCTGAGCAACATCATCCACCTCATCCTCTTCTTATTCTTCAATATCAACCATAGTCAGTGGCATAGCATCATCGTCAACAATAGTTCTCCTTCTCAGTCTCCTTTTCTTCACTACCTAAGCCTGATTCTCCTTCAGAGCATTATACATAAATTTCTTATTACTTCCTTTAGTTGTACAAGATAGGCTAGGAACTGGTGACTTAGGAACTTGAGTTTTGGAAGCATCCTACTTCTTCATTCTAAAAATCAAGGGCGTCTGATTGATTTCTGTTTGTGAAACATCTAGAGAGGCCTGAATAGTGTGGGATCTAGAAGTTCCATACCATTTGGGATAGGGAAGAACTTTATGAGAATCAAACTCAGGGGAGACTATGTGTGATTCCACAAACCCTAATGCATCACCAGTAGGGTCACTTCTACCCATTAGAGAAACAAGTTGCTCACTTGCAGCCAAGATGTTTGATAAATTTCCCCATTTATTAGGCAATCCTCCTTCACACAAATTCTCAACAGATTGCTCAAACATCAATTCATCCTCAGTACATACGTCTATACCAGACCTTTAACCTTGGACAGTTACAACATTAGGTCCCAGGTTTGGGTCCTCAGTTTGATTGGAATCTTTATTTTCAGTAATGAGAAAGGTGTCTCTATGTTCTTCAACAGATGTCATTTTAGAGGACAACTTGCTCAAAGTTTCAGTTGTTGTTTTGAAATCTGCAGCCTTGATGGTGTTGCTGGAGAGATTTTTTGACTCAGGCTCTGTGGGGATTTGCTTAATATAGGAGACTGCTTTGGGGCTTGAAGGATTTGGGGTATCAAATGAGGGAACTAACACTAGAGTGGTGACCAATGGGTTTCGCAACTCTTCAGCTGTAGGAGCTGCTTTGACCCTAACAGTGGTTGCCGGTGTCAGTTCATCTATTTGAAAAACTTGACGGAGAGTTTTTTTGAGACATTTTGTGAAGGACTGATCAATTCGTAGAGAGAATGAGGGACATAGGGTATTGAAATGGCAGAGAGACGAAGAGGGTTTGGGAGTTATGTCTGAGGGAACTTAGGGTGTGTTCGGTATGGAGGAAAATGTTTTCCTGAAAAATGTGTTTTTGGAAAATAAGTAATTTTCTTACTTATTTTCTAGTGTTCATTTGGTGAGTGGAAAACATTTTCTAGAAAATATTTTCTAGTGTTCATTTGGTGAATGAAAAACATTTCTAGGTTTATAGTATTCAATTGGTGAGTGAAAAATATTTTATTATTGTAGGCAAAAAAAAAAGAGAGAGAGAGAAATATCATTATGCGTCTTAAAAATCAAAAAAATTGAGTCAAATAAAACCAAACTGACAACAAGCAAACCAATGAATACAAAGTATATTTGGTTTGATTTGATTTTAATAATTAAAAAATCAACTATAGTAGTTTCATTTTAATTTTATCGCAAAATCGATTCAAACCGAACCATGAACACCAGATCATGGCAGCCTAAAAAAAAGTTTTTAATTAGAAAGAAAATTTGGACAGTATAAAATCTCTTTAGGTGACTTATTAAATTCCTTTTATTTTATTTTAAAATCATTTTACATGTAGAAACAAGAAAAGGTTTTTTTTTTTTCTTGGAGGGGGGGTGGGGGGGTGGAGGGAGGGAGAGTGTCACGCCCCCAGACTGGAAGGGGTGGAAAAGAGTCCATATGAACGCTTGTTATACAAATGACCTGTATTGAGAGGATGAGCCACTATTCATAAAACAATTATAAGAGTGGTGCATAAATAGAACTGGTCAAATGATCGCACTAATACAACAGACAACTGAAAATTATGATTACATATGATAAATTTACCTTGTCTACGAAGCCTCTAATAGAATTTATTACTATACAATAATCGATGGTCGGGACAACACTCGACATACCCAACCTACAACTATAAAAATATGACTTAAAGAGCACTAGACATCTATTAGCTCCAGATGAGAGGAGAGCTCACCAACTGCTCTACTGAATCGAAACAAGTGCCTAATATAGAAATCTATAATCTGGTGTACCTGATCTTGTATATACAAAGATGTGGTGCCCCCGAATGTAGGGACGTCAGTACATATACAACATGTACTTATACATAAAGCAGACTGAATAACAAGAAGACATATAAGGATGCCCAATGATTCAAATGACAAAATGAGCAACTGAAGACAACTGAATGCTGAAACTCTAGAATAAGGGACAGATACAACTTAAAACTACAACCTATGCATTTGCCTAATTAATTTACCATACAACGTCTTTCGAGTAATCCATCATTATGAAATGCCTAGTAATTTGCCTAGATGATGTCCTATGCCTACTTTTGATACATATAATCATATAATGGACTACCAAAGGCGATCTATGTCAAGTGTACGCCATGTGTTGCCCAAATACTTATGACTATGATTTTATACGTATAACTATAATCGCGGTCTTATACAGAGTACGCCCCCATGGGCTCACTATGAGGGTCTGATCTCAGGCCAAATGAGTCGTATAGCGGCTCGAGTCAGAGGAAGCATTGCATGATATTCCAGCTGACTCCAAATACAAATGATGTCATAAGGGCGGGTACGCCACAATGGTTGGGCTCACTAGAATGGTCTGGTCTCAATCCTGTGCACAGAATTACGCCGCGCATGTGTGCCAAGTAAAACCTAATACCCTCCCTCGATAATGGTAAACTTTTATCATACAATGCCTTATGGGCCTATACAAGAAAATTATAATGATAACTATTTAACCATTCAAGTAGTACTTTCCATATACAACTAACTTCTTTAATGAGATCCATTCATTTAAATGCTAGTTCTTTAATTATGCCAACTTATAATATGTCGCTATGTGATCAAATATACTAGTGCAACTATGTTATGGCCATTTACTCTAGTTTATAGCATAAGCTAGACACACCACATAACTTTTAAGAATTTCTAATGGAGACGAACACAGTTATGTATGTCTCAATAGATATTGGACTCGACAACAGTAATATAAGTATTGTGACTTCAGGAAATAGACGTAGGAAGTGTGATGACAAGAAACTTCAAGTGGAGAGGGCATATAGACACTATGGCCATTTATTCGTATATATAAAAGATGACAAATATATCATATGACTTGTAAGTATTTTGAGTAAAAGCACTTATAGTCATGTGAAACATTATGAATACTTGACTCAAGGGAATAATATGATAAGCGCATAAAGTGCAAAGACAAAGTTTAAGTGGAACGACCATATAGATGTTTTGATCATATTAGATATGTAGTCGTGTGTTTGACATATAGAAAGTGTCGCGCCCCATTTTTCTTGCGAAAAGTGGGATCCGACGTGACAACTCTTTTTGGGATGATTTAGAGTGAAGAGTCGCCACCTAACGAATTAAGGTGCATTAGGCCACCATTCTAGACTAATTACAAACTTATTTTATTTAGTCTACGTCAACCAGAAATTCGGGTAAGGGTTCAGGTTACCTCGAAAGTAAGGTGTTAGGCACCTTTTAAGGTCCACAAATGTGGGTCTCGACCGAACTCATATATTACGTGGGGATTTCTATGTGATAAGCAAAGGTCGATTCACTTAATACTAACTAAGTGTTTAAATAGGAAAAATATAATAAACAAAATTAAACATACAACTTAGTTATCATCTAATTAATAATCAACTACGTGATAAAGTAGTAAAAAATGCATAAATAAATAAAGGAATTAGAGAAGCGAGAAGATAGAAAGACACAAATTATAATGAAAAATCCATTAAGTTATTCCTAAACTACCCCAAACAAGCATGCAAAATAAATAAAATTCAATTGAATCTAGATAAAGGTTAATTTTATATTATTCAGATCAGCGTCCGGCTTATTAACGGGAGACAATAAAGCATATCGCATTGTCGAATACTGCTCGGGGCAACTTCCATCATTTCCGAATGTTCTACCCACCCCACCTAGTTTGATTATTAATATTAAAGGCGTTCTAAAGAAAATGATAAAACTAACATTTCCTAAAATACCTACCCGTCCCCACTTAACGTCCAAGAGGCATTGCACTTTTACTTTTGGATTTGGGTCTAGACAAAAGAACACTTAGATTGCCTAATTATGTCACGA
Organism: Capsicum rhomboideum; assembly: GCA_031232105.1. Taxonomy (NCBI): domain Eukaryota; kingdom Viridiplantae; phylum Streptophyta; class Magnoliopsida; order Solanales; family Solanaceae; genus Capsicum; species Capsicum rhomboideum. Next base: position 160,344,771 of record CP124714.1, read on the forward strand.
CCCAATATTTGAGTCATGATGGCGCCTATCGTAAGCCACCAATAGGCAAGCCAAACCCTAGCCCGGAGCGACAAGCGACGGGCTAACGGGCGGAATCTCATAAAACAGAGAAGAAGTGGAAGTAACCATATTTATAAACATGCTATAACGCTAAAGACAGAATCAGAATATGTATCTATGCCAAGACAGAAGGAAGAGGACAATATATAAAGTCAAGAACCCCTCCCAAGACTTGGTGAGGTCAGTACAAGAGCCACTACTAACATACCCAAAATACAAGACAGAAACCAAATATGTATAACAAGTATAATAGTCTTGAGAGCAAAAGAATATACAGTAGAAGATGGAGTAGGATCTGCCTCGGACGTCAGTAAGCTCACCCTGCTCCAGATTCAATGCTGAGAAAAGAGTCACGTCAATACCGTTGACTAGTGCCTGGATCTGCATCGGTGAAAAAGATGCAGAAGTGCAGCATGAGTACCGGGGCAATGGGTACTCAGTAGGCATCATCGGTCGACTGAGCTCAAAGTAATAGAAGCAAGCTAAAATGCGAGGGTGCATGCTAAGTCCGAGGTATAAGTAACAAATACATAAGTAACTGCCGAGGCGTGTAGATATGCTTAGGAAATAAATAAATGTGATACCGAATAATTGAGTAAATAAATACGTATGTAAACACACAAGTCAAACATAACCTATCTGGGCCCCCATAAACCCGATAGGAACACGGAAGAAAACAATAACCCAGCCTGGCCCCCATAAACCGGCGGGACACAAAAAAATAGTAAATGCATAGTCACCAGTGTATTGAAGCTGTATCAGTATCTAGTAACCACAATAACCAACAAGAGTGCACCGGGCTTGAACCGGCACCAATGGGTAATAACAAGAGGCCAGACGCCGGAATCGAACCGAAAGCAGTGGATAATAACAAGAGGCCACATATATATCATATCTCCCAGACTCAAACCGGAACTCATCATAGCAAGTAAACAGAACAGAATCAAATGTCATATCATATCAGATAAACGGGGAATGCCCTAGTTCCAAGTCAATACTAGTTTATAGGTACAGAAGCTAACCCCACAACATGCTACAAGTCAGTCTCGAGGTCCTTCTAGGTCAAATATCTACTATAAGCAATATGTATATACAAGTCTGGGTATACATTATAAGTCATGGAAAGGTAGGTCCGTACTCTAAATCAAACTAGCCGATCCCGGTCAAATACGGAGCTATCAGGGACGAACAAAGCTAAACAGGCCAACCGGGTATAATTGGGGTGACTCAATCCTGTCACAACCCTAATAGTCATATAGGGCTTATCTAAATCCAAAGATGTCAAAGTTCCGACAAGTTGACAAAAAGGGTAACGGGGCACGCTACCGGGTCCGGAAAACCAGGTCTAGTTATACTTGTCTAAGTCTGGGCTAAGTCTGTCTAAGCCTAGACTAAGGTCCAACAATAACATTCCCAGACCAGCAAAAACAACAACAATACTGTCCGACCCAAATAGGTCATCTGTGGTGTACCACGAGGATAACGGGCCTCGAATATATCCGAATAGCCCTACCAGCCTAGAAAGCCTAAATCACAGCAAACCAGCACCACCAAGTCTATAATATCAGCCCGCAACACCAGCACAATAGCATACATATATCACACATAAGCCCAATCTAAGTGCAAAGGGAGGTAAACCTAGCCTATCTGGATGCCGCCGAAAGCTTGCTAAAGCTAGCTAAATAGGAGCCTTTCCCTTTTGAGAGGCTTCCGACTGTTGCCAAGCTACCAAAATAATAAACTACATGTCAAAATATGAATATTGATACCCATATTGCATTAGTTCAGAAAATGCCCCAAATTCCACGTGGGGCCCGCTTGCGGAATCGCAAAATCAAAACCGTCACAGCGTCCCAAATCACTCAGTGACCAATAGTCACAACTAACACTCCTCAATTTGAGCTCAAAATATAGCTCAAACATCAACACCAATCCCAACAGTATCACCGTGTAAATGAAAATTATCGTAAAAATAAGAAAACATACCGTAGAAATGACGAGGGCGAGTCCACGGACTCAAATATATAAACTCCTAAGCTCAAACCTCAATAAATTGACTCAATATTGAGCTTAAATAATCAATAATGGTGAGAGGTAATTGGAAAAAGTGGACAAAATGTAAAAATATTACATTTTGTCCACCAAAGGTGTATATATATATGCACCAGGATGAATCATTAGCACCAATTCACTAAATGGTGACACAGAACCATGTTGATGGGCACCCCTCCACTGTCCACGTGGAGTGAGGTGTCCATAACAAATTTATCTATCCGTTTTGTATATATTCGGGTATTGCGTAGGTTCGTGGTAAAATAAATATAACTTTTTGAATATACCATAATTAATAGAAAATTATTTCTAACAAAACCTCTATAAAATAAAAATATTATTTTAATATATTTAAATTCACTATCTCCGCTTTAACTATCAATAGGTTATAAAACTATTATAAAATAGTATAGATATATCATAACTAAAGACTTTTATACATTTTATAAATTTCAAAAATATTTTCAAAAGGTAATTAACTATGTCATTTTACCAAATTTTAATTTAATTTAATATTTTACAACGTGCTCGGTCTAAATAATATTCTCAAACGAACTGCCCGGGAGCCGAACTGTTAGTCCCAGCAAGTCATAAATAACTTGGGATAGTTATAGAAAAGCTCTAAACGCCGAGAACACACAAAAACGAAGGAAATGACCGGGAACGTCATTACAATATCCACTACTAAAAGGACTTTCGTCCGCGAAAGTCAGGAATAAACACATACCTGAAGACGTGAACAAGTAGGGATACTGGGCTCGCATATCACGTTCAAGCTCCCAAGTGGCCTCCTTAACCGGACGGTGACACCATTGTACCTTAACCACTGGAATGTCCCGGGAGCATAACCGTCTGACATCTCTGGCTAAAATGGACACAGGTTCCTCCACAAATGTTAGTTTCTCGTCTAACTGAATCGAGTCCCATTAAAGCACATGCGACTCATCTGAAATGTACTGTCGCAGCATCGAAACATGAAACACTGGGTGGATAGCTGAAAATGCCCGGGGTAAAGCTAGCACATAAGCCACCTCTCCAACTGTCCGCAGAATCTCAAAGGGTCCAATATATCTGGGGCTAAGCTTGCTGCTCTTACCAAATCGCATTATGCCCTTCATGGGCTATACTCGTAAGAAGACCTTATCACATACTCTGAATTTCAACGGACGACGTCTACGGTCAGCATAACTCCTCTGTCTACTCTGAGTTGTCCGCAGCCTGTCTTAAATCACTCAAACTCGGTCCAAAGATTCTCGGAGAAACTCTGTTCCACGAGGACTGACTTCTAAAGTTTTGAACCAGCCAACTGGAGATCAACACCGTCTGCCATATAAAGCCTCAAAAGGAGCCATTTGAATGCTGAAAATGAAAGCTATTATTATACGCGAACTCCGCTAAAGGCAAGAATTGATCCCATTGACCCCCAAAGTCTAATACACAAGCGCGGAGCATATCCTCCAATACCTGGAGCAGTGAGCTTCGTGGAAAATAAACTGAATCAAATATTCAACCCTCGAAACACAAATACGACTGTCAAACCTCAGAACCCAAGGTAGCTCTCTCAGACTCACCCATCAATACCTGATTTCGAATGCTCCGGAGACCACTATCCTCAAACTAACGACTCTGAATCTGGTCTAGCAAAGTAGATCTCGCACCAACACAAGCGATAACCCTCCCGGGGTTAGAAATATCCAAACACACCATTGAGTTAGCTAAGGATTGAATGTCTAAAGCCAATGGTCGCTGAGAGACTGGAATAAAGGCTAAGCTACCCATACTAACTGCCTTCCGGCTTAAGGCGTCCGCTACCACATTCGCCTTGCCGGGATGATAGAGAATAGAGATATCATAGTCCTTTAGCAACTCAATCCACCTACGCTGCCTTGAATTAAGATCCTTCTGAGTCATAATATGCTGAAGACTGCGGTGGTCTGTAAAGATTCCACAATGAACACTGTATAGATAATGCCTCCAAATCTATAGTGCAAACACAACCACTGCTAACTCTAAATCATGAGTGGGATAGTTACGCTCGTGCACCTTTAGTTGCCTTGATGTATAAGCAATAACACTACCCTGCTGCATCAGAACACATCCCAAATCGATACCAGACGCATCACAATACACGATGAAATCCTCGCCCTCAACTGGAAGAGTCAACACAGGGGCAGAAGTAAGTCGATCTTTAAGATTCAGAAAGCTCGCCTCACAATCCCCAGACCATTGAAATGGAACCTCCTTCCTGGTTAGTCTGGTCATAGGAGATGTAATAGACGAGAAGCCCTCAACAAATCGCCTGTAGTATCCAGCCAATCCAACAAAACTACGAACCTCGGTATGTGATGTGGGCCTAGCCCAACCTCAAATAGCCTCAATATTCACTGGGTCTACCATGATACCGTGTCTAGACACAACATGGCCCAAGAAAGCTACAGACTCAAGCCAGAACTCACACTTTGAGAACTTGGCATACAGCCGATGATCTCTCAAAGTGTGGAGCACAATCCTCAAATGCTTCTCTTGCTCCTCGTTACTCCTAGAATAAAATAAACATAATCACAAAGGAGTCTAAGTATGGCCTGAATACACGATTCATCAAATCCATGAAAGTTGTTGGGGTATTAGTCAACCCAAAAGACATCATCAGGAACTCATAATGGTCGTACCGAGTCCTGAAGGTTGTCTTTGGGATATCCTCAGCCCTAACTCTCAACTGATGATATCCAGATCTCAAGTCTATTTTTGAGAATATTGTTGTACCCTAAAGTTGATCAAACAAATCATCGATACGAGACATAGGATACTTATTGTTTACCGTCACCCTATTTAGCTGTCTGTAATCGATACACATTCGCATAGACCCATCCTTATTCTTTACAAACAAAACTGGAGCACCCCATGGCAACACACCCAGCCTGATAAAACCCTTCCCCAGAAGATCCTGAAGCTGGCTACTCAGCTCCCTCAATTCAGCAGGAGACATACGATACAGAGACATAGAAATAGGTCGGGTGCCTGGCTCGAGGTCAACAATGAACTCTATATCACGCTCAGGAGGAAGGCCAGGTAGGTCAGTCGGGAATACATCAGAAAACTCACGAACAACAGGGACGGAGTCAAGCGACGAACTCTCAATGCTAGCATCCCGAACATACGCAAGAAATGAATCACATCCCCTCGACATCAATCTAAGAGCATGAACATATGAAATAATCCCTATCGGCGTACAGCTAACAGAACCCTGCCACACTACAGGGGGTACACCAGGCATGGCTAAGGTCACGGTCTTGGCAAAGCAATCCAAGACTGCATGATGGAAATACAACCAGTCCATGCCCAGAATCACATCAAAGTCTACCATGGCCAATACAATAAAATCAACCCGAGTCTCAAACTCCCGAACAGTCACCAGACAAAATCTATATACCCGATTCACTACTAAGGAATCACCAATGGGGGTGGATACACGTAAGGGTACAGATAATAACTCAGAATATAAACCCAACTGTGGTGCATAATAAGTAGATACATAGGAAAACGTGGATCCAGGATCAAATAAGCAGAAGCTGGCTGATGGCATAGGAAAATCGTACCTGTAATCACCGTATCCGAAGCCTCAGCCTCTATCCTAGCCGGTGCGGCATACAACTGATGTTGGCTACTACTAGTCTGAGCACTGACCTGACTACCAGTCCAACCTCCCCGCGCTCTACCTCGAGAACCCTGGGGACTACCTCGATGACCCTGTGCACCACCTCTGCCTGCTGGCGGTACATATCTGATGGGTTGTGCTGTCTGAACTGAAGGCTCAATCGACCTGCGCTGAGGACACTCACACGTAAAATGACCAACAACCCCACAAGTATAACATGCTCCAGGCTTCCTGCTCGGCCTAGAAGATCCGATATAACCACCTCTAGCCGATAAACTAGGCTGACCACGTCCCTGAGGCTGACTAACAGAACCACTATAGGCGGGCTGACCCCTATCAGATATCTGCAAGGCTGACTGTACGAGTTTACTAGGCTGACCCTATCGCTGAAAAGACTGTTGCTGCTACTGAGGGTACCTACCCTGAAACTGGAAACCACGACCTCTGAACTGCGAACCACTATGGCTCCCACTGAAACTACCCTGGACACGAAGTCTCTTATCGCTGCCCCCTTGGGCCTCGCGATCCATCTCCTCAATAGAGTATACATGCTCAATAATCTCTACGAATGACTTTCCTGAAGTCACTAAACTCTGGGTAGCCCTGCATAATGGCAATCTCAGTCCCTTGACAAAACATCTAACTCTCTCATACTCATCAGGCAAAATAGAAGTAGCATGCCTAGCAAGATCATGAAACCTCACCTCATACTCGACGACAGATAATGAACCCTGAGTCAATCTGGAGAACTCATCCCTGAGTTGCTCCCGCATAGTATGGGGCATATACTTTCCCAAGAAAATCTCAGAGAACTGGGTCCAGGTAACCGGCGGAGATCCTGCTGGCCTGGAATCAAGATATCAACTCCACCATCTTCTCGCGACTGTATCAAACTGATAAGCAACCAAATCTACCCCGCGAGACTCCATTAATCCCAAATTTCTCAGCTTCTCCTTGCAGCTGGATAAGAACTCATAACCGTCTTCTCCTAGTGTACCCGCAAACCTGGGTGGAGCTAGTCTCAAAAAATGACTCAACATTTTATGCTCCTGGGCAGACATAACTAGCTGAGCTACTACCGACTGTGGAATTACCGAAGCTGGCGGAATCTCAACTTTGGGTACTGCAGCTACAGGCTGCGCCCCAACACCAACTCCATGTACTGCTGGTTGGGCTCCCTCGGCTGACGGACCTCCAACTAATCCCAAAAACTGCACCAAAGTATCTCGGAGCACTGAAGCATCAATAAATCCACGTGGAGCCTGGGCTGCTCCCTGGCCCATCGACTGCTGTGGCGGCGGAACATCTGGAGCTATAACGGGATCGGGTAACTGATCCCTAGCATGATCTCGGCCTGGGGCTGCTGTTCTGCCCTTCCCCCGACCTCTGGGTCGACCTCGGCCCCTAACAGGAGCCCTCGCTTCAGGCTTGGGGTCCCGACCCTCGGGTCTCGCACCATACGTCCTAACAATCTGCGTAAAGAGGAAACCAAATGAAAATCAGAAACCAACATAGACTTAACGCACGGACATGAGTCAAGAAAATGAGAAACTCCCCTAAGAATGCTCCGTAGCCTCCCTAGGATAGGATACAGGCGTTCCCGCACCGATCCACAGGACTCTACTAAACATTGGCCCATGTACCGACACTACCTATACAACCTAGGCTCTGATACCAAGCTGTCACGACCCAATATTTGAGTCATGATGGAGCCTATCGTAACCCACCAATAGGCAAGCCAAACCCTAGCCCGGAGCGACAAGCGACGGGCTAACAGGCGGAATCTCATAAAACAGAGAAGAAGTGGAAGTAACCATATTTATAAACATGCTATAACACTAAAGACAGAATCAGAATATGTATATATGCCAAGACTGAGAAGGAAAAGGACAATATATAAAGTCAAGAACCCCTCCCAAGACCTGGTGAGGTCAGTACAAGAGCCACTACTAACATACCCAAAATACAAGACAGAAACCAAATATGTATAACAAGTATAATAGTCTCGAGAGCAAAAGAATATACAGTAGAAGATGGAGTAGGATCTTCCTCGGCCGTCAGTAAGCTCACCCTGCTCCGGATTCAATGCTGAGAAAAGAGTCATGTCAATACCGTCGACTAGTGCCTGGATCTGCATCGGGGAAAAAGATGCAGAAGTGCAGCATGAGTACCGGGGCAACGGGTACTCAGTAGGCATCATCGGTCAACTGAGCTCAAAGTAATATAAGCAAGCTAAAATGCGAGGGTGCATGCTAAGTTCGGGGTATAAGTAACAAATACATAAGTAACTGCCGAGGCGTGTAGATATACTTAGGAAATAAATAAATGTGATACCGAATAATTGAGTAAATAAATACGTATGCAAACACACAAGTCAAACATAACCTATCTGGGGCCCCATAAACCCGATAGGCACAAGGAAGAAAACAATAACCCAGCCTGGCCCCCATAAATCGGCGGGACACACAAAAATAGTAAATGCATAGTCACCAGTGTCTCGAAGCTGTATCAGTATCCAGTAACCAAAATAACCAACAAGAGTGCACCGGGCTTGAACCGGCACCAATGGGTAATAACAAGAGGCCAGACGCCGGAATCGAACCGGAAGCAATGGGTAATAACAAGAGGCCACATATATATCATATCTACCGAACTCGAACCGGAACTCATATAACAACAGTATCATGATCATGGTACCCAGTACCAAAACTCTCCAATCATATCATAACCAGATGCCGGACTCGAACCGAAACTCATAATAATCAGTGGCCGGACTCGAATCGGAACTCATAGTGTATCACAATCCGGGGTCGAACTCGAACCGAAACACCCAATAGTCAATAACCAAAATCATCATACCTGAATCAGTGGCCGGACTCAAACTGGAACTCATCACAACAAGTAACCAGAACAGAATCAAATGTCATATCATATCAGATAAACGGTGAACGCCTTAGTTCCAAGTCAATACTAGTTTATAGGTACAGAAGCTAACCCCACAACATGCTACAAGTCAGTCTCGAGATCCTTCTAGGTCAAATATCTACTATAAGCAATATGTATATACAAGTCTGGGTATACATTATAAGTCATGGAAAGGTAGGTCCGTATTCTAAATCAAACTAGCCGATCCCGGTCAAATACGATGCTATCAGGGACGAACAAAGCTAAACAGGCCAACCGGGTACAATCGGGGTGACTCAATCCTGTCACAACCCTAATAGTCATATAGGTCTTATCTAAGTCCAAAGATGTCAAAGTTCCGACAAGTCGACAAAAAGGGTAACGGGGCCCGCTACCGGGTTCGAAAAACCAAGTCTGGTTATACTTGTCTAAGTCTGGGCTAAGTCTGTCTAAGCCTGGACTAACGTCCAACAATAACATTCCCAGACCAGCAATAACAACAACAATACTGTCCGACCCAAATAGGTCATCTGTGGTGTACCACGAGGATAACGGGCCTGGAATATATTCGAATAGCCCTATCCAGCCTAGAAGGCCTAAATCACAGTAAACCAGCACCACCAAGTCTATAATATCAGCCCGCAACACCAGCACAATAGCATACATATATCACACATAAGCCCAATCTAAGTGCAAAGGGAGGTAAACCTAGCCTATCTGGACGCCGCCGAACGCTTGCTAAAGCCAGCTAAATAGGAGCCTTTCCCTTTTGAGAGGCCTCCGACTGTTGCCAAGCTACCAAAATAATAAACTACATGTCAAAATATGACTATTGATACCCATATTGCATTAGTTCAGAAAATGCCCGAAAATCCCACGTGGGGCCCGCTTGCGGAATCGCAAAACCGAAACCGTCACAGCGTCCCAAATCACTCAGTGACCAATAGTCACAACTAACACTCCTCAATTTGAGCTCAAAATATAGCTCAAACATCAACACCAATCCCAATAGTATCACCGTGTAAATGAAAATTATCGTAAAAATAAGAAAACATACCGTAGAAATGACGAGGGCGAGTCCACGGACTCAAATATATAAACCCCTAAGCTCAAACCTCAATAAATTGACTCAATATTGAGCTTAAATAATTAATAATGGTGAGAGGTAATTGGAAAAAGTGGACAAAATGTAAAAATATTACATTTTGTCCACCAAAGGTATATATATATATATATATATATATATATGTGCACCAGGATGAATCATTAGCACCAATTCACTAAATGGTGACACAGAACCATGTTGATGGGCACCCCTCCACTATCCACGTGGAGTGAGGTGTCCATAACAAATTTATCTATCCGTTTTGTATATATTCGGGTATTGCGTAGGTTCATGGTAAAATAAATATAAATTTTTGAATATACCATAATTAATAGAAAATTATTTCTAACAAAACCTCTATAAAATAAAAATATTATTTTAACATATTTAAATTCACTATCTCCGCTTTAACTATCAATAGGTTATAAAACTATTATAAAATAGTATAGATATATCATAACTAAAGACTTTTATACATTTTATAAATTTCAAAAATATTTTCAAAAGGTAATTAACTATGTCATTTTACCAAATTTTAATTTAATTTAATATTTTACAACGTGCTCGGTCTAAATAATATTCTCAAACGAACTGCCCGGGAGCCGAACTGTCAGTCCCAGCAAGTCATAAATAACTTGGGACAGTTATAGAAAAGCTCTAAACGCCAAGAACACACAAAAATGAAGGAAATGACCGGGAATGTCATTACAAATTAGAACCAGGATTTACGTCAAACAAAACAAATAGAACTAGCAATTAGCACGTAAAGGTTTTCAAATATGCCTCTTATTTAATTAAAGTTTAGTAGGTGATTAACATATTTGAAAAGCAATAACTTATTTTATATAATTGAAACCTATAGGCATGATATCTACCGATGGAAGATTAAATAACGTTTATTAACTTATAGGCATGATTTCTAGGCGAAGAACGTTATTCAAATGGGTCGAAAAAATTAAATAAATGCAGGAAATTATGAAAATGCTGAAAATTGATTTAAAGTTCTGGAAATTAAATAAACATGCTAGGAGTTATTTTAATATGTTGGAAATAAATTTTAGGATGCTGGAACACTTATATTTGTATGCTGGAAATTATTGTTTCCTTTTTTTTAAGATGCTGGAAATTAAATAAACATACTGGAAATGAATTTTTTTAAATGCTGAAAACTATTTATTATATGTTGAAAATTAAATAAACTTTGCTGAAAATTATTTTAATATGCTGAAAACCATTTATTATATAGTGAAAATCAAATAGACTGGCTAGAAATTATTTTAATATACTGAAAAACTATTCATTATATGCCGGAAATTAAACAAACTTGTTGAAAATTATTTAAAATATACTGAAAGTTGAGTTTTTAATGCTGAAAATTATACAAATGCATGAAACTAAATTTTTTTAATACTGAAAATCAAAGATATGCTAGAAAACTAGATAAGAAAATGCTGAAAAATTTATTTTAATATGCTCAAAGTTCATTAGACATGCTTAAACTAAATTAACACGTTCAAAATTAGTACAACGCCGAAGGTTAGTTAACGAACCTAAGGACATGATTTTCTAAATGATAGGACAGATATCGACCCTAGAATATTTGCCTAAGTGAGAAAATAACTAAACTAACACATAAAATCTATTAAACAACCCTATAGGCATGATATCTAAGTGATAAAGTAATCAAATCATGGAATCCCCGGCCCCCAAGCAGTCCTCCATAATTTTTATATTATGACATAAAGTTTATACAAATTTATTACAGACCCAAAACAAATATAGAAGAGAGAAATTAGGCTAAAAAAATGAAAACAAGCTAGGTAGCCCCCTCCCCCAAACTCCCGGGCAACTCTTCGCGTCCCAAGCATTTATCTTCTAACGGAACCTGTCAAACACAAAAAAAAAAAAAATCGAACCCAAACACACCAAAACATGCAGCAGGCAGGGAGAAACAAACATATGAAGAAAACAAAACACCATTTTTTACACTAAATATGTAGGCATGCTTTACAAGGAAAAAAAAAACTACCACATAAATATTGAAAATTGCATCAATAGGGACTAACCATTTAGAAGCAGATAAACAATAAGCCAACCAAAAGAAAATCAAGAAGAGATTGAACCACGATGTCTCGAATAGAGTAGTTAGTCGTAAGATCAAAACAAAGAACCAAACCAAAGCCCAAGCAGAGAAAAAATATTGTAAGTTTTCTGAGGGAATCCCCAGTTTGTGAGAAGAAATCTCTCTGCCAATATGAGGGAAGAGGCCTACTTATATAGTAGGGATCCACAAAACAAAAAGGAAAGAAAAAAAATATTCTGAAAATCAATTAAAGGAATTCTTGTTCCTTTAATAGATGACTGAATCTTTTCAAAATAAGACAAGTTCAATATTTTTTACCAAAAATACATAGGTAAAAATCCATTCAAATTAAGGATAGGGGCAAAAAGGTAATTCACAACACTAGCCAGCCTAATTTTACCATGTACAGAATCAAGTATTAAAGCAGTCTCATATTTCATAAAGGAAGAAAATCAACCAAGGCAAATAAATATGATTTATGAATGAAAACTTACCAAAACTAGGTGAATTAATTAGAAAGGTGTGACTATCAAATATTAATAGCTACCTATATTAGAACCATAATTAACCACAACACTAACATAATATTTTGACTTACTAAACGCCCCAAAACATCAGTTGAAACAGTTCGTTAACAAGTAGGAACAGAAAATTCAAAAATCAAATAGAACTAGTATCCTTTTTTGAAAATTATGGTTAGACCAAGGTTAGTAAAATTTAGGGCTTTTTAACCTATGGTAATCTAAGCAAATTAACAAACACTAATCACAAAGAATCAGACAAAAAAATCTAAATCAACTTTCGTTAATTTCAAATCCAAGGATTTGTCAAAGCAATGAAAGGGTAGAAAAGTATTGAAATTTGAACATAAAATTTAAACACCAAAATCAAACCTGAAATGGATTCCCATCATGAGAATTCGACATTTTCTTGGTGAAATCTGACCGGAGCAGGGATCAGCAGAGCATGATTGTGGGTGCTGAAGTGTGTGACGGAGATAATGGTGACGTGGTGAGGAGGAGATGGAGATCGGCGACGGTGGAGTAGAGGCTGACTGGTGGTGTCCGCCGATTCGGGTTGGCTGGTTTGTGGAGGAGTAGTGGGGGGGGAGGGGGTTGCTAGTCGCCGGCGTTGGTGAGGAGAGAAGGAGGCGATGAATATGAGGGTGTGCGGTGGAATGTGATGGTTCACCGGTGGTGGTTGCTATCGGCGGTGGAAGGAGGAGAGAAGTGAGGGTCGCGGCACCGGTGGGAGTTTGCCAGTGGTTCACCGGAGCAGTGGTGGTGCGTCGGTGATGATGGTTGGAGGAAGAAGAGAGGAGGGGGAAAAGATAGAGAGAGGTCGCTGTTTTTGTTTAGAAAGGGAGTGAAAAAAATCAGTTTTTGATTAGGGTTTGGGGTTGGTTTTGATTAAAAGGGAAGAAAAAGAAGGATTTAATCTCAGCCGTTGATCGTATGATCAATGGTTGGGATTCAAATTCCAAGAATAGGTTAGAATTGGGGTCATATAAATTGGGTTAATTGAAATTGGATTGGGGATTTCAATTTGAGATCAATTTAGGCTAAAATTGATACCAAATTAGGTTCAGAATGGCTAGATTTTAAATAAATTGGGGAAATTGAATTGAATTAGACTGCTATTTTTTATAAAACTAATTACTCCATAATAATAATAAGATGTCTCAAAAACTATTGTTATGTAAATAATATTGTATAAAATTGACAATAATAATAATTTGGGAGTAAGTTACGTATGCAAATTTTAAAAGATGCTATAATAATAAATAAATAAATAAACAAATAATAATAATAGTAATAATAATAATAATAATAATAATAATAATAATAATAATAACAACAACAATAATAATAAAAAATATGTGTTTTGTAAATTATGAGTGTGTATATATATATATTAAATATTGATAAAATTATGTAAAATATTATATCTTGACCGATTTAATTAAGGTATTAGTGTTTGTTCTATTATACAACAAAGATTGCATTTTTTTCACTTCGTTCAAATAATAGTTGTACCCGTACGAAATTCTTTTGTTTCTCAATATGATCTCTATCATCATCTCTATTCCCCTTATCAATTCTCCTATCCTATTTAGGTCTATGAATTTTTCTATCAATTCCATTACCTTATCCTTACCCTTGAGGTTCCAAGATTTTCTCCTTAATTGACCTAGGAGTTGTTCCGGGGCATCCTAAAAAAAAGGTTATTATAAAACCCATCCCTTGGGGAAAAAAAAAAGGCAGCACCGAAGAAAGGAAAGAGCGAGATGGTGGTTTTTGTTGTTCCCGCGAAGCGAAGATCATTCGCTTGGCGAATAAAGTGGGTCACCCTCTTTTTGGCGTTGGCCAAACACTTTTTCTCGCTAGTCGAGCTTTCTACAAAAAAAAGCGACGCAAGAATGTATTCTATTATCTAAGTTTCTTCCCTGTACATTAGCTCCCCCAATCGTAGATGGTTCAGCCACGCCCGGTGCCACGAAATGATTGAGAACTACGACGGGGTTGAAATGCATTTTCTTCTTTGTATTCAATAAGTATTGCATGACCGAATAATTCAAGGAAGGGCGGACTACGGGGAGGGTCCTTTTAAGTAGATGACTCGTCGGGCGGTCGGAGCGGGACTTCTTTGGGAAAAAGAACTTGAATAAGTTTGTTTTTCTGAAGGAGTCGTCATTTTCTATCAGTAATGGTATGTCATTTTCAATCCCGACGTATTTCGTATGCTTGAAGGCCCGCTGATACGAAGTGATTTAGAAATATTTTTCTTTATCGATGGTGATCGGTCATGGTATCCATAGCCTTGCTTCTTTTTTGGCCAAATCCTGATTTCATTTTGTTACTCCCGATCGTCGAGCCTGATCGACTCAACTCTTTTCCCTGCCTCCCGGCCTCTCACTTCATTTTGTTCTTCTGTACTGTCGTTTGAATGAAGATACCCGATCGGCCCGACTTTCCCAAATACCCCCCACCGACCCTTCTCCTTTACGGGTATGGATTTTTTGCGTCGTTCCAATCGTCGTGGTCGACGGGGAAGAAAGAAATTAATGAATGTTCTTTTTGGAAAATGTATAATAATACACCTACCAAGACGAAAGCCAAAGGTGAGTCTCATAGGTGGACGTATCGAACCTAAATAAGATCTCAGATTGACATCTTGATACACTGATTTACCATAATAATAAATAGAATCAATGGTGACTCCGTCATGGGAAGAGCCGCTTCCTTCTAGCTTGATAGGGGGGGATTCCATTCACCAGCGCAGACTAAAAGTGCTCTCTGAACCGTGCTGGATAGTCACCCATCACACGACTATCAAACCCAACCTGTGGTGGATCCCAGGAGACAAAGTCAAAATGCAACATCCTTTGTCCCATACTTTGAGATGCTCTTCTCCTGTTTTATTAATCCTGCATGGGATACACAGGTAGGAGAGATGATTTGACTGCGCAGACCAAATGAGCAAAATTTTTTTAAAGCGAAAGCGTTGTGCCAACTTGCGTACAAGATTTATATGTGGATATGATACTATAGTCAAATCCTCTTCATAAGTACTTTCTTACAGGCTATTCAAGGTCTATTGGCTTTCTTACTTATGCGGTACTTCGAAGGCTAAGCCTTATTTATGCACCGAGAGAGATTATCGGTAGGAAAGATCTGTTATGCACCAACGACGGCCCCTTCTCTTTACCTTTCTCGTGCCCTACCTCATTCATTTGCTGGCTTGAATTCCAGCTCTTTTCTTCTTTGTTTGCGAGAGTTACTCATAGGACGACCCACCGGTAGACCAAGACTTGAACGGATAAAATCATACTACTATTGTCGATGCCGGTGCTACTTTCCAACGGCCCTTCGCTTACTTCTCTGGAGTCAACGATGCTGCTTTTTTCGTCAAGAAAACTGCTCATTGTGCCCGGGTCAAGGAGATTCGATTTGCTTGGTTGGGTTCTTTACTTGCTTATTCCACTTCTTAATCATCCTTCATTTCACTAATTCGTATTAACATAGACCTAAGATGAATTAGATAGGTTTTACACTTTTCTCAAAGAAAGAGGAAAGGTTGGCAGTTCAGGCTTCAGATGGAATTCAAGGATAAATTCAATAAGATAGAGCTTCCTCTGAAATAAACCTATTTATTTGATTGATGTTCAGTTTCCCCCACTCCTAAGCTAAGTAAGGAGCGAATAAAGCTCTTTGAAGGACAAATGCTAAAAGAAACTATTTACGTAGCAATAGTAAGTAGTAGCGAGAACAGGAAAGGTATAATTGCATCAGTCCTTCCAATCAAACAAGCGACCAATGATTGCCATCAAAGCAAGAAGTATAGACTATAGACTTGCAGGCTCAAGTAGGAACTTGACAGGTATCACAGCTACTAAGCTTTCAAAAGGTTGGCGCCAACCTGCGCTTTGTGCAGAACTGAAAGCTTAACGCAACCGACATAGGTAATCAAGCAGTAATCGAGAGCCGACGGTCTGATTCCACCTAGTGGGGAATTAAACCAACAGTGAAAGCAACCCTAGTTTTTGAAGACTACCTACTCCGCCTTTTTATCTGATTTCATCATACTGCTGGTCGTTGTTATTCCCCGCTAACGAGTTTATCTGCAGTTCGCAATCATGCTTTATTCTGTTTTTAAGTTGGAAAAAAAGAAGTAAGACTCGTGTGAAGCTTTAGTTTCGTTACCGGCCAGAGCTCCTAGCCCTTTTGATTCTGGTTTATCTCAGTGAAACTCCACACCTCTATCAATTCATTCTTTACCACATATCTCTTTCTTTTTATTTGTTGCCTTTTGAAAGGAAAGCCAGTCCATCAAGTCTATAGAGTTCAGTCCCGCTAGAAGTGACTATCTTGTTTGGGAATTTCCTTTTATAATCCCCTTCTTCTTTACGGTCGATCTTTTCCTTTTGCACCTGTCTTGTCAAAGTAGAAGATGTGGCATTAGTTCAAAAATACTTTCTTAAAGTGGCAAATCGGCTTCTCCCTAACAGGGCATTCTATGCATCTTCAGCTAGCTTTCCCCCGTTGCCTACTATCTAGCAACAATCCTTCCCTTAACCCTAATCATGCTTAAGACATGGAATTGGATGCTTCTTACCCCAAAATTCAATAAATAGAAGAGTGAGGGGGGATTTTTTGGCAAAGCAAGACTAATTAGCTCGCCTAAGGGTCGTAATGGAAAAATTACTCATCTGCGAGCTATTGGGGATCTATTCTCAGAAAGGAATGAAAGGACTGACTTTTCTTACCTAATAACATCTTAATCTACGATCTACGAATAAGAAATAGGAGCATCTAGCCGAGTAGCAGTCAGTAGGCGGAGAAGAAGTCAAAGGCGAATATCTCTTTGCCCCCTCTTCAGTCAATGCTTTGGCCTTCGTCTCTTTTGCCCTTTTAGTTTGTTTTTTCATGTTTAGGGGCACTTTTTTAACCTAATCGATAGTTGTTAGGATGAATCACACATGGGAGAGATATGAAATCTCTGAACAGACAACAATCCCTTACTTTGCCATTCTTTCCAGAATAGGATTTTGCTTAATATCATTTGGATGGACTCAGATCCTTTCATGTAGGAGAGTCTTTGATTGGCTTTGAATTTGGATAGATCCAGCGGGCCTTCTTGCGTGGACTTGGGCTTGCTTACTGGCTTCGCTGAGGATGGGATTCCCTACTCGATGAGTCTGGCTAGGCTATTAGGCACCTTTGGTCTAGGCTTTATCAGGCCTATCCAGAAGTCTAAAGTTCCATCTACAAAAAGTCTAATTCTGAGCCAAAGCTCTATTTATTGCCCTATTCCCTTTCCTGACCAAATTCACTAAGGAGGGGTTGGGGCAGACTGCAATTCGTCTGAGCTTAGTCTTCTCTTCTGAGACGATTGGAGGCTGGGGAAAGGGCACTCTTGAAGAAGGGCCTGCCGTACGTAGGGTTGAAGAAATCTCCTTCTCTTATAGGAGAGGCGCTATTGAATGAAAAAGAAAGTCTTCAAGAAGTGAGAGAAGGAATCATAAAATAAATAGCTTTCGACTAAAGACGCAGACGATGAGCAAAAGTCCGCTTAAATAAAGTAGCTCAGGGGAACCTTAATACAAGACATCGGGGCGAAAGTATGAAGGTACGGCAATGCATCCCAGTCTGGTCTAAGGAGGAGTGGGACTGTGAAAGCTGCAGCAAAGGAAAAAGACTTTCACCAGTTTCTTGAGTGAGAAGCGGATGTTGGTGAAAAAAGGAAGTTGAGTTCAAGTTTGGAGCACATGGCATAAGCCAAAGATCCTGGGATGACTCTAAAATCTAACGAGATGATTCTGGTTAAATCATGCATTCCTCAAAGCAAGGAAAGATCTTTCAAAAATAGAATCAAGAGAAAGCGCTAGAACCGATGTAAGATCTGCTACAACTAGAAGTCAACTGGCACCTTCTTAAAGCGCTTGTCAGGCTTTCAGGTCACTTGCAAAGGGAACAAAGCTTAGGGCTCAAAGAATTCCTCTCATCCTGAGGTGAGGGTCGGATTCCTATCGAAATCAAAAAAGATGGAAAAGGCTATCTACGTCCAATTCAAAGTTTCTTGCATTTTTCGATATAGTTGGCGACAAGAGCTTATTATGAGACTAAATGTCATCTTTATTTTAAAGTTGCTTAAGATTGTTAAACAACACTATTCGACTTGATGCACTGAGAGAGATGAAAAAGGATTTTCAGGGTAATGGAGACCAGGAAAGAGGGAAGCTTCAGTCAGCCTAAAGGCATGGAATCGTCATTCTCCTTAGCTTTTTTCGTTGAGGTAAGGTATAAGGTAAGGCCTGCAAATTCGTTCCTTGAAGTATTTTCCACTTAATTTAAGCTCTTGGATGATATAATCCATCTAATCAAAAGGAAGGAAGGATAGACAGTCCAGCAGGTGCATAAGGATGAAGTGAAGATAAAGTAAGGATGGCTTGGGCGCCTCTGGAATTATGAAAACCTCTTCTAGGCATGTTCCTCTTTGGTTTAATTCATATTCAACTTTCTCAAGCGAAATTAAACTTTCATTTCTATTTCTTCAAATCCAGCGTGACATGTGTCAAGAATCAAAGAAACGTTCAAAAATTGACGAATTCAATGGTTCCATATCCCTCCGGGCAGGAAATCATATATTGAATAGAGGGTATACTCAACCTCTGTAGAGGATACAACACATTGAAATAAATGAATTGGTGGATCTCTCCCATCAGACAAATCAACGGCACTGGGCATGGGATACACAGGCAGGAGAGCCGATTTGACCGCGCAGACCAAATGAGCGAAATTTTTTTAATGCAAAACCAATGTGCCAACTTGCGTACAAGATTTATATGTGGATTTGATACTATAGTTAAATCCTCTTCATAAGTCCTTTCTTACAGGCTATTCAAGGTCTATTGGCTTTCCTGCTTATGCAGTACTTCGAAGGCTAAGCCTCGTTTATGCACCGAGAAAGATCGTCGGTAGGAAAGATCTGTTATGCACCAACGACGGCCCCTTCTTTTTACCTTTCCCTTGCCCTACCTCATTCCTTTGCTGGCTTGAATTCCATCTCTTTTCTTCTTTATTTGCGAGAGTTACTCATAGGACGACCCACCGGTAGACCAAGACTTGAACGGATAGAATCATACTACCCCTGTCGATGCTGGTGCAGCTTGCCGATGGCCCTTTGCTTACTTCTCTGGAGTCAACGATGCCGCTTTTTCCATCACGGAAACTGCTCGTTGTGCCTGGGTCAAGGAGATTCAATTTGCTTGGTTGGGTTCTTTGCTTGCTTATTCCACTTCTTAATCATCCTTCATTTCACTAATTCGTATTAACATAGACCTAAGATGAATTAGATAGGTTTTACACTTTTCTCAAAGAAAGAGGAAAGGTTGGCAGTTCAGGCTTCAAATGGAATTCAAGGAAAAATTCAATAAGACAGAGCTTCCTCTAGAATAAACCTACTTATTTGATTGATGTTAAGTTTCCCCCACTCCTAAGCTAAGTAAGGAGCGAATAAACCTCTTTGAAGGACAAATTCTAAAAGAAACTATTTATGTAGCAATAGTAAGTAGTAGCGAGAACAGGAGGGTCCTGGTCGGACTGCAATTCGTCTGAGCTAAGTCTTCTCTTCTGAGACGATTGGAGGCTGAGGAAAGGGCACTCTTGAAGAAGGGCTTGTCGTATGTAGGGGTGAAGAAAGTTCCTTCTCTTATAGGAGAGGCGCTATTGAATGAAAAGAAAGTTTTCAAGAAGTGAAAGAAGGAATCATAAAAGAAATAGCTTTCGAGGGGCAGGGAAAAAGTCGAGTCGATCAGGCTCGATGATCGGGAGAAGCTAAAAGAAATCAGGATTTGGCCAAAAAAGAAGCAAGGCTATGGATACCATGACCGATCACCATCGATATAGAAGAATCTTTCTAAATCACTTCGTGTCAGCAGGGACTTCAAGCATCCGAAATACGCCGGGATTGAAAATGACATAGCGTTCCTAATAGAAAATGACAACTCCTTCAGAAAAACAAACTTATTCAAGTTCTTTTTCCCAAAAAAGTCTCGCTCCGACCGACCGACGAGTCATCTACTTAAAAGGACCCTCCCCGTTGTCTGCCCTTCCTTGAATTATTCGGTCATGTAATACTTATTGAATACAAAGAAGAAAATGCATTTCGACCCCGTCATAGTTCTCAATCATTTCGTGGCACCGGGCATGGCTGAACCATCTACGATGGGGGGAGCTAATGCACAGGGAATAAGCTTAGATAAAAGAATACGTTCTTGCATCGCTTTTTTTGTAGAAAGCTCGACCAGCGAGAAAAAGTGTTTGGCCCAAGCCAAAAAGAGGGTGACCCACTTTATTCACCAAGCGAATGATCTTCGCTTCGCGGGAACAAAAAAACCACTATCTCGCTCTTTCCTTTCTTCGGTGCTACCTTTTTTTTTCCAAGGGATGGGGTGTATAATAAACTTTTTTTTTAGGATGCCCGGGAACAACTCCTAGGTCAATTAAGGACAAAATATTGGAACCTCATGGGTAAGGATAAGGTAATGGAATTGATAGAGAAATTCATAGACCTAAATAGGATAGGAGAATTGATAAGGGGAATAGAGATCATACTGAGAAACAGAAGAATTTCGTACGGGTACAACTATTATTTGAACAAAGTGAAAAAAATGCGATCTTTGTTAAATAATAGAACAAACACTAATACCTTAATTGAATCGGTCAAAATCAAATCTGTTTATCAAAGTGCTTCTCCGATTGCTCAAGACATCTCTTTTCAACCGAGGAACAAAACAAGATCATTTCGTTCCATTTTTAGTAAAATAGTGAAGGATATTCCATTATATATATATATATATATATTATAAAAATATAAAAATAAGTCACACACTACAAAAATCATGAATGTGGGACATCAAGATTTATTTGATACTAAAATAATAAGTAAAGAAATATTAATATCCAAAGCTAATAATTTTTGTAAAAATAACAGTCTAGAGGGAATATTGGGAGGTCAAAATTGGGTGTCAACAGCTGCCCCTTCGTTGCTTGGGAATGATGGAAGAATTGTCTAGCAACGAACGTTGACATAGTAGTTAATTTTGTCCAACCGAGAGAATGGTTCACTGAAATTGAAAAGCAAGTGGGGTTTATTAAAATGGTGTGGCCGAGACTTTGGTTTTAAGTCGCGTACATATCTCGGGTTTTACGAGAATCAGGCCGTGTGTAGTTCAAGATTTTGAGATTGATGAGGTCCCTAGTGAAAATTGATGAATTTGAGTAAGGATAGCATGAGTCGACAAGATCAGAATATGTAAAAGATGGAGCACAAATATGATTTAAGTCATATTGCGCGATATAGGGATAGAGAATTATCTTTCAAAAGTAGGAGAGGGAGAATTGTTAGTCGTCTCTTATTTGTCGAGAGACTCAGTAGCAGCTTGTTTTAAAGCTCGACGGAGAAATCAATAGTGCTTATTTTAAAGTTCGGTGAGGAACTCATGCTTACTTTAAGGTTCATTAAGGAACCCAATGTCGTTTTAAGGTCCGTTTGAGGAATCCAATGTCGCTTTAAGGTCCTACGGGGAGCCCAATGCCGTTTTAAGGTCCTGCAGGGAGACCAATACCGTTTTAAGGTCCTGCGGGGAGCCCAATGTCGTTTTAAGGTCCTGCGGGGAGCCCAATGCCGTTTTAAGGTCCTGCGGGGAGCTCAATGCCATTTTAAGGTCCTGCGGGGAGCCCAATGTCGTTTTAAGGTCCGTTTGAGGAACCCAATGCTAAGTTTGATGTCGAATTATTAATGCAATATATTGTTGTCAAAGTTAAAGGGATAGAGAGACTTAGCTTCTTTTCAAGATTAAGGATGTAATTTGGGTTTCCTTTGATGATGTTGCAAGGCAGTGGCTACATTTGTACCCGTTATCTGCACTCAAAGAAAAATTGTAAGTCGAAAAGTAAGGTTGACCCATAACTTTGCTTGGCTTGTCTCCTCATCATTGTTTTGATCTCAGAGATTGAGGCTTGTATACTTTATGGTGAAATTTTTGAGATATTCTCAAAATTTTCTGCCCCATTTTAGAATAAAAGATTCCCTTCGCACGTCCTTGTGAATTGACATACTACTTCCTTATGGAATTTTTGAGGTTTCCTCAAAAATTCTGCCCCAGTTTTCACTTTTGGAGTCTTATATTCCTGCTTCACTCAAGAAAAAATATTAGTTCAAAAGAAATGGTTGCCTTGCATTTGAACATCGTGATCTCAATTCGAATCTGTCTTTATATGCTCAGGAGTTGGCCTATTAGCCTGGTATTTCAGATTTGAATTTGAGCGAAGTGTTTGAATTAGAAATGGAGGGAAAAAGAAAAATTTTATTAGATTGAGACCGGGTCCAATAATAGACTGCCTACGTATCCAAATGGAAATCAGTTCAAACATAGTTCAGATTACAAGGAAAAGATAGATAAAGTATGATGATGTTATTGGTCATAAGGCGGACAAATAGAAAATGACGGTATGATGATGTTCTGTCCTTATTAGTCCATGTGATGTGCTTTGCGCTTTCTTCGCGAACGTCTAGAAAATATTTTTGTTGGATCACCTTGAACAATGACATTTCCTGTAGTGATAAGGTTGTAGATGTTACTTATTGGGCCTCGCTGCACTTTTGTCTCCCCTTTTCAATCAAATTCTGAATTTTGTGCCTTAGTGTTGAACATTCCTCAATATCATGGCCTTGTATATTTGAGTGATAAGCATAATTTTTGGATAGGTCAAAGTTAGAAGATGGATACTTAGGAATCCATCCTCTTCTTGGTTGCACAATACCTTGGGCCCTTAATCTTTCAAATATGTTCGCCAATGGCTCAGTCAAAGGAATAAAGGTACGAGGCCTCATTCTCTTTGGTTGATGAAAATTACCTCGTACCGGATAAGATCGATGTTGAAAGTTGGATTGTGTATGATACACCTCATCATGAAAATTTTGCTGAAAAGAGTAGGGTTGAATCTAATAAGCCTCGCGTTGAAAATCTTGTGAGTCATAATTTTTGGGATGCTCATGGCGAGATTCAAACACAACAAGGGTTTCTTCATTATTCTGATAGCATTGTGTTTGAGGTGATAAATCCTCTTCATCTTCCTCAGATGGACTATTTAACGCTTGGAAAGTGGTTGGCATTGCAGGCACATCAATAATTCTCCCTGTTTGGATACCATATTCTAGCTTTTTTCGATTAAAATCAGACTCTCGAAACCGTGACTATTTAGGAAGCACAATTTTTGGAAGTATATTCCATCTAGTGACCTGATGAAAGTTTGGACCAATTCTTCTTCAGGAATAGAAGGACGTATCTTAGAAGCTTCTAATCTCCATCGGATTGCATATTCCTCAAAAGATTCGTGAGTCATTCTCTTTACGTTGAGCAAATCCCATATTGTCAGATCAACTGTGATGTTGAACTTATATTGTCCTACGAAGTCTTGTGTCATGTCTTCCTATGTGCGCCATTTGTCAAAGTCTTGTTTGGCAAACCAGGTGAGTGCTATCCCTGACAAACTTTGAATAAACAATCTCATTAGGAGAGCCTCATTATGCCCTATGCCAACTAATCTGCCGCAATAGTCCTTTAGATGTATGATTGGATCTCCATGCCCATCAAACATGTTGAACTTTGGGACTTTGTATCCTGGAGGTAACTCAATCCTTGGATGTAGACATAGTTTCTCATACCTCAAATCATGAATACCTTTGGAACGTAGATTCTCATCCAACCTCTTTTCTAAGTCATGAAGTTTTTGTTGCCGTGCATCTAAATCGACTCTCTCATTTTCAAAAGTGATGTGTGTTGAAGGCAACTGTTGAGAGGGTGTGTGAGTAAGGCGGGAATAAGGAGATACAGGCCACACAGTGGTTTGCACCGGACGAGAAGAAAGAAGGCTGGAATTTTTTTGGATATTGAGCATATTTGTCATATTTGCAGATTTTCAGTAGAGTCGATGTTCAAATGCTAGACAACCTTTAAATAAAAATAATAAATCAAACAAGATAAGAGTCAGTGTACCCAATAAGAAAAGGTATAGTATGAAAATATGAATCATCCTGGCAAAGAGGACTTTAGGATGAATGAGTGGGCTAGAACTTAAACTTGAGAAGTGAATCGATGCCAAAAGGTAGATAATAGGTTCTAAGCAAGACCTAAATACTAGGCTGATACTCAAAGTAGATGGACGAACAAGTAAATAATGACAAGATATTTGAAAGATGACATGAAATATTTAAAGACAATTTTATTTTTTTAAAAAGAACGGAAAGATTGAAGGTTTGAAAAGTTTTTAAAGATTTAGAGACATTTAATTTCAAATATTTGAGAATTTGAAGAGTTGTGAAAAATCATTGGAATAATTAAAAAAAAACTCTAGTTTTCGCCCTTATGATATTATGGGGAAGTAAAAACAAAGGGAGAATAAAAGATTTGACAGAAAAAAATTATTTGAATAATAAAGAATGTTTCACATTTTTAAAATAAGGGGATATTTTGAAAAGAAATGGAAAAAGGAGGACCGCATCCTTATAAAGGACTGCCTACGTATCTTGTCGGACAAGAATCAGGTCAGACGTAGTTCGAATATGATGGATAAAATACCTAAGGAGAGTAGTCAAGTACAAATATAAGGAAAAATATAAAGAAATAACAAATTAGGCATATGCACATAAATTATGAAAGCATTCTTTTCGAGATTATGAAATCTCTTAGAACTTAGACAAGGTTTTCTTAACAAGGTATCCTAGGCTTGGAGATGCATATTTCTTAGTAAAGGAATAAACGATTAGGATCTAGGAATAAGAGTGGTTTTTCGACATGGTTCCCTCAAGCGGACAACTTGAGAGTGGGAAAACTCATGATTGTCGACGCACCGCTGATCGACTGATTCACGAGACATTTTCCATAGGGTGTTTTAGAATATGAACGCCCGTGCAACCACGCAACCGTTCTTAAAAAATAAAAGAGGTTCCAAGCGGAGGAAGATATGAGCGGAATGTTAGTTATACATAAAGCAGTAACGTATAACACATAATGAAAAGCGATAACATATTGAACGATATATATAAAAGAAATGATAAAAATAAGGAAAATAAATAAATTCGTCGTTAAAGTAATATCAGGAAAATAACAAAAATATATAGACAAGCAAAAGGGAAATGGGTGGACGTGAATAAATATAGACATTGTTTAGACAAACAAATAGCGGAAAATGGAAGGGGATTAACATGGAAGAAAAAATTTAATTTAACACACAAGTAAAGTTAAAAAATCCCACATAACGTACAAATTCGTATTGGTTAGAACCTAAGCATCCCCAGCAGAGTCGCCATGCTGTCGCGCACCATTTTTCTCGCGAAAAGCGGAATCCGACGTGACAACTCTTTTGGGATGATTTAGAGTGAAGAGTCGCCACCTAACGAATTAAGGTGCGTTAGGGCACCATTTTAGACTAATTACAAACTTATTTTATTTAGTCTACGTCAATCAGAAATTAGGGTAAGGGTTCAAGTTACCTCGAAAGGAAGGTGTTAGGCACCTTTCGAGGTCCACAAATGTGGATCCCGGCCGAACTCATATATTACGTGGGGAATTCTATGTGATAAGCAAAGGTCGATTCACTTAATACTAACTAAGTGGTTAAATAGGAAAAATATAATAAACAAAATTAAACATACAACTTAGTTATCATCTAATTAATAATCAACTACGTGATAAAGTAGTAAAAAATGCATAAATAAATAAAGGAATTAGAGAAGCGAGAAGATAGAAAGACACAAATTATAATGAAAAATCCATCAAGTTATTCCTAAACTACCCCAAACAAGCATGCAAAATAAATAAAATTCGATTGAATCTAGATAAAGGTTAATTTTATATTATTCGGATCAGTGCCCGAGTTATTAACGGGAGACAATGATGCATATCGCATTGTCGAATACTGCTCGGGGCAACTTCCATCATTTTTGAATGTCCTATCTACCCCACCTAGTTTGATTATTAATCTTAAAGGCGTTCTAAAGAAAATTATAAAACTAACGTTTCTTAAAATACCTACCGTCCCCACTTAACGTCCAAGAGGCATTGGACTTTTACTTTTGAATTTGGGTCTAGACAAAAGAACACTTAGATTGCCTAATTAGACTCAGGATTTACGTCAAACAAAACAAATAGAACTAGAAATTAGCACGTAAAGGTTTTCAAATATGTCTCTTATTTAATTAAAGTTAAGTAGGTGATTAACATGTTTGAAAAGCAATAACTTATTTTACATAATTGAAACCTATAGGCATGATATCTAATGATGGAAGATTAAATAACGTTTATTAACTTATAGGCATGATTTCTAGGTGAAGAACGTTATTCAAATGGGTCGAAAAAATTAAATAAATGCAAGACGTTAAATTAGGAATGCTGGAAATTAATTAGGCATGCTGGAAATTATGAAAATGCTGAAAATTGATTTAAAGTGCTTGAAATTAAATAAACATGCTAGAAGTTATTTTAATATGCTGGAAATTAATTTTTTAATATGCTGGAACACTTATATTTATATGCTGGAAATTATTGTTTTCTTTTTTTAAGATGCTGGAAATTAAATAAATATGCTGGAAATTAATTTTTTAATATGCTAAAAACTATTTATTATATGTTGAAAATTAAATAAACTTTGCTGAAAATTACTTTAATATGCTGAAAACCATTTATTATATACTGAAAATCAAATAGACTTGCTGAAAATTATTTTAATATACTAAAAAAACTATTTATTATATGCCGTAAATTAAATAAACTTGTTGAAAATTATTTAAAATATACTGAAAGTTGAGTTTTTAATGCTGAAAATTATACAAATGCAGGAAACTAAATTTTTTAATACTGAAAATCAAAGATATGCTAGAAAACTAGATAAGAAAATGCTGAAATATTTATTTTAATATGCTCAAAGTTCATTAGACATGCTTAAACTAAATTAACACGTTCAAAATTAGTACAATACGTCAAAGGTTAGTTAACGAACCTAAGGACATGATTTTCTAAATGATAGGACAGATAACGACCCTAGAATATTTGCCTAAGTGATAAAATAACTAAACTAACACATAAAATCTATTAAACAACCCTATAGGCATGATATCTAAGTGATTAAGTAATCAAATCATGGAATCCCCGGCCCTCAAGCAGTCCTCCATAATTTTTATATTATGACATAAAGTTTATACAAATTTATTACAGACCCAAAACGAATAGAGAAGAGAGAAATTAGGCTAAAAAAATGAAAACAAGCTAGGTAGGCCCCTCCCCCAAACTCCCGGGCAACTCTTCGAGTCCCAAGCATTTATCTTCTAACGGAACCTGTCAAACACAAAAAAAAAAAAAAACCGAACCCAAACACACCAAAACATGCAACAGGAAGGGAGAAACAAACATATGAAAAAAACAAAACACCATTTTTTACACTAAATATGTGGGCATGCTTTACAGAAAAAAAAAAACTACCACATAAATATTGAAAATTGAGTCAATAGGGACTAACCGTTTAGAAGCAGATAAACAATAAGCCGACCAAAAGAAAACCAAGAAGAGATTGAACCACGATGTCTCGAACAGAGTAGTTAGTCGTAAGATCAAAACAAAGAACCAAACCAAAGCCCAAGCAGAGAAAAAATATTGTAATTTTTCTGAGGGAATCCCCAGTTTGTGAGAAGAAATCTCTCTGCCAATATGAGGGAAGAGGCCTACTTATATAGTAGGGAGTCACAAAACAAAAAGGAAAGAAAAAAAATATTTTGGAAATCAATTAAAGGAATTCTTGTTCCTTTAATAGATGATTGAATCTTTTCAAAATAAGACAAGTTCAATATTTTTTTACCAAAAATACATAGGTAAAAATCCATTCAGATTAAGGATAGGGGCAAAAAAGTAATTCACAACACTAGCCAGCTTAATTTTACCATGTACATAATCAAGTATTAAAGCAGTCTCGTATTTCGTAAAGGAAGAAAATCAACCAAGGCAAATAAATATGATTTATGAATGAAAACTTACCAAAACTAACAAAATATCAAGTCATATAGCTTTAAATAAGGAAGGTGAATTAATTCGAAAGGTGTGACTATCAAATATTAATAGCTACCTCTATTAGAACCATAATTAACCACAACACTAACATAATATTTTGAATTACTAAACGCATCAAAACATCAGTCGAAATAGTTCGTTAACAAGTAGGAACAGAAAATTCAAAAATCAAATAGAACTAGTATCCTATTTTGAAAATTATGGTTAGACCAAGATTGGTAAAATTTAGGGCTTTTAACCTATGGTAATCTAAGCAAATTAACAAACACTAATCACAAAGAATCAGACAAAAAAATCTCAATCAATCTTCGTTAATTTCGGATCCAAGGATTTGTCAAAGCAATGAAAGGGTAGAAAAGAATTGAAATTTGAGTATAAAATTTAAACACCAAAATCAAACCTGAAATGGATTCTTAAGAACCCATCATGAGAATTCGACATTTTTTTGGTGAAATCTGACCGGAGCAGGAACAGCAGTGCGTGATTGTGGGTGCTAAAGTGTGCGACGGAGCTGATGGTGATGTGGCGAGGAGGAGATGGAGATCGGCGGCGGTGGAGTGGAGGCTGAATGGTGGTGTCCGCCGATTGTGGTTGGCTGGTTTGTGGAGGAGTAGTGGAGGCTGGTGGGGGGGGTGTTTGCTGGTCGCCGGCGTCGGTGAGGAGAGAAGGAGGCGATGAATATGAGAGTGTGCGGTGGAGTTTGATGGTTCGCCGGTGGTGGTTGCTGTCGGCGGTGGAAGGAGGAGAGAAGTGAGGGTCGCGGCACCGGTGGGAGTTCGCTGGTAGTTCACCAGAGCAGTGGTGGTGCGTCGGTGATGATGGTTGGAGGAAGAAGAGAAGGGGGGGGGGGAAGATAGAGAGAGGCCACTGTTTTTGTTTAGAGAGGGAGTGAAAAAAAATCAGTTTTTGATTAGTGTTTGGGGTTGGTTTTGATTAAAAGGGAAGAAAAAGAAGGATTTAATCTCAACCGTTGTTCGTATGATCAATGGATGGGATTAAAATTGCAAGAATGGGTTAGAATTGGGGTTATTTAAATTGGGTTAATTGAAATTGGATTGGGGATTTCAATTTGAGATCAATTTAGGCTAAAATTGATATCAAATTAGGTACAGAATGGCTAGATTTTAAATAAATTGGGGAGATTGAATTGAATTAGACTGCTATTTTTTGTAAAAATAATTACTCCATAATAATAATAAGATGTCTCAAAAACTATTGTTATGTAAAAAATATTGTATAAAATTGACAATAATAATAATTTGGGAGTAAGTTACGTATGCAAATTTTAAAAGATGCTATAATAATAAATAAATAAATAAATAAATAAATAAATAATAATAATAATAATAGTAATAATAATAAAAGAAAAATATGTGTTTTTTAAATTATCTGTCTATATATATATATTTGCAGAAATAATTTAATAAATATTGATAAGATTATGTAAAATACTATATTTAAATTAATAAATTATATATATATATATATTATAAAAAATATAAAAATAAGTCACATACTACAAAAATCATGAATGTGAGACGTCAAGATTTATTTGATACTAAAATAATAAGTAAAGAAATATTAATACCCAAAGCTAATAATTTTTGTAAAAATAACAGTCTAGAGGAAACATCGAAAGGTCAAAATTGAGTGTCAACAGAAAGCGGAAGATTTTGTTCACATACATCAAGTAAACTAATTTGACTCTTTTAGCAGAAACAAGTGACGTACAGTCATACCTTAACGATCGAGGAGGTTTTAGCTTTACATACCTTGAGTTTGTCTTGCAACAACTATGAACAACCAGCCCTTCCTTAAAGCATGAAATCTACCTGAATGACAAGTAGTGAAGCTATTATAATCTGCCCAACTACATGCTCAAGTCACATGGGCGATACATCAATTACTATGTGAGCGACAAGCTAGTAAGACCCCTTTATTCAAAAAATATTTCTCCACCCTCCTCTTTTGAACGACCTCAACATCACACGGCCCTTTAATAAGGTATGTCGGCACTCCCCGGGCTCGTTAACACAACATAAGAAACAACCCACAATCCTCACTACACAATAGATAATATTGGACTTCACGGCTTCTTATCACCGGCCTATGAATTCTTAAAATACACATGTAGAATACTAATATGAGATCACTAGTGAAGATGGGGAGAAAAACCTTACATACCTCGAGTGATTCTTAGCTAACGATAGGTCTGTGAGTTACCAAACGGCTACAAGAGTACTGGTAATGTTGACCAAGTTCAACAATCCACTCCCAACACATAATACCGTCAATTCAAGACTTCAAATTTCAGGGTTACCACGAGTTAAATCACATTTCAAATTTTAGAACTCATCAATTAAAAAAAACGATGGGACATACATAACTAAGAAATAATTTCAAAATTACCTTTCGAAAATAAATCATAAAAAGCTCCCCTCTACTAATTCTTGAGATTCTTGAAATCATGTCTAGGATGATTCAATATCTCTTGATAACTTGTTGGAAATACTTCATCAATAAAGAATTTGTGAAAATATTAACTTTACTCCTCTCAAAAGATCCCCATGGCTAGTAGTGAAAGAAATAGAAAGGGCAAAATGCCCTGTACGTTTCTTCTGGAAAAGTTGGAGTAATTTACTCCAGTTTTCAACTTCTAAAATCAAAAGTGACCTCATGATATAGCATCACACGTGGAGGCAGCATATAATTAATAAATGGACAAGAGTTTTCTTGGTATTTATCTCTTAAAGAACCCAAAAGTCAAACGTGATCCCACATAAATTTTACTAATTATATAAGTATATCTACCCCATATATGATACCTATTAAACCAATCCAATAATAAATATATACATATATACAACATGGCACACATTATATATATATATATATTTACACTTTCACAATATAATTATTTTTTATTATTGGTAATCATAACTTAACATGTAAAACGAGAATGGTAATATTTGTTAACCCTCCAAAATAGATGGTAAATATTATAAAATTCTTGGGGTCTCATAATATCCCCTTCTTAGGAACATTCGTCCTCGAATGTTGGTCTATTAGCTATTTCTTTTCTAAACTCAATACTAGTTCTTAGCTTACAACTTTACTCTTCAATTTCTTAGGGCCTCAAAAATTAACTTTGAAATTTTCTAAAAATTTCGGCAGAGTTTCCTTTGTAAATAGGCCTATCCCAAAAATTCTCAAGTACCTGTCAGCTGACCAGAAACATAACTATTAGTCTCACAGGGCGTCACAACAAATATAACACATACATATATAATGAACATGGCCCATCTTGGCCCTATAATTCAAATGAAGATTAAAACAAGTAAAGCTTCTCAACTTATGTCTCTGTATTGGAAAAACTCATCGGAATAAAACATCTAAGAGTTTAAAGATCGTTGACATAAATTATATTTTCTAATCATTGGCATAGTGTAGACACATAGAAGGTTGGACACTGTATATCTATCTCTGGAGGTCACTGTAGAGCATTGTACTTCTTAGGCTATTTGCAGATCTCTGTACACCTTTGTAATGCTAAAGGGACAATTGTGTCTATCCTGACCTATAAGTCCACTAAAGGCAAAGGATCATTCTTATCCTTCTGCAATTAATTCCTCAAGTCCTTAGACCGTTTCTTTGGACAATTGGGTAGGACGTCTTACTTTCCCTCCGTCCTGGGATAAACTTCACCTTACCCCTATTCAAATAGGTATATGTGAAGGCATATAGCATCTAAACAATCAAGTGGTAAAAAAAAATTAATAATAAATTATAAAATGTAAGAAATAAGCATGAAGGGCATATAATCATGTAAAAATGTGAGCCTCATAAAAGGTCCTTAACCTATAAACCTATAAGCCTTAATAAGTATGTAACTTATAGAATAGTGAAGAATATATAACATGTAATATATGCGTGCTTAAGCTGTGAAAACCTATGACGTACGAACATGTAATCGATAAATAGCATGTGAACAAATGGACTATAACTATAAAATAAATAGCATGTAATTAGATAAATATGGCACGAAATGTACCATATAATCAAATAAGCAAGTGGGATATAAAAATACTTAATACATGAGCTTTATATATAGCATGTAAGTAAATTAATTGCGATATGTAGGCATGCGAACTATATAAACACCTAATATGTGTGCCATAGAACTATAAAAGTACATAACATGCAAGTAAATTAATTACAACCTATGGACGAGTAAATATAACACCCGAACAGATAAACTTTTACCATGTAAGCAAACGAACGCATATTATATGAGTAAAACGATATTTTTTGACATTATTAACTGGTAAGATATGCAATATGTAATACCGAAACAATTACACCATGAGTAGAGTAATATATAAGCAAGTATTTATAAATCTTATAATCTATAAACAATAATTTGTGGTGCATATAACATGTAGAGAACTGAATTATGATGTTACACTCATCATATTGTGTGCAACGATATTTTATTAAATTTATATCCGTACGAAATTCGAATTATATTAAATTCAAAATATATTAGTCCAAGAAATATGGTGGATTAATATAATTGAATTAATTATTTAAGTCTAATAAATATGGATTTAATTAAAACTCAATTTTTATTGGGCTAACCCATTAATTTGGGCTACAAATGATGAGCCCATTTTGCTAAAACCCAAGATGTCATCATATTCTAGAGGCCCAATTGAGCGCCACGTGTCAAATGACGTGGCGTGCAAGTCAAGTGAAGGAGTCAATAGGATCATGCCACATGTCAAAATGATGCAGCATGCCTAGTGAAATCAAAGGCCAATCAAATGTCGCAATGTCACTTAAATCTGATTGGCCAGAAAAAGTTCATCTTCACCATGACTCTTCCCTATCCACAACTATAAATAGGGGCCTCATAATTCAAAAAAGGCACCAACAATTCTGACAAAAAAGCAAGAGAGAGCTCGTGGATCAAACACCACAAATTTCTCTACAAGCTACAAGTTCAAGCATTCAAGTTTATAAACAACTGAAGATCAAGACGAAGATTCAAGATCAAGCTCAAAAGCCCTTGAATCCAAATTCACAAGTCAAGATCAAATCCACCAAGTTCACAAATGAAGTTCAAGTTCATCAAATTCAAGATCAAGCTCGAAGCCCTTGAATTTATATTTAGAAAGGCGAATCAGAGGATTCATAGAGATTGTAACACTCACATATTTGAAATCAAATAAAATGATTGTTGCAATATTTTCTTGTCCCGATTATTATTTTCTCGGTCGCGAATTTTATTGTCTACAAATTCTGGCACGCCCAGTGGGACAATCTCTACCTCTCATCTCAACTTTCCAACTTCAAAGTTCAAGAATACCGAAATGACTTCCAAGAAGGTCAACTCTCAATCCACTACCTCTAAGGCTGCTAATTCCAAGTTCTCCGCCGAGGTAGAAAGCATCCTTGATGTTACTTTTTGAAGCTTTGGGGCTGTCACAAGGAGCAAGGACAATATGATGGAGCAACAAACACATCGAGTGTCGACGACATCAACTCCAGTTTTTGGGTCTTCAACCCCAAAAAGAACAAGATCCTCTACAAGTGCTTCAGAAGAAGGAAGCAGTGTGGCAGAGAAAATTAAGAAGACTCTAGATCTACTTGATCTCTCTGGTTCAAAAAACTCTGGCACAAAGAACGATGGTCATTCAACCAACATGTCATCTCCACTTACTTCGCGCGAGCCAAGAACTTCAGAGATCAACTTATGTCATAATTCGTGCTACTCTCCGACGTCTCCAATAATTATTCAAACAATGGTAACTGATGTCTCATCCATGGAGGAGCAACTTGTGAATATGGCGAAGGCAATTGAAGGTTTGACCAAGTATGTGCAAACTCAAGACACTCGGATCAATAAGTTGATGGATCGAATGGAAGGTTTAATAGATGGAGATTC
This sequence comes from Capsicum rhomboideum, assembly GCA_031232105.1. Lineage (NCBI taxonomy): Eukaryota > Viridiplantae > Streptophyta > Magnoliopsida > Solanales > Solanaceae > Capsicum > Capsicum rhomboideum. Next base: position 160,379,201 of record CP124714.1, read on the forward strand.
TAGCCATGCACCTGGAAAGGCTCCAGAAGTTCAAGAGATAGATCCTTCTACTAAACAGATACCACCTACTAAGGAGGTGCCAGTCGCTTCTGACGGAATGATCCCAATTGATCTATTGAAGGAGTTCATTGAAGGGGCCCTCAAGGACAAGTACGACATTGCTACCAAGTCTTCCCTGACGTATGCCAAGCCTTACACTGCTAGGATTGATAGCTTCAAGATGCCTACCGGTTATCAACCCCCCAAATTTCAACAATTTGAGGGCAAAGGGAATCCAAAGCAATATGTCGCCCACTTTGTTGAGACATGCAATAATGCCGGAACATACGGTGACTATCTCGTCAAGCAATTTGTCCGCTCCCTAAAGGGAAACGCCTTCGATTGGTACACGGACCTCGAGCCCAATTCCATTGATAGCTGGGAGCAACTGGAGCATGAATTCCTAAATCGTTTCTATAGCACGAGGCGTACATTAAGCATGGTAGAGCTCACAAATACTCGTCAAAGAAAGGATGAGCCAGTTATCGACTTCATCAATCGATGGAGAAATGCTAGCCTAAATTGTAAAGATAGGCTCAGTGAAACTTCCGCAATAGAGATGTGTATCCAAGGAATGCACTAGGAACTTCTCTATATTTTGCAAGGAATTAAGCCAAAATCCTTTGAAGATTTAGCTACCGGTGCTCACGACATGGAATTGAGTATGTCTTCTATCGGAAAAGGAGTAGCGCCCATCCATGACACTCGAAAGGGAAAGGACAAATAGGAACCTAGGAGATAGACCAAGTTTGTCCCCAAAAGTGACAACAAAGAATCCATGAATGTCAACGTGTCTCCTATGAAGCTCACCACAAAGGTAAGCAAGAAGCAAAGCATAAAGACGACTTCTCAAGCGCGTCCAAACCAGAAGTTAACTTTCAAGGAGATGCAGGAAAAAGAATACCTCTTCCTTGATTCTGACATTTCCAAAATTTTTGATGAACTTCTTGAGTTAACTCTCATTGATCTACCAGAAATGAAGCGGCCCGACGAAGCTGGAAAAACTGATGACCCAAACTATTGCAAGTAACACAGGCTTGTGGGTCACCCTTTGGAGAAATGTTTTGTCTTCAAGGATAAAATCATGCAACTGGCTAATGAGAAGAAGATCGTGTTTGATGATGAGAAGGCCACTTCTCATCAAATCTCCATCACTTTTGGCTCACTCGATCCGGTCCAAATATGCAACTTCAAAGAGCGTAATGAAGAGCCATTAGAGCATGACAAGTCTCTAATTGATGAAGGTGATGATGAAGGTTGGACTTTGGTGACTAGGCGGAGACGCAACAAGATGACGAGTCTATGAAAAGACTCATCCAAGCAGCCAACCAAAAGGAGAATGGTAAAGAAACCGAGGAAACAGAGGTTGGTTGAGCTGCCAAAGAGGGCGAGTGTAGTGGAGCATCACCACCAAAAACCACAATGTCCTGTGACCTTGGAAGAATTCTTTCCAAGTTGGTTCTGCGCCAAGACTACTCAAGACAACATTGAGGCATCTTGTTTCAATACTGACAAAGAAGAAGCAGAGGGCGAAAGCCTATTGATGGAACGTCCTTCTCCTGAAAGGCCTACTAAATCTCTTTACCAAGAAGCACATGTATGTAATACAAAAATCACATTTACAGACAATGATATCCTGTTTGGTGAAACACTACACAATCGTCCCTTGGCTATGGTAGGTTATGTTCTAGAGAAGAAGATAAATAGAATCCTGATAGATGAAGGGTCTGGAGTAAACATCCTGCCTATTCTCACACTGAAGGAACTTGGCATCACAACTGATGAACTTACTGAAAGCCATTTGATGATCCAAGGGTTCAATCAAGGGGGTGGGTCAGAGGGCTATAGGATCCATCAAGTTAGAGATTCATATGGACGATTTACGATCAAATGTATTGATGCATGTGATCGATGCCAAAACTTCATATAATATATTGCTTGGTAGGACTTAGGTACACGAGAACAAAATTGTTTCATCCTCCTACTATCAATGCCTGAAGTATCTTGAAAATGGAGTGGAGAGAAAGATAGTGGCCGATGATAAGCCATTCATTGAAGCTGAATCACACTTCGCAGATGCAAAATTCTACTTGAAGAATTATGTCGTGAAGGAGAAAAAGGTTGATGATGTCACATCAACCAAGTGTGATGATCTTGCAGCTAAGAAGGTTGAGGTGGCTGTTGAAAACGTTGTCATTAAAAAGCCTCCCTCCACTTCAAATAAAGGGAATGTCACGTATTTTAAGAAGAAGACAGCTCCTGTGCTCCGCTATGTACCAAAGGTGGGAAAAGAAGGACACTCATCTGATGTTCAATATAATGTACTAGGGGGGATAACTCTTCCGGTAAAGCGAATAGATGCAATAAATTTTCCCTCAAAGCCACTTGGGGAATTTGTGGCTCAAAATTCATCGCGAGATATGACACTCCATTCAAAGCATACGAAAGAAGGTTTTGATCAAAACGCGTACAAGTTATTTGTAAAGGCTGGATCCTAATGAGCCATCAAATTTGGGAAAAATCCCATTAAAAGCCACTACCAGGCAAGCGCGCGAAGGCTTAGGGTACATGCCGCCACCGCCAGTGCGCATCTCTATTAGAAGGGTGGCTAGCGACTACATCACTGTGGAAGAAGAGTCTACTACATCCAGGAAAAGGCCTTCTGTCTTTGATCGACTTGGAGAATCAACCACAAAAACTTCTGTGTTTGAGAGGTTGGGTCCACTAAAGAAAAAGAAGAGTAACAAACCTCGGAGAATTTATCAAGGCACTATGACACACTCTTCACTCATAATCCAGAAGGATTTCCAAAGTTTGATTCCTTCTAGAATGAGGCGACAGACGAAACTTGTGGTTTCGTGCAAAGAGGTGTTAAAGCAAAGACTCATACTGTGGTTTATACCAAGGAACATGAGGAAGACAAAGAAAGCGTAGGCTCTTCATATCATATTACAACCCATAGTGAGTGCAATACATCATCTCTAATAAAGGTTAAAGAGTTGGAAGATATTTCCTGGTGTTGCCATATATCTGTCAATGACAATGATCCTCAAGAAGAAGATGCTGGAGATGCTCCGTCAGAATTTGAAAAAGGAGTAAAGACGACGATAGATCCCCTAAAGGAACTTAATCTTGGCACTGATGAAGACCTAAGGCCAACTTTCCTAAGCGCTTTTCTAGAAATGGATGAAGAAATCGCTTACATGGACTTACTCAAAGAATATAAGAATGTCCTCACCTGGAGTTATAAGGAGATGCCTGGCTTAGATCCAAAAGTAGCAGTTCATCAGTTGGCAGTCAAGAATGGAGCTCGTCCTGTTAAGCAGGTCCAAAGACGTTTCAGACCCGACTTGGTTCCATTGATAGAAAATGAGGTTAACAAACTCATTGGAGCAGGCTTTATATGTGAAGTTAAGTACCCCACATGGATATCAAGCATTGTTCCTGTACGGAAGAAGAATGGTCAAATTCGAGTTTGTGTCGACTTTAGGGATCTCAACAACACATGTCCTAAGGATGAGTTTCCAATCCCTATTCCAGAGTTGATGATTGATGCTACTACTGGTTTTGAGGCGATGTCTTTTATGGATGGATCATCCGGCTATAACCAAATCCGCATGGCACTAAAAGATGAAGAGCTCATTGCATTTCGTATGCCTAAAGGTATTTATTGTTACAAGGTGATGCCTTTTGGTTTGAAGAACGCTGGTGCAACTTATCAAAGAGGTATGCAAAACATCTTTGATGATCTACTCCATAAAAATATCTATGTGGATGACTTAGTGGTAAAGTCAAGAAAGAAGAACGACCACTTGAAAGACTTGAGAATGGTATTTGAGTTGCTCCGAAGATATTAGCTTAGGATGAATCCGTTGAAATGTGCCTTTGGAGTTACTTCCGGAAAGTTCCTTGGCTTTATTGTACAAAAGCGAGGAATTAAAATTGATCAACACAAGGTTGATGCAATTTTGAAGATGCCCAAACCTCAAAACATTCATGGATTAAAAAGTCTTCAAGGGAAGCTAGCATATTTAAGGAGGTTCATCTCAAATTTGGCGGGAAAATGTCAACCATTTAGCCATCTCATGAAAAAGGGTGCCCCTTTGGAATGGGACCCAGCTTGTAGTAAGGCCTTTGAAAATATCAAATCTTACTTGATGAAGCCTCCAGTTCTCGCGGCACCAATACCTGGAAAATCATTGATTCTCTACATCGCTGCACAAGAAAGGTCAGTTGGAGCATTATTGGCCCAAGAAAATAATGAAGGTAAAGAGAACTCTCTTTATTACCTGAGTAGAATGATGACACCAAATGAGCTGAATTATTCACCTATTGAAAAGTTGTGTTTGGTGTTGGTCTTCTCAATTCAAAAGATGAAGCACTACTTTCAAGCTCATATTGTTCATCGGGTATTTAAAGCAAATTCCATCAAGTTTGTAATGTCGAAACCAGTCCTCAGTGATCGACTCGCAAGGTGGTACCTTCAATTTCAACAATTTGAGATCGTGTACATCCCTCAAAAGGCCGTAAAGGGTCAAGCATTAGCAGATTTTTTGGCAGACCACCCAATACCTGATAATTGGGAGCTAACTGATGAACTTTTTGATAAGGATGTAATGGTTATTGAAGTTCGACCTCCAAGGAAGATGTACTTTGATGGTACGGCACATCGTGGTAGAGCTGGTGCTGGTGTAGTGTTTGTCACTCCGCAGGAAGAGGTTATCCCATACTCCTTTACTTTGACACAATGTTGCTCTAACAATGTCGCTGAATACTAAGCGTTGATACTTGGACTTAAAATGGCCGTCGACATGAAACAACTACAATTGTAAGTCTTTGGTGACTCCCTATTGGTGATCAAGCAGCTCTTCGGAGACTATGAAGTCAAAAAGCCTGAGCTGCGTCCATATCATAGTTATACTCAGAAGTTGATAGGATGGCTTGAAGAAGTTACCCTCCAACACGTACCAAGAAATGAAAATAAGCAGGCTGATGCATTGGTTGCTTTAGCTTCAACCCTTACTCTTCTGAATCAAACACGAGTTACTATCCGCCAAGAATGGGTAGTACCACCACCGGATAAGGAGGAATATACAGAAAACACACCTGAGCATCTCGTCGTTGTGTCTGAAGTCGTAAAGGTAGATTGGCGACAACCAATTGTTGACTACTTGTGTTATAGAATACTTCCTGAAGATCAAAGGAAAAAGACTGACATCTGTCGTCGTGCACCTCGTTTCCTTTACTACAAGGACACGTTATACAGAAGGTCATTTGAAGGAGTACTCTTGCGATGTTTAGGAGAGGAAGAAGTTGTTCAAGCTTTGCAGGAAGCACAATCGAGAGTATGTGGATCTCATCAGTCGGGCCCAAAGCTCCACTTTCACATAAAAAAGATGGGATATTATTGGCCAACGATGGTGAAAGAGTTCTTGGACTATGCTAGAAGATGCAAGGCCTGCCAATTTAATGCAAATTTCATACATCAGCCTCCTGAAATATTACATTCCACTATCGCATCTTGGCCTTTCAATGCTTGGGGATTGGATGTTGTAGGACCACTACCAAAATCTTCTGGTGAACCCTTGTACATCTTGGCTGCGACAGATTACTTCTCAAAATGGGCCGAAGCTGTTGCACTCAAAGAAGTGAAGAAGGAGAATGTTGCAAACTTCATCTGAGTAAATATCATCTACCGCTTTGGAATTCCTCATTACATAATAACTGATAATGGCAAGCCATTTGATAACAAGCTGATAAACAACATTTGTGATCTCTTTGGTTTCAAGCAGCATAAATCTTCTATGTACCATGCTGCCGCCAATGGTCTAGCTGAAGCATTCAGTAAGACTTTATGCAACCTGTTGAAGAAAGTCGTCTCCAAATCCAAACGAGGCTGACATGAACGAATGGAAGAAGCTTTGTGGGCATATAGGACGACTCACCGCACACCGACGCAAGCAACCCCATACTCACTTGCTTTTGGAGTTGAAGCAGTCCTACCACTTGAGCGTCAAATACCTTCTTTAAGACTTGCTATTCAAGAAGGGCTCACCGAAGAAGAAAATGTTAAGTTACGTCTTGCGGAGTTAGAAGCTCTTGATTAGAAGAGGCTAGAGGCTCAACAAAATCTTGAATATTATCAAGCCCGTCTATCTCGTTCTTTCAACAAAAGGGTTCGCTTAAGGTGCTTCCAAGTTGGAGATCAAGTCCTAGCAGTAAGAAGGCCCATTATCACTTCTCATAAATCTGGGGGCAAATTCACCTCTAAGTGGGATGGACCATATGTCATACAAGAGGCATATTCAAGTGGTGCTTACAAGCTTGTCGATGCAGATGGCGTGAAAATTGGTCCTATCAATGCCAAGTTCTTGAAGAAGTACTATCCTTGAAAGGAGATGACGCTCCTTAAGGCAAGATTATAAACTGCATGTCCACTCCTGGCCCGCAAGAATATAAACTGTGTACGACTAAAAAAAAATAAAAATTATCCGCTAGGTTGAAAATCTCAAAAAAGGCGGCCTAGGCAAAAGTTAGGACCAAAATAAATAAATAAATAAAATATATATATATATATACACTCTTCCAGAACTACGTTGTGACTTGATCCTCATTACCGAGGTACGTAGGCCCTTAGAATTTCATTCTAAGTTCAGTTGCGTTAGTGTTAAAAAAAAATACATGTTTCCGCTTGATCCGCCACACGAAAGTTAAGTTTGCAAATATTCTGATTAAACTTTGGGCTTACACAAAAAATGTTCATGACTCAATGGGGGCAGAGCTCCATATAAAAGGTAAGCTTCTGCAACAGGATTTGAGATCCTCAAGTTCTCCGAGCCTACAAGTTGAAGTTGTAAGTCTTCCAAGCCTGCGAATTGAAGCGTGCATGTTGAAGTCAAAATTCACCCAAGTCAGTGACGTTGAAGTCTTAGGTTCACCATATCTCCATGCTAAAGTCCTTAAAGTAAGCAATTCTGCAAGATGAAATCTCAAATCCACCAAGTTTGCAAGTTGTAGTTGTCAAAATTGCCAAGTTTGCAAGCTGAAGTCTCCAAATCCGCTAAGTTTGCAAGCTGAAGTCTCCAAATTCGCCAAGTTTGCAAGGTGGAACTGTCAAAACCTCCAAGTTTCAAGTTGAGGCCTTCTAAACTTCCATGCCTTAAGGTGGACAATATTTGTCCCTTTGCACCTTAAGCTGGCTTTTCCATGGGTTTATCCTTAAAAGGATCTACAAATCTCCATGCCTTAAGGTGGACAAAAATTTGTCCCTTTGCACCTTAAGATGGCTTTTTCATGAGTTTATCTTTAAAAGGATCTCTAAACTTCCATGCCTTAAGGTGGACAAAAATTTGCCCCTTTCCACCTTAAGCTGGCTTTTCCATGGGTTTATCCTTAAAAGGATCTACAAATCTCCATGCCTTAAGGTGGACAAAAATTTGTCCCTTTGCACCTTAAGCTGGCTTTTTCACGAGTTTATCTTTAAAAGGATCTCTAAACTTCCATGCCTTAAGGTGGACAAAAAATTTTTCCTTTGCACCTGAAGCTGGCTTTTTCACGGGTTTATATTTAAAAGGATCTCTAAACTTTCATGCCTTAAGGTGGACAATATTTGCCCCTTTGTACCTTAAGCTGACATTTTCACGGATTTGTTATGTAAGGGACCAAACTTGAAGCCGAACTTGTCAGGTCTCAAGGTGACGGAGGCGAAGTTAAACTCTCGCACCTTAAGATGACCATTGCATAAGTTCATCGGTGAAAGGGACCAAACTTGAAGCCGAACTTGTCAGGTCTTAAGGTGACAGAGGCGAAGTTAAACTCTCGCACCTTAAGCTGACCATTGCATAGGTACATCGGTGAAAGGGACCAAACTTAAAGCTGAACTTTTCAGGTCTCAAGGTGACGGAGGTAAACTCTCGCACCTTAAGTTGACCATGGCGTAAGTACATCGGTGAAAGGGACCAAACTTGAAAGCCGAACTAGTCAGGTCTCAAGGTGACGAAAGCGAAGTTAAACTCACGCACCTTAATCTGACCTTTCATGAATGCTATTTGTTTCAATCCCGCAAAAGAAGAAAGGAAAAGACAACACAAAAAAAAAAGGCACAAGAAGGACAGAGATTGTTACCTGTCAAGACGTTTTAAACTCGGAAGCCATACATCACCAACGCGGATAGGCTTGAGACAAGATGTTTTGGTGAGAATGAAGCCCTTGAAGTCTGGTTTCCATCAATCAAAACACCTTTTTGATGGTGACAGTCCGCCATCATGATATAAATTATTTAGTGAGACAATGCAAATCTGAAATTCTCTGCAAGACAGAATTTAGGGTTAACTTCAAAAAATTTTCTAGAACGATACGGGAGGTGTTAAATTCTAAATTTTGGATATGTTATATTTTCATGTTTATGGTATCTATATAATTAATGGTATCATGATTTAGGTACTCCCACATTGAGAAACAAATTTTTCGGTGTCGTCGCGCAAATCTGAAACTGCTGGTGCTCCAAAATCCAAAGTTGAATTCGGGATAACATCTGAAAAGATACTGAATGTATTAAATTATGAATTTCGGATATATTATAGATCTGGATGTCTAGTTTTGTAAGAGTCAAGCGGCTTGTGATTTCTTCATTCCTACATAAAGATATGCAAGTTTTGGTAAAGCTACGCAGATCTGAAATTCTCAGCATGACAGAATTTAAACCTAAGTTTCAAAAAATTGTATAGAACGAAATTGAAGGATTTTAATTCTGAATTTTGGATATGTTGTAGATATCGAAGTCTAGTTTATGGAATATTAAACCGTTCAGGATTTTGATATTTCTACAATGAGATATGAATTTTTTACCACTAACATGTTGCGCTGAAAAAAAAGTGACGAAAATTAAAAGAGAAGAATATATTACCTGGCATTGTTCTCCTTTGTGTGACTCCCGATACTGCAATATCAAAATAATAGAGAGAATCCATCTATATATAGATGCAGCAAGGCATTACTAGTCTCCTTGTTGAAATAAAACTAGGAGAAATTTTCAAGTCCTTGAGGAGGTGGCATACTCCTAATTGGAGTGGAATTGGGACAGTCCAAGTTTGTAGGAATATAGAAATCCTAATTCTAATTGGAGAATGGTTGGTTATGGAGTAGAAGGATTTCATTCCCCAAATGGAAAGGAGTATCCTGAAGACGTGCAAACAAGAAAAGAAAAAAAAAAGAACAAGAGGTTAAAAAAAAAAAAAAAAGAAGAGGTTCTTCTCAATGTATAACACGTGAATCAAGAAAAAAAATATGTCTCAAAGATATATTGCGATATTTCATTAAGGTCTCATTTGGTATCACGTGTATTGGTTCATGATGATTTGTACACAAATAAATTAAAACATCAAGCTTATACTTCAAGTCTAGTCTTGGAAAAAAAATTAAATACTCCGACAAGTCTTGAAGCAGGGGGCAATTTGTGTGCAACGATATTTTATTAAATTTATATCCGTATGAAATTTGGATTATATTAAATTCAAAATATATTAGTCCAAGAAATATGGTAGATTAATATAATTGAATTAATTATTTAAGTCCAATAAATATGGATTTAATTAAAACTCAATTTTTATTGGGCTAACCCATTAATTTGGGCTACAAATGATGAGCCCATTTTGCTAAAACCCAAGATGTCATCATATTCTAGAGGCCCAATTGAGCGCCACGTGTCAAATGACGTGGCGTGCAAGTCAAGTGAAGGAGTCAATAGGATCATGCCACATGTCAAAAAGATGCAGCATGCCTAGTGAAATCAAAGGCCAATCAAATGTCGCAATGTCACTTAAATCTGATTGGCCAGAAAAAGTCCATCTTCACCATGACTCTTCCCTTTCCACAAGTATAAATAGGGGCCTCATAATTCAAAAAAGGCACCAACAATTCTAAAAAAAAAAAAAGCAAGAGAGAGCTCGTGAATCAAACACCACAAATTTCTCTACAAGCTACAAGTTCAAGCATTCAAGTTTATAAACAACTGAAGATTAAGACGAAGATTCAAGATCAAGCTCAAAAGCCCTTGAATCCAAATTCACAAGTCAAGATCAAATACACCAAGTTCACAAATCAAGTTCAAGTTCATCAAATTCAAGATCAAGCTCGAAGCCCTTGAATTTATATTTAGAAAGGCGAATCAGAGGATTCATAGAGATTGTAACACTCACATATTTGAAATCAAATAAAACGATTGTTACAATATTTTCTTGTCCCGATTATTTTTTTCTCGATCGCGAATTTTATTGTCTACACATATAACCATATAGGCAAGTAGGCTATGAAGGTATGTAATACTTAAACCTTAAAACCCGTGGAAACATATAGCATATAAATAGCTTAGTTATGACGTATGGGCATATGACCTATAATCTCTATACGAATACACTTACAACCTACAAACAATTAAACATATGTCATATGAGCAACTAAATTTTATCATTCTAATCAAATGAACATGCGAAACGTAATAAAATTTAAGCAAATAAGCTATAGGACACGTAAACTAGAAATAAGTGATGTATAATATCTTTAACGTGTAAACAATAACCTATGACATTTGAACAAATATCCTCCAACGTGTGTGCATGTAACAAGTGATCAAATATTCCATGAAATAAATAACATATAAACAAATAACTTGTAAAACACCAAATAATATAGATTGACATAAAACATGTGACATACACCAAATATTTCATATAACATATAACATATAAGCAAAAAAAAACAAATAACTTATGAAACGCATAACATATGAATCAATACTTTATGAATCATGTAGCATTTATGGGCACTCTTTATCAAACATGTAGCATATAAACAAATAGTTTATATAGCACATAGCTTAAAGACAAATAATCTAGAATATATTTATGATATCACTAATGTTTCATATAACTTGTAACTTGTATATAAAGGATCAACGATACAAATAACATACAAAAAATAAAAATAAAATTAATCCCTAAGGGCACATAACTATATAAACTAATAAGCTCATGAAAACAAGTAACAGGTTAATAATTAGGCTTATAAGACATGTAACACATATAATTCTATGAGAAAGTAAACTATAATATTTACATATATAGATATATGATAACTTAATTGTATGGGTATCTGTAGCTCAACATCGATACCAACACAAAATTTTCATAATACGACACCACCGGCCGCTGAAGCTATATAATTATCTCTATAATTTCCTCTAACCCTCATAAGAGTCCTACTCTAACTAGGAGCTCCATTTCACATATTTACTTAGTCTAGGTTATTCAGATAACTTTCGACTATACCTTAAATGTAACAATTGATTTCTTATAATCAATCAACTGATATTATGTCTTCTGCTACTTTGAGCACTCTGACAAATCTTAACTTATGTTTAACCCATCACAATTCGATCCTAGGTTTTTTTTTTGTTTTTTTTTTTGGGGGGGGGGGGGGGGGGTCGAGTACTAATATCCTATAAGTCTACTAAAACACTTATCCCCAAACTTGTTACCATCAAAGAATTTACACAGGTCATTGCCTAATCAAGGTAATTTAATGCATATCATTTATAGAAATCATCTATATATTCTCTTGGAAATGTCTAGTAAAGCATCTAGGCCTTGTCAGCCAACTGGAGATATCCCTAATTAACACTGGTGTAGCACATTCACTTAACAATCTAGGCCCCTATTACATCTTCAACTTATGAGGAGCCTATTCAGTCGCCCCTATTCTAAGCGCAAACATAACCCTGAAGCTTTTGATTGTGTTATCAAAAAAAAGTACCAGAGGGCTTCAAACCTAAAAGTTGATTGTGTCCTATAAAAGTTGCATCAGAGAATGCCCTATCCCTATTCTGTAGCCAAACAAATCTTAACTAAGTAATCCTGTGATTAATCCCTTCCTTGGGAACTTGCTTAGGTAAATCAGAGGGTAACACAAATACATCTAAAATGATATAGGGAGATGAATCTCTGCATACCTTTCCTTAGTAAAACAACTAGGGATTTGAAAGATCAGACTCAACGTGCGATCTAAAAGTCAATGTGATTAGTGACTTTGAGCTGAAAACTGCATATTTGGAAATAATAGAGTTTGGTCTTTGGCCTAATCTGAGGCACCGGTATCTATAATCCATTTTTGTATACTTTTAATAAAAAATGAAACATGATGGTTAGTACCTGCTAAGTGTGCTGTAGAAGTAGATGCTTCATGAGTGTTTCTACTAGCATTCTTACGATCGAGCAGAGTGTGAATAAGAAGTAAACTCCCTATGACTTGGTGCGGTCGTACAATCTATATCATGAAAGAAGGTCATAATTCCTAAATGCCCAAGTTGCCCCTCGATTATAAATGTGGTGCACAACACATCCATAAGTGAGGATCTACTAGGCACAACTTCATAGACTCCCTCGGACACATGAACCTAAAGCTCTGATACTAAGTTTGTCATGCCCTCAGATTAGAAGGGGTGGACAAGAGTACATATGAACACTTGTTATACAAATGACCTGTATTGAAAGGATGAGGCACTATTCATAAAACAATTACAAGAGTAGTGCATAAATAGAACTGGTCAAATGATCGCACTAATACAATAGACAACTGAAAATTATGATTACATAGGATAAATTTACCTTGTCTACGAAGCCTGTAATAGAATTTGTTACTATACAATAACCGATGGTCGAGAAAGGACCCGACATACCTAACTTATAACTATAAAAATATGGCTTAAAGAGCACTAGACATCTATTAGCTCCAGATGAGAGGAGAGCTCACCAACTGCTCTGTTGAATCGAAACGAGTACCTAATATAGAAGTCTGTAATCAGATGTACCTGATCCTGTATATAAAAAGATGTGGCACCCACGAATGTAAGGACGTTGGTACATATACAACATGTACTTATACATAAAGCAGACTGAATAACAAGAAGACATATAAGGATGCTCAATGATGCAAATGACAAAATAAGCAACTGAAGACAACTGAATGTTGAAACTATAGAATAAGGGACAAACACAACTTAAAACTATAACCTATGCATTTGCCTAATTAATTTAGCATACAACATTTTACGAGTAATCCATCATTATGAAATGCCTAGTAATTTGCCTAGATGATGTTCTATGCCTACTTTTGATACATATAATCATATGATGGCCTACCAAAGGCGATGTATGTCAAGTGTACGACATGTGTTGCCTAAATACTTATGACTATGATTTTATACGTATAACTATAATCGCGGTCTTATACAGGGTACGCCCCCATGGGCTCACTATGAAGGTTTGCCCGCAGGCCATATGTGTCGTATATTGGCTCGAGTCAGAGGAACCATTGCATGATATTCCAGCTGACTCCAAATACAAATGATGCCATAAGGGCGGGTACGCCACAATGGTTGGGCTCATTATAATGGTCTGGTCTCAATCCTGTGCACAGAATTACGTCGCGCATGTGTGACAAGTAAAACCTAATACCCTTCCTCGATAATGGTAAACTTTTATCATATAATGCCTTATGGGCCTATACAAGCAAATTATAATGATAATTATTTAACCATTCAAGTAGTACTTTCCATATACAACTAACTTCTTTAATGATATCTATTTATTTAAAAGCTAGTACTTTAATTATACCAACTTATAATATGTCGCTATGTGATCAAATATACTAGTGCAACTATGCTATGGACATTTACTCTAATTTATAGCATAAGCTAGATACACTACGTGACTTTTAAGAATTTCTAATGGAGATAAACACAGTTATGTATGTCTCAATAGATATTGGACTCGACAATAGTAATATGAGTACTGTGACTTCAGCAAATAGACATAGGAAGTTCGATGACAAGAAATTTCAAGTGGAGAGGGCATATAGACACCATGGCTATTTATTCGCATATATAAGATATGACAAATATATCATATGACTTGTCAGTATTTCGAGTAAAAGCACTTATAGTCTTGTGAAACATTATGAATACTTCACTCAAGGGAGTAATATGATAAAGTTTAAGTGGAACGAGCATATAGTTGTTTTGATCATATTAGATATGTAGTCATGTGTTTGACATATAAAAAGGGGAAGAATTTGTTCACATACATTAAGTAAACTAATTTGACTCTTTTAGGAGAAACAAGTGATGTACAGTCGTACCTTAACGATCGAGGAGGTTTTAGATTTACATACCTCGAGTTTGTCTTGCAATAACTATGAACAACCAGCCCTTCCTTAAAGTATAAAATCTACCTGAATGACAAGTAGTGAAGCTATTAGAATCAGCCCAACTACACGACAAGCTAGTAAGACCCCTTTATTCAAAAAATATTTCTCCACCCTCCTCTTTTGAATGACCTCAACATCACACGACCCTTTAATAAGGTATGTCGGTACTCCCCGGGCTCGTTAACACAACATAAGAAACAACCGACAACCCTCACTACACAATAGATAATATTGGACTTCACGGCTTCTTATCACCGTCCTATGAATTCTTAAAATACACATGTAGAATACTCATATGAGATCACTAATGAAGATGGGGGGAAAACCTTACATACCTCGAGTGATTCTTAGCTAACGATAGGCCTGTGAGTTACCAAACGGCTACAAGAGTGGTAATGTTGACCAAGTTCAACAATCCACTCCCAACACATAATACCGTCAATTCAAGACTTCAAATTTCAGGGTTACCACGAGTTAAATCACATTTCAAATTTTAGAACTCATCAATTAAAAAAAAATGATGGGACATACATAACTAAGAAATAATTTCAAAATTACCTTTCGAAAACAAATCATAAAAAGCTCCCTTCTATGGATTCTTGAGATTCTTGAAATCATGTCTAGGATGATTCAAATCTCTTGATAACTTGTTGGAAATACTTCATCAATAAAGAATTTGTGAAAATATGAACTTTACTCCTATTAAAAGATCCCCATGGCTAGTAGTGAAAGAACTAGAAAGGGCAAAATGCCCTGTACGTTTCTCCTAGAAAAGTTGGAGTAATTTGCTCCACTTTTCAACTTCTAAAATCAAAAGTGACCTCATGCTACAACTATCACAAGTGGAGGCAGCATATAACTAATAAATGGACAAGAGTTTTCTTGGTGTTTATCTCTTAAAGAACCCAAAAGTCAAATGTGATTCCATATAATTTTACTAATTATATAAGTATATCTACCCCATATATGATACCTATTAAACCAGTCTAATAATAAATATATACATATATACAACATCGTACACATTATATAGATATATATAGGAAAAAAGCTCAAATGTGCCATCGAACTATTGAAAATGGCTTATTTATGTTATCCGTTAAAAGTTTGGCTCATTTATGCCATCGCCGCTACAAAACAGGCTCATCCATGCTATTGCTTCTTAACGGTAGTTTTTTTAAAAACAGCTTTGCCACGTGGCCTCTTACTAGAGATCCACGTCATTAATCAAATATGCCATCGAACTTTGAGAAAAGGCTCATCTATGCCATCCGTTAAAAGTTTGGCTCATTCATGTCATTGCTGTTATAAAAAAGGCTCATTCATGCTATTTTTTTTACAGTCCGATTTGGTAATTTTTGCAAAACCATTTTGTACACGTGGCCAATAATAATTCGCCCACATCATTAATTAAATCAGTCAAATAAAAAATCTAAGAAATTAAACTTTCTTCTAAAAGGTGAAATTAAAATTTTGTTTTCCACGACTCACAAATTTCTAGTACATTCGATTCTTCAAGTCATTAGAATCTTCAAATTTTGATTTTGCTGAACTATTCTTCTTTTCTTCTCTGTAATTTCACCGATTATAGAATTCTTCTGATTTTTGCTTCAAGTACAATTTTTTAAGAATTTGAAAAATTGTGTTTCGGTAACTAATTGATTCGTTGTTTGAAATAGTTGATGTCTATTTTGCGCTTGAATTGACCTTGAGATTTGCAGAATTGTGTTCGGCGATTTCGAAGAAATTGAAAATCGATGAACTCTTTACAGTGCCTATAAAGGAGTTACAAAATGCATAGAAATGTTTGACCGGAGAAGTCGATATTTTCTTATTAAGAATTTTAAAATTTCTTTGGCTGATTTAATTAATGATTTGGACGAATTATTATTGGTCACGTGTACAAAATGGTTTTGCAAAAAACCATCAAACCGGACTATTAAAAAAATGGCATGAATGAGCCAAACTTTTAACGGATGGTATAGATGAGCCTTTTCTCAAAGTTCGATGGCATATTTGAGCCTTTTCCCTTTAATTAATGATGTGGACGAATTATTGTTGGCCACATGTACAAAATGGTTTTGCAAAAAACCATCAAATCGGACTGTTAAAAAAAATGGCATGAATGGGTCTTTTTTGTAACGACAATAACATGAATGAACCAAACTTTTAACGCATGACATAGATGAGCCTTTTCCCATATATATATTTACACTTTCACAATATTATTTTTTTTTATTGTTGGTCATCATAATTTAACATGAAAAACGAGAATGATATTTGTTAACCCTCCAAAATATACGATAAATATTATAAAATTCTTGGGGTCTTACAGAGAGAGGTATACCCAATATGTGTGCAGGGGTAGAATGCAGTGGGTTACATATTGTCGGGCCTCTAGCGCCATTATGTTTTACAATTCATGTTTATGTTTTTCATTTGGAAAATGACTTACCTTGCTTCATTTGGAAAGTCATTTTCTCCTAATTTTAGGAAAATAAGATGATTTAGAAAATATTTTTCTAAACTTTTAGTGCAATCGAACAAGAGAAAATAAGAAATCATTTTTCAGAAAATATTTTCCTCCATACCGAACACACCTTTAGAGAATTTAAAATGGAGTGAATGATTGAGATTGGGGATAAATATGAGTAATATGACGTGTCGAGTGGATGAACAAGGACGACGATTGGGTTTCTCACACATTCATGATTAATCTGATCTGTTAGTCGCACACATTCATGATTAATAGTGATGATCAGATCTGTTATTCGCACACATTCATGATTAATCTGAGTGACTAAAGGGTAAGGTAAATAAAGTCATTATCTTGATCCCCAAATACTAAAGATTTAAAACATATTAAGTATAATTATATATACTTACTAGTTTTGGGCACGTGCGTTGCACGTATGTCCCATGTTAACTTGTGCAGACTCATTCAAACAATCTATATATAATAATAAAGGAGAATGTATGATAGGTGATGTGGCACCTCTCAATGATCTCCATTTCTATTTTTCTTTTTCTTCTTTTTTTGATATTTCTCTCTCCATTTCACTATATAATTATAGCACAATAATCTACTATAAAGCATTTGTAGTTTTTAAATATGTTATTTTAAAAAAAAAAACATCTTCATGACTCATATCACTTCATTTTCATAACTTATATTCTAATAATATTCATTAATCTTGTGCCTTTAACTTAAAGAAGCAACCTTAAAGTCTCTACTAAATTTTCTAGATGTTATGGTTCTTCTCCTCTCCCTCTAATTAATTTTAATTATGTAGTATTAATCATGAATCAATGATAGGAGATAAAAGGTCAAGAACCTAAGCCTCATATAACCCACACGGCAGGCTTCAATTGTGCATTGTGAAATTCTACCGCATATACATCTTTTAGGCAATTGAAGGGATACAAAGTCTCAAAGTTCAACTCAAGTCCATGAGGTTCATATTTTCATTTTCTTACTTTGTATATAAAGTTAAATTTATCTTGTGATATATATATATATATATATATTCATGTGTTAAAGGATATTCTTTGTTAGTAAAATTTATGTTTGTGTCATCTTCAAGCATATTCAAATGGACTTGGTTTCAAGGGTAAAAGGTATGACAACATATTTGTTAAAAGTTTACATTTTTAAGTCCCACAATTATTTATTAGTTAGTATTATTTGCTAATTTTAACAATTTGTGCTATATATGTCATGTGCATCGAGTAGGTGGTACGCTTGATGATATGTACTTCAACGTTGAATGTATTTCTTCTAAGGTAATTATAGTCAATCTCTAAATTCATACGTTTTTTCTACTCTTATTTCTTTAATCTTTTTACAATTTATGCCTTTTAGATTAGATTATTTGTTCATGGATGTGATATTGTGTCACTTTAAAATTTCTTATGGAATTTGATAAATATAAGTAGAGTTTTCATTGCAAAGAAAGGAAAAGTTCCTTTCCTTTGTTTTTATCTTTTTTTTTTTTGGGACAAATATTGAAATTTAACACTAAATTGTGTATCTATTTAAGCTTTCATCTATACTTTTTCCTTTATTTTGATTATTGGACTATTTCACTCGATAAATTTCTTTGACGGCATATAAAAATATAGTAGTTTTCGTTGGAAGATCCCATATACATATTGTCTTTCACCAAATTCAAATTTTTAATTAAATTTTATATTATTCATTTCAAAGGATTTATCTTCAATACAACACTCGACCATTATCAACTTACCATATGCATAACAAGTAAAAGGATGGAAGCATTTGGTAAAATAATGAAAAAGAGAGATGGCCACTTACCACAAGAAGACAAGCTCCAAATCAATATACAGATTAAAAGAAAATTTGTTGAAATTAATGATCAATAGTCCTAATACTTTCAAATTAAATTGTTTGATCTATTCATACTCCTAACTAAAGTGAGTAATTAATAATATCTATACATCGTCATAGTCAACAATTATGCATTATTTTCTAAATATTCTTTCCGTTATTTTTATTAAACTCTTTAAAATATTATCTTTTTTACTTATCTTAATTATTAGGAAGTTAAAGAAAAAGAAAAGCAAAATGGGATTTGACAATTCATTTTTAAAGAAAATGAACCTATACAGAAGCAAGAAAAGAAAAAGAAAATGAAGATAAAAAATATTAAAAATGGGAAAAACAAATTAAGATAAAATTATATGAGATATTCATACAATTGGGTTCTTAATTATATCGATAGAGTAAATATAAGAAGAAATAACCATGTTTTGATTTTTTTTAACAATATGGAAAAGAAATCGATTGTCACGACCCAATATTTGGGTCATGATGTTGCCTATCGTAACCCACCAATAGGCAAACCAAACCCTAGTCTGGAGCAACAAGCGACGGGCTAACGGGCGGAATCTCATAAAACAGAGAAGAAGTGGAAGTAACCATATTTATAAACATGCTAAGACTGAGAAGGAAGAGGACAATGTATATAAAGTCCAGAACCCCTCCCAAGACCTGGTGGGGTCAGTACATGAGCCACTACTAACATACCCAAAATACAAGACAGAAACCAAACATGTATAATAAGTACAATAGTCTTGAGAGCAAAAGACTATACAGTAGAGGATGGAGTAGGATCTGCCTCGGACGTCAGTAAGCTCACCCTGCTCCAGAATCAGTGCTGAGAAAAGAGTCACGTCAAAACCGTCGACTTGTGCCTGGATCTGCATCGGGGAAAAAGATGCAGAAGTGCAGTATGAGTACCAGGGCAACGGGTACTCAGTAGGCATCATCGGCCGACTGAGCTTAATATAATATAAGCAAGCTAAAGTGCAGGGGGCATGCTAAGTCCGGGGTACAAGTAATAGATACATAAGTAACGGCCGAGGCGTATAGATATGCTCAGGAAAATATAAGTGCGATACATAATAACGAGTAAATAAATGCGTAAGTAAACACACAAGTCAAACATAACCTATCTGGGCCCCCATAAGCCCGATAGGCACACGGAAGAAAACAATAACCCAGTCTGGCCCCCATAAACCAGCGGGACACACAAGAAAAGTAAATGCATAGTCACCAGTGTCTCGAGGCTGTATCAGTATCCAGTAACCACAATAACCAACAGGAGTGCACCGGGCTTGAACCGGCACCAATGGGTAATAACAAGAGGCCAGACGCCGGAGTCGAACCGGAAGCAGTGGGTAATAACAAGAGGCCACATATATATCATATCTGCCGGACTCGAACCGGAACTCATAAAACAACAACATCATAATCACGGTAACCAGTACCAAAACTCTCCAATCATATCATAACCAGATGCCGGACTCGAACCAGAACTCATAATAATCAGTGGCCGGACTCGAACCGGAACTCATAGTGTACCACAATCCGGGGCCAGACTCGAACCGGAACACCCAATAGTCAATAACCAAAATCATCATACCTGAATCAGTAGCCGGACTCGAACCGAAACTCATCATAGCCAGTAACCAGAACAGAATCAAAGGTCATATCATATCAAATAAACGGGGAACGCCCTAGTGCCAAGTCAATACTATTATATAGGTACAGAAGCTAACTCATGCTACAAGTCAATCTCGGGGTCCTTCTAGGTCAACTACCTACTATAAAAATATGTATATAAAAGTCTGGGTATACATTACAAGTCATGGAAAGGCGGTTCAGCGTTCTAAGTCAAACTAGCCGACCCCAATCAAATACGGTGCTATCAGGGACGAACAAAGCTAGACAGGCCAACCGGGTATAATCGGGGTGACTTAATCCCGTCATAATCCTAATAGTCATATAGGGCTTATCTAAGCCCAAAGATGTCAAAGTTTTGACAAGTCGACAAAAAGGGTAACGGGGCCCGCTACTGGGTCCTGAAAACCAGGTCTGGTTATACTTGTCTAAGTCTGGGCTAAGTCTGGGCTAAGTCTGTCTAAGCCTGGACTAAGGTCCAACAATAACATTCCCAGACTAGCAACAACAACAACAATACTATCCGACCCCAAATAGGTCATCTGTGGGGTACCACGAGGATAACGGGCCTGGAATATATCCGAATAGCCCTATCCGGCCTAGAAGGCCTAAATCACAGCAAACCACCACCACCAAGTCTATAATACCAGCCCACAATACCAGCACAATAGCATACATATATCACACATAAGCCCAGTCTAAGTGTAAAGGAAGGTAAACCTAGCCTACCTGGACGTCGTCGAACGCCTGCTAAAGCCAGTTAAATAAGAGCCTTTCCCTTCCGAGAGGCCTCTGACTGCTGCCAAGCTACCAAAATAATAAATTGCATGTCAAAACATGACTATTGATACCCATATTGCATTAGTTCGAAAAATGTCCGAACATCCCACGTGGGGCCCGCTTGCGGAATCACGAAACTGAAACCGTTGCAGCGTCCCAAACAACTCCGTGATCAATAGTCACAACAGATGCTATCCAATCCGAGCTCATTTAAGCTCTAAATAAGCACCAACAACAATACCAACGTATAGGAAAACTACCGTAAATACAATAAAACTTACCGGAAAACGACGATTACACGTCCACAAACACCTTCCCACTAGAACCCGAACTTGAATAATTTAACGTAGATAATTAATGTTCATGTGGAGATTAAACATACTACCGAAGTGTACTACTTCCACTATTATATATTTCAGTGCCTAAATGAACCCATGAAGTTCTAAAATGAAAAAGGAAAGTGAGTTGAGAGTATAGTGGTATATATATGCATATATGTACACGTACATTTATCCAACATAGCAGGGGAGTCATTTAACATTAATTCTCATGCCAACATATGTCCTTGTAATAATATTAGTAGTTATAAAGTGTATTCCACCCATTTCCACGTGGAAGTGAGGTGGATTAATTTTATTATTATTATTTATTTTATTTTTTATTATATACATACTCGGATATTGCATAGGTTCGTGGTAAAATAAATACAATATTTTAAATATTCCATAATTAATAGAAAATTATTTCTAACAAAACCTCTATAAAATAAAAATATTATTTTAACATATTTAAATTCACTATCTCCGCTTAAATTATTAATAGGTTATAAAACTATTATAAAATAGTATAGATATATCATAACTAAAAACTTTTATACATTTTATAAATTTCAAAAACATTTTCGAAAGGTAATTAACTATGTCATTTTACCAAATTTTAATTTAATTTAATATTTTACAACGTGTTCGGTCTAAATAATATTCTCAAACGAACTGCCCGGGAGCCGAACTGTCGTTCCCAGCAAGTCATAAATAACTTGGGGCAGTTATAGAAAAGCTCTAAACGCTGACAACACATGAAAACGAAGGAAATGACCGGGAAGGTCATTACATCGATTTTTCTTTAAGTTCATTTTTTCTACATCCTAGGAAAAAATATAAATTTTTTTTTTGGTATACCCAAGTGATTGTTTTTGTCTCACAGCTGTTGATTAAGTTTTGGAATAATTACTATAATAAGTAGTCGTTTGACCATGAATATTATTTATAATATTCCGGAATACGTTTTCACTTTATTTTGAGATACTTATTTGATCATAAATATTTTGAAATATGTTTTCACTATTTTTTGAATTTTTGAAAAACACCTCTTTTACTATTTTTGGATTCACTTTTTGCACTTTTTAATTATTATTTTTTCAAAAAAATTAAAAAAAATTATTTTCATAAAATAACTCAATATTCATAAACTCTATACTTTTTTAAATTTATTTTCACTTTTTATATTTTAACTTCAAAAATACCCCATTTCTAAAATACTATGCCAAACACAACTCCAATTCTATTTTCAACTTGAAAAATACCAAATAAAATGAATATGTTTTAGATTTTCATGGCCAAACAAATCCTAAGTATGCAATAGCAACAAGCTATGTGGTGACAAATAAGATAACTTAAAGGCTGTAAATGGAGAGTCAGCTTAGATGTAGAGTACAAATTTCAAGTCGGGTCACCTGAGTTTTTGTCCTAGAGGGAAAAGTATTATAACACCATCATTAGGTACAATAGCAGTAAAGCCTAGAAACTACTGAAATTAAGGTAAAATTTCAGAAATGCCCTTGTCTGACCCCAAGCTCCTCTAGGATTCGCTCTTATTATATAGATTTAAGTAATACAAAACAAGTCATCATCATCATCATCATACCCAGTGTATTCCCACCAGGTGGGATCTGGGGGGGTAAAGTATACGCAGTCCATACCACTACCTCAAATGAAGTAGAGAGGCTGTTTCCGACAGACCCCCGACTAAGTAATACAAAGTAAGTATTTCTAAAAAATTAAAAAGCTCTTAAGTGATAAGAAATCATGAAAGAATATACAAAAGTAAGTGTTAATAATATACTTTAGTTAACATTTGAAAATATTTGAACTTGAACTAAAAAGAATTTTTAATAGTACAAAATCTAATTCGCGCAAAGCGCGAATAAATTTTCTAGTATAGATATATATTATGAAGCACATTCGTATAATGAGTAATGAAAAATATTACTGGAAAATTACAAGTTCATTTTGCAAAAAAGTGTACTCGTTTCATGAGTTATTGCAGGTAGGTTGTTTGTTGGGATGATCATTATCATTGTGTAGATGAGTGGATGTCATGTAAACCTGAAAATTGAAATTGTCTTTATTCTCAAAATAACATATACAAATTTCACAATAATGTCATACAAAAAAAATTATGTTATTACAATTTATTAATGTGGTTATGAAAAGAAATCAACAAAAAGAATAATTTTAATCCAAAATGCAGAAGAATAATCAGTAGCCATAAATAAGTGTCATGAGTGGTTATCATAAATTCAAGAGTTAAAAGAAGAAGTAAATATGAGATGTGAAAGGTGGTAATATGAAAGACTTTTTCATGTTAAGTGTAGTTAAAATCACTCATTTAAGATCAGGAAAGTACTAATCATTTGATTAGTCTTATTTTTCATATATTTAATTTTGTAATTGATGACTTAACTTCTTAATGAATCATAATAAAATAAAAATTAAATATTTATTAAATGCACAAGTCTTTAGCTTAGGAAGATAAATGATTCAGATTGTGATTTAATTCTTTAAAATTTATGCTAAGCATAATTTACTATTTAAAATGATCTCAATCTAATAGCCAATTTCATTTAAGCTGACATTAAGTTATTATTCAAATAAATATTAAATTAATTATTAAATATTTTATAACATTTTGATTTAGTATATGTGTAAAATGATATCCCAACTTTGCACTTTGATGCTTCCCACTAATTAATATAAATATAATGATTATAAAATATAGTGTTTGAGTTGTAAAATAAAAACTTAAAAGAGAATGTTTTAACTTACTGTCTCACTATTACTATTATTGTGGCACACCAACTTCTCCTAGTGACTTTGGCAAAAGTAATTACTGTTGGACAATCAAAAGCAATGCATGAGATCTCTTAAGGAAACGTACTGCATTATTAAATGTTTTACAATTAAAAGTTTGTTAAAAGATGTTTTACATTTTTGTATCAAAAATTTAATAGGAGTAATATTTGGTTGGAGATTAAAAGACACTTCCAACTTCTTAAGCATTTTGGCATACCATTTCTTATCTTTCGCCTTTGAATTTCATGATAATTTTAATAAAATATGTCCAAAAACTAATAGATTTTATGCACAAACATATGTAAAATAATAATTTACAAATATTAAAAAAATTAAAGTGCAGAAAGTTTAGTTGCTACTGTTAACAAATATCAAATGTAAAATAACTATTAACAATTTGAAATTAAAATATCTTGTAGACATTACTACTGTTATGTAAAGTTTAATTGTCTCTTTATACATGCCTTATACATCACTAATCTAATTATATTTGTTTCATTTGCTATAGGAAAAAATAAACCTTTCAGTCAAATTCATTTTTAAAAGGTGAAATTATAAATACAAGGACAAAAAATAAAAAATCTTGGAGCATTCCAAGCATAAAGCTAGCAACGAAAGTAGAAAAATTCTAAGACAATATTTTTTTCTTGCTTTGTCTTGATAATGGAAATTAACAAACCTAATGTAATAAACTCTCATGAGCATAAAAAAGAAATTGAAAAGCCCGAAAAGCAAGTTATCGAAAGTGACTTTCAACTATATATAATAGAGAGGTCTCATTATAATTTTAATCTCTACAAATAAGTATAAAACTAAGACGTCAAGCACCGATTTTTCGGTAATTGAACTGTTGTTTATCCCTATAATCACACCGACAGACCTTACAATTGTTGACACAATCCTCATCTTGGTACTTTCTTCACTGGATTAGAGAGCTCCTCTAGTCTTCCACACACAAGAATTGTTGAACATGAAAATCTTTCTATGGAAATTGCATTGAAAGAGTTAAATTTATAGGCCAAGAATTATAGGTTTTGGAATATGAAAATTCACTTAAAAATCTGACAGGTCAAGTATTAAAATAAATTAAAGACAAAAAAGATAAAATATGATCATTAATTTTGGAAGATGGAAACACGTATATGTACCTATTTAAAGGGGTTATTAGTATATTAATATGATATGATTACTATTTAATATTTAATTAATTAAATATTTTATAATATGATTTTAATGTAGTGGTATGGACTGCGTACACTTTACCCTCCCTAGACCCCACTATGTGGGAATACACTGGGTATGTTGTTGTTGTTGTTGTGTGATTTTAATGTAGTATAGGGGTAAAACAGTAATCCAACTTTGCCCCTACATTCTTTCCACTTTTAGTATAATCACTAATCATTAATCATTAATTTTGGAAGATGAAAACACGTACATGTACCTATTTAAAAGGGGCTATTAGTATATTAATATGATATGATTACTATTAATATGATTTTAATGTAATATAGGGGTAAAATGGTAATCCAACTTTTTCCCTAAATTCTTTTCACTTTTAATATAATGTAGTAATTAATAAAAGATTTTAAATTTAACATCTTCATTTGGTCAAGGTTGTGTACTTGTAGTCTTGTAAATATGTGTGAAAAATAACGTCAAATTTTCTGAATCGTTAAATTAAATAGGGTAAATTAGCTTGTATATGCACCTTCCTTTTCAATTCTACTTTTTCCTTATGTAGGCCCATTCCTTTTCATGTTTCTAACAATTCACTTTCTAATTTCAACTTTTGAATTAGCTTTTTTCGATCATGTGGACAGATCTATACATACATCATTGAGAAAGTTCTTATATATGTTCTAGTTATGGATAGATCACCCAGGTTTGGGTCCATAAACAATGACAATTGTCTTATAAAGACACATTTTCGCTAAAGCTCCGGCAGGTTCTCTTAATCAAGTCACTGTCTATGAGTCATTGGCTCATTCTTCAACAGGCACGTTCATGTCCAGGGAAAGAAGTTTTTTGAATCAATAAAGAAAGCCTATTGAATCAGCTTTTGGAAATAAAAGGGGAAGGGAAATATGTCAGTGAACTTGTTGCAGGGGACAAAACAGGAAATGTCAAGGTTTTTTAGCAATGATGCTATTTTTTTTTACTAATCGAAAAATCTCCAAAAACAAGTAACGTAAGATTTGAGACTCAATGATTAGCCCCCAACCACCACCCATCAGCCACCCCCTTCTTCCCCCCTCCATATTCTTCTCCACTCAAGTATCACGCTTTTGTATATGACAAAGTTTGAAACTATGACATGTGCTTAATCTAGACAAACATGATGCGTTTTTGCTATTAGACTAAAGCATTAGGAACTTCTTTTTTGTCTCATTATTGAATATATTTTACGACAAAAGTTTAAGGACGTTTAAATATATTTTTGGTCATAGGCCACTAATTTTGTTGAACTAATTACGTATCGGACCAATAAAATATATCTCAATAACATAAGTATTAAATTAGTACGACTAATAACTATCAATCGCCTTTTTTTTAAAATCTATATTAAAGTTTAAATTTTAATATCTCATTTCATCTCACCTTATTGACCACTAATTGACTGGCCATGATATAGACTGAGACGGTACATACATGTCTTTCAACAATTATTGCTCAATAAACACAGAATCTCTCCTTCATTATAGCCACAAAATGATCACTTGGTCAAATAAATATTTACGTGCTATTATTTGAATTGGACGAAGGGTAGCCTTGGAGTAATTGGTAAAATTTATGTCACGTGATCAGAAGGTCACGGATCCAAGCCGTGGAAACAGACTCTGACAGAAATGCAAGATAAGATTGCGTATAATAGACCTTTGTGGTCTAGCCTTTCCCCAATCCCGCACATAATAAAAGTTTTAATGCACCGAATTGCCTTTTTTTAATTTGAATTGGACCTGTCACAGGACAATATTCTTTTTTCTGGTCCTCCCAGATGTTACTGAATTGTCCCTAACTAAGAACACCAACTTGTCTATGACAATATTACATTAAATGGAATTAAATAAAGCCACCAACCGACTTAATTTTATTCTACTTCTAGCCACAAACTCCATTTTCATATTTATTCAAAATTGTCCCTCACAGTACAACTGAACTCAAAATCTAAATTCAATGAGTTCAGAATAAATAAGCGTGTTCGAGCAAAATTGAAATTAAAATTGAAAATGGTATTTAAAAGTAGAAGTTATATTTAGACATGCATTTCTCTGGAAAAAAAGTCAAATTTTGTGGGTGGAAAAAAAAGAATTCAATTGTTTTTAAAATTTAAAAAACTCGTCTTCAAAAACTAATCATCCCGACGTATAGCCAAATAATATTTTTAAAATATTTTAGGAAAAGAAGAAAAAAGTTCATTGTCCAAACGGGCCCTAAGTGTCACGTTATTAAGTGTACAGTGTACACACGTCAAATTCTTTTACATTAGGGGCGAAGCTAAGGGGACACAGGGGTTCATCTGGACCCTCTTTATCAGAAAATCACACAATATGTAGTGTTAAAATTATATTTTATGCATATAGTGAATGTCGAATCCTCTTGGTTTATTCATGTATTTACTTTTTATATTTTAAACCTTATTAGTGAAAATTTTAGCTATCCTAGTAATATTTACATATCTATATAAAGTTCGAGCTGAAAGTAATAGATTCAGTCGATCCCGCAAAACCCTTAGCCTCTTACATATTGTCATGGATTTTCTTTCATGACATAGTACAGAGTAAAGGCAACTCACAATGCAGAAGTTGATTCTTGATGGACAGGAGAACAATGGAGATGATCAGTCTGATGAAAGTCACCAAGTTAATGATCAAAGTATAGTTGTCCCAACTATGCTCAATGCAGTTGCTGATGGCTTTGTCAAGAAAGAAAAGTCATGGTAATAATTTTTAACATCACTAGCAATTTCAATTTTGCTTTTGTTTCAAATTATGTTGTTCAGAATCTTTAAAAATGTTTTCTTATACGTGTTGAAGCCTTAAAAAATGCTCTATTTTGGAAGATTAGACACTCACTTGACGACATTTGCGAAGAGTCTGAACAACGTAAGTTTCAACAGTGATGTCTAGGTCAGCTTAGGCGCTCACCTTGACTCGTTGGATACATGTCATCTTTCACCAGTATAGGTATGAGGTAATTCTTGATCTACTAATATGTTGCTCGGATCCTCCAAATATGTTGTCATACCCTTGTCGGATCCTTAAGAAAGGCACTACTCTTGGAGGAGTCGACATGTACTTGACGATATTTTTGGAGTGTCAGAGCAACATAGGTTTCAACAGTGATGTTTGGGTCAGCTTAGACGCTCACCTTGACTTTCATTGGATACATGTCGTGTTTTACCAGTATAGGTATGAGGTAATTCTTGATCTATTAATATGTTTCTCTGACTCTTAAAAAAATGTTGTTGTGTCCGTGTTGGATCTCCAAAAAGAAAATATTCTTTTTGGAGGATTCGACACGCAACCCACGGCGTTTTTAAAGTGTCCAAGCAACATACTCACTCACTTCCAACGATGATGTTAGGGTCAGCTTATACCGATAACCTTGATTTTCACGGGATACATGTTATTTCTCATCAGTTTAGGTATGAGGTTATTCTGCACGCTAAAACATAGGCAGATGGGAAAAGATCACCTAGCAGTTTCGAATTTGATTCAATTTTTTCTCATTCTTTAAAGACTTTTGAAC
This sequence comes from Capsicum rhomboideum, assembly GCA_031232105.1. Taxonomy (NCBI): domain Eukaryota; kingdom Viridiplantae; phylum Streptophyta; class Magnoliopsida; order Solanales; family Solanaceae; genus Capsicum; species Capsicum rhomboideum. The sequence continues at coordinate 160,408,142 of CP124714.1, forward strand.
TATGAGTTGTTGTGTTATGCAGGTTTGCCACTTCTCAGCTTCCAAGTGATTTATCAATTCGAGTTGAAGATATCACCTTTTATGTTCACAAGGTACGTAAAGGACACTAGGGTAGGGTATTCACTACTAAAAAAACATGAATTTCTGACAAGTATTCATGTCAGAAGACCGTCAAAAATATGAGATTTTCAATGAAAAGTCTGTCGGAAATATCCAATGAGCCATTTTCTGGTAGATCCCATCAAAAATTCACATTTTTAGTAGTGATTCTACACAAACTAATATACAAGAATTATTTATCCAAAGTTTTATGCAAGAAAATACAGTTTCCTCTGCTTTGCTTCTTTCTAAAGTTACTAAACCAATCAACTAAGAAACTTAATTCTGTAAATTTTCGATAAATCGAAAAATAAAAATTTTGAAATTGAAGTTATTAGTATTGTATGATTTCTGTTAGCGTAATAGATTTAATTGCAGTTTTGTGTTACAAGTTTGTAGGTATTGAGAAACGAAAAAACTATTTATCATGTCACATGAAAGAAAATTCTAATAGATTTAATTGCAGTTTTGTGTTACAAGTTTTGTAGGTATTGAGAAACGAAAAAACTATTTATCATGTCACATGAAAGAAAATTATTGGTAACCGTTATCATAAATTGAATTAGTAACCTGGAAAATATGACAAGTTACCTGTTAATATTTACTCTATAAGTGTATATAAGTTAAATCCAGTCAATAATTACACGAGAGATATAGTTAAGGGCGCTACTACGATAACCTGATGTTAGTTACTCCCTCCGTTTCGATTTGAGTGTCTTACTTTCTTTTTTAGTTTGTTTAAAAAAGAATGTCTCTTTCTATACTTGGTAGATCTCTAATTCCAACATTCTGCCTGACATATTTAAAACCATAAGATTCTCAGGCATCTTCAGTTTAAGATGACAAAATTAAAAAAATCTCTCGTATTTTTCTTAATCCGTGCCTAGTCAAACTAAGACACTTAAATTGAAAGGAAGCGAGTATTACATAACTTCAATATTGTGAATTCAATAATTACTGTGAAGTTAATTCTAAGTTTGTGTAATCTTGAAACAGTATCCACTAGTTGCAAGGTGTTGCTACCTAAATCAAATTGAACTTCATGAGCCTCAAAATTCACAGTTAGGCTATGACCTCAAGCTTGAAAAGTTTCCAGGTGGATCAGAAACTTTTGAGACTATTCTAAAATTCTGTTATGGCTTGCCAATAAGCCTAAATCCAACAAATGCAGCAGCATTGAGATGTGGATCAGAATTTTTAGAAATGACAGAAGCAATGGAAGAAGGAAATTTGATTTCGAAAACAGAAGCTTTCTTCACATTTGTAGCCCTTACGTCGTGGAATGACACAATCACGGTCATCAAATCATGTGAAACGCTCTCTCCGTGGGCTGAAAATTTACAGATTGTCAGAAGGTGTTGCGACTCAATTGCATGGAAGATTTTTAGAGAAAATTCATCGACAGGGGAAACTATAATGAACGAAGAAAAGTGGTGGTTCGATGATGTTGCTACTCTCCGTATTGATTTCTTCTTGAGGATCATAACAGCAGTGAGGGTAAAAGGGATCAAACCTGAGATCATCGGTTCATGTATCATGAACTATGGAGATAAGTGGTTGCCTAACATGTATAACGAGACTAGAGGAATGGATAATAAACATGGTAGTAATAGAAGGAATGATTCGCAGTGGAGCATCACGAGTGGAAGGAATGGGGAAACGAGCATTGGACAGAATAAGGAACATAGAACAATTATAGAGAGCTTAATTAGCATATTACCTCCTCAGAAGGAAACTGTTTCTTGTAAGTTCCTTTTAAGGTTGTTGAAGATGTCAATTGTGTATGCTGCATCACCGGCACTGATCTCCGAGCTCGAGAAAAGAATCGCGATGGTGCTTGAAAATGCCAGTGCGAACGACCTCTTGATACCTACATATGCAGTTGGTGAACAAACAATAAAGTGAGTTTCTATCACTCTCTAAGTTTCAATTTTCAATTTTCATCAAAATACACACACTGTGCAATTAAGCCCTAAAGCGAGACACAAAACAAGCTGAGCGCTTCCTGTCGCTTAGAGGGCACTTCAATGTAGTCATCAGGGCTCCAAGGCTATACTTTTCCTTGCAAATGAGCTTAATTCTGAAGAGACGACACTAAACAAATATCACTTTTACAGTGGCAGACTCAGGATTTTAGATTTATGAGTGCTCAACTCTTTTGAATGAAATGTTACTATTAATCATATAGTATAAGTGTACAATTATTTGAATGCGACAATGAAAAAAATTAAGAGTGAAGTGTTAAAAACACACCTAAACTATCCTCTTTTTTTGAGTTTCACACCTAAACTAATGGAAGTGTGAGAAACACACCTAAACTATCACTTTTAGTTTGAGAAACACATCTAAACTATAACTTATTGTTTGAGAAACACACCTAAACTATTACTTTTTAGTTTGAGAAACACACCTAAAAGTTGACTAGACCAAATATTTTCTTACAAACTCTTTACGTGTGTCTAGCCATTAAAAATCAGTCCACGTGACATATTTTTATTCTTTTTTACTAACGCATTATTTTTTTCATTTTTTAAATATTTTTATTTATTTTGAGGTGTGTTTCTCAAACTAAAAGTGATAGTTTAGGTGTGTTTCTCACACTTCCATTAGTTTAGGTGTGAAACTCAAAAAAAGAGGATAGTTTAGGTGTGTTTTTGACACTTCACTCAAAAATTAATTAAAACTACTCGTATTTATATTATCCGTTTTCTTCAATTTATGATAGAACTATGCATACTCCGAGCCGAGGTCAATGGGTGCTCGAGCACCCAAATTTTGCTAGTAGGTCCACCCGTCACTTTTATCATAATTCCTTTTTTTTCAATTCCTTTGGCCATATATTCGTTTTTCATGCTTACAATTATTAGTTCCAAACTGCTTTGAAATGCTTTACTTGAGCCGAGGGTTTATCGAAAACAGGCTCTGTATCTCTATGAGGTAGGGGTAAGGCTGTGTACACTCTACCTCCTCAGACCCCACTCGTGGGATTACACTAGGTATGTTGTTTGTTGTTGCTTATAATTATTAGGGATAATAACTGAAATAGCCGCTCATATAAGTTATAAACTCAAAATAGCCATATTTTATTTTGACAATTCCATTATAGCCCACTTCTCCATGTTATTTACTTTTATTAGCCAATCTGCATAATTTTAGTACTTGTAAGATTTTAACTCTATTCACGTATTTTTAGGGATAAAGATAGGTATAAATCTTATTTTTATTTATATTCTTTTAAAAAAATATTAAATGGTTATAGGTCTATATTTAGTGTATAATAAGTGTATAATTAATGTATAAGGCATACATATAGATTATACATAGATTATGTAGTGATTATTCATCAATTATACACTATATATCCATGTATAATGTTTACAACTAATTACATCGATACACTAATTATACACTAAATACAATCCTGTAACTGTTTAATAAAAAAAATTATTTAATTTACCTTATTTTATGGGATAATAAATATAATTAAGATTTGTGCTTATCCTTATCCCTACAAATACATGGAAGAATCACATAAAAAAATAAACAACATGTGAAAGTTGGTTATTATAAGGTTATCAAAACAAAATATGGCTATTTTAAGTTTAAAATTTATATGGGTGGCTATATGAGTTAATTTCTCTAATTATTAGTCTTGGACTGCACATACATATTTGTATTTTTTCCCTCCATTTTCACCTTTCTTCATTAAAGCTCACATTTTATTTGCGGTTAAAGCCCCAACGGACAGAGCATTTTGCAGTTTCCACCTTTGATAACACTGCTCTTAACCAGTCCCACTAAATACAGTTCAAATGAAGAACAGACTATCCATAACATAGATGTGGTGCAGAGGATTTTGGACTATTTCCTGATGTATGAACAGCAAAGACTGCAGCAACAGGAACTGAAATCGACAACGTTGAATATTAGTAAACTGGTTGACAGTTACCTAGCTGAAATCGCGAGAGATGCCAATGTATCTATCACTAAGTTCCAAGTTTTAGCTGAATCTTTGCCTCGACATGCTCGAACGTGTCATGATGGACTCTACAGAGCCATTGATACATACCTTAAGGTTATTTTAGCTTCTGCATCAAACTATCCAGCACTTTAATTTGGTTTCTTCAATCGAAAAAAAGTAAAATACAGCTTAATATCTTCTACAGACTCATCCTTCATTGTCTGAACATGACCGACGAAGGCTATGCAAGATTATGGACGGCGGAAAATTGTCACTTGATGGATGTATGCACGCTGCACAAAACGAAAGGTTGCCTTTGAGAATCGTTATCCAGGTAAAATCTTCCTTTGAAACAAGATTCATGTGTGTTAACCTATGCTCAGACTCTTCAAAAGTGTTGTCAGGTGCGTGTTGGATCCCCAAAACTAGCGCTTTTTTGGGGGATCTGACACAAGTGAGGCAACATTTTTAGAGAGTCCGAGCATAACAGGACTGTTAACCATTTAACTGAATCAACTTATGGTACAGAATAATTGCATTTGAACATTTCTTCCTATATATCACAACTTAGGAAGATTACACTTCAGTTTTCAACTTAGCATCAAAATATATATATCAAGATGCTAACAAGGGTAAAGCATATTAGGCGATTCGCCAGATTAGCTTTCATTCAAATTCGCAAAAGTGCATGAGAAATCATGGATATAATAGAGCTAAACAAATCAGAGAAACGTAAACAGAAGTCACAAACATTTTACAACTGACGATCGGAATGTTTCTTATCTGTTTTATTAGTTTTTGTTTTCGGATAAAATCCTTATTAGTTTGTTGTTGTTGCATCATTCTCCCCTTCTTAGCAGTCAATTTAAGCACAAATCTTATCACAAGTTAACATAGTACAATACCTAGAAGTCAATCTATGCACAATCAACTAAAATTTCGCTCTCTTTTCTAATTCCATATTCATAACTATAAATAACATAGCCTCCATGTTATGTCATCATACTCATACCCTTTGTACATTGCTATGCTAAAATGATACAGATTGCAAAAATTGCTATTATTATGTATAACGTGCCACAGACATCCAGTAACAAACAATATATAAGATCTCGAGGACATTGTGGAATTCCGGATTCCCCATAGCCCAGGATTGTAACATGCTGAAGTAAAAGGGTTTTTTTTATCGAAATTACACTAAAAAATAAACAATGATCAATGAAAGCATTCAAGAAGCCTAGCATAGAATTCATAAACCATTAAAAAAGGTGTTCCATCACCTAATGTTGCTAATGAATGGTGCTAAAAAGACAGGAATTAGCAACGGACAATCAATAGTTAAATAGCAACATTCGTCTCTAATCCTATTTTGCAATGGATTACAGGCAAATTATCAAAAAATTATGTTAGCTATGAGCTATTTAGCGACTGATTATTAATGAAATCCATAGTTAATTCCATCTTTTTTAAAGTGTACACTACTAAAAAAGACAGGAATAAGTGATAAACAAATTTGGTAGATAACCAACAAAATCCGTCAGTAATCGTATTTTGCAATGGATTCGACGCAAATTATCAAAAAATTATATTAGCTAAGAGCTATTTAGTGACAGATTATCGATGAAATTCGTAGTTAATCCATTTTTTTTTTTTACATTGTGCACTACTGAAAAGACAGGAATTAGCCACTGACAAATTTCGTAGCTAAACAACAAAATGTGTCGGTAATCCTATCGAGCGACAAATTAGGCGGGATATTAAAAAATCATGTTAGCTATGAGCTATTTAGCTACAATTTAGGTAATAGAAGCATAAATTCCAGCACCTACAAGCTTATAGACATGCTGATATACTTCTGAATTTCAAAGAGAATAATGCAGGTTTTGTTATCGGAGCAAGTGAAGATGAGGGCTGCAGTACAAGGGAAAGATATTACAGGGAGTGATGATAATTCGGACAAGGAAAATAGTTGGTTATCGACGAAGAACGAGGTCAAGTCCCTTAGAGAAGAGCTCGAAAAAGTGAAGATGCAAATGGCAGAGCTTCAGAGGGACTACTCTGAGCTGCAACAAGAATACGAAAAGACGAACAACAAACATAGGAGTCCGTGGACATCCGGATGGAGGAAGATGAAAAAGTCCGCGCTTTTCATTAGAAAAATGGTCGAGGATGAAACTCAAGCAGGCGAGCATAGAGTTAAATCAGGCCGCAGAGCCAGCATCCATTGAAGGCAATACATATCTTAATTCTTAAGTGCAAAATTATACTTGTTCCTATATATCTGGTTGATGAACTCATAAAATTACCAACTCTTTGTCTAGACATAGAAGGCTAGTTTGGTATAGATGGAGTTGGGATACAGATTGTAATTTATGTTGCTCGGACTCTTCAATAATTTGTCACCCGTGTTGATCCTTCAAAAATGCCTAATTTTGGAGGATCTGATGCACTATTTTTGGAGGATCTGACACACCCCTGTTGACATTTTTGAAGAGTTCGAGCAATATAGATTGCAACATCTATCATCATCCATCTTGATGATAAAGAAATGTGCTATCTTTGTTATGTATGGTGGTTGAATTGCACTAGAAGCCTTTCTATTTCTTATCATAATAAGTCTCTTCTAAAGTACAACTTACCATTACATGCTAAAGTAATCTTTCTATTTTTAATGAGTGGAGGGTGAAAAATATACCTAACGTATCCCAGTTTTTTGAGTTTCATACTTGCACTATCAGGTGTGCAAGTTTCCTACCTGAACTATCACAAGCTATTTTGATGCGAGTTTCGTACCTGAACTATCACCAGCTATTTATCAAAATACACCTCAACTATCAATTGTTTGAGTTTCATACCTAACTTTCAGGTACAAAAAGTTAACAACTAATAGTTGAGATATGTTTCGATAAAAGTTGGTCTGAATATATTAGAATTGTACGGAAAATTTATATAGTTGATTTTAATCTATTTAGAACTAAAGTGTAGAGATTAAATAGGGTAAAAATATTTTTTGGTTTTATATAAATTGTTGACCCCTTCGTACAAGAGAATATTCTAGTGTAGCGGAAAAGAGATTCTACATTTGTTAAAATTCCCCTTGTATAAATTATTGTTCGTTGGTTCTCACACAGCGGTATCCGTTTTGGGACTCCAACTAATTCAGATTCGAAACTTGAATCGCTTACTATTCATTAAAGAGGGAAGCGCTTCCTAGCTGAATTTTGATGAGTAAGCTCCGACACTTTAATAGCTTCATAGTTGTCAACCCAACTCATCGACCACTAAACCACACTGTTATTAGCTCTGCATGATCCTTTATCTTTTACATCATTACTTCAATATTTTTTTCAACTGTTATTAATTTACTGTAAAAATCAAAATAAACATTTTTCAAACTTGTGCCTATCAAATACTATCATACAAAAGAAAAAAGAGGGTAGAATGTACGCAGACCTTACCCCTACCTTGAAGGTAGAGAGGCTGTTTCTAATAGACAATATCTTTGTATCTAACATGACAAATCTACTATGCAGAAACAATTAAAGAGAACAAAATACACAGGTTTAATATGAGAAGACGGTATAATAGAAATGCATCTTTCTCTTTACACTTGAATTCGAACTCGAACTAAACTTCAACTCACGGCTTTAAACAATCAGTGCACCACTTAATTTTCTCAGAAAGGCCAATTGCACATATAGGAGTTTCCAGCCAGAAATTTCATCCAATTCTCTCTACTCAAGGCTGAATCATGCTGAACATATCGATATACATCAAATGCAGATATATATAGTAGAAAGATTTTTACTCAATGTCCCAGTTCTGAGGTAGAGTTGAAACTCCTCAAATAGTATCTGTCAACTCTAAGCACTCTTTTCCTGTTAGATAAGTAAAAAACAACTGTACGCTTTGCCAATGTTGGCAGATATACTTAAAGATCCGTAATATGGCGTACTCAAGATTCACACTTGCTTCTTCTTGACACGATATGGATATTTTTGGTATATGCTTATGCTAATCATCACCAATGGAAGTGCCACTAGACAGTATGGCGAAGGAGGTTTTCCATCAAAGATGAACTGGAGCAGAGCAGTCACAAGAAGTGCAGACACAATAACAAATCCCTGCGTGCAATTTAAGACAAGCAGGAAGAAACAATATTGTCAACAAAAAGATGGTAAACACTCAAAATAAGTACGACATGATATATTCTTTTAAGGGGAGGGGTGCAGGGATTGAACTTTTACGAAAGGAATGAAGAAAGGTGAAGTGATGATTTTCCTTCTGAAGCACAAAACTTCTACGACCTCATCTTATTGTAGACCAGACAAAATAATTAAACCATACAATTAACTGTTTTGCTCTGGCATGAATTATCAAGAGAATATGTTATGAAGTAGGAACACAGAAAATATTATAGGACTCCACTTTAAGTGGCATAGTGATGCACAACAGCAACAAATGCCTCAAATAAATCAAAGGGAGGCACAAGAAGGTGAAGCTATAACAGAGAATAGAAACAATATTTTTTTCAAGCCTATTCAATTTCCGCATAACTTGTAAAGCATAAGAAAGCCTCTCTACCTTTACAAGGTATGGGTAGGGGTAACACATCACCCTCCCCAGACCCCACTTGTGGGATTACACTAGGTATGTTGTTGTAAAGCATAAGAAACTTAGTAGACACTTACCTTCCTAACACCACCAGCATATGAAGTCACAAGCCCCACAAGAATTCCACCACCCGCATTTAACATAACAGGGATCTGGAACAAAAGAAGTAGAGGTATCACGTAACAAAATCATGAGTTTTACCTAGATAGAAAATGAATCCAGGTCATCTTGATATTTTTACTGCTCCAGGTCATCTTGATTTTGTTGATAACAAAATTATGTAAACAACTAACTCATGGAACAATTTGTTTTTTTTGGGTAATTAAACATTTTATTACCAAGATTAATTACAAAAAAAAGAACAATTTGTTTTTTTATGACAAAGGAACCCGCAGCCGCTAGCCTTCGAGTGCGCACAGGGTAAACCCTGCTCCAGTTTAGTAGCCCGCCAACCACACAGAGACGTAAACCACATTAGGCAAACCCCGTGCGACGAGCTCAACAGAAAAAGCTTGCAGGGGGTTTCGAACCTGAGACTCCCCATTGAGAGATCCCCTACTCAACAAATTTAAAAGTGGAAGTTGGATCTAACCAGAGAATAAGATGCATATGACAACAAAAAGTCAGGCAAATTAATAGAAGGTATCACCAGATAGAAAACTAAAAAGTTTCTTTTCCAGGAAACCTCCATATTCATGGCGGTTCTTCATCCTGTTCCTGGGTGTTCTGAGTACTTCCATTACCAATTTAACAAGCTCCCATGACATAAAGGATAGAAAAAGAATTGTACATTCACAAGGCTGATTTACCAAAGTTAATGCAGTCCATCCATAGAAGAATCCATGCTGTCTAATAGCTTCTCCATCTGGCGACTTGGAAGTACTACTAATCAAGCAAAGACTCCCAATAATGGACATCTCAACAGTCATCAGGTAAGATGAGTGTTTCTTAACCTGTAATAGACGAGAAGCATATCAAAATGGAGGAAATGCAAAAGACCCATTCGTAAAATAACAGTGTATACTCGCCTGAGATGCCCATTGGCACAATGCAGATGCCAGACCAGAGAGCACAGACGCAACCAAAACTGGTACAATTCCATAGAATAAGATCTGATCAGGGTTATTACTACTGGAAGCTTTGCTGGAGCCTTCACCAACACTTAAAAGGACAGCTGCCATGATTAACAAGATAAGAGCCCCAATTTGTTGAAGGGATTGCTTCTGCCTGAAAACGAAGGATTTTGGGGGCAACAAAGCTCTCAGGAATCACCCAATACACAATTCGTGAAACTAACAAGAACGCTAGAAGGATATTACAGCTATGAACTGTCCGCTGCTGAATCGTTTTAAACAATTAAAAGAAAAACAAGAGTTGGTTGTACTAACACAGAGATCTCGAGTGCCACAAAATTTTAATTTAAATTACAAATGTTGCAACTGGCCAGCTAAGTGAATCAGTTGATCTTCTATGAAAACAGAGAATGATGTAAAAGAATAGTTTCTATGAAGATAATATTTACCAGATCTGTATATCATATAGATACCATCTGAGACACTAAGGGGTCGTTTGGCTAGCAAACAAATTATACCAGGATTATAATGTGGGAGTATAATATGAGGATTAAACAATAATGGGATTATTTAGTGGATATACTTTTATTAGTAAATGTTTGGTCCATTTGACAAAAATGAGATATACGAGATATCATATAAATCATGTGATTGGTTTAAACCAGATAAACTTAAATATATTTTGATTTTCAATTTTAACATTGGCTTTCTTAAAAGACTTTTGGAGATAAGCTTTTGAGAAGGGCAAATGTGTCATTTTGTTGTTTATACCGGGATTAATAATCCCAGGATTGTGATCCCTTAGGAGTCATTTGGTAGTTGGTTTGGGGATAAGTTATGTAGGTATTAAATTCTGCATAAGTAATACCATGCTTGGTAGCTGCTAGGAGGTAAAATATTCATGTATAAAATTAATACGTCATTTGGTTTGCAATTCAGAAACCCGCATAACTAATACATGTATAAGTTATGAGAAAATCTAGGTATTAGCTTATGCAGGATAGAAAGTGGAATAAGTAATACATGAATAAATAAACCCTGCATAAACACTACATAGATTCCCTCGTAACTAATCCATATATTGCTAAAACCTGTATAACGCTAACCAGCTACCAAAAGACCCCTTAAAGAATGTGGAATAAAAAATAATACTACAAGATTGCTAGTTCCAGAATTAAATATTCCACAAAATGTTTAACGGTCATAAAAAAAGAGTACTTTCAACGGATAGACAACATTTGGATCAACATACTCACTAGCAGTCACCCGGCAAAAGCATACCTCAAAATCATGTAAGTAAATAAGGCTGTGAAGAACAATTTTGTCTGGTTCAAGATTGAAAATGTGAGTGAATCAAGGTTTTTATATGAGATCTGCAATAAGCTGTTTTGTAGTGCATAGATAGCAGCAGGCAGTCCAGATGCAGTCAAAGAGCCAAATAAGGTCCATTCCCTGTATATTTTCTTCAAAGTGCCTTCTTTTGCCATGAGAATAAGAGCACAAATTACCTGCAAAGAAAATGGAAGGTATATGTAAGTGAACATGTGGAACCACGGAGTGAAAAACAAAGAGAAAAAAGTGAGGAAGTTTACCTTGACTACTTCACATGTCAAAACAGATGAAGTAACTATCACTTCACGCCTGTACGAAGGGCAGAACATGAAATACTGATGTCAGAACACTATAAAACTTAACAAGGAGGGAGTGTTTATCGCCAAACAATATATGTGAAAGAATAAGGATAATATTTCCTTCACCAAGATAGTAAAAAGTAGCGAAGAAGACATGATGAAAAGCATCTATGAGATAACAATGAAACACGGAAAAAGGTGGAAACCAAGCAAACCATAGGTTCTTGTCTTAATTTGATTTTTTTTGGTTTATATATCCTACATTATCAAAAACAAATTGATTTTATTTTTGCATAAAGTTTTACTGGCTAATTGAGCTGGCCCAGTTAGATGTGGGACCATCCTTACCTGGACAACTAGCTAAGGAGTTGACCCCACACCTTCATAGGGTTGAGCCAGTTCCTAGCTCCTGGGAACTGAGGCGCTAAACCAGTTCTAGGCACCTACTTGGGGCTGATTCAAATAAAAAGACAGATAGATATAGCTGAGGCTGGAGTAACATCACAACCAAGACATTCTTCAATTTTAATGAACTTGGGACTTATTTACAACAACATGATATCTGACGATACTGGGTATGTCGTTAACATGATATTTGATGAATTGCTTTTGACCTTCTGACATATTGGAAAGCCAAGACAATACAATTTTCTAATGTTTTCCACCATGGCACATGATATGGTAAATATTCTAATATCTACTGTTGCTTCAGCAAGTCCTTTTAGACAAGGTAAGTTGCAATTAAGAGGGAAGAAGTATGGTAGCTGGACCTAAGTGGGAAGTGCTCATGTTCTAGGAGTATTGGGTCAAACCTGAAAGGATAAACCAAGGAATATTGAAGAATGAGTTCAACTCCCAACAATAATTCAACCAGACAGATGTTGAGGAATGGTTCAACACTTCAAGCAGAACAAGACCAACAAAATTTCTATTTTGCATATATCGTACTTTATTTGATAAGTCAATAAATGGACACCCAGTGTCAACACTCAACAGTATGTACAAGTTGTTCATATGACTCAACCTGAGTCATCCTTCGGTATAGTGAGTTTGCAACTATATATACAACAAGGAATTCTTTCTTTACACCAAAAATACAAGTGAAATATACATGATCTTTTCTTTCCACATCATTATCGATTTGAAACAACCTTCTACTTCTTTCATTTCAAAAGCAACAAATAGATATAGTGATGATGTTCCTAGGCTGCTCCCTTTAACTGAATTTTCTGTAATCTCCAAGCTGGTGATGGCTTCCTCCACTATCCTTGGTAACACCCACTATATGCTAAACCATGGGCATACAACAGTCCACAGTTTTGTAACCAGCTTAATCGTCTCCAAATTCTTTGCACAAGCAACATCAACTCACAAATATCATTCTCTTTTTTCTCAATCTGTCAGATGCATCTCGTACTGCACATCAAACAAAAAAACAACATTTCTATGAGCCTTAGTGGCCAAACTTTTTTTCAAACTTCATTCTTGCCTCCCTACTTGCCAACTCCGTGTTATACGATTTAACCATAAAATACTTTGCTCCCCACCCCATATTATCAATTCTCCCTCCTTCTCCCAATCATTTTCTTTTTGGTAATGTAAAGTTCCCTCCTTCCCCATCGTATATTTCTGAAAAAGATCCTCAATCTGATCTTGTTGCCAACTTGGATGGCCCTCCTAATGTTCCCACAATAATCCCCTGATTATCCCTTCTTAATGATCACATATCTTAGCATAATTCTCGTTTATCAATCCATATATAACTACAGAGTGCTATCTCCAAAGGTACCCATCAACCATAAATCCTTCAAAAACCTTTTCCATAGTTGACAACAGCATGGCCACTGGCTTATATTAGTAAAAAGACAAAAAGACTTTGCAAATGGTTAATCGACAGTTAATCAAGTTTGATCAGTGTTGATCATGGACTTGGCCAGTGTTGACCAAGACTAGCTCCCGTTAGAGCTTTCTGCATGATTCAAGCATGGACCCACACGCCTCACTTATCGCACGACTCCTTTAGTTATGTTAGTATTTGGACCTGGGTCATGGACTAAACACATTGCTTAACAAGTTGTATAAATAGGAGTAATGTACGGTTTCTATCCAATTTGGAGACCTTCATGGATGTGGAGATCTTTTGGGTTTTTGAAGAACTCGTTGGATTATCATCCTTTGGTAATTTTCTTGCCTTATCTTTGATATCTACGGGTCAATTGTTACGTAATTAGGATGTAATCAGTGTTATATGCAAATAGTGGCCAAATTCTATCAATTTGGTTCCTAGATCCTACTTTCTATCTCTTCTTCTTCCTTCATTTCTATTCTTTTTTTTTTTTGTGGAAATTTCCTTATTTGCTACTCCCTATGTTTCATTTTACTTGGCCCTTGTTGACTTGGCACATTCCTTAAGAAAACTTTAATTACAGGTGTATTTTACTAAACTAACCTTATTAATAATGCTTTGAAACTCTAAATTTGTCTACTACTACTACTTTATGTAGTTATTTAATACTGGGGGTAAAAAAGGAAAAATATAATAAAATTCTCTTGATTTCATAAATTGGACAAGTAAATTGAAACAACTATTTTTAGTATAGGGGTCAAGTAATTTGAAACGGAGGGAGTATTTCATAGGTCATCATTATTGCCATTGCCCACTATATAACCAACATATCTAGAAAACCTCTCACTACCCAAAGTCCATTCCACATACTTACTCTATAGAATTGGCCCCTTTGTCCAAGGAACCATCCACTATCTCATTCCATCTTTAGTAAATATTATTCTCCAAAAAGTGTTCTCCTTTTGACATGCATCTCCATAGCCATTTACCCAAAACTGTTGTATTGAAAATGGGCAATTGCTAATCCTACTTCCCTCATAGATATTGTTATGTTCCGATACTATTAAATGATAATAGTTTCTCCCCTCCTTCCCTTCCCATGTCAAGTCTCGCATCGTCTTCTCCAAACCTCTTAGTAGTACTTACAAGCATTCAAATCAAATACATAATAGGTGGGTTCATTAGAGATTGTTATTGTTATCTTCTCTCCCTTCGAGGAGAAAAAAATTGAAAGATATCCTCCAACGGACCTCTCAATCCAAACAACAATTCTCAAACTTTTAAGAACCTTGTAACTAACCTTAAAATGGTTGCTTTATGCCCATACTAAACATCAATTAGGAAAATATGGACAAATAAGTACCATGACCATCCAATTTGAATCGTAAGGAGTAAAGATCACCCAACAACTCAAACACAAGATGCTAGGACAACATGAGGACAAGCCCCCTGGAGCAACGTCAAAATTACTCCTTTAATGACCCGTAGGTCATGGGTTCGATATGTGGCATATGGTATACACCACCTTCCTCATATCCTACACTAGTCACAAATCCAGAAAGCACTTCATGCACGGGGTAAGCCCTTATTGGCAACTACATAATACCTTCTCCGAAAAATTTCAATCTTTCCTTAAAACGGGTGAATAAATTTGCCAAGGATGTCATACAAGCACAGCTATATTCTAAATCAAGAACACACCCCAACCACTTACTTGTGCCATATACAATAATGCACCCAAATGGCATTCTAAAAAAATTACAACAACAAACCAAGTGTAATCCCACAAGTGGGGTCTGAAGAGGGTGGTGTGTACGCAACCTTACCCTTACCTTATGAGGGTAGAGAGATTATTTCTGATAGACCCTTGGCTCAAGTAAAGCATATTAAACAACAAGTATGTAAAGCAAATACAAAGGCAAAGAGAACAATAGCAACACAAATAATATGATGACTGAAGCAAAGAAAACAATAAGTAATACAAAACTAAAAAGGGAACTAGACACGCTCAACTACCTATTTACCTACTATCCTAATACTCGACCTTCATATCTTCCTATTTACAAAAATTAAATAAGATGGTAACTGAAGCAAAGGAAACATTGGGCAATACAAAACTAAAAAGGGAACTAGGCAAGCTCGACTACCTACTAACCTTCTACACTAACACAACCTCCATATCTTTCCTATCTACGAAAACACCAACAACTGCCCCATATATTTCTCTCAAATTTCTCAATATTCACGAACAAAGAATGCTTAGGATACAGTACAAGCACAACTACTCCCTCCATCCATTTTTTACTTGTCCAAACTTGATACATCCCTTAAGGAACAATAAATAGAATAAAAATTTTACTAAATCATCTTTTGAATATAATAAATTCAATCCTTTAGAAAATGCATTGATACATGACTATAGTTAATAATAAGGGCAACTTAGAAACTAAGGGCTCGTTTGATACTAATTCCGGGATTAATTTTAGGATGAGTTTATCCCATGTTTGGTTGGAATAAAATTGCGGGATAACTTATCCCGAGATTCCTACATTGAGAGTGAATAACTGATAAAGTTGTTGTCATGTGATCAGTAGGTCATGAATTTAAGCCGTGGAAACAGCCCCTTACAGAAATGTAAGGTGAGGCTGCGTATAATAGACCCTTGTGATCCGGCCCTTTCCCAGAACCCCCGCATGGCGGAAGCTTTAGTGCACCGGTCTGCCCTTCTTCTTTTTCTTTTTTTAATTGAGAGTGGAATAACAATCACATGAGAACTAATCCCAGAATAATCAATCCCAGGATAACTTGTTTTCCAACCAAACGAGCCTTAAGTTATAAATTATCTATTTTTAGTATAACAGACAAATAAAAATGGACAGAGCAAATATATCAACCAAAAAAAAAGAACAACTTGCAAACTTCACACTTGAATTGAAATACAAATTAATATATTCAGACAATTAAATTGCATTTTTCCAAAAAAAACAAACTGAAAATTAGAGAAAAAAATACACTGAAAAGAATATAATTGGAACCTGACAAAGCGTTTAGATATGAGCGGCTGAGCACCGTACTGTAAGGTGAGAAGCAGGGAATAAAACCACACTTTTCTGGCGGTTTTCGCCGTTGTCGGGCTATCGGAATTGGGTTTATTGGATACTGTAGCAGCCATAACGGGTCGACCCGAATATGTGTGGACGAATCGGGTCGGATCCTTCGATAGTTGCTGTTATCGAAATGTGTGAAGGGTTTGCGTGAAGGTTTCTCTGCTGCTTGGCTATTGAAATTGACTGCTTTTTTGGTTAAAGAATTCTCTTTGCATAAGGTAGGAATATTTTCCAATTGAATTTGAAAGATACGTTTAATTTTTGGACTTAAATAAATTTAAATTTTTTTCCTTTTACTAATACAGTCAAATTTCGTTATAACATTAGGGGGTCATTTGCAGTGGCAGAGCCAAGATTTTCATTCAGGGAGTTCAAAGTGTACACACGAACGAACTAATCGAAGGGGGTTCAACATCTATAACATATACATAAAAATAATTTTAACCATATATAAATAGTATAATTTTTCGCCGAAGGAGGTTCGGGTGAATCCCCTGAGGCTAAGCTAGCTCCGCCACTGGTCATTTGGTTGGGAATAAGTTGTCTCAGATAAGGATTAGCTATCTTGGATAAGTTATTCCATGTATGTGAAACTTGTCTCATCACTGAAGTATAAATAGTGGAATAAATAATCTAGGAACTAACTAATACCTCCAACCAAACGTAGAATAAAATAATCCTACGTCTTATACCGAAATTATTATACGTTATATCTCATACCAAACGACTCCTTAATTCATCAAAACTACATTTCATTATAATGACATGATTTTCTCGAAAATCAATTTTACATGTTATATTTTTACCTCTATGTAACAATATTGTTACTCGTTATAGCAATGCACTGTTTGGATGTAAGCAGCTGAGCACTGTAGGGTGAGAAGTAGGGAATAAAACCAAACTTTTCCGACGGTTTTCACCGTTGTCAGGTTATCGGAGTTGGTTTAATTGGATACTATACCGGCCATAACGGGTCGACCCGAATATGTGTAGACGAATCGGGTCAGATTCTCTTCGGATCTTTCGAAAATTGTTGTTATCGAAATGTGTGAAGGCTTTTGTGTAAAGGTTTTTTTGTTGTTTGGTTATGACGTTAGAAGAGTTTATACGACGTTGTTCTGTGAGTGGAAATTACATCTCGTGTCCCTCAAAGTGTTCGATCTTGAATTTTTATCCCTTGAATATCTAGTCTTGAATTTTTGTCCTCCAAATATCTGATCTTGAATTTTTATTCCCCTTAAATAAGTTCTAATGTTTGCTTATTAGGCAAAACGTGTGGTCAATTGAGCAGATTTACTGTCTTAAAATATAGGAAAAACTATATAGCTTAGCAAACATAGGCTCCTAATTACCCTATTTAGTCTAAGTTTTAATTAATCACAATTCATAGTTTCTCTTACCAATTAAATACAATCCATAGTCTCTCTTCTACTTCCCTCTCTCCCACTCTCCTCTCTTTCTGCCAATCTCCCTCGCCTCCCTCCCCCATCTCCCTCTCTCTCGCTGCCTCCCTCCCTCCATCGCTCTCTCTTGCTGACTCTCAACTCTCTCGTTCACGTTCTCTTTCTCTTTCTTTTTTTTTTTAAAAAAAAAAAAAACAAACCTCGAGATGCTTGGGAAATTTGCTGGTGCTATAGGGAACTACAATGCACATGTAGCTGCATATCCCGAAATAAACTGGCCGAAAATTGCCGAGGAGTTTGTGATATCACTTGGATTAGAATTCAATCCATATGTTCCTCAGGTTTGTTATACTGATTCCTTTTGAGTTTTGATTTGCATTCAGCACCATGTTAGGTTTACTTTCCTTTCTTTTTTCTAATTGCTCGTGTTTGATGTGGCATAATTCATTTCGTATCTGAGCTTGATGCATTAGTTAGAGGGAGGTTTATAGTTGTTTGTGTACGTACTCCAACTTGTTAGTTTATACGATGGTGTATAACTATGTATTTAGTATAAAAAAAATCAGTTTTTAAAACTTCCAGTTATGTATTTGTATTTGATTTCAAATACCTAATATATTTTGATACAAAATTGGAAGTTTAAAAAAAAATGATGATACAAATTGAATCATTCAAATACAAATAATGCATATACAAGTTAATATACAAATACAAATGCTAAGTTTGATACATTTGAAAATGAGAAAGAGGTGAAAATGCAAAATTTAAAAAAGAAGAAAAAGAGGAGTGAAAAAATAAAATAGAAAAAAAAATGAGAAAGAGAGGTATGTATTTGTTGATACACATGTATTCGTTGATACAAATACAGTGATACAGCGGCTGCCCAGCTAACGATACAAAGAATATATTTTTAGTACATGCAATTAGTCACTGTATTTATATGTATAAATACAGTTGGCTGAATATAGTTGATACAACGGCTATGAATTGTCATTTTGTAAAATGTGGCTACTGTTGCCTTATTTTGAACATGTGCCTTATAGGCAAGAGTTTGAACATATGTCTTATGAGCAACATATTTAAGTTCTAACATTTGTTTTTAAGGCAAATCTTCTGGTCAATTTTTGCAGGTTTATTATCTTAAAATGTCATGAACGTTTGGCTTATGGGCAAGAGTTGAAATATGTGCCATATAGGCAAAAGTTATTAAGAGGGGCCAAAAAATCAAGACCATTCCTTATGAAGATCATTTTTACAAAAAAAAAAAAATTATGATAAAAAAAATATCAATACCAATCCATTGAGTAAATATCTCAAAAGGTCACTGAAGTATATGAAATTATTTTGTAAAGTCACTAAACTTACTTTTCTATCAAAAAAGTCACTCAACTTGTGACTTTTCTCCTACAAAATCACTCTACATGATATTTATTTTTTTTTTTAAAAAAAGAAATCTGACTTCTGGGAATATATGGTTCTGTGCATGTTTTTTTTTTCGCAATATTTATTTAACAAAATTTAAACTCTGAGTTAGTAGTTAATTTGGTTTTCTCGTTTCATCTAATAATTGATTGCTTTTTTTTTCCTGGACAATTTGGTGTTTTTCTTTCTGATAGCTAATTTTGTATTCTTTTAATTACGAACTTCAAAATTATATATCTTCCTATTCTTTTACTTGTTTGATCTACGAAATTCTAAATCTTCTATTGCTTTAGCAGTAATATTGATGAAAGCAAGTATGCATTGCAAGGTGAAAGCATTTAATTCTATCAAACTATTGTTCTGGTATGATCATGATAGGTCGAGGTACCAAAGAACTATGGAATATAGGAGATAACTAGGAGAGCTTTAATTTGTTTAAAAAGTCATGTTTTATTCTAAAGTAGATTTATAGAGCATACTTTTTACTATATTTGTTATTTTGAACAAGAATTGTTTTTGGCTATAGTTAAGTCTTTTTTTTTTTTTGGTTCTAAATAGACCCTCGCAAATTGGATCTACCATTTGATCTTTTTCGAATAGCTCTTATACATTTTATTTTCTCTCTGAAAATTCATTGTAGTTCCTAAAATCATTATAAAAGAATTGATAATTTTGCTTTAAATCTACTGTTTAATTGATTTTGAAAATATTTATTATTATGAGAGTTTAATTTGATATTCTGGTCTATTGGAGACTTGCGGGTGGGCTAGGTGTTTTAATAGTTTATTATTTAAGGGATTTATGTTTTTATGATATAAAAAAATAATTTAGTTTGTCAAGTCATTTTTTTAATAAAAAATCATGTAGAGTGATTTTGTAAGAAAAAAGTCACAAGTTGATTGACTTTTTTGATAGAAAAGTAAGTTCAGTGACTTTACAAAATAATTTCCCATACTTTAGTGACCATTTGAGATATTTACTCCCAATCCATTTTAGAGCCATTTCTGAACTTTACCCTTTATGTGAAGATGACTTTGAAACTGACGCTAGTTTTGATTGAAAGTGTTTTATTTGTCCAAGGAAGAAATCTTCCAATTGATCATTCTCACTAAGTGTGAAAATGATCAAAAATATTATTCTATTCTTATATAATTCTACTAAATGAGTTAATCATAATTCATAAACAAACTATCAGAATATTTAAGTAGGCATTTGGCCATAAATGGAGTATTCATTATATTCCGGAATATATTTTTACTTTATTTCGGAATATTTGTTTGGCCATAAAAATCAAAAATATATTTTGGAAAATATTTTCACAGTTTTTGATTTTTTGAAAAGCACCTCTTGAGATGTATTCTCTTTTTTTGGATTGAATTGTTCCTCTCACTTTATTCTTAAATACTAGCCCAACTTTTTATTTTGTACAAAAAAAACACTAGCCAAATTGTAATGTCCAACTACAACGTCCAACTAAAACATTATAAATGTCCAACTACATATGTCAACCAAAAATAAATGTCCAACTACAATCACCAACGAAAAGAAATTGTTCACACAATGTGGGAGGATTTTAGTAAAGAATAGCTACTTACTAGTGTTATTAATTTATGTCTTGATGAATATTTGTAATAGACTTATTTCATGCATGTATGTTGATTTTGGGTGGTGGAAGATAAGAATTTGGCATGGTGTAGATTTTGATTTATTGATGATGTTATGGGTGACAGAAACATGGTTCCATTTGGTTGTTTTCAATGTTCAATAGTAATGTAGTTTACTTTTTGTATTATAGTGGAGTTGTAAAAGTTAATTTAAGTTATTTTGCTAGTTTTAAAAAATTGAGGGTATAAATCATATTTTTTTTAAAAGTACATCAAAGGTCTAAAATATTTTTAAAAATACTATGGCCAAACACAACTTCAACTCTATTTTCAACTTCAAAAATGTCAAATAAAGTGAAAATATTTTTCATTTTTATGGCCAAACGGGTCTTAAGTTACATACTTGCATTATAAATCAACTATATCTATGTTTCCTTTATAAATGCACATAAGTTTATAAAAATTCACTAATCAACAAATAGTATTAAGTAGTCATTCTTTACTATAATCTTTTCACATGATACAAACAATCTTTTCATATCGAATATATTTTTAAAAAAATTAAAATGATGAATATTGTTTATAAATTTATAAATCAAATTTCATATTTAAAAAAATCCAAATCACAATTTAAAATTTCAAACTATATTTTTAAAAAATTTAAAATTTAAAATTATAATTCTAAATTACATATCCAAACATTTGCTAATTCTTTAATTTTTTTTTAGTTCACCAATATCTTTTTCGAGTGGGGGCATAAGTGCTAGTTGAAAGGATAGAGATGATGGCTGCAATGGTCAAATTTGTCTGTGCCAATTAGCAATTTGGCATGTGCAATCTTGACTATAGAAGTTTCTGATAAGACGTGGAAAATAAAATTACTTTACTAGATAGTTTTATAAACATTGTTCAAGTAATTTGAGTAGTCAAATATATGTGCTTTATATATGCCCGTGTAAGGCACGAGCAACTTTTTGCATGGAGACGTATCCAAAGGAAGCATGATTAAAGTAAATTATCACATAATATACTTCATACTACGTTACACGTATTTTGCGGAATATTATACAGGGAGTTTCTGGAAAAAAAAACAAAATATAAACATTAATATTGCAACGGCGCACCAGGGTTGAGCTAACAAAAAATAGGGCCCTCCATGTTGAAGGTCATCAGGTCATAGGTCTCTTCATGAGGAAGCTTTTGTCCTGAGTAAGCATTTGGATATGCAATATGAAGTGTATAATTTAAAATCATGACATAAAATTAGCATTTGAATATGTAATTTCATCTTATGATAATCATGATATGAAATTTTAAATTCTCTAAAAAGTGTGATTTGAAATTTCATATCATGATTTGAGTTTTTTAAATACAAAAATTGACCCACAAATTTATATTTTATAAAATAAATATTCCACCATTTATATCTAGCAACAATTTATTTCATATGTAAATAAAATTTATAGTTCATATTATTATTCTTTAAACTATTTATATCTCATATAACTATTACTCTCACCAACATAAAATTTATTATTACTTCAAATCAACTCTCACTTTATCTTTATGGGAGGATTATATTAAAGAGTAGTACACTACAACTCATGTTCAATTTTACTTTTTTATTGAACTAAAGTTTAATCAATAAATGTTGTATTTTTTTTATAATAGCTTTGTGCTAGTGCATTATACTTTGTTATAAACTTTTGCTTATTTGGTAAGACTGTATAAAAAATTGGGACAATTTTAATAGTTTTCACAACTTATGAGGTTTTTATGTTCATGAGAAAATATACAACATAAAAAAGTTCAAATTACGTGTCCAAACAAAATTTCAACTTCATCTCATATTTTCAAATCATGATTTCATCTCGCATGGCCAAACGAACCTTAAATGTTTTAGCACATACATGTCTAATGGGACTATGGGAGTAAGCCCTACTTTCTCCAAATAGCAGTTTCAGTTTGTCTAATATGTCATGTATTAACAACTTGTTACCTCAAACATTGAAATCTAGGTATCTGTCAACTTGTTACCTCAAACATTGAAATCTAGGTATCCGGAAAATTATAGCATGATAAAGCTCTTGGTCTTCTACAATCATCATACCTTTTTCAGAAGATAAAAACTTGATGGCAGGTAAAGGAAAATAGAACAAGGGAGAGTATGAAGCCTGAGCAGTTACACTTTGTTTCCCCTTCCAACCCCAAGACCTAAAGGAAGTAAACAATACTCCTCCACCAGTAGGTATTCTCTCTTTTCAATTTATATATGTTCTCAAATGTCTTCTTCTAAGCAAACTATGTTTATAGGAGTAGTAAGTATTTCTTTATTCATATACATAAACAAAGAAAAGAAGTAACATTTGGAGCTGTAATATGGGATGTAACCAATGGATAAATAAACTGATAAAATGAAAGAGGAAGGAAAAGATCAATGGAATAAACACACCAAACGCCATTATGTCCAATTATCAGCTAATGTCCCAGCCTAAATGGACCAAAAGTACCAAACTTAATAAACAAAATCATAAAAAATTCAAAAAATTACAGTATTAGTTACTAAATGAAGCCTGGAAAAAAGAACCTCGTTCTTTCAAAGCTAGTATACACTGGGTACTCAGCAGAAGAAGTTCAGCCGCAAGATGAGAGAACATATTCAACAATTAGTTGTCAACATCTTGCTAAGCCTTACTGAGTAAAGAGGGATGTGTCCGATCCCAAGTATTATCTTCAATATTTTATCTATCAAATTGGAGGTTTAAGAGGGAGGGTGCCAAAACCTTATCCACAAAAAGTATATAAGTATAGACTTACGTGCTAGAATGTATAGTTTATATACACAGCGGAAGCTTAAACACGGATCATATACTTACATGACAACATGATAATGTAACTTAAAAAACGAAATTCATGAAAAACTATACATACCTGTTGAAGTTTTTGCACAATTCGTTTATCACCTTGATCTCTAGGTCTGCTGCTTTCTACCACTTCCTGCTTAACCTTTTACTAATCTACACTTGTGTGGACAAGCACTTTGTTTTCTCAAGAAAAAGAATAAATGTTTTCTGAAAAGCAACTCCCTATTTAATCCAAAATTCTGTTGAATGAAGGAAAAGGAAGGGGCAACGTTTTTCAGCATTAATTCCAACTTAATACCATCATAATGAGCAAAACGTTTTTCACCCTTAATAGTCCCATTATGTTCAAACGTTTTCAGCTCATTATGGTCCCATTATGTTCAAACATTTTCAGCTCATTATTGGTATTAAGTTCCATTTAATCCTTATAGAAGAGTAGTAAAATAATATCACTTTTTCCATAAAATTCTTTTTCTTATCAAATTCGATTAGTTAATCAGGCGTAATAGGGACCGCAGATTTATTAACTGAGGCTTCCAATTATGATATTAATCCGCAAATGAATGAATTATCATATCATAATAAATTACAAATTATTCCACTAAAAATCTGTAATTTCACTCCTCGATATTAACTACGAAATCTACCATTACATCTTATTTAACTCCCCATGTTAGAATTACTGATACCAATCAATTAAATCAAATTTTTCTGAAAATTTAATTTATTGACTAACTTAATCCTATATTTCAATGCTCAATTTATTTCACGTGACGGATACTAAATCCACCTGCAGGGTTCACACGTGAAAACTTATAAGCAACCATATAGGGGTGTCTTCTATCTCAAGTCCGAGACATGGTTCTATCAACTAATTATTATTTCACTAAGTAATTTGTCATTATCCAATCTATTAGGAATATATTGACTCTCAATAGAGTCTCACCTTTTAATAGATTAAAATAATAAATCAAACTACATAGATCATAATAATTATATCAAGATTAAGAGTATAAGTACATGTAATGGACTAGAGAAGTTGTTTATTAATATTCAGAACATAAACAAACATCTCTACTTGGTCCGTTCAATACATACGAAATGTACTAGCACAAGAAGTTGGAATATTACCACTCCCATAATTAAGATCAAATTATATTTTAATCTTGTGCTACAATCATCAAGATGTTTGTCCTACTTCATCTTTGATTGTGAACTTTAATTTATAACTTATAAGAACCAACAATTTTAATCTTCCATGCATGAGTTAAATAACTCCATGCATAAAATTGCATATTATATAAGTTAAGGACACACATGTCAACACAATGATTTATTTAAATAAAGACTTTATTAAATTAAGAAGATGAAATAAATTGTCTTTACATGGGATGTAAAATAATACTATAACTTAAACCAACATGGTTAATAGTATATCCTAACAATCTCCCACTTAGACTCATAACCATGCATGAACAATTTTAACACCCATTTCTTCCACATGCTTATCAAAGACCTTCTGAGTTAAGCCCTTTGTAAATGGGTCCGCCAAATTGTTCTTCGACTCAATCTTCAAAACTCTCACATCACCCCTTTGAGTTATATCCCGAATCAAGTGATATTTTCTCTCAATATGCTTACTTCTTTTATGACTTCGTGGTTCTTTCGAGTTTGCAACCGCACCACTATTGTTACAATAAAGTGTGAGTGGTGCTTGAACTGAAGGAACCACTCCAAGCTCTTTCAGAAAGTTACTGAGCCAAACAGCCTCCTTGGCCGCCTCAGAGGCAGCCACATATTCAGTTTCCATGGTGGAATCAGCAACACATGATTGCTTGATACTCCTCCAAACTATGGTTCCACCTCCTAAAGTAAACACATATCCTGAGGTAGACTTTCTAGAATCCTTATCTGACTGAAAATCTGAATCTGTATACCCAATAGGTACAAGATTGTCAGAGTGAAAGACAAGCATGTAATCCCTAGTCCTTTTCAGGTACTTGATTATATGCTTTACCACAGTCCAGTGTTCTTGTCCAGGATTAGACTGAAATCTGCTAACCATGCCAACAGCAAAGCAAATGTCAGGTCTGGTGCACAACATTGCATACATGAGACTCCCTACAGCAGAAGCATAAGGGACCGCCTTCATTCTCTCTATCTCATCAGCCATTTTGGGTGACTGATCCTTTGATAAAGTAATTCCATGCCTAAAAGGAAGGAATCCCTTTTTGGAATTTTGCATGCTAAACCTTGCAAGAATAGTGTCAATATAAAGCGCTTGAGATAAGCCTATTATCCTTTGTTTGTGATCTCGCATAAGCTTGATCCCAAGGATATGAGCCGCTTCTCCCAAGTCTTTCATATCAAAACGCGAGGACAGCCACTCTTTAACAGAATTCAACATGCTCACATTATTCCCTATGAGCAAAATGTCATCTACATACAAAATCAAAAATGCTACTTTGTCTCCGTCCCATTTTTTATATATGCATGACTCATTTTCACATTGATCAAAACCAAAAGTCTTAATCGAATTGTCAAAACAAGTATTCCATGCCCTAGATGCCTGTTTCAATCCATAGATGGATTTCTTAAGTTTACAAAACATGTTTTCATTGCCACTTTCTATGAAACCTACTGGTTGTGCCATATAAATGCACTCATCAAGACTTCCATTTAAGAAAGCCGTCTTGACATCCATTTGCCAAATCTCATAATCATAATGAGCAGCAATGGATAAGAGAATCCTAATGGATTTAAGCATAGCTACCGGCGAAAAAGTTTCCTCATAATCAATTCCTTCTTTTTGAGTAAACCCTTTCGCAACAAGCCTTGCCTTAAAAGTTTGTACTTTTCCATCCACACCTCTCTTTTTCTTATAGATCCATCTACAGCCAATTGGTTTGACTCCCGCGGGTGGTTCTACAAGATCCCAGACTTGATTAGAGTACATAGACTCCATTTCAGATTTCATAGCAGCAGTCCACATTTCAGCATCTTTGTCCTGTAGTGCTTCGACGTAATTAAGGGGTTCTGTATTAGGCTCCTCAGGAATTCGATCATATGATTCTCCCAAGAGCGAAAACCATAAAGGTTTTCTAATAATTCTCCCACTACGACGAACAGTCACTACAGGATCCGCTATATTTGGAACTAAATTCTGAACACCTTGAATGTCGTCCAGGACAATTGCAGGCTGCTCGACATTACCCTGAACTGTTTCCTCCACAATGGCATGTTGCTCAACATTACTCCCACTACTTTGAGGTAGTGTAATGTCAAGTGTGTGCTCTTGTGCAACCTCTTGCCTATTGACATTTCTCCCACTACGTGGATGCAGTGGTATGTCAATAACGGTTGTCGGAATATGTTCTTGTTGTGTTTCATTATTCATTATTCTATTGCACAATTCCTGTAAAACGAGTTTACTTCTAGGAACATGGTTCATTAAATAGTCCGATTCCAGAAATCTGGCATTTGTCGAGACAATTACCTTCTGTTCATTAGGACAGTAAAATAAACCTCCCTTAGTACCTTTTGGGTATCCAATAAAAATGCACACTTCTGTCCGAGACTCCAATTTATTAGTTTTCCCTTTTAGCACATGTGCTGGACAACCCCAAACCCGAATATGCCGTAGACTAGGCTTGCGCCCACTCCACAATTCAGATGGGGTTAAAGGTACTGACTTTGAAGGAACCAAGTTCAGAATATAATTTGATATTTCTAATGCATACCCCCAAAAGGAAAAAGGCAAATCTGAATAACTTAACATTGATCTAACCATTTCCATAAGAGTTCTATTTCTCCGCTCTGCCACACCATTTTGTTGTGGTGTTCCCAGAGCAGAATATTGAGACGTAATTCCTGATTCTGATAAGTATTTAATGAATTCCGCAGAAAGGTATTCACCACCACGATCAGATCGTAATGTATGGATATGTTTATTATGTCGCTTTTCTGTTTCCATCTTAAATTCCTTGAATTTTTCAAAGCATTCAGATTTACGACGCAACAAATAAGTGTATTCATATTTCGAGTAATCATCTGTGAAAGTCACAAAATACTCAAAACCACCTCTTGCTTGTAT
Source organism: Capsicum rhomboideum (assembly GCA_031232105.1). Classification (NCBI taxonomy): domain Eukaryota; kingdom Viridiplantae; phylum Streptophyta; class Magnoliopsida; order Solanales; family Solanaceae; genus Capsicum; species Capsicum rhomboideum. Next base: position 160,435,859 of record CP124714.1, read on the forward strand.
ATTCATAGGACCACACAAATCAGAATGAATTAATTCTACCTTATTACCAGCTCTATTTCCTTTGGAAGGAAAAGGTCTCTTGGTCATTTTTCCTTCTAAACAGGATTCACAAGTCGGAAGTGCCTCCACTTTCAATGAACTCAAAGGTCCATCAGAAACCAACTGTGAGATCCTATTTATATTAATATGACCTAGACGTAAGTGCCATAAGTAGGTTTCACTCAATTCCGAAATTCGTTTTCTCTTATGTGATTGATCAATGTTATTAAGTTCCGAAGTTTGCAGCATGTTTTGAGACACATCAAACACAAACATGTCATCTATTTTAGGAGCAGAAATAATAAAATGCTTATTAAACTTAATTGCATAATTATTAGCAAAATAAACATTGTAACCAGCATCCATTATTCTTGAAACTGAAAGTAAATTCCTTCTTATAGAAGGTACGTAGAGGACATTATTTAAAGTCAAAACTCTAGAACTACTGAACGTTATGGAAATCGTCCCTATAGCTAAGGCTGGTGCTGGTTCCCCATTTGCTTGAAACACGTTGAGCTCATTTTCATTTAGCCGCCGTGTTACCTGAAACCCCTGCAAAGAAGTGCAGATATGATTAGTGGCTCCCGAATCTATAGCCCAAAATTGGGTAGAAACAACCGCTAAAAATGTTTCAACGACATATGAAAAAGAAGTACCTTGTTTCTGCATTTTTGCTATGTAACCGGGGGCACTGTTTCTTAAAGTGACCAGGTTGCTTACAGTGATAGCACTTGCCCTTAGGCTTAGCCACACCACCAGTAGCACCTGGAACCTTACGAGGCTTCTTCTTCTTCTTGTCGCCTTTCGGCTTAGAAGTCGAAGACGAAGGTTTGTCAACCATGAACGCCGCAGGAGTAGCTTGGTGCTTAATGATAGATTCTGCCGCTTGCAGCTCATTCAACAGTTTCGCAAGGGACAAGTCCATCTTATTCATATTATAATTTAAGCGAAACTGCTGAAAACTGTCCGGCATAGTCTGTAGGACCATCTCAACCTGAGATTCCTTATCAATAACCGCACCAAGAATTTCCAGCTCGTTCAACAGACTCATCATCTTAAGAATGTACTCCCTCACCGATGATCCCTCAACCATTTTAGTGGTCAAAAGGGCTTTCATGGCTGTCTGCTTTGCAACACGATTTTGCTCACCGAACATCTCTTTGAGAGATTCAAGCATATCGTAAGCAGAAGTCATTGACTGATGTTGATGCTGCAAGACATTCGCCATGGAGGCAAGAATGTAGCATTTTGCCATCTCATCAGTCTTAACCCATTTGTCATAGGCCTTAGTTTCATCATCAGTGGGATCAACGTACCTTATGGGGCATTCTTCAACCAGCATAAATTTGAAACCTTCAGCAGTAAGGACAATGTCCAAGTTACGTTTCCAGTCAACATAGTTAGGGCCCTCTAGTTTATTTTGATTCAGGATAGTGGTTAAGGGATTGAATGAAGACATGGTAAATCTGTGGTATGATCAAAAACAAATCATTATTAGACATGCTGCAGAATAATTAAATTCATAAAATCCACATTACACATATCACTATGCTCATAAACAGTTAGAATCGTTAGGGAAACTTAACCATTTAAGTGAAAATACATGCAAGGTGAGACATGCTATCTACTTAAATAAAACAGCACCAACTCAGTTAGAGAGTAAACTGTTAAGTTAAGTGAGATAAACATCATATTTCATCGAATCTCTTGCTCATTGATTCAACATGCAACTTAGTTGGAAAGTTAATACAAGTCATCAAAACAAGAGACACAAAACAGTAATACCCTATACAAGTTTATCCGATGGGGAAGAAGACCTATGTCAACATGTAAACTCATATAATATACTGTAATCCACCACTGGAAACCATAAGGAATGACCCCTATTACCACTGGTATCAAAAATTAAAATTTTTCAGAAAATATTAAAATGCCCAAAAACCCATCAAAACGAAGGAATTTGGCCAAAAAAGGCCATATGTCACAGAAAATCTATGAGTCTTTGTCAGTGGGTCATTTCTAATGAACCTACCAAATTTCAGGCCAATCGGAGTTCGTCAAAAAATAAAAAACTCCAAAACCGACCAAAACCGGCATTCATCGGCAAGGCTGCTTGCGAGGGTCAGCAGGGCTACTCTCGCAGCTTGGCCTTTCCACTACACCACTTGTTTAGGAAAATAAACAACAAAAGTGGGTGGGCAAATTCAAATGGCAATACAGATTGACCCTCAATTTATAAAATCAATTTAGACAGTTATTGGCAAGGTTGTCAGCGAGGGTAACATGGACTGTCTAGACAGCCTTGCCTTGACACCATATTGCTCGTTAGAGCATGTAAGTTATGACTATAGTTGGGCATAGTCATAACTTGAAACATAGTTACCCTAAATCCAGATTTCAATTATGGACAAACCATTCCAGAAAACAATGATTTCAGGAAGAGCAGATATGTCCAGAAAACAATCAAAACATGATTAAATACATATATTTCCAGAAAATACACAATTCATAATGAACATATAATTTTCGAAAACACTTATGTCATGATAAACTATATTTTCAAAAAGCACACATATCATGATGAACATATATTTTTCGGAAGACAAATATGTCCTTATGAACATATATTTCCAGAAAAACAAATACCATAAATTCACAACACATGATATATGAAACATGAATTTTGCAGGTACAAAATCATCAACATGATAAACAGTCAACAACATGATTCTATACATTTGTCTAAACGAACAAAAAACATGTATACAAATCATGAAATTCATTTTACATTATCAGTTAGATGTAAGATGGCTCTGATACCAATTGCTAGAATGTATAGTTCATATACACAGCGGAAGCTTAAAAACGGATCATATACTTACATGACAACATGATAATGTAACTTAAAAAACGAAATTCATGAAAAACTATACATACCTGTTGAAGTTTTTGCACAATTCGTTTATCACCTTGATCTCCAGGTCTACTGCCTTCTACCACTTCCTGATTAACCTTTTACTAATCTACACTTGTGTGGACAAGCACTTTGTTTTCTCAAGAAAAAGAATAAATGTTTTCTGAAAAGCAACTCCCTATTTAATCCAAAATTCTGTTGAATGAAGGAAAAGGAAGGGGCAACGTTTTTCAGCATTAATTCCAACTTAATACCATCATAATGAGCAAAACATTTTTCAACCTTAATAGTCCCATTATGTTCAAACATTTTCAGCTCATTATTGGTATTAAGTTCCATTTAATCCTTATAGAAGAGTAGTAAAATAATATCACTTCTTCCATAAAATTCTTTTTCTTATCAAATTCGATTAGTTAATCAGGCGTAATAGGGACCGCAGATTTATTAACTGAGGCTTCCAATTATGATATTAATCCGCAAATGAATGAATTATCATATCATAATAAATTATAAATTATTCCACTAAAAATCTGTAATTTCACTCCTCGATATTAACTACGAAATCTACCATTACATCTTATTTAACTCCCCATGTTAGAATTACTGATACCAATCAATTAAATCAAATTTTTCTGAAAATTTAATTTATTGACTAACTTAATCCTATATTTCAATGCTCAATTTATTTCACGTGACGGATACTAAATCCACCTGCAGGGTTCACACGTGAAAACTTATAAGCAACCATATAGGGGTGTCTTCTATCTCAAGTCCGAGACATGGTTCTATCAACTAATTATTATTTCACTAAGTAATTTGTCATTATCCAATCTATTAGGAATATATTGACTCTCAATAGAGTCTCACCTTTTAATAGATTAAAATAATAAATCAAACTACATAGATCATAATAATTATATCAAGATTAAGAGTATAAGTACATGTAATGGACTAGAGAAGTTGTTTATTAATATTCAGAACATAAACAAACATCTCTACTTGGTCCGTTCAATACATACGAAATGTACTAGCACAAGAAGTTGGAATATTACCACTCCCATAATTAAGATCAAATTATATTTTAATCTTGTGCTACAATCATCAAGATGTTTGTCCTACTTCATCTTTGATTGTGAACTTTAATTTATAACTTATAAGAACCAACAATTTTAATCTTCCCTGCATGAGTTAAATAACTCCATGCATAAAATTGCATACTATATAAGTTAAGGACACACATGTCAACACAATGATTTATTTAAATAAAGACTTTATTAAATTAAGAAGATGAAATAAATTGTCTTTACATGGGATGTAAAATAATACTATAACTTAAACCAACATGGTTAATAGTATATCCTAACATTACGCACAAAGGACTACAGGACATTCAAAAGTATCCTTTAATAAAATGAAAGTAAACAAAGCCAAAAAAGAATAAAGTAATAAGGAAGAAATAAACAAAGGTTCGGGAGAGAGGGTATTACAATCCATACGCAATCTAACAGGAGAATCAATATATGTATCATTACTAATTCTCTTGACTGAAATGGCAATGTTAGATACATTCTGTTGGTGTAATATTTAGGATTCATAAGAAGATACATTCTGCTGGTGTAATATTTAGAGAAGATGCAGAGTTGCGTTAACTTCTCTTGTCTGTGTCACTATAAATCCCAATCTTTTGTGCCACCTTTTTTTCTCTTCAAGCCGAGGGTCTATTGGAAACAACCTCTCCGCGTTCCAAAATAGGGATAAGATCTGCGCGTATACCACTTTTCACAGACTCTACCTGTGGGATTACACAAGATTTTTGTATAGCAGACTCCACAAGCTCTTTTTTTGTCCATTTATATTTGAAAGTACTTTAAATTTGAAGTCCCTGTTGCCCCAGAATGAGATGATTTTTGTTAAGTTTAATGTTTCAATTAATTTTGAAATAAACTCATCCGTTAAAACTTTTTGAAGATATCTAAAGTACATGAATGTGAATTGTAACATTCATTCTTCATTTAGTTCATTACGTTATAGGTTCTTGAAAGATGAAATTTTATTTATTGTTCATGAACCTATAATAAATATTATTTATTAAAAGTTTTCTCTTTCAAAACCTTTGTCCTATAAATAGAGTTTCTTTTTGTTTGAAAAGACAAGCACTTGAAAAACACTTTCCCTTGAAAATACTTGTGAGACATTGATCAAATGGTAAAATCACCAATTCAAGAATAGAAGAGCAACATTCTTGAATGTTACTTGTTTTGTGGCAGTTGAATCCCGATAGAGTTGTTATTTATTCGTCCGTTTGCTCGTGGAAGAGACTCCAACTATCTTCAAGAAACGTCTTATCGTGCCTCTATGCCAAGCAAGTTTTATTTTGAATTTCTTGCACAATTATCATAATTGTTCTAACAATTTTATAGTCACACAAATTTAAAAAATTCTATCTCTAGTCAAACAGATTGACATAAAATAAACCAGAGTCTTCTTATCCATGACAATGTGCTTACTGATTAATTAAGACTGGACAGTACATGTGAATTTGGAAGCAGAGGACTGCTTTCTCAGTGGGTTGTACATAGCAGGCAACAATATCTAAGACATCTGGTAACACTGGCACCAAAATCAACATACCACGACTCAACACTCTTTGAAAAAAGCAAAGTTAAAAAAAAAACAATTCTTTTAGAGCAACGAAAAGTACAATCTTTATACTTCTTGCCTAAAAAATAAACAATCTTTGCACTTATCTAACATACTCACATATAGTAAAACCAAAGCGTATATCAGCAAAGACGAAATGTGGTTCTTCAGGAAGCCTAAATATTAAAAATCTTAAAACCCCAATTCATATTAGTCTCCTCTTTTTTTCTTCATTTTTTTAGGTAATAATTGTATGACTCATATTCATGGAGGAGAGAGGAAGAAACTTTTGGTGAAGCCGGTTCATTTTCTACTTAATATATATAATGTTTCTCCCCTGTATGAAAACAAAATCGGACAGGACTCGATAATTAAAAATAATTTATTTTGATCTTCCTATAAAAGTGAAGCAGTTTCAAGCAATTTGTGAAACGGAAGAGAAGAAGACTTTTGATAGACAAAAAAGGCACCTGATTCACCAGAAACAGTAACAAAATTGAGGGAAAAAAGAAAAGGGAGAGAAAGTACTGTTGTAAAATTAAAGGCAAAGGAACAAACCTTGGATTTACCTTTAGCACGTGGAAACCAGTGATATCTAACAGGTAGAAAGCATGAGAAGGATGGATTGAAAAGGCAAATTTATAATAATATCCTAAGATGTAATAGGACGGAATGGATAGGGACTGTCTGATCAAACACTATGGACGGCCAGATCTTTTTGGTCGTTCAAAACGACCCACACTTATTAATAAGGAGGATAAGGACTAGTGGCAGGATGCCCGTGCCGTGCACGGGTCAAATGAACTTCAATTTTAAACTTTTCACGTGATATATTTAAAATCATAAAATTAAAAGACATATTGATATATTTTATATATCTTTAGTTTAAGCCTTAAAATTTAAAACCCTTATTTATCTTTTTAAGCTTCGTAACAAATCAAAAAAGGAGTATTAATATAAGAAATCAAATACTACCATTTTATGGATTAAGAAAATTCAGAGACCAACAGCTAAACATATTATTATTTAATTAATAATAATAAAATGTGATGGAATTTTGAGTAATAAATAAAATGTAAGAACTTTTTAAATTAATTTGTAATCAACAATGTAATAATAACGTCTTCTTTTTTAAGAAAAAGAATTTAAAGAAGAAGGCAAGGCCCAAATCCAGTTGCAATTCATAAGTAGGGGCAAGGCCCAAATCCAAAACAAAATAAAGTTAAAATATCTATTCTTTCTAGAGTATTCTGTAAGAGTGAAAAGGAAAATGAGGCGGTGGATATAACTATTCTCTCCTCTTCTCCGATTGTCCAATCCAGCACTCTTTATTTTCGGTTAATCTCTTTTAGCCTCGTCCGCATTGTAAGTGAAACCTCTCCTTGCTCTCATTTGCAACTCTGCACACCTCCACTACTTTTTATCTCTGCTTGTTTTGTTTGTACTATTAATATTTAGTTTTATTTTTTTTTTTAATTAAAGATTTTTTCTCGCAGGGAATTTAATGGATAAGATTTATTTTCATTAGATTTGTTGATCTCTGTTGGTAAAGTTTGTTTATTTTCAACTTTTTTGTAGATCTAATTTTGGACCTAACAATGATGAAAATTTTGAAGAAGAGTTCGATTGATCCAACAAATCGTTGATCAGAAATTTTAAGAACAACCAAGATTGGTGAAGTTGATAATGATAAATTCCCAAAAAAGTTACTGATGTTAGCATGTTAACTGACCATTTCAGCCCTATAGCAGACATGCATATATTTTTTGAAGGTCGAAATTCCATTCAACTGTGTTCGTTTTGGAGAAGTTGGGAAGAACAAGTGAAGAAGAAAGCGTGGGTGGACTTATATGCGGCAACATGAAATAGGTGTTTAGCTACAAATAATTGCATGATACAAATGACGAAAATGCCTCTTGATGAAGCTGGCATGTTGACGTAGTGGTGCTTGCTTAACTCCCAACTCTCTCTTATATAATAAGAGAAAGAGAATATCATGTTAATTATATATTTAAAAGATGACAATTATCTATTTTAGTGATAATAATATCTTCCTCTTTAAAGTTACTTGTGTGCAAGAAAGTCAAATGACTCGAACTTCAGAAGAATATTGAAATCCATAAATATTTCATGTATATTAAGATGGAATAATTTCATATATATATATATATATATATATATATAAATTAATTAGTTTGCAACAAATATAGTCATGCTTCTTTTTTTACATTAAAAAAAGGTCCAAAAATCACTATAGAAAACGCGTGTTTTAGCCACACGAGAACTGTAGCTAAATTGTAGTAAAATCATGGGTTACTGTAGCTAAATTGTAGTAAAATCATGGGTAATAACTGCATTTTTATAGTGAATGTTGCTACTATATACATTGCTTCTCAACATACTTCTCACATTAAAAAGTGAAAACAACGTGATGGAATAAATTTCTACCTCTTTCTTTCATACATAAGACAAAAAAATCTTCAACAAAAATGATTGTTATATATGTAATGTATCGCTATTGTATTACTCCCTCTGTTCCAATTTATATGATACACTTTTCTTTTTAGTCAGTTCCAAAAAAAAGACACATTTCTATATTTGGTAACAATTTAACTTTAAAATACCCACTTTACCCTTAATGAAATGATTTACAACCACACAAATATCTATAACTCATTTTAGATCACAAATTTCAAAAGTCTTCCTTTATTTCTTAAACTCCGTGCCAAGTCAAAGTACATCACATAAATTGGGACGGAGGGAGTAATAGTTATGCAACATATGGATATTGTATAAATAGTATCTAATTATGTATATATGATATATAGTTATGTATTAGAGATGTATATACATTGTTTATACAATACATATACGTTATATAAAGAGTTATTTAATGTAGTGATACTATATAATGGTGTATAAACGTGTATTAGGATATATAATTATGTATAAAAAATGTACAATAAAAAATGATCGCATGTATATATAATATATCGATTATGTATATTTGATAATAACTATCTATCAGAGATGTATATATATTCATATACACACTTTATACCATACTTATACATTACAGCAATTGATTCAAGTAACAAAAAAAGGACATTTCTTGCCAAAAAACAAAACATCATACTCCTTATTAATTTTAATTATATCAAGAGATTATATTTCTTGCTTTATTCTTTTGATTTTTAAAAAAAATGAATCTATCAAATTCACTCAACTATTAATACTACTAGAAACTTCAAGAAACCTGAACCCTTTTAATTATTATTAAAATAAAAAGAGATTACTTTTTTTACCGACTAGCCGGGAATGTATTCATGTAATTCATGTGAAGTAGAGTCTCGAGGAAGGCATGAACACAAAAGTAAAAAACAATAAAATGAAAAAGTTAAATATATATATATAAAAAAAAGAATAATGATGATTACCAACATGAAAGTTAAAATAAAATAAAAAAAAAGGGAAAATACATAAAAACACCTTTAAATTTGTCTGTCCAACTCATTTTAACACTTTAACTTTACGAGTATTTAAATATCCCCTAAACAACTTTAAAGTGAATAAATAGCACCCCTAAGGCTGACATGGCACTAAAACAGAAGAAAAAAAATATAAAACGCGTAATTCTTATTTCTTTTTAAAAATGATCCCACTAAAATTTACTATATAATAGAAAAAAAGAAACCCCCCTCCCCCCCCCCCCACTTCCTTTCTTCTTCAACCCACACCTCCACCCCTGTTTTTTTTTTTTCCCTGCAAACTCCTCCACACTACCCCCTACTTCCTTCCTCCTTTTTCTAACCCATACCACTTCTACACCTTTGTCTTCATTTTCTTTGTTATTTTTTTTCTAATTTTCCTTTTTATACAGATAAATTAAAGAAAGTAAAATCATCAATAAAAAATGGATAAAATCATCAAAATTTTATTTTTATTAGAATTGAGTTTTTGTCCAAAACAAAATTACATTAACATATCTTAAGATTTTTTAGGTCAGAATATTAAAAAGAGGATTTTTTTTTTTTTAAGGGTCTAGTTCAATGGGAGATAGTTAAAAAATTTGGTGGAGATAGAAAACAAAGAGGCAATTAAAAAAATTTAATCAATCAAGGACTTAGAAGATATTAATGGAGGTTAGAAGAAGGAGAAAGGCCCGGGGACGCGGGGTGATGGGGGGTGAGGGTGGGGTGCGGGGTGGGGGGTGTTTGCGGGATTGAAGAAGTGGATTGGGGTGGATGGGTATGAAGAAGAAAGGGTGGGGCAGGGTATTTTTATTTTTATTTTTTATTATATAATATAATAAAAATGATGTGGCACTTGATACTTACGTGACTCTGACGTAACAATGATGTAGCGCTGACATGGTAATAATATAGAGCGAGTGTAATGCATTTTCCATGGTGAGAGTGGTATTGTATTTTTAGGGTGCTATTTATTCACTTTAAAGTTATTTAGGGGGTATTTAAATACTCATAAAATTAAAGTATTAAAGTGAGTTGGACAGACAAGTTTAAGGGTGTTGTTATGTATTTTCTCAAAAAAGAATAATGATAATTACCAACATGAATATACTCTATGCACGTGAGGTGAGGATATGACCGTTTGACTAAACAAATACTCCGTAATTAAATAAAAAATTGAATTTATATTAATTCACGCAGATACGGAAGAAATATAACATTGTCGGCGGTAATTAAATGTGGCCGAAGGGGCCAGATCTCGTAACTAAAAGTCTAAAAGTGTAATAAGTGGCTTATTTTTTATGTGTGCTTTTTTTTTTATGTAAAAATTTTAAGGAAAAATAATATAAATATATTCCTTAACTTATTATATTTATATAAATTTTTATCTTTATAAAATATTTATAAAAATTTCAACTAATTATATATCTTCATTGGATGTATCAGGAGCTAATTATGTATCTCGACAGATTTCAAATTAGAAAAAATATATCGAAAGTTAATTATGTATCTTTGTAAGAAAAAATGTATCTCCGTTGGATGTATTATGTATCTTGACAGATCCAAAATCGAAAAAAATATATCGAAAGCTAATTATATATTTTTACAAAGAAAAAAATATATCTTCTTTGGATGTATCGGGAGCTAATTATGTATCTTTACAAAGGAAAAAATGTATCTTCATTGGATGTATCATGAGCTAATTATGTATCTCGATAAATCCAAAATTGAGATTTTCAGTAATAATGCAAAATATCAAAATTTTCTGTAATTAAGCTTCAAACTGTTGGGATTTATGTTGCTTACCCAAATTTTAATCCAATGAACATTTTATATAATTTTCTCTATTAAAATTGCATAGCTACATAAAAAGAAACTCAAATTATGAAAGTCAAAGGACAATAAAAGAATATTCAATTCAAAATTTAGGAAAACTGAAATTTAATGTAATGGACAAATTTGCTAGGCAATCTTATTATCATAAGATTTTAAAATCCTAATAGAACTTTCTATATTAGGTGAGTTTTTTTTTTTTTTTTTTTACTATTCTAACTCAAATAGCAAATTAGTAGCTGATTCTTCTTTAGGCATCTGACTTTTAAAATCAGAAGTAGTTATTCAATTAGTTAGTTTAATAAGATTATAAATTAACAAAATTATAATTGATTTTAAAGTTTTTAAATATTATGACTTTTAATATAGTTCAATCTCACATCTTCCCCTCTGTTTACGTAGAAATCTTCAAAAAATTGTTTCACTCCGAACTTAGATTTACCTATAAATATGACATATTTTTCACTCAAAGACATTTTCAAGTTTGGGTTGCTCCTAAAAGAATTTTCCTCAATAAAATTAGGGTTTAATTTTTTTTGACAATGAAGCATCTTGAAAATTGTCTTGAAAGTATAAGTTTACTTAAGAAAATTTCAGTTGATATCTCAAGTTATTTTGACACTAAGGACACCACGAAATTGGAGAGTAATTTAAAGGGAATGAAAGACGCTACTAAGAAACTCCTGAAACAGATAGATCTCTTGAAAGAGGAGACGTTGAAGATGCAAATGATTGATAACAACGATGACAACAATGACGATATTATCGATTGGGGTGGTGACGAGGATGTTCCCTACTCTCCCCTTAAAAATCCTGGTGACTCTGACTAAGTTGGCAGTGACGATGATGAGGATTTTGTTCCCACATCTCCACCTAAAAGTTCAGGCAGCGATTCAGACTATGTTGATGACGAAAGTGATGTCAGCGATGGTGATGTCTGCTATGGTGATGACTACTGATTTTAATGATACTCCCAAACAAGTAAAAACCTTCTTCCCGAGAAAATATCGTTTTATTAATTATTTTTATGCACCTTAATTTTCTCCCTTTGTTGTGCTTGTATATCTATTATCTCGCTCTTTAATTAATCGTTTATTTGAATGCAAAATTTTATTCTGCATTGAATCGTAGATTTTCAATTGTGTCACTTGATAATTGTAACATCTTGCAAGTTTTATCGCATTCACATAGCTTTTTATGCCATTTCAAGCTTGCAAATGAACTCGTTAGCCCTTTAAATCAATGGAAAAACGTTTGGGATGAGTTGTGGGACTTAGACGAAAGTTTTGGGATTGAGAAATAACCGGTGCGCCTCATGGGGTGGCCCCCACAATGAGCCCCGCGCCAGGACTATTGCCGAACTTACAAAGTCCTGCAGAACTACGAGACCCGTAACCCTCGCGATGGAGGGCGTGCCATGAGGATGGCAGGCCGTGTTGGGACTAGCGCCATGAGGTTGCCCCTAGCGCGATGGGCCTCGCGACATAATGCTACCTTTCCAGATGAATTTCTTCCCCAACTCCATTTATTCTAAGGGCATTTTAGTCATTACATCTTTTTGAAAATTGTTCTTTTTTACCTTAAAACACCTCATACGACCTAAACACTCCGTTACATTGATTAAAATTCCTCTCACAAAATCCCACACTCAAGTTCTCAAGAAGAAGTAAAGCTAGGGTTTCTCATTAAAGGTTCTCTCTTAAGTTTCTTCTTCAAGGTATGTAAGGCTAAATCTTCAGTGTGGAAACCCCGCTCTTCCACACAATCAATTTCTAGTTTCAATTTAGTCCATGAGTCAAGTTAGGATTTGAAATCTTAAAGTTTAGTTCTTTATCTCTTGATGCAATTATGTGAATCCTCCATGAGTAACAATAGAAATTTCATGAATTTGGAGTCTTTTCCTTAAATTGATTCTTATTACATGTCTATGTATCCTTCATATAAACATTATGATCTTATTTATGATTTTAATAGTCTATTTCACGCTTTTGTTGAATTATTTCATGTTTTCCTTGAAAATTAATTTAAAGGTTGCAAACTCATGTTCATGAAAAGTATATAAAGAATCCTTATGCATATTGCGTGTTTCGAAAGAGGAGAATGTTTTTTCTTATCTTGAAAATTCAGTCTAGTATGATTTAGAACCAAGGATCACCAGAATTAGAATATCATGATATGATTTTTAAGTCGAGACTCCAAGCATGATTTTCAGCTTATGTTTAAAACTTACAGTATGAACAAATAGTATGTTTTGGAATAATTATTTAGCACCGATATGAGTATGACTTAGAGAACACATTGCTTAGAATCGTAAGTGGTCCCAAGCTAACCCTTGGCATAGCAAATCTAAGCATATAGAATAACATAAAGCGGAAGCTGAAACTGAACGCATAACTTATAAGGTTTGAAACACAACTACAAGTTCAAAGAAATAAGACACCGAGCCCGAAGGGCCCCAACACAAATCATACTCTAATGTCTGAAAGCCTCTAAACTGAATAACATAATCTGTCGGGACAAAGCCTCCGGCTAACCTTAAAACAATATCTAAAAGTAAATGAAGATGAGCAACTAAACTAAGTCCTCGAATAATGAGGACTCACTACTACTGGAGTCTGAGTTGATGGACAATTAGCCCTGTGCGTAAGAGTGAGTACCAAAATCTACATCACATAAAAATATAGGCAAAAGAAGTATGTGATAAGTACGTTTGAATGTATTGAGTATGTAGAAGATAGCCAATTTGACATAAAGACATAACATAAATGTGTATTAATAAAAATGACAGAAAAACTGTAGATTTCATAAGGATTCATATCAACTGAAAGTAAAACAGTTTAAAGACCATAAATGAGTATTTCTGAAAGACAATGCATGTGTGAAACTATATTTTTCTGAAAATCATATCTGAAAGGGTGCATATCTGAAATCATATCGGATTCATATCATGAAAACCATAAAAGTGAAGTTAAATCTTACAACAAGGAGTTTCTTATAACCGACATAAATCATGTGAGCATCATGGAGTATAGTGTCATACACACACACTGAAAAAGGTTGTTCCAACTTGTCAGAGTAGAACCATAAATATAAGGATCCTGGAAATGCACCTAAAAAGGGGCAAATGTGTCAACCTCAACTAACGGAAGACCCTTATCTTACGGTGGCGCGTAGTTTTGAAATTTGGCCTATTGTGAATCTTTATTCTCTCGGTGCTCAATACTACTCCCAAAACTAGTTCATAACATATGCTGATAACGTACATAAATCATACTTATTCATACATAAAACTTGAATCTTTAAAAAGATTCGTATTTCATAACTATCATGAAATTTCCCCTTCTTTGGGTTTATTCAAGCTTCTTGAAAATTCATAATGTCATAAGGATTCTAAAATAATGCTTGAGATGTAAACTTCAAGAAAACCAATATTCAAGAATCATATCAAGAATTGTAGTTCAACAACATAAATGCAATGTTTAAAGAATTCATAATCATGTTTAAAAGCATCAAGAAATCATGAAATATGCTTCATAAAAGATGAGTTTAAAAGTGGATTTATAAATCCTAACCTTAATCTGGAATTCATGAAAAATTAAAAGTTTTGGCTATGGGGATGAAAGGAAAACCCCATTGAAGTCCTACATACCTTAATTTCTTTCCAAGAAGTCAAGGAAGAACCCTAATATGAGGAAGAATCTCCAAGAATTCAGTTCTTGAAATCTTGGTTGAACTTTCTTGAAAACCCTAGGTTATGGTGTAGGATTTCATTGATAATCCAGAAAAAGAATGATTGAAATACTAGAAATTGATTAGAATTGCATAGGAGTAACTTACCTTAGGGTTGGAGGATGAGGGGAGGAGAAAATACCAACTTGGGGCTGATGGGAAATAGAAAGAAAGTGAGAAAAATTGGAAAAATAATTTTTTAATGAATCCCATTTGCCATTTCGACAATTTAGAGCTGATATAGCCAAACTATTCAGTGGTTCGCCAAAGTGCAGCCTTAGATTGCCAAAGTGAACAGTTTCTGAAGGTTTTCGGGCTAGTTTGGCGCATCGCCAAACTGTTTGACGATTTGCCAAACTTTCTTCAACATTGACACATTTTAGTAATACAATCATAACTTTCTACTCCAAAATTAAATTAATGAACTTTCAGTGACATTGGAAGAAGACTCGAAGGCCTTTAATTTGGTGGGTCTTGAGCTATAAAACTCTTCATATTCTATGAGTTATGCTCGTTTGAAGTTGATCCTAGTAAAATCTTATTATACGGAAACTTAATCGGTAAAAAAACTTTCAACTCAACTTTGCGCTAAAAGTTTCTTATAACCTTAATTCATAACCAAAGCTATTCCCACACTAAGGAATTGGTATTAACACCTATTTACAATTGAAAATTATCAAATTCGAGTCTATACACATTTGAATAATAGTTCAGATCTTAGTTTAAAAGTTTGGAGTGTTACACACATGCCCCAGAACTACGTTGCCACAATAGGATAGAATCGTTCCAAAAGCCGGCGACTCCTTTTTTATTTCAAGGGCTCAGTATGGATCCATAGTTTCATATTTTATTCTATACCCTGGCAAGGTGTAGGACAACTTTTCCCAATTTGGGAAAGATGTTGGTGATCATGAACTCATATGGTGTATGACAGTTATGATAAAGTCCCCCAAAATTAGAAGAAATCAGTATTTTTCTTTACTTATTATTTATGATGTTTGCATAAAAATCTACTTATGACAATATTTTAGTTCATGTTTCAGAAAGTCACCGTTTTTACCTGTTTTAAATGATTCAACTATTTAGTTTATTATGCTGCCTTAGTTTCTTCGATGTTATTGCACATTTGAAAATTTTTATATCATGTCTCAGTACTTAGCTGCTTATCATAATTTGGTTAACGATCATATTCACGCTTAGCCTTTTTTCCAGTTAGTATATGTTTTACTATTTCAATTCAAGTTTAGTACATACCAATACATTCAATTGTATTGACGCTCATTTGTGCTACATTGTTTCATGATGTAGATTCTGACGCTTAAACTAGCTCACCATCAGATGTTTCATTAGCCTTTCACATTCAAGTTGTGGTGAGTCCTCTTGCATCCAAATGACTTAGATATGGTCAACAACTTTCAATTCAGTCTTTAGTTATTATATTTAAAGGTAGCCGGGTGCCTTGTCCCGGTGAACTTATTTAGTTCAGACATTAGAGGCTTTATTAGACATTAGTTATTTCAATATTGTCATTGTTCCAGTTGTTATCAGTATTTGGCTATAAAGTCTATTTTATATTCAGAAGATTAGCCCATGACTTTATTCTTAGCTTCTGCATTATTCAATATTTTAATCTCAGTAGCATGCCATGCCAAGAGTCCGCTCGGATCACTTATGATTTCAAGTGCCAGTCACACATAGGGTGTAGAGTCGGGTCGTGACAATAATATTCTTTAATTTAAAGATTTTAGATTTTGATAGATCTATTTTTAGGAAAAGAAAATTATTACTGGTGAAAAATGACGCATTAGTTAAATAAACTGTGCTTAAGTACCACTAGACTACTTTGCTATTACAGAAGATAGCTTGTTGTTTTGGGCTTTTGGGTGAAGGTAGGCAAAGTAGAAATTTTAATTAATAGAAATTGGCTGAATTGTTATTAAAGGAATTCCCCCTATATTGTCTTCACCGCTTGAAAAGTTTCAATTTCAACTGCGATAAATTGATGAATTTGCTAAAATAGAAAAACTTTGGGTAAATTGGTATTTAACATGTGTGTGTAATGACTGTAGCTGACCTTTTATTTTCGAATACTAGAAATAATTACATAATCTTATGAGAAGTTAAAGAATTAAAATTTAGACTACACAACAAAATTTAAAAATAATTTACATAATCTTATGAGAAGTTAAAAGATTAATGTACTAATAATGACATGAAATTAATTTTTTATTTGGAAGAATAGTCATTATAAGTTGGTGAGGAAAATAGTTAAGAAAATAACATATTTCGCTTATCAAAGACACGTTAATCAAAACGGCTAAGAAGTTGATAACTTTTTTGGTGAATTTATAGTTGATTCTAAAGCTTTAAATATTTTGAGTTTTTCACTACTTAGTTCAATAAAAAATGATTTAAAAATAACAAATTCAGTTGATTTTCAAAGTCCATCATTTCTAAATATTAGTACAATAATTAAATGACAATTATTTGAGGAAAATAATAAATGACAATTTTGTGTATTGTACAATCTTTTAATAAAAATTAAAAAGTCCAATCAATATTTTTAAGTACCTTCGTACTTGTAATATAGTATAGAGAAATTACAGTAATGTGAAGAAGAAGAATTTATTTCCCCTATATAAAGAAGTCACAGTACACAATACATGGTCGACATGCCTACTTACTTTGTTTATTTATACCCTTGATTTTGCTTTTACTTACATTCGTTTTGCCTCTTACTTTTTGTTAATCAAACAACTTGGGAGCCCTTTTTGATAAATCACTTTTTCCTTAAATTTGGTTACTACAATTCCTTTAGCTTTTGGGCTTTACACTTTGGACCTACCGCTTACTTCTCTCTTTCTTTGCTACCTAGGGGATCCATTTATTTTTGAGAAATTAACTCAAATGGCAGCCCATTATAAAATTAAACTTAAAATAGCCATACTTTTTATCAATTACATTTAGTAGCCAATAGGGTTTTCTTTATCTATTTTATTAATCTCATCTTGACACTCTTTTTTCTTTTTATCTTCAAGTCGTAGAGCCCTTTTATGTTCCCTTCACCATCCTTGCCGGTGCTTCAATGGCAGCCAACAATAAAAGAGTACTAACAGTACATGTACCAATGAAAATGTCATTATAAACTTTCAATAAGAAAAATTTGGTCTCCCTTCCTCCGCATATTTTCTGTTGTAATTGTGGCTGAAGGATTTTCTTAATTTTTCACTGCCATTAATGTATAATCACTGCATAGTTATGTTTAATCAATATATAATATTTATTAAATTGACTATACTTCAATTATACAATAGATAAATTGAATTTTACTTCAATTATACACAGTAAATTCAATGTATAATTTTACTTCCATTAAGGTATAATCACTGCATATCGATGTTTAGTTAATGTATAATCAATGTATAATATTTATAAATTGATTATACTTCTATTATACAGTATACAAATTAAATTTTACTTCAATTATACACGGTGAATTTGATGTATAATTTGCGTATATATTTTTCATCTCTTTTTTCTTTGGATAAATTAGTGTTATTTTTTCTGTTTTTTATCTGTATGGTTGAGAACCGGTTATTGAGAAAGTGAAGTCAATTGCTGGAAATTTTGTTGCTTCAGGGATTTTTAAAACTGAATGTTTTTGGGATTTAGAAATCAGATTTGGATGTTGAAAAGTTATGAGACAATTTTTAATTAAATAAAAATTTACGGGCAGTGTCAATTAAAGAGATAAGCTGACTGGCTATTTTTATTTTTTTAAGGCTATAAAAAGTTAAAAATATTTTGGGCTTGGCTATATTTGTTATTTTCCCTTTATTTTTCCATTCCAGACCTCTGAATGAGGCTGCATATTATTTGTGTTTTTCTTAATTTGTGGCTCACGCTTGTAGCCATATCAAAATAATGTTTCCTCGATTTTAATTTGTTTATATGATTTTGATTTGATATGAAGTTTAAAAAGTAAATATGATTTTTATGTTTTGTGATCGAAATGATTTATAGCAGCACAACATGAAGTTTAAAAAATAACTATGATTTTGCACAACATGAAGTTTAAAAAGTAAATATGATTTTGTGTTTTGTGGTCTAAATAAATTATATCCGCACAAATGCTCAATGAGTGTTTTAGACTATAAATTTCAAAAAGTCTTCCTTCCTTCTTATATAGGGGAGCCTTGAAGTAACTGACAAAGTTGTTGCCATGTGACCAGAAGGTCAGGGGTTCAAACCGTAGAAACAACCTCTAACAGAAATGCAAGGTAATAATGAGTATAATAGACCCTTGAGGTCGAGACCTTCCCTGACCTTGCACATAGCGGAAGCTTTGATGCACTTACCTATACTTTTTTTTCCTTTCTTCTTGTACTTTATGTCAAGTCACACGATATTACATAAGTTTAAATAGAGAGAATGATGTTTATTAGTTATTCATTTTGTCCTCAATGGAATTTTATTATCATATGAAATATAATTTATTTTAGATCATAAAATTTTAAAATCAACACCACTAAAAGAATTATGACTAATACGCATGGGCTTCTTCTCGTTAGTTATATTTATCATTCAAGAACTATTTAAGCTTTTTTTAACAAAAAAAGGGCGCGCGCGCGTGTGTGTGTGTTCAAACTCATATCTAAGAAGAAGTTATTTCTCTACAAAATATCCTCTATCTTATTGAGTCGAAAAATAGTTTGAGGGACCTTATTTTTATTGTTTATCTCGAGATAATTAATTCTGATAGTATTATTTCAATTTCTGGCAAGAATAATTTTGTAAGTTTAATCTTATTTTATCTAGTTCTCGTTCATAGTTTAAGAGATATCAAGTTCAATGCATTCTGATCACTTGTAAAATACCTAGTAAAACTTATTATTTCATTCTATTTCTTAATATTTCTTTTGAGATATGTGGAGGTTGTTGAAAAATTATATTTTAATTTAGCATTTTCCTTGGTTAATCTCCTTGAATTGAGAAGAAGCTGCTTACTTGTGCAAAATTTTTGAATTTCTTACTCAGAAAATGTTGTATGGCATTTGCCCTCTTATTTCCTTTTGTTGTACTTGCATATCCTTTTTAAGTTAATATTGATGTGTTCTTTAATCCTGCATAGAGTACAATTTTGAGTAGATATTTATGCTTTGAATTGCATGTAAAAGATCCAACAATTATTTACACAATCTATCAAAGTATTCTGGTGAAAATTATAAATTATAAAATACAATAAATAAGAAATGCGTTTTAATTTCGAGCTAGTTGAGGTTTGTGATCTGAGTTCTTTCACTATTAATTTCATTCCATTATTTACTAATTTAGTAGATGGTCATAAAAATAAAAAAAAATTACTTTATTTGGAATTTTCGCAGTTGGAGTTGGAATTGACATTGCATTTGACCATAGTTTTTGCAATAAAAATTTTAAATTTAAATACATTTTAATTTTTTTTATAAAATATGATTTTAAATAAAATATAATTTAAATAGGGTTTTACGATACTAAGTCTTTTCTAGATTGTTTTGTCTTGACCTGAGGGTCTATCAGAAACAACCTCTCTATTTCACCTCTAAGGTATTGGTATGTGTTAAGGATAAGGATGTAGAGTCCTAGTATGATGGTATATTGAGTGTTGAGTTCTAGTAATGAAATGTGAATGGAAAATAGAGAAAACGAATGGAGGTAAAAAGTGAATTGTGTTTTCACTTTAAGGAAGGAATGTTCTCCCACATTGGTGGGAGAAAGAAACTCTTTCATGTTTAAATATAGAAGCAATACTCCATGTGGAAAGAAGAAAGCAAACCTCACGTCGTCGTCGTCGTTGCTCGCTCGGCTTTGGCTTCGAAAAATTTATTTGAAACTTGAGAGTTAATGATTTTTTAATCCAAAAATTCGATGCGAAAATATTCTCCATTTGCGGATGCACACGAGCATGTGCGGACGTATGTCACAACGCACCTCGAAGAGACGTAACCCTTCGAGACACTGTTTGATAATGAAAAGACGACCTGCGGACGCAGGTGCCAACACAGGTCAAGCCAGAACATTCTGGTTTTTGACAAACAGTGATCTGCGGGTGCAGGTGGGGTCCGCAGGTTAGCGATAGTCCGAAACAGTGCATCTTTTCAAGAATCATTGCTTCCTTTCTGAAGCACCACCTTTTGGTTATAAATACCTGAATTTTTCCTCAGGTATATTGACGAAATTTTAAAGTGAAAAACATCTTCTTCTTCCTAAAAACTCAAGTGTGATTTATGAATCGTTGAGTGCGTTTGTAGTTCGACAGAATTTGAGGTACCGCCATTCTGTCGAAGTGATCCTGGGATGATATATTCCATAACCTCGGGTACTTGAGGGGAATAATTTCCTTAAGGACATACCGTGAATTCAGTGAACTTGAATCTTCTGATCTTCATCACTTTCTATAAGTTTGGTTTTGCTATTTTCTAGAAAATAGTTTGAACTTCATTTTATTGATGTTCATAAGTTGGGTTGAACTTATTGTTGAAGTTCAAAGTTGTGAATATAGAGTTCCAACTTCATTTGATTGTTCATGCTTTAGTTTGAACATGTGTTTGAAGTTCTTGTTGAAAAATACAGATTTTACTAACCCGATAAACAACATTGAGTGTACAGTCCTAGTACGTTTGTGTGTTGCAGCTGTTAGTCCCTCTTATCTTTAGGTCTCTTATGTTTAGCAAACTCATTTCTCTTCTATACTTGTACCTGTATAAATACCACACATTGTATCAATAATACTTGCGCTTTTTATAATCATATTCAACTCTTATATGGTATCCAGAGCCTACTAAACACTCTAATGAATATATCCGGTCCTCTTTTTTTTTTTTCTCCAAAATGTCTGACATTTCCTCTTTCTCCTCTCCTATCTCTCCAGCAGTTACTCTCAATCAAGAGGGTGTCGTTCAGCCCTCTCAATTAATCTCCTTTAACCCTGTGTCACAACTATGCTTCAAGCTAACAGGAAGCACAAATTATCCAACCTGGAAATCCCAAGTTACCACACTATTGTTTGGCGACAATCTCCTTGCCTTTGTTGATGGCTCACTTATTGTCCCACCTGCGCACATTCTGGACAAAGACAATAAGCGAATCCCCAACCCCAACTTCAAATTGTGGCAGTGACAAGACAGTCTTATTCGCAATGCCATTATTGCATCAGTTGATGCTATAATTGCTCCCCTATTTGCCCATGCTTCCACTGCCAAAGAAGCTTGGGACATTCTCCAAACAACTTATGCCAGCAAATCGCACTAAAGAATTTTCAGCTTGTGCGATACTCTGGCAAATGTCAAATGAGATGCATGTTCAAGAAGCGATTTTATGACAGAAATCAAGTCCACTGCAGATGATTTGTCCTGCAGTAGTTCACCCGTTTACAGCGAGGAGCTTTTCATTAAGGTCCTGAGTGGTCTAGGTCCCGAGTACTAGGATCTATTTGCAGCGATAAGAGAGCTCGTGATAATCCTATCACATTCGAAGAACTCTTTGATAAACTCCTTGCGCAAGAGATGTTCATCAAACACTCAGAGCCTAAGGTCGACACACCCATGATCACTGCTCAACTTCATCAACATTCCACCATCAATGGTCTCAAAAATAGACAATCAAACTCTTTCAATTGTCGAAACACTGCTCCATCCAGTTCCTACAACTTTCATAACTAATATTTTACCCCAAATAACAATTCCTTCACCCAGCAGAATACCACCAAAAGTAGCAACCAGCTAATCCAATGTCAACTTTGTGATAAGTTTGGTCACATCCCAAAGGCTTGTAGATTCAAATCACACAATGCTGCTGAAACATATGCTAATTTTGTCAACCGTCATTCTTATGCTTCCAATCCCCTAAGCCCTTGGGTTGTTGATTTTGGAGCCTCTCATCATATTACAAACAACTCGCAATCTCTCCATACTTCAACTGAGTTCTCTGGAACAGATTCAATAATTGTTGGTGATGGTAAAAGAATTCCTATAACTCATATTGGCCACACTACTTTATCTTCTCCTAGTCTTGTAGCCAAGTTTATTTTAAAAAATGTTCTTTGTTCTCCATCTATAAAAAAAAAGTTGATTTCTATTGTTCAATTTGTAGACAAAATCTAACTTCCATTGAATATTTTCCTTATTCTTTTGTTGTGAAGGATTTGAGCACGGGGGCATGTCTTCTTTAAAGTAAGAGTAATGGTGATCTCTATGAGTGGCCCACGGACATAAAAAAATCAGTCACACCTCATCCTCAAGCATATTTTGTTGCATCAACATCTCCATCACTGCATCTATGGCATGCTCGTCTTGGTCATCCCCAACCTCGTATTACCAAAGATTGTGTCTCTTCCTTCAACGTACCAGTGAATCATGTCGAATTCTTTACATTTTGCAATTTGTGTTTATGTAATAAGAGTCATCGTCTACCATTTTGTGACAATTCAATTACAAGTTCTAGGCTTTTGATGTTGTTTACTCAGATGTTTGGGATCTCTCTCCAACTATCTCTTTTGATAATTTCAGATTCTATGTTATTTTTGTTGATCATTTTACGAAATATACCTGGTTGTTTCCTCTAAAATCCAAATCAGACGTGAAGGAAAATTTAACTAACTATGTTCTGATGGTTCAAATTCAATTTAAATTGACAATTAAAACGTTGTACACTGATGGGGGAGGTGAATACATTGGCCTTAAATCCACCCTCTTGAAATTTGGAATCCAATATCTCACAAGTCCTCTATACACTCCCTAACTAGTTAGTACTGCCGAAAGAAAACATCGTAATGTTGTGGACACCGTTTTAACTCTTCTCCACCATGCTTCTGTCCCTCTCAAATTCTGGTCCCTAGCATTCCAATCTGCACTCTACCTCATTAACAGGCTGCCAATACCACTCCTCGGTCTTAAATCTCCATTTCAGTGTCTCTTTAACACTACCCCAAATCCTCTCAAACTAAGGTCTTTGGTTGTCGTTGTTATCCATGATTAAATCCCTACACGTCAACCAAACTTGATCCCAAGTCCAATCCTTGTGTATTCATGAGATATTCTGCTGCCATAAATAGTTATGCTTACCTCAACCTTGCCACTTTAAAAATCTATATCTCTAGGCATGTCATATTCGTTGAACATATTTTTCCATTCACAACTAACTATGTTCAGTTCTCTCATCCACAAATCTCGCATACGGCTAAATGGTTTTATCCAGATGATCCCTCTAGTCCTTCCTTTTCCTCATAACCTCATTCACCTCTTGTTGCAGATCCAATTCTAATTCCTGCTACTATAATTTAGTCAACTCTATATCTACTCAAGGATCGCAGACTCAAGGCCATCAGAATGACATGCCAATCGATTCTATTGTAAGTCCTCCTGCACACTCTTTGTCTTTTTCTCCTTCTCAAGATAGCACTACATATACAATACCATCAAATCGAATGGTCACCAGGTCTCAAAATAATATCTTCAAACCCAAAGTGGTTTTTCATTACCTTGCAACCTCAACCGTAAAACACCTTCTACTTACCCCAAATACGTTTGGTCAAGCATCCAAATATCCTAAATGGCAGGCTGCAATGGCAGAAGAACACATAGCCCTCCTCAAAAATAAAACTTGGTCATTGGTTCCATCTACGCCCTCTCAAAATGTAGTTGGGTGTAAATGGGTGTTTCGTATCAAACACAAACCTGATAGATCCATTGAGCATTATAAAGCCAGGTTAGTGGATAAGGATTTCATCAACGTCCTAGAATTAACTTTCATTCCACCTTCAATCCGGTTATTAAAACCACAATGATTCGCCTCATCTTGTCCCTAGTTGTGTCTCTCAAATGGCTTTACGTCAACTTGACGTGAACAATGCCTTTTTACAGGGCACTGTTTATGACATTGTTTTCATGCAACAACCACCTGGCTTTATAGATTCGCAATTTCCAAATCATGTGTGGTACCTACACAAATCTATTTGCGGACTTCGCCAGACACCACGAGTATGGTATACCAAAATCAAGGAGTTTCTCTTATCATGTGGCTTTGCTCGTTCCAAATCTGATGATTCTTTATTCATCAAATGGTCTCCGAATTCTCTCATTATTATTATGATATATGTTGATGACATTGTTGTTACAGGCTCTAACAACTCACATGTCCATGCAACAATTAAGTTGTTAAGCGATAGACTTTCGATTAAGGATCTTGGTCCTTTGCATTTTTTTCTGGGTGTTGAAGCTATACAACATGCTCATGGATTTACTCTCACACAAAGTAGCTTCATTGCGGACATACTCGACAAGTTCAATATGCTGGATGCAAACAGTGTGAGCACTCATCTGTCCACAAGTGAGATTCTATCCTTGGATGACGGTTCTACTTCCGCAGATGCTACACTTTATAGGCAAGTCATTGGATCATTGCAATACCTCATTTTCACCAGACCTGATATATGCTTTGCAGTAAACAAGCTCGCTCAATTCCAACACTCTCCATCAACTAAACATTGGCAAGTAACAAAGAGGCTTCTTTGTTATCTAAAAGGAACAATAACATATGAAGTTCACTTCAAACATGGCAACTCTTCTTAGTTAGTCGCCTACTCAGATGCAGATTGGGGTGGTATTCCTGACACTAGACACTTCACTTCAGCCTACGTTATTTTTCTTGGAAACAATCCAATTAGTTGGTGCTCCAACAAGCAACGAGCAATGCACTGTTGCTAGATCTTTCACAGAAGCGGAATACAGGGCTATAGCTGAGCTAAACTGGCTCACCAACCTACTGCAAGAACTTCAGGTCAAGCTGTCTTGTACTCCCAAGGTTTTTTGCGATAACATTAGTGTCACTTACCTGTGTCGCAACCCAGTCTTTCACAGTCGAATGAAACATGTCGCAATTGACTTTCATTTTGTCCATGACTGTTGACACCTAATTTTTTCCCTCCCAGGTCCGAATTAGTTTTGAGCTTTTTCAATTTTAAAATGATTTTTGAAATAATTGTCTTGATAAAATTAAAATATTTTCAAAGTTAATGTTAGGCTAATTTTATCATTTTTCAAGTAAAACATATATTTCCAATGTATGAATTTAAATGACTTTTATTTGAGGAAACATTTTTTAGAAGCAATTCTATTGAAAAATGACATTTAATCTGATTCTACTTTAAAACCAGCTAAATTTAGAATTTAGTTGATTTTATTTTCAAAGTAAATCAAAATTGGTGTCAAAATGGTCATTTTTAATTGTTAAATCAAGAAGCTCAATTAATTAATTCAGGATTCGATTGGCCAAATTTTATCCAATTAAATTGATTTGGTCAAAATTTTAATTATTTGTCCTAAGCTTAAATTGACTAAGCTTGATATTAATTGAAACTTTGTCCATTTGGTTCCAAGCCCATTAGGCCCACAACTTCAATACACCGGCCCAACTCCCCTCTAACCGACCCGACCCAGTACCCTTTTAACTCTTCTACCTTATCATCCTCAACACCAACAACGTACAACCCCAACAACAACAGCAAACAAACGACAACAACATCAACGACACCACCCAGCTCCAAACGATACTACCCAGCTCCAAACGACGCCGCTCTCGTACCATTCATACCTCTGGGCGTGCCAGGCACGGTCTCCGTACGACGAAGGTTCTGGAACGGGATACGTGGAAGTATCTCCATTTTCCTTCGATTTTGCTTTCAAAATTTACATAAAAATCAGTGGCATTAGTACGAAGCCAACGTTTCAATCCTTATCTGTAAGAAATATTCTTGAGGAATTTACCTCTTCCCCATCTAAATTTCCCCAAAAAACCTCGAATTTGCTCATCCCACATCGGTGGGTATCGATTTCTTAAACGCAATTCCATTCCTATATAAACCCCTCACTATTGATCAGTGAGGGTCAAGCCTTGAAGATTAAATTTTCGAGCAATCAAGTCTTGAAGGTGGAAAAAAACCTTTGAGTAAAATTTGGGGATTTCCAAATTAAAAGAGGATTTCCCCTTAGTTTAAAATTTGATTAGAATTCTTCTAAGTCTCGTTTGAGCTCAGAATTCTGATTATTAGTAGTGGTGTGTAACACCCCGTACTTTTTCTAAACTCATTTGATACCTTGGGGTCATATCTACCTAGGTGTTGAGATTTCATGGGTATGTGTTTTATAGTGTCATTGGTGACACATTTGATATCGGACCTAATGTGTGCGATTAATGTCACACCCCGAACCCCGTCGGGACGGATTGGCACTCGTAGCCGACAAGGCCCGAGAGAACCAAGCTTCACTGACATTTATTCATACACATGCCATAGGAAACACCACCATCACGTAAGGACATAATAGGCTAACATCGAAAATCGTGGAACATGTAGGATATATATATACATATGAGGAACCTGACCGACATAGCCATCACGTCAAACGACACACATCTTTTCTCTTCCCATTATTTCACATACCCACTTACGTCTACAAAAGCCTCTAACAGAAGTACATACATGACCAACCTAAATTCGGGACAAGCCCTGCTTTACATAACCTTTACAATACCAAAAATAGATATACAACTATGACACAGGAAGCCCCGAACCAACTGGAGCTCACCAAAGGTCAATGGAAGTCCTGCAGCTCACTGGGGAGGTCTACTAGTGCCTGCGCCTGCAGCAAGTAAGGTAAATCCCCCAAGAGGGGTCAGTACGAAGAATGTACTGAGTATGTAAGGTTGCATGAAACTGAATGATACATAAAAACTTCAATGAAATCAAACATAAATGAGTACTCAATATGGATAAGTCACCATTTTTCATATATGGAAAAAGTACACATTATGTGAATTACTTTATTTACTCTTACATTCTTTCCTTTATCCATCACTCATTCATCCATTCATATAATGCCCGGGCCCCAAGCTGATCAGTGGGTAATCACTAGTAATCGGGATCGACCCATGCTAGGATTTTCCTTTGCCCTTGGGATACCACCCGTAGCGGAATCGACCCATCCTAGGTGTTCTTCTCACCCCTAGGATACCATCTGTAAATATTGGGATTGACCCATGCTAGGTTATTTAACCCCTGGGATACCACCCATGAAACATCTCTTCTCTTTACAACATTACTTCTTTAATCTTTGAAATAGCTCAATCAATGGCTACTTCATTTTGGGAACTTTGAATATAACATTATTGGAACTTGGAACCATGTTCATAATTAGGTGAAACATTAATGATAATAGACCAAGAATGAAATATACATGATTAACAATAGATGATAACGTGAGATAAGATACCTTAGGACATTTCGGAAAGGAGTAAATACCATGACAAGGTGAATACTATATGTTGCAGAAGGATACGGAAAGAGTAACCTTACATACCTTAATTCCTCAATAAGAATCCACAATCCTAAAGAATATAATGATCCAGCCCTTTACTCTAAAATACAAGTACATAACGGAGTTTACGTCAACATCTAACCACCTTACAAGTGCAAAAGACGACAAAAGTTATATAATTGCCTATAACGTCATTTCCCCCTTTACAATGAAATTTCGGCATGACCATACCAAAAATACCACAACATGCCATACATTGACCAAACATCATAACCAATAGCATTTCTCAACAAAGCTTCTTCTTTACACTTTCTCATTCACATCATATCACAAATAATCCATCAAGTCACCTTAATACACCTTATAGCACATATCGGCCAAAATACCATAATTTACACTTATAAAAAATAACAAGTTTAGTAACATAATCACACCATACATGTTGATATTTCATCCATACCATGCTCTTTCATCAAAACCACAAGTCACCTTTCAAGTTTAATTCACAAAATGACACATCTTTTACCAAAGGGCAAAAGTGTCCTATTCAACCTTTCCAACACAACCATCATGATCTACACAATAATTCATGAATATAATATGCTAAATCACAAGAATAAATACTTACCCAAGCTTGCAAAGTGATGGTCTTGTCCAAAGTGTCCAAAGGGATAGTTGCCTTAGGGTTTGGAAATGAGAGAAATGTTTGTGAAAATATCCAAAAAGTTATGAGACTTTGTAATGACTAAAATCTGATTGTTGTTCCTTTATATAGACCCTCAAGTCAATCCTTATCCACTTCTTTGGCATTAAATGTCATGGTCCCTTAATTAATATAAGAATGGGTCATTTTCCTTTGGGCTTTTCATTTTGGCCTTGTTTTGGGCCTCAATTTGGGCCCAATAACACATATTAGCTTAGCCCACTAAAATAATTGTATAATACACCATATATCTCATGTTTAAATAATTCCATAATGTCACGACAATATTCACTTACGAGATTCCCTTTCGTAGCCTCAATCGCAAAACTAGACATTCTAGTCGTCCATGGCTTAATTGAACATTTTTGCTAAATTCTTGTGTTTCATGGTTTGATCATGTCGGTTTGATCATGTAGGAGTGTATTAAGGTACTTGGAGCCTTAATAAGGAGTAAAGAAACACCAAAGAACCAAAAGAAACCATGGAAGAATCGACATTGCATTACGTCGCAAAACGAGCTCGGAAAGGCCAAAACACTTGTGCCTTACGCCACTGCTGCAATACGGGCAGTGGCGTGAAAATTGTTGCCCCTCTGAATCAGGTGGCTTGCTCCACACACCCTAAAACAGGGAGTGGCGCAAGTCTGGCTACCCCTCTGAAATTTTTCAGCTTTTGCAAGTACTAGCCTACCCTCCGATACCATCCAAGATACATACTTTTTGTACTTAATACTAAGGTAAACATGTCTCAAACTCGTCAAGTAAGGTCGGAAATGTATGGGATATTACATTAACCTTTGTAGGAGGTGTTTTGTGATTTCTTGGAGCATTTGTGTAATACCCCGTACACATCCTAACCTCATTTGGTGACTTGGAGTCATGTTTACTTGATGATTAAGATCACTAAGTAAGTATTTTGTAGTGTTTTGATAAGGTATTGGATGATACGCAAGTATTGAAGAAGTGGACGAAAAATTCAGCAAGATGCTGAAACTTGCGCCACTGCCCTGTTTCAGGGGGTGTGGCACAAGCCACTGATTCAGAGGGGGTGCATTTCTTGCGCCACTGCCTTGGTTTGCAACAGTGGCGCAAGGCACAAAGATTTTGCCTTTTCGGGATCGTTTTGTAACGCAATTCTACGTCGATTCTTATATGGTTTCTTTTGGTTCTTTGGAGTTCTTTGAGCATTGTTAAAGCTTCAAATACTTCAATACACTCCTACATACTCCTACATGATCAAATCATGAAATATAAATAGTTATCCAAAATGTTCAATGAAGCCATGGACGACTATAATTCCTATTTTTGCAATTGAGACTACGAATGAGAATCTCATAAGAGAATATTATTGTGACATTATGGAGTTAATTAAACATGATATATATGGTGAATTATACATGAAAGTTGATGGGCTAAGCTACATGTGCAATTGGGCCCAAAATTAGGGCCCAAAATAGAATAAAAGACAAGGCCCAAAGAGGAAATGACCCAATCTTCCAATGTTGACCAAGTAAACATTGTATTAAATGCCAAGTGTGGCTAAGGATGCCTTGAGTACTATATAAAGGCTCCAACATCAGATTTTTATTCACACAAACTCTCATGCCTTTTAAAGATATTTCTCAAACATTTCTCAAGTTTCAAACCCTAAAGCAAATATTTCCTTTGGACTCTTTGGTAAAGATCATCCTATTCAAAGCCTTGGTAAGTATTTATTCTCATGGATTAACATATTATATGCATGGGAGATTATGTATATCATGATAGTTATGTTGGCAAGGTATAGTGTATTTTTGCTTTTGGTGAAAGATGTGCCATCTTTGTGATTTGAATGTGAAAAGAGACTTGATGTCTTAATGAAAGAGCATGGTATGGATAAAATATGAACATGTGTGGTGTGATTTTGTTATTAAACTTGTTATTTTTCCAAAAGTGTAAATTGTGGGATTTTGGTCGATATGTGCTATGAGGTGTATTAAGGTAATTTGATGGATTATTTGTGATGTGGTGTGGATAAGAAAGTGTAAATAAGAAGTGTTATGGTGAAATGTATTGATTCTCATGTATTGGTCAATGTATGGAATATTGGGGGATTTTTGGAATAATAATTTCATCAATGGTTTTGTCAAGGGGAAATGGCATATTTAAAGGCAAACATGTAACTCATTGATGTTATATGCATTTGTAAAGTAGTTGATGGTTAATGTGAATCCCGTTATATATTTGTGTTGTAGAGTGACACATAAAGAAGGAGCGGGACTATTGTGCACATCTAAGATTGTATATCCGTATTGAGATGTCACATCCCGAATCCCATCGGGACGTGATTGGCACCCGAAGTCGATAAGGCCCGAGAGAACCAAGCTTTGCTTCTATTCATTCATATGCATGTCATAGGAAACGCTACTATCACATAGGAACATGAAAGGCTAAAATCGGAAAGCATAGAACATGTGACGTATATACATATGAGAAACTTGGCCGTTGAGGCCATCGAGTCAAGACTTCATCTATCATCTTATACACATACACCCACATACGTCTACAAAAGCCTATAACAGATGCATTTACCAAAACCAACTGAAAGTCGGGACATGTCCCCGCTTTATACACTATGTACAATACCAAAACATATGAACAACTGTGACTCGGAGAAGCCCCGAACTAACTGGAGCTCACCAATGATCTGCAATTAATGTCAACCTATGGTGGAGGTCTACTAGTGCCTGCACCTGCAACATGTAAGGTAAGTTCCCCAAAAGGGGTCAGTATGGAATAAGTACTGAGTATGTAAGGCTCAAATGAAACTGTACAATACATGAATATTTCAATGAACTCAAATGCATATAAATAATCAATATGAATAAGTAAACATTCTTCATTTTGGAAACCATGTGAATTACTTTCATTGCTTTCTTTTCTTCTTTACTTCAATGCTTACTTGTCATTACATGTGTCACAATGTACCCGGGCCCCGACTGATCAGTGGGTCTTTACATAACATATCGTTATGTTGGGATCGGCTCGAGCTAGGCTTATGCCCCTAGAGCTGCCACCCTATAAATCAATGTATATATCGGGATCAGCTCGAGCTAGATTGTACCTCTAAAGCTGCCACCCATACAACATTTCAGGTTCGGCTCGAGCTAGGTTATTACCCCTAGAGCTGCCCCCTGTCAGGATCGGTCCGAGCTAGGCTTATGCCCCCAGGACTGCCCCCTGATCCAACAACCTCGGGATCGGCTTGAGCTAGGCATTTTGCCCCCAAAGCTGCCACCCATACTTGATCATTGACCACATATGCATTACTTTGAGATTGATATCTTTACTTGTGAGAGATTGGTACATTCACTTGTACATTACTTCTTTCATTACCTTTAAGAGATTGATACCATGAAAGTCACAACTTTACTTGAAGCTTTAGATCATTAACCAAAGAGTGAGAGACATGTGAATAAACATTGTTGGAAACATAGCCTTATTGGAAACATAACACCATTGGAGCCATTGGAAATTAATTAATGAACAAGATCCATGAATATAATCACTATTGGAACTTTGGAACGTAACCTTATTGGGCTTTTGGAACATTATTCATGAATATGAGACATGAGATTCACAATTGATCAATGAGTAGGAAATATATGATAATGACCATTGATAACCGGATATAGAATACCTTAGCACTTTTCGGGATGGGACAAGCGTAATGTCAATGTGAATACTATTTGCCGCAGAAAGATACGGACAGAGTAACCTTACATACCTTGTACTCTCAATACGAATATACAATCCTAGATGTGCATACAATAGCCCCACTCCTTCTTTATGTGTCACTCTACAACACAAATATATAACGGAATTCACATTAACCACCAACTACCTTACAAATGCATATAACGTGAATGAGTTACATGTTTGCCTTTAAACATGCCATTTCCCCTTGACAAAATCATTGATGAAATTATTATTCCAAAAATCCTCAAATATTACCAACATTGACCAATACATGATAATCAATACATTTCACCATAACACTTCTCCTTTACACTTTCTTATCCACACCACATCACAAATAATCCATCAAAGTACCTTAATATACCTCATAGCACATATCGGCCAAAATCCCACAATTTACACTTATATGAAAATAACAAGTTTAATAACAAAATTACACCATACATGTTCATATTTTATCCATACCATGCTCTTTTATCAAAGGCACAAGTCCTAATTCAAGCTTGAATCTCGTGGATCACAAATCTTATATAAAAACACAAAGTACCATGTCCAACACTTCCAAGCATAACCAACATGATTCACATACTCTCCCATGCATATAATATATTAATCCATAACAATAATCACTTACCTAGGCTTGGAAGATGATGATCTTGCTCCAAAGGTTGGCTTTGAACTCTTAGGGTTTGAGAGAAAAATGGTTGAGAAATATCTACAAAGGCATGTGATTTCCAAATGAATAAAAATCAGCATTTTCCCCTTTATATAAGCACTTAATTTTTCATCCTTAGCCACTCTTGGCATTTAATTCAATGATCTACAAAGTCAAGGCAAGAATGGGTCTTTTGACCCATTTTGGCCCATGTTTTCTTTATCATTTTGGCCCATTTATTGAGCCCCATTCACTTAATCCAATAAAATCAATAATTACTCATGTTTTAATCATATCATATGGGTTACAACAATATTCCCACTGACATTATGCATATCCATAGCCTCAATCCCAAAAACAAGTGATTCTAGCCACGTATGGCCTATTTTGATCATAAGGGTAAAACCGTCATTTTGATGCCAAATTCATTCTCGAGTAATTTTATCATACCAATATAATATTTCATTCATTTCATGTATATACTCATGGTTGTAGAAGAAACGTGGTAAAAATCGACTCAGTACGACCCCGGGTACCCTTGGGACTTAGAAAATTTCCAACTTTCAAAAAATGGAAAAACCAGCGTGGCACGCCCTTGGGTGCACCATATAACTGCCTATGGGCACAAAAATTTGGCCCAAAGCGGCGTGGCACGCCCCACACTTAGTTTTACAAAAAATTCCATTTTTCGACTTTTCTTCGCGGGTTTGGTTAGATACTTCAAGTCCTATTCTTTAACTTTCTTCTTAACCTTAATATCCTTTGTTTAGAGGTACTCTTAGCCTAATTTTGAACCCCATAAATGCTCCACGAAAATCACAAAACACCTCCTACGAAGGTTTAATCACATATACGAGGGCCAAATTCAATTATCTCATCAATAGCATTACAAAATACATACGTATGGATCTCGACACCTAGGTAAACATTATTTAATGTCGTCAAGTAGGGTTGGGAAGGTACGGGGTGTTACATTCTTCCCCCCTTAGGAACATTCGTCCTCGAATGTTAGTAACACTGTCTCATTGTAACACTTAAGTCAAAGTGAATTCTTCATATCATCATATGCACACTTATCACTTGTAAAGACTTACTTATTATGACTCCACTTGGGTCTCCTTTGTGATTTATTCTACGTGTTAACTTCTCCAATAATGTCCTTACGGAAGCTACTTCTTTATTTCTCATTGCTTTCGCTTATCGATCTAAAATAACAATAGGTAACACTGAGTACCTTTTCACATGTGAGATCCCCTGTAATTTGTACATTTCCACTGGCAACAATACGGGATACTTTCGTATACACGTTCAAAGCATCGAATATAAAATACTGAATGAACTATGAAGAGTTCCTGGACTAGTGCTAATAGATACACAATTTGCCCAAACCTTTGGACAACTTCTCCCTCTTTTTGTTTCGAATCTCATTATCTCTTTCCATTTGTGACACTGTCTAAAACATCTAATCACTTATGGCACATTTTAATTCCTTTCCTTCGATTATCGGCATATGATTTGTATCAACTGTGGGCCATTTGTAGCTGTTATTATATCACCTTCACTGCCTCTGTAGCTTGATAAACAAAATCTGAAGCAAATTTCATCAGCTGTAACCCATCCAATTGATAATCTATCTTTTCTTTTACATAAAGCTTCGTAAGGCGCCTTTTGATACTCTTAGTGTAAGCAATTTCAGGCATATTTTCAAATGTTCATATAATACACTCTGTTTTTTTTTTTCCATCCATCAGAGGATGACAAGCCGTACTTACATCCACCTGTGTACCCATGCTTCACTGAAAAGAGTTCCAACATTATGTAATACAGTAAGCTCTCCTATTTGATATAATAGTGAGTGGAATCCCATGTAATCGTACTATCTCTGTAACATACAACTTTGCATAATGTTCAGCTGTATTGGTGGTCTTAACTGGTAGGAAATACGCTGACTCGGTAAGTCTGTTAACTATCACTGATATGGAATCAACCTTCGCAGTGTATGAGACAACCTTGTGATTAAATCCATATTATTCATGTTCCACTTCCAAACTGGAAGGATAATATAGTGCATAAACCATACAGACTTCTGATGCCATACTGTCAATCAGTGACCGCTTGGACATTGAGCTACAAGTTCTACAATGTGCTTCTCAAGTACCCTTACCAAGACATCTCTGCTACACCATGGTACATTTTTGTTGCTTCCGAGTGAATGAAATACTGTGAACGACGTTCTTCTGTCGTAATTCATTTTCTTAACACATCTATACCCAGTACACATAACCTACACTGGCGTTAAAGTACTCCCCCTTGTGTTTGCTCAAATACCTTCGTCGAACTTTGCTGTACTTTTTTTTTTTTTCAATTGAACTAAAAATGAAATTTACATATTGCTTTTTTCCTTTATCTCAAATATCAATGAAAATCCTGCCACATTTGACACTATAATTCTTTCATCTGGAGTTTCAAGAAACAAAACCCCATATTGCCTCATTAATATAGATTTCTTGACTATATCTTCTTTTCTGTGAGCTGGCCATTCATACTTTCTACTACCTTGCAGCTTAATGTATCAACTACCCCATTTTCTTTTCCCGAATGATACAAGATATCATTGTTCTAATCTTTCAATAGTTCAAGCCACCTTCGCTACCTCGAATTTAAGTCCTTTGGTTTAAAAATATATTACATTTTCTTATGACCAGTGTACATCAACACGAATCCCTTACAAATAGTGACACCATAACTTTAAGCAAATATTGCAGTCGCTAGTTCAGGGTCATGTGTTTGGTAATAATTTGTTTTCTCATGTGGACGCAACTGTCGTGAGGCATATGCTATTACCTTATCATGCTACATCAATATACATCCGAGGCCAACCCCGGAAGCATTACCATACATTGCATAACATTCTTATGCCTTCGGAAGGCACTTACAACTGGTGTGAAAGTTACTTTATCTTTCAACTCTTGAAAACTTTTCTCAAATGCATCATTCTACTGGAACTTGATTGCCTTGTGTATAAGCTTTGTTAAGGGTGTAGGGATAGAAGAAGATCCTTCAACAATTCTCATATAATGATCAACCAATCTGAGAAAATGATGGATCTCTGTAAACATCGTAGGCCTTAGCCAATTGTTTACCACTTCTATCTTTCGTGTAACAACTTTCATTTATTCATCCTAGACAATGCATGGTCCTCTTGTGATTTTTGAATACCATCACCGAACATGGTCACACACATATTGAAAAGTGTCTTGAACACCCTATTCATTAAACCCATAACAACTACAGGTGCATTCACTAACCCAATTGACATACCAAGAATTCATAATAACCATACCATGTTTGTAATGTTGTCTTGGGTATATCATCATCATTCATTTTTTTTTCATCTTCATTTATTTCATCATTTCACCATTCATTTCACCCCTTTTTTTTTCTAACCCCGTAACTGATCAAACAAATCGTCAACATTGGGGAGGGAATATTCATTCATAATTGTCATCTTATTCGATTGCCGATAGTCGACACACATTCTCAACGTACTGTCTTTATTTTGAGCAATTAACACTGTCGGGGTTATGCTATATAAAGAAATAAAAATAGATTGAGTGCCTGAAGTCATACTAATACTAGCTCACACATCGAGGAATTTATTTACCACTAGAACTGATTGAAGAGTTGGTGGCATCACATCAGTATCTTCCACTCTTACTAAATGACATATGTATCCCTTAAAGTATCCTTTTCTTTGCTTTAAGATGGGGAATAAATTTTACTCTTAGTGCCCCCACATTTCCCTGGCCATTTAAAACATCCTTAGTTTGGCAATCTACTATGGCGCAATCCCTTGATAACATCGAAATTTCACTATTTCCAGCTCAATAGGAGCAACCCGTGCCTCACAACCACAACCAATTAGTATGCACTTGTGATATATTGTTTTAACTTCAATAGATTCTCCGACTGATGTATAGACCTCATATGACATAACTAGTAATTCTGGTGCTCGTTTGAATTTTCAACAATTAATGAAATAACATATGCTAATGTCGAATATGGGTCAATCAATACATGTACGGTACCTGTAGCTTCATTAGGATAAGCCTAATGTTTTATCCCGACATATCACACCAATAACAACACTTGGCCCCAACCAACATTTCACCTAGATGATAACTTCTGCAGCACTAACACGACTGACAAGGAGACTTCGATTGGTTCATACTTTCTACGTTCTTGTGCTTGATACCCTATTGCCCATGAATCCTGAATCTCACTTCTTTGCAAAATCGATTGTCTCTAAACCCTTGGAATCGAGGTAAAACTTTTCCTATCGACTAAGGGAATAATGGTCTAGGCGGTCTGTTAAACACCCGAGACCTAAATTTCCCCTGGGACGTCATGAAATGTCCCATAGGTCTAGCCCTCTTTGGTGACCCTTCTTCAAATAGTTGTGTCCTTTTCTGTTGCCTCTAGTCTTTCATTATCTGTGCAAAATGCCTATATTCGGACTATATCCATATCTTTTTTCAAGGTCACAATAGTACAATCCATCTGTCCATATACTGATGCACTCTATCGGTCATAACAGTTATCACTTTTGGGGCATACCTAGCCAAAGAATTAAATCAAAGATTGTACTTTCTGATACTCATAATTCGTTGGCAAAGATTTAGCAATTGGTCCGCATAAACTTTTTGGACCTCATATGGAAGACACTAGTCAAAGATTATCGTTTAAAATTCCTCCCAACTAGCTGAAAGTACATCAATGCACTTGTCACATGCATAACATCTAGAGCCCTTTTAATATGATCTATAAGGTCCTGTGGGTCTTCATTCATATCCGACTCGGTGGACATGGGAGGGGAGTTTAATTTTTCAGAAAATCTTATGTACGGCGAATAGCTGCCCTAGCCGCACCATCATCACTCGTTATTGGGCCAGCTTGCCCATGACATTATACAATATCTATCTGAGTCAACATATGCACTACATTTTTTACATCCCGTTCAGTGGCATTTATAGGTGGTTCTGCGGATACTTCTCTATCTTTTGGCTAAGAGAGACTCGTATAACAAATTCCATGTCAGCTCCACCTTGACTAACTTGGTCAAGTGGTGATTTACTCATTTCTACTTCGGCAGGCATATCAACCTGCTCACCTTTGCCCTTATCTTGTCTGATACTCAGCATTTGACTATATAAAAGAAAACCAATGTCACTACGTACATATGTGTCCACCTACAACTTTGGCTCTGTTGCACGATCTAGAGGTGAAGGAAAGAAACAACTCCTAAATGTCTCGTAGCCTCCTGCTTATCGATGTGGTGCGCAACACATCCATAAGCAAGACTCTACTCAGACACGGCTTTGTAGACACCCTTAGAACGACCTGCTCTGATACCACTTTTGTCACATCCCGAATCCCATCGGGACGTGATTGGCACCCGAAGTCGATAAGGCCCGAGAGAACCAAGCTTTGCTTCTATTCATTCATATGCATGTCATAGGAAACGCTACTATCACATAGGAACATGAAAGGCTAAAATCGAAAAGCATAGAACATGTGACGTATATACATATGAGAAACTTGGCCGTTGAGGCCATCGAGTCAAGACTTCATCTATCATCTTATACACATACACCCACATACGTCTACAAAAGCCTATAACAGATGCATTTACCAAAACCAACTGAAAGTCGGGACATGTCCCCGCTTTATACACTATGTACAATACCAAAACATATGAACAACTGTGACTCGGAGAAGCCCCGAACTAACTGGAGCTCACCAATGATCTGCAATTACTGTCAACCTACGATGGAGGTCTACTAGTGCCCGCACCTGCAACATGTAAGGTAAGTTCCCCAAAAGGGGTCAGTACGGAATAAGTACTGAGTATGTAAGGCTCAAATGAAACTGTACAATACATGAATATTTCAATGAACTCAAATGCATATGAATAATCAATATGAATAAGTAAACATTCTTCATTTTGGAAACCATGTGAATTACTTTCATTGCTTTCATTTCTTCTTTACTTCAATGCTTACTTGTCATTACATGTGTCACAATGTACCCGGGCCCCGACTGATTAGTGGGTCTTTACATAACATATCGTTATGTTGGGATCGGCTCGAGCTAGGCTTATGCCCCTAGAGCTGCCACCCTATAAATTAATGTATATATCGGGATCGGCTCGAGCTAGATTGTACCTCTAGAGCTGCCACCCATACAACATTTCAGGTTCGGCTCGAGCTAGGTTATTACCCCTAGAGCTGCCCCCTGTCAGGATCGGTCCGAGCTAGGCTTATGCCCCCAGGACTGCCCCCTGATCCAACAACCTCAGGATCGGGTTGAGCTAGGCATTTTGCCCCCAAAGCTGCCACCCATACTTGATCATTGACCACATATGCATTACTTTGAGATTGATATCTTTACTTGTGAGAGATTGGTACATTCACTTGTATATTACTTCTTTCATTACCTTTAAGAGATTGATACCATGAAAGTCACAACTTTACTTGAAGCTTTAGATCATTAACCAAAGAGTGAGAGACATGTGAATAAACATTGTTAGAAACATAGCCTTATTGGAAACATAACACCATTGGAGCCATTGGACAATAATCAATGAACAAGATACATGAATATAATCACTATTGGAACTTTGGAACTTAACCTTATTGGGATTTTGGAACATTATTCATGAATATGAGACATGAGATTCACAATTGATCAATGAATAGGAAATATATGATAATGACCATTGATAACCGGATATAGAATACCTTAGCACTTTTTGGGATGGGACAAGCGTAATGTCAATGTGAATACTATTTGCCGCAGAAAGATACGGACAGAGTAACCTTACATACCTTGTACTCTCAATACGAATATACAATCCTAGATGTGCATACAATAGCCCCACTCCTTCTTTATGTGTCACTCTACAACACAAATATATAACGGAATTCACATTAACCACCAACTACCTTACAAATGCATATAACGTGAATGAGTTACATGTTTGCCTTTAAACATGCCATTTCCCTTTGACAAAACCATTGATGAAATTATTATTCCAAAAATCCCCCAATATTACCAACATTGACCAATACATGATAATCAATACATTTCACCATAACACTTCTCCTTTACACTTTCTTATCCACACCACATCACAAATAATCCATCAAAGTACCTTAATATACCTCATAGCACATATCGGCCAAAATCCCACAATTTACACTTATATGAAAATAACAAGTTTAATAACAAAATTACACCATACGTGTTCATATTTTATCCATACCATGCTCTTTCATCAAAGGCACAAGTCCTAATTTAAGCTTGAATCTCATGGATCACAAATCTTATATAAAAACACAAAGTACCATGTCCAACACTTCCAAGCATAACCAACATGATTCACATACTCTCCCATGCATATAATATATTAATCCATAACAATAATCACTTACTTAGGCTTGGAAGATGATGATCTTGCTCCAAAGGTTGGCTTTGAACTCTTAGGGTTTGAGAGAAAAATGGTTGAGAAATATCTACAAAGGCATGTGATTTCCAAATGAATAAAAATCATCATTTTCCCCTTTATATAGGCCCTTAATTTTTCATCCTTAGCCACTCTTGGCATTTAATGCAATGATCTAGAAAGTCAAGGCAAGAATGGGTCTTTTGACCCATTTTGGCCCATTTATTGAGCCCAATTCACTTAACCCAATAAAATCAATAATTCCTCATGTTTTAATCATATCATATGTGTTAAAACAATATTCCCACTCACGTTATGCATATCCATAGCCTCAATCCCAAAAATAAGTGATTCTAGCCACGTATGACCTATTTTGACCATAAGGGTAAAACCGTCATTTTGACGCCAAATTCATTCTCGAGTAATTTTATCATACCAATATAATATTTCATTAATTTCATGTATATACTCGTGGTTGTAGAAGAAACGTGGCAAAAATTGGCTCGGTATGACCCCGGGTACCCTTGGGACTTAGAAAATTTCCAACTTTCAAAAAATGGAAAAACCAGCATGGCACGCCCTTGGGCACACCATATTACTTCCTATGGGCACAAAAATTAGTCCCAAAGCGGCGTGTCATGCCCTCTGGCATGCCTCACACTTAGTTTTACAAAAAATTTTGTTTTTCGACTTTTCTTCGCGGGTTTGGTTAGATACTTCAAGTCCTATTCTTTAACTTGATTCTTTACCTTAATATCCTTTTTTTAGAGGTCCTCTTATCCTCTTTTTGAACCCCACTAATGCTCCACGAAAATCACAAAACACCTCCTACGAAGGTTTAATCACATATACGAGGGCCAAATTCAATTATCCCATCAATAGCATTACAAAATACATACGTATGGCTCTCGACACCTAGGTAAACATTATTTAATGTCGTAAAGTAGGGTTGGTAAGGTACGGGGTGTTACATGAGAGTACAAGGTATGTAAGGTTACTTTGTCCGTATCTTTCTGCGGCAAATAGTATTCACATTGACATTTCATTAGTCCCATCCCGAAATGTGCTAAGGTATCCCATATTCGGTTATCAATGGTCATTATCATATGTTTCCTACTCATTGATCATATGTGAATCTCATGTCTTATATTCATTGATAATGTTCAAAAAGCCAATAAGGTTGTGTTCCAAAGATCCAATAGTGATTATACTCATGTCTCTTGTTCATGGATTATTGTCCAATGGGTCCAACAGTGTTATGGTGCTAATAATGTTATGTTTCTCACAATGTTTATTCTCATGTCTCTCCCTCATTGATTATTGATCCAAAGCTTCAAATAAAGTTGTGACTATTATTGTATCAATCTCAAAAGTAAAGGAATAAAGTAAGAATAAAGTAATGCATATTGATTGTGTTCATGGGTGTTATCCATGGGGTACAAATACCCGCATGATGATGTTAGTTTATCCATGGGGTGCAAACACCTGCATGATGATGTTCATTTATCCATGGGGTGTAAGAACACCCGCATGATGATATGATCTTATCCATGAGGTGAAAAGAATACCTGCATGATGATGATCTTTTATCCATGGGGTGAAAAGAACACATGCATGATGAGGGCCCAGACAGTATATGAGTGATGTAAAAGTAAAGTAAAGTAAAGGCAAGAGAAAGAAAGAACGTAATGTACATGGTTCCCAAAGTGCAGAACGTTGACTTATTCATCTTGATTATTCATTTGCATTTGAGTTCATTGAAATATTTATGTATTATACAGTTTTATTTGAGCCTTACATACTCAGTACATTCTCCGTACTGACCCCTTTTGGGGAATTTATTTTACTTGCTGCAGGCGCAGGTGCTAGTAGACCTCCGCAATAGGTTGACAGTAATTCCAGATCTTTGGTGAGCCCCAGTTGGTTCGGGACTTCCCAAGTCACAGTTGTACATTTGTTTTGATGTTGTAAATGTTGTATAAAGCAGGGACTTGTCCCGAATTTAAGTTGGTCTTGTATAAGCATCTGATAGAGGCTTTTGTAGACGTATGTGGGTATATGGATGCAAGAGACGTATGTTCATTTTGACTTGATGGCTCTAACGGCCATAGTTTCATATTGTACATGTTTTACATGACTTCCATCATAAGCATTTTATATATTATCCATTACATGAGATAGTATGATGTTCATATGAGGATATGCATATGTACATGAGCAAAGGTTGGTTCTCTCGGGTCATATCGGCTTCGGGTGCCAATCACACCTCATTGGGATTTGGGGCGTGACATGGTGTTCTGGTGGTGGAAAGAGGATTCTGACGACGGCTCGAGTCCCGATTAGCTGCCCGAAAAAAGGTAAACACTCATCTCTTTTAATTTCTGATTAGTCATTTTTCTTCATGTTAGTAGTGTGGTTAGTTGAAATCCCACTGAGTGAGAGTTGAGATAATATGTTGTAGAGGACTTGAAGGCTATAGGATTTTTGTGATGAAGGTTAGGTTTGCTGCATCGTTGTGTTAAGATAATGTTTGTCTTGGTTGATTCACAGTTTTAGCTTCCTTCTTATTGCTTTAACCTTCCTTTAAAAAATTCACAGTTCCATTTTTTATTTTGCTTGTTAGTTCTTAGCCTCTATCTTTTGGGTATAGATGACGGATTTGTTGATGTAGAGATCTAGAATTTTATTATCTTCACTATTTCGATAGTATGAATCCCACATTAGGTGAGAATGGAGATGGTGTATTGATGAGGCCTTGAAGGCCATGCTTGAACCTATGTGTTCTTATTTTTCTTGTGTCGTTGAATGCTTATTGTTTAAGCTTTTTCTTTTAGTTTAGAATCATGTTATTAAGGCTCGGGGTTAAATTTCCCCCTAGTATTGTTTGTTTCAAGAATCTGAACTAAGAGTGAGATATACCCCATCATGATATGCTCTCATCCTTAGCTGAAAATTTTGTTAGAATACTATTTCTTTATTACTCGTGTAGCAAGGATGGAAATTCAAATTCTTGAAAACTTTTTGATTTATCCTTTAGCTTATGTTGCTAATAGGATATGTCAAAGCTTATTCAAAAGATCCTTGTTCGATTTCCCTGTATCTACATAGGATCTCAAAGGGGATGCTTCAATCCCTTTTGAATTATTCTATTTTGTTTCCTCGTGATATAAGTGAAGGCGTCAAGGCAGCCTCTGTGTCATTGTTTGATTGGTTTATTGATTGATTGGTCTTTAGAAATCTGTCAAATTTTTTGGATTATGGGAGCATGAGAAGTAGCTTGAGTTTGAACAAACTCAAAAGTTTGATTTCGAAATACCTTCCCCCCTCATGTTATTTTCCAGTAAACTCTTTTTTCTCACGTTAAGTTGTTGAAAGCTGAAGTCTCCCTTTTGATAACTCGAATTGAGAGTCAATTTTGACTATAGAGTTCATGCATTTAATCATTAGGTTGGCGCAGTTTCTCAAATTCTGTTTAGTGCTCCATTCATCTCCCATTTTCTTTAGTTTCCTTAGTATATGCTGGTTATTGTAGGGATGTTTCCCTATTGGATGCAAAGCATGATGTAGTGACTTCTCAAATGACAATATGTGATTTTGCTTAGCCATGCCATCAACTATGTGTGAAATTTATATGGATTTAACTTAAGAGTTAACTAGAAGTATGAATAATCCTCCTTTGATTTAACTACATGCATGACCCTGTCCTGCAATTTTTCTGAGGCATGTATGTATTAGTTCAAGAGTAGGAATGTTCTTACAGCTTGTTCTTTCGATTTTATGTATCACAACGTGTGTCCTTTTCCCGCTAATGTCATTATAAAACTCTTTTCCATTTCATATGTGCTTTTGATTAGATATACTTGGTGTTTGGGTCTACTGGATATTTATTAATTCATGAGTAGATAACTAATCCTTTTTCTTTCTTGTTTGACATGTACGATGATATACAAAAGATATACATCGGATACAGGTCATTGGAGACAAGTATACAGGTTCAGAGGAGAAGAAAGTAAGGAAGGGAAGCTAACATATAAATTATACGTTGGTTTATAATGTGTATATAGTAGAAGATGCAGTAAAAAGAGGTCGGGATACTGTCAGTATACATTCGGTATACACCACTGAAAATGGGCTAAAAAGTCCATAAAAATAGGTCCAAAGTCTGGGAAGATCTGAAATGGGCTAAAAAGGGGCCCAACCCTTAACTCCTTCCCTTATTGCTTTGTAATTTATTTTCGTTAACTCGTTTGTAATTAACATTAACTCTTTTCTTAACTTAGTTGAGATCCCCTTTAGAATTGCCATGTTTTTGCAAATAATTAGCTTAATTCACTAC
The DNA here is from genome assembly GCA_031232105.1 of Capsicum rhomboideum. Classification (NCBI taxonomy): domain Eukaryota; kingdom Viridiplantae; phylum Streptophyta; class Magnoliopsida; order Solanales; family Solanaceae; genus Capsicum; species Capsicum rhomboideum. The sequence goes on from CP124714.1 coordinate 160,480,768, forward strand.
TTGTTCAAAGTCAGATTGGATTCCATTTGTCTCAAACGTTTACCACAAGTTTAAATTGAGAAGAAAAAATAAAAATAAAAATAAAAATGAAGAATGAGAATTTCCTCCGTTCTTGCCTAAAAACTTTTAAACACTTTTTTGGAGCAAGTATCTTTCAAACTCCATTTTTGTCAAAGTTCGTCAATTGAGTTAGTTTATGGACAACCGCAAGTTAGCGGATACTCTTGGTGCCTTAACAACCTTCCAAGAGTATTAATAGAAATCACTTACCCGGATTTCTTAATTTTTTAAAGTTTTTTTCTGTTTTAAATCTTTAAAGATTTCTCCAAAGGTTATTTTGATTTTTTCTAAATAAATTAAGTGGCGACTCTGTTTTAAATTGAGTTTGAAATCTTTTCCTAAGTTTTCGAATTCAAACAAGTGTTAGTCATTTTCCCGCAAAACAGTGACCAAGTGGAAAGTAAAAATTTTTTTTAGTTCATCACATTCCAACTGAAGCTCAACTAGTAGATGCATTAACTAAAGCACTTTCCCGAAGGTCCTTTGTCAACTTTGTTAGCAACATTGGTCTCAAGAAATTGAGCCAATGTTGAGGGGGCATGATAAGGATAAGGATGCAGAGTCCTAGTATGATGGTATATTGAGTGTACAGTCTTAGTACGTTTGTATGTTGCAGCCTTTAGTCCCTCTTATCTTTAGGTCTGTTATGTTTAGCAAACTCCTTTCTCTTCTATACTTGTACCTATACAAATACCACACATTGTATCAATAATACTTACGCTTTTCATAATCATATTCAACTCTTATAGTATGGACTACGTATACTTACCCTCTCCAGACCCCACTTTGTGAATATACTGGGTATGTTGTTGTTGTCAGGGTTTTTGACGATAATAAAAAATTTAGGATTTTTTTAAAAAAAATTAAAAAATGGAAAAAGTAATAGTGAAAATAGTGGAAACAAGTATTGATGTTTTCTAAATCCTATTTTTATAGCCAAATAAAGATTTTTGAATAAAATAAAATAATTTTTCGAAATAAAGTGAAAAATATCCATGACCAAACAAATCGTTAGATTTTTTGACATTCAAAGTTTTCTAGATTTTCTACTAAAACACAAATCTTTAACAATATCAAAGAGACTCCTAACTAATATTGGACCAAATGTAAGCTCACCTACTGACTACTGAGGCTTAATTCCAACTAGTCATTATTTACTATAGGTGTGTTTGAATTTCTGACTTTTTCATGTATGGTTAGTTAATAAATTTTTGAAAATTTTTCTCTCAAAAAATAAATTTCTTAAAAGTAGAAAAATATCTTTTCTAGTGAGATTAAGGAAAAATAAGTTTCAGAGATGGCATTCCAAACTTATTATTTCCCCTTCACCCCAACTCCCTCCACTTACCCCGAACCCCGACTCCTATCCCATAGTATTTTTCAATAATATATATTAATTCTATTGGGACAATATTTTTTTTATATTATTTACTTTTTAAATACTAAAAAATAAGTAAGAAAATTATTTATTTTTCAAAATAAAAATAAAACATTTTCAATGGAGAGTAAAACATTTTCAATGGAGAGTAACTTAGGCCTCATTTGTTTGAACTTAATGGAGGTCTAAATCTGAATGGTTCAGACATTAGACCATTAAGTGTATTTATTTTTATTAAGATTTAGACTCTTAATAGGTCTTAATCATTAAAATCTGGAACCAAATCTTAATATCATTAAGAGATATTCTTGTGTGAGATGATATTTACCACTATTTTATCCACAATCACCAATCACCACCACTAACCACCTTTGTCACCACCAGTGGCGGAGCCAAGCTTTCATTAAGGGGGTTCAAAAGTGCACACATGAACTAGCCGAAGAGGGTTCGACATCTACTATATATATATACATAAAAAATAATTTTAACCATATATAATAGTGTAATTTTTTGCCAAAGGGGGTTCGGATGAACCCCCTGAGTATATGCTAGCTCCGCCCCTGACCACCACCAACATTGTCAATCGCCATTACAGTCATAACCACCACCACCCACCTCTACTATCATAACCACCACTGACAACCAACATCGTCACCAACCACTGTTTTCAACCTCTACCACCCCTAACACCTCCATTATTATAATTATATCCACCATCGCTACCATCAACATCAACCAATACCGGCTAAAAATTCCAATTACCAACCAACTCCACTATCACAGCTAGCACTACCGCCAATTACCACTAACACATCGTCAACCTCCACATTCTTCAGCCACCACCACCACCGTTGTCACCGGTGCCACCGCCACCTCCACCATCACTATCAACTACTCCATGACTGCATTCTATCCCTGCTGGCAACCATCTCCACCTTCACTAATATCGTCTCCAGCTACCACCAACACATCATCAACCACCACATATTTTTCAGCCACCACCATCAACACCTCAACTACTAACATTAACCGACTTCACATCACAACCACCACCATCACCACCACCACCAATCGTCACCATCATGACAATCACTACAACACCAACCACGTCTACTATCATAACTATCACCACCATCATTTCTATCCACTAACACCAACTATTACCACCACAACCGCCATTACAAACCATCTCCATCATAACTAACAAATATAAATGTTTCACTTTTTTTAATCAAATAATGATTTTATTTTATTAAATTAATATTTTTCTAATATTTGATCAATTAATTATTTAAATAATATATTTATTATGTTTATAGATAAATGAGTTATGCACATTCAGATGTTGAAAAACAAACCGTCTTAATCATTCACAGTTAAATTCTAGAGACAACATCTTAATCATTCAGATTCCGATGTCTTAATCTTGATAAAAACAAATGCAGCCTTATCCACCAAGTTTATGAATGTCTAAATTTTCTTCTAGGAAAAAAATTAGGAACAAATGTTTCAGATTCAAGGTGTGTTTGGAATGAATTTTTTTTCAAAAAAAAAAGTTTTTTTCTGAAAAACAAGTATTTTTTTTAAAAATTTTTTTACTACAAAAATAAATATAAAATTTCTATAGAATATATTTTGACCAATCAAATGTCAGAAAAAGTGAAAAACATTTTCTGGAAGTAAGTTGAGATACATTTTCTTCTCACTCCAAACTCCAAAGTTATGTAAAGTAAATTGCACCAACAATGCCAACAACGACTCCGTGGCCCAATGGATAAGGCGCTGGTCTACGGAACCAGAGATTCTGGGTTCGATCCCCAGCGGAGTCGCTTATTATTTATTTTGTTTTTGCTGTTTCTCTTTTCTTAGGATAAAAAAATCCAAATATTTACAAATGTATGTATATTACTCCCCCCTTTCACTTTTACTTGTCACTGTTTCGCTTCTCGAGATCAACATGCATGAACTTTGACCAACATTTTAAGATGTATAATTTAATATTTGAAATTTAGATGGTCGAAAACTATATGAAAAATGTTATAAGTAGCAATCCTTCTCATATTAATATGATGAAAAAATACATCTTAAAATATTAGTAAAAGTTTACGCAGATTGATCTCGAGAAGCGAAATAATAACAAGTATAAGTGAACAGAGGAAGTAAGAATTTATATAACAGATCTCAATACAAAATAACATAAAACTCCAAGTCTTTACAAATATGTAAAATGTATATTAAGGATTCATATAACTGATCTCATAGAAAATAGGATAGACATAAAACCAATCTCGATTAGATTGGGGCTAAGACCTCATTTCTTTAATCTTATTTATTCAGATTTCAATCAGGTGATTTTTTTAAAAAAAATTTGAATCTTAATTATTCAGATCTTAATCATTAATTGTGTTTTTCTTTTATGTTGCTTGCAACCAATTAATGAATCCGAATAAAGATGAATGATTAATATCTATAACAAATGCTTAATATAATTAAAATATCGATTTAAAAGTTTCTACAAAGATGACAGTTCACTAATTCATCCATTCATCGCGCGTTATCAACAACTGTTGCTGCCACCCACCATTATAACCTACCATCACCCATCACTCACAACCACCACTGTCAATCACTACAATCAACCATCATCACCGTCACTAGCCACCATTTACAATCATTACCATCATCATTATCATAAGATTCATAACTACCACCAATCACTACTAACAATCAACACCATAAGTCACCGGCCATCACCATTAATTATTACTATCGTCCACCACAATTGTTAGCTGCCACCACCAACTACTACAACCAATATCATCGCTACTAGCTACTACCCATGATACCATTAGCGCACCAACACCGTCCTCAATCGACACCTGCATCAACCACTTTAGCCATCACCACCATCGCTAGCTATCACCATCACCAATCACCATATAATTTTTCAAAAATATTTTGTTGATATAATATTAGATTAATTTAGTATTTTATTGAATCTTATTTTTATTAACATTTAAATAAAAAGCAAGCTTTATACATTCAGATATTACGAAAACAAACCGTATTAATTATTTTCAATTCAAACGTCTAAATCTTTAATGAAATATGAAATAAATGCAAACTGTCTGAATAGTCTTTCCTCGTATATCGGATTCAATAATAAGTACATATTACAAGGATGAGTAATTAACAAACAGATCACAGATCAAAGTATAGGAGGGCAGAAATATATACATATATATAAATATATTCTCAACATATATAACAGATATTGTGAGAAGAAGAAATTAAAAGAGAAAATGGCAAGTCTAAAAATTCCAGAATTGGTTCCTTCTGCAGCTGAGGATTCTCAGCAACTACGGAAAGCTTTTGTAGGTCTCTCTCATTTACCTTTTACCAGCTTCATCATATATATATATATATATATATATATATATATTCAGATCTATATTCATAAAAAATTAATCACAACAGGAATTAGCTACGAAATTCGTTAATCTACCTATAGGTTGTAGCTAACAAGATTTTTTTTATAATCCATCGCTAATCTGTCATTAAATAGGATTAGCGATGATTTTTTATTGTTTAAGAAACATCATTTGTCCGTCGCTAATTCTTTTTTTTTTTTTTTTTTGTTTGTTAGTGAATTGCATTCTAATGGTTAATCCAATTATGTAAATTATCCATGAAGATGCATGCATCCATTTTATACTTTTGTGAATAATTTGTGTTTGTTTAAGTAATCGCAGATCAATAATTTAATTGTGATTTGATTTCTGTCCAATAATGTGGATGATTTTACACTTCCATTCAGATGTGGACTTGTTCTAAGAAATCCAGTATTATAAAAAGGAGCTGAAAAACAAATGTTAGTACAAAATTAGTAATAGTCGCGTAACCACGGAGACAGATCGAGGATTTGAATAACTATGAATTCAGGATTCTAGAACAACGACCTCAAATGCTAATAGCAGAGCTCTAACTTTAACATTTATACATATTTAATGAATTTTTTAAATACAAATACGCAGTTTGGACCAAAGTTCTAGAAATTATTACGAAGGAACTCATTACTGTTTTGAAATTACGAGTAGAAAGATTTCATATTTGTTGAAGATTTAGTAATTTTTCACACATATATAATATCTCCGTGCTTTCTGTCAAAAATACTGAGTTCTGTTGAACACATTGAATCCACGACGCAACATCCGCCCCTGATTGTGTGCTATGTTAATCAAACATTTGCAGGATGGGGAACGGATGAAGCGTGTATTATTCGGATCTTGGGTCATAGAAATGCAGCACAACGCAAGTTAATCCGAGATACTTATGAAGCAAATTATCAAAAGGATCTTCTCAATGACTTGGATGGAGAAATATCAGGTGACTTTCAGGTTGGTTTCAGTTTCTTTCTCCTTCTGTTAAGTCAAAAGTGTTATAGAATTTTATTGAATATGCAACAACAATAAGACACAAACACATTTTCATTCCCAAATAAACTAAAGCTAAAGGGAGCTGCATTGGTCCAAGGGTGGTCAGTTGAATCCCCTATGCCAGAAACTATACTCGTCCATTCCAATTTATGTGAATAGTTTGAATGTAAATGGAGTTTTAGGAAAAAATGAAGACTTTTGAAACTTATGGTCTAATACATGTCGTAGCATTTGTGCGACTATAAAACTTTCGAAACTTGTGACCTTAAACATGCCATAAGATTGTGTGGTTATAAAAGCTTCTCATTAAGAGTAAAATCGAAAGTGTAAAGTTAATTGTTTCCAAATTTAGAAGTATGTCATTCTTTTCTGGAACGGACTAAAAATCTTTTTAGAACTTACAAATTTAGAAGTGCCTCACATAAACTGGAATGGAGGGAGTAGTACTATGCATGGGTGAAAATCTATTTTATGTATACATATTGGTTGTTGAATCTCGTTTACACTAGAAAAGCTTGTACGGTTTAATGACGAAGGGGGTTCAAAAGATATTTTAAGTCATGTGTTCGACTTCTATATGTGACACTTATAGCATTTTTTGAATCTCCTTCTCTCCAATCCTGCCTTCATATGTTTATAATGCAATCAAAATGGTGTTACAGCGTGCAGTGCATTTGTGGACTATGAGTCCAGCTGAGCGCGATGCATGCTTGGCTAACGAGGCTATGAAACATTTGCCTGGTAGCGACTGCATTATCATGGAAATTGCTTGTGCCAGGTCTTCGGTTGATCTTTTCAAGGTGAGGCAGAACTACCAATTTCGTTATAAGAAATCGCTTGAGGAAGATGTTGCTGATCATTCAACTGGGGATTTTCGTAAGGTACTTTCATATGCTCACATAACTAAGGGTATAAGCAAAGTCAAAGAAATTTCCGTCTATCTAGTGTCTGAGAATAAGCAAGCTACCTTCATAAGAAATATGTGTCGTTGAGTCAATAACTGCTCTGCATCGGGAACCTTTGCTCTTATCTTTTGCATTTCTGCTACCTGCCTTCTCCTTCTTGTTCTGTCCTTGGCTACCAGAACTAGTAATTTAGTTAGTCTAAGTTCTTCTTTGTCAATTTAGTTAGTCTAAGTTCTTTGTTGTAACAAACTTGTTTACTTACTCAAATTATTTGAAGCATAAAACTTTTTACCACATAATCTATTACACCTAATTGTCACGTTTATAATGCATAAGTATGAACGGTGAAGTCAAAGGCACACTTAAGCCCAGAAACAAGGGGCAAAACATGTTGAGTGTTCCGTCTTGCTCAACGGGTGCTTCGGTGTCGTCATCAAGGCTCTAAGGCTTACTGTCACGACCCGAGACAGGCCCTAGCAGTGACAGGCATCCCAGACCAATGAAGGCCCGGGAAAACCCCTTAGCATAACATCAATAGCATAGTAAAACATAAAGAGCGGAAATAGGCCCATAATTATGAAGTTCAACTTAGAACGATAGTTTAAACATTTGGTCTTGAAAACATAACGGAAACTTTTACCAATACTAGTATACGAAGCCTCTAATAATACAAATGAAAACTTAAGCTGGAGCATGGCCCCGACAATACCATAAACCACAACTAAATGTCTAAAGAGAACGTAAGAAGATGTCTTCTAGAAGATGGATGGCTCACCACTGCCCTGGGAAGATCCTAGTGCTGCACAGAATCACGAGAAAGTGCCTACGAACCTACATCATGAAAAGATGTAGTGTCCGGGGACGGTCACTATGGCGAGTACTGGCATAAAACCCAGGGGAGAGGGAATAGAACATTTTATAAGGCAAAATTTTAAGATACATAATGTAAATCACGAGTATAAGAAATCATGAAATAAACCCTTAAGTAATAAAACATAAATATCCTTTAAGTTCTTACTTTATGGAATATGTAGTTTCACCGACCTCAGGCAACCCACGGGCTGATATGGGTCCGGTATTCACCCAACCGGCGGGGCCCCAATTCATGCTTTCCGCATGAATTGAGATGAACATAGTATGGCCATCATAAAGTACCGCCCTCATTGAGGTGCGTGTCAAGGTCATCCCATTTGTGAGCGAACCACCCCTATGTCGGCAAACATAGGCTTCCGGCATTGGTCACAAGGACTTACACCTTCTTGGTGAACTAAATAATTCCCAAATACGCCCTATTAAAACAACTTCATAAATCCTTATCCGTGGAGTCTTTCATTAAGGCATTCACATTTTGGTACCGTTATACCAAGACTTGCAAGTTATCCATATTATGCCAAACCATTGTTGTAAAATATTATAGACTCCAAATTCCGTCTTTAAATTCATAACATAACCATAATAGGATTTTCCCATTGTCATTACACCTTTCACCATCTCATAACATACATTGCTTAAAAGACGGAATAAACATCACAATTCGTAGCATTTAGCGTTTCAAATCCATATAAAGAAATTCACCCTTTTTCAAATGATATGTTCAAGCCTTAAAACCCTCTACTAATGATTAGAAAACAATTCATAACAAGAGGGAAGTCAATATTAAGCTTTTCACAAATGAAATCCTCAACCCTAGTTTCAAACCATTGATATAATATATATAAGTACAAAATGAATTAACACTTTGCAATTATAGTTGAAATAGGGAGTGTTCAACATGCCTTTTTGTCGGTAAGGAATTGAAAAAACTTGAATCCTTAGCTTGAAACTTGAACCTTAGCTTCTTTTTATTTCTAAGTGTCTTGGGGAAAATAGAATGTGATTTTGAATGAGGAATGTCGTATTTGGGGGCTTGGGAACATATTAACGTCATGGGGGAACGATTTTCATAGAAAGGGGACCAAAGTATCCTTAAAATATCAGATTAAAATGAAGTCCAGCTAGGCAAAATAGAGGGAGTGCAGCGCACACCCCAAGGCATGGCCTCCCCCGTACAGCGCTAGGCTCACTACTGGGTCGAGGCAGTAACCTCTCGCAGTGGCTTGTGTGGTGCAAGGCCAAGGTACGACCTTCCCTGTGCGACTCATGGCTTATTCCTTCGCCCCAAACTTTCCCAAAGTTTCCAAACTCATTCCAAAACATTTTCTACTCATCCTAGGGGCCATATAGGTTCATTTTTAGGCTCTAACAAAGCGTGCAAATGTACGAGGTGTTACATTATCCCCCCTAGGATCATTTATCCCTGAATGATGATCAAGGATACCTTTACCATCATAGAAGAGTTTACATGAAACTTTAAGGCATGAATTTAGAAAGATAGAAAATGAGTATGGAACTGGTACCTTAAACGACGTCACCCGAAGCTGGAAAAAAAAGGGGTATCTAGCTTTCATGTCATCTTTCGATTCCCAAGTAGCTTCATCTACCTTTTGATTTCTCCATAATACTTTCACCGAAGCTATCTCCTTGGTTCTCAACTTTCGAACCTACCTAGCCAAGATCTCTAAAGGAACTTTCTCATAAGACAGAGAATCTTTCACACTAATATTTTCTACAGGGATAACAAGTGAATGGTCACCTACACACTTCTTGAGAATAGACACATGAAATATAGGATGAACCGATGTCAAATTCATGGGCAAATCCAACTCATAAGTAACACTTCTAATCTTTCTCAAAATCTGATACGGACCAATGTAACAGGGACTGAGCTTACCCTTTTTCCCAAATCTCACCACTCCTTTCATAGGATAAACTTTCAAGAATACCCAATCATTAGCATCATACTTTAACTCCCTTTGTCTTACATCAGCATAGGACTTTTGGCGACTTTGAGCGGTCTTAAACCTATCCCTAATAACGTTAAATTTCTCCATTGCCTGATGCACAAGGTCTAGCCCAAACAATCTAGTTTCACCCACTTCATACCATCCTATTGGTGACCTACACGTCCTACCATAAAGAGCCTCGAAAGGTGCCATCAGGATGCTAGAGTGATAACTATTATTGTATGCAAACTCTATAAGAGGCAAATGATCCACCCAATTACCCTTAAAATCAATCACACAGGCTCTTAGCATATCCTCTAAAGTTTGAATCGTACGCTCCACTTGTCCGTCCATTTGAGGATGGAAAACGGTGCTAAGATTTAGTTGCGATCCAAAACCTTTCTGAAACGACCGCCAAAACTGAGAAGACAATTACATACCTCTATTGGATATAATGGACACAGGGGATCCATGCAATCTAACAATCTCCTGAATGTAAAGCTTAGCATAATCCTCTCCTGAATACGTCATCCTCACAAACATAAAATGAGCAGACTTGGTCATTTTATCAACAATGACCCAAATGGAATCATAAAGATTGCGAGAACGTGGGAGACCAGTGATAAAATCCATATTTATCATTTCCCACTTCCACATTAGGATAGATATCTCTTGCGATATACCACCAGGCCTCAAATGTTCAACCTTGACTTGTTGTCAATTTGAACACTTAGCAACAAAATTAGAAACATCCCTTTTCATATCATTCCACCAATACATCTCTTTCAAGTCATGATACATTTTAGTAGAATCGGGATGAACAGTATACTTGGATTCATGGGCTTCGGTCATCCTCTCTCGCAACCCATCAATATCGGGAACATACAACCTCCCTTGGTATCACAAAATACCATCTCCCCCAATCTCGAAAGCCATCACCTTTTGCTGCCCAACATCCTTCTTGATTTGCATAAGTATAGGACCAATAGACTGTTTCTCCTTAACTTTAGCACATAGTGATGACTTAGCCACTTCGTGAACAATCGCTCCTCCATCTTCAAAATCCAACAGTCGGACTCCTAGATTAGCAAGCCGGTAGATGTCCTTTACTAAACCTCTCTTTTCCTCCTCAACATAAGAAAGGCTACCCATGGACAACCTTCTAGGAGCATCGACAACAATATTAGCTTTATGATAGTGCAAGCTCATGTCGTAATCTTTCAACAACTCAAGCCACCTCCTTTGCCTGAGATTCAATTCTTTCTGGGTGAAGACATATTGCAAGCTCTTATGATCCGAGTAAATATCCACATTGACTCCATATAACTAGTGAAACCAAATCTTGAGTGCAAATACCATCGCCGCCAATTCAAGATCATAGGTGGGGTAATTTTTCTCACGAACCTTATGTTGCCTAGAAGCATAAGCCACGACATTCCCATGCTGCGTAAGTACACATCCAGGTCCTACTCGGGAGGCATCACAATGCACAACAGAACCTCCTGTGCTATCGGGAAGTGTCAAAATAGGGGCCAAAGTCAAACTATCCTTCAACTTCTCAAAACTATTCTCACAAGTATCGAACCACAAAAACTTCATCTTTTTTTGAGTCAACTTAGTTAGTGGGGCAGCTATAGAAGAAAAACTCTCCACGAATCTCTTATAATAACCCCGCCAGACCCAAGAAACTCCTAATATCGATCGGAGTTGTCAGTTTAGGACACTTCTTCACTGCCTCAATCTTTTGGGGATCAACCTTAATCCCTTCACTAGAAACAATATGCCCAAGGAGAACCACAACATTGAGCCAGAATTCATACTTGGAAAATTTGGCATATAACTCCTGGTCCTTAAGGGTCTGAAGTACAATCCGAAGGTGATTGGCATGCTCCTTCTCATTTCTGGAGTACACCAGGATATCATCAATGAAGACTATAACGAACAAATCCAAAAATCCTATTCATAACCTGTAACTGATGGTAATTCGAATGGAGATCTATTTTGGAGAAACACCTAGCACCCTAAAGCTGGTTGAAAAGATTATAAATTCTGGGAATGGGGTACTTATTTTTCACTGTAACTTTATTTAACTGGCGATTATCAATACACATACGAAGAGACCCTTCTTTCTTTTGCACGAATAACATAGGAGCACCCCAAGGAGAGACACTAGGACTAATGAACCCTCATCAAAGAGGTCTTTCAACTGCTTTTTTAGCTCCGCATGAGCTATTATATATGGTGGAATAGAAATTGAACGAGTATCGAGTAAGAGACCAATTCCAAAATCCATTTCCCTATCAGGAGGAACTCTGAGGAAATATTTGGAAAAGACTTCAGGAAATTCATTAACCATAGGAACAGACTGGAGTGAGGGACTTTCAACACTGGAATTATAAACCCAAACTAAATGGTACAAACAACCTTTAAAAATTATTTTTCGGGCTCTAGGATAAGAGATGAACCTTCCCTTCGGTACTACGGGACTACCCTCCATTCGAGGATTGGTTCATTCGGAAAATGTTAAGTGAATTTTCTGATTCTATAATCCAAAGTAGCATAACAAGAGTGGAGCCAGTCCATCCCCAGAATAAGATCAAAATCTATCATATCAAGCTCTACCAAATCCACCATAGTTTCACGATGAAAAATTGATACCCTATAATTTTTATAGACCCTCCTAGCAATGATAGACTCACCAACGGAGTAGAAACTGAAAAGGGTTCAAGAATATTTTTGGGACCAAAACCAAAATTCATAGCCACATAAGGGGTCACATATGATAGAGTGGAGCTGAGATTAAGTAGCACATAAACATCGTGGGAGAAAAACTGTAACATACCCGTGGTAACATCTAGTGAGTCCTATGAGTCCTGATGAGTAGATAGGGAATACAGACGGTTGCGACTCCCTCCTGTAACAGAAGTGGTCCCCTTTGCAGCTGGGGCTGGAGGAGTAGAGGGTGGGGCCTTGTTGCCCCCATGGGTTTCCTTTATTGCGGGACATTCTCATTGAAAATGACTGGGCTGTCCATAAAAGTAACATACACCTTTACCCACATGAAAAATCCCATCGTGATGCTTTCCACAAGTGCAACAAAGAGGATAAGATGGAGCCGACTGAGTCACACTGGCCTGAGACTGTGTACCCTGTACCCTAGGGCCATTATTAGACTGAAATTGTTGATCATCCAAAGTCTTAGGAGCTGGTGCATTAGTTGATGACTGAGCATTACCCAAGATTTCATTTTAAACCAGTGCCTATCCCCTTTACCGCTGTGCTGCTGGCTTGCATCTTGATTTGTTGGCCTAACCCTCTTATTCTTCCGCTCCTCGACCTCAGCCTGCCTTTTCTTTTCATCTTTAACCTGCTGCATATAAAATACTAACTTGGATATATCCATGTTGTTGTTCAGCATCGCCCCTTTACTCTCTAATATCAGGTCATCAGAGAGAACAGACACAAACTTTCTCATTCGGGCCCTCAACTTTGGACCCCGTGAAAGTCGGTGGGTGTAGCAACATAAACTGGCCAACTTGAGTAGCATATAATGAACCAGTAATAGACCCAACATTTCCCAACTGGCGGGATTGAGATAAAATAATTTGGGCAAGTATCTGAATAGTCTATTTGAACTTCGTATTAGAAACTTTGCCCTAATGGAGCTGAGCTCGTGTAGTACCAGACCTGGGAGCCCGAGGAGGACTAGTCGAAAATGGTAGGATCCCAATAGGAGTAGTGGTGTCAGAAGTACGGGCTCCATTACGGGTCCGCAACCCATGAGTAGGACGAACCTCTTCAGCATTTGCCCAGTAGAGACAGGGGTCCCAATATAAGTTCCTTGACTGTTGGCATGATCTGAAATGCCAAAAGAATTTAGGAGTTAGAAGAATTCACATGAAGCTGGACTCTTTAGCATAAACTAGAACATGAATAAAGGGAAATATTCCTAAATGTCTTATAGCTTCCAGATTATTAGTGTGGCACGCTATACACCCATAAAAAAGACTCTACTTGACACGACTTTGTAGACACCCTGAGACCCTGAACCGTGCTCTGATACCAAGTTTGTTATAACCCAAGACAGACCCTAGCCGTGACAGACATCCCAGACCAATGAAGGCCCGAGAATACCTGTTCGCATAACATCAATAGCATTGTAAAACATAAAGTTGGAAATAGGCACATAATTATGAAGTTCAACTTAGAACAAGAGTTTAAACATTTGGTCTTGAAAACATAATGGAAACTTTTACTAGTACTAGTCTACGAAGTCTCTAATAATACGAATGAAAACCTAAGCCGCAACATGGCCCCAACGATACCATAAACCACAACTAAATGTCTAAAGAGAAGGTAACAAGATGCCTTTCGAAAGATGGATGACTCACCACTATTAACTCACTGCCCTGGGAAGATCCTAGTGCTGCACAGAATCACGAGAAAGTGCCTCCGAACCAACATCAAGAAAAGATATAACATTCAGGGATGGTCAGTACGGCGAGTGCTGGCATAAAACCCAGGGGAGAGGGAATATAATATTTTATAAGGCAAAATCATAAGATACATAATGTAAATCACAAGTGTAAGAAATCATGAAATAAACCCTTAAGTAATAAAACATAAATATCCTTTTAAATGTTTACTTTATGGAATATGTAATTTCACCGACCTTAGGCAACCCACGGGCTGATATAGGTCTGGTATTCGCCCAGCCGGTGGTGCCCCAATCCATGTTTGCCGCATGAATTGAGATGAACATAGTATGGCGATCATAAAGTACCGCCCTCATTGAGGTGCATGTCAAAGTCGTCCTATTTGGGAGAGAACCACCCCTATGTTGGCAAACATAGGTTTTCAGCGTTGGTCACAAGGACTTACACCTTCTAGGTGAACTACATAATCCCCAAATACGCCCCATTAAAACAACTTTCATAAATCCTTATCCGTGGAGTCTTTTATGTCACGCCCCAAATTCCATTGAGGTGGACTGGCACCCGAAGCCGTTAAGTCCCGAGAGAACCAATCTCTATATTCACATACTCATCGTCAATGGGCTAGCACTCAGTTACTTATGGTCACAACCTATCAATAAAAACACTTATATAAACATGAGACATGACCGTTAGGGCCATATGGTAAAAAAGATACAATGTTCCTTTCTTTAACTGCACAACGTCTACAAAGCCTCTAACAGATACAAACCAAACCTATAGTCGGGACAAGTCCTCATTTTATACAACTGGGATACAATACAAAAATCAACATGTACATTCAACTCGAAAAGCCCCGAACGAACTGGAGCTCACCAATATTCCGCAGATAATCAACAGCCTACTGAGGAGGTCTACTAGTACCTGTACCTGCAGCAAGTAAGGTAAGTCCCCAAAGGGACGTCAGTACGAAGAATGTACTGAGTATGTAAGGCTATAAGTACTGTATGAGATATAAGAACTTTACTGGAATCAAGTACAAGTGAATGAACAATATAAATAAACTACCATATGGTATAAGTGTGGAATCATGTACATTGCTTTCTTTACTTTATTGTACTTTACTTTACTTTGCTGTACGTTTTCAATCATCAATCATACAATGCCCGGGCCCAACTGATCAATGGGAAAAATAACATCATCATGCAGGTGTTCCTTTCACCCCATGGATACATCCCGTGATATTGGGAATAGACATCATGCAGGTGTTCATTGCACCCCATGGATACATCATGCAGGTGTTCCTTCCACCCCATGGATAAATCCCATAATTCGGGGAATAGTCATCATGCAGGTGTTCATTGTACCCCATGGATATACCTAATTAGCATTACTTCATTCTTTAACGATAACAGTGATATATTGTATGTTGTATCATTTTTGGGACTTTAGAACAAGACTTTATTGGACTTTGGAACAATGTTCAATGAATGAGAGATAAGTAAATAACAAGTACTACTAACTCTAAAATAAGGTACTCTAAACCATTTAGATACTGTACAACTCTTTGGGGTAGTACAAGTGATAGGATAATGTGCATAACAGATGCTGCAAAAGAATACGGAAAAAGTAACCTTACATACCTTATACTTCCGATATGAATACACAGCCCTATACGTGAACACAATAGTCCGACTCCTTCCTTATGTTTCACTCTACAACACAAGTACATAACGGATCTCACGTTAACAATCAACTACCTTACAAGTGTATAAAACGATAATGAGTTACATGTTTGCCTTAACATGTCATTTCCCCCTTTTCAACACCATCCACGGCATGGTCATACCAACAATACCCCAACATGCCATACATTGACCACAACATCATATACCAATAGCATTTCACAACAAATTCCTCCTTTACACTTTCTCATGAACACCATATCACAATTAATCTATCAAGTTGCCTCAATACACCTCATAACACCATATCGGCCACAATCTCACAATTTACACTTATAGAAAAATAACAAGTTTAGACACATAATCACACCATACATGTTGATATTTCATCCATACCATGCACTTTCATCAAACCCTCAAGTCACCTTTCAAGTTTAATTCACAAAGATGGCACATCTTTTAGCAAAAAGCAAAAGTGCCTTATTCAACCTTGCCAACATAACCATCATAATCTACACCATCTCTCATGTATATAATATATTAAATCACAAGAATAAATACTTACCCAAGCTTGCAAGGTGATGATCTTGTCCAAAGAAAATTGGTTTCCTTAGGGTTTGGTAAATAGAGAAATGTGTGTGGAAATATCTAGAAAGGCATGAGAGTTTGTAATGAATTAAAAATCTAATTTGTGCCTTTATATAGGCCCTCAAGTCATCCTTATCCACTTCTTGGCATTTAATTTCATGTTTACTTGGTCAATATTGGAAGAATGGGTCATTTCCATTTGGGCCATGCACTTTGGCTTTATTTTGGGCCTCAAATTGGGCCCATTTACACGTATTAACTTAGCCCACCAAATTCCATGTATAATTCATCGTATATCTCATGGTTAAATAATTCTATAATGTCACGACAATATTCACTTACGAGATTCATATTCGTAGCCTCAATCTCAAAACTAGAAATTCTAGTCGCTCATGGCTTTATTAAATACTTTTGATAAATACTTGTGTTTCGTGATTTGATCATGTAGGAGTGTATTGAGGTATTTGAAGCCTTAAAAAGTATAAAAGAACACCAAGGAACCAAAAGAAACCAAGGAAGAATCGACGTTGCAATGCGTTGCAAAACGAGCACGGAAGGGCCAAACTTATTGTGCCTTGCGCCACTTGCTGCAAAGCAAGCAGCGGCGCAAGAATGGTATGACCTCTGAATCAGAAGGCTTGTGCCACAACCCCTGAAATAGGGAGTGGCGCAAGTTTTGCTGCTTCTCTGAAATTTTTTTCCCTTTTTGCACACTATCATACCATCCGATATCCCATCCAAACAATACAAGATACGTACTTATTGATCTCAACATTAAGGTGAACATGACTCCAAGTTATCAAATAAGGTCAGAAAGGTACGGGGTGTTACACTCTTCTCCCCTTAGAAACATTCGTCCTCGAATGTTTATAACGTCTTTCAAGTTTAACAGATGCATCTCTATATTAGCATATATATACACATAATGCTCATAGATACTTACTTGTCATTACTCCACCTCCGCACTGTGAACTTTTTCTTCCATTTGAAACAGATGAGGGTATTTGGACTTCATCATTTCCTCAGCTTCCCATGTGATCTCCTCCACTTGTTGATTTCTCCAAAGGACTTTTACGGACGCTACGTATTTATTTCTCAATCTCTTCACTTGTCTATCCAGAATAACGATAGGTATCTCTTCATAAGTGAGATCCTCTGTAACTTGAACATCGTCAACGGGATTAATACAAGATGGATCTCTGATGCATTTTTGAAGCATCGATACATAGAATACTGGATGGACTGAGGAGAGTTCTTGGGGTAATTTCAATTCATATGCAACTAGCCCAAATCTTCTGATAATTTCATACGAACCTACATAACGTGGATTTAAATTTCCTTTCTTTCCAAATCTCACTACCCCTTTCATTGGCGACACCTTCAAGAATACCCAATCACCTATGGAAAATTCGAGCCCTCTTCTTCTAACATCAGCATATGACTTATGTCGACTTTGGGCCGTTTGTAGCCGCTGTTGGATTACTTTAACTTTCTTCATGGCTTGGTGAACAAGATCTGGTCCAAGTAAAGCAGTTTCACCCACTTCAAACCATCCAATTGGTGATCTACATTTTCTTCCGTATAAAGCTTCATAAGGTGCCATTTTAGTACTTGAATGATAACTATTGTTGTAAGCAAATTCAATAAGAGGAAAATGGTCATCCCAACTGCCTTGAAAATCTAATGTGCATGCTCGTAGAATATCTTCAAGTGATTGGATAGTACGTTCTGCTTGTCCATCTGTCTGAGGATGGAAAGCCGTACTCAAATTCACCTGTGTTCCTAAGCTTTTCTGAAAAGATCTCCAAAAATGTGCGGTAAATTATGCTCCTCTATCTGATATAATGGATACCAGAATTCCATTTTATCTCACTACCTCTTTAACATATAATTTTGCATAATCTTCATCTGTATAGGTGGTTTTGACTGGTAGGAAATGCGCGGACTTGGTCAGCCTGTCAACTATGACCTATCTAGAATCAAATTTTCGTAGTGTACGAGGCAAACTTGTGATGAAATCCATATTAATTGTAGCACCCTGCACCTTCCTAACCCTACTTGACAACATTGAATAATGTTTTCTTAGGTGTCGAGAGCTATAAGTGTGTATTTGGTAATGTTAATGATGAGAAAATTGAAATTGGGCCTCATACATCTGGTTAGCCTTTCATAGGAGGTGTTTTGTGATTTTGGTGAAGCATTTTTGGGGTTCAAAATGAGTCTAAGAGGACCTCCAAACAAAGGATATTAAGGGTGAGAAGTAAGTTAAATAATAGGACTTGAAGTATCTAATCGAACCCGCAAAGAAAAGTCGAAAAACAAAATTTTCAAAAAAATTAAGGTTGAGGCGCGCTAGAGGGCGTGCCAGGCTGCTCTGGGCCAAAATTTTTATCCCAGAGGCAGCAAGCTGGCTCGCCCAAGGGCGTGCCAGGATGGTTTTTCCCACTTTTCAAAAGTTGGAAATTTGTTAAGTCCCAAGGGTGCCCGGGGACGTACCGGGCTGATTTTTGCCACATTTCTTCTACAACCACGAGAATATACATGAAATGAGTAAAGTATTATATTATTATAATAAAATTACTCGAGGACGAATTTAGCATCAAAATGACGGTTTTACCCTTATGGTCAAAATAGGCCATACATAGCTAGAATCACTTGTTTTGGGGATTGAGGCTACGAATAGGAATCATGTGAGTGGGAATATTATTGTAACACATATGAAATGATTTAAATATGAGAAATTATTGATTTTATTGGGTTGAGTGAATTGGGCTCAATAAAAGGCCCAAAAATAGAAACAAGACATGGGCCAAAATGGGTCAAATGACCTATTCTTCACCCTTTGACCCCTTATACATGGAATTTAATGCCAAGGAGACTTGAGGGACTATAAATAAGTGGAAAAATCTGATTTTTATTCAAAGGATTACACTACACATTTCTAGAAATTTCCCAAAATTTCTCTCAACTCTCAAGAACCCTAAGCCAACTTCTTGGAGCAAAATCATCAATTTTTAAGCTTGGGTAAGTAATTATTCTTATGAAATTATATATTATATGCATGTGAGAGTATGTAAATCATGTTGTATAAAGTGGGGACTTGTCCCAACTTTTAGTTGGTTTTGGGTAAATGTCTATGTTAGAGGCTTTTGTAGACGTGCGTGGGTGTATGAAAGTAAGGTGGTATATGACGTTCTTGACTTGATGGCCTCAACGGCCAAGTTTCACATATGTATATATATATGTCCCATGTTCCATATTTTTTGTATTTCGCCTTTAATGTTCTTACGTAATGGTGGTGTTGCCTATGACATGCATATGAATGAATAGGAGTAAAGCTTGGTTCTCTCGGGCCATGTCGGCTACGGGTGCCAATCCGTCCCGATGGGATTCGGGGCGTGACAAAAGTGGTATCAGAGCAGGTCATTCTAAGGGTGTCTACAAAGCCGTGTTTGAGTAGTCTTACTTATCAATGTGTTGTGCACCACATTTATAAGTAGGAAGCTACGGGACATTTAGGATGTTGTTTATTTTCTTCATTTCTAGATCGTGCATTAGAGCCAAAGTTATAAGTGGGATTGTTTCTAACCATCCACATTGTTGTTCTTGTATATTATAGAAAAAAAATGTCGATAACAAGAAGAGGTCGAGGTAAAAGTAAGAGGATAGATAGAAATGCTGGAGAGGGAACCAGTATACCACCACCTGATCAAGTTAATCAAGGCGATACTGAGAATGAATTTGTGTCGCGGTCTTCCTCCACTCCATCTGTTCCAAAAGAGTCGAGTAGGAGAAGAGCACCTGCAGAACCACCAATAAATACTATGGACCAGGACTTAAAGGATGCAGTGCAAATGTTGACCAGCATAGTTGCTGCACAGGTTCAGGGACAAGGTGGTCCAATAACAGGCGATGATAGTGCAGCGAGAGCAGCTAGTCGCAGAACACAGGACTTCTTGAAATTAGATCCTCCCACATTCACTGGATTAGACCCGAATGAAGATCCCCAAGATTATATAGATCAAATCCAGAGGGCTTTAGAGGTTATGCATGTGTCCGGTGTGGAAACGGTTGAGCTCGCGGCCTATAGATTGAAGGGCGAGGACATATTATGGTATGAGGACTGGAAGAAAGCTCGTGGTATTGGTGAAAACCCCCCTACATGGGAAGAATTTAAAGCGGCATTCCTGGATCACTATCTTCCCTATGAGATCCGTGAGGCTCGTACGGATCAGTTCTTAAATCTTCGTCAAGGGAATCTGACCGTCAGGGAATACAGTCTGCAATTTAATTTCTTGGCTCGTTATGCTCCAAACGTAGTGGCCACAATGACAGATAGAGTACATCGGTATGTGGACAGGTTGGAGCCGTATTTGGTACGAGACTGTACTATTGCTTCCCTAAATTGGGACATGGATATAGCTAGAATACAGCCCTTTCCGCAGAAAATGGAAGATCAGAGGCAACGGAGAAGAACACAAGGGTTTGAAGAAGGACCGTCCAAGAGAGCTAGATCTATGGGACAGTCCATGGCATCCCAAGCAGAGTTCAGGCCTCGGAGTTTTAATAGACCACCTAGGCCTTCATTTTCTTATTCCACGGCAGGAACTTTCTCTCACTTTCGAGGGTCCAGGGGTTTTAATCAAGTCGGGCAAAGCAGTGGGAGTCGTGGTTCACAGACAGCGGGATCTTTTCGCCCGTTGTGTCAGTATTGTAGACGATTTCATTCAGGTGAATGTCGGTGGGGGATGAATGTATGTTATTGGTGTGGTATGGCATGGAACATGATGAGAGACTGCCCGCGAAGAGGTTTGGGTGGTGTGGCACGACCTACGGGATCGACTGTTGCGTCATCATCATCGATTCCTTCTCTAGGCCGAGGTGTGCATTCTATTGGTCATGGTAGAGGTACTAGAGGAGCAGCCAGTACGAGTGGGGTCTAGAATTGCACTTATGCTTTAGTGGACCGACAGAATTCAGAGGCTTCCCCTGATTTCGTCACGGGTAAATTATCCATATTTTCATAAAACGTATATGCACTGATTCACCCAGGTTCCACATTGTCCTATGTTACTCCATTGATTGCTGCAAAATTTGCAAAGGCACCAAAATTATTAAATAAATCAATTGAAGTGTCTACACCGGTTGGTGAATATATTATTGCAAAAAGAATATACCGTAACTGTGTGTGGTCATGATACATTGGCCGATCTCATTGAACTAGACATGGTGGATTTTGATGTGATAATGGAAATGGATTGGTTGGCTTCTTGTTATGCTACGGTAGATTGCCGGGCCAAGAAGATGCATTTTTGTTTTCCACAGGAAAATGTTCTTGAGTGGCAGGGTAATGTGGGGGCACCACGAGGAAGATTTATTTCCTATTTGAAAGCTAGAAAAATGATTGCCAAGGGGTACATATGTCATTTAGTGCGAGTGAAAGATAATGATGTGGAACTAATAACTACGCAGTCGGTTCCAGTGGTCAATGAATTTTTGGATGTATTTTCAGAAGATCTTCCAGGCTTACCCCCAGAACGGAAAGTAGAATTTGGCATTGATGTGATTCCAGGCACTCAGCCTATCTCTATTCCTCCATATAGAATGGCTCCAGCAGAATTGAGTAAATTAAAGGAGCAATTGAAAGATTTGCTGGACAA
This sequence comes from Capsicum rhomboideum, assembly GCA_031232105.1. Taxonomy (NCBI): domain Eukaryota; kingdom Viridiplantae; phylum Streptophyta; class Magnoliopsida; order Solanales; family Solanaceae; genus Capsicum; species Capsicum rhomboideum. The sequence continues at coordinate 160,502,735 of CP124714.1, forward strand.
AGGCTTTATCAGGCCGAGTATGTCTCCGTGGGGTGCACCGGTCTTATTTGTATGAAAGAAAGATGGCACGTTAAGAATGTGCATCGACTATCGGCAACTGAATAAGGTAATGATCAAGAACAAATATCCCCTCCCTCGAATTGATGATTTGTTTGATCAGTTACAGGGTGCCAAGTGTTTTTCAAAGATTGACTTGAGGTTGGGTTACCATCAAGTCAGATTTAAAGAAAAAGACGTACCCAAGATAGCTTTCCGAACACGGTATGACCATTATGAATTTTTAGTTATGTCATTTGGACTAACAAATGCACCAGCTGTGTTCATGGATTTGATGAATAGGGTGTTTAAGCCATTCCTGAACGTGTTCGTCATGGTATTTTGTAGATGACATCCTGGTTTATTCAAGATCACCAAAGGACCATGCTAATCATTTACGGAAAGTGTTGCAGATTCTCCGTGAACGTCAATTATATGTCAAGTTCTCCAAGTGTGAGTTTTGGTTAAAATCAGTTGCAATTCTTGGGTCATATTGTGTCATATGAAGGGATACAAGTTGATACACAAAATATTGAAGCAGTGAAAAGTTGGCCAAGACCTACAACACCCACAGAAATTTGTAGTTTTTCTTGGGCTGGCAGGTTATTACCGACGATTTATGGAAGGTTTTTATTCTATTACTGCACCGTTAACAAAGCTTACACATAAGGCAGTTAAATTTTAGTGGAATGATGCTTGTGAGAAAAGCTTCCAAGAGTTGAAAGATAAATTAACCTCCACACCAGTTTTAGTACTTCCCCAAGGCCTAGAAGGTTATGCAGTATATTGTGATGCTTTCGGGGTTGGCCTCAGATGTGTATTGATGCAACACGGTAATGTCATAGCATATGCCTCACGATAGTTGCGGTAACATGAGAAAAATTATCCCACGCATGATCTTGAATTAGCAACAGTGATTTTTTCTTTAAAGATGTGACGTCATTATTTATATGGGGTTCATGTTGAGATCTATACTGATCACAAGAGTTTGCAATATATATTTAAGCAGAAGGAACTCAATTTGAGGCAACGAAGGTGGTTAGAGCTCTTAAAGGACTATGATATTGATATTCTTTATCATCCAGGCAAGGCAAATGTAGTAGCTGATGCATTGAGCCGTAAGGCAGTAGAAAGCACTAGTGGTCAGTTGACTGAAAAGCAAGAGATAATCAAAGATCTACATCAACTAGCCAGCTTGGGAGTTCGACTTACTAAATCTCCAGATGAAGGGGTTATTGTGCAAAATGCAGCAGAATCCTCCTTAATAGCTGAAGTGAAGGAAAAATAGTTTGCGGATTCTATTTTATTGCAGCTAAAGGAAAATGTACAACAGAATCTGACAAAGGCATTTGACCTTACACAAGAAGGGGTACTTCAATGTCAAGGAAGATTATGTGTACCGGATGTAGATAAACTGAGAAAATGAATTATGACAGAGGCGCATCATTCATGCTATTCTATTCATCCGGGTGCTACTAAAATGTATCATGATTTAAAAGAAGTGTATTGGTGGGGAAATATGAAGAAGAATATTGCAGAATCCGTCGCTCAATGCACGAACTGTCAACAAATGAAAGTAGAACATCAGAAACCAGGAGGTTACATGCAATGTATCAATCTTCCAGTCTGAAAATGGGATATGATTAATATGGACTTCATTACAGGTTTGCCTCGTACATTGCAAAAATTTGATTCTATGTGGGTTATAGTGGACAGGCTTACCAAATCAGCGCATTTTCTACCAGTCAAGACAACCTATACAACTGAGGATTATGCAAGATTGTATGTTAAATAAATAGTGCGGTTACATGGTATTCCACTTTCCATTATATCAGACAGAGGAGCACAGTTTACTGTTCATTTTTGGAAATCTTTTCAGCAAAGTTTGGGTACACAGGTGAACTTGAGTACGGCTTTCCATCCTCAAACTGATGAACAAGCAGAACGTACTATTCAGACACTTGAAGATATGCTACGAGCATGCACGTTAGATTTTCAAGGCAGTTGGGATGACCATTTGCCTCTCATCGAATTTGCTTACGACAATAGCTATCATTCAAGTATTAAAATGGCACCGTATGAAGCTTTGTACGGGAGGAAATGTAGATCACCAATTGGATGGTTTGAAGTGGGTGAAACTGCTTTACTTGGGCCAGATATTGTTCACCAGGCTATGGAGAAAGTTAAAGTGATCCAACAGCGGTTACAAACGGACCAAAGTCACCACAAGTCATATGCTGATGTCAGAAGAAGAGGGCTTGAATTCGCCATAGGTGATTGGGTATTTCTAAAGGTGTCACCAATGAAAGGGGTGATGCGGTTCGAAAAGAAAGGGAAATTGAGTCCACGTTACGTAGGCCCATATGAAATCATTAGAATATTTGGACAAGTTGCGTATGTTGGCACTACCTCAAGAACTTTCCTCAATCCACCTAGTGTTTTATGTGTCGATGCTTCAAAAGTGCATAGGGGATCCATCTCGTGTTATTTCCGTTGAAGATGTTCAAATTACGGAGGATCTTACTTATGGAGAGGTACCCATTGCTATTCTAGATAGACTAGTAAAAAGATTGAGGAATAAAGATATAGCTTTCGTGAAAGTCTTTTGGAAAAATCAACAAGTAGAGGAGATCACGTGGGAAGCGGAAGAAATGATGAAATCCAAGTATCCCTATCTATTTCAAATGGATGAAAAAGTATAAAGTGCGGGAGTGGAGTCATAACAAGTAAGTATTTATGAGCATTAAGTGTCTATGTATGTATATACTAATGTAGAGATGTATTTGTCGTAATTGAAGCAATATTGTTAACATTCGCGGACGAATGTTCCTAAGGGGGGAAGAATGTAACATCCCGTACCTTCCTAACCCTACTTGACAACATTGAATAATGTTTCCTTAGGTGTCGAGAGCTATAAGTATGTATTTGGTAATGTTAATGATGAGAAAATTGAAATTGGGCCTCGTACATGTGGTTAGCCTTTCATAGGAGGTGTTTTGTGATTTTCGTGAAGCATTTGTGGGGTTCAAAATGAGGCTAAGAGGAACTCCAAACAAAGGATATTAAGGGTGAGAAGTAAGTTAAAGAATAGGAATTTTCTCACATCCTAAACCGACCCCGGAAGCATCACAATATACTGCGTAACCTTCTGTGCCCTCGGGAAGTACTAAAACTGGTGTAGAAGTTAATTTATCTTTCAGCTCTTGGAAACTTTTCTCACATGCATCGTTCCATTGAAACTTAGTTTCCTTGTGTGTTAACTTCGTTAATGGTGCAACAATAGAAGAAAAACCTTCAACAAAGCGCCTATAATAAACTTCTAAGCCAAGAAAACTACGAATATCTGTAGGCGTTGTAGGTCTTGGCCAATTTTTCACTGCTTCAATCTTTTGTGTATCCACCTTTATTCCTTCATCTGACACGATGTGGCCCAAGAATGCTACGGATTTTAACCAAAATTCACACTTAGAGAACTTTGCATATAGTTTACGATCCCGAAGGATCTGCAACACTTGTCGTAAATGATTGGCATGGTTCTCTTGTGATCTCGAATATACCAAGATGTCATCTATAAATACCGTCACGAACACATCTAAAAATGGCTTAAACACCCTATTCATCAAATCCATGAACACAGCTGGTGCATTTGTTAGTCCGAATGACATAACTAAAAATTCATAGTGGCTATACCATGTTCGAAAATCTGTCTTGGGTACATCATTTTCTCTAACCTTGACTTAATGGTATCCCGATCTCAAGTCAATCTTTGAAAAACACTTGGTGCCATGTAACTGATCAAACAAAACGTCAATTCGAGGGAGGGGATATTTGTTTTTGATCGTTACCTTATTCAATTGCCGTTAGTCAATGCACATTCTCAATGTTCCATCTTTCTTTCTTACAAATAATACCGGTGCACCCCACGGGGACATACTAGGCCGTATAAACCTCTTGTCTAGCAAATATTGTAATTGTTCCTTCAATTCTCGCAATTCTACTGGAGCCATTCTATACGGAGGAATAGAGATGGGTTGAGTGCCTGGCACTACATAAATACTAAACTCTACTTCCCATTCTGGGGGTAGGCCTGGAATATCGTCAGGAAATACATCAAGGAATTCATTAACCACCGGAACTGATTGAGGAGGTGGTGGTTTCGCATCAATATCATGCACTCTCACTAAGTGGCATATATACCCCTTGGATATCATTTTCCTAGCCTTAAGATAGGAAATAAATTTGCCTCTCGGTGCTCCCACATTACCCTTCCATTCAAGAACATCCGCTTGTGTAAAATGGAATTGTACCCTCTTGGCTTGACAATCTACCTTGGCATAACAAAAAGCTAGCCAATCCATTCCCATTATAATATCAAAATCTATCATGTCTAGCTCAACAAGATCAACCAACGTATCATGACCACCAACAGTGACTATACAATCATGATAAACTCTCTTTGCTATAATAGATTCACCAACCGGTGTGGCGACTTCAATTGATTTAACTAGTAATTTCGGCGTTCTTTTGAGTTTTTCAGCAATCAAAGGAGTCACATATGATAATGTAGAACCCGGATCAATCAAAGAATATACATTATGTGAGAATATGGACAATATACCTGTAACTACATCAAGAGAGGCCTCTGAATTTTGACGGTCCACTAGAGCATAAATGCAATTTTGAGTTCCGCTAGAACTAGCTGCTCCTCTAGTACCTCTACAACGTCCAACCAGTTGCACTCCTCTACCTAGGGAAGGCACCTATGATGATGATGCCACAGTGGACCCCGCAGGTCGTGCCATGCTCTTTGAGCCCCTTTGTGGGCATTCCCTCATCATGTGCCCCGTCATGCCACACCAATAACAAACATTCATCCCCAACCGGCATTCACCTGAATGATATCTTCTGCAATGCTGACATAGTGGGTGAAAAGATCCTGCTGTTTGTGAACCACGACTCCCACTACTTTTCCCGGCTTGATTACCTCTAAACCCTCAAAATTGAGATGAAGTTCCTTCCGTGGAATAAGAACATGATGGCCTAGGCGGTCTATTAAAAATTTGAGGCCTGAACTCTCCTTGGGACGCCATGGATTGTCCCGTAGATCTAGCCCTCTTCGACGGCCCTTCTTTAAATCCTTGTGTTCTTCTTCGCTGCCTCTGATCTTCCATTTTCTGTGCAAAGGCCTGTATTCTAGCTATGTCCATATCCTTGTTCAATGCAGCAATAGTACAATCTCGGACCAAGTATGGCTCCAATTTGTCCACGTACCGATGAACACTATCGGTCATAGTAGCTACCACATTTGGAGCATACCGGGCCAAAGAGTTAAATAGAAGGCTATACTCTCGAACGCTCATGTTACCCTACCGCAGATTCAAGAACTGGTCCGCACGAGCCTCTCGGACCTCATAGGGGAGGTAGTGATCAAGAAATGCCATTTTAAATTCGTCCCAACTAGCTGGGAGTGCATCAATGCCCCTCGACCGTTTCCAATCTTCATACCATAATATAGCTTTGCCCTTCAGTCTATAGGCCGCAAGCTCCACCGTTTCTACTCTCGATATATGTATAACCTCCAGATCCCTTTGGATTTGATCTATAAAATCTTGCGGGTCTTATTGTAGATCTGATCCAGTGAATGTGGGAGGATCTAACTTCAGAAAATCCTGCGTCCGTCGACTAGCTGCTCTAGCTGCACTATCATCACTTCTCGTTGGACCACCTTGTCCCTAAACTTGTGCAACAACTATTCGGGTCAACATCTGCACCGTATTCTTTAAGTCCTGATCAGTAGTATTTACTGGTGGTTTCGCAAGTACTTCTCTTCCTTTTGGCTCATCTAGAACTGGAAGAGTAGATGAAGCCTGCGATGTAAAATCCTGTTCGGTGCCATCTTGATTAACTGGTTCAGCCAAGGCTCTACTAGTGCCTTCTCCAGCAATTCTGTCTAGCCTCTTACTTTTACCTCGACCTCTTCTTGTCATCGACATTTTGCTATAATGTACAAGAACAACAATTTTCATAGTTAGAAATAAGTCCACCTATAACTTTGGCTCTGATGCACGATCTAGAAATGAAGAAATGAAACAACTCCTAAATGTCCCGTAGCCTCCTACTTATAAATGTGGTGCACAATACAACAATAAGTAAGACTCTACTCAGACACGGCTTTGTAGACACCCTAGGACGACCCGCTCTGATACCACTTTTGTTACGCCCCAAATTCCATTGAGGCGGACTGGTACCCGAAGCCGTTAAGGCCCGAGAGAACCAATCTTTACGTTTACATACTCGTCGTCAATGGGCTAGCACTCAGTTACTTATGGTCACAACCTATCAATAAGAACATTTATATAAACATGAGACATGGCCGTTAAGGCCATATGGTCAAAAAGATACAACGTTCCTTTCTTTAACTGCACAACGTCTACAAAGCCTCTAACAGATACAAACCAAACCTATAGTCGGGACAAGTCCCCGTTTTATACAACTGGGATACACTACCAAAATCAACATGTACATTCAACTCGAAAAGCCCCGAACCTACTGGAGCTCACCAATATTCCGTAGATAATCAATAGCCTACTGAGGAGGTCTACTAGTACCTGTGCCTACAGCAAGTAAGGTAAGTCCCCAAAGGGACGTCAGTACGAAGAATGTACTGAGTATGTAAGGCTATAAGTAACTGTATGAGATATAAGAACTTTATTGGAATCAAGTACAAGTGAATAAACAATATAAATAAACTACCATATGGTATAAGTGTGGAATCATGTACATTGTTTTCTTTACTTTATTGTACTTTGCTTTACTTTGCCGTACGTTTTCAATCATCAATCATATAATGCCCGGGCCCAACTGATCAGTGGGAAAAATAACATCATCATGCAGGTGTTCCTTTCACCCCATGGATACATCCCATGATATTGGGAATAGACATCATGCAGGTATTCATTGCACCCCATGGATACATCATGCAGGTGTTCCTTCCACCCCATGGATACATCCCGTAATTCGGGGAATAGTCATCATGCAGGTGTTCATTGCACCTCATGGATATAACTAATTATGCATTACTTCATTCTTTAACGATAACAGTGATATATTGTATGTTGTATCATTTTTGGGACTTTAGAACAAGACTTTATTGGACTTTGAAACAATGTTCAATGAATGAGAGATAAGTAAATAACAAGTACTACTAACTCTGAAATAAGGTACTCTAAACCATTTAGATACTGTACAACTCTTTGGGGTAGGCCAAGTGATAGGATGATGTGAATAATAGATGCTGCAGAAGAATGCGGAAAAAGTAACCTTACATACCTTATACTTCCAATATGAATACACAGCCCTATACATGAACACAATAGTCTGGATCCTTCCTTATGTTTCACTCTACAACACAAGTACAGAACAGAGCTCACGTTAACAATTAACTACCTTATAAGTGTATAAAACGACAATGAGTTACATGTTTGCCTTAACATGTCATTTCCCCCTTTTTAACACCATCCACGGCATGGTCATATCAATAATACCCCAACATGCCATACATTGACCACAACATCATATACCAATAGCATTTCACAACATATTCCTCCTTTACACTTTCTCATGAACACCGTATCATAATTAATCTATCGAGTTGCCTTAATACACCTCATAGCACCATATCGGCCACAATCCCACAATTTACACTTATAGAAAAATAACAAGTTTAGACACATAATCACACCATACATGTTGATATTTCATCCATACCATGCACTTTCATCAAACCCTCAAGTCACCTTTCAAGTTTAATTCACAAAGATGGCACATCTTTTAGCAAAAAGCAAAAATGCCTTATTCAACCTTGCCAACATAACCATCATCATCTACACCATCTCTCATGTATATAATATATTAAATCACAAGAATAAATAATTACCCAAGCTTGCAAGGTGATGATCTTGTCCAAAGTGTACAAAGAAAATTGGTTGCCTTAGGGTTTGGAAATTAGAGAAATGTGTGTGGAAATATCTAGAAAGGCATGAGAGTTTGTAATGAATTAAAAATCTGATTTGTGACTTTATATAGGCCCTCAAGTCATCCTTATCCACTTCTTTACATTTAATGTCATGTTTACTTGGTCAATATTGGAAGAATGGGTCATTTCCATTTGGGCCATGCACTTTGGCTTCATTTTGGGCCCATTTACACATATTAACTTAGCCCACCAAATTTCGTGTATAATCCATCGTATATCTCATGGTTAAATAATTCTATAATGTCACGACAATATTCACTTACGAGATTCATATTCGTAGCCTCAATCTCAAAACTAGAAATTCTAGTCGCTCATGGCTTTATTGAACACTTTTGATAAATACTTGTGTTTTATGATTTGATCATGTAGGAGTGTATTGAGGTATTTGAAGCCTTAAAAAGTATAAAAGAACACCAAGGAACCAAAAGAAACCAAGGAAGAATCAACGTTGCAAAACGAGCACGGAAGGGCCAAACTTGTTGTGCCTTGCGCCACTTGCTGCAAAGCAAGCAGTGGAGCAAGAATGGTATGCCCTCTGAATCAGAAGGCTTGCACCACAACCCCTGAAATAGGGAGTGGCGCAAGTTTTGCTGCTTCTCTGAAATTTTTTTCCCTTTTTGCACACTAGCATACCATCCGATATCCCATCAAAACAATAGAAGATACGTACTTATTGCTCTCAACACTAAGGTGAACATGACTCCAAGTTATCAAATAAGGTCGGAAAGGTACGGGGTGTTACATTTTATTAAGGCATTCACATTTTGGTACCATCAAACCAAGACTTGCAAGTCATCCATATTATGCTAAATCATTGTTGTAAAACATTATAGACTCTAAATTCCATCTTTAAATTCATAACATAGTCATAATAGGATTTTCACATATTCATTACACCTTTCACCATCTCATAACATACATTGCTTAAAAGACGGAATAAACATCATAATTTCCATTGAAAAACAAGCTTTTGAAAAGGGTTGAAAATCATAGTTTTCACAGTTCATAGCATTTAGCGTTTTAAATCCATATAAAGAAATTTATCCTTTTTCAAATGATATGTTCAAGCCTCAAAACCCTCTACTAATGATTAGAAAACAATTCATAACAAGAGGGAAGTCAATATTAAACTTTTCACAAATGAAATCCTCAACCTAGTTTCAAACCATTGATATAATATACATAAGTACAAAATGAATTAACACTTTGCAATTATAGTTGAAATAGGGAGTGTTCAACATGCCTTTTTGTTGGTAAGGAATTGAAAAAGCTTGAATCCTTAGCTTGAAACTTGAACCCTAGCTTCCTTTTGCTTCTAAGTGTCTTGGGGAAAATAAAATGTGATTTTGAATGAGGAATGTCGTATTTGGGGGCTTGGGAATGTATTAAAGTCATGGGAGAACGGTTTCCATAGAAAAAGGACCAAAGTACCCTTAAAATATCAGATTAAAATGAAGTTCAGCTAGGAAAAATAGGGGGTGCAACGCACACCCCAAGGCGTGGCCTCTCCTGTGTAGCGCGAGGCCCATCGCGGCTCAAGCCCCGTGGGGCGTGAGCCTCACCACAGGGTCGAGGCAGTGACCCCTCGCGGCGGCTTTTGCGGGGTAAGGCCAATGCACGGCCTTCCCCGTGCGACTCATGGTTCATTCCTTGGCCCCAACCTTCCCCAAAGTTTTCGAACTCATTCCAAAACGTTTTCTACTCATCCTAGGGGTCATATAGGTTCATTTTTAGGCTCTAACAAAGTGTGCAAATGTACGGGGTGTTAGACTTACTTTTTCTTGCTAATAAGCGTAATCCTGAAGAAGCGACACTAAATAATTGATATTTCATACTGTCGTAATCTTTATTCAATTTCTTTGTCCATACATTTGTTATTCTTGCTTATAATTATTAGTCTTGGACTACAAATGCATATTTGGTTTTTCTTCTCCATTTGCTTCTTTCTTCATTAAAGTCCATGGTGTTTTTGCGCTTAAAGTCCTAACGAACCTCAGAGGTTTTTTTTGTGTGTGTTTTTCGCCTTTCATAACATGTAAAGAGTTACGAGTATCATTTGATTTTTCCTTTTGATCTAATTGATGTTTTCTTGTTTTTTAAACTCAGAGAAACTAATGTAGTTTACTTCATGCAAATTCTTGAGGCTATTCTTGGTAAACTAATCCCCAAACAGCTTTTGGTTTCTCTTGTAACTGCATTAAGATATGAGGGAGAAGAGGTGAACATGGAATTGGCAAGTGATGAAGCAAAGATACTACGTGAGAAGATCTCTGATAAGGCTTATAATGATGAGGAGCTCATCAGAATTCTTTCAATTCGGAGTAAATCACAGCTCAATGCAACATTTAATCTGTACAATGATAAATTTGGCAATGCCATCAACAAGGTAGAATTCAAAACACCAGTAAAAAACTCATTGTGAAATCTGCTTATTCAAGTCTTTGTAAGTTTTTGGGAAAAGGGTCAAAAATACCTTTTTACTTTGATAAATTGGCTAAATTTGCCCCTCGTTATACTATTGGGCTAAATATACCCCTGTTGTTATACTATAGGGTCAAATATACCCCTGCCATTAGCAAAGTTATCAAAAATACCCCTCTTTTTAACATTTCTCTATCATGGCAAGGTGTGAGCCACGTGGCGTGACATTTGGGTGAGATGGATGCCACGTGGCATGCCACCTCAGCATCAAATTTTTTTCCTTCTTCATTTTAATTTTTTTGCTTCAAATTTTAGTACTTAATTATTTATTTTATCAATTTTTAAAAATAAATAAAATATGTGAGTATTTAACACACAAAAAAGACTAATTACTGATCACTAATCACTATCACTAGTCGTAAAACATCAATGGCGGTGTCAACTTTTCCTTGCACTTCGCTAACCTTAAACCCCCATTTTTTCGGCACCTCTTCGCTGGACTTTTCAAAATCCACCATCTTCTCCAGAAACTCAGTTCCCAAACTCGCTGCTTTTGCTCTTTATAGCTCGACATGTGGCATATCTTTTCCTTTTTCCGCCTTTGGTGGTGGTTCTCTTCCTTTTGGTGAGGAAAGTTCGACGCTTATTAATAATGACGGTTATTTTATTTTAAATAAATAAAATATGTGAGTATTTAATTTATCAATTTTTGTAAATAATTAATAAAAATTGAAGCAAAGAGTTTAAAAGGAAAAAGGAAAAAAAAATATATGCTGAGGTGGCATCCGCCTGACCCAACTGTCATACCACGTGGCTCTCACCTTGCCATGATGGAGAAATGTTAAAAAGAGGGGTATTTTTGATAACTTTGCTAATGACAGGGGTATATTTGGCCCTATAGTATAACACCAGGGGTATATTTGGCCCAATAGTATAACGAGGGACAAATTTAGCCAATTTATCAAAATAAAGGGGTATTTTTGACCCTTTTCCCTAAGTTTTTTTTCTGGAGGGGAGTCTTGGATCAATGGTAAACTTGTCTCCGTGTGACCTATAGGTCATGGTTTCAAGCCATGGGATCAGCCACTGATGCTTGCGTCGGGCTAGACTGCTTACATGACACCTCCTTGGGTTCCGGGTCTCTGGACCCTACATAAACGAGAGATTACTTCCTGCACGGGCTGCTCCCTTTCTTAAGTCTTGTAAATTTTACATCCATTGTCCAAAAGGGTCTTTTTGCAATTCCTTGTTTGAAGTTCTATACAAGATTCATGTCTGCATTGAGGACGAACCCCTCTGCAGTTACCCCTTTTTGAATAATTGGATATCAATGTTATGAAGTGGAGCCTTTGAGTAACTGATAAAGTTGTTGCCATGTGACCAAGAGGTCACAGGTTCGAGCTATATAAACAGCCTCTTGTAGAAATGCAGGGTAAGGCTGTGTACCCTAGACCCTAGTGGTTCGGCCCTTCCCCCAACCTTGCACATAGCGCGAGCTTAGTGCATCGGGCTGCCCTTTTTTGAATATCAGTGTTGTGAACTTCTTTTGATCAGTCATTGGGCATATGCAGGATTTGAGAGCCAATCCTAAGGATCAATACTTGACCTTACTCAGATCAACAATAAAGTGCTTGACAGAACCCGAGAAGTACTTCGAGAAAGTTCTTCGATTGTCTATGAAGGGGTTTGGCACAGACGAGCAGTCGCTTACTAGAGTTGTTGCCACTCGAGCTGAAGTCGATATGGAGCTCATTAAAGAAAAGTACTACAAGAGGAACAGTGTGACTCTGGAAAGTGCAATTTCTGATGACACTTCAGGAGATTATGAAAAAATGCTTTTGGCCTTGATTGGGCATGGAAATCTTTGAATGACAACAACAACAACAACATACCCAATGTAATCCCACAAGTGGGGTCTGAGAATCTTTGAACGACACGAGTATGTTGTAGGATATGAGAAGTGTTTCACTTGACTTCTGAGTTACTTCAAGGATGTGCGGCGCTGTGTCCCATAGAATTAGTTTCTTGGTTTACATAGACCAACTGGTTTTTTCACCTTTCCGTGAATCTCTTTTGTGACTAAAAACAATAACAACAATGCTTCAATTCCAAGCATCTGACAATTCTCGAGATCAAGCGACCTTCTCTCATTTTATACTCTGTCTGCTACTTGCACCTTCCGAATGTATTCATTTTAATTGTCTTATTTTCTGGGACTAACGTTACGAGTTATTTTAGTTCTGAATATTTGCAAGTCAACACAGTAACTCAAACTGGTTGTTGCTCACTTGCCTTACTAATATGAAAATAACATAATTTGAGATATTTTTTGATAGAATTTCTCTCAAAGTCGCACCTCTTTCCTTAAATAAATTTCCAGACCAGTCTTGAAAATAGTAGCAAAAACATGTTTATCCCAGTAGGAAGGATCACACAATTTCCTACCAGGATATGAGAGCCATAGATCAACTGATAAGCCCCTACAGTGCCAAATCTATGGTATAGATGCACATAGAAAAGGTGCTATAACACCCAAAGACGGATCCAGGATTTGAAGACGATGGGGGGCCACCAGAGGCGGATGCATGTTAGTCAAAGCGGTGTCATGCGACACCAACACTGCTTCATCGGAAAATGTTGTTAAGCACACATAAAACCCAATACACCGGATAAATATTATAAACTAAACGAGAAAAATTAACACAGATCACTCCGTGTTTTAATAGTCCTGAATCTCACTTTACACATTGAGGATCCAAGTTCGAACTCGCTACCTATGCATTTTGTTGGAAAAATGACAAGAAAAGTGCAGTTACGAAGATTCGAACACAAGTCATCAGGCTTGTGCAAAGGGACAAAGACGTGCATTGGCTCGTGTTTCAGAGTGCCTAACAAAATATATGATCCTTCTTCAGGTATACATACGTATATATACATAATTTTCTAAAGTTAAAGGGTGCACGTAAGCACGCCACCCTTTCACGTGGATCCCCGTCTGATAACACCAGTCAAACAAATATAATGAGCATTATCCAGAAAAGTACTACAGTAGGATGATAATCCTGTATTTTTTAAAATCAAATTATGGTGTTAATATTGATTACTATATGACATGATTGACACTTCCAAATTTACAATCCTCATCCCTAAACCACAATTTGAGTAGGAGAAGGCCTCACTATTCAGAAGCAGCCGAAGTGTTTGCATTTACAGGTTAATATACGTAGCACGCAGAGTTTGATGTGATTTACTTAAATTAATCTGATGCTGCTCTCTCCACCTGGTGGTTTGCGTACGCCACCATAGCAAACTCTGGATTCAGCTTTACCATTGGAGAATATACCGCTACCACTCATTTCTCTCATCTTAGACTTGCTCAGTGACTTCTCCGAAGATCCAGGAGGAGTGACAGTGTCTCCCTTGAAAATGCCATTGCCAGTCAACTCAGCAACCTTCTGGTTATGTATTTTCTTTACTGGATTCACAACAGGCTCACCGCCAAAAAAGATACTGCTTTGACCACCAGCAGGCTGCAAAATGCACAAGAGACATGAGATCCATAGCTAGCTAAAATGCCAAAACAAGGAAAATTAGAGTCGTCAATGCCAACTTTGGACGTTAAATCGACAACACAAGACATCATTTGAGATACTAAAAGTTAAATTTGAAACATAAACAAGTCTCAATAGGCAACTTACCTTAGAAACCTTGACAGATGTGCGCACAGTTCGTGGAGCAGGTTCACCCATGTTTTTGTTTTCTTGGGGCTCCAATGACCGTGTAACATTCACTGATCTTGGAGGAACTTCTACAGGAGGTCCAAAGATATTACTTCCACTAAGTTCCTTGCTCTTGGCATCCGACAACTGCTTCTTCACCTTGCTACCTATCTTGTTTTCTTGATTACCACTCATCTCGTGCTGCTTTTCCACTTCTGTTAGAGTGATAGGTGTCTTCTCGGAGATCTTTTCTTCACTACTAAATGAAAGCTCATCTATCTTGCTTTCTTCATTTCCATTCAGCTCATCCTGCTTTTCCACTTCTGTTAAAGTGATAGGCTTCTTCTGGGAGATCTTTTCTTCAGTACTAAATGAAATCTGGCTTTTCCCTTTTGCACCTTGCTACAATGGCATTGTAAAATTTAATCAAATTGATATTCACTGATTTCCCAACTATGTAGCCTGCTCGTAGTGCTAGTCTGGTGCGGTAATACCACAACATACCGGTGTAATTCCACAAATGGGGTCTGGGGAGCATGGTGTGTATGCAGCCTTACCCCTACCTTGCGAAGATAGAGACACTGTTCCGATAGACCCTCGGCTCAAGTAACAAAAATCAAGTAAAGGGCAGCCCGGTGCACTAAGCTACCGCTATGTGCGGTGTCCGGGGAAGGGCCCCACCACAAGGGTGTATTGTACGCAGCCTTACCTTGCATTTATGCCAGAGGCTGTTTCCAAGGCTTGAACCCGTGACCTCCTGGTCACATGGCAGCAACTTGACCAGTTACTCTAAGGCTCCCCTTCACTCCAAGGCTCCCCTTCAAGTAACAAAAATCAAGTATGTAAAGAAAATACAGTAACTAAGAAGTCATGCCGGAAACAATTAAGAAAAGAACAAGTAGCAACAACAAATAATACAATAACTGAAGCAATGAAAACAACAGGCAATAATAAAATCAAAGAATACCTATAAGAGAACTCGACAACGCTCAACTACCTACCTAACCTAGTAAGTGCGGTAATAGATTTTCTAAATAAGAGGAAACTAGTACCTGAACGATCCTCACAGATGTTCTGATGTTAGCATTACCACTAACAGTTCCAGATTCTGATGCAACACCCTCACCACCAGCAGAAAATATATTGCTGCCACTCATCTCCTTCAGTTTATACCCTGAAGAAGGTTTCCTGAAGATAGCAAGTTTCAACAGGGATAAGTTCTAGGAATACGAGTACATAAATTCAAAGCCATCGTCAGTTACTTGGTTTCTCATATCTTTCCAAACAATAGGAACATCTTTTTCTACAAATACGAGTTACAGCAGGGGAACATAATTTAACGACCCTCCAGGATTTTGATTGCACTAGTAACAAGTCGTGTGAGAAAACAATAACCACAAAATTAGTCTCAACTGTGAAAGTGCTTAGACTAGGCTTTCATTTAACTTGGATGTAGGTTATCATTATAATGATGTTACGACTATAGTTAAGATAGTCATCAACCTACCGCAATCCTCCTCCTTCATCACTATATCCACAAGTTTTTCCTTAAATTCTAAAAGACAAACCTGTACAATAAAGAGCTAATTAACTTGATATGATCCTTATGGCTGCAATTACTAACACCAAACAAACACAAAATAGCATCCTAATTACATCAATTACAACTCTATGGATTTACTTCTATTTCCCAGCATGATCAACAATGCTCCTAATGCAAAGGCATCCTAAGATATAAAATGGTTGATCAGTTGAGAAATTGAGTGTTACAAAACTATCAACACGCAGCAGCATTAAATCTACATTTCAAAAAATAAATTATGTCAGATTATAACAAATAGCCTCTTGCAGAAATGTAAGGTAAGGTTGCGTAGAATAGACTGTGGTCCAGTCCTTTCCTGGACCCGTGCATAATGGGAGCTTTTGTGCATTAGGTTACCATTTTTATAACAAATACTTCTCTATGAAAGAGGAGAAATATAAGATTTCTCGCAAAATTCTGGAGTGTGGAATGAATAATGTAGCATTGTAATAGAACATATTAGGTTAACATGCAATCCAAGAAGAAAAGATTCATACAAGAATCAAATAATAATGAATTTATTAATAAATAAATCTATATTAAGCTTCAATTCCAAATTAGTTAGCATATGCTATATAAATTTATAACACCCCTTTCCATTCTTTCATTTTCAGGCTCATTTCGTTCAAATACCAAATATTAAATGGAAAAGGGTAAAAAATGCCTTTAGACTACAAAAGAAAAAAGGGGCAGCCCGGTGGACTAACCTCCCGCTATGCACAGAGTCCGGGAAAGGGCGCGACCACAAGGATCTATTGTACGTAGCCTCACCTTATATTTTTGCAAGGTACTGTTTGGACAAAAATGTCTTACTTAATAGTTTGGGCAAAAAATACCCATTCCGTTAATAGTTTGTCCCAAAAATTGAGCATTTTTGAACGGAAAAGAATTAAAAATGCCCTTAAACGGTGTGAATTGAACAATAATGTCCTTCGTTAATAGTTTGATCAAAAAATACCCCCTATAATTAATAGTTTGGCCCAAAAATTGACCATTTTGAGCCAAACTAATTTTTGAGCCAAAATAGCAATAGCGGAAGCATTTTTGGGTTAAACTATTAACGGAGGGCATATTTATTCAATTTCACATGTTTAAGGACATTTTTGACCCTTCTCCGAAAATTAAACAAAATGAAACAATTCAAAAACCTTCTTTTTTTTTTCTTCTTCTTCTTTTCGCTCACCTTTTAGTTTTATACAAGCTTTCAGCTTCCTCATCCGTTATCTCCCCTCCAAACAACACCTTACCAATTCCATGAGAATTCTGCAATGGAAAAAAAATGAGAAAGACAAAATTAACCCTCAACAACTGGCTGGCGAAACAACTAGATAAATAGGGTGTGTTCGGCATGAAGGAAAACATTTTTCAAAAAATGTTTTTCTATTTTCTCATGTTCATTTGGTTAATATTTTTGAAAATGAGTAAACCATACATGACGAGAACGAGCGGACGACGATGACGACCGCGGAACATCCGATGACCATGTCAGCAGATTCGCCGTGCATGTTCTCGAATTCCGTGCCGGTGTAGATTTCTCCATTGTTGTTTTTTACGTCACCGAATTAGATAACAAACTCACCCGGTGAGTTTTTTACGTTTGGAATTTATGAATAAATAGTTTTGAGATTTTTTTTTTTCCGATAAATTGTGTTTGCAGAAGTTGTTGCATTGAAATGCTTATTTGTTTGGTAACGTACTGAATTTTTTGTTTCTTAATTTTGTGGGGTTCTTTTGCATGGATGTAGAATTTTGACACGTGGATTGTAAACCCCATATATTGTGGGACTTCATATCATTAAAAGGGCAAAAAAATGTAGTAATTTTTTCTATAATCGTGGTGTCCAATCAACTTCGTACACCTCGATAAATTTACTCGATAAATCTGCGGGACAGATGGAAAGAATCATCTAATTTTTTTTGTCTCAGATTTTCGACCCACTTCATTGATCATTAGGCCACACCCTTATATGTAAAAATAAAATAATGCAAAATTTGATCATAAAACTAATCGGAATTGCTCAACTTTATCTTTTATTATTTTTTTTAAATCTAAGCATGTTTTATCGTTAGTGGATTATCTCAATCCTCATATTAGGTTTGTTATTAACAGAATTTTAAGATCTATTAGGTGGACTCTGCGTATTTATATTCTTTGAGAAGAAAGACCTAAATTTACTTCTCTATTATTAAAAAATTACGATTTATGACCTTGCACGTAATGATTTTTTTTTTATATATATATATATTTTTATGAATGTTTTTGCAGAAGTTGTTGCATTGAAATGCTTATTTGTTTGGTAACGTAAGTGTGTTTTGTTTCTTAATTTTGTGGGGTTCTTTTGCATGGATATAGAATTGTGACATGTGGATTGTGAACCCATGTAAAGTGGAGTTTCTAAAAGTGAATTTTTTGTGACACGTGGAACATAAACTATTCCAAATTGGTCAAGTTTATTTGGTAATTTTTTTACCATCCAAGTATAATCTTATCCTTAGCAAATTATCTCACATCAAGTTTGTTATTAACAGAATTTTAAGATCGTATCCAAATTCTTCGAGAAGGAAGATCAGAATTTGCTCCTCTATTGGTAATAATTATTTTATTTTTCTCAATGACACTTTTTTATTTTTAATATGTCCCAAAATAAGGTTACTTTTTCTATAATTAGAAATAACTTAATTTTAAAATTCTCCTTTATTTTTAATGAAATGATTTATAAACATATAAATTTCTAAGATTTGTTTTAGACAACAAATTTCAAGTTAAGTCAAACAGTGTCACATAAATTAAGACGGAAGAGATATGATTTAAGACCTCATTAATGTGATCAAAACCAATGGCGGAGCCAGAATATTCACTAAGGAGTGTCAGAATATAAAGAAGTAAATTCACGAAGACGCCAAGGGGTGTCAATATGTAATATATATATATATATATACATAAAAATTATATTTTTATCTAGCTGCAGAGTGTAATTCTCCGACGAAGGGGTGTCGATCGACACCCCTTCGTCACATGTGGCTCCGTCACTGATCAAAACACCTTTGAACTTGACATAAATTATTACTTTTATCTTTGAACAATGCCTAGTATTAAAAACACCCCTAATCGTGGATAAGTGAATATAAAAAAGCTCCTTACTACCCTCGGTTGGGAGCTCTATTATTGGTCAAAGACAGAAATTAAACTTTTTCGTGACAATGGAGGTAAAATTAAACTAGAAGTCTAATAAGAATAAAAATACTCAATTTTGAATAAATACAAAAAAAAATAAAAAAATCTTCTTTCCTTCTAATAATGAAAAGTATCTTTCACATTATAAATGAACTTAGTATTTTTTTTTTTTCCCTCTCATCTTTAACCTCTAATTATATGTTTGGAATAAGTATATATCTACTTGCTTGCTCAGCACCAACAGGATCCGTGGCGCAATGGTAGCGCGTCTGACTCCAGATCAGAAGGTTGCGTGTTCGATTCACGTCGGGTTCAAATCCCCCGATTCTATATCGGATCCTTTCTTTTTGTTCAATTAACAGTCTGTTTTGCCTTCTCTCTGTGGGCAATTGTTGTCACTCTTTTTGTTGTTGGAATATCTTCAGTTAATTGGTCTTTAGTAATCTGAATACAAGATTCAGAACTATAAAAATGATCTTAATTAATTAGAGGGTGTGGAGGACACTTATTACGGTAGAAGGTTAGTAGATAGTGAAGTGTTGTCTTGCTTTTCGCTGGGTATGTTGTTGTATTTTCTTTGCTTCGGTTATTATATTGTGTGTTGCTATTATTTTTTTTCTTCATTATGCTCAATATAATTGCTTCACTACCGTATTATTTTTTTTTCATACTTGATATAATAATGTTTATTTGAGCCGAGGGTCTATCGAAAACAACCTCTTTACATTTACAATAGACATTAGTTGATCTTTAGAAATCTGAATACAAGATTCAGAACAAGAAAAATGATCTTAATTCTAGGGTGTGGAGGACAAGTATTAGGGTATAAGGTTAGTAGGTAGTGAAATGTTGTCTTGCTTTTGGCTAGGCATGTTGTTGTATTTCTTTTGGTTCGGTTACTGTATTGTGTTTTGCTATTGTTCTTTTTTCTATTATGCTTAGTATGGCTGCTTCCCTATCGTATTTTCCTTGTTATATTTGATTTTATTATGTTTTATTTAAGCCGAGGGTCTATCGAGAACAACCTCTTTACCTTCTTCACAGTGTAGACATAAGCCTGCTTATACTCCATCTTCCCAGACCTCAATATAAAAGTGCTAACAATGACATTAATTAGCACCTACATTTCCTTTGCTTCGGTTTACTGTATTGTGTGTTGCTTATTGTTTTTTTTCTTCATTTGCTCAGAAATATTGCTTCACTGCCGTATTTTTTTTCATACTTAATTTTATAATGTTTTATTTGAGCCGAGGGTTTATCGAAAACAACCTCTTTACCTTTACGGTGTAAACATAAGGATGCATATACTCCACCCTCTCCAAACCTCAATATAAAAGTGTTATTATCTCTAGATATTGTTAAAAGTTGCTTTAAGGAATGCAAGTGACTTGTTTTTTTATCCAGCTTTTTTTTATATGACTCCTAGTCAAATTGGAATTCCTATTTTTTGGTAGGAAACTGATAGTTGTTTTATGTTTTTTGGTTGTAATAGCACTATTTAAGTTAGGAGTTGATAATCAAAAGGTACGCTATTTTTCCAGAAAAGAAAACCTCTCTGCGTCTTCTTTTCTTTTAACTCCATCTCTGTTTCAGCTGCTAGTTTTTGAATTTCCTTACTGAGTTATTTTCTTTTAACGGTATTAAAACCAACAATTGGTATCGAAACTTTAATCTTTAGGGACCTGTGAGTGTTTGCATCAATCATATTAAGTGGACACCATGAACGGAGAAATACGTTTTGCCTCAATGGCACCACCAACTAAAGTTATCAAATCTGGGCAGTTAGAATGCAGACATATTGTAACACCCCGTAAGTTTCTGAGTCTAGTTAATTCCCGTAACAGTTATGGAAATAGTGAAACATGGGATCTTTGATGATTTATGTATTTAAAATTTGTGGGCTTAAGTTTTGGACCAAAATGAAGCCCAATAGTAATGAAGACATGGCCCAAAAGGGGTATTTGACCCATTTTTTTGACCCATTCTTGTGAGACAAGTTGTTATATTATTATTGGACCAAGTGGGTGGTTCAAGAAGGACCATTAGGGGACTATATAAGAGGAATAAATCAGATTTTATTGAAAAAAATTCTCATGCCAATGTTGGAAATTTCTACAACATTTTTCTCTCAACTCAAACCCTAATCCTTCATTCCTTTGGTCAAGATCACCTTGGAGCAAGACTTGGTAAGTGTATATTATCATGGTTTAATATATTTTATTCATGGAAGATGGTTATAAGAAAGTGATAATGATGTGACTGAATGATCAAGTAGGTATATCCATATTGATTATTCTCTTATGTTTAATTTCTTGGAAGTACTTATGTATTATTAGAGTTTCACATGGCCTTACATACTCAGTACTTTCTTCGTACTGACCCCTTTTGGGGGATTTACCTTACATGCTGCAGGCATAGATCTCCGCAGTAGGCGACGAGATATCCGCAGATTGTTGGTGAGCTCCAGTTGCTTCGGGGATTCCCAAGTCACATGGGTTCACTAGATTTTGGTATTTTGTAAACATTGTATAGACATGGTCATGTATCTATTAGAGGCTTTGTAGACATATGTGGGAAGATGAAAGTAAAAGGTGTACATTCATTTTGACGTAATGGCCCCAACGGCCAAATTTCATATATTGCACATATTGCCATGACTTCCTCCATTGATATTTAATTACATGAAATAACTTGATATGCATACGCGTACATACATATGAGAGTAAATGAGCAAAGATTGGTTCTCTCGGGCCATATTGGCTTCGGGTGCCAATCACGCCTCGTTGGAATTCGGGGCGTGACAAAAGTGGTATCAGAGCAGTTCGTTCTCAGGGGTGTCTACAAAGCCGTGTCTGAGTAGAGTCTTGCTTATGGATGTGTTGCGCGCCAAATTTATAAGTAGGAGGCTACGGGACATTTAGGGGTTGTTTCATTTCTTCATTCTAGATCGTGCAATGGAGCCATTGTCATAGGTGAAATTACATCTGACCATTGTAACTGGTTTCTTTGATATAGTACAATGCCGATTACAAGACAAGGTATGGGCAAAGATAAGCAGGTAGATATGCATGCGGGAGAAGGAATTAGTAAATCCCCACCTAACCCAGCTAGTCAATATGGGGTTGAAAATGAATCTACATCACGGGTACCTTCTCCTCCCCCTTTTCCAGAGAGACCACAAAGGAGGGAAATATCCCCAGAATCGCCTGTTAATGTTACTAGGCAGGAGTTAAAGGATTTGAAAAATGCGGTGCAAATGTTGACTCAAATAGTTGTTGCCCAAAGTCAAGGACGAGTTGGTCCAGTGACAAGTGATGATGGTGCGGCTAGGGTAGCTAGTCGGCGGACACAGGATTTTCTGAAATTGGATCCTCCTACATTTACCGGATCCGATCTTAATGAAGATCCGCAAGACTTTATAGATCAAATTCAAAGAGCTCTAGATGTTATGCATGTGACGGGTGTAGAAACAGTGGAGCTTGTAGCATATAGACTGAAAGGAGAGGCTATATTATGGTACGAAGATTGAAACGATCCAGAGGTATCGGTACAAATCCAGCTAGTTGGGAGGAATTCAGGGTGGCTTTCCTTGATCATTATCTTCCATATGAGGTCCGCGAGGCTCGAGCAGATCAGTTTTTAAATCTTCGTCAAGGAAATATGAGCGTCAGGGAGTACAGTCTTCGATTTAATTCATTGGCTAGATACGCTCCTCATATGGTAGCAACTATGGCCGATAGAGTTCATCGGTATGTAGACAGATTGGAACCCTACTTGGTAAGAGACTGTACTATTGCTACATTAAATAAAGACATGGATATAACCAGAATACAAGCCTTCGCGCAAAAGATGGAGGATCAAAGGCAAAGGGGAAGAATACAAGAATCTGAGGCAGGGCCATTAAAGCGGGCTAGACCTATGGGACAGTTCATGGCATCCCAAGGAGGATTTAGGCCTCGGGTTTTCCCAATACCACCTAGACCATCATTGTCTTACCCTACAGCGGGTACTCCACCTCCATTTCAAGGGTCTAGAGGCACTCTGATGGGGCAGATTAGTGGAATATGGGGTTCGCAGACAGCAGGATCTTTTCGTCAGCAGTGCCAACGCTGCGGAAAGTTTCATTCAGGGGAATGCCGATTTGAGACGGACGTTTGATTTTGGTGTAAAAAGCCAGGACACGTGAAGAGAGAATGCCCACAGAGGGCCACGGGTAGTATGACACGACCTACGGGGTCAGAAGAATTCAGAGGCCCTCCTTGATATGGTGACAGGTATGTTATCTATATGTTTACCTAATGAATATGCATCAATTGATACGGGTTCTACCCTATCAGATGTTACTCTAATTACTGCGGGAAAATTTGAAGGAACATTAGAGTTAATAGCTAAGTCAGTTGGGATGTCCACACCAGTCGGTGAATTTATTATAGCTAAAAGAGTATGTCGCAATTGTATAGTAACTGTAGTGATCACGTTACATTGACGAATATTATTGAGATGAAAATGATAGCTTTTAATGTTACCATGGGTATGTCTTGGTTGGATTTTTGTTAGGCCGTAATAGATTGCCGAGCGAAGAAATTTTATTTTTATTTTCCATAAAGAATTTTCCATTCATATGTCACTTGGTCATAGTGAAGGACACTAATATGTATACCAATGTGAAAGATACTAGTCTACCCCCATAGAATGTCCCAGTATAAATTGTATCGACAAGGGATGACACGTTGAGTATGTACACTAATGATAGGCAATGGATTGAAGTGTCAGGAAGATTTTATGTATTGGATATATATATACGAGCTAAAGAAATGC
Source organism: Capsicum rhomboideum (assembly GCA_031232105.1). Lineage (NCBI taxonomy): Eukaryota > Viridiplantae > Streptophyta > Magnoliopsida > Solanales > Solanaceae > Capsicum > Capsicum rhomboideum. The sequence goes on from CP124714.1 coordinate 160,526,521, forward strand.
ATTATGGTAATGCATATCATTTATGGTATTCTATTTATGCACCATGATTTGGAAGCGACTTATTGACAAGATTGCATGAAAAGAATATTGTGAAATTTATACTTCAGTGCTTGAAGTGACAACAAGTAAAGGAGGAGTTGGGGATTCAAGTGAATGTAAGCATGGCTTTTCGTCTTCATACTGAGGAACAAGCAAACAGAAGTGGAGCAAGACTAAGTAAGTATCTATATGAGTATATGTAGAGTGATGCTCATATAAAGATGTATGTGTGGTACATGAGACGTTGTTGCTAACATTCGAGGACGAATGTTCCTAAGGGGGAAAGAATGTAACACCCCGTAAGTTTCTGAGTCTAGTTAATTCCCGTAACATTTATGGAAATAGTGAAACATGGGATCTTTGATGATTTATGTATTTAAAATTTGTGGGCTTAAGTTTTGGACCAAAATGAAGCCCAATAGTAATGAAGACATGGCCCAAAAGGGATATTTGACCCATTTTTTTGACCCATTCTTGTGAGACAAGTTGTTATATTATTATTGGACCAAGTAGGTGGTTCAAGAAGGACCAGTAGGGGACTATATAAGGGGAATAAATCAGATTTTATTGAAAAAAATTCTCATGCCAATGTTGGAAATTTCTACAACATTTTTCTCTCAACTCAAACCCTAATCCTTCATTCCTTTGGTCAAGATCACCTTGGAGCAAGATTTGGTAAGTGTATATTATCATGGTTTAATATATTTTATTCATGGAAGATGGTTATAAGAAAGTGATAATGATGTGACTGAATGATCAAGTAGGTATATCCATATTGATTATTCTCTTATGTTTAATTTCTTGGAAGTACTTATGTATTATTAGAGTTTCACATGGCCTTAAATACTCAGTACTTTCTTCGTACTGACCCCTTTTGGGGGATTTACCTTACATGCTGCAGGCATAGATCTCCGCAGTAGGCGACGAGATATCCGCAGATTGTTGGTGAGCTCCAGTTGCTTCGGGGATTCCCAAGTCACATGGGTTCACTAGGTTTTGGTATTTTGTAAACATTGTATAGACATGGTCATGTATCTATTAGAGGCTTTGTAGACATATGTGGGAAGATAAAAGTAAAAGGTGTACATTCATTTTAACGTAATGGCCCTAACGGCCAAATTTCATATATTGCACATATTGCCATGACTTCCTCCATTGATATTTAATTACATGAAATAACTTGATATGCATACGCGAACATACATATGAGAGTACATGAGCAAAGATTGGTTCTCTCCGGTCATATCGGCTTCGGGTGCCAATCACGCCTCGTTGGAATTCGGGGCGTGACACATATCTGGAAGCTTTGGATCTCTGGGAGGCTATAAAAGATGAATACGAGATAGCTCCCTTGCCAAACAATCCCATGGTGGCGCAGATTAAAACTCACCAGGAGAGGAAAACCAAGAAATCAAAGGCAAAGGCATGCTGATTTACTGCAGTTTCATCCAATGTCTTCACTAGTATCATATCTCTGAACTCAGCGAAAGAGGTATGAAATCATCTCAGGACTAAAAATGAAGGATATGAAAGGATTCGAGGGATGCAAATGTTGAATCTGGTATGTGAGTTTGAGCTACAAAGGATGAAAGAAAGTGAAACCATAAAGGAGTTCTCTGACCGACTTCTTAATATAGCAAATCTCATCAGATTGTTGGGTTCCACTTTTAACGATTCAAGGATCGTTGAGAAAAACCTAGTGACGGTACCTGAAAGATTTGAGGCTACCATTACAAACTTAGAAAATAATAAGGACTTGTCCAAAATTACACTAGCAGAGCTCTTAAGCGATTTTCAAGCACAAGAGCAACGACGTGTTATGAGGCAAGAAGGGGCCGTTGAAGGTGGCTTACCAGCCAAGCATCACAATGATGGGTGATATAAAAAGAAAAAGAATAAGAAGTACCAACTAACAGACGGAGAAGGTGCAGAACGCAATAACTAAAACAAAACAGGTAACTTCAAAGGTAACTACCCTCTTTGTAAGCATTGCGGCAAGCTCGGACATGCGCCTTTCAAGTGTTGGAAAAGGTCTGATGCTAAGTGCACTAAGTGCAATCAGCTTGGGCATGAAGCGATCATCTGTAAGAAGAAAACTCAACAGCATGATGCATATGCTCGAGTTGTTAATGAACAGGAAGAGGATCAACTCTTTGCCGCATTGTGTTTTACAAGCAGTCTCTCAAGCGAGTCTTGGCTAATCGATATCGGATGGACAAATGATATGACTTGCGATAAAGAACTTTTTAAATATCTGAGACCTACTAAAATTACAAAAGTTAGAATAGGCCATGGCAGCCATATTCCAGCAAAAGGAATGGGAACCATTACAATTGAAACACAATCAGGTACTAGAACAATTTTTGATGTTCTTTATGTACCCGATTTGGATCAGAACTTGTTAAGTGTTGGTCAATTATTTGAAAAAGGTTTCAAGTTGTATTTAGAAGATAAATATTTCTTGATCAAGGAAGCTTCTGGACAAGACCTGTTTAAAGTCAAAATGAGAGGCAAAAGTTTCTCATTAAATCCATTGGAGGAAGAGCAGATGGTGTATTCAGCAAAAGAAAACATTGTTGAGTTATGGCATAGGAGACTCAGGCACTATCATTATCAAGGGCTTGTCAAAATGCAAAAATTGAATATGGTAGAGAACCTATCGGATTTGGAAGTTAATGCTACTGAATGTTATGCCTGTTAATTTGGTAAACAACACAGAAAGCCTTTTCCAAAATCAACCAAGAGAGCCTCACAAAAGCTGCAACTAATTCACATTGATGTCGCAGGACCTTAAAGAACTCCATCACTACAAGGTAGCATCTATTGTGTTCTTTTAGTTGATGATTTCATAAGAATGTGCTAGATTTTTTTCTTGAAATTCAAGTCAGAAGTTGCTGGTGTATTTTGGAAATTCAAGAAATTGGTGAAAAATCAATATGGTTGTAAGATTCAAGCTTTGAGTTTGATAATGGAAAGGAATATACCTCAGTAGAATTTAATTCATTTTGTAAGGTAGCCGGTATTGTTAATCAACTTACAACACCATACACACCAGAACAAAATGGTGTTAGTGAAAGAAGAAATAGATGGCTAATGGAGATGGTCAGGTGTATGTTACATGAGAAGGAGTTGCCTAAAACATTTTGGGTAGAGGCAGCAAATACTGCAGTTTTTGTGCAAAATCGACTTCCAATGAAGTCTTTGGAAGATAAAACACCATTTGAAGCTTGGTACGTGTTTAAACCTTCACTAAGTTTTCTTAAAGTATTTGGTTGTCTGTGTTTTGTTGATGTTCCTCAGTTTAAATACGACAAACTTGACAGAAAGGCAATTACAACCATCTTTGTAGGTTACAATGGAGTTTCTAAAGCTTACAAAATCTATCATCCTCAAACTGGAAAAATGGCAATTACAAGAGATGTTCATTTTAGTGAGAATGAACAGTGGGACTGAAATTCTCAGAAATTTAGAAAACACTCACTAGAAGCAAACATCAGCCCTCCTAAAGAGAAAAGATCTGAACAATGGTAGCAAGAACAAGAAGATGATTATCCAGTCAAAGGGAGAAGATTGTTGTCAGCTATCTATCAGAGATGTAATGTAGCCATCTATGAGCCTGCTGGACCTGTAGAAGCTTTTCAAGACCCAAAGTGGAAGAAAACAATGGAGAAGGAGATCTCCATGATAGAGGAAAATAAAACATGGGTGTTAGTCGACAAACCTGAAGATAGAAAAGTCATTGGTGTTAAATGGGTCTTCAGAACAAAGTTAAGTGAAGATGATTCCATCAAAAAATACAAGGCTAGGCTTGTAGTTAAAGGATATGCACAAATTCATGGTGTCGATTACTATGACACCTTCTTTTCTGTCATAAGATTATTAGATTGTTGCTCGCAATAGCAGCACAAATGGAATGGAAAGTGTTCCAACTCGATGTCAAATCAACCTTTTTAAATGGCATATTGGAGGAGGAAATATATGTCGAGCAACCATTAGGTTTCGTGAAACACGGTGATGAAGACAAGGTCTATTTGCTAAAAAAAGCTCTTTACGGCCTAAAACAAGCACCAAGAGCTTGGTATAGCATGATAGATGATCATCTGTTGGTTTTCACAAAAAGCTTATCGTAATCCACTCTTTATGTTAAAAATAAAAACGATGATATTCTTATTGTTTCTCTTTATATTGATGATCTTCTGGTAGCAGGAAATAATACAAGGCTGGTTGAGGAGTTTAAAGAAAAAATGCTGCAAGCTTTTGAAATGACAGATCTTGGTCTTATGGCCTATTTTCTTGGAATGGAGATCAAGCAAAGCAAAAGTGAAGTGTTCATCTGCCAAAAGAAATACGCAAAGATGATTCTAAAGAAATTTCAAATAGAGGAATGCAAGCCAATGAGCACGTCGATGAATCAAAAAGAGAAACTCTGTAAAGAAGATGAAGCCGATAATGTTGATGAAGGGTATTATAGAATCTTGATTGGATGCTTAATGTATCTCACTGCGACAAGGTCAGATATCCTATTTGTTGTAAGTCTCTTATCTCATTTTATGCATTGTGCAAGTGAAATACATTTAAGAGCAGCAAAGAGGATATTAAGATATATCAAAGGTATAGTTGGCTATGGTGTGAAGTTTCAAAAGTGTCAAAGCTTCAAGTTGCTTGAGTTCTCGGATAGTGATTAGGCTGGATCCGCTGATGATATGAGAAGTACTCCTGGATATTATTTCAACCTAGGTTCAGGAATCTTTCATGGTTATATAAGAAGCAGAAAATTATTGTACAATCCACTACAGAGGCTGAATTCACAGTAGCAACGACAACAGTAAACCAAGTCCTATGGCTTAGAAAGATCATGTGTGATTTACATATGGAATAGAAGGACAGTGCTGAGATTCTAATCGACAACCAGGAAGCTATTGCAATCTCAAACAATCCGGTGTTTCATAGGAAGACTAAGCATTTAAACATCAAGTTCTATTTCTTGAGAGAAGTGTAGCAAAAGGGAGAAGTGACTCTAATCATAGCAAAAGGGAGAAGTGAATCTAATCTACTGCAAGTCTGAAAACCATCTAGTAGACTTGTTTACTAAGTCACTTCCCATCAACAAGTTTGAGCTTCTAAGGTGGAGAATTGAAGTTTGCATTTCCTAGAGCAAGGAGGAGTGTTAAAAGTTGCTTTAAGGAATGCAAGTAACTTATTTTTTTTCTCCAGCTTTTTTTTTTCATATGACTCCTAGTCAAATTGGGATTCCTATTTTTGGTAGGAAACTGATAGTTGTTTTCTATTTTTTGGTAGCAAATAGCTTTGTTTTTTTTAATGTTAAGTTAGCCTATTTTTGGTTGTAATAGCACTATTTAAGTTAGGAGTTGATAATCAAAAGGAACGCTATTTTTCCAGAAAATAAAACCTCTCTGCGTCTTCTCTTCTTTTAACTCCATCTCTGTTTCAGCTGCTAGTTTTTGAATTTCCTTACTGTTTTATTTTCCTTTAACGGTATTAAAATGAACAGATATAATAGTACTTATATAGAAAGAGAAAAACCAGGGAAAACTTCAAGACAAATGGCTTAGTCACATGCTTATTTATCTTTTATCAGATTTATAACTACTATAGTAATATTTAGCAAATTCACCTGCTTTTTTTTAGTCAGATTTTGTTTGATCTACCAACTCTGAGCATAATATTTTATCAAACATATGTATGTACTTAATAAATTATGTGTTTCAATCAAATGCACTTGTTTAGCCTTCTTCTGTTCTAATGCTTTGAACAACAATGGCACCACATGTTGTGTTCCTTCCATACAGCATGATGAGCCATATAGATGCAATGGTACAAATTGGTCGACTCTTCGCCTTCCACGGCATCAGTGTCACCATCACCTTTCAGTCCTCAGTTGATGAGGTATGTCTGGTGTACGGATGCAATATCTGCGTCCGAACACTTGAGCTTCCCTCAGGTGAATTAGGCTTACCTGAGGGAATTGAAAATATTGCTTCTGCCACTACTGTGGAAGTAGCTAGCAAAGTTCACTATGGCGTAATCAATCTGCTCCAGGAACCTCTGGAGCAGATGATTCGCCAGTTGAATCCTAACTGCATTGTCTCTGACATGCTCTTCACTTGGACCGTTGATCTGGCTGAAGAGTTGCACATCCCGAGGTTCTCATTTCAACCCACCAATTTCTTTGGTCAGTGCATCAGGCATTGTCTGACGGAGTAGACACTTCATAATAAGGTGGATTCAGATTCTGAGAGATTTTCAATCCCCGGGTTGCTTCATGAGATCAAAATAAGACTCTCGGAGATTGAAGATTTTTTGAAAGAGGAGACTTATTATGGGAATATGGTAAAGTCAGTCGTAGGTACTGATATTCGTAGCCATGGAATCATTTATAACACTTGCTCAGAGCTTGAACCTGGCTATGCTGAGTTGTATGGAAATTTTAGAGGGAGAAAGGGTTGGCATGTTGGTCCCCTCTCTCTGTTTATCAACAAATTAGAAGGTGTAAGAAGTTCAAAAGAAATTATCAACTACAATTGCAAAGACGCCAATGATTGTTTGAATTGGCTTGAAGATCAAGAACCTAACTCTGTACTCTTTGTTTATTTTGGGAGCAGTATAAGATTTTCAAATGATCAACTTAACAAAATCACAATAGCTTTAAAATCAACCACTTGCCCATTTATTTTGGTAGTTAAAGATCAACATGATGATGGCAACAATAAGGAAATGTTGATCTAACGACCTTCCTAGTCGTTTGGTGAATTTTACTTGTCTTTCAAATTTTAGCTCTCCCCTTAGTTTCTATACGTGACTTATGACTTATGAGGATGGGTTGTACAGATCTCGAGGTGTTCGAAAGTGATTTAAGTAATTAATTGGGTTCTTGAGTTTTAATAAAGTTAAGTTTGACACGGTTAGCTTTTAGTCAAGTAGGCCTCAATTTGGTATGTTAATGTTTTTAATAGTCTCAGAACATACTTTTTAGTTAGTTTGCATAGTTGATTTGTTTCTATGGAGTTCCGAACAAATTATGAGGATCTATTCAAAATTTTGGGTATTTTAGATAATTAATTTAATTAGTGACTTAATAGGTCAAAACCACAATTTATTTACTTATGTGGCCAATACAAGAATAAATTTAAGTGGAAAGGATTTACCCTATATAATAAATAAAAGGATCAGATACTCACAAAGGGAGGCGCACGAAAGTTGCAGTTTTCCATCGCAGTTGGCAGGAGAGGTACCGATAGCTTCAGGTGTGTGAATTAATTCCTAATGCTTTATCTATGTACTGGTACATCTAAATAATGACGTTAGGTCATCAATTGGTTTTACAAGGTAGTCATACGGGAGGAATTTGATAGGATTAGGGGCGAATTGGTAACTAAATCACGTCTTATATGATGGTGCGGGGGTGGAATGATATTAATTGTGGATTGATTATATATAAATGATAACAGGAAAACATGGCAAGTTAGTGCCAGTGATGAAGGGTTAGTGGAGGTTAGGCAAGAAAATCCTTTGTTTTGGGTGATTTTATCCTCTTAGTGCTATTAGGATTAAATGTGACTGGTTAATAATGCTATTATCCTCTTGTATTTCTTTTAGTGAAGTTTGCTTTGATTCTACCCGTTGCCATTGCATCAGTTGCAAGAGCTTTTTCGACAATGAAGTTCATCAAGAATGACTTGCGAAATCGAATAGATGATGAATTCTTAGATGATTGCATAGTGCCTTAAGTAGAAAAAAAGTATTTAAAGATGTCTCTAATGAATCTATTATAAAGACATTTCAAGAGATGAAGCATCGTTTAATGTATTTGTAGTCATTTTCTAGCTTGAAATAGGGAATCGTTTTCTCAAACTAGGTGTTAAATGTATTTTGCTATGTCTCTATTAAGTTACTAGTTGACATATTTGTCTTATTTCATCTTTTTTAATTTATCCTTTATTATTTTGTTAGCTTTTTTCTCTTTTGAGATTTTTTTTTTGGGGATATTGTTGATATGATATGTACAGGAAAAATGATGGCCTTTTGGAATTTCAGCCATTGAATAGAGAAGAGATTTGAGCAGAAGTTGTGATTTCGCTGGATCAACTTCACTTAGTGAGTGTCTCACTTCCTCCACATATTCTTCTTTAGATCTGGATTTATACTAAGGTCAGTACAGTTATTCATGTGCTTTAAGTTTAACTTTTATGCATACACACTAGCCTCCCTAAACTCCAATTATGAGATTACTTTGGGTATGTTGTTGTACAATAATTCATGCCTTGCTTTTCTTTCTTTTTCACCCGTCGCTTCTAAAAGTATGAACACCCTTGAAAAAAAAACCTGGCTCCTCCACCGATCGGAGGGTTCATGACTCATTGTGGTTGGAACTCTGTACTTGAAGGTCTAACTCAAGGTGTACCGTTGATTACATGGCCCTTTTTCTCGGATAAATTTCACAACAATAACCTTTTGGAGCTGTTCGGTCTTGCAATCAAAGTTGGAGCAGATGTGTGGAACTCGGGGTTTATTGTTAGAACATGCACAGCAGAAGCAATTCACATGGATCAATCTAACTTACATAAAATCTAGATAACATAAACTAAACGAAAATCAGAAAGCTACTTACCTGTTGAAGCTTTCACAGACTTCGTTCAACGCCACAGAATCCAGAATTGCAGCCTTCTACTACTTCCTAATTATCTTTTTTAACCAATACTTGTGTGGGCGAGTGATTTGTAATCAGAAAACAAAAGATGATTTTCTATCAAAAATTAGCCCCTATTTATTCCCAAATTTCATTGAAGAAGGGAAGTGAAGAGGCAAACCGTTTTTCAATCTTAATATAGCCTTAATGCCAAAAACGTTTTCATCCTTAATACAACCTTAATGCCAAAATTGATTTTTCATTTTATACTTTATTTATTATAGAAGACTCTTAAATAAAATTACTTCTTCTATAAAAGTTCTTTTCTTTTCCAAATTTGATTAGTTAATCAGGAGTAGCAGGGACCGCAAAGTTATTAACTGAGGCTTCCAATTATGATATTAATTCGCAAATGAATGAATTACCATATCATAATAAATTATAAATTATTCCACTAAAAATCTGTAATTGCACTCTTCGATTTAATTTCGAAATCTACCATTACATCTTATTTAACTCCCCATGTTAGAAACCGACACCAATCAATTTAAATTAAATTTCTAAATAAATTTAATTCATTGATTAATTTAATTCTTTATTTTATATGCTTAACTTATTTCATATGATGGATATTAAATTCACCTGCAGTGTTTTCACATGAAACCTTATAAGCAACCATAAAGGTTGTCTTCTATCTCAAGTCCAAGACATGGTTCTATCAACTAATTATTATTCTATTAGGAATATATTGACTCATAAAAGAGTCTCACCTTTTAATAGATTAAAATAATAAATCAAACTACATAGATCATAATAATTATATCAAGATTAAGAGTATCCATAAAGGGTGTCTTCTATCTCAAGTCCGAGACATGGTTCTATCAACTAATTATTATTTCACTAAGTGATTTGTCATTATCCAATCTATTAGGAATATATTGACTCATAAAAGAGTCTCACCTTTTAATAGATTAAAATAATAAATCAAACTACATAGATCATAATAATTATATCAAGATTAAGAGTATAAGTACATGTAATGGACTAGAGAAGTTGCTTATTAAATATTCAGAACATAAACGAATATCTCTATTTGGTCTGTTCAATACATACGAAATGTACTAGCACAAGAAGTTAGAATATTACAACTCCCATAATTAAGATCAAATTATATTTAATCTTATGCTACAATCATCAAGATGTTTGTCCTACTTCATCTTTGATTGTGAACATTAATTTATAACTTATAAGAACCGACAATTTTAATCTTCTGTGCATGAGTTAAATAACTCCATACACAAAATTGTCTACTAAATAAGTAAAGGACACACATGTTAACACAATGATCTATTCAAAATAAAGACTTTATTAAATAATATAAATAGTCTTTACATGAGATAAAATATTAGACTATAACATAAACCACATGGTTAATAGTATATTCTATCAATCTCCCACTTAGACTTATAACCATACATTCACAACTCTAACACCCATTTCATCCACATGCTTATCAAAAGCATTCTGCGTCAAGCTCTTTGTAAATGGGTCCGCTGGATTGTTCTTCGACTCAATCTTCAATACTTTCGCATCACCTCTTTGAGTTATATTCCAAATCAAGTGATATTTTCTCTCAATATGCTTACTTCTTTTATGACTTTGTGGTTCTTTTGAGTTTGTAACCGCGCCACTATTGTCACAATAAAGTGTGAGTGGTGATTGAACCGAAGGAACCATAACACGCTCTTTCAGAAAGTTTTTGAGCCAAACTGCCTCTTTAGCTGCCTCGGAGGCAGCTACATATTCGGCCTCTATGGTGGAATCAGCAACACATGATTGCTTGATGCCCCTCCAAATTATGGCTTTACCTCCTAAAGTAAAGACATATCCCGAGGTAGATTTTCTAGAATCTCTATCTGACTGGAAGTCTGAATCTGTATACCCAATAGGTACAAGATAGCTAGAGTGAAAAACAAGCATGTAATCCCTAGTCCTTTTTAGGTATTTGATTATATGCTTAACCGCAGTCCAATGTTCTTGACCAGGATTAGACTGAAATCTGCTAACCATGCCTACAACAAAGCAAATATCAGGTCTATTGCATAACATAGCATACATGAGACTCCCTATAGTAGAAGCATAAGGGAATACTTTCATTCTCTCTATCTCATCGGTCGTTTTGGGCGACTGATTCTTTGATAAAGTAATTCCATGCCTAAAAGGAAGGAATCCCTTTTTGGAATTTTGCATGCTAAACCTTTCAAGAATAGTATCAATAAAAACTGCTTGAGATAAGCCTAATATCCTTTGTTTGCAATCTCGCATAAGTTGATCCCAAGGATATGAGCCGTTTCTCTCAAGTCTTTCATATCAAAATGCGAGGACAAACATGTAACACCCCATACTTTATAACCTCACTTGATACCTTGGGATCATATCTACATAGGTGTTGAGATGCCATGCATATGTGTTTTATAGTGTTATTGGTGAAACATTTGATATCGGACGTAACATGTGCGATTAGATCGTCGTAGGAGGTGTGTTGTGATTTCATGGAGCATAAGAGTCAAACACTTCAATACACTCCTACATACTCCTACATGATCAAATCACGAAAGGTGAATAGTGATCCAAAATGTCCAATGAAACCAAGGGCGACTAGAATGCCTATTTTTGCGATCGAAAGGACGAATGAGAATCTTTTAAGGGAATATTGTCGTGACCTTATGGAATTATATAAACATGAGAGATATGGTTAATAATGCATGAAACTTGTTGGGTTAAATGGATATGTCTTCTTGGGCCAAAATAAGGCCCAAAAGTGGAAGAAATCCATGGCCCAAATGGGTCAAAAGACCCATTCTTCCATTTGACCTTCTAGACATATTATTAAATGCCAAGAATTGGATAAGGACAACATGATAGGCCTATATAAAGAGGCAAATCAGATTTTTATTATACAAGACCTCTCATGCCTTTAACACATTTTTCTCAACATTTCTCATTTCCAAACCCTAAAGCAAAATAATTCCTTGGGACTTCTTGGACAAGATCAACATATTCCAAGCCTTGGTAAGTATTTATTTTCATGGATTAATATCTTATATGCATAAAAGAATATGTATATCATGTTGGTTGTGCTTGGAAAAGTTGGTCATGGTACTTGGTGATTTTGTATAAGATTTGTGGTATATGGAATTCAAGTGTGAATTAGGCCTTGTGCCTTTGATGAAAAAGCATGGTATGGACAAAATATGAACATGTATGGTGTTATTTTTGGCATTAAATTTGTTCTTGGCTAAAAGTGGAAATTATGGGATTTTTGGCCGATATGTGTTATGAGTTGAATTAAGGTGCTTTGAAGGATTATTTGTGATGTGTTATGGATAAGAAAGTGTAAAGGAGAAGTATTGTGGTGAAATGTATTGATTTTCATGTATTGGTCAATGTTGGGAATTTTCCGGAATTTTTGGAAGAATGGTATATCAATAGTTTTGTCGAAGGAAAATGACATGTTTAAAGGCAAACATGTAATTCATTGACATTGTATGCATTTGTAAAGTAATTCGTGGTTAACGTGAATTCGTTATGTATGTATGTTGTAGAGTGAAGGAGAGGGATCATTGTATACGCATCGAAGGTTGTCTATTCGTATTGTGCATCCAAGGTATGCAAGGTTACTTTGTCCGTATCTTTCTACGGCCAATAGTGTTCACATTGACATTTCTCTAGTTCTATTCCGAAATATACTAAGGTATTCCATATGAAATTATATATGTTCATTGTCATATATTTCCTACTCATTGATCAATTGTGAATCTCATTTCGCATATTCATGGTTAATGTTCCGAAAGTTCAAATAAGGTTATATTCCAATATTCCAATAGTGCCTATACTTGTGTCTCTTGTTCATGGATTATTGTCCAATGGTTCCAATGGTATCATGGTGCTAGTTATGTTATATTTCTCATTGATATTTATTCATATGTCCTTCACTTATTGGTCAATGATTCAAAGTTTCCAACAATGTTATGTTCCAAAGTTCCAAAGTGATGTTATGATTATCAAAGTATCAATCTCAAAGTAATGAACAAAGTAATGCAAATGTGGTCAATGATCAAGTACGGGTGGCAAGTCTAGGGGCGTAAGCCTAGCTCGACTCGATCCCGAGATATGGATTTATGGGTGGCAAGTCTAGGGGCGTAAGCCTAGCTCGACTTGATCCCAAGGGTGGCAAGTCTAGGGGCATAAGCCTAGCTCGACTCGATCCCTATATGATGATATGAAAGACCCACTGATCAGTCGGGGCCCGGGCACATTGTGATATGTCATGACATGTGAGCATTGAGATAAAGAAAGTAATGAAAATAATGAAAGCAATCCACATGGTTTCCAAAGCGTAACATGGTGACTTATTCACATTGATTATTCATATGTTTTGAGTTCATTGAAATATTCATGTGTTGTACAGTTTCATCTGAGCCTTGCATACTCAGTACTTATTTCGTACTGACCCCTCTCGGGGAATTTACCTTACTTGTTGCAGGCGCAGGTCCCAGTAGGCCTCCTCAGTAGATTGCCAGTGTTAGCGGCTCTTTGGTGAGCTCCAGCTCATTCGGGGCTTCTCCGAGTCAGAGTGTATATATGTTTTGGTATTGTATATATTGTGTAATGCGGGGACTTATCCCGACTTATGGTTCATTTTGGTCAATGCTCTTGTTAGAGGCTTTTGTAGACCGATGTGGGTGTAATAGTGTACAAGACACATGTTGTTTCGACTGGATGGCCTCAACGGCCAAGTTTCATATTATGCAATGGTGGTTATGAATATTATATGCATATGATTGAGCATAGGCAAAGGTTGGTTCTCTCGGGCCTTATCGGCTACGGGTGCCAATCATGTCTCGATGGGATTCGGGGCGTGACAAAACACTCCTTAACAGAACTCAACATGCTCACATTATTTCCTATGAGCAAGATGTCATCTACATACAAAACCAAAAATACTACTTTGTCTCTATCCCACTTTTTGTAGATGCATGCCTCATTTTTACATTGATCATAATCAAAAGTCTTAATCGAACTGTCAAAACAAGTATTCCACGCCCTAGATGCCTGTTTTAATCCACAAATGGATTTCTTAAGTCTACAAAACTTATGTTCATTGCCACTTTCCATGAAACCTTCTTGTTGTGCCATATAAATGCACTCATCAAGACTTTCATTTAGAAAAGCCGTCTTGACATTCATTTGCCAAATCTCATAATCATAGTAAGCAGCAATGGATAAGAGAATCCTAATGGATTTAAGCATAGCTACCGGCGAAAAAATTTCCTCATAATCGATTCCTTCTTTTTGAGTAAATCCTTTCGCAACAAGTCTAGCCTTAAAAGTTTACACTTTTCCATCCATACCTCTCTTTTTCTTATATATCCATCTACAGCCAATTGGTTTGACTCCCGTAGGTGGTTCTACAAGATCCCATACTTGATTGGAGTACATAGACTCCATTTCAGATTTCACAGCAATAATTCACATTTCAGCATCTTTATCATGTAGTGCTTCGATGTAATTAAGGGGTTCTGTATTAGGATCCTCAGGAATTCTACTGTATGATTCTCCTAAGAGTGCAAATCGTAAAGGTTTTCTAATAATTCTCCCACTACGATGACTAGTCACTACAGGATCCTCTACATCTGGAACTAAATTTTGAACACCCTGAACATTGTCCTGCATAATGGAAGGTTGCTCGACATTATCTTGAACGTCTTCCTCTACAATTGCATGTTGCTCGATATCACTTTCACTACTTTGAGGTAGCGTGATGTCAAGTGTTTGCTCTTGTGCAACCTCTTGTCTATTGACATTTCTCCCACTGTGTGTATTCAGTGGTATGTCAATAACGATTTTTGGAATTTATTGTGGTGTCTAATTATTGGTTATTCTATTGCTCAATTCCTGTAAAAACGAGTTTACTTCTAGGAACATGATTCATTAAATAATCCTCTTCCAGAAACTTGGCATTTGTCTAGACAATTATTTTTTATTCCTTAGGACTATAAAATAAACCCCCTTTAGTTCCTTTTGGATAACCAATAAAAATGCACACTTCTGTCCTAGATTCTAATTTATCAGTTTTCCCTTTTAGGACATGTGCTGGACAATCCCAAACCCGAATATGTCGTAGACTAGGCTTGCACCCACTCCACAATTCAGATGGGATTGAAGGTACCGACTTTGAAGGAACTAAGTTCAGAATATAATTTGCAGTTTCTAATGCATACCCCCAAAAAGAAAAAGGCAAATCTGAATAACTTAACATTGATCTAACCATTTCCATAAGAGTTCTATTTCTTCGTTCTGCCACACAATTTTGTTGTGGTGTTCCTGGAGAAGAATATTGAGATGTAATTCCTGATTCTGATAGGTACTTAATGAATTCCATAGAAAGGTATTCACCACCACGATCAGATCATAATGTTTTGATATGTTTATTATGTCGTTTTTCCGTTTCTATCTTAAACTCTTTGAATTTTTCAAATCATTCAGCTTTACGGTACAATAAATAAATATATCCACATTTAGAGTAATCATCTGTGAAAGTCACAAAATACTCAAAACCACCTCTTGCTTGTATATTTATAGGACCATATAAATCAGAATGAATTAATTTTAACTTATTACCGACTCTATTTCCTTTGGAAGGAAAAGGTCTCTTGGTCATTTTTTCTTCTAAATAGGATTCATAAGTTGGAAGTGCCTCCACTTTCAATGAACTCAATGATCCATCAAAAACCAACCTTGAAATCCTATTTGTATTAATATGACCTAGACGTAAGTGTCATAAGTATGTTTCACTCAATTCCGAAATACGTTTCTCTTATGTGATTGATCAATATTATTAAGCTCTGATGTTTGTAGCATATTTTGAGACACATCAAATACAAAAGATCATCTATTCTAGGAGCAGAAATTATAAAACGCTTATTATACTTAATAATTGCACAATTATTAGCAAAAACGACGTTATATCTAGTATCCATTATTCAAAAAACAGAAAACAAATTCCTTCGTATAGGAGGCACATAAAGAACATTATTTAAAACCAAAGTCCTACTTGTCATGGCCTATTTTTATCGAGATTAAACAAAGCACGACTTATGGACTCTAAAAAGATTGATTTTTGTACAGAGTCGCCACCTAATTTTTAAGAAAAATAAGGAAACCTATTTTATTATTGACATGTATGACTTGTGATTTAATCTGCGAAAACCAATTTAGATTCTAGGTAAGGGTTCAAATTATTCCGAAGGTAAGGGGTTAGGCATCCTTCAGAATCCACAAATGTGGTATCCGACTAGACTAAATTTATCAAAGAGGGAGGAGGGAAAAATCATTTGCTTAAAAAAGTATGAATATGTAAAGTATGTACTAAAATAATGTAAAAATATATGTGTAAAAAGATGTATTAAATGTATAAATAAAATCTATTGATGTAAAATGTATGTATAAAAATTATGTAAAAGTATATTGTATAAAATATTTATGAAATATGCATGGGAAGAAAGTGTTCTTTTATGAAAGGAAACCACATTTTGTAATAGATGGAAAGAAAAGTATTTTGTATTATATAAAAGTATTCTCCAATAGTATTTTAATTTAACAAAATTGTTGAAAGAATAAATTGTAAAGATTAAACAAAGATAAAAATTTATTTTAAAGGAGGAGACTACGATATTTTTGTAACAAAAGATATAAATTAAATAATTAAATACTTGCATCAATTTAATCTTTTATGTTAGTATTTACGGCCTAAGTTTTGCCTAAACGTGTGTTAATGCATATGTAAGTAAAGGACATTCCCGCCCGACACCCCAAAATAAAGTTTTCACTATATTTTTATCTTTGTGTACAATTATATGAATAAGAAATAAAATACAAACATAGAATCTGTATTCCTTTTGTTTGAATGTCATTTTGGGGAGTGTATCCAAGAACCTATATAAACACTTGGTAGAAATGTTAGTAATGAACAAATAATTAGCAAAATAAATTGAAAAACATGTGTGCATATATGTATATAAATGTATATATGAAAAATAGAATTTTGTTTTAAAGTGGGCACAAATTAAGCTTTAGATACGTCATGGCTACGAAGTGGTTGTTCGAATTATTGGCCGTCCTAAATCGCCTTGCCAAGTTACTAATCATAAAACCTTTGTGTTGTCGTGATAATATAAAGATTTTGTCATCGCCCAAATTTATTTATTTTTGTTACGTATTTGTATACGTAATGGCCATTTTTTTTATTTGTGGAGGCCTCATAAACCAACGAATTTTTTTTCATTGGCCATGTATTGATACTTGATATAAAATAAGTATACTTGAGAAAACAAAATCCATCTTTTGTTATGGGGAGGCCTCAAAAATCCGACGGAGAGATATTTTCATTGGCCACATAGTGTAGTATTTTCTCATTACTAATTTAATAAAATGTTAAGAAAAAAACATGATCCAAAAAATTCATTATAGACAAACAGAGTATCATGAAAAAATTAGGACAACAAAGTTTTAAAAAAATATAATTAGCACAAAAGTTAGTATCTAGAAGAAATTCATAGAAAAACACATGCTTTAGCTCAAAAGATAATCAAGATTAGCGAGAAAAATTGACTGTTGGAGACCTATAAAAACTTGGACAAAGATTGCAATATAAGCAGCAAAACAATAACAAGCAAGATTCACTAAAACATGTATACATAAAAATGGTCACAGTCATGAAGTGGGGTTTGTTGGAGTCGATAAGTAGTCCACTAGAGAAGAAAGACAAGGAACATGAGAGGAGAGATAATTGTGAGCCTAAGAGTAAAAGAAAGAACTCTAAAAAATTAGCAGTAGTATTTTTCTTCTTTAAGGAAAAATGATGGAGAAAGAGGGAACATTAAGAGAATAAAAAGGGAAGGAGAAATGAGAGAGGGTTATTGTGGTGGTGTTAGTGTTGGTTAGTGTCATGGAGAGAGATGGAGGATATTTTTGTACCATTATTAAAAAAAAAAATAGTGTCATGGAGAGAAGAGAAAAAAAAGAGGAAGAAGGGAGAGCAAAGGGAGATGAGAAGAATGTGTGTGTGTGTGTCTTTTTGAATGAAAAGAAATGAGTTAGTATTTAAAAGAAAGAGGTAAGATTTTATCAAGTTTATTTCTTTTCCAAAATGTCAAAAACAAATCACTTGAATCTTGGAAAAGTGATAGAAAAAGTCAAAAGTTGAAAATAATGGAGAAGAAGGAAAAATTAAAATATAGTGAGTGTGTGTATGTGTGGATGAAGTCTTCAAAAAAGCCTAAAATTAAGGGAGCAAAAATCTACTATTGTGTGTGTGGATAAGAAAAGAAAAGAAAAGAAAAGAAAAAGGGAGATGGTTTGTAGTCAAAATATGGTGGTTGAGAAAATCAAGGGATGTGTCTCTTTCCCTTTTAAAGGAATAAAAATAAAAAATATGATTGGACAAGAAGATATTACACATCGTATAATTTTATTTTTGAATAATATACATAGTGTGAGTTTTGAATATCGGTGAATTCACTTTATTTGCTATGTATGGACTGTGCCTAAAAATATAGCTAATGTATATATAATTTTTAAAAATGTAAGTATAAATTTAAATGTAAAAATAAATGTATTGTGTGGTTAAGAATAAAAATCATACTGCTCGTATTGTGTATGTGCGGATGACTGTTAAGAATTAAAATAACAATAAATTGATAAAAATTCTAATATTTATGAAATTAAGGATAATTATCAATAAATTGTGAAAAGTTAAAATATGACAATAAATTGGTAAAAATCCTTAAATAAGGATAATTATCAATAAATTATAAAATGTGTAAAAATTATATTTTGTGCTCTTTAACGATCAGGAAGCCTAAAAACATTAATTTTAAGCACGGAGATCAAAATTGGGTGTCAACAGCTTGCCCCTTTTCGTATGAAGATAATGTAGAAATCTTCAGACGAAAACGTTGACGTGTAGCCAATTTTGCTCGACAAATATCATATATGACAATTTATTTATTTTTACCTAAATCTAATTTAGAGCTGCCTACATACCTCGAGTTGTACGAGGATCAGGTCGAGTATAGTTCAAAAGATTAGGCAAATGTCCTTTGTCTCATTATTAGGGACGGACGACCCTGAAAAATGATTATTTAGAAAAGGACTGTTTGGGAACGAAAGTGTTCGCATATTCCCGACGTCTTTTCAAAATTACCCAGTATCGAGTTGTGAGATGCTGGGGATGCAAAATTGTGTACTTGATGGGGGGAAAGAATGATTATGGTTGTGATGACCGAACTCTACATAGAGCTTCCTACATATCTCGCGTGTTACGAGAATCATGTCAATGTAGTTCGAAATGAAGAAATAGGGTAAATTTTGAGGCGGTTCTCAAAATTTTGCCCTAGTGTATGATTTGTGGTAACACTGACTTCTCTAAAGGAACTTTAAAAGAAAGTCTTGTTTTTGTGGATTGTATTTTCGATTGAAAAGATGCTTGATTGCTTCGATTGTCTACCGAGACTATGTGATGAATGATGTTTCCGATTGTCTACGGAGACTTGATGATGAGTGATGTCTTCGATTGTCTACGAAGACTATGTGAATGTTGTAAAATCCTCCGATTGTCTGTCGGGGACTTATGATGCATGATATCTCCGATTGTCTACGGAGACTGATGTTGATGTAAAGTCCTCCGATTGTCTTCGGAGATTTAATGCATGATGTCTCCGATTGTCTATGGAGACTTAATTATGATGTAAAATCCTCCGATTATCTTCGGGGATTTAATGCATGACATCTCCAATTGTCTACGAAGGCTGATGTTGATTGTTGTAAAGTCCTTCGATTGTTTACGAGGACTTAATGCATGATATCTCCAATTGTCTACGGAGACTTGATGATGAATGTTGTCTTCTCTATGAAGACTAAGGCCCTCAACTGTCGAGGTGATTAAAATGTAAAGAGCTGTTGATTGGCGGAGCAATTAAAAGGTAATAGTCTCTTGACTGGCCGGGCTATTGAGATGTATAGTGCTCTCGACTGGCCGAGCAATTGAAATGTAATAGCCTCTCGACTGGCGGGGCTATTAAAATTTAAGAGCTCTCGACCAGCGGAGCAATTGAAATATAATAGTCTCTCGACTGGCGGGACTATTAAATGTAAGGGCTCTTGACTAGTAGAGCAATTGAAATATAATAGTCTCTCGACTAGTGGGACTATTGAAATGTAAAAAGCTCTTGACTGGCAGAGCAATTAAAAAGTAATAGCCTCTCGACTGGCGGGGTTATTGAAATGTAAAGGGCTCTCGACTGGCGGGGCAATTGAAATATAATAGTCTCTCGACTGGCGGGACTATTAAAATGTGAGGGCTCTCGACTGGCGAAACAATTGAAATATAATAGTCTCTGGACTGGCGGGACTATTGAAATGTAAAGAGCTCTCAACTGGCGGAGCAATTGAAATATAATAGCCTCTCGACTGGTAGTATTATTAAAATGCAAGGGGCTCTCGATTGGTGGAGCCATTAAAATGTAATAGCCTCTCGACTGGCGGGGCTATTGAAATGTAAAATACTCAAATTAGAAGGAGGACACTTAACAGAGAAGTGAAATGTTTGTAGTTGAAGGTGAGTGATTGAGAAGGAAAGTCAACTGTCAGTATTTAGAGGTGGACACATTGAATGAAAAGTAAAAATGCCCGTATATGAAAGTTGGAATCTTGAAAAAGAAAGAAAATTTATTTGTATTTGGAGGTGGGTGCTTTGAAAAAGAATGAAAATTATTTTTTATTTTCTTTGTAAAAATGTTGACATGTGAAAAAGTCATAATCGTGTCTTGACTTTAGTTGGTACCAAAAATTAGTAGTGTGCATAAGAATTCTCCCATTTTCTTCCCCACTAACCGAGATCGATTTTGAGGTAATTCCTATAGTTTCAAGTGGTACCTTAGACATACCTAAGTATCGACAAGATTTGTTCGTCTTACTTCAAACAAAGATTTTGAAACATACCTATCCTCATGTTTCACGTGCCCTCTCCATAAAGAAAGTCCCATTTTCACACATATTTGAATAGTTTTCTTTTTGAATTTAGGGACGTCTAGAGAAATATACTCACACTCAGAAAGAAATTGAATGCATGCAATTGTGATACCATAGGCTTGGCCTTCATGTAAGTATCCACTAATGTGAGAATACTTGAAATAGAATCATGTAGAACTTGTTATCGGCTTGTAAGGCAGGCTTGGGGACAGGTAGGATGGTATTTGGGATGAAAGTGACTAATTCCTCAATGAGCATTGCACTGTATCTGTGCTTTTGATATTTATTGCGCTTTGACGCTTGATCTTTTTTGTCTTGCTTTGTTGTCCCTTGTCTTGTATTTGCTCCGACTTCTTTTGAAGCTTGTGTTGGAGTCTCTTCCCCCTTATTTTCAATAAATATTTTTTTATTATTTTTCTCTTCTTTTTTTTTTTTTTTGAAGATTCTCCACCTTTGTTGGAGTTTTTTTTTTTTGTGGGGGGGGGGGGAGATTTTTGCTCCTTCTACTTTGAAGTCGTCTTTTTATTTTTGCTCTTCTGGGACCTTTGTGTCTTTCGCCTTTGGCATCTTTGATCTTGTATCTTCGTTCGTAATTTGTACGTATTTAGTGTGCTCAAGGAGGTTGGGCCAAGAGAGGGATAATGTATGTAAGCACTAAAAAGGTATAGGCTAAGATTTGACTGTCCAAAGAAAATTTTTACGCTCAAAAAGGGGAATGATAAGGATTAATGTCATTTGGTGGGCTATGAAAGGCACAATTGAGTCAAAGAGGGCCTACGATCCTTTCCTAAACCAAGTATAACTCAGAATTTCGCCTCAACAAACATTTAGGCCAAGTTCTAGATCAACAATGAAATGTAATGAATTAATCTAAAACTCACCACACAATGCACATGAAATAATGAGGTTGATTCGTTCTTGTCTTGGATGTATGCAAGAGAACTTTTTCAAGTGTCACTTAGGTGTGATTAAGAGGTACCAAATGAATCTATGGTTTACTATGCGATAAAGTTATGCAAACCCAAGCTAAAATTCCAACACTGAAGCTAGACTACTCATTCTCAACTATTCAAACTGATCCAATTGACGAGTAGGCATCCACAACTGAAGTCTACCATAACTCCCAAGCCATCATCCGAAGGCTTCAAAATCTAAAACTGGAGCCAACCAGTCCTTACAGGCCAATTGCCCCTACAATCTCTACTATTTAGAGATCAAGCACATGCCCAACAATCTCTGCGAGGGCTGAGCTAACATATCGCCGAAGAGCATAATCTTAACGGATGAAAACCACCGGCTGAAGATGCAAGCAATCAACTCCACAACTATGGGAGGGCATAATGCAACAAGGCATAACCAAGAACTTGCCAAGTATGCAAGTAGTACTAGTGATAGCCAGAACTCGAGCAAATCGGAAAGTACGACTCAACCGTCATCTGGCCAGTCCAATAGCCCGTCTACAACAACAAATACCCATAGGAGCATATTATCAAACAGAAGCACTCTGCAAAGTCATACAAGGCCGAATAAGTGCCAAAATGAGAATTCTCTGAATTCTCCCAATTATATCAACTTTAACTCATCTGAACCATAGACCATAGCACAGAACAATGGAGTATCCAACTCCATACCAAAATCAAGATCAACACGCTCACCAGGAGATGAATCCACATTTCAGAAAATAAGTCTCAGACCTCTAAATCTCAAAAATGGGTGGTAGAATCAAATCACCAACCCCAACTCAAAATCAACGTCAAGGTCAAGACCATTACTGGGTGACGAACTATCCAAATCCGAAGGACAACTCCCAAATGCATCACCAAAGAAATGGGCTATGGAAGAAGACTATCAATGCTATAGTCATAACAAGTCCATGGAAGGTCAAGCTTACCTTCATTCTCACAATCTGATCAATAGTCAACCTTGCTAACAGAAAGGAAAGGCGAACCAATCGAGGTAGCCAACCATGCCAAAGAAATAAAAACCGCAAGGATGGAAGTATGCTAACTAGATATTGCTAGTCTAGCTGGATATCAAATGAACATCAGTCAATGCCGAACAATAACAGTAGTAATAACTACTATAGTGACCTTAAAATACGGTGCAGGTGGTACAAAAATGAAAATCAATAGGAGTACCACTCTAGGGTCACAACAAAGCCAATATGCCAAAGAAAAATGGGACTTTAACCCAATTGCTATAACCCCAAGGGAAACATGATACTGATCCACTACTATAAAATTCTCTACGGGGGTAGTCATACATGCCTAAACTTACACAAAGGCATACATTAATCACTATGAAAACACCAAGGCATACAACAACCAATATAGAAATACCACGGCATATAATCATCGATGGGTGTGAAAAACCCAACACAACTCAAATAGTAACTAAAGGCATAGAATCAAAGGCGCACTTCACACCGTGGAAATCCAAAATCATAAGTCTAGTGTGCCCAATGGAGTATGAATCTGAGCATGTCTGAACTCGAACTGAGCGTCTGAATGATCAATTGAGGCACTAGGTGCACTACTTTTAACTAAAGGTGCCAACACACTGTAAGACTGATCTGGATGATCTGAATAACTAATTATCCCACGCCAGAGACACTCTCTGGACTAGTGACCGATCTCTCTGTAGTAACAACAAACCCCTAAAGTACTAAACTGGCAGAAACACGAGCTAACCCCAACTGGCTGACCAACTCGCGCCTGGGGCAATCATTATACTAATGACCATACTTACCATAATCGAAACATGCTCCTGGGATACTTTGAGGCATTGAACCTACTGACATGGCCTCATACTGCCATTTCTATATTCCTTAAAACAAGCACTTTTTGCAGCCCTCGCGTGATCAACAACCTCAGAGAAAGAAGACCCAGCTATTATCAAATGATCTGATGCCAAACGGAGTGGTAAAGTCAACCCTCTGATAAATTCCTGCACCATCTCATGCTCTGTGGGAAATAACATAGGAGTATGTCAGGTCCACTCAAGAAACCCAATTTCATACGCAGAAAAAGACAGAGAACCCTGCTGAGCACCAACAAATCCAACTCTGGTCTAAGAACTACTCGATGGAACCAACATTTCCTCTAGATGAGAGGTATCCAGAAATAGACTCGAAACCCCTAACACCGAATCCTAAAAAGCTGAGACAGTCACAAACTCTGTTGAAACCTGGGCTGACCCCAGACCCTCTGGTTGACGCTGAAGATCTTTGATGTTAATTTCTAACTCTCTAGCCTAATGCTGGGCAGAAATCCTGGTAACACGCGCCGAAATACCATCCGCATCTATCGATGACCTCACGCTATCCCTTTGATACAGAATGGAGTCAAAAGAAGTACTTAAAGGTTCATAGAAGTATGAAAACACGACAAGGAGTCAAGAATAGAATTTCCTAAGAATGCCCTGTAGCCTCCCGAAGATAGGCTACAGACGTCTCCCCACCGATCTGCAGGACTCTACTAAACACTTAGCTCTTGTACCAACAACACCGATAAACCTAGTCTCTGATACCAATTTGTCACGACCCAATTTCATAGGTCATGATGGCACCTACTATAACCCACCAGCAGGTTATCACGCCCCGATCTCCAACTAGGCGGGATTGGCACCCGAGGCCGATAAGGTCCGAGAGAACCAATCTTTGCTCAAGTACATTCGCACACGTAACCTCATATGAATCTTATTACTCCTTATGCAACTATGCGGAAGTCATAGATATGAAAACATATGTCAAAGCTATATATGTAAAACTTAGTCGTTTGAGCCATCAAGTCAAAACGACATGTACCTTCACATTTATACACCCACATTTGTCTACAAAAGCCTCTAACAAAATGCATTGACCAAAATGAACTAAAAGTCGAGAAAAATCCCCGCTTTATACAACATGTACAAAATCAAAACACATGTACAATAGTGACTCGGAGAAGCATCGAACTAACTGGAGCTCACCAAAGATCTGCAACACTGACAATCTACTGTGGAGGCCTACTAAGACCTGCGCCTGCAGCAAGTAAAGTAAATTCCCCAAGAGGGGTCAGTACGAAGAATGTACTGAGTATGTAAGGCCATATGAAACTTGTAAGATATGAAAAATATATCAAGAACTCAAGTTCAAATGCATATCCAATATAGACAAATCACAATGTAGATGAGTCACTACTCTGTACTTTGGAAACCATGTATATTACATTCATTCCTTCTCTTGCCTTTACTTTACTTTACATATGTTGTCTGGGCCCTCATCATACAGGTGTTCTTTCACCCCATGGATACGTCATGCAGGTGTTCTTTCACCCCATGGATAAGATCATATCGTCATGCGGGTGTCTTTTGCACCTCATGGATAAAGTAACATCAGCATGCGGGTGTTCTTGCACCCCATGGATAGGATATCATCATCATGCAGGTGCTTGCACCCCATGGATAACTGAACATAATCAATATGCATTACTTTTTCTTACTTCACTTTTTTACTTTTGAGATTGATACCTTTACTTGTGATAGATTGATACTTTTGCTTATGAGAGATCGATACAATGATAGTCACAACCTTATGTGAAGCTTTGGATCAATAATCAATGAATGAAAAACATGCAATTGATCATTATTGGAAACATAGCCTTCGTGGAAACATGACACTATTGGAACCATTGAACCATAATCAATGAACAAGAGACATGAGTATAATCACTATTGGAACTTGGAACACAACCTTATTTGAACTTTTGGAACATTAACCATGAATATGAGACATGAGATTCACCAATGATCAATGAGTAGGAAATATATGACAATGATCATAGATAACCGGATATGGGATACCTTAGCACATTTTGGGATAAAACAAGCGTAATGTCAATGTGACTACTATTTGCCACATAAAAATACGGACAGAGTAACCTTACATACCTTATCTTCCCAATGTAAGTACACAATCAAATATGTGAGCGCAACAACTCCGCTCCTTCTTTACGTTTCACTCTACATTACAAGTACATAATGGAACCAACATTAACCACCAAGTACCTTACAAATGCATACAATAACAATAAGTCACACATTTGGCTTTAACATGTTATTTCTTTCTCTACAATGCCATTTACGGCATGGTCATATCAATAATATTACAACATGCCCAACATTGACCAAAGTATCATAAACCACTAGTATGTCACACCAATTTCATACTTTCCACTCTCTACCATCACAACATCATAATTATACCATCAATTACTTTACAAATGCATATAATATCAATGAGTTACATGTTTGCTCTTAAACACGCCATTTCCCCTTGACAAAACCATTGTTGAAATTATTATTCCAAAAATCCCCCAATATTCCATACATTGACCAATACATGAAAATCAATAAATTTCACCACAACACTTCTCCTTTACACTTTCTTATCCATATCACATCACAAAGAAGCCATCAAACCACCTTAATACACCTCATAGCACATATCGACCAAAATCCCACAATTTACACTTTTAGAAAAATAATAAGTGTAATAACAAAATCACACCATACATGTTCATACTTTATCCATACCATGCTCTTTCATCAAGACATCAAGTCTCTTTTCAAGTTCAATTCACAAAGATAACACATCTTTCACCAAAAGCAAAAATATACTATTCACCACCTTGCCAACATAACTATCATGATATACATAATCTCCCATACATATAACATGTTAATCCATGAGAATAAATACTTACCAAGGCTTGAAATAGGATGATCTTGTCCAAAGAGTCCAAAGGAATATTTGCTTTAGGGTTTGGAACTAGAGAAATGTTTAAGAAAATATCCTAAAAGGCATGAGAGTTTTGGATGATTAAAATCTGATTTTGGGGCCTTTATATAGACCCCAAGTCATTCTTATCCATTCCTTGGCATTAAATGTGGTCAAAGTGGAAGAATGGGTCATTTTGCCCTTTGGGCCATGTCTTTTATTCCCATTTTGGGCCTAAATTTGGGCCCAATAACTCATATCCATTTAAACCATCAACTTTCATGTATAATTCACCATATATATCATGTTTAAATAAGTCCATAATGTCACGACAATATTCTCTTACGAGATTCTCGTTCGTCGTCTCAATCGCAAAAATAGGAATTCTAGTCATCCATGGCTTCCTTGAACATTGTTGATAATTACTTGTGTTTCATGGTTTGATCATGTAGGAGTATGTAGGAGTGTATTGAAGTATTTGAAGCTTTAACAATGCTCAAAGAACTCCCAAGAACCAAAAGAAACCATCTAAGAATCTTCGTAGAATTGCATTGCGAAACGAGCCCGGGAAGGCAAAATCTTTGTGCCTTGCGACACTGCTGCAAAGCAAGGCAGTGGCGCAAGTTTTCCTTGCCCTATAAATCAGGGGCTTGCGCCACACCCCCTAAAATAGGGAGTGGCGCAAGTTTCCATGCCTTGCTGAATTTTTCGACAATTTTTCCAACACTTGCATATCGTCCAATATCTTATCAAAACACTACAAAATACTTACTTAGTGATCTTAATCATCAAGTAAACATGACTCCAAGTCACCAAATGAGGCTGGAATGTGTACGGGGTATTCCACAAATGCTCCACGAAATCACCAAACACTTCCTATGAAAGGCTAGTCACATGTACAAGGCCAAATTTCATTTTTTTTCTCATCTTTAACATTACCAAATACATACTTATATCTCTTGACACCTAAGCAAACATTATTCCTCTTCATCAAGTAGGGTTGGGAAGGTACGGGGTGTTACATTGGTAAGCCAACCCTTAGTCCAAAACAGCTAGTAACGGACTACCAAAGAAATAAAGGGAAGCAGCGCAATAAATATAATAACAAGGCTAATAAAATCCCAAAATCTGGTGGAGCCAGTACAAGAGCTACTAATACATCAGGAGTACAAGTGAAATATAGGAAAAATGTATGTATACAAGCCGTCTCTAACACCATATAGAGAACGTCGGGAGCTCACTCCATATCTCCGATCCATAGCTGCTCTGCATGATATACACAAATCAACGGCGATAACTTCCACTATGACCTGCAGGCTGCAGAAGTGTAGTATGAGTACCAAACATGTGGTACTCAGTAGGCAACGACCGACTGAGATCCAGAAATAATGTAAGCATAAATAACATGAAGGCATGAAAGTGACTACAAGCAACTATCCACGAAACTAGGCATAACCATGCTAATGGAGCAATAGGGATAACTATCCTATCCTGACATCATCTAGGAATTAAAGTGCAATATCGTGTATCACTGATAATATGTAAGTGAAGAATAAAAGAAGCCTATATAATATTAGTACAAGGCCAAAGAATACATATACAGTATAAATAGATAAGGAAAGAGAGGGATACACGGTGATATCATACATATAAGTAGATATATAGGGCTAACTCAAAGGTAACTACCTGAGGGAGTCAACCTAACCTCTCAAAGTTCATAGCCAAGTAAAGGAGACAGCACTAGCCTCATCAAGCCTATACCCAAGGGGTGACAAATCTTGGGATAAACCAACCATAATATAATCTACCGAAAGGATAAAGGGATAAGAAACGTACCTCCAATCTCAGGTACCAGTCCACAACCAACCTGCCAAGAACTAACCGTAATAAACCATAATAAAGTAACCGGATAGTCCGGGCAAACAAGTACCTAAACGGGCCTCCATAAGCCTGGAAGGTTCACAGAAACACTCAGCAAACAGCAACCATAACCCGTACCTATACAGCCTCCCATACGACCGATAGATACATGCGCTAAACAACTATAGTGGTGATAGGCAATGTATATGAATGGATGAATGCAACATAAACCGAATGAAAAGTGCCGGACTCGAACCGGTCTTTAAATATCATAATTTTGGACTCGAACCGGTATTTATATATCATACTTCCAGACTCAAACCGGTATTTATATATCATACTTTCGGAATCGAACCAGTATTTATATCTCATACTTTCGAACGCGAACCAGTAGTTATATCTCATACTTTCGGACTCAAACCGGTATTTATATATCATACTTTCGGACTTGAACCGGTATTTATATATATATATACCATAATCCCATAAATCCATTACCCGAGATCATGCTCGGGACTAAATCATGTACAAAAGGTCGAAATATCCCTCGACCAAAGTAAATAGTAGTGGTAAGATGAGTGGATAAATAATGGACCGGAATCATCCTCGGTCGGAGTTCTAAAACATCATTTTCAGCTCCAAAAACTCATAAACCAGTAAATAAGGTGGTACGATTTCCATTATAAAATAACCCTTTTAAAAGTGAAAAGTGGGAATAAATCCCCTTTTTGGAAACAGTAGTAAAATCAAGATTTTGGTTAGAATTGTACCACTAAATGAGCGTGAATGCACCAGATAGTATGCATGCCATCACCAGTATCCAGACAACATAACCATAAGTGCCTAAGCGTCTATAAATGATAATTATTCCCTTGCTAAGGGCAGAATACTCACCCAAGTCCAACTAGCCTCATAGTCACAGTCTCGGGCCCAATAACATATAACCAATATAGTAAGGTCTCATACCCCGGGCAACCACAATAATCAAGGGCATAGAGCTACCACAAGGATCTAATCGGGGAAAAACCTCCTGAATCGCTAAGTCAAATGGTAAGTCTCATACCAAAGGATCCTTAATCATTAACTGTGGTTAACATGCTTATAATCAAGGGCAATAGGGCTTTATGGACATAACAAGTACTCATACTAGGGTTCGGGTCACATCTCTACCCCAAATTCCATAAAATAGGCTAAGTCATGCTATACTAGCCATAATATCATATATTTGCTACCTATCATGTAATCTATACTATACACAATCTCATAGAGAAAAGTAGACCGAAGCCTACCTCGATGCCGAACCGCAATTCTTGAAGTGTCCACAAGTCGCTCAACTTTGATCCACGATCCCGAATCGACGTCATGCTATCAAAATAGTAATCTACACATCATTACGAGTAAAATTATACCCATTTTGTAATATAAAACTCCGGGCTCAAAATCGGGTCAATAATGGGCTCGTGGGGCCCGCTAACGGAATCCCAAAATGGAATCCGTCACGAGGTCCCTTGAACGACAAGGAATATGTGCTCAAAAGTTGAGCACCAATGGAGCATAAATTGGGTCTCAAATCAGTCCCCAAATAGTAGGATTTCAAAGACCTAATTTCTAAGAATTAACAATGAAATGGGAAGAAAATCAACGGGTAAAATTATGGATAATGACCAAAGAATGATGAGCTAACTTACCTTAGCTTCAATGGGTTAATCCACACTCCTTCTCACTCTATATGCTCTTAAAAATGGAGAAAAGGGTTGAGAGAGATGAGAGAAATTCGGGTGAAGAAGGGGTTATAACAGCCCCCAGGTGCCACTAAAGCGGACACCTGGGCGCTAAAGCGAGGTCCGCTAAAGCGGACCTCAAGAAAATGGACAAGGCCGCTAAAGCGGTTCAGGGTCTCTAAAGCGGCTCTTTGACCGCTTTAGCGGTCAAACCAGATATCAGGCACCAGATTTTGCTAAGTCAAAAATGGACTTTGACCGGGTGTTCGGGATTCGTTCGGAACCCCTTGCGTGCAAAAAAAATATGCTAACCAACCAAATTTGGCGTTATGGACTCAATTAAACTATCAAAATTTCCATCCGAGGTCATTTTGATTAAATGTGGGTCCCACACCTATGGTTCCGTTTTAATCAATTTCCAACCAATAGCCCAAAATGAGTCCGGAAGCCTTGGGACCTGCACCAAGGGTCCCCCTAGCCTAAAATCAATGTTCCGGAGCTGATGGAACTGTCAAAATTTCCATCTGAGATCATATAATAGGAGTTTTGTTCTGAGACCAAATCCTTAACAGTGAAGGTTCCAAAACAGAGGCCTAAAACCCAAACGGACTGTCTGATAACTGAACCAACAGTTTCAACAAGTCATAAATGACATGTAGCTGCTATAGGGAGGCTCAAATTTTTGAAATGTACAGAAAATGAGAAAATGACCTGGAGGGTCATTACAGAGAGAGTAACTCCAGGTTATTTGTGGGAAGAATCATTGGTGAGGTCTCCCAATTGTTTGTGGGTATTGTTCGTTGCTGATTGTCTCCATTTATTTTTAGGGGGTGACATGTTGTGGCCTCCCGATTGTCTTCGAAGACACCTTTTATTCTATTTCTTCCTGAGATACCTTTATGTGAATCATTGTGATCACCCCCACCTATTGGCGGGGACGATTTTCCTGTAGAAATATGAGAACTAAGTGAAAGTAGAGAAGTCAAGAAAAATGACAGAGTGAAAAAGTGTGACCGTTTGGTCAAAGACTCCCCTAATTTGTTTGTTCTACTATGTGTTGATGCCTTGTGGAGTCTGATGTCCCATGTTTAGTACATGGACCGTTTATCTGCAAGAACAAGATAAGAGTGGGTTAGAGTTGCACTCAGATCAAAGGATTAAGAAGGATAGAGCTAGGCCCCGTAGCCAAGTGATATGTTTGAAATCCATGAGTTTCAGGGATGATGTTGCTTCTCCTGCGTTCAACGAAAACTTACTAGTTTTAAGGAGGGATGTTTGCTTTTATGGACTTGAGACTTATTTATCTATATTTATTTGCATGATGCTCCCTGATAAATGCCCAACACGTACTTTAAAGAATCTTTGACTGGCAAGGACACTAAATGTAAACGCCCTCGACTGGCGGGGCAGTTGAAATGTAAGCGCCCTCGACTGGCGGGGCAGCTGAAATGTAAAAGGCCCTCGACTGGTGGGGCAATCGAAATGTAAAGGGGGAAGGTGTGATGAAAGCCTTATGTCTCAAATTTTGAGACTAAAGTCAGATGGATATTGTGATAAGACTAATATTGATATTCTTGAATTTTGGATTTAAGGATATTGATCGACGCTTTTGAAGGTTTTTGAGACCGTCATTGGACTATTTAAAAAATTTACCCCAATTTATCGTCCTGGGAAATTATTTTAAAATAGTAGAAAGACCGAACCCTTGTGTAGGGTTGCCTACGTATCTCATGAAAATGAATCGAGATAAGAATCAGGTCAAAACGTAGTTCGAGCAAACTTGTGGATTTGTATGTGGCATGTATCATTGTCATAAAATGGTGTCTATCCTTGTAAATGATGTGAAAGGTGACCGAGTGGAAACTGCTCGTAGACATGAAGCATTGAAATTACTCCAGTCAGACAACCGAGAGGATGGATGTCAAGTGTAGACAGAGCTTTAACATTATTTCAGTATGTTGACAAGATTGGGAAGGTCGGACATTGGAGAAGCTATGGCATTACTTCACCACAGTTGGAAGGATTGTTATGGCTGAAAGGGTGTTGGACCCTTGCTTTTGAAGGTGAGGATCGATAGTCATAAATTTAATGGTTTACGACGTTCGAAAGAAGAAAGCTTGATATTATCGAACCAAAATCGGGTGAGCATTTAGAGGTAGGCCAACTAAGCACTAATGTCATTGAGATTTGGATTTATGGGGGTTGTTGATTTGCGCCCTTATAAGATATTTAAAGAGCGACTTTGAACTTTTTCAAAAAATTGCCCCAGTTTGAATACCAGAGAAATTATCCTGAAACAGTGGAGAGACCGAACCCTTAATATAGGGTTGCCTACGTATCTTGTCATTACAAGAATCAGGTCAAAACGTATTTCAGACAGATACGTGGTTATTGGTGGTTTGAATGATTATTATGGATCGCTAATGGTACTAAAAAAAAGTGTGGTATGACTGAGAGTTTAAATCAAAAAAATATGTTTCGAGAATGAAAAGAATGTACAAAAAATGCATTAATATTTCTTGAAAAAATATGGTAGAGTCCTATAGAATGATTGTAAGGATCAAAAATGGATGTGAAGTGTTATGACGATAAAGGATGATTGTAGAGACTGGAAATGAGTGCGAGGAATTATAAATGTTATACATTCAACACAAGTCAACCAAAATTATCAGACTAAGTGGACAATGTTGAACATGACATGTAAAACATATATGTATAATTAAAGAATGTATAGTGAAGGTAAAAATGTATAATATCTCATAAACATGTATCAAATAAAGAGTATGTAACAAATAAAGAATAGAAATTTTTTGGTTGATGTTATGGTCAAAATCGTGTATACAAACAACCTAAGGATTCTAAGACTAGATTCACCTAGGTTGGTAGAGGGTATTCGAACAATTGCGAGAAGATGCATAGTAATTTGAACGCCCCTACTCTTAAACTAAGAAATCCAAAGAAGGTTTGGGGGAGTGCAAGACACCCCCCGCGTGAACCACAGTGTGTGAAGTGTACGGCCAAAGACTCGATAGAATCGTGATTACGATTACATAAAGTAAATACAATGTGTAACAATTTTTAGAATATACAGATACAATGTTTATAAACAAATAATTAATCAAAGAATTGATAAGACTGTAAAATTAATTTGTGCAAATAATGTAAAGAATTTATGAGCAAAACACAGATAATGCACACAATTTGCAGTTTGTGAAACAAATAAAGAATCAATAAATTAAATAATTAGCATATGCAAAATGTAAAAGTACCTCCCTCAATTAAAAAATTGAGTCTATTATGGTTAGAACCTGCTTAGTCCCTAGCAGAGTCGCTATTCTGTCATGCCCTATTTTTATCGAGATTAAACAAAGCACGACTTATGGACTCTAAAAAGATTGATTTTTGTACAGAGTCGCCACCTAATTTTTAAGGAAAATAAGGAAACCTATTTTATTATTGACATGTATGACTTGTGATTTAATCTGCGAAAACCAATTTAGATTCTAGGTAAGGGTTCAAATTATTCCGAAGGGAAGGATTAGGCATCCTTCAGAATCCACAAATGTGGTATCCGACTAGACTAAATTTATCAAAGAGGGAGGAGGGAAAAATCATTTTCTTAAAAAGTATGAATATGTAAAGTATGTACTAAAATAATGTAAAAATATATGTGTAAAAAGATGTAATAAATGTATAAATATCGATGTAAAATGTATGTATAAAAATTATGTAAAAGTATATTGTATAAAATATTTATGAAATATGCATGGGAAGAAAATGCTCTTTTATGAAAGGAAACCACATTTTGTTTGTAATAGATGGAAAGAAAAGTATTTTGTATTATATAAAAGTATTCTCCAATAGTATTTTAATTTAACAAAATTGTTGAAAGAATAAATTATAAAGATTAAACAAAGATAAAAATTTATTTTAAAGGAGGAGACTACGATATTTTTCTAACAAAAGATATGAATTAAATAATTAAATACTTGCATCAATTTAATCTTTTATGTTAGTATTTACGGCCTAAGTTTTGCCTAAACGTGTGTTAATGCATATGTAAGTAAAGGACATTCCCGCCCGACACCCCAAAATTAAAGTTTTCGCTATACTTTTATCTTTGTGTAGAATTATATGAATAAGAAATAAAATACAAACATAGAATCTGTATTCCTTTTGTTTGAATGTCATTTTGGGGAGTGTATCCAAGAACCTGTATAAACACTTGGTAGAAATGTTAGTAATGAACAAATAATTATCAAAAGAAATTGAAAAACATGTGTGCATGTATGTATATAAATGAATATATGAAAAATAGAATTTTGTTTTAAAGTGGGCTCAGATTAAGTTTTAGATACGTCATGGCTACGAAGTGGTTGTTCGAATTATTGGCCGTCCTAAATCACCTTGCCAAGTTACTAATCACAAAACCTTTGTGTTGTCGTGATAATATAAAGATTTCGTCATCGCCCAAATTTATTTATTTTTGTTACGTATTTGTATACGTAATGGCCGTCTTTTTATTTGTGGAGGCCTCAAAAACCAACAAATTTTTTTTCATTGGCCATGTATTGATACTTGATATAAAATAAGTATACTTGAGAAAACAAAATCCGGTTTTTTGTTATGGGGAGGCCTCAAAAGTCCGACGGAGAGATATTGTCATTGGCCACATAATGTAGCATTTGCACATTACTAATTTAATAAAATTTTAAGAAAAAAACATGATAAAAAAATTCATTATAGACAAACAGAGTAGCATGAAAAAATTAGGACAACAAACAAGCATCGTTAGAATTTTAAAAAAAAACATAATTAGCACAAAAGTTAGTAGATAGAAGAAAGTCAAAGCAAAACACATACTTTTTCTCAAAAGATAAGCAAGATTAGCGAGAAAAATTAACCGTTGGAGATCTACAAAAACTTGGACAAAGATTGCAATATAAGCAGCAAAACAATAACAAGCAAGATTCAATAAAACATGTATACATAAAAATGGTCACAGTCATGAAGTGGGGTTTGTTGGAGTCGATAAGTAGTCCACTAGAGAAGAAAGACAAGGGACATGAGAGGAGAGATAATTGTGAGCCTAAGAGTAAAAGAAAGAACTCTAAAAAGTGAGCAATAATATTTTTCTTCTTTAAGGAAAAATGGTGGAGAAAGAGGGGAGCATTAAGAGAATAAAAAGGGCGGGAGAAATGAGAGAGGGTTATTGTGGTGGTGGTGGTGGTGGTGGTGGTGGTTAGTGTCATGGAGAGAAGAGAAAAAAGAGAGGAAGAAGGGAGAGCAAAGGGAGATGAGAAGAGTGTGTGTGTGTGTGTGTGTGTGTCTTTTTGAATGAAAAGAGATGAGTTAGTATTTAAAAGAAAGAGGTAAGATTTTATCAAGTTTATTTATTTTCCAAAATGTCAAAAACAAATCCCTTGAATCTTGGGAAAGTGATAGAAAAAGTAAAAAGTTGAAAATAATGGAGAAGAAGAAAAAATTAAAATATAGTGAGTGTGTGTATGTGTGGATGAAGTCTTCAAAAAAGCCTAAAATTAAGGGAGCAAGAATCTACTATTGTGTGTGTGGATAAGAAAAGAAAAGAAAAGAAAAAGGGAGATGGTTTGTAGTCAAAATATGGTGGTTGAGAAAATCAAGGTATGTGTCTCTTTCCCTTTTTTAGAGGAATAAAAATAAAAAATATGATTGGACAAGAAGATATTACACATTGTATAGTTTTATTTTTGAATAATCTATACAGTGTGAGTTTTGAATATCGGTGAATTCACTTTATTTGATATGTATGGACCATGCCTAAAAATATAGCTAATGTATATATAATTTTTAAAAATGTAAGTATAAATTTAAATGTAAAAATAAATGTATTGTGTGGTTAAGAATAAAAATCATACTGCTCGTATTGTGTATGTGCAGATGACTGTTAAGAATTAAAATAACAATAAATTGATAAAAATCCTAATATTTATGAAATTAAAGTTAATTATCAATAAATTGTGAAAAGTTAAAATTTGACAATAAATTGGTAAAAATCCTTAAATAAGGATAATTATCAATAAATTATAAAATGTGTAAAAATTATATTTTGTGCTCTTTAACGATCAGGAAGCCTAAAGACATTAATTTTAAGCACGGAGATCAAAATTGGGTGTCAACACTACTATTACTGAACGAAAAAGAAATATTTTCTATAGCTAAGGCTAGTGCTGGCTCCCCATTTGCTTGAAAAACGCTTACTTCATTCTCTTTTAGGCGTTGTGTTTCCTAAAACCCCTGCAAAGAATTGCAGTTATGATTAGTGGCTCCCAAATCTATAGCCCAAAATTGGGTAGAAACAACCGCTAAAAAAGTTTCAACGACATTTAAAAAAGAAATACCTTCTTTGTTTTTCAGCTTGGCTAGGTAGTCGGGGCATTATTTTTTGTGGTGACCAGGCAGTTTGCAATGATAGCTTGGCTAGGCAGTTTGCAATGATAGCAATGAAAATGACAAAAACACACTTGATGTCCCTCTAACCTTTTCTTTTGTTGGTACAAAAAATTAGCTTAAGATAAAATAGACAGATATATAAAAGTCAACTAGAAACTTTTGCATAAGTTAACTATAACATGTATTACACAAAATTGACATAATTTTTACATATTCCACATGAAAATAACAAGTAAATACAACTCAGAAAGGAATTTTACATCATTGAGTAGAAGAAATCAAATATTTTACAGTTCAGAATGAAAGACTACGGATTAAACTATCATACCGCAATAATACAAACGAAATGGCAAGAAGTTTAAGTTTGTGTTCGTTGGATTCAATGTACAGACGGAGTAAATTTTTGTCGGAGGATTCAACTTATTACTGAAAGGAATCTGTGCTCATCATGCTCGAGTAAGGGCTGTTGTTCTTCGGATGGAGAATTTCCTGTTTCTTCAATCAGCTGCAACCGGACACGATCCCTATCTCGTGGATATGTGCAATACAGGAAGGAATAGGTGGAGCAACAAATGACCGTTGGAATGCCTATTGCAGTGTACAGTGCCTTGGCAAGTGATGCAGCGTTTTGTCTATCCGTTTCAATTTCTTGTGAGCCTGTTGATCCCTTCGGGATTGGTTTATAACCAAAAACTTGTTGAGCTAAAATACCAACCAGCGGAGGAGCAAACGATGCTAAGATGGACTCAAAAGATCGACCCAGTGCATAAATGCTCGTCCGAGCTCTCTCAGGAACTATCTCAGCAAATATTGGACTACAAACATTTCAAGGGCGAAATATTTTAGTTAACTTCACAATATGTACAGCATATACTCACTACGTTTCAATCTGTTTGTCTTACTATCCTTTTTAGTCTATTTAAAAAAGAATGTCTCTTTCCTTTTTTGGCAACTCTTTAATTTCAACTTTCCACATGTCATGTTTAAGAACACAAGATTAAAGGACATTTTGGTACATTCTACGTATCTTCAGTTTAACATCACAAGATTCACAAGTCCTTTTTCCTTTCTTAAACTCCGTTCAATTCTAAACCAAACAAACAAATTGAAACGGATGGAGTAATAGTATTAGAGATGAATGAGGAAAATGATCAGGAAAAAAGAAAATCTGTGAAGTATTCTAATAAATGATGTATTGGATCAAAGGAGACATACTTGTTTGTTGATGAACCCCACCATGATATGGTTGATCCCATGATGAACAAGACTAAACCGTGCAGCATCGCTGTTTTAGGATCAATAGGCAATAGCAGCAGCAGGATTGCAGCTAAAGGAATTGCTGATCCAGCGCTAATCTGAGCAAGTATAATCCTACCTGAATTAGGCAAGCGCTTAGCCAATACATCACCCATGAATCCTCCAAACAATGCGCCAAGTGACTCAGCAACTCGAAACAAAGTCCAGAGAAGTGCCGTTGTCTTGTGAGAGAAGCCTATAAGCTCCAACCACATTGTGGCAAATGACAATGCTGACCAGGGGAACATCCCGGTAACCCCTTGGGCGACAATTATTTGAAACGAAGGCACTTTGATAACTGCTTGTGCTTCTTTTAGCAGTTCACCAACTTCTTCTTGAAATGGTTGCCGATATTTTCCTTTGTCAGCATTACTGCCAAGATATCGTGGATCGTTGGCAAAGAGACTGACTAAAAAACCAACAAGAACACTTACAAGACCAACCAGATGGAAGGTGAGTCTCCAGCCAGGGATCCCCATGAATGATGTTTCAGCTAACAGCACAGCCAAAAGCCCACCAAGAATTGAGCCAAAAATTGATGTTAGTGCTAACCATCCGAAAGCAGTACCACGATCACTTTCGTTAGTTGAATCAGCAACTAGAGATAAGATTGCTGGTGTGACAATTGCAAGTCCTATTCCATTCAATCCTCTGGAAATTGCTAGCTATTAAACAACATCATGAGGTGCTAAAACAAATTCTTACAGCGCAAATGCAAGAATGATGATACTTCAATTCTTGTTATGTATCAGAAAAAGACAACTAGAAGGGTAAGAAAATGCACACGTCATCAAATTAAAACAGAAGATCACAATCATCTGAAAAGACAGAGCAAGATTTGAAGTTTATGGGTTGTGAACTTTCCATGTAAAACCCATAGTTCGTATTAGTTACTGGGTTCGCAATTAAATATTTATACATACTTAATGGACCTCCTTATACAAATACAGGGTCCAATTAAAAGCTACTCATTTCACCGTTTGAATACCTCCTATTCCTATTTGTATATAGGCATAAAATTATTAGACTTAGATTTGCATTCTTAATCAAGTCAATTTGGATTCAACAGTAGGTGTACTTATGAAGAAGTTAATCATGATCTCTTTTAAAACTGAGGTAAGAAAACCCTCTGAACATGCTTAATTTTGACCATTTCGTAGAATTTAAAACACCACAAAGAAATGTATAGATAGATTTGCTACCTAAGCAATTTCTGAACTACCTTAACCACTACAATGAAAACTACTCTCTCCGTTTCAAAAAGAATGACCTACTTTCCTTTTTAGTTCGTTTAAAAAAAATGACCTCTTTCCCCTTTTAATAACTTTTTAATTTCAACTTTCAAAATGGTATATTGAAGACCACAAGATTAAAGAGCATTTTGGTACATTTGACATATCTTTAATTTGAGACCATAAGATTCTAAAGTCTTTTATTTTCTTAAACTCTGTGTCAAGTCAAACTAGGTCATTTTTTTGAAACGGAGGGAGTACTTCTTTATGTCATGGAGATTGGGGTCGTTTGGTAGAGTGTATTGAAAAAAATAATGTATGCATTAGCTTTGTGCATTGTTAATACCTTATTTGGTATACATTTTTATCTTATGTATTACTAATGTTTACATTATTTATACACTCTATTGTGTAATAAAGAGTGTATTATTAATGCATGAAAATCCTTGGTATTAATAATGCAATGGATTCTAGTATGGTTAAAGTCACAATTGTCTCTCAAAATCTTTTCTACATCCTTTCCATCATATTTATGGAGGGTATTTTTGTAAAAAGTAATTTATTTTTAGAAATTACGCAATTCATGTTATTTTTAATACACCAAACCAAACACTGCATAAGAAAAAAGCAAGCATAACTAATACAAGCATTACTAATACATTATATTTTGCACTATTCTTATACACTCTACGAAATGATCCGGGGTCGTTTGGTAGAATGTATTAAAAGAAATAATACATGCATTAGTCTTGTGTATTATTAGTACCTTGTTTGGTACATTTTTTTAGCATATGCATACCAAATGCTTACATTAGTTATACACTCTATTGTGTATTAAGGTGTGTATTACTACTACTTCAAAATCTATGATATTAGTAATGTAATGGATCTAATGCATGCATTAGCATGGTTAAAGGCAGAATTATCCCTCAAAATCTTTTCCACATCATTTCCACCATATTTATGGTGGGTATTTTTGTAAACAAATATTTTTTTTGAAATTATGATATTCATATTATTTTTAATACACCAAACCAAACATTGCATAAGAAAAATGCAAGTATAACTAATGCAAGCATAACTAACACAAGCATTATTAATACAAGCATTACTAATACATCATAATTTGCATTATTCGTATACACCCTACCAAACGACAATGTTTTTTCTTTAAATATATGTTTACATATCAGGAACCATCACACCCCAAAAGCTAGTTAAACCTATGTGAGACTCATACCTTGCAATAAGATCATAAAATATACAAACAAAAAAAATATATATATATTTTTACCATATTTATGAAGTACGATTTTTCGGGAAATCTTAGAGGCACAATTGGTTGGCTACATGAACTTTCACCTTATTAGTGAGGATTCAATTTTTCACTTTGTAATCCCCTCCCATCCTCCCAATTTATTTATTTTTAAAAAAAAAAAACAGTACGACTTTTCAACCGAGGAGCTTCAACTGAACACCTTCCTTGGTTGTGGCTCTGACACTGTTTGTCACTCTATGCAAAGCCACAATAGAAGTTATTGTTGGATGTGTTAACAAAGCACCACATTAAAATCGAATAAGCTTGATCCAGAACGAACACTATCATATTATGTAAGAACTTCTTTGGACTAATTTATTAGCCTAGCAACTATGGGTTCGACAGAACTTAGTGGCAGGACAGTCAGGTGCACTAAAGCTTCTGTTATGTGTGGGGTCCTGAAAAGAACCAGACCACAACAATAGCAAAATCTAGTGGCTTTGGCTGAAATTCTATATCTCTAGTAAGAAAGTTCACCTAATGTTATTCAGAATCCAGTAAACAAAAAAAGTTGCCATTCAGAACCCATAAACTTAAAATTCAGAATCCGCCTCTGAATTATAAAGAGAGATTGAGACACAAACCTCAGTAAAAGTGGTGGAGATGGCAACAAGGAAAGTAGCAGCAGACCAAAGAAAAGCACCAAGAGCAATAACATGAGCTCTATTATAACGAGCAGAAAGATATGCAGCTAATGGATAACAAAGGCATTGAACTAATGATCTAAAGAGAGTAAGTGAACCAAGACCAGTAGGATCAGTATGCAAGTCCTTGCCAACTTCTTTGTATACACCAGGTAATAAAGTCTCATCAGCTTTCTCCATTATACCAGCAATATATACTAATATAAGAGTCAACCTATCTGATCTTAAGTTCTTCATCAGCTCCACCATTGTGAATAATGGTAGCAATTTGGATTTTGACAAGTGAAATGTATGTCTAATTCTTGTTCTACATTGTGTATATATTGGATTAATTTCAGAACTGTAGAGGGTGTTGACTAATATAAGATTTGTTTCTCTGTTTTAGAGCTAAACTAAAAAAACATATTAGGGGGAAAAGGATTTAAAATATATCTAAACTTTGACGAAAGTTGTTGTAACACGCTTTAGCTTTGCGGGGGTCCTATGACCCCTTGGACTATTTATTATTACCGTATATTAGTGGCATATATTTACCCAGCTGAACCATTGCATGAATACATGCACTTTGAGCACGTAAGGGTTGAAATAAATCGCTATAAACCTAATCTTTAATTGCTAGCACCTCAGGTGTACTTTATTTTGTATATTTTTTATTAAGGGTGTGTTTGGTATGAAGGAAAATATTTTCTGAAAAATGTTTTCCTATTTTCTCATGTTTATTTGGCCAAAAAATTTGAAAAATATTTTTCCTAGGAAAACAAGTTCCTTCAAATAAAGGGAAATGACTTCCTTAATCAAAGTAGGAAAAACAAGTTATTACCACTCTCAAAATCACTCATCCCCTCTAAAAAATTGTTTTAATTTGTTTTTTTGGTTAAATTTCAAATAAATTTTCTTGCCCCTCTAACCCCCCCAACTTCTAACAGACCCCTCTCCCTCTCCCCGCCCCCCAAAAAAAAATGTTTTTTTTTTTAATTTCTTTTTAAAAATTTGTTTTATAAAAAATTTTAAATTTTTTTTCTTACACCGCTCCCACCCCCATACCCCTACCCATACCCCCATCCCTACCACCCCTACCCTAACACCCCACCCCCTACCATCCCTCCCCAAAAAAAAAATTTTAAAAAAAATTGTTTTATAAAAAAATTCAAATTTTTTTCTTACCCCTACCCCCACCTCCCACCCACGCAAAAAAAAAAAGTATCTTAAAAAAAAAATTAAAATTTATTTTTACAATAATTTTTCTTTATCCCACCCCTACTAATTTTTTTAAAAAAAAAATTCAAATTTTTTTCTTACCCCTCATCGCAAATTTTTTTTTTTTTTTTTTTAAAATTTTCAAAAAAGAATTTCAAACTTTTTTCTTACCCCACCCCCTTATCCAATTCTTTCTCATTGTTTTGTGTTAAATATAAATGTTTTTAGAAAATATTTTTCTACTCGCATAACGAACACAGAAAAACAAGTAAGAAACAATTTGTTTTCCTAGAAAATGTTCATTTTCCTCCATATCGAACACACCCTAAATTCCCTATTCTTTTCATTATAAATTATCTTAATTAATTTAAGATTTCTTTTAAACCTAGATCTGAGTTTTTTTGAGCTTCTAAATGGAGCTTAATTCAATGGCGTCTTTTTTTGTTTTTGTGGTTTAGCTCCTGTTCCTCAAATTTCAGGTCAATGAACTTCGTTTTTCTTTCACCCAAGATAAACTGAAACAGTAAAACCAACTAATCTCAGCTCAACCAGCAAAGACACCCAATGTGATGACTGATGACAAGTTGATTTAGCTTCAAATAATAGTCTCCAACAAGTTCTAACAACAATTAGGGCATGAAAGACAGATCCAAACCAAAATAAACCCGGTCAAACATAGGACACCAAATACCCACAACAAATTTGAAATTTCAAATACCCTTATCAATA
This sequence comes from Capsicum rhomboideum, assembly GCA_031232105.1. NCBI lineage: Eukaryota > Viridiplantae > Streptophyta > Magnoliopsida > Solanales > Solanaceae > Capsicum > Capsicum rhomboideum. Next base: position 160,569,487 of record CP124714.1, read on the forward strand.
TAACTCAGAAATTTCTGAAACCAAGAATTTACCCAGGGAATGAACAAATTAGTGATACTATTTTAAGATTTTCTGATTTTCCACTTCTTCTTTTTTTTTTTTCAAAAAAGATAATAAAAAGGATTAAGAATTATAGGTTACCAAGAGGAGTGAAACTGAAAAGTGAGGAAAATGGATCATTTTGGTAGATGATTAGTTGTTTGTCTGATTTTGGGGGAGAGGAAAGGTAATTTTTCTTAGAGTAGTGTGGAAAATTCTTTTGTTCCTTTGTAATTTGTGAAATGTGGATAATGAGGAGTTAAAATAAAATTAAGAAATATAGTAAAAAAAATTTTTAATTTAAATAGCGCATGTGAATCACCTTATTTTGATGGATTGAGCAAGTGATTCAGCTGGGTAAATATATGTCACTCAAATACGATAATAAATAGTTCGGGGGGTCATAGGACCTCTGCAAAATTGAGGCGTGTTATAGCAACTTTTATCAAAATTTAGATATATTTCGGGCCTTTTTTTCTATATTAGGCAGAATACATGCTTTGACAACCCTATAAAATTACTTCATCCGTCCAATAATACTTGTCCACTATTGAATTGACACACATATTAAAAAACAATAAATAATAGGAGTAATTTTACTATATCATTCTTTGAATATAATAAATTTAGTGTTGTGAAAAATGCATTGGGTAATAAACAGTATTTAATAGCAAGGAGAAAATGGGTAGAAAAGAGTAAATTATTTATTGATTTTTTAAACTAAACAAATATTATTGAATATCTATTTTTAGTATGTGAACAAGTATTATTGGAAGGAGTGAATAATATTTGTCTTGACTTGTCTTCTCGTCCTTGCTAAAATTGTCCATTTCAAAATATTTATCATTTCAAAAGTCGAAAGAAAATTAATTAAGTTTTTTCATTTATTTGTATTAGTAACATAAATAGAGTGAATATTCAATAAATAAAATTACATCTTGAAGTTAAAATAGTCGACATACCTCCTAGTAATATTTTTTTAAAGGATGTGTACATGAAAAAGATGACAAATATTTTGAGATGAAAAGAGTAGTAAATTTCATATTTTAATTTAGATATTTGAACTACTGAATGTCCAATTGCTTACTTGATCACATTATAAATTGTTCCTATTGGATATTTCTTGCTCAATTTTTTTTTAAGGGTCTGTTTGGACAGGCACTTGGTTATTGAAATTGGTGGGTAGTAATTATCAGAGTTGTAATTACACATCCTAGTAATTATGATGACATATTTTTTTGTCACAATGTAATTACAGTGTAATTATAAGTGTACTGTTTGGTTGCGCAAGTTTAAGTACATGGTTATATTAAATTTTTAAAATAAAAATTAATTATAAAAAATTAAAAATTATGTTATATATATATATTGCATGTTTGACAAAAATATCAATATTATAAATATAATGTTATAAAATCATTAAAACATTTAACAAAAAGATAATCTATCAATTCTAAATGTGAAATATCAAGTCAATACTAGTAAAACAAATAAATTGGAAATGAAAATATAACATAAGTTCAAAATTCAAAAAAAAATATACTCTTTTGTCAAATTTCAACATAACGTACATAATTATGATTCAAAAGAAAAGAAAAACCTAAATCTATAACCCTATTCAATAATGAATTCTACTTAATTTAAAAATTAGAATATTAAATAAATTATGCTAAATGAAAAAAATAAATATAAAATAAATTAAAAAATATATAATACGAAAAATTATATGGAATCACAAGAAGTAAAGGTTGGAAAATGAAATATAAATAATATAAAATAAAAGATATTTTTTAAAAAATATTAAAATAATAGAAATTAAAATGAAAAAAATAAAAATAAAAGTGAGAAATTAAAAAGTAATCATCTTGTAATTACTAGCAATTCACAGTTTCCCCTGTGAATTGGAGAGTGTAATTATCCCCTGCCAATTACACTCAATTACCTGTTGACCAAGTAATGATCTGGCCTACCAAATATGTTACACAATATAATTACACCTAATTATATCAAAATTAATTACCAGGATGGCTTTCCAAATAAGCCCTAAAAGTTGATTTGTATAATTAAAGAAAGTGTCATGATTTTATGTTGTTAACTTATATACATAATGATTGCTTGAAAATACGAGCAGAAGCTTTTTCAAAAATTTGAGTAAAAAATATCTAACATAAATACTTTGTCATGTGCTCGATCAGAACATCTGAACATATCTTGGACTTTTGACTTGCTTATTCCATGAGGAGTATGCATGAATAACACTTAAGGACCTGTTTGACCCTAAAAAAGATTTACTTTTTTTGAAAATTTATTTCACTTTAGTGAAAAAAGTAAAAATTTGAGGTGTTTGGCCAAGTGAAATAAATTTCCTGAAATTGTTTTCACTCCTATTTTTCTCACAAAAAGTCAAAAAGAACTTTATTTATTTTCATGACCAAATACAACTCCAACTCCAACTCCAACTTCAACTTCAACTTCAACTTCAACTTCAACTCCAACTCCAAAATATTTTAATTTTCATGTTCAAACGCCTACTTAACTTCGAAGATTTACTCTCTGAAACATTCATTTTTTTTTTTAACTTCATTAGGTGTAATTTTTTGTCATACTCCCTTCATTTCATATTAGTTAATCATTTTACTAAAAATAAATGTCCCAAATTAATTGATCACATACTAAATCAAGATAGAATTAATTAAATTTTTTTCATTTTGCCCCTACAATTAATATACTCTTTGAAAGTTTAAACAAATTATCTTTATGTCCACTAATATGGATAAAGGATATACTAGTAAAATTCATAATTTCATTAATAATTTTTTAAGCACCATACAAAATAAAAAGTGTTCAATTAATATGGAACGGAGGGAGTAGAATTATGACATGTATATTAATAACATGAGACACGTTCACTGCCCAAAACTGGTGGAAATAATTAATTAAATACTCTCGTCGTTCGGATTTACTTGTCACTATTTTCCTAATTTGATTTCTTTTTTACTTGTCAATTTTTGACAAATCAAGAAAAGACAGAAATTTTTTTATGTTTTATCCTTAGCATTAATTACTTATTCTCCAAATTATTTTGCAATGTCTATTACTAAACATCAATTAATAGGAATAGTATTGTAAAGTCACTATATCAATCATTATTTTCTTAATGAATGACCCATGTTAAAAATGACAAATAAAAACGAAGAGGGTAATACTCCATGCATATGTGGGACCAAATCCAAGTTCCCAAAAAAGCGTTGAATATTAGACGATGGGGATACACCAAGACCTAGAAGATTTTTGGGTAGTTTTCAAATACTAGATTTTTTTCTTTGTTTTTTCTTCATTATTAGGGTCCTTTTCTTTTACTCGCTAGGCCTTAATTTATATTAGGGGCGGAGCCAGGATATCGTAAGAGGTTTATTTGAATTTTTGTCAAAAAATTATATTATATATATAATGTTAAAAATATTTTTTATGTATAAATTTTGAATCTCTTTTATTTCTTTGTGTGTTTTCTTCTTTATATTCAGGGGCGTAGCTACATTGACATAAAGATGATCACTCGAGCACAATTTGTCAAAAAATTATATTGTGCATATAAAAAATAATACTATCTATATAGATCAAAAATAACTTTTTAGAGATATATACTAAAGTTTCGAACACCTTTAATGAAATTCCTGACTTCGTTGTCATTGTTTATACGAAGAGATATAGAGTATGAGAATGAAAATTTTGATTTAGTTACTGATTTATACGAAGAGATTCGGAGTATGAGAGTTTAAGACATTAATTTTAATTATAAATTTAAATATAAATTTTTAAAAATAAAATTTATATATTTAAAAACTATATGAGAATTATTACAAATTGACCGATTCAAATATTTATAATAAAATTAAGAAAATTATAATAAAAAGATTATTTAACTTTTAAACGTTAACATCTTAACCTAAGATGAGACGAAAAGAGTAATATTACTTGACTTCTGTTTTTTAGCTTCATAAGGAAGCAAAGAAGAGTTAGTGAAAGTTATAGCGTTTACGTGACGGCAACATGCTATTTATGGAGCAGTTTGTGTGTAAGCAAGATCTTAATTGAAAAAAAAAAAAGAAAGTAGAATTGTGTCATTATTAGGGTGTGTTTGTTACCAAGGAAAATGTTTTTCAGAAAAACATGTGTTTTTTATTTATTCTTTATGTTTGATACACAAATAAAAAAATATTATGATAAAAGTATTCATATATAATCTAGAAAATTATTAAGGGAGATGAAGGGTGGGAATGTGAGGTGATAAGCAGTGACGGAGTTAGAATTTTTACTAAAGGATTCAAAATATGAAAAAGTAATTAAACATATGAATAAGTCAAAGGGAATTTGAATGAACCTCTTGACTACATTGACTACAGGGTGGTCAACATGGAGGCTACAAGAATAGGAGTGAAAACGAGGTGTACCACTTAAGGTTCAAAATTAAGGTTCGAACCTTTATAAGTTCTTTCGCATTTTCTTATCCAAATTTTGTTTTTGTGTTAAATATGACTATTTACTTGTTACTTTTTAAAGGGTGATTAATTAAAACTTATACCAAACACTACAAGTGGACATCACCATCCCAACTAATTTTTACCCGTTTAGCTATGTTGTTATGACTTATGAACAAAATTAACAAATATTGCCAAGTTAAAGAATAAATCCAAATAACTAATGGATCAAAGTAAGAAAACAGTATTGTTAACTCTAGGATGAGAGATCTAGGGAGTATATAGATTATTCAACACATAACTTGCTTATGCATTTATAGCATAATACGTTATAATATTTTTATCCTTTAAAATGTGATGAACCAATGAAATTTGAAAGACAATAAGAATAGAATTTCATCCCACTACTTCTACAGTAGTGTAAAATAAAGTTAAGCAAAGACAAAAAAATTGGATCATACGAGCGAGCGGAAGAAATTAACCAAGACTTGAGATACATGAACTGAGTTTATCAAGATTGAGTATCCAATAAGAAAAATTTAAGTCTTATGAGAGGAAAAATATCTACCTTGTAGCTTACTACTCAATATCGTTATAATATCTTGTAGCTTATATAACTACTACTCAAGATGCTAGAAATAATACTTAAACCTTACCTAATTATACGATATGATTATAAATTTATATATAAAACCTTACGATTTTATTTAAAAATAATAATAATAATCAATTTAGTACAATTTAATTCGACCGGTTAAATTAATTTTTGAAAAATCATTGACACACCTAATTATAAACCTCACCTCACCTTTTTTTTTCCTTGGATATATTTGAATGGATTAAATTATATTTTTTGAAATTGGGCATGTAAAGATGGAGATAATTAAATGAAAATTAATTTATTGATATTCAGTATTTATATCAAAACTATTATTATCACAATTCAAATGAATCAAGGCTCGTAATTTGATTAACCGTATGATAAAGTGAGATAAGTACATTTGAAAGGCACATATTATACATTTATGAATTTGATATAAACACTAAATACGAATAAATTTCTTTCGTCCGTTTGTTTTTCCTTCTTTTTGGGAAGGGGTGGGGGTCAGGTTCCTATCTATGGGATGAAAATTGCACCTATTGTATAAGAGTTGGTTGGTTTTAATAAATTTCTGTAATTAGGTTTACGTTAGGTAAATCTATCTTTCTTGGTCAATGGTTACATTAAGAAAATAGCTTCTCCTATCACGTCAAATCACCAAAGTTTATAAATTCATAAATTCAAATACATGACTTATTGTTTTATCATGTCAAATAGCAAAAAAGTCTGTTATCTTGTAGTTTTTGAAATATTAAATGGACGATGAGACAATTTTCAATCATGTTTCTTTCGATCGAATCATAAATATAATATATAAAAGAAACTTCAAATATTATATGATATCTTTCATTATTAATGTAGGTGTAGTTGTTTTAGTTAAGCATAAAATCACCAATATGGGTTGTGGTGTAGTGGTGGAACTACTCCACCCTTAACCAGAGGTCTCGGGTTCAAGTCCTGGGTATGAAGAAAATCTTGTTGGGAGCGCCACCCCCAGAATGGGCCCTGCAGTGCGTAATCCGGATTAGTCGGGGCTTCAATGCGGATACCGAACACCGGGTGAAATCCCCCCCCGCTAAAAAAAAAAAAAAAAAGAAGTTAAGTATAAAATTAATAATGCCGTTTCCATGATTAAAGCTTGCTTATTTAATATTCCCTCTGTTTGGATTTACTTTTCACTATTTTTCTAATTTGATTTCCATTTTTACTTGTCATTTTTGATAAATCAAGAAAAGACAATTTTTTTCCATGTTTTACCCTTAACATTAATTACTTATTCTCCAAATCATTTTTCTAATACCTATTACTAAACACCAATTAATAGGGGTAATATGGTAAAATCACTATACTAATCATTGTTTTCTTAATAGATGTGTTAAGTCAAACTGTGACAAGTAAATTCGAACGGAGGGAGTAGTTGGACATTTTTCTAATCATTGACTTTTTTACATGATTTTTTGTAAGCACCCAATGCCCATGCGAGTAAGTATTTACTGGAGATTTCTACTATATAGAAAAGTGAGCAAAGGAACGACCAAGGGAAAAATAGTCATTTTACCTAACAAAAAATCTTTCACTGTTACTATTTGAGCTATCTTTGTCCTTGTTATCTGTTTTCTCGATCCTTCTTCTCAATCTCTTTTGCTCTCTCCTTTTCTACGAAATCGACACTGGAGTTTTACCTCACAACACTTTACAACTCCTAATTCAAACAGCGATTTACATGTACCTGTATATTTAAATTTAGTACTAGGATTTTGGGGTGATAACTTTAGAGACTAAGGGAAGAACCGTGGAGCCACAGAACACTTTTAAAGAATCCCTAAATGCATTGTGTGATTAATCATCCATACAATTTTCAGTATGCTATTGATGCTCCGCAGGTTTGACAACTTTATCTAATTAGTATTGTTCTATCCCTCTGATCGAAATTCAATTAAATGCATGACTATTTAGAGAAGTGGGATATGAAGTAGCAATATCTGTGAATTCTCCTGATTTTACTATTTGTATTGGCTTCAAGTTTCTGATGTAAATGTGGTTAACCCTTCTTGCTGGTTTCGTTGCTCAAATCAGAAATATTTTCCATGTAAAGATGAAAGAAAAATAATAACCGATTAAAGAATAGAGTTCGAAACACAAAAATGTAGCTCTTAAGATTAGAACATGAAACCTCAAGGTGAATTTTGAACACCCTCAACCACTAAGCCAACCTCTATTCTTATGTTTAAGAGGTTCAAAATATATTTATATACATAGTTTTTTCTAAAGTACCTTATATACATAGTGCAATTTTTTGCTGCGGGGCTTGAACCCCCTCGCTACCCTATCTGCCTCTGCTGGTGAGGGTTTGTTCCCGTGTAATGTCTGTTTTTAATTGCATAATGTTGAACACATACAGAGATTACAACTAATGTGAGGTAGCTGAATTGAAATTTCTCCCATTTGCAGTTAGGGATTTTGAGAAGCAATCAAATTTTATTCAAGCTCCACATAGGTTATCTCAGCTAATATTACTTCTCTTTCCTTTTTCTTCTTCTTTTGATTACCAGACTTTTTGTCTTTTTACTCAAATTAACTATTAAAATAATTAACAAAGACGACAGATCTCAATCACAGTTTTCTTAAGTTTGTCAAGAATACGATCCAATTCCTAGAGTTGCATGACTCTCATGACTATATAGATGATTCAGGTGTCTAAAAAGTGTTCAATTTTTCTATTATTATTATTATTATTATTATTATTATCCACAAATGTATTTGCAAATATACTGCACGTCTCTTGCAGAAATACAAGGTAAGACTGATGTAAAATAAACTCTTGCGGTTTGGACCTTCCACGGACTCCGTACATAGCGGGAGCTTTAGTGCAAAATGCTAATGTTATAGGTAACGCCTTATTTTATTACACATTTGATTGTGCAGATTATTCGCCACACACTATTCAGATTCTTAACTCACTACTTTGTGGTGATAGGTGTACTAATTCGACGGAGGTGATTATCTTTTCTTAATTGAACATAGCGTGAATGGATAGTCCAAGTATTAAGAGAGATTGGTACAATTTTCTTATTCAAAGCCTTTCTCTTTTACTTTTCTTAAGAGATGATGAATGTTTTTAAATGTGTCTGTGTAAAGAACTTGCCATATAAAATTGGCATAAGTTATGAGGCACAGTTTTATGTAGCATGATATCAAACTAGGTAATGGTGAGTCTTTATCATAGTGTTTTTGGGAGCAGATTATTTAATATTACATTATACATATCTATGTATTGTATGGCTGCTGTGACAGTTTTGGCAAAAGACTGAGATGCTTTTCTATGGAAGCTTTGTTGCTCAGTCAACTAAACATATTGAGGGAGTCCACGACTTCAAAATAATTTAGTTCACATACTAACATTTTATCACATAAAATTTATGGCGGAGAATGAGGTTGAGAAAGTTGGCACTAAAGTCATGTAATAGTCAACTTACTACTGTAATTGTTTTGTATGTTTTCTTTCAAAGGCATAAAGAGGGGTGATTCGAAAGAAATTTTTATTTTTTGTGTTTTAGGATAAAATTACTCCATCTACATATTTTATTGAAATATTTATGAGGAAAAACTCATTTTCCCTGCTTGTGAACTTAACAGAAGTTGAGAAGGAACATAAATTTTAAAGATCCATATAAATGTGACAGGGGTAAATGGTCAGCCCTATGTGCAGCAACAACAACATCAACTGCTTCTCAATTCAAGATTAGGCTACTATCATATTTAAAAAAATAAATTTAATTACTTATGAAATGCCTCGTATACTTGACATTGATTGGATTACATTAATACATTGTTATTGTAGTGTCACTTCAAATATGTGCATAAGAATATGAAGCTTGGTGTTATCTCTATTATATAGTCAGTGAGGATTGTATTAGTTGCAAAAGAATTTAGAAAATACTTTCATAGAAAAATTTTTGGACTCCAACTTGCGGGAAGTGTTTGATATAGGCTACATTAATATAATATGGTTATAGGATGATTTTAATATAGCTTGTTTCATTGTTTACCTGCCTGATGCAAGGGGCACATAGAAGACTCAAAGTCATCCCAACTTGAACAACAAGACAAATCAATATATTTGATTAGGAAAAATTATTGAGTCTTAAACTATCATGTCTATGACTTTATGGTGGCCAAAGTTTATTATACAGGTTCATGAAATGTCACAGACTCCAAATCTGATTTTTCATTGAAAGAAGAGACTACTAGCTTTTATTTTTTTTTGTGTGCGGTTGTCCATCAGTTCTTAAAGCTCAAAGATACAAACTGTTATGGGCCTCGAAAACATATAATGGCAATTTTTTTTAACTGTGTTCTATCTAATATAAAAATGTGAAAATTATTTATATTCTTGACTGTTGTTATTGCAAGTAAAAGTCTCTATCTTTATGAAGATAGAGATGGTTGTTACTGCAAAAAAATAGTTCTAGAATCATCCCTATAACAATGATCGAAACACTTTCCCACTGGCTATGCAAGATTTATTTTTTATAAAGAGATGAGAAATCATTTTCTCTATAGATTAAGAAATTTTGTTTGAGAGACCACAGAAAATTTTTCTTGGGAAAGCATTTATCTTTTGAATCCTTAATTTTGTTCTTAGTGAATTTTGGCTAATGATACCCGGGTGGTTCATAAGTTTCAAAAATCAATCTTCTACAACTCATACTTCTATTGTCATCTGGTGCTATATGTATACTTAATACCTTATTTGTTTTATCCGCACTTATTTTCATAACAGTGTCACTATATGTTCCGTTTGCTTTTGTTTCTTTGTCTTTTAGGTCCTCTCAATTACTTTTAAAGTCATGTATTGTATGATAAATTCTTTCTATCTATTGATTAATGCTATTCTTGGTTTATTTGTAGGTTGAGTTTGATACTCCACTTCAGTGATTGATAGCTCAAGCGAGTTATCTTTAAGGATAAAACCTGAGTTGTTGTCTCTGGCGAGGAAATTTAATTAGATGTAGTTCTATATGACTTGAGGGACACATTACAATGTTTTTCATTAGTTGAATAATTTAGTTTGTCCATATAAAGATATAAAGAACACACTGAGCAATAATACCCTCTTTTAACTTCTATTCTAACAGATTGAAAATGATGGAGCATTCCACATTTCTATTCACAACTACAGTTTTTTTTCTCTATTGTGTATTGTATATAACAGGTGAGAGTACTTTTTCTTTCTTATTTTTGAATGTTATTATTGTCAAGTCGTATGTTTATCACTAAAATAGCTGGACCTCTCCAGCACAAAAGTCATTTCACTATTTGAAAATCAGCCGAGCTATAGTTTGGTCCATGCGAATTTTTGCTGGTGTGCATTTTTCACCTTGGTTTTAAAGGGATGGCGTCTCATTTAGGCAGTTCACAAAATAAATGTACATTCTATCCAACTTATTGTCCATATGATCATCAATCTATTAAATTATGTTAATTTTTTTTCTTCAATTTCATTGTTTAACACAAACATATGATGAATAATACATGACTATCATGTTGGACCCGTGCAAAGCATGGGCATACCTATCTAGTTATATACTATAAATGTAAAAATCATTCCAAATTTGGTTCTTACACTATAGTGAACCTTAAATTTTTCTCTAATAAAGCTAGTTTATCATTAAGAGCCAGAGTCTTTGAGATATTTTTACTCTTAGTTGTAAAAACAAGTACTAACTTAAGATAAAATTAGACAGATTTGACATATTTAATGTTATTACAATCGACATAATCCTCACATATTCCATTTGAAAATAGTAAGCAAATACAACTCAAAAATAAAAATCACATCTTTGAGTAGAAGAAATCAAAATTTTCTTGTAAAAGAACTTGGAAATTGACATAAATAGTGTCCACTCAAAAAAAATAGCTGGCATATATATATATATATATGCTGGCTAGCGGATGTAAATCTTTTGGCCCAGCGGCAAAATGTGTTCCTGCCCCACTAGTCTAATAATGCAAACAGAACAAGAAGTGAGTTTTGTGCTTGTTAGATTCTATAACATAGTCTAAAATTTTATCGAGGGATTTCAACTAGGTCGGCCGGGTGCATTAAAGCTCCAGCTATGCATGAGGTCTGGGGAAAGGCTGAACTACAATGGTCTATTGTACAGCCTTACCCTGCATTTCTGCAAGAGGTCATTTCCATCGCTTGAACCATGACCTCTTGGTCAACTAATTTGCTGAAAGTGCTCATCGTGCTCGAGTAAGGGTTGTTGTTCTTCTGGTGGAAAATTGCCTTGTTGGCTTGTAAGAGTCCACCAGTAGTCAACAGACCAGGTCCCTTGGCACCCAGAACAATGCAGAAGTAACTAAACAGCAAAGGCAAAATAAAAAGTAAAATGCACACGATATTTACGTGGAAACTCCTTGCTCAAGGGAGAAAAACCACGGCCTGCCTTGCAGGATTTCTTAACTCTTCACTAAAAACTCCGAGCAACTTGAGTGACTACAGACTCCCGTAATCACTTAGGATTAAAATCTTAATCCTATCCTCTTGTAATAACTCTACTATAAGACTAATGCAATAACTCTATTACATCCCACTTGCCAAATAATTCTAGTCGACGACCCTAGGCAGCTCTACCCAAGGAACACATCAAACAAATGATGAGAATAAACTTTGACTAAGAACTCAATGACTCAATCAACTAACTCTAACTGATGTGACTAAAAACAAGAACATAGACAATAAACAATCTACTAACCTTTATATCTCAGGCGTAGATTTAACAAGATAAGAACATAAACATAAGACTCAAAACAACTAAGACTCGACATACTGAATCAGGTCCTTAGCTGAATGAGCTATGTTTCTTTAAGAGTGACTTTTGCTTTTGATGAAATCTTGATTGCAAAAACTAGGTTTTGCTCCATGTGAAATGTTCCTTTTATAAGAGAGAGCAAAACCTAGGACAACTCTGATTAGGCAAGGTCGGAACCTCTGCTGCCGTGCCACCTACTTTTCTGCAGAAAGAACACTTTTCCAGCTGTGGTCAATTAAATGTCTATGAACTTGAGTTTTACAAGGACCTGGTCCTAAAGGTATAGTTTGTAGATCATCAAAACTTCAATGATACAACAATTTCCCCCTTTTTGATAATGACAAACTATTCCCCCTATCACTAAGACCAAATCCCTGGAATGCTTCCCCCTATGTATAGTAAACATCACTTTGCCTTTGATTAATGCTTCCAGGTCCTTGCACATGAAACCAAGTTCCCCCTATCAATGACTCTTCCCCCTTTTGGCATCATAAAAAAGTACAGCAGTAAACCAAGATAAGTAATATGCAAAGCAGATTAATTCATGGCCATTGAGGCAACACTGACACGAATGAATCAAGCCAAAATCGAGAGCAGATAGTATACAAAGGCATAATAGTCCATTAAAAACAAGAAGAACAGTATCACATATATTACAGAACCCAAAAATACATCAACAGTAAACTCTTCATTAATTTCCACCGGGAACAAGGACGACAAAACAAAAGGAAACAAAATCAAAAGAACAGTAGGGTTTAAGAGGAGAGAAGCTGGGGAGCAAGAAATTTGAGAACCAGGTCTATACGCGTACTAGCAGATGCGTGCGTACTGAGAAGTTGCTTAGTGAGATCTTTAACTTTGGCATTGAGCTCAGTGACCTATACCTTCAGACTTACATTCTCCTGCTTCAGATCCTCAGAGGTACCAGGTCCCATTGCTAACAACTGCTGAACCTTGGCCTTGAGATGAGAAATTTCTGCATCTCCAGTGGCCAAAGTTACTCTCATTGCCTCTAATTCTGCAGTCAGTTTTTCCTAGGTCCTAAGTAGCTCAGACACTTGGGACCTAGTCCCAACCTTCCCTTCAACACATTTATTTTTAATGAGCATAGCCATGTAAAACATGTGCTTATTTGAACCAACCACTCCTTTGTCGCATATCACATTGAAATAATTGAACACTTTGTTCAGAAGAAAGCCATAAAGCATGCCATGCCTGCCATGCTTCACATGTATCACTTTGTATATGTGATCGATCGTAAGAGCTGGTAGATTGATCAACTTAAAAGTGCTGAGGCATTCCATGAGGAATTGGTCCACTATAGATGCAAAAGTGTATTTATCGGAGCGAGGTAGTACAACCTTGTTCACTAGTTCAAACAATAGCGGATATTCGCCTTTGAGAAATTTTTTGGACACCTTAGCCTTAGATTTTCCAGGAACCTTGGTAATAGTTTGCACAAACTCAAGAAAAGGTTTGCAGTTTACCACGGACCTGATCCCATCCATTGGCATATCCAAAATCTGGCCAAAGACTTCCTCATACAAAAACATCTCCTTTCCCTGTACCATGACTGTAAGACTTAGACCATCCTCAGTGAACTTGATTGTATAGTAGAAATCCCGCATCTCTTTTTCATGAACTGCAGGAATAAGTAAGTCAAATATATGCAACCAATCTTAGTGTTTCATAAATTCAACTAGATCACTCACTCCTGGTTGTTCAAAAATCTTAGGATCAAACACTCTCCCATTCAACTCACGTTGTTGTGCCACTGCTCGAATTTTTTCCTCCCTAAACACTACCTTCTGAGACTTTTGAAACTTTCTTTTTTTGATGAGGTACCTGGTCCTTGTGCTGATGGATCCACTGGTGCAGAAGTGGGTGAGTTAGTGTCAGGACCAGGTCCCTTGGATTCAACTTCTTTCCTTCACTTTACTAAGACATATTTCTCCGAACTTGTTACTTTGGGCTTGGGTACAGAAGGTCTTGCGGCCTTTAGTGTTCCTGCTCCCTTTCTTGTTTTAGATGCAACAGCTGCAACATCTAAGTATATTTTCTCTTCATTCCTATCTTCATCCAATGACACAATATCCTTAGAAGGAACTGCAGTTTCTTCAACACTTGATACCTTTTTCAATCTTCTCCACTTAATAGTAGAGGACTTACTTGCTTTTAGAGTATCATGTATCAACTTCTTTTCAGCAGCCCTTATCCCATAGGACCTTACAACAATATCTTGCTCCTTTTCCTTTCCTTTGGATCCTCGTACTCCAAACTTTTTCCATACCAAATCACCCAAAGGTGTCTCATCTTTATCATCCTCATCTGGAGCCAGAAAAGGTTCATTTTTTGTTAGCTTGGACAGAGGACTCCCATCATACATGGGATAGGGTGAATGAATAGGGGATCCCAACACAGGAGACTTAGTCTGTTCATCTACAAGCACACTTAGATTAGAGGATAAGAGTGTCAAACTTTCAGCAATCTAATTTTCTCCTGCCACTAGATTGTTTAATGGATTGCTCCTGTCAATTGACAAATCTTCATTGAACATGTGCTCGTCAAGAGACTGTTAAGTTTTATCCTGGATACCTGGTCCCGAAGAAGGTTTAACACTCCCTTCAAGAGTAGGTGAATTAGGTTTACTGGTAGGAATCGACTCTGAAGGTGATTCAGATAGCAAGGACAGTGTCAGTGTTGGTTCTTCTTGAACTGTGATGGAAGCAAGTTCAGTAGATAAAGAAGAAGGGGCGGACTCTAGGGTTTTTCCAGCAGATACGGTGGATGTATCTTTACCTATCATGGATATTGGAGTTCCATCAAAGAAGGAATTATCAATAGGATGTGAATCTGATTTAGGGTTTCCTTCTTCAATAGTAGTCTTGATGGGAGATGAAGGATTAGACATTTTGGCTCAAGAGAGGATGAGAGAATAACCGAAGGATTTATGAGACAAGAGTAATTTTGGAAGAGAATTTTGAATTTTAAAGTGAGAAAAGCAAAGTCTAATTGAGTATTTAAAAGAGAAAAAGGGGTGTGTCATTTGGAATCAAAGAGAAACGACGTGCTTGGTCCCGATTGGCACGCCTCTTCTGTTTTGATTGAAAACAGCGATTCAGATTGGCAAAAAAAACATGTAGCAAATAAAAAAGTCCCTTTTTTTTATATTTTTAGATGCAGTAATATACAGGATACTGACCTTGTAACTGGGACCTTGTCCCATCTAGATGTATTTCCCACTGCACTTCTATTTCAACTGGTCCACCATGAGTGTATACTTGCAGAAGGTATGAAGTTGAATTAGATTCGTTCACATATCACCGCCTGGATACCTGTCTTCTAATCGTAGCCAATATAAAGAGAGATTAAAGTGACACAAGGAACTTAGTTCAATTTAATTAGACCTGTTTAAGCCTATTTTTCTCAAACTGATCTATGTTAAGAGCTTTGGCAAAGATGTCAGCCACTTGGTCTTCAGTTTTACAGAACTTCATGCAGATATTTCCTTTCTCCATACTATCTCTGAGAAAGTGATGCCTCACATCAATGTGTTTGGTTTTCTTGTGCTGAACTGGGTTTTTTTCCATGTTGATTGCACTTGTGTTGTCACATAGCAAGGGTACAGTATCTGAAATTATTCCAAAATCTTCCAGATGCTGCTTGATCCATAGCAATTGAGCATAACATGAGGCAACTGCAACATATTCAGCTTTAGCAGTGAAAAAAACCACTGAATTTTATTTCTTGGTTCCCCAGGAGATCTAACAAGAATCAAGAAAGTGAGTCATCCCTGAAGTGCTTTTCCTGTCCACCAGATACCCCGCATATTTTGCATCATCATAACCAATAAGATCAAAAGAGTCACCTGAAGTATAGTACAGGACCAGGTCTCTAGTACCCTTCAGATATCTCAAAATTCTTTTAGCAGCCTTTAAATGGGACTCTTTTGGACATGCCTGAAACCTTGCACATATTCCAACACTAAAAACAATATCAGGCCTGCTAGTAGTCAGGTATAGAAGAGATCCAATAATTCCTCTATACATAGTTTGATTAACTATTAGACCTGGTACTTTAGCATCCAGTTTTAAGTTGGTCCCAATAGGAGTATCAATGGGCTTAGCATAATCCATGTGAAATATCTTGAGAAGATCTTTGATGTACTTTTCTTGATTGATCATTATTCCATCAGTGGTCTGCTTGATATGTAACCCTAACAAAAAGGTTAGCTCTCCTATCATATTCATTTCAAACACATTTCTCATCAGCTTGGCAAACTCTTCACATAAGGTATCTGAGGTTGATCCGAAAATGATGTCATCAACATATATCTAAACAATCAACAGATTCTTTTCCCTTGACTTCAAGAAGTAGGTGTTGTCAATCTTTCTTCTTTTAAATCCATTTGTAAGAAGAAATTTTGAAAGCCTTTCATACCATGCCCTTGGAGCCTACTTCAATCCATACAATGTCTTATCTAGCTTCATCATATGGTTGGGCTGACCAATGTTCTCAAAGCTGGGAGGTTGCTTTACAAACACTTCCTCTTTCAAGCATCCATTCAAAAAAACACCGTTAACATCCATTTGGAACAATTTGAACTCCATATATGCTGTAAAAATAATAAGAATTCTAATTGCTTCCATTCTAACCATTGGTGCAAAGGTCTCATCATAATTAATTCCCTCTTCTTGATTATATCCTTGTACCACCAATTTAGCTTTGTTCCTAGTAATAGTACCATGTCATCCTTTTTGTTTCTGTAGACCCACTTGGTTCCTTTGATAGTTCTGTCAGCAAGTCTAGGGACCAGGTGCCACACTTTTCTACTTTCAAATTGATTGAGCTCCTCCTGCATAACATTTATCCAGTCAGCATTCTGCAATTCCTCCTTTACATTCTTGGGTTCAATTTGGGAGATAAATGCTGAGAAGGCTGCTAGATTTCTTGCTTGAGACCTTATCTGCACCCTAGAGTCCAGTGGTAAAGTAAGATTATCAAGAGGATGAGAGGACTTGTGTTTCCAATTTGACCCCTTTACTGCTGATTGATATTGACTGGTACTAGGTTCCTCATTAAACAAATCATTTGACCCCTGAGATTGAGAGTCATCACTATTATGAGCAATTTCTGGAGGACCTGGTACCTCTGCTTTTATGGTGTCCTCAGTTGCTGATTCTGAGCTATCTTGATTTTCACCGTTCTTTTCAGAAGTCTGTTCATTTTTACCTTCACTATTTAGACCATCCCTCTAAATCTGAAGAAGTTCTTCTATTTCTATATCATCTTTGCTTACATGATCTCCCATGTTACCTAATTCATCAAAGATAACATGTACACTTTATTCAATGCAAAATATTCTTTTGTTATAGACTCTGTATGCCTTGCTGGTAAAGGAATAACCAACAAATACTCCTTCATCACTTTTAGGATCAAATTTTCCAAGTTTATCCTTCCCATTGTTCAAAACAAAGCACTTGATCCCAATAGCCCTTAGAACTGAGTTTGGGCTTCTTATCATACAACAACTCATAGGGAGTCTTATTGAGAATTAATCTTATCAAGCACCTATTAGTAACATGATAAGCAGTGTTAACTACTTCAGCCCAAAAGTTCTTACAAAGATCAGTATCAATCAACATAGTTCTAGCAATATCCACCAGAGTTCTGTTCTTTCTTTCAACAACCCCATTTTGCTGAGGGGTTCTGGGAGCTGAGAAGTTGTGACTAATCCCATTTTCTGCACAGAGCTGATCCATTCTGGAGTTTTCAAACTCAGTTCCATGGTCAGACCTAATCCCTGTAATCCTTTTGTTGAACTTGACTTGTATCATTTTTTGCAAAGATCATAAAGGCTTCATAGGTTTCATCTTTGGACATTAGAAACATTGTCCAAGTAAACCTTGAATAATCATCCACTATCACCAGAATGTATTACTTTCCTCCTCTGCTTTAGATTTTGATTGGCCCACATAAGTCCATGTAGAGCAGCTCAAGAGACCTGTTGGTACTGACTTGCTTCTTTGGTTTAAAGGAGGACCTGGTTTGCTTTCCTCGCACACACGCATCACTTATTTTTTTTTTAGCAAACTTGACGTTAGGAATTCCACGAACCAGGTCTTTTGAGACCAACTTGTTAAGCAATGAGGAACTCACATGTCCTAGTTTGCGATGCCATAAATTAGTATTATCACTTTGAGCACTGAGACATGTGAGTTCATCACCTGGTACTGAGCTCAAATCAAGAATATACATGTTCTTGCACGTCTTGGCCTTTAGAATAACTTCACCAGAGTTAAGATTAGTCACAGTGCATCCATCAGATAGAAACTTTACCTCATTTCCTTTGTCACAAATCTGTGACACATTGAGAAGACTGTACTTAAGACCTTTGACAAAGAATACATATTCAATGGCTTGATTTTCTAACTTTCCAATCTTACCAACACCTTCTATGTAACCCTTTTTCCATTTCCAAAAGAGAGACTTCCACCATGAAGTGCCTTCAGTGAAAGGTAGTCATCGTTTTTTCCAGTCATATGCTTGGAATACTCGTTTTCCATGAACCAACGGAAACTGCTTCCTCTTTCTCTCACCTGCACATAGAATCAGTTGTTAGACTTGGGAACTCATTTGAGTCTAAGTTCCCAATAAAGGGATAAAGAGGAAATCAATATTTCCTTTGTCCATCCAGTCAGTCTGGACACCCTTCTTTTAACAAATGGACCAGGTCCCCTTCTTTTGTGACTGGGCACTTTTTTAGAAGTTTTCACCTGCTTATCATATTTTGAGAAGCTTTCTTCTGCTCTCTTCCTGGCCTCACAGACTCTTTTGAGATAACTATTTCGACCACATTGAGTACACAGCAGGTTATCAGGCACAAACACATACTTGCTATGGGGATTGTAGGGGGGAGAGGGTTTGGCTTTTTGCTTCCTAGACCACTTTCAGTGTTGGACCTTTGATTTGCTAGGTTTGTTAGTATTTGTGAAGAATTAGTCCACTTGAGAGACCTTTTAAGCTCTTCTTTCACACGAACCAGGTCCCTTTCGAGTTAAGCATTTCTCTCAAGGGAAGCAACAAGACTCTCTCTGGACTTGTTCAGGCTTTCTTCAAGCTTATGCTGAAGACAACTAGCCTCATTTTTTTCTTTAGACTCTACCATAGAGGTGGTTTTTAGCTTATCCTTTAGTGAGCCATTTTCAGAGAACATTTCGCTCAATTTCTCACCCAACTCTGAAACTTGAATAGATAGTGTCATTTTCTCACATTCAGACAAATCAAGTATCTCACGCCACAAGTCTTTTTCATTAGTGAGATCACACAGGGTGTCTATTAGAGCACTGGCTAGACCCTTAAGTTTTTTCAAGGAATAATTGTTAAGATTGTGCTTAATATCAAGAAGAGTTACCTCATCATCATCTTCATCATCTGACTTAGCCATGAAAGCAAAAATTGAGTCAAATGATTTGTCAGCATCCTCTATAGCCATCATCAAAACATCTTTGGGGTGATGAGATTTATCTAAGTCACTGGACGAATCTCCCTATACTGCAAGAACTTGTCTGACTATGGTCAGCTGTAGCTTTCCTTCTTGATTTTTCATGGACTCAGTCCCTCTGCTTACATTTATCATTTGCACCTCTATTGTAGTCCTTGTACTCCATCTTATGTATTGTGCAATCTTTGATAAAATGACCTAGTTTGCCATATTTGTGACAAAGGTCATTTGTTGTTGTTGTTCTGCTCGTGCTTCCTTTTCTCTGAAAACCACCATTCTTCTTCATAATCTTGACAAACCTCTTTGGTATATAGGCCAGATCTTCATCTTCCTCATTGAAGTCCCCATTGTTGGCTTTGAGAGTAAGAGTTTTCTCCTTCTTGGCTTGGTCCTGCAGTTTCTTCATTTCATAGGTTTTGAGATTTCCTATCAACTCATCCATTATGAGTGTCTTTAGATCTAGAGCTTCAGTGATAGCGTTCACTTTGCTTTCCAA
Source organism: Capsicum rhomboideum (assembly GCA_031232105.1). Lineage (NCBI taxonomy): Eukaryota > Viridiplantae > Streptophyta > Magnoliopsida > Solanales > Solanaceae > Capsicum > Capsicum rhomboideum. The sequence continues at coordinate 160,589,423 of CP124714.1, forward strand.
AGACTTTGAAAGAACAATGAGTATCTTCCTCACCTGTTTGGTGGTCCTGATTACTTCACCCCAAGCAGTGCAACTCATTAGTGATAGACAAAAATTTGGTATGCATCTCCTATATTATCTCTCCTTCCTTAATGGTGAAGGCTTCATATTGAGTGGTTAGCATGTCCACTTATGATTATTTGACTTGGCTTGTTCCTTCATGGGCTATTTGCAAATAGTCCCAAATCTCTTTAGCTGATTCACACAATGAGATTTTTTTATACTCATCTGGTCCTATTCCACAGATAAGTAGTTTATTTTCCTTGTAGCTTTTCTTGTTTTTTTTCAGTCTGCTTCGTTGTACTTTCTTCTAGTTTTGGTAACAAGTCGTGTGACTTCTCTATCGTTAACTTTCTCCATTGGAATATGAGGTTCATTACAGATGATGTCCCACAATTCACTATCTCCTGCCATTAAGAAATCATGCATCCTAGTCTTCTCCCAACTATTGAACTGTCTGTTAAAGTGAGGAGGCCTGGTAGTCGACTGGCCTTCTTCCAGATTAGGTGGAGCAGCCATGTGAGCAGGATCCTCTCAAGGTATTAGCCTTAAATGAGAGTTCAAGCTCTGATACCAATTGTTGTCTTATAAGAGTCCACCGACAGTCAAGAGACCAGGTCCCTTGACACCCAGAACAATGCAGAAATAACTAAACAGCCAAGGCAAAATAGAAAGTAAAATGCACATGATATTTATGTGGAAACTCCTTGCTCAAGGGAGAGAAACCATGACCTGCCTTGCAGAATTTCTCAACTTTTCACTAAAAACTTCAAGCAACTTGCATGACTACAGACTCCCGTAATCACTTAGGATTAAACTCTTAATCCTATATTCTTGTAATAACTCTACTACAAGACTAATGCAATAACTCTATTGCATCCCTTTCCAACTAACTCTAGTCGACGACCCTAGGCAACTCTACCCAAGGAACACATCAAACAAATGATGAGAATAAACTTTGACTAAGAACTCAATGACTCAATCAACTAACTCTAACTGATGTGACTCAAAACAAGAACATAGACAATAAACAATCTACTAACCTTTATATCTCAGACGTAGATTTAACAAGATCAGAACATAAACATAAGACTCAAAACAACTAAGACTCGACATACTGAATCAGGTCCCTTGCTGAGAATGAGCTATGTTTCTTTAAGAGTCACTTTTGCTTTTGATGAAATTTTGATTGCAAAAACTAGGTTTTGCTCCTTGTGAAATGTTCCTTTTATAAGAGAGAGAAAAACCTAGGACAACTCTGATTAGACAAGGTTGGAACCTCTGTTGCCGTGCCACCTACTTTTCTACAGAAAGAACACTTTTCCAGCTGTGCTCAATTAAATGTATATGAACCTGAGTTTTACAAGGACCTGGTCCTAAAGGTATAGTTTGTAGATCATCAAAACTTCAATGATACAACATGCCCATTTCATCAATCTATTGCAACAAGATAGGATCCCTATCTTATGGATATGTGCAATAGAGGAAGGAATAGATGGAGTAAGAAATGACCATCGGAATGCCTATTGCAGTGTACATTGCCTTGGAAAGTAAGAAGAAAACGATGCTAAGATGGTCTTAAAAGATCGATCCAGAGCATAAATGCTTGTTCGAGCTCTCTCAGGAACTATCTCAACAAATATTGGAGTATAAACACGTCAAAAGAGCAAAGCATCAAAGACTAGGTCTACGATCGATCAATGCAAAAAAAGCATAAAAGTCATTTTAATTTGCTTTTTTTCATCATTTTGAGCTTGGGAATGAACCTAACATAACAATAACATCAACATAGCCAGTGTAGTTCCACAAAGTGGGTCTTGGGAGGGTATAGTACGCGTTGACCTTTCCCCAACCTTAGAGGTAGAGAGGTTGTTTATAATAGCTCTTCGGCTCAAGAAAAAATAGTCCAAAGTAGTCAAAAAAAAAAAAGAAGTAACGAAAGTACAAACAATAAATAATAACAAAAACAGTAGATAATAACAAAACAGAAACTTCAACAAAATAATACGATAATCGAGGTGCAAGGAATTAACAGATAGTAACATAAATAGAAGGAAAAGAAACTATAGGAGCAATACTACGACTAGAATACTAATATGAACGTACCTAACATGTGCTTAAAACATTTCAAGTTCATGCATATACCCGTGTGTGAGTATGCAAGAGGAAAGAGTGAACAAGGCGGTATAAAGAGAAAGAAGTGGTAATTATTTAAAAAACTGGATGAATAAATAAAAATGCTGAAGAACATAGCATAAAAGAAGCTAGAGTGGTCTCTTACATTGATCTATACAAGGTACGAGATTGAATAAAATTGGAGAAGAACGAGGAAAATGAACTGGAAAAATATGCCAAGTGTTCAAACAAATGATATATTGGATCTGAGTAGATATACCTGATTGTTGCTGGACCGCACCATGATGCACTAAATCCTAATATAAACAGGACTAAACCATGTAACACAGCTGTGGAAGGATCATTAGGCAATAGCAGCAGCAGAATTCCAGCTAAGGGAATAGCTGAACCAGTGCTTATCTGAGATAGCATGACCCTACCCGAATTAGGGAAGCGCATGGCACAGACATCGCCCATGAATCCTTCAAAAAATGTGCCAAATGATAGAGAAACTCTAAACAAAGTCGAGATGAGTGTTGTTTCCTTGTGGGATAAGCCAACATGCTCCAACCACATAATAGCAAATGACATTGATGTCACTAGGAATGACCCAAAAACGCCTTATGCAATAATTATCTGTAAGGAGGGTACTTCAATAACTGCTTTTTTTTCTTTTAGTGGTTCTCTCACTTGTTCTTGAAATGATTCCGGGGGAGGTTGATCTTTGTATTTGACATCTCTTTCAAGAAAGCAGGGATCTTTGGGGAAGAGACGGACTAAACAACCAATGAGAACACTTATAATACCAACCAGGTGGAAGGAGATTTTCCAGCAAGGGATTCCCATGAATGATGTTTCAGCTATCAGCACAGACATAATCCCACCAAAGATTGAACCAAAATTTCCTGTTACTACTAACCATCCAAAAGTTGTACCACGATTACTATCATCAGTTGAATCAGCAACTAGAGATAGGATTGTTGGTGTGAAATTGCAAGACCTATTCCATTCAATACTCTAAAAATTGCTATCTGTTAAACAACATCATGAGGTGCTAAAACAAATCTTACAGCCCAAATTCAAGAAGATAACACTTTCATTCTTGTCATAGTTTCAGAAATGACAGCTTTAAGGGTAGAAAAATGCAATCATTTTTTTCATATATCTTATGAAGAGTCAAAAGAAGGAACAACTAAGAATCTTGGGACAGAGAGAGTAATGGTTGATCAGAAAATATAACAAGAACTGCTTATATACATTCAACAGTCAGTATATTCTTTCGACCATTCCTCAATGATAATCCATAACTAATATAACAATTCACACTTGAAATTTAACTTGGTGATGTTTAGATATTGTTAGGATCTTACCATCATATGCCAAAAGCTATAGCTGATAGCAAGGGCGCAAGTTTATTTCTTAACTAAGTCCACCAAGCAAGCGCCATGTTGGTGTTGCCCAATAACTCCCCCCCACCCCCACCCCCACCCCCACCCCAACACCTATCTCAGGCAGCATGTTGCTCTTGGGAATCGAACTTATGACCTGGGCTCTAATATCACTTGCTAGGATCAAGCGCCTACCATCATTGCCAAAAGCTATAACTAATACCAAAGGCGCAACTTTATTTCTTAACTAAGCCTACCAAGCCAGCGCCATGTTCGATCATGACTCCAATTCCAGCCACCCCAGCGCTCTCATGGACCTTGTCATAGGAAGGATGCAGGCGTTACCCAATAGATACTTAACACCTCAACAAGATAACTAATATTTAAATAAATAAATTCGTAAAGGTTACTTATCAAAAATTATTTTTCTTAAGGAAATTATTAAGTACTTAGTTAAACTGTATCGGTTCTAATTTTGTGGAGACTAAAATCTTTTGATTTCTACTCCCTCGGTTTAAAGAATATAAAAACTTTACTGAAAAATCAGATTGAGAATTCCGTTCGAAGAATATAAAAACTTCACCGATTCGTTAAACTCTCTGGATTGGTTTTTGGAGTGTAAAACCTATGGGTTTTCACTCTATTTGAATTTGATTCAAAATTGAAGAACATAAAAACTTCGTCAGGTTTTAAAATTCATTCGGTTGACAATTTGAAGACATAAAAACTTCATCGTTGACTAGAAACAGGTTATTTAAAGATTAAGTTTTTATTGTTAGTATTCTGAAATACTAAAGTGTTTGTCAAAGCTTGATAGAAAAATGACGAATAAAACTGAACAACGAATTGATTCGGTTGTGAATGGTGTTGTCCCAACAGCAACCAATGTTGCGTCATTAAGTCGTTCAGATGTTGCTCTAGCAATAAAAATGGCAGAGAAACCGGAAAATTATTCTGGTGTAAACTTCAAAGAATGGCAGCAAATGATGTTCTTTTGGCTGACCAAACTTCAAATGCATATGGTCACAAGTAGAGATCCTCATGTTCCTAAAGAAGGAATATTTGAACACCAATTGTTTGGTTTGGAAGATCTTGTGATTCGTCTCAAGATATACCAGGATATTAAGTTGAATGAGAAATCATCAATGATGGTTGCAAATCATGTTAAGGATGATGCTCCAAATAATAATAAGAGGAAGAAGTCTTCTAGACAAGAGAAAGAGCAGAACAAGAAAACGTTCAAAGGAAAGTGCTACAATTGTAGTGATTGTTGACACCCAATTTTGACCATCCTTTTCGTCATTTTACTCATTCGAGCGTTTATTTTGTTCGCAAGGTCAAAATCGCTATTTTTACCAAAAGTTGTGATAATAGATACTATTCACATTATTTATTATTATTATAATTATTATTATTATTATATGATCATTATTTTTAATTATTTTTTATCATTATTATTATATCATACTTTTTACTTGCAAAGTTATTGTTTACTTAATCTTTTACATTTCTCTTTTATTCTATTTTAAAAAGTATTTGGTCAAACATTTTAAGAGTTATTATTCTTTTATGATGAATTATAATGGTTGATTTAATAATTTAGTATTATTTTTCTTCACTTAGTAATTTAGTAGTTACTAATTTTATATATTTTTGGTAGAAATCTATTTAGTCCCAAACAAGCTCAAGATTCACTTTCAAATTCAAAATTTGTCAAATATTTTCATAAGTAGAAAAATCTTCCTCACTATCTTTTCTTTCTTGTGAAGAATATTTTTTATTCTCAAAATTATTTCAAATTAATTTTACCTATTTTATTTTTACTCCCTCCATATCCATAAAATCCTCTTACAAAATCAAAATCTTTTCTTTATTTGAGAGAATATTACTTTTCTCCAAAAAATAATTCCCTCCTATCAATTCTTTCCATTTAAATATAATTCTTGCCAAAATAAGTGATCATTCTTTTCCTATTTTTTCACTCCCTCCCCACGTGAGATCTGCCAACAAAAATCAGAAAATAATTCATTTCCTATATGGGAAAATATTATACCTCCCAAAAAAAAACCCAATTCTTTCCTGCTTGGTCCCTTCCCCAACGTTCACTTTTTCTTCTACATCTCCATTACATATAGACCTAGAATCCTAGTAGAGGACAATGACAACACACAAACACTCTCTCACTCTCACAAAATTCCATCACCAATGTAGCTATAGCAGCCACGATCCTCCTCACCCCAAGTAAAAACAAAGTCAAACACAATACACAAACACATCTATTCACGTAGAAGAACAAGAAAATGAGCAACCATAATAAACATAACTCTCATCCATCGCAGTCTCAATATCAATCCACCAACAAATTGCCAGCAAAACTCCATCAACACCATAAAAGCTTTAGATTTGTTCTTATTCTACTTTCGATCTGTTGATTAGGTTAATTGTGTTCCAGTTCAAAATTTCGCTCTTAGCTTCCGGCGATTCGATTCTTGTTGTGCTACACACCTATTTCTCGGAGTCTAAGGATTCTTGAGGCAGACATAGCTGATTGAATATTGGCGTATAAGGTCTACCCTATCCTTTTAAAATATAATCTCTAACGTAGTGGTTTTACTCAATGTGGAACGATGAATTTCCTGTTATTTGCTCACTGGTCGTTCACATAATGCGTATACGTTTACCTACTAGTTTATAGATATTGTTCACAGTTGATTGCTTAGTTATTTTTATCATGTTCTTTTCATGCTTTATAGTATACTAGGAATAAGTTAAGGATCACTAATAGGAAAATATTTACTTTTCATGAGGTCTATTCTCCTTTTACCCTTATTTTCTTTAATATTCTTTTTGCTATGAGTTTTTCTTATTGTTGGTTGATTTAATATCAAATGTTAGTCCACTTGCGTTTCTATATGTTTGGCATTAAGGAGTTGTTTAATTTTTTAAAAAAAGTTTCAGTTTGGCTGGTCTAAAAGGTGCAAAGTTTTAACATTTTTTTAAAAGGCAAAACCTTGAAAAGTCCCTTAAAATGTTTGTCCACTAGTATTTTAGTTTGTTAGTTTGCTGTGATGAGTATTTTGTTATTGATCTAATAAGTTAATAAGTGCAATTCTTTAATTGTTAGCTTTATAATTAGTGATTAGATTTAGCAAATTGTTATAGAATATTGAATTTGTTGTTGGTTAAGCTGTGGTATGTTCCGAAAATAGAAAATTTATAGCCTCGTCAAATAATTTAATCAATTGTGAGAGGAATGATATGAAATATAAATTTATTCTAAATTCTATTGATAGATCCGTAAAAGGCTGAAAAACTCTCTTGTCAACCTCCTTTGCATTCTTATGTGGTTACTTTAATTAAGAGTCTTTATTACTTTATTAATTTTTCGTTTGTTTAATTAGATCATAAGAACAGACATACTCTCACCTTTTTGAATATTTTTTACATGTACATCACAATCGAATGGCGTCACTTAGAGTTCAACCACGGTCAATGGAGGAGTCAATTAACTGAAATTGAGCTCAAGCGAGGGTCAGGTACGTTTTGAAAATGATGACAAAAAGACAAGCAATAGCTGACTTCTCATATGAAGCACATATAACTTTATTAAATATAAAGCACCTCGTTACTCCCTTCTTTTTTTATTGTATATGTCACTTTTTTAAAAGTCACAAAGACTTGACAACTCTTACTACTATACTAAATTAGCGACATGCCTTGATACGATCTATATATCATACATGACTTTATATTTATATATATATATATATATATATATATATTTCACATGACTTTCAATTGTTGAAATATTTTATTTAATACTCTTGAATAAGTTTCTTTATGAATTCCTTTGGTCTTGACTTAAGGCGTTTAAGTGAGTCGATCATAAAAAATTGGAATAGAGAGAGTAATATCGCATTGGGCCTGTTTCAGCTTTGTCATACCCTGATCCCATACACACACACTCTCTCTCTCTCTCAACTTTACGTATTTAATTTATTATTTATTCTCTCACATTATATTCGCCATCACATTAAGGTGGCTCACATTTTACTAACAATCACTTTTGTTAAGTGAGATGTTATAATTTATGAGAGGACTAGAATACTATGCGGAATAGAGAAAAGTTGAGGGCTCTTCGAGAATCTCAGTTGGCTTATTGGACTACCATTACTATTTGTAACTCAACATTTTGTATACTTTGGCATTCTTTATTAAATTGATGCTCCACAGCCAGGTAAGTCCTTAGACTTTCGCAATTATTATTGTCTAGTATAAATTAATTAACTTAATCTCTTTCATTTCTTTAGTCTCGTATAATGTAACTAAGTCACAATTGAATTTGTACTTCATTTAGTTATAAAATAGGTTGTGTGTCAACTTGTGTGGTAATTTTAAGTTGGGATTGTATTAAAATGCATGTATTTTGTTAGATTTTTATTCATCTTTTTGTTACTTTTTAACTTGCTTTTATTCTTCATTTAGAATAATTAAGTTAAATATTGCATGCTTAGGCACTTGGTTATTTTAGATTAATTAATTAACAATTTCTTGTTTATCACATAATTTCCCCACATAATAAATGGATTCGACCGGGACCCATATTTGTGGACCTCGAAAAGTGCTTAACACCTTCCTTTTGAGGTAATTTTGATCCTTACCAGTTTTTTGGTTGCGTAGATTAAAAACAGAGTTATTTGTATAATTAGTGATAGAATGGTGCCCTAACGCACCTTAATTCGTTAGGTGGCGACTCTTCTCTTTTTAACCTCCTAAAAAGAGTTGTCACGTCGGATCTCGCATTTCATGAGAAAAATGGGCGCGACAGTGATGTTGGCTACAAAGCTCTAAATTGTTAAGTTCTGAATAAGAATAAGAAAAGAAATCAGATAAACATGGTGGAAGCAACTGGGAAGATTGAAAATCTGTGTGCAATGATCACTGAATATAATCTAGTTGGAAATCCAAATGAATGGTAGTTTGATTCAGGAGCCTCTAGACATGTTTGAGCTGACAAAGAAGTTTTTGCTACTTATGATACCTCTGGTCCCAAAGAAGTGATCTTCATGGAAAATAATGTAACAGCCAAGGTTGAAGGAAGTGGGAAGATATTCCAAAAGATGACTTCCAGCAAGGTGTTGACTCTTAACAATGTTCTCCATGTTCCTACTATTAGAAAGAATTCAGTGTCGACAACACTTCTCATTAAAAATGGGTTTAAGTGTGTGTTTGTTTCGGAGAAAGTTGTACTCCCTCTGTCCCAATTTATATGACACACTTTTCTTTTTAGTCAGTCCCAAAAATAATGACACATTTCTATATTTAATAATAATTTAACTTTGAAATACCCACTTTACCCTTAATGAAATAATTTACAACTACACAAATATCTATGACTCATTTTAGACCACAAGTTTCAAAAGTCTTCCTTTTTTTTCTTAAACTCCGTGCCAAGTCAAACTACATCACATAAATTGGGATGGAGGGAGTAATAAGCAAGAATGAAATATATGTAGGAAAGGGTCACCTCTTTGAGGGACTTTTCAAACTTGATGTAATGGTTGTTGAAATGAATAAAGCTGAGGCTTCTTCTTACTTGCTTGAGTCAAATGAATTATGGCATGACCATTTAGGACATATCAATTACAGAACCTTGCGAAAACTGATTAGTTTGGAAGTTTTTCCTAACTTTGAGTGCAGTAAATCAAAGTGTCAAATATGTGTTGAATCGAAGTATGCTAAGCATCCGTATAAGTCTGTTGAAAGAAATTCCAATCCCTTAAACTTAATTCACACAGACATTTGTGATATGAAATCAACACCATCTTGTGGTGGGAAAAAGTATTTCATAACTTTTATTGACGATTGCACTAGATATTGTTATGTCTATTGACTGAATAGAAGGATGAGGCAATAGAAGCATTTAGGCAATATAAAACTGAAGTTGAAAATCTGTTGGATAAAAAGATTAAAATGATAAAAAGTGATAGGGGTGGAGAGTATGAATCTCCTTTTGCAGAGATATGTTTGGGAAATGGAATTGTCCATCAAACTACCACCTCATACTCACCTCAATCAAATGAAATTGCAAAAAGAAAAACCTGAATGTTGAAGGAAATGAGGAATGTCTTACTTATAAGTTCAGGTTTATCGAAAAACTCGTAGGGGGAAGCTATCCTTACAGCAAACCAAATACTCAATTGAGTGCCTCATAGTAAGACCCAATATATTCCATATGAGAAATCAAAAGGAAGGAAACCCAACTTGAAATATTTCAAAATATGGGTGTGTCTAGCCAAAGTTCAAGTTCCTATACCCAAAAGGGTGAAAATAGAACCAAAGACTGTGAACAGTATTTTCATCGGTATAAGACTAGACATGAGTTGTCTAGTGAAGGGTCTAAACGACCAAAGAATGAACTAAGGTAAAATGTAATCAATGATGAGAATCCAAGGCATAGTAAGCGACAAAGAATGTCAACTTCCTTCAGATCAGATTTTGTAACATTTCTTCTTGAAAATAAGCCTCAAACATTCAAAGAAGTGATGTCGTCTGCGGACTCATCCTATTGGAAAGAGGCAGTCAATAGTGAGATTGATTCAATCTTGAGCAATCATACTTGGAAGTTGGTTGATCTTCCTCCAGGAAATAAACCTTTAGGTTTTAAATGGATCTTCAAGAGAAAAATGAAAGCTGATGGTACTATTGACAAATACAAGGCAAGACTTATTGTGAAAGGCTTTAGAAAAAAAGAAGGCCTTGATTATTTCGACACATACTTGCCAGTAACAAGGATAACGTTCATACGGATCTTGGTTGCACTAGTTGTGGTATATGGTCATGAAATCCATCAAATGGATGTGAAAACTGCATTCTTAAATGGAGAATTAGAGGAAGAAATTTACATGGAACAACCCAAGGGTGTTGTGGTTACTGGTAAAGAAAGAAAAGTGTGCAAACTTATTAAGTCACTTTATAGACTAAAGCAAGCACCTAAACAGTGGCATGCAAAGTTTGACCAAATCATGTTGCCAAATGGATTCAAGATAAATGAATGTGATAAATGTGTCTACATTAAAGACACTCCAAATCACAAAGTCATTGTTTGTTGTATGTGGATGACATGTTGATCATCAGTAGAGACATTTCTAATATAAATGCTACAAAATGAATGCTTGAGATCAAGTTTGATATGAAAGACCTTGGAGTTGCTGATGTGATCTTAGGGATAAGAATACATAGAACTACACAAGGGTTGACATTGTCACAGTCTCATTACATTGAAAAGGTACTTAACAAGTTCAAGTATTTGGATTTTAATATTGCCAAGACTCCATTAGACGTGAGCTTTGCACTTCAAAAGAATGAAGGTGAAAGTGACTCACAATTGAACGAAGCAAGAGTGTTGGGAAGTTTAATGTATATCATGAATTGTAAGCGACTAGATATAGCATGCGCTATTAGTAAATTGAGTCGGTACATGAGTAATCCCAATAAAACTCATTGGATGGCAATGAAAAGAGTTTTGGGGTATCTAAAAACATACTCAAGACTATGCTTTGCATTATAACAAATATCCTGTGGTAATTGAAGGATATAGTGATGCAAATTGGATCACCATATCGAATGAAGTAAAATCCATGAGTGGATATGTATTTACTTTAGGTGGAGGAGGAGTCTCTTCAAAATCATCCAAACAGACATGTATTGCTCGCTCTACAATGGAATCTAAATTTATTGCATTAGATAAATCCGGTGAAGAAGCTAAATGGCTCCAGAATTTCTTAGAAGATATTTCTTATTGATCCAAACCTTTGGCACAAGTATGCATACACTATGATAGTCAAGCTGCAATAAGTAAGGAAAGAAACATGATGTATAACGATAAATCTCATCATATAAGACAGAGACATAATATCATTAGAGAACTACTCTCTAGTGGAATTATCATAATTGACTATGTAAAGTCAAAGGATAATGTGTCAGATCCACTTACAAAATTCCTAACTAGAGAGGGAGTTCAGAGATCATCGAAGGGAATATGTTTAAGGCCTAGGACAAGTCATCACGGCGGTAACTCTACCTAGAGGACTACAGATCCCAAGATCTAGGTTCAAGGAGATCAAACAAAGATGTGACTAAAAGTTCAACATTGTCAATTAACTCAACCCATTCCCATGATGAAGACAATGTTCAGGAAACAAGGATAAGGCTTATGGTTTGAAACTTTTTAATGGTTTCTAAGTTTGGCGGGTTTGATCAAATAATTTAATCTATAGGAATTAAGCATTTAGGAATCACCTATGTGAGGGTGCAGTGGAAGCCGCTTCAAGGAGAATGATAGTAAAGGCCTATTATCTAAGCTCTCATGAAACCAGGTTGTGTTCATAGCTGAAACGAACAAAATTGTGAGAACCATAAATGATAAAAGGGTGGTTGCGTGACTTGTGTTGTCTTGGTATTCACTAAAGTTCGACGGTTCAAAGATATCACATCTACCAATTGACTGAGAGCATCCGATGCAAGTTCACTACGAAAAGTTTTAAGGAAAACCTACTTATCCAGATGCAATGAGTCTTTGCTTGTAGATCACACACTTATCCAAATATTTTTTGATGAAATAGTTATTCCTCATTCATGTGGGGGATTATTGGGTTCTAGTGAAAATATGAATGGAAAATGAAGGGAAAAGGAGTGAATTGTGGTTTCACTTTAAAAAAGAGTGCTTCTCCCACATTGGTGGGAGAAAGGAACTTTCTTATACTTATATTGAGAAGCATTCCTTCATGTGGATAGTGAGGAAAGAACAAGACAAATCTCGCATCGTCATCGTCATCACTCGCTGGGCTCGGCTTCAGCTTCGGATTTGGATTTGGCAAATGATCGATCGAGAGACTATCTGTTTGTACAAAATTCATTTGAAACTTGAGAGTTAATGATCCAAAAATTCAATCTGAAATTTTTTCATTTGCGGACACATCCGAGCATGTGCGGATGCATATCACAATGCACCTCGAAGGGACGCGACCCTTCGAGGCACTATATGGTAGCGGAAAGGCGAGCTGCAAGAGCACCTGGCGACCTATAGACGCAGGTGCCAATGCAGGTCAAGCCTGAAGTTTGTGTTTTTTTATGAAAGTCGACCTATGGCAATATGTGACCCATCTGCGTGTGCAGGTGGGTCCGCAGGCGGCTCGTCGGTCTGAAACAGTGTGATTTTTTAGAACCAATGTTTCCTTTCTGAGGCACTATTTTTGGGCTATAAATACCTGAATTTTTCCTCAGGTATACACACAAAATTTTGAAGTGAAAAACATCTTCTTCTTCCTAAAAACTCAAGTGTTATTTACGAACCGTTGAGTGCATTCGTTGTTCGACAGAGTTTGAGGTGCCGCTATTCTGTTGAAGTGATTCATTTTATCCTGGGAGGATATATTCCATAACCTCGGGTGCTTGAGAAAAATAATTTTCTTAAGTACACACCGTGAATTCGATGGACTTCAATCTTCTAATTTCCATCTCTTTCTAAACGTTGGTTTTGCTATTTTCCAGAAAATAGTTTGAACTTCATTTTGCTATTGTTCATGAGTTGGTTTGAACTTATTATTGAATTTCAAAGTTGTGAATATAGAGTTACAACTTTATTTGACTGTTCATATATTAGTTTGAACATGCGTTTGAAGTTATTGTTGAAAAATACAGATTTTACTAAAACCGAAAAACAACATTTACAGCTATACGTTATATCATTATTTTAAATCTCTATACTTCTATAATTTAGGAGTTAATCTTTGTCTATCATTGTATATAAAGTGTTTTGCACAACATTATTAGAATACAAGTCTGAAATACTTTTCCATCTCTCGAACCTTTATGGTATTTCGTCAGGACTAGTTGATTTCCAATGCCTTAATGACATCTGTTGATCCTACAATCACCCTGCAATCACTAAAACTTCCACTTCGAAGCAAGCGTGGGACACACTGCATAACCTGTATGCCAACAAATCACATACAAGGGTTTTTAGTCTCCGAAACTCTCTGGCTATAATCACAAAAAACTCTCGCATTATGACAGAGTACTTGCGCGAGATCAGGAATGTTGCTGATGAACTTGTAACGGCTGGAACTCCTGTTCCCAATGAAAAACTTGCTAGCAAAATACTCAGTGGTCTAAGACCCGAGTATGATTCAATTTCAACGGTTATCCAACCAATACACCATCTCATATGAGGAACTATACAACAAGCTTCTCAACAGAGAGCTTCTCCTCAAGCATAAAGAGCCTAATCAGGCCTCAGTTATAGCTGCAGTGGCATAAAAACCATCGTCAAACAACTTTACACCCAGCAATAATAAGAGAGGACAACCATGGCATTCAGAATATCCCAAGCAGTAAAATGCACTGGCCACATCACCAAATTGGTGTCCAGTGACCTCTCAACAAAATTGTCCAGTTTGTCAGCTATGTGGTCGCACTGGACATACTGCCAACGTATGTCAAAAGCCTTTACAAATTATTTTCAGTGATGTATGAGTCCCCTTACCTATTTTTTCAATTGACAAAAATTTATATTATGTAATTTTTGTTGATCAATTTACAAAATACATTTGGCGGTACACATTTAAAAATAAAAGTGAGGTCCAAATAATTTTCTCTAATTTCATACAAAAATACTCTCGGTTTACACTAATGGCAGTGGAAGGTCTCAAGTCATTTCTTCACACCAATGGCATTGAGCACCTTGTATCACCACCATACACGCCACAACGAGTAACTATGGCTGAATATAGACATTGGCACATTATTAAAATAGCAAAAACCATTTTACACCAAGCCTCCATGCCTCCAGTATTTTGGTCATTTGCCTGTCAACAAGCCACATTCTTGATTAACATGCTGCCCACTCGTACACTTCATTATGATTCTCTATACCAATGATTATTTGAAGAAATTCCAAATTATCAATCTATTGATACTTTTGATTGCCTATGTTATCCATGGCTTAAACCGTATGCCGAACACAAACTAGAACTCAAGTCTGCCCTTGTGTTTACTTGGGCTATTCTAATACCATCACAGCCATCAGTGTTATGATCTTATTTCACAAAGGATATATATTTCATGAGATGTTATTTTTTATGAAAATAAATTTCCTTTTTCTGATATATTTTCATCTTAAAAAGACAAAAGAATTTCAAAGTTAGAGTGGGATATCTTGTACAAAGAGTCAAAGGACTCTAGTGTCAAGTCTGTGCCTCCAGTGGATTATTATATTCCCCAACCAATCAAGGTTGCTCCAGAATTACCAGTGACTTCTCCTGCAGGTTCATCTTCAAGTCCATCTGCCGTCGTCTCGGATTGCTCCACACAACCTATTGTTGTCCAACCTACCATACAACCACTAATCCAGTATCAATGCCAAAATCGGTACACCAGACAACCCTTTTATCTATACCAACTCCAGATCCCTCCTCATCCACCCACCATGTGACCACGCCCATCCCATCTCCCAATCATCACCAATCCTCCACCACAACTTCCGCAGATACCCAACAATCATCCATTTACTTACCTATTACTCAGTCACAGAATAATATCACCAAACCCAAGCAAGTATTTGATATCTTGCAGTTGCGTTTACCGAGCATTTCCCACCACTTATAACAAAGCCCAAAAGAGTGCACACTGGAGAGAAGCGATGAAACTTAAGTCTGAGGCATTGATGAACAACAAGATGTGGGATCTTGTACTGCCATTCTCTTCTCAAAATGTTGTTGATTACAAATGGCTCTATCACATCAAAACTAAATCAGATGGTGTTGACAGGTATACACTCGGTTAGTTGCAAAGGGTTTCACGCAATGATCGGGTGTGGATTATCACTCTACATTCAGTCCAGTGGTAAACCCTGTTATTGTTAGACTCATTTTGTCGCTTGCAGTTCAGCCCAATTGGCATTTGCACCAACTGGGTGTGAATAACGCATTTCTTTAAGGACACCTTGAAGAAGATGTTTATATGTGTCAACCTCGTGGGTATGCTCATCCTGATTTCCTAATTATGTGTGCAAATTAAAGAAAGCAACTTATGGACTTAAGCAGGCCCCTCGAGCCTGGTACTTTGAGTTAAAGCAGTTCTTGCTTCAGATTTGCTTTCAAAAGTCTAACTCTGACTCTTCTCTATTTATTCGTCATCAAAATGGAGCATTGGTCTACATTCTTATATACGTTGATGACATAATTATCACTGGATCCTACTCTGAAGTTATCAAGAAAACTATCCAAGTTCTTCCAGCCAGATTCTCTCTCAAAGACCTCGGACATCTGCACTACTTTTGGCGCATTGAACACTAATAAAAACCAGAAAAACCGACCACATAGGGTCGGCTTTTCATAAATTTGTTTTTATGATTTTTTTTTAATCAAAAACCGACCACAAGTGGTCGGTTTTTGTATTTTAAAATTGCGGGAAAGGAATTAAATTAACCCGCAAAAATACAATTCTTTAAAACCAACCACAAGTGGTCGGTAATATCAAAAAATAAATAAAATAATTATTTAAAAATTCTTTTTAATTTTTTATACATAATATATCAATTTTTTTGTTATTTTTTCCCAAAAAATTAATATAAATAAAATAAATAGACAATGTAAAACCAAATATATTTTTAAAAGATATTAAATATATTTTTTTAATTATACCGACCAAATGTGGGTGATTTTTTATTTAATAAAAATAAAAATCAATTAATATTAAAAAATCGATCACTTGTGGTCAGTTTCTGTAAAAAGAATTAAGAAAACCTACCACTTGTGGTCGATTTTTGTAAGAAAATATCAAAAATAAATTAAGAAATATTAAATATATTAAATAAAATAAATAAATAACATACAACATAATCTTTATTTTTTACTTACGTTTCAATAAAATAAATATATTGTTCATCGAATAAATATATATCTCGTGTAGTTATTTACGTAGTCGTCAAAAGCTAATTGAATGTATACAAGTATATTGAATACGTTGATATCATACGAACGAGGTAATAATATACTGTTGGAGTTATAATAATGTAAGGTAAATAACTGATAATTCATCAGAGTATAAGGAATACGATGTATTATGGGGTAATATATTCGTGCATGTGATGTATATTGTACATATTCAAAAGTTGATATATATATATATATATATATATATATGTGTGTGTGTGTGTGTGTGTGTGTGTGTGTGTGTGTGTGTGTGTGTGTGTGTGTGTCTGTGTGTGTGTGTACATCTCGTGTAGTGATGTACGTGGTAGTCAAAAGCTAACTGAATCTATCTAAGTATATTGAATAATACGTTGATATCATATGATTGAGGTAATAATATAATGTTGAAGTTATAATAATGTAAGCTAAATTAATCGGTTTCATCAGAGTATATATGAAATACGTTGTATTACGGGGTAATATACTCGTGTATGTGATATATATAGTACGTATTTAGAACATGATAGTCGATAGAGTATGTGTGTGTGTATATATATATATACATATATGTGTGTGTGTGTGTGTGTGTCTCGTGTATTGATGTACGTAGTAGTCAAAAGCTAACTAAATGT
The DNA here is from genome assembly GCA_031232105.1 of Capsicum rhomboideum. Classification (NCBI taxonomy): domain Eukaryota; kingdom Viridiplantae; phylum Streptophyta; class Magnoliopsida; order Solanales; family Solanaceae; genus Capsicum; species Capsicum rhomboideum. The sequence continues at coordinate 160,606,571 of CP124714.1, forward strand.
ATCCAAGTATATATTGAAAATATTGATATCATATAATCGATGTATAATAATGGACTGTATTTTGTTATAGTAATGTAAGCTAAATTAACCGATAATTCATCAGAGTATATGTGAAATACGTTGTATTATAGGGTAATATACTCTTGTATGTGATGTATATAGTACGTATTTAGAGCCTGATAGTCACTCGAGTATATGTATACATACGTATATCTCGTGTAGTGATGTACATAGTAGTCAAAAGCAAGTTAACTGAATCTATCCAAGTATTTTGAATAACATGTTGATATCATACGATCGATGTAATAATAAATTGTTGAATATATAATAATGTAAGCTAATTAATCGATAATTCATTAGATTATATATGTAATACGTTGTATTACGAGGTATATAACACGTATTCACAAGCTAATTAACCAAAAATTCATCCTAATATACGAAATACATTGATATTATTATACGATTAAGGAAATATACTACTCGTATTAATGTGATGATGAATTATCTAATTATCCGATTTATATACATCGTGTTAAATTATTTTGTATTTATTATAACTATTATACAATTTATTATATATTTTTTATTTTTTTTTAATGAAATCTGGTCGGTTTTCGAATAATTATTTTTTAAAAAATAAGAAACCAACCACTTGTGGTCGATTTTCTCAATTGTTTTTACTATCCAACCCAGCCCAACTAAAACCTGACCCGACTGGCCCATCACCCCTTTCCTAATAACCCCTTTCCTAATTACCCTGATACACATCGAACCCATACACCCCGATACACATCGAACCTACATAGCCAATGCCGGCAGCAACCGTTGTTCATCGACGCAGCTCCGAACAACGACAGCGGCAGCTCCGACCAACGACAGCAGCTTCATTCATCAACAACAACTCCGACCAATGACATCAGCTCCGTTCAGCGACACAGCAGTTTCATTCAGCAGCTCCGACGTATTTGAAAAGGTTGATTTGCCTATCGTCACTTTAATAATTAGTTACATTGTTGATTTAGGTACTAATCGATTTGGCACTAAATGACATTTTTTCTTTAGATTTGGATTAGATATTAGCAAAGAGGCATATGAAAAGGAAGGAGCAAATTTTGTAAAAGTAATTTTAGAACATTAGCTTACTTGAAGGTAAGTTGATTTCTCTCTATTTTCTTATATTGAAGTCTTTAAATATAGTGTTACGGTGAGACTATTTACTGTAGAAGGCTTTGAAAGCCATAGGTTTTGTGATGATTATATGGTGTGAGAGGGACATGTGAAGCCTCTACTTATTTGTTTTATTAAATTTGTTGAACTATTTGACTTATATTAGAATCAAAAATATGTACTAGTGACTTGAAAATTGCTAAGTGTTCTCACTTGAAAATGTGAAATTGTGCTTTGAAAATGGTTAAGTGTAGTTACTTGAAAATGTGAACATGTGATTTGAAAATGGTTAAGTATAGTGACTTGAAAATGTGAACTTGTAATTTGTAAATGGTTAAGTGTAGTCACTTGAAATGTGAACTAGTTACATGAAAATGATTAAGTGTAGTCACTTAAAATGTGTATTAGTTACTTAAAAATGGTTAAGTGTAGTCACTTAAAATGTGAACTAGTTACTTAAAAATGGTAGTGACTTGAAAATGTGTATTAGTTACTTGAAAATGGTTAAGTGTAGTCACTTGAAATGTGTATTAGTTACTTGAAAATGTGTTTTATTTACTTGAAAATGGTAGTAACTTGAAATGTTCTTTAGTTACTTGAAAATAGTTAAGTGTAGTGACTCGAAATGTATATTAGTTACTTGAAATTGGTTAAGTGTAGTCATGTCATGCCCCGAACCCCGTTCGGAACGGACTGGCACCCGAAGCCGATATGGCCCGAGAGAACCAATATTTTCTCATGTACATTCGTATGCATATCCTTGTATGAATCTTATTATTCCTCATGCAACTATGCGGAAGTCATGGACATGGAAACATATGTCATATCTATATATGAAACTTGGCCATTAGGGCCATCAAATCAAAATGATCATACGTCTCTTACATTCACATACCCACATACGTCTACAAAAGCCTCTAACAAATGCATTTTCAAGACCAACTAAAAGTCGGGACAAGTCCCCGCTTTACACAACATTTACAACATCAAAACAACTGTACAACTGTGACTCGAAAAGTCCCGAAGCAACTGGGGCTCACCAAAGATCCGCAATTAACTGTCAACCTACTGTGGAGGTCTACTAGTGTCTGCACCTGCAACATGTAAGGTAAGTCCCCCAAGAGGGGTCAGCACGAATAATGTACTGAGTATGCAAGGCTCATAAGAAATTCATCATACATAATAACAATAACAATGGAGTCAATATAAGAGAAATAGTGAATGTGAATAAACTCTCTTTTTGTATGTGGGGAACCATGTATATTACGTTCTTTACTTCTCTTGTCTTCATATTTATTCATCTTTATTGTTCTACCCATGCTAGGCTGTTCTGTCGCCCCTGGGATGAGATTAACCCATGCTAGGTATTTGACACCTGGGATATTATGTGAACCCATGCTAGGCTTTCGTGTCGTCCCTAGGATGTCATTAACCCATGCTAGGCTTTTATATCGCCCCTGGGATGTATCGGGATCGACCCATGCTAGGATTTTCTGTTGCCCCTGGGATACCACCCGTGTTATTGGGATCGACCCATGCTAGGTATTTTAACCCCTGGGATACCACCCATGATTACTTATTAAATTATACATTACTTCTTTCTCTCATTACTCTTTCTTTCATTCTAAGAGTGATACCTTGATGATGGAAACATTCTTGAAACTTGACACACAAACATACATTACTTCACGTCTTTACTCTTGTAAGATTGATACCTTTACTCGTGAGGGATAGATACATTAGCTTACACCTTACTTACTTCATTACTTTTGTGAGATTGGTACTTTTTGCTCATGAGAGATTAGTACATTCAATTATGAGAGACTAACATATTCATTTATGAGAGATTGATACATTTGCTTGTGATAGGTTGATACTTTTGGTCATAGCATTATTATTGAAACCTTGGAACAATATTCAATGAATAAGATACATGTGAATATCAACTGTTCACGAACCTAAGATGCGATACCTTAGAACACTTTGGAACTTTTGACATATTAGCCAATGAATATAAGTCAACCAATGGACATGAGTCATATGAATCACCATTGACCAATGAATAAATAATCAATATGGATAAGTCATCATTTTGCATACGTGAGGAATCATGTACACTACATTCTTTCTTTATTTTGCTTTTACATCACTTTACTAATGCAATCATCATGCAGGTGTTCCCTCACCTCATGGATAAAGTAACATCATCATGCAGGTGGTCTTTGCACCCTATGGATAAAATAACATCATCATGCAGGTGGTCTTTACACCCCATAGATAAAATAACATCATCATGCAGGTGGTCTTTGCACCCCATGGATAAAATAACATCATCATGCAGGTAGTCTTTGTACCCCATGGATAAGATAACATTATCATGCAGGTAGTTTGTGTACCCCATGTATAAGATAAAATCATCATGCAGGTAGTCTGTGTACCCCATGGATAAGATAACATCATCATGCAGGTAGTCTATGTACCCCATGGATAACACTCATGAAAACACTATCTATGTATTACTTTATTCTTTACTTAATTTCTTTACTTCTATGAGATTGATAAATTGGTGATTGCACACTATTGAGACTTTGGAACATACTTTGGAATATTAGTCAATGACCATGAGTCATGTGAATCATATTTGGATAATGCATAATGAACAAGTGAGTAACACTAGTCAACAATCGGAAATGGAATACCTTAGAGCATTTCGGAATAGAATAAGTACAATGACAATGTGAACACTATATGCTGCAGAAGGATGCGGAAAGAGTAACCATACATACCTTCACTTCCAAATATGAGTACACAATTCTATATATAAACACAACAGTCCAGCTCCTTCCTTATGTTTCACTCTACAACACAAGTTCATAATGGAACTCTCGTTAACAACTATTTACCGTACAAGTGTACAAAACGACAATGAGCTACATGACTGCCTTATAGTGTCATTTCACCCTTTACAACACAATCCACTGCATTCTAATACCAACAACACCATAACATTCCGCACATTGATCAAAATATCACACATCAATAGCATTTCACATCACACTTACCCTTTATGCTTTCTCATTAGCATTCCGTCACAATTACTCCTATCAACTTGCCTCATAACAACTTATAAAAAAAAAAAAATACTTACAATAGTCCAACATACTTCCATACGCCCCTTTAAATTCATTAAAACGACATCACAAGTTGCTAATTATATCCATAAAGGGTATAGGGGCCTTCGGGGGTCAAAAACATGCAAAATGGGGTTCTGGAAGGGACCTGCGAATCCACCTGCCCCCGCAGGTGGCTGAACTATGTCCACAGGTGACCCTTGGAAGTTTCCAGGGGCACCTGCGAAGCACCTGCCCACAGGTGCTTCGTTTGCGAGGGCGGGTGCCCGTTTCGGCCAAAAAGGGTCTCTTTTGGTTCCTTTAATGCAATGAATGGTGCATGATCATAACCAAACTTATTTTGACATATTTTTGATCATATTGAATGCCAACAATCATCCATGGTCTCACAACACACAATAACATCACCAAAACGACACTTTCCTTTCATTATTTCATCAAATCCATAACCAATTTCACAATAATAATTCCAAACATTATACACAAGAATAAAACAAGGTAAGACTATAATCACATCTCACATGTCAATATTGAATCCATCAATTTCACTTCCTTCAAGACCACAAGTCCATGTTCAAGTTTACAAGACAAAACCATCCTCCGATTTAACAAACATGCAATATTACTCACATAGTGAATTCTCAATACATCACCAACATAACCAACATAATATAATCACTCTCTCATGCACATAATATATTTAACCATAATAATATACACTTACCAAAGCTTTCCAAGAGGGATCTTGTCCAAAGAGATGAAGGCTTAGGGTTTGGAAGAGAAAAGAGTGTTGTGGAATTTTCTAGAAAATGGCATGTGTATTGCTTGGAATAAAAATCTGATTTTTACCTTGCTTTATATAATACTAATGGTCCTCCTTAGCCAATTAAATGCATGTTGGCCTGGTCAACACAAGAATGGATCTTTTTCCATTATTTGGGCCATGTCTTCCATGTAATATTGGGTCTCATTTAGGCCCAATAGCACATGACTCCTTTAAGCCCAACAATTTAATGCCTAATTCACCAAAACTCCCATGTTTACTTAATTCCATGAACGTTACGACATTTAATTAAGTTCAGAAATATACGGGGTGTTACAAGTCAATTGAAATGTGAACTAGTTACTTGAAAATGATTAAGTGTAGTCACTTGAAATGTGTATTAGTTACTTGAAAATGGTTAAGTGTAGTCACTTGAAATATGAACTAGTTACTTGAAAATGGTAGTGACTTGAAAATGTGTATTAGTTACTTAAAAATGGTTAAGTGTAGTAACTTGAAATGTGTATTAGCTACTTAAAAATGGTTAAGTGTAGTCACTTGAAAATGTGTACTTTTTATTTGAAAATGGATAAGTGTAGTAACTTTAATTAAGATTGTGATTGCTTGTGTAGATGGAATTTGATTATAGCTGGATATATCAACAAAATAATGATAATAGAGTGGGTATAAGGGAGGAATTTGCAGCAGTGTCAATCGATTTATTGAACATTCCAAGACACTTGATGATTGGTCAATTTTCGGATTGATTCGTTGTCCTTGTGTAAGATGTGATGGTATATGCATTCTAAAAGAAGATGTTATGAGGAATCATCTTTATAGCAAGGGGTTTTATGAGTACTATTTAAGATTGAATACTAGTCATGGAGAAGTTGGGCAAAAAAACTTTGATGTTGGTGAAAGTACTAGGTCTGCGGGGCATAATAACTATCAACATACTAGGATTTCGAAAATGGTGCATGAAGCTTTTGGGATGCAAGGGGGGGGGGTTGAAATCATCTAAAATGTAGAAGATGTTCCCAATGTAGAAGCACATCATTTTTATGAAGAATTGCGTGTTGCTAGTCATCCTTTGTTTGACGGGAGTTCGTACTCTCAATTGTCTGTTGCTGTTAGATTATTAAGTATCAAATCTGATTGGAATTTTGCTGAAGGAGGAATGGACTCTATGATAGACCTTATTAAAGACTTAGTTGACCCCGCTTTAGAGGTTCCTGATTCTTTTTATAAGGCAAAAAGACTGGTGTCTAAGTTAGGTCACTTGTCGATTAGAATTGATTGTTATGAAAATGGACTATTAATGATTTCCCTGCTTATGGAATGTTGTCTGGGTCAATGACAGCTGGTAAGTTAGCTTGTCCATATTGTATGGAAAATACAAAATCGTTCACATTGAGACATGGCCGAAAAAATTCATGGTTTGATTATCACCGTTGTTTCTTGCCACGTGATCATGAGTTTAGGAGACTCAAGCATGCATTTAGAAAGAATAGAACTGATCCTGACGGTCCACCGTCAACATTAAGTGGTCATGACATTTGGGAGAGAGTTCAAGATTTTCCAAAGGTTAGCAAGGAACAACTGTATAGGTTTGATGGGTATGGCTTTCCACATAATTGGACAAAGCAAAGCATATTCTGGGAGTTAGAATATTGGTCAGATAACAAACTTAGACATAATATTGATGTCATGCATACTGAAAAGAACTATTTCGATAATTTGTTCAACACAGTTATGGATGTGACTGGCAAGACAAAAGATAATCCAAAGTTTAAAGATGCCGGATGGATATGCCTCGAATTTGGAAAAGCGTGTTAACATGGAACATGGAATCTTACATGGAATGAAAAGTCATGATTGTCACATTTTTATGGAACAGTTAGTTCTGATTGCTTTTATTGATTTGCCTGAAAACATATGAAACCCGATAGCAGAGATCCGTTTGTTCTTCAAGACTTATATTCCATCACATTAAAAGAAGAAAATCTGATTCGAATGAAAGGTAATATTGTTGTTATCACCAACAAGTTGGAGAAGATTTTTCCACTTGGGTTCTTCGATGTGATGGAACATCTTCCCATCCCCCTTGTCCACGAAGCCCGACTAGGTGGTCCAGTTCAAACTAGGTGGATGTATCTAGGCGAGCGGTAAGAAAGTGCAAAACATTTAATTTATTTCTTAACTATTCAAGTATATATCTACTTTTATATATTATATGCATGCATAACGTAGGGGCAGATATGTGGCAAGATTTTCTTCTCTATTAGAATAGCGAAGAATTTAAGAAGTTGAGTGAAAAAGGAAAGAAAGCCAGAGTGTCTGCGAAGGGTGGCTCTCTACACACTATGGGAGTTGTCAGTCAGACTGTTGTGGAGGATAAAATGGTACGTAACTTTTATCAATTTAAATGTTTATTTCTATTTCAAATATTTTTACTTTTTGAAGAGTAATAATTTTATCGTATGCAGGAAAAAAAGTTGGGTAGAAAGGTGTCTCAGGGTGAGTTATTTGAGCATACTCACATAAAAAAGAAAAAGAACCCTAGAGATGAAGATAGATGGGTTGAGCCACGTGCTAAAGAAACCCATGTGAGAACTATATTCACACTTATAATTTTTTATTACTAAATTTGATAATATTTAAGTTTGAATAGTTTAGCATCTTTTTATTACTAATGTTTCCCTTTACTTTAAATATAGGACAAATATATATTGAGGGTTACTGAGTTATGTGCGACTCGATCTCCAGAAAGTCAGGGTAACCCACTACCTCAAGAAGTAGAGGAGAAGTACTGGCAAGAGTGTGCGGGTGCACCTGCTAGGGGTAATGTCTACGGCTACTCGATAAAATGCTTTACGGAGAACATTACCTCTTCATATTGTGGATCCTCCTCTACCCCACTAGTTGATAGAGAAATCGTTATTTTGTTACAAAATACGGTTGCTCAGCTCACTAGTCAAATGGCTGTAGAGGCTGAGAGGACGAGGAAGAGAGAGGAGGAAAATGTTGAGAGGACGAGGAAGAGAGAGGAGGAAATGGTTATGCAAGTGAAAATATTACAGGAGCAGATTAACAGTTTTCGTCATGCTCCACAAATACTTCCTTTATGTCCCGGTGATACACCTCGGACTGCGAGAGGTTTAAGCTCACTTGATGATTACACTACAGATGAGGAGGAGGATTTTGATGATGATGAGGATGAGGCTGAGGATGATGAGGATGAGGATGACTTTTAGTTTATTTTTGATTTGTAAACTTTGATGTTTGTATGTTTTGATTTTGATATTTGGATGTTTTGATTTTGATATTTGAATTTAGATGATTGAATGTTTCTGAATTGGCGGGTTGTTTTGTCTTAGCAGGATTTATATTGAAAATGCAGCATATAAGCTGTAATTCTTTTTACAAAATTTCCAGAAAAACCGACTGCAAGTGGTCGATTTTTTGGAAATTTGGAAAAAACCCAAAATATTTACTTAAAAACAGACCACATTGATAAAATTATCAGAAAAACTGACCACATGTGGTCGGTTTGGTTTAAAACAAAATATTTTTTAAATAACCCGATCACATGTGGTCGGTTTATTTAAATAAATATTTTATTTTTTTTACAAAAACCGACCACTCATTATGGTCGAAAATTTTTAATAAATTTTTTTAATATAAAAATAATTTTAATAAGAAAATTTGTTTATAATATAATTAATATCGATATATAAATAAATAATTTTTTTTGGAAAAACCGACCACGTGTGGTCGGTTTTGGAAAAGCTTCGTTTTTTGGTCGAAAAAATAGGAAAACTGACCACTTGTGGTCGCTTTTGGTGGTCGGTTTTCCTGTTTATTTTAGTAGTGGAAGTTCTCCGTACTAAAGAAGGGATCGTTCTTTCTCAGGCCAAGTATGTTTCTGATCTTTGCTGCCCATAAAATGTCTGAATGTAAGCCTGTTACAACTCCCATGAGTTCCACTGCCTCACTATCCTTGAAGCACTACTAAAAAAAAAAGGAAAATCGGCCACTTGTGGTCAGTTCTCCAGTTTTTTCGACCAAAAAACCGACCACAAAATGTGGTCGGTAAAATAGTGGAAGCTTTTTAAATACCAACCACATGTGGTCGGTTTTTAATAAAAAAATTATTTATTTATATATCGATATTAATTATATTAGTTTATTTATATTTAAAAGAATTTTAATTTTTTTAAAAGAATTTTTAATTTTGTGGTCGGTTTTTTAAAATAATATTTAATTTATTTTTAAAAAAATCGACCACTTGTGGTCGGTATTTATTAAAAAAAATTAATTTTTTTAACAAATCTAGAAATTTGGGAGAATGGTCGGTTTTTCTGGAAATTTTGTAAAAAAAATTACAACAAATATGTTGCATTTCCAATATAAAACCTGCTAATGTAAAACAACCCACCAATTCAGAAACATTCAAACATCTCAATCCAAGCCACCAATTTAGAAAAATATTAAAACATCTTAAACATAATATTCAAATATCAGAATCAAAACATCAAAGTTTACAAATCAAAAATAAACTAAAAGTCATCCTCAACCATATCATCATCATCATCATCAAAATCCTCCTCCTCCTCCGTAGTGTAATCATCAATTGAGCTTAGGCCTCTCGCAGCCTGAGGTGCTTCACCGGGACATGGAGGAAGTATCTATGGAGCATGAAGAAAACTATTAATTTGCTACTGCAACATTTTCAAGTGACTAAAACACATTTCAATAACCTGCACTTAACCATTTTCAAGTAACTAAAACACATTTCAACTCACTACACTTAACCATTTTAAAGTGACAAAAACACATTTCAATAACCTACACTTAACCATTTTCAAGTAACAAAACACATTTCAAGTGGCTACACTTAACCATTTTCAAGTGACAAAAAATCATTTCAATAACCTACACTTAACCATTTTCAAGTAACAAAGCACATTTCAAGTCACTACACTTAACCATTTTCAAGTGAAAAAAGCACATTTCAAGTGGCTACACTTAACCATTTTCAAGTGACAAAAAATCATTTCAATAACCTACACTTAACCATTTTCAAGTAACAAAGCACATTTCAAGTCACTACACTTAACCATTTTCAAGTGAAAAAAGCACATTTCAAGTGGCTACACTTAACCATTTTCAAGTGACTAAAACACATTTCAATAACCTACACTTAACCATTTTCAAGTAACTAAAACACATTTCAAGTGGCTTCACTTAACCATTTTCAAGTGACAAAAACACATTTCAATAACCTACACTTAACCATTTTCAAGTAACTAAAACACATTTCAAGTGGCTACACTTAACCATTTTCAAGTGACAAAAACACATTTCAATAACCTACACTTAACCATTTTCAAGTGACAAAAACACATTTCAATAACCTACACTTAACCATTTTCAAATAACAAAACACATTTCAAGTGACTACACTTAACCATTTTCAAGTTACAAAACACATTTCAAGTGGCTACACTTAACCATTTTCAAGTGACAAAAACACATTTCAATAACCTACACTTAACCATTTTCAAGTAACTAAAACACATTTCAAGTCACTACACTTAACCATTTTCAATTAACAAAACACATTTCAAGTGACTACACTTAACCATTTTCAAGTGACAAAAACACATTTCAATAACCTACACTTAACCATTTTCAAGTAACAAAACACATTTCAAGTCACTACACTTAACCATTTTCAAGTGACAAAAACACATTTCAATAACCTACACTTAACCATTTTCAAGTAACAAAACATATTTCAAGTCACTGCACTTAACCATTTTCAAGTAACTAAAACACATTTCACTTGACTACACTTAACCATTTTCAAGTAACTAAAACAAAACCTATGGCTTTCAAAGCCTTTTACAACAAATAATCCCACCATAACACTACATTTAAAGACTTCAATATAAGAAAATAGAGAGAAATCAACTTACCTTCAATTAAACTAATGTTCCAAAATTGCTTTCACAAATATTGTTCCTTCCTTATGATATGCCTCTTTGCAAATATCTAATCCAAATCTAAAGAAAAAATGTCATCAATTTTCAAATCAGTGCCTAAATCAACAATGTAACTAATTATTAAAGCGATGATACGCAAATCAACGAAGTTGCGATGAACCTTTACAAATACCTAATAAGTCGGGGATGTTGTTGCTGCTCGGAGACGAACGTCTGAGGGTCAGTTGGTCGGAGACGAACACGGCTGTTGCTGTCGCTGGTCGGAGACGAACGGAGATGGAGATATAGGGTCGCTGGAGTTGTTGCTGCGTCGCCGGAGCTGCTGTTGCTGCGTCACTGAAGGAGTTGCTACTGCTGCTGCGTCGCCTAAGCTGGAGGAACTGCTGCTGCTACGTGCTGGAGCTGTTGTTGTCGCTGGGTTGCTGCTGCTTTGGATGTTGCTGTTAAAGTGGGTAGGGTAATTAGGAAAGGGGGTAATAAGGCTGATGGGCTGGTCGGGTCAGGGGTAGTTGGGCTGGGTCGTGTGAAAAAAATTGAGAAAACCGACCACTTGTGGTCGGTTTTTTTATTTTGAAAAATAATTATTCAAAAACCGACCACAAGTATTATATTTATAATAAATATAAAATAATTTAATACAATGTATATAAATCAGATAATTAGTTGATTCATCGTGAATTAACACAAGTAGTATTATATATCTCGTAATACAACGTATTTCACATATAATCTGATGAATTATCGATTAATTAGCTTACATTATTATAACTATAACAGTATATTATTACGTCGATCGTATGATATGAACGTATTATTCAAAATACTTGGATAGATTCAGTTAGCTTTCTTTTGACTACTAAGTACATCACAAGACGAGATATACGTATATATACATATACTTGACTGGCTATCAACTTCTAAATACATATTATATACATCACATACACGAGTATATTAACCTGTAATACAACGTATTTCACATATACTTTGATGAATTATCGCTTAATTAGCTTACATTATTATAACTAGAACAATATATTATTACGTCGATAGTATGATATAAACGTGTTATTCAAAATACTTGGATAGATTTAGTTAGCTTTCTTTTGACTACTACGTACAATACTACACGAGATATACGTATATATACATCTACTTGAGTGGCTATCAGCTTCTAAATACATATTTTATATATCACATACACCAGTATATTTTTGGTATAATACAACGTATTTCACATATACTCTGATGAATTATCGAATACTTAGCTTACATTATTATAACTTCAACAGTATATTATTACGTCGATCGTATAATATCAATGTGTTATTCAAAATACTTGGATAGGATCAGTTAGCTTGCTTTTGACTACTACGTACACACAAAACGAGATATACGTATAGATATACATATACTTGAGTGTCTATCATCTTCTAAATACATATTTTATATATCACATACACGAGTATATTTTGGTATAATACCACGTATTTCAAATATACTCTGATGAATTATCGAATAATTAGCTTACATTATTGTAACTTCAACAGTATATTATTACGTCGATCGTTTAATATCAACGTGTTATTCAAAATACTTGGATAGGATCAGTTAGCTTGCTTTTGACTACTACGTACATCACAAAACGAGATATACATCACATGCACGAGTATATTACCTCATAATACAGCGTATTCTTTATACTCTAATGAATTATCGATTATTTACCTTACATTATTATAACTCCAACAGTATATTATTACCTCGATCGTATAGTATCAATGTACTCAATATACTTGTATACATTCAATTAGCTTTTGACTATTACGTAAATAACTACGCGAGATATATGCGTATAAATATATATATACTCGATGGACAATATATTTATTTTATTGAAACGTAAGTAAAAAATAAAGATTATGTTTTATGTTATTTATTTATTAATTAATTTTATATTTCATAATTTATTTTTAATATTTTTTTACAAAAAATCAATCACAAGTTGTTGGTTTTTTAAAATTTCTTAATTTATTTTTAAAAAAATCGATAACTTGTGGTCGGTTTTTAATATTTTTAAACAAAACCGACCACAACTGGTCGAATTTTAATATTAATTTTTTTTTATTGAATAAATATTAATATTTAAAAAATATATTCACTTTTATGTTTTTTATTTATATTGTTTTTTGGGAAACAAAAAACGACCACAAGTGGTCTTTTTTTATAAAAATTTTTAAAAAAAATACCGCCCACAAGTGGTCAGTTTTTTCAAATTAATTAATTTTTATTTTTATTAAAAAAAATCGACCACTTCTGGTCGATTTTTTAAAATTAATTCATTTTTATTTTTATAAAAAAAAAATTGACTACAAGTGGTCGGTTTTTTAAAATTAATTAATTTTTATTTTTATTAAAAAAGAAACTAACTACAAGTGGTCGGTTATTGAAAATTAATTGATTTTTTTTTTATTAAAAATATAAACCAACCACATTTAGTCGGTATAATAAAAAAAATATTTAATATCTTTTAAAAATATATTCGGTTTTACGTTTATTATTTATATTAATTTTTTTGGAAACAAAAACCGACCACGGGTGGTCGATTTTTGAAAACTTTTTAAATATATTTTGTATCAAAAATTAAAAAAAAATTAAATAATTATTTTATTTATTTTTAATCAAAAACCGTTGGGAATTATATTTTTGCAAGTTAATTTAATTAGTTTTCGGCAATTTTAAAATACAAAACCCGACCACATGTGGTCGGTTTTTGAAAACTTTTTAAATATATTTTGTATTAAAAATTAAAAAGAAATTTAAATAATTATTTTATTTATTTTTAATTAAAAACCGACCACATTTTTGCAAGTTAATTTAATTAGTTTTTGGAAATTTTAAAATACAGGTCGATTTTCGATTAAAAAAAAATAAAAATAAAAGTTTATGAAAAACCGACCACAAGTGGTCGGTTTTTATGCGACCACAACCCGTGGTCGGTTTTTCTGTTTTTTTTAGTAGTGAAGGATGACTCTCCTCGAATACCACTTTATATCGTCAAGTACTTGGTAAGCTTCAATATTTGTCATTCACTAGACCAGATATAAGCTTTGAAGTTAACAAATTATCTCAATTCATGAATGCTCCGACACAAACACACTAGTCTTTTGTTAAGAGACTCTTGTGATATCTCCAGCATACCAAAAATCATGGCTTATAGATAACGAGCAAGACACAACCCAGATGTCGATTGGACTGGTGACATTAATGACAGGACCTCCATTTCTGGATATATCTTGTACCTTGGTGCAAATCGTATTAGTTGGTCATCCAAGAAGCAACGCATGGTTGCATGCTCCTCCATTGAAGCAGAGTATCGTGCAGTAGCTTTTGCACTTGCTGAGGTCAATTGGGTTCAAAAACATCTTGTAGAACTACATGTGCAGCTACCTGATCCACCTATAATCTATTGTGATAATGTTGGTGCTACCTATCTTTGTCAAAATCCGGTACTACACAGTAGGATGAACACATTGAAGTTGATTTTCACTTTGTTAGTGATCAAGTGCAGCAAAAACAAGTTCTTGTTCAGCATTTACATGATGTTGATAAGCTCTCGGACACGCTTACAAAGCCTTTGCCTCATCTGCTTTTTCATCAACATCTATCCAAGTTAAAGGTTATTGATCCCACCTTCAACTTGCTGGGGCGTATTGGGGCATGACTAATTGTGTAGTATATTGTGCAGATTTTCTTTCCTTTATTTGTGCATAATTAAATATATATTAGTTGTCATTTACAGCTGTATATTAGGTCATTATTTTACAGCTCTATACTCCTATAATTTAGGAGTTAATCTATCCACAAACTTTACCTCCAAGTCCAAAGACAAAGCCGTACAATAAAGAGCTAATTAACTTGAAACGGACCTTGTGGCTGCAATTTCTAACACCAAACAACCACAAAATAGCATCCTAATTACATCTATTATGGAGGATCTCAGTAGCTCAGTACCTGAACTTTCACCTTTTTGGTGAGGGTTCAATTCTCCACTTTGTAATCTCCTTCCCCGTTTTCCCTTCCCCTACCCCCTATGTAATAGAAAGAATTACATCAATTACTACTATAGGAAAGATACGTCCGTTGCTCAGCATGATCATCAATGCTTCTAATCAGAAGGCATCCTAAGATATAAAATGGTTGATGATCAGTTAAGAAATTGAATGTTACAAAACCTATCAACGCTCAGCAGCATCGAATCTACATTTCAAAAATTAAATAAAGTCAAATTGATAACAAATACAACAAATAGTCGGACAGATCAAATAAACAAAAGCATTCGAACCAAAGACCATAGAGAGGCATGCACATCCTTATCAATGAAAAGGAAAAGCAAACGGAGAATAACACCTCCATTATATCATTCATTTTAACCAAAATGACAACCAACTTTACTAGGAAAAGAAACAGGGAATAACCAAAAAATAAATAAATCAACTTTATTAAATCCTGGAAAAAAAATTGAAAAAAAAACACAAATAAATGCATTACTTCTATATGAAAATAAGTAAAAAATTCAATTGTTTTCCGAGAATAATTTCAAGCCATACCGAACACACCTAAAAGAGGAAAAAATTATGAGATTTCGGTCAAAATTCTGGAGTTTGAAATGAACAATGCAGCATTGCACAATATAACAGATTAAGTTAACATGCAATACTATAAGACAAAAAGATTCATATATACAAGAATCAAATTATAATGAAATATAAATAAATAAGTCTATCAATTCCAAATTAATTAGCATATGCAATATAGTACCTCTTTCTATTCATTCATTTATTTTCAGGCTCATTCCGTTCAAATACCAAATATTAAACAGAAAATGTTTAAAGAATGCCGCCGTTAAACTATGTGAAATGGAATAAAAAAGCCACTAGTTAATAGTTTGGTTCGTCAATGGTTGAGCCAAAAGTGAAGCATTTTTGAGCCAAGCTATTGATAGCACGGATATTTTTAGACCAAATTATTAACGAAGGACATTTTTGTTCAATTTCACATAGCTTAACAACATTGAAGACCCTTTTCCAAATATAAACAAAATGAAAAAAATTAAACAATGCAAAAAAAAAAAAAATCACTTCGTTTAGCTCACCTTTTATACAAATTTTCAGCTTCTTCATCAGTAATCTCCCCTCCAAACAATACCTTACCAATTCCATTAGAATTCTGCAATTTAAAAAAAAAAGAAGAAGAAGACAAAATTAACCCTCAACAACTCGCTGGCTAAACAACTAGACTATGTATGTGCGATCCAACTTATCCCGGGATTAACTATCCCGGGATAACTAATCCCGGGATAAGTTATCCCACAATGTATGTGGGATAACTTATCCCATCACTAAGGCAAAAGTGATGGGATAAATAATTCAATCCCTCACACCAAACGCCCGCTTAAAAGACACCAAAATTTTATCCCATTACTATTTTCTCTAATACCTCACACCAAACGACCCCTATAGGGTGTATTCGGCATGAAGGAAAACCAACAACAACATACCCAGTGTATTCCCATCAAAGTGGGGTCTAGGAATCGACACGAAGGAAAATGTTTTCCTATTTTCTCATGTTTGTTTGGTTATAATTTTTAAAAAATATTTTCTTTAGGAAAACAAGCTCGTTAAAATTAAAAAAAATAATTTTCTTAATAAAAATAGGGAAAATAAATGACATGTGGTATTGTTTCCTCCGACTCTCGCAACACCCATTACCCTACTTGTACCCATTCTCATTATTTTGAGATAGACAAATACTTTTAGTAATAATATTCACAAGAAAATATTTTTCTCCATACCGAACACACCCATAGTCGACGGAAAATGGGTAAAAACGTATTGGATTTTTTGTTTCTTAATTTTGTGGAGTTCTTTTGCATGGATTTAGAGTTGTGACACGTGGAATGTGAACCCATGTAAAGTGGAATTTCTAAAAGTGAATATCTTTAAAAAAAAAATATTCAAAATTTGATTATAAACTATTCCAAAGGGGCCAATTTTATCTTTCGTTAATTTTTTTTAAATCTAAGCATATTATTATAGTTAGAAAATTATCTCATATTATTTGTCTTGTTATTAAACATAATATCACACGTATGTGTCTAGTAATTCAACTTTATACATGTTTTAAGTGCTGGTATTGATTTTTCCATTTGTTTTTTTTAGGTCAGTGAGTTAGATAACAAACTCAATGAGTTTCTCTATATTGTGGGGTTCTTTTGCATGGATGTAGAATTTTGACACGTGGATTGTGAACCCATATATTGTGGGACTTCATATCATTAAAAAGGAAAAAAAGTTTAATATTTGATCATAAACTAATTGAAATTGCTCAATTTTATACAACGACGACAATAAACCAATATCACAAAGTAGATTCTAGAAAGAATAGAATGTACATAATTCTTAACTTTTAGACGTAAAGCGGTTTTCAATATACCCTCAAGAATTAGCTCAATTTTATCTTTAGTTAAAAAAATTTAAATCTAAGCATATTGTTATCGTTAGTGGATTATCTCATATTAGGTTTGTTATTAACAGAATTTCAAGATATATTAGATGGACTCTACGTTTGGAATTCTGAATGAATTATTTGAGAATTTGTTTTGTGTGTGTGTGTTGATAAATGTTTTTGGAGAAGTTGTTGCATTGAAATGCTTATTTGTTTGGTAATACGTATTGATTTTTTGTCTCTTAATTTTTTGGGGGGTTCTTTGCATGGATGTATAATTGTGACACGTGGAATGTGAACCCATGCATTGTGGAATTTCTAAAAGTGAATGTCTTTAAAGGGGAAAAAATTTCAAAATTAGATCATAAACTATTCCAATTTCCAAGTTGCTCAAATTCATCTTTGGTTAATTTTTTCTATCTAAGTGTGATCTTATCCTTAGGAAATTATCTCATATCAAGTTTGTTATTAACAGAATTTTATTATCATATCCAAATTCTTCGAGAAGGAATATCTAAATTTGCTCCTCTATTGATAGTAATTATTTTATTTGTCTCAATTTATATGATACTTTTTTTTATTTTTAACAAGTCCCAAAAAAAGTTACTTTTTCTATAATTAGAAATAACTTAGTTTTAAAATTCTCTTTTATTCTTAATGAAATGATTTATAACCACACAAATGTTTAAGGTTCGTTTTAGACCACAAATTTCAAGTCTTTTTTTTTTTCCTTCAACTTCATTCCAAATTAAATGGTTTTACATAAATTAAAACGGGTAGAGTATGATTTAAGACCTCATTTATATAGTCAAAACACCCTTGAACTTAACGTGAAATATTACTTTCGTCCTTGAACAATGTGTAATACTAGAAACACCCCGGATAAGTGAATGTAAAATTGCCCCTGACAACCCACGGATTGGAGCTCTATTATGGGTCAAGGACGGAAATCAAACTTTTTCGTGACAATGGAGGTAAAATTAGACTAGAAGTCTAACGAGAATAAAAATACTCAATTTTGAATAAATACAAACAAACAAACAAAAAAAAACCTCTTCTTTCCTTCTAATAATGAAAAGTATTTTTCACATTTTAAATTAATTTTTCTCTTAAGTTTAATTACTAAGTACTTGCATACTTAGCACCAACCGGATCCGTGGCGCAATGGTAACGCGTCTGACTCCAGATCAGAAGGTTGCGTGTTCGATCACGTCGGGTTCAAATCCCCCGATTCTATATCGGATCCATTATTTTTGTTAAATTAACACTCTGTTTTGCCTTCTGTCTGTAGGCAATTGTTGTCACTCTTTTTGTTGTTGGAATATCTTCAGTTAATTGGTCTTTAGTAATCTGAATACAAGATTCAGAACTAGAAAAATGATCTTAATTAATTAGAGGGTGTGGAGGATACGTACTACGGTAGAAGGTTAGTAGATAGTGAAGTGTTGTCTTGCTTTTCGCTGGGTTTTTTGTTGTTGCATTTCCTTTGCTTCGGTTATTGTATTGTGTGTTGCTATTGTTTTTTTCCTTCATTATGCTCAATATAATTGCTTCACTGCCGTATTTTTTTTTTCATACTTGATTTAATAACGTTTATTTGAGCCGAGGGTCTATCGAAAACAACCTCTTTACATTTACAATAGACATTAGTTGGTCTTTAGTAATCTGAATACAAGATTCAGAGAAAAATGATCTTAATTAGAGGGTGTGGAGGACACGTATAAGGGTAGACGGTTAGTAGGTAGTGGAATATTGTCTTTCTTTTTGATGGGTATGTTGTTGTTGTTGTATTTCCTTTGGTTCAGTTACTGTATTGTGTGTAGCTATTGTTCTCTCCTTCATTATGCTCAATATTATTGTTTTACTACTGTATTTTTCTTCTTATACATGATTTTATTACTCCCTCCGTCCCAATTTATGTGATGTACTTTGACTTGGCACGGAGTTTAAGAAAGAAAAGAAGACTTTTGAAACTTGTGGTCTAAAATGAGTCATAGATATTTGTGTGGTTGTAAATCATTTCATTAAGGGTAAAGTGGGAATTTTAAAGTTAAATTGTTACCAAATATAGAAATGTGTCATTCTTTTTGGGACTGACTAAAAAGGAAAGTGTGTCATATAAATTGGGACAGAGGGAGTATGTTTTACTTAAGTTGAGGTGTATCGGAGCAACCTCTTTATCTTCACAGTGTAGACATAAGGCTACATATACTCCACCCTCCTTGAACCTCAATATAAAGGTTTAAAAAATGACATTAACTAGCACCTACATTTCCTTTGCTTTGATTTACTGTATTGGGGGTTGGTATTGTTCTTTTCTTCATTACGCTTAGAATGATTGCTTCACTATCGTATTTTTTTTCATACTTAATTTTATTTCGTTATACTTGAGCCGAGAGTCTATTGAAAACATCTTTATCTTCACAGTGATAAGGCTGCATATACTCCCCCCAAACCTCAATATGGAAGTGCTAAAAATGACATTAAGTAGCACCTACATTTCCTTTGTTTCGGTATTACGCGTTGCTATTGCTCTTTTCTTCATTACGCTCATTGCTCAGTATGATTGCTTCACTACCACTTTTTTTTTCATACTTGATTTTATTAAGTTGTACTTAAGCCGAGAGTCTATCGAAAATAACCTCTTTACGCAACCTAGACATAAGACTGCATGTACTCCACCCTTCCCGGACCTCAATATAAAACTATAAAAGTGTTAGTATTATCTCTAGATAAAGTACTCATAGAAAGAAACAAAACAGGGAAAACTTCAAGGCAACTATGCAAGTTCACATGCTTAGTACTATCTTTTATCAGATTTATACTAGAAAATTACTAGTAGTAATATTTTAACAAGTTTACATGTTTTGTTTTATCAGATTTTTTTTGATCTACCAACTCTGAACATAATATTTTATGAGACAAACATATGTATGTCCTTAATAAGTTGAGTTTCAATCAAATATACTTGTTTAGCCTTCTCTGTTCAAGTGCTTTGAACAACAATGGCACCACATGTTGTGTTCCTTCCATACAGCATGATGAGCCATATAACTGCAATGGTACAAATTGCTCGACTCTTCGCCTTCCACGGCCTCAGGGTCACCATCATCACTACTCCGCGTAATGCCCTCACCTTTCAGTCCTCGGTCGATGAGGACTGTCTGGTGTCCGGATGCAGCATCTGCGTCCGGACACTTGAGTTTCCCTCAGGTGAATTAGGCTTACCTGAGGGAATTGAAAATATCTCTTCTGCCACTACTGTGGAAGTAGCTAGCAAAGTTCACTATGGCCTAATCAATCTGCTCCAGGAACCTCTGGAGCAGATGATTCGCCAGTTGAATCCTAACTGCATTGTCTCTGACATGCTCTTCACTTGGACCGTTGATCTGGCTGAAGAGTTGCACATCCCGAGGTTCTCATTTCAACCCACCAATTTCTTTTGTCAGTGCGTCAGGCATTGTCTGACGGAGTACACACCTCATAACAAGGTGGATTCGGAATCTCAGAGATTCCCAATCCCCGGGTTGCTTCACGAGATCAAAATGAAACGCTCTGAAATTGAAGATTTTTTGAAAGAGGAGACTTATTATGGGAAGATGATAAAATCAGTCATCGATGCTGATATTCGTAGCCATGGCATCATTCATAACACTTGCTCCGAGCTCGAACCTGGCTATGCTGAGTTGTATGAAAAAATTCGAGGGAAAAAGGGTTGGCATGTTGGTCCCCTCTCTCTGTTTATCAACAAATTAGAATGTGTAAGAAGTTCAATAGAATTTCCCAACTCCAATTGGAAAGACGTCGATGATTGTTTGAATTGGCTTGAAGATCAAGAACCTAACTCTGTACTCTTCGTTTGTTTTGGGAGCAGTACAAGATTTTCAAATGATCAACTTAATGAAATCACAATAGCTTTGAAATCAGCCAATTGCCCATTTATTTTGGTAGTTAAAGATCAGCATGATGATGGCAACAATAAGGAAATGTTGATCAAGAATGGCAAGTGTTTTATTATCAAAGGGTGGGCACCACAAGTTTTAATTTTGAAACACCGGGCAATCGGAGGGTTCATGACTCATTGTGGTTGGAACTCTGTACTTGAAGGACTAACTCAAGGTGTACCGTTGATTACATGGCCCTTTTTCTCGGAGCAATTTCACAACGATAACCTTTTGGAGCAGCTCGGTCTTGCAATCAAAGTAGGAGCAGATGTGTGGAACTCGGGATTTATAGTGTCAAGTCCGGTGGTATCAAGAGAGAAGATAGAGTTGGCTGTTAAATGTTTGATGTGTGATTCGGAGGAAAGTAGGAAAATTCGAGCAAATGTTAAGTTGATGGCGGATACACTGAAGAAGGCCACTGAAGAAGGGGGTTCCTCTCATTCACATCTCATCGCGTTGATCGAGGAAATCAAACGTTGTGCTTTCAACAACTCCACTAAAATTTAGTATGTTTCATTCTATTACTTTCCCTTTGTTTTCTCTTTTGATTTCAAAGACAGTTATTTCTGGGATTCGGAATGCTATGATCGTTCAAGTCTTTTTGATTCGTGGTGGTAAAATCTTAACCATATAAGTGCCAGTCAAGACAATATTTTGTTAAGGGGTTCAACCGAAAAATATGAAAATGACAAAAACACCCTTGACGTCCCTCTAACCATTTCTTTTGTTGGTACAAAAAACTAGCTTAAGATAAAATAGACAGATATATAAAAGTCAACTAGAAATTTTTGCATAAGTTACCATAACATGTATTACACAAAATTGACATAATTTTTACATATTCCACATGAAAATAACAAGTAAATACAACTCAGAAAGGAATTTTACATCATTTAGTAGAAGAAATCAAATATTTTACATTCAGAATGAAAGACTACTGTTTAAAAACTATCATACCGCAATAATACAAACAAAATGACAAGAAGTTTAAGTTTGTGTTCGTTGGATTCAATGTACAGACGGAGTAAATTTTTGTCGGAGGATTCAACTTATTACTGAAAGGAATCTGTGCTCATCATGCTCGAGTAAGGGCTGTTGTTCTTCGGATGGAGAATTTCCTGTTTCTTCAATCAGCTGCAACCGGACACGATCCCTATCTCGTGGATATGTGCAATACAGGAAGGAATAGGTGGAGCAACAAATGACCGTTGGAATGCCTATTGCAGTGTACAGTGCCTTGGCAAGTGATGCAGCGTTTTGTCTATCCGTTTCAATTTCTTGTGAGGCTGTTGATCCCTTCGGGATTGGTTTATAACCAAAAACTTGCTGAGCTAAAATACCAACCAGCGGAGGAGCAAACGATGCTAAGATGGACTCAAAAGATCGATCCAGTGCATAAATGCTCGTCCGAGCTCTCTCAGGAACTATCTCAGCAAATATTGGACTACAAACATGTCAAGGGTGAAATATTTTAGTTAACTTTACAATATGTACAGCATATACTCACTCCGTTTCAATCTGTTTGTCTTACTATAATTTTTAGTCAGTTTAAAAAAGGATGTCTCTTTCCTTTTTTGGCAACTCTTTAATTTCAACTTTCCACCTGTCACGTTTAAGAAAACAAGATTAAAGGACATTTTGATACATTCTACGTATCTTTAGTTTAACACCACAAGATTCAAAAGTCTCTTTTCCTTTCTTAAACTCCGTTCAAGTCTAAACCAAACAAACAAATTGAAACGGATGGAGTAATAGTATTAGTGATGAATGAGGAAAATGATCAGGAAAAAAGAAAATCTGTGAAGTATTCTAATAAATGATGTATTGCATCTAAGGAGACATACTTGTTTGTTGATGAACCACACCATGATATGGTTGATCCCATGATGAACAAGACTAAACCATGCAGCATCGCTGTTTTAGGATCAATAGGCAATAGCAGCAGCAGGATTGCAGCTAAAGGAATTCCTGATCCAGCGCTAATCTGAGCAAGTATAATCCTACCTGAATTAGGCAAACGCTTAGCCAATACATCCCCCATGAATCCTCCAAACAACGCGCCAAGTGACTCAGCAACTCGAAACAACGTCCAGAGAAGTGCTGTTGTCTTGTGAGAGAAGCCAATAAGCTCCAACCACATTGTGGCAAATGACAATGCTGACCAGGGAAACGTCCCGGTAACCCCTTGGGCGATAATTATTTGAAACGAAGGCACTTTGATAACTGCTTGTGCTTCTTTTAGCAGTTCACTTACTTCTTCTTGAAATGGTTGCCGTTCTTTTCCTTTGTCAGCATTACTGCCAAGATATCGTGGATCGTTGGCAAAGAGACGGACTAAAAAACCAACAAGAACACTTACAGGTCCAACCAGATGGAAGGCGAGTCTCCAGCCAGAGATCCCCATGAATGAGGTTTCAGCTAACAGCACAGCCAAAAGCCCACCAAGAATTGAGCCAAAAGCTGATGTTAATGCTAACCATCCGAAAGCAGTACCGCGGTTACTTTCATGAGTTGAGTCAGCAACTAGAGATTGGATTGCTGGTGTGACAATTGCAAGTCCTATTCCATTCAATCCTCTGGAAATTGCTATCTGTTAAACAACATCATGAGGTGCTAAAACAAATTCTTACAGCCCAAATGCAAGAATGATGATACTTCTATTCTTGTTAATGTATCAGAAACAGGCAACTAGAAGGGTAAAAAAATGCACATGTCATCAAATTAATACAGAAGATCACAATCATCTAGAAAGACAGAGCAAGATTTGAAGTTTATTGATTCTGAACTTTCCATGTAAAACCCATAGTTCGTATTGGTCACTGGGTTCGCAATTAAATATTTATACATATTTAATGGACTTCCTTATACAAATACATGGTCCAAGTAAAAGCTACTCATTTCACCTTTTGAATATCTCCTATTATTTATATGTAATATAGGCATAAAATTATTAGACTTAGATTTGCATTATTAATCAAGTCAATTTGGATTCAACAGTAAGTATACTTATGAAGAAGTTAATCGTGATCTCTATTAAAACTGAGGTAAGAAAGCTCTCTGGACATGCTTAATTTTGACCATTTCGTAGAATTTAAAACACCAAAAAGAAATGTATAGATAGATTTGCTACCTAAGCAATTTCTGAACTACCATAAGCACTACAATGAAAACAACTTCTCTATGTCACAAGGAGATTCATTGTTTTTTCTTTAAATATATGTTTACATATCAGGAACAATCATACCCCAAAAGATAGTTATTTGATGTGGGAAAGCTCAAGGCTATGTAAGTACTACACCAACTCCCTATTAAACCCATGTGAGACTCATATCTTGCAATAAGATCATAATATATAAAAACAAACAAAAAAATATTTTTACCATATTTATGAAGTACGATTTTTCGGGAAATCTTAGAGGCACAGTTGGTTGGCTACATGAACTTTCACCTTATTAGTGAGGATTCAATTTTCCACCTTGTAATCCCCTCCCATCCTCCCAATTTATTTATTTATTTTTAAAAAAAACAGTACGACTTTTCAACCGAGGAGCTTCAACTGAACACCTTCCTTGGTTGTGGCTCTGACACTGTTTGTCACTCTATGCAAAGCCACAATAGAAGTTATTGTTGGGTGTGTGAACAAATTAAAATCGAATAAGCTTGATCCAGAACGAACAATATCATATTATGTAAGAACACATCTTTGGACTAATTTATTAGCCTAACAACTATGGGTTCCGCAGAACTTAGTGGTAGGATAGTCAGATGCACTAAAACTTCTACTATGTGTGGGGTCCTGAAAAGGGCCAAACCACAACAATAGCAAAATCTAGTGGCTTTGGCTGAAATTCTGTATCTCTAGTAAGAAATTCCACCTAATGTTATTCAGAATCCAGTAAACAAAAAGAGTTGTCATTCAGAACCTATAAACTTAAAATTCTGAATCCACCTCTGAATTATAGAGAGATTGAGACACAAACCTCAGTAAAAGTGGTGGAGATGGCAACAAAGAAAGTAGCAGCAGACCAAAGAAAAGCACCAAGAGCAATAACATGAGCTCTATTATGACGAGCAGAAAGATATGCAGCTAATGGATAACAAAGACATTGAACTAATGATCTAAAGAGAGTAAGTGAACCAAGACCAGTAGGATCAGTATGCAAGTCCTTGCCAACTTCTTTGTATACACCAGGTAATAAAGTCTCATCAGCTTTCTCCATTATACCAGCAATATTTACTAATATAAGAGTCAACCTATCTGATCTTAAGTTCTTCATCAGCTCCACCATTGTGATCAATGTGAATAATGGTAGCAATTTGGATTTTGACTAGTGAAATGTATGTCTAATTTTTGGTCTACATTGTGTATATATTGGATTAATTTCAAAACTGTAGAGTGTGTTGACTAATAAGTATAAGATTTGTTTCTCTGTTTTAGAGCTAAACTAAAAAAAAATATATTAGGCGGAATACATGCTTTGACAACCCTTTAAAATTACTCCCCCAATCCAACAATACTTGTCTACTATTAACTTGACATACATATTAAGAAACAATAAATAATATGAGTAATTTTAATATATCATTCTTTGAATATAATAAATTTAGTATTTTGAAAAATGCATTGAGTGATGAACAGTATTTAATAACAAGGATAAAATTGATAGAAAAGCATAAATTATTTATTAATTTTTCAAATTGAACAAATATTATTGAACATCTATTTTTAGTATAGTGGACAAATATTATTGAACGGACGGAATAATACTTGTCTTGTCTTCTCGTCCTTGCTAAAATTGTCCACATTTGTTGTTATCGCAGTAATTTTTCACACACACATATATATGCTCCGTTTTGAAAAAATGATGAGTTCATGAAACGTATGGTCCATCGACCTCTACATATTACTGGCGACATTTCAAAATATTTATCATTTCAGAAGTTGAAAGAAAATTAATAAAGTTTTTTCATTTATTCGTATTAATAACATAAATAGAATAAATATTAATGAATAAAAATTACATCTTGAAGGTAAAATAGTCGACATACCTTCTAGTAATATTTTTTTAAAGGACGAGTACATGAAAAAGATGACAAATATTTTGAGATGAAAAGAGTAGTAAATTTCATATTTTAATTTAGATATTTGAACCACTGAAATGTCCGTTAGGAAATTTTTTACAATGATTGAGGCACAACCACAAAAGTTGTGTGAGGCTCCACTATATTTTTGACACATGGATAATGGGTCCATTTGTCTATTTAAAGCTAGAATAAAACTACTAAAAAAAAGAGAAAGTATATTTGTAGTATAATTAATATGTGTTTCAACTAATACAAAAAATCGAATTAAATAAAATATTTAAGAAAATGCAATAAACGTAAATTGTGGGGTCCATATTTTATAACATTTCTTCTTCATCATCAGAACGTTGTTTATTATTGAACCATATGATAATTCTGTTTGTGCTATTTCAAATAATTCTATTAAAAATCAAACTGCAAAAGGGAAAAAAAAATAGACATTTAGCTATTCAAATAAAACATGCAATTTTTTTTTAAAGACTAGTGTTATATCTTGGTTGGCGTCCTTTTCTATGCCAAAAAAAAAAAAGTTGACTTATTTTATTGATGCTAAAAGAAAATCAAAAAGTTTGTGCTCTGATCTTGCTTCTTTCCTCTAATTATAGCGACTTTTTTAACTTAAATAAATTATTTTATGCGTTTTAATTGTTTGTTTGATTTTGATTTGACATAAAGTTTAAAAAAATAAATAAGTCTTTTAATCTTTTGGTCTTTAAATTAAAGATCACATACGATGTACTAAAATGTCCTTCAATCTTGTTGTCTTAAATATTTCATGTGAGAAATTAGAATAAAAATATTGCCAAAAAATAAAAGAAACATTATTTTTGAAACGGACTAAAGGAAAAGTAAGACAAACAAATTGAAACGAAAGAATTATTATTTAAAAACTTTAACAAAAATAGTACAGTTGATTGAATAGGATAATTAAAGTCATACTTGACACAACTTTATAAAAAAAATGTCATTTTATCTTCACTTTTCGTTAGAAAATGTAAAAAAAGAGCTGATGCAAAAATGTAAAAATGAGAAAAATAATATTACAGAAATCACATAACGTCCATTGAATTTCTATGTTCATTTAATTCAATTTATTGGAACCATAGCATACTTTTTATACTTTCTCTCCCTTGGTAATATTATTCTTACTTTAAAAATAGATAAAAGGACCTGCTATTCATGTGTCAAAAAAGTAATGGATCCTCACTCAACTTTTGTTGGTTGAGCTTCAACCATGGTAAATTTTTCTCCAATTGATTACTTGATCACATGATAAATTGTTTCTATTAGATGTTTCTTGCTCAATTTTTTTTAAAAGTTGATTTGTATAATTAATAATTGCTTAAAAATAGAGAAGAAGTTTTTCTAAAATTTGAGTCAAAATATTTAATATAAATACTTTATCATGTGCCTGATCAAAACATCCGAACATATCTTGAACTTTTGACTTGCTTATCCCATGAGGAGTATGCATGAATAACACTTTTTAACTTCGAAGATTTACTCCCTGAAACATTGATATGAATAAAGGGTATAGTAGTAAAATAGATAATTTCATTAATGATTTTTTAAGTACCATGTAAAATAAAAAATGTGCAATTAATATGGAACGGAGGGAGTAGAATTATGGCATGTATATTAATAACATGAGACACGTTCACTGCCCAAAACTGGTGGAAAATACCCCCTCCGTTTCAAAATAGTTGGCCCTTGTTGACTTGACACTTTCCTTAAGAAAAAATTTATTAGGAGTTTATTTTACCAAATTAGTCTTATTAAATATGCTTTGAAAATATAAATTTGAGTATATATATTTTGTTTAGTCATTTAATGATAGAGATAGTATTGAAAGAACATAATAATATATTAACAACTTTGCATCTTAAAAATTTAGAAGAATAAACTTTGAATTTAAAAAAATATTAATTCCTTTCAAAAGTAAGGCCTCCGATTCATTTTTGGCTTTAGGCCACCAACGGGCTTGAGCCGCCCCTGGTGGGAATGTGAAGTGGTAAGCAGTGACGGAGTTAGAATTTTTACTAAAGAATTCGAAATATGAAAAAGTAAACATATGAATGCGCCAAAGGGAATTTGAATGAACCCCTTGGCTATAGGGTGGTCGACATGGAGGCTATAGAAATAGGAGTGAAGACGAGGTGTACCACTTAAGGTTCAAAATTAAGGTTCGAACCTTTATAAATTCTTTCGCATTTTCTTATCCAAATTTTGTTTTTGTGTTAACCATTACTATTTACTTGTGACTTTTTAAACGGTGATTAATTAAAACTTATACCAAACTCTACAAGTGGACATCACCATCTCAACTAACTTTACCCCTGAAGCTATGTTGTTATGACATGAACAAAATTAACAAATATTGCCAAGTTAATGAATAAATCCAAATAACTAATGGATCAAAGTAAGAAAAGAGAATTGTTAACTCTAGGATGAGAGATCTAGGGAGTATATTGATTATTCAACACGTAATTTACTTGCTTATGCATTTATAGCACAATACTTTATAATATTTTTATCGTTTAAAATGTGATGAACCAATGAAACTTGAAAGACGAGAAGTATAGAGTTTCATCCCACTACTTCTACAGTAGTGTAAAATAAAGTTAAGCAAAGACAAAAAAATTGGATCATACGATCGAGCGGAAAGAAATTAACCAAGACTTGAGATACATGAACTGAGTTTATCAAGATTGAGTATTCATTAAGAAAAATTTAAATCTTATGAGAGGAAAAATATCTACCCTGTAGCTTACTACTCAATATCGTTGTAATATCTTGTAGCTTATATAACTACTACTCAAGATGCTAGAAATAATACTTAAACCTTACCTAATTATATGATACGATTATAAATTTATATATAAAACCTTACGATTTTATTGAAGAAAAAAACTAATAATCAATTTAGTACAATTTAATTCGACCGGTTAAATTAATTTTTGAAAAATCATTGACACACCTAATTATAAATCTCACCTCACCTTTTTTTTTTTCCTCTTGGATATATTTGAATGGATTAAATTATATTTTTTGAAATTGGGTATGTAAAGATGGAGATAATTAAACAAAAATTAATTTATTGATATTCAGTATTTATATCAAAATTATTATTATCATAATTCAAATGAATCAAGGCTCGTAATTTGATTAACCGTATGATAAAGTGAGATAAGTACATTTATGAATTTGATATAAACACTAAATACGAATAAATTTCTTTCGTCCGTTTGTTTTTCCTTCTTTTTGGGAAGGGGTGGGGGTCAGGTTCCTATCTATGGGATGAAAATTGCACCTATTGTATAAGAGTTGGTTGGTTTTAATAAATTTCTGTAATTAGGTTTAAGTTAGGTAAATCTATCTCTCTTGGTCAATGGTTACATTAAGAAAATAGCTTCTCCTATCACGTCAAATCACCAAAGTTTATAAATTCGTAAATTCAAATACATAACTTATTGTTTTATCATGTCAAATAGCAAAAAAGTCTGTTATCTGGTAGTTTTTGAAATATTAAATGGACGATCAAACAATTTTCAATCATGTTTCTTTCGATCGAATCATAAATATAATATATAAAAGAAACTTCAAATATTATATGATATCTTTAATTATTAATGTAGGTGTAGTTGTTTTAGTTAAGCATAAAATCACCAATATGGGTTGTGGTGTAGTGGTAGAACTACTCCACCCTTAATCAGATGTCTCGGGTTCAAGTCCTAGGTATGAAGAAAATCTTGTTGGGAGCGTCACCCCCAGAATGGGTCCTGCAGTGCGTAATCCGGATTAGTCGGGGCTTCAATGCGGATACCGAACACCGGTTGAAATCCCCCCCCCTCAAAAAAAAAAGAAGAAGAAGTTAAGCATAAAATTAATAATGCCGTTTCCATGATTAAAGCTTGCTTATTTAATATTCCCTCTGTTTGGATTTACTTGTCACTATTTTTCTAATTTGATCTTTATTTTTACTTGTCATTTTTGACAAATCAAGAAAAGACAAAAAAATTTCATGTTTTACCCTTAACATTAATTACTTATTCTCCAAATTATTTTTCTAATACCTATTACTAAACACCAATTAATAGGGGTAATATGGTAAAGTCACTATACTAATCATTATTTTCTTAATAGGTGTGTTAAGTCAAAATGTGACAAGTAAATCTGAACGGAGGGAGTAGTTGGACATTTTTCTAATCATTGACTTTTTTACATGATTTTTTGTAAGCACCCAATGCCCATGCGAGTAAGTATTTACTGGAGATTTCTACTATATAGAAAAGTGAGCAAAGGAACGACCAAGGGCAAAATAGATGGTTCTTACACTATAGTGAACCTTAATTTTTTCTCTAATAAAGCTAGTTTATCATTAAGAGCCACAGTCTTTGAGATATTTTTACTCTTAGTTGTAAAAACAAGTACTAGCTTAAGATAAAATTAGACAGATTTGACATATTTAATGTTATTACAATAGACATAATCCTCACATATTCCATTTGAAAATAGTAAGCAAATACAACTCAAAAATAAAAATCACATCTTTGAGTAGAAGAAATCAAAATTTTCTTGTAAAAGAACTTGGAAATTGACATAAATAGTGTCCACTCAAAAAAAATAGTTGGCATATATATATATATATATATATATATATATATATATATATATATACTGGCTAGCGGATGTAAATCTTTTGGCCCAGCGGTAAAATGTGTTCCTGCCCCACTAGTCTAATAATGCAAACAGAACAAGAAGTGAGTTTTGTGCTTGTTAGATTCTATAACATAGTCTAAAATTTTATCGAGGGATTTCAACTAGGGCGGCCCGGTGCATTAAAGCTCCAGCTATGCATGAGGTCTGGGGAAAGGTCGAACTACAAGGGTCTATTGTACATCCTTACCCTGCATTTCTGCAAGAGGCCATTTACATCGCTTGAACCATGACCTCTTGGTCAACTAATTTGCTGAAAGTGCTCATCGTGCTCAAGTAAGGGTTGTTGTTCTTCTGGTGGAAAATTGCCCTGTGGGCTTGTAAGAGTCCACCAGTAGTCAAGAGACCAGGTCCCTTGACACCCAGAACAATGCAG
The DNA here is from genome assembly GCA_031232105.1 of Capsicum rhomboideum. Taxonomy (NCBI): domain Eukaryota; kingdom Viridiplantae; phylum Streptophyta; class Magnoliopsida; order Solanales; family Solanaceae; genus Capsicum; species Capsicum rhomboideum. Next base: position 160,638,271 of record CP124714.1, read on the forward strand.
AAGTAACTAAACAGCAAAGGCAAAATAGAAAGTAAAATGCACACGATATTTACGTGGAAACTCCTTGCTCAAGGGAGAAAAACCATGACCTGCCTTGTAGGATTTCTCAACTCTTCACTAAAAACTCCGAGCAACTTGAGTGACTACAGACTCCCGTAATCACTTAGGATTAAAATCTTAATCTTATCCTCTTGTAATAACTCTACCATAAGACTAATGCAATAGCTCTATTACATCCCACTTGCCAACTAACTCTAGTCGACGACCCTAGGCAGTTTTACCCAAGGAACACATCAAACAAATGATGAGAATAAACTTTGACTAAGAACTCAATGACTCAATCAACTAACTCTAACTGATGTGACTCAAAACAAGAACTTAGACAATAAAAAATCTACTAACCTTTATAGGTCAGGCGTAGATTTTACAAGATAAGAACATAAACATAAGACTCAAAACAACTAAGACTCGATACACTGGATTAGGTTCCTTCCTGAGAATGAGCTATGTTTCTTTGAGAGTGTCTTTTGCTTTTGATGAAATCTTGATTGCAAAAACTAGTTTTTGCTCCTTGTGAAATGTTCCTTTTATAAGAGAGAGCAAAACCTAGGACAACTCTGATTGGACGAGGTTGGTACCTCTACTGCACTGCCACCTACTTTTCTGCAGAAAGAACATTTTTCCAGTTGTGGTCAATTGACTGCATATGAACCTGAGTTTCACAAGGACATGGTCCTAAGGTATAGTTTGTAGATCATCAAAACTTCAATGATACAACAATTTCCCCCTTTTTGATAATGACAAACTATTCCCCCTATCACTAAGACCAAATCCCTGGAATGCTTCCCCCTACATATAGTAAACATCACTTTGCCTTTGATTAATGTTTCCAGGTCCTTGCACATGAAACCAAGTTCCTGTCAATGACTCTTCCCCCTTTTGGTATCATAAAAAAGTACAGCAGTAAACCAAGATAAGTAATATGCAAAGCAGATTAATTCATGGCCATTGAGGCAACACTGACACGAATGAATCAAGCCAAAATCGAGAGCAGATAGTAGACAAAGGCATAATAGTCTATTAAAAACAAGAAGAACAGTATCACATATATTACAGAACCCAAAAATACATCAACAGGAAACTCTTCATTAATTTCCACTGGGAACAAGGACGACAAAACAAAAGAAAACAGAATCAAAAGAACACTAGGTTTTAAGAGGAGAGAGGCTGGGGAGCAAGAGATTTGAGGACTAGGTCTATACGTGTACTAGCAGATGCGTGCGCACTGAGAAGTTGCTTAGTGAGATCTCTAACTTCGGCATTGAGCTCAGTGACCTGTACCTTCAGACTCACATTCTCCTGCTTCTGATCCTCAGAGGTACTAGGTCCCATTGCTAGCAACTACTGAACCTTGGCCTTGAGATGAGAAATTTCTGCATCTCCAGTGGCTAAAATTACTCTCATTGCCTCCAATTCTGCAGTCAGTTTTTCCTAGGTCCTAAGTAGCTCAGACACTTGGGACCTAGTCTCAACCTTTCCTTCAACACATTCGTTTTTAATGAGCATAGCCATGTCAAACATGTGCTTATTTAAACCAGCCACTCCTTTTTCGCATATCACATTGAAATAATTGAACACTTTGTTCAGAAGAAAGCCATAAATCATGCCATGCTTGCCATGCTTCATATGTATCACTTTGTACATGTGCTTGATCATAAGAGCCGATAGATTGATCAACTCAAAAGTGCTGAGGTATTCCATGAGGAATAGTTCCACTGTAGATGCAACAGTGTATTTCTCGGAGCGAGGCAGTACAACCTTGTTCACTAGTTCAAACAACAACTGATATTCGCCTTTGAGAAATTTTTTGGACACCGTAGCTCTAGATTTTCCAGGAACCTTGCTAATAATTTGCACAAACTCAAGGAACGGTTTGCAGTTTACCATGGACCTGATCCCATCCATTGGCATATCCAAAATCTGGCCAAGGACTTCCTCATCCAAAAATATCTCCTTTCCCTGTACCATGGTAAGACTTAGAACATCCTCAGTGAACTTGATGATATAGTATAAATCCCGCATCTCTTTTTCATGAACTGCAGGAGTCAAATATATGCAACCAATCTTAGTGTTTCATAAATTCAACCAGATCACTCATTCCTGGTTGTTCAAAAATCTTAGGATCAAACACTCTCCCATTCAACTCACGCTGTTGTGCCACTGCTCGAATTTTTTCCTCCCTAAACACTACCTTCTGAGACTTTTGAAACTTTCTTTTTTTGACGAGGTACCTGGTCCTTGTGCTGATGGATCCACTGGTGCAGAAGTGGGTGAGTTAGTGTCAGGACCCAGTCCCTTGGATTCAACTTCTTTCCTTCACTTTACTAAGACATATTTCTCCGAACCTGTTACTTGGGGCTTGGGTACAGAAGGACTTGCGACCTTTAGTGTTCCTGCTCCCTTTCTTATTTTGGTTGCAGCAGCTACAACATCTAAGTCTATTTTCTCTTTATTTCTGTCTTCATCCAATGACACAATATCCTTAGAAGGAACTACAGTTTCTTCAACACTTGAGACCTTTTTCAATCTTCTCCACTTAATAGTAGAGGACTTATTTGCTTTTAGAGTATCATGTATCAACTTCTTTTCAGCATCCCTTATCCCATAGGACCTTACAACAGTATCTTGCTCCTTTTCCTTTTCTTTGGATCCTCGTACTCCAAACTTTTTCCACACCAAATCACCCAAAGGTGTCTCATCTTTATCATCCTCATCTGAAGGCAGAAGAGGTTCATTTTTTGTCAGTCTTGACAGAGGACTCCCATCATACATGGGATAGAGGGAATGAATAGGGGATCCCAACATAGGAGACTTAGTCTGTTCATCTACAAGCACACTTAGATCAGAGGACAAAAGTGTCAAACTTTCAGCAATCTAATTTTCTCCTGCCACTATATTGTTTGATGGATTGCTCTTGTCAATTGACAAATATTCATCGAATATGTGCTCGTCAAGAGACTGTTAAGTTTTATCCTGGGTACCTGGTCCCGAAGAAGGTTTAGCACTCTCTTCAAGAGCAGGTAAATTAGGCTTACTGGTAGGAATCGACTCTGAAGGTGGTTCAGACAGCAAGGACAGTGTCAGTGTTGGTTCTTCTTGAACTGTGATGGAAGCAAGTTCAGTAGCTAAAGAAGAAGGGGTGGACTCTAGGGTTTTTCCAGCAGATACTGTGGATGTATCTTTAGCTATCATGGATATTGGAGCTCCATCGAAGAAGGAATTATATTTTTAGATGCAGTAATATACAGGATACTGACCTTGTAACTGGGACCTTGTCCCATCTAGATGTCTTTCCTACTGCACTTCTATTTCAACTGGTCCACTATGAGTGTATACTTGCAGAAGGTATGAAGTTGAATTAGATTCGTTCACACATCACCGCCTGGATACCTGTCTTCTAATCATAGCCAATTTAAAGAGAGATGAAAGTGACACAAGGAACTTAGTTCAATTTAATTAGACCTGTTTAAGCCTGTTTTTCTCAAACTGATCTATGTTAAGAGCTTTGGTAAAGATGTCAGCCACTTGGTCTTCAGTTTTACAGAACTTAATGCAGATATTTCCTTTCTCCATACTATCTCTGAGAAAGTGATGCCTCACATCAATGTGTTTGGTTTTCTTGTGCTGAACTGGGTTTTTTTCCATATTGAATGCACTTGTGTTGTCATATAGCAAGGGTACAGTATCTGAAATTATTCCAAAATCTTCCAGATGCTGCTTGATCCATAGCAATTGAGCATAACATAAGGCAGCTGCAACATATTCAGCTTCAGCAGTGTAAAAAACCACTGAATTTTGTTTCTTGGTTCCCCAGGAGATCAGACAAGAATCAAGAAAGTGAGTCATCCCTGAAGTGCTTTTCCTGTCCACCAGATACCCCGCATAATCTGCATCAGCATAACCAATAAGATCAAAAGAGTCACCTGAAGGATAATACAGGACCAGGTCCCTAGTACCCTTCAGATATCTCAAAATTCTTCTAGCAGCCTTTAAATGGGACTCTTTTGGAAAAGCCTGAAACCTTGCACATATTCCAACACTAAAAACAATATCATGCCTGCTAGTAGTCAAGTATAGATGATATCCAATAATTTCTCTATACATAGTTTGATTTACTATTAGACCTGGTACATCAGCATCCAGTTTTAAGCTGGTCCCAATAGAAGTATCAATGGGTTTAACATTATCCATGTGAAATCTCTTGAGAAGATCTTTGATGTACTTTTCTTGATTGATCATTGTTCCATCAGTGGTATGCTTGATTTGTAACCCTAACAAAAAGGTTAGCTCTCCTATCATACTCATTTCAAACACATTTCTCATCAGCTTGGCAAACTCTTCACATAAGGTATCTGAGGTTGATCCAAAAATGATGTCATCAACATATATCTAAACAATCAATAGATTCTTTCCCCTTGACTTCAAGAAGAGGGTGTTGTCAATCTTCCTTCTCTTAAAGCCATTTACAAGAAGAAATTTTGAAAGCCTTTCATACCATTCCCTTGGAGCTTGCTTCAATACATACAATGCCTTATCTAGCTTCATCATATGGTTGGGATGACCAATGTTCTCAAAGCTGGGAAGTTGCTTTACAAACACTTCCTCTTTCAAGCATCCATTCAAAAAAACACTGTTAACATCCATTTGGAACAATTTGAACTCCATATATGCTGTAAAAATAATAAGAATTCTAATTGCTTCAATTCTAACCATTGGTGCAAAGGTCTCATCATAATTAATTCCCTCTTCTTGATTATATCCTTGTACCACCAATCTAGCTTTGTTCCTAGTAATAGTACCATGTCATCCTTTTTGTTTCTGTATACCCACTTGGTTCCTTTGATAATTCTGTCAGCAAGTCTAGGGACCAGGTGCCACACTTTGCTACTTTCAAATTGATTGAGCTCCTCCTGCATAACATTTATCCAGTCAGTATCCTGTAATGCCTCCTTTACATTCTTGGGTTCAATTTGGGAGATAAATGCTGAGAAGGCTGCTAGATTTCTTGCTTGAGACCTTGTCTGCATCCTAGAGTACAGTGGTAAAGTAAGATTATCAAGAGGATAAGAGGACTTATGTTTCCAGTTTGACCCTTTTACTGCTGATTGATATTGACTGGTACTAGGTTCCTCATTAAACAAATTATTTGACCCCTGAGATTGAGAGTCATCATTATTATGAGCAGTTTCTTGAGGACCTGGTACCTCTGCTTTCATGGTGTCCTCAGTTGCTGATTCTGAGCTATCTTGATTTTCAACGTTCTTTTCAGAAGTCTGTTCATTTTTACCTTCACCATTCAGACCATCCCTCTAAATCTGAAGAAGTTCTTCTATTTCTAAATCATCTTTGCTTACATGATCTCCCATGTTACCTAATTCATCAAAGATAACATGTACACTTTCTTCAATGCAAAGTGTTCTTTTGTTATAGACTCTGTATGCCTTGCTGGTAGAGGAATAACCAACAAATACTCCTTCATCACTTTTAGGATCAAATTTTCCAAGTTTATCCTTCCCATTGTTCAAAACAAAGCACTTGCTCCCAATAGACCTTAGATAACTGAGTTTGGGCTTCTTATCATACAAAAACTCATAGGGAGTCTTATTAAGAATTAATCTTATCAAGCACCTGTTAGTAACATGACAAGCAGTGTTAACTATTTCAGCCCAAAAGTTCTTAGAAAGATCAGTATCAATCAACATAGTTCTAGCAATATCCACCAAAGTTCTGTTCTTTCTTTCAACAACCCTATTTTGCTGAGGGGTTTTGGGAGCTGAGAAGTTGTGACTAATCCCATTTTCTGCATAGAGCTGATCCATTCTGGAGTTTTCAAACTCAGTTCCATGGTCAGACCTAATCCATGTAATCCTTTTGTTGAGCTTGACTTGTATCATTTTTTGCGAAGATCATAAAGGCTTCATAGGTTTCATCTTTGGACATTAGAAACATTGTCCAAGTAAACCTTGAATAATCATCAACTATCACCAGAATGTATTGCTTTCCTCCTCTACTTTAGATTTTGATTGGCCCACATAAGTCCATGTGGAGCAGCTCAAGAGACCTGTTGGTACTAACTTGCTTCTTTGGTTTAAAGGAGGACCTGGTTTGCTTTCCTCGCACACACGCATCACCTATTTTGTTTTCAGCAAACTTGACGTTAGGAATTCCACGGACCAGGTCCTTTGAGACCAACTTGTTAAGCAATGAGGAACTTACATGTCCTAGTTTGCGATGCCATAAATTAGTGTTATCACTTTGAGCATTGAGACATGTGAGTTCATCACCTGGTTCAGAGCTCAAATCAGCAATATACATGTTCTTGCACGTCTTGGCCTTTAGAATAACTTCACTAGAGTTAAGATTAGTCACAATGCATCCATCAAATAGAAACTTCACCTCATTTCCTTTGTCACAAATCTGTGACACACCGAGAAGACTGCACTTAATACCTTTGACAAAGAATACATATTCAATGGCTTTATTTTATAACTTTCCAATCTTACCAACACCTTCTATGTAACGCTTCTTTCCATTTCCAAAAGAGACACTTCCACCATGAAGTGCCTTCACTGAAAGGTAGTCATCATTTTTTCCAGTCATATACTTGGAACACTCATTGTCCATGAACCAACGGAGACTGCTTCCTCTTCCTCTCACCTGCACATAGAATCAGTTGTTAGACTTGGGAACTCATTTGAGTCTGAGTTCCCAATAAAGGTATAAAGAGGAAATCAATATTTCCTTTGTCCATCCAGTCAATCTGGACATCCTTCTTTTAACAAATGGACCAGGTCCCCTTCTTTTGTGACTGGGCACCTTTTCAGAAGTTTTCACCTGCTTATCATATTTTGAGAAGCTTTCTTCTGCTCTCTTCCTGGCCTCACAGTCTCTTTTGAGATAACCATTTCGACCATATTGATTACACAGCAGGTTATCAGGCACAAACACATACTTGCTATGGGGATTGTAGGGGGGGGAGGGTTTGGCTTTTTGCTTCCTAGACCACTTTCAGTGTTGGACCTTTGATTTGCTAGGTTTGTTAGGATTTGTGAAGAATTGGTCGACTTGAGAGACTATTTAAGCTCATCTTTCACACGAACTAGGTCCCTTTCGAGTTAAGCATTTCTCTCAAGGGAAGCAACAAGACTCTCTCTGGACTTGTTCAGGCTTTCTTCAAGCTTATGCTGAAGACAATTAGCCTCATTGTTTTCTTTAGACTCTACCATAGAGGTGGTTTGTATCTTATCCTTTAGTGAGCCATTTTCAGAGAACATTTCACTCAATTTGTCACCCAACTCTGAAACTTGAATAGATAGTGTCATTTTCTCACATTCAGACAAATCAAGTATCTCACCCCACAAGTCTTTTTCATTAGTGAGATCATACGGGGTGTCTATTAGAGCACTGGCCAGACCCTTAAGTTTTTTCAAGGAATAATTATTAAGATTGTGCTTCATATCAAGAAGAGTTACCTCATCATCATCTTCATCATCTGACTTAGCCATGAAAGTAAAAATTGAGTCAAATGAGTTGTCAGCATCCTCTATAGCCATCATCGAAACATCTTCGGGATGATGAGATTTATCTAAGTCACTGGACAAATCCCCCCATACTGTAAGAACTTGTTTGAAAACATGGTCAGCTACAGCTTTCCTTCTTGATTTTTCATGGACTCGGTCTCTCTGCTTACCTTTATCATTTGCACCTCTATTGTAGTCCTTGTACTCCATCTTATGTATTGGGCAATCTTTGATAAAATGACCTAGTTTGCCACATTTGTGACAAAGGCCATTTGTTGTTGTTGTTCTGCTCGTGCTTTCTTTTCTCTGAAAACCACCATTCTTCTTCATAATCTTGACAAACCTCTTTGGTATATAGGCCAGATCTTCATCTTCCTCATTGAAGTCCCCATTGTTGGCTTTGAGAGCAAGAGTTTTCTCCTTCTTTGGCTCCTTCTTGGCTTGGTCCTGCTGTTTCTTCATTTCATAGGTTTTGAGATTTCCTATCAACTCATCTATTATGAGTGTCTTTAGATCTCGAGCTTCAGTGATAGCGTTCACTTTTCTTTCCAAAGACTTGGAAAGAACAGTGAGTATCTTCCTCACCTGTTTGGTGGTCCTGATTACTTCACCCAAGCAGTGCAACTCATTAGTGATAGACGTAAATTTGGTATGCATCTCCTATATTGTCTCTCCTTCCTTAATAGTGAAGGCTTCATATTGAGTGGTTAGCATGTCCACTTTTTACTCTTTGACTTGGCTTGTTCCTTCATGGGCTATTTGTAAATAGTCCCAAATCTATTTAGCTGATTCACACAATGAGATTTTTTTATACTCATCTAGTCCTATTCCACAGATAAGTAGTTTCTTTGCCTTGTAGCTCTTCTTGTTTTTTTTCAGTCTGCTTCGTTGTACTTTCTTCTAGTTTTGGGAACAAGTCGTGTGAATTCTCTATCTTTAACTTTCTTCATTGGAATATGAGGTTCATCACAAATGATGTCCCACAATTCACTATCTTCTGCCATTAAGAAATCATGAATCCTAGTCTTTCCCCAACTATTGAACTGTCTGTTAAAATGAGGAGGCCTGGTAGTCGACTGACCTTCTTCCAGATTAGGTGGAGCATCCATGTGAGCAGGATCCTCTCAAGGTATTAGCCTTAAATGAGAGTTCAAGCTCTGATACCAATTGTTGGCTTGTAAGAGTCCACCAGAAGTCAAGAGACCAGGTCCCTTGACACCCAGAACAATGCAGAAATAACTAAACAGCAAAGGCAAAATAGAAAGTAAAATGCACATGATATTTATGTGGAAACTTCTTGCTCAAGGGAGAGAAACCACGACCTGCCTTGTAGAATTTCTCAACTTTTCACTAAAAACTTCAAGCAACTTGCATGACTACAAACTCCCGTAATCACTTAGGATTAAACTCTTAATCCTATATTCTTGTAACAACTCTACTACAAGACTAATGCAATAACTCTATTGCATCCCACTTTCCAACTAACTTTAGTCGACGACCCTAGGCAACTCTGCCCAAGGAACACATCAAACAAATGATGAGAATAAACTTTGACTAAGAACTCAATCAACTAACTCTAACTGATGTGACTCAAAACAAAAACATAGACAATAAACAATCTACTAACCTTTATATCTCAGGCGTAGATTTAATAAGATAAGAACATAAACATAAGACTCAAAACAACTAAGACTCGACATACTGAATCAGGTCCCTTGCTGAGAATGAGCTATGTTTCTTTAAGAGTGACTTTTTCTTTTGATGAAATCTTGATTGCAAAAACTAGGTTTTGCTCCTTGTGAAATGTTCCTTTTATAAGAGAGAGAAAAACCTAGGACAGCTCTGATTAGACAAGGTTGGAACCTCTGCTGCCGTGCCACCTACTTTTCTTTAGAAAGAACACTTTTCCAGCTGTGGTCAATTAAATGTATATGAACCTGAGTTTTACAAGGACCTGGTCCTAAAGGTATAGTTTGTAGATCATCAAAACTTCAATGATACAACATGCCCATTTAATCAATCTGTTGCAACCAGATACGATCCCTATCTCATGGATATGTGTAATAGAGGAAGGAATAGATGGAGTAAGAAATGACCATCGAAATGCCTATTGCAGTGTACATTGCCTTGGAAAGTGAGGCAGCATTTTGTCTATCCGTTTCAATTTCCCCTGAGCTTGAAGATCCCTCAGGGATTCACTTATAACTAAAAACTTGTTGAGCTAAAATACCAAATAGTAGAGGAGCAAACGATGCTAAGATGGTCTTAAAAGATCGATCCAGAGCATAAATGATTGTTCGAGCTCTCTCAGGAACTATCCCAACAAATATTGGAGTATAAACACGTCAAAAGAGCAAAGCATCAAAGACCAGGTCTACGATCGATCAATGCAAAAAAAACATAAAAGTCATTTTAATTTGCTCTTTTTCATCATTTTGAGCTTGTGAATGAACCTAACATAACAACAACATCAACATAGCCAGTGTAGTTCCACAAAGTGGGTCTTGGGAGGGTATAGTACACGTAGAACTTTCCCCAACCTTAGAGATAGAGAGGTTGTTTCTAATAGCTCCTCGGCTCAAGAAAAAATAGTCCAAAGCAGTACAAAAAAAAGAAGTAACGAAAGTACAAACAATAAATAATAACAAAAACAGCAGATAGTAATAGAACAGAAACTTCAACAAAATAATACGATAATTGAGGTGCAAGGAATTAACAGATAGTAACATAAATAGAAGGAAAAGAAACTATAGGAGCAATACTATGACTAGACTACTAATATGAACGTACCTAACATGTGCTTAAAACATTTCAAGTTCATGCATATGCCCGTGTGTGGGTATGCAAGAGGAAAGAGTGAACAAGGCGGTATAAAGAGAAAGAAGTGGTAATTATTTAAAAAACTAGATGAATAAATAAAAATGCTGACGAACATAGCATAAAAGAAGCCAGAGTGGTCTCTTACATTGATCTATACAAGGTACGAGATTGAATAAAATTGGAGAAGAACGAGGAAAACGAACTGGAAAAATATGCCAAGTGTTCAAACAAATGATATATTGGATCTGAGTAGATATACCTGTTTGTTGCTGGACCGCACCATGATGCACTAAATCCTAATATAAACAGGACTAAACCATGTAACACAGCTGTGGAAGGATCATTACGCAATAGCAGCAGCAGAATTCTAGCTAAGGGAATAGCTGAACCAGTGCTTATCTGAGATAGCATGACCCTACCCGAATTAGGGAAGCGCATGGCACAGACATCGCCCATGAATCCTTCAAAAAATGTGCCAAATGATAGAGAAACTCTAAACAAAGTCGAGATGAGTGTTGTTTCCTTGTGGGATAAGCCAACATGCTCCAACCACATAATAGCAAATGACATTGATGTCACTAGGAATGACCCAAAAACGCCTTATGCAATAATTATCTGTAAGGAGGGTACTTCAATAACTGCTTTTTTTTATTTTAGTGGTTCTCTCACTTGTTCTTGAAATGATTCCGGGGGAGGTTGATCTTTGTATTTGACATCTCTTTCAAGAAAGCAGGGATCTTTGGGGAAGAGACGGACTAAACAACCAATGAGAACACTTATAATACCAACCAGGTGGAAGGAGATTTTCCAGCAAGGGATTCCCATGAATGATGTTTCAGCTATCAGCACAGACATAATCCCACCAAAGATTGAACCAAAATTTCCTGTTACTACTAACCATCCAAAAGTTGTACCACGATTACTATCATCAGTTGAATCAGAAACTAGAGATAGGATTGTTGGTGTGATAATTGCAAGACCTATTCCATTCAATACTCTAAAAACTGCTATCTGCTAAACAACATCATGATGTGCTAAAACAAATCTTACAGCCCAAATTCAAGAAGACAACACTTTCATTCTTGTTATAGTTTCAGAAAATGACAGCTTCAAGGGTAGCAAAATGCAATCATTTTTATCATATATCTTATGAAGAGTCAAGAGAAGGAACAACTAAGAATATTGGGATAGAGAGAGCAATGGTTGATCAAAAAATACAACAAAAACTGCTTATATATATTCAACGGTCAGTATATACTTTAGACCATTGCTCAATGATAATCCATAACTAATATAACAATTCACACTTGAAATTTAACTTGGTGATGTTTAGATATTGTTAGGATCTTATCATCATATGCCAAAAGCTATAGTTGATATCAAGGGCGCAACTTTATTTCTTAACTAAGCCCACCAAGCAAGCGCCATGTTGGTGTTGCCCAATAATCCCCTCCCCCGACACCTACCTCAGGCAGCATGTTGCTCTTGGGAATCAAACCTATGACCTTGGCTCTAATACCACTTGCTAGGATCAAGCGCCTACCATCATTGCCAAAAGCTATAACTAATACCAAAGGCGCAACTTTATTTCTTAACTAAGCCTACCAAGAAAGCGCCATGTTCGATCATGACTCCAATCCCGGCCACCCCAGCGCTCTCGTGGACCTTGTCATATGCAGGATGCTGGCGTTACCCAATAGATACTTAACACCTCAACAAGATAACTAATATTTAAATAAATAAATTCGTAAAGGCTACTTATCAAAAATTATTTTTCTTAAGGAAATTATTAAGTACTTAGTTAAATTGTATCGGTTCTGATTTTGTGGAGACTAAAATCTTTTGATTTCTACTCCCTCGGTTTAAAGAATATAAAAACTTTACCGAAAAATCAGATTGAGAATTCGGTTCGAAGAATATAAAAACTTCACCAATTCGTTGAACTCTCTGGATTGGTTTCTGGAGTGTAAAACCTATGGATTTTTCACTCTATTTGAATTTGATTTAGAATTGAAGAACATAAAAATTTCGTCAGGTTTCAAAGTTCATTCGGTTGACAATTTGAAGACATAAAAACTTCATCATTGACTAGAAACAGGTTATTTAAAGATTAAGTTTTTATTGTTAGTATTCTGAAATACTAAAGTGTTTGTCAACGCTTGATAGAAAAATGATGAATAAAACTGAACAACGAATTGATTCAGTTGTGAATGGTGTTTTCTCAACGGCAACCAATGTTGCATCATTAAGTCGTTCAGATGTTGCTCTAGAAATAAAAATGGCAGAGAAACCAGAAAATTATTCTGGTGTAAACTTCAAAGAATGACAGCAAATGATGTTCTTTTGGCTGACCAAACTTCAAATGCAAATGTTCACAAGTAGAGATCCTCATGTTCCTAAACAAGGAATGTTTGAACACCAATTGTTTGGTTTGGAAGATCTTGTGATTCGTCTCAAGATAGAACAGGATATTAAGTTGAATGAGAAATCATAAATGATGGTTGGAAATCATGTTAAGGATGATGCTCCAAATAATAATAAGAGGAAGAAGTCTTCTAGACAAGAGAAAAAGCAGAACAAGAAAACGCTCAAAGGAAAGTGCTACAATTGTAGTGATTGTTGACACCCATTTTGACCATCCTTTTCGTCATTTTACTCATTCGAGCGTCTATTTTGTTCGCAAGGCCAAAATCGCTATTTTTACCAAAAGTTGTCATAATAGATCCTATTCACATTATTTATTATTATAATAATAATTATTATAATTATATGATCATTATTTTCAATTATTTTTTATCATTATTATTATATCATACTTTTTACTTGCAAAGTTATTGTTACTTAATCTTTTACATTTCTCTTTTAATCTATTTTAAAAAGTATTTGGTCAAACATTTTAAGAGTTATTATTCTTTTATGATGAATTATAATGGTTGATTTAATAATTTAGTATTATTTTCCTTCACATAGTAATTTAGTAGTTACTAATTTTATATATTTTTTGGTAGAAATCTATTTAGTCCTAAACAAGCTCAAGATTCAACTTTCAAATTCAAAATTTGTCAAATATTTTCATAAGTAGAAAAATCTTCCTCACTATCTTTTCTTTCTTGTGAAGAATAATTTTTATTCTCAAAATTATTTCAAATTAATTTTACCTATTTTATTTTTACTCCCTCCATATCCATAAAATCCTCTTACAAAATCAAAATCTTTTCTTTACTTAAGAGAATATTACTTGTCTCCAAAAAATAATTCCCTCCTATTAATTCTTTCCATGTAAATATAATTCTTTCCAAAATAAGTGATTATTCTTTTCCTATTTCTTCACTCCCTTCCCACGTGAGATCCTCTAATATTTACTTTTCATGAGGTCTATTCTCCTTTTACCCTTAATTTCTTTAATATTCTTTTTGCTATGAGTTTTTCTTATTGTTGGTTGATTTAATATCAAATGTTAGTCCACTTGCGTTTCTATATGTTTGGCATTAAGGAGTTGTTTAATTTTTTATTTTTTAAAAAAAGTTTCAGTTTGGTTGGTCTAAAAGGTGCAAAGTTTGAACATTTTTTTAAAGGCAAAACCTTGAAAAGTCCCTTAAAATGTTTGTCCACTAGTATTTTAGTTCGTTAGTTTGCTGTGGTGAGTATTTTGTTATTGATCTAATAAGTTAATAAGTGCAATTCTTTAAATGTTAGCTTTATAATTAGTGATCAGATTTAGCAAATTGTTATGGAATATTGAATTTGTTGTTGGTTAAATTGTGGTATGTTCCGGAAATAGAAAATTTATAGCCTCGTCAAATAATTTAATCAATTGTGAGAGGAACGATATGAAATATAAATTTATTCTAAATTCTATTGATAGATCCGTAAAAGGCTGAAAAACTCTCTTGTCAACCTCCTTTGCATTCTTATGTGGTTACTTTAATTAAGAGTCTTTATTACTTTATTAATTTTCCGTTTGTTTAATTAGATCATAAGAACAGACATACTCTCACCTTTTTGAATATTTTTTACATGTACATCACAATCGAATGGCGTCACTTAGAGTTCAACCACGGTCAATGGAGGAGTCAATTAACGGGAAAATGAGCTCAAGCGAGGGTCAGGTACGTTTGGAAAATGATGACGAAAAGACAAGCAATAGCTGACTTCTCATATGAAGCACATATAACTTTATTAAATATAAAGCACCTCGTTACTCCCTTCTTTTTTTATTGTATATGTCACTTTTTTAAAAGTCACAAAGACTTGACAACTCTTACTACTATACTAAATTAGCGACATGCCTTGATACGATCTATATATCATACATGACTTTATATATATATATATATATTTCACATGACTTTCAAATGTTGAAATATTTTATTTAATACTCTTGAATAAGTTTCTTTATGAATTCCTTTGGTCTTGACTTAAGGCGTTTAAGAGAGTCGATCATAAAAAATTGGAATAGAGAGAGTAATATCGCATTGGGCCCGTTTCAGCTTTGTCATACCCTGATCCCATACACACACACTCTCTCTCTCTCTCAACTTTATGTATTTAATTTATTATTTATTCTCTCACATTATATTCGTCATCACATTAAGGTGGCTTACATTTTACTAACAATTTCTTTTCTTAAGTGAGATGTTATAATTTATGAGAGGACTAGAAGACTATGCAGAATATAGAAAAGTTGAGGGCTCTTCGAGAATCTCAGTTGGCTTATTGGACTACCATTACTATTTGTAACTCAACATTTTGTATACTTTGGCATTCTTTATTAAATTGATGATCCACAGCCAGGTAAATCCTTAGACTTTCGCAATTATTATTGTCTAGTATAAATTAATTAACTTAATCTCTTTCATTTCTTTATGCTCGTATAATGTAACTAAGTCACAATTGAATTTGTACTTCATTTAGTTATAAAATAGGTTGTGTGTCAACTTGTGTGATAATTTTAAGTTGGGATTGTATTAAAATGCATGTATTTTGTTAGATTTTTATTCATCTTTTTGTTACTTTTTAACTTGCTTTTATTCTTCATCTAGAATAATTAAGTTAAATATCGCATGCTAGGCACTTGGTTATTTTAGATTAATTAATTAACAATTTCTTGTTTATCACATAATTTCCTCACATAATAAATGGATTCGACCGGGACCCATATTTGTGGACCTCGAAAGGTGCTTAACACCTTCCTTTTGAGGTAATTTTGATCCTTACCAGTTTTTTGGTTGCGTAGATTAAAAACAGAGTTATTTGTATAATTAGTGGTAGAATGGTGCCCTAACGCATCTTAATTCGTTAGGTGGCGAATCTTCTCTTTTTAACCTCCTAAAAAGAGTTGTCATGTCGGATCTCGCTTTTCGTGAGAAAAATGGGGCGTGACAGTGATGTTGGCTACAAAGCTCTAATTTGTTAAGTTTTGAATAAGAATAAGAAAAGAAAGCAGATAAACATGGTGTAAGCAACTGGGAAGATTGAAAATCTGTGTGCAATGATCACTGAATGTAATCTAGTTGGAAATCCAAATGAATGGTAGTTTGATTCAGGAGCCTCTAGACATGTTTGTGCTGACAAAGAAGTTTTTGCTACTTATGATACCTCTGGTCCCAAAGAAGTGATATTCATGGAAAATAATGTAACAGCCAAGGTTGAAGGAAGTGGGAAGATATTCCAAAAGATGACTTCCAGCAAGGTGTTGACTCTTAACGATGTTCTCCATGTTCCTACTAATAGAAAGAATTCAGTGTCGACAACACTTCTTGTTAAAAATGGGTTTGAGTGTGTGTTTGTTTTGGAGAAAGTTGTACTCCCTCTGTCCCAATTTATATGACACACTTTTCTTTTTAGTCAGTCCCAAAAAGAATGACACATTTCTATATTTAGTAATAATTTAACTTTAAAATACCCACTTTACCCTTAATGAAATGATTTACAATCACACAAATATATATGACTCATTTTAGACCACAAGTTTCAAAAGTCTTCCTTTTTTTCTTAAACTCCGTGCCAAGTCAACTACATCACATAAATTGGGACGGAGGGAGTAATAAGCAAGAATGAAATATATGTAGGAAAGGGTTACCTCTTTGAGGGACTTTTCAAACTTGATGTAATGGTTGTTGAAATGAATAAAGCTGAGGCTTCTTCTTACTTGCTTGAGTCAAATGAATAATGGCAGGACCATTTAGGACATATCAATTACAGAACCTTGAGAAAACTGATTAGTTTGGAAGTTTTGCCTAACTTTGAGTGTAGTAAATCAAAGTGTCAAATATGTGTTGAATCGAAGTATGCTAGGCATCCGTATAAGTCTGTTGAAAGAAATTCCAATCCCTTAGACTTAATTCACACAGACATTTGTGATATGAAGTTAACACTATCTTGTGGTGGGAAAAAGTATTTCATAACTTTTATTGAAGATTGTACTAGATATTGTTATGTTTATTTGCTGAATAGAAGGATGAGGCAATAGAAGCATTTAGGCAATATAAAACTGAAGTTGAAAATCAGTTGGATAAAAAGATTAAAATGATAAAAAGTGATAGGGGTGGAGAGTATGAATCTCCTTTTGCAGAGATATGTTTGGTAAATGGAATTGTCCATCAAACTACCACCTCATACTCACCTCAATCAAATGAAATTGCAAAAAATAAAAAATTGAATGTTGAAGGAAATGATGAATGTCTTACTTATAAGTTCAGGTTTATCGAAAAATTCGTAGGGGGAAGCTATCCTTACAGCAAACCAAATACTCAATTGAGTGCCTCATAGTAAGACCCAATATATTCCATATGAGAAATCAAAAGGAAGGAAACCCAACTTGAAATATTTCAAAATATGGGTGTGTCTAGCCAAAGTTCAAGTTCATATACCCAAAAGAGTGAAATTAGAACCAAAGACTGTAAACTGTATTTTCATCGGTATAAGACTAGACATGAGTTGTCTAGTGAAGGGTCTAAATGACCTAAGGATGAACTAAGGTAAAATGTAATTAATGATGAGAATCCAAGGCAGAGTAAGCGACAAAGAATGTCAACTTCCTTCAGATCAGATTTTGTAACATTTCTTCTTGAAAATGAGCCTCAAACATTCAAAGAAGCGATATCGTATGTGGACTCATCCTTTTGGAAAGAGGCAGTCAATAGTGAGATTGATTCAATCTTGAGCAATCATACTTGGAAGTTGGTTGATCTTCCTCCAGGAAATAAACCTTTAGGTTTTAAATGGATCTTCAAAAGGAAAATGAAAGCTGATGGTACTATTGACAAATACAAGGCAAGACTTATTGTGAAAGGCTTTAGAAAAAAAGAAGGCCTTGATTATTTCGACACATACTCGCCAGTAACAAGAATAACGTCCATACGGATCTTGGTTGCACTAGTTGTCGTATATGGTCCTGAAATCCATCAAATGGATGTGAAAACTGCGTTCTTAAATGGAGAATTGGAGGAAGAAATTTACATGGAACAACCCAAGGGTGTTGTGGTTCCTGGCAAATAAAGGAAAATGTGCAATCTTATTAAGTCACTTTATAGACTAAAGCAAGCACCCAAATAGTGGCATGCAAAATTTGACCAAATGATGTTGCCAAATGGATTCAAGATAAATGAATGTGATAAATATATTTAAATTAAAGACACTCCAAATCACAAAGTCATTGTTTGTTTGTATGTGGATGACATGTTGATCATCAGTAGAGACACTTCTAGTATAAATGCTACAAAATGAATCCTTGAGAGCAAGTTTGATATGAAAGACCTTGGAGTTGCTGATGTGATCTTAGGGATAAGAATACATAAAACTCCACAAGGGTTGGCATTGTCACAGTCTCATTACATTGAAAAGGTACTTAACAAGTTCAAGTATTTAGATTTTAATATTGCCAAAACTCCATTAGACGTGAGCTTTGCACTTCAAAAGAATGAAGGTGAAATTGACTCACAATTGAACTACGCAAGAGTGTTGGGAATTTTGATGTATATCATGAATTGTAAGCGACCAGATATAGCATGCGCTATTAGTAAATTGAGTCGGTACATGAGTAATCGCAATAAAACTCATTGGATGGCAATGAAAAGAGTTTTGGAATATCTAAAAACATACTCAAGACTATGTTTTGCATTATAACAAATATCCTGTGGTAATTGAAGGATATAGTGATGCAAATTGGATCACCAGATCGAATGAAGTAAAATCCATGAGTGGATATGTATTTACTTTAGGTGGAGGAGGAGTCTCTTCAAAATCATCCAAACAGACATATATTGATCGCTCTACAATGGAATCTAAATTTATCGCATTAGATAAATCCGGTGAAGAAGCTAAATGGCTCCAGAACTTCTTAGAAGATATTTCTTATTGTCCCAAACCTTTGGCACAAGTATGCATACACTATGATAGTCAAGCTGCAATAAGTAGGGCAAGAAACATGATGTATAATGGTAAAACTCATCATATAAGATAGAGAAATAATATCATTAGAGAACTACTCTCTAGTGGAATTATCATAATTAACTATGTGAAGTCAAAGGATAATGTGTCGGATCCACTTACAAAAGGCCTAACTAGAGAGGGAGTTGAGAGATCATCGAAAGGAATGGGTTTAAGGCCTAGGACAAGTCATCACGGTGGTAACTCTACCTAGAGGACTGGAGATCCCAAGATCTAGGTTCAAGGAGATCAAACAAAGTTGTGACTGACAGTTCATGTCAATTAACTCAACCTATTCCCACGATGAAGACAATGTTCATGTCAATTAATGGTTTCTAAGTTTGGCGGGTTTGATCAAATAATTTAATCTATAGGAATTAAGCGCTTAGGAATTACCTATGTGAGGGTGCAGTGGAAGCCGTTTCAAGGAGAATGATAGTAAAGGCCTATTATCTAAGCTCTCATGAAACCAGGTTGTGTTCATAGCTGAAACGAACAAAACCGTGAGAACCATAAATGATAAATGGGTGGTTGTGTGACTTGTGTTGTCGTGGTATACACTAAAGTTCGACAGTTCAAAGATATCGCATCTACCAATTGACCGAGAGCATCTGATGCAAGTTCACAATGGAAAGTTTTAAGGAAAATCTACTTATCCAGATGTAATGAGTCTTTGCTTGTAGATCACACACTTGTCCGTATATTTTTTGATGAAATAGTCATTCCTCATTCATGTGGGGGGTTTATTGGGTTCTAGTGAAAATATGAATGGAAAATGAAGGGAAAAGGAGTGAATTGTGGTTTCACTTTAAAAAAGAGTGTGAACTTTCTTATACTTATATTGAGAAGCATTCCTTCATGTGGATAGTGAGTAAAGAACAAGACAAATCTTGCATCGTCATCGTCATCACTTGCTCGGCTCGGCTTCAGCTTCGGATTTGGATTTGGATTTGGCAAATGATCGATCGAGAGACTATCTTTTTGGACAAAATTCATTTGAAACTTGAGAGTTAATGATCCAAAAATTCAATCTGAAATTTTTCCATTTGCGGACACATCCGAGCATGTGCAGATGCATATCACAATGCACCTCGAAGGGACGCGACCCTTCGAGGAACTATTTGGTAACGAAAAGGCGACCTGCGAGATCTCCTGGCGACCTGCAGATGCAGGTCAAGCCTAAAGTTTCTATTTTTTATGAAAGTCGACCTGTGGCAGTATGTGACCCATCTGCGTGCGCAGGTGGGTTCGCGGCTCGTCGGTCTGAAACAGTGTGATTTTTCAGAACCAATGCTTCCTTTCTGAAGCACTATTTTTGGGCTATAAATACCTGAATTTTTCCTCAGGTATACACACAAAATTTTGAAGTGAAAAACATCCTTTTTTTCCTAAAAACTCAAGTGTGATTTATGAACCGTTGAGTGCATTCGTTGTTCGACAGAGTTTGAGGTACCACTATTCTATTGAAGTGATTTATTTTATCCTGGGAGGATATATTCCATAACTTCGGATACTTGAGGAAAATAATTTTCTTAAGGACACTTATTGAATTTGATGGACTTGAATCTTCTAATTTCCATCTCTTTCTAAACATTGGTTTATCTATTTTCCAGAAAATAGTTTGAACTTCATTTGTTACTGTTTATGAGTTGGGTTGAACTTATTATTTAAGTTCAAAGTTGTGAATATAGAGTTACAACTTTATTTGATTGTTCATATATTAGTTTGAACATGCGTTTGAAGTTATTGTTGAAAAATACAGATTTTACTAAAATCGAAAAACAACATTTACAGCTATATGTTAGATCATTATTTTAAATCTCTATACTTCTATAATTTAGGAGTTAATCTTGGTCTATCATTGTATATAAAGTGCTTTGCACAACATTATTAGAATACAAGTCTGAAATACTTTTCCAACTCCTGAACCTTTATGGTATTCCGTCAGGACTAGTTGATTTGCAATGCCTTAATGACATTTGTTGATCCTACAATCACCTCTCCAATCACTAAAACTTCCACCTCGAAGCAAGCGTGGGACACACTGCACAACCTGTATGCCAACAAATCACATACAAGGGTTTTTAGTCTCTGAAACTCTTTGACTATAATCACAAAAAAACTCTCGCATTATGACAGAGTACTTGCGCGAGATCAGGAATGTTGCTGATGAACTTGCAACGGCTGGAACACCTATTCCCAATGACAAACTTGCTGTCAAAATACTTAGTGGTCTAGGACCCGAGTATGATTCAATTTCAACGGTTATCCAAGCAATACACCCATCTCATATGAGGAACTATACAATAAGCTTCTCAACAGAGAGCTTCTCCTCAAGAATAAAGAGCCTAATCAGACCTCAATTATAGCTGCAGTGGCATAAAAACCATCGTCAAACAATTTTACACGCCGCAATAATAAGAGAGAATAGCCATGGCATTCATAATATCCCAAGCATTAAAATGCACCGGCCTCATCACCAAATTGGCTTCCAATGACCTCTCAACAAAATTGTCAAGTTTGTCAGCTATGTGGTCGCACTGGGCATACTGCCAACGTATGTCAAAAGCCTTTACAAATTATTTTCAGTGATGTATGAGTCCCCTTACCTATTTTTTCAATTGACAAAAAATTATATTATGTAACTTTTGTTGATCAATTTACAAAATACATTTGGCGGTACACGTTTAAAAATAAAAGTGAGGTCCAAATAATTTTCTCTAAATTTAAACCCCTTGTTGAAAATTATTTTCATACAAAAATACTCTCGGTTTACACTAATGGCGGTAGTGAGTTTGAAGGTCTCAAGTTATTTCTTCACACCAATGGCATTGAGCATCTTGTATCACCACCATACACACCACAACGAGTAGCTATGGCTGAACGTAGACATCGACACATTATTAAAATAGCAAAAACCCATTTTACACCAAACCTCCATGCCCCCAGTATTTTGTTCATTTGCCTGTCAACAAGCCACATTCTTGATTAACAGGTTGCCCACTCGCACACTTCATTATGATTCTCTATACCAATAATTATTTGGAGAAATTCCAAATTATCAATCTATTCGTACTTTTGGTTGCCTATGTTATCCATGGCTTAAACCGTATACCAAACACAAAGTAGAACTCAAGTACGCCCTTGTGTTTACTTGGGCTATTCTAATACCATCACGGCCATCAGTGTTATGATCTTATTTCACAAAGGATATATATTTCATGAGATGTTATTTTTTATGAAAATAAATTTCCTTTTTTTTGATATATTTTCATCTTGAAAATACAAAAGAATTTCAAAGTTAGAGTGGGATATCTTGTACAAAGAGTCAAATGACTCTAGTGTCAAGTCTGTGCCTCCAGTGGATTATGAGATTCTCCAACCAATCAAGGTTGCTCCAGAATTACCAGCGACTTCTCCTACAGGTTCATCTTCAAGTCCATCTGTCATCTCAGATTACTCCACACAACCTATTGTTGTCCAACCTTCCATACAACCACTAATCCAGTATCAATGCCGAAATCGGTACACCCAGACAACCTTTTTATCTAAACCAACTCCAGATCCCTCCTCATCCACCCACCATGTATAAGCACGGCTAGTTGTAAAGGGTTTCACGCAACGATCGGGTGTGGATTATCACTCTACATTCAGTCCAGTGGTAAACCCTGTTACTATTAGACTCATTTTGTCGCTTGCAGTTCAGCCTAATTGGCATTTGCACTAACTGGATGTGCATAACGCATTTCTTTAAGGACACCTTGAAGAAGATGTTTATATGTGTCAACCTCGTGGGCATGCTCATCCTGATTTCCTAATTATGTGTGCAAATTAAAGAAAGCAACTTATGGACTTAAGCAGGCCCCTCGAGCCTGGTACTTTGAGTTAAAGCAATTCTTGCTTCAAATTTGCTTTCCAAAGTCTAACTCTGACTCTTCTCTATTTATTCGTCATCAAAATGGATCATTGGTCTACATTCTTGTATACGTTGATGACATAATTATCACTGGATCCTACTCTGAAGTTAGCAAGAAAACTATCCAAGTTCTTCCAGCCAGATTCTCTCTCAAAGATCTCGGACATCTGCACTACTTTGGGGGCATTGAACACTAATAAAAAACCAGAAAAACCAACCACATATGGTCGATTTTTCATAAAAAAATTTTTATGATTTTTTTTAATCAAAAACCGAAGTGGTCGGTTTTTGTATTTTAAAATTACGGGAAACTAATTAAATTAACCCGCGAAAATATAATTCTTTAAAACCAACCACAAGTGGTCGGTAATATCAAAAAATAAATAAAATAATTATTTAAAAATTCTTTTTAATTTTTTATACATAATATATCAAATTTTTTGTTATTTTTTCCCAAAAAATTAATATAAATAAAATAAATAGACAATGTAAAACCGAATATATTTTTAAAAGATATTAAATATTTTTTTTTAATTATACCGACCAAATGTGGTCAATTTTTTATTTGATAAAAATAAAAATCAATTAATATTAAAAAATCGATCACTTGTGGCCGGTTTCTGTAAAAAGAATTAAGAAAACCTACCACTTGTGGTCGATTTTTGTAAAAAAATATTAAAAATAAATTAATAAATATTAAATATATTAAATAAAATAAATAAATAAATAACATACAACATAATCTTTATTTTTTACTTACGTTTCAATAAAATAAATATAGTGCTCATCGAATAAATATATATCTCGTGTAGTTATTTACGTAGTAGTCAAAAGCTAATTGAATGTATACAAGTATATTGAATACGTTGATATCATACGAACGAGGTAATAATATACTATTGGAGCTATAATAATGTAAGGTGAATAACTGATAATTCATCAGGATATAAGGAATACGATGTATTATGGGGTAGTATATTCGTGCATGTGATGTATATTGTACATATTCAGAAGTTGATATATATATATATATATATATATGTGTGTGTGTGTGTGTGTGTGTGTGTGTGTGTGTGTGTGTGTGTGTCTGTGTACATCTCGTGTAGTGATGTACGTGGTAGTCAAAAGCTAACTGAATCTATCTAAGTATATTGAATAATACGTTGATATCATACGATTGAGGTAATAATATAATGTTGAAGTTATAATAATGTAAGCTAAATTAATCGGTTTCATCAGAGTATATATGAAATACGTTGTATTACGGGGTAATATACTCGTGTATGTGATATATGTAGTACGTATTTAGAACATGATAGTCGATAGTGTGTGTATGTGAGTATATATATATATATATATATATATATACATATATGTGTATGTGTGTGTATCTCGTGTATTGATATACGTAGTAGTCAAAAGCTAACTGAATGTATCCAAGTATATATTGAAAACATTGATATCATATAATCGATGTATAATAATGGACTATTTTTTGTTATAGTAATGTAAGCTAAATTAACCGATAATTCATCAGAGTATATGTGAAATACGTTGTATTACAGGGTAATATACTCTTGTATGTGAGGTATATAGTACGTATTTATAGCCTGATAGTCACTTGAGTATATGTATATATATGTATATCTTGTGTAGTGATGTACGTAGTAGTCAAAAGCAAGTTAACTGAATCTATCCTAGTATTTTGAATAACATGTTGATATCATACGATCGATGTAATAATATATTGTTGAAGATATAATAATGTAAGCTAATTAATCAATAATTCATTAGATTATATATGGAATACGTTGTATTACGAGGTATATAATACGTATTCACAAGCTAATTAACCAAAAATTCATCCTAATATACGAAATACATTGATATTATTATACGATTAAGGAAATATACTACTCGTATTAATGTGATGATGAATTATCTAATTATCCGATTTATATACATCGTGTTAAATTATTTTGTATTTATTATAACTATTATACAATTTATTATATATATATATATTTTAATGAAAACTAGTCGGTTTTTGAATAATTATTTTTTTTAAAATAAGAAACCGACCACTTGTGGTCGATTTTCTCAATTGTTTTTACTATCCAACCCAGCCCAACTAAAGCCTGACCCGACTGGCCCATCACCCCTTTCCTAATTACCCCGATACACATCGAACCCACACACGCCGATACACATCGAACCTACATAGCCAACGCCGGCAGCAACCGCTGTTCATCGATGTAGCTCCGACCAATGAAAGCGGCAGCTCCGACTAACGACAGAAGCTTCATTCATCAACAGCAACTCCGACCAATGACAGTAGCTCCGTTCAGCGACACAGCAGCTTCATTCAGTAGCTCCGACGTATTTGAAAAGGTTGAGTTGCCTATCTTCACTTTAATAATTAGTTACATTGTTGATTTGCCTAGTTGATTTAGGTACCGATCGATTTGGCACTAAATGACATTTTTTCTTTAGATTTGGATTAGATATTTGCAAAGAGGCATATGATAAGGAAGGAGCAATTTTTGTAAAAGTAATTTTAGAACATTAGCTTACTTGAAGGTAAGTTGATTTCTCTCTATTTTCTTATATCGAGGTCTTTAAATATAGTGATACGGTGGGATTATTTACGATGATTATATGGTGTGAGAGGGACATGCGACGCCTCTACTTAATTGTTTTATTAAATTATTGAACTATTTGACTTATATTAGAATCGAAAATATGTACTAGTGACTTGAAAATGGTTAAATGTAGTGACTTTAAATTGTGAACTTGTGACTTGAAAATGGCTAAGTGTTCTCACTTGAAAATGTGAAATTATGCTTTGAAAATGGTTAAGTGTAGTTACTTGAAAATGTGAACATGTGATTTGAAAATGATTACGTGTAGTTACTTGAAAATGTGAACTTGTACTTTGAAAATGGTTAAGTAAAGTGACTTGAAAATGTGAACTTGTGATTTGTAAATGGTTAAGTGTAGTCACTTGAAATGTGAACTAGTTACTTGAAAATGATTAAGTGTAGTCACTTGAAATGTGTATTAGTTACTTGAAAATGGTTAAGTGTAGTCACTTGAAATGTGAACTAGTTACTTGAAAATGGTAATGACTTGAAAATGTGTATTAGTTACTTGAAAATGGTTAAGTGTAGTCACTTGAAATGTGTATTAGTTACTTGAAAATGGTAGTGACTTGAAAATGTGTTTTATTTACTTGAAAATGGTAGTGACTTGAAATGTGTTTTAGTTACTTGAAAATGGTTAAGTGTAGTGACTTGAAATGTGTATTAGTTACTTTAAATTGGTTAAGTTTAGTGACTTGAAATGTGTATTAGTTACTTGAAATTGGTTTAGTGTAGTCACTTGAAATGTGAACTAGTTACTTGAAAATGGTAGTAACTTGAAATGTGTATTAGTTACTTGAAAATGGTTAAGTGTAGTGACTTGAAATGTGTATTAGTTACTTAAAAATGGTTAAGTTTAGTAACTTGAAATGTGTATTTGTTACTTAAAAATGGTTAAGTGTAGTCACTTGAAAATATGTACTTTTTATTTGAAAATGGATAAGTGTAGTAACTTTAATTAAGAATGTGATTGCTTGTGTAGATGGAATTTGATTATACCTGGATATATCAACGAAATAATCATAATAGAGTGGGTATAAGGGAGAAATTTGCAGCAGGTGTCAATCGATTTAATGAACATTCCAAGACACTTGATGATTGGTCAATTTTCGGAATGATTCGTTGTCCTTGTGTAAGATGTGATGGTATATGCATTCTAAAAGAAGATGTTATGAGGAATCATCTTTATAGCAAGGGATTTTATAAGGACTATGCACCGCATTCCATAAATCCTGTTCAGTAGCATTCATAGGTGGTTCTAGAGCTGGAAAAGTAGAAGAAGCCCGCGATGCAAACTCATTTTTAGCTTCACCTTGATTAACTTGTTCAGGTGGTGATCTACTAGTTTCTTCCCCGACAATCCGGTCTAGCTTCTTACTTTCACCCTTGTTTATCCTTGTAAACGGCATCTTACCATAACAAACAATTTCAATGGTCAGATATGATTCCACCTACAACTTTGGCTCTATTGCGCGATCTAAGAAATGAAGAACAGAAATAACTCCTAAATGCCCCCATAGCCTCCTGCTTATAAATGTGGTGCACAATACATCTATAAGCAAAACTCTACATCGGACACGGCTTTGTAGACACCCTAGGACGACCTGCTCTGATACCACTTTTGTCACACCTCAAATCCCATTAGGGCAAACCGGCACCCGAAGCCGTTAAGGCCCAAGTGAACCAACCTTCATTCATACACCTTCCATTCATATGCATGACACTAAATGATCAACAAGATATCAAGGATGGAAGTCATGAAAGGACATTCAAGTAGATATGAAACTTGGCCATTAGGGCCACCACATCAAAAGGCATACATTCCTTCATTCGTCTGACAACGTCTACAAAGCCTCTAACAGATACATAACCAAAACCTAAAGTCGGGACAAGTCCCCACTTTATACAATAGTTACACAGTACCAAAACCAATATGTACACACGACTCAGAAAGCCCCGAATCAATCTGGAGCTCACCAATAGTCTGCAAATGACCCGAATCCTACTATGGAAGTCTACTAGCTCCTGTGCCTGCAGCAAGTAAGGTAAGTCCCCAAAGGGATATCAGTACGAAATAATGTACTGAGTATGTAAGGCCATAAATAACTGCATGAAACATAAGAACTTCAGTGGAATCAAATGCAAGTAAATGAACAATATTGGTAAACCACTGTACTTTAAATGTTGAAACATGTACATTGCCTTCATTACTTTCCTTTTTCGTTCATATCAATTTCAACGTTAATCATTCATTACCCGGGACCAGCTGATCAGTGGCAAATAACATTGGGATCATCTCTAGCTAGGCTTATGCCCCTTTGAGCTAACACCCATAAATCAATAAAATAGGTTCATCTCTAGCTAGGCTTATGCCCCTTTGAGCTGCCCCCTGTGATCAATAATCATTCGGGATCGTCTCTAGCTAGGCTTTCGCCCCTTTGAGCTACCACCCGGTCAGGTTTGGCATCAAGCTAGGCTTTTGCCTCACTGAGCTACCCCCTAATCCAATAATCTCGGGACCGTCTCTAGCTAGGCTTTTGCCCCTTTGAGCTACCACCCGGTCATAAAGAACCATAAAGGAACCATATATGCATTACTTCCTTCCTTTACTTTTGTGAGATTGATACATTGGTGGTCATAACATTATTGGAGCTTTGGAACAATAATGAAGGAATAAGAGACACGTGAATAACAATTGCTAATAAACCTGAAATGAGATACTTTAAGACATTTCGGAGTGAAAACAAGTGCAGTAACGATGTGAACAATAGGTGCTGCCAAAGGATACGGAAAAGAGTAACCTTACATACCTTATCTTTCCAACAAGTGACTACAACAATTCATCTCTTCCTTAAAGCGTTATTCTACAATATGAATACATAATGGAGCTAACATTAACAACTAACTACATTACAAGTTCACAAGACGATAAGTAGTTACTTAACGAGACGTAAAACTATCCAACATCCCAAACACATGGTATATCATTCCACCTTCTTTACTACTGCCACATAACTTCATTTAACTCTCCTACAATATAATTTACTGCCTCATAACACCAACAATGCCAAAACAGTCCACAAACCAACATAGACGTCACAAACCGACAAGTTTTTCCACCAAGTGCATACTTCACATTTTTACCTCAATGCAACTCCACATATTTATTCCATCAAGTCACATAAATAACTTTCACAAAAATATACCAAAAACAGTCCACACAATTTCCGAATTCACTTTAACATAACAAGAAAGCATTCTCTTTTCACAACGCCAAACGTTCCATACACAATTACGTATAAACATTTCCACAAGTCATACTCAAGGAGTAACGAATTA
This sequence comes from Capsicum rhomboideum, assembly GCA_031232105.1. Lineage (NCBI taxonomy): Eukaryota > Viridiplantae > Streptophyta > Magnoliopsida > Solanales > Solanaceae > Capsicum > Capsicum rhomboideum. The sequence continues at coordinate 160,666,998 of CP124714.1, forward strand.
GGGACAGAACCACACTTAAAAATATTGAAATTTCATCCATCTAATTCAATTCCTTCAAGACCTTAGTCCCTTTTCAAATTTAGACCTCATAGAAGGCAAATCCTTTAGCAAAGAAGCAAAAGTGGACTGCTTCACAATAAGTGGACTGCTCAACACTTATTAAACATAACCAACATGATTTACACAACCTATTATGCATATAATATATTAAACTATAAGAGAAAACACTTACCAAGGCTTGCAAAGGGATGATCTTGTCCAAAAATAGCTCTTTGGATAATTCTAGAATTGTGCAAGTGTCTTATGGTAATTAAAAATATGATTTTTTTTACCTTATATAGCCCCTTTAAAGTCATACTTAGCCACACTTTGGTCAAAGATGACATGTTTATTTGGTCCAATTATGAATGGGTCTTTTTTTCTTTTTTGGGTCATGTCTTCTTGCTTAAATATTGGGCCTCATTTAAGCCCCTTAACACTATATTAATAGAGCCCACTACATTTAGTGGATAATTCACCACCCATATCAAGTTTAAATAATTCCATAAATGTTAAGATAACCAAACAAGTCCGAAAATGTACGGGGTGTTACACAAAAAAACTTTGATGATGGTGAAAGTAGTAGGTCAGCGGGGCATAATAACTATCAACATATTAGGATTTCAGAAATGGTGCATGATACTTTTGGGATGTAAGGGGGGGTTAAAATCATCGAAAATGTAGAAGATGTTCCCAATGTAGAAGCACATCGTTTTTATGAAGAATTGCATATTGCTAGTCATCCTTTGTTTGACGGGAGTTCGCACTCTCAATTGTCTGTTGCTGTTAGATTATTAAGTATCAAATCTGATTGGGATGTTGTTGAAGGAGGATTGGACTCTATGATAGACCTTATTAAAGAATTAGTTGACCCCACTTTAGTGGTTCCTGATTCTTTTTATAAGGCAAAAAGACTGGTGTCTAAGTTAGGTCTCTCATCGATTAGAATTGATTGTTGTGAAAATGGACTATTAATGATTTTCTTGCTTATGGAATGTTGTCTGGGTCGATGACAGTTGGTAAGTTAGCTTGTCCATATTGTATGGAAAATATAAAATCGTTCACATTGAGACATGGTCTAAAATATTCATGGTTTGATTATCACCGTTGTTTCTTGCCACCTGATCATGAGTTTAGGAGACTCAAGCATGTATTTAGAAAGAATAGAACTGATCCTGACGGTCCACCGTCAACATTAAGTGGTCATGACATTTGGGAGAGAGTTCAAGATTTTCCAAAGGTTAGCGAGGAACAACTGTATAGGTTTGATGGGTATGGCGTTCCACATAATTGGACAAAGCAGAGCATGTTCTGGGAGTTAGAATATTGGCAAGATAACAAACTTAGACATAATATTGATGTCATGCATACTGAAAAGAACTATTTCGATAATTTGTTCAACACAATTATGGATGTGACTGGCAAGACAAAAGATAATCCAAAGTTTAAAGATGTCGGATGGATATGCCTCGAATTTGGAAAAGCGGGTTGACATGGAACATGGAATCTTACATGGAATGAAAAGTCATGATTGTCACATTTTTATGGAACAGTTACTTCCGATTGCTTTTATTGATTTGCCTGAAAACATATGGAAACCGATAGCAGAGATCAGTTTGTTCTTCAAGACTTATGTTCCATCACATTAAAAGAAGAAAATCTGATTCGAATGAAAGGTATTATTGTTGTTATCACCAACAAGTTGGAGAAGATTTTTCCACTTGGGTTCTTCGATGTGATGGAACATCTTCCCATCCACCTTGTCCACGAAGCCCAACTAGGTGGTCCAGTTCAAACTAGGTAGATGTATCCAGGCGAGCGGTAAGCAAGTGCAAAACATTTAATTTATTTCTTAATTGTTCAAGTATATATCTATTTTTATATATTAGATGCCTGCATAATTTAGGGGAAGATATGTGGCAAGATTTTCTTCGCTATTGGAATAGCGAAGAATTTAAGAAGTTGAGTGAAAAAGGAAAGAAAGCCAGAGCGTCTATGAAGGGTGGCTTTCTACACACTACGGGAGCTGTCAGTCAGACTGTTGTGGAGGATAAAATGGTACGTAACTTTTATCAATTTAAATGTTTATTTCTATTTCAAATATTTTTACTTTTTGAAGATTAATAATTTTATCGTATGCAGGAAAAAAAGTTGGGTAGAAAGGTATCTCAGGGTGAGTTATTTGAGCGTGCTCACATAAAAAAAGAAAAAGAACCCTAGAGTTGAAGATAGATGGGTTGAGCCACGTGCTGAAGAAACCCATGTAAGAACTATATCCATACTTATAATTTTTTATTACTAAATTTGATAATATTTAAGTTTGAATAGTTTAGCATCTTTTTATTACTAATGTTTCACTTTACTTTAAATATAGGACAAATATATATTGAGGGTTACTGAGTTATGTGCGACTCGATCTCCAGAAAGTCAGGGTAACCCACTACCTCAAGAAGTAGAGGAGAAGTACTGGCAAGAGTGTGCAGGTGCACCTGCTAGGGGTAATGTCTACGGCTACTCAAGAAAATGCTTTACGGAGAACATTACCTCTTCATATTGTGGATCCTCCTCTACCCCACTAGTTGATAGAGAAATTGTTATTTTGTTACAAAATATGGTTGCTCAACTCACTAGTCAAATGGCTACAGAGGCTGAGAGGACGAGGAAGAGAGAGGAGGAAAATGCTGAGAGGACGAGGAAGAGAGATAAGGAAATGGTTATGCAAATGAAAATATTGCAGGAGCAGATTAACAGTTTTCGTCATGCTCCACAAATACTTCCTTCGTGTCCCGATGATGCACCTCGGGCTGCGAGAGGCCTAAGCTCACTTGATGATTACACTACAGATGAGGAGGATGATTTTGATGATGATGAGGATGAGGTTGAGGATGATGGGGATTAGGATGACTTTTAGTTTATTTTTGAATTGTAAACTTTGATGTTTGTATGTTTTCATTTTGATATTTGGCTGTTTTGATTTTGATATTTGAATGTTTTGATTTTGATATTTGAATTTAGATGATTGAATGTTTCTGAATTGGTAGGCTGTTTTGTATTAGCACGATTTATATTGAAAATACAGCATATAAGCTGTAATTGTTTTTACAAAATTTCCAGAAAAACCGACTGCAAGTGGTCGGTTTTCTGGAAATTTGGAAAAAAAACCGATATATTTTCTTAAAAACAGACCACATTGATAAAATTATCAAAAAAACTGACCACATGTGGTCGGTTTATTTAAATAAATATTTTATTTTTTTTACAAAAACCGACCACTCATTGTGGTCGAAAATTTTTAATAAATTTTTTTAATATAAAAATAATTTTAATAAAAAATTTTATTTATAATATAATTAATATCGATATATAAATAAATAAATTTTGTTTGGAAAAACCGACCACGTGTGGTTGGTTTTGGAAAAGCTTCCACTATTTTACCGACCACACTTTGTGGTCGGTTTTTTGGTCGAAAAAATAGGAAAACTGACCACTTGTGGTCGCTTTTGGTGGTCGGTTTTCCTGTTTATTTTAGTAGTGGAAGTTCTCCGCACTAAAGAAGGGATCATTCTTTCTCAGACCAAGTATGTTTCTGATCTTCTTGCTGCCCATAAAATATCTGAATGTAAGCCTGCTACAACTCCCATGAGTTCCACTGCCTCACTATCCTTAAAGCACTACTAAAAAAAATAGGAAAACCGACCACTAAAAACCAACCACTTGTGGTCGGTCAAGTTTTTTCGACCAAAAAACCGACCACAAAATGTGGTCAGTAAAATAGTGGAAGCTTTTTAAAAACCGACCACATGTGGTCGGTTTTTAATAAAAAAATTATTTATTTATATATCGATATTAATTATATTAGTTTATTTATATTTTAAAAAAATTTAAAAAATATTCCGACCACAATTTGTAGTCGGTTTTACATTTATATAACTTTTTTTTAAAAGAATTTTAATTTTGTGGTCTGTTTTTTAGTTCGGTTTTTAAAAGAATATTTAAAAAAATTTTAAAAAAAACGACCACTTGTGGTCGGTATTTATTAAAAAAAAAATAATTTTTTACAAATCTAGAAATTTGGGAGAAAACCGACCACTTGTGGTCGGTTTTTCTGGAACTTTGGAAAAAAACTGACCACAGTGGTCGGTTTTTCTAGAAATTTTGTAAAACAAATTACAACAAATATGTTGCATTTCCAATATAAAACCTGCTAATATAAAACAGCCCACCAATTCAGAAACATTCAAACATCTCAATCCAAGCCACCAATTTAGAAAAATATTAAAACATCTTAAACGTAACATTCAACTATCAGAATCAAAACATCAAAGTTTACAAATAAAAAATAAACTAAAAGTCATCCTCAACCATATCATCATCATCATCATCAAAATCCTCCTCCTCCTCCGTAGTGTAATCATCAAGTGAGCTTAGGCCTCTCGCAGCCCGAGGTGCATCACCAGGACATGGAGGAAGTATCTGTGGAGCATGATGAAAACTATTAATTTGCTCCTGCAACATTTTCAAGTGACTAAAACACGTTTCAATAACCTACACTTAACCATTTTCAAGTAACAAAACACATTTCAATAACCTACACTTAACCATTTTCAAGTTACAAAACACATTTCAAGTGACTACACTTAACCATTTTCAAGTGACAAAAACACATTTCAAGTGGCTACACTTAACCATTTTCAAGTGACTAAAATACATTTCAATAACCTACACTTAACCATTTTCAAGTAACTAAAACACATTTCAAGTGGCTACACTTAACCATTTTCAAGTGACAAAAACACATTTCAATAACCTACACTTAACCATTTTCAAATAACAAAACACATTTCAAGTGACTACACTTAACCATTTTCAAGTTACAAAACACATTTCAAGTGGCTACACTTAACCATTTTCAAGTGACAAAAACACATTTCAATAACCTACACTTAACCATTTTCAAGTAACTAAAACACATTTCAAGTGGCTACACTTAACCATTTTCAAGTGACAAAAACACATTTCAATAACCTACACTTAACCATTTTCAAGTAACAAAACACATTTCAAGTGACTACACTAAACCATTTTCAAGTGACTACAACACATTTCGCTTGACTACACTTAACCATTTTCAAGTGACAAAAACACATTTTAATAACCTCCACTTAACCATTTTCAAGTAAAAAAACACATTTCAAATGACTACACTTAACCATTTTCAAGTGACAAAAACACATTTCAATAACCTACACTTAACCATTTTCAAGTAACAAAACACATTTCAAGTCACTACACTTGACCAATTTCAAGTAACAAAACAAATTTCAAGTCACTACACTTAACCATTTTCAAGTGACTAAAACACATTTCAATAACCTACACTTAACCATTTTCAAGTAACTAAAACACATTTCAAGTGGCTACACTTAACCATTTTCAAGTGACTAAAACACATTTCACTTGACTACACTTAACCATTTTCAAGTGACAAAAACACATTTCAATAACCTACACTTGACCATTTTCAAGTAACAAAACACATTTCAAGTCACTACACTTAACCATTTTCAAGTGACAAAAACAAATTTCAATAACCTACACTTAACCATTTTCAAGTAACAAAACACATTTCAAGTCACTACACTTAACCATTTTCAAGTGACTAAAACATATTTCACTTGACTACACTTAACCATTTTCAAGTAACTAAAACAAAACCTATGGCTTTCAAAGCCTTTTACAGCAAATAATCCCACCATAACACTACATTTAAAGACTTCAATATAAGAAAATAGAGAGAAATCAACTTACCTTCAATTAAACTAATGTTCCAAAATTGCTTTCACAAATATTGTTCCTTCCTTATGATATGCCTCTTTGCAAATATCTAATCCAAATCTAAAGAAAAAATGTCATCAATTTTCAAATCAGTACCTAAATCAACAATGTAACTACTTATTAAAGCGATGATATGCAAATCAATGAAGTTGCGATGAACCTTTACAAATACCTAATAAGTCGGGGATGTTGTTGTTGCTCGGAGACGAACATCTGAGGGTCAGTTGGTCGGAGACGACCGCAGCTGCTGCTGTCGCTGGTCGGAAACGAACGGAGATGGAGATACTGGGTCACTGGGGTTGTTGCTGCGTCGCCAGAGCTGCTGCTGGTGCGTCGCTGAAGGAGATGTTGCTGCTACTGCGTCGCCGAAGCTGGAGGAGATGCTGCGTCGGCGAAGCTGGAGGAACTGTTGCTGCAGCGTGCAGGAGCTACTGTTGTCGCTGGGTTGCTGCTGCTTTGGATGTTGCTGTTGGAATGGGTAGGGTAATTAGGAAATAGGGTAATAAGGCTGATGGGTTGGTCGGGTCATGGGTAGTTGGGCTGGGTCGGGTGAAAAAAATTGAGAAAACCGACCACTTATGGTCAGTTTTTTTATTTTAAAAAATAATTATTCAAAAACCGACCACAAGTATTATATTTATAATAAATATAAAATAATTTAATACGATGTATATAAATCAGATAATTAGTTGATTCATCGTCGAATTAACACAAGTAGTATTATATATCTCGTAATACAGCGTATTTCACATATAGTCTGATGAATTATCGATTAATTAGCTTACATTATTATAACTAGAACAGTATATTATTACGTCGATCGTATGATATGAACGTGTTATTCAAAATACTTGGATAGATTCAGTTACCTTTCTTTTGACTACTATGTACATCACAAGACGAGATATACGTATATATACATATACTTGACTGGCTGTCAGCTTCTAAATACATATTATATACATCACATACACGAGTATATTAACCTGTAATACAACGTATTTCACATATACTTTGATAAATTATCGCTTAATTAGCTTACATTATTATAACTAGAACAGTATATTATTACGTCGATAGTATGATATAAACGTGTTATTCAAAATACTTGGATAGATTTAGTTATCTTTCTTTTGACTACTACGTACAATATTACACGAGATAAACGTATATATACATATACTTGAGTGGCTATCAGCTTCTAAATACATAATTTATATATCACATACACCATTATATTTTGGTATAATACAACGTATTTCACATATACTCTGATGAATTATCGAATACTTAGCTTACATTATTATAACTTCAACAGTATATTATTACGTAGATCGTATAATATCAACGTGTTATTCTCAAAATACTTGGCTAGGATCAGTTAGCTTGCTTTTGACTACTACGTACATCACAAAACGAGATATACGTATAGATATACATATACTTGAGTGTCTATCAGCTTCTAAATACATATTTTATATATCACATACACGAGTATATTTTGGTATAATACCACGTATTTGACATATACTCTGATGAATTATTGAATAATTAGCTTACATTATTGTAACTTCAACAGTATATTATTACGTCGATCGTATAATATCAACGTGTTATTCAAAATACTTGGATAGGATCAATTAGCTTGCTTTTGACTACTACGTACATCACAAAACGAGATATACATATACATCACATGCACGAGTATATTACTTCATAATACAGCGTATCCTTTATACTCTAATGAATTATCGATTATTTACCTTACATTATTATAACTCCAACAGTATATTATTACCTCGATCATATAATATCAACGTATTCAATATACTTGTATCCATTCAATTAGCTTTTGACTATTATGTAAATAACTACGCGAGATATACGCGTATAAATATATATATACTCGATGGACAATATATTTATTTTATTGAAACGTAAGTAAAAAAAATAAAGATTATGTTTTATGTTACTATTTATTTGTTTATTTATTTATTTTATTTTATGTTTCATAATTTATTTTTAATATTTTTTTACAAAAAATCAATCACAAGTTGTTGGTTTTTTAATATTTCTTAATTTATTTTTAATATTTTTAAAAAAAAAATCCTTGTGGTTGGTTTTTAATATTTTTAAACAAAAATCGACCGCAACTGGTCGATTTTTAATATTAATTGATTTGTTTATTGAATAAATATTAATATTTAAAAAATATATTCACTTTTATGTTTTTTATTTATATTGTTTTTTGGGAAACAAAAAAGGACCACAAGTGGTCGTTTTTTTATAATTTTTTTAAAAACAAATACCGCCCACAAGTGGTTGGCTTTTTCAAATTAATTAATTTTTATTTTTATTAAAAAAAAATGACCACTTCTGGTCGGTTTTGTAAAATTAATTTGTTTTTATTTTTATAAAAAAAATCGACTACAAGTGGTCGGGTTTTTACAATTAATTGATTTTTATTTTTATTAAAAACGAAACTGACTACAAGTGGTCGGTTATTGAAAATTAATTGATTTTTATTTTTATTAAAAATATAAACCAACCACATTTAGTCGGTATAATAAAAAAATATTTAATATCTTTTAAAAATATATTCGGTTTTACATTTATTATTTATTTTATTTGTATTAATTTTTTCGGAAACAAAAACCTACCACGGGGGGTCGATTTTTGAAAACTTTTTAAATATATTTTGCATTAAAAATTAAAAAGAATTTTAAATAATTATTTTATTTATTTTTAATAAAAAACCGACCACATTTTGGGAATTATATTTTTGCAAGTTAATTTAATTAGTTTTCGGCAATTTTAAAATACAAATTTTTGAAAACTTTTTAAATATATTTTGTATTAAAAATTAAAAAGAAATTTAAATAATTATTTTATTTATTTTTAATCAAAAACTGACCACATGTGGTCGGTTTTTGGGAATTATATTTTTGCAAGTTAATTTAATTAGTTTTCGGCAATTTTAAAGTCGGTTTTCGATTAAAAAAAATAAAAATAAAAGTTTATGAAAAACCGACCACTTGTGGTCGATTTTTATGCGACCACAACCCGTGGTCGGTTTTTCTGTTTTTTTTAGAAGTGAAGGATGACACACCTCGGATGCCACTTTATATCGTCAAGTACTTGGTAAGCTTCAATATTTGTCATTCACCAGACCAGATATAAGCTTTGAAGTTAACAAATTATCTCAATTCATGAATGCTCCTACACAAACACACTAGTCGTTTGTTAAGAGACTCTTGTGATACCTCCAGCATACCAAAAATCATGGCTTATAGATAACGAGCAAGACACAACCCAGATGTCGATTGGACTGGTGACATTAATGACAGGACCTCCACTTCTGGATATATCTTGTACCTTGGTGCAAATCGTATTAGTTGGTCATCCAAGAAGCAACGCACGGTTGCATGCTCCTCCATTGAAGCAGAGTATCGTGCAGTAGCTTTTGCACTTGCTGAGGTCAATTTGGTTCAAAAACATCTTGTAGAACTACATGTGCAGCTGCCTGATCCACCTATAATCTATTGTGATAATGTTGGTGCTACCTATCTTTGTCAAAATCCGGTACTACACAGTAGGATGAAACACATTGAAGTTGATTTTTACTTTGTTAGAGATCAAGTGCAGCAAAAACAGGTGCTTGTTCAGCATTTACATGATGTTGATCAGCTCTCGGACATGCTTACAAAGCCTTTGCCTCGTCTGCTTTTTCATCAACATCTATCCAAGTTAAAGGTTATTGATCCCACCTTCAACTTGCTGGGGCGTATTGGGGCATGACTAATTGTGTAGTATATTGTGCAGATTTTCTTTCCTTTATTTGTGCATAATTAAATATATATTAGTTGTCATTTACAGCTGTATATTAGGTCATTATTTTACAGCTCTATACTCCTATAATTTAGGAGTTAATCTATCCACAAACTTTACCTCCAAGTCCAAAGACAAAGCCGTACAATAAAGAGCTAATTAACTTGAAAAGGACCTTGTGGCTGCAATTTCTAACACCAAACAACCACAAAATAGCATCCTAATTACATCTATTATGGAGGATCTCAGTAGCTCAGTACCTGAACTTTCACTTTTTGGTGAGGGTTCGATTCTCCACTTTGTAATCTCCTTCTCCATTTTCCCTTCCCCTACCCCCTATGTAATAGAAAGAATTACATCAATTACTACTATAGCAAAGATACGTCCGTTGCTCAGCATGATCATCAATGCTTCTAATCAGAAGGCATCCTAAGATATAAAATGGTTGATGATCAGTTAAGAAATTGAATGTTACAAAACCTATCAACGCTCAGCAGCATCGAATCTACATTTCAAAAATTAAATAAAGTCAAATTGATAACAAATACAACAAATAGTCGGACAGATCAAATAAACAAAAGCATTCGAACCAAAGACCATAGAGAGGCATGCACATCCTTATCAATGAAAAGGAAAAGCAAACGGAGAATAACACCTCCATTATATCATTCATTTTAACCAAAATGACAACCAACTTTACTAGGAAAAGAAACAGGGAATAACCAAAAAAAAAAAAATCAACTTTATTAAATCCTGGAAAAAAATTGAAAAAAAACCAACAAATAAATGCATTACTTCTATATGAAAATAAGTAAAAAATTCACTTGTTTTCCGAGAATAATTTCAAGCCATACCGAACACACCTAAAAGAGGAAAAAATTATGAGATTTCGGTCAAAATTCTGGAGTTTGAAATGAACAATGCAGCATTGCACAATATAACAGATTAAGTTAACATGCAATACTAAAAGACAAAAAGATTCATATATACAAGAATCAAATTATAATGAAATATAAATAAATAAGTCTATCAATTCCAAATTAATTAGAATATGCAATATAGTACCTCTTTCTATTCATTCATTTATTTTCAGGCTCATTCCGTTCAAATACCAAATATTAAACAGAAAATGTTTAAAGAATGCCGCCGTTAAACTATGTGAAATGGAATAAAAAAGCCACTAGTTAATATTTTGGTTCGTCAATGGTTGAGCCAAAAGTGAAGCATTTTTGAGCCAAGCTATTGATAGCACGGATATTTTTAGACCAAATTATTAACGAAGGACATTTTTGTTCAATTTCACATAGCTTAACAACATTGAAGACCCTTTTCCAAATATAAACAAAATGAAAAAAATTAAACAATGCAAAAAAAAAAAAAAAAAAAATCCCTTCGTTTAGCTCACCTTTTATACAAATTTTCAGCTTCTTCATCAGTAATCTCCCCTCCAAACAATACCTTACCAATTCCATTAGAATTCTGCAATTAAAAAAAAAAAAAGAAGAAGACAAAATTAACCCTCAACAACTCGCTGGCTAAACAACTAGACTATGTATGTGGGATCCAACTTATCCCCGGATTAACTATCCCGGGATAACTTATCCCATCACTAAGGCAAAAGTGATGGGATAAATAATTCAATCCCTCACACCAAACGCCCGCTTAAAAGACACCAAAATTTTATTCCATTACTATTTTCTCTAATACCTCACACCAAACGACCCCTATAGGGTGTATTCGGCATGAAGGAAAATCAACAACAACATACCCAGTGTATTCCCATCAAAGTGGGGTCTAGGAATCGACACGAAGGAAAATGTTTTCCTATTTTCTCATGTTTGTTTGGTTACAATTTTTAAAAAATATTTTCTTTAGGAAAACAAGCTCGTTAAAATTAAGAAAAATAATTTTCTTAATAAAAATAGGGAAAATAAATGACATGTGGTATTGTTTCCTCCGACTCTCGCAACACCCATTACCCTACTTGTACCCATTCTCATTATTTTGAGATAGACAAATACTTTTAATAATAATATTCACAAGAAAATATTTTCCTCCATACCGAACACACCCATAGTCGACGGAAAATGGGTAAAAACGTATTGGATTTTTTGTTTCTTAATTTTGTGGAGTTCTTTTGCATGGATTTAGAGTTGTGACACGTGGAATGTGAACCCATGTAAAGTGGAATTTCTAAAAGTGAATATCTTTAGAAAAAAAATATTCAAAATTTGATATAAACTATTCCAAAGGGGCCAATTTTATCTTTCGTTAATTTTTTTTAAATCTAAGCATATTATTATCGTTAGAAAATTATCTCATATTATTTGTCTTGTTATTAAACATAATATCACACGTATGTGTCTAGTAATTCAACTTTATGTTAGGATATACTATTAACCATGTTGGTTTAAGTTATAGTATTATTTTTACATCTCATGTAAAGACAATTTATTTCATCTTCTTAATTTAATAAAGTCTTTATTTAAATAAATCATTGTGTTGACATGTGTGTCCTTTACTTATATAGTATGCAATTTTATGCATGGAGTTATTTAACTCATGCATGGAAGATTAAAATTGTTGGTACTTATAAGTTATAAATTAAAGTTCACAATCAAAGATGAAGTAGGACAAACATCTTGATGATTGTAGCACAAGATTAAAATATAATTTGATCTTAATTATGAGAGTGGTAATGTTCCAACTTCTTGTGCTAATACATTTCGTATGTATTGAACGGACCAAGTAGAGATGTTTGTTTATGTTCTGAATATTAATAAACAACTTCTCTAGTCCATTACATGTACTTATACTCTTAATCTTGATATAATTATTATGATCTATGTAGTTTGATTTATTATTTTAATCTATTAAAAGGTGAGACTCTATTGAGAGTCAACATATTCCTAATAGATTGGATAATGACAAATCACTTAGTGAAATAATAATTAGTTGATAGAACCATGTCTCGGACTTGAGATAGAAGACACCCCTATATGGTTGCTTATAAGTTTTCACGTGTAAACCCTGCAGGTGGATTTAGTATCCGTCACGTGAAATAAGTTAAGCATAAGTAATATAGGATTGAGTTAGTCAATAAATTAAATTTTTCAGAAAAATTTGATTTAATTGATTGGTGTCGGTAATTCTAACATGGGGAGTTAAATAAGATGTAATGGTAGATTTCGAAGTTAATATCGAGGAGTACAGTTACAGATTTTTAGTGGAATAATTTGTAATTTATTATGATATGGTAATTCATTCATTTGCGAATTAATATCATAATTAGAAGCCTCAGTTAATAAATCTGCGGTCCCTGCTACGCCTGATTAATTAACCAATTTGAAAAAGAAAATGGATTGGTATCACGGTTTTACACGTTTGTTTTAATGGGAATAAATTCCTATTGATGACAGGAATTATGACTCCCATTAAACATTTGTCATTATGGACAAAACGTCCATGACTTTATGTTGGTATTGATGGGAGGTCTTAATGATTTTTCGTGTGGATTGAATGATGAAAGAAAACCCTTTCAACTTCAACTTCAGTTGAATATATAGGGGTTTTCGTTTGTTCATTGAGAGACTTTGAAAATCCATTTTCAGAATTTTTCTTTTAACTTGTCCACACAAGCATTGGTTGGTAAAAAAAATTTATTCAGGTAGTTGTAGAAGGCAGCAGACCTGGAGAGCAAGGTGATAAACAACATTTGTAAAAGCTTCAAAAGGTATGTAGTTTTTCATGAATTTCGTTTTTAAGTTACATTATCATGTTATCATGTAAGTATATGATCCGTGTTTAAGCTTCCGCTGTGTATATGAACTATATATTCTAGCACTTTATACATGTTTTAAGTGCTGATATTGATTTTTCCATTTGTTTTTTTTAGGTCAGTGAGTTAGATAACAAACTCAATGAGTTTCTCTATATTGTGGGGTTCTTTTGCATGGATGTAGAATTTTGACACGTGGATTGTGAACCCATATATTGTGGGACTTCATATCATTAAAAAGGAAAAAAAGTTTAATATTTGATCATAAACTAATCGAAATTGCTCAATTTTATACAACGACGACAATAAACCAATATCACAAAGTAGATTCTAGAAAGAATAGAATGTACATAATTCGTAACTTTTAGACGTAAAGCGGTTTTCAATATACCCTCAAGAATTAGCTCAATTTTATCTTTAGTTAAAAAAATTTAAATCTAAGCATATTGTTATCGTTAGTGGATTATCTCATATTAGGTTTGTTATTAACAGAATTTCAAGATATATTAGGTGGACTCTACGTTTGGAATTCTGAATGAATTATTTGAGAATTTGTTTTGTGTGTGTGTGTTGATAAATGTTTTTGGAGAAGTTGTTGCATTGAAATGCTTATTTGTTTGGTAATACGTATTGATTTTTTGTTTCTTAATTTTTTGGGGGGTTCTTTGCATGGATGTATAATTGTGACACGTGGAATGTGAACCCATGCATTGTGGAATTTCTAAAAGTGAATGTCTTTAAAGGGGAAAAAAATTCAAAATTAGATCATAAACTATTCCAATTTCCAAGTTGCTCAAGTTCATCTTTGGTTAATTTTTTCTATCTAAGTGTGATCTTATCCTTAGGAAATTATCTCATATCGAGTTTGTTATTAACAGAATTTTATTATCATATCCAAATTCTTCGAGAAGGAATATCTAAATTTGCTCCTCTATTGATAGTAATTATTTTATTTGTCTCAATTTATATAACACTTTTTTTTATTTTTAACATGTCCCAAAAAAAGTTACTTTTTCTATAATTAGAAATAACTTAGTTTTAAAATTCTCTTTTATTCTTAATGAAATGATTTATAACCACAAATGTTTAAAGTTCGTTTTAGACCACAAATTTCAAGTCTTTTTTTTTCCTTCAACTTCATTCCAAATTAAATGGTGTTACATAAATTAAAACGGGTAGAGTATGATTTAAGACCTCATTTATATAGTCAAAACACCCTTGAACGTGGCGTGAAATATTACTTTCGTCCTTGAACAATGTGTAATACTAGAAACACCCCGGACAAGTGAATGTAAAGTTGCCCCTGACAACCCACAGATTGGAGCTCTATTATGGGTCAAGGACGGAAATTAAACTTTTTCGTGACAATGGAGGTAAAATTAGACTAGATGTCTAACGAGAATAAAAATACTCAATTTTGAATAAATACAAACAAACAAAAAAAAAAAACCTCTTCTTTCCTTCTAATAATGAAAAGTATTTTTCTCATTTTAAATTAATTTTTCTCTTAAGTTTAATTACTAAGTACTTGCATACTTAGCACCAACCGGATCCGTGGCGCAATAGTAGCGCGTCTGACTCCAGATCAGAAGGTTGCGTGTTCGATCACGTCGGGTTCAAATCCCCCGATTCTATATCGGATCCATTATTTTTGTTAAATTAACACTCTGTTTTGCCTTCTGTCTGTAGGCAATTGTTGTCTCTGTTTTGCCTTCTGTCTGTAGGCAATTGTTGTCACTCTTTTTGTTGTTGGAATATCTTCAGTTAATTGGTCTTTAGTAATCTGAATACAAGATTCAGAACTAGAAAAATGATCTTAATTAATTAGAGGGTGTGGAGGATACATATTACGGTAGAAGGTTAGTAGATAGTGAAGTGTTGTCTTGCTTTTCACTGGGTTTGTTGTTGTTGCATTTCCTTTGCTTCGGTTATTGTATTGTGTGTTGCTATTGTTTTTTTCCTTCATTATGCTCAATATAATTGCTTCACTGCCGTATTTATTTTTTTTTCATACTTGATTTAATAATGTTTATTTGAGCCGAGGGTCTATCGAAAACAACCTCTTTACATTTACAATAGACATTAGTTGGTCTTTAGTAATCTGAATACAAGATTCAGAGAAAAATGATCTTAATTAGAGGGTGTGGAGGACACGTATAAGGGTAGACGGTTAGTAGGTAGTGGAATATTGTCTTGCTTTTTGATGGGTATGTTGTTGTTGTTGTTGTATTTCCTTTGGTTCAGTTACTGTATTGTGTGTAGCTATTGTTCTTTCCTTCATTATGCTCAATATTATTGTTTTACTACCGTATTTTTCTTCTTATACATGATTTTATTATGTTTTACTTAAGTTGAGGTGTATCGGAGCAACCTCTTTATCTTCACAGTGTAGACATAAGGCTACATATACTCCACCCTCCCTGAACCTCAATATAAAGGTTTAAAAAATGACATTAACTAGCACCTACATTTCCTTTGCTTTGATTTACTGTATTGGGGGTTGGTATTGTTCTTTTCTTCATTACGCTTAGAATGATTGCTTCACTATCGTATTTTTTTTCATACTTAATTTTATTTCGTTATACTTGAGCCGAGAGTCTATTGGAAACATCTTTATCTTCACAGTGATAAGGCTGCATATACTCCCCCCAAACCTCAATATGGAAGTGCTAAAAATGACATTAAGTAGCACCTACATTTCCTTTGCTTCGGTATTGCGCGTTGCTATTGCTCTTTTCTTCATTACGCTCATTGCTCAGTATGATTGCTTCACTACCACTTTTTTTTTTTCATACTTGATTTTATTAAGTTGTACTTAAGCCGAGAGTCTATCGAAAATAACCTCTTTACGCAACCTAGACATAAGACTGCATGTACTCCACCCTTCCCGGACCTCAATATAAAACTATAAAAGTGTTAGTATTATCTCTAGATAAAGTACTCATAGAAAGAAACAAAACAGGGAAAACTTCAAGGCAACTATGCAAGTTCACATGCTTAGTACTATCTTTTATCAGATTTATACTAGAAAATTACTAGTAGTAATATTTTAACAAGTTTACATGTTTTGTTTTATCAGATTTTTTTTGATCTACCAACTCTGAACATAATATTTTATGAGACAAACATATGTATGTCCTTAATAAGTTGAGTTTCAATCAAATATACTTGTTTAGCCTTCTCTGTTCAAGTGCTTTGAACAACAATGGCACCACATGTTGTGTTCCTTCCATACAGCATGATGAGCCATATAACTGCAATGGTACAAATTGCTCAACTCTTCGCCTTCCACGGCCTCAGGGTCACCATCATCACTACTCCGCGTAATGCCCTCACCTTTCAGTCCTCGGTCGATGAGGACTGTCTGGTGTCCGGATGCAGCATCTGCGTCCGGACACTTGAGTTTCCCTCAGGTGAATTAGGCTTACCTGAGGGAATTGAAAATATCTCTTCTGCCACTACTGTGGAAGTAGCTAGCAAAGTTCACTATGGCCTAATCAATCTGCTCCAGGAACCTCTGGAGCAGATGATTCGCCAGTTGAATCCTAACTGCATTGTCTCTGACATGCTCTTCACTTGGACCGTTGATCTGGCTGAAGAGTTGCACATCCCGAGGTTCTCATTTCAACCCACCAATTTCTTTTGTCAGTGCGTCAGGCATTGTCTGACGGAGTACACACCTCATAACAAGGTGGATTCGGAATCTCAGAGATTCCCAATCCCCGGGTTGCTTCACGAGATCAAAATGAAACGCTCTGAAATTGAAGATTTTTTGAAAGAGGAGACTTATTATGGGAAGATGATAAAATCAGTCATCGATGCTGATATTCGTAGCCATGGCATCATTCATAACACTTGCTCCGAGCTCGAACCTGGCTATGCTGAGTTGTATGAAAAAATTCGAGGGAAAAAGGGTTGGCATGTTGGTCCCCTCTCTCTGTTTATCAACAAATTAGAATGTGTAAGAAGTTCAATAGAATTTCCCAACTCCAATTGGAAAGACGTCGATGATTGTTTGAATTGGCTTGAAGATCAAGAACCTAACTCTGTACTCTTCGTTTGTTTTGGGAGCAGTACAAGATTTTCAAATGATCAACTTAATGAAATCACAATAGCTTTGAAATCAGCCAATTGCCCATTTATTTTGGTAGTTAAAGATCAGCATGATGATGGCAACAATAAGGAAATGTTGATCAAGAATGGCAAGTGTTTTATTATCAAAGGGTGGGCACCACAAGTTTTAATTTTGAAACACCGGGCAATCGGAGGGTTCATGACTCATTGTGGTTGGAACTCTGTACTTGAAGGACTAACTCAAGGTGTACCGTTGATTACATGGCCCTTTTTCTCGGAGCAATTTCACAACGATAACCTTTTGGAGCAGCTCGGTCTTGCAATCAAAGTAGGAGCAGATGTGTGGAACTCGGGATTTATAGTGTCAAGTCCGGTGGTATCAAGAGAGAAGATAGAGTTGGCTGTTAAATGTTTGATGTGTGATTCGGAGGAAAGTAGGAAAATTCGAGCAAATGTTAAGTTGATGGCGGATACACTGAAGAAGGCCACTGAAGAAGGGGGTTCCTCTCATTCACATCTCATCGCGTTGATCGAGGAAATCAAACGTTGTGCTTTCAACAACTCCACTAAAATTTAGTATGTTTCATTCTATTACTTTCCCTTTGTTTTCTCTTTTGATTTCAAAGACAGTTATTTCTGGGATTCGGAATGCTATGATCGTTCAAGTCTTTTTGATTCGTGGTGGTAAAATCTTAACCATATAAGTGCCAGTCAAGACAATATTTTGTTAAGGGGTTCAACCGAAAAATATGAAAATGACAAAAACACCCTTGACGTCCCTCTAACCATTTCTTTTGTTGGTACAAAAAACTAGCTTAAGATAAAATAGACAGATATATAAAAGTCAACTAGAAATTTTTGCATAAGTTACCATAACATGTATTACACAAAATTGACATAATTTTTACATATTCCACATGAAAATAACAAGTAAATACAACTCAGAAAGGAATTTTACATCATTTAGTAGAAGAAATCAAATATTTTACATTCAGAATGAAAGACTACTGTTTAAAAACTATCATACCGCAATAATACAAACAAAATGACAAGAAGTTTAAGTTTGTGTTCGTTGGATTCAATGTACAGACGGAGTAAATTTTTGTCGGAGGATTCAACTTATTACTGAAAGGAATCTGTGCTCATCATGCTCGAGTAAGGGCTGTTGTTCTTCGGATGGAGAATTTCCTGTTTCTTCAATCAGCTGCAACCGGACACGATCCCTATCTCGTGGATATGTGCAATACAGGAAGGAATAGGTGGAGCAACAAATGACCGTTGGAATGCCTATTGCAGTGTACAGTGCCTTGGCAAGTGATGCAGCGTTTTGTCTATCCGTTTCAATTTCTTGTGAGGCTGTTGATCCCTTCGGGATTGGTTTATAACCAAAAACTTGCTGAGCTAAAATACCAACCAGCGGAGGAGCAAACGATGCTAAGATGGACTCAAAAGATCGATCCAGTGCATAAATGCTCGTCCGAGCTCTCTCAGGAACTATCTCAGCAAATATTGGACTACAAACATGTCAAGGGTGAAATATTTTAGTTAACTTTACAATATGTACAGCATATACTCACTCCGTTTCAATCTGTTTGTCTTACTATAATTTTTAGTCAGTTTAAAAAAGGATGTCTCTTTCCTTTTTTGGCAACTCTTTAATTTCAACTTTCCACCTGTCACGTTTAAGAAAACAAGATTAAAGGACATTTTGATACATTCTACGTATCTTTAGTTTAACACCACAAGATTCAAAAGTCTCTTTTCCTTTCTTAAACTCCGTTCAAGTCTAAACCAAACAAACAAATTGAAACGGATGGAGTAATAGTATTAGTGATGAATGAGGAAAATGATCAGGAAAAAAGAAAATCTGTGAAGTATTCTAATAAATGATGTATTGCATCTAAGGAGACATACTTGTTTGTTGATGAACCACACCATGATATGGTTGATCCCATGATGAACAAGACTAAACCATGCAGCATCGCTGTTTTAGGATCAATAGGCAATAGCAGCAGCAGGATTGCAGCTAAAGGAATTCCTGATCCAGCGCTAATCTGAGCAAGTATAATCCTACCTGAATTAGGCAAACGCTTAGCCAATACATCCCCCATGAATCCTCCAAACAACGCGCCAAGTGACTCAGCAACTCGAAACAACGTCCAGAGAAGTGCTGTTGTCTTGTGAGAGAAGCCAATAAGCTCCAACCACATTGTGGCAAATGACAATGCTGACCAGGGAAACGTCCCGGTAACCCCTTGGGCGATAATTATTTGAAACGAAGGCACTTTGATAACTGCTTGTGCTTCTTTTAGCAGTTCACTTACTTCTTCTTGAAATGGTTGCCGTTCTTTTCCTTTGTCAGCATTACTGCCAAGATATCGTGGATCGTTGGCAAAGAGACGGACTAAAAAACCAACAAGAACACTTACAGGTCCAACCAGATGGAAGGCGAGTCTCCAGCCAGAGATCCCCATGAATGAGGTTTCAGCTAACAGCACAGCCAAAAGCCCACCAAGAATTGAGCCAAAAGCTGATGTTAATGCTAACCATCCGAAAGCAGTACCGCGGTTACTTTCATGAGTTGAGTCAGCAACTAGAGATTGGATTGCTGGTGTGACAATTGCAAGTCCTATTCCATTCAATCCTCTGGAAATTGCTATCTGTTAAACAACATCATGAGGTGCTAAAACAAATTCTTACAGCCCAAATGCAAGAATGATGATACTTCTATTCTTGTTAATGTATCAGAAACAGGCAACTAGAAGGGTAAAAAAATGCACATGTCATCAAATTAATACAGAAGATCACAATCATCTAGAAAGACAGAGCAAGATTTGAAGTTTATTGATTCTGAACTTTCCATGTAAAACCCATAGTTCGTATTGGTCACTGGGTTCGCAATTAAATATTTATACATATTTAATGGACTTCCTTATACAAATACATGGTCCAAGTAAAAGCTACTCATTTCACCTTTTGAATATCTCCTATTATTTATATGTAATATAGGCATAAAATTATTAGACTTAGATTTGCATTATTAATCAAGTCAATTTGGATTCAACAGTAAGTATACTTATGAAGAAGTTAATCGTGATCTCTATTAAAACTGAGGTAAGAAAGCTCTCTGGACATGCTTAATTTTGACCATTTCGTAGAATTTAAAACACCAAAAAGAAATGTATAGATAGATTTGCTACCTAAGCAATTTCTGAACTACCATAAGCACTACAATGAAAACAACTTCTCTATGTCACAAGGAGATTCATTGTTTTTTCTTTAAATATATGTTTACATATCAGGAACAATCATACCCCAAAAGATAGTTATTTGATGTGGGAAAGCTCAAGGCTATGTAAGTACTACACCAACTCCCTATTAAACCCATGTGAGACTCATATCTTGCAATAAGATCATAATATATAAAAACAAACAAAAAAATATTTTTACCATATTTATGAAGTACGATTTTTCGGGAAATCTTAGAGGCACAGTTGGTTGGCTACATGAACTTTCACCTTATTAGTGAGGATTCAATTTTCCACCTTGTAATCCCCTCCCATCCTCCCAATTTATTTATTTATTTTTAAAAAAAACAGTACGACTTTTCAACCGAGGAGCTTCAACTGAACACCTTCCTTGGTTGTGGCTCTGACACTGTTTGTCACTCTATGCAAAGCCACAATAGAAGTTATTGTTGGGTGTGTGAACAAATTAAAATCGAATAAGCTTGATCCAGAACGAACAATATCATATTATGTAAGAACACATCTTTGGACTAATTTATTAGCCTAACAACTATGGGTTCCGCAGAACTTAGTGGTAGGATAGTCAGATGCACTAAAACTTCTACTATGTGTGGGGTCCTGAAAAGGGCCAAACCACAACAATAGCAAAATCTAGTGGCTTTGGCTGAAATTCTGTATCTCTAGTAAGAAATTCCACCTAATGTTATTCAGAATCCAGTAAACAAAAAGAGTTGTCCTTCAGAACCTATAAACTTGAAATTCTGAATCCGCCTCTGAATTATAGAGAGATTGAGACACAAACCTCAGTAAAAGTGGTGGAGATGGCAACAAAGAAAGTAGCAGCAGACCAAAGAAAAGCACCAAGAGCAATAACATGAGCTCTATTATGACGAGCAGAAAGATATGCAGCTAATGGATAACAAAGACATTGAACTAATGATCTAAAGAGAGTAAGTGAACCAAGACCAGTAGGATCAGTATGCAAGTCCTTGCCAACTTCTTTGTATACACCAGGTAATAAAGTCTCATCAGCTTTCTCCATTATACCAGCAATATTTACTAATATAAGAGTCAACCTATCTGATCTTAAGTTCTTCATCAGCTCCACCATTGTGATCAATGTGAATAATGGTAGCAATATGGATTTTGACTAGTGAAATGTATGTCTAATTTTTGGTCTACATTGTGTATATATTGGATTAATTTCAAAACTGTAGAGAGTGTTGACTAATATAAGATTTGTTTCTCTGTTTTAGAGCTAAACTAAAAAATATATATTAGGCGGAATACATGCTTTGACAACCCTTTAAAATTACTCCCCCAATCCAACAATACTTGTCTACTATTAATTTGACATACATATTAAGAAACAATAAATAATATGAGTAATTTTAATATATCATTCTTTGAATATAATAAATTTAGTATTTTGAAAAATGCATTGAGTGATGAACAGTATTTAATAATAAGGATAAAATTGATAGAAAAGAATAAATTATTTATTAATTTTTCAAATTGAACAAATATTATTGAACATCTATTTTTAGTATAGTGGACAAATGTTATTGGACGGACGGAATAATACTTGTCTTGTCTTCTCGTCCTTGCTAAAATTGTCCACATTTGTTGTTATCGCAGTAATTTTTCACACACACACATATATGCTCCGTTTTGAAAAAATGATGAGTTCATGAAACGTATGGTCCATCGACCTCTACATATTACTGGCGACATTTCAAAATATTTATCATTTCAGAAGTTGAAAGAAAATTAATTAAGTTTTTTCATTTATTCGTATTAATAACATAAATAGAATAAATATTAATGAATAAAAATTACATCTTGAAGGTAAAATAGTCGACATACCTCCTAGTAATATTTTTTTAAAGGACGAGTACATGAAAAAGATGACAAATATTTTGAGATGAAAAGAGTAGTAAATTTCATATTTTAATTTAGATATTTGAATCACTGAAATGTCCGTTAGGAAAATTTTTACAATGATTGAGGCACAACCAACAAAAGTTGTGTGAGGCTCCACTATATTTTTGACACATGGATAATGGGTCCATTTGTCTATTTAAAGCTAGAATAAAACTACTAAAAAAAAGAGAAAGTATATTTGTAATATAATTAATATGTGTTTCAACTAATACAAAAAATCGAATTAAATAAAATATTTAAGAAAATGCAATAAACGTAAATTGTGGGGTCCATATTTTATAACATTTCTTCTTCATCATCAGAACGTTGTTTATTATTGAACCATATGATAATTCTGTTTGTGCTATTTCAAATAATTCTATTAAAAATCAAACTGCAAAAGGGAAAAAAAAAATAGAAATTTAGCTATTCAAATAAAACATGCAATTTTTTTTAAAAGACTAGTGTTATATCTTGGTTGGCGTCCTTTTCTATGCCAAAAAAAAAAAAGTTGACTTATTTTATTGATGCTAAAAGAAAATCAAAAAGTTTGTGCTCTGATCTTGCTTCTTTCCTCTAATTATAGCGACTTTTTTAATTTAAATAAATTATTTTATGCGTTTTAATTGTTTGTTTGATTTTGATTTGACATAAAATTTAAGAAAATAAATAAGTCTTTTAGTCTTTTGGTCTTTAAATTAAAGATTACATACGATGTACTAAAATGTCCTTCAATCTTGTTGTCTTAAATATTTCATGTGAGAAATTAGAATAAAAATATTGCCAAAAAAGAAAAGAAACATTATTTTTGAAACGGACTAAAGAAAAAGTAAGACAAACAAATTGAAATGAAAGAATTATTATTTAAAAACTTTAACAAAAATAGTACAGTTGGTTGAATAGGATAATTAAAGTCATACTTAACACAACTTTATAAAAAAAATGTCATTTTATCTTCACCTTTCGTTAAAAAATGTAAAAAAAGAGCTGATGCAAAAATGTAAAAATGAGAAAAATAATATTACAGAAAACACATAACGTCCATTGAATTTCTATGTTCATTTAATTCAATTTATTGGAACCATAGCATACTTTTTATACTTTCTCTCCCTTGGTAATATTATTCTTACTTTAAAAATAGATAAAAGGACCTGCTATTCATGTGTCAAAAAAGTAATGGATCCTCACTCAACTTTTGTTGGTTGAGCTTCAACCATGGTAAATTTTTCTCCAATTGATTACTTGATCACATGATAAATTGTTCTTATTAGATGTTTCTTGCTCAATTTTTTTTAAAAGTTGATTTGTATAATTAATAATTGCTTAAAAATACGAGCAGAAGTTTTTCTAAAATTTGAGTCAAAATATCTAATATAAATACTTTATCATGTGCTTGATCAAAACATTCGAACATATCTTGAACTTTTGACTTGCTTATCCCATGAGGAGTATGCATGAATAACACTTTTTAACTTCGAAGATTTACTCCCTGAAACATTTTTTTTTTAAACTTCATTAGGTTTAATTTTCTGTCATACTCCCTCCATCCCATATTAGTTAGTCATTTTATTAAAAATAAATATTTCAAATTAATTGATTACTTACTAAATCAAGATAGAATTAATTAAAAAATTTCCATTTTGCCTCTACAATTAATATACTCTTTGAAGTTTAAACAAATTATCTTTATATCCATTGATATGAATAAAGGGTATAGTATTAAAATAGATAATTTCATTAATGATTTTTTAAGTACCATGTAAAATAAAAAATGTGCAATTAATATGGAACGGAGGGAGTAGAATTATGGCATGTATATTAATAACATGAGACACGTTCACTGCCCAAAACTGGTGGAAAATACCCCCTTCGTTTCAAAATAGTTGGCCCTTGTTGACTTGACACTTTCCTTAAGAAAAAATTTATTAGAAGTTTATTTTACCAAATTAGTCTTATTAAATATGCTTTGAAAATATAAATTTGAGTATATATATTTTGTTTAGTCATTTAATGATAGAGATAGTATTGGAAGAACATAATAATATATTAACAACTTTGCATCTTAAAAATTTAGAAGAATAAACTTTGAATTTAAAAAAATATTAATTCCTTTCAAAAGATTAAGGCCTCCGATTCATTTTTGGCTTTAGGCCACCAACGGGCTTGAGCCGCCCCTGGTGGGAATGTGAAGTGGTAAGCAGTGACGGAGTTTAGAATTTTTACTAAAGAATTCGAAATATGAAAAAGTAAACATATGAATGTGCCAAAGGGAATTTGAATGAACCCCTTGACTATAGGGTGGTCGACATGGAGGCTATAGAAATAGGAGTGAAGACGAGGTGTACCACTTAAGGTTCAAAATTAAGGTTCGAACCTTTATAAATTCTTTCGCATTTTCTTATCCAAATTTTGTTTTTGTGTTAACTATTACTATTTACTTGTGACTTTTTAAACGGTGATTAATTAAAACTTATACCAAACTCTACAAGTGGACATCACCATCTCAACTAACTTTACCCCTTAAGCTATGTTGTTATGACATGAACAAAATTAACAAATATTGCCAAGTTAATGAATAAATCCAAATAACTAATGGATCAAAGTAAGAAAAGAGAATTGTTAACTCTAGGATGAGAGATCTAGGGAGTATATTGATTATTCAACACGTAATTTACTTGCTTATGCATTTATAGAACAATACTTTATAATATTTTTATCGTTTAAAATGTGATGAACCAATGAAACTTGAAAGACGAGAAGAATAGAGTTTCATCCCACTACTTCTACAGTAGTGTAAAATAAAGTTAAGCAAAGACAAAAAAATTGGATCATACGATCGAGCGGAAAGAAATTAACCAAGACTTGAGATACATGAACTGAGTTTATCAAGATTGAGTATCCATTAAGAAAAATTTAAATCTTATGAGAGGAAAAATATCTACCTTGTAGCTTACTACTCAATATCGTTGTAATATCTTGTAGCTTATATAACTACTACTCAAGATGCTAGAAATAATACTTAAACCTTACCTAATTATACGATATGATTATAAATTTATATATAAAACCTTACGATTTTATTGAAGAAAAAAACTAATAATCAATTTAGTACAATTTAATTCGACCGGTTAAATTAAATCATTGACACACCTAATTATAAATCTCACCTCACCTTTTTTTTTTCCCCTTGGATATATTTGAATGGATTAAATTATATTTTTTGAAATTGGGTATGTAAAGATGGAGATAATTAAACGAAAATTAATTTATTGATATTCAGTATTTATATCAAAATTATTATTATCATAATTCAAATGAATCAAGGCTCGTAATTTGATTAACCGTATGATAAAGTGAGATAAGTACATTTATGAATTTGATATAAACACTAAATACGAATAAATTTCTTTAGTCCGTTTGTTTTTCCTTCTTTTTGGGAAGGGGTGGGGGTCAGGTTCCTATCTATGGGATGAAAATTGCACCTATTGTATAAGAGTTGGTTGGTTTTAATAAATTTCTGTAATTAGGTTTAGGTTAGGTAAATCTATCTCTCTTGGTCAATGGTTACATTAAATGGACGATCAAACAATTTTCAATCATGTTTCTTTCGATCGAATCATAAATATAATATATAAAAGAAACTTCAAATATTATATGATATCTTTAATTATTAATGTAGGTGTAGTTGTTTTAGTTAAGCATAAAATCACCAATATGGGTTGTGGTGTAGTGGTAGAACTACTCCACCTTTAATCAGATGTCTCGGGTTCAAGTCCTAGGTATGAAGAAAATCTTGTTGGGAGCGTCACCCCCAGAATGGATCCTGCAGTGCGTAATCCGGATTAGTCGGGGCTTCAATGCGGATACCGAACACCAGGTGAAATCCCCCCCCCCCCTCCAAAAAAAAAAAGAAGAAGTTAAGCATAAAATTAATAATGCCGTTTCCATGATTAAAACTTGCTTATTTAATATTCCCTCTGTTTGGATTTACTTATCACTATTTTTCTAATTTGATTTCTATTTTTGCTTGTCATTTTTGACAAATCAAGAAAAGACAAAAAAATTTCATGTTTTACCCTTAACATTAATTACTTATTCTCCAAATTATTTTTCTAATACCTATTACTAAACACCAATTAATAGGGGTAATATGGTAAAATCACTATACTAATCATTATTTTCTTAATAGGTGTGTTAAGTCAAAATGTGACAAGTAAATCCGAACGGAGGGAGTAGTTGGACATTTTTCTAATCATTGACTTTTTTACATGATTTTTTGTAAGCACCCAATGCCCATGCGAGTAAGTATTTACTGGAGATTTCTACTATATAGAAAAGTGAGCAAAGGAACGACCAAGGGAAAAATAGATGGTTCTTACACTATAGTGAACCTTAATTTTTTCTCTAATAAAGCTAGTTTATCATTAAGAGCCACAGTCTTTGAGATATTTTTACTCTTAGTTGTAAAAACAAGTACTAGCTTAAGATAAAATTAGACAGATTTGACATATTTAATGCTATTACAATCGACATAATCCTCACATATTCCATTTGAAAATAGTAAGCAAATACAACTCAAAAATAAAAATCACATCTTTGAGTAGAAGAAATCAAAATTTTCTTGTAAAAGAACTTGGAAATTGACATAAATAGTGTCCACCCAAAAAAAATAGTTGGCATATATATATATATATATATATATATACTGGCTAGCGGATGTAAATCTTTTGGCCCAGCGGCAAAATGTGTTCCTGCCCCACTAGTCTAATAATGCAAACAGAGCAAGAAGTGAGTTTTGTGCTTGTTAGATTCTATAACATAGTCTAAAATTTTATCGAGGGATTTCAACTAGGGCGGCCCGGTGCATTAAAGCTCCAGCTATGCATGAGGTCTGGGGAAAGGTCGAACTACAAGGGTCTATTGTACAGCCTTACCCTGCATTTCTGCAAGAGGCCATTTACATCGCTTGAACCATGACCTCTTGGTCAACTAATTTGCTGAAAGTGCTCATCGTGCTCAAGTAAGGGTTGTTGTTCTTCTGGTGGAAAATTGCCCTGTTGGCTTGTAAGAGTCCACCAGTAGTCAAGAGACCAGGTCCCTTGACACCCAGAACAATGCAAAAGTAACTAAACAACAAAGGCAAAATAGAAAGTAAAATGCACACGATATTTACGTGGAAACTCCTTGCTCAAGGGAGAAAAACCATGACCTGCCTTGCAGGATTTCTCAACTCTTCACTAAAAACTCCGAGCAACTTGAGTGACTACAGACTCCCGTAATCACTTAGGATTAAAATCTTAATCTTATCTTCTTGTAATAACTCTACCATAAGACTAATGCAATAACTCTATTACATCTCACTTGCCAACTAACTCTAGTCGACGACCCTAGGCAGTTTTACCCAAGGAACACATCAAACAAATGATGAGAATAAACTTTGACTAAGAACTCAATGACTCAATCAACTAACTCTAATTGATGTGACTCAAAACAAGAACTTAGACAATAAACAATCTACTAACCTTTATAGGTCAGGCGTAGATTTTACAAGATAAGAACATAAACATAAGACTCAAAACAACTAAGACTCGACACACTGGATTAAGTTCCTTCTTGAGAATGAGTTATGTTTCTTTGAGAGTGTCTTTTGCTTTTGATGAAATCTTGATTGCAAAAACTAGTTTTTGCTCCTTGTGAAATGTTCCTTTTATAAGAGAGAGCAAAACCTAGGACAACTCTGATTGGACGAGGTTGGTACCTCTACTGCACTGCCACCTACTTTTCTGCAGAAAGAACATTTTTCCAGCTATGGTCAATTGACTGCATATGAACCTGAGTTTCACAAGGACATAGTCCTAAGGTATAGTTTGTAGATCATCAAAACTTCAATAATACAACAATTTCCCCCTTTTTGATAATGACAAACTATTCCCCCTATCACTAAGACCAAATCCCTGGAATGCTTCCCCCTACGTATAGTAAACATCACTTTGCCTTTGATTAATGTTTCCAGGTCCTTGCACATGAAACCAAGTTCCTGTCAATGACTCTTCCCCTTTTTGGCATCATAAAAAAGTACAGCAGTAAACCAAGATAAGTAATGCAAAGCAGATTAATTCATGGCCATTGAGGCAACACTGACACGAATGAATCAAGCCAAAATCGAGAGCAGATAGTAGACAAAGGCATAATAGTCCATTACAAACAAGAAGAACAGTATCACATATATTACAGAACCCAAAAATACATCAACAGGAAACTCTTCATTAATTTCCACTGGGAACAAGGACGACAAAACAAAAGGAACAGAATCAAAAGAACACTAGGTTTTAAGAGGAGAGAGGCTGGGGAGCAAGAGATTTGAGGACTAGGTCTATACGTGTACTAGCAGATGCGTGCGCACTGAGAAGTTGCTTAGTGAGATCTTTAACTTCGGCGTTGAGCTCAGTGACCTGTACCTTCAGACTCACATTCTCCTGCTTCGGATCCTCAGAGGTACTAGGTCCCATTGCTAACAACTACTGAACCTTGGCCTTGAGATGAGAAATTTCTGCATCTCCAGTGGCCAAAGTTACTCTCATTGCCTCCAATTCTGCAGTCAGTTTTTCCTAGGTCCTAAGTAGCTCAGACACTTGGGACCTAGTCCCAACCTTCCCTTCAACACATTCGTTTTTAATGAGCATAGCCATGTCAAACATGTGCTTATTTAAACCAGCCACTCCTTTTTCGCATATCATATTGAAATAATTGAACACTTTGTTCAGAAGAAAGCCATAAAGCATGCCATGCTTGCCATGCTTCATATGTATCACTTTGTACATGTGCTTGATCATAAGAGCCGATAGATTGATCAACTCAAAAGTGCTGAGGTATTCCATGAGGAACAGTTCCACTGTAGATGCAACAGTGTATTTCTCGGAGCGAGGCAGTACAACCTTGTTCACTAGTTCAAACAACAACTGATATTCGCCTTTGAGAAATTTTTTGGACACCTTAGCTCTAGATTTTCCAGGAACCTTGCTAATAATTTGCACAAACTCAAGGAAAGGTTTGTAGTTTACCACGGACCTGATCCCATCCATTGGCATATCCAAAATCTGTCCAAGGACTTCCTCATCCAAAAATATCTCCTTTCCCTGTACCATGGCTGTAAGACTTAGAACATCCTCAGTGAACTTGATGATATAGTAGAAATCCCGCATCTCTTTTTTATGAACTGTAGGAGTCAAATATATGCAACCAATCTTAGTGTTTCATAAATTCAACCAGATCACTCATTCCTGGTTGTTCAAAAATCTTAGGATCAAACACTCTCCCATTCAACTCACGCTGTTGTGCCACTGCTCAAATTTTTTCCTCCCTAAACACTACCTTCTGAGACTTTTGAAACTTTCTTTTTTTGACGAGGTACCTGGTCCTTGTGCTGATGGATCCACTGGTGCATAAGTGGGTGAGTTAGTGTCAGGACCCGGTCCCTTGGATTCAACTTCTTTCCTTCACTTTACTAAGACATATTTCTCCGAACCTGTTACTTTGGGCTTGGGTACAGAAGGACTTGCGACCTTTAGTGTTCCTGCTCCCTTTCTTATTTTGGCTGCAGCAGCTGCAACATCTAAGTCTATTTTCTCTTTATTCCTGTCTTCATCCAATGACACAATATCCTTAGAAGGAACTGCAGTTTCTTCAACACTTGAGACCTTTTTCAATCTTCTCCACTTAATAGTAGAGGACTTACTTGCTTTTAGAGTATCATGTATCAACTTCTTTTCAGCATCCCTTATCCCATAGGACCTTACAACAGTATCTTGCTCCTTTTCCTTTTCTTTGGATCCTCGTACTCCAAACTTTTTCCACACCAAATCACCCAAAGGTGTCTCATCTTTATCATCCTCATCTGAAGGCAGAAGAGGTTCATTTTTTGTCAGCCTTGACAGAGGACTCCCATCATACATGGGATAGAGGGAATGAATAGGGGATCCCAACACAGGAGACTTAGTTTGTTCATCTACAAGCACACTTAGATCAGAGGACAAAAGTGTCAAACTTTCAGCAATCTAATTTTCTCCTGCCACTATATTGTTTGATGGATTGCTCTTGTCAATTGACAAATATTCATCGAACATGTGCTCGTCAAGAGACTGTTAAGTTTTATCCTGGGTACCTGGTCCCGAAGAAGGTTTAGCACTCTCTTCAAGAGCAGGTGAATTAGGCTTACTGGTAGGAATCGACCTTGAAGGTGGTTCAGACAGCAAGGACAGTGTCAGTGTTGGTTCTTCTTGAACTGTGATGGAAGCAAGTTCAGTAGCTAAAGAAGAAGGGGTGAACTCTAGGGTTTTTCCAGCAGATACGGTGGATGTATCTTTAGCTATCATGGATATTGGAGCTCCATCGAAGAAGGAATTATCAATAGGATGTGAATCCGATTTAGGGTTTCCTTCTTCAATGGTAGTCTTGATGGGAGATGAAGGATTAGACATTTTGGCTCAAGAGAGGATGAGAGAACAACCGAAGGATTTATGAGACAAGAGTAATTTTGGCAGATAATTTTGAATTTTAAAGTGAGAAAAGCAAAGTCTAATTGAGTATTTAAAAGAGAAAAGGGGGTGTGTCATTTGGAATTAAAGAGAAACGATGTGTTTGGTCCCGTTTGGCACGCCTCTTCTGTTTTGATTGAAAAACAGCGATTTGGATTGGCGAAAAAGAACATGTAGCAAATAAAAAAGTCCCATTTTTTATATTTTTAGATGCAGTACTATACAGGATACTGACCTTGTAACTGGGACCTTGTCCCATCTAGATGTCTTTCCTACTGCACTTCTATTTCAACTGGTCCACTATGAGTGTATACTTGCAGAAGGTATGAAGTTGAATTAGATTCGTTCACACATCACCGCCTGGATACCTGTCTTCTAATCATAGCCAATTTAAAGAGAGATGAAAGTGACACAAGGAACTTAGTTCAATTTAATTAGACCTGTTTAAGCCTGTTTTTCTCAAACTGATCTATGTTAAGAGCTTTGGTAAAGATGTCAGCCACTTGGTCTTCAGTTTTACAGAACTTAATGCAGATATTTCCTTTCTCCATACTATCTCTGAGAAAGTGATGCCTCACATCAATGTGTTTGGTTTTCTTGTGCTGAACTGGGTTTTTTTCCATGTTGAATGCACTTGTGTTGTCACATAGCAAGGGTACAGTATCTGAAATTATTCCAAAATCTTCCAGATGTTGCTTGATCCATAGCAATTGAGCATAACATAAGGCAGCTGCAACATATTCAGCTTCAGCAGTGGAAAAAACCACTGAATTTTGTTTCTGGGTTCCCCAGGAGATCAGACAAGAATCAAGAAAGTGAGTCATCCCTGAAGTGTTTTTCCTGTCCACCAGATACCCCGCATAATCTGCATCAGCATAACCAATAAGATCAAAAGAGTCACCTGAAGGATAATACAGGACCAGGTCCCTAGTACCCTTCAGATATCTCAAAATTCTTCTAGCAGCCTTTAAATGGGACTCTTTTGGAAAAGCCTGAAACATTGCACATATTCCAACACTAAAAACATTATCATGCCTGCTAGTACTCAGGTATAGATGATATCCAATAATTTCTCTATACATAGTTTGATTTACTATTAGACCTGGTACATCAGCATCCAGTTTTAAGCTGGTCCCAATAGGAGTATCAATGGGTTTAACATCATCCATGTGAAATCTCTTGAGAAGATCTTTGATGTACTTTTCTTGATTGATCATTGTTCCATCAGGGGTCTGCTTGATTTGTAACCCTAACAAAAAGGTTAGCTCTCCTATCATACTCATTTCAAACATATTTCTCATCAGCTTGGCAAACTCTTCACATAAGGTATCTGAGGTTGATCCAAAAATGATGTCATCAACATATATCTAAACAATCAATAGATTCTTTCCCCTTGACTTCAAGAATAGGGTGTTGTCAATCTTCCTTCTCTTAAAGCCATTTACAAGAAGAAATTTTGAAAGCCTTTCATACCATTCCCTTGGAGCTTACTTCAATACATACAATTCCTTATCTAGCTTCATCATATGGTTGGGATGACCAATGTTCTCAAAGCTGGGAAGTTGCTTTACAAACACTTCCTCTTTCAAGCATCCATTCAAAAAAACACTGTTAACATCCATTTGGAACAATTTGAACTCCATATATGCTGTAAAAATAATAAGAATTCTAATTGCTTCAATTCTAACCATTGGTGCAAAGGTCTCATCATAATTAATTCCCTCTTCTTGATTATATCCTTGTACCACCAATCT
The DNA here is from genome assembly GCA_031232105.1 of Capsicum rhomboideum. Classification (NCBI taxonomy): domain Eukaryota; kingdom Viridiplantae; phylum Streptophyta; class Magnoliopsida; order Solanales; family Solanaceae; genus Capsicum; species Capsicum rhomboideum. The sequence goes on from CP124714.1 coordinate 160,700,011, forward strand.
AGCTTTGTTCCTAGTAATAGTACCATGTCATTCTTTTTGTTTCTGTAGACCCACTTGGTTCCTTTGATAATTCTGTCAGCAAGTCTAGGGACCAGGTGCCACACTTTGCTACTTTCAAATTGATTGAGCTCCTCCTGCATAACATTTATCCAGTCAGTATCCTGCAATGCCTCTTTTACATTCTTGGGTTCAATTTGGGAGATAAATGCTGAGAAGGCTACTAGATTTCTTGCTTGAGACCTTGTCTGCATCCTAGAGTCCAGTGGTAAAGTAAGATTATCAAGAGGATAAGAGGACTTGTGTTTCCAGTTTGACCCCTTTACTGCTGATTGATATTGACTGGTACTAGGTTCCTCATTAAACAGATCATTTGACCCCTGAGATTGAGAGTCATCATTATTATGAGCAGTTTCTTGAGGACCTGGTACCTCTGCTTTCGTGGTGTCCTCAGCTGTTGATTCTGATCTATCTTGATTTTGACCATTCTTTTCAGAAGTCTGATCATTTCTACCTTCACCATTCAGACTATCCCTCTAAATTTGAAGAAGTTCTTCTATTTCTATATCATCTTTGCTTACATGATCTCCCATGTTACCTAATTCATCAAAGATAACATGTACACTTTCTTCAATGCAAAGTGTTCTTTTGTTATAGACTCTGTATGCCTTGCTGGTAGAGGAATAACCAACAAATACTCCTTCATCACTTTTAGGATCAAATGTTCCAAGTTTATCCTTCCCATTGTTCAAAACAAAGCACTTGCTCCCAATAGACCTTAGATAACTGAGTTTGGGCTTCTTATCATACAACAACTCATAGGGAGTCTTATTAAGAATTAATCTTATCAAGCACCTGTTAGTAACATGACAAGCAGTGTTAACTACTTCAGCCCAAAAGTTCTTAGAAAGATCAGTATCAATCAACAAAGTTCTAGCAATATCCACCAAAGTTTTGTTCTTTCTTTCAACAACCCCATTTTGCTAAGGGGTTTTGGGAGCTGAGAAGTTGTGACTAATCCCATTTTCTGCATAGAGCTGATCCATTCTGGAGTTTTCAAACTCAGTTCCATGGTCAGACCTAATCCATGTAATCCTTTTGTTGAGCTTGACTTGTAGCATTTTTTGCGAAGATCATAAAGTCTTCATAGGTTTCATCTTTCGACATTAGAAACATTGTCCAAGTAAACCTTGAATAATCATCAACTATCACCAGAATGTATTACTTTCCTCCTCTACTTTAGATTTTGATTAGCCCACATAAGTCCATGTGGAGCAGCTCAAGAGACCTGTTGGTACTAACTTGCTTCTTTGGTTTAAAGGAGGACCTGGTTTGCTTTCCTCGCACACACGCATCACTTATTTTGTTTTCAGCAAACTTGATGTTAGGAATTCCACGGACCAGGTCCTTTGAGACCAACTTGTTAAGCAATGAGGAACTCACATGTCCTAGTTTGCGATGCCATAAATTAGTGTTATCACTTTGAGCATTGAGACATGTGAGTTCATCACTTGGTACTGAGCTCAAATCAGCAATATACATGTTCTTGCACGTCTTGGCCTTTAGAATAACTTCACCAGAGTTAAGATTAGTCACAGTGCATCCATCAGACAGAAACTTCACCTCATTTCCTTTGTCACAAATCTGTGACACACCGAGAAGACTGCACTTAATACCTTTGACAAAGAATACATATTCAATGGCTTGATTTTTTAACTTTCCAATCTTACCAACACCTTCTATGTAACCCTTCTTTCCATTTCCAAAAGAGACACTTCCACCATGAAGTGCCTTCACTGAAAGGTAGTCATCATTTTTTCCAGTCATATGCTTGGAACACTCATTGTCCATGAACCAACGGAGACTGCTTCCTCTTCCTCTCACCTGCACATAGAATCAATTGTTAGACTTGGGAACTCATTTGAGTCTGAGTTCCCAATAAAGGTATAAAGAGGAAATCAATATTTCCTTTGTCCATCCAGTCAGTCTGGACATCCTTCTTTTAACAAATGGACCAGGTCCCCTTCTTCTGTGATTGGGCACCTTTTCAGAAGTTTTCACCTGCTTATCATATTTTGAGAAGCTTTCTTCTGCTCTCTTCCTGGCCTCACAATATCTTTTGAGATAACCATTTCTACCACATTGAGTACACAGCAGGTTATCATCCACAAACACATACTTGCTATGGGGATTGTGGGGGGGTTGCCTTTTTGCTTCCTAGACCACTTTCAGTGTTGGACCTTTGATTTGCTAGGTTTGTTAGGATTTGTGAAGAATTGGTCGACTTGAGAGACTATTTAAGCTCATCTTTCACACGAACTAGGTCCCTTTCGAGTTAAGCATTTCTCTCAAGGGAAGCAACAAGACTCTCTCTGGACTTGTTCAGGCTTTCTTCAAGCTTATGCTGAAGACAACTAGCCTCATTGTTTTCTTTAGACTCTACCATAGAGGTGGTTTGTATCTTATCCTTTAGTGAGCCATATTCAGAGAACATTTCACTCAATTTTTCACCCAACTCTGAAACTTGAATAGATAGTGTCATTTTCTCACATTCAGACAAATCAAGTATCTCACCCCACAAGTCTTTTTCATTAGTGAGATCATACGGGGTGTCTATTAGAGCACTGGCCAGACCCTTAAGTTTTTTCAAGGAATAATTGTTAAGATTGTGCTTCATATCAAGAAGAGTTACCTCATCATCATCTTCATCATCTGACTTAGCCATGAAAGCAAAAATTAAGTCAAATGAGTTGCCAGCATCCTCTATAGCCATCATCGAAACATCTTTGGGATGATGAGATTTATCTAAGTCACTGGACGAATCTCCCCATACTGCAAGAACTTGTTTGAAAACATGGTCAGCTGCAGCTTTCCTTCTTGATTTTTCATGGACTCGGTCTCTCTGCTTACCTTTATCATTTGCACCTCTATTGTAGTCCTTGTACTCCATCTTATGTATTGGGCAATCTTTGATAAAATGACCTAGTTTGCCACATTTGTGACAAAGGCCATTTGTTGTTGTTGTTCTGCTCGTGCTTCCTTTTCTCTGAAAACCACCATTCTTCTTCATAATCTTGACAAACCTCTTTGGTATATAGGCCAGATCATCATATTCCTCATTGAAGTCCCCATTGTTGGCTTTGAGAGCAAGAGTTTTCTCCTTCTTTGGCTCCTTCTTGGCTTGGTCTTGATGTTTCTTCATTTCATAGGTTTTGAGATTTCCTATCAACTCATCCATTATGAGTTTCTTTAGATCTCGAGCTTCAGTGATAGCGTTCACTTTGCTTTCCAAAGACTTGGAAAGAACAGTGAGTATCTTCCTCACCTATTTGGTGGTCCTGATTACTTCACCCAAGCAGTGCAACTCATTAGTGATAGACGTAAATTTGGTATGCATCTCCTATATTGTCTCTCCTTCCTTAATAGTGAAGGCTTCATATTGAGTGGTTAGCATGTCCACTTTTTACTCTTTGACTTGGCTTGTTCCTTCATGGGCTATTTGTAAATAGTCCCAAATCTATTTAGCTGATTCACACAATGAGATTTTTTTATACTCTTCTGGTCCTATTCCACAGATAAGTAGTTTCTTTGCCTTGTAGCTCTTCTTTTTTTTTTCAGTCTGCTTCGTTGTACTTTCTTCTAGTTTTGGGAACAAGTCGTGTGAATTCTCTATCTTTAACTTTCTTCATTGGAATATGAGGTTCATCACAAATGATGTCCCACAATTCACTATCTTCTGCCATTAAGAAATCATGAATCCTAGTCTTCCCCTAACTATTGAACTGTCTGTTAAAATGAGGAGGCCTGGTAGTCGACTGACCTTCTTCCAGATTAGGTGGAGCATCCATGTGAGCAGGATCCTCTCAAGGTATTAGCCTTAAATGAGAGTTCAAGCTCTGATATCAATTGTTGGCTTGTAAGAGTCCACCAGCAGTCAAGAGACCAGGTCCCTTGACACCCAGAACAATGCAGAAATAACTAAACAGCAAAGGCAAAATAGAAAGTAAAATGCACATGATATTTATGTGGAAAATCCTTGCTCAAGGGAGAGAAACCACGACCTGCCTTGCAGAATTTCTCAACTTTTCACTAAAAACTTCAAGAAACTTGCATGACTACAGACTCCCGTAATCATTTAGGATTAAACTCTTAATCCTGTATTCTTGTAACAACTCTACTACAAGACTAATGCAATAACTCTATTGCATCCCACTTTCCAACTAACTCTAGTCGACGACCCTAGGCAACTCTACCCAAGGAACACATCAAACAAATGATGAGAATAAACTTTGACTAAGAACTCAATGACTCAATCAACTAACTCTAACTGATGTGACTCAAAATAAGAACATAGACAATAAACAATCTACTAACCTTTATATCTCAGGCGTAGATTTAATAAGATAAGAACATAAACATAAGACTCAAAACAACTAAGACTCGACATACTGAATCAGGTCCCTTGCTGAGAATGAGCTATGTTTCTTTAAGAGTGACTTTTTCTTTTGATGAAATCTTGATTGCAAAAACTAGGTTTTGCTCCTTGTGAAATGTTCCTTTTATAAGAGAGAGAAAAACCTAGGACAGCTCTGATTAGACAAGGTTGGAACCTCTGCTGCCGTGCCACCTACTCTTCTTTAGAAAGAACACTTTTCCAGCTGTGGTCAATTAAATGTATATGAACCTGAGTTTTACAAGGACCTGGTCCTAAAGGTATAGTTTGTAGATCATCAAAACTTCAATGATACAACATGCCCATTTAATCAATCTGTTGCAACCAGATACGATCCCTATCTCATGGATATGTGTAATAGAGGAAGGAATAGATGGAGTAAGAAATGACCATCGGAATGCCTATTGCAGTGTACATTGCCTTGGAAAGTGAGGCAGCATTTTGTCTATCCGTTTCAATTTCCCCTGAGCTTGAAGATCCCTCAGGGATTCGCTTATAACTAAAAACTTGTTGAGCTAAAATACCAAATAGCAGAGGAGCAAACGATGCTAAGATGGTCTTAAAAGATCGATCCAGAGCATAAATGATTGTTCGAGCTCTCTCAGGAACTATCCCAACAAATATTGGAGTATAAACACGTCAAAAGAGCAAAGCATCAAAGACCAGGTCTACGATCGATCAATGCAAAAAAAACATAAAAGTCATTTTAATTTGCTTTTTTTCATCATTTTGAGCTTTGTGAATGAACCTAACATAACAACAACATCAACATAGCCAGTGTAGTTCCACAAAGTGGGTCTTGGGAGGGTATAGTACACGTAGAACTTTCCCCAACCTTAGAGATAGAGAGGTTGTTTCTAATAGCTCCTCGGCTCAAGAAAAAATAGTCCAAAGCAGTAAAAAAAGAAGTAACGAAAGTACAAACAATAAATAATAACAAAAACAACAGATAGTAATAGAACAGAAACTTCAACAAAATAATACGATAATCCGAGGTGCAAGGAATTAACAGATAGTAACATAAATAGAAGGAAAAGAAACTATAGGAGCAATACTATGACTAGACTACTAATATGAACGTACCTAACATGTGCTTAAAACATTTCAAGTTCATGCACATGCCCTAGGAAAGAGTGAACAAGGCGGTATAAAGAGAAAGAAGTGGTAATTATTTAAAAAACTAGATGAATAAATAAAAATGCTGACGAACATAGCATAAAAGAAGCCAGAGTGGTCTCTTACATTGATCTATACAAGGTACGAGATTGAATAAAATTGGAGAAGAACGAGGAAAACGAACTAGAAAAATATGCCAAGTGTTCAAACAAATGATATATTGGATCATAGTAGATATACCTGTTTGTTGCTGGAACGCACCATGATGCACTAAATCCTAATATAAACAGGACTAAACCATGTAACACAGTTGTGGAAGGATCATTAGGCAATAGCAGCAGCAGAATTCCAGCTAAGGGAATAGCTGAACCAGTGCTTATCTGAGATAGCATGACCCTACCCGAATTAGGGAAGCGCATGGCACAGACATCGCCCATGAATCCTTCAAAAAATGTGCCAAATGACAGAGAAACTCTAAACAAAGTCGAGATGAGTGTTGTTTCCTTGTGGGATAAGCCAACATGCTCCAACCACATAATAGCAAAGTTTTAACATTTTTTTAAAGGCAAAACCTTGAAAAGTCCCTTAAAATGTTTGTCCACTAGTATTTTAGTTTGTTAGTTTGCTGTGGTGAGTATTTTGTTATTGATCTAATAAGTTAATAAGTGCAATTCTTTAAATGTTAGCTTTATAATTAGTGATCAGATTTAGCAAAATTGTTATAGAATATTGAATTTGTTGTTGGTTAAATTGTGGTATGTTCCGGAAATAGAAAATTTATAGCCTCGTCAAATAATTTAATCAATTGTGAGAGGAACGATATGAAATATAAATTTATTCTAAATTCTATTGATAGATCCGTAAAAGGCGGAAAAACTCTCTTGTCAACCTCCTTTGCATTCTTATGTGGTTAATTTAATTAAGAGTTTTTATTACTTTATTAATTTTCCGTTTGTTTAATTTGATCATAAGAACAGACATACTCTCACCTTTTTGAATATTTTTTACATGTACATCACAATCGAATGGCGTCACTTAGAGTTCAACCACGGTCAATGGAGGAGTCAATTAACGGGAAATTGAGCTCAAGCGAGGGTCAGGTACGTTTGGAAAATGATGACAAAAAGACAAGCAATAGCTGACTTCTCATATGAAGCACATATAACTTTATTAACTATAAAGCACCTCGTTACTCCCTTCTTTTTTATTGTATATGTCACTTTTTTAAAAGTCACAAAGACTTGACAACTCTTACTACTATACTAAATTAGCGACATGCCTTGATACGATCTATATATCATACATGACTTTATATATATATATATATTTCACATGACTTTCAAATGTTGAAATATTTTATTTAATACTCTTGAATAAGTTTCTTTATGAATTCCTTTGGTCTTGACTTAAGGCGTTTAAGAGAGTCGATCATAACAAATTGGAATAGAGAGAGTAATATCGCATTGGGCCCGTTTCATCTTTGTCATACCCTGATCCCATACACACACACACTCTCTCTCTCTCTCTCTCAACTTTATGTATTTAATTTATTATTTATTCTCTCACATTATATTCGTCATCACATTAAGGTGGCTTACATTTTACTAACAATTTCTTTTCTTAAGTGAGATGTTATAATTTATGAGAGGACTAGAAGACTATGCAGAATATAGAAAAGTTGAGGGCTCTTCGAGAATCTCAGTTGGCTTATTGGACTACCATTACTATTTGTAACTCAACATTTTGTATACTTTGGCATTCTTTATTAAATTGATGTTCCACAGCCAGGTAAGTCCTTAGACTTTCGCAAATATTATTGTCTAGTATAAATTAATTAACTCAATCTCTTTTATTTCTTTATGCTCGTATAATGTAACTAAGTCACAATTGAATTTGTACTTCATTTAGTTATAAAATAGGTTGTGTGTCAACTTGTGTGATAATTTTAAGTTGGGATTGTATTAAAATGCATGTATTTTGTTAGATTTTTATTCATCTTTTTGTTACTTTTTAACTTGCTTTTATTCTTCATCTAGAATAATTAAGTTAAATATCGCATGCTTAGGCACTTGGTTATTTTAGATTAATTAATTAATAATTTCTTGTTTATCACATAATTTCCCCACATAATAAATGGATTCGACCGGAACCCATATTTGTGGACCTCGAAAGGTGCTTAACACCTTCCTTTTGAGGTAATTTTGATCCTTACCAGTTTTTTGGTTGCGTAGATTAAAAACAGAGTTATTTGTATAATTAGGGTAGAATGGTGCCCTAACGCACCTTAATTCGTTAGGTGGCGACTCTTCTCTTTTTAACCTACTAAAAAGAGTTGTCATGTCGGATCTCGCTTTTCGTGAGAAAAATGGGGCGTGACAGTGATGTTGGCTACAAAGCTCTAATTTGTTAAGTTTTGAATAAGAATAAGAAAAGAAAGCAGATAAACATGGTGGAAGCAACTGGGAAGATTGAAAATCTGTGTGCAATGATCACTGAATGCAATCTAGTTGGAAATCCAAATGAATGGTAGTTTGATTCAGGAGCCTCTAGACATGTTTGTGCTGACAAAGAAGTTTTTGCTACTTATGATACCTCTGGTCCCAAAGAAGTGATCTTCATGGAAAATAATGTAACAGCCAAGGTTGAAGGAAGTGGGAAGATATTCCAAAAGATGACTTCCAGCAAGGTGTTGACTCTTAACGATGTTCTCCATGTTCCTACTAATAGAAAGAATTCAGTGTCGACAACACTTCTCGTTAAAAATAGGTTTGAGTGTGTGTTTGTTTTGGAGAAAGTTGTACTCCCTCTGTCCCAATTTATATGACACACTTTTCTTTTTAGTCAGTCCCAAAAAGAATGACACATTTCTATATTTAGTAATAATTTAACTTTAAAATACCCACTTTACCCTTAATGAAATGATTTACAACCACACAAATATCTATGACTCATTTTAGACCACAAATTTCAAAAGTCTTCCTTTTTTTCTTAAACTCCGTGCCAAGTCAACTACATCACATAAATTGGGACGGAGGGAGTAATAAGCAAGAATGAAATATATGTAGGAAAGGGTTACCTCTTTGAGGGACTTTTCAAACTTGATGTAATGGTTGTTGAAATGAATAAAGCTGAGGCTTCTTCTTACTTTCTTGAGTCAAATGAATAATGGCAGGACCATTTAGGACATATCAATTACAGAACCTTGCGAAAACTGATTAGTTTGGAAGTTTTGCCTAACTTTGAGTGTAGTAAATCAAAGTGTCAAATATGTGTTGAATCGAAGTACGCTAGGCATCCGTATAAGTCTATTGAAGAAATTCCAATCCCTTAGACTTAATTCACACAGACATTTGTGATATGAAGTTAACACCATCTTGTGGTGGGAAAAAGTATTTCATAACTTTAATTGAAGATTGCACTAGATATTGTTATGTTTATTTGCTGAATAGAAGGATGAGGCAATAGAAGCATTTAGGCAATATAAAACTGAAGTTGAAAATCAGTTGGATAAAAAGATTAAAATGATAAAAAGTGATAGGGGTGGAGAGTATGAATCTCCTTTTGCAGAGATATGTTTGGGAAATGGAATTGTCCATCAAACTACCACCTCATACTCACCTCAATCAAATGAAATCGCAAAAAATAAAAAATTGAATGTTGAAGGAAATGATGAATGTCTTACTTATAAGTTCAGGTTTATCGAAAAATTCGTAGGGGGAAGCTATCCTTACAGCAAACCAAATACTCAATTGAGTGCCTCATAGTAAGACCCAATATATTCCATATGAGAAATCAAAAGGAAGGAAACCCAACTTGAAATATTTCAAAATATGGGTGTGTCTAGCCAAAGTTCAAGTTCATATACCCAAAAGAGTGAAATTAGAACCAAAGACTGTGAACTGTATTTTCATCGGTATAAGACTAGACATGAGTTGTCTAGTGAAGGGTCTAAATGACCTAAGGATGAACTATGGTAAAATGTAATTAATGATGAGAATCCAAGGCAGAGTAAGCGACAAAGAATGTCAACTTCCTTCAGATCAGATTTTGTAACATTTCTTCTTGAAAATGAGCCTCAAACATTCAAAGAAGCGATGTCGTATGCGGACTCATCCTTTTGGAAAGAGGCAGTCAATAGTGAGATTGATTCAATCTTGAGCAATCATACTTGGAAGTTGGTTGATCTTCCTCCAGGAAATAAACCTTTAGGTTTTAAATGGATCTTCAAAAGGAAAATAAAAGCTGATGGTATTATTGACAAATACAAGGCAAGACTTATTGTGAAAGGCTTTAGAAAAAAAGAAGGCCTTGATTATTTCGACACATACTCGCCAGTAACAAGAATAACGTCCATACGGATCTTGGTTGCACTAGTTGTGGTATATGGTCCTGAAATCCATCAAATGGATGTGAAAACTGCGTTCTTAAATGGAGAATTGGAGGAAGAAATTTACATGGAACAACCCAAGGGTGTTGTGGTTCCTGGTAAATAAAGGAAAGTGTGCAATCTTATTAAGTCACTTTATAGACTAAAGCAAGCACCCAAATAGTGGCATGCAAAATTTGACCAAATGATGTTGCCAAATGGATTCAAGATAAATGAATGTGATAAATATGTTTAAATTAAAGACACTCCAAATCACAAAGTCATTGTTTGTTTGTATGTGGATGACATGTTGATCATCAGTAGAGACATTTCTAATATAAATGCTACAAAATGAATGCTTAAGAGCAAGTTTGATATGAAAGACCTTGGAGTTGCTGATGTGATCTTAGGGATAAGAATACATAGAACTCCACAAGGGTTGGCATTGTCACAGTCTCATTACATTGAAAAGGTACTTAACAAGTTCAAGTATTTAGATTTTAATATTGCCAAAACTCCATTAGACGTGAGCTTTGCACTTCAAAAGAATGAAGGTGAAAGTGACTCACAATTGAACTACGCAAGAGTGTTGGGAAGTTTGATGTATATCATGAATTGTAAGCGACCAGATATAGCATGCGCTATTAGTAAATTGAGTCGGTACATGAGTAATCGTAATAAAACTCATTGGATGGCAATGAAAAGAGTTTTGGAATATCTAAAAACATACTCAAGACTATGCTTTGCATTGTAACAAATATCCTGTGGTAATTGAAGGATATAGTGATGCAAATTGGATCAACAGATCGAATGAAGTAAAATCCATGAGTGGATATGTATTTACTTTAGGTGGAGGAGGAGTCTCTTCAAAATCATCCAAACAGACATATATTGCTAGCTCTACAATGGAATCTAAATTTATCGCATTAGATAAATCCGGTGAAGAAGCTAAATGGCTCCAGAATTTCTTAGAAGATATTTCTTATTGGCCCAAACCTTTGGCACAAGTATGCATACACTATGATAGTCAAGCTGCAATAAGTAGGGCAAGAAACATGATGTATAATGGTAAAACTCATCATATAAGATAGAGAAATAATATCGTTAGAGAACTACTCTCTAGTGGAATTATCATAATTGACTATGTGAAGTCAAAGGATAATGTGTCGGATCCACTTACAAAAGGCCTAACTAGAGAGGGAGTTGAGAGATCACCGAAGGGAATGGGTTTAAGGCCTAGGACAAGTCATCACGGTGGTAACTCTACCTAGAGGACTGGAGATCCCAAGATCTAGGTTCAAGGAGATCAAACAAAGTTGTGACTGACAGTTCATGTCAATTAACTCAACCTATTCCCACAATGAAGACAATGTTCAGGAAACAAGGATAAGGCTTATGGTTTGAAACTTTTTAATGGTTTATAAGTTTGGCGGGTTTGATCAAATAATTTAATCTATAGGAATTAAGCACTTAGGAATTACCTATGTGAGGGTGCAGTGGAGGCTGTTTCAAGGAGAATGATAGTAAAGGCCTATTATCTAAGCTCTCATGAAACCAGGTTGTGTTCATAGCTGAAACGAACAAAACCGTGAGAACCATAAATGATAAATGGGTGGTTGTGTGACTTGTGTTGTTGTGGTATACACTAAAGTTCGACAGTTCAAAGATATCGCATCTACCAATTGACCGAGAGCATCTGATGCAAGTTCACTATGGAAAGTTTTAAGGAAAATCTACTTATCCAGATGCAATGAGTCTTTGCTTGTAGATCACACACTTGTCCGTATATTTTTTGATGAAATAGTCATTCCTCATTCATGTGGGGGGTTATTGGGTTCTAGTGAAAATATGAATGGAAAATGAAGGGAAAAGGAGTGAATTGTCGTTTCACTTTAAAAAAAGAGTGTGAACTTTCTTATACTTATATTGAGAAGCATTCCTTCATGTGAATAGTGAGTAAAGAACAAGACAAATCTCGCATCGTCATCGTCATCACTCGCTCGGCTCAGCTTCAGCTTCGGATTTGGATTTGGATTTGGCAAATGATCAATCGAGAGACTATCTTTTTGGACAAAATTCATTTGAAACTTGAGAGTTAATGATCCAAAAATTCAATCTGAAATTTTTCCATTTACGGACACATCCGAGCATGTGCAGATGCATATCACAATGCACCTCGAAGGGACGCGACCCTTCGAGGAACTATTTGGTAACGGAAAGGCGACCTGCGAGAGCTCCTGGCGACCTGCAGATGCAGGTCAAGCCTAAAGTTTCTATTTTTTATGAAAGTCGACCTGTGGCAGTATGTGACCCATCTGCGTGCGCAGGTGGGTTCGCGGCTCGTCGGTCTGAAACAGTGTGATTTTTCAGAACCAATGCTTCCTTTCTGAAGCACTATTTTTGGGCTATAAATACCTGAATTTTTCCTTAGGTATACACACAAAATTTTGAAGTGAAAAACATCTTTTTTTTCCTAAAAACTCAAGTGTGATTTATGAACCGTTGAGTGCATTCGTTGTTCGACAGAGTTTGAGGTACCACTATTCTATTGAAGTGATTTATTTTATCCTGGGAGGATATATTCCATAACTTCGGGTACTTGAGGAAAATAATTTTCTTAAGGACACATATTGAATTCGATGGACTTGAATCTTCTAATTTCCATCTCTTTCTAAACATTGGTTTATCTATTTTCCAGAAAATAGTTTGAACTTACTGTTTATGAGTTGGGTTGAACTTATTATTGAAGTTCAAAGTTGTGAATATAGAGTTACAACTTTATTTGATTGTTCATATATTAGTTTGAACATGCGTTTGAAGTTATTGTTGAAAAATACAGATTTTACTAAAATCGAAAAACAACATTTACAGCTATATGTTAGATCATTATTTTAAATCTCTATACTTCTATAATTTAGGAGTTAATCTTGGTCTATCATTGTATATAAAGTGCTTTGTACAACATTATTAGAATACAAGTCTGAAATACTTTTCCAACTCCCGAACCTTTATGGTATTCCGTCAGGACTAGTTGATTTGCAATGCCTTAATGACATCTGTTGATCCTACAATCACCTCTACAATCACTAAAACTTCCACTTCGAAGCAAGCGTGGGACACACTGCACAACCTGTATGCCAACAAATCACATACAAGGGTTTTTAGTCTCTGAAACTCTTTGACTATAATCACAAAAAAAACTCTCGCATTATGACAGAGTACTTGCGCGAGATCAGGAATGTAGCTGATGAACTTGCAACGGCAGGAACACCTATTCCCAATGACAAACTTGCTGTCAAAATACTTAGTGGTCTAGGACCCGAGTATGATTCAATTTCAACGGTTATCCAAGCAATACACCCATCTCATATGAGGAACTATACAATAAGCTTCTCAACAGAGAGCTTCTCCTCAAGCATAAAGAGCCTAATCAGACCTCAATCATAGCTGCAGTGGCGTAAAAACCATTTTCAAACAATTTTACACCCCGCAATAATAAGAGAGAATAGCCATGGCATTCATAATATCCCAAGCATTAAAATGCACCGGCCTCATCACCAAATTGGCGTCCAATGACCTCTCAACAAAATTGTCAAGTTTGTCAGCTATGTGGTCGCACTGGGCATACTGCCAACGTATGTCAAAAGCCTTTACAAATTATTTTCAGTGATGTATGAGTCCCCTTACCTATTTTTTCAATTGACAAAAAATTATATTATGTAATTTTTGTTGATCAATTTACAAAATACATTTGGCGGTACACGTTTAAAAATAAAAGTGAGGTCCAAATAATTTTCTCTAAATTTAAACCCCTTGTTGAAAATTATTTTCATACAAAAATACTCTCGGTTTACACTAATGGCGGTGGTGAGTTTGAGGGTCTCAAGTCATTTCTTCACACCAATGGCATTGAGCATCTTGTATCACCACCATACACGCCACAACGAGTAGCTATGGCTGAACGTAGACATCGACACATTATTAAAATAGCAAAAACCCATTTTACACCAAACCTCCATGCCCCCAGTATTTTGTTCATTTGCCTGTCAACAAGCCACATTCTTGATTAATAGGTTGCCCACTCGCACACTTCATTATGATTCTCTATACCAATAATTATTTGGAGAAATTCCAAATTATCAATCTATTCGTACTTTTGGTTGCCCATGTTATCCATGGCTTAAACCGTATACCAAACACAAACTAGAACTCAAGTCCGCCCTTGTGTTTACTTGGGCTATTCTAATACCATCACATCCATCAGTGTTATGATCTTATTTCACAAAGGATATATATTTCATGAGATGTTATTTTTTATGAAAATAAATTTCCTTTTTTTTGATATATTTTCATCTTGAAAAGACAAAAGAATTTCAAAGTTAAAGTGGGATATCTTGTACAAAGAGTCAAATGACTCTAGTGTCAAGTCTGTGCCTCCAGTGGATTATGAGATTCTCCAACCAATCAAGGTTGCTCCAGAATTACCAGCGACTTCTCCTACAGGTTCATCTTCAAGTCCATCTGCCGTCGTCTCAGATTACTCCACACAACCTATTGTTGTCCAACCTTCCATACAACCACTAATCCAGTATCAATGCCGAAATCGGTACACCCAGACAACCTTTTTATCTAAACCAACTCCAGATCCCTCCTCATCCACCCACCATGTATAAGCTTGGCTAGTTGTAAAGGGTTTCACGCAACGATTGGGTGTGGATTATCACTCTACATTCAGTCCAGTGGTAAACCCTGTTACTATTAGACTCATTTTGTCGCTTGCAGTTCAGCCTAATTGGCATTTGCACTAACTGGATGTGCATAACGCATTTCTTTAAGGACACCTTGAAGAAGATGTTTATATGTGTCAACCTCGTGGGCATGCTCATCCTGATTTCCTAATTATGTGTGCAAATTAAAGAAAGCAACTTATGGACTTAAGCAGGCCCCTCGAGCCTGGTACTTTGAGTTAAAGCAATTCTTGCTTCAGATTTGCTTTCAAAAGTCTAACTCTGACTCTTCTCTATTTATTCGTCATCAAAATGGAGCATTGGTCTACATTCTTGTATACGTTGATGACATAATTATCACTGGATCCTACTCTGAAGTTAGCAAGAAAACTATCCAAGTTCTTCCAGCCAGATTCTCTCTCAAAGATCTCGAACATCTGCACTACTTTTGGGGCGTTGAACACTAATAAAAAACCAGAAAAACCAACCACATATGGTCGATTTTTCATAAATTTGTTTTTATGATTTTTTTTTAATCAAAAACCGAAGTGGTCGGTTTTTGTATTTTAAAATTACGGGAAACTAATTAAATTAACCCGCGAAAATATAATTCTTTAAAACCAACCACAAGTGGTCGGTAATAGCAAAAAATAAATAAAATAATTATTTAAAAATTCTTTTTAATTTTTTATACATAATATATCAAATTTTTTGTTATTTTTTCCCAAAAAATTAATATAAATAAAATAAATAGACAATGTAAAACCGAATATATTTTTAAAAGATATTAAATATATTTTTTTTAATTATACCGACCAAATGTGGTCAATTTTTTATTTGATAAAAATAAAAATCAATTAATATTAAAAAATCGATCACTTGTGGCCGGTTTCTGTAAAAAGAATTAAGAAAACCTACCACTTGTGGTCGATTTTTGTAAAAAAATATTAAAAATAAATTAATAAATATTAAATATATTAAATAAAATAAATAAATAACATACAACATAATCTTTATTTTTTACTTACGTTTCAATAAAATAAATATAGTGCTCATCGAATAAATATATATCTCGTGTAGTTATTTGCGTAGTAGTCAAAAGCTAATTGAATGTATACAAGTATATTGAATACGTTGATATCATACGAATGAGGTAATAATATACTATTGGAGTTATAATAATGTAAGGTGAATAACTGATAATTCATCAGGATATAAGGAATACGATGTATTATGGGGTAGTATATTCGTGCATGTGATGTATATTGTACATATTCAGAAGTTGATATATATGTGTGTGTGTGTGTGTGTGTGTGTGTGTGTGTGTGTGTCTGTGTACATCTCGTGTAGTGATGTACGTGGTAGTCAAAAGCTAACTGAATCTATCTAAGTATATTGAATAATACGTTGATATCATACGATTGAAGTAATAATATAATGTTGAAGTTATAATAATGTAAGCTAAATTAATCGGTTTCATCAGAGTATATATGAAATACGTTGTATTACGGGGTAATATACTCGTGTATTTGATATATGTAGTACGTATTTAGAACATGATAGTCGATAGTGTGTGTATGTGAGTATATATATATATATATATATATATATATATATATATATATATATATACATATATGTGTGTGTGTATCTCGTGTATTGATATACGTAGTAGTCAAAAGCTAACTGAATGTATCCAAGTATATATTGAAAACATTGATATCATATAATCGATGTATAATAATGGACTATTTTTTGTTATAGTAATGTAAGCTAAATTAACCGATAATTCATCAGAGTATATGTGAAATACGTTGTATTACAGGGTAATATACTCTTGTATGTGATGTATATAGTACGTATTTATAGCCTGATAGTCACTTGAGTATATGTATATATATGTATATCTTGTGTAGTGATGTACGTAGTAGTCAAAAGCAAGTTAACTGAATCTATCCTAGTATTTTGAATAACATGTTGATATCATACGATCGATGTAATAATATATTGTTGAAGATATAATAATGTAAGCTAATTAATCAATAATTCATTAGATTATATATGGAATACGTTGTATTACGAGGTATATAATACGTATTCACAAGCTAATTAACCAAAAATTCATCCTAATATACGAAATACATTGATATTATTATACGATTAAGGAAATATACTACTCGTATTAATGTGATGATGAATTATCTAATTATCCGATTTATATACATCGTGTTAAATTATTTTGTATTTATTATAACTATTATACAATTTATTATATATATATATACAATTTATTATATATATATATATATATATATATATATATATATTAATGAAAACTAGTCGGTTTTTAAATAATTATTTTTTAAAAAATACGAAACCGACCACTTGTGGTCGATTTTCTCAATTGTTTTTACTATCCAACCCAGCCCAACTAAAGCCTGACCCGACTGGCCCATCACCCCTTTCCTAATTACCCCGATACACATCGAACCCACACACGCCGATACACATCGAACCTACATAGCCAACGCCGGCAGCAACCGCTGTTCATCGACGCAGCTCCGACCAATGAAAGCGGCAGCTCCGACTAACGACAGAAGCTTCATTCATCAACAGCAACTCCGACCAATGACAGTAGCTCCGTTCAGCGACACAGCAGCTTCATTCAGTAGCTCCGACGTATTTGAAAAGGTTGATTTGCCTATCGTCACTTTAATAATTAGTTACATTGTTGATTTGCCTAGTTGATTTAGGTACTGATCGATTTGGCACTAAATGACATTTTTTCTTTAGATTTGGATTAGATATTTGCAAAGAGGCATATGATAAGGAAGGAGCAATTTTTGTAAAAGTAATTTTAGAACATTAGCTTACTTGAAGGTAAGTTGATTTCTCTCTATTTTCTTATATTGAGGTCTTTAAATATAGTGTTACGGTGGGATTATTTACTGTAGAAGGCTTTGAAAGCCATAGGTTTTGTGATGATTATATGGTGTGAGAGGGACATGCGACGCCTCTACTTATTTGTTTTATTAAATTATTGAACTATTTGACTTATATTAGAATCGAAAATATGTACTAGTGACTTGAAAATGGTTAAATGTAGTGACTTTAAATTGTGAACTTGTGACTTGAAAATGGCTAAGTGTTCTCACTTGAAAATGTGAAATTGTGCTTTGAAAATGGTTAAGTGTAGTTACTTGAAAATGTGAACATGTGATTTGAAAATGATTACGTGTAGTTACTTGAAAATATGAACTTGTGATTTGAAAATGGTTAAGTAAAGTGACTTGAAAATGTGAACTTGTGATTTGTAAATGGTTAAGTGTAGTCACTTGAAATGTGAACTAGTTACTTGAAAATGATTAAGTGTAGTCACTTGAAATGTGTATTAGTTACTTGAAAATGGTTAAGTGTAGTCACTTGAAATATGAACTAGTTACTTGAAAATGGTAATGACTTGAAAATGTGTATTAGTTACTTGAAAATGGTTAATTGTAGTCACTTGAAATGTGTATTAGTTACTTGAAAATGGTAGTGACTTGAAAATGTGTTTTATTTACTTGAAAATGGTAGTGACTTGAAATGTGTTTTAGTTACTTGAAAATGGTTAAGTGTAGTGACTTGAAATGTGTATTAGTTACTTTAAATTGGTTAAGTTTAGTGACTTGAAATGTGTATTAGTTACTTGAAATTGGTTTAGTGTAGTCACTTGAAATGTGAACTAGTTACTTGAAAATGGTAGTAACTTGAAATGTGTATTAGTTACTTAAAAATGGTTAAGTGTAGTAACTTGAAATGTGTATTTGTTACTTAAAAATGGTTAAGTGTAGTCACTTGAAAATATGTACTTTTTATTTGAAAATGGATAAGTGTAGTAACTTTAATTAAGATTGTGATTGCTTGTGTAGATGGAATTTGATTATACCTGGATATATCAACGAAATAATGACAATAGAGTGGGTATAAGGGAGAAATTTGCAGCAGGTGTCAATTGATTTAATGAACATTCCAAGACACTTGATGATTGGTCAATTTTCGGAATGATTCGTTGTCCTTGTGTAAGATGTGATGGTATATGCATTCTAAAAGAAGATGTTATGAGGAATCATCTTTATAGCAAGGGGTTTTATAAGGACTATTTAAGATTGAATACTAGTCATGGAGAAGTTGGGCAAAATGTCACACCTCAAATCCCATTGGGGAGGACCAGCACCCGAAGTCGTTAAGGCCTGAGAGAACCAACCTTCATTCATACACCTTCCATTCATATGCATGACACTAAATGATCAACAAGATATCAAGGATGGAAGTCATGGAAGGACATTCAAGTAGATATGAAACTTGGCCGTTAGGGCCACCACATCAAAAGGCATACATTCCTTCATTCGTCTGACAACGTCTACAAAGCCTCTAACAGATACATAACCAAAACCTAAAGTCGGGACAAGTCCCCGCTTTATACAACAGTTACACAGTACCAAAACAAATATGTACACACGACTCAGAAAGCCCTGAATCAATCTGGAGCTCACCAACAGTCTGCAAATGACCCGAATCCTACTATGGAAGTCTACTAGCTCTTGTGCCTGCAGCAAGTAAGGTAAGTCCCCCAAGGGACGTCAGTACGAAATAATGTACTGAGTATGTAAGGCCATAAATAACTGCATGAAACATAAGAACTTCAGTGGAATCAAATGCAAGTGAATGAACAATATTTGTAAACCACCGTACTGTAAATGTTGAAACATGTACATTGCCTTCATTACTTTCCCTTTCGTTCATATCAGTTTCAATGTTAGTCATTTATTACCCGGGACCAGCTGATCAGTGGTAAATAACAT
This sequence comes from Capsicum rhomboideum, assembly GCA_031232105.1. Lineage (NCBI taxonomy): Eukaryota > Viridiplantae > Streptophyta > Magnoliopsida > Solanales > Solanaceae > Capsicum > Capsicum rhomboideum. Next base: position 160,719,514 of record CP124714.1, read on the forward strand.
TGGGATCGTCTCTAGCTAGGCTTATGCCCCTTTGAGCTACCACCCATAAATCAATAGAACAGGTTCGTCTCTAGCTAGACTTACGCCCCTTTGAGCTGCCCCTTGTGATCAATAATCATTCGGGATCGTCTCTAGCTAAGCTTTCGCCCCTTTGAGCTACCACCCGGTCAGGTTTGGAATCAAGCTAGGCTTTCGCCTCACTGAGCTACCCCCTGATCCAATAATCTCGGGACCGTCTCTAGCTAGGCTTTAGCCCTTTGAGCTACCACCCGGTCATAAAGAACCATAAAGGAACCATATTTGCATTACTTCTTTCCTTTACTTTTGTGAGATTGACACATTGGTGGTCATAACATTATTGGAGCTTTGGAACAATAATCAAGGAATAAGAGACACGTGAATAACAATTGCTAATAAACCTGAAATGAGATACTTTTTGACATTTTGGAGTGGAAACAAGTGCAGTAACGATGTGAACAATAGGTGCTGCCAAAGGATACGGAAAAGAGTAACCTTACATACCTTATCTTTCCAACAAGTGACTACAACAATTCAGCTCTTCCTTAAAGCGTTATTCTACAATATGAATACATAATGGAGCTAACATTAACAACTAACTACATTACAAGTTCACAAGACGATAAGTAGTTACTTAACGAGACGTAAAACTATCCAACATCCCAAACACATGGTATATCATTACACCTTCTTTACTACTGCCACATAACTTCATTTCACTCTCCTACAATACAATTTACTGCCTCACAACACCAACAATGCCAAAACAGTCCACAAACCAACATAGACGTCACAAACCGACATGATTTCCCACCAAGTGCATACTTCACATTTTTACCTCAATGCAACTCCACATATTTATTCCATCAATTCACATAAATAACTTTCACAAAAATATACCAAAAATAGTCCACACAATTTCTGAATTCACTTTAACGTAACAAGAAAGTATTCTCTTTTCACTACGCCAAATGTTCCATACACAATTATGTATAAACATTTCCACAAGTCATACTCAAGGAGTAACGAATTAGGGACAGAACCACACTTAAACACATTGAAATTTCATCCATCTAATTCAATTCCTTCAAGACCTTAAGTCCCTTTTCAAGTTTAGACCTCATAGAAGGCAAATCCTTTAGCAAAGAAGCAAAAGTGGACTGCTTCACAATAAGTGGACTGCCCAACACTTATTAAACATAACCAACATGATTTACACAACCTATTATGCATATAATATACTAAACTATAAGATTAAAAACTTACCAAGGCTTTCAAAGGGATGATCTTGTCCAAAAATGGTTGATTATGATTTGAGGGAAAATATCTCTTTGGATAATTCTAGAATTGTGCAAGTGTCTTATGGTGATTAAAAATCTATTTTTTTCACCTTATATAGCCCCTTTAAGGTCATCCTTAGCCAAACTTTGGTCAAAGATGACATGTTTATTTGGTCCAATTATGAATGGGTCTTTTTTTCCTTTTTGGGTCATGTCTTCTTGCTTAAATATTGGGCCTCACTTAAGCCCATTAACACTATATTAATAGAGCCCACTACATTTAGTGGATAATTCACCACCCATCTCAAGTTTAAATAATTCCATAAATGTTAAGATAACCAAACAAGTCCGGAAATGTACGGGGTGTTACATCCTTCCCCCCTTAGGAACATTCGTCCTGGAATGTTAGTAACATCATCCAATTTAAACAATTTCAAGTCTAAGTACATTCTTCATATTACCACATACATATAATACTTATATATACTTACTTGTTATTGCTCCAACTCCGCATCTTGGACCTTCTCTTCCATTTGAAATAAATGTGGGTACTTAGATTTTATCATTTCCTCAGCTTCTCATGTGATTTCTTCGACTTGCTGATTTCTCCAAAGCACTTTTACGGAAGCTACTTCGTTATTCCTTAATCTCTTCACTTGTCGATCCAGAATAGCAATGGGTACTTTTTCATATTTAAGATCTTCCGTAACCTGTCCATCTTCAATTAGGGTAATATGAGATGGATCTCCTACGCATTTTCGAAGCATCGAAACATAAAACACTGGATGAACTGTAGAGAGTTCTTGGGGTAGTGCTAATTCATACGCAACTTGACCAACTCTTCGGGTAATCTTATATGGCCCTATATAACGTGGACTCAGCTTTCCCTTCTGTCCAAATCTCATTACCCCTTTCATTGGCGACACCTTCAAGAATACCCAATCACCTATGCCAAATTTTAGCCCCCTTCTTCTAACTTCGGCATATGATTTGTGTCGACTTTGTACCATTTGTAACCGTTGTTGTATCACCTTAACTTTCTCCATAGCTCATCTACATCAGGCACACACAATCTACTTTGGCACTGAAGTACTCCCTCTTGCGTAAGGTCAAATGCCTTTGCCAAACTTTGTTGTACATTCCCTTTCAGCTGCAACAAAATAGGATCCACATACTGTTTTTCCTTCACTTCGGCTACAAATGAAGATTCTGCTGCATTCTGCACCATAATTCCTTCATTCAAAGTTTCAAGTAGACAAACCCCCAAGCTAGCTAATTGATGTAGATCCTTGACTATACCTCGCTTTTTCGTGAGCTGGCCACTAGTGCCTCCTATTGTCTTGCGGCTTAATGAATCGGCTACCATATTTGCTTTCTTCGGATGATATAAAATATCAATATCATAATCTTTTAATAGTTCCAGCCACCTCCGCTGTCTCAAATTTAGGTCCTTCTCCTTGAAAATATAATGCAAACTCTTATGATCAGTATATATGTCAACATGAACCCCATACAAGTAGTGACGCCATATCTTTAAAGCAAAGACCACGGCCGCTAGCTCAAGATCATGGGTCGGATAATTTCTCTCATGTGGCCGCAACTGTCTTGAGGCATAGGCTATTACATTACCGCGTTGCATCAATACACATCCTAAGCCGACTTCTGAAGTATCACCATATACCGCATACCCTTCTGTGCCTTCTCGAAGTACCAATACGAGCGTAGAAGTCAATTTAGCCTTCAGATCTTAGAAACTCCTTTCACACGCATCATTCCACAGAAACTTAGCTGCCTTATGTGTTAGCTTTGTTAAAGGTGCAGCAATGGAAGAAAATCCTTCAACAAATCTTCTATAATAACCTGCCAATCCAAGGAAACTATGAATCTCTGTAGGTGTCGTAGGTCTTGGCTAATTCTTCACAGCTTCTATCTTTTGTGTATCAACCCTTATTCCTTCATCCGATACGATAAGAACCAAGAATGCTACAGATTTAAATCAAAATTCACATTTAGAGAGCTTTGCATATATCTTACGATCACGAAGAATCTGTAACACCTGTCGTAAGTGATTTGCATGGTCCTCTTGTGATCTTGAATAAACCAAAATATCATCGAGAAACACGGTCACAAACACGTCTAAAAATGGCTTGAACACTCTATTCATCAAATCCATAAAAACTGCTAGTGCATTTGTTAGCCCAAATGACATAACTAAAAACTCATAGTGACCTTACCATGTTCAGAAAGATGTTTTGGGTATATCTTCTTCTCTAACCCTTACTTGATGATAACCCGATCTCAAGTCAATCTTTGAGAAGCATTTGGCACCCTGTAATTGGTCTAACAAATCATCAATTCTAGGGAGGGGATATTTATCCTTGACTATTACTTGATTCAGTTGTCGATAATCAATGCACATTCTCAACGTGCCATCTTTCTTCTGTACAAATAATGCTGGTGCACCCCAAGGGGACATACTAGGCATTATGAATTCCTTTTCCAGCAAGTCTTTTAATTGCTCCTTTAATTCACGTAACTCTGCTGGGGCCATTCTATACGGAGGAATAGATATAGGCTGAGTGCCTGGAATCACATCAATACCAAACTCTACTTCCCATTCTGGAGGCAAACCTGAAAGATCTTCAGGAAACACATCAAGGAATTCATTTACCACTGGAATCGCTTGAAGAGTCGGTGGCTTCAAATCGGTATCTTACACTATTACTAGATGGCATATGTACCCCTTGGATATCATTTTCCTTGCCTTAAGATAGGAAATAAATTTACCTCTTAGTGCCCCAACATTACCCCTCCATTCCAGGATGGTCTTTTGTGGGAAATGAAAATGTACCTTCTTAGGTCGGCAATCTACCGTTGCCTAACAAGAAGCTAACCAATCCATACCCATTATAGCATCAAAATTTATCGTTTCTAGTTTAATAAGATCAGCCAACGTATCATGGTTACAAACATTTACTATACACTTACAATAGACTCTCTTAACTATAATAGACTCACCAATGGGTGTAGATACTTCAAATGGCTTAACTAAAAATTCTGGTGTTCTTTTGAATTTTCCAGCAACCAACGGAGTAACATATGATAGTGTAGAACCCGGATCAATCAATGCATACACATTATGTGAAAAGACGGAGCAGGTACCTGTAACCACATCAGGAGAAGCCTCCAAATTCTGACGATCTGCTAAAGCATAGGTATAATTTTGTACTCCGCTAGAACTAGCTGCTCCTCTCACACCTTCACCACGACCAGTAGGCTGTACTTTCAATGATGATGATGCAACGGCTGACCCGGTAGGTCGCGCCATACTACCCATGCCCCTTTGTGGGCATTCTCTCATCCTGTGTCCCGTCATACCACACCAAAAGCAAACATCTATCCCAAACCGACATGTAATCTTCCTCATTGCCTGTATGGTTGACGAGGAGGTCTTGATTGACTCATACTTTCTTGTTCTTGATACCCCGCTGTCTGTACACCCTGAATCTCACTTCTTTGCTCGAATTGGTTGCCCCTAAACCCTTGGAATCGGGGTGGAGCACTTGCTGCAGAATAAGAGAATGATGGTCTAGGCAGTCTATTAAAAATCCGAGGCCTAAATTCTTCTTGGGACGCCATAAACTGTCCCATCGGTCTAGCCTTTTTTGACGGCCTTCTTTCAAATTCTGTGCCCTTTTCCTGTGCCTTTGATCCGCCATCTTTTGTGAAAAAGCTGGACTAACTTGTCCTTGATTTTGTGCAGCGACTATCTGAGTCAGCATATGCACCGCATTTCATAAATCCTGTTCAATAGCATTCATAGGTGGTTCTGGAGCTGGAAAAGTAGAAGAAGCCCGCGATGCAAACTCATTTTTAGCTTCACCTTGATTAACTTGTTCAGGTGGTGATCTACTAGTTCCTTCCCCGACAATCCGGTCTAGCTTCTTACTTTCACCCTTGTTTATCCTTGTAAACGGCATCTTACCATAACAAACAATTTCAATGGTCAGATATGATTCCACCTACAACTTTGGCTCTATTGCGCGATCTAAGAAATGAAGAACAGAAATAACTCCTAAATGCCCCATAGCCTCCTGCTTATAAATGTGGTGCACAATACATCTATAAGCAAAACTCTACATCGAACACGGCTTTGTAGACACCCTAGGACGACCTGCTCTGATACCACTTTTGTCACACCTCAAATCCCATTAGGGCAAACCGGCACCCGAAGCCGTTAAGGCCCAAGAGAACCAACCTTCATTCATACACCTTCCATTCATATGCATGACACTAAATGATCAACAAGATATCAAGGATGGAAGTCATGGAAGGACATTCAAGTAGATATAAAACTTGGCCATTAGGGCCACCACATCAAAAGGCATACATTCCTTCATTCGTCTGACAACGTCTACAAAGCCTCTAACAGATACATAACCAAAACCTAAAGTCGGGACAAGTCCCCGCTTTATACAACAGTTACACAGTACCAAAACCAATATGTAAACATGAGTCAGAAAGCCCCGAATCAATCTGGAGCTCACCAATAGTCTGCAGATGACCCGAATCCTACTGTGGAAGTCTACAAGCTCCTGTGCCTATAGCAAGTAAGGTAAGTCCCCAAAGGGATGTCAGTACGAAATAATGTACTGAGTATGTAAGGCCATAAATAACTGCATGAAACATAAGAACTTCAGTGGAATCAAATGCAAGTGAATGAAAAATATTGGTAAACCACTGTACTTTAAATGTTGAAACATGTACATTGCCTTCATTACTTTCCTTTTTCGTTCATATCAGTTTCAACGTTAATCATTCATTACCTGGGACCAGCTGATCAGTGGTAAATAACATTGGGATCATCTCTAGCTAGGCTTATGCCCCTTTGAGCTAACACCCAAAAATCAATAAAATAGGTTCATCTCTAGCTAGGCTTACGCCCCTTTGAGCTGCCCCCTGTGATCAATAATCATTCGGGATCGTCTCTAGCTAGGCTTTCGCCCCTTTGAGCTACCACCCGGTCAGATTTGGCATCAAGCTAGGCTTTTGCCTCATTGAGCTAGCCCCTAATCCAATAATCTCGGGACCGTCTCTAGCTAGGCTTTTGCCCCTTTGAGCTACCACCCGGTCATAAAGAACCATAAAGGAACCATATATGCATTACTTCCTTCCTTTACTTTTGTGAGATTGATACATTGGTGGTCATAACATTATTGGAGCTTTGGAACAATAATCAAGGAATAAGAGACACATGAATAACAATTGCTAATAAACCTGAAATGAGATACTTTAAGACATTTCGGAGTGAAAACAAGTGCAGTAATGATGTGAACAATAGGTGCGGCCAAAGGATACGAAAAAGAGTAACCTTACATACCTTATCTTTCCAACAAGTGACTACAACAATTCAGCTCTTCCTTAAATCATTATTCTACAATATGAATACATAATGGAGCTAACATTAACAACTAGCTACATTACAAGTTCACAACACGATAAGTAGTTACTTAACGAGACGTAAAACTATCCAACATCCCAAACACATGGTGTATCATTCCACCTTCTTTACTATTGCCACATAACTTCATTTCACTCTCCTACAATACAATTTACTGCCTCATAACACCAACAATGCCAAAACAGTCCACAAACCAACATAGACGTCACAAACCGACAAGTTTTTCCACCAAGTGCATACTTCACATTTTTACCTCAATGCAACTCCACATATTTATTCCATCAAGTCACATAAATAAATTTCACAACAATATACCAAAAACAGTCCACACAATTTCCGAATTCACTTTAACATAACAAGAAAGCATTCTCTTTTCACTACGCCAAACGTTCCATACACAATTACGTATAAACATTTCCACAAGTCATACTCAAGGAGTAACGAATTTGGGACAGCACCACACTTAAAAATATTGAAATTTCATCCATCTAATTCAATTCCTTCAAGACCTTAAGTCCCTTTTCAAATTTAGACCTCATAGAAGGCAAATCCTTTAGCAAAGAAGCAAAAGTGGACTGCTTCACAATAAGTGGACTGCTCAACACTTATTAAACATAACCAACATGATTTACACAACCTCTTATGCATATAATATATTAAACTATAAGAGAAAACACTTACCAAGGCTTGCAAAGGGATGATCTTGTCCAAAAATGGCTCTTTGGATAATTCTAGAATTGCGCAAGTGTCTTATGGTAATTAAAAATATGATTTTTTTCACTTTATATAGCCCCTTTAAAGTCATCCTTAGCCACACTTTGGTCAAAGATGACATGTTTATTTGGTCCAATTATGAATGGGTCTTTTTTTCCTTTTTGGGTCATGTCTTCTTGCTTAAATATTGGGCCTCATTTAAGCCCCTTAACACTATATTAATAGAGCCCATTACATTTAGTGGATAATTCACCACCCATATCAAGTTTAAATAATTCCATAAATGTTAAGATAACCAAACAAGTCCGAAAATGTACGAGGTGTTACACAAAAAAACTTTGATGTTGGTGAAAGTAGTAGGTCAGCGAGGCATAATAACTATCAACATATTAGGATTTCAGAAATGGTGCATGATACTTTTGGGATGCAAGGGGGGGTTAAAATCATCGAAAATGTAGAAGATGTTCCCAATGTATAAGCACATCGTTTTTATGAAGAATTGCATATTGCTAGTCATCCTTTGTTTGACGGGAGTTCGCACTCTCAATTGTCTGTTGCTGTTAGATTATTATCAAATCTGATTGGGATGTTGTTGAAGGAGGATTGGACTCTATGATAGACCTTATTAAAGAGTTAGTTGACCCCACTTTAGTGGTTCCTGATTCTTTTTATAAGGCAAAAAGACTGGTGTCTAAGTTAGGTCTCTCATCGATTAGAATTGATTTTTGTGAAAATGGACTATTAATGATTTCCCTGCTTATGGAATGTTGTCTGGGTCGATGACAGCTGGTAAGTTAGCTTGTCCATATTGTATGGAAAATACAAAATCGTTCACATTGAGACATGGCCGAAAATATTCATGGTTTGATTATCACCGTTGTTTCTTGCCACCTGATCATGAGTTTAGGAGACTCAAGCATGTATTTAGAAAGAATAGAACTGATCCTGACGGTCCACCATCAACATTAAGTGGTCATGACATTTGGGAGAGAGTTCAAGATTTTCCAAAGGTTAGCGAGGAACAACTGTATAGGTTTGATGGGTATGGCGTTCCACATAATTGGACAAAGCAGAGCATGTTCTGGGAGTTAGAATATTGGCAAGATAACAAACTTAGACATAATATTGATGTCATGCATACTGAAAAGAACTATTTCGATAATTTGTTCAACACAATTATGGATGTGACTGGCAAGACAAAAGATAATCCAAAGTTTAAAGATGTCGGATGGATATGCCTCGAATTTGGAAAAGCGGGTTGACATGGAACATGGAATCTTACATGGAATGAAAAGTCATGATTGTCACATTTTTATGGAAAAGTTACTTTCGATTGCTTTTATTGATTTGCCTGAAAACATATGGAAACCGATAGCAGAGATCAGTTTGTTCTTCAAGACTTATGTTCCATCACATTAAAAGAAGAAAATCTTATTCGAATGAAAGGTATTATTGTTGTTATCACCAACAAGTTGGAGAAAATTTTTCCACTTGGGTTCTTCGATGTGATGGAACATCTTCCCATCCACCTTGTCCACGAAGCCCGACTAGGTGGTCCAGTTCAAACTAGGTAGATGTATCCAGGCAAACGGTAAGCAAGTGCAAAACATTTAATTTATTTCTTAATTGTTCAAGTATATATCTATTTTTATATATTAGATGCCTGCATAATTTAGGGGCAGATATGTGGCAAGATTTTCTTCGCTATTGGAATAGCGAAGAATTTAAGAAGTTGAGTGAAAAAGGAAAGAAAGCCAGAGCGTCTACGAAGGGTGGCTCTCTACACACTGCGGGAGCTGTCAGTCAGACTGTTGTGGAGGATAAAATGGTACGTAACTTTTATCAATTTAAATGTTTATTTCTATTTCAAATATTTTTACTTTTTGAAGATTAATAATTTTATCGTATGCAGGAAAAAAAGTTGGGTAGAAAGGTATCTCAGGGTGAGTTATTTGAGCGTGCTCACATAAAAAAAGAAAAAGAACCCTAGAGATGAAGATAGATGGGTTGATCCACGTGCTAAAGAAACCCATGTAAGAACTATATTCATACTTATAATTTTTTATTACTAAATTTGATAATATTTAAGTTTGAATAGTTTAGCATCTTTTTATTACTAAAGCACTACTAAAAAAAACAGGAAAACCGACCACTAAAAACCAACCACTTGTGGTCGGTCAAGTTTTTTCGACCAAAAAACCGACCACATTAATAGTGGAAGCTTTTTAAAAACCGACCACATGTGGTCGGTTTTTAATAAAAAAATTATTTATTTATATATCGATATTAATTATATTAGTTTATTTATATTATAAAAAAATTTAAAAAATATTCCGACCACAATTTGTAGTCGATTTTACATTTATATAACTTTTTTTAAAAAGAATTTTAATTTTTTTAAAAGAATTTTTAATTTTGTGGTCTGTGTTTTAGTTCGGTTTTTAAAAGAATATTTAAAAAAATTTAAAAAAAAAACGACCACTTGTGGTCGGTATTTATTAAAAAAAAAATAATTTTTTTACAAATCTGAAAATTTGGGAGAAAACCGACCACTTGTGGTCGGTTTTTCTGGAACTTTGGAAAAAAACTGACCACAGTGGTTGATTTTTCTGGAAATTTTGTAAAACAAATTACAACAAATATGTTGCATTTCCAATATAAAACCTGCTAATATAAAACAGCCCACCAATTCAGAAACATTCAAACATCTCAATCCAAGCCACCAATTTAGAAAAATATTAAAACATCTTAAACGTAACATTCAACTATCAGAATCAAAACATCAAAGTTTACAAATAAAAAATAAACTAAAAGTCATCCTCAACCATATCATCATCATCATCATCAAAATCCTCCTCCTCCTCCGTAGTGTAATCATCAAGTGAGCTTAGGCCTCTCGCAGCCCGAGGTGCATCACCGGGACATGGAGGAAGTATCTGTGGAGCATGATGAAAACTATTAATTTGATCCTGCAACATTTTCAAGTGACTAAAACACATTTCAATAACCTACACTTAACCATTTTCAAGTAACAAAACACATTTCAATAACCTACACTTAACCATTTTCAAGTGGCTACACTTAACCATTTTCAAGTAACAAAACACATTTCAAGTCACTACACTTAACCATTTTCAAGTTACAAAACACATTTCAAGTGACTACACTTAACCATTTTCAAGTGACAAAAACACATTTCAAGTGGCTACACTTAACCATTTTCAAGTGACTAAAACACATTTCAATAACCTACACTTAACCATTTTCAAGTAACTAAAACACATTTCAAGTGGCTACACTTAACCATTTTCAAGTGACAAAAACACATTTCAATAAGCTACACTTAACCATTTTCAAATAACAAAACACATTTCAAGTGACTACACTTAACCATTTTCAAGTTACAAAACACATTTCAAGTGGCTACACTTAACCATTTTCAAGTGACAAAAACACATTTCAATAACCTACACTTAACCATTTTCAAGTGACTACAACACATTTCGCTTGACTACACTTAACCATTTTCAAGTGACAAAAACACATTTTAATAACCTCCACTTAACCATTTTCAAGTAACAAAACACATTTCAAATGACTACACTTAACCATTTTCAAGTGACAAAAACACATTTCAATAACCTACACTTAACCATTTTCAAGTAACAAAACACATTTCAAGTCACTACACTTGACCAATTTCAAGTAACAAAACAAATTTCAAGTCACTACACTTAACCATTTTCAAGTGACTAAAACACATTTCAATAACCTACACTTAACCATTTTCAAGTAACTAAAACACATTTCAAGTGGCTACACTTAACCATTTTCAAGTGACTAAAACACATTTCACTTGACTACACTTAACCATTTTCAAGTGACAAAAACACATTTCAATAACCTACACTTGACCATTTTCAAGTAACAAAACACATTTCAAGTCACTACACTTAACCATTTTCAAGTGACAAAAACACATTTCAATAACCTACACTTAACCATTTTCAAGTAACAAAACACATTTCAAGTCACTACACTTAACCATTTTCAAGTGACAAAAACACATTTCAATAACCTACACTTAACCATTTTCAAGTAACAAAACACATTTCAAGTCACTACACTTAACCATTTTCAAGTGACTAAAACATATTTCACTTGACTACACTTAACCATTTTCAAGTAACTAAAACAAAACCTATGGCTTTCAAAGCCTTTTACAGCAAATAATCCCACCATAACACTACATTTAAAGACTTCAATATAAGAAAATAGAGAGAAATCAACTTACCTTCAATTAAACTAATGTTCCAAAATTGCTTTCACAAATATTGTTCCTTCCTTATGATATGCCTCTTTGCAAATATCTAATCCAAATCTAAAGAAAAAATGTCATCAATTTTCAAATCAGTACCTAAATCAACAATGTAACTACTTATTAAAGCGATGATACGCAAATCAATGAAGTTGTGATGAACCTTTACAAATACCTAATAAGTCGGGGATGTTGTTGTTGCTCGGAGACGAACATCTGAGGGTCAGTTGGTCGGAGACGACTGCAGCTGCTGCTGTCGCTGGTCGGAGACGAACAGAGATGGAGATACTGGGTCACTGGAGTTTCTGCTGCGTCGCCGGAGCTGCTGCTGGTGCGTCGCTGAAGGAGATGTTGCTGCTACTGCGTCGCCGGAGCTGGAGGAGATGCTGCGTCGGCGAAGCTGGAGGAACTGTTGCTGCTGCGTGCAGGAGCTGCTGTTGTCGCTGGGTTGCTGCTGCTTTGGATGTTGCTGTTGGAGTGGGTAGGGTAATTAGGAAATGGGGTAATAAGGCTGATGGGTTGGTCGGGTCAGGGGTAGTTGGGCTGGGTCGGGTGAAAAAAATTGAGAAAACCGACCACTTATTGTCAGTTTTTTTATTTTAAAAAATAATTATTCAAAAATCGACCACAAGTATTATATTTATAATAGATATAAAATAATTTAATACGATGTATATAAATCAGATAATTAGTTGATTCATCGTCGAATTAACACAAGTAGTATTATATATCTCGTAATACAGCGTACTTCACATATAGTCTGATGAATTATCGATTAATTAGCTTACATTATTATAACTAGAACAGTATATTATTACGTCGATCGTAAGATATGAACGTGTTATTCAAAATACTTGGATAGATCAGTTACCTTTCTTTTGACTACTATGTACATCACAAGACGAGATATACGTATATATACATATACTTGACTGGCTATCAGCTTCTAAATACATATTATATACACCACATACACGAGTATACTAACCTGTAATACAACGTATTTCACATATACTTTGATGAATTATCGCTTAATTAGCTTACATTATTATAACTAGAACAGTATATTATTACGTCAATAGTATGATATAAACGTGTTATTCAAAATACTTGGATAGATTTAGTTATCTTTCTTTTGACTACTACGTACAATATTACACGAGATATACGTATATATACATATACTTGAGTGGCTATCAGCTTCTAAATACATAATTTATATATCACATACACCAGTATATTTTGGTATAATACAACGTATTTCACATATACTCTGATGAATTATCGAATACTTAGCTTACATTATTATAACTTCAAAAGTATATTATTACGTAGATCGTATAATATCAACGTGTTATTCTCAAAATACTTGGCTAGGATCAGTTAGCTTGCTTTTGACTACTACGTACATCACAAAACGAGATATACGTATAGATATACATATACTTGAGTGTCTATCAGCTTCTAAATACATATTTTATATATCACATACACGAGTATATTTTGGTATAATACCACGTATTTGACATATACTCTGATGAATTATTGAATAATTAGCTTACATTATTGTAACTTCAACAGTATATTATTACGTCGATCGTATAATATCAACGTGTTATTCAAAATACTTGGATAGGATCAATTAGCTTGCTTTTGACTACTACGTACATCACAAAACGAGATATACATATACATCACATGCACGAGTATATTACTTCATAATACAGCATATCCTTTATACTCTAATGAATTATCGATTATTTACCTTACATTATTATAACTCCAACAGTATATTATTACCTCGATCATATAATATCAACGTATTCAATATACTTGTATACATTCAATTAGCTTTTGACTATTACGTAAATAACTACGCGAGATATACGCGTATAAATATATATATACTCGATGGACAATATATTTATTTTATTGAAACGTAAGTAAAAAAAATAAAGATTATGTTTTATGTTACTATTTATTTATTTATTTATTTTATTTTATGTTTCATAATTTATTTTTAATATTTTTTTACAAAAAATCAATCACAATTTGTTGGTTTTTTAATATTTCTTAATTTATTTTTAATATTTTTTTAAAAAAATCCTTGTGGTTGGTTTTTAATATTTTTAAACAAAAATCGACCACAACTGGTCTATTTTTAATATTAATTGATTTTTTTATTGAATAAATATTAATATTTAAAAAATATATTCACTTTTATGTTTTTTATTTATATTGTTTTTTGGGAAACAAAAAAGGACCACAAGTGGTCGTTTTTTTTATAATTTTTTTAAAAACAAATACCACCCACAAGTGGTTGATTTTTTCAAATTAATTAATTTTTATTTTTATTAAAAAAAATTGACCACTTCTGGTCGGTTTTGTAAAATTAATTTGTTTTTATTTTTATAAAAAAAATCGACTACAAGTGGTCGGGTTTTTACAATTAATTGATTTTTATTTTTATTAAAAAAGAAACTGACTACAAGTGGTCGGTTATTGAAAATTAATTGATTTTTATTTTTATTAAAAATATAAACCAACCACATTTAGTCGGTATAATAAAAAAATATTTAATATCTTTTAAAAATATATTCGGTTTTACATTTATTATTTATTTTATTTCTATTAATTTTTTCGGAAACAAAAACCTACCACGGGGGGTCGATTTTTGAAAACTTTTTAAATAAATTTTGCATTAAAAATTAAAAAGAATTTTAAATAATTATTTTATTTATTTTTAATCAAAAACCGACCACATTTTGGGAATTATATTTTTGCAAGTTAATTTAATTAGTTTTCGGCAATTTTAAAATACAAATTTTTGAAAACTTTTTAAATATATTTTGTATTAAAAATTAAAAAGAAATTTAAATAATTATTTTATTTATTTTCAATCAAAAACTGACCACATGTGGTCGGTTTTTGGGAATTATATTTTTGCAAGTTAATTTAATTAGTTTTCGGCAATTTTAAAGTCGGTTTTAGATTAAAAAAAATAAAAATAAAAGTTTATGAAAAACCGACCACTTGTGGTCGGTTTTTATGCGACCACAACCCGTGGTCGGTTTTTCTGTTTTTTTTAGTAGTGAAGGATGACACACCTCTGATGCCACTTTATATCGTCAAGTACTTGGTAAGCTTCAATATTTGTCATTCACCAGACCAGATATAAGCTTTGCAGTTAACAAATTATCTCAATTCATGAATGCTCCTACACAAACACACTAGTCGTTTGTTAAGAGACTCTTGTGATACCTCCAGCATACCAAAAATCATGGCTTATAGATAACGAGCAAGACACAACCCAGATGTCGATTGGACTGGTGACATTAATGACAGGACCTCCACTTCTGGATATATCTTGTACCTTGGTGCAAATCGTATTAGTTGGTCATCCAAGAAGCAACGCATGGTTGCACGCTCCTCCATTGAAGCAGAGTATCGTGCAGTAGCTTTTGCACTTGCTGAGGTCAATTGGGTTCAAAAACATCTTGTAGAACTACATGTGCAGCTGCCTGATCCACCTATAATCTATTGTGATAATGTTGGTGCTACCTATCTTTGTCAAAATCCGGTACTACACAGTAGGATGAAACACATTAAAGTTGATTTTCACTTTGTTAGAGATCAAGTGCAGCAAAAACAGGTGCTTGTTCAGCATTTACATGATGTTGATCAGCTCTCGGACACGCTTACAAAGCCTTTGCCTCGTCTTCTTTTTCATCAACATCTATCCAAGTTAAAGGTTATTGATCCCACCTTCAACTTGCTGGGGCGTATTGGGGCATGACTAATTGTGTAGTATATTGTGCAGATTTTCTTTCCTTTATTTGTGCATAATTAAATATATATTAGTTGTCATTTACAGCTGTATATTAGGTCATTATTTTACAGCTCTATACTCCTATAATTTAGGAGTTAATCTATCCACAAACTTTACCTCCAAGTCCAAAGACAAAGCCGTACAATAAAGAGCTAATTAACTTGAAACAGACCTTGTGGCTGCAATTTCTAACACCAAACAACCACAAAATAGCATCCTAATTACATCTATTATGGAGGATCTCAGTAGCTCAGTACCTGAACTTTCACCTTTTTGGTGAGGGTTCGATTCTCCACTTTGTAATCTCCTTCCCCATTTTTCCTTCCCCTACCCCCTATGTAATAGAAAGAATTACATCAATTACTACTATAGGAAGGCATCCTAAGATATAAAATGGTTGATGATCAGTTAAGAAATTGAATGTTACAAAACCTATCAACGCTCAGCAGCATCGAATCTACATTTCAAAAATTAAATAAAGTCAAATTGATAACAAATACAACAAATAGTCGGACAGATCAAATAAACAAAAGCATTCGAACCAAAGACCATAGAGAGGCATGCACATCCTTATCAATGAAAAGGAAAAGCAAACGGAGAATAACACCTCCATTATATCATTCATTTTAACCAAAATGACAACCAACTTTACTAGGAAAAGAAACAGGGAATAACCAAAAAAAAAAAAATCAACTTTATTAAATCCTGGAAAAAAATTGAAAAAAAAAACAAATAAATGCATTACTTCTATATGAAAATAAGTAAAAAATTCACTTGTTTTCCGAGAAAATAATTTCAAGAAAAATATATATTTTCCTCCATACCGAACACAGCTAAAAGAGGAAAAAATTATGAGATTTCGGTCAAAATTCTGGAGTTTGAAATGAACAATGCAGCATTGCACAATATAACAGATTAAGTTAACATGCAATACTATAAGAAAAAAAGATTCATATATACAAGAATCAAATTATAATGAAATATAAATAAATAAGTCTATCAATTCCAAATTAATTAGCATATGCAATATAGTACCTGTTTCTACTCATTCATTTATTTTCAGGCTCATTTCGTTCAAATACCAAATATCACTACTAAAAAAAACAGGAAAACCGACCACAAAAAACCGACCACACCTTGTGGTCGCAAAAAACCGACCACATGTGGTCGGTTTTTCATTAAATTTTTATTTATTTATTTTAAATCAAAAACCGACCACAAGTGGTCGGTTTTTGTATTTTATAATAACGAAAAAAATATAATTTCATAAAACCGACCACATGTGGTCGGTAATAACAAAAAATAAATAAAATAATTATTTTAAAATTCATCTTAATTTTTTACACAAAATATATATATATTTTTTTTTTTAGTTTAGAAAAACCGACCACTTGTGGTCGGTTTTGGATTAAAAAAATAAAAAAATATTTATCAAAAACCGACCACATGTGGTCGGTTTTTGAATAAAAAAAGATTTTATGAAAACCGACCACTTGTGGTCGGTTTTGGTTTCCGAAAAATTTAAAATAAATAAAAAACGTTAAATTGAATATATATTGAATATATAGTAAATATTTTTTAAATTATATCGACCACTTGTGGTCGGTTTTTATTTAATAAAAATCAATTAATATTACAAAACCGACCACAAGTGGTCGGTTTTGTTAAACAATATTAACAATAAATCAAGAAATATCAAATATATTAAATAAAATACCTAAATAACATAAAACATAATCCTTTTTTTTTACTTACGTTTTAATAAAATAAATATATTGTCCATCGGGTATATAACGTAGTAGTCAAAAGCTAATTGAATGTATACAAGTATATTGAATACGTTGATATCATACGTGAAATGAATTAAGAAAAACCTATCACTTGTGGTTGATTTTTATAAAAAATATTAAAAATAAATTAAGAAATATTAAATATATTAAATAACATTAATAAATAACATAAAAAACAATCAAATAAAAATATTTTTTCCATCGAGTGTGTGTATATATATATATATATATATATAAGCGTCTTTTGCGTGTAGTTATTTACGTAGTAGTCAAAAGTTAATTGAATGTATACAATTATATTGAATATGTTGATGATATCACACGATTGAGGTAATTATAATATATTGTTGGAGTTATAATAATGTAAGGTAAATAATCGATAATTAATTAGAGTATAAGGAATACGTTGTATTACGGGGTAATATACTCGTGTATGTGATGTATATATATAGTATGTATTTAGAACCTAATAGTCGATAGAGTGTGTGTGTATATATATATATATCTCATGTATTGATATACGTAGTAGTCAAAAGCAATTTAAGTGAATCTATCCAAGTATTTTGAA
Organism: Capsicum rhomboideum; assembly: GCA_031232105.1. NCBI lineage: Eukaryota > Viridiplantae > Streptophyta > Magnoliopsida > Solanales > Solanaceae > Capsicum > Capsicum rhomboideum. Next base: position 160,737,492 of record CP124714.1, read on the forward strand.
TAACACGTTGATATCACAAGATCAGTGTAATAATAATATATATATATATATATATACTGTTGAAGTTATAATAACGTAAGCTAAATTAATCGATAATTCATCATAGTATATATGGAATTCGTTGTATTACGGGGTAATATACTCATGTATGTAATGTATACAGTACGTACTTTGAACCTGAAAGTCGATAGAGTGTACATGTGTATTTATACATATATCTCGTGTAGTAATGTACGTAATAGTCAAAAGCAAGTTAACTGAATCTATCCAAGTAGTTTGAATAATACGTTGATATCATACGATCCACGTACTAACATATATACTATTGAAGTTATAAAAATGTCAGCTAATTAATCGATAATTCATCAGAGTATATATACTCGTTTATGTAATGTATACAGTACGTATGTTGAACCTCATCTAGTCATTCGATATGTATATATATACGTATATCTCGTGTAGTGATATATATATATACGTAGTAGTCAAAAGCAAGCTAACCGAATCTATCTAAGTATTTTGAATAACACGTTGATAGCATACGATCGACGTAATAATATACTTTTGAAGCTGTAATAAAGTAAGTTAATTAATCGATAATTCATCAGATTATATATAAAATACGCTGTATTACAAGGTATATAATTCATATTCAAAAGCTAACTAACCAAAAATTCATCCTAATATACGAAATACATTGATATTATTATACAATTGAGGAAATATACTACTTGTGTGTGACGATGAATTAATTAATTAGCAGATTTATATACATCGTATTATTTTTTTGTATTTGTTATGAATATAATACGATTTATTCGGAAAATATTTATCTGATTTTATTAAACCAAGAAGCTTAGGGTTAAATCGATTATTAATTTGTTTCAAATGTTGATTTAATTTGGTCGATCTATTAAATTTGGGTAGTAATCAAAATCAAATTGGTCGTAATAAAAATTAAATTGGACAATTGTTTTTTTAAGTAGGTCTATAATTTAAATGACGATGGCTAAATAATCTAATTGGTCATTCTTTATTTTAATACTCTTCCTTTTTATTTTAATAACCTACTCTACCCTTACCCATCCCTTTAAATTAATAGAAGCCCAATCCTTTAATAAGCCCAAATCAAACCAACCCGGTCCAGCCCACACCCTTATATCCACTTTTCTTCTTCACCCCCAACACACCACACCAGATTTTTTCCTCCAAAAACCCAAAAATGGATCCCAAAACCCGATAGGTCCATTTTTGTGCCAAAATCCGTAAATCCGATAACCCCAATTCCACTTGGTCGTGTATTTCGTACAAATACACGTATGGGAGGTGCGAAATTCGTGTAGAAAAACCATTTTCCTCACAAATCCGAAAATACCAAAATTCCCAAATTTCAATTTCAATTTTTTTTCGTACAAGAGTAGTGCGATTCTAGCTCATTCAATGATTTCGTGGTGGCAAGGATTTCGACGAAGCTCATAGTTCCATTTTGCGGCTCTAAGAAAGGTAAACAACCCCTCTTTTATTTTTAGCTACCTTTAAGATTTCGTTTCGTAGTGTAGATTTTCTATCTTCGTGTAGGTATAGTTATTTTGTAGTTGTCGGAATGTCACATTAGGTGAGAATGCTGGGATTATCTGCTGTAGAAGGCTATGAAGGCCGTAGGATTTTGTGTTGAAACATGTATTAGGGACTTCATGAAAAAGTTTGTATCTTTATTGTAAAGTTGTTGTGATAATGAGAAAGTTCGTACTTTTTCTCTAAAATTGTTGTAATCATGAGTAAGTTGAAATGTGTATTAATGACTTGAAAATGTGTATTAGTTGCTTGGAAAAGGTTAAGTGTACTAAGTTGAAATTTGTTTTAGTTAGTTAAAAATGGTTAAGTGTATTAAGTTGAAATGTGTATTAGTGACTTGAAAATGTGTATTAGTTGCATGGAAACGGTTAAGTGTACTAACTTGAAATTTGTTTTAGTTAGTTAAAAATGGTTAAGTGTAGTAAGTTGAAATGTGTATTAATGACTTGAAAATGTGTATTAGTTGCTTGGAAAAGGTTAAGTGTACTAAGTTGAAATTTGTTTTAGTTAGTTAAAAAAGGTTAAGTGTAGTAAGTTGAAATGTGTATTAGTGACTTGAAAATGTGTCTTAGTTGCTTGGAAAAGGTTAAGTGTGGTAACTTGAAATTTGTTTTAGTTAGTTAAAAATGGTTAAGTGTAGTAAGTTGAAATGTGTATTAATGACTTGAAAATGTGTATTAGTTGCATGGAAAAGGTTAAGTGTGGTAACTTGAAATTTGTTTTAGTGAGTAGATAATGGTTAAGTGTAGTAAGTTGAAATGTGTATTAATGACTTGAAAATGTGTATTAGTTGCATGGAAACGGTTAAGTGTACTAACTTGAAATTTGTTTTAGTTAGTTAAAAATGGTTAAGTGTAGTAAGTTGAAATGTGTATTAATGACTTGAAAATGTGTATTAGTTGCATGGAAACGGTTAAGTGTACTAACTTGAAATTTGTTTTAGTTAGTTAAAAATGGTTAAGTGTAGTAAGTTGAAATGTGTATTAATGACTTGAAAATGTGTATTAGTTGCTTGGAAAAGGTTAATTGTACTAAGTTGAAATTTGTTTTAGTTAGTTAAAAATGGTTAAGTGTAGTAAGTTGAAATGTGTATTAATGACTTGAAAATGTGTATTAGTTGCTTGGAAAAGGTTAAGTGTACTAAGTTGAAATTTGTTTTAGTTAGTTAAAAATGGTTAAGTGTAGTAAGTTGAAATGTGTATTAGTGACTTGAAAATGTGTCTTAGTTGCTTGGAAAAGGTTAAGTGTGGTAACTTGAAATTTGTTTTAGTTAGTTAAAAATGGTTAAGTGTAGTAAGTTGAAATGTGTATTAGTGACTTGAAAATGTGTCTTAGTTGCTTGGAAAAGGTTAAGTGTGGTAACTTGAAATTTGTTTTAGTGAGTAGATAATGGTTAAGTGTAGTAAGTTGAAATGTGTATTAATGACTTGAAAATGTGTATTAGTTGCATGGAAACGGTTAAGTGTACTAACTTGAAATTTGTTTTAGTTAGTTAAAAATGGTTAAGTGTAGTAAGTTGAAATGTGTATTAATGACTTGAAAATGTGTCTTAGTTGCATGGAAACGGTTAAGTGTACTAACTTGAAATTTGTTTTAGTTAGTTAAAAATGGTTAAGTGTAGTAAGTTGAAATGTGTATTAATGACTTGAAAATGTGTATTAGTTGCTTGGAAAAGGTTAATTGTACTAAGTTGAAATTTGTTTTAGTTAGTTAAAAATGGTTAAGTGTAGTAAGTTGAAATGTGTATTAATGACTTGAAAATGTGTATTAGTTGCTTGGAAAAGGTTAAGTGTGGTAACTTGAAATTTGTTTTAGTGAGTAGATAATGGTTAAGTGTAGTAAGTTGAAATGTGTATTAATGACTTGAAAATGTGTATTAGTTGCATGGAAACGGTTAAGTGTGGTAACTTGAAATTTGTTTTAGTTAGTTAAAAATGGTTAAGTGTAGTAAGTTGAAATGTGTATTAATGACTTGAAAATGTGTATTAGTTGCATGGAAACGGTTAAGTGTACTAACTTGAAATTTGTTTTAGTTAGTTAAAAATGGTTAAGTGTAGTAAGTTGAAATGTGTATTAGTGACTTGAAAATGTGTCTTAGTTGCTTGGAAAAGGTTAAGTGTGGTAACTTGAAATTTGTTTTAGTTAGTTAAAAATGGTTAAGTGTAGTAAGTTGAAATGTGTATTAATGACTTGAAAATGTGTATTAGTTGCATGGAAACGGTTAAGTGTACTAACTTGAAATTTGTTTTAGTTAGTTAAAAATGGTTAAGTGTAGTAAGTTGAAATGTGTATTAATGACTTGAAAATGTGTATTAGTTGCTTGGAAAAGGTTAAGTGTACTAAGTTGAAATTTGTTTTAGTTAGTTAAAAATGGTTAAGTGTAGTAAGTTGAAATGTGTATTAATGACTTGAAAATGTGTATTAGTTGCTTGGAAAAGGTTAAGTGTGGTAACTTGAAATTTGTTTTAGTGAGTAGATAATGGTTAAGTGTAGTAAGTTGAAATGTGTATTAATGACTTGAAAATGTGTATTAGTTGCATGGAAACGGTTAAGTGTACTAACTTGAAATTTGTTTTAGTTAGTTAAAAATGGTTAAGTGTAGTAAGTTGAAATGTGTATTAATGACTTGAAAATGTGTATTAGTTGCTTGGAAAAGGTTAAGTGTACTAAGTTGAAATTTGTTTTAGTTAGTTAAAAATGGTTAAGTGTAGTAAGTTGAAATGTGTATTAATGACTTGAAAATGTGTCTTAGTTGCATGGAAACGGTTAAGTGTACTAACTTGAAATTTGTTTTAGTTAGTTAAAAATGGTTAAGTGTAGTAAGTTGAAATGTGTATTAATGACTTGAAAATGTGTATTAGTTGCTTGGAAAAGGTTAAGTGTACTAAGTTGAAATTTGTTTTAGTTAGTTAAAAATGGTTAAGTGTAGTAAGTTGAAATGTGTATTAATGACTTGAAAATGTGTCTTAGTTGCATGGAAACGGTTAAGTGTACTAACTTGAAATTTGTTTTAGTTAGTTAAAAATGGTTAAGTGTAGTAAGTTGAAATGTGTATTAATGACTTGAAAATGTGTATTAGTTGCTTGGAAACGGTTAAGTGTACTAAGTTGAAATTTGTTTTAGTTAGTTAAAAATGGTTAAGTGTAGTAAGTTGAAATGTGTATTAGTGACTTGAAAATGTGTCTTAGTTGCTTGGAAAAGGTTAAGTGTGGTAACTTGAAATTTGTTTTAGTTAGTTAAAAATGGTTAAGTGTAGTAAGTTGAAATGTGTATTAGTGACTTGAAAATGTGTCTTAGTTGCTTGGAAAAGGTTAAGTGTGGTAACTTGAAATTTGTTTTAGTTAGTTAAAAATGGTTAAGTGTAGTAAGTTGAAATGTGTATTAATGACTTGAAAATGTGTCTTAGTTGCTTGGAAAAGGTTAAGTGTGGTAACTTGAAATTTGTTTTAGTTAGTTAAAAATGGTTAAGTGTAGTAAGTTGAAATGTGTATTAGTGACTTGAAAATGTGTATTAGTTGCTTGGAAAAGGTTAAGTGTGGTAACTTGAAATTTGTTTTAGTTAGTTAAAAATGGTTAAGTGTAGTAAGTTGAAATGTGTATTAATGACTTGAAAATGTGTCTTAGTTGCATGGAAACGGTTAAGTGTACTAACTTGAAATTTGTTTTAGTTAGTTAAAAATGGTTAAGTGTAGTAAGTTGAAATGTGTATTAATGACTTGAAAATGTGTATTAGTTGCTTGAAAAAGGTTAAGTGTACTAAGTTGAAATTTGTTTTAGTTAGTTAAAAATGGTTAAGTGTAGTAAGTTGAAATGTGTATTAATGACTTGAAAATGTGTCTTAGTTGCATGGAAACGGTTAAGTGTACTAACTTGAAATTTGTTTTAGTTAGTTAAAAATGGTTAAGTGTAGTAAGTTGAAATGTGTATTAATGACTTGAAAATGTGTATTAGTTGCTTGGAAAAGGTTAAGTGTACTAAGTTGAAATTTGTTTTAGTTAGTTAAAAATGGTTAAGTGTAGTAAGTTGAAATGTGTATTAATGACTTGAAAATGTGTCTTAGTTGCATGGAAACGGTTAAGTGTACTAACTTGAAATTTGTTTTAGTTAGTTAAAAATGGTTAAGTGTAGTAAGTTGAAATGTGTATTAATGACTTGAAAATGTTGCAGGAGCAGATTAACAGTTTTCGTCAAGCTCCACAAATACTTCCTCCGTGTCCCGGCGATGCACCTCGGGCTGCGAGAGGCCTAAGCTCACTTGATGATTACACTACAGATGAGGAGGATGATTTTGATGATGATGATGAAGGTGGGGATGAGGAGGAGGATGAGGATGACTTTTAGTTTAGTTTTGATTTGTAAACTTTGATGTTTATATGTTTTGATTTTGATATTTGGATGTTTTGATTTTGATATTTGAATGTTTAAAAAGATTTTTAATGTTTCTAAATTGGTGGGTTGTATTGAGATGATTGAATGTTTTTGAATTGGTGGGTTGTGGAAATGCAGCATATATGCTGTAATTTTTTTACAAAAATTTCCAGAAAAACCGACCACTTGTGGTCGGTTTTTCTGGAAATTTGTGAAAAAACCGACCACTTGTGGTCGGTTTTTCTGGAAATTTGCAAAAAAAACCGACCACAAGTGGTCGGTTTATAAATAAAAAATAATATTTAAACGTTTTTTTAAGTAAAAAAATATTATTAAATTTTTTTAACAAAAACCGACCACATGTGGTCGGTTTTCTAAAAAAATTTAATTTTTTTTTTCAAAAACCGACCAAATGTGGTCGGTTTTCTAAAAAAATTATTTTTTTTTTTACAAAAACCGACCACATGTGGTCGGTTTTTCAAAAAGCTTTTTTTTTTTTTACAAAAAACTACCACATGTGGTCGGAAAAATTTTAATAAATTATTTTAATATAAAATAATTTAAATAAAAAAATTATTTTAAATATAATTAATATCAATTTATAAATAAATAAATATTTTTTGAAAAAAGCGACCACATGTGGTCGCTTTTTGAAAAGCTACCACTATTTTACCGACCACACATTGTGGTCGGTTTTTTGGTCGGAAATACAGGAAAACCGACCACTTGTGGTCGCTTTTTGTGGTCGGTTTTCCTGTTTATTTTAGTAGTGTATTAAACAGAAAATGTTTAAAGAATGCCGTTAAACTATGTGAAATTGAATTAAAAAAGCCACCAGTTAGTAGTTTGGTCCGTCAATGGTTGAGCCAAAAGTGAAGCATTTTTGAGCCAAACTATTGATAGCACGGACATTTTTAGACCAAATTATTAACGAGGGACATTTTTGTTCAATTTCACATAGCTTAACAACATTTTTGACCCTTTCCAAATATAAACAATTCAAAAAAAAAAAAGATTTCCTTCTTTTAGCTCACCTTTTATACAAACTTTCAGCTTCTTCATCAGTAATCTCCCCTCCAAACAATACCTTACCAATTCCATTAGAATTATGCAATAAAAAATTAAAAAAAAAGAAGACAAAATTAACCCTCAACAACTCGCTGGCTAAACAACTAGACAAATAGGGTGTATTCGGCATGAAGGAAAATCAACAACAACATACCTAGTGTATTCCCATCAAAGTGGGGTCTAAGAATCGGCACGAAGGAAAATATTTTCCTATTTTTTCATGTTTGTTTGGTTACAATTTTTGGAAAATATTTTCTTTAGGAAGACAAGCTCGTTAAAATTAAGGAAAATAATTTTCTTAATAAAAATAGGGAAAACAAAGGACATGTGGTATTGTTTCCTCCGACTCTCGCAACACCCATTACCCTACTTGTACCCGTTCTCATTATTTTGAGATATAAAATTACTTTTAGTAATAATATCCACAAGAAAACATTTTTCTCCGTACCGAACACACCCATAGTCGACGAAAAATGGCTAAAAACGTATTGGATTTTTTGTTTCTTAATTTTGTGGAGTTCTTTTGCATGGATTTAGAGTTGTGACACGTGGATTGTGAACCCATGTAAAGTGGAATTTCTAAAAGTGAATATCTTTAGAAAAAAAAATATTCAAAATTTGATTATAAACTATTCCAAATTGGCCAATTTTATCTTTCGTTAATTTTTTTTTAAATCTAAGCATATTATTGTCGTTAGAAAATTATCTCATATTATTGGTCTTGTTATTAAACATAATATCACACGTATGTGTCTAGTAATTCAACTTTATACAAATTTTAAGTGCTGGTATTGATTTTTCCATTTGTATTTTTTACGTCAGCGAGTTAGATAACAAACTCAATGAGTTTCTCTATATTGTGGGGTTCTTTTGCATGGACGTAGAATTTTGACACGTGGATTGTGAACCCATATATTGTGGGACTTCATATCATTAAAAAGGAAAAAAGGTTCAATATTTGATCATAAACTAATCGAAATTGCTCAATTTTATACAACAACAACAATAAACCAATATCACAAAGTAGATTCTAGGAAGAATAGAATGTACATAGTTCGTAACTTTACGTTAGACGTAGAGAAGCGGTTTTCAATAGACCCTCAAGAATTAGCTCAATTTTAGCTTTAGTTAAAAAAATTTTAAATCTAAGCATATTGTTATCGTTAGTGGATTATCTCATATTAGTTTGTTATTAGGGTAACTTACATAAATCCCAACATCTTTACTCCTAATTACTATTTATCCCTAATATAAAGGTAATTTCAATAAATCCCTTTTTTTTTCTGTCCAGATACATAATTATAACTGGATACATCTTCATAGATACGTTTTTTTTAAAAGATAATAAGCGTTAAAACAGGAAAGTAACGGAAAATCTTTTAATGGAGGAGCAAATCACTCAATATCTGTTGCTCTTTACTGTCAAAATCCCCAGAAAAACTCAATTAGTTACAATTTTGGAATTCAAAATTGGATAGTCTTCATTCTTCGTCCATAATCAAGCTCCTTAGCATCTCTGTTTTCTATTGTTAACGTTTCAGAATGAATATCTCAGTGTTATTACGGCATTCTGGTTTTTGGATGAATGATATCAATTACAAAGGATATAAGAGCGATGGAATTGTAATCGGAGATAATGTAACGTATGAAAAATTGATTTCGGCAATTGCTGCAGAATTGGAAATCGATGAAACAAGGAAAAAAATTGAAGCTCGATACATTGTTGAGGGAAATTCACCTCCACTGTTGATCCGTAATGATATGGGGGTCAAGCTATATATAGAGGTTAAAAAAAGTATGACCGGATTTGGGATGTATCCACTGTGCATCAGTACAATTGAGAAAGATGAAAGGGAGATGTTGTTTGAGGGTGAAGCTGGAGCAGTTGTTTGTTTAGAGGATATGGAAAAATATGGCCTAGCACTAGCACATGTTGATTCAGAGATTTCTGAATCTTCTTCGTTAGTTGACATTAAGATGAACAACGTACTAACAGATTCCAATAACTCTGTTGTTAAGGAGGGCCAAATTTACAAGGACAAAAAAACACTTGTATCTGTGATGTCTAAATATGCCATAGATAATTGTTACAATTTTAAAGCAAAAAGATCCGACAATCAAAGGTATGATTGTATGTATGGTTTTAAGACTATGTTTATATACAAAAAAATCTTGTTATAGCCAGATACATTTTTATGGAACTACCTTGTTGCAGATTTTGTTTAGAGATACTTTTTTCTTCAATTATATTATTTTCTTAATATAATGTTGAGTTACATAACAAGCGTGGTTGTTATATGTATAGATACGTTTGTTAGTATGTTGTATAATGAAATTCACAACAAGTATTAATCAACATGTGATAGTCTATTTTACTGAAATTGGTAGTAAAGTTTATTAATTAGAGATACATTTTTAAAAAAAAAATTATGCTTTTAACTTGTTCTATTTTTTCCAGCTATGTACTAAAATGTTATTCAGAGGATTGTTGTTGGATATTTAAGGTGTCTTGCCGAAGGTCATCGGAACTCTTTCAAGTAAGGTCGTTTAATGATGTACACAACTGTCCTTTGAAAGATGGAATGTTAACTCATGTTCAAGCTACAGTGTCGTTTGTTAGTGGTTTTACGGCTCCGAAACTACTAAATCATAAGAGAATACACACACAAACCGACATAATTGAAGATATTAAATCTGCTTTTGGTGTGGACATTAATTACCAGAAAGCATGGAGGGCTAAGGAGCGTGCAATTGAGATGATAAGGGGTACACCAGCTGATGGTTACCGTCAACTGCCTAGATACATATATATGCTGAATTCGGTGTATCCTGGATCACATATTAGGATGCATAAATTGAAAGATAACAAGTTTATGTATCTGTTCATAGCCTTACATCCATTAATGAGAGGGTTTCAGTTTTGCAGACCAGTAGTTATTGTGGATGGGGCACATTTGGATGGAGCATATAAAGGAACATTTCTATCTGTAAGCACTCTCGATGGTGCAGGTATGTGTAATGATACGTATTAAAATTAATGTTGTAATTAAATTTTAATACTATTTTTGGTTGTTATTGATGAATTACTTGAGTGACGTCAACTGTTGAAATGACATAAGAGATTTTGTCTACTATTAGGATGCATACTGCCAATCGCGTATGGTGTTATTGACTCGAAAAATGATAGTTCATGGACTTGGTTTTTTGAGCAGCTTAAAAGTGCATTTGGAGAGCGTGAAAATATGTGTGTTGAATCTGATCGTCACGAAAGCATAATTAAGGATGTGAGCATTGTGTATCCTAATGTTCCACATCTTGCATGCATTTGGCATCTTTGGAAGAATGTATGCACAAACTTCAGAAGGAGCAAAGATAGACTTAGCGAAATGTACTATGCAATGGCAAAGGCATGCAGACAAGAAGATTTTGATTTTTTTATGAATCAGGTTGGCAAGGTGGATCATAGAGTAAAGGAGTATCTGGAAAATGTTGGATATGAAAAGTGGGCAAGAGTGTACGCACCAGTTAACCGAGGCCGAATGATGACTTCAAATATAGCTGAGTGTATAAATGGAAAACTGGTTGAGGCCCGTGAATTGTCTATCTTAGAGTTTTTGGAACAAACAAAAATACTCTTTGCTTCTTGGAATTGCAAAAACAGAGATCGAGCGTCATATACAAAAACAACGTTGGGAAAAAGACTTGAATGTATTCTTCAGCTTAATAAATCGAAAGCTTCTCGTTTGACGGTTAGTTATTTTTTATACCTTTGTTTGTAAGTACAATATTGTTGAAGTAATTAAAATACAGTTGGCTAAATGATGATTTGTTCACAATTTTTATCAGAGATACATAAATAGTGATGTATCTTTTTTAAAAACATTGTTAAGGGAGACATAACTGTAGCATCTACTATTTAATTTCTATAAGAGATACATTACTATAGTTATGTATCTCTTATAAAAATAGTGGTAAGAGATTCATAACTGGTGCATTTGTTTTATGTTTTTACAAGGGATACATAACTGTAACCATGTATCTCTTTTAAAAACAGTGTTGAGATAGACATAACTGTAGCAACTATTATTTTGTTTTTATAAGAGATACATAACTACAGTTATGTATCTCTAATAAAAACAGTGTTAAGAGATTCATAACTGGAGCATTTGTGTTATGTTTTTACAAGGGATACATAATTGTAACCATGTATCTCTTTTAAAAACAATGTTGAGATAGACATAACTGTAGCAACGATTATTTTGTTTTTATAAGAGATACATAACTACAGTTATGTATCTCTTATAAAAATAGTGTTAAGAGATTCATAACTGGTGCATTTGTTTTATATTTTTACAAGGGATACATAACTGTAACCATGTATCTCTTATAAAAACAGTGTTGAGAGTGTCATGACTACTGTTTTTGATAGGTTAAGGCTTCGTCACCTTATGTGTATTCTGTTCTTGATGACGGGGGGAGGTACATTGTATGTTTAGAAATAAGAACATGCAGTTGTGGAAGGTTCCAACAAGACGATATTACATGCCAACACGCTATAGCAGTCCTTAAAAGCAAGCATGTAAATGATATGAAGCCTTACTGCTCTGAGTATTATCATCCAGAAACTTTAGTAAAGACGTATGAAGTATCGATGTTTTCAATGCCCGACAAGAAAGACTGAATTGTGCCACAGGAAATTCAAGACGAAGTTGTGTTCCCACCAAAATATAAAAGACAACCCGGGAGACCAAAGAAGGGGAGGCTGAAGAAAGCAAGTGAATCTCTAACATCAAGTATTAATTGTTACGGTCGATGTGGTTATGAAAGTCACAATAGACGTACTTCTAATTTCTTTCCAAAAGATGAGTGACTTTCCGATATTCATCAAGTTTTAAATTTTGCACTTTTGTCGTTTTAGTTGATTGCTGTTTTTTTTTAATTAAACACTATGTTTTAACGTTTGAATAATAACTGGGATACCATATGCAATATCTGGGTTAGAGATTGAAATTAATTATTCATTGTAAAATGAATTAATTTGGATAATTTTGACGCATATCAGACACAACTTTTTCACGTACAGTAGTTATTGCGGTCGATGACAGCGTCATCCTGAAGTGATCAGTAAAGATGAATAAAGTATCAGATACAAAATGTTATACATTAAATAACAAACACTTTTTTTACAGATACAACTGAGGCATGACTTATTCAGAACAGGTATTAGACCTCATTGTGTACAAGCAAACATATTATTGTATAGATACGTCAACTGAATATTACACCAGATACATATTATTTTGAAGATGCATATTATAACTAACCTGATACATTTGAGGCATAAGTATAATTGGCGGTGTGATATTAATTGAACTTTATATGCATCCTGAAGTGTGAACTGATACATTTTACATCGCTTCTGATACATTTGAAGCAAGAATTAGAACAGTTGGAATAATACTCAACAAACTTCTGTATGTGATGTAGAGATACATATCTTCATTAATATATTAATAAACATATATATATATTTTTTAACTTATGTACCTGATACATATTATAATAGTTCTGATACATTATGAAACAATAAATATAACAATTGGAGTAATACTCAATGAACTTTTTGAGTGGTAGATTTTCAGCGATACTTAATAACATCAAAACTATACATATTATAAATGTACTTCAAATGATAACGTCAGCAAAAAACTACTCTACATAGTATCAGGAATTGTTTTTGTGAGCAAACAAAAAACATCAGATGTTTAAGTTTCTAACAGGACCAACCAAAAAGACAATTTCAAAGTTGCACCTAACCAACATAACTAAAACTATTCTATAGTAACCACGTCTTGTACATCTGGTGGCATAAAGTTGGGTTTAGGTCTCGGAGGGTCTTCATTGTCACTAGTATATCCATTCACAGCCTTGACAACACCATAATTGCATAAAAGGGATGCATATCTCAATAGATTGTATTCAGCAACAATCCCAGAACATGGTACTTGTAATCCATCACTCAGAAACTCAGCGAACACAGCTATGAATACTCCACAATCCCTGCAATGCGAATCGTGAGAAAAAATAAAAAAATAGATTATGGTTAATGTGAAAATAAAATGAAAAAAAAGAAAATGATACATACAGACTGTCAAATGCTTGTTGGGCAATGCCAGAAACATATTCAACTTCAAATGGGTCTTTTTCAGTCTTTCCCTTGTAAGATTCAAGCGTTGACCAGTGAGTTGGAACCTTTTGTTCTAGAAAATTACTATACTGAAGGTAAATTGGCAGCATTATAGCCAACTTTTGCACCTCACTGGAATGCCCTCTATTTCTTGATGATGACATCGAATCATACACACGAATGCGCCGCTCCTTCAGTACAATCACTGCCAGGACCCAATGAAATGTACCGTCACAATTTATTGGGACGTAGACCTCATCTAGAGTATGCCAAGGCAGACCAGCGGGTATACTAACCCCTCTGATAGTGTTAATAAGTGACTCCTCGTACTGAGCAACAACAGCGGATTGAGCAAATGCCTCCTGAGTCGGAATAACCTTCTCCCCTACTGCTGGATAGTAATTCCTATACGTCTTTTCAATGTAGATTTTGAAAAAACAATCCGTAATGGTGTATCTGTAGTTTGTATTAGTCTGAAACTTTGACTTTTTCCGCAAGTAGTAGAAGATGACATCTACATGCTACACAATTGAATTAACAACTGATAAATAACTCAAGAATCTGATCTGATACATGTTAGAGGTTGCTAGTTGTTAAGAGTCAACAATGAATGTTAACATCATATATTTTACCAAATATTTGTTACGTTAATATGCTCTATGCTACTTATTTATGACACTGATTTAATATAAGTTTATGTAGCTAAAATAGCATCAGATACATAATATACATATAAAAATAAATAGCATGGTTATACCTCGTCATTCCAGCATTTGTTGGGTTGGTACATAAGGTAGAACCAATTCTTTGTCTTCGGGAAGGCAACTACGAAATCTAGTTGTCGAAATCCAAGACTCGAGCATTTACCTTTGTAGTGGTCATTCTTGTCTTTCCTGTGCATTTAGAGGACTTACTTGTGTGCATTGTTAACTGGATAGTATATTATTAAAGTTTCAAGAAATAAATAGTTGACTTACTTGTGTGCATGTTGCTTGTAAAGACCGGCTCATATCCATTCCTCAAAGAATGACATCAAATTAGTTGGACCCACGCCAAAAATGTTATAACCTTTGAACGGATATGTTTGACGCACATTAGAAACCGCTTTCTCCTTCCCTTTTGAACTAGAGCCAAATTCTGTCAAATACGGAGACTTGAATACCTTCGACGGTTGTCTAGTCAGTTGTGCAGGCGTATTTATGTCGTCAGTTATACCCTTTTCAGGACTAGGAAAGGCAGCTTCTAATGTTGTATCACTAATATGAAATTGACTCTCAGTAGTTGGTAAAGGAGTATAAACTATCATAGCTCCTGCAGACATTGGAGCGACAGGACTTGATACGAGCGGTTCTGTTCCTTCTACAACATTGTCAGGCAATGCCTCAGTGTCGACATCCTGGAGAATTTAGAACATATGAGTAAAATATGTATCTGCTATACCTGTTTGTATCTTATACATGATGTATTTAAATTATTTTCAATATTCACTGACACATTACATGTCAATGTAGTAATTAGGGGTAACATTCATGTCAGAATGTACATGAAGCATGTTATCGATTAACTTCCCCACGTCAAGACTGTTACTGATAGTCCTCGGTGCTTGATTTATGTTCATCCGTTCCAAATCACCTGGATCGATTGGGGTACCCTTTGGACTGTCATTTTTATTAGGACGTTCAGAATCACCTTGTCCATCAGAAGGGTGGTCTTCATCTGAGTTCTCTTTAGTAAGTTCAAACTTCAAATAATCATGTGCAACATATTAAGAGCACATTACATGTCAATATAAAATGGTTTAATTTGTGGCAGAATGTACATGAAGCATGTGTTCATTTACCTTTTTCACCTCATGACTGTGACCGATAGCCATCGGTGCTTGATTGACGTTCATTTGTTCCATATCAACCGTATGCATTGGGGAACCCTTTGGACTATCAGATTTTTTATGACGTTCAGTATCACCTTGACCATCCGAATGGTGGTTTCCATTTGGGTTCTCTTTCCCAAGTTCCACCTATGAATAATCATGTGCAAAATAATAAGATATAAATTAATATGAAACCCATGATTTTTAAATTTAATTACCTTCTTCTCCTGAACATGCTTCAACTTCAATGATTTCATAATCTCCGTGTATTGATTAGTCACCATAGTCTCAAGAGCCTCGAATTTCAGATCCACCTTATAATGTAAAAATGTCGAAATCATAAGTGTGTTTTACTTAAATTGTTGACTGATATGACAACATTAAACTGATACTTACATAGGTCTTGATGTAGGACTTTATCTCCGACTTTAATGAGTCTAAGTCTGCTTTAATCAAGGGTTCATTCAGAGGTTTGTTGGCAGATTCATCAACCACTTTTGCATACATGTTAGGCTCCGCGCGATGTGGTAAAGTTCGTTGACCATGAAACTCACGAGGTGAAGTATCTTTCTCAGCATGGATAATGGGATCAATCGAAGCCTTTGATATCCTCGGGGACTGATTTTCTTTTGCAGTATATGTCCCTGATTCTTTTTCCCTGGTTATATTCTTCTATTCAGAAACTATCTTCCTTTTCTTCGATGGTGGGGCAGACGCTGTAATAGATACATGCTTTTTCTTCTTCATCAGATGCTCAGGAGGTTTAGTACTAAAATCCTCAAAGTCATTATGATCCATACCGACGGGTGCTTCATTAACTTCAGGATCCATTCGCATTGGCATAGAAGATGATGTGGTAGGTATAGAAGATGTTCCAGGATCATATGATGCAATATTGACAGAAGGCAAATCAAGTTTATCCAACTCCTCCACAGTAGGAACAAGGTTGGAATACGAATACTGTGAAAAGAAATAAACAAACATAAGAAATAATTAGTAAATATCAAAAAGGCATAGTAATATATCAGTGTCAAAAATACGTACACCTACTCATTATATGTTATTTTATATGTATCAGTTAATTAAACTAATTAATATGTATCTGTTAATCAAAATATGTATCTTAATATCATTATGGTAAAGTTGCATTAAAAACAGATATGTAAGGGTGTGTTTAATATTTATTTTCCATAACAACTACAAAAAGAATTAAAATAGAATTAAATCGCTATTTTTAATGTACCTTGCTAAACATGCCGGCCATAAACTGATTGTATTTTGGTCTAACTGCCTCGACTTGCCAGTTTAAAATCCTCGGGATTTGATTACCCTTACGAATAGCTATGCCTTTTTCAACTTCTGAACAACTCTCGAACATCCACACATTGAGTACGTGTGGCATGCCACATAACCGATATAACTGCTTTTGGATAAA
This sequence comes from Capsicum rhomboideum, assembly GCA_031232105.1. Lineage (NCBI taxonomy): Eukaryota > Viridiplantae > Streptophyta > Magnoliopsida > Solanales > Solanaceae > Capsicum > Capsicum rhomboideum. The sequence goes on from CP124714.1 coordinate 160,753,995, forward strand.
ATACTCTTGTCTCAATGAACTCATCAACTTGGAGAATGCAACTTTTCCCTAAGGAAAATCTTCATACTTGCCATCCTCTACCATTTTGAAATCCACCAAGCTAAGAGGTGCATCCTTTAACTGGGATAACATGAAGGTGTGGATGAAATATAGAATGGCCATTTGGAGAGCATCTTGATTATTGTCAAAATTTCCCTTTTTGAAACGTTGGACCAATATATGTTTGTCAACACCATTCGTTGATTCCGGAAAATACTTCTGCATCAGGTTGCTGGGAGATGAGTCAGGGTATTCGAAATCTTTGATATTACCGGTGCATTTTAAACCAGTGAGTATGGCAAATTCAAAAATGGAAAATCTAAGAACAGTTCCCTTGACGCATACATGAAGTTCATCTTGGTTGTTCTGATGTATCTCAAGCATCAGTAGACATTTGGTAACTTGGCCTTTGTAATTGGAGTTGGGCATTTTGAGGTAACAACCAAAGCATGTCTGACCGAACAACTCAATTACCTCTTTTGACAGAATATGTTTAAAATCATCTAGGAACTTGGCATTGCATGAGCTACCAAACCTTAAAGGATGTGGTGGAATCTCTTTGATAACATAACTCATACCTTAAAGAGAGATACAAAAATATGTTACTTAATAGCTAAACGTATCTGGGTAATAAATTATGTATCACATGAAAAAATACTCGAGATACATAACACTCTACCTTTTTACTATATAAAAAGTACTAAAGAGAGATTCAAAAATGTGTTACTTAATAGTTAAACGTATCTGGGTAATAAATTATGTATCACATGAAAAAAATACAAAAATACCTTTGGAAGGATGTCTCTTCTAGTAACTTCAACAACTTTTTTTTTTGTCACGAACTTCGCCTCTTGAAAAGCCAGATCCTCTTTTTTTAGCACCAGCAACTATCTTTTTTTTAGATTTTACTGCCAACTCTTCACGCAACTTCTTCATCATAACGGGATCGTTGCGGTGTTTAGATCTATTTTCATGAAAATCTTCAGAGTCCTTATCAAAAACATCAGGAACAAAATTAACAACATCTTCAGTTCGGTTGATGTTATCTAATTGAGAAGTTTTCAGACTAAAAGATGGTCCTGAATCTAGATCCATTGTATAAATTGATATTGATATTGGGACTGTGAATTGAACCGATAAAGGTTCAAAAAATCTATCTACTCAACTTTCAGAAACAATGATAACAAACTAACCTCTTAAAAATGTTAAATTGATATTTTGAGAGATGTTGTTGAACTTCTTAAGATGTAAGTGAAGATGAATTTGGGAGGAACGATGACAATTCAAATTTCAGAAATTGAGGAGAAACGGCAAAACCGCGTAACTAGATTTGCGCCATTGTTGGAGTAGTTACCGCTTCTTTTGGGGATGTATCCGGAAAAAAAGGGATATGGAGGATGTATCCGAAGGTTGTACTGAAAAAGGGAAAATAGGGATTTTTGTAAATTATTGAAAGGGTAGGGATTTTAAGTAATTTATGTAACTTAATATGTGGTGTTATGTAATTTTTCCTTGTTATTAACAGAGTTTCAAGACATATTAGGTGGACTCTACGTTTGGAATTGTGAATGAATTATTTGAGATTTTGTGTGTGTGCGTGTGTGTTGATGAATGTTTTTGGAGAAGTTGTTGCATTGAAAATTTGAAATGCTTATTTGTTTGGTAATACGTATTGATTTTTTGTTTCTTAATTTTTGGGGGTTCTTTGCATGGATGTATAATTGTGACACGTGGAATGTGAACCATGCATTGTGGAATTTCTAAAAGTGAATGTCTTTAAAGGGAAAAAAAATTCAAAATTAGATCATACACTATTCCAATTTCCAAGTTGCTCAAGTTTATCTTTGGTTAATTTTTTCTATCTAAGTGTGATCTTATCAAAGGCTCAATATTGGTTGATTTGGATTTGGTAATGTGGACCTCTAATAAGCGGCCACGTGATAAAAATGGTTTTGCAAAATTCACCGTTATAAAATAATGGCACGAATGAACCTTTCTGTAATGGCAGTGGCATAGATGAGCCAAACTTTCAATGGCAGTGGCATAGATGAGCCAAACTTATAACGGATGGCATAAATGAGCCATTTCTAATAGTTTGATGACATATTTGAACCTTTTCCCTTTTTTCTATCTAAGTATGATCTTATCCTTAGGAAATTATCTCATATCAAGTTTGTTATTAACAGAATTTTATTATCATAGCCAAATTCTTCGAGAAGGAATATCTAAATTTGCTCCTCTATTGATAGTAATTATTTTATTTGTCTCAATTTATATGACATTTTTTTTTATTTTTAACATGTCCCTAAAAAAGTTACTTTTTCTATAATTAGAAATAGCTTAGTTATAAAATTCTCTTTTATTTTTGATGAAATGATTTATAACCACACAAATTTTTAAGGTTCGTTTTAGACCACAAATTTCATGTCTTTTTTGTCCCTTAAACTTCATTCCAAATTAAATGGTGTTACATAAATTAAAACTAGTGAAGTATGATTTAAGACCTCATTTATGTAATTAAAACACCCTTAAACTTGACGTGAAATATTACTTTCGTCCTTGAACAATGCGTAGTACTAGAAACATCCGAATAAGTGAATGTAAAAACGCCCCTGACTACCCACGGATTGGAGCTCTATTATGGGTCAAAGACGGAAATTAAACTTTTTCGTGACAATGGAGGTAAAATTAGACTAGAAGTCTAACGAGAATAAAAATACTCAATTTTGAATAAAAAAAGAAAAAAAAAAAACTCTTCTTTCCTTCTAATAATGAAAAGTATTTTTCACATTTTAAATTAATTTTTCTCTTATGTTTAATTATTAAGTATTTGCATAGTTAGCACCAACAGGATCCGTGGCGCAATGGTAGCGCGTCTGACTCCAGATCAGAAGGTTGCGTGTTCGATTCACGTCGGGTTCAAATCCCTCGATTCTATATCGGATCCATTCTTTTTGTTAAATTAACTTTGTTTTGCCTTCTGTCTGTAGGCAATTGTTGTCACACTCTTTTTGTTTGTTGGAATATCTTCAGTTAATTGGTCTTTAGTAATCTGAATACAAGATTCAGAACTAGAAAAATGATCTTAATTAATTAGAGGGTGTGGAGGACACGTATTACGGTAGAAGGTTAGTAGATAGTGAAGTGTTGTCTTGCTTTTCGCTGGGTATGTTGTTGTTGTATTTCTTTTGCTTCGGTTATTGTATTGTGTGTTGCTATTGCTTTTTTCTTCATTATGCTCAATATAATTGCTTTACTGCCGTATTATTATTATTTTTCACACTTGATTTAATAATGTTTATTTGAGCCGAGGGTCTATCGAAAACAACCTCTTTACATTTACAATAGACATTAGTTGGTCTTTAGTAATCTGAATACAAGATTCAGAACAAGAAAAATGATCTTAATTAGAGGGTGTGGAGGACACGTATAAGGGTAGAAGGTTGGTAGGTAGTGGAATGTTGTCTTGCTTTTTGATGGGTATGTTGTTGTTGTTGTTGTTGTATTTCCTTTGGTTCAGTTACTGTATTGTGTGTTGCTATTGTTCTTTCCTTCATTATGCTCAATATTATTATTTTACTACCGTATTTTTCTTCTTATACATGATTTTATTATGTTTTACTTAAGTTGAGGTGTATCGGAGACAACCTCTTTATCTTCACAGTGTAGACATAAGGCTACATATACTCCACCCTCCCTGAACCTCAATATAAAGGTTAAAAAAATGACATTAACTAGCACCTACATTTCCCTTGCTTCGATTTACTGTATTGGGGGTTGGTATTATTCTTTTCTTCATTACGCTTAGAATGATTGCTTCACTATCGTATTTTTTCCATACTTAATTTTATTTCTTTGTACTTGAACTGAGAGTCTATTGGAAACATCTTTATCTTCTCAGTGAAGGCTGCATATACTCCCCCAAACCTCAATATGGAAGTGCTAAAAATGACATTAAGTAGCACCTACATTTCCTTTGCTTCGGTATTGCACGTTGCTATTGCTCTTTTCTTCATTACGCTCATTGCTCAGTATGATTGCTTCACTACCACTTTTTTATTTCATACTTGATTTTATTATGTTGTACTTGAGTCGAGAGTCTATCGGAAATAACCTCTTTATGCAACCTAGACATAAGACCGCATGTACTCCACCCTTCCCGGACTTTATTAGGTTATACTTGAGCCGAGAGTCTATCAGAAATAACCTCTTTATGCAACCTAGACATAAGACCGCATGTACTCCACCCTTCCCGGACTTCAATATAAAAGTGTTAGTATTATCTCTAGATAAAGTACTCATAGAAAGAAACAAAACAGGGAAAACTTCAAGGCAACTCAGCAAGTTCACATGCTTAGTACTATCTTTAACTCCCTCCGTTTCAAAAAGAATGATCTACTTTCTTTTTTAGTCTGTTTAAAAAAGAATGACTCTTTCCTTTTTTGGTAATATTTTAATTCCAACTTTCCACCTGGCATGTTTAAGACCACAAGATTAAAGGGCATTTTGGTACATTTGACACAACTTTAATTTATGACCACAAGATTCAAAAGTCTTCTTTATTTTCTTAAACTCCGTATCAAGTCAAAATAGGTCATTCTTTTTTAAACGGAGGAAGTATCAGTTTTATACTAGTAAATTACTAGTAGTAATATTTTAACAAGTTTATATGTTTTTTTTATTAGATTTTTTTTGATCTACCAACTCTGAACATAATATTTTATGAGACAAACATATGTATGTCCTTAATAAGTTGAGTTTCAATCAAATATACTTGTTTAGCCTTCTCTGTTCAAGTGCTTTGAACAACAATGGCACCACATGTTGTGTTCCTTCCATACAGCATGATGAGCCATATAACTGCAATGGTACAAATTGCTCGACTCTTCGCCTTCCACGGCCTCAGGGTCACCATCATCACTACTACGCGTAATGCCCTCACCTTTCAGTCCTCGGTCGATGAGGACTGTCTGGTGTCCGGATGCAGCATCTGCGTCCGGACACTTGAGTTTCCCTCAGGTGAATTAGGCTTACCTGAGGGAATTGAAAATATCTCTTCTGCCACTACTGTGGCAGTAGCTAGCAAAGTTCACTATGGCCTAATCAATCTGCTCCAGGAACCTCTGGAGCAGATGATTCGCCAGTTGAATCCTAACTGCATTGTCTCTGACATGCTCTTCACTTGGACCGTTGATCTGGCTGAAGAGTTGCACATCCCGAGGTTCTCATTTCAACCCACCAATTTCTTTTGTCAGTGCGTCAGGCATTGTCTGACGGAGTACACACCTCATAACAAGGTGGATTCGGAATCTCAGAGATTCCCAATCCCCGGGTTGCTTCACGAGATCAAAATGAAACGCTCTGAAATTGAAGATTTTTTGAAAGAGGAGACTTATTATGGGAAGATGATAAAATCAGTCATCGATGCTGATATTCGTAGCCATGGCATCATTCATAACACTTGCTCCGAGCTCGAACCTGGCTATGCTGAGTTGTATGAAAAAATTCGAGGGAAAAAGGGTTGGCATGTTGGTCCCCTCTCTCTGTTTATCAACAAATTAGAATGTGTAAGAAGTTCAATAGAATTTCCCAACTCCAATTGGAAAGACGTCGATGATTGTTTGAATTGGCTTGAAGATCAAGAACCTAACTCTGTACTCTTCGTTTGTTTTGGGAGCAGTACAAGATTTTCAAATGATCAACTTAATGAAATCACAATAGCTTTGAAATCAGCCAATTGCCCATTTATTTTGGTAGTTAAAGATCAGCATGATGATGGCAACAATAAGGAAATGTTGATCAAGAATGGCAAGTGTTTTATTATCAAAGGGTGGGCACCACAAGTTTTAATTTTGAAACACCGGGCAATCGGAGGGTTCATGACTCATTGTGGTTGGAACTCTGTACTTGAAGGACTAACTCAAGGTGTACCGTTGATTACATGGCCCTTTTTCTCGGAGCAATTTCACAACGATAACCTTTTGGAGCAGCTCGGTCTTGCAATCAAAGTAGGAGCAGATGTGTGGAACTCGGGATTTATAGTGTCAAGTCCGGTGGTATCAAGAGAGAAGATAGAGTTGGCTGTTAAATGTTTGATGTGTGATTCGGAGGAAAGTAGGAAAATTCGAGCAAATGTTAAGTTGATGGCGGATACACTGAAGAAGGCCACTGAAGAAGGGGGTTCCTCTCATTCACATCTCATCGCGTTGATCGAGGAAATCAAACGTTGTGCTTTCAACAACTCCACTAAAATTTAGTATGTTTCATTCTATTACTTTCCCTTTGTTTTCTCTTTTGATTTCAAAGACAGTTATTTCTGGGATTCGGAATGCTATGATCGTTCAAGTCTTTTTGATTCGTGGTGGTAAAATCTTAACCATATAAGTGCCAGTCAAGACAATATTTTGTTAAGGGGTTCAACCGAAAAATATGAAAATGACAAAAACACCCTTGACGTCCCTCTAACCATTTCTTTTGTTGGTACAAAAAACTAGCTTAAGATAAAATAGACAGATATATAAAAGTCAACTAGAAATTTTTGCATAAGTTACCATAACATGTATTACACAAATTTGACATAATTTTTACATATTCCACATGAAAATAACAAGTAAATACAACTCAGAAAGGAATTTTACATCATTGAGTAGAAGAAATCAAATATTTTACAGTTCAGAATGAAAGACTACTGATTAAACTATCATACCGCAATAATACAAACGAAATGGCAAGAAGTTTAAGTTTGTGTTCGTTGGATTCAATGTACAGACGGAGTAAATTTTTGTCGGAGGATTCAACTTATTACTGAAAGGAATCTGTGCTCATCATGCTCGAGTAAGGGCTGTTGTTCTTCGGATGGAGAATTTCCTGTTTCTTCAATCAGCTGCAACCGGACACGATCCCTATCTCGTGGATATGTGCAATACAGGAAGGAATAGGTGGAGCAACAAATGACCATTGGAATGCCTATTGCAGTGTAAAGTGCCTTGGCAAGTGATGCAGCGTTTTGTCTATCCGTTTCAATTTCTTGTGAGCCTGTTGATCCCTTCGGGATTGGTTTATAACCAAAAACTTGTTGAGCTAAAATACCAACCAGCGGAGGAGCAAACGATGCTAAGATGGACTCAAAAGATCGATCCAGTGCATAAATGCTCGTCCGAGCTCTCTCAGGAACTATCTCAGCAAATATTGGACTACAAACATGTCAAGGGTGAAATATTTTAGTTAACTTCACAATATGTACAGCATATACTCACTCCGTTTCAATCTGTTTGTCTTACTATCCTTTTTAGTCTGTTTAAAAAAGAATGTCTCTTTCCTTTTTTGGCAACTCTTTAATTTCAACTTTCCACCTGTCACGTTTAAGAACACAAGATTAAAGGACATTTTGATACATTCTACGTATCTTTAGTTTAACACCACAAGATTCAAAAGTCTCTTTTGCTTTCTTAAACTCCGTTCAAATCTAAACCAAACAAACGAATTAAAACGGATGGAGTAATAGTATTAGAGATGAATGAGGAAATGATCAGGAAAAAAGAAAATCTGTGAAGTATTCTAATAAATGATGTATTGGATCTAAGGAGACATACTTGTTTGTTGATGAACCACACCATGATATGGTTAATCCCATGATGAACAAGACTAAACCGTGCAGCATCGCTGTTTTAGGATCAATAGGCAATAGCAGCAGCAGGATTGCAGCTAAAGGAATTCCTGATCCAGTGCTAATCTGAGCAAGTATAATCCTACCTGAATTAGGCAAACGGTTAGCCAATACATCCCCCATGAATCCTCCAAACAACGCGCCAAGTGACTCAGCAAATCGAAACAACGTCCAGAGAAGTGCTGTTGTCTTGTGAGAGAAGCCAATAAGCTCCAACCACATTGTGGCAAATGACAATGCTGACCAGGGAAACGTCCCGGTAACCCCTTGGGCGATAATTATTTGAAACGAAGGCACTTTGATAACTGCTTGTGCTTCTTTTAGCAGTTCACTGACTTCTTCTTGAAACGGTTGCCGATCTTTTCCTTTGTCAGCATTACTTCGAAGATATCGTGGATCGTTGGCAAATAGACGGACTAAAAAACCAACAAGAACACTTACAAGTCCAACCAGATGGAAGGCGAGTCTCCAGCCAGAGATCCCCATGAATGAGGTTTCAGCTAACAGCACAGCCAAAAGCCCACCAAGAATTGAGCCAAAAGCTGATGTTAGTGCTAACCATCCGAAAGCAGTACCGCGGTTACTTTCATGAGTTGAGTCAGCAACTAGAGATAGGATTGCTGGCGTGACAATTGCAAGTCCTATTCCATTCAATCCTCTGGAAATTGCTATCTGTTAAACAACATCATGAGGTGCTAAAACAAATTCTTACAGCCCAAATGCAAGAATGATGATACTTCTATTCTTGTTAATGTATCAGAAAAAGACAACTAGAAGGGTAAAAAAATGCACATGTCATCAAATTAATACAGAAGATCACAATCATCTAGAAAGACAGAGCAAGATTTGAAGTTTATTGGTTCTGAACTTTCCATGTAAAATCCATAGTTCGTATTGGTTACTGGGTTCGCAATGAAATATTTATACATATTTAATGGACTTCCTTATACAAATACATGGTCCAAGTAAAAGCTACTCATTTCACCATTTGAATATCTCCTATTATTTATATGTAATATAGGCATAAAATTATTAGACTTAGATTTGCATTCTTAATCAAGTCAATTTGGATTCAACAGTAAGTATACTTATGAAGAAGTTAATCATGATCTCTATTAAAACTGAGGTAAGAAAGCCCTCTGGACATGCTTAATTTTGACCATTTCGTAGAATTTAAAACACCACAAAGAAATGTATAGATAGATTTGCTACCTAAGCAATTTCTGAACTACCATAAGCACTACAATGAAAACTACTTCTTTATGTCACAAGGAGATTCATTGTTTTTTCTTTAAATATATGTTTACATATCAGGAACAATCATACCCCAAAAGCTAGTTATTTGAGGTGGGAAAGCTCAAGGCTATGTAAGTATTACACCAACTCCCTATTAAACCCATGTAAGACTCATACCTTGCAATAAGATCATAATATATGCTAACAAACAAAAAAATATTTTTACCATATTTATGAAGTACGATTTTTCGGGAAATCTTAGAGGCACAATTGGTTGGCTACTTGAACTTTCACCTTATTGGTGAGGGTTTAATTCTTCAACTGAACTCTTTCCTTGGTTGAGACTCTGCCACTGTCTGTCCATCTAAGCAAAGCCACAATAGAAGTTATTGTTGGGTGCGTTAACAAAGCACCACATTAAAATAAGATAAGCTTGATCCAAAACAAACAATATCATATTATGTAAGAACATCTTTTGACTAATTTATTAGCCTAATAACTATGGGTTCCACAGAACTTAGTGGCAGGAGAGCCAGGTGCACTAAAGCTCTTACTAGGTGTGGGGTTCGGAAAAAGGCCGAACCACGACAATAGCAAAATCTAGTGGCTTTGGCTGAAATTCTGTATCTCTAGTAAGAAATTCCACCTAATGTTATTCCAGAATCCAGTAAACAAAAAGAGTTGCCATTAAGAACGCATAAACTTAAAATTCTTAATTCACCTCTGAATAAAAAAGAGAGATTGAGACACAAACCTCAGTAAAAGAGGTGGAGACAGCAACAAGGAAAGTAGCAGCGGACCAAAGGAAAGCACCAAGAGCAATAACATGAGCTCTATTATACCGAGCAGAAAGATATGCAGCTAAAGGGTAACAAAGGCATTGAACTAATGATCTAAAGAGAGTAAGTGAACCTAGACCAGTGGGATCAGTGTGCAAGTCTTTGCCAACTTCTTTATAAACACCAGGTAACAAACTTTCATCAGCTTTCTCCATTATACCAGCAATATTTACTAATATAAGAGTCAACCTATCTGATCTTAAGTTCTTCATCAGCTCCACCACTGTGATTTATGTGAATAATGGTAGCAATTTGGATTTTGACTAGTGAAATGTATGTCTAATTCTTGTTATACATTGTGTATATATTGGATTAATTTCAAAACTGTAGAGGGTGTTGACTAGTATAAGATTTGTTTCTCCGTTTTAGAGCTAAACTAAAAAAAAAAATATTAGGCGGAATACATGCTTTGACAACCCTTTAAAATTACTCCATCCGTCCAACAGTACTTGTTTACTATTGACTTGACATACATATTAAGAAATAATAAATAATAAAAGTAATTTTACTATATCATTCTTTGAATATAATAGATTTAGTGTTTTAAAAAAATGCATTGAGTGATGAACAGTATTTAATAGCAAGAGTAAAATGGATAGAAAAAAATAAATTATTAATTGATTTTTCAAATTGAACATTTATTTTTAATATAATAGATAAGTATTATTGGACGGAGGGAATAATACTTGTCTTGTCTTGTCTTCTCGTCCTTGCTAAAATTGTCCACATTTGTTGTCATCCTAGTAATTTTTCACATATCATATCATATCATATTTTATACTAAAAGTGGAAAAAATATTAGGCAAAAGTTGGATTACCATTTTACTCCTATTCTAAATAAAAAATAAATAGATAGAACATCTAATATAATTAAATTATATTATTTAAGTTGCATGACCATAGTTATGAGTTCAGCCCTTCATTGAATTAACGGAGTGACCCTTCATGATCTACACAATTAGTGCAACCTATATATTCAATGTCTTAACATGCTTTTTATCTTCCTAAAGTTGCTGCCCTCCATTCAAAGTATCTTGGTTTCTTTTCAACTTCCTTAAAATTCTTTTTTCAACTTTCTATACCTATTCAATATCTGCATTAAATCAAAATGGCCCTTAAGCATTCCTCAATTCTTTACTCACTATTTTTATGGGCTGACATCAGTTTAATTTATTAATTCTCATCTCTTTCTTTGTTTGCAGGAGAAATAACAATTTGAGAGAAGGGGAGTATCTAGAGTTGTTGGAGTCTAGAATTCGATCAAAATCTATTTCACTATCGCCTCTTCTTATTAAATTTTAAGAAGCAAAAAATTGTTTTAACGCACCATTCTTATACTAGAAAAATTTTAGACACATATATTACTATCCTAACATGTAATATTTTATTTAACATCTAATTATTCTTAGGTTGTTTCTAGTTACAGAAGAGAGAATTGATATGTCTTTTATTTACATTTTAATGACTAGGTGTTTGTTATTTTCTGAAGGTTTAACATTTGTATGGGCTGACGTCAGTTTAATTTATTAATTCTCATCCTTTTCTTTGTTTTGCAGGATAAATAATAATTTGAGAGGAGGGAAGTATCTAGAGCTGTTAGAGTCTCGAATTTGATCAAAATCTACTTCGCTGCCGCCTCTTCTTATTATGTTTTAAGAATTTTCAGCAAAAATTTGTTTTAACGCACCATTCTTATACATCATTGTATAGAAAAGTTTTAGACACATATATTACTATCCTAGCATGTAATATTTAGTTTTAGCATCCAATTATTCTTAGGTTGTTTCTACTTTACGGAAGAGAGAATTGATATGTCTTTTATTTACGTTATAATGAGTAGGTGTCTGTTATTTTTTGAAGGTTTAATTTTGTTATTGGTAACTATCAATACTTCTATTGCAAGAAAGGTGAAATTTTTTAGCAAAAAATAAAGAAAAAGAATAGGGATCTACAAGCAATCTGTCATAAATATAAAAAATAAATAAATAAATCTTTTCAATGATAATTTTTTAAGTTGAAACGGAGAGAGTACAACTTAAGAAATTAAGCAGTTAGTTATGACGCTCGAAATTTAATAAAAAGAGCAAGATTAAAAAATGCAAACTAATAGTGCAGCTTACCATATGATGAAAAAGTAATCCCATATCACCAGAAATCGAAAGTAAAAGTTCCCAAATAACAAAACTATAATTTTATTTGATAAATAAAGTATGACATTCATTTAATTTTTAATAAGGTCAAATATTCTATTTAATAAAATTATGATGATCATTATTTTTGAAAAAATAAAATGTAATTAAGTCAGATATAAACAATATAAGCAAATTAATTAAATTACATGTGAATTGCATTCATATGAATTGCTTGAAAAAATAAACAGGTTAATAAAGAAGAGAATTAAGAGTAGAAATCATTGATTGGTTATCTTTTTACAAGTCATTAGATTATTGATCCCTTGAAATTGCACCTTATTAAAGTTATACTAAGTGGCCTTATGGCCTTTGGCACATCCTTCAGAAGATACTAGCTTTTTGAAAAAATAGCTATGTTTTTTACTAAATAAAATTTCTTCACTACATAAAAACTCAATTATCTAAATCTTTATCTACTTAAATTTGATCTTTCTATAGAAATTGCTTGATTAGTATGTTATTGATAATAACTCTTGGATGAGATATAATTTAAGCATTTTTCCTCGATCTATATGGCAAAACAATGCAATTATAAGAATATCATCTTTGCAGCTTTAAACATTTATATTATTTTACAAAATGAACTTGTATTTTTTACTATTGCATTTTTCTATTACTTATTACATGAATGTACTTCATAGAATGTATATCATTTGATGAGTTGACACAAATTAACATGGGACACACGTTCAACGCACGTGCCCAAAACTAATATATATATGCTCCGTGTTGAAAAAATGATGAGTTCATGAAACGTATGGTCCATCAACCTCTACATATTACTGGCGGCATTTCAAAATATTTATCATTTCAGAAGTCGAAAGAAAATTAATTAAATTTTTTCCTTTATTCATATTAGTAAAATAAATAGAGTAAATATTTAATGAATAAAAACTACATCTTGAAGGTAAAATAGTCGACATACCTCCTAGTAATATTTTTTTAAAGGACGTGTACATGAAAAAGATGACAAATTTTTTGAGATGAAAAGAGTAGTAAATTTCATATTTTAATTTAGATATTTGAACCATTGAATATGCAATTAATTACTTGATCACATGATAAATTGTTCCTATTAGATATTTCTTGCTCAATTTTTTTTAAAAGTTGATTTGTATAATTAAAAAAAGTGTCATGTTTTTATATTGATAACTTATATACATAATAATTGCTTAAAAATACGAGCAAAAATTTTTCTAAAATTTGAATCGAAAATATCTAATGGCAAATACTTTATCATATGTTACGTTCGATCAGAACATCCGAACATATCTTGGACTTTTGACTTGCTTATCCCATGAGGATTATGCATGAATAACACTTTTAACTTCGAAGATTTACTCCCTGAAACAAATTATTTTTTTTAAACTTCATTAGGTGTAATTTTCTGTCATACTCCCTCCATTTCATATTAGTTAGTCATTTTACTAAAATTAAATATTTTAAATTAGTTGATTACTTATTAAATTAAGATAGAATTAATTAAAAAATTTCTATTTTGCCCCTACAATTAATATACTCTTTGAAGTTTAAACAAATTATCTTTCTATCCATTGATATGAATAAAAAGGGTATAATAGTAAAATAGATAATTTCATTAATAATTTTTTAAGCACCATGTAAAATAAAAAAATGCGCAATTAATATGGAACGGAGGGAGTAGAATTATGACATGTATATTAATAACATGAGACACGTTCACTGTCGAAAACTGGTGGAAAATATCCCCTTCGTTTCAAAATAGTTGGCCCTTGTTGACTTCACTCCCCTTAAGAAAAAATTTATTAGGAGTTTATTTTATCAAATTAGTTTTATTAATTATGAGTTGAAAATATAAATTTGAGTATATTCATTTTGTTTAGTCATTTAATAATAGAGCTAGTATTAGAAGAACATAATAATATTTTTTTAATTTTATAAAATAAATAATTAAATTGAAATAAATATTTTTAAAAAAACGACCAATGATTTTAAAACGGAGGGAGTAGTTAATTAAATACTACTTCATGCATATGTAGGACCAAATCCAAATTCCTAAAAAAGCGTTGAATATTAGACGATGGCGATACACCAAGATCTAGAAGATTTTTGGGTAGTTTTCAAATAGGTTTTTTTTATCTTTGTTTTTCCTTCATTATTAAGGTCCTTTTCTTTTACTCGCTAGGTCTTAATTTATATTAGGGGCTGAGCCAGGATATTGTAACAGGTTTATCTGAATTATTGTAAAAAAATTATATTATATATATAATGTTAAAAATAATTTTTATATGTAAATTTTGAATTTTTTTTATTTCTTCGTTTGTTTACTTCTTTATATTCAATGACGCAGCTACATTGACATAAGGATGGTCACTTGAGCATAATTTGTCAAAAAATTATATTGTGCATATAGAAAATAATACTGTCTATATAGGTCAAAAACAAACTTTTTAGAGATATATACTAAAGTTTTGAACACCCTTAGCGAAATATTCAACTTTGTCGTCACTGTTTATATTCTAAACTGCCTTAGTGAAAATTTTAATTTTGTAACTGATTTATACGAAGAGATTCGGAGTATGAGAGTTTAAGACATTAATTTTAATCATAAATTTAAATATAAATTTTTAAAAATAAAATTTATACATTTAAAAACTATATAAGAATTATTACAAATTAACCGATTCAAATATTTATAATAAAATTAAGAAAATTATAACAAAAAATTATTTAACTTTTTAAATGTTAACTTCTTCACCTAAAATGAGACGAGAAGAGTAATATTACCTTCTTTTTTTTAGCTTTATAAGGAAGCAAAGAAGAATTAGTAAAAGATATAGCGTTTACGTGAAGGTAACATGGTATCTATGGACCAGTTGTGTGTAAGCAAGATCTAAATTTTTTTTAAAAAAAAAGTAGGATCGTGTCATCAATTAGACTGTAGATATCAGGTTTAGGGTGTACGTGTTCGTTACGGAGAAAAATATTTTTTTAGAAAAATATGTAGATTGTTTTACTTTTTTTATGTTTGATATATAAATAAAAAATATTATGATAAAATTATTTATATAATTTAGAACATTACTAAGGGAGATGAAGGATGGGAATGTGAGGTGGTAAGTCGGAGTTAGAATTTTAATTATAAGATTCAAAATATAAAAAAGTAAACATATGAATAAGTCAAAGAGAATTTGAATGAACCCCTTGGCTACAGGGTGGTCGACATGGAGGCTATAGGAATAGGAGTGACGTCTAGGTGTACCACTTAAGGTTCAAAATTAAGGTTCGAACCTTTATAAATTCTATCACATTTTCTTATCCAAAATTTGTTTTTGTGTTATATATGACTATTTACTTGTTACTTTTTAAACGGTGATTAATTAAAACTTATGCCAAACTCTACAAGTGGACATCACCATCCCAACTAATTTTTACCCCTTTAGCTATGTTGTTATGACTTATGAACAAAATTAACAAATATTGCCAAATTAAAGAATAAATCCGAATAACTAATGGATCAAAGTAAGAAAAGAGTATTGTTAACTCTAGGATGAGAGATCTAGGGAGTATATTGATTATTCAACACGTAATTTACTTGCATATGCATTTACAGCACAATACTTTATAATATTTTTATCGTTTAAAATGTAATGAACCAATGAAACTTGAAAGACGATAAGAATAGAGTTTCATCCCATCATTTCTACGGTAGTGCAAAATAAAATTAAGCAGAGACAAAAAAGTTGGATCATACGATTGAGCAGAAAGAAATTAACCAAGACATGAGATACATGAACTGAGTTTATCAAGATTGAGTATCCATTAAGAAAAATTTAAATCTTATGAGAGGAAAAATATCTACCATAGCTTGTAGCTTACTACTCAATATCATTGTAATATCTTGTAGCTTATATAACTACTACTCAAGATGCTAGAAATAATACTTAAACCTTACCTAATTATACGCTTTGATTATAAATTTATATATAAAACCTTACTATTTTATTAAATAAAAAAAGCTAATAATCAATTTATTAGTACAATTTAATTCGACCGGTTATATTAATTTTTGAAAAATCATTGACACACCTAATTATAAACCTCCCCTCCCCTTTTTCTTTTTCCTTGGATACATTTGAATGGATTAAATTATATTTTTTGAAATTGGGTATGTAAAGATGGAGATAATTAAATGAAAATTAATTTATTCATATTTAATATTTATATCAAAACTATTATTATCATAATTCAAATGAATCAAGGCTCGTAATTTGATTAACCGTATGGTAAAGTGAGATAAGTACATTTTAAAGGCACATATTATACATTTATGAATTTGATATAAACACTAAATACGAATAAATTTCTTTAGTCCTTTTGTTTTTCCTTCTTTTTGGGAAGGGTGGAGGACTGGTTCCTATCTATGGGATGAAAATAGCACCTATTGTATAAGAGTTGGTTAGTTTTAATAAATTTCAGTAATTAGGTTTTGGTTTGGTAAATCTAATCTTTCTTGGTCAATGGTTACACAAGAAAATAGCTTCTCCTATCACGTCAAATCACCAAAGTTTATAAGTTCGTAAATTCAAAATACATAAATTATTGTTTTATCATGTCCAATAGCAAAAAAGTCTGTTATCTTGTAGCTTTTTGAAATATTAAATGGACGATCAAATAATTTTCAATCATGTTTCTTGCTATCGAATCATAAATATAATATATAAAAGAAACTTCAAATATTATATGATATCTTTCTCTTTGAATAAAGTCTTATTTTCAAGATTTTGTCATTTCTTTAATAATTTTTCATCTCTTATAGATCTTCTCAATAGAAATTCAAATCCAGATGATGTTTTGACCATCTATCCGAAAAAAAGCATGAACAAATCTTATAGAATTTCCAAAAAAATCTTCAATCTCTTTCAGATACTCTGCAAATATATTACTAGTAACTTAAAAATGTCTCCAGTTGCAACATTAGCTTTGCTTGGTACCAAGGAAAATATTTTCCATGAAAATGTTTTTTTAAAAAAATAAGTTGGTTTATTACTTATGTTTTAGTGTTCGGTAAGTAAGCTAAATGAAAAAGTTATCTTAAAATATTTATATGTAATCTAGTAAAAACACTATATAGGTAGAAGTATGGGGGAGGGCGGGGGGGTAGGATGGTGAAGGGGTAGGGATTAGGAGTGTTGCGTGGGTGGAAGGATACAATAAAATGTCACTTCTAGAACTTATTTTTTCCACTTTCATAATAAAAATCATTTTTCTCATTTTTAAGGAACTTCTATTTCTAGAGAAAATATACTAAACATGAAAAAATAAGAATATATTTTTTGAAAAATATGTTCCTCTATACCAGATACACCCTTAATGTAGGTGTGCTGACATGCCCCATATGGCTACTTGATTCATTATTAATGTAGGTGTAGTTGTTTTAGGGCTTAAGTCATCGACAGACCCTTAAGTTATTTGAATAATTCATTTAGACACCTCAACTTAGCCTTATACCTATTGAACACTTAAATCACTCAACATTTGTGCCTATTAGACATTTTTTGGATAATCAGCCAAAAGTAAGGGTGTACATAGGTCGAGTTGGTTTGGTTTCTTACTAAAAAAAAATCAAACCAATCATGTCGGTTTATTAAATCTATAAATCAAATCAAACCAACATAAAATCGGTTTTTTCGGTTTAGGTTTTAGTCGGTTTTTTCGGTTTTTCGATTTTTCTCGGGTTTTTTTTTATAATCTTTAGTTTTTACAATTATATTGTTATTGTAGACAATATCAAGTATGGTTTCACTCATGTGCTAGTGGAAAACCACAATTATGGAAAACGTGAAGTGGAAAGAAGGAGCGGAGAACTCTCCGAAAACTAAAACGTAAGATGAAAAGTGAATGAAGAGTGAAAAGTTTTAGGTTTTAAGTTTATATTGGGCTTCGAATCATTTAATTATCAATTAATGGATAAATATTACAACTTAAAGGCCCAAATCTAAATATATATCTACATCTACTTGCTAAATATTAAAAATTAATAAAATTAATTTAAAAAGTATGTAGAAAATAGATTATAATTAATATTTTTTATATATAAAAATTTAAAATTATATATATATATTATGTCAGTTTGGTTTGGGTTCAGTTTGACTTTTCTTTGGTTAACACCAAACCAAACCAAGAATGGTCGGGTTTTTTTTCTAACACCAAACCAATCAAACCAAACCACAAGTCGGTTTTTTTCTCAGTTTGGTTTGATTTGTCGGTTCAATTTAACTTGACGGTTTGGTCTTTACACCCCTAGCCAAAAGTATAAAATTAGTGTAAGACACCTGCGATGATGTAACAAAAATAACCAATTAAAAAAGGACACATGGCATATGGGTCCCAAGAAATTGTTAAAAAGTAATTATGAGTTAAAAAAATGTAATTTAAGTTTTAAGCCTAATCTAACCACCCCCCACACCTCCTTCCATCCGCCGCTGTCACCACCTTCATCCGCCACCAGACATCTTCAAGCTTGGCATAAAATTCATAACAATCACCAATGGAAAGCTCATTAAACAAACCCAAGAAAACACCAATCTTTAACATAAAAAAAGAACAAATCATTAGCAACCAAGAATTGGATTTTTATTTAATAGTAATTAAGAAAATGAAAAAAAAAATTCAGTATCAAGAAAATGAATTGGCTTGGAAGAAAATAGTCTGACAGAGTTAAGGATAAATATATCATATTTTTTTTCCTTTACGTTTTCTTCCTTATCCACACTTTAAATTTAAACTTTTTTTTGTTGTAATTTTTTTTTACATGTGTTGTTTTTTGTTAATTTCAAATCTGTTGTTTAGTAAAAGAGAGGCGGGATAGGAAGAGGGAGAGAGACATACAAAGAGAAAGTATAAGATTTGAAAGTTATGGTGGTCTCCATTTTTTCCGGTGAAGAAGGTGGCGGGCGGTGGTGGCAAATCTATAAAGAACAATATAATGAGGAGGAAGAGCTAAAAAAAAAAAATTCAGCCCAAATACGACTTTCACGTGCCAACTTCACGTGGATTACACTCATTATGCCATGTCAGCAAAAAGTGTTTAAGTGGTTCAAATTCAGAGTGATATAGGTGCTCAATAGCTATATGGTTAAGTTGAGGTGTTTAAGTGAATTTTACAGACAACTTTAAGGGTCTGTCGATGACTTAAGTCTTGTTTTAGTTAAGCATAAAATCACCAACATGGGTTGTGGTGTAGTAGTCCTCCCTTAATTAGAGGTCTCGGATTCAAGCTCTGGGCATGAAGAAAATCCTATTGGGAGCGTCATCCCTAGAATGGCCCTGCAGTGCGCGATTCGGAATAGTCGAAGCACCAATACGGGTACCAAACACCAGATGGAACCCCCCCAAAAATTGGTTGTTACACTACAGCGAACCTTAAAACTTTTCTCTAATAAAGCTAGTTTATCATTAAGAGCCACAGTCTTTGAGATATTTTTACTCTTAGTTGTAAAAACAAGTACTAGCTTAAGATAAAATTAGACAGATTTGACATATTTAATGTTATCACAATCGACATAATCCTCACATCTTCCATTTGAAAATAGCAAGCAAATACAACTCAAAAATAAAAATCACATCTTTTAGTAGAAGAAATCAAAATTTTCTTGCTAAGTCAGTATTTAATATTATCGTGTAAAAGAACTTGGAAATTGACATAAATAGTGTCCACTCAAAAAAAATAGCTGGCATATATGTACTGGCTAGCGGATGTAAATCTTTTGGCCCAGCGGCCAAATGTGTTCCTGCCCACTACTCTAATAATGCAAACAGAACAAGAAGTGAGTTTTGTGCTTGTTAGATTCTACAACATAGTCTAAAATTTTATCGAGGGATTTCAACTAGAGCAGCCCGGTGCATTAAAGTTCCAGTTATGTACGACGTCTGGGGAAAGGCCGAACCACAAGGGTCTATTGTACAGCCTTACCCTGCATTTTTGCAAGAGGCTATTTCCGTTGCTTGAACCATGACCTCTTGGTCAACTAATTTGCTGAAAGGGCTCATCGTGCTCGAGTAAGGGTTGTTGTTCTTCTGGTGGAAAATTGCCCGTTTCTTCAATCTGTTGCAACCGGATACGATCCCTATCTCGTGGATATGTGCAATAGAGGAAGGTATAGATGGAGCAAGAAATGACCATCGGAATGCCTATTGCAGTGTACATTGCCTTGGCAAGTGAGGCAGCATTTTGTCTCTCTGTTTCAATTTCCCCTGAGCTTGAAGATCCCTCAGGGATTGGCTTATAACTAAAAACTTGTTGAGCTAAAATACCAACCAGCGGAGGAGCAAATGACGCTAAGATGGTCTCGAAAGATCGATCCAGAGCATAAATGCTTGTTCGAACTCTGTCAGGAACTATCTCAGCAAATATTGGACTACAAACACGTCAAAAGAGCAAAGCATCAAAGACCAGCTCTACGATCGATCAATGCAAAAAACATAAAAGTCATT
Organism: Capsicum rhomboideum; assembly: GCA_031232105.1. Taxonomy (NCBI): domain Eukaryota; kingdom Viridiplantae; phylum Streptophyta; class Magnoliopsida; order Solanales; family Solanaceae; genus Capsicum; species Capsicum rhomboideum. The sequence continues at coordinate 160,774,442 of CP124714.1, forward strand.
TTAATTTGATTTATTTCATCATTTTGAGCTTTGTGAATGAACCTAACATAACAACAACATCAACATAGCCAGTGTAGTTACACAAAGTGGGTCTGGGGAGGGTAGAGTATACGTAGACCTTACCCCAACCTTAGAGGTAGAGAGGTTGTTTCCAATAGCTCCTCGGCTCAAGAAAAAACAGTCCAAAAAAAAAGTAACGGAAGTACAAACAACAAATAATAACAAAAACAGCAGATAGTAATAAAACAAAAACTACAACAAAACAATACGATAATCGAGGTGCAAGGAATTAATAGATAGTAACATAAATCGAAGGAAAAGAAACCACAGGAGTAATACTATGACTAGACTATTAATATGAACGTACCTAACATGTGCTTAAAACATTTCAAGTGCATGCATATGCCCGTGTGTGGGTATGCAAGAGGAAAGAGTGAACAAGGCGGTATAAAGAGAAAGAAGTGGTAATTGTTTGAAAGAATGGATGAATAAATAAAAATGCTGAAGAACATAGCATAAAAGAAGCTGGAGTGGTCTCTTACATTGATCTATACAAGGTACGAGATTGAATAAAATTGGAGAAGAATGAGGAAAACTAACTGGAAAAATATGCCAAGTGTTCAAACAAATGATATATTGGATCTGAGCAGATATACCTGTTTGTTGCTGGACCGCACCATGATGCGCTAAATCCCAATATAAACAGGACTAAACCATGCAACACAGCTGTGGAAGGATCATTAGGCAATAGCAGCAGCAGAATTGCAGCTAAGGGAATAGCTGAACCAGTGCTTATCTGAGAAACCATGATCCTACCAGAATTAGGGAAGTGCTTGGCCCAGACATCCCCCATGAATCCTCCAAAAAATACGCCAAATGACAGAGAAACTCTAAACGTAGTCGAGATGAGAACGTAGTCGAGATGAGTGCTGTTGTCTTGTGGGAGAAGCCAACAAGCTCCAACCACATAATTGCAAATGACATTGATGTCACAAGGAATGACCCGAAAACCCCTTGTGCAACAATTATCTGGAAGGAGGGTACTTCGATAACTGCTTTTGTTTCTTTTAGCAGTTCTCTCACTCGTTCTTGAAATGATTCTGGGGGAAGTTGATCTTTTACTTTGACATCTCTTTCAAGAAAGTGGGGATCTTTGGCGAAGAGACGGACTAAACAACCAACGAGAACACTTATAATACCAACCAGGTGGAAGGAGATTCTCCAGCCAGGGATTCCCATGAATGATGTTTCAGCAATCAGCACAGACATAATCCCACCAAAGATTGAACCAAAATTTCCTGTTACTGCTAACCATCCAAAAGCTGCACCACGATTACTATCATCAGTTGAATCAGCAACTAGAGATAGGATTGCTGGTGTGAAAATTGCAAGACCTATTCCATTCAATCCTCTGAAAATTGCTATCTGTTAAACAACATCATGAGGTGCTAAAACAAATCTTACAGCCCAAATTCAAGAAGATAACACTTTCATTCTTGTCATAGTTTCAGAAAAGGACAGCTTTAAGGGTAACAAAATGCAATCATTTTCATCATATATCTTACAACTAAGAATATTGGACAGAGAGAGCAGTGGTTGATCAGAAAATATAACAAGAACTGCTTATATACATTCAGCGGTCAGTATATACTTTAGACCATTCCTCAATGATACTCTGTAACTAATATAACAATTCACACTTGAAATTTAACTTGGTGATGTTTAGATACTGTTAGGATCTTACCATCATATGCCAAAAGCTATATCTAATAGCAAGGGCGCAACTTTAGGCAGCATGTTGTTCTTGGGAATCGAACCCATGACCTTGGCTCTGATACCACTTGTTAGGATCAAGCGTCTACCATCATGCCAAAAGATATAACTGATAGCAAAGGCAACTTTATTTCTTAACTAAGCCCACCAAGCAAGTGTCATGTTCGATCATGACTCCGATCAGGGCCACCCCAGCCCCCTCGTGGACCTTGTCATAGGCAGGATGTTGGCGTTACCCAATAAATACTTAACACCTCAACAAGATAACTAATATTTAAAAAGATAAATTCCTAAAGGCTACTTATCAAAAATTATTTTTCTTCCTAAAGGCTTGATTAGGACAGTCTTGTTGTCTTTGGCTCCTACTAATAAACAAGAGACAACATGTAGAACAAGACAAATGACTATAGTTTCTATAATCCAATCAATATCAAGTTAGCACACACTCCACATATAATCCTTAAGAAAAGCATAGAATCCCATACAATCTCAAATTTTCATTTCTAAAGAATTCCACATTTTTCACTTGTAACCCATTTCTTCTATCCAATACTATTAATTTATGTGCATGGATCCAAGGGCGGAGCTAGAGGAGCAGAAAGGGATTCATGCAAAGCTCCTTTCCTCAGAAAATTACACTCTGTATTAGTATATGCAAGGTCAACCTTTATTTTATGTATATACAGTACATAATGAACTACTACACGGGTCTACACAAATAAACCAAGAAAGCCGCAAAAACAACACTAATTTCATGAACTGTCAACTGTGTTTCGACTCATTTCTCTATTTGAAAACACCAAGCAGAGACCTCAGTGAAGTTAGAGGATATGGCAACAAGGAAAGTGGCAGCGGACCAAAGGAAGCACCAAGAGCAATGACATTGACCCGATTATGACGAGCAGCAAGGAATGCAGCCAGAGGGTAACAAAGGCATTGAACTAAAGATCTGTAGAGACTGATGGAGCCAAGACCAGCAGGGTCAATGTGCAAGTCCTTGCCAACTTCTTTGTAAACTCCAGGTAACAAAGATTCATCAGCTCTCCATTTATCAATACAAGAGTCAATGTATCTGATCTTAAGTGGTTCTTGAGCTTCATCATGACCATTAATATCCCCCGGCGGCGAGTTGGTGAAGCACAGATAGTGAAGTGTGTTGATTAACAAAACTTTTTCTTTTTTCCTTTTTCTTTTTGTTTGGAAGTCAATGTTAACATGAACATAATATATAGTATATGAGGAACTCGAGAAAAAGTTAATGAAACTATACACAGGGGCGGATCTATGTGTTGAGGTGAGGGTGCCACGGCACCCGCAAGCTCGACTAAATTTTTATATATGTATATAGTAATTTTAGTGTCTATGATATATAATTTCAGATTGGCACCCGCAGAAGGATAGTAGTTGTTGTTCAGTTGGTCAGTGCACTGGGTGCCACGCCCGCTGTGATGGTTCGAATCCTCTCAAGGACATTTCGTTTATCTTTTTTTGTTTTTTCACATTCCACGGTGCTAGTTTTCTTTTCTTGTTTCCCACTTTCCCTTTCCTAGTTTTCTTTACGTTTCCTTCTTTTTCCATTTTAATTTCCTTAATATTTTTTATTTTTATATTTTCACTCTTCTTCCAATGCAACCCATCTATTAATTTGTTTATCTAAATTATTTCTTCATTGTTTTTTCAAAGTCTCCAAATATTAATTGATTGTGATTTTAATCTTTTCCCGATTTTATTCTTTCAAGGTATATTTTATCTATTGAAATTTGCTCTCCGTTTCTTAATCTTTTAAACGAAAATAATAGGGGTAATGGTTGTTACATTTTGTGCTATATTAACTTCTTCATGCACTTTATTACGAGTTTTTTATTTGCAAATTATTTTTTAAATTTTTGTATAAATAATTTGTAATTTTTGTATTGAAAATACTTGTCTTTACTTGTAAGTTGATGAGATTTTTTATTGTTTTGGCTCCTCTTCTTTTTCTCCTTTTCTTTTTTTAAAAAAATAAAACTCGATATAAGTTACAATTTGCTAGTTACCATGATTTAAGTACATTATGTTTGAACTGAACGGGTGTGATTGTGTATTCAAAAATTTTAGTTTTCTTATATATGTTCTTCTCATTTTTTTAATAGAATTTCATCAAAAATTAGATTGAATCGTATAATACTCATTTTGGTTTGATAATTGTATATTTATTTATATGTCAAAAATCTTGTAAATCAACCAAAATTAGCACAAAATGGATCAAATTGGCAAAATGTACGCCTTAATTCGATGTCCATTACTAAGTTTATATTAAAAATAGTGGCACCCCCAACCTTCAAATCCTAGATCCGCCTCTGACTATACATATAAGTAATAGTATTATAGTAGCGTTTAAGTAAGGCCAACTACATAGATACTAGCCACTAAAGTTTATTATAGTAGGAATTAAGTAAGCCAAATCATAGATCTAGGTACTAAAGTTAATATTATAGTAGGATTTAAGTTGTGCCAAATACATAAACAACGAGTAAAGTTCTCCGTTTCTTTTTGAGTAAAGTATTAAAAACACATCTAAAATATCCTTTTTTTTGGAGTTTCACACCTAAATTAATATAAGTATGAGAAACACACCTAAACTATACTTTTAGTTTGAGAAACACACTTAAACTATATTTTTAGTTTGAAAAACATACATAAACTATCACTTATTATTTTGAGAAACACACCTAAAAGCTGACTAAACCAAATATTTTCGTACAAACTCTTTGGGTGTGTCTAGCCATTAAAAATAAGTCCCCATGGCATATTTTTATTCTTGTTTGCTAACACATTATCTTTTTTCATTTTAAAAATATTTTAATTAACTTTTATTCATTTTGAGGTGTATTTCTCAAACTAATGAGTAATAGTTTAGGTATGTTTCTCACACCCTCAATAGTTTAAGTATGAAACTCAAAAAAAAGAGGATAGTTTAGATGTGTTTTTGACACTTCACTCTTTCTTTTTCCATTTAGAGATTTCAAGTGAGGTTGTTAACTATTAAAAAGGGTCGTCTGGTGGATTAAAGCTTTCGGGTATGCATGAGGTCAGGGAAGGATTGGACCACAAGGGTCTGTTTCTTATCCTGCATTTCTGCAAGAGGTTATTTTCATGGCTTAAATCCGTGACCTCCTGGTCAATAACTTTATCGGTTACTCCAAGGCTTCATTTAAGGCTCAAGGTTGTCACCCATTAGATGACTAAAATAAGGCAAAAATGTGCATATTAATAAGAATCTCGTGAGATAATTTTTACCTGAAATTTGACATTGAAATGTAGGGGTGTTAAATGGGCGGGTTGGGCTGAAATTGAAATTATTAAAATGGGTTGAATTAGAAATTGGGTTGGGTCATGACCAACCCAAATTTACTTTGGGTTCAAATTGGCTTAAAATTGGGTTGGGTCTTGACCCGCCCAATTTGACCCACTTAATCTAAAGAAATTAGGGATAATTACATGGCTTAGCAAACATAAGCTTCAAATTACCTTATTTAGCCTAAGTTTCAATTAATTACAATCTATAGCCTCAGTTGCCAATTAAATACAATTCATAGCCTTAATTAAATACAATTCATAGTCTTTCTCCTTTATTTTCTCTCTTTCTCTATCTTGTATTTTTCTTTTCTAGTTTTTTTCTTCTTTTTTTCTTTTCGTGTTTTCTTACTTTTTTATTTTTTGTGTTTTCCTTTTTCGTATTTTTTTTCTTTTTCGTTTCTTTTTTCCTTTTTTTATATTTTATTTTTTTCTTTTACATTTTTTTTTCTTTTTTTCTTTTTTTCTTTTTTATTTATTTTTTCTTTGCAATCTTTTTTTGTATTTTTTTCCATTCTTGTTTCGTTTTTTTCTTTTTTGTCATTTTTTCTCCTTCTTTTTTCCTTTTTTTTGTGTATTTTTTTTCCTCTCATTTTTTTTTGTTGTATTTTATATTTTATATATTTTTCATATTTTATATTTATTTATATCATACTACATATTTTAAATAAATTTATTATTTGTATTTGAATAGTTTAGCCATGAATATGTACAATTTATCATTTGTATTTATAAACAAATAAGTATATGGATTAATTGTATATGTTTGAGTTTAAAATATACAAATATGTAATGTGTCATTCAATGTAAATGTATCGCTAGTATTTGTATGTCAAATTATCAGTTGTATTTGTATATCAACAAGTATCATTTGTATGTATATGATTCAAGTTGTATAAATAAGTATCATTTGTATTTGTATAAAATACAAGTGCGAAGTAGAAGTTAGAGATAGAAGAGAGAGAAAAAAATAAGCGAAAAGAAAATAAAATAGGAAAAAAAAAGAAAAAAAGTTTAGAAAAACAAAAGAAAAAATAGGAAAAAAATAAAAAGAAAAAAAGGGAAAAAACACGAAAAAGAAAAAAAAATACAAGAAAAATGAAAAAGAAAAAAACCAAAACAGGAAAAAAAATGGAAAAGGAAAAAAAAGAAGAATGAGAAATAATAGAGAGAGAAAAAAAAACGAAAAGAAAGAATCCAAAAAGGAAAAAAGAAAATGAAAAATAGAAAAAAATGAAAAAAAAATGATGGTGAATACAAATACAATGAGCGGTTATGATATTCCCTTCAACATTCATGACTTGTACTTTACATAGCCATGTCTTCTAAAAATACAAAAAAATATAAAATATAAAATACAATCAAAAAAAGAAGAAAAAAAGTGAGAAAGAAAAAATATATATAAAAAAATATTTTGGGGGGCGGGGGATTGCGGGGGTGGGTGGGGGGTGGGGTTTGGGGTAAGAAAAAAAAAAACTAAATATTTTTTTTTTAGGGGGGGGGGCAGGGAGGAGGGGTGCGGGGGAGGGGGCTAGGAATTGGGACAATAAAAGAATTTTTATAGATATATATAAAAAAAAAAAAATAATTGTTTTTTTAATGGGGCGTGGGGTAAGAAAAAAAATTGGATGGGGTTTGGGTTAGGAAATTTTCTTTTTCTTTTTTTGGGTATATAGGTTGGTTGGAGGTGGGTGGACCAAGTAGGGCGTGGGGTGGATGATTTTGAATTTTGAGTGTTGTAGGAGATTGTCACTTGTTTTCTACTCTTTCATTAAAAAAATCATTTTCCTTATCAAATGGGTGAAAGTGGAAATTGAATTGGGTTCACTTGAAGATCGTTTAAAAATGGGTTGAGGCTTAATGTGTTGAGGTTGAACCCAATTATAAATTATCTTGAACCCAATTCATAAGTTTTGGATTGGGTTGGACGGATTCACTTAATTTGGACTCATTTAGACACCTCTACTTAAATGTAACATTTTATTTTCTTGCGTCTTCACCTTCTCCGCCGCCAATACCTCCGTACGAACTTACTAATAAAGTAGTCTCTTAGTTCAGTAGCAGAAATGTAACTTGTTTAAACTTTGTTCCCCTCTTTAGTACGGATGCAATTCCTCTTGGACACTTATAATAAAGTAGTTTTCTTTTATTTTAAATCGTTATGAATTCATAAACTAAAAGGGAGCCTTGGAGTAACTGATAAAATTATTGTCATGTGACCTCCTCAAGTCGTGGAAACAACCTCTTACAAAAATACAAGGTAAGGCTGCATACAATAAATTGGTGATTCTCTTTTGCTAGAAATTCATAAACTTCAAATCTTTAATCCGTCTCTATCATCGAAAACATACCCAACAACACTCTGACGGTCAGTGCAATTAATTTGGGAATTTCTCTATTGCAATGTTGATAGCATCAACCTGCTGATGTTCAGTTAGTCATGGAGTATTTTAGTAAATCCCAGTTTTCAACAGTGGCTTTGTTTTATAGTAAAAGATGTATTTTATAATTGGCTTAAGTTATCGACAAATTTTTAAAGTTATTTAAAAAATTCACTTAAACACCTAAACTAAGACTAGTACCTATTGAACACATAAATTATTCAAAATATATATTTATTAGGCATAAAATACTGACGTGGCAAAAAAAGTGTTTCTCACATATCCTTAACGCGTGAATAAATTCAAAAAACATCTTTCTTTTTCTGAAAAAAGCTTACATCTATTTCTCTTTTATTGACACATGACACTAATACATAATGAAACAACTTTTTTATTTATTTTTTAAAAATAACAATTCTTTTAATTAGAAAAGGAACCCCCTTCCCTCCTCCTCCTCCCCCACACACCCCACGCCCACCCTCCTCGATCCATTATTGTTTTCTTCAACTTATTTTTACTCCATTTCCATTCCAAACCTCGTTGCATTTTTTTTGCACCCTTATTTTTCTTCCTTCCTATTTTATTTTTCCTTCTTATTAAAGAAATAAATCTTTAAATCAACTAATTTTTCCTCCCTTTCTTCTTCTTTCAAACTTTGTCATTGTCCTGCTATCACCGGATTATTCCCATCACCGTTATTCTATTTCCGTTCATGTAATTTGACATTAAGAAAAATAATATTCTTTATTCACGATTTCTATTTTGCACTTGAATCTGGAAAAATATAATTATAATCTATTTCTAAAAAGAAAAAGATGAGTCTGTCGCCTGAGTTCGTTCTAACGATGGGAAAAAGAAGAAAGAAAGGGTTAAGTGGCTTGACGGGGGCGCGGGCGGGGGGGGGGGGATAGCTGATTTTTGATAGAGCTAAAATTTATTTTATTTTTTTAATTGAAAATTTATTTTTTAATATTATTTTGGGCCAACTGAAATATGTTATTGTTTTATTTGTTGTTTTTTTGTGTCATCGGCGTGTGAGATACACGCACAACAGCTTTCGACTGATTGTTATTTTGTGTTTATTAGGTATAAATTTGTTAAGATTAGAGTATCTAATAGGAACAAAGGTCTGTTAAAGTGTCTAAGCTAATTTTTCAAATAACTTTAAGGGTCCGTTACTAACTTAAGCCTTTATAATATTTAAAATATTAAAATACACAGTCATCAATTAGCTTGCATTTGGACATGCTATTTTATGTCATTATTTTTAAATAATAATTTTAAATCAATATTTGAACATGTGATTTAGGATCATAATAATATAAAATCATGACTTCATATCATCATATATCAAATTCTCAAAAAAAAATAATATATGATTTGGAATTTTGAATTCTGATTTCAAATTCTTTTAAATACAAAACTTGAATCATAAGTTTAAATTTTGTTAAAAAAAATAATTTATAAGTTGATAAATATATTTATATCTACCAATCATATTTACTAATTATTTATATCAAATGTAAATAAAGTTGGTTCTTTCTCGAATACCACACATAGCATAAGCATTAATGTAAAAAATGTTGTTTTTTTTTCTTGTTTTTGTTTTTTGGTATTACTCTGACCAACCATTTATATCCTTTATTATTTATATGTTGTTGCCTTAACGCACCAAAATCTTTGCTTGCTTCCAGATTACTATCAAGTCAACTCATTGTACTTCTCTCCATTCGAACAACCAAAGGAGAAGAAGAAAGTACTCTATCATCTTTAACAGGCAAGTTCATTCTCTACTGTTTCAAATTTACTTCTATAAAAGTGCTCTATCATCTATTAGTGTTTCTGATTTGGTTGATTAACTTTAGGAATAAGTTGTGGATATGAATTTTTTTTATGTTCGTATTTCTCACTGGTTACTTTGTTATATTTTCTTGAAATTAGATTACAGTGCACGTAACTTGTCAAGCTAATTTTGAAATTTCAGTGGTTGCGCCTCCACCGATTAACAGGGTAAACATAAGCTAAAATTTTACTCCATCTGTCACATTTTATGTGGACACACTTTCTTTTTTAGTTCTTTAAAAAAAAAAAATTACCACCTTTCCTTGTTTGGTAACTATGTAAAGGCACAATTCGTGTTTACCCTTATTGATCCCACCTAATTTTAAAGATACTACTACTCCTTTTTTTTTTTTTTTTTTACTTTTCTAAAAGGACAATTTGATAAACTTTACAAAAGTATCTACTTATTTCTTAAACTTCGTGTCTGGTCAATAATGACATATAAAATGGAATGAAAGGAGTAATTAATTTCATTGTGCTCATGTGAGGCAAGTTTTCAGATGTTATGTAATCAAAGAGAACATAGTAAATGTGACTTGTTATATATTGTTGTTGTATTGTAGAAATGTAAAAAAACGAGTAAACCACGTGGTTCAAATGCTAAAAATGGGCGGATGGGGACATATCAGTCTTCATCGAAGTCCTACATGAAGACGCTCGGAAATGCACGTTTAATGGTTCAACAATCAGCGGGTGGAAGGAAATCATCTACTCCCTCCGTCCCATTTTATGTGACCTACTTTCCTTTTTGGTCTATCCCAAAAAGAATGTCACATTTTCTTATTTGGCAACATTTTAAAGGCACAATTACTTTTTTTACCCTTATTGATCCTACTTAAATAAAGAGTGAATGCATTATCTTTTATTTTTTAAATAAAATTAGTACATGTACAATTTTAATTGCAAAGGATAATATGGTAAACATTATTAAGTCAAACCTTATTTCTTAAACTCCATGTCCAGTCAAATTAAGCCACATAAAATGGAACGGAGGGAGTATAAATTATGAGCTAATATTGGCAAGCAAGACAGTTATGATGAAATCCGGGTAAAGACCAAATATAGAGGATTAAGGAAAGATCTAAAAGATTTCAAAGACCTACTTCAGTCTTGCTCCGGATAGAGTTGGGACCCTGAAATTTGGGCACAACATATGGCGGTAAGCTTGTGTGATAGTATTGAGTATTTTTCTTCTGTCTATATGAACTACATATAATGTAACGTTCTATTTTATATATTTTTCAGCGAAAAAAAGACAGAGGTGTAAATATGTTCAATTACAGACTTAAAAGACTTGAACACTATGAATTATTGGATGAGAGTTCAAGCCAAATGTGTACCTGCCCCACTACTGTAATAGTACAAGCAACAGAGCAAGAAGTGAGTTTGTGCTTGTTAGATTCCATGTACAAAACATAGTCTAAAATTTTGTTGGGGGATTTCAACTAATTTGCTGAAAGAAGTCTATGCTCATCGTGCTCGAGTAAGGGTTGTTGTCCTTCGGATGTAAAATTGCCCATCTCATCAATCTGTTGCAACCGGGCGCAATCCCTATCTTGCGGATATGTGCAATAGAGGAAGGAATAGATGGAGCAAGAAATGACCATTGGAATGCCTATTGCAGTGTACATTGCCTTGGCAAGTGAGGCAGCATTTTGTCTATCTGTTTCAATTTCCCCTGAGCTTGAAGATCCCTCAGGGATTGGCTTATAACCAAAAACTTGTTCAGTTAAAATACCAACCAACGGAGGAGCAAACGATGATAAGATGCCCTCAAAAGAACGATCCAGAGCATAAATGCTTGTTCGAGCTCTCTCAGGAACTATTTCAGCATAAATTGGACTACAAACATGTCAAGAGCAAAGCATCAAAGACCAGCTCTAAGATCAAAGCAAAAACCATAAGTTAAGTCATTTTAGTTTGCTTTTGTTCACCATTTTGAGCTTCGTGAATGTACCCAACATGTGCTTCCTAAAACATTTCAAGTGCATGCATATGCCTATGTGCTGCGTATGCAAGAGGAAAGAGTGAACAAGGCGGTATAAAGAGAAAGAAGTGGTAATTGTTTAAAAGACTGAATGAATAAATAAAAATGCTGACGAACATAGCATAATACATTTTTTTGGAGCTAAGGGTCTATCGGAAACAACCTCTCCACCCCACAAAGGTAGGATAAATTCTACTTACGTCCTACCCTCTTGTTTTATTCAAACTCGTTAGTTGTATAGCTCAATGTAAGAGATCAGTCCTCCTCCTTTTAACCATGTAAGGATAAATTCTACTTACGTCCTACCCTCCCCAGATCTCACTTGTGGGATTACACTGCGTATGTTGTTGTTGTTGCTGAGGAACATGGTTAAAAGAAGGAGGACTGATCTCTTACATTGAGCTATACAACTAACGAGTTTGAATAAAACAAGGAAAGCGAACAAGAAAAATATGCAAGAGTTCGAACAAATGATATATTGGATCTGAGTAGATATACCTGTTTGTTGCTGGACCGCTCCATGATGCGCAAAATCCCAATATAAACAGGAATAAACCATGCCACAAAGCTGTAGAAGGATCATTAGGCAATAGCAGCAGCAGAATTGCAGCTAAGGGAATAGCTGAACCAGTGCTTATCTGAGAGACCATGATCCTACCAGAATTAGGAAAGTTCTTGGCACTGACATCCCCCATGAATCCTCCAAAAAACGCACCAAATGACAGAGAAACTCTAAACAAAGTCGAGATGAGTGCTGTTGTATTGTGGGAGAAGCCAACAAGCTCCAACCACAAAGTGGCAAATGACATTGATGTCCCGAGGAATGACCCGAAAACCCCTTGTGCAACAATTATCTGGAAGGAGGGTACTCTGATGACTGCTTTTGTTTCTCTTAGCAGTCCTCTCACTTGTTCTAGAAATGGTGTCGGGGGAGGTTGATCATTTGCGTTGACATCTCTGTCAAGAAAGCGGGGATCTTTGGCAAAGAGACGGACTAAAAGACCAACAAGAACACTGATAATAGCGACCAGGTGGAAGGAGATTCTCCAGCCAGGCATTCCCAAGAATGATGTTTCAGCAATCAGCACAGACATAGTCCCACCTAAGATTGAGCCAAAATTTGCTGTAACTACTAACCATCCAAAAGCTGTACCACGATTACTATCATCCGTTGAATCAGCAACTAGAGATAGGATTGCTGGTATGACAATTGCAAGTCCTATTCCATTCAATCCTCTAGAAATTGCTATCTGTTCAATAACATCATGAGGTGCTAAAACAAATCTTACAGCCCAAATTCAAGAAGATAACACTTTCATTCTTGTCATACTTTCAGAAAGTCATAATACATAAACAAACACTCAAACTTGGTCTCAGCTGGCAAGTAAACACTCCAACTTTGAGTATGCACATCTAGACTCCTCTACTCGACTCCATTGTATTTGTTGAACATTGCAACTTACAAAATGCTAATCTAGACACCACCAAAATTTATGTGTCATGTCAGTGTCGGGTATCCACGAGACAATAGGGACGAGTTGGAGTGTTTAGTTGCCATTTGAGATGTCTAGACTCAAGTTAGAGTTTTATTTGTTGGCTGAGGCCAAGTTTAAGTGTTTGTTTATGTATTATGCCTTTCTAAAAAGGACAACTTTAGGGGTAACAAAATGCAAGTATCTAAAATTACTTTAAAATGAAATGTATGTTTCTCCTTACTATATATGCTAAGGTGCAATCATTTTCATCATATATTCTATGAAGAGTCTACAGAGGAAAACAATAAAGGATCTTGAGACAGAAAGAACAATTCTTGATCAGAAAAAACAACTAGAACTACCTTCTCAAAAAAAAAAAAAAAAAAAGAACTGCTTATTTATATTCAGATATCAGTATATACTTTAGACCATTCCAACTAATATAAAAAGTTCACACTTGAAATTTAACTTGGTAGCATTTAGATACTTACACCTCAACAAAAATAACTACAGTAATATTTAAAATGATAAATTCCTAAATGGCAAAGGCTGTTTATCAAGAATTGATATCACACTGTATAATATGTATATAAGATAGATATTGGTGAAAATCCCGTCTCTACCACTACACGTATCAACACAAATAAACCAAGAAAACCACAAAAACAACACTAATTTCATGAACTGTTAGTTGGGGTTCGACTCATTTCTCTATTTGAAAACACCATCTATAGTGGGATGAAGAGAGACCTCGGTGAAGGTAGATGATATGGCAACAAGGAAAGTGGCGGCGGACCAAAGGAAAGCACCAAGAGCAATGACATTGACACGATTATGACGAGCAGCAAGGAATGCAGCAAGAGGGTAACAAAGGCATTTAACTAAAGATCCATAGAGACTGAGTGACCCAAGACCTGCAGGATCAATGTGTAAGTCCTTGCCAACTTCTTTGTAAACTCCAGGTAACAGAGAGTCATCAGCTATCTCCATAATATATGCAAGATTTATCAATACAAGAGTCGGTGTCTCTGGTCTCCAGTAGTCCTTCAGCTTCATCATGTTGATTATTAGTAAAGCTTTGGTTTCTTGAAAGTCAACCTTAACATTTTGAGCATGCACATACTCCCTCTGTGCATCTTTACTTGTCCATTTTTTACTTGACACATCCCTTAAGAAACAATAAATAAAAAGATAACTTTACTATATCACTCATTAATTGTAAGTCATGTAAATGTTGGGAAATGAATAGAGTATTTAATAACAATGATAAAATTAATGGACACAATGGTAATATCTCTTGGTTTTTCAAACTGGACAAGTAAAGTTGGACAACTATCTTTAGTATACTGAACAAGTAAAGATGGATGGAGGAAATATATGAGGAACTTGAGAAAGAGTTATTGAAACTATAATATAAGTACTCCTTCCATCCATTTTTACTTATCTAATACTAACTTAGCACACCCTTTAATGAACAATAAATAGAATGACAATTTTACTATATCACTCTTCGAATATACTAAATTCAAGTGACTATAGGTTACTAATAAAGATAGATTATAGATTAAGAAGTAAGCGACAAATTATCTCTTGATTTTTGAAATTGGACAAGTAAAAGTGTTGAGTTAGGCCAAATACATACAGTCAATCAAAAAAATCTTTGATGGCACAAAGGGAGTATTAGACGTCGATACAATCGAGGAATAACTACACCTTATATGCTAGCTATCAAAGTGGCAGAGCTCAAGATTATGTAAGCCCCACATCAGTTCCCCATATAACCGATGTAAGACTTTTTTACAATAGGATCATAACCAACGCCTAAAATATGTCTTACATGTGCACATTAATAAACATAAGCATCTCATGAAATGATTTTTACCTGAAATTAAGAAGCTATGGTTTTTCCTCAGATGGAGCAAAGACTTCCAAGCATGGTGTTGGAGGGGTTGTGGCTAATTTAACTAATTGTTTCTTTAAAAGCTTGGGTACGTAGTGTGACACTATGTTGCGTGACCTGTTGAAGAGCTAGGAGTTGTGTGGTTTACGTAACTGACATGTTCTTTGTTGCAACCATGCAACCATGATAGCATCAATCTTGACATGTGGTTGTTAAAAGTTTAATTTGAAGATTAAAAGATAACTTGATAATATTACCTTTCTGATTTTTTCAATTTTTCCTTAAAAGTAGAGATAGTCATTATTTGAAATTTAAAAATAGTTTGAAAATTTTATTAAAAAGAAGGATAATTCTGGGAAAAAAAAGTTATTAATATATTCTTGAATTTTGAAAAATTCATTAATTTGGTAGTACTACAATTAAAGAGTAATAATAATAATACTTTCTACTATATTTCTACAATATGGAAAGATGACTAAAGGAACGACAAGAGTAGTTTTGGTATTTCATATCTATTTCATTGTAATTTCTCCACCACATGAATATCTATCCATGTTTCTATTGTTTCCACCACATGCACATTACATGATGTTTGTAGAATTGATGTTTCTAGATTTAATTAAGGGAAAAGGCATAAGTATTTCTTGAACTTTAATTATATTTTCAACTACACACTTTTTGTTTCGAAAGGTCCTATTATCTCCTCTGAACTACTTTAAAATGAAATAAATACACTCTTAAGTACTAGATGGCAAAAAGAGTGTACTCACTCTTTTAGAAGACATGTGAGAAATAAAAAATAACTTAAATTCTAATTAATATGAACACATGGCATGTTTTACTTGGTCATTTTATAATTAATTAGTACATATAATTAACTAATATTAAAATTTAAGTATATATTTTAAAATTATTATCCTTTCCTTCTTTATGAAATAAGGTCAAATTTTATTATTTTTTTCTTTTTAGTAATTGGCGCTACTAAAATATAACATTAATTAAATTAAATTTAGACTTCCTAAAGAGTATTAATTTACAATGAAGATTATAATTTGTAGTAGTGTTTTTATTGATATTACTGTCAATGCATAGACATATTGATATTAGTATAATAACAAATTTAAATTTAGAAATTCTATTAAAAAAAAATTGATATTACTATCGACACGTAATTAAATTGATTATTTTTTTCCTTTTTAAAATGATTGATAATACTAGAAGCAAACATAACGATAATATAATGTTATGAGTTAAAGGATTTTTAAAAAACCAAATATTTATAAATGAAAAAGTAGATCTATCTTTTAAAAAATATAATAAAATGACTTAAACACTAAAAAAAAAATGAATCCTAACATTTTGAAAAAAAAAAACTTGACTTTTCCAAAAATATTATCTTATTAAAATTAATTCAACAACTAAATTTAGCATCAAAATTAGAAGAAAAAAAATGAAGAAAAAAAAAGACAATTACTAAAATGGAAAAAATAATTTTTGACTTTATTTCACAAAGAAAAAAAGAAAAGTAATATTAAAAATATATGCTTAAATTTTAATATATTATTATCTGTATTAATATTTATAAATTCAATTAAAAAATAATATGTGTCAATATTAATAGATTTTAAGCTATTTTTAGTCTCTCACATCACTCTCTTTGCCACCTAACACTCAAGGATGTATATATTTCATTTTAAAGTAGTTCGAGAGATAATAGGACCTTTCAAAAGAAAAAATATATAGTTAAAAATATAGTCAAAGTTCAGGATGGTACTTATGCCTTTTTCCTTTAATTAATTAATTAATATCTTTGACTCAAATAAATAAACATACTCTCTTCACTTTACTCAGTTCTCTCTTCTCTCATCATAGGTAAGTTCCTTTACCTTCTCTATTTTATTTTAATTTTTCTTTCATATTCAGTTCTCATTCATTCATTTTTTCTCGGGCAATTGTTTATTCCTTCAACAAGCGACAATTTTTATGTGTTTTTTAAGTATGTGTTTTTGGTGGAATCCATAATTTTTTCTTGTCTTAAGACTCTTTTTTTTTACAACTCCATTGCAAACTCACTACAACACAATATATCTATAGCTACGACATCTAAGCTATGAATTTAAAAATCGTAGCTATTACTTAGTAATAGCGACAAAAAATCAAATTCCGTAGCTATTTAAAAATTCGTAAAATTTCTTAGCCACGAAAATAAAACTGACAAAGTGAATTCCTCATTTTTGCTATAATTACTAACAATCGTGGTAATAGTTGCTTAAATAGCTACAAATTTATTGCTACAATAAAATTTGATAGTTGATCATAAGTTTTTGCCACACAATAAAAATTATTGTAGCAATAGTGACTTTTTAGCAATAATAACTATTTGAAACAAGATATTCTAGCTAAATATATATTTTTTGCTTCAAGTTATAAAAATTGTGGCAATAGTTAAATGAGTAGCTAACTATCAATTTTTGCCCTGAGTTAAAACTTATGTAATAATAATAACCTTTTAGCCACAATAAATTATTTAAAATATAATTTTATGGCTAAATTATTATTTTTTGCTTCATGTTAATAAAGATTGTTGCAATAGTTAAATGATATAGCCATAGATTTTTTGGTACAGTAAAATTTCATAGCTAATATTTAATATTTGACACGTGTTCATACTTGTTGTAGCAATAGCAAACTTTTAGTCATGAAAAAGGGTTATTTAAAATAAAATATTGAAGTTATAAACATTTTTGCTTTGAGTACTAAATATTCTTGGCAATAGTTTACTTAATAATAGCTATAATTATTTTTTCATGACGAAATAATTAAGCAATAAATTTATTATTGTGATTAAATTTTGTAGCTAATAATTATTTTTTTATCACGAGCTGAAATTTGTTGTAGTATTACTAATCTAGAGTAATTGGATATGTTAATCATTTTATTCGATTCAATACTACATGTCTACTTGTGAATTTCAAATATAATTACAATAAATATGTTAATAATTACAATTCAATTTTACATTTTATAAGTCTTAAATATAATTTAAACAAATACTTAATTATATTTATTTCGATTAACTAATCATGTCAAATTTTAGCTAAACTTCAATAAACCTCATGCAAAATTCATACTGCCAATCGATTCAAATTCAACTTTATTGGACCCTACTTGTAAGTTTAAAAATAAAATAATATATATATATATATATATATATATATATATAACAAAATTAAATATAGAAAAAGAAGGCAATCTTCAACCATAGACAATTTATATACCAACTTATAATCTCAAATTCATCAACTAACTTCTTATACTTATTCAACCTTATAATTTATCTTGTTGCAACATGTTATTTTTGAATGTTAATTGTACTTTTTTAAATATGTAGAATTATTTTTTTAATTGAAAATTGTAAAGATATTTTCGTATGTTTGGTATTTTGTTACTTTAAAATAAGCGCTTTTAAAAAAAATAATAATATGTAAGCACTTATTTTCTCCAAAAATATTCATAAAAAAACTTTAGTAATCACTGAGATAGTATGTATACTAATATTTGTATCCGCATGATATACAAACATTATTAAAAAAAAATGTAAGTATTAATTTTTTTAAAAATTATTTAAAAATTATTTAACATATAAATTAGATTTATTTACTTTGTTTTAGTCAATAAAAATTAATTGAAATTATAATCTTTACATTATCTTTCTCCCTCTCTGTAATTTTTACATATAATATTCAAACATGCAATATAGATTAGTCTAGAATAAAAGAAAGTTGATACTTTAGTGAAAATAATTAATACACATACACTAATAAAGAAAACGATATTGACAATTTTAACAATTTTTTTTGAATTTTCTATTATTGACAGTTTTATATTATTTCCGAATTTTTTATTTTAAACTTGATATTTTAAGTCATATGTTCATATAATTTTTATATTTTTAATTTAAACTAAAAAAAAAAAAAATTTAATTCATATCTCTGTTTAAATTCAAAAACCGAATATTGTAGAAGTATGATTTCCTATAATAGGACACTTTCTAACTTGGATTTAAATTGTACGTTGTTGATATAACAAAATCCGAATTGACATTTATTTATTTTTTTGTAATTTTAATCGTAAAATCATTTTCATACTTGAAATTTCATGGTGATGATATTGTCATCACGATATTGTTTTGTTTCTCCTACTCTATATAGATAGATTAATAGCCTTATTTTATTTTTAAATTTTTCTATTTTAAACTTGATATTTAAGTCATATAACTCATTTAAAATTTATATAAGTTTTATATTTTCATTTCAAACTAAAAAATGTAAGTTAAAATTCATATCCATTTTAGATATAAATTGAAGTAATCGAATGTTGAGGAAGTATAATTTCACCAATAGAAATTAGGACACTTTAATATGAATTTAAATTCAAGTTATAGATATTAAAAAAATTGGATTGAGATTTATTTTTTGAAATTCCTACCTTACTATAATTTTCAAACTTAAATTATATGGTAATTGACACTTGTCATTACAATATTATTTTGTTTCTCCTACTCTATATAGATAGATTATACAGATTTTCTGATATTAAAAAATTTTATTTGAAATTTCAAACCATATAAGTCATTTTAAATTCGGATAGGCTTTAAAATTTTCAATTCAAATTAAAAAATAATTATTCAAAATTAAGAATAATCATAAATTTAATTATAAACTATAAATTAAGATTTTTTTTTAAATATGAGAGTATAAAACAAAACTAATAACAATATTATAGCGGATCAAAAAGGTTGAAAAGGAATATATTTTTTAAAATAATATTTACTTCATATAAATACTTGACTTTTTTCATTAACTTAAAGTAAAGTATATATAGTTTTATTATGTATTTTATTACTATTTTCATTAGATAATGTTTTTTTCTTTATATTTGTTAGTTAAATAGTAATAGCATTTGTACATAGGAAAAAGCAATATATTATAATAATAATAATAATAATAATAATTAAAAAAACACAAAGGAAATTGATCAAATGAAAAGTTTTGCAAACCTAAATCCCTCCCACCACCGCTACACCCTTTCCCAAATTTTCCCCCAAAATTAAAAATATCCAAAAATTAAAAGATTCCCTCCCAAAATTTTAAAACTCAATAAATTAACCTAATCTCCCTTTACCCTTTAATAAACCTAATCTCTCTTTCTCCTTTTCCATTCCTGTCCTGTTCCCCACTCCCCTTCCGCCCCTCACCCTTTCATATTCTCATTTTTTTATTCAATTCGAATTTTCTATATTATGTTTTGTTAATTAATTTATGCTTTTGTAGGTTTTAAACATGGATTACTCCAAGCAAATGAGATAAGTTTTCACTTTATGAATATTGCATTGCATTGTGTAGCTTTTTTATAAATGTAAAGGTAGTTTTCTGCTTGTGGGTATTAGAATTGATAAAGAAATTTGAAATTAATGACAGATTTTGAGGAGTTTACAGGTCTGTTTACTTCTTTGGTTATTTTGTATGTTTTTCCCTTGTTTTTAGTTGTTAAATTTTAGTAAAAAAATTATCCAAGACAATTTTCTCTCCTTGAAATTCTATGTATACAAACACTTGCATATATAATGGTCTTCATCTTGATATTAAAATACTTTATCATTATTGACAGATTTTTAGTAGTGGAATAAGAGCAAATAAATGACAAACTAAGATGGATGTTCATCAAACTAAGGTACGGTTGAAGACCGTAGAAGAAGAGACTATGAAGCATGGACTCAAGCAAGATGTTGTTTTAAAAGAGTTGTATATTGTAACTATTTTTAAAATTGTAAAATGCAATTATATGTAACTTTTGTTAGTAACAAAGCTTGTGGAAAATTCTTTAGATTATAGTGGAGTAATATAATTGTTGAAATCTATTTTGGAATTTCTTTTTAATCTTAATTATATTATAGAAATTCTTGTGGTTAATAATGCTTATGGCAATATTTTTCAATTTGTAGTAATGAATTTTTGTAGTTGTGGCTAAACCTAAATATAATATAAAAAATTGGCTAATTTCACTTTCCATAGCAAATTTAAATGACCTATAAGGTATGTATTTTGTGGCAAAAAAAATAAATTCTTAGCTACGTGACAAAAATGTTTGTGGCAAATACTTCAATGTATAGCTATATATTTTTTATTTGGTAGCTAAATATAAGTATTGTTAACACTAGACTAAAATACAAAATAGCCATAAATTTTCACTTATCATAGCAAATAAATTAGGTCTTTTGCCGCAATAGAATACATTGTGGCTGTAATATAAAATTACTACAGGTTTTATTTGTCGTGGCAAAAAAGTAAAATTATTTGCCATAGGTATATATTTTGTAGCAAGAATTTTCTATCATCACAGCTACAACATAATTTTTTTTGTAGCTGTAAGTATTAGTCCTTAGCCACGGACCATGTAAAGTCTGTAGCTAACTTTTAGTTACACCACTTCCTGCTGCGAATGTCACGAAAAAAAAAAATGATGGCTAAAGTGTTTAGCTATGGAACTTTTCATATTTAGCTACGATGTATTTTGAAGCTATATATGCATTTTGTTGTAGTGACTTTTCTGATTGTGAAAATGAGAAGTAAGGGGAAATGCAACGGAGGTTTGATATCAAAATCTATGCTGACATGTCCGTATGTGAAAGGATTTTAGGAGTTTCAAATATATCAACTTCAAATCTGCTCATTTTTTTTAAAAGCTCTTTAGTTTTTCAATGATACCAACTTTAGATATGCTATCTTTTAAATAGATTTTTAATTATTACAGTGATACCTAATTTAAGATCTGCTCATTTTTTTTTACAATATATTTTTGTATATTATTTTTTAATTACTGTAATTTCTTTGGATGTTTTCTGGTTCTTAAATCCTTGCACACTTGCCAGATGATATGTCAAGCCACTGTTGCTGCACAACATTTCATGATGTGTTGTTATATTTTCATACACTCAATCATTCTATGATTTACCCCATTTATTTAGTCTTTGAGAATAATAAGTTGTAACAAACAGTTAAAAAAACCCGGTGTATTTAATAACATTATCCGTTTAATCATTGATATATTCTTATCTTATGAGTGAAGTAGGATGCTATAGGCAGAGAGCAATTTTACATTCACGTTGTCAAAGATTTAGCTTTAATCTTATGAAACACAAAAACAAAAAATAATAATGTTGCCTATAATTTCTGACTAAGAAAGTTGCTGTAATTTCCATTTATGTAGGGTGATTTTTGATACCATATGACAATTTAGTACAATTCTATGGCACACTCTACTGCTACAAGATATATTTCAGTTCTGTGATATTAATCTATTAAAATTATGACTAACTTAGGCATTTCTTTATTTGTTTGGACAAAGGAAAGTAGCATATTGCTTAAAGGAGTCCCCATAATGCAGTTTCTGCTATCCTTAGAGCTGGAGGATTAAGTGACTCAGGACTTATGAATGTGTAGACGATAGTCATCCTGTATATTGTGTATCCATGGTCTAAAGGTGTCTGAAATAAGGGTTGAACATCTTTGTGCTGGATTTTATCTTATATGGATTCCAACTCAAACATCTGTAGTGGATAATTTCAAAAATGCAATCCATCCAATCATTATTATTGAACACTTCACTTTTTCATTTAAAGTGAACTAATGTTTCTTGATCCAATGCTATTCTCTGATAAGTTTTGACTTCTTTTATTGAAAAAATGTTTGTTGAACTTCGGTCATGAAACGGAAATTTAGAGTTATAGAATAGAGTTTGTTTAAATGGTATGATAAGAATAGATCTGACAAAAAAAATATAGTAGTCTATGTTTAATTTTATATTTGTATCAAATAGACGGCATATTGTTCAAGTACATGCTGGGACATATAACATCTATTACTTAGAATGAATCCTCTCTTGTGGAAGCTATCTTGTTTCAGACGTGCCTCCAGTAATACTGTTCAGGTGAAATACGCTACATGTGACAGTAAAAAAGATGCCAAGGTTGTATTTTGTTCAGTGATCTAGGAAAAAAATATAAATCTTTATTTGACTTGCAATATCCAATTGTGAATACTCTTTCTGTTCAGAGGTGTATATTTTGTCATTAGCCTCAATTTCTGATTTTCTGTTGAATTATTTAACTCAAAACTTTTTTCCATTCCTTTTTTCACTAAGTGTGTTTTATGCTGAGTTTGACAATATTAGGTTAGTGATTTTAAATCAAGTTTTCTATCAATTTTTTTTTTTAAGTTATATATACTTTTGTTATGCATATTCTTTAAACTTTAGTTATATGTGGGGATTGAAAATATTTTTGGCTGCTGTGATATTAGGTTTGTTTACATGTTTATTACTATTCTATTATTGGTACTCCAGTTATCAACTTGAGTACTTGTATTTTTTCCGATACTATGTTGTTATAATTTATTAGAATATTATCGAGTCACATTATTAAAATACTGATATTTGATCATCAAATTTAATTTAACAGGTGTTTTTGATCAGTGACTGCTTAGAGGATTGAACACAGCATGAAAATGCATCTGCTATCTGCTATTGTCTATTATATAAATAGTATGTGAACTTGTAAATATGCAATAATTAGTATGATGTGTATACGTTGCACTTCACAACATCCAATAGTATGACATTCAATATTGTTGTATATTGAAATGTGTGTATATATATATATATGCATATGCAGCAATTAGTATATAATTACTGTTTATATGCAACTTGATCATTTACATGCGCCAATTTTATAGTCAATTTCAACTACATTAGGTCCTAAACAAGATTGCATGTTGGGCCAACATTAATTATATACTAATTGTTGTATATTTTTATTTTATATATATATATATATATATTATATTATTATTATTATTACTATTTATTATTATTTTATTATATATTATATTATATATATTATATTATATTATTATTATTTTTATTACTATATAGAAAGGTGAGTAGTGGAACGACCAAGGGCATCATGGTCATTTCATACAAAATTGTGCATCACATACTTATTCTTTAAGCTTCAATGCTTGGCCATAAATTTCCAAGGACAAAAAAGCCAGGCATCTTTTTCTAAATCCCTATTTTGTCCTAAGTGATATGACATCCATGTGGACCCATATCCTCCACTGTACTCTTCTTAAATACCGTGCAAATATTCATGATTAGTCCCCTTTTTCTTTTCTTTTTTGGCCTTTTAGAATTGCACGCATGCATATACTTATTTCTGTTCCTTTTCATGGAGTAATATTGTTAGTTTTTGTTTATTCGAATGTCCACATACAACATCTTAATTACTACTCCCTCCGTCCCATTTTATGTGTCGCTATTTCCTTTTTGGTCCGTCTCAAAAATAATGTCATCTTTCCTTATTTGGCAATAATTTAATGGCATCATCCCCATTTTATCCTCACTGGGTCCCACTTAATAAGAAAAGACAACTAAAAGAAAAACATTAAAGTGACTTTAATAGGGGCAATTTTGTAAACTTTACAAAGTCATCATTTATTTCTTAAACTTTGTGCCCGGTCAAAAGGCGACACATAAAATGAGACGGAGGGAGTATTATTTTTCATATTTTATTACTCCAGAAAATAATTATTGTAATAAAATATTATAAATATTTAAAAATTACTTTTTATTGTTACTTTCCTTTTAAGTCATTTGAAAAAAATATTTCCCTTCTTTTTTGTAACTCTTTAATTATTATACTTTTTATATATATAATACAATAACATACCCACTATATTCCCATAAAGTGAGATTTGAGAAAATTATACATTGAAAAAGAATACATTAATTTATTTAATTTTATTTAAATTATATTAGGTGAAGAAAATTATACATTTTTTAATTGAAAAACATTTAGCATACGTATAACCTATATGGTATGACTCCCATTACTTTGTCACCAATTAATGTCATTTTAAACAAGTTACCTAAAACATGTCATTCTTTTATTAGTGTCCTTTGGTTTTCTTCGTTTGAGGTAGTAATACATCATTTTATTAGATATACAAATTCTTTTAGAATCTTATTTGCTTACTGGACTAAATAGTCTCTTGATTTTGTTGCGTATAATACATTAAGCAGGGATTATATTGCTTTTCATCTTTTATCAATTTATGAAAAAAATATAGTTCGTTCTAATGTTCATAGAGTAGATGAGTATTTTCATAAATTAAACACTTGTAAAATAAATTTGTGTTTATTCGATATTAGTTTACATATCCGATATTAAGCATTGAATAAACACTTGTAAATTAATTATTTCAGTTGATGTATGTTTTTGACATATAATATTTAAATGAGTATTAAAACACATATGGAGTCATCTGATAGGATGTACTAGAGAAAATAATACATGTATTATCTTTGATATTATTTAATTCCTTGTTTATTAATGTTTTCAACCTATGTATAACTCTACTATATGGTAAATCATGACATTAACAATACATTATACTATTGATTCTATTTTAGTACACCATATTTGCTACTATTCCTATTCATTTAATACAACAAGCCAACAATTGATAAGAAATAATATCAACACAACTAATCACAATATTATTATCTAGCAATACTAATGCATCATTTCTAGTCTTATAAGCCCTGTCAAATCACTAAAAACTCTTTTAATGTTAATTAATTGTGGTAACTTGACATGCTATAAATTATTGTTTAACTTTATAAAATCAAAAAGATAATTTATTATAAAATCTGATCCCATTATAATTTTATATCATGTTTAGCTGGAAATATAGATGATTAATTTATTTTTGAAAAGTCTTTAAAGACTAGCCTTCCTTCATTTTTATGTATGCGACAAGTACATTTTTGCCCCTCTACACCTCAAATGTTTTAACTCTTTCCATGCTCATTTGTCTCTCAACTTTTTTTTCTTCTTTTTTTTTCTCTTTTTTATTTTACATGATTTTTATTTTCTCTTGTTTTAATTCATTTATCTCAACCTTTATTTTTTATTTTTTTTATTTTATTTCTCAAACATTAGTTATTTTTTATTTCTCTTTTTTAATTCATTGTCTCAACCTTTATTTTTTTTTTATTTTTCTCAAACTTTATTTTTATTTTATTTTTTCTTGTCATTTTTTTCTCAACTTTTATTTTTTTATTTTTCTCTTTTTTCTATTTTCCCTTTATTTTTTTTCTTCTCTTTTTTCTTTTTTTCTCAATCTTTATTTTTTTCCTTCTCTTTTTTTCTTTTTTCTCAGCTTCTATTATATTTTGCTAATGAACAGAAAGTTGGATAATCTGCAAAAAAGATCTTCGTTCTTTGACATCAAAATAAACTTAAGAGCGTGACTTGCCGTTTGAATGTCCTTTGAGATAAGTCTTGCCTCTAAGAAAAGAGTTATAGAACATTAACTTATTGTTTGTAAATCCTTGAACTAAGTCTTGCCTCTAGGGCAAGAGTTATAGAGTATCTGATAAATTAAGACATAATGAAATAGTGTTAACTCTTGCCAATGAGCAGTAATTTATTTTTTGGGAGATTCTTGGGCTAAGTCTAGTTTTAGAGGCAAGACTTATAGAGCATCTCATAAATCAAAAACACAATGTGGTAGT
The DNA here is from genome assembly GCA_031232105.1 of Capsicum rhomboideum. Taxonomy (NCBI): domain Eukaryota; kingdom Viridiplantae; phylum Streptophyta; class Magnoliopsida; order Solanales; family Solanaceae; genus Capsicum; species Capsicum rhomboideum. The sequence goes on from CP124714.1 coordinate 160,800,773, forward strand.
GCTAACTTTTGCTCATGGGGGCGTATAACTTGTTTTTTGAAAGTCTTTGGGGTAAGTCTTGCCTCTAAGGGAAGAGTTATAGAACATCTCATAAATCAAGACACAATGTGGTAGTTTCAACTCTTGCCCATGGGACGTAACATGTTGTTTGAAAATCCTTGGGCTAAGTCTTGCCTCTAAGGCTAGAGTTATAGAACATCTCATAAATCAAGACACAATGTGATAGTGTCAACTCTTGCCCATGGGGCATAACTTGCTGTTTGAAAGTCCTTGGGTTAAGTCTTGCCTCTAAGGCAAGAGTTGTAGAACATCTCATAAATCAAGATAAAATGTAGTAGAGGCAAGACTTATAGAGCATCTCATAAATCAAAAACACAATGTGGTAGTGCTAACTTTTGCCCATGGAGGCGTATAACTTATTTTTTGAAAGTCTTTGGGGTAAGTCTTGCCTCTAAGGGAAGAGTTATAGAACATCTCATAAATCAAGACACAATGTGGTAGTTTCAACTCTTGCCCATGGGACGTAACATGTTGTTTGAAAATTCTTGGGCTAAGTCTTGCCTCTAAGGCTAGAGTTATAGAACATCTCATAAATCAAGACACAATGTGATAGTGTCAACTCTTGCCCATGGGGCATAACTTGCTGTTTGAAAGTCCTTGGGTTAAGTCTTGCCTCTAAGGCAAGAGTTGTAGAACATCTCATAAATCAAGATAAAATGTAGTAGTGTCAACTCTTGCCCATGGGGCGTAACTTTCTGTTTGAAAGTCTTTCGGCTAAGTCTTGCCTCTAAGGAAAGAGTTATAGAACATCTCATAAATCAAGACACAACGTGGTAGTGTCAACTCTTGCATATGGGGCATAACTTGTTGTTTGAAAGTCTTTGGGCTAAGTCTTGCCTCTAAGGCAAAGTTATAGAGCATATCATAAATCAAAGACACAATGTCGTAGTGCTAACTCTTGCCGATAGGGCATAACTTGTTGTTTGAAAGTTCTTGGGCTAAGTCTTGCCTCTAAGGCAAAAGTTATAGAATATCTCATAAATAAAAACACAATATGGTAGTGTTTACTCTTGCCCATAGGGTGTAACTTGTTGTTTGAAAGCCCTTGCTCTAAGTCTTGCCTCTAAGGTAGGAGTTATAGAGCATCTCATAAATCAAGACACAATATAGTAGTGCCAACTCTTGCTCATGGGGCATAACTTGTTGTTTGAAAGTCATTGGGCTAAGTCTTGCATCTAAAGCAAGTTTTATAGAGCATTTCATAAGTCAAAACATAATGTGGTAATGTCAATTCTTGCCCATGGGGCGTAACTTGTTGTTTGAAAGTCCTTGGACTAAGTCTTGCCTCTATAGCAAGAGTAATCAAGACACAACGTGGTAGTGTCAACTCTTTCCCATGGGGCATAACTTATTGTTTGAAAGTTCTTGGGCTAAGTCTTACCTCTAAGGTAAAGTTATAAAGTATCTCATAAATCAAGACTCCATGTAGTAGTGTCAACTCTTGCCCATGAGGCATAACTTGTTGTTTGAAAGTCCTTGGGCTAAGTCTTGCCTCTATGCCAAGAGTTATAGAACATCTCATAAATAAAAACACAATATGGTAGTGTCAACTCTTGCCCATGGGGCGTAACTTGTTGTTTGAAAGCCTTTGGTCTAAGTCTTTCCTCTAAGACAAGAATTATGGAGAATATCATAAATCAAGACACAATGTGGTAGTGTCAACTCTTGCTCAGGGGGCATAACTTGTTGTTTGAAAGTCCTTGGGTTAAGTCTTGCCTCTAAGGCAAGAGTTATAGAGCATTTCATAAGTCAAAACATAATGTGGTAGTGTCAACTCTTGCCCATGGAGCGTAACTTGCTTTTTGAAAATCCTCCAGCTAAGTCTTGCCTCTAAGGCAAGAGTTATAGAGCATTTCATAAATCAAGACACAGCGAGGTAGTGTCAACTCTTGCCCATGGGGCATAACTTGTTGTTTGAAAGTCCTTGGGCTAAGTCTTGCCTCTAAGGCAAAGTTATAGAGCATCTCATAAATCAAGACTCAATGTGGTAGTGTCAATTCTTGCCCATGGGGCATAACTTGTTGTTTGATAGTCCTTGGGCTATGTCTTGCCTCTAAGGCAAGAGTTATAGAACATCTCATAAATTAGTGTCAACTCTTGCCCATGTGGCATAACTTGTTGTTTGAAAGCCCTTGGTCTAAGTCTTGTCTCTAAGACAAGAGTTATGGAGAATCTCATAAATCAAGACACAATGTGGTAGTGCCAACTCTTGCTCATGGGGCATAACTTGTTGTTTGAAAATCACTGGGCTAAGTCTTGCCTCTAAGGCAAGAATTATAGAGCATTTCATAAGTCAAAATATAATGTGGTAGTGTCAACTCTTCCCCATGGGGCGTAACTTGATGTTTAAAAGTCTTTCAACTAAGTCTTGCCTCTAAGGCAAACGTTATAGAGCATTTCATAAATCAAGACACAACGTGGTAGTGTCAACTCTTGTCCATGGGGCATAACTTGTTGTTTGAAAGTCCTTGGGCTAAGTTTTGCCTCTAAGGCAAAGTTATAGAGCATCTCATAAATCAAGACTCAATGTGGTAGTGTCAACTCTTGCCCATGGGGCATAACTTGTTGTTTGAAAGTCTTTGGGCCAAGTTTTGCCTCTAAGGCAAGAGTTATAGAACATCTCATAAATAAAAACACAATATGTTAGTGTCAACTCTTGCCCATGGGGCGTAACTTGTTGTTTGAAAGTCATTGGTCTAAGTCTTGCCTCTAGGGCAAGAGTTATGGAGAATCTCATAAATCAAGACACAATGAGATAGTGCCAACTCTTGCTCATGGGGCATAACTTATTGTTTGAAAGTCATTAGACTAAGTCTTGCCTCTAAGACAAGAGTAATAGAACATTTCATAAATCAAGACACAATGTGGTAGCATCAACTCTTGCCCATGGGGCGTGACTTGTTGTTTGGAAGAAATCAAAGAAAAGAAAATAAATAAAATAAAGGTTACTGAAAAATAAAAGAAAAATAAATGTTGATAAAATAAAAAAATCAAAGAAAATGAAAAAGAGAAAAATAATAAATGTTGAGAGAAGAGAAGGGAAAAAAAAGAAAGGTTGAGAAAAAATAAAAATATATATAAAAAAAAAGTCAAAATAAAAACAAAAGCAAAATAAAGGTTGAGGAAGAAAAGGAGAAAAGAAAAAATAAAAACCAAAGAAAAATAAAAAGAGAAACAAAAAATAGAAGTTGAAATGAGAAAAGGAAAAGTAAAGGTTGAGAAAAAAACTTTAAATAAAAGAGGAAATAAAAAAAATCAAAGTAAAATAAAACAGAAAAAAAAAATTGAAGTTGAAAGATAAACGAGAATGATGAGTGTTTGAAAATATTTGATATATAGAGGGGCAAATATATATTTGTTCCATACATAAAAAAGAAGGAAGACTAGTTTTGTAGAACTTTTGTTATAGGGGACAAAAAAGCAAAGTCACCCATTATGGGAGCTATTTATGTAGTTTACCGAGACAAGGTACTCTAAGTTAGAACTCAGAACCATGCTCCCGCATAGAAAAAAGAGAAATCACTCAATTACCTTCTAATCCTCTACTCTAATACTCAATCTTCACGTTTTTCTATCTAGCGTCATTTTTGTAAACTGAAAATATATCATGCCTAATATAATGGATGAGATCTCGTTGCTGTTAATTAGAAATCTTGAGTTCTAACCTTAAAAACATTATGATTATTAAAAAGATAAATCAAAACTTTTGTATGTCTGAATTCACTGTGTTGTATCCATTCAAACACGCCCCTAAACAAATTGACGATTTCCTTTCAAAAAAGTATAATAGAAAAAAGCAGGGGCAACTTTTGGAAAAAGTTGCTAAAGCTTGGACTTTTAGGGTTTCAATTTATGTCCCACTTTATATTAAAAATAGTTATATTAAAAAAATATTATATTTTTTTCACAGAAAGGCAAGATATCTTTTGGACTTGATTTGACAAAAAATGAGTCACGTTTTTGACAAAAAATAGTCACGTTTAGACTTATTTTTTGAGTTAAAAGTGAAAAGGTAGGTAGTACAGATAGAGGATAATATTTTAATCGATATACTTAATCAGATCAAAAGATTTGATTCTTTTTTTCAATACTTATGTAGCTTATAAAATTATATTTTCTCCGTCCCAATTTATGTGATATACTTTGATTTGGTACGGAGTTTAAGAAAAAGAGGAAGACTTTTAAAACTTGTGGTCTAAAATGAGTCATAGATAATTGTGTGGTTGTAAATCATTTCATTAAGGGTAAAGTGGGTATTTTAAAATTAAAATGTTACCAAATATAGAAATGTGTCATTCTTTTTGGGACTGACTAAAAAGGAAAGTGTGTCATATAAATTGGGACGGAGGGAGTATTAATAGTAACAATTGTCTTATTAGCGGAAGAAAAAATTAAATCTTACATAATATCAACAATGTCTCAAGTACTTAGCCAGTTTTCTCTTGAGACCTACTCTCTCTGCACTCTTCTTAGAAGATGGTTAGGGGTAGGGGCTTTGTAGGGTGGAAATTACATCTAATATTCTCAAAGTGTTTGGTCCTGAATTTTTGTCCCTCAAATATATAATCTTGAATTTTTGTCCTCCAAAGTGTATGGTCTTGAAGTTTTGCCCCACTTAAATAAGTTCTAATGTTTCTCTATAAGGCAAAACTTGTGGTTAATTGAGTAGGTTCACTGTCTTAAAATGTCCTGAACGTGTGCCTTATGGGCAAGAGTTAGAACATGTCTTATTAACAACATTTATAAGTTCTAACGTTTGCCTATAAAATAAAACATCCAGTCAATTTGTGTAGGTTCATTGTCTTGAAATGTCATGAACATTTATCTTATTTACAAGAGTTAGAACGTGTGTCTTATAGGCAAAAATTATTAAGTGGACCCAAAAAATCAAGACCACCCCTTATAAAGGTCATTTTTATAAAACTTTTTTATGGAGAACAAAATATCAAGATCAGAGAATTTTAGGCTCATTTCTGAACTTAACCCCTCTGTAGGTGTATGTATTGAGATGGTTGATATGATAATAGTTTATAGTTTATCACTAAGAAAAAGAAAGAAAGAATGCTTTGAGAAAGATTGAATGAATTAGGATTTAGATATATTATTAATTGACAAAAATATTTTAAAAATTAATTATAAGATGATTATTCATAATTTTGCATCTCAAAAAGCTAGAAAATAATAAATATATATTACTTTTGTGGGGAAAAAATATATGAAGACTTCTCAATGAAATTTGACTTTAGGTCACTAATAGAATTAAGCCCCACCCCCCTCCCGCAAATAAGTCAAGTTAATACTTATTTGCATCCCAAATTTTTATACTAAGGGTGTGTTTGGTTGTAAGGGCAATGTTTTCATGAAAAACAAGTTGGTTTCTTACATATTTTCTCATGTTTGGTTGGTAAGTGGAAAACATTTTTCGAAAAATATTTTCTAGTGTTTGGTTGGTGAATGAAAAACATTTTCCAAAAAATATTGTTTGGCTAGAGAGTAGAAAATATTTTTCAGGAAAAAATAGTTTCTGACACAAGAACTAATCGAGACGACCGATCCGGGATCCGACTCCCAACACCGACACCCAACACCCGACCCAGGGCCCGACCCGACTCCAGACTCGAGACTCGATCCTGGCTCTTGACCCGGTAATGACCTCGACTTTCAACCCTGGACCCGACCCCGATTCCCGACTCCTAACTCGGGACCCGACTCTGACTCCTAACCCGGGACCTGACCCCAACATCTGACTAGACTCTCGAACCGGAATTCGACCCCGAGATCGATTCCCGATTCCTAATCCGGGACCCGACTCCCGACCTTGTAACTAACCTCGACTTCTAAGTCGGTACCGGACCTCGACTCCCGACTCCTCATCTGGGACCCACTCTGACTTTTGACCTAGGACCTAACCCCGACACCTCATTCAGAATCCGACCCCGACTCCGGACTCTGATCCCGGGATCTAACCCCGACTTCTGAATTGATACTTGAGTCAGGATTAGGATTGGGAGACGGGTCTTGAGTTGGGATCGGAGTCAGAGTCGGAGTCGAAGGTTGGGAGTCAGGTCGAGATCAGACCCTGATTCCCATCTTGATGTTGGATCCCAAGTTGATGTCAGGAGTTGTTCTCAGATTGAGTTCAGGGTTGGGTTGAGTCCTAGGTCCTGAGTCGAGGTCATGCATTCGAGCCCAAATCAGGTTTGAGAGTCGGGTCTCGACTTGAGATCGGATCCCAAGTCATGTGTCTTGGATCAGGATTGAAAGTCGGATCTCAGGTCGGGAGTTGTGTGCCGGGTTTGGGAGTTTGGTCTCGAATTGAGGTCAGGAGTCAGGTCTCGAGTCGAGAATTGGGAGTCGGATCCCAGATTAGTATCCAGAATTGGTACCCGAGACTTGGGTTAGTGTGGAAAGTAGAGGTGTGAGGTTGAAAGAGAGTTTTGAAAAATGTTTTCCTTACTTTTGAAGGAAGTCATTTTCCTTAATTTTGAGGAAAATAAGTTCATTTAAAAAACTTTTTTTAAAACATTTAAACCAACCAAACATGACCAAACACACTCCAAGTCATATTAGTTTACTGCAGTAAAACGATTTAATGAAGTTATGATACATATTAGTTTACTGCAGTAACACGATTTAATGAAGTTATGATACATATTAATTTTATTACGGTCAAATGAAAAATGTAAATATAGTTATTTTAAAATATAATTTGAATAAACATATTCCCTGCTAAAACACAGGTAACTTCAACTTAAGATGCTAAAGTCCTAAACTTTGACAAGTAAAACTCCACCAGAATGTGCTTGAGTTTAAAAAGTTAATGGAATTGAAACTTAAAAAAACTCCCATGTATTTGTATTTGTACTTATAATAAAAGCTTAAATTCTAGAAATTTTCCATGGAATTCAAAATAGGCACCATGAGAGAAATTCTAATGAAGTGTTAAAATTGGTACAATAAGTAAACTAATGATGATAATGTATGAAATTAAAAATAATGTTAAAAATATATTTGTATTATAGTGAATGTCTACTTGTATGTTTATTAGGAGAAAAGTTAGAAACCCTAACTTTGGGAACAAGTCGGTTTTCCCCTATAAATACCTTCATCGTAATTCACCCTCTTTCCCCTCAATACAATCTCTCAAGAGAAATGAATTTTTCCTTCATAATTCAACTTTAATCCCTCAATACAATCTCTCAAGAGAAATAAGAAACTCTCTCCTCTCCCTTATTCTTCTTGTTCTTGCTTTATTATTTTATAACAAATAAAGTGAATATTACATAAATTATAGTTTAAAAACTAAATAAATACAATCTTTAAAAATTTGACCTTAATTTAATTAATTATTTTATATTTCTTGCATCGAAATATATTTGTATAGTTATTATTACCTACTATTTTCACTTGTATAAATAAATATTAGAGTTTTGATTATTATTTATAAAATTAATTTTCTCATTATGCTAATTTACTTCATTATAGAATATCATTAGCTTATATACTTAATTAGTATTTCTCACTTTTTTTGCTCAAAAAATAATGTTTATATTTTTATGAAAATTTTGTTGCATGAATTTAAAAAAATGAAAATACCATGATTTTTAAAGAAGTAAAAAAAGAAGAAGATAATGAAAGGATACAATAGGCATTTTGAAGATTTAATTAGGATAAAAAGGGGAGTTTGATTTTTAAAGCAAAATTGGGGGGTTGAAAACGATTTTCACCCATTTCCTAATTGAATTTCTATTTTTACTTGTTATTTTTGATATATCAAGAAAAAACTTTTGTTTTCCTATTTTACCTTTAGCATTAATTACTTTTTCTTCAAATTAATTTCAAGAAACAATACTAGACATTATTTAATAGGGGTACTATGGTAAAATAACCATGTCAATAGTTTTTTTTTTTTAATGAATGTGCCAAAATTAAAATATGACAAGTAAAAGCAAACAGAGAGTAAATTCCCTGAATAAGAACACTTTTAATCTCTCGTTTATTGGTTCAGCAAGAAAAACTCGTTATAGAGTTTATTAAACATCTTGAAGTTAGAACTTATTAATTTCCTGAATAAGAACACTTTTGATCTCTCATTTATTGGTAGAACACTAATTATTTTTTTAAGTTGCACACTCTTTAAGAAAAAACATTAACTATAAGGTAGTTTGACTAAAATACCCTTATTTATTACACATTTTTATTTAATGTTTTTTTTTTCTCACTATATTAATATCTCTCCATATTTATTACTAAGGATAAAAGTGGAAACAAACAACTAATTATGCATTGGTTTTGTGAAATGACAAGTATTTAAAAATATTTATTTTTAGTAAGGACGACAACTAATTAAGAACGGAGAGAGTATGATTAATGAAGTCAAATTACAATTAATAGAAATGCATGTTGGTCTTTATACATAAAGAAAGTTATACTTAAAGTATTTATAGAAGTATATTATCCTCAAATATGGTGCAATAACACAAACTGAACTACATTTGGATAATCAAATGGTGAAATATTAATGATTCTGAAAATTTATGATTATTTACAAACACAAGGATAAAAAAAAATGTACATTTCAAACAATTCAAAGTAAATATATACTCCCCTCATTATAATTTGTTTATCTTAATTTTTTTTAGTCCGCTTTGAAAGAATGTCTTTTTTTCTTTTTAAAAACTCTTTAATTCTAACTTTCCACATGATATGTTTAATTCCATATAATTAAAAAATATTTTGATACATTTTCCACATATTTTATTTAAATTCAAGTCTTCTTAATATTTTTAAACGCTGTATCAAGTGAAAATGAATAGGAAAAGGGAAAATGGGGAAGTAAATTACAAGGTGTGTATCGAATTCTACTAATAAAGTGAAAGTTCAGATAGTCAATTAACTGAACTATTAAGATTTTTCGGAGTATTTAGTTTCAAAATTTAAGAAAAAAATAAAAACTAATCTTGTCCACTGTCTCAACTATATAGGTCCTACATATCCATTTTATAAATTCCACGTGTCCTTTTCTTTATTTCCAAAAACACTTTCCTTTTGATAATTTTATTGGTGTATCTCGATCGTATTGTTTTGTTATAATTTATCAATTCATTGCCTTTTGATATTTTTATTTTATTTATAAATTATGGTTTGTTCATTAGATAAAACTGTATAAGAATTGGAGAAATTTTGATAACTTTCATAAATTATGAAATTTTCATGTTTATAAGAAACAAACACAACTTAAGATATCCAAATTACATGTCCAAACAAAAGTATGTAACTAGCTTTATAATTATCACATGTGCAAGTTTGCAACTAAGGGCCTGTTTGATTATACGATATGAAATCATGATATAAAATATTTTAAGATAAAATTAAAATTTTATTTAAACATGCAATTTAATTTTTTTTTAAAATTGAATGTTTTCTTATAAATATGAAAATCTATAAATTATAAAAACAACTAAATTTTCTCCAATTCTTAAAATTGCTCATGTTATTAATGAGTAGTTGAGTACGGTAGGAAGGAAAGGATGATATCTCATAAACAATCGCACGCCAAGTGAGATTCTATGAGGTTTGATGGGACTGGGAGTGGGTGTACTTAAGAGCCAGGATTGATTTTTGGCTTTTAGGTTTTGATAATTATAAGTCAAAAGTCATAAATATATTTAATTTATTTTTACATTTTAACTTAAAATTATGTATTTATAAGTATTTTTTAAATTTTATCTAAATATTAATAAAATGCTTAAAAACTATTTTTTAATTTAAAATAATTCAATATAAATAGATTTTTAGATCTAACTATCATCTTGTGGAGATAGAGAACTTATTTAAACGTCCTTAATTTCAAAGTTAGAGCTTCACAAAAAAAAAACTAATCTTTTCAACTATCTGGGTCCCACATATCCATTTCATAAATTCCACGTGGAGTCCCTTTACCGTGCTGATTTCCAAAAACGTTTTCTAAACCTTCACGCCATTTTGGTTTCTAAAACTAGTAAACAAACCTCCACCGGCCTTCTAGAAAAATTGAACAAGAATGGAATTTTTTTTTTATCGCACTTTAGGTGTGTTGACCATGCACTCTTGCTTCGTGTAATGCGTATGTATGATAGAGATAGTATATTTAGTACAATTTATTATTGACGATCTCGTATTCAGTTATCCAACTTATATAAAATTTCATAACTTGTAGAATTTTTATATTTATAATAAAATATACAATTTAAAAAATTTAAATTGCATATCCAAATAAACTTTAATTTTAAATAATTTAGGTTTAATATATAGTCAGCCTCTTAAACTTGTCAGGATAATCAATTTAGACACTCGAATTAAATCATGTTTCAGTTGAACATCTCGACTCTTATTGAAATGTTTTAATTAGACACTTTCAATTCAAAATTTGAAAAAAAAATTGTGTGTGCTTTCATTCGTCTGTTAAATAGTTAAACTAACCACATAAAATATTTTATCTCTTTTAAATATACACATAAATCTCAAGCAGAAAATGTCTATGCATCTCGACTCTTATTGAAATGTTCTAATTAGACACTTTCAATTCAAATTTTGAAAAAAAAATTGTGTGTGCTTTCATTCGTCTGTTAAATAGTTAAACTAACCACACAAAATATTTTATCTCTTTTAAATATATACATAAATCTCAAGTAGAAAATGTCTGTGTTCTACAACTTATTGAAGCAAATGCGTATAATTAAACAAAATGATATTTTCATCTAGTTAACTTAACTACCTAATAGATGAATGAGAACACACATAATAAAAAACTTCAAAATTTGAATTAAAGATGTCTAATTAGAATACTTTATTAAGTAGGCGTTTGGACATACGATTTCATGTCTGTGATATGAAATCATGACATGAAATCAACGTTTGGTCATGCGACATGAAATTCCAAATTCTCCAACTTCAAATCATGATTTGAGATTTTTCAAATACAAAAGTTAATCCACAAGTTTATATTTTGTAAAAAAATGTCCCACCATTTATATTTAACAATTATTTATTCATATGTAAATAAATTTTATAATTCATATTATTACTCTTTAAACCATTTATATCTCATATAACTATTACTCTCACCAACATAAAATTTATTATTACTTCAAATCAACTCATACTTTACCATTAAAAAATTTATTCATTAAAAAATCTAATTTTCCCAAATTCATTCATTAAAAAATACAATTTTCCATAGAGAATTAAAGGAATTAAACAGACTTTTGGAGCTTGGAAAAGTAGATTCCAAATATTGAAATAAGGCATCAACCATTATGATATTGATACATAAGTGACAATTGTCATAGTTTGTGCAGTGTTACATAATTTTTTTGCTAGAATACCAAAGGAGTGATGAAATATTCACGGTACATGAACATGAAGCCATAGTTACTAATGATATTGACCAACAAAACGACTCAAAGTAACAATGTTGGTTCGTCTTCTAGGTTATCTAATCGAGAAATGCAGGCTCAATGTGAGGAGATTGTCCATACTACGTGGGAGGATTATATTAAAGAGTAGTACACTACAACTCATGTTCATTTTTACTTTTTTATTGAACTAAAGTTTAATTAATAAATGTTGTATTTTTTTATAATAGCTTTGTGATAGTGCATTATACTTTGTTATAAATTTTTACTTATTTGGTAAGATTGTATAAAGAATTAGGGCATTTTTGATAGTTTTACAACTTATGAGGTTTTTATGTTCATGAGAAAACATACAACATAAAAAAGTTCAAATTATATGTCCAAATAAAACTTCAACTTCATCTCAGAATTTCAAATCATGACTTCATCTCGCATGGTCAAACGGGGCCTAAGAGTTGAGATGTTCAATTGAAAGTGGACTTATTTCAAGTGTCTAGTTAGAATATCTTGACAAGTTTAAGGGACTACTTATGGATTAAGGTAATATTTTACTCCCTCCGTCCCATATTAGTTGATCACTTTCATTTTAAACGCTCCTTAAGAAATCATAAATAAGAAGAATAGTTTTACTAATTTACCCCTTCAGATATTTGTTGAAATTTTACAAACTTGTTTTTACACTTTCAAAGAGTATTAATTGTAGGAGTAAACTGAGAAAATTTTAATTAATTTTATTTTAATTTAATAAGTGGACAACTAATTTGGGATATGTGTTTTTAATAAGATGATGAACTAAATATGGAACGGAGGGAGTATATGACTAATTTTAAATCTGTGATATATATTTATTTTTTTTGATTTTTCACTTGGTGTCTGATATCTGTATTGAAGCCCTGATTAATTCGGATCAAGCATTACAGGGCCCATTCAGCGGGTGGCGCTTCCAACATAATTTTCTCCATTTTCAGTGCTTGAACCCAAAATTATTAATTAATGGTGAAACAATTCCACCAGTTCACCACAACCCATGTTGGTCTGTGATTTCATATTATGTTCAAAGTTCAAACAATCTAGTTTCACAAACTAATCTTATCCACTGTGTCAACTATATGGGTCCTACATATCCATTTCATAAATTCCACGAGTTGTCCCTCTACACCTGTTTCCAAATTCACACCTTTTCAGTTTCCAAAATAGTCAACAACTACCACCAACCATCATAATCTTCCTCGAAACTCACCAGAAAAAATGGTGGAACTCAAGAACCTCCGATCAAATACATTAACACTTGTATTAGTAAATATTGCTGGTATAATGGAGAAAGCTGATGAGAGTTTATTACCTGGTGTTTACAAAGAAGTTGGCAAAGACTTGCACACTGATCCAACTGGTCTTGGTTCACTTACTCTCTTTAGATCATTAGTTCAATGTCTTTGTTATCCGTTGGCTGCGTATCTCTCTGCTCGGTATAATAGAGCTCATGTTATTGCTCTTGGTGCTTTCCTTTGGTCCGCTGCTACTTTCCTTGTTGCCCTTTCTTCGAACTTCGCTGAGGTTGATACTTTAATCCCCTCTTTATACGGTGTTTGATTAGTGAAATGATTCGATACCTAGTTAATCATTCTTGAATTTGGTGTTGTTTTTGGGATTTTTTTTCTTCGTGTTTCTTGGTTTATCTCGACTATGTATTGTTCTGTTGTAGTTTATGTTTTGTTACTATACTGCTGTTTTTGTTATTATCTGTTGTTTCTTGTACTCCGGTTACTTTTTTTTTTTTTTTCCTGGTGGAGCTTATGAAGAAGCTAAGATCAGATAGGTTGACTTTTGTATTGGTGAATATTGCTGGACTTTTGTATTGGTGAATATTGCTGGCATAATGGAGAAAGCTGATGAGACTTTATTACCTGGTGTTTATAAAGAAGTTGGAGAGGACTTGCATACTGATCCTACTGGTCTTGGTTCACTTACTCTCTTTAGATCATTAGTTCAATGCCTTTGTTATCCGTTGACTGCATATCTTTCCGCTCGTTATAACAGAGCTCATGTTATTGCTCTTGGTGCTTTTCTTTGGTCCGCTGCTACTTTCCTTGTTGCTGTCTATTCGAAATTCGCTGAGGTTGATGCTTTAATCCCTTTTTATATTGTGTTTAATCAGAGAAATGAGTTGATACCCAGTTGATGATTCTTGAATTTGGTGTTGTTTTTGGTTTTTTCTTGGTTGTTTTTACCCCGTTGGTGACTCGAACCCACAGCCTCAGGGTTGGTGGTGGAGGATGCCTACCATATGAGCAACCCCTCTTGTTGTTTTCTTGGTTTATTTGTGTTTTTTTAGGTGAAAAAGAAATTGGGGAAATGAAAAAATAAAGGTGGAATTTTTGCAGTGTGACTGGGATTTGGGGTTTCTTGGTTTATTTGTGTAGATTTGTGAATTTTAAGTGAAAATGAAAATGGGGAATTCAAAAATCAAAGTGGATTTTTGCAGACTGGTGTGACTGGAAGTTAGAAGAAAGCTGATAACATTGAACTAAAGTTTTGGGAATTACAGAAACAGGGTTTATTTTATTTATAAACGGAGAGTTTGTGGGGATTGTTCCTTGTATCTCGACTATTGTATTGTTTTGTTGTAGCTTTTGTTCCGTTACTATTTGCTATTTTTGTTATTATCTGATGTTTCTTGTACTTCCGTTACTTCCTTTTCTTGACTGCTTTGGACTGTTTTTCCTTGAGCGGAGGGTATATCAGAAACATTTTCTCTACCCTCCGTTACTTCCGTTAGGTCTGCGCAGTCTCTACCCTCCCTAGACCCTATTTGGTAGGACTACACTAGGTTGTTGTTGTTGGAAAGTTTGTGGGGAAGGGGGAAGGTAAATGTGAGGGGTGTCAAAATATAAATTATCAAATCACTATGCTTGGAGTGATTTGATAACATGATGTTAATTGGATGGTAGAAACTTTGGTTTGTATTATTTATCATAACATGTTCTCAATTTTGTGTCTTGTTTATTATGTTGTAGGATCTAATGACGACAAGACTGTTGAATTCAAGCTGTGATGTTTAAGAGACTTGAAAATGAGAATTCAAAAAAATAAGGTGGTTTTTTTGCAGACGTGTGGTTGGGAAGTAGAAGTGTGATCTGATTACACTAAAATTAGGGAATTTCGAAAACGGACACCGTTTTATTTAGGAATGGAAAGTTTGATGCAAGAGGTTTCCATTTGGGCGAGTTTGGGAGGTGGGGGAGTTGAGAGGGGTGTAAAAAATTCTAGGGAAAAGACTCAAATATGTCATTGAACTATTAGAAATGACTCATCTATGTCATCCGATATAAGTTTGGCTCATTTATGCTACCATCTTCAAAAGTTTAGCTCATCTATGCCATCCGTTATAAGTTTGGCTTATTTATGCCATCGCCTTTAAAAGTTTGGCTCATCTATTCCATTCATAATGGCTTGGAAATTTCTTTCTTCTGATGAGTAGCTTTAGGAATATATATATTTTTGACTACTAGTTATCTTTGTCGAATTACTATGTAAAATACTACCAAGTTAAACTTCAAGTGTGGACCTGTTATATCAGTTATCATTGAGGAATGGTCTAAAGTATATACTAATCGCTGAATATACATAAGCAGTTATTGTTTGTTTTGGTCAAGCATTTGTGCTTCTCTCTCTCTCAATCTTCTTGTTTGTCTGGGCTTGTAGTGGATTATGGAAAATAAGTTAGCTTAGACTCTTGGGACATAACTATATCAGTCAGTCCTCAAGTTTCTCGTTGCTTTTCACTTCATATGATGCACAGTAGAGGAACTCACAGATTTAATCATTGAAGATGATTATCACTTTTTTACTCTTCAGATGATTATAGTCTCCACCTTTTGAGCAGGAAAATATTGTAGTATTTTGTTGCCTTCTATTTCTGCTGCTCTTAATTAAAGAACAATGATAGATTTAAGTTGTATGGTTACACTCTAGCAATCTCATGCTGTTTGACAGATAGCAATTTCTAGAGGTTTGAATGGAATAGGACTTGCAATAGTCACTCCAGCAATCCAATCTCTTGTTGCTGACTCAACTAATGAAAGTAACCGGGGTACAGCTTTTGGATGGCTACAACTAACAACAAATTTTGGCTCCACTCTTGGAGGCCTTATATCTGTGCTGTTAGCTGAAACATCATTCATGGGGATACCAGGCTGGAGAATCGCCTTCCATTTGGTTGGTATAATAAGTGTTTCTGTTGGAATTTTGGTCCGTCTGTTTGCCACCGATCCCCGCTTTCTTGACAGTGATGGCAATGCAAAAGATCAACCTCCACCGCAACCATTTCAAGAAGAAGTGGGACAACTGCTAAAAGAAGCAAAAGAAGTTATGAAAGTACCCTCCTTTCAATTACTTATAGCCCAAGGGATTTCTGGGTCATTCCCCTGGTCAGCATTGTCATTCGCCCCGATGTGGTTGGAGCTTATTGGCTTCTCTCACAAGGCAACAGCCCTCCTCTGGACTTTGTTTAATGTTGCTCAGTCACTTGGTGCATTGTTCGGAGGTATAATGGGGGATGTCATGGCCAAGTATTTGCCTAATTCTGGTAGAATTATTCTAGCTCAGATAAGCTCAGGTTCAGCAGTTCCTTTAGCTGCAATTCTGCTTCTGCTATTGCCTTATGATTCTTCAACAGTTCTGATGCATGGTTTAGTCATGTTCATCATGGGATTATGCGTATCGTGGAATGCTCCAGCAACTAACAAGTATGTCTCCTTGTTTCCACTTTGTCATCTGTTAGAATATACTTAGCAGCTATGTTGTTCCGGACTATTCAAAAATGTTGCCGCATCTGTGTCGGATCCTTCAAGAATGCACTACTTTTGGAGGATCCAACACGCACCCGATGACATCTACTTTTGGAGGATCCAACACGTACCCGATGACATTTTTGAAGAGTCCAAGCTACATAGGTTAGCAGATAGTGGCGGAGCCAGGAATTTCGTCAAGGGTGTTCAAACTTTAAAGGAGTGAAAGAATTTTTTTAGCCGAGTGCACAAAATATATTTTTTTACTCATGAGTGGGTGCACCCACTCGGCTAGGATGCCTGCATAATTTTTTCTCTCTTTTTTTTCCGGCAGAAATCAAACAATAAAAAAAGAAAAAAAAAAGTTAAAATCTAAAGTGTTTTTGGTATGGAGGAAACATTTTAGGAAAATATTTTCCTATTTTTTCATGTTTGGTTGGTAAAAATATTTTCTCTAAAAAATCAAGCTCCTTAAAAATGAGAAAATTTATTCTTCTAACGAAATAGAAAAAACAAGTTTCATAAGTAATTAAATCATATTAAAACTTATATATAAAAAAAATCTATTACATAAATCACTACTAACATAGAAAAGTCAACAAAAATGATTTTAGCTACTAGTGGAATTATATACAACAACATACCCAATGTATTCCCACAAAGTGGGGTACTAGTGAAATTATATTAAAAAAAAAAAAAACATATCAAAAAAATGTAAAAAAATAATAATAACAAAAGAATTATGAAACATAATTAAAAAAAATAATCTAAAGATAAGCTCAAAAAAGAAATAATAGTTGATTTTTTTTCTTTTCGGTTGACTGATTTGTGCTGTAAAATATAGAAATGTGAATGGCCCAACAATCCACGTGTCTGTCAGCCTTGTCATATTTAAAATCAATTCATAAGAATAAAAAGTGAAAAACACAAAAGAAAAGGATGCTGGAAGACCAAAAACCTCCGGGCTGCAAATGAACACCCTTACCGCTGTACTGTCACGCTCATTTCATTCAAAGGTTATTCATTTATCATTATATCCACATTCATTTATCAAAATGCCATGACCCGTCTTTGCGTCCTGATTAGGTTCTCATATAGACAATTTTAGACATATGCGTGCGTGCTAAGGAACACATCTAGGTGCATTCACAAAACTTGTGCTTTTATCTTTGGAATCTTAAGATTTCTTTCTTGAGTTACTTCTTTACAATCTGTTGAACTTCATTATTGAAGCTTCTACATATTCTTAAACTTTACCTGAAAGATCACTAAAAGTACTCATTGTTGATACGCATGCAGTCCAATATTTGCAGAGATTGTTCCAGAAAGAGCTCGAACAAGCATTTATGCGCTGGATCGTTCTTTTGAGTCAATTATATCATCATTTGCTCCTCCACTGGTTGGCATTTTGGCTCAACACATTTTTGGTTTCAAACCAATTCCAAAGGGATCAACGGGCTCGGAGGAAATTGAAACAGATAGACAGAATGCTGCCTCACTTGCCAAGGCACTGTACACTGCAATAGGCATTCCAATTTCTCTTTGCTGCTTCTTCTACTCCTTCCTCTATTGCACATATCCACGAGACAGGGATCATGCCAGGTTGCAACTGACTGAGGAAGCACACAATGCTCCATTTGAAGAACGACAAGCCTTACTTGAGAACGATGAGCAAAGACTTCTTTCGGTTAGTTGAATCTTCCAACAAGATATCAGACATATTTATATATGTGCATAGAATCCGACATGCACAAAATTCACTTCGTCCTATGTTTGTTGACTTACCGCCACCAGTGGTGGAGCCATCTTATGCCAAATAGAGTTTCCGTCAGAAAATTATACTGTTTAGCTAGGTTAGAATTTTAGTTTTATGTATAAATACTATATGTCAACTCCCTTTATTTTTTTACGTGTCTCTACTTTTTTATATTTTGACACCCCTCAGTAAAGTCCTGGCTGGGCCACTGTTCGCCAGTAATATTGTATTACTACATACACTTCAAATGCTGAATTGGCAAAATAATTGAATTCTTTACTCAAAGATGTCATATTGGGTTCTGAATTGTGTATGCTTATTAATTTCAAGTGGAAATTACAACAGACTTGTTAATTGTGTAGTCTGGTAGCTTGTAGCCTATGCTGGTTGAAGTTTCTGTCTGGATAATCTTATCTTAAACTGTTAGATGTGATCAAGACATTGTTCTTCTTAGAAAATGTAGATAAGCAAACCAAGAACTTTAGCTAAACTCTTGATTAAGAATCCAGAGTTCTGGACATAATATATTTCAAGCTAACATCTACACTAGAGAAAAACAATAAAGGAAGCAAATAGTACTGTCAAACAGTAGATAGAGTTTCTATGAACTGACGAGCACTAAGGAAATTACAGCAAACATCTCCTGAAATATTGCCCGACAATTCTTGGTCAAGAATAATTTAACCTCTCTTCGTGCCAAATTATGTGAAACGACTCTGCCAAAAATGGCTGTCAGTACTACTGTGTCCTCTTCATTGTTTCCTTTGACAAAAGCAATTACAGAGAACTTGCGCTCTGTTAGATCATATCGTCGGCCTTGCTCTGTCCCTTCTTCCTTTTTAATTGCGCGACGCACATCTTTCAAAAGATGATAAGTAGCAACACTATACTTTTGTTGAGTCCACTTAAAATTACCTGATCCAACTCATGCGAATTCCAATACAGGTCATTTTCTATAGCAGAATAGACTGTGCATTCCCATTGACAAAGGCAACCAATTTTCCATGAAAATTCATGAACTCTATAAATAAATGGCAATGTCATTAACATCATCATCCCTCATTGATATAGAAACAAATGCAGTGTTCATGGCAAACCCAATGACAAGTTGACAACCCCATTTGAGAAGATCCCCACAGACATATTAGGACACACTTCCACCTCAAAATAGTAACTACTCCCCCTTGATTCTTTCTTGAAACAAACAATCTATAATGAGGCGATCGTGAAGGATCAAAAGCAAGAGTAAATGGACTAATCCAATAAAATTCACCATCCATCTTAGCATATGGAATAATCTTGAATTTTTCAGTTGTGGGATTACTAACATAACAAAGTCCACTTCTTAAACGTCAGAGTAACAAGTTGTTACATGACTGAAATTTTTTGAAGTCCTTCCCAACAAATGAAAGAGAAGGTTTCTTCCTCTTTTGGGTAAAAAAATAGAAGTGATTTAATTATCAAAAATTAGAAATGAAGAAGCCCGAAGGGGAAGGAAAACTTGGATTATACTATATGTATATGGTATGAGCATGAATGAAGTCGGGACCTGAGATCAAAGAAGGCCAATTTTTGCATTGCTGCCATTGATCTGTGCAGACAAGTTATCATATGAATCTCTTCTCCTTTACATGCTTTGGAGGGTAAAAGTGTTTTTTTCTTTTCTGAAACAGTGATTACTAGAGAATTGAGGTGTTTGACTAAAATTTAAGGGAAAAAAAGGATTTTTGATTAGTAGCGCAAGCTATATTTAAAAGATGAAAAAGTAGGATTTACCTCAGAAGTACTTTTGGTTTCTTGGTCAAGCACTGCTTTCTAAATTGATTAGCTAAATATAAACAGTTATTCTTTGAAAGTACTTTTTTGAAAAAAAAAAAGTTGCAGATTGAAGATTTGGCCAAACATGCCAGAAGAAAGTAGAATGAATTGATACCTTATTTCATAACTCTCAACCACTCTCTCTGTTACAAAATAGTTAGCCTATGTTGACTTGATACTCATTTTTAAAAAATATTTATTAAAAATTTATTTTACCAAATTAGCCTTATTAACTATATTTTGAAAATATAAATTTGAGTATATATACTTTATTTAGTTATTTAATGATAGAGATAGTATAGAAAGAATATAATAAAATTTTTCTTAATTTCATAAATGATACAACTAAATTAAAATAAATATTTTTAGTAAAAGTGCTAATTATTTTGAAACGGAGGGAGTATAATACAAAGGAGGTCAATTTAATAAGAGATCCCCTTTAGTAAAGTCAAGGATCCATTCTCCGAATTAATCAGGTTCATATATGGAAATTAATGTTAGTCAAGGGTCCCCCCCCCCCCACTCCTCTCCCAATTAACTAGGTTCATTACCTAGAAATTAATGTTAGTCAAGGTTCAATTTCCAAATTAGCCAACTTCGTCCCTTGAAATTAAATTTAGTCATAGTACATTCCATCAAATTAACCAAGTTCGTTTTCTAAAATTAAAGTTAGACAAGATACATTCTTCAGAATTAAAAAACCTTTAGTTCCCAACTTAATCCATCATTTTTTATATTTTTCGAACTTACATTCCTTGATTTCATCTACTATAAAACAAGTTTATTTTTTTTTTGTTTTAACAGAATATGGCACTGCTTAAAGAACACTTTGTAAATACATACTCCCTCCGTCCAACAATAGTTATCCACTATTTAGTTGACACACATGTTAAGAAACAATAAATAATAGGGGTAATTTTTTACTATATCATCCTTTAAATATAATAAATTTTATTCCTTAGAAAATGTATTGAGTGATGAATAATATTTAATAGCAAGGGTAAAATAGATAGAATTGGATAAATTATCCATTAATTTTTCAAACTGAACAAGTATTGTTGAACATCTAAAAATAGTATAGAGAACAATTATTGATGGATGGAGAGAGTAACATGTACTAACATTGTATATACTCTTGATATAAGAAGTTAATCTAGTAATTACAATCATTAATAACAAATTCCTAAAATTAATACATACTCTGAACGTGCAAATACATGTGTTAATTAACTTTAACAATTCAACTCCCAGGAGAAATTGAATGTAAAGATGGACGGATGAAGTACAGTGTATCAAGTTTAATGTACTCCCTCCGTTCACTTTTACTTGTCACTTATTTCCTAATTAAATTTTTATTTTTACTTGTCATTTTTGACATATCATAAAAAGACAACTTTCGTTTGCTTTTACTTGTCACTTATTTCCTAATTAAATTTTCATTTTTACTTGTCATTTTTGACATATCAAAAAAAGACAACTTTTGTTTTTCTATTTTAACCTTAGCATTAATTATTTTTTCTTTAAATTAATTTCAAGACACAATAGTAAACATCATTTAATAGGGGTACTATAGTAAAATAACTATGTTATTAATTATTTTTCTTAATGGGTGTGCAAGTCAAAATGTGACAAGTAAACGCGAATGGAGGGAGTAATTAATAATTTGATGGGATAAGCTTTTGACTTTTTTTTAGAGAAGGGAGAAATGGTCAACTAAATTTTGATGGATTTTTTGATAATTAAACTTTTGACTTAGTATCTTTTCACTTTTAGTATAATATGATGTAGATGACAAAGTCGAGGTAGTAAATATCATTTGATTCGGGGGAATGTACCTTGACTAACTTTAATTCCAGGAATGAACTTGGTTAATTCGGAGAAATGAACCTTGACTACCATTAATTTCCACGGAAAGAATGTGATTAATTCAGGGAAATGAATCTTTGACTTTATTATAGTGCAACTCTTATCAAATCGACCTCCTATATATTATAGTTGAGAGCTACTCAGTAAGGTGTGAACTCATTCTGCCATCTTCTGGCATGTTTAACCAAATCTTCAAATCTGCTTATTTTACAACTTCTGTTTTTCAATGATGTACTTTTGAAAAATTACTGTTTGCATTTGACTAATCAATTTGAAAAGCGAGCAGAATTTTGTGTTTGGCTAAGGATCCAAAAGTTCTTATGACGTAAATCCTACTTTTTAAACTTCTGAAAAATAACTTTTGTTACCAATCAAAACCCCTTTTTCTTTCTTAAATTTTTGTCAAACACCTTAATTCTCAGTAGTAATCATTTTATTTTTAGAAAAAATAAACACTTTTAGACTCCCAAAGCATGAAGAGGAGAGGAGGTTTATTGATAACTTGTTTGTACAATTCATTTTGCAGCATTAAAAGTATTCTAAGCATAATTCTTCTTCATTTGCCTATGGAGTCTTTGCAGAAATTGGTATTCTTTGATCTTAGATCCCTACTTTATTCATGCCCATAGCACATATAGTATCAATAAAAGTTCGAGTTTTCTTTCTCCTTCTGGCATCTTCATTTCTAATTCCTTTAATAATCAAATTAGTTTTGTTTTTTCACCCAAAAGAGGAAGAAAACCTTCTCTTTTGTTTCCTGGAAAGGACTTCACAATTTTAGAATCATGTAACAACCTCATACTTTGTGGTTTAAGCAGTGGACTCTGTAGTATTAGCAATCCCACAACTGAAAAATTCAAGATTCTTCCATCTGCTAAGGTGGATGGTGAATTTTACCAGATTAGACCATTTATGCTTGCTTTTAATCCTTTGTGATCGCCTCATTATAGGATTGTTTGTTGCAAGAAAGAATCAAGTGGAAGTAATTATATTTTCAGATAGTTATGTATTTATTTGAAACAGGTACTTGGGAATGTACCACTAGTACTTTTGAAGTCATGAATGTATGTCCTGATGTGTCTGCGGCGGTCTTCTCGAATGGGGCTATTTATTGGGTTTGTCATGAACATTACATTCGTTTTGATATCAATGAAGGGAAGATGATACTAAAGACATTGCCATTTATTCATTGGGTTCATGCATTGCCATGTAAATTGGCTGTCTTTGATAATGGGATGACACTGTCTATTCTGTTGTAGAAAATGACGAGTTGGAATTTGCATGAGCTGGATCAAGCAACTTTTAAGCAGAATTAATAAAATTATAGTGTTGCTGCTTATCCACTTTTGAAAGATGTGCTTCATGATATTATTAAGAAAGAAGGTGCAAAGCAAGGCCGACGATATCATCAGACAGAGCTCAAGGTCTTTATAATTGCTATTGTCAAAGGAGACGAGGAACAGGACACTGTAATACTGGCAACCATTTTTGGGCAGAGTTGTTTCATATAATTTGGCACGAACAGAGGTTAAAATTATTCTTGACCTGGTATTATCATACGATATTTTAGGAGATGTTTGTTGTAATTGCCTTAGTGTTGTAATTACAGAAAACATCTCCGGCAATATCGCAATTACAGCAAACATCTCCTGAAATACCGTTAGATAATACCAGGTCAAGAATAATTTTAACCTCTCTTCGTGCCAAATTATATGAAACAACTCTGCCAAAAATGACTGTCAGTATTATAGTGTCTTGTTCCTCATCTCCTTTGACAATAGCAATTACAGAGAACTTGACTCTGTTCAATCATATCACCGGCCTTGCTCTGCACCTTCTTTGTTTATAATTTCACGAAGCACATCTTTCAAATGATGATAAGCAGCTAGTCCACTTAATAGTTACCTGATCTAGCTCATCCAAATTCCAACTCAGGTCATTTTCTTGGGCAAAATAGACAGTGCCATCCCATTGCCAAAGACAACCAATTTGCCATGAATATTCATGAACTCCATAAATAAATGGCAATGTCATTAACATCATCTTCCCCTCATTGATATCGACACGAACGTACTGTTCATGACAAACCCAATGAACAACCCATTCGAGAAGATCCTGGCAGAAACATTAGGACGTACATTCACTTTAAAAGTACTACCGGTACATTCCCAAATACCTGTCTTAGAGAAATACATAAATATCTGAAAACAGAAATTACTTTCAGTTGATTCTTTGGTGAAACAGACAATCCTATAATGAGGTGATCACGAAGGATCAAAAGCATGAGTAAATGGACTAATCCAATAAAATCCACCATCCACCTTAATAGATGGAATAATCTTGAATTTTCTAGATATCTATGGGATTGCTAACACACAGGGGTCCACTACTTAAACGACAGAGTAACAGGCCGTTACATGATTGTAAAATTTTTAAGTCCTTCTCAAGAAATGAAAGAGGAGAATTTCTTCTTCTTTTGGGTAAAAAATAAAACTGATTTGATTATCAAAAGAACTAGAAATGAAGATGCTAAGCTTGGATTTTTTTTGATACTATATGTGGTATGAGTATGAATAAAGTAGGGATTTGAGATCAAAGAAGACCAATTCTTGCATACTAATTTCAATATGAGTAGAGACTTCATACTCAAATGAAGAAAAATTATGCTTAGAATACTTTCAATGCTGCAAAATCAAATGTGGCAGACAAGTTATCAGATGAACCTCTTCTCCTCTTCATGTCTGGGAGGTTAAAAGTATTTATATTTTTTGAAAACAAAAATGATTATTTTAGATAATTGAGGTGTTTGGTATGAATTTAAGAAAAAGGAAGTTTTTGATTGGTAACAAAAGCTGTTTTTCAGAAGTTGAAAATGTAGGATTTACCTCAGAAGCACTTTTAAGTTCTTGGTCAAGCACGAAATTTCGGTTGCTTTTCAATTTGATTAGCCAAATACAAATAGTTGTTCTCTAATAGTATTTTCTTTTTTAAAAAGTTGCTGAATAAACAGTGTAGGCAATAAAATTCGCGACTGAGAAAATAATAATCGGGACAAGAAAAATATTGCAACAATCGTTTATTGATTTCAATATGTGAGTGTTACAATCTCTATGAATCCTCTGATTCGCCTTTCTAAATTTAAATTCAAGGGCTTCAAGCTTGATCTTGAATTTGATGAACTTGAACTTGATTTGTGAACTTGGTGGATTTGATCTTGACTTGTGAATTTGGATTCAAGGGCTTTTGACCTTGATCTTGAATCTTCGTCTTGATCTTCAGTTGTTTATAAACTTGAATGCTTGGACTTGTAGCTTGTAGAGAAATTTGTGGTGTTTGATCCACGAGCTCTCTCTTGCTTTTCATTAGAATTCTTGGTCCCTTTTTCTGAATTATGAGACCCCTATTTATAGTTGTAGGAATGAAAGAGTCATGGTGAAGATGAACTTCTTTTGGCCAATCAGATTTAAGTGACATGGCGCATTTTATGGGCCTTTGATTTCACTAGGCTTGCTGCATCATTTTGACATGTGGCACGGTCCTATTGGCTCCTTTACTTGACTTGGCATGCCATGTCATTTGACACGTGGCGCCAAATTGGGCCTCTAGAATAAGATGACATATTGGGCTTAACCAAGTGGGCTCATTATTTGTAGCCCAAATCCTGGACTAGCCCGATGAATTTTGAACTTTAATTAAATTTATATTTATTGGACTTAAATAATTAATTCAATTATATTAATTCACCATATTTATTTGGACTAATATATTTAAAATTTATATGATCATAAATACCCTCACTTCGAGACTTGTTAGAGATATTTAATCTTTCGAAGACTAGGCTCGAAGTAATATCCTCTAATTTGTAGAAGGATTTTGGGTAATTGTATTCTTAGTGGAGAATTGTAACTGCCAAAATACTTTCTCATATCACTAAAATAATTGTCTCTCCTTTTAAAAGAGGAGCAAGTGCCACGTGGCATATCCTAATAGATAGCAAGTTTGGATGAGCAAATTTTCATTTGAAAATTTGGATTTGGCTTGTTTTCCACGTGCCAAACATTAGCTGGCAATAAATGATTTGAGAAACTCGTTCATTAGCTCATTTGTGGTATAAAAACCACATCCGGTTAATTTGAAACCAATTAGGAGAAGTATTTTAGTTGGTAACAAATAATACCACCGCCTTTAGCAGTCCCATTCCATATTTCACTAATATTACCATGAATCCTCTCCAAATTTATCAATTATACCACATATTTGTGGTATCTCCAACGGTAGCTTCAAATTCAATTTACAAGCATCAAATTATACCACATATTTGTGGTATCTCCAACGGTAGCTTCAAATTCAATTTACAAGCATCAAAGTGTCAGGTATTATTTTTTCCTCTTCCCTTTATGAACTTTTCCTTTTGTTCTCTTTCCTTTCTTCTTTTGTAGGTAGACCTCAAACAGATAGCATTCATGAAGGGTCAGCTTAAGGTGCGAGAGTTTAACTTTACCTTCGTCACCTTGAGACCTGACAAGTTCGGCTTTAAGTTTGGTCCCTTTCACTGACGTACTTATGCAATGGTCAGCTTAAGGTGCGAGAGTTTAACTTCGCCTCCGTCACCTTGAAACCTGACAAGTTCGACTTCAAGTTTGGTCCCTATCACCGACGTACTTATGCAATGGTCAGCTTAAGGTGTGAAAGTTTAACTTCGCCTCCGTCACCTTGAGACCTGACAAGTCGGCTTCAAGTTTGGTCCCTATGCAATAATCAGCTTAAGGTGCGAGAGTTTAACTTCACCTCCGTCACCTTGAGACCTGACAAGTTCTGTTTCAAGTTTGGATGATTTACATAACAAATTCATGAAAAGGCCAGCTTAAGGTGCAAAGGGGAAAATATTGTCCACCTTAAGGCATGGAAGTTTAGAGATACTTTTAAAGATAAACCTGTGAAAAGACCAGCTTAAGGTGCAAAGGGATAAATTTTTGTCCACCTTAAGGCATGGAAGTTTAGAGATCCTTTTAAAGATAAACCCGTGAAAAGGCCAGCTTAAGGTGCAAATGGACAAATTTTTGTCCACCTTAAGGCATGAAGATTTATATATCCTTTTAAGGATAAACCCGTGAAAAGGCTAGCTTAAAGTGCAAGGGGACAAATTTTTGTCCACCTTAAGGCATGGAGATTTATAGATCCTTTTAAGGATAAAACCGTGAAAAGGCCAGCTTAAGGTGCAAAGGGACAAATTTTTGTCCACCTTAAGGCATGAAAGTTTAGAGATCCTTTTAAAGATAAACTCGTGAAAAGGCCAGCTTAAGGTGCAAAGGGACAAATTTTTGTCCACCTTAAGGCATGAAAATTTTAAAGGCCTCAGCTTGAAACTTGGAGGTTTTGACGATTCCACCTTGCAAACTTGGCGAATTTGGAGACCAGCTTGCAAACTTAGTGGATTTGGAGACTTCAGCTTGCAAACTTGGCAATTTTGACAACTTCAACTTGCAGACTTGGTAGATTTGAGATTTCATCTTGCAGAATTGCTGAATTTTGACGACTTTAGCATGCAGATGTGGTGAACCTAAGACTTCAACATTACTGACTTGGTGAATTTTGACTTCAACAAGCACGCTTCAATTCGCAGGCTTGGAAGACTTACAACTTCAACTTGTAGGCTCGGAGAACTTGAGGGTCTCAAATCCTGTTGCAGAAGCTTACTTTTATATGGAGCTCTGCCCCCATTGAGTCATGAACATTTTGTGTAAGCCCAAAGTTTAATTAGAATATTTGCAGACTTAACTTTTGTGTGGCGGATCAAACAGGAACATGTATTTTTTTGACACTCATGCAACTGAACTTAGAATGAAACTTCTAAGCGCCTACGTACCTCGGTGAACAGGATCAAGTCACAACATAGTTCTGGAAGAGTGGCTTTTTTTTTATTTTTATTTTTAGTCCTAACTTTTGCCTAGACCTCCTCTTTCGAGATTTTCAACCTAGCGAACATTTTTTTTTTGAGCCGTGCACAGTTTATACTCTTGTAGGCCAGGAGTGTACATGCAGTTTATGGTCGTGCCTTAAGGAGCGTCATCTTCCTTTAAGGATAGTACTTCTTCAAGAACTTGGCGTTGATAGGACCAATTTTCACGCCATCTGCATCGACAAGCTTGTAAGCACCATTTGAATATGCCTCTTGTATGACGTATGATCCATCCCACTTAGAGGTGAATTTGCCCCCAGATTTATGAGAAGTGATAATGGGCCTCCTTACTGCTAGGACTTGATCTCCAACTTGGAAGCACCTCAGGCAAACCCTTTTGTTGAAAGAACGAGATAGACGGGCTTGATAACATTCAAGATTTTGTTGAGCCTCTAGCCTCTTCTCATCAAGAGCTTCTAACTCCACAAGACGCAACTTAGCATTTTCTTCTTCGGTGAGCCTTTCTTGAATAGCAAGTCTTAAAGAAGGAATTTGACGCTCAAGTGGTAGGACTGCTTCAACTCTAAAAGCAAGTGAGTATGGGGTTGCTTGCGTCGGTGTGCGGTGAGTCGTCCTACATGCCCACAAAGCTTCTTCCATTCGTTCATGCCAGTCTCGTTTGGATTTGGAGATGACTTTCTTCAACAGGTTGCATAAAGTCTTATTGAATGCTTCAGCTAGACCATTGGCGGTAGCATGGTACATAGAAGATTTACACTGCTTAAAACCAAAGAGATCACAAATCTTGTTCATCAGCTTGTTATCAAATGGCTTGCCATTGTCAGTTATTATGTAATGGGGAATTCCAAAGCGGTAGATGATATTTACTCGGATGAAGTTTGCAACATTCTCCCTCTTTACTTCTTTAAGAGCAACAGCTTCGGCCCATTTTGAGAAGTAATCTGTCGTGGACAAGATGTATAAGTGTCCACCAAAAGATTTTGGTAGTGGTCCTACAACATCTAATCCCCAAGCATTGAATGGCCAAGATGCGATAGTGGGTTGTAATATTTCAGGAGGCTGATGTATGAAATTCGCATGAAATTGACAGGCCTTGCATCTTCTAGCATAGTCCAAGCAATCTTTCACCATCGTTGGCTAATAATATCCCATCCTTTTTATGTGAAAGTGGAGCTTCGGGCCAGAGTGATGAGATCCACATACTCCCGAGTGTGCTTCCTGCAAAGCTTGAACTGCTTCTTCCTTTCCTAAACATCGCAAAAGTACTCCTTCAAATGACCTTCTGTATAACGTGTCCTTGTAGTAAAGGAAACGAGGTGCACGACGACGGATGTTATTCTTTTTTCTTGGATCTTCAGGAAGTATTCCATAACACAAGTAGTTAATAATTGGCTGTCGCCAATCTACCTTTACGGCTTCAGACACAACGACGAGATCCTCAAGTTTGTTTTCTGTATATTCCTCCTCATCCGGTGGTGGTACTACCCTTCTTGGAGGATAGTAACTCGTGTTTGATTCGGAAGAGTAAGGGTTGAAGCTAAAGCAGCCAATGCATCGGCCTGCTTATTTTTCTTTCTTGGCACGTGTTGGAGGGTAACTTCTCCAAGCCATCCTATCAACTTCTGAGCATAACTATGATATGGACGTAGCTCGGGCTTTTTGACTTCATAATCTCCCAAGAGCTGCTTGATCACCAATTGGGAGTCACCAAATACTTGCAATTGTAGTTGCTTTATGTCGACGGTCATTTCAAGTCCGAGTATCAATGCTTGGTATTCAGCGACATTGTTGGAGCAACATTGTGTCAAAGTAAAGGAGTATGGGATAACCTCTTCCTGCGGAGTGACAAACACTATGCCAGCACCAGCTCCACCACGATGTGCCGCACCATCAAAGTACATCTTCTATGGAGGTCGAACTTCAATAACCATTGCATCCTCATCAGGAAGTTCATCAGTTAGCTCCCAATTATCTGGTATTGGGTGGTCTGCCAAAAAGTCTGCTAATGCCTGTCCCTTTACGGCCTTTTGAGGGATATATATGATCTCAAACTGTTGAAATTAAAGGTACCACCTTGCAAGTCGATCACTGAGGATTGGTTTTGACATTATAAACTTGATGGAATTTGCTCCATACACGAGATGAACAACATGAGCTTGAAAGTAGTGCTTCATCTTTTGGATTGAGAAAACCAATGCCAAACACAACTTTTCAATAGGTGAATAATTTAGCTCATTTGGCGTCATCATTCTGCTCAGGTAATAAAGAGAGTTCTCTTTACCTTCACTATTTTCTTGGGCCAATAGTGCTCCAACTGACCTTTCTTGTGCAGCAATATAGAGAATTAATGATTTTCCAGGTATAGGTGCCGCAAGAACTGGAGGCTTCATCAAGTAAGATTTGATATTTTCAAAGGCCTTACTACAAGCTTGGTCCCATTAGAAAGGGGCACCCTTCTTCATGAGATGGCTAAATGGTTGATATTTTTCCGCTAAATTTGAGATGAACCTCCTTAAATATGCTAGCTTCCCTTGAAGACATTTTAATTCATGAATGTTTCGAGGTTCGGGCATCTTCAAAATTGCATCAACCTTGTATTGATCAATTTTAATTCCTCGGTGTCGTACAATAAAACCAAGGAACTTTCCGGAAGTAACTCCAAAGGCACATTTCAAAGGATTCATCCTAAGCTGTTATCTTCGGAGCAACTCAAATACTATTCTCAAGTCTTTCAAATGGTCGTTCTTCTTTCTTGACTTTACCACTAAGTCATCCACATAGCATTCAACATTTTTATGGAGTAAAATATCAAAGATGTTTTGCATAGCCCTTTGATAAGTGGCACTAGTGTTCTTCAAACCAAAAGGCATCACCTTGTAGCAATAAATACCTTTAGGCGTACGAAATGCAGTGAGCTCTTCATCTTTTGGTGCCATACGGATTTGGCTATAGCCGGATGATCTATCCATGAAAGACATTGCCTCAAAACCAATTATAGCATCAATCATCAACTCCGGAATAGGGATTGGAAACTCATCCTTAGGGCATGCATTGTTGAGATCCCTATAGTCGATATAAATTCAAATTTGGCCATTCTTCTTCCGTACTGGAACAATGCTTGATATCCATGTGGGGTACTTAACTTCACGAATAAATCCTGCTCCAATGAGTTTGTTAACCTCATTTTCAATCAATGGAACCAAGTCGGGTCTGAAACATCTTTGGGCCTTCTTAACAGGATGAGCTCCATTCTTGACTGCCAACTGATGAACTGCTACTTTTGGATCTAAGCCAGGCATCTCCTTATAACTCCAAGCAAAGACATCCCTATATTCTTTGACTAAGTCCATGTAAGCGATTTCTTCATCTATTTCTATAAAAGCGCTTAGAAAAGTTAGCCTTGGGTCTTCATCAGTGCTAAGATTAACTTCCTTTAGGGGATCTATCGTCGTCTTTACTCCTTCTTCAAATTCTGACGGAGCATAGGAGTTGCCTTCTTCTTCAATTACGCGACATTCCCTTTATTTGAAGTGATGGGAGGCTTTTTAGTGACAATGTTTTCAACAGCCACCTCGACCTTCTTAGCTGCAAGATCATCACTCTTGGTTGATATGACATCATCAACCTTTTTTTCCTTCACGACATAATTCTTCAAGTAGAATTTTGCATCTGCGAAGTGTGATTCAGCTTCAGTGAATGGCTTATTATCAACCACTATCTTTCTCTCCACTCTATTTTCAAGATACTTCAGGCATTGATAGTACGAGAATGAAACAATTTTGTTCTCGTGTACCTAAGGCCTACTAAGCAATATGTTATATGAAGTTTTGGCATCAATCACATGCATCAATACATTTGATCGTAAATTGTCCATATGAATCTCTAACTTGATGGATCCTATAGCCCTCTGACCCCCTTGATTGAACCTTGGATCATCAAATGGCTTTCAGTAAGTTCATCAGTTGTGATGCCAAGTTCCTTCAGTGTGCGAATAGGCAGGATGTTTACTCCAGACCCTTCATCTATCAGGATTCTATTTATCTTCTTCTCTAGAACTTGACCTACCATATATAAGGGACGATTGTGTAGTGTTTCACCAAATAGGAGATCATCTTCTGTATATGTGATTTTTGTATTACATACATGTGCTTCTTGTTGAAGAGATTTTGCAGGACTTTCAGGAGAAGGAGGTTCCATCAATAAGCTTTCGCCCTTCGCTTCTTCTTTGTCAGTATTGAAACAAGATGCCTTAATGTTGTCTTGAGTAGTCTTGGCGCAGAACCAACTTGAAAAGAATTCTTCCAAGGTCATAGGAGATCGTGGTTTTTGGTGGTGATGCTCCACTACACTCGCCCTCTTTGGCAACTCAACCAACCTCTGTTTCCTCGATTTCTTTACCATTCTCCTTCTGGTTGGCTGCTTGGATGAGTCTTTTCGTAGACACATCATCTTGGTGCGTCTCCGCCTAGTCACCAAAGTGCAACCTTCATCAATTAAAGACTTGTCATACTCTAATGGCTCATCATTAAGCTCTTTGAAGTTGCATATTTGGATCGGATTGAGTGAGCCAAAAGTGATGGAGATTTGATGAGAACTGGCCTTCTCATCATCAAGCACGATCTTCTTCTCATTAGCCAGTTGCATGATTTTATCCTTGAAGACAAAATATTTCTCCAAAGGGTGACCCACAAGCCTGTGATACTTGCAATAGTTTGGGTCATCAGTTTTTTCAGCTTCGTCGGGCCGCTTCATTTCTGGTAGATCAATGAGCTTCAGCTCAAGAAGTTCATCAAAAATTTCGAAAATGTCAGAATCAAGGAATGGGTATTCTTTTTCCTGCATCTCCTTGAAAGTTAACTTCTGGTTTGGACGCGCTTGAGAAGTAGTCTTTACGCTTTGCTTCTTGCTCACCTTTGTGGTGAGCTTCACAGGAGACACGTTGACATTCATGGATTCTTTGTTGTCTCTTTTGGGGACAAACTTGGTCCATCTCCTGGGTTCCTGTTTGTCCTTTCCCTTTCGAGGGTCATGGATGGGTGCTACTCCTTTTCCGACAGAAGACATGCTCAACTCCATGTCGTGAGCACGGGTAGGTAATTCTTCAAAGGATTTTGGCTTAATGCCTTGCAAAATATAGAGAAGCTCCCAGTGCATTCCTTGGATACACATCTCTATTGCGGAAGTTTCACTGAGCCTATCCTTACAGTTTAGGCTAGCATTCCTCCATCGATTGATGAAGTCGATAACTAGCTCATCCTTTCTTTGACGAGTATTTGTGAGCTCTACCATGCTCACTGTACGCCTCGTGCTATAGAAGCAATTTAGGAACTCATGCTCCAGTTGCTCCCAGCTATCAATTGAATTGGGTTCGAGGTACGTATACCAATCAAAGGCGTTTCCTTTTAGGGAGCGGACAAATTGCTTGATGAGATAGTCACCATATGTTCCGGCATTGTTACATGTCTCAACAAAGTGGGCGACATGTTGCTTTGGATTCCTTTTGCCCTCAAATTGTTGAAATTTGGGGGATTGATAACCGGTAGGCATCTTGAAGCTATCAATCGTAGCAGTGTAAGGCTTGGCATACGTCAGGGAAGACTTGGTAGCAATGTTGTACTTGTCCTTGAGGGTCCCTTCAGTGAACTCCTTTAATAGATCAATTGGGATCATTCCGTCAGAAGCGACTGGCACCTCCTTAGTAGGTAGTATCTGTTTGGTAGGAGGATCTATCTCTTAAACTTCTAGATCCTTTCCAGGTGCATGGATAGAATCTCCATCTATTAAGCCTTCCGTTAGATCCATCAATTTATCGATCCGAGTGTCTTGAGTTTGCACATACTTGGTCAAACCTTCAATCGCTTTTTCCATATTCGCAAGTTGTTCCTCCATGGATGAGACATCAGTTACCATTGTTTGCATAATTATTGGAGACGTCAGAGAGTAGCACGGATTGTCACATAAGTTGATCTCTGAAGTCCTTGGCTCGCGCGGAGTAAGTGGAGATGACATGTTGGTTGAATGACCATTGTTCTTTGTGCCAGAGTTTTTTGAACCGGAGAGATCAAGTAGAGCCAGAGTTTTCTTGATTTTCTCTGCCACACTGCTTTCTTTTTCTGAAGCACTTGTAGAGGACCTTGTTCTTTTTGGGGTTGAAGACACAAAAACTGGAGTTGATGTCGTCGACACTCGATGTGTTTGTTGCCCCATCATGTTGGCCTTGCTCCTTGTGACAGCCCCAAAGCTTCCAAAAGTAACATCAAGGATGCTTTCTACCTCGGCGGAGAACTTGGAATCAACAGCCTTAGGGGCAGTGGATTGAGGGTTGACCTTCTTGGAAGTCATTTCGGTATTCTTGAACTTTGGAAAGTTGAGATGAGAGGTAGAGATTGTCCCACTGGGCATGCCAGAATTTGTAGACAATAAAATTCGCGATCGAGAAAATAATAATCGGGACAAGAAAAATATTGCAACAATCGTTTATTAATTTCAATATGTGAGTGTTACAATCTCTATGAATCCTCTAATTCGCCTTTCTAAATTTAAATTCAAGGGCTTCAAGCTTGATCTTGAATTTGATAAACTTGAACTTGATTTGTGAACTTGGTGGATTTGATCTTGACTTGTGAATTTGGATTCAAGGGCTTTTGACCTTGATCTTGAATCTTCACCTTGATCTTTAGTTGTTTATAAACTTGAATGTTTGGACTTGTAGCTTGTAGAGAAATTTGTGGTGTTTGATCCACGAGCTCTCTCTTGCTTTTCGTTAGAATTCTTGGTCCCTTTTTCTGAATTATGAGACCCTTATTTATAGTTGTAGGAATGAAAGAGTCATGGTGAAGATGAGCTTCTTTTGGCCAATCAGATTTAAGTGACATGACACATTTTATGGGCCTTTGATTTTACTAGGCTTGCTGCATCATTTTGACATGTGGCACGGTCCTATTGGCTCCTTTACTTGACTTGACATGCCACGTCATTTGACACGTGGCGCCAAATTGAGCCTCTAGAATAAGATGACATATTGGGCTTAACCAAGTGGGCTCATTATTTGTAGCCCAAATTACTGGACTAGCCCGATGAATTTTGAACTTTAATTAAATTCATATTTATTGGACTTAAATAATTAATCCACCATATTTATTTGGACTAATATTTGAAGATTTGGTCGAACATGCCAGAAGAAGGCAGAATGAGTTGATACCTTAGAGTATGACTCTTAACTACAATATATTGGAGGTCAATTTGATAAGAGCTGCACTTTAGGTAAAAAAAAATAAAATCATTCCTCTGAATTAATCAAACTCATTCTCCCACATTAATCAGGTTCATTCCCTAGAAATTAATGTTAGTCAAGGTTCATTCCCTCGAAGTAACCAAGTTCGTTCCCTGGAATTAAAGTTAGTCGAGGTACATTCTCCCAAATTTAAAAACTTTCACCACCCATACTTTGTCATTTACATATATATATATATGTATGTATACATACATGTTGAAATTTCTCTTGTCAGATAGAGAAATTCCTCTCTTCTTCTTCTTCTTCTTTTATTTTTCTGCGTAATCGGTTTGTGCAAACTCTAAACTTTTAAATGGTTATTTCTTTGAACAAAATGTTTACTGTTCAATTCTAGTTCAGTATCAGTATTGTGTAGTATTTTATCTAACAACGTCAAAGCGATTTTCCTATATACAGTATTGATCAAGTGGTTAATTCTTTTGAACAAAACTTTTCCTGATTTATCAAAGTTTGAGCCTTTGGACAAGAATAATTTTAAATGTTGGTCTCAGAAACATTTGATTTTCTGTGGACAATTAGAAGTTGGTTATATTTTGTTGGATGAACCTCCCATTGATGATTCTACACTACGACTGATGCTCCTTTTAAATGTTCAAATTGATAATTTGCTTATTGTTTTAGTTCTAGTTTAGTGTCAATATTGTAATATTTCATCTAACAATTTGAAAGCAATATCCTACATACAATATTGATCAAATGGTTATTTCTTTGAAATAAACTCTCCTCGATTTATCAAAGCTTGAGCCTTTGAACGAGAATAATTTTAAATGTTGGTCTCACAAACTTCTTATTTTCTTTGAACAATTGAAAGTTGATTATATTTTGTTGGATGAACCTTCTGTTGATGGTTCTAATAGTACGACTAAAGTTCCAAATGCTACTGCTGGTTCTGGCGTTATTGTAATTGTTCATGATGATGCTAAAAAGAAATTCAAAAAAGATAATAAAACTGTTAGGATGTTTTACTGAACCATATGACTAATTCTTTGTTTGATATATTTGTTACACTGAAGGTTGTAAATATGGAAATGGCACATAACATGAAACTAGTAACTAAATAATAGTGTAGTACTAACACTAATATCTATTTGATGAGTTCTCGAACTATTCCACCTTAACCTGAATTACCTATGTTTGCTAATTAACAATATTATTATTACTCATAGTATTCTCTACTCGTAGTATTCTCTCGAACTACTACTCGTCTATTCATAATAAATTGCCGCTTATATTCCTATGTAATTAATCTATTAAGAAGACATGGAATTTACGGTATTTAATTGAACACGACAACTAGGTATATCTTTATCATTCCTGCAAATTCCTTCCCTAGTTCTAGGGTATTAGATCATGTCCTCTTTAATCCCTCTAATCTAAGAACAATCTTTCCCAAGCATGCCTTAGATAGTCAATGGAACCCTAACTGTTGGCCAAACGACCATGCAGTTAAGCACAAACTTAAAGAAACAATCAAAATCGATAATTCAAACTAAGATAGAAATAATTGTCACAAGTCAATATTCATGCTTTACCACAACCCTAGAACGTGAAGTTAAGCTCCACATAAAAGTAGAAGAAAAATCATCCAAATAAACATAAAAACGAGTAGTGTGGAGAAGAAATGGTAACATCCAATAACTCTGGTCTCCACGACAACTTCTAGCTCTTCCCAGGTCAAAAGTTCCATCCAAAAACGTGTTTAGGGACTATTTATAAGCGTAGGAAAAGTTGTAAACAAAATAACCGAGCCCAAATTGAGTTGGAAAAATTTGGACTTCAGAGTGACATTGAGCACACCACACTTTGTACATCACTCTCCAAATTTCATCAAGAATGTACCTAGAAAGTAATAATACAATATTAAGCACAAATTACTATAATTAATGCTCAAACACCGATCAAAAGTACTAAAATCTGAAGCAAATAATGAATAAAGGCAAATGAATATATGCATTTAAGTCAAACATCATAATTCACCTAGCCGTGCTATCTTGGACCATTATCATGTTTATCAAAATATTATTACATGAATGTTTAGGACCAAGCAAATTGTTTAACAACAATGTATTAGATAGACATATGCTGACTCTTTCTGGTTTTCTTGATGCATATTTCAGAGAGTTATGGTGGCATAGTCAATAATTTTATCACACTGCCATAACTAAATTGAAATTTCAAAAACATCTAAAGTGATACACTAATTTGAATGTACAAAATTTTGTCTCTAGAAGAAGAGAAAAATCATTTTTTGATGAAGAAAAATTTGAACCATTTCTCGATTTGTGCATGTCATCCTTGAGCAGGGGCCACATTAATCTTGTTTGTGTTGTTCCAATTTTATCGGATGTCAGAAAGATTATTTTCCTTATATTGATCATTGTTTCAGAGGAGATGGTGTCTCTGATGTTATACTGGTAATATTGTTGGAAAGTGACCTGAAATGAAACTTAAAGCTTGAGTTATTTCCTAAATCTAGCAGATGTGAATCTCCCAGTGTCATGACCCGATTTCTAATCAAGCCCATGACAGGCACCCGGTGCCTTAACTTGACCGAGCGGACCATCTTGGCTTCCTAATATGTCCTTATTCAAATTAAAATGTGCGACCCAATGCAATTTTTTGAAAAGTAAATATAATATATAGATTCAAGTAAACATTCTGAAAAAATTGTATAATTGTGTTTTCGCACTTTCTTATCATTGTACACTATACACATGATGTGAATACATAACCCCAGTTCGAGAACTGTCTATGAAACCTCTAAATTGAAGATAATGACTACATAAAAGGAATAATTGAATAAGAATATATGTGTCCCCACCGAACGCAAGAAGTAGAGCTACCAAAGCACGGGAAGTGATGAGATCTCTAGCCTATAGTTTACTCGTCTGCAAAACTGGCCTCCTACATTGCTCCACTTAAATGAATACGAGTACTCCCAGTGGTGCTTCAGCGGCTAGAGAAGTATATATATCTCCATCAATTCTAGCTAAGTCACCCCCCTGAAATATCGCCCAGCAATTTCAGGTCAAGAATAATTTTAACCTTTCTTCATGCCAAATTCTATGAAACGACTCTGCCAAAAACGGCAGCCAGTACTACAGTGTCCTTCTCCTCATCTTGTTTGACAATAGCAATTACAGAGAACTTGCGCTCTGTTAGGTCATATCACCGGCCTTGATCTGCCCCTCTTCATTTATAATATCACGAAGCATATCTTTCAAAAGATGATAAGCAGCAATGCTATACTTTTATCGAGTCCACTTAAAAGTTACCTGAACCAGCTCATGTAAATTCTAATTCAGGTCATTTTCTATAGCAGAATAGACAATGCCATCCCATTGCCAA
This sequence comes from Capsicum rhomboideum, assembly GCA_031232105.1. Lineage (NCBI taxonomy): Eukaryota > Viridiplantae > Streptophyta > Magnoliopsida > Solanales > Solanaceae > Capsicum > Capsicum rhomboideum. The sequence continues at coordinate 160,839,018 of CP124714.1, forward strand.
AGGTAACCAATTTTACCATGACAATTCATGAACCCAATAAATAAATGGCAATGTCATTAACATCATCTTCCCCTCGTTGATATCGAAAAGAATATACTGTTCATCGAAAACCCAATGAACAGATCCATTGGGGAATATCCCCGCAGACACATTACGACACACATTCACTTCAAAGAACTAGTGGTAGATTCCCAAGTACCCATCTCAGATAAGTACATAAATATCTGAAAATAGTAATTACTTCCAATTGATTTAGGTGATTCTTTCTTGAACCTCTTGAAACAAACAATCCTATATGGTTAGAAACAGATTTCCTAAAGACATAATTCATAGCTTTGTCCATCACTAGAGAAAGATCTTTCCTATAAGCTCAGCCACCAACTTTATTTTCTTTATCTCAACACCCAATAAAAGTATGCTTAGACCTTAAAGAATGTAAACAAAAAATAAAAAATTCTGAGCTTTACATTCTTCCCCCTTGAGGGGAGCCTTGGAGTAACCGGTAAAGTTGTTGCCATGTGAACTGGAGGTCACGAGTTCAAACTGTGGAAACAACCTCTTGCAGAGATGCAAGATAAGACTGCGTACAATAAATCCTTGTGGCTCGGCCCTTCCCTGGACCCCAGTGCATAACGGGAGTTTAGTGCACCCGACTGCCCTTTACATTCTTCCCTCCTTAGATGACATCCGTCCTAAAATGTCAAATCCAAGTTATCCCCAATGAAAAGGAGATCACTTTAGGACTTTCCACACTTTCACCTCGATAAGATCACAAAATTTGGGTAATTCCCCCCAAAATTAAATTTTTTCCTGAGTTACTCCTGTAACTGGGAGTATCCAATAGGTAACTGACATCAGAACACTCGAGAGAGAAAACTACCCTAAATAAAATGAACCACATGCCTCTTAATGGATTGTTTGGAAATAACATTTTAAGTTCAATTCACATAATTGTTTACTCTTAAAACAAACAAAAATACAAATTACTTGGTAACTTGAAGCCTGAAACCAAATCATTTTCTAGCATTGTCCAAAGTAAAAGAGATTGTATTCTAATAATTCAAAAGCCCAACACAAAATGAAGGATCTTCCATGATTTTTCAATCAAGCAACCACAACATCATCAGGCTCATCCCTCACAAGAAAAACTTCGCTTAGGACTGTCTCCGATCGGAATGATGCTTCTAAAAATCTTAGAGCCTGCCAATCAATTAAGAAAATCATCATAAATCCAATGCCATTTTTCAAGGATCTCAACTTCCTACACTAACAATATGCAATTTTTTCCCCCATTAGACTATGAGACTTGCGACAGCAGCTAACTCATTATCGCAAGTCTACTTTGGTATGCATAAAATAGAGTAAATGGCCTCCTATAACAAGTTGTACTAGCAGTATAAACTATCTTGTCAGTTGGCGAACTATTTGTACACGCATATACGAAGTAAAGTCTCACCTCATTAACGCCAAACTCAACTGTCTTCACTTCAAGCTTAGTAGTTGAATATTCTGCATTATTGCACATATTGAACCTCGACATACCAGATATCAGAGAGAAAGGCGTTATTGACAAATCATCAGTTACCATGTACATTACTAGTTCTTTTACATAACCCCCATCCCTATCCACAAGCTTGTTTGGAGTAGCTGGCATAGATAACGACAAGCAAAATAATGTTCATCAATGTATTTGTGATAACCAAAACAGAGAAACTACAAAGTCTGAATTAGTGGATTTTATATTTGGGGTGCATTGCATGAAGCAAGAAAATAAATAAGAAATTACCATGAAATAACTGCAAGGCTTCGAACCAAGAGTTTGATGCACTTGCCATGAGGAGTTCATCCTTTGTTTGATTGGACTGCATGTAGGCTTCATTTAGATTTTTAAAACTTTGGTATACATTTCCAATACGCCCAACTCTATTGGTTTTAGTTCGGTTGATAACAGTTGCAATTGGAAGTTGAAGTAAGCTGATCATGAAACAAAACAGGTCCTTTCCAACTTCAGCAAAGACAACTCTATTGGCTTTTGTGTCGACTATAAGCTTCACACTGCATTTTTCTCCTGCAAAAAAACATTATAATAAAGGAAAAGAACGAGCCTTTGAATATGTGAAAAATCACTACAATTCAACAATTGTCAAGTTCTGAACTCATAATTTTAAAGTAGAAAGAGGCAGTGATCAGAACTGAATCCATCAAGTTTATATTCTAAATCGTTGGTGGTGAATTAGTACTCTGTTTACCTATTAAAAATTTATTTTCGATTCAATTTATTGACCAACATACCAGACTGCAAGCGATTAATCCTATCGATGACTTTTAAGGATGCAAAAAATGTGAAAGGTACAATACCATTACGAACATCAATTTGCAACAAAAAGCAAAAGATGACCAACCATTTTTTGTTTTCCTCCATCCTGTTTGCCGAAGAAAAAGGTCAGTTAGAACTGTTTTGGACTTCAAAGAAACCTGCAAGAACTCTTGTTCCTAGATTTGGTTGATGAAAACAAAAAGATTAAACATTGATCACACTCGGAAAGCATGGTCATTAATTGAATACCCAATGTTATTAAATGGTTTAAGCCAAGGGACATATTGAAGATTGTCGTACCAAATCACTGATCTGAAAATCAATCGTCTTGTATTGAAGTTGATCAACTTGTGCCTTAGATCTTTTTAGCACAGAGATCACACTAGCTGCTGAAGATGGTGCAATGAACAGATTATCTGTGATTATCCATGCCATGATTTCCTGGACATTCCCAAGTTCATTGAGTGGCATATGATTAGTACCCAAGTTGTTCATAATTGGGATTATGTTGCCTAGAGAACCAAACACAGACTTAGTACTAGGCTGCCCAACGCAATATCCGATTGGTAATGTGAGTATATTAAATATGAAGTCAATGAAGTCCTTTCCAGCTTCAGCAAACACAACTTTATGAGCTTTGCTATCAACCAGTAGCTTCAAGCAAACTTTTGTCCTTTCCATGACTTTTCCAATATATAAATTAACAACCTATGAGCAAAAGGAATTTCATCAGTTCACTTCCAAAAATGCAAGTTAATTATAGCATCCATGTAATCAAATCTCATTTAACCCACTTTTCTTAAAGAAAAAAAAATAACAATTGAGATTATAGAGTAAACTACAACACATAAAGATATAGACTGCAAAGAAAGAAAACCTTTAGGTGTCTTGGACACTTGCTGGTAAATCTCTAATCTCTTTGGGTGCTAGATTAGAACTGCGATTAGTACTCACAAATTATGATATAGGAAAATGTAAAATAGTAGTTCTAAGAGCAAGTGAAAGGTCCATAGTTATTAGGGGAAATGCAAACCTTTGGTCTTTCATCTTCGTTTTCCTTTTTCGTCAATATATACTCCCTCCGTTTCGTTTTAGTTGATCCTTTTGCTAAAAATATTTGTTTCAATTTAGTTGTCCCATTACCGAAATCAAGAAAATTTTATTATGTTCTTCCAATACTACGCCTATCATTAAATGACTATATGAAGTGTATATACTCAAATTTATATTTTCAAAGCATAATTAATAAGACCAATTTGGTAAAATAAGCTCCTAATAAATATTTTCTTAAGGGGAGTGACAAGTCAACAAGTGTCAACTATTTTGAAACGGAGGGAATACTCCCTCTGTCTCAAAATAGTTGGCATGTTTGCTAAAAGAATTTGTCTCAAAATAGTTGACATGTTTGCTAAAAGAATTTGTCTCATAATAGTTGACATGTTTAAAAGATTAAGAGATAATTAATCACTTTTTTTCCAACTATACCCTTAGTAATTAATTCTCATATTAATTGAACAAGATTTATGTAATCATAGATAATAGGATCATATTAGTCAATTTGCACTCCTTATTAATTTTTTCTTAAAGAGTTGTGCAAAATATATACATGCCAACTATTTTGAGACGGAGGGAGTGTCTGTATAATATACATATAAGTCAAGTGTACGTGCTTTGCACGTGTGTATCACATTAATTGATAATAAATGTGTATAAAAAAACAAATTATAGTGTGTACAATATATTTAAGATTAAAATTGCATTTAAAGAAAAATCAAAGCCTTAATTTTCTTAATATAGAAATTTTTGTCTAGCTCAAATAAGGAAAAAATTGTTTTTAAACAATTCCTTGAAACTTATTTTCTTTGTTTCCTTAAATTCAACCGCCACCCTCTTTTTCTTGCTAATCCCAGAAGTAACATAACACAAGTTTCTTTGATTATTGATACTAAACATAAGTCTTATAAACATATGAACACTATGAATCCTAATGGTAAATAACTTCATTGTAGAATACGATCCTAGATATAACTAATACTTCACGTAGAATGTGGAATATATATAACAATGCTTAACCATTCAAATCTAACTCAAATTTTCAAAGTGTTATAATTTTATAGTAAAAAATAGGAAAATAACAAACCTTGTATAGTTGTATTAATTAGTCCTCCTTGATTAGAAAAATTTCCTTCTTTGAAGTCGATAATCTTTGGACGAAAATCTTTATCTCATTTTAGTTCTGAAAATAAGAAGAGAAGATGTAAAATAAGTATGAATTAGTTTTAAATATTATAATATCACAAAAACCTAAAAAAATTCATCAAAACAAAGCATCATTCTTCAATAATCGTGTTCTGTATATTGTTTAATCAAAAAGAATCATCTTCACTGAAAAAATAAGAAAGAAAAGTAAGCAATTGAATATCAAAATAAAGAAAACGAATTAAAATCATGAATAGATTATAGGTTGAATTTGACATCCCACGAGCAATCAATTTTCTCAAATAGAGTAAACCTTTATTCTTTTGTAGTTGTAGCAGATTCAAATCGATTGTGCACCATCAAATACTAAATATAATGACAATTAAAGAATTGAACCCAACAAATACATGTAACAAACAATTATTAAGAAATATAAAGTGACATTGTAAACGAACATGACATTGTGTAGTGCTTCAATGTCAGGAGATCGATGACAACTAAACAACGCTGCTTGACCCAAACGGCAAACACACAGTTTGTGTTTATTATGAATCATATTTATATTGATAAAAAGAAAACCTATCAATATTAATTCGCATTTCCATATATTTTAGGAGTCTTTTTTTTAATTCTCCTTCCCATATATTTTAGGAGTCTATACTAATTCTCCTAATATTAAAAAAATAATTAAATAATAATTTGAGGAAAAAAAGTGAAAAAAAAGATTTTGTATTTTACAGAGTGTTTTAATGAATGGCAAAATGTTCAAATATATATATATTAGTTTTGGATATATAGACGACTTTCATCTTCGTTTTCCCATATTATTGATTTTTTTAAAAAATATCACATAAATATTATTAGAGGACTTGTTTGAGTTGTAAAACAATAATGTGTAAAACTGATGGGATACTGATTTTGTAATAAAATTATTCTTATACAGTGTGTTTTCTTGTTTTTCAATTTTCTCATGTTTGATTGGCTTAAATGTATTAGAAAATATTTTCCAAATAGACTTATTTTCCAACCGACTCCCAATTCTCGATCTATGATTCGACTCCCGATCTCGACCCGAGACCTAACTCCCAACCCTGACACCCGACTCTCGATCCTAACCCGAGACACAGGACCTGCGATCCAACCTTGACTCTAGACCTGACTCTTAAACCTGAACCGAGTTCCGACTTGGGACCCAAATCGACCCGGACCTAGATTCGAGAACAACTTCCAATATTGTAATGACCTTCCCGGTTATTTACCTCATTTTCGTGTGTTCTCAGCGTTTAGAGCTTTTCTATAACTGCCCCAAGTATGACTTGCTGGGACTGACAGTTCGATTCCCGGGCAGTTCGTTTGAGAATATTATTTAAACCGAGCACGTTGTAAAATATTAAATTAAATTTGAATTTGGTAAAATGACATAGTTAATTACCTTTCAAAAATGTTTTTGAAATTTATAAAATTCTTTAGTTATGATATATCTATACTATTTTATAATAGTTTTATAATTTATTAATAATTTAAGCGGAGATAGTGAATTTATATTTTATAGAGGTTTTGTTAGAAATAATTTTCTATTAATTATGGTATATTCAAAAAGTTGTATTTATTTTACTACGAACTTATGCAATACCCGAATATATATATAATGGGATGAAAAAATTACACGATGTGGCACCTCCACCACCACGTGGAAGATGAGGAGGTGCACATCATCATGGTCACCTGCCATTTGGCAAGTGAAAAGTTAACAATGGTGATATATATATAGGTGTATTCGGTGGATGGACAAAATGTAATGCATATTACATTTTGTCCACTTTTTTCAGTTACCTCACCATTATTGATTATTTAAGCTCAATATTGAGTCAATCCATTGAGGATTGAGGTTAGGGGTTTATATATTTGAGTCCGTGGACTCGTTCTCATCATTTCTACGGTACGTTTTCTTATTTTTATGGTAATTTTCATTTACGATGGTATATTTTGGGATTGGTGTTGATGTTTGAGCTATATTTTGAGCTCAAATAGAGAGGTGATAGTTGTGACTATTGGTCACGGGGTAATTTGAGACATTGTGACGATTTTGGTTTTGTGATTCCGCAAGCGGGCCCCACGTGGACTGTTCGGACATTTTTCGAACTAATGCAATATGGGTATCAATAGTCATGTTTTGACATGCAGTTTATTATTTTGGTAGCTTGGGGGCAGTCAGAGGCCTCTCGGAAGGGGAAGGCTCCTGAATAGCTGGTTCATTTAGCAAGCTTGCGGCGACGTCCAGGTAGGCTAGGTTTACCTTCCTTTACACTTAGATTGAGCTTATGTGTGATATATGTGTGCTATTGTGCTGGTGTTGTGGGCTGGTATTATAAACTTGGTGGTAGCGGTTTGCTGTGATTTAGGCCTTCTAGGTTGGATAGGGCTATTCGGATATATTCCAGGCCCGTTATCCTCGTGGTACACCACAGATGACCTATTTGGGGTCGAATAGCATTATTGTTGTTGTTGCCAATTTGGGAATGTTATTGTCGGACCTTATTCCAGGCTTAGACAGACTTAGCCCAGACTTAGACAAGTATAACCAGACCTGGTTTTCGGGATCCGATAGCGGGCCCTGTTACCCTTTTTGTCGACTTGTCAGAACTTTGACATCTTTGGAATTAGATAAGCCCTATATGACAGTTAAGGTTGTGATGGGATTGAGTCACCCCGATTGTACTCGATTGGCCTGTTTAGCCTTGTTAGTCCCTAATAGCACCGTATTTGATTGAGGTCGGCTAGTTTGACTTAGAACGCTAACCCGTCTTTCCATGACTGATAATGTATACCCAGACTTGTATATACATATTGTTTATAGTAGATAGTTGACCTATAAGGACCCCGAGATTGACTTGTAGCATGTTGTGGGGTTAACTTCCGTAGTTATATACTAGTATTGACTTGGGACTAGGATGTTCCCCGTTTATCTGATATGATATGACATTTGATTCTGTTCTGGTTACTGGTTGTTATGAGTTCCAGTTCAAGTCCGGCTACTGATTCAGATATGATGGTTACTGATTATTATGAGTTTCGGTTCGAGTTTGGCCACTGATTATTATGAGTTCTGGTTCGAGTACGGCCACTGATTATTATGAGTTCCGGTTTGAGTCCAGCCACTAATTCAGATATGATGGTTACTGATTATTATGAGTTCCGGTTCGAGTCCGACCACTGATTATTCTGAGTTTCGGTTCGAGTCCGGCATCTAGTTATGATATGATTGGAGAGTTTTGGTACTGGGTACCGTGGTTACTGGATACTGATACAGCTTCGAGACACTGGTGACTATGCATTTACTTTTCTTGTGTGTCCCGTTGGTTTATGGAGGCTAGACTGGGTTATTGTTTTCTTTCGTGTGCCTATCGGGTTTATGGGGGCCCAGATAGGTTATGTTTGACTTGTGTGTTTACTTAGGCATTTATTTACTCGTTATTGATATATTCTCCTGAGCATATCTATACGCCCCGACAGTTACTTATGTATTTACCATTTATATCCCGAACTTAGCATGCACCCTCGCATTTTAGCTTGCTTATAGTACTTTGAGCTCAGTCGGCCGATGATGCCTACTGAGTACCCGTTGCCCCGGTACTCATACTACATTTCTGCATCTCTTTCCCGATGTAGATCCGGGTACTAGTCGACAGTTTTGACGTGACTCTCTTCTCAGCACCGATTCCGAAGCAGGGTGAGCTTACTGACGTCCGAGGTAAATCCTACTCCATTTCTACTGTATAGTCTTTTGCTCTCGAGACTATATTACTTGTTGTATATATTTGGTTTCTGTCTTGTATTTTGGACATGTCTAATAGTGACTCTTGTACCGACCTCACCAGGTCTTGGGAAGAGTTCTTGACTTTATATACTGTCCTCTTCCTTCTCATTCTTGGCATATATATATATATATTCTATTTTTAGCGTTATAGCATGTTTATTAGTATGGTTACTTCCACTTCATCTCTGTTTTCTAAGATTTCGCTCGTTAGCCTGTCGCTTATCGCTCTGGGCTAGGGTTTGGCTTGCCTATTGGTGGGTTACGGTAGGCGCCATCATGACTCAAAAAATTGGGTCGTGACAAATATCAACTCGAGATCCAATCTAGCTCGAGAGTCAGGGTTGGGTCTCGAGTCGGGAGTCAAGGTCGGGTCTAGTCTACGAATAGGATTAAGAGTTGGTGTCGGGTCTTAGGTCGAGATTCAGGGTTGGGTACCGAGTCAGTAGTCGGGATCGGTATTAGCGGTTGGGAGTCCGGGTAATTCTAGGGTCAGGAGTCAGGGTCGGGTGCTCAATCGAGATTCGATAGTTTGGGTCGAATTCAGGATCGGGTCCCAGGTTGGGAGTTGGGGTCGAGTTTCGGGTGAGGATTTGGGGTCGAGCCCGTAGTCAGGATCAGGAGTTTAGGTCGGGTCTTATGTCGAGGCAGTGTCCCGGGTCAGGATTTGGGGTCAGGTCTCGAGTCAAGAGTCGAGGTCAGGTCCCAAGTCAACGAGATTCCAGATTACATCCCAGGTTCAGAGTCAAGGTTGGGTTCCGTGTCAGGATTTGTGGCTAGGTCCCTATCGAGATTCGGGGTTAGGTCATGGTTTTAGAGTCGGGGTCGTGTCTCATTTCTTGGTCTTGATTCAAGAGTCGAGGTCTGGTCCAAGGTCCCGAGTCAGGAGTCGAATTTCGAGTCAAGTAGATCCTAAGTCAGGATCGAATCTCGGTTCATGAGTCAAAATTGGGTCCCAAATAGAAGTTGTGGAAGTGGGTCGAGATCGGTATTCAGATAACTAGTCGGAGTACGATAGGGATCGAATGTTAGGTCTCGAGTCGAGGTCAGATCTTAGGTCCCAAGTCTCAGGTAGGGCGTCAGATCTCGGGTCGAGGTCTAGAGTTGATTCTCAGATTAGGGTCGGGTCGAGAGTCGGTAATTGGGTGGGGTTGTGACTTAGATGTCAGGTCGGGTTCGGATCCGATGTCATTAGTATTTTTATGGGTTATACCTAAAAGATCTTGGGACAATATTTTTTTCTTACTAACCAAACACCAGAAAATAAGTAAGAAAACAACTTATTATCCAAGAAAATATTTTCTCTTTCGTACCAAACACACCCATAGTGTTGAGGAATTTCTGTACCCTTTTAAAAGTTGCTACAAAAATGCATCTACCCTTGGTCAACATAACAAAAGAAGTACTTAATTAGTTTGTCAACTTCAACTGTATTGATTATGATAAAGCCAAATCGATGTTAATCTTTCTTGGTATGTATTTCAAGGGCAAGACCAAGGGATCCAAGACACAAGAGCCTAAGGGCACAAAAACGTGTGTGGAGGGTCCATTTTGAACTCCAAGTAGAGCAATATTACATATGAAAGACAACTTGAGTCAAGGGAGCCATTGAATAGGTCATCGGAGAGTTAAAAGGAGCTAAACAACGACCTGGATCCATCTGCGCCCTGACCTGCGGTCGCAGGTCATCATCTGCGCTAGCAGGTGGCCATTTAGCCACTTCCAGTGGCACCTACGCCCGGACATGCGCCAACAGGTGCCCCCATCTGCGTGGGCGGATGCTTAATTTGCTGAAATAGTCACTTTTGGGCCCATTAAATATAATAAAAGGCCCAAGGCTATAAATACTAGTTCCTACCTTTATTTCCTTAGTTTTTGATGATATTGATATTGTGAGACTCCTTATGGAGCATGAGTGTAGCTTGAAAAAGTTTGTATTGCATTTTGCCTAGAAACGGTGGTTGCGAGGGCGTTATGATTCCCTCGTGGTCATTCGTAGGAGATTAGGTGCTTGTTGATAATCAAATTAGGGGTCTTTGAATTCAAGATATTCATTGGTTCCTATTTTTCTTATCTTCTTGTGTCAATCTAACTATCTTTATCTATCTATCTTTACCTTTCATATTTTAATTCAATCATATCTTTGAGTTTTCATGATTTTTTCAACTTTCGTATTTTGGGGATTATCATTTGGTATCAAGATCTTGGATTAGGGTTGTTTCCACAATCCTAAGTCTTGGGATTGATAGTAAAAAAAATAGAGTCAAAAATGTTTTTTAGCAAAAACCCCAAAAATATTTTTTATTTTTGAGTCTTTCTTGATGTTTCTATGCTAGATCTTGTTTTCTCTAGTATATTTGAGTCGGAATCTTGAGCTTTGAGCTTGATTTGAGTATATTTGAAGAACCCTAATGTTGTATTCTTGAGTTTGAAGAAAATTGAAAAAGGGTTTCTCGATCTTGTGATTTTGGTGTGGAATTAAGGGTTAAAAATAGTTGGAAAGCATTTCCCAAACCAAAAGAACCCTAGATCTGAAAGTTGGTGCGATTTGGAGAGATTTTTGAAGATCCACCATTTTGGGTTTGAAGCTTAAAGAAATATCCAAGTGGGTTTGAAAATCTATAAATTTTGGTTAGGATTTGAGGCCTAAAATCGCTTGGGTTGTGTTCGTGAGGTTGAAAGGAGTTCGGGTTTAAAATTTTGTGGGTTTCCGAGCTAAAATAAGAGAGCTATCAATTTTGGATCTTCATATTGTTCTTAGAGTTCTTGAGGATCTTTATATTTTCTAATAGAAGATTCATCAAAGTTGTTGTTAGATCTAAAAAGGAAGCAAGAGAAAAGAGTTTGGTTATTGGTACAAAAGAATATCCCAAAAAAAGGAAATATTCTAGGAGAGAGAACCCCAAAGGACCCACAAAAAGGACCAAAATCAGAGCTTCCAGCTAAGCTGACTGGAGCATCTACTGGCGCAGGTGGCACATGCGGCCGCACCTGGCCAGGTCAGGCTACTCCAGTGGCCTCCCATTTTCACCTGCGACTTTCACCTGCGGGGATAGGTCACCACATGCGTCCATAGCTCACCCCAATGCACCTGAAGCATTTCAAAACCAATTTTACTCAGGTTCCATTGTCTTAGTTTCATTTCTTTAATTCCTAATCACTTTCTTGATTCCTAAACTAATTATCAACGGATAATTTTCCTTATCTAGTTGATTGATTAGTTCTTGAGTCCGTTTTTCTTTCTTAGTCCGTTTTATTTGTGTGCTTTTTCTAGTTTTACTTCGTAGTTAACTTCTTGGTTAAAGTCTGTTAGTTTGTAATCGACTCATCCTTCTTTCTTTAAACAAGAATCTATTCCGGCCAAGAGTAGCAATCGACACCTTGTGTACTACCGAAGTATAGGTAATCTTCAACACTAGCCACTCCAATTGCGAGGCAATCAAAGGTGTGTAAACACGAGTGATTGTGAGCTTTATTTTGCTAACTCTAACATTGTTGTTGTCTTTGTTGAGTGTTTTAAATTGCTAGTACCATGGCTTCGGATAAAGAAACTCAAAATCCCATGAGAAGTGACACATTGAAATCTATATGGGAAACAATTGAGGGCATGAATAGTACAATAGGAGTGATAGAAGGTCAACTAACCTCCATTAGAGGTGACATGTCAATCATGGAAGGTAGAATGACAAACATTGAGGAGTCCTTTGACTTCTTAAATTCTACCTCCCAAACCAATCTCCATGTTGAACACCAAGGTGAAGACCATACTTTGTATGAGCTACAAGGTAACAATGCTAATCCTTGCACTTCTCTAAACTTGAAATGTCATCATGTGGCTAGTAGCCAAGTGAGTGTAATTGGTGGCTTGTCTGATATGGAGTCTCATGGGTCTTTCTTTTGTGATACTCTTGGTAGTGCTAAGTTGCATGATAATCAAGTTCTTGTTGTGAGTTTGCAAACACTAGTTGATCCTATATATGACCGAATTGACTCTTCTAGTATGATCAATTTATGTCCACCTAGTGCTTGTACTTATGACTTGAATAAGGTCCCATTGCCATGTGATAGGAGTATTCACACACTAGTTGACCCTTGTGAAAATCAAGGTGAATCTATATTGGCATGTGAATTGCCTACAACTAGTGAAGGTGTGTGCATTGATCAACTAGCTTGTGAATCTAATCCACTACTTGAACATATTTATTATGTGCTTGAAGAGCCTCAAGGCAGTGATGTTATTGATAGAGTTGATCATGTGAATGAAAATGTTGTGAAATATGACATGTATCTTTTTGAGAGTGAATTTACATGCCTGAATTCCTCACCTTTGGTTAATGATCCTCTCTCAAAGAAAGATGTCTTGAATGATAATTGTGAGATCATTCCTAGTGTGGCATCTAGTGATGTGCATTTTGATGTGCTTGAAAAGAAGGATGGTATGCTTAAGATTCACATATTATCCTATTTCTTAAAATCCATTAAGAATATAGGGTTGAGTGAAGATTGTGCTAACTATCCAATTTTTGATAGTGATCTCTCACTTGTGAAAAAGAATGATCAATTGGGTGATGATAAATTTTATTTGCTTAAATATTTGAGAAACCCAACTAATAATTGCTCTTATGAAAATGACTTTAATAGTGATCCTTTGTATGACACCCCACCTTTGTTTGATAAATGTGAGGATGAATTGTGTGATTCTTGTAATGACTTGAGTCATGACCTCCTTGATGTTAGTGGTGGTTTGTGTCTACTTGAGGATTCCTCCTTTGAAAAAGGTGTTATTTGTCTAGAAATTGCTTCTACTTCTTCTTTGTGTGCTTCCTTTATCGAGGATACTCATGGTGACGATCTTGACTCTAATGGTGAGTACATACATGAGAACACCTTACCTGAAGTTAACTTGCGTGACACCTTTCTCTACCCTCTCTTTGCTTATGAAATTGTCAATGATAGTGTAGAGGGTATGTCTATTTGTGTGGATGACACCTTTGGGAAAAATCGGTATTGCCTTGACCCATGTTCTTGGATACTTCTTCAATTTGACCCCGGTGACCATTTAGAGTGTGGTGGTTTTTATACACCCAACTTAGTGCTTGGTCAAGAAGACAAGCAAAGTTTGAATGAGGTTGTTGGTAGCCTTCCCTACGATGGAAAGTCTTTCTTGGGGATTTACAATCCACTTGGTAGACTCAAGTTGTGCATGGGAGACATGTCCAACAAAGATGAGTGTTCTTTAAAGAAGGGGAGCAATAAAATGGTCAAAGAGAATTCACCATTGTGTATTCCCATTCTTGACCAAAGTTTTATTACTTGTAGGTCAAAAAGTGAGTCTTCTCTCGAAAACACTTTGGATGAATTTCATCTACGTGGTACCTTTCTTTACTACCTTTTTGCATATGATGTTATTCATAACCATGTTGAATCAACATCTTATGTAGGCTTGAATTGCTTAGAAAGAAAAAATGTTAGGTGCCTAAATGATTTGAGTCCATCCTTGAGTGTATTAGTTGCTAAATCTCTTGAGCCATATGGCATTCTTGTAGATAGTAATACCACAGATGGTATTTCTATGCTTGATTCCTTTCTATATTACCTCTTTGCTTATGATGATGACCATGCTAGTTGTGGAATTGTTTTATTTGGAGGTAGTATTTCTTTTGGTTAGTCTACTTGTTTGAGTAATGATGCAATGTGGGTCTCTCATATCGTTGACCCTGGAAAACTCTTGTTGACTTTTGAACCATTGGTGGCACCACCTTTGGTGTGGTTTCTTGGAGAGGTAATGAAACAACTGTGTCTTATGGCTTCTAAAATGAATGTGATCTTACCTCCTTGGTTTGTTGATGCCATTATGACCTTTGTGGATTCTTTATCTCTTGGTATTCTTCATAGCCGGTTCCTTTGTACCGTTTTCAATAAGCTTTTTGTGTTAAACACAAAGGATCCTTGGTTATATGTTAAGTATGAGCAACCTTGGCATGATGATAAGATTGATTTTGCTAACATTAACCCTCATGCCATGAGGATGTTGTTGTTTCTTGTTTTCCCTATGATTTTACAAGGTATGGATTCGAGGTCGAATCCTTTTCAAGAAGGGGAGGATGATACAAGCCAAATCGACGTCAACCTTTCTTGGCTTGTATTTCAAGGGCAACAACAAGGGATCCAAGCCACAAAGAGCCTAAGGCCACAAGGACGTGTGTGAAGGTTCCATTTTGAACTCCAAGTAGAGCAATATTACATATGGAAGACAGTTTGGAGTCAAGGGAGCCATTGGAGAGGTCGTCGGAGAGTTAAAAGGAGCTAAACAACGACCTGGATCCACCTGTGCCCTGACCTGTGGCCGTAGGTCATCCATCTATGCCAGCAGGTGGCCATTTAGCCACTTCCAGTGGCACCTGCGCCTAGACATGCGCCAGCAGGTGCCCGCATCTGCGTGGGCGGATGCTAATTTGCTGAAATGGGTCACTTTTTGGGCCCATTAAATGTAATTAAAGGTCCAAGGCTATAAATACTAGTTCCTACCTTCATTTCCTTAGTTTTTGAAGATATTGATATTGTGAGACTCCTTATGGAGCATGAGTGTAGCTTGGAAAAGCTTGTATTGAATTTTGCCTAGAAACGGTGGTTGCGAGGGCAATACGATTCCCTCGTGGTCGTTCATAGGAGATTAGGTGCTTGTTAATAATCAAATTAGGGGTCTTTGAATTCAAGATATTCATTGGTTCCTATTTTTCTTATCTTCTTGTGTCAATCTAACTATCTTTATCTATCTATCTTTACCTTTCGCATTTTAATTCAATCATATCTTTGAGTTTTTATGTTTGTTTTCAACTTCCGTATTTTGAGGGTTATCAGATTAGCTTCACCTGTATCGAAAAGACTAACCTTAATCCGATACTAACCTTAATCCAAGGACCGAGGTATAATCTATATAACATGGACGATTAAGCTCTAACAGAAAAAAATAAATAAAGTTAAACATGACACCTCTTCAAATGGGTAACTTACATAACAGAACTAAGTGGAAAAATAGTGAAAGGAAGAAGTTGTTATAGGGTCTTCCGTCTCTTTTTTTTTAGATGAATTTGGACCCATAGGGCCTGGGCCCTATCTTTTTTTATTAACAGAAGAACAATCCAATACTTCATCTCGCTTACTTTGAGTATGCAATCAATGATAACTCTGCTTTGAATCCCTTCGGATATTACCTAAAAATAAACATTAAAAGAACAGTTTCTCAGAACATGAAAATGTATCATAGGCTAATTATGCTACTAAACGACTGTACCAGATACACATGGTTGTTTACACTGAGAAATAAAAACTGATTTCCTTAAAAAAATTTATAATTTCAGAAAATGGTAGAAAATCAATTTGAGCGTAAAATAAAAGTTTTTCAGAGGTGGCAAATTTGTTTCCACTGATTTTCAAAATCATTTGATCAACTATGAATTCATCACCAACTTTCATGTCCAAACACACTTGAGCAAAATGGTGTGGTGGAAAGGAAACATCGTCATATTGTTGAAACAAGCCTTACTTTACTTTTCCAAGCTTGCTTACTCCTGGATGCTGTTATAACATCTGTTTATCTCATAAATCGTACGCCTTCTTAAACATCAAGTATGGAAACCCCATTTTTCAAATTGTTCAATTGCGATCCTGACAATGGTCGTTTGAGAATTTTTGGTTGCAGGTGTTTTTGTCACATTAGAGACTATGCAAAGAACAAATTCTCTAAGAAAACATAACCATGCATCTTTGTAGGATACAATCCTATTCATAAAGGATACAGATGTTTGGATTCTTCTACAAATAAATTTATTTATCCAGACATGTTGTCTTTGATGAAACTATTTCAAGGACTTGAGTATCTTATCACAGAACAACAGCAAATTGTGCTGAAGAACTGGGATTTGGCTGGTCGAGTAATTCTTGGATACCAACCAAAAGTTGTTCAACTATAATCGCCGGACTCCACCCCTAAGAAAAGGTATTTACGACAATCTAGAGCTGTAAATTCAAATCTGCAACACAGGAAATAACACGATGGCAGCAATAAATACTTACAGTGCCTGCATTGAGGGACAGATTAATCGAATAATCACAGGAAGTGCCTCGTTTGATCATTTCATCACTACATTTTTTCATGTGACCCAGCAGTTTTGTTGCTCAGGCTTCCTACTAGTCAATATGTGGCAACTAACAGGGATCCCAAATATTGGGAAAATCCACTGGAATTTCTACCAGATGATTTTTGACCCAAGAGAATAACACTATCACATTTTTCCGTGTTATGTGCAGATTGTTGCTCAGACCTCCTGCTTGTTTGAGGCAAACGACATGAACTCTGATTCGATCCAAATATTAGTGCCATAGAGATTCAAAATTTACTTAAAGGGCTTGAGTGTCTTATCCTAGAACAACAGCAAATTGATTCAAAGTCTATCAAATGCAGTTGCAGTATCACTAAAGTGGACAATGAGACAACTAGATGTCAAGAATGCCTTTCTTCATTGCTACCTCAAGGAGACCGTTTACATGGAACAACCTCCCTGCTTTAAGGACCTTCAACATCCAAACCATGTTTGCAAACTGCAAAAGTAACTCTATGGTCTTAAACAAACACTTAAGTGTGGTTTGGTCGTTTATCAAAATTCCTTCTTTATATTGGGTTTAAATGCAGTCAAGCTGATCCTTCTCTCTTCACATTACATAAAGAAAATATTACTGTACTAATGCTAATGTATGTTGATGATATTGTCCTCACAGGAAACAATGACATATTTTTCGAGGATCTTATCAAGAAACTACAACTAGAATGCTTCATTACTTCTTTGGCCTTGAAGTTCAACATTTCCCTGGAGAAATTACTATTTCCCAAAGCAGATACACAAAAGAAATTCTAGAGCGAGCCAAGCTGATGAATTGCTCTCATTTCAACAGGCCCATTGCACTAAAATCACAGCCCTCACCTCAAGATTCAAAAATCATCGACCCAAAACAATATCGAAACTTAGCAGGTGCTCTTCAATACCTCACCTACACACGACCTGACATAGTTCATGCAGTCAACAAAGTCTGTCAATATCTCCAACATCAAACCGAAGAGCATATGAGAGCCGTCAAAAGAATTCTTCCTTTCTAAGAGGAATTGCGAATTATGGCCTTAAATTCCTTTCCCAAAGTTCATTCAAACTTTATGGGTACTGTGATGCAGACTCGGCAGGTTGTCCAGATACAAGGAGAAGTGCACTTTGGGGTTTTGCATCTATCTTGCTATTAATTGTATTTCATTGTCCTCCAACAAACAATGACACAATGTCTAGTTCTAGCACAGAAGCAGAATACTGATCCATGGCATATACAACAACTGAATTAGTTTGGATAAGTTTTCTCCTTTGAGACATTTGTATTCCACTACATCACTCACCTCATCTTTGTTGTGACAACAAAAGTGAGCTTTATATGTCAATCAACCCGGTGTTTAATGCTCGGGCCAAGCGTATCAAGATAGACTATCATTTCGTTCAAAAAAAAGTTGCTCTTGGTGCACTCACTACATGACATATTCCTTATGGGCCTCAAATTGCAGGTATTCACAAATCTCTTCCAAAGCTTCCCTTCCGATATTTTCGGGCCAAGCTTCGCGTACATTCAGTCATTACACCTCCAGCTTGAAAAAGAGTGAAAAGGAAAGAAGTTGAATATGTCAACTAAGGGAAGAAATTGAAATCAATATTATGAGTGAAGCCATAAGGAAACCAACAAGCAACATTATTTGAATATATTTGGAAGAAAATTATACATCCAATATTCTCTCTTATATGGCCGTTAGTCTTGACTTGGAAATTACTTTTCCTTGCCTTATTTATTCTCCAATCTCTTGTGTATATATTCACATCTTGAATGTCAAAATATCAACAAGGAATGAGATTATAATTTGTTCAATTTTCTTTAACATCTTCATTCACATATTTTTAAATAGCATCCACATACATATAAGCAACATAGATCAAGACATCGTTCTTCTTAAGACAGCGTTATAAACGTGATATGTTTCATGCTAATATTACGAGGTGGGGAATCGGACCTTCACCAAAACAAGGTGAAAGTTTCAGTAGTCAACCAATTGAGCTACTAAGATTCCCCGATAAATTTCATGCTAACATCCAAACTGTAGAAAAAATGAAGCTACAGTACTGTCAAACAGTAGACAGAGTTTCTTGAACTGATGAGCACTAAGGCAATTACAGCAAACATCTCCTGAGATATCGTCTGAAAATACCAGGTTAAGTATAATTTTAACCTCTCTTCTTGCCAAATTATATGACACAATTCTGCCAAAAACGGCTGCCAGTATCACAGTGTCCTGTTCCTTGTCTCCTTTGACAATAGCAATTACAGAGAACTTGCTCTCTGTTCGATCATATCGCCGGCCTTGCTCTGCACCTTCTTTATAATTTCACGAAGCACGTCTTTCAAAAGATGATAAGCAGCAATGGCATACTTTTGTTCAGTCCACTTAAAAGTTACGTGATCTAGCTCATCCAAATTCCAACTCAGGTCATTTTCTTGGGCAAAATAGACAGTGCCATCCCATTGCCAAAGACAACCAATTTGCCATGAATATACAACCAATTTGCCATGAATATTCATGAACTCCATAAATAAACGGCAATGTCATTAACATCATCTTCCCCTCATTGATATCAAAGTGAATGTACTGTTCATGGCAAACCCAATGAACTGCCCCATTCAAGAAGATCCCCGCAGACATATCAGGACACACATTCACTCCAAAAGTACTAGTGGTACAGTCCCAAGTACCCATCTCAGATAAATACATAAATACCCGAAAATAGGAATTACTTTCAGTTGTTTCTTTCTTGAAACAAACAATCCTATAATGAGGCGATAGTGAAGGATCATAAGCAAGAGTAAATGGACTAATCCAATAAAATCCACCATCCACATTAACTGATGGACTAATCTTGAATTTTCCTGTTGTGGGATTGCTAACACAACAGAGTCCACTACTTAAACGACAGAGTAACAGGCCGTTACATGATTGTAAAATTTTGAAGTCCTTCCCAAGAAAAGAAAGAGAAGGCAAAGAAGGTTTTTTTCCTTTTTTGGGTAAAAAAACAAAACTGATTTGATTGTCAAACGAATTAGAAATGAAGAAGCCAGAAGGGGAAAGAAAACTTGGATTTTTTTGGATACTATATGTGGTATGAGCATGAATAAAGTAGGATCTGAGATCATTTCATACCAATTTTTGCATACAGATTTGAATGTCAGTAGAGACTTTATAGGCAAATGAATAAGAATTATGGTTAGAATACTTCCAATGCTGCCAATGATATGTGCAGCAGACATGTTATCAGATGAATCTCTACTTCTCTTATTGGTTGGGAGGTTAAAAGTCATTATTTTCGAGAATTGAAGAGAAAAAAGTACTTTTGATTAGTTTTTCCAGAAGCTAAAAAAGTAGGATTTACCGCAGAAGCACTTTTGAGTCCTTGTCCAAGTACTTTTCTCAAAAGGAAAAAGAAAAGTTGCAGCATAAGAAGATATAGAAATTTGGCAAGAAGAAGGCAGAATGAGTTGATACCCTAATGCATAGCTCTCACAACTATTATATATAGGAGGTCAATTTGATAAGAGCTGCACTTTCTATTTTTAACAAATATAGAAAATAACCCCCATTTAATGATAAAGATCCAATAGTAGTAAATTAGACAAAATTTTGATGATAATGCCATCCACATTAACACTACTAACAAAAGGGGCTTAGCGGCAATAAAAATTGGCTTAGCGGCAATAATAGTTGTCGCTATATCTTTTCCCAACCATTGGTCTTTAGCTGGCGATGAGGGGTCGGTAAAGCCTTTCTGGCTATTCTCACAAAAGCTGGTAAAGGGTATTATTTATTGCCGCTAAAAACCATTATTTTTAACGGCAGTTACTTGCGACAATTGTTTTGGCTGCTAAATTTAAAACATAACGGCTAACTATGCTTTTTTGGCATCGTTTTTTATAGGCGGTAAATTCAATAAAATTGCTGCTAAAAGTTAGTAGTTTTATTGGCAATTATTTGAGGCTATTAGAATGACTACGATATGCTTTCTAAAAATGTCCTACTTTGCCTTTTTAGCATCCATTTTAATGACAAGTAAATTCAACTAAATTGTTGTTAATAGTTAGTAGCTTTAACGATAATTATTCGGTGGCAATTATAAATGCTACAGTATCCCTTGTGAAACCGTCTTAATTTATTCATTTGCAACCATTTTTATGACCAGTAAATTCAATTAGATTGGCACTAAAAGTCGCAAGATTTATCGACAATTGTTTAGCCGACATTAATAATTTCTACTACATTCATCCAAAAAAATGATCTAATTTGCGCTTCTATCACTAGTAAATCCAACAAAACAGTTAGTAAAAGAGAGACTCTTAGTGGTAACGAAGTTTGGCAAATGGTAAAAATATATTTCTATTAATTCAAAAAATAAAATAAAAAAATATCTCATTAAATCTAGGCAAAACAAAAGGAAGTACTAGTCCAAAATATTAATGTCACAACTTAAAAGAAAAACTTATATTGTGTACTAATATAACCAATCTAATCGAATAAATTCCACAACTCTTCATCGTATTGAAATCTTCTACATGCAAAATTTTCATTCATCAGATTGTAGGACCTGAAATAATAAAATAAACATATCAAAAGATGAAACGTAATGTATTAAAACATCGTAAATAGTGTGAATAAACTGAAATTGCAACCTTATTCTTTCATATAGTCTCACAATTACATTATCTGCTTCAGGTACTTTTTTTATAACAAGACTATAATAGTGTGAATAATCTGAAATTGCAAGTAGGAAAGCTCAGTCCAATTCAATTATTTTAGTTTCTTCCTTTTCCCCATGTCTAGTTCCTCTATACAGTTATTCTAATTGAATAAGAATAGCTAACTCTCACCTCTTACAGCAGGTTGGTTCTTGGTTTCTATAATTTAATACAGTACTATTTTTTCAAGGCAAAGTAAAGTGTTGAATTCTAGATCTCAACCATGCATCACGATTAATGGAGGAGAAATGAAGAAACTCTAGGGCAGATGAAGTTAGAGAAAACGGAGCAAATATCTTCTCATTGATTGAATTAACCGACTACAACTGAGTGTACGCTACTCTATTTATAAACTTCTTAACCGACTCTGACAGAATGATTAACTTCGTAACTAATTCTGTACATTCTAACTAATTAACTTAGACAGCTGTAATTTTCAGCTGGCACAACGGCTGATCCTCACATGCACATCAGCAAATCATAGCAATCCTGAAAGATACAGAAATCAGGATAAAACAGTACTGCCCAATTCATTTCCTTTGATAGTTTAGATACAGACAAGAGGTTATATTTGAACTCGGGTATATGCATCACATTTTGATCCTATGCCCTTATAGCAATACTCCCAGTTGGTAACTGCACTATGCTCCTTTTACTTTTGACACGAATCTTAAACTCATCTAGCAATTTTTGAGTGCCTACCATATGAGTGGAAGCTCCTGAATCTACTATCCACTTAGCTACTTTCTCACCATCTACAACATAAGCATTCATACCTGATGCCATGGAAGATTCATTTGTTTCATTTTCTTTACCAAGCATGTTAAGAATCTGCAAGTATTGCTCCTGAGTGAACTGGACTGGCATCCAATTCTGAGCATCTTGACTTGTAGAAGTGCCTGATCCTCTTGCAAAGTTGACGGTGGGAGTAGAGTATCTAGCACCTGCATCACTAGAAAGATCCTGTGAGTAATTCATTGTTGCATTTCCAGAGGAATTACCAGAGCCAAACCTCTTCTTTGTCTTGGAATCACTTGGATACCCATGAAGTTTGTAACAAGTCTCCTTGGTAGGACCTTTTAAAGTGACAGTACTCACAATACAACTGATTCTTCTTCAGCTTATAGTCTGAGTTTGAGTTTCTGCTTCCTCCATGACCGTTACCAAATTCATTGCTTCCTGAGTTAGACATAGATCCTGAGTAGTTATTATTTCTTCCACCTGAGGAAGAGCCAGAGGAGCTCTACAAAGTAGTTTCCACCTGAACTGAAACCTGAATAAGGATTCCCTCCTGAATAGTTATTCCCTGGTTTGGAACTGGTTCCAGCTGAACTAGTGGTATTCATCACAACTTTTCCGCTGAACAAAGCAGTACCTCCACCTGCTTCAGGCAAATGAGAATGTTGAGACATAGTCCTTCTACTCTCCTCTGAGATAATCATTGAGTAAGCCTTGTTAATCGACAATGTTGGTGACATATTGAGAATCTGATGGCTGAATTATGAGTAGGACTTATTCAGCCCCATCATGAGTTGCAGCAATATTTGATATTCAAAGTGCTCAACATACTTACTTCATTCCTCACAACCACAACCAGGGCAGGGCATAAGAGCATCCAATTCTGCCCACAACACCTTCAAAATAGGAAAGTAGCTAGAGGCAAATGAAATCCCCGTGTGAGAGTAGTGATTTGTTTGTGCAGAAATAGAACTCTGGACCGTTGACCTGATCAAACCTTTCCTTAAGATCCATCCACACTGCATGAGCACTAGAAGCATACACCATTGCACTGAGTAATTCAGCACTAACAGAGTTCATGATCCATGATAGGACAATTGCATTACATTTCTCCCATAATTCATGTAATGAAACATCGAATTTAACCTTGGGATATCCACCATCGACAAGCCCTAGTTTGCTTTTTCCTAACAAGATGATATGCATAGTATTGTTCCATAGAGAGTAATTCTCAGGACCGGTGAGGTTAACCGAGATCAAAGAGCTACCTGGAGTATCAGACGGGTGAGGAAATATGGATGATGTTGATCCACTACTGTGTGTGACCGTCACTGCCAAGGTACTTCGAGCTTCTTTACAAGTGCTACTATTGGTTCTGCCATCAGAACTGTAATTGAACTCCACACATGTGAGTAATTGAGTGCTTCAAGGACGATTCCAGCTGAAATTCAGAGAATCGAAAAACACCAACTCCGCAATGAGAAACTAGAGAATTTGACTTATGCGCAACCGATGAAGCAAATTGATCCTTCACGGTGGCTCTAAGACCATGTTGAATTCTAGATCTCAAACATGCATCATCATTGATGGAGGAGAAATGAAGAAACTAGGGAAAAAGCAGTTAGATAAAGCAGAGAAAATATCTTCTCATTGATTGAATTAACTGACTACAACTCAGCATATGCTACTCTATTTATAAACTTCTTAACCGACTCTAACAGAATGCATAGCAGCTGATCATAGCTCAACATAAATCAGTCACCAAATTAAGTAATGTGAAATCTATTCATTAAAGCAAAGTAAAGAATTTACTAGATTGTACCAGTAAGTAACTTTAATAGTAATGCTAGGTTACATTTTTCGGGTTAGGACTATCTCTCTCTCTAATTCCTTGCAGCCCTCAAAACACCATCTCAGCAAATGAATCTTCCACTCCTTTTTCAGTTTCTTCGTTTTCTTCTTTTTAGATCTCTTTTCCCCTAACACATCAACAGAGTTCCTAGCAGTATTTATTAATTTACTGTTAACTCTATGATTTTAGAAGTATGTGCCCTTTAACTTGGCTTATTACCTTATGTTGGGATTACGTAGTTTATATCACAAATGTATATTTGGTACAACATTGGGCTTTTGTATTTTCAGTTACATTTTGTATAGCTTGTATCAGATTGGGCCATTTGTATTAACTAGCCCATTTTTAGTTTGTAGTTAGACGATACCCGGTCCACATGACCCATGTATAAATAGCGTAGCATTAGTGAAAGTCAAGAGAAGGATCAGATATTTTTCTTAGAAATGAAAGTCTCTCTTTTCTGTCTCTTTTCTATCTCGTATGAACTAGGGTTTCTTGCTATCGATTTTCTTCATTTCAGCTCGATTTTGAGCTTAACATGGTATCAGAGCGGGTGAATCGATAGATCTATCTCTCAACTTTCGTCCGATAGTACCCTCATCTAGAATTTTGCAGTTTCATGGAACCGACTATGGCCGTGGAAATCAATTTTTTGTCAAATTTTGGTTGAACGAGACCTTCTTTTTCTGGTTCAAGAAGAGACCCGGTAACTTCTTTCCATACACTGTTTTGTTGCTTGAAGTTAGTAATAGTTCATTTTTTTTGTCTGAGATTAACCGGTTATAGTTTCGAACTGCTATAATGGTGAATCCTGTAAACAATGCTCAAAATGCTAGTGCTAGTGGTAATTCCAGTAACAATGATGGTTTTGAAGAATTGACCTTAGATCCCTCTCACTCTTATTATATTCATCCTTCCGAAAGCCCTAGTTTCCAATTAGTTCCCATTCTCTTTAGTGGTCCTGGTTTTGCTATGTGGAGAAACAGCATGATCACTTCTTTGTCGGCTAAGAACAAATTAGGCATGGTCGATGGTAGATTTCCCAGACCTGACCCTAATAATCCCTATTTTCACTTCTGGGAGAGATGTGACCATATGGTTAAAGCCTGGATCACTAACTCTCTCTCAAGGGATATAGCCATCAGTGTAATGTGTCTTCCTAGTGCTAGGGATGTTTGGAAGGACATCAATGATAGATTTGGGCAATCTAATGGATCCAGATATATCCATGTTCAAAGAGAAATCAATTCTACTATTCAGGGTTCTTCCAACATAGCTGCGTATTTCACCAAAATGAGAAGTCTTTGGGATGAACTCAATGCTTCCTATGTTGTCCCTGAATGCACTTGTGGGGCTTTACGAAAATTTGTTCAAGATCAGCAACTTTTTCAATTCCTTAGTGGATTAAATGAGACGTATTCCACTGTGAAGAGCAACACACTGATGATGACTCCTCTACCTTCCATCAGTAAAGTTTATGCCCTTCTCCAACAGGATGAAAGCCAAAAGGAAGCTCAGTCAGGAATTCCAAATTTTTCCACTGACTCAGCTTCCTTCATAGCTTCCACCTCAGTTTCTCCATCTCCTAACAGGCTTTTCCCACCTTCCTCCTCAACTTCTACATCTAATGGCAGACCTTTCCATCAAAGGGTCTCTTGCAACTCCAACAAACATTCCACTAGTTCTTTGGTTTGCAAATATTGTAGAAAGCCAGGACACAGTGTTGAAACATGTTACAGGCTACATGGCTTTCCAGCTGATTTCAAGTTCACAAAGAACAAGAAACCATCTGCTTCTTGTGTTCAAATGCTAGACTCAACTTCATCTCTTCCAACTCCTCAAGAGGACTCTGCACATGGTTTTAGCAAGGAACAGTATAATCACCTCATGAGTCTCTTCCAGCAAGTACAACTATCTCCAGGATCTCATGGTCACC
Source organism: Capsicum rhomboideum (assembly GCA_031232105.1). Taxonomy (NCBI): domain Eukaryota; kingdom Viridiplantae; phylum Streptophyta; class Magnoliopsida; order Solanales; family Solanaceae; genus Capsicum; species Capsicum rhomboideum. Next base: position 160,864,741 of record CP124714.1, read on the forward strand.
TTACTCCTAGTGAACCATCTGGTTTTGCAAACTTTGCAGGTTTGTCTAATAGTACTGTTTTTAGTTCTGGTGGTTATACTGTATGTTCTTCTTCTCACCTAGGTATAAATCCTTGGATTTTAGACTCCGGAGCTTCCAATCACATGACACCCCATAAACAGTTCCTCCACAATCTCCAACCTTTATCTACTCCTTTCCTTATTACCTTGCCAAATGGATATAAGGTTAAGGTTGTCTCTACTGGTTCTTTACACCTAAGAGATGACATTACCTTACACAATGTCTTTTTGGTACCTTCTTTTCAATTCAATTTAATTTCCATATATCAACTTCTCAAACAACTATCTTGCTTAGCTGTATTTTCCATTTCTGCTTGTCATTTGCAGGGCCCTTCTCTGAAAAGGCCACTGGAAATTGGTAAGGCTGCAAATGGACTGTATTACTACTACACTGGTTTTCCTGACTCCAGCAGTTCCATCCCTATCTCTGCTGCATCATCCATTTCTACTGATTTTTTCAATTCTGCTGCTACTTCTCATTTTGTTCCACATTGCAATTCCATTAGTCGTGTTGCTTCCCCTATTCCCCTTTCCTCTTGTACTTCTTCTGTAAATATCAATAAAATGGACTTGTTTTGGCACCAGCGATTGGGTCACATGCCTTATCACAAGATGCGATCCATTCCTTTCCTGCATTCCAAGATTTCTCCTAAACAAAATTTCATGTGTACAGTCTGTCCTATGGCAAGACAACAACGACTCTCTTTTCCTCAGAGTCATATACACACCACAGTTCCTTTTCAGTTGGTCCATATTGACATATGGGGACCCTATCACACACAGACCTATAATGGATTTAGGTACTTTCTCACTTTAGTTGATGATTTTACTCGAGTCACTTGGACTCATCTTCTTTCTTGTAAAGGTAATGCACTTTCCATTCTTAAGGCTTTCACTTCTATGGTTAAGGTGCATTTCCATACGTCTGTTCAGTCCTTTAGGTCTGATAATGCCTATGAGTTAGGCAATAGTCTTGAAGCCTCTACTTTCTTTGCTGAAAATGGGATCTTACACCAAACTTCTATCCCACACACACCTCAACAAAATGGTGTTGTTGAACGGAAACACAAACACCTTCTTGAAACATCTAGAGCATTACTTTTCCAATCCAACCTTCCTAAAAAGTATTGGGGTGATTGTGTCTTAACTGCCACATACCTTATTAACAGACTTCCTTCCTCTGTTTTGCACCGTCTGTCCCCTTATGAAAAATTACATGGCTCTCCTCCTTTATATGATCATTTGAAATCTTTTGGTTGTTTATGCTATGCCACTTCCCCTTCTCATGGCAGGGACAAATTCCAACCTAGGGCTGTTTCTTGTGTTTTCATTGGCTACCCTTGTGGGAGGAAGGGATATAAATTACTTAACCTCTCCACACATTCAGTTTTCTTTTCAAGAGATGTCATTTTCTATGAACACCTATTTCCCTATTCTACTCCTTCTACTACTTCTGCTGCTACTTCCACTTCAACCCCTTTTGTGGACATTCCTGCCCCCATCTATTCCATTTCTGTTCCTTCTTCTTCTCCACCTCATCCGCCTCCTATCCCAGTTCCTCATATTCCTGTTCCAGCCCCTTCTCCTCCCCATCCTCCTCCTCCTTCTGCACCTCTCAGAAAATCTTCACGACCCTCTGCCCCCCCTCCTTATCTTTCTGATTATGTATGTAGCTCTGCTTCCAAGGTTTCCTCTCTTGAGTCTCCCATACATGAACCTCAGTCCTATCAACAGGCTGTTGCTCACCCTGCTTGGCAGGAAGCTATGTCTCAGGAATTTAAGGCCCTTGAGGCTAACCATACTTGGGATCTTGTTCCCTTACCTCCTCACAAGAAGCCTATCTCTTGTAAGTGGGTCTATAAGGTTAAACAGAAATCTGATGGTTCTATTGAAAGGTACAAGGCTAGATTGGTTATTAGAGGTGACACTCAAAAAGAAGGCATTGATTACACCGAAACTTTTTCCCCAGTTGTTAAATTCACCACCATTAAGGTTCTCCTTTCCATTGCTGTCAAAAGAAACTGGGTTGTGTATCAACTTGATGTCAATAATGCATTCCTCCATGGGGATCTTCATGAGGAGGTTTACATGAAGCCTCCTCCTGGTTTGGAACTGTCATCTTCCATACCTACGCCTACCCCTTTGGTTTGTAAGTTGAAAAAATCTCTCTATGGCTTGAAACAGGCCTCTCGCCAGTGGTTTTCTAAATTGTCCACAGCTCTTTCCCTTAGGGGTTATTCTTCTAGCAAAAATGATTATTCATTGTTCACTAAGACTGTTGATGGTTCTCTTACTGTATTGGCTATTTATGTTGATGATATCCTCCTTGCTGGGGATGATGTTTCTGAGTTGGATGCATTAAAACTATTCCTGGACTCCCAGTTCAAGATCAAGGATCTTGGTTCGGTCCACTATTTTCTGGGTTTGGAAATTACTTTACATCCTCAGGGTTATCTCATGACTCAGCACAAGTTCACCACTGAATTGTTGTCTGAGTTTCATTGTGCCCAATTTTCTCAAGTGGTTGCTCCTCTTGATGTTTCTCTCAAGCTTGCCACTGATATGGGTGCTCCCCTTACTGATCCTAGTACTTTTCGTCGCCTTGTTGGTAAATTGAATTTTCTTCAACACACACGGCCTGACATTTCTTTTTCGGTTCAGCATTTGAGTCAGTTCCTTCAGGCTCCTCAAGTGCCCCACCTCATGGCTGCTATCCATGTTTTGCGATATTTGTCTAATGCCCCTGATCTTGGTCTGTTATTATCTAATTCAACTGATATGTCCTTGGTGGCTTATTTCGATTCTGATTGGGCTGCTTGTGCACATTCTCGTCGCTCGGTTACTGGTTACTTTATTACTTTGGGTGGTTCTCCCATTTCTTGGAAGAGTAAAAAGCAGCCCACTGTTTCTTTGTCTTCTGCTGAAGCAGAATATCGTGCTCTTAGAAAGGTTGTGGCTGAGGTTTCTTGGTTGGTTCGGTTGCTTGGTGATTTTGGTCTTCTTATTTCCCAACCTGTTCCTGTTTATTGCGACAACCAGGCAGCTTTACACATTGCCAAGAACCCAGTGTTCCATGAACGTACAAAGCACATTGAAATCGACTGCCACTATGTTCGCGACTGCCTCAATTCGGGTCTCATCTCCTTACATTTTGTTACTTCTGCTGCACAGTTGGCCGACATTCTTACAAAGCCTCTTCATGGTGCTGCTCATCATAGTATACTTGGCAAGCTTGGTGTGTGTACACCCTCCAGCTTGAGGGGGGGTGTTGGGATTACGTAGTTTATATCACAAATGTATATTTGGTACAACATTGGGCTTTTGTATTTTCAGTTACATTTTGTATAGCTTGTATCAGATTGGGCCATTTGTATTAACTAGCCCATTTTTAGTTTGTAGTTAGACGATACCCGGTCCACATGACCCATGTATAAATAGCGTAGCATTAGTGAAAGTCAAGAGAAGGATCAGATATTTTTCTTAGAAATGAAAGTCTCTCTTTTCTGTCTCTTTTCTATCTCGTATGAACTAGGGTTTCTTGCTATCGATTTTCTTCATTTCAGCTCGATTTTGAGCTTAACACCTTATGAGAACAAGTAAATTTACCTCAAGGAGAATTTTTGAATAGTTGGAAGGTCACTCGTTATCATCTTTTACGGTATACATAGAAGAATGTTACATTTGTGATACATGTTGAAGATTAAATATTCATTCTTTTCTCTAGTTTTTAGTTTGCCACCTAGTACTACATCTCTATTTATACACTTTCATTTCAACTCTCTTCTGTGTATCTAGTTGAAGTAGGACAATTAAATTAGATATAAGTTGAGCAGAAGTTGTCAATTTGGTAAACGAAAGGCTACTAGTTAGGGCACAATCAAAATTCAAATTATAAACAAAGTATCAACGAATTCCAGTCAGCTAACTATTATTATTTCAAACAGCATTACAACATGAACGTAATTAGAACTTAAATTAACAATTCTAATCCTATGATACTAATCCGTATTCGCTTAAAACGAAAAATACAAGAAGGAGAGTAACACATGCAAGAGAAAGCTATAAGACATAAAGTCAATCAATTTGACTCTGCTAGACATTTATCTTAAGTTCAAAAGAAAGTGGTTATACATTTATTGCTTTTAGTTCAAGAACCAAGGGAGTCTTATGTGGACTTCTTTTTAGTTCAAAAGAAAGCATAGTTAAGTAGCCAAAAAAGTAGAGAATGTCATTCTGAAAAATTAGACACGACTTTTTCAAATGATAGAGTGTCATGGGTCTTTTTTCTTTTTTATTTAAAAAATAATTATAAGATATTGAGAGGTTGAGGGACCTGATTGGACATTATAGAGATATGGCCTCTGGGTCTAACTCAACCCCAAAAGCTATCTTATGAGGGGAGGATTATCAAGTCCATACAAGCAAACTACCACTCCATTCTGCAATATTGCAACTAACGTGAGACTCTAATGCCCTCTTTATGCTCAGTCCCAACTGAAGCGTGAACCGGGAGTCCAAATGGTGATGGACTTGACTTTGATACCATGTGCAACAATTGTAGAGAATAACTTGTCTATTATTCAATAGGTAAACATGTATAAATACAATAACATTAGGAGCTAACTAAGGAAAGAAACAAGGAGATATCTTAAAAATCTGCTACCTATTTATGACTGCACAATACTAGATATATTATGTAACTAACATGATATTTGGACGAGACCTGTTCTTTCTCTTCTTCTTTGGTTTCTCATTCGATTTTCGATACTTATATTGGGGTCTCAATTAATTTGGATTCACATTGTGTAAGGCCTATTAATAGGGGAGACGTCAAAGTTTTGCACGGAGTGTCCCTCCAATATCTTTTTTCTAGCAGTTAAAGCCTAAAAGTATTAATGCAGTTCTTTGAATTTTCATGTGATCGAATTGAGTTTTACCGTGGAAATTTCAACGAGAGTTACTTAACACACAAATCTCTTTCATTTTAAGTTTTCATAGTGAGATAATAACATATGAATTTATTTATCAAAAGAAAGAGGAAATGGGAAAAGTCAAGCAAGGACTGCTGCCTTCATATCAAATTATCAATCAATTCTAGGTTTACAAAATGTTGTCATTCTCAATTCAATGCACAAGTCTTTCCTAAAAAAATTCAAAATAAAACTTTGTTTGTCCCAAAAATTAAAACGTAGTTCCATATATTTTAAATTAAAATTCTCAATACTACATAATAGTGAAGCATAATCTATAATTGAAAATAGTATAAAAATTAAATAGTGAAAACCTTTAAACCCTCAAATAGTAATAGTGTCATTTTTCAATAGAAAATCACTTTATGTCTTTGTTAAGCTAATGGCATCATGACTCTTCAATATATGTAAATGTTGCATTGTTTTTATTCTCCTTTTAGTGTTATATTCTACAACTCTCTTTTTGAATGTATAGATACCAATCTCGCCACTGTAACATTATATAACTATGCAATCAGAAACTTCTTACAAGTTAAAAGGCTTTTACACATTCTCATACAGAGTTATTGGAATGGACTAGTATATATGAGCCCCTGTAAATTATTTTTTTTCTTATAATATTTCAGTAAGTAGAATTAAATAACTCTGAATATCAAATTAATTTACACGCATCATATAATCAATTACCCTTAAGAAAAGTAAATGCTCGTTGGTTTCTGAAGTAGGTAAGAAATGCCCGAGGCGCCATATATGCTTGTATATATATTTAATCTTCATCTTGTTATCCATAATTGTGCTTGGCAAGCAATCGGAGTTCAACTCCAGAACCAGCTCCCTAACTTGCTCTGAGACTTCATGAGCCGTTACTTTTTTTTTCAATTAACACCTATTCGCAGTAAGTGCATTAACAATTTAATTAAGGAATGAGATTTGTGTGTCCCAGCATTTGCCTCGTCTTAGGACGAACAATAAGACCGAGATCTGTTCATTTCCTTGTAATAGATACTCGCTCATAAGTTTGTCCAAAAGCAACAATTACATGGTTAGTCATCAACTCAAGTGAGAGCAGGCTACAAAAATCAGGAGGTATAGTGACAAGCGTACATGTCTGAGACTGATTCATTAAGTAGTCATGCATATAAAAGACATCCATCAGGAAGAGAAATCCCGATAAGTAAGGATGAGAATATTTAACTGACAAATTGCGAACATTACAGCTGAAAATCCCACACACTTAATACATTTTTCCTTAAATGAAATAACTGAAATATTATTACTTCAAATCATACAAAGGATTCTGATCACATAAATACAAGTCTTAAGATGTGAAAGCTTGTGGAAAGGTACAAGACCTGTTAATCCGACAAAATGTCACAACAACACGGTTTCAACTTAATTCATAAAATTGACTTTGTCAATGCTAATAATTTTATTCCACAGATTTAATTAATTCCAAATTTCACCTTGACCTATTGTAAACTCGATGGCAATTGAAAAGAAAGAGGCAAAGTCAATGCATAAGTTTTGCTATGGAAATTTCAAAAAAATAGAGAAACGTTATTCTCAAAAAATTAGACACAATAAGTCAAATGACAGAGTGTTGTGGGTCTATTTTTTTAATTTATTATTATATAAAACTGAGCTGCTGAGGGACCTGGATGGACATGAAATTTAGAACGAGACATGGCTTGTTTTTTAGTTTCTCATTTGGTTTTCGATATCCGCATTAGGGCCCTGACTAATATGTATTCTCGTCGCGTAAGACCCATTAAATCTGGATTTACGTTGCGTAAGAGCCAGTAAAGAGAAAGCACCAAGTTTTTGCATGGAGTGTCCCTTCTTGCTTGAATGTGGAAATTCTAACTTGATAGTTTTTATTGTTAAGACGGTATGTGTTGATTATTTGTGCTTAAATCTTTAGTTCAAACGCTCATTTATTTCTTTGCCTGAAAAATCTCAAAACTCCATTGGAATAGTGGCATTGGCGAGTTAATAATCCAAACAGTCACTCAACTGAGGACTCTTCTCTCGAAAGTCACTCAAGTACAAATGCTTTACTTACAAAGTCATTCAACCTATATAATTGATTTTTTCATTAAAAGGTTCTTACATAGAATTTTTATTTAAAACCAAAATTCGAATAAATAAATAAATCCATTAAAACCATTTAATAAAAATATATCATCAAAATCCATAATATTACATTTTCCCTAGTTAATAGAAAGAAGAAGAAAAAGCTTACTTATAAAACTAAAAAGAAACTAAGTTGCAATATCTGAAACTATTGCATCTCCAATGAGCATTCCACTAGATGCTCCTCCAAGAACCTGCATATTCAAATTTGCTTATTTACTGTCTGATTTTTATTTTTACAAAAAAGAAAGTTACATCTTACTTAATTTAACACTAAAATAAAATTATAGTTGGACTTTAATCATACACAAAGAAAGTTAAATCTGACGGAGCAATTCAAAATCATGGAAATAAAAGAGCAGTGTCTATATTAACTTGAATACCTGAAGTTATGAAATCAAATCTTGCCCGATCAATAACTTGTCTACAAGGGGTTATTTCTTCTTCTGTTATTCCTTAGACGTCGTTGGTTCCTTCTCCTTCTCAAAATAATTTTGTGCTCCAGTTCCACAATGATTCTTGCAAGCCATTTCGGATTTCCAGTTGAGATTATGAAATAATCCAATACACAGTCCACTTCCATAACCCATAAGAGCAGCTTTCCAAAAATCATTGAGAAATACAGAATTGCTTTCTTGATCGTCTAGTCCAGATAAAATATAATTTGTATTGGACACATGATCATTGCCACAACCTTTTGAAAGTGAGAATCCATGTAATCCATCATTGCCTTCATATGAATTGTTCTCAAAGGTATGAAGTTGATTTCCCTGGGGAATGCACCCTTTGAGATGATTGTGGGAGAGATTTAAGACTTCAAGAGATGTAAGAGAAGCAAATTGCATTGGTATCTCTCCTACAAGATGGTTACCTGATAGGTCCAATGACTCGACTACAGATAAATTTCCAAGTGATGACGGTATATGAACTTGCAATCCATTATGAGTTAAATTCAGCATGCAAAGTGCAACAAGATCTCCCAGAATACTTGTCACGCCCCGAATTCCAAAGGAGCGGACTGACACCCGAAGTCGATAAGGCCCGAGAGAACCAACCTTCATTCATGTACACTCATACACTTGTCACTCAATGAACGTCCCTATCACAATGAGATACAAGATGCCAATGACGGAAATCATGATAAAATATATGATATATATATACATATATGAAACTTGGCCGTTGGGGCCATCAAGACATAAACATACGTTCCTTACATCTCCTTCATTTGTCCCACAACATCTACAAAACCACTACAGATGCATAACCAATACCAACCTAGAGTCGGGACAAGACTCCGCTCTATACAAGTATACAATACCAATACAATACCAAAACAAATGTACACATGTGACTCGAAAAGCCCCGAACCAACTGGAGCTCACCAATGATCAGCAGATGATCCGTAACCTACTGTGGAGGTCTACTAGTACCTGTGCCTGCAGCAAGTAAGGTAAGTCCCCCCAAGGGACGTCAGTACGAAGAATGTACTGAGTATGTAAGGCCATAAGAAACTGTATCATACATAAGAACATCAATGGAATCAAATATAAGAGAATAAACAATATAGATAACCCATTGGTCTGTATGTGTTTGGAAGCATGTACATTACATTCATTGCTTTCTTTGCTTTTACATTCATTTGCCATCATTTGCATTATATCATACCCGGACCCCAGATTGATCAGTGGGAATTAATAACATTGGGATCGTTCCAGCCAGGCTTATTCCCTTTAGATTGCGATCCACAAATCCATAAAACAGGTTCGTTCCGACCAGGGTTTTCACCCCTCTGGATTGCCCCCTGTGCTCAACAGTAAACAATTAAGCATTATTTCTTTCCTTTACTTTTGTGAGATTGATACATTGGTGGTTATATCATTATGGAAAACTTTGGAACATTGTCAATGATTAAGAGACCTATGAATCACAATTGGTCATATGAGTAACACTATATGACAATTTGAAATGAGATACTTTGAGCAATATGTCAGTGTGAGCAATATGTGCTGCAGAAGGATACGGAAAGAGTAACCTTACATAACTTGTCTTTCCAATATGAATACACAGTCCTATACGCAAATAAAATAGTTCAGCTCCTTCCTTACGTTTCACTCTACAACACAAGTACATAACGGAGCTCATGTTAACAACCAACTACCTTACGAGTGTATAAGACGATAATGAGTTATATAATTGCCCTATAATGTCATTTCACCCTTTACAATACCATCCACGGCATTTTCATACCAAAAATACCCCAACATACCACACATTGACCACAACATCATATACCAATAGTATTTCACACCAAGTTTCTCCTTTACACTTTCTCATTAACACCGTATCACAATTAATCCATCAAGTCACTTCAATACACGTCATAACAATATATCGACAATAATCCCACAATTTACACTCATAGAAAAATAACAAGTTAAAGAACATAACCACACCATACATTTTAATATTTCATCCATACCATGCACTTTCATCAAAACCTCAAGTCTCCTTTCAAGTTCAAATCACATAGATGACACATCCTTTACAAAAAGCACAAGTGCACTACTTGCACTTTTAGACATAACTATCATGATCTACATACTCTACCATGCATATAATATATTAAACCTTAAGATTAAACACTTACCCAAGCTTGAAAAATGATGATCTTGTCCAAAGAGATGACTTAGGGTTTTGAGAGCCAAATGGGATTTCTTGGAAATATCTAGAAAGGCATGTGTGTTAGAATGAATAAAAATCTGATTTTTTGGCCTTTATATAGCCCTCAAGTCATCCTTAGCCAATCCTTGGGCATTAAATGCCATATTTACTTGATCAAATGGAAGAATGGGTCATTTGCCCCTTTTGGGCCATGTCTTTTTCTCCATTTCGGGCCTCAAATTGAGCCCATTAACACATATTAACTTTTCAATGTGTAATACTCCAATTATCTCATGTTTAAATAATTCCATAAATGTTATGACAATATTCAACTCACGAGATTCCTATTCGTAGCCTCAATCGCAAAATAAGAAATTCTAGCCACTCATGGCTTAATTGAACATAATTTGATAAAATACTTGGGACGAAGAATTAACCCCAACCCGGATGCCAAACTCGCTCAAGAGTAGTCCTACTAAGATGGAGTAAGGATACCATGACTCAAAAGTCTTATATATAGAATAATAGTCGGAGAAAAATTTTAGCGAAAAGCAACCCGGTACGCCGCCTGGCGCGCCCCAATGCTGCCTATGCCAGAAAAATTTCTGCCAGAATCGGCCTGGCACGCCCCTGGGCGCGCCCCACACTTAAAGTTCATTTTTGACTTTTCTTTGCGGATTTCATTGGATCCTTCAAGTCCATATCTTTAGCTTGCCTCTTATCTTTAATATACTTTGCTTAGAAGTCCTCCAAACCTCACTTTTCACTCCACAAATGCTCCAAAAAGTCACACACTCCTCCCACAAGGGTCTCATCCCATGTACTAGCACAATATCAAATATTCCATCAATAACAATATAAAATACGTAGTTATTGCTCTCGAACCTAGGGTAAACATGGTTCAAGGTTGTCAAGTAGGGTCGAAAATGTACGGGGTGTTACAATACTTGGAATATTACCTTCAAATTTGTTGTTTTGAAAGATCGACAGTAGTGTAAAAAAATAAGATTCTCACAATTTCACACTCAAATCCCTTGGTTACGACAGTTACCGAAGCTTGGTAATATCGATCTCCTTCAGCACTTGGTGCATTCATCGTTTCGTCAATTGTCCTCATGGCTTTCAAATATTGAAACAAGCTCATTGCTAAATTTCCCGTGAAGGCATTGTAAGAGAGATCTAAAATTCGAAGCTGAGGAAACATGTTTTCGGTCGTTAGAGTTCTAATGGACCCGTGCAATTTATTTGATCTCAAGCTTAGAACTTTCAGCATTGACAGAGTCCCCAACCATACGGGGAATGTGTCGTTGAGGTGATTGTCTCCTACATCAAGAACTTCGAGTTGTTTGCAATTGGTCAAGGATTGTGGGATTTTTCCCTCCAACTTATTGCCATGAAAGTTGAAGCTTTTGAGTGTACTTCCAATTCTAAAAGTTTTTGGAAGAGTCCTTGAAAGACTGTTGTGATGCATATCCAGAACCTGGAGGCCACTGATAGTACCTTACCCAAACATTGCGGAATTTCTTCCTTCAAGTTGTTTCTTGCCAAATCACGCATTACCAGTGATGTCACAGTGCAAATAAATGGAGGAATTTCACAACAGAGATTATTTTAGGATATGAAGAAGTGTTCTATGGAATCTGGTGGAATAGGTATTGACCCTTTAAGAAAATTAGATTGCAAAACAATGGTATCTACAAAGTGAAGAGGAATTGAATCCACTCTTGTTAGCATGTTGTGGGATAAATTAAGACGTTCCAATGAAAACATCCAGTTAGACCATGCCCAATCTGGAATTCTTCCTTGAAGCATATTATTTGAAAGATCCAACTCCCAAAACTGCTTTACGGATCTTATAAACTCCAATTCTTTCACTCCACAACCGGCCAATAGTAATAATTTAAGAGATCCTGGCAAAGTAACATTAACTTTGTTCTCATTGGTCAATGAGACGATTATATGAAAGATCAAGATGATAAAGATGTTTGAGGTCTGAGAAGAAGCTAACATCCACATTGCTGCTAAAATTGTTTGGTGAAAGATCAAAATCTGTTAGGTTCACAAGGTTTTGAATCGACTTGGAAAGATGGTCTTGCAGCTAATTATTGCTTAAATCAGTATGGACTAGAGAATTGGACTTGAAATTCGGAAGCTCACCAGAAAAGTGGTTATTACTCAAATATATGAAACTTAGTGATGTAAGGGAGAACATCCTTGATGGTATTATTCCATTCAGGGAGTTATCTGAAAGGAACAAATACTTTAAGCGGGGGCGATTCGAAAGAGATTCAGGAATCCCTCTAAGGCTGCAATTTTGAAGAAACAAAGAATGCAGTGAAGTTAGAAAGCCAAGAGACTCAGGCAAATTATCAGAAAAATTCACGCCGCTGAGAACCAAGTCTTTGAGATATGCACCGCTGTTCCATTTGTTCTTTGGAAAATGACCACTGAGCTGATAATTGTGTTGCAAGTCAAATGTCTTCAGGTTGGGCAGGTGAAAAATACTCTCAGGTATTATCCCATGCAATCCGGTAGCTTTCAGGTTCATAGTTGTGAAATGAGAAGAGAAATTCAAAGGAACAGTGGAAGAAATGTTTACAAAAGTAAGATCAAGCTCTCTTAATTCAGTCAAATTCTGAAGGAGCAATTTAAAATCATGGGCTGTGAGTCTTTGATTAATTTCAAATGTGGAGATCAGATCAAGTCCGAGATAAAAGTTTGAGAGAGAAAGAGACTGCAACTTGGAAAAATGAGAGACTTCAAAAGGAATTTGACCTGAGAAAGATGAACCTCTAAAATCAAGATGCGTCAAGTTCGCCAACCTGCCAATTTTAGGGAAATCTGAGAACCGTAGAATTCATTCCAAGAAAGGTTGAGCCTTTGGAGATGAGATAGTTGGATTAGGCTGCTATTGGAATCAATTTTCCCGACAAGACAGCGGTTACTGAGGTCAAGTTCAATGACATGGCCAGTCATCTCATCGCATATTACTCCATCCCATGAGCAGCAATCACGGGATAAGACTTCTGACCGTAGTCATCACAAATAGCAAGAGGGAGGTCTGTTACTCCTACATAAATTGAAACAGGATTAACACTGAGCGCTTTCTTGAATTTTAGAAGGGAAATACTTTCATCTTTGGAGCACAGATGAGGTATGGATGAAGGAAAAGAAAGAGGACACAAACAGAAAAAGAACAGAAATGAGAATTGCCCGTAGCCCATGTTTAGCATCAATGAGTTCAAAAGTTGGAAGTGAAATTATCGAAAGGCTACGTAAATATATTTATAGGCAGCTTTTGTTAGACTAGTCCAAGTTTATCAAAATACATATATAAGCAGACAGAACACTTCTCATTACTGCTAAGTAGTAAGAAGGTCTGTGTGTCATTCATTCACACTTTGTCTCTGGTCATATATTATCACAGAAAATGTCACCATTCTCAAGTCAAATTTGGGTTTTTCTGTTTTTGTCTCTTTTATTTTTAATTTATTTTTATCCATGCGTTACACATCTATATATTTTTTTTCCAGGTAAACAAAACCATCATACAGAAATAATTTCCTTCAAAAGAAAACATGCTTAAAATGAAGTAGAGAATCATCTTAAGTTTTTTCCTTAAATATAATTGTATGTTGTGTTACTTTTTTATTTACCGTCATCACAAAATTGCAGTTAATCTCACTGATGGTTATTACCAAAGGCGGATCCAGGATTTGATGCCTACGGGTGCCACCATCACTAAAAAGTCACATTTTTTAAGAAACAAAATTTATATACATCATCAATTTATTATTCTGTTAAGGTAATTAATAGACGCTATCGAAAAATTAACCAAAAAACCAACGATCGAACAGACGAAAGTTCGTCAATTAATTTTACGCAAACATGCGCGAGATTATAATTTTTTGCTACTACTATGGAGGCTATCGGAAAAAAAATCAAGATAATCCATCGTTTTCTTTGTTCCAACATGATAATTCTCAAAAAATAACTACTTGCCCGATCCATTTTGAATTAATTTAGTTTGGTTTAAAGCTTTTGGTACAATTATAAAAATGTGATTTCAAAATCAAATTAGTTTTGTTTAATTAGACTAGTTTTCTCAATACTATTAAATTATTTGATTTAAAAATATAATATAAGATGAAACTTTCAACAAGAAAATACACCACTTCAATCTACATATAACTAAACTAATATTACGTGTCGACATCATCACTCAAAAAAATTTCGAAAATTAAGAAAGTGTAACATAAGAAGGATAAACAGAAAAAAAAAATGATTAGAATTATTTTTTAATAAGAATTTCAAGATTCAGAAAAGAAAAGAAAACAAATAATACAATAAGCTTGTGAAAGAGAAAAGAAAATGAAAAAAAGGAGAGGGAGCGAGATTCGATCTCACAGTCAGCAACAACAAAGGTTGGCGCCTCAGCCACTGCACCAGCAGTCCACTTGTGTCTGTGGGTGGCACTCTTTATGTAATGTTATATTTCTATATAAAATATCAGTACGTATATTAAATTTTTCCCTAGCGTGCGGGTGCCGTGGCACCCCCAACACTCTACATAGATCCGCCCCTGGTTATTACTACACTTACTCTTTGTAACGCTAAAGTCACAAAACTATTTTTAACAAAGTCATAAACAATTCACTACATATTAAATTTAAAAAATGGAAAAGAAAACGAGTTGCTGCAAATCATATGTACTACTTGCATGTCCAAATGAATAAAAAATATAGTTCATTTTCAATATAGTCTTGCCACTTTAACATTACTAGTATTCGTACCTGCGCGATGCGCGGTTGGTATCACGATTGCAATTATTTTAGACATTTTTTGTATGAAAAATAATTTTTTTATCATATCCCATTGACATATTTAACAAAGGTTATGATATTAAAAAAATAATTGCTAATTACTTGACTTCTATATTTATTTGTTAATTTGTTAAGACATGACAACATAATTTTATACTTAATTCAAATTTAATATAATCTTTCAATGCAAATCCAAGAAAAGCATACTTAGATTTAAAACTTTATAATTTAATTACAATTCAAAAATTAACCTCACTTAAGTTATAATGCATATTAATATCATCAAACGTGTTACATTACTCATTGTTATTAGTTTGTCACTTGACTTAATATCTTTACTCAATATTTTTCTTTAATATTGGGATAAACACTACTCAGGCGCGGCTCTACCCTTTAAGAAACAAGGTGACCGCCTTAGGCCTCCAAATTTGAGGGGCCTCATTTTTTTTAGCAATAATAGATTATAGTTTTTTTAAAAAAATATTAAATATTATTGTAGAAAAATAAACTTTTTATTAGAAGAAGTTTGATATATCTAGTGTACTATATCTCAAAAAAGATTAAATATTGCATTGATTACATTATTAATTAAAAAATAATTATTAAAAAAGGTCGATTATATAATTTTAAAAATAGACTTTATAATTTTTTTTTTTTCTTAAAAACATAAGGCCTCCGTTTGATTTTAGCCTTAGGCCACGAATGTGTTTGTGCCGCCCCTGACACTACTCCCTCCACTCCTTTTTATATGTTCCCTTTTTTTTTTCTAGAGTCAAACGATATAAACTTTGACCAATATTTTAATATGTATTTCTTAATCAAATTGAAAAAAGGAAAATTGCAATTTATAGTATTTTTCATATAGTTTGTGAATATACAAATTTTAATTTAAAAAAATTAAATTAGTCTAATCTAATTTAGCTTGGAAACTTAGTCAAATTGAATCACGGAAAACAAAGGGAGCATATAAAAAGAAAGGAAGGAAATATTCAATTTTTCTTTCATAACACTAACCTCAAAATATTCGGTTTATGATAATTTACCAGTACTCACACAATTGTTTATATTTAAACTGGACATCCATGGTGGAAGAAATACATGCATCATGGCTCGGAAGCACACAAACTCTTAGAAAGAGTATCTATTAATGAAGTCTTATTATGTGTACAGACTAAAAAATTGTAAAGCATTATCACCATCAGAAGATCGATTAAATCAATCTTAGTTCAGAAGATCTTCACTCTTTTTGCTTAGTTGATTCCTTTTTATACCCCAAATACTCTAATACAACCAAGCACCAAATATTGACACAAGTATAAAAATAATGGCACCTGTAATTCATTCTATTGGTGATGAATATCTGATGAAATTCATGTGCGTGCAGAGGTTTCCATTAATGGAGGAAACTAAGCTCAAGCCAAATCTTAAAGAAGAGAGAGTCGGTTAAGAGAGAGCAAAAGAAGTGAGAGAATTTTCTGTATATTGAAGTAATGAGTCATCAAAAATATCTAGATGTCTTATTTATACAAGTATCTACCAACTAATCTGTTGAGCTGTCAACAGCTTGCACTAACTCCTCTACACTAACTAACTAACTAACTCCATTAACAATAATTAGCCTAATATCAATTTATGACATGTCATCAACCGTGTCCATCCTTTTTAGTCTTCAACACTTCCCCTCAAGCTAGGTGGTGCAAAGACATTGAGCATCCCTAGCTTGCCTACAAGATGATCATGTTGTGCTTTCCCCAATGCTTTAGTAAGCAAATCTGCCTCCTGATCTTTTGAAGCAACATACTCTGTTCTGATAATTCCATCATGAATCTTGTCCCTAATAAAATGCAAGTCAATCTCTATATGTTTGGTCCTTTCATGAAATATGGGATTTGCTGTAATTTGTATTGCTGATTTGCTGTCACTGTGTAGAGTCACTGGAACTTGAACCTTTATATTCAACTCCTTACATAAACCAACTAGCCAAAGAATCTCAGATACCCTTGATGCCATACTCCTATATTCAGCCTCTGCTGAAATTCTGGATATGGTGCTTTGTTTTTTTGATTTCCAAGATATTAGTGAGTCTCCAAGTTTCATTACATAGCCTGTCACTGACCTCCTTGACATGGGACATGTTGCCCAATCAGTATCACAGAATCCTATGAGTTCTGTTGATTGCTTTGAACTCATCAAAATTCCCAAACCTGGAGCATTCTTGATATATCTTACAATCCTCAAAGCTGCCTCCATGTGAGATCTCATTGGAAAATGCATGAATTGACTAAGAGTGTGCACAACATATGTTATGTCTGGCCTGGTCATAGTCAAATACAACAACTTTCCAACTAGTCTTTGGTACTGTCCTGCATCCTTCAACTTTTCATCTCCTCTTGTGCCTACATGCTCATCTAATTCTAGAGTTGTTAATCTTTGATTGTACTCCATTGGTGTTGTTGCTGGTCCTGAACCTGCAAGGCCTAATTCAGTGATTAACTCCAATGCAAACTTCCTTTGATTCATCAATATGCCATGCTTTGATCTTGCAATCTCAATCCCAAGGAAATACTTCATTTCACCCAGATCCTTGATTTTGAAGTTGAGTTACAATGCCCCTTTTGCTTCCATAATAAGTTGCTCATCATTTCCAGTAATCAATAGGTCATCTACATATACTAGGATGATCACCACCTTTTCAGCTATCTTTTTGTGAATAGAGAGTAGTCAAAATGACTTTGAGTGAAACCAGAATCAACCAATGCTTCAGTGAGTTTCAAGTTCCATTGTCTGGATGCTTGCTTTATTCCATACAGGGATTTGTGCAGCCTGCACACTGTCTTCTCCCCCTGGCTGGAAAATCCCTGTGGAATCTCCATATACACTTCCTCCACTAAGTCACCCTGCAAAAATGCATTATAGACATCCATTTGATGAAGGGGCCAGTTGTGAGCAGCTGCAAATGCCAAAACTACCCTAACAGTTACCATTTTCACCACAGGCGAAAAAGTTTCTTAGTAGTCCAACCCTGCCTACTGATTATAACCTTTAGCTACCAATCTTGCTTTGTATCTTTCAACATCTCCATTAGCATGGTATTTGATCTTGTATACCCACTTGCAACCAATAGGTACCTTCCCAGGAGGTAGATCCATTAGGGACCAAGTATGATTATCCTGTAGTGCTTGAAGTTCCTGATTCATGGCTAAGATCCATTGAGGATCTGCAGCAGCTTTTGTATAGCTCTGTGGCTCTTTGTGTGTAGATATGTTAGCTAAAAACAGTTGATATTGTTTGGACAACCTTGAGTGGGAAAGATATTGATCCATAGGATATAAGCAAGCATGAGACTGAGTGTGAGGAGGCTTGGTGTGACAGACATATTCCTGCATCCATGCCAGTTTGAGCCTTGGTCTAGTAGATCTTCTAACCTCCACACCAGGCAGAGTGTCTTCAGTAGAAGGTTGCACCACAACTGCTGCATCTGTTATATCATTATCTTCAATAACAGGTGAAGAACTGTGAATGCCAGTATTTGGCATCGAAGTATTAGTATGATTAGTAGTATTTTCAATGTCAATGGTCATGACACCATTAGGAAACAATTGCAATTGACCAGCCTTCAATAACTGAAAAGGAAAAATAGATTCCTGAAAACGAATAATCCCATTAAGACAGCTCCAATAGACTTGGGACTAAACTTATCCCTTCCTGTGACATTGGTTGCAAAGCAAAGACAACCAATGGTCCTCATATGCTGCAGAGAAGGGCATCTACCACGCAGTACTTCAAAAGCTGACTTGCCATTCAAAATAGATAAAGGTAATCTGTTGATGATATAAACTGCATTTGGGACACATTCTCCCCAAAATCTTAGGGGCAAATGACCTTGAAGTCTTATTGCCCTAGCTACCTCTAGAATGTGTTTATGTTTCCTTTCTACCAAACCATTCTGCTGTGGAGTATGTACACATGAACTTTGATGAATCATACCATAAGATTGAAATAAAGTATTGCAGTCAGAATTGAAAAATTCTGTACCATTATCACTTCTGAAAACCTTAACAGTTGCACCAAATTGAGTCTTTATTAGAGGTAAGAAATGTCTGAGGATGACTATTACATCACTTTTCAGTTTTAACAAGAAAATCCAAGTCATTCTACTATAGTCATCAACCAAAGTAAGGAAAAATCTGCTTCCATCATGATTGCATACCCTATAAGGCCTCCATACGTCTGCATGTATCAATTCTAATGGTGCAGTAGATCTAAATTCCTTTACTGGAAAAGGTAATCTAGTTTGTCTAGCAAGTGGACAGATAGTACATTCTTTAATTTTGCTATTAGTATTGAACTTCATGTTTGGGATCCTTCCAAGTACTCTATCAGGTGCATGTCCTAATCTTTGGTGCCACATTATTAAGTCCTCCTCAGCAGTAGATTCTCTTGTTTGTACAGTTGCAGCCATCACCTGCTGATAGTCTTTTAACCGCAGTTGCATCCTGTACAAACCTTCACACATCTTACCAATCCCTTTCACCTTCCTACTGTGAAGGTCCTGCATAATGCATAATTGAGGATAGAAAGTGATAAAACACCTTAGATCCTTGGTCAATTGTGAGACTAATAAAAGATTGTATTGGAACCTAGGTAAATTGAGAACATTTGTAAGCCTACCACTATCTTGCAATTCACAAGCACCAATGCAAGAAATTTCAATAGCATTACCATCTGGTAGATACACTTTATTTCCATGATTGTCACATATCTTGGTAATATCACTAAGCAGATTCTTGCTATATGTCATATGATTAGTGGCTCCAGAGTCTATTATCCATTTGACATAATCAATGTTATGATCTGCGAGAAAGGAGTAAAGTATACCTGTCACATTTTTTTCATTTGTCACATTGTCTTTGTTGATCAATTTCAATAGTTGTTCATATTGCTCATTAGTGAACATGGGTCCTGCCTTTCTACCTGGTTCCTGCTCGTGTCCCTTTGATGAACCCTCATAAAGATTAGGAGCCTTTGGTGCATGAGCATACAGTGCCTTTTGTGGCTGTGGATTCAAATGTGATGCCTTATTAGCAGCTGAATTAATTTCTCCGGAGTTGTAGCCACCTGGACTATAGTTCCAAGTCCTTCTTTTCCCTTTGGAATCAGAGGGATATCCATGTATCTTCCAGCATTTATCCTTTATGTGGCCTCTAATGTGACAGTGGTCGCAAAATATGTCATTATTGCGCCTAGGCTTAGGATTGTTATCAGCATCTCTGTAGTTATAGCCTGGATTCCTGTGATTTCCAGTCACTCGATGAGTGAATAGAGCTGTGCCATCCAAAGGTTCACCCACATGCACTGGTTTTCCCAAGGATCGACGACTTTCCACAGAAATTACCATCGAATAGACCTTGTTCAAACTAGGAATTGGGGTCATCATCATGATTTGACTACGACATTGTCCATATGACTCATTTAACCCCATTAAAAACTGCAACAACTGTTGATACTCAAAATGTTCAACATATTTCTTCGATTCGGGACAATTGCATCCAGGGCATGGCATGAGTGCGTCAAACTCCTCCCATAGCTCCTTCATCTTTGAAAAATAGCTCGAAACAGAGGATGTACCTTGAGTTAATTGATTAATCTCGGTATGCAAGTGGAAAACTCTAGATCCATCGACCTTATCCAGTCGCTCCTTCAAATCTACCCAAACTTTGTGTGCACTAGAAGAATACATAATGCCGCTTAACAATTCCTTACTCACAACATTCATGATCCATGATAAGACGGTCGCATTGCATTTCTCCCAAAGTTCATGCAGCGATGCATCAAATTTGTCCTTAGTGTGCCTTCCATCTACAAATCCTAATTTGCTCTTACCTACGAGCCCAATTTTCATCGATCTACTCCAGATCGCATAATTTTCGGGGCCAGTCAAGGAGAAGGAGATCAAATTGTTACCTGGAGTATCACAAGCTTGCAAATACAGTGGATGATGGTGATCGATTATCACCGTAGTGTTTGAACTATTTCCAGTCGCACCAATTCCTTCTGTCGCCATTGTTAATTGTAATTTTGGGAAAAAAAACGAAGAGAAAAAAAAATTCCGATCCTTAACAAGCGATGATTGGAGAATCAGTACAGCGACCACGAACTACTCACAGTCTCTCTGGCTTTGATACCATGATGAAATTCATGTGCGTGCAGAGGTTTCCATTAATGGAGGAAACTAAGCTCAAGCCAAATCTTAAAGAAGAGAGAGTCGGTTAAGAGAGAGCAAAAGAAGTGAGAGAATTTTCTGTATATTGAAGTAATGAGTCATCAAAAATATCTAGATGTCTTATTTATACAAGTATCTACCAACTAATCTGCTGAGCTGTCAACAGCTTGCACTAACTCCTCTACACTAACTAACTAACTAACTCCATTAACAATAATTAGCCTAATATCAATTTATGACATGTCATCAACCGTGTCCATCCTTTTTAGTCTTCAACATAATCCATCAGTGAAAATGAGTATGTTTCAACACTTTGAAGCCTAGAAATACAAAGACATAAGCATATGATAAACTCCAAGGTCAAACACAATAATATGGTAAGATGCTATACAACATCAAAGTTTAGAAGTTTCATTAAACTCTCCGATCCAACTGGTGCAAGATATCACTAAGGTAATATAATTGTGTTTGCACTTTCAATTAAAAATTGCAATCAAATCAAACAACCAGAATTTGAAATACTACTAACTTGAAGACTTTAACATATTCACTTGGTGATTAAAAATTTTATCCACGCCTAATAAGTTCTAACATTAGCCTATAAGACGAAATTTGTGGTCAATTATCCTAAGACAAGTTTTTTATTTATTTTTCTTTTCAAAAATCTTTTTAACATTGTCCTAATATTTTGATCATTCTTAATATTGTCCTTTAGGTAAACTATATACATTCATAATTTTAGTAAAAATAAAAAGAGCTAAACTTTGTTTATATGCATCCAAAATAAAAATAAAAATTCTCCAATTTGATTCAAATGTGTGAACATCATCAAGTCAACGTGAACAATTGACAGCCTTAAAATGAGTAAACTAAAATAATCATATTAAATGTACAATATGATTGTACATGTATTCGAGCATAATATTGACTGCTTCAAGAGTAATATTTTTCGTAAACCTCAGCTTCAAGAGGAACATTTTTTGTAAAAATCTACCAATGTCTCATTAGCAGATCATCGAAGGACTCTCTTCCGTTTGTAACATCTGCCAATTAAAAAAAAAATTCAGTAGTCTAAAAGTGACTGCAGAATATAGACATTAATATACTCAAGTAAGACAACAATAAGAAATTCACAGAGATCTAACACTTACATTAGCACCTATAATCACCTAAATTTGAAGTGAACATTCACAATTCAACGGTATCATTTGCCATGTAACTATATTTTTTTACAAAATCCGTTTTTTGTAGCTCAAAAGACCTGATTATTTGCAGTGAAAATTCACCTGCATATTATGAAAAAATAGAAGAATTGCTTTCCAGACAAAATTTTACAAATCAAGACCACTATGAATGGCTTACAAACTTGCAACACGTATGTAATAAAACCACTAACTTTGCGGAAAATCTTCTGAAATTAATTTCTACAGAAGTAGTGTTAGGTTAAAAGAAGAAGTTTATGTAGAATTTCAAGAAAAGGGGAAAAAGTAATACAAATTTGTTCTCATAAAAGTCACTCTGAATTGATCCATCTATAACTCTGTATTTTTTCACTACAAGCCCTGCATCACCATCAACTGAAAGAGTCAAATTCTAATGCACCATTCGACCAATTTCCCCTTGATACATTTTAAATATGTTTCGGGTTAGCACATCGTTCATTTGGTATTCCCAGCGAAAACGGGTTTCACACCTAGTTTTGGTGTACTTGTACTTGTGCTCTACCTTCAACTCCTTTTCATATTTATCCCAAAGAGAAACCTCATACTTCTCCACGAAGATTTTCAAAGTGCTCCTACCATTGATGTAACCATTAAAATAGGAATGCATCGCTTCGCTCCATTGAGTTTATTTCATGCCAACCCAAAAGTAATGATTCAAGTACATAGGAACCCAATTCTGCCTTTCATGGAACATCTTTACCAACCAATCATTGTTCTCTATTCTATACCTTGTTAATAAATTTGCCAATCTCACTTCAAATTCATCCTTTGTTAAATCAAACTGATTCTTGGCTTCATCGTAATAGTTGCCAAGGCCCTTTAATTTTTTTGGTATTTTTACAAAGATATGCCATATGCACATAAGATGCACAGTATCAGGCATCACTTCACTTATTATTGCCCTTATACTTTCACACTAATCGGTCAAGATTCATGCAGGGGGAACACCGCCCATAGCATCTATAAATATGGTGAACATCTAACAAAATGTCTCTGTTGTCTCGTGTGAGATTAGAGTACAACCTAGGAGAATAGATTAACAGTGGTGGTTGACACCAACGAATGAAGCAAATGGCATACCATGTCTGTTAACGAGATATGCAGTATCAAAGCTAATAACGTCATGAAATTCTTGGTAAGCCGCTTTGGATTGAGGGTGAATTCATATAACATTATTCAATCAACCAAGCCCATCTAGGCCGAAGGCATAGAAGAAATCCCTATCCTTGAGTTGCATTTGAATGAAGAATTTTTTTACAGACTCAGCATCGCTTTCATCCATGCTCAGCCTCCTTGTGTCGTGGATGTAATTCCTACAATCGTCCAGCAAACAACCTAAATTCTCAGGTCCCCCTGCTAGAGCATGGTGCGCTCGAATGTTCTTTGATATTCTCAAACCAGATCCATCATGGGCTTCTAGTGACCTCTTCAAACTAGCAGATACACTCCTATGACCAGCTATGAGTCTAGACATATTGGGATCCAACTCGTGTGAGTTCTCTAGTACCACTCTGCTTATACACCAAGTTCCATCGAGTTCTACTGAACCATTAATTCCGGCAGGGCATAATGACCTCTTAGTCGTTTAATAAATTTTGGTTGAACCATATTTATCACAAGTATATAGAACATACTTGGTAGAATTTGTATTTTTTTCATAATCAATCTTCTAATTATGCTAAACCGAGCATGTCTAGCATGTTCTTTATAAAAAGAATAAAGAATTTCCAAACTAGAAAATTGCATACCTACAACGGGGGCTTGTTTAGGATCATACGAGAATTCAGAATGATCTTCAACAACAATTTCTGTTGATGCAGTTTCTTCTTCGTTGAG
Source organism: Capsicum rhomboideum (assembly GCA_031232105.1). Classification (NCBI taxonomy): domain Eukaryota; kingdom Viridiplantae; phylum Streptophyta; class Magnoliopsida; order Solanales; family Solanaceae; genus Capsicum; species Capsicum rhomboideum. The sequence goes on from CP124714.1 coordinate 160,888,672, forward strand.
AAAACTATCATCATCACTAGATTCAAACAACTCCAACATTGTGTTTCTTAGATCTTGTGGGCCCTTCTATCATGGCTTTCCATTGATGAATTAGAACTTTTGTAGCTGCTTTGCATATCCATTTTCATAAAAAAAAAATTGATTATAGAGAAGAAAGCAGAGAAGAATTAAGGAACTCAATAATCAATTCACGTTCTTGATGTTTATAGGTACTGATTGAAGGATTAAAATTGAAGAACAAAAGAGAATTTCAAAGGTAAGTTGTAGTATGTACTGATTGAAGGATTAAAATTGAGGAACAAAAGAGAATTCCAAAGGTAAGTTGTAGTAAGTATTAAAATTAGAAGTTGGAGTTAAAAAAGAGATTGTTAGCGTGAAGAAGTAGTGATTATTGGCATGCATGATCACGGATACCTAAGATTCTCAATATAATCAATGATTAAATTAATTAAATAAAGGTGTAAAATCAATTTGGAGGGAAAAGAATGGTTTTTGAGGGAAAGTTACCACCTAAATACACATAGAGAACAAAAGGCTAATTACATCTTAACACATTATTTGGACGCTTGTTGGACGCAATAATTTGGTAAGTTAGTAGATGAATTAAACTACTTGGTATGACATACACGCTTCATGTGCACAAACTTTATGTTTTAGACATGGTACACAGGAATCAGAGACCTCAAAGGGTGATAGATGGGTTTTCGCAGACAGAATGTGATCCTGTACGAAGCATTGAGGAAACTATTAAAGAAGATGGCTTACCATTTCTAGATGATGATTCCAGCAGTCCTGATTTTGCTGAGATATCACAGAGATCTTTCTGTGGATTTTCTCATGATGCAAAAGATTATAGGAAAGAAGTTGCAATTTTTCTAACAAAATCGATCCTCCTTTGAATTGTAGCAACATCACACCAAATCCAGATGTTATTGGTTCTATTCCTGGCCAACACCGACGTTCAGAAGGCAAGCTGAAAGAATCTAGTTCAATGGACCATAGACTGTGTCCAAGAGGTACTCTGTGCAATAATGTTCCCAATTTTCTTTTGGTCTGCATATTTGAAATGAAAATTTTCCTTTTGCTTATCCTATAATTAGTTTGGTCAAACTGAATTTTCTGATTTGGCATTCATCTGATTGATTGATCCAACAGTGGCGGATTCATTCGAGTTGATAGAGCAGGAATATGTCCTAGTATCTGGGACAGTGGCGGAGCCAGGATTTTGGTGAAGGGTGTTCATACTTTTAGAAAAAGAAGTGAGTGATTAAATAAAATGTCAGCCCTAGGTTCGAACCTGCACTTGTAAGGTGAACTTGCACACCCTTGGCCGCTGGGCTAAGCATTTTTAGCTTGTCAAGGGTGTTCAATAATAGGTATATATTCAAAAATATCTATATTTTACCTATATACTCGGAAAAATTTTCCGACGAAGGGTGTTCATCTGACCACCCTTCGTCGGCTGTAGCTCCGCCACTGATCTGGGACCCTCATGGATTCATTTTCTGTAGCAGTTGCTTCTAGGATTAGCAATACACCATATAGATCAAGTCGTTCCCTGCAAGCCTCTGGGAACATAGACTCTAGACTAAGTGAGTCGGTGCTTATTGTTGGCCCTACAACTAATAGCAGAGGTCCTGTATTAAGGTTGGGAAGTCCCTCTTCTGCTCTAGGAGTTTCACAAGGATCCACAGATATTATAGACCCTCTGGAGAAGCCAACTGATGGCATAACCAGAATTGAGTCACTGCAATATTCTGCTTCTGTTATCACAGAGTTTGTAAATAAGAAGGTACGTCACGTTGAAATCATTTTCCCTTAAAAAATATTGGAAATCCTATATCTGAATTTGTTAGGCTCCATATTATCCATCCGGTTCTGTAAAACTTGCCTTTTCAGATTTCTGAGAGCGTAAGAGAAAAAGAAGAAAATGAAAATAAAGAGTTGTGATTTCTGCACTGGATTCATTAGGTAAATCAAGTCTTCTGGTCAAAACTTTAGCTCTGAGTGAAAACTCCTTCTTCCTTTACAACTATCAGGTAGATATCTCTTGAATATCTACCAACCTTGTTAATATCAGGTGGTTCTAGATGTTTGAATGTTGGTAATATCATTGTATCTGTATCTGCCTACTGTTTAGAAACTTTTTTGGCATTACTGTATGCATTCTTCTGTTCAGTGTTCACTAGAAATTTTAATGGTTGGTAGACAATTCTGCCTCGTCGTGATTCCGTTTGGCTTGGAAGATTAAGCTATTATTGGATGAGTACTGATATTTTCTCAATAATACTTCTCTGTTTGATTTATAGATTGTCGTAGGCAAGCATCTGGAAGCATTTTCAATTGAGCTTGTCATATTTGGAATATCGAAGCAAGCGTTGCATATTTGTCATATGCAAGCAGCATCAGCAATTGAGGGAAGTTCAAACCAAGAAATTACCAAATTGACGGAGATTTTAAGGGACATTCGAGTTGGTCCAAATATTAAAGAGGACACTTGTAACACTTTGGGGCTAGAGAATGTGTTATCTCATATTCAAAGAGCATTTCTGAATGAAGTTCGGAAGGCAGAGGAACTTTCCAAACATATAGAGCCAGGTAAATATTTGAACTTACTGAAAGAAAAAAGTACCTGATATGAATAAGTACTGAAACTTGTAGCCTTGTTAAAAAGTATTGAAACTTCTGATGTGTGCCTCCCTGTTCTATTTGACCTCCTTGTGCTTTATATGTGACGTTATTCCCGGTTACTGTGCTTTTGGCCTGCCCTAAGATTTGTTTCCTCGCTGTTCTAGTAGGTTGATAACCATCTTTTATATGCTTGGCTTAGCTATAATCCATTGTCAAATAAGAAAAAATATGCTAGCAGTCTTGATGGTTTCTGAAGAGGATCTAGAGTTATAGAATTACCAACTCTTCTGTAGCTGCTGCCTATATTATGTTTACGTGCATCAAGTGTTTTTTAGATATCATCTTACATCAGCCCTTCCTAATTGTGGTAATGTTTTAAGGTTTTTTCTTGAAAATGACTCATAGACCTACTTTTTTATGGTTGCGGCAAATAAAGATGAAGAGATTTATGTCTATTTGTTTCTTGTTTCTAGGAAATGCCGAGGTGCAAGATGCAATGGAGATGATATTTCAATCTGCACTAGAACTTGGCAGAAAGGGGGCTGTAAGTATTTATCTTATCCGACGACTTGACCAAGAAAACCTCCCTAACTTCGATCAGGTGCACTCGCTCCATCTCTTCTAGTTGTTTGTATAACTTTCTTGGTTAGTGACGGCTTCTACTACCTGTCTTGTTCGTTATTCGTATTTGGTCCCTTTTCTCTTAGTTTCTTGGCTGATTATCTGGTTTAGTCGTGACAGATTATTGGTTCCTATTTCTATATTACATAGTAATAGTTAATTGGGACAAGCATATTTCTTTATGTTTCCTTGTTCAAATCACTATTGATTATTGTCCGGTGTGTTGTTATTTTCTGCTGGTGTTTTAGTTGTCTCTATTTCTAGCTCTTGCTTTATTCGTCCCATTTTTTTGGTTAAATTTTTGTTGATGTTCCTAATCGTATTCTTGGTGTGGTCTTAGTAGTATCTATTTTTTGGGATTGCATTATTTCCTAGGGCGTGTGTTCTTAGTGTTTATTGAGTTATTGATATTAGCTTGAGCGGTCTCTGGTGGCTGTGGTTGATGGTGTTGGTTTAGGATCATGTCTTCGGGTAGGGTTGCGTTTGGGGTCGGGGTTGGGGGCCATGGCTAGGGTAGGGGTAGGGGCAGGGGCAGGGGCAAGAGGGTTAAGTGGGTTAAGGAAGACCCTAGGTTGAGAGTAGGGTCTTGGAACATAGGATCTTTGTTGGAGAAGTCCGTAGAGCTAGTAAAAATTCTTAGGAAGAGGCGAATTAATATAGCTTGTCTCTAGGAAACCAAATGGGTAGGTACTAACCAAATGGGTAGGTACTAAGGCGAGGGTAGTAGATGGTTATAAATTATGGTACTCGAGAAGCGCGAGGAATAGGAATGGTGTAGGTATAATGTAGATGATGAGCTAGGGAGCGAGTGGTATAGATTAGGAGGGTCAACAATAGGATGATACCGATTAAATTAGTTATTCGAAGGTCTTCTTTGAATATTATTAGTGTGTATGCCCCACATGTAGGCTTGGATGAGGAGGAGGAGAAGAAGAGCTTTTGGGAGGCTTTGTATGAGATGGTGAGGGGTTTCCCCAGCAATAAGAAGTTTTTCATAGGTGAGGATTTCAATGGGAACATAGGGTCTTCTTCGAGGGGTTATGACAATGTTCATGGGCTTTGGGTTCGGTGTAAGGAAAGAAAAAGGAGTTGCACTTTTGGATTTTGCTAGGGATTTTAGGTTGATAGTAGTTAATTCGAACTTTCCAAAGAAGGAGGTTCACTTGGTTACCTTTCAGTGACCAAGACTCAGATTGAATTTTTTCTCCTTAGAATAGGTGATAGGCGTCTTTGTAAAGATTTTAAGGTTTTACCGAGTGAGAGTCTTTCAACCCAGCATAGGCTTTTGGTTATGGACTTAGAGATTGAGAAAAAGAGGAAAAGGAGGGGTGTGGCTGACCGATCGAGGATTAGATGGAGTAGCCTGACTATGGCCAGTGCGCTTGATATGGGGAAGAAGTTGTTGTTGAGAAGGTCTTGGGAGAGTAGAAGGGATGTTGATAGTATGTAGGATAAGACTGCCAGTTGCATTAGGGATGGCTAGAGAGGTGTATATGCCACTCGGGCAAGCACCAAGGGGACTAGTGTTAGAATGGAGAGGTTAAAGGGAAGGTGGAGGCTAAGAAGAGGGCTTACGAGAAGTTGGCCGAGAGTAAGGAAGAGGAAAAATAGGAAGGAGTATAAGATTACTAGGAGAGAAGCGAAGTTGGTTGTTATGACAGCTAAGAATGTAGCTTTTGAGAGCTTATACACAGCATTAGAGGGTAAAGGTGGTAATAAGAAGTTGTACAGGCTAGCCAAGGTTAGGGAGAGGAGGGCTCGGGATCTTGACCAAGTGAAGTATATTAAGTATGCGGATGGCAAAGTTTTGGTGGAGGAGGTTCTTATTAGGAGGAGATGACAGTCTTACTTACATAAGCTCTTGAACGAACGTAGGAACACGAGCATTGTGTTGGGAGATTTGGAGCACTCTGAGAGGCTTCACGACTATGATTATTGTAGGTGCGTTAAGGTTGAGGAGGTTAAGGGCGTTATTTGTAGGATGCATAGGGGTAAAGTGATTGGGCTAGACGAGATTCCGGTGGATTTTTAGAAGTGCACAAGAGGGGAAGGTATGGAGTGGATGACTCGGTTGTTTAACATAATTTTCAGGACGGCGAAGATGCCTAAAGCTTGGAGATGGAGTACGATGATTCCATTGTATAAGAATAAGGGTGACATTCAGGATTGCAACAATTATAGGGGTATCAAGTTGTTGATCCATACTATAAAGGTTTGGGAGAGGGTGATAAAGTTGAGGTTACGAAGGATTGTTACTTTTTCTGAGAACCAGTTTGGATTTATGCCAGGTCGTTCCAATACTGAAGTCATTCATCTCGTTTGGAGACTAGTGGAGCAGTATAAGGAGAGGAAGAAGGACTTGCACATGGTGTTTATCAACTTAGAGAAGGCCTATGATAGAGTCCCCAGGGAGGTTTTATGGAGGTGCTTGGAGGCTAGAGGCGTACCTGTGGTGTATGCTAGGGCGATTAAAGATTTGTACGACGGAGCCAAGACTCGGGGTAGGACTATGAGGAGACTCGGAGCACTTTTCCATCTTGATGGGGTTACACCAAGGATCGAATCTTAGCTCGTTTCTATTTTCCTTGGTGATGGATGTTTTGAAGTTGCAGATTCAAAGTGAGATGCCTTGGTGTTTGCTTTTTGAGGATGATGTAGTCTTGATTGATGAGACCCGTGGTGGAGTTAATGTTAAGTTGGACATTTGAAGGCAAACCTTAGAATCCAAAGGGCTCAGGTTAAGTAGGTCCAAGACAGAATATTTGGAGTGTAAGTTCAGTGAGGTGTCGCATGAGGCTGATGTGGTGGTAAAGCTTGATACTTAGGCCATACAAAAGAGAGATAGTTTCAAGTACCTGAGATCTACGATTCAGGAGAGTGGAGAGATTGACGAGGATGTCTCTCATCGAATTGGGGTAGGATGGATGAAATGGAGCCTCACTTCCGGAATCTTGTGTGACAAGAAGGTGACTCATAAACTCAAAGGCAAGTTCTATAGAGTAGTGGTTAGACCGGCTATGTTGTATGGGGCGGAGTGTTTACCAGTTAAGAAATCACACATCCAAAGGATGAAGGTGGCGGAGATGAGAATGCTAAGGTGGATGTGTGGGTGTACTAGGAAAGATAGGATTAGAAATGAGGTTATTCAAGATAAGGTGGGAGTGGCTTCGGTGGAAGCCAAGATGAGAAAAGCGAGGTTGAGATAGTTCCAACATGTGATGAGGAGAGACATGGATACCCCAGTGCTGAGGTGTGAGAGGTTGGCTAGGGATGGATTCAGTCGAGGTAGAGGTATACCGAAGAAATATTGGAGGGAGGTAATTAGACATGACATGGAGCAGCTTCAGTTTACCGAGGACATAACCCTAGATAGGAAGGTGTGGAGAAAACAGATCAGGAAAAAAGGATGGTAGGAAGGAGTGTGTAAGTGCTAGTAGGTAGGAGGACGTGGTTTTGTTATCCGTGCTAGTAGCTTTAGTACTAGTATTATTTCAGAGTGTTTTATCATTTGTCATATTACTTGATGAATCTTGTTTATGTTATTATTGGGTGTGGTAATTCCTCTTATTTCTTGTCCCTCTACTATTTCTTTTCTAGACTGTTTTACCTTGAGTCGGTGGTCTATCAGAAATAGCCTCTCTATCTCACCTTTGAGGTAGTGGTATAGACTACATACACTTATCCTCCCCAGACCCCACTTGGTGGGAATATAGTGGGTTTGTTGTCGTTGTTGTTGTTAGTAACTAATTTCCATTAGCAACAATATATAATTGTCGCCTGGTAACATTAGCACGGTTAAAAAAAAACTTCAAATCTCTAAGATTCAATTAAAATGATGCTGGATATCGAAATATGTGGCAAGTGTAGGAGTACATGCAGGGGCGGACCCACGCACTGTCATGTGGGTTCAACTGAACCCGCTTCGTCGAAAAATTTATTGTTTATGTAAGGCAAATTATTATGAAATTCAATTATAAGAATTAACTTGAACCCACATGAAACAAGAGATTGTTGTGGAGTAGCGGTAAAGTGGGTTCAAATTCACAAATAGCATGCGCGTTCGAATCTTGCCAACTGCTGCATTGATGCTTGCAATTTTCTGCTTTTGGTTGACTGTCATATGGTGGGGCCCATTGTCTTACCATATTTCCGAAAAATAAAAAACAAGTGACCAATCATATTTAATTTATCAGCTTTTTTTTTTGTCTATTTTACTTTGAAAATTTTGGCTTCCTTACTCAAATTCAATAAAAATCTAAAATTTATTTTACTTCAAAAAATATTTAACTTTTTATAATTGAATTTTAGTATTCCATTTCATTATTTTTTTGCTAAAATATGCAACTATTTTCGTTGAAATTATATATATTTTCTTAGTTTACTTTAATTTTAGTTTTAGAAAATGTTAATAGGTTCTTTGTAATTTTATGAATTTTTGATCAACTTTGTTAAATAAAAAAGTGCTGTCTTTTTTTTAAAAAAACTATTATTTTGATATTATATTATTAATAAAAAAAAGAAAAAAGAAAAAAGAAAAACGAGCAAATGTTTGTTTGTGCTCGACGTTACTTACCCTATCGGCTATTAAATCGTTTCCTATTTAGTGATTGAACCCACTTGTATAAAATTCTGGGTCCGCCACTGTACATGGGTCGGACTAAAAGTGCAGTTCTGTTTTATTCAAAAGCAGTGCGCTTGTTAGCATTTCTTCAAAGTGGAAGCAGCATCACTCATTGTAAATCCTCCATTTGTACTGACAAACTCCGATCGCTATAGGTTTGGAAGTGTTTCAAGGTCTCAAGTCATGACTCTGCTCAAGGGTGAGGGTCGCCCTGATCCTCAAGAAGGCGATAGACCGAAGAGTGAAGAGAAAGCTGTTAATATGTAATGACGATTTAACATATCACAACTTATTCTGTAAAGTTCTTTATATGTACAGTTTAATAACGAGTTAACATATCACCACTTATTATGTATAGTTCTTTATATGTACAGTTAAATTTTTCACTAATTTTAAAGCCAGTGGAAAGCTCTTTTATATGGCTTGAAAGCTATTAATGTGATTAAAGTTCCTTTTATATGTACAGTGTTTGCCTCGTACTCATAGCTTATAACAATGCCAATTAGCATTCGACAGAGGAAAATTTATTTGTATATTGTCAGTGAGGAATACAGGTAATCTACTCCCTCCGTCCATTTTTACTTGTCAACTGTATGAAAAAATAAATGACCAACAATACTTGTCCAGTTTGAAAATTAATAGATAATTTATCTTTCCTTGTCCATTTTACCCTTTCTATTAAATACTAGTTATTACCCAATATATTTTTCAAAGCATTATATTTATTATATTTAAAGGGTGATATAGGAAAAACTTAAAACTTACCCACTTTAAACTCACGTACAGGAAGAAAACTTCCAATCATTTATTTTTTAAATTTATATTTTGGTATAATAATTGGAGGAAAAAGGTGAAAAAACTAGTATTTTATTTAAAGCAGAGACTTTAATCAAAGACAAAAAGTTTGAATCACTTTTCTAAGGATCTTCACACTTTTAATATATTAGTTTAGGATACGTGTTTTGCACATGTGTCTCACGCCAATTAATAAACTTCAAAAATTACTACTCCCTCCGTCCCAATTTATGTGATGTACTTTGACTTGATACGAAGTTTAAGAAATAAAGGAAGACTTTTGAAGCTTGTGGTCTAAAATGAGTTATAGATATTTGTGTGGTTGTAAATTATTTCATTAGAGGTAAAATGGATATTTTAAAGTTAAATTGTTACTAAATATAAAAATATGTTATTCTTTTTGGGATTGACTAAAAAGGAAATGTGTCATATAAATTGAGACAGAGAGAGTATTAGTGATAAAATATGGAGGACGTATCTTTAAGGAACAACATAATTTACTTACTTGGACCAAAAAAGACATAATTTACTTAAACTATTCAAACATTGTTATAATATTTGTATTATAATGAATGCCTACTTATATATTTATTAGGAGAAAAGTAAGAAAACTTTGGGATCAAGTCAACTTTCCTTATAAATAAAGATGTTCTCTTTCTTGTAATTCATCCCTCAATACAATCTCTCAAGAGAAATAAAGAAGTCTCCTCTCTTCTCTCTATTATTTTTGTTCTTGTAATATTAGTTTATAACACGTTATCAGCACGAGTCTCTAATCTTTTAATTTGGTTTAGACTACTATATGTTGGGTTTGAAATCGAGAGGGCGTCATGCAGAAGCTAATAGTTTGCAAATAATGTAGACGATAAATTAGATGACAAACAAAACTAAACTAAAATATAATATTATTGATATGGTTCGGTCAATTGGCATACATATTAAAAACTAATATTAAAAAAAGTATAAAAATTATTTGAGAGAAAATCCCCTTAAACAAGACTCTTTTGAGGACTACATTGTGGATGCGTTTATGTTATGGTATGAGGAGAGGGGTCTTCTAGTTATAGAGGTACAAAATCTTTCCTCCAAAAAGAGGTTAGCCAAATATGGAAGAGAATTATATTTTTCTTTCAGAAAAAGTAAAAATAATTATGGTATTACTTTGATTTTTCTTCAATAGAAAATTAAAATTAAAATTTGATAAAAAAATTGGGGCAAAAACTCTAACACTGCAGTGGTAGTTACGTCTTGTGAGATTGACGAAGCTAACGCTGTTGAATGTAAATACCGTTTGATTCATGTTATTACCGATTTGATCACTAACAGGGTAGTGTTGTTTTACACCGCCATGGAATTAATGGAAGGCTCACTATTCTCATCTGTTGGCCATATTTTAATAATATATTATGAATATGTTTGGTTGACAAGGTATCATATTTTTATCTTTATCTGTTAAATGGTTGTAGATTTATGGATCTGTAAACTTCACATACCATCCGTGTGTTCTAGTACTTGTTCACGTGGCCTGGAAGCAAATCTGTAATTATGTAATTAAGGTAAGTGCCCAAATATTTTCCATCTACTGCTTAGCATTTTTAAGCTACTTGGTTGCAGGGCGTGATAATCCAAAATAACCAACTCATTGTTTCAATTTGCTATTGACAATTTAAACAGCTACAGGTATCTAACCATCTAATCACTCCAATTTCAATTTTGTTATAAAAGGGTCTAGAGGAGTTCCTTCGTCCCTTCTATTTTACATGTGAATTATTGAACAATTTCTTTTGTTGAGATATTTTTGTTTGCCAAAAAATTTGACGCAGTTATCGAAGTTTTGCAGTGGACCCTAAACATCTAGATTATTATCCAGGTATGGACTTATGTGGTAATGAATTTATATTTCATTCCATTAAAAGGTAAGACATCGGGTTAAAGTCCCGATGCACCATAATGATAAGATGTTGGGTTCAAGTTTCATAATTTATGACCTAAGACGTCTTTATATGGATAAGACATTGAGTTTGAATCTCAATGCACTATATTGATGTTATAATGATGGCTAAGGTAAAATAATGTGTTTTGGGTGAAAAGACATAAAATTTGTCCCATTGCATATGCTCCATTCCCTTAAGTGAATGTGGTAACAGTGCATAATATGTCCGAAAGAAGACAAGTGATTGAATGTACGAATATAAGCGTGGAGGAAAAATATGATAATAATCTTCAAAAGTGATAATATTTTTACACCCTTATTATGATTATAAGATATGTTATAGAAAAGTTCTCTACATTATATGTATGCCTCGATTTGCTCCTAAAGTAGCAATTTCTTAAAAGAGGCTATAAGCTATCATAATTTGATATGTTGAAGATACGATTATATTCCACTCCTGGGGATCGAGATGAGAATTTTGACTGTTATAAATACAGATCTATACCTTGGGGGTAAATGTAGCTTCCATTCCCTGAAATGAAAGTGATAATATTCAGTAAGACATATGAATGCAGACGTGCGCTTGGTTGTGAAAAGTATCACGACTCACCTCCATAAGAGGTAAAATAATTGAGGAGAGTTATTCTGAAATTTACTCCCAAAGTAGTAAATCTGAAATTTACTAAGTGAAAAAGTACATGTCATGATAAACTTGGAGTTTACTAGTACAAATTATTTTATCTGTTGGCATTAACAATTTTACCTTCCGAAGATGTAAATATTGAGTATTAGACATATATGAAGAACTAGAAGATTCTTCAAGAATTCTCTATATTGTTTGTTCTCATGATAAGTTGATTAGATCAACTAATGTGAAGATTAGATCCCCTAAATTCTGAAAAGTATAAAAGGTGAATAAGGACCCGTCTCTCTGTCATGTGATCTATTAAGATGCATTGATATAAGATGATCACATGTGAGTTTATTATCAACCTGCAGTTTGACATTCATAAAGTTGTTTGCTCAATATAAATTAAGTGCATAATTTTCAGATTGTTTAATCAGGATAATTTATCTTGATAATGTTGGTTTGACGTTGAATGCCTCGGATAAATAGCTGAACCATTATTTATGAGAACAAAGCTTTATGTATTGGACTGAGCTATGATATACTGTATACAACAAGACTTGTATGCATTAGACAATAAATTATGATTAATTAATTCCTCCCTCTCAATTGGTTCAAGGTCAGGAACCAAATATTCTATGTAGTAGTTTTTGATGTGCAGCATACGATTAATGGATATACCATGATGCACAAAGATAAATACTCTAAAGTAAATTGGGATGTATGTTAGTTTTCCTAACATAAGGGGGAGATAACAAGCAGCTAAGAAATATGTTGTAAATTATCATCAATATAATCCTCATTCAAAAGATAATTCAAGTCAAATGTTAGGAGCATTTGCTGACCCCAAATTGATTTCATATTTAGTTGTGGATACTCCTCTTTTGTGTCCCTAAAGGACAAAGTCTACAACATGCATGAAACGTGGTACACCAGAATCAGTTCCAAGAGAAATAATCCTTGAAAAGGATAAGGAGAAAATGATCATAATAAGGAGGCAATGTACTCTTGAAGAGCCTACGACATAACACTTCATGAAGCCTTATGAGAGGTTCAGGTATCTGAAAATAATGAAGTGATCAGATCTCAAAATATTATGTCACGTTGTGAACTGATACAGAATGATATGTTGTCGATGATATCTTTGACACAATATGACACAATCTTATAAAAGATTATGAGGATCTAAATTCTACGTTATTTAAGCATGCTGGCATAGAAATATTTATCAAGTGATATGGAAGGATGCATCTTGGTAAGCATAAAACTTATTTGATTTGCAGTCCAGACACTAGAATATGTCATACATGAAATGCTGAATATTGTCACTTGATAAAATCTATATGAAAATCCCCGAAGCATATAAAAGTTTCTGAGAAACTTCTTTATAATCCTCATAAGGGATAAATTAATGATTTGAATATTATTGGAACTCTTGGAGAGTTTTCAAAAGTTATAGATTATCGGCTGAAATGAGAAACTTGCCGAATTGGATTGGTCCTGAAGTGCCATATCTTGTGCAATTGATGCATTTATAGAACTTGTAATAACTATGAACATGAAATAGTTTACTCCTACATGGAGATAGTGAAATAAGATCACTTGCATGTGGCAAATGAAAGGCCTCATATGAATATGTTATGCCAATGAATATTGTCAAGTTTTTTAATATACATATCTAATATTCATACGATCGAAACAAGAGTTCGATACAAACAAACTAGCGATTGTCATGAATGATCACTGTCATACCATGTTGTTTTACATGACAATAAAATCAGGCTGAGATAAGGCTTATTCACAAAGCAAGTTGAGAATGTATGTGATTGAGGGAAGAAATAAAACTATTTAACGGCGATCACATTACGAATTTTATTCTATTATTTGTGGGAACAAAAGACCTTCAATTTATAAAAGTCCAAAACTTTTCTATCAAGAAAGGATTAACTGGAAGAGATCTTTTTTAGTAAGAAAATATTTTTCGCAGAAAAAGATAATTCAAAGCAAAATTAGTGTATAATATCTCTAACTATTTTTTGTATACTTGATATTCACAATTAACTTGGAATATCTCTGAATATATGCTACCATGTTAATAATAAATATTGTTGAAACTGCCAATTTTGCTTGTAATGTTTTTCTTTTTCTGCTGCTAAAAAATGTAACATTAAATTTAAATGGGTTAGAAAAAGGCGGGGGAGTACAAAGCAACCAAACACTGAGGTGTGGTCATTTCAGTTTCCCCTTGTATTCCTTTTGGCTTTTGCATTGGGATTTCACTTTTACTTTATATATCTCAACAATGCAACTATTGATAAGATTTGATTAATATATTCGGTTTTATTTTAAAAAAATATCCCAAGCCACGTTTTTACATTTTTTTCACTTTAAGCAATTAAAGATTATTTGCAAAATTATAATCAAAGAGAAAACTCTATCTTCAACTACAATTTCAAAAGTTCTAAATAAAGTAAAAAAATATTTGATTTCTACTGCTAAACTCCTACTTCATATCTTGCGTTCCTTGGAGTTCAATCACATAAGCAAAAAAATAAAAAAAAATAAAAAAATAAAAGGAACATCATGTTTTATGAAATAAAATAAATAATGAATTGAATAAAGATATTGAGATTTCAAACAATTTTTTAATTGTTTCCTGACATATTTCTAAGCAAAAATGATTTGAGTATCTATAAACTGTACTCACCTTGATTTCGAACTTTCTAGTATTAAGTAAGTCCTTTATGCACCCAAGATTGCGTTGTAATGTTTTCACATGATATCAACCAAATACAATTTACATAAGCTTATGAGGAAATCTAACCTTAAAAGAATATCAAGTGAAATCATTTGAAATGCGAGATGATTTGTGCTCCGGTTAAAATCATTAAACTCAAATAACTATAAGTAATAGTTCATAATAAATCAAGACCATCAGGTGAGGTTGATTGTCCATTTGGCAATCGGAAAAACTTCTGAATTTGCCTCTTTTTTACCAAAGCCAAATCTTAAAAACATAATAACTATTTGTTTTTGTCCCAATACCTATCTTTTTCCCCTCATTATCTTTACTAATTGATGGATTAGGATCGTGCTTTGCCCAACGATACTTTGAGATTAACATCACCAACCACTTAATGCTATGAACCCATTGAAAAGCACCAACTTGAGGCCAAACTACTGCTACTGCTCTCTCGTACTTGTTTTACTTCCCCTACCCCGTCATTCAATTTTTGGAGAAAAAAAATTAAGGTAAGAGTTTATTTAAAAGTTTAGCTTAACTAATAAGCTCCTAAATTTTAGATACATGACCCAATAAAAAAAGGTTTGATAACCAAATTTTTAATAAATTTCAACTAACGCCTACTAAATAAAAAATATTTTTTCTAATTAAGAACATTCACCGTTAATGAATCTTACCTGATGCAAATTAAAATTAAAAAAAAAAAAACCTAAAGCGGGTATCGAATTACATTCTGTACACAAATACCTTATCTGGCAATAAAATACATTGCAACTGTTTATAAATGCCAAATGTAATGTTGTGGGTGGGGGATGAATAGGGCTTTTAGATAATTGAGGTGGTCCTTTTTTGGTTTTCACACTTGGCATACATATTTACAATTGATCCCCACTATTATAATTGGTTGGTGGAGTATTTAGTATCTCTAGATGACCACTACTTCTAAAAACCAATGTAGTGAGATGAATAAGATATTTTTCTTCTTTAACTTTAGATTTCGAATTTGAATCTTGAAATACGATAAAAAATTATGATAGAAAGCATTTCTCTTTTAGAAAATATCATATGTAAGGAATATAGATTAGACTAATCCAATAGATTTCGAACACCAGATAATCATGCCAATAAGTTTTTATTATGTTTTTTTCTCTTTGATAGTTGTGTGTCTGCTGTCCATCAAGGATGGGACAGATGAAAACCTCCCAACAACAATCCACCAAAGATAGATGGGGACCTAGCTTTCACCAACTTAGAAAGAAATTACCTAATGCTTTTGGCTTTACTATGATTTAAACATGAAACCTCACAATCCTAGATTCACTTTATAAGATTCACTTTATTGACTATTAGGTCTCATCCTTATATTTTTTCTCTTTGTTTTTTTGGTGTTGAAAACTTATAAATCAAAGTACACTTTTGTTTATGTAATGATCCTCCTAGTCATCTTCTCAATTTTTGTGCATTTTCAACATATTTTGCCTTCCTATAGCTTTTTCAGGCAGTTCATTTGGGTTTTAAGCCCATTTTCCTGTTTTAGAGCTTTTGAAGTTAAGAAATTGGTCTTGATACAAAACTCCTATTAAAGGACTTAGATGGAAATTCCACCAGCACTATTAGCTCCGGAACATGGATTTTAGACTAGGGGTACCCTTGGTCAGGGTCCCGAGGCTTTTGGACTCGTTTTTGGCTATTGGTCGGAAGTTGGTTAAAATGACAAATTGGGTTTTGGGCCCATATTTTGATGAAATGACCTCCATTAGGAATTTCATCAATTTCATTGCATCTGGAATATCGTTTTCGATGGGGTATCATAGTTCGTTTGCGTTCACGGGGTTCTGGATGAGCTTGAAGCACCCAAACGAAAATTGAGCATTGCTGATTTTCTGGTGCATAGCCTTAGCGGCCACTTAGTGCCTAGGCAGGGTCGCCTTGGAGAACAAGGGTGGCGCCTTGACGATGGGAGGCTGGCAGCATCATGGGCGCCTGAGCGACCAAAATGGGTGCCTAGGTGATGGTTCTAGCCCCTTTTATGTTTGAAACCCCCTCGACCCCAAGTCAATTTCCTCCATATCTAAACCTACTTGGACACCATTTGAGCTCGAAAATCATTTATGGAACATAAATTTAACACCAGGGATATTACGGGAACGTCATATCGATCTTCATCTCGTCTGAATTTCGTAAGTTCCAAGCTTCTCTCCTCTTGATTCCTCCATTAAAGTTCTTGAATTTCTCTTATGTTAGGGCTGATTTGAGTGGGCTATTGAGCCCGGATTGTGCCCTAATTTTGGGCACATGTTCCTTGATTCATGAGAGATCTAGTGATGACGGGTCCAATTTTAGGATTTCATGTGTGGGTCCCACGAGCCCATTTTAGATCCAATTTTTAATTCAGAGTTTTATATTACAATATGGGTATCATTTTACTCGTATTAATGAGTAAATTATGATTTTAATAGTGCAATGTTATTTTTAAGATCGTGGGACAACAACAAGCAATTCGTTGATGGATCGAGGTTGCGGTTCGGCTACGAGGTAGGCATCGATCAACTTTTCTCTATGAGATTGTGTATTGTATAGATCGCATGCTAGGTAGGGATTATAGGATAGGTTTATTACTAGTACTATCATAACTTGACCTAGTTAGGGGATGCAGAACAGAAATGTGACCCGAACCTTAGCCTAGAATAGCCGTTATAGTTGTAGGATCCTAGTACACTTGATTATAGACCTGTTTAACCCTAGATTAACATGAAGGATCCTTTTAATATAAAACTTGTCATATTACTTAGTGAATTGGACTGTATTCCCCGAATCAGATCCTTCTAGTAGCGTTATGCCCTTATTTATCATAGTTTTCCTGATTATGGTACTGATATTCTATTAATTTATATATTATGGGCCCGAGGTTGTGGTTACGATTTCAGTGGGATAGCAGGTTCTTACTTTATCCTTTGAAAGGACATGGTTCTAGTTTATAGACGTTTAAATGCTTACGGTTATGTTATTTGGATCTGGTGATGGCATGCATACATTTAGATGCATTTACGCTTATTTAGTTGTTCGATTCTGATTAAAACCTTAGTTTTACTATTATTTTCTAAAAAGGAGTTTATTCCTACTTTTCTTAACTTTAAAATTGATTCTTTGAAACCGAAAGTTTTACTAACCTTATTTTTGAATTATGACATCTTAAACTAAACATATTATTTTGGAAATTAGACCGAGATTGATTCCGATCCATTATTGATCCACTTTCTTTTACCACTACTTACTCATTTTGGTCGAGGGAGATTTTGATCCTTTCAATATTATTCTACCATTTTAGTCTCAAACTCGATCTCGGGTAATGGATTTACAGATTTTATACTTATTTAGCCTCAGTTTGATTTCGAGCATTTATTATACTCTTATTTCTCTCCGATCCTGGATGGAATAGATTGGTGCTAGAAGTCTTGGTTCTGGACCAGGCAATGCATACGGATATCCCGAGTCCCCTATAGGATCCTTCGTTCGATGAGCCACAGTATCAGAGAAGGATGGTCGCCGTAATTCCTGCCTTTGTGAGCTACTAATCTGGAGGAGGTATATACATTTGGTACATTATGGCACTTGATTGGTTGATGGTACTGGATTATCCTTGCATTCATTCATTAATATGCATTGCCTATCACTAGTATGATTGTTTGGGGGCTATATAGATACAAGTTATGGTTGTTATTTGTTGATTGCTTGTTTGTGCCTCTCTGGGCTTATGGGGGCCCAATTGGAGTTATTGGTTGTTCGGGCTATTCGGTTACTTATTGTTTGGTTATTATTGCATAGCTCATGGCAGGTTTGTTATGGATTAGTACCCGAGGTTTTCAGTACGTTTCTGATCCCTTTTCTCATATTATGGTAAGGTTTATTATTGTTAGATTACCTTATGATTACGCACATTTTGGTTGGAGAACCTGATTATGCTACAATTAGCTTCATTATTCTATATGATTCCGATGATATAGACTAGTTCCCTTAGAGTAGTACCTTCATGTTGGTTTATCTGTATAGTGCGGTTGTATATCCATTCTTCTCTAGCTACTATTTGTATATCATTTCTTTCTTTCCTACTACTATTATATATTGTATATCTCTTTCTTCACTATATTATCGTATATGGCTAGCTACTTCTGGAACCGCACTTCGTCCCTGATTACTGATAGTATCAGATAGTTTACCTTTACTTTTCCATTAGCATTATTATGTTTCATTGCCTGAGTAGTTTCATGTAGGTTATATTCCTACATTACGTGCTATTTATACTTGCATTATCTTTGGAGCTCAGTCAGTCGATGCCTATTGAGTACATAATATTTGGTACTCATATTATACTTCTACAGCTTGCAGGTCTTAGTACGAGTTCTCGCCGTTGATGTGTGCATCGTGCAGAGTAGTCATGGATCGGAGATTTGCGGTGAGCTCCTAACACTCAAAGTTGTTCCTGCTCTCCCTTTTTGTTAGACTGATCTTTATTTTGTATTTCTGAGACAGTGTTGTATTTATATTTTATGCTTACCATGTACTCTTGATTTATTAATAGCTCTTGTACTATCTTCACCAGGTTTTGGGGATATAATTAATTCTTTCTTGTCTTCTTTCTTATTTCAATTTAGTATTACTTCTGCCTTTCTTATTAGTCCATTACTAGTTGTTCCAGACTATGGGTTGGCTTACCTACTGGTGGATTATGGTAAGTGCCATCATGAACTGAGAAATTGGATCATGACAAATTGGTATCAGAGCATAGGTTCACCGGTGTTGCTAGTACAAGAGCAAAGTGTCTGGTAGAGTCATGTGGATTGGTACGGAGACGTCTGTATTTTATCTTCTAGAGGCTACAGGGAATTCTTAGGAATTTCTATTGCTTGATTCCTTATCGTGTCTCCGTACTTCTATGAACCTCTAAGTATTTCTTTGACTCCATTATTTCCCAAATTGATAGCACAAGATCATTGATAGGTGCGGACGGAACTTCTACGGGTGTTACCAGAGTTTCAGCTCTGCATCGGGCTAGGGACTTAGAGATTGATGTTGAGGATCTTCAGCATCAGCCAGAGGGTTTGGGGCTAGACCAGGATCCGATAGAGTTCGTGACCACCTCAGCTTTTCATGATACCATGTTTGGGATTTCGAGCCTTTTCGTAGATACGTCACATCCAGTAGTCGATCCTGGTACATCGAGTGGTTCTTATGCCAGAGTTACATTTGTTGGTATTCAGTAGGACTCTTTATCAGTTTCAGAGTATGAGATTGGGTTTCACAAGTGGGCTAGACATACCTCTATATTATTTCCTATAGAGCATGAGATGGTGCGTGGATTTACCAAAAAAATTGACTTTACCACTCCGCTTAGCGTTGGACCATTTGATAGCACCTGGGTCTTTTTCTCTCATGTTGTTAACCATGCGAGAACTACAAAAAAAGGCATGCATTGTGACATATGGAGGTGGCATTAAGAGACTATGTCAGCAGTTAAGTGTTAGTGGTATTCCGTTCGAAGGTAGGGATCCTCCCAGTAGAGGTCAGCATAACTTACAGTCTATCAGGTTAGTTCAGATAGCACCTCATAGTATAGGTGGCTCTCAGATAGATTGTAGTAGTCTCAGTGGACAGAGTTTCGGTTAGGCATTATGGGGTATTTGGTCTAGGTCTTTAGGTCGTGAAGGTCGTTCTGAGTCAGCAGGTACAGTGCATCAGAGAGTTCCAGGGGCATGTTTTGATTGTGGGGAGATTGGCCATTGGTCTAAAAAGTGCCCCAGGAGTGAGTTGGTCAGCCAGTTGGGGCTAGCTTATGATTCTCGATAGATTAGAGCTTCAAACGTTTGCTACGACTGTAGAGAAATCAGTCATTGATCCTGAGAATGTCCCTATCGAGGGATTATTAGTCAGTCAACATAGTCAGATCAGTCTCCTAGGGATGTGGTACCTTCAGTCGGAGGTAGTGCACTTAGTATTTCCATTGGTCTTTCAGATACTTAGTCTAAGGTCAGATACATTCAGATTCGTACTTCTTCGAGCAGGTTAGGGATTTACTATCTTTTAGTTTCTACTTGAATTGAGTTGAAGTTTTTATAACCATCAGTGGTTTTATACCTTGAAACTACACCCGTAGATATTTTCTTAGTAATGGATTGGTATGGTATTTTCCTAGGAGTGTAGCACTTGGGTGAATCCTCTTTTCTTTGGCATTTTGGCCTTGTTGTGATCTTAGAGTGGTACTAGTTATTTTCTATTTTGTGTTACCTACACTTTATACTAGTGTTACTATTCTTACTGTTATTATTTTGGTTGCTATTGATTCTTACTTGATAGATGGCTAGAATAACATCATCTAGTTGGTATCTCCTTTCTTGTGATTCTCATCCGTTTGGGTTAGACGGATACCTTGGTTAGTTGGTTTTCCCTTTTGTTAGTGAGGTAAGAACGGTTGTTGACAAGGTTATGGGAAGGAAGGTTTGGACTTCTATTGTTTTGTTGTGATTCTAGCTTTGGTGATATTTTTCTATATCCCGCTCCTATTGTTGATAAGTTAAGGTTTGCTCTTCCAATTTGTCTGATTCATCTCCTGGTAGTAGTCTTGATCTTGGTGATGGTGTTGAGTTGAGTACTCCATTACTCATATGATGTGATTCATAGTTCATCTGAGTCAAGTTTGGATTAAATGGGTGAATTCAGAAATTTCTCATTTCGATATTAGTTAGGCCTAATATGATTTTGTGGAATGCTTGCTTGGTGATATGTGCTTGTGTACCAGTTTTCGGTAACCAAAATAGGTGTCATTTGGGAGTGAGTATTTGTTGCTATAGATCAAGTATTGGTTTGACCAAATTCAGGCTATGATCATATTTTTCTGAGTTGCTTGAGATTTGGCTACTATCAGTACTTTTTGTAGCCTTGGTGGGTTCTTGATTATGCTTTGATATTTTATGACCTCGGCGGATGTAGATTTGATTGCTCGTATCTTTAACCTGTGGTTTTCCTTAGTTGTGATGTTGTTCTTCGATAATGTTTTATTTTCAACCCTTGTGGGAACCGTTGGATATATGCTTAGTCTCTGAAGGTGAGATTGGTTTGAGGTATATGCTTGATTTCTGATAGTAAGATTGATTTTTTGGGTATTTAACCTTAGGAAGACTTGTTGGATTCAGTTGTGATTTTTGACCCTTTTGGATTAAGGCTTGGGAGTTATGATAGATTTTAGTATGTGGATGCTTACTCATCAACAGGTTCAGTTTGAATAGTTAAGATCGTGTAGTTCGGCTTCGATGTTGAGATTATATCTATGGATTGCATAACTTGGTTGCAGCCCTATTTTGAGGTTTTGAGTCAGTTGAGAGTTCGTTGACCGGTTGACTAGGCCTACCATTTACCCACCGACTCAGTTTTCTTCAGTTTAGGAAGATTATGTTAGATAAATGCTCGGAGGATGGGCCATTGGCACATGGTATTGGTTTCTTCTGCTTTTGGCCTTGGTTCTCAATCTTCGTTAGAAATGTTGTATGTCTACCCAGTGGGAGGAGTGTATTCTAGTTGGTCTTGACATGATTTCACCCACAGTCAGTGAGCTATTCTAGAGTGGATCATTCAATTTTGAAAGTTTGTGCTTCGGACCCATGACTATTGAATTCAGGGGTCATTCGGAAAAGTTAGTGGCTTGGCAGAGATTGCAGACGTTGTTCATTACCATCTGAGTATTCAGGCAGACCTTATGGTCTTTGTTCTTAGGCTATTCCGTATGGATTTTGATAGATCAGCTTCAGCCTTTCGGGGCTAGTGTGGTGTGATTATGCGGGCAGGGCTCAGATGATGCTAGAGAGATTCTGTGCAGTTTAGAGTAGACATCAGGATAAGATAATGTTATATTTGGAGTTTGGAGTTGGTTGTATGGTTCATGCCTTGGTTGTCTTCAACCTAGTTGAGTGTCTGCTTGGTTGTGTTTGTATCAGTATAATGTTCGTATGTTGTTGTTTGGGTTGGTATGTTTTAGTTGAGATCGGTTTAGTTGGAGGCCAGTTGGTTGTTGAGGATGGGTTTTGGTTGTTTGGAAAGTGAAGTAAGGATGTGAAGGAAAATGGGATACCTTTAGTGAAATCCCTTGGAAGCATTGGTTAGCCTTGGAGATTATCTCGGGAGTCTTGCTCAGGGCATGTAGGCCCAGTACCTCGTCCTTTCGAGCTTTCGAGCTCTTTCTATCCATTTACTTTTGAAGACTAAAGTCCTTTTAGTAGTGGCTATTATAATGACCCTCCAAGTCATTTTCACAATTTACATATGTTTTTAGCATTCTGTGTCTTGCCACAGTTGCTACAGGTCATTTGCGACTTGGCCGAACCATCAATTTGGTTTTCGGGCAGTTTATTTAGGTTTTAAGCCCATTTTTCTGTTTTAGAGCTTTTAAAGTTAAGAAATTGGTCTTGGACCAAAACTCTGAGTAAACAACTCAAATGGAAATTTCGACAATGCTATTAGTTCCAAAATGTGGATTTTAGACTAGGGGGACCCTTTGTCCGGGTTTCGAGGCTTCTGGACTCATTTTGGGCTATTGGTTGAAGCCCATATTTTGTCTAAACGACCTTCATAGGGAATTTTATTGATTTTGTTGAGTTCGGAATGCCATTTTTGAAAGGGGTAGCATAGTTCGCTTACGTCCACGGGGTTTCGGATGGGCCCGGAGCACCCAAACAAAAATTAGGCATTGCTGGTTTTCTGGTACATCGCCTTAGCGGCCACCTTGGTGCCTAGGTGAGGTCGCCTTGGTGATTGTTAGACCATCATTTTGATGGTTCGATCAACTCGGGATTGTCTAGGGATTTACATGATCAACCTAGCCAAGACCCAATGACTTTAGTCAAGGTTAGATTCACTTGATGCCAGTCTGCCGACATGGGCATGTCAGTATAACATGTCACGTGTTGACATGGAATGGCAAGACCTTTTCGATGGCATGGCTAAGGCATTCAAGATGTAGCTAAGGCATTACAAAGGCTGGCAAGCTAAGGCAGATCAAGGCTAAGGCTTATTTAAGCTAAGGCAAGTCATGTTACGGAGACGTGCCTAAGACCAGGAAAGTTGGGCTAGACATGGCTGGACCAAATGGCTTGGGTGTTGACAAGGCAGTGGCATGGGTGAGTGCACAGACGCCCAGAGCCCTGGTGTAAAATTGGCACAAGTGTTTCCAAGGATGTGCTGACACTGGGCGTGTACCTTGTACATGACAACATTTGGGCAGTTACAATCGGCTTGGACATGTGGTAGGCTTTGTTTGTTGTTGTAATTTAAATGTTGTATTTGAATTTTAAATTATCATATCAGTTGGGGATGTCAACTGAATTAGGATAGAATCATGTGTTGGATATGTGACTGGCATGTAACTAGCATGTGATAGAAGTTGTAGCCTATAAATAGGCATAGGCAGGCTGTCTCAAGCAAGATTTGGCTATGTTGGTCAGATTTTTGTAAGTCCTATTTTGTGTGCTTCTTTATGGAAAGAATTGAATACAAAGTTGGTAAGTGATTCCTGTATATGTGTGTGTTTGTTTCATTTCGTAAGCCTAGGCAAACTAAGTGTTGAGAGGAAAAAATGAGGGTTGAAGTCATAGTACGTGTGGCTGTTGAAGTGGATTCATTCAAAAAAGTTGACCCCCTATCAGTAACCAAGGGTGGCGCCTTGGCGATGGGAGGCTGGCAGAATCACGGGCGCCTGGGTGACACCATTTGGCGCCTAGGCGATGGCGCCTTCACGACCAAAATGGGCGCCTAGGCGATCGTTCTGGCCCCTTTATGTTTGAAACCCCCTCGACCTTAAGTTAATTTTCTCCATTTCTAAACCTACTTGGAAGCCATTTGAGCTCTAAAATCAGTTAGGGAACATCAATTTAAGTTTGGGGATATTACGGGCATGTCAAGTCGATCTTCATCTCGTCTGAATCTCGAATGTTCTGAGCTTCTCTCTGCTTGATTCCTCCATTAAAGTTCTTGAATTTCTTTTATGTTGTGGCTGATTTGAGCGGGCTATTGAGCTTGGATTGTGCCCAAATTTTGGGCACATGTTCTTTGAGTCATGAGTGACCTAGTGACGGGTCCAATTTTAGGATTTTGTGCATGGGGCCCACAGGTCCATTTTAGATTCAATTTTCAACCCGGAGTTTTATATTGCAATATGGGTATCATTTTACTATCTTAACGCATAGATTATAATTTTTATAGTGCGACATCATTTTTAAAATTGTGGTACAACGACGAGCGACTCGTGGATGGTTCAAGGTTGTGGTTCGGCTACGAGGTAGGTTTTGGTCTACTTTTCTCTATGAGATTGTGTATTGTATAGATCGCATGCTAGGTAGAGATTATAAGATAGGTTTATACCTAGTAATATCTTGACTTGACCTATTTAGGGGATGTATAATAGAAATGTGACTCAAACCATAGCCTAGAATAATTGTTATAGTTGTAGGATCCTAGTACACTTGATTATAGACCTGTTTAACCCTAGATTGACATGGAGGATCCTTTTAGTATAAAACTTTCCATATTACTTAGTGAATTGGACGGTATTCCTCGAAGTAGATCCTTTTAGTAGCTTTATGCCCTTATTTACCGTAGTTTCCCTAATTATTGTACCAATATCCTATTAATTTATATATTATGGGCTCGAGGCCGTAGTTACTATACCAGTGGGACACCAAGTTTGTACTCTATCCTTTGAAAGAACGTGGTTCTAGTTTATAGATGTTTAGACACTTACGGTATGTTGTTTGGATACTAGTGATGGCATGCATACATTTAGATGCATTTACTCTTATTTAGTGGTACGATTTCTAAAAATGGATTTATTCCTAATTTTCTTGAATCTAAAATTGATTCTTTAAAAACGGAAGTCGTACCACCCTTATAATTGAATTATGACTTTTTAAACTAAACATATTATTTTGGAAATTAGATTGAGGCTGATTCCAGTCCATTATTGATCCGCTTTCTCTTACTACTAGTTATGCACTTCAATTGAGGGAGATTCCGACCCTTTCTACAGTATTCTACCATTTTAGTTCCGAACTCGATCTCGGGCAATGGATTACAGATTTATACTTATTTAGCCTCAGTTTGATTTCGAGCATTTATTATAATCTTCTTTCTCTACAGTACTGGATCAAGTAGATTAGTTATGATGGTTATTGAAAGTCCTGGTTCGGGACCATGCAGTGTATACAGATATCCTGAGTCCCCTATGGGCCCCTTCATCTGATGAGCCACAGTATCAGAGAAAGATGGTCGCCGTAAGCCCTGCCTTTACGAGCTACTAAGCTGTAGGAGGTTTATACACTTGGTACGTATGCCACTTGATTGGATGATGGTACTGGATTATCCTTGCATTCATCCATTAATATGCATTGCCTATCACCAGTATAATTGTTTGGCGTTTGTATCTATCGGTCTTATGGGGGCTATATAGATACAAGTTATGGTTGTTATTTGTTGATTGATTGCTTGTGCCTCTCTGGGCTTATGGGGGCCCAATTGGGGTTATTGGTTGTTCGGGTTATCCGGTTACTTATTGTTTGGTTATTATTGCATAGCTCATGCCAGGTTGGTTATAGATTGGTGCCCCAAATTATCGATACGTTTCTTATCCCTTTTCTCATATTATGGTAAGGTTTATTATTGTTAGATTACCTTATGATTACGCACATTTTGGTTGGAGAACCTGATTATGCTAGAGTTAGTTTCATTATTCTTTATGATTCCGGTGATGTAGACTAGTTCCCTCTGAGTAGTACCTTCATGTTGGTTTTTCTGTATAGCGCAGTTGTATATCCATTCTTCTCTAGCTACTATTTGTATATCATTTCCTTCTTTCTTACTACTATTGTATATTGTATATCTCTTTCTTCACTATACTATCGTATATGGACTAGCTACTTATGGAATCATGCTTCGTCCCTGATTACTAGTAGTATTGGATAGTTTACCTTTACTTTTCCATTAGTATTATTAGGTTTCGTTGCCTGAGTAGTTTCTTGTAGCTTATATTCCTGCTTTCCATGTTGTTTGACTTGCATTATCTTTGGAGTTCAGTCGGCCGATGCCTAATGAGTCCCTCATGTTTGGTACTCATACTACATTTCTGCAGCCTGCATATCATAGTACGAGTTCTCGCCGTTGATGTGTGCAGCGTGCGGAGTAGTCATGGATCGGAGATTTGGGGTAAGCTCCTAACGTGTTGTATTTATTTTTTATGCTTACCTTGTACTCTTGATTTATTAGTAGCTCTTGTACTGTTTTCACCAAGTTTTTGGAGATATAATTAATTCCTTCTTGTCTTCTTTCTCATTTTCATTTAGTATTACTTCTGCCTTTCTTATGAGTCTATTACTAGTTGTTCCGGACTATGAATTGACTTACCTACTGATGGGTTATGGTAGATGCCATCATGACCTGAGAAATCGAGTTGTGAAAATTTAGGTTAAAAGCATGAATTGTATGCCAATAAGGAAGCCAAATTATTTCGATCATTACAAAAAAAAAAAAAATTAAAATTACAAAATATAAATAAATTATAGATAACTTTCACCGAAAAAGAAAAGAGGAGTAACTTCAAAGAACTGTAAAATGGTTCAGAGCTTTGGATAGTTATTGCAAAAAAGGTAAAAGGTTGTCTTAAATGGAACTCATCATTTTTGGCAAATGCTTCATTAGTGTCCACATCAATAATATTCAATTTTTTACATCATTAAACTTAAATAATGTATACAACAACAAATTAATAACTATCTATGGTGAACTTAATGTGATGATATATAAATAAAAAATAAAAACTTCCTCCAAAAAGTTAAAATTAACCAAAGAGATGTGTCAAATCTAATAAAGCAGACCAACAACCTCTCAAGATTTCAAAGACTCTAGAACACTATTAAAAGTAGGATTTAAATAATATATACTATCACATAAAAGAAGGGGAGTTGTGGGACGTGGAGTAACTGATAAAGTTGCTTCTATGTGACCACGAAGTCATGGATTTAAGTCGTGAAAATAATTTTTGATAGAAATGTAAGGTAAGACTGCGTACAATAGACCTTGTGGTTTGGTCCTTCTACGGACCCGTGCAGAGCGGACACTTTAATACATCAGACTACCCTTTTATACTATTGTGTAAAAAATTACATTATAATTATATTTTAAATGACCTAATTATTATTTAAATACTTTACACTATCAACACCTAAAACTTCAATTATTAAAAGGTAGAGTAATTAACTCCATGGAAATCACCTTTGGAAAGACTAGAGAGACCTTATTTGGTAACTTTCCTTGGATACCTTTTTGGGTAAATATACTCATTAAAGATTCTGTAAATAGTTACAAACGCAGCATGTAGGTAGACGTGTCACTATTAATGATTGAAAAGAGTTTCAAACATTTAGGGCCCGTTTGGCCATGAATTTTTTTTACTTTTTTTTAAAAATTTATTTCATTTTAGTGAAAAAAATAAAAAAATGAAAATTTATGGTGTTTGGCCATAAAATTTTTTTTACTTTAAAACTTGTTTTCACTTTTTTCACTCATATTTCTCTTACAAAAAGTTAAAAAGAACTCTAATTTATTTTCATGGCCAAATACAACTCCAACTTCAAAATATTTTAATTTTCATTGTCAAACGCCTACTTAGTACTGGAATTTATGTTATTCTACCCAGGTGATTTATTTGTCGGATGGACAAGATTCTTTCATGGTTAATTAAAGATTTTCGGTTCAAGTCTTGAGTATGAAAAAGTCTCTCATTAAAGAGCGTTTTATCTCTAAATGAATTGTATGTAACTTGATCTGAATTAATTAGAACTCCAATACAAATATTGAATACTATTTAAAAAGAAAAAGAAAAAAAAGTATATTATCCAAATCTAAAATTAAGAAGATAACTATTTGCTTTAAGTATTTATATCCAATAAAAACATATAAAATAAGAGTTTTACAAGTATTTTTTAAAGTAATTTCCTACTTTCTTGATAATTTTGGAAAAAAGAAAGTAGATATATGAGTACTCTTCTAGATGCATTTTGGTGGATGAGATATTGAAGATTTGTTGATAGCTACAAGTGGAATACATTTATTAGTGCCACATAAAAAATGTATGATTATTTTTGCTGCTAGATTTGTTGCAATCTTCATAAGATTATAGCTTTTTCATTAAAGCATAGTAGCTACTAGCTAGAGAGCACCAATCATTGGACTTGTCTGGATATATGATAAAAACTTTTAATAAATCACTATATAAAAGGACAAGCAACTTTGGACTTAATCTGAGTATATATTTTATGTCAAAAATGACTTTAAAACCTCTTTGAAAGGGAAAAGGGGGAAAATAAAAAAGACATGGGAAAATTTACAACCTTTGAAGTTTGCTTATTGAAAGAAAAAAAAAATTATGCAGGTTTCCGTCGAAATATCAACAATATATAATTTCTAACAAAAGTCCATTGAAAACATTTTTGAAAAGTTAATTTACTGATGGATTCCAATTTTTGGTAGTGATATTATAACATATGATATAACAACAACATAATCAGTATATTCCCACCAATATTATAACATATGATAATTTTAATTAAACCATAATAAATAGTAACACTAGATTGAATTGGATTTCACGTGTCATTAACTAGGAAATGTTTATTTTGTGGGAAAAGTCATTATCATTGAAGCACTAACAATTCGTACAACGTTGACAAACGCTTTGAAAAATAGATGGTCAAAAGTACAAATCTTATCAGATGTGAAAAATGTGGTGGATATGATACTAAAGAAAAGTGTTGTCTCATGGGAGATAGAGATAACCTGTGAAGACATATGGACGCTTATGAATTTCTTTAAAGATATAAATGTTGTGTATATTCCTCAATCTTGGAATATAATAGCTCACAATCTAATGCAGTTTTCTATTTCGCTGTTACATAAAGTTATTTGATTTTCTGTTTTTCCTAGTTGGATTATAATTAATGTGTTAGCATCATTTAACTCTTTACAACCGTTTATGCTCCAAATTCTAATATAATCAAGTTGTTGGGTGCCCAAGAAAAACCTAGGAATTGTTTGTCAAGTAATATGACTATAACATTAAGCCTCAATTACTTGGTAGTATATTACTACTACATATAAGTGGCTAGAAGCAAGCAACTCTTCGTCGACGTGCCTGCTTTAGTCAAGGGGCAATTATGAAATTTCAAAAATTATCCATAAGGGCATTTTCGGGCCTCTGCATCTAGTGTAATTACAAGTGCTTTTAACTATATTAGTAAAAAATTCGTTAGTGTGACCATCTAGAATAATGAAGGTAACTGGACAGGTTAATTCTTGATAATAGACTATAGTATTAAATACTGACTTGACTAATCAATTAACGCAAGCTAATGACAGTGATTAAGATTCAAAAAGTAATTAGCCAACATTTTAGTATTACTTAAGAGGAACCTCAGCATATATGATCATTTGCTAATTAGAGGTGCACTTGGTATGAAGGAAAACGTTCTCCTAATTAAAGATAAGTAGATTTCTTAGTTATTTTTGGTACTTGGTAAATAAGCAAAATATTATTTCAAACTATTTGTATATAATTTAGACAAACACCATAAGACTTGACATGAGCCGGGACTGTCTATCGGAAACAACATCTCCACCCATAAAGATAGGATAAGAACTATGTACATATTACTCCTTAGAACCCACTCGTGGAATTACATGGGATATATTGTTGTTACTATAAGAGCTGACATGGGGGCAGGAGTGTGGGATGCCTGGAATGTGAGGTATGGGGTATCTTGGAGGGTGGGTATAGACAGTTAACGTAAAATGTGAAATTTGTTTTTCCTACTTTTACTAGGGAAGACATTTATTTTCCTCATTTTTAAACTCACAAATCAAACATGAAAAAGTTAAGAATCATTTTCACCAAACATACCCTACACGTCCTTCAAGTCAATTTTGGAGACTAAAATCAAGATTACCACCGATACACTAGGATTTAATTCCATTAGACGACTATATATATATATATACACATACATACACTTCTTCAATGGATGGTGTAGACATATATTATGCTCTTAACTAAGTGCTCTTTGTTTAAATAACGTTTATCTTCCCAACCCAAATGAATTAATACTAGAATCTTTCAGTGAGGAAGGGAGGGACCAACTAGCAAAGTGGAAGTTACTCCCTTATTATATTCCACATTATAGTACAAACAGATTTTAACTACTAATTTATCACATTAGGTAGGTCAGGTTTAACAATAAGGTTTTCATATATTAGTAAACCTCATAGCGCATAAACATATTGAAAATTGGGCTCAACCTTATCAACATCAATTGAAATTCAAGTGAGATTGATATTGTGAGTCGGGTCCAGTACCAGGACCAAATCCAGGAAAATCAGAAGACAAGGCCATACTGTTTAATAGTACACAGGCTAAATTCTAATTTACTCTTCAAAGCAAAAGATGGAAAAGTTGCCAATAGTCGAAAACTACCAGACTTTGTGCACAAAAACTTTTTTGAGGGAAGAAACAGCAAAATATATCCTACAAAAACAGCATATATAGATCATGGAAAAGGACATCTTATAAAGTTGCTTATCAATTTCACCTCCCACATCAAGCATCAACCATTTGTAATAGACTTGTAGTGAAACTCGTCAATTGTGGAGTAAACATGACCTTCAAACTCGAGAGCAACAATAGCTTCCCTGTCATACAGGAACAATAAGGAATGAGGAAAATAAACAAGACCAGAAATGATCATAATGTCATCCAATCATGAAAGAGAACAAGAAGGGAGAGAGAGAGTTACGAGATATTCTCCAAAGAAACGTTTAGGCATTGAGCAAGCTCATTGCGATTCGTGCCTTCTTCACATGCACTGCAAAACCATTCAAGGAGTTTGGTAGTCATATTCTCAATCAATTACAAGCAAATAAAATACACAATATCAAAACTATGCTGCTTGGACCCTCCACAAATTGTCACATCCGTGTCGGATCCTCCAACAATATATAGGTTTGGAGGATCTCACACACATCCAGCAGTAAACTTTAAGATCCAAGCAACACAGATTAAAAGAAACTATGAAAACAAAAATTTTAAGTCAGTTGGGAGAAAGTTTTATGTTTGGTTTGGAAAAGTTTTCAACACTTGAAAAGCAATTTGTGTGGTTTTGGAATAACTATTTTGAAAATTGGTCCTAACATAAAGTTTGTTTGTTTTTTTTGAAAACAAGGTGGATTTGTTCTTGAACCAAATGGAAGATCTTCCTCGCCATTCTCATCCCAGGATCATAAAGAGTAAAAAGGAACCCAGAACAAAATAACTGCTTTAAACCAAATCCAATCAACGTGTCAGATACAATGTATGAATAATGTTGCACTACTTTGCCTATCAGTTTACATATAAAGCAAAATAAGTATGAAGCAGATCACCCAGACCACAAATTATATCCACTTGTTAATGTCACAATTGAGAAAGGAATAAATGTAGAATACCAAGAACAGCAAGCATCTCTGCTAAGCTCCTACACAAAGGCAGGAAGAAATGTTCCTCAAGCAATGCATATTTAGTCTCTTGATGGCAGTTCCCATTTATACTACAATGAAATACATAAATGCATGCTCATGCCCGAGTATAGCTAAACAAAATGCGAGTATATCATATCTTTTCAATGACTATGGAGATCATCATTGTATTGCTAAAATATTCCCTAAGTTATCCCGTCTACAAAGTTCCTATGTGATGTTAGCAGTAAGCCTTTGATAGAATGAAACCATTACGAATTTGAGCAAAAGTTTTCATGATACATCCCGAAATCAAAAACTCAATTACATTCCTTTCCCCTCTTCCTCTATTCTAGACCAACAGCCCAAAACCTCATGTTTTAAACTCGGTGGATAATAGGCCCGCTCCTCTACCCTTTTCCATATAATACCAGGGTTTTGTCTGTGCCAGGTTCAGACCCGTGATTTAATTCACACATTAAGTGTTTTGCTGTTTCTACTAAGTTGATAGAATTACTTTCAGGAGTTGGTATCATGGGGTTCATACTGAAATACATCTAGTTCTATCGAGCACACAATTGGATAAAATTAAGCATTTCATACCATTGAATAAGGTCCTAAATAAACTATCCACTTGAATCAACTTGAGAGGGAAAGACGTAAATAAACTATCCACTTTTCCTGCCTGGATGTGCTTAAAGCTATGTACCTTCTGTTGTTTCCAGAAAACCATCTATCTAACAATTATTAATCAAAACACACAATAGAAATTGAAAGCAGAAAGTTCATTAGGTGTTCTTTTCCTTCTCTCTTTTTGAAAAGTTAGTCCACTGGATGGTCGTAACTGGCTTGCATGCTTTCTGGCTCTGCATTAACTTTAATTAAAGTCATTACATGTTTGCCCCAATGATGGGAGAGATGTTCGCAATATCTACCACAAGAAAGCTGCTCCCTTCTCTAAAGGAGACCCTCTCGCAATTCCGGCTGTTTCATAAATTGAAGAAGATCTGTTTCATGAACAGGAAGATGAGGAGATAAGGAGCGAAGGATATTCAAATTCAAAGTGGATTTGATGTGCGAAAAGTGCGTCATGACCCACTACCTACGGATAGGCAAGAACAGACTGTTATTGACTGTATCACTTAACTATTCTATTATTCATACATCCCTTTCATTTCTTTAAGCTATTTTTTAGGCATTGAACTCCACTTTAGGTGCTTACCGAGCACAAAAGCAAGGCAGGAGATAAAGGAGAAGTACCCAAACCGGCAAACAATCTGTTATCTCATTCTTAACTCTTATATGAAACAAGTGAATGATTTAAAACTCGAATTATACCAAGGAATAACACTCTTAAAATTTTGTTTCTATTTCATGTGACAGAATAAGATTATCCAACAGAATCAGCAGCCATTAAAAAGCACTTTGATATGTAATAATCAGCGTTCATTTATACTGATGTGGTTTAACTGGTATTTGCACTAGAAAGTGCAAGCACTGCCCGGTGAGCGAAATTCAAATGACTTACAGGAGCGATGGTTGTCGCAAGTATTCCAAGACCATTGTACGTACATCTCCGACCCCATCCATCTTGAATCCAGGGAACTGAAACATAAAAGATAAGTACCAAATCAGTGACTACAAAGGAAATGTGAAAAATCTGAAAATGAACATTAAAATTAACTAAACAAATTAAAAGGAAGAGAAAATGTAATTTGAGATACTTGATTTGAAGCTGAAGCTTGATATCTCTTTAAAGGAGTGTTGAAAGATGAGCTAGGCACTTGAGCTGGCATAAAGGAACTATCCTGTTGCTTCTGGAGTGACAAAGGAAATACAACTTCAATCAGAATCTTGTGTACAGCATTTTGTTTAGCTTTAACATATGCGAGGCAGTTTGCTAAATACCCGTAGCCTACTGTTGTACTTATGAACATAAATGACTTCTCCGAAGTGGCTTGCAATCTCATCGAAGTCCACAGGCCTAAATACCACAGAAATAAGCAATTAGGATCTTCACCACCAAATCGTGAAAGCCGATACAAAAGGGAACAGGGACAGGAGTCATCCACCTCTAACCTCCCCAGACACATAGTATGAGCAGAAATAACAACTCTCACGAAATTTTTGCATGCTTCCTGCCCTTGCCATTCATACGCTAATATAAAAGGATAGGTGTGTGGTTCAATCCATAAAGATGCTTTTTCGTTTTATTTCACCGGAATTTTTCTTGCAAACTATCTTTCTGTATCAAGTTGGCATTTACAGTATGTTCATTGGTTTAAGAAGAAATATTTTGAGACATGGTTGATGAAAATAAACAGTCACCAATTGTACATGGCAATATATAGTTAACAAATTTGGTTTACCCAATTATTGATTTATCACAATTAAGGGATCCATCGAATAATGCAAAAAGCCCATTTGTAACAAGTTTACACACCAATTTTGGCCAACTGTTCTCCTTGTGTCTGTTCATAAAAGGAGGCATGGAACAGATATAATTGCCTCGTTTTGACAAACAACTATCATGTCATTTCACATGCTTTTGAGAAAAAACCAGTTGTACACACTCCCTCCCCCTTCAATCTGATGAACTTCCAAGTAAACCTTACATCCCCTAAAAAGAAAAGGAAAAAAAAAATTATGCCAATTAAGAAATTATAAAAACAGCAATATACATGTATAGTCAACACTCGAGAAGTACAGAGACCCCAGATACATTACAAAGAAATCTACTAATGAAGGCATGCAGGGATTAACTAGGGCTTAAGAACAAGGGAAAGTAACTTACTAAGACCATATTGAAAATAATAAAATCAACATTAATATAAGTTTCATTGTGGGATTACACTGGGTGTGTTGTTGTTGTTGTAATATTAGTTTCATGTTTTTGGCAATGTCTCAAATAAAGATAAATTAAAAACTTTGTGCTGAAACAATGTTGTGCAATGCATTATGTACACGAATGCTGGATAGATTACAAAATATGTATTAAAAACCTTTTCTTTGAGAAAACTTAAAGCCCCACAGAAAATAGATTTTTCCAAGCCAGAGGCGACCACCTCTCTAGTGGAAAAGTTTAGCAACATGTGCATATACGCCTACATTAACATACTGAAAGAAACAGAAATGAGCAATTTAGAAACCCATTCGTGCTGCAATACCTGACTGAGTAAGCCATCAACTGCTTTTTACCCTGAGAGCCTTTCAAGTATCCATGGACTTGAACGTACATGCCATTTCTATTTGACAAAGAACCCAAAAATAAATGATAAAACATGATATTAAAATATATTAAGTGAAAAAATGACACTATCAGGAAGAAGAATTACGTGACTGCTTCCATTTCCTTGGTATCAACAGCTTCATTTACCCTGCGTCGTATGCATCAACCAAATTTACAATTAAATTTTAAAAACTCAAAGTCAATTGTGTCAAACATAGCAGCACCTGAGTAGACTGTGGTTTTAGTGTTTTACATAAGTATAAGAATTCTAAATCCTTTACGAATAAGAAATGCACTACAATGTACTTGTGGTCTATGATGACAAAATGGAGATTGACGCCATATCCATCAGTCAATTAGAATCTTACCAAAATAAGAGATGGCTTAAAAAGAGAGAAAAAGGAAATTGAATATTACAATCGAAAACAGTCAAGGCTCCCTGTTCCATCATCCACCACAAATGATACATCCGTAACCCTTTTGGCTTTGTTGGATAAAATACCCACCAGTTTTACCTACGAGCATGTCAGATTCTAAATCATACATATCTTGTACAGTATAAACTTTCAACGAAACAGCAAAAGCCACGAGTATAAGAGACTTACCTTATTCACATCAACCCCATCAACGAGAAAATTTGTCTTCTCATCACTTGATTTAAAGGCTTCATTAATTTGCTTGATGGTTAATGGAATCCAAGTTTGTGAATCATGATTCTGGGAATAGAGAAATAAAAAGAAAAGCAAGATAGATGTTATCACCCCTGCATTTCAATTTTCCACTATCATATTAAGATGCTATATTAAACAAGGAAATATAATATGATTTAAAAATCCTTTTATTTCCTCCGCACTAAGCCCAAATCAATCACTCCACATGATAACACTGACAAGTTGCTGAAGACCAAGAGATAAATGAGAAAGGAAACACTCTTTATTTTGTAATTTACTTGATCAACTCTTCTTACTCCATAGTTACTAACCAAAGGTAGAAGCATATTCCAAAGTTCTCTACCAAATTTACTACTTATGTAATACTAGGTGTTCAACTGATTCTTCTTCTGTGTCATGTAAAGTAACATCTTAGCACACAGTTTCAGTCTCCTTTCCAAACGAATTCCAGATTTGATGTAATTTCATGGATCTTTGTACAAGCAAATAGAGTTAGTTCAATTGGGGCTTATATCCTCCCCACAGCTTTTCATGGAAATCTTTCCTCCCTGTCACCCCTTCTGGCACTTCTTCTTTTTCCACTTCAGACAATCAGCTCACTAATTGCATAAAATTCGTCTTCACATATTCAACCTAGTATTTTAAGCATTGATATCTGACGCTCCCTCCTTTCCAAGGGGAATCAAACATTTTATATTATCACCACACTGATTTAAACACCTCTAATATATTCTTAACCACAATGATTTCTATACTTAACAAAATTTCCAAGAATGCATTTTTTTAAGCAGAAATTCAAAAATGGATGCTCAAATTCATACCACAGCTTTAAAAATATCTCGCTCCAACTTAGAACATGAGCCGTTACAACTATTCTTTGTTGGTCAAAGCAGGTTAGCTAATTCAGGCTGTAGAGAGGACCCAAGTTACATCCAACCTTATTTCTTTTCAGTTTCCAGCCGCAAAAGTATCAACAAAAACCACAGAAAATAAACGCACGCTGAAGGAACTACTCCTTCCATTTCAATTTGTTTGTCTTACTTTCATTTTTGGTCCATTTAAAAAGAATGCATCTTTCCTTTTTCAGATAATTCCTTTATTCCAACTTCCCATGTGGCATGTTTAAGACCACGAGATTATATGACATTTTCGCATATTCTATATATGTTTAATTTAGGCATAATACATAAACAAGTCTCAACTAAGTTGGAGTGCACATCTAGACACCTCAATTTGATCTCAACTGACAACTAAACACTCCAACTCATTCCCATTGTGTCCTATGGACACCAGACAGTGACGTGAAACATAAATTTTGAAGGTGTCTTAGACGATCATTTTGTAGGTTGGAGTGTTCAACTGACTGTTGGGATCGTGATCATCACGGCATCATGTGGAAGCTAATAGTTGCAAATCATGGTGGTGATAAATCAGAAGACATATAAAACTATACTAAAAAACATATTATTGATTATTGATATGATTGGCCAATAGACCTACATATTGAAAAAGCATAAAACATATTAGTAGAATAATCTCCCCCTAAATACTCTTAGTGTTAACTTGCGAAATGAGGCCAAGTTTGAGTGTTTGTTTACATATTATGCATTTAATTTAAGGTCACAAGATTTAAAATTCTTCAATACTTTCTTAAGTTCCGTGTCAAATCAAAACCAACCAAACAAAAGGATTAAAATACTTCTCAATTAAAGGATGTATTCAAAATACTTGTCAATTAAAGGGCTGAAAACCTATAAGCAAAAATAGCACATACCTTGTCGCTGGCGGTTTGAGTAGCCTGCGACGGCATGAAACCACCGCTGGAAAACGCCGCGTTTCCGTCGAATTGGTTGTTTCCGCCGTCCATTGCACTGTGTGTGTGTGTGAATGCGTGTGTGTGTGTTTTCCTGCCTTTTTAATTTCCTTCTCCGGGAAGCTTTTTTGCTCTGTGGACGAGCCTCCAAAAGGTTCAAATAAGGCTAGTTAGTTAATTTCACGCGTCCTACATCCTAAATGACTCTTTTATCCTGAGTGAAAATTTTCAATTTTTAAATTCAAATTTTCCCTCCAAATGAACCATTAATATTTTATAATAAATTTTGCTCTATCCCCATGCATAAGCATTAGAGCTGTCAAAATGGGCTTGGCCCGTGAGGCCGGCCCAACCCAACCCTTTAATTTAGTGGGGTTGGGTTACATTTTTTCAGCCCTTTTAGGAACGAGGCTTATAAGCCCAGCCCCACTTGGCCCGTCGGCCTCAGAGGCCTAGCCCGTCGGCCTCAGAGGCTAGCCCGTGGGCCGAGACTTTTAAAATAATTATTAAATATTTTAAGTTGGTCTTTTATTTGTTAGAGTTTTGTGATTGTCAATAAACAAATGAAAAACTCAAGTACCCAAGGCTCAAGCCCAACCCAACCTTTAAAACATTTTACCTCTTCTCTTAGGGTTTTTACAGCATTTTCTTTGGAACTTCTCATAGTTGCGACTTGCACAGCTTTTGCTTAATAAATAACAACATAAATCTGAGTTCGTCCAAATCTCTTCAAATGGATACAGGTAAGAATATGGAAAAGTTATCCTCCCTCTCTCCTTTATCATCATGTATCACCAATTGTCTGGTTCTAAATTTTCGTGAACCAACGAGGTAGTTAAAGTCATCACCTTCTTGAATTTGATCTTTGCATTTCTCGAGATAAGACATAAATAGAGCTTGTTTTTAAAAGTTTAAGAAAAAGAAGAGCAGATAGTCGGGGACATGCAGACCCAGCTTCACATATTGTTCTATCATCTAGGCATATGCTTGTAAATTATCAATTTTCTCCATAAAAAGAAGTAGAGTAGATATCCGACAAGTAACAGATCTTGAATTTAGATTTATATCTAGTTATCAATACATTGTTGGCTTTGAATTGATGACACTAATCACTTTACTCGTTAACTTCCTAAATCTGTTAGTGAATTTACAACTACTAGAACGTGGGATAAGCTCAAACTATTTACTTGTTTTCATTTATCATGGTTCGGGTTACTTTTATTCTCTTGAAGGGCCAACTCGTGACCCTCTTAGGGCTAGGTTGGGCCGTTATTTTAATGGCCCTTCAGTTAAAAGGGCTAGCCCGTCCTAACCCATTTAACTCTCTAGCCCGTTAGGGTTGGGTTGGGTTGGGCCAGCCTATTTTGACAGCTCTAATAAGCATGCACGCCTAATTAATTACCTCATTAATTAATTTGTCTTCTCAAATGCCTCATCTCTTTTACTTAATAACTTACGTAATTGCCTTCCCAAATACCTCATCTCTTTTACTTAATAACTTAAGCAAGACAACTCAAATCAAAGAGCTAAAATGTTTAACTTATCGCAACTTTGTGTTGATGAAAATGATTCAATGAATATCATTGAGGTAAGGTACGGCCACAACCATGTGTTGCTGATGAAGACTTGTTGGGATGTAATTAATCCTGGAAGACATCATTGGGTTTGTCCCTAATATAGTGTAAGTTGTTAGCGGCATCCATAATTTGTCTTTCTCTAACAAAGGCCATTTGATGCTTATTAACCAAGCTAGCAATCACTTTCTTCAATCCTTACATGATTGATACTATATCCTGGTGATTTTTGAAAACCTAAAGCCAACCTCTAAATATTCTTTCTGCCGTTAACATGGTTGTTCCGGCCACTAGTCATCCTGTTGTGGCTGGCAAGAACATCTCCCATACTTCTCTCACTGACTTCCCCAAACTTTACCACCCCAAATCCCCCTCGAAACCTAATTTTGTCGAACCTCAATCTATAGTGCCTAAGAGTTTTCCCATCGATGATGACAATTTCAAAGGAACAAACCAGTTGCAATAATGAGAATAAGTTGAAATTTGTTGACCTAGTGAAGCCTAATAACAATCAACAACAAGTGAATCAATTATTGCGAGATCATATTTTGAGGATACCTGTTGAATTTATTAGTGGTGTTCCTCGTGTTACTTAGACAAGGGAAGAGGTTTCTAAGATGAACATTATCGAAGAGCTCCAATTAGCAGTAATAGGAAAATTTTCCTATGGCTGGCCAGAATCGGAGGATTTGAGGATTCAAGTTCCTAAACAATGCAATATCAAAGGAGATTGTAAGATTGGACTGTTAAGGAACAGACATATATTGATAAGGTTGAACAGGATGGAAGATTATGTGAATATTCTCTCAAAGAATGTTTACTACATTACAACTAAAGATGGAATGGCATACCAAATGCGACCTCTAATTTATGATGCGAATTTCAAACCTGATGAGGAGACAACCCAAGCAATGGCTTGGATATCTTTTTCGGACCTTCTACACACATATTATGTGAAAGAGTCCCTTTTTTCAATAGCAGTTGCAGTGGGTAAACCTATACACTTGGATATGGCTACAATTAATAAAACTCGACCTAGTTATGTGAGGGTTAAGGTTCAGGTGGACCTTGCTGCTAAGTTACCTGAATGTGTTGAAATTGAAGTGATAAACAATAAGACTAAATCATCAAGGGTGAAATCTATCAAGGTTCAATATGATTTGTTACCTAAATATTGTCATACATGCAAGTTCCAGGGTCATGAAGAAAAGAAGTGTAGGACTCTGCATCTAGAGTTAAAAAAACCATGCAAGAAGACAAAATTGATAATGAGGAGCACAAGGAGGAATATCCAGTCCATAAAAGATATGTTAATGTAAAAGTTGTACATAGAAGATAGAACCCTACCAGAAGGAGATTCAGAATTGAGAGAGGTGTAGAGGGCTTAATGAGTAGTGTTGTTATTGATGCAATTTCTCCCAGCAAAGAAATAGCTACCGCCAATTCCTTTGATGTTTAGCCACATAACACCTATTTAATACACAACACTCCCCCTTGGATGCCTTTGTAAAAGATAATTTAGTGAATACACATTTGAGTGCTGCCTCATTAAAAACCTTAATAGGAAAACTCAATGGGATAAAACCCTAGTTAAGGAAAAAAAGTACAACGTGTATTCTTACTCCACCTGATGAAGACCATGCTTCAGATAGTTAAGTCTTCACATTTCAATCTTGTATACTATATTCTCAAGAGTTGAAGTTGGTAAAGATTTAGTGAACAAATGTACCGAACTGTCACTGGAGCAAATTTGTTATACAATAATATCACCATTTCTTTGGAGATCATGTGGGAAGAATAACTTGGGTGAGATATGTTTTGTTCTTCCTCATTTATAAAACCTCTCTTTAATTGGGCTATGCATGCTGCATTGTCTTCATATAGGATGGTGGTTACTTTGGTATCACATTCCAGGCCATACCTTTCTTTGACAAAGAGTATCACCGATCTCAACTATACACATTCTCTACTTGCTTCATGAATAGCTATTACCTCAGCATGATTTGAAGAAGTAGAAAAAATTGACTGATTTGTAGAACACCATTATATAGTAGTAGCTCCATATGTAAACACATAGCCTGTTTGAGATCGAGATTTATGTGGGATAGATAAATAACCTACATCTGCATGACCAATAAGATTTGCACTATCTTTGTTAGTATAAAACAGGTCCATATTAGTAGTCCCATTTAGATATCACAATATATGCTTAACCCAATTGCAATGTCTTCGTGTAGGAGAAAAACTATATTTGGATAGCAAATTAACAAAAAAGGCTATGTCAATCCCTGTAGTGTTAGCAAGATATATAAGTGCACCAATAGCACTGAGATATGGTACTTCAGGACCAAGAATCTGTTTATCCTCTTCTTGAGGTCAGAATGGATCTTTACTCACTTGAAGTGATCGAACAACCATTGAAGTACTTAATGGATGTGCTTTGTCCATGTAAAATCATTTTAAAACCTTATCAGTATAGGCAGATTGGTGGAAGAAAACCCCGTCTTCTTAAATGTTTAATTTGCAGACCCAAACAAAATTTTGTCGTTCCAAGGTCTTTCATTTCAAATTCTCTCTTTAGATATTCAATTGCCTTTTGGACCACTTTTGGAGTTCCAATAAGATTTATGTCATCAACATAAATAGCGAGTATAAAAAACTCTAATGTTGTTTTCTTAATGAAAATACAAGGACAAATGACATCATTTATATAACCTTCATTTATCAAGTACTCACTAAGGTGATTATACCATAGACACCCTGATTGTTTTAGACCATATAACGATCCTTGTAATCTGATGATTGCATTTTTCGAGACTTTGAACTATATGCTTCATGCATTTTTAATCCTTCTGGGATCCTTATATAAATTTCGTTATCAAGTGAACCGTAAAGATATGTTATAACCACACCCATTAGATGTTTTTCAAGGTTTTCATATACAGCTAAATCGATGAGATATCAAAATGTTATTGCATCCATAACAGGTGAATATGTCTCTTCGTGGTCGACATCGGGTCTTTGAAAGAATCCTTGTGCAAAAATGTGTGCCTTGTATCTTCTAATTTTATATCTCTCATTTTTTTTTTTTGCACAAAGACCCATTTATTGCCAAATGATTTTACACTATTAGGGATTTGGACTACAAGTCCGAAAACCTCACATTTAGCAAGTGAATTCAATTCTGATTAAATTTCCTCTTGCCATTTTGGCCAGCCATTTCTCCGTCGACATTCCTCGACCAATAGAGGTTCAAGATCCTCATTGTCTTGCATAATATTTATTGTGATATTATATGCAAGAACATTATCCACCATAATTTTTGAATGATCTAAATTTATCTCATCACCGGTAGAACGCATTGAAAGTTCTTCATTCACTTGAGTCTCAGGTTCATTAATTTCTTCAGGAATACCAGGACTAATCAGATCTTGAGTGTCACGACCCAATTTCTCAGGTCATGATAACACCTACTATGACCTACCAATAGGTAAGCCAACCTGTAGTTCGAAACAACTAGTAATGGACTACCAAGAGAAATGAAGAAAATAGTGGAAAATAATCTAATAAAAAGACTAATATAGATTACAACCCCAAGACCTGATGAAGTCAGTGCAAGAGCTTCTAATACAACAGGAGTAAAAAATGAAATACAGAGTCAATATATATATACAAAGCCGTCTCTAAAATACAAAATATAGATCAAACTAATTAATACAAGGGAGAGCAGGGATACTCCAAACGTCAGGAGCTAACCCTAAATCTCTGATCCACAGCTGCTC
Organism: Capsicum rhomboideum; assembly: GCA_031232105.1. Taxonomy (NCBI): domain Eukaryota; kingdom Viridiplantae; phylum Streptophyta; class Magnoliopsida; order Solanales; family Solanaceae; genus Capsicum; species Capsicum rhomboideum. Next base: position 160,931,287 of record CP124714.1, read on the forward strand.
CGAATGATGTACACATCAACAGTGAGAACTCGTACTATGATTTGTAGGCTGTAGAAGTGTAGTATGAGTACCAAACACGTGGTACTCAGTAGGCATCAACCAACTAAGCTCCAAAGATAATGCAAGTATAAATGATAGGTAAAGCAAGAATATAAACTACAGGAAACTATCCAGGGACTAAGAATAACAATGCTAATAGAGCAATAAGGATAAACTATCCTATTATAACAGTATTCAGGAACTAAAGTACAATACAGTATATCACTGTCCAATATACAAATAAAGATTGAAAGAAGGATATATAGTAGTAATGCAAGGTCAAAGGATACATATACACTATGAATAGACAAAGAAAGAGAGATATATACAGTAATACCATATATATATATATAGGAATAAACTCAAGGGTAATAACCTGAGGGAGCCAATCTAACATCTCGATGAACCCTAGCCAAGTAGGAAAGATAATACTAGCTTAATCAGGGTCTCTAACCAAAGAATGGCTAAACATGAGATAATCTAACAATAACATATCTTACTATGATAAAGAAAAGGAATCAGAAATGTACCGACAATCTCGAGTACCAGTTAACCATCCTTCCACGAACTAACCATAATAACCAACAATAAAATAACTGGCTAGTCCGGACAAATAATAACCTAACCAAACCCCCATAAGTCTGGAAGGATTAATCAAGCTCTCAACAAACAACACTCATAGCTTATACCTATTCAACCCCCCATAAGGCCTATAAATATAAGCACCAAATAATTATACCGGTAATAGGCAATGCGTATGAATGAATGGATTCAACATAAGTTAGAAATACCATGTCCAATCCAAGTTCCACAATGTAATAAGTGTATACACCTTCTCCAACTTAGTAGCTCACAAAGGAAGGATCTACAATATCCGTCCTTCTCTAGCACTATGGCTCACGGACGAAGGGGCTCGGGATACCCATATACACTGCCTGGTCCTGAATCAAGACTTCCAATAATCATAATAACCAATCTACTCCATCCAGTACCGGAGAGATATGTAAGTATAATAAGTCGCCGAACTCGAACTGAGACTAAAAGAGTATAAGTTTGTAAATCCATTGCCTGAAATCGACTTCAGGACTAAATCAACATAATAGCGTAGAAAGGGTCAGGATCTCTCTTGACCGAAGTAAGTAGTAGTGGTAAAAGAGTGGATTAATAATGGACCAGAATCAACCTAGGTCTAATTTCCAAAATATCACCTTTAGGTTCAGAAGCGCATAATTCATTAAATAAGGTGGTATAATTCCTATTGTAGAATAATTCATTTTAAAGATGAAAAGTGAGAATAAATCACTTTTTAGAAAATAGTATTAAAATCAAAGATTTGATTGGAATTGTACCACTAAGTGATCATAAATGCGCCTAAAAGTATGCATGTCATCACCAATATCCAAACAATACAACCATAAGTGCCAAAGTGTCTATAAATTAGAATCAGGTCCTTTTAAGAATATAATACTCACCTGGAGTCCAAATGGTATCGTAACCACGGCCTTGGACCCAACAATACATAACTAACAAAATAAAGCCTCATAACTCGGGAAATATGGTAATCAATGGCATAAAATCACTACAAGGATCTAATTGGGGAAATACCACCCAATTCACTAAGTCATATGGTAAGTCTTATGTTAAAGGATCCGAAATGTCAATCTATGACTAAACAAGTCTATAATCAAGGATAATAGAATTCTAAGGCCTGAATGAGTATCCTATGCTACGGTTTGGGTCACGTTTCTATCCCAAATTCCCTAAATAGATTAAGTCATGATATAATAGTCATGAACATATCCTATAATTCCTACCTAGCATGCAATCTATACAATACACAATTTCATAGAGAAAAGTAGATCGAAGCTTACCTCGATGCCGAATCGCAATCTTGAATCGCCCACGAATCGCTCTTCCTTGCTCCAATATCCTAAAATGACATCGCAATATCAAAATAATAAATTGCACGTTATTTCAAGTAAAACGATACCCATATTACAATATTAAACTCCGGGCCCAAAATGGGTCAAAAATAAGCCCGTGGGCCCTGCTAATGAAATCCCAAAATTGAATCCATCACGTGGTCTCTCGAAGGACAAGGAACATGTGCTCAAAAGTTGAGCACAAATGGAGCACAAATTGGGGCCCAAATCAGCTCCTAAAGTTAAGAAAACAAGAGAGAAAACAAGAATTAAACGACGAAATTAGGCGGAAAACTTACAAAGAAATTAGTGGAAAATGGTAATTTCATCATCCTATACTCATCCCTAGCTCCAATAAATAATTTACCACAAGTTTATAAGCTCAAAGGACCATTAATGGTGAATTTAGGGTCAAGAAATGAGGGAAAAATTGGGAAGACAACAATATATAGGCCTAGGGTTACCCATCGCGAACGCAAGGCCCCATGGTCAAGCTCACGATGACCAAAAAATCACCCTTCATGAACGTGGAGCATGAGTTGTGAATGCGATGCCAGCCCAGGCCATACCTTCACAAACGAGATCGGTCCACCGCAAACGCGAAGAGAAAGGTTGCACCAATCAAGCTGACTTACACTTCACAATGAGAAGGCTAGCTCACGACCGCAAAGGTCAATATCCCTTGACCATCATAAATGTGTCCAAGCCTCGTAAATGTGAAGGCCAAGGTTTGGCTGCACCAGTAGCTGGAAAAACCAGCAAAATCTTAAGTCCTTACAAACTCTGACCGGGTGCCCGGGATTTATTCAAAACCCCATGTATGTAAACAAACTATGCTACCATATCAAATTCAAAATTTTGGACTCAATAGAACCAACAAAACATTCATCCGAGATTGTTTCAATTAAATGTGGGTCCCATACCTAGTTTCATTTTAACCAAATTCTACCCAATAGCCCAAAATAAGTTCGAAAGCCTCGGGACCTGAACCAAGGGTTCCCCTAGCCTAAAATCAATGTTTTAGGGCTGATGGAGTAGTTGGAATTCTCATCTGAGGCCTTTTACTAGGAGTTTTGGTATGAGACCAATTTTTTAACTGTAACACCCCGAAAATCCTATCTAAGATTAGAACTATGCTTCAAGTACATGTGAATTTAAAATTCATGTTTAAGATGATTAGAAGTGTTTTAGACATGCATTAAGTCCATAATTAACTCCCATCTCATAGCCAAATCGGAATCTTACTCACCGGTGATTTTCATGTGAAGAACCTAGCTACAGTCAAATTCAAATAAGCATAACTCCTAGGTTCTGGGGTATTTTTGATCTCAAGATCCACCAAATGATAGATTTACAACTCATCCATATTCGCCTTAATCCGATATCAGATCTAAGAGTTATGGCCATTTTAGTGAAGCATAGTCCAGCAGTGAGAACATGCGAGCGTAGGTACTATCGTGGTTACAATATACAATCGTACCATGCTCTTATCTGATCGAAAAAGCCTCAAAAAACTGTAAGTTGATATGTATACCTTCCAACCACAAAAATGTACCGCGATCATGATGAGAAACCACGATCTTAGGTACGATCTTAACTTTCAAAGTTGATCCAGTTGGAACCTACAACCTATGAACCAAGGCACGATTGTGAGTGGGTTCCACGATCGTACCATGACTCATTTGATCATGTTTAGAGAAGCCCCAAATTATCAACCCAGACCATGATCACAACCCACGATAGAAGGCAGGAACCAGGATTGTGGGAAACTCTCGCGGGTTCCTCCCAGCAGCTTTTTCAGTACGAATTTAAAAGGGCAGATCAATATTATCCCATTCTTTTAACATTAAAACTACATCGATTAATATATTTCTAGACTAATTATTAAGGTTAGTATTAATCTAAGCCTCATGACCCAGAAATTCAATCGACACTTGTTTTAAAACACGAAAAAGGCAAACAAAATTTCTCCAAGGCAGAGTTAAGGTTTTCACCTTCAAGCTTCCAATTTTAAGGATTTCTCCAAGGTTTTCATCTCCAGGTATGTGGGATTTCATCTTTGGGTTTTCTTTCACCCATTGAGTCCCAAAGTTAACTCAATTTCTCAAGTTTAATTCCTTCTACAGAGCCTAGGGTTCATGAACATTGTAAATTCCTTCATATCTTATTTCCCTTGGTATTAATGAGTTGTAATCCATGTTTTACCATAAATTCTAGTACTAGTACATGTACCAAATTATGAACCCTAATTATATTGTTAAATTCATAAATTTTGGACTTGAGCCATGAAGTTCGTTACTTTATTCAGTTTATAGAAATTGTAATGATAGTTGCATTCTTCAGAGATGGTGGGTTATGAACACCCGATGACCTAGGATTTCATGCATATGATTATGAGTATTGAATTCTCTAGCTTACATGTTTGAATGCTTTCAGTTACTGCATTTATTTACAGTTTTCAAAATATTATTATAATTCAGCATATTAGTATTCAATTGTCCTTCAGTTGGGAGTAGTACCTAGCACCGAGTGGATGCAGGGATGAAGGCTCACCCGTCAGTTAGGATGAGACATTTAGTAGAAGTCCCTAAGTCCCAGAACTACGACTCCACCGTAGGTTCTAAAAGGTCATCTGTCAGACCAGGCTTAACTCTTGTGTCCTTTCGTACATCAGTTTAGTGGATCCACGTCAGTCAGTGATCCTACCCTTGGAAAGGTATTGAACACACCTTACAGCTGGGGTTAGAGGTTGGACTCCTATTAGATCAAATTGGGGTATGTAGGTTATCAGTAGCTCCCACAGTCCATCGTTCATAGTTCAGATTCAGATATTTGCATGATCTTGTATTCAGTATTTTAGCTTATCCATCAGTACATGTTTATTACTTGGTATTGTATTAGTTTATCATATCACATGCATCATGATCAGCCTATATTAGTACTTTTCCCATCCCATATACTCAGTACATTCAAAGTATTGATCGAATACTTTTCTTTTGTGCTATATTGTCTTATAATATAGGTATAAAAGTTTGGCATCCGGATCACGCTTAGTCAACAATACTTTGGTGAGTCCTCATTATTTGAGGACTAGTTATCAGTATTTCATTTTATGCTCTTTTAGGTTCAGACAGTTGGAGTTAGTTGGGGCTTGTCCCAACAACTCATCTTATTTAGAGGCTTTCAAACAGTCAGTTAGATTATATTTTCATCTTTATGATTTTTATTCAAATATTTTCACTTGGGTATTTTTCCAAACTTATTATTCAGATTATTAACTTCCACATAAGTGATTTCCAAATTATTTCAGTATTTATAGTGTCATGCCAGGCCATGGGTTAGCTTGGGGTCACTTGTGGCTCTAAGCACAGTGTTACGACTAAGGGGTAGTCTCGGGTCATGAAAAACTTGATATCAGAGCATAAGGTTTAAAGTGTCCTAGGGTGTCTGAAAGTCGCGTTAAGTAGAATCTTGTTCATGGTTGTGAAGTGCGCCACACTTATGAGTGAGAGGCTATGAAATATTTTAGGAAAAGTTTCACTTCTTTCATGTTCATGTCATACAATAGAGTGTAAACTTTAAAAAATCTTCTTCTAATTCATGCTCTACACATTTACAGAACATGCCTCCCAGAAGAGCCAACAGAAGGATAAATGGAAACGAGGGTCAACAAGCACCACTAGCTCCAGCAGATCCTTTGAACAAGCAAGTTTTTTTGGCTGAGTTTAGGACTACTTTCATGGTACAAGCTCAGGACATGATCACTCAGGCCAATCAGCAGGTTGTTGCCTATGTCAAACCCACTGGTACCACAACAGCAGCCAGAGTCCGACACTTCACTCGAATGAATCCTCTAGTATTTTTTTGGGTCTAAGTCTGAAGAGGATCCACAGGAGTTCTTGGATAATATTTAGAAACTTACAGAGATCATGGATGTTAGCCAAACTGAAAGTGTTGACTGAGCTGATTATTAGTTGTAAGGAGTGGCTTACATTTGGTGTCAATAGTGGAAGAAGGATAGAGATGCGAATGTAGGTCCAGTTGAATGGAATGAGTTCATTGTTGCTTTTCTGGATCGATTCTTCCCACTTGATCTAAGGGAAGCTAAGGTACAGGAACTCATCAACTTGAAACAGGGTAACATGAGTGTAAAGGAGTATTCTCTTAAGTTTACCCAATTGGAAAAGTTTGCTCTAGCCATGGTTGCTGACTTTAGGGCCCGTATGAGTAAGTTTGTGTCAGGGGTTTCTGATGACGTGGTCAAGGAGTGTAGACTGCTATGTTAGTTAAGGAGATAGATATCTCCAGGTTAATAGTTCATGCTCAGAAGATTGAGGAGGAGAAAGTCAAGGAAAGAGAAAGAGATAGCAAGAGGGGCAGAACAGGTAGTTTCAACTTTTCTCAGCAGAAGTCGGATGGTGGTAACCATTCTTAGTTCCACCAAAAATCATTGGTTTCAGCCCCATCTTCTGCTAGTGCTCCAGTGCCCAAGTTTAGGAAGGATCATCGAGATAGGGTACCGGGCTCTAAGTCTCAAGGCAGCGTTACAAGTGGCCGTATTAACCCATTTTGCAAGAAATGTCAAGGCAGCGTTACAAGTGGCCGTATTAACCCATTTTGCAAGAAATGTCAAGGCAGCGTTACAAGTGGCCGTATTAACCCATTTTGCAAGAAATGTGGTAATAAACACAAGGGTGAGTGTATGGATGGTAGTGATGCTTGCTTTGGATATGGCAAGCCAGGCCACAGATTGAGAGAGTGTGCAGTGGTTTCACAAAGAGGTAGAGATACTCGTCAACAGAATCAGTCTAACTCTTCAGCAGCTCCAGCAGGTCGCCCGATTCAACAGGGTACCTCATCTAGTGCAGGTGGCAGTCAGTGTCAGCATATGTTTTATGATCTTTAGACCCGACAGGATCAGGAAGGTTCTCCTGATGTATTCACTGGTACGTTACAGGTCTTTCATATTCATGTCTATGCATTATTAGATCCCGAAGCCTCTCTCTTCTTTGTAACTCCATATATAGCCATAAAATTCGGTGTCAGTTCCAAAACTCTCTCAGAACCTTTCTCAGTCTCTACCCTAGTTGATGATTCAGTCATAGCTAGACGGGTATACAGAAATTGCCCAGTCACAGCTTATCAGAAAGTCACCTCAGTTGATTTTATAGGGCTAGACATGCTAAATTTTGATGTTATTCTTGGCATGGATTAGTTCTACTCTTGCTATGCCTCTATTGATTGTATAAATAGAGTATTCCAGTTTCAGTTTCCAAATGAACCAGTCATAGAGTGAAAGGGTAATACCTCTGTGCCTATAGGTCGGTTCGTCTCTAACCTTAAGGCTAGAAAAATAATTTCCAAAAGGTGCGTCTATCATCTTGTTCAGGTTAAGGATTCAAAGTTTGAGACCCCAATTCTTGAGTTAGTTCCAGTGATTAATGAGTTCCCAGAAGTGTTTCTTGAAGATCTACTCAGAGTTCCTCCTGAACAGGAAATTGACTTCGGAATAGATTTCCACCCAAATACCCAACCTATTTTGATTCCACCCTAATGGCTCTAACCGAGCTTAAGGAATTAAAAGAGAGTTGAAAGATCTTTTATACAAAGGTTTTATCAAGCCCAACATCTCTCCATAAAGTGCTCTAATTTTTTTCATGCACAAAAAAAATGGTTCTCTCAGAATGTGCATTGATTATTGCTAGTCGAACAAAGTCACAGTAAAGAATAAGTATCCCATTCCCAGGATTGAGGACTTGTTCGACTAGCTTCAGGGTGAAAATTGCTTCTCTAAGATAGACCTCATATCTGGCTATCATCAACTTAGAGTTCGAGAATGAGACATTTTGAAGACAGCCTTCAGAACTCGGTATGGTCACTTTGAATTTGTTGTTATGTATTTTGGACTAACGAATGATCCTGCAACTTTTATGGACTTGATGAATAGGGTGTTTAAGCAGTACTTGGACATGTTCGTTATAGTCTTCATAGATGACATCCTTGTTTATTCTAGGAGTGAGGATGAATATGCAAACCATTTGAGGATTGTCTTGTAGACTCTCAAAGATCTCCAGTTATTCATGAAGTTTAGTAAGTGTGAATTATAGTTGAAATCAGTAGCATTCCTTGGTCATATCATTTTCGATGAAGGCATTCGAGTTGATCTTCAAAAGATCGAAGAAGTGAAGAATTGGCCTAGACCCATCTCTCTACCGGATATTAGGAGTTTTTTGGGTTTAGTTGGTTACTACAGAGAGTTTGTTGAAGGATTTTCCTCTATTTCTCCTCCTATGTCTAGATTAACTCAGAAGAAAGTCAAGTTTCAATGGTCCAATTCTTGTGAGAAGAGTTTTCAGGAGTTGAAGTTTTGACTCACCTCCTATCCAATTTTGACTCTACCAGAGGGTTCAAATGGTTTTGTGGTTTATTGTGATGCTTCCAGAGTTGGATTTGGTTGTGTATTGATGCAGCATGGCAAGGTTATAGCATATGCCTCTAGACAGCTCAAGCCTCATCAGAAAAATTACCCGACTCATGATCTTGAGCTGGCATCAGTTGTTTTTGCCTTAAAGATTTGGAGGCATTATCTTTATGGGGTTCATATTGATGTGTTCATTGATCACAAGAGCCTTCAGTATGTGTTTAGTCAGAAAGATTTAAATCTTCGTCAGAGGAGATGGCTAGAGTTAGTGAAGGACTACGACATGAGTGTCTTGTACCATCCGGGTAAAGCCAATGTTGTGGATGACGCTCTTAGTAGATTGTTTATGGGAAGTGTTGCACATATTAAGGATAAGAAGAAAGAATTAGTTTGTGAAGTTCACCAGCTTTCTAGATTAGGAGTTCGGTTGGTTGATTCAGCTTGAGGTAGTACCTTGATTCAAAATTGTTCAGAATCTTCATTAATAGCTGAAGTAAAGGAAAAGCAAGATAGTGACCCTATTTTTCTTAAGTTGAAACAAGAAGTCCAGAGTTAGAAGGTTGAGTTTTCCAGAGTTAGAAGGTTGAGTTTTTCTCCCAAAGGGGGAGATGGTGTTCTTCAGTGTCAGGGTAAGTTATGTGTTTCATATATAGATGACTTGAGATAGTGGATGCTAGAAAAAGCTCATATTTCTTAGTATTATATTCACCCAGGAGCCACTAAGATGTACTGTGATTTACGAGAAGTCTATTAGTGGAATGGTATGAAGAAAGATATCACAAAAATTATGGCTAAGTGTCCGAATTGGCACAGATTAAGGTTAAGCACTAGAGGCCTGGTGGTATGCTTCAGGATATCAGTATTCCTACTTGGAAGTGGGAAGTGGTGAACATGGACTTCATTACAGGGTTGCCTCTACTCCCCGACAACATGATTCCATTTGGGTTATTGTAGCTCTAATGACTATGTCAGCCTATTTTCTGCTAGTTAACACTTCAGATTCAACCGTGGACTATGCTAGAATCTATCTTTAGGAGTTAGTCAAGTTTCATAGAGTCCCTCTGAGCATCATTTTAGATAGGGGTACTCAGTTCACCTCTCAGTTATGGAAAGCTTTTCAGAAGGGTCTTGGTACCCAAGTCCACCTCAGTACAGTTTTTCACCCACAGATAGATGGTCAGTCAGAGCTGACCATTCAGACTTTAAAGGATATGTTAAGGGAACATGTGATCAATTTCAAAGGTAGTGGGGATGATCATTTGCCTTTGATTGAGTTTGCTTATAATAACAGTTATCATTCTAGTATCCAGATGGCCCCGTTTGAAACACTTTATGGTAGGAGTTGTAGATCTCCTATTGGTTAGTTTGAGGTTGGTGAAGCTACTTTAATAGGGCCTGACTCAGTCCATGAGGCAATGGAGAAGGTTCAGTTGTTTAGAGAAAGATTAAAAATAATTCAGAGTTATCAGAAATCCTATGCGGATGTGAGGAGAAGGGCTCGAGTTTGCTATTTGTGATTTTATTTACTTGAAAGTTTCACCCATGAAAGGGGTGAAAAGTTTTGGTAAGAAAGGGTAACTCAGTCCCCGCTATGTTGGTCCCTATACAATTTTGAGTCGTTTTGGTAATGTAGCCTATGATTTAGATTTTCCTACAGACTTAGCATCAGTGTATTCGATTTTTCATGTGTCTCAGTTGAAGAAATGTCGTGGTGATCCCGCATCAGCTTTGCCTTTAGATAGCGTGGGTGTGAAAGATAGCCTTTCTTATGAGGAGGTCCCAGTTGAGATCCTTGACCATCAGGTTCGTAGGTTGAGGAATAAGGAGGTGACGTCAGTAAAAGATCTTTGGCGGAATCAACTTTTTGAGGGAGCTACTTGGGAAGCAGAGGTAGATATGATGACCAAGTACCCCCATCTTTTCTCTTCGAACTCTACTCCAGCTCAAGGTAATAGTTTTCCCTTATTTCTTTCTATTCTATGTCACCAAGTAATTCTCATGTCATGTCATGCATCACTAGCTCAGTTCAGTCCATGTATCAGCTATACACACAATATCATGTCAATGTTCAGATTTTAGAGTTTCGGTGTTGGGATTGCAGCTCTTTCCCTACCCCTTCAGCCCGGTTAGTTTTTCATTCGGGGACGAATGACCCCAAGGGGGGGATATTGTAACACCCCAAAAATCCTAGCTAAGATTAGAACCATGCTTCAAGTACATGTGAATTTAAACTTCAAGTTTCAGCTGCATTAGAAGTGTTTTATACATGCATTAAGGCCACAAGTAACTTCTAGCTCATAGACAAGTCGGAATCTTACTCACCAGTGATTTTCATGTGAAGAACCTAGCTATAGTCAACTTCAAATGAGTATAACTCCTAGTTTCTGGGATATTTTTGATATCAAGACCCACCAAATGATATATATTTTAATTACCTTTCCAACGCATCCATGTTCGCCTTAATCCAATTTCGGAGCTAAGAGTTATGATCATTGTAGTGAAGCATTGTCCAACAGTGAAAACATATGAGCGTAGGTACGATCGTGGTTACAACATATAATCGTTCCATGCTCTCTTATGATCGAAACAACCCCAAAACCCTGCAAGTTGATATTTATACCTTCCAACCACGAAAGGGTACCACAATTATGATGAGAAACCACGATCTTAGGTACGATCTTGACTTTCAAAGTTGATCCGGTTGGAACCTACAACCTATGAACCAAGGCACGATATTGAGTGGGTCCCATGATTGTACCATGGCTCATCTGATCATGTTCAGAGAAGCCCCAAATCATCTACCCAAACCACGATCACAACCCTTGATAGTAGGTAGGACTCACGATCGTGGGAATGTCTCGTGGGTTCCTCTGAACAACTTTTCCAGTACAAATTTAAAAGGGAACATAAGTTTTTTCCCACTATTTTAACATCAAAACTAAGTCGTTTAAGCTATTTGAAGACTAATTATTAAGGTTAATATTATCCTAAGCCTTATTACCCAAAAATTCAATCGACACTTAGTTTTAAAACAAGAAAGAGGCAATTTTTCTTTCTCCAAGGCAGAGTTAGGGTTTTCACCTTCAAGCTTCCAATTTCAAGGATTTCTCCAAGGTTTTCATCTCCAGGTATGTGCGATTTCATATTTGGGTTTACTTTCACGCATTGAGTCCCAAAGTTAACTCAATTTCTCAAGTTTAATTCCTTCTACAGTGCCTAGGGTTCACGAACATTGTAAGTTCCTTGATATCTTATTTCCCTTGGTATTAATGAGTTGTAATCCATGTTTTATGATGAATTCCAGTGCTAGTACATGTACCAATTTATGAACCCTAATTATATTGTTAAATTCATGAATTTTGTACTTGAGCCATTAAATTCCTTACTTTATTCAGTTTATAGAAATTGTAATGATAGTTGCATTCTTCAGAGATGGTGGGTTATGAACACCCGATGACCTAGGATTTCATGAATATGATTATGAGTATTGAATCCTCCAGCTTACATGTTTGAGTGCTTTCAGATACTGTATTTGTTTACTGTTTTCATAATATTATTATTAATAAGCATATTAGTATTCAGTTGTCCTTCAGTTGAGAGTAGTACTTAGCATCGAGCGCATGTAGGGATGAAGGCTCACCCGTCAGTTAGGCTGAGACCTTTAGTAGAAGTCCCTAAGTCCCAGAAGTACGACGCCACCGTAGGTTCTAAAGGGTCACCCGTCAGACCTGGCTTGACACTTTAGTCCTTTCGGACATCAGTTTAGTGGATCCACGCCAGTCAGTGTTCATACCTTTGGCAAGGTACTGAACACCCTTCCAGCAGGTGTTATAGGTTGGACCCTGATTAGCTCAGATTAGGGTATATCGGTTATTAGTAGCTCCCACAGTCCATAGTTCATAGTTCAGATTCAGATAATTGCATGATTTTGTATTCAGTATTTCAACTTATCCATCAGTACATGTTTATTACTTGGTCTTGTATCAGTTTATCATAACACATGCATCGTGATCAGCCTATATCAGTACTTTTCCCATCCCATATACTCAGTACATTTAAAGTACTGATTGTATACTTTCTTTTGCACTATATTATCTTATAATATAGGTTCCGACGTTCAGCATCTGGATCGCGCTTAGTACAATCTCCTACTACATCAGCAACAATACTTTGGTAAGTCCTTATCATTCGAGGGCTAGTTATCAGTATTTCATTTTATGCTCTTTTAGTTTCAGACAGTTGGAGTTAGTTGTGGGTTTGTCCCAACAACTCATCTTATTTAGAGGCTTTTAGACAGTCAGTTAGATTATGTTTTCAGCTTTATAAGTTTTATTAAGATATTGTCACTTGGGCATTTTACCAAACTTATTATTCAGCTTATTAACTTCTGCATAAGTGATTTCCAGATTATTTTTGTATTTATAGTGTCATACCAGGCCGTGGGTTAGCTTGGGGTCACTTGTGGCTCTAAGCACCATGTTACGACTAGGGAGTAGTCTCGGGTCGTGACATTAACAAGGAGAGCTCCAAAGTAAGGAAATAAGCCTAAAACCCAAACGAACAGTTCGATAACTGAACCGATAGTTCCTGTAAGTCGTAAATTACCTATACCTACTGTGGGAAGGCTCAAAACTTCAAAAATGAATAGAAATTGAGAAAATGACCTAGAGGGTCATTACAATATCCACTACTAAATGTATTTTCGCCCTTGCAAGTCAATGGATAAGAAGAGTCTAAAAGGTATTGGGCCCGCATGCTCCAAGCAAGACTCTTCACATAACCTCAAAGCAAACCAATACCTTCAAGGGATTTCACCAATGGTATCCCTTTTTACCAACTTCCCTACTTTACTTCTCAAATAGCCATAAACTCAACCTCAACAACCAACTGGCCTCAAACTGAATCGAGCATGGCTGAAGCACGTAAACCCAAACAACACCATATCGACATCACATCGATACCAGTACAACCAAGTGAAAACTCAATCAAGATGAAGACCAACCAAGGCATGAGCCATGCAACCTGCTCCAAATTCCCAAATCCAATATCCTTTTGCTATTCTAAACCTGCTACCAACTCTGCTCTGTACAAAATATCCTTCGAGCCCTATCTGTACAATTACATCACGCTAACCTCAAAATACTGAAGTTGATCTACTAAAAATCCATAATGGCAAGCATAAGAATATGCCCATAAGGGGCTACCTGGACACACAAATGGAGATGATCAAATCCTGCAATCTCCAACCAAAGCTATAATTAGTCCAAATGACCCTCAAAACTGACAGTCAGGAATCCAAAGCACAAACTCTTAAAACTGAATAATCCACTCCTGAATGTCCCACCAACTGTGGGTGAAACCATACTAAGTCCAACTTGAGCACACTTCTTCTGCTGAGCAGTAAAAACCAATATTGACTGCCAACAAACTATCCCTTGAGCATTTACCAAACATAACCCATCTAAATTGAAGATAACCGAATTGGTAGGTAAAGAGTAGGTTTAGTCAGCCTATAAATGAATGATCAACTAAAACAAATCTAGAAATAAGGTTGCAATTAAGTTATGCAAGCCATAACTATAAACTCTAATCCGAAGCTGAACTACTCAATCTCAACTATCTAAACTGATCCCACTGACGAGCAATATCTATATTCCAAAAGCCCCATTCTAAATAATCAAAAACCAAAACTCGAGCCAATAAATCTTCACTAAGGCCAAATGTCCAAACCAAACTCTCTATCAGAATTCAAGCATATCCCCCAACAGTCACCGTAAGTACTAGAACTGAAATATTGATGAAGAACCTAACCACAACTAAGGAAAACCACATGATGAAGATACGAGCAGTCAAATCCCAATCCACTAAGGTCATAACTTATCATGGTATAACCAAGAACTCAAAAGGCTGCAAAGAATACTAATGGTAGCTAAATCCTGAGAAACTTAGAAAAGGTACTATCCTGAATCTAGTCAAACCAACACTCAAAACACGGCAATGAATACTCATTCTCAAAAGACACCCGCTTTGATAGCCAACATGTAATGACCCTCCAGGTTATTTTCTTGATTTTCATGTTTTTTCAGCATTTTGAGCGTTTCTACAGTGGTTGTAGGTCATTTATGACTTGTCAAAAATATTGGTTTGGTTATTGTACTATTTATTTGGATTTTAGGCCTAATCACCTATTTTGGAGCTTTCACTGTTAAGGAATTGATCTTGGACCAAAACTTCTAGTAAATGGCCTCGAATAGAAATTCTGACAGCGTCATTAGCTCCAAAACATTGATTCTAGGATATGGAGACCCTTGATTTAGGTACCAAGGCTTCTGAATTCATTTTGGGCTGTTGGATAGAATTTAGTTAAAATGGAACTATGGGTGTGGGTCCCATATTTAATCTAAACAATCACAAATGGAAGTTTTGATAGTTTTGTTGAGTCCAAAATGTCAAATTTGGTATGGTAGCATAGTTTGTTTGCAAGCACGGAGTTCCGAATGAACCCCGAGCACCCATCCAGAGTCTATTTGGACTTAGAAAAATTTGATGCCTTAAGTTGTTGGTGCATCCGCTTAAGTGGCCAAATGACCCCTTTAGTGGCAAAGCCATTGCTTAAGCGATGTTGACCAGCTAAGACCTGGTTGCGTTAGCTGTAGTTGCTTTAGCAATATTGTGCCACTTAAGCTGCCTTGGCTGTATAGCTTAAGCGGATGTTGCTTTAGCGTACATTAACCAGTAGCACTAGCAACTTTAGTGGTCGGTAGCTACTTTAGCGACCAAGTGATTGCTTAAGCGAAAATCATTGGTGGTGTATCACCTTCTCCACCCGATTTCTTTCTCATTTCTTTAGGGATTTGCCTCCATTTTTTGAGAGCTTGGAATGTGGTAAAGTTTGGGAAATCATCCATTGAAGCTAAAGTAAGCTAGCGCAATACTCCTTGGTCATTTCCCATTATTTTCCCCATCAAATTCCATTCTTTTTCATTGTAAATTCCTAGAATTTACACCATGAATTTCTCAACTTTAAAGGCTAATTTGGGCCTCGATTAGTACTCCATTTGTGCTTAAATTTTGAGCACACATTCCTTGTCCTTCGAGGGACCTCATGATGGATTCAGATTTTGGATTCCAGTAGCAGGCCCCACGAGCCCATTTTTTACCCGATTTTAGGCCTGGAGTTTTATATAGCAATATGGATATCGTTTTACTCCTATTAACGTGTAGATTATTATTTGTATAGTACCATATCATTTTTAGGATCGTGGAGCAAGGACAAGAAATTTGTGGATAATTTAAGAATTGTGGTTCGGCATCGAGGTAGGCTTCAGTCTATTTTTCTTTATGAGATGATGTTATGTATAGATTACAGGCTAAGTAGGGATTATAACATATTTTTATGACAAGTATATTCCGACCTATCCTATTTAGAAAATCTGGGATAGAAATAGGACCTGAACCATAGCATATGGTACTTGTTATGACCTTAGAATTCTATTATCTTGGATTATAGACTTGTTTAGTCATAGTTTGACATTACAGATCCCTCAATATAAGACTTACCCTTTGACTTAGTGAATTGGATGATTGTAGTGGCTTTATGCCTTTGATTACCATAGCTTCCCCAGTTAGGAGGCTTTATTATGTTAATTATATATTGTTGGGCTCGAGGCCATGGTTACATTACTAGTTGGACTCTAAGTGAGTATTTTATCTTTATAAAGGGCGTGATTCTGGTGTATAGACACTTAGGCACTTATGATTGTATTATTTGGATACTGGTGATGGCATGCATACTTTTAGGCGCATTCGTGCTTACTTAGTGGTACAATTCCAACCAAATCCTTTATTTTACTATTGTTTTCTAAAAAGGGATTCATTCCCACTTTTCAATTTCAAAATGGATTCTTTTACAACAGGAATCATAGCCACATTATTTATTGGATTATGAGCTTTTGGAACTAAATGTGCTATTTTGGAAACTAAACCAAGGGTGATTCTGGTCCATTATTAATCCACTCTTTTACCATTACTACTTACTTCGGTCGAGATAAATTCCTTTTCTTTCTATGCTATTATGCCGATTTAGTCCCGAACATGATCTCGGGTAATGGATTTACAAATTCACACTCTTTTAGTCACAGTTCAAGTGTGTGTACTTATTATACATATATATATATATATCTCTGATACTGGACGGAGTAGATTAGTTATGCTAATTACTGGAAGTCCTGGTTTGGGATCAGGCAGTATATACGGATATCTCGAGTCTCCTATAGACCCCTTCATTCATGAGCCATAATGCTAGGGGAGGATGGTCACTATAGGTCCTGCCTTTACGAGCTACTAAGATGGAGAAGGTGTATACAGTTGGTACATTATGGCACTCAGATTGGACAAGGTATTTATGGTTTATGTTGCATACATTCATTCATATGTATTTCCTATCACCAATATAATTGTTTGGTGCTTATATCTATAGGCCTTATGGGGGGTTGTAGAGGCATAAGCTATGGTTGCTATTTGCTGAATATTTGATTAAACCTTTGGAGATTATGGGGGCCCAGTTAGGTTATTATTTGTCCGGACTAGCTAGTTACTTTATTATTGGTTATTATAGTTAGTTCATGGAAAGATGATTATGGACTGGTACCTGAGGTTGTTGATACATTTTTTTATTTCTCTTCTTTCTTATAGTAAGATATGTTACTGCTAGATTATCTCATGTTTAATTATCTTTGGTTAAAGGCCCTGATTATACTCGTATTAGCTTTTCTACATAGTTAGGATTCCTTGAGATGTTAGGTTAGCTCCCTTAGGTTATTACCTTTGAGTTAGTCCATTATATGTATACATATATGTATAGTATTACCGTATATCCTTCTTCTTCCATATCTATTCATATTGTATATTTATCCTTTGGCCTTGTATTACTACTACATATCCTTGTTTCACTTTTCATTTGTATACCGGCTAGTGATATACGATATTGTACGTTAGTCCCTGATTACTGTTAGAATAGGTTAGTTTATCCTTACTACTCCATTAGCATTATTATGCTTAGTTTCCTGGATAGTTTTCTGTAGTTGATATTCCTACTTTACCTGTTATTTAAACTTGCACTATCGTTGGAGCTCAGTCGGTTGATGTCTACTAAGTTCCATGTGTTTGGTACCCATACTACACTTCTGCAGCCTGCAGATTATAGTACGAGTTCTCGCTGTTGACATGTGTATCATGCGGATCAGCTATGGATCGGATATTTGGGGTGAGTTCCTGAAGTTTAGAGTATTTCTGCTCTCCCTCTTATTAATTCGAGTGATCTTTATTTTGTATTTCAGAGACGGCTTGTTCTTATATTTATTATGTGTTTTGCTTGTACTCCTGTTATATTAGAAGCTCTTGTACTAACTTCACCAGGTCTTGGGGTTGTAATCTATATTAGTCTCTTTATTTGATTATTTTTTTATTTCTCTTGTTAGTTTGTTACTAGCTGTTCAGGATTATGAGTTAGCTTACCTACTGGTGGGTATAATAGGTGTCATCATGACCTAAGAAATTGGGTCATGATAAATTTGTATCAAAGACTAGGTTTACTGGTGTGTTGGTACAAGTAGAGTCTTGTGGATCGATACAGAGACATTTGTATCCATCTTTGGGAGGCTACCGGGCATTCTTAGGAAATTCTATTCTTGACTCCTTGTCGTGTGACCATATTTCTATGAACCTCTAGTACTTTATTTGACTCCATTCTTTTCCAGATGGATAGTATGAGGTTACCTATAGATGAGGATAAAACTTTTGTGTGTGATTCCAAAGTTTTGGCTCAGCATCAGGCTATAGAGTTAGAGATTAATAATGAAAATCTTTAGTGTCAGCCAGAGGATTTAGGGCCAGCCCAGGCTCTGGTAGAGTTTGTGACCACCTTAGTTCTTCATGGTCCAGTATTGGGGATTTTGTGTCTTTTTATGGATACTTCACATCCAGAGATTGTGTCCGATGCATCAAGTGGTTCTCAGACTAGGGTTGGGTTTGTTGGTGTTCAGTACGGCTCTCTATTTATTTTAGAGTATGAAATTAGGTTTCTTGAGTAGGCTAGACATACACCTATGCTATATCCTTCAGAGTATGAGATGGGGCATAGATTTATCAGAGGGTTAGCTTTTCCACTCTACTTAGCGTAAGAGCATTTGATAGTGGCTAGATCTTCTTTCCCTCAGGTTTTTGATCACGTGAGGACCACAAAGAGGACATGTATTGAGACACATGGAGATGGCGATAAGAGTCCATGTCATTAGTACAATGTTATTAGTATTTCATGTGGGAGTAGGGATCGACATCACTTGCAGCCTATCAATTCCATGCTGGTAGGATCTCAGGCTATAGGTGGCTCTCAATTCAATCGTGGTGGTCACAGTGGGTAGAGTTCTCAATAGACACTGCGAAGTATTCAGTATAGATTTTCAGGCCTTGGCAGACGTTCTGGATCAGCGGGTGCAGTGCATCAGAGAACTCCAGAAGCCTATTTTGATTATAGCGAGGTTGGTCATTGGTCTAGAGAGTTCCTCAGGAGTGAGTCAGTCATCTAGTTAAGGTCAGTTTTTATTTCTCGCCAGGTTAGAGCTTCAGAGGTTTGTCTAGAGAGTTTCCCCAGCGTGGGATTATTAGTCATTCAGTTCTTCCAGATAAGTCTCATAGAGTTGTGGCACCTAGTTAGAGGTAGTGCACCTAGTGCCTTAATTGGTAATTCAGAAGCTCAGTCCGGGTTTGGTTACACTCATATTCGTACTCCTTCAGGCACATTTGTACTATGACTTTGGACTTCATCGATTTAGGTGAGATTTGACTTACTACCTTTCACTTTCTATTTGAGTTAAGTTGGGGTTTTAATGCTCATCGATGATTATATGCATTGGTATTTTTATATTGGGTGTTGTATGCCTTCGTGTAGATTTCATGCATTTGTGACTATCCCTATAGATAATTTCTTTTTATAGTGTTTGGAATGGATTACTATTGTGATTTCGTTGGGGTGTAACATTTGGGTTAAAGTCCTTTCCCTTTGGCATATTAACCTTGTTGTGATCTTAGAATGGTATTGGTTGTTTTTTATTTTGGGGACACCTGCCCTTTATGCGGTCATTATTATTGCCATTTTTTTGAAGTTGATTGATTCTTACTTGATAGACGGCTAGACTAGTTTTATCTAGTTAGAATCCCTTTTTTGTGATTCTTATTCGTTTGTCTTAGACGGCTAGCTTAGTTGGTTGATTTTTCCCTTTTGTCAGTGAGGTTGGGTCGATTGTTGAGTGGATTTTGGAAGTGAAGGTAGGTTTGGACTTCCATGGCTTTGTTGTAGTTCTATAGCTGGCAATTTTGTTTTATTGCCCATTTCTGGAGTTGAAAAGTCTAAGGCTTGCTTTTGTGGTTTGTTGGGATCATTTCCTGGTGATAGTATTGATATTGGTAATTGTAAATGTCTACCCAGCAGAAAAAATGTGCTTAAGTTGGGGTTAATATGGTTTCACCCACAGTCGATGGGGCATTATATAGCTGATCGTTCAGCTTCGAGAGACTATGCTTAGGATTCGTGGTTATTGATTTCGAGGGTTATCTGGACCAGTTGTAACTTTGGCTAGAGATCACAAGCTTTGCTCATCTCCATTTGTGTGTCTCGGTAGCACCTTATGGGATTACTTTATAGCTCATCAGTATGGATTTTGGAAGATCAACTACAGTCTTTCGAGGTTAGTATGATATGATTGGGCAATCAGGACTCAGATGCTATTTGTGCAGATCAGGGTAGATATTAGGTTTTTAATGGCAAAGGAATGTTGGATTGAAATTTGGAGTTGGTTGAATGGTTCATGCCTTTGTTGGTTTTGGTCTTGGTTGAGTTTTTGCTTGGTTGTGCTGGTATCGGTACGATATCAGCGTGTGGTGGTTTAGATTTGCATGCATCTGCAGTTCTTGATTTAGTTGGAGGCCATTAGTTGTTGAGGAAGTGTTTTCATTATTTGGAAGGTGAAGTAAGAAAGTTAGTGAAAAAGGGATACCTATAACAAAATCCCTTGGGAGCGTTGTTTCTTCCTAGAGGTTATCTGGGGAGTCTTGCTCGGACCATGCTGTCCAGTTCTTCTCCTTTTGAGCTTTCAAACTCTTTTTATCCATTGACTTTCGTGGACAAAAGTCCTTTTAGTAGTTGATATTATAATAACCCGCTAGGTCATTTTCTTGATTTCCGCGTGTTTTCAACATTTTGAGCCTTCCCACAGTAGCTACAGGTCATTTATGAATTGTCAAAACTGTCGGTCCGATTATCAGACAGTTCTTTTGGATTTTAAGCTCAATTCCCTATTTTGGATCTTTTGCTGTTAAGGAATTGGTCTCAGACCAAAACTCCTAGTAAATGGCCAATGATGGGAATTTTGACAGCACCATCAACTTCGGAATGTTGATTTTAGGCTAAGGGGTCCCTTGGTTCAGCTCCCGAGGCTTCCAGACTCATTTTGGGTTGTTAGATGAATTTAGTTAAAATTTAACTATAGGTGTGGGGCCCATTTTTAATGAAAATGATCTCGGATGAAAGTTTAGACGATTTTGTTGTGTCCAAATACCAAGTCTGGTATAGTATAATAGTTTGTTTGCACGTACGGGGTTCTGAACAAATCCTGAGCACCCAGTCAGAGTCCATTTGGACTTAGAAAAATCTGATGCCTCAAGTTGATAGTGCAGCCGCTTAAGTGGCCAAATGACCACTTTAGCAGTAGCCACTTTAGCGGCAAAGCCATCACTTAAGCGATGCTGACTAGCCAAGGCCTTGTTGCTTTAGCGGCCATCTTACTGCTTTAACGACATTGTGCCACTTAAGAGGCCTTGGTTATATATCTTAAGCAGACGTCGCTTTAGCGACATAGATGCCACTTTAGAGTCCACTTTCCATTAGAACTAGCCACTTTAGCGGTCGGTAGCCGCTTTAGCGTCCAAGTGACCGCTTAAGTGGAAACCGCTGGTGTTATATCACCTTCTCCACCTGATTTCTTCCTCATTTATTTAGGGATTTTCCTCTATTTTTGGGAGCTTGGAATGTGGAAAAGTGTGGAAAATCATCCATTGAAGCTAAGGTAAGCTTGTTCAACACTCCTTGGTCATTTACTATTATTTTTCCCATCAAATTCCATCCTTTTTCATTGTAAATTCCTATAATTTGGGCCTTGAATTCCTCAACTTTAAGGGATGATTTGGGCCCTGATTCGTACTCCATTTGTGCTCAAAACATTCCTTGTCCTTCGAGGGACCTCGTGATGAATTTAATTTTTGGATTCCATTAGCGGGCCCCACTAATTTAGGGCTAAAATTTTTATATAGCAATATGTGTATCATTTTACTCCTATTAACGTGTAGATTATTATTTTGATAGTGCAATGTCATTTTTGGGATCGTAGAGCAAGGACGAGCAATTTGTGGATGATTTAAGAATTATGCTTTGGCATTGAGGTAGGCTTCAATCTACTTTTCTCTATGAGATGATGTTATGTATAGATTGCATGCCAAGTAGGAATTATAGGATATGTTTATGATGAGTAATCCCGACCTAACCTATTTATGGAATCTATGATAGAAATGTGACCCGTACCTTAGCATAGGATACTTGTTATGACCTTAGAATCCTATTATCCTTGATTATAGACTTGTTTAGTCATAGTTTGACATTACGAATCCCTCAATATTAGACATTTCCTTTGACTTAGTGAATTGGTGGTACTTCCCCGTTCAGATCCTTGTAGTGGCTTTATGTACCGTAGCTTCCCGAGTTAGGAGGATTTATTATGTTAATTATATAATGTTAGGCCAGAGGCCGTGGTTACGATACATTTGAAATATCGGAGAGTATTCTATCCTTATAAAGGACAAGGTTCTAATGTATAGACGCTTATGCGCTTATGATTGTATTATTTGGATACTGGTGATAGCATGCATACTTTTGGGAGAATTCATGCTCACTTAGTGGTACGATTCCAACCAAATTATTGATTTTACTATTGTTTTCTAAAAAAGGATTTATTCCCGCTTTTGAATTTCAAAATGGATTCTTTTACAATGGGAATCGTACCACCTTATTTAATGGATTATGAGATCTTGGAACTAAATGTGCTATTTTGGAAATTAGATCGAGATTGATTCTGGTCCATTATTAATCCACTCTTTTACCACTACTACTTATTTCTGTCGAGAGAGATTTTGACCTTTTCTATGCTGTTATGTCGATTTAGTCCCGAACTTGATCTCGGTCAATGGATTTACAAATTTACACTCTTTTGGTCACGGTTCAAGTCCGTGCACTTATTATACTTATATCTCTCTCCGGTACTGGATGGAGTAGATTAGTTATGATAATTACTGGAAGTCCTACTTTAGGACCAGGCAGTGTAGACGGATATCTCGAGTTCCCTATGGTTCCCTTCGTTCGTGAGCGACAGTGCCGGAGGAGGATGGTCGCTATAGGTCCTACCTTTGAGAAGTACTAAGTTGGAGAAGGTGTACACACTTGGTACATTTTGGCACTCAGATTGGACATGGTATTTATGGTTTATGTTGCATCCATTCATTCATATGCATTGCTTATCACCAATATAATTGTTTAGTGCTTATATCTATCGGCCTTATGAGGGGTTGTTGAGGTATAAGCTATGGTTGCAATTTGTTGAGTGTTTGATTGAACTTTCCAGGCTTATGGGGGCCCGGTTAGGTTATTATTTGTCTGGACTAGCCAGTTACTTTATTGTTAGTTATTATGGTTAGTTTGTCGCAGGATGATTATGGACTGGTACCCAAGATTATCGGTACGTTTTTTATTCCTCTTCTTTCTTATAGTAAGAGATGCTACTGTTAGATTATCTCATGTTTAGTCATCCTTTGGTTAGAGGCCTTGATTATACTAGTATTAGCTTTCTTACATGATTAGGATTCATTGAGATGTTAGGTTAGGTCCCTTAGGTTATTACATTTGAGTTAGTCCTTTATACGTATATTTATATATGTATGGTATTACCATATATCCTTCTCCTTCCTTATCTATTTATATTGTATATGTATCCTTTGGCCTTGTATTACTACTACATATCCTTTTTTCACTCTTCATTTGATTACTGGCTAGTGATATATTGTATTGCATGTTAGTCCCTGGTTACTGTTAGAATAGGATAGTTTATCCTTATTGCTCCATTAGCATTATTATGCTTAGTTTCCTGGATAGTTGCCTATATTTGATATTCCTACTTTACCTTTTATTTATACTTTCATTATCTTTGGAGCTCAGTCGACTGATGCCTACTGAGTACCACGTGTTTGGTACTCATACTACACTTTTGCAGCCTGCAGATCATAGTACGAGTTCTTGCCATTGATGTGTGCACCATGCGGAGCAGCTATGGATCAGAGATTTGGGGTGAGCTCTTGACGTTCGGAGTATTCCTACTCTCCCTCTTATTGATTAGAGTGATCTTTATTTTGTATTTCAGAGACGGCTTGTACTTATATTTATTTTGTATTTCTCTTGCACTCCTGTTGTATTAGAAGCTCTTGTACTGACTTCACCAGGTCTTAGGGTTGTAATCTTCATTAGCCCCTTTATTTGATTATTTTCCACTATTTCTTTCATTTCTCTTGTTAGTCTGTTACTAGCTGTTCCAAATTATGGGTTGGCTTACCTACTGGTGTGTTACCGTAGGTGCCATCATGACCTGGGAAATTGGGTCACGACGCAACAACTAATACACAAAGCACATACCACTAAGTAGAAGCATCCCACGAAGTCATATTAAGCCGAACAAGTGTTGAGATGAGAAATTTCTGAATTCACCTATGTAAGTCAATCTTAACCAAACTGAACCATGAACCACATCAGAGCAGGAACGGAGTACCCAACTCAACACCATTACCAATATCAAGACTATCACTAGGAGACGAACCCAACAAACCAGAAAAGCAAGCCTTAGACTTTTCAACATCAGAAAAGGGCAATATAACCAAATTGCCAACTCTAGAGCCACAACAAAACCATGAAAAGCCAACCTTCCTTCACTCCCTCTCAACAACCGATCTAACTTTGCTAACAGAGAAGGAAAACAATGAACCTCACCTTACTAATAGAGAGAAAACCAACCAACTGAGTTAGCTGCCTAAGAAACGAATAAAAATTATGAGGAGGGGGGATTCTAACTAGATAACGCTAGTCTATCCATATATCAAGTAAGAATCATTAGCAACCACAATAATAACAATGACAGTAGTAAAACTAGTATAAAGTTCCAATGGAACCAAAAATGAAAACAACAACCATTACCACTCTACAACCACAACAAGGCCAAACTGCCTAAGGAAATGGGACTTTAACCCATGTACTACCCCTAGGAAATTACAATATTGATCCTCTCAATTCACTACTAAAAGAATTTATCTACGGGGGTAGTCACCTATGCATGAATTTACACAAGTCGTACAACAACCAACATAGTAATGTCAAGGCATTTAGTCATCGATGGGTTTGAAATCCCTAACTCAACTCAAATAGAAACTAAAGGTAGAAAATAAAAGGAGCACCTTTCATGATGGAAAATCCAAAGTCACAGTCATAACATGCCAGAAGGAGTACGAATCCGAGTGTGTCCAAACCCGGTATGAGCGTCTGAATGCCCAAACAAAATACTAGATGCACTACCTCTAACCGAAGGTGCCACAACCCCATGAGACTGATCTGTCTGTGTTGACTGACTAATAATCCCATGTCGGGGATACTCTTTAGACCAATGAACGATTTCTCTACAGTCGTAACAAACCCCTGAAGCTCTAACCTAGTGAGAAACATAAGCTATCCCCAATTTGATTACCAAATGATGCCTGGAACACTCTTTACTAAAGTGGTCATCCTCATCACAATCCTAACATACCTTACGACCTCTATGCGGGCGAGGAAAATGTGCTGACCCTTTTTGAACAACCAACTCATGGCTGGGGAAATTCCTAGACTAATGACCAATCTCTCTATAGTCAAAACATGCCCCTGAGACTCTCTGATGCACTGCACCGGTTGATCCAGAACGATTGCTAAGATCTGAAGATCTATATCGAATAGACCTGAAGATCTATATCGAATACTCCATAATGTTTGATGAGAACTCTGCCCACTATGACCACTACGACTGATCTGAAAGCTACCTATAGTCTGAGATGCTGCCTGTACAGAACTAACAGGCTGCAAGTGATGTTTACCTCTACTAGGAGGGTTCCTACCTGCAGACAGAATACCACAACCACTAAACTACTGACATGGCCTCTTACCACCACCTCTATATATCTCAATACATGCCCTCTCTATGGTTCTCGCATGATCAACAACCTGAGGGAAAGAAGACCAGTTTCTATCAAATACTCCGATATCAAGCGGAGGGGCAAAGTTAACCCACTAATAAATCCACCCACCATCTCATGCTCTGAAGGATATAGTATAGGAGTATGTATGGACCACTCGAGAAACCCAATCTCATACTCTAAAATAGACAGAGAACCCTACTGAACACCAACAAAGCCAACTCTGCCCTAAGAACCACTTGATGTACTGGACACCATCTTTGGCTGTGAAGTATCCACTAAAAGACTCAGAATCCCCAACACTGGATCCTGAAGAACTGAGGTAGTAACAAATTTTACTGGAGCCTGGGCTGGCCCCAAATCCTCTAGCTGATGCTGAAGATCTTTGATAATAATCTATAACTCCCAAGCTCGATGCTGAGATGAAACTCTTGAATCACGCGCAAAAGTCCCATCCACATCTATCGATAACCTCATGCCATCCATCTAGGAAAGAATGGAGTCAAATAAAGTACTAGAGGTTCATATAAATATAGACATACGACAAGGAGTCAAGAATAGAATTTCCTAAGAATGCTCTGTAGCCTCACGATGATAGGATACAAAAGTCTCTGACCGATCTGGATGACTCTACTAGACACTAAGCTCTTGTACCCACACACCGATAAACCTAGGCTCTGATACCAATTTGTCATGATCCGATTTCACAGGTGATAATGATACCTACTATAACCTACCATTAGGTAAGCCAACTAGTAGTCCAGAACAACTATTAATGGACTGCCAAGAGAAATGAAAAAATAGTGGAAAATAATCTAAGAAGAATAATAATATATATTACAACCCCAAGACCTGGTGAAGTCAGTGCAAGACCTTTTAATACAATAGGAGAACAAAATGAAATACAGAGTCAATATATATATATATATATATATATATATATATATATATATATATATATATATGCAAAGCCATCTCTAAAATACAAAATAAAGATCAAACTAATCAATGCGAGAGAGAGAAGGAATACTCCAAACGTCAATAGATCAATTCAAATCTCCAATCCATAGCTGCTCCACACGATGCACACGTCAATGGTGAGAACTCGTACTATGATCTGCAGGCTGCAGAAGTGTGGTATGTGTACCAAACACGTGGTACTCAATAGGCATCAGCCGAATGAGCTCCAAATATAATGCAAGTATAAATAATAAGTAAAGCAGGGATATAAACTACAGGCAACTATCTAGGAAACTAAGCATAACAATGCTAATAGAGAAATAAGGATAAACTACCATATTCTAACAATATTTAGGAACTAAAGTATAATACCATATATCACTGGCCAATATACAAATGAAGAGTGAAAGAAGGATATATAGTAGTAAAACAAGGCCAAATGATACATCTACAATATGAATAAACAAAGAAAGAGAGGGATATACGATAACACCATATATATATATACACACACACACATATATAGGACTAAACTCAAGGTTAATAACCTGAGGGAGCCAACCTAACATCTCGAGGAACCCTAGCCAAGTAGGAAAGCTAATACTAGTATAATCAGGGTCTCTAATTGAAGGATGGCTTAACATGAGATAATCTAAAAATAACATATCTTACTATGAGAAAGAAAAGGAATTAGAAATGTACCAATAATATCAGGTACCAGTACATAACCATCCTACCACGAACTAATCATAATAACCAACAATAAAGTAACCGACTAGTTCGGACAAACAATAAACTAACCGAGCCCCCATAAGCCTAAAAGGTTCAAGCAAGCACTCAGCAAACAGTAATCATAACTTATACCTATTCAACCCCCATAGGGCTGATAAATTAAGCACCAAACAATTGTATTGGTGACGCAATGCATATGAATGAATGAATGCAACATAAGCCAGAAATACCATGTACAATCCAAGTGCCATAACGTAACAAATGTATACACCTTCTCCAGCTCGGTAGCTCTCAAAGGTAGGACCTACAGCGACCATCCTTCTCCAGTAGTGTGGCTCATGGATGAAGGTACCCATAGGGGACTCGGGATATCCGTATACACTGCCTAGTCCCGAACTAGGACTTCCAATAACCATCATAACCAATCTACTCCATCTAGTATTAGAGAGATATGAAAGTATAATAAGTGCCCAGATTCAAACCAAGACTAAAAGAGTGTAAGTCTGTAAATCCATTGCCCGAGATCGACTTTAAGACTAAATCGTCATAATAGGATAGAAAGGGTAGGGATCTCCCTTGACCGAAGTAAGTAGTAGTAGTAAAAGAGTGGATTAATAATGGACCGGAATCAACCTGGGTCTAAATTCCAAAATATCACATTTTGTTTCAAAAGCGTATAATTCATTAAATAAGGTGGTAAGATTCTCGTTGTAGAAGAATCCATTTTAAAGGTGAAAATTGGGAATAAATACCTTTTTAGAAAATAGTTGCAAAATCAAGGATTTGGTTGGAATCGTACCACTAAGTGAGTATAAATGCGCCTAAACGTATGCATGCTGTCGCACCCCATTTTTCTCGCGAAAAGCGGGATTCGACGTGACAACTCTATTAAGGATGGTTTAAAAGAGAAGAGTCGCCACCTAACGAATTAAGGTGCGTTAGGGCACCATTCTGAACTAATTACGATTGATTAGTTATTAGCCTACGTCAACCAGAAATTCGGGTAAGGGTTCAGGTTACCTCGAAAGGAAGGTGTTAGGCACCTTTCGAGGTCCACAAATGTGAGTTCCGGCCGAACTTGTATATTACGTGAAGAAATTCTATGTGATAAACAAAGGTCTATTATTTTACTAACCTAATGTTAACTAAGTGTTTAAATAGGGAAAATATAATAAACAAGAATCAAACATACAACTTAGTTATTATCTAATTAATAATTAACTACGTGATAAAGTAATAAAAATGCATAAATAAATAAAGGAATTAGAGAAGCGAGGAGATAGAAAGACACAAATTATAATAGAAAAAATTCATTAAGTTATACCTAAACTACCCCAAACAAGCATGCAAACATAAATAAATTCTGTCGAATCTAGCCGAAGGTTAATTTTTATTTTATTCGGATCAGTGCCCAGCTTATTAACGGATGACAATGTCGCATATCGCATTGTCAGATTCTGTTCGGGTCAACTTCCATCATGTCCGAATGTTCTACCCACCCCACCTAATTGGTTATTAATCTTGAAGGGCGTTCTAAAGAAAGCGATAAAACTATTGTTACCTAAAATGCCTACCCGCCCCAACTTAATGTCCAAGAGGCGTTGGACTTACTATTTTGGGGTTTGGTTCTAGACGAGAAGAAGCATAGGCTGCCTAATTAGACTCCGGACTCGCGTCATACAAAACACATAAGACTTGATCAAATAGCACGTAATGGTCCAAACAAACCTCTTGATTAATTAAAGTAATTAGGCGATTAGCAGGCTTAAAAGACAATTATTCATTTTATGTGATTTAGACCTATAGGCATGATTTCTAGGCAAGACGTATTAACCAAGATGCCGAAGACTAGATTAAAGTGATAGATATCAAATTAAGACTGTTGAAAATTCATTTAAATATGTAAGAAATTACTTTTAATGTGCAGGAAATTGATTTAAATATGCGGAAAATTGATTTAACTGTACAGAAAATTATTGAAGTGTGTAGAAAATTAATATTAAGTGCAGAGAATTAATGAAAATGTGTAGAAACTTTAATTTTGCAGAAAATTAAATAAAGTGTGCGAAAGTTATTTTAATTTGTAGAAAATTAACCAATGCATACTGAAAATTAATTAACATGCTGGAAAGTTTATTTTTAGATGCTGAAAATTGTTTTATATGCTGGAAATTAATTTTAAAATGCTGGAAAGCTTATTTTATGTGCTGGAAATTGTTTTAAAGTGCTGGAAATTAGATAAACATGCTGGAAATTAATTTTTTATATTCTGTAAATTAATTTTAAGATGCTGAAAAAACTTATTTTACATGCTGGAAATTGTTAAAACTTATTTTACATGCTGGAAATTGTTTTAAAGTGCTGGAAATTAAATAAACATGATAGAAGTTATTTTAATATTCTGGAAATTAATTTTAAAATGCTGGAAAAACTTATTTTTTTTATGCTGGAAATTGTTTTAAAATGCTGGAAATTAGATAAACATGCTGGAAATTAATTTTTTATATTCTGGAAATTAATCTTAAGATGCTGGAAAGACTATTTTATGTGCTGGAAATCAATAAAGTGCTGAAAAATAGTTTTAACATGCCAAAAAATTAATTAAACATGCTTAAATTAATCTAATACATCCAAAGGTTAGTTGATGATCCTAAAACATGATTTCTTAAGCGATAAAATAACTAATTAGTTATCCTAGATTGTTTGCCTAAGTGATAACATAATTTAATTAATACATGAAATCTATTAAATAATCCTATAGGCATGGTTTCTAAGTGATAAAATACTTAACACATAGAATCCCCACCCCCATAGCATCCCCCAATCTTTTATTACATTAGCAAAATTTATACAATAATTATTACAACAACCGAATGAATGAAATAGGAAAGAAAAATAAGCTAAAGATTTGAGCTAATCGGGAAGCCTCTCAAGTCCCTCCAATCCTAGGCAAACTCTTCATTGTAAACTAATATCCACCTAGTATGGTACCTGTTAAAAAGAACAAGTGTGCAACAAACAAGCCAATAGAATTGAAACACTTTTTTCGACATCTAATAAGAATCAAATAGACATGGGTGCTTGAGACGAACAATCAGAAAGGCTATAGCATGTTATCACTTAAGATAGTTTAAGGAACACACCAAAAACAAGATAGCAGAAATATAGAGGACATTAGCATACACAGTTCGAACATATAAATAAGAAAACTAACCGGTTGATAGTAGTGACTAGGGGAGAAAGACCAAACTTTCAGTGTTTTCCAGGATACCAGCAAGAGAAAGGAGTGTGACCAACCAAAAGCTTAAAAATATATTTTTTAAGTGTAGAAGTAGTAGTGCCTGAAAACCTTAAACCATGAATGGGAGAAAGGTACTGATTATATAGTAAGGGAGTTGTAATCAATCACAAGGATAAAGTGAAGAAAGAATATTCTAAAAATCAATTAAGGAAATTCATTTTCCTTAAATAAATAGCTGAATCAATTTAGAATAAAAAAAGTCCAACTTTGCCAAAAATACATAAAAAAAAAAACTGTTCAAATTTAAAGGAGGGGCAAAGCAGTAATCAAAGCATTGGACAGCCAGAACTTTCCATACCAAATTGTATACTAAAGCTATCACATGTTATAAAAGGAAGAGAAAATCAACCGAGGCAGATACTACAGGTTTATGAATTAAGACTTACCAAAATTAACTAAGTACCAGGATATTTTGATTCAAATAAGGAGAATTGGATCAATCAAGTGGGGAAAATATGCTAGAGTAAACCAACCGAATCCAAATCTTTTAACGTCAAACAAGTTTACAAAAGTATCATATACTAACTTGTCCTACGCAAGAGGTTGAGTAGACATATGCTGAAGTCAATTAATAAGAAATTAATAACCTAATGAAGCTGTCGCAAAATTTGAATTCATAGGGGCGATGTTCAGTCAATCTAAAGGACATCAAAGATCACCGAAATCGTCCAGAACCATATTTATCAAGGGAATGCCATAATTCTGACCTAATCAGTAGTAATTTAGCAGCCAATGAAAGAGAATCAAAAAATTAAAATTAGTATTGAAATCACAAAATTAGGGTTAAACTACAGTTATTAGAATTTGGGGCTTGTAACATATAATAATCTAAGGAAATTAATAAACACAAATCACGAAAAATTGAACCAAAAATCTCAAACAATCTTTGTTAATTTCAGATCTATGGAGCTGTCAAAAGAAAGAGAAGAAGGATAGAAGAGTATTGGAATTTAGATAGAAATTTAGACAAGAAATCAAGCTTGGGATCCATTATGAAACTTGAAAATTTTCGATGTCACTTGGCCGGAGCTCGAAGAAGTAGCGTGTTGGGATTCGCTGGTGGCGCGGTGGACTCCACTGGTGAAAGGCAACGATGGTGGTTTGCCGGTGGTGTTGCTGCCGATGAGAGGCCGGTGGTGGAAGGAAGAGAGAAGTAGGAGATCGGGGAGAGAGAAGTGTGAGGGTGGTGTGGCTATGTGGGTTTTGCCGGCGTGGGGTGGCTTGAGGTTGGCTTGCCGGCGTGGGGTTCTTGCCGGCAGTGGTGCGGCGATGGTGAGAGGGAGGTCGAGAGAGAGGAGGGAGATCGGAGAGAGAGATTATGGTGAGAGAGAGGGAGGCGGCGGATGAGGGGAAAGTGAGTTAGGGTTTGGGGTGTTAGGGTATTAGAAAGGAAAGAAAAAGGAAGTTAATCTCAGCCATTGGATGAATTTTGATCAACAACTGGGATCAAAAATTACAAAAAGGGTCAAAATTTGGGTTATTTAAATTGGGTTCGATTGGAGTTGATTAGAGATTTAAAACTAAGCCAAATTAGACTCAATTTAGGCTAAGATTGACACAAATTAGGTGGAATCAGGTTAGAAATTAAATAAATTGAAAGAGTTGAATTGAAATAGGTTGCTATTGTGTAAAATATAGTAATAAATCTGTAAATATAAAAAAAAAATATATAATGAAATTAATCGAATGTCATAAAATAATTATTCTCCAATTGATTATAGATTTTATAATAAAAATTAGTGACACATAATATATTATTTGAAATCGACGATAATAATAATTTGAAATAAATTATGTACTGGTAAATTATGAATACGAATTTTAATAATAACACTATAATAATAATAATAACAATAATAATAATATAATTAATAAATGTTAATAATAATAGACCATGTGTTAGTAAATTACGAGTATGCATATTTGCGAAAATACGTTTAATAAATATTTATAAAATTATGTAAAATATTATATTTAAATTAGTAAATTGTATATTATATAAGAAGAATAAAAAATTAAATGCTAGAAATAAATTGCATACTTTTAAAATCATGAATACGAAATGTCAGAACTTATTTGATACCAAAAATAATAATTTAAAATTTAAAATTAATATTTGATGAAATAGCAGC
This sequence comes from Capsicum rhomboideum, assembly GCA_031232105.1. Classification (NCBI taxonomy): domain Eukaryota; kingdom Viridiplantae; phylum Streptophyta; class Magnoliopsida; order Solanales; family Solanaceae; genus Capsicum; species Capsicum rhomboideum. The sequence continues at coordinate 160,964,161 of CP124714.1, forward strand.
CCGGGAGAAATATCGAGAGGTCAAAATTGGGTGTCAACAGCTGTCCCTTCGTTGCTTGGGAATGATAAAAGAATTGTCGAGCAACGAATGTTGACATAGTAGCCAATTTTATCCGACCGAAAGGATGGTTTGCTGGAATCTAAAAGCGAGAGAGATTTGTTAAAATGGTGTGGCCGAGACTTTGGTTTCAAGTCGCCTACATATATCTGGTTCTATGAGAATCAGGCCATGTGTAGTTCTAGATTTAGGAACGAACAATATTCCTAAAGAATATCGATGATACGGTACACGGGCAACAACAAAGGTAGTATGAGCTGATGAGGTTGGAGTGGATAGAATTCAAAATAGTAGTTTAATGAGAATTGTGAGAATGAAAGGTGAATATGTTTCCAGCTGTATTGGAGTGACTGAAAGAAAATGGAGTTGTATCTCGGAAATGGGAGTGAGAGTTACTCCCATTTTAACTTGTTCTTCTTTAGTTACCTGTGCACTTTCTAACATAACATGATAAAAATGATTAGAGCATGTGAATAAATGATATGTAATTGTTGCAAGTATTTAAACATGATGCAATTTTCCCTTTAGACTATGAGCATTTGCTTTAAGACGGCAAAGATGATGTCTCAAGCTATGATGTCTTAGGGCCATGATAGCGAAAAGTAAATCCTAAGGCCATGAAATGACGTCTGCAGGCCATGAAAATGGCGTCTTTAGACTATGACGCCTTTGGAGCATGATAAACAGAAAGTAAATCCTTAGGCCATGAAATGATGTCCGCATGCCATGAAAATGACGCCTTTAGACCATGACGTCTTCGGAGCATGATAAGCAAAAGTAAATCCTTAGGCCATGAAATGATGTCTGCAGGCTATGAAGATAATGCCTTTGGACTATGACTCTTTAGGGTAGTTATATAATGATTAAAGAAAGCGTATCTGTATTGAGTAACATAATGTGTCGTCACATGATTTTAGTAGCTTGGTCTGTAGTAGTTTGGCATGTTTCAGCAACTTGATGTAATTTGTATGCTTGATTGCGGATTTTGCAGGTGCAATGTAATACGGACTCTTGCAGGAGCCATGTAACATAGATTTCTGTAGATGCCTTGCAATGTGGACTCTTGCAGGAGCCATGCAATATTGATTTCTATAGATGCACTGCAGTGTGGACTCTTGCAGGAGCCATGCAATATTGACCCTTGCAGGAGCCGTGCAATGTAGGTTTCTACGGATGCCCTGCGGTGTGGACTCTTGCGGAGCAATGCAATATTGACCCTTGCAGGAGCCATGCAATGTTGATTTCTGCGGATGCACTGCGATGTGGAATCTTGCGGGAGCCATGCAATATTGACCCTTGTAGGAGCCGTGCAATGTAGATTTCTGCGGACGCACTGCGGTGTGGACTCTTACGGGAGCCATGCAATATTAACCCTTGCAGGAGCCATGATGAGATTTTAGGGTAGCTTAGCTGTTTTCCCACGTTGGATGTATAGTGGGCTTTCTTTGATGATGATCGTTCAGGTGTTGCAAGGTAACTGTTGTATTTGTACCTGTTGTTTCTGCACTCAAAGAAAAATGTAATTTTGTAAAAAGAGGAGGTTGATTTGTGCCTCTGCTATGACTGGTGTGCTTCCTCCTTGCTTGATATTGTGGACCGATAATAGGCTTCTTCTAGGTTTTCACTTGGGTAGAAATAAAACAGGTTTAAAATTATGTTTTTGAAAATGTTTGCTCTTGAAAAATGAGAAATGAGAAACGTTATTGTAAAGGGAATTAAAATATTATAGAATCATTGATTGTGACACGTTTCGAGACGACGCAACTTCTTATAAGCGAATATCTTTTTGTCCAGAAATTTTTGATCTTCAAAAATTTCTGCCCAGTATAAATTTGATTGCTTCGATAGGCGAGGGTTGCTTGCTGTGAATTTTTGAGATTTCCTTAAAAATTCTGCTCCAGTATCATAGTTGCACAAATGCTATCTCATGGAATTTTTGAGATCCTCTCAAAAATTCTGCCCCAGTTATATGCTTATAAAGGGGAAATAAGAGAATTTTATTATGATAGGACCGGACTCCAAAGGAGCGCCTATGCATACCTCTTAAAAGGGAATCAGGTCAAACATAGTTCCAATTACAAGGTAATAAGGCATGAAATAAAGCTTAAACATAATATCTCTTAACAACATCTGAATTGATAGGCTTGGACCAAACTTTTCCATCCATCTCTGCAAGTATGAGTGCTCCTCCTGTCAGAACCCGATGAACCACATAAGGACCTTGCCAATTTGGTGAGAATTTACCTTTTGCTTCATCTTAGTACGAAAAAATCTTTTTCAAAACTAATTGCCTGGGCGAGAAATACCTCGGTTTAACCTTCTTATTGAAAGTTTTGGCCATTCTATTTTGATAGAGTTGACCATGACAGACTGGGTTTATCCTCTTTCCGTCTATGATTACCAGTTGCTCGAATCTACCTTGTACCCATACAGCGTCACTCAATTGTGCTTCCTAAATGATTCTGGGAGAGGGTATTTCTACCTCAGTAGGTATCACTGCTTCACTACTATAAACCAGAAGATAAGGTGTGGCTCCCGTAGAGGTTCTGATTGTAGTACGATATCCTAACAGGGCAAAAGGTAACTTTTCATGCCAATGCCTGTAATTATCAATCATCTTTCGAAGTATCCTCCTGATGTTCTTATTGGCAGCTTCCACCGCTCCATTCATTTGTGGTCTATATGCTATGGAGTTTCGATGTTTGATCTTGAACATCGCACATGTTGTCCTCATCAAATCACTATTGAGGTTGGCACCATTATCTGTAATGATAGTCTCAGGTACTCCAAATCGGCAAATAATGTGATTTCGAACAAAATCATCTACAACCTTCTTTGTGTCTGACTTATGAGAAGTGGATTCAACCCACTTAGTGAAGTAGTCAATTGCAACAAGAATAAACCTGTGTCCGTTGGACGCGGCTGGTTCATAACGAATGCAATAGTTCTCTATAGTCAACCAAAAGTAACCTGATCTCAATATCTTCTTTGCCAACATAAATTCATTCATGTGTGGACCGCATGTTCTAGCATGTATCTCTTCAATCAACTTGGATGCTTCCCTAACTTTGATGCACCTTAGCAAACCCAAATCTAGAGTCCTCCTATATAGGATTTCTCCATTTAAAAAGAATTGGTTGGCTAACCTCTGAATGGTGCGCTTCTTAATACTCGTTGCATTCTCCAGATAATCTTCATTCTTCAGATATCACTGTATATCACTATACCATGGTGTTTCATCCACTTCTTCCTATACATAAAAGCAATATGCAGGCTGCTTTTGCATGTGAACGGGGATGGGGTCGATATAATTCTTGTCTGGATGCTGGATCATGAAAGACAAAGTGGCCAAAGCGTCTGCGAACTCATTCTAGATTCTTGGAACATGCTTGAACTCTATCTTGCGAAATCTCTTACGCAACTCTTGTAAACAATCTAAGTACAATAGGAGTTTTGTATTTTTTGCGACCCACTCACCTCGTACTTGATGAATCAATAAATCTAAATCTCCAATCACTAATATTTCCTGGATATTCAAATCAATTGCCAAACAAAGCCCTAAAATGCAAGCTTCGTATTCAGCCATGCTGTTGGTGCAGGGGAATCTGAGCTTGGCCGACACAGGATAATGTTGAACACTCTCTGAGACAAAAACGACGCCAATACCTACTCCTTTGAAATTTACCGCTCCATCAAAGAATAGTCTCCAACCATCATATTCTTCAGCGATATCCTCCACTATGAATGCTACTTCTTCATCAGGAAAGTAAGTTTTTAAGGGCTCATACTCTGCATCCACGGGATTCTCATCCAAATGATCTACCAAGGCTTGTGCTTACACAACTTTCTGCGTGACATAGACTATGTCAAACTCGCTCAATAGTATTTGACATTTAGCTAGCTTCCCTGTAGGCATTGGTTTCTGAAATATATACTTTAGAGGATCCATTCTGGAGATCAAATAGGTTGTGTATGCCGAGAGATAGTGTCTCAATTTCTGAGCTATCCAGGTCAAAGCACAGCACGTGCGTTCCAGTAAGGAATACCGAGCCTATTACGATGTAAATTTCTTGCTCATGTAATAAATTGCCTGCTCCTTTCTGCCTGTTTCATCGTGTTGCCCTAGAATGCAACCAAAAGCGTTATCCATCACAGATAAATATAGCAATAACGGCCTACCAGGTTTGGGGGGAACCAGAATGGGAGGATTTGATAAATAATCCTTGATTTTATCGAATGCCTGCTGACACTCTGTCGTCCATTCTATAGCCGCATCCTTCTTTAGTAGCTTGAAGATCGGCTCACAAATGATAGTAGACTAAGCTATAAAGCGACTGATTTAGTTGAGGCGGCCCAAAAAACTCATTACCTCTTTCTTGCTTTTTGGAGGCGGAAGATCCTGAATAGCTTTGATCTTGATTGGATCCAATTCTATACCTCGTCGACTAACAATGAAGCCTAATAATTTTTTGGCAGGGACCCCGAAGACACATTTCGCAGGATTCAACTTCAAATTGTACTTCGTTAGTCTGTTAAAGAACTTTTCCAGGTCATCCAGATGATTTGATCCCTTTTTGGATTTAATGATGATGTCATCCATGTAAACTTCAATTTCCTTGTGGATCATGTCATGGAACAAAGCGGTCATGGCCCTTATGTATTAGATCCAACATTTTTCAACCTGAAGGGCATAAACTTGTAACAATAGGTTCCCCAAGAGGTAATAAAAGTAGTTTTCTCAGCGTCATCATCATGCATCTTTATCTGATGATAACCGGTGAAGCAATCCATAAATGACTGTGTTTCATGCTTGGCACAATTATCGATTAACAAATGTATGTTCGGGAGCGAAAAATCATCCTTTGGTATAGATTTGTTGAGATCCCTATAATCCACACAAACTCTGACCTTTCCATCTTTCTTAGGAACAGGAACGACATTGGCCAACCAGGTCGGATACTCAGTTACTTGGAGGATACCGACCTCAATTTTCTTCGAAATCTCCTCTTTAATTTTTAAACTCAGATCGAGTTTGTATTTTCTCAGCTTCTGCTTAATAGGGGGATAAGATGGATCAGTGGGCAACCTGTGGGCTACAATTGATGTGCTTAGTCCTATCATATCAGCATATGACCAAGCAAAAAATTTGGGTGTTTTCTCAGAAACTAGACATATTCCTCTTTCTCATCTTTCAGCATATAAATACTAACACGAGTTTCTTTAATTGTCTCAGAATTCCCTATGTTCACTATTTCTGACTCTACAAAGTTTGCCTTGGGTTTATCTTCAAAATCTTCAACCTTACTAACAAATTCCTCGGGCACTTTACTTTCTTCTACCTCTTCTAATTCACTTATATTATGTTGCGTAGTCTCATTATGTGTCAGAACCTCAGACTCAACATTTTTAAAAGTGATTTTGCTGAAAGAAACAGAAATAAATAATTCAAATAACTTTAAATGTCTTCAAACATAACAAAATAACTAAAAGATGTAAATTAGCTCGAAATAGAGTCTATTTATTTCAAACGATAATATAAAATCAAAATCTTTAAATCTAACCAAGTGCTCGGTGAGGCCTAGAAGGAGTGGCAGTCCAATTGCTGAGTGTAGCCTTTCGTTCAATGTTCTGACTAGGGGCTCCTCTCTCCTCACTGATGATAACAATACAACCTTCTTCTTCAGATTCAGTCAAAAACAAATTCTTCAGACTTTCCAGTATTTCATCTTCACCATCATCAAGAAACCCGGTAGAGTGAAAAATTTGATACAACCTGACCCTCGTCCATGTAGCCTAACCCCGAAGTGTCATTCTTCACAAAAGGGTGTACGGGTTCAACTATTCCTTGTAATCTGGCCCCAAGACCCTTACCTGGTTCATATCCAGATTTGAGCATTTTCTCACCTTTAACCTTCCAACTCAGCTCTTCTTCAACGTTTCCAACTAACTCTAAAGTGTGGAATATTTATCCATCAAGAACTTTCTTTCCCTCGACAGCATATATGGGATATCCTCTTTCACCATGTATTACCACCTCTTGGTGATCGTACTCGAATTTGAGACATTGGTGTAGTGTGGAGGGGACTGCACCAGCCATGCGAATCCATGGCCTACCAAGAAAGAGGTTGTAGGAAGCGGGGATGTCCATCACTTGAAATGTTACGGGAAAAGTGATAGGACCCATTACCATGTCCAATGTAATCTCCCCAATAGTATCTTGTTGGGATCCATCAAATGCTTTCACGTTCATCTTCCAATTTTGCACTTTAGCCAAATCAACCTCCAACTTTGTCAGTGTATCTAAAGGACATATGTTCAATCCTGAACCTGGATCAATTAGCACTAGAGATACAACCCTTTCTCTATGTTGTACTGTAATATGAAAGGCTTTATTGCCCAACCTTCCTTCAGGTGGAAGCTCATCCTCGTGAAAGGATATCTTGTATGCCTCGAATACCTGCCCAACCATATGGGCCATCTCTCCCCATGTTATAGTAGATGGTACATAGGCTTCTCTTAACACCTTCATCAGAGCATTTTTATAGTGTTCAGAAGTCTGTAACAGTGTCAGGATGGATATTTGAGTTAGGGTCTTGTTTAGCTGATCTATCACAGAGTATTCTTTAGCCTGAATCTTCTTCCAAGCACCACTCTCCTCCATTTCTATCACGGGTTGCTTTCTTTTACTATAACTTCCCTGTGTCAGATTTTTTGGGGTATATATTCTTCCAGATCTGGTGACACCTTGGGTAACGTCTGCTTCAGCCACTCTTGCTTTACCTGAAGTGTTCTGCTTATAATTCCAAGGAATTTCAATGGAGTTATAAGCAGTTGGGGGAGCTCTGAAGACTGTGAAAGGAGTCTTAAGCACTGCTACCTCAACCTCAAATGGTGCCTGCTTTGGTGTACTGATGGGTGTACCGTTTACCTTCTCGATGAACCAGATAGAATTTTCCAGGTCTACCAATTCATCAACATCGAGCATATTTACTTGATGATCCGGTAACTTATTGTTGGTGACGTTCGGGGTCGGATCTTTCAACTGAATGGCCTTAGTGTCGATCAACATCTGAAATTTGTCTTTCAGAGTATAACATGTTTCTATGGTACGACCCCTCATCACAGAATGATACAAGAAAACCTTGGTAGGATCAAAATGCTTGGCTTGAGTGTTCCCACGTCCAGCAGCAATGGGCGTGACATAGCCTGCTTTCTTGAGTCTTTCGTACAGTTGGGCTATAGGTTTGGCTAAGGGAGTGTATTGTTTTTTCTGGAAATTGGCTCTGGGTCTTTGATTTCGTTGGGGAGAAGGCTACGGCATTTGGACATGAGTGGGTTGGACGTTATATACGAGATAAATAGGGCTTTGGAATTATGGATATAGTGGATATGGGGTAGGTGCTTGGTATAGAGGGGAATGATATGACATTGGGGTCTGTATTTGGTATGGAGATATCGAGTATGGAAATGGAAATTATGGGCAGGGAGGTGGATTTGTAATAGAAGTTTGGTAATTGGGTACACTCTTTGAAGGATGGGATAACATCACTGTACCTACCTCTTTTTTCTTCTTGTTCTTAGCAATCCCTCCATGCTGTAAAGCCTTGTTGGAAGCCTGTAAAGCTTCCATATTGATAATGCTTCCATTCTTGAGACCTTCCTCAAGCATTTCACCTACCCTAATGATTTTAGCAAAACTTTTATCTACGACGGTTATCATTTTCTCAAGATATTGTGGCTCCTGCGCGCGAATAAAGTATTCTTTCATTTGAGATTCTTCAATCGGAGGTCGAGCTTTTGCAGCCTCAGACCTTCATCTTATAGCATAGTCTCTGAATGACTCATTGGGATTTTTCTTCAAAGTCTGCATAAATAAAAAGTTAGGAGCGTTGTCAATGTTGAACCCGAATCGTTCTATAAAATCTGATGGCATATTGATCCAGCCCTTCCACTTCCTTGCATCCTGCTCAATATACCATGTTAAGGCTTCTCCAATGAGACTTCTCATGAACATTTTCATTCTTATCTTCTCATCTCTCCCGAATCCGGCCATCTTATCATAATACATGCTTAAATGCACCTTAGTATCTCCAGTCCCGTTATACAGTTCAAACTTTGAAGGTTTGTACCCCTCCGGTAACTCTACATCAGGGTGTACACATAAATCCTCATAACTAAGCCCCCTTGACCCTTTGCTTCCCTCAAGTTGCTTCAGCCTCTCAACCACAAATTGCATCATAGGGTCCTTTTTTGAAGGATCAGGTGCATACTGAGGTAGGTGAATGGGGTTGTTTCGACATAGATGGGGTTCAAAGAGTTGCTACCAGATGCTACGTTAGCAAAAGACGTATGTAGGTAAGTGGGATATTTAGCATTTTGGACATGCTGAGTGGGATATATGGGATTTTGAGTATTATGGGTATTTTGAGTGAGAGGAAGGTTTTGGATATTTTGAGGGAATGAATTGTTTTGGATGTTTTGAAGAGGAGGGAGATTTTGGATGTTGGAGGAGGATTTTGGATGTTTTGAGGCGGAGGAAGGTTTTGGGCGTTTTGAGGAGGAAGAAGGTTTTGGACGTTTTGAGCTGAGGGCAATTGATGGCTTGGGGTAGAGGCTTGAGATTTTGCACCAATATGACCATCGACGTGTGGTTCGATAGGGGTATTAAGGGTAATAGAAAGATTGGCCAAGTTGCATACTTGCGCTAATTCTCCTTGCAGTTCGAGGATCTGTTGTCCCATTCTTAGAATAATCTCATTTTGTCCCATGATACTTTCTCCTTCTATGCTTTTGTCTGTAGCGCTGTTGTTATCTCTCATTTTTTCTTTATCTTTCAAACTCGTAAGAGAAGGAGGAGCCCCTTTTGATAGTGTGTGATAGGCCAGAGTGCACAAATCAACCTTTGGGTGAGGGGAAAACAACAAAATCAAAAATTAGTGCGTTAGGCATAAAGAGAATAATAAAAACGACACATAATAGACACATTGTTCGGCGTTTCCTATTTTGGGTGCCTCTTTTGAGCCAGAAGTGGGCCTATCGTTGTTTGAGAGATAAATATGTCATACAATAATGTCATTTGCTCATAAACCCCAACAAAATTGAAATTTCATTAAACTATATTGTCTCAGCTACTGAAAATACAAAGGAATATTAAAGAAATAAACTAAATTCTGAAAACATCTTATTCTTTGTCTTTTTTTTTTGTAGGCCTCTAAAGCTTTGTCAAAGCGATGGTGGCCGGTCAGGAGATATGATAGTGCCAGCGTTCCTCCCAGGTTTCCTATGCTAAGACATTGTTTGCCTTGTCGATCAAACTCCTCACAAAGTTCTTGCACTTTTTGTTCTACACTGAGAGCGCATTGCCTCCAAAATTCTAGCTCTTTGCCCATTTCTGCTATCTCCTTTGCATTATCATCATGTAATTGGCGATGTTGTGTCTCAGATTCCAAATCCCTTTTCTTAAAATTGCGGTATAGGACTTGCGCCTTAGCTGCTTTGTCATTGACCTGTTTGCCTCTTTTAACGCTAGAGGTCACATTATTTCTCAAGTCAGTGTGTAACCATTCAATATAGCCTACTACATAACCTGTTTGATATATGTTCGATTCAATACTCTTCTTATTCAGAAAAGTCTTCATGCCCCAAGTTTTGGCAATATCAGTAGCATGCGGAATTCTGTTATTTTGATAATCCGCCCGATGTTCATCCATGTTGGTCACCTTTGGTATTATTTGTTTCCTGCCTGCTTGCCTCATTACTCTTGCAGGAGCATATCGTTAAAGGCCATGAAGTCCCATCAAAATCAAGTAGACTTGATGTTAATTGTATATCACAAAGTTTGTACTTGGAAACCAGTCAAACATCCATTGAATAGAATCTTCAATCAAAGCGCTCAGCATCTGTCCCAACTTTTCTACCTCATTTGGTCGTTTGATTCTCGTGACCCCCATGGTAACTCGAAATTGATATGCAGCAATATTGTCAGTCCCTGTTGGTAAGCATTCTTTTCAACCTATGCACTTTTTGAAGGTGTTCGATCAACCATAACTGCAACAATAAATTACATCCTTCAAATCGTCTGGCCCCATTCTTGCAACAACCCAGGGCCCGATAGATATCAGCTAGGATCATAGGTACAATCGTGCACGGGCCTTTGTTAATCCCATTACACAAAGCATCGACCACCGTGATTAAGCGGGTGTGTACGACTTTGTCCGCCCCAATTGGGAAGACCACCATTCCTAAGAGGTAGACGATAAATGCAAAAACCCTCTTACTTTCCCATGACTTAGGATCAGGACTCTCTGCTTCATATGCTTGGTGGCTATGACAGTGTCCAAATTTATCAAACAGATGACTTCCCGAAATCTTGGATTTCATCACATATGACAGCATCATACAGCCTTGAAGCCCTACCTTGTCTCGAACCTCTTCTAAGGTGACACTTTTTGGAATAATGACCTCAGCTTTAGGCCAACTCTTTTTCGGCAACAAATTCATATCTTCGACATATCCTCCGATTTCCTCAAGAAGTGGGGTCATCTCAACATCGCCGAACCTGAACACAAACCTTTTTTCATCCCAAAATGCAGTAGCAGTCTCAATAAGTTCCCTGCATGGGGTGACATCCATAAGAGATGGCAAGCTCCCCAATACCTTTCTCACTGCAGCTTGCCCTTCTAAACCCAAGTCTAGCCACCATGACTCCATCTGCTTTGGCATGCACCAAACCATACTGAACCTTGGATATGATGTAGGTGGTGCCATTGAACCTGGAGAACAAAAAGGTTAGCCTACCCTACACCCAAAGAGCAAATGACAACATTTAGACATATTTATCTCTCAAAAATGCACATAAATTATGAGGGCGTCCTTTTCGGGATTGTGAAATCCCTTAGAACTTAGGGCATAGTTTTTTTAGAAAAGTATCTAGGATTTAAGATGCCTATTTCTTAGTAAAGGAATAGGCGGACAGGATCTAGGAATAAGAGTGATTTTTGACACGGCTCCCTCAAGCGGACAACTTGAGAGTGGGAAGGCTCATGACTGTCGACGCACTGCTGATCGGTCGATTCACGAGACATTCCCCATAAGGTGTTTTTTAGAATACGAATGTCCGTGCAACCACGCAACCGTTCTTAAAAAAAATAAAGAGGTTCCAAGTGGAGGGAGATATGAGCGGAATGCCAGTTATATAAAGCAGTAACACGTAACAAATAATAGCATGCTTGGGTGATATAAAAAATAAACAGATAGGAAAAGAAAGATAAATGCATAATTTAGAGCTAAGAAATTGCATATAAACAAATAAAAGGGGCAAGGAAAGGAATTGGCATGGAAGAAACTAATTAAGATAATAAAATAATGGAAAAAAGGAACGGGATATAGCATGATCAAATATTAAAAAAAAAATTAACGAATAAAAAACAAGGAGTTAATAATAAAGGAATAGACCCAAATAACTTTTAAAAATCCCACACAATATACAAAATCGTAATGGTTAGAACCTAATTATCCCCAGCAGAGTCGCCATGCTGTCGCGGCCCATTTTCTCGCGAAAATGAGATTCGACGTGACAACTCTATTTAGGATGATTTAAAAGAGAAGAGTCGCCACCTAACGAATTAAGGTGCGTTAGGGCACCATTCTGAACTAATTACGATTGATTAGTTATTAGCCTACGTCAACCAGAAATTCGGGTAAGGGTTCAGGTTACCTCGAAAGGAAGGTGTTAGGCACCTTTCGAGGTCCACAAATGTGGGTCCCGACCGAACTTGTATATTACGTGGAGAAATTCTATGTGATAAACAAAGGTCTATTATTTTATTAACCTAATGTTAACTAAGTGTTTAAATAGGGAAAATATAATAAACAAGAATCAAACATACAACTTAGTTATTATCTAATTAATAATTAACTACGTGATAAAGTAGTAAAAATGCATAAATAAATAAAGGAATTAGAGAAACGAGGAGATAGAAAGACACAAATTATAATAGAAAAAATTCATTAAGTTATACCTAAACTACCCCAAACAAGCATGCAAACATAAATAAATTCTATCGAATCTAGCCGAAGGTTAATTTTTATTTTATTCGGATCAGCGCCCAGCTTATTAACGGATGACAATGTCGCATATCGCATTGTCAGATTCTGCTCGGGTCAACTTCCATCATGTCCGAATGTCCTACCCACCCACCTAATTGGTTATTAATCTTGAAGGGCGTTCTAAAGAAAGCGATATAACTAGTGTTACCTAAAATGTCTACCCGTCCCAACTTAATGTCCAAGAGGCGTTGGACTTACTATTTTGGGGTTTGGTTCTAGACAAGAAGAATCTTAGGCTAACTAATTAGACTCGGGACTCACGTCATACAAAACACATAAGACTTGATCAAATAGCACATAATGGTCCAAACAAACCTCTTGATTAATTAAAGTAATTAGGCGATTAGCAGGCTTAAAAGACAATTATTCATTTTATGTGATTTAGACCTATAAGCATGATTTCTAGGCAAGACGTATTAACCAAGATGCCGAAGACTAGATTAAAGTGATAGATATCAAATTAAGACTGTTGAAAATTCATTTAAATATGTAAGAAATTACTTTTAATGTGCAGGAAATTGATTTAAATATGCAGAAAATTAATTTAATTGTACAAAAAATTATTTAAGTGTGCAAAAAATTAATATTAAGTGCAGAGAATAAATGAAAATGTGCAGAAACTTTAATTTTGCAGAAAATTAAATAAAGTGTGCGAAAGTTATTTTAATTTGTAGAAAATTAACCAATGCATATTGAAAATTAATTAACATGCTGGAAAGTTTATTTTTAGATGCTGAAAATTGTTTTATATGCCGGAAATTAATTTTAAGATGCTGGAAAGCTTATTTTATGTGCTGGAAATTGTTTTAAAGTGCTGAAAATTAGATAAACACGCTGGAAATTAATTTTTTATATTCTGGAAATTAATTTTAAGATGCTGGAAAAACTTATTTTACATGCTGGAAATTGTTTTAAAGTGCTGAAAATTAAATAAACATGCTAGAAGTTATTTTAATTTTAAAATGCTGGACAAACTTATTTTTTTTATGCTGGAAATTAGATAAACATGCTGGAAATTAATCTTTTATATGCTGGAAATTAATCTTAAGATGCTGGAAAGACTATTTTATGTGCTGGAAATCAATAAAGTGCTGAAAATTAGTTTTAACATGCCAAGAAATTAATCAAACATGCTTAAATTAACACTCTTAAAATTAATCTAATACATCCAAAGGTTAGTTGATGATCCTAAAACATGATTTCTTAAGCGATAAAATAACTAATTAGTTATCCTAGATTGTTTGCCTAAGTGATAACATAATTTAATTAATACATGAAATCTATTAAATAATCCTATAGGCATGGTTTCTAAGTGATAAAATACTTAACACATAGAATCCCCACCCCCATAGCATCCCCCAATCTTTTATTACATTAGCAAAGTTTATACAATAATTATTACAACAACCGAATGAATGAAATAGGAAAGAAAAATAAGCTAAAGATTTGAGCTAATCGGGAAGCCTCTCAAGTCTCTCCAATCCTAGGCAAACTCTTCATTGTAAACTAATATCCACCTAGTATGGTACCTGTTAAAAAGAACAAGTGTGCAACAAACAAGCCAATAGAATTGAAACACTTTTTTCGACATCTAATAAGAATCAAATAGACATGGATGCTTGAGACGAACAATCAGAAAGGCTATAGCATGTTATCACTTAAGTTAGTTTAAGGAACACACCAAAAACAAGATAGCAGAAATATAGAAGACATTAGCATACACATTCCGAACATATAAATAAGAAAACTAACCGGTTGATAGTAGTGACTAGGGGAGAAAGACCAAACTTTCAGTGTTTTCCAGGATACCAGCAAGAGAAAGGCGTGTGACCAACCAAAAGCTTAAAAAAATATTTTTTAAGTGTAGAAGTAGTAGTGCCTGAAAACCTTAAGCCATGAATGGGAGAAAGGTACTGATTATATAGTAAGGGAGTTGTAATCAATCACAAGGATAAAAGAAAGAAAGAATATTCTGAAAATCAATTAAGGAAATTCATTTTCCTTAAATAAATAGCTGAATCAATTTAGAATAAAACAAGTCCAACTTTACAAAAAATACATAAAAAAGAATGTTCAAATTTAAAGGAGGGGCAAAGCAGTAATCAAAGCATTGGACAGCCAGAACTTTCCATACCAAATCGTATACTAAAGCTATCACATGTTATAAAAGGAAGAGAAAATCAACCGAGGCAGATACTACGGGTTTATGAATTAAGACTTACCAAAATTAACTAAGTACCAGGATATTTTGATTCAAATAAGGAGAATTGGATCAATCAAGTGGGGAAAATATGCTAGAGTAAACCAACCGAATCCAAAGTTTTTAACGTCAAACAAGTTTACCAAAGTATCATATACTAACTTGTCCTACGCAAGAGGTTCGATTAAGAGGGAGTAGACATATGCTGAAGTCAGTTAATAAGAAATTATTAACCTAATGAAGCTGTCGCAAAATTTGAATTCGGAGGGGCGATGATCAGTCAATCTAAAGGACATCAAAGATCACCGAAATCGTCCAGAACCATATTTATCAAGAGAATGCCATAATTCTGACCTAATTAGTAGTAATTTAGCAACCAATGAAAGAGAAACAAAAAATTAAAATTAGTATCCAAATCACGAAATTAGGGTTAAACTACAGTTATTAGAATTTGGGGCTTGTAACATATAATAATCTAAGGAAATTAATAAACACAAATCACGAAAAATTGAACCAAAAATCTCAAACAATCTTTGTTAATTTCAGATCTATGGAGCTGTCAAAAGAAGAAGAAGGATAGAAGAGTATTGGAATTTAGATAGAAATTTAGACAAGAAATCAAGCTTGGGATCCATCATGAAACTTGAAATTTTTTGATATCACTTGGCCGGAGCTCGAAGCAGTAGTAAGGTGGGATTCGCCGGTGGCGCGGTGGACTCCACTGGTGAAAGGCAGCCATGGTGGTTTGCCGGTGGTGTTGCTGCCGATGGAAGGTCGGTGGTGGAAGGAAGAGAGAAGTGGGAGATCGGGGAGAGAGAAGTGTGAGGGTGGTGCGGCTGTGGGGGTTTTGCCAGCGTGGGGTGTCTTGAGGTTGACTTGCCAGCGTGGGGTTCTTGCCGGCAGTGGTGCGGCGATGGTGAGAGGGAGGTCGAGAGAGAGGAGGGAGATCGGAGAGAGAGATTATGGTGAGAGAGAGGGAGGCGGTGGATGAGGGGAAAGTGTGTTAGGGTTTGGGGTGTTAGGGTATTAGAAAGGAAAGAAAAAGGAAGTTAATCTCAGCTGTTGGATCAATTTTGATCAACGGCTGGGATCAAAAATTACAAAAGGGCCAAAATTTGGGTTATTTAAATTGGGTTCGATTGGGGATTTAAAACTGAGCCAAATTAGACTCAATTTAGGCTAGGTTTGACACAAATTAGGTGGAATCAGGCTAGAAATTAAATAAATTGAAAGAGTTGAATTGAAATAGGCTGCTATTGTGTAAAATATAGTAATAAATCTGTAAATATAAAAAGAATATCTAATGAAATTAATCGAATTTCATAAAATAATTATTCTCCAATTGATTATAGATTTTATAATAAAAATTAGTGACACATAATATATTATTTGAAATCGACGATAATAATAATTTGAAATAAATTATGTACTGGTAAATTATGAATACGAATTTTAATAATAACACTATAATAATAATAATAATATAATTAATAAATGTTAATAATAATAGACCATGTGTTAGTAAATTACGAGTATGCATATTTGCGGAAATACGTTTAATAAATATTTATAAAATTATGTAAAATATTATATTTAAATTAGTAAATTGTATATTATATAAGAAGAATAAAAAATTAAATGCTAGAAATAAATTGCATACTTTTAAAATCATGAATACGAAATGTCAGAACTTATTTGATACCAAAAATAATAATTTAAAATTTAAAATTAATATTTGATGAAATAGCAGTCTGGGAGAAATATCGGGAGGTCAAAATTGGGTGTCAACACATACCATCACTAATATCAAAACAATACAACCATAAGCGTCTAAGCATCTATAAACTAGAATCATGTCCTTTTATGGATAGAATACTCACTTGAAGTTCAACTCGTATCATAACTATGTCCTCGGGCCCAATAATACATAACTAACAAAACAAAGCCTCATAACTCGAGAAACAACGAAAATCAAGGGCATAAAATCACTATAAGGATCTAGTCAGGGAAATACAACCCAATTCACTAAGTCATATGGTAAGTATCCGTAATGTCAATCTATGACTAAACGAGTCTATAATCAAGGATAATAGGATTCTAAGGCCATAACGAGTATCCTATGCTATGGTTCAGGTCACATTTTTATCCCAAATTTCTTAAATAGGTTAAGTCATGATATACTAGTCATAAACATATCCTATAATCCCTACCTAGCATGCAATCTATACAATACACAATCTTGTACAGAAAAGTAGACCAAAGCCTACTTCGGTGCCGAACCGCAATCTTGAATCACCCATAAATCGCTCATACTTGATCCACAATCGCAAAATGATGTCACACTATCAAAATAATAAACTAGACATTATTATGGGTAAAACAAAAGCCATATTGCAATATAAAACTCTGGGCCCAAAATTGGGTAAAAAATGGGCTCATGGGTCCGTTAATAGAATCTCAAAATTAAATCTTTGACGAGGTCCCTCGAAGGACAAGGAATGTGTGCTCAAAATTTGAGCACAAATGAAGCACAAATCGGTGTCCAAATCAGCCTCTAAATTTGAGGAATACAAGAGAGAAAAAGAAGAATTAAATGGACGAATTAGGCCAAAAACTTACAAAGAAATTAGTGGAAAATGGTCAATTCATCATCCTGTACACATACCTAGACCTAACTCCAATAAATGATTTACTACAAGTTTCTAAGCTCAAAGGACCATTAATGGTGAATTTAGGATCAAGAAATAAGGGGAAAATCAGGAAGACAACAATATATAGACCCAGAGGTTACCCATCGCAAACGCGGGCCCATGGTCAAGATCGTGATGTCTAGAAAAATAACCCTTCGCAAACATGGAGCATGAGTCATGAATGAGATGCCAGCCCAGGCCAGACCTTCACGAACGAGGCCGGTCCACTGTGAATACGAAGAGAAGGCTAAGCCGTCCAGGCCGACTTACTCTTTGCAAATGCAAAGGATAGCTTACAATCGCGAGTTCAATACCCCTTGACCATCACGAACACAGCCAAGCCTTACGAATGCGAAGTCTAAGGTTTGGCTTCACCAACAGCTGAAAAACCAAGCAAAATCTTAAGTCCTCACAGACTCCGACCGTGTGCTCGGGATTCATTTGGAATCTCGTGCTCAAAAATGAACTATGCTACCATACAAAATTCAATATTCAAGACTTAATGGAACCATCAAAAATGTTATTTGAGATTATTTTGATTAAATGTGGGTCCCATACCTAGTTTCGTTTTAACTAAATTCTACCCAACAACCTAAAATGAGTCTGAAAGCCTCGAGACTTGAACAAAGGGTCCCTCTAGCCTAAAATCAACATTACAGAGCTAATGGAACTGTTGGAATTTTCATCCGTGATTTCTTACTAGGAGTTTTGATCCGAGACCAATTCCTTAACAACGAGAGCTCTAAAATAGGGAAATGAGCCTAAAACCTAAACGAACTGTCCGATAACCGAACCGAAAGTTGCGACAAGTCATAAATGACCTGTAGCTACTGTGTGAATGCTTGAAACATTGGAAATGTACATAAATTGAAAAGATGAACTGGAGGGTCATTACATTGAGTCTTTTCATGAGATTCTTTTATAGTGTCACTTTTATCATTTTTCGTGCTTCTTTTTCTAGGATACTTATCCTTTAAACTCAATGGTCTACCACACTTCAGGCATTTTTGGGATTCAGAAGCTATGTCACTAGTAGATGGTCCTTTTGGGACATCAATTTAGATAGACACATTCGTTGCAGGGATATGTGACTTATTTATCTTTTTCAAATTAGTAACTATGTCTGGCATTTGATTTACTATTTTCTATAAATGAATGATCTTCTGGACCTCCTATTCACATATGGGGGTACGTGGATCAAAATGAGATAGTGATGAAACTTTCCACGCAGTTTCTCTTTTGAGTTTCTATCTCTCTCCCCTAATTGCGGAAAAATTATTTCATCAAATCGACAGTATTCGAAATCAAACAAGCTTTATGCTTATCAAGGTGCAATTTCACTTGATAATTATTTCTACGTCAGCATGCTTAAATTAATTTAGAATTCAAATCCTCATAATCTTTTACAATATTTGCCATATTGTATCAAAGATATTAACAATGATATATCGTTTTATATTGGTTAACAATACGACATAACTTATTGAGATCTCACCACTTCATTATTTTTAGGTACTTGAGCCTCTTCGTGAGGTTTCATGAAGTGTTGTGTCATTGATCTTCAAGAGAATATTGCCTCTTTATTATGATCAGTTGCTCCATTTTCTTTTCATGGATTATTTAATTTGGAATCGATTGGTCTACCATGCTTCATGCATGCCGTAGACTCTGTCCTTTAGGAACACATAATAGGAGCATATGTAGCTAAATGTGAAATTAATTTTGGGTCAACAAATGCTTTTAGCATTTGACTTGAATTATCTTTTATATGAGGATCATACTAATGATAATTCGAAATATATTTCTTAACTACTTATTATCTCCCCCTTATGTTAGGAAAACTAACATATACTCCAATCTACTATGGAGAATCCATCTTTGTGCATCATGGTATATCCATTCATCACATACCGCACATCAAAAGGCTATTAGATGGAAAATATATGGTTCTTGATCTTAAACTAATTGGGAGGGAAGAATTGATCATTATTTATTGGTCTAATGCATACAATTGCTATTGTATGCAGTATATTATATTTTAGATCAACACTTTTTCAGCTTTGTTCTCGTAAGCAATGATTTAACTATTTATTTAAGGTATTAAATGCCAAACCATCTTGAATATAATCAACATTATCAAGATCAATTGTTTTGATTACTCAATCTGGAAATTATGCTCTTAAGTCAATTTAATTGAGCATGAAACTTTATGAATGTCAAACTGCAGGGTACATGTGACCACCTTATGAATGCATCATATCATGACAGGTGAACGGGCCCTTATTCACCTTTTATACTTTTCAGAATTTTAAGGGATTTAGTCTCAACATTAGCTGATCTAATCAACTTATCATGAGAACAAGCAATAATTCTTGAAGAATGTTCTAGTTCTTCAGTATATGTCTAATACTTAATATGCACATCTTGAGGATGACAAAATTATTCATGCCAGCAGATAAAATTATTTGAACTAGTAAACTCCAAGTTTACCATGACATATGCTATTTACTTGAGTAAATTTTAAAGTTTTACTTGCTTCCAGAGTAGTTTGCGAGATTTCATTATTGCTTAGTCTTACTACTTCGGGAGTAAACTTCAGAGTTCTATTATTTCAAGAATAGAACACAAAATATTTTGGATATTTTTCCTCAATTATCCTACCGCTTCCGGAGGTGGGTCGTGATATTCTCACAACCAAAGGTACATTCATATTTATAAGATTTACTATATATTATCACATTCACTTTCAGGAATGGATTTACACTATAACAACCGAAATTCTCATTCCCCAGGAATGAAACATAATCATGTCGTAAGCCTATCAAATTATGATAGCTTATAATCTCTTTCAAAATGTTGCTACATCAAGAGTAAATATTCATACTTTCAACCACTTGTCTTCTTTCAGAAATATTATGCATTGCTACCACATCCACTTTAGAGAATGGAGCATATTCAATGGAACAAGTTCATGACTTTTTTTTATCAAAGACACATTATTATGCCTTAGTCATCAGGATAACATCAATATGATGCATTGAGATTCTAACTCAACGTCTTATCTATTTTAATGCGATGAAATTTTAATCCACGGTCTTACCTCAAACCTTTCAAAATCAAATCACTTTGTGATTATAAGAAATCTAACATCATATCCCCATCTAGCATTGATCATCTATTTTTTAAATTAAAAAGCATTTTGACAACCTTAAACAACTTGACAACCTGTGCGAGCAAATTATTAATAGTATGCTATCTCAAAGTTGTTGATAAGAATTTGCGATTTGACTCCCTCCATAGTATAGTAATAATCTTTTCTTCATTGGTTGGTTTTCACTGGTAACTTAAACCAACTAATTAGATAAAGTAGAAATTTATAAACAAATAAACACATACCTCTATATTCTAGCATCTGGCCATTGCCTTAATAGCAATCAAAGTTAGTAGAAGCCAAAAAATTTCAATGTCTAGCACAGTGATATAGATCCATGAAAAGCCACAAGAAAAGCACCAACAAGAAAATGTTACTCAATTAGAAGTTGATGAGATGTAGAGTCTCGTGCTGATAACTTGTTATAAAACAAATTAAAGTACTAAACTTAATTAATAAAAGATAATGCTAAAAGTAATAAAAGGCAACAATGGGGAGAAGATGAGCAATAGTTTTATTCTTACTATATTCATTCTTATCTCTTCCATATTACAAAGGGAAGGCCTATTTGTAGGCGAAGTAATTCAACCAAGTTGCTGCTATGGTTAACAACATTAGTCAACATTCTTGGACTTCAAAGCTGCCATTTACATGGTCATCCATGTTGACACCCAATTTTGACACCCGATATCTAACTTGGGCTGCTATTTGACTAATTAATGTCTTTTAGATATTTTTCAAAATATTAAATTCTTTTATATAATTATTTATACCTTTAAACAATTAATTTAACAAATTATAAGA
This sequence comes from Capsicum rhomboideum, assembly GCA_031232105.1. NCBI lineage: Eukaryota > Viridiplantae > Streptophyta > Magnoliopsida > Solanales > Solanaceae > Capsicum > Capsicum rhomboideum. The sequence goes on from CP124714.1 coordinate 160,985,171, forward strand.
CTGTTATATATTATTGTTATTAATTTCGTGCATAAATTCATATATTCATATTTTAGTTAAATAATGTCTCAGTTCAAATGAAACTTTTCACAACTTTTGTACTTTATTTATGATTAATTCCAAAAACAACATTTTAAAAATATTTATGCTATTATATTTATTTGTTGAATTATGTTTATGGTACTATATTTATTAAATAGCAGCCTATTTCTTTTTGATTTTCCCCAATTCATTTAATTTCTAGCCATCTTGTATTCGATTGATGTCAATTATAGACTAAATTGGTTCCAATTTTGACTCAATTTCAATCCCCAATTCAATTTTAAACAAACCCAGTTAATCGGATCCCACCCATCTTGTAATTTTAAATCCCAGCCATTGATCAAGATTGATCCAAAGGCTGAGATTAATGCCCTTTCACTTTCCTTTTTAAATAACGCCCTCTTCTAAACCTAATCACTTTTTCACTCCACCACAAGCCGTCACCCGCCCCTTCCCTCTCATCTCCCTCATGGTCCACCATCGCACCACAGGTAAGTCTCTGTCGGTGAATGGCGGAACCCTTTCGTCCCTCCATTTCTCTTTTCCCTCTACTCGCTCACCCCGTCTCTCTCCACCACTGCCCCACCAGTGAGATACTGCCACCGCACCACCAGTAAGTCTCCGATGGTGAACGGTGGACCCCTGCCGTCCCTCCATTTCTCTCTTCCCTCTACTCGTTCACCCGGTCTCTCTCCACTACTACTCCACCAGCGAGACACAGCCACGCACCACTCTTGGCTGACGAACCACTAATCGGTGCAACTCTCCCTGTTTCTCTCCCTCTTTCTTCGTCACCTCTATCTTTTGTTTCCCACCACTGCTGCTTCACCAAAATTGATGACTGGTGAGACGACATTAACAACCACACCACTATGCCACCGCTCCGGGCTCTGGTTAAATTTCACCGAAAAATGTCAAAATGTTATGATGGGCACTTAGGAACCCATCCCAGATTTGATTTTTCATTTAACTTTGTACCCAAACGTCAATTCTCTTCTACCCATTCTTTTGTTTTTTGACAGATTCTTAGATCTGGAATTAACTAAGCTTGATTGAGATTTTCTGTTCGATTACTTGTGATTTGTGTTTGTTAATGTGCTTGACTGTCATATGTTGAAAGCCCCAATTTTTATAAGCACTCGTTTAACCCTAGTTTTCCATGATTGCGAATTGAATGTTGCAAATGTGTCCATATTTTATTGAATCTTGTTTATCATAATCTACATTAGAACTTTGTGTGTCGCTTCATCGTTATTATTTTCGTACTTTTCTTTTCTTAGCATGATTCAGGACGATAAAAATGCTTACTTGAAGAGTTTATTGTGCATCAAGTAATTCAAAATATTATATGAGTTCTATGATCAATTGGTGTTTTAATATGATTAACATTTAAAGTATTTGATTATTTGGGGAAAATTTTGATTTCGACTAATTTATTCCGGTGTATTCACACCTTTCAAATTGATTCACTGTCACTCTTTAAATCTGTATGACTTGGTACTTGATTAATTCTGGTAAGTTTTAACTCATAAACCGTAATATTAGCCTTGATTTATTTTTTCTTTCCTTTGATGAATATGTGATATCCTTAGTACTTGATTCTATATGGTAAATTTAGGTTGTCTAGTGCTGTGATTACTACTTTACCCCTCTCTTTAATTTGAATAAATTTTACTTACGTATTTTTGGTAAAAATTGGACTTGTTTTATTTTGAAAGGATTCAACCATCTATTTAAGGAACAAGAATTTCTTTAATTGATTTTCAGAAATTCCACTTTCCTTTTATTTTTGTGACTGCTCATTATATAAACAAAACTTCTCTTCTCTTTATTCACACACTTAACAGCATTACTTGCTACACTAAAAAAATATTTCTCTGCTTTTGGTCTTGAGAATGCTTCCGCTGCTAACTATTATCACTGGTTCTTACTTTGAAAGCACGGTTTTCTTATTTGTGTTTTATTATTCTTGCTTTTAACTGGCTAGTTTCCTCTAACGATGCATTCATTTATTTCATATTAATCCCATGTATTATGATCTTATTTTGATTTGCGCACTTTAAATGCTTGATGTCATAGCCTCCGGCTTCTTTGTGTACTTCCGTGACCTATTGGGGTGTTTATGCTATCGTCTTTTGTTGGTTTGACATAAAATGAGATATTTCCCTCCTCTATTTGCAATTAAGTGTTTTCCCCACCGGAGTGTTGTTGTATGTGAATCTGAAACGGCCTTTGCGCATCTCATAACCCCTTTGGCGTGAGCCTACCTGGATCCTTGAGATCCTTAGGATCTCGACAATGCCGAGGGTTGGTTATGGGTTGCCAAAGGTATGTTTTGGATTCTGGGAGTATTTTGGTGTCTTTGTTGCATGTTCAATAGGTCGGAGGCGAGAAGTTAGACGAAGAGTTGCCAAGGATTTGGGGAGTAGTTAAGGGCTGTCCAACCTAGCCCTTCTCCGTTTTTTTCTTTCTTCTTTATTCCTTGGTCTGTAATAATTGTTGTACAAACTCTATGGCAGTATAATAAAGGATTATGGGGATTGCTTATGGGGGGCGGGGATTATGTGACTTGAATGGTTTTTTTTAAAGCAACTATTTTATCACTTAGGCAACACATTATAGGATTATTAGTTAAATTTCAGCATGTTAATTAGTACCCAGAAATCATGTTTTAGGATTACCAATTAAATTTCATCATATTAACATTAATTTCGAGCATATCAATTTAATTTATAGCATGTTTACTTAATTTCCATCATGTCTACTTAATTTTTCAGCATGTTTAAATAATTGCCAACATATAAAAATCAATTTTCAGCATCTCAAAACTAATTTTTCTGCATGTTTAATTAAGTTCCAGCATTTTAAAATTAATTTCCAACATATCAAAACTACTTTTCAGCACATTTTAATCAATTCAACCATATAAAATTGTTTTCCAGTATATCTAAATTAATTTCAGCATATTAATTTATTTTCAACATATTAAGTTCCAGCATATTAAATTAATTTCAACATACTAATTTAAGTTTTCACATATTTTAAAACCAACTTCAAGCATGTTTAAACAATTTCTAGCATGTCTAAAACAACTTCCAGCATGTCTAAATAATTTCCAGCATGTTTAACATATATTTCTCACATAGAAATCATGTCTATAAGGTTAATAAATTTGAACATTCTAATTAATCTACAACGCAATATATCATGCCTATAGGGATGACTTGATTAATCTTCGCATGTTAATCACCTAATCAGCTTTAATTAATCAAGAGGCTTACTTGAAACCGTTATGTGCTAATTGCTCAGTATTATTTGTTTTGTTTGAAGCAAATCCATAGTCTAATTAGGCATCATAAGGTTTTCTTTATGTCTAGACCATTATCCAAAATAGATCGTCCAACACTTCTTGGACATTAAGTTGGGACGGGTAGGCATCTTAGGGAATGTTAGTTTTATCATTTTCCTTTAGTGTGCTTTAGGCTTAATGTAATGACCCTCCAGGTCATTTTCTGCATTTCCGCACTATTTAGGCATTTAGAGCTTTCCTATAGCTGCCCCAAGTCATTTATGACTTGCTGGAGATGACAGTTCGGTTACTGGGCAGTTCATTTGTTTTTTAGAGTCAATTCCCTGTTTTGAAGTCTTCGCTGATAAGAATTGGGTACTAGGCCTGAACTTCAGGTAAACGGCCTCGTATGCCAATTTTGGATATTCCATCATCTTTGAAACATTGATTTTAGTCTAGGGGGACCTTTGGTTCGGGTCCCGAGACTTTCAGACTCATTTCGGGCTATTGGGTGGATTTTAGTTAAAATGGCCATTGGGTATGGGACCCACATTTTATCAAAACAACCTCAGATGGAAATTTTGATAGTGCTGTTGAGTCTAGAATGTTGAATTTGGTAGGTAGCATAGTTTATTTGCGTTCACAGGATTCTGAATGAATCCCGAGGGTCAAATCAAAAACTTGGCAAATGCCAAGTTCAGCTGATGCAGTTTCAGCTGGTGCAGGACAAAAATAGCCATCGCGTTCGATAGGCCTTGGCCGCATTTGGGAAGGCCAAGGCTGTTAGCTATTACGATTACCTAGGCCGCATTCGCGAAGGCCAAGTTCTTAGGCCATCACGTTCGCGAAGAGTATCCTTCGAGCTGGACCAGGCTTTCTTCTTCGCGATCATGGTGGACCTGCCGTTTTCGTGAAAGGTAAGCCAGGTCAAGCCCGCATTCGCGACCCCGCGTTTGAGATGAAGGGACCCTTGACAGTATAAATAGCTGCCAAACCTGATTCCATTGGCATTTACTCAATTTCCAAGCATATATGAACCCTATAGAAAGTGTGAAGAAGGGTATTTGATCATTGGATGTTTGTGGTGAGTTGGAGGCGTGATCTTGGTCATTTCCTCATCGTTATTCCCGTAAGTTTCCATTAAATCCTTGATTAATTCTCCATTTTAGACTTAAATCCCTAATCATTGATCGACTGATTTGTGGGTGTAATTGTGCTTGAATTTAACCCATTTTTTAAGGTAAATTCTCCTTAAGCCTAGAGAGATGTTTTGACGGTTTCAACATTGTGATTCCGTAAGCGAGCCCCACATGGGATTGTTAGCTCAATTTTGGACCTGGTGCATTTATATGCAATATGGGTATTGTTATTCTCATATTAATGTGTAGATCATTATTTTGATAGCATGACATCGTGCAGAGGCTTCTCGTAAGGGAAAAACACCAATCTAGTGGACTTTATTGAGCTTCATCGGCGTCCAGGTAGGCTAGGCTTACTTTCATCATATATTGAGCTTTATCATGATATTAGTATGGTATTATGCTAGGTTTGGGTTGGAAATTACGGCTTGGTCGCATGTTTAGTGGAATTTGGGATAACTAGTGGATTAGAGAGTCGTTTTAGGTAATAATTGACCCACCCATCGTTGCCTTGGATTTAATTGTTGACTTAGGATTATTTAGACATAATTAACACCTTGTAAGGGAACTTGAAGCTTTAGTCTAGTTTGGCGTAGAAAATGCCATAGTATGGCCTTTCAGGGTTTAGTAGCGGGCCACATCGATCCTCTAGTAGGTGAAATATCCTAATTAGCTCCTTGTAGACTTAGCAGGGCTTATTTCATAAAACTTACTTATATTCTTGGACCTTAGGTTGATTTGGTCGTCTTTCTAGTTCATGGATAGGTTGGTTATTCAGGTTTCACTTTGAAGACCGGTTCGAGTCCGGCATATATTATTCATTTATGGCACTATATTACCGGTTCGAGTTTGGCATATATGACACTACATTACAGGTTCTAATCTGGAGTATATGATACTAACTTACCGGTTTGAGTCCTGCATAGATGACACTACATTACCGGTTCGAGTCTGGCATACATGATATTACCTTACCGGTTCGAGTCTAGCACTTTATGGTTCACTTATGGTATTGAGGATCCGGTTCGAGTTCAATGTTTTATGGTACTGAGTCACTCACAATCATGGCATTGGTTACTTTATATTATTACCGTAGATGGTTCTTCTCTTGAGTGTACTCAACGGGCTTATGAGGGCTCGTTTGGGTTAGTCTTCTCTTGTTTGCGCCTTCTGAGCTTATGGGGGCCTAGTTAGGCTGTAGTTAGTTTTCTTAATTTCGGTATCATTTACCTTGTCATTTATTTCTGTCAGCTGGATTATTATTCAGGTTTTCCATTTTATCCCTGACTTTAGTTTATATTCGCGCACTTTATTATGCTTTTATTATAATTTAGCTCAGTCGGCCGATAATGTCTACGGAGTACCTATAGTTTTAGTACTCATACTAAACTTCTGTATCTTTTTCTGATACAGATTTGAGTACTAGCTGCCGTCACTGATACTTCATCTAGCTTGCTCACGGGATCCGGAGATAGGGTGAGCTTTCGGAGCCGGAGCTGATCCCCTCTCCTTCTTATATTTTGGATAGTCTTTATATTCGAGACTATTTGTATATTGATACTATTAGTACTCTTATTCTTTTTCTTTGTGGCTCTTGTACCGGCCTTACCAGGTTGTGGGATATCCTTTTGTTCTTTCCCTCTCATTTGACATCCTTTACTGTCACATTATTTCCTTTATTTTTGCTTACAATCTCATTGTATGCTCATTTCTGGTATTTATATTACCTTCCGCCATTTAGTCCATTACTTGTCGTTCTGGGCTACAGTTTGACTTACCTATTAGTGGGTTAAGTAGGTGCCATCATGACTCAGAAATTTGGGTTGTGACACTTCAGAAATGATGGAAGTTAACTCGAGCAGAATCCGACAATGCAACATACGACATTGTCATCTGTTAATAAGCCGGGCGTTGATCCGAATAGGATAAAAAACTAACTCCTGGTCCAAGTCTTCTAAACCGGCTTTACCTTTCTTTATTTTGAGTGTTTTAATTATTTGGGGTAGTTTAGGCTTATCATTTAAATGAATCTTTCGTCTATATCATTGTGTCTCTTCTATCTTCTTGCTTATCCGATTCACAGTCTATTTTTTAACTTATTTATATATTTTACTACTTTATCATTTAAATAATTACTAATTAGATAATAACTGAGTGCATGTTTAGTTTATTTTATTATTTTCTATGTTTTAAACACTTAGTTAATATTAAGTTAATAAAAAATAATTGACCTTTGCTTATCACATAGAATCCCCACATCTATGAATTCAGTCGGGACCCACATTTGTGGACCTCGAAAGACACCTAACACCTTCCTTTCGAGATAACTTGAACCCTTACCTGAATTTCTAGTGACATAGACTAATAATAATAATTCATAATTAGTTTAGAATGGTGCCCTAACGCACCTTAATTCGTTAGGTGGCGACTCTTCTCTTTTAAAACCATCCTAAAAGAGTTGTCACGTCGATGACCCACTTTTTACTAGAAAAATGGGGCGCAATGATCCATATATTTAGCCACATAGCACCTATTTAATACACAACAGGTGAATAATTTTCTAAATTTTTGGTCTAAATTTAAGTGTAATAGTAACTTTGTGTAATACCCCGTACATTTCAAACCTTATTTGGTAACTTGGAGCCATGTTTACTTGATGATTAAGGTCACTAAGTACGTATTTTGTAGTGTTTTGATGGGGCATTGGATGATATACTAGTATTAGAAGGAGTAGGAAAAATTTCAGCAAAGTGGCCAAACTTGCGCCACTCCCTGTTTCAGGGGGTGTGGCGCAAGCCACTTGATTCATAGGGCACATAATTCTCGCGCCACTGCCTTGCTTTGCAGCAGTGGCGCAAGGCACAAGTGATTTGGCCTTCCCGCGGCCGTTTTGCAACGCAATGCCACGTCGATTCTTCCATGGTTTATTTTGGTTCCTTGGAGTTATTTTAGCATTGTTAAAGCTTCAAATACCTCAATACACTCCTACATACTCCCACAAGATCAAATCATGAAACACAAGAATTTATCAAAAATGTTCAATGAAGCCATGGGCGACTAGAATTTCTATTTTTGCGATTGAGGCTACGAACGAGAATCTCGTAAGTGAATATTATTGAGACATTTATAGAATTATTGGAACATGATATCTATGGTGGGTTATACATTGAATTTGGTGGGTTAAGATAATATGTGCAATTGGGCTCAATTTGACGCCCAAAAGGAAGCCAAAATGCAAAGTCCAATGGGGCAAATGACCCATTCTTCTACTTTGACTAAGGGACCATGACATTTAATACCAAGAAGTGGCTAAGCATAAATTGAGGGGTTATAAAATGTGGACAAAAATCAGATTTTATTTCCACAAAACACACATGCCATTCTAGATAATTCTACAAGATATTTCTCAAAGCTCTTCAAACCCTAAGTCATCCTTTGGACATGATCATCATTTCTCAAGCTTGGGTAAGTGATTAATCTTGTACTTTAACATATTATATGCATGAGAGATGGTGTAGAACATGATGGTTATATTGGCAAGTGTTGAATAGTGAACTTTTGCTTTTTGCTAAAGATGTGCTACTCTTGTTATTTTAACTTGAAAAAGGACTTGAGGTTTGAATAAAAGTGAATGGTATGGATGAGATACCAACATGTATGGTGTGATTATGATCCTAAACTTGTTATTTTTCTATAAGTGTAAATTATGAGATTTTGGCAGATATATGATTATGAGGTATATTGAGGTGACTTGATGGAGTAATTGTAATGTTGTGGTGATGGAGAAGTGTAAAGTATGAACTTGGTGTGACATGCTATTGGTTTATGATATATTGGTCAATGTTGGGCATGTTGTGGTATTATTGGTATGACCATGCCGTAAATAGTATTGTAATGGGGTGAATGACATTATAAGGCAAACATGTGACTCATTATTCGTCTTAAGCACTTGTAAGGTAGTTGATTGTTAATGTGAGTTCCGTTATGTAATTGTGTTATAGAGTGAAAAGAAGAGAAGGAGCTGGACTATTGTGTTCACGTATAGGATTGTATAGTCATATTGAGGAGATAAGGTATGTAAGGTTATTTTTTCCGCATTCTTCTGCAGCATATAGTATTCACCTTGTTATGGTACTTACTCATATCCAAAATGTTCTAAGGTAACGCATTTTAGGTTATCATCTATTGTTGATCATCTATACCTTATTCTTGAGCTATTGGTATTCCTATGTCACATAATTATGAACATGGTTCCAAGATCCAATAATGTTATGTTCCAAAGTTTCCAATAATGTTACAACTACAAAAGTATCAATCTCTTGAGTGTAAAGGCATAAAGTAAGCATCTATGAGTTCCCAAAATGAAAGCATCTATGAGTTCCCAAAATGAAGCAATCATTGATTGAGCTATTTCAAAGATTAAAGAAGTAATGTTGTAAAGAGAAGAGATGTATTCTTGGGTGGTATCCCAGGGGTGTAAGAAACACCTAGCATGGGTCGATCCCAATATTTACGGGTGGTATCCTAGGGGTGAGAAGAACACCTAGCATGGGTCAATCCCGCTACTACGGGTGGTATCCCAAGGGCAAAGGACAAGACTAGCATGGGTCGATCCCGAAAACTGTTGATTACCCACTGATCAGATTGGGGCCAGGGCATTATATGAATTGATGGATGAGTAACGAATGAAGGAACGAGTGAATGAACGAATGAGCATAAAAGTAAAGAAAGTAATTAACATAATGTACACATTACCAAATATGCAGAATGGTGACTTATCCATATTGAGTACTCATTTATATTTGATTTCATTGAAGTCTTTATGTATCATACAGTTTCATACTGCCTTACATACTGAGTACATTCTTCGTACTGACCCCTCTTGGGGGATTTACCTTACTTGCTGTAGGCACAGGTGCTAGTAGACCTCCACAGTAGGTTGCCGATCCTTTGCCGATCTTTGGTGAGCTCCAGTTGGTTCGGGGATTTTCGGGTCTCATATATACATTTGTTTTGGTGCTGTAATGTTGTATAAAGCGGGGATTTGTCCCGAATTTAAGATGGTTATGTATGTACTTCTGTTAGAGGCTTTTGTAGACATATGTGGGTATATGAACGAAGGGATATATGTCTACCTTGACTTGATGGCCCTAATGTCCAAGTTTCTTATATATATATATATATATATAACATGTTCCATGATTTATGCTATTAGCATTTTATGTCCTTACGTGGTGGTGATGTTTCTTATGGAATGTATATGAATAGACGTAAGCAAAGATTGGTTCTCTTGGGCCTCATCGGCTCCGGGTGCCAGTCCACCTCAATGGGATTTGGGGCGTGACAAAGTGGTATCAGAGTAGGTTGTCCTAAGGGTGTCTACAAAGCCGTGTCTGAGTAGAGTCTTACTTATCGATGTGTTGTGCACCATATTTATAAGTACGAAGCTACGGGACATTTAGGAGTCGTTTCATTCTTTCATTTCTAGATCATGTATTAGAGCCGAAGTTATAGGTGGAATTGTTTCTGACCATAAAAATTATTGTTCTTGTATATTATAGAAAAATGCCGATGACAAGAAGAGGGCGAGGTAAAAGTAAGAGGATAGACAGAATTGCGAGAGAAGGAACCAGTAGTGTCACAACCCGAATCCCATTCGGACCGGACTGGCACCCGGAGCCGATAAGGCTGGAGAGAACCAATCTTCGCTAATGTACTCTCATATGTATGTTTGCGTATGAATATTATTTTATCTCATGTAATTAACTATCAATGGCAGAAGTCATGACAATATGTGCAATATATGAAACTTGTCCGTTAGGGACATCTTGTCAAAATAAACATATATATCTTACATTCAGCTTCCCACATAGGTCTACAAAGCCTCTACAGATACATGACTATGACAGAGTCGGGACACATCCCGCTCTATATTCATATACAATCTCAAACCAATATGCATAATGACTCGAAAAAGCCCTAGATCAACTGGAGCTCACCAACAATCTGCGGATATCTCGTCGCCTACTGCGGAGATCTACTAACACCTGGGCCTGCAGCATGTAAGGTAAGTCCCCCAAGAGGGGTCAGTACGAAGAAAGTACTGAGTATGTAAGGCCATATGAAACTATAATAATACATAAGTACTTCCAAGACATTAAGCGTAAGAGAATAATCAATGTGAATAGACCTCCAACCTGAATGTGTGGAACCATGTTCATTACTTCTATTATTTCATTACTTAGTCAATCAGTCTTGTCATCCTCCTTCTTATAACAATCTTCATGTTTATATATATATATACGCAAGGGATATATTCTCATCTCTTTACAACTATCTTCATTACCGTTCACTCAACTAGTTAGTGGTTCATAAAACCTTATGGATCATCACCTTATAAGTATATAATACCGGGCCTCCACCTTTGGTGGGATATAATAAATATATAATACCGGGCCTCCACCTTTGGTGGGCTATAACATATATGTATAATACCGGGCCTCCACCTTTGGTGGGCTATAATAAATAAATATATAACACTGGCCTCCACCTTTGGTGGGATATAATATATATGTATAATACCGGGCCTCCACCTTGGTGGGATATAATAAGCAACATAGCATAATCTTGGGATTTATTCCCTCTTGAACTTATACCCTTTAGATTGTGATCCATACTCAATGTAACATATAGTAACCATACGTACATTACTTCTCTGCACATCTTATACCCTTCATTTCCTTACTTTTAAGAGAGTGATACGCTCACTTGTGAGGAATAGATATATTAGTTCGCACTTTACCTCCTTCACTACTCTTATGAGATTAGTACAAAGATATTCATAATAATATTGAACTTTGGAACATGAAATGATTGGAGAATGCTTTTCAAGAATAACTAGATTCTCTTTACATCTTACCCTCTTTGAAATAGTTATTTTAGAATTACAACGTTATGACTTCTTTGGAACATACTATTATTAGGACTTTGGACCCATGTCCATAATTAGGTAACTCATGAACAACAACGACTAATGAATGAGGGATACGTGACTTAGGAATGAATAGGTTCTCCTTACGTCGTCACTTTCCTTGTAACAGTTTCTTTTAGTAGTTATAACAACATTATGAGAGCTTAGGCATTTCAGTCCGTGGATAAGAGACGTATGAATACCAATCGGTAAATGAATAAGAAATGTGTGGATAACAATATACATCAAACCTGAATGAGATACCTTAGCATATTTCGGAATAGGACAAGTGAAATGTCAATATGAACATTATGTGATGCAGAAGGATACGGACAAATAACCTTACATACCTTGTATTCTCAATACGATTCTACAATATTAAGTATGCATACAATAGTCCCTCTCCGTCCTTATGTTTCACTCTACAACACAAGTACATAACGGAACCAACATTAACCACCAATTACCTTTCAATGGCATACAATAACAACAATCACATGTTTGGATTTAACATGTCATTTCCCCCTTGACAATACCATTCATGAAATCATCATACCAATAATCCCACAATATTCCCAACATTGACCAAAATATCATAAACCACTAGCATGTCACACCAAGTTCATACTTTCCACTTTTCATCACCATAACATCACAATTATTCCACCAAATTACTTCAATACACCTCACAACAACAAATCGGCCAAACTCCCATAATTTACAATTATAACAAAATAACAAGTTTAATAACATAATCACACCATACATGTTGATATTTTATCCATACCATGCTTTTTCATCAAAACCACAAGTCATATTTCAAGTTTAAATTCCATAGATGGCACATCTTTTACAAAAACACAAAGTGCCATGTTCAACACTTCCAAGCATAACCAAAATGATCTACATACTCTCCCATGCATATAATATATTAATCCATAAGAATAATCACTTACCTAGGCTTGGAAGATGATGATCTTGTTCCAAGGTGGCTTAGGGTCTGACCAGCCTAAAGGGGTTTTCTCTTGAAAATTCTAGAAGATGCAAGAAAAGCATGTGTGTTTTTGTGGGTTAAAAATATTATTTTGCCTCCCTTTTATAGACTCTTGAAGTCCTTTCTCAATGATTGATGAGTCAAAAGAAGAATGGGTCATTTGACCCATGTTTGGCCCATGTCTTTTTTGTTCTTCATTTTGGGATTTATTGAGCCCAAATCACTTAACCCAATAAAATCAATAATTCCTCATGTTTAATTCATTCCATATGCTTTACGATGATATTCCCACTCACGGGATTCATATTCGTAGCCTCAATCCCAAAAACAAGCAATTCTAGCCACGTATGGCTTATTTTGACTACAAGGGTAAAATCATCATTTTGATGCCAAATTCGTTCTCGAGTAATTTCATAATACCAATATAATAATTTACTCATTTCATGTATATTCTCATGGTTGTATAAGAAACGTGGCAAAAATCAGCTCGGTACGTCCCCGGGCACCCTTGGGACTTAAGAAAATTTCCAACTTTGAAAAGTGGCCGAAACCAGCCTGGCACGCCCTTGGGCGCGCCAGATTGCTGCCTATGGAATAAAAATTTTAGCCTAGAGCGGTGTGGGACGCTCTCTGGAGCGCCCCACCCTTAGTTTTTTTGAAAATTTCATTTTTCGACTTTTCTTCACGGGTTTGGTTAGATACTTCAAGTCCTATTCTTTAACTTACTTCTTACCCTTAATATCCTTTGTTTAGAGGCCCTCTTAGCCTCATTTTGAACCCCATAAATTCTCCACAAAAATCACAAAACACCACCTACGAAGGGCTAATCACATGTACGAGGCCGAGTTGCAATTTTTCTCATCATTAACATTACCAAATACATACGTATAGCTCTCAACACCTACGTAAACATTATTCAACGTCATCAAGTAGGGTTGGGAAGGCATCCTTCCCCCCTTAGAAACATTCATCCTTGAATGTTAGTAACATTGTCTCATCGTAATAACTTAAGCCGAAGTGAATTCTTCAATTGTCATATACGCATAGAATACTTGTAAAGACTTACTGATTGTGACTCCACCTTCGCATCTTGAACTTTTTCTTCCGTGTACAACAATTATGAGTACTTTAGATTTCATTATTTCTTTGGTCTCCCTTATCCCTTGTGACTTTTTCCATGTGTTTGTTTCTCCTATTGTGCTTTTACGGAAGCTCCTTCTTTACTTCTTATTACTTTCGCTTATCGAGCTAGAATAGTAAGCCGTGCTTCTTCACATATGAGATTTTTCCGTAACTGGTGGATTTCCACTGGGACCAACACGGGATAATCTCCTATACACTTTCAAAGCATCGCATACGAGATACTGAATGAACTATAAAGAGTTCTTGGGATACTTCAAAGTCCTATACGACTTGAACACATCTCCGAACCATCTTAGAAGGTACGCTATATAGAACTAACTTCTCATGCTTAAATAGTACGGTTTGCTTGTTCCTCTATTTGAAGATGAAAGGCCATGCTTACATTCACTTAGGTTCCCAACTTCTTCTAAAAAGATTCCCACAAATGTGTTAACTTGGTAAGCCTATCAACTATTACCCATATGACATCACATCCCTAAAAAGAATCTCTACATAGCCTATAACCTTCAGATTCCAAACACTTTACCTTTACTCGTTATCACTTCGATTACTGAAGTATAAATTTTGCAACATTCTTTTCTTGTAATCTTGTTAATAATTCGCTTCCAAATCTTGGTACATATTGATTACTCCCTACTAAATAGCATATCGTGAATGATGTGCTTTACCATAATGCATTTATTTATCTCATATATATATATCCGATACATAAAATTTTCCTGACACTTCAATCCGTTGCCTATAATTAATGCACATTCTCGACGTGTCATCCCTTGTCGATACAATTTACACTGGTACACCCTACGAGGGTAGACTAGTATATTTCACATTAGTAGCTTTAACTTTGATATCCTTCACTCTGACTAAGCGACATATGTACCCTCCCATTCGAGAAAATTCTTTGTGGAAAATGAAAATGTAATTTCTTTGCTCGGCAATCTATTGTGGTCTAACAAAAAGCCAACCAAGTCATACCCATTGTAACATTAAAATTTATCATGTCCATCTCAATAAGATTAGTCATTGTAACGTGATCACAACATTTACTATGCCATTGCAACATACTCTTTTAGCTATAATAAATTCACCAACTGGTGTGGACACCTCAAATGACTTGACTATTAATTCTAGTGTTCCTTCAAATTTTTACCGCAGTCAGTGGAGTAACATATGATAGGGTAGCACCCGGATTAATTGATGCATATTCATTAGGTAAAAATATAGATAACGTACCTGTCTCTATACAAGGAGAGCCTCCAAATTCTGCTGATACCGTAAGTCGTGTCATACTACCCGTGGCCCTCTGTGGGCATTCTCTCTTCACGTGTCCTGGCTTTTTACACCAAAAGCAAACGTCCGTGTCAAACCAACATTCACCTGAATGAAACTTCCCGCAGTGCTGGCACAGTTGACGAAAAGATCCCGCTGTCTGCGAACACCGTATTCCACTACCCTACCCAATTGGACTGCCTCTAGACCCTCGAAAGGGAGGTGGAGTACTCGCTGTAGGGTAAGAAAATGATGGTCTAGGTGGTCTTGGGAAAACCCGAGGCCTAAATCCTCCTTGGGATGCCATGAACTGTCCCATGGGTCTAGCTCGCTTTGACGGCCCTACCTCAGATTCTTGTATCCTTCCCCTTTGCCTTTGATCCTCCATCTTTTGCGCGAAGGCTTGTATTCTGGCTATATCCATGTCTTTATTTAATGAAACAATAGTACAGTCTCTTACCAAGTAGGGCTCCAATCTGTCTATATACCGATGAACTCTATCGGCCATAGTTGCTACCATATGAGGAGCGTATCTAGCCAATGAATTAAACCGAAGACTGTACTTCCTGACGCTCATATTTCCCTGACTAAGATTTAAAAAATGATCCGCACGAGCCTCGCGGACCTCATATGGAAGATAATGATCAAGGAATGCCACCTTGAATTCCTCTCAACTAGTTGGATTTGTACCGATACCTCTGGATCATTTCCAATCTTCGTACCATAATATAGCCTCTCCTTTCAGTCTATATTCTACAAGCTCCACTGTTTCTACACCAATCACATGCATAACATCTAGAGCCCTTTGAATTTGATCTATAAAGTCTTGCGGATCTTTATTAAGATCGGACCTGGTAAATGTGGGAGGATCAAATTTCAAGAAATCCTGTGTCCGCCGACTAGCTATCCTAGATGCACCATCATCAATTGTCACTGGACCAACTCGTCCTTGACTCTGGGCAACAACTATCTGAGTCAACATTTGCACTGCATTTTTCAAGTCCTGTAACTCCTGCCTAGTAACATTAGCAGGCGATTCTGGGGATACTTCCCTCCTTTGTGGCCTCCCTGGAGAAGGGGGAGGAGAAGGTGCCCGTGATGTAAACTCAGTTTCAACCCAATGTTGACTAGCTGGGTTAGGGGGGAATTTACTAATTCCTTCTCCCGCATGCATATCTACCCGCTTATCTTTGCCCATACCTTGTCTTGTGATCGGCATTTTACTATATCAAAGAAAACCAATTTCAATGGTCAGATGTAATCCCACCTATGACAATGGCTCTATTGCATGATCTAGAATGAAGAAATGAAACAACTCCTAAATTTCCCGTAGCCTCCTACTTATAAATGTGGCGCGCAACACATCTATAAGCAAGACTCTACTCAGACACGGCTTTGTAGACACCCTTAGGACGACCTGCTCTGATACCACTTTTGTCACAACCCGAATCCCATTCGGACCGGACTGGCACCCGGAGCCGATAAGGCTCGAGAGAACCAATCTTCGCTAATGTACTCTCATATGTATGTTCGCGTATGAATATTATTTTATCTCATGTAATTAATTATCAATGGCAGAAGTCATGACAATATGTGCAATATATAAAACTTGGCCATTAGGGCCATCATGTCAAAATAAACATATACATCTTACATTCAGCTTCCCACATACGTCTATAAAGCCTCTACAGATACATGACTATGACAGAGTCGAGACACATCCCGCTCTATACTCATATACAATCTCAAACTAATATGCATAATGACTCAAAAAAGCCCCGGATCAACTGGAGCTCACCAACAATCTGCGGATATCTCGTCACCTACTGCGGAGATCTACTAACACCTGGGCCTACAGCATGTAAGGTAAGTCCCCCAAGAGGGGTCAGTACGAAGAAAGTACTGAGTATGTAAGGCCATATGAAACTATAATAATACATAAGTACTTCCAAGACATTAAGCGTAAGAGAATAATCAATGTGAATAGACCTCCAACCTGAATGTGTGGAACCATGTTCATTACTTCTATTATTTCATTACTTAGTCAATCAGTCTTGTCATCCTCCTTCTTATAACAATCTTCATGTTTTTATATATATATATCCATGCAAGGGATATATTCTCATCTCCTTACAACTATCTTCATTACCGTTCACTCAACTAGTTAGTGGTTCATAATACCTTATGGATCATCACCTTATAAGTATATAATACCGGGCCTCCACCTTTGGTGGGATATAATAACTATATAATACCGGGTCTCCACCTTTGGTGGGCTATAATATATATGTATAATACCGGTCCTCCACCTTGGTGGGCTATAATAAGCAACATAACATAATCTTGGGATTTATTCCCTCTTGAACTTATACCCTTTAGATTGTGATCCATACTCAATGTAACATATAGTAACCATACGTACATTACTTCTCTATACATCTTATACCCTTTACATAGTTATGAGAGTAACACATTAAAGATCATGACATTACTTGAAGCACACTCTTATATATATTACTTCACTCCTTTACTTCATGAGATTGACATCTTCACTTATGAGGAGTAATTATATTAACTTGCACATCACCTTTCTTATTACTCTTATGAGATTGATACTTCAACTTGTGAGAGATTAACACATCCACTTATGAGAGATTGATACTTTAAGGATCATGATAATATTGGAAACACACCTCTATACCTTACTTCACTTCCTTACTTTTAAGAGAGTGATACGCTCACTTGTGAGGAATAGATATATTAGTTCGCACTTTACCTCCTTCACTACTCTTATGAGATTGGTACAAAGATATTCATAATAATATTGGACTTTGGAACATGATATGATTGGAGAATGCTTTTCAAGAATAACTAGATTCTCTTTACATCTTACCCTCTTTGAAATAGTTATTTTAGAATTACAACGTTATGACTTCTTTGGAACATACTATTATTAGGACTTTGGACCCATGTCCATAATTAGGTAACTCATGAACAACAACGACTAATGAATGAGGGATACGTGACTTAGGAATGAATAGGTTCTCCTTACGTCGTCACTTTCCTTATAACAGTTTCTTTTAGTAGTTACAACAACATTATGAGAGCTTAGGCATTTCAGTCCGTGGATAAGAGACGTATGAATACCAATCGGTCAATGAATAAGAAACGTGTGGATAACAATATACATCAAACCTGAATGAGATACCTTAGCATATTTCTAAATAGGACAAGTGAAATGTCAATATGAACATTATGTGCTGCAGAAGGATACGGATAGAGTAACCTTACATACCTTGTATTCTCAATACGATTCTACAATCTTAAGTGTGCATACAATAGTCCCGCTCCGTCCTTATGTTTCACTCTACAACACAAGTACATAACGGAACCAACATTAACCACCAATTACCTTTCAATGGCATACAATAACAACAAGTCACATGTTTGGCTTTAACATGTCATTTCCCCCTTGAAAATACCATTCATGAAATCATCATACCAATAATCCCACAATATTCCCAACATTGACCAAAATATCATAAACCATTAGCATGTCACACCAAGTTCATACTTTCTACTTTTCATCACCATAACATCACAATTATTCCATCAAATTACTTCAATACACCTCACAACAACAAATCGGCCAAACTCCCATAATTTACACTTATAACAAAATAACAAGTTTAATAACATAATCACACCATACATGTTGATATTTTATCCATACCATGCTTTTTCATCAAAACCACAAGTCATATTTCAAGTTTAAATTCCATAGATAACACATCTTTTACAAAAACACAAAGTGCCATGTTCAACACTTCCAAGCATAACCAACATGATATACATACTCTCCCATGCATATAATATATTAATCCATAAGAATAATCACTTACCTAGGCTTGGAAGATGATGATCTTTTTCCAAAGGTGGCTCAGGGTTTGAACAGCCCAAAGGGGTTTTCTCTTGAAAATTCTAGAAAATGCAAGAAAATCATGTGTGTTTTTGTGGGTTAAAAATATTATTTTGCCTCCCTTTTATAGGCTCTTGAAGTCCTTGCTCAATGATTGATGAGTCAAAAGAAGAATGGGTCATTTGACCCATGTTTGGCCCATGTCTTTTTTGTTCTTCATTTTGGGCTTTATTGAGCCCAAATCACTTAACCCAATAAAATCAATAATTCCTCATGCTTAATTCATTCCATATGCGTTACGACGATATTTCCACTCATGGGATTCATATTCGTAGCCTCAATCCCAAAAACAAGCAATTCTAGCCACGTATGGCCTATTTTGACTACAATTGTAAAATCGTTATTTTGATGCCAAATTCGTTTTCGAGTAATTTCATCATACCAATATAATACTTTACTCATTTCATGTATATTCTTATGGTTGTATAAGAAACGTGGCAAAAATCGGCTCGGTACGTCCCCGGGCATCCTTGGGACTTAAGAAAATTTTCAACTTTGAAAAGTGGCCGAAACCAGCCTGGCACGCCCTTGGGCGCGCCAGCTTGCTTCCTCTGGACTAAAAATTTTAGCCCAGAGTGGCGTGGAACGCTCTCTGGCATGCCCCACCCTTAGTTTTTTTGAAAATTTTGTTTTTTGACTTCGCGGGTTTGGTTAGATACTTCAAGTCCTATTCTTTAACTTACTTCTTACCCTTAATATCCTTTGTTTAGAGGCCCTCTTAGCCTCATTTTGAACCCCACAAATGCTCTACAAAAATCACAAAACACCTCCTACGAAGGGATAATCACATGTACAAGGCCGAGTTTTAATTTTTCTCATCATTAACATTACCAAATACATACGTATAGCTCTCGACACCTACGTAAACATTATTCAATGTCGTCAAGTAGGGTTGGGAAGGTACGGGGTGTTACAAGTAGAGCCCCGCCTGTACCAGTTAATTAAGGCGGTGCTGAACCGGAGACGGCATCACAAGCTTCTTCTACTCTTCCAGTTTCAGAAGAGTCAAGAGGAAGAGAAGTACCTATAGAACCACCAATAAATACTACTAACCAGGACTTAAAGGATGCAGTGCAAATGTTGACCCGAATTGTTGCTGCACAAGTTCAGGGACAAGGTGGTCCAATGACAAATGATGATAGTGCAGCTAGAGCAGCCAGTCGATGAATGCAGGATTTTTTGAAACTAGATCCTCCTACATTCACTGGATCATATCCAAATGAAGACCCGCAAGATTTTATAGATCAAATCTAAAGGGCTCTGGAGGTAATGCATGTGTCGGGTGTAGAAACAGTGAAGCTTGCAGCCTATAAATTGTAGGGCGAGGCTATATTGTGGTATGAGGATTGGAAGAAGGCTCGTGGTATTGGTGCAAACCCACCCAATTGGGGAGAATTTAAAACGGCTTTCCTTGACCACTACCTCCCTTATGAGATCCGAGAGGCTCCTGCGGATCAATTCTTGAATCTCCATCAAGGGAATCTGAGTGTGAGGGAATATAGTTTGCAGTTTAATTCCTTGGATCGATATGCTCCAAATGTGGTGGCCACAATGACAGACAGGGTACACCAATATGTGGACAAGTTAGAGCCATATTTGGTGAGGGACTGCACCATTGCTGCCTTGAACAAAGAGATGGATATAGCGAGAATTCAGGCCTTCGCCCAGAAAATGGAGGACCAAAGTCAGAGAAGAAGGGTACATGAATTTGAACGAGGACAGTCCAAAAGAGCTAAGCCTATGGGACAGTCTATGGCATCCCAAGCAGAGTTCAGGCCTCAGAATTTTAATAGACCACCTAGGCCTTCATTTTCATATTCCACGGTAGGCACTTCCTCGTAATTTCGAGGGTTCAGAGGTTTTAATCAAGCCGACCAAAATAGTGGGGTTCGAGGTTCGCAGACTGCTGGATTTTCTCATCTGCCATGTCAGCAATGTGGACGGTTTCATTTAGGAGAATGCCGGTTTGGGTCAAATATTTGATTTTGGTGTGGTATGACGGGGTATATGATGAGAGATTGTCCACGAAGAGGCTTGGGTAATGTGGCGTGACCTGCGGGATCAACCGTTGCATCATCATCATCGGTTCCTTTCCTAGGCAGAGGTGTACAGCCTGCGGGCCGTGGTAGAGGTGCCAGAGGAGCAGCCAGTTCCAGTGGAACTCAGAATCGCACTTATGCTCTAGTGGACCGACAGAATTTGGAGGCTTATCCTGATGTTGTCATAGGTACATTATCAATATTTTCATATAGTATATATGCATTGATTGATCTGGGTTCTACATTGTCATATGTTACTCCATTGATTGCTGCGAAATTTGAAAGAACCCCGGAACTACTAACTAAGTCAATTGAAGTATCTACACTAGTGGGTGACTATACTGTTGCAAGAAGAGTATATCGTAATTGTGTGGTAACTGTGTGTGGTCATGATACACTGGCCGATCCTATTGAATTGGACATGGTGGATTTTGATGTCATAATGGGCATGGATTGGTTGGCGTCTTGTTATGCCACGATAGATTGTCGAGCAAAGAAAGTACATTTTGATTTTCCACAAAAGAATGTTCTGGAGTGGAAGGGTAATGTGGGGGCACCAAGAGGCAAATTTATTTCCTATCTTAAGGCTAGGAAAATGATAGCTAAGGGGTATATGTGCCACTTAGTAAGAGTGCATGATATTGACGTGGAACCACTAACTCCTTATTCGGTCCCAGTGGTCAATGAATTTCTGGATATATTTCCAGAAGATCTTACGGGTTTGCCCCCAGAGCTGGAGATAGAATTTAGTATTGATGTGATTCCAGGCACTCAGCCTATCTCTATTCCTCCGTACAGAATGGCTCCAGCAAAATTGCGTGAATTGAAGGAGCAATTGAAAGATTTACTGGACAAGGGCTTTATCAGGCCTAGTATGTCCCCGTGGGGTGCACCGGTATTATTTGTACGGAAGAAAGATGGTACGTTGAGAATGTGCATCGACTATCGACAATTGAATAAGGTAACGATCAAGAACAAATATCCCCTCCCTCAAATTGATGATTTGTTTGATCAGTTACAGGGTGCCAAGTGTTTTTCAAAGATTGACTTGAGATCGGGGTACCATCAAGTCAGAGTTAAAGAAGAAGATGTACCCAAGACAGCTTTCCGAACACGGTATGACCATTATGAGTTTTTAGTTATGTCATTTGGACTAACAAATACACCAGCTGTGTTCATGGATTTGATGAATAGGGTGTTCAAGCCATTTCTAGACGTGTTCGTAACGGTATTTATAGATGACATCCTAGTTTATTCTAGATCACTAGAGGACCATGCTAATCACTTACGGCAAGTGTTATAGATTCTCCAAGAGCGTAAGTTGTATGCAAAGTTCTCTAAGTGTGAATTTTGGTTGAAATCCATCGCATTCTTGGGTCACATTGTATCAGATGAAGGGATACAGGTTGATACACAGAAGATTAAAGGGGTGAAAAATTGGCCAAGACCTATGACACCTACAGAGATTCGTAGTTTTCTTGGATTGGCAGGTTATTACCGAAGATTTATGAAAGATTTTTCCTCCATTGCTGAACCGTTAACAAAGCTTACACATAAGGCAGTTAAATTTCAGTGGAATGATGCGTGTGAGAAAAGCTTCCAAGAATTGAAAGATAAATTAACCTCCACACCAGTTTTAGTACTTCCCGAAGGCACCGAAGGTTATGCAGTGTATTGTGATGCTTCCGGGGTTGGCCTCGGATGTGTATTGATGCAGTACGAAAATGTCATAGCATATGCCTCACGACAATGCGGCCACACGAGAGAAACTATCCCACACATGATCTTGAATTAGCAGCGGTGGTATTTGCTTTAAAGATATGGCGTCATTATTTGTATGGAGTTCATGTTGATATCTATACTGATCATAAAAGTTTGCAATATATCTTTAAGCAAAAGGAGCTTAATTTGAGGCAACGAAGGTGGTTAGAGCTCCTAAAGGACTATGATATTGATATTCTCTATCATCCAGGAAAAGCAAATGTGGTAGCTGATGCATTGAGCCGCAAGGCAGTAGAAAGCACTAGTGGCCAGTTGACTGAAAAGCAAGAGATAATCAAAGATCTACACCAACTAGCCAGCCTGGGAGTTCGCCTTATTGAATCTCCAGATGAAGGGGTTATTGTACAAAATGCAGCAGAATCCTCCTTAATAGCTGAGGTAAAAGAGAAGCAGTTTGCGGATTCTATGTTATTGCAGCTGAAGGAGAATGTACAACAGGGTCTAACTGCGACCTTCGATCTTACACAAGAAGGGGTACTTTAATGTCAAGGAATATTATGTGTGACGGATGTAGATGAGCTGAGGAAACGAATTATGACTGAGGCGTATCACTCACGCTATTCTATTCATCCGAGTGCTACCAAAATGTACCATGATTTAAAAGAAGTGTATTGGTGGGAAAATATGAAGAAGAACATTGCAGAATTTGTCGCTCAATGCCCGAATTATAAACAAGTGAAAGTAGAGCATCAGAAACCAGGAGGTTACATGCAATGTATCAATCTTCCAGTCTGGAAATGGGATATGATTAACATGGATTTCATCACAGGTTTGCCTCGTACACTGCGAAAATTTGATTCTATATGGGTTATAGTGGATAGGCTTACCAAGTCAGTGCATTTCCTACCAGTCAAAACCACCTATATAATGGAGGATTATGTGAGATTGTATGTGAAAGAGATAGTACGGTTACATGGGATTTCTAACTCCATCATATCAGATAGAGGAGCATAGTTTATTGTGCATTTTTGGAGATCTTTTCAGCAGAGTCTAGGACACAGGTGAATCTGAGTACGTCTTTCCATCCTCAGACTGATGGACAAGCAGCACATACTATTCAAACACTTGAAGATATGCTACGAGCTTGCACGTTCGATTTTCAGGGCAGTTGGGGTGACCATTTGCCTCTTATTGAATTTGCTTACAACAATAGCTATCATTCAAGTATTAAAATGGCACCTTATGAAGCTTTGTATGGAAGAAAGTGTAGATCGCCTATTGGATGGTTTGAAGCAGGTGAGACTGCTTTACTTGGGCCAGATCTTGTTCACCAAGCCATGGAGAAAGTTAAAGTAATCCAACAGCGGCTACAAACGGCCCAAAGTCGGCATAAGTCATATGCCGATGTTAGAAGAAGAGGGCTTGAATTTGCAATAGGTGATTGGGTGTTCTTGAAGGTGTTGCCAATGAAAGGGGTAATGAGATTTGGAAAGAGAGGGAAATTGAGTCCACGCTATATAGGCCCATATGAAATTATCAGAAGATTTGGGCAAGTTGCATACGAATTGAAATTACCCCAGGAACTCTCCTCAGTCCATCCAGTTTTCCATGATTCGATGCTTCGAAAGTCCATAGGAGATCCATCTCATATTTCTCCCATTGAAGATGTACAAGTTACACAGGATCTCACTTATAAAGAGACGCCTATTGCTATTCTGGATAGACAAGTGAAGAGGTTAAGAAATAAAGACTGAGGAACTGATGAAATCCAAATACCCTCATCTATTTCAAATGGAAGAAAAAGGTTACAGTACGGAGGTGGAACAATAACAAGTAAGTATCTAAGAGCATTATGTGTATATGTATATTTATGTTAATATAGAGATGCATTTGTTGTACATGAGACGATGTTGGTAACATTTGAGGACGAATGTTTCTAAGGGGGGAAGAATGTAATACCCCGTACATTTCCAACCTTATTTGGTAACTTCGAGCCATGTTTACTTGATGATTAAGGTCACTAAGTACGTATTTTATAGTGTTTTGATGGGGCATTGGATGATATACTAGTATTAGAAGGAGTAGGAAAAATTTCAGCAAAGTGGCCAAACTTGTGCCACTCCCTGTTTCAGGGGGTGTGGCGCAAGCCACCTGATTCATAGGGCACATAATTCTCGTGCCACTGCCTTGCTTTGCAGCAGTGGCGCAAGGCACAAGTGATTTGGCCTTCCCGCGGCCGTTTTGCAACGCAATGCCACATCGATTCTTCCATGGTTTCTTTTGGTTCCTTGGAGTTATTTTAGCATTGTTAAATCTTCAAATACCTCAATACACTCCTACATACTTCCACAGGATCAAATCATGAAACACAAGAATTTATCAAAAATGTTCAATGAAGCCATGGGCGACTAGAATTTCTATTTTTCCGATTGAGGCTACGAACGAGAATCTCATAAGTGAATATTATCGAGACATTTATAGAATTATTGGAACATGAGATATATGATGGGTTATACATTGAATTTGGTGTTTTAAGATAATATGTGCAATTGGGCTCAATTTGAGGCCCAAAAGGAAGCCAAAATGCAAAGCCCAATGGGGCAAATGACCCATTCTTCTACTTTGACTAAGGGACCATGACATTTAATTCCAAGAAGTGGCTAAGCATGACTTGAGGGGTTATAAAAGGTGTCCAAAAATCAGATTTTATTTCCACAAAACACACATGCCATTCTAGATAATTCTACAAGATATTTCTCAAAACTCTTCAAACCCTAAGTCATCCTTTGGACAAGATCATCATTTCTCAAGCTTGGGTGAGTGATTATTCTTGTAATTTAACATATTATATGCATGAGAGATGGTGTAGAACATGATGGTTATGTTGGCAAGTGTTGAATAGTGAACTTTTGCTTTTTGCTAAAGATGTGTTACTCTTCTTATTTAAACTTGAAAAAGGACTTGAGGTTTGAATAAAAGTGAATGGTATGGATGAGATATCAACATGTATGGTGTGATTATGATCCTAAACTTGTTATTTTTCTATAAGTGTAAATTATGAGATTTTGGCCAATATGTGATTATGAGGTATATTGAGGTGACTTGATGGAGTATTTGTAATGTTGTGGTGATGGAGAAGTGTAAAGTATGAACTTGGTGTGACATGCTATTGGTTTATGATGTATTGGTAAATGTTGGGCATGTTGTGGTATTATTGGTATGACCATGCCGTAAATGGTATTGTAATGGGGTAAATGACGTTATAAGGCAAACATGTGACTCATTATTCGTCTTAAGCACTTGTAAGGTAGTTGATTGTTAATGTGAGTTCCGTTATGTAATTGTGTTGTAGAGTGAAAAGAAGAGAAGGAGATGGACTATTGTGTTCACGTATTGTCATACCCCAAATTCCATCAAGGCATGATTGGCACCCGAAGCCGATATAGCCCGAGAGAACCAATCTTTACTCATGAACCTTCGTATGCATGCCCTCATATGAATCTTAATCTTCCTTATACAACTATGTGGAAATCATAATCATGGAAACATATGCAATAAACATATATAAAAAAAAAAAATTGGCCGTTGGAGCCATTACGTCAAACTGAACGTACATTTCTATCATTCACATACCCACATATGTCTATAAAAGCCTCTACAGATACATTGACCAAAACCAACTGAAAGTCGGGACAAGTCCCTGCTTTATACACTGATGTATAATACCAAAGCATCTGAACAACTGTGACACGGAGAAGCCCCGAACTAAGTGGAGCTCACCAAAACTCTGCAAATGATCCCCAGTCTACCGAGGAGGTCTATTAATGCCTGCACCTGCAACATGTAAAGTAAGTCCCCAAGAGGGGTCAGTACGAAGAATGTACTGAGTATGTAAGGCCATAAACAAACTGTATCAATGCACAAGAATTTCAATGGAAAGGATTATAAGAGAAAATTCCACATATGGAACCATGTACCTTTCTTTCTCTGCTATCATCTCCAATGAGTCATACATAACAACAACAATGATGTATTCAACATAAATAAATTAAAGAATATGGATAAACTCTCTTTCTGTATGTGGGATACCATGTACATTACGTTCTTTCTCTTCCTTGCCTTTACATTATTTTATTTTATTTTATTTTTACATTACTCAAATGCTGTTACTGTTAGGGCCCTCATCATGCAGGTGATCTTGTCACCCCATGGATAAAATCATGTCATCATGCAGGTGTTCATTGCACCCCATGGATACATCATGCAGGTATTCTTTTTACCCCATGGATAAGATTATGTCATCATGCAGGTGTTCATTGCACCCCATGGATAAATGGCCATCATCATGCGGGTATTTGTACCCCATGGATAAATTAACATCGTCATGCAGGTGTTCGTTGCACCCCATGGATAATTTAACCAATATGCATTACTTCATTCTTACGTCATTTCTTTACTTTTGAGATTGCTACCTTACTTGTGAAAGATTGATACTTTTGATACTCATAACTTTACTTGAAACTTTGGATCAATGATCAATGAGTGAGAGACATATGAAGAACTTGGCAATATGACATTTTGGAAACATCGCCGTCATGGAAACATAACACTATTGGAACCATTTGGACAATACTCAATGAACACGAGACCTATGTATAACTTCTATCGGAATTTTGGATAATGACACTAAAGCACACACTTATATCCACCTTTCACTTCACTCATTTAACTCTTGAGATTGATATCCTCACTTATGAGGAATCATTATACTAACTTGTTCATCACCTCTCTTAGTACTCTTATGAGATTGGTAATTTTACTTATGAAGGATTGGTACCAAGAAATAATCATCACACTCTAGGACTTTGGAACATGACATGATTGGAACAATACTATTCAACTAAACAAGCCCTCTTGACCTCATTACTCGTGGTGAGATAGTTCTCTTAGATTTTTCAACACTATGACAGCTTAGGAACTTCAGTCAATAAATAAGAACTAAGTGGGTCATAATTCGTCTAGGAGTAAAACACATTGAATAATAATATGTATCAACCTTAGATGGAATACTACAGAACCCCTTTGGAATAGTACACTTTTGGAACCTTAGGATAATGATCATTTGGAATTCTTGACATATTAGCCAATGAACGTGGGTCAACCAATGGACATGAGTCAATCAATGAACATAAGTCAACCAATGAACATGAGTCATATAATTCACCATTGACCAATGAATAGGTAACATGTGAGTAACATTAGCCAACTACCGAATACGGAATACCTTAGAGCATTTCGGAATCAAATAAGTACTACGACAATGTGGACAACATATGTTGCAGAAAGAGATAGAAAGGTAACCTTACATACCTTATCTTCCCAATGTAAGTACACAATCAAATATGTGAGCGCAATAAGTCCGCTCCTTCTTTACGTTTCACTCTACATCACAAGTACATAATGGAACCAACATTAACCACCAACTACCTTACAAATGCATACAATATCAATAAGTCACATGTTTGGCTTGAACATGTTATTTCTTTCTCTACAATACCATTTACGGCATGGTCATATCAATAATACCACAACATGCCCAACATTGACCATATGTCACTCCAAGTTCATACCTTCCACTCTCACCATCACAACATCATAATTATACCATCAATTACTTTACAAATGCATATAATATCAATGAGTTACATGTTTGCATTTCCCCTTGTCAAATCCATTGATCATACTAATATTCCAAAAATGCCATAATATTCCCAACATTGACCAACACATGATAATTGATACATTTTACCACAACATTTCTCCTTTACACTTTCTTATCCATAACACATCACAAATAACCCATCAAGTGACCTTAATACAACTCATAACACATATCGGCCAAAATCCCACAATTTACACTTTTAGAAAAATAACAAGTTTAATAACAAAATCACTCCATACATGCTCATATTTTGTCCATACCATTCACTTTCATCAAGACATCAAGTCACCTTTGAAGTTTAATTCACAAAAATAACACATCTTTACCAAAACACAAAAGTGCACCACTTACACTTTTAGGCATAACCATCATGATCTACATGCTCTCCCATGCATATAATATATGAATCCATAAGCATAATTACTTACCCAAGCTTGCAAATGAGTGATCTTGCCCCAAAGATGACTTAGGGTTTGAAAGAGCCCAAAGGGAGAGCTTTCTTGAAATTTCTAGAAAATGAGAAAATGTGATGTGTGTCTTTATGAAATAAAATCTGATTTTTGTGACCCTTTTATAGCCACTAACTCATCCTTAGCCACTCTTTGTAGTATTAAATACTATATCTAGAAGGTCAAGGGAAGAATGGGTCATTTGACCCTTTCTTGGCCCATATCTTTTAGTCCATTTTGGGCCCAATAACACATCTCAACTTAGCCCACAAATTTTCATGCATAATCCCTCATATATCACATGTATAAATAATTCCATAATGTCACGACAATATTCTCTTACGAGATCCTCATTCGTCGTCTCGATCGCAAAATAGGAATTCTAGTCGCTCATGACTTCATTAAACATTTTTGGTAAGTACTTGTATTCCATGGTTTGATCATGTAGAAGTATGCAGGATTATATTGAAGTGTTTGAGGCCTTCACAATGCTCAAAGAACTCCAAAGAACCAAAAGAAACCATCTAAGAATCGTCGTAGAATTGCATCGCGAAACGAGCTCGGGAAGGAAAAATGTTTGTTCCTTGCGCCACTGCTGCAAAACAAGCCAGTGGCGCAAGAAATGCACCCTCTCTGATCTCAGAGGCTTGCGCCACACCCCCTGAAATAGGGCAGTGGCGCAAGTTTCCATGTCTTGCTGAATTTTTCGGCAATTTTTCCAACACTTGCGTATCGTCCAATACCTTATCAAAACACTATAAAATACTTACTTAGTGACCTTAATAATCAAGTAAACATGACTCC
The DNA here is from genome assembly GCA_031232105.1 of Capsicum rhomboideum. Lineage (NCBI taxonomy): Eukaryota > Viridiplantae > Streptophyta > Magnoliopsida > Solanales > Solanaceae > Capsicum > Capsicum rhomboideum. The sequence goes on from CP124714.1 coordinate 161,014,732, forward strand.
AAGTCACCAAATGAGGGTATAATGTGTACGGGGTATTACACAAATGCTCCACGAAACCACTAAACACTTCCTATGAAAGGCTCGTCACATGTACAAGGCCAAAGTTTTAATTTGTCTCATCTTTAACATTTCCAAATACATACTTATAGCTCTCAACACTTACGAAAACATTATTCAACATCATCAAATAGGGTTGGGAAGATACGGGGTGTTACATTCTTCCCCCCTTAGAAACATTCGTCCTCGAATGTTAGTAACATCGTCTCATGTACGTCCCATGCATCTCTATAATACACATACTACTTCCCAATACTTTCTTGTTATTGCTCACATTCCGTACTTTGCATTTTTTTCTTCCGTTTGAAACCATTGCGGGTACTCCGACTTTATCTTCTCTTTGACTTTCCATGTGCTTCCTTCTATTTACCAATTCCTATGCCATACTTTTCCTAATCTTTTCACTTACCCCTCTAGCATAGTAATATATATCTCTTAATAAGTAAGAGTAAACCTTTGAAATTTTTTTTTTTTGGATACTTGAATTTTATCTTTCCGTTCAAGGACGGTCTTTTGTGGAAGAAAAATAGAAATATACTTTCGTAGCTTGGCACTCTTCGTGACATACAAGAAGTCAACCACTTCATAACCATTACAACGTAAAACAAAAATCCTTCATTTCCATCTCCATAAGATCAACCATCATAACATGCTCAAAAACATCTACTATACCATTACGATATACTCTTTTATCTTAGATTCACTAACTAGTGTCTAGACTCCAATTAGCACAACTAGTAATTCTGGTTTCTTTCAAATTCGTTCCACAATCAATGGTGTAACATATCATAAGGGAGAATACGGGTCATTCAATGCATATACATCATGGTAATATACCTAAATACCTGTATCGTCGTCAGGAGATGTTCCCTCCTTCTGCCGGTCCACTAAAGCATAAGTACGATTCTGGACCCCACTAGTACCGGCTGCTCCTCCGGCACCTCTGCCACGGCCAACAGACTGCACACCTCTGTCTAAAGAAGGAACCGATGCTGATGATGCCACAGTAGACCCCGTAGGTCATACCATACTATCCAAGCCTCGTCGTGGACAGTCTCTCATTATGTGACCCGACATACCACACCAATAACAAGCATTCGTTCCCTTCCGACATTCACCTTCATGAAAGCGTCTGCAAAACTGGCACAGTGGGCGAGAAGACCTTGCTGTCTGTGAATCTGGCACCCTACCACTCTGCCCAATATGACTGCCCCTGAATCCTCGAGAGTGAGATGGGGCGCCTACTGTGGAATAAGAGAATGAGGGTCTCGGCGATAACATTCGAGATCTAGAGTCTCCTGGGGACATCATAGACTGTCCCATCGGTCTCGTCCTTTTTGATGGCCCTCCCTCAGACTCCTGTGTTCTTTTTCTTTGCCTTTGGTCCTTCATTTTCTGGGCGAAGGCCTGAATTCTCGCTATATCCATATCTCGATTTAAGGCAGCGATAGTACAGTCCCGTACCAAATAAGGCTCCAATCTGTCCACATATCTATGTACCCTATCTTCCATCGTGGCCACCACATTTGGAGCATATCGTGCCAAGGAATTAAAGTGCAAACTATATTCTCTAACACTCATATTCCCTTGGCGTAAATTTAAAAACTGATCCGCACGAGCCTCACGGATCTCATAGGAAAGATAGTGATCCAGAAATGCCGCTTTAAATTCTTCCCACGTGGGTGGGTTTACACCAATACCACGAGCTTTCTTCCAGTCCTCATACCACAAGATGGCCTCACCCTTCAATCTATAAGCTGCTAATTCAACTGTTTCTACACCTGTTACGTGCATCACCTCTAGTGCTCTTTGAACTTGGACCACAAAATCCTGCGGATCCGCTTTCAGGTCTGACCCAGTAAATATAGGAGGGTCCAATTTTAGAAAGTCCTGTGTACGCCGACTAGCTGCCCTAGCCACGTCATCTTTATTTACCATTGGACCAGTTCGTCCTTGTGCTTGTACAACCACCAACTGTGTCAACATATGAACTGCATTTCTTAGGTCCTGATCTGTGGCATTCATTTGTGGTTCTGCGGGCACTTCTCTACCAACTGGCTCCTCCGGAGCTGGAAAAGTAGATGAAGACCACAATGAAATTTCAGCATTTGCTCCACCTTGACTAGCTTGGTCAGGTGGTAATCTACTCATGCCTTCTTCAGCAGGCATATCCACCTGCTTTCCTTTACCTCTGCCTCTTCTCGTGTTTGGCATTTTACTATACCAAAGAAAAATCATTACCATGGTCAGATATAATTCAACTTACAATACTGGCTCTATTGCACGATCTAGAATGAAGAACAGAAACAACATCCTACATGTCCCGTAGCCTCCTACTTATAAATGTGGTGCACAACACATCGATAAGTAAGACTCTACTCAGACACGGCTTTGTAGACACCCTTAGAACGAACTGCTCTGATACTACTTTGTCATACCCCGAATCCCATCAAGGCATGATTGGCACCCGAAGCCGATATAGCCCGAGAGAACCAATCTTTACTCATGAACCTTCGTATGCATTCCCTCATATGAATCTTAATCTTCCTTATACAACTATGTGGAAATCATAATCATGGAAACATATGCAATAAACATATATAAAAAAAAAAATTGGCCGTTGGAGCCATTACGTCAAACTGAACGTACATTTCTATCATTCACATACCCACATATGTCTATAAAAGCCTCTACAGATACATTGACCAAAACCAACTAAAAGTCGGGACAAGTCCCTGCTTTATACACTGATGTATAATACCAAAGCATCTGAACAACTGTGACACGGAGAAGCCCCGAACTAAGTGGAGCTCACCAAAACTCTGCAAATGATCCCCAGTCTACCGAGGAGGTCTACTAATGCCTGCACCTGCAACATGTAAAGTAAGTCCCTAAGAGGGGTCAGTACGAAGAATGTACTGAGTATGTAAGGCCATAAACAAACTGTATCAATGCACAAGAATTTCAATGGAAAGGATTATAAGAGAAAATTCCACATATGGAACCATGTACCTTTCTTTCTCTGCTATCATCTCCAATGAGTCATACATAACAACAACAATGATGTATTCAACATAAATAAATTAAAGAATATGGATAAACTCTCTTTCTGTATGTGGGATACCATGTACATTACGTTCTTTCTCTTCCTTGCCTTTACATTATTTTATTTTATTTTATTTTTACATTACTCAAATGCTGTTACTGTTAGGGCCCTCATCATGCAGGTGATCTTGTCACCCCATGGATAAAATCATGTCATCATGCAGGTGTTCATTGCACCCCATGGATACATCATGCAGGTATTCTTTTTACCCCATGGATAAGATTATGTCATCATGCAGGTGTTCATTGCACCCCATGGATAAATGGCCATCATCATGCGGGTATTTGTACCCCATGGATAAATTAACATCGTCATGCAGGTGTTCGTTGCACCCCATGGATAATTTAACCAATATGCATTACTTCATTCTTACGTCATTCTTTACTTTTGAGATTGCTACCTTACTTGTGAAAGATTGATACTTTTGATACTCATAACTTTACTTGAAACTTTGGATCAATGATCAATGAGTGAGAGACATATGAAGAACTTGGCAATATGACATTTTGGAAACATCGCCGTCATGGAAACATAACACTATTGGAACCATTTGGACAATACTCAATGAACACGAGACCTATGTATAACTTCTATCGGAATTTTGGATAATGACACTAAAGCACACACTTATATCCACCTTTCACTTCACTCATTTAACTCTTGAGATTGATATCCTCACTTATGAGGAATCATTATACTAACTTGTTCATCACCTCTCTTAGTACTCTTATGAGATTGGTAATTTTACTTATGAAGGATTGGTACCAAGAAATAATCATCACACTCTAGGACTTTGGAACATGACATGATTGGAACAATACTATTCAACTAAACAAGCCCTCTTGACCTCATTACTCGTGGTGAGATAGTTCTCTTAGATTTTTCAACACTATGACAGCTTAGGAACTTCAGTCAATAAATAAGAACTAAGTGGGTCATAATTCGTCTAGGAGTAAAACACATTGAATAATAATATGTATCAACCTTAGTTGGAATACTACAGAACCCCTTTGGAATAGTACACTTTTGGAACCTTAGGATAATGATCATTTGGAATTCTTGACATATTAGCCAATGAACGTGGGTCAACCAATGGACATGAGTCAATCAATGAACATAAGTCAACCAATGAACATGAGTCATATAATTCACCATTGACCAATGAATAGGTAACATGTGAGTAACATTAGCCAACTACCGAATACGGAATACCTTAGAGAATTTCGGAATCAAATAAGTACTACGACAATGTGGACAACATATGTTGCAGAAAGAGATAGAAAGGTAACCTTACATACCTTATCTTCCCAATGTAAGTACACAATCAAATATGTGAGCGCAACAAGTCCGCTCCTTCTTTACGTTTCACTCTACATCACAAGTACATAATGGAACCAACATTAACCACCAACTACCTTACAAATGCATACAATATCAATAAGTCACATGTTTGGCTTGAACATGTTATTTCTTTCTCTACAATACCATTTACGGCATGGTCATATCAATAATACCACAACATGCCCAACATTGACCATATGTCACCCCAAGTTCATACCTTCCACTCTCACCATCACAACATCATAATTATACCATCAATTACTTTACAAATGCATATAATATCAATGAGTTACATGTTTGCATTTCCCCTTGTCAAATCCATTGATCATACTAATATTCCAAAAATGCCATAATATTCCCAACATTGACCAACACATGACAATTGATACATTTTACCACAACATTTCTCCTTTACACTTTCTTATCCATAACACATCACAAATAACCCATCAAGTGACCTTAATACAACTCATAACACATATCGGCCAAAATCCCACAATTTACACTTTTAGAAAAATAACAAGTTTAATAACAAAATCACTCCATACATGCTCATATTTTGTCCATACCATTCACTTTCATCAAGACATCAAGTCACCTTTGAAGTTTAATTCACAAAAATAACACATCTTTACCAAAACACAAAAGTGCACCACTTACACTTTTAGGCATAACCATCATGATCTACATGCTCTCCCATGCATATAATATATGAATCCATAAGCATAATTACTTACCCAAGCTTGCAAATGAGTGATCTTGCCCCAAAGATGACTTAGGGTTTGAAAGAGCCCAAAGGGAGCTTTCTTGAAATTTCTAGAAAATGAGAAAATGTGATGTGTGTCTTTATGAAATAAAATCTGATTTTTGTGACCCTTTTATAGCCACTAACTCATCCTTAGCCACTCTTTATAGTATTAAATACTATATCTAGAAGGTCAAGGGAAGAATGGGTCATTTGACCCTTTCTTGGCCCATATCTTTTAGTCCATTTTGGGCCCAATAACACATCTCAACTTAGCCCACAAATTTTCATGCATAATCCCTCATATATCACATGTATAAATAATTCCATAATGTCATGACAATATTCTCTTACGAGATCCTTATTCGTCGTCTCGATCGCAAAATAGGAATTCTAGTCGCTCATGACTTCATTAAACATTTTTGGTAAGTACTTGTATTCCATGGTTTGATCATGTAGAAGTATGTAGGATTATATTGAAGTGTTTGAGGCCTTCACAATGCTCAAAGAACTCCAAAGAACCAAAAGAAACCATCTAAGAATCGTCGTAGAATTGCGTCGCGAAACGAGCTCGGGAAGGAAAAATGTTTGTTCCTTGAGCCACTGCTGCAAAACAAGCCAGTGGCGCAAGAAATTCACCCTCTCTGATCTCAGAGGCTTGCGCCACACCCCCTGAAATAGGGCAGTGGCGCAAGTTTCCATGTCTTGCTGAATTTTTCGGCAATTTTTCCAACACTTGTGTATCGTCCAATACCTTATCAAAACACTATAAAATACTTACTTAGTGACCTTAATAATCAAGTAAACATGACTCCAAGTCACCAAATGAGGGTATAATGTGTACGGGGTATTACACAAATGCTCCACGAAACCACTAAACACTTCCTATGAAAGGCTCGTCACATGTACAAGGCCAAAGTTTTAATTTGTCTCATCTTTAACATTTCCAAATACATACTTATAGCTCTCGACACTTACGAAAACATTATTCAACATCATCAAATAGGGTTGGGAAGATACGGGGTGTTACACGTATAGGATTGTATAGTCATATTGAGGAGATAAGGTATGTAAGGTTATTTTTTCTGCATTCTTCTACAGCATATAGTATTCACCTTGTTATGGTACTTACTCATATCCGAAATGTTCTAAGGTAACTCATTTTAGGTTATCATCTATTGTTGATCATATATACCTTATTATTGAGCTATTGTTATTTCTATGTCACATAATTATGAACATGGTTCCAAGATCCAATAATGTTATGTTCCAAAGTTTCCAATAATGTTACAACTACAAAAGTATCAATCTCTTGAGTGTAAAGGCATAAATTAAGCATCTATGAGTTCCCAAAATGAAGCAATCATTGATTGAGCTATTTCAAAGATTAAAGAAGTAATGTTGTAAAGAGAAAAGATGTATTCTTGGGTGGTATCCCAGGGGTGTAAGAAACACCTAGCATGGGTCGATCCCAATATTTACGGGTGGTATCCCAGGGATGAGAAGAACACCTAGTATGGGTCAATCCCTCTACTACGGGTGGTATACCAGGGGCAAAGGACAAGCCTAGCATGGGTCGATCCCAAAAACTGTTGATTACCCACTGATCAGCTTGGGGCCCGGACATTATATGAATGGATGGATGAGTAACGAATGAAGGAACAAGTGAATGAATGAATGGACATTATATGAATGGATGGTGAGTTGTCCATAGTGAGTACTCATTTATATTTGATTTCATTGAAGTCTTTATGTATCATACAGTTTCATACAGCCTTACATACTGAGTACATTCTTCGTACTGACCCCTCTTGTGGGTTTTACCTTACTTGCTGCAGGCACAGGTGCTAGTAGACCTCCACAGTAGGTTGCGGATCTTTTTTTGATCTTTGGTGAGCTCCAGTTGGTTCAGGGCTTTTCGGGTCTTATAGTACATTTGTTTTGGTGCTGTAATGTTGTATAAAGCGGGGACTTGTCCCGAATTTAAGATGGTTATGTATGTACTTCTGTTAGAGGCTTTTGTAGACATATGTGGGTATATGAACGAAGAGATGTATGTCTACCTTTACTTGATGGCCCTAACGACCAAGTTTCTTATATGTATATATAACATGTTCCATGATTTACGCTATTAGCATTTTATGTCCTTACGTGGTGGTGATGTTTCTTATGGTATGTATATGAATAGACGTGAGCAAAGATTGGTTCTCTCAGGCCTTATCGGCTCCGGGTGCCATTCCGCCTCAATGGGAGTTGGGGCGTGACACTGTGTTTACTGATTGAGGACTATTAAACGTCCAAAACGTCCAAATAGGGCTAGTTAGGAAATTTCACGCGTGCCCCCACACCCTAAATGATTCTTTTACCCTTAGTGAAAATTTTTAGTTTTTAGATTCAAATTTTCCCTCCAAATAAACCATTAATAAGTTACAATGAATTTTGCTCCATCCCGATGCATAAGCATGTATGCCTAATTAATTAACTCATTAACTAATTTATCTTCTCAAATGCCTCATCTCTTTTACTTGATAACTTAAGCAATGGTATTACCAAATACCTCACCTCTTTTACTAATAACTTAAGCAAGACAACTCAAATCAAAGAGCTAAAATGTCTAACTTATCGCAACTTTGTGTTGATGAAAATGATCCAATGAATGTGTAATGACCCTTTACGCCATTTCATGCAGTTTGTGCTTTTTTCATATTTAGAGCTTTCCCATAGCTTCCCAAAGTTATGTATGACTTGCTGGGACTGACATTTCGGTCATCGGCCAGTTCGTTTTATTTTTAGAGCTAATTCCCTATTTTGGAGCTTTCGCGGTTAAGAAAAGGGTATTGGGCTTGAACTTTAGGTAAGCGACCACGGATGCCAATTTTTACAGTCTCATCAGCTCCAGAATGGTAATTTTAGACTAGGGAAACCCTTGGTTCGGGTGCGGAGGCATCCAAACTTGTTTTGGGCTATTGTGTAGATTTTGGCTAAAATAGACCATTAGGTTTGGGGCCCACTTTTTATTAAAACGACCTTGGATGGAAATTTAGCTGGCGCCGTTGAATTCAGAATGCGAATTTGGTAGGGTAGCATAGTTTGCTTGCATTCATGGGATTCTAAACAAATCCCGAGTGTCTAATCAAAAACTCGGTAACTTAGCCAAGTTGCTGATACTGGTGTATCTGGTGCAACCATTTTAGCGGCCTAGAGACCTCTTTAGCAGTAGATGATTTAGTGGCTTGGGAACACTTTACCAGATTTAGACCTCTTAAGCGGAGGTCGGCCGACTGAGGCTTCGTCACTATAACGACCACCTAGCCGCTTTAGCTGTGACCGCTTTAGCGGTTATTTAGTTGTTAATCCAGAGATCACTAGTACATATAATTGCTTTTCTCAAAAACCAACCTTATTTTCTTAAGTCCAAACACCATTAAAACCCTACGGAGCTTATCAATAATGGGAGATTAATTATTGAGAGTGAGTTGAAAACTTTATTGTGGTCATTTCCTCATCATCATTTCTGTAAGTTTCCGCTTTAATTTCTAGTTTAATCCTCCGATTAACTCTTAATACCTAGTTTACATTGGGGATAATTTCGGGGATGATTTGTACTTAGATTCTACCTATTTTGAGGATAAATGATTCTTGAGCTGAGAGGGACGCATTGACAGTTTCAATTTCGTGATTCCACAAGCACGCCCCATGTGGGATTTTTAGTTTGAATTTTGAAGCGAAGCATTTATATGTAATATGGGTACTTATATTCTTGTATTAATATGTAGATTACTATTTTGATAGTGTGGCACCATTCAGAGGCTTCTCGGAAGGGAAAAGCTTTGGAGTATTGGTCTTTACGAGATTTGGGCGGCGTCCAGGTAGGCTAGGCTTACTTTTCTTCTAGACTGAGCTTTATTATGGTATTAGAGTAGTATAATGATAGTTATGGGTGGGTATTTATGACTCGGTCGATGATTTAGTATTTATTGATTAAGTTAGCCAATCAGGGGCCTTTTTGGTAGGATTCAACTCCTCTTTCTCCATATTAGTTTGTGTTGATACTTTAGGAATACTTTTGGTTTACTTAATACCTTAGGATGGAATTGTAAAGCCTTAGTCTAGGTTTGGGTAGGTGCTTGCCTTAGTATGGGTTTTTGGGACTAGTAGCGGGCCCCGTCGACCCTTCTTTAGGTCAAATACCTAAATTAGCGCCTTGTAGACCTAAGAGGCCTTTATTCACCACCTTAGACTAAACCTTAAAGCTTAGGATAACTTAGATAACTTAGTGAGTTTTGGCTGGATTTGTTACTCGAGATAGAATAATAGTGGACCTTTAAAACCTTATCTTTAGACTTAGTGACTAAAACCCGCTTCACTTATAGATTTGACCGTATGACTTGGGAATTTTTGACTAGTTGGAATTAAAGGAAGATATAACCTTGGATTTTCAATACTTTTAACTTACTTATTAGTTTTGGTTCAAGCCCGACATTTATGATCTATATGCGACATTTTACTATTATGATACTATTCTCTAGTCTTGGTTTAAACTCGACATTTATGATCTATCAGATACTTATTTGGGCTTAGAATTCTAGTAAAGACCGGTTAGTATTATAATTATGATCAGGGAGTAGTTTTAGGTATGTTTTACTCATTGGCTCACATTAGGCTTATTATTGTCGATAATTACACCTTCATGTTAGAGTACTCCTTATTTGTATCCGCCGAGCTTATGAGGGCTCGATTGGGTTGTTCCTTTTGGGCTTATGGGGTCCCAGTTAGGTTGTAGTAATACTGTATTTACTTTCGAGTTACTTATTTTCTATATTTATCGTATTCACCCGATTTGGAGTATTATTTCTGTTTATGCCCTTTATTCCCAACCTTAGCTCACATTCTCGTATTTTATTATACTTTTACTTTAAGTTAGCTTGTTCGGCCTATGTTGCCTACTGAGTAATTATTGTTTTGGTACTTATACAACACTTCTTCATCTTTTTTTGATGCAGATCCGAGTATGAGCTATCGCTGTTGAAATTATCCTCAGGCTTGCTGCTGATTTGGAGATAGGGTGAGCTTTTAGATCCCGGAGCTGATCCTCTCTCCTTCTACTATTTTTGAAAATTCATTTTGCATATTTCAAAACTATATGTATATTTAACACTATCTAGTACTCTATTTTTGGTTTAGTGGCTCTTGTACCGACCTTTCTGGGTCATAGGGATACTCTTTTGTTCATTTTACTCCTTTTCCTATATTGTTCAGTATGATCGTATTTATGTATCACTGCTTAGTAATTCTATTACATGCCTATATTCTGTATTTCTCTTATCTTCCACCGAATTTCCCATTATTTGTTATTTCGTGCTATGGTTTGGCTTACCTGCTTGTGGGTTAAAGTAGGTGTCATCATGACTTGAGAAATTAGGTAATGACAAATTGGTATCAGAGCTTAGGTTCGCTAGTATTGTTGGTACAAGAGCAAGTGTTTAGTAGAGTCCTACAGATCGGTACAATGACGTCTGTATCCTATCTTTGGGAGGCTATAGGATATTCTTAGGAAAATCTCACCTTCTTTGTTCATCTTCATGTGATGAGTCTATGTTGGTTGCTTGATTCTGATTTGTTTAACTCTTTTGCATATAGATAGGACACAGCCTATGACGTCTGGGGATGGAGACCCCGAGCCTGTAGTTAGGGCACCTATTAGAGGCCGAGGTAGACCTAGAGGTCGAGGCTAGGCTAAAGCTGAAGCACCAGCTAGGGGTCAGGATAGGGAGCCTTCACTAGACTCTATAATTGCTCTCGAGCCAGAGGTAACTTTAGAGGTTCATCCACCCCAGCCGCTGGTAGGTTAAGGGGAAGCCTAGGCCCTACTGGGGTTTATATCTTCCTTAGTTCATAGAGATGCTTTGCTACAACTATTAGGGTTAGTAAGTGGTGCAAAGTGAGATGGGGCTCAATCAATAGCCCAGAGTGGTATTGATTTAGGAGCGCAGCCTACAGCTGCGGCTCCTAGGGTTGAGGTTCCCCCAACACTAGTAGTTCAACAGTCAGTAGAAGCTCAACCAGCTATGATTGCTGAGGAGAAGAAGATGTTGGGCTAGTTTCTGAGATTGAATCCACCTAGGTTTGTAGGGGCCCCAAGCAAGGATACATTCGAGTTTTTGACTAGTTACAGGGAGAGGCTCCGTAATTTACACCTGGTAGAGGCGCATAGTATGGACTACACTACTTTCAGTTTGATTTGTCTTGGATAGGTTATATGGGATCCAGGCCAGCTAGATCTCCACCTATGACATGGACTCAGTTCTCTGAGGCTTTCTTAAAGAAGTATATGCCTCGTAGCCTGCACGAGCATCTGAGGGATCAGTTTATAGGCTTGGAGCAGAGTTCGATGATGGTTGTTAAGTTTGAGGTAAGGTTTCATGAGTTAGCAAGACATTCCACTATAATATTACCTACAAAGTATGAAAGGATTTGGTGTTTTGTCATTGAGCTGAGACTTCTTCTCTGCATAGCTACTTAGAGTCTAGTTGTTGGTGGTAGGTCTTTTATGTATATTTCTGATTATGCTCAGACTATGAAGGAGATGCATCTCGAGGCCCAAGGGGGCAACGATAAGAGGCTGCGTCTGCAAGGTAGTTACAGTGGGAGCCATAATGGCTCATAGTGCAGAGGCAAAGGGTTTCCGGGGAGATACCCCCTGTGTCAGTCTTATAAGCACCAGACTCCGTCAAGTAAGGCCATTCAGGTAGCACTTCATATTTCTGACTGGGGTCAGTCCAGTTATAGTGACCACAGTTCTCAAAACAGTGGTCAGTACACGAGGGGTGCACAGTTAGGGTCTTCAGGCCGAGATGGCTAGTCTGGGTGAGCCAGACCTTCTAGAGAGAGTAGAGTTCCTGAGGCATGCTATGATTGTGGGGTCGTTGGTCATTTCTCAAAAGAGTGTCCCTAGTGTGGGATGATGAGCTTGCAACAAAGAGTGTTCAGCCGATCAAATCAGTACTGCCTCTAGCTAGGGGTGGTTCCCAGGGTTCTCTAAGAGATCCTCAGGTAGGTAGGATAGGTAGTCGGGTATGCACTCACTACAAAGCGGACATGGTGAATTGTATGTTGTTCCCAGTAGGTTGGAGGTTAAGTCTTCGAATGTTGTTATTACAGGTAAGATTTTAGTATGTCGTCTGCTAGCTACTACTTTATTTGATCCGAGATCCATATATTCATATGTTTCTGCTTATTATGGACCCCGGTTAGAGTTGTCTTGGGAGCCCTTATCTGTGCCATTACATGTAGTTACTCTTATGGGTAACTCTTTAGTATTAGATCTGGTTTATAGATTATGTGTTGTGACCGTTCGAGAGTATAATACTTAGGATGACCTTATTGTGCTAGACATGGTGGATTTTGATTTAATTTTGGGCAGGAACTAGTTATCTCCCTACCACGCAGTCTTGGATTGCTTTTCCAAGACAGTTACCTTAGTTATGCCTGGCATACCCGTAATGGTATGGTAGAGCTTTTTTAGCTGCATGCCAATGGGTATTATTTCTTATCTTCAGGCTGGAGGATTCATAGCGATGGGTTGTGAGTCATATCTTTCTTATGTTCGTGTTATTAGTGCGGAGAGTCCTTCTCTTGACTCCATTCCTGTGGTCCATGAGTATCCTGATGTTTTCCCTATCGACCAACCTGGCCTTCCTTCTAAGCAAGATATTGAGTTTGTTATTAACCTTGAGTCGTGCACCCAAACGATTTCCATGGCACCTTATAGTATGGCTCCTACCGAGCTAAAGGAGATAAATTCTCAACCTCAGGATCTTCTGGGTACGTGTTTCATTAGGCAAAGTGTATCACCTTGGAGAGCTCCTAGTATGTTCGTGAAGAAAAATGATAGTTCTATACATAAATGTATCGACTACAGGTAGCTGAATAAGGTGACAGTGAAGAATAAGTATCATATTCCTCGTATCGATGTCTAATTTGACAAGCTCCACTGTGCGACAATGTTTTCTAAAATTGCTTTGAGGTATGGTTACCATCAGTTGAGGATTCGGGCTGAAGACATCCCTGAGACAGCCTTCAGGACAAGCTATGGACACTATGAATTCCTGGTGATGTCTTTTGAGTTGACCAATGCCCCAACAACATTTATGGACTTGATGAACCATGTCTTCAGGCCCTATTTGGACTACTTTGTGATCATTTTTATCAATGATATATTTGTCTATTCGAGTAGAAGGGAGAAGCAAGAGAAACATTTTAGGACTGTGCTCCACACTTTGAGAGATCATAGGCTTTTTGGCAAATTCTAAAAGTACAAGTTCTGGCTAGAGTCTGTGGCATTCCTAGGACACATAGTGTCTAAGGATGGGATTATGGTGCACCCAACGAAGATAGAGGTTATTCATGATTGGGTTAGATCTACATCTCCAACCGAGGTTCGCAGTTTTATTAGGTTCGAAGGCTACTACAGGAAATTCATTGAGAGATTTGTTGCTATTGTAGCGCCTATGACTAGATTGACTAGAAAGGAGGTTCCATTTCAGTGGTCCAATGATTGTGAGTCAAGCTTTATGAAGCTCAAGGAATTGCTCACTTCAACTGCTATTTTGACTTTTCCAGTTGAGTGCAAGGGGTCTACTATTTATTGTGATGCTTCTGGTGTTGGTTTAGGGTGTGTTCTGATACAGTGAGGGTGAGTTATTGCTTATGCGTCGGGTCAGCTGAAGGTGCATGAGCGCAACTACCCCACTCATGATTTGGAGTTAGCGGCGGTAGTTTTCACGCTTAAGATTTGGAGGCATCACTTATATGGGTTTTGTTGTGAGATATTTAATGACCATCATAGTCTTCAATACATTATAACATAGAAGGAGCTTAATTCGAGACAATGCAGGTGGATTCAGTTGCAGAAGGACTGTGATATCTCTATTCTTTACCATCCGGGCAAGGCGAATATGGTAGCGGAAGCCCTAAGCCGTAAGTCAGTGAGTATAGGCATTTTGACTTTCATTTTGAGTGGAAAACATCGATTAAACAAGTCAATGGAACGGAAGTTAAAAATAAGGAAAATAGGACACTGACACTGCCCTGCCTATGTCACTATAATAGCCTGCCTGTCGTTGTAGCGGCGTCGCTATAGTGGCATGGTCGCTATAGCAGCACAAACAGTGTCTGCCTAAATTTTGCTATTTTTTGTGTTATCTCCTCCCCAACTCTTTATCACCCCTAAAGCAGACACAAAAACACTTAAACATTGGTTAATTTCTTCAGAATGAGTTCAGCCGCTTGCTAATCGATAACTAACATGCATTAGAACACATAATGATTCAGAAAGCCATAACACATAAGAGAAAGCTCTTATTTTTAACCCGTCCTGCTATTGTGGATTAATTCTTGTTTTCATGGCATGCAATTTAGCTTAATCAACAACAACCATGCAACTCTAGGTGTTTAACTAGGCTTAGCACCGATTCTAGATTTTTCAACAACAACAAGTAGCCAAACTCCTTATAGTTGCACCCTTTCACAATTATCCAAACAAGTATGGGTTCACAAGAGTACCCAACTCCCTTAACCTTACGCACCTATTTAAACCTTTATATTACTATAAAGCAATAATATAGGCATAGTCAAAGTTTTACCTAACACTACACAGAAAAGGACAACTCATAATATTTACAGTGCACATATTCAAACCAACCAAGCAACTACAGTCACAACACATGAACTCAGATAAATATCAAAATTAGTTATCATTTGCTTAGACCTTATTAAGACATTTCTAGTTGCGCACGTGATGACCATGAGTGGGTTATCCGGTATGCTATACATAGCCCTTATGGCCAGATACCAATTGGAACCTTCTCCATTCCAATTTGCATTGTTTTATCTCCTTTTAAGCGGAGTCCAGTGAAATCCACTTGCCTAGTTGAGATACCAATTGTAAGCAAGAGATACTAGTTGGACTCAACCCATACAACAACTGAACAAGCACACAATGGGAAGAAAAAAGTGAAACAATTTTCCTAAAATACCTCATAGCCTTCTAAAGATTAGATGTGGACGTCAACACACCAATCCGTAGGACTCTACTAGATATTTTCTCTTGTACTGGGAGACCGATAACCTAGGCTATGATACTAAATTGTCACAATCGAATTCACCAGATCGTGAGGGAAACTATTCTAATCCACCTAGCTAGGAGAACCCCTTACCACCCTTTAAGAAGATATGTGAAAGTATTTATTAAATAGCAATAACTATATTTTATTATAACTGTTTTTACAACAAAAGCAAAAAACATAAACTACCCTAGGATCTAGTCTAAACAGGTACAAGAGATACTAAGGGAAAAGTAAAGTTGGACACAACATCCACATGAGTAAGAGGAGTGGGAGCAACTAAAAAATCACTAACCACATCAATCATGAAACCAACACTGATTCCTTCAAAAGACTATACCCCAAAAAGGATATAGCAAGAGTAGTATCAATACAAACCACATGTACTGGTAAGCCTCATCGGCCGACCCGAATTGGAATACACTAATAGAGCATAAATATTTGCAAGGAAACATTCAATTTATTAGTATCATTACCCACCCAAACGATCCAGTTTCCCACTACTAATCTTAAATCATGAACTTTGAGATACCTCCCTTTTTTTACGACTCTACTACCTGAAACCACTAAGTCATAACTCTAAGAACAACTACAATAAGGGAAGTCATAACCCTGCCAAGTGTGCATGGAGAAAACCTGTTAGAACCAGTAAACTATCCGCTAAGCCCCCGAACCTTAAGTCGGGTTTAACCCATAGCCCACTTCCTTCCTCCCTATCCACAGATATAAGACCCCTTGCTCAACCATAACCCTATTGTCCATTCCACCACCCAAAATAAGATAACTAGTCAAGCATCAATAAGAACTCCTGGTTAAGTTGTAAACAGTAAAACACCTAACTAAGACATAATGTAACAGGAAAATACATGCCCAACATAATATACACTTAGCTCAACAAGTACCAAATAGGAAATTAAAGTACAAGAAACAAGTCAATGTGCTTACAACTAAGTCAAGTTCATTCAAGCCAAGTCAAATAAGCAATATCAAGTATATATAAACATATTCCCTGGTTCAGTCATGGAACCGTCAAACTCACCTGAACCATGTACATACACGTTATGGGTATCATAACCACCCTATATCCATGAACAGTAGGGGACAAGTTCATTCCAAGTACATAAATACTAGACACAAGGGTTTGCCAATCTTATCCCACCAACAAAGTATGAAAACATCTTGAATACTAAGACATTCCGTAATAAGAAATAAGATGGGTCAAAAGAATACAAAATGGCACAAATCATTTGAATAAACCACACCAAACAACATGCACCAACAAGCTACACTACAAAGTAGTTAACATGCACATATAGTACAAATTGGATTAAACTACAATACCATCACCTATGCTACCGTTTAGAGCCTAAACTACTATACGCACCTCAATGCTCTATTTTGAAGCTACCATAAGGATTACCGCCCTAGATTATTCAAAAGCTCACCTACACCTTACATGGTATTATTATTTTTGGTAGAGGTTTAACTAAAATAGGTAATCTGCCCTTTCACCACTACCCCAATCTCCGAGCCCACAACAATAATCACTACAACATGACATAATAAGATATATAATACATCCCCTGTTTCATACGTTACCCAAAATTTAACCAATTTTAGCCATCCTAACTCCATGCCTGAAGGCTTAGACATGAAATCTCTCATCTATCTATGCTATATTCATGCTCTCTAACCCGAGTCTATACTACTCAAATAACCTTAGCTTACGTGGATGTCAACCAGCTATAGGAAGGATAAACCAATGTAAATTCCAACCTTGCCAAGATCATGGACATGTTATTTCTTGAGAATCCATGGGTTCACACCCATCCACACCCCTTTCTCTTCTTCTCCGTGGTCCCAAGACATGGGAGGCAACCCTAAGGGTTTTTAAAGCCTTTCCACATCGATTGTTTCAACTCTAGTGGAGAAAGAAACAAAAACACGCTAAGTGGGTTTCTTGTCTATGTCATGTCACTATAGCATTTGGCAGGTCGCTATAGTGGCACTGCTATAGCAGAATAAATCCCGCTATAGCAGGCTGACGTCAGCCCGACCCAACTTCTTTTAAATTCTAAAATTTCCATTTGTGTTGCCCCACACAAGTTTACGAATGTAATTCCGATAATATTAGAACCCCGTACCCTTCTCAAAATATTTCCTAATAATGACAAACTAGGTCATTACAAGTAGCGGGCCCTGTCGTCCCTCTTTTAGATCAAATATCCTAATTAGCTCCTTATAGACCTAGGAGGCCTTCTTTCATTATCTTACGTTTATTCTTGAACCTTAGGATGATTTAGACATCCTTCCAACTCTTGTCTAGACTTAGTACCTTGTATTTACTTTAAAGACCGGTTTGAGTCCGACAATTACTACTTATTTATGATACTAAACTCTCGATTTGAGTCCAGTATATATGGTACTAAAGTCCGATTCAAGTACGACATTTATTGTTCACTTATTATAATAAGGACCCAATTGGAGTTTGGTGTTTATGGTATAAAGGAATTCACAGATATGGGTTCAATTGTCAGTTACTTTATTCTTATTATTGTCGATGGTTTTTGCTCTTGATTGTATCCATTAGTTTTATGGGGGCTTGTTTGGGTTAATCCTTTCTTGTTTGCACCTTCTGGGATTATGGGAGACCATTTAGGCTGTAGTTAGCTTGTATTCCTTGACTTTACTTACCTCATTATTTATTATTTTGTCAGTTGGAGCATTATTTCAGGTTTTCCCTTTTATCCCAGACTTTAGCTTACATTCTCACATGTTATTATTGCTTTTATTATGATATTACTCAGTTGATTGCTGATGTCTACTAAGTACCCATTGTTTTGGTACTCATACAACACTTCTGTATCTTTTTCTGATGCAGATTCAAGTATTAACTATCACTATTGACGTTCTATCTAGTGCATTATCAGAGTTTGGAGATAGGGTGAGCTTTTAGAGAAGGAGCTTATTCTCTCTCCTCCTGCTATTTTTGGATAGTCTTTACTTTTGAGATTATCTATATATTGATACCATTTAGTACTCTTATTCTTTTGATTAGTGGCTCTTGTACCGACCTACTAGGTCGTGGGATACTCTTTTTCTCTCTTTCTCCATTCTTTATATATGTTCTCTATTGTAATTATATTCTATTGCCTACAATCCTATTATTTGCTTAATCTTCATATCTATTATACCTTCCACCAACTAGCCCGTTACTTTTCGTTCTAGGCTATGATTTGTCTTACCTACTGGTGGGTTAAAGTAGATGCCATCATGCCTCATATAATTAGGTTGTAATAAATTGGTATCAAAGCTTAGGTTCAATAGTATTGTTGGTACAAAAGAAAGTGACTATTAGAGTTTTACAAATTGAAATGATGACATCTGTTTCTTATCTTTGGGAGGCTATAGGACATTCTTAAGAAAACTTCACTTTCTTTATTCATTTTGTGCGTCGAGTCTGTGTGGTTTCTAAAATTCACATTGTTTCACTCTTTCACAGATGGTCAGGATGCAAGCTTCAAAAAACTAGAGATAACGACCCTGAGTCGATGACTAGGGCTCCTACTAGAGGTCGTGGCCTACCTAGGGGTCTAGGTAATGCGAGAGTCACAGCCCCAGCTAGGGGTCAGGATAGGGATCTTTTACCATCTCCAGTTGTTGCTCCTATACCTGAGGTTTTTCCATCCTAGCTATTGGTGGGCCAGGGAGTAGCCCAGGCTCCACCAGGGTTTATTTCTTCTTCATTGCTTAAAGATGCCTTGGTCTAGTTATTGGGATTGGTTGGTGGTGCACCGGCTGATGGTGCTTAGTCTGCAGACCAGAGTGGATAGATGCATGGGCATAACCTGTAGCTGTGGCTCCTAGAGTTGAGGTCCCTCCAATGCCAGTAGTTGCTCAACCGGTAGCAGCCCAGCTAGCTATGTCTGTTGAGGAGCAGAAGATGTTGTGCAATTTTCTGAGATTGACTCCACCTAGATTTTTTGGGGCACTGGGTGAGGATGTATTTGAGTTCTTGACTGATTGGAAGGATAGGCGCCATAATATAGGCCTAGTTGAGGCTCATGGGGTTAACTACACTACTTTTTAGATGGACTTGGAATCTCTTACTGCTGTAATTATGGATGCATATCACTCTGCTTGTTTTGATAAAGAAAGCCTAATGAGTGATTATGCCTTTCTAATATTAGACTATGAGAACTTTGAAGATTAAAATGCATCTCTGAGGAATTCTCTGATAAAGGAAAGAGTAAAGCCACCATTGTTCAGCCAAATTTAGAGGAGGACAAAAAGAAATTAAACACCAGTCTTGCTGAATTATTTGAAAAAATGCTTCACTCCTGAAGGGCTTGAACAAGGCTAAACTTGAGCTAGAACATAATCAAAAGTGGACAAAGTCCTCTGCCCTCATCACTCATATTCAAAATAGTCAATCCACCTATAAACATGGGCTAGAATTCAGACCTGAGCATTGTAAAGCAAATAAGACCATAGACATGGTTTGTATTGCTTGTCGCAGAGAGGGACACCTCAAAAAACAATGTCCTTTACAAATAAGAGATGAACAAAGGAATCTCAGGTTCATAAAGAAACACAAAACTCAGGAGCTAAAGAAAATCTTATCCATCAAGAGGGAACTTCCTCACTGGGCCAAAAAAGATTTGATCCATCCTTTTTCTCATAAAAGGGACCCAAGATAATCTGGGTACCCAAAACTAATCTCTGAATTGTAATTGTAGGATTAGAATAGAGGAAGAAACAAGCCTTGGTACCTTGACAATGCTTGCTCTAGACAGATGACTGGAAATAAAGAAAACTTCCTCTCTCTTACAGACTATCAAGGTGGAAGTATTACTTTTGGAAATGGTAAAACTGGAGAAATTATTGGTGTAAGAAAGGTAGGAAGATCAATGTCACATGCTATTGAGAATGTGTACTATGTTCTTGGACTAAAACATAACCTGCTAAGCATATCTCAAATGTGTGATAAGGGAAATAATGTGATGTTTACTGCCACTGACTTTATTGTGACAAACTCTGTTAGTGGAAGTATAGTACTCAAGGAAAGAAGGCACAAGAATGTGTACAAGGCAGACATTATGGAAACTCTAGAATCTAAACTATCATGCCTTAGTGCTATGACCAACAACTCATTATTATGGCACAAAAAATTAGAATATGATAGCTTCTCAACTATCAACAAACTAGTGACAAAGGATCTGGTGTTAGGTTTACCAAAATGAAAACTGGATAAATCTCTTGTGTGTGATGCCTGTGCAAAGGGAAAACATGTTAGATCCTTATTCAAGCCCAAAAGTATGGTAAGCACCACTAAAATTCTTCAACTGTTACATATGGACTTGTGTGGTCTAATGAGAGTTCTCAGTAGATGAGGGAAGAGGTATGTGTTTGTGATTGTAAATGATTATTCAAGATTCACATAGACACTCTTCTTGAGTTCTAAGGATGTGATATTTGAGGTATTCCAAATATTTGTCAGACTTGTTCAAAAGAAGTTGAATGTTGAAGCTGTAGAAATAAGGTCTGATCATGGTATTGAATTTGAAAATTCAAACTTCTTGACCTTTTGTGCTGAAAATGGTATCGACCACAACTTCTCTGCACCTAGAACTCCTCACCAAAATGGTGTGGTTGAAAGAAAGAATACATCTCTAGAGTACATGGCGAATAGATCTCTAGAGGACATGGCTAGAACAATACTAATAACAAGTGGTCTTTCTAAAAGCTTCTGGGCTGAAACTGTAAATACTGCATGCTATCTCCTTAATAGGTGTATGATCAGATCACTGATAGACAAGACCCCTTATGTACTACTCAAGGGTAGGAAGCCAAATCTAACCTATCTAAGACCTTTTGGGTGCGAATTCTTTATTCACAAAAATGGGAAGGATGCACTAGGAAAATTTGATGCAAAGAGTGATGAAGGTATCTTTATGGGATATTCTTCACAGAGTAATGCTTACAAAATCTACAATAAGACAACTCGTTGTGTAGAAGAAAGCATTCATGTCATATTTGAAGAAGAAAATCATGAGGAAAGGGAAAATTGCATAGATGAGGACAACAGTGGGTTTGAAATGACCTATGACTCAGAAGATAAAGAAGAACACAAGGACACAACTTCAGCTGTTGAGAAAGATACTATAACTCAGGAGGAGGTTCCTTCCTCAGGAGGAACTGCTCCTTTAGATGGTTCATCCTTTCATCTTGATGCACCTGGTACTTCTCAGCCTACTACTGGAAGGAATTGGAAATATAAGAGTTCACATCTTATTGAAAACATTATATCCCCCTTGGATTCAGGCATGTAGACTAGAAACAAGTTAAAAAACATGTGTACTTACTCTGTCTACCTATCTCTAATTGAACCACAGGACATCAAGAAAGCCTTGCTAGATGCAGATTAGATTGTTTCTATGCAAGAGAAGTTGAATTAGTTTGAAAGAAGCAAGGTATGACACTTAGTTCCCTAGCCTGCAGATAGGACTGTCATAGAAACTAGGTGGGTGTTTAGAAATAGACAAGATGATCAAGGTGTAGTCACTAGGAATAAGGCCAGACTGGTGGTACAAAGATACAATCAAGAAGAGGGAATATACTATGATGAAACATTTTCCCCAATCGCTAGAGTGGAAGCCATTAGAATGTTGATAGCATTTGCCTCCTATATGGAATTGAAACCATTTCAAATGGATGTGAAGAGTGCCTTTTTGAATGGTTATCTGAATAAAGAAGTTTATATGAAACAACCACCAGGTTTTGATAGCTTTGAACATCCAGATCATGTGTATAAGCTTGACAAAGCCTTATATGGTCTCAAGCAGGCCCCAAAAGCAAGGTATGATAGACTGTCCTCTTTTCTTTTGAAACATATATATACTAGAGGGAAAATAGATAACTCATTGTTCATAAAGAAGGAAGAATCCAAGCTTCTCATTGGGCAAATCTATGTGGATGATATAATATTTGGAGCTACATATGGCATTTTATGTAAGGAATTCTCCTCATTGATGAGCAACGAGTTTGAAATGAGCATGATGGGAGAGTTGACCTTTTTCTTGGGACTACAGATCAATCAAACCAAGGATGAAACATCCATACATCAACAAAAGTACATTAAAGAATTGCTGAAGAAATTTGAGATGGATAGAGCTAAGAAAACTAGTACTTCTATTGCTACTATCACAAAACATGATAGAGATGAGGCTGGTGTGTCTGTTGTTGAAATAAAATATAGAGTGATCATTGGCTCCTTACTATATCTTACTGTTAGTAGACCTGACATTGTGTATAGTGTAGGTCTATGTTCTAGATTTTAATCAGCTCCCAAATAATCTCACTTAAAGTCTATCAAGAGAATTTTTAGGTACCTCAAAGGCACTCAAGGACTGATTCTATGGTATCCTACTGGAGATTCCTTTGATTTTATTGGTTATGCTGATGCTGATTATGCTAGAGATTTAGTGGATAGAAAAAGTACTTCGGGAATGACTCACTTCTTTGGACTCACTTCTTTGGACCTTGTCTTGTCTCTTGGGCAACAAAGAAATAAAACTTTGTGGCTATTTCAACTGCTGAGGCTGAATATGTAGCTGTTGCATCCTGTTGTTCTCAACTACTCTGGATAAAGCAGCAACTTAGTGACTATGGAATCAATCTAGCATGTATTCCTATCATTTGTGACAACACAAGTGCAGTTAATATGGCTAAAAATCCAGTGCAGCATAAAAGAACCAAAAATATTAATATCAGACATCACTTTCTCAGAGATTGTGTAGAAAAGGGGTTGATAGAAATGGAGTCTTATGGAACTGTTGAACAAATTGTTGATATATTCACCAAAGCATTGGGGAGAAAATATTTTGAGAAGAATAGGTTGGCCCTTGGGCTAATCAATCAAATCTGACAGAAGAAGGACTACAGTCTTCACTCAAATGCTTGACTATGAAATTAAGGTATGAGATCATGCTTGCAAATTGTTAGATATTGTAATTAACTCACCTTTGTTACTTGGTAGGATCACATCTACAACTTGAGTGCTCACCATCAAAGTTAATCAAAATTTATAAGTAAAAGCTCAGGAAGACACATAAGGACCTGGTCCTCAAGTCAGGTATGCACGTCCTTTGTAAAGCATTCAAATTATTACAAGTATTAAAAGGAAATAAAATGTTTTGTCATCAGAATCTGGTCCCAATTACCAAACCTCGAACATTTACATAATACAAAATCTTAAGCTGGAAAAACAAATAAAAAACACCTTTTTAATCATTACTCTCTCCTTTCAAAAACTGACAACCATCACCTCAACCATTACAACCCTTACAATTGCTTTCTTTTTCCTTCAAAAACTCTCCACATTCACTGAAACCCCACTGCAAAATCTCTCTTCCTCAACACAAAAGAAATCTCGTTTCATCTCCAATGGCTTCCCCAAGTCCTTCATCTTCAAAACCTACTAAGTATCAATTCCCTCTTTCAACACCTCTCCAAGACCCCCGTCCCAACAGACAGGTCATTTCATACCAATTTTTGCATACAGATTTGAATGTTAGTAGAGACTTTATATGCAAATGAATAAGAATTATGATTAGAATACTTCCAATGTTGCGAATGATAAGTGCAAAAGACATGTTATCAGATGAACCTTTACTCCTCTTCGTGGTAAGAAGAATAAAAGTCATTATTTTTGAGAATTGAAGGTGTTGACACCTAATTTTTGCCCTCCCTGACTAAATTTAATCTCAAGTTGCTTCGGTTTTAAATAAAATCAAAATATTTATTTTATCCGAATAAATGCTTTCTAAAAATATTTATTTCGAGTTAAATTTGCTATTTAATAGATGAATTATACATTTTTGTATTTTTGAATACAAGATCGTATAAGTTTAGTCGCTTAAATATTTATTTTGTCAAAATTAGATTTTTTATCAAGAACCATCTTGAAAATTAATTAAAATAGGTGAATTTTGATGTAAACATGTAAGTTGTTCTTAAAATGAATTATTCGAAAGATATTCATTAGATTTTATGAAATCAAGAAACTCAAAATTAAATCGGTTATTAATTTGTTTCAAATTTTGATTAAATTTGGTCGATCTATTAAATTTGGCCATAATCAAAATTAAATTGGCCATAATCGCAATGCAATTGGCCAATTGATTTTCGATTTGGTTTAAAATTTAAATAGCATTGGCTAAACCCTAATCCTATTGGCCATTTAACAAAATAACCTAACCTACCCTTACCCTTCCCTAATTTCAATCGGACCCAGGCCCAACAACATCAGCCATACATACACAACCCCTATCCTATTTCCCCTTACAGCTTCAGCATCACCGCCCCAGCCCACCTCTACAACCCGACCCGGTCCATCCCTTTAAACCCTTCTTCTCTATATCGACATAACACCAACAGTAACCAAAATAAACAATATCGACGACAATAGCAAACCCCAACATCGACGACAACAGCAACCCCAACGCGAACCCAACAAAACCTGAAGCCCAAATCTTTTTCCCGCTCGATTCTTCTCCCTCTCCTCCGAATTCATACAATCATGTGAGAGGCACGCGAATTCATACCTGAGAATGTTCTAGAACATACCAGGTAGCACTTCCAACGTCCAAACCCGAGAATTACGGTGGAAATTCATCAAAACTGTACCGAAGAGTACATACTTGTAAGCTTTCAATTAGTCGCTAAGAGAATTTTGGATTTTCGCAAAAATTTACAATTTATTTTTGCACCATTTTCATCCGAATTAGTACATGGGTGAGTTGTAAACCTTATCTCATTCCTCGAATTTGAATTTTCCCCCTCCACAATTCTCTAAATTACCTTTCAAAATCCCATATCCCACATCGACCCAAGCTAAAAATCGAGCCCTCTTCCCCTTCTATAAATAGGTCTTTATAGAGCTGAAATTTTCAAGTCTTGGAGGTGAAAAAATTCTGAACAAAGGTCTCAAAGGGTTGAAAAAATCTTTGAGCAAACAGTCTTAGAATTAAATTCTGAGTAAAAGGGGGAATTCTGAATTGAAAGAAGGTTCCCTCTAGTTTAAAAATTTTCTATCGGGTCTACGTAAGTCTTGATTTCGAGCCTAGGATTCTGACTACCAATAGCTTTTTTTCGGTGGTGGACAATATTCCGGTTACTCAAAGTTCCATTTTGGTGCTCCGAAAAAGATAAACTTTCATTCCATTTTTGCTCTTCTTCTTTCTCTGTTTCGATGTAGTATCAATAGCAGTATTTAGTTGTCTTATTGTATGGTAGGATTTTGTGTTGTAGACGTCTATGAAGGCCATAGGTTCCGTGTGATGAAAGTGATTTTATTGGCCAAAAGCCCTATTTGTATTAATACAGATGCAGTGGGCCTCAAAAGCCCAATTGATAGTTTAGGGCAGGTGGAAGAAGAGAAGAAAATGGGCCCAAATCCAGTCCAGGCGAACAAAAACTGAAAATGGGCCTATGATTTCAGTTCTCTTGATTTTGGGCAAGGACCGAGATCTCTCTACTTTCTTTTTCAAATAGATATTGTGTTTATGTTTTACTAACTTAGAACTTCTTCTAACTTAGTTAAACTCCCCGGCTAGTATCAAAACCTGTTTTCTTAACTAGTTTTGGATTAATCCATTAATCAAATTATTGTCTTTTAACTTGTTAATTCTCTTACATAAATAAATGATTTTCCTAAGTTAGTCAAATAAAGTTGTTTTCAAATAGAACAGATAACCGCAGGTTAGCGGATACCCCAAGTGCCTTAAAAACCTTCTCGGGGTATTAATTTGAACCCTTACCCGATTTCTGAATATTTGAAAGATTTTTCTGTTTTAGCCTTTTAAATACTTTTCAAGGTTTTATTAATTTCCTTTTCAAATAATTTAAGTGGCGACTCTGTTTTGATTAAATTTAGAATTTTTTATAAGGTTTTCGAATTAAATCAAGTCTTAATCATTTTTTCGCGAAACGAAAATGGAGACTCTGCTGGGGAATCAACTAGGTTCTAACCATGTAGTTGAAACTAACTCTTATTTGACTAACTATTTGGGTTTGTAATAATTGTTTGCTTTATTTACTTTCTGCAAGTTGTAAACTGTTGCATTCATGGCATATTCCGCCACTTCTGGCAAAGTATTAGGCATTAGGAAAAAGGGCGGTTATGTGGATATCTGCACTCACCCTTCTGTATAACACCTTAATTGCTTTGAACAGCCAAGTGAAATAGTTGACTCGAGTCGGTCAACAGTCACTTGGTGTGTTACCCCAGAAAGTTCACTTCGGGTTCCCGATCAATTCGAACAAACTATTCCAGTCAATTGGGATAGAGCAAGACCAAATCCCAAATGTTTAGGCATTAGCCTAGGATGAATCAATATCTCAGGGGATATTAAGTCCATTAGACAACCGCCAAATGTGTCAAAAGGGTCTACGACCCGTCGACACCGCATCCAACTATGTGCTACTTGAAAAGATGTATGTGATGTAATCAGACTATTGTCCTGGGGGTGGGGCCTAATGGTTTTCTCCTTTGTAGGATGTCGCGGTTCTCGAATCTTAGCATGGTGGTAAAGGAGTCAATCCACACTTAGAAGATTACGAAGAAATACAAGAAAAGAACAACGGAAGAAGGATCGTCTTCAGGACTACATTAGTTCTCTCCCCTGCGTGGGCTTGCTTCTTATGTATCTTCCATATATCCCCATGCGTGGGTTTGTTTTATTTTCCCCTGTGTGGGCCCCAATTTAGGCATTATTCTCACTTTCCTTAAAATGTACCCCTTTTTTTGGTTGGCTTTGTACCCTTTGGGAAAGTTTTGGTTGTATATTTTGGGGAAATAGAACGGTTAAAATGCAACGCATACGTCTATTAGAATAAATGTTAGGCCCACCTTTGGTTCAAAAGGTCCCTTTAAGTAGGATGCGCGCTGTATTAATGCTTGTGTGATATAACTATTTTATGTGCTCATACGTGCTATGTTGATTCGAATCAAAGGCGAATTGATCCAATCCCATTTTTTACAGATAACGTTTAGGAAATATACATCCAGTACACAAAAGTCCGACCAAAATGCTTTAAGTCTTTCAAGGTTTTGTTTGCATGCATCTTTCACAAAGCTTTTGAAAATTCAAACTACGTAGGGCTTGATTTCTCCTTCATGAGATACGTAGGCAGCCTTTCGGCCCAACCCCTATCTTCAAAAAACTCTACTTATTTCCCACTTCGGCAAAAGAAGACATAAGAAGAACCTTCCTAATAAATTCTACTTATCCAAAACAATGAACAAAATCCTATTCATTGGAACTTTCAAGTCATTATCACCATATGGATCAATTCACCTGCGATAAGAAACAACTTTATATGCTCCTTACCTGCTTGATTATCTTGCATTATTTATTACTAACAGGATCTAACACATCTGCCTTTGAGTTGTTTTTACCTTACAGATAATAGAAACTACTCCATGTTGTCATAAGCTGGTTGAACGCCCTTACTTCACCCGATCAAAAGCTAGCAAAGTCCTATCCCCCAGCCATCATTCAAATATGACTGGAAGGGACGAGGATAACGCATTGGCCATCAGGGAAAATGTGATAGCAGAACAAATCAAGATGATTGTTGAACTTGCAAGAAAGCTGGAAATACCCCAAGAGGAGATGAATCGAACTACAGACTTGGCTAATCTTGCCATCACTGCTAATGCTCTTGTCCCAGGAGGGCACGGTCCTTCACTCCAAATCCTTCCTCTCAACGCACCTGACTTAGGGAATCATCCAAATAACATTTCATATGCCTCTCGACTTCCCACAGACCCTATCATCAATAATCCACTGATTCATCAAACTCATACTCCACCCATCCAAAACACCAACCAAAATAATAACCCAGATGCTTACTATCCATAAAATCCTTCACTAACTACATAAATTCATCCTCAAATCCCACAGAACCACTCTCAAACTCCACAAAACACCTATAACCCCCAAAATGTCCTCCCTGCCTACAACCCAACTTCCGTTCATCCTCAAAATCATACTTCAGCATACCAAAACTCTTTTGCCACTATCCCAAATCCATCACACATATGACCTATACCTCTAACCATTTTCCATGTGGTCACATCTCCTGATCTCTATAACCCTTTTCCTAATCTCGAGGTAGACCATTATAAGAAGAAAGAAAGAGAATAGAGGATCGAGTATGAAAAAAGGCTACTTGCAATGAATGAAGACATTATGAGGATCAAAGAGTCTCATGCGATAGGGGATAATGATGACCTTGGTTATGATGATTTGTGTGTACATCCAGGTGTAGACCTACCAGAAGGATACAAGGTCCCCAAATTTGAAACATTTGGTGGCACTGGAAATCCCATGGCTCACTTATGGAGATATTGTGACCAAATGGTAGGAATTGGAAGGAATGAGGCACTGCTAATGCGCCTATTCAGTCAAAGTTTAAGCGGTGATGCTTTGGATTGGTTCACGGCCCAGGAACTGAGAAAATGGTCTGGTTGGAAGTCCCTGACCAAAGGCTTTATCGACAGGTTCGCATATAACATAGAAATAGTTCCCGACCAACATTCACTGAATAGAATCAAGCAAAAAAGTAGCGAATACTTTTGGGATTATGCCTATCACTGGAGAAAGGATGCCGCTAAGGTAAAACCTCTTATAACTGAGGGAAATGGTAGTGGTATTTTTTCATGCTCAGGAAGGAGATTTCTACACTAGAATGGCGTCTGCAGTTCGTGCGACCTTTAAGATTTGGTAAAGATTGGTGAATCACTCGAAGAAGGCATTCAATCAAGTAAAATTATCCAGACTCCAACATCTATCGGGTCCTTTGGATTCCCTGGGAAGAAAAGAGAAGATGTGACTGCAGTGTCCACTGATTCTATTGCTAAGTTGAAAAGGAAATTCAGACCCAAATACCTTTTCTTCTCCATCACTCCCGAGCCTTCAGTCAGTCTTCTATGTCCAACCTCAATACCAAGCTCCACAACCAAATTATCAGCCTAATGTCCAAGCCCAAATTCCAAATCCCTATACTAACGTCCAAGTAGCTCTAAGTTATCATCGAGTACCACCTCTCACTAATTAAAATAATCTCCCGCATCCAAACCTCTAAAAGAAACCTCCTCAAAACTTCACACCGTTGGCTGAAAGTCGCACTCAGCTTTTTGAAAGATTAAGAGCAGCCCGTTATCTCCAGCATGTACAACTAAAGCCCACCAATATCAATTCTCAATTTTATCATGCTGATCAGAATTATGCCTATCATTCTGGAGGAATCAGCCACAGTACTGAGGATTGCATTAATTTGAAACATAAGATCCAGGATTTGATTGATCTAAAAATCATTGCTCTTCAGACGTCGGCCCCAAATATCAATAGTAATCTGTTGCCTAACCATGGAGGGGCTACGGTCAACAGGATTGAAATGAAAGATGATCGGGCAGTTAGTAAAGTTATCACTAAGGTTGATTCGGGAAAGCCCAAACCAACAATAAAGGACGAGAGTGAGAAGAGGAAAAATATGGGTCTACCCAAGACATTTCCCCTTCTGTACCAATCGTTTCCTGCACGTAGGATGTCGATGGATGATGACCTGGGGGATGAGATAGGGATTCTATTTGAAGACTGTAGTGTTATATTGGAAGATTTTTTGGAGACTAGTGGGGTGAAGAAGGCTGCACCTGGAGAGGCTTTGCAGAATTGGACCTCCACTCCGCTCATGACTTCTCTCCCTTTGTGCTAGATAAAGGGCAATTTCTAGTTTTTTTAAAAAAAAATCAGTGATGATCCAGAGGAGGCCGTGCGATCCACCCTTTATCTTCCAAATTCTCTTTTCGCATTTTAATACTTTAAAAAAAGCGTGGGCCTATACTTGTATGAGTCATGAGCCATAGTTTGTAAATATTTCTCGAATTTCAAATGAAAAGGCCTCCATTTATCTAGGAAACTATTTTGAATTATGTTATTCTTATTTTCCTATTTGAATTATCTTGTTATTATCTGACTTGGTTTGTTTGATTTCAATAATAGTAATTCTAATACCTACCAATGTCATGTTATGTCAAGAGCTAAATGAATAAAATAAAGCAAATAAAGATCAATGGAAAGAGTCTAATGAAGAAACATTGAACAATTAACAGAAGAATTAAAAGTCTTCCAGAATCGAGAAAAGCCCAATCTTGAACTGATCGAGGTGGTCAACCAGGGAGATGAGGACAAAGTTAAGGGAGCCAAGATCGATGCCAATCTAACAAAAGCAAGGAAGAGAAAGCCTATCAATTCTCTCAAAAGGACACGTAGACAGTTGATCCCTTCCTTCCACCGAGGTAAATACAAAGGAAAGTTTACACCAAATTGACGAAAGTGTCATATCATCCATTAATTGTCATCCGGAGGATCCTTGATCCTGACCGAGATGGATGGTCACGAGTGGACCAAGCTAATCAATTCAGATGTAGTGAAGAGATACTATGTCTGAAGATAGTCTTTTCTCTATATTTTCTTTGATTGTAATTGCACTTTTATAAATGTAATCGTTTCATACTTTGTAATCGCCTAGAATTTCTTCCCTTTATGTACGAACTACGTTTGGCCTGAATTCTCAAGAATGAGATATGTAGGCGGCCTATGTCATCTTCGATCAACCACTCAGGAAAATTTATCCTTCCCCTTTATGTACGAACTACGTTTGTCCTGATTCCTACTTCAACGGGATACGTAGGTGCCCCAACGGCTCGGTCATATCACCCCGAAAATGGAGACTGGGGTAGAATTTTTGAGAAGAAATCTCAAAAATTCTGAAGAGAATGAAAACCGGCAAGGACTTTGGGAGAAAGTCTCGAGATCCATGCAAGTCAAGATTGTCTTAAATAGCATATAACTGGGGTAGAAATTTTGAAGAGGTCCCCAAAATTTCCACCAATATTTGGGAATAAATTTCGAATTCCCCATCACTAAAAGGTCAAAGCCAAATTTCAAAAATCACCAACTGCGACAAAGTCCAGATAGACTAGATCCCCAGCTATGATAAGCTTCTGCAAATTATGTTATTGATCTTCTCCAGCAACAATAAGGAGTCCCTAGATATCTTCCATTGAGTGTCGGACATAGATAGGCCTCAAGTGGAAGACGTTCGTCGAGTTAGCACATGACATGACTGGCAAAGACTTTCTAAAAAGTTTTGCGCAAGTTTTTTGAAGCTAAGTCTTTCAAAACCAAAATATTTTGAAAACCTACGCATATTTTCTTCTTGACTAGTTTTGTCTTACATCTATTTAAACATGGAGTCTAGGAGAAATTTCAAACATGATAGAGCACCCGAAAGATGGCAAGAAGCAAACCAAAGATCGAAGGAGGTCAATGCGGAGTAGTTTCACCCAAAACTAACAATTTTTCTGTGGATGCAGGGATCACCGCACATAAATGGGGTCTCTTTCAAAAATCCCCTGAGCAAATCAAGATCCCCACCAAAAGCATATAATGCTCAAGAATGGTATTCTTGGATGGCTCCACAGATGGGTTCAATAACCCATTCAGGATCAAGGGCCTCTTGATTTGTATATTCGGCTTCAAAAGATGTGGATGTCAAACAAAAACGTCTTATCTTTGTTATGCATATTTTACTCAAGACTTTTCCTAATAATAGTCGCTATCAAAAGTGACTCTGTGTCTACTAATCATTTACCTTGAGCGCAGGTATACTGCAAGGAGTCGGCATAATGATGGAACGATCAAAAGGATCACCAAATAAGGAGAAGAGAAAAGATGTCTCCCTCAAGATCCACTATGAGGCGAAACAAACGTGTAATGTTTACAAACGGTATTCAAGTTGCCCCCAGAAAGGGATTATAGACACTTGTTCATATTCGAAGGACTTGCTGTTGTGGTATCCCCTTAAAGGGATGAGAACAATGGCCGATTGAGTCATTCAGAGCATGATATTGAGTATTTTTCATTTAAACTTTAATAAAATCTTAACTGTGGTTGCTGGAAAGAGTGACACCGTGTCTACTAACAGTCTACCTTGAGTACAGGTACATGTAGAATGCCAACACGCCGGCAAACAGACTCAGATAAAGTTTTTCTTGAAACTGCCGAGGGGACCATTGCATCCCATTACGTACCATCGCATTATATACTATAGTGTTGTATTTCATTGCATCCTATTGCATTACATCGCATTGCATCTCATTAAATTTCATTACATCCCATTGCACTCCATTACGTACCATCTTATTACATACCATTGCATTGCATTACATTTCATTATATCCCATTACATTTCATCGCATCCCATTACATACCATTGCATTGCATCATATTGTGTACCATCGTATACCATTACATTGCATCTCATTATATTTCATTGCATTCCATCACATTTCATCATATTCCATTACATTTCATTACATCTCATTACATTTCATTCCATTACTAAAAGGGACATGCCGAGAGGGCCACCATACCATTCAGATAAGTCTCCGTAATCGCTCACCATATAAAATAATAAAGTCTGGCTTTAGAAGATGCTTTGGAGCACCTATATCCTTGGACCACGCAAGGATGGCATAATCTAGCGTCGATGATATCTCATCAATTTATATCTATTGACCACGCAAAAGGAGAAGTAACCCAACGTCGAGGATATTTCAGGATCTTATATACCTTCATTCCATTCCATTCCAAGAGGGCCATTTCATTTCATTGCCAAAAGGGCAATGTCGAGAGGGACATTTCATTTCATTGCCAAGAGGTCCATGTCGAGAGGGACATTTCATTTCATTGCCGAGAGGGCCATGTCGAGAGTGCCATTCCATTCCATTGCCGACAGGGACATGCCAAGAGGGCCATCATATCATTCAAACAAGTCTCCGTATTCGCTCACCATGCAAGACAATAGAGTCTGGTTTTGGAAGATGCTTTGGAGCACCTATATTCGTTGACCACGCGAAGATAACACAATCTGGCGTTGAGGATATCTCATTATTATATATTTATTGATGCACAAAAGGTGATGTAGCTTGGTGTTGAGGACATTTCAGTGTCTTATATATTTACATTAACATATAAAAGTTGAAGAAGTACATGATCCAAAGGGACGTCTTTAAGTTACTATCTGAAAGCGGACGACATACTAGATTTACCAGAAATTAACAATCTGAGGGTCATCTGTAAGTCACAATATTTGAGATAGGATAGTGTGCAAGATTACCTGTGAGTTGATAATCAATGGGTCATCCATAAGTTGCAACAACATCCTAACCGGATAGTATGCGAGATTACCCAAAAATCAATAGCTTAAAGGTTATCCATAAGCCACAGCTAAATCCTTACCGGATGATGTACAAGATTACTAAAAATTGACAATCCGAGGATTTTCTATAAGCTGCGTCATATCTAAGATAGATTATGTGCAGGATTACCCAAAGACCAATAATTTAAGGAATAAACATAAGCCACATCGCATCCAAGGTCGGATAATGTGCTGGATTACCCGAAAGGCTGACAATTTGAGGGATGTCTATAAGCCATCTCTTATCCAAGGTCGGATAATGTGCAGGATCACCCAGAAGACCATTAACTCAAAAGACATATGTAAGTCATCTTATATCCAACATTGGATAATATGCTTGATGACCCAAAGATTGAAAATTCGAGGGATATCTATAAGTCGTACCGGTACAAAAGATGTACAGGACTTACCCGAGATTGTATGAACAAGATCATCACTGATAGCTGAAAAAGTTATCGACTCAAATGCAATAAGAACATAGGTGACCAAGAGTTTTCCACATCAACATAAAATTACGCGATTGCAGGGATCGATCTACACAAAGTGTCGTTGGTGTCCAAGAGGGCCACCCCACTTTGAAGATATTTCAATGGAAAAAAAATCGTCTTATCTAACAGCCAAGAGGTTTGTTGAATCTTTATTGCAAAGAGTTGTGGCCCTCCAAAACAGGTACATAAGAGGACGACATCGCTTTGTGGATAACAACTTACGCAAAGATATGGTAAAAGATTTACACCCCTTCGTGAATTATGTTTATCACTAACAATTTTTGTTTGAGATATTGTCGAGAGCATCTGAGAGGGTGAAAATCTCCAACCAAAGCCACAGGTGCGGATGACTCCAAAGAGGACGCAACACAACGTGGAACCCTTTCTTAGCAGCAAGCCAGGACGTAGTCTAGAGAGGGACATCAAACTCTTTGGAAGTAAGCTAAAGGATAATTGCCACCACCATCAAACCACACCCCTATCAGAAGGTATTTCGGGATATTCTAGTTTTAGTTTCACTTGTGGGATATTTCTAAACTCATACCAAAGGTAGCCTTCTCTTTCCTTCAAATTCGAGTGACAACATACCTAGAGCTTTGGAAATTATGTTCAGGTAGATTCTTGCCTATGGATGTGAAGATTCCATATTCATAGTTAAGAGGTTACAAGCCTCTTTTCCATAACTCAAATAACTTTTCACTCATCCCGAGCCAAAGATTATCAAAAATAAAAGGCTATCTTTTTACCGATCGAGTTGAACTACAAGCAGCCCGATTCTTTGAATCTCGAGGATATGTAGGATGGGCTCTTTGTTGAAAACTCGACTGTAATCCATCCCCCAATCTCATTCCCCAGTTTTTCGGGCTCTTTAAAATTCGAAGCCAAGATAGCTTATTAGTTCTTTCAAAATCGTGCTTCCAAGTCAAGCATTGTGAACTACTAGTGGCCCAAATTCTCATGTAACCTGAGATATGTACGAAACCCAATACCTGGGTCCGGCCATAACTCCTTGAAAATCATGCGAAAACCAACTTCTTCAAGAAACGAATTTGTGGTCGAACACAATTAAGAACGTCAAACTCCCTTTGTACAGTGTTACGTGCATTCACTCTACCCAAAGGGAGGGGGCAGTTGTTGACACCTAATTTTTTTCCCTCCCCGGATAAATTTAATCTCGAGGTGCTTCAATTTTAAATAAAATCAAAATATTTATTTTATCCGGATAAACGCTTTCTAAAATATTTATTTTGAGTTAAATTTGCCATTTAAGTGATGAATTATACATTTCTTTATTTTTGAATACGAGATCATATAATTTTAGTCGCTTAAATAATTATTTTGTCAAAATTAGATTTCTTATCAAGAAACATCTTGAAAATTAATTCAAATGGGTGAATTTTGATGAAAAAATGTAACTTGCTCTTAAAATGAATTATTCGGAAAATATTCATTTGATTTTATGAAACCAATAAACTTGGGAATAAATTGGTTATTAATTTGTTTTGAATTTTGGTTCAATTTGGTCGATCTATTAATTTGGTCATAATCGAAATTAAATTGGCCGTAATCGCAATGTAATTGGCCAATTAATTTTCGATTTGGTTTAAAATTTAAATAGCATTGGCTAAACCCTAATCCTATTGTCCATTTAACAAAATAACCTATCCTACCCTTACCATTCCCTAATTTAAATCAGACCCAGGCCCAACAACATCAGCCATACATACACAGTCCCTAGCCCATTTCCCCTTACAGCTTCAGCATCACTGCCACAGTCCACCTCTGCAACCCAACCCGATCCATCCCTTTAAACCCTTCTTCTCCATATCGACATAACACCAACAACAACCACAACAAACAATATCGACAACAATGGCAAAACCCCAACATCGATGACAACAACAGCCCCAACCTGAACCTAGCAAAACCCAAAGCCCAAATCCTTTTCCCGCTCAATTCTTCCCCCTCTCCTCCGAATTCATACACCCATGTGAGAGGCATGAAAATCAGTACCTAAGAATGTTCTAGAACATACCAGGTGGCACCTCCAACGTCTAAACCCGTGAATTATGGTGGAAATTCATCAAAACCATACCAAAAAGTACATACTTGTAAGCTTTCAATTGGTCGCTAAGAGAATTTTGAATTTTTTGAAAAATTTCCAATTTATTTTTGAACCATTTTCATCCAAATTAGTACATGGGTGAGTTGTAAACCTTATCTCATTCCTCGAATTCGAATTTTCCCCCTCCACGATTCTCGAAATTACCCTTCAAAATCCCATATACTATATCGACCCAAGCTAAAAATCGAGCCCTCTTCCCCTTCTATAAATAGCTCACTATAGAGCTAAAATTTTCAAGTCTTGGAGGTGAAAAACTTCTGAGCAAAGGTCTCAAAGTGTTGAAAAAATCATTGAGCAAATAGTCTTGGAATTAAATTCTGAGCAAAAGAGGGAATTCTGAATTGAAAGAAGGTTCCCTCTAATTTAAAATTTTCCTATCGGGTCTGCGTAAGTCTCGATTTTAAGCCTAGGATTTCGACTACCAGTAGCTTTTTTCAGTGGTGGTGAATATTCCGGCAACTCAAAGTCCCGTTTTGCTGCTCCGAAAAAAGGTAAACTTTCATTCCATTTATGCTCCTCTTCTTTCTCTGTTTCGATGTAGTATCGATAACAGAATTTAGTTGTCTTATTGTATGGTGGGATTATGTGTTGTATACGTCTTTTAAGGCCATAGGTTCCATGTGATGAAAGTGATTTTTTTTAATTATACTTCTCTGTTGAATTCCA
The DNA here is from genome assembly GCA_031232105.1 of Capsicum rhomboideum. NCBI lineage: Eukaryota > Viridiplantae > Streptophyta > Magnoliopsida > Solanales > Solanaceae > Capsicum > Capsicum rhomboideum. The sequence continues at coordinate 161,051,714 of CP124714.1, forward strand.
TTTTCTTTAAGTTTTGGTTTCATGTTAGGCCTTAGTTTTTTCTTAGTATAAAAGGTGTATTTATTGTTGTAGAAGCCTAGGTTATTTTCTTGTTGTTTCATTAGTTTGAATTTCACGTTGAATGAGAGTGAATACAACATGTTGGTTGAGGTTTTGAGGATTATGTGTGTTTTTCTTGTTTCTTCGATAATGCTTACTATTTAAGCTTTCCCTTTAAAAATAGTGTTCTGCGTCTTGTTTAATTATTGGAGGCTTGTTTGTAATTTATTGTTTTCAACATGTTTATTTTTTGTGATGGATTACTTATCTTAATCTAGTTTCTACACCACCTATGCTATAAGGTTTCATTTTTTCTCTTGTTTCATCTCTTTCTTGTTTCAGCTCTCTTCTCTTTTATTTTTTCATTTTTCTTTTTCGTTTCGATTGCCTTGTTTCCTTTTGTGCATAACTAAACTTTTCAAAATTTTCCCCGATTCATGATGTCAATGGGAAAGGTGGAGTTGGTTCTTAAGCAGAAGATGTTACACTCGAGACCCCTCTATGACTTTATGATATGCAAAAGTTCTTTCGAATTTGCAAAGAGAGAAGTAGAGTGTGTGTTTTTAGCATTAGTGCCTGTTCATGTGTTTTATTTGGCTTTGGCTAGGGTTGTTAAGTGAACCTATTTGAGTATGCTTGAGTGACTTTTAAACTAATTTAGTGTTAGGTTTCCCCCTTTCTTCTTCCATGTGGTTTTGGTCAGGTTATTGTTTCTTCTAGGTTGAGTATTGTAGGCTTATTAGACGAACTTAAATAATATTTGTGTGGTTTATCTCTGTAAGCCGACCTTATTGATTTAAAGGAATATGATTTCAAATTATTGTTCAAAATGCTTCAATTTAAGGATTTGGATAGCTTGTGTGACTTTTCTGTTCTTTTTCTCTTTTGTCTTCTTTTTCTGTATATTGTTTGGTATCCATGTTCCTCCCCTTCCCTTTCTCCCGAATAATGTTAAGTCATGTCATACCATGACTAAGTGAAAGGATTTGAGATTTTGTGTCTTTTGACATTTTAAAATCAGAAATGTGTTTAGTTTGTCATGAATATCATATCCCCTTATTTGGCCTTGATTTGTTTCTTTGTGATCAAAGCATTTAAGTATCTTCTCTTTTTTTCTCTCTTTCCAATTGGGTTTTAAGTTCTTAAGTTAATCATTGTTACCTGAAGGTTGAAGTTTGCATGTTGTCTTGCGTGTGAGCTTAAGTTTGTAAATAAAATTAGTGGTTACATATATTAGATTCTAATCCTTACTTCTTTTCTTTGCATGTGAAACCCGTTTGGAGTCCAAATGGACTCCTTTCCTTTGCATTTCCAATGGGCCAAACGAAGCCCACTTCCTCTTGGAGTCCAAGCTTTCAGAATATAAGTCCAAAGGACTATTTTGATGCGGTATACAACCGATATACAGCTAGCACATATGGCATACAGGTGGAAGGAGAAAATGGGCCAAAGCTCATTAAATTTGTAGTTTTAGAAGGATTTATGTTTTATTGGCCAAAAGCCCTGTTTGTATTAATACAGGTGCAGTGGGCCTCAAAACCCCAATTGATAGTTTAAGACAGATGGAAGAAGAGAAGAAAATGGGCCCAAATCCAGTCCAGGCGAACAGAAATTGAAATGGGCCTATGATTTCAGTTCTTTTGATTTTGGGTGTCACGCCCCGAATCCCATTGGGACGGATTAGCACTCATAGCCGACAAGGCCCGAGAGAACCAAGCTTTGTCTCTATTCAATCATATGCATACCATAAGAAACCCATAAGCGCATAATAGCTATAGATACCAACAATGGAATTCATGGAACATGATATATATATACATATGCGAATCTTGGCCATTGAGGCCACCAAGGAAAGAACGACATATCCCTTTTACATTTATACACCCACATCCGTCTACAAAAGCCTCTAACAAATGCATTGAACAAAATGAACGAAAAGTCGGGACAAGTCCCCGCTTTATACAACATGTACAACACCAAAACATATGTACAACTGTGACTCGGAGAAGCCCCGAACTAGCTGGAGCTCACCAAAGATCTGCAACACTGGCAACCTACTGTGGAGGCCTACTAGTACCTGCACCTGCAGCAAGTAAGGTAAATTCCCCAAGAGGGGTCAGTACGAAGAACGTACTGAGTATGTAAGGCCATATGAAACTTGTAAGATATGAAAATATGTCAAAGAACTCATGTTCGAATGCATAACCAATAGAGATAAGTCACAATGTAGATGAGTCACTATTCTGTACTTTGGAAACCATGTATGTTGCTTTCATTACATTCTTTGTATCTTTATTTCCATGATTATTCACCTTTGCCTTTGACCTGTGATACCCGAGCCCCGATTGAACAGTGGGTTTTAAACATAACATAGCGTATGTTGGGATCGGCTCGATCTAGGCTTATGCCCCTAGAGCTGCCACCCTATGAATCAATATATATATCGGGATCGGCTCGAGCTAGGTTAGTACCTCTAGAGCTGCCACCCATACGACATTTCAGGTTCGGCTTGAGCTAGGTTATTACCCCTAGAGCTGCCCCCTATCAGGATCGGTCCGATCTAGGCTTATGCCCCCAGGACTGCCCCCTGATTCAACAACCTCGGGATCGAATTAAGCTAGGCATTTTTTCCCCCAAAGCTGCTACCCATACTTGATCATTGACCATATATGCATTACTTTATTTATTACTTTGAGATTGATACAATGATAATCATAACTTCACTTGAAGCTTTGGATCATTAACCAATGAGTGAGAGACATATGAATAAACATTGTTGGAAACATAGCCTTATTGGAAACATAACACCATTGGAACGATTAGACAATAATCAATGAACAAGATACATGAGTATAACCACTATTGGAACTTTGGAACATAACATTGTTGAGCTTTTGGAACATTATTCATGAATATGAAACATGAGATTCACAATTGATCAATGAGTAGGAAACATATGATAATGACCATTGATAACCGGATATAGAATACCTTAGCACATTTCGAGATAGGACAAGCGTAAAGTCAAAGTGAATACTATTTGCCGCAGAATGATACGGACAAAGCAACCTTACATACTTGTATTCGCAATACGAATATATAATCCTAGAGGTGCATACAATAGTCCCGCTCCTTCTTTATGTGTCACTCTACAATACAAATATATAATGGGATTCTCATTAACCATCAACTGCTCTATAAATGCATATAACATCAATGAGTTACATGTTTGCCCTTAAACATGTCATTTCCCCTTGACAAAACCATTGATGAAATTATTGTTCCAAAAATCCCCCAATATTCCATACATTGACCAATACATGATAATCAATACATTTCACCACAAAACTTCTCCCTTACACTTTCTTATCCATATCACATCACAAATAATCCATCAAATTACCTTAATACACCTCATAGCACATATCGGCCAAAATCCCACAATTTACACTTTTAGAAAAATAACAAGTTTAATAAAAAAATCACACCATACATGTTCATATTTTATCCATACCATACTCTTTCATTAAGACATCAAGTCTCTTTTCAAGTTCAAATCACCAAGATAGCACATCTTTCATCAAAAGCAAAAATACACTATTCACCACCTTGCCAACATAACTATCATAATATACATAATCTCCCATGCATATAATATGTTAATCTATGAGAATAAATACTTACCAAGGCTTGGAATAGGATGATCTTTACCAAAGAGTCATGTTTGAGAAAATATCTTAAAAGGCATGAGATTTTTGGATGAATAAAATCTGATTTTGGGGCCCTTATATAGACCCCAAGTCATACTTAGCCATTCCTTGGCATTAAATGTGGTCAAAGTGGAAGAATGGGTCATTTTGCCCTTTGGGCCATGTCTTTTATTCCATTTTGGGCCTAACTTTAGGCCCAATCAACACATATCCATTTAACCCATCAACTTTCATGTATAATTAACCATATATCTCATGTTTAAATAATTCCATAATTTCACGACAATATTCTCTTACGAGATTCTCATTCGTCGTCTCAATCGCAAAAATAGGAATTCTAGTCGCCCATGGCTTTATTGAACATTTTGGATAACTATTTATGTTTCATGATTTGATCATGTAGGAGTATGTAGGAGTGTATTGAAGTGTTTCAAGCTTTCACAATGCTCAAAGAACTCCAAAGAACCAAAAGAAACCATCTAAGAATCGCCGTAGAATTGCGTTACAAAACGAGTCCGAAAGGGCACAATATTTGTGCCTTGCGCCACTGCTGCAAAGCAAGGCAGTGGCTCAAGAAATACACCCTATCTGAATCAGTGGATTGCGCCATACCCCCTGAAACAGGGTAGTGGCGCAAGTTTTCATACCTTGCTGAATTTTTCGGCCATTTCTTCAATACTTGCATATCGTCCAATACCTTATCAAAACACTACAAAATACTTACTTAGTGATCTTAATCATCAAGTAAACATGACTCCAAGTCATCAAATGAGGTTAGACTGTGTATGGGGTATTACCCAAATGCTCCACAAAATCACAAAACACCTCCTACGAAGGTCTAATCGCACATATTAGGTCCGATATCAAATGTTTCACCAATGACACTATAAAACACATACTTATGGCATCTCAACACCTAGGTAGACATGATCCCAAGGTATCAAGTGAGGTTAGAAAAGTACGGGGTGTTACATTCTTCCCCCCTTAGAAACATTCGTCCTCGAATGTTAACAACATCGTCTTATACACAACAAATGCATCTCTACTTTAACATACGTATACACATACACATAATGCTCTTAAATACTTACTTGTTATTATTCTACCTCCGCACTGTGAACTTCTTGGTCCATTTGAAATAGATGGGGATACTTGGATTTCATCATTTCCTCAGCTTCCCATGTGATCTCCTCTACTTGTTGGTTTCTCCAAAGGACTTTTACGGATGCGACATCTTTATTCCTCAATCTCTTTACTTGTCGCTCTAGAATAGCAATGGGTACCTCTTCATAAGTAAGATCACCCGTAACTTGAACATCCTCTACTGGAACGATACGAGAATGATCTCCTATGCATTTTTGAAGCATCGAAACATAAAATACCGGATAGACTGAGGAAAGTTCCTGGGGTAGTGCTAACTCATACGCAACTTGCCCAAATCTTATACTAATCTCATATGGGCCTATGTAACATGGACTCAATTTCCCTTTCTTTCCGAACCGCATTACCCCTTTCAGTGGTGACACTTTTAAAAACACCCAATCACCTATGGCGAATTCAAGCCCTCTTCTTCTAACATCGGCATATGACTTGTAACGACTTTGAGCTGTTTGTAACCGCTGTTGGATTACATTAACTTTCTCCATAGCCTGATGAACAATATCTAGCCCAAGTAAAGCAGTTTCACCCGCTTCAAACCATCCGATTGGTGATCTACACTTCCTCCCGTACAAGGCTTCATAAGGTGCCATTTTAATACTTGAATGATAGCTATTGTTATACGCACTTTCAATAAGAGGCAAATTATCATCCCAACTGCCTTGAAAATCTAACGTGTATGCTCGTAGTATATCTTCAAGTGTCTAAATAGTAGGTTCTGCTTGTCCATCCGTCTGAGGATGGAAAGCTGTACTCAAATTCACTTGTGTACCCAAACTCTGCTGAAAAGATCTCCAAAAGTGTGTTGTGAACTGTGCTCCTCTGTCTGATATAATGGAAAATGGAATACCATGCAATCGTACTATCTCTTTCACATACAACTTCGCATAATCCTCAGTTGTATAGGTGGTCTTAACTAGTAGAAAATGCGTTGATTTGGTAAGCCTGTCCACTATGACCCATATAGAATCAAAATTCCGCAATGTACGAGGCAAACCTGTAATGAAATCCATATTAATCATATCCCATTTTCAGACTGGAAGATTGATACATTGCATGTAACCTCCCGGTTTCTGATGTTCCACTTTCACTTGTTGACAATTTAGGCATTGCGTGACAAATTCTGCAATGTTCTTTTTCATATTTCCCCACCAATACACTTGTTTCAATTCATGGTACATTTTAGTAGCACCCGAATGAATAGAATAGCGTGAATGATGTGCCTCTGTCATAATTCGTGTCCTCAACTCATCTACGTCCGGTACACATAATCTCCCTTGACATTGAAGTACCCCTTCTTGGGTAAGATCAAATGCCTTTGTCAAATTCTGCTGTACATTTTCCTTTAGCTGCAATAACATAGTATCTGCAAACTGCTTCTCTTTCACTTCAGCTATTAAGGAGGATTCTGCTGCATTCTGCACAATAACTCCATCATCTGAGGATTCAATAAGTCAAACTCCCAAGCTGGCTAGCTGATATAAATCTTTGATTATCTCTTGCTTTTCAGTCAACTGGCCACTAGTGCTTTCTACTGCCTTGTGGCTCAATGCATCAGCTACAACATTTGCTTTGCCTGGATGATAAAGAATATCAATATCATAATCTTTTAAGAGCTCTAACCACCTTCGCTGCCTCAAATTGAGTTCCTTCGGCTTAAAGAGATATTGCAAACTTTTGTGATCCGTATAGATATCAACATGAACTCCATATAAATAATGACGCCATATCTTTAAAGCAAAGACCACCGCTGCTAATTCAAGATCATGTGTGGGATAATTTTTCTCGTGTGGCCGCAATTGTCATGAGGCATATGCTATGACATTACCGTGTTGCATCAATACACATCCGAGGCCAACCCCGGAAGCATCACAATACACTACATAACCTTCGGTACCTTCGGGAAGCACTAAAACTGGTGTGGAAGTTAATTTATCTTTCAACCTTTGGAAGCTTTTCTCGCACACATCATTCCACTGAAATTTTACTGCCTTATGTGTAAGCTTTATTAACGGTGCAGCAATAGAGGAAAAACCTTCCACAAAACTTTTATTTCTGTGGGTGTCGTAGGTCTTGGCCAATTTTTCACTGCTTCAATCTTCTGTGTATCAACCTGTATACCTTCATTTGACACAATGTGGCCCAAGAATGCAACTGATTTTAACCAAAACTCACACTTAGAGAACTTGGCATACAACTTACGCTCACGGAGAATCTGTAACACTTGTCGTAAGTGATTAGCATGGTCCCCCGGTGATCTTGAATAAACCAAGATGTCATCTATAAATACCATGATGAACACGTCTAGGAATGGCTTAAACACCCTATTTATCAAATCCATAAACACAGCTGGTGCATTTTTAGTCCAAATGACATAACTAAAAATTCATAATGGCCATACCGCGTTTGGAAAGCTGTCTTGGGCATATCTTCTTCTCTAACTCTGACTTGATGGTAACCCGACCTCAAATCAATTTTTGAAAAACACTTGGCACCCTGTAACTGATCAAACAAATCATCAATCCGAGGGAGGGGATATTTGTTCTTGATCGTTACCTTATTCAATTGGCGATAGTCAATGCACATTCTCAAAGTGCCATCTTTCTTCTGTACAAATAACACCGGTGCACCCCACGGAGACATACTAGGCCTAATGAAGCCTTTATCTAGCAAATCTTTCAATTGCTCCTTCAATTCATGCAATTCTGTTGGAGCCATTCTATATGGAGGAATAGAAATGGGCTGAGTGCCCGGAATCACATCAATGCCGAATTCTACTTTTCGTTCTGGGGGTAAGCCTGGAAGATCCTCTGGGAACACATCTAGAAATTCATTGACCACTGGAACCAACTGCGGAGTTAGTGGTTTCACATCATTATCTTTTACCCGTACTAGATGGCATATATAACCCTTAGCAATCATTTTCCTGGCTTTCAAATAGGAAATAAATCTCCCTCGTGGTGCCCCTACATTACCCTGCCATTCAAGAACATTTTCTTGCGGAAAACAAAATTGCACCTTCTTGGCCCGGCAATCTACCGTGGCATAACAAGAGGCCAACCAATCCATCCCCATGATCACATCAAAATCCACCATCTCTAATTCAATGAGATCGGCCAACGTATAATGACCACACACAGTAACCACACAGTTACGATATACTCTCTTTGCAATAATATATTCACCAACTGGTGTAGATACTTCAATTGATTTAATTAATAATTCTGGTGCCTTGGTAAATTTCGCAGCAACCAATGGAGTAACAAAGGAAAGTGTAGAACCGGGTTCAATCAATGCATATACATTATATGAAAATATGGATAATGTACCTGTGACAGCATCAGGGGAAGCCTCTGAATTCTGTCGGTCCACTAAAGCATAAGTGCGATTCTGGACCCCACTAGTACTGGCTGCTCCTCTACCACGGCCAACAGGCTGCACACCTCGGCCCAGTGAAGGAACCGATACTGATGACGCAACGGTTGATCCTGCCGGTCGTACTATACCACTCATGCTCCTCTGGGGACACTCTCTCATCATGTGTCTTGTCATGCCGCACCAGAAACAAGCATTTGTCCCCACTCTGCATGTACCTGTATAAGTACGCCTGCAGTGCTGACACTGCTGACGGGAAAAACCTGTTGCCTGTGATCCGTGACCTCCACTACTCTGCCCAGATGGTCCATCTCTAGACCCTCGAAACTGAGAATGAGCACCCCCTGTGGAATAGGAGAACGATGGTCTAGGTGGTCTAGGAAACATACGGGGCCTAGATCCTCCTTCGGACATCATAGGTGGTCCCATAGGTCTAGCCCTATTGGACTGTCCCCTATCAAATTCATGTACCCTTCATCTCTGCCTTTGATCTTTCATTTTCTGGGCGAAGGCCTGAATTCTCGCTATATCCATGTCCTTGTTCAAGGCCGCAATGGTGCAATCTCTTACCAAATATGGCTCTAGTCTGTCCACGTATCTATGGACCCTGTCTGTCATCGTAGCCACAATATTTGGCGCATATCGAGCCAAGGAATTAAATTGCAAGCTATATTCTCTGACACTCAAATTTCCTTGACGGAGATTTAAGAACTGATCAGCACGTGCCTCCCGGATCTCATAAGGAAGATAATGATCGAGGAAAGCCACTTTAAACTCTTCCCATGTAGGTGGATTTGCACCAATGTCACGGGATTTCTTCCAATCCTCATACCACAATATTGCCTCTCCTTTCAACCTGTACGCAGCAAGTTCAACTGTTTCAACCCCCGTCACGTGCATAACTTCCAAAGCCCTCTGAATTTGATCCACGAAGTCCTGTGGATCTGCTTTTGGATTGGACCCAGTGAATATAGGAGGGTCCAGTTTTAAGAAATCCTGTGTCCTGCGACTTGCCATTCTAGCCGCATTATCATCATGTGTCATTGGACCAGCTCATCCTTGATTCTGGGATGCCACTAACTGTGTTAACATATGAACTGCATTTCTAAGATCCTGGTCCGTAGTATTGACTGGTGGTTCTACAGGTACGCTTCTCCTATTCGACTCTTCTGGTACAGAGGGAGTGGAGGAAGCTCGTGACACAAATTTATGCTCAGTATCACCCTGATTAACTTGATCAGGTGGTGGTATACTGGTTTCTTCACCAGTAATTCTATCTATTCTCTTACTTTTTCCTCGACCTCTTCTTGTCATCGGCATTTTCTATATCAAAGAAAAACCAATCACCATGGTCAGATATGATTTAACTTACAGCACTGGCTCTATTGCACGATCTAGAAGTGAAGAAAAGAAACAACATCCTAAATGTCCCGTAGCCTCCTACTTATAAATGTGGTGCACAACACATCGATAAGTAAGACTCTACTCAGACACGGCTTTGTAGACACCCTTAGAACGACCTGCTCTGATACCACTTTTGTCACGCCCCGAATATCATTGGGACGGATTGGCACTCGTAGCCGACAAGGCCCGAGAGAACCAAGCTTTGTCTCTATTCAAGCATAAGCATGCCATAAGAAACCCCATAATCACGTAATAGCTATAGATGTCAACAATGGAATTCATGGAACATGATATATATATATATATACATATGCGAAACTTGGCCGTTGAGGCCACCAAGTCAAGAACGACATATCCCTTTTACATTTACACACCCATATCCGTCTACAAAAGCCTCTAACAAATGCATTGACCAAAATGAACCAAAAGTTGGGACAAGTCCCCGCTTTATACAACAAGTACAACACCAAAACATATGTACAACTGTGACTCGGAGAAGCCTCAAACTAGCTGGAGCTCACCAAAGATCTGCAACACTGGCAACCTACTGTGGAGGCCTACTAGTACCTGCACCTGCAGCAAGTAAGGTAAATTCCCCAAGAGGGGTCAGTATGAAGAATGTACTGAGTATGTAAGGCCATATAAAACTTGTAAGATATGAAAATATGTCAAAGAACTCATGTTCGAATGCATAACCAATATAGATAAGTCACAATGTAGATGAGTCACTATTCTGTACTTTGGAAACCATGTATGTTGCTTTCATTACATTCTTTGCATCTTTATTTCCATGATTATTCACCTTTGCCTTTGACCTGTGATACCCGAGCCCCGATTGAACAGTGGGTTTTAAACATAACATAGCGTTATGTTGGGATTGGCTCTAGCTAGGCTTATGCCCCTAGAGATTCCACCCTATGAATCAATATATATATATCGGGATCGGCTCGAGCTAGGTTAGTACCTCTAGAACTGCCACCCATACGACATTTCAGGTTCGGCTCGAGCTAGGTTATTACCCCTAGAGCTGCCCCCTGTCAGGATAGGTTCGAGCTAGGCTTATGCCCCCAGGACTGCCCCCTGATCCAACAACCTCAAGATCGTCTTGAGCTAGGCATTTTTTCCCCTAAAGCTGCTACCCATACTTGATCATTGACCACATATGCATTACTTTGTTTATTACTTTGAGATTGATACCATAATAATCATAACTTCACTTGAAGCTTTGGATCATTAACCAATGAGTGAGGGACATGTGAATAAACATTGTTGGAAACATAGCCTTATTAGAAACATAACACCATTGGAACCATTAGACAATAATCAATGAACAAGATACATGAGTATAACCACTATTGGAACTTTGGAACATAACATTGTTGAGCTTTTGGAACATTATTCATGAATATGAAACATGAGATTCACAATTGATCAATGAGTAGGAAACATATGATAATGACCATTGATAACCGGATATAGAATACCTTAGCACATTTCGGGATAGGACAAGCGTAAAGTCAATGTGAATACTATTTGCCATAGAATGATACGGACAGAGCAACCTTACATACCTTGTATTCGCAATACGAATATATAATCCTAGAGGTGCCTACAATAGTCCCGCTCCTTCTTTATGTGACACTCTACAATACAAATATATAATGGGATTCTCATTAACCATCAACTACTCTACAAATGCATATAACATCAATGAGTTACATGTTTGCCCTTAAACATGCCATTTCCCCTTGACAAAACCATTGATGAAATTATTATTCCAAAAATCCCCCAATATTCCATACATTGACCAATACATGATAATCAATACATTTCACCACAAAACTTCTCCCTTACACTTTCTTATCCATATCACATCACAAATAATCCATCAAATTACCTTAATACACCTCATAGCACATATTGGCCAAAATCCCACAATTTACACTTTTAGAAAAATAACAAGTTTAATAAAAAAATCACACCATACATGTTCATATTTTATCCATACCATGCTCTTTCATTAAGACATCAAGTCTCTTTTCAAGTTCAAATCACCAAGATAGCACATCATTCACCAAAAGCAAAAATACACTATTCACCACCTTGCCAACATAACTATCATAATATACATAATCTCCCATGCATATAATATGTTAATCCATGAGAATAAATACTTACCAAGGCTTGGAATAGGGTGATCTTTACCAAAGAGTCCAAAGGAAATATTTGCTTTAGGGTTTGGAACTAGAGAAATGTTGAGAAAATATCTTAAAAGGCATGAGAGTTTTGGATGAATAAAATCTGATTTTGAGGCCTTTATATAGACCCCAAGTCATACTTAGCCATTCCTTGGCATTAAATGTGGTCAAAGTAGAAGAATGGGTCATTTTGCCCTTTGGGCCATGTCTTTTATTCTATTTTGGGCCTAACTTTGGGCCCAATTAACACATATCCATTTAACCCATCAACTTTCATGTATAATTAACCATATATCATGTTTAAATAATTCCATAATGTCACGACAATATTCTCTTACGAGATTCTCATTCGTCGTCTCAATCACAAAAATAGGAATTCTAGTCGCCCATGGCTTCATTGAACATTTTGGATAACTATTTATGTTTCATGATTTGATCATGTAGGAGTATGTAGGAGTGTATTGAAGTGTTTGAAGTTTTCACAATGCTCAAAGAACTCCAAGGAACCAAAAGAAACCATCTAAGAATCGCCGTAGAATTGCGTTACAAAATGAGTCCGGAAGGGCACAATATTTGTGCCTTGCGCCACTGATGCAAAGCAAGGTAGTGGCGCAAGAAATACACCCTATCTGAATCAGTGGCTTGCGCCACACCCCCTGAAACAGGGTAGTGGCGCAAGTTTTCATACCTTGCTGAATTTTTCGGCCATTTCTTCAATACTTGCATATCGTCCAATACCTTATCAAAACACTACAAAATACTTACTTAGTGATCTTAATCATCAAGTAAACATGACTCCAAGTCACCAAATGAGGTTAGAATGTGTACGGGGTATTACCCAAATGCTCCACGAAATCACAAAACACCTCCTACGAAGGTCTAATCGCACATATTAGGTCCGATATCAAATGTTTCACCAATGACACTATAAAACACATACTCATGGCATCTCAACACCTAGGTAGACATGACCCCAAGGTATCAAGTGAGGCTAGAAAAGTACGGGGTGTTACATTGGGCAAGGACCGAGATCTCTCCACTTTCTTTTTCACATAGATATTGTGTTTATGTGCTACTAACTTAGAACTTCTTCTAACTTAGTTAAACTCCCCGGCTAGTACGAAAACCTGTTTTCTTAACTAGTTTTTGATTAATCCATTAATCAAATTATTTTCTTTTAACTTGTTAATTCTCTTACATAAATAAATGATTTTCCTAAGTTAGTCAAATAAAGTTATTTTCAAATAGATCGGATAACCGCAAGTTAGCGGATACCCTGAGTACCTTAAAAACCTTCTCGGGGTATTAGTTTGAACCCTTACCCAATTTCTGAATAGTTGAAAGATTTTTTTGTTTTAGTCTTTTAAATACTTTCCAAGGTTTTCTTAATTTCCTTTTCAAATAAATTAAGTGGCGACTCTGTTTTGATTAAATTTAGAAATTTTTATAAAGTTTTTAAATTAAATCAAGTCTTAACCATTTTTTCCGCAAAACAGAAGGGACAAAAAAAGTACGTTTGATTAGTTGCACGAGCAGTTTTTTCAGCATCTAAAAAAGTAGGATTTACCGTAGAAGCACTTCTGAGTCCTTGACCAAGTACTTTTCTCAAAAGGAAAAAGAAAAGTTGCAGGATAAGCAGATATGGAAAGTTGGCAAGAAGAAGGCAGAATGAGTTGATACCCTAATGCATAGCTCGCACAACTATTTATATATAGGAGGTCAATATGATAAGAGCTGCACTTTATATTTTTAACAAATATAAAAAATAATCCTTATTTAATGATAAAGATCCAATAGTATTAAATTAGACAAAATTTTGATCGGTAATGCCATCCACATTAACACTACTAACAAAAGGGCTTTAGCAGCAATAAAAAATGGCTTAGCAATTTGAAAGAAATGCAGAAAATGTCATCCAATAATAATTGTCGCTATATCTTTTACCAACCATTGGTCTTTACCTGGCGATGCGGGGGTTGGTGAAGCTTTTCGCGGCTATTCTCACAAAAGTTGGTAAAGGGTATCATTTATTGTCGCTAAAAATCATTATTTTTACCGGTATTTATTTGCGGCAATTGTTTTGGCTGCTAAATTTAATTCATAATAGCGAACTATGCTTTTTTGGCATTCTATTTTATAGTTCAATACAATTACCGCTAAAAGTTAGTAGTTTTAATGGAAATTATTTTGAGGCTATTAGAATGACTACGATATGCTTTCTAAAAGCATCTTACTTTGCCCTTTTAGTGTCCATTTTTTTTTTGGGGGGGGGGGGGGGGGGTAATTGACTGTATTTTTGTTAACAACCAAAAGTGAGCATGTACAAGCATAGCAGATAGACACCACCTGCTTAATCTCCAGTATCATTTCTCATCTACATCTATCACTAACTATCAAAATTTAAAGTTACTAATTATAACTTGCCCATATCCTGTACCCCTTATATTGCACACACATGCTATTCTCTTTAGCTAGAACCTCTTTATCCATCGCCTTTTTTAGTCCATTTTGATGACAAGTAAATTCAACTAAATTGCCGCTAATAGATAGTATCTTTTAACAATAATCGCTTGGTGGCAATTATAAATGCTACAATAATATCCCATGTGAAAATGTCTTAATTTGTTCATTTGCAACCATTTTTATGACCAATAAATTCAATTAGATTGGCACTAAAAGTCACAAGATTTAACGACAATTGTTTAGCCGATATTAATAATTTCTACTACATTCATCCAAAAAATGATCTAATTTGCGCTTCTATCACTAGTAAATCCAACAAAACTGTTAGTAAAAGAGAGTTTCTTAGTGGCAACGAAGTTTGACAAATGCTAAAAATATATTTCTATTAATTCAAAAAACAGAATATATCTCATTAAATCTAGACAAAATAAAAGGAAGTACTAATCCAAATATTAATGTCACAACTTAAAGAAAAACTTATATTGTCTATAACCAATCTAATCGAATAATTTTCGCAACTCTTCATCATATTGAAATCTTCTACATGCAAAATTTTCATTCATCAGATTATATGACCTGAAATAATAAAATAAATATATCAAAAGATGAAATGTAATGTATAAAAACATCAAATAGTGTGAATAAACTGAAATTGCAAGAAGCATCTGGTTACAAGAAGACTTATTCTTTCATCGTCTCACAATTACGTTATCTACTTCAGGTATTTTTGTTGTTGACCAGATGCTTCTTGCAATCTCAAGTCAATGCACAAGTCTTTCCAAATAAATTTCAAAATAATACTTTGTTTGTCCCAAAAACAAAAATGTAGTTCCCTTTAAATTAAAATTCTCATATTTTAAAACTACATAATAGTGAAACATAATCTATAAATTTGTAGTGAAATTTAAACTCTCAAATAGTAATAGTGTCAATTTCCAAGAGAGAATCATTTTATGTCTTTGTTGTTGGGTTTGTGTTAGAGGTATGAATGGAAAATGAATAGACACCAAAGGAAAGGGTGCATGTTAAAAGACATCTTTTTACTTTGAATTATTGTGACCTTTCCGATGGGTTGTGACTTTTCTGAATAGGTGTGTTTGTTCTGAACAGGTATGTTTGTTCCCAAATGACACATCTTTTCCAAACAGGTATGTTTGCACCTGTTAGTGGCTATAAATATTCAGAGGCTTAGCCTCATTTCAACTACGAAAAATCTGAAATACTACTTACAAAATAAAAGGCAGACTGATTTTTTCTTTCATCTTCTGTATTTTTTTTCTTCAAAGAAATAATAGCAAGTGTGATTTACTCCATTTGTTGAGTTTGCTGAAATTCAACAATTTCTATTGCCAGGATTGCAGAATAGTGTTCTATTCTATCCTAGGAGGAATTAATCCAAACCTTGGATAATTATGAGGGGATTAAATTCTTTAAGGAAACACAATTTTCTGTAGGCTTAGAACTTAGTTTTTTCTATCAATTTTCTGGTTTTGTTTTTGAAGGAATAACATTTGTTAAGCTAATGGCATCATGACTCTTCAATATGTGTAAATGTTGCATTGTTTTTTATTTTCCTTTGAATGTTATACTACAACTCTCTTTTTTAATAGTTAGTTACCAATCTCGCCATTGTAACATTATATAACTGATGCAATCAGAACCTTCTTACAAGTAAAAAGGCTTTTCCACATTCACATACAGAGTTATTGGAATGGACTCGTATATATGAGCCTCCGCAAATCATTTTTTTCTTATAGTATTTTAGAATTAAATAACTGTAACACCCCGTATGTTTCGGAAACTAGTTGACGACCGTAATAATTCTGGAAATATGACGACATGAGAGAATGGATGCATTTTGTATTGAATTATGGGCATTTACAAGTTTAATCCAATTGGGCCCTTAAATGGAGCCCAAAATAACAAAGAAGACATGGCCCAAAAAGTTTTTTTTTTTTTTGACCCATTCTTCCATTTGATCCATTTTGACCAAATCAACCCTTGCATTAAATGCAAAGGAGAAGATAAGAGAGACATGAGGGACTATATATTGGAAAAATCAGATTTTTTTTTATAGCATTGGACTCTCATCACTTTTCTAGAATTTTCCAACATTTTCTCTTTTTCTCTCAAGACCTCTAAAGCACTCTTTGGGCCAAGATCATCAATTGGTAAGTGTTGGTAAGTGTTTATTATGATGAATTAATATATATTATGCATGGTATATGGTGTATGTTGTGTTGGTTATGTTGGTGAAGTGTTAGAAGTTCACTATGTGTGTATGTTACTTGTTGCTAAATCGGAGGATGGTTTTGCCTTGTAAACTTGACTAGGGACTTGTGATTTTAAAGGAAATGAATGTGATGGATTTCATATTGTTATGTGAGAGGTGATTACAGCCTTGACTTGTTTTCATCTTGCGTATAATGGTTGGAATTGTTATTGCAAAAGTTAGCATGGAAATGATGGCGTAATGTAAGGCAAATGTTGTTTTGGTGATGTTATGTGTGTTGTGAGCCCATGGCCGAATGTTGGTGTTTAAGATTCTCAAAAATATGTTCAAATATGTTTGATTGTGATCGTGGACCATTCATTGCATTAAAAGACCCAAAAAATGACGTTTCGGACCAAAACGGGCATCCGCCCCCGCGGACCAGGGCATCTGCGCACGCAGATGCCAACGCAGAAGGCCTGGAATTCTCCAGGAGCCATCTGCGCGCGTATCTCTCCACCTGCGCGCACAGGTGGCAGCGCAGATCACTCCGGATTTTGCTTTGTTTGTTTTCGTACCCCGTTGATCCCCGAAAGCCCCGATACCCTTTTGGGATGTAATTATCACATTGTGATGATGTTTTAATGAATTTAAAGTGTCGTATGAAGGTGTTTTGGACTATGTTAAGTATGGATGGTTGTTTATATGTTGTGATAAAGACGTAATTGCGACGGAATGATAAAGGGAAAAACGTAAAAGGATACGTGAGGTGTGAAATGCTATTGATGTATGATATTTTGGGTCAATGTGTGTCATGTGACGGTGTTGTTGATATGGAAATGCATTGAATGATATTGTAAAGGGGTGACATGACCTTGTATGGTAGCCACACAGTTCATTATCGTATTGTACGCCTATATAGTGACTAGTTGCTAATGTAAGCTCCGGTATGAACTTGTATTGTAGACTAAGACGTAAGGAAGGAGTTGGACCATTGTAGTCATACATACATAGACTGGTGTATTCATACGTGGAAGTGCAGGTATGTAAGGTTACTTTGTCCGTATCTTTCTGCGGCAAATAGTGTCCATATTGACATGTCAGTAGTCCTATCCCGAAATGTGCTAAGGTATCCGATATCCGTTTATCAAGAGTCATTGTCATATATTTCCTACTCATGGATCATTTGTGAATCTCATGTCTCCTATTTGGTTAATGGTCCGAAAGCTCAAAATAAGGTTATGTTCCAATGTTCCAATAGTGACTATACTTGTGTCTCTTGTTCATGGATTATTGTCCAATAGTTCCAATGGTATCATGGTGCTAGTAATGCTATATTTCTCATGATGTTTATTCACATGTACTTCACTCATTGGTTAATGATTCAAAGCTTCCAACAATTTTATGTTCCAAAGCTCCAAAGTGATGTTATGACTATCAAAGTATCAATCTCAAAGTAATGAACAAAGTAATGCATATGTGGTCAATGATCAAGTATGGGTGGCAAGTCTAGGGGTGTAAGCCTAGCTCGACTCGATCCCGAGATATGGATTTATGGGTGGCAGGTCTAGGGGCATAAGCCTAGCTCGACCCGATCCCGATGCATTGATGTATGGGTGGCAAGTCTAGGGGCATAAGCCTAGCTCGACTCGATCCCAACACGATGATATGATATGAAAAGACCCACTGATCAGTCGGGGCCCGGGTACATTGTGATATGTAATGACAAGTGAGCATTGAATGTAAAGAAAGCAACGAAAGCAATGAAAGCAATCCACATGGTTTCTAAAATGCATCATGGTGACTTATTCACATTGATAGTCATTTGTATTTGAGTTCATTGAGATATTCATGTGTTGTACAGTTTCAGTTGAGCCTTGCATACTCAGTACTTATTTCGTACTGACCCCTCTCGGGGAATTTACCTTACTTGCTGCAGGCGCAGGTACCAGTAGGCCTCCCCAGTAGATTGCCAGTGTTAGAAGTTCTTTGGTGAGCTCCAGCTCATTTGGGGCTTCTCCGGGTCAGAGTGTATATATGTTTTGGTAATGTACATATTGTGTAAAGCGGGGACTTGTCCCGACTTATGGTTCAGTTTGGTCAATGCTCTTGTTAGAGGCTTTTGTAGACGGATGTGGGTGTATCAATGTAAAAGACATATGTTGTTTTGACTGGATGGCCTCAACGGCCAAGTTTCTTATGTATGTATAAATATGTCCCATGTTTTCCTTTATTCGTCTTTCATGTTCTTCCGCAATGGTGGTTATGATTATGATATGCATATGATTGAACATAGGCAAAAGTTGGTTCTCTCGGGCGTTATCGGCTACGGGTGCCAATCATGTCTCGATGGGATTCAGGGCGTGACAATAACTCCGAATATCAAATTTACACGCATCATATAATCAGTTTCCTCAAAAAAAGTAAATGCTCGTTGGTTTCCGAAGTAGGTAAGAAATGCCCGAGATTCCATATATGCTTATATATATATATATATATATATATATATATATATTCTGCATTTTGTTATCCATAATTGTTCTTGGCAAGCAATCGTAGTTCAACTCCAAAACCAGCTCCCTAACTTGCTCTGAGACTTCATGAGCCGTTATATTTTTTTTTGATTCAAGAAGTGCGTTAACAGTGTAATTAAGGAATGAGATTAGTGTAACCCAGCGTTTGCTTCATCTTAGGACAAATAGTAAGACCAAGATCTGTCCATTTCCTTGTAATAGACACTCGCTCATAAGTTTGTCTATAAGAAACAATTACATGGTTAGTCATCAACTCAAGTGAGAGCAGGCTACAAAAATCAGGAGGTATAGTGACAAGCGTACATGTCTGAGACTGATTCATTAAGTAGTCATGCATATAAAAGACATCCATCAGGAAGAGAAATCCCGATAAGGATGAAAAATTTTAACTGATAAATTGCGAACATTACAGCTGAAAATCCACACACTTAATACATTTTTCCTTAAATGAAATAACTGAAATATTATTACTTTAAAGCATACAAAGGATTCTGATCATATAAAGTACAAGTCTTAAGAAGTGAAAGCTAATGGAAAGGTTCAAGACCTGTTAATCCGACAAAATGTCACAATAACACAGTTTCAACTCATTAATAAAATTGACTTTGTCAATGCTAATAATTTTATTCCACGTGTGTAACTAATTCCAAATTTCACCTTGACCTATAGTAAACTCGATAGCAACTGAAAAGAAAGAAGGGAAGTCAATAAGTCTTACTATGGAAATTTAAAAAAAAAGTAGAGAAACGTCATTCTCAAAAATTAGACACAACTAAGTCAAATGATAGAGTGTTGTGGGTCTATTTTTTTAATTTATTATTATACGAAACTGAGTTGTTGAGGGACCTGAACGGACATGAAATTTAAAACGAGATGTGGCTTCTTTTTTTAGTTTCTCATTTGGTTTTCGATATCCGCATTAGGGCCCCAACTAATATGTATACTGGCCGCGTAAGACCCATTAAATCTGGATTTATGTTGCTTAAGAGCTATTAAAGAGAAAGCACCAAGTTTTTGCATGGAGTGTTCCTTCTTGTTTGAATGTGGAAATCCTAACTTGATAGTTTTTATTGTTAAAACTGCATGAGTGTTGATTTTTTGTGCTTAAAAATCTTTAGTTCAAACACTCTTTTATTTCTTTGCTTGAAAAATCTCAAAACTCCACTGGAATAGTGGCATTGGCGAGTTAATAATCCAAACGGTCACTCAACTAAGGACTCTTCTCTTGAAAGTGTAATGACCCTCGTATTGATATTCAGAATTTTCTGTGCTTTGACTATTTTGCCCCTCTCCATGGTTGCCTTATCTTGTTTAAGAGTTGTGGGGATAGTTGGAATGGTCCCCGATGCATTCAGGAGTATTTTATTTGAGTATGTGGTTTTGAGTATCCTTATAACGATAGATTTGACTTTGGTCAACATTTTGTGATTCGAGTCTCGGATGAGGTTTCTGACTATCCCATTAGTTTCAGAGCATCGATTTTAGGTTACTAGCATGGTTGGTTTGGGTTCGGAACCTTTAATTGTATTTCAACCCTCCATTTGAAAATTATGTGTATTTTGGCCTAAAGGGCTTCTGGGGGTTAATTTATTGTAAATGACCTTTTTTTCGTAAATCCAATAATTCCATTGGATCCAGAACGTATTTTATGATCAATTTGAACTATTGGTTCATGTTCATAGGGTTCCGGATGAGTTTCGAGGATCAAAAATAAATTTTTAAAACTGCTGATGGTTGGTCAACACACGGTGAATGGTCAACAAGTCAACCTTCTTTGCTGAAAATTGACCAAATTCGGGATTCACCCCATTTTTGCTAATTTTTATTATATTGGGAGCTTTGGAGGAAGATTTTGGGGGAGATTTCTTGCGTAAGTTCGTGCGGGTAAGTTCCTAACTCAATTCTAAATTATTTCCTACCAACTTTATCATCTAAATTCTTCTAAATCAAAGATTTCAAAAGAGGGTTTTTGGAGTTTTTCCCCAAATTGAAAATTTGGTATTTCTTTGATTTGAGCTTCGATTCTTACTCGTTTTGGCTTGGGTTTTCACCCATAGAGTCCTTTTCACTTGAGGATTATGATTTTTAAATAAAAATTCCATTTTTACCCTTTTTGATTTTCGATGGATTTTTGGGATTTTGCTGGTAAAGCTTGAAAATGATTTTTCTTAGATTTGGACCTCGTTTTTGCGTGGGTTTTCAGCTGTAGGTTCCTTTAACCTTGGAAAATGTGTTTTTAAAATAAAATTTTAGTTTTAACCCTTCGTTTTTAAAACCCATTTTTGAGGTTCATTTTTGACCAGTTTCAAATATGGTCAATATGGGTATCAATAGCTTCCTTTTGACTTGTAGATGTCATATTAGATGTGATTGGATGCATTTGGTGTTGATTCGAGAGATTTGGGCTTCGGGTTGAGGTTTTGGACGACGTTTGAACTTGCGGGTCTTTATTTAAGGCAAGTTGAGCTATACCTTGACTTTTTCCAAAGTGTATATGTGTTTGTATGCTTGGTTGTTTGTATTTGGTGATTCATTAGGATTGGAAGTCCCGCTTAGGTGAAATGGCCAGCATCTCTGCGGGTATCGGAGTCTTTGGTGGATCATAATTAGATTATCGTTTTCCTTAGTTAGTATTATTGCTTGTGCTTATTCTTAGAAGTAGATTATAGATAACTAACTTAGTGTTTCTGTAATGTAAGTATTAATGCCTGTCTTGGAGCTAGATTCATGTTTAGTGGACTTTGACATAATGATTGTGGCTTTAGTGACCTCTTAAGGGATAATTGTGTGATCGTCATGATTTGATGGAACAACTGGGGTTAGAAGATACTTAAAGCGAGATTGGCTTGTAATAGTTAAGGAAGATTAAGTTATGATCAAGCAAAGTTTGGGTAGTCTCACGTTCTATTATTGTTGATATCTATCATTTCGTGCCCGAGTGGGGGTTTATGTGCACATTATTATTACCGGTTTTGAGTGTATATTTTGTGGTGATGCCCGAATGGGGGCTTGAATTGTATTAATTGGCTATGAGAGTGCATTTAATTTCCATATTATGTACTATGTCGCCGAGTAAGGGCTTGACTTGATGATTGTTGGTCATGATTTTGCATTAAGGCCATATTTATTATTGTGTTACTCGAGTGGAGGCTTGAGGCCGTATCTGAGCATGTCATTGCATATTTATCATAGTGATGCCCGGGAGTGGGCTTGAGAATAGTAATTTTGATGATTACATGACCATATATTCGGTTGGTACCAAGTGGAGACTGATATCATGAGTTATTGATACATTGAGTTGATACTGAGCTCACTTGTGCATATATCATGCATATTGATGGATTTGAGATCCTTGTGTTGAGATTATTGTGAGCATTGCATCCTCATATCACACATGCATATTCATGAGACATTGGTATCACTAGGATATTTTGTAAAACCCTCTTCCGTGATCCACGAGGCGGAGAGGCAATATTGATGAGACATTTTACCAAACCCTCTACTGTGATCCACAAGGCGGAGAGGAGATATTGAGATTGAGATTGGTATTGAGATTGAGACTAAGTAGTATATGGGTTGCGAACCCCCCATGGGTCCTACTTGGTAGCTGCGAGCTCGGTGGGTGTATACAGAAACATATGCGATAACTTTCAAAGATTCACCATCATCACATCATCATCACTTCATTGCATTGCATCATTTGCATTGCATTATCATCCTTGGTGTGTTTTCATATTGTGTTAGTGTCTACTCTTGTATCGTATTTCTGTGTTAGGAACTTGTTTGTGATATTGTGTTTGAGCATTCATTTTACTTTATTTCATTATCCTATTTCATCGTATGTTGGTCGAAAGGGAGAGGTGTGATAAGACTTGGGTATGATGGTGACTTGTTCGAAAGATAGATGGATAGCACCCTTTTTGGTAGCATGAGATACATCCTTATATATATACACTCTCCCTGTTGCTATCCCATAGTATTGGTTAATGATGATTGACTCACCTGGATTAGTGTGCCTACCCTGCATTTGGTTTACCTGTTGACCATTGTCTTGGGTTACCCAAGTAGGATAAAGTACTATGATTTTGGCGGGTTATAGAATGATTGGGGAAACCTTGGGTAGTTGGGGTGGTGGTTCTTGCCATCACTTTGGATTAGGGTCGGTTATCGACGATGCTTGCTGAGTACATGTGGTTTTGTACTCACTCTTGCTTCCTTTTCCTTTTTCTTGTTTTTCTGCACCCCGTGCAGGTATTGAGCCGAGTAGCAATTTGTAGATCGCTCTCTTCCAGTATTAGCGTTGCTGAGATTGAGGTAGTAGCTGAGGGACTTCAGGACTTCTCAGATCTCTCTATTTATGTCTTATACTTTATTCGCATCTAAGATATTCTAGAAGATTATTATTCCTATTCTATATTAGAGGCTTGTACTAGTGACAACCAGACCTAGGTGTATCTTAAATATTTGCTTCTTCTTTATATATATTTTGGGGATTGTTCTTTTTCTTCCGCTTCTGATTTACTTGATTTTTGAGTTTGGGTTGGGATAGGCTTACTTGTCTGGAGGATGTGACAAGTGTCATCACGTGCCTATTTGGGTCGTGACAGAAAGTCACTCAACTATAGATGTTTTACTTATAAAGTGACTCTACCTATATAATTGATTTTTTCATTAAAATTTGCTTTCATAGAATTTTTATTTAAAACCAAAATTCTAAAAAATAAAAATATATCCATTTAAACCATTTAATAAAAAAATATCATCAAATTCATAATATTAAATTTTCCCTAGTTAATAGAAAGAAGAAGAAAAGGCTTACTTATAAAACTAAAAAGAAACTAAGCTGCAATATCTGACATTATTGCATCTCCAATGAGCATTCCACCAAATGCTCCTCCAAACACCTGCATATTCAAATTTGCTTATTTACTGTCCAATTTTTGTTTTACAACAAAGGAAGTTACATCTTACTTTTATTATTTACTAGAATAAAATAATAGTTGGACTTAATCATACATAGAAAGTTAAGTCTGACGGAGCAATTCAAAATCATGGAAATGAAAGAGTTGTGTCTATATTATCTTGAATACCTGAATTTATGAAATTAAATCTTGCTCGATCAATAGCTTGTCTACAAGGGATTATTTCTTCTTATGTTATTCCTTAGACATTGCTGCTTCTATCTCCTTCTCATAATAATTTTGTGCTCCAGTTTAACAATGATTCTTGCAAGCCATTTCAGATTTCTAGTTGAGATCATGAAATATACTATGGATAATCTAATGCATAGTCCACTTCCATAACCCATAAGAGCAGCTTTCCAAAAATCATTGAGAAATTCAGAATTGCTTTCTTGATTGTCTAGTCCAGATATTGTATAATTTGTATCGGAAACACGATCATTGCCACAGCCTTTTGAAAGTGGAAATCCATGTAATCCATCATTGCCTTCATATGAATTTTTCTCAAAGGTAGAAAATTGATTTCCTTGAGGAATGCACCCTTCGAGATGATTGTGGGAGAGATTTAAGACTTCAAGAGATGTAAGATAAGTAAATTGCGCCGGTATCTCTCCTACAAGTTGGTTACTTGATAGGTCCAATGACTCCACTACAGATAAATTTCCAAGTGATGGCGGTATATGACCTTTCAATCCATTATGAGACAAATTCAGCATGCGAAGTGCAACAAGATCTCCCATAATACTTGGAATATTTCCTTCAAATTTGTTGTTTGAAAGATCGACAGTGGTGTACAAAAACAAGATTCTCACAATTTGACGTTCAAGTCCCTTGGTTACGACAGCTACCGAGACTTGGTAATATCGATCTCCTTCATCACTTGGTGCATTCATCGTTTGATCAATTGTCCTCATGGCTTTCAAATATTGAAACAATCTCGTTGGTAAATTTCCCGTGAAGACATTGTAAGAGAGATCTAAGATTTGAAGCTGAGGAAACATGTTTTCGATCGTTAGAGTTCTAATGGACCCGTGCAATTTATTGGATCTCAAGCTTAGAACTTTCAGCTTTGGTAGAGTCCCCAACCACATGGGGAATGTGTCGTTGAGGTGATTGTCTCCTACATCAAGAACTTCGAGTTGTTTGCAAGTGGTCAAGGATTGTGGGATTTTTCCCTCCAGCTTATTGCCATGAAAGTTAAAGCTTTTGAGTGTACTTCCAATTATAAAAGTATTTGGAAGAGTCCCTGAAAGACTGTTGTGATGTATATCCAGAACCTGGAGGCCACTGATATTACCCAAACATTGCTGAATTTCTCCCTTCAAGTTGTTTCTTCCCAAATCAAGCATTACCAGTGATGTCACAGTGCAAATAGATGGAGGAATTTCATCGCAGAGATTATTTTGGGACATGAAGAAGTGTTTTGTGGAATCTGGTGGAATAGGTAGTGACCCTTTAAGAAAATTGGATCGCAAATCAATGGTATCTACAAAGTGAAGTGGAATTGAATCCACACTTGTCAACATGTTGTGGGATAAATTAAGACGTTCCAATGAAAACCTCCAGTTAGACCATGCCCAATCTGGAATTCTTCCTTGAAGTGTATTATTTGAAAGATCCAACTCCCGAAGATGCTTCAGGGATCTTATAAACTCCAATTCTTTCACTTCACAGCCGGCCAATAGTAATATTTCAAGAGATCCTGGCAAAGTAACATTAACTTTGTTCTCATTGGTCAATGAGATACGATTATATGAAAGATCAAGATGATACAGATGTTTGAGTTCTGAGAAGAAGCTAACATCCACACTGCTGCTAAAATTGTTTGATGAAAGATCAAGATCTGTTAGGTTCACAAGGTTTTGAATTGACCTGGAAAGATGGCCTTGCAGCTGATTATTGCTTAAATCAATATCGACTAGAGAATTGGACTTGAAATCCGGAAGCTCACCAGAAAAGTGGTTATTTCTCAAGTATATGAAACTTAGTGATGTAAGGGAGAACATCCCTGGTGGTATTGTTCCATTCAGTGAGTTATCTGAAAGGAACAAATACTTTAAACGGGTGAGATTCGAAAGAGATTCAGGAATAGGCCCTCTAAGGCTGGAATTTTGAAGAAACACAACATGCAGTGCACTTAGATAGCCAAGAGACTCAGGCAAATTATCAGAAAAATTCACGCCTCTGAGAACCAAGTCTTTGAGATATGCACTACTGTTCCATTTGGTCTTTGGAAAATGATCACTGAGCTGATAATTCAATTGTAAGTCAAGTGTCTCTAGGTTGGGCAGGTGAAAAATACTTTCGGGTATTATCCCATGTAATCCAGTAGCTTGCAGGTTCAGAGTTGTGAAATGAGAAGAGAAATTCAAAGGAATGGTGGAAGAGATGTTTACAAAAGTATGATCAAGCACTCTTAATTCAGTCAAATTCTGAAGGAGCAATTTAAAATCATGGGCTGTGAGTCTTTGATTCATTTCAATTATGGAGAGACCAGATCCGAGATAAAAGTTTGAGAGATAAAGAGACTGCAACTTGGAAAGATAAGAGATTTCAGAAGGAATTTGACCTGAGAAAGATGTGCCTCTAAGATCAAGATGTGTCAAGTTCGCAAACCTGCCAAATTTAGGGGAGATCTGAGAACCGCAGAATTCATTCCTAGAAAGGTTGAGCCTTTGGAGATGAGATAGTTGGAATAGGCTGCTATTGGAATCAATGATCCCGACAAGAAAGCTGTTACTGAGGTCAAGTTCAATGACATGGCCAGTCATCTTATCGCATATGACTCCATCCCATGAGCAGCAATCTCTGGTCATGTTCCATGAAGTCATTTTTGGATAAGGGGAATCTGTTACTACTACAGAACTCATAACAGGATTAACACCGTTCGCTTTCTTGAATTTTAGAAGCGAAATACTTTCATCTTTAGAGCACAGATGAGGTATGGATGAAGAAAAAGAAAGCAGACACAACCAGAGAAAGAACAGAAATGAGAATTGCCCGCAGCCCATGTTTAGCATCAATGAGTTTGAAAGTTGGTAGTGAAATGATCGAAAGGCTACGTAAATATATTTATAGGCAGATTTTTTTAGACTAGTTCAAGTTTATCAAATATGTATATAAGCAGACAGAACACTTCTCATTACTGCTAAGTAGTGAGAAGGTCTGTGGTCTCTCATTCACACTTTGTCTCTGGTCATATCTTATCAGAGAAATGTCTTCACTCTCAAGTCAAATTCGGGTTTTCTGTTTTTGTCTTTTTTTAAAAAAAATTAATCCATGTATTAAACTGAAGAATGAGTCTCCACTCATTGATTCAAATACATAAGAATACATCGGTATTTATACGCAGGAGAAATATTCTAAACTTGATGTAACTCCTATAAATTAGATCTGCATATTGTTCTACAACTAATGCTACACAATATTCTACACTTAATGTAGTATCTAAAATATTTTTTACATATTTATCATATCGAGAATATCTTAATGTAGATCCTCCAAGATATTTTACAATTTTTCCATCATGCTAAAGTTATCACTGATGCAATCAGCGACGTCTTACAGGGCACGGAATAAAGACAAGGACTTAACCAAGTGGTCAAATAGTATCAAACAAAAATCACATGGTATATGATGCAGATATCTTTGGTTCTCATTTCTCATCTCTAAAGTATTGGGCCATATCAAGTTTGAGAGCAATAAATTTCTAGATTACATTATCTCTAATATACTCTGTACTAGATTGAGATGAGCTTAGATAAAGCGCTATGATGTCAAGAGTTGATTTCTTACATCGTCACTTAACTATGTTAATTATCTCGGAAGGTCGCTTTTCTTTGTTTGTAACAAAAAAGTCACTCAATCATTATCATTTCGTGTATAAAGTCGTTCAACCAATTCAAGCGATATTTCCGGTAGATATTGATGGTATGAAACTTTTTTGAAGCCAAACTTTTAAAAAATGAAAATCTATCAGTTTTAACCAGTAAATTGACTCATTCCACTTACCCGATCCATAAAAAACTGAGATAGATAACTTCCATTTTGTAGTTTATGTCACATGTTACTTCCCATTGTATGGATTTCCCTTTAGATTCTTTGAAGTGAGTATTGCTCTATCTTGATTCCAACCAACAAAAGCACTTCAGAGTTTGGTACAAAGGAAATCTGGAGTGGAATAGTCCACACGCAAACGGAAAGGTAAACTTCCGGTCATCTTTCATATATAATAATTTTTACAAAGCTCAGTTATTTTATATTACTTTATTAGAATTGTATGTATTGTTATGATGGCATGTTGTATTAGGCATATTATGGATAAAAAATGAGAAAAACAGTTATAGCTGAACTGATTTCATTTATTTAAAAATAAAAAAGAAAAGTTATAGCTGAAAAAGTATTCAGATGATTGGAAATGCTATTGTTTTTCAAAAGTTTTTGCACGAGTCTTGTGGAAATTTCAAATGAAGTCCCTTTCACTTAGAATTTTGGAAACACAAATTATTCACAGACTATTGTGTCTATAATGAGAATTATGGGTGCGGTTTAATTGTCAATGAAGTGGCCGACAACCAAAATAGACCAGTTTCAAATCCACAGAGACAAATTCTGAAAATTTCTTTTATTTATTTTTCAAAAATTCCAAAAACAACAAAAACCTGTTTTCACTTTTTTCACTCCAAATTACTCACAAAAATTCAGAAACAACTCTAATATATTTCATGGCCAAACATGTCACGCACCGAGTGGAGACCATGGACGTGGCAGCACGGGATACTATTAATAGCATGAGTGAACCATCTGGCATATCACATGAGCATACAACTGACATACACAAATGAGTACCCCATACATAATTATCTTATATCCCTTGGAAACTGAGAGTCGAGGAATTTTAAGGCTTCAAACTAAAATCACCTTTTGTGGCAATGCTGAAATTCAAGCAAGTTGATCTTTTTCCATTCGACGCAGTTAGAATTGTATGTATTGCCATGATGGTATGTTGCATTGGGCATATTATGGATAAGAAATGAGAAAATCAGTTATAGCTGAAGTGATTACATTTATTCAGCAAACAAAAGTTATCGCTGAAATTCACCTAGGCCATGTAGCT
Organism: Capsicum rhomboideum; assembly: GCA_031232105.1. NCBI lineage: Eukaryota > Viridiplantae > Streptophyta > Magnoliopsida > Solanales > Solanaceae > Capsicum > Capsicum rhomboideum. Next base: position 161,080,884 of record CP124714.1, read on the forward strand.
TCTGTGTTGTAATGTGGTTGCGTTTCAGTGTTTGCAGGAATTTATCCAAGCTCGCGACAATGAGGGCATTTAGGAATCATTGTGCATATGGAAACCTGGACGTCGGAGGCTATGCATTCGTCATAGCCTTTATTGGGCAGGAATTTTCACAGTTCCATCTCTGTATACTTTTGCTGACATGATTTTTTGTTTTATCAACGCCGTTTTCTTTCCCATAGAACAGAATTACCCATTCTCTCCAAACAATAGAGACTCTTCGACTTCAATATAATAAACTCTGCTGGTGCCTAAATCAGATGTTGTTGAAGATATTTTTACCGGTCTATGTTAGGATTTTCCCTTTTTTTATTAATCAATAATGCATAACATGAATATTAATAATCTGCCGGAATTTTAAACACAGCAAAGTTAGGATCATCAAGTTCCTTAACAGGAGAAGTCACCTTATCCAAAAATAACAAAAAACATTACTCATCAGTCTAACACGAGGCCTCCAAACTGTTTGTCTTCCTATATGTAAATCTGATCACTTGTCGCAAACTCGTTAATTTTTCCTTTGTTACTGATCTTTCCTCTATTGCGCTCTTAATATCTTCCTCCGTCAATTCAGCTGCTCTCAGTGCTCTCGCTTTAAACTGCTGCAAAACCTGAACATACATTGAAGCAGCAGCGAGAAATCCAAGGACATCCAACACTCTGCCTTCACTTCTTTCTCGAGCTAAATTAGGGACAATAGATACCTCATTCTTCAGCTTCTAAGTCCTTAGATTCATTGATTTGTAAGTTATACAGCAAGTAGATAGGGATCCAAGAAATGCATACACTTTACTCAATACACAACATTCATTGAATACATTAAAATCTTACATAACTTTATTTATATATATATATATATCATCAAATTCAGAATATTACATTTTCCCAAGTTAATAAAAGGAAGAAGAAAAGCTTACTTATAAAACTAAAAATCATCCAGTATCGTAAGCTGCATGATCTGATATTATTGCATCTCCGATGAGCATTCCACCAAATGCTTCTCCAATCACCTGCATGTTCGAATTTGTTTAGTTATTGTCTGATTTTTTTTATTTTTACACAAAGAAAAGTCAAGTCTTACTTTTATTTTACACTAAACTAAATTATCTGTTGATTTGCACTTGTAACAAATTTCTTATACTAATTGATTCTGGAAAGAAAAATATGCTTTGTAGGGCATTCAGTTTTTGATATAACCAATATGAAAACTTAGATAGAGATAGTTGGGATGAACCAAAGATCAAACTAGAACTTAACTGTATACCTGATTTTTAACTCTTCTAGATGTGATTATTTCTTCTTCTATAGTGCATTTGACGGCTTTGGCTGCTTCTTTCGCCTTCTCATAGTGATTTTGTGTTCTAGCTCTTCAACGACTCTTGCAAGCCATTTCATATTTCCAGTTGATATCATGAAATAAATTATGGATAAACCAATACATAGTCCACTTCCATAGCCCATATATATAAGAGCAGTTTTCCAAAAGTCATTCAGAAATTCGGAAGTGCTTTCTTGATCGTCTAGTGAAAATAGGTTATAATGTGTCTCTGAAACCCGATCATTGCCACAACCTTTCGAAACTGGCAATTCACGTAATCCATCATTGCCTTCTTATGAATATTTCTCAAATGTAGCGAATTGAGGTCCTTGAGGGATGCACACTTGGAGATGATTGTGGGAGAGAGATCTAAGAATGAAAGAGATGTAAGTATTATTGGGGCATGACTGATTGTGTAGTATATTGTGCAGATTTTTTCTCCTTTGTTTGTGCATAATTAAATGTATATTAGTTGTCATTTACAGCTGTATATTAGGTCATTATTTTACAGCTCTATACTCCTATAATGTTAGTAGTTAATCTTGGTCTATTGATTGTATATAAGGTGCTTTGCACAATATGAATAATACACAAGTCTGAAATACTTTTCCATCTCTTGAACCTTTATGGTATCTTAGCCTTTCTAAACTCCAACGTGTCTTCTCATCTCTTTCAAGTCTTTCTATCGTTTCTATGGAATCCATGGTGAATCCAAGTGATTCTTGTAACACCCCGTACATTTCCGAACTCATGCGAAGACCTTAGCATCGATAGAAGCATTTAAATTAAAGATAGTAAGTGAATCATGTATTAAATTTATTGGGCTGAATTTAGAGGCATGTTTTTGGACTCAATTGAGGCCCAAATTTAATAAATAAGAATGGGCCCAAATGGATAATGATCCATTTATAAATGGACCAAGTCAACATACCAATAATTTGGCTTTTCTTAACCAATAATATGGCTAAACTTGGCCATAAAGGGGCTGTGGAAAAGGGAGTATTTAAGCTGAAAAATCAGATTTTCAACACAACACATTTCTCTCTCAAAGAAACCCTAGCCACCCTAAGCTTCCTTAAGGATTTTTGGACAAGATCTTCCACTTGCAAGCCTTGGTAAGTGCTTAACCTTGTATATTAATGTAATACATGCATGATATATGGTTTGAAACATGTTGGTTATGGTTAAAAGGCATAGGGCAGTCCACTTTTGCTTTCGGCTAAAGGATTTGCCTTTTTGTGGTTTAAACTTGAAAAGGGGTTTAAGGCCTTGAAGGAATTGAATCATATGGACTAAATTTCAGTATATTTAAGTGTGGTGTTGTCCCTAATTCGTTACTTTTGTGTATGGCTTGATGGAAATGTTTTTACGTAATTTTACATGGAATGTTGGACGTAGTGAAAAGAGAATACTTTCTTGTTGTGCTAAAGTGATTCTAAAATTGTGTGGGCTATTTTTGGTATATTGTTGTGGGGGGTATTTATGTGACTTTATGGAATAAATATGTGGAGTTGTATTGAGGCGGAAATGTAAAGTAGAAACTTGGTGTAAAATCCTATCGGTTTGTGATATCTACGTTGATGTGTGGACTGTTTTGGTGGTGTGTGGACTGATTTGGTGGTGTTGTTTTGAGAAAGCAGTAAGTTATAGTGTAATGTGGTGGAATAATGTAATTTGGTAGTATAAGGAAGGGGGGAGTGATGCACCATGTATTTTGGAGGTTGAACGGTTCTTACTTTCCGTTAAGCACCTACTTACCGTCTTGTGAACTTGTAATGTAGTTAGTGGTTAATATAAGCTTCTTTATGTACTTGTGTGTAGAGTAGACGTAAAGAGAAAGCTGGAGTGTTGTATTCACGAATAAGATTGTGTATCCATATTGGGGAATTAAGGTATGTAAGGTTACTCTTTCCATATCCTTCTGCAGCACATAGTATCACATTGTCATTATACTTGTTCCATTCCGAAATGTTCAAAAGTATTCCATTTTCGGTTATTAATCATTGTTACTCACATGTTCCTTATTCATTGATCAATTGTGATTCACATGACTCATGTTCATTGGTTAATGTTCCAATAATGTTCCAAAGTTCCAATAACATTGTAACCACTAATGTACCAATCTCATAACAAAAGAATTAAAGTAACGAACACTTATTGAGTACGGGTGGCAACTCGAAGGGGCGTAAGCCTAGCTAGAGGCGATCCCGAATGTATATTAAGTACGGGTGGCAACTCAAAGGGGCGAAAGCATAGCTAGAGGTGATCCCGATTATTATGTTATTTCCCACTGATCAGTTGGGCCCGGGCATTACATGATTGATGATTATATGATTGATGATGAAGTAAAGTAAAGTAAAGTAAAGTAAAAAAGCAATGTACATGATCCCATATGTATACCTTATGGTAGTTTATCTACATGATGCGTTCACTTGTACTTGATTCCATTAAAATTCCTATATCTAATACAGTTACTTATAGCCTTACATACTCAGTACATTCTTCGTACTGACGTCCCTTGTGGGACTTACCTTACTTGCTACAGTTACTTATAGCCTTACATACTCAGTACATTCTTCGTACCGACGTCCCTTGTGGGACTTACCTTACTTGCTGCAGGCACAGGTACTAGTAGGCCTCCACAGTAGGACTTGGATATTTCTGTGGATTGTAGGTGAGCTCCAGGTTGCTTCGGGGATTTCCGAGTCCTATGTATATGTTGGTTTTGACATTGTATCACAGTTGTGTAAAGCGGGGACTTGTCCCGACTTTAGGATGGTTAGGTTCATGTATTTATAGAGGCTTTGTAGATGATGTGGGACAAACGAAGGTTGTATGTTATGTCATGGTGGCCCTAACGGCCAAGTTTCATATTTGTAGGCGTTTATCATCACACATTTTCCATGACTTATGCCATTAGCATCTTGCATCTATTTGTGATATTGATAATCATGGAATGACTTGCGCATGAGTTTACAGGGATAAAAATTGGTTCTCTCAGGGCCTCAACTGCTTCGGGTGCCATGTCCGCCCCAATGGGATTTGAGGCGTGACAATTCTATTATTCCTGTTAATAACAACACCCATCTGTTGCAATTCAACCCTAGTTCCCAGCTTCCCCTAAAGCTTACAAGTCCAATGAATTTTGTCATTTGGAAAGCGCAGGTCGAGTCTCTCATGTTCGGCCATGATCTCTACTGTTATCTAGATGGAACCTTGACAGCACCATCAAAAATGGTAACCCTCAACAACCAAGAGGTACCTAATCCCAAGTACAAACTTTGGTTTCGTCAGGACCAGTTGATTCGCAATGCCTTGATGGAATCTGTTGATCCTACAATCACCTCTGCAATTACTAAAACTTCCACCTCGAAGCAAGCGTGGGACACACTGCATAACCTGTATGCTAACAAATCACATACAAGGGTTAGTCTCCAAAACTCTCTGGCTGCAATCACAAAAAACTCTCGCAGAATGACAGAGTACTTGCGCAACATCAGGAATGTTGTTGATGAACTTGCAACGACTGGAACTCTAATTCCCGATGACGAACTTGCTGTCAAAATACTCAGTGGTCTAGGACCCGAGTATGATTCAATTTCAGTGGTTATCCAAGTGTGAGATACACCCATCTCGTATGAGGAACTGTACAACAAGCTTCTCAACAGATAACTTCTCCTCAAGCATAAAGATCCTAATCGGGCCTCAATTATAGCTGTAGTGGCACAAAAACCACCGTCAAACAATTTTACACCTCACAATAATAAGAGAGGACAACCATGACACTCACAACATCCCAGGCAGCAAAATGCACCGGCCTCATCACCAAATTGGCATCCAACGGCTTCTCAACAAAATCATCCAGTTTGTCAACTATGTGGTCGCACTAGGCATACTGCCAATGTATGTCGTTCATGTTCCCACAATCACTTGGAAGCTAGAGCAAACTTTGTTTTCATGCCTTGGGTTGTCAATTCAGGAGCATCGCATCATGTGACTGCTGATTCTCAAAATCTTCAATGTCCGGATGACTACACTAGTACTGAGGATATCACAATGGGTAACGGTAACAAAATCCCTATAACTCACACCGGTCATGTTCAAATAAAAGCTTCAAATAAAAATTTTATTTTTCAAATATTTTGTGTGTACCAGAGATTAAACGTAACCTTATATCTGTGTCTCAATTTTGCAAAGATAATCTGACATCCATAGAATTTTTTCCTTTTAATATGCTGATGAAGGACCTGAGTTTGGGGTACTATTGACACGAGGCCAGAATAAAGAAGGACTTTATGAGTGGCCTGCTGGAGGATCCCAATGCAATCTGAGCTACCCCTCCTATATGGAAGAATCTCAACAATCTTGGCATAGAAAATTAGGACACCCAAATAAAAGAGTGCTTAAAACACACTCACAAAAGTTTTCAATTCTAGTTTAAAATTCTGGATTGTTTGATTATTATAATGCCTGCTTTTCTAATAAAAGCCATCGGCAACCCTTTTCTGAGAACACTCTGGTGAGCAAAAAGCCTTTACAAATTATTTCAGTGATGTATGGGGCCCCTCACCTGTTTTGTCAATTGACAAAAAATTATATCATGTAATTTTTATTGATCAATTTACAAAATACATTTGGCTATACACACTTAAAAATAAAAGTAAGGTTCAAACAATTTTCTCTAAATTTAAACCCCTTGTTGAAAATTATTTTCATACAAAAATACTCTCGGTTTACACTGATGGTGGTGGTGAATTATTTTCTTTTTCTAAATTATTCTCTAAATTTCCTTTTTCTGATATATTTTCATCTTTAAAAGACAAAAGAATTTCAAAGTTAGAGTGGAATATCTTGTACAAATAATCAAATGACCCTAGTGATAAGTCTGTGCCTCCAGTGGATTATGACATTCTCCAGCCAATCAAGGTTGCTCCAGAATTGTCGGTGACTCCTCCTGCAGGTTCCTCTTCAAGTTCATCTTTGGCAGCTGCGCCAACTCCTGCCGCCATCTCAGATTGCTTCACACAGCCTATTGTTGTCCTACCTACCACACAACTACTAATCTAGTATCAATGCCGAAATCAGCACACCCAGACAACCCTTTTATCTATACCACCTTCAGATCCCTCCTCGTCAACCCACCATGTGACCACACCTATCCCATCTCCCAACCATTACCAATCCTCCACCACAGCTTCCTCACATACCCAACAACCATCCATTCACCGACCTGTTACTCATTCATAGAAGAACATCACCAAACCCAAGCAAGTATTTAATTATCTTACAATTGCATTACCGAACCACTTTCCACCACTTATAACCAAGCCTAAAAGAGTGCACACTAGAGAGAAGCGATGAAACTTGAGTTTGAGGCATTGATGAACAAAAAGACGTGGGAGCTTGTACCGCCATCCTCTTCTCAAAATGTTGTTGATTGCAAATGGCTCTATCATATCAAAACCAAATCAGATGGAATTGTTGACAGGTATAAAGCTAGGCTAGTTTCAAAGGGTTTCACGCAACGACCAGGTGTGGAATATCACTCTACATTCAGTCCAGTGGTAAAATTTGTTAATGTTAGACTCATTTTGTCACTTGCAGTTCAGTACGATTAGCATTTGCACCAACTGGATGTGAATAAAGCATTTCTTCAAGGACACCTTGAAGAAGATGTTTATATGTGTCAACCTCATGGGTATGCTTATCCTAATTTTCCTCATTATGTGTGCAAATTAATGAAAGCAATTTATGAACTTAAGCAGGCCCCTCAAGCCTGGAACTCTGAGTTAAAGTAATTCTTGCTTCAGATTGGCTTTCAAGTCTAACTCTGACTCTTCTCTATATATTTGTCATCAAAATGGAGCATTGGTCGACATTCTTGTATACGTTGATGACATAATTATCACTGGATCCAACTCTGAGGTTATCAAGAAAGCTATCCAGGTTCTTTCATCTAGATTCTCTGTCAAAGACCTCGGACATCTGCACTACTTTTTGGGTATTGAAGTTCTCCGCACTAAAGAAGGGATCATTATTTCTCAGGCCAAGTATGTTTCTGATCTTCTTGCTACCCATAAAATTTCTGAATGTAAGCCTGTTACAGCTCCCATGAGTTCCACTGCCTCACATCCTTAAAGGATGACACACCTCCGGCGGATGCCACTTTGTATCGTCAAGTATTTGGTAAGCTTCAACATGTGTCATTCACTAGACCAAATATAAGCTTTGAAGTTAACAAATTATCTCAATTCATGCATGATCCTACACAAATACACTAGTCTTTTGTTAAGAGACTCTTACGATACCTCCAGCATACCAACAGATAACGAGCAAGACACATCCTGGGTTGGTCGTTTATGTATTCAGATGCCGATTGGGCTGATGACATTAATGACAGGACCTCCACTTCTGGATATATCCTGTACCTTGGTGCAAATCCTATTAGTTGGTCATCTAAGAAGAAACGCACTGTTGCGCGCTCATCTACTGAAGCAGAGTATCAAGCAGTAGCTTCTGCACTTGCTGAGGTCAATTGGGTTCAAAATCTTCTTGTAGAACTACATGTGCAGCTGCCTGATCCACCCATAATCTATTGTGATAATGTTCGTGCTACCTATCTTTGTCGAAATTCGATACTACACAATAGGATGAAACACATTGAAGTTGATTTTCACTTTGTTAGAGATCAAGTGTAGCAAAAACAGGTGCTCGTTCAGCATTTACATGTTGTTGATCAGCTCGCGGACACGCTTACAAAGCCTTTTCCTCGTCTGCTTTGTCATCAACATTTTTCCAAGTTAAAGGTTGTTGATCTCACCTTCAACTTGCGGGGGCGTATTGGGGCATGACTGATTGTGTAGTATATTGTGCAGATTTTCTCTCCTTTATTTGTGCATTATTAAATGTATATTAGTTGTCACTTATATCTGTATATTAGGTCATTATTTTACAGCTCTATACTCCTATAATTTAGGAGTTAATCTTGGTCTATCGATTGTATATAAGGTGTTTTGCACAATATGAATAATACACAAGTCTGAAATACTTTTCCATCTCTTGAACCTTTAAGTGTCACGCCCCGAGCCTAGACTTTGGATGTGGCTGGCACCCGACGCCATTGCTGGCCCGAGCGTACCCTTGGTCTGTCATACTACTATAACTGACACTGGAAAAATATAAGCGGAAGCTCTGAATAATCATGTAATAAATTGTACTTTAAATCATGAAAATTTTCTTGTAAAAATAATAACATATATAGTCAAACTGAATTCTGAAATATAAGACTGCACTGGCCAACTGACTATCTATGAAGCCTTTACTAACATACCGAATATTGTTCACTGGAAAAGTCCCCCGGCTACCTTTATATAAATAAAACAAACTGATAACTAGACTACAAACTAAGCCCTCTGGAAATAATGGGGCCTCGCCTACATATAAGAAGATGGAGCCTACTGAAGTGTCCAATCATGAACTTGAATACTTGGAGCTACATCGTAAAATGAGGCAGCGTCAAAAAAAGGCGTTAGTACTTTGAATATACTGGTATGTAAAGTAGTTCAATGAAACAATATTAATAGACGATAAAGCTAAATAATTGAACGTTTCGCGCCCTATTTTTCTCGCGAAAAGCAGGATCCGAAGTGACAAACTCTTTTGGGATTGTTTAAAGAGTGAAGAGTCGCCACCTAACGAGTTAAGGTACGTTAGGGCACCATTCTAGACTAAGTACAAACTTATTTTAATTATTAGCCTACGTCAACTAGAAATTCGGGTAAGGATTCAGGTTACCTCGAAAGGAAGGTGTTAGGCACCTTTCGAGGTCCACAAATGTGAGTCCCGGCCGAACTCATATATTATGTGGGGATTCTATGTGATAAGCAAAAGGTCGATTATTTTATTAACTTAACATTTAACTAAGCGTTCAAAAGATAAAAATATTAGACAAATTACACATGCAACTTAATTATTATCTGATTAATAATTAACTACATGATAAAGTAATAAAAATATGTAAATAAAGAAAGAAATGAATTAGATAAGCGACAAGATAGAAAAATAAATAATTTTTAATGAAAGGATTCATTGAGTTATACCTAGACTACCCCAAACAAAAGACAGCAAAAATAAATAAAATTCAATCGAATTTAGACAAAGGTTAATTTTTATCTTATTCGGATCAGCGCCCGGCTTATTTGTCACACCCCGAATCCCATCGGGACATGATTGGCACCCGTAGCCGATAAGGCCCGAGAGAAACAAGCTTTACCTATGTTCATCATATGCGTATCAAGCAACCCCATCATCACATAACAACATGAAAGACGAATAATGGAAATCATGGAACATGTGACATTTATACATATATACATGTGAGAAACTTGGCCGTTGAGGCCACCAAACAAGATTTCATGAGTCACCTTAGATACATATACCCACATGCGTCTACAAAATCCTCTAACAGATGCATTGACCAACGCAAACTAAAAGTCGGGACAAGTCCCCGCTTTATACACCATGTACAATACCAAAATACATATACAAGTGAGACTCGGAGAAGCCCCGAACTAACTGAAGCTCACCAACGATCTGCAATAACTGGCAACCTACTGCGGAGGACTACTAGCACCTGCGCCTACAGCAAGTAAGGTAAATTCCCCAAGAGGGGTCAGTACGAGGAATGTACTTAGTATGTAAGACTATAGGTAAACATCTGAGATATAGGAGCTTTGATGAAAACAAGTACAAAGTGAACATGTTACATGAATGAACGACTATAGTATACAAGTGTGGGATCATGTGCATTACTTTCTTTGTTTCATTTCACATTACTTTACTTCTTCATCATTCATGTGATCATCAATCATATATACCCGGGCCCAACTGATCAGTGGGAAATAATATTGGGATCGTCTCTAGCTAGGCTTATGCCCCTTTGAGCTGCCACCCATAAATCAATAAAGCAGGTTCGTCTCTAGCTAGGCTTACGCCCCTCTCAGCTTCCCCCTATATCCAATAATCATTCGGGATCGTCCCTATCTATGCTTATGCCCCTTTGGGTTGCCACCCGTTCTCAACAAGTGTTCATTACTTCAATTCATTACTTTTGAGATTGCTACATTAACTTGTGAGAGATTGGTACTTTAGTGGTTACAATGTTATAGAAACTTTGGAACATTATTGGAACATTAATCAATGAACATGAGTCATGTGAATTACATTTGATCAATTCATAAGGAACATGTGTGTAACAATGATTAACAACCGGGAATGGAATACCTTTGGACATTTCGAAAAGGAACATGTGTAAGGACAATGTGACACTATGTGCCGCAGAATGATACGGAAAGAGTAGCCTTACATACCTTCACTTCCAAGTATGAATAATGCACAAGTATAGGTACGAACACAATAGTCCAGCTTCTTCCTTACGTCTTACTCTACAATACAAGTCCATACCGGAACTTACATTAGCAACTAGTCACTATAAAGGCGTACAAGACGACAATGAACCATGCAACTACCATATAACATCATGTCACCCCTTTACAATACAATCCACGGCATTTTCATAGAAACAACACCATAACATTACCCACATTGACCAAAAGATCATATCTCGATAGCATGTCACACCACACTTACCCTTTACGCTTTTCCTTTTATCATTCCGTCGTAATTATTCCTTTATGACAACATATAAGCAAGCATACATACTTAATACAGTCCAACACACCTCCATACACTACTTTAAAGTCATTAAAACAACACCACAAGTTGATAATTACATCCAAAAAGGGTATCGGGGCTTTCGGGGATCGACTAGAGTCGGAAACATACAAAACCAATTCTGGAGGTGACCTGCGCTGCCACCTGTGCATGAAGGTGGCTGAAATGCGCGTGCAGATGGCTCCAGGAAAATTCCAGGGTTTTCTGCTTTGGCACCTGCGCCCGCAGATGCCCTCGTCTGCGGGGGCGGATGCCCGTTTTGGTCCGAAATGACTTTTTTTGGGTCTTTTAAGGCCATGAATGGTCCATGATCACAATAAAACATATTTGAACATATTTTTGATCCTCTTAAACATCAACATTCATCCATGGTCTCACAACACACATAACGACACCCAAAACCACATTTCCCGGCCAATACGACACCAAAACCATAACCAATTCCACAATATCAATTTCAAATGTTATGCACAAGAATGAAACAAAGTAAGACCATAATCACATCTCACATGTCAATATTTACTCCACCAAATTCACTTCTTTCACAACCACAAGTTCATCACCAAGTTTACAAGACAAACCAACCTCCGATTTAAGCAAACATGTAGCCTTTCACTTATTGTTAACTTCTCAATATTCCACCAACATAAACAACATAATATACACCATATATTATGTATAAAATATATTAATCCATCATAATAAACACTTACCAAGTCTTACCAATTGATGATCTTGGCCCAAAGGAGAACTTAGGGTTCTTGAGAGCAAAAGGGACTTTTGTGAAAAAATCTAGAAATTTTATGAGAGTTTAATCGAATAAAAATCTGATTTTTCTCTATATATAGTCCCTCATGTCTCCCTTATCTTTTTCCTTGGCATTTAATGCCATGTTGATTGGTCAAATGGACCAAAATGGAAGAATGGGTCAAAAATAATTCTTTTGGGCCATGTCTTCTCATGGTTTTTGGGCTTCATTTTGGGCCCAATTGTGTGAGACTTATAATACCCACATTTGAATGCATAATTCAACAATTTTCTCATGTTTTCATTTTTCCATAAATGTTATGGTTGTCAGCTAAACGTAGGAACGTACGGGGTGTTACATTATTAATGGAAGACAATGACGCGTCTCGCATTGTCGAATACTGCTCGGGACAACTTTCATCAATTCCGAATGTTCTACCCACCTATTTTGGTTATTAGTCTTACAGGCGTTCTAAAGAAAGCGATAAAACTAGCGTTCCCTAAATTGCCTACCCGTCCCAGCCTAATGTCCAAGAGGCATTGGACTGACTATTTTTGGATTTGGTTCTAGACAAGAAAAACCTAGGCTGCCTAATTAGACTCGGGAGTTTACGTCAAACAAAACAAATAGGACTAGCAACTAGCACGTAAAGGTCTCAAGCAAGCCTCTTAGTTAATTAAAGTTGATTAGGTGGTTAACATGCTTGAAAAGATAATTATTCATTTTACTTGATTAAGACCTATAAACATGCTTTCTAAGTGATAAGATATTAATCAAGGTGCCGAAAATTTAAATAATGTGCTAGATATTAAGTTAAAAATGCTGAAATTTAATTTAAATATGCAGAAAAAATTAATTTAAATGTGCAGAAAGTTAATTTAAATATGCTGGAAGTTGCTTTAAATATGCTAGAAATTAAGTTAAACATGCAGAAAATTTAATTAAATATACAGGAAATTAATTTAATTGTGCAGGAAGTTGATTTAAATAGGAAGAAAATTTAATTAAACATGCTGGAAATTGATTTAACTGTGCAAGAAGTTATTTAAAAAATGTACAGGAAATTGATAAGAATATGCAGGAAAATTAATTGAAAGTGTGCAAGAAATTAATTTAAATTGCTGAAAAATAGTCAAAGGTGCTGGAAATTTGATTAAACATGCTGGAAATTAATTTAAAAGTGCAAGAATATTGATTTAAGTTGCAGAAAAATTAATTAAGAGTACAGTAAAAATTGATTTAAGTTGCAGAAACTTAATTTTAAAATACTGAAAAAAATAATTAAGAAGGCTGGAAATTGATTTTAAGTTATAGAAAAATTAATTAAATGCTGAAAATTAATATTAAAACATGCTGGAATTAATTTAAAATTTGCTGAAAATTATTTTAAGGTTTCTGAAAATTACTAAAAGTTAAATCTTAAATGCTGAAAATTATATAAAAATGCTGGAAACTGAATTTTACATGCTAAAAATTAAAGATATGCTGGAAACTATATAAGAAATGCTGAAAATTATTTTAATATGCTAATAGTTCATTAAACATGCTTAAATTGAATTAACACATTCAAAATTAATCTACTACGTCCTAAGGTTAGTTAATGATCTGAAAAATGATTTCTAAGCGATAAAATAATGAATTAATTATCCTAGATTGTTTGCCTAAGTGATAAAATAATTTAATTAATTAATATGTTGAAATCCTATAGGCATGACATCTAAATAATAGAATATTCAAACCACATAATCTCCACCCCCTAATAATTTTTCATTATACATAGAGAGTTCATACAAATTATTACAAACCCAATAAATATACGAGAAAAAAATAAAAATAAAAGGAAGAAATAAGGGCTATTTCGACAGCTTCATACACAATCCCTCCGACTCAAAGCAACTCTTCATCTGTCCCGAATAATACCTGTTAAACAAAACAACATACCCCAAGCGCACGAAAACAGACATCTAATAATCCTACGACAACCATTTAAGAAAATACACAAACCAAACAATGACCTTACAGATAATCACATTAAACAACTTAAGAGTTTAGGAGACAAATAGGACAAGCATTGAAGCATCTATAATTAACATATAATAATCAAATGCGTCGTCTAAGAAACTAATCGGTTTGGTGGCAAAATAGTAAAGCAAACAGCAAGAGAAGCTTCGTAATCAATCCTTTTAGCAAGAGCCAACAAACTTTGAAAATATCTTTTAAGGTGTAGGGAGTAAAAAATGCTTAAATTTTTTTTTGAGTATCTGAATGGGAGCCAAAAGTCTGTCTATAATAGTAAGGAAAAGTGTTGTTTATATAGTTGGAGAGTTACAAGCAATTCAAAAAAATAAAAGGAAAAGGGAATCTTTAAAAAATTAATTAAGGGAAAATCTTTTTCTTAGACAAGTAGCTGAATCAATTCATTTAAAAAAAAATATTTCATATTTACCATAAATAAATGAGTGAAGATTCGTCCAATTAAAGAAAAGGAGAAAATCAGTAATCAAGGTGCAAGACAGAAGGGATTTACTATACAAAATCAAGTTTGCCTTAAATGGAACAATTGGCTCAATTATGCACAAGATCAATCAAAGATTACCAAGATAATTACTTACAAAGTTGTTTTCACATTTATCATGAATAAACAAGTACCAAGAATTTCACAAAGTTTGAATTTACACACATAGTAACATCATCAAAGTAATCATTTCATCGTGTAAACTCCATCCATAATTATATTGAGCAGGAGAAAGAGCAAGATTGTAACTTCGACTTAAATACGAAAAATTCCGAGAATAAAAGAAACAAGCATCACATGAAATTAATACCCAAACCCAACAAATTAGGGTTAATCAAAGTCCACAAAAATTGAATTTTTTGGCTATGATAACATGAAATCGAAAGATTCAAACAAAATTTCATTAACCAAACATCACCAAATTTCAAGTATGTGTCACCGGACAAATCACGAGCACACAATCAATTTGAATTTAAATCACAAAAGAAATCAAACCCGGGAAATGTTCTTAATATTCGCCATGGATATCTCGATCCCCAAAGTCCGATGAGAGCTTTAACGTCATTTATTGGACTGAAACTGTAGCAATTGGCCAGAGTTCGTGATGGTGATCGGCGTTGGCAGTGTTGGAGGTGGCGGCTGGTTGCGCGGTGGTGCTGTGGAGGCGAAGGTGGCGATGGTTGGCTCGCCGGCGTGGGGTTCTTGCCGGCAAGAGATGGTGAAGGGAGGGAGATCGAGAGAGAGAAGAGAGGGCGATGGCGGCGGCTTGTGGTGGTGGTCGCCGGCTGTGGTGGTTCGAAGTCGGTTCTTCAGAGGCTGGCCAGAGCTAGAGGAGGGAGGAGGCGGTGTTGGCTGGATCGGAGCCGTAGTGGCGGTCGGAGTTGGGGTGGTGGTGATGAGAGGGAGATCGGGAGAGAGAGAGAGGTTGGGAAGTACGGGGGGGGGGGGGGCTGGCTAATTGAGGGAGTATGTTTTTAGGGTTTTTTTTTTTGGTTGGCGAGGAAGGGGGGGCGGGGGGGGGGGAGAGGGGGGGATTTTGGGATTAAATTAGGGAAATTGAATTGAATTAGACTGTTATTTAATAAATAAATCAGTAAATATATAATAAAATACTAACAAAATTAATCAATGTCATAAAATCATTATGAATAAATTATGTAAGTAAAATTAATGAAACGTAATATATTATTTAAAATCAACGACAAAAAATGATTTGAAAAATGGATTAGGCACCTATGAATACAAAAAATAAAAAATACTATAATAATAATAATAATAATAATAATAATAATAATAATAATAACAACAACAACAATAACAACAACAACAACAATAATAGTAATAAATATGTGTTCGTAAATTATGAGTATATATATATTTGCATGAATAATTTAATAAATATTAATAGAATTATGCAAAATATTATATTAATAAATTTTATATATGTATATATATAAAAAAAAATTAAATGCTAAAATAAATTGCATACTTTAAAAATTATGAGTACGAAACGTCGGAATTTATTTGATACCAAAAATCATGATTAAAAATTCAAAACTAATATTTTAATAAAATAGCAGCATGGGAGGAATATCGGGAGGTCAAAATTGGGTGTCAACAGAACATAGATCTGATATGAAATTAAGATTACGAGATAGCTATATATTAAGATATGAGACATCATGGTTATCTGAATCAATAATGCAACTAAAGGATCAATCAATAAGATCAACTGAATGACTGGTCCATAGTAACTATTAACTGAAACTGAGAAATAAGTCAAACGGTATACACATCATTATAAAGCATATTTAGAAAATTGGTGGAATCTGGTGCAATAATCATACCTTAAAAACTTTACTTAGAATTGAAAACTGAGTAGCTAGTAATCTGTATAACTGAAACTAAATAGCTGGATAACTGAATAACTGAAATAACTTCATAACTAGTGTTTGCATAAAAGATCATAATCAATACTTAAGTAAAGAAAATAAAAAGTTCTCTATTTGGAGAGATTCTTGCAACCGAGATACACTATGTGTGCTTATGATATCCAACCTCTGACCCGATTAGGAGAGCTGCTATATACCTTGTCGGGGTATAGAACCTGATTAAACTGGATCCAAAACTAAGCCTCTTAGGGTAAAGAGGAGTCACCTGAGGAGGCAACGTAGTTTTGGGACAAGTGTAATCTACCCCATACCCTCTCGGTGCTAAATTCTGATGTAGACTTTTGTGCTTATGGAGTTTGGGTGGATGGATGAGGGGAATCGATAAATTTTGATGGTTTTATATTTTAAGGGACTTTAAAAGCCGGATTGGGGGTTTCATAAAAGGGAAAGGACCAAAGTACCCTTAATTTAATGAAGTTGGAAAAATTTTCATTTGAAAAGGGGGGTCTGTGCAGCGAGGCTCATCGCGCAAGACCGGCTCCATGGTGCATGACCCATTGGTGATAGTCCTACCTCGGGGCCCAACGCAGGGTCTTCCCTACGTGGTGCACTGCCTATTTTTCACACCCAAAGCACCCGTTCAAGTACCGAAATGCATCTCAAATGATTTTTAATTGATTTAAAGGTCAAATGACTTAGTTTTCAATCCTAAAAGGCATAAGGAACGACATGAACGTGAAAGTAATTTGAGGGGTGTTACAATATCTCCCCTTGGGATCATTCATCCTCGGATGATGGTCTTGGCTAGAAGGAAATGTATGAGCTGGACTGAACTGATTTCTATTGACTGTCTGAAATTGTATTCATCAATACAGACTGAATTGTACTATTGATAAGGATTTGGCAACCAACTACTAAGAAATGCAAAAGCACGAGTTATGAGTGCAGGTAACTAGCATAGACATGAAGAACTTATATAATTAAGGACATGAACTTGGTCCATATTAGCCTTTTTAAGACATGCAAAAGGGAACTCTCCCCCCAAACTCACCTTTCACTTAGATCATCATCCTAAGACATCATCTTTATGGGAATTCTCATAATGTTCCAAGGAAAGGATCACATGCACAATTCATGTGAGACATCTAAATTTGAAACACTACCATGACCCGAGTATCTTAGTCATCTGATATGGGTTCATAGAGTATGAACGATATAGATTTGGAAATAAGTCACACTCCATCTGAAGCTATATGACATGAAATATGAGTACACTGTGCATAGAGCTGTAAGAATAGAACTACTCTTGCCTCAAGTGATACGACCGATAGCTTTTAAGCTTAGCAACACTCTTCAACTACTCTCCTTCTTTTGAATACTACACTTCATCATTTACAACTTATAATTCTCACAAGGGTATATATGACTACCAAAGTCTGAGTCTAACTACATGCTCTTATCATGTTCAAGCCTAATTCGGAGGTACAAGGTGTTACATATAAGGCGACCATGCTAGTCTAAATTACAGGATTCCATATTTTATATCCCCCTTAGGAACCTTCACCCCAAGAATACTACTTCTTACCACCTTAATCGACTAACTTCGAGTTAGGAGTTTCTAGCCACATCATGCAATTTCCCACATGTTCATCAATCTCGTTATTCAAGTCTATCGCTATACTCACTTCAAGGCTTTTTGGTAACTAAACTATCTAATAATCTTTCCAAGCACTCCTAAATCAAAAACTTCAAGTCCGTAGAGATGAGAGAGTTGGAAATAGGCTGCTATTGGAATCAATCACCCAACAAGTTGGCTGCACATGAGGTGAAGTTCAATGACATTGCCAGTCATCTCATCTCATATCACTCCATCCCATGAGCAACAACCTCTACTCATGATCAATGAACTCGTATAAGAGTAGGAACTACACCTAACTGATGAGGGATCTACGGTAAGTGTTTTTTTGAATTTTAGAAGAGCGGGGCTTTGATCTTTGTGGCATGGATAAGGTATGGATGAAGAAAAAGAAAACAGACTGAAACAGAGAAAGAGCAGAAATTAGAATTGCCCGGACCCAATGTTTAGCATCAAAGAGTTCGAGAAAGTTGGTATTGAAATTAAGAAAAGGCTACGCCAATATATCTATATATATATATATATATATATATATAGGCAGATTTCTTTGACTAGTCCAAGTTGCTGCTAAGCACTGATAAGCTATGTATGTTTCATAATACAAGTCATGGACTCCTTGATTTTTTATATAAAAATTTACATGTTCTAAGAATGTAATCACAAATACGCACAAAACCTTTTCAAAAAAATAAATTTTTCTAAGTTATATTTTCCAATCATGGCATTACTCTTAAAACCTCTTGCAACGCACACCTTTATTTTCAATTTCGTATCACTACAACTTATTTAGTAGGCGTTTGGGCATGAATTGAGTGATATATGAAGACAAAATAGTATTTAAAGTTGAAATTGAAAAATGAAATGTGGAGGTTGAAATTAAAAAATGACGTGTGGAGATAGAAATTGTGTTTGGATATGCATTTCATATGAAAAAAAAAATTATTTGTGAGTGGGAGAAAAATTGAGTGTAGTAAGATGGGGATTTTTAAGCTTTCATAGAATATGAAATATGAAATGCATTACTATTAATTTCTTTTAACATATGGAATATGACGCTTTGACATGGTTCCTTTAACATCATAGTGCAATTTCTTTTTTGGTATCCAAAAATTACTGGCTTATTAGAGGGAACACCTCTTTATAGAGATTTTTCATTTTCAAAGCAAGAACCTGAGACCTTTGATTATGATGTGGGGTAAAGAATATATATGGTCATAACCTTGTTAATTTGAGAGAGAAAGATATAAAATATATGCAGTAAAATAAAACATGAATTTTACTCTCAAAAGAAGAAAGATAAAAGTTAAGCTAGGACTAATGCCCGCGCCTTCACATCAAATTATCTTTAAATTCCTACATTAGAAAATGTCATCATTCTCGTGTCACAAAATATTGAATTTAGTTAAACCTGTTGGTTTTGAGTTGCATCTGCCTTTAGCGACTTGCATAAAAAAGATACGTGCAGATTTTTCAAGTCCTTGCACAAGTCTTGCCGTGGGAATTTCAAATTAAAGATGCATAACACACAAATTCCTTTCATTTTAATTTTTCATTTTGATATGAATACTCAGAACGTACATTTTACTCTAAATGTCGAAGGATCATGACTTTGTCTTTATGCATTTAAGTTGTCTTCTACATTTCTTTTTCTTTTTGTTCTCAAATACATTTAATAGGATCTCATTTGTTCAATTTGTTAACACTTGGCAAAATAATAAGAGTAGAGACATTTAGTTAACGAGAATATTTTTTTATTTCAAAAGCTCAAACCCAAGACTTATATTTAAGGATGAAGAGATCACACTTATATTAGTTACATATTCCACCACACCCTCTGGTGGTAAGTGCAATTTCGAAGAAAGAGGTGGGATTTAGGGTCAAACATGATCTCCATAACCTTTTTCATTTAGAGACAAAAATATAAAATTATTTATGCAATGAAATATAACATGTATTTTCCTCACAATAAAAAAGAAAGAGTCCAATTGCAAAGATTTAAATTTTGTAATTCTCAAGTCTTATCCATGAAAATTTCAAATGATGGGGTCCATTTGTTTTGAGAAAAATAATTTCTTCATTATTTTTCTATAACAAGCAAGTCATTTCAATTTGAATTTTCAATTCAAGTGAACGTATTCTTCACTCTAATAGCTAAGAATCATTCAATTTCTCTTCTCTTCTAAGGATGGAGGGGTTGCACCTATTTCTGTTAAAATTTACCTTACTTCTATTTTATGATCTACATTAATAGTAGAATATTTTTTTACTTTCTCCTTTTTTAGTCTAAGAACATTTTATATTATTTACTTCATTTCATGTCTAGGGTTTATATTAATTATAGAATATTTAGTCTAATACCTATAAGAAAAATAACATATTCTCCTTATTTTATTCTCTTAGTTGCTTATTTATAGGGATTTATTCTTCTATTTGAATCAATGCAAGAATCAATACAAAGAGTTATCATTTAGTCCCTCTTTATTTTTCTTTCTAGCTTTTTTATTTCATAACAGTGGTATCAGAGCCTTCATTGATCTTCACGGATCTGTGAGTTTTTACCCAAAAAGAAACAACAATTTTAAACCCTTTTAAGGGCTCATTTTTAACTCGTGAGAACTCATTTTTAACCCTGCAAAAGGCATATTTTTAATCCTACAAAGAGTTCATTTTTAATCCTACAAATAACTCATTTTTAACCCTGCAAGGGGCTCACTTTTAACCCACAAAGATTCCAATATTACTTTTAACCCGAAAGGGCTTCAATATTACTTTTAACCCTAAAAGGGCTACAATAATTTTTAACC
Organism: Capsicum rhomboideum; assembly: GCA_031232105.1. NCBI lineage: Eukaryota > Viridiplantae > Streptophyta > Magnoliopsida > Solanales > Solanaceae > Capsicum > Capsicum rhomboideum. Next base: position 161,101,565 of record CP124714.1, read on the forward strand.
TATGCTCACTTTCAACGCATCAGACTCCAATTTTCAATCAATACTAATTTTAAACCAATATTGTTTTGAACCATGACAAGCATCAATGTATCTTTGAATACCCCGCAAATCTTCATCAATGAAAACCATCACAATTGATAACTGAAGATGAAATTAGACAATAATTTTACAAGGTGTTCAAGAAGAAGAAGAAGAAGAAGAATCAAGTGTTCAAACTCAAATCGGATATCCCAACTTGAGTTTGAGGGGGAATATTCAAATTTACCTTCCTTCTATTCTATGATCTACATTAATGGTAGAATATTTTTACTTTCTTCTTTTTTATTCTAAGAATATTTTATATTATTGACTTCCTTTCAAGTTTAGGATTTTCATTAATTGCAGAAAATTTAGTCTAGTAGTACCTATAAGGAAAATATCATATTCTCCTTATTTTATTCTCTTTAGTTGTTTATAAATATTTTCACCACATCTTTTAGCAATAAATATAATTTCGAAGAAGAAAGAGGTGAGAAAACTAAAAAATGCAGAAAAAGAATTATATTCACGTTAGAGGTAAAGATATAAACATAAATGTTACTCTCAAAAGAAGAAAGGGAAAAGCAAAGAAAGAAGTGGTGCTGTCATGGAAATCAATTCCAACTTTAGCAAATTTTCTCATTTTCATGTTAACAAGTCTTGTCCATGGAAATTTCAAGTAAAAGCTACAACACACAAAGTTTTGAAACTTTTCCTTCACTCTAATTTTCAAGATCATTTAATGCTGCTTCAATCGTTTTCATGAACTATATGTGTGTGTGTTTGTAAAAAATGAGTGAATACGTAAAAACCTCCTAAATTTCATTGTTGTGTGAATTTCATATCTAAATTATGGGGGTGTTTAAATAACCAACCTGAATTATGATGAACTCATTAATTATGCCAATCTGCCAGATGGTCTCATTTTAAAGATTTTTTTCATGTGCCACGCGCCTCTAAGCAAGTTGTCCTAAAATATCTTCAATATTAGTTGATACTTTAGTGATTTTTTCACACATCACACACACCATATTCAAAATTATTGAATTCAATTAAACTCGTTATTTTTGTAACACCTAGAATTTTCAGGCTAAGATTTGAATTGTTCTAGGTATGTAGACAGACCTGAACTCAATCAAAATTATTGTACCTAGTATGAATGTCAATTCTTAAGTGTTGAAAGTGTAATGAATGTGAATTACGGTCATAAGAAACCCCTAACACAAAGTTGAGTTGAAAGCTTCTCTACCAATTAAGTCTTTGTATAAGTTTCTACTAGGGTCAACTTCAAACGAGCATTCCTCCTTGAATATGAAGAGCTACATCCTGCAATATCCACCAAATTAAAATTCTTGAGTCTTCTTTTCATGCCACCAACCGTTCTTCATATGGACATTTTAGTGAGGCACAGCTCAAAGGGCGCGAGACTATGGCACAAGGCTTGTAGGGCGGGATGGTCCTCGCGCCATGCCCCTGCCTTTTCCGGATGGGACATTCTCCAACTCCGCTTATTTAAGGATATTTTAGCCCTAAAACCTTTTAGAAACCGTCATATGTAACCTAAAATCTTCCTAAAGCGTATAAGCAATCAAAAAAACTTCCTTCACTTCTCCTCATCCTTTCTTAAACTCTCAAGAGAAGAAAGTTCTTCAACAAAGCATAGGAATTCAAGCAAAAGCTTTTCCATATCTTCTTTCAAGTTTTCTCTTCTTCTTCAAGGTATGTAAGACTACTATCACTACGATTTCTCATGGATTTCATTCTTCCTCATCTCAAAATTACTTTCATGAAGATTTAGGGTTAGAGTAAATCTCTTGATCTTGACATCTAATTGAATTCTTCAAGAAAACTTTGTAAGATTTCTAAGCGCAAACCCCTTACTTCATGATTACCCTACTCAATGTGCTTTATATAAATTTTATGTATGAACTCAAGAAATTATGAATCTTATGACTTTATGAAGTTATATAATCTATGAATTTCAGGAACCTTGGAAAGATTTATTGGACTATTGAAGTTTTACCATGAATCCCCAGTTTGGTAATTATGCTATATATAATGATGAAACTTTCATGATCTTTGACATGAACCCTTTTATTCTATTTTGTAATAAAAGGAGATAATTGTTTGTAACACCCCGTACCTTCCCAACCCAATGTGACTACGATGAACAATGGTTACTTAGGTGTCGAGATGCCATGAGTATGTAGTTTGTAATGTTAGTGATGGGAACATTGAAATTTGGCCTGGTACATGTGATTAACCTTGCGTAGGAGGTGTTTTGCGATTTTCATGGAGAATTTGTGGGGTTTAAAATGAGGCTAAGAAGACCTTGAAACAAATGATACTAAGGTTAAGAAGTAAGTTAAAGAATAGGACTTGAAGTATCTACCCAAACCCGCGAAGAAAAGTCGAAAAACAAATTTTTGGAAAAAATTAAGGCAGGGGCGCGTTAGAGAGCGTGCCACGCCGCTTTTGCCCAAAATTTTTAGTCCACAGGCAGTAGGGTAGCGCGCCCAAGGGCGTGCCGGGCTGCTAGTGCGCACCTTTCAAAAGTTGGAATTTTTCTTAAGTCCCAAGGGTGCCCCGGGACGTATTGAGCCAATTTTTACCACGATTCTTCTACAACTAAGAGGATATACATGAAACGAGTGAAATAATATATTGATATGATAAAATTACTCGAGAATGAATTTGGCATCAAAATGACATGAATTTGGCATCAAAATGACGATTTTACCCCTGTAGTCAAAATAAGCCATACGTGGCTAGAATTGCTTGTTTTTGGACTTAAGGCCACGAGTATGAATTGCATGAATGGTAATATTGTCGTAACGCGTATGAAATGAATTAAACATGAGAAATTATTGATTTTATTGGATTAAGTGAATTGGGCTCAAAAGGGCCCAAAATGTGAAAGAAAAACATGGGTCAAGAATGGGTCAAATGACCCATTCTTCTTTTGACTTAAGCAATAATTGAGCAAGGACTTCAAGGGTCTATAAAAGGGAGGAAAAATCAGATTTTAATCCACAAAGACACACATGTTTTTCTTGCATTTTCTAGACTTTTCAAGAAAACCCCTTTGAGGCTCTTCAAACCCTAAGCCATTTGTGGAACAAGATCATCATCTTCTAAGCTTGGCTAAGTGAATATTATTGTACTTTAACATATTATAAGCATGAGATAATATGTATATCATGTTGGTTATGGTTGAAAATGTTGGACATGGCACTTTGTGCTTTTGTATAAGATTTGTGATCCCTGGGATTTGAACTTGAATAAGGACTTGTGCCTTTGATGAAAGATCATGATGTGGACAAAATATGAACATGTATGGTGTTATTTTGTTATTAAAATTGTCATTTTTCTATAAGTGCAAATTGTGGGATTTTGGCCGATTTGTGCTATCAAGTGTATTAAGGTGAATTGATGGATTGTTTGTGATGTGGTGTGGATAAGAAAGTGTAAAGGGGAAGTGTTGTGGTGGAATGTATTGATTATCATGTATTGGTCAATGTTGGGACTATTGGAGGATTTTTGGAATAATGTTTTTTTCAATGGTTTTGTTAAGGGGGAAATGACATGTTAAAGCTAAACATGCGACTTATTGTTGTTGTATGCCATTATAAGGTAATTGTTGGTTAATGTTGGTTTCGTTATAAACTTGTGTTGTAGAGAGAAACATAAGGAAGGAGAAGGAATATTGTATGCACGTCTAAGATTGTGTATTCGTATCAAGAATACAAGGTATGTAAGGTTCCTTATTCCATATCCCTCTGCAATATGTTGTTCACATTGACATTGGACTTGTTTCAATTCCGAGAGGTTTGACGTATCTCAAATTCAGGTTGATGTATATTGTTATTCATATGTGTCCTATTCTTAAATGCATGATGATTCGTTTGTCTCTTGTTCATTGAGTGAAGTTCCCAAAAATGTCATAACGGTATCATTCCTAAATGAACGATCTCAAGAGAGTAATAACATAAGAGAACCTATTTATTCTTAAATAGCATTTTCCAATCATGTCATGTTCCAAGTCCTCAATTATGATGATTATCTTTGTATCAATCTTTCACAAGTAGAAGTACAAATCTCACAATAGGAATAAGAGAGGTGATGTGCAAGCTAATATATCTATTCCTCATAAGTGAAGCTGTCAATCTCATGAGGCAAGAGTGAAGAAGTAATATTTATGTGTGATTCCTATTATGTCATGATCCTCAATATCTCAATCACTCTTAAGAATGGAAGTAAGAATAACAAGAGAAATAAGAGATGTATAATTAAAAAGTAATCATGGGTTGTATCCCAGGGGTTAAAATACCTAGCATGGGTCGATCCCAATAACACGGGTGGTATCCCAGGGGCGATAAGCCTAGCATGGGTTAATGATATCCCAGGGGCGATACGAAAGCCTAGCATGGGTTAATATAACATCCCAGGGGCGATAAGCCTAGCATGGGTTAATATAACATCCCAGGGGCGATAAGCCTAGCATGGGTTAATGATATCCCAGGGGCGACACGAAAGCCTAGCATGGGTTCACATCACATCCCAGGGGTCAAAGTACCTAGCATGGGTTAATCTCATCCCAGGGGCGACAGAATAGCCTAGCATGGGTAGAACAATAAAGATGAATAAATATGAAGACAAGAGACGTAAAGAACGTAATATACATGGTTCCCCACATAAAGAAAGAGAGTTTATTCACGTTCATTAATTCTTTTATATTGATTCCATGATTGTTGTTATTATGTATGATGATTTCTTATGAGCCTTACATACTCAGTACATTCTTCGTACTGACCCCCTCGGGGGACTTACCTTACATGTTGTAGGTGCAGGCATTAGTAGACTTCCTCTGTAGACTGGGGATCATTTGCAGATATTTGATGAGCTCCAGTTGGTTCGGAGCCCCCTGAGTCATAGATGTATATTTGTTGTGATGTTATATAAATTGTATAAAGCGGGGACTTGTCCCGACTGTAAGTTGGTATTGTTGATGCATCCGTTAGAGGCTTTTGTAGACATATGTGGGTATATGGATGTAAGAGACGAGTATGTAGAAGACGAATGTCTGTTTTGACTTAATGGCCTCAACGGCCAAGTTTCCTAAATATATATATGTATAGCATATGTTTCCATGATTCTTGTCTTCAGCATAGTCGCATGAGAGATAATAAGATGCATACGAGGTTATGCATACGAATGTGCATGAGCAAAGATTGGTTCTCTCGGGCCATATCGGCTTCGGGTACCAGTCCGGCCCGAATGGGATTTCGGGTCGTGACATTGTTCTTGTTTTATTTTTACATGATGATCCGAGTATTTTCACTATTAGTTATGCTCAACAACGAGAACACTTTAAAGTTGTTCCATAATTCCTATCATGCTATGAAACCTTTGATTATGATTTTCTTTGAATTCCTATGAATCCTATAAACTTATGATCCTTATGAATCTAATGAAATCATAAATCTTATGATTGGTATGAAATCTTATGATCCCTTATTAACCTCAAATTATGAACTCTTATGATAATATAACTTTTATGGATCTTGATACAAATTCTCTTAATTAAGCTCTTAACCATGTTTTGGCATGATAATATGAACTTTTTGAAATTACTTTATAAATGTCTTCATGACCTCATAATATGATCTCCATAATCTTAAGTTATTCTAAAAATGACATGAACAATCCAAAAGCTCATTCTCCATAAAGTTATGAGAATCTATCTCTTATGAACCATGACAGCATGAATTATGATACTACTTTCCATGAGTCTTCAATAATATTAATGAATGATGTAACTTATCATATATGAGCCTAAAGTGGCTAATTATGGATCATGAGCCTAAAGTGGCTTACTCACAGATATGAGCCTAAAGTGGCTAATTCACAGACGTGTCTAAAGCGGCTAACTTATGGATATGAGTCAAGAAAGACAAAAATAAAATTTTATGAGCTTAAGGGAGTTAGATGGCAGACCAAGAAGGCATAGGTATAAATGAAAAATGTTCGAAACTACATTTGTTGTTGTAGGTTAGAGATCATTCCTCAAGCTGGACGACTCATTTTATGTGTCCTAAAATGAGCTTAATTATTATGGATCTTTGCTAGCAAATCATGTCATGTATGTCCTATGCCCGGCAAGGTATATAATATCTTAGCAGATAGGACCATGATCAGACTTCATGTGCTCACGTGGTGGTTTATGTCGGTTCACCGCTCACTCCTATAATGAACTAAAAGAGGATTAATATACTTAACTGTATCAGTAATTACGACTCCAGCTTATGTTCTTATCTTATCTTGTTCATCTTTCTTTGGTTGTATCTAGGGGTGTCAAAATGAGCCCAAATTGAGTTGACCTGCTCAACCCGTTCAAAATTTAATGGGTTCGGTTCAAGATAAATTACTATTGGGTAAATCTCAACCCATTAAGTTCCAACCCATTTTTATATTGGGTTCAACTGAGCGCAATTCAATCTCCACTTCAACTCGTTTAGTAGAAAAATAATTTTCTCAATGAAAGTCGAAAAAACAACTGACAATGTGTCCTACCACCTCATCCCCATCCCCCCCACCCTCCCTAACCCCCCCCCCCCAAAAAAAAAAATTTATTTTTTTAGAAAAAAAATTTAAATTTTTTTTCTTACCCCACGACCTAACCCCACCCCTCCCCCCTCCCCCAAAAAATATTTTTTTTAAAAAAAAATATTTTCTTTTTTTTAAAAAAAAATCTTACTCCAACCCCCATCTCTCTCCTACCCCTGCACCCCTCGCACCCCCACCCCCACCACCCCACACCCCCTCCCCCATACGACATACCCCCTCCCCCCAAAAAAATTAATTTTTAAATTTCTGTTTTCTTAAAAAAAAAAAATTCGTACCTCCACCCCTTTCCTACCCCATAACCCCTCCCAAAAGAATTATTTTTGTTTAAAAAAATGAAATTTCTTTTTTTTAAAAAAAATATTCTTACTCCAACCCCCATCTCCCCTCTACTTCTTTGAGAAAATTGAGTGGATGGTGACAAAAAAGTCTTTAAATTAAAAATGGTGACAACTTTGATCAGCTAAGATCAAAGCTTTACTTAAATTCTGATTAAGTTAATTGGGGTGTAAAGTGTAATTTTTTTAAATTTATAATTTTTTAAAAAGTACTCCCTCCCATTCCAAATTATAAATTTTAGAATTTTCCCCCTTCCTTATCTTTTCAATCTTTCTTTCTCTCTCCAAATTTCTTTCATCTTCTTCTTCTGATTTTTTTTCTCTCTCCAGATTTTCCTCTTCCTCCATCTTCTCTTCTTTCTTTTTCTTTCCCTTTTTATAATCGTTCTTCTTTTTTAAAAACTTTTTATGGACTATTTTTTTTGTTATTTTGAGAACTTTGTAAAGAAAATTTTGATAATAATACAGAAAATTAAGCAACTACGATAGTGCTTCAGCAACTACCATAGTTGCTACAGCAGTTGCGATAATTGCTGCAGCAACTATTATTAGTTTCTGCAACAACTACGATAATTGTTGCAGCAACTACTCTTAGTTGTGTTACATCAATTATTGTAGTTGTTGTAGCAACTATCGAAGTTGTTGTAGCAATTATCGAAGTTGTTGTACCAACTATCGAAGTTGTTGTAGCAAATATCAATGTTGTTACAACAACTACGACTGTTGCTGCAGCAAATTCGATTGTTGCTGCAACAAATTCTACAGTTGCTGCAACAACTTCGACAGTTGCTTAATTTCTGAAAAAAGATGTGGTGGAGGAGGAGCCTATGAAAAAGATGATATTTATGGTAAAGGGCGAGGTGGTGATGACACCGAAGGAGAAAGTGACGGTTGTTGCGGTGTTGATAGTGGTGGTGATGGAAGAGAAAGAAGAAGGATAGGCTGCGGTGGTGCAGGAGGAGGAAATGGTGGTGGATCAGGAAGAGGTGGTAATGGTGGTGATGGTGATGGTAGAGAAAGAAGAGGTGGTGGTGTAGGGTGTGTGTGGATGGGGTGGGGTATGGTGGGAAAAGTAGGATTCTTTTTGTAAATAATAAAACTTGAGGGTTTTAAGATTAGTGTCATTAACACTAATCTTAAAATTGTCATCTCTACTCAATACTTAAGACTTGTGTCACACTTTTTTAGTTTCAAAACCTTTTTGTCACCCTTAATTAATTTTCCCTACTTCCTTGCACACACACACACACCGGCACCCCCTCCCCCATATGAAAAAAAAAATTAAAATAAAAAATTTAATTTTTTTTTTCTTAAAAAAAAAATCCTTACCCCAACACCGACCCCTTACCCCCACCCCCCTCCTCCCAAATAAATTATTTTTTTTAAAAAAAAAATTTCTTACCCCAACTCCCCTCTCCCATCGCCCCACTCCCTACCCACCCTCCAACCCCATCCAAATTTATTTTCTTGAGTTGATATTCAAATTGTGGTTACAAGGGGTAAGTATCAATATGTTAATATTCTTTGGACTAAGCAGATCAAATTGGGCGGATCAAGACCCAACCCGATTTTAAGCCCATAACCCAACCCATTTTGGGTTGGTCGTGACCCAACCCAATATCTAATTCAACCCATTTAATATCTTCAATCTCAACCCATCCCGTCCATTTGACACCCCTAGTTGTATCTTTTGTAAATACTTATATGTTTGTTATGTTCCTTCTTATTATTTTAGATACCATACATTCCATGTATTGACATCTTCGGGACTCCATCATTTCATGATGCAGATCCAAGTGTGCAAGTTTGTGATCAGACTTATCGCTAAGTCCAATACATCCAGCTATTGGTGAGTCCTCTTTACTACCTTGGGCGAGTCTAGAAGTACCTAGTTATTTTCTTTCAGTTGTTTAAGGTAATCCGGGGACCTTGTCCCGTATACATTATTATTCAGTTTAGAGACTTCATAGACAGTTTTAGTTGACATACAAATGTTGTTTTCAACCTTTGGTTTTTATTAGAACATACAATTTCTTATCATTGTTAATGAAGCCTTTTTCTTTAAAGAAACATGTCCATGCTTTACTTCATTATCTTCTATGTTTATGTATTAGTTGTATGCTTATGTAATATGCCAGATGGTTCGCTCGAGCCAGTAATGGCGTTGGGTTCCATCACATCCAGAGTCCTCGCTCGGAGCGTGGTAGGGGGGGATCAAAGTTAGGATTAAGAGTGTACCACTTTATCAAAGAATGTGGACTATTAGTAGGCTTTTGGACATGCGATTTCATATCTGTGATATAAAATCATGACATGAAATCAGCGTTTGGTCATGCGATTTCATGTCATGATTTCATATCTTGACATGAAATCTCAAATTCTCCAAAAAACATGATTTGGGATTTTTCAAATACAAAAGTTAACCGACAAGTTTATATTTTGTAAAAAAAATACTCCACCATTTATATGTAACAACCATTAATTTATATGTAAATAGATTTTATAGTTCATATTATTGCTTTTTAAATCATTTATATCTCATATAACTATTACTCTCACTAACATAAAATTTATTATTACTTCAAATCAACTTCTACTTTACCATTAAAAATTTCATTCATTAAAAAATATAAAGAATTGTTTAACCTTAGGCATTCATCTCAACGTAATGTGATTGAACGGACTTTTGGAGCTTGGAAAAATAGATTCCGAATATTGAAACAAGGCATGAACCATTATGATATTGACAAACAAGTGACACTTGTCATAACTTGTGTAGTGTTACATATTTTTTTGTGAGAATACCAAAGGAGCGATGAAATATTCTGGCTACATGTACATGAAGATATAGTTACTAATGATATTGACCAACAAATGACTCAAAGTAACAATGTTGGTTCGTCTTCTCGGTTATCCGATCGAGAAATGCAAGCTCAACGTGAGGAGATTGTCCATACTATGTGGGAGGATTATACTAAAGAGTAGTACACTACAACTCATGTTCAACTTTATATTTTTTATTGAACTAAAGCTTAATTAATAAATGTTGCATTTTTTTTTATAATAGTTTTGTGATAGTGCATTATACTTTGTTATAAACTTTTACTTATTTGGTAAGATTGTATAAAGAATTGGGGCAATTTTGATAATTTTCACAACTTATGAGGTTTTTATATTCATGAGAAAACATACAACATCAAAAGACCAAATTGCATGAGCAAACAAAACTTCAATTTCATCTCATGATTTTAAATCATGACTTCATCTTGCATGGCCAAACGGGTCCTTAGTGCGCCATGAGAAAGAAGTATAATGTTTTGAACCTAAAAATAAAGATAGACTATTTGGGACTTTTTTTTTATCAATATAGTACTAACAAATGAAGTCTTGACGAATTAACGACAAGTAAAATAGGAGACAAAGTAGTGGATGGGTGTACAAGAACTGGCAGCCATAGTGAGCCACCTGCACGAAAACTTTTCTTATATTTATACTAAAAGTGGGAAGAATATAGAGGCAAATATCATTTTATCCTCCACTAAACAAAATGTCTAATTATTAATTAAATATTAATTATATTATTTTTCTGATTTATATTTATCTCTTTCTTAATTATCACAGTTAATGATCTCTTTTCTAGAGTCTCTTCATCATATTTAATGTTATTTATATCTTACAAAAAGTCTTTTGTTTTCCCGTTAAACATAATTTGATTTAATTTCTAATACATTTAAGTAGTTTGAATTAAAAAAATACAGTAGTACAAAATAATAACTAACCGTTTAGAAATAAGAATGTAGGTGCATGTAATTGGATCCGTCATATAATTTGCTGATGTTTAGAGTTCCAAAAGAAATCAACGTACAAAATTTGAGCATAGGGATTACTACTAATTAGAGATTAACAATGGTGGCCTAAGAGTGAGGTTAGTAAAGCGTTTGTTTTAGACCTCAAAATTTGAGGCTCTATAAATTATAGTAGTAAATTTTATAATTTTAATTTCACGAATTACAATATTGAAGAATATTGAAGATTGTAAAATTAAAAGGCACAAAATTTAAATTAAAAAAGAACTAGCTACTTTTTATCAGAAATATTTTAGATCTTCAAATTAAACAACTCAAATCCTCATATTAATAAATAAATTTTTTACAACAACATCCAAGATAATGCATTACAAACAAATTGCTATCATCTTATTAACTAGAATTAATATTTTCTTTTATAAATAATAATAATATTACTGTATGAAGTTAAATGATTAATGTCTTTTAAGATTACTACACCAATTACTAGTACGTAAGAACAAAAATACAAGTGTAATTTTTTTAATTATTATTATTATTATTATTATTATTATTATTATTTTAGATCTATATTACATATCAATTTCTATCGATTTCATATCGATGGTTGTTTTGATGTCGAATTCAGATCTCTAGTTTTGGCCTTGCAAAAGATGTGTTACACATCATCCTATGCAATTTGAAGTGTATTTTTTTTTTGTTAATTTTAGGTAGATCTAATATTTTCGAACCAAAAAATTTCTTGTTTAGTTAGAAAAATTATAAATTGAATTATTTCTATGTTATGTTGTCATATACCTTTTATTTGTCATTCCAATTGTTTTACCCTTATTGTACCTCTTTTTTTAACCTGACTTAGAGTATCAACTCACTTGAGGCTCTTGTGGGTTGAATTGAATCCCTGTAAGCCTAAGTCATTCCCTGTTGATGAGCCTAAGCTATTCCCTGTTGATGACATCTCCAAGGATATGTTTGAAAAGCTTCCATTGGGCAAACCCTGCTTCCCATGTTGGGTTATTGAACCCGTGGTTGCCAAGATTTATATTGGTTGTTCGCTAACTGCATATTTAAATGAAGAAAATTTTCTACAGTTTGAAATTCTCCGTCTTGCCCATGGATAGAACATGATGTTGCTGAAAGCTGAAATTTCCTCTTTTGAAGTGGAATCTTTTGGTGTGGTGGATGTGCCGAAGCAAATTGAAGCCAGGATTGAGTCTATTTGGTAGTGTGCCATATTTGTTTTTGTATGTTTATCGGTTTACTTTATATATTTATGTCTTTTTCTTAGTTTTGTAGGGAAGATGCTTTGGTTTTGCGAGTGCTCACTCTTAGAGCACTCATAATAAATAGTAATTACACAATCATCTTTTAAATGCATATTAAAGTTTAGTGATTCTTGGTGTTTCAATTATATATTAAAGTTTAGTGATTCTTTAATTATTTATTTATTGATTATTAAGGATAAATAATATGAAAAGTCATTTTAAGCTCTATATAATGAGAAAATAAAGGGATGACAAAAATATAGAGTCTCTTTTCTTCCTCCATTCTTAAAATTATCTTTAATAACGTTTGCTCTCATTAGGAATGCTTATCGGCTTGTTCGGTTCAATTTTATATACTGCCGATTCAGTTTATCGGTTATCAGTTCGTAAACATGCTAAATTGATAATGAATTATCATCATTTCATTAGCATGAAAATTCATTCATATATTAATATATGTGCTACCTCTTTGGAATTTCAACATTATTGTGAAGGACTTGATTTTTGTGTTATATAATTTACTATTATGTTGTCAATCCATTTGGATTATAAAAATTATAGGTATTGTAATTTAAATGAATGGATATACTCTTTTTTTTGCTATTTAATAAAATTTCAATTTCATTTTATATTTTTGTATTTATTTCCTTTATTGTTATCTTCCTTGTAATTTGGTGATTATGACATTAAGAACTTTAAGTTTCAGCTTTGGTAAATACCCATAAATTGTGAGAGCCTGATTGAGTTAAGAGGAATACTAATTATTGAGTACAAATTGTATTGTGCTTTATTTGCAGAAATATATATTTTTCTTCATGTCTTTGTTCATTATGTTAAAGGTAGTTACATACATTTATTATTTTTTCAAGTAGAAATTCATCAACATATTCATATCATTAGAGATTATATTATCTTAATTAGCTTCATATTTCTTGTTTGATGGCAAACACACAATCCTACTTTTACGAGTTTTATATGATGTAACGAATAAAATGTAAATAGTAAAATTTGTGTTGTTAATTTCAGTATTTTCTACTTTATAACTCAACTTTTTAAATTTATAAATACTTTAAAATGATAATAATATAAGAATATTACGTAAATATTAAGTATTAATGACCCACATATTTTTTGGTAATAAATTTACCTAGTCTCTCAAGTAAAGTAATAAATCAGTCAATTACTTTTCCCCCAAGTTATGCATATATGGTATTTCTTTGATGACAAGAAATAACTATGAAAGTCTCTAGGGTTAAAGTTATTTGCCTAAGAGTCCCTAACCTACCTATAAATACGCATGTGACTCCATCAGTCTGACATACCTTTGATAGCCATAGGCTAAAAGACTCTATAGGTTTCTTCTTCTCTATCTCTTTCTTATTAAAGTTTTGACAAAGAATTCTCGACAACACTTGAACTACGATGACTGAAGGTATGTTCCTATTTATTTTCTGCTGCGTTTTGGCTCTGTGTATGTGCTGAAATTCAACATGTGGTATCAAAAGTCATCCTTTAGTCATGTTGTTTGGTGTTTAGAATGGCAGTAAATTATCTTAATTGTGTTCCATAATTCGATTTAAGATACTTATTGGAACTGATATGGATTACACTGACATACCGATAGTGGTTTTAATTGTGTTTTGCTTTTCTGGTTCTTTAGAACAATAAGTAATCATTAATTGATTAAAATAATTATTAAGGATATAAGACAGTGGCCTTGGATATTCCTTTGCACTTTGTTTACTTATTTATTAGTATTTAAATACTCTCTATGTAGTATATGTAAGATTGTTAGTTAAAACTATTTTAGTAAATCTCATGCTCAAATTCTATTTGATTTACTACTGTTTAAAATTGTTCTCATAATAATTATAAGATATAAGAATGAGAGATATGTAGGCTCAGCCCATTCCCTTATCATATGCAACTTATTATTACTATGGCTAAGGAATTATCGTCTTAACGAGGGATATGTAGGCTCTGCCTATTTCTTTGTTGTACGATTTTTCCTCGGTTAACATGAGATGCTTTATACAACGGATTGCTTTGATGTAGGCTCTTCCTATTCAATCCGTATTAGCATTTTAATAGTTAACACTTTGTTTAAGGTAATTATTAAAGGTAACTATTGTGAGATGTCATTCTGAGTTCTTTTTATCATATGCTTGGGTTAGCCACGACATCCTGAGTATATGATATAAAGAAAAGATAAATTCTTTAATCACATAAAGTTAATTGATTGAGATATAATAATGACATCTATAAAGTCCGATAATCTTTTCAAAATAGTAGCCTTACCCCACAGGGAGGTAACTAGTTTGGTTAGATTAATTGCAATGAGATAGTAAACCTTTCTATTTAAAAATTATCCTATGCCCACAGGTATGGATTATTTTCTTGTTTTATTTGGTTTACTAGTCCAATAAAGTTAAGTAATTCTATGCATGGGTTGCAACCTCTGCCCACAGGAAGGTTTAGAATTTACTTAAGAATCGATATTTACTCGATTCACTTTGATGGCTATGTATTTCATAGCTTATGTATGTGTATCCTTGTTTTGCTGTTAACACAACTTTTCCTACTGCTCTATTTAACCAAAATGCTCGAATTCCAATGTTGTCTGGTGACAACTTTACTGAATGGAAGGAGAAAGTCCTTCTCACTTTATGGTGTTCGAATCTGGATCTGGCACTCCGTGTGGAAGAACCACCTAAGCCCACAGAATCAAGTACGCCAGAGGCTAAGGCTTCTTATGAGCGGTGGGAGCTATCTAATCGCTTGAGCTTAATGCTCATAAAAGCTCATATAAGCCAAAGCATTAGGGGTTCCATCCCTAATGATGACAATGTCAAATTTTACATGAAGGCAATTGATGAATAATTTGTAAGCTCTGACAAGGCGTTGGCTAGCACCCTTATGAAGAGGCTCTCAAGTATGACATTTGATAGAAGTCGTACAATGCGTGAGCACATTATGGAGATGAGAGATAATGCTGCTATACTCAAGTCCCTTGAGGTTGATTTGTCTGCACCATTTTTTGTGCATTTTATTCTCAACTCTCTTCCTACGAAATATTGTCCATTAAAGATATCTTACAATACACATAAAGATAAATGGTCAATCAATGAACTCTTAACCATGTGTGTGCAAGAAGAGGAGAGGTTGAAGCATGAGATACCTGAAAGTGCTAATTTGGTGACTCATGATAAGAAAAATGCAATGAAGGGAAAAAGTGTTCCTATGAAGAAGAAAGGCAGTCTTGACAAAGACACTTGTCGTTTCTGTAGAAAGAAGGGACACTAGAAGAAAGATTGCCTGAAATACAAGAAGTGGCTTCAGAAGAAAGGTAATTTTACCTTTGTATGTTATGAATCTAATTTCATTGAAGTTTCTGATAATACATGGTGGATCGATTTTGGTTCCACAACTCATATTGCCAAAACCATGCAGGGTTTTCTAACTCTAAGGAAGCCGACGCAAAGTGAACAAAATGTTTATTCTGGCAATAGGACGACATCACATGTGGAAGGCGTAAGGACTTATAGGCTCATTTTAAAAGATGGTTTTCAGTTAGATTTAGAAAACACATTTTATGTTCCATCGTATTCTAGGAATTTAATTTCTCTTTCTAGACTATCAATAGCTGGTTATGATTTCAATTTTCATTTGTCTACAATGAAACTTTTGAAAGGCAATAAAGTTGTTGGTTTTGAAAATTTGTATGGAAAGTTATTTAAATTTGAGCTAGCCCCCACGACTGAATATAATGTCTTAACTCTGCATAATAAAGAAATTGATACTAAGCGATGTATTATCAATGAGAACTCATCAAGTCTTTGGCACAAGAGATTGGGACATATATTTATTGAAAGAATCAATAGGTTAGTTAATGATAGAGTTCTTGAAGCTCTTGATTTTTCTAACTTTGGGACTTGTGTGGACTGCATAAAGGGTAAGCCGACCAACAAATCCACTAAAGGTATCAAAAGGAGTTCTCAATTACTTGAGATCATACATACAGATATTTGTGGACCTTTTCCTACCCCTTGCTTGAATGGTGAGAGATATTTTATCTCATTTATTGATGACTATTCAAGATATATGTATCTCTATTTTTTGTTTAATAAATCGGAAGCATTTGATGCTTTTAAAGTTTTTAAAACTGAATTAGAGAAACAAATTGAAGCTCAGATCAAAATTGTAAGATCTGATAGGGGTGGAGAATATTATGGTAAGTACACGAAAAAGGCACAAGTTAAAGGTCCATTTGTTGAGTTCCTTGAAAAGGAAGGTATAATTGCTCAATATACCATACCAGGAACACCACAAAAAAATGGTGTGGCAGAAAGAAGGAACCGAACATTAATGGACATGGTAAGAAGCATGATTAACAGATCAAGTTTATCTTTATCTTTATGGAGTGAAGCCTTAAAAACTGTTGTGTATATTTTAAATAGGGTTCCATCCAAGGTTGTCCCCAAGACACCTTTTGAATTATTTAAAGGATGGAAACCTAATTTAAACCATTTACACTTTTGGGGATGTCCAACTGAAGTGAGGGTTTATAACCCACAGTTAAAAAAGTTGGATGAACGAACAATAAGCGGTTTCTTTATAGGCTATGTGGTTAACTCTAAGGGATTTAGATTTTATTGTCCTTCTCATTCTCCTAAAATTGTTGAGGCTAGAAATGCTAAATTTCTTGAGGAACATGAAGTAAGTGGGAGTGGTTCAACTCAAGCGGTGGAACTAAAAGAGATAAAGAAACCACTTATGGCTCCTTTATATACTGAAAACTTGAATGTAAATTAGTTAAATTCTCATGAATTACCTAAAGAGCAACAAGTTCAAGAGCCACCACCACTTGATGAGCCACATGAAGAGCAACCCGCTTTCCCTGAACCCATTGTTGAAAGAGCACCTGAACAAGTGAAAGTAAGAAAATTCTCAAGAGTTCGTAAACCAGTAATTTATAGTGACTATGTTGTATATCTCCAAGAGTCTGATTATGATATTGGGCTAAAAGATGATCCATGTTCTTTTTCACAAGCCATGAGTGGAGAAAACTCCACACTTTGGTATGATGCCATGAAAGAAGAGATGGAATCTATGGCTAAAAATAAAGTCTGGAATCGCATTGAATTACCTAAAGGAGTCTCTACTATAGGATCCAAATGGGTTTATAAGACCAAAAGAGACTCATCTGGTAATGTTGAACGACATAAAGCTAGACTTGTAGCCAAGAGTTTCACTCAAAAGGAAGGTATTGATTACCATGAAACTTTCTCTCCCGTATCGAAGAAGGATTCATTGAGAATAATCATAGCATTAGTAACTCACTTTGATTTAGAGCTATATCAAATGGATGTGAAAACGGCTTTCTTGAATGGAGATTTTGAAGAAGAGGTATACATGCGTCAGCCTGAAGGATTTAGTGATAAGGATGAAAGTCGCCTTGTTTGTAAGTTGAATAAATCTATTTATGGACTAAAATAGGCTTCCCGCCAATGGCATATTAAATTTCATAATGTTGTTTCTTCATTCGAATTTATGGAGAACATCATTGATCAATGTATATACCTTAAGATAAGTGGGAGCAAATATGTTTTCCTAGTCCTATATGTGGATGACATTTTACTTGCTAGTAGTGATTTAGGGTTGTTGCATGAGACGAAACAGTTTCTTATCCAGAATTTTGAAATGAAAGATATGGATAAAGTCTTATATGTCATTGGAATAGAGATTCACAGAGATAGATCTCAATGACTGTTTGGACTATCTCAAAAATCCTACATTGAAATAGTTCTGGATAGATACGAAATGAAAAATTGTTCACCTATAGCAACACCTATCATTAAAGGTGACAAATTCTCATTGAATCAATGTCCACAAAATACATTGGAACAAGAGCAAATGAAAGGCATTCCATATGTTTCACTTGTTGGAAGCCTTATGTATGCACAGGTCTGCACTAGACCTGATATTGCCTTTGTAGTAGGAATGCTTAGTAGATATCAAAGTAACCCTGATCTTGATCATTGAAAAGCTGGTAAAAGAGTTTTGAGATATTTCTAAGAAACCAAGGATCTTAAGCTTACATACAGATATTCTGACTCATTGGAAGTCATTGGCTATTCAAACTCCTATTTGGGTGGATGTAAAGATAGTGATAAATCTACTTCTGGATATATTTTCCTTCTTGCTGGAGGTGTTGTGTCTTGGAGAAGTGTCAAGCAAACCATTGTTGCAACATCCACGATGGAAGCTGAATTTATAGCGTGCTATGAAGCTACATCACAGGAGTTATGGTTGAAGAATTTTACTTCAGGCCTTAAAGTTGTCGATTCTATAGCGAGACCATTGAGAATGTTTTGTGATAATTCAGCTGCGATATTCTTTTCAAAGAATAATAAGAGTGGTAGCCGAAGTAAGCACATCGACATAAAGTATTTGATGGTTAGAGATCATGTCAAGAAGCAAGATGTGAGTTTTGAACATGTTAGTACTACTTTAATGATTGTTGATCCTATGACTAAAGGTTTACCAACTAATGTTTTCAAGGATCATATAACCCGTATGGGACTTAGTAACTCATTGTAGTCTTGCTCTATTCTCTAACAGTTTGTCTAGACATTATCGTTTTTGTTATACATGAACGTGCACATTTTGATTTTCATGTATTATAAAGTGATCATTAGATCAAATAAAGTTGGACTCTGAATGACTTATATTAAGCTCATTTATAAAGTTGTTGGACACTTTATTTAGAATGTATTGTTCATTGTAATACATGGAAGGAAGTGTTTGATTAAGAGCATGACCACTATGATTCTTATATTATATATTCTTGATAAAGTGATTATTGCATAACTATTAAGTTGACTGAATATGCTTTTATGGCCATATTGCTTATTTTCACTCATAAAGGATTGTCTGATTTTGATATGTGGGTCAAGTGGGAGAATGTAAGAATATTACGTATAATATTAAGTATTAATGACCCACATATTTTTAGGTAATAAATTTACCTAGTCTCCCAAGTAAAGTAATAAATCAGTCAATTATTTTTTCTCCAAGTTATGCATATATGGTATTTCTTTGATGGAAAGAAATAACTATGAAAGTCCCCAAAGTTAAAGTTATTTGCTTAAGAGTCCCTAACCTACCTATAAATACCCTTGTGACTCCATCAGTCTGGCATACCTTTGATAGGCATAGGCTAGAAGACTCTATAGGTTTCTTCTTCTCTATCTCTTTATTATTAAAGTTTTGACAAAGGTTGCTTAAGATATATCCTGTTTATTTTCCGCTGCGTTTTGGCTGTGTGTATATGTTGAAATTCAACAAATAAGGGACAAAAGTGACGGTATAATTTGTATCAAGACAATGAATAATTTTAAAGGCAATAAAGAATTAAAATGAACGAGGATAGTGAAGAATTATAGGATCAGACTCTTCGCTAAGATAAAAGGCTTCTTCTTCTTACAAATTCAATACTCTTGAGTCTTGATCCTAATTAACTTTCTACTGCTGCAAATTGGTTGCTTAAAAGGAATTGATTTTAATATTAAAATGTGCTCCTTATTTGGTGTTTCTTGATACGTTTGTAAAAATTTATTTGTAACTATCGCATTTTATTACTCACTACACGCATGTTTTTGTTGAATTTTGACTGTACATACTAACGAATCTATAAAAATTTAGATGGGACACACGTGCAACGTGTTTAGAAACTAGTATATACAAGTAAAATCTCTCTAAGTTAATACTCGGTAAATTAATAAACTCTCTAAAATTATATTAATAAATTCAGAAATATTTAGCCTTGCGAGGTGGTCTTTGCTGACTCACACGAAATTTCACGTGCCCCATGCATGCTACTCGGATTAAAGTCTAATTAGCGGGTGATGCTTTCGGTGTATATATATTCACCACACTATTAATTAATGAAAAGAAAGTACAACCCCTGCCCCATGTGTATCTGAGTTTACGCCAACCAAATGAGTGATTGAGCCAAGAGGGATTCCTTTAATTTATTAGTCTATACTATAACTTTTATGATTGTAGTTACAAATCTACAGCAAAAAATAAGTTTTAATCAATCAACAGAGATCAAGACATGATGAACACTAAGGAAATAACAGCATACATCTCTTGAATTATCGCCCGGCAATTTCAGGTCGAGAATAATTTTAACCTCTCGTCGTGCCAAATTATATAAAACGGCTACCGGTACTACATTGTCCTCCTTCCTTCTCCTATGGCAATAGCAATTACAAGGAACTTGCTCTCTGTTAGATTATGAAATTCCGCTGAAGAGTTCACTAAAAATTTTCATCGGGCCTTGACATGTTTGTAGTCCAATATTTGCTGAGATAATTCCTGAGAGAGCTAGGACAGCCCTTGACATGTTTGTAGTCGGGATTTGACCAAAAATCCTGATGAGTCACCATAACTTGTTGTTAAGGCAAGTCTTGGCTAATATCCAATAAGAAATCCTGACGAATCACCATATGTCATATTAACAACCCGCAAGAGTGTGCTTTCAATTTATGGCATAGAGGTCATTTTCCCAATACTTTTCTTTATAACGAGGGTCAATATTTAAATAATGGCACCAAAAGATCCTATCCTATTTGTGCAAATCACCCAAACTTCAATGGCAACTTTGTTGGAAATCTAACAGAAAATATTTGATCACACTGTAGGGAATTCTTATAAAGCTTGAGGCGTGTTAAAGATACCGTCCTTAAGGAAACCTCACCCGGTATAGCTGTATCTCTCACAATTCAACAAACTCTTCTAGTATAAGACTAAAAGCACAGAAACTAACAAAGAAAGAAAACTCAGCACAATAGAATATTAGATGTAATAAATATTGTTGATCTCTTCCCAATTTGTAAAAGGACTTGTATATATAGGCTATAGCTCATGGTTGAAGGGGTTCAATGTTTGTAAAACAATAAAGGGCTAAAGACTAAATGTTTAATAAAAAATCTGAGTCAATTCAAAGGTAATAGTTTGTAACTGTCAGTCATTCAAGACTATCATCAACGGCCACATTCAATTTGCATAAATTGTATTGATGTTATGTAAATGTCAATGAAGAATTGTAATACTAGATGCTTGAAACAAGGGGTCTGTTAATACCACTTCAAAGTTACAGTAGAAAATACTTCCTCAGTTCATTTTCACTTTTCACTTTTCGGTTTTCGCTTTAGGGAAGTCAATTTGACTAAACTTTAAAGTTAAATTGAACTAGATTAATTTAATAGTTTAAATTTAAAATTTAGTCATTCAAAAACTATAGAAAAATGTTATAAGTTGCAATCCTTCTCATATTAATATGATGAAAAAATACATTTTAAAATGTTGATCAAAATTCATGTAGTTTGATTTTCGAGAAGCTAAACGTGATAAATAAAAGTGAACGGAGGGAGTAATAATCAAATTATGTTTTCAACAAACTATTGGTTTTAACACCTCCACCCTAAGTTTTGGTGATACACAGTCCAAAGATTCATCAAATACTACGGATCGGAGTATTACTAATGTCAAAAATCTTATCATGAGACATTGCTGACTTAATTAATAAAGTGCAAAAAAATAGGATAAGAAAATATGAGGCACCATTAACATTTTCTCTTTCCTTCTTCAATAAAATTTAACAATAACAACAACAACAAAAAAGATGTTTGTTCAAAGAAATACCAAATCCTCTCAATCTACCTTCTATCACAATGCCCAACTCCAAATTTCCATGCATGTAACCATATACTATTCTTGTATCGTCTCAGCGATCTTTTTGTTCTTCAATTCCTGTTACGTCCACCCCTCCTCGTTCACACATGGAAGGGCGGACCCCACTTTCCGGTAACGGGAAAAAGAGCATTAACAAACTTTCTACGGCAACATCCCTCCGGTTAGCATCCCCACCCGACCGATCATCGGACACCGGTACCTACGTTGTCCAAATCCCTAGAGATCAAGTTTATCGTGTGCCACCACCCGAAAATGCAAAACTCGTGGAAAATCATCATACGCCTGATGATAATTTTCAAAGAAAGAAAAGATTTGGATGTTGTTGTTGGATCTTATTAGGGTTATTAATAATTGGTATCATTATAGGTGCTATCGTTGGGATTATTCACATGTTGTATATCCCTCAATGCCCTGATTTTTCCGTCGTTGATGTCCATTTCAAGAATGTCACGGACCCTAATAGTCGCGGCCAAGGCCAAAAAAATCCGAAATTCGAGTTTGATTTAAAAGTCAATAATGTAAATGAAAGAATGGATGTTTCATTTGGTCAAGGGAAAGCCAATTTTGTTTACAAGAAACATGACATAGGACAAGGGAAATATCCCTCAAATTCACAAAAAGCTAAAGGTTCAACTCATGTTGATCTCAATCTTGATGTTGTTTCTAACTATGGGAAATTGCCTAGTGATATTAAGCAGAGCCTTGAAGATGGTAATAAAACAATAGCAACTACATTGATGATTCATGCACCAATGGAAATCAAAAGTTGGGTTAGAATTTTGAAGAAAGATTTGACAATCACTTGTGATTTTGATGTGCAAGATTTGACAAGGAAATCCAATATTACGTTTAATAAGTGCATAACGGATTTCTAATACGTCAAAGGTGACAAGGTGAATCAATGGAAATTTAATTAACAGTAATTAATTTTCTTAATTTCATGGTTAAGAAGCATGAATTTTCATTATCATGCAATATATAGTACCATCATTGTTGTAACTTGTACTCTTTAACTATTCTCTATTTGTAATTAATCACTTTTTGTCTCATCTTCACATAATTTTCCTCATCCTTTCCAAATTTGGGTGTAATTTTTTCTTGGCAAGTCAAGTTAGGAAAGGTCTGTTTATTTGTTGAGAAATTTGTTTTTGGCCTATTTATCGATTGAACCAGAGGCTAGGCAAAAGAAATGCATATATAATGTATCTCACTTGTATTCTGGATTCACTTGATAATGTTAATTGCTTTTGAAGCATGGTATTTTTAACAACTTGAGATTTTAGATGTAAGCAATGGAATATAATGAGTTTTTCCTTTTTCTTCCTCAAAGGATTGACCATTTGACAACCGGGGCACAGAGTTAGGGGAAAGGGGTTCATCCGATATATGAACTCGTTACTGGTTTCATATACAAGGTCAAAAATGTATATTATGTATATATAATAGCTATTGAATTCTCTTGGCTTCTTTGTGTTTTAGATCCCTTTAATGAAAGTTCTGGCTCCGTCTATTTGACGATATCTTAAATTGTAAGATTGTGCATATGCTTTCTTTCACTGCATTTTTTTAATCTTTTGTAGCTTATGTTTGAATGAGATTTCTCTAGATCAATATTTTGAATGTTTTTTTGGAAAATACAAGTAATAAAGTTTTGGACCAACAATAATAGTGTGCCCAAAAGGTTATCTGGTTAAAGGGCCCAAATAAATAGATGAAAAGAGAAAAGACTTCAGCTCTTTATTTAGTTGTTATCCAGTTATTCTGGATATATGGGATGTCGAGTTTACTGGTTCAATCTATATGATGAACTCTTTTTTTTTTACACAACAATTTCTTTTTAAAAAATGACTTTTCAAATATGTAATTTAAAACAAGCTATGAATATTTCTGTCTATATTGTAAAATTATTTTAAAGTTAATGAGATAAGACAACCAATTCATTGAGAATCATCCATTGGCCTTGATGGTCATAGGAATCAACCCTCTTTAGGCTGTTACATAAACAAGAAATCTAAAGGGTCCATAGGTTAAATGTGTGGGCTTCTTACACATGTTATTCTTCTTTTACTTTTTCTTCTGGGTTTCCTATCTCGTGTTCAGTATTGTATTCACGTATTGTAGGGCCCATTTTTTGAGGCAACACTTCCAGCAGAATTTTTATCCATTTTCAGGAGCTCGAACCCGAGACTCCTGATTAAAAATGTTTTTACTTTGTTGCTTCCACCGGTCCAAAACATGAATCATTTTGATAAAGTAATGTGGTACTCCCTTATTTCACTTTTGCTTATCATTTTTACTTAAATTTTGTATCCAGTTAAACATGCTCACATGCAACAAGGAATGGACTGTGACAATAAAAAGGTTGGAATAAATGCTTGCACATATAAGGCACAAACACACAGGTAGGCAGCGTAGGTATTAATACTCATTCATTGAATGTTTGAAAATTCCTTGTCATTAAAGTCGAATATCTAGGCATGCATTTTGGAGCAGGCCTTTTCTCCAATTGATTCACTTTAGACTTCAACTTTATTTATTGCCAAACTACTTGAATTTCCTCAAAAGAAAGTTCTCGTAGGGATCTAAATTTAAGGTTGAAATTCCAGAAACACATCCATATTCTGAAGGAAAAAAACCAAGAAGAAAGGATTGAGTATATATTTCTCAAAATTGAAGGATAATGAAGATGAAGTATATGAAGTTGTGAAAAAAATTCGTAAGAGGTTAAAATTAGGACTCAACTCAGAGCACTCCTTCGAGTGTGACGCTTATGATGATGAAGGGCGAGTCGAAAAGATAGATTAATAGGCTTCTAGGCTGACAGACTTTCGAAGAGGGAATTTCTGCGATATCAATCAACATTATCAACTTTTATAGTTTGGAACTATACTCTTAATTTAACAATTTGAGCAAACAACTTTGCAAAAATCAAATTGCAAGTTGATAGCAAAGCGCGTGTGACCAACCATAGATGCATCTCGTTTCATAGTAAACGGTCCACATGGCAGGTGAACGGGCCCATATTCATCTTATTATATATTTCCAAAATTTAGGGATACAACCCCACCTTAGCTGATATAATATTTTATCATGAGAACAAGCAACATAGGAGAATTTTTAAAGATTTTTTATTTTTCTTCAATGTATAACCACATGAATTCTCAATATTATTTTTGCATCACATTTGAACTGGGATGGTCAACCGGTCATGACAACCTACATATTTCCTGTAAACTTTTGGTTTACTGTCACGTGTGATTCCATCATCATGCCTATAATTTTATACTACAAACAAGATAAAAAAGGCGGGTAATCTTTCACATAATTATTAATAACCCGCTTTGATTGTAGTATGAAGATAAAAAAAAAATCTTACCATAATTTACGGTCTCAATATAATAATAAATTATTTTTTTTCAATTCCCTTGAAACTTAAAAAGTTTCTTTTGAGACTTACTACAATCCCAATAGCAAGAACAATTTTATTCTTCCGTGTAGTAATAAATTAGCTTTTTCTCGAAGCTATCAAATACTCATGTACTACTTCATATTCCAAAACACCACACTTGTGGTGAACATGCATCTCCTTTAAGAAGAAAATTATATGTACCCAATCAATGAAAAAATGGGTGTAGCCACACAATAACATCATTTTGGTCATGGACAAAACGTTTATAGGCAAGAACCATTTCTTGTTTTTACCCTAAGGTAGATCATGATAAGACATGGTACAATACCAATGACCTTTTTATACCAAAAAAAAGTTTTTTTGTTTCTCTCAAACCTCTCGTAGAGGTGAGCTTTGGTGTTTATCAATCATACATAAGCACGTCTTTATTCATGATTTTTATCACATATTGACATGTTTACTTTAAAGAATAGGTGAGCATTTTGCAATGCTTATCACAAGTCATATTCTCTTCAAGGAATAGACTAATAATTGTACATACTTTATAAATTTTATTATAGTCTCAATGTCATATCTTGATATTTATCATATCACATGACCCACCTCAACATCACTTTGAAAGATTAAATGCACCATCACTTTATATTCTTTTAATGGAGGATTTATAACATTTATCAAATTAGGTTGCATGACAATCGCGTGCCCAATATATACCTTTTAAACCAAATTGATGGTAAACATTACCTTCACTTTTGAAGGACTATTTTAACAATCCATAATGTTCTTCATTTTTACCATAATGATGACTATTATAATTTTATTCCTTCACGCCCACATATAAAATCACTTGTCTTTTTTTAGGTTTATTATATATTGCTACCATATTCATATCAAAGAATGGAGCAAATCAATGTGGTGGATTTCATGACTTTTCATCGAAAGTTCATTACTTTGTTTCGGTCATCATTATCATCAATATATTGCATTGGAACTTGAACCCAACGTCTTATCCATAAAAAGGCGTGTTAGGCCATTATTCATTGGGACCCAACCCAACATCTTATTATTATGGTACAGCAGAACTCTAACCCGATATCTTATCCTCTTGGTGCGATGAAACTTAAATCCACCGTCTTACCCTTAACCAATGACATAATATGTCAAATTACAATAGAATTCACCCTTGAGTCTTTAAAAAAATTATCACTTAGTATTGTCATATATTTCTTTATAAACTCAATTCGAGTTAGAAACTAATCTCATCTGAAAGGTACTAAAATTAGTCATATACAGAGGCAATAGATAAAGAAACAAGAGTAAAGGCTCAAACTTTACCGACAAATTCAATGTGAAAAACTTACTAATGCATGTGTACAAACACAATACCAGTAGAGTAAGAAAAAATAGTACAAGTCTATAATGTTATAGTTCTAATTATATACTAATAATACAAATAATGATCTTATAAGATAATTAATAAACATGCATTGTCACTTATTAATCCCTTTTGTACTCTATAAATTATAATAAAAACAACTGTCAGTAACTTGATTTCTTCATTTAATCATCAAATGAGATGCCTATTCTTTTAAAGAAAACCAATATGCAGTACTAATTTGGTCATGCCTTAGAATTAACAAATTCGACTAATTATCACCATTCACATATCTAAACAATGAATTAAAAAAAAGAATTACCATGTCAAAATTTGGACAAAGACGGAATGATCAAGCCAATGGATCTAGTAACTGTAAATATGATATATCAGTAATGTCACATATATCCATCTTTTTTCTAATTTGATACTAATATGCACCTTTCATTCTAATTTCAGTGAGTAACATCGGAGAATGTGGAACGAATTAGATGACTGAGAAACGACTTACAGAAGCAAACCTCATATACCTTTCCATAAATGGGATTCCTGGACAAGGATTATACCTTTTGGAAAAAAGATTAAGCAATCTCATGAATTGGTTAGAGATTCGTGTTGATAACGTGTTTTAAAATTAGTACTCCTAACAAGAATAACAATGTAAAGAACAAGACAAGAGGAACAATAGAGAACAAGAGAACAACATGAGATAACTACCTTTCTTTCAAGTGTTTCAAGTATATACAAGTATTTCAGGTGTTTCCAGTGTGTACAATATGAACCCTTATGTCTCTATTTGTAGTGTTACATAGAGGCATACAAAAGGTTGTCTATGACATTAAGCATGAACATAATGGAGGAGGTTATAGAGGTGTAAGGTTACAAGAATAATGATCATGAGTGGTGGAGGTTATCTTCATAATGCAGGGAAGTAATGGAGATAAGTACACGGAGTAAATTTCTAGAATAGTGGACATCCACACTTATTAGTTTTACAACAATAGAGATTTTCTATTGCAGAAAGAAACTAATTAACATAGAGTTTAAGAATAAAATCAAAGATTTGTTAGCTTTCTAAATAGCACATTAAGCTTCACTTTTTGGACTTAAAGATCAACTTAAACATAACGAGAGAGACTAGATAACATAAAGTTAGTTGATCATAATTTTACCCTTTTTTTGTTTTGGCTAATCAAGTGAAGTTAATTATTTAAAGCTACTAATTTAAGATAACTAAAAATGTATACTTGTCCTTATTTCAATCCACCTTCAGTCTTCTTTGTTATTTTTTTTTTAAAAAAAACTACTTCAGGGTAATTATTTTACAACTTGTGTACTCTTTTGACGAAAATTAACAAATATAATTAGATCGAGAAGAGATATCATCTTCTACTATCAGTAATAATTTATTTTAAAATATATACATTATAAAATTTAGTGTGTTTTATTTATTTACCACAATCCTCATTGGTTCAGCATACTGACCTTATACATTGGTATTTGACTTAACATCCATTTCACTTAATGCGATATGTTTTGATTGAAAATACAACTTAAGAAATATAGAAAGATTTTTTAATACTGATGTAATTAAAATTTTAAAATTATACTATTTTTAAGTATAAAACGTATCATTGTTTTTTTTGAATAAATTAGGGAAAATGAGTACTATATTATAATTTTATGAGTAAGTATTATAACAATTTTGAAAATTAGGCGATGTATTAGACTCATTGATGATGTAGCTCAAGGGTTACATCCGTGAGGTCCAAGTGGGTGTGCTTTTAGAAAGATCTATGTTATTTTTTTATTTTAGTACGCTTCTCATTTTATGTTCGATATTAGTATTGAATTTCGATTAACTTGATCCGTGCCGTATAAAGATCATTTGGAGAAAGCACTCCCTAATAAGAATTTTTTTATATCAAGAATTCGAAATTGTGACATCTGATTAAGGAAGGATAGCCCCATTCATTACACCGCATCCCTTGATGATAAGATCTATGTTCTTTGACGTGTGAAGTTGATCATAATTATCTTTTTGCCCAATATCATCATAATCTAATAAAATTAACTCCTTTTCATTTTTAAAAAATCTATGTTCAATGTATGTTCGTCCAGTTAGTTATCACCCCATTATCTCATTTTCTTATTTTGACAATCATTACAAGAAACATCATTCTACTATCCATTGGTATAACAAAAGCTTAGCCCTAGCTAGCATCCCAAAACTTTTCATATTAAAAAGTAAATAAATCATGACTTTGGAAGTTAGTGGATAGAAGGATGACGAAATCATATATTAAAATTTACCTGATATACAAATAATTATATTAGTTAGATCGAGTTAGGATAACTGTATTTTTTAGGTTCTTCTACCCTTAATTAAAGAAATTAAGGTATCGGGTTCAAGCTTTTAGAAATGAAAATGATCTTGTACTGCTTCCAAAAATAGCTTTTAAATTGCATGATTCTGATTTTAGTTGAATTTCAATATGAATACCAAATACCAGAAAAAAGAAATTAGGCGTTACAGTGATGTCACTTGTGCACTTAAAATTTAAAATGCCATTGACTACTATAAAACAATTTGCTAATGACAAAAATATTAAATGGACCAAAAATATAATGGAGAGTAAAATTGAGCAATTAATACTATAATATAGACATATTTGGACCTACAACCTAGGTTTAGGGTGTGTTCGGTATGGAGATTTTCCAAGAAAACATTTTCTAGGAAAACAAGTTGTTTCTTACTTATTTTCTTATGTTCGTTACGCAAGTAGGATTTTATTTTCTAAGAGCATTTGCATATATTTAACACAAAACAATAAAAATGAATAAGGTAAGGGGTGGGGTAAGAAAAAAATTTGAGGGGAGGCAGGTAGGGGGTGGCGGAGTCGGGGTTGGGGGGGTAAGAAAATAATTTTGAAATTTTTAAAAAAATAAATTTAAAAAAACTTTTTTTTTTTGGCGGGGTGGGGTGGGGGGTGGGGGGGGAGGGGAGTGAGGTAAGAAAAAAAATCAAAATTTTAAAAAAGAAACTAATTTTTTTAAAAAAATAAATTGGAGGGGGATGGTAGGGGGTGGGTAAATTTTTTTTATTTTGGGGTGGGGTGGGTGATTTTGAGAGTGGTATGAACATTGCAACTTGTTTTTCCTATTTTGATTAAAGAAGTCATTTTCCTTAATTTTAAGGAACTTGTTTTCCTATGGAAAATATTTTCCAAAACTTTTAGTCAAATGAACATGAGAAAATAGAAAAACATTTTCCATCATACCGAACACACCCTTAATCTTATCAAATTTTCTACTTGTGCAAATTATTGATAATAAAAGTTTTCTTCAAAACTCTCTGTATCGGAACAAGTAGAGCTGTCAAAATGGGCTGGCCCAACCCAATCCTAGCGGGTTAGGACTGACTAGCATTTTTAACTAAAGGGCCTATAAAACAGTAGCCGAACCCAGCCCTAAGCGGACCACGGGTTGGAACAGGTTTGCCCTTCAAAAAAAATAAAATTAACCTGAAACATGAAAAACGAAAATAATATAAGTACTAGACAATCACCAACTATTATGACTTCACTTGAATATGTCACCTACTAGCTTTTAGCATGTTATAGGCATCTTACTAATCGATTTGGAGAGATTTGTTTTGTTAAGCAAAAGCTGCGCAACTATAAGAAGAGAAAATGTTTTTAAAATCCTAAGTCTCTATTTGTGAAATGTTGTGTACTTAGGAGGAGAAAATGGTTTAAAGATTGGGTTGGGCTTACGTACTTAGGTTTTTCATTTTTTATTGACAAAATTTTAATTTCTAACAAATAAAAGACCAACTTAAAAATATTTAATAATTATTTTTAAAGTACTGGCCCATGGGCTGGCCTCTGAGGCTAACGGGTTAGGCCTCTGAGGCCGACGTGCCAAGTGAGGCTGGGCTTATAAGCCTCGTTCCTAAATGGGCTGAAAAAACTTAGCCCAACCCCACTTAATTAAAGGGTTGGGTTGGACCGGCCTCACTGGTCAAGCCCATTTTGACAGCTCTAGGAACAAGTGTAGTTTTTTCCTTTTTGAGAGTTAATTTGACGAGTAAATTTTTTAAAAATATCGTTCAATTATGAGGAATTATGTAACAAAGTTACTTAATTTAGTTTTGTATCAATAAAATAGCTCAACTTATGACAATCTTTTGGAAAATTTACTCTTAATTTTACTAATTTGTGAAAATAAATTGAGTTTGATTAACTTAATATTTTAAAAATTAACATTTAGATATTCAAAAACTATATATTTTAATGTTGATCAAAGTTTAATATTCTGAATCTCAAAAAGCAAATAACAACATATAATTTGAGACAGAGGGAGTATAATTCTGTTAAATATTCCAAATATGTCCAATTATTTTTTGGGGAGGGGAAGCCTGTCTATCACACTTTTCGAGTATCAATTTGGGAATTTTATAGATATGTAGCTTTATTTTTTCCTTTAATTTTCCTTCTTCGTTTAATATAAATTTTGCATATATTCCTTTCAATTTAAAAAATGATTTATTAATTACAACGTATAAAAAATTACGAGAGCAATGAGATCAAAATGTGACGCAATATAATTAGTAATTTACTTATGCTAAGAAATACACAATGTGAGTAAGTTTTTAAGATTATTATATTACTCTTAACTTATATTTGCTATCATAATTTTTTTTAATATTATTAATGTATTTTGATTCATTGTATTGTATGTGTAACAACCGTAGTTGTAATTTTTAGCTTTTGTTTTGTTTTGATTTGCCCTTCACAGAGTTGCTATATGCTATTTATGAGTTGTGGGGTTGGCAGGCACGGTCCCCGATGGGTTCGGGAGTTATTTGAGTTAGTTAGACATTCTTAGAGGCTTTAAAGATGGTTAATTTGACTTTGGTCAATATTTTGTGACTCGAGGCTCGGATGGTGATCTGAAATCTATTAGATCCGGAATTCAATTTTAGGTTAGTAGCATAGTCAGTTTAGGCTCTGAGCCTTTATATTGTGGTTTGACCTATTAGACGAAAACTAGTAAAATAAGCTTAAAAGGGGTCCCAAAGGCTAATTCATTCTAAACAATCTCTTTTCAAAAATCTGATGTTCCATTGAGTCTGGAACACCGAAAATAGCCTAGTAGCATAATCAGATTATTCTTGTAGCGTCCCGAACGAAGCCCGAGGATCCATTCAGAGACATTTCAACCTTGTGCAAATCTTGGTTTTCTGCTACCTGGTATCAAAAAATTCCTTCTTCGCGAACGAGAGCCCTTGGCCGTGAATGCAGAGAAGGAAAATATCATTCATCACGAACACGATCGGTTCGGGTAGACTTCACCGCAACCTTCGCGAAAGCGAGGGGTCTGGGTCAAAATGCTTTGGCGAATGCGAAGGGTTGACCGCAAACGCGAAGAACAAATTAACGCCTCGGTCAATGTTGACCCTCGCGATAGCGAAGGGTCGACCGCAATCGTGAGGTACTGTTCATCAAGACAATGGAATTTCCCCATTTTCACGATTTTCACCATTTCATCTTTAAGACCTCGGGTAGTGGTGATTTCAAAGGAGTTTTTCACCAAAATTGTGTGCGTAAGTTCCAAATTCATATTTTTATCATTTCCCATGGATTTTATCTTCAAAATAGCTTTAAAATCATAATTTCAAACTTGGATTTTGGGGGTTTTACCTGGTAAGGTAAAAAATGGTTTTTTCTTTTATTTAAAGTTCGATTTCAACTCATTCTCAGATGGGTTTTCAGATCTAGACTCCTCTGGATATAGGGAACATGATTTTAAAATAAATTTCCATATTTACTGATAACCCTCAAAATACGAAAAGAGGAAAAAGATACGAAAACGAGATAAACAAGGAATCGAAAAGGGAAAGATAGAAGGATAAAGAAATAGATAGACACAAAGAAGGAAATTGAATGCAAATAAAGGGTATATTAAACCCCAAATCCTCAAATCAATTAATCCTACAAGCACCTATATCTTACGTAGACCACAAGAGAATCGAACTTCCAAGCAACCAATATTTCCAAACGAAAATTCAATGCAAGCTAATCCAAGCTCATTCACACTCTTAAGTGTATAATAGTTCATAATCATCAAAGTTAACCTAAAATAAAGAAGAAGCTACTATTTATAGCCATGGGCTAATTATTACAACTATGGGCCCAAAAGTGACCCATTTCCAACAAAATAGGAAGCCCAGCCAATTTGGGCCACCTGCCCACGCAGATGGGCATCTGCCCTCTGCCCACGCAGGTCAGGGGCGCAGATGCCACTGCCTGCCACCTGCGGACGCAGGTCCTTCTCCTGCGGGCGCAGATGAGCTCACAGGTCACTCCAAGGCCTCTTTTAGCTCGTCTTTGCTTCCCTTTGACCTGTCCAAGGCCCTCTACCCTTCTTGGATGTAATCTCTAACTCATGGCACCCTTTGGATAACACTAAGGGGTCGTCAAACACCTCTCGCATCGTGATCATTCCATCAAAAGGTCCGGAGGCATTTTGGATTGTATCATCCTCCCCTTCTTGAAAAAGATTCTTCCTCGAATCTAAGTCCTGAAAGCACATCAACACATTCATGCCAATGGGACACCCACTTGACGTATAACCATTTATCCTTCATGCTCAATGAAAATAGCTCATCATACAAGGCACAAAGGTGTTGGCTAATTAGGAGCATCATGAAACAAAGAAACTACCAAGGTCGTAAGACACAAGTGTGTCTTTATTCCACCATTAGACCATAACCAAGGGTTCCCACCTCTATCTAAAACAAATCCAATATCAACATGGATGTCATCAAATGCAAAGAGGTAGTAAAGGAAGGTATGAAGAAAATGAGTCTCATTCAAGGTATTTCCATGCGTAAGAGTATCAAGGTACCCAAGAAATCTAGAAATCAAATCACTATAAGTTGGAACAACCAAGGATGGAGTCAAGTCATTAGGATGCAAATCACCCTTCCTTTCAAGACAACCCATGCTAATACAAAATACATTTTCAACACAAGCATGGCTATTATCATGGGCAAAGAAATAGAGAAGAAAAGAGTTAAGGACACAATTCTCATCTAAATTAATCTCAAACATAAGTACACAAGAAGATGAGACAAGGCAAGTTAAGCACATTACGTCTTTTCCCTTCAAGCAACTTCCCAAATAAAGTGCATTCATTAATGGAGTCATGCTATTGGAGAAATTAGAGAATACCCAAGAAGTTGGGTTGCCTCTATTCTCAAACTTTAGCATACTCCTAATAGTCCTTCCTTTCACTTCAACGTGTCCAACCGCGTAAGTGTTACAAGGATTAAGAAACAAGAGTTGGACAACAAATATGCACCAAGGACTCTTCCCAAAGCAACAAATAGATTGGGCATTTAGATTGCAAGGCCCACACAATTTAAGCACATAAGACATACACCATGAAGAAATCTTGGAGACACTTATACTCTCATGGTATGATATGATATCAATCAATTTCAAGGGTCTACTCAATATGAGAAAAATATCATCATGCCTCCAAGGATCGCTAGGAATAGGAGGGGGTAGGTACATACCTTGGAAACAAAGCCTTGAAATTCCATGCACCAATTTGGACCATGCTTTGTTTTCTTGATTCTTTGTAGGAGTTTCCTTGGTAGGGAACTTCTTTCGATCCATGGGGTTAGATGTTTCACCCCTTGTCATCAAGTATCTATCAATACTTAGGAGTTCATTCAGAAACCTCCCTTCATCAATGTCGGAGTCCTTAGATAAGAACTCATCTAGGCCTTCAAGCCTATGCTTGTGAGGGATTTTCTTTGGATCCTCTATTAGGAGCATTTGCTCTTGATCCTGCAAAAGAAAAGTAGTGGTACTAGTAAAAATGCTTGAACCATGGTTAGCATGTAACAAGGACTTGGGTTTGACAAGTTCCACAACTAAGTGTTCCTTGTTTACCTCCTCCAATTCAATTATTGGCTCAATATTCACACACAACTCACCTTCCTGAGCCAAGTTCTTCACCACTTTCTCAATTTCCTCTCTCTCTACTCCCTTGACTTGAGCAAGTTGGTTTTCATTATTTGGACAAGTAGTGGTTTGGATGATGGGATCATGTACTTGCCTCGGTGGTTGGAACATTTGGTGAGGTGTTTCTGTGGAGATAGTAGTGGAGGTTTTTGGAGCATTACCACTAGAGAAAGCATGATAGTTTTGAGGGGTGGAGTCATTGGAGTTTAGAAGACCCTCCATGTTGTCCATCTTGGTAGACATACTTCCTTGAAGTGTCGTAATTTGACCTCTTAGCTCATTCATGTCTTGTCTCATACCCAAGAGGGCTTCCATTATGGATTCCATGTTAACCTTTCCCATGGTATTTTGACTTTCACTCCCCTTCGCCATTGTACCTAGCAAGTAGAAACACTAAACAAAAAAAAAAACCAAGTTAGCGATAAGAAATCAACCTCACAATCTCTCGGAGTACGCACCTTTATTTGTCTCACAATAGGCGTCGCTAGCGTTGAAAGATCGTTTCTACTCCGATGGAAGACGTGGTGTCAATTACTACTCGTGGTCGGAATATATTCTTGTTTGAAGAATAAATAATGACTCAAACAAATAAACACGAACTTGAACCAAGAAATAACAACGAAACAAAAAGAGAAAAGCACAAAAGAAATTGATGAAGAAAGAAAACGGACTCTAAGACTAACTAATCAACTAAGTAGATCAATTACTAGTTGTTAATTAGTTTAGGAATCAAGAAATGAGATTAAGAATCAAGAAATGGAATTAGGATGTTGGAACCTGAGCAAAGTTAGTTTTGGAGTTGTTGAAATGCGTTTGGTCGACCTGCCTTCGCATGTCATGACCTTCCCTCGCAGGTGAAGTTCGAACCAGTGTCATCTGCTTTGGGTCACCTGCTGGCACAGATGCCACCTGCCCATGCAGGTGAGGCGGTGGCCTAGACAGACACTTGGAAATTTTGATTTTCAACCTTTGTAGGCCCTTCTTTGCACACTCTCTCTCTTAGAATATTCCCTTTTCTTTTGGATATTCTCCTGTACTAACAACCTTTTCTTTCCTTTCTTCTTCTTTTCAAGATCAAACAACACTTTTTTGAAGATTTTTCCTCTTGAAGATTTGAATGTCTTCAAGAACACCAAGAACAATATGAAGATCAAAATTTCATAACTCTCTCATTTTTTCTCCGAATTGCATGAAATTTCAGATCTAGGTTCCCTTCAACTTAGAGAACACTTTCCAACAACTTTTAACACCCAAATCCATACCAAAATTTTTAGATTTCAAAACACACTTTACTTTTTCTCTAGAACTTTCATGCTCAACATTGGGGTTTTCTTCAAATCTCTTCCAAACACACCAAAACTTCAAGATTCAACCTTAATATACTAGATGGAATATATATAGTATATAAACTACAAAAATGACTCAAAAACACAAAATATTTTTGGGATTTTTGTTGAAAACGTTTTTTGACTCTTTTTTTTTAAAATTTTCTAGCTAACAAACCCAAGATTTAGAATCGTAAGAACGAATCTAATCTTGGCTCTGATACCAAATGATAACCCTCAAAATACGAAAAGAGGGAAAATATACGAAAATGAGATAAACAAGGAATCGAAAAGGGAAAGATAGAAGGATAAAGAAAAAGATAGACACAAAGAGGGAAATTGAATGCAAATAAAGGGTATATTAAACCCCAAATCCTCAAATCAATTAATCCTACAAGCACCTATATCTTACGTAGACCACAAGGGAATCGAACTCCCAAGCAACCAACGTTTCCAAACGAAAATTCAACGCAAGCTAATCCAAGCTCACTCACACTCTTAAGTGTATAATAGTTCATAATCATTAAAGTTAACCTAAAAATAAAGAAGAAGCTACTATTTATAACCATGGGCTAATTATTACAACTATGGGCCCAAAAGTGATCCATTTCCAACAAAATAGGAAGCCCAGCCAATTTGGGCCACCTGCCCACGCAGGTCAGGGACGCAAATACCATTACCTACCACCTGCGAATGCAGGTGCTTATGAGCTCACAGGTCCCTCCAAGGCCTCTTTTAGCTCGTCTTTGCTTCCCTTTGACCTGTCCAAGGCACCTCTACCCTTCTTGGATGTAATATCTAACTCATGGAACCCTTTGTATAACACTAAGGGGTCTTCAAACACCTATCTCATCGTGATCATTCCATCAAAAGGTCCGGAGGCATTTTGGATTGTATCATTTACCCATTTCAATTACGAATTAATTTTTGAACTATTTTTGGATTCGAAATAAATTTAGCAAATATGGATATTGTTGGACTCCTTTTCATAGGGAGATTATGTTTTGGATAGGTTTAGTCCATTTTGAGGCTGTTCGTGAAGGGAAATCTTCGCGTTGAAGGGTCTAGGCTTGGATTTTAGCTTCTCGAGGTAGGTTATGACTTAACTTTCTTCAAAATGGATTGGGTAGTCAACCATTCATGTTAAGCATACTATGGGTTGGGAGTTTAGTCGAGAGATCGTGCTTTGGAATTGTTATTATTATCGTGTTACCCATGTGGGGACTTTTATGCATATTATTGTTGACTTGAGAGATTATATTTGGTGTGGTGCCCATGTGGGGGATTGACTTGATATTATAGGTCTTATTTGTGCCTTTAATTGCCTTTTATTATCGTGATACCTAAGAGAGGGGCTTAGATTGATATTATAGGCCTTACTGAGCATTATATGCCTCTATCATTATAGTGATGCCATATTAAAGGGCTTGGATTAATATAATTGATATCTTACAAGACCATTTATCCTAGTGGTGGCATGTTATAGCTTATATCATGAATTATTGACATATTGAGTTGATTTTGAGTTTATTTATACCTGTATTGAATTGATTATTATCTTTATACTGAATGGTTGTGAGCATTACA
Source organism: Capsicum rhomboideum (assembly GCA_031232105.1). NCBI lineage: Eukaryota > Viridiplantae > Streptophyta > Magnoliopsida > Solanales > Solanaceae > Capsicum > Capsicum rhomboideum. The sequence goes on from CP124714.1 coordinate 161,139,113, forward strand.
TCCTCATCTCATCCATACATATTCATGAGATTGGTAGCCCTAAGAAACACTAATTTTGTAAGAAAATGAAACACTTTACAATAACCTTGACTGAGGGATGTGCCGATAAGGTGATTGAGATATGACATTGAGGTTGTGAAAGTATATGTGTTGCGAACCCCCCATGGGTCGTGTCCTGAGAGCTTTAGCTCGGAAGGTGTGTATGAAAGTCATGCGATGGCTAATATCATCATCATCCCACCATCATACCATTGCATTTCATCATTTGTACTTCTACTTACGTGTTTGTTAACGCGTACTTAGTAGATAAGATGTTCGAGGTATTTCATTCATTCAGGAGTGGCTAAGATGTACCATGACTTAAAGCAATAATATTAGTGGGTGGCATGAAGAAGGACATGTGGAGTTCGTGGCCAAGTGTTAGAATTACCATCAAGTGAATTATGAACATTTGTGACTGGGTGGTGCGATGCAGAGGATCACCATGGATTTTTTAGTTGGCCTACCCCCGACTTTGGGGAAGTTTGATTCTATTTGGGTGATTGTGGACAGATTGACCTGTGAGGGTGAATTATAATGTGGAGAAGTTGGTCAATATCTACATCAGAGAAGTGGTTAGCTTTCATGGTGTGCCTATCTCCATTGATTCTGATAGAGGTACCCAATTTACCTCAATTTTTTGGAGTTCTATGCAAAGTGAGTTGGGTACTCAACTTGATTTGAGCACAACTTTTTATCCTCAGATAGTTATTCAGTCTGAGAGGACTATCCAGGTGCTAGAGGACATGCTTAGAGTGTGTGTTGTGGATTTTGATGGGCATTGGGATTAGTACATTCCCTTAGTAGAGTTCGCCTACAAAAACAGTTACCATTCCAGCATTCAGATAACGTTTTTTAAGGCTTTGTATGGGTGGAGGTGTAGATCCCTCGTGGGATGGTTTGATTCATTTGAGGTGAGACCTTGGGCATAGATTTGTTGAGAGACTAGATGGATTGAGTGAGACTGATTCAGCAGAGGCTTGTGACTGTCCAGAGTAAGTAGAAAAGTTATGCCGACCATCGAGTCCGCGATGTTACATTCATGGTTGGAGAGCAGGTTTTGATGAAAGTTTCACATATGAAGGGTGTGATGAGGTTTGGAAAGAAAGGGAAGCTTAGTTCGAGGTTCATCGACCCTTTCGAGATCCTTGAGAAGTATAAAGATGTGGTATATAGGTTAGTGTTGCCTCCATATATGTCAGCTGTCCATCCAGTATTCCATGTTTCCATATTGAAGAGATACCATCCAGATAATGCACATGTGATCCGGTGGGATTCTGTTGTATTAGACCATGATTTATCCTTCGAGAAGGAGCCTATTGTTATCCTAGACAGGTAGACTAGGAAGTTGAGGTCTAAGCATATTGATTCAGTGAAGGTCCAGTAGAGACATCACCTGATTGAAGAGGCTCTGTGGGTGGTTGAGTCCGTTATGAGGTGTAGATACCCTCAGTTTTTTACCGCTTCAGGTACTTTATTTTCTTTTTTAGTTCTAGGACGAACTTTTGTTTTAGTGGTGGATAATGTAACAAATGTAGTTGTCATTTTTAGCTTTTGCTATTTCTTAATCATTTTGTCTTTCTCCGTAATTTCTATATTCTATTTATAAGTTGTGGGGTTGGTTTGCACGGTCCCCGATGCATTCGAAAGTGATTTGAGTGAGTTTGAGGTTCTTAGAGGCTTTAAAAATGGTTAGTTTGAATTCAGTTAACATTTTGTGATCCGAGCATCGGATGGCGATTTCTTTAGTTTCTTTAGATCCGGAATGTCGATTTTGAGTTAGTAGTATAGTTAGTTCGGGCTCCGAGCCTTTATATTGCTTTATGACCTATTAGACAAAAATTAGTAAAATGAGCTTATAGGAGGTCTTGGGAGCTAATTCATTGTAAATGATCTCTTTTTAAAAATATAATAGTTTCATTAAGTCTGGAACGTCGAAATTAGCCAAGTAGCATAATCAGATTATTCTTGTGGGGTCCCAAACGAATCTCGAGGGTCGATTCGGAGATATTTCAACCTTGTCCATATGCTGGTTTTCTACTATCTAGTGCCAACAAAGTCCTTCTTTGCGAACGCGAACCCCTGGATGCGAATGTAGAGAAGGAAAATATCATTCATTGTAAACGCGATGGTGGGACCGAATTCGCGAAGAGTAAACCTGGGGATTGGGTTGGGTCATCTTCATCGCGACCGTGATAGGACCTTCTTGAATGCGAGGGGTCCGAGTCAACAGCCTTCGCGAACGTGGAAGGTTGACCTCAAATGCGAAGAACAAATTAATTTCTCGATCAACATTAACCCTCACAATCGCGAAGGGTTGACCGCGATCACGAGGTACTGTTCATCAAAATAGTAAAATTTTCTCATTTTCGTGATTTTCACCATTTTTCATCTTTGAGACCTCGTGTAGTGGCGATTTCAAAGGAGTTTTTCACCAAAATTGTGTGGGTAAGTTCCAAATTCATATTTCATCATTTTTCGTGGATTTTATCTTTAAAATCATGATTTCAAACTTGGATTTTAGGATTTTTACCTGGTAAAGTATGAAATGGATTTTTCTTCGATTTAAAGTCCAATTTCAACTCATTTTCAGTTGGGTTTTCAGATTTAGACTCCTCTTGATATGGAGAACATGATTCTTAAATAAAATTCCAATTTACCTTTTTCATTTTCGAAATGATTTTTGGACTATTTTTGAATCCAAAATAAATTTAGCCAATATGGGTATCGTTGGACTCTTTTTGATAGGTAAATTACGATTTTTGATAGGTTTAGTCTGTTTCTAGGCCGTTCGTGAAGGGAAGGCTCCACATTGAAGGGTCTAGGCTTGGATTTTGACTTCTCAAGGTAGGTTATGGCTTAACTTTCTTTAGACTGGGCTGGGTAGTCAACCATTCATGTAAAACATGCTATGGGTAAGGGGTTTAGTCGAGAGATCGTGTTTTGAGATTGTTATTATTATCGTGTTACCCGTATGGGGGCTTTTATGCATATTATTGTTGACTTGAGAGATTATATTTGTTATGATGCCCGTGTGGGGGCTTGACTTGATATTATATGTCTTATTTGTGCATTTAATTGTATTTTATTATCGAGATGCTTGAGCGGGAGCCTTAGATTGGTATTATAGACCTTATTTGAGAATTATATGCCTTTACCATTATAGTAATGCCCGAGTGAGGGGCTTGGATTGATATCATTGATGTCTTACATTGTTATTTATTCTAGTGATGTCATGCGATAGCTTATATCATGAATTATTGATATATTGAGTTGGTTTTAAGATCATTTATATTGAATTGATTATTATCTTCATACTGAATGGTTGTGAGCATAACATCCTCATTTCATTCATACATATTCATGAGATTGGTACCACTGAGAAATACTGATTTTGAAAGAAAATGAAACACTTAACAACTCCCTTGACTAAGGGATGTGCCGACAAAGTAATTGAGATACGAGATTGAGATTGTAAGAGTATATGGGTTGCGAATCCCCCATGGGTCCTTTCCTGAGAGCCTTAGCTCGAAAGGTGTATACAAAAGTCGTGTGATGGCTAATATCATCATCCCACCATCATACTATTACATTGCATCATTTGTACTTCTACTTCCGTGTTTGTTAACGTGTAGTTCTTATATAATCGTGTATAGTTATTCTTATATAGATATTATACTTGTAGAACTGTTAGGTGTCACGGTGTGAGCTACCGTTTGGGAAATTTTTTGTATGCAGGTTGAAGTGTGCTTATAGTATTCTTTACTTATTTAGTTTTCTACTTTGAGTAGACGGCCTATGATACCTACTAAGTACAAGTGGACCGTACTCACTCCTACTTTTATCCCCTTTTGGTGCAGATCCCAGAACGAGTACGACCCTTGGTTGCTGATTTGTGTTGTGAGAGACTGATTTTTGAGGTATTGGTGAGCTTCAGCTTTCGGGGTAGATTTTGGACCTCATCCTATCTTATCTCATCTTTATTTATTATCAGAGATAGATTTATGTATTTCAAATTTTAGTATTGTATTAGATGTTCTTCACACTTATGATATCAGGTTTTGAGGATTGATTGTACTTCTTTTCAGATATTCCAGTTTTATGAGTATTATGGTCTGACTTTATTCTAGAAGTCTTGTATTTATCTCATCTCTTTTCTATTTTGAATTTCTATTCTATTGTGAGTTTTTGGCTTCCCTACCAAGGCTGGGTCAGGATTGGTGCCATCATGATCTCAACTTTTAGGTCATGACAAATTGGTATTAGAACGCTAGGTTCACCGATCTCATAAGTGAAAGAGTAGGATGTCTAATAGAGTCTCGCAGATTGATACGTTGACGTTCGTATCTATCTTCGAGAGTCTATAGGATATCTTTAGGAGTGATTTGTCTAAATTAATTCCTTATCATGCAGGTTGTTCATGCCCAATATTCTAAACTTGTATTCCATTCTTTTATATACAGATAGTGAGGACTAGATCCAGAGATGTTGAGGATATTGAGCCATCACTCCGGTGCTAGAGCCCCAGTCACTGGGTGAGGCAGGGGTTGTGGCCGATCCAGAGGATGAAGTCGGGAACGAGGAGCTGCTCCGGCTAGAGGATGAGCTAGAGAGGCCTCTACCGAGCTTGAGATTTATATTGATAAGGAGGATTATCAGACAGAGAATGTGGGACCAGCTCAGGCCTTTCAAGGTTCTGTTACTACCCTGATGTTGCAGGATTTGTTGATTTATCTTTTGGGCCTTCTAGATGGCATTCCCCAGACAGGTAGTCCACCGATTGTGTCGAGTGGTTCACAGACTATAGAAGGTATTCAGACGCCAGGGAAGCCTCCTACTTATGGTTTTTCGACTCCAGGGCTACAGTCAGTTGTTGTGGTACACTCTCGTGTTGATACTTTGCCTACTAAACTTGTTGTTCCTCCTGTTGCCTATGGACCTGTAATTTCTTCTGATAACCAGAAGAGATTTGAGAGATTTATTCAGTTGGTTCCTCCCAAGTTCAGTGGTGTCATTGGTGATGCCGCTTATGAGTTTCTACTTGATTGCCAGGAGAGGTTGCATAACCTCGGATCCCTTGAGTCCCATGGTGTTTCCTACACTACCTACCATTTGACCAACATGGCTAGGTAGTAGTGGAGATCTCTTGCTAGTTGTAGACCATTGGGTTCTTCTGCTAGAGGCTTTTCTAGAGAGGTTTGTGCCCTACAGTTTGAGGGGTCAGATGAGAGATAATTTGGATCATTTGGAGCAGGGCTCCATGAATATTGTAGAGTATAAGGCACATTTTCATGCACTATCCAGATATGCCACTGCAAGTATTTCCATCGAGTCTGAGAAGATCAGGAATTTTGTTGAGGGTTTGGGAAGGTTATTATCAGTTGGCGATAGCTCAGCTTGTGGTCTCGGGTTGTTCCTTGAGAGTATTGTAGAGCATGCTAAATCGATTGAGTCAGTTCGTCAGGGTACCCGAGGTGGTGGTGCTAAGAAGATACGTCGATAGGGTGAGTTCAGTGGACATGCATCTCAAGGTAGGGATTTCTCCAGCAGAGGTTCTCATGGTTACCATGGAAGACCAGTTTAGGAAACCTTACAGAGTTCTAGTTGTACATTGGTGGTTTTCGAGGCTTTAGGTAGCCAGGGGTTAGGTTTTGCGTATAAAGGTTCCCATTTTGGTTCATCGGGAAGAGAGGGCGTTCTAGCTCTTCTATGCCCTCTTAGTGTGAGTCAGGTAGCATAGGTTATTAAGTATGTGATGAGCTTGGTTATTACGCGAGGGAGTGTCCTCGTCCTGCATTGGGTTATTTCCAGCAGAGTTCTAAGCTCCAGCTTTGTCCTACTCCTATATCTGTAATTAGAGATGGTTCACAAGGTAACAGAGATGGTTCTAGAGGTGCTCGAGGTAGAGCTCATGGAAGTGGATACAGGGTTACTCAATCTTAAAGCGAGCATGGTCAGTGTTAAGCTATACCTAGGAGACCCGAGGTAGAGGTTTCTGATGCAGTTATCACAGGTATCATCTCGGTTTGTCATCGCCATGCTTCTGTGTTATTTGACCCTGGTTCTACATTCTTCTATGTATCTACATATTTTGCTACTAGTTTTGATGCTGCATATGAGTCCCTTGATATGCCTATTCGTGTTTCTACCCTCGTAGGCGATTATTTAGTGTTGGATCGGGTGTACCTATCATGTGTAGTGACCTTTGTTGGGCATGAGACCTGGGTGGACTTGATTATCCTAGATATGTTTTATTTTGATGTTATCTTGGGTATGGATTGGTTAGCTCTTAAACATGCAATTTTGGATTGCCTGGCCAAGACCGTGACTTTAGTTACTCCGAGAGTGCCTAGATTTGCATGGAAGGGTACTCCTACTTTGTGTCTGAAAGGGGTTATAGATTTTCTATGTGTTTGTCGCATAGTAGAAAATGGATGTCTTTTCTATTTGGCCTATGTTCGCGATACTAGTATCGTTTCACCGCCTCCCTTAGATTCTTTTTGAGTTGTCAGTGATTTCAAGGATGTGTTTCCTACGGACTTGTATGTATGCCTTCAAATCGAGATATTGATTTTGCCATTGATGTTGAGCCGGATATCAAGCCCATTTCCATTTCTCCTTATAAGATGGCCCCGACTGAGTTGAAGGAATTGAAGAAATAATTGCAAGATATGTTGGGTAAGGGTTTCATTAGACCTAGTGTGTCTACTTGAGGTGCTCCCGTCTTATTTGTGAAGAAGAAGGATGGATCTATGCGTATGTGTATTGACTATCAGTAATTGAACAAAGTAAAGGTCAAGAACAAGTATCCACTTCCTCCTATTGATGATTTATTTGATCAGCTTCTGGGTGCCTCGGTGTTTTCTAGGATTGACCTGAGATTCAGATACCATCAGTTGAGGATTAAAGCTTTGGATGTTTCTAAGACTGCATTTTGGACACGATATGGTCATTATGAGTTTTTGGTCATGTCTTTTGGGCTGAATGCCCCGACAGCATTCATGGAGTTGATGAACAGAGTATTTCGGCCTTACCTTGATTCTTTTATAGTCATATTCATCAATGATATCTTGGTTTATTCCAAGAATGAGGCTGACCATGTGAGGCATTTGATGACTGTACTTTAGAGATTGCGGGAAGAGAAGTTGTATGCCAAGTTCTTCAAGTGCGAGTTTTGGTTAGATACTATTTCTTTCTTAGGTCATGTAGTGACTAAGGATGGTATTATGGTCGATTCGGCCAAGATAGCGATAGTTCGTGATTAGGCTAGACCCACTTCTCCTATCGAGATTCAAAGTTTTGTTGGATTAACTGGCTATTATCAGCGTTTTGTGCAGGGTTTCTCTTCCATTGCTACTCCTTTGATCAAGTTGACTCAGAAGAAGATTATTTTTTAGTGGTCGGATACTTGTGAGGAGAGCTTTCAAAAGCTCAAGGAGTTGTTGACTTTGGCTCCTATCTTGACCTTACCCAAGAAGGGAGTGAGTTTTACCGTGTTTTGTGATGCTTTTAGAGTTGGCTTGGGTGGTGTTGATGCAAGAAGGTAAGGTGATTGGTTATGCTTCTCGACGGTTGAAGCCTCATGAGAAGAATTACTCTACCCATGATTTGAAGTTGTCCACGATTGTGTTTGTGTTGAAGTTATGGCAACACTACTTGTATGGTGTCCATTTTGAAATTTTCTCCGATCATCATAGCCTTCAGTACTTCTTCACCCAGCAAGATCTTAATATAATACAGCATCGATGGCTTGAGTTGCTTAAGGATTATGATCTCACTATTTTATTTCATCTGGGCAAGGCTTACGTGGTGGCAGATACCTTGAGCCGGAAAGGAGCAAGTACGGGGAGTTTGGCTCACTTTTTGACTCAGGAGCGGCCTTTGGCATTAGAGGTTCAGTCTTTAGCTAACCAGTTGGTTCAACTTGACATTTCGGCACTCGGGCATGCCTTGGCCTTTGTTAAGGCTAGATCTTCATTGATGTAGCAGATTCAAGCTCATTTGTTTGATGATGAGAGATTGAGGGTGATTCGTGACAAAGTGTTGAGTGGCGACGCTAAGGCGACATCTCTTGATCCCGAGGTTTTTTTAAGGATTAGTGGTCGTATTTGCGTACCTAGAGTTGGTGGTTGGGTTAGACTAAGCTCATTCAACAGACTCATCATTTTAAGAATGTACTCCCTTACCGACGATCCTTCAGCCATTTTTGTGGTCAAGAGGGATTTCTTGGCCGACTGCTTTGCAGCACAATTTTGCTCACCGAGCATCTCTTTGAGAGATTCGAGCATATCGTAAGCAGAAGTCATGGACTGATGTTGATGATGCAGCACATTAGCCATGGAGGCAAGAATGTAGCATCTAGCCATCTCGTCAACCTTAACCCATTTATCATAGGCTTTAGTCTCATGATCAATGGGATCGGCTGGCTTAATGGGGCATTCCTCAACCAGCACAAATTTAAAGCCATCAGCAGTAAGAACAATATCCAAATTCCATTTTCAGTCAACATAATTAGGGCCTTTCAGTTTATTTTGATTCAGGATAGAGGTTAAGGGATTGAAGCTTAATCTGTTATATGATTAAAATAGATCATTATACATGCAATAGAATAATTAAATTCATAAAAACACATCACACACATAATCATGCGCATAAACAGTTAGAATCGTTAGGGAAACTTAACCATTTAAGCAAAAATACATGCAATGTTTGACATGTTATCCTTTAAATAAAATAGAACCAACTCAGTTAGAGATTAAACTGTTAATTTAAGTTAGATAAACAACATATTTCATATAATCTCTTGTTCATTGATTCAACATATAACTTAGTTGGAAAGTTAATACAAGTCATCAAAACAAGAGACTAAAAAATAGTATTTTACTATGCAAGTTTATCCGATGGGGAAGATAACCTACGTCAACATGTAAACTTACATAAATTACTATTATTTACCACTGGAAATCATAAGGAATGAACCCTATCAAAAATTTCCAAAAACCCATCAAAATGACTTTGAATGGCCAAAAAAGGGCCTATGTCACATTATTGCGTGTATTGATTAGTGGGTTGTTTCCAATGAACCTACCAAATTTCAAGCCAATTGGAGTTCGTCACAATTTCAAAAACTCCAAAACAGACCAAAATGACAATCATTGACAAGGCTTCTTGCGAGGGTCAGCAGGGCTGCCCGCGCGGGTTGGCCTTACCACTACACTACTTGTTAAGTCACATAAATAACAAAAGTAGTTGGGCATATTCAAAATTCATTACAGATTTTTCGTTAATTTAGAAAATCAATTTAGGCATATATTGACAAAATGGCTTGCGAGGGTGAGACGAACTACCCGAGCAGTTTTGCCTTGACACCAAACTACTCGTTAGAGCATGTGAGTAATGACTATAGTTGGGTATAGTCAAAACTTATCACGGTTTTTCACTTAATTTATAAAAAGAAACATCTTTTACTAAATTTAGAAAAACATGTAAAATTTGTTTTCTGTTTTCTTGATGATTGACTCAGATTCCAGAATTCAATAGCATCATCAACAACATGATTAACAGCCATCAACAACATGATTTATACAGGCAATATCAAAACATGTAAAGCAATCATCTAATTTCTTTTTACATTATCTAGTATATGTAAGAAGACTACTGATACCAATTGTTAGAACATGCACAGCGGAAGCAATTCTCATAGATCAATCTAACTTACATAAAATCTAGATAATATAAACTAAACAAAAATTAGAAATCTACTTACCTGTTGAAGCTTTCACAAAACTCGTTTTCAGCTACAGAATCCAAGTCTGCAGCCTTCTGCTATTTCCTGACTAACTTTCTAATCAAAAACTTGTGTGGACAAGTGACTTATTTTCTAGAAAAAAAGGATGTCTGATTTATGAAATCTATGCCTCTATTTATTCCCAATTTTTTTTTGTTGAAGAAGGGAAGGGAGGAGGCAAAAAAAATGTTTTTACCTTTAAAAGCATCATAATGAGCCAAAAACGTTTTTCAGCCTTAAATTCCCTTTAAGAGAAAAATATTTTTCAGCTCTTTAAACCAATTCTTTTAAAACTATATTTATTAGTTTTAATATCTGACTTTTATTCCTTATAGAAGAATAGTAAATAAAAATAATACTACTTCTTCTAGAAGGTTCCTTTTCTTTTCCAAATTTGATTAGTTAATCAAGTATAGCAGGGACCGCAGATTTATTAATTGAGGCTTCCAATTATGATATTAATTCGCAAATGAATGAATTACCATATCATAATAAATTATAAATTATTCCACTAAAAATTTGTAATTGCACTCCTCGATTTAATTTTAAAATCTACCATTACATCTTATTTAACTCCCCATGTTAGAATTACCGACACCAATCAATGAAATCAAATTTCCTGAAAATTTAATTTATTGACTAACTAAATCCTTTATTATTATGCTCAACTTATTTCACGTGACGGTTATTAAATCCATCTGCAGAGTTTACACGTGAAAACTTATAAGCAAACATAAAGGGGTGTCTTCTATCTCAAGTCCAAGACATGGTTCTATCAACTAATTATTATTTCACTAAGTGATTTGTCATTATCCAATCTATTATATTGACTCATAAAAGAGTCTCACCTTTTAATAGATTAAAATAATAAATCAAATTACATAGATCATAATAATTATATCAAGATTAAGAGTATAAGTACATGTAATGGACCAGATAAGTTGTTTATTGAATATTCAGAACATAAACGAACATCTCTACTTGGTCCGTTCAATACATACGAAATGTACTAGCACAAGAAGTTGGAATATTACCATTCCCATAATTAAGATCAAATTATATTTAATCTTGTGCTACAATCATCAAGATGTTTGTCCTACTTCATCTTTGATTGTGAACATTAATTTATAACTTATGAGAACCGACAATTTTAATCTTCCGTGTATAAGTTAAATAACTCCATACACAAAATTGTCTACTATATAAGTAAAGGACACACATGTTAACACAGTGATCTATTCAAAATAAAGACTTTATTAAATTACATAAATAATATAAATAGTCTTTATATGAGATAAAATATAATACTATAACATAAACCGCATGGTTAATAGTATATTCTATCATGAAGGACTACTTTTTATCTCTAATAAATAATAAAGCCAGTAATAGTCATGAATTTTTCCTAAAATAAGAAAAAGATCTCAAAGATGAGTATATATTCAGGAAGTTTTGAAACAATTGTTTGATTTTTTTCAATTAGAAAACATGAAGATAGTTGCAAAGCATGTGAAAAATTCCAGACATGATGACTGGATATTGTTCTTGCAAGAATCTCATACTTTGTTGGTGGTGTGTGGGGGGAATTATGGTAAAGAATATATATGTGCTAGATTGACTAATCTTTTATGTTGGAACTATTGTTGTCATATGAATTTTAACCTGGGCGTGGAGTCATTTTTGTTAAAAGGTGCTTTATTTTTTTTAATTTGAGATTTTTCGACATAAATTTAAATTTAGTCCTCTTTTTCAATTTATGTGACACACTTTCTTTTTTGGTCAATTCTAAAAAGAATGTCACATTTCCTTATTTGGTAACTATTTTAAAGGCATAATTTCTCTTCTACTCTTATTGGTCCTACTTAATTTTAAATATAATATTTTTTTTAACTTTACTAAAAAAGACAATTTGATAAACTTCACAAAGTCTTTACTTATTTCTCAAATGTTGTGCCTCATCAAAAAGTGATACATAAAATAAAACGGAGGGAGTATGAATTTTGAGGTGTATGTGAAATTTTATATTTAATTTTTCAAGTGCGTGCAAAAGACTTCATTTAATTTTGGTTGATATAAGAGACAGACTTACGTCATGTCAAGTAAATATTCGAATTCACAAGAGCCTATCAAGACTTTGCAATTATCTTATCCATTAAATTTATCAATTCTTTTTTTGGAAAATGATAAAGAGAAGGATACTTCTATTCTCACTCCAAAAATAGTTGAATTTTGTTACATGCATCAAGGACGATAAGAAAAGAGTCAACCTTCACTGCTATCAATAAATTTTACGTACTGTGTCTCTACTCTCTATTATATGTCGAATGAATCATATAGCAAAGAAAAATCATAAATTCGAATAAAAGAGCTTACCCTACTTAGGTGAAGGGCCAAATTAATGATTTGGTAATTCTTTAAGATATTTGAATATTTTTCTATAATTATATTTGGGGTTTTATAGTGATAGAAGAAAAAAGAAAGACAGTAGGAATCATTTGAACTACAAAGTCTAGTCACTGTATGTACAATATTGTAATGGCAAATGCAGAGAACCATGCACATAAAGACGAATTTTATACTCTATGAGAAACAATATTCACTTCTTGTCCTGTTCTTTTTACTGTGTTGAGTTTTTGGTCTTTTGTTTTCCACTTTTTATTTTGTTCTTTTAACTATTGAGTTCCACATTGATAAGCATAAAAAAATTTGATCAATTTATATGGTCTTAGACAATTCTCATACTTTGAACTATTTTTTAAGGTTGAGTACTTGAATTAGGTCATAAGTTCATTTCTTAATCATGGTATCAGAGGCAGACTCAATCCAATTCATTATTTCATATGATATTGAGTCTCTCATATTATATCGTTCACGCTTCAGATACGCTCAATCTTGAGCGTGCAGTGAGCATTGAGTCCCACATCGGTATGCTTAAAAACAATTTAATCTCGTTCTATGATTTTAGACAATCCTCAAGCGTTATGCTTAGAAGATTTAATCTCGTTATATAATTTTAGACAATCTTTATTCTTGAGCTATCTTTTAAGGTTGAACGGGATAAAAAGTTACATTTCTTTATTATAGTGACAAAGAATAACTGAACTTGCCCCAAATATAATACTTCTTACATTTCACATTATTTATCGTAATTTAATTTAATATCAAATTTAATTAAAAAATAAATATTTTGAGATTTGATTTTACATATTCAATAATATTTATGTCGCTAAAATTCTTAAGCTCATATAATTTTAACCACGTCAGACAGAGAGATTCATTTAACCATATGAAGTGGAGCCCACTCCAAGAGATATTGAACCATGGTGGGGTGCCCCAACTCAACGCTATTATGGGACTCACATCTTTTTTTTTAGAGAGGGGAGTGTGGGGTCCATTGAAAAGGAGCATTGCCTTGTCCATTAGATTTATTTGTGTGGTGATGCTCATGGTTAGCGTGGGACATATTAGAATGGATTTCTACAAATTTTAATTTTGGGATTGTGATTTTCTCAAAAATCTAAAAATCTAAAAAAATCAAAAATATCTAAAAATCCAAGAAAAAATCTGAATTTTTTTTTGTTTTGATTTATTATTTTTGACACTAGATCTTGATTTTTCAGTGTCTTGTGAGTCTAAATCTCAAATTTTATTTAATTCAAAGTTGTAAAAGTAAAGTTGTCATTAAAGGATTTTCAAACTTTTGAGTTTTCAAAACTTGAAAAGTGGGTTTGTTGATTGAGGAGAAATTGGGGCTTAAAATTTGTTGGGGTTTGTTCTCTAAGTCGTGGGGAATCTACTCCTAAAATTTGAACCAATTTCGAGTTGATTTGAGGGCGCTAGGGTTTGGTGTGTGTTCTTGGTGTTCTTGAACATTTTTGTTTTGTTTTTGAAGAAGAAGATAGAACAAGTACATTTTGATCCAAAAAATTGAGGTCAAAGTTGGTCAAGTGTTTGTAGGTCCACTTGTGAAAATTTGAAGAAAAAAAATCAATTTTTTTTAAAAAAATAAATTGAATTTTGAAAAAAAATAATCAGAAAATTCCCCGTGGCGCGTGTACAGTAACTTCAGAGAGCTGATTTTTCAGGTTTCAACACTTAGTTTTTTTTTTTGGGTCCTAAAGTTTTTTGAACCTAAATTTTTTCTAGTGCTCAAATTTCGTGATTCTTTTTTTGTTCTCTTTCTCCTTTGATGTCTCAACTATTTAATAAGTAATTAACATATTTAATCACTTGTTAACTAGTTTTAATCATCAAATCAAATCATTTAAAGTGATGACTTCTTTGGGGCTTCAAATTTTTTTTTAAGTGTCCGAATTTCGTGATTCTTTTTTTAAACTTTTCTCCTTCAATTTCTCATCTATTTAACAAGTAATTAACATATTTAATCACTTGTTAACTAGTTTTAAAACATCAAATCATCTCTTCGATTCATCAAATTAAGCAACAACAAGTAATTTTCTTACTTTTGTTACTTGGGTTTTTTTGAGTCCGTTTTCTTTCGTGCTTCTTTTCTTCGACTTTTATCATCTTAATTCATAGATAAAATTCTTGATTCAAGTTCTTTTAGCTTCAATTGAGTCGTCCTTCTTTCAAGAGTCACAAATATCCACTCCTCCACAAGCATAGATAACCTTGAATTGATTGAACAAAGCTAGTTCACAAGCAATCTTGAGAAGAAGCCATAGAGGTGAGTGGAGAGATACATACGAGTGATGTGAGGCTTTTATTACTAACCTTATGTGTTGAGTTTTGTAGGTACAATGTCTAATCACTTTCCTTATAACCATGGAGGAAGGTGCCCGATGAATAACATGGGGACATATAGCAACGTGTCAAGGAGAGTGACCAATGTGAATGAAAGGGTAGTTGAAACAAATGGAAGGTTTGGAGGTATGAAGGAAAGGGTGAAAAGAATGGATAGTATGAGTGAAAGGAGGTTCCCTATGATAAGTCAAAGTAAAGAAACAAGAAGGGCCTCGGGTCAAGAATCCAACCTATACTACCCCCAACCAAATTGGAACCAAACCTACCCTCAAACTACATTCCGAATGAACCCGAGCTGTGTTAGCCAAGCACCTCCACAAAATGTATCACATGCATCCTTGCATGTACCCTATGTTCCAACCCAACAACACTACCCACTAGTACCCTACCAGAATATCTATTTAAAACCCCCTCTTTATGATGAAAAGTGTGAAGAGGTTAACCCAAATGAGTGGTGGAAAGGACCCAAAGACTTTGGTACGAACCAAGGCATGAGATGTCAAGGAAAATGAGATTGTGGAGGTAGGTATAGGGATGAAGGAGGAAGGTATGAAGATCGAAGTGATCTACATGGTGGTCAAGGTGTTCCAAATCAAGAGATGGGGACAACATGGTGATTCTTTCAATGCTCCAAGATGAAAGTCAAGCTATTCAAGCTCGCGACAACACAAAAGGGGAAGATCAAGCCCATGGAGGTAATCATGATATAACTCAATCTTCTTCTCCTTCTATCATTCGATGTTATAAATGTCAAGGCGAAGGATAAATTGCTAGAGAGTGTCCACATCGGAGGTCAAATGTAATCTTGTGTGATGGACCTTGTGCTAAAAATGTGATAGAGTGTGAGGTTGGGAATGATTTTGATGAGCCTAAGGTTAGGCATGATGAAGTAACCTCGAATGTAGATGATAAGAAATTGGAGAAGGGTTTGAACTCTTCTTGTGTTCTAAAGCGAATTATGGGGGATCTTTCTAAAGAGGAACTTGATCAAAGTGAACCTATTTCATGCAAGGTTCAAGATGATGGATCGGGTATTTTCCTTGGTCATTGATGGTAGGAGTAGTACTAATGTGGTGAGTTGTACTATGGTTGATAGAATGAAGCTTCCTACACAAAAACATCCCAAACCATACAAACTTCAATGGCTCATTGAGAATGATGAAGTAGAGGTAACCAAACAAGTGGTCCTGAATTTTAGCATTGGCAAGTATCGAGATGAGGTGTTATGTGATGTTTTGCCCATGCAATCTTGTCATATGTTGTTTGGTAGATCTTGGCTAGCCGATAGGGATGTCCGATATCAAGTAAAGTCCAACAAATACTCTTTTGTATTTGGAGGACGAAAGCACACTCTTGTTCCATTTGCACCCTATCAAGAGAGTGAGTACTACAAGAAAATGAGAGAGATCCGAGAAGAACTTAAGAGAGAAGAAAACTTGAGAATGAGGAGAAAGAATTGGCTCAAGAAGGGGAGTTACCTACCAAGGAACCTCCTACAAAGAAGTGGGTGGACGATCCTTGTGAAACATGTGTACAAGATAAGAAAACAAGCTCCAACCCTTGTTCCCAAGGTATGTACCTACCTCCTCCTATTCCTAGTGATCCTTGGAGGCATGATGATATTTTCCTTATGGTAAGTAGAATCTTGAAAATGAGTGATTCATTACCATACCATGAGAAGATTGAAGTTTCCAAGATTTTTTATGATTTATTTCTTTTGTGCTTAAATTGTGTGAGCTCCATGTTTTGGAAGTCAACTATACTTGTTGTTTGGAAAAGAATCCATGGTGCATTTGTGATGTCCAAATTATGTGTTCTACTCTTTGTCACACTTATGTGGTTAGACATGTTGAGGTGTTAGGTTAGATTCTTAGGAGCATGCTCCTTGTGGGAGTTTGTATGAAGAAGAAAAATAAAGTCTACTTGAAATGCTTAATCTTGTCCTCTTGTGTTTCAAATTGTGAATACCGTTTTGTTAGCACTCTAGCCTTAAAGTGTGTATTTGCAATGAGAACCCTTGAGATAAGTTGAATACCCTTAATTCCTTTCTTTATTACTTGTTTCCACATGATAACCCTTTGCTCAAATGCGGTCTCATACTTGTGAACCCCAAGGCATTGCTTATTTTGAGAGTTTCCTATGTTCTTGCATCGTTGTTTGACACACTTGTGCTTAAGTTGTGTGGACCACAAGTAATGGGTGCTAAGTTGCTTATTTGTTTTTGGAAGAGTCCATGGATATTGAAAGCTCCTTGTCACCTTCATAGGGTTGGACAAGTTGAAGTTTCAAATGAAACTCTTGGAAGCATGCTTGATACTATGATAGGAGGGACCCCAACTCTTTGAGAGTATTATTTGATATGGAGTGATTTGACTCCTCATAGATTCCTCGATCATTCTAGTAGCATGGCTTAGTTGGTGCACTTCTCTTCTTTGGGAAGTTGCTTGATAGAGAGGGTTGTTTTGTGCTTAAAATGTCTCTTCTTATCTACCGGTGTCCTTATCTTTTGACACGCCCTAGATGAGAATAATGAGCTTAACACCTTTCTCTACTACCTCTTTGCTAATGATGATACTCATGATGGTATAGGATTTATTTTGTATGGAGGTAAAGATATGTGGGTCTTTTACTTCTTTGACCCAACTGAATCCTTATGGGTGATTGCACCATTAGGTTTTATTGTGAGGCAATGAAACAATTGTGTCGTATGGCTCCTAAAGTGTATGTGATATCATCAATTTTTGATGCCATTAAGACCTTTGTGGTTTCCTTGTCTCATGATGTTGATTATGACCAATTCCTTTGCACCTTCTATGATGAATGGATCTTATTCAATACAGAGGATAGTTGGTTGTATGTCAAAGGTATGCCTCCTTGGCAAGTTGGTATGATTGATAACCCGTGTGCTAACCCTCATGCTATGAGGATATGTTTGTTGTTTTTCCTTCTCATATTTTTGCAAGGTTCTGATTCGAGGTCGAATCCTTTTGAAGAAGGAGAGGATGATACGAGCATGGTTAGCGTGGGGCACATTAGGATGAGCTTTTACATATGGATGATAGCTTGGAGCTCGAAAGAAGCCATGGAGTAACAAATACACAAGGTCATGGGCAATCAAGATGCCATTTGGGCAATCAAGAAGAGCCCTTGTGGATTATTTTGTAAATAGTCACTTTTGGGCTATTTTTGTAATAGGTTATTTTTTGCAAAGACAATAACTATAAATAGTTGTCTTAGCCATTTTCTTCCTTAGTTTTTTGATGATGAGATTATGAATTGGGAGCTTTAAGCTTGTAGTTTCTTGGTAAAGCCTAGCATTAGTGTAGTCCATAGTTGGTAATTGTAGTTGAGTGATTAGGGTGGATTCTCGATATTGCTCGTGTTAACTTCTTCTAGCTTAATCAATCATCGAGTTTCTCTCTTTGTGGATTCAATTAGGTTTCTCATCTTTGATTGAGTTCGGGTTATTATTCTTTGATTGGATTCAATTGAGAGGTGAAGGTATAATGTCCTTTGTTGCTCATAAATCTGATTAGGTTTTGATAATTCCACATATCCTTTTTTGTATTTCAAATTTCTGCGTTTTGATTCTAGTTTCCGACTAGGATTGTTATCAGTTGGTGAGATAAGATCTGCATATATTCTATCATTTTTAGATTCATTAGTGAGGTTTTACTAGATGTGTTTTTGTTGGTATTGTTAAACTATTTGTTCAATTGAATACGCTCACACAAATTGAGATAGAAGATATACTATTTTAGTTTCAAAATTAACAATATCGAGATAAAATATCAAAATATCACAATTGTCTCCAAAATTCTTCTTTTAATGTTGTTTTGAAAAAGATAAAGTTAAAATTGAAAATGAAAGTTTAATTGGATTTATTCAGTTTAAATCAAACATACTTCCCCTTTTTGGTGTTTGGTTTGACTTGACAAGGAGTTTTAAAAAATAAAGAACACTTTTGAATCTTGTGGTCCTATACAAAAGATTTGTATAATATACCAAAATGTCCTTTAGTTTTGTGGTCTTATATATATCACGTGGAAAGTTAGAATTAAGGAGTTGTTAAAAGAGGAAAGAGATACTAAAAACAGACTTAAAAAAAAAGTATGACAAACAAATTGAAACGGATGGAGTATAAGTATATCGTCATTTTCTGAGTGAAGTATTAAAAACACATCTAAGCTATCCTCTTTTTTTGAGTTTCATACCTAAACTATTGAGGGTGTGAGAAACACACCTAAACTATCACTCACTAGTTTGAGAAACACACCACAAAATGAATAAAAATGAATTAAAAATATTTTTAAAATGAAAAAAATAATGTGTTAGCAAAAAGATTAAAAATATATCACATGGATTGATTTTTAATGGCTAGACACACCTAAAGAGTTTGTAAGCAAATATTTGGTCTAGTCGGCTTTTAGGTATGTTTCTCAAACTAATAAGTGATAGTTTATGTGTGTTTCTCAAACTATAAGTGATAGTTTAGGTGTGTTTCTCAAACTAAAAGTGATAGTTTAAGTGTGTTTCTCGCACTTGCATTAGCTTAAGTAGGCGTTTGGCCATGAAAATTAAATTTTTTGGAGTTGGAGTTATGTTTTGCCATGAAAAAAATTAGAGTTCTTTTTGACTTTTTGTGAGAGAAGTAGGAGTGTTTTCACTTTTCCGGAAAAAAATTTCACTTTAGTGAAATAAATTTTATGGCCAAACACCACAAAATTTCACTTTTTTCACTAAAGTGAAATACATTTCCTGAAAAAAGTGAAAAAAAATTCATGGCCAAACGGGCCCTAAGTGTGAAACTCAAAAAAAGGGGATAATTTAGGTGTGTTTTTAATACTTTACTCTTATTTTTTAGTCCAATGAGCGGAACATCTACTGATAACAATATATTCACTATGTCATTATTTTAATCTCCATATTGTAATCCCATCATTAGTACAATTCGAGATACCTTATTCTCACCCAAACAACCCCTTAGTGTCTAGTTACAACTATAAAATAACTAAAAACCACCCCCATATCACACACACTCTCTCTCTCTCAACTCTTTGTTTTTGGTGCACTACAAGAAGTGATCTTTGCTATTCTTAATCAAGAATCAAAATTGCTCTGAAGTTCCACTCCAATTACTTGAACAAATTTAGGTAAAAAATTGATTCTTTTCTTTGTTCTTCGTAATCGATTTTTGTGAATATTTTTTTTTTTTTGCAGAAAAATTGAACCTCTTTTCATTGATTTTTTTTAATGTTTAGGTAGTTATAACAATGACTAAACAGAATGTGTCCGGTCCTAAATCCGGTGTCAAGTCCACCATGTTTGTTGAAATGAATGGTGGTCCAAGAATTATTAAATCTTGGGTTGATTCAATGAGAGCTTCTTCTCCTACTCATGATCACATGTCCACAGCTCTCTATGAAGACAAGACTTCTTGGATGGTGAGTACAAATTTTTTGGTTAATCATAAGATAGGTTATTAATATACTTCCTCCGAATCGTATTATCTGTAGTGATTTTTAAAAATAGTTGTCCTAAATTATCAGTTGTTTTCGAAGTTCAATACAAAACTAATTGTTACTACTTTTCTCATTTTGCATATAACTCAATTATGAGGTTATGTTATGATTGTTTAAATACCATTGAAGGTTAAAATAGTTAAAGAAATACCCTCATAATTAATGTTTCTTAAAGAACATGTAAAAGAGAAACTCGACAGATAATTTGAGATGGAAGAAATTATATGTTAAAACACATTGATAGCGTAAAAATTAGAGACGAAGCTACAACTTTAGCTTGAGTTTAGTAGAATTATTCATTTATATTCACTGGATATGTATAAATGAATTCAGTAAACTGTCATTTTTAGAATTTAGAGCTTATAAACTCAAAATTTTGAATTTGTTACAAATATTATTTCTCGCATTTAAATCCTAAAACAAAATTATGACTACTACATGTATTTTGGTTATTCTTTCTTTTTTTATTGTAATTAATTCAACATTATGTTGTTTTATTGCCCAATGACGTAATAGATGTCGACATTTTGAGATCATCAGGATTAACAGAAATTAAATTATTGTGTTAATAAATGAAACAGGTGCATCATCCATCAGCAATCAACATGTTTGAGGATATAATAAGTGCTTCTAAAGGGAAGAAAATAGTGATGTTTCTAGACTATGATGGCACCCTTTCTCCCATTGTTGATGATCCTGATCAAGCTTTCATGTCTGATGTTGTAAGTGTTATTAACTTTTTATTAGTAGGTTGTTTATTATTTTTTCGAAAATTGGATCGTCAATATGTTTTCGATGGTCAAAAATTCCTTAATTACGAGTCAATTCCTGATGGAACATCCATCAGAATATTACGCTTTTATAGTAGTGATAATTATCTTTAAACTAACTTGATTATATATATTCTTTTTAATTATTTGTTGAAGTGTATGACGATCTCATCTACATGTTTAAACCGTTAGAGAGAGCCACAATTTTATTTACTTAATAATGTCTGCAACATGACCCCTCACATGCGAGCTTGATTCTATTACGAAATTCTTTTTTTATAATGGATAGCGGCAAGTCTCTGGCACATTACCTTTGTTGTCCTGATACCATATTGAATTGTGTGACTATTTTATTACATTTTTTATTTACTCAATTACATTTTCTAGCATAATGTGCTAACAACTTAATTAAAGTCTTCCTTTTCTTTAAGTACTTCTACTATTTATTCAAACTCCCAATTCATTCTTTATGTGAATCAGATGAGAGGAACAGTGAAAAAGCTTGCTAGATATTTCCCTACTGCTATAGTCAGTGGAAGATGCAGAGACAAGGTATTTTTTTTTTTGGAAGATTTATCAAAATGATTTTTATTTATGCTCTTATATATTTTTGAATTTGCATAATTATAGGTATACAATTTTGTACAATTGGCAGAATTGTACTATGCAGGAAGCCATGGGATGGATATAGAAGGACCTTCAAAAGGTTCTAAATATTATAAGAAAGTGAGTGAATTTAATTAATTGCCTCTATGCAACTGCAGCATCTTCAGTTATTTCATAGGACTCAGAGCGTCGATTCTTAGCACTGTACCTATTTTATTTTTTAGAATAATAAGTTAGGTCTTTGCAATTCTAATGAAATTTTTATACATAAATTTATGTTATCATAAAAAGTATTGGGTTAGATAAACTCGATGTCATAAATCTACATTCACTTCTGTTTAGTGTTTACCATGGTTAAGTCAAACATTACGATTATGATGTGTATAATTATTACAATTTAAAATAAAAGTCTATGTTAATATGCATGCGTCATGTATGATTTTCGTTGGTGTAAATTATGAGTACGGATAAGTTTTTACCGTATTTTAATATTTTCTATCATGTTACATGTTGTATTTAAAGTTATTATAATCCCACTTTTAATGATGATTAACAATATTATTTTCAAGTGATCTAATAATTTATTAACATATTGAATCTAAACTTTTGTTAACATTACCATTTTCATTGCTTGAAATTTTAGGGAGCTCAAACAGTTCTTTTCCAACCAGCAAATGAATTTCTTCCAATGATTGATATGGTCAGTCTCCATCAAAGATTTAATGGACTAATTAATATGAAGTAAATTACTGTTCACTAAGAAGAACTATGTTTATTTACAATGAATTTTTCAGGTTTACAAAGAATTGTTGGACAAAACAAAGTCTACGGAAGGTGTTAGAGTGGAGAATAACAAATTTTGCGTCTCTGTGCATTTTCGTTGCGTCGATGAAAAGGTATAAACAAGTTTCAAGATTATGTTCTGAAAAATTGAATGTTTCATATAACTGATACTAATTGCATGAGTTATTTTTTTGTTTCACAAAACTAGATCTTACACAAAAATTTCCTAGACAAAAAGGTGTCTCACAACACTAGCCTGTGTCAGTTATATGAGATTCATAATAAAAAATTTCCTATGTTCCCATTTAATTGTGACAATATTGAATGTTATGATTAAGGGTTTAAGTTTTCCTATGATTTTATACAATCAGATTACTTTCAAAATAATTACAAGTAAATCCCTTGTTAAATATTAGTAACGGACAATCTAGTAAAAATGATAATTAACTTACCATCATATGTTAGAATTCATCACTACTAGCGTAAAAACAATTGTAAAAATAACCTCACCGACCATTTTTCGATCTTGTCTGTAAGATAGCCACTGTCCTGAAGATGGAACTTCCACAAGTAAAATTTTATGACGACATATATTCTGAAGTTTCACTTGTACAAATTAAAATCTCAAACACAATGTCTAGTTTTCAATTGTATGAGCTAAAAGACTTATTTGTGAATTCTACTCAAAAATATAAATCTTTACATTATTTGTGCATATTAATTATCTTTATACATGGCCTATTTAAAAGTAAAACTAAATAGAAAATTAAGCATCTTTATAGTTTAGACAAAGCATAGATTATATAACGCACAAATAATGTTAAGGTTTTCTTTAAAGACTTGACACTTTAGAGAATCGAAGTTTTAATAAAAAGATCTGATTTGATTTTATGATGAGTTATTTATTTATTTATATAACAGAAATGGGGTGAACTAGCACAACAAGTTAGGTCAGTCTTGAAAGAATATCCAAAGCTTAGATTATCCCAAGGAAGAAAAGTATTAGAGATCCGTCCCATTATTAAATGGGACAAAGGAAAAGCAATTGAATTTTTGCTTCAATCACTTGGTAAGCATATTCGAGTTTCTGAATAATAATTAATTTTATTGCTTATTATATCACTAAAATAAAATATTAAAAGAAATTAACTACAATTATTTAATTTAACTTTGACAATTATTTAATTCAACAGGATATGCCAAATGTAATGATGTCTTTCCTATTTATATTGGTGATGATCGAACAGATGAAGATGCGTTCAAGGTTTTATATGTTCTTCTTTACCCTTTTTTTATTATAAAATTTAGTACTAGTATTTTTAGTTTGCCATAAAAGGTTATCTGCCTTAATATTTTAAGTTACAAGGATGATTAGTTTTAAGAATTTAAGTTATACACACCAACAGTGTAATAATTTACTTATATTATCAATATATTTTAATTTCTTATAGCAGGTTCATTTACCATTTTTATCAGATTTTAAAAATTAGTGTTTATCAATACATTTATTTGTAATAACTTGAAAAATAACTTGATTGTATAAAATATCTGTTTCACCATTAGTGCATATAACTTAAAATTCTATTTATAATATTGTTTTTAGATAGATTTGATAATATACAAAATTGTTTTATGCTATCAGAAGTTAAACTATATATTTCTTAATTATTAATCCAATTATATGTTGTAATAGGTACTTAGCAAAAGAGGGCAAGGCTTTGGCATTCTTGTCTCTAAAACTCCAAAAGACACACATGCATCTTATTCTTTACAAGAACCATCTGAGGTAAGAATCTTTACCATAAAAGTTTATTTTGGAAAAATCAATTAAAGTACATTAAATCTTGTACTAATAGAGGGGGCTTATATACTCATATTTGCTTTGATAAGAGGTCACCATTTTCTCAACTATTAGATGGATAAAATGAATATTAATAATATTGCTCAACTCTTAAGCAACTAATTTTGATACCTAAAATATTGCCTAAACTTCTTGCATATAATTTCCCAATTAAATTTGATAAGTTCTGGGTGTTGTTTTTTATTGAAGTGTGTGTTATCATCTCATTTTACAGTTTAAGCTATTAGAAGAGAATACTTTTTTTTTTTTTCTTAATTATGTTTTTAATATGACTCCTCACATGTGTGACTGATTATTTTTCATGGAACAACCATGTAGAAGGTTTTTTTTTTTTAATAATGGAAGTTGCTCCATTTGGCATTGAGACTCGAACCAAAGACTTTTTTGGCTACTCTAACACCGTGTTAAAATGTGTGATCATTTCATCAGAAAGTTAAATTGTAAGAAAAAAACATACTTTTTTTCTTAATTATGTCTTCTAACACTTCCTCATAGAAACAAAAGAAATTAAGAAGAAAACCATTCCCAACATGTGTAAGGAAAAGAGAAAAAAAAAACTTAATTGTTCTCTCACTTATTTCCATTTGTTATGTTTATATTGTAAAACTTTAATGACCTTTTTTATATAATATAATTGCTTTGGCAGGTTATGAAATTTCTACAACACCTAGTAGAGTGGAAAAGGTTGTCTTTAAGGAGACACTCTAATATCCAAAAACAACTTGAGGAGATCAAGGCATCTCTAAAGTACTAAGGATTCTCCACTAGTGCATATGTAAATACCCTTCTTGTTTATAAATAACTAAGAGGGTTAGAGAAGGACAAGGAAGGCCTGCTCAAGTGGTCGAGCACTCTCCGTCATCACCTGGCAAATCGAGGTTTTAAGTCACGTTAAAGAAAAAGTGGAAACATTATTGATCCTCTTGATGAGTTGAGATAGAAAAAAAAGTTTTGAGAAAAACATAGATGGAATCGAAAAGAAGTTTGTCTTTTAATTTCTCATTGGCTTTATGGCCTTGTACATGTATTGGAAGTTCTCCATTAACTCTTGATCATATCTATAGACTCTCAGAATGAAAGAATGGAATCTTTAACATTTTTATTAGTTAGTCGGATAAAAAAGATTTCACTCGCTTGATTATAATAATTTATAATCGTTGATAATGTATATATATATCTTGGTATAATATGTGTATAACAAGTATATAATGTGTTTATTATATAAACATTGTTTTTATATATATATATATATATATATATATATATATATATATGATAAGGGAGAGAGTATTTCTTCTTCTTCTTCTTTTTTTTTTGGTTAGGTTAGTGAAAGGGAAACCCACCACAAGAATGTATAGAATCTATGCTTTACATGAGGAGTTGGAATCCACTTAAAAGGGATAGTGTAGTTTGATTTTTTATGTGAAGAAAACATATGGATTCTCAAGGGGGGGACACTAACATGCTTCCAAAATTTTTGAGAACCTAAGGTTGTTCTTTTGGACAATGGGAAAAAGGAGTCCACTTGATACATTACTTCAGTATATATTCCCATCATGTTTACCCTACCACCCACAATTGTTGTCTTAGTGAAATAGACTGAAATCTTTTAAGCTTCAATTATTGGTGGAATATGTTTCTAGGAGAAGGGATCCCACTTTTTCAACTTATCTTATGTTTTTCATAGTGATAGTAAAAAGAATTTTTATATTATCAGTATAATATGATCAATTATAGCATATTATTATCTTATAGTCTGTTTGGCTATACTTTTGAGAAGTTAAAAGCACTCATATTTTTTTATAAAATTTATTTCTTTAGAGAGTTGAGGTATTTGATCAAGTTTTTAGGAAAAATAATTGTTCTTTATTAGTAGCAAAAGTGATTTTTCAAAAACTAAAATAATACTAGTTTTTTCTAGGCGCACTTTTGAAATCTTGGTCAAGCATAAATTGTTGATCTACTTATATTGTCAAAAGTACATTTCAAATTGATTAGCCAAACATAAACGGTTGATATGTAAAAGTACATTTTGAAAAGCACAGCCGATAAAAAAACACTTGTCAAAATAAACTAAGTTTAAAAGTTTGACCAAATAGATTACTAATCTTTCAGACTATTACATAACGTGCGAAAAGTTAGCTATTGTTATGCGCCAACTAAACTTGATAATGTAACAAATTCATAATTCAAACTTTTTTAAAAAAAGTAAAAAAGATGCCATTTTAAGCTCCCAAATTTTAGTCAAAAGTGTGAACTTACCATGTCCATCAATATAATGTGCACCCTACCACATAATCTTTGAGTCAATTCTATCTTGGACTAAATCTAATAATCTCCAACCATTCCTTTATTAAGGCAAACATCTTCTCAGAGATACATGTGTTATTGTTATGTTCCCATACTCTTGGGAAAGAATTTTCTTTTAGTTCAAGTCTTTTTTTTTTAATTCGACAAATTCACTATACAAATCCATAGATATCAAAGAAAAATACATCTCTTTGGTAATCAAACTATAATAGATCGATAGGCGATTGAAAATATTCCATTATAGAAGAAAGACGAGTATCAATGGTACAGTTTGGACAATTATTTTATAAAATTCATACCATATCAATTTTTTGATTATTTAAATTTATTTGACGGAAGTTAGACTTTTCGAAATCGTCCCATCATCTCGATTTCATTTTGATATCGATATGATTCATTAATTTTTTATATTCTTTTAAAAAACGTCATGTAAGATTCACAAATAGAAGTTAGAAAAAGATTTCATGCATATATCTGTATGGCTTTGGCAAAAGTAGTCTAGACATTTTTATCGCTTAATGGTGATGAAACAAGGGAACATGAAAACGACGAGAATAAAGGTCTGTCCTATTTTACCACAGTGTAAAACCAAGCTAAGCAAAGACAAAATATCTAAATCACATGAGTAAAAAGAAATTATCTAGAAGAGATTCAAGAAGTGAGTCCACTAAAGGATTTAAGAAGTGAGTCTACTAAGATTAAGTATTCAATAAGAGAAATTTAAATCATACGAGAGAAAAGATATTAAATATCTTATTGTAGCTTGCTACTAAAGAATGTTGGAATACCTTATAGCTAATTATTCAAGATATTGGAATGTAACGATCCTTTTCGTCGTTACGGGTGAGTCAATCGTGTAAAATTTTGGGTTAAGATTTCCCCCAAAATAAAAGTTAAAAATTTCAGACTAGGCTAGTTTCGAACGAAATTAGAGCGAGGTATGATTTAGGGCAATCCGGAAATGGATTGGGTAAATATAATAAAGTTTAGCTTAATTTTATGTTAACTAACTCGTTAAGAAATCCGTAGGACTTTTCAAAAGTGGATTCGGGTGAGTAGAACTCCCGATATCTAACTTGACGCAAGGGGTTAGTCCAGAATGTCATGGTTTGAGGGTGTGTTACGAAAAAGGTAAAACTGGAAGGATTTCCAAATTTCTGCCTCGCCACTCCCACTATAGCGGAACTCAATGCCGGTCAATCCCGCCATAGCGGGTTGTTGCGCCCCATTTTTCTCGCGAAAAACGGGATTCGACATGACAACTCTATTTAGGATTAATTAGAGTGAAGAGTCGCCACCTAACGAATTAAGGTGCGTTAGAACACCATTCTAGACTAATTACAAACTTATTTTAGTTTATTAGTCTACATCAACCAGAAATTCGGGTAAAGATTCAAATTACCTCGAAAGGAAGGTGTTAGGAACCTTTCGAGGTCCACAAATGTGGGTTCCGGCCGAACTCATATATTATGTGGGGGATTCTATGTGATAAGCCAAAGTCAATTACTAATTAACTTAATATTAGCTAAATGTTTAAAATAGGAAAAACAATAAATAAACTAAACATGTGATTCAGTTATTATCTAATTAATAATTATCTAAGTGATAAAGTAATAAGATGCATAAATAAGTAAAAACAACGAATCAGATAAGCGAGCAGATAGAAGGGACACAATTTATATAACCGAAAGATTCATTTAAATGATAAGTCTAAACTACCCCAAATAATTAAAACACTCAAAATAAAGAAAGGCAATGCCAATTTAGAAAACTCGGACAGGGAGTTAATTTTATACTATTCGGATCAACGTCCGGCTTATTAACGGATGACAATGTCGCATCGCATTGTCGTATTCTGCTCGGGTCAACTTTCATCATTTCCGTCTATCTACCCACCCCACCTAATTGATTATTAAGCCTAAAGGCGTTTTATAGAAAACGACAAAAACTAACGTTTCTTAAAATGCTTACCCGCCCCAACTTAACGTCCAAGAGGCATTGGACTTTTATTTTTTGGATTTGGGTCTAGACAAAAGAACGCTTAGGTTGCCTAATTAGACTCGGGCTTCGCGTCACACAAAACACACAGAACTTACAAGTAGCACATAATGGTTTCATAGAAGCCTCTTGATTAATTAAAGTAATTAAGCGATTAACATACTTAAAAAAATAGTATTCGTTTTTATGTAATTAAGATCTATAGGCATGATTTCTAGGCGAGACGTATTAATCAATGTGTCGGGAATCAAATTAAAGTGCTAGATATTAAGTTAAAAATGCTGAAAATTAATTTAAATATGCAAAAAAAACTTATTTAAATATGCAGAAAATTAATTTAAATGTGCAGAAAGTTGATTTAAATATGCTGGAAATTAATTTAAATATGCAGAAAATTGATTTAAATATGCTGGAAATTAATTTAATTATGCAGAAAATTGATTTAAATATGCTGAAAATTGATTTAAACATGCAGAAAATTAATTTAGCATGCAGGAAATTAATTTAAATGCGCAGAAAGTTGATTTAAATATGCAGGAGGTTAATTAAAGTGTGCAGGAAAATTATTTCTAAATTTACAAAAATGAATTATAAGTGTGCAAAAAATCAATTATAAGTATGGGAAATTAATTAAGGTGCAGGAAATTATTTTAAA
Organism: Capsicum rhomboideum; assembly: GCA_031232105.1. Lineage (NCBI taxonomy): Eukaryota > Viridiplantae > Streptophyta > Magnoliopsida > Solanales > Solanaceae > Capsicum > Capsicum rhomboideum. Next base: position 161,168,208 of record CP124714.1, read on the forward strand.
TATGCAGCAAACTAATTAAAGTGCAGGAAGTTAATTATAAGGGTGCTGGAAATTAATTTAAATTGCTAAAAATTAAATTTTAATATGCTGAAAATTAATAAAACATGCTAAAAATAAATGAAATGCTGAAAATTAGTCATAATATACCTGAAATTAATTAAACACACGAAAAATTAATTAAACATGTTTTAGGTTAAAAAGTTATGCCGGAAATTAATTAATGATCCTAAAATATGATTTCTAGGTGATAAAATAATTAGTTAACATATCAAAAATTAATTAGCAATCCTAAAATATATTGTCTAAGTGATAAGAATCCCCGCCCTCATAAGCATCCCCATAATTCTCATTATACAAAGACTTTATACAAATTATTACAAACCCATAATGAATAAAAATAATCAAACGAGGGCTGTTTGGATAGCCTCTGAATCATCCCCAATCCCAGGCAACTCTTCAAAAATCTCCCCATCAAGTTATGGGTTCCCTGCTAGACACGAAATCACATGCGAACAACCATGGAGGTCGAATTTTGTAGTCCTGATATCTATCTGAAACAGAGCTAGTAATAACTAAAAGAATCACATCGAGTCAAGCATATAGGATAAATATTAATTCATAAATTGGTATGCATGCTAGAATTCACATAAATTCCAGGCAGGGCACATAAACACGAAAGAAGGAGATGTTAGGAGAGTAACCAGTTATGCAGCAAAAATGGGTAATAATAGGACTTTAAGCAGCACACAACAGATTATCAAAATAGCAAGAGAAATTCCAACACCAATCCTTTTAGTGCAAGAGCAAACAAAACCTCAAACAGTATTTTTCGTGAATAGGAAGTAGATGCTTAAAGCATTGAGGAGAGTAGATGCTTCAAAAAACTTGTCCAATGGACTAATACTATTATATAATAAATATAAGGTATATCAGTAAAGAGAAGAAAATAAATCAAGGGAATTCTTTTCCTTAATCATAATCAAATCAAAATTAAATAAACAGGTCACAATTGACATAAATAACCAAGTAAATATTGGACAGATGGCTTTGAGGCTTTATTTCAAACAGACATGTTATCAAAAAGGCAACGATATCAATCTGAGTACCAATCCGTTTTAAAAATATGTATCAGAAAAGTGATCAAATTAAGCCTAAAATCAGTCCAAGATTACCAAATAAATCAAATTCAAAGATTGTCATAATTCGAATTCAAAAGAAAGAAAACGACAGGATCAGAATCACTAAAATTCTAACTCAATTTACAGAAAATTGTCATCACAATACCCAAAATTATCATGAAAAATAACAAGAATATACGACTTAATCAACATACGAGTCAAACAGAGGAACACGATTCAAGACAATTCACATAAGTATACAAAGCATAAAGTAGCATGAATAGGTGAATACTAATCAAACCCAATATAGAATTTACGCCAATATCAAATCACAGCGAAATCAATCACGCATCGAGATAGAGAGACAACTAATTGAGCATAAAAATGAATACTAAAAGGGATCAAACAAGAGATGGGTTTATAACTAGACAAAAGTGATGACTCTAAAACATCTCGACACACCATAGTAGTATAGAATTTGAAAACATTGATGTCTTATGAACTTCTTTCGATCAAAATCTCTCTTGAATTTCACTAAGTTAGACATGAAATTGGGGCTTTTGGTATTCGATTAGAGAAGCAGAGAAAAGAGATCACTGATGGCTGGCTAAGACTGGCTGAAACTCATGGTGGTGGTCGGAGCTCGGGGTGGACGGCGTTGGTCGGACCAGTGGAGAGAGAGGAGATAAGAGGTTGGGGAAAACGATTGATTCATGGAAAAATAGAGGAGAAAGATGTCGGGGAGAGAGAAAGGAACGGAGAAGTGGCAGCTGGTTTTCGCCATGGGAAGGTGGCGGCGGTATGCCGGAGTAGAGAGAGATAGGCGGTGGCTTGCTGGAGGTGGTGCAGCGTGGAGGAGAATATTGAATCGAAGGCGGTGGCCATAGGGTTTCTGTCTGGTGGCGGTGTGGTGACTGGTTATTGTCACATCGACGGCGCGGAGGTGTTGACCGATGAAGATGGAGACAGGTGGGAGGCGGCGATGGAGATATGATTTGCCGTGCTCCGCCGATCGGGGGTGATCGACAGTGGCGTGGACAGTGAAGTGGTGAGGGGAGATGTGGTTCACCGGCGTAGGCTTGCCGACGGTGTTGTGGTGGAGTGTGGAGGAGAGATCGAGAGAGAGGAGATAGAGGGGTGGCTAGGTTGTAGGAGAAAAAATGAAAAATTAGGGATTTGGGCTTTGGGCTTTGGTTTTGATTAAAAAGGAAAAAATTGGGATCGTTAGATTAAAATGATGGACATATGTGATTAAAAATTGGAAACGGATCGAGTTATGGATCAATTGAATTGGGTTAAATTTGGATCAATTGAGATTGAAATTGGGTCAATGGAATCAATTTAGGCTAAAATTGATATCAACCGGATATAAAATGGCTAGAAATTAAATGAATTGGTAGAAATTGAAAAGAATTAGGGTGTTATTTAATAAATATAATTCAACAAATAAATAATAGTGAAAATATAATATCATAATTAAATAAAAAATGTTATTTTAGAATTAATCATAAAATAAACTACAAACAATTGTGAAAAGTTACATTTAAAATGAGACGTTATATATGAATTATGTACGAAATTAATGACGATAATAAATAATACACTTGTAAATTTTGAAATTAAGATATGTCAAAAATAATAAAATGTATGACTAGTCGTTCAAATATATAAATAATTATATAAATGAATTTAATATTTGAAAAAGATCTAAAAGACGTTAATTAGTCAAATAGCAGGCCGAATTGGGTATAGGGAGGTCAAAATTGGGTGACAACAGCTGCCCCTTCATTGCTTGGGAAGGATGGAAGAATTGTCAAGCAATGAACGTTGACATAGTAGCCAATTTTGTCTGACCGATAGGATGGTTCACTGGAATTGAAAAGAAAGAGAGGTTTATTAAAATGGTGCGGCCAAGACTTTGGTTTTAAGTCGCCTACATATCTCGAGTTTACGAGAATCAGGCCATGTGTAGTTCTAGATTTAGGAATGCATGAGGTTTCTAACGAGATTGATGAATTTGAGTGAGGATAACACGAGTCGAGTATGAGTAATGTAAAAGATGAAGCACGAATATGATTTAGGTCATGTTGCGAGATATAGGGATAAAGAATTATGTTTCAAAAGTGGATAGAGAGAGAATTGTTTAATCATCTCTTGTTTGTCAAGAAACTCAATAGTAGCTTGTTTTAAAGTCCAACAGGGAACCCAATAGAGCTTATTTTTCAGGTCTGGCAAGGAGCCTAATTTCATTTTAAGGTCTGTTTGAGGAACCCAATGCCATTTTAAGGTCCGTTTGAGGAACCCAATGTCATTTTAAGGTCCGTTTGAGGAACCCAATGCTGTTTTAAGGTCCATTTGAGGAACCCAATGCCGTTTTAAGGTTCGTTTGAGGGACCCAATGTCGTTTTAAGGTTCGTTTGAGGGACCCAATGTCTTTTTAAGGTCTGTTTAAGGAACCCAATGTTGTTTTAAGGTCCGTTTGAGGAACTCAATGTCGTTCTAAGGTCCGTTTGAGAAATCCAATGCTAAGTTGATGCCAAATTATTAATGCAATGTATTGGCGATTTTAATGTCGTCAAGGTTTAGGAGATAGAGTGGCTTAGCTTATTTTCTAGATTGAGGATGTAGTTTGGGTTTCCATTGATGATGTTGCAAGACAGTGGCTGCATTTGTACCTGTTGCCTACACTCAAAGAAAAATTGTAAGTCGAAAAGTAAGGTTGACCTATACCTTTGCTTTGCTTGGCTCTTCTTCATTATTTTGATCTCAAATATTGAGGCTTGTATTCTTTATGGTGAAATTTTTGAGAAATTCTCAAAGATTTCTGCCCCAGTTTAGAATAAAAGATGCATTCTGTACGTCCTTGTGAATTGACATACTGCTTCCTTGTGGAATTTTTGAGGTTTTCTCAAAAATTCTGCCCCAGTTTTCACTTTTGGGGTCTTATATTCCTGCTTCACTCAAAGAAAGATATTAGTTCAAAAGAAATGGTTGTCTTACATTTGAACATCATGATCTCAATTCGAATCTGTCTATATATGCTCAAGAGTCGGGCCTATTAGCCTGATATTTCGAATTTGAATTTGAGTGAAGTGTTTGAATTGGGTATGAAGGGAAAAGAATTTTTTTTTATTAAATTGAGATCGGGCCCAATAATAGGCTGTCTACGTATCCAAATGGAAATTAGGTCAAACGTAGTTCATGAGTAAAAAGAAAGATGGGTAAAATAGGAAAATTTCACTAGCCATAAGGCGGACAAGTGGAGAATGATGGCATTTTTCTTGTGACAATGGTATGTCCTTATCAGTTCATGTGACGTACTTTGCACTTCCTTTGCGAACCTCTTGGAAATATTTTTGTTGGATCACCTTGAACAAAGATTTCGCCTATAGTGATGGGGTCGTAGATGTTGCTTATTGGGCTTCGCTACACTTTTATCTCCCCCTTTTTAATCAAATTCTAAATTTTGTACCTTAGTGTTGAGCATTCTTCAATATCATGGCCTTGGATATTTGAGTGATAAGCACAATTTTTGGATGGGTCAAAGTTAGAAGATGGATACTTAGGAATCCATCCCCTTCTTGTTTGCATAATACCTTGGAACCTCAATCTAATCTTTCAAATATGCTTGCCAATGGCTCGGTCAAAGGAGTAAAAGTATGAGGCCTCATTCTCTTTGGTTGATGAAAATCACCTTGTACCGGGTAAGACCGATGTTGAAAGTTGAATTGTGTATGATAAACCTTATTTTGAGAACCTTGCTGGAAAGAGTAGGGTTGGATCTAATAAGCCTCATATTGAGTATTTTGCTGGAAAGAGTAGGGTTGAATCTGATAAACCCTACTTTGAGAATCTTATGACTAATCTGATAAACCCTACTTTTAGAATCTTATGAGTCATAAGGTTCGAGTTGTTTATTAAGGGAATCAGAAACAACATGGACTTCTTCATTACTCTGATAGCATGGTGTCTGAGGTGATAAATCATATTCCCCTTCTTCGGATGGACTCTTTGGTGCTTGGAAAGTGGTTGGCATTGCAGATACATCAATAGTTCTCCCTGTTCGGATACCATATTCTAACTTTTTTCCGATTGAAATCAAACTCTCAAAATTATGACTGCTCAAGAAGCATAATTTTTGGTAGTATATTCCATTTAGCGACCTGATGAAAGTTTGGACCAACTCTTCTTCAGGCACAGAAGGACGTATCTTAGAAGCTTCCAGTCTCCATCGAATTTCATATTCCTCAAAAGATTTGTGAGTCATTCTCTTTACTTCGAGCAAATCCCACATTGTCTGATCAATCTTGATGTCAAAGTCTTGTTTAGCGAATCAGGTGAGTGTTATCCCTGATAAACTTTGAATAAATAATCTCATCAAGAGAGCCTCATTATGCCCTATGCCAACTAATCTGCCGCAATAGTCCTTTAGATGTATGATTGGATCTCCATGCCCATCAAACATATTGAACTTTGGGACTTTGTATACTTGAGGCAACTCAACACTTGGATGTAGACACAGTTTCTCATACCTCAAGTCATGAATACCTTTGGAGTGAGATTCTCATCCAACCTCTTTTCTAAGTGACGAAGCCTTTGCTGCCATGCATCTAAATCAACTCTCTCGCTTTCAAGAATGGTGCATGCAGAAGGCAACTATTGAGAGGATGCGTGAGTAAGGCGAGAATAAGGAGATACAGACCAAACAATGGTCTGCATTAGGCGAGAAGGAAGAAGGATGAAATTTTTGTGGATATTGAGCATATTTGTTGTATTGTAGATTTTCAATCGAGTCGACGTTCAAATGCTAGACAACCTTAAATCAAAAATAATGAATCGAACAAAAATAAGAGTCAGTGTACCCAAATAAAAAAGATAGTATAAAAATACGAGTTATCTTGTCAAAGAGGACTTTAGGACAAATGGATGGGCTAGAATTTAAGCTTGAGAAGTGAATTGATGTCAAAAGGTAGAAGGCTCTAAGTAAGACCTAAATACTATGTTGATTAGGTGAACAAGTAACTAGTGATAAGATATTTAAAATATAGGCATAGAATATTTAAAGGCATTTTATTTTGAACAAGTAGGAGGGTGAAATTTTTTAAAAGTTTTTAAAGAGTTAACTTTACCGAGACATTTAGTTTAAAACATTTGAGAATTTAAAAGATCATGAAAATCATTTGAATAACCTCAAAAATATTCTAGTTTTCACACTTATGACATTATAGAAAGGTGAAAGAAAGGGAGAATATAAGATTTGATAGAAAAATTATTTGAATGATAAAGATTATTTTACATTTTAAAACATGAGGATATTTTATAAAAGAATGGAAAAAGGAGGACCGCATCCTTATAAAGGATTGCCTGCGTATCTTGTTGGACAAGAATCAGGTCAGACGTAGTTCGAAATATGAGATTTATAGAACTTTGAATAATGTATGAAATGTATGATGGATTAAATACTTAAGGAGAGCAGTCAAGTACAAATATAAGAAAATTTTTTAAAAAATAACAAATTAGGCATATGCACACAAATTATGAAAGCATTCTTTTCGAGATTATGAAATCTCTTAGAACTTAGGCAAGGTTTTCTTAACAAGGTATCCTAGGCTTTGTGATGCATATTCCTTAGTAAAGGAATAGACGGTTAGGATCTAGAAATAAGAGTGGCTTTTTGACATGAATCCCTCAAGCGGACAACTTGAGAGTGGGAAAGCACATGACTGTCGACGCACCGCTGATCGACTGATTCATGAAACATTTCCTATAAAATGTTTTAGAATATGAACGTCCGTGCAACCACTCAATCGTTCTTAAAAAAAGAGTAAAAGAAGTTCCAAGTGGAGGAAGATATGAGCGGAATGGCTGTTATACATAAAGCAGTAACATATAGCATATAATGAAAAGCAATAACATATTGAACAATACAAGAAAATAATAAAAGCAAATAAAAATTAACATAATTAAAGGGGACTAAGGAAAATAGGAGATAACATGTAAGCAACTAAAAGGGAAAAGGAAAAGTGGAGGGACATGAAAAGACAAACAAGGTAAGGAAAAGGGAAGAGAATTAACATGCATAAAATAAAATTTTAAAAAAAACAACTTAAGAAAATCAATTTAAAACGTAAAATTCCACATAACACATAAATTCGTAATGGTTAGAACCTAAGTATCCCAAGCAGAGTCTCCATGCTGTCGCGCCCCATTTGTCTCGCGAAAAGCAAAATTCGACGTGACAACTCTATTTAGGATTAATTGGAGTGAAGAGACGCCACCTAAAGAATTAAGGTGCGTTAGAGCACCATTCTACACTAATTATGAACTTATTTTAATTTATTAGTCTACGTCAACCAGAAATTCAGGTAAGGGTTTAAATTACCTCGAAAGGAAGGTGTTAGGTACCTTTCGAGGTCCACAAATATGGGTCCCAGCCGAACTCATATATTATGTGGGGGATTCTATGTGATAAGCCAAAGTCAATTACTAATTAACTCAATATTAGCTAAATATTTAAAACAGGAAAAACAATAAATAAACCAAACAGGCGATTCAGTTATTATCTAAGTGATAAAGTAATAAGATGCATAAATAAGTAAAAACAACAAATCAGATAAGCAAGAAGATAGAAGGGACACAATTTATATAGCCGAAAGATTCATTTAAATGATAAGCCTAAACTACTCCAAATAATTAAAACACTCAAAATAAAGAAAGGCAAAGCCAATTTAGAAGACTCGGACAAGGAGCTAATTTTATACTATTTGAATCAGCGCCAGGCTTATTAACGGATGACAATGTCCCATATCGCATTGTCGTATTCTGCTCGGGTCAACTTCCATCATTTTTGTCTATCTACCCACCCCACCTAATTGATTATTAAGCCTAAAGGCGTTCTATAGAAAATGACAAAAACTAACGTTTCCTAAAATGCCTACCCGTCCCAACTTAACGTCCAAGAGGCATTGGATTTTTATTTTTTGGATTTGGGTCTAGACAAAAGAACGCTTAGGTTTCCTAATTAGACTCTGGCATCGCGTCACACAAAACACATAGAACTTACAAGTAGCACATAATGGTTTCATAGAAGCCTCTTGATTAATTAAAGTAATTAGACGATTAACATGCTTAAAAAAGAATTATTCATTTTTATGTGATTAAGACCTATAGGCATGATTTCTAGGCGAGACGTATTAATCAATGTGCCGGGAATCAAATTAAAGTGCTAGATATTAAGTTAAAAATGCTGAAAATTAATTTACATATGCAAACAAAAATTATTTAAATATGCAGAAAATTAATTTAAATGTGCAAAAAGTTGATTTAAATATGCTGGAAATTAATTTAAATATTCAGAAAATTGATTTAAATATGCTGGAAATTGATTTAAACATGCAGAAAATTAATTTAGCATACAGGAAATTAATTTAATTGTGCAGGAAGTTAATTATGTGCAGGAAAATTATTTCTAAATATACAGAAATGAATTATAAGTGTGCAAAAAATCAATTATAAGTCTGGGAAATTAATTAAGGTGCAGGAAATTATTTTAAATATGCAGCAAACTAATTAAAGTGCAGGAAGTTAATTATAAGTGCGCTGAAAATTAATTTAAAGTGCTAAAAATTAAATTTTAATATGCTGAAAATTAATAAAACAAGCTAAAAATAAATGAAATGCTGAAAATTAGTCAGAACACGCCTGAAATTAATTAAACAAGCGAAAAATTAATTAAACATGTTTTAGGTTAAAAAGTTATGCCGGAAATTAATTTAAAAAGCATTGAAAGTTAATTAATGATCCTAAAATATGATTTCTAGGTGATAGAATAATTAATTAACATATCAAAAATTAATTAGCAATCCTAAAACATATTGTCTAAGTGATAAGAATCCCCGCCCCCATAATTCTCAATATACAAAGTGTTTATACAAATTATTACAAACCCATAATGAAAAGAAAAAAAAAGAGTCAAACGAGGGTTGTTTGGATAGCCTCTGAATCATCCCCAATCCCAAGCAACTCTTCAAAAATCTCCCCATCAAGTTATGGGTTCCCTGCTAGACACGAAATCACATGCGAACAACCATAGAGGTCGAATTTTTTAGCCCTGATATCTCTCTGAAACAGAGCTAGTAATAACTAAATGAATCACATCGAGTCAAGCATATACGATAAATATTAATTCATAAATTGGTATGCATGCTAGAATTCACATAAATTCCAGGCAGGGCACATAAACACGAAAAAAGGAGATGTTAGGAGAGTAACCAGTTATGCAGCAAAAATGGGTTATATTAGGACTTTAAGCAACACACAACAGATTAGCAAAATAGCAAGAGGAATTCCAAAACGAATCCTTTTAATGCAAGAGCAAATAAAACCTCAAATAATATTTTTCGAGTATAGAAAGTAGATGCGTAAAGCATTGAGGAGAGTAGATGCTTCAAAAAACTTGTCCATAATAATGGACTAATACTATTACATAATGAATATAAGGTATATCAGTAAAGAGAAGAAAATAAATCAAGGGAATTCTTTTCCTTAATCATAATCAAATCAAAATTAAATAAAAAGGTCACAATAGACATAAATAACTAAGTAAGAAAATTGTCCGAAATAATTAAGGAAAGAAAATATTGGACAGATGGTTTTGTGGCTTGATTTTAAACAGGCATATTATCAAAAAGGCAACGATATCAATCTGAATACTAATCCGTTTTAAAAATATGTATCAGAAAAGTGATCAAATTAAGCCTAAAATCAGTCCAAGATTACCAAAATAAATCAAATTCAAAGATTGTCATAATTCGAATTCAAAAGAAAAAAAACGACAAGATCAGAATCACTAAAATTCTAACTCAATTTACAGAAAATTGTCATCACAATACCCCAAATTATCATGAAAATTAATAAGAACATACGACTTATTCAACATACGAGTCAAACAGAGGAACACGATTCAAGACGATTCACATAAGCATACAAAGCATAGAGTAGCATGAATAGGTGAATACTAATCAAACTCAATACATAATTTACGCCAATATCAAATCACAGCGAAATCAATCACGCATCGAGATAGAGAGGCAACTAATTGAGCATAAAAATGAATACTAAAAGGGATCAAACATGAGATGGATTTATAACTAGACAAAAGTGATGACTCTAAAACATCTCGACACACCATAGTAGTATAGAATTTGAAAATATTGATGTCTTATGGACTTCTTTCAATGGGAATCTCTCTTGAATTTCACTAGGTTAGACATGAAATTGAGGCTTTTGGTATTCGATTTGAGAAGCAGAGAAAAGAGATCACTGATGGCCGGCCAAGAATGGCCGAAACTCATGGTGGTGGTCGGAGCTCGGGTGGACGACATTGGTCAGACCAGTGGAGAGAGAGGAGATCGAAGGTTAGGGGAAGCTGTTGATTCGTGGGAGGATAGAAGAGAGATATGTCGGGGAGAGAGAAGGGAATGGAGAAGAGACGAATGGTTTTCGCCATGGGAAGGTGGCGGCGGCATGACCGAGTAGAGAGAGATAGGCGGCAGCTTGCCGGAGGTGGTGTGGCGTGGAGGAGAATATTGAATCAAAGTCGGTGGCCATGGGGCTTCTGTCTGGTGGTGGTGTGGTGATTGGTTGCTATCACATCGACGGCGTGGAGGAGTTGACCGGTGAAGATGAAGGCAGGTGGGAGGCGACAAAGGAGATGTGGTTCGCCGTGCTCCGCCGATCAGTGGTGACCGACAGTGGCGTGGACAGTGAAGGGGTGAGGGGAGATGTTGTTCACCGGCGTAGGCTTGCCGACGGTGTTGTGGTGGAGCGTGGAGGAGACATCAAGAGAGAGGAGAGAGGGGTGGCGGCTAGGTTGTAGGAGAAAAAAATGAAAAATTAGGGATTTGGGCTTTGGTTTTGATTAAAAAGGAAAAAAATGGGATTAAATTGGGATCGTTAGATTAAAATAATGGATGGATGTGATTAAAAATTGGAAACAGATCGGGTTATGGGTCAATTGTATTAGGTTAAATTTGGATCTATTGAGATTCAAATTGGATCAATGGAATCAATTTAGGCTAAAATTGATATCAACCGAATACAAAATGGCTAGAAATTAAATGAATTGGTAGAAATTGATTTGAATTAGGCTGCTATTTAATAAATATAATTCAACAATAAATAATAGTGAAAATATAATATCATAAATATTATATAAAAAATGTTATTTTGGAATTAATCATAAATAAACTACAAGCAATTGTGAAAAGTTACATTTAAAATGAGACGTTATATATGAATTATGTATGAAATTAATAATGATAATAAATAATATACTTGTAAATTTTGAAATTAAGATATGTCAAAAATAATAAAATGTATGACTATTTGTTCAAATATATAAATAATTATATAAATGAATTTAATATTTGAAAAAGATCTAAAAGACGTTAATTAGTCAAATAGCAGCCCAAGTTGGGTATAGGGAGGTCAAAATTGGGTGTCAACACGGGTGATGCCGCTATAACGGGATCAGGCCGCTATAGCGGGTAAATTGTTGTAAATGTAGAAATTTCTCCAAAAGTGGTTTATTATTCTAAACTCATTTTTGGGGAAGGTCTAGGGCGATTTGAACTATTTTCATCAGTTTTCCATCGTAAAGGTAAGTATTTTATCCCCATTAACTAGTTTTTCGGTTAATTAACCTTAGAATCACTAGATTATGAATTTTGGGGAGGGTTTAAGCTTGACTTAGCAAATTTTCTACTGCAAGAGGGTAAAGTTGATGTAAAAGCCTTGGGTTTTAGTTATTAATTATTAATTTACTCTTGCATGTTAATAATTCCCTAATGTAACCATGAAATTAGTAGGTTTATGGTGAATTATGGAAGAAAAATCCTAGAACGGGGAAAATGATCTTGAATTTGGTATTGGGAGTTAGGGATTAGGTTGTAATCCTTGAAATCGTAGGTCATTTGTTTGATTATTGTTGTGCTCATGTTTTTAGACCACGACCAAGTGGAAATTGTACGGAAAGGCAAGGCTCAGGCTTATTTGAGTGGTGCAAGCTTGGATTGAGATAGGTGATGAACTTGAAAGATAGTTGCATGATAGGGTTCATGGTTGTCTTATTGTACTATATCTTGGTTATGTGTCCATATTTCCCATTTTGGATTGACCGATGATCCTACCGATATACTGTTGTTTCTTGTGTGCTGATACTACACGTGCTCTTCTTTTTGTTGAGTGCAGAGTATATTCCAGCGACTGTTTTGAGACCTCAGCTGTTAGACAAACAATATTCGAACTCAAGGATGAGCTGCTTCTTTTGGGCTAACATGGGTTTTTCTATAGTTTTTTGCTTTAGTTGTTCCGAACTTGAATTTACTTTGATTTTTGGGATTGCATCCCCTTTCTTTTGACATTATTTAGAGTTTCGGTACAATGACTTTCATTTCCTAGGGGATTATTTTCTGCATTATTTCATTATGTTATTGGATATTTTTCTTATTCAATGGAATTTAGTTTAGTTGCAAATTTTTGAGGCTGTGTTGTTGGCTTATGATGTTGGTTGGTTCTCCCACCGGGGAGTTTAGTGTAGGGGTCACTCACAGCGGGTTTAGGTCGTGAAAAAGTTGGTATCAGAGCCCTAGATTTGTTGATCTCGTCGTACCAAAATGGGTCTAGTAGAGGTTTGCGGAATGATACGGAGACGTCTGTACTTTTCTTTGAGAGGCTATAGGACCTTAGGTAACTATCCTTTCTTTCTTGTTTCATGCTATAACTTAATTCCAATTGGTATCTGGTGATCCAAATTGGTAGCTGACCGTCTTCATTCTTTTGTTCGCAGATGGTGAACACTAGATTGAATGGAGCGAGAGCAGCAACTCCAGTGCCAACAACACCAACTGTGGAACCGGTTGTGCGGGGACAAGGATGAGGTATGGGAAGGGGAGGGGGAAGGGGGAGAGAAACACCCGTCAGGGGTAGAGCTCAGGCAACAGCTGATCAGGCCCGTCAGAGGTCAGTATTGTCACGCCCTATTTCAAACCGATCGAAACAGTGCACAACATATGGTGGTCGTTATGTCTCTCTGATTTTGAAAATTGTTTAGAGTCGCAACCTAAATTTTTAGGAAAAATCATTTTTATGTAAAACTCTGTTTTTGGTCTTTGAAAATATTTGAGATTCTGAGTAAGGGTTTTGGTTACTCGAGGGAAGGTGTTAAGAATCCCTCAGAGCCTTTCCAAAGATAGTCCTTAAACTCAGTTTTAGAAAAATATTTGGGAAATAATTTGTTTTATCCTTTTTTTTAAAAAAAGAGTGAAGAACAAAATTACTTTCAGAAAAATGGTAAATAAATTAGCATTTAAAATAGTACAATAAATGGGGATTCGGAGTGTCGCATAAAATAATATATAGCGCTCATATGCTAAAGTAGTGTACAACAGAATTAATAAAAGATAATGTATAAAAATAAGTATACCTTATATGAAAGGGTGTGGATAAAAATAATAGCGTTAATATAAGGTAAAATATTGATAGAGTAAGGTAAAATAATACTAGTATATATATAGGATATGCACCTTTTTATCTTGATTTTGAGAAAAGATGATTTAGTCCCTAAATAGAAGTTCCTGTAACAGACTAAAAAAAATCAATTGCAACTAGGGTAATAACAAATTTGGTGAAAAATGACAATTAGATCAGGTGTAAAGTATGAGAGGTACAAAATAGTGCTTAATGCAAACATGAAAAAGGTATGATGTACGTTTATGTTAAAATAGTGTATCAAACATAGGTATGTATTAGGTTTTAAAATAGTGTATGAGATATGTGTATCTTACCTGAAGAAGTATATATAAAATGTAGTTAGTAAAAATAGTAATGTAGTGCAAGGTATAATATTATACATGTGTACCTTGTAATCTTGTCTTTTTGAAATAAATGACTTTGAAAAAATTGTTGATAAATGTGTGTGGCCTTTTAAGAATAAAAAAAAGAAAGGGAATTTGTTTTGAGCTTAAATAGACTTAAAATTTGTTTTGAACCTAAACTAGTAAAGACCAAAATGATTGAACTTTCAGCAACTCCGTAGCAAGCAATTTGTCTTTCAAAGACTCATTTTAGGTTCTTGAAAATCTACTCGTATGAGCTTCATTTTTTGTTGAAAGCCCACCTTGAAAAATTTGCTTAGAAATAATTGATCTTGTAAAAGATTTCCCGATTTCAATATGTTTCTATATTTATAAAAAAATATGCAATATAAAAGTTGTTTGCAGCTAACTTTACCAAATTTCTTCAGTTGAGTTTAAACTAAATAAAAACATAAAATTCACTTCTAAAGGGGTGAGTAACTAAATGACTACGTTTTACTAGAACGTACCTAGGCAATTCACAAGGGTAAAATATGAAATAGAACACATAACCAATAATAAATTATAAGAAAAAATGTTAGTAAATACAATTGTTATTTTCTGGATTTTTTGTGGATAAACTAAGCACTCAGATTTTTGTTCTAAGTCCACAGTTAGACTGTGTGTCCTTAAAGAATCTAATCCCCTCACTATTGCCCCAGGTATGGATTAATTCTTCTCAGGATAAAATAGAACTCTATTCTACAATATCGGCAATTAAAATTGTAGAACTTCGTCGAACTCAAGAACGGAGTATTCACACACTGACTGAATTTATGTTGTAGAAGAAGAGAGTTTTTAGTTGGCTAAAATTTCGTTTTTCTCCTCAAATTTTTCTGAATACCTGATGAAGGAAAACACAGGTATTTATAGCCAAATACGCACTGTTTTGAAAGGATGCACTGCTTCGAAAGTTGCACTATTTTGAAGCACTGTTTCTGAAACATCGCGTTTGTTCTGGAACTGTTGCATCATTTCTGGAATGTTGCATTGTTTTTGGAATGGTTGCACTGTTTTTGGAACGATGCACTGCTTCATGAACAGTCACAAAAATTGCAAAACCTTTCATTGGAACACAGCATTTGGATGAAAAATTTCGGATGAATTTTGTCCAAAAAATTAGTCTCTCGATCAATTATTTGCCCAAAAAATTAGTCTCTTGATCGATCATTTGCCAAATCCAAATCCAAATCCGAAGCCGAGCCGAGTGAGCGACGACGACGAAGGCGCGAGGCTTGGTTTCTTCTTGGCTCACTATCCATTCAAAGGACTACTTCTTAATATAAAGGACAAAATGTTTCTTTCTCCCACCAATGAGGGAGAAACTATTTTTCCTTCTATAAAGTGACTATTCACCTCCCTTTGTTTCCATTTTGTTCCACCACTTTCCATTCATCTTTCACCAAAACCCAACAATCCCCCACATGAATGGGGAATGGCTATTCATGTGTGATCTATAAATAAGAATCAGTTGCATCTGGATAAGTAGGTTTCCCTTTGAACTTTCCATAGTGAACATACATCGGGTATCCTCGGTCAATCGGTAGATTTGATATCTTTGAACCGTCGAGCTTTTATGTATACCTAGACAATGTATGTCACACAACTAACCCTTAATCGTTCTTGGTTCTCATTGTTTTGTTTGTTTCAGCCATGAACACATCCTGGTTTCATGAGTGCGTAGAGAATTGACCTTACATTATATTCTCCTTGAAGTGGCTTACACTTCGCACTCACATAGGTGATTCCTAAACGTTAAGTCCAATAGACAAAACTATTTGGTCATACCAGCCAAACTTAGGTAATCATTAAAAGCTTCACATCTTAAGCTCTATCCTTGTTCTTTGAACATTGTGTGCATCATGAGAATAGGTTGAGTTTAGTTGACAATGTTGAACCGTCAATCACAACTTTGTTATATCTCTTTGAACCTAGCTCTTGGGATCTCCAGACTGCTAGGTAGAGTTACCGCCGTGATGACTTGTCCTAGGCCTTAAACCCATTCCCTTCGATGATTTATCAACCGCCTCTCTAGTTAGGCCTTTTGTTAGTGGATCCGACACATTATCTTTTGACTTAACATAGTCAATTGTGATAATTCCACTAGAGAGTAATTATCTAACGGTGTTGTGTCTTCGTCGCATGTGATGAGACTTTCCATTATACATAACATTTTCAGCTCGTCCTATTGCCGATTGACTGTCACAATGTATACATATAGGAGCAACTGGATTTGTCCATAAAGGAATATCTTCTAGAAAATTCCGTACCCATTTTGCTTCTTCACCGGCCTTATCCAGAGCTATAAACTCGGATTCCATTGTAGAGCGAGCTATACATGTCTGTTTGGAATATTTCCAAGACACTGCTCCTCCACCAATAGTGAACACATATCCACTTGTGGATTTTATTTCAGATGATCCGGTGATCCAATTTGCATCACTATATCCTTCAACCACCGCATGATATTTATTGTAGTGCAATGCATATTCTTGAGTGTATTTTAAATAACCCAACACTCGCTTCATCGCCATCCAATGCGTTTGATCAGGATTACTCGTGTATCGACTCAGTTTACTTATGGCTCAAGCTATATCAGGTCTTGTACAATTCATTATGTACATCAAACTTCCTAACACTCGAGCATAGTCCACTTGGGACTTGTTTTGACCTTTGTTCTTGTAAGAGCAAGATTTACATCAATTGGAGTCTTTGCGACTTTGAAGTCCAGATACTTGAATTTCTCCAATACCATGTTGATGTAGTGAGTCTAAGACAAAGCTAGACCTTGAGGAGTTCAGTGAATTTTAATTCCTAAAATCAGATCTGCAACTCCTAAGTCTTTCATATCAAATTTGCTAGCAAGCATACGCTTAGTAGCATTTATGTCGGAAATGTCTTTACTCATTATCAACATATCATCAACATACAAGCAAATAATGACAACGTGATTTGGAGTGTTCTTTATGTAAACACATTTATCACACTCATTGATCTTAAATCCATTTGCCAACATTGTTTGGTCAAATTTCGCATGCCATTGTTTGGGTGCTTGGTTTAGTCCATAAAGTGACTTAACAAGTCAACATACCTTCTTTTCTTTTCCTGGAACTACAAACCCTTCGGGTTGATCCATGTAGATCTCTTCCTTCAATTCTCCATTTAAGAAGGATGTCTTTACATCCATTTGATGAATTTAAAGACCGTACACAACGGCTAATGCTATCAATACTCGAATTGACTAAATTCTTGTTACCGATGAGTACGTGTCGAAATAATCAAGACCTTCTCGTTGTCTGAACCCCTTGACAACTAGTCTTGCCTTATATTTATCAATAGTGCCATCATCTTTCATTTTTCTTTTGAAGATCCATTTAGAACCCAATGGTTTGTTTCCTGGAGAAAGATCAACTAATTCCCACGTATGATTATTCAATATGGATTCTATTTCACTATTGATTGCCTCTTTCCAATATTGTGCTTCCGAAGAAGACATAGCTTCCTTAAACGTTTGAGGCTCATTCTCTACTAAGAATGTCAAGAAATCGGGACCAAAGGAAGTTGATGCCTTTTGACGTTTGCTGCGTCTTACACTTTCTTCATTAGATGTACTTTCCTTTTCTTCTTCCCGAGGTCATTTAGATTTTTCACTAGACGACTCACATTCATTCTTATACGGGTAAACATTTTAAATTTTTTTAGCATTGTCTGATTCGATTACCATATTTACATGAATGTCAGGATTGTCTGATTTGTGAACCAGAAATCGATATGCCTTGCTATTGGTTGCATATCCAATGAATACACAGTCAATTGTTTTCGGTCCGATTTTAGCCCTTTTGGGTTTAGGAACTTGGACTTTTGCCAAACACCCCTACACTTTGAAATATTTCAAGTTGGGTTTCCTTTCTTTCCACTTCTCATATGGAATTGACTTTGTTTTGCTATGGGGTATTCGATTAGCCGTTAAAATAGCTTCCCCCCATAAGTTCTGCGGTAAATCAGAACTTATCAACAAGGCATTCATCATCTCCTTTAATGTTATATTCTTTCTTTCCGCAATTCCATTGGATTGTGGAGAGTATGTGGCAGTTGTTTGATGAATAATGCCATATTTCAAACATATTTCTTCAAAAGGAGATTCGTATTCGCCGCCCCTATCACTTCTGATCATTTTGATTTTCTTATCAAGTTGTGTTTCAACTTCATTCTTATATTGCTTGAATGCATTAATTGCCTCATCTTTGTTGTTAAGCAGATAAACATAGCAATATCGAGTGCTATCATCAATGAAAGTTATGAAGTATCTTTTACCACCACGTGATGGTGTGGACTTCATGTCACAAATATTTGTGTGGATTAAGTCTAAGGGATTTGAATTCCTTTCAATCGACTTATACGGATGCTTAGCATACTTAGATTCCACACATACTTGACACTTTATATTATTACTTTCAAACTTAGGCAATATTTCCAAGTTAATCATTTTACGCAAAGTTTTATATTTAACATGTCCTAAACGTGCATGCCATAAATTATTGGATTCAAGCAAGTAAGAAGAAGAAGTACTTTTATTGATATCAATAGCCATTACATTTAGCTTGAAAAGGCCCTCGGTGAGGTAACCCTTTCCTACAAACATATCATTTTTACTAAGTACAATCTTATCAGACACAAATACACACTTAAAACCATTCTTGGCAGAAGTGAAGTCGAGACCAAATTCTTGCGCATTTCAGGAACATGAAGAATGTTGTTAAGCGGCACTATCTTGCTCGAAGTCATTTTCAAGCCAATCTTTCCAGTTCCTTCTATCTTTGCGGTTGCAGAGTTTGCCATACAAATAGTCTCGCCTTGTCCAGACACAGTATAGGAAGAGTACAACTCCCTATTTGAACAAACATGTTGGGTAGCACCCGAATCCATCCACCATTCTTTGGGATTTCCAACCAAGTTGTACTCGGACAGCATTGCACACAAATTGTCCATGCTCTCATTAAGGTTCGCTTGGTCCTTTTTCTTCTTATCCTTCATAGGAAAACGACACTCCGAAGCCATGTGACCATGCTTGCCACAGTTGTAGCAATTTCGTTTGAACCTTTTCTTGGTTGGTTTATTCTTTTCTTCATTGGACCTTTTCTTTTTCTTGTTCTTTGGAGGAGTTTCAACATGATTTGCTCCCGAAATTGAAGACTTTGAAGTGGCTTTCTTTTCAATAGCTTTGTTGTCTTCTTCAATCCGCAAACGAACAATCAATTCCTCCAACTTTATTTCCTTTCGCTTATGTTTCAAGTAGTTCTTAAAATCCCTCCACAAAGGAGGCAATTTTTCGATAAAGGCTGCCACTTGAAATGCTTCATTTATAGCCATTCCTTCAGTAAGTAAATCATGGATTATCACTTGCAATTCTTAAACTTGAGACATGACAGTTTTACTGTCAACCATTTTATATTCCAGAAATTTGGCAACCACAAATTTCTTTAGTCCAGCATCTTCTGTCTTGTATTTCTTGTCTAAAGCGTCCCATAATTCTTTAGAAGTTTTGAATTCCCAATAGACATTATACAAGCTATCTTCCAACCCATTCAGAATATAATTTTTGCACAGAAAATCAGAATGATTCCATGCCTCCGTTACCATGAAACGATCTTTTTTCGGAGTGTCATCCGAAAAGGTTGGAACATTTTCAGAAATACATTTCTGCAAACTAAGAGTGGTTAGATAGAACAACATCTTCTGTTGCCACCTCTTAAAGTCAACACCGAAATTTTTTTCGGATTTTTCAGTCACTGTCAGTGCAGGAACAACACGATTTGATGAAACTTCATTCGTTTGCACAGACGTAGAGTTCATAACAGTATCAATAGGTTTTGCCATTTCGTATTAGATTCTTTAAGCTTGTTATTTTCTGGATTTTCTGTTGATAAACTAAGCACTCAGATTTTTGTTCTAAGTCCACAGTTAGACTGTGTGTCCTTAAAGAATCTAATCCCCTCACTATTGCCTGAGGTATGGATTAATTCTTCCCAAGATAAAATAGAACTCTATTCTACAATATCGACAATGAAAATTGTAAAACTTCGTCGAACTCAAGAACAGAGTATTCACACACTAACTGAATTTATGTTGTAGAAGAAGAGAGTTTTTAGTTGGCTAGAATTTCGTTTTTCTCCTCAAATTTTTCTGAATATCTGATGAAGGAAAACACAGGTATTTATAGCCAAATACGCACTATTTTGAAAGGATGCACTGCTTCGAAAAGTTGCACTGTTTCGAAGCACTGTTTCTGAAACATCGCGTTTGTTCTGGAACTGATGCATCATTTTTGGAATGGTTGCACTGTTTTTGGAACGATGCACTGCTTCATGAACAGTCGCAAACATTGCAAAACATTTCGTTGGAACACAGCATTTGGATGAAAAAATTTTGGACGAATTTTGTCCAAAAAATTAGTCTCTCGATCATTTGTCAAATCCAAATCCGAAGCCAAAACCGAAGCCGAGCGAGCAATGACGGCGGCGCGAGACTTGGTTTCTTCTTGGCTCACTATCCATTCAAAGGAGTACTTCTTAATATAAAGGACAAAATGTTTCTTTCTCCCACCAATGAGGGAGAAACTATTTTTCCTTCTATAAAGTGACTATTCACCTCCCTTTGTTCCCATTTTGTTCCACCATTTTCCATTCATCTTTCACCAAAACCCAACAACAATAAGTAATAAAAATAAGTAAACAAGAACGAGAGTAAAGAGGAGGAGGTGCCAGATTCTCCTATAGAATCCTCCACCATCTGCGAAGTCCTAAGGAAGCTAGACTCGATCAAGGAGCGGTAATAAAGGATGCAAGCTCTAATTTGAACATGGATGGAGTTCTCTTGAACTCAAAATATGCTCCAGCAGATTACATATAAATAAAATGGAAATAAATATTAGGGGCTAATAAAGAATGACGAGATAATATAAAAATACAGATTAAGAGAGAGTACGTCAAAATGAGTCAAACAAAACTACATTCTTAGCCAAGAATAAGGGAATAAGCTAAATTATTATCCTAATCGCACAAACTTCACCTTGAAACAATTGGATAGTAATGGGAAAGTTCGATTATTTGCAAGAGAGGGAAAAAATTCATTTCCTATGTATATTTCTTGCATAATTAGTCATGACAAACGAACATACTGACTCAATATTGAGACTTCATATGTGACTTCAATTGTACAGAAAACAAAAGACAATTCATTATACCAAAATCAAAGCTAACAGTTGCATGTTTTAATCTTGACAAATGATCCTAAAGTTGGCCTTGCCTTGGCCTTTATCATCATCTATGTCCTATTATTGATCTAGGCTCATATGACTAGTTTCACGTATTGTGAACTTAAAGACACTACCAAATGACTCCATTGAAAAGTGAAACGCACACTATAGATTTTTTAATATCCAACGAAAGCAAAACAAAACAAGATTTGAGGCTACTAGTTTCATTCCGAAATCATCTCTTCCAACCCATTTGCTTACTATAAGTTCCGACAACATTTGATGAGTACGTATAACGTCCTTAATATCGAAGAAGCCGAAAGAAAGTAAATGCAGATATTAAACTACTAATTTTAAGGCTCAATTCACATTTTTTTTTCAAAAGTCAAAACACTTTTCCTCATTACTATCCACGAAAAAATAGTAAAAAGTATCAAAACAAGAGCAAAAATCGAGCTGCCTGCTTAGGAACTAGGAATTAAATTATAGCCTAAATTAACAAATTTTATTCACTCAAACTGAACAGAATGTGCAAATAAAGAGGAGCTAAGGTTCTGATCTTTGGATTGTTCTTCGTGATCAACAACGATTTGTGTTGGACAAAATAATTCCTCTGTTACTCTTGGTTCACAGCAGCTACAAGAATTGAAGAAGACGAGTGATGATTTCAGATAAAGTTTTAAGCCCTTGACAAAAACAAAGTAGTAGTTGAGTGTATATCTTGGAAATGAGCTGCTGGACAGGTGGAATGAAATCCCACCCTTGATCAAGAATGTGTTGAATGATTTCTAGTCATCTGATTATTTTAGCTTCTAGAGAGTTCCTATAACACACCTATAAATATTTGTTTAGATTTATTTTATTCATTTAATTCTATGTGAATAGAAAGCTTACAGCTGTATCGTTAGTTACAAATAGATTGCCTTTGTATTAGCTTAAATACTGTACATATTTTCAATGAAAGGGCAAGAAAAATTCTCCAATTGTTTACATCATTTCTTCATGGTATCAGAGCAGGAAATTTGATCCTAAAATTCATCAATTCGTTCTTCTTCTTTCAACATTATAGTTGTTGATATGGGTACTCCTGATGCAACTCCAACTATCACCAATTCAGGATCCAAATCTATGGATTCTGGTCACCATCTTTTTCTTCATTGTTCGGATTACCCAGGAATGAGTCTTGTTAACTTCACTTTTGATGGCACGATATGGGGGATGGCGTAGATCAATCTTGACAGCTCTCTCAGCCAAAAACAAGATTGCTTTCATTGATGGTTCCACTTTGGAACTATCTGCAGATTCACCAGATTTCAAACTTTGGCACAGATGTAATGACCTGGTGCTGTCATGGTTGTTGAACTCCCTCTCCAAAGAGATATCTGAAAGTGCGATATACTCAAAGATAGCAAAGGACCTCTGGATAGATCTGGAGGCACGTTTTGGCCAAACAAATGGGGCAAAGTTCTATCACCTGCAAAAGGAGCTAAACGACTTAGTTCAAGGATCAAGTGACATAGCAGGGTATTTCACCAAATTCAAAAGACTGTGTGATGAATTTGAGACTCTAAATACAGATGTCAATTGTGGATGCACTTGCTCCTATGGAGGTAAGGCAAAAATCACTAAATCTTTGCAAGATAAGAGGCTTATTCACTTTCTCATGGGTTTAAATGATACCTATGCAATTGTTAGAGGTAACATTTTGATGATAGCACCTCTTCCTAGTATTAATCATGTTTATTCTCTATTGATCCAAGATGAGAAACAAAGGGAGGTGTCTGTTAGCAATCAATATCCAGAAGACTCCTCTTCTTTTTTGGATACTAATTCTCAGAATAAGTATCCAGGAGAATATTCTTCTTATCCACCCGCTAATTATCATAATAACGCCCAAAAATTTAGGAACTATGACAACAAAGGAAAAGTAAAAATTGAGCATCACCTGAGGAGAAACAATTTTGCTTGCTCCTACTGTAAGAAGATTGGGCATTCTATTGATCAGTATTACAGGATTGTTAGTTTTCCCCCTGACTTTAAATTCACAAAATCAAAGAGGCAGCAAGGCGGTGCATAGAGTCATGCAGCATTGACAGAAGAATTTTTCGGCCATTCTATCCATGCTGAGCATAGTGTTGGGACTCAGTATCTCTCATAGGAGTAGGCCATACAACTTATTCAACTCCTGAATAATTTCAAGGGGAACCAATCAATAAACATACCAACAACGGTAACTGCTAACTCTGTTGCTTATGCTGGTATAACTAATCCTCTTCATCATTGCATTTCTTACATTTATAATAGCATTTCTTGTTTCAGTCACATTAAATACAACTCTTGGATCTTAGGTTCAGGAGCCTCCGAGCATATGGCTTTTGACATCTCAATTTTTTTTTATCTTACCTCTTTTCCTATGCCTTTAACTGTGAATCTGCCAAACTCACAACAGGTAAAGGTAACTACTCACAAGGGTAATGTCAAAATTCTTCATAATCTAATACTAAGAAATTTCCTTTTTGTTCCAGTTTTTCACTACAATCTTCTTTCAGTTCAGAGACTCTATCAACAATATAGTTGTTTACTGACTTTTTCATCTACAAATTATGTGTTGTAGGCCCCTTCACCGAGGAACCCTCTGGTTCTCGGTAATTCTAAGGATGACCTTTATGTTCTCCAGTCCTCAAGTGCTCAGTCTAGTTCCTTGTCTAAGTCTAAGAAATTTGTTCCAGACAGTAGTTTAAATTCCAGTGATTTACCTAGTTCCCTTTCATTTTGTAATGAAAAGTCTAACATGTTTCCTATTTCTAGTATTGTTTCAGCAAAAATAGGCAAAAAAATTGATGTAATGCTATGGCACACTAGATTGGCCACTTACCTTATTCTACTATGAGATATATAAAGTTTGTTTTTCCTGATTCTCTTTGTGATTCTAAAGTTCCCTGTGATGTTTGCCCTTTGGCAAGGCAAGCTAAACTGCATTTTTCCTCAAGTTCCATTTCTTCTAAATGCATTTTTGAATTAATTCATGTTGATACATGGGGTCCTTATAAATCAGCTACCTATGATGGACTGAAGTATTTCCTCACTATAGTTGATGACTTTAGTAGAGGAGCTTGGACTTTTCTTTTAATTGCTAAAAGTAATGCATTCTCAGTTTTGAAGGCTTTCCTCAAAATGGTTGAAAGACAGTTTCACACCAATGTTAAGACTATAAGGACAGATAATGAATTGGAGTTGGGCTCAGGATCCATTATTTCTGATTTTTTCACTTTACGAGGCATAATCCATCAAACCACTTGTGTTGTCTCTCCACAACAAAATGGGGTTATAGAGAGAAAACGACACTTACTTGAGATTTCCAGGGCCCTATTGCATCAGTCTAAGGTCCCAATTTGTTTTTGGGGAGATTGTTTTCTCACTGCTACATTTCTCATAAATCGATTTCCTTCCAGAATTCTCAATTTCAAATCACCTTTTGAAGTACTTCATCAACAAGCCCCTGCTTATGCTTTTGTCAAGAATTTCGGTTGTTTGTGTTTATATTCCACCTTATCAAACCATAGGAGTAAAATAGAGCCTAGAGCAACCAGATACATTTTTTTGGGATATCCTGCAGGAAAGAAGACATATAAAGTCATGGATTTATCAACTAGGAAAGTGTTTTACTCCAGGGATGTTGTCTTTCATGAAACAAATTATCCTTTTTCCTCTTCTTTTACTTCATCTCCTATTTTTCCTTAATTACATATACAGGCTGATTCTCTCACAGATTCAACAATTTTACAAAATAACTCAACTGTTCCTTCGACAGACCCACCCGACTTCCCTTCCACACAGTCTACCCATTCTACTTCATCTCCTTCTACCTCTATTTCTTCCTCCCCTGATCCCTCACCTCTCAATTCTCTACCCATTCCACTGAGAAAGTCAACAAGAACTACAAAAAAACCTTCTTATTTGTAGGATTATGTCTGTAATGCTGTTTATTTTGCTAACCTCATGTCTTCTTGTTTTGTATCCCCCATTCAAACTCCTACACTTTCTTTTCATCTCTTTTCCACACAAATCAACAACTCCTGAATTCCCTATCTAGCATTTTGAAACCTCTCAGTTATTCTCAAGCTGCTCAACATCCTGGATGGATACAGGCAATGAATTTAGAGTTTGATGCCCTCATCTCTAATCAAACTTGGGATGTTGTGGAACTCCCAATAGTTCACAAAGTTTTACCTTGTAAGTGGGTCTACAAGGTAAAACATAAATCTGATGGTGGAATTGAAAGACTCAAAGTACGATTGGTTATAAGAGGGGATACTCAATGTGAGGGGATTGATTTTCATGAAACATTTTCTGTGGTGGTAAAAATGACTAGCATCCGTTGCTAATTCACTGTGGCAGCCAAGAATGATTGGGGAATTTATCAACTAAACGTTAATAGTTCATTTCTACATGGCGACTTACAAGAGGAAGTATATATTAAGTTTCCACCTGGTATGGAACCTCCTAACCCCAACCTAATTTGTCGTCTAAATATATCACTTTATGCACTCCGCCAGGCATCCCGACAGTGGTACGCCAGATTGACTGCTGCTTTTAATTTCAAAGGTTATTCATCATCACTCAATGATTATTCTCTTTTTTTTAAGAAGGCAGGGGATTCTGTTTCTATCATCACAGTTTATGTTGACGACATCTTATTAACTGGGAATGATCCTACTGAGCTACATACTCTTAGAATATTTCTTGATCATGAATTTAAAATTAAAGATCTAGGGGAGGTTCACTATTTTTTAGGAATGAAAGTTCTACGAGAGTCTCAAGGACTGAGTTTGAATTAACGAAAGTTTACCATTGATTTGCTTGCAGAATTTGACATACCTGAGTCTCTGCCTGTCTCTTCTCCTCTTGATCCGTCCCAAAAACTCCCAATAGATGAAGGGGAGCTTCTTTCTGATCCCAGTGTATATCAACGTCTCATGGGAAAATTGAACTTTCTCACTCATACTCGTCCGGATCTCTCTTTCCCAGTACAACATCTCAACAAATATATGTAAAATCCTCGTATGCCTCATTTTCTTAATGCACTCCGTGTCATTCCCTACCTTCAATCTTCCTCAGGACAAGGTCCTCTTTTTCTTCAAATCCCTCTTTCAAGATCTTTGCTTTTTATGATTCTGACAGGGGATCCTTCCCAAATTCTCGTCGACCTGTTTCTGGTTATTTTATTAGTCTTGGCGGCTGTCCCATTTCTTGAAAATCCAAGAAACAGACCTCAATTTCCTTATCGTCCGCTGAAGCAGAATATAGATCCATGAGACGTGTTGTAGCTGAATTAACATGGTTGGTTCGCCTTCTTGAAGATATTTCCATCACTCTAGTTTTACCCATTCCAATTCACTCTAATAGTCAATCTGCAATTCGCATTGCCAAAAACCCAGTCTTTTATGAATGGATCAACCATATTGAGTTGGAATGCCATTTTGTTCGATAGCAGTTTTTTGCTGGCTTGATATCCCTTTCTTTTGTTCCTTCTTCTTCAAATATCACCGATCTCTTCACTAAACCTTTTTCCAGACCATCTCATCGATCAATCCTTGCCAAGTTGGGTCTCACTCCTTTCCCCCTCCAACTTGAGGGGGGTGTTGGGCAAAATAATTCCTCTGTTACTCTTGGTTCATACTAACTACAAGAATTGAAGAAGACGAGTGATGATTTTAAACAAAGTTTTAAGTCAAACAAATTTTTAAGCCCTTGACAAAGACAAAGTAGTAGTTGAGTGTATATCTTGGAAATGAGCTGCTGGACAGGTGGAATGAAATCCCACCCTTGATCAAGAATGTGTTGGATGATTTCTAGTCATCTAATTATTTTAGCTTCTAGACAATTCCTGTAACACACCAGTAAATATTTATTTAGATTTATTTATTCATTTAATTCTAGGTGAATGGAAAGCTTACAGCTGTATAGTTAGTTACAAATAGATTCCCTTTGTATTAGCTTAAATACTGTACATATTTTCAATGAAATTTGTGCAAATCTCACATATTTTGACGTCAAACAACCACATAACAGGGATAATCAAAAAATCAAGATGGTCCAATATGGCCAAATTTTCGTAGAGAAACAACAATAACATCAAGACGGGATGGAATGTCACTTGCATAGATGTTCAAGAGCCCATAACGGGTGCTAAGTTCAAATAAAAAAAAAGTAATTCAACTAGTTTTGAATTAAGCTAGCGTATCAACAACCCTTATGATTTTACTAATTTTCGGATAACAATGAGTCTAACACACATACATGTGGGTATTCATAAGTTGAAACTAATGCTAAAAATAACAAAAGAAATAGAGAGAAGAGAGTTGTTTACCTGTTGTTGAGCAGCAAGCTAAGACTTTAACATTACTAAAAAAATACCAAAAAACGACAACCAAAAGCGACGGACCGCGTCGTTTTTTTGGTCAAAATCAAAGAAAAAGCGACAAAGTCACTTGTATTGTAAAAAGGCTCGACGATTTTTAAAAACGACGGAAAACTTCACTTTTTTTTACTACGGATAGCGTCGTTTTTTGAAGAATTTTTTATAATTTTTTCCAAAAAATGCGACGCTGTCCGTCGTTTTTTGTTCTTCATATGATGAACAAAAAGTGACGGACAATGTCTTTTTTTAGAATTTTTTAGAATTTTTTGCGACGCTGTCCATCGCTTTTTGTTCTTCATATAAAGAACAAATGAAGGAAAAAAGCGACGGACAGCGTCGATATTAGTTTTTTAAAAAATAATTAAATTGAAAAACGAAGGACACCATCGCCTTTCTGGAATATTTTTTAAAAAAAATTCAGAAAAGCGAAGAACAAAAGCAACACTGTCCGTCGCTTTTCTGCATATTTTTTGGATGCAAAAAACTGCATTTTCTGCATTTCACCTGCCAAATGAAAATACAATCCAATATGTACAGCCTCAGGCAACACACATTACGCATATAACACATAATACTAGTCAACAACACTTAAACAATTAATCCAACAACATTCAAAGCACTAAATAGTCAATCCAACAACATCTAAAACACTTTAACAATCATAAAGGTTTTCAAAAAATTAAAAGTTAAGTTCAAGAATGTCTAAAAAGTGTCTAGAGCATCGAGTCCAATAACACTAAGGAGTAGCCCCAACTAACTCCTCGTCACTCTCTGTGTCTTCTTTGCTACTTGAATCGGGTGATGGAGAACGATGATGACGACTACGAGCCATGCTAACCATTTGTTGTTTAAGTTCCTCGACAGTCTTGCATGTGATATCATTTTGAGCAACGGATTGTGCCAAGGCACGTGTAAGCTGTGCAATTTGCTGCGACATAGCAGCAAGCTTAACACTGTCAATTGCCTCTGCCTGAACTGAGGAGCCAATACCTTCCAATCCTGAGCGGATACGTCCCAATTCATTCCGAGAGCCCATCCCATAGACTCTCCCCTTTTGTTTCCCCTCCGCCACTTTTTCAGTTCAAATTTAAATAACTTCTTTCTGTGAAGGCGCGGTTGGACCAAACTCAGACAAGTAGCATTTATAATCATTCTGCATATTAAGAAAGAAATGTTAGAAGATTTTACTATTACTAAGCAAGGTGGAGCATAACGTAGAAAAGAACAATACTTTGTAAGTAGATTTTACTTTGTAAGTAAATTTTTAAAACTTACATTGGCATTTTCATCCCTTGGCTCAACCCATACATCCGGGTCTGACTCTTTCATCTTTTTCCTTAAATGTGTTCGTTCGAAGCCCTCAAGTTGATTCGGTTCGCAATCCAAAGCTTTTGTCTGCAAGCAAAAAATAAATATACATAATCAAGTAGTATTTAATGAACTTTATATAAACATGTAAATTAGAATCTAAGATTATTACTTACCATTTTCTGAATTATGGTCCCGACACTCTTTGCACCCCCAGTGTGTAATGAACCACCTTTTAAACTAGCTCTAGCTTGCTTATTTTTCTCAGACAATGCCTTGTATTCAGGAGAATCCCAAATAACACTCATGTCATCATACACTTCTTTAAGAAGCCATTCTTTTACATTTCCTTTATGCCTAATACATTCAAGCCAACCTTTTAGCCTCGCTCCATCATGATTTTCAAAAATAACAGACACGACTTTATTGTGCTTTCGAAACCAAGTACACATAGTCTGGAAATAAATTGACTAGCATTAGATGGTATATATATATTAATATTAAATTTAACTAAATAACAATTAAATTCAATATACCTTAAACTCATTAAACATGGCTTGTCGATATCTCTCTGGAATCTCCCTCCAACTGACCCAAGGATGAGAATAAAGCCTCCTAACGCTCTCCCTTAGCGCTTTATTAACTTCTTTTGATGAGGGATACCACCTGTAAAAAAATAATAAATATGTCAACTCATAAATATTTAATTAAGAAAAATAAAAAAAATTAAATAAGCTTATCAATTAAGAAAATAAACTTATGATGATCCATCAGGCTCTATGTGGGGCGGAACTCATTGAAGCATATAACCTCTTTAACCTAGGTATAAGAGGTAAATAGTGCATTGCCTTAATTGGAACCATCTTTCCATCGGGAGTCTGCTTATAACAAACATGTCCACAAAACTTTCAATTATCTAATTCAAAATCATTGTAATAGAACAACATGAAACCATATATACAAAAATGAATTCTATTATACGACAATCCAAACTTGGAAACCAATTTCTTTGCCTAATAAATTTTTTGAGGTATGTTCAACTCCGGGTTAACTAGTTCACCCAAAAGACCAACCATAGAGTAGCAGCTTGAGCAACATTCCAGTTGGATTTGATACTCATTAGTCTAACTGCAACAGACAAAGCAGAATGACGACTCCCTTCACATAGTGGGCGACTAGCCTCTTTTAATTGTTGATAGAAGCGTCTTGCTTCTTCATTGGGAGCTTCTTCTAAATTATGTTTTGGTTCCATCCCATCCCCAATCCCAAAGGCATCATTGACCATGTCATGAACTCTATCATCATGTTGTACCCTATCGTGTTGAATCCTATTTAACCATTTTCAAGTCACTAATTCACATTTTAAGTCACTACACTTAACCATTTTCAAGAAACAAGTTCACAATTTCAAGTCACTACATTTAACCATTTTCAAGTCACAAGTTCACATTTCAAGTAACTACACTTGACTATTTTCAAGACACTAATTCATATTTCAAGTCACTATACACTTAACCATATTCAAGTCACAAGTTCACATTTCAAGTAACTAACCTTAACCATTTTGAAGACACTAATTCACATTTCAAGTAACTCCACTTAACCATTTTCAAGTCACTAATCAACATTTCAAGTAACTAGACTTAATCATTTTCAAGTCACTAATTCACATTTCAAGTAACTACACTTAACCATTTTCAAGAAACAAGTTCACAATTTCAAGGCACTACATTTAAACATTTTCAAGTCACTAGTTCAAATTTTCAATTCTAGTATAAGTCAAATAATTCAATAAAGCAAATAAGTAGGGGCGTCGCATGTCCCTCTCACACCATATAATCATCACAAAACCTATGGCTTTCAGAGCCTTCTACAGCAAATAATCCCACCATAACACTACATTTAAGGACTTCAATATAGTAAAATAGAGAGAAATTAAC
The DNA here is from genome assembly GCA_031232105.1 of Capsicum rhomboideum. Lineage (NCBI taxonomy): Eukaryota > Viridiplantae > Streptophyta > Magnoliopsida > Solanales > Solanaceae > Capsicum > Capsicum rhomboideum. Next base: position 161,199,164 of record CP124714.1, read on the forward strand.
TTACCTTTACTTGGCTGTTATCGATGTTGTTGGTGAGAGAAGGAGCGGAGAGATGGATGTTGCTGCTGTCATCGGCTGCTCCTGCTGCTGTCAGTCGGTGGCTACTGCTGCTGTCCGGCGGCTACTGTTGCTGTTGTCCGGCGACGGCGTTGCCAGCGTAGATTAGTGAGAGAGAGAGAGTTGTTGGATAGATGAGAGAAGGAAAGAAAAGAAAGATATAGAGAGAGATGTGAGTCTTTCCCTAATTATATGTTAGACTAAAAATTTGACTAAAAAAGCGACGGACAAAATCGACGTTTAAAAAAACATATATATGATTTAATTTTTTAAAATATAAAAATTATTTGTTTATTAATAAATTAAAAATATCAAAAATCGACAGACAGTGTCATTTTCATAAAATTATTTTTTATTTATTTTTAACGAAACCGACTCTGTCCGTCGCTTTTAGTAAAAAATAAAGAAAAATTAAAAATAAATTTAAAAGCGACGGACAACTTCGTTTTTTCTAAACTTAATTTTATTTTTTAAAAAAATAATAGCGACGCTGCCCGTCGATGTTTGTAAAAATAAATAAAAATTTAATTTAAATTAAAAAAGTGACGGACTGCGTCGCTTTTCTAAAATTAATTTTCTTTTTTAAAAAAATTAATAGTGACTCTATGCGTCACTTTTATTAAAAAAAATATAAATTATTTATTAATTCTTTGGCACAATAATCCGCAAAAATAAGTGACGGACATTGAGACGTTGTCCGTCAATTTTAATAAACAATATATAAAAATTAAAAATAAATTAAAAAATGATGGACAACGTCGTTTTTCCATCACTTTTTAGGAGCGACACAGTCCGTCGCTTTTTTACCTTTTTTTAGTAGTGTAACGTCAAGATTTCGGCCAAAAACTCGCTCTTTGAACTCGACTCCGATAGAACTCGCAAGAAATGAAAAAAGTAGTAGTGTAGTGAAGAGAAACTGATATTGTGATCCACTTCTGAATCTCCAAAACTCTCTTTGAAGGGTTAAATTATTGGTATTTATAGGCAAATCCAGACTTCAAAGTCCTGATTTGAAACCAAAATTTCACAAGTTTCAACGGATAGATCAAAGGGGGGGGGGGGGGGAATCAATTTCAAACTTGAAAGGGACATCACATATCCTTAAAATTTGAACGTTTTCAGAGTTAAAGGTGGATTTGAAACAAAATTTAGCTCTTGTTTCGATTTGGGTCTGTGGTTTCTGGCCTTGGGAATTCACGGGTAAAGAGATGAAAAAAGAGGGGAAATCTCGCGCAGCTATGACACAGTTATGGTGGCGTAGGGTTTCTCGTTTGGGTAGTGAAGAGAAGAGGTGAAGAGGAGAGAAGAAAAAGGGTTTTTGATTTACTGTGCTTTTTGAGAAAAGGTGATGGAGACTCATAAATGTTGGGGAAGAGGAGAGAAGAAATACGTCTGATTTTGGGAATGGAAAGCACGTGTATGGGATTTGGACTGATTTGACTAATTTTGATTCGTTCGATCATTTGATCAGACGGTTTAAATTAATCTTGATTAAAAATAATATATATAGGAAAAGGCTGATAAATCTATGGCCCTTGGATTAAAATTAGGCGGTTGAGATTAAGAGTAAATATGCACAATCTATGTGTTGCCTATGTGGCATTCATGGATTAGCCGATTTTCAGGGACTTGGATTGCCACATATTCTTACTCGATTTTGACTTATTTTAAGATTTCAATCGTAGCCAATTTGTTATGTAACATAGCCACAATTGGTCACATTGAAAATAGTTAATTATAAAACTAATTTATTTATAAAATTAATCATTCTAAATATAATATAAGATGATTTACTAATTAATTAATTAAGCTTCCTGATCTGAATAATTATGAAAGATAATTATTTGTAATAAATGAGAATTTTAGATAGATAAAATTGGTTTAATAATTTCAAAAACATGTACTAAGTTATATATTTGTTAATATTCCAAACTTATAAGAATAGTGTTTATAGAATATTTCGCTAAATGAGATGGCAAATTACTAAAATATTTTAACAATAATTTAAAAAGTTTATTTTCACATTATTCAGATATAGAAGCTTAAATAATATTAAAATATGAAGAGCCAAAATTGTGTGTTAACAAGTATCACCTCCCCCACCCCAGGATCATTTTGAGGAGACTGAGGTTGTGGATAATGATGGTTTGGGACTAGAGGTGGCGGCACAGGCTGGGGGTGCAGTCCTTCCTCCGTTATCTTCTGAGGTTGTTCAGTAGGTTTTGGATTTTCATCGTAAAGGTAAGTATTTCATCGCTTTTTTGGTTAATTAACCTTACAATCACTAGTTTACAGATTTTAGGGAGGGTTTAGGCTTGACTTAGAGAATTTTTTGATGCAAGAGGATAAAGTTGGTGTAAGATCTTTGGGTTTTATTTATTAATCATTAATTTACTCTTGCATGTTAATAAATCATTAATGTAACCATGAAATTGATAGGTTTAGGGTGAATTATGATAGAAAAATCCTAGAACCGGGGGAATGATCATGAATTTGGCCTTGAGGGTTAGGGATTAGGGATTAGGTTGTAATCCTTGACATGGTAGGTCATTTGATTGATTATTGTTGTGTTCATGTTTTTAGACTACGACCAAGCAAAAATTGCAGGGAAAGACAAGGCTTAGGCTTATTTGAGTGATGCAAGATTGGATTGAGGTAGGTGATGGTTTTAATGTAGTTGAACCCCAATGTGTGTTATATGTGCATGATAACTAATTTGTAATATTGCTTGTACAATGCATGTTCAAGGAAAGTGAATGACTGTTGATATCCTGAATGTTAATCGCATGAAATAAACTTATATGAAAGCTTATTTGATTTTTACAAGTGTTGATCTTTATAATTGTGGTTGTGATTGTTGTGATATCTGTCATTATTGTGGAATGTACCGGTATTTGGACATTTCCACGAGATTGGTGATATAAGGTTGGCAGGCACTTGATGTCTGGAATTTGGGTACATAGACAAGGACTTGACCCCTGTGGGTCATGACTAGTGGATACACACATAAGACCCTTAGCATGTGTGTACAAGTTATAGGTGAGTATGACGGTTCCTTGAGTGAACAAGGGATTCTGTGTTTCTTGATTTTATTAGTTCCTTGAGTGAACCAGGTTTTGTATGCTTAATTGCTAAGGTAGTTTCTTGTGTAAATCAAAATGGATGATATTGTTGTTGTTGTTGTTGTTATTAAGGATTCTTGAGTGGTCCGGGTTGCTTGCAAGTTGTGACATAGCTCTATGTTATTTATTACTTGTATAAATAGGAAATGGTATTTATGATTGTTGTGTCAAGGTTGTTGACTTGGGGTCTTATTGTTAGTCTTGATTTGACTTGACTGGTTATCCTTGTTGACTCTATTTTGACTAAACTTCATGTTGTACTTGTTACAAGGTTAAGTATTATGAACTTGAAAGATAATAGCATGATAGGGTTCATGGTTGTCTTATTGTACTATATCTTAGTTATGTGTCCATATTTCTCATTTTGGGTTGCCCGATGACCCTACCGACATACCGTTGTTTTTTGTGTGCTGATACTACACGTACTCTTCTTTTTATTGAGTGCAGAGCATATTCCAGAGACTGTTTTGAGACCTCAGCTCTGAGACAAAAAATATTCGAACTCAAGGGTGAGCTACATCTTTCGGGCTACTATGGGTTCTTCTATAGTTTTCTGGTCCAGTTGTTCCGGACTTGACATTACTTTGATTTTTGAGATTGCATCCCCTTTCTTTTGACATTATTTAGAGTTTTGGTATGATGACTTTTAGTTCCTAGGGGATTATTTTCTGCCTTATTTTGTTATGTTATTGGATATTGTTCTTATTCAATGGAATTGGGTTTAGTTACCTATTTTTTAGGCTAAGTGTTGTTGACTTATGATGTTGGTTGGTTCTCCCACCGGGGGAATTAGTGTGGGTGCCACTCATGACGGATTTAGGTCGTGACGTGGAACTAAGTTAGTTTCAGTACGAATAGATAAGTTTCGGGGTTAAGATTTTGGGTATTACTTACATGTTGACTTCAAGTATTTTCCATCATTCTAGACCTTTGGCGAAATATTTATGCTTCATTATTTAAACTTAATATATGAAGTATATTTTACACATATAAATGTATTTTCGATGGTTCAATTTTTTAAAAAAATAAAAAAATAAATACCTACTTAATTATTCGACATAATTTTAGATTTATACACCTCTGATTTTATTTTAAAAATCTAACAATCGGTTCACTCAAAAATCAATTTTCTTAAAAAATCATTGACACTCCTAGACTCTGTTTTAGCCACCCCTAAACATAAAGTAAATTGATTGATAGTATTCAGAATCAAATTATCTAATAAGCAAATTATAATTTAGAAATTCCGTTATAGTGATAATTGAACCGCTAACATCAATAACCGATAATTGATACTTTTAACGATTTTATAACAATTTAATACATTTACAAATAATAAACAATAAATCTAATCGATAACATTCAAAATCAAATTGAACCAATCAATAAGCACACCCTAATTGGGGAACCTTTTGCCGTGGTTAAGACATAGGTCCTATGAGTAGGTGATTGGGAAGGGAAGTGGTTCTATAGATAACATGTCAAGAAGAGGCTGATAAATGCAAAAGACTTCAAACAAGTATCGAGCCCTATGTTCGGTGCTTTGTCCCATAAAATTAAATGTATGCATTTTTACATTGGTAGCATAGGCAAATGTAGCAATTAATGGCACTACTCATTTGTTGGAGTTATTTGGTACGTGTGATAAGAATAATAATTTTAGAATAAAAGTTGATATTAATTTTACTTCATGTTTGATTTAACGTATCAATTAATTCTGAAATTATTTTGTCTCATTATTTATACTTTATCTTATATAAAAAATGAAATAAAAACTAATAATATATCCTTACTTATTTCATTTCGTGCACCAAATTCTTGGTAGAATAATAATAGGGTAAGACGGTTAACTACTAGCTAGGCACATGGAGGAGCAAATGAAAAGAAATGGTTAAGGGGGGATGAAACATTGGTGGGTTATCTAGAGAATCTATTCAGAATCATCTGATGTAGATACCTAATATTAATATTGTTTGCAAATGCCAAAAGATTACCATTGGTTTCTTACCACATATTATGGACAGAGGTAAATGGTGGAGCTAGAAATTTCATTATGAAATCCACTTTTTACAAAAATAGACTATATTAAGTTTGTGTTTAAGTGAAGGAGACTCAACCTTTATATTTACTCCTATTATTTTTGGCTTGTAATATACATGTACAATAAGTAACTTTTTTGAGCAAAAAGTATCACATGAACCTGTTGCTTCAATGTGGCTTTGCCACTTGATGGAGGATCTAAATTTTAAGTTTAATAAATGAGTTCAATCTTTAAATTCTTAGCAGTGAAATAATTTTTTTTTAAAAATTATGATTCCATATATATTATTTATTACAATTTTAACAGATTGTATGTATAAATCATCATCGAAGTAATTGTTGTCTCCTTCACCCGCAAAAACTAGAAAATTGATGAAAATGATAGTTCTAATCTCACAATTAAACTGTGTTTCCTTAAGGAATATAATCCCCTCACAATTGCCCAAAGTTTGGATTAATTCCTCCCAGGATAGAATAAAACACTATTCAGCAAAACCGGCAATGAAATTTGCTGAACTTCGTCGAACTCAACTAATGGAGTAAATCACACTTACTTTGATTTCTTTTGTAAAGAAGAAAGCTTTTAACTTGTGAAAATAATAATTTCGTATATCCTTCATCTGAGGAAAACATAAATATTTATAGCCTAAGAAGTGGTGCTTCAGAAGAGAAGCAATGGTTGAAGAAAAGACACAACTTTCTGAAGCGGTGTCATGACCTGCGGCCGCAGATGGATGACCTGCATCCGCAGATCGCATAATTCGCCAGAACAGAAAGTTATGCTCCATCTGTGAAGCTTCACCTGCGTCCGCAGGTGATGACCTGCGCCCACAGGTGATGACCTGCGCCAGCAGGTCATCTTTTCCGCGTCGAAACAGTGTGTCCCTTGCCTCGAAGGGTCGCGTTCCTTCGAGGTGCGTTGTGACATGTGTCCGCATATGGAGATTTGATTTTCTATTGGATTTTTGGATTAAACTATCAATAATTCTCAAGTTTCAAATAAACTTTGTCCAAAAAGATAGTCTCTCGATCGATCATTTGCCAAATCCAAATCCAAATCCAAATCCAAATCCAAATCCAAAGCCGAAGCTGAGCCGAGCAAGAGAGGACGACGAAGGCGCGAGGTTTGTATTGTTCTTACCTCACTATCCACATGGAGGAGTGTATTCCAATATGTACACAAGAAAGTTTCTTTCTCCCACCAATGTGGGAGAAATTCACTTCTTTAAAGTGAAGACTTTCTCTTCATTTTTCCCTCTATGTTTTTACCTCCATTTTCCATTCACTTCTTATCAACCAAACCCAACAATCCCCTACATGAATGGGGAATGGCTATTTTATATAAAAACTTGTGTGATCTACAAATAAGGATTAATCGCATCTGGGTAAGTAGGTTTCCCTTTGAACTTTTCATAGTGAACATACGTCGGGTATCCTTGGTCAATCGGTAGATTTAATATCTTTGAACCGTCGAGCTTTTATGTATACCTAGACAACATATGTCACACAATCAACCCTTAACCATTCCTGGTTCTCATTGTTTTGTTCGTTTCAGCCATGAACACGTCCTGATTTCATGAGTGCATAGAGAACTGGCCTTACTCTTATTCTCCTTGAAACGACTTCCACTTCACACTCACATAGGTGATTCCTAAACGTTTTATCCTATAGACAAACTATTTGGTCATACCTGCCAAACTTAGAAACCATTAAAAAGCTTCAAACCTTAAGCTTTATCCTTGTTTTTTGAACATTGTCATATGGGGTATACGATTGAGTATCCGACTAGCTGTTAAAACAGCTTCCCCCCACAAGTTTTGTGGTAAACCAGAACTTATCACCAGAGCATTCATCATCTCCTTTAGTGTTCTATTCTTTCTTTCAACAACCCCATTGGATTGTGGAGTGTATGGGGTAGTTGTTTGGTGAATAATTCCATATTCCAAACATATTTCAACAAAAGGAGATTCATAATCACCACCCCTATCACTTCTAATCATTTTGATTTTCTTGTTAAGTTGTGTTTCAACTTCATTCTTGTATTGCTTGAAAGCATCAATTGTCTCATCTTTGCTATTAAGTAAATAAACATAGCAATATCGAGTGCTATCATCAATGAAAGTTATTAAGTATCTTTTCCCATCACGAGATGGTATAGACTTCATATCACAAATGTCTGTATGGATTAAGTCTAAAGGATTTGAATTCCTTTCAATAGACTTATAAGAATGCTTTGCATACTTTGATTCCACACATACTTGACATTTTACATTATTACTTTCAAACTTAGGTAATAATTCTAAGTTAATCATTTTTTGTATGGTTTTATAGTTTACATTTCCTAAACGTGTATGCCATAAATGATTTGACTCAAGCAAGTAAGAAGAAGCAGAAATCTTATTCATATCAATAGAGATTACATTTAGTTTGAAGAGGCCCTAGGTGAGGTAACCTTTTCCTACATACATATCATTCTTACCGATTACAACTTTATCAGATACAAACACACACTTAAAACCATTCTTGACTAGAAGTGATGTCGAGACCAAATTCTTCCGCATTTCAGGAACATGAAGGACATTATTGAGGGTTACGATCTTGTCCGAAGTCATCTTCAAGACAACTTTGCCCGTTCCTTCTATCTTTGCGGTTGCTGAATTTGCCATACAAATGGTCTCACCTTTTTCAGAAGAAGTATAAGATGAAAATAATTCCTTGTTGGAACACACATGGTGGGTTGCACTTGATTCAAACCACCATTTATTTGGATTTCCCACCAAGTTGCATTCAGAGAGCATTGCACAAAGGTTGTCTACTTCTTCATTCAAGTTTGCTTGCTCTTTCTTTTTATCTTTCTTTGGAGCTCGACAAATAGAAGCCATATGACCAACTTTGCTACAGTTGTAGCAATTCCCTTTGAACTTTTTCTTCTTGGGTGCTTCTTTCTCGTCATCTGACTTCTTCCTCTTTTTCTTCTTTTGAGGAGTTTCAACATACTTTGCTCCTGCGATTGAAAACTTTGCATTTGCTCTCTTTTCTGCATTTTTACTGTCTTCTTCAATTCGCAAACGAACAATCAAATCCTCTAAAGTCATTTCCTTTCGCTTATGTTTCAAATAGTTCTTAAAGTCCCTCCACAAAGGAGACAACTTTTCAATGAAAGCTGCTACTTGAAAAGCTTCGTTGATGACCATTCCTTCCGCAAGTAAATCATGTATGATCACTTGCAATTCTTGGACTTGACTCATGACAGATTTATTGTCAACCATCTTGAATTCAAGAATTTGGCTGCTACAAACTTTTTCAGTCCGGCATCTTCTGTCTTATACTTTTTTTCTAGAGCGTCCCAAAGTTCCTTTGAAGTTTTGCAAACACAATAAACACGGTATCGACTGTCTTCCAATCCATTTAGGATATAGTTCTTGCACAGAAAATCAGAGTGATTCCATGCCTCGGTTACCATAAACCATTTTTTCTCCAGAGGCTCATCCGGTAGAGTTGGAATGTTCTCCGCAATAAACTTCTGCAAGCTTAGTGTGGGCAGATAGAATAGCATCTTCTGTTGCCACCTTTTGAAACCACTTCTGGAAAACTTTTTGGGCTTTTCTGTTGCAGACATAGCGGGAGTAACACGGCTTGACGAAGTAGCATTCGTTGCCACTGATGCAGAAGTCATCATACCATTAGTTGATTCTTCCATTTCTGTTTGACCACACGCAAACAAAATTCAATAACTGGCTAACAATCAATGTGGTTTTATTCAGTCGATGAAGTTTTTATGTTCTTCGAATCGATAGAAATAACTTTATTAACTCGATGAAGTTTTTATGTTCTTCAAACCGAGTTAAAAATTTGAGTAGAAAGTCTTTAACTTTAATCTCCAACCACAAACAGAAATAGAGATGAAGCAGAAAAATGTAAACAAAATACAAGTTATATTCTTTAAGCTTGTTGTCTCCTTCACCCGTAAAAATCAGAAAATTGATGAAAATGATAGTTCTAAGCCCACAGTTAAACTGTATTTCCTTAAAGAAATTAATCCCCTCACAATTGTCCAAGGTTTGGAATAATTCCTCCCAGGATAGAATAGAGCACTATTCAGCAAAACAGGCAATTGAATTTGCTGAACTTCGTCGAACTCAACTAATGGAGTAAATCACACTTACTTTGATTTCTTTTGTAAAGAAGAAAGCTTTTAACTTGTGAAAATAATAATTTTGTATATCCTTCATCTGAGGAAAACATAAATATTTATAGCCTAAGAAGTGGTACTTCAGAAGAGAAGCAATGGTTGAAGAAAAGACACAACTTTTGAAGTGGTATCATGACCTGCGGCCGCAGATGGATGACATGCGTCCGCAGGTCGCGTAGTTCGCCAGAACAGAAATTTCTGCTCTATTTGCGAAGCTTCACCTGTGTCCGCAGTTGATGACCTGCGCCCGCAGGTCGTCTTTTCCGCGTCGAAACAGTGTGTCCCTTGCCACGAAGGGTCGCGTCCCTTCGAGGTGCATTGTGACATGCGTCCGCATATGGAGAAATGATTTTCTATCGGATTTTTGGATTAAACTATAAATAGTTCTCAAGTTTCAAATAAACTTTGTCCAAAAATATAGTCTCTCGATCGATCATTTGCAAATCCAAATCCAAATCCAATTTCGAAGCCGAAGCTGAAGCCGAGCCGAGCGACGACGACGACGACGGCGCGAGGCTTGTCTTGTTCTTGCCTTACTATCCACATGGAGGAATGTATTCCAATATGTACACAAGAAAGTTTTTTTCTCCCACCAATGTGGGAGAAATTCACTTCTTTAAAGTGAAGACTTTCTCTTCATTTTTCCCTCAATGTTTTTACCTCCATTTTCCATTCACTTCTTATCAACCAAACCCAACAAGTATTATGTTCATAAACTCAGTATATATCACTACACTAGATCTATGTTGTTAGCTCCAAATCTAGTTTTAATGATGACAACACTAATCCCTAATTTTATGCAGGATAATGAAAGAAGTAACCGGCCTAGTACTCGCTTAAAAATGAAAAAGTCACAATCAAAGGATGTCACGGAATCAATCAAGATCCTAGTAAAATTAGAAGCCACGCAACAAAAGGAAGGAACATACTCAGCACAAGAGAATAAGGAAGGAAATATATGGACGTATCTGATACAGACATATTACGTCATCTATGTATTCAAATACCAAACCTAGATGACCCCGCAAATCTCTTAGGTTCCCCGATATCATAGAGCAACGAAATTAGAAGAATGAAAATTCTAATTTTCTCAAATTAAGGAAAATCTAGTTTTACATGGAAAACTAAGATCGGTCATGATTCTGAAGATTGGAAATCACAAGCATCAATATTCTATCCCTTGTATAAGTAGATCATAGAAGCCTAGGTTTATTCTTGTACATCTTCACTTGAGCAAAATCCTAGTTACTTCTTTAGCCTTACAACATTCATTGTAATACGTTATAGTGAACACAAAAGAGAGATATACAAGTAGAGGCTGCTACCTTCTCTAAGAAGTTATTTCACAAGGCTTTTCGAGAAACATTTGTAAACACTCAACTTGCTCCAAAGGAAACCTCTTATAATCCAAGGGGACTGGAAGTAGGCACCACAAGGATGTTTCGAACCAGGATAAAGTTTTGTGTATTAATTACTTTACTTTTTGTCTTTATTGTTCTTGTTGCTAATATCGATGTGCAGGGAAATCGACTAACAAAAAACTTTAGTCGACTGGAAGTAGAAATTTTTTAATTCACCCCCCTCTTGATTATCAATTGGTATCAGAGCAGGTCTCACATAAACGTTGCTTAACCGCACGTAAGAAAAGATCAAATGGCAAACTATCAAATTTCAGGAGCAATACTTCAGGATGGTCATTCATCTAATAGGGCCCCATACTTCAATGGACAACACTACTCCCATTGGAAAAATAGATTCAAAATTTTGTTCAATCAACTAATTTCCAAGTGTGGGTATTAATCAAGAAAGGACCCCAACTAATTCCAGAACTCAAAGACAAAGGAAAGGAATCAAGCAACACCATTGATCTCGAAATATTTGAAGTCACAAAGGAACAACAAGAGGTAATTAAAACTAACGCTAGAGCAATAAGCTTGCTTTAGTGTTCAGTTAGTGGATCAGAGTACAACAAGATCTCGACAAGAGAAACAACTAATGAGATGTGGGATAAGCTTGAAGTTACTTATAAAGGGACTACCAAAGTGAAAAAACCCAGGATTGGTGCACTCGTTAGTAAATATGAACTGTTCAAAATGGGTGATGATGAACGAGTAGAATCTATGTTTTCACGGTTCAGTAAAATTAGCTATGAACTCAAATCTCTAGGAATGACCTATTCAAACAGTCTGTAAGTAAAAAAGCTTGTAAGAAGTCTTCCCAAAGCATGGGAGACAAAGGAAGCCATTCTGGAAGATAAAGATCTACACAATATGACACACGATGAATTGGGAGGTAATCTTCTTGCTTATGAACAAAATCATATCAACAGGTACAACAAAGAAGAGAAAAAAAAGACCGTAGCATTCAGTGCCATAAATACTGATGAAGAAGGAAATATTAATGAAGAAAACAGTGAAGGTATGGCTCTCATAAATCGAGGAGTAAGGCATATCCTAAAACAAAGACAACAGAGACCTCAACAATCCTTCAAAAATAGCGACTACTCAAGGAATGATGATCGGTGCTACAACTACAGTAAGCCTGGCCATATCAAACCAAATTGTCCTGAATTGAGAAGAAGATCATTAAAGAAAAATAAAAACTTTGGTGCATGGAGTGATGAAGATAAAACTTAGGACGATGCAGAAGTCGCAAACATGTGTTTCATGGCTATAGGAGAGTCAAGCCAGGTAAGACCTTTCAATTGTCATAACTGTAATGCTTTGCAATCAAATATTGATATGATAGCCGATAAACTTCAAAAGGTCATTGATGAATATAATAAGATTGCTCAAGAAAAAAAAACTGGCAAACATTGTTAAATAACAAAATTATGGAAGATAGAAAAAATTGGCAGATCCAACTAGAAGCAAGACAAATTGAAGTTGACTTGCTTCAAGAAGAGCTTAATGATCTTAGGATGCAATACAATAGCATCAAAAAAATCATCAAGTCATAGCTCTTTAGATCAATTATTTTCAAAACTAAATCGATCCCTAACTCTTTTACATCTACAGAATCTTCTTTCTCTCATTATAAACCTGCCTGCTATACTTGTGGTAAGAAGGGTCATAAATCATATAAATGCAGACAACAGTCTCATGGAATATGGATTTGGAGACCAAATAAAACTGTTTCTAACCTTCAAGGACCTTAGAATACTTAGGTACTTAAAAGAAACTAATCCATCTGTTTTGCAGGAACACACCCAAAAAACCTACAAGAAGGGAATGTGGGTAATAGACAACGGGTGTTCTAGGAACATGACAAGAAAGAAATTTTTTTTAGTTCTGTAATGAAAATAGATGGTAGATCTGTCAGATTAAGAGATAAGGCTAAAGGAGAAGTTGTGGGAGTCGGTTCTATAAGAATTAGCCCTTCCTGTGATTTAATTGAAGTCTACCTAGTGGATAGACTCAAACATAACTTGCTAAGTATCAGTCAACTCTGCTATGCTGGATTTGACGTACTATTCAATGCCATGAAATGCACCATCAGCAATGCTACAAGGAATATCACCATTATCGGTGATCGAGTTGAGAACTTCTATGTTTTAAATAATATTGATTTACCTACTTTAACTTGTCTTACTTCTCAAACCTGTGATCCTTGGTTGTGGCATAAAAAGCTTGGACATGCAAGCATGCATGTTATCGAAAAGCTCTATAGACTTGAACTGGTTAAAGATCTGCCCAAACTTAAGTCTGAAAAGGATCACATCTACGATGCTTGTCAATTTGGTAAGCAGATTCAAACATCATTCAAAGTCAATGACATCATTAGCACGTCTAAGCCACTCCAAACTATATCTACCATAAACAGTGATCATGGAGGGGAATTTAAAAATAAAGCATTTAAAGATTTTTGTGCACAAAATGGATATACTCAGAATTTCTCCTCACCCTGCTCTCCTCAACAAAATGGACTAGTTGAATGAAAGAATAGAAACAAAGTTTGCCTGACCACTTCTCGGCAGAAGCAGTGTGCATGGCATGCCATATACTCAACAGATGCTTGATCAGACCCATTCTGAAAGATCCCCTACGAGCTTTGGAGAGGAAAGAAGCCTAACATTAGCTATTTTCATCCATTCAGTTGTAAGTGCTTCATTCATAATAATGGTATGAACACTCTAGTAAAATTTGATCCCCAGAGAGATGAAGGTATTTTTCTTGGATATTCTCCAACTAGTCGCGTATATAGAGCTTTTCATAAAAGAACTTTTAAGTGTGGAAGAATTATGCATATAGCCTTTGATGACTCTAATCCCATTTCTATGAGTATGAGTATTAATAAGGAACAGGTAAACAACTCTCCAACCAAAAACATCATAGAGACTGCAGCCCCAAATGACAAAGAGTCGACTATAACAATACAGAAGTCGACGACATCTCCTGAGACTCCAATAGCAAATGTACCAAGGGAATGAAGACGTGATGCAAGTTTCCAAATGACTTCATTGTCAGAAATCCAAATGATCTAATGCAGACAAGAGGATCATCAAGAAAGCAAGCATCCGTAGCTTTGGTATCTCAATTTGAACCTAAACGAATTGATGAGGCACTTGAAAGTGAATCATGAACTCGGGCCATGAAGAAAGAAATAGATCAATTTGAAAGGAATCAAGTCTGGAAATTGGTAAAACGACCAAAGAACTGCTCAGTAATTGAAACTAGATGGGTCTATAGAAACAAGATGAACGAATAAGGTAAGGTTATCAGAAACAAAGCCAGGTTAGTAGCTCAAGGCAATTCTCAACAAGAAAGTATTGACTACGATGAAACTTTCACTCTCGTGGCAAGGTTGGAATCCATTCACATTCTTTTGACTTATGCTTCTTTTAAACGTTTTAAATTATTTCAAATAGATGTAGAAAATGCCTTTTTAAATAGTTTTATCAATGAAGAATTTTACGTCAAGCAACCTCCAGGTTTCGAAAATCCCTCTTGCCCTGATTATATTTTCAAACTCTCATCGGCACTTTAGGGTCTCAAGCAAGTTCTGAAAGCTTGGTATGAGAGGCTTAGTATCTTTTTGTTAAATAATGATTTTTAAAGAGGAAAAATTGACACCACCCTCTTTATTCAAAAATTGGATTCCAGCATTCTTATTATACAAATTTATGCTGAAGATATTATTTTTAGAAGTTCTAATACCTCTCTATGCGAGAACTTTGAAAATTTTATGAAAGGATAATTCGAGATGAGCCTTATGGGAGAGCTGACTTTCTTTTTGGGACATCAAATAAGGCAGTCGGCTTTCGGAACCTTCATAAGTCAAAGCAAGTATACTAAGAAATTGATTAAAAATTTTAGCATGGAAAAAGGAAAGGCGTTTGGAACGCCCATGAGTCCCTCAACCAGTCTTGAATCCGACATCCAAGGGAAAAGTGTTGATGAGAAAACTTATCGAGGGATGATTGGATCATTACTATATATGACAGCAAGTCGTCCGGATATTATGTTCAACATATGCAAATGTGCAAGATTTCAATCAGCACCAAAGGAATCTCATCTCACAGCTATAAAAGGATAATTCGATACCTCATTGGGACTCAAGATCTCAGATTATGGTATCCTCATTGTTCAAATTTTGATTTAATTGGATATTCAGATGATGACTTTGCAGGTGATAAAAATGAAGTACAAGCGGAACTTGTCAGTTACTTGGTGACTCATTAGTGTCATGGCACAACAAAAAGTAAACTTTTGTTGCACTATCCACCACGGAATAGGAATACATGACAGTCGGTAGTTGCGGTACTCAATTACTATGAATTATGCATCAATTACTTGATTATGATCTTTAATATGAGTGGGTTCCTATTATGTGTGATAATACCAGTGCTACACTACAAGAAATATGATTTTTTGTGACAACTTGTAGTGGCGACATATATAGTTGCCACAAAAGATCTTCTTTTGCGGTGACAAAACATGCTCGCCACAAAACGTGAAAGTTTTAGGGGTGACACTATTACTTGCCACTAAAAATATTACATTTAGTGGCGATAGTTCTTAAGTCGCTACAATATGTGCTGAAATTCTTTGGTGATAACTAAGGTAAAAAGGTATTAGTGGCGACCTATAGACGGTCGCTGCTACAAATCATTTGTGGCGACAGCGTCGCCACTGTACGTAGATCATTTGTGGCAACTTTTTATGTCGCCACTGATGTTTTGTGTATTATTCAAGTTTTATTTTTGGTTCTTATTAGTGCTAAATAAGTATTAAAGGGTAATTTCATACGAGAACATATATAAATACTATACATCAATATATTATAAAGTGTTAATTATTGTAGTGTTATAAATGTAAATATATTGAGTTAGATATTATATATAATAATAACATTTATTTTAAATAAGTATTTATTACTTTACGCACTACAAAATAACTATTTCAAAGACATATTTCATTACTTCAATCAAAAAATTAAATAATAATGATAATAAATATATATATAGAATAGTTAGACTTTTTTATTTTACTATTTTGAGATCATATAATATATTTTCTTTGTTCCAGTTTATATGACACTATTTAATTTTTATCTGTCCCAATAAAATGTCACTTCTCCATAGCTAGAAACAATATAATTTTAAAATTTTCGTTTATCCTTAATAAAATGATTTATGAGACAAATATCTAAGATTTATATTATTATAAGGTATAATAATTCTGGTATAAAATGCAAGATTATTTTATCCTACGTTTGATTGGAGATATTAGGTAGTCTCGAGAATATTTATCGCACAATTTATACCATAGTGATTGGATAAGTTATCTCATATACATGGTGGGATAACTTATCCCGGGATATCTATTTCCGGAATAACTTATTTCCAGCCAAACGACCCCTAAAAATATTTTTTTTCTTAAATTTTGTGTCAAGTCAATAATATTACATAAATTTGGAAGGAGGAAATTATTTTTCGCGTCTTAACTTAGATAAGTCAAAAAAAAAAGAAGGAGAAAACAAAAGAAATTAAAAATGATTTATAAAAGATATGCCAAAATGATTAATATACATGATTGGTTACCAAGGAAAAAAAGATATTCCAAAATGAATTCCCAGTTAAACCCCAGCCATTCCACATAAGTCCCAATTAGGTTTTCTATACAACTTTCCCCAAACCCCCAAAATCATTTTTGCCTCTCCTCAAAATTACTCTAGGGTTTCTTTCGCTCCATTTCGTCATTATGTCTCATTCGCTTTATCAGCAGAGAGGAGTTGGAGCATCAAAATCTACCAACGATACGTGAATGGAGGCCTCGGCAATGGTTGATTTCTCTGAGCAATCGATTAGAAATTCCAGAAGCAAGGTAACTTATGAATGATGCAAAATCCTTCTCAAATTGCCTTTGTTTATGATCTAGAAGTTAGTTTTCATTATCATTCTCATTTTACACCTTCTGTCGATGTATCAAATGTAGAAAACAAAACATTCTAGATTAGGTCAATCGGATGAGGGACTGATATATGAGGTAACAATTTTAAATTAAGAAAAAATATTAGGAAAAGAAGAAGTATTGTCTTAGTATTTTGGGATTTGTAATCTGGATTCAAGTATAATCAAGGTGATTTGATTTTTTCAAAGGTGCATAAAGTGAGAGAGTTGATTGATTTTGTAATCTGAATGCAAGTATAATTAGTATTGATGCATTCTGTTTTTTCTTTTATGTATATAATCACTGAGGTGATTTTTTTTATTAATGTTAATAACTTACAGTGTTAATTAGTTCGATGATAAGTTATGTGTATGAATTGACTAATTTAGTACCAATAAGTCTTCAGAGTAGTTGTTTCTAAATATTTATAGTAGCCAAAGAAGAAGGTTGTACCTCTATCCATGGATAAAATATAATTTTTCATTGTATGGGCTCAGAATTTTATAATACAAATATTTTCAAGTGTAAGGTAGGAAGAGTATATTACTATAAAACTATTTTCCAATCATCACTATAGGTTATTCAACGTGATGATTACAATTCTTTTTCAGTTCACTAATAAAGCTTAAGAATGTTAGGATTTTCATAATGGATGCAAATATAGTTGGATGATAGGATTTTAAGAACTCGGTAATTACTGTACGATTTACCTTATGGTCTTGTAGGAATCTATAAGTTTCAAATCTTGGATCTACATCTTCTTAAGGCCTTCTTAGTTTCCTAAAGTAATATTTAGTCTGAACTAAATTGATTTGGCTATAATAACACTTATTTTGGATTGAAGTGGGGGTAGTGGTTGTGGTATTTTTTACATATTAGAGATTTGAGTAATTTCTAAAATGTGGAGGAGAATCTAGAATCTATCACCAATGAGTTTAGAACAAATGTGATCTTATTATATGTATATATTTTATTTATTTTGTATTTCTTCCATTTGTATACATAGTTCGAGTTGATAGTAGCGTGTTTATGTTGAACACATAAAATCCACCTTAGATCAACCTCCTAACATGTGAATGTTAAACTATCACGAATATAGCAAGCAAGCAAAAAATGCATTCATCTATGAGGGTTTGTCATTGTATTTATAAAGATTAACTGAGTTTAGTTCTATATTTAGAACAGATGGGGAAGAAAAGGTAACAAAGAAAGTAATTGAAGAAGAAATAGATGATGAAAAGAAACTGGTCAAATTCATAGTGATTGGGGGAGATATCTCCGAAACTTAAAGATCATTTTACCACACTGCTCATGTCGAAATGGAAAACTATTGATTTTTAATCTTTTGGAACTTCGGCCACGGTAAGTCTACATCCTAATTTCTTTTTCCTTAATTAATGACTCGATTATTCTAGATTTGTGATGCATATATCCCATTAAAGGGAAAGCGTTTCCTACCCTTCATGAAGTTTTGAGAATGATCAGCAGCATGATGTACTTTTTGTTCAACACCAATATAACTAGAGTGTAAGAATTCTCTTCTTCCACATGTGTCTGTCACATGGTTAGATGACAGTTTTTAATAGATTTCTTTATTTTCTTTGGCAGAGTACTAAATGATTCAAATTGGGAGGTGAATTATGTGAAGGCATAGGAAGTGTTCACACTTCTGTTATCATACTTTTAAGTTTAAATGAGAATATGGTGGACAAAAAATCACTACTTATAGTCTTATATACATCTTTCTTAAGTTTCATGATTGTTAGTGTTAGAAAATTTTAGTGCTAGAAACAACCTGCCATGTATTTCTCGTTACTTACTACTATGCATGTATTTCTCCTTGTTGATATGTTAATTATGAAAATGAAACTACTTCTTAGAATATGAGGAATGAGTTTTTTTTTTTTTGAGACACTGAATAGAAGTTCAAATAAGTCCTTAATTCCTTCAGAAGCTTACAAAAGTTCTGCTCATGCATAATTTAAAATGAGATGTCTTATAGAGGTAAATATAATTTGTGTTGCATATGAAATTATTGTATGGTTCTGCTGAATGTTGGCTCTTTCAGATGTGTTTCCTCTGAAGAAGCTAGAGAACTAATATCAAAGGATCCTTTATTAAGATGAAGGATTTTTATTAGTATCTCAACAACCAGTAAACTTAATATACTTGGATTGTTATCAGAATGTTAACAATTGTTGAAATAAACTTGTGAATATATATAATTTATAGAGTATGGTAAACTGTTGTAATCAAGTTTGAGAATTTAATTTCGCTAGTTGCAGGCACATATAAAACAATCGGATTTTTGAGGGCCTTGGTGCTTTGCAAGATCTTGCTTTAGATTTGTAATCTTCTTGACTAATAAATTTTTCAAACATTATAGATAATGATAGAGTTTGAAACAGTGCAAAGGGAGGAGAGCTAACTGCAAAAAATAAGATGTTGCAACTCAGAAACGTGCAATTATTATCTTATTTAATTATCGTCAATTTAAGGTTTTATTATGTTTATTACTTATGGTGTGCAGAAAATTAGAAGTGTCCTCAAAAATGTAACTTTGTTATCTTCCTACGGTATGCTTTGTCAGACTTCTGTTATACTCTTAAATAGTTGTGGAATTACATGTGAAAGTTCTTCAACACATACTATTTTCATGACATGTGACAAATAAATGTATTCAATAGGACTCCCCTTGCAAGATACTGATGAGTATGAGGAATAGTATTACTAGTCTCACAAACCCCAGCTTTGCAGGTAGAGTTATTGATTTCTTTGATTGTTCCTTTCTGAAGATATCAAAAAAACTTATTGCTTGGTGTTAAGAAAACAGTAGACTGTGTGAAGTTGTAGAACTAGAGTTTACCATTCGTGAATATAATTAGGCAATGTTGATTGAAATTGCTGAGGAAACGTTGTCTCATATGCAACAATAATTATATATGGCCCTATTTTCACTTTTTTTTAAATCTATTTGAATGCTTACAACATGAATGCAAGTTCCTTAGCTAATTGAACTCGTTAAAATCTCCAGGAAAATTTAGAAAAATTAGAATAAAATCAAGTTGATGAAACTAGTTTTCATAGTCAAGTATGTGTTATATGCACCATGTTTACTTTTTATGTGTTTGGCATCCGTTTGCTCCAATATTCTTGTAGTCACCCTTTTTTCTATTAGCATTAGATTATAAGAATGACTGTTTTTTTTCTTCATAGCAGGAACACTGTTTTTAGAAAAATCACAAATGATGTCGATCAAGGAGGACTTTGAAGACATTATGATTTTCTCTGTTGTATATAAATGCATAAAATGTACAATAAGGCATTGTGTAGTAGGAGAATAATATTTAATTGACTTTTCAGTGATGAAATTATGATATTCGAGTTGAGATGTATTTTTGTTGCTTTTTTTAATAATATTGAATTGGATTGAATGTTTTAATATTGATAGTACCTGTATATTATTGTTTTTTTTAATTGCAAAAATAAGTTTTAATGGGTTCTTTTAGTTGCAATTAAAAACCAATAGCTATTGCGGCAGTAAGAGTTGCTGCTGAAGAAATGATGTTTCGTGGCAACAGATGTCGCCACTGCAACTCAGTAACTATTGCAGCGATAAGTGTTGCCGCAAAAGATATATTAGTTTTGTGGCGACTAAAGTCTCCACTGAAGGGTAATCTACAGTGGCGACCTTATTGAAATGAATCAGTTTGTTAGATTATTCATTTACTTTTAGTGGCAACCAAAGTCGCCGCAAATATCTATCTTTAGTGGCGACATTCAATTGTCGTCACAAATAACCTTTAGCTATGGAAGTACTTGCTAAGGTACGAAGGTCGCCACTGAAACCCTTTAGTGGCGAAGGTCCAGTTTCTTGTAGTGCTATCAGTCTTTCTAAATATACATTTCATCATTTGAAAGCTAACCATATTGATATTAAGCATCATTTTATTAGAGATCATGTTGAAACTGGAGATTTCGTGTTAAATTTTATTGACTCTGAAAATCAGCTTGCCGATATTTTTACAAAACCTCTCTTGGAGGAAAGATTCTGTTTCTATTAAAAAGACTCAGTATTACAAGTTTTAAATATGATTAGTAATTACTTTTAATTTTTTTTTTTTTTTTTTTACCGTTCTGTGACTTATTTTATTTCCTTAATTAGTTTTTTTAATTGGTGTATTTTAATTAGTTTGCGTGTTCGTTTAAATCAAATCCCTCGATTCCTGCAAACCCCTTTAAATGCTTCACTCTGGTCCATAAATAAATTGTTGCACTTCTCTATTTCTCTCCTTTCTCACTGTCTCTTCAGTTGATTTACTGAATCGACGTTTCCCCCCCTCCTCTCTTTTCTCGATATAAATCCCTCATTTACTCTCTCTTCACTCATCTTCCTCAAAATGACCAAAACCAGATCTATGACTTCTCTTCTTCCTCCTTCTCAAGCCGACTTCTCTCACAACTCCTCCACAAACATTCTCGATCTCTCTTCTGATTCCTCTGAAGAAGAATCCCATGTCCCTATAGAAAAGGTATCAAAGAAGCAACCCAGTAATAACAAAGGCTCTTCTTGAAAAAAAAAACCGGGTGGACATTCATGGTCCATTCACTCAGGAAGACATGCAAAAGTATTGAAGAGTAGATCAAAAGGAAAAGTTTGAACTTTTCAAGAATCGGTCTGTGGTCTCAGGTAGAGTGGTAAATCTGAAGCAACTCAAGGAGTAAGTGATATTTTCAAGGCTCAGAAACTAAAATTATTTTTTAAAATCTGTGTTATCGAAGTTTATGAGGATCCCGTCCATCTATTTTATGTTAATCTTTGAGTATCTCAAGAAAGTGGTGAACTAAAAGCCCTGGTGCTAGACACTAAAATTGTCTTAAATGATCTTTTGTTTGAAAAAGTTTTTGAAATTGACTCTTTTGGAGGTATTCCATATATGAATAGTGTTTGGCTCGATGATTTTGAAGTTTCGTTTGAAGGTGCTAAGAAAGCAGTCGTCGAATTCGATGCTGATCTTTCTGATTTTACACCCTTGTCTCTGTGTTTCGAAAATAAAATTTTAGCCCATATAATTGGTACCACCTTGGTTCCCCGCAAAAGTTTCCTTAGTAGTATTTCAACTAAGGATTTATTTATGTTTTACTGTTTGATTAAGAAATATCGCCTAAATTAGAGTGGATGGTTTCATGGATACATACTGGAAAGTGCTCAGGATCCTAGCCCCTCTTCTAGTTTGCCTTATGATTCACTAATTTCTCTTATTTTTTTCATTCAATAATTGATCTATCTGGTTTTATGGTTGTGGATGTTACTGGCACTTATGACACCCGAGCTTTTAAAAGCATGGGGTATGTGTTGATTGATTTTCAATAGTGTAAGAAGTCTCAACCAAAGCTCGTTCTGTGAAAGCTAACTCTGGAAAAGCCTCAGCTGACTTTGCAACAATCTTACTCCAAGAGGTAAAAGGTATACATGAACGGTTAATGACCCTGGAAGAAGGTATGATTTCTCTGTAGGAAACTATTGGAAAAATCAGTCAAGTTACAAAGGAGACAAGCACAAATGTTGGAAGATAAGGCTCACAATGGACAACCTAAAGGTTGAAGGAATTCAGACAGTGAATAAATTGATCAAGCAAATTGACTCTATCAATACAGGAACCAACTCCTCTCACAACGAACTTGCCGTCACCTTTCAGACATCCTATTCAGCCTTTTCAAAAAACTTGCAAAAATTCTATGATGCCTTATGCAGGAATGTGATAAATACCTTAACATACTTCTTGAAAAAACAACCTCCTCCTCGATCTTGATTCAATATGGGTGTGTCCCTATCAGACAATTTGTTTTTGTACTCTTTTGAGAGCTACATTCTTTGATTCTCTCCCCCCCCCCCCCCGGGGTTATCTCTGCTAAGACTATAGTTGTATGTTTTGGCTATTATTGTATGTTTTTTGCTATATGTATGTCTTTTCCTTTTTGATTATGCCAAAGGGGGAGAAAGTATAGGTAAAAGAAATGCACAATTTGAGGGGGAGTACAGATAAAAGAATGCACAATTTGAGGGAAGCCAGCTCAGGAACACTCCAGATTGATTCAAACAAAAAAGTTTAATTAATAAAAACTTTACTTTTTGCCATCATCAAAAATGGGGAGATTGTTAGCCCCAAATCTAGTTTTAATGATGACAAAACTAATCCCTAATTTTATGCAGAATAATAAAGGAAGTAACCATCCTAGTACTCACTCAAAAATGGAAAAGCCATGATCAAAGGATGTCTAGAATCAATCAAAATCCTAGTAAAATTGGAATTCACGCCACAAAAAGAAGGAACATACTCAACACGAGAGAATAAGGAAGGAAATATATGGACGTATCTGATACGGATATATTACGTCATCTAGGTATTCAAATACCAAATCTAGATGACCCCACAAATTTCTTGGGTTCCCCTATATCATAGAGCAACAAAATTAGAAGAATGAAAATTCTAATTTCCTCAAATCAAGGCAAATCTGGTTCTACATGGAAAACTAAAATCGGCCAAGATTCTAAAGATTGAAAATTGCAAGCATCAATAATCTATTCCTTGTATAAATAGATCATAGCAGCCAAGATTTATTCTTGTACATCTTCACTTGAGAAAAATCCTAGTTACTTCATTTGTCACGCCCCAAATCCCATCGAGACGTGATTGGCACCCGGAGCCGATAAGGCCCGAGAGAACCAAGCTTTATCATAAGCATGTCATAGGAAACACTACTATCACATAGAAACATGGAAGGCTACAATCGGAAAGTATAGGTCATGTGACGTATATACATATGAGAAACTTGGCCGTTGAGGCCATCAAGTCAATACTTCATGTATCATCTTATACACATACACCCACATACGTCTACAAAAGCCTCTAACAGATGCATTGACCAAAACCAACTGAAAGTCGGGACAAGTCCCCGCTTTATACACAATGTACTATTTCAACACATATGACTCGGAGAAGCCCAGGATTAACTGGAGCTCACCAATGAACCGCAAACAGCTGACAACCTACTGTGGCGGCCTACTAGCCTGCACCTGCAACATGTAAGGTAAGTTCCCCAAAAGGGGTCAATACGAAATAAGTACTGAGTATGTAAGGATCAAATGAAACTGTGCAACTCATAAATATTTCAATGAACTCAGATGCATATGAATAATCAATGTGAATAAGTAACCATTCTTCATTTTGGAAACCATGTGGATTGCTTTCATTACTTTCTTTGCTTTTTTTATCTCAATGCTCAATGATAACAATGTACCCGGACCCCTACTGATCAGTGGGTCTTTCCATGACTTATCGCCATGTTGGGATCGAGTCGAGCTAGGCTTATGCCCCTAGACCTGCCACCCATAAATCAATGCTTCGGGATCGAGTCGAGCTAGGCTTACGCCCCTAGACTTGCCACCCATAAATCAATGCCTCGGGATCGAGTCGAGCTAGGCTTACGCCCCTAGACTTGCCACCCATAAATCAATCATTAACCACATTTGCATTACTTTGATCGTTACTTTGAGATTGATATCTTTACTTGTGAGAGATTGGTACTTTTGCTTATGAGAGATTGATACAACGATAGCCATATCTTTATTTGAAACTTTGGATCATTAACCAATGAATGAAAGACATATGAGTAACATTGTTGGAAACATAGGCTTATTGGAAACATAACACCATTGGAACCATTGGACAATAATCGATGAACAAGATTCAAGAGTAAAACACTATTGAAACTTTGGAACATAACCTTATTGGGCTTTTGGAACACTATTCATGAGTCATAAGATTCACAATTGATCAATGAGTAGAAAATATATGATAATGACCATTGATAACCGGATATAGGATACCTTAGCACATTTCGGGATAGGACTAGTGACATGTCAATGTGAACACTATTTGCCGCAGAAAGATACGGACAAAGTAACCTTACATACCTTGTATTCTCAATACGATTCTACAATCTTAAGTGCATACAATAGTCCCGCTCCGTCCTTATGTTTCACTCTACAACACAAGTACATGCGGAACCAACATTAACTACCAATTACCTTGCAATGGCATATAATAACAATGAGTCACGTGTTTGGCTTTTAAAAAAAAGTCATGTCTTTCGCTACAATACCATTTTCGGCATGGTCATATCAATAATACCACAACATGCCCAACATTGATCAAAATATCATTTATGAATTTATTATCCCAATAATCCCACAATATTCCATACATTGACCAATACATGATAGCCAAGATCATGTCACACCAAGTTCATACTTTACACTTCTCCATCACCACAACATCACAATTATGCCATCAAATTACTTCAATACACCTCACAACAACAAATCGGCCAAAATCCCATAATTTACACTTATATGGAAATAACAAGTTTAGTAACATAATCACACCATACATGTTGGTATTTCATCCATACCATGCCTTTTCATCAAACCCACAAGTCATATTTCAAGTTTAAATCCCATGGATTACACATCTTTCACAAAAACACAAAGTACCATATTCAACACTTCCAAGCATAACCAACATGATTTACATACTCTCCCATGTAATTAATATATTAAATCACAATAATAAACACTTACCCAAGCTTGGAATATGATGATCTTGTCTCCAAGAAATGGTTGCCTTAGGGTTTGTGAGTTGAGAGAAAAAGCCCTTTTTGTAGAAAAAAATCTAGAAATGTCATGTGTGGTTCCTTGAATAAAAATCTGATTTGGGTGCCTTTATATAGGCCTTGTGGTCATCTTTAGCCACACTTTGGCATTAAATGCCATATTGGCTTGGTCAAAGTAGAAGAATGGATCATTTTTCCCCTTGGGCCTAAGCATTTTGGCTTTGTTTTGGGCCTCAAATTGGGCCCAATAACATATCCACTTAACCCACTAAATAGAATGTATAATCCACCATATATCCCATGTATAATTAATTTCATAATGTCTCGATAATATTCACTTACGAGATTCTCATTCGTCGTCTCCATCGCAAAAATAGAAATTCTAGTCGCTCATGGCTTCATTGAACATTTTTTGATAAATTCTTGTGTTTCATGATTTGATCATGTAGGAGTATGTAGGAGTGTATTGAAGTGTTTGAAGCTTCAACAATGCTCAAAGAACTCCAAAGAACCAAAAGAAACCATCCAAGAATCGTCGTAGAATTGCATTACAAAATGGGTCCGGAAAGGCACAAGATTTGTGACTGCTTCCCTCTGAATCAGGTGGCTTGCGCCACACACCCTGAAACAGGGAGTGGCGCAAGTCTTGGTACTTTGCTGAATTTTTCGGCCACTTTTTCCAACACTTGCATATCGTCCAATACCTTATCAAAACACTACAAAATACTTACTTAGTGATCTTAATCATCAAGTAAACATGACTCCAAGTCACCCAATGAGGTTGGAATATGTACGGGGTATTACACAAATTCCCCACGAAATCACAAAACACCTCCCACGAAGGTCTAATCGCATGTATGTGGCCAAATTTAAATTTTCTCATCATTAGCATTACCAAATACATACTTATATCTCTCAACACCTAAGCAAACATTATTCAACGTCATCAAGTAGGGTTGGGAAGGTACGGGGTGTTACATCATTAGCCTTACAACATTCATTGTAATACGTTATAGTGAACACAAAAGAGAGAAGAAGCTAGAAGCTATACAAGTAGAGGTTGCTACCTTCTCCAAGAAGCTATTTCACAAGGCTTTTGGAGAAACATCTGCAAACACTCAACTTGCTCTAAAGGAAACCTCTTGTAACCCAAGGGGACTGGAAATAGGCACCACAAGGGTGTTCCGAACCAGAATAAAGTTTTGTGTGTTGTTTACTTTACTTCTATCTTTATCGTTCTTGTTGCTAATATCACTGTGCAGGAAAGTCGACTAACAAACAACTTTAGTCGACTTGAAGCAGAAAATTTTCAATTCACCCCCCTCTTGATTATCACGTGTCTGGTCGTGGGGTAATACATGAGGAGATATCTTATGGTTGAAGTCGAGCAAAAATAACTAACATCAGTTAAAGTGATTGAATTTCAAGTAAAAATGCAAAACTCCAATCGTATGTGCTTGAAGTAACGCAAAAAGTTATGTAAAAAATGACTAAAGTGAGATAAAATGGCTGAACTTCAACCATATATGTATAAATTTTAGTTATATAAAACTTCAAACATTAGGTCTGATGTTAGACTTTGTTAAGACTAACTTAAACACCATAAGTCTGAAGTGGTATACCTGCAAAAAAAAAATTAAACAAATGAATATAAATTAAATGACGGCATCAAAATCAGATATTCGTGTACTTCCCTCTTAAAATTCACATTGAGAAAGATATGTCGAGCCCATCAAATCTAGCCCAATTCATGGTATAATGTCCTACTTTATTTTTTATGGGCCACTCTTAATCCAATTTGTAAATTACATCACATGAAAGTTGGACTTTTTATTAGTCAAGAGACCGATAACCAGCCCATGAGTTCAAATAACACTGCATGGATTTTGGAAAATATAGCAGGAAATTACACCTAATGATGTTGAAAATGGGTGATCTTAAACTTTTGATTCTCACTTGCCTCATGGAAAAACATTGAAAGTCTTAAATAAAGTGATACATATCAAGTATATCTTTGGTATATCAAGCCCAAAAAATACATGATTTTGATATTTATCTAAGAGCAGCTTGCATCTCATGTATACTCTTAAATGCAATTTAAGATGTTATTAGTTAAGAAAAGCGAGCCCCTTTTTTTCCCGAGAATAGATCTCAAATATCTAGTAGATGATGAATTCTTCTACTTCGACCTTTAAGCGAGCTAATTAGTTATCATGCAAAACAAAAGAAAAAAATGTGAAAAAGGTAAAAAAGAAATTCTCACACATTAGTTTTATTTATGTTCATAACTTTACATGCAAGCCGGTAATTAACCAAGGAACATGACGAAATTAGATGAAATGATCTCTCTAGCTATAGCTATCATCACAATCCAAATCCCAAATAGAAATTGCAACTTCATTATTTAGTACATCTTGTGATGTAGTTTCATCTGAGTTCATGTTCCCACTAGATGTTGCATCATAATTCAACTCTTCAAGGACATTTTCATCATCCCAAAAGTTTCCAAGATTTTCCACCACTCCATGAGATAATATTTGTGCATGGTACTTTTCAAAATCTTGTTGGAGAGTGATTTCTATTTCTTCTTGTGGCTTCATTTGTGCTCCAATCAAGCTAGAAAAGTTGCTAATGGACAAATTAAGTTGGTCCTTATCATGGATACTTTCTTGGTTGTTTTGATCACCTTTTTTACCATAAGAACAACTTGACTCATGTTCAATTCTTGAGTTCTTGTCCACAAATCCCAAGCCTAATTTACTTTGTGGACAATTCAAGTTTTGACATGCATACAATGCATCCTCCATGTTGACATCATGGTCAAAGATGGATTTCCTCTTGTCATTTTTCCTCAAGATTTGGGGAACACAAGCAAGATTTAATTCTTCTTTGGATGTTGATATCTTGAGAGCCCTTTTAGTCAACTTGAGAAGGGCTTCTTCTTGGTTAACAACTTTAGCCCAGGTAGATGTTTCTTTAGCTGTCATCTTGTTTTGCAAGTTCTTGGATTGCTTCACCAATCGCGTCATCCTGCCCAAATCAGGAGACATATGTTTGATAATTGCAGCCAAAACACTTACTTTCCATGCCTTCTTCAAACCATGGGGCTTCTTATAAGGTGCTGGACCTTGTTCTTGAGCCAAGCCTTGATCACCCCACCAAAGTTCATTCCCTACAATGACAGTGACAGATTCAGAATTTAAATTTGATAAGTTAATTATTGAGATTATGATTTTTTTCAAAATCATGAGTTACCAAACTAATAGTTATATAATACTCCTTTAATTTGTCCCAATTTAAGTGATACATTTCTCTTTTTAGTTTGTCTTTATATTTAGATATAATTCTGAATTTAAACTTATTTTACTCTTAATAAGATGATTTGTAACTATACAGATATTTACCATTGTTTAAACAGAAGTTTCGAAAGTCTTTATTTCATTTTTAAACGTTATGCTCAGTCAAAGTGCATCACATAAATTGAGAAAAAGAGAGTAATAATTTTTCAAGAAATTTAACACATCTAAATATTCCCTTTGTTTCAATTAGAGTGTCTTACTTTTTCAATTGGAGTGTCTTCCTTTCAATTTAATCTGTTCCAAAAGAATGTCACTTTCTATAATTAGTGACTCTTTAATTCCAACCTCCTATATGTTTAAGATCACGAGATTCAATGATATTTTGATATATTACGCATATCTTTAATTAATTTAAGACCACAAGATTCAAAAGTCTCTCTTATTTATATAAACTCTGTGTCCAGCCAAACTAAGACACATACTAAATTGAAGCGGAAAGAGGGCATGATGTAGCTAGCTACCTGTTGGCCACCAAGGTGGGGCTAAACCTCTCTCCAAAGGGAACCTCCTTTGTGGAGGGATACAATGTTGCATAAGAGCAGAAATAATTGAACTCAAAGTAGTGTCTTGTAATTCTTCAAGAAGACACATAAATGAGGAATTAGGATCCAAGATATTCTCCTCCTCTACTAATTTGGACAAGGATTCAGCAATGGCAATAGGGGCATTTTTCTCAAATCTCACTTTCTCCTTCCACCATTCTTGCAAGCTATCTGAAGTGCCACTCACCAACTTCCCCTTCTCTGATACAATCCCATACACAAAGCCTTGACCTTTGCATACCTCCATGATTTTTACCTGTTAAATTGAGACCGCTTGATCGAAAATTTTTACTATTTATAAATAAAAATTATGATCAAATAAAATATTTTCTGGCTATCCATAGAGTAGTTATGACAAACAAATTGAAATGGATGTAGTATTAAATACCAAAAGGTGACAAGTTCTTGAACCGACCTAAAAAAGAAAAAATGTCACGTAAACTAAGAGACAAAGAGTATAAACTATAGTACTATATGGAAACGATTACCATGTACTTGAGAATAGAATCTTGAGCTTTGGACATCTTTTTCCTACGACATAAATATTGTTCTTGCTTTGCCTTTGCCTGTGACTCTGAGTACTCATCAATCTCTTCTAATAATTTGCTGTCTCCCTTCTCCTTGAGCTTCTGTAACCGCATTCGGTCCTTCCACATTCGCCTTTTGAGTTCATCATAGTTAATTTCTTCTTCTTTCTCGTCCTCCTCCTCCTCGTATTCTTCAAATTCCATCCTATTTTATCGTATGGAATATATGTCAAATGGAATTTGATTAGATTCAATAATGGTGAGAGTAACAAGTAGTAATAACAAGGAACATATATTTATATATGTAGTTATATGGGCATATATTTTTATTTTATTAAATAGAAATGTTAATATTGGTGTAAATTGGCGGTAAGAAATGTACAAAATTTAGTGGCTATATACTCTTTTCCAAGGGTGACAGAGGATTTTGGAGGTAACCTCTGCCGTTTTTGCTAGGACAATAAGAGAGCTAAGTCGATGCTTCGTTTGAACAGGGGCGCGCCGAAAAATTAGCCCATGAAAACAAGGGTTGGTTACTAATTCGTTTATTTATTAGTCCAATTTATTTCAGTCTATTGATATGTATGTTTAAATTTATTTATGAAAAATCTTATTAAAATAATTCCATTTTTTTTTTCTATTTGATATGTTACATATAATCATAATAAGAAAAACGTTAATTTTATTAGGTACTAAAATATTATATTATAAAAGAATAATTTGAGAAATTAAAACTTAGTAAAACTGGATGGACTCAGTTATGACCCGCTTTTTAGCCTATTTCAGCTTAGATAGCTCTTGAAGTGGTCAATAACCCAATTATTGTAAGGGAAAAAGATACCGCATGGCTATTCGGCCAAACCATTTCCACTAAATGGTCATTTTCAAAGTTATGCCATTTTGTGGCCATTCGACCATAATATTTCCACCCAATGGTCATTTCCAAATTTAGGTCATTTCATCCTCTTTTTTTAATATTCAGCGTTGCTTTTTTCTTTTTTCTTTTTGTTTCGCTACAACTTTTTTTGGTTAAATTGTTTTTAACAATTATATAGAAATTATATAGTTGTCGTATAAAATACGTATTTGTATAAGATATATATAGAAAATGTATAGGATGTGTATAGAAACTGTATAATTGTTGTAGAGAATATTTCAAGACAGAACTAAAAATTGAAATTTATGAATTTTGGACTTTAATTTTTTTAATGTTGAGTTCTAAAATCATAATAGTTGTATAGTAGGTGTATAAAAATTGTATAATTGTTGTATAGAATATGTATCAGAATAATTATTGCAGCTAAAGGTTGTATATGATGTGTATAAAAATTGTATAATTATTGTATATAATATGTAACTGTATAGAATATGTATAAAAAATTATATTATTATTGAATAAAAATATATCCATCACGATTGTATTGTAGTTGTGTGTGTGTATATATATATATCAGATAAGTATTGTATTGTATCAATATGTATCAGATATGTATTATATTGTATATATGTATCAATATCAATATGTATCAGATATGTATTGTATTCTGTATATGTATCAATACTAAAGAATATAATTTTTTAAAAAAAATAGCCCAAAAAAGCAGAAAAAACGAAAGAAGCAGCAACAAAAAATAAAGAGTAGCAAACAAACAAAATATATATATATAAAAAAAAAAAAAAAAAAAAAAAGAAGCAGCAGCTAAAAGCGAATAATTACAAATTATATTTGATTATTTAAAAAATAGTATATTAATTTTTTTTAAAAAAACTAAAGCAGCAAAAAGCAGAAGAAACTAGCCTAAAAAAGGATCAGTGAAAGTCGATGTCCAATTTCGATCAACAATGGCTACAATTTGGCAATTGAAAAACTTGGATCATTTGGTGACAGTTGTTTTTACCGAAGTGCAAATTTTTTGTTTTTTCCCGTTATTTTAATCCGTCAAAATGCATCCCAATCCGCCTATTTGACACTCTACATATGAAATACTCTATGCACTAATGGTACAAATATTTTTATGTGCTATAAATATAATTTCATTTGTTTCATTTGTGATATAACGGAACAGATTAGTTATCATTCTTATCAGTTTACTATTTATGATTTTCATAATAAAAAGGTTACTTATAGTTTCCTCACAAGTAATCTGGTTAAGTAAGTATTTGAATATTGAAAATGGTGACTAATTCATAATCTGATATATACAAAAAAAAAAAAAAATTATCCTCGATTCAACAAGAATTTTTATGAAATCCTTTCATTTAACACCTTTACTAAGCAGAGCTTAATTATACTCTTATGTTTTGGGCACATACCACTTAAAGATTGAATCTCTTGGAATTGATTTAATGAGGATTTTAGAACTTCCTAATTTTAATTATAATTACATGTGACAACTCCCCAAGTAAAAAGAGAAAAACAAAATTTTAAAGTTCCTCATTTTCATACTCACAAATTTCAACTTCAATTTAAGTAAAACGTTTAATCTCAAAAATTAATTTTATCCATCTGCAAGATATAAATTTTAACTGGGTGACATAAATATGTCCAACGCAATCAAAGTATGAACAAAGACTTTTTAAACAACAATAGATATTAAATATAACAATAATAAAAATGACAACTTATAAATTAAAAAAAATAATTGAACGACAAAAACACCATTCTAAAGACGAATGCAAATAAGGAGAGTGTATCTATATTATTACCTATAAAAACCGCATATAATATTACCTATTACCTATTATTACCAAACACATCGGTAGTCCTCTAAACTTGGCAGAAACTTTCATTTTGACACCTCAACTAAGCATTGTTCATTTTAAACACTCGAAGTAGTGTTCTATTGCGTCATTTTGACACCTTTTTGATAAAGAGCAAAACAAATAAGGAGAGTTTAATAAACTCTCTGGTAACGTGGTAGGCAACAAATAAAATAATTACATGCGGCATTTTAATTTTTTTTAAAAAATTTTGATTGAAAAAACAATTTTAAAATCTTTTAACACCACCTCCCCCCTCCCCCTTCCCCCTCCCCAAGATTCTTCTTCTCCAACACGCCCTTTTTTTATTTTTTTTTCTTTCCTCAAGAACTCCGTCAATGAAAATCGGATGTCAATTCAAATCTATTCTTTAATTAATTTTTTATTTTTGGATATTTTTCTTCATTGTATTATTTTCTAACTCTACCATCACCTTCTCCATCATTTTCGTCGAAAAAAATAGATACCAAAGTATAATAAATCAAAGTGAAAACATATATGTATTCGTTAACTATGATATGTAAAGACACGTGTATACTAGATTGACATAAACAGTGTAAATTGACAAGCTTTTTCTGTTACATATGTTATTTTCACCAAATATTTTATTTCAACACTGTACAAGAACTGTTTAAGAAAGACTCATTTCCTTTGCTATTTTCTGCTAATAACGGTCAATTCCCTCCTCTTCTTCTTCATTTCACTTTCACATTTCTGATGATGATTTTTGGTATCAAATAAATTGGAATTATTGAAGCTTTTAGCTATAAATGATTCTCTATTAATTCTGCAGTATCACGCATAGCTGGAAACATCGATTGATTCATCAAAAAATCCAAAAATCAAATAATAATTGTTTCCTGAGTTTCCATTTTGTCTTTCTACATTAGTTAGAATATCCAAATCTTTTTTTAGAGAATTATTGGGAAAAAAAATAGATGAAGAAGAAGAGAAGAAAAGAAAAAATTATTTGAAGAATTTGGGAAATTAAGGCTAAATTAGAGAATTGAAAAGGAGGAAGAAGATAAATATAGGTGGGTATGGGTCAATATTATCGTTGGTGGGCCAACCAGGACGCCGCATCAGAAAAAAAAGGGCCTTCAAAGTGCCTTTGAAGGGTGAGTTCATGCGACGTGCCAACTGGGTAAAAAGTGTCAAAATGACACAGTTGGAGGCTGATTTAGGTGTTTAAAATAAACAACGTCCACTTTAGATGCCAAAGTGAAAGTTTTTGCTAAGTTTAGGGGTCTGACGATGTATTTGGCCATTTTTAAACAATCAATGATCCACTTATTTTAACTAGTCAAAGTTTAGTCAATCCACCTATTTGACAACCTTACATGTGAAATACTCTATACACTAATGGTATACATATTTATATGATACTAGCGTTAATCAAGAATAAGCTACACGTCCTTTATGAAAGGCATCCTTAAATAAGAGAGTTCCACCATCTGGATAATCTCACAAGCCCACCAGTTTCAACTAAAGAGGGATCACATAATGTTGAACTATTTTACTTTTGTTGTTATTTAGATTAACTTTTGAAATGAAGTAATAAAATTATTGAGTGTTTCTGATACTTAGCTTTGAGCGTCGAATCTGATCATGTTTTTGTGTTCAATAAATGGTCAAGTCATTAAATAAGTTATTGTTCAAACTATAATCAATTAAAAATGGGTTCAGTTAATTTGATTAAGAAATTAGTTATAACCTTAACTTTTTCAACTTAAATTTAAGAATTGGAAAGGTAATATTCTAACACATTTATATGTCAAACCCCGTATGAATAACTTGAATCAACTGTGTTGAAACATTAAAAAACAGAGTTCAATAATTTCTACGACTTTCTCGCACCCACTTAAGCTAGTGATAGGATATATATATATATATATATATATATATATATATTACTTTCTAGTATTGATTTATGTGACACATATAAAATTTAGATAGTCAATCATATTTGTTTATATGTTTTTAGATATTTTAAATTGTTAACTATTGTAATTTATAGTACTTTTTACGTAATTTTTAAATAATATATGTTACTACCCATGTCCCAATTTTTGTTGCATTGATACAATTTTGAGACTCAATTAAATTTTTTAAATATTTTAAGTTGTTAATTATTATGATTTATAATACTTTTTCTTCTGTCCCAATTTATGTGGCATTGATATATAATTTCGAGAGTCAATCAAATTTGTTATGTCTTTTATATATTTAAGTTGTTAATTATTGTGATTTACAGTAATTTTTAGAAAAATATATAACAAATTAAAGAGAAAAATAAAATAAACAAATTAAAACAGTGAAAAAATAAAAAAGGAGGTAAAGGAATAGCCGATAAAATTATACCAAAGCAGGCATGTTGACTTGGTGTCTGCTTTGGCACAATTTTATTGGCCCATTCCCTTTTATAAGTAAGTAGATAACTATAGTTTCATTTGTGATATAGCGGGTTAGTTACCATTCTTATCAGTTTCTTATTTATGATTTTTTTAAAAAAGTTACTTGCACTTTCCTTATAAGTAATTTGATAAAATAAATATTTGGATAATGGAAATGGTAACTAATTTATAATGTGGAATATACAAAATGAGAACTTTATTCTCGATTTTATGAAATCCTTTTAATTTACACTTTTAGTGAGTGGACTTAATTAAACTTCTTTTGTTTTGTGTAACACATACTACTTGAAGATTGAATCTCGCAATTTATATAAGACATAATTAAAGAGATGACTATTTAGTCATTTTTGTTAACCAAAATTGATCCAATTTTCATTTATTACTCTAATTGGTCATTCGACTATCTTACCTTCAACAAACTACATTTTTCGTTTTTTTTCTGTTGACCTTCAAATATATGTGAAAATTTTTGGTAAGGGGTAACAAAGCTTCATTTGTTCAAATAGGTTATACAATACATGGGTAAATATTTATACCGACAATTTTATTATGATATGCCTATTCTCACATGTTTATCACCCATCTATAAACAAAACAACCTTTTGAAACCCATATGATTTCAGTTTTTCTATTGAAATTTCAAAGCTCAAATTTTAAAAGTCAACCTGCTGCAAACGTGAATTATTTCGAGTGAATACTATATCAAAAGAATCGAGACATTAAGAGGAGCTCATATCTAAATTTTAAAGTGTTTAGAGGAAGATTTGAGCTATATGCCCATTGAAATCTGCCATTGAAAAGCTTATCTAAAATTTTGGAATGTTTAGAGGGAATTTGAGTTGGTCGGGATTGAAAAAATCAACTAGTTGAGGAAGGTGATCTGCTACAATGTATAAATACTGTATAACATTGTATATGAATGTATATATATATATCTCTGATATATAGTTATACATCATATATATATATATATATATATATATATTGTTATACACTATTTATATAATATCAATACATTATATATACATATGTGATACGACTATTTTAATTGAATTTTTTTTGCCAACAGTAGATTTACATAAGAATCCATTAATTTAATTGAAAGTTGTAAAACTTCCTAATATGATAAAAGGGCTTTTTACCTAAATGTACCAACGACAAAAATAAATACAAGAAAAATGTTCGCATGTATATATAATGTATCGATATTATAAAAATAGTGTGATGTATAGCTATGTATCAGAAATATATATATATATACATCTATATATATTATGTATACAATAGTTATACATTGCAACAATTCATCTTGAAAAGTAATGGCTAGTGGAGTGTTTCAATTTCAACCCCTGATAAATAAATGAAACCCCTCAACCAGACTCATGAACTCATAATCATATGATTACTAACAAAAGTGTTTTTGCATATTGCAAGTAGTCAACAAAGTTCACCATCGTTTTCTAATATTTCAACTACAGTTGAACATCAAGCATTAGCTACATAAAGTTGTATAAATCCAATTTTCATTAACACCCTCGTCAGTGAATCAAAAATCTACTCGAAAGAAACAATCAATATATAAAAACAAGTATGGAATAGTTAAACTCAAAATCTCCTCTAAATAATCTCAAATTTTAGATATGAGCACCTTTCAATATTTCAAATCTTTTGATAAGTTATGCACTTAAAATGGTTCACGTTTGCAGCACGTCAAAAATTCCAGCTTTGAAGAAACTTTAATGGCTGAAAACAATGAAGAAGAAGTTAACAGAGAAGAAGAGGAAAAAAAAGGAAGGGAGGAAGAAGAAGAAGATGAGAAGGGGAAAGAGGAAGAAGGAGAAGAAGACGGCGTAGAGGAATAGCAAGATAAAGAAGAAGAAGAAGAAGAAAGGGAAGAGGTGGAGAAGGAGGAAGAAGAAAGGGAGGAGGAGGAGGATGAAGAAGAAGAACAGGAGAAAGATGATTGATGATGATGTCACGCATCGTATAGGTGCATGGAGATGAAATGGAGGCTCGCATCCGGAGTCCTAAAAACTTAAAGACAAATTCTACAGATCGATGGTTAGACTGACCATGTTGTATGGAGTGGAGTATTGACCAGTCAAGAGCACCCACGTTCAAAAGATGAAAGTAGTAGAGAGAAGGATGTTAAGATGGATGTGTGGGAATATGTCATGACCCAATTTTTTGAGTCATGATGGCGCCTACCGTAACCCACCAATAGGCAAGCCAAGCCATAGCTCAGAGCGGCAAGCAACAGGTTAACAGGCAAAAACCAGAAGAAAGGAGATGAAGAAGACAAAACAACAATAATAAATAAAGGCCGAAAGCATATGAACGACATACCATATATACATACTATGATAGGAGAGGAAGAAGACAGTGTATATAGATAAACCCCTCCCAAGACCTGGTAAGGTCGGTACTAGGGCCACAGCTAACACAACCAGAGTACTAGACAGAAACCAAATATGCACAACATATACAATAGTCTCGAGTACAAAAGACTACACATGAGTAGATGAAGTAGGATCAACCTCGAACGACAACAAGCTCACCCTACTCTAGATCAATGTTGAGGAAGGAGGATCACGTCACTGTCGTTGACTAGTGCCCAGATCTGCATTGAAAAAAAAAATGCAGAAGTGCAGTATGAGTACCGAAAAATGGGTACTCAGTAGGCATCATCGGCCGACTGAGCTCAATATAACATAAACATAACTAAAATACGAGGGTGCATGCTAAGTCTGGGGTAAGAATGACAGAAGATAAATAGCTATCGACCTGTACAAATGCGATAAGAAAATAAGTAGAGGCGATACGAAATAATAAGTAAATACAGAAATAAACAGATAAGTCAAACATAACCTAATTGGGCCCCCATAAGACCAGAAGGCACACCGAAGAAAATAATAACCCAACCGTGCCCCCAGAAGCCGGCGGGATACACAAGAAAAGTAAATGCATAACCGTTAGTAACCTGTGGCTAAACCAGTATTCAGGAACCATAGTAACCATCCGGGGGTGTACCGGGCTTGAACCAACACTAATGGGTAATAACAAGAGGCCAGACACCGGGTTTGAACTGGTCATAGTGGGTAATAACGAGAGGCCACATATATAATATACAAAAAATCTCATAGCTAGATGTCGTACTCAAACCGAAACTCAGGGAATCACAATATCAGAACCACGGTACCCAGTACCAGAACTCTCAAATCATATCATAACCAGATGCTGGACTCGAATCGGAACTCGGTGAATCACAATATCAGAACCACGGTATCCAGTACCAGAACTCTCGAATAGTATCACAATCAGCAGTCGGACTCGAACCAAAACTCATAATAATCAGTAACCATCATATCTGAATCAGTGGTCGGACTCGAACCGGAACTCATAATAGTCAGTCTCTTAGAGTCATCATAACCAAGTGTCAGAATAGTGCCAGTATCCACACAAATACAAGTAAATGGGGACATACCGTCCCCAGACCAAACCTGAAACATAAATAAAGGAGCTAACCCATAGAGTATTACCATGCCTGTCCCTGGTTCCTTCGAGGTCAACTGCTTACTATTACTAGGCGATATACATGCCAAATCGGGTATCTCGAAAGTATCATGGCAAGGCGGGTCTCGATACTAGGTCAAGACTACCAATCCTAGTCAAGTACTAAGCTGTTAGGGACTAATAAGGCCAAACAGGCTAAAAGCGCATAACTGGGGTAAACCAATCCAAATGTTATTCTAAAAGATCATCTCAGGACTTAACTAAGCCTAACAATGTTAAAAGCTAACTATAACGACTGTAAAGGGTAGAGATGCCCACTACAAGGTCCCGAAACCAAGTCTGGGCTAATCATATCCGAGTATGGACTAAGATTGCCCAGTTCCCAACTAATAGCAATTGCAGCATTAACCAATTCAGTAAGGCATTTATGGAATACCACAAGGATAACGGGCCCGGAACATACCCGAGCCAATAGGCCTAATTATAGCAAGCCAATGATGAACTACAACTATCAGCCAAAATACTAGCATACTAGCATGAAAATACTATAAATAAACTCAGTCTAGGTATAGGGTAAGCTTAGCCTACCTGGACACCGTCCAACGCCTGCCAAAGCTTGCTAAACAGGAGCTTTCCCCTTTCGAGAGGCCTTTGACTGCTGCCACGTTACCAAAACAATAAGCTATAGATCAAAACAAGACTATTGATACCCATATTGCTCAGGTTGGAAATCAAAAATCCGACGTGGGGCCCGGTAGCTAAATTGCGAAATTGAAATCGTTACAACACCCCAAATAGCTTAATGACCAATATTCACAAGAGATAAGATCAAATCCAAGCTCAAATGTAGCTCCAAAATAGCACCAACAACAATTCCATCAACAATACATAAAAGTATACCGTAAAACAAGGAAACTTACAGTAATAATGACAATTGCACGTCTACGAACTTACCCCCACTCAATCCCAACCTTCCATTACTAGAACCCGAGCTTGAATAACTTGGTGAAGGGAATAAGTAGCAAAAGGAGCTATTATGCAGTAGCATATATACATATATACGTACAAGTAGCAATGAGTTTAAAGGTTGTTGCACACTTTTTCTTTATGTGGAAATGAAGTTAATTGCCTAACTTTTAAGTTGGTGAAATTTATCCACTATATTAAGCGGTT
The DNA here is from genome assembly GCA_031232105.1 of Capsicum rhomboideum. Classification (NCBI taxonomy): domain Eukaryota; kingdom Viridiplantae; phylum Streptophyta; class Magnoliopsida; order Solanales; family Solanaceae; genus Capsicum; species Capsicum rhomboideum. The sequence goes on from CP124714.1 coordinate 161,238,930, forward strand.
TGGCAGATTATAAGTGAAAGATTAATGGCATTTAGTAGGTGGTGTACAACTCCACCACTTCCACGTGTAAGTGGGATAGACCACCACTTATCAATCTTTATCACATTAAATACATACTCGGATATTGCATAAGTGCGTGGTAAAATAAATATAACTTTTCGAATACATCATAATTAATAGAAAATTATTTCGAATAAAATCATTATTATATAATAGTAATATTCTAACATGCCTAGATTCACTATCTCTGCTTAAAATATTAATAGGTTATAAAATCATATAAATGTATCATACTAAAAGTTTTTCATACACATCTAAAATATTTTAGAAAGGTAATAAAATATATCTCTACCAAATTCTAATTTAATTTAAATATTCCAAAACATGTTCGGTATTAATAAAATTCTCAAACGAACTGTCCAAAAATCGAGCTGTCAGTCCCAACAAGTCATAAATAACTTGGGACAGTTATAGGAAAGCTCTAAATACCGAGAATGAACAAACACAAGAAAAATGACCGGGAGGGTTATTACAGCATCCACTGCTAAAAGGACTTTCGTCTACGAAAGTAAAATTTAAGGAAATACCTGAAGGCCTGAATAGATAGGGATACTGGGCCTACATATCACTCTCGATTTGATGAAACCCTTACCCAAAATATCCTAAAGCTGACTATTTCGCTCCTTCAGCTCAGCAGGAGCTATACGATAAGGAGCCATAAAAATAGGTCGGGTGCCCGACTCGAGGTCAATAACAAACTCTATATCACACTCAGGAGGAAGGCCAGGTAGGTCGGTAGGAAAAAAAAAACATCGGGAAAATCACGAACGATAGGAACGGAGTCAAGCGAAGGACTCTCAGCACTAAAATCCCGGACATAAGCAAGGAATGACTCATAACCTCTCGATATCAGTCTCCTAGCTAGAATGTAAGAAATAATCTCCATCGATGTGCGGCTAAGAGAACCCTACCACATAATCAGGGGTATGCCAGGCATGGCTAAGGTGATGGTCTTAGCAAAGTAATCCAAGACCGCGTGGTAAGGGGATAACCAGTCCATGCCCAGAATCACATCGAAATCTACCATATCTAACACAGTGAGATCAACTCAAATATCAAACTCCTGAACAGTCACTAGACAGGATCTATATACCTGATCCACTACTAAAGAATCACCCACAGGGGTAGCTACACGCAAAGGCACAGATAATGACTCCGAACACAACCCAACCGCAGTTATAATAAGCAGAAACATAAGAAAGTGTGGATCCGGGATCAAAAAAAGTAGAAGCTGGTTGATGGCATACAAAAATCGTACCAGTGATCACAATATCCGAAGCCTCAGCCTTTGGCCTACCCAATACAACATATAAATGGCCCTGTCCGCTACCGGACTGGATGCCTACCTGACCACCTATCCTAACTTTCTGAGGACCACCTCTCAAACCCTGTGGACGACTCCTACGACCCTGAGCACCACCCCCAGCTGGAGGCGGTACTGCTTTGATCGGTTGTACAGTCTGCACTGATGGCTCAATTATCCCATGCTAGGGACCCTGCATCCGGGCACCAGTCGACGATAGTGACGTGATCCTCCTTCCTCAGCACTGATCCGTAGCAAGATGAGCTTGTTGTCGTCCGAGGCTAATCCTACTTCATCTACTCCTGTGTAGTCTTTTGTACTCGAGACTGTTGTATATGTTGTGTATATTTGGTTTATGTCTAGTACTCTGGTTGTGTTAGCTGTGGCTCTAGTACTGACCTTATTAGGTCTTGGGAGGGGTTCATCTGTATACATTGTCCTCTTCCTCTCCTGTCACATTATGTATGTATGGTATGTCGTTCATATGCTTTCAGCCTTTATTTATTATTATTGTTGTGTCTTCTCCATCTCCTTTCTTCTGGTTTTTATCTGTTAGCCCATCACTTGCCGCTCCGAGCTATGGCTTGGCTTGCCTATTGGTGGGTTACGATAGGCGTCATTATGCCTCAAAAAATTGGGTCGTGACAGAATATTAGGAGATATATGGTTAGGAGTGAAGATATCCGGGACAAGTTATGAGTGACCTCGATAAAGGATAAGATATGGAAAACCAGACTGAGATGGTTCGGTCATGTGCGGAGGAGATACACCGATGCCTCGGTGTGGAGGTATGAGAGGCTAACTATGAATGGTGTAAGCGACTAAGTTTCTTTCCTAAAAAATAGCAATCAAGACAATGAAAATAGACAACAAATAATAGTATTTGATTTCAAAATATATGCGGGGATTACAATCTTTATAAAATCTTAAATAAAAAGATGCCATCCTCTGATTCTTCTTTTCACGACCTTCAACTCTAGAACCTTTACCTTATTCTTGAATTGATGGGATACTTGTTTGGATTTCACCACAGATTGCGGAGCAAAGCTTTTATCACAATCATGGAGGTATGGAAACTTGCAGCTTACTACTTGGAGACGGAGACTTCTTAGTATGTGAAAGACTTGCAGATCACCAATAAAGAGTAGAGCTTCACTCTATGTGTATATGCATTTTTTTATTTTCTTTGGCCAAGACCTCTTTATATAGGCGTGACCTAGGGGTGGGGGTATTTTAGTCTCCAAATAAATCTAGCGGACCCTGGACTTGAAGAGCATGAGTTGGGATCATCCTATCAACTTAACAGGCTGACCCAAATGTAATTGGACTTCATTTAAATTATATAATTTTAACTTAAATATTAATCCAACTATAATAACCAATGATTCGATACGGTCAACATATCATGAATTTAAGATTTAATCCAAAGTTTAATACGGATTTATCTGATAAAATTTCACTGTTCACAGATGGTTTCAAGAGATATAGAGGTAGGCCGAAGAAGTATTGGGAAGAGGTGATTAGAAAAGACATGACACAACTTCATATTACCAAGGACATGACCTTAGATAGAAGGTTATGGTCAAACCCATCATAAAATTTCACCCAAAAATGACTTGCCCAAAATATTTGAAAATCTATGTCCAAATGCTAGCTAATACTAAAATATACTGCAATTTCCCTGTCAGGAGTTTGATTTGAGATCTCAATCAGTCAAATCATAACATTTTTAAGTCCTTTGACACACTTCTCATTAACTACACAAGTGTATATTGAGCAACGGCATATGGTGTGTTTATATAGTGGGAGAACTAGAAAAAAGTGGTTATAACTTGTAGTTAAATATATGAGAATGAAAAATGTATGAAATTGAAAGTAACATATATGGGAGATAAAATACCCCTACAACAATTATTATGAAGAGGTTGAAATTGTAACACCCCGTACTTTTCTAAACTTACTTGATACCTTGGGATCATATCTACATAGGTGTTGAGATGCCATGAAAATGTGTTTTATAGTGTCATTGGTGAAACATTTGATATCGGACTTAACATGTGCGATTAGACCCTCGTAGGAAGTGTTTTGTGATTTCGTGATGCATTTGGGTGATGACCTGTACATATTCTAACCTCATTTGGTGACTTTAAGTCATGTTTACTTGATGATTAAGATCACTAAGTAAGTATTTTGTAGTGTTTGGATAAGGGATTGGACGATACGCAAGTGTTAGAAAAATGGCCAAAAAATTCAGCAAAGCAGAAAAACTTGCGCCACTACCCTGTTTCAGGGGGTGTGGCGCAAGCCACTGATTTAGAGGGCAGTGAATTCTTGCACCACTGCCTTGCTTTTCAGCAGTGGCGCAAGGCACAAAAAAATGTGCCTTTCCGGACTCGTTTTGTAACGCAATTCGACGATGCTTCTTGGATGGTTTCTTTTGGTCCTTTGGGGTTATTTGAGCATTGTTAAAGCTTCAAACACTTCAATACACTCCTACATACTCCTACCTGATCAAATCATGAAATGTGAATAGTGATCCAAAATGTCCAATGAAATCAAGGGCGATTAGAATGCCTATTTTTGCGATCGAAAGGACGAATGAGAATCTTTTAAGAGAATATTGTCGTGACATTATGGAATTATGTAAACATGAGATATATGGTGAATAATACATGGAAATTGATGGGTTAAATGGATATGTCTTAGTGGGCCCAAATTAAAGCCTAAAAGTGGAAGAAAGACATGGCCCAAATGGGTCAAATGACCCATTCTTCCATTTGACCTTCTAGAACACTATATTAAATGATAAAGAGTGGCTAAGGATGGAATCAAAAGCTTATAAAAGGGACCAAAAATCTTATTTTATCCATTATACACACACATGTATTTCTATGTTTTTTCAAAACATTTCAAGAAACCCCTTTTGGCTCTCAAAACCCTAAGTCCACTTTTGGAGAAGATCATCACTATTCAAGCTTGGGTAAGTGTTTATTATTATGGTTTAACATATTATATGAATGGTAGATTATGTATATTATGCTAGTTGTGTTGGCAAGGTGATGAAAGTGTATTTTTGCTTTTAGTGAAGGATGTGCTATCTTGGTAATTTGAACTTGAATTAGGCCTTGTGCCTTTGATGAAAAAGCATGGTATGGACAAAATATGAACATGTATGGTGTTATTTTTGGTATTACACTTGTTCTTGTCTATTGTTTTGCGGAGAAAATGACTTGAGACTTGTTTTGAATTCGAAAACTTGGAAAAGATTTCAAACTCAATTTAAGACAGAGTCGCCACTTAATTTATTTTAGAAAAAATTAAGAAAAACCTTGTAAAATAATTCAAAAGACTAAAACAAATAAAAATCCCTTGAATTTGAGAAATTCGGGTAAGAGGTTCATATTAACACCCCGAGAAGGTTTTTAAGGCACTCGGGATATCCGCTAACTTGCGGTTATCCGGGCTATTTGAAAACTAACTTTTGACTAACTTGAAAATAGTGAAAATTTGATAAGTAAGGAAATGATTCTTCAAGAACAAATTCATATTGATTAGTTAAGACAATACTTGCAAGAGAATTAACTGATTAGGCTAAATGACAAATTAATTAAGGAATAATTATTTTTACTGAAAAATCATTTTTTATCGAGGAAAAGACAAAGTGATTGGAAATATATTGAAGAAATAAGACTTGCGACTAAGATAAAGTGTTGATTTTAAGAAAATATTTAAAATTCTTGAATTGGTCAATTAAGTCGAATGAATAATAATAAGAAGTTAATTTGCAAAACAACATGGTATTTCTAAAGGGGAAAATCAACTAAGTTAATAAAAAAGAGTTAGTCTGTATTACAAACAAGTCAACGAGAATAAATTAAGAAGAAAGGGTTGAAAGTTGGCCCCTGTTTTGACCGAAAGATTCTATCCAACTTGGACTTGTAGCATATGGGTCTGCCTTGGCCCATTTTTACTTGGGCTTTGCCCATTTATTTCTCCAAATCCCGTGCTTTAGCTTCCACCTGTAACATGCTCCTATGCCTGTTATATACCGCTGTATATCTGCTGCATGTTTGTTGTATATCATCGGGAAATAGCTTTGTTCCCTTGCCAAATCAGTCCATTTTTGGACTTGGCAAGAAGTTGACTCGAGAGAGTGGGACTTGGTCCCAAGGCAATGCAAGGAATAGGCTTTGGAGGGTCTGGACGGACCCAAATGCACATGTAGCAAGCAAAAGGAGAAAGGAATCATTATACATTCTTATCGGAAAAAAAATGCAAACAAGATTCAATCAATATAGCGAATGCAGAACACTTAGAAAAAAAATAAGTAAAAGGCATGGGTAACTACAGAGAAATCATTTTTCATCTTTGGACAAGACATCTATTTTTAAGATAAGAGTTACCACTCAAAACATATTCTACTAAAACATTTAATACACTTATCGATTGGGCAAGATATGGACAGATTCAGATTTTATCATTTATCTCTACGCATTTATTTTCGCGAATCTTGCAAGATTGTATTACACTTATCACGTTATTGGAAAGATAAAACACCACTCTGTTAAATTCATTATTGAAGATGCTACAACTAAGTTCCCAATAAAATGGAATACTCAAGTTCAAAGCTACAGCTATACCAGTTGAAACTTTCACTATGTTCAAAAACATGAAACGGATGGGCAATAACAACAAATATTTCAATCAGACTTCAGAATCAACCAACACAGCATGCTCAAAGTCTCTCTTATTGCAAATAAGGTGCAAAGAATAGTTAGTTAACATAGAACACACACAGATCTTGTCAAAACATACTCTAACAGTGAACCAATAAGGGAAACGGGAAAAGGGATGCACACACTTGCAACAAGATCAATTCTGTCTATCGTGAATATCAAAAAATGTGTAATGACAGCAAAATGGATCACAATTCTTGTCTAATCCAACGGCCAAATTTCAGCAAGTTCAAAACCAGATTTCGATTTTATCTAAAAGAATTAACCATTATCATGCTCCAGATTTATTGGTTGCGAAACACACATGAACCATATCAATCCTATCTCCAAAACAGTCCAACAGGGGAAACGGGAAAGGGAAAAACACACTTTGTACATGGCATAAATAGATTTTTTGAACAATTCTCAAGAAAAAAAAAAAACAACTTGAGGGCTCTTATTAACTTTATTTTTAAACTTAAACATGCTACGATTTCACGCTACTTTCGAAAAGCAACTTTGGTTGGAGATATCGCAGAAGCTTTAACAGATTTGTCACTAATTAAATGTGTTGGCCAGACTACCAGAACATGTCGTTATTACTCATTTTTGCAACACATAAACACATCAAACCATAAACACAGAGGGATTAAGCATACTCCAAATCCAACAAGCAGCAGAATGACTTAATATATATAGTCTCACAGATTCCAATAGAAAAAGAGCAAGAGGGGCGAATTTGCACCTGTTTTGGGGCAGCAATCCGGAACTACGAGCTTCGTCGGGATATTTCACCACCGGAGAATTTGCACGGATTGTTTAGCCGAAATCCTACGCCTAATGGTCTTACAAGGATTCAGCACAAGAAATTTTTAGCTTTTAGCAAAATCCCTTTCGATTGGGGTTCTCTGCTTATTGATCATCTCTAACCTTCAACCTTCTCCCCTTCTAATGAAAATAGTAGAGGTATATATAGAAATAATTTTGGGTTCGTATTGCTGATTTTGGCGATGTGGGATAGGAATTCTCGAGGGCATTTTGGGGAATTTTTCAAAAAGGGTTTCAAATTGATGAAGGGATAAGCTCAAGAGTGAGGTGGAATCGTACCATTCTATACGAATTTATCAATTTGAGTTTTGAATCAACGGATAGAAAATGAGGGACGAGTATATTGTCACCACGTCGCGGGTTCTAGAACCTTCGAGGTACGACCTTCGTGCCGTGTACGCGACGAGGTGCAAAGGTGAGGGTGAACCGGGTTGGCTTTTGGGGCTAAGCTTTGACGGGTCGAATCGCGGGTTGGAGCTGCCCGTTGTTGGAGTGTTGAATGTTGTTGAGGTTGCTGTTTGTGTTATGTTGATATGGAGAAGAAGGGTTTAAAGGGATGGACCGGGTTGGGTCACTAGTGTGTTGGGCTGGGCGGCTGAAATTAAAAAAGAAAGGGATTATGGGCCTGGATTTTAGGTCCAATTAAGTGGAAATGGGTTGGGGTAGATTAAGTTATTAAAATTGAAATAGGGATGGTAGAATTAGGCTATTAATTAAATAACCTAATTGACTAGGAGTTTAACCAATTGTATTTAAATTTAGGTCAAACTAAAAATCCCTTGGCCAATTGCATTGCAATTATGGCCAATTTGATTTCCATTATGACCAAATTTAATAAATTTGGCTAAATTAAAGTCAAAATCCGATACGAATTGACAAATGATTTAATCTCGAGCTTCTTGGTTTAATAAAATCAAATAAATATTTCCCCAAATAAATTATTTCAAGAACAAGTTTACATCAAAAATCAACCATATGAACTAATTTTCAAGATGGTTCTTGATAAAATCTAACTTTTGATAAAATAATTATTTAAACGACTAGAATTATATGATCTCGTATACAAGAATACAGAAATATATAATTCATCACTTAAATGGAAAATTTAGCTCAAATGAATATTTTAGAAAGCAATTATCGGGATAAAACAAATATTTTGATTTTATTTAAGACCGAAGAAACTCAGGATTAAATTTAGTGGGGGAGGGCAAAAATTAGGTGTCAACAACTGCCCCCTCCCTTTGGGTAGGGTGAATGCAAGTAACCCTGGGCAAAGGGAGTTTGACGTTCCTAATTTTGTCCGACCACAAATTCATTTTCTCAAAGAGATTGGTTTTCGCATGAATTTCAAGGAGTTATGGCCGGACTCCGGTATCGGGTTTCCTACATATCTCAGGTTACATGAGAATTCAGGCCACTTGTAGTTCATAGTGCTTGATTTGGGATCATAATTTCGAAGAATTCACAAGCTATTTTGGTTTTAAACTTTTAAAGAGACTGAAAAACCGGGTGAATGGGGAGATTGGGGGGGTGTTTGGAATGCAGTCGAGTTTTCAACATAGAGCCCAGCCTACATATCCCCTAGAATCAGGGAATCAGACTGCTTGTAGCTCGACTCAATCGGTGGAAAAGGTGGTCTATTATTCTTAAGACGACCTTTGGCTTGGGATGGGTGACGAATAGTTGAGCTAGGGAGAAAAGGCTTGTAATTATCTCAATTACAAAATGTGGGGCCCTCACACCTATAAATATGAGCTACATGGACATAATTCCCAAAGCTCCAGGTGTATGTCACCCAGATTTAAAGAAAGGGAAATTTGCTTCCAGCGTGAGTTTAGAAATACTCTGGATGCGAAACTGAGACCAAAAATATCCCAAAATACCCACATGCCTTCTAATAGGGGTGTGGTTTGATGGTGGTGGAAGTCATCCTTCAGCTCGCGCCCAAAGAGTTTGATATTCCTCTTTGGACTACGTCCCGGTTTGCTGCTAAGAAAAAGTTCCACGTTGTGCTGCGTCCTTTTTGGAGTCGTCCGCACCTGTGGTTTTGGTTTGAGATTTTCATCCTCTCGGATGTTCTCGACAACATCTCAAACAAAATTGTTAGTGGTAAACTAAATTTATGTGGAGAGATAGTGTCTTCACCTCAACTCCGTGTTATACTACGTCCCTCTTGGCGCAGCCTTCATCATACTCTTCGTATGACACTTTCTTTGATAAATTTGTTGATTCCCTTCATCATCTTAGACGATTTTTCTTGGGATAAACCTTTGTGTGGATTGATTTCTAAAAAAGGTGATATCATCATCTCTCGTACCTATTTTGAAAGATAACAATTTTTGCAATAGTAAATACAACAACCCTCTTGGTTGTTGGGTATGATGGCCCTCTTGGCGATTGAAGAGTTTTCAAAATGGGGTAGCCCCTTTCAGCCACCGACGACATTTTGAGTAGAACGGTCCCTACAACCGTACAATCCTTTATTTGATAATTTTCTCAAAATGGGGTGTCTCTCTTGGCCACCGATGATATTTTGAGTAGAACGGTCCCTGCAACCGTCATATGGGTTCGGGTAAGTCTTGCGCATCGTCTGTATGGACACGTCTTACAGATATTCTTCGAATTATCAATCTTCAGGCAATCTTGCATATCATCCGATGTAGGACACGAGGTGGCTTACAGATGTCCTTTAGGTCGCCATCTTTTGGGTAATCCCGCACATTATCCGATAAGGATATAATTGTGACTTATGGATAACCTTCGAACTGCCAACTTTTGGGCAATCTTGCACACTATCCGTTTAGGATGTTACTACGACTTATGGATGACCCTTGGTTGTCAACCTTCAGGTAATCTTGCACACTATCCTACTTCGAACAACATGGATTATAGATGACCTTTGGATTACAATTCTTAGGATATCCAATACGTTGTCCATATTCAGATAGCGACTTAAAGACATTCCTTGGACCATGCTTTTTTAATTTTTAACGAGTGTCAGTCTCTTTCGGCTTTACTCGTTATAATATCCCCTTTCGGCGATCCATATCATCTTTTTTCGTTATTGACATGGTTTTGTCATCCCCTTTCGGTATTGACAGGCGTCAACCTCTTTCAGATTTGACACAATAATGATAGCCTCTTTCGGCGATCCATGTCACCCTCTTTCGGTATTGACATGGCTTTGTCATCCCCTTTCGGTATTGACAAGTGTCAACCTCTTTCGGATTTGACGCAATATAACAGCCCCTTTTGGCGATTCATGTCATCCTCTCTCGGTATTGACATGATTTTTTCATCCTCTTTCAATATTGACAAGTGTCAACCTCTTTTGGATTTGACACAATATGATAACCTCTTTCGGCGGTCCATGTCATCCTCTTTCGGTATTGACATGGCTTTGTCATCCCCTTTCGGTATTGACAGGCGTCAACCTCTTTCGAATTTGACATAATATGATAACCTCTTTCAGCATTCTGTTGATGTGTCGGCTCTTTTGCGTGTACCTACGCTCAAGGTAACGATTAGTAGACACAATGTCGCTTTTGCTAGCGACTATAGTCAAATCTTGGAAAAGCTTTAAAGAAAGTATTCACAATATAAATGACTTCGTTTGCAAATGTCATCCTTTTCCCAAGGTGAATAGCTAAACAAGAGGTCATTTTGGAGGTGAATAAATAGTTGAACCTCATTTCTGGGGACAACTATAAATACCACTTTCGAATGTTATATAATGATAGATTGGAGGAGGATGTCCTTACTCTCCTAGTCGGGTGATCTCTTCAACCGCTCCATTGTGTCGATTCTTTTGCACGTACCATTTTTGAACATCGTGAGTTCATTTTTGACCCATGATAGTTCAGAGAAGGATATCTTTGCTCTCTACTTATTGGTTTATCTCTTTGATTGCTCTATTGTGTCGACTCCTTTTGCGTATACCTGTACTCAAGGTAAATGGTTAATAGACACAATGTCGCTTTTGCTAGCGACCATAATCAAAATCAGAGGAAGTTTTAAAGGAAGAGTTCATAACATAGGTCAAACGACTTTATTTGTCATTAACATCTCTTTTCGAGGTGAAATAGACAAATAAGAGGTCTTTCAAATGTAAATGAACGACTGAACCTTGTCTCTCTCGACAACCACAAACCATTTTCGAACATCATGTGTTCGTTTTGATCCTATGATTTGTTGGGCATTTGAGAAGAATGTCATTGTTAACCCCTCATCCATTGACCCCTGCAACCAAAGAAAAATTGGTAATTTTGATGAAACTGATCTGTGTTGACCTCCTTCGACCTTCTGCTCCTTTCTTGCCATTCTTTGGGTGTTTGTCATCTTCGGGCGCTTGCCTCAACTTTCCCAATCAGTTTTTTCATGTCACACACTAGCTCAATGAGCCTCTCTGGTTCGAAGCTTGATATGTCTGACATTTGATGGCGAGGTCTAGAGATTTCTCAGCATTGTAGCTGGGGATTGGTCCACTTGGACTTTGTTGTAATTGATTCTGATCTCTTGGTGCTGGATATTTTTGGAGTTTGAACTCATAAATGCAGCTCGATGGAAATTTGAGGTCCTCCTCAAAATTTCTGCCCCAGTTAGATATCTTGAGGTAAGTCTTGACTCGTTGAGGAAAGAGTTGACACTCCGCGAGGTTCTTGAGATTCTTTCTCAAGATTCTCCATTTGACTTTGTTGACGGATGAACTTCTTCTTTAGAATATTCAAGATTCCTTCCAGAAAATCTTTCCCCAATTTCTATTTCCAAATGATAGAACCGAGCCGATCAGGTCAAATATAGTTTCCCCAACATAGAAGAAATTGGAATCTCTTACTATTGGGGAATTTTGAGAATCTGAACTCATGAATGAAGTTCTAGTGGAAATTTTGCGATCTTCCTCAAAATTTCTGCCCCAGTTAGATGCTTTTGAGACGAGTCTTTAGTTGTTGACTATGTGGGGATCTTGAGACCCTCTTCAAAATTTATTTCAGTGGCATTCTTCTTTACGACCTTCCATTCTGATTGTTGAAGGGTGGATCTTCTTCTTCTGAATTTTTGAGATTCCTTCTCAAAAATTCTGCCCCAGTTTCCATTTCCTGGGGTGATATGACCGAGCCGTTGGGGCGTCTACGTATCCCGTTGAAGCAGGAATCAGGTCAAACGTAGTTCCAACACTTACGATAGGGAAACAAAGATTTTCCTAAGGGGTTGACCGAAGCCGACATAGGCCGCCTACGTATCTCATTTTTGAGAATTCAGGTCAAACGTAGTTCGTGCATAAAAGGGAAACATGGATTTTTCTAAGGGGTTGACCGAAGCCGACATAGGCCACCTACGTATCTCATTCTTGAGAATTCAGGTCAAACATAGTTCGTAGATAAAAGATTGGGAATTTTAAGCATAAGACGATTACATTTAAGCAAAACGCGATTATAGGAAAGAAACATAAAGAAAAGACTGTCATTAGACATAGTATCTCTTCACTGCATCAGAGTTGATTGATTTAGGCCACTCTTGGTCATCCCTCTCGGATAAAACTGAGACTTCTCTAGATTGCACCTTATGGATAACGTGACACCTTCGTCAATTTGGTGTCTGGAAAGTGATTACCTTCTGATCAATTAGATTTTGAATCTGGTGTTTCAAGTTGAGGCAGTCTTCAGTGGTGTGTCCAATACATCCTGAATGATATGCACAATGTCGATCAGGTTTGAAGAATTTAGATGATGGATTAGCAGGCTTTGGTGCAATGGGCTGAATTAGTCCAACCGCTTTTAGTCTTTCAAAGATCTGAGTTCGACTTTCAGTTAACGGAGTGAAAACTCGAGGAAGTTTTTTCTCAGAATTTGGACGGGGAAGATTGTAATTGTTTTGGTTGGCATAGGCAGGTACTTGATAGTAGTTTTGAGGTGCTTGGACGTTAGGCTGGTGATTTAGGATAGTAGTTTGGACATTGGGTTGGTAATTTGGCTGTGGAGCTTGGTATTGGGGTTGGGCATAAAAGATGGATTGAGAACCCTGCGGCGGTGAGGAGTAGATAGAAGGAGAAAAAGTGTTTCTAGGCTTGAACTTCCTTTTTGGCTCAGTATCAAATGACACCGTAGTTACATCTTCTTTTCTCTTCTTCGACAAATCTGAGGACTCAGATGACAACGGAGTCTTGCTAATTTTTCCTGTTCGAATACCCTCTTCAAGTGATTCACCAATCTTTACCAAATCCGAGAATGTCGCACGAACTGCAGACACCATTCTAGTATAGAACTCTCCTTCTTGGGCACGGGAAAACACTGCTACCATTTCCTCCTCAGTCATAGGAGGTTTTACTTTAGCGGTTTCCTTTCTCCAACGATAGGCATAGTCTCGAAAATATTCATCGCTTTCCTGTTTGATTCGATTTAATGAATACCGGTCAGGGACTATTTCCACATTGTATGCAAACCTGTCAAGAAAGTCTTTGGCTAGGGCCTTCCAGCCAGACCATTTTTTCAATACCTGGGATGCAAACCATTCTAAGGCTTCACCGCTTAAACTTCGACTGAATAGGCGCATCAACAAGGCCTCGTTCCTTCCTACTCCAACCATTTGGTCACAATATTTCCTTAAGTGGGCCATGGGATTACCGGTGCCATCGAATGTTTCGAATTTGGGGATCTTATATCCTTCCGGTAAGTCCACATCGGGATGGACACACAAATCATCGTAACCAAGTCCATCATTATCAACTGACCCATGAAACTCTTTGATCTTAGCAATCTCTTCATTCATTGCCAACAACTTTTTCTCGTGCTCGATTTTCCACTCTTTCTCTTTTCCCTCATATTTATCCATTTCGGGATTGGGGGAGATTTTATAGAGCTCAGGAGGGATAGTGACCTGAAAGGCGGTCGGGGGTATTGGTTGGATATGAGAGGTATTTTGGATGGTAGTGGCAAGATTTTGGTATGTGGATGCATGATTTTGGGGATGAATAGAATTCGGGTTATAGGAAGGGGGGACATTTTGGGACCCATAGGTGTTTGGCGGAGCTTGGTAGGTTTGCGGGTTATTTTGTGGATTGTAAGCGTTGGGGTTGTCATTTTGATTAGCATGCTGATTGGGTGGAGTATGGCTTTGATAAGTTGGTGGGTTGATAGTGATAGGGTCTATAGGAATTTGAGGAGCAGAGGCATATGTTGTGTTATTTGGATGATTCCCAAGGTTGGGAGGATTGAGAGAAGAGAATTGGAGTGGAGGCCTATATCTTTCAGGGACAGGAGCGTTAGTAGTGTTGGCCTGGTTTCTAGTGCGATTCATCTCCTCTTGGAGCATTTCCACCTTCTTTGCGAGCTCAGTAATCATCTCGCTCTGTTCCGTCATCCTGTTACCCCTGATAGCCAATGTGTTCTCATCGTTGATGCCAGTCATATTTTCAGTCAACTACTGGTTAGTTAAGGAACTTTTTGTGAGCTCTTGACCAGGTGAAGTGAGGATATCCGGCAAGCTTTTGTCAACACAGATCAGTTTCTATTTATCTTTTTACCTAATAAATGAAAAACAACTCAAAAAGGCAAATATGTTAGATCCCATTAGTAATAAGTCATACAAGATATTTATACAAGAAAGGAAACACATAGAGTTGTTTTTCATCGTAGGCGAATTGATCCACGGGGAGGTGATGACTCAAAGATCTCGATGAACAGGATTTTGTTCATTGATTTTGGATAAGTGGATTTTATCAGAAAGGTTGACTTTTTTTTTCGTCCTTATGTCTCCCTTCACCAAAATGGGAGAAAATAAATTTTTTGAAGATAGGGGCCGGGCCGAAAGGCTGCCTACGTATCTCATGAAGGAGAAATCAGGCCCTACGTAGTTCGAAATAGATAAAGTCGTTTCATTTCATTCATAGCATTCATTACATTTGGGGAAATCATAAAGACATGAAAACAACATAACTGACTACGCTTAAAGCTTAATTCTGGATAGTGGAAAGTGCTCTTGCTCTTTCTAGCCTTCTCCTGCTTCATGGATGGTCTGGCACGAACTCCAAGTGCACCTTTCCAATTCTGATCAAGTGTTCCAAATCAAAGCGGAAAGCACGACACTTCTTAATGTCATGTCCTTTGGTTCCATTGTGATAATGACAGATGTCATCGCCTTTCCTCCATTTTGCAGACCCTTTCAATTCCTTTCTCTCGATCGGATGGAGGATTTTTGCTTGGATCAACTTGGAGTAAATGTCTTCATAGCTATCCTTAAAAGCTGTAAAGTCCAAACGACGAATTGTAACACCACTAGTGATGGGTGCCCCTGGTTCAATCCTATCGCATGTCAGCATAGCATGTGGTCCATACAAGTGAGAAATTTTTCCATTATGGATCAAATAGCGTATTTTGGCTTTCAACACAAGACATTCATCTGTGGTATGACCTTTCTGAAGCACATGGTAAGCACATCTTTTGTACTCATTCCTTGGGTCACATTGTGGTCCTTGAGTCTTAACCGAGCACAAAGTTCCCTTAGCATGTAACATTTGGTAAATTTCTGAGACTTTCACAATTTCTGATTTTCTCAAGCAGCTCCTTGCACTTGCTTTGAGTGTGATCTGTTCGTCTCCTTGCCTGAACCTCGAGGGCAAGAATATCTTATCCGTGTCTTTTGACCATTCTTTCATTTCACTCATGAGTTCTTCGAGAGTCATTGGTGTTTGTTCTTGCATAAGGCTACCACCTTCTGGTTCTTTTCTTTTACCTTGTCCTATCATCTTCCCAATTATCTCAGCAGCCGCTTCAAATTCCATGGCTAATTGTTTGATCTCTCTAGCAAGGTCTCTTTTTGGTATTTCCTCTCCTTTCCTCAGCATTTGGTCAAACATAGTGATTTTTGCTTTGGTTAGGGCGGTTTGCTCCTCCAATTCCCTACTTTTTTCTATGGCAACATCATTTTCTTGTGCAATCGATAAATTGACTTTGGCAAACCTTCTCTCGGTCATAATCACCTTCTTACTTTCCACCTTAAACATCTCATCCGTTTGGCCTAACTCCCGAAATCGCCTTTTGGCTTGAGCAATTCTCTTATCGCCCTTTTCAGTCCTTCCTACAATGGCTTCTTCTGAATCCATAGTCAACCTTCCTGAAATGGAAGGAATAACTATTAGGAATTTTAAGAATGGTTGCGTACTTTTCTGAGAGACTTGGAGACTTTGGAGTATTTTGGTTGGACTTTTGTATAGTGGTGTATATTTTGCTTAAAGGGGCTCTAAAGTAAGAGTGGACCAATCCGTCTTTGATTCAAACAACATAACACATATAAGCACATAGAACAGTTTATATCACACACAAGCATAATAACAATGTGCGCGTCCTATTTAAGGGACCTTTTTTGAGCCAAAGGTAGGCCTAACGATTATTCGAAAAAACGTATGTGTTGTTTTTGAACCATTCCATTGCCCCAAAAATAGGTATATATGTATATAATAAAAAATTCCCGAAAGAGATACAAAACCTTTTAATAAAAGGGGACATTTTAAAATAAATGGGGATAAACGTAAAGAAAACCTGCGCAGGGGTAAACAAGCTAACCCACACAGGGGTATTTTGGGAATATGAAAAATACATAAGAAGTGAGCCCACGCAGGGGCGAGAACCAATGTGATCTTGAAGACGATCCTTCCCTCATTGTTCTTCTCTTTTATTTCTTCGGGATCTCCCCAAGTGCATTGATCTCTTTAAAACCATGCTAAAACTCGAAAAATCGTGATATCCTACAAAACAAGTAAACTGTTAAGCCCTACCCTAGGACAATGGTCCGATTACAACACATACATCTTTTCGAATAACACATAATCGGATGCGGTGTCGGCGGGTCATGGACCCTTTTGACACATTTGGCGGTTTTTCTAATGGACTTAATATCCCCTGGGATATTAAGCCAACCTTGGCTAATGCTTAGTCATTCAGGATTTGGTTTCGCTCTATCTTAGTTGACTAGAGTGGTTTGTTCGAATTGACTGGGAACCCGAAATGGACTTTTTGGGGTAACACACCAAATGACTGTTGACCGACTCGAGTCAACTACTTCACTTGGCGGTTCAAAGAAGTTGAGGTGTTATACTGAAGGGCCGGTGCAGAAACCCACATAACCACCCTTTTTTCCTAATGCCTAATGCTTTGCCAGGAATGGCGGGATATGCCATGAAATGCGACAGTTATAATAAGTAATAATAAAGCAAATAAAGCAATTATATTATTACAAAACCGAATAGTTATTCAAATAAAGTTAGTTCAAATATTTGGTTAGAACCTAGTTGAAGTCCCCAGCAGAGTCGCCATTTCTGTTTTGCGGAGAAAATGACTTGAGACTTGTTTTGAATTCGAAAACTTGGAAAAGATTTCAAACTCAATTTAAAGACAGAGTCGCCACTTAATTTATTTTAGAAAAAATTAAGAAAAACCTTGTAAAATAATTCAAAAGACTAAAACAAATAAAAATCCCTTGAATTTGACAAATTCGGGTAAGAGGTTCATATTAATACCCCGAGAAGGTTTTTAAGGCACTCGGGATATCCGCTAACTTGCGGTTATCCGGGCTATTTGAAAACTAACATTTGACTAACTTGAAAATAGTGAAAATTTGATAAGTAAGGAAATGATTCTTCAAGAACAAATTCATATTGATTAGTTAAGACAATACTTGCAAGAGAATTAACTGATTAGGCTAAATGACAAATTAATTAAGGAATAATTATTTTTACTGAAAAATCATTTTTTATCGAGGAAAAGACAAAGTGATTGGAAATATATTGAAGAAATAAGACTTGCGACTAAGATAAAGTGTTGATTTTAAGAAAATATTTAAAATTCTTGAATTGGTCAATTAAGTCGAATGAATAATAATAAGAAGTTAATTTGCAAAACAACATGGTATTTCTAAAGGGGAAAATCAACTAAGTTAATAAAAAAGAGTTAGTCTTTATTACAAACAAGTCAACGAAAATAAATTAAGAAGAAAGGGTTGAAAGTTGGCCCCTGTTTTGACCCAAAGATTCTATCCAACTTGGACTTGTAGCATATGGGTCTGCCTTGGCCCATTTTTACTTGGGCTTTGCCCATTTATTTCTCCAAATCCCGTGCTTTAGCTTCCACCTGTAACATGCTCCTATGCCTGTTATATACCGCTGTATATTTGCTGCATGTTTGTTGTATATCATCGGGAAATAACTTTGTTCCCTTGCCAAATCAGTCCATTTTTGGACTTGGCAAGAAGTTGACTCGAGAGAGTGGGACTTGGTCCCAAGGCAATGCAAGGAATAGGCTTTGGAGGGTCCGGACGGACCCAAATGCACATGTAGCAAGCAAAAGGAGAAAGGAATCATTATACATTCTTATCGGAAAAAAATGCAAACAAGATTCAATCAATATAGCGAATGCAGAACACTTAGAAAAAAAATAAGTAAAAGGCATGGGTAACTACAGAGAAATCATTTTTCATCTTTGGACAAGACATCTATTTTTAAGATAAGAGTTACCACTCAAAACATATTCTACTAAAACATTTAATACACTTATCGATTGGGCAAGATATGGACAGATTCAGATTTTATCATTTATCTCTACGCATTTATTTTCGCGAATCTTGCAAGATGGTATTACACTTATCACGTTATTGGAAAGATAAAACACCACTCTGTTAAATTCATTATTGAAGATGCTACAATTAAGTTCCCAATAAAATGGAATACTCAAGTTCAAAGCTACAGCTATACCAGTTGAAACTTTCACTATGTTCAAGAACATGAAACGGATGGGCAATAACAATAAATATTTCAATCAGACTTCAGAATCAACCAACACAGCATGCTCAAAGTCTCTCTTATTGCAAATAAGGTGCAAAGAATAGTTAGTTAACATAGAACACACACAGATCTTGTCAAAACATACTCTAACAGTGAACCAATAAGGGAAACGGGAAAAGGGATGCACACACTTGCAACAAGATCAATTCTGTCTATCGTGAATATCAAAAAATGTGTAATGACAGCAAAATGGATCACAATTCTTATCTAATCCAACGGCCAAATTTCAGCAAGTTCAAAACCAGATTTCGATTTTATCTAAAAGAATTAACCATTATCATGCTCCAGATTTATTGGTTGCGAAACACACATGAACCATATCAATCCTATCTCCAAAACAGTCCAACAGGGGAAACGGGAAAGGGAAAAACACACTTTGTACATGGCATAAATAGATTTTTTGAACAATTCTCAAGAAAAAAAAAACAACAACTTGAGGGCTCTTATTACCTTTATTTTTAAACTTAAACATGCTACGATTTCACGCTACTTTCGAAAAGCAACTTTGGTTGGAGATATCGCAGAAGCTTTAACAGATTTGTCACTAATTAAATGTGTTGGCCAGACTACCAGAACATGTCGTTATTACTCATTTTTGCAACACATAAACACATCAAACCATAAACACAGAGGGATTAAGCATACTCCAAATCCAACAAGCAGCAGAATGACTTAATATATATAGTCTCACAGATTCCAATAGAAAAAGAGCAAGAGGGGCGGATTTGCACCTGTTTTGGGGCAGCAATCCGGAACTACGAGCTTCGTCGGGATCTTTCACCATCGGAGAATTTGCACGGATTGTTTAGCCGAAATCCTAAGCCTAATGGTCTTACAAGGATTCAGCACAAGAAATTTTTAGCTTTTAGCGAAATCCCTTTCGATTGGGGTTCTCTGCTTATTGATCGTCTCTAACCTTCAACCTTCTCCCCTTCTAATGAAAACAGTAGAGGTATATATAGAAATAATTTTGGGTTCGTATTGCTGATTTTGGCGATGTGGGATAGGAATTCTCGAGGGCATTTTGGGGAATTTTTCAAAAAGGGTTTCAAATTGATGAAGGGATAAGCTCAAGAGTGAGGTGGAATCGTACCATTCTGTACGAATTTATCAATTTGAGTTTTGAATCAACGGATAGAAAATGAGGGACGAGTATATGGACACCACGTCGTGAGTTCTAGAACCTCCGAGGTACGACCTTCGTGCCGTGTACGCGACGAGGTGCAAAGGTGAGGGTGAACCGGGTTGGCTTTTGGGGCTAAGCTTTGACGGGTCGAATCGCGGGTTGGAGCTGCCCGTTGTTGGAGTGTTGAATGTTGTTGAGGTTGCTGTTTGTGTTATGTTGATATGGAGAAGAAGGGTTTAAAGGGATGGACCGGGTTGGGTCACTAGTGTGTTGGGCTGGGCGGCTGAAATTAAAAAAGAAAGGGATTATGGGCCTGGATTTTAGGTCCAATTAAGTGGAAATGGGTTGGGGTAGATTAAGTTATTAAAATTGAAATAGGGATGGTAGAATTAGGCTATTAATTAAATAACCTAATTGACTAGGAGTTTAACCAATTGTATTTAAATTTAGGTCAAACTAAAAATCCCTTGGCCAATTGCATTGCAATTATGGCCAATTTGATTTCCATTATGACCAAATTTAATAAATTTGGCTAAATTAAAGTCAAAATCCGATACGAATTGACAAATGATTTAATCTCGAGCTTCTTGGTTTAATAAAATCAAATAAATATTTCCCCAAATAAATTATTTCAAGAACAAGTTTACATCAAAAATCAACCATATGAACTAATTTTCAAGATGGTTCTTGATAAAATCTAACTTTTGATAAAATAATTATTTAAACGACTAGAATTATATGATCTCGTATACAAGAATACAGAAATATATAATTCATCACTTAAATGGAAAATTTAGCTCAAATGAATATTTTAGAAAGCAATTATCGGGATAAAACAAATATTTTGATTTTATTTAAGACCGAAGAAACTCAGGATTAAATTTAGTGGGGGAGGGCAAAAATTAGGTGTCAACAACTATAAGTGGAAATTGTGGGATTTTGGCCGATATGTGTTATGAGTTGTATTAAGGTCATTTGATGGGTTATTTGTGATGTGTTATGGATAAGAAAGTGTAAAGGAGAAGTGTTGTGGTAAAATGTATCAATTATCATGTATTGGTCAATGTTGGGAATATTATGGAATTTTTGGAATAATAGTATGATCAATGGTTTTGTCAAGGGGAAATGACATGTTTAAAGGCAAACATGTAACTCATTGACATGGTATGCATTTGCAAAGTAATTGGTGGTTAATGTGAATTTCGTTATGTATTTATGTTGTAGAGTGACAC
Source organism: Capsicum rhomboideum (assembly GCA_031232105.1). Classification (NCBI taxonomy): domain Eukaryota; kingdom Viridiplantae; phylum Streptophyta; class Magnoliopsida; order Solanales; family Solanaceae; genus Capsicum; species Capsicum rhomboideum. Next base: position 161,260,024 of record CP124714.1, read on the forward strand.
ATAAAGAAGGAGCGGGATTATTGTATACGCATCTAAGGTTGTATATTCGTATTGCGAATCCAAGGTATGTAAGGTTACTTTGTCCGTATCTTATTCACATTGACATTTCACTAGTCCTATCCCGAAATGTACTAAGGTATTCCATATCCGCTTATCCATGGTCATTGTCATATATTTCTTACTCGTGATCATTGGTAAATCTCATGTCTCATCTTCATGGTTAATGTTCCAAAAGCTCAAATAAGGTTATGTTCCAATGTTCCAATAGTGACTATACTTGTGTCTCTTGTTCATGGATTATTGTCCAATGGTTCCAATGGTATCATGGTGCTAGTAATGTTATATTTCTCATGATATTTATTCACATGTCCTTCACTCATTGGTTAATGATTCAAAGCTTCCAACAATGTTACGTTCCAAAGTTCCAAAGTGATGTTATGACTATCAAAGTATCAATCTCAAAGTAATGAACAAAGTAATGCATATGTGGTCAATGATCAAGTACGGGTGGCAGGTCTAGGGGCGTAAGCCTAACTCGACTCGATCCTGAGGTATGGATTTATGGGTGGTAGGTCTAGGGGCATAAGCCTAGCTCGACCCGATCCCGATGCATTGATGTATGGGTGGCAGGTCTAGGGGCATAAGCCTAGCTTGACTCGATCCCAACACGATGATATGATATGAAAAGACCCACTGATCAGTCGGGGCCCGGGTACATTGTGACATATGTAATAACAAGTGAGTATTGAATGTAAAGAAAGCAACGAAAGTAATGAAAGCAATCCACATGGTTCCCAAAATGCAACATGGTGACTTACTCACATTGTCTAGTCATTGTATTGAGTTCATTAGTATGTTCTTGTGTTACAAAGTTTCATTGAGCCTTACATACTCAATACTTATTTCATACTGACCCCTCTCGGGGAATTTACCTTACTTGCTGCAGGCGCAGGTCCCAGTAGGCCTCCCCAGTAGATTACCAGTGTTAGCGGTTCTTTGGTGAGCTCCAGCTCATTTGGGGCTTCTCCGAGTCCGAGTGTATATATGTTTTGGTGATGTACATATTGTGTAAAGCGGGGACTTGTCCCGACTTATGGTTCAGTTTGGTCAATGCTCTTGTTAGAGGCTTTTGTAGACGGATGTGGGTGTATCAGTGTACAAGACATATGTTGTTTTGACTGGATGGCCTCAACGGCCAAGTTTCGTATGTATGTATAAATATGTCCCATGTTTTCCTTTATTCGTCTTGCATGTTCTTATGCAATGGTGGTTATGATTATGATATGCATATGATTGAACATAGGCAAAGGTTGGTTCTCTCGGGCCTTATCGACTACGGGTGCCAATCATGTCTCGATGGGATTCGGGGCGTGACAAAAGTGGTATCAGAGCAGGTCGGTCTAAGGATGTCTACAAAGCCGTGTCTGAGTAGAGTCTTACTTATCGATGTGTTGTGCACCACATTTGTAAGTAGGAGGCTACGGGACATTTAGGATGTCGTTTCTTTTCTTCATTCTAGATCGTGCAATAGAGCCAATGTTGTCAGTTGCATTGTATCTGATCTTGGTAATTGTTTTTCTTTGGTATAGTCAAAATGCCGAACACTAGAAGAGGAAGAGGAAAAGGTAAAAGTAAGCTGATAGATAGAATTGCTGGAGAGGGAACAAGTAGACCACCACCTGAACAGTTTGATCAAAGTGGGGCTGAAACTGAGTTTGCAACGCAAGCTTCTTCTACTTCTTCAGCTCCAGAAGAGCCGAGAAGAAGGGAAGTGCCCGTGGAACCACCGACGAATGCCACAGACCAGGATCTTAGGAATGCAGTTCAGATGTTAACACAGTTAGTAGCAGCCCAGAGTCAAGGCCGAGCTGGTCCAATGACGCATGATGATGATGCGCTAGAGTAGCCAGTCGCAGAACGCAGGATTTCCTCAAATTGGACCCTCCTATTTTCACAGGGACAGATCCAAAAGCGGATCCACAGGACTTCGTGGATCAAATTCAGAGGGCTTTGGAAGTTATACATGTGATAGGGGTAGAGACGGTTGAACTTGCTGCGTATAGGTTGAAAGGAGAAGCAATATTGTGGTACGAGGATTGGAAGAAATCCCGTGATATTGATGCAACCCCACCTACTTGGGAAGAGTTTAAAGTGGCTTTCCTTGATAATTACTTTCCCTATGAGATCCGTGAGGCACGTCCGGATCAGTTCCTAAATCTCCGTCAAGGAAATTTGAGTGTCAGAGAATATAGCTTGCAATTTAATTCCTTGGCTCGATATGCGCCAAATGTTGTGGCTACAATGACAGACAGGGTCCATAGATACGTGGACAGACTAGAGCCATATTTGGTGAGAGATTGAACTATTGCGGCCTTGAATAGGGACATGGACATTGCTCGAATACAAGCTTTCGCCCAGAAAATGGAAGATCAGAGACAGAGACGAAGGGTACATGAATTTGATAGGGGATAGTCCAAAAGGGCTAGACTTATGGAACCACCTATGATGTCCCAAGGAGGATCTAGGCCCCACATGTTTCCTAGACCACCTAGACCGTCGTTCTCTTATTCCACAGGGAGTGCTTATTCTCAGTCTCGAGGGTTTAGAGGTGGTTCAGCTGGGCAGAGTAGTGGGGTTCATGGATCACAGGCAGCAGGTTTCCCTCGTCAGCAGTGTCAGCACTGCGGGCGTATTCATTCAGGCACATGTCGGACAGAGACGAATGTCTGCTTTTGGTGTGGTATGCCGGGGCATATAGCGAGAGAGTGTCCACAGCGGAGCATGGGTGGTATGGCACGACCAGCTGGGTCGGCTGTTGCGTCATCAGCATCGGTTCCTTTATAGGGCCGAGGGGTGCAGCCTATTGGTCGTGGTAGAGGTGCCAGAGGAGGAGCCAGTACTAGCGGGGTCCAGAATCATACTTATGCTTTAGTGGACCGCCAGAATTCAGAGGCTTCCCCTGATGTTGTCACAGGTACATTATCCATATTCTCACATAATGTATATGCATTAATTGACCCAGGCTCTACATTTTCCTATGTTACCCCATTGATTGCTGCAAAATTTGCAAAGGCACCAGAATTATTAATTAAATCAATTGAAGTGTCTACACCGGTTGGTGAATATATTATTGCAAAGAGGGTATATCGTCACTGTGTGGTAACTGTGTGTGGTCATGATACATCGGCCGATCTCATTGAACTAGACATGGTGGATTTTGATGTGATCATGGGAATGGATTGGTTGGCCTCTTGTTATGCTACGGTAAATTGTCGGGCCAAGAAGGTACACTTTGGTTTTCCGCAAGAAAATGTTCTAGAATGCCAGGGTAATGTAGGGGCACCACGAGGAAGGTTTATTTCCTATTTGAAAGCTAGAAAAATGATTGCTAAAGGTTATATATGTCATCTGGTACGAGTGAAAGATAATGATGTGGAACCATTAACTCCACAGTCAGTACCGGTAGTCAATGAATTTCTTGATGTATTTCCAGAGGATCTTCCAGGTTTACCCCCAGAACGAGAAGTAGAATTTGGCATTGATGTGATTCCGGGCACTCAGCCCATTTCTATTCCTCCATATAGAATGGCTCCAGTGGAACTGCGTGAATTGAAGGAGCAGTTGAAAGATTTGCTGGACAAAGGCTTCATTAGGCCTAGTATGTCCCCGTGGGGTGCACCGGTATTATTTGTGCGAAAGAAAGATGGCACCTTGAGAATGTGCATCGACTATCGGCAACTGAATAAAGTAACGATCAAGAACAAATATCCCCTTCCTCGAATTGATGATTTGTTTGATTAGTTACAGGGTGCCAAATGTTTTTCGAAAATTGACTTGAGGTCGGGTTACCATCAAGTCAGAGTTAGAGAAGAAGATGTGCCCAAGACAGCTTTCCGAACAAGGTATGGTCATTATGAATTTTTAGTTATGTCATTTGGCCTAACAAATGCACCAGCTGTGTTTATGGATTTGATGAATAGGGTGTTTAAGCCATTTATGGACGTGTTCGTCACGGTATTTATAGATGACATCCTTGTCTATTCAAGATCACCAGAAGACCAGGCTAATCATTTATGGCAAGTGTTGCAAATCCTCCGTGAGCGAAAGTTGTATGCAAAATTCTCCAAATGTGAATTTTGGTTAAAATCAGTTGCATTCTTAGGTCACATTATGTCAGATGAAGGGATCGAGGTCGATACACAGAAGATAGAAGCAGTGAAAAACTGGCCGAGGCCTACGACACCCATAGAGATTCGCAGTTTCCTAGGTTTGCCAGGTTATTATCGGAGATTTGTGGAAGGGTTTGCTTCTATTGCAGCACCATTAACAAAGTTAACTCACAAGGCAATTAAGTTTCAATGGAATGATGCATGTGAAAGAGGGTTTCAAAAATTGAAAGATAAGTTGACTTCCACACCAGTGTTAGTACTTCCTGAAGGCACAGAGGGCTATGCAGTGTATTGTGATGCTTTCGGGATTGGTCTCGGATGTGTGTTAATGCAGCATGGTAGGGTGATAGCATATGCCTCACGACAGTTGCGGCCACATGAGAAAAACTATCCCACACATGATCTTGAATTGGTAGCGGTAGTTTTTGCTTTAAAGATATGGCGTCATTATTTATATGGGGTTCATGTTAACATCTATACGGATCACAAAAGCTTGCAATATCTTTTTAAGCAGAAGGAACTCAATTTGAGGCAACGAAGGTGGTTAGAGCTTTTAAAAGACTATGACATTGATATTCTTTATCACCCACGCAAAGCAAATGTAGTAGCTGATGCATTGAGCCGTAAGGCAGTAGAAAACACTAGTGGTCAGCTGAATGAAAAGCATGAGATAATCAAAGATTTGAATCAATTAGCCAGCTTGGGAGTTCGCCTTATTGAATCCTCAGATGATAGAGTTATCGTACAGAATGCAGCAGAATCCTCTCTGATAGCTGAAGTGAAAGAGAAACAATTTGCGGATTCTATTTTATTGCAGCTAAAGGAAAATGTGCAGCAGAATCTGACCAAGGCATTTGATGTTACACCAGAAGGGGTACTTCAATGTCAAGGGAGGTTATGTGTACCGGACGTAGATGAACTGAGGACACGAATAATGACAGAGGCGCATCATTCGCGTTATTCCATTTACCCGGGTGCTACTAAAATGTACCATGAATTGAAAGAAGTGTATTGGTGGGGCAACATGAAAAAGAACATTGCAGAATTTGTCGCGCAATGCCCGAATTGTCAACAAGTAAAAGTAGAACATCAGAAACCGGGAGGTTACATGCAATGTATCAATCTTCTAGTCTGGAAGTGGGATATGATTAATATGGATTTCATTACGAGTTTGCCTCGTACATTGTGGAAGTTTGATTCTGTATGGGTCATAGTGGACCGACTTACTAAATCAGCGCATTTTCTACCAGTCAAGACGACCTATACAGCTGAGGATTATGTGAAGTTGTATGTGAAAGAGATAGTGCGATTACATGGTATTCCACTTTCTATTATATCAGACAGATGAGCACAGTTCACAGCACACTTTTGGAAATCTTTTCAGCGGAGTTTGGGTACTCAGGTGAATTTGAGTACGACTTTCCATCCTCAGACTGATGGACAAGCAGAACGTACTATTCAGACACTTGAAGATATGCTACGAGCTTGTACGTTAGATTTTCAAGGCAGTTGGGATGACCATTTGCCTCTTATTGAATTTGCATATAACAATAGCTATCATTCAAGTATTAGAATGACACCTTATGAAGCCTTGTATGGAAGGAAATGTAGATCACCAATCGGATGGTTCGAAGCAGGTGAAACTGCCTTACTTGGGCCAGATATTGTTCACCAAGCCATGGAGAAAGTTAAAGTTATCCAACAACGATTACAAACGGATCAAAGTCGTCACAAGTCATATGCCGATATTAGAAGAAGAGGGCTTGAATTCGCCATAGGTGATTGGGTATTTTTAAAGGTGTCACTGATGAAAGGGGTAATGCGGTTCAGAAAGAAAGGGAAATTGAGTCCACGTTACATAGGCCCATATGAAATCATTAGAAGATTTGGGCAAGTTGCGTATGAGTTGGCACTACCCCAGGACCTTTCATCAGTCCATCCGGTATTTCATGTTTCGATGCTTCAAAAATGCATAGGAGATCCATCTCGTATTGCTCCCGTAGAGGACATTCAAGTTACAGAGGATCTCACTTATGAAGAGGTACCCATTTCTATCCTAGATCGACAAGTAAAGATATTGAGGAATAAAGACATAGCCTCCGTGAAAGTCCTTTGGAGAAATCAACAAGTAGAGGAGATCACATGGGAAGCGGAAGAAATGATGAAATCCATGTATCCCCATTTATTTCAAATGGACCAAGAAGTACACATTGCGGAGGTGGAACAATAACAAGTAAGTATTTAAGAGCATTATGTGTATGTGTATACGTATGTTAAAGTAGAGCTGCATTTGTTGTGTATAAGACAATGTTGTTAACATTCGAGGACGAATGTTTCTAAGGGGGGAAGAATGTAACACCCCGTAATTTTATAACCTTACTTGATACCTTGGGATCATATCTACATAGGTGTTGAGATGCCATGAAAATGTGTTTTATAGTGTCATTGGTGAAACATTTGATATCGGACTTAACATGTGCGATTAGAACCTCGTAGGAAGTGTTTTGTGATTTTGTGATGCATTTGGGTGATGCCCCGTACATATTCTAACCTCATTTGGTGACTTTAATTCATGTTTACTTGATGATTAAGATCACTAAGTAAGTATTTTGTAGTGTTTAGATAAGGGATTGGACGATACGCAAGTGTTAGAAAAATGGCCGAAAATTTAGCAAAGCAGAAAAACTTGCGCCACTACCCTGTTTCAGGGGATGTGGCGCAAGACACTGATTCAAAGGGCAGTGAATTCTTGCGCCACTGCCTTGCTTTTCAGCAGTGGCGCAAGGCACAAAAAAATGTGCCTTTCCGGACTCGTTTTGTAACGCAATTCGACGATGCTTCTTGGATGGTTTCTTTTGGTCCTTTGGGGTTATTTGAGCATTGTTAAAGCTTCAAACACTTCAATACACTCCTACATACTCCTACCTGATCAAATCATGAAATGTGAATAGTGATCCAAAATGTCCAATGAAACCAAGGGCGACTAGAATGCCTATTTTTGCGATCGAAAGGACGAATGAGAATCTTTTAAGAGAATATTGTCGTGACATTATGGAATTATGTAAACATGAGATATATGGTGAATAATACATGGAAATTGATGGGTTAAATGGATATGTCTTAGTGGGCCCAAATTAATGCCCAAAAGTGGAAGAAAGACATGGCCCAAATGGGTCAAATGACCCATTCTTCCATTTGACCTTTTAGAACACTATATTAAATGATAAAGAGTGGCTAAGGATGGACTCAAAAGCTTATAAAAGGGACCAAAAATCTGATTTTATCCATTATACACACACATGTATTTCTATGTTTTTCCAAAACATTTCAAGAAACCCCTTTTGGCTCTCAAAACCCTAAGTCCACTTTTGGAGAAGATCATCACTATTCAAGCTTGGGTAAGTGTTTATTATTATGGTTTAACATATTATATGCATGGGAGATTATGTATATTATGCTAGTTGTGTTGGCAAGGTGATGAAAGTGTATTTTTGCTTTTGGTGAAGGATGTGCTATCTTGGTAATTTGAACTTGAATTAGGTCTTGTACCTTTGATTAAAAAGCATGGTATGGACAAAATATGAACATGTATGGTGTTATTTTTGTTATTACACTTGTTCTTGTCTATAAGTGGAAATTGTGGGATTTTGGCCGATATGTGTTATGAGTTGTATTAAGGTCATTTGATGGGTTATTTGTGATGTGTTATGGATAAGAAAGTGTAAAGGAGAAGTGTTGTGGTAAAATGTATCAATTATCATGTATTGGTCAATGTTGGGAATATTATGGAATTTTTGGAATAATAGTATGATCAATGGTTTTGTCAAGGGGAAATGACATGTTTAAAGGCAAACATGTAACTCATTGACATGGTATGCATTTGCAAAGTAATTGGTGGTTAATGTGAATTTCGTTATGTATTTATGTTGTAGAGTGACACATAAAGAAGGAGCGGGATTATTGTATACGCATCTAAGGTTGTATATTCGTATTGCGAATCCAAGGTATGTAAGGTTACTTTGTCCGTATCTTATTCACATTGACATTTCACTAGTCCTATCCCGAAATGTACTAAGGTATTCCATATCCGCTTATCCATGGTCATTGTCATATATTTCTTACTCGTGATCATTGGTAAATCTCATGTCTCATCTTCATGGTTAATGTTCCAAAAGCTCAAATAAGGTTATGTTCCAATGTTCCAATAGTGACTATACTTGTGTCTCTTGTTCATGGATTATTGTCCAATGGTTCCAATGGTATCATGGTGCTAGTAATGTTATATTTCTCATGATATTTATTCACATGTCCTTCACTCATTGGTTAATGATTCAAAGCTTCCAACAATGTTACGTTCCAAAGTTCCAAAGTGATGTTATGACTATTAAAGTATCAATCTCAAAGTAATGAACAAAGTAATGCATATGTGGTCAATGATCAAGTACGGGTGGCAGGTCTAGGGGCGTAAGCCTAACTCGACTCGATCCTGAGGTATGGATTTATGGGTGGCAGGTCTAGGGGCATAAGCCTAGCTCGACCCGATCCCGATGCATTGATGTATGGGTGGCAGGTCTAGGGGCATAAGCCTAGCTCGACTCGATCCCAACACGATGATATGATATGAAAAGACCCACTGATCAGTCGGGGCCCGGGTACATTGTGACATATGTAATAACAAGTGAGTATTGAATGTAAAGAAAGCAACGAAAGTAATGAAAGCAATCCACATGGTTCCCAAAATGCAACAACGAAAGTAATGAAAGCAATCCACATGGTTCCCAAAATGCAACATGGTGACTTACTCACATTGTCTAGTCATTGTATTGAGTTCATTAGTATGTTCTTGTGTTACAAAGTTTCATTGAGCCTTACATACTCAATACTTATTTCGTACTGACCCCTCTCGGGGAATTTACCTTACTTGCTGCAGGCGCAGGTCCCAGTAGGCCTCCCCAGTAGATTGCCAGTGTTAGCGGTTCTTTGGTGAGCTCCAGCTCATTCGGGGCTTCTCCGAGTCCGAGTGTATATATGTTTTGGTGATGTACATATTGTGTAAAGCGGGGACTTGTCCCGACTTATGGTTCAGTTTGGTCAATGCTCTTGTTAGAGGCTTTTGTAGACGGATGTGGGTGTATCAGTGTACAAGACATATGTTGTTTTGACTGGATGGCCTCAACGGCCAAGTTTCGTATGTATGTATAAATATGTCCCATGTTTTCCTTTATTCGTCTTGCATGTTCTTATGCAATGGTGGTTATGATTATGATATGCATATGATTGAACATAGGCAAAGGTTGGTTCTCTCGGGCCTTATCGGCTATGGGTGCCAATCATGTCTCGATGTGATTCGGGGTGTGACAGAAATCCTCCTACAACAATTATTTATGAAATGGAAAAAAGTGATTTGCAACTCTTAGTGGAGTACTATTCATTTCACTCAAGAGTGTCACTTCTGAACATGTCTGAAAATAAGTATAATTACAAATATATCTATCGCTTCGTGTATGTTATGTGCATATTTTCAATAAAAGATTTTCTGCTTATCACAAAATACTCAAATCGCATCGGTAAATATTGCACCGTAATATGTCGGGGTTAGGTTCACTTATTTCTAAGCTAAGATTAAACAAAAGGATTATATCAACGGTAGATAGGAATCGAACAGTCTCACAGCATTATAAACCCAACTCACCTAGGACTGAGGTGCTAAGTCTGCTTGCGTTAATGTAGTTGGTGCATATCCTACATATCTTGTATGTAAACACACACTTATTTTAAAGTTGAATATATTGTTCCACCAATTTCTGACTAAAATATATATATTAGTGGTGATATTAGCTCTCGCTTGGCCAACTCATGTAAACTTATTTGAAATATATTTTGAAAACATTGTTAATTTGTTATATTATAAAAAAAAATGTGTTGGGTTATTTGAGAACTTTGAATATGACTTTTTCAAGTTTCAAAAGAGGCAAACCAAATTTTAAAGTGTGGCCGGCCCAACCCAATCCTTTATTTAATTTTTTCTTTAACAATTAAGTGGGGTTGGATAAAGTTTTTTCAGCCCATTTAGAAATGATGCTTATAAGCTCAGCCTCACTTGGCTCCTTAGCCTCATAGGCCCAATCTGTCAGCCTTGGAGGCCAACCCATGAACTTAAAAAATAATTATTGATAAATTTATTAATAAAATAAAAAAATGCAAAGTAATGAAATAATCAATCAATATCTATAATCTATAATATTCTAAAAGTGGGAAGCCCCAAAGTTGAAAGTTGAAAGACCAAAATAAACTTCAAAAGTTGAACAACCATTTTACCCTTTAATTAAACACCACTCTTATAATATTTTTTGTACACAATAGTAAAACTATCTCATAATAAAATCATTAACTAAATACTCCTAATAATCACCACAATAATAATGTTGAAAATGAAAAGTTAATTCAAAAAATGTCACGACCCGATTTCCGAGTCATGATGGCGCCTACTGTAACCCACCAATAGGCAAGCCAAACTCTAGCCCGGAGCGACAATCGACGGGCTAACGGGTGGAATCTCAGAAGAACAGAGATGAAGTGGAAGTAACCATACTAATAAACATGCTAGAAATGTAAAAACAGAACCAACATACATACAAACCAAGACTGAGAAGGAAGAGGACAGTATACACAGTCAAGAACCCCTCCCAAGACCAGGTGATGTTGGTACAAGAGCCAATACTAGACATACCCAAAATATAAAATAGAAACCAAATATATACAACAAGTACTACAGTCTCGAGAGCAAAAGACTGTACAGTAGAGATGGGTTAGGATCTGCCTCGGACGTCAGTAAGCTCACCCTGCTCCGGATTCAGTGCTGAGAAGAGAGTCACATCAAAACCGTCAGCTAGAGCCTAGATCTGCATCGGGGAAAAGATGCAGAACTATATTATGAGTACCGGTCAACGGGTACTCAGTAGGCATAATCGCCCGACTGAACTCAATATAGCATAAACATAACTAAAATGTGAGGGTGCATGCTAAGTCTGGGGTATAAATAATCAGTAAATAAACTGCTGTTGAGGCGTGTAAATATGCTCAGGAGATAAATAAATACGATACTAAGTAACAAGTAAATAAATGCATAAGTAAACACATAAGTCAAACATAACCTATTTGGGCCCCCATAAACTGATAGGCACACGAAAGAAAACAACAACCCAGCCTGGCATCCATAAACCGGCGGGACACACAAGAATAGTAAACGTATAGTCATCAGTGTCTCGAAGCTGTATCAGTATCTAGTAACCACAATAACCAACAAGGGTGCACCAGACTTGAACCGACTCCAATGGGTAGTAACGAGAGGCCAGACACCAGGTTCAAACCGGTCATAGTGGGTAACAACGAGAGGCCACATATATAGTATATTTCTGAACTCATAGCCAGATGCCAGACTCGAACCGAAACTCAGTGAATCACTATATTAGAACCAAGGTACCTAGCACCAAAACTCTAGAATAGTATCGCAATCAGTAGTCAGAGTCAAACCAAAACTCATAATAATCAATAACCATCATATCTGAATCAGTGGCCGGACTCGAACCAGAACTCATAATAGTCAGTAACCATCATATCTGAATCAGTGGCCGAACTCGAACCGGAGCTCATAATAGTCAGTCAGAGCTCATAATAGTCAGCCTCTCAGAGTCATCATAACTAAGTGCCAGAATCCATACAAATACAAGTAAACGGGGATATACCGGCCCCAAATCGAACCCAAAACATATATAAAGGAGTTAACCCACAATGTACTATAAGGCCACTCCCCCCTGGATCCTCCGAGGTCAACTGCCTACTACTAGGTGATATATATGCTAAATTGGGTATCTAAAGTGTACCATAGCAGGGCGGGTCCTAATACTAGGTCAAAACAAACAATTCCAGTTAAGTGTTATGCTATTTGGGGTCGCTAGGGTCAAACGGGTGAAAGGATCATAACCAGGGTAAACCAACCTAAAGGTTATCCTAAAAAAGTATCTCAGGGCTTAACTAAGCCCAATAATGTCTAAGGTTAACTATGCCGACTGTGAAGAGCAGTGGGGCCTATTACGGGGTCCTGAAACTAAGTCTGGGCTAAATCTATTCGAGTCTGGAATAAGGTTCCCCAACCCCCTACTAATAGTAGTACAACATTAACCAACCCTATAAAAGTCCTCTTTGGCATACCACGAAGTTAACGGGCCCAGAACATACCCGAGAAGGGCCCTAACCGGCCTAAAAGGCCTAATCATAGCAAGACAACGTCAATCTATAACTATCAGCCCAAACATTAGCACAATAACATGCAAATACTATAAATAAACTCAGTCTAGGTATAAGGTAAGCCCTACCGAGGCCTGTTAAATAGGAGCCTTCCTCTTTCGAGAGGCCTTCGACTGCTACCACAAAAATTATCAATGATATATGGTCCACGCTCACAACCTCGAGCTACTCATCCTCTCTACTAAACCTCGAAAATCTATCACGTCAAGAACCTCCAAGAGTCAAGAAAAATCCTCCTAGATCCGAGCTTCATACTAGAATTCGAACTTAATCACTCTTCATCGTGTTATATATGAGCATACCTATCTGCATCAACTTAGTTTCTAAAGGTTAAGATGGATAAAGAGTGACATATATACACATACAACGTGGACCACCTGTCCAACATGAAGGTAAGGATGAACATACTTGGCTTAAATAATAATAATAATAATAGTAAATAAAACTTTCCACATATAAAGTAAAGGTGGCATTGAATTAAACCACCAAAAGTTGTTACCTCCACTCTTGACTTACACGTGGGGTGGTGCTGCCACCACCACATAATTCTTTGATCCATTTATGTGGACGGGTACATGATGTGTATACACTTGGATATTGCGTATGTTCATAGTAAAATAAATATAATTTTTTGAATATATCATAATTAATAGAAAATTATTTCTAATAAAGCCTCTATCATATAATAATAATATTTTAATATATCTAGATTCACTATCTCTGCTTAAAATATTAATAGGTTATAAAACTATTATAAAGTAGTATAGATATATCATAACTAAAGAATTTTATAAATATCAAAAATATTTTAGAAAGATACTTAACTGTATCTTTTTACCATATTCTAATTTAATTTAAATACTTCACAACACGCTCGATATTAATAAAATTCTTAAACGAACTACCCGAAAATCGAACTGTCAGTCCCAGCAAGTCATAAATAACTTGGGGCAGTTATAGAAAAGCTCTAAATACCGAGGACGCACGATAATGAGGGAAATGACCTGGAGGGTCTTTACAACATTCACTACTAAAAGGACTTTCGTCCGCGAAAGTCAAGAGTAAGCACATATCTGAAGACGTACACAAGTAGGGATTTTGGGCTCGCATATCACGCTCAAGTTCCCAAGTGGCCTCCTCAACTGGACGGTGACGCCACTGTACCTTAACCACTGGAATGTCCTTGGAGCATAATCGTCTGACATCTTTGGCTAAAATAGACATAGGCACCTCCATAAATGTTAACTTCTCGTCTAACTGATCCGAGTCCCACTAAAGCACATGAGACTCATCCAAAATGTACTGTCGCAGCATAGAAAAATGAAACACTGGGTGGATAGCTGAAAATGCCATAGGTAAAGCTAGCACATAAGCCACCTCTCCAATTGTCCGCAAAATCTCAAATGGTCCAATATATCTGGGGCTAAGCTTGCCCCTCCTACCAAACCGTATCACGCCCTTCATGGGCGATACTCGTAAGAAGACCCTATCACTAACTCTGAATTTCGACGAACGACGTCTACTATCAGCATAACTCCTCTGTCTAGTCTGAGCTGTCCGCAGCCTGTTCTGAATCACCCGAACTTGGTTCAAAGACTCTCGGAGCAAATCTATGCCACGAGGATTGACCTCTAAAGTTTTGAACCAACCAACTAGAGACCGACACCGTCTACCATACAAAACCTCAAATAGAGCCATCTGAATACTGGAGTGGAAGCTATTATTACACACGAACTCTGCTAAAGGAAAGAACTGATCCCACTGACCCCCAACGTCTAACACACAAGCGTGGAGCATATTCTCCAATATCTGAATAGTCTGCTCTGACTGCCTGTTGGTTTGAGGATGAAATGCAGTACTGAGGTCAACCTGAGTACCCAATTCCTCCTGGAATGTCTGCCAGAAACTGGAGGTAAACTGAGACCCTCGGTCTGCGATAATAGATATTGGCACTCTATGCAGGCGAACCACATCCTGAATATATACACGAGCTAACCTTTCAGCACTGTAGGAAACTCAAACAGGGATAAAATGTGCCAACTTAGTCAACTGATCCACAATGACCCATATACTATCAAAACCACGGGAAGTGCGAGGTAACCTACCAATGAAATCCATCGTGACCCGCTCTCACTTCCACTCGAGAATGGGTAACTGCTGAAGTAAACCACCGGGTCTCTGTTGCTCGGCCTTTACCTGGTGACAACACAGGTATCGAGCCACCAACTCTGAGATATCTCTCCGCATACCGCTCCACCAATAGTGCTGCCTTAGATCTCGGTACATCTTAGTTGTCCCAGAATGAGTAGAATATCTAGAACTGTAGGTCTCGTGCAAAATCAACTGAATCAAATCTCTAACCCTCGGAACACAAATACGGCCGTCCAACCTCAGAACACCATCAGAACCCAAGGTAGCTCTCTCAGACTCACCCCTCAATACCTGATCTCGAATGCTACAGAGACCGTTATCCTCAAACTGACGACTCTGAATCTGCTCCAGTAAAGTAGATCTCGCTCCAAGACAAGCGATAACCCTCCCGGGGTCAGAAATATCCAAACGCACCATCGAATTAGCTAGGGACTGAATGTCCAAAGCCAACGACCACTGAGAGACTGGAATAAAGGCTAAGCTACCTATACTCACTGCCTTCCGGCTCAAGGCATCCGCTACCACATTCACCTTGCCCGGATGACAGAGAATAGAGATATCATAGTCCTTCAGCAACTCAATCCACCTACGCTACCTCGAATTAAGATCCATCTGAGTCATAATATGCTGAAGACTGCAGTGGTCTGTAAAGATCTCACAATGAACACCGTAGAGATAATGCCTCCAAATTGGTAGTGCAAACACAGCCGCTGCTAACTCTAAATCATGAGTGGGGTAGTTACGCTCGTGCACCTTCAGCTGCCTTGATGCATAAGCAATGACACGATCCCGCTGTATCAGAACATATCCCAAACCGATACCAAACATATCACAATACACGGTGAAACCCTCACCCTTAACTGGAAGAGTCAACACAGGGGCAGAAGTAAGTCGATCCTTAAGCTTCAGAAAGCTCACCTCACAATCCTTAGACCATTAAAACATAACCTCCTTCCTGGTCAGTCTGGTCATAGGAGATGCAATAGATGAGAAGCCCTCAACAAACTGCCTGTAGTACCCTGCCAACCCAACGAAACTGCGAACCTCAGTAGGCAACGTGGGCCTAGCCCAACCTCGAATAGCCTCAAGTTTCGCTGGGTCTACCATGATACCATGTCTGGATACAACATGCCCCAAGAAAGCTACAGACTCAAGCCAGAACTCACGCTTTGAGAAATTGGCATAAAGCCGATGATCTCTCAAAGTGTAGGGCACAATCCTCAAATGTTGCTCGTGCTCCTCGCTATTCCTCGAATAAACCAAGATATCATCGATGAACACAATCACAAAGGAGTCCAAGTATGGCCTGAATACACGATTCATCAAGTCCATGAAGGCTGCTAGGGCATAAGTCAACCCAAAAGACATTACCAGGAACTCATAATGGTCGTATCGAGTCCTGAAGGTTGGCTTTGGGATGTCCTCGGCCCTAACTCTCAACTGATGACATCCAGATCTCAATTCTATCTTTGAGAATACCACTGCACCCTGAAGTTGATCAAACAAATCATCGATACGAGGCATATGATACTTATTCTTTAGCGTCACCCTATTTAGTTGTCTGTAATCGATATACATATGCATAGATCCATCTTTTTTCTTTACAAACAGAATTGGAGCACCCCACAACGACACTCTCGACCTGATAAAACCCTTCCTCAGAAGGTCCTGGAGCTGAGTACTCAACTCCCTCAATTCAGCAGGGGCCATACGGTAAGGAGCCATGGAAATAGGTCGGGTGCCTGGCTCGAGGTCAATAATAAACTCTATATCACACTCAGGAAGAAGGCTAGGTAGGTTAGTCGGGAATACATCAGGAAACTCACGAACAACAGGGACGGAGTCAAGCGACGGACTCTCAATACCCGTATCCTGAACATAAGCAAGGAATGAATCACATCCCCTCGACATCAATCTACGAGTCCAAACATATGAAATAATCCCCATTGGTGTGCGGCTAACAGAACCCTGCGACACTACTGGGGGTACACCGGGTATGGTTAAGGTAACGGTCTTGGTAAAACAATCCAAGACTGCATAATGAAAAGACAACCAGTCTATGCCCAGAATCACATCAAAGTCAACCATGGTCAATACAATAAATCAACCTGAGTCTCAAACTCCTAAACAGTCACCAGACAAGATCTATATACCCGATCCACTACTGTGGAATCATCAACAGGGGTAGATACATATAAGGACACAGATAATAACTCAGAACATAAACCCAATCGTGGTGCATTATAAGTAAATACATAAGAAAATGTGGATTCGGGATCAAATAATGCAGAAGATGGCTGATGGCATATGGAAATCGTACCTATAATCACCGCAACCGAAGCCTCAGCCTCTGGCCTAGCCGGCACGGCATACAACTGAATCTAGCTACCACTAGTTTGAGCACCGACCTGACCACCAGTCCGACCTCTTTGCGCTCTACCTCGGGAACCCTGTGGACCACCCTATGACCCTGTACACCACTCCTAGCTGGAGGTTGTACTGCTCTGATCGGTTGTGCAATCTGAACAGAAGGCTCAATCATCCCACGTCACGGACACTTACGGGCAAAGTGACCAATAACACACTAATAACATGCCCCTAACTAGAGCTCTAGCAGTGGGCTTGTGGTCCTGATCCCAGTTGTCGCTCCTGGCGTCCTAGCCATCTGTGAAAGAGTGACCTAAATAAAGATCAGAAACCAACATAGACACCGAAGCACAGAAGCGAATCAAAGAAATGAAATTTTCCCTAAATATGCTCTGTAGCCTCCCAAAAATAGGATACATGCGTCCCCACACTGATCTGCAGGACTCTACCACACATTGGCTGATGTACCGACACTACCCATACAACCTAGGCTCTGATACCAAGTTGTCACGACCCAATTTTTGAGTCATGATGGCGCCTACCGTAACCCACCAATAGGCAAGACAAACCCCAGCCTAGAGCTACAATCAACGGGCTAACGGGCGGAATCTCAGAAGAACAGAGACGAAGTGTAAGTAACCATACTAATAAACATGCTAGAAATGTAAAAACAGAACCAACATACATACAAACCGAGACTGAGAAGGAAGAAGACAGTATACACAGTCAAGAACCCCTTCCAAGACTTGGTGAGGTCGGTACAAGAGCCACTACTAGACATACACAGAATACAAGATAGAAACCAAATATATACAACAAGTACTACAGTCTCGAGAGCAAAAGACTGTACAGTAGAGATGGGTTAGGATCTACCTCAAACGTCAGTAAGATCACCCTGCTCCAAATTCAGTGCTGAGAAGAGAGTCACATCAAAACCTCGGCTAGTACCCGGATCTGCATCAGGGAAAAAACACAGAAGTACAGTATGAGTACCGGGCAACGGGTACTCAATAGGCTTCATCGGCCGACTGAACTCAATATAGCATAAACATAACTAAAATGCGAGGGTACATGCTAAGTTCGGGGTATAAATAATAAGTAAATAAACTGTTGGTGAGGCGTGTAAATATGCTCAGGAGATAAATAAATACAATACTGAGTAACAAGTAAATAAATGCATAAGTAAACGCACAAGTCAAACATAACCTATTTGGGCCCCCATAAACCCGATAGGCACACGAAAGAAAATAATAACCCAGCCTGGCCCCCATAAATCGGCGGGATACACAAGAATAGTAAATGCATAATCATCAGTGTCTCAAAGCTATATCAGTATTCAGTAACCACAATAACCAACAAGGGTGCACTGGGCTTGAACCGACACCAATGGACAGTAACGAGAGGCCAAACGCTGGGTTAGAATCGGTCACAGTGGGTAATAACGAGAGGCCACATATATAGTATATCTCAGTACTCATAGCCAGATGCCGGACTCGAACCGAAACTCAGTGAATCACTATATCAGTACCAGAACTCTCGAATAGTATCGCAATCAGTAGCCGTACTCAAAACGAAACTCATAATAATCAGTAACCATCATATCTGAATCAGTGGCCGGACTCAAACCGGAACTCATAATAGTCAGTAACCATCATATTTGAATCAGTGGCTAGACTCAAATCGGAGCTCATAATAGTCAGTCTCCCAGAGTCATCATAACCAAGTGCCAGAATAGTGCCAGAATCCATACAAATACAAGTAAACGGTGATATACCAGCCCTAGACCGAACCCAAAACATAAATAAAGGAGCTAACCCATAATGTACTACAAGGCCAATCCCTGGGTCCTCCGAGGTCAACTGTCTACTACTAGACGATATATATGCCAAATTGGGTATCTCAAGTGTACCATAGCAAGATGGGTCCCAATACTAGGTCAAGGCTAACAATCCGGTTAAGTGTTATGCTATTTGGGGTCGCTAGGGCCAAACGGGTTAAAGGATCATAACCAGGGTAAACCAACATAAAGGTTATCCTAAAAGAGTATCTCAGGGCTTAACTAAGCCCAATAATGTCTAAGGTTAACTATGCCGACTGTGAAGAACAACGGGGCCAATTACGAGGTCCCAGAACTAAGTCTGGGCTAAACCTATCCGAGTCTGGAATAAGGTTCCCCAACTCCCTACTAATAGTAGTACAACATTAACCAACCCTATAAAGGTCATCTTTGGCACACCACGAAGATAACGGGCCCAGAACATATTTGAATAGGGCCCTAACCGGTCCAAAAAGCCTAATCATAGCAAGACAATGTGAATCTACAACTACCAGCCCAAACACTAGCACAATAGCATGCAAATACTATAAATAAAATCAGTCTAGGTATAAGGTAAGCCTAGCCTACCTGGACGCTGTCGAATGCCTGCCGAGGCCTACTAAATAGGAGCCTTCCTCTTCTGAGAGGCTTGTGACTGCTTCCACAAAAATTATCGATGATATATGATCCACGCACACAACCCCAAGCTACTCGTCCTCTCTACTTAACCTCGAAAATCCATCACATCAAGAACCTCCAAGAATCAAGAAAAATCCTCCTAGACCCGAGCTTAATACTAGAATTCAAACTTAATCACTCTTCATCGTGCTATATATGAACATACCTATGTGCAACAACTTGGTTTCTAAAGGTGATGGATAAAGAGTGAATGATTGGTCTATCTATATCATATACACACATACAATGTGGACCACCTTTCCAACATAAAGAAAAGGATAAACATACTTGACTTAAATAATAATAATAATAATAATAATAGAAAATAAAACTTTCCACATATAAAGTAAAGGTGGCATTGAATTAAACCACCAAAAGTTGTTACCTCCACTCTTGACTTACACGTGGGGTGGTGCTGCCATCACCATATAATCCTTTGATCCATTTATGTGGACGGGTACATGATGTGTATACACTTGCATATTACGAATGTTCATAGTAAAATAAATATAACTTTTTGAATATATCATAATTAATAGAAAATTATTTCTAATAAAGCCTCTATCATATAATAATAATATTTTAATATATCTAGATTCACTATCTTTGCTTAAAATATTAATAGGTTATAAAACTATTATAAAGTAGTATAGATATATCATAACTAAAGCATTTTATAAATATCAAAAATATTTTAGAAAGATAATTAACTGTATCTTTTTACCATATTCTAATTTAATTTAAATACTTCACAACACGCTTGGTATTAATAAAATTCTTAAACGAACTATCCGAAAATCGAACTGTCAGTCCCAGCAAGTCATAAATAACTTGGGGCAGTTATAGGAAACCTCTAAATGCCGAGGACGCATGAAAATGAGGGAAATGACCGGAAGAATCATTAAAAAAACGTAAAAGTCTTACATAAATGATACAACTAAAAAATACTACCAATTGCATAATTACTGATGCAATTTAATTAGTCTCTTCAATCGCCCATATGTTAAGATCACGTCATTAAACTTTAAATTGTATATATTGTTAGTATCTCTATATTTAAGTGGTTTAAGTAAATAATAATATAATAATAATAGGTAATGGAAAAGATTTAAAGACATGAATTGTGTAACTCTTAAACTTTCAACTAAAGATATTTTTTAAAAATACTTAAATAATACTTCATCCGTTCCATTTTACTTGGTCTTTTTTTTAAATATGTTTGTTTCAAATTAGCTCTCCATACTTTTTTTCATATTATATTCAGTATTAAATAACTAAAGAAAATAGTAATAGTTAGATTTAAAGTTTCAAAACATCATTAATAGGGTTAGTTTTATAAAATACACCTCTAATTAATATTTTCTTATTGGGTGTGCCAAGTCAAAAGAAGCCAAGTAAAATGAAATGAAGGGAGTAGAACCATTCATCTAAAATATAATAAAATGATCTGAATATTACAACAATTAAACACTTATTAAATTACATTAATTTTCATTAGTGTTGTTTTGATGGATTTATGTAAATGCCTTGTACGTTTTTCAACTTAATTAACTTTTCATTTTCTAAAACTTGACTATTTAAATTCCTAGAAAATTATATGTAATCATTCTTAGCCTATAAATACATAGAGTTTCATAATTTTGTTAATTTTTTTTATTGTTGCCACATAGGTGTTTGTTTATTTGAGATCATTGAAATTGGATCGAAGCATTAGAATTTTATTTGAGGCGTATAATATCAGCTTGATTTTACATTAATTTTATAGATTTTGCTTTCTCTTAGATTTTTAATTTAATAGTATATAGTTTATTTTGTTCCTTTATCATGTTTTTAGAATAAGTTGGAAATAGCACTTTTGTTATTCTTCTGATTAAAATTCTTGCTGCTATGTTTTGCTAGGGGGTATTTCACGGAAAGTGAAATCGGTGGTCGGGAATGCATGAAAATATAGGTATGTAAAGGTATCAGACTTTTAATCTCCATTACATATTTGTTTTGATAATAACTAAATGTTTTGACATCATATGTTTTCAAATACAGTACTCTATTTAGATTACATGATATTTGAAAGCTTCTTTAGCAACAAATATATATTTTGAGGACTAAGTAGTTTGTGTGTATACTTCAAAATTGATTTGTATCAGTTTACTTCTTCAAATGTGTGATCTTTCCGGTGTTCCTTCATCTTTACCCTTTAATTATTTATCTTTACCCTTTAGTTATTAATAAAAGAATAACTCAAATAGATTGAGTACAAGTAAGGAAGGTCAAACTTATTCTAAAGAGGTAGTAACCTAATCTATATATCTAACAAATATGAAAAAAAATAAGAATTAGAGAAAACTAGGTATTCTATGATCTCCACAAAATAAATCTCCAATTATTTTCTATCCCCAAAGAAAAAAAATTCACAATATATATGTTGAAATCTATTTGTAAGAAGTTTATGCAAATGATTGCAATGGATATGAGTTCTGTGATGGTGTGCCTCAAAAATCATTGTCAAGGATCTCTTCTGCTATATAAATTTTGGAGATTTCAGAAATCTTTTTTATCATGTGTGGACACATTTCACTTTGTACTTAATGGAACATACATCAAGACCATATACCAATACATCGTCAATAAAGAAGTATTATTAGGTAATAAATGAGTATATTGTATATTTACATGTAACATCAAAATGTAACTCAGACATTATAACTATCTAACTAAATTTTGTTGTTTGATTTGGCATGTCAGATAATATCTAATCATTCGTCTTCAACAAAAAAGTCATTTGAATAATTTGATTGTTCATTAATTTCAAGTTGTACTATTTTACTTTATATTTTTTTACTCATTTCTATACCGTGCATAACATGTATGGGACGGTTTATGGGACAAACGTGCAGCGCACATGTCCAGAAACTAATATATATATATATATAAAAAGGAGAGTCATAGACAAGGTGATGTGACACCTCTCTATCGCTTTCATTTCTATTTATCTTTTTTCTCCTTTTTTTAAGGCTATTTTCCCTTCATTTATCAATTTATTTTATTTTTAATAGCTCAAAAAATCTTTAATTCAATTAATTCACTTTTCACCTCCCACTATAATTATCTTCTTTATTATTAGAATTAATAATATGTATGGGCGTGAGATTATAGCATACGAAGAGACAAAAGTTTGAAGAGTCTGTGCTTATTCTTGATCATGGCTCCATATATTAAATGTTTTTCCATTAATTACATATTAGTACAAGTTACTTGTAAAGATGTTACATGATATATATAGGCTATAGCATAACCGAAGAGGCCAATGCTTGAAGAATCTGTTCTTATTCCTAAAGACTTTTAGGCTTTACACTCAGTAAGTACTGCTGTCTTATTCCTACTCTAATGCAATTGTCTCTTCATTGTAAATTGTGTTTTCTTACTGGACGTATTGCAGGAGCTTGCAAAATTTAACAGTATAATCAGTGTGAACAAATTATTTTGCATTATTTTTGTTGTTAGATGTTGTTATCTACGTCTTCTTGAAGTTAGAATTTAATGGATTATCACAATGAAACTGCTTTGAGTGGTATCTTGCAGACAGGTTAGCTATCAATAAGTTTTTTATGTCTCATGAAATTACAAATATTTTTTTTTTGTACTTTCTATTCTTTAAAAATTATATGAATAGTTTTGCAACCTTAACGTCAAAAGAATAAAAGAGTAGTTTTACAAATAAGAACTCATAAGGCGTATAGCCTAATTAGGAAAAAAAAAATACATGACGCAATTTTATTATAATACGTGAATTGGCTCTTCAATCATCCATTATTTTCATTATTAGTGTCTTCATTATAAATTTGGTGAAGAGCACATTTTTGTACTCTCTTCTTAAGGTATCTATGTCGCCAAAATCTGTAGAAGGAGTAACACCTAATTTTATTATTTGTGGTGGTTTACTTAGCAAAGATCACTAAAGCAAGTATTAATTAATTCTTTTTGTTGTTACTTCTCAATTGGCAAGTTGCTCTTTTCTTAATTTATTTTATATATGTTCTATCATTTATATAATTAATTACATTTTCCTTTTTACTCTATATTAATTATTGATGGAGTCTGCACAGTGGTGACAATAATATTTGTCTGGCTTGGTATAGTTAGATTCTAATGTTTATTATTTGGCTTAATTTATATATATATATATATATATATATATATATAAGAGAGAGAAAGCTATTCGAGGTCAGATGAAGTAATAAGGATCGAGTCAGATACATTTTCTCTCAACCACGAGCGAGGTTAACTGAAAGAAAATTCACACATTGATTTTCGGCTAATGAAATTATCTCAATTCAAAGCCGTACTTTGTGATGTAGGGGACCTATGAATTAGCTTCAAATGTATGTTGGTTATGAGTCTTTCAATTCTCATAAGAAAAGAATGCAGTATGTAAAAGTCATAATAAAGGTGACTTGGCACTTCTTTTAGGTCAAAAAATATATCTATATATTTTTAAATTTTTCTTATCATTTTCTGCATTTATCTCATATTTTTAAAAAATCACTTTTGCGGTTCACATATCTTTATCTCAATAGCCTATACTTTAAATTTCCATGTATTTCATATTTACAGCCATAAATATTTCATGATGTGTGCAAGTTTTTTACAATGTATCCCCTTCTTTTTTTTTTTAGAAAGAGAAGATGTTTTTAATGTATGGTGCTATACCAAAGGTCATCCAATATATTTTAAGCTTCACTGTACTTTGTGTCATGATCAACTACTATGATAATTTCTCTCTCTATTTGTTGCATATTTTGAATTGAAATCAAAAATAGATTACTTTATGTTGTGACAGTTATATTTTATAAAATTATTGTTCATTTTTATTGTCAACAATGAAGATTTTTAGGTTAAGACTCACTATTAAAATTGTTTATCATATAATATTTACTGAAATATTTTGATGCAGAATGCTGAGAAATATTACACGAGTAACTCATTGTATGCTAAGGATCGAAGATCCCAGGCTAGAGAGAGTTTCTCCATTGTTTCTTAGTTTGTAGAAAAGTTTAATTTTTTTTAGTAAAAGGAAAGGGATATGCACGCTAAGGGGGAAAGAATGTATTTTATGAACCTCATAGATGTTCAATTGTTTTGGTTGTTGAGGAGAAAAGGGTGAGATGGTGTGGTCTCACAGAAAATCTTTCCTCAGTGAAGATCTTTTTTCTTTTTTGCTTTAAATCTATGAGTGTTATTTTTTCCATAAAATCTATTTTAGTCACTTTACCATGGAAATTGTAAGAGATTCAAATACAGAATTCTAAAAGGACAATCAGTATTTTTGAAATAAGAGTATATAGATTATTTTAGTAAATTGTATGTTTTAATTATCATGACAAATATTTGTAACTGAGTAAGTGATTAGTTATATTTATGTATGGTTTTTTAATCTGTTAAGTACTACAATATAAGTCATATGATAACAAATTGCTCCTTGAGACACAACTGATACTTTAAGATTTTTATTTTAGTCTTTTTTGTTATTGTGCTGCCGTGTTTATGTCTTTTTATCCTCTAAAAATGCTGATGATGTTTCGATTTGTTTCAATTGCTTAATTTAATTTTTGAATGTGTAGAGTTTACAAAATACATATGGGTTGAATTTATAAATTTATATGGTTAGTTTATTTTATAAAAGAAAAATTAAAGAGGACTATAGATTTCACAAAATATAATTCGTGATTACTTGTAAATTTGGGTATAAAATAAAGTTAAATCATAAATCTAAGGTTTTCGTAATCGCGTGAAGCGCAGACAAGTTCACTATTATAAAATAAAGGAGAAAAAAGTATCGTAGTACATTTTATTTTAGTTTTACCATTACATTAGTACTTTTATTAGTTACACAGCAAAAGAGGAAATTAGGGACTTAAGATTTTTAAAATCTGTTTCTCTTCTTCTTGAGCTTTCGCCTGTTGTGCAACTTTTCTCATCTCTTAGTCCAAATTTCTCTATTTCTTTGAGGTGGTTTCTGTGTTGCAAGCAAGCTGAAGTGCTGAGTATTACCAAAAGGGGGTATGGCTGTGATGAAGATTGGTTGATACTAATTAGTATCTTATACACCTACTATTAGAGTGAAGCTTTTATAATAGTTGGTGTTTGTCTAGTAATCACGTTATTTTCATTTATCATGTTTTGGATTGCTTTTATTTATTTTGAAGTGCTTACCCGTCCCCATCCATGGCCCGCTTAGGGCTGAGTTGGGTTGCTATTTTAAAGGTCCTTTAGTTAAAAGGGTCAGCCCGTCCTAACCAGTTTAACTCTCTAGCCTGCTGAGGCTGAGTTGGATTAGGTTGGGCCAACTCATTTTGACAGCTCTACTCACAAATTTCAACCTCTTTTCAAGTAGAAAGTTGTAACACAAAAACAAATGTTATCTTATCTGCAAGAAATAAATTTAAACTCGATTCACCTAAATATGTCCAAACGCAATCAAAGTACGAACAAAGACCTTTTAAACAACAATAGCTATTTAATATAACAAAAATGACAACTAATAAATTTAAAAAGACAATTGAACCAATACAAAACACCATTCTAAAGACAAACGAATATCACATCTCGTTCCTTATGGCATCCACTTTCTCCCTAGCCTCCTGGTTGTTACTCTGAAGCCCAACAAGTTCATCCACAAACAGAACTTTGTGGGCCAAATCTAGTTCCTGTTGGGCAATGAGAAGGTTCATCTCGCACGTCTGCCTCTTCTCGAGGGCATCGAGGTACAACTTAACCTTTGCATTTAAGATTTCCTTTTGCAACTGAAACAGAATCTCCTATTATTAGTAAATACGTAAATGAAATCAATTCGTAAAAACAAAGAAATATCTTAAAAAATAACCTGTTGGGTGAAGGAGAGAGGGATAGTATCGGTAGTATTGCTGGAGTCCATAGTGACTGTAAAAATTGATATGAAATTGTGGTGTGACAAAACTGTATAACTAGGAATGTATTTATAGTAGTCGTGAATGGTTAATTATTTATATTATTAACTATTTGACTATGGTTGTATCTATATTATTACCTATAAAATCGCATAAAAATGTCTATATCCTATAATTTTTTAACAATCAATGATTCACTCATTTTAACAGTCAAAGTTCAGTCAATTCGCTTATTTGACAACCTTACATGTGAGATACTCTATACGCTAATGGTATATATATATATATATATATATATATATATATATATACTATAACTATAGTTTCATTTGTGATATAGAGGGTTAGTTACCATTCTTATCAAGTTCTTATTTATGATTTTATTAAAAAAGCTACTTGCACTTTCCTTATAAGTAATTTGATAAAATAAGTATTTGGATAATGAAAACGTTGACTAATTCATAGTGTAGAATAGACAATGAAAACTTTATTCTTGATTTTATGAAATCCTTTCATTTAACACTTTTAGTGTGTAGAACTTAATTGAACTTCTTTAATTTTATGTAATACATACCACTTGAAGATTGGATCTCTCGCAATTTATAGAAGGCATAATTAAAGAGAATGTCTATTTAGTCATTTTTATCAACCAAAATTGACCCAATTTTCATTTATTACTCTAACTAGTCATTCGACGATCTTATCTTCAACAGACAACATTTTTGGCTTTTTTTTTTCTGTTGACCTACAAATAGATATGAAAAGTTTTGGTAAGGGGTAACAAAGCTTCATTTGTTCAAATAGGTTATACAATATATGGGTAAATATTTACATCGTCAATTTTAATATGATATGCCTATTCTCACCTGTTTATCACCCATCTATAAATAAAACATGCTTTTGAAACCCATATGATTTCATTTTTTCTATTGAAGAGTTTCGAAGCTTAAATTTTAAAATTCAACCTGCTGCAAACATGAATCATTTCGAGTGAATACTACATCAAAAGAATCGAGACATTAAGAGGAGCTCATAGCTAAATTTTAAGGTATTTAGATGAAGATTTGAGCTATACGTCCATTGAAATCTTCCATTGAAAAGCTTATCTAAAATTTTGGAATGTTTAGAGGGAATTTGAGTTGGTCGGGATTGAAAAAATCAGCTATTTGAGGAAGATGATCTGCTGCAATGTATAAATATTGTATAAAATTGTATATGAATGTATATACATCTTTGCTATATAGTTATATATCATATATATACATTGTTATACACTATTTATACAATATCAGTATATTATATATACATATGACTCTTTTAATTGATTTTTTTTTTGCCAACAGTACATTTTGCATAGGAATCAAACTTCCTAACATGAAAAAGGTTTTTTTTTTACCTAAATGTACCATCGACAAAAAAATTACAACAAAAATAGTGGCATGTATATATAATGTACATGTAATGCATCGATATTATATAAATAGTTATGTGATGTATCTATATTATAAAAATAGTGTGATGTATAACTATGTATCAGAGATATATACATCCATATATATTATGTATATAATAATTATACATTGCAACAATTCATCTTGAAAAATAATGGCTAGTGGAGTGTTTCAATCCCAACCTCTGAAAAATAAATGAAACCCCTCAACCAGGCTCACGAACTCACAATTTTATGACTGCTAACTAATGTGTTTTTGCATATTACAAGCAGTCAACAAAGTTCACCATAGTTTTCTAATAGTTCAACTATAGTTGAACATCAAGTATGAGCTACATAAAGTTGTACAAACTAAAGCTAAATTACTCACTTGTTTGTCATTGATAATATGGTTTTCGGCTATAACAGTGCCTAAAATGGTTGAATTCGCATAAGTGATGAAGTAAAAAGCTCTGGGTCTACCGATATGCCTATCTTTCATAATCACTGAGTCTATTTCCTCTCCATACTTTTCAAATGACTTCAGTAAATTGTTTAACCAAAATCAAAATCCAATTTTTATTAACAGTTTAACACCCACGTCAGTAAATCAAAAACCTACTAGAAAGAAATAATTAATACATAAAACCAAGTATGGAACAGTTCAACTCAAAATCTCCTCTAAATAGTCTCAAATTATAAATATGAGCTCCCCTCGATATTTCAAATATTCTTTTGATAGGTTATTCACTTAAAATGGTTCGCATTTGCGGTACGTCAAAAATTCGAGCTTTGAAGAAACTTTAATGGATGAAAACAATGAAAAAGAAGAGCAATGAAAAAGAAGAGAGAGAAAAAGGAAGAGGAGGAAGAAGAAGAAGAGGGGAAAGAGGAAGAAGAAGAAGGATAAAAAGGAGGAGGAGGAGAAGAAGAAGGAGCAGAAGGGGAAGGAGAAGGAGAAGAGGAAGAAGAAAAGGAAGAAGAAGAGGAAGAGGAAGAAGAAGAAGGAGAAGGAGGAGGAGGAGGATTGACGATGATGTTCACACATCGTATAGGTGCACTGTAGATGAAATGGAGGTTCTCATTCGGATTTCTAAAACTTAAAGACAAGTTCTATAGAGCGCTGGTTAGACCAGTCATGTTGTATGGAGTGGAGTATTGACCAGTCAAGAACATCCACGTTTAGAAGATGAAAAAAGCGGAGATGAGGATATTAAGATGGATGTGTGGGAATACTAGGAGAGAAAAGATTAGGAATGAAGATATTCAATACAAGGTAGGAGTGACCTCGATATGAGATAAGATGTGGGAAATGAGGCTAAGATGGTTCGGTCTTGTGCAGACAAGATTCACCAATGCCTCAGTGTGGAGGTGTGAGAGGTTGACTATGAATGGTGTAAGCGACTAAGTTTTTTCCTGAAAAATAGCAATCAAGACAAGGAAAATAGACAACAAACAATAGTATTTGGTTTCAAAATATGCGCGGGGATTACAATCTTTATAAAATCTTAAATAAAAAAAATATAATCCTCTGATTCTTCTCTTCACGACCTTCAACTCAAGTGCTTCTCCTTATTATTGAATCGATGGGATACTTGTTTCAATTTCACAACAAATTGCGGAGCAAAGCTTTTATCACAATCGCGGAAATATGAAAAGTTGTGACTTACTACTTAAAGACGAAGACTTCTTAGTATGTGGAAGATTTGCAGATCACTAATGAAGAGCAGAGCTTCCTTCTATGTGTATATGTTTTTTTTTTATAATTTTTCTTTGGTCATGACCATTATGTAGGCATGAGGTAGGGTGTAATGCCATACTTCAGGGCTACAATTTGAACCGTTCTTCATACATTATAGGCCCGAACCTGATGATTTCTATTTAGATGTAAGTGCTTAGATCAATTCTCTAGTGTGTTGAGTGTTTTGGATGTGAAGTAAGGTCATAGGAAACCCCTAGTACAAAGACGAGTTGAACGTCCTACTACCAATTAAGTTTCCATATAAGTTTCTATTAGAGTAAATTTCAAACGAGTATTACTCATAAAATATACAGAGTTACATGTCCCATTACCCACCAAATTAAAGGTTTTTAAGTGTTTTTTCCAACACCACTAACCGTTTGTCAATTTTAAGTTTGGAGCAAAAAGTTATGGACGTTTTAGTGAGGCATCATCCCAGCTGGGTAGCGCGGGGTGGAGGTCAAGCCAAGAGACCACTGGTTAGCCTCCGCAATGGGCTGTGCGGCACAGAGCACACCTTTCCGATGTAAAAATCTGCTTTTCTCTTATTAAATTAGGGGCAAACTAGTCCTTCCACCCCATGTATCTTCCCCAATCCATTTTTAATCCCCAAAATCATCCTAACCCTATTAGAATCATCTTAAAATCCCTCTCATTGTCCTTTTCACCCAAACTCAAGAACTCAAAAAGAGTTTTTCAAATCTCAAAACTCCAAAGCTCCCAGGTTCAAGTTTTTCTCCAAGATTCCTTCTGATTCAGGTATGTAGAACGACCCTACTTCTATCGGATTTCGAAAGTATGTTTCCTAAACTCTTATTTATATATAAATTATGGTTTCAACCTAATTTCAAGAGTATATTCCTAAATCTCCATTTATGCCTTAAATCAAGAATTAAGCTAAGGTTGAGGGCTATTCTATAATTGATGAAAAGATTGAGTTTGTGGATATTTTCTTCATTAAGTTATTTCATTGCTTACGTAAATGGGTTTGGAGAGTTTTACTTAGAATTATGAATTGTTCTTGTTTCAAATATAAGCATATGATTGTTTAAGGGAGTTGATTTACATTCTAATGCTTTAGAGAAATTATGAATAATTTATTTTTGCCTAAACCTTTAAACAAATTTTTAAAAAGAATTTTTACTTGATCCTTAAATGATCTTTTATTTCCAACTTTATTTTGGAGGGGCTAAAGAGATGATAAGAGATGGCATATACGGCTTGAAAGTCTTGGTATGACGATACCAATTAAACTAATGCCCCCTACGAGTATGAAATATTTTTGTCATGACCCGAGACTACCCCCTAGTCGTAACACGGTGTTTAGAACCACAAGTGATCTCAAGCTAACTCATGGTACTAGTATAATGCATGAGCAACTGAATATAAGCATACATAAGAGCTCAAAAGATTGAGCGGAAGATTAATCATGAATTAAGTTGGTTTAATACATCACTGTAAAAAAAGTTTACAACAACTATAATCTGAAAGAAAGAGAAACTGGAACTAAATACACCAACTCTGACTGACTATCTATGAAGCCTCTACTAATACTGACTATAGGTAGCCGGGACATGACCCCCAGCTATCCCTAATCAATACATATGAATAGGAATAAAATACTAGAACTATAAACTGACTTGAGTCCTCGAATAAAGAGAACTCATCACCTACTGACCGAAAGTTGTGACATGCCTGACTATGATCTTGTGAGCTAGAACTGATACCTACATTATGAAACAATGTAGCGCGAAGGAAATATACGATCAGTACTTTGAATGTACTGAGCATGTGAGGTATGTAATAATCATAAATAATACTTAAATCATTCTTTTAAAACTAAGGACATAAACCGTTTACTGAAATATGCATTTAAATCATGTCTTTACGAAAAAGCTATGGGACATAGTAAAATCTCTTAATCATGAGCTAAAATATTCTTGAAAACTGGAAAGTTGTGGAAGCATAAATATTTTATATGATTTAAAACTAGTGTTGAACATGTTGTAAAACTAGTTTAACTGAGGATGCATAACTTAGAAAGTATATTGAGTTAAATACAAGACCCAAAATATAGATTCATAATCTGCATGTCTAAAGTATAACAAAAATCACATAAGAAATCTCAAAATAAGTAAAAATAGGGGTCAAGCACAATAACTATGTAAAATTATTTCTGTGGGAGTTTCTATTAACCGATATAAACCATGTGAGCAAACATGGAGTCCAACGTTTGACCCACA
Source organism: Capsicum rhomboideum (assembly GCA_031232105.1). Classification (NCBI taxonomy): domain Eukaryota; kingdom Viridiplantae; phylum Streptophyta; class Magnoliopsida; order Solanales; family Solanaceae; genus Capsicum; species Capsicum rhomboideum. The sequence goes on from CP124714.1 coordinate 161,291,848, forward strand.
TTGAGGAGGGTTGCTCTATACCTTGCCATCAGTATATAACCTGAGCTGATGTGATCACTAACTAATGCCTAAACTGGGAGGGCAAAATAAACCTACGTTGGCAATGTAGTTCTGAGACTTGGGTGCGCTGAACCCCAGCCCACTCGATGCTAAATGCTACTCCCAAAAATATACTGACGGCTCATATTGTAGGAACATTATCATGAAAATAAGTACGAAACTAGTTTTAAATTAAACTTGTGACTGTGATCCTGACATGCTGAAAACTATTCATGTTTCTTTTACTGCTTCACGTAATCATGGGAAATTTCTTGATATTTCATGCTTAAAATGAGACCATAGGGTCAATTCATGCAAAGCTAATAAGTCATAAGTCATGGATTTAAATCATGTGAACAACGATAAATTTATCACGAATTTCAGAAATTCAACAAAGATAAAGTTCATAATACCATGAGAGGGATATAATAATTCATAAATCATGCTATTTGGGCATTAACCCTAGTTAAACAAACCATGTATCCTTAAGGAAACTAATATTTTAAAATAACAAAATTAGTCATACTCACTTTTTAACTAATTCTGGGATCATGTGTTCATAACATGCCAAGTAGTACTAAAATAAGTTGAAATCTCTCAAATCATACTAAATCATTGCCCAAATCATGGGAAAAGGAAATACTTATAAAACTTCATGCATAATCACTTTAACAAGAACAAAAATCATATAATAATGTGAAGAAATTGACGTTCAAGAAAATATGCATAATTGGGCATAAACCCCAAATCATGAAATCATAAAGTTGTATATCTAAAATTCATGAGGTTTTGGGCATGAGAGCGAAAGGAAACTCTCATTGAAGTCCCATATCCCTTAAAGTAGAAGATTCCTTGGTGAAAAGCTTGATTCTTGGAGGAATTCTTGAACTTGGGAGCTTTGAAGCCTTGAGGTTTGAAAAATCCTTTCTTGAGTTCTTGAATTTTGGGAGAGAAGAGGGGTGAGGGTTTTGATATGATTCTAATTGATTTGGGACGAAATTGGGGATTAAAAACGGATTGTGAAGGTTATATGGGGTGAAAGGACTAGTTTGCCCCTAATTCAACAAGAGTAAAATAGATTTTTATGCCTGGGAGGGGACTCCATACACTCATATCAACGCGGAGGCTTTCCAGTGATTTTCCTCTCATCAGCTCCGCCCTACGGTGCCCAACGCACACCTGGGACAGCATCTCACTAAAATGTGCATAACGTTTTACTCATGACTCGGATTGACGAACGATCGGTTACGTTGGAAAGAAGACTCGAAGAAATTTAATTTGGTGGGTATTTAGATACAAAACTCTTCATAAGTTAGGAGTAATGCTCATTTGAAGTTGACCCTAGCAAAATCTCAGACTAAAACTCAATCGGTATGGAAGATTTCAACTCAACTTTGAGCTAGATGTTCCTTATGACCTTAATTTATATCCAAAGCTCTTCACACACTAAGGAATTGATCTTAATACTTATGAAGAATTAGAAATCATTGGATTTTATTCTATAAGCATTCAAACAATGGTTCAGATCTTAGCTTAGAAATTTGGGGTGTTACAGTTTTAGAGAATGACTTTCGATTTAAAGAGCTTAAAAGATGGGCTTAAAGAGAATTAGATAGTTAACCAAGAAGGTATGAGTCCAAAAGGTTCATTACCCAAAATCGTGTTTTGCCGACGCAGGGATGTCGTCTCCTGTATTTTGGATAGCCCCATTATATGCTTGCCTCATGCAGTTGTATACTAGAGAATAGAGAACCTCAATCCATACGACAAACATGGATTGGAGGCTCAGCTGATGAGTAATGGTCGGACCCACATAGCCCTGGTGCATAGAGAGGCTGGTGATACCATCTAGTTCAAAACTAAAGAAAAGAGAAATGACTATGTTTTCAATTGTTCATTAAAGTCTTTATTTATATCGTTGTGAAATGAACTCTACCCTTATAATTATTTTTGGTATAAAGCATGTCTTATCATTTTGCTGTTCTATATACCAATATATTTCACGTATTGACCATCCTCGAACGCTACATTGTTTCATGATATAGGTTCGAAGGCACCTTCCCGTGGTTCTGTGCAGCGTTAGGATCATCAGGACAGTTTCAGAGTGGTGAGCTCTCCATCGTTCGAAAGGCAATTTATGGTAGACATTATTAGTTCTTATTATGGTATCGTCGGGGCCTTGTCCCGGCATTGAGAGTTCTTTATGTTAGAGTCTTCGTAGACTGGTGTAAACTGATGGTATTTGTGTCGTATTTTCAGAGTTTGGGATTATTGTTTTTATTTAAGTTGAAATTCTGCTTTTGGGTCTAGACTATGCTTATGATAAGATGCTAAGGAGTCTTCTCGGGCCTTCATTGGTCTGGGATCCCAGTTACATCTAGGGCCTCGTCTTGGGTCGTGACATAGGGCATGGGGGTATTTTGGTCTCCAAGTAAACCTAGCGGACCATGGGCTTGAAGAGCATGAGTTGGGCTCATCCTATCAACTTAACAGACTGGCCCAAATGTAACTACAAGAAAACTGTGAATTACCTGGGGATTTTACATGAGAATTTTTTTCACAGGAATTTCCTACGGATTTACATGTAGAAATTTAAAATTTCCGAGTTCTAGATATTTTACCTGCGAAAAATTTATTTGTAGGAAAATTCGCAAGTGAATTTGGCGCCATTTTATGCAAAACTATTGCCTGGGGAATTTGTTAGGGAAAGTAATCCACATGTAACATTTTCATAGGTAAATCCACAAGTAATTAGACAAAAAACAAATTCCTTTGTTGTGTTGCATCAAAATCCCCAAGTAAAACTACCTAAGGACATAGTTGGGGATATTTACATGCAGATTCTTTTATTTAAGGAATTACCGGGGATTTTAATTTTGCGAATTTAGCTGGGGATTTATTTCATGGGAATTTACTTGAGAACTTTCGTTATTTGGGGAATTACATAGGAATTTTGTTGTTGCGGATTTAGCTGGGAATTTATTTCACAAAAATTTACGTAGGATTTTCGTAGCTGGGGAATTACAGATGAATTTTATTCTGAAGCATTCGTTTAATTAAATATAATTTAAGTAACTGAATCTTCTATTCATGGTCCAAATTAGTGAAATAATTTTACTAATAACCTTATAATATTAATTCTTATTTAGAGAAATTATAATATAAAAAAATTGTTTTGTTATTTAAGCTATTGTTATAAATGTCTCATCATCAATTTTTTCTTATTTAAAATATTTAATTCCAAAAAATCATGTTAACTGTCCTTAAATTGAAGAATTGAAAGTAATTTTACTCACTTGGTCATATTTGAAGAAAAATAAATTTAAATTTTGGAATCCATACTTAACAACTAATTAAGTATATTCTAAGTGGATAAAATATTTATTTATATTATTATTAATTAACGTGAAGTTTAACTGTCTCCTTCAATAGTTAGATCTATATTAAGTGAAAAAATATATTTTAAAAAATCTCTATCCTAATTATGTATTAATTTTTTTTTTACATATATTAAGAGCTATGTAATTCAATTATTTTATTTTACACAAAGTATAGTTATTTTTGTTTGACTATTATAATGAGACTTAAGTATTGAAAAACATTCCCTTGATTAATATTGTTGAAGTAAATTGGCCCGTTTGACCATGAGGACTATTTCTTCTTTTTTTTTCCGAGAATTTTTTTTCACTTTATTCCAAGTACAACTCCAAGTTGGTGTTTGGCCATGAAAATTCCAAATACAGCTTAGAGTTGTATTTGGAAAAGTAAAAACAAGTAAAATTTATTTTCACTTTTTTGTTTCTCACTTCTCTCACAAAAATTCAGAAACAACTTCAATTTATATTTATGATCAAACAAAACTCCAACTCAACTTCAATTCCAACTCCAACTCCAACTCCAACTCCAAATATTTTGATTTTCATGGCCAAACGCCTACTAAATTTTGTATTTGTGGATAGAATTGGTGAAATAATATTTAAAAATATAATAATTAATTCTTGTTTATTATTCACTTGATTAAATTTGAAGAAAAGTTCAATTATAAATTCTAGAATCCATACTTACTATTTCATCAAACAAACAAAAAAAGAGAAAAATAATTGCTCCTTTACATATTAATATATTAGAGGTAAAAAAAAAGGGAGGAAGCAATTTAGTTAACCATGTACCACATCTAATAAAGATACTATGGATTTGACGTTTATAAGCCTTCCGCCTACGGTAATTGGCAAAACAGGCATCTCTTTGCTAGGAGTTAAATTAGGCAATTAAATTCATGACTAGTTTGCTAGCTTACTATTATGCAGTGATGATGATGGGGTTGGGTTGTGCCAATTTGTGGTTGGGGTTTGAGGGGTCGGTGGGGTTGATGAAATGTATAGGGTGTGGTGCTTATATTGATGATAAACGGAAAGGAGTGTTGTAGATGCAATGAAAAGAATATTGTAGTCTAGTCAAGAAAAAATTTATTAAATATGGATAAAATAGAAACAATATAGAATAATTACAATATTTAATATTTATTTGAGAAATTGTTTCTAGTAATTTCTTACTAATTTACATGCGGAATTATTCGTAGAAAAAGTCATAAGAAAATTCCTTTATTTTACAAATTTTTATCAAAAATTTCTTGCGAAAAAATTAGAAGGTAATGTACCTACGGAATCTAAATCCCAAATAACGTACTTGGGGATTTTAAAATCCGCAGGTAATAATTACCCATGAAGGTATTTCCATCGGATTTATTTTGACAGAGAAATCGGCAGAAAATTCAATTACCTGCGATTTTTCCTGTAAAAGTCCCATGAAAATCTCCATGTAATCAGCACTTTTCTAGTAGTTCATTTAACTTATATAATTCAACTCAAATATTAATCCAATTATTTTAATCAATAATTTGATTCGGTCAACATATCATGAATTTATGATTTAATACTATGTTTAATACGGATTTATTTGATAAAATTTCACTGTCTACAGATGATTTCAAGAAAGATAGAGGCATGCCGAAGAAGTATTGAGGAGGGTGATTAGACTTGACATGACACAACTTAAGCTTACCAAGGACATGACCTCAGATAAAAGGTTATGGAGGAAATAAATTAGGGTAGAAGGTTAATTAGATAGTTGAGCATTGTCTCGCTTATTCTTCTTTACTATTAGTCATACTATGAGTTGTATTTCTCTTGTAGTTTCTTATCCTTTGAACTTGGTTATTATTTGTGGGTTTTATACTTCGATTATCACTGTATCTTGTTTTGACTATTGTTTAGGATGATTTGTGAAGTTGTCTATAGTATTTTGACATGATTGTTTTTATTTCTGTTATTTATTTTTCTACACTTCTTTTTTTTTTTTTTTTTTTTTTTTTTTGCTTGAGTCGAGGATCTATCGGAGACAACCTCTCTACCTTTAAGGTAGTGATACGGTTTACGTACACTCTATCCTTCTCAGATCCTACTTTGTAGGATTACACTGGATTTGTTGTATGTTTGTCACGACCCAATATTTGAGTCATGATGGTGCCTATCGTAACCCACCAATAAGCAAGCCAAACCCTAGCCCGGAGCGACAAGCGACTGGCTAACGGGCGGAATCTCATAAAACAGAGAAGAAGTGGAAGTAACCATATTTATAAACATGCTATAACGCTAAAGACAGAGTCAGAATATGTACATATTCCAAGACTGAGAAGGAAGAGGACAATATATAAAGTCAAGAACCCTTCCCAAGACCTGGTGAGGTCGGTACAAGAGCCACTACTAGACATGTCCAAAATACAAAACAGAAACCAAATATATACAACAAGTAATACAATTTCGAGAGCAAAAAACTATACAGTAGAGATGGAGTAGGATCTGCCTCGGACGTCAGTAAGCTCACCCTGCTCCGGAGTCAGTGCTGAGAAGAGTGTAACGTCAAAACTGTCGGCTAGTGCCAGGATCTGCATCGGGGAAAAAGATGCAGAAGTGCAGTATGAGTACCGGGGCAACGGGTACTCAGTAGGCATCATCGGCCGACTGAGCTCAATGTAATACAAACAAGCTAAAATGCGAGGGTGCATGGTAAGTCCGGGTTATAAGTAATAAATACATAAATAACTGCTGAGGCGTACAGATACGCTCAAGAGAAAAATAAATGTGATACTGAATAACGAGTAAATAAATGCATAAGTAACACACAAGTCAAACATAACCTATCTGGGCCCCCATAAACCCGATAGGCACACGGAAGAAAACAATAACCCGGCCTGGCCCCCATAAACCGGCGGGACACACAAGAATAATAAATGCATAGTCACCAGTGTCTCGAAGCTGTGTCAGTATCCAGTAACCACAATAACCAACAGGGGTGCACCGGGCTTGAACCGGCACCAATGGGTAATAACAAGAGGCCAGACGCCGGAGTCGAACCGGAAGCAGTGGGTAATAACAAGAGGCCACATATATATATCATATCTGCCGGACTCGAACCGGAACTCATAATACTCCAGTATCATAATCACGGTATCCAGTACCAAAACTCTCCAATCATATCATAACCAGATGCCGGACTCGAACCGGAACTCATAATAATCAGTGGTCGTACTCGAACCGAAACTCATAGTGTATCACAATCCGGGGCCGGACTCGAACCGGAACACCCAATAGTCAATAACCAAAATCATCATACCTGAATCAGTAGCCGAACTCGAACCGGAACTTATCATAGCCAGTAACCAGAACAGAATCAAAGGTCATATCATATCAAATAAACGGGGAACACCCTAGTGCCAAGTCAATACTATTATATAGGTACAGAAGCTAACTCTATAACATGCTACAAGTCAATCTCGGGGTCCTTCTAGGTCAACTACCTACTATAAAAATATGTATATAAAAGTCTGGGTATACATTATAAGTCATGGAAAGGCGGTTCAGCGTTCTAAGTCAAACTAGCTGACCCCAATCAAATACAGTGCTATCAGGGACGAACAAAGCTAGACAGGCCAACCGGGTATAATCGGGGTGACTCAATCCTGTCATAACCCTAATAGTCATATAGGGCTTATCTAAGCCCAAAGATGTCAGAGTTTCGACAAGTTGACAAAAAGGGTAACGGGGCCCGCTATCGGGTCTCGAAAACCAGGTCTGGTTATACTTGTCTAAGTCTGGGCTAACTCTGTCTAAGCTTGGACTAAGGTCCAACAATAACATTCCCAGACTAGCAACAACAACAACAATACTATCCGACCCCAAATAGGTCATCTGTGGTGTACCACGAGGATAACGGGCCTCGAATATATCCGAATAGTCCTATCCGGCCTGGAAGGCCTAAATCACAGCAAATCACCACCACCAAGTTTATAAAACCAGCCCACAACACCAGCACAATAGCATACATATATCACACATAAGCCCAATCTAAGTGCAAAGGGAGGCAAACCTAGCCTACCTGGACGCCGCCGCAAGCTTGCTAAAAGAACCAACTATTCAGGAGCCTTCCCCTTTCGAGAGGCCTCTGACTGCCGCCACGCTACCAAGATAATAAAATACAGGTCAAAACATGACTATTGATACCCATATTGCATTAGTTCGAAACATGTCCGAACAGTCCATGTGGGGCCCGCTTGTGGAATCGCAAAACTGAAACCGTCACAGCGTCCCAAATAACTCAGTGACCAGTCACAACTAGCACCATTAAATCCAAGCTCAATCTATGTCTCAAATAGCAACAACAATACCAACGTATAGGAAAACTACCGTAAATACAATTCAAATACGTGATTTAAGCTAAAATTAACTGAAAAACTTACGATATAAAGACGCTATTCTATCAACCGCGCAATCCCTGAGCTTGAATAATTTGATGTAGATAATTGATTTCCTATCAGTGATCAAATAATGTGCCAAAATATTTTTCTATGGAACCTTTCTCCTCTACGCGTATATATATACCTATATACGATAACACTCAAAAGAAAATCACTTTGTAAGGGAACATAATAATTTGATGGAGAGCTATTTCTTTGCATTTGAAAGTTTCCATTTACGTAATGAAAATTGACACAATTGATAAAAATAGATATAGAGGAATCATTTAATTTTATTTGTTTCCAAAGCATTCTCTTAATACCAATATAATATAGTAGTGACATTATGTCTAAGTTAACATATGTGGCAGCCTACCATCAATGGTAAAGATTTGTTGTTCACCTTCCTCAATTCCACGTGGAATGGAGGTGATAACCCAAAACTTAATTTATCTCATTATATATATATTCGGGTATTGCCTAGGTCCGTGGTAAAATAAATATAATATTTTGAATATACCATAATTAATAGAAAATTATTTCTAACAAAACCTCTATAAAAGAAAAATATTATTTTAACATATTTAAATTCACTATCTCCGCTTAAATTATTAATAAATTATAAAACTATTATAAAGTAGTATAGATATATCATAACTAAAGAATTTTATAAAGTTCAAAAATATTTTCAAAAGGTAATTACCTATGTCATTTTACCAAATTCAAATTTAATTTAATATTTTACAACGTGCTCGGTCTAAATAATATTCTCAAACAAACTGCCCGAAAATCGAACTGTCAGTCCCAACAAGTCATAAATAACTTGGGGCAGTTATAGAAAAGCTCTAAACGCTGAGAACACACGAAAACGGGGGAAATAACCGGGGAAGGTCATTACAATATCCACTACTAAAAGGACTTTCGTCCGCGAAAGTCAAAAATAAGCACAGCCTGAAGACGTGAACAAGTAGGGATACTGAGCTCGCATGTCACGTTCAAGCTCCCAAGTAGCCTCCTCAACTGAATGGTGACGCCACTGTACGTTAACCATTGGAATGTCCCGGGAGCGTAACCGTCTGACATCTCTGGCTAAAATTGACACAGGCTCCTCCACAAATGTTAACCTATCGTCTAACTGAACTGAGTCCCACCGAAGCACATGCGACTCATCCTGAATGTATTGTCGCAGCATAGAAACATGAAACACTGGGTGGATAGCTGAAAATGCCGGAGGTAAAGCTAGCACATAAGCCACCTCTCCAACTGTCCACAAAATCTCAAAGGGTCCAATATATCTGGGGCTAAGCTTACCCTTTCTACCAAATCGCATCACGCCCTTAATGGGCGATACTCGTAAGAAGACCCTATCACCCACCCTGAATTTCAACGGACGACGTCTACGGTCAGCATAACTCCTCTGTCTACTCTGAGCTGTCCGCAGCCTATCTTGAATCACTCGAACTCGGTCCAAAGATTCTCGGAGCAAATCTGTGCCACGAGGAATGACTTCTGAAGTTTCGAACCAGCCAACTGGAGATCGACATCGTCTGCCATATAAAGCTTCAAATGGAGCCATTTGAATGCTGGAGTGGAAGCTATTATTATACGCGAACTCGGCTTAAGGCAAGAATTGATCCCATTGACCCCCAAAGTTTAACACACAAGCGCGGGGCATATCCTCCAATACCTGAATAGTTCGTTCAGACTGCCGATGGTTTGAGGATGAAATGCAGTGCTGAGGTCCACCTGGGTACCCAACTCTTCTTGGAAAGTCTGCTAGAAACTGGAGGTAAACTGAGACCCTCGGTCTGAGATAATCGATATTGGCACTCCATGTAGGCAAACCACCTCCTGAATATATACACGAGCTAACCTCTCAGTACTATAGGAGACTCGAACAGGGATAAAGTGTGCAGACTTAGTCAACCGATCCACAATAACCCAAATACTATCAAAACCACGGGAGGTGCGAGGCAATCCAACAATGAAATCCATAGTGACCCGCTCCCATTTCCACTCTAGGATAGGTAATTGCTGAAGTAAACCATCGGGTCTCTTATGTTCGGCCTTTACCTGCTGACAACAAAGGCACCGTGCTACAAACCCAGCTATATCTCTCCGCATACTACTCCACCAATAGTGCTGCCTCAGATCCCGATACATCTTAACTGTCCCAGGGTGAATAGAAACCTGGAGCTGTGCACCTCGTGCAAAATCAACTGAATCAAATCTCCAACCCTCGAAACACAAATACGGTCGTCAAACCTCAAAACACCATCAGAACCCAAGGTAGCTCTCTCAGACTTACCCTTCAACACCTGATCTAGAATGCTACGGAGACCGCTATCCTCAAACTGATGACTCTGAATCTGCTCCAGCAAAGTAGATCTCGCACCAACACAAGCGATAACCCTTTCGGGGTCAGAAATATCCAAACGTACCATCGAGTTAGCTAAGGACTGAATGTCCAAAGTCAACGATCGCTGAGAGACTGGAATGAAGGCTAAGCTACTCATACTCACTGTCTTCTGACTCAAGGCGTCCGCTACCACATTCGCCTTGCCCGGATGATAGAGAATAGAGATATCATAGTCCTTCAGCAATTCAATCCACCTGTGCTGCCTCGAATTAAGATCCCTCTGAGTCATAATATGCTGAAGACTGCGGTGGTCTGTAAAGATTTCACAATGAACACCGTAGAGATAATGTCTCCAAATTCGCAATGCAAACACAACGGCTGCTAACTCCAAATCATGAGTGGGATAGTTACGCTCGTACACCTTCAGCTGCCTCGATGCATAAGCAATAACACGACCCTGCTGCATCAGAACACATCCCAAACCAATACCAGACGCATCACAATACACGGTAAAACCCTCGCCCTCAACTGGAAGAGTCAACACAGGGGCAGAAGTAAGTCGATCCTTGAGCTTCAGAAATCTTGCCTCACAATCCTCAGACCACTGAAATGGAACCTCCTTCCTGGTCAGTCTGGTCATAGGAGATGCAATAGACGAGAAGCCCTCAACAAATCGCCTATAGTATCCTGCCAACCCAACAAAACTGCGAACCTTGGTAGGTGACGTGGGCCTAGCCCAACCTCGAATAGCCTCAATCTTCGCTGAGTCTACCATGATACCGTGTCTGGACACAACATGGACCAAGAAAGCTACAGACTCAATCCAGAACTCACACTTTGAGAACTTGGCATAAAGCCGATGATCTCTCAAAGTGTGGAGCACAATCCTCAAATGTTGCTCATGCTCCTCGTTACTCCTCGAATAAACCAAGATGTCGTCAATAAACACAATCACAAAGGAATCTAAGTATGGCCTGAAGACACGATTCATCAAATCCCTGAAAGTTACTGGGGCATTAGTCAACCCAAAAGACATCACCAGGAACTCATAATGGCCGTACCGAGTCCTGAAGGTTGTCTTTGGGATGTCCTCAGCCCTAACTCTCAACTGATGGTATCCAGATCTCAAATCTATTTTTGAGAATACCGCTGCACCCTGAAGTTGATCAAACAAATCATCGATACGAGGCATAGGATACTTATTCTTCACAGTTACCTTATTCAACTGCCTGTAATTAATACACATGCGCATAGATCCATCCTTCTTCTTGACAAACAGAACTGGAGCACCCCATGGAGACATACTCGGCCTGATAAAACCCTTCCCCAGAAGGTCCTGGAACTGAGTACTCAACTCTCTCAATTCAGCAGGAGCCATACGATAAGGAGCTATGGAAATAGGTCGGGTGCCTGGCTCGAGGTCAATAATGAACTCTATATCACGCTCAGGAGGAAGGTCAGGTAGGTCAGTCGGGAATACATCAGAAAACTCACGAACAACAGGGACGGAGTCAAGTGAGGGACTCTCAATACTAGCATCCCGAACATAAGCAAGGAATGAATCACATCCCCTCAACATTAATCTACGAGCCCGAACATATGAAATAATCCCAGTCGGTGTGCGGCTAACAGAACCCTGCCATACCACCGGGGGTACGCCAGGCATGGCTAAGGTCACGGTCTTGGCAAAGCAGTCTAAGACTGTATGATGGAAAGACAACCAGTCCATGCCCAGAATCACATCAAAGTCTACCATGGCCAATACAATAAAATCAATCTGAGTCTCAAACTCCTGAACAGTCACCAGACAAGATCTATATACCCGATCCACTACTAAGGAATCACCAACGGGGGTGGACACACATAAGGGTACAGATAATAACTCAGAACATAAACTCAACCGTGGTACATAATAAGTAGATACATAAGAAAACGTGGATCCGGGATCAAATAATGCAGAAGCTGGCTGATGGCATACGGAAATCATACCTGTAATCACTGCATCCGAAGCCTCAGCCTCCGGCCTAGCCGGCACGACATACAACTGACGCTGGCTACCACTAGTCTGAGCACCGACCTGACTGCCAGTCCGACCTTCCTGCGCTCCACCTTAAGAACCCTGGGGACCACCCCAACGACCCTGTGCACCACCTCTGCCCACTAGTGGTATAGATCTGATAGGCTGTGCCGTCTGAACTGAAGGCTCAATCGCCCTGCGCTGAGGACACTCACGCGCGAAATGAACGACAACCCCAAAGGTATAACATGTTCCTAGCTCCCTGCTCGGCCTAGAAGATTCGACTGATCCGGTATGACCACCTCTAGTCGATGAACTGGACTGACCACGTCCCTAAGGCTGACTACCAGAACCACTATAGGTGGGCTGACCCCTATCAGATATCTGCAAGGCTGACTGTACGGGTCTATTAGGCTGACCCTGTCGCTGAAAAGACTGCTGCTGCTGAGGGTACCGACCCTAAAATCCACGTCCTCTGAACTGCGAGCTACTATGACTGCCACTGTAACTACCTTGGAATCGGGGTCTCTTATCGCTGACCCCTTGGGACTCGCGATCCATATCCTCAATAGAGTATACATGCTCAATAATCTCTGCGAATGACTTTCCTGAAGTCACTAAATTCTGGGTAGCCCTGCGGAGTGGCAATATCAGTCCCCTAACAAAACATCTAATACTCTCGTACTCATCAGGCAAGATCATAGTAGCATGTCTGGCCAAATCATTGAATCTCATTTCATACTCAGCTACTGTCATAGACCCCTATCTCAACCTAGAAAACTCATCTCGAAGACGCTCACGCATGCTGCTGGGCATATACTTCCCCAAGAACACCTCGGAGAACTATGCCTAAGTAACAGGTGGAGATCCAGCCGGCCTGGAATCAAGATAACCTCTCCACCACCTCCTCGCGACTGTATCAAACTGATAAGCAACAAAATCTACCCCGCGCAACTCCACTAATCCCAAATTTCTCAGCTTCTCCTCGCAGCTGGATAAGAAATCATAAGCTTCTTCTCCTGGGGTACCCGCAAACCTTGGTGGAGCTAGTCTCAAAAAATGACTCAACATTTTCTTCTCCTAGGTAGGCATAACTGAATGAGCTACTACCGGTTGTGGAATTACCGGTACAGGCGGAACCTCTACTCTAGGTGCTGCAGCTGCAGGCTGCGTCCCAACACCAACTCCCTGTACTGCTGGTTGGGATCCCTCAGGTGACGGACCTCTAACTATCCCCAACAACTGAAGTAATGGACCTCAGAGCAAAGAAGCATCAATAAATCCAGGTGGAGCCTGGACTGTTCCCTGGCCCACTGGCTGCTGTGGCGGCGGAGCATCTGGAGCTATAACAGTATTGGGTGACTGATCCCTAGCATGATATCAGCCTGGGGCTGCAGCTCTGCCCTGCCCCCGACCTCTGGATCTACCTCGACCCCTAACAGGAGCCCTCGCTGCAGGCTCGGGGTCCTGACCCTCGGCTCTCGTACCATGTATCCTAGCCATTTGCGTAAAGAGTAAACCAAATGAAAAACAGAAACCAACATATACCCAACGCACGGACATGAGTCAAGAAAATGAGAGACTCCCCTAAAAATGCTCCGTAGCCTCCCGAGGATAGGATACAGGCGTCCCTGTACCGATCCACAGGACTCTACTAAACATTGGCTCATGTACCGACACTACCTATACAACCTAGGCTCTGATACCAAGTTGTCACGACCCAATATTTGAGTCATGATGGCGCCTATCGTAACCCACCAATAAGCAAGCCAAACCCTAGCCCGGAGCGACAAGCGACGGGCTAACGGGCGGAATCTCATAAAACAGAGAAGAAGTGGAAGTAACCATATTTATAAACATGCTATAACGCTAAAGACAGAGTCAGAATATGTATATATTCCAAGACTGAGAAGGAAGAGGACAATATATAAAGTCAAGAACCCTTCCCAAGACCTGGTGAGGTCGGTACAAGAGCCACTACTAGACATGTCCAAAATACAAAACAGAAACCAAATATATACAACAAGTAATACAGTCTCGAGAGCAAAAAACTATACAGTAGAGATGGAGTAGGATCTGCCTCGGACGTCAGTAAGCTCACCCTGTTCCGGAGTCAGTGCTGAGAAGAGTGTAACGTCAAAACTGTCGGCTAGTGCCAGGATCTGCATCGGGGAAAAAGATGCAGAAGTGCAGTATGAGTACCGGGGCAACGGGTACTCAGTAGGCATCATCGGCCGACTGAGCTCAATGTAATACAAACAAGCTAAAATGCGAGGGTGCATGGTAAGTCCGGGTTATAAGTAATAAATACATAAATAACTGCTGAGGCGTACAGATACGCTCAAGAGAAAAATAAATGTGATACTGAATAACGAGTAAATAAATGCATAAGTAACACACAAGTCAAACATAACCTATCTGGGCCCCCATAAACCCGATAGGCACACGGAAGAAAACAATAACCCGGCCTGGCCCCCATAAACCGGCGGGACACACAAGAATAATAAATGCATAGTCACCAGTGTCTCGAAGCTGTGTCAGTATCCAGTAACCACAATAACCAACAGGGGTGCACCGGGCTTGAACCGGCACCAATGGGTAATAACAAGAGGCCAGACGCCGGAGTCGAACCGGAAGCAGTAGGTAATAACAAGAGGCCACACACATATATATCATATCTGCCGGACTCGAACCGAAACTCATAATACTCCAGTATCATAATCACGGTACCCAGTACCAAAACTCTCCAATCATATCATAACCAGATGTCGGACTCGAATCGGAACTCATAATAATCAGTGGCCGGACTCGAACCGAAACTCATAGTGTATCACAATCAGGGGCCGGACTCGAACCGGAACACCCAATAGTCAATAACCAAAATCATCATACCTGAATCAGTAGCCGGACTCGAACCGAAACTTATCATAGCCAGTAACCAGAACAGAATCAAAGGTCATATCATATCAAATAAACGGGGAACGCCCTAGTGCCAAGTCAATACTATTATATAGGTACAGAAGCTAACTCTACAACATGCTACAAGTCAATCTCGGGGTCCTTCTAGGTCAACTACCTACTATAAAAATATGTATATAAAAGTCTGGGTATACATTATAAGTCATGAAAAGGCGGTTCAGCGTTCTAAGTCAAACTAGCTGACCCCAATCAAATACAGTGCTATCAGGGACGAACAAAGCTAGACAGGACAACCAGGTATAATCGGGGTGACTCAATCCTGTCATAACCCTAATTCATATAGGGCTTATCTAAGCCCAAAGATGTCAGAGTTTCGACAAGTTGACAAAAAGGGTAATGGGGCCCGCTATCGGGTCTCGAAAACCAGGTCTGGTTATACTTGTCTAAGTCTGGGCTAACTCTGTCTAAGCTTGGACTAAGGTCCAACAATAACATTCCCAGACTAGCAACAACAACAACAATACTATCCGACCCCAAATAGGTCATCTGTGGTGTACCACGAGGATAACGGGCCTCGAATATATTCGAATAGTCCTATCCGGCCTGGAAGGCCTAAATCACAGCAAATCACCACCACCAAGTTTATAAAACCAGCCCACAACACCAGCACAATAGCATACATATATCACACATAAGCCCAATCTAAGTACAAAGGGAGGTAAACCTAGCCTACCTGGACGCCGCCGCAAGCTTGCTAAAAGAACCAACTATTCAGGAGCCTTCCCCTTCCGAGAGGCCTCTGACTGCCGCCACGCTACCAAGATAATAAAATACAGGTCAAAACATGACTATTGATACCCATATTGCATTAGTTCGAAACATGTCCGAACAGTCCATGTGGGGCCCGCTTGCGGAATCGCAAAACTGAAACTGTCACAGCGTCCCAAATAACTCAGTGACCAATAGTCACAACTAGCACCATTAAATCCAAGCTCAATCTATGTCTCAAATAGCAACAACAATACCAACGTATAGGAAAACTACCGTAAATACAATTCAAATACGTGATTTAAGCTAAAATTAACTGAAAAACTTACGATATAAAGACGCTATACTATCAACCGCGCAATCCCTGAGCTTGAATAATTTGATGTAGATAATTGATTTCCTATCAGTGATCAAATAATGTGCCAAAATATTTTTCTATGGAACCTTTCTCCTCTACGCGTATATATATACCTATATATGATAACACTCAAAAGAAAATCACTTTGTAAGGGAACATAATAATTTGATGGAGAGTTGTTTCTTTGCATTTGAAAGTTTCCATTTACGTAATGAAAATTGACACAATTGATAAAAATAGATATAGAGGAATCATTTAATTTTATTTGTTTCCAAAGCATTCTCTTAATACCAATATAATATAGTAGTGACATTATGTCTAAGTTAACATATGTGGCAGCCTACCATCAATGGTAAAGATTTGTTGTTCACCTTCCTCAATTCCACGTGGAATGGAGGTGATAACCCGAAACTTAATCTATCTCATTATATATATATTCGGGTATTGCCTAGGTCCGTGGTAAAATAAATATAATATTTTGAATATACCATAATTAATAAAAAATTATTTCTAACAAAACCTCTATAAAAGAAAAATATTATTTTAACATATTTAAATTCACTATCTCCGCTTAAATTATTAATAAATTATAAAACTATTATAAAGTAGTATAGATATATCATAACTAAAGAATTTTATAAAGTTCAAAAATATTTTCAAAAGGTAATTACCTATGTCATTTTACCAAATTCAAATTTAATTTAATATTTTACAACGTGCTCGGTCTAAATAATATTCTCAAACGAACTGTCCGGGAACCGAACTGTCAGTCCCAGCAAGTGATAAATAACTTGGGGCAGTTATAGAAAAGCTCTAAACGCTGAGAACACACGAAAACGGGGGAAATAACCGGAGAAGGTCATTACAATGTTGAATTATTTCTTCAAGCGGATGGTATACGTGACTAATAACAACTTGAGAAAATAAAGTGATCATATGATAGATCATAACATACTGGAAAATGGTTCCGGATTAATTTTCTAAAATGAATCAAAGATATACCATCTGAGTTTAAAACCATATTATTAAAATTAAAATTGCAATCAATCCAAATAGCGGATCAACTATACACGGTGAAATTTGAAACTCTATTAGCATTAACATTTAAGCTAAAAGGACGTATCATCCATCTCATTTAGGGAAAAAAATAATATCAATATCTTAACATGCCCAGCCATTAACAATAACTCTTTCACTTCAAAAGACATTGCCAAAATAATCTAATGGACCTTTGTATTTGTCCGAGTTTGTAAATGGACACCTCTAATTAGCCCTTTGTCATCTGAACCCCTCAACCCATTAAAACACAAGATTTTAAACCTTTTTTTTGGACTACTAACTTGAGCGAGTAGCACAAACGGTGACACGTAATTAAAAAATTAATTTCTAAATAAAAAGTAGGAAATTACGCGGAATGGACTTAAAAACCTCAGAAGCCTTTCATTTTCTCATTCTTGTTTTTTCATCTAGACACCCATACTTACACTTTTCTACTTTCCCCTTCATTTCTACAGAAATCTTCGACTGTTCTTATTGTTTTAAGGTGTAATTGAAGCTATCTATGTAGGTTTATCCTAACTATTGTCCTAATTATTTCATATTCGAGTTTGTTGGTTGGTTTTTGTTCGAGTTATTGTGTCATTTTTTAGGATTTTACTCGATTAACATTGTTTTTGTTGAAATTTTTTGGGGATTTTACTTTATTTCGTGTCTAATGCTAGTGTAAGATGTATATGCAGTAGTGTTATGCCTTCAATGGCATATTTTGTGATTTCGATTAGATTCTAGAATTTTTTTCGTAAAATCACAATTTTGACTGAATTTTTTTTTAATTGCCTTAGGTATTGTGTACATCAGTGGTCCATTGTGACATATCAAACATGTGGAGAAGAATCTTTACACCTTTTTTCTTTAAAAATTAGGGCTTTTTGCTATTTTACCTTTAAAAATTAGGGTTTTTTGTATATATGTTGACTAATTGTATATGTTTTCTTGTCACTGTACAGGCATGGTAAGTAAATGGCTTCAACAATAGTGACACTTCAATTTCACTATGGGGGCTATTTTTTGTCAGACCCTGAGATAAGGTATGCTAATAAAATTTGTAATCTTGAAAAGATTAGAATAGATGTAGATGAGTTGCATATAAGGTTATTTCAGAAATTAGCACTGAAATTAGGTGTTGAAAAAGTTGAAATCTTTGGGTGTAGAATTAACAAAAAAGGTGATTATTACATGTTAAATACTGATGGTGATGTTTTAAGGTTTCTTAATAATTTGAAGGGAGGAAACTTTGTTGATGTATGTGTGGTACATCAAATTAGTGTATCTTTAGTTGTTGAGGATGAAAATGAAGTGGAACTTGCCAAAAATTTATCTTCAAAAATAGGACAACCAAGTGTCCACAAGTCTAGGGCTGATGTGGTACCCTTACTCTTATTGCTAATCTGTAATGACGATGTGTCAGCCCCCCACCTTTTATTGAAAATAATAGGGTTTATGTGTCTTCACCTCAACTATTTGATGAAAATGAAAATGGGGATTTAAATGAAAATCAGCCTCCTAGGGTAGACAAAAAAAAAAAGAGAAGGTTTCTTTAGAAGACTTAGATGAAGGTTAAGGTAATGACTTCTCCTTATACCACCCAATAATTCTGACTAACTCTATGATGTTAATGAAAACATTGATGATTTGAGTGACTTGGGTGAGGAGTTGCTTCAAGCTAGACAGTCGAAGATCCAAAAACAAGTAAACAAAAGGCTGATAGGGTGAATCCAGATGAGATACCATCGGTCCTGTAGGTATAGATGCTGATTTTGAGGACATTTATAAGAACAAGAGGGGAATATATGAAGGTAAATTGGGTGGGGATGATCCTTATTTTGATAGCTCAGATTCTGTTAGTGACATTACTGAAGATAAATGGGATCTTGTTGATAATGATGAAATGGTAGATCCACCACCTATAAATTCAACTACCAAGATCTACTTTAACAAAACTGTCAAAAAGGTCTTATTTCAGTTGTATATGGTCTTTTTAAATTGTGTTGAGTTTAGAGAGGCACTGCAGACTTACTCTATTCAGAAGAGTGTGAATCTAAAGTTGAAACCTAATGATAAGAAAAAGGTAAGGGAAAAGTGTAAGATGAAGGGTCGTTCTTGGATTATTCTTGGAAGTCTTGATGGTAACACTGAAAATTTCAGTGTGAAGACATACTTTTCTGTCCACAAGTGTTGTAAAAGGACATGAAATAAGATGTGTAACCCAGTATGGATTAGTAAGCATTACAAGGACAGAATTATGAGTGAGCCTTTAATCAAATTGTATCAGATTCAGGCTCTTTTAAGGAAGGACTATGGGTTGTATATTGGTAAAAAAATCCTATAGAAAGGCAAAAATCAGATTTATGAATGAACATTTAGGTGATTTCATGGAAGAGCTTGCTGGGTTGTATGATTATGCTGAAGAATTGAAGACCATTAATCCTGAAATCACTGTATCTATTAGGATATTCAAGAACACAATTCAAGAAAAAAAAGTGTTTATGGGCATCTATATTTGTCTTGGATCCTTAAAAAGTGGATGAATAGAGAGGTGTAGAAGGATAATTGATTTAGATGGTACATTTCTCAAGGGTGTATGTAAAGGTATCTTATTGTCTTGCTTTTTCAAAGATGGAAATAATCAGATGTACCCTGTAGCATGGGCAGTAGTTGATAAAGAAACCAAGGACACATGATGTTATTTTCTTAGGTGCATCAAACATGATTTGAAGCTTACAAAAATTGAAGGTGAAAGACTGACAGTGATGTCTGATATGCAGAAGGAATACCATCACATTTTTAGTTATATTTTTTTTTCAATTTGCTATAATAATTGACATTTAATACTTATCTTTCTACTATTTGATAGGGTCTTCATTTAGCACTTACTAATCTACTGCCAAATGCTGAGCATAGATGGTGTGCTAGACATATATGGGCCAACTGAAAGAAGGAGCGGAGGGATGAAGAAAGGAGGAGAAAATTCTGAAGGGTTGCCAGGGCATCTTTTGAAGTGTATTTACAAGTCAAACTTGATGAAATAAATTAGTTCAAAGAAAGAATTATGAAAGATTTGTTCAAGTTCAACAAAGAGGCATGGTTTAGGACTCTGTTTAAAGAACATTGCATGTGTGATGTGGTTGAGAACAAAATGTGTGAGACTTTCAATAATTGAATTTTGGGTGCTAGGTTCAAATCAATCATCACTATGTTGGAGGAAATAAGAGTCAAAGTCATGGAGAGGATGAATCAAATGAGAGTTTTCAGAAAGATGGATCATTGATATATCACCAATGGCTATGAAAGTTCTTAGAGAGAATGGTGATCATGCAGCCACTTGTGAGTTGAATTTTAATGATGATATTGGCTTTGAGATTAGTGATCCACCCTATAAACATGTTGTTAATGTCAAGAGGAAGGTGTGTAGTTGTAGGTCATGATAACTAAAGGAAATTCCTTGTACACATGAAATTACTGCAATGTATTACAAGGAATGGGATGGGAAGTCATTTGTTGATCACTGGTATAAGAAGGAAACATACTTGAAGGTATACAATAAGTTTATTCAATCTATGACAAACTTGAAAATGTGGCCAAAAAGCACAAGACCATCAATTGATCCACCTGAGATTACTGTCATGCCAGGAAGACCAAGTAAAAATAGAAAGAAAGATAGTGATGAGCTTGCTAAGAAAACGTTTGGAAAGGCTACAAAGAAGGAAAGAAAAATAAGATGTTCTCTGTGCAAGACTTTTGGACATAACAAGAAAGTATGCCCAACTTTGATAAATTGTGCTTTAATATCTTATATTAATGAATTTTACTCTTTTTAGTTGTGCTTTTGACTTTAAGATTATGTTTGTAGAAAAATGGTTTCTGCTTCAATATCTTTATATTAATGAATTTTACTCTTTTTAGTTGTGATTTTGACTTTAAGATTATGTTCGTAGAAAAATGGTTTCACTAATGGTTCTGGAACTGCTAGAGCATCTGCAACTTGTGATTTTACAAGTGCTGCAAGTAGGATTCAACCAAGTGTAGCTGCAGGTCCAAGTGTGACACCTACCACTGCTACCTCAGCTGGTGTGAGGCCTGCAACTACCTCTGCAACTGGTGTGAGGCATGTAAATGCTATATCGGGAAGAAGGCCTCCAGTGCTATAGTAGCTGGAAGAAGGCCTACAATTGTTATATCAGCTGGAAGAAGGCCTCCTAATTTTATTTCAGCTAGTGTGAGGCCTGCAACTACCTCAACAACTGATGTGAGGCCTGCAACTGGTGTGAGTCCTGCAACCACTTCTACAGTATCTGGGAATGTTACTCAACCAACAACTCAACAGTCAACTCCCAGTGTTTGTGCACAAAAGAAGAAGACTAGTACAACTTTGAGAGGTGGTGCAACTCTTGCATATAGGAGACTAAGACAAAAAAAAAAAACAATTGGTTTTAGTGTATTGTTTGGACCAAGTGGCAGTGTAATAGAGAGGGTAAGTATTCAATCATCTAAACACACTTATATGATATTAATTAGTGCATCTTTAATTAAAATATTTATTATTTTTCAGTCTAAAACAACTGATAGAGTGTTACATAGTCCAATATTAAAGAGTTAAGATCCAACTAATATTGATCTTGGTTACAAACCTAATGGAATAAGGTGGAAAGGTAGAGTTGCAGTTACTCAAAGGCAGCTACAAGAAGAGAGCTAAAAAAGATCAAACTCTTCTACAACCACTCACGCCACAACAAGAACTAATGCCAACAACACTCAGTCCACACCAAGCATTCAAGGTACATAGTAGATTTATCTTTGTCTAGCTTATTTGCCATCTATTTTATTGACTTGATTCCAACTATTTTGGTGAGTTTATTTTCAACTATTGTTAAGACTATTTATTTTTTGTGCTTATGAATTTGTGGTTCATTTCTCAGTAATTATAAGACCTAATTTGAAGATTTATGTTTTAAAAAAATGGTATTTGTCCTTAAATTTTATTATCATTGTACATTGCAACTACAAATCAAGACATCTTAAATACAACAGCTAGAAACCAAATCACAACAATGATAATAATAGTGATATAAATACTAGTGGTTGATATCCCCTGCCTTCCATGCCTTCCTTGCCTTCTTTGTCTTCCTTGCTCTGAATTTGTTGATGGGTTGTTCATGTAGTGTTGTTTATTTGCATCAGCCTATCGAAAGAGTCCACAACCAATACTAGTTGCATATTTTTGATAGCCCCAAAACATTCTTCCAAGATTAGTTGGTGTCCTTGACATCATAAGTTCAGCATAAATCCCACAATAACAAACACGAACTGTCATGGTGAAAAAAATACAACAAAAAAAAATGGCAATAAAATTAAACTGAAAATGCATAAAAAAAGAGGAGTATAACGAAAACAAAAAAGATTAATGGAGAAGAAATTTGGAGAGAGAGAAGATCAAGAATAAGGAAAAGAAAAGCTCAAATTGGTCCAACATTGGTATTGGAAGTAAATTGGAAAGAAGATGGCTAATATAAGTCCTAATTTGACCGTTGGGACCCTTTTTACAAGGTCTCATGCTTCTTTTTTATTTGTATCACACCCTCCTTGGTAGTTTATGCCACATAAGATGCCATGTTAAAAAAAGTTTTAAGATCTTGTGTTTTGATGGGTTGATGTAATGACCCAAAAAATGTCGTTATGCTGAAAAATGCTGCATTTTTTTTTACGATTATTAAAATCCTCCTATTGGACCTGATGTAATTTAATTGGTAGGGAGAAATGGGGCTCAATATAATTGGACCAAAAAATTAAAAACAAATTGGGCTAGCCTACTGCCTACCACTGCAGCGATACCCGACAGTTGTCATCCCGACCTCCCCTTAAAACCCCTTTTTATTTAAACTCTCTTAGTTCGTCCCTTTCCTACAAAAACACCCTGAGAAAACCCCCACCTCCTCAGCCATGAGATTCCAAAGGCCACGCTTCATAAGAGCGGTTTCGAGGCATACCCGATGGGAACCCGACATGGGAAGATGCTTAGCACTTGCGGGACAACTTTCTCCTCTCAGTAGTAGCTTGATTCGTCTAGGAGGTAGGTTATGGTTTAAATTATACGAGACTTGGGATAGATTCATGTAATATTGATAGTAATATTGGGAGTTTTCATGCATTAGCCCTTCGGACACGGTGTATGAATGGATGAAAAATGTTAAAAATCTGGTTAGGCTTTAATATTGTTGTAAACTGTTGTTGTACTCTGTTGGTGCGATATTCGTGGCCGAAATGGATTGAATCTCATGAGAATTATGACTAGTTGAATGAACACCATGGCTTATAAGTATGGTGAGGGTTAAATATGGTAAAAAGAAAGAGAAAGAAGTAAGCTAGGGTTTAGTTGAGAATTCTCTTAGTGATCTAGATAATTATGACTTGCACTAAGGAAGATTAATGAAGTGTAAGAGCAGAGAACATGCTAATAGTTAAACTAATTGAGCTCTAAGCGACCTAGGGGTATAATTGAATGGATGGGTCCACTTAGTGGCAAGGTACGCAGTAGAGTAGGTGATTTGGTAAGAGTCGTAGAATAACAAAGATAAGGTTAGAAGGCCGAGTATGAGTATCCCGATAGAGATATTAAAGAAGAATTAGGGGACGACGTTGGAAACACAAATGTGGGTAGTAGATAAAGATCGGTAGCTTGTCGTCCCGATAGAACCATCATGCACTTGTAACAATCATAGATGACAGTGTATTTGTGTCACGACCCAAATTTTTGAGTCATGATGGCACCTACCGTAACCCACCAAGTCAAGCCATAGCCTGAAGCGATAAGCGATGGACTAACGGGCGGGAACTAGAAAAGACAATATGAAATGGTAATACTTACAATAATTGGAAGCAGAAGCAGAAATATAACATAATAAAGTATGCCAGAACGGGAGAAGGAAGAGGACAACATACTCAAATGAATCTCTCCCAAGACCTGGTAAGGTCGGTACTAGAGCCACTACTAAGACATAACCAGAGTACTAGACAGAACCCAAAGGTACATCATATATACAAGCAGTCAGAAAAGCAAAAGATTAAACTGGAATAGATGGAAGAGGATCAGCCTCAGATGCTAGCAAGCTTACCCTACTCTAGATCAGTATTGGAATAGAGAAACACATCAACGCCGGCTGCTAGTACTCAGATCTGCATCACAAAAAAGATGCAGAAGTGAAGTATGAGCACTAAAAGGCCTAATCATAGAAATCCAATGCCAATCTACAACTACCAACCCAAACACTAGCACAATAGCATGCAAATACTACGAATAAACTCAGTCTAGGTATAAGGTAAGCCTAGCCTACACAGATGCCTCCGAATGCCTGCTAAATCTTGCTAAATAGGAGCCTTCCCCTTCCGAGAGGTCTCCGACTGCTGCCACGCTACCAAAACAATATACTACATATCAAAACATGAAGATTGATACCCATGTTGCACGAGTCCATTTGTGGAATCGCGAAACCAAAACTATCACAAGGCCCCAAATAACTCAGCGACCAATAGTCACAAGAGATATACCTACAGCAACATCAACTCCGCTAAATAACAATTCAAATACGCGACTTTAAGCTAAAATTGATCGAAAAACTTACGATATAAAGATGCTATACTATCATTGATGTAGATAATTAATTTTCCTTTTTTGTAATCAAATTATAGCGTCAAATATTTACCTCCATAACACTTTCTTTCAATGTGAATTGAAAATGTATATGCCATATTTTGGGAGAGAAAACATTCTACTTTTTTTGATATTCAAGAATGAAACCAAGTGCAGGTTATTAGGCAGAACTAAATTAGCTACTACATTGATTAAGTGCCATGTTAATGGCCAACTGGCAGCCTCCCCATTTCTTAAGCAAGGTGTTGTCCACCCTCTTAACCTCCACGTGGAGTGGAGGTGGCACATTAATATTAATCTTATCTCATTATATATGTATTCGGGTATTGCATAGGTTCATAGTAAAATAAATATAACTTTTTGAATATATCATAATTAATTGAAAATTATTTCGAATAAAACCTCTAACAAATAATAATATTATTTTAACATATCTAGATTCACTAGCTCCACTTAAAATATTAATAGGTTACAAAGCTATTATAAAGTAATATAGATATATCATAACTAAAGAATTTTATAAATATCAAAAATATTTTCGAAAGGTAATTAACTATATCAGTCCCAGCAAGTGATAAATAACTTGGGGTAGTTATAGAAAAGCTCTAAATGCTGAGAACGTACAAAAATTAGGGAAATGACCGGGAGAGTTATTACAACATCTACTACTAAAAGGACTTTCATCCGCGAAAGTAAAGAACAAGGGAGTATCTGAAGGCTCGAACAGGTAGGGCTATTGGGTCTACATAAGCCCAGAATAACATCGAAATCTACTATATCTAACACAATGAGATCAACCCGAGTATCAAAATTCTGAATAGTTACCAAACAAGATCAATATACCTGATCCACTACTAAAGAATTACCCACAGGGGTAGCTACACACAATGGCACAAATAAAGACTCGGAACATAAACCCCACCGTGATGTATAATAAGAAGAAATAGAAGAAAACGTGGATCCGGGATCAAAAAAAGTAGAAGTTGGCTGACGACATACGAAAATCATACCTGTGATCACATCATCCGAAGCCTCAACCTCTAGCCTACCCGGTACCGCATACAAATGGACCTGTCTAGTATCGGACTGGGTGCCTACCTAACCAACTGTCCTACCTCCCTGAGGACCACCTTTGGAACCATGTGCACCATTCCTAGATGGAGGCGGTACTGCTCTGATCAGCTGTGTATTCTGCACTGATGGGTCAATTATCTAACGTCGGGGACACTCACGGGCGATGTGACCAACAACCCTACACTCATAACATGTTCTGGCACTCTAATCTATCTAGAAGGTCTGGCTGATCCAAAATGACCACCTCTGCTTAACGACCCTGACTGAACACCTCTCTATGGCTGGCTACTACTCGGACCACCAGAACCATTATACCTGGGCTGACCCCCATCTGATATCTAAAGTGTTGACTGAACGGGCCCATAAGGCTGTCCCTGATGCTGATAAAACTGTTGCTACTGCTGGGGGTCCCTACCTTGGGATATGCAGCCTCCAGACTATGAGTTGTTGTGGCTCCCATTGTGACAACCCTAAACACGAGGTCTTTTATTGCTGCCCCCTTGGGCCTCGCAATCTATCTCCTTAATAGAATATACATGCTCAGCAATCTCAGCAAACGATTTTCCTGATATTACTAAACTCTGTATGGCTCTACGAAGTGACAACCGCAATCCTCTAACAAAATATTTGATCCTCTCATACTCATCAGGTAGGATCATAGTAGCATGTCTGGCTAAGTCATAGAATCTTGACTTATATTCGACTACTAACATTGAACCTTGTCTCAACCCAAAAAACTCATCCCGGAGTCCCTCGCATATACTGCGAGGTATGTACTTCCCCAAGAAAACCTCGGAGAACTGAGCCCAAGTCATAGGTGGAGATCCAGCTGGCCTGGAATCAAGATAACCCCTCCACCATTGCCTCGCTGCTGTGTCAAGATGATATACAACAAAGTCTACACCATGAGTCTCAACCAATCCTAAATTCCTCAGCTTCTCTTCACAGCTGGATAGAAACTCATAAGCGTCCTCTTCTGGAGTACCCGCAAATCTGGGTGGAGTCAATCTCAAAAAATGGTGCAACATCTTCTACTCCTTGACAGACATAACTGGCTAGGCTTCTACCGGCTATAGGAATATCGGTACTGGCAGAATCTCAACTCTGTGTGTCACAGCTGCAGGATGCGCCCCACCACCAAATCCCTGCTCTGCTGGCTCCCTCAGCTGGCAGACCTCCAACTAATCCCAGTAATAGTACCAAAGTATCTCGGAGTACTGATATAGCTATAAACTCGGGTGGGGCCTGGACTGCTCCCTGGCCCACCTGCTGTTGTGGTGGCGGAATACCTGGAGCTCTATTAGGCTCACGGGCTATAACAGGATAAGGTGATGGACCCCTCGCCTAACCTTGACCCGGGGTTGCTGTTCTGTCCTGCCCTTGACCTTTGGGCCGACCTCGACCCCTAACTGGATCTTTCGCGATGGGTTTGGGGTTTTGATCCCCAACTCCCGTGCCACGCATCTTAGCCATCTGTGTAAAGAGTGAACTAAACAAAAATCAGAAACCAACTCAGACTCAGTGTACGGATGCGAATCAAGAAAATGATATTTTTCCCTAAAAATGTTTCGTAGCCTCTAGAAGATAGGATACGTACATCTCTGTTTCGATCCGCGGGACTCTACTAAACATCGACTCAAGTACCCACAATACCAGTAAAACCTAGGCTCTGATACCAAGCTGTCATGACCCAATTTTCTGAGTTATGATGGCGCCTACTGTAATCCACCAATAAGCAAGCCAAGCCATAGCTCGGAGTGACAAGGGACGGGCTAACGGGCGGGAACCAGAAAAGACAAGATGAAATGATAATACTTACAATAATAGGAAGCAGAAGTAGAAATATAACATAATAAAGTATGCCAGAACGGGAGAAGGAAGAAGATAACATACTCAAATAAATTCCTCCGAAGATCTGGTAAGGTCGGTACTAGAGCCATTACTAAGACATAACCAGAGTACTAGACAGAACCCAAAGGTACATCATATATACAAGTAGTCTCGAAAGCAAAAGACTAAACTGGAATAGATGGAAAAGGATCAGCCTCAGACGCTAGCAAGCTCACCCTGCTCCGGATCAGTACTGGAATAGAGAAACACGTCAACGCAGGTTCTTAGTACTCATATCTATATCAGGGAAAAAAAGGAAGAAATGCAGTACGAATACCAAAACAACGAGTACTTAGTAGGCATCATCGGCCGATTGAGCTCAAATATATCATAAGTTTAACTAAAATGCGAGGGTGCAATCTAAATCAGGAGTAAATAGGGGTATAAAGGTAAATAGCTATCCAGCTATGCAAATGCGATAAAGAAATAAGTAAAAGCGATACAGAAAGATAAATAATACAGAAATAATAAGAAAAACCAAGCATAACCTAATTGGGGCCCCATAAGCCCAGAAGGCACACTGAAGAAGACAATTAACCCTATCATGCCCCCATAAGCCGATGGGACACACAAGAAAAGTAAAAGAAAGCGTAAATAATCCGTAACTGATCTAGTGCCAAGTAACCATAGTAACCATCCAAGTGTGCACCATGCTTGAATCAACACCAATGGGTAGTAACGAGAGGCCAGACACCAAACTCGAACCAGTAATGATGCATAATAAAAGAAGCCATACGCTGAATTCGAACTGAAAATAGTGGGTAATAACGAGAGGCCACATGTATGATGTACAATAAAACTCATAATAAGATGCCGAAATTAAATCGAAACTCAGGGAACCATAATATCAGAACCACGATAACCAATACCAGAACTCTCAGATCGTATTATAATTAGCGGGCAGACTCAAATCGAAACTCATAATAATCCATAACCAAAACCATCATATCTGAATCAGTGGATGAAATCAAACAAAAACTCATAATGATCAGTAATCACCACTGTTCTAGAAATTATACAAATGTAAGAAAATGGGTATGTACTGGCCCAAGACTAGAACTGGGGTATAAATAAATGGGCAGACCCATAATGTACGACAAGGACAATATCTGGGTCCTCCGAGGTCAACAACCTACTACTAGGCGACATACAAACCAAATCGGGTATCTCGAGTGTATCATGGCAATGCGGGTCCCAACACTAGGTCAAGGCTAACATCCTCAGCCAGGTGCTATGCTATCTGAGGTCAACAGGGCCAAACGGGTTAAAATGGTCATAACTGGGGTAAACCAACCCAAATTTTATCCTAAAAGAGTATCTCAGGGATTAACTAAGCTCAACAATGTTTAAGGTTAACTATGCCGACTGTGAAGAGTAGTGGAGCCCACTATAGGGTCTTGGAACTAAGTCTGGGCTAAACCTATTTGAGTCTAGACTAAGGTTCCTCAACCCCCTACTAATAGTAGTATAACATTAACCAACCCTTTAAAGGTCATCTTTGGCACACCACAAGGATAACAGACCCGAAACATACTCGAACAGGCCCTAACCGGCCCAAAAGGCCTAATCATAGCAAGCCAAAACCAATATACAATTACCACCCCAAACACTAGCATAATAACACACAAATACTATAAATAAATTCAGTCTAGGTATAAGGTAAGCCTAGTCTACTTGGACGTCGCCGAACGCCTGCCAAATCTTGCTAAATAGGAGCCTTCCCCTTTCGAGAGGCCTCAGACTGCTGCCACACTACCAAAAAAATAAACTACATATCAAAACATGAAGATTGATACCCATATTTCTCAGGTCAAAACGACCGAAAATGCCACGTGGGGCCCGCTTGTGGAATTGCAAAACCAAAATCATCACAACGCCCCAAATAGCTTAGTGACCAATAGTCATAGATATATACCTAAATCTGAGCTCAAAATGGCTCTAAAATAGCACCAACATCAACCCCGCCAAATAACAATTCAAATACACGATTTTAAGCTAAAATTGACTGGAAAACTTATGATATACCACGTGTTCCCCGAGCTTGAATAAATTGATGTAGCTAATTAATTTTCCTTTTTGTAATCAAATTATAGCGTCAAATATTTACCTCCATAACACTTTCTTTCAATGTGAATTGAAAATGTGTATGCCATATTTTGGGAGAGAAAACATTCTACTTTTTTTGATATTCAAGAATGAAACCAAGTGAAGGTTATTAGGCAAAACTAAATTAGCTACTACATTGATTAAGTGCCATATTAATGGCCAAGTGGCAGCCTCCCCATTGCTTAAGCAAGGTGTTGTCCACCCTCTTAACATCCACGTGGAGTGGAGGTGGCACATTAATATTAATCTTATCTCATTATATATGTATTCGTGTATTGCATAGGTTTATGGTAAAATAAATATAACTTTTTCAATATATCATAATTAATAGAAAATTATATCGAATAAAACCTCTATCAAATAATAATATTATTTTAACATATCCACATTCACTATCTCCGCTTAAAATGTCAATAGGTTACAAAGCTATTATAAAGTAATATAGATATACCATAACTAAAGAATTTTATAAATATCAAAAATATTTTCGAAAGGTAATTAACTATATCTTTTTACTAAATTTTAATTTAATTAAAATATTTCACAACACGTTCGGTTTTAATAAAATTCTCAAACGAACTGACCGAAAATCGAACTGTCAATCCCAGCAAGTGATAAATAACTTGGAGCAGTTATAGGAAATCTCTAAACGCTGTGAACATACGAAAATGAGGAAAATAACTGGGAGGGTCATTACAATTTGTATGCAATTAGACTTGTCTGTCTCTATGCTTATATGTGAATTAAGTAATTGTGACTGCTTTCGAGCGCTACTCGTGATTATTAATTTCATAGCATATTCATTCTTATTGATGTTATTGAAATCATGATGTTCATGATGATGTTGATAAGGTCGAGAAGAGAAAGAGATGATGTGCACATCTTGCATACATTCATTTATTCATATGCTTGAACGTTCAATTACGTTTATATGTTGAGGTTGGTTCCTTGATTGAACCGGCCTATTGGTAGTGTTGATGGTGCATGGTGGTGATTCCCTATTTTTACCAAGGTTAAAACAAGAACGACTTATAGACTCTAAAAGAGAATTGAATTTTTGTACAGAGTCGTCACCTAATTTTTAAGGAAAATAAGGAAACTTATTTAATTAATGACATATATGTCTTGTGTTGTAATCTACGCAAACCAGTTTAGATTCTAGCTAAGGGTTCAAATTATTCCGAAGGGAAAGGGTTAGGCATCCTTCAGAATCCACAAATGTGGTACCCAACTAGACCGATTTTTTCAATCAGGAAGGAGGTAAAATTAATCATATTTTAAAAAGTGTGAATATTAAAATATATACTAAAAATAATATAAAAAATTTATATGTAAAGAGTGTGTATCAATCACATAAATAAAACATATTATCGTAAAATGTGTGTATAAAAATATGTACAGATGTATAAACAATATAAAAACTGTATAAGAATCTATATGAAAGAGAAAAGTATTTTTTATAAAAGATAGAACTATTTGTAGTGAAAGAAAAGTATCTTTGTATTATATAAAGGAAAGGTATTCTCAAATTTTTACTTGACAAAAATTATGAGGCGAAAAGATTAAATAATAAAAATTTATTTTAAAAGAAAAGGTTATACAATATTTTCAAATGTAGAAGTGTGAATTAATTGATTAAGCGCCTAAATCAGTTTGATTATTTTATATAAATATTAACGGCCTAAGTTTTGCCTAAACGCGTGGTGAAGATTACGTAAGTAAAGATTATCCCTCGCCCAACGCCCCAAAATTAAACACTCTGAATAATATTTGTACAATTGTAAGAATATAAAAAATACAAACATAAAATTCAAACTCCTTTTTGAATACCAATCTCGAGAAGTATCCTCAAGAACCTGTATAAATATTTAGTAGAAATGTTAGTAATGAACAAATAATTATAAAAATATGTGTGCATTTATGTATATATAAAAAATAATATTTTATTATATAGTGGGCTCGGATGAAGTTTTAGATACGCCATGGCTACGAAATGGTTGCTCGAATTATCAGCCGTCCTAAATCGTCTTGCCAAGATATGAATCGTAAAATTTTTGTGTTGTCGTGATGATATAAAAATTTCGTCATCGCCCAATTTTTTAATTTTTTTTTACGTATTTGTATACGTAATGTACATCGTGGAGGCCTAAAAATCGACGAATTTTTTTTCAGTGACCAGAAAATGATATTTGATATAAAATAAGTAAACTTGAGAAAATAAAATCCGTCTTTTCTTATTGGGAAGCCTCGAAAATTCGATGGAGAGATATTGTCATTGGCCACTAAAAACATGCAAAAACTAGGATAAAGATTGCAATATCAGTAGCAAAACAATAAGAAACAAGATTCAATAAAAATATGTATACATAAAATATTGTCACAATCGTGAAGTGAGGTTTGTTGGAGTCAGGTAGTAGTCCACTGATGAAGAAAGACAAGAAATATGAGAGGAGATATAATTGTGAGCCTAAAATTAAAAGAAAGAGCTCTAGAAAATGAACAATAGTGTTTTTCTCCTCTAAGGAAAAATAGTGGAGAAAGAGGGGAGCATTAAGATAATAAAAAGGGAGGGGAAAATGAGAGAGGATTGTTGTTGTGTTGGTGGTGTTGGTTGGTGTGATGGAGAGAAGATAAAAAAGAGAGGAAGAAGGGAGAGCAAAAGGAGATGAGGGGGATGACTTGTTACCCCTCCCAAGAGTAAAAAAAAGAGGTTGTTTTTAAAAGAAGATAAAATCTCAATAAATGTTTTTTCTTCTAACACATCCCTTGAACTAGGGAGAGTAGATAAGGAAAAAGTCAAAAAGATAAAAAGAATGGGGCCTACTAAAAAAAAAGAGGGAGAAGAAATATAAAGAAAAATCTTACTTTTTCTTCTTTTTGTACATGTGTGTGTGTGTAAAAAAGGTTAGAGTAAAAAATAGTTGTTGAAAAATTCTCAAATTTAAGGGATGTGCTTTTTGTAGTGGAGTAAAATAAGCAATATGATTAGACAAGATGATATTATACATTGTGTAATATTATTCTCGAATAATTTACACAGTATAAATTTTGATATATCAGTGAACTAACCGCATGTACTATGTACGAATTGTGTCTAAATATAAAGCTAATGTATATATAGTTTTTTTTTTTTAAAAATGTAATTATAAAATATATATAAAAAATGTATTGTATGTTACAGAAGTAGAATTATACTGCTCGTATTGTGTATGTGTAGATGACTGTGAAGAATTAAAATGACAATAAATTGATAAAAAAAATTAATATTAACGAATTAAGGATAACTATCAATAAATCGTGAAAAGTGAAAATATGATAATAAATTGGTAAAAATCCTAGAATAAGGATAATTATCAATAGATTGTAAAAAAAAGAAGAGATTTTGTGCTTTTTAGCGAACAGAAAGCCTGAAGACGTTAATTTTAAGCACGGAGAGCCAAAATTGGGTGTCAACAGCTTGCCCCTTTTCGTTTGAAGATAATGTAGAAGTCTTCAGACGAAAACGCTGACATGTAGCCAATTTTTCTCGACAAAGAATTATTTCTGATAAAATATATGATCGAACTCTAATTTAGAGTTGCCTACATACCTCGAGTTACACGAGGATCAGGTCGGGTGTAGTTCAAAAGAGTAGGCAAATGTCCTTTTTTCCATTATTAGGGATGGACAACCCTTTGAAATGATTATTTAGAAAAGGACTGTTTGGGAACTAAAGTGTTTGCATATTCCCGACGTCTTTTCAAAATTATCCCAGTATCGAGTTTTGAGATGTTGGGGATGCAAGATTGTACTTGTTGGGGAGAAAGAATGATTATGTAGTTCTGATAACCGAACTCTGCATAGAGCTTCCTACATATCTCATGTATTACGAGAATCAGGTCAATGTAGTTCGAAGTAAAGAAACAGGGTAAATTTTGAGGCGGTCCTCAAAATTTTGCCCAGTGTATGATTTGTGGTAACACTGGCTTCTCTAAAAGGAGCTTTTAAAAAAAGTCTTGGTGTTGTGAATTATATTTCTGATTGAAAAGATGTGTGACGTCTCCGATTGTCTACGAGGACTTGATGCATGACATCTCCGATTGTCTAATATTGATTATCATCTTCGATTGACTACGAAGACTATGTTGGATGTTGTAAAATTCTCTGATTATTTATTGGAGACTTATGATTCATGACATCTCTAATTGTCTATGGAGACTGATTTTGATGTAAAGTCCTTCGATTGACTTCGGAGATTTAATGCATGGCATCTCCGATTGTCTACGGAGACTGATGTCGTTTGTTGTAAAGTCCTCCGATTGTTTACGAGAACTTAATGAATGATATCTCCAATTGTCTATGGAGACTTGATGATAAATAGCGTCTTCGTTTGTCTATGAAGACTAAGGCCCTTAACTGCCGAGGTGATTGAAATGTAAAAAGCTCTCGACTGGCCGAACAATTAAAATGTAATAGCCTCTCAACTAGCGGGGATATTAAAATATAAAAGGCTCTCGACTGGCGGAGCAATTAGAAGGTAATAGCCTCTCGACTGGCGAGGCTATTGAAATGCATAGGGCTCTCGACTGGAGGAGCCATTAAAATATAATAGCCTCTCGACCGGCGGGGCTATTGAAATGTAAAGAGCTCTCGATTGGAGGAGCAATTAGAAGGTAATAGCCTCCCGACTGGCGGGGCTATCGAAATGTAAGGGGCTCTCGACTAGCGGAGCCATTAAAATGTAGTAGTCTCTCGACTGGCAGGGCTATTGAAATGTAAAGAGCTCTCAACTAGCGGAGCAATTAAAAGGTAATAGCCTCTCGACTGGTGGGGTTATTGAAATGCAAGGGTCTCTCGACTGGCGGATCCATTAAAATGTAATAGCCTCTTGACTAGCTTGGCTTTTGAAATGCACAGGGCTCTCGACTGGAGGAGACATTAAAATATAATAGCCTCTCGACTGGGGGGCTATTGAAATTTAATAGCCTCTCGACCGGCGGGACTATTGAAATATAAAGAGCTCTTGAATGGCGGAGAAATTAAAATATAATAGCCTCTCGACTGGCGGGTCTATTGAAATATAAAAGGCTCTCGACTGGCAGAGCAATTGAAATGTAATAGCCTCTCGACTGGCGGGGCTATTGAAATGTAAAGAGCTCTCAACTAGCGGAGCAATAAGAAGGTAATATCCTCTCAATTGGCGGGGCTATTGAAATGCACATGGCTCTCGACTGGCAGAGCCATTAAAATGTAATAGTCTCTCGACTGGCGGGGCTATTAAAATATAATAGTCTCTCGATTGGAAGGGATATTGAAATGTAAAATACTCAAATTAGAAGGAGGACACTTAACACAGCAGTGAAATGTCTGTATTTGAAGGTGAGTGATTGAGAAGGAAAGTCAAATGTCCATATTTGGAGGTGGGCGCCTTGAAAAAGAATGAAAATAATTTTGTATTTTCTTTGTAAAAATGCTGACATGTGAAGAAGATATAATCGTGTCCTGACTTTTGTTGGTACCAAAAATTAGTAGTGTGCATAAGAATTCTCCTATTTTCTTCCCAGCTAACCGAGATCGATTTTGAGGTAATTCCTATAGTTTCAAGTGGTACCTCAGACATACCTAAGTATCGAAAAGATTTGTTCATATTGCTTCAAACAAAGATTTTGAACTATACTTCTCCTCATGTTTCAAGTGCCCTCTCTAGAAAGAAAGTCTCATTTTTCACACATGTTTGAGTAGTTTTCTTTTGAATTTAAGGACGTCTAGAGAAATACACTCACACTCAGAAGAAATTTCAATGCATGCAATTATGATACCATAGGCTTGGACTTCATGTAAGTATCCACTAATGTGAGAACACTTGGTATAGGATCATGAAGGACTTGGTATCGGCTTGAAATGTAGGCTTGGGGACAGGTAGGATGGTATTTGGGATGAAAGTGACTAATCCCTCAATGAGCGCCACACTGTATCTGTGCTTTTGATATTTATCGTGCTTTGATGCTTGATCTTCTTTGTCTTACTTTGTTGTCCCTTATTTTGTGTTTGTTACGACTTCTTTTGAATTTTGTGTTGGAGTCTTTTCCCCTTTCTTTTCAATAAATACATTTTTTCATTTTTTTTTTGGAAGATTCTCCACCTTTGTTGTAGTTCTTTTTTCTTTTCTTTTTTTTTTTGTGGGGGATTTTTGCTCCTTCTACTTTGAAGTCGTCTTTTCATTTTTTTCTCTTCTGGGACCTTTGTATCTATCGCCTTTGGCATCTTTGATCTTGGATCTTCGTCTACAATTTGCATGTATTTAGTGCGCTCAAGGAGGTTGGTCCAAGAGAGAGATAGTGCATGTAAGCACTCAAAAGGTATGGGCTAAGATGGGGCTGTCCAAAGAAAAGACTTTAGGCTCAAAGGTGGAATGCTATGGATTAGTGTCACTTGGTGGGATATGAAAGACACAACCGGGTTAAAGAAGGCCTACGATCCTTTCCTAAACCAAGTGTAACTCAGAATTTTGCCTCAACAAACATTTAGGCCAGTTATAAATCAACAATGCAATGCAATAAGTTAAGCTAAAGCTCACCACACAATGCATATGAAATGATGAGGTTGACTTCGTTCTTATCTTGAATGTATGCAAGAGAATTTTTCAAGTGTCACTCAGGTGTGATTAAGAGGTTCCAAATGAATCTATGAT
This sequence comes from Capsicum rhomboideum, assembly GCA_031232105.1. NCBI lineage: Eukaryota > Viridiplantae > Streptophyta > Magnoliopsida > Solanales > Solanaceae > Capsicum > Capsicum rhomboideum. The sequence continues at coordinate 161,328,544 of CP124714.1, forward strand.
TTACCATGAAGTCGATCCTCTCCATCATACCAATTTGTTCTTTCATGCACACTCCTAACTGTGTTGGTACCAACCAAGTAAAACTTTAATTTTATTTTTTTTATATTTTTTGTGGGGGAATGGGACTGAACCCAAATGAGGGTTTCCTACGTATCTTGTGAAAAAAAGAATCAGGTCTGCGTAGTTCAGGAAGATAGAGTATAAGGTGTGAAGCAGAAAACAAACTTTTTTTTTGATGTTTTTGTAAAAGAGTATCGAACCCAAAAAAAACTGTCTACGCATCTCACTGAGATAAGAATCAGATATCCATAGTTCATGGAGATGTGAAATAGAAAAATAAACTCCCTTTTTTTTTGTTCTTTTCAATAAGGAATACTGAACCCAAAAGGGCTGCCTACGTATCTCATGAAAATGAAAATCAGGTTCGTGTAGTTCGAGAAGTTAAAGAATAAAATGTATGTGTTAAAATGGATTTATGTGTTGAAGAAATGCAAGACAAAGATATTTACTGAATATAAATATATACACAAAATTAATGCGAAGGTATAGACAAACTAGGAGCGACGCCTCGTGAATCCGACGTTGGCTGACATCTTTGGTGAGAGAGTGACTCTCGATTGTTTGTGGGCAGAATCATTGGTGCGGTCTCTTAATTGTTTGTGGGGATCGTTCATTTTGGTGATCGTCTCCCGTTTGTTTTAGGGTATGACATGTTGTGGCCTCCCGGTTGTCTTTGGACACTTTTTATTTTACTGCTTCCTGAGATGCCTTTATGTGAATTATTGAGATCATCCCCACCTGTTGGCGAGGATAATTTTCCTATAGAAATATGAGAAAGAGTGAAAGTAGGGAAGTTAAGAACATGATATAATGGAAAAGTGTAATAGTTCAGTCAAAGACTCCCCTAATTTGTTTGTCCCACTGTGTGTTGATAACTTGTGAAATTCGATGCCCCATGTTTAGTCCATGGATCGTTTATCTTGTAAGAATAATAAAAGAGAGTGTTAGACTTGTTCTCAAATCAAAATATTAAGAGGGATAGAGTTATGCCCCGTAGCCAAGTGATGTGTTTGAAATAGGAGACCAATGTGGTTCTCCCATGAGAATCGGGGATGATGTTGTTCCTTTTTCGTTCAAAGGAAACTTCTCATGTCTTCGTCTTTTCTTGCATGATGTTTTCTGATAAGTGCCCCTGTAAAGAAAACAAGTTGACTTATGTTGAACCCTTAGTCTTGGGAAAGTGAAAGTGATTCACCGTAGTTCCATGACCTACAACATGTAAGGATCTCTGAATAGCGGAGCAACTAAAAATATAAATGCCCTCAACTGACGGGGCAGCTAAAATGTAAACGCCCTCGACTGGCGGGGCAACTGAAAGTAAAAGGTCGTCGACTAGCGGGGCTACTACAATGCAAAAGCAGAAGGTGTGAGGAAAGACTTATGTCTCAGATTTTGAGACTAAAGTCGGATGGATATTGTGATCGGATTGATATTGATAGTCTTGAATTTTAGATTTAAGGAGATTGGTCGATTCTTTTAAGGATTTTTTGATAGCGTCATTGGACTGTTCTAAAAATTTGCCCCCGTTTGTAGTCCTTGGGAAATCATTTTGAAACAGTATAAAGATCGAACCCTTATGTAGGGTTGCCTATGTATCTCATCGAGATAAGAATCAGGTCAGAACATGGTTCGAGCGAACTTGTGGATTTGTATGTGTCATATATGATTGTCATGAAATAGTGTCCATTCTTGAAAATGATGTAAAAGGCGACCGGGTGGAAACTGCTCGTAAACATGAAACATTGAAATTACTCCAGCCAGACGACCGAGAGGATGGATGTCAAGTGTAGACAGAGCTTTGACATTATTTCAGTATATTGACAAGATTGAGAAAGACAAACATTGGAGAACTTATGGCATTACTTTGCCACAGTTAGAAGGATTGGTATGGCTGAAAGGGTGTTGGACCCTTGCTTTTAAAGGTAAGGATCGATCGTCATAAATTTAATGGTTTACGATGTTCAGAAGAAGAAAGCTTGATATTCTCAAACCAAAATTGGGTGAGCATTTAGAGGTAGGCCAACTAAGTACTAATGTCATTGAGATTTGGATTTGTGGGGGTTATTGATTTGCGCCCTTACAAGACATTTAAAGAACGACTTTGAACTATTTCAAAAAATTGCCCCAGTTTAAATACCAAAATTATCCTGAAATAGTAGAAAGACCGAACCCTTAATATAAGGCTGCTTACGTATCTTGTCATGATAAGAATCAAGTAAAAACGTAGTTCAGACAGATACACAGTCATTGATGGTTTGTATGATTATTACGGATCGCTGATGGTATTGAAAAAAGAAGTGTGGTATGACTGAGAGTTCGAATCCAAATATATATTTCGAGAATGAAAATAATGTACAAGAAATGTGTTAATAGTTCTTGAAAAAAGATGGCAGAGTCCAAAAGAATGATTGTAAGGATCAAAAATGGGTGTCAAGTGATATGACGATGAAGGATGTTCGTAGAGGCCGAAAATGAGTGTGAGGAATTAAAAATGTTCTAAATTCAACATAAGTCAATCAAAATTATCAGACAGAGTGGACAATGTTGAACATGATGTGTAAAGTATATGTACAACTAAAGAATGTACAGTGAATGCAAAAATGTATAATATCTCATAAACATGTATCAAAGAAAGAATGTGTAACAAATAAAGATTAGAAATTCATCCGGTCAAAGTTATGATCAAAATCATGTATACAAACGACCTAAGGATTCTAAGAGTAGATTCACCTAGGTTGGTAGAGGGTATTCGGACAACTGGGAGAAGGTGCGTGGTAATCTAAACGCCCCTATTCTGAAACTAAAGAATCTAAAGAAGGTTTGGGGGAGTGCAAAACACCCGCCGCGTGAACCATAGTGTGTGAAGTGTACGGCGGCCAAAACTTGATAGAATCGTGATTACGATTAAATAAAATGAAAATAATGTGCAATAATTTTTAGAATATACAGATACAATGTTTATAAGCAAATAATGAATCAAAGAATTGATAAGACTGTAAAATTAATTTGTGCAACTAATATAAAGAATTTATAAGTGAAACACAGATAATTCACACAATTTGTAGTATGTGAAACAAATAAAGAATCAATAAATTAAATAATTAGCATATGCAAAATCTAAAAGTACCTCTCTCAATTGGAAAATTGAGTCTATTATGGTAAGAACCTGCTAAGTCCCCAGCAGATTCGCCATTCTGGTGATGCCCTATTTTTACCAAGGTTAAAACAAGCACGACTTAAGGACTCTAAAAGAGAATTGAATTTTTGTACAGAGTCGCCACCTAATTTTTAAGGAAAATAAGGAAACCTATTTAATTGATGACATATATGACTTGTGTTTTAATCTATGCAAACTAGTTTAGATTCTACGTAAGGGGTCAAATTATTCCGAAGGGAAGGGGTTAGGCATCCTTCAGAATCCACAAATGTGGTACCCGACTAGACCAATTTTTTCAATGAGGAAGGAGGTAAAATTAATCATATTTTAAAAAGTGTGAATATGTAAAATAGATACTAAAAATAGTATGAAAAATTTATGTGTAAAGAGTGTGTATCAATTACATAAATAAAACATATTATAGTAAAATGTGTGAATAAAAATATGTACAGATGTATAAACAATATAAAAACTGTATAAGAATATATATGAATGAGAAAAGTATTTTTTATAAAAGATAGAACTATTTGTAGTGAAAGAAAAATATCTTTGTATTATATAAAGGAAAGGTATTCTCAAATACTATTTTTTACTTGACAAATATCATGAGGCAAAAAGATTAAATAATAAAAATTTATTTTAAAAGAAAAGGTTATACAATATTTTCAAATGTAGAAGTGTGAATTAATTGATTAAGAACCTAAATCAGTTTGATTATTTTATATAAATATTAACGGCCTAAGTTTTGCCTAAACGCGTGGTGAAGATTACGTAAGTAAAGAATATCCCCCGCCCAATGTCCCAAAAATAAAGTTTTCACTCTGAATAATATTTGTACAATTGTAAGGATATAAAGAATACAAACATAAAATTCAAACTCCTTTTTGAATGTCATTCTCGAGAAGTATCCTCAAGAACCTGTATAAACACTTAGTAGAAATGTTAGTAATGAACAAATAATTATAAAAATATGTGTGCATTTATGTATCTATAAAAAATAATATTTTATTATATAGTAGGGTAGGATGAAGTTTTAGATACGCCATGGCTACGAAGTGGTTGCTCGAATTATCGACCGTCCTAAATCACCTTACCAAGATATGAATTGTAAAACTTTTATGTTGTCGTGATGATATAAAGATTTCGTCATCGCCCAAATTTATTTATTTTTTGTTACTTATTTGTATACGTAATGTCCGTCTTTTTATTTGTGGAGGCCTCAAAAACCGACTGAAATTTTTTCATTGGCCAAGAAATGATATTTGATATAAAATAAGTAAACTTGAGAAAATAAAATCCATCTTTTCTTATGAGGAGGCCTTGAAAATTCGACGGAGAGATATTGTCATTGGCCACTGAAAACATGCAAAAACTAGGACAAAGATTGCAATATCAGTAGCAAAACAATAAGAAACAAGATTCAATAAAAATACGTATACATAAAAATATAGTCACAATCGTGAAGTGAGGTTTCAGGTAGTATCCACTGAAGAAGAAAGACAAGAAATATGAGAGGAGAGATAATTGTGAGCCCAAGATTAAAAGAAAGAGCTCTAAAAAATGAGCAATAGTGTTTTTCTCCTTTAAGAAAAAATAATAGAGAAAGAGGGGAGCATTAAGAGAATAAAAAAGGAGGGAAAAATGAGAGAGGATTGTTGTTGTGTTGGTGGTGTTGGTTAGTGTGATGGAGAGAAGAGAAAAAAGAGGAAGAAGGGAGAGCAAAGGGAGATGAGGGAGATGACTTGTTACCCCTCCCAAGAGTAAAAAAAAGAGTTGCTTTTAAAAGGAGATAAAATCTCAATAAATACTTTTTCTTCCAACACATCCCTTGAACTAGGGATAGATAAGGAAAAACTCAAAAAGATAAAAAGAATGGGGCCTACTAAAGAAAAAGAGAGAGAAGAAATATAAATAAAAAATTTTATTTTTTCTTCTTTTTGTACATGTGTGTGTGTAAAAAAGTTTAGAGTCAAAAATAGTTGTTGAAAAATTCTCAAATTTAAGGGATGCGCTTTTTTTTAGTGGAGTAAAATAAGAAATATGATTAGACAAGATGATATTATACATTGTGTAATATTATTCTCGAATAATTTAAACAGTATGAATTTTGATATATCGGTGAACTAACCGCATGTGCTATGTACGAATTGTTTCTAAATATATAGCTAATGTATATATAGTTTATTTTTTTTTTAAAAATGTAATTATAAAAAATATATAAAAAAATATATTGTATGCTACAGAATTAGAATTATACTGCTCGTATTGTGTATGTGTAGATGACTGTGAAGAATAAAAATGAAAATAAATTGATAAAAATCCTAATATTTATGAAATTAAGGATAATTATCAATAAATAGTGAAAAGTGAAAATATGACAATAAATTGGTAAAAATCCTAGAATAAGGATAATTATCAATAGATTGTAAAAAAAAATGAGATTTTGTGCTTTTAAACGAACAGAAAGCCTGAAGACGTTAATTTTAAGCATGGAGAGCCAAAATTGGGTGTTAACACATGGTAGCAAAGCATGAATGCAAGGTACGCCCTAGTTATGTATAACACTTATTTCCCCTAAAGGTGTAGTCATATAGATGAGGTACACTGTAGTGTTCCTTCTCGCTAGATTGTAGATAATTTAAAAGTTCCAACTGTGGTAAATTTTATAGCACATTATATTAGTTGGATACTGGGGGAAATCGGGTCAACCGAATAGTGCCCTCAGGATCTACGATAGTAAGGTCTGTAAGATTGTCTAAGTTGGGTTAGGAATTGCAGGAACCTGATTAATAAGCTAAAGTAAGTTTAAAGGATGTAAGCTAGAGTGGATTGTGAAAGAACAAAGATATATGGAAATATTAAATGGCAGGTAGGTCACAGAGATGCTAAAAGGAATGTGTTGATAAGTTCATATTTTGAAAGTATAAATCGGAACTTCACGTGATGCTATGATTTCTTTCTATTTACTATTATTATTATATGTTTCTAACTCTGGTCGGCCGATGATGCTTACCAGTATGTGTGGTTGTACTGATGCTACACTTAATATATCTCCATCTGGGGTATAGTCATGGTGCAGGTCAATTGGAATTTCTATAGCAACGACGACGATCACTCTGCAGCAGCTCCTGTCCTCTCAATCTTACATGGAAGCTGGGTCTTGGAGTTCCATGTTCCTTGTCTAGTGCTCTTGTATTGGTTTAGGTTAGTTTTTGGGGATTCACTTTTGATTATCTTTCGCTTTACTTTTACTTATCAGATGTATTAAATAGATAGTATTATGAATCAATCGAACTAAAAAGTTTGAAATAAGGATTGTTTTAACTTCCTCATGTAATGAATGATGGGGTATTAAGGGTTGTCCTATCCGAGGTAGGGTTAGGTAGGTGCCCGCACGATCCGTGGGTTGGATCGTGACAGTTGAGGGTTTCAGATGACAAAGGGCTAAGTAGAGGTGTCCACTTTACAAACTCGGACAAATACAAAGGTTCATTAGATCATTTTTCCAAAGACATTACACATAACACATCTATTAAATCAAACGCGAACATGCATCAATTTTGACGATATAATCATCTCTTAATAATAATAATAATAATAACAATAATAATAATAATAATAATGTTTTAAACCATTTAAAATCGGTCTTCTGAAAATTCGTACTGTTGAAGGATTTTTGTGCAACTAGCAAGAGGCTTGTTAGTAAGGAACCCCATGGAATTAGCGAAGCGAGTGTTAGAGACCATGCCATTATTGCGAGTTAGGACAACACGGGCGCGATCACGGCCCGTGTTGGGCTCATCACACATAGGATTGGAGCTTCTGATGAGGACCACATTGCAAAATTCATCGCCGCGATCACTGTTCACAAGGATCTTGTATTCTCCTTTAGAGTTTGTCACTCCTTCAACTGTGTATGTCAAATCATTAGTGTCCCTCTTCTTGCACTCAATTCTAACCCTCGAACCTGCAGATAGTGCATCCAATATTAAGTAAATAAAAATATATTGTGCGATAATTTTTAGATTAGATGATCATACAATTCTAACATACCAAAATAAATAGTCTCGATCTGTCACTTTTCTTTTAAAAGAAAACTTAAGAAGTTCAGAGTAAAAATGTATTATTCAAATAAAGAAATACGTCAAAGATAAAGCTTAAGCTTGTGAATAAGATGTTGCATCCAAAGATGTAGCCTAGTGATCAATGAAATGAAAAAAAACCATCAGATCAGAAGTTTGAATCTCCAATATTAGGTTTTTTTCCATATACCCGAATCTGGACTGGCTATCTTTCTCTTTACTTTACTTACACTTACGAAATTTCTTTCTTTGTTGTTGAAGGAGTCTCTTCTTTTTTGGCTGCTCCCGCGACAAGTTCTTTTCGGTATTGTAATAATATTGCTTGCCACTCTTCGGTCCGGTAAACCAACTCCAACCAAGCCCAACACTTAAGACGACACTACTTCAACATTCAATCGAACAGCATTAAAGGTAGCGAGGCTGACGGATTATATTTCCTATAGAAAAGCTAGTAACAAGAAGATTTAATCGGAAATATCGACAAATTCTTGTGAGATAAAGTTAATCGACACTTTTGGTGTGAGTAAGACTTGGGGAATATAAATATTTCCTAGAAAATTGAACTCAAAAATGGCTAGAAGTATACAAATACATTGGATTTGCAGAAATGCAACCACAAACACGAGTGAATTGGGCAAAATCACACAAAAGAGAGACACTCCCACAATTCTAGCACGGGGAGTGACAAGACTCCTCCACGAATTCAGCCGAACCCAATATTTTTGATCGAACCCTAAATATATGTGTGCAAAATTAGTGAATTGAATATAAATAAATTGATGTATATATACATTTTAAAACTCATTCTCATATCTCAAAATACAACACGTCTAAATATTAAATTTGTCATATTTGGTCATAAAATCACATGTAGAAGCCATCATGGGTGGATGCAGCTATTTAATTAGCTGTGGGTTCATCTGAACCCGTGCATAGGTAGAAGCTCGAATACAAATTCGGCCGAACTTATTAGTTTTTGCTCAAATGGTGTATCTGAGTTAATGAATTGATTAAATATGTATACATATCAAATTTAGAACTCAGTTATTTGCATTTCTTAAAAAATTCAGGACTCGTGAAGTTGAAATCCTGACTTCACCTATGATATGAGCCTAGTACTTCCGACGCGAAACATAAATTTATAGGTAGAGATTTACTAAAATTGCAAGAAGTAATAGGTCTGAACCCACAATTTAAACGATACAACAAATTCAACACTAAAAGTTTTAAAACTTAAATTCTGAATTATTCACCTCCGGGCAGCATGAGAAATGAATAATGACAAGAAAGTTAAAAAAGAAGTATAAGGGGTTGATAATATACCAGGAAGATATTTGGAGGCAGAGGTCTCAAAGCCACAACGGCAAGTGTCACAATAAACTTTGCCAACAACAAGGAAAGTGTCCATGAAATTGGCACTAGCATTCATAGAAACAAATAATACTAAGCAAAGAACAAACAGAGCTATCATCTTTGCCATTTTTTCCCCACAAACTCAAAGTTAAGTGTATCTATTCTTCAATTTCTATGTGTTCAAAAGTTCTTGGCATGTAAATTAAAGAGGAAATGGATATGATGGTGATAATTAAAAAAGGATAAAGTGAAAGTGATATAATTGAAAAATTGGTGGACCAAAGTTACTTTCTCTTCTTTTCTGGTTAGCGTAAAGAGTGACTAACAAATTGGTCATGTAATTATTCAAAATTATGAAACTGACCCTACATTGAATTGAGATCAAACTCTAAAAGCAATTGGTAATCTTGAATTCTCTCTACTTCAAGTTTTTTTTTTCTTTCGAAAAAGGAGATAACTGTTAGGATATACTATTAATCATGTAGTTTAATTTATAGTATTATATTTGCATCCCATGTAAAGACAATTTATTTTACTTACTTAATTTAATAAAGTATTTATTTGAATAGATCATTGTGTTAACATGTGTGTCCTTTACTTATATAGTAGACGATTTTGTGTATGGAGTTTTTTAACTCATGCACGAAAGATTAAAATTGTCGGTCCTTATAAGTTATAAATTCATGTTCACAATCAAAGATGAAGTAGGAAAAACATCTTGATGATTGTAGCACAAGATTAAATATAATTTGATCTTGATTATGATAGTGGTTATATTCCAACTTCTTGCGCTAGTACATTTCATGTGTATTGAACGGACCAATTAGAGATGCTTGGTTGGTTTCTGAATATTAATAAAACAACTTCTCTAGACTATTGCATGTACTTATACTCTTAATCTTGATATAATTGTTATGATCTATGTGATTTGATTTATCAAAAGGTGAAACTCTATTATGGATCAACAGATTCTTGATATATTGGATATTAACAAATCACAGTAGTGAAATAATAATTAGTTGATAGAACCATGTTTCGGACTTGAGATAGATGACACCCCTTTATAGTTGCTTATAAGTTTTCATGTGAAAACCCTGCAGGTGGATTTTATATCCGTCACGTGAAATAAGTTAAGCATAAAAATAAAGGATTAAATTAATCAATGAATTAAATTTTTCAAAAAATTGATTCAATTGATTGATGTTGGTAATTCTAACATAGAGAATTAAATAAGATGTAATGGTAGATTTCAAACTTAAATCGAGGAGTGCAATTACAGATTTTTAGTAGAATAATTTGTAATTTATTGTGATATGATTAATTTATTCGTTTGTGAATTAATATCATAATTGAAAGTCTTAGTTAATAGTCCCTATTATACTTGATTAACTAATCATATTTGGAAAAGAAAAAGAGTATTCTGAAAGAAGTCATATTGATTTTGCTAGTCTTCTAGAAGAATAAAACGTTTGTTTTAAAATAGGAAAACATTTAAGTAATAAAATATTGTTATTTAAAATAAAAATATTTTTTTTATTAAACATTTGTCTTAAAAGACAGAAACGTTTGTCTTAAAGACAAAAACGTTTGTACCTTTGAATAGATGAAAAACGTTCAACTCTTCCCTTCCCTTTCTTCAGTAGAAAATTGGAAATAAAAGGGTCTGATTTTTCATCAGAAAGATTATCCTTTTCCGAAAAAAAATCACTTGTCCACACAAGTTTTGATTGGAAAAGTTAATCAAGAAGTAGTAGAAGGCTACAGTTCTGGATTCCGTGGCGTTGAACGAATTCTGTGAAAGCTTGACTAGGTAAGTTCTTTTTGAATTCGTTTTAGTTTATATTATCTGGTTATTATGTAAGTTTAGTGATCCGTGATCATGCTTCCGTTGTATGTATGAATTATACACTCTAACAATAACAAAATGAAAGCTCAAATAAGTTTAAAGATAAAAACATAATATAAAAAATGAATAGACTATTAATAGTATACAAAATCGTAATTTCACAGATTGGCTATTTTTTCTAAGTACAATAAAAATGTTATTACATAGAAGAAAATAAAATAAAAAAGTAATGTTGGGCCCATTCATCGCACGAAACATCTAGCCTTACTAGGTACTGCAAGATTATCTATAATCTATAATCTATAATCTATATCTATAATAATATAATATAATAATCTATAATATATTAAAAGTGTGAAGACCCTTAGAAAAGTGATTTGAACTTTTTGCCCTTTATTAAATGCCTCAGCTTTAGACAAAATAGTCTTTTCACCCTTTTCATTAAATTAAATTTTTCAAAAAAAAAAATACATTCACGTTGAAAATTACTTCTCCAAATCTATGTCCTATTTGAATTCAAACTGTAAATTTAGGCAACACTTCTTCAATTATTATCATATTTGTTTTTTTTATCAAAATTGGGTTTATTGTTTTTACTAAAAATTTGTCGACTTTTTCCATATTTTTGCCACAACTATTATTATCTCCTATTTGGTTTGTGCATTCTCTACTTCTATATAAACATTTGTGGTTTTAGATTTTATGCATTGTTTGCTGTCCAGAATTTTCTGCATCGTTTGTTGTCCAGAATTTTTTGTATAGTTTGTTGTCTAGATTTTATTATTCATTGTTTTTCCTCTCAGCAACTACTACCACAATTTTATTATCAGCTTTTTGTCGTCATAACATCTCTCTCTTTTTCATTATTGATTTGAAGAGAATATTACTTGTTATGCCAGCTTAAATTGCTTTGTTTAGCTTAGCTTACCTTGTGCATTAGTCTGTTTACAATTTTTGTAGATAGTGTTACTACATGAATGTGTCTTATTAGTTGAATGTGTTTAAATTTCTATTATTCATAACTAACCTCCTTCATCTACCCATCTGTCTATTTAAATTTCTATTGTTCATAGCTAACCTTCTTCATCTACCCACGTATTCAGGTATAATTCTCCTCATCTCATAAGTTTACTTTTGTTTTGAAATTATTTGTTCTTGTCATTCTAACTTTTATGAATGATTTCTCAAAGATAATCTTCCAATGGATTCTATCACCGAAGTTGTGGGAATCAACACCTTGAAGCGAAACGATTGTATCTGGATGATCAAAGTTTTGGTCATCGAAAGAGGGCCAATGAAAGCTTTTAAGAATGGAGGAGGTTCTCGAAAAATGATGATATTAGTTGACGAGGAGGTAATATAATATTTTTGTTCCTCGCTTTGTGGGATTACACTGGGTATGTTGTTGTTGTTGTTGTTGCACTCATTATATTTTTTCCTATATGTTTTAGTCATTAAAGTATATATTTTGTTTATACAGGGCACAAAAATTAATGGTACACTTTTCAATTAAGAAATCGAAAAGTTTGGAGCTTCTTTATAGCAATTCAAAATTTGCTACATCATAAATAGTCGCATTAATAGGGCCAATCCTAATTTCCCAACTTCCAACAAAGAGATTGAACTTGGATTCTTAAAGCCCACTATAGTCCAAGAATGTCATGGCCCCTTTTTCACTCTTTCTTTTTAGAACAATTTTGTTTCGTTCGTCGATGAAAGATTACATACCAAGAAAACAATCTTGGGTAATTTTTTTATATTTCATTAACTAATCTAACATTCCACATAAACTCAGTATTTTACTCTTATTTATCTAACCATGCATGCTTAATATTTTTTATAGATATATTTGGCATCTTCGTGAGTTTTAAACTCTTCACAAATGGCACAAAAGGGAGAGAGGTCGTACTTATGAATGAGGAGTAAGTTGATCACTCATCATAGCTACAGTTAAAATTTGTGTACAATTTTTATTCTCCACTTTCTTCTTCTGTTACATTAACTACAATATCAATTTAAGAATTTACCTTCATTTGTTTAATTGGAAAATTCAGATGTGATAGAAAAACTATTACATTATGGAGAGAATTATAAAAAATAGAGGATGACCTGCTAGAAAAGTGAACTCAGAAAAATCGATCAAGGAGCCACGAGAAAATGAAAATGTTGATGACACATTATCTCATAAAAGAATCAAAGTTGAAAAGAATTAGTGATGTTTTGTTCTCTAGGAATTAGAATCTCTCATAATTTTAGTGTCTAGATAGTTATTGATTGTTTAGATTAAGCTCGGATAGTTTGAGTCTAGATATTTATTGATTGTTTAGGTTTTCATTGCTCTGAACAATGAGTGACTTCTGCTGGCTTAACAAATAATATTGGTTACTAGATCTGTCTCTAGCTATATAATATTTATTTTGACTTACTTACAATACGTTATTAATCACTTATTCTATATCGCAGGTTATTATTCGTTAAGCACATGGCACAAGGTAGCTATTAAATTAATTGATACATTATATTTTAATCTATTTTTATCACTTTAATAAATAATTTTATTATTTTCTCTATATAGATCAAGCCAAAGTTAATAAAGTCATTCGAATGCATTTCAAATATATTGTTGTTATTGCAACAAATTTAAATGTTGGAATCAACAGTTCCGACGAACCAAAAAATTTAGGTAACCACTTACAATTTAAATCTTCTTTAGTATAATTTTCACCAGATACTAGTAAACAAATAAAAAAGCAGTAGACGTAACACCCTCTGACATGCAACAAATTGAAAACAAGTTCTTTAGAAGCACCAGAAAAGACCAAAAATCATATCATGTTTCACAGAAACTTCACATATAAAGTTGATCAACTGACCTGCATCACTTTACTTCGTGGGTGCATTCAAATTTAGAAGGCTAAGAGCGCAATCCACCTGCTTTAGATCATTTGCTCTTAGGACATACACCTATAAAATCAGAAATCAAGTTTAGATAAAGATCGCAAGTAAATATCTGTGAATTTACAATTGAAAAATCACTTCTTCAATTTCCAGAGTTTTGCTTCACTGAATGGTGAGCATTTGAACAAATTTAGCACAATCTATATTCAAGATAACATGTAGACAGAAGAGTCAAATGAGTCACAATAGTATGTTTGCACGACAGCTTATACACTTGGATACTCTCACTATTCAAAACAATTAAGATAACTAAAGTAGAAAGGACAAAGCCAGAGATTCACCTTAGTGTCATAATGATTCCATCCAACCTCATAATTGTTTCGCCAGCTAAAGGATCATTCAACCTTTAAGGATTTAGAAATTCAAATTGCTTCCACTTCTAAACTAGATCAACGTGTCTACAACAAACCACCAGTAGATCAAGTTGCTGTAATTTGGATAGATGAAAACAACCCCATTGTACCATTTGATCGAGAGATTATTGTTCATGAGCATTCAGTCAATATACATAGAGTTAAAAATTATTATGGTTGTTATGACTCACTCCAGTATTCTTTGCTTTTTTCAAGTGGTGAACTAGGCTGGCACCAAGAAATACGAAAACAACAAAAAACAAATAAAGGTAAGTATGGAACCGAAGTTATAGGCCTCAACCAGAGTATCCCTACATTTGTGTCCACTGATGAGGTGTTTGACAATGAGGATCAAGGTAAAGTTTCTAAATAAAATTACACCTGACCTTAGAATTAGGTAGTTACAACTCTCATATTAATATATTTAAAAATATTTTGTAGGTGTACGGCGTAGAGCTAAAAATTGTGTTTCTTGTAGAGAGTACTACTGCTATAAGGTTCAAATACGTAGTGGATAAAATACAATAATACTATTATGTGGACGCTTGTTCCAACAATTCGTTGTTGACATGTACATTAAGCTAAAAACTACTCGACTTGAATATTTCAGGTTTGAGCAATCAAATTTTAGAAGGAAAATATTGCAAGGCATAATTGATAGTATCACGGCTGGAGAAAGTAGAGGCTCTAAAGTTGATCGAAGTGTAATACTTCCAACATCATTTGTCGAAGGCCTAAGGGACATGCGTCATAGATATATGGATGCAATGGCTTTGGTTCAATATTTTAAAAAATCAGATCTGTTTATCACAATGACTTATAATCCCGATTGGCCAGAGATCCAAAAAAAATTGATAGGAGTACAACATGCTCAAGACAGACCTGATTTAGTGACTAGATTTTTCAGATCAAAGTTACAAGATTTTAAAGATCAAATCTTTAAGAAAAAAAATATTTGGACCTGTTGCAACACATGTTTATGTTGTTGAATTTCAGAAAAGAGGCCTACCACACATTCACCTTTTGTTAATACTGGAACAAGGATACAAGATAACATCACCAGATGATTATGACAAGTTTATTTTTGCTGAACTTCCAGATAAAGAAGAATTTTCAATTTTGCATGACTTGGTTGTCAAACATATGATGCATGGTCCATGGGATGGTCAGTGCAAAAGTCATTATCCTCGACCATTTAGTAATAAATCAATACAAGGAAAGGATAGCTATCCAATTTACAGAAGACAAAATAATGGAAAGAAAAAAAAGGTCCAAGGCATGACAATGAATAATCAATGGGTTGTTTCATATAATCCTTATTTACTGAGTAGATACAATTGTCATATCAATATTGAGTCTTGTGTAGGGGTAAAAGCAATAAAGTATCTTTCCAAATACATATATAAAATACATATTAGGAGCTTTCCAGATGCACGTTGGGTTACTGCACCAGAAGCATTATGGAGAATTTATGAATTCAATCTTAGTAAAATACAGCCTTCGGTTATTAACCTTCAACTACATCTTCCAAATAAATAAACAGGTAAACTATTTATATACAGCAGTTAGGTTGATTTAAGCTTTTGATGAAGTAGCATGAACATTTATATGCAGTATTCCTCAATTTCAAATAATCTCCATTGAGTGTGTTTGTTAGTTACCTTTGTACATTTAAAAGTAATGCAACTGGCCAAAAAAATACAACAAAAAATTTTCAGTCACTAATAACACCAGTGAAGTTATGAAGAACAAGAAGAAGCAAAAGAAGAAAAAGAAGAGACGTACCTTAAAAAATTGCAGTGTTGTCGCTCTAATGCAATAGTCTATTTTTATAAAATTAAAACACCCACACTTTTCTGTTGCATGTGCCATTATGTTAGCTTCATCATTTAGGGGTTGAAGCTCATTTGTCAATTCAGCTACCTTGCTTAAGCTATCTGAATCCTACAGCTTCACCATTCTAAAAAAAATAGTCATAAATTTCAGTTTGTAAGAACCTGTTTTTAGCTAATAATTTATCATTAAAACAAATACATAAAATTATATTGTATAGAGTATGCTACTAATCTTCCTAATACTGTTTTTTCACATTGTAGTGTGTTATTGGAGCAACTAAAATTTGAAAATCGTTGTTGCGTGAGAATACGCTTCAAAAACTATGCTCACCGAGTATTTTCAAAAATGTTCAACGGACAGCGAAGCGCGTAAATACATATACAATTAATTTCTAGAGTACTATGTTTGAAATGCTCAGAGTAAGATTTGGACGCAAAGAAAAGCAAGATCAGTTATTGGTCAAATTGTTGTTGGTAAGAAATTAAACACGACCACTCTTAATATTTATAAATTTTCAAATATCATTTATTTAGTCTCTTTCAATATCACAGCTAACCCAGTAGAAGGCAAAAGATATTATTTGCGATTATTATTGAATCACGTACAAGGCCCGACTTCATTTCAATACTTGCAGACTGTTAACGGAAGGTTGTGTGACACATTTAAAGAAGCTGTAAAAGAAAGAGATTTACTAGAATCAAATAACAGCATTTCTGAATGCTTACGTGAAGTGGTTGTCTTTAAAATACCATCGGCTCTGAGACATTTATTTACAATAATTTTGGTTCATTGTAATCCGAAGGATGTTAGAAAGCTTTGGGATACATATTATGATGACATGTCAGAAGATTTTAAGAGATGACACGATAATTCTCCTGCTGCTCAACTTCAATGCACACTGAAAAGCATAAAGCATTTTTTAGAAAGCATGGGTAAGAGAATTGAAAATGACATACCTAAACTTGATCAGAGTTTGGATAATGAAATTATATCAGAATGCAGAGAAATAATGGAATAAAATTGTATAATAGTGTCTTCAGAAGATTTAATGCACAAACAAAGCTAAATCCTGAACAAGAGTAAGCGTTCAAGATTATATTGAAAAGGGTCGAGTCTGGTCAATCGAAATTATTCTTTGTCGATGGATCCGTAGGAACTAAAAAAATGTTCCTATAGTGTACATTACTTGAAAATATCATATCGAGGGGCATGATAGCATTAGCAACAACAACAAGTGGTGTAGCAGCAACTCTTTTATCGGGAGGGCGTACGACTCATTCTAGATTTGAGATACCACTTAGGCAACTGATACGACAGTCACACATATCTCAAAGCAAAGTGGTGAAACTAGATTGATTATAAAATCCAAGCTCATTATCTGGGATTAAGCGCCTATGGCCAGTCGTCTGACAATTGAAATGATTGATAGGAGCTTCAG
Source organism: Capsicum rhomboideum (assembly GCA_031232105.1). NCBI lineage: Eukaryota > Viridiplantae > Streptophyta > Magnoliopsida > Solanales > Solanaceae > Capsicum > Capsicum rhomboideum. The sequence goes on from CP124714.1 coordinate 161,345,627, forward strand.
AGATATACTAGACGTTGACGAACCCTTTGGTGGAAAAGTAATAGTTCTTGATTGTGATTTTCGTCAGGTACTGCCAGTATTTCCTAAATCTACAAGGGCTGAAACGGTAAATGCAAATTTGGTCAAGTCGTACTTATGGCATCGGATGAAAAGGATTAAATTAACAAGAAATATGAGGGCGAGAACAAATTTATCATTCAGTGAATTCTTACTACGCATAGGTAACAGGGAGGAGCTTACAATAAGAGATGATTTGGCACTACTTTCAAAACAATTGGTTATTGAAAATAAGAGTGAGAATACTAGTGTAGATGCCTTAATAGAGCAAATATTTTCAGCACTGAATAAAAAAGCATGTTCTGTAAAATACATTACTGAACGGGCTATCCTAGCTTGCAGAAATAAATACGTTGATCAGCTAAATGTAATGTTAATTTCCAGATTTTCTGGTGAAAGCAGAACGTTTCTTAGTTTCGGCTCTGCAGAGGATGATACAAACAACTACTATTAGGAAGATTACTTAAATACTCTAACACCAAACGGTCTGCCTCCACACAGGTATGTTCTTCCATATTTAGTAATATGCGATTGTATTTTAGAATCAAAATTTCTGTCTAATAACAACAATTACATATATTACTGTTTTCTAAATTCAGCTAAAAATTATATTATATAGTTCTACTGAATTATATTAAATTTTCGTATTTCATAATGGAATATATTACAAAGGAAAGAGATAACAAAACTTAAGTCAAAACAATCAAATAATACTGCACTATTCATTTAATTTAATAGATAAACAAGATTTTTTAATATTACACTTTTTGTTTGTGTCATCTTCAGTGCTTTTGACTCTAGAAGGAAAAGGTGTAGTTTTTTGGTATTGATAAGTAAAAGGGTGAAATTTAATTGACTGGTACAAGATGTTATATACAAAGGTCTATTTGTCTAGAAAACTAAATGACTCAATCAGTGTTGTAGTCATTGAATTAAATTAACACATATTATATGCATCATAAACTTCCAACCACAATGTAGTGAATTATACGAACTAGCCTCAAACAAAGAGTGGAGAAAAAAAATAAAAAACAGAGTACAAATACATAGAATACTAAGAACAAAAATAACTCTTCGTAAAAACATAGTCCTTTTAGAATTAGGAGATAAGTATTTTTTAAAATTTTTTGTACTTAATAAAATAACATACGCATAACTAATATATTTTTTAAATACGCTTATTATTAATTAACGCTAGATACACGTGCAACGCACGTATCCTAATCTAGTATATTAAAAGTGTGGAGATTCTTAGAAAAGTGATTTGAACTTTTTGCCTTTCATTAAAAATCTCTTCTTTAGATAAAATCGTCTTTTCGCTCCCTTGACTTTAATAAATATATATAAAAAAAATATATGATGAAGGTTTTCTGCTTTCAACTGAATTCCTAAGTTTATGGGTAAAGTTTTGGTTAGGTACATAATTTTCCAAAAAAAATTATAAAAATTCGGCTGGTCCCTAAAATTTAGGACAAAATTTGATTTTACTTGAAAGACACTTTTGATTTGCATATAAAATTTGATTTTATTCCAAAAATACAAAGCAAACAATCATTATAAATAGAACCACAAGTTGTTGTTTTTTTTACCAATAAGGGTTCTGATGGAGTGGTAAGTACTCTTTCATACTTAACCAGAGGTCTCAAGTTCGAGTTCCTGTGGATATGGAGTCGCCTTTGTTAAGGAGCGCTTTACCCCCCAATGTAGGACTTTACGACATGAATTTGAATTTAGTTGGGCTCCAATGTGGATACTGGACACCGGATGGGAAATCAAAAAAGAACCACAAGGTTTTTAAAAAAAAAAAAACAAACCACGCCCTCAAAATTACTTGGTTGCTGTATTTTCTTCCACTTTTTTGTTCTCATTCTTTTCTTTATATACTGCTCAACTGATAGAGGGAACAAAGTAATTTGTGTGTTGCTGAACTGTTTATCCTCTGAATTAATATAGATTGTTTAAAATGGGCGTACAAGATTGGCGGCAAGGTATCGAAAGCCGAGATCACGAAGGACGATTTGGGAAGCATTAAGAAGGTGGAAAGCACGACGATAGTGTCGACTAAGATACAAAAGAAAATTGAGTGGAAGATGACAAAAAAGACTTTAAATTAAAAATGGTGACAACTTTGACCAGGTAAAGTCAAAGCTTCACTTAAATTCTAATTAAGTTAATTCGGGTGTAAAGTGTAATTTTTTAAAATTTATATTTTTTAAAAAGTACTTACTCTCATTCCAAATTTCAAATTTTAGAATTTCCCCCTTCCTTATCTTTTCAATCTTTCTTTCTCTCTCCAAATTTCTTTCTCCCCATCTTCTTCTTCTTATTTTTTTTTTCTTTCTCTCTCCATATTTACCGCTTCCTCCCATCTGCGATCTTCTTCTTTTTCTTTCCATTTCTATCGTCGATTTTCTTCTTTTTTTAATTTTTATGGACTTTTTTTTTTTTTTGAGAACTTTGAAAAGAAAATTTTGATTTTTTTAAATGATTGAAGAAATAATTCAGAAAATTAAACAACTACGATAGTCGCTTCAGCAACTATCATAGTTGCTACAATAGTTACGATAATTGTTGCAGCAACTATTATTAATTGTTGTGATACAACAATTATCGAAGTTGTTGTAGCAACTATCGAAGTTGTTGTAGCAACTACGACTGTTGCTGCAGCAACTACGACCGTTATTGCAGCAACTTCGACTGTTGTTGTAGCAACTTCAATAGTTGCTTAATTTCTGAAAAAGGATGTAGTGGAGGAGGAGCCTACGAAGAAGATGGTATTTATGGTAAAGGGGGAGGCGGTGATGCTGGTGGTGACGTCGAAGGAGAAGGTGGCGGTTGTTGCGGTGTTGATAGTGATGGTGGTGGAGGAGAAAGAAGAAGAATAGATGGCGGTGGTATAAGAGGAGGAAATGGTGGTGATCAGAAAGAGGTGGTAATGGTGGTGGTGGTGATGGTGGAGGAAGAAGAGGTGGTGGTGGTGATGGCAGCGACAAAAAGGGTGTGGAGGGGGTGGGGTATGGTGGGGAAAAGTGGGGGTCTTTGTATAAATAATAAAACTTGAGGGTTTTAAGATTAGTGTTATTAACACTAATCTTAAAATTGTCACCTCTACTCAATATTTAACACTTGTGTCACTCTTTTAGTTTTGAAACCTTTTTGTCACCCTTAATTAATTTAACAAGATACAAAGCTTGTGCTTGCATGTATATATCAGCTGGTCAGAAATAATTGCAGCTACTTTATCAGCAGAGAAAATAGCTGAAGAATACAAAGGGTTGGAATTTTGCCTCATTTGTTTCTGCTTGTTTGAACGTTTGGCAAAGCTTCTGAATATTTTCAATTGGTTGTTACGACTTGTGGTTTATCTGGAAAAAATGTTGTAGTAGTTTATATTGTTGATTTGCCTCTGTTAGTTGTGTTGTGCGAATGGTACAAGGGATTTATTCGTTATATGGGTTCAAATGCCTCCCTATGCTCTTACTCGTCTAAATTAGTAATCTTATTCGGTATATTATTATTAGTTGTTTAGATTCCACACACGTTTTTGGCCTCCCCATGCTCTTACTTTTTTCTTCTTTCATCTCTAGCTAGCTGCTACTTTCTCTCCGCCATAGGAAGTAGCTTCATGCGAAAAGTTTTCCACTTTTAATTCCTTTTAGATTTAGATTTAGGAGTCTTTTTATCCCTTCTATTTTAGCATGTTTACATATTTCTTTTTGTTGTTAAATTTTAACCGGTTGCAAACAATGAGCCAATAATGTATCTTAATTCAGTTTTATAAAAAAAAAAAAAAAATAGGTCTTTTAGACTCCAATCATTTATCGCGTTAAAAACATCAAAGAAAAAAGGGTTCATGAATGTGGCTGTGTAGGTTTCTTGAGGTTTTTCTTTGTATATGATTCTTTATTGGTGTAGTTTAGAATTCTCTTATTAGTGTTAATGCAGGGCCGGCCATAGGGGGAAGCAACTAAAGCAAAGGCTTTAGGCCCCAAAATATTTGGGGCCCTAATTATTTTTAGTTTCTAATCCGTTGTTCGATAATTATATTGTGGCTCAATTAATTTTAATTTGTGCACTTAACGATCATTAAAGTGGGAAGCATTTTCTAGAAAGATTTTATTTCATTCTAGAACTCGAACTCAAGATTTTTGGTTAAAGAAAAATGAAACTCAATCTTTAGATTTAATAGATTTATAGGTTCATATTTATTTTCAAAAAATATTGCGTATTTAAAAGTAGAAAAGTAATTATTTTATAACAACGAAATTATATTGTACATTCTTTGTTTCTTTTTGTATTTTCTCCGATTTCAAGCGTTAAGACAATTATATTGAAATATCAAACAATAATAATAAAATATATCGAGTTATCAACTTTTTTGAATAAGGCCTCTGTTAAGCATTTGGCTTTAGGCCTCAAAACTTATTGAGCCGCCCCTGTGTTAATGTCGTTACTCCGTTCATATTTAGGAGTTATTTTTTATTCAAGTTTTTATCTCATGTATTGCTTCTTTTACTGCTAATTATTTTTGCTTGGCATTTTTTTTCTATTAAATTGTTATAGTTTTTCTTTAGTTTTGATATTGTTTGTTTTACTTTGTAACCAAAAAAAATGGAGACAAAAGTACCCAAAGGCTATTAATTCCTCTCTCTTCCTTCAATAAATAAACTTCTCTATATATTTGCATGATAGAATTTTTATGTATTCCTATTTTTGTGCCTATCAAATCTGCTGATTTTTTTGTTTTGTTTTTGTAGCATCTAGCCATCTCAAACAAGTATTGTTTTGTGGTAAATTTGTTAACTTATTCTTTGATTTGACTCTTATTATTATTATTTGAGTCAAGAATCTATTGAAAACAATTTCTTACCCCATAAAAATAGAAATAATAGGGTAGGGATAAATTTTACGTGCACGTTTATTATTGTTGTTGTTATTACAGATATTAGATATGCTTGTAGGCTAGAATTTTGTTTGAACGTCAACCTGCATATAGGAAAAACCACATCTTATGGATGTCATGGGGAAAGAAAGCCTGTTGCTGTCTAGATCAGATGGTTTGAATGGAACTGATGCGGATTGCCTCGTGAAATTCAAGGAGTCAAGGAAGCTGCTATAACATGGAAAGATTTGGTGTCGTTTATTGAGAAAAGTAAGGCCTTTACATCTCAAGATGAGAAGAAAAATAAGGATAGCCCTTGTTCTATGACTACATTCAATACCACGAGACATTGAAGGGATGGGAGCAATCTTAGGATCCTTTGTGGCTTAGTTGGGGATTCATCTAAAACAAGAAAGTTTTCAAATTGGAAGATTTGGTGTCGTTTATTGAGAAAAGTAAGGCCTTTACATCTCAAGATGAGAAGAAAAATAAGGATAGCCCTTGTTCTATGACTACATTCAATACCACGACATTGAAGGGATGGGAGCAATCTTAGGATCATTTGTGGCTTAGTTGAGGATTCATCTAAAACAAGAAAGTTTTCAAATTGGACTTGTGGATTCGACACTTCCAGAGGAAACAAAGCCTCCTATAGTTTTGAATTATAATGCAATTTTGCCCGGGGAGATATTGACAAAGGATCATGGCTCTACAGACGTGATAAAAAGTATTATACAAAAAAGAATTACTTAACAAAAAGGGTCCAAAAAAATAAACCCATAGGTATTGTTTTTTCTGTGTTCGGGGATTTCAGATGGTGAATAGGTGATTTTTCATTGTAAAATCTGAAAGATTTTCTTTGAAAAGACAATTTAAATTCATGTAAAGAATACCTCTAATTATTGATAGAAGACCAAAGAAAAAGGAGAATAATGCAAATAATTGATTGTATTCCTCTTATTCTATTAATTGATGTGAGACATGTTGGGTTCTAAGTGAAAATGTTAATGAAAAATGGAGGGAAACGAATGGAGGGAAAAAGAGTAAATTGTGGTTTCACTTTAAATAAGAGTGTTTCTCCCACATTGGTGGGAGAAAGGAACTTTCTTATGCTTATATTGAAAAGCATTCCTTTATGTGGATAGTGAGGCAAAAACAAGACAAGCCTCGCATTGTGATAATCGCTCGCTCGGCTTCGGATTTGGATCGATCAAGAGACTATCTTTTTGGACAAAATTCATTTGAAACTTGAGAGTTAATGATCCAAAAATTCAATCTGAAATTTCTCCATTTACGGACGCACTTAATTGACCTGCTCGTGCAGGTCGGCGTCTGGGGACGCAGATGACGCAACGCAGGTCGTTGGAAGTCACTAAAACCTTTTTGTTTTGTGCCAAATAGGTGACCTGCGGACGCAGGTGGTTCTGGCGTTTTGAAATAATGCAATGTTTCATGAACCATTGCTTCTTTTTTGAAGCACCATCTTTTGGCTATAAATACCTGATATTTTTCTCAGGTTTTGATATGAAATTTGTGAATTAAAAACACTCTCTTGTTCCTAAAAACTCAAGTGTGATCTTAATCGTTAGGTGAGTTTGAAGTTCAGCAAATTTGAGGTACCATCATTTACTGAAGTAAATCATTTTATCCTGGGAGGATTTATTCTATTAAACTCGGGTACTTGAGGGGAATAAATTCCTTAAGAAAAAACTGTGAATTCGGTGGACTTGATTCTTTTCTGTTTCATCTTTTATCTTTATGGTTTTGCTATTTTCTAGAAAATAGTTAAGCTTCATTTTGATAGTTCATTGTTGTTTGAACTTCTTTGTTGTTCTTGAAGTTATTCTTGAACTTAGTGTTGAAGTTGATGTTGTAATACAGATTTTGTACCCCGGAGACAACAATCTTAAGGAATTTATAAAGTACTTTTGGTTAATCTTTATAGTAGCTGATTTTGTGGAGACTAAATCTTTTGATTTCTACTCTCTCGGTTCAAAAAATATAAAAACTTTGCTGAGAAATTGAATTGTGAATTCGGTTCGAAGAATATAAAAACTTCACTGATTCGTTGAACTAGTTGTATTAGTTTCTGGAGTTTAAAATCTATGGGTTTTCACTCTGTTTGAATTTGTTTCTGATTTGAAGAATATAAAAACTTTATCAGATTTTAAAGTTCCTTCGGTTGACGATTTGAAGACATAAAAACTTCATTATTGACTAGAAACCAGTTGTTTAAAGATTAAGTTCTTTATTGTTAGTATTCAGAAAATACTAAAGTGTTTGTCAAAGCTTGACATGAAAATGACAAATGAAACTGAACGACGAGTTGATTCGGTTGTGAATGGCGCTTTCCCAATGGCAACCAATATTGCGTCATTAAGTTATTCATATATTGCTTTAGCAATGGAAACAACAGAGAGACCGAAAAAATATTTTGGTGTGAACTTTAAAGAATGGCAGCAAATGATGTCATCTTGGCTGACCAAACTTGAAATGAAAATGTTCAAAAGTAGAGATCCTCATGTTCCAGAAAAAGGAATGTTTGAAAACCAATTACTTGGTTTTAAAAAATCTTGTGATTCATCTCAAGATAGAAGAGGACAATAAGTTGCGTGAGAAATCAGCAATGATGGGTGCTAATCCTGTTAAAGATAAAGATACACATAATATAAAGAAGAAGAATTCTTCTAGACAAGAGAAAGAGCAGAACAAGAAAAAAAGTTCAAGGAAAAGTGCTACAATTGTAGTGATGTTGGACACAAAACTCTAAATTGTCAAGTTCTGAATAAGAACAAGAAAAGAAATTAGATAAACATGTTGGAAGCAACTAGAAAGATTGAAAATATGTGTGCTATGATCACCGAATGTAATCTAGTTGGAAATCCAAATGAATGGTGGTTTGATTCAAGAGCCACTAGACATATTTGTGAGGACAAAGAAGCTTTTGCTACTTATGATACTGCTGGTCCCAAAGAAGTGATCCTCATGGGAAATAATGCAACAACCAAGGTGAATAAAGTGGGAAGATATTCCTAAAAATAACTTCCGGCAAGGTGTTGACTCTCAACAATGTTCTCCATGTTCCTACCATTAGGAAGAACTTAGTGTCGACAACACTTCTCGTTAAAAATGGATTTAAATGTGTGTTTGTTTCGGAGAAAGTTAAAGTAAGCAAGAATGAAATGTATGTAGGAAAAGGCAACCTCGTTAAGGGGCTTTTCAAACTTAATGTAATAGCTGTTGAAAAGAATAAAGTTGAGGCTTCTTCTTACTTTCTTGAGTCAAATGAATTATGGCATGAACGTTTAGGACATGTTAATTATAAAACCTTGCAAGAACTGATTAGTTTGGAAGTTTTGCCAAACTTTGAGTGCAGTAAATCAAAGTGTCAAACATGTGTTGAATCGAACTATGCTAGGCATCTGTATAAGTCTGTTGAAAGGAATTCCAATCCCTTAGACTTAATTCACACAGGCATTTGTGATATGAAGTCGACACCATCTCGTTGTGGAAAAAGTATTTCATAACTTTTGTCGACGATTGCACTAAATTTTGTTATGTTTATTTGCTGAATAGTAAGGATGAAGTAATAGAAGCATTTAGGCAATATAAAACTGAAGTTAAAAATCAATTGGATAAAAAGATCAAAATAATAAGAAGTGATAGGGGTGGAGAGTATGAATCTCCTTTTGCGGAGATATATTTAAAAAATGGAATTGTCCATCAAACTACGACCCCGTACTCACCTTAATCAAATGGAATTGCGGAAAGAAAAAACCGAACATTGAAGGAAATGATGAATGTCTTACTTATAAGTTCAGGTTTACCGTAAAACTTGTGGGGGAGAAGCTATCCTTACAACAAACCGAATACTCAATCGAGTGCCTCATAGTAAGACACAGTCTATTCCATATGAAAAATGGAAAGGAAGGAAACCCAACTTGAAACATTTCAAAGTGTGGGGGTGTCTAGCCAAAGTCCAATGTACTATACCCAAAAGGTGGAAAATAGGACCAAAGATTGTGGACTGTGTTTTCATCGGATATGCTACAACTAGTAAAGCATGTCGATATTTGGTTCAAAAATACGAATATTTGGATATCCATGATAATATCGTAATTGAATCAGATAATAGTGAGTTCTTTGAACACATTTATCCGTATAAGACTAAACATGAGTTGTCTAATAAAGGGTCTAAATGACCTAGGGATGAACCAACGAAGAATTTAATTAATGAAGAGAATACAAGGTGTTGTAAGAGACAAAGAACATCAACTTCCTTCGAATCAAATTTTGTAACATTTCTTATTGAAAATGAACCTCTAACATTTAAAGAAGCGATGTCATCTGCGGACTCATCCTTTCGGAAAGAGCCAGTCAATAATGAGATTCATTCAATCTTAAGCAACCATACTTGGGAGTTAGTTGATCTTCCTCCAAGAAATAAACCTTTAGGTTCTAAATGGATTTTCAAAAAAAAAATGAAAGTTTATGGTACTATTGACAAATACAAGGCAAAACATGTTGTGAAAGGATTTAGGCAAAAAGAAGGCCTTGATTATTTTGACACATACTCACCAGTAACAAGGATAACGTCCATTCGGATGTTGGTTGCATTAGCTGCTGTATATGATCTTGAAATCCATCAATTGGATATGAAAACTGCATTCTTAAATGGAGAATTCGAGGAAGAAATTTACATGGAACAACCTGAGGGCTTTGTAGTTCCTGGTAAAGAAGGAAAAGTGTGCAAACTTGTTAAGTCACTTTATGAACTAAAGCAAGCACCCAAACAGTGATATGCAAAGTTTGACCAAACCATGTTGGCAAACGGATTCAAGATAAATGAATGTGATAAATGTGTTTATATTAAAGACACACCAAATCACAAAGTCATTGTTTGTTTGTATATGGATGACATATTGATCATCAATAGAGACATTTTTGACATAAATGCAACGAAACAAATGCTTAAGAGCAAGTTTGATATCAAATACCTTGGAGTTGCTGATGTGATCTTAGGAATTAGAATTCATAGAACTCCATAAGGGTTGGCATTGTCACAGTCTCATTACATTGAAAAGGTACTTGATAAGTTCAAGTATTTGGATTTCAATATTGTCAAGACTCCATTAGACGTGAGCTTTGCACTTCAAAAGAATGAAGGTGAAAGTGACTCACAATTGGATTATGCAAGAGTGTTGGAAAGTTTGATGTATATCATGAATTGTACGCGACCAGATATAGCTTGAGTTATTAGTATATTGAGTTGGTACACGAGTAATCCCAATCAAACTCATTGGATGGCAATGAAAAGAGTTTTGGGGTTTCTAAAACATACTTAAGACTTTGCTTTGCATTATAACAAATATCCAGCGGTAATTGAAGGATATAGTGATGCAAATTAGATCACCGGATTGAATGACGTAAAATTCACGAGTGGATATGTGTTTACTCTTGGTGGATGAGCAGTCTCTTGAAAATCATTCAAACAGACATGTATTGCCCAATCTACTATAGAATCTGAATTTATCGCATTAGATAAAGTCGGTGAAGAAGCTGAATGGCTCCGAAATTTCTTGGAAGATAATCCTTATTGGCCCAAATCATTAGCACCAGTATGCATACACTATGATAGTCAAGAGGCAATAGGTAGGGCAGGGATTATGATGTATAAGGGTAAATCTCATCATATAAGACGGAGACATAATACCGTTACAGAACTTCTCTCTAGTGGAATTATCACGATTGACTATGTGAGGTCAAAGGATAATGTATCGGATCAACTTACAAAAGGCCTATCTAGAGAGGGAGCTAAGAGATCATCGAAGGGAATCAGTTTAAGACCTAGGACAAGATCACGGCGGTAACTCTACCTAGTGAACTAGAGATCCCAAGAGCAAGGTTCAAGGATATCAAACAAAGTTGTGAATGACGGTTCAACATTGTCAATAAACTCAATCTATTCTCTTGATAAAGACAATGTTCAGAAAACAAGGATAAGGCTTATGGTTGAAAGCTTTTTAATGGTTCCTAAGTTTGGCAGGTATGACCAAATAGTTTTGATCTATAGGATTAAACATTTAGGAATCACCTATATGGGGGAGAAGTGGAAGTCACTTCAAGGAGAATGATAGTAAAGGCCTATTCTCAAAGCTCTCATGAAATCAGGTTATGTTCATGACTGAAACGAAAAAAACCATGAGAACCATAAATAGTAAAAGGCTGGTAATGTGACTTGCGTTGTCTAGGTGTACATTAAAGTTTGACTGTTCATAGATATCACATTTACCGATTGACCGAGTGCATCTGATGCAAGTTAACTACAGAAAGTTTAAATTAAAACCTACCTATCCAGATGAAATTAGTCTTTTCTTGTAGATCACACATTTTTCCATAAATTTTTTATGAAATAGCCATTCCACATACATGTGGGGGATTGTTCGGTTCTAAGTGAAAATTTGAATGGAAAATGGAGGAGAAAAGAGTGAATTGTGGTTTCACTTTAAAGAAGAGTGTTTCTCCCACATTGGTGGGAGAAAAGAACTTTCTTATACTTATATTGAAAAGCATTCCTTCATGTGGATAGTGAGGCAAAAACAAGACAAGCCTCACACCATCATTGTCGTCGCTCGCTCGACTTTGGCTTTGGCTTCAGATTTGGATTTGAATTTGTCAAATGATCGAGAGACTATCTTTTTGGACAAAATTCATTTGAAACTTGAGAGTTAATGTTCCAAAAATTCAATCTAAAATTTCTCCATTTGCGAACGCATGTCACAACGCACCTTGAAGGGACGTGACCCTTAGAGGCACTGTTTGAAAAATGAAAAGTGACCTGCGCGCGCATGTCGGCATCTGCGGATGCTGATGACCCAACGCAGGTCGCTGGAAGTCACTGGAAACTTTCTGTTTTACGCCAAATAGGCGACCTGCGGACGCAGGTGTTCCCGACGTTTTGAATCAGTGCAATCTTTCATGAACCATTGCTTCTCTTCTGAAGCATCACCTTTTTGGCTATAAATACCTGATATTTTCCTCAGGTTTTGATATGAAATTTGTGAAGTAAAAATACTCTCTTCTTCCTAAAAACTCAAGTGTGATCTTCAATCATTGAGTGAGTTCGAAGTTCAACAAATTTGAGGTACCACCATTTGCCGAAGTGAGTCATTTTATCCTGGGAGGATATATTCCATTAACCTCGGGTACTTGAGGGAAATAAATTTCTTAAGGACACACCGTGAATTCGGTGGACTTGATTCTTTTCTGTTTCATCTTTTTTCTTTATAGTTTTGCTATTTTCTAGAAAATAGTTAAACTTCATTTTGATAGTTCATTGTTGTCTGAACTTGTGTTTGTATTTTTTTATTTTTTTTTTGAACTTTTTTGTTGTTCTTGAAGTTATTCTTGAACTTAGTGTTGAAGTTGATGTTGTAATACATATTTTGTACTCCGGAGACAACAAGACACACGTGCAAAGTGCGTACTCTAAACTAGTTTTTAAAAAATACTCAGTACGGATTGGACGGGTTAGACTTTGACCCTTTTTACCCATTTCAGCCCAAGTAATTCTTTGACGAATCAATAACTCGACCATTTACTAACTATGTTCATTTTGATCCATCCAATTTGTCCACTTTGCACCTCTGCTTTTCAATAGATTAGTTATAACATTTTCAGATTACAAATTTATGGGTCGAGTGATTTTGAAGTATAAGAAAATTTAATCTTCGTAAAATGAACTTGTATTTATTATACATTGTCTATTAAACAAGCAGTAAAGCAATCCAACATTTGATTTTGGACATGAAATCATGCATAACTAATATGATCTCAGTATAATTAATATATGATCTGTATTTAAGACATTCAAAATTTAATAATGTAAAGAAACACCATTACTAATTTCAATCAAACTTATACAAGAATAAATGTATTTATTATTTAGATAAATTGAGGGATAATCAACTTAGGTATATGTCACGATCCAAAAGTTGAGGTCATGATGACACCTACCTCAACCCAGCCTTGGTAGGTAATCCGAAATCTGAAAGAAAGGAAAAATTGATATATGAAGAAAAATAAATAAATACGAGACTTCTAGAACGAATCAAACCATAATATGTAAACAACATAAATATCCGAATGAAATGCATAAATCCCCAAAACCCGGTGTTATAAGTGTAAAGAACATCTAATACAAATTCAAAATCTGAAATATATAAATCTGTCTCTTAAAATAAATAAAGACAAGATAAGATAGGAGGAGGTCTGGAATCTGTCCCGAACTCTGGAGCTCACCAGTTCTCAAATATCAACCTCTCACAGCACGAGATCAGCCATCGCGGGTCTCACTCGTACTGGAACCTGCACTGAAAGGGCACAGAAGTAGGAGTGAGTATGGTCCACCTGTACTCAGTAGGTATCATAGGTCGACAGAGCAAAGTAGAAAACTAAACAAGTAAAAGATACTATAAGCACGTTCCACCTGCAACCAAAAAAGTTTCCAAACGGTAGCTCACATCGTCTCCACTAACAGTTCTACAATATAAGGTAAAAAGGGAAAGCTACACACGAAATATATAGAGAAACTAAGTACACGGCAACAAAGACAAAGAAGAAATGCAATGCAATGCAATGATGGTGGGATAATGATGATGTAAGCCATCGCATGACTTTTTGTATACACCTCCCGAGCCTCAGCGCTTCAAAACAGGACCATGGGGGGTTCGCAACTCGTATACTTTCTCAAATCTCAATCAATTTTGCCGGCTAGTGATCTCGACCAAGGGTTTTATAAAGTGTTTCATTTTCTTTCAAAATCAGTGTTTGTCAGTAGTACCAGTATCTCATGAATATGTATATAAGAAATGAGGATGTAATGCCCACAACCAGTGAGTATGAAGATGATAATCATTTCAATACAGGTATAAGTGAGCTCATAATAAACTCAATATGTCAATAATTCATGATATAAGCCCTCTCTCGGCACCACTAGAATGAATAGTCATGTAAGACATCAAAAATATTATTTTAAAACCCCTCACTCGAGCATTACTATCATGATATAGGCAAATAATGCTCAAATAGGCCTATAATATCTACTCTTGCCCCCCACACGGACATTACAACAACAATAATGGTATTTAATGCACAAATAAGGCCCATACATATCAAATGAAGCCCCCACATGGGCATCACACTAATATAATCGCTCAAGTCAACAATAATATGCATATAAGCCCCCACACGGGCAACAAGATAATAATAATAACTTTAAAATACAATTTCCACATCTAATTTCCCAACCTATAGCATACTTTATAGGAGTAGTTAACTATCCAGCCCAGTCTGAAGAAAGTTCAGCTACAACCTACCTCGAAGAGCCCAAAATCTAAGCCTAGACCCTTCACCGCGGAGCCTTTCCTTCACAAATGGTCTCGGAATGAACTAAGTCTATCAAAAATGTAATCTACGCGTAAAAAGGGAACTAATGATACCCATATCGGCTATATTTGGATCGGGTCCAAAAATTATTTGAAAAAATAGGTTCGAAATCGAAAGGGGCAAATTTGAAATTTTAGTTTAGAAACATGTTTCTCATATTAAAAGGAGTCTATATTTGAAAACACATATGAAAATGAGTTGAAAACAAAGCTCAAAGAGAAGAAAAATCAATTTAAGGTTAACCGAGTAAAAACCCCAAAAATCCATTTTGAAATCAAGTTTTTAAAGTTATTTAGAAGATAGAATCAATAAGAAGTTATGGGAATACGAGTTTAGAGATTACCCATGCACTAATGATGGAAAAACCCCTTTGAAGTTTGAAATCGTCTTTTCTGGAGATCCTAAGTCCAAAAATAATTTTAAAAAATCATGAAAATGAGCTATATATAATGTTCAGGTGAACAGTACCTCGCGATCGCGAGGACCAACATTAATCAGACATTAAAGTCAGTATTCACGTTCGCGATCAACCCTTCGCATTCGTGGAGGCTATTGACCCGGACCACTCGCGTTCGCTATGGTCCGATCACAATCGTGATGAAGTGACCCGATCCGATCCCTGAAGTTACCCTTTGCGAACGCGGTCCCATCGTTACATTCGGATGAAGGACATTTTCCTTCTCCGCGTTTGCGGCCAAAGGCCCATGTTCACGAAGATGGAATTGGTTGCACCAGGTATCAGTAACTTTTGCTGAATTTGCATGCTTCCAAAACCTCCGAATGGACCCTTGGGATTCGTTCGATACCCTACCAAAGTAAACTAGATATGCTACTAGGCTATTTTCAACGTTTCAAACTCAATGACACTGTTGGATTTTCGAAAAGAGATCGTTTACAACAACTAAGCCCCCGAGACCCCTTAAGCTTATTTTGACTAGTTTTCGTCAAAAGGGTTGAAATACAAAATAAAGACCCCGAGCCCGAACCAACCACGCTACTAACCCAAAATCGACATTCTGGATCTAATGGAATTGTTCAAATCACCATCTGATGGTCAAAACTCAAAATGTTGATCGAAGTCAAACTCATGGCTTAAAAGCCTCTCAAAATCTCAAACTCACCCAAATCACTCCTGAATGTATTGAAAACCGTGCTAACCATCCCCACAACTCACAAATAGCATGTAACAACTACAGGGAAGGAAAAAATGGCCATAACACATAAAAAGGTAAAATTCTCGACTACAATTGTTACAATATATTAAAAATATGTGAAATGGATTATCTAAAGAAGAAGAAAAGTATTTTAAAGGGGAATTTTCACATAATAAGACATTTAATATTATTTATTGCATAACAATCTTTACATTACTATTTGTCGCACAATAATCTTTATATTATAATTAGTAACACAAATAATCGGCCAATTCAGATAATTTAATTGTATACATGTTATATTTGTTAATTATATAAAAAGTAAATCCAAAATAAAATTTTATATAGTAGCGCTCCTTCCGATCATTTTAGTTATCATATTCGTTTTTTCAAATTTTTTAAGAAAAGATTTTTGACTAATATATGTTGAAAATATGGACTTACATTATTTAAAATAATTTACTTATATTAACTCTTTCAAATCATATGGTGATTCATAAACGTGAGTTCAATAATAGCGTTATAATTGATATTAGGTCGTGTAATTTATATATTTGATGGGTCTAGTGGGGTAGTGACTGTAGGTTTAATCTAATGAAACACTAATGAATCCTTTCAAATAAGTGGGTGGTAGCTGTCTCATTGAAGTCACCATTTTGAGGAAGGATAATAAAGAGGAAAGTCTAATTAGTTTTGTAGTTTATTGTGGCGTAAACAAGTTCGTTGTTAGGCTCTATTGATCTCTATTTATTTTGTATCTTATTATCATATTTGATATAGAAATTTATTATTTTAAGAATCTAACACGTGGTTTCAGAGTCTATAAAATGTGATTTAAGATCAAATATTCATGATTAATAGGGATTAGGACTTTTAATCCCAAAATTTATTGTTGAAATTCTTGGAAAATTGAACCGGGACCTTGCGATTTTTGTTCCTCTCACTAAAAGTTTCAATTTGACATTTGGCCCATCTCGTAACTCTTAAGGTTGAAAAATTATTGTATTTCAAAATTTAAATTCATATTCATAAACCCACTTGAAATTTGTTATAATCTTGAAGAAATGTAGTTGAAAACTTATTCTGATTTTGTTTTTAAAACTGTTGATGTCTAAAATATCAAATTAATTACACAAAATTGCTCAAAAAATAGCTCAATTTTCAGTATTTTTTTCAAGAAATACGTTCAATGTTATTTGAAGGTTTTGGCAATAATATTATGTCACGACCCTAAAGTTGAGGTCATGATGACACCTACATCGACTCAGTCTTAGTAGGTAAGCCAAAGAACCCACAAGGAAAGAAATGCGATAAATGAAGAAAAACAAGTAAATACGAGACTTCTGGAACGAAATCAGGCCATAGTAATCATAATCCAAAGTATGAGTAAAAATACAACCAAATCCCAAAATATGGTATCATTAGTATGAAGAACATCTAAATACATAACTGAATCTGAAATACATAAGCTTGTCTTTAAAGTAAATAAAGACAAGATAGAATACGAAGAGGTCCAAAAGCTGCCCGAATTTTGGTGTTCACGGGTACCTCGAATATCAACTCTAGAAGCACGAAATCAACTGTCGTGAGTCGTACTCGAACTAGGATATGCACCGAAAGGGTACAGTAGGAGCGAGTACGGTCCACTTGTACTCGGTAGGTACCATAGGCCAACTGAGCGAAGTAAAAAATAATACAAGTAAAAGATACTATGAGCACTTCACCTGCAAACAGAAAAATTCCTAAACGGTAGCACACACTGTCTCCACTAACAGTTCTAAGATATAAAGGTAACAAAGAAAACTACACAGAGAATATAGCTAAGGAAACTAACTACACAACAATAACACATAAGGGAAAATACAACAATGTAATGCAATGAAATGATGATGTGATAATGATGAATGTAAGCCATCACATGACTTTCGTATACACCTTCCGACCCTCAGCGCTTCAAGACAGGACCCATGGGTGGTTCGCAACCCATATACTTTGTCATATCTCAATTCACCCGTCCGACTAATATTTACGGATCAAGAATTTTATAAGGTGTCTCATTTTCTTTCAAAATCAGTATCTCTCAGTGGTACTAGTATCTCATGAAGTGTATATATGAAATGAGGATGAAATGCTCACAACCAATCACTATGAAGATAATGATCAATTCAATACAGTTATAAGTGAGCCCAGAAATCAACTCAATATGTCAATGATTCATGATATAAGTCCTCACTCGGCACCACCAAGATAAATAGTCAGGTGAGACATCAAAATATCATTTCAAAAACCCCTCTTTGGGTATTACTATCATGATAGAGACAAATAATATTCAAAAAGGTCTATAATATCTGTTCAAACCCCCGCATGAAAAACACAACAATAAAGATGGCATATGATACACAAATAAGGCCTACAAATGTCAAATAAAGCCCCACACGGGTATCACATCAAACATAATCTCTCAAGTCAATAACGATATGCATATGAGCCCCCACACAGGCACACGATAAGAATAATAATTCCAAAATACTATTCCCACGACTAAATTCCCTAACCTATAGCATGCTTTACATGATCGTTAACTACTCAGCCCAGTCTGAAAGAAGTTAAGTCATAACCTACCTCGTAATGCCGAAAATCCAAGCCTGGACCTTCAACACAGAGCCTTTCCTTCACGAACGGTCTTGGCACGAGCTAAAACTATCAAAAACATAATCTACGCGTCAAAAGAAAGCTAATGATACCCATATTAGCTATATTAGAATCGGGTCCAAAATTAGTTCGAAAACAAAAGGGGTAAAATCAATTTTTTTTATTTTAGAAACATGTTCCCCTTGTCAAAAGGAGTCTACAACTGGAAATCCACATAAAAAAGAGTTGAAATCGGTGTTCAAATCGATGAAAACCCATTTTAAGAATTTACCGAAAAAACCCCAATTTCTAGTTTGAAACAAGATTTAAAAGTGTTTTTGAAGATATGATCATAAGAAATCAATGGAAATAAGAGTTTGGAGCTTACCCAAGCACAAATGGTGAAAAAAATAATCCTAGAAATTGCCCCTTCCCGAAGCTCCAAGGTCCAAAAATGATGAAAATGAGGTATTTATACTATTTTATGAATAGTACCTTGCGATCGCGAACCCTCGGGATTCATTCGGGACCCCATAGAAATAAACCATATATGCTACTAGGCTATTTTCGATGTTCCTAACTCAATGACAATGTCAAATTTTTGAAAAGAGATCATTTACTATAATTTAGCCCCCAGGACCCTTAAAAGCTTATTTTAACTAATTTTTGAAATAAGTGTCGAAATACAAAATAAAGGCTCCGAATCCAAACCAACCCCGCTACTAGCCCAAAATCGACATTCTGGATCTGATGGAACTACCCAAATCGCCATCCAGAGCTCGAAACATGAAATATTGACTGAAGTGAAACTCTTAGCTTTTAAAGCCTCCAAGAGTCTCAAACTCTCCCAAATCACTCATGAATGCATCGGGGACCGTACTAACCATCCTCACACTTCACAAATAGCATGTAACAACTACGGAAAAGGGCAAAACGGTCAAAACTCATATAAAGAAGGAAAAATCACAACTAAGGTTGTTGCGTATTATCTTCTAAAATAATTATTTTTGGATGATTTTCGGTGCTTCCTAAACAAATTTGCGTTGAGGAATTTGTTGTTTATGAAATTCTTATCAAAATAGCATATATTTTGATCCATCAAAAAGTTTATTTTGCCAAAAAAAAAAAAAAAACTTTTTTGATGATAAAATAAATACATACTAAGAGACATAGAATCATCTATCTTTTCAATTATATTGATTATTCAAATATTTGTTTTAAATCTAATGGAATGTTGATATGATGTGCCAGAAATGCCTTAAATTTTATTTCATTGTAATTGCAATATTTTTTTCCTGCTACATAGCTTCATTTGTACATAATCAATAAATTCATTTATTAAAACATCAATTCAAATTTAAATAACTTCATCTGTTAATATTTATTAGAATAAAAGTGTTTAAAATATTTTAAAATGATTTGACTTGACAAGATTGATAAAAATTGAAAACATATTTAAATGGGTCAAAAAAAATTATTTTTCTGATTTTTGACGGGATTGGAGGTAAAAGAAGGGTTAAGTTTTCTTCTTTATTTTTTCCCTCAATAAATACCACTTTCGCTCACAAGAAAGTGAGCTTCACGCACTAACTCTGACGATTAGTTCAGAATAAAATTTTCTGGGCCGAATCGATCAAATTATTAAATTTTTATAATTTTTTGAGTTCGTGAAGTATTTTGTTTTGAACTTATTACATCTAGAATTTTGAAAATTTTCCAAACTAAAATATAAAAAATGGGATCAGTAAAATTTGAAATTTTACTAAAAATTATTTGAGCTATTCTGAATATAGTGGAAAGTATTGGGTAAACTACACAAATAACCTCCATAGTGGGTGACTTTATTTTTTTGTCCCCCATAACAAAAGTCTTACTAAACTAGTCTTCCTTCTTTTTTATGTGTGGAACAAATACATATTTACCCCTCTATATATCAAATATTTTCAAACAACTCTTCATGTTCATTTATCTTTCAACTTCAATTTTTTTTTCTTTTTTCTTTTAGGGTAAAGAGTTCGAAATATACCTGAACTTTGCCAAAATTGGCTGTTACACGCCTCAACTTTGTGGGGGTCCTATGACCCCCCTGTACTATTTATTACCGTATTTATGTGGTATATATTTGGCCAACTAGACCACTTACTCAGTCCATCAAACCACGGTGATACACACGCGCCATTAAAATTAAATAAAAGAGTTTAATATATTTCTTAATTTTATTTTAAGTCCTCATTAATCATTATCCACATTTAATAAAATAAAAAAGGTAAGGAATTTTCTAGACAAACAAAGAACCTTTCCTCTTCTCTATAATCAGACAAAGTCGACCTTCTCATCCATTTTCCTCATCTTTCAGTTTCACTACTCTTTCTAAAATTGTTGCTTATATTAATTGGGTAATACAGTGCAGATTGTGCTTCTTGGACGTGTGAAAGAGGTGTGAAAGTGCTAGTGTTCAACAAGTATTGAAGGTTAGTCATGTTTTTCGTGACACCCAAAGTTAAAATTGAAACTTTATGACGATTTCTCTAGGGTTTAGTTATATATTACTTTATTGTTGATTGTGTCGTCTGAAATTTGAGGGTTTATTTAAAAGTAGGGTTTTCCCCTAGTTTAGGGCTTAGTTAAATTGGTTCTTGTTTTGACTATAAATTAGGGGTTTTTTGTAGTCTAAATTGATTCTTTTAGTGTGACTAATTACAATAGGTTTGAATAATCAATTTTTCCCAAATTGTTGGAGTTGTTGTATGGTTATATGACTTTTTTTTTTTTTTGGGTTCCATAATTTCAGGACTTAATTTCAATCTTTCATTGTGAATGTGACTTAATTTCAGGAATGGGTGATTTTACGTATATAACCTTGAGATATTATCATGGTGAAATTTTAAATAGTAGGAGTCAAAAACCAGAATATGAGGGTGGGGAAGTCACAGATATTTTTAATGTGGACGTGGATAAGATTTCTTATTTTGAGCTAATGAGCTTTTTAAAAGAGCTAGGGTATGCTACAACAACCTGCACATTTTATGTTAGGCCACCTAAAAAGGACTTTCTATTAGATATTCAAAATGATGGGGACATTTATGAACTTTCACAATCTTTTGACAATGGGGATGTTGTTGAGGTGTACGTTTGTCACATGGTTGATCACCTTGAACAAGTTGATGGTCCCATTGGTTTGTTAGAATACACTAATACCAATGAGGGATCTTTTGTTGCTTTTAATAAAGAAGGGGACAATGGGGTCCATGAAGGGGATGGAGTTGCTGAAGAAGGGGGTGAGGGTGCTCATTTTAATGAAGCACCAACTACTGAAAATGCTAGATCTGATGAGCTTCAAAATGAGGTTGCACCTACTCAAACAACAACTAATGAAGGTGATGAATCTGCTGCTCAGCCTGAAATTGCAGGACCTTCTCAACCAGCATCTTATCAAGGTGTTGATGAGTTACCAATTCTTGATTCTGACCACTCAACCGAAAATAGTTCAGATTCTGACCATGAAGATCTATTTGTTGAAGATGATGCTGAATATGAAAGTGATGTGCATGAGGAGTACATAAACTTGAGAGCTGAAAGGAGACATACCAGAGGAGGAAGAGAAGAGAAAGAAAAACAAAAGACCCTGAAGAAGTTCCTCTAGGTGAAGTTGGTCCAGATTTAGGATTTAATGAGACAGAAACTGTTGATAAAAGCGTAAAAGGTAAAGTTGCTGGGGATGAACCTGTGTATTGCAGTTCATCAGAATATAGTGTGGAATCTGATTCAGAAGATGGGGTAGGGTCAAAGAGCAATAGTAGTAAGGTAGTTTTTGATAAATCTGCTAAAAAAGTTGTGTGGCAGTTGGGCATGATTTTTGAGGATGTGAATGAGTTTAGGGATGCTGTTACAAAATATTCAGTTCAAAAAGGTGTTCAATTAGAGAAGTATACTAATGAGTCCAAAAAGGTTAGGGTCAGATGTAGGGAAGGTTGTCCTTGGATGTTATATGCAAGTCTTAACAAGTCTACCAATGATTTTCAGATTAAAACCTACAATCCTAAGCATAGGTGTATCAAGACAACTAGAAATTATATGTGCAATTCTAAATTCCTGAATAAGCATTACAAAGACAGAATTAATGAGCAGCCAAATATGAGGATATTCAAATTTCAGCAACTGATTAGAAAAGAGTTGGGGATACATGTTGGAAAGACTACTGCCAGGAGAGCTAGAGGTAGAATACTTCAAGAATTAATGGGTGATCATGTGAAAGAGTTTGGAAGAATATTTGACTATAGGGATGAAATGTTGAGGACCAATCCTGGTTCCACTTGTGTTGTGAAAGTTGATGATTCTGATGGCAGTAAGCTGATTTTTCAAAGCTTTTACATTTGTTTTGATGCATGCAAAAAAGCTTTTCTGGGTGGTTGCAGAAAATGTATTGGTTTAGATGGATGTTTCTTGAAGGGAGTAACCAAAGGTCAGTTGTTGGTTGCTGTGGCTAAAGATGGCAATAATCAGATGTTGCCTATTGCTTGGGGTGTAGTAGAGTATGAGAATAAGAACACTTGGACATGGTTTGTGAAATTGTTGATAGAGGACTTGGGATTAGGAGATGGCAGAGATTACACAATCATTTCAGACATGCAAAAGGTATTTTTTTTGTTCATTTGGTTATGTTTAATTAATATTATGTATAATTATGAATGTCTAACTTGTTTGAGTTGAATGTTGTGGTCTGATTTTTAGGGTCTTACAGCAACACTGATGGAGCTTTTACCAGAGGTGGAGCATAGGATGTGTGCAAGGCACATCCTTCCAAATTGGTCAAAAAAATGGAGAGGTCTTCAAAGAAGGAACCAGTTCTGGAAATGTGCAAGAAGCACCTTTGAGGCAGAAGCGAAGAAAAATCTGGACCAAATGGCCATGCTAGGTAATGAAAATATTGTTCCAGATTTACTACACTTTAAGGTTGAAAGTTGGTGTAAAATGTACTTTAGAACTGATATCAAGTGTGATATCATAGACAACAACATGGCTGAGAGCTTCAATGCTTGGATCTTAGGACCAAGGCATAAAACAATTATCACTATGCTTGAAGAGATAAGGCTGAAGGTAATGAATAGGCTAGGTGAATTCACTAAGTTTCCAGAAACATGGTTGTCTAATATATCTCCAATGGCTTTGAGAGTATTAGAAAAAAACACAGAGAAGTCAATGAGATGTAATATTGACTTCAATGGAGAAAGAGGATTTGAAATTTCAGATGGACCATATGTACATACTGTGGATGTGAGGAATAGAACATGCAGCTGTAGATCATGGATGCTCAAGGGAATACCCTGTCCACATGGGATTGCTGCCATACTTTACAAGAAATGGGAACCAATTGACTGTGTTGATAGCTGCTATAATAAGGAGACTTATCTCAAGACTTATTGTCACTACCTTCAACCAGTGACCAACATGAACATGTGGCCAGAGTCAACAAATCCTCATGTTGAGCCACCAGTTGTTAAACCTATGCCTGGTAGGCCAAAGAAGGTTAGGAATAAAGAGTTTGGTGAGACCAAAAAGTGTGGAAAGATGTCAAGAAAAGGGGTTAACATGACTTGTAGCATCTGTCAAGGAAAAAATCACAACAAAAGAGGTTGTCCTTTAAAGGTGTGTAACTTTACATGACTTGTAGCATTTATTTGTAGTTTAATTCGTTTTGAATATGTGACTGTTTTACCTTTTTTTTTGTAGGATTCTGTTGTACCAAGTAGTGTTGCTGCTGGACCAAGTGATGTACCAAGTACTTCAAGGCCTATGGGGAGGCCAAGGAAGACTCCTACTACTTCTGATGCACCTCCTAGACCTAGGGGAAGGCCAAGAAAAACAACTGTTAATTCTGAAGCACCTCCTAGACCTAGGGGAAGGCCAAAAAAGACAACATATGCTGATCAAGTTGTAACACCTCCTAGACCTAGGGGAATGCCTTATGAACAAGTTGCAACACCTGCAAGAGGGAGGGGAAGGACTACAGAATCAGTCTCAGATGCAAGACCTAGGGGAAGGCCTGCACCAGCTGCAATACCTAGAGGAAGGCCTGCACCAGCTGCAAGAGACAGGGCCAGGAATGTTGAACATATTGCACCAACTGCAGCAGCTGCAAGAGGCATAGGAAAGGATGCTAAATTTGTTGCACCAGCTACAAGAGGCAGGGGCAGGGGTGCTAAATATGTTGCACCAGCTGCAAGAGGCAGAGGAAGGGGTGTTGAACATATTGTACCAGCTGTAAGAGGCAGGGGAAGAGGTTTTGAACCTATTGCACTAGCTGCAAGAGGCAGGGGAAGACCAAGAAAAACACCTCTTGGTGACATAGGAGTGGCAAGGAGGATACCTTTGTATGAGTGATTTGAAAATCCAACAAGTTACAGTGCTCATGCTCCATCAAATCCACCTGCTTCACCTGTTCATGCTCCACCAAATCCACTTACTTCACCTATTCAAGCTCAATCTAGTGGTAATAGGCCAAAGACAGTTGGAATGGGTGTTTTTGTTGCTGAAAATGGTTTCACAACATATAATGTAAGTATTGAAAACAAAAATTAACTTTGTATTAGAGGTTAACATGTTTATGACTTTCTTTCTTTCTTTGCCTACAGCATGGTCTGCCAAGTAGTAAGATAATACATACTGGTTCTGGACAGCCTATAAGGTCTGCTGATGTTACTGGAGACCTTGGTTACAAACCAAAAACAGGAGTAAGGTGGAGGGGCAAAAAAGCAGTTACTGGAAACCAACTTGAAGTGATGAGAGATGAGATGAGAATGAACAAAAGGCAGAAAGTGGCTTCTTCACAATCCAAGCCACAATGAAAGTAGTTTTAAATGTTGGTAGTTTTAAAGAATGAAACTGATGTTGCATTGTTAATTGGGCAGGTTGTTTTGACAAACAACGTAATTTACTTTAGCAAGGTCATTTTTTGTGAAGTTTTATGATGCACTTGAAAGTTGCATCTCAGACAGTTATGTACTAATTTTATATTAATTTATGTTGCACTTGCTATTATAATTGGATGTTTCTATTAATTTGTGTTTACCATTTGTGATGTTATCAGATGTTTCTATCAATTTATGTTTACCATTTGTGTTTCTATCAATAAGTACTCAAATAAGCTTGCAATTTGAACTAGGATATTTCATTAAGCAAAATCAAGTTCAAACCACCATACAATAAGAAAACGACCAAAGACAAATACATACTACAACACTACACAAAACACTCAACACTACCAAAAAAACTTCAACTTGCTACTTTGATCCAGATAGCAATAAACATCATCAAGATACACACCATGAAAATCCTAGTAAAGCTCCCTTTCTTCTTCACTTCAATTATTTTCTCTGGTGCATTTTCCACATCCTCTTTCTTCTTAACAAATGATGTAAATTGTTCTTCCATCTGAGTGAATGCAGATTCAGCTTCCATCTCTGTAATTTCTCTATTGTTGTAAGCACCAACCATTTCTTCCTTCGTCTTCAATAGCTCATTCATGTTCTTCATTTTCTGCACCAACTTTAGAATAATGAACTTAGATCGTTCATCAACCGCACCATCCCTCCAAAGAAAAAATTTACACTTATTTGATCCATAATATGGGCAAGACCAAAATCTTCTTCCCGGATTATTATCAGACCAAGAAGTCTTCAAATGGAGCAAGAAACCATGATTGCATCGCACTTCCGCATTCAACATTGGATCTTCGTTGTCTAAACAAATGTTATTCAAATCCAATTTTACCTCTTCCATGGCTAATTGGCTAACCCTAATTTAACAAATTAGAGATTAGTGAGAAGGAATTAGAAAATAGTGAAGAAACAAACAAAGAGAATCAAGAAAGATATCAGAATTTTGGAGAAAAAAAAAAACTTACCTTGAAGACAATGGCGATAGCAGCGACAAAAGTGAAGAAGAAAGGAGGTTTATACCTCTCTTTAATAAATTAAGGTTATTTATAATGAAAGAATAAATGAATTTAATGAAAAATATATAAAATAACGGTCACTTGTGGTGATACGTGGCATTTAATGATAGGTTTATAATGATTTCTTTAGATCCTTACGCACTCAGTGTGCGTGTATACACGCAGTGGTTGAGTTGGCCAAATATATGCCACATAAATACGGTAATAAATAGTACAGGGGGGTCATAGGACCCCCGCAAAGTTGAGGCGTGTAACAACAAATTTCGGCAAAGTTCAGGTATATTTCGGACCTTTTTCCCTTTATTTTACTTTGATTTTTTTTTTATCTTCTCTTTTTTAATAAAAAAATTCTCAACCTTTACTTTTTTTCCTTTTTTCCTTTTCTCCTTTCAACTTCTATTTTTTTTTTTCTCTTTATAATTTTTCTTTGGTTTTTAATTTTTTTTTCCTCCTTTTTTCTCCCTTTTTTTCTCAACCTTTATTTTTTATTTTGACTTTGTTTTTTTATTTTTTTTTCTCAACCTTTCTTTTTTTTTTTTCCTTTTCTTCTCTCAACTACTATTTTTTTTTTTTTCTCGTTTTCATTTTCTTTGATTTTTTTTTATTTTATCAACCTTTATTTTTATTTTATTTATTATTTTTTCTTTATTTTTTTATTTTTCCGTAACCTTTATTTTTTTCTTTACTTTTCTTCGATTCCTTCCAAACAACAAGTCACGCCCCATGGGCAGGAATTGACACTACCACGTTGTGTCTTGATTTATGAAATGCTCTACAACTATTGCCTTAGAGGCAAGACTTAGCCCAATAACTTTCAAACAATAAGTTACGCCCCATGGGCAAGAGTTGTCAATACCACATTATGTTTTGACTTATGAAATGCTCCATAACTCTTGTCTTAGAGACAAGACTTAGTCCAATGACTTTCAAAGAACAAGTTATACCCCATGAGCAAGAGTTGGCACTACCACATTATGTCTTGATTTATGAGATGCTCTATGACTCTTGCCTTAGAGGCAAGACTTAGACCAAGGGCTTTCAAACAACAAGTTACGCCCCATGGGCAAGAGTTGACACTACTATATTGTGTTTTTATTTATGAGATGTTCTATAACTTTTGCCTTAGAGGCAAGACTTAGCCCAAGGACTTTCAAACAACAAGTTATGCCCCATGGGCAAGAGTTGACACTACCACATTGAGTCTTGATTTATGAGATGCTCTATAACTTTGCCTTAGAGGAAAGACTTAACCCAAGTACTTTCAAACAACAAGTTATGCCCCATGGGAAAGAGTTGACACTACCACGTTGTGTCTTGATTTATGAGATGCTCTATAACTCTTGCCTTAGAGGCAAGACTTAGTCCAAAGACTTTCAAACAACAAGTTACGCCCCATGGACAAGAGTTGACATTACCACATTATGTTTTGACTTATGAAATGCTCTATAACTCTTGCCTTAGAGGCAAGACTTAGCCCAATGACTTTCAAACAACAAGTTATGCCCTATAAACAAGAGTTGGCACTGCCACATTGTGTCTTGATTTATGAGATTCTCTATAATTCTTGTCTTAGAGGCAAGACTTAGACCAAGGGTTTTCAAACAACATGTTATGCCCCATGGGCAAGAGTTGACACTACCATATTGTGTTTTTATTTATGAGATGTTCTATAACTCTTGCCTTAGAGGCAAGACTTAACCCAAGGACTTTCAAACAACAAGTTATGCCCCATGGGCAAAAGTTGACACTACCACGTTGTGTCTTGATTTATGAGATGCTCTATAACTCTCGCCTTAGAGGCAAGACGGACTTTCAAACATCAAGTTACGCCCTCTGGGCAAGAGTTGACACCACCACATTATGTTTTGACTTATGAAATGCTCTATAACTCTTGCCTTTGAGGCATGACTTAGCCCAATGACTTTCAAACAACAAGTTATGCCCCATGAGCAAGAGTTGACACTACCACATTGTGTCTTGATTTATGAGATGCTCTATAACTCTTGCCTTAGAGGCAAGACTTAGCCTAAGGACTTTCAAACAACAAGTTAAGCCTCATGGGCAAGAGTTGAAACTACCACATTGTGTCTTAATTTATGAGATGTTCTATAACTTTTCCCTTAGAGGCAAGACTTAGCCCAAAGACTTTCAAAAAACAAGTTATACACCCCCATGGGCAAAAGTTAGCACTACCACATTGTGCCTTTGATTTATGAGATGCTCTATATGTCTTGCCTCTAAAACTAGACTTAGCACAAGAATCTCCCAAAAAAATAAATTAGTCCCCATGGGAAAGAGTTAACACTATTTCATTATGTTAATTTATGAGATACTCTATAGCTCTTGTCCTAGAGGCAAGACTTAGTTCAAGGATTTACAAACAACAAGTTAATGTTTTATAACTCTTTCCTTAGAGGCAAGACTTATCCCAAAGGACTTCTAAACGGCAAGTCACACCCTTAAGTTTACTTTGATGTCAAAGAAAGAAGATCCTTTTTGAGGATTATCCAACTTTCTGTTCATTAGCAAAATATAATGAAAGCTGAGAAAAAAGAAAAAAGAGAAGGAAAAAAAATAAAGATTAAGAAAAAAGAAAAAAAAAAGAGAAGAAAAAAATAAAGGTTAAGAAAAAAGAAATAAATAAAGGTTAAGAAAAAAGAAAAAAAAAAAGGTTAAGAAAATAGAAAAAAGAGAAAAATAAAAAAAATAAAAAATAAAAGTTGAGAAAAAAATAAGAAGAAAAAATAAAATAAAAATAAAGTTTGAGAAAAGAAAAAAAAAATAAAGGTTGAGACAATGAATTAAAAAAAGAGAAATGAAAAATAAATAATATTTGAGAAATAAAAAATAAAAAATAAAGATTGAGACAAATGAATTAAAACAAGGAAATAAAAAATAAAAATCAAGTAACAGTAAAAAAGAAAAAAAAAGTTGAGAGACAAATGAGCATGGAAAGAGTAAAAACATTTGAGGTGTAGAGGGGCAAAAATGTACTTGTTGTATACATAAAAATGAAGGAAGGCTAGTCATTAAAGACTTTTCTTATGGAGGACGAAAATACAAAGCCACCCACTATGGAGGACATTCTATGTAATTTCCTGGAAATATCACACTCTTTCTATAAACTTATTATTTTCTAATTTTAAAATATTTTAAGATTTAGATTGTAAAGATAGATTAAAATGTATGAACTAGTTTCTAAAAACAGGGCCACAAATATTTCATTTTATCAATTCGAGAAAATCTCTTCTCAAGAAAGTCAAAAGGTTATTTTTCTTTTCAAATGTAAGTTTTTTTATCAGAGTAGCCTAAGTAAGAAAATGTTGCAAAAATATTTACACTGTTTAAAATATTTGTTTATATTTTAAATAGTTCAGATTATATGATAATCGATAAATGTGAGTCCAATAATAGTGTAATCTTTGATATTGGATCGTGCACTTTATGTGTTTGGTGTGTGCAGACTTAACCCAATAAAATTCGTAATGAAAAAGTCCATCAGGGTTTCACTATTTACCGATAGGTCAACTCTTTAACCCTATATAAGACATATGTTTGTCTTCTCTGATCTACAATTTCATTTGGCTCAAGCAGGTACGCCATTTGACTTTATTGATCTTTATTTATGTTCTATCTTGTTATCATGTTAGCTCTAGAAATTTATGATGTTAAGAATCCGTTTTGGCTCAAACAGGTATGTCGTTTGACCATATTTATATATATATTTATTTTATATCATATTATCATGTTCGATTTAGAAATCTATTGTGTTAAGAATTTGTTGAGTCAATCAGGTACGCCGTTCAACCCTATTGATCTTTATTTACTTTGTATCCTATTATCATATTTGATCTAGAAATTTGTTATGTTAAGAATCTAACAATTTGTCCTTATTGATATCTTTAATCTTTTGTCGTACAGTCTATATTTAGTAAATGTTCACGTTATCTATGCGCCTTCTCAATCAATGCATGTGTTTGTACTCTTCAAATTTACTCCCTCCATGTCATTTTAGTTGGGCACATTCTATTTTACACTATGATTAAGAAATCATAAATGGAATGATAAATTTTATTATTTTACCCTTTACTCATATTAATGATATTCATTTGGCATAGGAATGGACAATGAAATTGTAATTAATTGTAGGGGTAAAATGAAAAAAATAATTAATTCTATCTTGATTTAGTAAGTGATCAACTGATATGAAATATTTATTTTTAGTAAGATGACCAACTAAAATGGGACGGAGGGAGTATTTGTTTGTACTATGTGATTACTTCCTCTATAATATTTTAACAGCCGATTTAGTCTTTTCACATTAAGAAAACAAATAAATATAAAATTTAATTTATCAAGTTATCTTTATTTACAGCAACAACAACAACATACCCAGTGTAATCCCACAAAGTGAGGTATAGAGAGGGTAAAGTGTACGCAGTCCATACCACGACCTCAGAAGAAGTAGAGAGACTATTTTCGATAGACCCCTGGCTCAGAACAAAAATAATATAAAAAGACGTAATAAAAAAAATAAAAAAACAAGATGGAATACCAAAACCAAATAGAGAATAACAGAACAAATATACCCAAAGAGTAGCACTATAAACTAATCGCAAACACCACCATGCTACCACGACCAAGAAACTACTAGACACCCACAAAGTACTACACTACTAACACGGCCACAACAAAGCAACCCTTCCTACAAATTGGACACACTCTCACCTTCTAACCCTCTACCCTAATTTGAGTCCTCCACACCTTCCTATCTAGAGTCATATCCTCATTAAGCTGTAACTGCTCCATGTAATGTCCAACCACCTCCCTCCAATACTTCTGCAGCCTACCTCTACCCCTTATGAAACCATCTATAGCCAACCTCTCACATCTCCGTACTGGGGCGTCCATGTCCCTCCTCATCACATGTCTGAACCATCTCAACCTCACTTCTCGTATCTTGTCTTCCACTGAAGCCACTCCCACCTTCTCTCGGATAATCTCATTTCTAACCATATCACTCCTAGTAAAACCACACATCCAAGGAAACATCCTCATCTCCGTCACCCTCAACTTTTGGATGTGGGAGTTCTTTACTGGCCAACACTCTGCTCCATACAACATCGTCGATTGAACTGCCACTTTATAGAACTTGCCTTTAAGTTTCGGAGGCACCTTTCTATTACACAAAACTCCAGTGACAAGCCTCCATTTCATCCACCCTGCACCGATATGGTATGTGACATCCTCGTCAATCTCCCCATTCCCCTGTATCATAGACCCAAGATATTTGAAACTATCTTTCTTTCAAATGTCCTGAGAGTCCAGCTTCACCACCATGTCAGCCTCATGCATTATCTCACTAAAATTGCACTCCAAGTACTCCGTCTTGGTCCTGCTCAACCTAGCCCTTTAGACTCCAGGTTTTATCTCCAAACCTCTAATTTATTATTAAAACCTCTACAGATTTCATCAATCAAAACTACATCATCAGCAAATAATATACACCAAGGCACCTCCTCTTGAATATGCCGCGTTAAAACATCCATCACCAAGGAAAATAAAAAAGGGCTAAGAGTCGAACCCTGGTGCAACCTTGTCAACACAGGAAAGTGCTCTAAATCTCCTCTCCCTGTCCTCACACGATTTTTCATTATGTCATACATTGTCCTTAATCGACCTAGAGTACGCCACCGGAACACCTCTAGCCTCCAAGTACCTCCAAAGAACCTTCCTGGGGACTTTGTCATACGCCTTCTCCAGATCGATGAACACCATATGTAAGTCCCTCTTTATCTCCCTATACTGCTCCACTACTCTCCTCACGAGATGAATGTCCTTGGTAGTCGAGCCACCTAGCATGAATCCAAATTGGTTCTTAGAAATAGTCGCGATCCCCCTCAACCTCAACTCTACTACCCTCTCCCAAACCTTCATAGTGTGGCTCAAAAAC
The DNA here is from genome assembly GCA_031232105.1 of Capsicum rhomboideum. Classification (NCBI taxonomy): domain Eukaryota; kingdom Viridiplantae; phylum Streptophyta; class Magnoliopsida; order Solanales; family Solanaceae; genus Capsicum; species Capsicum rhomboideum. The sequence goes on from CP124714.1 coordinate 161,377,705, forward strand.
TTGATACCCCTATAGTTGTTGCAACTCTGAATGTCACCCTTGTTCTTGTATAGTGGGATTATCGTACTCTATCTCCAAGCTTCAGGCATCTTCACTATCATGAAAATGACATTAAACAACTCAGTCACCCACTCTATACCTTCCCCCCCAGTGCTCTTCCAAAAATCCACCGGAATCTCGTCTGGCCCAGTCGGCCTACCCCTATGCATCCTACAAATAGCACCCTTGATCTCATCCACCTTAATACGTCTATAATAACCGTAGTCACGACACCTATCAGAGTGCTCCAAGTCCCCTAACACAATGCCTTTGTCCCCCTCATCGTTCAAGAACCTATGAAAATAAGACAACCACCTCCTCCTAATGTGGACGTCCTCCACCAATACTTTGTCATCTTCCCCCTTGATGCACTTCACTTGGTCCAAGTCACGGGCCCTCCGCTCCCTAGCCTTGGCAAGCCTAAACAACTTCTTTTCCCCGCCTTTCTCCTCTAATTCCCCATATAAGCTTTCAAAAGCTGCTGTTTTCACCACCGTGACCACTAACTTAGCCTTCTTCTTAGCTAACTTATACTCCTCCCTATTTACCCGTTTCTCCTCTTCATCCTTACTCTCAACTAACTTTACATAAGCCAACTTCTTAGTCTCCACCTTCCTTTTAACTTCTCGTTCCCCCACCAGTCCCCCCGGGGCTTGCCAAGTTGACCTCTCGAGACACCCAACACCTCTCTAGCTGTCTCCCTTATAAAACTGGCAATTAATTCCATCCTCTTAAATACTGTGCAATTAGGGGGTTATAGTTGAAAATAATTATCAAATCTAATCTTGAATTTCTAAAGTAATAATTAGTCTGTGACTTTTTTCCCCTTCTATTTTAAGCTAAAATAACAGTTAATTTGAGATTGAAGAAACACTACTTTTTTGTTTGAAGAACAATAAATGTTAACGGTAAAATAGGATAAGTGTTTCTTAATTCTAAATAGGATAATTCTATTTATTTTCAGTTAATAAGTATATTAGCTAAAATATTTTTAGAAAAAAATGATATAAATAATAGTCTACCAAACCAAATGCATATTTTTATTTACTAGTTTCTCGGCATGTGTATTTCGACTCATCTAGTAGATCATTTTATAAAATATAACGATATATAGCGCATGTATGCAGGTATTGACAAACTCTTGTTTTAGTACTTGTGATGTCTAACTGTGCATATTCTAACCTTCAATTATTTGAAACCAGTGGCGAACTCAGACATTTTACAAAAAGTGTGCAAATTTTAAAGAAGCAGCTAAAAAAAAATTTTAATGAGTGGATTTATATCCAACTTGGTCAATCTAGCGACTTTATCATGAACAACATCAATAATTTATTTTTCACCAAATATCGTCTAAATTTTTTTCTTCAGTTTAGTTGCATTTAGTTATAAAAATACACAGTAAATTATATAAACTAGAATAATAATTTTATAATGGATGGATCGAAATTTTTACTTAACACATATCACACATTCAAGAAAAAATAACACTAATTTATCGATTTTACTTAAATTTGGAGTTATTTTCGATCTTCAATTTAGTTGCTTCTTAATTTTAATGGATGTTAAATTTCTTATATTTTGATGGAGAATGAGTGAAAATTATAATAAAAATTTTTAAATCTTAGTTTGTTCTCCTGATTCACCTATAAAACTATGAAAGAAATTAATCGGTTATTAAATATTTTTGGTCCAAACCTCCTAATAACCTATTTAGGAGGGAATGGAAAATACAATGACATATGTGTAATTGCACATAATAGTTTCTTCTAAATTTTTTGGTAGAAACTTGTTTGAAATGTTATTTTATATTTAATACAAATAAAAATCCAAATTAAAATTTCAAGTAAATTTAATAATTAATAAGTATTCATTCTATCTTAATTTATGTTACACATTTTTCTTTTTAATCCGTCTCAAAAAAAAGTTATTTAAAATTAGAAATAATTTAAATTTAAAATTACTCTTTTAATTTAAATAAAATAATTTATAAGTAATAAATAATTTAATAATATCATATAAATTATGGTGGAGGAAATAATATCTAATACTCCTAAAGAAGAAAGTTAAATAGTATAACTTTGATTTTGATTGAGGGCGTGTGGGTGGGTCATGCGTGCGTGGGCGGGGGCACGGGGCGGGTAAAAGAAAAGAACTCTTGAAAAGAGAATAAAACATGAAAGCTGCGAGATTCAATCTTCCAACCTCCCGAAGCTTTTGCACGGCCTTTTTCACTGAGCCAAAGACACTAGCCATGTCAAGGGTGTGCAAACGCAGGAATATATTGATATTTCATAAATTTTGACCTATATATCCGATATTATTTTTCGACGAAGGGTGTTTACTTGCACAGCCATGCTTAGCTGTAGCTCTGCCCATGCTTGAAACGTGACCGTTTGATGCCTTTGCTTATTAATATTAATCACAAATTAATTTCTACTAACTAAAAGGGATCAAAAGTGCTATAATTGAGTAAATAATTATACATAAAGGAATAAAGGATAATTTTTTATGAACAATCAATATGGATCAAGAGCAGAGATGAAAGCCGACCTACCGATTTGGCCGAACCCAAACCCAATAGATTTAGTTCAAACTCTATATTTGTTTCAAGAAATTTACTAACTATGTGCAAAAATCAAATTTATAACACTTGATGTCACTAATCTAGAATTTAGAATCCATAGAGTTCAAATTCCAACTTCGTTTTTGTGTGAATCTCGTATAAACTTGTTTATTGAGAACAAGATGTTTGGATATCGCCTGAATTGGACCTATTAATATGAACAATTAAAAGTTTAGTTGAAAACATATGATTTTAACTTATGTGGTTTTTATGAGATACAAACATGCGATAAAACATATCTCACCTTACATAGAATATTTTTGTAGCGTGTTACAGATATGGATTTTATATCACAAAAGATAGGAAATTAAATAACAAAAGCATCATCAATCTAATCTGATTTCTCAAATGTCACGACCAAAAAACTAGGTAATGATGGCATGTGTCGCGGCCCAGCCTTGACGAGTAAGTCAATCATCCAAAAAGGGAAGAAAGTCCCAATCAAGAAGTAAAATAATAAGACGAGACTTCTAGAATGAAGTCAGGCCAACACAAAACATAACAAAGTGGAAGTCTGAAAGAAATAACATACAATCCCCAAAATCTGGTGTCATAAGTTCAAGAGCATCTAATACAATACAGAATCTGAAGATACATAGTTTGTCTCCAAAAATGACATAAAGACATAAATAAAGATAGGATGAGGTCCAGGAAAGCACTCTGAACTCTAGAGCACGCCAGTACCTCGAAAAGTCACCAACTATGTAGCACGAACTCAACTGCCGCGTGTCGTACTCGGACCTGAATCTGCACCGAAAAGGCACAGTAAGGTTGAGTATGGTCCACATGTACGCAGTAGGAATCATAGGACGACTGAGCAAAGTAGACAATAATATAAGTAAAGAAGACTATGTGCACATCACCTGCAAACAAAAAAGTTCCCAAACGGTAGCTCACACCGTCTCCACTATCAGTTCTAATATATTACTGAATTGAAATGACACAGACATACACGAAAAGTATATGGAAACTAAACACAAGTCAAGGAAAATCAAAGGAATCACAAAAGATGCATATGCAATGCAATGATGATGGGATGGAACAGTGAAAGTCATCGCATGACTTTCTGTATACACCTACCGAGCTCGCAGCTCCGCAATAGGACCCATGGGGGGTTCGCAACTCGTATAATATAACTCATATCTCGATCTCAACCCACCTCTCTGGATCGTGTTCACGGAGAGGGTTCTTATGAAAATGCCTCATTTTCTTTCAAAAACAATGTTCCCCAATGGTACCAGCATATCATGAATGTATATATATGGAATGAGGATCTAATGTTCACAATAAAATCAGTATGGAGATATCCAATCAATTCAATACATATATAAGTGAGCCCAGAATCAACTCAATATGTCCATAATTCATGATTATCAACTCTAATTAGGCACCATCGGAATAAATACGCATGTAAGACATAATTACTATCATTTCAACCCCTAACTCGGATTTTTCTATCATGATAAAGACAATCAATGCTCAATAAGGCCTATAATAACAATTTAAGCCCCCGCACTGGCATCATATCTAGAATAAGGCAACTAAATATACAAATAAGGTCAATGATGTCAAATAAGACCCCCACTAGGGCAACATGCAATATCATATATAACAAGTCAACAACCAACGAATATAAGCCCCCACACGGGCACACAACAGTAATAATAATCTCAAAATATAAAATCCATAGTTTTTCCCCCAACCCATAGCATGCTTTACTTATTTATTAACTACCCAGCGCAATTTGAAAGAAGTTAAGTCATAACCTACCCCAAAACGACGAAATTCAAGCCTAAAGTCCTTCAACACGGTGTTTTCCCCTTACGAACGGCCTTGGAATGAACTAAAACATACAAATATAGCATCTACGCATTAAAAGGAAGCTATCGATACCCATATCGACCATATTTAAAATGGGTCCAAAACGAACTAGAAAAATGAGTTCGAAAATGAGAGGGGTAAAATCGGAATTTTATTTTAGAAACACATTCTCTAAGATTATAGGAGTCTAAGGTTGAAAACCCATGCAAAAACGAGTTAAAAACGAGGTCCAAATCGAAGAAAAACCATTTTCAAGCTTTACCGGTAAAACCCCCAAAAATTCATTTTGAAATCAAGATTAAAAGATGTTTTTGAAGATATAATTAATGGAAAATAGTGGGATATGAGTTTAGAAGTTACCCACACGAAAATCAATGATGAAACCCTCGAAAATTGCCTTTTCCGAAGCTTGGAGGTCCAAAAGTGGAGTAAAATTGTGAAAATGGGGCTTTTATACTGTTCAGTGAACAGTGCCTTGCGAATGCGATCAACCCTTCGCGTTTTCCAGGGTCAACGATGACCGGCCATAAAAATGACCTTCGCGTTCGCCAAGGCTGATGACTCAGGCCTTCGCATTTGCGACATCCTTGTTGCTTTCGCGAAGAAGGAAAACACCCTTCTCCGCATTCGCGGTCAAGGATCGCATTCGCAAAGAAGGTTTTTCACCTGCACCAAATATCAGCAAATGCTGATTTTGGTGCAAACCAACCATTCTCCAAATGGGTCTTCGGGATTCATTTGAAATCCCATGAATGCAAACGAACTATGCTACTAGGCAATTTTCGACGTTCCGGACTCAATGGTGACATTGAATTTTCGAGATTTTTTTTTTCAATAAATTAACCCCTGAGACCCCTTTTTCACTATTTTCCAAATAAAGGGTTGAAATGCAAAATAAAGGCCCCGCACCAACCTCTCTACTAACCCAAATTCGATATTTCGGATCTGCTAGCGCAGTCCAAATCGTCATCTGAGACTCGAAACATGAAATGTTGACTAAAGCCAACTATTGTCTCATAAAGCCTCAAAACAACCTCAAACTCACTCAAATCACTCCTGATCACATCGGGAACCGTTCCAACAACCCCACACCCCAAAACCAATATGTAGCAACTACGGGGGAGGAAAAAATGACCAAAACACGTTAAAAGCTAGTTTTCACAAAACAGGTCCTTACAATATCCACCACTAAGACTCTAGTTTGTCCTCGAACTAAAAGGCAAAGAAATACCTGAATTCGTGAAAAGCTGGGGGTAACTACCATGCATATCAGACTCGATCTCCCAAGTATCCTCCTTAACGGAATGGTATCTCCACTGAACCTTAACTACACTAATAACTCTAAAATGCAACCATCTAACATCCCTAGCTAAAATGGAAATTGGCTCCTCAACAAAGGTCAACCTCTCATCCAACTGAACCGAATCCCAATAAAGCATATGTGACTCATTCGAAATATAGCATCAGAGCATAGATACATTAAAAACTTGATGAACGGCTGAGAAATCTGGAGGTAAGGACAACTCATATGCAACCTCCCCAACTTTTCAAAGAATCTCAAAAAGTTTGATGTACCTCGGGCTTAGCTTGCCCCTTTTCCCAAACCTCATAATGCCCTTCATAGGCATCACATGAAGGAAAACACAATCGGAGATAGACAACGTCTACCATAAAATTCCTCAAAAGGTGTCATCTCAATACTCGAATGGTAGCTATTATTATAAGCAAACTCCGCTAAGGCTAAATGTTGCTCCCACTGACCTCCAAAGTCCATAACACACGCATGGAGCATAACCTCTAAAACTTGAATAGTCCACTTCGACTGACCGTCGGTCTAGGGGTGAAAAGCTATGCTAAGGTCAATCTGAGTACCCAACTTATCCTGAAACATCATCCAAAAGCTAGAAGTGAACACTGAATCTCTGTCTGAAAAAATAGACACGGGCACTCTATGAAGACGAACTACCTCTCGAACATATATACAAGCTAACCTCTTGGCATTGGATGAAATCTGAATAGGGATGAAATGAGCTGATTTGGTCAATCGATCCATGATGACCCAAATACTGTTAGAACAGAGAGAAGTAAGAGGCAATCCTCTCACGAATTCTATAGTGATCCACTCCCACTTCCACTCGAGAATGGGTAATCTCTGAAGCAAACCACCTGGTCTCTGATGCTTGGCCTTTACCTGCTGACAACACAAACAATGAGCTACGAAATCCGCTACGTCCTTCTTCATATCACACCATCAGTAAAGCTGCTTCAAATCTCGATATATGTTAGTCACCCCAAGATGAATGGAATATCTAGAACAATGTACCTCCTCCAAAATCAATCTCACCCATCCACCAATTCTCGACAAACAAACTCAGCCATCAATCCTCAAAACACCATCAGTGTCAAGAGAAGCCTCCTTGGCCTCGCCACTCAACACCTTATCCCGAATCACTCTCAAACCATTATCATCAAACTAGTGATCTCAAATTTGCTCCATCAAAGAAGATCTAGCATCAACAAAGGATAAAACACGACCAGTGTCACGCCCCGAATCCCATCGGGACATGATTGGCACCCGTAGCCGATAAGGCCCGAGAGAACCAACCTTTGCTTATGTTCAATCATATGCATATGATTGAATATAGGCAAAGGTTGGTTCTCTCGGGCCTTATCGGCTACGGGTGCCAATCATGTCCCGATGGGATTCGGGGCGTGACAAAATTGGTATCAGAGCAGGTCGTTCTAAGGGGGTCTACAAAGCCGTGTCTGAGTAGAGTCTTACTTATCGATGTGTTGTGCACCACATTTATAAGTCAGAGGCTATGGAACATTTAGGATGTTGTTTCTGTTCTTCACTTCTAGATCGTGCAATAGAGCCAGTGTTGTCAGTTGAAGTGTGTCTGATCATGGTATTTTGTTTTTCTTTGGTATAGTCAAAATGCCAATCACGAGAGGTAGAGGTAAAGGGAAGAAGGTAGATGCGCCTGCTGGAGAAGGAATGAGCAGATTACCACCTGACCAAGCTAGTCAAGGTGGAGCGAATGCTGAAATATCATCGCGGTCTTCATCTACCCTCCCAGTTTTGGAAGAGCCAATTGGTAGAGAAGTACCTGTAGAGCCGCCGATGAATGCCACGGATTAGGATCTTAGGAATGCTGTACATATGTTGACACAGTTAGTGGCGGCACAAAGCCAGGGACGAGCTGGTGTAGTGACACATGATGATGATGCGGCTAGAATGGCGAGTCGCAGGACACAGGATTTCCTAAAACTTGACCCTCCTATTTTCACTGGGTCAGATCCAAAAGCAGATCCACAAGACTTCGTGGATCAAATTCAGAGGGCCTTGGAAGTTATGCATGTGACAGGAGTCGAAACAGTTGAACTTGCTGCATATAGGCTGAAAGGAGAGGCAATATTGTGGTACGAGGATTGGAAGAAATCCCGTGATATTGGTGCAACTCCACCTATGTGGGAAGAGTTTAAAATTGCTTTCCTTGATCATTACTTGCCCTATGAGATCCGTGAGGCACATGCGGATCAATTCGTAAATCTCCATCAAGGAAATTTGAGCGTGAGGGAATATAGCTTGCAATTTAATTCCTTGGCTCGATATGCGCCAAATGTTGTGGCTACGATGACAGACAGGGTTCATAGATATGTGGACAGACTAGAGACATATTTGGTACGGGATTGAACTATTGCTGCCTTGAACAAGGACATGGACATTGCTCGAATACAAGCCTTCGCTCAGAAAATGGAAGACCAACGACAGAGAAGAAGAGTGCATGAATTTGATAGGGGACAGTCTAAAAGGGCTAGACCTATGGGACCACCTATGATGTCCCATGGAGGATCTAGGCCCCGCATGTTTCCTAGACCACCTAGACCGTCGTTCTTTTATTCCATAGGGGGTCCTCACTCACAGTTTCGAGGGTCTAGGGGTGGTCCATCAGGGCAGAGTAGTGGATTTCATGGGTCACAGACAGCAGGTTTTCCTCATCAGCAGTGTCAGCACTGCGGGCGTATGCACACAGGTACATGTCGATCAGGGACGAATGTCTGCTTTTGGTGTGGTATGCCGGGGCATATAGCGAGAGAGTGTCCACAGCGGAGCATGGGTGGTATAGCACGACCAGCTGGGTCGGCTGTTGCGTCATCAGTATCGGTTCCTTCACAGGGTCGAGGGGTGCAGCCTATTGGTCGTGATAGAGGTGCTAGAGGAGGAGACAGTACTAGCGGGGTCCAGAATCGTACTTATGCTTTAGTGGACCGCCAGAATTCAGAGGCTTCCCCTGATGTTGTCACAGGTACATTATCCATATTCTCACATAATGTATTGTACTGATGACCCACGTTCTACATTTTCCTATGTTACCCCATTAATTGTTGTAAAATTTGCAAAGGCACCAGAATTATTAATTAAATCAATTGAAGTGTCTACACCGGTTGGTGAATATATTATTGCAAAGAGGGTATATCGTCACTGTGTGGTAACTGTGTGTGGTCATGATACATTGGCCGATCTCATTGAACTAGACATGGTGGATTTTGATGTGATCATGGGAATGGATTGGTTGGCCTCTTGCTATGTTACAGTAGATTGTCGGGCCAAGAAAGTGCAATTTTGTTTTCCGCAAGAAAATCTTCTTGAATGGCAGGGTAATGTAGGGGCACCACGAGGGAGATTTATTTCCTATTTGAAGGCCAGAAAAATGATTGCTAAAGGTTATATATGTCATCTAGTACGGGTGAAGGATACCGAAGCAGAACCACTAACTCCGCAGTCGGTCCCAGTGGTCAATGAATTTCTAGATGTATTCCCAGAGGATCTTCCAGGTTTACCCCTAGAACGGAAAGTAGAATTTGGCATTGATGTGATTCCAGGCACTCAGCCTATTTCTATTCCTCCATATAGAATGGCCCCAGCAGAATTGCGTGAATTGAAGGAGCAATTGAAAGATTTGTTGGACAAAGGCTTCATTAGGCCTAGTATGTCCCCATGGGGTGCACCGGTCTTATTTGTGCGAAAGAAAGATGGCACCTTAAGAATGTGCATTGACTATCGGCAATTGAATAAGGTAACGATCAAGAACAAATATCCCCTCCCTCGCATTGATGATTTGTTTGATCAGTTACAGGGTGCCAGATGCTTTTCAAAGATCGACTTGAGGTCGGGTTACCATCAAGTCAGTGTTAGAGGAGAAGATGTACCCAAGACAGCGTTCCGAACACGGTATGGCCATTATGAATTTTTAGTTATGTCATTTGAACTAACAAATGCTCCAGCTGTGTTCATGGATTTGATGAATAGGGTGTTTAAGCCATTTTTGGATGTGTTCGTCACGGTATTCATAGATGACATCCTAGTTTATTCAAGATCACCGGAGGACCATTCTAATCACTTACGACAAGTGTTACAGATTCTTCGTGAACGGAAGTTGTATGCAAAGTTCTCCAAATGTGAGTTTTGGTTGAACTCAGTCGCGTTCTTGGGTCACATTGTATCAGATGAAGGCATACAAGTTGATACCCAAAAGATTAAAGCAGTGAAAAACTGGCCAAGACCTACGACACCCACAGAGATTCGCAGTTTTTTTGGGTTTGGCAGGTTATTACCGGAGATTTGTAGAAGGGTTTGCTTCTATTGCAGCACCATTAACAAAGTTAACTCACAAGGCAATTAAGTTTCAATGGAATGATGCATGTGAAAGAGGGTTTCAAAAATTGAAAGATAAGTTGACTTCCACACCAGTGTTAGTACTTCCTGAAGGCACAGAGGGCTATGCAGTGTATTGTGATGCTTCCGGGATTGGTCTCGGATGTGTATTGATGCAGCATGGTAGGGTGATAGCATATGCCTCACGACAGTTGCGGCCACATGAGAAAAACTATCCTACACATGATCTTGAATTGGTAGCGGTTGTTTTTGCTTTAAAGATATGGCGTCATTATTTATATGGGGTTCATGTTGACATCTATACGGATCACAAAACCTTGCAATATCTTTTTAAGCAGAAGGAACTCAATTTGAAGCAACGAAGGTGGTTAGAGCTTTTAAAATATTATGACATTGATATTCTTTATCACCCAGGCAAAGCAAATGTAGTAGCTGATGCATTGAGTCGTAAGGCAGTAGAAAGCACTAGTGGTCAGTTGAATGAAAAGCATAAGATAATCAAAGATTTGAATCAATTAGCCAGCTTAGGAGTTCTCCTTATTGAAACCTCAGATGATAGAGTTATTGTGTAGAATGCAGCAGAATCCTTCTTAATAGCTGAGGTGAAAGAGAAGCAATTTGCGGATTCTATTTTATTGCAGCTAAAGGAAAATGTGCAGCAGAATTTGACTAAGGCATTTGATATTACACCGGAAGGGGTGCTTCAATGTCAAGGAAGACTATGCGTACCTGATGTGCCATGATTATATGGCACTGTCGATGCTTAAAACAAGGAAAATATGCAATAACTTGGGTGTGTTTTGTAGGTATGATGTGGTTTCTGTCCTAATTTACAGGAAAACAGGTTTTAAAGATAAAATGACCAAAAGAGGAAGAATCAAGCCCAAAGATGATGTGTCTGATGAGGAAAGAATGAATCTGCATGATGGAGTAACCCACGGCATCACTCACGAGCCGTGATTCCCATTCATGAGCCGTGAGTTGTGTCGTGATATGGCCTTCAGAGGACTAACATTGCACCTGAGTTCCACGACAGGATTCACGCCACGTGACTGACACCCACGTGGCGTGATTTGATGGTGTGAGTTCACTTCAGAGATCCAGGAAAAGAGCCTGATTCCCACGATACAAGTCACGTGCCGTGACTTGGTTCCACGACACCAAGTCACAACACCGTGATACCTGCCGACTCTGTTCTCCTATTATGTTTTGGATAGGACTGATTTTGTATCTATAAATATCCTTAGGTAGTCCTAAGTGCGAGAGTTGGACAATTTACTACTTTGAGAGTTATTTCACACTGTTTGAGACATAATTTTGTTTTGTATTCACAAACCCTAATTTGAGGTTCATTGATAATTGAAATTGTGGTTTTTCTTCATTCTCGTGAGATCATAATTATGTTTTCATCCTTGAATTATTCTGGTATTCTTACAATCATGAGAAGCTAAACCCATCAACTAGGGTTGTGTGAACCATGAGGAATTAACAAAATCGGTTAAGTGCAAAGCAACTTTGTATTGCTGTGTATGCATGTATTGTTGTTTCCTTCATTGTGATTGCTTTTCTAACGGTTGCAAACGTTAGAAACTTGCCTGTATTCTAGACTTGCTCGAGAGAGAAGTAGAGATTGGGAAAAGGAGATAACAACGGAGATTTGAAGCTACCAACCTTCATCTAATGACCGGAGCCTTAGCGGGAAAGGTTATCTGAAATCCAGGATAAGGGTTAGTAGAGCGACACTCGGAGATCGAGAGGAGAAGAGTGAAATTCTTCTAATGAAAAGTCGAGAGACAGTTAGATGAACAGAACTTGTTAGATTTTGCATGCAGCGCAGTAAGGCAACTTTGTTAAGCACAAGTAACCGGTGGAGTTAAGGAATCATTGGGGATCACAGTCCTAGTGAATTTCTATTATTGTTTACAAACGCAATACAACCAGCAATCGTTATTGTTACTATTTACTAGTAAAACCCCCAGTTTGATTTACATTCTAATTATTCCAGCTAGTAACTACTCATACTTCGACCTATTCCCTGTGGGATCGACCCCACCTAGTTGGTTTCTATATTTGATTCAGCGACCGCATTGTACTTTTTTGGAGGTATACTTTGGGCGACATCAGTACCTGATGTAGATGAGCTGAGGACACGAATTATGACAGAGGCACATCATTCGCGCTATTCTATTCATCCGGGTGCTACTAAAATGTACCATGAATTGAAAGAAGTGTATTGGTGGGCCAACATGAAAAAGAACATTGCAGAGTTTGTCGCTCAATGCCCGAATTGTCAACAAGTGAAAGTGGAACATCAGAAATCGGGAGGTTACATGCAATGTATCAATCTTCTAGTCTGGAAATGGGATATGATTAACATGGATTTCATTACGGGTTTGCCTAGTACATTGCGGAAGCTCGATTCTATATGGGTTATAGTGGACAGGCTTACCAAGTCAGCGCATTTTCTACCGGTCAAGATGACCTATACAGCTGAGGATTATGCGAAGTTGTATGTGAAAGAGATAGTACGATTGCATGGTATTCCACTTTCCATTATATCAGACAGAGGAGAACAGTTCACAGCGCACTTTTGGAGGTCTTTCCAACATAGTTTGGGTACACAGGTGAATTTGAGTACAGCTTTCCATCCTCAGACTGATGGACAAGCAGAACATACTATTCAGACACTTGAAGATATGCTACGAGCTTGTACGTTAGATTTTCAAGGCAGTTGGGACGACCATTTGCCTTTTATTGAATTTGCATATAACAATAGCTATCATTCAAGTATTAAAATGGCACCTTATGAAGCTTTGTACGGAAGAAAATGTAGATCACCAATAGGATGGTTTGAAGCAGGTGAAACTACTTTACTTAGGCAAGATATCGTTTATCAGGCTATGGAAAAGGTTAAGGTGATCCAACAGCGGTTACAAATGGCTCAAAGTCGTCATAAGTCATATGCGGATGTTAGAAGAAGAGGTCTTGAATTCGCCATAGGTGATTGGGTGTTTTTAAAGGTGTCACCAATGAAAGGGGTAATGCGGTTCGGAAAGAAAGGGAAATTGAGTCCATGTTACATAGGCCCATATGAAGTTATTAGAAGATTTGGGCAAGTTGCTTATGAATTAGCACTACCTCAAGAACTTTCTTCAGTCCATCTGGTATTTCATGTTTCCATGCTTTGAAAATGCATAGGAGATCCATCTCGTATTGTTCCCATTGAAGATGTTCAAGTTATAGAGGATCTTACTTATGAAGAGGTACCCATTGCTATCTTAGATCAACAAGTGAAAAGATTGAGGAATAAAGACGTAGCTTCCGTGAAAGTCCTTTGGCGAAATCAACAAGTAGAGGAGGTCACATGGGAAGCGGAAGAGATGATGAAATCCAAATATCCCCATCTATTTCACATGGATCAAGAAGTTCAAAGTTCGGAAGTGGAGCAATAACAAGTAAGTCTCCATGAGCCTTAAAAGTTTATGTATATGTATGCTAATGTAGAGATGCATTGATTGTAATGAAACGATATTGTTAACATTCGAGGATGAATGTTCCTAAGGGGGGAAGAATGTAACACCCCGTACGTTCCTAACCCCACTTGACGACATTAAATAATATGTACGTAGGTATCGAGCGCTATGAGTATGCATTTGGTAAGGCTATTGATGAGATAATTGAATTTGGCTCTTGTTATGTGGTTAAACTTGCATAGAAGGTGTTTTGCAATTTTCATTGCGCATTTGTGGGGTTCAAAATGAGGCTAAGAAGACCTCTAAACAAAGTATAAGAAGGTTAAGAAGTGAGTTAAAGCATAGGACTTGAAGTATCTAACCAAACCCGCGAAGAGAAGTCGAAAAATGGAATTTTCAAAAATTTTAAGGAGGGGCGCATTTGGGACTGTTCCACGCCGCTCTGGGCTAAAATTTTTAGCCCATAGACAGTAGGTTGGCGCCCCCAGGAGCGTGCCACCTTGGGTTTTCCACTTTTTCGAAAGTTGGAAATTTCTAAGTCCCAAGGGTATCCGGGGACGTACCAAGCCGATTTTTGCTACGTTTATTATACAACCAATAGAATATACATGAAATGAATGAAATATTACATTAGCATGATAAAATTACTCGAGAACGAATTTGGAGTCAAAATGACAGTTTTGCCCCTAAGGTCAAAATAAGCCAAACGTGGCTAGAATCACTTGTTTTTGGGATTGAGGCTACGGATATGAATATTATGAGTGGGAATATTATTGTAATACGTATAAAATGATAAATTATTAATTTTATTGGGTTAAGTGATTTGGGCTCAATAAAAGCCCAAAATGGGATAAAAGACATGGGTCACATGACCCAATCTTCTATTGACTTGGTCAATTGAAGCATTAAATATCAAGAAAGGATAAGGATGACCCAAGTACTATATAAAGGACCACAAAATCATATTTTATTCATTTAAACTCTCATGTTCTTTGAGATATTTTCTCAAACCTTCTACAATATTCTCTCAAGAACCCTAAAGGCTCAAAGGCAATTTTGGAGCAAGATCATCCCTTTGCAAGTTTGGGTAAGTGAATATTATTATGGATTAGTATATTATATGCATGAAAGAGTATGTAAATCATGTTGGTTGTGCTTGGAAATGTTGGATATGGTACTTTGTGCTTTTATATAAGATTTGTGATCCATGGGATTTGAACTTGAATCAGGACTTGTGCCTTTGATGAAAGATCATGGTATGGACAAATTATGAACATCTATGGTGTTATTTTTGTTGTTAAACTTGTTCTTGTCTATAAGTGTAAATTGTGGGAATTTGGCCGATATGTGCTATGAAGTGTATTAAGGTGAATTGATGGATTGTTTGTGATGTGGTATGGATAAGGAGGTGTAAAAGAGAATTGTTATGGTGAAATGCAATGATTATTATGTATTGGTCAATGTTGGGAATATTGGGGGATTTTTGGAATAATGATGCTATCAATGGTTTTGTCAAGGGGAAATGACATGTTTCAAAGCAAACATGTACCCCATTGATGTTATATGCATTTGTGAAGTAATTGTGGTTAAGGTGAATTCCGTTATGTATTTGTGTTGTAGAGTGACACATAAAGAAGGAGCGGGACTATTGTATGAACATCTAGGATTGTATATCCGTATTGAGAGTACAAGGTATGTAAGGTTACTCTGTCCGTATCTTTTTGCGACAAATAGTATCCACATTGCTATTTCACTAGTCCTATCCCGAATTGTGCCAAGGTATCCTATATCCGTTTATCAATAGTCATTGTCATATATTTCCTACTCATAGATCATTTGTAAGTCTCATGTCTCATAATCATGGTTAATGTTCCAAAAGCTCAAATAAGGTTATGTTCCAATAGTGATATTACTTATGCCTCTTGTTCATAGATTATTGTCCCATAGTTCCCATGGTGTTATGATTCTAATAATGTTATGTTGCCAAGTTATTCACATGTCTCTTACTCATTGGTTAATGGTTCAAGTTTCCAACAATGTTATGTTCCAAAGTTCAAGTGATGTTATGACTATCAAATATCAATCTCAAAGTAAAGATCAAAGTAATGCAAATGTGGTCAATGATCAAGTATGGGTGGCAAGTCTAGGGGCGTAAGCCTAGCTCGACTCGATCCTGATGTGTTGATTTATGGGTGGCAAGTCTAGGGGCGCAAGCCTAGCTCGACTCGATCCCGAGGTGTTGATTTATGGGTGGCAAGTCTAGGGGCATAAGTCTAGCTCGACTGGATCCCGATGCAGTGCTTTATGGGTGGCAGGTCTTAGGGGCATAAGCCTAGCTCGACCCGATCCCAACATGACGATAAGTCATGGAAAGACCCACTGATCAGTAGGGGCCCGGGTACATTGTGACATATGTATTGACAAGCAAGCATTGAATGTAAAGAAAGTAATGGAAGTAATGAAAGCAATTCACATGGTTCCAAAAATGCAAAATGGTGACTTACTCACATTGTCTAGTCATTTGTATTGAGTTCATTAATAGGTTCATTTGTTACAAAGTTTCATTTAAGCCTTACATACTCAGTACTTATTTCGTACTGACCCCTCTCGGGGAATTTACCTTACTTGCTGCAGGCGCAGGTCCCAGTAGGCCTCCCCAGTAGATTGCCAGTGTTAGTTGTTCCTTGGTGAGCTCCAGTTAATCCTGGTTTCTCCGAGTCAGAGTAGATATATGTTTTGGTGATGTACATGTTGTATAAAGCGGGGACTTGTCCCGACTTTTGGTTTGTATTGGTCAATGCTCTTGTTAGAGGCTTTTGTAGATGGATGTGGGTGTATCAGTGTAGAAGACATATGTTGTTTTGACTGGATGGCCTTAACGGCCAAGTTTCATATGTATGTATAAATATGTCCCATGTTTTCCTTTATTCGTCTTTCATGTTCTTATGCACTGGTGGTTATGATTATGATATGCATATGATTGAACATAGGCAAAGGTTGGTTCTCTCGGGCCTTATCGGCTACGGGTGCTAATCATGTCCGGATGGGATTCGGGGCGTGACAACCAGGTATCGAAATATCAAGCCTAACCATCTGGTTTGCTAAAGATTGAACCTCTAAGGCTAAAGGTCATTCCTGAGTCAATAGATGAGCTAAACTCCCTATACTAGTCGACTTTCAACTCAACGCATCTGCAACCACATTAGCCTTACCCGGATGATACAGAATAGTGAGATCATAACCCTTAAGCAACTCAAGCCAATGCCGCTGAAATATATTAGGTTCTCGTTGGGTGAAGAAGTATTGAAAACTATGATGATCTGAGAAAATCTCACAACGGACTCCATACAAGTAGTGCCTCCATAACTTCAACACAAATACCACCGTGTTCAACCCCAAATCATGGGTACGGTAATTCTTCTCATGAGGCTTCAACTGACGAGAAGCATAAGCAATTACCTTACCCTTCTGTATCAATACTGCACCCAAACCTACCCCGAAAGCATCATAAAATATGGTAAAACCCATGCCCTCTTTGGGTAAGGTCAAGATAGGTGTCGAAGTCAACAACTCCTTGAGCTTTTAGAAGCTCTTCTCATATGCTTCCGACAACTAAAAGGTAATCTTCTTCTGAGTCAACTTGATTAAAGGAGTTGTAATATAAGAGAAACCCTAAAAAAACACCGATAATAACCTACCAAGCCCATAAAACTCCAAATCTAGGTAGGGCTAGTGGGCTAGCCTAATCAGGAATAACAACAATCTTGGCCGGATCGACCATAATACCATCCTTGGTCACCACATGACCCAAGAAAGAGATAGAATCCAACCAAAACTCACAGTTGGAGAAATTAACATACAACTTCTCATCACGCAATCTCTGAAGTACAGTCTTTAAGTGTCTCACATGATCAGCCTCGTTCTTGGAATAAACCAAGATATCATCTATAAATACAATCACAAAAGAGTCGAGATACGATAAAAACATCCAATTCATCAACTCTACGAATGTTTCTGGGGCATTGGTCAACCTAAATGACATGACCAAAAACTCATAATGACCATATCGAGTTTGAAAAACCATCTTCGGAACATCCGAAGCTCTAATCCTCAACTGGTGATACCCGGATCTCAAGTGAATCTTAGAAAACAAGGAAACATCCTGAAACTGGTCAAACAAATCATCAATGCAAGGAAGATGATACGCGTTCTTAACTGTCACCTTATTCAACCGTCGATAATCAATACACATACATATAAAACCATTCTTCTTTTTCAAAAACAAGATAGGCGCACCCCAAGAAGATACACTAGGACTAATAAAACTCTTACTTAACACATCTTGTAATTGCTCCTTCAATTCCTTCAACTCGGCCTGGGCCATCTTATAAGGATAAATAGAAATGGGCTTGGTGCCCGGCTCCACATCAATAGCAAAATCAATATCACAATCTGGAGGCATACTAGGCAAATCAGTAGGAAACACATCCACAAACTAGAGAACAACCCAAATAGAATCCATAGGAGGGGGTGAGGTAACACTAGTATCATGAACATAAGACAAACACCTCTTTCTACCATGCAACGAGCACGTAGAAAATATATAACTCCTTTTTTACCCAAATTAAGCATACCCTTCCAAGCTAACCTTGGTACACCTGGCGTAGCTAAGGTCACAGTTTTGGCATAACAGTCCAAAATAGCATGATAGGGAGCTAACCAGTCCATACCCAAGATAACATCAAAGTCAACCATATCTAGGAGGATCAAGTCTATCCAAGTATCAAGTGTCGCAAGGGTAACCACACAAGATCGGTACACCCGATCTACCACTAAAGAATCTCCTACGGAGGTAGAAACATGAAGAGGCATAGCAAGGGGCTCACATGCAACATCAAAACCTGAAGCAAAATATGTAGA
This sequence comes from Capsicum rhomboideum, assembly GCA_031232105.1. Taxonomy (NCBI): domain Eukaryota; kingdom Viridiplantae; phylum Streptophyta; class Magnoliopsida; order Solanales; family Solanaceae; genus Capsicum; species Capsicum rhomboideum. The sequence continues at coordinate 161,396,261 of CP124714.1, forward strand.
CACATAGGAAAATGTAGATCCAGGGTTAAATAACACGGTAGCAGATCAGTAGCAAATTGAGACGATACCTGTAATGACTGCATCAGAGGCCTCCGCCTCAAGTCTCCCAAGTAAAGCATAATACTGTTCATGTCCACTCCTAGACTGAGCAACCTCGCGACCACTACCATGATCTCCCCTACCTCTACCTCTAGTACCTCTAGAACCACTCCTACCACTCTGTGAACTACCTCTAAGTACAGAAATAAGAGTAGGGCAAAGCTAAAGCTGAGATCCCTGCTGAGTAGGGTGGAGATGCTAGAGGTTGAATATCTGGATAAAACATGGAAACATGCCTTATACTCGACAATAGATATGGAGCCCTACTCGAAATGATCAAACTCATCCCTCATTTAATCTCTCAAGCTATACAGTACAAACCACTCTAAGAATGACTCAGAAAATTAAGTCCAAGTCATAGAAGGCGAACCCAAAGGCCTATAACTGGCAAGCAACCTCTACCAATCCCTAGCCACATCCATCAAATGATAGGTAGTATAAGCAACTCCATGGGACTTAAGGGATCCAAGATTATGTAACTTCTCCTGGCAATCAGTCAGAAACTCATAAGCATCCTCGCTAATAGCACCACTGAACTTATGCAGACCCAAGCGAATAAACCTCTTGAACCTCTTCTGATCATCAGAAGACATCACTATATTTGAAACAACCGAAGGAATAGTAAGTCTGATTGGCAAAGAATCTATACATGGAGGTATCATAGATGATGGTTGTACCCCAGACTAAGGAATACCATAAGCAAATGTCAGTACATATGGTGGAACACCACTCTAAGTCTATGGGACACCCAGTACACTCAAAGGAACACCATTCAATCGACTCAAAAGGAGAATCAACAAATCCTAAATCACTGGGGTATCCACTGAACCCTGTGGGACTTGAGCTGGCCTCGCACCCCCTTGAGCTCGAGAGAGGCCTCCCTAGTACGTCCTCTGACTAGAGCAGCTCATCGTGCCTTTTCTCTACCTCTGGGTCATCCATGACCCCTGCCTCATCCTCAAATCGGGGCTCTCATATCTGTTGCCAACTCAGCATCCCTAGCATCTCTCGACCTAGTCCTCACCATATGCACAGAAAGAATAGAATACAAGTTTAGAACATTGGGTATGAACAACCAACACAATAAGGAATCAAATTAGAGAAGTTTTTCCTAAATACATCTTATAGCATCTCCAAGATAGATACATACGTCTACGTACCAATTCGCAAGACTCTACTAGATATCCTGCTCTTACACTTAAAAGACCGGTGAACCTGACGCTCTAATACCAATTTATCATGACTCAAAAACTAGGTCATGATGGCACTTGTCACGGCCCAGCCTTGACAAGTAAGCCAATCACCCAAAAGGGGAAGAAAGTCCCAAATCAAGAAGTAAAATAATAAGATGAGACTTTTAGAAAAAAGTCAGGCCAACACAAAACATAATAAAGCGAAAGTCTGAAAGAAATAACATACAATCCCTAAAATCTGGTGTCATATAGACAAAAGCATCTAATATGATACAGAATCTGAAGATACATAATTTGTCTCCTAAAATGACATAAAGACATAGATAAAGATAGGATGACGTCCCAGAAAGCACTCTGAACTCTAGATCATGCTAGTACCTCAAAAAGTCACAAATTCAATAGCACGAACTCAACCGCCACGTGCTGTACTAGGACCTGAATATGCAACAAAAGGGCACAGTATGGGTGAGGACGGTCCACATGTTCTCAGTAGAAATTATAGGCCGACTGAGCAAAGTAGACAATAATATAAGTAATGAAGACTATGAGCACATCACCTATAAAAAGAAAAGTTTCCAAACGGTAGCCCACACCATCTTCACTAACAGTTCTAGTATAATACTGGATTGAAATAACACAGGCATACACAAAAAATATACGAAAACTAAACACAAGTCAAGGAAAACCAAAAGAATCACAAAAGATGCACATGCAATGCAATGATGATGGGATGGAATGGTGAAAGTCATCACATGACTTCCTGTATACACCTACCGAGCTCGAAGCTCCGCAATAGGACCCATGGGGGGTTCGCAACCCGTATACTATAACTCAAATCTCGATCTCAACTCTCCTCTCTGGCTCGTGTTCATGGAGAGGGTTTTTATGAAAATGCCTCATTTTCTTAAAAAAATAATATTCATCAATGTTACCAGCATCTCATGAATGTATATAAATGGAATGAGGATGTAATCTTACAATCAAATCAGTATGAAGATATCCAATCAATTCAATACATATATAAGTGAGCCCAGAATCAACTCAATATATCCACAATTCATGATTATCAACTCTAATTAGGCACCATCGGAATAAATATGCATGTAAGACATCATTAATAACATATCAACCCCTAACTTGGGTTTTTTATCATGATAAAGGCAATCAATGCTCAATAAGGTCTATAATAACAATATAATCACCCGCACGAGCATCATATCTAGAATAAGGCATATAAATGCACAAATAAGGTCAATGATGTCAAATAAGGCTCTCACTCGGGCAACAAGTAATATCAGATATCACAAGTCAACAAACACCAAATATAAGCCCCCACACGGGCACACAACAGTAATAATAATCTCAAAAGATAAAACCCATAGTTATTTTCCCCAATCCATAGTATGTTTTACTTATTTATTAACTACCTAGCTCAATCTAAAAGAAATTAAGTCATAACCTACCTCAAAACGACGAAATTCAGGCCTAAAGTCCTTCAACAAGGTGTTTTTCCCTTACGAACGACCTCGGAATCAACTAAAACATACAAATACACCATTTACGCATTAAAAGGAAGCTATAGATACCCATATCGACCATATTTAATATGGGTCCAAAACTGACTAGAAAAATGAGTTCGAAAATGAGGGGTAAAATTAGAATTTTATTTTAGAAACACATTTTCCAAGGTTATAGGAGTCTACAGTTGAAAATCCACACAAAAATGACGTCCAGATCAAAGAAAAATCATTTTCAAGCTTTACTGGTAAAACCCTCAAAAATCCATTTTGAAATCAAGATTAAAAGATATTTTTGAAGATATAACCAATGAGAAATAGTGGGATTATGAGTTTACCCACACAAAAATTGGTGATGAAACACTAAAAAATCGCCTTTTTCGAAGTTTAAAGGTTCAAAAATAGAGTAAAATCACGAAAATAGGGCTTTTATACTGTTCAATGAACAGTGCCTCGCTAACACGATCAAACCTTTGCATTCGTGAGGTTCAACGCTAATATGCCATTAAAATGGCCTTTGCGTTCGCGGCCAAGGCTTCGCATTCATGAAGGTTGATGACTCAGGCCTTCGCGTTTGCGACAGCCTTGTCGCATTCGCGAAGAAGGAAAACACCCTTCTCCGCATTCGCAAAGAAGGTTTTTCACCTACACCAGATATCAGCAAATGTTGATTTAGGTGCAAGCCAGCCATTCTCCGAACAGGTCCTCGAAATTTGTTCGGAATCCTGTGAATGCAAACAAACTATGCTACTAGGCTATTTTTGATGGGTTCCGGACTCAATGGAAACGTCGAATTTTTAAAAAAAGATTATTTTCAATAAACTAACCCCCAGGACCCCTTTTTCACTATTTTCCCAATGATGGGGTTAAAATGCAAAATAAAGGTCCCGAACCCGAACCAATCTCGCTACTAACCCAAATTCGATATTTTGAATCTGCTAGCATAATCCAAATCGTCATTCGAGACTCGAAACATGAAATATTGACCAAAGTTAACTTTTGGCTCATAAAGCCTCAAAACAACCTCAAACTCGCTCAAATCACTCCTGATCTCATCGGGAACCGTGCCAACCAACACCATACCTCAAAACCAATATTTAGCAACTACAGGGAAGGGTAAAATGGTCAAAATACATAAAAATCTAGTTTTCACAAAATAGGTCTTTACATCAAATTAAAATAATAGTATGACTTATAAAATCCTTGCCAATTTGTGATAGTTGTTTGAGCCTGAAAAATCGTGTCATCTGAAACATTCGAAGATGTGTCAAACATTATTTCACTATGTATCTCTTTGGGAGGACAACACCCTAGTACTTGTTTAGTTCTTAAATACACACCAAATTTAAAAAAATACGTACTTGGTAAGCGTTCTATTATTGCCAAGCTTACTGCTAGCCTATTGGCTAGAGCCAAGCTTCAACAACGATTGCTCATTGCTTTTGACTGCCCTATTCTGTCATCTGAGATCCAAGTCAGCACCGACAATGATCTTCGCAGTTGGCCATATTGAGTTATGTAAATCTTGGCCAAAATACTTACCCACATTATAATATGGGCAAATAACAAAAATAGCCAAACATAAGGGGGTTATTTACAAAAACTCAATTAACTTTAAATTAAATTACAAAATATACTGGGGGGTGCGTGTATCTTTGGGGTCGCATGTATCTTAGGATATATGGGCTCGCATATATCTGAGACTGTGTATCTAAGACTGTGCATTTGGAACAGTGTATCTAAGACTATGTATCTAGGATAGTGTATCCACTCTCAATTCCATGTATCTAATATTAATTTCATATATCTAGAATTAAAATAATTAAGAAGACTTTGATGTATGTATTGTATCTGTGCATAGATACACTTTCAAAAATCACAAAGATACACAAATTTTTAGATTACAAAGATACACAATAGATCACGAAGTCACAAAAATCAAAATATAAACCGTTGTTAACACACCATCCAAATATAAAAAAATTCAGATCTGGCTTGAGCTCATCGGAGTTTTCAGATCTGGCTCTAGCTCAATAGGCATCGGACGGTGGTGGAGGGAGAAATCAGGTTTGTCAATTGATGGGAAGGCTACTCCAGCGGTGTTGGAGCTTTCCATAGATGGAGGGGGGAATCAATTTTCGACGATGGTGGAGGGAGGAATCAGTTCTGCTGTAGATCTGATGGATGAATCAAATTCTGGCGGTGATGGCGATTGGCTAGAGATTTGTTATGCGGTGGTGAGTGAGGTTCGTTTGGTGGTGTTCTGCCGGTGGTTTGCACGGGTGATGGTGGCGGATGAAGGTTGAGAAGTAGAAGATGAAGAGGAGTGGGGCAGGGGACATGGTGGTTCTCCAGGGATATGAAGTGGGGCAACGACTATGGTGATGTGAGGCCTAAAAATTGGATTGTGTATCTGAACAACTTCGTGTATCTCAGATACACCTGACTATTGTCTTGTGTATCTAGGGTACTTATTTCGGTATGTCTTGTAATGAGGGGCCAAACTTTCGGTATGTCTTGTAATTAGGGGTCAAACCTCCTATATTTCTATTTTTTGCTCTTATAACATTGAAAGGGCCTTGCTCTAGGATTGTTGGGGGAAAATGCACGGATACCCGATTATGACGTTATCATTTAACTTGTGCTCATTTTCTTATTCTTTTTATACATATGCACCCTCTTTTGGACAACTTTAAATATGCAGTGTTTGAAGTTAATCTTGACAAGTCTAAATTCGGACACAATGTCTGAAGTTTCATATAGTTGAAGTTCAGTCATTGTTGCTTCACTTCAGCCATATATATGCAGCTGAAGTTCAGTCATTATTGCCTATGTTCAACCATTTTATGTCTGAAGTTGATGCACCTATGACTAAAGATCAAGTTAAAATAATTGGAGTTCAATCAAGCAAAAATGACTGAAGTCCAACCATTTTCTGCCTTAACTTCGGGCAAAAATACGATGAACTCCACTCATATGTTATTTTAAATATTATGTCTGAAATTTGATTTTTTTTCAAGCCTAATTTTAAACATGGGATATCTGAAGTGGGCGTGTGCGCGAAATAATTAAATTGACATTTGGAAGCAACAATTTTATTTTTATTTTTTTGATTCTGTTTTGGTTTCCTTTAGACTGAGTCTAGTGAATAAGATAGTGAAAAAAAAGGGAAAATTATGCAAAATATCCATTGGGATAAATTATTTACATAAAACATAACCCACTTTTTTTTTTTACTCAAAATAGTCTTTTGGTCATTATTTTTACCAGAAATAGCCACCCGGCTAATGTTTTACCATAAAAATGGCAAGTTGCTATTTCCTATCCTTTCCTTACTGTTGCTCGGTGTCGGTCCATTTGGTCATTTGTCCATTTGGTCCATTTTCTTTCTTTTAAAAAAAAAAAATTAAATTTTTTTTTTCTATGCTATTTAAAAAAAATCATTTTTTAAATTTTTTTGGTACTCTTTTTCTAAAATATTTTTCTTTTCTAATTGTTTCACTTCTTTTGTGGAAAAATGAATATTTATGTTGTTTTATTATTTTTTGTTTATACTTTTATTTATTAAGGTGGGAACGCATGATAGTCAAATAAATATTGATATTGATACACTACATAATTATTTATTTAATATCAATACACGATTATACACCATTCATACAATGTCAATACATTACATACCTATATATACAATATCGATACACATCTATATACTATTTATACAATATTAATACACACTTGTACACCATTTATACAATGTCGATACATTAAATAACTATTTATACAATATCGATATACGTTTATACACATTTATACAATATTGATATATTACATATACACTACATAACTATTTGTACATCATATATACAAGTTTATACAGCATTTATACAATATCGATACACATTTATACAATATCGATACATTAAATATATACAACATAACTATTTATACAATATTGATACATTACATATACACTATATAACTATTTGTACATCATATATACATGTTTATACAATATTGATACGTGAGAAAATTGCATGGAGAAAGTTTTGAAAAAAAAGGGTAAAAGATTTTTTATATATAAAAAAAACGTAGCAACAAAGAAAAAGCTTTTTTTTAAAAAAAATAACTCTGAAAAAAAAAGAAGCAAAAATAGCCTAATGGCTTTGGGCCAAATTGAGCTCTGTAGAGCCCATGACCCTTTTTGGCTATTTTTCCTGTAAATGAAAAATGTGCTACTTTTTTTGTAAACTTTTTATTTTTCTATATATAAATGAAATTTTCTCAAAAAAAAAAAAGAAAAAAAGAAGACAAGATCTTTTCCTAATTACTATATTTAAACAAGACAGTTAGGTGATAGCAAGGTTACCATAATTAAACATCAGCACCAATCTCCTACTTCTCTTTATTATATAAGAAAAATAGGGTGAAAATCGTTTGCACCCTCAAACTTTGCATTAAAAATTAAAAATTCCCTCAACTTTGAACAATAATCATTCTCCCCTCTTTATCCTAATTGGCTTTTCAGAATCCCTATTTTGCCCTTGTATTATCAATCTTTTTTTTTTTTCTTTTTTTTTTTCTTCTAAAAAATTCTTTATAATCACAATTTTTTTAATCTATAGAACATATTTTCTATAAATAAATTTTATTTTTTTGATGAAAAAATAAAAGTGAGAAATACTAATTAAGTATAGAAGTTAATGATGTTCTATAATGAAATAAATGAGCAAAATAAAAAAAAATTATATTAATAATAATGAAAACTCTAATATCTATTTATAGAAATGAAAATAATGGGTAATTATAACTTTACAAATATATTTCGATGCAAGTAATACAAAATAATTAATAAAAATAGTGGTATATTTATAACAAATTAAATGATTATTGCGAATGAATTTTAAATTGTAATTTATAAAATATTTCATTATTGACAACCAAAACTTGTTTATCTATATAGACATTAGAGAATAAGAGAGAATTAAAAATATGCATCTATATACATAATTACATATATACATACATACTTAATACATGTAATATAAAAATGAAAAAATTAAGTGGATTAGAAAAATCAAGTCATAATTACTAGGCGTAGCTAATACTTAAAATAATTATCATTTGCAGTTAAAGTTTAGATTAAATAACTAAATATACATTTCTTTCTATTTGTATATTTCGAGGTTCATATACAAATATCTAATTTCTTTAGTAAAAATTATTTACTAATAATATTAATGAATTTAAATAAAAATTATAAATACCTGGATTAAAAAACATAAATATTAATAATATAAAAAAATATTACATAAATGGAATATTGAAAATACCAAGGCTAGACTAGATATTACAAAAGATAAAAGGGAGGAGACTGATTATTGTTCAAAGTTGAAGGAGGTGGGGGGTGGGGGGGAGGGGGGAGGGGGGAGGTTTGATTTTTAAAGCAAAGTTATGAGGTGTAAATGATTTTTACCCAAAAAAGATAAAAATTAGGAACGAATATATCTTATCAGTACTACATATAAAAAATCTATCATTAATCTTATTTAATAATAGATTATAATAAAAATTTGTTATCTAGCTTTAAGTTATTTAATGACGAACTTCATAACTAAGTTTTCTTTTCTTTTTATTGCTTATAAATCACATTTATTTATACTTGATCCATCTCTTACTCCATAAAAACTTTTGCTTAGCCAAGGGGACAACAAATGTTGGAAGGATATTATGAGTAGGTACTGCAAAAAGAATCATATCTTATAGGTATATTATACGTTCTCTAGCCTTTTAGCTTAGATCCACAAATAATTTTCCAGATATGTCTTCGCGTTAAGTTGTTAGGGAACATCAATTATTTTTTTAATCAAAGTGGGAACATCAATTATTGCATTTGATACGAGAAAAAAGTGGTATCTTCTCTTTTTTTTTTTTGGAAAAAATATAGCTTTTAATCAAATTAATTAAAACTACATTTATTGAATTGCTTCAGGACGATTTTATAGGATCAATAATGTTTTCACTTCTCCTTCAGCATGACTCAAACCCTCAACCTATCAATTGATTGTGTAGGTTGTATTGGGTAAAGGCCCATGGGAGTCACAGAACGAGCAAAGGGACCTTTCTCGAGTAAGGTGCTACGTGAATAGCCACGAGCTCGACACCATCGATAGGGCCTCCGCCCAATGAAACCTCGAGAAAGATACATATAAAGGAAACTCCTCCGTCCGAGGGACGAGGATGATGTGAAAGAAAAGGACAGGGGACAAAGGCATCAGGATCGGACTGTCAGGTGCGCGGATGCGCAATGTATCTTTTTGACCCTGTCAGAAGGTAGTGGCCAATGCCTGCAACGGATAGGATACCTGACACCTCGCCACAGGCAGTGGCGGAGTCAGGAATTTGACGAAGTGTGTGTAAATTTTCTTCTCAGTTGCGTTAAGGGTGTGAAAAATTAAATACACACTCATAATAGCTAACATTTAACTTATATACACACCATAATTTTCCGACGAAGGGTGTGCACCTGACCACCCTTTGATATAGGTGGCTCCGCCCATGGCCACAGGTTGCAGTACTGTAGAGACCTCCTGAGGAAACCCTTTCCATAGGGTTACTATTCGCCCATTGTACCCTATAAATAGGAATCTCCCCTCATTTGTAAACCATCTAAAATCAAACTTTAAACAATGTAATATACTTTCTTGAGTGCTCTTTAAGTTGTACCTTTCCTTTCCTTTTGTTTTGCGTGCTCTAGTTCTCATGGAAGGCATCCTCACTGCCGGAGGACGTCGTTCAGGACCTCATTACGCTTTGTCATCTTTGTTTGACTGTTTTCCTTACGTTTTATGCATTATCTTTTGTTACATAAACAATCAATCTATGAGTAACAGACGTAAACAGGGTTAGATTTAACGCGTGTACTCTTGACCTCATATACAAATTCAATTGTACCATTTTCAGGGAAAATAATTTAACGCCCACCGTGGGGCCAGAGTAGTTGTGTGTGAATTTTGCTTTATTTTCTTAACCAACATGTTTAACCCATACTTTGCATGTGATATAAGACGACTACAAGGGATGAATAGGTAACAAAGAGGCCTAATGAGGTAGACAAGGAGAAGATACCACCAGGGGACCCAAATAATGGTTTGGTTAACAAAAACGAGAATGAACAACTAGTGGATGTATATTTGATGAACGTATACACCCAAAGAAGGGGATACGGTATCCTCCTGCGAGGTAATAAGAAAAATGGAGTGGGAGGCACTACGTTTAGTCTTTAAGGTTTCAAAGACATCTTCCAGAAATATTTTGAGGCACAAAAGGAACTGGTGAGTCAGATGAAGATGTAGAGGAAAATTAGAGGTGTTAGAATACAACCCCAAAATACCTCTAACACCTCAAGGGGAAACCACCGAGGAGTCCAGGTGGAAGACCAGAATTTGGAGCTAGATAACTACTCTAAGGACAGAGAAGCAAACAAAACTGAAGATGACAAAGATACCGCTAACGTAGTGGAAATCCTTATGAAGGAAATGAAAATGCATTGTTTGGAGAATAACTCCAAAATGAATCACATTCCAAGGGCCCAAGTAGTCTTCAAGGGCCTAAATTTAAAAAGCTATGTGAGGGTGCCCTATATGGACAACACCATAACCAGGTCCATCCCAAAAAGATTCAAGATGCCCGACATGCCAAAGTATGATGGGAACAAGGACCCGCAAGAACACTTATTATTCTTCACCACTGCTGTGAATGGAAATGACTTGACCAAAGAAGAGGCCGAGTCAGTCATGTTTAAAAGGTTTGGAGAAACTTAGTTAGGTGGAGCTTTGGTTTGGTACTCTCCTTTCTGAGAATTTGATCAACTCTTTTGACATGTTCGTGAATAGATTCACTAAAGGCCACATGAGAACCAAGAAGGTGCAACCCCAAAAATAAGACATATTCATGATCAAAGAGAGGAATCCAGAGCTACTCTGAGAATTCGTGGCCAGATTCCAGAAGGAAAGAATGTTGTTGCCGATGGTGCCGAACTATTAGGCAACATAAGCCATTACTAAAAGCCAGAACCTCAAGAGTTCGGTAGCGTCATTCAAACTCAAAGAGAGCCTGACAGAGTTTGAAGTACCTCGTGGGCAGACGTCCACAATAGTTAAGAGTCTAAAATCCAGATAAAGGATAACTGTCGTAGGACTTATAACAAGGGACTGCGAAGTTGGAACGAGCTAAAAATGTTGAAGAACTATTAGGACAATGGATCAAAGATAAGCCATCTACTTGGGAGTCTAAGTCTAAAGAGGCCCATCACAACCGGTACTTATCATACCCCTCTGGAGGAAGATCGGGCTTGAGTAGGGGGGCATGATTTGTAGTTAGCTGGTCCAAGTGAGAAATGGTCAGGCATACATCAAACACAAAAAAGGTTGTTAGATAAGGAGGTTGTCAAGCCTATGGTGTATTCAATTAACAATCCCTCGCCCTGGTAGAACATTGTTTTACCATCAACCCGACGTAGTTGGTGTCAGTGATGAAAGAGATAAAAGGAGCCCGATTCCTAAAACCAAACAGGACCTATCCAAACCCAAGGGATAGAAATCAGTGTTGCAAATACTATGTTACCCACAGTCATGATACAATGGATTGTTGTCACTTTAGGAAAGCAGTCACAGAACTTCTGAAAAATGGGCACCTGAAGGAATTCCTAAGTGAACGAGCCAAAAATGACTACGGAAGAAGGGCTGAGGGTAAAAAGGTAACAGACAGCTCCGTCCATATCCATAAAACCATAAACTAAGTTCTACCACCCTCGAAGAAGGTCCCCAGCTAGGTTTTAAGTTATTTTTTCCTTCCATACCCTAACTTGCTTTCTTTTTTGCTTTCTAAAATCTACCGAAGGGAGATGACATTTCACTCCTAGAAATACAACAACATACACTCGAGGAAGCTCTATGGGCTAGCTCTCGGGCACAATGGAGGGTAATGCAGATATTGGAAGCAGCTACGAGACCTCAAAAGAACTTAAGCTGCATTTCTTTTTTACTTCGACCAGTTTTTATCCTGCATACGAATTTTTCTGGCAAGGTTTTTAATGAGGTAACATAGGAAGGTTCTTGGGGATGTTATTAGTGTCATATTTTCTATTTTATAGATATGTAAAAATCCAAACACCCTGAGCGCGGCCATGCCACTTAATTTGAAATTATATAGATAAAAGTATTTAATAGACTCTCTAATGTAATCAACTTCTGATAAACAAAATGGGTTTCTCTCCCAAAGCTAGGGCCTTGTGACCTAGAGCTTCGAAATCCTACCCCCAACAAGGACTCGTATTTGAGTACCCGAAAGACCTCAAAGATAATTAAAGCACTAGGTACTATTGGCGGGATGAATGAGGCATTAGAGATAAACTGACCAAATTGGCTAAAGCTACGATGAAGTGATCATAAGATAAAGGGAGTACTACAACCCGATTTGATATAAATGACAGTGAAGATTGAACTGTTAAAAAGAAAAGATAAAATAGGTTAGGAGGTCACCTTCTATCGAAGTCCTAAAACAACTCCGTGCTTTTCAACTCGGACCGAGAGTGACGAAACACCTCTTAGAAAGATAAAATGCTCTCAAAGTATGATTTTTCACGACAGGGGAAGATAAATGAGTCTGCCTATTTTCTTTTTTTAATTAAGGAGTGTCACTAACAGGTTATACAGTTAACGGTTTGAGGAATGCTTGATTAACAAACACATCAAAAACATATAAGAAAGCTAATAAAGTCAGTAGGCACGAGCAGAATGCATTTGAATACATATAACATGCAAAAGTAACAACCAAAGACATTCAAGAAAAGCTTTCTTCATTAATTAGCCCAAAAGGGGAGATTTATATTTAATACCCTCATCAAAAGGGGGGGAAAATAATAAAATGGCTCACAAATATACGACAACTTCAAAAATACTTATGCATCCACTCCACGGAACAACCAGAATAACTCTGGAGATGGATGGCATAAAGGTAAAAAAGAGGTCGTCCTAAGGAAACTCGGGAAAAAAAGAGCCTGAAGGAAGCCTGAGCATCTGATAGATACCTCACTTTTATTCTTGGATCCATCATTTCCCCACATCAGAAGAACATGTAAATATCCATTGGAAATAGAGTTGCGCGTCAATGTGGAGCCTTCTGTGGCATGGCAGGTGGATAGAGCCCAGGAAGGTTGTTGAAACAATTAGAGCTCAATTAATCACCATTGCCATGAAAACACCTCGTCAGCCCTTTCGAAGTGGCTGAAAATCATTTCTCACATAAAATCTGCATTTGCGCACACAACTTCAAAATGGGAGACACTACGAAATAGAGACTAGCCATAATGATGTTGAGACTGAAAATGGGCAGGCAAAAAGGTGCATTCACCATTCTCTTCATCTTCTTCTCCCTCAGTTTCTATGTCACCCTCGTTGATGACCTCGGTGTCTGAAATAACAGTATCCTTGGATCATACATGAGAATAAGGCAGATGTTGTGGAGGATATGAAGCACAATCTTAGATCCCATCTCATAAAGGATGAGGCTAGTAAAATGGAAGAAAAATCCATTTTAATTAACATTCAAAGCATGACTGAGGAATGGTTTGAGGTATTGGCAGGACTGGGCAAGTTTTATAGTCACTAAGCCTAGCAATGGACCGGTATCGGACCTGCCGAACAGGGGTTTACCGTACCGGGTCCATTCCGGTCCTCTCCAAATCAAAACACGTATCATTTTTGGTACTACCGATACCGGGTCTACCGGTATTTTTGGTGGTTCCGATCCGATCCATTGGTAACCGGTGTGGAACCAGGTCTACTGGTTTATTTTTTTCTTTTTTGTTGTTGTTTAAATTATATAACTTATAAAAAAAAAAGCTTTTTAAAAATTCTAAAAACAGCTTTTAAAACTAAAAATAACTTATAAAAAATTTCAAACTTTTTCATTCTTTTTTTAAAACTTTTTTTCAATTTTTTTCAAACTTTTTCAAGCTTTTTTTCAAACTTTTTCGATATTTTTTTCAAACTCTTTTTCAAACTTTTAATTTAGATTAAATTTATAGTTTTCACAAAATTTTAATTAATTAATTTATAAAATTAATTGAATTAAATAAAAGACAAATTTTAGAATAAAACTAAGGAGAATAGCCTATATATTTATTCAAATCTCGGACTTTGTACATGTATTACAAATATTAGAAGAGAATCTAATCTATGCATCCATCTTCTAGGAAAGGTTCTGTTTGGATCTCTGATATCTTACTAATATCTATAACGTCCAAAATATTCTATCTGTAATTTAGCTATTTTGTCGGCGGACATCTTTTCTGAAATCGGTCTTCGTTCTTGTTCATCCACTGCTTCCATCTCATCATCACTTTCTTCCTCAAATACTTCATCTATTTCATCTTCGATTTTGAGTGGTAATTTTGGGAGCCCAAAATTTCTTCGTTCTGCATTGATCGAATCTCTAAATAAAACTGAAATCTCCAAACTACCCTTTGTTATTGAATATCCATGATCTCCAAGAATAAATCTTTCCGAGCTAAAAGCTTGCTTCGAAGAAACTGAAGAGGCCTGACTTACTAGCACATCTCGAACCACCTTTGAAAGCCTTGGAAATTGTCTGACATGAGTCTTCCACCACACTAAAAGTTGTTGTTCTCCATTCGCATATCTAATATTATCCCGATCCTGAGAAAGATATGAATTAAAATCATTACTGCTAGAACATTGAAGACCAAGTTCTTCACCCATTTCATCATCTAAATCATCATATCTAGGCCTAGATGAAGAAAGTTCGGCCGACGGAATATTTTGTTCCATAACTTGATACATGTTATACAAGCTCCTAGCGTTAGGAACTATGTTAGTACAACAAGTTTCAACCGATGGCTCTTCATTAGGACCAATTTCTAAATTTCTATAAATTTTTTGAACCATCATCATTACATTAATTTCTTTGTAAAATAGGTTGAATAAAGCATCGGTCAAATAAATTTGCGGAATAGGAAAAAAATATTTTTAAAATTCTTCCATCATAGCTAAAATAGACTCTTTGAACAAAGAAATTTTTTTACATTCAGCAAGTACTTTAGAAACAACAGTAATATTTACTATAACAAAAGAAATGGTTGGAGTATATATAGCAGATATGGTATGTGTAGCTTGATAAAAAGTTTTCAAAAATTTACAAAGTTCTTTTATTTCAGTCCAATCATCATCACATAGTCTTATATCAGGATTCGTATTATGAGCATTATAAACTAACTTTATAGGTTCACGATAATCATAAGCAACAATAAGCATTTCATATAAAGAATTCCATCTAGTAGGGACTTCTTTTGGAACTTTTCTATATGAAATTTCTAATTCTACACAACGATGTTTAAAATCATCTAATATACTCTTTTTTATATTTTTAAAAATAAATCTACAAGTAATTCGAACTTTATAACAACCATTTTCAAACAATTGCACACCATCTTGTACTATCAAATTTAAAATATGTGCAGTATATTTAACATGAAAATAATCTTCAGCTATTCGAAAAAGTCTAGTTTTTAAAGTATCAATAGCTTTCATATTGTTAGAAGCATTATCTAATGTGCATGACATGATTTTATCCATAAGTTGAAAATATTTCAAACTGTCTGCTATCGTAGTACCTATATAGAAACCAATTTTAGCCTCGTCAACATATTTATAACAAATAATTCTTTTTTGCATGTTCCAATGATGATCAATCGAATGAGCCGTAATAGTAAAATAATCATTACTTAATACACTACGACCCATATCAAAAGTAATAGATATTTTACCATCAAATTTTTTAAATAAGCAACGAAGAAAATGAAATTGTTCAGCTTGATATTTAAAAATCTCACTTTTGATTGTATTTCTTGAAAAACCTTTAAAAGAGGGATTATAAACTCGTTGAATATAATGAATAAAATCGGAGTGTGAAGTAAAACTAAAATATAAACTTATCACAGCAACCATTTTTGCTAATTCTTCTCTATCTACATTTTCATTATATGTCGATGATGAACACAGGCCAGTCGGGTTAGACATGTTTAAACGAGTCTGAACCATATTACCTCATACAGATTCTTCCTAAAATGGTGTACCATTTTTTTGGCCTTAACCTCCTGTTCTAGATGAATAAATTCTTTACTACATTTTCTCAAATACTTACTTAGAAATCCTGTCCCGACATTGTTTCCCCCAGTCAAATGTTTCATAACTTTCTGGCATCTATTGCAAGTAGCGATAAAAATTACCCTCTCATGCACCATAAATTTCCAAACTATAGACCTTTTAGGATGTTCGGTCCCTTTGGCCCTACTAAATTCCGACAAAACTTCATCATCTTTTTCTGGTAATTCCATAACCAGACTAGAAGGGGTAGAGGTTTCACCTAACTCTTGTTCTTCTATATCATTTTCTTACGGTAATTCTTCATCACAAATATCATAACGTCTACTTAGGGTCTCATGGTCTAATTGTGCACCGGGGTGAATATAATAAACATTTGGTTGTGATAAAGAAGTTTCATTAACATCATTTAAAAATCTAGAAGGTAATGAAGTAGTAGCACTATTTTTTTTACCCTTACAAAAAATCTTATGAAGCATCAATGTTTTACCTCTACTTTTTTTACTGGCGTCCATAATTAAATTTAAATATAACTAAAATATTAAAAAGAAATAATATAAATATTATAACAAAAAAATAATGAAAGTAAACAAATATAGATATTTAAAAACAAAAATATATAGATTAAAGTAAACAAATAGAGAGATTAAAGTTGGAACGAATGTACCGAACGTCTGCGTAAAAGCAGACGTATACCAAATGTCAAAAATTGAAATTGAAAAATGATAATTGGAGCTTGCAATATCTTCAAAAAATCTCCAACTCCAATTAGCTAATACCACAATTATAGAATATTAAGAGAATAATAAAGAGATTTTTAGGGAATGATAAAGAGAGTATGTAAAGATTTGTGAGAAAAAGAATGGATATATGGGGGTATTTCTAATGAAAAATAGCTAAGGGGGTAGAGGGGCGTTTTGGGAGGGTGGGGGTCTGTTTTGGGAGGACAGATAGGCAAAATAGCCGTTGATGGACCCCCCAACGGCTGCCAACGACTACTTTTTAAAAAAAAAAATTAAAAATCCAACCATTAACCGAACCGGGACCGAAACCGGGTCAACCGGTGCAAAAATATGTTCCGCACTGGGATCGAATATCGAAACATCGAGTCCCAATCTTTGATGGGTCTAACAGTACCGGATTGGACCTTCACCGAATCCATTATCAGAACTAGATCGAAACGGGTCAGACCCGGTCCGTTAATAGGCTTAATAGTCACAAATCCCATTAAAATACCTAATTGGTCACCTTCTAAGCAACAAATAGCAGCCAGACACATGGTTGAGAGCAATAAATACGAGGAATGTTCTTGAAATAAAATAATGGGTTCGCGATGTCTAGCTAGATCCTCAAAAATATCGATTCAGATTCAAATGAATCCTTTCATATCTTTTGCTGATTAAAGCAGAGATTTTGCAACTAACAAGATAAAGTTAGATCACTTTATCGGGTAGAGTGCATCAAAAGGGATTTTCAGTATGCAAACGCGAACAATATGAGCAAAAGGAAATTTATAACATTTTCTATCATATTTAAAAACATTGTCTGATGGAATAAGGAAACAAATAATATAATAGGAGTAAGCCCTATGAAACATAAACAAAAAAGAAAGCCATATAACACTCCTAGTCATAGAGGTCGCCGTTGGACGAGGGAGAGACCTGATCTAACATCTCCTCTTTCGAAGCAAACACATATATCATGGGGTCTAGATCTGACACTTTAACATCCTCAATTAACGCTTGAGCCTCGACAATCTCTTTGTTAAAATCTAGAAATCCACCTGTACAGTCTCAAGAGCCTTCATCCTCGCCCTTTGAGTGATATTAACTTTGTCTTGATAAATCATCATCTTCTGCAGATAAGCGTCCTTGATTATGATATTGACCTTTTCTTACAAGGAAAAAATTTCCTTCCCGAGTGTGATTGCTCTTCAGGGTGAATGACCTCCTCCACCTCTCTTGGAGGATTCCCCTCTAAGGCCTTGATATCGTCATGAAGAGTGGAATTCCTCTTTTCTAGGCTTATAATAAGGTAAGTTTGGGAGGCGACCTCTTTTATAGAAACTTGACTTCTCCCTTACAATAGGAAGCATCCTCATGACAGGTTTCCCTCTCGACAACAACCTAGGCCACTTTGGCCCGAAAAGCAATGATCCTAGAGTCACGTAGGGCTAAGGCCTTGGAAGCCCCTGACTATTTGTCCATGGCTGATATATCTCGATACAGATAGTCGCATATAGCCAATATATTTTCCTTATCTAGTAGGAACCTTCGCAGACCTTCTACAATCAGCACATTATCATATGAAAAGGAAAAGAACTTGTCAAAGAAAAAATTGCAAAAAGTAGGAGAATGAGTAGATTAAGACTTCATACCTTGTCGGCAACATGAGCATTGTCATTCAAAAGGCACTCTATAATGGCCTATCTATTTTTTGTCGATCCTTCACTGAAACCAAAGAATCTAAAAAGTGGGCCACCCACGATGGTCCAAAAGAAGGTCCGTCTCTGCAGGAATCCTCAAGAAGGTCTCTTAGAATAATACAAACTAAGGGCAGGCAGAGGAGATCCCAAAATGACCAAAGGATTGTCAATAGTCCGAGAGCTTTCAATACAAATCCCTCGAGAGGAGTTTCCCTTATCGAAGGTGGAACGAAATAACCAAGAGGAGTTTTCTACAGGTCTGTGGTGGTTGAGTCCCCAAGAATATTTTTTAGGGACTTAGAAGGATACCCCAAGCTTCCAGGAAACTACTCAAAAAGAATAAAGAAAGAAGCGCCTCAGCAGGACGGCTCTCTTGCATCTTCCTCTCTCTCTCTCTCTTAGTAGGAAAATATTCAGGAAATTCCATTTACTTCCTGGTTGGTCCCTCCTCAAAAGGTGGATCCTTATCTGACTCAGCATCAAGAGTGATAATCTTAATAGGCAATGGTTTGATCTTCTTCTGCAATGAATATTTAGGGGTGATGACTTCCTCAAGTTTTCTCTTAGTAGGTTGATTACCAAGATCAGTAGAAAGCATTGCAAGGAGCTCGGTCGTACCACCAGTTGAGTGGTGACCCATCAGACCCCTCACAATGTTAAGGAAAGATAAAAGCATCGATCCACCTGCCAAGCCTATAAAGAAAAAAATAGGTCAAAAAAGTCAATAAAGGATGATAAAAAGGGTTTGCGACAGTATCTTACCATGATGGTTAGCCTGCTAACTTTGGGTAGCTTATATCTTAGCCCACGACCACTTTTCGATAGAGGATGAGTCCAATATTTTGGCAACCCAGATGCAAAGATCCTTTGTCAGATCTAGGATTTGCGTTTGGGACCCAAGATTCCACATAAGATATGAACAATGAATTGGCAAAATGAGGTATTGACAAAAAAAAGCGAGGAAGAACAAAAAGGATTGAGAAGTAGACATAATAAGAAGAAATTTATGGTGTATATTCTAGAAGGATGGAAGAGTCGTGATCGAGAGATCATCGGTGGCCACAGTGAAAAATGGTTAAACCAACCCATTTCTTCGGTGTCCTTCAAATCATGGAAGAGAGATTTTTTTCCATGCTGCAGTGGCTTCACTAACCCACCTTGAACAATGTGAGGGGAAAACAAGAACATGAGATGGGGCTAGTCATTCTTCACCAGTTTTGGAGGTCAACAAGCGAAAGTAGGCAACGATCCTCTAAAAATCAGGACTGGTTTATCCAAGGCTCAATTGAAAGGTAGTGCAAAAGGAGACAATTAATTGGTCAACAGCATTTCCAAGACAGATACTAAATCAGTAAGTATAAATAAAGGAGTAGCCTGGCTTGGGGTAAGTGACGCTCTCGCAACTGGAGGGAACGTAAACTTAGTGTGTCTCAGCGGGCTAACCACATTCCCAACAGAATCAACAAAATATTTTTCTTTAATCAAAGAGCCCAGTTCACCTGCAAATCTACTTAGAGGTCTGGAATTGTTGATTGGGGTAATCTGGAAGTCCTTTTCAAAATAAAATAGCCCCGGAACAATGTCATCAACATTTTACTCTATAAGGCCAGAAAAAAAATTTGGAGTATGAAAATTAGGAGAGAAGGAGAAAATTTCATAAAGAGATCTTAAAACATGATAAAAGGAAATAGGGAAAAAAAATTCATATATCAAACAAGGTGATAATTCAGGGATTCAAACATGGCAAATCATGATCAAGAAGAAAATGCTTCGAAATTCAAACAACGCATTTGATAAGAAAAAGCAGGCAATAATTATGTTCCTTGATTTCTTCTGATGCATCAATCAAAGAATGAAGGTACTATCTGTATTGGGTAAAAGCCCTTGGGAGTCACAAGATAGAGCAAGGGACCCCTCGCGAGTAAGGCTCTATGTGACTAGCCATGATCTCGACACCATCGATAAGGCATCTACCTAATGAAACCTTAGGAAAGACTACATATAAAGAGAAAGCCTCCATCCGAGGAATGAGGATGATATGGAAAAAAAAGACACGGGACAAAGGGGTTTGGACTGTCAGGTGCGCAAACGTTCAGTGTACCTTTCTGACATTGGTATAAGGTAGTGGCCAATAACTGTAATAGATAGGACACCTGGTACCTTGCCATAGATTGCAGTACAATAGAGACCTCCTGTGGATACCTTTTCTATATGGTTACTATTCACCCATTGTACTCTATAAATAGATATCCCCCCTTACTTGTAAACTATCTGAAATTGAACTCCAAGCAATAAAATATACTTACTTGCATGCTTTTTAAGTTGTGCCTTTATTTTACTTTCGCTTTGTGCACCCCAGATCTCATGGAATTCATCCTCATTGTTGAAGGACGCCGTTCAGGACCTCGTTACGCCAATCTATTTGTTATATTTATTTTACTTTAGTTCCATCATGTTTTGTGCATTATCTCTCGCTATATAAATAATTAATCCACTGGTAATAGACGTAATTAGGGTAGATTTAAACGTACGTATTCTTGACTTCATATACAAATTCAATTGTATCATTTTTAGGAAAAACAAAGATGTTCAACAACTTGAGCAAGCCTCACTTGTCAAACAGAAAGTGAATTTTGAACTAGGAACCTCAATGTGTAAAATGAGGTTCAGAACCATCAAACCACACAGTGACCTATATTAAAATTTTTAATTATGTTAATGATTGATAGAGTGCATATTATCACCTGAGATGGTTTAATTTATATGACACAATTTCTTTATTGGTTTATTCCAGAAAGATAGACACACTTAAATATTTGAAACCTATTTTTTATAGGTTTTATTTACCTTTTAATGAGAAAGCTATATATAGCACACAAATATTATGACATATTTGAAGCCATAAATTTCAAAAAATTAATAATCATATAAATATTATATCATATTTAAAAACACAAGTTTCAAAAGTTTGTGCTTGTTTCTTAAATTCATTATAGATAAAAAAAAATATATATATAAAGACATATTTTGTGAAAACTAGCTTTTTACGTATTTCGATCATTTTTTCCTTTCCTGTAGTTGCTACACATTGGTTTTGGGGAGTAAATATGGTTGGCACGATTCCCGATGCGATCAGGAGTGGTTTGACCAAGTTTGAGGTTGTTTTGAAGCTTTATGAGCTAATAGTTGACTTCGGTTAATATTTTATGTTTTGAGTCTTGGATGATGATTTATACTACGCCAGCAGATCCAAAATGTCGAATTTGAGTTGGTAGCAAGGTTGGTTCAGATTT
This sequence comes from Capsicum rhomboideum, assembly GCA_031232105.1. Taxonomy (NCBI): domain Eukaryota; kingdom Viridiplantae; phylum Streptophyta; class Magnoliopsida; order Solanales; family Solanaceae; genus Capsicum; species Capsicum rhomboideum. The sequence goes on from CP124714.1 coordinate 161,417,972, forward strand.
GGGACCTTTATTTTGCATTTCGACCCTTCATTTGGAAAATAATAAAGAAATTGTCCCGAGGTTTAATTTATTAAAAAAAATCTTTTTTTCAAAAATCTGACGTCACCATTGAGTCCAAAACATTGAAATTATCCTAGTTTACTTCTATTGAGCACCGAATGAATCCCGAGGGTCCGTTCAGAGAAGTCAAAGGCATGAAAAATCAGCATTTTTGCTGATATCTGGTGCATGCCAGGTCCTTCATTATGAACGCGGGACTCTGTACGTGAATACAAAGAATCAAATCTCCCTTCATCGTGATCGTAAGGTGGTGGGCGCAATCACAAAGAGCATTCGGGTGGGGTCGGGTTCATCCTTCTTTGCAAAAGCTACGAGGCTGTCGCGAACACGAAGGTCTGATTCATCAGCCTTCGTGAATGCGATGCCTTGGCCATAAATGTGAAGGCCATTTAATTGGCCGATCAGCATTGACCTTCGCAAACAAGAATGTTGACCGCGTTCACGAGACACTGTTCACTGAACAGTATAGAAGCCCTATTTTTGCAATTTTACTCTATTTTTGGATATTCAAGCTTCGGGAAAAGCGATTTGTTGAGGGTTTCATAATTTATTTTCATGTGGGTAACTTCTAAACTCATAATCCCACTATTTTTCATTGATTATATCTTCAAAACCACCTTTTAATCTTGATTTCAAAATGAATTTTTGGGGGTTTTGCTTGTAAAGTTTGCAAATGGTTTTTCTTAGATTTAGACCTCATTTTTAGCTCGTTTTGTATGGGTTTCAACTGTAGACTCCTATAACCTTGAAGAATGTATTTCTAAAATAAAATTCTGGTTTTACCCCTCTCATTTTCGAACTCATTTTTCAAGTCCATTTTGGACCCATTTTAAATATGGTCAATATGGGTATCGATAGCTTTCTTTTAATGCGTAGATGCTATATTTATATATTTTAGTTGATTTCGAAGCCATTCGTAAGGGGAAAGCGTCATGTTGAAGGACTTTAGGCGAAGATTTTGTCGTTTTGAGGTAGGTTATGGCTTAACTTCTTTCAGATTGTACTGGGTAGTTACTAAATAAGTAAAACATACTATGGGTTGGGTAAGATAAATATGAATTTTATATTTTGAGATTATTATTACTATTGTGTGTTCGTGTGGGGGCTTATGTTTGGTGGTTGTTGACTTATGATATTTGATATTGCGTGTTGCCCGAGTGAGGGCCTTATTTGTGCATTTATATGCCTTATTCAAGATATGATGCCCGTGCGGGGACTTAAATTATTATTATACGCCTTATTGATCATTGATTGCCTTTATCATGATAGAAAAACCTGAGTTAGGGGTTGATATGATATTAATGATGTCTTACATGCATATTTATTCCGATGGTGCCTAAATAGAGTTGATAATCATGAATTGTGGACATATTGAGTTGATTCTAGGCTCACTTATATATATATTGAATAAATTGGATATCCTCATACTGATTTGATTGTGAGTATTACATCCTCATTCCATATATATACATTCATGAGATGCTGGTACCATTGAGGAACATTGTTTTTGAAAGAAAATAAGGCATTTTCATAAAAAATCTCTCCGTGAACACGAGACAGAGAGGTGGGTTGAGATTGAGATATGAGTTATAGTATACGTGTTGCAAACCCCTTATGGGTCCTATTGCGGAGCTGCGAGCTCGGTAGGTATATACAGAAAGTCATGCGATAACTTTCACTATTCCACTCCATCATCATTGCATTGCATTGCATATGCATCTTTTGTGATTCCTTTGGTTTTCCTTTACTTGTGTTTAGTTTCTCTATACTTTTTGTGTATTTCTGTGTTATTTCAATTCAATATTATATTAGAACTATTAGTAAAGATGGTGTGAGATACCATTTGGAAACTTTAATGTTTGCAGGTGACGTACTCATAGTCTTATTTACTTATTTATTGTCTAATTTGCTCAGTCGGCCTATGATTCCTACTGAGCACAACATGTGCCAGTTAAGTTAGTGACTTTTTGAGGTACTGGCGTGCTCTAGAGTTCAGAGTGCTTTCCCGGAGCTCATCCTATCTTTATTTATGTCTTTATGTCATTTTGGAGACAGACTATGTATCTTCAAATTCTGTATAGTATTAGGTGCTCTTGGACTTATGACACCAAATTTTGGGGATTGTATGTTGTTTCTTTCAGACTTCTGCTTTGTTATGTTTTATGTTAGCCTGACTTCGTTCTAGAAGTCTCGTCTTAATATTTTACTTCTTGTTGAGATTTTTTTTCCTTTTGGGTGATCGGCTTACTTGTTAAGGCTGGGCCGCAACAAGTGTCATCATGACCTAGTTTTTGGGTCATGACAAATTAGTACCAGAGCGTCACGTTCATCGATCTCATAAGTATAAGAGCAGGATGTCTAGTAGAGTCTCATGGATCGGTACGTAGCTGTCCGTATCTATCTTTGAGAGGCTGTAAGATATCTTTAGAAAAAACTTCACTTATTTGATTCCTTATCATGTGGGTTTTTCATACCCAATGTTCTAAACTTGAATTCTATTCTTTCTGCGTAGATGGGGAGGACTAGATCCAAAGATGCTGACCAACAACCGATATGAGAGCCCCAGTTCAAGGATGAGGTAGGGGCTGTGGATGACCCAGAGGTAGAGGATGGGTACGAAGAGCTGCCCCAGTCAGAGGATGTACTAGGGAGGCGTCTCCCAAACCCGAGGTTGAGTATGCAAGAGATGATTATAAGACAAGGGTGTAGAGCTAGCTCAGGTCCTACAGGGTTTAATTGACACCCTAGTGCTTCACGATTTATTAATTCGCCTATTGAGTTGATTGGATATGTTCCTTTGGGTGTACCGGGTGTCCCTCAGACTTCGAGTGGTGTTCCGTCATCTCTACTGAAATCTTCTTATGGTATTCCTGCTTCTGGGGTATAGCCATCATTTATGGTACCCCCACGTATGGACTCTTTACCTACCAGACTTACTATTTCTCCAATTACTTCGGGTATAGTGATGTCTTCTAATCATCAGAAGAGGTTTGAGAGGTTTATCCAATTGGGACCGCCCAAGTTTAGTGGTGCTATTGGTGAGGATGCCTATTGAGTTTTTGATTGATTTCTAGAAGAAGTTACATAATCTTGGATCCCTTGAGTCACCTGAAGTTGCTTATACTACCTATCAGTTGACGGATGCTGCTAGGGATTGGTGGAGGTCGCTTTTTAGTTGTAGGCCTTTGGGTTCGCCTGCTATGACTTGGACTCAGTTTTTTGAGGCATTTTTGAAGAGGTTTGTACCATATAGCTTAAGATATTAGATGAGGGATGAGTTTGATCATTTGGACCAGGGCTCCATGTCTATTGTCGAGTATGAGGATCGTTTTCATGCTATATCCAGATATTCAACCGCTAGCATTTCCACCGAGTCTGAGAGGATTTGGAAGTTTATGAAGGGGTTAGATGGTTCATATCAGTTGGCTACAACTCAGATGGTAGTTTCAGGGGCTTCTTTACAGAGTATTATTAAGTATGCCAAGATGACCGAGTCTATTATCCAAGATACTCAGGGAGGCACCAAGAAGGTACGTCGTCAGGGTGAGTTTAGTAGACACGCCTCCTGAGGTAGAGGTTTTTCTAGTTGAGGTTCCTATGGTTATCATGGTAGGCCATTTCAGGCCGTGTTGTAGGGATCATGTGAAAGACCTTCAGGTTCTGCAGCTTCTGATAGCCAGGTATTGGGTCATATGAGTGGAGGTTCCAGGTTTGGTTCTTCAGGCCCTCTTCAGACTGAGTTGGGCCATAGAGGATGTTTTGTTTGTGATGAGTTTGGCCATGTGGCCAAGGATTCCCCTCGACGTGTGTTTAGACCTACTCAGTAGGGATCTCAGCTTCATCTTTTGCCTACTCCTATTTCTGCAGTCAAAGGTGGTTTATAGAGTGGTAGGGGTGATGCTAGAGGTGCTCGAAGTAGAGGTAGGGGAGCTCATGGTAGTGGTCATGGGGTTTCTCAGTCCTTGAGTGAACGTGGACAGTGTTATGCTACACATGGGAGACCTGAGGTGGAGGCCTCTGATGTAGTCATTATAGGTATTGTCCTGGTTTGCTATAGATCTGCTTTCGTGTTATTTGACCCTGGATCTACAATCTCCTATGTGTCTACATATTTTTCTTTTGGTTTTGATACTATATGTGAGCCCCTTACTTTGCCTCTTCATGTTTCTACCCCCGTAGGAGATTTTTTAGTGGTGGATCGGGTGTACCGATCTTATATGGTTACCCTTGCGGGACGTGAGACTTAGGTAGACTTTATCCTCCTAGTTATGGTTGACTTTAATGTTATCTTGGGTATGGACTGGTTAGCTCCCTATCATGCTATTTTGGACTATTATGCCAAGACCATGACCTTAGCTTCGCAGAGTATGTCAAGGTTAGCTTGGAAGGGTATACATAATTCGAGTCCAAAGGGAGTTATATCTTTCCTACGTGCTCGTAACATGGTAGAAAGGGGTGTTTGTCTTATTTATCTCATGTTCGTGATACTAGCATTGCCTCACCACCTCCCATAGATTCTATTTGGGTTGTTCACGAGTTCATGAAAGTGTTTTCTACTAATTTGCCTAATATGCCTCCGGATCGTTATATTAATTTTGCTATTGATGTAGATTCGGGCACCAAGCCCATTTCTATTTCTACTTATATGATGGGCCCAGCTGATTTGAAGGAATTTAAGAAGCAATTGCAAGATTAATTGAGTAAGGGTTTTATTAGGCCTAGTGTATCTCATTGGGGTGCGCCTGTCTTCTTTATGAAGAAGAAGGATGGTTCTATGTACATGTGTATTGATTATCGGTAGTTGAACAAGGTGACAGTTAAGAACAAATATCCTCTTCCCTAAATTGATGATTTATTTGACCAGATTCAGGGTGTTTTTGTGTTTTCTAAGATTGATTTGAGATTCGGGTATCACCAGTTGAGGATTAAAGCTTCGAATATTTTGAAGATGGCTTTTTGGACTCGATACTGTCATTATGAGTTCTTGGTCATGTAATTTGGGTTGAGCAATGCCCCAGCAGCATTTATGGAGTTAATAAACTAGTGTTTTGATCGTATCTCGACTCCTTTGTGATTGTACTTATAAATGATATCTTGGTCTATTCCAAGAACGAGGTCGATCATGTGAGACACTTAAGGACTAAACTCCAGAGATTGCGTGATGAGAAGTTGTATGTTAAGTTCTCCAAGTGTGAGTTTTGGTTGGATTCTATCTCTTTCTTGGGTCATGTGGTGACCAAGGATGGTATTATGATCGATCCATCCAAGATTGCTGCGATTCGTGATTGGGCTAAGCCCACTAGCCCTACTGAGATTAAGAGTTTTATGGGCTTGGCAGGTTATTATTGGCATTTTATTGAGGGTTTCTCTTCTATTGTTGCTCCTTTGATCAAGTTAACTCAGAAGAAGACTACCTTTCAATGGTTGGAAGCATGTAAAAAGAGCTTTCAAAAGCTCAAGGAGTTATTGACTTCGCCTCTTATCTTGACTTTTCCCAAGGAGGACGTGGGTTTTATCGTGTTTTGTGCTGCTTTCGGTGTTGGTTTGGGTATTGATGCATGAGGGTAAGGTGATTGCTTATGCTTCTCGTCAGTTGAAGCTTCATGAGAAGAATTATGTTACCCATGATTTGGAGTTGGTCGCAGTAGTATTTGTGTTAAAGTTGTGGAGGCACTATTTGTATGGAGTTCGTTGTGAGATTTTTTCTCGGATCATCGTAGTCTTCAGTACTTCTTCACCCAGCGAGAGCTTAATATGAGATAGAGGCGTTGACTTGAGTTGCTTAAGTATTATGGTCTCACTATTCTGTATCATCCGGATAAGGCTAATGTGGTTGTAGATGCCTTGAGTCGGAAGTCGACTAGTATAGGGAGTTTAGCTCATCTCTTGAGTCAGGAATGGCCTTTAGCCTTAGAGGTTCAGTCTTTAGCTAACCAGATAGTTAGGCTTAATATTTTGACACTTGTTCGTGCTTTAGCCTTTGTTGATGCTAGGTCTTCTTTGATGGAGTATATTTGAGCTCACCAGTTTAATGATGATGGTTTGAGAATGATTCTGGATAAGGTGTTGAGTGGTGAGGCCAAGGAGGCTTCTCTTGATCCTAATGGTATATTGAGATTGGTTGCCGAATTTGTTTGCCGAGAGTTGGTGGATGGGTGGGATTGATTTTGGAGGAGGCACATTGTTCTAGATATTCCATTCATCCTGAAGTGACTAAGAAGTATCGTGATTTGAGGCAGCTTTACGGGTCGTATGTTATGAAGAAGGATGTAGCAAATTTTGTAGCTCGTTGCTTATGTTGTCAGCAGGTGAAGGCCGAGCATCAGAGATTGGGGGGCTTTGCTTCAGAGATTACCTAGTCTGGAGTGGAAGTAGGAGTGGATGACTATGGATTTTGTGAGTGGATTGCCTCATACTTCTCGTGGTTCTGACAGTATTTGGGTCATCATGGATCGATTGACCAAATCAGCCCATTTCATCCGTATTTAGATTTCATCTAGTGTCGAGAGGTTGGCTCGTATCCATGTTTGAGAGGTAGTTAGTCTTCATGGAGTGCCTGTGTCTATTATTTCAGACAGAGGTTCAGTGTTCACTTCTAGCTTTTAGACGATGTTTCAAGAGGAGTTGGGTACTTAGGTTGACCTTAGAACAACCTTAGAACAACTTTTCACCCCCAGACCGGCGGTCAGTCGGAGTAGACTATTCAGGTTTTGAAGGATATGCTCCGTGCGTGTGTTATGAACTTTGGAGGTCAATGGGAGCAGCATTTAGCCTTGGCGGAATTTGCCTATAATAGCTACCATTCGAGTATTGAGATGGCACCTTTTGAGGCATTGTATGGTAGACGTTGTCGATCTCTGATTGGTTGGTGTAAGACTTCCGAGGCTAGACCCCGTGGTACCGACTTGCTTTGCGAGTCTTTGGATAGAGTTTGGGTGAATCAGGATAGACTTCGGGCAACCCAGAGTAGGCAAAGGAACCTCTATGCTCCGACACTATATTTCGGATGAGTCCCATGTGCTTCGTTGGGATTTGATTCAGTTGGATGAGAGGTTGACCTTCATTGAGGAGTCAGTGTCCATTTTAGCCAAGGATGTTAGACTATTGCGTTCTAAAGATATTCCTGTAGGTAAGGTTCAATGGAGACACTGTTCCATTGAGGAGGATACTTGTGAGGTTGAGTCCTCCGATATGCATAGTAGTTATCCCCAACTTTTCATCGATTCAGGTCTTTCCTTGCCTTTTAGTTCGAGGACGAACTAGAGGCTTAGTGGTAGATATTATAAAGACCTATTTTGTGAAAACTAGATTTTTACGTGTTTTGACCATTTTGCCCTTTCTCGTAGTTGCTACATGTTGGTTTTAAGGTGTAGGGATGGTTGACATAGTTCCCAATGCGACAGAGAGTGGTTTGAGCGAGTTTGAGGTTGTTTTGAGGCTTTATGAGCTAATAGTTGACTTCAGCCAACATTTCATAGTTCGAGTCTCGAATGACGATTTATACTATGCCAGGAGATCCACAATGTCGAATTTGGGTTAATAGCGAGGTTGGTTCGGGTTCAAGAACTTTATTTTGCATTTCGATCCTTCGTTTGGAAAATAGTGAAAAAGGGGTCCCGAGGGTTAATTTATTGAATTTTTTTTTTTAAAATCCGACATTGCCATTGAATCTGAAACGTCGAAATTAGCCTAGTATCATATATGGTTTACTTCTGTCGGGCCCCGAACGAATCTCGAGGGTCCATTCGGAGAAGTCAAAGGCATGCAAAATCAACATTTTTGCTGATATCTGATGCATGCCAGGTCCTTCTTTGCAAATACGGGCCCCTGGATGCAAACACAAAGAAGTAAATTTTCCTTCATCGCGATCGTGAGGTGGTGGCCGTGATCGCGAAGGGCATTCGGGTAGGGTCGGGTCCGTCCTTCTTCATGAACGCGATGAGGCTGTCGTGAACACGAAGGCTATTTTATTGGACGGCAATCGTTGACCCTCACAAATGCGAAGGTCGACCGCGTTCGTGAGGCACCGTTCACTGAATAGTATAAAAGCCCTATTTTTGCTATTTTACTCCATTTTCGGACCTACAAGCTTCGAAAAAGGTAATTTTTGAGGGTTTCATCATCAATTTTTGTGTGGGTAACTTCGAAACTCATAATCCCACTATTTCTCATTGATTATATTTTCAAAAAAACCTTTTAATCTTGATTTCAGAATGGATTTTTGGGAATTTTGTCGGTAAAGCTTGAAAATGGTTTTTCTTCGATTTGTACCTCATTTTTAATTCATTTTTGCGTGGGTTTTCAACTGTAGACTCCTATAACCTTGGAAGATATGTTTCTAAAATAAAATTTTGGTGTTACCCCTCTCATTTTTAAACTCGTTTTTCAAGTCCGATTTGAACCCGTTTTAAATATAGTTGATATGGGTATCGATAGCTTCCTTTTAACGCGTAGATGATATATTTGTATGGTTTAATTGATTCTGAGGTCGTTCGTTAGGGGAAAGTGTCGTGTTGAAGGATTTTAGGCCTGAATTTGCTCATTTCGAGGTAGGTTATGACTTAACTTCTTTCAAATTGAGCTGGGTAGTTAATAAATAAGTAAAGCATGCTATGGGTTGGGGAAAATAACTATGGGTTTTATATTTTGATATTATTATTACTATTGTGTGTCCGTGTGGAGGCTTATATTCGGTGGTTGTTGACTTGTGATATCTGATATTACGTATTGCCCAAGTGGGGACCTTATTTGACATCATTGGCCTTATTTGTGCATTTATATGCCCTATTCTAGATATGATGCTCGTCCGGGAAATTAAATTGTTATTATATGCCTTATTGAGCATTGATTGCCTTTATCATGATAGAAAAAACCGAGTTAGGGGTTGATATGATATTAATGATGTCTTACATGCATATTTATTCCGATGGTGCCTAATTAGAGTTGATAATCATGAATTGTGGACATATTGAGTTGATTTTGGGCTCACTTATATATGTATTGAATTGATTGAATATCTTCATACTGATTTGATTGTGAGCATTACATCCTCATTCCATATATATATACATTCATGAGATGCTGGTACCATTGAGGAACATTATTTTTGAAAGAAAATGAGGCATTTTTATAAAAAAAACCTCTCTGTGAACACAAACCGAAGAGGTGGGTTGATATCGAGATATGAGTTATACTATAAGGGTAGTGAAACCCCCATGGGTGCTATTGCAGAGCTGCAAACTTGGTAGGTGTATACAGAAAGTCATCATTTCATTGCATCTTTTGTGATTCCTTTAGTTTTTCTTGACTTGTGTTTAGTTTCTGTATACTTTTGGTGTATGTCTGTGTTATTTCAATTCAATATTATATTAGAACTGTTAGTGGAGACGGTGTGAGCTACCGTTTGGGAATTTTTCTGTTTGCAGGTGACGTGCATATAGTCTTCTTTACTTATATTATTGTCTACTTTGCTCAGTCGGCCTATGATTCCTACTGAGTACATGTGGGCCGTACTCACCCCTACTGTGTCCTTTCGGTTCAGATCCAGGTCCGACTATGACACACTGCGGTTGAGTTCGTGCTATCGAGTTGGTGACTTTTTGAGGTACTGGCGTGCTCTAGAGTTCAGAGTGCTTTCCCGGAGCTCATCTTATCTTTATTTATGTCTTTATGTCATTTTTTGAGACAGACTATGTATCTTCAGATTCTATATTGTATTAGATGCTCTTGGACTTATGACACCAAATTTTGGGGATTGTATGTTGTTTCTTTCAGACTTCCATTTTGTTATGTTTTGTATTGGCCTGACTTCGTTCTAAAAATATTTTACTTCTTGTTGGGATTTTCTTTCCTTTTGGGTGATTGGCTTACCTGTTAAGACTGGGCAGCTACAAGTGCCATCATGACCTAGTTTTTGGATCGTGATAAATATTATATCACATGAACTAAAATAAAGGGTGTAGTTTACTAAATGTAGGTGGTGGATGATATTAAAAACTTTTTTTTAATAAAACAAGTTAAAGAATGATACAGAAAATTTTTGGAAATGACATAACAAAAAACAAAACTTACTGATCATATTTGAGTTCAACCTTCATAAAGACACTATAGTTGTCTCCTTGCTTGTAGTTTGAATCGCTTCATATTTATATAAAAGTTAGTCCCAATGTTAAACACAGTTTATTAGAATGAAATGGAAGAGAATAATTATGACTCATTGACATTATGTAGACTTGTAAGTTGGTCCAAGGACGTAAATTAAATATGTCCATATCAAATAAAGGATTAGTTGTTTCCTCCACAAATGTCTTTTGTCTAAATGTCAGCCTGATTTATGTATTGTCGTCTTAAATATCATGTAATTTGGTACAACAAAGTAGTTCATGAGATATAAACCTAAGTTCATGTATCTTGGTTCTAAAGTACTTAATAACATACTTCCGATTTAGACATGTATACGATCGCCCTAAATTGACACTGAAAATTAGTAATGGTAACTATATTTTGACCATAACAACAAAGAAGATTAATAAGTTATTGTAAACAAAAGTGAAGGAGTTGACTCAAAAGGAAGCAATAAGTAGATAGAAACGAAGTGAAGTAACATTACTTGTAAAAAGTTTCAGACTAAAACATAGATGATGAACAATTTATTGATTTTTTATTTTCTGAGAAAAATTACCTTTGCATCTTGTAAAATTAATTCTATTGAACACGACATCTCAGGTTTGAATTTATCTGATACTTTCCACATTCGAACAACTTTAACTTTCAAATTCTATTGTATCAAGTTACTTGAAATTTATCCGATGCCATGAAATGGTGAAGCCATATACAGTTAACCTATCTATAGTCGCACCATTTGTCTGGAAGTTTTATGCTGCTATAGTGAGGTGTTGTTATATATGTATACTGACATTTGATATTTAGATCTCATTTAGCTGTTATAAATAAAAGTATGCAAAATTAGAAAGAGCATGAATATATATAAAAACAAAGACAAGTATCTATAGAATTTCCTCGTGAAGTTATGACATAACCGATGGACATCATTTAAATACAATTTTTTCCTTTTAGTTGGATATTCATACTTGAAATTTACTATGTGCACAACATTAATGATGATTACCATAAATATTTAGAATTTTATTTTATACATAGTATATTTCTTATAATTTATTACTACATAATATTTGAGTATGACTATACTAGAGGGGTAATTTTATTAAAAATGTATGATATAATGAAAGTCATTGTTGTTATAGGTAGAATGTTGTTATATAGAAGTAAAATATAACATGAAAAATTAGTTCTAGAGAAAATCAGGTTGTTATAATGAATTGCCGCTATGACGAGAGGTCGTTACAACGAGGTTTGATTGTATGTTAATTGTTGTATTCAGTAGAATATTTCTTTGGGCATAGATTATAAGGTGTAAAGAAGAAAGAAGTTGAAAGAAGAATGTATCAGCCTAAAGAAAATAAAGAAATATATAAAAGAGACGTGTAGGAAAATACAGTTTTGAGTAATTTTAGGATTGTGTAAACGTGGTAGTGTAATGAAAAGTTTTAAAACGTATTATTCCTATTTAATTTTAGATAAAAAAAAATAACAATAAGATTAAAATTTTGTGGTGCTTACACTTGACAGCACAAGAGGCTTTTGTCTCTCCTATTCTATATAGATAGATAGCTATTTTTTTCATCATATAATCAACGTGATAAAAAAGCTAGCATATGAAAGTTCTGAATTTGAAAGAATCAGAATTCATGTTCGAAAAATCATATGAAATACAATATTAATTAGTAATAAGTGGTATCAAAGCCAGTATTATGGACTTTTCAAGAGCAACATCTTCTGTGTGCCAGATGTTGGGGAGAGAAATTGTTTAGTAATGTTAATATTATGCACTATGATCTGGAAAAATCAAAACGAAAGAAAAAGTAGTAAACTTTATGTAAGATAAACGTACTTTCTAAAAATGACTTTTAAGTTTTACGTGAGTAAGATGACCTTTCAAAAGGTGAAAAAATTAAAGAAATGGACTTGTTGACCTGAAAATCGATACAATTGAATTGATTAAAGTGATTCAGGACACATGAGTACCTTGATCTTGAGAATAAAGTAATTAGCAAATAACAAGATATAATGAATAGAAAAGGAGAAAGTAATCAAGTCGTATATTGAATCTTAAGAATTGGGTCTTACAAACCTTAGCACAGTGTGACCAGAATAGCTTATAAACTGAATAGTTGAGAGCTTTCAATTAAAGAAAGTATATATGCTGAAACAAGTGTGTCAATCGAAATGCTTGCTTCCTTTAACATAGATGCCTAATGGGCTATTTATAAAGAATAAACTAGGTAACTGATTCATAAGATTCAGATCCCACATTGTGTCCCAACTGAACATTAACTCTTCCGTTGCGCAATGAACGCCGATAATCTCGGGCTTCTCCCGTGATACTCAAGCTGGCTAGCTTATCTTATCCCTATCGTTACTTCCCTCGCCGTACCGGTTCCGGTGGCAAGGACACCGAAACCCTTCTGAGTTGGATTTTACACCTAGACTCGGTCCTCGAAAAGGATCGCTGAACACTAGACTGCCCCTTCCTAAATGAATTCGCATGCCACATGTCGTCCTATCATTTGTCCATCTGGTCAAAATCTATTTTACCCTATACAAAACTCTCGTCACAAAATGAGAAAACATGGACCATAATACAGACACACACATGTGATAAATGTCACTGGTAAGGTTCATTGAACATTTTAATATTTTTTAATTGAATATTTTTATTTAAATTAGAAATTATGTGTCCAAATATAAGCAATCTTTATTTTGTCGTATAGTACATATTACTATCTATTTCAATAATTAATAAAAATAGATAATTATTTAATTATTGAAATCCGAATCTGTAGGCTTGATCTTCTTTCAACTGTTAGTAGAAGATAAGTTATTTATATTTCAATAGTATCTTGGCGATTGTCTTATTATGAATGAAGTCAACAATATTTTTCATCAATTACCTTCCAATGAAGTTTCTAATATAATTAAAATCTTTATATTTTAATGCCAGATTCCAGTTCTATAAAGAATATTTGATTTTTTCCAGATTCTTAGCTATTTAAAATTCAATTATACAGTGTAGTCTTATGAGGAATTAAAGTCAAGCTTGCCTTGTGTTTCTTAATTTACTAATATTTGTAATTGCACTTCATCTTGTGCTTTATAAAAAAACTATATTTAGCCGTTTGGATCATATTTGATTGAAGTTGAAGAAAAAGTATTTTGAAACTGAAGTTGAAGAGTATTTGAAAGATAAACTTGTGTTTGGGGATGTATTTTATTTGAAAGAAAAAAAAATTAAATATTTAAAAGTGAAAATCATTAATTCACTTGAAATACTCATCAATTCAACTTTTTAATTTTAAAATTCTCTATTTCTAGTTGAAATAACAAATCAAATTATAGAACAAATGTTAATTTACAAATAATATCTAAAGGTAAAGTTGAAAATATTGAATTATTCTACTTTCATACTTTGAGTCAAATTTTCTTGGCTGATTTATGTAAACGTTTCCTTTTTAGGTCATTCTTTAGATTTTATCCTTATTTTAAAAGTTATGTAAATACATATAGGCTTTCAAATCGACAAAATAATAGATTTTCATCTAACATTTAAAAATTTGTAGACCATGCTCTAATGTTTTCTCATAAGATTTTTAATTTATTCAAATTCAAATCTTGATCAAAAAGTCCACAATTTGTAACATATTTTTTTTAAAAAAAGGTCATTTATTAAATAATTATTTCAAAAAAAGATTATTGATGAAAATTTATAAATTATTTTATATGATGGAAAGAGAAATAAATAAAAACAATTAAAGTGAATAAGGGATACGGACCAAAAACAAAAATAGTAAGGGGTAAAAAGTCGTCCTTCCCTTGATAAATAACCAAACCACTTGGAAACGTGAAGAAGGGCTATATGGGGCGAGTTGATTAATGATTCGTTATTGATTTATCTTGATTCAATTCATTTTGATCTAAGTAAATTTTAGATGAATTGAGTCTTGATTCAATAATTAATTTAATCTATTTTGATTCGTTCAAATTTAATTTGACTTGCCTATTTACCACCCTGTTAAAATGATGTGTACCAGTGGACCACCTACTGATGACAGAAATTCTTTTTAATATGTTTTGCTTTGGAGCTGTTATCATTTATCAATGGCATGAGTGATACCTTTTTCTTTTTTAAAAGAAAAAAAAGAAAAAAAAAACTTTTTTCTTTTCTTTTTTATCCATCACTTTTTAGTAGTCCCATGTCAAAGAGCACTTAGGTTATGGCCTACTTTGGTCCCAATAATTCACACTCTGTGTCACGTAATAGCTGTTGAAAATGATTTAATTATATGTCAAACCATATAATAGTGTGTATGTGTGGGTAAATGGGAGATAAAAAGTTTAGATTAATCAATCAAAGTGAGTGGAACTGATATGTCATGTTTCTTGATGGAAATTGCAGCCAATCATGCACTTTTTCCTATATATTTGTATTTTTGGTATTGTTTATGTAACTAGTGACCAATCAAACACGATATTATCTCTTAATCGTCATTGGATGTTTCGTTAGCATCTACGTTAAGATAATGATACCCTTGCAATCATCAAATCCTAGCTTCGTCTCTGTTATAATAGATCTTTGTGGTTCGACCCTTCCTCGGATCCCACACATAGCAGAAGTTTCAGTGCATTGGATTTTCATTTTAGTATATAGGTGACATCGATTCTATGTCAACTACAAATACTGCGTCCATTCACTTTTTACCTGTTCAATGTACTAAAAATAGATGTTGATTTTTACTTTTTCAGTTTAAAAAATCAAGAGATAATTTATCATTTTATACCTACTTTAGCCTTATTATTATTACTATTCATTTCCCAATGAAAGAGATAGCTTATACTAATAATCAAGGGTAATATACTAAAATTATCATTTTATTTTAAAAGATGTGTCAAGTCAAATATAAACAAATAAACATGAATGAAGGGATCATGTTTTTAGTTATATGGTCCTTTTTATAAAAATTAAAATTTTAAAAAATATATACAAAATCTGTAATCAAAACACATTGTTGATGGGAGATGGGTGTTGCAATTGAAAAATACGGGCAATTAGTTCCTATGAAGTTTGAATTTAGAAAGTGATCGTAAGAATAAAACAAACTAGGGAGGATACATTTTGATTGAGGTCCTTGTTATATATGAACTTAATACATCTCACCTTCAACAAATTAAAATATCTGGGTTTTTTAATCTTTTTATATGGGAAATATGTTATATTGAAATATTTTTAAAACTATTCTACGCTTAAATATGAAGTAAGAAATAGCTTAACATAACACATGAATAACTAAATAGCTTAACATAACACATTAATAACTAAATAGTGAGACTGTTAATAATTCTAAAAAAAATTCAATATTCACAAGTAAATGGATCAAAATACACATTTTAAATAATCGAAGATTGAATTTTGATTGAATATAGTCAAAGATCACAAGCACTAAATAAAATTTACCGATAATTGAAGGACCAAAAATGTTATTAACCTTAAAAATAATATAACTAAAAAAAAAAAAAAGATCTAACCAAAAATACAAAATTATCAATATGCAACCTATCTTATCTTAATAAAATAATAAGCAAAAAAATATTAAAAGAAGAAGCCATCTATTATATATATATATATATGCTATCTCCCCAAACTATGGAAAATTTAAAAATGCCGTAAAACATGGAATAACTTGGAATATTCACAGCCCATTGAATCTTTAACTTTAATGTAATGGGTCGTTTGGTACAAAGGATAAGAGATAACTAATCTCACGATTAATTTTATGATGAGCTTATCTCATAGTTGGTTGGGATAACTCATCCTGATATTAGTTATCCCAGGATTGTAGTGTTATTTTTATCCCACCTTAAAGGTGAAATAATTGATTGGAATAGCTAATCCTGAAATAATCCCGGAATAACTTATTTCCAACCAAACTACCCTGAGAGTCCACAATACCACAAAGCCTACCGTTGATATTTTCTTTTCCTTTTTAAATAGGAATGTCATTTTCCTTCCTAAAGTTTTTCAAAGTACTTACCAAAAGCAAATTAAAAAGTTATACATCGTTTTCTCATTTCATCATCACCACTTAGTCGAAGCAACAAAAGAAAAAGATACTAAAACTAGTTGCAATAAAGAAAAAAGGATGAGAAACTAGCACTAACCCCAAAAAAAAAAAGTCTCTTTTGTTTGTGTTGGATTTTAGGATGAATAAGAAACTAGCAAAAAAAAAAAAAGTCTCTTTTGTTTGTGTTGGATTTTAGTTGAGGTATGAATTCGAAATAAAGGAAGATTGATGTGCTTATATAAAAACACTTTTTCTAATTCTAAAAAAGTTGACACGATGTTTCCCCTAGTATCGTTGATATATTTTTTTCGGTTTTTAAGAAAAAAGTCAAGAAATTCTTTTCAATATAGTATTTATCTAGACCGTATAAATGGTTAAATGCTAGTCGTGTTTATATCTTCAACAAATATCATGTAGTCATTGATTTGTTTGGTGTAAACGCTCATAGCAAATAAACTTTTACCTAAAAGAATGTGCAAAAGTACTCACGTGATATTAGTATTAATTAAGTATATGTATCAAATGGGAATAAATTTTAACCTAGTTATTCACCTTTTTGGAGAAAAATATTTTTCAATTTTTTATATATTCAATTTGTTAAAATTTTTAGAAAATATTGTTTTTTAGAAAAACAAGTTCCTTAAAAATAAGGAAAATAACTTTCCTAAGTAAAAAAAATAAGTTTCATAAGTGACATTCCACATTGATCATGTCCTCTAACCCTCATCCAATCTACCTCATTTTCATCTCCATCAGCCCATCCTCACCACCCCACACCCAAACCCTCATCCTCATCTCTCACAGTATTTATTTAGATTGTATAAAAATATTATTTGTTATTTATATATACCTTACACAAAAGTCTATCGAAAACAACTCTAATTCCCCTACCTTTGAATTAAGTAGGGATAAGATCTGCGTATACTCTACTCTCCACAAACCGATCATATTGTGAGACTACAATGAATATGCTGTTATAGCAAACATAAAAAGATAAATAATTAGTTTCCAAAAAACATATTACTATTTCATACCAAACACACCACAAAGTCAATACTTTGACATGAAGGATATTTCAAGAAAAAGATAAACGAATCAGATTCACTCTCTCTCACACACCATCTCTCTATATATCTCTCTATCTTCATTCCATTTATCTTTACTTCTTCCCTTCCATTTCTCTCCAATCTCTACAATTCATAGCCATCTGATCTTCAATGAGGAGAACAACTAGCATGAAGGGGATCACCGTTGATGTGATGAACGGAAGACGAGGGCCGTCTGATCTTGGTTCTAAGTTGCTTGTTGTTCATGATCATCAAGTTGTGTCATCAAGAGACCACCATAGAAGTTCTAGTGATCAAGTTCTTAATCATCATATAGAAGAAAAGATTCATTTCTTGGCAACTTGTGGACTTTGTAATCGCCGATTGCCACCTTATCGTGATATCTACATGTATAGGTAACTAATATATAACTATATATACACTGACAGTATAACGAACTTTATACATTATGAATAGTGTAATTTTAATCTGTTGAGATATCAACTGAATCCTCTTTATCGAAAAATCACATTTAACTTGTTGTAGTGAGAGTTCAAGTTAGTTATATAGATCGTCATATATAATGTATATAACTTGAACTCCTATTTGAGTTGTTTAATTCCCTTAAATTAAATTGAGAACAAAAAGTACTCTATAATATGGAAAGTAATTAGGACCAAAAGTTATTTTAGGTCATAAATTTAAATTTCAAGTGTGACATTCTTAAAACCTCCTTGTATAAATATGTACTTCCATCACTAATATTATTTGTTGTAATTTATCTATAGAATTTTTTTAGTTAATCTGATAATATAAAAAAAAATTGTAGATGGTTAGTATGTAGAAGTTTAATTTCTACTTTTGCTTGTCTTATATGAGTTGTGTTGCAGAGGTTTCAAATATTTATTAAGGTTTGAGCTTCCTATGGTAATTGATAAAATGACCTAAAGTAAACAAAAAAGGTACTAAAGTTAATAATTTGCTAAAAGATCTTGTTTTATTAATCAATTACAAATGAGTTCAATGGAAAAAAATTGAAATTTATCGTTAAAAGGGTAGTGATATCTTTCTTTAACTGTTTTCATTAAGTCGGGGTGTTATTGAACAATCAGAATTTCATTAAAATCAATATTTAATAGAGATCAAAGTACTCACTTTCTTTTTTTCAAACTTAAAAAATCCAAATTGTTGAAAAATACATCTAAAACACTATTTTGGATCTACCTTTAAACATAAGGGACCATTTTTTTCATTTTCTTGTTTGGTTTATTGCATTATTTAGGCATGAAGGATTCTTTTAAAATTATTTGTTGGGCAACAATATAATTATTAACATATATTTATTACTTAGTATATTATACCATCACATTTTATATTATTGATTATCTTCAACATTTTAGATTAATCAAATTGTTGACTAATATTCTTCAATTTTATTACTATTGTTATTTTGTTATTTAGTTATTTCTTTCATTTGGGCAATTTCTAATATTTTACTGACAGTACTTTTCTTTCTTCAGTATTTTCATATATATCATTTAATTACTTTTGCATGCATTCTTTCAAACCATAGATGTTCTGAAAAACAATCTTCTTGAGCACACGAGATAGGAATAAAATCTGCATACACCAATTCTTTCTAAATCCCATTTATGAAATTATATTATGTATATTATTGTTGTTGTAGTCATTGTTGACTTAATATTGTTGTGTGTGAACAGGGGTGATACTGCATTTTGTAGTATGGAGTGTAGGGAACAACAAATGAAAAAAGATGAAGGAAAAGAGAAATCAAATCTTCTTGTCCTTCAAAAGAAGACTGAAAATCATCACAACTACTCAGAATTGCCCTCCGAAAATTCTGGCAAGAGTAAAAGTATTGCAGCAGCTTGAAGGATAATTTTGAAAAAGAAAAGAGAAGAAACAAAATGATGTGTATTTAAGTAGAAATAATTAAATTTATATATACTAGTGTAAATAAATTTTACCTTATTAGTGTAATTTAACTTGCTATGAAACGTTTTACGTTATTATTGTGTTATTTTTCAGGTATCTAGTTTTAATTACTTATATATTACTAATATCCAGATTCTTTGGTTCCACCTATTAATTACTAGTGTATCAAAACCATTTGATGCGTCCCACACTCAACAAATACTATTATTATTTGAAAAGTCAAATTCTTTTTTTTTAAACTATGACTAATTTAATCGCAGGTGCCTCGCACGTATAACTTTTAATTATTTAAAATAAAAATTTAATATCTATTTATTTCAGTTAATTACAAAATTTTAAATATTAAGAAAATAACAAACTATATTAATATGAACATAATAATATAAAGTAACTACTTGTAACAAATTAACAATAAGGTAAAGGATTATAGTAAAGCAGAAGATGACAATCTGAACACCAAGAAGCAAGTGAATTTTTAACAGAAAAAGATAGATAACAAATTCTAGATTAAAAGAAGAGAAAATTATTTCAACAGAAAAAAATACCTAATAAAACATTTATTTACCTTAGTCTCCATCATATGCATGTCACAAAAACGCTGGTTATATTTGACATTGAGTCTCTTGATCATTGACAAATTCAAAAGTAGCAAATTGATATGGTTTGTGATGGGATGGTTGGAGTCTCTCCGTCCTTAATAAAATATCTCAAATTCTTCAACCTCAATGCATCAAGAGAGTTTTTGCTTAGTACGTAGCATTAACTAAGTTGCCTTCAAAGTTTTGTTCATCGATTGTGTTTGTATTATCACTGTCATCGGTCTTCAAAATACCTACAAAATCAATGCAAAGAAATTAAATATTATCAATAAAAAAATTTGACGTTAAGAAATTGAATTCTAAATCAAAAAAACAAAGAACAACCTAAAAAAAAACCTTGATCCTTGCGTTCTTTTGTTTTTACGCGGGCATCGGACTTATTTGAATCTTAGAAGAGCTTGAATAAAATGGTTTATCGAAAAATATATATAAATGCACACAAATAATTACTAATATAATTGAATAGGATGTGGATGGACCAAAGAAGCATATAGTATAGAAAAGAAAAGTATAAGAGGGAAGGAAGTAATTTCAAGGGGAGCAGCCATAAGCATCCATATATTTTAGGAGTTTTAATCCTTTCTTCTTATATATTTTAGAAAATTAAAAAAGGATTTAATTTTGGACTCCTATTTGACTTATAATAAGTCATTTGTTAAAACCCCAAAAGCTCTTATAAGGTAGTAGAAAAATACGAAAAGGATTTCTAAAGAAAATTTCCCAGAAAACGGCAATGCTTTGGGGCTGTAAGGGAATTTCTTTTGAATTTTTCTTAGAATACAATATTATTAGGGTTTAATATAAATTAGTATTTATGTATAATTATAAAAGGCTTTTATTTTTCTTTTGCAAAAGGTAAAAGGCAATTATGGTATGAAATTATTAATTATGACTAAACCAAGAATTAATACAAACAAATAATTCTTACCTTTGCAACAAAAAATAAAAATCAATTATGGTAGTATTTTTTTTTATTTAGTAAACAAATTATTTATGTTAGTTTTTATCTTCTAACTCACGTAAGGAGGATGAAAATTTTACCCAAACATAAATTATGATTAAACTAGGAATTAATACAAATAAAATAATTCTTCTTACCATATATTTAGGACTTCTTTATTTTGAAAATATATTTTTTCCTTTTACAATATATTTCCTTTTCACTTATTTTAAATAAGTGAAAAGACGATTTTGTCTAAAGCGGAGTCTTTTAATGAAGGGCAGAAAGTTCAAACAATATTTCTAAGGATCTTATAGATATAGAATATAGATATAGATATAGATTATTTGTGAATCGAAAACTTCTAGTTTATAATAATTCTTATGTATAATATTCAACCAACTACTTTCGAAATCATGTCACCCACACTCGCAGATCACAAATACAGTAAAGCAACTACGTGGAGGGATAAGATGGTCAAAATGCACTAAAATCGAAAATTACTATGAGGATTGTTATAGAAATGCTAAACTCTCTTGACTCCTTCACATTACTAAAAATCTCATGCTTATGTCTCCTATTCCTTGTATCGGTTCACGTCAATCTCTTGTAGTATCTTTCAATCATTTTGATTATCTGTACTAATATTTGAGATGTAAATATTTCAAATTGTAGACATCGATATCTAATGTATGAATTCATATCGAAGTTCAGATTTTTCTTAGAACCTCCTTAGGTTTTTTTGGACAAATGGATATTTAGCTATGTCTTAAATAAATGATCCTTCCAGCAGCTATTTGTGCACTTGCCCCGTCCCTCTGTTGGATTAAGAAGAAATCTTAATCGTAGCACAATCAGCCCAACGTCGTTATGAATTGGCTTTCACAACAGGCATTGGTGTACATTGGGCTTTTTACTGATTTCAAGCCCCAACACAATCGCTTCACTAAACTTACCTAAACTACTTAAAATCCCTCCCTTCTTGTTTAATGACCCTCCTGGTCATTTCCCTCGTTTTCGTATGTTCTCAGCGTTTAGAGCTTTTCTATAGCTGCCCCAAGTTATTTATTACTTGTTGGGACTGACAGTTCGGTTTACGGGCAGTTCGTTTGAGAATATTATTTATATCGAGCATGTTGCAAAATATTTAAATTAAATTAGAATTTGGTAAAATGATATATCTATACTACTTTATAAAAGTTCTATAATTTATTAATATTTTTAAACGGAGATAGTAAATCTAATTTTTATTAAAATGATATTTTTATTTTATAGAGGTTTTGTTCAAAATAATTTTCTATTCATGATGGAATATTTAAAATATTATATTTATTTTACCACAAGCCTATGCAGTATCCGAATATATATATATATATACGGAGAGCAAAAATGGATAAGACCATGTGCATGTAACATTAATTAGTAATAGACTACAAGATTTCTTTCTTTTTCGACTTTGTACGTGTAGTATACATATATATATATATATATATGTAATATTACTTTCTTTTCTTATTTTGTCTTCTTTATGAAAAACTACATATATTCCATCATTTTTAAGCACTTTAAGCTCAACTTTAGGCATTTTTAGTGAGATTCAAGGTTAGAGGTTGGTAGGTTTGAGTTCGTGGACTCGTTCTCGACGTTTCTACGGTACCTTTTTTTATTTTTACGGTAGTTTTAATTACGGTGGTTGATGGAATTGGTGTTGATGTTTGAGCTATATATTGAGCTCAAATTGAGCGGTGTTGGTTGTGACTATTGGTCACTAGGTGATTTGGGACACTGTGACGATTTCGGTTTTGCGATTCCGCAAGTGGGCCCCACATGGACCGTTCGGATATTTTTCCGAACTAATGCAATATGGGTATCAAAATTCATGTTTTGACATGTAGTTTATTATTTTGATAGCGTGGCAGAAATCTGAGGTCTCGCGGAAGGGGAAGACTCCTATTTAGCAAGCTTTGGCAGGCGTTCGGCGGCGGTCATGTAGGCTAGGCTTACCATATACCTAGACTGAGTTTATTTATAGTATTTGCATACTATTATGCTAGTGTTTGGGCTGGTAGTTGTGGATTGGCATTGGCTTGCTATGAATAGGCCTTTGGGGCCGGTTAGGACCTTGTTCGGATGTGTTTCGGGCCCGTTATCCTCGTGGTGTGCCAGAGATTACTTTTATAGGGTTGGTTAATGTTGTACTACTGTTAGTAGGGGTTTGGGGAACCTTAGCCCAAACTTGGTTCCGGGACCCCGTAGTGGGCCCCGCTACTCTTTACAGTCGGTGTAGCTAGCTTTAAACATTGTTAGGCTTAGCTAAGCCCTGAGATGATCTTTTAGGATAAAATTTGTATTGAATTACCCTAGTTACACCCTTTTGACCTGTTTAGCCTTGTCAGTCCCTAATAGCACCGTATTTGACCGGGGTCGGCTAGTTTGATTTAGAATGTGGACCCGCCTTGCCATGAATTATAATGTATACCCAGACTTGTATATACATATTGTTCATAGTAGATAGTTGACCTGAAAGGATCCCTAGATTGACTTGTAGTACGTGGTGGGTTAGCTCCTTATTTATGTTTCGGGTTCGTTCTGGGGCCGGTATGTCCCTATTTACTTGTGTTTGTCTGGATTCTGGCACTACTTTGTCACTTGGCCACTGATTATTATGAGTTCCGGTTCGAGTCCGGCCACTGATTATTATGAGTTTCGATTCGAGTCCGGACACTGATTATTATGAGTTTCGGTTCAAGTCCGACATCTGGTTATGATATGATTGGAGAGTTTTGGTACTGGGTACCGTGGTTACTGGATACTGATACAGCTTCGAGACACTGGTGACTATGCATTTACTTTTCTTGTGTGTTCCACTGGTTTATGGGGGCCAGACTGGGTTATTGTTTTCTTCCGTGTGCCTATCGGGTTTATGGGGGCCCAGATAGGTTATGTTTGACTTGTGTTTACTTACCCATTTATTTACTCTTTATTCTGTATCGCACTTATTTTCTCTTGAGCATATCTATACGCCTCGGCAGTTACTTATGTACTTATTATTTATACCCCGAACCTAGCATGCACCCTCGCATTTTAGCTTGCTTATATTATATTGAGCTCAGTCTGCCAATGATGCCTACTGTGTACCCGTTGCCCCGGTACTCATACTGCACTTCTGCATCTTTTTCCTCGATACAGATCCAGGCACTAGTCGACGGTTTTGACGTGACGCTCTTCTCAGCACTGACTCCGGAGCAGGGTGAGCTTACTGACGTCCAAGGCAGATCCTACTACATCTTTACTGTATAGTCTTTTGCTCTCGAGACTGTAGTACTTGTTCTTTATATTTGGTTTCTGTCTTGTATTTTGGACATGTCTAGTAGTGGCTCTTGTACCGACTTCACCAGGTCTTGGGAGGGGTTCTTGACTTTATATATTGTCTTCTTCCTTCTCAGTCTTGGTATGAATATATATTTCGATTTTGTTTTTATATTAGTATGGTTACTTCCACTTTATCTCTGTTTTCTGAGATTCCGCCCGTTAGCCTGTCGCTTGTCGCTTGTCGCTCCGGGCTAGGGTTTGGCTTGCCTATTGGTGGGTTACGGTAGGTGTCATCATGACTCAAAAAACTCGGGTCGTGACATCTTGATTAATTACTAAAATTTCTGACTTGTATTCTCCCTCTTTAAATTTTCAAATACATCATTATCACCCTAAAAATTCGAATATATTAATTGCCCCTCTAAAAATTTGGCTGAATATTTTCTATCTAATAATATTATTAAAATAAAATTATATAGCAAAGTATATTAATTGCCACCCCTTTGCTAGTGTTTTGTGCCGCCTCTTCCATAGCAAACTAAAACCCATCAAACTCAACTTCGCCCCCATTTCTCCTTCTCCTTCTTCCCCCATTTCCGATGGCTTCTCAAATCTCAATTTCAGATTCAAACTCTCCTCCTTGGCCACCAACTCAACGCACTCGTGATGCCGTCATTAACCGTCCCATCAAGTCTCCCACAAGACGGAGCTTCTGATGCCGCAAGGCGGATTAATATAAAGACAATTCTCTGTTGCTGGATCTACGGATAATGGTAACGATGGCGGCATTAAGATACAAAAGAATGATGTATCTGGTTGAAAATATGACAAAAAATTATGTATGTGTTACTGATACATAAGATTTATGTATCGGAATGAGATATGTGTTATTGATATATACTAATTATGTATCGGGCTGAGTATCTCTTGAAAATATATCAAAAACTAGGTATCAGAATGCTTTTTTGTGTTAACGATACATAAGACTCCAAAATGAGATCTGTGTTACTAAAACATAAGAATTATATATCGGCTACAGTGATTTTTTGGTGGACTTGTGTCTGAATTTGGGTAGAAGGTGGTGTTTTACCGGTTGGCTTGTTGGAGCGACGGTGGTGGTGACGATTATGTGTCTTTAGACGGAGAAGAGGAATTTGATTTTTGGGTATGGGATTCAGTCGGAACAGTGGTCAGTGATTGAGGGCTTAACAGGTTAAAGCTCGCGGCGGTTTTGGATCTGTTGTGGTTGCTCCGGCAACTCAAGTTTGGCGGAGATGTGACGGCGCTTGTTGTTGCTTGAAGAATCGTGATTTGTTTTTGAATTTCAAATTTTGAACTGATTAAGAAATTCGGGGATCCTCTGAAAGAGATTTTAACAAAAGTCGTATGATTGGCTCCATTAATTGAACAGATTTTCGTTAATTTCTCAAAAAGTATATTGGAAATGGATGTATTGGGAGGTTAGTTATGTATCCGAAAGTGACAAAATAAGGGATTTTTTGTAATTTTAATAAGAGTAGGGATAGGAAGTAATTAGGGATAAACTGGTTGAGATCTATGTAAGTTTTACTTACAAGAATCCTCCTTTGGAGGTAGATGTTTTAACCCCACTTGTCACACGGGCAAAATTTCAAGTCTAACAACTTTTGAGTTTTGAGCTTGAAAGTTGATATGTGGGACAAACGGGGTCAAAAGGTTAAGACCACTCATTTTCAAGGTCAATAGGCGTAATTTCTTCCTTGCTCTCTTTATTTCATTTTTCTTCTTTTTGATTGCACATTATCGTTGCAATTTAACATGTAAAACAAAGCTAGTACCAATTTGCTATGTTGTCACTTAAATGTTTATTATAGATTTACTTATAACTGACTTGATTGCATAAGCATTTTTTATATTGTTAGTATATTGTACTTTCATTACGTCTTTTTCTAGCATGTTCTTGTCTTGAGCCCGGAGTCTTTCGAAAATAACCTATCTACCTCATCTTTGGGGTAGAGGTGGTAGAGGTGAGATCTGTCTATACTCTACCCTCTCCAAACCCCATTTTGTGGGACCATATTGGGTATGTTGTTGTTGTTGTTGTTGATTGTTAGTACATACAACTTAAAACTCTTACGAAATAAAGGAAAAGAAGTGGATTACTAAAACAAAATTGAAACCACCATGTTGTATTTATTGATTTTTTCAATAGAAACAAGATGTTGCTGGCTCTGTCTGAGCTAAAGCAACAAACATACAATTTGGAGATAAGAGAGCCAAAAACATGAAGAGAAGAAATAATACTAAACAGGAATATGGCCCTTTAAGCTCCTCTACACTTCACAATCATGCCACACTTTGCTTAATTAAATCATGATGAGAAAATAGAAAATAGAAAATAGAAAAGGAAAAAAAATAGAGAATGGTCTTTTTTCTACACATGAAACTACATTTAAGAGTCCATTCTCTTTCTAGTAATTTCCTTCATCTGCATATTTTTCATTTGTATTCCAAAATCATGTTGTTCTCTGGTGCCAAACCAACACAAGCTCTCATTATGTTCTCAAGCATTGCCCTCTGCTTTGAAAGTGCATTCACCACTGGAGTACCCGGTGGTACCTGTTTTTCCAATCCACAACAATAGTTAATGATAGAAAGTACAACCTGATGCACGAAGCATCCGTATTCGCAGAGGGCAGGGGGAAGGGCCAGACCACAAAGGTCTATTGTACGCAGTCTTACCCTGCATTTCTGCAAGAGGCTGTTTCCACAACTTTAACTTGTGACCTGCTGGTTACATGGCAGCAACTTTACCAGTTACGCAAAGGCTCCCCTCCGCCACACTGGAAGATTGTTACTAAGAAAATCAACAGATTACAAGCAAAAAGAAGAATAAAGCTAAAGTTCTCAAGAACAATCTGAAGCTAACATTTAACCGGTGGTACGTGAATTGGAAGTTGGTAATTAAGTAAGAAAATGGCTCTAATGAAACTAACAGTATGTATATATATATCTACCCGCACATACAAGGAGACACTTTATCCTTTTGCAAAAACCTGTCTCCGTGTATGTCGCTCGAACTCTCCAAAAATTATGTCGCACTCATGCCCGACCCTCCAAAAACGCAATACTTTTGGAGGATCAGACACACACCCTGTGGTAATTTGGAAGAGTCCGACCAAAACTAGGTCTCTGTGCCATGTGCACATGATAATTAACACACCCTTTGTGATTCATTTGAAGTCCTTTTTAGTTTATTGTGACATTTACACTGTGTCCATGTGAAGATGATAATAACTGCTTTTGTGTTGGCAACATTTCTAACTTCTCTGTTTGGACCACAGATTGTTCTGATCATTTACTTAAAATGACTGAAAGAAACAAACTATTTCACATCAGCTATAGCTCTAGCACATGCTCTGACCAAACTATCTGGCAACCTATGTTGCTCGGACTCTTCAAAAATGTCAACAGGGTGAGTGTCGGATTCTCCAAAACTAGTGAAATTTTGGAGAATCCAACACGGGTGCGGCTTCGAAAGTGAAGAGTCCGAGTAACTTAGTTGGCAACTTTTTCGCTAGCACTTGATAATTGCACATTGTTTACTTTTGAGCTATTTGCTCACTCTCTTTAAAAATCCCAATGGTTGCGTGTCGGATCCTCCGAACGTGTTGTAATTTTGGAGGATCCAACACGACTGCGGCAATATTTTTGGAGTCCGAGCAACATAGCTTTTGAGTTTATTTGAACTGAACAAGAATAACCGACATAGAAACTTTACCAGAGGAGCCTTGGTGAGGTAGCTGAGAATAGTAGCCACAGGGTGGAAGGAGTGGAACTTCCCCTGAAAACAGAATCACTTCTCATCAGAACAATCACACAACATTTAAGTGTACGCACAACTTGACGAAGTGTAAATCTTTGAAGACATTGAGAAAGAAACTGACCTCCCCTTCAGCTTTGAGCTGAATGCGAGTGCTGAGTTCTGCGAGAAGGACCAAGTCCAAGATAATTGGAGCTGCCAAAAGAGAGTCCTCACAAGTGTTGTGCATTACTATGGTGCTCTTTCCACCCATGAAAATCTCCGATGTGTACTCATCCATTGCCCTCTTGCTGTCTCCAACATATGGAACGTACTGAAATCCCAAATCAAACATTCGTTTTGACAAATTAATATGCCTCTTTATGTACATTAACTTCAACTTCTCGCGTAATATTATTACCTTAATCACAACAACATGGTCAGGGTGCTCGCCAGATTCATAGAGAATGGCATTGCTAGCAACCATGTCATCGACAACATTGCTTTTTGAGATCTCCTTAGACCGGAAAGTTTGAGGGGCAGAAAGATTCATTCCGTCATTGTTACCCAAGTGATTGTAGCTCACTATTGACGTTGGCTGTAATACAAACATCACAATTTTCAGCATGGCTATACTGTTTCTCTATAAAGAAATTCCATTTTCAACTTATAAGTATGTGTATGTGCTTAATCTATGTACATAAAGTGCTTCAACATTTAGATACTTTACCAGATTAACAGCAAAAATCATACCTTAATACCAGCTCCGACAAGGAAATCAACCAACACGGATTTCATCTTGGTCTGACCACTCTTAAAGTCATCACCACCAATTAAAGTGTTCCTCTTTATGGCCAAATCAATAAGACCTGAAAAATTGAATCAGCAAAAAACACTTAGATCATAGAAGCTAAGCTATAGCTGGTTTTCAGCAGCAATTACACTTACAATAACTCGTTACAATTAATCGAGATTTCCAAACCTGGGACAAAAGTGTTTTGAGGACTTCCATTGATGAATGGCACATTTTCAAGAATGCAAGCAATAGCATGCAATGTGGAAGGCGATATTTCAGCCTCATTTCTATCCACAGCAGCTAAAAGGTTTTCCATGGTGTCGTTAAGGCCAACAATCACATTGCTATATCTTTCGGTGTTGGCAGTCCATAGAACCACTATCTTGTCTACTTTGTTCTTCTCCTTGAATTCCCTAAATTACCACGCAGACATGTTATTTACACTGTAAACTAAAAATCACATCATTGCCAGAAAAGTGGACAACTTTGTTCAAGATTGAAGACAATCAATCAAGATTATAACTTTTACCTAATATCTTTAATAATTTGATCAACTTGTTCTTTCTTGGTTCCTTTGATCACGTTGTTGGCACGCGCTTCTTGGTTAGCAGCAATGAAGTCAGGGTCATAGATACCAGGAAGGGGAACCATGGATTCCATGTAGGGCCTCAGTTGCTTTTGCAGATCAATATCGAAAACCTTTGCCCTGACCATGGCATCTGCCAAATTCATGTTGCTTATGTCCCATCCTCCAAACACTACATTGTCTGGGTTGACCTATTTCACCATCAGATCAAATGTATTAGTGTGAATGTAACTTCATGTCGCTTAACAGTAATTACAGGTATCTACACATTATAATAGAAATTTACCTAAAAAATAAGACAGCGTAACTTTCAATGACTAATACTATAAAGAGTTAATTAAACCGTCAGGGTTGTTTGGTTGCAAGCATAATGGATAATAATCCCGGAACAAAATGTGGGATTATTTTATCCTGTGTTTGGTTGAATGAGATCTGGTCGTTTAAGCAATCCCATGATTATTATCCCTTATATCTCTTTCTTAGACCAATGAACCAAACATTTAGCAGTACAAGTATATCCACTAGCTATTTAGTCATTAATAAACCCCTGTAAAATAATTCTCACACAGGGGTGGACCTAACATTTCGATTACGAGTTCGATAAGAACAGAAGTGGATCCAAGTTTGAAGTTTATGAGTTGCTATAATAATTTAAAGTTAACTAAAATAATAACTAGGTTCACAATCAACTATTTATAAATATCTTATGGATTTCTCGATACAAATACAATAGATAAACAAAAGTCACTGGTCTCCGTGAACCCATACTTTAAGGGATAGGTCCGTCCCAGTAACTTTGATGCAAACCTTAAAATTGTGTTAAAAATCCACTTAATATGTGTAGATCATTTATCAAGAACCCAATAACTTTCTCTTTTTCGAATTCAAAACTCATAAACTCAAAATCCTAGCTCCACCTCTGTTATCTCACATTATAATCCCAGTATAACTTGTTCACAAACAAAGCGATGGGTAAGTGCTTAATTAAGGGTGTGTTCAAATTTTTCATGTTTGGTTGGTCAAAATATTTTGGAAAATCTTTTCTATAGAAAAACAAGTTCCTTAAAAATGAGAAAATGACCTTCTTAATCAAAATAGGGAAAAACAAGTTACACAACTGACATCGCAAGTTCACTATGTCTTCCCCACCCAACACACCCACCCCCTACCCTTGACCATCCTACCCCCTGCCACGCCCGAACCCCCACTCCCCACCACATCCCACCCCTATAATATTTTGCTATATAACTATACATACTCTTGAAATAATTTTTTTTTAAATCAACTTGTTTTCCAAGAAAACATTTTCCTCAATACCAAACACACACTAAATCCTATTAGTATCCATAAATCCACAAAAAGTTTCTTTCACTACATGCAAATTAACCCCAAAAACAAAAAAACAAGAAGATGAGTACCATGGGAAGGAGGCTCTTGAAGGGTGCATAGATCTCTTCACCATTAAAAGACCCAACTCTAATTGTTGATGCCTGAGTAAGAGACCCAAAATAATTCGCTTGCTGCACCTTTTCTTTGGTTGCCCATGAAATTCCTCTACAAAAAAGCCCCAAAAATCATAATTTAAAATTCCAAAAAGGCATTACAAAATTAACAAATTAAACATGAAATTAGGGACAGTCCGGTGTACTAAAGTTTCTACTATGCACGGAGTCCAGGAAAAGGTCGGATCACAAGGATCTATTGTATGCCGTCTCACTTTACATTTCTGTAAGGGGCTTCTTACATGACTTGAACATGTGACGTTCTAGTCACATAATAGCAACTTTACCAGTCACCTCCTTGTCAAATTAAAACTGAAATTAGGGGGCAGCCCAATGCATTAAAGTCGGGAAAAGGGCCGGACCACAATGATTTATTGTACGTAGCCTGACCTTACATTTTTGCAAGGGACTGTTTTCAAACTCGTGACCTTCTGATAACACGACAGCAACATTACTAGATACTCCCCCTTCTATAATTAAACATGAAATTAGATCCAAAAAAAAAAAAAAGAAACTCACTCTCTGTTTGCAATAACACCTCCTGTCAATGTTGATCCATTATTTCCTCCCCATCCAACAAGCATCACCCTATTAAAAAAATCAACAAATTTATTATTATTATTTTTAATGAAAAAACTGAAATCTGAGGGAAAAAATGAGGAAACAAACCCTAATTTGGGAACATGGGTATCAGTTTTAAATTGATATTGAACAGATTTAGGCTTAACAATCCATTGATAATTGCCATTTCTCTCCTCATGAACAAGCTCTGTGGTATCATAATTATACACAGACTGAATTTCATTCTCTGTGTATTTCACATTTGGACTTTCAACTTTAAAATTTTCAATAAACATTTTGTCACACAGAACAAATATTCAAATCAGAGAAATTTTATAATTTCAAAAATTCAAAGGAAAGAACAAAGTAGTCAAGAATTTGTTTTGCAATGGAATGTTGGTTGTTATGGAAGTGTATATATAGAGGGCTTTTTTTGTGAAGAGAAGAATACAAGTGGCATTTTGTTAGTGGAGTCCCACTTTAAAGTGAAAGCTTAGCCATGCAAAATTTTAGAGATCTCTAGAGCCTTTGGAGGAAATAATTTACTCGCACTTGATATTTACGTCAAACTACTGCATATATGATGTTTATGCATGAAATTTAGTATTTGACTGTGGTAGCTTGTTTGAACGGTTGTTACTTCTTAATATATTATATTATATTATTTGATATTATTTTAATAAATATAATATTTAAATAGATTGTATTATTTTTATTATTATATAATATCATATATGAGCAATCTATATAATAAGTTATAATATTATAAAGAAAAATAAGATACGATCTCCATATAATTATTGTAAAAGAGTGAAGTATAAAATAAAATTATTAAATATAATAAGCAAAGCCAAAATGAGAGAGAGGGAGAAGTAACGAAGTGTCCACCCCAAATGATTCTTAGATAAAATAAGATTTTCATCATTATATAAGGATAATTTAACAATATGATATAACAAAATTTAAGTAATAATTAAAACAAACAACAAAATTTAAGTAATAATTAAAACAAACATTGTATTTAAAGCAATAATATGATACAATGCAATATAATGACATATTTCTAAATTATAATTAGTGGCGGAATCACATGTAATTGAGATGTGTCGACCGATACACCTTGTAGGAAAATTAAACTATGTAGCTAGGTAAAAAATAAATAAATTATGTATATGTATATCACATATTAATACCCCTTATTTTCTTCATAATTTATTTCTTTATATTATGACAGCTCTTAGTGAAAATTCTGACTCTACTAATATCTGTAATTATAAGTTTAAAAGTAATATTTTTTTTCTTAAACATCACACGTATTTAAATTTTATCACATAAATTAAAGTAAAGTGTTTATCTTTTTATGTTATCAAAGGTTAATATTGACTAATAATATAAAAAAATATATGTTATCAGTATATATAACTTGAAATCTACTTTTATTTTTTTATTTTATTGGAGTGAGAAACATGTGGGCTACGCTTCTCACGTGGCATAGTGTTGTAAAGCTGATCTAATTATGCTGTTTTATTAGTGGCTTTTGTTAATAATAATTTAATTAAACATAATTTTCTACTAAAATATAACTTTAATTATAGTTACGCATGTGCACGACATGGATTTTGGTTTCATTATTTGAAGAACAAT
The DNA here is from genome assembly GCA_031232105.1 of Capsicum rhomboideum. NCBI lineage: Eukaryota > Viridiplantae > Streptophyta > Magnoliopsida > Solanales > Solanaceae > Capsicum > Capsicum rhomboideum. The sequence goes on from CP124714.1 coordinate 161,450,951, forward strand.
ATCAACATTAGATTCTATTTCGAGATTGAATCTGATATTTTAATCAGCAAGTGTGTGGTCTTCTCGAGACAATAGATACATATTTTTTATAGTATTATATCGTTGGACATGTGATTTCTAATTAAGATTTTAAGTTTAGATTTTGAATTTATGTTTTTAACATTCTTTATCTTCTAAGTGTTAGCCTGAATTAGCAAAGGACCGAAAAAACTTTTTATCGATTCCACATTTTCTTCGGAGAAAAAAAGAAAGTATCTTTCTAAAGCTCTGGAATTCCATCTCACGGGCATACCTTGACTAAGAAAAGTAGAGACTGAGTGGGACATTATAATCTTTCATTTAGTTATACCCACCCAGTCTTGACTCATTCAAACATTTAACTAGATATATAGAGGGAAAAATATTCCTAATTGTAGATAAAATATCAATATCAAACTTAAAGAAAAGAGATAACTTTAGAGAATTTTAGTAGTACTTTGTTTACTACTTGAAACTCTATCAAAATGTACAAAAGGATGGCTATTTATAAGCCACCAAACTTGCTCCCTAAGTATGTTAATCTTAACATCAACTTGGCAATTTGACCAAGTAACTTTAGAGTTCAAATTCAATTTGAATAAGTAATCTTGATGTTTAAGTTTAATTTGACTACTAACTCTTATCTCTCATTAATGACATTCACACATATATATGTCACATGACATCCATATTACATAACAGTCCCCCTTGGATGTCCATTAATAGATAATGTGTCTCGTTAAAACCTTACTAGGAAAACCCAGTGGAAAAAGCCTAGTGAAGGAAAAAGAGTACATACATCTTGTAATACGCCCTTAGTGTTGCCTCATTAAAAACCTTACAAGGAAAACTCAGTGGGACAAAACCTTGTGAGGGAAAAAGAGTACAACGCGTATTTACTCCCCCTGATGAGAACATCACTACAAAACTTGAATCTTCACATTTCAATCTGGTGTATCATCTTCTCGAAAGTTGCATTAGGTAGATACTTTGTGAATGAATCTGTAACACGTTGATATCATCATTCTTTTGGAGTTCATGTGTGTAGAAAAGCTTTTGGTGAAATGTGCTTCATTCTATCTCCTTTTATGAATCTTCCCTTTAGTTGGGTCATGTATGATTCTCGGCTTGCTTCATGAATAGCTATTATCTCAACATGATTATACTATCATGTAAAATAGCATGGTATTACAGTAACCCTTCATGGCAATAGATAATATGTCTATATCGAATCCTGATATCGATCATATGAATATCCTGTATATTCAAAAGCTTAACAATATTCGTTAGGATAAACACATCCATACTGGGATTTTCATTTGCAATATGCAAGTGATCTTACTTCACTATCCCCATGTAGGAGTAAAACTATATCATGCTCATAGTTAGAGTAAAATGTATAAATGCATCAATTGCACAGGATATGGTACTTCATGACCAATCCATTTCTGCATGTTTCTAGTTTCAACTTCTTTCACCAGATTAAATATCGCTTGTGAAAACTCTCCAAGAGTTCGAATAATATTCAAATCATCAATTTACCCCTTATAAGGATTATAAACAAGTTTTTCAGAAACTTTTATATGCTTCAGGCATTTTGAATCCTTCAGGGATTTTCATATAGATTTTGTCAAGTGATAATATTTAATCATTTTATGTGTGACATCTTCTAGTGTCCGGACTGCAAATCAAATAAGTTTTATACTTACTAAGATGCATCCTTCCATGTCACTTGATAAATATTTCTGCTTCAGCATTCTTAAATAAACGTAGAATTCAGATCCTCACAATCCCTTTACAATATTGTGCCATATTGTATCAAAGATATCGTCGACGATATATCATTTTGTATTGGTTCGCAATGTAACATAACATTTGAGATCTCATTATTTTATTATTTTCAGGTACCTAAACATCTCATAAGGTTTCATGAAGTGTTATATCGTAAGCTCTTCAAAAGCACATCCTTTCCTTATTATGATCATTTGCTCCTTATCCTTTTTATCTCATTTGGAGCTTATTATGATCTACCATGCTTCATGCATGTAGTAGACTTTGTCCTTCAGGGACATTCAATTGGAGCATTTACAGCTAAATATGAGATCAATTTTGGATCAGCAAATGCTAGGACTTGAATTATCTTTTGAATGAGGATCTGATGATAATTCCTAACATATTTCATAGTTGCTTGTTATCTCCCCCTTATGTTAGAAAAACTAACATACCTCCTCTATCTTCTTTGAGGAATCCATCTTTGTGCATCATGGTATATTCATTACTCATATACCACACATAAAAAATTACTAGATGGAATATTTGATTCCTGACCTTGAACCAATTGAGAGGGGAAAATTAACCATAATTTATTGTTCTGATGCATAAAAAGTGTTATAATATGTGATTATCATATTTCAGACCAATCACATAAAGCTTTGTTCTTATAAGCAATGATTTAACTATTTATTGGAGGCATTCAATGCCAAACCAACATTATCAAGATGAATTGTCTTGATTACACAATTTGAAAATTATGCTCTTAACTCAATTTATATTGAGCAAGCAACTTTATGAATGTCAAACTGCAGGTTGACAACAAACGTATATGTGATAATTTTATAGATGCATCTATTTAAAATATCACATGACAGGTGAATGAGCCCATATTCACCTTTTATACTTTTCAAATTTTAAGGGATCCAATCCCAACATTAGTTGGTCTAACCAACTTATCACGAGAACAAGCAACATACAACAATTATTGAAGAATCTTTCAGTTCTTCATTACATGTCAATATTCAATGCACATCTTTGGAATGTCATAATCGTTCATGCCAACTTATGAACTTATTTGTACTAGTAAACTCCAAGTTTACCATGACACATGATTTTTGCTTTAGTAAACTTCAGGTTTACTATGACATGAATTTTGTATCAATAAACAATAAACTCTTAGTTTATTATGGCATGTGATCTCATCATGCTTGGGTAACTTTTCACATTTGTGTTTCGTACCATAGTATCTTGGAGATATTCAATCTTCCAATTATTCTACCTTTTTTGGAGGTGTTACTCCTATCACATTCACCTCAGGGAATGAATTTGTACTTTTACAATCAAAATTCTCATTTCCAAGGAATGGAATATAATAATGCCTTAAGTCTATCAAATTATGATAGCTTAGAATCTCTTTTAAGATATTGCTCCTTCATGAGCAAATCGAGGCGTACATATGATGTAACGAAAGGTTTTGTCCTTTACTACACCCATGTTTATATTCATAAATTCAATCACATGTCTTCTTTCAGACATATTATGCATTGCTACTACATTCACTTCAGGAAATGGAGCATATTTCATGACTTTTCACCAAAATTTTGTCTTAGTCATTATTATATCATCAATATGGTGCATCGAGATTCAAACTCAACGTCTTATCCAAATAAATGTCATTTAGGCCATAGATCGGTGGGACTTGAACCCAATATCTTATCATCATGGTGCACTGGGACTCTAACCCGATGTCTTACCCTTTTGGGACAATGGAGCTTGAATCCACCTTCTTACCTATAAACGCATATTAAATCAAAGTATAACAGAACTCACCCTTGAGCCTTAAAAAGAATATTACCAAAAGAAAATTAAATATGAAAATCAACTATTTGGGATTCACTTGCGTACATCTTTTAGCAGACAATAACTTACATTAAGACAGTGAAAGAGATTTTCTCACAACTCTAATCAAACTTATAATACCGATTTCAATAGTATTAGATTCAGTACGTATACACGATTAACTTTAACAAGAAGAATAAGACTGTGACAACCAAACTTGTCCAATGGCATGCTAACCAGGAAGGAATATATATATGAATTATATATTGCAAACTAACCTTCCATGATGTCCAATAATTAAATCAATAAAGGTGAGCAACTAAGTATAAATCCAAAGTTCAAACTTCGTCTAAGCAAAAGTTTTTATGGGCAGAGATTACCACCAATATCATACCCCAATCGACCATACCTTAGCCATACCTTAGCCTTATCTTGAGATGGTAGAGTCTCGTGTTGATAACGTGTTATAAAATAAAGACAAAATATCAATATCAAACTTAAAGAAAAGAGACAACTTTAGAGAATTTTAGTAGTACTTTGTTTACTACTTGAAACTCTATCAAAATGTACAAAAGAATGACTATTTATAAGCCACCAAACTTGCTCCCTAAGTATGTTAATCTTAACATCAACTTGGCAATTTGACCAAGTAACTTTAGAGTTTAAATCCAATTTGAATAAGTAATCTTGATATTTAAGTTCAATTTGACTACTAACTCTTATCTCTCATTAATGACATTCACACATATATATGTCACATGACATCCATATTACATAACACATGGGGTATTTAACTAAAAAAAGTTTTTCTATAAAAAAGATAATGGGTCTCTTTAGTGTAAAAAAAAATTTACGATTATTTCATTTAGATACAACAATTTAATCTATACTCAATTTTTTATTTTTATTTTTATTTTTATTTTTGCATTTTTATGCACAGTGCAATAACTTCAAACAATGCGGTGTGTCCAAAGTTTTATATAGCCATAAGTTCAGAAACTTCTATTAAAATTAAAAAAAAAAAAAAATACTAAACTTCAACCTGATGTGCATAAATTTCAAACAAAAATGATTGAATTTAATTATATATTATTGAAATTCAAGTCAAAATGATTGAATCCTCAGCAATATGTATCGAAAATTCAAAAAAACTTTAACCATAATTCAATATACGCCTGAACTTTAGTCATATAAAATTTTAAACACTACATATTTAAAATTATCACAAAATAAGTAACTTATAAAATTTTGCTCACTTTAAATTAAATAGTTCCAGGATAAGACTGCGTATCATTTACAAATTGAATGATTCCAAAATTGGGTATATGTTAAATGAGAAGATACCGGAAGCAACAAGGTGACTTTATGTTGTCTTTACATAGTTTGTGGGCTTCGATCCACACACTTGTCAGACTAAAAATGGATCATTCTTCAACATTTTGGGCTTTTCATAAATCATGTGACCTGTGGTGGACCCAACATCAACACTTTAACCTCATAGGGAGATGTCATGACACATATTATTCACTTTGATCCAATAAACTTCACGTATAATTATTCACTTTGATCCTTAGGCTGTGAGCTTAGATTGGCATAAATACTCAAGATGATGGTGTGATGCTTTATGAATCTTCAAATAAGCTTATGGATCTTGGAGATGGTAATTATTTGAAGGTAAAATTATTGAGTGTGCGAATAAAGTCATTTTTAAAAGTTGATAAGAAAAAAATGTTACATGTAGAATATATAAATTCGGTTAATATAGTGTCTATTTGAGAAAGTGATACGATTTTAATTCGGAAACTAGAATCAAAATGCAGAAACTTGAATCAAAATGAAAATGTGGAATTGAAATAAGAAAATATATGAGGATCACAATCTATCAATTGGATTTATGGACAACAAAAGATTTTATACCTCCATCTCCCAATTGAATCCAACTAACAAACAATAATCCAACCCAATCAATAAACGAAAAACCAATTTGAGTGCACAAACGGAAAACTCGTTGATCTATTAAGCGAACAAGTTAACACAGAAATTTAGAAAATCCATCCTAAACACTCAATCTACGATTAGATACAATAAACTACTTGATTAGTCTAAGGCTAAGCTAACTCTAGAGTATCAACTACAAGCTTGAAAACTTTCACAATGTTCAATCATCAAAACTTAGGAATAAAATGACTCAAACAAGTATTTATAGTATTTGTCTTTATACACTTAGCACTTTAAAAGGTAGCCTAAATAGGCTAGAGAAGCCGCCTAGCATCACCCAAATGGCTATGGGTCATCGCCAAAGTGTTGTTGTCATCGCCAAAGTGAACAACAACTTATCCAAACTCATGGCTCATCGCCCAAGTACGTAGCCAGGGCGGAGCTAGTATATACTTAGGGAGTTCATTCGAACCCCCTTCGACGAAAAAATTATACTATTTATACATGGTTAATTTTTTTTTTTATGTATATATAGTAGATGTTGAACCCCTTCGGTTAGTTTGTGTGTGCAGTTTTGAACCCTTTAATGAAAATCTTGACTCCGCCACTATAAGTAGCTTTGCTCCATAGCCAAAGGCTCTTCCCATCGCCTAAGTCAAGGGCGATGTGCCAAGCCCCTTGATCCATCGCCAAACTTGGCAGAAGGACTTCTTCCATGTCCTTCTCTCTTTGTTGGACCTGTTAATCAACATCAATTACAATATTTACGTATTATATATAGCTTATTATCTTTCATATATTAGGAAGTAGATTACATATAATTAGTCTAGAATATTCTTAATTGTATTTATCATATATACTTCTTACCATGTATAATTTTTCTTGTAACCATATAAGGAGATGAGATCTTCATTCCAATAATATAGAATATTAAGATTTTTCCCTTGTTCCTATGGTATCAGTGCTTTTAAAAAAATAATTCAAGTCTTCTCTCATCACTTTGATTGTTTTTTTTTTGTGTGTGTGGGAGTGAGAGGAGGAAAAAGAGGGACACAGAATTTTTTATTTCTTAAAAAAAAGTTTTTTTAAACAAGACAATAACTCTCTATGGGACGTCCTTATATATTTTTAGGTCTTTGTTCTTTCCTAATTTATTTGATTTGGACGTTTGGGTCATGAAATTTGAAATAGGAAAAAATATGCAAAATGTTAATTGGGTTAAATTTTCTTACACACAAAATGACTCACTTTTTTTTTTTTACTTAAAATGGCCAACCGGCCATTGTTATTGCTCAAACTAGCCACTCGGTTAAAAGTTTTACCAAAAAAATATCAGGCCATTCTTTACCGAGGCATCACTGGCCATTTGGCCCACTTTCTTTCTAATATTTTAAAAAAAACTATTTAATTATTTTTTTTGGTTGTGCTATTTAAAAATAAAAAATCATTGTTTAAATATTTATTAAGGTGGGAATGCATGATAGTCAAAATAAATATCGATAGATTACATAATTATTTTATATAATATCGATAAACGATTATACACCATTCATACAATGTTGATACATTACATATCTATTTATACAATATGGATACACGTGTATATACTATTTATACAATATTGATACATGCTTGTACACCATTTATACAATGTCGATATATTACATAACTTTTTATATAATATTGATACACGTTTATTCACATTAATACAATATCAATATATTACATATACACTACATAACTTATTGTACATTATATATACATGTTTATACACCATTTATATAATATCGATACACGTTTATACATTATTTATACAATATCGATACATTACATATACACTATATAACTATTTATGTAAATATCGATACATTATATATACACTACATAACTATTTGTACATCATATATACATGTTGATACACCATTTATACAATATTGATACATGAAAAAAAAGTTGTACATAAAAAGTTTGAAAAAAAAACGCAGCAAAAAAAAACAACAAAAATAATTTTTTTTTAAAAAAATTACTGCTGAAAAAAAGAAAATTAGTAATGGTCATTTTCAGTAATAAACAAAACCTTGACTATTTTTATTGTAAATTATTTACTTCTTTATATATATATATATATATATATATATATATATATATATATATATATATATATAAATGAATTTTTTTCTCTTCCAAATATTAGCCACCCAAGGCCCAGGGAATGACATAACATTTTATAAGGGTAGAGGAATTAAAGATTTGAACTTTATTTCTTCAATTTGAAATTTTATCATAATAGTTTGATTAATTGGCTTTTGAGATAATTATTTATATCTATTCAATGATTTTTTAAAATACATCTACAATATTTGAGTCAAAGACATTGATCAGCTAAACTCATATCTTACACTCTACATTCGCTCCTGAGTTCATCCTTGATCTTTTGTAATTCGTTTTATAATTTTATTTTTTTACCATACTAATATTTGGTTGAGAAGGAAGTTCATGAAAAGATAATGAAAAAATGTATAAAATTTCCTCTAAACTTGTCCACATAACTTAGTTTAGCAATGTAATTTTACAGATATTTTTTTACCCCTTATTCTAGTTTAGTTGAATTTAATTTACCTCTGAAGGGTGACGTGACAAAATTTGTATCATCAACTTCCTATAAGCGTGTGAAGAAGAAAAAAAAACACAAAAACTGATTCAAGCTATACACATATTCTATTCTGATTAGATTACAATAAATTAATTATTTATTTTATTAATTTTTTTAGATGTTTCCTTTTCAGTTCAAATTTTCTCTTTCTTTAATGTCAAATTTCTCCCGCACCACCTTCTTCTTCTTTTCTTTTCTCTTTTTAATTTTTTTTTCCGTTCTTTTTTGACAGGAAACTTGGTTTAGTTCACCGAAACTGGAATTGAAATTGAAATTGAGATTTGAATTAGGGTTTGTAAATTGAGGGGTAAATTCATAAAGGAACTTTCGGCTCATTTAGGGAAAATCATGGTGGGTGTAGGAGTTGTTGGTTCAATTGGAAATTGAGGTGTTCAAATGGTATAACCCCAAAATCCATTTTCATTAGAAAGACAAGAAAATTGGAGAATTTTTTTTTTTTTTTACACAAAAAGACTTCGTTATTAGCTCATGTAAGAAGAAAAATTGAAAAAAATATTCACTGTAGCTTTAGTGTTTTGTAGAAACGATTCAGATTTCTCCATGAAAATGAAAAAATGATAGAGCGGTGGTGGTGAACTTCGAGGACGATAACTGATTCTGTTGGGAAAAATCTAATTATTTAGGGAATTTTAGTAATTAATTAGGGATTTCTTATTAATTAATGTGAAAGTAATGATTAATAAAAGCAATTTTTAAATAAAAAAGAAAAAAAACAGTAAAATTAAAATCAGTAGAATTTTGACATGGCATTGATGTGGCGATGACGTGACAACGTGTGTATAACACCTTCTGTGATAAGATTGGCTCTCTCCTTTTAGGCGGGTATTAAATTCAACTAAACTGAAATAAGGGAGGTAAAAAAATATCTGTAAAGTTACATAGCTAAACTAAGTTATGTGGACAAGTATAGGAGGGATTTTATGCATTTTCCTCAAGATAATTCACATACCTTTCAAGGCTCAATTCTTACACAAATTGGGGAAATAGATAGATTTACCTTTATATTTAAAAAATATGTGTATTCTTCCACATATACTTTTTGATCACTCAACCGTTTGGTTAATGTGTATTTTGTTGTAATTTATTATTTAAGTGTATTTTGTTTTATTATTTAATCATTATAAAATAATGTATTTTGGTGTAAACATAGAGTTTGAATTATTTTTTTTCCGTTTTTGTGGTTCGTTCTTTCACCTCCTTTTTTTTCCCGTTAAAATCATGGGAGACGTTTCTAGTTGAGATAGGAAGTTGGCGAATGTACGTATAGTTATGGACTTTATGGTTGGTCCCAATTACGTTATTTTCAAGGAATTATGGGGACTGATGTTGACAAAAAAATAAAAAATAATGTATTGTTTTGACATGTTGCCTTCAACTTTTTATGCTTTTCAATGTTCAAAATAGTAAAATTACTATTAAATCATAGAAGGTTCGCGGCTTCACGCTACACCAATGAAGTGTTGTATGTTGATTAAGGTCAAACACATCGCTAGATCTTTAAACTTGACATAAATTTTTACTTTGACACCTAAAGTGGATGATGTTCATTTTAAACTCCTAAATCAGTCATCAACTGTGTTATTTTGGTATCTTTTTTTTTTTTTTTTTTTACAATCAGCTAATATTATAAAGTATATAATACACACGGTGATAACATAGCATAACGACCAATTAAAAGAAGACATGTGGCATTTTTTGTATAAAATAATAATTTAAAATAATTTAACCCAAGGAAAAGATGTCGGAACTGCTCTAAATTCCGGCGAAGCTGTGGTGGCCGGAGTTTTCTGAAACTCATCAAGTTGATGTCGATTCTAACAAAGGAAAATCAGTACTTGAAGAAGATGAATACGAAAACGAGGAGATCATTGACTTCGAAAGAATCAACATTAACTTCAAGAAATTGATATTTGGATTAAAATAATTCGTGTGAAAAAATGCAGTATTTCTGTTTTCTTGAAAATTTTCAAGAACTCATTAAAGAGTTTTAGTAATTGTTTGAACTTCTAACTTCTCATTACTTGAACCAATTCGAATTTGGGAATTTGCAGAGTTTGGCCCGAGCTAAAATTCCGATGGGGGTAGTGAAGAAAATGGTGATACCAACGGGTTTTTGTAAATTGGGTTAGACAATTATACCATCAATGGTGATGGTGATGGTGATTCCGGCGGGTTTATAGTATGGGGAGGCCAAAAAATAATAATGAAAAAAAAAATGAAGAAGAAGCATAATTTTTTTTAAAAAATTTCGGATAAATAAGAAGTTTCACGCGTTGAAATCGACTGTGTTACACTTGCCATGCCATGTCAGCGAAAAGTGCCAAAATGACAGTTGGTGGCTGGTTTAGGTGTTTAAAATGAACACCGTCCACTTTAGGTGCCAAAGTGAAAGTTGTGCCAAGTTTAGGGGCCTGGCGATGTGTTTGACCGCTAATTAACAAGTTAAAGTAGAGAATGAGAATAATAGCCTGTTTTGGCCAAGTTTTTGAGAATTTAAAAGTGTTTATTTTAGAGGGTTGAAGTGCTTGACTAAATTTTTATTAAAAAAATGAAAAAGGGCCAGAAATACCTTTCAAGTATTGAAATTGGTTCAAAAATATTTTCCGTTTATCTATTGAGCCAAAAATACCCCTCCCTCCACGTTTATGACTCAAATATACCCTTACAATTAACGGTTCATTTTAAAACTAGAATTAAAAATTTTATTTATTAGGTGTCAGCTTTCTACTAATTGCAAATTAAATTAATTTAAATCTTATTATCTTATAACCAAACCCGGACCCAACTAAAACTACCCGACCCAATCTATTGCAAAAACATCCATACTTGCTGCAGACGAGAAGGTGTGCAATTCTTAAATGCTTTTGTTTCCTCTTTTTGCTTTTTTCTTTTTGGTTACTTACTATAGGCAATAATTTTTTTATTAAGTCGTGGATAAATCTTATATTTTCTGCAGTCCTTTCAAGATACCTAAAGCTCCAAAAATGCTACTGAATGAGTACAATGAATGCCATAGGTACACAAGCTTGTGGAAATGGGCTTTCCTGAAGCTCAGGTGAGGAGTACTTTGGGTGCAATTGGTTGCGATGAAAACATGGCTCTTGATTAGCTGTTGTCCAGCTAAAACTCTTTTATTGCAACTCATATTTTGATACATAAGATTATATCCCTCCATCAGAAGCTGATGACCAGAAAAAGTCGCTCTTCTGCTGCTTTAATAGATTGGATTGAGTAGTTTTAGTTGGGTCAAGATTTGGTTATAAAATAATAAAGTTTAAATTAATTTAATTTGCAACCAATAAAAAGCTGACACATAAGAAATAATTTTTTTAATTATGGCTTAAAAATGAACCGTTAGTTGTAAGGGTATATTTGAGCCATAAATGTGGATGGAGGGGTATTTTTGGCCCAATAGGTAAGCGGATGGTATTTTTGAACCAATTTCAATACTTGAAGGGTATTTTTGATCCTTTTCTGTTAAAAAAATTGTTTTTGAGTATAGTAGCAGAAGTTGTTATTGAGAAGTTAAAAAAATATAATTATTTTTCTAGAAGCACTTTTGAAATCTTAGTCAAGCATTCTGAGCTCCAAAAATAATAATAATAATAATAATAAATCTTAATGTCAAGCATAAATTGCTGCTTTTTTATTTTCACAAAATTATTTTTTTAAACGCTCTTGTGACCAAAAGTACTTTTTAAAATATGTAAATTTTAAAATTTTGGGCAAACACACTATAAATTAGAAGGTTTATTGTTAATTTCCATTTGAATGTGGGTTTATATCCAAATTATATACTAGTATAGATTCTAGAAAACTTGTATGAGAGAATGTCAATTTTCATGAGCGGATTATAAAAAAAAATTCTAATTATTTCGCTATTAAGGTTGTGACTTATCAATGATGAAGTGAATGAAAATCATGAAATACTAATTAGAATCTACTACCAATAGAGACTAAGAAAAGAAAAAAGAAAAATTAACTCATATAGCCGTTCATATAAGTTTTAAACTCCAAATAGTCATACTTTATTTTGAAAACTCCATTATAACCACTTTCCACATGTTGTTTACTTTTATTATAAGAAAGAAGAACTGAGCATGATGAAATCTCCATTGACGGAGCTTCAATGGAGAGCTTAAGGCGAGAAAATGAGCAACACCGACACAATCAATTTGGGAAAAAATGAAATCTGCTTTCATTCCTTTACTGAGGGCCTATTTATACAAAAAATAGGCTAACTAACTAAACTAACTGACTAAGCTAACAGCTAACACTAAGAACAATTAAACTATAGCTAATACAAAATTAATGTTATACTTGATCTCAATACCCCTCCCCCCCTCCCCCCTCAAGTTGGAGGGGAGAGACTTGCAACTAACTTGCAGAGAATGGTGATATATTTATGACCTGGTAGTGCTTTTGTAAAGATGTCTGCCAACTGATCATTTGTGGATATGTGTGGAGGGTACTAATGAGACCATCTTGAAGTTGTGTTCAAACAAAATGACAATAAACCTCGATGTATTTTGTACGCTCATGAAACACAGGATTTCTTGCAATATGGATTGCTGCTTGATGATGGGTATATTTATTTATATTTTTTAATATATTAAATATTAAATATTTTAAATAAATATATCATATTATCGCATATTTTCTAATAAAGTCTACAAGAAGAAGAATACGAGGGAAGACTAGAAAAGAAATAAATTAGTAAAGAAATAAGAGAAATTTCATGGGTGCAATCACAAGTTCATAGTCACAATCGTGGAACTTTTTGGAAGAACATGAAAAGCTCATGGATGTGATCATCACTTCATACTCACACCCGTCAAATGTAGAATTGAGAAAGAAGTTACAAGTTCACGGTTATAACCACCACTTCAAATAATGCATTCGTGGGGCCAACACTATAATTTTCTGTAAATAGAGGAATCACTTTGATTTCAAATGATCCAACACCACAAACAAGACATAAGAATTAGTCTTGTTTACTTTCTCTTCCTTTTTTTTTTGTAGGATAATATATTTTTTTTCTTTATTAATTTTTATCTTTTCTTCATAATGGAGTAATTTCTTTCCGTTGGGATAGTTGATGAACCTTGATATATTTATAATATTATCTCGGTTTTAATACATACTTCGTTTGAATATTTTATTTACATCTTCATATTATGCTGGAATAACAACATTTATCTAATTATTATTATCACACATATCTATTTTATCTCTAAGCTATTTTTATATTGATTTTGTTATTCTCACGGAGCAAAATTAATATATAATAACTAATGAGTAAAATAGTAGAGTCAGAGTAATTTTTAGTTATTTATTATTCCAAATCTTTAATCTTGCTTCTTTCAGTTCTTATTCTCATGGAGGAATTGACTCAAGCAAGTTTATAGATTAAAAAATATTTATCTTATTTATTCCAATCCTTATCCTCACGGAGTGATTGACTCAAATAAGATTATTGATTTGAGGGGTCTTTATCTTATTTCTTTCAATTCTTATTCTCACGAAGGGATTGACTCAAATAAGTTTATTGATTTAAAGATTACTCGCAAGAGGTCTTTATACCTTTTAGCAAAATTCAGGCAAGAAAATATTTGGATATAATTATCACTAATCTTAAATCATTTCATTGGCATAAGCTCATGGAATGCTAATTAAATAATTATTTCTTAGTAAGTAAAATATAATTATTTTAGTAAAAAATAATTATTCTTTAGAGAAATACATGTGGAGACTGAGATTTTATTATAATAATATTATCAAGTGAATTCATCGATTCCCAACTCTTTTTAAATATATAAATTTTTCGAAAGTGGTTTATTTTACTTTAAGTAATTTATAATTCAAAACTTCATTTCATCAATTTGGTTCTCTTAAATAATAAACAATATAATACAAATTTGTAGCCTAAATGATTTGAATTTCTGTGGGACGATATCTTAAACTATATTAGAATTTGACAAAGTACGAGCAGTAAAATTCTATACACATTGGACTCGTCACTTGACTGTCACAGAGCACTGGTGTAGGCAAAATGCAGGGAACATCCAATTCAAGCAACAATTTATTCAACCAAACTAACTCACCAACCACTTTTCTGGTTGCTTTGTACTCAGCTTCTGCTGAGGAAAGGGATATGGTGGTTTTCTACGTGGACTTCCAGCTAATAGGATTATCTCCCATTAGTACTATATATTCATTGACTGATTTTCTTGACTCAGGGCAGCTAGCCCAATCAGAACCACAATATGTAGTGATAAAGTATTTTGGAATGTTAGATAGGAATATTTCGAAGACTGGATCACTCCTTAAATATCTCAATACATGATATGAAACCTTGAGGTGAGGCTCTCTAGGTGATTGTAGGAATTGGCTAAGATGTTGGACACTGAAGGCAATGTCCAACCTTGTGTCAGTGAGAAAATTCAACTTGCCTACAAGCTTCTTGTAGTGTGTGGGATCACTTAACATCTTGCCTTCATCTGGTCTATGGTTTTCACTACATTCAAAGGGTGAGGATGCACTCTTACAGTTATAACAATCAAACTCCTTGGGTAGATCCAATGTGAACTTTCTTTGTGATATTAGGACATCATCTTCTATGTAGAGTATTTCTAGACCAAGGAAGTAATGCAACTTTCCCAGATCTTTAATTTTGAATTGATCATAAAGGAAGGTCTTCAAAGACTTGATTTTATCTAGATTAGTACCTGTCAAAATTACATCATCAACATAAACTGCAACAAACATTATTGATGAGCCTTTCTTTCTGAAGAACAATGAATAATCACTATCTGAGTGTGAGTACCCTCTTGAGCACAATGATTGTGCTAGTTTATCATGCCATTGTCTATTTCTTTCTGAAGAACAATGAATAATCACTATCTGAGTGTGAGTACCCTCTTGAGCACAATGATTGTGCTAGTTTATCATGCCATTGTCTACTTGCTTTCTTCAGTCCATAAAGGGACTTCTTCAACTTGCAAATCAAACCTTTTTATACCATCCTGTGGGATATGTATATACACCTCCTCATTCAAATCTTCATGGAGGAATGCATTGTTTACATCTAACTGATATAGGTCCTATCCCTTCTTCACTTCTAAACTGATCAAGGTTCTAACAATGGTTATTTTTACTATTGGTAAAAAGTTTGCAGTATAGTCAATACTTGCTTGTGAGTGTAACCTTTGACTACAAGTCTTACTTTAAACCTGTCGATGGTTCCATCTGCCTTGTGCTTGACTTTGTGCACCCATTTGTACCCTATAACTCTTTTACCCACAAAAGCTGTACCAGATCCCAAGTCTTGTTAACATAAAGCTCTTCAAATTCTAAAGACACTGTTGCTTGCCAAGCAAAATCAAAGATTGCCTCCTCATATGAAGATGGTTCATTAATATGTGAAATATTTTTTACTAGCTGCTGACTATCTAAACTGAGGCTTATAAGGGAAATATGGTTAGACTGATCAGGTGAAGGTTAAAGGTGCAAGTTCGAAATGGTATAATTGTAGTCATTGAGTTAGGTTGGTACAGTATGAGGTCTGTTGGACCTCCTAGTGACTTGGATAGTTGCAAATGTATCAGTAGGTATATTCTCATTGGTTTGTAGGGTAGAATGTCTAGGTGTAGGGACCTAGGAAAGAAAGTATTAGGTGTTGTATGGCTTGACTCAACAGGTGTAGGTGATGTCACTAGAGGTGAAACATTATCAGCTGGTGGTGTAGTTGAGGACAAGTTAGGTGTAACATGACTGACAATGCCTTCATCAAACATGTAAGTTTTGTTTAAAGTATTGTGAGTAAAATTCAACAATTTAGAACTAGTAGTAAGCTTATGCAGAACAGAATTAAAACTAGTCAGGAAAACAAATAGCAAAAGGGAAAACATGTTCAAAAAATAAGACATCTCTGGAAATGTGGATCTTCTTGATACTCAAGTCTAAATTTGTAGTCTTTTATGTTGAAGGGATATCTAACAAAGATGTGAGGAGTGGATCTGCCCTCAAATTTATCTCTATGGCTTTTGAGGGTGCCGAGAAAACGAAGGCAACCAAAAGATCTCAGATGTGAATATGTTGGTTGTTTCTGGTAAAGGGGTTCAAAAGGACCTTTGTTGTGAAGTGTATTGGTTGGTAATTTGTTTATCAAGTAGGTTTCTGTCAAGATGCATTCTCCCCAGTATGTAATAGGGATTTTAGATTGATATAATAATGCTTTTGCAGTCTCAAGAAGGTATTTGTGCTTCTTCTCTACTACACCATTTTGTAGTGGTTTGTAGGGACATGTTCATTGATGACTGATGCCCTTTTCTTGTAGGAAAGTAACTATTTCATGATTGATGAACTATTGTTAGTTCTAATAAACTTGATAGTGGTTTTAAACTGATTTTCTACTAAGGAGATGAAAGTTTCTATGGTCTGTAGTGTGTTACTTTTACTAGCAAATAGTTGAGTCCATGTTGATCTACTAAAGTCATCAAATATGGTCAAGAAATATATGTTATTATTAGGTGTGAGTACATGGTAGGGAACCTACAAATCCATGTAAAGTAATTCAAATACTTTGGTAGTGGAACTGGTAGTTTTTAATGGGAAAGAAAGTCTTATCTGTATAGCCACAGGCAAACAATGCACATGCAGGGTTGTTTGGGTGATAAAGTCACTGGTATGGTATGGATACCCTTTATTTTCACAAAAGGCACATATCCTATCCTATTATGTAATAGATGATCAACACAAGTTCCATCAAGTGTACAGGACACAAAAAGATTAACACGAGATGCAGAACTAGAATCAGACTGCACAACAAATTCATTTGAACAAGCCTCTTTATTGCTGGATTGGTTGTTTATTACAAGTGGAGTATAGAGTGATTGTAGAGCTTGCTTAGTATAGTAAGATAAGTAAATATTGGATCTTACACGTGGAATAGAAGAATAACTAGAATTCAGACAACTATTAGTGCAAGATGAAAAATATGCAGTAAGGATAGTGTTTTGAGAACTGTTGTGGCATCTTAAGCAAAGAAAGTAAAGGCCATTATTTGCTCTACCATTCTCCAGAGGGCTCTTCAGTGAAGGTCCCTACATAAGACATGAAAACCTGTTAAAATTGTCAGAACCTTTAATATGTAGGGCCAAATAACGAACTGAGATTAAGTTGAATTTGAAACTAGACACAAACAAACCTTACAACAACAACATACCCAGTGTATTCCCACAATGTGGGGTCTGGGGGGGGGGGGTAAAGTGTACGCAGTCCATACCTCTACCCCAGAAGAAGTAGAAAGGCTGTTTTCGTCAGACACAAACAAACCTTAAACAATGTTAATGTTGGATTCCAAAAAGCATCACCAATATCTGTTACTTTCACCTTATATCTATTAGGCAGTGTGATAAGAAAAGGATAGGGTAGGGTTCTGATGTTGGTAAGTAATGTTCTGTTATAGGTCATGTGATTTGTGGCTCTAGAATCTATGATCCAAGAGTTAGAAGATAGTTTGAGACATTTGTATGTAAGATCACCAATATCAGTAATTGAGGAATAATAAGCTAAGATACCTACAAAGTTCACAGCACCACCAATGACGTTATCTGTGATTTCCTTAGTAGAACCTCCAGTCATATTTCCCCCATAGACTTGAAAGTGCTCCAACAAATTGGGTAGTTGATCATACTATTGCCTGATGATACTATGGGGGTTCTGATGTTTGTCATCATGATTCCTTTATTCCATGACTTCTGCCTCTCCATACATATTTGATATTATTGCTGAGTTCTTTCCTTTTGTGAACTTGAAGTTCTGAGGGAAGCCATGTAACCTATAGCATTTGTCTTTGGTGTAACCGGGCTTTTTACAATAATGACAGAAAATGTGTGGCTTGTTAGGTGCCCTGCTTTCTTTAGGGTTTCTATACTGAAAATAGTTAACTCTTGCGTACTTTGTCTTATAAATGGTACTAGCTGTATTAACTATGACATTGCTAGGACATGTGACATTACTCCTAACATTTAGGGAAGTGGATTTAAGAGTTAGACGATTGTGAGGTTTGACTTTTCTCTGTCTCTCTTCTTATGATGAAATTGTAAAAGATTGAGTCATTGTCGTGTAATGACCTGTTTCATTGTTATTAAAGGCACCTCGTTTATGGGCATAGGGTACGAAGATTTTTAAACATACAGTCTTGAACTAGTATGGGTTAATGCAGCTTAAAATTTTATCATTTGAAATTTTGGGTCGGATTAACATCATCCCGCTATAGCGGGAATTTTATAGCTATAGCAGAGCCATAGTAGCGGCCTGTAGGTCGCTATAGCGGGATGACGAAACCAGAACCTTAGTCATGATTTTAAATATGTCTCTTTGTCCTCTTCAGTTGTAAAAAGGATGAGGTTTTCTCTAAAAACCCTTCTAGGGTTACCTTATGGCTTTAGAGCAATGAAGAGGAAGGATTTCACTCAAATAGGGTAAAATCCATGGTTTTCTTACGGAATTCACGCTGAAAATCACTAGCACGAAGTCAAAAGCTCGTATTCATGTCTTCATAGCAACTGTTTGGCATCCAGGTAGGCTAGGTTTAACTAAGTAGTTTAGACCTGGGTTAGAAAACATAGGCATGACGTAAATTGACGGGAGATTTCATACTTAGGTCTTTGGGTATGGTGTTAGGATGGATAAAAAGGATGAAAACCAAGTTATCTAGGTGGGAAATTGCTGTTATTTTGTGATATCAAAATTTTCAAGTAATTAAAATGTATACTTTTTGGTTGTTCATCCTTGTATGATTAAAATGGGTATTGTACCCAAAAATGGGGTTAGAACCTAATAAATACCTAACTAGAGGTAGTTAGTACTGGTGGACTCCAAATAATCTATGGTAGTAATCAGAGGAATGGGAAATTGGAAAGGTATCAATGTTAGGATGAAAGTTTGGGGTGTGTTATGGCACAGATCATAGGTGTAAACTGTACGTGATGGTTTAATGTAGTCGAAACCCAACTTGTTTTATGTATGCATGATAATTTTTCCTTCATATTGCTTGTCACAATGCATGTTCAAGGAAAGGGAATGATTATTTAATATCTTAAGTGTTAATCACATGCAATGAACTTATATGAAAAGTTTGTTGGTTTTACAAGTGTTATTGTTATTGTCATTGTGGTTGTGATTTTTGTGATATCTATTGATTATTGTGAGATGTACCGGTATTTGGACATTTTCACGGAATGGTTGGTATAAGGTTGGTAGAAACTTGATGTCTGGGATTTGGTACATAAACAAGAGCTTGTCCCCTGCAGGTCATGGCTAGTGAGCGACCATAAAATTTTTAACATTTGTGTACAAGTATTGGTACGAGTGACGGTTCCTTGAGTGAACCGAGTTATTTGTTTACTTCTGATATATATGTGTTATATTGGTTCCTAAAGAGGACCAGGTTTATGTGTATCTGATATTATATTTGGTTCCTTGAGTGAACCGGAGGTTATGTGGTTACTTGTTAAAATTGGTTCCTTGAGTGAACTGAGCTTACGTGTTGACTTTCTATATTTGATTTCTTGATATAAACTGGGATTTATGATTATTGTCATTATTTGTTGTGGAAGTGGATCCTTGAGTGTTTCAGGTTCAATTGCAAGTTTTGGTGTAACTCTATATTGTCTGCTTACTTGTGTAATTGAGACATAGTTGATATAATTAATTGAATCATAGTTTGTTGACTTGGAGTCTTGTTGGTAGTCATGGTCTTGACTTGGTATATTGTCTATATTGACTTACACTTGACTGAATTCTTTGGTATTGTGGAATAAGGTTAAGTGTCATAAACTTGAGGTAAGGCTACATGGTAGGTGCTCATAGTTTTGCTTGTGGTATATGTATGGTCGGTGGTGGTTATTACAGTTGGGATCGGAAAGGCAGGGTGTTGTTGTCTTGTTATTTAATTCACATAACCTTAAATGGATGTAAAGTTTCTAGGGTGTTAAAGCATAACCGGATTAGCAGAACAAGATTACGTGTTACATAAGGGTCTTAAACGATGAAATGTTAAGGGTAAGAAACCTGGGGGTTGAGTATCGTTGAACTCACTTGTAATTACGAAATAAGGTCTGACTTGATAACTTAGTGGATAGATAGTGACTAGGGATGAATATGATAAGGAAAAGTTGTTAACATTTATAAGGCTAGTAAAAGCCAAAGGAGTTAAGAAATTAACATTACGAAAGATTTTTGACTAAATAACTCTCATGTTGCGTGTTTCTTTTTTGATATTTATATGATGTTTAAGTGATTTAATTTAGGTCGACCGATGATGTTTATCAGTATGTATTTTTTATACTGATACTATTCTTGTTATACCCTTTTTTGGGGTATAGTCTGATTGCAGGATTAGTAAATATTTCATGCTTGACATGGTAAGGATCTTCAACAGCTTCTATCCTTGGTTCTTATAGTGGAAGCTGGGTATGTGTACTGTTTCTTGTTCGCCATAGTAACTCTTACACCTGTTTAGATTAGTTCCTTGTAAAACGTTTTTGATTGTATTTAAAAGTTTTGTAAACTGATTGTAATAAATAAGGTAATTTACTATTTCTTATGGACTTTCGCATGTATTTTTAAATGGGTGGTAAGGGTTCTCCTATCTAGTTGGATTAGAGTAGGTGCCCGCATGATCCAGGTAGTTGGGTCGCGATATGTGGGGAGTAGATTCATCATGAGGATGCTACCTCAAATTTAATCCCATTAAGAACTGTTTCAGTCTTCTATCTTACACTGCTTTATGCATTGGTCTTACCCCCACAAGTGCACTGAGAGTTCGTATCCAAAGTGCTCAATTTTCCCTAAAGTTTCCTGATTTTTGTGTGATGGTTAGTGATGTCTAGATTCCCTTGAGTGAGCTCGTTGGTTTCTCATTGAAGTTGATACAACTTAGCCCCATTAGTTTGATCGTACCGGTCCTCCAACTCATCCCAGAGCTCCTTTGTGTTGTTCACGTATTGCAGGCTATCGGCAAGATCCTTAGAGAGAGAATTCAGAAGCCACGAAGTGACCATATCATCGCATCGTTCCCACTATGCGTAACTCACTGCATTAGGTGGAGGTTTCTCAGTTTTTCTATTGATAAAACCTGTTTTGTTATTCACAGATAATGCATGAAGAACAACCCTTCTCCACGATTTATAACCAATTTCATCGAAACCCATTGGCATAATCGCGGATTCAGTACTTTCTGAAGGATGCATGTACAAAGGATTGGTTGAATCTGCAGCATCCTGACCTCAATTTTGATTTAGAGCATTCGGATATGTATTTTCAGCCATGAGTTTCAGAGAAATTGGGAGGATTTATGAAAGACTAAATGAAGAAGACCAAAAATTGAAAACAATAACTCGAACAGCAATGATCAAAACGAGAAAACTGAAGAAAAGGAAAACGCAACAAATTGCAATCTCGATTCTGCAAATTCAAGGAAAACAGAAAGGAATAGAAGAAAATCGAGTTGATGCGGAAGAAGAATCTTATGACTCTGATACCATATTAGAAAGATGAACTGAGCATGATTAAATCTCCATTGACGGAGTTTCAATGGAGAGCTGAAGGCGAGAAAATGAGTAACACCAACACAATCAATTTGGGGAAAATGAAAATTGCTTTCATTCTTTTACTGAGGGCCTATTTATATAGAAAAGAGGCTAACTAACTAAACTAACCGACTGAGCTAACAGCTTACACTAAGAATAATTAAACTGTAGCTAATACAAAATTAATTCTATACTCGATCTCCATAATTACTAAGTCTATATAGTTTGAGTAATTGTAAGATTTTTGGTTCTAATTACTCATTTGTACAGGTAAGGATAAGTACAAATCTTATCTTTACCCCGACAAATACGTAATTAGAATCAAAATCATACAATTACTCAAACTATGTAGATTGACTAATAAAAGTAAACAATATGCGGAAGTTGGTTATAATGGGATTGTCAAAATAATGTATGACTCTTTTGAGTTTAAAACTTATATAGACAGCTATTGTGTTTTCTTTGAAAGAAAAAAAAGCGAAGTAATTTCTTTGAATTTACGTAATCTTTGACAGTAGAATTATTTGATATTTGTACTGATAAAATATACATAACTAATATCAATTAGGATAGTTGAAGTGAACACAAACTGGCACAAATATAAAAAAAGAAAATATTCCTTGTATTCCTTCCTCTCCCTTTCCATTTTACAAATAAATTAAGTATAGTAAACATTGAATCTGAATTATTTACTTTATCATTTTATAAAATTCAATTTATAGTTATTAGTTGACGAGAACCATTTATTGTGTTTCACGTTTAAGTTTTCACATGTTTATTAAAATAAAATGAATAGAAAAGAGGATTCTTGTTTACATTAGTCTAGATTACTCTTTTATGTCCCCCACTCAATTATGCAATGAATATGAAATATTTGCTTTTGTGCATCTTTCTCCCGTGTTTTCCGTACCAACTAAAGTGCTTCATACTTTACTTTTGAACTATTCGTACAAATTTGACAGAGTTAAGCTGCATTGAGAAAATCATTTTAGATTAAGCATAATTATCAACCTTTTTCCAATTTGAAGCCTTCAAATATTATTATTAATTAGTCATAATACCGAAAGATTTCGACACAAATTATTAGCTGTATATTTAAATTACCAGTAGTTCTAATTACCTTTTTAAGTGTAGCTATTTGATAGTCCTTACTATTTTTTTCATGTTTGATTAAATTGATTATTAATATAGAAAAACAAGTAACTTAAAAATAAGAAAAATGACTTTTTAACAAAAGCAACAAAATAAATTTCATAAATGACATTTCAAGTTCGTTATTTTCTCCCCATCCAATGCCCCTAACCCCCAATCCTTGACCACCCCATACCCTGCCAACCTGAGCACCCACTCCCTACTTCACCCCTATAGTATTTTCCAAGATTGCCTATAAATATTTTTGAGACAATATATTTTTACTTGTTTATCAAATATTAAAAAATTAAATAAAATTTCACCTACTTTTCAAGAAAATATTTTTTTAGAACCACAACATTTACTAAAGATATTGGATTGCAACTTGTATCTATTGATGAAGTCTGCTTATTTGGACTATTTATTTAGTTAAAGTATGATTTAATTAGAATAGGGTAGAAATTGACCCAATTGACACATGTCCTTATTGTGGTTTTGTTAGTTTTTCTAGCCTAGGGGTTACAACAACGTCTCATTAAAAAAAGGAAACAAAATTAATATGCACATAATTAATGATGTTTCTTGAATAACTTTTATCGCAATGATGTACCCTAAAAAAAAGGGCCTCCATAGATTAATTGAAGTTCATGACCCTCTAATTTATTTTGAATTAATCTCGACATAAGGAAAGTTCATGTTTAATACTCCTTCCATTCCATCTTAATCATAGTTAGATCAAAAAAATTGAACCAAGTTTTAATGATCTTTTTAGCTCCTTGAGAGAGATTTTGGAGATGGATTGAGAGGTTTGGAGAGAAATTGGAGAGGAGGACATTTAGAAAAGAGGGAATTAAATATTTTGAACCAATTAAATATCAATTTTTTTTAAGTTAAAAAAGGTAAACATGGGATAACCCAAGTTCCAATAAAGAAAAAATATATATTGAGCTATTTTACGTCATTTCCGTGCACTACCAATTTCTTTTAGGACAAATAATAGAAATAGTCAAACATAAGAGGTTATTTACAAAAACTTCCTTAATTTTAAATAAAATTACAAAACATACTGGGGTCACGTGTATCTTAGGCTTGTGTATCTCAGATACATAGAGACTCGTGTGTATCTGAAACTGTTGTTAGGAAATAACATACATCAAAGAACTTCACAGATGTAAAAATCGAGAAAGACATTGAAAAACAAAACAGAGGACACACAATTTAACGTGGAAACCCAAATCGGGAAAAACCACGGGTAACGACAAGCAATTCACTATGTAGAAGGTAGAGTACAATCAAATCCTCAAGAACTCAAAAATATGAAGGAATGAGGATAAAGAAGATTTAATCTTCAGTACAAAAACACTGCCTCAAGCAGTTACAGAGAAAAGATATATATAACCAAAGATACAGAAAAATGCCCCTGAGAAATAGGCTGCACTTTCAAAAAAACTGGTGACCAGTAACTGCACAATAAATCCATGATCTGTCAACTTCCCTAAAACTGTGCAAGTGCCAAGAACCAAGCTGGAACATGGAAACATGTTGAGGCAGAATCAGCAGAGAGAGAAATAATTTGAGGCAACTCTAACAATCTCCACCTTGACTCACATTTAGTAGATTCTCGTCATTACCATAAAAGCCCCGAAGGGCAATCAAGTGTTGTAAACACCAGCTAAGTTCAAAAAGTGTTTGAACTTAGCAATGGAAAGTGGCTTAGTAAGCATATCTGCCGGATTCTCCGAAGTGTGTACTTTCTTAACTACAATCTCTCCAGCAGTCATTGTATCTCTGATATAATGATACTTCACACTAATATGCTTAGTTTTGGAATGATAAGCATCATTCTTTGTTAGATGTATTGCACTCTGCCTATCTGAAAACACAACAGTAGTATCTTGTGAAACACCAAACTCAAGAATAAGACCACGTAACCATGTAGCCTCTTTCACACCTTCAGTAGCTGCAACATACTCCGCTTCTGTAGTGGATAGAGCAGCAATAGATTGCAAAGATGCTTTCCAACTGATAGAACCAGAACATAAAGTGAAGATGTATCCGGACAGAGATCTGCGCCTATCAAGATCACCACCATAATCAGAATCAACAAACCCAACAACATCATTAGACGTCACCTTGTTCCTATCAAAAAACAAGCCAAGATTAACTGTACCTTTCAAGTATCGAAAAATCCACTTCACCACATCCCAATGATACTTTCCAGGATTGTGCATATACCGACACACCATACTCACTGCGTATGCAAGATCGGGTCTAGTGCAGACCATGGCATACATGAGACTACCAACTGCACTAGAGTAGGGAATATTGGACATCATTTCAACCTCTTCCTCTGTTTTAGGACAAAATTCAGAAGATATCTTGAAGTGAGCTGCTAGAGGAGTTGAGACAGGCTTGCTCTTACTCAAATTGAACTTGTCAAGGATTTTCTCAGTGTATTTTTTCTGAGACAAGTATAGCTTTCCAGCTTGTCGTTCTCTATGAATCTCCATTCTGAGAATCTTCTTTGCTTCACCAAGGTCTTTCATCTCAAACTCATTACTTAGTTGAGACTTCAGCTTGCTTATCAAAGACATGTCTTTTGAAGCAATCAACATGTCATCCACATATAATAACAAGTAAATCAAGGAACCATTTGAAGACTGTTGAAAATACACACAATTATCATATTGACTTCGTGTGTAGCCCTGACCAACCATAAAAGTATCAAATCGCTTGTACCACTGCCTAGGTGCTTGTTTAAGTCTATACAAGGACCTTTTCAAACGACAAACACATTGTTCATTGCCAGGAACAACAAACCCCTGCGGTTGCTTCATATAAATTTCTTCCTCTAATTCTCCGTGTAGAAAAGCAGTTTTAACATCTAATTGCTCCAATTCCAAATCAAATAGTGCAACGAAGGTAAGAAGCACTCTAATGGAAGAATGACAAAAAACGGGAGAGAAGATTTCATTAAAATCAATACCTTCCTTTTGATCAAAGCCTCGAACAACTAAACGAGCTTTCCATCTTGCATCTTCAACCCCAGGAATTCCTTCTTTCCGTTTGTAGATCCATTTGCAGCTTAATGCACGACGACCTTTAGGAAGTTCACATAAATCCCATGTACTATTCTTATGCAAACTTTCAATTTCTTCTTGCATTGCTATCAGCCACTGGGATGAATTAGAACTAGTGATTGCCTCCGAATATGAAGTAGGTTCAACTCCTTCAGAAATCTCTTGTGCAACTGTAAGTGCATAGGCAATCAGGCCATCATTATCACGGTATCTGTTGGGTTTTCTAATAACTCTCCTTGGTTTATTATGAGCAATAGAAGAATTATCAACAGATTGTGGCTCAACGGGACAGGTGGTACTGGAATCTTGTTCATCAACATGAACATCACTGCTACATTGTGGATCTGTAGAAGAGATAGGGTCAACCTTCTGAGATGTAGTTCTCACTTCTAACTCCACCTTCTCACTGGTATCTTGTTGATCACCTATACCAGGAGATAATGCAGAAGAATCTTTTCCAGAACATAACAGTGCATTTTTATTAAAAGTAATGTCTCTACTCAAAATGATTTTTCTTAAATCAGGACACCATAAACGATACCCTTTTGACTGAGAAGCATAGCCAAGAAATAAGCATTTAACAGCCCTAGGATCTAACTTTCCATCATTAACATGGGCAAAAGCAGGGCATCCAAATACTTTTAAATTAGAGAAATCCATAGGATTACCTGACCAAACTTCTTCTGGAATTTTGAAGTTAATGGATGAGTGTGGAGATCGGTTGACAAGGTAACAAGCTGTAGAAATCGCCTCAGCCCAGAAATCACGATGATGCCACAATCCCGCATTTGAGAGCATACAACGAGCTCTCTCAAGAAGAGTCCTATTAATACATTCTCCAACTCCATTTTGTTGGGGCTTCCCAACAAGAGTCTTGTGTCTAGCAATACCATGACTTGTGCAGAACTCATTGAAATCCGACTCACAAAACTCCAAAACATTATCAGTCCGGAGTTTCTTTATCTTCCTTCCAGTTTGGTTCTCAACAAGAGTCTTGAAGTTCTTGAACTTAAGAAAAGCTTCATTCTTATGTCTCAAGAAATAAACCCAGACTTTACGAGAGACATCATCTATAAGGGTCATCATGTAGCGTTTTCCTCCAAGAGATGTAACCTTTGAAGGCCCCCATAAATCAGAATGAATATAATCAAGAAGACCATGTGTACGATGTATAGCTGCTGAAAAACTCACTCTCTTTTGTTTTCCAAATATGTAATGTTCACAGAAAACCAATTTCCCAGTAACTTGATTACCGAGAAGACCTCTTTTGCTAAGAAGAGTCATACCTTTCTCACTCATGTGACCCAGTGCATATGCCATAAACGAGTGAGATCATCGTCAGATAATGAAGTGGAAACTGTTGCAGACCTGTCACAATTGAACCCTGCAAGTAATATAGAGTCCCACGTCTTATTCCTTTCATCAAGACGAGAGTACCTTTTGAAACCTTGAGAACTCCACCTTCAGCGGAATATTTACATCCAAGAGATTCAAGAGTACCCAAAGAAATCAGGTTGCGTTTCAGGTCAGGAATATGACGAACGTTGGTCAAGGTCCTGATAACGCCATCATGGGTCCTAATTTGTACGGTACTAATCCCAACAACTTTGCATTGGGCATCATTTCCCATTAGGACAACACCACATTCAGCTTTCTCATATGCTGAAAACCAGTCCTTATGAGGACACAGATGATATGTACATCCAGTATCAAGAACCCATTCAGAAGAGTTTCTCTTATCAACAGAGACAGCCAACAAAACATCACCTTCGGAGTCATATTCAGCAACTCCGGCTTCAGCAGTTTTCTGCATCGTTTTGTTATTTTCTTCTCTCTCCTTTTTATTTTTCAATTTTTAACATTCAGAAATATCATGCCCGGGTTTCTTGCAGTACCGACATGTCTTGCTGGAATAATGCCCTTTGGATTTAGATCTGAACTTCTTTTTAGTTGTACTCCCTTTGTTCTGTGATCTACCTCTAACAAATAAGCCCTCAGCTTTATCTTCAGAATGAACTTCAAGATCAAATTTTTCTTTGGAAAGCAAATTTGATTTAACATCTTCATAAGATAAAGTTTCATTATTGCCATATAACATAATCTCCTTGAAGTGTTTATAGGTAGATGGCAGAGAGACAATTAACAACACAGCCTTGTCCTCATCCTCAATTTTAACCTCTAAATTTTCCAGATCTATTATAATTGAATTGTATGCATCAAGATGAGATTGAATGGAAGAACCTTCAGACATACGAAGCGTGTATAAACGCTCTTTGAGACGGAGCTTATTGGAAAGACTTTTGGTCATATAGAGAGACTCAAGTTTCAACCAAAGGCTTGCAGCAGTAGTCTCATGAATAACCTCCCGTAGAACCTCTTTGGAAAGACTAAGTTGAATTGAAGAAAGTGCCTTTTCATCCAACTCCTCCCATTGTTCGTCATTCATAGAATCGGGCTTCTTTGACTTCCCATCTAAAGCCTTCTTCAAACCATTGTGTGTGAGAACAGCCTTCATCTGGATCTTCCAGATGCTAAAGCTAATTTTTCCATCAAATTTCTCAATATCAAACTTGGTTACAGTAGGCATCCTCAAACCTTGCTCTGATACCACTTGTTAGGAAATAACATACATCAAAGAACTTCACAGATGTAAAAATCGAGAAAGAAATTGGAAAACAAAACAGAGGACACACAATTTAACGTGGAAACCCAAATCGGGAAAAACCATGGGTAACGACGAGCAATTCACTATGTAGAAGGTAGAGTACAATCAAATCCTCAAGAACTCAAAAATATGAAGGAATGAGGATAAAGAAGATTTAATCTTCAGTACAAAAACATTGCCTCAAGCAGTTACAGAGAAAAGATATATATAACCAAAGATACAGAAAATGCCCCTGAGAAATAGGCTGCACTTTCAGAAAAACTGGTGACCAGTAACTGCACAATAAATCCATGATCTGTCAACTTTCCTAAAACTGTGCAAGTGCCAAGAACCAAGCTGGAACATGGAAACATGTTGAGGCAGAATCAGCAGAGAGAGAAATAATTTGAGGCAACTCTAACAACTGTGTATCTAGATTTTGTATCCGGGACTGTGTATCTAAGGTTGAGATACACGGGTACATATTAATTGGGTAAGATACACGGCTAGAGACATACTAGATCCATGGATTTTCGGGCGAAACCTACCAGATCCATGAAATTTCGGCAACGGCGACGGACCAGCAACCCACAACTTATGGAATTTCGGTGAGTCGGGGACTGTGTATCTAAGGCTGAGATACACGAATACACATTAATTGGGTAAGATACACGGCTAGAGACCTACCAGATTCATGGAATTCTGGCAACGATGATGGAATAGAAACCTACAACTTATGAAATTCCGACGAAGAACCCGCGATGAAGCGGCAACGAACCAGTAGGCAGCAACCTTGTTTCTTCTTCGTCACCAGCGATGGACCAATAAAAACTGATATACCATGGACTTATGACACTTTTGACGCTTAAAATAAATAAAATTGCTAGTTTAAAGGCATGTTTTATGGATATGATGTGCGTTTATGGTATTTGCAGATGAAACAGCCCGAAAAAGTGAAGTGCAGGAAATTGTAACTTAAAGACATTAGATGATCCAACCTACAACCATTAGATCTGACAATGGTCGTACCATTGCTATCATGGGTTGAAGTAGAGAAGTGACATTCAGATGGCCGTCAGACGAATGCACCTCACGATCGCACATAGATGTAACGATTGTGAGATTGATTGTGGGAAGAGAGTCCAGAAACAATGCTTGCAAATATTAAATATGAAGAAGATCAGACGAGAGGCTCCCAAGACCGTGCTATGATTCAGCGGACACGTACTGAAGATCGTAGGAGGAGTATCTTACGAAGTGAAGATCAGGTGTAGAAACCACGAGAAGAAAGGACAAGCTCGTTCTGAGGATCGTTCCAGCAAATATCTACTAGTGTTCAAAAGTCAAGTATCCAACAACGAGAACATAGGACGATCGTGGTATCTATCTACGATTGTACCTTCCTTCGTTCGAGCCACCGACTCAGTAAATTCGATTATGTTTAAGATAAGTTTTATGTTTGTCTATAAATACTCCTATTAGGTTTATTGTTTTAGTTTACATTCTCTTGATACTTTAAGGCATATTATTATTTTTTGAAGTACGAAATCGATTTTAAAGTTTTAATTCAAAGTGAGATTTGTGGTTTTCATCTTATTATTGTAAGTTCATAATTATGTATTCTTCTCAGAATTATTATTGTGTGCTTGCAATCATGAGTAGCACCACAACTAGGGTTAACAAAGTAGTGTTCATAGTACAAAGTGATTCTCAAAGGGTGGTTAGGCTTGTATTGTTGTTCTCTTCGGTTTGATTGCTTTTTAATGGCTGTAGACATTAGAACTTGCCTTATCCTTACTCGCTATGAGATAAAGGGTAACGGATGGGAAAAGGGAATAAACAACAGAGACTTGGAGCTATCAACCTTCAATTAATAACTTTAGCCAATAATTTGGGAAAGCTAATCTGAGATCCAAGATAAGGATTAGTAGTGCAAAACTCAGGAGAAGAGAGAACTTACTTGAGGATAGTTACTTAAACAAGTGCGGAAAGTCGTTTAGGTAAACATAACCTATCGATTCTACATGCCAAACATCAGATGAGATTACTAAAGTACGAAGAACCTATGGAGTTATGAAGTTGTGGGGAATACAGTCCTAGTGCCTCTCTCATACTGATTACAAACCCAACTAAATCAACAACTTGTTGGTATTTGACGATTCTCAAATCCCCCAGTTCTGAAAATTGTTTACTAATTATTTTAGACAGACATATTGATAGATATTTCGGCCTATTCCTCGTGGGATCGACCCCAACTTAGTTGAGTTCTATATTTGATCAATGATCGCTTTATACTTTTATCGGAGGTGTAATTTGGGTGACATCAACAACCAGCAACCTTTCTTTTTCGGTGATGAACCGACAACAACTAGCAGCCTTATTTATTCTTCATCACCGGCGACGAACAGGCGATGAACCAACAACCTTATTTCTCCTCTCCAACAACAGATCTGTCTACACCCATCTAGATACACGTAATTTTTATTGTGTGTATCTTAGATACACCCGACTGTTGTCTTGTGTATCTGGGGGAACTATTTTGGTATGTTTTGTAATTATTTCATAAACATAGGGGGTGCCTTGTAATTAGGGGTCAAACGTCCTATATTTCTGTTGTTTGCCCTTGAATAATCATCTGCTAAGTAGTTACTAGGAAAATTCTGGGTTAAGTCCATAAATAGCCCTAAAATGGGCTGGGCTGGACATTTTGTCCCTCATAAAAAAAATCTTATAAAAATGGCCTCCATAAGGGGTGGTCTTGATTTTTTGGCCCCTCTTAATAACTCTTGTCTATAAGGCACACGTTCTAACTCTTGACCATAAGGCAAACATTCATGTCATTTCAAGACAATGAACCTGTACAATTGACTGATGTTTTCCTTATAAGCAAACGTTAGAATTTAGATATGTCGCCCATAAGGCACACATTCTAACTCTTACCCATAAGGCATACGTTCGGACAATTTAAGACAATGAACCTACTCAATTAACCACAACTTTTGTCTTATAGGCAAACATTAGGACTTATGTAGGAGATGACAAAAATTCAAGACCACACACTTTGGGGGACAAAAATTCAAGAGCATATATCTGGGGGATAAAAATTTAAGACCGAATACTTTTGGGGACACTAGATGTAATTTCCACTAAAATTCCATCGTAAAACTATATTTACTTTATTTAAGAAGAAGAAAAGTACCGCCCGTCCTAGAATGACATTAATTTGGAGTACGAGAGTCAAGCATATATGTACTTACTTTTTTTTATGAACCCAATCACTAATATGTAATTATAAAAAGTTATATGTTCGAAAAATACATAAAATGGTAAATTACTAACGTAAAGTTTAAATTTATTCAATAAATTATTTGAGATAATCAAAATTTATTAGATTCCTCAATTTTTTAACAAAACAATTCTTTTGCGCGATAAGTATCGGTCCATGATAGCAACAATAGGACATATAACGAGTGATTATCGAGCATATATCAAGGTTCAATTATTGGAGCAAGCCTCTCTATTGGAATTGAAATCATAAAGTGTATCGATTCTGGCCCGCAATCTTAGCAACTTGTTCAAAGCATATATATTCCTCTTAATTTGATGTTATCTAGAGGATATGGTTGTTAAATGGGAGAGTAGAATTGAATTTGAGGAGATGAAATTGAATGGATTTAATAAAAGAAAGGGCAAACAACATAAATAATATAGGAGGTTTGATTTCTTATTATAAGCTAAGGCACCCCCTATGTTTCTGAAATAATTACAAGACATATCGAAATAATTCTCCCAGATACAGAAGACAACAATTGGATATATATGAGATACACACAATAAAAATTGCGTATATCTGAGATACACACAATAAAAATTACATGTATCTAGATGGGAATTGACAGATCTGTTGTTGGAGAGGAGAAATAAGGTTGTTGGTTCGTTGTCGGTTCATCGCTGGTGACGAAGAAGAAATAAGGTTGCTAGTTGTCGCCGGTGACGAAGAAGAAAGGTTGCTGGTTATCGCCGGTTCATTGCCGGTGACAAAGAAGAAATAAGGTTGTTGCATGCTGGTTAGTCGTTGGTTCTTCGCGGAGTTCCGTAAGTTGTGGGTTGCTGGTCTATCTCCGTTGTCAGAATTTCATGAATTTAGTAGGTTTCGCTGGAAAATCCATGGATCTGATAGGTCTCTAGCCGTGTATCTTACCTAATTAGTATGTATTCGTGTATCTTAGTTTTAGATACACAGTCCTGAATTTTCTAAAATTTCATAAGTTGTGGGTTGCTGGTCTGTAGCTGTTGCCGAAATTCCATGAATCTGATAGGTCTCACCAAAAAATCCATGGATCTAGTAGGTCTCTAGCCGTGTATCTTACCCATTAATGTGTATCTGCGTATCTCAGCCTTAGATGCACAGTCCCGAATATACAGTCCTAGATACACAGTTTCAAATACACGCTAGTCTATGTATCTGAGATATACAAGCCTAAGATACACGCGATCCCGATATGTTTTGTAATTTTATTTAAAGTTAAGGGAGCTTTTGTAAATAGCCCCTTATATTTGGCTATTTCTGTTATTTGTCCATTATTCAATTGACTTTGTTGCAAGACATAAATTTATATTTCACATAATATTCCACAAGTTACGTTATGCACCTTTAAAGAACTTATGCTTCGCTAGACATAAGTTGGATTTATAAGGACAAAAACTAAAGACCAGTTCATTTAAAGGGCGAACACTAAAAATTAGCCTATTTGAAGAGCAAGTCATGCAATTAAATTGTGCGGAAAAGGAGAAGAATGAAAGTTAATTCTTTTTTTAATCTTTTTGAAAAGGAATAATTAAGAAATGAAAATTGTTCAATGAATCTAGATTTTGTGCCCCACATGTCTCTTAGGTTTTCTCATGGTTCCATTAAACAAAACTTTCAAAAACGAACAATTTATTATTGCAAGTTGATCTTGGCCAAAATTCGTGGATATATATGCAATTTGATTTTGTTTAATCCCCACATGCTTCAATATGGTTGATCAGTATTTTGTAACTTCTTCTGGCTTTGTCGAAACCAAATATATAATAAAATAATTAGTATTACAATAAGTATTTTGAAACAACCAAAACAGAAAGAAAAATGTCAATAATATGTCATTTAATTGAGACAGTGGTAGGGGTTAAAATCGAAGTAGGAGGAAAAAATGTTAGGTATTTTTTTTTTTTTTTCAATATATCAAAGTCTTGGCAGAGAGAAATTCAGTTATTGTATTAGTGAGAGGCAGATATCCTATGAAATAATTAAAGTACGCGTAAAATAACTTAGTTTAACTATTAATTTAAAAGGCCGAGATACATATTGTACACACTAAGAGTATTTATTTCTAAATAAATAAATAAATTTCACCCATTTTCTAGTCGTAAAATGAATTGGTTGACTCTAAGATGAAATGTTGGATGACCTCTTAAGCAAACCAAACAAGAGAAACGACAACTTTAAAATCTCTCTAGATTGAATAATAAAAATATGTTGGACAACCGATTCTTTGTTTTTTATTTTTGAAATACTTATTCCATATCGATCTATTATTTATTGGCCTGATTAATTCAAATTTATACCGCGTAAAATTCATTAAGGAAGAGAAAGGTTCCTAGGACAACCAATTCTTTGAACACACAAAAGACAGCAACAGCGCCATGCAAATGATACAATTCATACAAGATCGGTCACCTAAATAAACATTATAACACTACAGAATTAGATGAAGAAACACAAAAAAACAAAAAGAAAAGACAGAAATATGTATATTATTAGATCAATTTATGCAAGGTCAGTCACTTAAAACAATTATTAATTAAAACACTGCAATAAGTTTAGTATATCAAGACGACGACAACAACAACATACTAGTGTAGTTTCACAAAGTGGAGTGTGGAAAGGGTTCTATTATATGTAGACTTAACCTCTACCTCAGAGGTAGAGCGGTTTTTTCCGATTGACCCTCGGCTCAAGATAAAAATAGTCTAGAAGATTTAGTATATCAAGGCAAAACAAAAAACATAAAAGGACGTTTAACTTCAAGCCAAATTATTATTCAACGTCGTCCATCAAAGTAGGCCGCCCTTAATTACCAAACAATATAGTCCACTAATTATTCTTTAAAAAAAAAAAAAATCTAAGAGCGCGTTCATAGTATCTGCTGAGTGAACAAATCATATATTAATCTCAATTAATCATACTTAAAGCATTCATATCATGTATATATTTCACACACATAAGACACACAGCCAACCATTCATATTCACAAACTCTCCTGGATGTATAAACTGTTGACAAGGGTTATCAATCAACTCTATCTGACCTTTAAAACTCTCTTCTCATACTCCTCGTTCAAACACAACACACCTCTCATTCATATTTATAAAGTCTCCTTCAAAAAATCTCGACAAGGTCTTAGGTCAACCGTACATTTTGTTTGTAGTCTTTATTGACTTGAAATACAAACTTTATTAATCAACTCGATCTGACCTTTAATACTCTCTTCTCATACTCCTCGTTCATATATACAAACCCTCCTTCACAAAATCTTTATAAGGTCATAACTCGTTAGTTGTACTAGTTTGTAGTCTTTATTGAGCTGACATATAACCTTTATACTAGTTAACTCGATTTGGCCTTCAAAACTCTCTCTTATCATACTCCTCGTTCTTCGTTCCAGGCTTACTACCAATGGATATATCCTTGAAGATGAATAACTATATGGATACTCTTCCAATATTCATTCACAAAAAAAGTGGAAGGAACAGTCTAAAAATCATGGCAACTATGCAAAGGGAGAAATTAGACAATAATTTCTATGAAGTGCTTTCTCTACATTCAACAAATGTAGGGTTTGAAGAAATAAAAAAAGCTTATAGATGCAAGGCTCTTCAATACCATCCTGATATTTGTCATGATTCCAATAAAGAAGAATCAACAAGAAGATTTATTGAGTTGAGAAAAGCATATGAGACTCTTTCTGATCCAATTTCTCGTCAAATTTATGATTATGAATTGAGCTGGATGAATTCTTGTGAGAATGAATTGATGTGGAGAAAGTCTAAGGAAAATAGGAAGATGGTTTTCTCTAAGGATGTGTGGGAAAGACAACTTGATGGGTTGAGAAAAAGATCTTGTAATAGAATGGAAAAAAAGAAACGTATGTTCAACTAGAAATTATGTTATCTGTTCTTGTTGCTACTATTTTATTATTAGTCTGTTTCGAAAAGAATGATATATTTATGTATTTAGAAAGTGAAATTTCTCATTTTTATTCTTATAGGAGAAGCTTTAAGCCATGAAAATATTATAACACGTTCAAAGACTTAAGTTTCAAAAGTTTTATATAGCCATACATAAATGTTGTGGTTTTTTGTTGGGCGTTCTCCCTGTTTAATTGGGACAATTATTTAGTAACTGATCATCTTTTTATTTCTTTTGTAATTTATGGACCTTTTAGACCATATTTAAACATCTTTTTTGAGCAAATTAAAAATCTTATGGTTAGACCATAATCCAAATTATGTAAGTTATTACAACATTATACAACAATCTAATTAATATTTTGTTTGTAAGGTTAATCAATATATGAGCAAACATTTAACTTAGATCTAATTGAAGTCCAACCATTTTGCTTGAGTCATATGTAACTTCAGACATTAGGTCTAAAGTTCGATTTTGTCAAGCAAAACTTCAGACACCGCATAAAGTAAGCATGTGTACAAAATCTTCTTTAAAAATCGGGTACATATTAAATGTGGTGCTAAATAAGCTGGCCTGTGAAATTTTTACAACAGAAGTTCACAAGTCAAACAAGTGGACACCAAATCCATCATAAAAAGTTAGCCCATTTCTAAGTCCGGCCCATTGAAGGGTGATGGGAATCTACCCAACTTATAATCCAAATGAGTTGATGGTTAAATTTGTTGCCTAGTGAATTTTTTTTTAAAAAAGATCATTGATATTATCACCAAAAGTTTAAAAACAAAATTATCTTGCTACTATATAATCTATATTTCATTGATATTATCGCCAAAAATGATATAAAGAAGAATGACCTCTTACAAGTTGGTAATTATCATATAACTAACTAAAATGTGTTTTGATTTTAGAAACCCTTTGAAGAAAGCAAAGATCATAACAAAACGAGGAAGCTATAAAAAAGGAGATTCTAAAGGCTTATTGGCTAAGGAGATTGAGAGATGGGAAAAGCAACAAAAAGAGATGAAAATTGATCAAGGAGTTTATCATGATCATCTACAACCCTTGGATTCATCATCTATTAAGAACCAATAAATATTTTTATGAAAGATTTGTGAACACTTTCACTAATTTGCCGATTGTCAACTATTTTTCAATAGTATATATTTGTATTCCAAGTCCGTTAGTAAACGTTTATTATGGGTGGATAAGTAGGAGGGGATCTATGTGGTTAGACTAACTAGCCTAGAGAGATTCCTATTATGGTGAAGAAATTTTTTTCCTTTCACTATAGTGGGAAGAAGATAGAAGGGAGGGAGCAAAGCAAGAGCAAGAGCAACGCAAGCTCTAGTGGTGGGTTATCGCCTAGCCCCATTTCACCGACATAGTCAGAAGCAATGAAAGTAACTTTGTGCACTAACACTGAGACGACAAAAAAATCAATAAATCCTTCCATTCATTTCATATTGATACTTCTCTTTGTTTTTAGTGTTTGTACAAAATTAACCTATGCAATAAAATCATTGTAAAGTAACATTCTTTGTAGCGATTTGTCTATGTATGAAAGAAGAAGAATAAAATTTTGGAAATTTTTGAATATATGTACTAACTTGTGAAGCAAGATTTATAGCAATTACAAAGGACTCAACTGTAAAAAAAAAAAAGAAAAAACAACAACTTGCTATCAGCTGTACATTTGACTTTCTAACCTTTTACTTTGCCTTCAAGAAAGAAAAACTATCTAAGAAGAATATGAAAATGTGATGAATTTACATAGGCAGCAATTAAGGAAAATTATACAAAATGTCACTTCAGTTAAATTTTTAGACAAAAAATAACTCACTTATCATTTATTTAACTAAAATGACCATTCAACCAAAGTTATTACATGAAATAGCCCTTCAGCCGACAAAACTGCAATTAAAATGGCCATTCGGTGGCTCATTTTCCTCTTCAATTCTTCATCCTATATTCACACAATCAAATCTCATCTTTACTCTTTTATGCCCCCCCCCCCCCTTTTTTTTTGTTCAAATTCTCTCTAATTTCGGTTTGAGCTTCAAATTAGGTACTATTTCTTCTTCTTTTTTGATTATATGCTACTATTATTAATCAAAGTATGCTCATTTTTCTTCGATTTGAGCTTCAATTTAGGTTACTAAAATGTCTATTTGGTTGATTTTTTTGTATTTTTAAAGTCCATTTAGCTCCGATCTAAGCTTTTCTGTAGTTAAATTCGTCATTATTTGTTGATTATTTGATGTTATTGATCTGCATTTTGCTTTAATTTTAGGTTTATTTTAAGCTTTCCTGAGCATTTTGGTATTGAGATTTATCGAAAACGTTCATCGGAGCTCCGACGTCGGCAACAATTAGTACCTCGACGGAGATGGAGCTCGTTTTTGATTTGCTGATATTTTTTCTGCCGTTGGAAACTGTTTGTTGTTGACTGTGTTGTTTGTTGGTTTTGTCGGACTTCAATTTAGTCGGAGCTTGGAGCTCACCATTAATGGTGAAACTCAATAAAAATGTAAAAATGAGGAAAGAGGTTGTGGGTGGTAGAACAGTTGGTGGTTGTTGTAGATATCGGTGGTGATGTATGCTGACTACTAGGTGGAGAAGAAAAGTTAAGAGTCACTTGAATTTTTGCTTCAATATATGTCATATATACATATTTATACATCATTTCTTTGATATCAATACATTATATATACATTACATAACTATTTATACAAAATTAATACACTTTTATACACCATTTGGTACAATAGTGATACACATTTATACAATATTGATACCCGTTTATACACTGTTGATGCAATATCGATATATTATATATACACTGCATAACTATTTGTACATCATATATACATGTTTATACACCATTTATACAATATTGATACACGTTTATACACTATTTATACAATATTGATACATTACATATACACTACATAACTATTTATACAATATTGATATATTATATAACTATTTGTACATCATATATACATGCTTATACATTATTTATACAATATTTGATACATGAATAAAAGTTGTACGGAAAAATTTGAAAAAAAAAATGAAAATGTTTTTTTTAATAAAACAATGCAACAAAAAAAAGTTTTTTTTTAAAATTACTACTAAAAAAAAAAAGAAAAAAGGAAGAAAATGGCCTAATGACTATTTTTATTGTAAACAAAAACTTGATTATTTTTGTTGTAAACTATTTTTTTTTTTTTTTGTATATATTTGAAATTATCCCCAAAAATTATGTATTGTTTCTTTGGCCCAAACCTCCTTTATTTGCACTGGTCCATCTTGTAGGCCCGATTTCTTGTTTTTCTTCATTCTTAGCAACCTTTTTCTCTTCTACGGATGATTTCTTTGTGGAAGATGAAGTAGAAATGTCAATATCCCCCCTCAAATTGAAGGGTGGTAAAAGAACCCCCAATTTGTTCATCAAGAGACGATGAGATGGCGCAGATAAAGGCTTGGTAAATAGATCTACAACCTGCTTCTTAGATGGGACGAAAGAGACACTAATAAGCCTTGAGACAAATTGTTGTCTTGCAAAGTGGCAATCCAGTTCCACGTGCTTTGTTCTTTCGTAGAAAACTAGATTCTTGGCAATATGCATAGCCGCCTGGCTATCAGAGTGAACAGAAATGGGCAAACGTGGTGGTGCAGATAGATCAACAAGAACTCTGACAAGCCAGGCAATTTCAGCTATGACTTTTTTCATGGATCTATATTCAAATTTGATTGAAGATAAAGAGATTGATACTTGCTTTTTTGACTTTTAGGAGATAGGTGCACCAATAAGAGTGATGAAGTATCCACTAATAGAATGACGTGAATCCCAACAGAAGGCCCAATCAGCATTTTAGAAGCTAGCAGCTTAAAAGTAGGGCCTGAGGATAGTAAAATACCCTGACCAGGATCATTACGAAGATACCACAGAACTCTAATAGCTGTGGAGTAATGTGGTTATCTGGGTTGTTGCATGTATTAACTCAATGTCAACACTGCAAATGATAAATCGGGTCGAGTATGGGTTAAATAGTTAAGCTTCCCAATAAGATGCCTGTAGATAGTGGGATTAGGCAAGAGGGAATCATCTTCGGCATGAAGCTTGGAATATGGGTCCATGGTAGATAATATGTCAGGCCCTGCGCAATCAAATTCTTGCAAAAGGTCCAAAGTAAACTTCCGCTGATTGATAATGAACCCCTGTTTTTCATGCAAAATTTCCCGTCCCAAGAAATAGTGAATATCCCCCAAATCCTTAACCTTGAATTCCTTGTTGATAAAATTAGTAATATGTATGATTTCAGACTAATCATTTCCTGTAAGCAATATATCGTCCATATAGATTGCTATGATGGAAACCAAACTGCGAGTAGATTGAAAGAATAGTGAATAATCATTCAAGGAACTAGTATAGCCTTTGAAAGTAAAAGCACCTGCCAATTTAGCATATCATTGTCTGGATGCTTGTTTCATTCCATACAAGGACTTCCTTAGGAGAAAAACTTGATTAGGAGTAGAAAGACCTGCTGGAAATATCATGTAAACAGTCTCCTGTAAATCACCATGTAGAAAATTATTATTAATATCTACTTGATGAACAATCCATCCTCTCTTAATAGCAACTGTAAGAAGACACCTAATGGTGGTTATCTTGACCACTGGAGAAAAAGTCTCAGTATAATCAATTTCTTCCTTTTGAATGTCCCCCCTCACTACTAGCCTAGCTTTGAGCCTCTCAATAGTTCCATCTGACTTGTGTTTGACCTTGTAAATCCATTTATAAGGTAAAGCTATCTTTCCTGGAGGAAGTTCTACCACAACCCAAGTATGATTAAACTCAAAAGCTTTGATTTCTTCTTACATAGCAGCTGTCCAACCAGGATGTGCAGAAGTTTGTGCAAAACTGTGAGGCTCATTCATAGTAAAAATAGAAAGAAGAGCATGTTGATTTGGTAGGGACAAAATATCAAAAAAGTAAATTGTTGGTTTGGTGGGATGAACAAAACAAGCCCCAGTTAAATCAGTGAGAACAATGTTATTGCAAGCATAGTCATTTAAATAGCTTGGTGTATGAATGAGCCTTTCAAACATTCTTGATGGGTTTGAAGGTAGCAAAGAAGGGCTAGGAGTGGAAATAGAGCTGGGATTTGAAAGTGGTGAAGAAATGGATTCATTCCTATCAATAAGTGAGAAAGGGTTAGGTGAGGACGAAGTAGGAAGAGGTGAAGAACAAGAGGGGGATGGCGTAGAATTTGTTGTGAAGATATGTGGAAAAAGATTAGTCTCATCTAAGTCTGGTGGGAATGTAGAGAAAATAAGTGTCTTATAAGTAGATATAGAGGCAAAAGGAAAATTTTGTACATGGAAATGGACATCTCTTGAAACAAATACTCTTTTGGTCCCTAGTTCCAAAACTTTGTAACCTCTTTTCCCTTGAGGGTAGCCTAGAAAGACATAAGCTACTGCTCTAGGATCAAATTTGGACCTACTTTGAGCTAGAGTAAAGGCATAGCACAAACAACCAAAACTTCTTAGGCTCTCATGTGAAGGTTTATTGCCAAAAATAACCTCATAAGGAGTCTTCCCTTTGAGAACTCTGGAAGGAAGACAATTGATTAATTGAGTGGCTGTCAAAATACATTCTTCCTAATAGGAAATAGGTAGATGTGGCTAAAACATAAGGCCTCTAGCAAGTTTAAGAAGATAATTATGCTTTCGTTCTACTACCCCATTTTGTTGGGGTGTAGCAACACAAGAAGTATGATGTAAAATTTCTTTAGACTTAAGAAACAATTCCTCCTCAGTACCTTGTCCTAATTTCAATGCATTATCAGATCTGATGCATTTGACTTGTGTATGAAATTGTCTCTCAATCATAGTGAAAAAATATTTCAAAATATGGAAAGCATTACTCGTACAACTCATTAAAAAAGTCCAAGTAGCTTTACTATAGTCATCCACTATAGTAAGAAAGTATCTAAAACCACTATATGTAGGAGATTTGTAGGCACCCCATGT
This sequence comes from Capsicum rhomboideum, assembly GCA_031232105.1. Lineage (NCBI taxonomy): Eukaryota > Viridiplantae > Streptophyta > Magnoliopsida > Solanales > Solanaceae > Capsicum > Capsicum rhomboideum. Next base: position 161,492,919 of record CP124714.1, read on the forward strand.
GTCAATATGAATTATATCAAATGCCCTTATAGAATGAATGTGTCTGGCTAGGAAAGGTAATCTGGTTTGTCTTGCTTTAGGACATATTTCACAAATAAAATTAGAATTTGAAGGAAAATTAATGAAACTAAAAATTTTCATTACTGAATAAGGAACATGTCCCAACCTTATATGCCAAAGATCTACATTAGGAATAGCATTGACTGAAATAGGAAAGGAGACAGAATTTAACTTAGAAATAGAATTACTTCCTTTTGAAATGAAACTACATTTTTCAGCAATGAATTAGACTTATGACCATTAGGCTGCAACAGAAATAGACCTTCCCTCACTTCACCAAAAACTTGAGTGTTCCTCATTAAAGGGTCATGTAACACACAACAACTAAGAGTGAATATAATATTACAACTATATTGACTGCATAATCTGTTTACAGATAATAGGTTGTATTTGAAATCTGGCACATAGAGCACATTTTCTAGGGTGAGTTTAGGTAGAATAGAAACTTTTCCTGTATGAATTACAATAATCCTAAAAAAATTAGGCAATGTGATATGCAAAGGTATAGGAAGAGGGATTAGAGAGATAAATAACTTAAAATCAAAACATATGCCCTGAAGCATCTGAATCAATGATCCAGGTACTTGAGTTGACAATGGAAAAATAAGAGCCTGAATATTTGAGTATTGTACCAGCAATTGCCAATGCATTGAAACCAACATTTGAGGTACTTGCTTGCTCCAACTTTACCTCATTCACAAACTGTTTTAACAGGTCTGTATATTGGTCTTTGCTCAGAAACTGGCCAGAAAAGTTGTGTTATCTCTCTTTGTGCACTGTTTGGAATCTCAGTATCCTCCCCCATGAACATTCCATTCGCTCTCCCTTGATATCCTCTTGGTTTAGTAGTCTCAAAGTCCTGATACCTCCTTTTCTTAAGTAGTCTCAAATTCCTATGATTTTGTGAATTCAAAATCTTAGAAAATCATGAAGCCTGAAGCAATCCTCTTGAATATGTCCTATCTTACCACAGTAAGTACATGATACATTAGGATTGTTCTTAACTCTCCTTGGCTTATTTCTTTGAATCACTTTACCTGTCCTTTGATTGTTGTTGGAATATATGTGTTGTTGTTGTGAGAAGCCCCCTCTCAAAGTAGTATTAGATGTCTTCTGAGAAGTTTTTCCATGTGAAGTCATCATGAAACCTACAACATCTAAAGTGGAGGAAACATTTACATAAGACTCCCTCTGGTTCTCATCTTGCAACAAGAGTGAATAGGCATAATCAATACTATGCAGAGGGTTTGTCATCAAGATATTGCCCCTAGCCTGACCATAAGCATCATTAAGACCCATAAGAAATTGGATCAATCTTTGAAGCCTGAGAATCCCTTTCCATCAAAAAATAAATCCACCAACTTCATCCCAGGTGAATCTGAAGAAGTGAGGTGTCAAAAGTAGTGGGATTTGCAGGAGCAGTGACTGTACTTTCTTTAGTCATTTTGCAGCTAGTTATGATTCAAAAGGAAGATTTGATGATGATGATGACTGGATCGATCTATTGCTCTGATACCATAAAAGAAAAAGAGTAAAATTTTGAAAATTTCTGAATATCTGAATTGTCTTGTGAAGCAAGACTTATAGCAATTATAAAGGACTCAACTGTAAAAAAAACAAAAACTTGCTACCAGCTGTACATTTGACTTTCTAACCCTTTACTTTGTCTCCAATAAAGAAAAACTATCTAAGAAAAATATGTAAATGTGATGTATTTACCTAGGTAGAAATTATATATTGCTTCTTTGGCCCAAAACTATTTTATTTGCACCGGTCCATCTTGTAGGCTCAATTTCTTATTTTCCTTCATTTTTAGCAACCTTTTTCACTTCCATGGATGATTTCTTTGTGGAAGATGAAGTAGAAATGTCAATAGTGTAATGAATAAATCTAAAATTTTATAAAAAAGTCATTCTCAACATCGATCCACTTGAAATATATGAGTAGAACGAAGAGAATAGGCTTATTGTGAAAACATACCTCCTACTTTCAATATTTAATTAGATCAAATCTACGAAGCTTTCAGACTCTGAAGCTTAATAATTTGTATTTCATTTATTTTCTTTAAAATCTTTTTCATTGATTATGGCCCGTTAACTTCTCAATAGTGGTGACAAAAAGTCCCAAATTCACCTAGTCCTGAAAATTCATTTTCTATAGTTCTTTCTTCAGTTGATCCTAAACAATTTTACCCTTCTTTAATTTTGACAGTAAACTTTTTTTTCCACACTATGCCTCATTGTTTCGTACTGCTTTTAATAGTATACATTTATCTTCTCTAAACTATGTGTCATAATCCAAAATTTGAAATCTTGATGGAATCTATCCCAATCCAATCGATAGGTAAGTCAACCTTTATCTGATTTGATATTCAACAAAAATGCAGAAAGAAAGTAATTTAAGGGGAAAATAAGTTTTTAAAGTCAAACTTTCATATAATCAAAAAATAGGAATACAGAAGCAATAATTACATACAATCCTAAAGACTTGGAGACATTTGTACAAACTTCTTAGAGTTCAAAAACAGGATCTAAAGTACTCCAGTACCCAGAATATAAAGACAAAAAATGTAATAAAGATAAGAAAGTACATGTCTTACGGAACAATAACTATAAAACTCTGGTAAGATCCAACTTAGACGAGGATCACCCACTACTCGTACTAGGCTCAAAACATACACAAAAGAGATGTAGAAAAAAACAACGACGAGTACAAAAGAACACATTTACTTAGCAGCAGCATCGACTAATCCTTGAATGAAATGATGATGAGGGTTGGTCCTATACTGGTTTGCTCAACACTTAATCACGGATATCATAATCAAATATTTACGTAAAATGGGCTAGCAGGCAAAGAAAACATCAATTAGTTCAAAAGTAATATATAAATCCATCTAAATATCAAGGAAGAGTAAGCCACTTTTACATCACTTAACCACATCATTTTCATGAATTAACAAATAATATAAGGATGATGATATAAATGCGTAGGGGACTATTTGTAGGATACGTAGGGGGAGGGCGACTGGGACGAACGAGATTTTGGTAGATTTTTGAAAGAGTATTGGCGGGGCAGGTATGAAGTGGCTGACAAAGTTATTTAACATCATTTTTTGAACGACAAAGATGCCGGAATCTTGGAGATGGAGTACGATGATTCCTTTATATAAGAAAAAGGGGGACATTCAGAGTTGCAACAACTATAGGGGTATCAAGCTGTTGAGTCATACTATGAAGCTTTGGGAAAAAGTGGTAGAGTTGAGACTGAGGAGGATCGTGACTATTCGAGAATCAGTTCAGTTTTATGCCAGGTCGCTCAACTACCGAAGCCATTCATCTTGTGAGGAGATTAGTGGAGCAATATAGGGAGAGGAAGAAAGGCTTGTATATGGTGTTCATCGATCTTGAGAAGGCGTACGACAAAGTCCCCAGAGAGGTTTTGTAGAGGTGCTTGGAGGTTAGAGGTGTGTCTGTGGCGTACACTAGGTCGATTCAGGACATGTACAATGGAGCAAAGACACGTGTGAGGACAGCAGGAGGAGATTCAAAGCACTTTCCTGTTCTGATCGGGTTACACCAGGGATCGACTCTTAGTCCATTTTTATTCGCCTTGGTGATGGATGTATTGACATGACATATTCAAGGAGAGGTACCCTGGCATATGTTATTTGCGGATGATGTAGTTCTTATTGACGAGTCCCGGGGAGGATTTAATGATAAGTTGGAGGTTTAGAGACAGACCCTAGATTCTAAAGGGTTTAGGCTTAGCAGGACCAAGACGGAGTACTTGGAGTGTAAGTTCAGTGCTTTGACGCATGAGGCTGACGTGGTAGTGGAGCTGGATTCTCAGGCCATTCGAAAGAGGGATAGTTTCAAGTATCTTGGGTCTATGATTCAGGGAAATGGAGAGATTGACGAGGATGTAATGAACCGTATTGGTGCAGGGTGGTTGAAATAGAGGCTCGCTTCGAGAGTCTTGTATGATAAGAAGTGCCTCCAAAGCTTAAAGGTAAGTTCTATAGAGTGGCAGTCCGACCGGCTATGTTATATGGAGCTGAGTGTTGGCCAGTTAAAAGCTCCCACATACAAAAGTTGAAGGTGGCAGAGATGAGGATGTTAAGATGGATGTACGAACTTACTAGGAGGGATAGGGTTAGAAATGAATTTATTCAAGAGAAGGTGGGAGTAGCTTCGGTGGAAGATAATATGCGGGAAGTGAGATTGAGATGGTTTGGACACATGATGAGACGATGCACGGATGCTCCAGTACGGAGGTGTGAGAGGCTCGCTATGGATGGTTTCAGATGGGGTAGAGATAGGTCGAAGAAATATTGGAGGGAAGTAATTAGGCATGACATGAAGCAGTTACAACTTACAGAGGACATGACCCTTGATAGGAATGTGTGGAGGAAGCGGATTAGGGTAGAGGGTTAGTGAGTAGGAGTGTGTCCTTACTAGTAGGGAGGAGTGCTTTGTTTGTCGATATACCTGTAGTCATAGTGTTAGGCCTGTGTCTTGTAGTTTCTTGTTTGTGGTATTTTTGGTGATGTGTGTGTTTTCGGATTGATAGTTCATAACATTACTCATGAGGTTCGTATACCATAAAGACGTGCCACTTTAATCTCTCTCTCTCTCTTTCTCTCTCTATCTATCTATCTATCTATCTATCTATCTATCTATATATATATATATATATATATATATATATATATATATATATATATATATATATATATATATATATATATATATAGTATATAGGCAAGCACCCCAATCCCAAATATATTATATGCAGGCATGTACCTCCGATCCCAATGATATACCATATTATGCCGGCATGCAAAACTCCAATTTCAATGATATATTATGCATGTGTGAAATACTAACCTCAAATAATAAAGATATAATCAGCACGTACACAATTCAGAGAATCGATTAACTCATTTTGACCTTATCTTTACTTTCAATTTTGAGTTCGTACAGAAATTCTATACCAATAAGAATTATGATTATCTTGAAATATTATCATAATTTGACTCCAAATCTATAAAGGAGAGTAAAGTATCAATTATCAGCCTAATAAGCAAGATAAGTCACATATCAATCAGTTGTATGAATAGGCATGCTTATGTACAATTCATGAAATCATCCAAACAAGTAGAAAATATAGTTAAGCCACCCATATCATGGAGAGTGGTACCTGCATAAATACTCGTCATCTTATTTATATAAAAAATTTATTACTCATTACCCCTTAATTCAATCAATCAACACACTAACACTTCATAAAGAGTTAAAAAAAAAGTCTCAACTTGCTATAGTCAGAGTCTCAAAAGTCAAATTATAGTTTTTTCCTTCCTAAAAATCTCCGAACGATCCCAATCTGATCAAATATATAATATGAATGAGTATATGAGATCGTATATATGCATATTGCCATAAATAAATTTGGCTAGAAAATCAAGTCAACAGATCAACCCCGAGCCCCAGTGTTGAATCTGAAAATTTCTTTTAAAATTGACTTACCTATAGCTTAAGGAACACACACACACGTAGAATATCATCTAAAATAGACCATCAATCGATCCCCAAATCAAAAAATTACATAAATCTCACTTTGGAATAAAAATCCCCAATTCTCCAATTTACAACACTAATTAAATCACTAATTAGCTGATATACTAGCATGAAAAACGTGATTAGAAGGTTCCAATCTTGCCCTACAAAGAAATCTAGCAAAACCTCATGAAAATTGCCTCAAATCAACTCCTAAGATCCCAAAATTTTGTTTGGAATAATGAGTTTGAAATTAGAAATACGTTAATATTACTGTACAATAATTTCACAAAAGGCGAACCAACGCCAGTAGCCGCAGCTGCTTCTCACCGAAGCAGAGAAAAGTTTGCAGCAACGAAAATCCACTTAAACGGGCAACTTTGCAGAACCAGCCATCGTTCCACAAAAGTGAGTGTGCAAGCGCGAGCCAGTCTTGTTTGTTCTAAGATGCTAATGCAGATGAGACTTTATACAAGCAGACTGTCCCCGATCCTGGACATCTTCACAGAAGTAAATAAAGACACATCGCAAATGCTATGTACAGTAGCCTTTAACAATCTTCTAAATTCACCAACTCCCAAAATTCGTTCAGTACCCCATGAAAACAAATCAAATATGCAGATTGACTAATAATCACATTCAAACCAGTTGGAATAATCAAATTACCGATCCGATGTCATCTTGATCGAAAGTTTATCGTGGTCAACCTTAACTTTCTTAAAACCCAAAATTTCAACTCAAGATTCAAATCACTCCCGAACACCTCGGAATCCACACCATTTTCTTCCTTAATCCATGTTTTATTCATGCAATAAGTTCTTATTAATTAATATCTTAAAACTAAGATTTAATAAAAGGTTTATATAATAAAATTTTAATTATGTTTTTGTTTGATTTTCCTTAAGATGGTGGTGCTCGAACCATCGTATATGCATCTCTACCATTTATAAAAAGAATATGTAAGTGTTTTGAGAAATTTTCAAGGTTAGCATAATGTTTTTTCAAAGTCTCATAACCTAATGATCTCAGATATTTTTACCACAAAGTAGAATGTCAAAAACAGTTTGATGCGTTTTAAAAACTTCTTTATTGAAGTAAAAAATGACTTATTACATGTTTTTTTTTTCCAAATTTTAATTATCTAGTGATCTCAATATTTTACCACTAAGTAAAATGACAGTAATTTCATACATTTGAAGAGTGAAAAGTTTACTTTGAATTCCAAAATGACTTGATACATTTGGGTCTTTAAATTTGTGGCTTAAATCAATTAACTTAGTAGCTTTGGACCGAAATCGGCTTGTTGTAAAGTTTATTTTTTCTGGTTGGCAGTTGATTTTAGTTAGTAAATTTAGGAGATTAAAAATAGTCTAAATTAATTTAAAAAATTAGACATAATATTCACGGGGTAAAAATTTCTTGTTCAAAACAACTAGATTATCATTACAACAACAACATAATACCAAGTGTATTCCCACAAAATGGGGTCTGGAGAGGGTAGAATATACGTAGACCATACCTCTACCTCAGAAATAAGGTAGAAAGTATGTTTTCGATAGACCCCCGGCTCAAGACAAAAATAGTATAAAAAAGATATAATGAAAGTACAAAAAATAATAGATAGTATCCAAAACAACAAATAGTAAAAGAGAAAGTACTACAATAAAATAATACTCCACTCAAACTACACAAAAATAATAGATAGTAACAGAAACTGAAGAACAAGAAACTACAAGAGTAGTCCTACAACTAGTAGAAAAGGCAACAAGACAATACACTCCTACCTATACTAACCTTCTACCCTAATTCATGTTCTCCACACTTTCCTATCTAAGGTCATGTCCTCGGTAAGCTGCAACTGCTCCATGTCCTGTCTAATCACCTCTCCCCAATACTTCTTTGTTCTACCTCTACCTAAACCTCTCCTAAATCCATCCATATCCAACTTCTCACATCTCTCACCGGACATACATACATCGCCTCATCACATGTTCGAACCATCTCAACCTCACTTCTTGCATCTTGTCTTTCATAAAAACCATTTCCACCTTGTCTCTGATATTCTCAGTTTTAATCCTATCTTGCTTGGTATACCCACACATATATCGCAACATCCTCATCTCCGCCACTTTCATATTCTGAATGTGAGAGTTCTTGACCGACAAATACTCCACTCACTCCATACATAGCCAGTTTAACTACTACTTCGTTGAACTTGCCTTTAAGTTTATGTGACACCTTTTCAACTTGTCCCGACCCAACGAATCGAATCGTACGGATACCTACTCTAATCCACCTAGATTGGAGAACCCTTACCGCTCATTTGAAAATATATACGGAAGTTAATAAGAAACAGGAGATACTTCATTTATTACAACCAATTAATAAAACTTCATTTACAACTGAAATATTTCCCAAGGAACTAGTCTAAATGAGTACAAGAGCTACTAAGTGGAAATACAAGATAAAAAATACAATTTCTACCATAAGAACAATAATAGAAGCTGCTGGAGATCTTTACCGTATCAAGCATGAAATACCTACTGATCCTGCAATCAGACTATACCCCAAAATGGGTATAGCAAGAGTAGTATCAGTACAAAACCACACGTACTGATAAGCATTATCGATCGACCCGAATTAAATCACATAATCATCACATAAATATCCAGAAAAAAGCATACAACTTAAGAGACATTTAGTTAGAGTCTTTCATTAAATGATTCCTTAACTTTTACCATCCTTATCATAATCAAGCCTAAATCACCAATTATGCACTACATCATCAAGTCAGACCGTATTCCGTAATTACCTATGTGTTCTACGATACCCAACCGTTAAGGTTTCTTATCCTTAATCATTAATAGTTAAGACCCTTATGTAATACTCAGTCTTGTTTCACTAATCCGGTCATACATTGACACTATAATATTTTTAGGTTCATTTAAGTCTATAAGGCGCAATTAACAAGATAGCAACACCCGCTTTCCCATCTGAAATGCAATAACTGCTAGACCACTGGTCATACCCATGCCATGGGCACGGGATGGACACTTTTCGGGTAATCTAACCTTGACTCATAACACATAATCATAACACAGTACAACAAGACAACCGTGAACCCTATCATGCAACTCTAATTCAAGTTCATAACACTTAACCTTGTAAACAGGTACAACCTGAAGTTTAGTCAATAAGAGTCAACAAGGATAACAAGTCAAGTCAAACTATGACCACCGATCAGACTCAACTATAAAATACCTCCCCTTGCCTCATTCACCTAAGTAAGTAGACACTGTAGAATATAACCTCTTCTTTTATTAACTTCAACCCGGACCTCTCATGGATCCCTCCCAACAATAGAAAACATCACAATCATAAGTCCCAGTTAATAGAAAAGTCCAATACACCAGTCATCACATAGCCCGGTTCATGCAAGGAACCAATATATCAGATAAACTATTAACCCAATGATGTAAACCCTAAAAGGAAAGCTAAGATTGATAAAGAAATAAAAGCACGATTAAGACTAATGACAAGAAGATTAACAAGAAACAAGAAAAAGATAAATAGATAGACACAAATTGAGAATTAAAGACAACCACTTTAATAAATAAAGAGACCTTCCTTAAATATCCCAACAAGCACCTAACTCTAAGAAGAACCTCAAGGAAAATGGTATCCCAAGCAACTCTTCTTTCCAAAACAAGAAATAACTAAAAGCTTAGCAAGTTCTCTTAATTCTCTCAACAATAGAGTTTTTAGTTTATGAAAATTCTAAGTCTTCAAAGCATAAAAGAGGCTATTTATACTAAGCAAATAAAGAAGAAACTATGTTATTACATTTCTACCCTTAATAATGTAAGGGTCTTGTTTGGATGTCCTCTTTGTGATGAATTCAAGAATTCATCAAACCAAAGCATAATACTCCTTCTTCTCAATGTGTGCTCCATCAAATGCTATCATGAACATGTGGAATCCTCGGGAGGACTCCATAATGCACTCAAGTGCATCTTTCTTCATGAATAACCCTTTCCAAGTTTGGAGTTCTCGAGCTTGACTCCTTGTGAAAGGCCTTGTAAAAGGCTTTGGGAGCCCTTGGGTTGCATCACTCTCCCCTTCTTGAGAAGAATTTGTCCTCAAATTCAAAGGGTCTTCATCACTCACATCCATAGGAGAAAGATCACAAATGTTGAATGTATTGTGCACTTGGTAATCTGGGGGAAGATCAATTTTGTAGGCATTGTCATTAAGCCTTTCTAGAACTTCAAATGGTCCATCACCTCTAGGCATTAGCTTGGTCTTTCTTTTGTTGGGAAACCTCTTCTTTCGAAAATGGACCCAACCCAATCACCCGGTTCAAGAACCACCCTTTTTCTCCCCTTGTTGACTTTCTTTGCCGTTTCTTGATTCTTCTTCTCAAGTTGAAGCCTCACTTTCTCATGTAAAGCTTTCATGGCCGCGACCCTATTGTTGCCATCTAAACTCAACACAACATCTTGAGATAAAGGGGTTAGATCAAGAGGGGTAAAGGGGTTAAAACCATACACAACCTCGAATGGATACATGCCAATAGGATTATGAATGACACGATTATATGCAAATTCAACTAAAGGCAATTGGTCTTCCCAAGATGTGAGTTTTCCTTTAACTATGGACCGAAGCATAGAACCAAGGGTGCGGTTTACAACTTCGGTTTGACCATCGGTTTGTGGGTGACATGATGTAGAGAACAACAGTTTTGTCCCAAGTCTACCCCACAACTCCTTCCAAAAGTGGCTAAGGAATTTAGGATCCCTATCACTCACTATGGATTGAGGAATACCGTGCAACTTGACAACATGCTCAACAAATAATGATGCAACATGGGGGGCATCATCACACTTATGACATGCAATAAAATGAGCTATTTTGGAAAAACGGTCAACAACCACAAAGATGTTATCCATGCCCCTCTTAGTCCTCGGCAAACCCAATACAAAATCCATAAAAATATCAAACCAAGGCAGTTGAGGGGTGGGGAGAGGGGTATATAAGCCATGGGGAAGTAACCTTGATTTAGCACTACGACAATCAACACATTGACCATAAATTTTAGCAACATCACTACGCATTTTAGGCCAATAGAAATGTTATTCAAGGATCCCCAATGTCTTTTCAATACCAAAGTGCCCCATCAAACCCCCATCATGTGCCTCTCTCACAAAAAGTTCCCTCCAAGAGCTCATAGGCACACAAAGTCGCTTGTTCTTGAACAAGTAACCATCAAATATAGCAAATGGGGTGGTAGGTTTATCCTTGAGCTTATGGTCCCTTACCCATACTCCACAATCTTGGTAGATTTGAGCAAAAATGGGATCCTTGGGGTATAATGATTTCAAGCTCTCAAAACCCAACAACTTAGAAGTCAAAGTAGAGACCAAAACATGCTTCCTTGACAAGGCATCCGCCACTACATTATCCTTCCACTTTTTGTAATGAATCACATAAGGGAGTGTTTCAAGAAATTCAACCCACTTGGCATGCCTCTTGTTTAACTTTCCTTGTGACCTAAGATGTTTCAAGGACTCATGATCGGTCCTAATGACAAACTCCTTAGGCCATAAGTAGTGTTGCCAATTACCCAAGGCCCGAATCAAGGCATAAAGCTCAAGGTCATAGGTGGAGTAATTCAACGTCGCACCTCTAAGCTTCTTACTAAAGTAGGCGGTGAGTTTTAAATCTTTCATCAAAATAGCCCCAATACCCACTCTACTAGCATCACATTCAATTTCAAATGTTTTATCAAAGTTGGGTAATTGCAACAATGGTGCGGAACTAAGCATTTGTTTCAAGGTAGCAAAAGTCTTTGCTTGTTCCTCACCCCAAAAGAAGGATGTATCCTTTCGGATCACCTTAGTCAAGGGGGCGGCTATAGTGCTAAATCCTTTAACAAACTGCCTATAAAAACTAGCCAATCCATGGAAACTACGCACATCACCAATGGACGTGGGAGTTGGCCAATTCTTAATAGCGTCTATTTTGGATTTATCAACTTCAACTCCCCTTGAACACACAACAAAACCCAAAAAAACAACTTCTTCAACACCAAAATAGTATTTAGACAATTGGCAAAAAGTTGTTCTTGCCTAAGCACATCAAACACACACTTAAAATGATCAACGTGCTCATCCATGGTCTTACTATACACCAACACATCATCAAAATACACAACCACAAATCTACCAATAAAAGGTTTCATCACATGATTCATCAAACGCATAAAAGTACTAGGAGCATTGGTGAGGCCAAAAGGCATCACCAACCATTCATAGAGACCAAATTTGGTTTTGAATGCCATTTTCCACTCATCCCCGGGTTTCATCCGAATTTGATGGTAACCGCTCCTAAGGTCTATTTTTGAGAATATGCAAGAACCACTCAACTCATCAAGCATGTCATCAAGTCGAGGAATGGGATGGCGATACTTTACCGTTATTTTATTGATGGCTCGACAATCCACACACATGCGCCAAATGCCATCCTTTTTAGGAACCAAAATCACCGGTACCGCACATGGGCTCATGCTCTCCCGCAGCACCACCCCTTTCTCTAGGAGTTCTTGCACTTGCCCTTGAAGTTCCTTGGTGTTCTCCAGATTGGATCTATAAGCTGGTTTGTTTGGCAATTGGAACCCCGGGATGAAATCAATTTGATGCTCAATTCTCCTTATACGGGGCAATCCCTTTGGAAGTTCCGGGGGAAACGTATCTTCATAGCCCTGCAAAAGTGAAGAAAGAGAACTAGGGAGAAAAGAAGTTAGTTCATTAGTGAGAAAGGAGTAATCCTTATGCATGAGAAGGACCACCGGTTGCCTCTCTTTCAACTCATCCCGAATCTCCTTAAAGTTTACCAAAAGAGCCACCTTCTCTTTCCCTTTAGAACAACCTTTCCCTTCACTCTCTCCCACGACACCATTGACCTCATTACTAGCATCCACACCCTTTCCCTTATTAGTTAACTCTCTCAACTTGTGGTACATGTCATGAACTTGTACCGGTGTCATAGGATGTAGGATGTGTGTATACCCTCCATGCTCAAAGGAATACCGATTGGTGCGACCATCATGATTTGTAGCTCTATCATATTGCCACGGTCTCCCAAGTAATAAATGACAAGCTTGCATTGGTACCACATCACACAAAACTTCATCTTGGTACTTGCCAACCTTGAACTTAATCACGACTTGTCTATTTACCTTCAATTCCCCACAATCACTCAACCATTGAAGTTTGTAAGGGGTAGAGTGTTTGGTAGTGGGGAGGTGAAGAAAATCCACCAATGTAGTACTTGCAACATTAGCACAACTTCCTCCATCGATTATCAAGGAACACACATTTCCCTTGATAAGACACTTAGAATGGAAAAGGTTTTCCCTTTGGTTTGGATCATCCAAGGCCTTGCTTATCATTGTCCTCCTCACTACATAGTTTGGAAGGGTGAGCTCCCCTTCTTGAGGCAAATCCTTGATGAATAAGGCCCTTCTAGTCAACCCACAAGGAACAACAACATCACCATACTCCTCACTCTCCTCCTCTTCATTATCATCCCCCACGTCATGAGTACCCACATTAGTATTCCCCTCAAAAAGAGGGACACCATCAACATTACAAGAGTCATCAATCATAACAACAAATGCCCTCCGATTGGAGCACTCACTCATTCTATGACCAAATCCTTGACATTTAAAGCATCGAAGAGGTTTAGAAGAATTACCTCCGTCATGTGGAGTGGGTTTGGGAGTGGGCTTCTCAACGTGATTGGTTTGGACCAATGCTTTCTTGGTCTCTTGTGTGGTGCCCTTGTTCTTTGACCAAGTGGAAGAGGAAAATTCCCCTTCATTGTTGTAGTTCCAAGACCCTTTGTAGACTCTCGACTTGTCAAGTTTCTCTTCCTTGAGCCCCAACTCAATTTCAATTCGCTTCAAGAGTTTCATCAATATCACGATAATTATGGAGTCTCATTTTGGAAGCAATCTCTTTATTCAACCCCGTACGAAATCGTGTCATAGCATGCAAAGGATCTTCTTCAAGGTCTATTCTCATTTTCACAAGTTGGAACTCATCATAGTATTGTTCCACACTTTTTGTGCCTTGGTGCAAAGTGTAAATCTTCTTGAGTTGCTCTTGGTGATAACGATTGGTGACATACTTACGCCTCAAGATAGTTTTGAGTTCCTCCCAAGTAGGAGTGGGAGCTAAACCGTACAATCTCCTAGATTTCACTTGAGTTTCCCACCAAGTAGATGCAAAACCTTTAAATTGAGCAATAACATAAGATGTCTTCCGCACCTCAGACATCTCATTAGTCAAGAAGATATGATCACATTGTGTCACCCAATCAAGAAACACATCGGGGTTGCTCTCACCCTTGAAAGATGGAAGAGTAACCTTGATGGAGTTAAGACTCGTGTCTCGACCCCCAAGATGTCCATGAGGTCCATTATGTCCATAAGGATCCTCGCCATAGTTGTCATCATGAAATTCTCAACCTTGAAATCCCCTTTGCCTACCCAATTATGGGATAGGACCATGTCTTCATCCTCTACCTCGATGAGCACCATGGAATTGTTCATACGGACCCCTCATTCGATGGGCGTAGTCATCATTTACACCCTCAAACTCATTGTGGAACTCCGCTAGTCACTCATCACCCAATTGTTGGATATTTTGGATTGGGGGGGGGGCATTACGGAGTGGTTGGTGGTCATTTGGTGGTGGTAGAGGTCTATTTAGTGGTGGTTGGGGAACTTGTTTGGGATGGAGAGGAGTATATGGTGGTGGTTGGAAACGTTGGTGGGTGGCATTTGCGGTTTGGGTTTGAGTTGGTGGAGCGGAGGATGTGGGATGGAGCACTCGGTGAAGAACATCGGGTGAAATTGGGGTTGAGGAGTCACAATAATTAGTAGCCGGGGGAGTGAAAGAAGCATCCCGACTCCTTGCTTCAAGAGTTTCTACTTGATTACCCAACCGGTCCAACCTCTCATCCATGCGGTGAACACGTTCAACAATTCAAGTATTACGGGATCCCGTGTTGTAATCGAGTCACCGTCTCCGTGGTTCGACATAGGTACCTAGGTAAAACACTCAAGCAAAACAAGCAAACACGTTAAGTTAGTCAAAATAAAAACTCATGAACACTCAAGAAATCGCACCTATGGTTGCCTCACAAATTGCCTCGGCTAATGGTTGTAACTTGTTTAGCTCCGATGAGTTGCAAGGGTCCACTCTCTACTTGAAGGTTAATAATGGATTTTTGGATGACTCAAGAAGGAACGTTCAAAAGCTAAGGATGGGAACCAAGAAGTTTCAAGGGGAAAATAAAGAAGAAGAGATCAAAGAAAGGAGCACAAAAAAAATCGGACTCAAAGACGAAGTAACAAAAGTAGAAGGAATTACTTGTTGTTACTTAGTTTGAAGGATCAAAGAAGAGGATTTGATGTTGTAAAACTAGTTAACAAGGAATTAAAGATGTTAATTACTTGTTAAATAGTTGAGAAATCGAAAAAAGAAAGCGTAGGAAAAAAAAATCACGGAGTTTGGACACTTAGAAAAAATTTTGGGTCCAAAAACTTTGGACCCTTAAAAAAACTAAGTGTTGGAAATTTTCTGCTCTCTAAATTTGAGCTGCACGCGCCTGCAGGGTGGGTGGGGAATTTTTTTATTTTTTTAGAAAAATAAAAAAATTCCACAAGTGGACCCACAAACACCTTTGACCAAAATTGACTTGAAGTTTTTTGGATCAAAGTGTACTTCCTCTCTCTTCTTCTCCAAGAACAATATGAAGATGTTTAAGAACACCAAGAACACACACAAAATCCCAACACCTCCAAATCAACTCGGAATTGGCTCAAAATTTAGGAGTAGCTTCCCCAAGACGTAGGGGACAAACCCCAATAATTTTTAAGCCTCAATTTCGTCTCAATCAACAAACCCACTTTTCAAGTTTGAAAAGTTCAAAAGCTTGAAAACCCTTTCATGGTAACTTCTTTTCTATAACTCTGAATTGAGTGCAATTCAAGATCTAGGCTCTAAAAACACTAGAGAAGCAATATCTAGTGTCAAAAACAACAAATCACAATAAAACAAAATCGGTTTTTTTTTTATATTTTTTTTTTAAGAAATCAAAATCCCAAGGGTAGATTTGTGGAAACAAACCTAAACCTAAGCTTTGATACCAAATGATGTAAACCCTAAAAGGAAAGCTAAGATTGATAAAGAAATAAAAGCACGATTAAGACTAATGACAAGAAGATTAACAAGAAACAAGAGAAAGATAAATAGATAGACACAAATTGAGAATTAAAGACAACCACTTTAATAAATAAAGAGACCTTCCTTAAATATCCCAACAAGCACCTAACTCTAAGAAGAACCTCAAGGGAAATGATATCCCAAGCAACTCTTCTTTCCAAAACAAGAAACAACTAAAAGCTTAGCAAGCTCTCTTAATTCTCTCAACAATGGAGTTTTTAGTTTATGAAAATTCTAAGTCTTCAAAGCATAAAAGAGGCTATTTATACTAAGCAAATAAAGAAGAAACTATGTTATTACATTTCTACCCTTAATGATGTAAGGGTCTTGTTTGGATGTCCTCTTTGTGATGAATTCAAGAATTCATCAAACCAAAGCATAATCCTCCTTCTTCTTCTCAATGTGTGCTCCATCAAATGCTATCATGAACATGTGGAATCCTCAGGAGGACTCCATAATGCACTCAAGTGCATCTTTCTTCATGAATAACCCTTTCCAAGTTTGGAGTTCTCGAGCTTGACTCCTTGTGAAAGGCCTTGTAAAAGGCTTTGGGAGCCCTTGGGTTGCATCACTCAGTCTGCTTAAGGGACCCATATAACACAATGTATATTAAATAAGCAAGTAATCTGGTCCACTCAAGAAGCCAATATAATACAGTGTATGTCAAATAAGAAATTGTGTATGTCAAATAAGAAATTAACCTGATCCACTCAAGTAACCAATGTAACATAGTGTATGTCAAATAAGCAATTAATTCGATTCAATCAAGAAATCAATATAACACAATGTATGTCAAATAAGCAATTAACCCGGTCCACTCAAAAAATCAATATAGCACAGTGTATGTCAAATAAGCAATAAGGGACCAATAAAATCAAGAAAACACATAATTCCCGGTTCACTCAAGGAACCGTCACACTCACATGTACCTTGTATATACATGTTAAGGGTCTTATGATCGTCCATTAGTCATGACCTGCAAGGGACGAGCTCTTGTCCTTGTATCAAATTCCAGACATCAACTGGCTACCAACCTTATATCAATCAATCCCGTGGAGATGTCCAAATACCAGTACATTCCACAATAATGACAGATCTCACAACAATCACAACCACAATGATAACAGAAACAACACTTGTACAACCAACAAGCATTCATATAAATTCATTGCATGTAATTAACTCTTAGAATATCAAACAGTCATTCACTTTCCTTGAACATGCATTGTACAAGCAATACTAAGGAATAGTTATCATGCACACATAACACAAATGGGTTTCAACTACATTAAAAATCATCACTTACAATTTGCACATATAACCTATGGGTTATGACCTACCCCCAACCGTTCATCCTAAAAGTTTGATACATTACCAATTTTTTATTTCTCTGGTTACCACCGTAGATTCTTTTGAATCCACCAACACCAACCACCCTTAACGAATAAGTATTTAATTAGGTTAACCCAAATTCTGGGTACTACATCGTTATTAACCAAGCAACAAGGTAACACATAAATTCATGAATGATTTCAATATCACAACATAACAACAATTTCTCACCCAATTAACCAATTTTTTCATCCGTTTTATCCATTCAAACACCATGTCCGAAGGCTTAAGCATGCAATCTCACATCAATCTACGTCATGCTTATGCTTTTTAACCCAGGTCTAAACTACTCAGTTAAACCTAGCCTACCTGGACTCCAAGAAGCTGTTATGGAGGCATGAACGCGATATTTTGACTCCATGAAGGTGAATTCTGACATGAAATCAGTGAAAAAATCATGGATTTCACTCCATTAACGCGAAATTCCTCCTCTCCATTGCTCCCAGTCCATGAGGTAACCCTAGCAGGGTTTTTAGAGTAAACCTCGTCCTTTTTACAACTGAAGAGGAGAAGCGAGAATTATTAAAAACGGACCTGAGGCTGCTATGGCGACACCGCTATAGCAGGATGATGTCAGCCCGACCCAAAATTTTAATTTCCAAAATTTTTAGCTGCATCGTCCCATATTAATTTGAGATTGTATTTTCAAAATTTTCTGTAACTCGTACCCGTAATGAGGTGTCTTTTAATAACGACGGAACAGGTCATTACATTATCACACAATACTCAAGCGAGTCTCTATTTCAATCATCTTTCACCAATATACAATGAGTGACATCTTTGTCAATCTCTCCATTACCCTGATCAATAATGGACCCAAGATACCTATAACTACCTCTCTTTTGATGGCTTATATAGCCTCACTACCACATCATTATTATGTGTCTCCTCATTGAACTTACACTCTAAGTATTCCACATTAACCAGCTTATCATTAATTACTCAAAATAACCGTCCAACCACTTTTCTCACCAGCAAAGCGCACCTTTCTATTGGTGCACTCTGATATCGTGGTGCACTTTTCTTATCGGTGTTGTATGTGCACCTAAAAGAATGGTAATTTGCTGAAGGAATTTTTTTTCTTTCTATTTTTAACCCTTTTTTCTTGAAGAAAATATTGAATTTCTCTTACATTGCACCTACTTTCAAAGAAAAACAAACTGAATTCCTCTTATATTTTGGGTTCATTGATTACATTTATAGTACTGCTATTTTGTTTTATCGTATTAGTCAAGAAAATAGTTTTTGTCTATTCAATGCTTAGCCCATATTTAAAATTCAACCTGCTATAAATGCGGCCATTTTCAGTAAATAATATATCAAAAGAATGAAAACATCCGAGGAGTTTATATCTGATATTTGAAACTATTTAAATTAGATTTGAGTTGGTCGGAATTAAAAAAAAATCAGCTCGTTGAGGAAGACGAGTTGCTGCAATTATAAATATTGTATAAATAGTGGTTATGGATGTATATACATCTCTGATGCATAGTTATACATCATATATACACAAGTACTATTATACATTATCGATACATTACATAATTATTTGTATAATATGGATACATTACATATACATGTGGCTGTTTAATTTTTTGTCTCATGTATAATTATGTAAGAAGCCCTTATTAATTTTCATATTTCGTACAAATGGTCTTTATTAATTTTGGGGATTAAAGCAATTAACGCATGCTCTGATTTTAGTTTAATTTATTGTAATGTATTGTTAAATTCCAACCACAAATTAAATATGAAAATCTATGATAATATTTCGTATATAACGATAGTTGCACCCATAATTGCAAAAAATAGAGATAGATTGAATAATTACTAAACTTAGTGAGATATTTGTTTCAAAATATAGCGAAATACAATGTATTTACGTGCAAGTGATATACATTGTATCTGCACGCATAATAAATATATTCGCGCGCATTCAATATATCTGTCTAACTGAAATCGCGTGGATATAAAATCAACTTACATACACTTCAATACAATTTACATCCATCAACCAAGAAACGTCACACATACAATTTATATGCATTCATGATACAACATACACTTGTATGTCACTATATTTCGTCATATTACACTTGTGTCATCACAAGAAACCATCACATAAAATCACCTATATTTCACTCTATGACACAGAAATGGTGGTATAAACTAAATTTTACAAAAAGACACTCTCTCCCCCACCATTCCTCACTACTCAATCGATGTTTCCATCGAAATTCTATGATCTCCGACAAAACCCGAAACAACCACGAACCATCGAAATTTCAAATTCTTGATTAATTCAAAAAATCCATCTGAAATTTGAATTTTGATTGAAATTTCATCGGGAAGTGGATTGCTGATAATGTTTGCTGGAAATGATGAGGAGGAAGGAGTAGTGGTGGTGGTGGCAGTGCCATTGTTGGGGTTGGAGATGGAAGATTCAATGGTGACTATGCGAAATTGAGATAATCTTGGAAGAAGTTAGGTTGAATACACATATATTGCTATAAATTCAAACTCTTGCTAGGTATTGTAATTTTTCCTCTTTGTCAAGGTCCTCAAGGTACTTGGGTCTTGTTTGGGCTTATCGTTTTTGTGAGAAAATTTCTTAAACAACAAATATGAGCCCATAATTAAGTCTTTCATAGCAACACTTTGTTAATTATATCCCATAGCAATTTACCCTCTCCCTTATTTTCTCTTTGATTTTCTCTCTTTCTATCTCTTGCCTCTCTTTCTGTTCTCTTTCTCATTTTTTTTATATTTTATGTTTTATATTTTCACGTCTCCCTCCCTCTTTGTATTTTATATATTCACCTCTCTCTCTTTCTCGTTTTTTTCTTTTTTTTTTTTTTTGTATTTTATATTTTATCTATTTTTTTCTTGTATCAAACAATACATTTTATATAATTTTTTCATTTGTATTTGAATGGCTTAGCCGCAAATAAGTACAATTTATCATTTGTATTTATATAAAAACTAGTATATCATTATTTGAATTTGATTGAGTCTATCATATGCAAATATACAATATGTCATAAATATAAATATATCTTTTATATTTGTATTTATATATGAATAAGCATGCAATCAACTACAAATACAAATACAAAGCAAATGAAAGAAAAAAAAATATAAATAATGCAGTCAACTAAAAATATAAATACAAAACAATTCTTTAAAAATACAAATACAGTCAACGATATGTTCAGTTCAATTAACCTTTTTATATACTAAAATCTTTTGAATGAAGCAACGACCCTTTGTTGGGTAACGCCAAATCCTATTATATGGGCACACCGCACAAAATTTTTGTGTCATCATTTCATTGGAAATTTTAATTTGCCATGGCAATGGCGCATGAATTACAAAGGTGTTATACTTTTAACCCATTTTTGCTGAAGTGTTCAATAGATACATTTTATACATACATTGGATGTCTAATAAATAAGAACCTTAATGAAAAATCTTAGAAAATTTCAAGTTATTTATGTATTTTCCTAAATTCAAGTGTAACTCAAGTGAGTATTAGGTTGCTTTCCTTATTATTATTGTTATTATTATTATTTTTTTAAAATTCTGATGATTTTGCTTGTAAACAAATGAATAAGAAAGACACGTTCTACCATGTAATGTGGGTTTTGACTTTTGGAAATTTTTTTGGAAAACTAAAATAGAGATTGTACTAAAAAGGAAGTTATTCAAAAATTAAACGATAACCGTGAAAAGGGGGAGTTAATATTCTTTCAGTTGTATTAGTATAGTAATGGCTGGGTCCCATTCAAAATAATGTTACATTTGTTGTGATGTAATTTTTTAAAACTGTTGGTTATGGGATATAATTAAGTGCTTAAATAGTTACATAGTTGCTACAGTGAGTTGTTGTCATCTGTATTTTGACATTTGATGCTTATATCTGATGTAACTGTTGTAAATAAAAGTATACAAAATTAGAGAGATTATGAATGTAAAAAAAATAAAATCAATAGCCTTTATTCGTAAATTTATGACATAATTGATGAGCACTATTTAAAAATAATGTTTTTCCTCTTAATTAGATGTTTGTACTTGAAATTTATTTTGTGTTTGACATTAATGATGATTACTATAAATACTTTAGTATTTTATTTTATACATAATAGATTTTTACAAAATATTATTACATAATATTTGAGTATGACTGTTATATAGAAAGGATAATTTTATACAGAGTATACTGCTATAACAAATGTCATTATTATTATAGGTAGAATGTTGTTAAAGAAAAGTAAAAAATAACTTGAAAAATCAGTGGTTCTATAGAAAATCAGACTATTATAATGAAATGTTATTATAACGAGGTTTCGTTATAGAGATGTTTGACTGTATTAACTACCAAACGTCTTTGGCTCAAAATTATTGGAATATTGGATTTTGATTTTACAAATTGGATACAAACTTGACAAATAAAAAATCTCAAAGATATGCTTCATCTTTAATTTTTTCATTTGCATAATTTTGAACTTGTTTGAAATAATGGTTCTAATTTGAATATAATGAATGAAAAAGGGGAAAAATACCTATATATATATATAATATTATATTGATTATTATAAGTCATAACAATATTTTTTTAGATTGCATTACATAACAACAAATTTTTAACAAAGTGTCACGATCCGATTTTCGAGTCATGATGGCGCCTACCGAGAACCACCAATAGACAAGCCAAGCCCTAGCCAGGGGCGACAAGTGACGGGTCAATAGGCGGAATCTCATAAGAAAGGAGATGAAGCAAAACTACTACCATCAACGTGCTACAAATGTAAAGACAAAGGAAGTATACATACCGGAACAAAAAGGAAGAAGACAGTATATAACTCTCAAACCCCTCCCAAGACCTGGTGAGGTTAGTACACGAGCCACTACTAGGCATATCCAGAATGCAAGACAGAAACCAAATATACACAACATATATACAACAGTCTCGGATCCAGAAGACTATACATCAGAGATAGAGTGAGATCTGCCTCAAACGTCAGTAAGCTTTCCCTGCTCCGGAATCAGTGCTGAGAAGAGAGTCACGTCACGGCCGTCAGCTAGTGCCTGGATCTACATCAGGAAAAGATACAGAAGTGCAATATGAGTACCGGGACAATGGGTACTCAGTAGGCATCATCGGCCGACTGACCTCAATGTAACATAAACAAGCTGAAGTACGGGGGTGCATGCTAAGTTCGGGTATAACTGATAAGCAAGTGCGATACTGAATAATAAGTAAGTAACTGTGCACTGAACACATAAGTCAAACATAACTGAACTAGGCCCTCATAAGCCCGCTGGGCACACGAAGGAATACAATACCCAGCCTGGCCCCCATAAATCGGTGGGACACACAAGAATAGTAAATGCATAGTCACCAGTGTGTCGAAGCTGTACCAGTATCCAGTAATCACAATAACCAACGGGATGTACCGGGCTTGAACAGACACCAATGGGTAATAACAAGAGGCCAGACGCCGGAATCGAACCGGACACAGTGGGTAATAATAATAGGCCACATATATATCATATTAGCCGGACTCGAACCAAAATTCAAAGAACAACAATATCATAATCACGGTACCCAGTACCAGAACTCATAGTGCACCACAATTCGGGGCCGGACTCGAACCAGGACACCCAATAGTCAATAGCCAAAATCATCATACCTGAATCAGTAGCCGGACTCGAACCGAAACTCATCATAGCCAGTAACCAGAATAGAGCCCAATGTCATATCATAACCAATAAATGGGGAACATGTTAGTCCCATGCCGAAGCCGAAATATAGACAAAGGAGCTAACCAATCATCTGCTGCAAGGTAAGTCCCCGGGTCCTCCTAGGTCCATAGTCTACTATCATGCAATATCTAAGTCAGTCTGGGTATCTAGAGTAGCTCATGGTAAGGCGGGTCTCAACTTTACGTCGCGGCTAGTCACACCAATAAAGGTAAGCGCTGTCAGGGATTAATAAGGTCAACTAGGCTAAACCAACATAACTGGAGTAAGTTTACTTCATATCAACACCAATGGACCATCTCAAGCTTAACTAGGTCTAACAATCTTTAAGACTAAATATGCCGACTAAGAACGATATTGGGGCCCGTTACGGTTCCCAAAACCAAGTCTGGCAACATCCGCCCAGATCTAACTAAGTCTGGTCAAGCCTGAGCCATAATCTCATAATTCCCTATCAAACAATAGTATACTACCTACTATCCCCAAATGGGTCACCTGTGGCGTACTGCGAGGATACCGGATCGGGAACGTATCCGGGTGGCATAATCCGACTCAAAAGCCTAAATACAGCAAGCCAACACCATAACTACAACACCATCCCAATACCAGCACAACAACATATATACATCACATATAAAATCCAATTTATGTGCAAGGGAAGGTAAGCCTAGCCTACCTGGACGTCGCTGTAAGCCTGCTAAAAAACCCGTTAAGCTGGAGACTTCCCCTTCCGAGAGGCCTCCAATTATTGTCATGCTATCAAAATGGTAAACTAGATGTCAAAACATAACCAATGATACCCATATTTCACTAGGTCGAAAAATGACCAGACAACTCACGTGGGGCCCGCTTGTGGAATTCGCCAAACCAAAACCATCACAGCGTCCCAAATCTCACCGTGAACAATAGTCACAACATCTACCTTATCATCTGAGGTCAATACACAACTAAAATACCAATAACAATACCAAAAAATCCAACGAAAACGTAAACGACCATAAAATTGGGAAAACGTAAAGTAGAAATGTTGAGAACGAAGCCACGAACTTAAATATGTAAGTGTCCAAGCTTGGACCTTGCTACACAAGCTTATATAAGATCTTGAAGCTATGAAAATGGTGTTTCTATGGAGTTTGGTCATTTAAACATGAGAAAGAAGGTGAAATGTCTATATATAGCCAAGGCAGGTGGCGCTAAAGCGCCCTTATGGCCGCTTAAGCGCTCCACCGCTCCCACCACTTGACCGCTAAAGCGCCTATGGCCACTTTAGCCATGCCCTTGGCCGCTAAAGCGCTTTGGCCTAGCCTACCTTGGCCGCTAAAGCGTGCCTAGGGACACTTAAGCGCCTAGCGCTAAGGCGTTCCTACGGCCTCTTAAGCGCATGGCCAATGCCAAAAATGGCTAAGTTTGGGTAATTTCGACTACGTGCCCAGGATCGATCCGGAGTCCCGTGCACGCAAATGTACTATGCTACTTAACTAATTTTGACGTTCTGAACTCAATAGCGCTGTCAGAATTTCTATCAGAAGTCGTTCCGACTAAAACTAGGGCCCACGCCCCAAGGGCTGACTCAACTTTAACCAGTAGTCGGCCTATCACCCAAAATAAGTTTGAGAACCTCAAGACCCAAACCAAAGGTTAACCTAACCCAAAGTTAGCATTTCGGATCCGATGAGATGGTCAAAAATAATATCTGAGGTCGTTTAACAGGGGTTTAGGCTTGGGAGCCATACCTGACTACTAGAAAATTCAACATATGAAAGTGACTCTAAAAGTCAAACGAACTACCAGGTAATCGTACTACCAGTCCCAGAAAGTCATACACGACCTGGGGCAGTCATTAAAAGCCCCAAATATCATAAACACGCGTAAGCACTGGGAATGACCTGGAGGGTCATTACAGTATCCACTACTAAAAGGGACTTTCGTCCGCGAAAGTCAAGAATAAGCGCATACCTGAAAACGTGAACAAGTAGGGATTCTGGGCTCGCATCTGAAGCTCCCAAGTGGCTTCCTCAACCGGACGATAATGCCCCTGTACCTTAACCACTGGAATATCTTGGGAGCACAATTGTCTGATATTTCTATCCAGAATAGACACAGGCTCCTCTACAAATGCTAACTTCTCATCTAACTTAACTGAGTCCCACTGTAGCACATGTGACTCATCCGAAATGTACTGTCACAGCATAGAAACATGAAACACTGGGTGAATAGATAAAAATATCGGAGGCAAAGCTAACACATATGCTACCTCCCCAACTGTCTGTAGAATCTCAAGGGTCCAATATATCTGGGGTTATGCTTGCCCCTTCTATCGAATTGCATCACGCCCTTTATAGGCGATACTCATAAGAAAACTCGATCACAAACTCTGAATCTCAATGGGCAACTCTGAATCACCTGAACTCGGTCCAAATCACAGAGAAAATTTGTGCCACGAGGACTGATCTCCAAAGTTTCAAACCAACCAACTGGAGACCGACACCGTTTACCATATAAAGCCTCAAACAGAGCCATCTGAATGCTGGAGTGGAATCTATTATTATACGCGAACTCTACTAAAGGCAAGAACTGATTCCACTGACCCCCAAAGTCTAACACACAAGCATGGAGCATATCCTCTAATACCTGAATAGTCCGCTCTGACTGTCCGTCGGTCTGAGGATGAAACACAGTACTAAGGTACACCTGAGCACCCAACTCCTCCTGGAAAGTCCGCCAAAAATTGGAAGTAAACTGAGACCCTCGGTCTGAGATAATAGCTACTGGCACTCCATGTAGGCGAACCACCTTCTGAATATATACACGAGCTAACCTTTCAGCACTGTAGGAAATTCGAACAGGGATAAAATACGCCGTCTTAGTTAACTGATATACAACGACCCAAATACTATCAAAACCACAGGACGTACGAGGTAATTCACCAATGAAAATCCATAGTAACTCGCTCCTACTTCCACTCGGGAATGGGCAACTGCTGAAGCAAACCATCGGGTCTCTGGTGCTCGGCCTTTACCTGCTGACAACACAGGCATCGAGCCACTAACTCAAAAATATCTCACTGCATAGCACTTCACTAGTACTGCTACCTCAGATCTCGATACATCTTAGCTGTCCCGGGGTGAATAGAGTATCTGGAATTGTGCGTCTCGCGTAAAATCAAAGGAATCAAGTCTCCAACCCTCGAAACACACACACGACCATCATATCTCAGTACACCATCAGAACCCAAGGTAGCCCTCTGGGACTCACCTCTCACTACCCGCTCTCGAAGATCACGAAGTTCACTATCCTCAAACTATCGACTCTAATTTCCTCTAACAAAGTAGAACTCTCCCCAACACAAGCAATAATCCTCCTGGGATCAGAGATATCCAAATGCATCATCGAATTAGCTAAGGACTGAATGTCCAAAGCCAATGACCGCTGAGAGACTGGAATGAAGGCTAAGCTACCCATACTTACTTACTTCCAGCTTAAGGCATTCGCAACTACATTCGCCTTTCTCGGATGATAGAGAATAAATATGTCATAGTCCTTTAGCAATTCTACCTATCGGTGCTGCCTCGAATTAAGATCCCTCTGAGTCATAAGATGCTGAAGACTGTGGTGATCAGTATAAATCTCACAATGAACCTCGTATAGATAGTGCCTCCAAATTCTGAGCGCAAATACTGCCGCTGCCAACTCGAAGTCATGAGTAGGGTAATTACGCTCGTGCACCTTTAGATTCTCGATGTATATGCAATCACACAACCTCGCTGCATCAGAACACAACCCAAGATGACACCAGAAGTGTCACAGTACACAGTGAAACCCTCACTCTCAACTGGAAGAATCAACACAGGAGCAAAAGTAAGTTGGTCCTTGAACTTTAGGAAGCTCGTCTCACAACCCTCAGACCTCTAAAATGGAACCTCCTTCCTGGTCAATCTAGTCATAGGAGCTGCAATGGATGAGAAACCCTCAACAAACCATCTGTAATACCCTGCCAACCCAACAAAACTGCTAACTTCAGTAGGCAACGTGGGCCTAGCCCAACCTCGAATAGCCTCAATCTTCACTGGATCTACCATGATACCGTGTCTGGATACAACATACCCCAAGAAACCTACAAACTCAAGCCAAAACTCACACTTTGAGAACTTGGCATAAAGCCGATGATCTCTCAAAGTGTGGAGCACAATCCTCAAATGCTGCTCATGCTTCTCACTACTCCTCGAATAAACCATAATATCATCGATGAACACAATCACAAATGAGTCCAAGTACGACCTGAATACACGATTCATCAAATCCATAAAGGTTGTCGGGGCATTAGTCAATCCAAAAGACATCACCAAGAACTCATAGTGGTCGTAAGAAGTCCTAAAGGCTATCTTAGGGATGTCTGCAGCCCTAACTCTTAACTGATGGTAACCAGATCTCCGATCTATTTTAGAGAACACTGCTGCGTCCTGAAGCTGATCAAACAAATCATTGATGCAAAGCATCGGATACTTATTCTTCACCGTCACCCTATTTAGCTGCCTGTAATTGATACACATACGCATAGATCTCCTTTTTCTTTACAAACAGAATTGAAGCACCCCACAACGACACACTCGACCTGATAAAACCCTTATTCAGAAGATCCTCAAGCTGACTACTCAACTCCCTAAACTCAGCAGAGGCCATAAAAATAGGTCGGGTGCCCGACTCGAGGTCAATAATAAACTCTATATCACGCTCAGGAGGAAGGCTAGGTAGTTCAGTTGGAAATACATCAGGAAACTCATGAACAACAGAGAAGGAGTCAAGCCACGAACTCTTAATACTAGCATCCCGAACATAAGAAAGGAATGAATCACATCCCCTCGACATTAATCTATGAGCCCAAATGTAAGAAATAATCCCCGTCGGTGTGCGGCTAACAGAAACCTATCATACCTCCAGGGGTACACTAAGCATAGCTAATCCCTAAGTCATGATGGCACCTACCGAGAACCACCAATAGTTAAGCCAAGCCCTAGCCCGGGGCGACAAACGATGGGCCAATAGGAAGGATCTCATAAGAAAGGAGATGAAGCAAAACTACTACCATCAACATGCTACGAATGTAAAGACAAAAGAAGTATACATACCGAAACAAAAAGAAAGAGGACGGTATATAACTTTAAAACCCCTACCAAAACCTGGTGAGGTCAGTACACGAGCCACTACTAGATATATCCGGAATACAAAACAGAAACCAAATATACACAACATATATACAATAGTCTCAGATCCAAAAGACTATACATTAGAGATGGAATAGGATCTGCCTCGAACGTCAGTAATTTTTCCCTACTCTGGAATCAATGCTGAGAAGAGAGTCACGTCACGGCCGTCAGCTAGTACCTGGATCTACATCGGGAAAGATACAAAAGTGTAGTATGAGTACTGGGGCAATGGGTACTCAGTAGACATCATCCACCGACTGAGCTCAATGTAACATAAACAAGCTAAAGTACGGGGGTGCATGCTAAGTACGGGTATAACTGATAAGCAAGTACTATACTGAATAATAAGTAAGTAATTGCATACTGAACACATAAGTCAAACATAACCCAACTGGGCACCCAAAAGCCTGCTGGGCACACGAAGGAATACAATACCCAGCCTGGCCCCTCAAAACCGGTGGGATATATAAGAATAGTAAATGCATAATCACTAGTGTCTTGAAGCTGTACCAGTATCCAGTAATCACAATAACCAATGGGGCGCACCGGGCTTGAACTGTCACCAATGAGTAATAATAAGAGGCCAGACGCCAGAATCGAATGGAACACAGTGGGTAATAACAATAGGCCACATATATATCATATCTGCCGGACTCAAACCGAAACTCAGAGAACAACAGTATCATAATCATGGTACCCAGTACCAAAACTCATAGTGCACCACATTCCGAGGCCGAATTCAAACCAGGACACCCAATAGTCAATAACCAAATTCATCATACCTGAATCAGTAACCAGACTCTAACCAGAACTCATCATAGCCAGTAACCAGAACAGAGCCCAATTTCACATCATAACTAATAAACGAGGAATATGCTAGTCAAAATATTGGCAAAGGAGCTAACCAAACATCTGCTACAAGGTAAGTCCTTGGGTCCTCCTAGGTCCATAGTCTACTATCATGCAATATCTAAGTCAGTCTGGGTATCTAGAGTAGCTCATAGTAAGGTGGGTCCCAACTCTACATCGTGGCTAGTCACACTGATAAAGGTAAGCGCTGTCAGGGATTAATAAGGACAACTAAGCTAAAATAACATAACTGGAGCAAGTTTACTTCATATCAACACCAATGGCCCATCACCAGCTTAACTAGGTATAACAATCTCGAAGACTAAATATGCCGACTAAGAACGATAGTGGGGCCCGTTACGGGTCTTGAAACCAAGTCTGGCAACATCCGCCCAGATTTGACTAAGTCTGGCCAAGCCTATACCATAATCTCATAATTCCCTAGCCAACAATAATACACTACCTACTGTCCCCAAACGGGTCACCTATGGCGTACGACAAGGATATCGGACAGGGAATGTGTTCGGACGGCATAATCCGGCTCAAAAGCCTAAATACAGCAAGCCAATACCATAACTACAATACCAACCCAATACCAGCACAACAACATATAGACATCACATATAAACCCAATCTATGTGCAAGGAAAGGTAAGCCTAGCCTACCTGAACGCCGTCGTAAACCTGCTAAAGAACCTGCTAAGCTGGAGCATTCCCCTTCCCAAAGGCCTCCAATTGTTGTCATTCTATCAAAATGGTAAACTAGATTTCAAAACATAACCAATGATACCCATATTTCACTAGGTCAAAAAATGACCAGACAACTCACGTGGGGCCCGCTTATGGAATTCGCCAAACCAAAACCATCATAGTGTCCCAAATCTCACCGTGAACAATAGTCACAACATCTACCTTATCATCTGAGGTCAATACACAACTCAAATACCAACAAATCCAACGAAAACGTAAACGACCATAAAATCGGGAAAACGTACCGCAGAAATGTTGAGAACGAAGCCACAAACTTAAATATGTAAGTGTCAAAGCTTGGACCTTGCTATACAAGCTTATATAAGATCTTGAAGCTATGAAAATGGTGTTTCTATGGAGTTTGGTCATTTAAACATGAGAGAGAAGGTGAAATGTCTATATATAGCCAAGGCATGTGGCACTAAAGCACCCTTATGGCTGCTAAAGCGCCATAAGTGGCCGCTTAAGCGCTCCACCGCTCCCACCGCTTGGCTGCTAAAACTGAGCCGAGGGTCTCTTAAGCGCCTATGGCCGCTTTGGCCATGCCCTTGGCTGCTAAAGCGCCTTGGCCTAGCCTACCTTGACCGCTAAAGTGCGCCTAGGGCCGCTTAAGCACCTAGCACTAAGGCGTTCCTATGGCCGCTTAAGTGTATGGCCAATGCCAAAAATGGCTAAGTCTGGGCAATTTCGACTATGTACCCGGGATCGATCTGGAGTCCCGTGCATGTAAACATACTATGCTACCTAATGATTTCGACGCTACAGACTCAATAGCACTGTCGGAATTTCCATCAAAGGTTGTTTCGACTAAAACTGGAGCCCACGCCCCAAAGGCTGACTCGACTTTAGCCAATAGTCGGCCTATCACCCAAAACAAGTCCGGGAACCTCAAGACCCAAACCAAAGGTCTACCCAACCTAAAGTCAACATTACGGATCCGATGAGATGGTTAGAAATGGCATCCGAGGTCATTTAATGGGGGCTTAGGCCTGGGAGCCCTACCAACTACTAGAAAATTCAACGTAGGAAAATGACTCTAAAAGTCAACGAACTGCCAGGTAACCGTACTACCAGTCTCAGAAAGTCATACACGACTTGGGATAGTCATTTAAAGTTTCTAAACAACATAAACACGCGTAAGCACTGAAAATGACCTGGAGGGTCATTACACAAAGCCAAACAAAATAATTAAAAAGAAAAAATTGTTTTTTATTATATGTAAAAAGAATCTGTAAAAAAAGTATTCTATTAATAATAGCTATCAATCACCCCTAATATCTCTCTATAAGAAGTTTACAACCAATTTTGTTGCTCACCTATTTTTGGTTATCAACGATTTTTTTTTTAATTCTGTCTCATGCTAACTATAATTTCATTGTTAAATTTGATTCTCTTACACAAATACCTTGTTTGTGTTTTTCTTTCTTCAAAACTCCATTAAAATACAAAATTTTCTTTTATTATTTATCAAATAGTGTATGTAAATAATTTATTTTTAGTCTATGAAATTTGTATACAATCTAGTATCATTGTATTATTTTAACTAATCAAATTTAAATCAATTTATATCACAATCTATACATCAAATGATTTTTAATTTTTTGGGATTTTAGTGTATGAAATTGGTATGTAAGATGCTATATACAAAATGTTGTATTCTTATTAATGATTTTTAGTTTATGAAAATGATATAAAATCTGGTAGCCAGACTTAGTTTAATCAATTCTGTTGAAATCAATATATATACACATTCCATACATCTGTATATTATTGCATATTTTTACTTTATGATATTTGTATATAATATGGTATTATCATATTATTTTAATCAAAAAATAATGCACTGCAATAAAAGTGTAATCTTCAAGATGTTACCAACAATGGAGAAGAAAGAGGAGAGATTTTCTCAAAAAAATCTTTTACCTTTAATTAGGGAAAATATTTTGCCCACTTTTTACTCTCCCAATAAATATCAGACACGGTTATTTAGGGATATATTAAATATAAAATTTTTATACGATAAAATAAAAATTATTATTGTTATTTATCAAAACTGCTATGAGTTGTAATTAAATATTTAATTTTATAAATATTAAAAAGTACACACCTAAATTGTAATAAACAACCTTAAAGTTATATCTATGTTCATTTTCCCATGGGAAAATGGAGAAAATTTGACCGAGCTTCTAGTGGGACTAGCCATGCCAGATCAAGGGGCCAAATAGTCAAGGCCCAATCCAGCCCCTAAGGGGCCCTGACGTTGCCCAAGCAAGGGTTGACCATTTTCAACTTCAGTTGATTCGATTCTTTTGTATGAGCGTAATATGTTGGTGTATTTTCTACTTAAAAATAGGGTATTTTGGATTTCAACATGGCGGCTGAAAACTAAATAATAAAAATAATATATTTAGTGTAATCTCACATATGGTGGTAAAACTAAATGGTACATCAAAATAAATTGAGTCGTAATGTGATTCCAGTGCCTACGTACCATTTTAGATTCTCTAACGAAAGCTCGAACTTCACGTTTTTAATGAAAAATTTATGAAAGTTTAAATCTTCTGTGTGTTTCAAGTGTCACTTATGTAGTTATGTTCAAAGGTTTAACCTTTCCCACATTTATTTTCGGAAATATGAAAGTTGAGACAACATACATTGTATCATAAACAAGAAATTTTGGAACTATATTGATTATCAACTTGCTCTCTTTGAAACAAAAGATTAGGGAACACCAATAAAAGGTTCAAGATAAAATATATTGGTAAATTAGATTAAACATATTTTATTTATTTAAAGCAATCTAAGTATCAACAACTCGAGATTTATCTGAGTGTCACATTGCGTCGATCTAGTTTAGTTGTTTTGTTATTCTTTTTAGGGTCACATAATTTATTTCATCTTTCTTGTGTTGGCGCATTTGATTTTTCATCGATTAACTAAATATTTTGTTCCTATATGTTTGATATGGGGGATCATACTAGGAGTTAGATTGTACAAATAGGCATGCTCACAAGTCATGAAATCCTCCAAACAAGTAGGACATAGTTAAATTATCCATATCATGGAGACTTGTACCTGTACAAATACTCATCATCTCATTTATACGAGACTTCTATTACCCATTACCCCTTAATTTAATTAACAAATACACTAACACTTCACATAGCTTAAAAGAAGTCTCAATTTGCCTAGTCTCAAAAGTTAAAACATGGCTTTGTCCTTCCTCAAAACATCTGAACGGTCCCAATCTGATCAAATATGTATATATGAGATCGTGGATATCCATAATGCCATAAATAAATTTGGCTCAAAAATTAAGTCAAAAAGTCAAGTCCGAGCCCCGGTGTTGAATATGAAAATTTCTTTTTAAACTGGTTTATTCATAACTTAGGGAACACACATGTAGAAATAAGTTAAAACAGACTATGAACCGGTCCCCAAATCGAAGACTTACATAAATCTCATTTTGGTAAACCCCCCCAATTCCTCAAATTTACAACACTAATTAAATCATTAATTAAATGATAGATTGGCAGAGAAATGTAATTAGAGGGTTACAATCTTACCCTACAAGGAAACCTAAAACCCCCCATGAAAATTACCTCAAATCGGCTCGTCAGCTTCCAAAAACGTGTTTAGAATATTGAGTTTGAAATTAGAAGCACATCAACTGTCACACCCTAAAATGGTAGGGACTAACAAGAACAGTAGACACTTACTTTACAAGCAATCTATGACATATACGAGATTATGGAATAATAACGAGCAGGATATCCAATATGAGTTGTATATACATACGAGGGAGTTATATATATTAACAAAAACTATACAATACAATACTGCATGATATCCATGAAGCCTCTAGCTAGTTTAACACACAATACTACTAATAACTAGTTGGTACAGGGCTCGACATACCCAACTAGAGACCTATACGTATAATAAAAACTACTAGACATAGACAGGCTCCGGAGAGAGATGGATCTCAACAAAATATTAGTTGAAAACGACAATAGAGCCTAATATGGACATCTGCTAGCATGTGAATCTAAGCCTGTATCAATAGAGTATGGCAATGTGAGACGTCACTACATATACAACATGTACTGGTAAGAAAAGCAGATAGAATAACAGTTGGACAAGTGCGGAAGCTCATAGGAATCAAGTACCAAAGTGAAAGAATTATGAGCACACAAGTACTACATATACGATATGAAACTGCGACCTATGCACCAACTTTATTAGTTCATCATATAATGTCCAGGAGAGCGTTCATTGTAATATAAAACCTATAATTTGCATAGGTGATGTACTTAAACTATCTATAGTACAAATAATCATAGGATGGCCTATCGAAGGTGATCTAAATCACATATATGGCTTATGTTGCCCAAATACATATGGCTATGATTTATGTGTATAACTATGATCGCAGTCTGATATAAGGTACGCCCCTAGGGGCTCACTATGAGGGTCTACCAACAACCCATATATGCCAGATGTTGGCTCGAGTCAGGAAACCAGTGCATGATGTTCCAGCTGACTCCAAATACAAATGATGTCATAAAGGCAGGTATGCCCCAATGTTCGGGCTTACTATAATGGTTTGGTCTCGATCATGTGCACAGAATCACGTTGAGCGGATGTGCCATGTAAAACCTATGTACTCTCCCATCATTAACGATTATCAAATAATGCCTCAAAGGCCTATGACATGTGAATTATGATAATGATCATTTAGCTAATACATACAAGTGCAACTCTGTTATGGCTATTTACTTTCATTCATGACGTGTGACATATATATACCATGTGGCCCATGAATTTCAAGTAAAGAAACTTACGATAATATGGAATATTGTGAAGACTTGGCATAAAGAGAGCAAGATAGATACTTCCTGATGATAGAACGAGGGAACGATATGTAAGACAAATAAATATTCTATCCTCATATTTCATGAGAATTATATAACGTTGATAAAAAGGAGCACATGACGTAGGGTGGTACCTTAGTGGTGAAGGAAGGTTTAGATTTACATACCTTAGTACTTTACTAGCTACGATAGTATTTCGAGCCCCAAATAATTCAACCCGCAGAAGTGTAGCCTTTATCTTTCCAACCACTAGTTTTCGCTATCCAATAGGCAATAAATTAGCTATAAAGATAACATATACATCCATCAATAACCCATAAGTTCATCTAACAATTTATTTTGATAATCTCCACATATGCTCGAAACTAACCGAATTTCTTAATAAGAATCCAAAATGAATTCTTTAGTTTCCAACTTATAGAATTCAACGTTAAATCCACCCAACTGGTAGGAATTTCTAAAACTCCAATTTTATCAAAATTTCACCTTTTTCCTTTTTTTCTCATGAACCCATTTCGAAAAGTAGTGCGAAAATTCAAGTCAAACGATAATCAACAACTTATACTACACCCCAACATATATTCTATAATTAAATTTGAGTATGGAGTGAAGAGATTACCTTTTTGGAATTAACCCCAACTTGAATTTTTGATAGAATTTTCCACCACTTGGATGAAACTAATAGTACTTATCTGGTAATTTAGGACCGTAGTACGCCTTGCCTTTGTAAGAATTTTGTATGCTTTGTGATCCCCTAATTTTCACCTTTGATTCGCTGATTAAGGAGGAGTAAAAGAGGGTACTTTTGTTGTTGCTTGGCTACTCACGTCCCTGGGAGCAAATTTCCAAATAAAAAGTATCCTTACCTTTTTCTTTACTTTCCCTTTACTTAAGTAATGGTCAAAGTGGCCCCCACAACTTAACATACCTAAAACACACACATTAAATTAATAATACTCCAAAACCTTTTATTTTACCAACAACAACCATATATATATATATATATATGCAAATTGTTGATAAAACTCCAAAATGACATTTTTTTTTATTTATTTATTCTAACAACTTTTAGATTTCATTCTCTCTTAAGGGTGGATATATTCTTATTCTAACAACTTTTTAGATTTCACTCCTCTCTTAAGGGTGGATGTATTCTTATGTTCATTTATTAAGGATTCTAAGTTTTCTCTCTTAAGGGTGGATGTATTCTTATGTTCATTTTTGAATAAGATTATCGCGAATTTCTTTATCAAACTCATTTTCTAAGAGATATAGAGATATTGTAGTATACTACTAGGGATGACTTGTGCTCTTATTCTTCTGTCAAAAGTAGGAAAGAACAAGTGCCTGATCAGATCAATTAAGCGATAGGGGTAGAGACTTTACTTCACTAGGACGGAGTTGATGTCGATTGTGGATTGGCCGAAGGGACATTTTTTGTTTTATAAGGGAAGAGATTGTACCATGGTACAAATAGGCGTGTGAAATACGGGTAGGCAAGCACGCGGGTTGTATCGGTCAACTTTGAGTTGTCGAGTGACGATTGGCCGAGGGGACTTCCATCATGTAGCAGGGTACAAATTAGCCAATTAAAGATGAGTAGGCAGGGCGTTAGGATAGTGCCAGTGTGATACGTAAACGAGGACAGATCACATGGTTTTGTACTGGTCAGTTTTAGGCTGTCGAGTGTCGATTGCTCCATCTCTTAAGAAAGGACGTGGGGGTCCTTTCTTATAATAAAAAGGGTACTCTCTTCTCTGATGTACGCTATATTATTATGTCTTATTCCTTAAGGAGTGATCCAAGATTAAGCCATGTGGATATACTCGCCAAAAGAAAGAGGGCCTTTCTTAGTCAAATGCGTTCGAGGAAAGGATAATTATTCAGCACACTAAAATCTAGTGGTTGGGGTTCCATATTCATGAAAAGCCAGATTTAAACCATGTTATGGAACCAATACAACCTAATAAAAATAGAGTTACAAATAATATAATAAGAAAGAGAAAGGGATTCCAACGTCTATAAATAGAAGCCGCTTTCTCTATTTGTCAAAGAAAAGAGAGATATAGAACCAGCTACCACTAAAAGAATTTCTCAAATTAATCAAAAAATTCTAAATGTTGAAAATGCAAAGCGCCAACAATAGCAAACTCTACATGCCTTTTTAGAACACGTGTCTGCTGTTTTTCCAGAGCTGGTGGAACAACGCATTCAACAACTTGTAAGCCAAATAAGCACTTTGGAAGAAGCGAAGAGGACCCTCATCCGAGAAAGGGAGGACCTAATAGTTAGGATGGCCTTTCGCATCCGTGATGGAAACAACTAAGAGTCAGTCTACTCTTTGGAGTTTAAGAATGTTTAAACAAGTGTCTGTAGATGCTTTGTGATGCGTTTTCATTAAAGGTGTTCTTGTTCTTTATTTGGTGGAGATCGACTCCTATGTATTGTGTTGTTGTTGTGTTTGCTTGTATCACTAGTACAATGCTTCCCTTTACAATATTGTGTTTAGTTGTGTGGCTAGTCTATATTTGTGCAAACTTTCCATGTAAGAAAATGCTTCTAGTGATGGAATGAATAAAACTAGTTCATTCTCTTTCCCTGTTTTGTGTAGAAAAATTATTTATTTGAATTTGAAATCTCATTTTTTTCTTGTTATGTTAATTTATTACATATACAAGCTAAAACTATAGCCAAGAGGGTGGAAGTTATGTGTTTACAGTCACTCTCCTATATCCTATAATAGCATAAGCATGGCAGAAAGCTTTCATGCCTCGCTATCCTATCTTTAAAACCGACACCGAAGAAGTTGAACGAACGTAGATTTTGAAAAGACATAGTCATTTCACTCGAACTTAGAAACGTAGTGAAGGATTTGAACGTAGTGAAAAGAGTCATTTATTTGATGAAAGACGCCATAAAGCTAGTATAGTTATTGCACACCTGATCTTAAGATTACTTTACTATACACTTAAAACCTACAGAATTTGTTATTTATCAGTGTAGTTAATAATGTTGTTCTGTACTAGTACTAGATTTATTTATCACCTTTTCAGGTTCCCATCTACGTTAATTAGAAAACATAAAAAAAAAATCAAAATGACAACCTCAGATCTATACTACTGAAGCCAAATAGATTCAAACTTACATATGTTTATTTCTTGTATTTTCTTTTTTGATGTTACGATAATTGAAAGACAATGAAAAAGAAAATGTAGAATTATAGTAAAGAATTGTAATGTACTATTAATTAATAAACATTTTGGGGTACAGTTTTCTTATTAGTATTAGTAGTATATAGAAAAGAAAAGAAGAAATGATTTGTACAAAAGGACAAGGGAAGTGGAGAGGGGAGGAGTGGAGTCACCCACTTACTTGACAGCAGTAATTGTTATGTTGTACAGTAATGCTACAATTCAATTAGTTTGTTACAGTACATGACAATTAGTAGACACGTGTCTCACAAATAAGTAAAAATAAACGGAGAGAGAAAGAGAGAGGAGGGAACTGAAGTAGCTAGATATTGATGAATCACAATGAGCTGATCTTATCATTATCATCAATTCATCATCATCACCCAATTCATGTTGGAGCTTCTAAAACTGCTATCTATATATTTCTTACCTCTCACATCACATGTGCCTAAGCAAACCACCTACATTCACTCTTATATATACTCCCACATAAGTAGCCCAGTTTAACAAGGCGTGTGAATGTGACATAACTTATGTGTGCTCAGTCTCACCCCCTAATGTACATACAAAAAAAATAAATTAAAAAGCGACCCACTTTGGTAAATAAATAAAAAATTCCACCAGCACAAGGCTTAATTCTTTGCTTGAAAATGTCCCACACTCTTCCCTTTTATCGAATTTGGACGAGCCATTTCTGAAAATGGATTAGGAATGTTTGACCAACCAGTTCAGGTCGAGTTCTAACATTAAGTTATAGGTTTAAACACCAATTGTTTGACTGGTCCATTGAAGATTGTGCAGGACCCTAAGCCTCTCAAACCTAGGCATGCATACATCTTATATCATGATCATGTCAATGCAATCCACATGCCAAATTGCATTTATTTGTTCTATTAGGCACTTATTTCACGTCATTAGCTTTGAAAAATTGTGTTTCCCTTTATCAATTCACCCCAAAACCAACCAATATTATACTATTTATGGATATTGTTTCCAACTTCAATTATAAATATGAATCTTCTAATTTAATGCTTCCAACACCTGGAAAACCATTTTTCTGCTCATGATCCAAAGGAATTTGATTGATTCCTTTTTCTACATCTCCTCGGAGAACTTACTCTTGAAAGCACTACATGCTGATACTAGAGGGCAAAAGAATTAGCTTATGATGAAGAATGACAACAAAAAACCTTTTCTCGCCAACCAAGGTGATAGACCACCTTATGGCCGATGTGATTACCAGCCAAAGGGCAAAAAGATGGGGTTGAATGCAACTCTACCAATACCAATCTCCTCTGGAGAAAGGAAAAACAACTCTGGATGGTATCGGTAACGATTAACATATTATTTTTTTAGAGATGGGAACCCTTACTTAAGAATAGAGAGTGGTCGAGTAGTATAGTAGTATGTTGGACAAACTTGGGGTAACAATCTCGGTAGAAAAATTGATAATATCTGAGAATGGAACCATCGAGTTTGCTAAGAGATTTTGGACTAAGGATATGCAAATAAACTTATTGCCAATTTCTCTTAGGGCATTAACTATTTGTCGAACGATTGTGGGTCTTTGCCAATTGTTAGTAAGATATTCGATTTCTATATCGATG
Organism: Capsicum rhomboideum; assembly: GCA_031232105.1. Lineage (NCBI taxonomy): Eukaryota > Viridiplantae > Streptophyta > Magnoliopsida > Solanales > Solanaceae > Capsicum > Capsicum rhomboideum. The sequence goes on from CP124714.1 coordinate 161,532,455, forward strand.
CTTCAAAGGCTGAAAGGGGCAGGATTCAGAGTTCGGTCGCACTTACATTCTACTCAATCTAAGCATTGGGAACGATTGAAAGTTGCTGCTCAGAAACCACACAGGTTACACTTACTATCTTTAGAATATTAGATTGGAAGTAAGGGATTCACTTTTAGATCAATTTTTTAGGCCGTTTTGGATAAGCGTGGGCAAGTTTGGGATTCACTATTGCTTTTCGCTTGGAGCGCCTCACCTCTTTGTCACTTAAAGGGTGAAGTCACCGAAGTGAGTCGAAAGGCCAAAGAGTCATCTTTGAAGGCTACTATGCATCCTTATTCATAGTAGTATGTAAGGTAGGTTTGGGTATAGCAGGACTTGAACATGCGACCATTAGGTTAAAAGCTCAATGCTCTACCAACTGAGCTATACACCCCAAAAAAGATGTAGTAGTAAATAAGGATTGGTACGAAAAAGAGGTCGGCTCCCCTTCTTCACATCATATTCAAGGAGTGCGGCTTTGTATGAGGCTCGTACTGTAGAGCAAGCGAAAGAAAATGTAAAGTCGTGCGTTAGCACTCCTGCAAGAAAATAGATGCACCTAAGGCGCAACGACTTTTGCGTAGCTGTTATGCCCTTGCTTCTTGCCCCTTATTTCAAACTCAAAAAAAAAAATCCTTGATTGATATGAGAAAGATGTACTCAAGTGCCCAACCTATACAAGGGGCTTGGGATCTAAAGTCGGCCTTACTCAACAAGCACCTTTCCTGGTAAGGTTGTTTGTTTCCACTCATTGAAGATTTTATCTACAAAAGAAGGTCAACAGGGGATACTCAAATTTCTCTCACTGATATCAGAGTAGGTGAGGTTGTCTTTCTTTCCAGCCGTTATACGGTTCTCCTTAAAGCCATAAGGAAAAAGAGAGGAGTAGTTATCTATGTAACTACAATCTTTATTGGCCATTGTTCTGGTTGAGCACTATCTTTTCTTTTTCCAATTATATTTTACCAAACAAGACTGACTTGTTACCAACCCGCAAAGGGTTGTGAGGTTGGACCAGGTACGAGGAATGAATCTATATTTGTGCACGCAAGTTGCTGACTGACGGCCCCTCAACTGTTTGAGAGCAATGTAGTGATATTGGTTCCGATTCGACAAAGGTAAAATACCTGGTCGAAGGTCCAGTACAGTAGGTAGTAGGCATGTTTGTTTTGGGTCCTGAGCAATAATGATAAATAGGCGATGCACCATTCTTGCTGCTACGCACGTTTTCTTTAACTTGATAGAATCATTCAATTGAACCCACACTCAAAGGAGGACCATAAGCTCCGGGCTTGATGAAACAAAAAGTTTCAGCATATTGAAAATAGGGTTAGTAGTGAAAGAAAGAGCACGACATTCATTTCTGAATGAATATTCATAGTTGAGTCTACTAAAAGAGGGACCAGCCTCATCGTGGTGATTAGAGGACGCTTCTGATGATTCACCTCTAATGTGACATGTTCCCTCCCAGTTATATGATCAACGACATCAGTCGACTAGAGAATGGGGCTATTCTTCTTTCGAGGAGACAAAGTCGTCCCTTATACTGATCGAACCCTCAGTTCGGGGGCCTTCGTCATCATGTTATGAAGCTCCAGTCTTCGGTGGGTCACTATTCCTTGACGTAGAAAGGCAAACATCTGGGCAAGGGAAAGCGCAGTGCGCCTGGTGCAAATGGCTTTCTTTTTTCATGATATACCAATCAAAATGAAGGGTCCTACCTAAGTACATAATTGATAGAATCACTATGTAGGGGGGTAGTTAACTTGATATAGGAGAGGAATAAGTGTAGTTCAATCTTCTGGTGTATTCATTTGTAGTGAGTAGGGCCTCTTTCTCATTGATCAGTTTGCCTCCGCTCTATTGAAAAGTAGGAATTCCTATGGTAGTTTTGTTGTGACTAACCTAACCCACCCTTTTTGAGGCCTTTCCATAGTTGGGTGTCTGCTTTAGTGTGATTTACAAAGGCTAGGCTAGGTTTGGTAATATCCAAAATAAATAAAAAGAGATCGGGGTCGATAGGTGGTAGTTGGAAAGGAACTTGATCCCCCCCAAAAAAGAGGAAATCCACGGTCGAACTCAAATTCTAGAATTAAGTCGGGGCCCTTTTACCAAGTCTACTAGATAGAAGATAATAAAGGGCCAACTATCGTTGCCTTGCACAAGATAGTGCCCTTTTACTTTGAGTTCCTTCCTTCATAGTCAAATCTGATGATACTCTTTGATGATGTTACCTACCAAATAAATGGCCTGCTAGGTGATCAAAATTGCTCAGGTCAGTGAGGACTCACTCACTCATCTACTCTGTATCTATTTTATACTTTCTTCTATCTACAATATTAATTTCAAAGGAGATCCACCGCGTCGGGCTAAAAGATAAGATATAGTTCTATCTCCTGTGTCTATCTCCTGTCAAGTATGCTCCCCAGACATAGACTACGTACATGGTAGTACTCTTGGAAAGATATAATGTCACCACGTGAACATAACATTACATTTAGTCACGAATGTAAGAATCGACCACTATTCTAAATATAGTAAGGCGGAGAACTGTTGTTCAGTGGAGCACCAGAGTGCGGAGGTTGTTCCCATCATTGAATTCAGGATGTGGGATTGAGCCTTCCGAATGAGAAAGAAGAAAAGTGTAACGTTTCATTGGAAAAACCAACGCAAATATCATATTGACTTTCTCTTGCCCTACTTCTAAAGATAGGTAGAAAAAGTTGGAGAGAATTTTAAAAAGTAATTTTCTCCTTTCTAAAGCTACGCAAGGCGGCCCTATAGAACAAAACCCCACCTCTCTTTTCCCTTTTTTAATCAAGGACCCTCACCTCACTTTCTATTCATTTGTGGGTCTGGACTCGATTTTTTTCTCAATTTTGAGAATCAACTAATGGAAAAATCCATAGCCCAGGTAACTCACAACCTCTCTCTCACCTAAATAAATGAAATGGGATGAATCAAATCAATAAACTTTTTAATTAATTCAAGGCGCAGTGAAGCCAAATTCAATCAAGGAAAGGGGACTTACTTTTCTTGAGGCTGATTCATCCTATTCTAATTTAGCTATGCTAATGAAAGAGGAAAAATTTTCAAATAAGATGGACCACCAGGAGATGAGCGAAAACCCTCAATTGCTTAGGGGTCGTACTCTGTCCCGCTTGGTGGACGAAATCTTCTCTCCTTTTAGAATTCTTTCTCCCACACACCTTTTTTTACCTCTTTCACTGAGAAGGAAAGAATAATCTTCCAAGTGGTCAGAGACCTAAATTTACATTAGATTCATTCCTAAGCTTGCTTTATTGCAGCAAGATGATCAGTCCGAGAGTGCTAGAGAGAAGAGAAAGTGGTAAAAACCTCTCTTATTTGGTCACCGAGAAGTTGGATGACTCTTGAGTACCCCAGGGTGATCCGACCCCTCCGACGCTCTTTTTTCGCCGTATACCCCCTTAATTATTTGGAGGTGGAAAAAAGGGTACACATATTTATTACATAGTAGGGCCCCAGAATGCTAAAAGGTGGTGGAACAAGAGTTGTCACGATAGAAAAGAGAAATAAATAAATGACTATAAGGAAAAAATGACTCTCTCTTCTTAAACAACCTATATCCTCCACACTTAATCAGTATTTGATAGATTATCCAACCCTGAGCAATCTTAGTAATTGGTGGGGGTTCGGTTCGTTAGCTAGTAGTATTTGTTTAGTCATTCAGATAGTGACTGTCATTTTTTTAGCTATGCATTACACACCTCATATGGATCTAGCTTTCAACAACATAAAACACATTATGAGAGATATTGAAGGGGGCTGGTTGCTCTATCATATGCATGCTAATGGGGCAAGTATGTTTTTTATTATGGTTTACCTTCATATTTTTCGTGGTCTATATCATGCTAGTTATAGCAGTCCTAGGGAATTTGTTCGGTGTCTTGGAGTTGTAATCTTCCTATTAATGATTGTGACAGCTTTTATAGGATATATACTACCTTGGAGTCAGATGAGCTTTTAGGGAGCGACAGTAATTACAAGCTTAGCTAGCGCCATACCTATAGTAGGAGATACCATAGTGACTTGGCTTTGGGGTGGGTTCTCCGTGGACAATGCCACCTTAAATCATTTTTTTAGTCTTCATCATTTACTCCTCTTTATTTTAGTAGGCGCCAGTCTTCTTCATCTGGCTACATTGCATCAATATAGATCCAATAATCCATTGGGTGTACATTCAGAGATGGATAAAATTACTTCTTACCCTTATTTTTATGTAAAGGATCTAGTAGGTTGGGTAGCTTTTGCTATCTTTTTTTTCATGTGGATTTTTTATGCTCCTAATGTTTTGGGGCATCCCGACAACTATATACTAGTCCGATGTCCACACCATCTCATATTGTGCTAGAATGGTATTTCATATTGATCCATGCCATTATTCGTAATATACCTGACAAATCGGGAGGTGTAGTCGCAGTAGCACCAATTTTTATATGTTTGTTGGCTTTACCCTTTTTTAAAAGTATGTATGTACTTAGTTCAAGTTTTCACCCAATTTACCAAGGAATATTTTGGTTACTTTTGGAAGATTGTTTGATACTAGGTTGGATCGAATGTTAACCTGTGGAGACACCCTTTCTTACTATTGGACATATATCTCATTTAGTTTTCTTCTTGTTCTTTGCCATAATGCCCATTCTGGGATGAGTTGGAAGAGGAATTCCTAATTCTTACACAAATGAGATTGATCACACCTGATTAGTAAGAAATTCTGACACCAATCATTTACGAGTGAGTATTACACCAAGAATTTACAAGTGGATCGAGGAATGAAAGGAGAGAAATTAAAATAGAAAGAAAGAGACGACTTTCGAATTAGAGTAAGGGCACGCTAAGACATTCCTTTTCATGCTTTTGATCTGCTTACTTTAAATAAAGAGAAAAAAAAGAATAGATAGGCGAAAAGGCTTTACACAAAACCACAGAGAGAGATAGAGAGCCTTCACTTACCTGCTTAACCGTACCTTTCTATCGTACCTATATAGCCTTTCCTTCAGTTATATCCAGTTTCAATTCTGCTTCCAACTATCGATGGGAGAAGTTTTTTTCTTACATCCAGTGCTATATCTAGAGGTCCAGTCCCCTAGGTCATTTGATATCTCTAGTCTGAGTCTGAATTCCGTTCAATAAGCTAGTTTGGTTAGATCACTTACAGTCCCCGTAGTGTCCAGTAGCTCTCTCTTTTTCTTACCTTAACCTTAGGCAAGTGAAATACATAAGCTTGAAATTCAAGTTAAGGTATATCCATCCCAGATTACTCTCTCTGATGTTATTGTTATAGCTCAAACTTATACAGACTTAATTGGAGGTGCCTGCAGAATTGGGGAGCAACCAATAAAAGGTCTTTTCCAAAAATAAAGGATTGCTACCCTTGTCCCTCACAGCACCACCCTTGAAGCTGAACCAAATTCTTGTGCCACAAGTGACAACCGTTTTGATACATTACTATATTTTTGGCCTCCATTTCCTCTTCTCTCGTATCTGTCCATCTTTCTGATGGTGAAGGAAGAAATTCTGACAATAATAGTGATAATGGAAACAAAGCATGCGGCAAGGCCTCCCAATCCAAGAACACAATCAGGAATCTTTGATTCTCTTTTATGATGATGAATGGAATTACTGTCCCATGTAAGCCTTTGGAAGCAAACAATTGTAAAAAGGAAAAATAGAGAAGTAGTCTAAGTAGAGCTAAGGTAAAAACATGGGCAATTCTGTGTATTCGATCTAGTGCTCTCACTTGCCTCCAAAAGAAGCATGATGTATCATTGCGACTATGTATTGACTATCGCATACTAAACAAGATAACTATGAAGAAGAAATACCCTATTCCCTTGATCACCGACTTGTTCGATAGATTGGGGAAGGCTAAGTTCTTCACGAAGGTAGATTTGTGCAAAAGATATTACCACGTACGCATAGCCGAAGGAGATGAGCCCAAGACAATATGCATAAGAAGGTATGGATCATTCGAGTGGCTCGTGATACCGTTCGGTAAGGCAGCAGCCATGATTTGCACTCTTATGAATAAGATTTTCCAGCCATACCTTAATGAGTTCGTGGTGGTATACTTGGATGACATAGTCATTTATAGTAATACCCAGGAGGAGCACGTGGAGCATCTACGTAAAATCTTCCAACTACTCAATTTTACATCAAGAAAGAGAAGTGCTCGTTTGTTCAGGAGGAGGTAGACATCTTGGGGCATGTCATAGACTAAATCAAGATGGACGAGGCCAAGGTGTCTTCCATAAGGGAGTGGGAGGTGCCTACTTCAGTGATCGAGTTGCAGTCATTTCTGGGGCTCGTGAACTACTATCGTCGGTTTATTGGTATTTTTCCATTTTTGCACCCAAAGAAGAACCGTCCTTGGAAGTGGACAGAGAGCTGCCAAAGAGCCTTTGAAGAGTTGAAGGCCGCCTTTATGTGCCAAAATAAGGGAACTTAAGGCACACTCTTCTTAAAAGAATGTCATGATACAAAGTGGGCTGGTCTTCTGGGGAAATAAGGCATGCGAGCACTCTTGGAATCGACATATTATTGGCCGCAAATGAGATAGGAGAGACAACCATTTGATGCATGAAAATGGAGAAAAATACTATATGCTTTATGTTTCCTATGCAACTACTACAGCTAATAAGCTATGCGTTATTATATGTGACGTATGCTTTGACTTCTATGGCTTGACAGGTCCTTTTGGTCGATTTCTAGTTGATTGCCTCAACTTATCAATTGAGTGAGTTGGAGAAGAAAGTCTTAGAAGGCTACGACTCTATAAGTTTCGCGTCTTATTTTTTGCGTGTCTACTATTTATTTAGGTACAAAGAGCCTAAACGGTTCAACCTATTATATTCTTTGCCTGCTCTCCATTTCCACCGTTGATGGAATAGAAGCAATTAATGCCATATATGATGGTGAAGACATTCCCGCTGCTACAATTGGAGTTGACGATCGTAGTTCTATTAGAGTAAGAGCTCTTGCTGGAATAACCGGTGCTAGTTACTTGACTATTAGAGAAGACACCACTGTTAGAAATATTCACGTAGAAGCTCCTCTTTCATCTGCAGGTATAGACTTCTTTGGATCTTATCCACTTCAGAGGTTAATTAATAGGGAAATATGCATTTTTTTATCTTCCTCTAAAAAATTCTTTTTCATAGGCATCTTCTATTCAAAAGGATCTTACTCAATTCAATAGAAATAACACTTCTACCCCACTTTTTTCTTTTCAGGCTAAATTGTTGAGACAGACGTTGTATAGGGATTAAATCTTGCGAAATGATTTACCATTCTTATTGAAGAGTAAAACTCAACTGGTTTTTGACACAGGTGAGAAGCAATTCTATGCGGAAAGGATAGGAGAAAGCTCTATATGATACGTGAGTTGGTGGTGGAATACGAGTAAGGACTTTGTTTGCCCAAGTCCCTTGCTTGAAGGACTATCGCACTTTCAGTGGTACTGAGACTGTCCTACCACTACCCTTTACCAAGCTGGTTTACAAGAGTTCTGGCTTTCCCAACCGGACAAACTTCTAGGGAATCAAATTTCTAACCTTGCTACTCTTACTTCCACTAGCAAGAGAATTTCTACTCGTAACATACCCCTCAGGGATATAATCTTACTTCTTGAAGCGAGCAACTTTAACTGCCAAAGGAGCGGGGCAACTTGAGTTAGATGAGAGACAGGGATGTAATTTCAAAGAGGCTCGACTGAACCCAAAGACCGAATAGAAGACAGGCCCCACGATGATACCTCATGCAAGTTATAGTTAATGACCTGAAAGAAGCCACTAGCTTCTTGCTATCGAGCATGCCTTAGCCTTAGTTTACAAGGAAGCATTGTCGTACTTAGAAAATGATGGTTCTAAAGTATGTGTCAAGCTGAGAAAAGGCTGACAATTTTGGAATTCAAGAAAAGAAAGGCATTACCCAATACATTTATTCTATACAATAGGAATTCCAAGCCGTAAAAGGCAATGTGCATTCCTACGACTCCTCTCAATCTCAGGGATGGATTGAACAACAGTTGTTAGGGAAGGATCTCTATCATTGGTTCATCAGAAGCCATCAAGCACGAAAGCAGCAAGGAGTGTGCTAGTGAGTCCTAAGCGAAGCAAAGAAGGACATGAGAGGCATAGAGAGGACATAAGGACAAGACACGACTCAGACCCCGGTAAATTTGATCTTCATTGGCCTTGTTGTCTGTAGATCGATTACTTTTCTTTGAAGGTGAATCCCATTTGAAGGCAAGTCATAGTATCCGGGATTGAATATCGAAAGGAAAGGCGAGGTTTCAAAGGCTATTATGGAAGCAGGCCCCTACTAGTAGTGATACCCCGATCTCATGGATGAAGGCTAACGTTTTCTATTGGAATAGAGGGATGTGTAGATTAATTCGACTTTTCACTTTTGCATCTAGAGATAGTTTGTCCTGAGTTAGGATACGGAGTTGGAAGAGAATGCCAGTATATCAGTTCATCTTCATCAAAGGCCAAGATCTCCCTAAATTTAATTATTTTGCCTATATATATATATATTTAACACCATTTGCTGATGCGCCATAATTCTCTTTATAGACCCGAGTTGTACTCGTTTAAGGTGTTACCTTAATTTAAATTTTTTTGAGGTGTTACATCAATGTTATTCTATAGTGATTTCACATAAATGGACCAATATTGCAGCCACAACCTTGCCGAAGCGAAGAAAATTCTACAGTGACAAAGATCCACTAAAACAAACAACTTCGTAGAAGCAACCATCGTTCCGCAAGCACGGATGTGCAAGCACGAGCCAATCTTACTGGTGCAACATTGTTGATGCGGACGATACCTTGCAGAAGAAGCAAACAAAGGAACGTCGTGACGCCTTTGCTGGTGCGACCCCATAACCGTAAGTGTGACTATACTAGGTACAATAGCCATAGGCAATCTTCTAAATCCACCAACTCCCAAAGTTTGTTTGGAACCCTATAAAACGGAACCAAATATGCAAATTGACTTAAAACCACATTCGAACAAGTTGGAATTATCAAATCACCGATCTGGGGTCGTCTTCACCGAAAGCTGATCATGGTCAACCTTAACTTCCTTAAAACCCAAATTTCCAACCCAAGGCTCAAATTACTCCCGAATAGCTCGGGATCAACACCATATTCTTCTTTAATCCATTTTTATTCATATAATAAATTCCTATTAATTAATATCTTAAAACTAAATTTTAATACGAGGTTTGAATTTATAAAATAAAATTTTAATTATGTTTTCATTTTGATTTGCTTATAACGGCTGTGCTTGAACCATCTTGTATGCATCTCTACCATTTACAAAAAAATATGTAACGTTTTAAGAAATTTTCAAGGTTGCCATAATGTTTTTTCAAAGTCTCATAACCTAATATTCTCAAATGTTTTTACCACAAAGTAGAATATCAAAAACAGTTTCATATGGTTCAAAAACTTCTTTTGAAGTAAAAAACGACTTATTGCATGTTTTTTTTTCAAATTTTAATTATCTAGCGATCTCAATATTTCACCAAGTGAAATGGCAATAATTTCATACATTTGAAGACTGAAGAATCTGTTTTGAATTGAAAAATAACTTGATCCACTTGGGCCATCAAATTTGGGATTTAAAGCAATTAACTTAGTAGCTTTTGACTGGAATCGGCGAGGTTGTAAAGTGTTTTTTTTTTCTGGTTGGCAGTTAATTTTAGTTAGTAAATTTAGGAGCTTAAAAATGATTTTTATTAATTAAAAAAAATTAGACACAATATTCATTGAATCAAAATTCCTTATTCAACTGCTTTTATTACTAGCGAAGTGCACCTTTATATTGCGGTGCACTTTTCTTATCGGCGATGTGCGCCTTAAAGAATGGTAATTTGCTCAAGAAATATTTGTCCCAATTTTTAACCCTTTTCTTTGAAGAAAAGAAATTAATTTTCTCTTACTTTCTCTTACAATCCAAATTTCTCATATATTTTAAGTTCATTGATTACATTTACAGTACTGCTATTTTGTTTTATTGCATTAGTCAAACAAATAGTTTTGTCTATTCAATGCTTAGCTCAAATTTAAAATTCAACCAGCCGCAAATGTGAATCCTTTCGAGTAAATAATTTATCAAAAGACTCGAAACATCGAGAGGAGTTCATATCTAAGATTTGGAACTGTTTAGATTAGATTTGAGTAGGTCAGAATTGAAAGAAAAAAAATAGCTTGTTGCGGAAGCTGAACTACTGCAATGTATAAATATTGTATAAATAGTATTTATGGATGTATATACATCTCTGATACATGGTTATACATCATATATACACAATTATGTATGATTTATACATTATCGATACATCACATAACTATTTATACAATAGAAACACATTACATATATATGCGGCGATTGTACTGAAATTCTGTTTTGTCAATTGTATAATTAATTAAGAAGTCCTTATTAATTTTCATATTTTGTACAAATGGTCTTTATTAATTTTGGCGCTTAAAGCAATTAACACAGGCTCCAGTTTTGGTTCAATCTATTCAAATGTATTGTTATTGTTAATCACAACTTAAATTTGAAAATCTATGGACTATGATCGAAAACTTTTCGTATATAACGATAGTTGCCCATAATTGCAAAAAATAGAAATAATTTGAATAATTACAAGCATAGGCGATATATTTGTTTCAAAATAGAGCGAAAGAAAATGTATTAATATTGCATCTGCAAGTATAGTAAGTATATCCGCACGCATATAATATTTCTGTCTAACTGAAATAGCGCAAATATACAATCAACTTACATACACTTTACAATCATCATCCTAAAAACGTCACACATATAATTTACATGCATACATGATACAACATACACTTGTGTTTCACTATATGACACAAAAATGATGGTGGAATAAACTGAATTTTACAAAAAGACACTCTCCCCACCTCCATTTCTCATTACTCCATCAACGTCTTCATCGAATTTTATCCTCTCCGACAAAATTGGAAACAACCCTGAACCACTGGAGTTCCAAATTCTTGATTATAAATTTGGAAAATTCATCTTGATTTTGAATTTTGATTGAAATTTCATCGGGAAGTGGATTGCTGATAATGTTTGTTGGGAACGATGAGGAGGAAGGGGTAGTGGTGGTGGTGCCAGTGCCATTGTTGGGGTTGGAGAGGGAAGATTTGATGGGTGACTGTGAAATTGAGATAATCTTGAAAGAAGTTAGGTTGAATACACGTATATTACTATAAAACTCAAACTCTCATATACACTATATATGGTAAAAAAATTTAAATTATCACTATTTTGAATAATTAGAGGAGCTTAGTTTGCTAAGCCACTTAATTTTCTCTCTTTTTTCATTTGCGAAATGGTTAAATGCGAAAAAACACAAAGAAAGCATGACTAAGAGGTAGAGCTATCAATACGGTCCGACCCAGTCCACATGGGCTTTGGAGTTTGACGGGCCAGGTGGAGCTGGCCCATCATCTTGATGGGCCATAAAACACCAAGCCCACACCATTATTCTGTGGGCCTCACAGGCCATCCCACTTTTAAAATTTTTTTTTTTTATAATTTAATTCTAGAATGTTAATAAACATAAATATTTACAAGACAATATTGAATAGTGTTACTACTTGCTAATTAATAGCCTGTTTGGCCAAGCTTCTAAAATCAACTTATTTTCAGAAGTGCTTTTTTTAAAAGTGCTTTTCAAAAAAGTACTTTTGTTGAGAAGCAGTTTGTGTTTGGCCAATACAATTAAAAAATCACTTTTGAGCAGCAATTAGTGTTTGGCCAAACTTTTAAAAGTGTTTTTAAGTATATTTTTCCCATAAGTGCTTTTTTCAAAAGTGCTTTTGGAGAGAAGCTACTTTTTTTAGCTTATGAAAAACTGCTTTTTTTACTCCCCAGAAGCACTTATTTTCTTTCATAAGCTTGGCCAAACACCTCAATTTTTTAAAATAAGCACTTTTAAGAAAAAATAAGCACTTTTGGGGAAAAATAAGCTTGGCCAAACAGGCTATAAGTCTCTAATACACCAAAAAAACTAATTCTAATAGCGAAACTAAATAACTTTTGACATGATATCCTTCGAACCAAATAAAAATATTAATAAGCAATCTAAATAGCTAATGAGTAACAATATAACTGATATTTTAATGTTTAATTGTTTAAACCTAATACTACTTAATTTTGTATTGTGATTATTTACATATTTTATAAATATAATTAAATTTAAATATTTATAATAATTTAAATAGATTTTGAGTGTGAACTTTGGAGTTTGGACTCTTTTATTATTTTTAGTACTCTATTTTATTTTAAAATTAATTTTTATTTGACTCACGGGCCAGCCCAACCCACATTGCTCAAGTCACACGGGCTACAGGCTTATCCGGGCGGGGTTAAAAAGCTCTGTTCTTAAATGGGCTGCAAAAACTGAAGCCCAACCTTATTAAATTAAAGGCTGGGCCGGGACAACTCAACGGGCCTGACTCATATTGACGGCTTTACTAAGAGGATCCGGCCTAACCAATTTTTGTCGAGGCCCCCGACTAATGGGCTGGCCTGGGCCACTCTCAAGATACTTGGGTCTGGTTTGGTATTATCCAAGGCCATCAAGATATCTAGGCCAGAAGCCAGGTAGTGGGCCTATTAGTTGGACCACCCACCTCCCCCCACCCCCACCCTACCCCTCCTGTTTTTTTTTGTTTTTTTTTTAAAATAAATTACATGGCATGATAAACCTAAGTCTATAATTAAGCCACATAACAACACTTTAACACTCCCTCCATCTCATATGAAGTGAATTATTGGGGTATGACACATCCCATAAGAAAAAAATTTAAGGACATAAATTATAAGCTACTTTCCATTATTAACCTTCTAATTATGAAGTACTTAAAAACCTCATTAAATGAAAGGGTAAATATGTAAAAAAAGTTTCAATAATTCACTTGAACTTTGAACAATTACTTATTTTAAACTATGAAAAAAACTCAACAATTTACTTAATATAGAATAGTGGAAGTATAATTATTTTAGATAGCAAAATAGCAATATTTTAAAGAGCCCCACATTTTACCTCAAATACAAAGCTTCTGTAACCCCCATTCACACCACTTTCTCTTTTTATTTTTTAATCTCTCCTACTTTCCCAATTTTTCTTCTAAATTTTAGTTTTCAATTTCAACAAATCTTCAAACATATTCAAACCCTCTCTCTCACTACCTCTCTCCATCCCCCTCTTTCTCTTTCTCTTTTCCAATGCTCCATCCCCCTCTTTCTATTTCTTTTTTCTGGCAAATTGCCTGAAAATTGCGATTACACTTACAAACCATTGAAGAGTTCATATCATCCGTATTAGACTTCTTCTTTTTCGCGATTACAAACTTCCTCTGACGAATCTTATTTTTGGACGAAGGTAATGCCAACTGATTTGGATTAGTATTTCTAGAAACTGATTTTTGGGTTTTCGTGGATGATTTTGTCATTGATGATGATTTAGAAGATTTTGATAAACATGAACTGAGTTCCACATTGCGGTTCAAATTCTCAAAACTTTTTGAGCACTTTTTAGGAGTAAGCCTAGTGTATTTGTATTTATTGATATGAATTGTATCTATTGATACGTTTGTGTCAAACTATACATACAAATACAAATGATACAAATTTTATTAATCGATAAGAATTGTATTTTGTTGATACAACTTATACCATATAAATACAAATGATACTTGTTTATACATACAATAACAAATAATAAATTTTTCATATAAATACAAATGATCAAACGATACATTATATATTTATATATGATAGATTCAAGCACATACAAATGATACATATACCTATGTTGCTCGGACATACACGATATACGTTGTTCCGTACGTATAAGTAAGCTTGTACATACAAGATAACATTTTTTTGTACGTATAAGTAAGCTGCCAAGGAATAGCTTGAAATGTATTTATATTTTTCATTGTCAAATATAAATTAATAAAGGTTAAATATGAATCTGTACGTATAAGCGTGCTGCTGTGAAATCTTGAAATGTATATGTATTTCTCATATATAAATTCAAATACAAATATATACAAGCTATATGTAGTGTTGTACGTATAAGTAAGCTACCAAGAATAGCTTGAAAGTATTTGTATTTCTCATTAAACAAAAGTTAAGTTTAAATACTCAGTATGAACATGCTACAGTGAAATCTAATACATCTACTGTGAAATCTAATACATTTACAAATATAAAAAAAGTTAAATTTGGATCCGTACATATAAGAATGATGCAGTGAAGTCTTGAAATGTATTTATATTTATCATTATATAAACTAAAAAAATACAAAAAAAAAATGATGAGAAAGAGAACAGATAAAGAAAGAGAGGCGAGAGATAAAAGTGAGAGAAAGAGAGAAAATCAGGAGAAAATATTTTAACACTTAATGTATTTTCTTCTTAATTTAATACTTATGAAATCTTCATTTAATTGATAGCCGTGATTTAAGGGGTTAAAATATCTTGTTTCCTTTTTATCTCAAACTGTTACCCATAATAAAAAGGGCATTAACTCATTTGTTATCCAAAACAAATGATTTGTACATGTATTTATTACATGAAACACGCATCAAATATAGTTTGACAATTTAAAAGTTGTTACCGCCTTTAATTATGGTAATGTTGCTATTCACTCTTTAATTAGTACTTAAGGTTTGCTATTTTAAATTTTTCTCTTTTTTTTTTAGAAAAAACTACATAATTAGACAAACATTAATGCTTAATTTACATAATCACACCTAACTTTAAAAAATATTACAAAACAACGCGTATCTTCCAATACATGGGTATTAGAAGATACACGTTCTAACAGAGCCTAACATAGCAATTACCCAAAAATTACAAAACAGCGCGTATCTTCCAATACATGGGTATTAGAAGATACACGTTCTAACAGAGCCTAACATAGCAAATACCCGGGTATCTAAAGATATATGTTCTTTTTTCTTTGTATATAATGTAACGACCCTTTCCGTCGTTACGGTTAAGTCTAGCGTGCCAAAATTCGGATTAAGACTTTTTCCTAATTGAGAATCAGGAATTTCAGGCTAGGCTAGTCTTGGACAAAATATGACTGAGGTATGGTCTAGGAAAATCTGAAAATGGATTGGGTAAATGTGGTAATGTTTATCTTGATTTTTTGTTGGCTAAGATGATAAGGAACCCGTAGGACTTTTCGAAATTGAATTTGGGTGAGTAGAACTCTAGAAATTTATCTTAGCGTAAAGAGTACTGTTCATGATGTCTTGGATTTAAGTGTGTTGCGAAAAAGGGTAAATTTGGAGAAAAACGGACATTCTACCTCGTCCGTGTTGCTACAGCAACGTGCTTACGTATTTTGGGGAATGTTAAGGGCTGGTTTTAGTTGGTTTTCTGGTGTAAGGGGGTAAATAAGGTATAAAACCCCTGAGTTTTAGTTGTTAATCATTAAATCACTCATGCATGTCATTAATTCACTAATGTAACCATGAAATTGGTAGTGTTGAGGTGAATTAATGGTAGGAAAACCCTAGAATGGGTAGAACTAATGGGTTTGAACTCCCAAGGTATTTGTTTGAAGAGTAGTTTATTGATTACTCTTATAATTATTGTTTGTTAGATGATTAGCCTTCGAAAACGTGAAGAAGAAGGAGGATCATCCGTGGTATAACTTATTTGTTGCAGCAGCTTGGCGCCCAAGTAGGTTATGGTTTATTAGTAGTAGACAGTGGTTAGTAATCGTATTCGTAATATAGATTTGACAGGAGAAATCATGCTTAGATCTGCAGACTTGGAGTTTGGCTGGACAAAACATAGATTTAATGTACTAAGGACCTAATTTTGTGTTATTATGTTACTGTATGAAATCTTGATGGATGTTTTGGGTTTGTATGACTCCACAATGGATTGTAATGTGAATATAAATACTAATCAGACTGTGTGAGCCTATAATCTAGTGATTCGACCTACATACCATAAAAAAGGTAAACTTGATATTGTGGGTGTATGAAATACGGGATAATATTGCTTAAAGTTAGTGACGAGAACTGATTATGGTACGAGGAGGTGGTAGCATAACATAAGTTCCTAAAGTCAAGTTAGGCTAAGGGTTAGAAAGTAAAAAGTATAAAGGTGTATGACTAAAACTAGACTGTAAGTTGAATAACATTGAATGATGGTATAATAGAGTAGGTCTTGAACCTAGAAATGACTTGAATATAAGGGTTTCTAGATAATAACGAAATCTCGATCTCGGTATAGATAAAGAGGATTGGGTTAGTGAACAAATTTATGATTGTTGAACTAGAGTTTAGACTCCTTTTGGGTTGAATGTGCACTACTAAAATAAGTACTTGAATTAATGAATATGGCTTTATAATGCTTACTTGAATAAGTCATGGGTTGGTCTCCGGACATGCTGTAATTGATGAAACCAATGAATCATAGCTACTTGTGATTTGGTGTGTTAAAGAATGAGTGTTACTTATATGGAATGATTAGCTCGAGTTAACAAAGTGTGTGGATTGTTGTCTATTATAGCAATGCATGCTTAAGGAAGGTAATTGTTAAATGATATCCTATGTATTAATCACATATAATAAGGTTATATTAAAGGCTTGTTTACTGTACAAGTATGATTACTTATTGGTTATGAATGTTGTCATATTTGTTATTACTATGGGGTGTATCGGTATTTAAACATCTTTACAGGATTGGTTGATATTATGATTCATTAGTTGGCTCGGGTACCACGCCAGTACAGTACATGGATAAGAGTTCGTCCTCTGCAGGTCATGACTAGTGGGCGACCCTAAGACCCTTAGCCTATAAGTATAAGGTATTTTTTGAGTGTGATGGTTTCTTGAGTGGATCGGGTTTATAATTACTTGTATGATTGTTATTTGCACTGGTTTCATGAGCAAAATGGTTCTATGCATTTATTTGCTAAAGGTGGCTTCTCTTATAAATCGAGATGTATGTTAATTGCCATGATTGTTTATTTATGGATCCTTGAGTTGATCCTGGTTAAATGGACAAGATGCTTATTATATTTGCTATTGTTATTTGCATATTTGAATTGAGGTATGGATATTGTTTGAGTCATGGATTGTTGACTTGGATATTGTTGTTGAGTCATGATTGTGGACTGGGTTAACGATTGATAGTCAGGGTCTTCACTTGGTTTAATATCTTTATTGACTGCACTTGATTGCATTTGACTGAACTATTGAATGTTTTTTTTGTGATTTCTATATTGTGTTTATGTGATCTAACCCTGGTCGGCCGATGATACCTACCAGTACGTGTTGTTTGTACTGATACTACTCTTGTTATACCCTTTTTGGGGTATAGTTTGTTTTGCCGGATCAGTTGATGTTTCACATGTGATGTGGACAGAGATTTCCAGCAGCTTATACTCCTCTCCTTCATGGTGGAAGTTGTGTCCGGTCTTATCTTTCTCAATGTAGAAGCTTTTGTACCTGTTTTGACTAGGTCCTTGGGGTAGTTTTCATTCTGCATTTAATATTTGTAAAATTTGTGGTAATAAGGATTTGTATTTTGTTATTTATTTAAAACTTTCACGTATCTTCTTAAAGGGTGGCAAGGGGTTCCCCTATGTAGGTGGATGAGAATATGTGCCCTCACGATGCGGTAATTTGGGTCGTGACAATTTGGTATCATAGCCTAGGTTACCAATCTCCTAGTATAAGAATAAATGTCGAGTAGAGTCCTACGAATTGGTGTGTTGATGTCCACATTTAATCTTTGGGAAACTAGAGGCATTCTAGAAAATTATTGCACTTCTTTCTTTCGTCTCGTAGGGTTTGCATAGTTGCTGGTATGGGTTGAATCCAATTGGTATCTCTCGATTCCAATTGGTATCTATACAATTATAATTGGAAACTAGTCGATTCCAATTGGTATCTTGAGGAGTTCGCAATTGGAATCTAGTTGTTTCCAATTACTATCTGTCTATACTGGCCAGAACTTAAGATTTTTATATGAATTATGATGAAATTGGTTGGTTGTAACTTTGTTGGTGTAATATAAGATGTGATTGTGATTTTAAGTTGTTTGGTTAAAATTGAATAGTGATAGGTAAGAATTGTAAGTTGTTGTGTATTTTGTGGGGTTTGACGAAATTTGAGTAGGCTTGTTACTTGTCTTGTTGGTAGTATCATGAAGTTTTGATTTGGTGTTTAAGTTTGACGAAGTTAATGCTTGTATTGGTTGTGATTGATTGACTTGTGTGAGTTTTGAAAATTGTGAAAGGTAGTAACTTAGTTATATATTGATGATTAAAGGAAATTATTTGCTATGTGGTTTAATGAAAATGATATGCTAAATATTGGGCATGGTCTTATTATTGGTAAAATGATAAGGGAAAATGGTATATAATTGTGACTTAAGGAAAATTTGTTTTGGTTTTGAATTTTGTGATAACTTAAAGGTTTAATTGATGATTGGATTGACGGTTAAGCGAATGAAAGGGTGGATATGGCAGCTCTTGGCATGAAGGTTAAATGTTTGATGTAGGTGATACCGTCTTTTTGAAGTAACATATATATTTGAACATCAGACTTTATTTGACTTGGTGGTTTTTACTATTGATTGAGTAACTATTTGCATTGTGATGATAATGTGTAGTTGATAAGGAAATCACGAGATTATGGTGGGATCAAGTTCCCTAGTATTTGTGAAACAATGATTATGGTTGTCTATTGGTAGGAATAGTCACCCATGTATCGATAAATAAAATGATTTGTCATTGACTGATTATTGTTTGACATTGCTCATATGCTTATTATATGACAATAATCATCGATTAATAGTATCCCTTGGAAATGGTATAATTGAATTGCTAGGGTCCTTGCAATGAGAGAGCTTGATTATGATTGATTATCCTTAGTTGTAGGGTCGGTTGAGGGAATGGGGTTATTAGATATATTCTTGAATATTCATATCCCTCTCATTGATCATGATAATACTTAGTTGTTACTGCCCCTTGAGTGATAGAGGTATATTGGATCGGTAATTTGACTAGTTGTAAGCTAGTTGTGAGGCTAAATAAATATAGCTTGTCCTCGGGTGATAACTAAAAGCTGGTTGTTTACAAACAGTTGATTGTTAAGGGTCGAATAGACTAATGTAAGTTGTAGAGGAGAATCTATGTATTAATGAATCCCATAGTGGTGTGTTGGTTGTGTGATTTAGAGATATTTGGTGTCTCAAGGCGAAGTGTTTGATGAAATAAAGGTGATATCATGATAGGTGAGGGGCATAGTGTCCCATAGAAGCTTTCAAAATAGAGTTCGGGTAAATAGAACTCCGAATATAACGTTTAACGTAAAGGAATGAGTAAGTTCCATGGTTGTGATGTTAAGGATATGGAATATCTTTGAGTGACAGTATCTCTGTTGCTATAACTTATGTACCTAGATAATGTCACCATGATCTTGTTACAGTAGGCAGGGGGTAGTAAGAGTTAGTGGGACTAGTACTACTACATGTAGTGGTACATATTCCCATTGTTTTGTTATTTATGATAATTCATGACGAGTATAGTTAATGGAGTCATTGTAAGTTCATAATTCTATCGCGTTAATAGAAAATAATTTCGGTGAATGGTTAGTACGAGTTCTAGAATGGTTGAGGCATAAGTGCCTATTAGATTTGTTTCTAGTAAGAGGGTGACAAACCTCAAAATAGTAAGGGACAGTGTTGACAATTGAGAGTAATGATTTATTAAGGGACTGCCCTTACATCATCAGATAAGCTATTGGGTTGAGTAAGGTGTCTCTTTTACCTCAACCTCTTACCCTCCTTACCTTGTGTCATTTGGAGATGAACGATAGGTAAATTGGTATATGTTGTAATGACCTTTTCTGTCGTTACGGTTAAGTCTAGTGTGCCAAAATTAAGGTTAAGATTTTTCCCGAATTGGGAGTTAGAAATTTCAGGCTAGGCTAGTCTTGGAAAAAATCTGAGTGAGGTGTGGTCTAGGGTAATCTGGGAATGGATTGAATAAATGTGGTAATCTTTAACTTGATTTTTTGTTAGCTAAGACGATAAGAAACCCGTACGACTTTTCAGAATTGAATTTGGGTGTGTAGAACTTCCGAAATTGATCTTAACATAAAGGGTATTGTTAGTGATGTCCTAGATTTAAGGTGTGTTGCGAAAAAGGGTAACTTCGGAGAAAAACGGACATTCTACCTCGTCCGTGTCTCTATAGCAACGTGCATGTCGCTATAGCGCCATGCCCCAAAATGGAGAAAGTCGCCCAGTCAACGGCCGCTATGCCGGCATAAATCACTGTTTTATTATAAAAAACCCCAAACGGTTTATTTTTCAAAAACACATTTTGGGGCAAGGGAGAGGGGATTTTGGGAAAAAAATTTTAGTTGTCCATCGATTTTCTTTGTAAAGGTAAGAAATTCATCCCTGTTAATTAGTAAATTGATAATCTAGCCTTAGAATTGCTAGTTTACGTATTTTGGAAAGGGTTAAGGGCTGATTTTTAGTTGGTGCAAAGGGGGTAAATAAGGTGTAAAACCCCTGGGTTTTAGTTATTAATCATTAAATTACTCTTGCATGTCATTAATTCACTAATGTAACCATGTAATTAGTAATATTGAGGTAAATTAATGGTAGGAAAACCCTAAAATGGGTAGAACTTGTGGGTTTGAACCTCTAAGGTATTTGTTTGAAGAGTCGTTTACTGATTACTCTTATAATTGTTGTTTGTTAGATTATTAGACTTCCAAAACGTGAAGAAGAAGGAGGATCATTCGTGTTATAACTTATTTGTTGTAGCAGCTTGGCGTCCAGGAAGGTTATGGTTTATAAATAGTAGACTATGGTTAGTAATCGTATTTGTAATATAGATTTGAAGGGAGAAATCATGCTAAGGCATGCGGGCATGGAGTTTGGATGGATAAAACGTGGATTTAATATACTAAGGACCTAATTGTGTGTTATTATGTTAATGTATGAATCCTTGATGGACGTTTTGGGTTTGTATGACTCCATGGTGGATTGTAATGTGAATATAGATGTTAATAAGATGCGTGAGCCTATAATCTAGTGATTCGACCTACATACCATAAAAAGGTGAACTTGATATTGTGGGTGTTTGAAATACGGGATAATCTTGCTTAAAGTTAGTGACGATAACTGATTATAGTACGAAGAGGTGGTAGCATAACATAAGAGCCTAAAGTCAAGTTAGGCTAAGGGTTAGGAAGTAAAAGGTATAAAGGTATATGACTAAAACTAGACTATAAGTTGAATAGAGTTGAATGATGGGCTAATGGAGTAGGTCATGAACCTAGTAATGACTTGAATATAGGGGTTGCTAGATAATAGCAAAATCTCGAGTCTCGATATAGATGAGGAGGATTGGGTTAGTGAACGAATTTATGAATATTGAATTAAAGTTTAGACTCCTTTTGGGTTGAATGTGCACTCCTAAAATAAGTACTTGAATTAATGAATATGGCTTGATAATGCTTACTTGAATAAGCCGTGGGTTGGTCTCAGGACATGCTGTAATTGATGAAACCAATAAATCATATCTACTTATGATTTTGTGTATTAAAGAATGAGTGTTGCTTACGTGGAATGATTAGCTCGAGTTGACCAGGTGTGTGGGTGGTTGTCTATTGTTGCAATGCATGCTTAAGGAAGGTAATTGTTAAATGATATCCTATGTATTAATCACATATAATGAGGTTATATTAGAGGCTTGTTTGCTGTACAAGTATAATTGCTTATTGGTTGTGGTTGTTGTGATATTTATTATTATTGTGGGGTGTACCGGTATTTAGACATCTTTACAGGATTGGTTGATATTATGATTCATTGGTTGGCTAGGGTACCACGCCGGTACAGTACATGGATAAGAGTTCGTCCCCTGCAGGTCATGGCTAGTGGGCAATCCTAAGACCCTTAGCCTATATGTACAAGGTATTTTATGAGTGTGACGGTTCCTTGAGTGGATCGGGTTTGTAATTACATGTATGATTGTTGTTTACACTGGCTCCATGAGCAAATCGGGTCTATGTGTTTAATTGTTAAAGGTGATTTCTCGTATAAAAGGAGATGCATGTTAATTGCCATGATTGTTTATTTATGGGTCCTTGAGTTGATCTGGGTTAAATGGACAAGATGCTTATTATATTTGTTGTTGTTATTCTCATATTTGAATTGAGGTATGGATATTGTTAGAGTCATGGATTGTTGACTTGGATATTGTTGTTGAGTCATGATTGTGGACTGGGTTAATGATTGATAGTCAGGGTTTTTACTTGGTTTAATGTCTTTATTGACTGCACTTGACTGAACTATTGGGTGTTGTTTGAGAAAGGCTAAATGGTATATATATTGACTTCTAGCAAGGGATTAGATACAACTAAGTCTGTAGGAATAAGAATGGAATAGTCTTAGGTAACACAAGTGAATGAAAGTGATGGGGGTTAAATTGTTATATGAGTGGTCATGCGTTCTTTCTGTGATTTTTATATTGTGTTTATTTGATCATACCTATTCGACAGATGATACCTACCTGTACGTATTGTTTGTACTGATACTACTCTTGCTATTCCCTTTTTGGGGTATAGTCTAGTTTCAGGATCAGTTGATGTTTCACAGCTGATGTGGATAGTGATCTCCAGCAGCTTATACTCCTCTCCTTCATGGTGGAAGTTGTGTCCAGTCTTATCTTTATCAATGTAGAAACTCTTGTAACTGTTTAGACTAGGTCCTTGGGGTAGTTTTTATTTTGCATTCAATATTTGTAAAATATATGGTAATAAAGATTGGTATTTTGTTATTTAGTTAAGACTTCCGCGTATCTTATTAAAGGGTGGTAAGGGATTCTCCTATCTAGGTGGATTAGAATAGGTGCCCTGACAATCTGATAATTTGGATCGTGACGTATAACGTGTATCTCAACCGATATATCTAGATATACGATAGATACTATAATTTTTTGAAACCTATGTTGTGCCCTGTAACTATGGTCTAAAGCTCATACATTTTTGTGGTTTGCCTCTGGGTAACTTACATAAATGTAGGAGCTTTAAACCATAATTATAGAGTGTCACCTATGTTTCATAAATTATATAATCTGTATAAAGATTCTTTTAGATACCTATGGCCAGCTCATGCATCTCAGATACACGCGGCTCTAAAAAAAATAATACTCCCTCCGTTCGAATTTACTTGTCACTATTTTTCTAATTTGATTTCCATTTTTACTTGTCATTTTTGACAAATCAAGAAAAGACCAAAAAAGTTTTCCATGGTTTACCCTTAGCATTAGTTACTTATTTTCCACTACACACTACTAAACATCAATTAATAGGGGCAATATGGTAAACTCACTCTATCAATCATTGTTTTCTTAATGGATATGTCATGTCAAAAAGTGACAAGTAAAAGCAAACGGAGGGAGTGTTTTCTTCAACTGGCAGTCATTTAAAATTACTGAAATCAAGGGAATAATAGAATGAGAGAGAAAACGTACCTTATTCCCCAAAATAAACAAAAAAGATCATTCAAATTTCACTCAAGTATCCAAAAGTTTTTCTTCAATTTCATGTCGGTGTATCTCGAATTTTTTAAACAATGTGTATTTACTGGCTACAAAAGTTTAATACCCGTGTATCTCAAAAATTTTAAATAATGTGTATCTGAAAAATTTAAAGGTCTGTGTATCTGAAATATTTTAATGTCTGCATATCTCACATAGAAAATGTCTATGTATCTGAGATATTTTAAGCTTTGTGTATCTGAAATATTTTTACTTTGTGTATCTTAAATATTTTAAGGAATGTGTATCTGAAATATTTTAAGGCTATGTGCATTTAAGGCCTGTGTATATGAAATATTTTAATGGCTGTGAAACTCCGATGAATCACTACTACAACATTCACCCTCCATCTCTCCATTATCTCCACTGCTCCAGCAAGGAACTTTAAGCTCCGATGAATCAAAGGAATCGACTACAACCCTTTCCCGACACCAACTCCGGGCGCTAGTTAGATATGACCATAAACCTCTAAATTGAAAAATGTAAAGGATGAAGATGAGGTTGAATGTCGAAGGAGAGAAAAGCCGTGAAGTAACCGCCGGCTATTAGATTTGGGAGAGAAATTAGGGATAGAATGATACAATAGCTTGATTTCAGGCTACAAAGGGAAGGGGAGGGGAGGGGAGGGGGGGGGGGTAGGGGGGTAATGAAGATACACAGTAAGCGATTAATTTAGGCGATATTTTGTAATTATTGTAAAATTAGGTGTGCTTTTGTAAATATATGACTGATGTTTGTCTAATTATGTTATTTTCCTTTTCTTTTTACTAACTACAAAAAGTCTTTTGGCTCAAAATTATTGGAATATTGGATCTTGATTTTGCAAATCGGATATATATTTGACGAAGAACATCTCAAAGGCAAGCTTCATCTTTTATAACGTAAGTTTCAAAATAACTTTTCATTTGTGTAAAATTGTGAACTTGTAAATTGAAATAATGGTTTTAATTTTAATATAATAAAGGGAAAAAAGGGAGAAAATTTGCCCGAGCTTCCAATGGCCTAGCCATGCTGGGTCAAGGGCCAAATAGTCAAGGCCCAATCCAATCCTTACTGGAGCACTGGCACTGCCTAAGTTAGGGTTGAGCATTTTTTACTTCGATTCAATTTGATTTTTGTGTTCGATTCGATTCTATGGTATTCTCACACATGAGGCGGAAAACTAAATAATACATCAAAATAGATTGAGTCGTAATATGATTCCAATGCTTACATATCGTTTTAGACTCCCCAACAAAAGCTCAAATTTTACAGTTTTTAACGAAAATCTTATGAAGGTTTAAGTCTTCTGTGTATGTCAATTTTCAGTCATGTAGCTATGTTCAAAATTTTAACTTTTCCCACATTTATTTTTGGGAATATGAAAGTTGAGACATCATACAATGCATCATAAACAAGAAATTTTGGAACCATATTGATTATCAAGATGTCCTTTTTGAAACAAAAGATTAGGGAACACCAATAAAAATTTAAGATAAAAATATATATTGGTAAATTATAGTAAACATATTTTATTTATTTAAAGCAATTTAATTGTAAACAACTCGAGATTTATTGGAGTGTCACATTGTAACGAACCAGTTTAGTTGCTTTGATATTTTTATTTAGAATCTCATAATTGTTTCATCTCTCTTGTGTTGGCGCATTTAATTTTTCATTGATTAACTAAAAATCTTGTTCCAACATGTTGGATATAGGGGATCGTACGAGGAGTTAGATTCAAATTCTGTAGTCATCACGATAAAGAATTATGCATTCATGAAATAAATAAATTACTAAGATTTAATACACAGGCACCCCTTTAAACTTGCCACTAAACTTCATTTAAACACTCAAAGTCTCAAACTTTGACATGTTCCAATTGAACACATGAACACTTGATATAGTGTTTCAGTTAGACACTTTCTGCTCAATTTGTTTTAAAAAAATTGGATACATTCTCAAAAGTATATTAGATAATTAAAATAATTTTTTGGCAATAAAATATTTTTATTACCAAGAGCATATACATAGTGAAGTAAAAAAGTCAAGGTTGGAAATAATCCCTACCTTCAGTATGCTAAACCAGCAATCCAACTGCTTACAACAAGACATTATTTTAGGATAGAAATTAAGTTGTTGGAGAGTCTATGCTAGTTTAGCTTTTACATGACCTCTGTAGCAATCTAGCAATGTAGTGATCAATTATGCAGTAGCTGAATCCTACTGCAGAGAAACAGAGAAGCTAAATGCTTCCAGTAACAACAATGAAGAAGAAATGGACACTTTAGAGAAAGAAGAAGGAGAATAAAGAAGGAGAAGATAAAGAAGAGAATGTAGAATTGTATTATTCAAAATCAATATCAAAATGTACATATCATGAATATATATAGCTGTAGGTTAGTTGAGGTTGGTTAGAGTGGATCAATAGTTGGTTAGTAGGCCTAACAACTTGTAACTAACTATTTAACTAACTTATTGAGTGGTGAGTGGTTAATATATGTATACATTAGGCTCTTAGCTGACTTAGCTGTAGATTAGTCCTTCTTCTCAATACTCCCCCTCAAGCTAGGTGTAGAAAAGACATTGATTAGACCTAGCTTGGAACTGAGATGAGCATGTTGAGCCTTGCAGAGACCTTTAGTTATGTACTCAGTCCTCACAATGCCTTATTGTATCTTTTCTCTGATGAAATGGCATTTAATCTCTATGTGTTTTGTTCTCTTATGAAACACTAGATTGGTTGCTATTTGCATTGCCGCTTTGCTGTCAGTGTATATTGTTACTGGTAGATTAACACTGAATCCTACTTCTTTTAGCATCCCTAGTAACCAGATTAATTCAGTAACAGTTGATGCTAGGCTTCTGTATTCTGATTCAACTAAACTTTTGGATATTGTAGTCTGCACACCATAGAGTCTCCAATTTTTACCAGAAAACCTGTAACTAATTTCCTTGAGTGAGCACATGCAGCCCAGTCTGCATCATAATATGCAGTGATTGTGTTTTGAGGTCTGCTTAACAGTAGAACTCCAAGTCCTGGTTGTAGTTTCAGATATCTCACTATCCTTTTAGCTGCTTTCATGTGAGATTTTTTAGGCTGTTGTAAGTATTGACTAAGTGTATGCACTGAGTAAGCTATATCTGATCTTGTAACTGTTAGGTACAAGATTTTTTCCAATTAACTTTAGATATGATCCTTGGTCTTCAAGTAGTTCATCTTCTGTAGTAGCTTTGTCTAAAACATGATCATCATATTCTTTAGTAGGAGTTTGATATTGTAGTCTATAGGTGTAGTTGTTGGTTTAGATGTTGACAATCCAAGTTCAGAGATCAACTCCATTGCATACTTTCTTTGGTGCATAAGAATACCTTTGTCTGATCTGGCAAACTCTATACCGAGGAAATATTTCAATTCTCCCAAGTCCTTCATCTTGAAGGTTTGTAGTAGAGCCTTCTTTGTGTCTTCTATAAGTTCCAGATGATCTCCAGTTATCAATGTATCATCAACATAGATGAGTACTATAGTTGTCCCTCTTTCAGTTTTCTTTGTGAACAAAGAATGATCAAACTTGATTTGACTAAACTCAAGCCTTATTAGTGCTTCTGTTAGCTTGGCATTCCCTTACCTTGGAGCTTGTTTAAGCCCATACAAAGATTTGATAATTCGACACACCTTATTCTCTCCCTGACTTACAAATCCCTGAGGTAGTGCCATGTAGATTTCATCTGGGAGATCTCGTTGTAAGAAGGCATTATATACATCCATTTGATGTATATGACAATGTCTTGAAGCATCCATGGATAATATGGACCTCACTGTCACCATTTTTACAACAGGAGAGAATGCTTCTTGATAGTCTATACCCTCTTTTTGAGAGTATCCTTTAGCAACCAATCTAGCTTTTAATCTTTCTACTTCTCTATTAGCTTTGTACTTAACCTTATAGATCCATATGCATCCTATAGGTTTTTTTTCCTGAAGGCAGAGTCACTATTACCTATGTGTTGTTGTCCTGCAGTGCTTGAATTTCACTTTGCATGGCTTCAATCCACTTTGGATCCTGTGATGCTTCATTGAAGGATGCAGGTTCTGTAATAGAAGAGAAAGAAGCAACATAAGCACTATACTTGTCTGATATGTTATCGTAAGATATGTAATCAGATATAGGATAAGGAGTGTCTTGATGTAAACTAAGAGATATAAAATCTTTTAGCCAAATTGGTGGTTGACTGCCTCTAGTTGACTTTCTAGTAGGTGCACTGGACACAGTAGGCTCAGCAGACTGAGATTTTCTAGCTCTTGTGATCACTTGTGGATGTTGTACTGTAGGTGCATTGAGAATAGTAGAAGTAGTAGGCTGAGTAAGTTGTGTATTATCATAACTGTGACTCGGCTGAGCAGATGTTTGATCAGCAGGCAGTGCTGTAGTGTAGCTTATTTCCTCTTCCATGTCAAGTATTGAGGGAAAGGTATCTAAAAACACTGGCCTCTCCACAAACTTCTTTGTAAATAGAAATACATCTCCCCTAAAGATGACATCCCTGGTTACAAAGAAACACTGATCTGCAAGATCATACAGTATATTACCTTTTTGCATTTCAAAGTAGCCCATAAGTACAAAAGGTTTGGATCTAGACAACATTTTATCTGTTTGCACCAAATTTTTAGCAAAACACATGCAACCAAAAACTTTCAAATGTTTAAGGGAAGGTAATTTGTTGTATAACTTTTGATAAGGGCTAAGACCATGTAACACACTTGAAGGTAATCTATGATCAAGTATGCATCGGTTTTAACACAATGACCCCAAAACCTGAGAGAAATTTGAGCTTGTAACCTGATAGCCCTTGTGACTTCCAACAGGTGTTTGTGTTTTCTCTCAGCAACACCATTTTGCTAAGGTGTATAAGGGCATAATCTTTGATGGACTATGCCCATCTTCTGAAATATTTAGCACAAGTGTCATTTATAAATTCAGTTTCATTATCAGATCTAATGGTTTTTACTATTTTATTAAATTAAGTCTATACATGTTGAAGAAAGTCAGGAATGACAACACAAACATCTGATTTCATTTTTAACAGATACAACCAAGTCATTCTAGTGAAATCATCAACAATAGTCAAGAAATATTTGTTTCCATAAAATGTTGGAACTTTATAGGGACCCCATACATCTATGTGGACTAATTCAAAGCTAGAAGAAGTAGTTATAGAACTAGTAGTAAATGGTAATCTACATTGATTAGTACATGGACACACATTACAGTCTTTAACAGTATCTACTACATACTGATTCCTAGTAGACAAAATTTTATTCAAAGTAGTACTAGAAACATGGCCTAATCTCTTGTGCCACATATTTATTTTTGATGTACTGATAGTAGAATCTCCAAGTTTAGCACTGAAACTAGCATTTCCATCCTTCTGCTTATGAGTTTGATTGACAAGTAGATAGAGTCCTTCACATTCTTTACCAATCTCCAGCACCTTCCCAGTGTAAAGATCCTGAAACATACAAAAGTGAGGATAAAAGAAAATAACACAGTTTAATTCCTTAGTAACCTTGGATACAGACATGAGATTGTATTTAAACTGTGGCAACACAAATACATTAGTTAGTATGTTTTCAGCAGATATTGTACTGGAACCAGTGTGAGTGACATGTGCTACTTCTCCATTAGGTAATTGCACCTGTTTAGCCTGAGATATTGGTACTATGGATTTCTTGGTGAGCATGTCTAAATTAGACAGCATGTGATTAGTAGCTTCTGTGTCAACAATCCCATCTCTGAGAATGTTAACCAAAAGTAAAGCTTTATCTAGACCAATACTTGAGTCAGAGCTACCTGCCACATTTGCAGAAGAAATAGTATTGTTGTTGTTCTTTATGACTTGTGTTTGATTCAAGAGTTGCACAAGCTGGTCATACTGACTCTGAGAGAACACACATGCACCAGGTTTGTTGTACTGCACTGGTGTATTTTGCCTTTGAAAGGTGCTGGGAGAATCACTAGACACACCATCACTCTCACTTAACACATTACTTGCAGTAGATGGACCTTGCTTATAGCCATAAGACACACCAGCTCCCCCTTTCTTCTTGAACCTTGAATCTTGAGGGTAACCAACCAGCTTATAACATGTTTCTTTGGTATACCCTTTTATTTTACAGAAATCACAGAAAAGATGTCCATTCTCCTTGAATTTTGGATCAGTGGCTTTAGAGTACATGACTGATGCATCATCACCAACTCCATATGCATGGGAACTTGATGGCGTAGCACCCAATAGGCCAACAACACCAGATGTAAGAGATTTGTGAGATTCATTACTAATGATCATGACATGAGCCTGCGTGACTGAAGAAAGAGGTGTTATTAGTAGAATCTGACTTCTAGCCTACATATAGTTGTCATTGAGCCCCATTAAGAACTGATAGAGCTTTTGCCTTTGTAGATACACCAGAAAATCCTTCGATTTGGGACAGTAGCACCCAGGTGGTGGAACAATGGCCTCCAACTCCACCCAGAACTCCTTCAGCCTGGAAAAGTAAGCAGCTACAGAGGAAGTTCCTTGTACTAGTGTGGCAATCTCTTTGTGAAGATTGAAGGTTCTTGAACCATCCACTTTGTCAAACCTTGACTTGAGATCCTCCCACACTTCTTGTGCATTATCAGCATAGATCATACCTCCAAGCAAGCTACCAGAAACTGTGTTCATCAACCAAGATCACACCACGACATTACACCTATCCCACTGATGCCATAATCCTTCTCCAAAGGCCACTTTCTTCCAGGTTCCATCAACAAAACCCAACTCGTTCCTTCCTAGAAGTGCAATCCTTATATATTTACTCCACAAGGTATAGTTTTCATCCCCAGTTAATTGAAGAAATAAGAGAAATGCCAATTACATCAGTGGTGTACAAGTACAAGGGATGGTTGTGATCTATCACTTATTATGTTCCAGGAATCGTCTGAGTGCTAGTGAATGCACTAGGATCCACACGAATCCTATCATTACCAGGTTTAGGACTCCATCAGTTGCCATTGATACAGTTCCAAGAAAGTCAATTTGTAATTGTCAACTGACTAAGAAAAAGAAGAAATCTTGATCCTCAAGATGGAACAAGAACTAGTAAATTTCAATTTCAGAGTAAAAGAGCAAGACGAATGTTGCGGAAGAAACTACGATCGCTATGCTCTGATACCATGTAGCAATCTAGCAATGTAGTGATCAATTATGCAGTAGCTGAATCCTACTACAGAATGCTTCCAGTAACAACAATGAAGAAGAAATGGACACTTTAGAGAAAGAAGAAGGAGAAGATAGAGAACAGAATGGAGAATTGTATTATTCAAAATCAATAATCAAAATGTACATATCATGAATATATATAGCTGTAGGTTAGTTGAGGTCGGTCAGAGTGGATCAGTAGTTGGTTAGTAGGCCTAACAACTTGTAACTAACTATTTAACTAACTTGTGATCTATTAACTAACTTATTGAGTGGTGAGTGGTTAATATATGTATACATAGGCTCTTAGATAACTTAGCTGTAGATTCGTCCTTCTTCTCAATAACCTCTATAAAACACTTTTTGCATTACCAATCTAACATTATTTGTATTTCTAGCTATTGCAGCATCCTCTGTCATATATTAACTAAAACTTCACACTTGAATAATAAATGGTCCACATTTTCATGTTCCAGACTACACAATGGACACAAATTGTAGAATTTATTCTCCATTAATCAATTTATCGTTGGTATATAACCTGTTATATGCTATCAATCTCAACAAGAATATTCACTTAGGGTTTCCTGCATTGTCGCAAATATCAACCTTCTCCATATAACATTGAGAAATTAGCCTCTAAATCTGTGGTACAGCTTCCTATAGAGAAGTGTTCCATAGAACAGAGGTTTGATATCTGCATTCATACCTGATGATGTATTTAGTGGCATTGATAGTCTTTTATATTAGCCAAGAAGCTTCATCACGTTTAGCTTCCCAAATCACTTACACCTACTCTTTTATAGTAAGGATTCACCTATTTTATCCATAGATTATTCATTTTTCAGACAAATGAGTCCATAATTGTTTACGTATTGCAATTTTGTTCCATATTTCCAGATCAATGAAGTTTAGAGT
The DNA here is from genome assembly GCA_031232105.1 of Capsicum rhomboideum. Lineage (NCBI taxonomy): Eukaryota > Viridiplantae > Streptophyta > Magnoliopsida > Solanales > Solanaceae > Capsicum > Capsicum rhomboideum. The sequence continues at coordinate 161,564,302 of CP124714.1, forward strand.
ATAGAAAACATAAAGTTTCCCAAGCTAGTAGTTCTTTTAAAGATATTTCCTTACCAGATGGCCCAAAGGAATGTCCTACAGATGGTACTGATCTTAACCTTTTTTGGCAAAATAAAAACTTGGGACCAGTAAGTTTGAATGAAGAATTAAGACACTTTTGATGAGTAACTCCCTTCCTGCATAAGATAGGAATCTGCCTGTCTAGTTAGTGATTTAATCTTTTCCATCTTTGGTTGGCATTGGATACGTGATAGTCTTTTGGAGATGAGAGGGACGCCAAAATACCTAACTAATAGATCACCTTTCTAGAAACAAAACACAATCAATATTTGATCCTATTATACAGGGCGGACACCACCAAAATAGATTCTACTCTTTGATGCATTGGTTATAACTATAAGACCAGCTACTCGAGAGAATTTCTGAAAACGTGTAAACATTTGCTAAACAGAAACTGTCTCCTTTGCAGTAGTAGATCATTTACAAATCTTAATTCTGGTTTTGGCACACTTTTAAAAAAATCTATAAGTATGATTTCTTGTCATTGTTTTTAATAATCTGCTCAAATACTCCATCACTAAGAAAAAGAGATAAAGTGATAGAGGGTTACCCTGTTTTAAACCTCTCTTGGCCTTGAAGAGACTAGAGTGTTTACCATTAATATTAATTGTATATGAGACAATGCTAAAACTATCATGATTGATCTGATGAATTTAACTGGGAAGTGAACACCACACAATATTTGTTCAAAGAAAGTCCACTTTCTGTAAGTCATATTAATGCTGCAAAAAAGACTGTCCAAATCTTTAGCAGAAAATATTTTACTCTTTAAATAAGTTTTTCAATGTTAATTTGAATTAATCGAGCCTAAAAATAATTATTATAAGAGAAATATAATCCTAAATTAGTTAAGCCTAGCTTGTTTGGATGGTTGTTACCTATTGTATTATATTGTATTGTACTCTATTATATTATTTGTTAAAATACAATATTTGCTTTGACTGTTACTTCAATTTTATTGTATTGTATCGTTAAATCCATCATTAGGTCACAACGAAAAGTCTCATTTTATGTAACAATCGATTTAGTGTGATTGCGTCATTATCTCTTTCTTTTGTATTTACTTATTATTTAATAATCATGTTCATATAATTTACCCTACCTTTTATTCTACTCTTAACTTACTTTTTCTCATAGTTTTATTCTTCAAATGAATGATAGGTGAGATTACATAGCGATAAAAATGATACAATATTATACTATACAATACAATACGATACGATACATTATGAAACGATCCATAATAGCCATCCAAATAGTGGGAGGAGAAGATTTTCCAAAATTCAATAGATCATACTCCCTCCATCCCTTTTTATGCAGGAAATTACATGGAATGTCCCCCATAATGGGTGGCTTTGTATTTTTGCCCCCCAATAAAAAAACTTTACCCAAATAACCTTCGCTCCTTTATCGACCTACTAAAAGTACAGTTTTGCCCCTTAATCAGGTTTGCTCTATCTATTGCAGCTCTCACTGTTGAAGTACCGATAGAGATCAAACTAAGCACTTCTCATTTTCTCGATCTCATTTTTCTCTCTTTCGGACCTCTCTCTTTAAAGAGATCTGCAATTCTCGAAATATACAGAGCAATATGGATAAGAATTCGGTAAGTTCTTCAATTTCAAGTTATTATACTTTAGGGTATTGTATTATTTTTGTAGATCTTACATTAACAGAACTTTTAGGGCAACAAAAACTCTTAATTTTTGCATTGTCTTGCATTGTAAAGGATTTTAAATTTAAAACTTCTTGATAGTTCAATTATTTGTAAATATCCAGAGTGTTCTTTTACTTTAAGTATATATTTATGTTTAAAAAATCAAAAAATGATCTATGATTTTCCTTGTGTAGCCATGTGTTGCTACTGATGAAGAAACAGAGTGTCTCCCAGTGGATGTTGCTTTTAATTCTTCGGGACTTTTTCCTTCAAGCTTGATTAACATCATTGTTGATGTAAGTTCCTAGAAAAATCAATTTGTCATTTACATACTTTTTACATGAATGTCTATCAGTATACTAAAATAGAAACAAATGCACTAGCTACCAACTATGAGATTATAATGTGTATAGAAAAAAAAAAAACTACTGTCCCTTCACTTTCGACCCTCCTAAAGCTAGTTCATTGATCAAACATTTACTGTTTGCTTTTGCCTTACATGGTTGAGAACTTTGATAAACAAATATGACGTGACTAAATGAACTACCAATAGGCACCATAGTAGAATTTTTTCCTCAAAGCAATTTTTTTACTGTATTAATCTTGCTTAGTTAGTCAGTGACTGTGTCAAATTTTTGTGTATCTGTGAACTTAGGTTGCTTTCCACCATGTTGATGTCCACCTTAACATCTAGTCTAGATACAAAAGTCATGTTTGCGGTCATTCTGTTTTAGTGTGCCACCTTCCTATTCCCCTTAACAGTTGCTCACTACTATAATTAAAACCAACAACAACAACATACCTAATGAAATCCCACAAAGTAGAGTCTGGGGAGGTTAGAGTTTACGCAGACCTTACCCCTACCTAGTGCTTCAACTTTGACCTTCATTTTGAACCTTTGAAATTTTATTTTTGTAAGGTACCATCTGAACTTTTGTGTCTCTCTGTCTTGAGCAATAAGAAATTAATTTATTTTTCCTGTATCTGTTGTTGCTTGTTTTTGTTGATTCCTTCTTGTCCCAAATTTCTTATCTATATCTCATTGTTGCTGATTATTGATATTATATGCCCTATTCTGCAACTTCCTTAGCCTGACATAGGCGATTTGATTCTTTCCCGTGTTTAGAATCACCTTTGCTAGTGTTGGTAGTTCCTGATAAGAAGTGTAATTAATTGTTTATGTACCTGCAAAAAAGAAAACTTGATTAGCTAGAAAATCTGGTAATTTGTTCCTTTCTCTGTATATGTGCTCCACTACCACCTCTCTATCATTCATCAACTTCTGAATTCTGGTAATTTCCATTGAAATACACCATGGGACTTCATCTAAAATCTTCTTCAAGGTCAGGGAGTCAGTTTCTATCAATATTGGAAGTAGACCCTGATTCACATAATGCTCTAATCCATGTCTTAAGGCCAACACCTCTGTAATTAAGTTGTTGTTGTCCTTAAATCTCTTAGTTTTAGCACAGACTAGGTTTCCTTCTCCATCCATTATGCATAAGGCACCTAAACTGGGATCCGTGTTATCTAGAACATTAACACAAGTGGCAAGCCATGCACAGAAGTTCTACACTCTCTGTCACCCTCTCTTCTTTTAAATGTTAGGCTCTCTTCCTTTACTGGGGAGCTAAGTCTTGCCTCTAGGGCAAGAGTTATAAAGCATTCGCCAAATCATTACAGACCAAGGTAGTATCAACTCTTGCCCATGGGGCACAACTTGTTCCTTTGTGGGCTAAGTCTTGCCTCTAGGGCAAGAGTTATAGAGCATCTTTCAAATTATTGCAGACCAAGGTAGTATCAACTCTTGCCCATGGGGCACAAATTGTTCCTTTGTAGGCTAAGTCGTGCCTCTTGGGCAAGAGTTATAGAGTATCTGCCAAACCATTACAGACCAAGGTAGTATCACCTCTGGCCCATGGGGCACAACTTGTTCCTTTGTGGGCTAAGTCTTGCCTCTAGGGCAAGAGTTATAGAGCATCCGCCAAATCATTACAGACCATTGTAGTATTAACTCTTGCCCACGAGGCAAAACTTGTTCCTTCGTGGGTTAAGTCTTGCCTCTAGGGCAAGAGTTATAGAGCATCTTCCAAATCATTACAAACCAAGGTAGTATCAACTCTTGCCCATGGGGCACAACTTGTTCCTTTGTGGGCTAAGTCGTGCCTCTAGGGAAAGAGTTATAGAGCATCTGCCAAATCATTGCAGTCCAAGGTAGTATCAACTCTTGCCCATGGGGCACAACTTGTTCCTTTGTGGGCTAATTCGTGCCTCTTGGGCAAGAGTTATAGAGCATTTTCCAAACCATTACAGACCAAGGTAGTATCAACACTTGCCTATGGGGCACAACTTATTCCTTTGTGGGCTAAGTCTTGCCTCTAGGGAAAGAGTTATAGAGCATCTGCCAAATCATTGCAGACTAAGGTAGTATCAACTCTTTTCTATGGGGCACAACTTGTTCCTTTGTGGGCTAACTCTTGCCTCTAGGGAAAGAGTTATAGAGCATCTGCCAAACCATTACAAACCAAGGTAGTATCAACTCTGGCCCATGGGGCATAACCTGTATTGTGCATACAAAAAAATATTGCAACTTCACTTTGGATATTTTATCAGGGTGGATTCTCTGTCACCCTCTTTTTCTTTAAATGATAGAATATATGTTTATTATTTTACTATTCAAATCGCAATTTAATGTTGAGTGTCTAGCTTGCTTTAGTAATCTTTCCTTTTCTTTTGTAATTTTGATGCAGAGAGTGACATCTTCTCTTAAGACTCATCTTGATACTATTTTGGATGGGGTTATAAGCCATATTACAGTAAGTTCCACATTAAATTTAGTATTCAATAGAAATAACATCATTGTACCAGTCATTGCATTGATTGTGTTGTGACATTATTAAATTTTTGTGATGTAGTCTCTAGAGTCCAAGTGTGATTCTGTTGTGGAGCTTCTTCAAGGGGTAAATAAAACATTTGATGGACAAGAAGTTGGTATTGCAGATTCTGAAAGGAATAAGGGGGTGGATGAAATGCAAGAACAAAATGTGGCTATTCTAGGAGATGAAGTTATATTTGAAACTGGTTCACAAATTTATGCCAAACTTCAGACTGGAGAAATTGATCTTTCAACACCTCCTGAGAAGATTGATGATTTGCTTTGTTGGAAAAGGAAGCGGTGCGAAGTATCAGATGTAGATGATTGTCCTAGCTTTGCTCTATTAACTCCAACGCCACCCAATGTTTCTGATCACATGTCTGTAAACGAAGAATTTTGTACTACTGAAGACTTGGGAAATTCAGAATAGAATTTACGTTTATCTTATGTTTCCTTGTGAGTTTTAAAGTTGGTTGTTCAAGTTGTAATTGACAGTATTTACTTTCAACTAGTTTGCCACAATTTTTCCTTCTTCCTTTGTAAATTGTTACATTCTTTTTTCCTGTTACATTTTTCTTATTAGTTTACTACTTACTGTTTCGACATTTTCATATCAAATTTTTTATCTTGATTTTTTTTACTGATGAGTTTATTTTCCTCAGGTCAAGTTATATCAAGGTCATAATATACTCTCTTTTCTGAGTTACCAACTTATGTTAGAGTATCTCATAAGTTAGACATAGTGAAATAGTGTAGATTGTTGTCCATGAGACATACACTAATTTTTTTTAAGCCATTCAGCTATGTTTTGCCTCTAAGGCAACAGTTACTACATACCCCATAACATACAGATAGTTAGAATGGTGTGAACTCTTGCCCATGAGGCATTACCTATTCTTTTGAAGTCCTTGGGCTATATCTTGCCTCTAGGGCAAAAGTTAATAGAGTATTTGCTAAATCAATACAGACTAATAGTGTCAACTCTTGCCTATGGTCATAACTTATTTCGTTAGGGCATAATTTATTAGAAATCAATTATTTTTCAATTGATACAATTTATTTGCAACAACTTTAAATTTAAAATACGCAAACTAAAAGTGTCAACGCTTGCCCACGAGGCATAACTTGGGGAATCAATTGTTTCCCAATTGACACAATTTATTTGCAACAGTTTCCCAATTGACACAATTTATTTGCAACAACTTTAAATTAAAAATATGCAGACTAATAGTGTCAACGCTTGCCCACGAGGCATAAATTGGGATATATTATTTTATTAGAAATCAATTGTTTCTCAATTGACACAATTTATTTGCAACAACTTTAAATTAAAAATACGCAGGCTAATAGTGTCAACGCTTGCCCACGAGGCATAACTTGGGATATATTATTTTATTAGAAAAATTATTTCCCAATTGCCACAATTTATTTGCAACAACTTTAAATTAAAAATACGCAGATTAATAGTGTAAACGCTTGCCCACGAGGCATAACTTGGGATATATTATTTTATTAGAAACCAATTGTTTCCCAATTGACACAATTTATTTACAACAACTTTAAATTAAAAATACATTTATCCCATTTCACAAAGCTCAAAATAATCAAAGGGTTTCCCTGTTTCGGAGCTTCAGATTTCATATCAAAGCTCAAAGCTACAAAGAAGTTCATATTCGGAGCTTCACCTTTATCTTCTTCTCTCTTTATGGTGAAATCACAATTAATTTTGTAGGGCTTTTGGTTTTGTCCCTCTTCTCTCTACACTTTCGTCCTCGGCACAGGTAATTCTCTCTCCTTTTCTCTTAATCACATAGATTGCATTGAACTATTTGTTACCTAGCAATTGGTACTAGACCCAATTTTTTGAGCTGGAAATCACTCTGATTTTCTCTTAATCACATTCTATGCATTTAGAGCATTTTGGTACATAGTAATTGATAAACTCTATTTTTTGACCTGAATCACTTTGATGAAAGAGAGTTTTTGGTGGTGAAATTTGGGTTTTTGGTGGTTTCTCTACTCACTGAGTTCATTTCTGTCTAGTCATTAGGTCGTTTAGTTTTGCTTGTGAGAGTTGGGTTTTTGGTGGTTTCTGTAGCCACTGAGTCCATTTTTTTTTTGTCTAATAAATTTTATTTTGCACCTTCATTTTGTTTTGTGTGTATTTATATATATATATATATATATATATATATATATATATATATATAGAGAGAGAGAGAGAGAGAGAGACTTTATGTCTTATACATTGTAGTGTCTTCACGATTCTTGTTTTGTTGTTATTTTTGAATTTGAAAGTTGTGTTTATCTTTGTAATTATGCAGATTTTCAAAATCATGTCTAACAAGACAAACCTTGTCGAGTATTTTATTGATCCTAAAGATTGGTTTAAATCTGACCCTCATTGGAGAGGAGATTCGAGTTATCACAAAACTATAACGACCTTTTTGGATGTCAATCAGTTGTCATTATTAGAGAAAGGTGTTTTTGGAAAATTCATGCAATTAGGTAATGTGAATTCATCTGGTATGCTTTTACATTGCATGCTCTTATCTGAAGTAAGATTTAACAAGACGAATGTGGTGGGATTTTATGTCCAGGAAAGTTATATCGAGTTCACACTCGACGTTTTTGGTCTTGTTATTGGTTTGTCAATTAAAAGTTCTAGCAATGTATTAGCAGCAGTTAGGGAAAAAAAGGTTGACAGCCGTCTATTGAATACTTATTTTGGTGGCGCAGACAAATTAAAAATAGAGGACTTGAAAATTTTTATGGAAACAAGAAAAAATGAAGTCCAAACTGATTTAGATGCTGTCAAACTAGCTGAAATCTATATTTTAGGACGCGTGTTGTTGGGAGGAAGGCATACTAAGGTCATCCATGCTAATCATATCATGATACTGGAGGATGAAGCTTTATGTACAGAGTTTGGATGGGGTGAACTATCTTTTGATGAAACTCTAAGTTCGTTGAAAAGTTCATTGAAACCAACAAAAACCACTGTTGGAGCATCATACCAGCTTGTTGATTTTCCATATGCCTTTATGGTATGGACATGGAATATTTTCCCCAAATATAGAGAAAAGAATGTGCAAATAGTCTCCAATGAAAAGTATCCTCTTATGCTACGTTATATGGAATGTGCTACTCCACAATACACAACAGTGGTCAAGTTTTTTAACTCAGACAAATCAAAATCTTTGGTAATTATCTACACCTAGTCTTCTTTTATTTTTTATTTTATTTTGTTTGTTTAATCAGTTGTGTTAATTGTAATTCTCAGTTCTGCTTTTTTTTGGGCAAATAGAAAGGTTTGGTTGAGGCATTCTCGCTGGAGCATGAGCTGCCAACTGATAAAGCCAGTGAAGACAAGCAATTCAATGTCTTAAATGAGAAAGTTGATGTATGTATTGCTTCTTTTCCTATAATCTCTCTTATAACCTGATTCTTTAAATGGATAATTTTGAACAGTTTCATGTATTCTTAGTGAAGAAACTTCAAAGCACATGTTCGAAGAAATTTAAAAAGATTCTAGATGAGAACAAGTTTTTGAAGTCTGAATTGACCGAAATTAAAAGATTATTGTTAGGGAAGCTCAAATCAGACGGGGATAATCTATCAGCTGAACAACAGGATAATCTACAAGCTGAACGAGGTGGTCATGATGCAATGGTTCATGATCAATGTGATGATCCTCACAAACCTACAGAAGATGATGGATCTGTAAGTAAATAGTTTCCATGGTTGTCGTCTGATGTTTTTGTAATCCTGATAGAATTAAAACCTACAACAATAATCAAATAGTTTTTCAAAATGATCCATATGTTCTCCTCCCTTAGGACTGAACATAGATACTCCAATTACTTCGCAAGTTTCCTTTTTTGTGTCTTATCATTTATATGGTCTTATTCTTAAATAAGGCAAGCATTATAATTTTATGTCATAAGTTAGACATGACTCTACTGTAAGGTGTTGTATGTTCACAGGGTATAATTATTTTCTGGGTGTTTTTTTTTCAATCATAAGTTGCATGTCATAAGTTATTTTTCAATCATCTTTAAACAATAAATTCAAAGTCCATCAATATCTATTACTACATATATCTATCTTCAAATAGGAATCTCGAAGTCTCAAATTTTCAATAATCTGCTAAATCATTACAGACCAAGATAGTATCAACTCTGGCCCATGGGGCACAACTTGTTCTTTTGTGGGCTAAGTCTTGCCTCTAGGGCAAGAGTTATAGAGCATCTACCAAACCATTACAGACCAAGGTAGTATCAACTATTGTACATGGGGCACAACTTGTTCCTTTGGGGGCTAAGTCTTGCCTCTTGGGCAAGAGTTATTGATCATCTGCCAAATCATTACAGACTAAGATAGTGCCAACTCTTGCCCATGGGGCATAAGCTGTGAAGTGAGAGTAGTGTGCAGTGATTACCAATGATGCATAAGCTGTTATACTCTATCTAAGTGTCATAAATTGTAAGGAACATGTTTTATTTGTTTAAACTGATGCACTGTAATTTGTTTATGTTGTTCAATAGGATTTTGGTGGTATTGATGTTGATGGAGACACCATAATTTGTGATGGCTCTTTGGCTGAAGAGCAGTCTACTAAAATCAACATGCCTGAGCAAGCTGAACATGTTGGCAGGCAAGATTTCTCCGACACATGTGTTGATGTTGTTGGAGAAGGTCTGGACATGTATGGTGCTTTGGGCCAACATGATTCTGCTAGTAGAGGTGTCATTGATGAAACTAAGAACTGTGTGGATATTGATTCAATAATCAGTAATGTTGTTTCTAGTTTGTCTGCACTCTCTACTAGTTTGCCAGTATATCCTGATGTTAAACATACTCAAGCTGAAAAATTTGTAAGTGTCTCGAATTCTAGTTTACATTTTTCATTGTTTAAACTGATGCACTATAACGTTTTTGTGTTTTTCAACAGGATCTTGATCGTATTAATGTTGATGTAGACAACATAATTTGTGATGTTTCTTTGGCTGAAGAGCAATCTACCAAAATCAACATGCATGAGCAAGTTGAAGATGTGGGTAAGCAACATATACCCAACAAAGATATTGATGTTGTCGGAGAAGGTTTGGATGTTGATGGCCAACATGATTCTACTAGTAGAGCCATTATTGAGGTAACTAAGAAATGTGTCAATCTTCGTTCAACAATTAGTAATGTTGAGAAATCTATAAGATCTATCTATTTGCTTTCTTTATCACTTCGTGGTTGTTTCTTCTATCAATTTAATTCTTTTTTTTGTTTTCCAGCATGATGAAGAGCCAAGTACTCATATCCATGTCTCTCTATTGAAAACAAAAGGCTCTCCACTGAAAAAAAACCCATACATTAGGAGAAAAAAAAGCACCAAATCAGCAATTGTTGATGTTGCTACTGAGTTGAATCATAGACCATCTTCAGTGGAAATAGAAGTAAAAGATGTCACTCCTGAGAAATCGGTTAGACGGAAATTTCTAAGACAATTAGCCAAATCACCATATGTGACAGATTTTGAGTCGGGGGCATCCCAGTCTATTTTTTATCAGAAGCATCCTTTTATTTGCGACATTGATGCATTTTATTCCATGTCGACTTTGAACACTGCTTTTTGGAAATTCATCGAGTGTGGGCTGAATACGTCAAAATGGTAGCTCTACTCACTTTAAGCTTTTCATGTTGTGATTCTTATACTTACACGAATACAAATATTCTGATTGTGTTTTATTTTTCATGAATTTTAAGTGCCGAAAAGCCATATGTTGAAGGAAAAGATGTTCTGCCTAAATCTTTTATTTTTGGCTCGTGTGCTGTTGATACGAAGGAGTGGTTTCATTCACTTGCAATTTGCGGTCGACCTTTGCAGGATACGGTATTATAACTTCCTTTCTTAATCTATATTTTTGTATATGTTTGTATATTTTTGTATCCTATATTGAGTGTACTTTACTGTTCATATATTTTTTTTTTGGTTGTATAATTCAGCATTCTTGTTTTTTTTTTTGCCTCAGCACTTGGATACAATATTTTACTATCTAAGGAAGAAGGCTAAATATGAACCTAGTAGTCTCGTAAGATTTATGACTACTGATTTTGCTTTTAGAATCAAGCTTGATACTCTCTATGAGGACTTTGTGAAAAATGGCAAAGATTTTTCTGTCATTCCTGAGAAACATGAGGTTGAGGAGTACATTAGAGGGTTCTACAGTGATGCTAATGTAGCATGGCACAAGGTTGACTATGTATTACTCCCGATTTATGTCCCACGAGGAAAATCTCCACTTGGGCATTGGATTTATGGAATTCTAAGCTTTAGTGATTGGTGTATCAATGTCTACGACCCCAATCGTACGAAGCGCAGTGATGAAGTTGTTGCAAAAACGATGTTACCTTACCAAACATTGATACCATATTTTTTGCAAAAGGTCAATTTCTATGTTGAGAAGGACATTGAGAAGTATGAAAGTGAGACTTTGCAGATAAAAATGGTTGATGATCTTCCACAACAGACCCAATGGTATTTTCTTCTATTTATTTTTTAAATGTTCAATTCACTTCACCCTTTTTTTGTTGCTTTCCATATAACTCATGTGTAATATATTTTCTTTTCTTTTATAGTGATTGTGAAATATTTGTTTCTGCCTTTGCTGAATATTTCATTCATGGTAGAGAAATTCCAGAAAAAGTTGATGTTAGTTATGTTCGCATGAGGTATGCAATTCTGCTGTGGGATTATGGAAGGAGAAAAATAGAAGCTGGTATAAAGAACAACATCACCAAAAAAGTTGGCAGATTATTTGGTAGGGAAAAGAGGAAGAGGCAACAAAAGGAAAAGTAGTTTAATTTTTTTAGTTTTAATGTGTAAATATCAAGCGTAGACAGTTTTGTGAAATTGAATTGACTGTTTTTTATGCGATCATGTAAAGCATACAATGTAGAATCACTGTTAATTCATTTGATGGTTATCCTATATATTTATGTTTGAAAAATTATTAATTTTTTTTTCTTCTCCTTATGCCTAGTCTTGCCCCTGAAGCAAGAGTTATAGAGCATCTGCTAAGTCAATACACAATGTGGCAGGGCTAACTCTTGTTGATTCGAAGTAGACTTTCTTTGAGGGATAAGTCTTGCTTCTAAGTCAAGAGTTATAGATCATCTTCTAAATCAATACAGACTAAGGTAGTGTGAACTCTTGCCCAAGAGACATAACTTGTTCCTTTGGGGGATAAATCTTACCTCTAGGGCAAGAGTTATAGAGTATATGCTAAATCAATACAGACTAAGGTAGTGCCAACTCTTGCCCATGAGGCATAACTTATTGCTTTGCCTTCGCATCTAGGGCAAGAGTTATAGAGCATATGCTAAATCAATACAAACTAAGGTTGCGTCAACTCTTGCCCATGGAGCACAACTTGGAAGTAAGAGATTGTGTAACTTGTGTCCTAATTATAACTACTAATTATTCGATGAACTTTGAAAGATCTTTCATTTATTCAATGATGGCAAAAATATAAGCACGTCTTTTATAAGGCGGATAAAAAATTTTCAATAGCTTGTTGCTTAGAAATGTTAGGACCACTATTTCTCATTTTACCACCCAGTGCATGTAATACAAAAAAAAATGCCTAATAACTTTAGAACTTGAAATTGGCCAAATAGTAATTGTGTAATCTTCTTTGTATTAAAAAGCGTGTTTGATTTATAAACAAGTTATGAATGTTACAAACAAGTGATGAATGTTTTCAAGATTTTCAAGATTTCAAGGTAGTGTCAACTCCTGCCCCATGGGGCATAATTTGTTCCTTTTGGGGGCTAAGTCTTGCCTCTAGAGCAAGAGTTATAGAGCATCTGTTAAATCAACATAGACCAAGGGAGTGTGAACTCTTGCCCCATGGGGCATAACTTGTTCTGCTGGGGGCTAAGTTTTGCCTCTAGGGCAAGAGTTATAGAGCATTTGCTAAATCAACACAGACCAAGACACTGTCAACTCTTGCACATGAGGCATAACTTGGAAGTCAGTCCTTTAGGAGCTAATTCTTGCCTCTAGGGCAAGAGTTATAGTGTGTTTGCTAAATCCATACAGACCAAGGTAGTATCAACTCTTGCCCCATGGGGCATAACTTGTTTCTTTGGAGGCTAAGTCACTTTTGTGAAATAGTGTAAAACACTTGCCCATGAGGCATGTCTTATTTTAAACAGTATCCTGTGGGATTATTTATATCACATCTCTTGATGGTGTGGTCCTTCCCCAGATCCTGTTAATATGGAATATTTTTATAAATCGATATATAAAAAGCTTCAACACGTAATAACTTTCATAAACAACCAATAAGAAGACATTTAGTTAAATACTCCAGCAAGTGTTAAAACTCAAAATCAATAAGACGACATTCGTGCAACCTGTTTTGTTCAAACTCACAACTACTTGTTACTAATTGAAAGAGGAGTTCGAAGAATCCCAATATAATTTCTACTTTAATCCAAGTTCTCGAATAAAAACTAAAACTAATTATGTTGTTTTGTTTTTCTTTCTGTATCTTCTTGAATAAGGATGGAGGACCGGAGAGTAGTGACAGTTTGATCTGTTGTGTTCGGTTCTTTTGCATCTCGAACATCTGAAATTGTTTCTTGAAGATTCTGTCCTGCAAGGATATCTGGTTGTTTTCCTTCTCCCTAGCAGAACTTTCACATCTGGGGGCTTTGTAATTACATCCTTTATACTATCTGGAATAATCCATGATATTGTGCTTCCAACCGGTAGAATTTCTCCCTGGTATGTTTGTATCCAAGCTTGTCTTGTGAACCAATTAGAACAATAGCTAGACTTGTTCATGTTTCTACTATCTATAGCTGCAATGGAATGGATGCATGGTACCTCATCTGTTTGAAACACTAAGCATCCACAAGTCCTTTTCTTCAGATCTACAATATATTCAAGTCTTCCTTCTTTTACAACAAATCTTGTTGCATCAATAGGCTCTACCTGTAATCAAAATGATAAATAAATGACAACTGATATTTGTTGTACTCTTGACAAGCCTGGAATTAAGTTTTTAAAAATAAAAATCAGTCTAACACACTCTATTAATTAGCATTACAGATTGAGTGACTGCTCTCTGAATGAATTTTCTTCAATCTTATGTTAATGAAGGGACAAAATGATAGAAGTCATTCATATTTGTTAGTGACTAGAGTTGATAGTTTGAGTAATATTTTCTTGTCATTCAACATCTTGCATGCAAGCTCAAGAACAAAATTGCTTGTCATTCAACATCTTGCATGCAAGCTCAAGAACAAAAATAAGTCGCAATGAAATCACACATATGAACACACAACTTTTTAGTGACTTAGCATATTAGAGACTTATTAACAGTTTAGTTAGCATATTAGAGACTTGTTAACAGTTTAGTTTTAATTCTAGCACTATCCCAATATTCTCCTAGTTCTTCAAGCAAATACAAGAATAAACTAGAAGTGATGATGTTCTATCGTTCAGTGATTGTGAGGCTAAGAGCTAAAATGTGGACTTAAAATGACCTGGCAATAAAAGAATACACCAATTTAAAAATGAATTTTGTATTTCATGCGGATAAGCAAGCAGTTCAACTACAACAAACAATTCTTCTCCTGGAATATTTGAAGACAAACATGTGTGCTTGTAAGACAAAAAGTTTCTGTAGAAATTACTTACTTTTAATTTCAAGGAAGCTTGAATCTTGTCAGTCACCTCCAGCTCCGCCCAACGTGTTATGTCATGGAACGTGCCTTGCGCATCCATTTTTCTTTCATAAAACCAATTTTGTAACTTGTTCTGAATGTAATCTATTAGGCCCATTATTGGTAGTTTCCTTGCAATTCTCAGTACGACATTCATGGACTCAACATTGTTTGTTGTGAGCATATTGTACCTTCTGTTGGTATGAAATGAACGTGCCCATCTTTTTGGTGGTTCTTCTTTTAAGTAGTCTGTAGTAACTTTGTCAATTTTTTCTATCTCATCCATGAAACTAGCAAATTCAGTACGTTTGTATGCTATTGCTGCATTGTAGAAGAGTGACAAAACTACATCTGAAAAGTATCTTTGTCTTAAATTTTTCTCCATTTGATAAATGCATATCCCATGCTGACACTCTGGGTAGACATTAGCAATTGCATTTGCTATTGCTGGGTGGCGATCTGATAGAATAGACAGTTGTTCACGCACCCCAAATGCATTTCTTAACTGATTGAAGAACCAGTTATAGGACTCATTATTTTCTGAGTTAGCAATCCCCAAAGCCAAAGGGAATATGTTGTTGTTCCTGTCCTTTGACACTGCTATCATTAGGACACCACGATATTTTGACTTCAAAAATGTTGCATCTACCATTATTACCGGCCTACAGTTGATCCACCCGGTGATTGAAGCACCATAAGACAAAAAAGGCATACATAAACCTATGTTGAGCAGAAGAACGTTAGTGACCTTTTACATTTTATGTTTATAATCAGTTCAGCAATTTCTTAAACTAAGTCTTGCCCATAAGGCAAAAGTTGTGTATATCTTAACAAGCTAAGCACCACAATGAAAGAATAACTGTTTGCCCCTTGGGCAAGAGTTTCAGTTTTAAGGCATGTTGCAAGTTTATTAGTATTTTTCAGTATTTTAACAGGTACACCTGTTATCAAAATCTTCTCAGCTACTCCACAAAATGTCACAGACCATCTCCAGTAAAGAATAAAAAGAGAAAAAAAATGAGACCATGTGAGGGTCCTGATGACATTTTACAAACTTATCCCAACACCGTAAGGAAAAAATAATCTGAGTAATAGTCTAATCCAATCGCTTAAACTAAACATAGCCCGTGAATGTATAAACATGTATAATGCGCACATACTAGTGTAAAATCAAAGTATAATCTATATACCGGCTAGGAAAAGTAAGCAATGAATTAGAGCGGCTATAAGTATTCTTACTCTTTCATTCCAATTATAGCACCATGCTTCATTTTTGATATATCTAAGAACTGATACTTTTAGGGAATCGTTGTATCCTCAAGCATAGCTAAATTGGAATCAAAGACTTCAAAATGATAAACTAAGATAATTAAGAAACCAACTTATAATTAAGATTGTCTACACAAAATAAGAAGATACTAGTAGTTAAATAAGTCCTAACTATAACTTGTTTTAATAGCATGTTGCAAGTTTTAATAGTATTTTTCAGTATTTTAACAGGTCTTGCCCATGAGGCAAGAGTTGTGTATATTTTAACAAGCTAAGCACTACAATAAAAGAATAAATATTTGCCCCTTGGGCAAGAGTTTCAGTTTTAAGACATGTTGCAGTTTTAATAGTATTTTTTAGTTTTTTATAGGTCTTGCCCATGAGGCAAGAGTAGTGTATATCTTAACAAGCTAAGTACTACAATGATAGAATAACTGTTTGCCCCTTGGGCAAGAGTTTTCAGTTTTAAGACATGTTTGCAAGTTCTAATAGTATTTTTTTTAGTTTTCTAACAGTTGCAGCATGTGTACCTGTTCATATCGTCCCTCTTTATGTTTGTGTACGTGCCGGGGTTCTTTTCTTTCATCATATAAAGATACGATGACAACAGATTGTAGTTTTGTTCAGGAGTTCCTCTAATCACCCTATATGCATGTTGTATTGCTCGCCATCCTTTGTTGTAAGATATGATTATTCCATATCTCCTTCTCATTTCCTCTACCACGAATTTTGGGGTGATAACATTGGTAGAATCCTGGACAAGCTCTAATATATAATTGCATATGACCTTTGACGTCGCATTCCTATGATCAGATGTTATGAAGTCAATAGAGCAACTGTGACTCTTTTCATATGTATGAACCTGAAAAAGCAAGGACTCCTTTATCCTTGAAGCATGAAAACACCACGTGCAGTTGTTATCCAAACATCTCAGCCAATATCTCATTTTGCATGATTTGACAACCTTGAATTGAATGTTGTGTGTAATCGCTATGTTCGACATACACTTCACCATATGTTCTTTGTCAAGAAAAATCGATTTCATGTTTATCTCATCCATAGAAGCGTTGTCTCTCAGAAAACCAGTTTCAATATCAATCATTTTTTTATTTTTTTTTTCCGTACACTCTTGCTCTTAGATGGCTGCCCTATTTCTTCAACTCTTTCAATATCCATTATTGGTTCAATGACCATGAGTTCTCTATTTCTGTCAATACTGTCAATTGCTAGCCCTACATTATGTTGTTGAATACTTGCTTCTTTTTTGATGCAATTTGCATCCATTTCGATCATAAACCTGATAAAAACCGAAACAACAAAAACTTATTAACAGTGTAATTTAGAGAATATATCATCAATAAGTGATGGTTCCCTATTATTCGGTGACTGTGAGGATGGGAATTAAGATATGGACTTCAACAACACATCAATTTACTACAAATTAGATCCCCAATTTACTTAACACATAATCAACTATAATTATCCCAACTAACCCCAAAAAATCAACAACCCAATGAGATCGAATGGCAATTTTTTAGAGAATTTTGATGATGAAGATATTACCTTCTTATCCGCGATTATCGATGTTAGTAGAGAATTTTGATTTCATTCAGCCATGGCCGCCGCTTTGCTGCTTTGGAACGAAAATGAAGCTTCAGATCTGAGTTACTGTGTATATAGCATTCAAGGGCAATTTTGTCCAAAAAAGCCCTAATTAATAAGCAAAGGTTATTTTTATAAAACCATTTTAACAGGGGACAAAAATTGAAAGCCACCCTCTTTGAGGGGTATTTATGTAGTTCTCCCCTTTTTATGGGTCACTCTTTCCTTTTTAGTCTATCCAAAAAAAAATATCATCGTACTATAATCAGAAATAATTTAATTTTAAAATACTTCCTTTATAATTAATTTTATGGGTCTAAGGATCGTTCTAAACCACACATTTTTTTTTTTTTTTAAACATTATATCAAGTCAAAGATGCCACATAAAATAACGGGAAGAGTAATTCATATCCCTCCCAAATCCCAACCCACTTAAGAGCCCGACCCGTAATTTCAAAACCAAAAAGCCTTAACACCAAACCAAACATAACAAATCAAAGTCAGCTCCCCGATCCGAAGACTCCACCGCCTCCCTCCTCCACTCCTCCGCCGCATACAACTCCTATCCGCCATGGACCCCGCCGCTTCACCCGACCCAAATCCACCACCACCACAACCCTCCACCGCCACCGCCGCCACCACCACCATTTCCGATCCCTTAAACAACCCCTACACCTCCCTAAACACCCTCTGCCACGACCTCTCTACCCTCCAAGACCTCGCCACCCGCGGCGCGTGGAAATCAATCCTCGACAAAATTAACCACGCGCGGTCCCTTAACCTCCTCAACAAACCCCATGAACATCTCACGTACCTCACTTTCAACGTCTTGGCACTCACCAAACTCCGTCGCCCCGTCGACGCTAATCAAGAATTCGAAACGCTCCTTGTTGATGACTCCGATAATTTCAACACCCCGCAATTTTATTACCAGAATTACCCTCAACATTACCCTAATATGAAGGGCAATTTCGTCCCATTCGCTCTCCGTTGGCTCCACGCTTATCTCCCTTATTCGCTTAATCAGCCGGTGAAATCGCTTGATAGGCTGTATACGCTTCTCGATTTTGTTAGATCGAAAAAAGATGGGAATGATTTGTGGAAAAGGCGGGAGATTTCGGTGCTAAATTCGATAATTAGTCATCATTTGAGTCGGAAGGATTTCAAATTGTGTTTGGTTTTGTTGAATGAGCTTATTGGGTTGTGTGGGGAGGGTGATCCGAACGTGTTATCGAAATTAGGGTATGTGAAAATGCAGTATGGAGATGTGGAGGGTGCGAAAAAGGCGTTTAAATCGGTGGAGGGGATGGTAACGAGTGGGAGTGAAGTGGGGTTGAGGAATTTAGTGAGTAGGAATAAGGCGTTGGTGTATATAGTGGAGAAGGATTATGTTTCTGCAGTGAGGGAATACGAAGTGTGTATCGAGAGGGACGGAATGGATATGGTGGCGATGAATAATAAGGCGTTGTGTTTGATGTATTCGAGGGATTTATCGGATGCTATTAAGGTGTTGGAGAATGCTTTAGAGAGGGTTCCAACTGTCGCGTTGAATGAGACACTTGTGGTGAATTTGTGTAGTATGTATGAATTGGCTTATGTTAGTCATGCTGATATTAAGAGGACGCTTAATAGTTGGATTGCTAGAGTTGCTCCTGATGATTTTGACGCGTCTTGTACTCGTACATGAGGTATTGTTCTTTTGTAGGTGTAATTGAGAATGAGAATTTAGCTAAACATTTTCGTAATCTCATTTCCGCTTTCTAATTGTGTGATTGTTGTATCTTGGGACACATTTTTGTTGTTTTGATAATATAGAAAGAGGGACCTCTTATATCTCATTATTTTTTGGGTGACATGATTTGTGATTCATTCTTCGTGTTAGAGAAGTAATAAGAGTTAACTACTTGTATTTCATTCAAAAATGCTGAAATAATGAAGTTATCCTCAAGAATTTCCTCTCTTCCGTTTCGTTGTGTATACATCAACGCCTATTCAATCGCATTTTGTGACTATGATATCAGATTTTCATGTCGAGAAAGCTGGTTTCTGGTCATGATGTTCTAGTATTAGCCCTATCCAATTAATCTAGAAGTTGTTCAAGATTCATCTCTGAAATTCATAATGCTTAGAAGCAGTATAAATGAGACATCAAACTCTTGATAGTCATTTTAACCCCGAGTGTTATGCTTCTTTAGTTGCTCGATCTGAATATCAGGTTGTTCTGCATAGTGGATCTGTTGGCTCTGATTAGATGGAACCTATTCAATACTCCAGAGGTCTATAAACTTTTCCTGGCTTTGGATTCTAAATAGTATGCTGTTGCTCTTATTTGGTATTCTCAGTACAACAATAACAACATATAGTCAAGGTGTGCGAAAGCTGGCCCGGACACCACGATTATCCAAAAAAACAACAACAATAACATACCTAGTGTAATCCCACAAGTGGGTTCTGACTTATGGGATGGTATAGTATACGTAGAACTTACCCCTACTTTGGGGGTAGAGAGGTGGTTTCCGATAGACCCTCGGCTCGAGGAAAAAAGTCAAAGCATGTTGAGAAAAAGAATCAACGGGAGAGATTATTTGGTATTCTCAGTAGGTAAGCCAAAAGTTTGACCTCTGGAGTTGAGATTTTTTTGTTGTTGCTTTTATGTATTCCTAAAGTTAGAGGGGAGCAACATCCTAGTACCAATATTTTGTTTTAGATTTAAGGCCATGAATGTCAGTTAGAGCTGTCATCCTAAGTTGTAAGGACTCTTCACTTTCGTTGCTGCACCGCGTCGGATTCTCCAAAAATACACTACTTTTGGAGAATCCGACACGCACCCGTTGACATTTTTGAAGAGTCCGAGCACCATAGCTGTCAACTAATATTATTTTTGTTAAGTGATAAAAGATGGAAACTTGAAGAAGCAAGAGGTTGTACTGATTTGAAGGGGTTTATGACTAAGTCATGCCAAGACGCTCTGTGATATTAAGTTAATTAATCTGCTCAGACGAGCTATGACTATCTAAACATGATTGGCTTAGATGTTCAAGATGGTTCTGTTGAACCTGTTTCTAGTTTTCCCTACAACACATTGTTTCCTTCGTTATTTTGTTGGTTTCAAAGAAGATTGTGCTCGTTTCACTGTCGGTGCAAAACCGGGCCTCCCTTAAGAGTAGTGATTTCTTATTACACTGTTTTTTGGATACAATCTAATCCCTCTATGGCCAAATCTCAATTTGCACAAAGCCTTTCGTGTGATGCCTATCACTAGACCTTTTGGCACACTTGGGACGTGCATATCCTGTTCCTTGATTGAACATAGCGAGCATGTATTGCTATGATTTGGCAATTTTGAGAGTGGATGGAAGTTGTGATTTGCGAGTAGCATTGAAACAAAGATTTTTTACATGTTATTTGGAGTAATTCTGTTAGGGGTACAGATCTTAGCTTCTTGAATCATCTGGAAACGATTGCAATCTGGGAAAGACTTCTTGCAGTTTGCCTTAAATTTTTAGTTGGTGCTAACTAAACTATGAAATTGCATTTTCTATAGTTCGTGAGCTTGGAGTTACTGTTCTATTAGTATCATTTAGTAATTATTGATTATTGTTTAGCTTTGCTAAAAATGAGTAATATAGTATATGCGTACAGTGATGCATAAAAGTTCACTTGTTAAATGAAGAAATCCGTAGTTGATCCGTATTT
This sequence comes from Capsicum rhomboideum, assembly GCA_031232105.1. Lineage (NCBI taxonomy): Eukaryota > Viridiplantae > Streptophyta > Magnoliopsida > Solanales > Solanaceae > Capsicum > Capsicum rhomboideum. Next base: position 161,585,193 of record CP124714.1, read on the forward strand.
TTAGCAAGGTATAGAATATATCGTCAAATATTAAAAAAAAACTGTAAAAATTGTAATACACATGCGTGCACACAAACGTATATGTGTATCTACTTATTTGGAGTTCCGAGGTTTGTTCCATTGACAGTGCAGTTTATAATAGTTTTGTAATTTTTCAAGTTCTGAGTTATGGAATTTAGCCATACTTTATAGGTTACATATAAGTAGCCAATAGTACCATTAGTAATTGTTTTTTTTTAAAACGGGAAAGAGCCAAAAATACCCCTGAACTATTCGAAATGGAGCAAAAATACCCTCCGTTAGTTTTTTGGCTAAAAAATATCCCTCCATTAAATTTTTGGCTCAAAAATACCCCCCTCTAATGGAATGACACCAAGCACGCCACTTGGACAAAAAAAGGCCCATGGCCAGTCCACGTGGAAAATCACCCCATATATCAACCCATTTTTTGTCCATTTAAACCAGGCCATCAAGCTCGATTTTCATGTCCGATTCGAATGGTCGACCCTTGCTTTAGTGCACCGGGCTGCCTTTCTTGAATCATGTATATATTGAATTCTCCATTTCATTTCTAAGTGTTGATGCTTGCTTTGATGAGGTTTCATTGTTCAAAAGAGCTTTATTTGTTCTTGGGGTTTTCTCTAATTCATAAGACCATAACTTGATCGAATCAAGGACACTGAATTGCCCATTTCATTTCTAAGGTTACTAGTTACTTTGATGAGGTTTAATTGTTGGAAGAGAAATTTATGGGGTTTTATTGGACTTCACTGTAAATGTGGATAGGCACATTAAATCAATATTTGCCATAAAAGTTGATTGCTCCCAGTAGTGTTAGTTTCTTAAGAGCCAACAAGGACAAAAGCATCATACTCTTTTATTACAATATTTGAGATCAATTTCAAGAATGTGCCTATGCCACTTCCTCAGTACTCCTCGAGGACTCCATTGCTGAGCACCCTTTCATGGTAGAAACTTAAAATCTGTCTGTTATTTTTTGTTTTTTACTTTTGAATTTCTATTACTGAATCATGTCTACTGAGTTTCTGCTTACTTCGATGAGGTTTCATTGTTTAAAGAATGCTATTTTGCGCTCTTTTTGTTCTTGGGATTTTCTCTACTTTTTAAGAGCATAACTTGTGTTAAACAAGGATACTGATTTATCCATTTCAATTCTAAGTGTTGCTGCTTATTTTGAGATTGTTCACGTGGACGCTGACATAGACTGGCCATGTGGCGTGCTTGGTGTCGTTCCGTTAGAGAGGGGTATTTTTGAGCCAAAAATTTAACGGAGGGTATTTTTGCTCCATTTCGAATAGTTCAAGGGTATTTTTGGCCTTTTTCCGTTTTTTAAATTAAAGGAATACCATTAGAAATTGGCTTAATATATAGTCAACTCTTAAACTTGCTAGCAAATTTCATTTGAACACTTGAATTACTATTTGCTTCAATTGAGCATTTGAAAACATGATAAAGTGTTTCAATCAGACACTTTCAATTCAAAGTTTGAAATTTTTTTGTGCGTGTTCTCAAGTGCTATTAGGTAGTTAAGTAAACTAAACTGCATCATCTCCTTTGATTATACGTATCAACCTCAATTAGAAAATGTACGAGTTTTAAAGCTTATTGAGATGGATGCGTAGAATTGAAGGTGATATATATTTTATGTGATTAACTTAACTACCTACCTATCAAAAAAAAGGTGATAATTGGATATATCCCAGCAAGAGGAACCTAAGAAATGGGCAAACCTCTTTACTGAGATGAAGTTTGCAGCCAAAGAATGGTGCTGAATTACATAGCACATGTGATTGTTGAGGGTGAAGTAGTAGTGCAACTACAACAGGAGGACATTGAGGTGGGGGACTGAAAATTGGAAACTGGCTTTAATCTTTTATGTTGTGGGTAATTTCTCTATTATAGTAGCTGTTGAAATATTAATCTGGCTGGGACTTGGACTTGGACTATATAGCAGCCCCAAAATTTTATTATCATAATGATGGCTATTGCCTTATCAAATTCCAAATTATTGCAGACAGAGATGAGGTTCTATATTCTAGACCCCATCAACAACAACATACCCAGTGTATTCCCACAAAGTGGAGTCTAGGAAGGGTAGAATGTATGCAGACCCTACCTCTACCTCATAGATAAGGTAGAAAAGGTAGAAAGGCAGTTTCCGATAGATCCCCGGCTATATTCTAGACCTCGTCAACAACAACAACAACATACTCAGTGTATTCCCACAAAGTGGGGGTCTGGGAAGGGTAGAATCTAGAATGTATGCAGACCGTACCTCTACCTCAGAGATAAGGTTGAAAGGTGGTTTCTGAGAGATCCTCGGCTATATTCTAGACCTCATATGGTGCAAAATAGACTAGTAAATGTGAGTCTAAAAAGCTGATTTTGACCTCAACAAAGAGTATTGAGTGTGATCCCTCTGTGGATTAATTAAGTTGTAAGGACTTCCATTAAGCTATTGGAGTCTAAATTCCTCGAGTAGAATAGAAAGTGCATTGGATAAATCAGTGCCTGCAGATACTTGCACCACCAAAATGGATGGAATATCCTATGCAAGATTGCTTATTGTCATGGATATCACTAAACTCTTGCCTAGTTCAATCAAATTACTAAATGAAAGTGTGTTTGAGAATGTGGTTATTTATGAATGGAAGCCAACCTACTATGCAACATGCTTGTAAATAGGGCACAACATCCAAGCAATACATGAGGCCTAATCCAAATCTGATTTTACAAAAAATAATTTTTAATATTTTTGAGCCTGTAACTTGAAAAGTGTACAAATATGTTATATTACAAGAACAACAACATACCCAGAGTATTCCCACAAAGTGGGGTCCGGAGAAGGCAAGTGTATGCAGTTCAGTGTATTCCCACAAAATGGGGTCTGGGGAGGGTAAGTGTATGCAATCCATACCACTACCTCGAATGAGATAGAGAGGTTGTTTCCGATAGACCTCCGACTCGGGACACAAAATAGTATAAAGACAAGAAAAACACAAAAAGAATGTATTACACCAATAGATAATCACAGAAACAAGACACCCACATAGTAGTACAAGACACTACAAACATGAAACTAAAAGACACATGCATAACACTTGCGACCACTGGCCAGGCGACAAACAAAGCACTGACCTACTAGCAGGGACGCACTCCACCTACTAACCCTCTACCCTAATTCTGTCAATGTTATATTACAAGAACATTGACAGAGTTTAAACTCTTGTAACATTTAATTACTCCTTTTTTTTTTTTTTTGACAGCTGAATTAATTTGTAATAACTATTAGTAATTAATTTTTTAACTTTCAACATTTTGGCCTATATAAACCAGCGTTTTGGTGCATTGCCTACCTTGAAATATCGTCTCTTCTTCTCCAAAGTTCTTTTTTTAAAAAAATAATAATAAAATTCTGCGCCATTTGTGCAATCTTCAAACTTCCAATCACGAGTGTACATGTTTGGAAGCAATTGTAGAACATAAAGGAACGACCGACTACAATAATATACATTCATTTCTGACTGTAATTGCTTTCAAAACAGTGACTTGCCACAACGTAATTTTTTTTACATAAATTTCTTATTGTTTTCATTCTATTCAGAATCAATACTGTACTATAGTATTTCATTGGCAATTCAATCTAATTTTCTGGCTTAGATTTGATCCATTATTTTACTCTCATCTTAATTGATTAAATTTCTCTATTAAAATATATTTGTCTTTTTGAGTATACTTTGCAGCTTATACTACTTAATTAATAAAGTGTTAATACACTATTTTATCCATTTACTAAACGGTTTGTGTATTTAAAATTTCCCTGATTCAAATTGTCTTACATCCACAACAGGCATGCAATTTGTAACAACGACATATGAACTTAGTATTAAACAATACATATTTTTAAATGTCCAGCTCCATATATATATATATATATGTATTTTTTTGCTGGAACAACTTCATATGTATGTATCCTTAAGTTGAGGGTCTATCATAAACAACCTCTCTACTTTCAAAGTAGGGGTAAAATCTATGTACACTCTACCCTCTCAAACCCCATTTTATGGGATTACGCTGAGTATGCTGTTGTTGTAACTCCATATGTATGTATATGTATGTGTATATTTTTGTATATTTACATATTAAATATTTAGTCAAATTGAATGATGATGCTTGGACTTTTTCACTTGAGGCTGAAACCAAGAGATTTCATGATTATCTTGTTCATTATTGCAAGAAGATAGTTGACGTTGGCTAGAAGGTGGTGCAGCTTCTGCCTGTAGATATGGTGCCAATGGTCGTAGTGCTGAGGTTGGAGTTTCCATTTCAGCCTGCAAGTACAATAAACAAGAAAATATATTACTAGTCTCTATCATAAAATACATGTTTGATATATAATTACTATTAATGAACATTAGAGTTGTTAAAAATGAAGCATAAGAGAATGAAAAGTATTGAAATTACCTTGGCAAATGAGAATGAAGTTTGTAATGGAGTGATAGCTGGGAAGAACCTGTTTGACAATTGTGATTGCTTATAGTTTTCATCAGTTAGGCAACTAAAACTTCCTTCTAAACTTGTTTGGGACGTTTCAGGCTGCCATAACAAACAAGTCACATTACTGGTATCTATAGAAGATTGATCTCATAAGTACTTGATCATAAAGAGTGTGGGTATAAGTTAAGGGTAGAATTGGAAGTTCATAGTTAAATTGTTTCTAGAAAAAGAAAGGTGTCATTCCACGTTAGAATTTGTTCTTTTTCTTTTTCTTCTAAGTTAGCGGTTACGGCTGCTAAAACAGCAGCTTTCGAGAGCTTGTATGCCGCTTTAGAGGAGAAAGGCTGGAATAAGAAGTTGTATAGGTTGGCCAAGGCTAGGGAGCGGAGGGCCCACGACCTTGACCAAGTGAAATGCATCAAGGGGGAGGATGGCGAAGTGTTGGTCGAGGATGCACTCATTAGGAAGAGGTGGCAGTCCTATTTTCATAGACTTTTGAACGACGAGGGGGACAAAAGTTTAATGTTGGGGGACTTGGAAAACTCAGAGAGGTGTCGCGATTATGGTTATTGTAGGCGTATCAAGATTGAAGAGGTCAAGGGTGCTATTCGTAGGATGCGTAGGGTTAGGGCGACTGGGCCCGACGAGATTCCGGTGGATTTTTGAAAGTACACTGGCGGGCCAGTTATGGTGTGGCTAACAAGGTTGTTTAACATCATTTTTGGGGCGGCGAGGATGCCCGAATCTTGGAGATGGAGTACGATGATTCCATTATATAAGAACAAGGAGGGACATTCAAAGTTGTAGCAACTATAGGGGTATCAAGTTGTTGAGCCATACTATGAAGGTTTGGGAAAGGGTGATAGAGTTGAGGCTGAGGAGGATCGTGACTATTTCAGAGAATCAGTTCGGTTTCAAGTCAGGTCGCTCGACTACTGAGGCCATTCACCTAGTGAGGAGATTAGTGGAGCAGTTAGGGAGAGGAAGAAAGACTTGCACATGGTGTTCATCTATCTTGAGAATGCGTACGACAAAGTCCCCAGGGAGATTTTGTGGAGGTGCTTGGAGGCTAAAGGTGTGCCCGTGGCGTACACTAGGTCAATTTAAGACATGTACGACGGTGCAAAGACGCGTGTGAGGACGGTAGGAGGGGATTCAGAGCACTTTCCTGTTTTGACAGGATTGCACCAAGGATCGACTCTTAGTCCATTTTTATTTGCCTTGGTGATGGATGTTTTGACCCGGCGTATTTAAGGGGAGGTGCCTTGGTGTATGCTATTTGCTGATGATGTGGTACTGATTGACGAGACCCAGGGAGGAGTTAATGATAAGTTAGAGGTTTGGAGACAGAACTTTGAGTCTAAAGGGTTTAGGTTGAGCAGGACTAAGACAGAGTACTTGGAATGTAAGTTTAGTGATTCAACGCATGAGGTTGATGTGGTAGTGAAGCTGAATTCTCAGGCCATTCAGGAGAGAGGGAGTTTCAAGTACCTGGGGTCTATGATTTAAGGGAATGACGAGATTGACGAGGATGTCACGCACCGTATTGGTGCAGGGTGGTTGAAATGGAGGCTTGCTTTGGGAGTTTTGTGTGATAAGAAGGTGCCTCTGAAGCTTAAAGGTAAGTTCTACAGAATGGTCGTCCGTCCGGCTATGTTATATGGAGTGGAGTGTTGGCCAGTTAAAAACTCCCACATCCAAAAGTTGAAGGTAGCGGAGATGAGGATGTTGCGATGGATGTGTGGACTTACCAGGAATGATAGGATTAGAAATAAGATTATTCAAGAGAAGTTGGGAGTGACTTCTGTGGAAGATAAGATGCGGGAAGTGAGGTTGCGTTGGTTCGGACATGTGATGAGGAGGTGCACGGATGCTCCAGTACGGAGGTGTGAAAGGCTTGCTGTGGATGGTTTTAGGCGGGGTAGAGGTAGGCCGAAGAAATATTGGAGGGAGGTGATTAGGCATGACATGGAGCAGTTACAGCTTACAGAGGACATGGCCCTTGATAGAAAGATGTGGAGGACGCGGATTAGGATAGAAGGTTAGTGGGTAGGAAGGCGTCCGTATTAGTAGGAAGGAGTGTTTGTTTGTATCTGTACCTGTTGTTTCTTGGGCAGATTCGTGTTCGTGGTCTATAGTGTTATTTTGTGGGTGTCTTGTTTCTTTTATTATCTAGCAATGCGTTATCTCTTTTTGTTGTTTGTTTTTATGATTCTTGTTTGTTATTGTTATTTGTTCTGAGCCGGGGGTCTATCGGAAACAACCTCTCTACTGCATCTGAGGTAGTGGTATGGACTGCGTACACTTTACCCTCCTCAGACCCCACCTGATGGGAATACACTGGGTATGTTTTTGTTTTGCTTCTTTGAGCTGGGTTGATAGTACACATGGTGGTAATTCCTCGGAGCCCAGCTACCGGCCCAGGGTCCCAATTGAGAAAGTCATAAAGGGACGTTAAATGTAATTTTAGAAGGGCCTTCTTGCAAAAATGTTCAAGTCTTGACAATTAAGTGGAAGTTTAGAGTTAAACTGTTTCCAGCAAAAGAAAGGTGTCATTCATCGGTTTAATCCATTTTTTCCCTTCTTTGATCTCAGATAATACCTGTGGTAGTAATTCCTTGGAGCCTGCTAGCTACCGATATTGCCAATCGGAAAGTCATAAAGGGATGTTATATGTAATTTTAGAAGAGGCTTTTTGTTTTAAAAAAATCCAGTTTTGTTAGTCAAGTGAGTTTTTTTAGATTATCCCACTAAAATGGCAAGGAAATTGACTTTTGAGAGAGTTTTTTTGCGGTAAAATAAAAAGGAAAGTGCATAACATTTTAACTGAAGAAGGAAGTACTTGAAAAAATATATTGTTGAAAGGGCTCACCTTGGCAAATTTGAATGAAGTTTGTAAAGTGAGAGTTGGTAAGGTCCTTGCTGAAAGTTGTGATTGCTTAAAGTTCTCATTATTTTGAGAATTAAAAGTCCCTTCCTTATGATAAGTCTCACCACTTAAACTTGTTTGGGACATTGCATCATAAATAGTTGGGGATGGAAGGTTCATAGAACTGCATACAACAAGTCATCAACTAATTAATTATTCAACATATATCATTAAGAGTTAATTATAATAAACACTCTTATAATATGATTCAATTTTGAATATACTTCATATATGTTGAAATCAAATACTTACACCTCTTATATTATGGAAATTCTATAATTAAACCCTCTATATGTTTTAATAATTATTTTAATATAGCTGGTTACAATAGAGTTGTTGAGTTGTAAGTGTAGGATTTTCATAAAATAAGGGTTGTACGTGTTTGATTTTAAAAATATACGGGATATATTCGAAACTGAATAATAATTAATTAATAATTTATTTTATCCTTAAAAATGATAGGAGAAATTAAGGTACAAACCTTTGAGAAATTGAAGATGTTTCTGAGGCAGCATAGAAATGACTATTATTGTTGTTCTCATGAATATTTTGGTAATTATAATCTTCAAGCTCTAGCCATAAGTCATAAGGGGGTTTCTCATGAACTTGTGTGTTGTCTATGTGTTGAAGGAGTGCATCTATTTGCTATAATAAACCACCAAAAAGAAAATAATAATTAGTTTGTAGAACCGGTATATACAATATCAATCACGGAGTCAAGAATTTATACGAGAGGATTAAAAAGATACTAAATGTCACTCTTAGCATTTCAACTCCTTACCTAAAGAAATGATTTGAACCACCTTGTCAAAATACTAGATCTTTCCTTAAGTCAAGGAGATTCAACAGTTTATATATTATATATATATAAAAAAGTCATTTTTCTCTATTTGATTTCTTAAAATTCTTACCTCCATATTATCTTCATAACTTGATGTATGATTGCCGGAGAGTTGTTCCTAAAAAAATAAAATTAAACATTTAAAAAATGAAGGAAAAAAATAATCATAATCTTAGTAATTATTTGGGAAGAAAAAGAAGATTTATACGTCATACCATTCTTTGTCTAACTTGGCTCAAGGCAATTTGAAGACGTTTTTCACACAAATCAAGCTCATGTAGTGATGTAATTCTTTGTGTATCTGGTTCAAATATTCTTTAAATAAAGTCACAATGTGAGAAGAAAATAACTATTCAAATCATTAAGGAAAAAAAAAAGAATATTGTATCATATAAAGAGGATAGAATCGAAATATAGTTGGTCCAACAAAATTAGATGCAAAGAATTAACCAAACTAAATAGATAAATCAGAAATACAAAAACAAACATAATAATAAATGGATCGGAGAATGTGATTGAGCAATGCAAGCTCAAATTAAAGTAACATGAAATTATTAGGCCGAAAGTTTCATAGAGAGCAACAAAGTCCACTCCCCAATGGAGGTAGACTGAGGATTTAAAGTTTATGAGTTCAGAATTTGCTCATTTTAAGTTATTAGGTTCTAAATTAATAATTTGTACATATTCAATAAATTTTTTAAGATAAATATGAAGTTTGGACTAAAATTATTGGACTCGGCCGAACTCGTAAATTACACACTAGCTCCCGCCCCTTAATTACCTTAATAATCCCTCAGCCTCATCGAGTTTACAATGCAAGCCATTGATTTCATCTTGAATTTTCTAAAAAATAAAAGAGTAAACAATTAATCTTAAGGTTGATAATATAATAATGAAATGTAAAATGAAACAAAAAAAAATAACAAAGAAAAAGAATTAATAAAGCACCTTTGTCGTGTCATTTGCGTTGATGTAGGCAGGATTTATCCTAATTAATTAAAAAATTATGATAAATAATACATGGAAAGAATTTATTCAAAAACAAAAAATCCATTAACGAAAGAAAACAAACCTTTCAATATCGCAGAATTTATCTTCAATTTCAATCTTCCTTAGGTTCCAAAGTACAGACTGCATGAAGAGTGCATTAGTTAAGATAAAATGACTTTTCTAGAAATAATTACGGGTCTGAACCATTCGACCATCTAATTTACAAAATATGTATAAAGTGTATAGATTATGTATATTTTAGACTTAATATTGTGTATGTTGTGTATATTTCTGCCATGTTGATAAACTAGTTGACCGAACGGTATATATCTGTAACTTTCCCCTTTTTTACTCTTATTTTTAGAATAATAGTATTTTTGGTCCTTCGATTATTAATAAATTTTAATTTTAGTTCTTGCAATATTTGATTATGCACATTTAATCTTCCATTACTTGAAATGTTCACTTTTTATCAATCTCTGAATATTCAAAAATTGCTAGAATTATTAACTGTTCCACTATTTAATTACTTATCCGCTATTTAATTACTCATATGTGCCGTTAAAATTATATTGTTACTCCATATTTGAGTGCAATGTACTTCTAAATATAGTTCAAATATAACATATTTCCACATAGACGACAGACCAAATCAAACACAAATTTTAATTAGTTGAAAGTTAAATATAGTGAATCGTATATCACAAGGACTAAAATCAAACTTTACTACTAATTGAGGGAATATAATGAGTCAAGTAAAGCTCACCTCTTTGTTATTGATGTAGCTGCATTTGAAAAAGAAGTATCTGTTAGACAATCTAGTTAACAATAAAAATACATAAAAGATGAAAAAAACAACAACTTACAATCCTCTTTCACTATCTGGGAGACTGATGAGCTCAGAAAGAACATCTTCAATTCTGCATTAATAAAAATTTAATCTTATTAGGTCCCTCTAGAGGCATGTGTAATCAAATTTGACTTTACTTTTTGTTTTTTCTGAAGTTTTTATTTATTTTTAAATAAATTCAATGATTTATCTTTTGACTTAATAAATTTTAACCCTTCTCTTAAGAACCTAATTCAAAGGGTCATTGACTTTGCATTCATATTTAGATAAAAACCTAATACATGATTTGCAATTTGTCATTTCAATACAATGATAAAATCTCTAAAATTTTATCTCATTTATAAAGGACAATTTTTTCTTAAATTCAATTTTGGAAACAAATTTAATTGTTCTCAATAAATTACGTACAACACGTAAAGATTTGAGGCAGTTTAATTTCTTCTCGATTGGCCTATTATGCATCGGCAAAAAAATCCACAACATGTTCGTTGAGATTTCACCTCTTGCAAAAAATGAAATTATACGTTTGCATGGTAATTAAAAGAATTTCATTACCTTCTTTTACGTGAATAATGTGTAAGACGACCAGAAGGGGAGAACATGATGATAGCAACATCTACATCACATAAAACTGATAATTCATAAACTTTTTTGAGGATTCCATTTCTTCTCTTGCTAAATGTGACTTGTCTATTGGTCAAACTCTCTATCTTCAACAATGGCAACTTACTTCTCCCCATAATTTTTTTTTTATTTTTTTGAAAAATTCTTTTTATAAGTTAGAAAGATATATATTTATAATATATGAATGTAATATATGATCAATTAAAAATTGAAGGATTAATTTTTTGGATTGATATGATCTAGCAACATAATTCGAACGTTTTATTTTGCGTTCATGTTGTTGCTAGAAATGATCCATATTTCATCCCATTAAGAATGTAACGTCGAAGAATCCAAAAATGAAGTCTTTAATATATGTATATGATCAATGGAATATAAAGAAAAATATCAAGAAAGATTTTAGGGATGGAGAAAATGAACTTGATGAGATTTTACATTTGTGTTTTTCAGGGTAATGAAAATATTGATTCCTATGGTTTTAAAAGAGAAATGGAGGAGGAGAAAAATTGAGAAGATGAGAAGGTTAGTGGTGGGGATAATTGATTTTGTCCTAAAAGAAAGGGGAAGTTGGTGTTAATGGCATATACATGAATGGTCCAATAAAATTTACTTGAATTTTAATTAATGTGTCAATGGTAACTTTGAAGTTTGAATTCAATGTGAAATAAATAATATTAAGATTTTAGTACAAAATTTATACCAAAATTAACTAATACTCAAATTAAACACAAAATAAATTAAATTCAAATTATATCGTGAGTATAAGTCAAAACGCTTAATGTAATGGATGCTTCTTGATGATATCGTACTATTTCTTGATGATATCGTACTATCGTAGTTCTTCAAGCCTTAGTGCAAGAATAATTCAGCAATATAACTAACGATATATTCTGTATTTAATAACAACGGAAGTTATAGAGCAATCACGAAAAAAATTGCTCCAAATCGAACTTAGTTTCACTAGGAAACATCGTCGAAGTATATTAGATGTCTTTCTTTTGTGTGTTTATGAAAGGAAAAAACATAAATTTGGTGGGTGCGACAACTTCTATTAACTGGTGTATCGTATCTTTTCCTTCTTATCCGGTAAGAATTAGTTTACATGGACGACCCGCGACTCATAAATTTGTACATTCTTGACCCCTACAAATTTAAGTTGTACACATTGACATGCATATAAAGTTTGTTTATACTATAAATACAAATTAACACTTTTTACCCCGTGATAGTAAATTAGTTATCAATTTTACCAAATTGTTACTTAATGTTAATCATGCATATAGTTTAAATGTACTTACTTTATAAGTGATTTGATAATATAAATATTTTTTACGCCGTTACTACACAAAACTTACTCACTCAACATCACATTGTAGTCACTAGGCTCATACACATGACTCGTGTATGTGTCCAACAAATTGTTATATTTGTTCTCCTCGTAAGCTTAATATGCTGATGTATATGTGAATCTTCTTCATGTGATCACTTGAGCTAGTGGTCCAAATTAATGCATCCTACGACGTCAACTTCTGCAAATTGTTTTGGCCTTTTCCAAGAAATAGACAAAGTGATTGAAAAATATATATATGATGATGGTACATGAACTCCTCATGTAGTCCTATAAATAAATGCCTCAATTATTTTACGAGTCATCATTTGATTTTCATACAACATATATATAATGTTGGGAACGTCAATATCATGCCTATGGTAAGGCCCATGAGAGGATTGGGATTGCTAGAGTTGGAGTCATGATCGAATATGACACTTGCTTTGTGGGCTTAATTAAGAAAAAAAGTTGTGTCCTTGTTATAAGTTATAATTTTTGGCATAGTGATAAGTTATAATGTTAAGATATGGATTATAGATGAAGTTATGATAGTTGTACCTAACATTTGGTTTAAGGATGATTAGAAGTGGGATTGAAAATTTTGACAAAATATTCTTGAACTAAATGATTCAAATTAACTTATAATTGTACCAAAAGAGATCGAACAGTGATGGTCCAAAACAAATGGGAATGGGCGTGTTGTCACTTATGATTGATATGAAAGGATATTAGGCTTAAGTCAATTTCAAAGTTACCTCAAAATGGCTTTTTAATTAAGGGTGACAAAAAAGTTTGAAAATTAAAAAAAGGTGACACAAGTTTTAATTATTGAGTAAAGGTGACAATTTTGTCATTATTGTTAATGACATGCAACAACTATCAGCAACTTCGAAAGTTGCTGCAGCAACTTCCTAATCACTAATTAACAAAAAATTTGACTTGGGTTGGTCAAACTTGTCACCAATTTTAATTTCAATACTTTTTTGTCACCTCCTTCTCAATTTTCTCAAGTTTTTCCAAGATACAACAAAAAGATGAATGACCCAGGCTCCAACAATTGTGGGACTCAACACCCACCTCCCCCGAGCTCAGAATTGAACATCTAGATTCTAGAGCATAAACAATATAAGATGGAATCTCAATATTGGGTAAATCATGAATTGGTTGACTCTAATATCATGATAAGAAATGGACTTTGCACTTAACTAAATTTCAAAAGTTAGCTCAACATATGATGATTGTCCAAGACTATATAAAGAGACAAATAATTATTAAAATCTGCAACAATGCAGCTGAGAATCGAGCTAATTCAATGGAACAGTGAAGAGAGAAAGCAAAGGAACAGTAGAAAAGAAACTGATTTTTGTGAAATGTGAATTCAAGTCTATTGGATCAAGTTAGCATCCTTATATACAAGTGGAAGACAAAAATATCTAAATTCAGTTGTCAATGAGCTGGCCTTAACTGACTGCAACTAACTAACTCTAATTAACTGTCAAATGACTAATCCTACTTAAGCTAACTATCTGAATATTACAAGATAATTGCAGTCTTTAATCTTAACACCCCTCTCAAGTTGGAGGCGTTGAAAATACAGCCAACTTGCTCAAAATAGTAGAGTTCTGTACTTCTATCAAGGCTTTGGCCAGTACATCAACAAGTTGATCATAAGTGGGAACATGATGCAAGGATATCAGACCTTCTTGTAGTTGATTTCTTACGAAGTGGAAATCCACTTCCATATGTTTGATCCTTTCATGAAAGAGAGAGTTCCTTTCTATGTGCAAAGTAGATTGACTATCACAGTAAACATGCATTGGCAAAGAGATTGGGACTGTGAGTTCAAGTAGTAGTCTTTGCAGCCATACTAGTTCGCGAACAACCTGTTTAAGCGCCCTATACTCAGTCTCAGCAGAGGACAAATAAATTATTGCTTGCTTCTTTGATTTTCGGCTCACAAGAATAGTCCCAAGTAACACAACAAAACCACTCACCAATTTTCTAGAGTCAGGGCAGACTGCCCAGTCAGAATCACAATAAGCTTTCACTGTAAAACTGTCATCTTGTGAAAGAAAAAGTCTCAGTGAAGTGTCAGACTTGAGGTACCTCAGTAGATGGAATGCATCTTTTAGGTGTGGTTCTCTAGGGTATTGCATAATCTGGCTTAGGTGCTGCACTCCATAGGCAATGTCCATTCTAGTGTTGGTTAAGAAGTTTAACTTTTCAATAAGTTTTCTATAGTAAGTAGGATTAGTCAGAGGTGGTCCTTCCTTAGCATGCAACTTGATGCAAGGATCCAATGAGGATGACAAACTGATCTGATCAAGCATGTTATATTCTTTCAGTAGCTCCATGAGGAACTTTCTCTGAGAAATGATGATCCCATTTGACTTGTACAATATCTCCAAGCCTAAAAAACAGTGTAGTTTACCAAAATCTTTAATCTTGAAGGTGTGGTGGAGGAATGCTTTCAACTCTTGTATTTCATTCATGTTGGTCCTAGTAAGTATGATATCATCTACATACACAACAAAACACAATTGAATCTTGATCCTTCTTGTAGAACAAAGAGTAGTTATGCATAGAATGTGAGTATCCCTTAGAGCATAAGGCTTCCGTGAGCTTGACATACCATTGCTTGCTTGCTTATTTTAAACCATATAGTGACTTGTTAAGCTTTCATACTAGTCTAGGATCACTTGTCACTAACCCTGGAGGTACTTTCATGTATATTTCCTCTTTCAAATCTCTATGTAGGGATGCATTTTTGAAATTCAGTTGAAATACACTCCACCCCATCTTAGTGGCAGTAGCAAGTAGGGCTCTGACTATTGTCATTTTGATAATAGGTGAGAAAGTCTCTATATAATCAATTCCTGCTTGTTGGGTGTATCCCTTCACCATCAACCTTGCTTTGACCCTTTCAACATTACTATCAACTTTGTGTTTTACTTTATATACCCACTTACAACCTATGGTTTTCTTCCCTTCTGGTAATGGAACAAGATTCCAAGTATAATTTGTGTGCAGAGCTTCAAACTCTTGTGTCATGGCAGCCTGCCAGGCAGGATTCATAGCAGCCTCTTCATATGAAGATGGCTCATTGTCATTACAAACATTCACTGCAAAACTGTAACTCTCAGAGATCAAGGAAGTAGGAGCATCATGACTAATGTGTAAGAGCACTAAGTAAAAAATTGGCAATTCTATTTTGTAGTTTTAGGTTAGGAATAGAATTGATATAATTTTGTAAATATGTAGGTGGTTTGGGTTGTCTATAAGACTTTCTGAGTTTTGTTGTAGGTTGATTTGTTTGAGAGGTTATTAAAGGTTGAGGAGGTAGAGAGGTGGTTGTTTGTACAGGTTGAGTTTCATGAAAAGAAGAAAGTGAGGACTCATTATCATGATTGTGTTAAGGAATGATTGGATTATTAGGTGCCACATCATGACATGTATTGTTTGTGAACACATCACTATTCAATGTAGTAGGTGTAGTGGATGAATTATAGCTAGCACAGTCATACAAAAGGATCAATAAAAGGAATAGACTTTACTATAGATGGAAAAAAAGTAGTTACAGATGACAAACAAAAAGGAAAAAAAAACTCATTAAACACTACATCCCTAGGGATGTGAACCTTCTATGTAACTAGACTCAGGACTTTATATCCCATAGTTCCAAAAGGATATCCTATGAATATATTAGGTGTGGTTCTTGGTTGAAGTTTATCCTTGTGGGACTTTGTTAATGCGGGATAGCATAGGCAACCGATGCTTCTCATATGAGCATAGGAAGGTGCTTAGTTATATAACATTTCATAGGGACATTTTTCCTTCACATGTGAGGTGGGAAATCTGTTAATTATGTATGTGGCATATAGTAGAAACTCTCTCCAGTATTTTAATGGCAATTATGATTGAAAAAGTAAATCTCTGACAGTCTTAAGTAGGTATTTATGTTTCCTCTCTACCTCCTCATTTTGTTGTGGTGTGTATGTGCAAGTTTTCTCATGGTTGATTCTTTTATTTTGACAAAAATTAGTCGTTTCAGTGTTTATAAATTCCAGTCCATTATCTATTCCAATATACTTGACAGTGGTATTAAATTGATTTTCAGCCATGCATACAGAAGACTTTATGACTGACAAAATTTTGCTTTTACAAAATAAAAGTTATGTCCATGTGCACCTACTAAAATCATCTACTATGGTGATGAAATATTTGTAGTTGTCGTAAGTACTAGTATGATAAAGTCCCATAAGTCAATGTGTAAGAGTTAGAAAGGTTTGGTGGTGGAGTTGGTTCTTTCTATAAATGAAAGTCTGGCTTGTCTAGCCATAGGACAGATGGAGCAAGAAAAAAGGATGTCTTGCAAAAAACTCTCATATAGGCACTGGATATTCTTTATTTTAATAAAGGAAATATGTCCAAGTCTATTATACCATAACACACTCTTATCAGTTAATTGACACACAAAAGTGGCATAAGATTGAACTTTATTTATATACAAGTTGTTCATAGCAGAGACATTCTTATTGAAACCTAGACTTATTACATCAAACTAGGGAGTACACTTATTTATACGCTTATTTATAAACACTTGATTGGGAATTGGGGAATTGTGATGATACTGTGTACTATGTGAACAACAACCAAAAAATACATGAGTTGCAGTAAAGTTGTTGAAGAAAGTCCTACTATTGAGACATTTAGGACACAAGAAGTAGATTCCATTCTTGACACTACCAATCTCCTGAGGCCTTCATTGAAGGGGCCTATAGCAGACAGGAGGTTTTTGAGAAAACAACAATGCTATTAGAGTTAGAAGTTAAAGAATGAATAGACACTAGATTATACTTGAAAGAGGGTACAAATAACACCTTATGCAGAACAATGTTAGGTCCAAGAACAACACTTTCAAATTGTGTTACCTTCACCTTATATCCATTTGGGAGGTAGATCAATAAGGGATAGGGTAAAGTGACTATGTTAATTAGTAATGATTTGTGAAATGTCATGTGGTTAGATGTTCTAGATTCAAGGATCCAAGAGTCAGTTTTGTTTTTGAAACATTTACAAGAAATTTTACCAAAGTTAATAGAAGATGTTCAAACTATCATACCTACAAATCTTGTTAGTCTAGTGACAGAGTTGTTGTTCATCCCAGGTTCTTCTCCTCCACCACCAACTTGTTCACCCCCCAATCTAAAATTGCTGCAAAAGGCTTACAATTTGACCATACTGTTGCCTGCTCAGGTGCACTCCCTGGTTCTCATCTGGATCATGATATTATGTTTCTCATTTCCTTGACCTGATTATATCGATCATCCAATTTCTTCCATAGTTCAGCAGAGCTACTGACAGATTCAACACTGTCTGTAATGTCCTTTGTAAGGGAGTTCAAATCCATGAGGTGACAATATCATCGCACCTCTCTCATTGTCGATACTGTGGAAAATTTGGAGGTGGTTTTCTACATTCACTAGTAACAAAACCGAGTTTATTCTTCATAGAGAGTACTTGTAATGCTCCCTACCTCCAGGATTTATAACCTACACCATTAAAGGAAATAAGAACTAGCATCGCGCTAAGGTTATCCGATGGATACACATACAGTGGAGAATTCACATCATCTGAAGTTTGTTGTTGATTTTCTTCGGTGCACATGCGTTGTTGATTTTCTTCAGTCGCCATTGATGATTGTTTCAGGAAAATGCAGAAATTTAAAGAAGAAGTATGAACGATAAGAAAAAAATGATTGATTTGAGATTCTAAAAAGGAAAAAAGTAAGATTTTTGCAAGAAAAAAATTGATTTTCGATTGGGAATTCACAAAAACATAACTATACGAGCTAATAAAGCTCTGATATCATGTTAAAATATGCAATAATACAGCTGAGAATCGAGCTAATTCAATGGAATAGTGAAGAGAGAAAACAAAGGAATAGTAGAGAAGAAACTAATTTTTGTGAAAATGTGAATTCAAGTCTATTGGATCCAGTTAGCATTCCTTATATACACGTGGAAGAGAAATATATCTAAATCCAGTTGTCAATGAGCTGACCTTAACTAACTGCAACTAACTAACTCTAATTAACTGTCAAGTGATTAATCCTACTTAAGCTAACTATCTGCGTATTACAAGATAATTACAATCTTTAATCTTAACAATAATCCAAGCCCCAAAAAATGTAGGACTCAACATGCACCCCTCGGTGTATGCTATAGACTGGACATCTGAAGCATGAAGAATATAAGATGGGGCACAACAATGCCGAAGTCACAGTGGTAGCTACGAGTTCGGTAGAATCCAGTAGCTCTAACTCAAACCCTATATTTATGTTAAAAATTTATTTAGTATGTACGAATAATCTATCCCAGAACCCTTAAGGAAAAAATATTATGGTCCAAAATGCATAAACTTCCACCTATGTGGCCAACACGAGTAAATCATGAATTGACTGACTCCGACACTATGATAAGAAATAAATTTTGAATCTAACTAAATTTTAAAAAAAAATATCAAAAAGTGAGAATCGACCAAAGCGATATAAAGAGACAAATAACTCAGCCCAAAATCATGTGACACTCAACAAGGATGAACCATTGTGGTGCTATTTTCTTCTTCTCAGCTAGCTAGGGACAGTAGAAAATTGGAGCTTGATAGTCAACATAAAGAAAAAACTTCAATCATATATGAGAGAGATTGGCATATAATTGATCGAAAATAAGTAGGTTACAATCAATAATGGTTTAATTGAGAGAATTCCATAGGGCAAAATTATTGGTCCTTTATACATCATCTATCAGATGTCATTTCGTGAGTAAATGCACAAGGAAACTTATTGGTACATACAAATAATCGTAATTAATTGCATGTTTAAAAATCACATAAAAATATTATAAATTATAATATGGAATATAAGTTAATAACTCAAAATATTTGAAAGTGTCATGATAAAAAAAAGTATCTTTTGACACACCAATAATAATTAAGACACAAAAGTTGAAACAGGAAGTACCATAAGTTTATAACAAGAAAAGCTTTCGCGATTGCATTTAATGATTAGATTAAGAAGTACTTACTCAAATTATAAGAAATCAAATAACGATTAAAGCTTACTAAAAGTTGAACGAATTAAATTATCTCATAATTTAGTAAATCTTTACTCTATCAATCTCAACTTGAATAACCACCGAACGAGTCAATGATCTGTTTATTTATTAACTATTTCTGCTTAAATCTTAGTTTGACATCCTTACTCTCAAACCAACAAACTTTGTTGAGGGAATGTCACTTCAAATCTTTTTCTTTATCATCATCCCAAACACCAAACACTAATAACATCCCCTACAAAATTTTGTAATGTGTGGCTGCGTGTAAAATAATATGGGCATCATGTACTAACAACCACCCCAGTAGAATTTTATGGGGTGGTGGCTGCAAATTGACATGAACATCACGTATTAATAACACTCATATAGAATATTATAATGTTTGATTGCGTGTAAACAGATATGGACATCAGTCAAATTCTAATTTCACCTTCTATAGACTTTAATTTTGTGTAGCTGCATACACAAACTGACACAGACATCACGTACATTATTCTTACAGAATTTTATAGTGTTTTATTGCATGCAAATTGACATGAATACCATGTACTAATAACACCCCAACGAAATTTTATAGTGTGCGACTTACCTACAAACTGACAAGAACACCATATAGTAATAACACTCTTACAAAATTTTATAATACGTGCAATTGCTTGCAAAATGACACAACACCATGTACTAATAACACCCCCTATAAATTGCGTCCAAACTGACAAGAACACCATGTACTAGTAACACCCTTACAAAATTTTATAATATACGTGGTAATTGCCTATAAAATGACACTAACACCATGTACTAATAACACCCCCTACAAATAAAAATGCGTGCAAATTGACAGGAACATCATGTACTAATAACACCCTTACAAAATTCTATAATACGAGTGGTAAGTGCTCTCAAAATGACACAAACACCTTGTACTGATAACACCCCCTACAAAATTTCATACTACACGAGTGCGTTTAAACTGACATGAACACCATCATTATTAAGAAAATCAACATCGATATTTGTTGATTTAATTACATAATGGAGCAAGCATTAGGGTTGTCATCACTAAACATGGTGACATATTCAGGGTCTTCAAATCTTGAAATTGTTCCTGTGGTTGGGTTCAAATCCACCCTTCTAACATAACCTGGTGGAGCCTTCTTGTCATATGCTGCAGCAGCATAGGGCTGTGCCACTAAATTGTAGGGCACATAGGGCCATATCTCAGCTTTCTTCCCTGTGGACTTTGCCTTCTTTAACACCTTGTTTGCTTCCACATACCCTGTTACTGTGACCTTTTGTTGTTTCCTATTTATCTCCACTGATTTTACTCCTACAATTAAAGATTAAATAAATGATTCAAGTTTGTGTAGTTTAACCTAGTATAACAAGTTAATTAGTCAACTTTTATTAGGTTATAAATTATTTCTTTTGTTTATATCATGGCACGATATATTCGGAGTGTGAGGGTCAGACTATCTAATTCACAATGTGAATTGAACATAGAATCTTCAAGTTTTGTGAAATTAAATTTACGTATTTACAAACTACTTAAAAAGTATTATCAGTCACAATAATTAACAAATTAAAATATTTAAAAGACACATCTGAAAAAATTGTATAAAAAATCATCTAATTATCCAAATAATAACCACATCACATAAAATGCGATTGAAGGACATCACATAAAATGCGATTGAAGGAGTAATACTTATCATGTAAATGACATGTAATCATCTTACAAGTGATCATATTATATAAATAATTTTACACTGTGCATATTATAACTTAAACTCATAATATAACCAGCGTTTTGAATGTGAGATAAATCAACTCCGAAACGCCTAATGGCATGGTGGAGCTGAAAGAGAGGTTCAACTGAATTTCCTTTTTTGAAAGATCACATTACGTATAAAAATAAATTAATAAAAAATTATAGTATATATATAAATTGTTGAATGTCTTTATTAAAAATTTCGACTCTGCCTAATGTATAGGGAAAAAAAAAACTAAAAATCAATTATTAGCATAACATATGGTGTTTAATTAATTTCTTACCACTTAAAGAAGACAAAGCTTTCTTGACTTTAAGTTCACAGCCATCACAATCCATTCTGACTTTGAGCTCCACTGTATGAAACTGCCTCTTCTTCTTGTTGGATTTACGAGTGCTACTTCTCATCATATCAGAAATGTACTCTAAAGTTCCTCCAAGACCCATATTTTCTTTTTGCTACTTTACTTAAATAAATTCTCTTCTTGTTTTTTTTCTTCTTTTACCATATGATATCTTGTCTACTTCTTATATAGGCACATTTGCTTCAAATAAGGGGTGAAAAGGGAAGAAGGTCCCCCAAGACAACTTAGAGCATCAACTTGATATTTAATAATATAAACAAGCATGAATATCAAGGGGAGCCTCGGAGTAATTGGTAAAGTTGTTGTCATGTGACTAGGAGGTCACATGTTCAAACCGTGAAAACATTTATTTGCAGAAATACAAGATAAAACTGTGTACAATAGACCCTTATTTCCAAACCTTCGCCGAACTCTACACATAACGAGAGTTTTAGTCTGTTGGACTGCCCTATACAAGCATGAATCAATATATATTAATAGATAATTTTAGTCTGTTGGACTGCCCTATACAAGCATGAATCAATATATATTATATATCTATTAATGTGTGAATAAGAAAGTAATTGGGTTCAAGATATTGGAACAAGAAGTAAATTTGAAATTTGACTCGGTAAATTTAAAAGAAAGGACAAGGATAAATAGCCCATTAAAAATGAACCTAATATTAGTTGTCTATTTTCTTTTTTATACGTTGAAAGATAATTTTATCAATTTATCTGTAAGAAATTTTTTTTAGAATTAATTTTTAAATATGCGTATACTTTTAAAAAGAATATATTAATTGTATGAGTAAAATGAAAAAAAATATATAATTAATTTTATAAACGGAAAAGGGTCAAAACTACCCCTGAACTATTCGAAATAGAGCAAAAATACCCTCCGTTTGTTTTTTGGCTCAAAAATACCCCTCCGTTTATTTTTTGGCTCAAAAATGCCTCTCATTTTAACGGAGTGCCAAAAAGGGCCAAAACTACCCCTGAACTATCCGAAATGGATCAAAAATACCCCTCTATTTATTTTTTGGCTCAAAAATACCCCTCACATTAATGGAGTGCCACCAAGCACACCACGTGAAAAATTGTCACATGGTTAGTCCACGTCAGTGTCCCATTTATTACCCAACCAGCCCACTTAACCATATTCCAACTTAACAGTTATTTAATATCCGTACCCGACCCACCTTAAAAAAAAAACCCGACCCTTCCTCATAAGTAAATGGTAAAGATAGATCTATCCTTCATTTCACTTGAACTCTCCAAAAAAAAAAAAATCGATGCAGACTAAGGATTCTGAGGGAAAAGAAAGCTCTTAGTACACGGGTTGATTTTTTCCCTAAGGACATTCTTACTCCTTCTTGTAATCGACATCTCTACTATAATGAGAAAAAATAAAAATTCAAAGGTTAAATATGACTCCACCTACAACTTTGGCTCTATTGCACGATCTAAGATATAAAGAAAAAGAGACAACTCCAATTGTGCTCAATTTTAGGGCATGTGATCATTGAGCTATGAGAGACTTTTTGGCGGGTAAAATTTCTGAATTCCATTAGCAGGTCCCATAGGCCTATTTTCAACCTGATTTTTGGCTAGCCCATGTGATTTTCTCCCTAAGGGCTTTCTTTCCCTTAGAATCCCTAGTCTGCATCGATTTTTTTTTTTTTTGGAGAGTTCAAGTGAAATGAAGGGTGGATCTATCTTTACTATTTACTTATGAGGACGGGTCGGGTTTTTTTTTAAGGTGGGTCGGGTACGGATATTAAATGACTGTTAAGTTGGAATGTGGTTAAGTGGGCTGGTTGGGTAATAAATGGGACACTGACATGGACTAACCATGTGACAATTTTTCACGTGGTGTGCTTGGTGGCACTCCATTAATGTGAGGGGTATTTTTGAGCCAAAAAATAAATAGAGGGGTATTTTTGATCCATTTCAGATAGTTCAGGGGTAGTTTTGGCCCTTTTTGGCACTCCGTTAAAATGAGAGGCATTTTTGAGCCAAAAAATAAATGGAGGGGTATTTTTGAGCCAAAAAACAAACGGAGGGGTATTTTTGAGTCAAAAAACAAACGAAGGGTATTTTTGCTCTATTTCGGATAGTTCAGGGGTAGTTTTGACCCTTTTTCATTTTATAAATTGATGAATAATTTGATACAACTAGAAGATGGAGAATTAATATGGGACGAATGAACAAATAGTGTGCCTAAACTCTATGTTGATTAAATAGGCAAACCACCAATAATTGAAAGAGTAGCTTCCACGTTTCGAGTTTGGAGGTTTTGTTCTGAACACGTGTCAAATAATTGTTTAAAGAGTGAGTTTAAAACTCTTTTGGGTCAAATTCTTCACCGTTTATGTTTGTCTAAATATACATAAATATTTTTTTATTAATTTACCAAATATAAAAAAGTTACTTTTTTCGTTATTTTTTATTTTATTTTTCTTTAGTTGATTTCAAAGAATGTCTAAATATCACTAAGATTTTGCATCACTAGGCGTAAAAGAATTGTATTTATTCAAAAAAGAATATTTTTTATTTTAATTTTCAATATTTTAATATATTTTAATTTTGCATCATTAAGATTTAAATATGTACCAAATCAAAATAAAATAAATAAATTGAATGAATAGAGTATAAGAAAATCACTTTAGGTTTTCATCATACCAAACACACCCAATATCTTTTTCTTATCCCCCTTTTGTGGGCAAATAACATGAGAATAATTTATTTAATGGAAGTTGACGCGTTTGGCATTTGCTATGAACAATGACGTGGTGGTACTGCTCCATCCTTAAGTAGAGGATTCGAGTTTGATATTATTGAATTTTGTTTAAATAAAAATAATAAATATTTTATATAAAGAGGTTTCTTTTAAATAAAAGATTGTGTCCTTTCATTCTTTGATTTTTACAAAAAAATTTTAAACTCAACCTCTTGTGATTTCTAACATATCTGTTTTACAGAGTCTTTCTTTACAACTTTTCCCCCAAAAAATTATTTTGGGAAAACAATATTTTTAATTCTTGTTTTATTGCATTATTCCTATTTTAATCCTCGTGATTTAGGTTAAGTGCATTTGTCCTTCAATTAAACAATGTGTGTGATTTTTGTCCTTCAATTAATGAGCATCAAACAAAATAACAATTTGTTAAATTGTAGGGGGCAAAACAGGTTTTTACGTTTCTAGTGTGCTTATACTCCATGAATTATTTCTTATAAAATATATTCTAATGAGTTATTTTGTGGAAAAAAAATATAAAAGCTTACTGAAGGTAAAAATGGAGGGGAAAGAAATTGAAGAGAATTAAGTCTATCTCTTTATATATTCTTTTAAATCATTCAAATATTTTTTTGATTATCTTCAAGATCCATCTTTGGATCATATACAACCAATTTTCTTTGTCGGTTTGATTCTTTTTGTTGTGTAAACAACTTATTATTTTTTTTAATTAATTGTAATTTTCTCTATATGAGTATCTTTTGAATTTATTAAAATTGGAACAAGAAAAAAGAATGGAGAAATAAAATACAAAAATATAATGCTTTTTTATTTTTCCTTTTAAAGTGTATGCAACAAAAGTATTATGAAATATCTGATTCGCCCCTCTGCAATTTAACTAACTGTTATTTTATTGGTTGTTCAATAGTTGAAGGACTAAAATCACACACATTGCTTAATTGAAGGTCAAATGCGCATAACTGAGTATCACGAGGACTAAGATAGGAATAATGCAATAACACAAGGACTAAAAATATCGTTTTCTCAATTATTTTTTTCTTCACAAGATCAAGTTCAATTTCTTGCTTTCCAAGACAATCTTTCACTATTTGCTTAGTGCAAAATTCATACGCTTGTCATATCCATTAAAATTATTTGCGTACAATGTCATAAAAATTTCAAAGTGGAGAGGGAGCATATATCATTTTTAGGAAAGCATTTCGCACATGTTTCTTCTTCATATATTTTTGTGTTCGTTATTCATATTGTCAAGCCTTCATCTTTGTGTTCTTGAAATATATCTTCTAACAAAGCCCTGGGTATGGAAAAAATCCTTTAGGAGCGCCATCCCAGCATGAGCTCTGCAATGCGGAATCCAAATTAGTCAGGGCCTCAATGCGAATATCGAACATAGGGTGGGGGAAATCCAAAAAAAAAAAAAGAAAGAAAGAAAAAGAGGTGGAAGAAAGCTGGGCTATTATTATACTTTATGTATTTTTAAAATTTTGAAGCTTCTATTTTTAGGATGTTATTGCAACAATTTCCTAAAATGTAATGTCATGTCAGTTACAAAATCATATGGAAAAACCAGACTGTCGTTCGAATATTGTTCAACAATGGTTGAATTAATCATTAGGAGAAGGTTTGGGGCGTGAATAGGCGAATTGAGTTGAATTTGTGCGGAATAAAATAACTTGTGTTAATAAATGAATGAGTTATTGATTCGTTTAAAAAAATATTATTTGAGCTGAAATAAGTTAAAAATTGGTCATAATTTAATCTACGCAATTCTTATTAAGTTTTTGTTTCCTTGTTTGTTCTTTTATAATCTTTTAGTACCTAATAATACTGTTTATTTTCTTTATATATATATATATATATATATAACATATAACTATATCAAATACAAAATGCTTAATATATTGATAAGATTTCTCATGGATTAATTTGAGCTAGATATCAACCCAAATTTGGATAGGCTGAAATGAGTTGGACTGAAATGTGTTGAGTTAATAAATGTGTAGGTCAATAACCAGTCCAAACTTAAATGGATTGGGCGAATTATGTTTTCATGAGCTAATTTTACCACCTCTAGAAAAAGGAATAGTTGTTAGGCTTACGAAGAATATTAGACTGTCATCTAATGTTCGTGATAACTTATAAGGTTTTTGACCGTGGCCTAATATTTTCTTATAAAATATTTTGATTTTTTCCCAAAAAAAAATAATCTTTAAACTGTGGTCTAAAAGGTTCTATAAAATTATAGGAAATAAAAAAAAGAGAATCATTTACTAAACAACCATCTCAAAAAAGTATAACCAGAGAAAATTTCACTGTTATTAAACGTGAAAATTACATCTTTTGTCCCCCAAAGTATCCGGTCTTGAATTTTTGTGCCCCAAACATCTGGTCTTGAATTTTTGGTCCCCCTCCCCTAAATAAGTTTAATGTTTGCCGATAAGGCAAAACTTGTGGTCAGTTAAGCAGGTTCATTGTCTTAAAATATCCTGAACTTGTGCCTTATGGGCAAGAGTTAGAATGTCTACCTTATGGGCCCAATCTAAGTTCTAATATTTACCTATAAGGCAAAACTTCTGGTCAATTTGTGCAGGTTCATTGTCTTGAGATGTCATGAACGTTTGCCTTATCGACAAGAGTTATTAAGAGGGGACAAAAAATCAAGACCACCCCTTATGGAGATCATTTTTGTAAATCTTTTTTTATGGGGGACAAAATATCAAGACCAACCCATTTTAGGGTCATTTCTGAACTTAACAAACAAGCCTAAATAGTTAGGAAAAATAACATAAACATACACCTTAACTTACCATATTTACACAAATTTTCATCCTTACAAAGTAATTAAAAAAATCCCAACTAATTATGTATCTTCGTTGGGTGTATCGGGAGCTAATTATGTATTTCGACAGACCCAAAATCGAAAAAAATGTATCGGGAGATAATTATATATCTTTACAAAGGAAAAAATATATCTTCATTGGATGTATTATCTATCTCAAAAGACCCAAAATAGAAAAAAATATATCTTCGTTGGATGGATGTATAGCCTAAACTGATCTTATCGGTGATATTGGGCCTTGCTTTAGCCCATTCACAAGTATCAAATGGACTGATGCTCCTGGTTGGGCCTGTAGTGAAGGTGGACAGGAAATTACATGGAATGTCCTCCAAGGTGAGTGGCTTTGTATTTTTGCACCCCATAAGAAAAGTCTTTGAAGACTAGCATTCCTTTATTTTTATGTATACAACAAGTACATTTTTGTCCCTCTACATCTCAAATGTTTTTACTCTTTCCATACTTATTTGTCTCTCAACTCTTTTTTTCTTCTTTTTTTTTCTCTTTTTTTACTGTTACTTGATTTTTATTTTTTCTTTTCTCTTTTCTCTTTTTTTTCTTATTTTAATTCATTTGTCTCAACCTTTATTTTTTTTCTTTTTTTTTTTATTTCTCAAACATATTTATTTTTCATTTCTCTTTTTTTTAATTCATTGTCTCAACCTTTATTTTTTATTTTTTTCTCATTTTTTTTTATTTTTCCCAAACTTTATTTTTATTTTTTTATTTTTTTTCTCAAATTTATTTTTTTATTTTTTTTATTTTTCTCTTTTTTCTATTTTCTTAACTTTTTTCTATTTTCTTTTCTTTTTTTTTCTTTTTTCTCAATCTTTATTTTTTTCCTTCTCTTTTTTTCTTTTTTCTCAGCTTCTATTATATTTTGCTAATGAACAGAAAGTTGGATAATCCGCAAAAAAGATCTTCTTTCTTTGCCGTCAAAGTAAACTTAAGGGCGTAACTTGCCGTTTGGAAGTCCTTTGGGATAAGTCTTGCCTCTAAAGAAAGTGTTATAGAACATTAACTTGTTGTTTGTAAATCCTTAAACTAAGTCTTGCCTTTAGGGCAAGAATTATAGAGTATCTCATAAATTAACATAATGAAATAGTGTTAACTCTTGCCCATGACCACTAATTTATTTTTTTTGGGAGATTCTTGGGCTAAGTCTAGTTTTAGAGGCAAGACATATAAAGAGTCTCATAAATCAAAGACACAATGTGGTAATGCTAACTCTTGCCCATGGGACGTAACTTGTTGTTTGAAAGTCCTTGGGCTAAGTCTTGCCTCTAACGCTAGAGTTATAGAACATCTCATAAATCAAGACACAATGTGATAGCGTCAATTCTTGCCCATGGGGCATAACTTGATGTTTGAAAGTTCACTACAACAAAAGACATATATTGCTATAAAATTCATCGTAGCTAAATATGAAATTTTTCGTGGCTAAACACTTTAGCTACAATATTTGTTTCCGTAGTTTGCGTAACAAGATGTAGCGTGGATAAAAGTTAGCTACAAACTTTACATGATCCGTGGCTAAGGATTTATACTTATTGCTACAAAAAAAATAGTTTGTAGCTTTGATGGTAAAAAAATTCTGCCACGAAAATTATACTTGTAGCAAGTGATTTTATTATTTTGTCACGACAAATAAAATTTGTAGCTATCTTCATATTGTAGCCACGAGATATTAAATTGTAGCAAAAAACTAAGTTATTTGCCATGCAAATTTAAATTGTATGGTTATTTCTATGGTTTAGTTTAGTGGCAATAGCACTCATATTCAGTGACGAATTAAAAAAATTATAGCTATGAATTAAAGTACTTGCTTGGGTTAAGTCTTGCCTCTAAGGCAAGAGTTAGAGAGCATCTCATAAATCAATACTCGATGTGGTTGTGTCAACTCTTGCCCATGGGGCATAACTTGTTGTTTGAAAGTCCTTAGGCTAAGTCTTGCCTCTAAGGCAAGAGTTATAGAACATCTCATAAATAAAAACACAATATGGTAGTGTCAACTCTTGCCCATTGGGCGTAACTTGTTGTTTGAAAGCCCTTGGTCTAAGTCTTGCCTCTAAGGCAAGAGTTATAGAGCATCTCATAAATCAAAACTCAATATGGTTGTGTCAACTCTTGCCCATGGGCATAACTTGTTGTTTGAAAGTCCTTGGGCTAACTCTTGCCTCTAAGGCAAGAGTTATAGAACATCTCATAAATAAAAACACAATACAGTAGTGTCAACTCTTGCCCATTGGGCGTAACTTTTTGTTTGAAAGCCCTTGGTCTAAGTCTTGCCTCTAAGGCAAGAGTTATAGACCATCTCATAAATCAAGACACAATGTGGTAGTATCAACTCTTGCTCATAGGGCATAACTTGTTGTTTGAAAGTCATTGGGCTAAGTCTTGCCTCTAAGGCAAGAGTTATAGAGCATTTCATACGTCAAAACATAACGTGGTAGTGTCAACTCTTGCCCATGGGGCGTAACTTGCCATTTGAAAGTCTTTGGGCTAAGTCTTGCCTCTAAGGCAAGAGTTATAGAGCATCTCATAAATCAAAACACAATGTGGTAGTGTCAACTTTTACCCATTGGGCATAACTTGTTGTTTGAAAGTCCTTGGGCTAAGTCTTGCCTCCAAGGCAAAGTTATAGATCATCTCATAAATCAAGACTCAATGTGGTTGTGTCAACTCTTACCTATGGGGCATAACTTGTTGTTTGAAAGTCCTCGGGCTAAGTATTGCCTCTAAGGCAAGAGTTATAGAACACCTCATAAATAAAAACATAATATGGTAGTGTCAACTCTTGCCCATGGGGTGTAACTTGTTGTTTGAAAGCCCTTGGTCTAAGTCTTGCCTCTAAGACAAGAGTTATAGAGAATATCATAAATCAAGACACAATGTGGTAGTGCCAACTCTTACTCATGGGGCATAACTTGTTATTAAAAAGTCATTGGGTTAGGTTTTGCCTATAAGGCAAGAGTTATAGAGCATCTCATAAATAAAGACACAACGTGGTAGTGTCAACTCTTGCCCATGGGGCATAACTTATTGTTTGAAAGTTCTTAGGCTAAGTCTTGCCTCTAAGGCAAAGTTATAGAGCATCCCATAAATCAAGATTCAATGTGGTAGTGTCAACTCTTGCCCATGGGGCATAACTTGTTGTTTGAAAGTCCTTGGGCTAAGTCTTGCCTCTAAGGCAATAGTTATAGAGCATTTTATACGTCAAAACATAATGTGATAGTGTCAACTTTTGCTCATGGGGCGTAGCTTGCTATTTGAAAGTCATTGGGCTAAGTATTGCCTCTAAGGCAAGAGTTATAGAGCATTTCATAAGTCAAAACATAATATGGTAGTGTCAACTCTTGCCCATGGGGCGTAACTTGCTGTTTGAAAGTCCTTGGGTTAAGTCTTGCCTCGAAGGCAAGAGTTTAGAGCATCTCATAAATCAAGACACAATGTGGTAGTGTCAACTCTTGCCTATGGGGTGTGACTTGTTGGTTGAAAGGAATCGAAGAAAAGAAAAGAAAAAAAAATAAAGGTTACGAAAAAAATAAAAAATAAAATAAAAATAAAGGTTGATAAAATAAAAAAAAAATAAAGAAAATAAAAAAGAGAAAAAGAAAAAAAATAGAAGTTGAGAGAAAAAAAGGAAAAAAAAATAAAAGAAAAAAAAGGTTGACAAAAAAATAAAAAAATAAAACAAAATAAAAAATAAAAGAAAAATATAAGGTTGAGAAAAAAAATTAAAAACTAAAGAAAAATTAAAAAGAGAAAATAAAATAGAAGTTGAAGGGAGAAAAGGAAAAAATAAAAAAAGTAAAGATTGAGAAAAATTGGAAAAAAAAAAGAAGAGAAAATAAAAATAAAAAATCAAAGTAAAATAAAAAAGAGAAAAAAAATTGAAGTTGAAAGATAAATGAGCATGGAAAAAATTAAAGTTGAAGATAAATGAGCATAGAGAGTTGTTTGAAAATATTTTATATATAGAGGGGCAAATATGTATTTATTCCATACATAAAAAAGAAGGAAAACTAATTTTGTAAGACTTTTGTTATGGGGGATAAAAAAGCAAAGCCACTCACAATGGAGGCTATTTATGTAGTTTACCCGAAGGTGGAGGAAGTATAATTTTATAAATAGCTGTTTTACTCTTCTTATAATTGAAAAATATCATAGGTGAAACTTTACGACATAATTATAAGGTTTTCTAGATAATAGCATGGAGAGGTGTGACTTAGCGATTAATGAAATTAGATGAAAATCATAAAGACATGATCAAATTCCAGCAGATCTAGAAAGATACGAAATGATTTTTGTATATTTGTCTATGCGTTTATGATAGATAGAATTATCTATTACTTATGCTAATGAAAAATACAAATACCCAATAAACTAGTTAAGATATGTATAAACTGATGCAAATATCAAAGTTAAAAAAAACCAAGTTCGCATCACCATTTTTAGGCATAATTGGAGTGGCAATTTATAGAAAATAACACCACCATGTGCACTCATAACTGACCATTTAGAGCGTGGACAATAACTTGACATGATTATTTTCTTCTTGTTGTTCGAGCACTATTCAAATTGTTAAAGTTTAGACAAGGTTGTTGGCATCATTTGTTGGCCAACTATATGGATTATCTATTCCTTGAGGTGTTAAAATGGGCTGGTCCAACCCAATCCAATCCTAGCGGGTTAGAGAGTTAAATGGGTTAGGACGGACTAGCCTTTTTAACTAAAGGGTCTTTAAAATAGAGTAAACTACACAAATAGCCCCCACAATGGGTGACTTTATTTTTTTGTCCCCCATAATAAAAGTCTTACTAAACTAGCCTTCCTTCTTTTTTATGTGTGGAACAAATACATATTTGCCCCTCTATATATCAAATATTTTCAAACAACTCTCCATGATCATTTATCTTTCAACTTCAATTTTTTTTCTTTTTTATTTTACTTTAATTTTTTATTTTTATTTTCTCTTTTTTAAAAAAATTTTCTCAACCTTTACTTTTTCCCTTTTTTCCTTTTCTCCTTTCAACTTCTATTTTTTTTTCTCTTTATAATTTTTCTTTGGGTTTTAATTTTTTTTCTCAACCTTTATTTTTTATTTTGACTTTTTTTTTTTCTCAACCTTTCTTCTTTTTTTTTTTTTTCTTTTCTTCTCTCAACTACTATTTTTTTTTTTCTTTTTCTCGTTTTCATTTTCTTTGATTTTTTTTTTATCAACCTTTATTTTTCTTTTATTTATTATTTTTTTCTTTATTTTTTTATTTTTTCGTAACTTTTATTTTTTTCTTTACTTTTCTTCGATTCCTTCCAAATAACAAGTCACGCCCCATGGGCAAGAATTGACACTCCACGTTGTGTCTTGATTTATGAAATGCTCTACAACTATTGCCTTAGAGGCAAGACTTAGCCCAAGGACTTTCAAACAACAAGTTACGCCCCATGAGCAAAAATTGTCAATACAACATTATGTTTTGACTTATGAAATGCTCTATAACTCTTGCCTTAGAGACAAGACTTAGTCCTATGACTTTCAAACAACAAGTTATGCCCCATGAGCAACAGTTGGCACTACCACATTATGTCTTGATTTATGAGATGCTCTATGACTCTTGCCTTAGAGGAAAAACTTAGAACAAGGGCTTTCAAATAACAAGTTACGCCCCATGGGCAATAGTTGACACTACTATATTGTGTTTTTATTTATGAGATGTTCTATAACTCTTGCCTTAGAGGCAAGACTTAGCCTAAGGACTTTCAAACAACAAGTTATGCCCCATGGGCAAGAGTTGACACTACCACATTGAGCCTTGATTTATGAGATGCTCTATAACTTTGCCTTAGAGGCAAGACTTAACCCAAGTACTTTCAAACAACAAGTTATGCCCCATGGGCAAGAGTTGACACTACCACATTGTGTCTTGATTTATGAGATGCTCTATAACTCTTGCCTTAGAGGCAAGATTTAGTCCAAAGACTTTCAAACAGCAAGTTACGCCCCATGGGCAAGAGTTGACACTACCACATTATTTTTTGACTTATGAAATTCTCTATAACTCTTACCTTAGAGGCAAGACTTAACCCAATGACTTTCAAACAACAAGTTATGCCCCATAAACAAGAGTTGACACTCCCACATTGTGTCTTGATTTATGAGATGCTCTATAACTCTTTCCTTAGAGGCAAGACTTAGACCAAGGGCTTTCAAACAACAAGTTACGCCCCATGGGCAAGAGTTGACACTACTATATTGTGTTTTTATTTATGAGATGTTCTATAACTCTTGCCTTAGAGGCAAGACTTTGCCTAAGTACTTTCAAACAACAAGTTATGTCCCATGGGCAAGAGTTGACACTACCACATTGAGTCTTGATTTATGAGATGCTCTATAACTTTGCCTTAGAGGCAAGACTTAACCCAAGTACTTTCAAACAATAAGTTATGCCCCATGGGTAAGAGTTGACACTACCACGTTGTGTCTTGATTTATGAGATGCTCTATAACTCTTGCCTTAGAGGCAAGACTTAGTCCAAACACTTTCAAACAGCAAGTTACGCCCCATGGGCAAGAGTTGACACTACCACATTGTGTTTTGACTTATGAAATGCTCTATAACTTTTGCCTTAGAGGCAAGACTTAGCCCAATGACTTTCAAACAACAAGTTATGCCCCATAAACAAGAGTTGGCACTCCCACATTATGTCTTGATTTATGAGATTCTTTATAACTCTTGCCTTAAAGGCAAAACTTAGACCAAGGGCTTTCAAACAACTAGTTACGCCCCATGGGCAAGAGTTGACACTACCATAGTGTGTTTTTGTTTATGAGATGTTCTATAACTCTTGCCTTAAATGCAAGACTTAGACCAAGGACTTTCAAACAACAAGTTATGCCCCATGGGCAAAAGTTGACACTACCACATTGAGTCTTGATTTATGAGATGCTCTATAACTTTGCCTTAGAGGCAAGACTTATCCCAAGGATTTTCAAACAACAATTTATGCCCCATGGGCAAGAGTTGACACTACCACGTTGTGTCTTGATTTATGAGATGCTCTATAACTCTTGCCTTAGAGGCAAGACAGACTTTCCAACAGCAAGTTATGCCATATGGGCAAGAGTTGACACTACCACATTATGCTTTGACTTATGAAATGCTCTATAACTCTTGCCTTTGAGGCATGACTTAGCCCAATGACTTTCAAACAACAAGTTATGCCCCATGAGCAAGAGTTGGCACTACCACATTGTGTCTTGATTTATGAGATGCTCTATAACTCTTGCATTAGAGGCAAGACTTAGTCCAAAGACTTTCAAAAAATAAGTTATACGCCCCCATGGGCAAAAGTTAGCACTACCACATTGTGTCTTTGATTTATGAGATGCTCTATATGTCTTGCCTCTAAAACTAGACTTAGCCCAAGAATCTCCCCAAAAAATAAATTAGTCCCCATGGACAAGAGTTAACACTATTTCAGTATGTTAATTTATGAGATACTCCATAACTCTTGCCCCTAGAGGAAAGACTTAGTTCAAGGATTTACAAACAACAAGTTAATGTTCTATAACTCTTTTCTTAGAGGCAAGACTTATCTCAAAGGACTTCTAAACGGCAAGTCACGCCCTTATGTTTACTTTGATGTTAAAGAAAGAAGATCTTTTTTGAGAATTATCCAACTTTCTGTTCATTAACAAAATATAATAGAAGCTGAGAAAAAAGAAAAAAGAGAAGGAAAAAAATAAAGATTAAGAAAAAATTAAAAAAAAAAGAGAAGAAAAAAATAAAGGTTAAGAAAAAATAAAAAAAAAAAAGAGAAGAAAAAAAATAAAGGTTAAGAAAATAGAAAAAAGAGAAAAATAAAAAAAAATAAAAAATAAAAGTTGAGAAAAAAAATAAAATAAAATAAAGTTTGAGAAAAATAAAAAAAATGAGAAAAGAAAAAAAAACAAAAAATAAAAAAAATAAAGGTTGAGGCAATGAATTAAAAAAAGAGAAATGAAAAAAAATAATGTTTGAGAAATAAAAGAAATAAAAAAAAAATAAAGATTGAGAAAAATGAATTAAAACAAGAAAAAATAAAATAAAATCAAGTAGCAGTAAAAAAGAAAAAAAAAAGTTGAGAGACAAATGAGTATGGAAAAAGTAAAAACATTTGAGGTGTAGAGGGGCAAAAATGTACTTATTGTATACATAAAAATGAAGGAAGGCTAGTCTTTAAAGACTTTTCTTATGGGGGACAAAAATATAAAGCCACCCACTATGGGGGATATTCCATGTAATTTTCTGTTTAAAATAGCAGCCCAACCTAGTCCTAAGCAGGCCACGGGTTGGGACGGGTTCACCCTTCAAAAAAAAAAAAAAAAGTAACCCTAAACATGATAAACAAAAATAATGTAAGTACTAGACAATTACCAACTATTATGTCTTCATTTTAGTATGTCACCTACTAGTTTTTAGCATATTATAGGCATCTTACTAATACCTTTAATTGTAATTAGCTCGTGGCATTTACTGTAATAAGTAGAGAAAAGATGATTACCTATAAATTCCATGAAAAGAATTCTATTATGGTTAAGATAATAAATACAGGTATCCAGAAAGTATCTACATAAAAGCAGTAAGATCGTAACAGAAGAGAGCCTAAATTTCAAGAACAGAATGTGCATTAAGCAAAGGCAACAAGTACTAAACCATCACGAGTAAAAACAACTTTTTGAAGTTCATAACTAAAAGCAGCTTACCAACCATTTTAAACACACACTAAGGGCATGTTTGGAAAGCTACCCTGGTAATTGAATTTGATGTAATTGAGTGTAATTACACTGTCTGGCATGTTTAATTAGCCAGGTAATTACTTGGTCAGCAGAAAATTGGATATAATTGACAGGGGGTAATTACACTCTCCAATTCCCAGGGGGGGCTGTGAATTGCTGGTAATTACATGGTGTAATTACAAACTGATTACTTTTTAATTTATTTCTTTTATTTCTATTTTTATTTTTTGGTTTTAATTTATTTTAAATTTTTATTATTTTAATTTTTTTCTATTTTTATCATTCTAATATTTTTTTAAAAAATATTTTTTATTTTATATTATTTATATTTCATTTCCTTCTCATTTCCCAACCTTTACTTCTTGTGATTCCATGCATTTTTTCATATTATCTATTTTTTTTTAAAATTTTATGTTTATTTTTTTCATTTAGAATAATTTAGTTAGTCCTCGCTGTTGTTGTTTGTTTTTATGTTTCCTGCTTGTTATACTGCCATCTATTCTGAGCCGGGGGTCTGACGGAAACAACCTTGCTACTTCTTCTGAGGTAGTGGTATGGACTGCGTACACTTTACCCCCCCCCCCCCCCCCATTGTGGGAATACACTGGGTATGTTGTTGTTGTTGTAGAATAATTTAGTCAGTATTCTAATTTTTAAATTAAGTAGAATTCATTGTTGAATAAAGTTATAGACTTAGGTTTTTCTTTTCTTTTGAATCATATTTACGTTATGTTGAAATTTGACATAAGAGCATTATTTATTTTTTTAAAATTTTGAACTTATGTTATATTTTCACTTTCAATTTATTTGTTTTACTAGTATTGACATGATATTTCACATTGCAAGCCATTCATTTTTTAGTTAGAATTGATAGATTATCTTTTTGTCAAATGTTTTAATAATTTTATGACATTATATTTGTAATATTAATCCTTTTGTCAAACATGCATTTCATGATGTTCTTAAAAATCATATACTTTATGTTTTTATGATTAATTTAATTAAAATATACTAGTTTGAAAAATATAAATCCATTATTTTTTTATAACAACATATGTTCATTAATTAATATTATATATATATATATAATATTTAATTTAACATCATTTATAAAGACACTTATTTTTCTAATATAAATTTTAGTTTTTGATAATTAACTTTTATTTTAAAAATTGAATATAACCATATAATTACACTTGTGCAACCAAACAATACACTTGTAATTACACTGTGACAAACAAACAAGTCGGCGTAATTACTAGGTTGTGTAATTACTAGGCTGGTAATTACTACCCTAGTAATTACACCAATTCTAATTACCAGGTGACTTTCCAAACAGACCCTAAACGTTTTAAAGGTTGGGTTGGGCTTGGATACTTGAGTTTTTCTTTTTTTTATTGAAAAAATCCTAATTTCTAACAAATAAAAGACCAACTTAAAAATATTTAATAATTATTCTTAAAGTCCCAGCCTACGGACTGACCTCTGAGGCTGACGAGTTAGGCCTCTGAGGCCGACGGGTCAAGTGAGGCTAGGCTTATAAGCCTCGTTCCTAAATGGGCTGAAAAAGCTTAGCCCAACCCCTCTTAATTAAAGGGTTGGGTTGGACCGGCCTCACGGGCCAAACCCATTCTGATAGCTCTATCCATTCCCTTTATTATCATAATGCTAATCTTTTACTAATATAGTGGTTAAGACGGCTATATATATATATATATATATACATCATAGGATAAGTTTAATTATCCATTGTTAGTGTAACCTCCACTTCCATATCTCTGTTCCAAACCGTCCTGTTTGAATAATTATATTAATATAATGGATTAAGCTCTATTATAATTGGAGTTTAAAGTATATACATTATTGGTGTAAGAAATTTTTGTACCATCATGTCACTTTTACCTATTATATCAGATAATTTATTTTAATTTTAAAATTCGAATTTCATATTTGAAGAAGTCTTATATGTAGATATCCTTTGAGGCTTTAATTATTATTTACGCTGAACTTAAATTTTATTACATATAATTATAGCCTATTTGGTCACCATCCACCAAAAAAAAGAAGAAATAATGAAAATTATAGTCATTGCTTGCTAAGCCAAGGAATCGCCTCTATAAATTTCCTAGTTTATAGTTTCCTCAAACAACAAGCAATTTAAGCAAATACGCATTTCAAACACTTAGTAATATTTCTCTTGAGGATATATAAAATTCCAATTATGGCATCCATGGGAGTAAACTATGCCCATCTTCACGTCCAACAAAAACGCCTTAAAGAAAAGTCGAAAAAAATGGAGGAGGAAAATGCTCGAAGTAGTAAAAATGAGGGTGGAGCGGTGAAAAGATCAACCGCAGATGGTAAAAGTAGTAAGGGAAAAAGAATTTGCCCTTGTGGCTTTGTTTCACTGGAGCCTAATGGGAACTTGGGTGAAAAATAAAGAGTAGTAATTTGGACTCTGCAAAGTATAGCAAGGGGGTATGTAAAAATATGTGTTAGTTTGTCATGAATCTTTTTTTTATCTTCCCTTTTTTTTTTTTTAACTTCTAATATCTCTTTTTCATTTAATTTTTTACTAGCTAGTTGTGAAATTTCCTGTCTGCCAAGCAGGTTGGAGCATTGACCAAACTTGTGTATGTTATTAGTATATTGTTATCATTAAATTATATGAACCCTAGCACATGATGGCTTTACTGATTGTCTCACTAACACTAAAATTGCTCTCCGAGTTTGAAAATAAAATCAGTACAATTCAGTTATGCGTTCAAATCCTCGCGGGGAAGAAAAAATTAGGTGATTTCTTCACATCAACCAAAATTTTGTTGGGCAAACATCTCTGAAATAATTGATATGCGTTCGGCCGTTATCTGTGAGCG
Source organism: Capsicum rhomboideum (assembly GCA_031232105.1). Taxonomy (NCBI): domain Eukaryota; kingdom Viridiplantae; phylum Streptophyta; class Magnoliopsida; order Solanales; family Solanaceae; genus Capsicum; species Capsicum rhomboideum. The sequence goes on from CP124714.1 coordinate 161,623,755, forward strand.
AAAAGAAATGGCTATTGTCTTCCACGAGTCATTCGAAGTATAAAATATGAACTTGAAAATAATATCAAGCTAATAAAGCTTAGGTGTTTAAGACAAACTTTGTCAAGTCACAAAAAGAAAAAAAAACGTATAAACATAGATTAACTTAATTAATTGGCTACATAAACTTTCACTTTATTGATGAGAGTTTGATCTACCAAAGAAAGAGATCGAACGTGGATCACATGTCCTCTTGGTTGTTCCAGCATGTGCTTCAAACAGAAAGTTTGGGACTCAAAGTGTGCCTGTTGGAATGTGATAATTTTGAAGTTGACAAAGCAGTGAAACAAAGTATGATTTTGAAGACTGATAATGCAGTGGAACAGTTGCAAGAAATAGGTTGATTCACCTGGTCCATCAGCACAAGTTCAACCTGTGTTTGAGATGTTGATGATTGTGGACTTTGATGACACAAGCAACACAAGTTAAGAAAAGAATGATGTTGAATCAAGACGCAATTTCCTTCTTACAAAGGGATACCAAAAAAAGATGAATCCATGTAAGGAAAGGAATTAAAAAGAAGGCGGCAAAAGGTATCCAAGTAGGAATGAGATTCCTCAAAGAAGTTACCATAAAGGAATGTGATTCCTTGGAAGGAAAGGCAAGCCGACTTAAAGAAGGCAAAGGTCCACATCTAAAAATACCCAAGAGCTTCCACAAAGTCGTTTGCGCACTTTTAGAGAAAAAGGTTGAACACAATCAAATTGAGAGAGTTCATATTTGAGAGAGTTCTGATCGAAGATCCAAGTGCTACCAGTACAAAGAAACAGATTGACTAACCAGTTCCACAGGACTAAGCTTTACAGTTCATGAGTCAGTTTTAATATATTGTTCTTATTGAGTTGTAATTTATTGTTTTCCATTTGGTGCTTAGGAACAGTATTGAGTTGAGTTAACTTCAAGTTGGAATAACTTGAAGTGGGTCCAACAGTCAAGTGTGATTATTGAGGTATATGAATCAGAGTTTATAATTCCTAGTTGTTGAGTTATAGGAATTAGAGTTCTTATTGAGTTGTAATTTATTGTTTTCTAGATTTGGTACCTAGGAACAATATTGAGTTGAGTTAACTTCAAGTTGGGATAACTTGAAGTGAGTCCAACAGTCAAGGGCGATTGTTAAGGTATAGGAATTAGAGTTTATAATTCCTAGTTGTTGAGTTATAGGAATTAGAGTTTATAATTCCTAGGCTTGCAAGCCTTGTAATCTAAATTTTTGAAGGCTCATTGATTTAGTGAAGTTGGGGTAAATCCTACAGAGGTGTAGGTTGTAGTATTTTACACCTATTGTGAGCTGGGTATTTTCTACATGAAAATTGTGTTCTTAAGTTTACTGTTTTTTAATACGTTGGTGGAACACATTAGGCAACCCGATCCATTCGAATAAAATAATTATCTACAATTCACTAAAATGGTAGGGCATGCAGAATATCAATTGGTATCAAAGCAGGTTATCTTGTTAAAAGGTTAGCACCTTTGATATCAAAGCAGGTTATCTTGTTAAAAGGTTAGCACCTTAAGATAAGATCATGAAGAATTCAACACCTCTATCTGGACATTCAATCAACAAGCCACCACTATTCAATGGTCTTCGCTACTCACACTGAAAGGAAAGAATGAAACTGTTCTTGCAAGCTGCAGACTACAAACTCTGGAACAGGGTCATTGATGAACCTCAATACCCCTTGAAGAAGGATGTTGAAAACAATGATGTATTAAAATACAAGAATGAGTATGATGAAGCTGACTTCAAGATTCTTGGAAAGAATGCAAAATCCAAGTATATTCTTATTTGTGGACTTGGACTAGATGAATACAATAGGATCTCAGGCTGCACCACTGCAAAAATAAATTTGGGACACTTTTGTGAATGCGTATGAGAAGAATATGGAGAACTTCAAAAAGGAGTCTAACAATGAAGAACCAAATATGGATGATAAAAAGTTTACCAAGAACTTCAAAAGTTTTTTTAAAAAAAGAAAGGGGCTGAACAAGAAAGGAACAAGTAGTAGGTGTTGTTCTATTAATTAAGTCTCAAGCTGGTTGCTTCAAATGTGAAAAGATAGATCACATGATCAAGGATTGTCCATTGTGGGAAAAGGAAAGAGATGAAAAAACGTTGAAGCTAAAAGAGAAATCCGACTCGAAAAAGAAGTAATAATTCTCTATGATTGCTGCATCGTGATCAAACTCAGAAGAATCTGATGATGATGGAGTTGATGAAATTGCACTTTTGACAATCAGATATTCAGATATAAAAGAAAAAGAAGTCAACTCCTAGGTAAGTATTCTTGATCTAAAAGACAAGTTGCATCTTTTTTATAAGAAAAGACTAATCTCCTTGATAAATCAACTAATTGATAATGTTCATAACTTAACTACATAAAGAGATCAGTTATTCAGTTCTTTTGCTAGTCTCAAGTATGACTACATTGATATTGAAAAGGGCAAAAATGTTATTGAGAATGAGAACTACACTCTGAAGGAACAGGTTAACCAACATGGTTCAACCATCCTGGCTTTAAAGTCTAAAATTATCAAGCTTACCATGACTGAAAAAGGAAAAAATGGTGTCAGTAATGATTATCAAAGAATTGAATCTGAACTCAAATAAAGAAAAAATGAATTGTTTTTTGCCAGAGAAAAGGTTAGAATTCTTAATCATGAAAATTCTAGGTTAAAGGTAGATCTAGAAAGAGTTAGTAGGTGGACTTAATCCTCAAGAATTGTGAACCAACTAAGCAGCAGAACCCACAATGAAAAGGATGGACTAGGCTTTCACAAAGGAATTACTCCTTCAAAGGATCTATGTTATCTTTGTAGCAAACTAAGACATCCTACCACTGAGTGTCCTAAAGGCAATGAAGGGATGAAGAGAAATATTGAGTCTGTCAAAAGGAAAAATTTCAAACCTATCAAAAAAAAACAAGGTCACTTCTCATGAGAAAAACAAGTTCAACACAGCAAAGAGAAGTTGATTCATATCTGCTGAAAATTGCAAGGTTGCTCCTGTCAAAAGAAACAGGTGTACCAACCTGTTGCTAGCATGGGCTAGAAGAAATTTAATCCACCCCTTTGATCATAAGAAAGGATCTAAGCTTGTCTGGGTGCCTAAGAGTAACCCCTAAATTGTTTTGCAGAAAAGAGTGAAAGGTGGCAAGCATCATTGGTACATGTATAGTGCTTGCTCAAGACACATGACTGGAGACAAGCAAAAGTTCCTTTCACTCTCCTCACTTAAAGGAGGGGATGTATCTTTTAGAGATGAAGAAAAAAAGGGACCATTATTGGAGTTGGAAAGATTGGAAAAATTAAAAACAAGGACTTAGAGAAAGTGTAGATGGGTTGAAACACAATCTACTGAGCATCTCTCAACTATGTGACAAAGGCAACAAAGTAGCCTTTACTTCAGCAGGTTGCAATGTCAAGAAGTTAGATACAAAGAAAGTTGTGCTCACTACTAAAAGACACAAAAATGTGTACAAAGCTGACATCTTAAGAGCTTCAAACTCTGATCTTACATACCTAAGTACAATTAATCATGATTCTCTACTATAGCACAAGAGACTTGGTTATGCAAGTATGCAACAGTTGAACAAATTTGCTTCTAAGGACTTGGTCATAGGGCTTCCTAAAACTAAGTTCAAAGATGACAAGACATGCAGTGCTTGTGTAAGGAGGAAGTAAGTCAGATCTTTATTCAAAACAAAGAACCAGGATGAAGATGAAGCAGGAGATCATGCAATGGAACATGTTACACTACCTGATCTTTCTGATGAACAAACCAAGGGCGCATTGATAGGGGGAACAACAGAACAAGAGGATCAGTCATCTGAGGAATCAACTCCATCTATTGAAGAGAATTTGTAAAGTTCACCAACAAAAATATGTAAAAGAGTTGCTCAAGATAGAGGAATCCAAGGTGATCAATACTTCCATTGTCACTTCCACAAAACTAAACTATGATCAACCTGATCTATCTTTGGAGGAGAAGTTGTATAGTGGCATGATTGTATCTCTCTTGTATCTTAGTGTAAGTAGACTTAATAGAGTCTTTGGTGTTGAACTTTGTATAAGAGTCCAAGCCAAACCCAAAGAGTTTCATCTTCAGATAGTAAAAATAATCTTGAGATATCTAAAATGAAGTAAGTTTGATCTTCTAGTGTACTCAGATAATGAGTATGTAGGTTATCTAGTTGATAAAAAAGGCACCTTAGGTATGACACACTTTCTTGGATCACGTCCAATAACCTGGTCCATCAAAAGGCATTACTCTGTCATTCTGTCAACTGTTGAAGCTGAATATGTTGATGCTGGTTTTTACTGTGATCAACTACTATGGATCAAGCAAAAATTGCTAGATTTTGGTGTGGATGTAGGGTGTGTTTCAATTTTTTGTGGCAACACAAGCGCCATTAATATTTCCAAGAATCCAGTTCAGCATAAGTGTACCAAACATATTGATATAAGACACCATTTTCTCAGAAATAATGTAGAAAATGGTCATATATCTATCATGTTTTGCTCCACTGAAGAACGAATTGCTAACATTTTTACTAAGAAATTGAGTAGGAAATAATTTGAAAAGAATAGGTTAGACATAGGGATGATTAAGATTGCATGAAACCTCCCTCCCTGATTGGCTAAAACTGACTATGCATTAATATAATATGAATAAAAGTTATATAGTTAGTTTATTCGGTCTTGCATATTTAGTTGTGTATCTTAAGTCCAGTTATTTGATATTGTTAACCTATTTTTTGTATTAAATTGAGCAGAGAAGCAAGGCTGGTTAACATTGAAGATTTCAAATCTTAGTTCATCAGGTATGTGCTTACACTATATTGCTATTACTGTCTGATGAAACACTTGAGCTTACTTGTTCCATCTTACCTGTTCCTAAGCGACCATTCAAACAAGCGCCAAAAGAGGGTTATCAAAAGAACCTCTGTTAAAGCCTTTTCTCTTCGTCTTTCAAATACTCCACCCCCTCCCCTCCCTAAAAATAATATCTAAGAAGCCTCCCACTCCAAAATCCAAACCTTCCTCTAAGACAAAAACCACTCCTACATTCAAATCAAAGAAACAAGTAAGTTGACCTGGTCTATCTGAGTAGTCTGAATCAGAAGCTACTAAGGATGAAACCCCTAAAAAAATTGGTACATCTGAGATATCTGATTCAAGGTTGGCCCATATACTTCACCTCTAAAAAAGGGTAGTGGTGAGAGGTCATGTGGCTACTAGTTATGGTGGTCCTGAGATGGCTAATTTATTTAAAAAATTAGAGTTTCATAGTTGGTATGCATTGTTCATATAAGGAGACGTTTAAAGGAAGTTTGGGCATGCTAAATTTAGGAAATTCTATACCAATGGTTCTGAGGTTGGATCACTTCTTTCAACCACTGAAAATGGAGTTCAAATTCATCTAGTTGTGGATGATGTGGCTAGGATTCTAGAAATCTCACAAGGAGGGTGGGATCACTACATGAAAGAGATGATAAGGGATATTTTCTTTCCTATGGGTTTTGGGTGGCTCAACTTTTTGCAGACTATTCAGTCTCTGTGCAAGTGTGGGACTTTCAGACCACAAAGGATGTTTTGGGTAGTATGAAATATGTTGCTCTGCCTGATTCAAAGAAGAAATCCAACACTCCGCTGTAAAAATTAAAGAATGCCTTGGCTGCTAAGACTGAAGAATTGGAGGTTGTTCAGGCTTCTCATGTACTTGAAAAAGTAGCCCTTGAGGCTAGGATTGCTCAATTGGAAGCAGAATTAGAGAATGAAAAGACCAAAAATATTGAAACAGTTCGAAGGTTGAGATAACTCCTACCATCTGTTCCACCCCCCTTTTCAGCCTAGACCCTTAACTTTCTTAGACCAATGTAGCTTTTTTTTTTTGCTCAAGTTATTTTATTTTTTCAGTGGTTAGCAGTATTCCATAATACATATCTGGTTCATATCAATGAACTATCTATCTTTTGCCTACTTTGTTACTGTTCTTGCCTTTTTTAATTCTTTAAATTAGTTGCTTGGTTTAAAATTGATTGTCTCGGTGATATCCCCAATGGCCATGAATATTCTAACTTTGACTTTTATATTATCCATGTGCTTAGCTTTTAGATGAAGCCAAAAGGGGGAAGATATAGGTTGTGCAGTATTTATAACTCATGACTAATATGGTTCATCAAAGTGTTTCTTGCTTTCTTGCTTACATATTGTTTTAGGGCTTATTAACTTAGATGCACAAAGACAAGTGTTTGTCATCATCAAAAAGGGAGAATTTATTGGAATGTGATGGTTTTGAAGTTGATAAAGCTGTGGAACAAAGTATGATTTTGAAGACTGACAATGCAGTGGAACAATTGCAAGAAATAAGTTGATTCACCTGGTCCATTAGTACAAGTTCAACCTGTATTTGAGATGCTGATGATTGTGGACTTTGATGACAAAAGAAACACAAGTTACGAAAATAATGATGCTGAATCAAGACATAATTTCCTTCTTATAAAAGAATACAAAAATAGATGAATCCATGTAATAAGAAAAGGAATTAAAAGGAAGGCGGCAAAAGGTATCCAAGTAGGAATGGGATTCCTCAAAGAAGTTACCATAAAGGAATATGATTCCTTGGAAGGAAAGGCAAGCCGACTTAAAGGAAGCAAAGGTCCACATCTATAAATATCCAAGAGCTTCCACAAAGTCGTTTGCGCACTTATAGAGAGAGAAAGAGGCTAAACACAATCAAATTAAGAGAGTTCATATTTGAGAGAGTTCTGATCTAAGATCCAAGTGTTGTCAGTACAAAGAAACAAATTGACGAACTTGTTCCACAGGATTAAGATTTACAGTTCACGAGTCAATTTCAATGTATTCTTATTGATTTGTAATTTATTGCTTTCTCAGATTTGGTGCTTAGAAACATTATTGAGTTGAGTTAACTTCAAGTTGGGATAACTTGAAGTGGGTCTAATAATCAAGGGTAATTGTGGAAGTATAGGGATTAGTGTTTATAATTTCTAGTTGTTAAGTTATAGGAATTAGAGTTTATAATTTCTTGTTGTTGAGGTATAGGAATTAGAGTTTATAATTCCTAGTTGTTGAGTTGTAGGAATTAGAGTTTATAATTTCCAGGGTTGCAAGCTTTGTAATCTAAACTTTTGAAGGCTCATTGATTTAGTGAAGTTGGGATAAATCCTACAGAGGTATAGGTCGTGGTATTTTACATCTATTATGAGCTAGGTGTTTTCCACGTGAAAATTATGTTCTTAAGTTTACTGTTTTTTAATACGTTGGTAGAATACATTAGGCAACTCAATCCATTCGAAGAAAATAATTATCTACAATTCACTAAAACAGTAGGGCGTGCAGACTATCAGTGCCCTCATGAGGTAGCTTAAAAGTGAACATATAGGAATAGCCAAATCCATTGTGCCAACGTCTTTCTATTGTTGACACTGGGCCACGCTAAAACAATCAACTTATACATGGGGTTTCCATTTGAAAAGCATGTTGCACCATCTATTTATAACTAAATCACTAAATTGGAAATTAAAAGGGCTAAAGTTACCCTTCAACCATCTGAAATAGAGAACTTTTGCCCTCTTTTATCTTTAATAGAAAAGGGTCAAAATTCCCTTAACATATTACAAATATTTTAAAAATACCCTTCTTTAATCTATTGGATAAAAAAATTCCCTTGATGTATTAAAATGATTCAAAAGTGCCTCCTTCCACCTATATTCTGAAAAGATAAGATATTTTAGAAGGAATTTGGCCTGAGAACTATGACGGGAAAGATCAAGATCGATGCATTAAGCTCACAATTAACCTACCAAATTTAGGCGAAATGTGCGAATTGAATTAGAGAAGTCATTCCAAGAAAGGTCGAGCCTTTGGAGATGAGAGAGTTAGAATAGGTTGCTAATCGAATCAATCACTCCAACAAATTGGCTGCAACTGAGGTCAAGTTCAGCAACATGCATGTCCAATCATCGTCTCATCACAGTTTACTTCATCTCATAAGCAACAATCTATGCTCATATTCCACGTACCCATTTTTGGATAATACTATTGACCACGGAAAAATTTGCATACACATTTGGATGAAGGCCTATATTAAGCGGTTTTTTGAATTTTAGAAGAGATATGCTTTGATGTTTGGGGCACAAACAAGAAAAAGCAATTGAGAACTGCCTGTAGCCCATGTTTAAATAAAAGAGTTCAAATGTTGGTACTAAAAATTATGAAAAATACATGCAAAGTTATCCATAACGAAATATCAATTGATGGTAACCTCAATAAGTATTGAATATTTATATCATTGACTGACAACTTGAGGTGCATTCATGATTTAAATTTGGTGAATTCAACTTTTAACGCTTTTCTCAATTTCTCAATTTCTCAATTTCTCAATTTCTCAATTTCTTGTACTTTTGATAATTTAGTGGCCAGCTTTTTCACATATATATCAATATTTTGTGTTCGAAAATACTTAAGTCAGTTGAATCAGTCATTTTTGAGTTGCATATCCGCCTGTAAGGGCTACAGTAAAGTATAACGATTTTCCAAGACCTTGCACTAGTATTGCCGCATAAATTTTCAAATGAAAGCTATGTAACACGCACCAGATCCCTTTCACTTTGATTTTTCATTTTGTTGTTCACTCATTAATTAATTGAACGTAATCTTTACTCTAAATTGCCAAGGATCATTACTTATCCATTTAAGTCTTCTTCTGCTGTTTCAAACTATTAATTTTAAAAAAAACATTTTTTTTGTGTGTTGCTCCCCAAAGAAAAAACGAAAAATAAAAAGTAAAATATTTACTAGAGTGTAAATGATGACCACAATTTATTTTGTTGAAGCACAAACTACAAAGTTCATAATGCATATTTGGAGAACTATTACAATTGGCTCCAAAAGAGAAGAAAAAAGGTTCCTTTCATCGGCTCATGCGATGAGCATTTGGTTTTCTCCTTAACCATAAGAAGGAGCTTTTATGAATAAGAATTTCTCATCAACAATCTTCTCTTCTTATCACATCACTTTGTCCTAAATATTTCATCTGATCGAGCCAAGGAGAAGGAAGAGATGGTTGGTCAGGGAGCACCCCCCCTCCCCCGTCTGCGCCAAACCATACACGCTCTCTCCCACGCCTATTGGCTATTTGTTCATTCGAGATGCAGAACTATTTTTTTAAATTATTTTTTAATGAATAAATAGAATCATGTTACGAAAGGGAGGCTAGTTTAGCACCAATAAGATGCCCATTAAATTATGTTCAAAAGTTACTTAATTTGAAAGAAAACCAAATTAGAGCACTTATCAGAAATAAAATAATAATTATTGGGAATTGCTTAGACTTTTCTCAAAAATAGGAATAACTTGCTCAAACTTTTTAAAAGAATCGTTAGGTAAAAATAATTATAAAAATAGTTTTGGATAATGTGCTCATGAGGCCATTGTTAGGGAGTACAGTAAAACCTCTCTAAATAAATATTGTTGGGACCATGAAAAATTATTATTTTATAGAGATATTATTTAATCAATAAATTAATATTTATTAATTTAAAGAGTGTTTTGAAAATTCAATGAAGGTTAATTTTGATTACATCAAAATCATTGTATCTTACTAATTTGTGTATCATATTTATTGAATTAATATAAAAAATAATTTAATTATACATAAAAAACAATGTATGATGTACGATTCATTGTAATGACCTTTTTTTATTAAATGATTCATTGTAATGTTCATTATTTATTCATTATAATTAATAAATCATTGTGATGTTCATTGCTTCTTAATAATCAAATACAAATTTATTATACATAAACTGCAATGTATGTACTAATTTATATATCATATTTATTGAATTAATATAAAAAATAAATTCATTAAATACAATATATGATGTATGATTCGTTATAATGGCTTTTTCTATTATTTGATCTATTGTAATGTTGATTGTTTATTCATTGTAATTAATAAATCATTGTATTGTTCATTGTTTCTTAATAATCAAATATAAATTCATTATACATAAAGTACAATGGATGATTCATTGTAATGACTTTTTTTATTAAATGATTCATTGTAATGTTCTTTATTTATTCATTGTAATTAATAAATCATTGTAATGTTCATTTGTTTCTTAATAATCAAATATTATTCATTGTATTTTTACTAAAAACATTCAATGTATGATGGTGAGAGAATAAACTGTATAAGCAACATAGGAAATTTCTTTAAATCATATTCAACAATGGCTTCTCATTTAAAAGGTGTCGCAAAATCAACAATGACAGATCAAAAAAATTTACAGTTGTGGCTTGAAAAAGAATATCATTTGAAAGTTAGTCAAGGTACAATATCAAACACACTCAAACGATCAGCTGAGTATCTTTCGGCTAGCTTATTAAAAGGAAGGGATATCAAGCGGCACAAGTCGACAAAATATCCAGACATGGAGAAGGTTGTTTATGCTTGTTTTCTACAATATCAAGACCATGTGAATATAACTGGAGAGTTAATTTTGGAGAAGGCAAGAGATACAATGAAATTTTTATATCCTCAACAAGATTTTGAGCACAACTTTTCTCAAGGTTGGCTTGACAAATTCAAGCTAAGACATGGTATCAAGTCATTTCGTCATTTCGGAGTGAGTGGTTCGATTGATATATAAGACATGGAGATGAAATTGGAGTCCATAAGAAAAAAAATAGATCAGTTCCCTATGAAAGATGTTTTTAATATGGATGAAACTGGTTTGTTTTACAGGTTACAAGCTGATCATTCTCTTGCTACGAAATAACTTGAAGGAAGAAAGCAGGACAAAGAAAGGTTCACAGTTGTTATTTGTTGTAATGAGGATGGATCTGAAAAAATTCCTTTATGGATTATTGAAAAATATGCAAAGCCACGTTGCTTCAAGAATGTCAACATGAACTGTCACTATTGTGAAAATAAAAGAGCATGGATGACAAGTGTATTTTTTGATGAATATATTCGTTGGTTTGACCACAAAATGCATGGTAGACGAATTTTACTTGTGGTAGATAATTGTCCAGCACATCCAAGAAATATTGAAGGACTACAAATGTTGAATTATTTTTCTTGCCACCCAACATGACATTGAAAATTCAATATTGTGATGTTGGGATAATAAGAGCTTTCAAGACATATTATCGCAGTAGATTTTACCGTAGGATATTTGAAGGCTATAAGCTAGGACAAATTGATCCAGGAAAGATTAATGTTTTGGATGCTATCAATTTCGCAATCTCGGATTGGATGACAAATGTTCAACAAGAGATAATAGCAAATTGTTTTCGACACTGCAAAATTCGTTCGGGAGATGAAGCCTCAAGAAATTTAAATGAACCCACTTGTAAAAACGACATTCATGAACTTGAGGTTATGATTAATGATTTTGGTTATCGCAATAAAATGGATATCAATAGCCTATTAAATTAGTCGGGTGAAAATGATACATGTTCAGAGACCCATAGCTTTGAAGAAATTGTGGATGCCATCAAAGAAAATAATGTTGATAATGAAGTTGAAGACGATACAATACCTTTGGAACCAGTTACTCGTAAGGAAGCACTTATTGCGTCTAAAACTTTTCACAATTTTTTGGTGCAATTCGAGAAGACAACACCAGAACTTTTGGATGCAATAAGAAAAGTTAGAGATGAGCTTCAACTACATTTAAATTTTAACAAAAAACAAAAAACACTAGAATCATATTTCACTAAATTGTCTTAGATATTTTTGTAATTTTAAAGAATTATTAATTTATAATATTAATGGGACCATATATTTATATAGGGGTCTTTCAAAAATATATTATCTTATTATCTTATCGAAATTGGTGATTTTTTCCACTAGCCCAAATCGGGTCCGGGGAAAAATATTAGCTTAGAAAGTTTATTAATTTATCGAGTATTAATTTAGTGAGGTTTTACTATAACAATACTAATTTATGGCTACAATTAGTTATGATGTACCTCTAAAAAAGAGACTAGTATTGGCTTACCGCTTCCTTTTTTTAAAAAAAAAATAAAAAAATTTGGTGTTAGGAGGTTGGGAAGGGGATAATAAGGTGTGGAATTGAACCTTCATGAGCAAGGTGAAAATTCAGATAGTCAACCAACTGAGCTATTAAGATCCCCAAAGTGTTGGCTTGGTTCTTTTAAGGGGTTGACAATTTTTATTTTTATTAAGGCAGCCTTGTGGTTCGGAAGGTTTAGTATTGATCTTTACCTTGTATATTAAGAATCCAAGTTGACGGTTTATCAATAAGTTTTATGCACTGACAATATAAAATATAAGTATCATTATTGTGATCATATAAAATTTAAATATATTAGTCCAAATAAATATTGTGGATTAATATAATTGGATTAATTATTTAAATCCAATAAATATGGATTTAATTAAAGTCCAAATTTTATTGGGCTTGTCCATTAACTTGAGTTACAAATAATGAGCCCACTGTGCTAAGCCCAAGATGTCATCCTATCCTAGAGGCCCAATTTGATGCCACGTGTCAAATGATATGGTATGCCAAGTCAAGTGAATGAACCAATAAGACCATGCCACGTATCAAAATGATGCAGCAAGCTTAGTGAAATTGAAGGCCAATAAAAATGCACCATATGTACAAGTGACATGTTCTGATCAATCAAATTTCGCCATGTTACTTAAATCTGATTGAACGCAAGAAGCCTTTCCTCATCACAACTCCTCCATCCTACAACTATAAATAGGGGTCTCATAATTCAGAAAAGAGGATGAACAATTCTAACAAGAAGACAGATAAAGCTCGTGGATCAAACGTTGTAGATTTCTCTACAAGCTACAAGTTTAAGAATTCAAGCACTCAAGTTCAAATACAACCCAAGATCAAGACGAGATTCAAGAACAAGCTCAATAACCCTTGGATTCAAGTACAAGTCAAGATCAAGACCACAAGATTTAAGATCACACTCAAAAGCCCTTGGATTCAAATACAAGTCAAGCTCAAGTTCATTAAGATTCAAAATGAAGCTTGAAGACTCTTGAATTTATATTTGAAAAGAAGAATCAGAGGATTTATAGAGATTGTAACACTCACACATTGAAATCAAATAAAATGATTGTTGTAATATTTTCTTGTCTCGATTATTATTTTTTCGACACGAATTTTATTGTCTACAAATTTTGACACACCAGTGGGACAATCTCTACCTCTCATCTCTTTCTTTAAAAGTCAAAAAACATAAAAATGACTCAAATGAAGATCATCTGCAAATACAATGCTACTACAACTACTTACTCCAAAAGTGAATTAAAAGTAGCCATGGAGATTATTGGTCAAAACAAAAGAAATTTGGCTCAACTTGATCTTCCACAAGAACGTCATCCTAAGTCTGACAACTCACGCATGCAAGAATATGATGTCTTAAATACTCGATATGCTCTAATATGGAATCAAATTGTTCCTCAGTCCAAGCTCTATTCAGATAGAGATCCATATCATTCCTTATCCTCTACGATGGTAGTACAAGCTATGTTGATTGATGGTCCCACCATAGAAGAACAATTTACAAGCTTGGTTAAAGTAGTTGAAGGCTTGACAAATTACGTGCAAGAACAAGATGCTAAACTTTCCAAGTTAACAAATAATATGGAGAGCATGTGTGAGAGAGAATCAAGTCAAATGCCTATGAAGCTTCTTGAAATTCAAGAGAAAAGAGTGTGGTGCATAAGGCAAACAACAACGACCAAAAAGATTCAAGTCTCTGCTGAAGGTTTGATTTCTATTGATCAATTGAAGGACTTTATCATGGGAGCAATCAAAGATAAATTTGAGTCCTCGTCTAAATTTTCTCTCACATATGCAAAGCCGTATCCACAATGGATTGATAACTTGAAGATGCCTGATGGCTATTAACCTCCTAAGCTCCAACAATTTGATGGCAAAGGGAATCCCAAACAACATATAACACACTTTATTGAGACTTTCTATGATATTAGGAAGTATGGTGATTATCTCGTCAAGCAGTTTATTCGATCTCTCAAAAAAATGCCTTTGATTGGTACACAAATCTCGAACCTGATTCTATAGATAGTTGGGAAAAGTTGGAGCAAGAGATCCTCAATCATTTATATATTACAAGTCGTGTCGTTAGTATGATTGAACTTACAAAAGCTCGTCAACATGAAAATGAGCCAGTTGTTGACTTTATCAATCATTGGAGAAGTTTGAGACTCAACTGCAAAGATCGCCTTAGTGAAACTTCTAGCATTGAAAAATGCATCCAAGGCATGAATTTAGGTCTTCACTACATCTTGAAAGGATTGAAGCCCAATACATTTGAAGTATTGGCAATCCATGCGCATGATATTGAATTAAGCATTGCTGCAACAAGAGAATGACTATCTGTCTGTGACCCTTGCAAAGATAAAGACATAGAAGAACTTCATAATGGTGGTCTGCATCCGAAGATAAATTTGAAGAGTCTGTGTATGTCTAAATACTCCTCAACGCATGAGCCTAAACTGCAAGTTATAAAGCTCCTCAACGCATGAGCCTAAACTGTAAGTTAAAATGATCCTAGACACACGAGCTTAAACTGTATGTCACAAAGCTCTTCAAATTTGAGCTAAATCTTTGAATTATAATGCTCCTCAACGCATAAGCCTAAACTGCAAGTTATAAAGATTCTCAACGCATGAGCCTAAACTGTAAGTATCCTAGACACACGAGCTTAAACTGTATGTCACAAAGCTCTTCAAATTTGAGCTAAATCTTCAAATTATAATGTTCCTTGATGTACGAGTTTAAACTGCATATTGTAGAGTTTCTCCATTTTGAGCCAAATATTGAAGTCGTGAAACTCCTTAAATCCAAGCTCAATCTTTAAGTTAAAATGCATTTTAGACGCACAAGCCTAAACTGCATGTCACGAAGCTCTTTAAATTTGAGCCAATTCTCCAAGTTAGAAAGCTCTTAAAATTTGAGCTAAATCTTCAAGTTGTAAAGCTCTTCAAATTTGAGCTAAATTTTCAAGTTGAAATGCTCCTTGAAACACGAGTCTAAACTATATGTCATTAAGGTCTTCAAATTTGAGCTAAATCTCCAAGTTGTAAAGCTCTTCAAATTTGAATCAAACCTTCAAATCGAGAAGCTCTTCAAATTTGAGCTAAATCTTTATGTCACAAAGCTCATCGAATTACGAGCTAAATTTTCAAATCGTGAAGCTCTTCAAATTTGAGCAAAATCTCCAAGTTGTAAAGCTCTTCTAATTTGAGCCAAATCTTAAAGTTATAAAGCTCTTCAAATTTGAGCTAAATTTTCAAAACTACGTTATGACTTGACTCTCTTTACTGATGTACGTAGGCACTTAGAGTTTCATTTTAAGTTCAGTCGCAGGAGTACTCCAAAAAAAATATATGTTCCCACTTGATATGCCACATGAAGTCAGGTATACAAGTACTCATTCATCGAATACTTAGACGGACGAGTGGAATGGATCTGACGGGAGAGGAATGGAAAGCTAGGATCGCTTGGTAAGCAAGCAAGCACTAACTCCTAGTTTTCTCTTTTTTCTTTTTAATTAGATATTTGAACTTCCGTAAGTAACTCAGTGAGTGCTTTCTAAGAAGGGCTTGAAAGAAGAAAATAAAATAAGAACAACCGCGCACGTCGTAATTGATCGACTTTCATGCTAATTCTTACTCCAGCATGGAAGTTCCATTTCAGGGAAGGACGACGTACTATGATACTTTCCGTTTTGTCGAGACCTTCTTTGGTCACCAAATTTTGATGACTCGATGGGGGCAAACCTTTAGGAAAAACAAGCTTCTTCAATAGGATTTGAAGTCCTCGAATCCTCCAAGTTTTTAAGTTGAAGTTCTCAAAGTAGCCAAGCTTGTACGTTGTTGTCTCAAATTCATCAAGTCTGTAAGTTGAAGTATCAAATCTACCACACCTGCAAGTTGAAATCCTTGAAGTTCAGCAACTTTGCAAAATAAAGTCTTAAATTTACCAAGTCTGCGAGTTGAAGTCGTCAAATCCATCAAGTCTGCAAGTTGAAATCGTCAAATTTGCCAAGTTTGCAAGTTGAAGTCTCCAAATCTGCTAAGTTTACAAGCTGAAATCTGCCAAATTTACAAGTTGAAGTCGTTAAAGCTTCCAAGTCTTCAAGTTGAGTCCTCTAGATTTTCATGACTTAATGTGGAAAAAAGAGAGAGAGCAGAAAGGGCTATTTTCATTTTCCAGTGTCAAAATTCGATTTCGGAGCGTCCCTTTGCACATTAAGCTGACCCTTTTATGGATTTATCCTTAAAAGAATCTCTAAATTTTCATGCCTTAAGGTGGAAAAAATTTGTCCCTTTGCACCTTAAGCTGGCCTTTTCACGGATTTATTTTTAAAAGGAATGGCGTGAAGTCTTTGACTCGGACGATACGACGCCTTTGACTTAGACGGTGTTAAGTCGTAGCCTCAGGTAAAGTAAAATCTTTGCCGCAGACCATGTAAATTTTTGCCTTAGACATTGTAAAGTATTCGGCTCGGACAAGGTAACACTTTGCTCAGACGGTGTAAAGTCTTCACCTCAGACAACGTAAAGTCTTTGGCTCAGACGGTGTAAAGTCTTTACTGCAGACCAGGTAAAGTCATGTAAAGTCTTTGCTTTAGACGGTGTAAAGTCTTCGTCAACACTTTGGCTCAAACGGTGTAAAGTCTTCACCTCGGACAACGTAATTTGTCTCAAATGGTGTAAAAGTCTTTACCGCGATCCGTATAAAGTTTTTTGTCTTAAACAGTGTAAAGTTTTTTGCACAAACAATATGAGATCTTTGCCTCAGATGATGTAAAGTATTTGGCCAAACAATGCAATGCCTTATGATCAAATATTTGGAATCTCATGAAGCCTCAAATTTGTGATCCCGAAACGAGAACGTTAAACACATCTCTTCACCAAATTTTGTGTTGAGATAAAGTTTTCCTTTCGCTGGCCTACAAAAAAAAAAGAGAAGCAACCACGAAGAAAGGAAGGAAACATACCTTGTACTCACAATTCAGGTTCCAATATTTTTTCTGAAAGGCATGAGCAGATGCTGAAAAAATAAAGGGCGGAATGCACCCCTATTTATAGAGGGCATATGCGATGGATTAGACTTCAAGTCAAAAGGAAATTGGGAGACATAAATAGCCTAATCCTAATTAAAAGCTACAAGCTACAGACGGCGGGAGAGGCGGCGATATAGTGCCGCTGTTAAATGGAGTCCTAGGGGGCGCGGGAGTGGGCGTGGGTGGGGATTGGATTTTTTCTTCCTCCAATCAAAGTAGGAGCAGTACTTTTAGACAAGACAAAAAGAAAATAATTTTTTAAAAAATAATCAAAAGAGGGCCAATGATTTTACTGTGCCAAGATGTCTGTTCATTACAATAATAATCTCTAATCTCTAATCTTTGCTATAATAAATCTTGTTTGAACTTTTTTTCCTTTATTAAAAGTTTTCGCAATTGATAAAATTATCTTTTTATCTTTTTTTCTTCAATTATTATATTATTAACTTTATAATATTGAATATTGATTATAATAAATATTAGACAAAAAATACGAAAAGTTTTGTTTTTGAACTAACTCCTAAAATATAGGAGTGAATTCCACTTTACCCCCCTAATATTTATAGTTTGGGAAACAATATCCCCTCACATATTGAAAAGAAACGATGCCCCTCTTATGCAATAATTTTCCAACTAGATTTTTCTTTTGTTGAATACATATTTTTTTTCTTTTTCTTTTCAAAAATTTAAATGTAAAAATATATAACTTTTACTATTGTCCTATTTAATACCAGGGCAACTTAAAAATGCTTGAAGTAAATAGGATAGGAAATAAACAAACAGTGATACTTTATCTTCTTTTTCTTTTTTTTAAATGAAACGATGCCCCATAGGGTTATTTTATTAAAAAAATAAGTACCAACATAAAGTTTAAAAGGAAAAGTGCAGAATTTCTAATATATATTTCATAAGAATTTTTAAGATTTTCACAAAAAATAAATTTATTCTGCATATTTTCTTCAATTTTGTATATAAGAATATTTTTCTTTATTGCATAAATTTTAGTAATGATATCAAAATAATAGAAAAATTGTTTAATTTTTGGAGATAGCAAGAAAGACAAAATGCCCTGTTAAGTCCAAAGCACATAAGAAATTTTCAGATGAAATATTTTTGAACAAATCTGCATCTATTTGAAGCAAATAAAGAGGCACCCAATAATCCAAGATTAAGTGAACATAGACACGAAAAAAAGAAGAAGACCAAGAAGTGCAACTTCTTGCTGTTCGATTGAAGGATTATGAATTCATCCATGGAAATAGATGAAGAGAAAAACTTTGGATCGGATAATTGTAAGAATATCTACTTGTAAGTTAATTCGTAGAATAAAATATTCTAAAAGTGAATTAAAAAGTGAAAGGATATATATAGTCATTATGAGAAGCCCTAATGTTCACTGTGATTTTTTTTTTTTTGAAAAGATAATCTACCCAGCAAAATCCATGATTTCTCAAATTGATGATACAATGATGATACTTTATTTTGTTCTTTGAACCATTAAATTTGATCAACAATTATTACAAAAAGAATAAAAATATATAAGTATATTGGAATCTATGCACAAATACAAAGCCTAAAGTACTATTACTCACCTTCAGAAATATGTCTTGATGAGATTACACAAGTTTAGTTGTGAAGTCGATAAACCAAAAATGATAATAAAAATCAAGAATATACAGTGCCAAAAATTATGGTCAAAAAATTTTCCCCTAAATTAAGTGTTTTAGCGCCAAAAAAAAAAAGGATTAGGGGGTTAATTTTCTTGTTTTAGTTTTTCTAAAAAAATCTTTATTCAATAAAAGAAAAATCTCGCCGGAAAAATATTGCATAAGGGGGGTGTCGTTCCTTTTTAATATGTGAGGGGGGTATCGTTTTCCAAACCATAAATGTTAGAGGGTAAAATGGGATTCACTCTAAAATATAGTCAATATATGGAAAATTTTGATTGTGTGAATATATGAAAACTTTTATATTTGTACAAAAATACTAAAATTTTATTTGAAATTTGAAATTAAATAGAATTCTACTTAGGTTACAAAATTATAACTATAAAAGAATTATCACTCCGCCTTAGAAAACGATTTCAGCTAGGTGTAACACCCCGTACCTTCCCAACCCTATTTGATGACATTAAATAATGTTTACTAAGGTGTCGAGAGCTATAAGTATGTATTTAGTAATGTTAGTGATGGAAAAATTGAAATTTGGCCTTGTACATGTGATTAACCTTGCGTAGGAGGTGTTTTGCGATTTTCGTGGAGCATTTGTGGGGTTCAAAACGAGGCTAAGAGGACCTCTAAACAAAGGATATTAAGGTTAAGAAGTAAGTTAAAGAATGGGGCTTGAAGTATCTAACCAAACCCGCGAAGAAAAGTCGAAAAACGAAATTTTTGAAAATTTTGAGGGAGGGGCGCTCCAGAGGGCGTGCCACGCCGCTATGGGCTAAAATTTTTAGTCCAGAGGCAGCAATCTGGCACGCCCAAGGGTGTGCCACGCTGGTTTTGGCCACTTTTCAAAGTTGGAATTTTTCTTAAGTCCCAAGGGTGCCCGGGGACGTATTGAGCCGATTTTTGCCATGATTCTTCTACAACCATGAGAATATACATGAAATGAGTGAAATATTATATTGGTATGATAAAAGTACTCGTGAACGAATTTGACATCAAAATGACAATTTTACCCTTGTAGTCAAAATAAGCCATACGTGGCTAGAATTGCTTGTTTTTGGAATTGAGGCCAGGAGTATGAATTACGTGAGTGGGAATATTGTTGTAACGCGTATGAAATGAATTAAACATGAGAAATTATTGATTTTGTTGGATCAAGTGAATTGGGCTCAAAAGAGGCCCAAAAATGAGGCAAAAGTCATGGGCCAAAAATGGGTCAAATGACCCATTCTTGCCTTGACTTGTCAATGATTGAGAAAAGTGACTAAGGATGACTTAAAGGGTCTATAAAAGGCAAAGAAAAATCAGATTTTAATTCATCCAAAGACACAAGCATTTCTAGACTTTTCCAAGAAGCCAAAGCAAGATATTTCTCTTCAAACCCTAAGGAATTTTTGGACAAGATCATCATCTTTCAAGCTTGGGTAAGTGATTATTCTTGTACTTTAACATATTATAAGCATGAGAAATTATGTAGATCATGTTGGTTATGCTTGGAAGTGTTGGACATGGCACTTTGAGTTTTTGTTAAAAAGATGTGTTATCCATGGGATTATAGCTTGAATTATGACTTGTGCCTTTGATGAAAGAGGATGGTATGGATAAGATATGAACATGTATGGTGTGATTTTGTTATTAAACTTGTTATTTTTCTATAAGTGTAAATTATGAGATTTTGGCCGATTTGTTGTTGTGAGGTGTATTGAAGCAATTTAATGGAATAATTGTGATATGGTGCTTATGAGAAAGTGTAGAGGAGAAACCTTGTGGTGAAATGCTATTGGTATGTGATGTTGTGGTCAATGTATAAAATGTTATGGTATTGTTGGCATGAAAAGGGCCATGAATGGTATTGTAAAGGGTGAATAGGGAACTCATGTAACTTATGGTTGTCTTATACACTTGAAATGTAGCTTGTGGTCAATGTATGGCATGAATGGGACATTGTTGGTATGTTAATGCCGTAAATGGTATTGTAGAGAAGGAAATTCCATTTTAAAGATAAACATGTAACTCATTGTTGTCATATGCATTTGTAAGGTAGTTGGTGGTTAATGTGGGTTCGGTTATGTGTTTGTGATGTAGAGTGAAACGTAAGGAAGGAGCGGAATTGTTGTGCTCACATATTGGATTGTGTACTTACATTTGGAAGATAAGGTATGTAAGGTTACTCTGTCCGTATCCTTCTGCAACACATAATGTTCATATTGACATTTCACTTGTCCTATTCCAAAATACGCTAAGGTATCTCATTCAGGTTTGATGTACACTGCTGTCCACACGTTTCTTATTCATTGACCAATTGGTATTCATATGTCTCCTATACATGGACTGAAATACCTAAGCTCTCATAATGTTGTTGTAACTACTAAAAGAAACTGTTACAAGGAAAGTGACCACGTAAGGAGAACCTATTCATTCCTAAGTCATGTATCCCTCATTCATTAGTCGTTGTTGTTCATGAGTCACCTAATTATGAACATGGGTCCAAAGTCCTCATAATAGTATGTTCCAATGGAGTCATAACGTTGTGATTCTAGAATAATTATTTCAAGGAGGGTAAGATGTAAAGAGAAGCTAGTTATTCTTGAAGTGCATTCTCCAATCATGTCATGTTCCAAAGTCCAATATTATTATGAATATCTTTGTATCAATCTCCTAAGAATAATAAGAGGGGTGATGTGCAAGTTAGTATAATCATAAGTGAAGATGTCAATCTCATGAAGTAGAGGAGTGAGGTAAAATATATATATAAGTGTGTGCCTCAATTAGTGCCATGATCTCTAATGTGTTACTCTCATAACTATGTAAAAGGTATAAGATTTGTAGAGAAGTAATGTACGTATGGTTACTATATGTTACATTGAGTATGGATCACAATCTAAAGGGTGTAAGTTCAAGATAGAACAATCTCAATACTATGCTATGTTATATATTTATTATATCCCATCAAAGGTGGAGGCCCGGTACTATATATCCCACCAAGATGGAGGCCCGGTACTATATACTCATTTATTATATCCCATCAAAGGTGGAGGCCCGGTACTATATATCCCACCAAGATGGAGGCCCGATACTATATACTCATTTATTATATCCCATCAAAGGTGGAGGCCCGGTATTATATATCCCACCAAGATGGAGGCCCGGTACTATATACATATACATTATATCCTACCAAAAGTGGAGGCCCGACACTATATACTTACTTATAAGGAGATGATCCATAAGGTATTATGAATCACTAACTAGTTGAGTGAATAATAATAAAGATAGTTGTAAAAGAGATGAGACTATATTCCTTGCATGAATATATAAATATGGAGGTTATGATAAGAATGATGATGATGCAATTGAATTGATGCGAATGAATGACCAAGTAATGAAATAATAGAAGTAATGAACATGGTTCCACACATTCAGGTTGGAGGTCTATTCACATTGATTGTTCTCTTACGCTTAATTTCTTGGAAGTACTTATGTATTACTATAGTTTCATATGGCCTTACATACTCAGTACTTTCTTCGTACTGACCCCTCTCGGGGGACTTACCTTACATGCTGCAGGCCCAGGTATTGTAGATCTCCGCAGTAGGTGACGAGATATTCGCAGATTGTTGGTGAGCTCCAGTTTCGGGGCTTCCCAAGTCACATGTGTTCATTAGGTTTTGGCATTTTGTAAATATTGTATAGACATGGTCATGTATCTACTAGAGTCTTTGTAGACATATGTGGGGTATCATGAAAATAAAAGATGTACGTTCATTTTGACAAAATGGCCCTAACGGCCAAGTTTCATATATTGCACATGTTGCCATGCCTTCCGCTATTGATATTTAATTACATGAGATAGATGAGATAAGATGCTAT
The DNA here is from genome assembly GCA_031232105.1 of Capsicum rhomboideum. Taxonomy (NCBI): domain Eukaryota; kingdom Viridiplantae; phylum Streptophyta; class Magnoliopsida; order Solanales; family Solanaceae; genus Capsicum; species Capsicum rhomboideum. The sequence goes on from CP124714.1 coordinate 161,646,452, forward strand.
TCAAACGCGAACATACTTATGAGAGTACATGAGCAAAGATTGGTTCTCTCGGGCCTTATCGGCTCCAGGTGCCAGTCCGGCCCGAATGGGATTTGGGTCGTGACACTAGGTTTCGTTTAAGGTTGCTCAACCTGGGGAGAACATATTGTTGTTGTACATCTTTTGGGTCCAAATTCTGGTAAAATTATGCCAAAAGTTGAACGGCTTTTTGTGTTTTCTTTTTTGCTGTTTGTTGTAATAGGTTTCCTTCATTGTTTGTCATTAGGAATTCCAGGGTTTTTTTCCCCATTGGAAGCCAAAGTCACAACTCAAAAGTGCAAGGTCAAATAATTAATCCCACTATAATCTGAGAGGGGACATCGTATTTTTGGTTTTACTCAGAATCAGACAATCAGTCTTCCAGCAACTATGCATATATATAGAAGAGATTATCAATCTTGTCAAGCATCACATAGGCATATCATACATATTACAGTTAATTCACAACCACCACAATAACAAAAACAACAATATATCCATTGCATTCCCATCAAGTGGGGTCTGGGGAGGATAAGTATGCATAGTCCATACCACTACCTCGAATGAGGTAGACAGACTGTTTTTGATAGACCCCCGACTTAGGTATAATGTTATGTTTAGTTTAATTTGATGTTCTTTGCACTTATTGTTACTATAATTATTATTGTACTGTAAAGTAGATAGTGCCATGGTGGTTCGTGCATGCTCCAGCCTTCAAATACATGTACATAATTGTATATTGTATACAATTGTCCGCATCTTTTGTTTAATCAAGTTTTTGATCGAATCAGAGCCACCATTACAGACAACTTAAGTTGGCCCAGGAGGCCGTAATGTCCGTCTCTGCACCACGGAGACAATCTATCCGTAACAGAAGAAAAGTTGTTGAAGAATTCAATGGGGCATCTACCCGCCATACGAAGTTGGAGAAGAAGCTGGATGAAGCTTGTGAAGCAAAGATTCTGAGGCTGTTGAAAGGCTCAGTGAGAATCTTTCTTCCGCATAGAAGGAAAAACAACAATTGCTCATCCTTTTCAGAGATGCCGAGACATACTGTGATGTCGTTGACACTAAGATGTAGGAGTTCTTGACTCCCTTAATCAAGCTGAGGAGGAATTTCTGTGATGTCGTTGACACGCAGGAGGTTCTTGACTCCCTTATTCAAGCTGAGAAGGAATCTGTTTATTTGGGATGAATATTTTCAGAGGTGAGATGTTGAATTGGATGCACATTATAGATTGCTAAAAAGATGATCTTTTTTTTTGTTTATAAAAATGCCTGTGGAACTTTGTTTTAACCAACATTTATGTGAGCAATATAGAGTTTTGGCAATTAATCATTCAACTACTCCTTAGTCTCATGGGCGTTTATTAATCCTCTATATCTTGTCTGCTCTATTTGTGTTTATTCCGTTCCAATAGTGAATGGTTTGTTTTTTAAGACAAATCAGGGGTTCTCTTAAAGTAGATTCCTTAAATCTCACATTTTATTCCTACACAGCAGTGCACATCTCTTGTCAAATTCAGAGGATCTTTGAAAAATACAAGACCTAATGCAAGTCTAACAGCAACAAGTATAAGTTAATTTAATCCAATTTAGCTTCAAATAGCCCTTGGATTCAAGTACAAGTCAAGATCAAGACCATCAGATTCAAGATCATGCTCAAAAGTCCTTGGATTCAAGTACAAGTCAAGATCAAGACCACCAGATTTAAGAACCAAACTCAAAAGCCCTTGGATTCAAATACAAGTCAAGCTCAAGTTCATCAAGATTCAAGATGAAGCTTGAATAGACCCTTGAATTTATATTTGAAAAGAAGAATTAGGGGATTCATAGAGATTGTAACACTCACATATTGAAATCAAATAAAACGATTGTTGCTATATTTCCTTGTCCCGATTATTATTTTCTCGATACGAATTTTACTGTCTATAGTCACCTATTATTAAAAAAAAAATTCATTTATTTGTCCCATGAAAAAAAGTACTAATATGGAAAAACTTGCATAAAAGGTTACTTTTGCTTGCTCAGCCTGAAACTAACAATAATACAATAGAATGCACTTATCACTAACCAGATTACGTATTTAAACGAAAACATTTAAGTTGGTGGACATTTTCAAAAGCCAAGATGGGAAAAATAAAGATATAGCTTTAATTCTTGAACAATTTAGGAAATAAAGATACTTTAGGTTGGCCTTCAAGATTAACATATTTATTAACTTATTGTAACCACGTAAAACAATTAGATAAGCATAAAGTATATTTATAGCTTAATGTTGTTGTATGAAGGGGCATGTTGCCTTATTGGAGATATATTTATATACTAAATTTGGAAAAACAAAAAGTAGGTTTTTCATTGGTTCGAGGACTTCATGTACAAGAGGGAGTTGGTCGAATGGTAAGCACTACTCACTTCCAACCGGAAAGTAAATTCGAGTCACCAAAGAAGTAAAACGGGTCAGAGCTCCTAGGAAGGATCTTTCTTGTAATTTAAGGCTTCAATCTGTGATGAAGTAGCCCATTCTTCATCTACGCAGAGATGAATTACCGCTTATTCATCTATAATCAATCTTCTTCATGATCCTTGAGATCTTATTCTCCTTTACTTTATGTTCTATAATAGTTATATACTTATATATAAGAACAATATCATAGTCATCAATAAACTTCTTTAGTTCTTCTTGTTTATAGACCTCATTAAGGCCCCTAACATTTCAAGAGATAATTTTATTGAGATTTAATCACTTGAGACCCTTCAAGCTCCAAAACACAGTTCCACTTTATTTGAATTGTGTCATTTCATTAAGTATTGAGCACTATCTAGTTGTTATAATTCTTAATAGAGAAGGCTGCAGACAGCTAAGTACTCCACTAACATCTAGCTTTGCTAATAGTGGTTAATTAAACCGCCTAATTAATAAAAGATAACAACTTTATCCATTGTAAGTGTAACCTCCACATCCATATATGTCTTTAATTAATTTGTTCTAAACCGTCCCGTTTGAATGATTCTATTGCCTAAGAGTCACCACTAGTTTTTTTTTTTTTAAAGATATTACTTTTTTGGTTTTTCATCTGGTGCTCGATATTAGTATTGGAGTCTGACTATATTTGAATTCGTATGTTGCTGAGCCCATTTCTAGGGGTGGCCCTCCTAAACGGGTTTTTCCGTTTCTTGGCTCTAACCTGAGACCTCTAGATAACAGGGAGAGATCCTAACTATTCTACCACAACCCATATTGACGAGTCACCACTAGCTAGCCACACACAAAAGGGAAAAAGAAAAAGACATAGTCATTTTGCTTGGTTATAAATGCAAGGAGTCTCCTCTATAAACTCCCTAGTCTATGCTTTACTCAAACATCAAGCAAACACACATATCAAACACTTAGAAATATTTCTCTAAGGATAAAGTTTCAATTATGGTATCCATGGGAGTAAACTACGCCCATATTCACGTACACCAAAAACGCCTTAAAGAAAAGTCGAAGTAAATGGAAGAGGAAAATACTCGAAGTAGTACTAATGAGGGTGGTACGGTGAAAAAATTAACCGCGGGTGGTAAACGTAGTAAGGGTAAGAAAATTTACCCGGTAACTTTGCTTCTAATGAGAACTTGGGAGAAAAATAAAGAGTAGTACAGACTTTGCACAATATAGCAAGGGGTATTCAAATGATGTGCTAGTTTCTAGTGTTTTTAATTTTTTTTCTTTTCTTTTTCCCCCCCTTCTAATTTCTCTATATTTTTCTTCAAATTAAATTTTCACTAGCTAGCTTGTTGTGAAGTTTCACCAAACTTGTGCATGTAATATATTGTATTTTGTTAATATAATTGTTTGATCCCTTGTATATGGTGGTTTTAATAATAATAAAGAAGAAGTCCAAATTGTTGCAGTCACTTAACTATATTTTTTATATTTTGATGTAAAAAAAATTCTGTTGAAAATTCGAATTTAATCGGATTTCAATACAGATATCGGACATATAAGGAAAAAAAAAGACATTTTGATGTAAAGCTGAAGTATGTTTGGCTGCTCAAGGCCTTCACTGCTTATCAGAAGTTGACGGAAAGTGTAAGCACATGATTATTCCAAACTTGACATCGTCCCAAGCTTCGCTAATACTTCCTCGGTTTTATATTAGTTGTCACATTTACAATTAATTTTACGGGAAAAATGGAAACAAAGTTAATTAATTCTATTCTAATTTTGTATATTGACAAGTATTTTGGGCCAGAGATTTTTAATTATATTTATAACTACTAATTCTTATGAGACTGAGTAACTTATATAACAATCTTACTGTAAAAAGTCTAAATTAATGCGGTTTGCTTTTCCGGTGTGGTCAGTTTAAGCTCTAACTACGCGTTAATGATTCGTTAAAGACTAAACGCAAATAAACCAAATAATTAAGTGAATCAGTGGAGACTTTTTAATTAATTTAATATAATCTTTCATGCATTCCATGAAAGATAACATATATAAAGCTTACTCACCCTTAAAAAAATAGATGCACCTGTCACTTAGCAGATTAATTATTTAAAGGAAAACATGCATGTTGGTGGACATTTTCTAAACCCAATAAGGAAAAAGAAAAGATATAACTTTAATTTCTTGAACACTTTATAAGGAAATAGAGATACTTTAGGTTGACCTTCAAGATTAAAATATTCATTTAGTTATACTCCATTCGTCTCAAATTATTTATCGTGCTTTCTAAAAATAGTATTTCAAATTATTTATCGTATTAAAAAAACTCAAGATAAGATTAACTTTTTTTTTTCTCATTTCACCCTTGTAGTTATCGTTCTTGAAGATTACAAACACCTCAATTATGAGGTGATGTTATGATTATGCAAATATCAATGAAGGGTAAAATAGTTAAAACTCCCGCTCAATAAATATTTTTAAGAGACATGTAAAAAAGACACACGACATATAATTTGAGATACGTTACTATTTTTTTACGACCACAAGACAATTAGACAAGCATAAAATATGTTTATAACATATTAACTTAATGTTGTTGTATATGAAGGGACATTTTGGCTTAGTACTGTAGATATAATTATATAATTAAGCACTTAATTTGGTTTGAAAAAGAAGGTGTGGTTTTCATTGGTTTGACGACTATATGGTCATGTACTCATTTTATGACCCCAGCTATTCTTGGAGCCAATACTAAGTAGGTGTTTGGACAAGAACTTAAAATTATGATTTGAAATTATTGATTTAGAAAAAAAGTTGATTTGAAGTTGAATATATATACACACACTTCACTTCTCAAGAAAACAAAGCCATTTGAATTGTGTCATCACCCAAGTTTGACATTATAATTTTTTTCACACACATCGGGAGAAAAGAAAATGATTGCAAGCCTCTCCCCCACCGGAGAGCCACCAAGACAAGGAGGAAACAATATAATCAATCATCCACTCTCGAAATTCATATTGATCAATAGCTTTTCAACCAGTTCACTAAGTAGACTCACTCTATTGAGGGGCAACAAAGGCCACAACTTTTCCTGCCAAAAACAAATAATTTGTTCTATTCTTCAGTTAAGTATTGACCATTATCAAGTTCCTAGAGAAAGCTGACAGCTAATAAGTACCTAACTTTGCTAATAGTGGTAATTAATTAAACCGTCTTGACTAAAGATAACAACTTTATACAGGTTGTAAGTGTAGTCTCCACTTCCATATATGTCTTTAATTTGTTCTAGACCGCCCTGTTTGAATAATTTCATAACCAAAGAGTCACCATTAGCCACTAAATATTTTTAATTAGTAAAAAAAAAAAGAGAAAGAAAAGAATATAGTCATTGCTTGGCTACAAATATAGTGCTAGGAGTTTCCTCTATAAATACCTTAGTCTATATGGTTTACTCAAACATCAAGCAAGCAAAGCTAAGCAAACATACATATCACACACTTAGCAATATTCCTCTTAATTAGGATACAATATAATTCAAATTATGGCATCCATGGGAGTAAACTACGCCCATCTTCACGTGCAACAAAAACGTCTTAAAGAGAAGTCAAAGAAAATGGAGGAGGAAAATGCTCGAAGTAGTAATAATGAGGGTGGCATAGTGAAAAAGTTAATCGCGGATGGTAAACATAGTAAGAGTAAGAAAATTTACCCTAGTGGATTTGCTTCTAATGAGAACTTAGGGTGAAAATTGAGAGTAATAATTTGGACTCTACACAAAATAGCAAGGGCACTGTATCACGTAGATATGTCAAAATAACATGCCAGTTTACGTAGCTTGTGTACTTCTTTTTTTCTTCTTTTTATTTTTTGTTGTTAAATTTTTCTTGTTTTCTTCCTGAATTGTGCATGTAATATATAGTATTGTACATAATATTGTTTGAGCCTTTGCATGGTGGTTTTGTTAATAAAAGAAAATAAGTCCAAATTGCAGCTATTCTCAACATTTTGATGTGACTTTACGTGATACAATCAACGTCTATATTTGGATTTTGGATGCTTAGTTAAATTAAATATGTGGAATGAAAGTAAATGTCCTTTAAATAAGAAAGTCCACTAGAACACAAGGAATTAGAGATAAAAAAAATTTCATAGCTAAACAACAAAAATTTCATGCTAATCCCATTTAACTACATATTAGTGACAGATTATAAGAAAATTCAATTAGCTAGGAGCATTTTAGCAACGGATTAGCTAGGAATTACCAATAAATTCCGTAGCTAATTCCACGTTCTCTTGTACTTGGGTGATCAATTAGGATTTATTCCAGGTCATAACCTTAATTATTACATATGAATATAATTATTAATTATTATGACTGGTAGTACTTCTTACATAGTTCCAAAATATGTATTACTATAAAATCTTAAAGATTCTGTGTTCGAATCGCAGTCAAAATTAAGAAACTTGACTCTTAAATCCGAATTGTGCAACATAAATTGAATAAGCTGATTTTAGGATCTCTTATGAAAATATAACTAGCATTAATTTGCAATGCATTTAGAACATAACCACAACATAAAAAAGATGCAGAGATACATTTTTTTTTCATCTACTTGTATATGCAAATTTATTTGGTATACTTGATAATACATTACACCGGGAAAAGTAAAAGAAATGTTGATGTACATGTGGTTTTGATGATTGACAAAACTCGTGAGGGGACCTAGTACCAGATATGTTTCCTACTTGATCCATTGCTCAGAGTCAATTGTGTGAGAACCTGGTCCTCGGAGGGATCCTGTTTCGTAGGGACCAGATTCATATTATGGATGTACTCATAACCTTGTTAACTGGTAACTTCTGAAGGTGATTTCTCATGGGTCAAATATCTCAAGTGATATGTGACATAGAAGCACTGAACTGGCACATGGGACATATGTTCCTAATGATTGGCAAACTGCAAGAAGGGACCTGGTACCCGAGATGTATGAGTACGTGGTCAACTAGTGTCTAACAATACTGCATGAGTGTATGAGGATATCTTCTGGAAAAATCTGGTTCTCAATAGAAATTATCTCTCAGAGGGATCTTGTTCCTTAGGGACCAGATGAGGGACCAGGTCCATCGGACGTTAAACTTTCTGGCAGTCAACAGTACAACTGGCAGCTGTACTTTTTGCAAGAAAGTTGGTGCACAGCAGTAGAGGAGCAACAACTTTTTCAATCTAGACGAATGAGAAACTTTCTAGGTTTTCCCTCCCATTTGCTCCATATATATAGATCATTATGTGGGAGGAAAACCTAGCTTTTGCACATCCTAAAATTCACATTTTCTCAGCAAAAGTCTCCATTATTTTTCAGTTCAAAACTTATACAACAAGGGACCTGTTCTCAGCCTATGACAGTTACTCTTATTTCATTGTTGTTTGAGTCTTTGTACTTTGTGATAAATTGTAAATCTATTCCTATGTTATAAAGGATAGTAGATGTTGAGCTTGTCTATGTTCTTAAGTTGTGTCGCATTAACTAGAGTTAGTTAGTCAGATCAACTAAGTTCAGTCAAGTTTGGTTTTTATCATATGTTTGGTGTTTTCTTGGGTAGAGTTATCTAGGAGTGTCAACTAGAAGTAGTTGATAAAGAGGGCTGGAGTTAGCCGAGTTGGGGTCAACTAGAGTTAGTTGATATTGGAGACTACAATAGAGTTATTGTAGTGTTGCTCGAGTTGAAGCTATCACAAGGGAATGGGTTTAAGAGGTTAATCATAGGATTACGAAAATGAGTCTGTAATCAAACCATTGCTTTTATTTTAGTGAATTGTTGTTGGTAAAAATTCTACGAGGTAGGTCGTGGTTTTTTTCTCCCTCGAGTAAGGAGGTTTCCACATGAATATTTGATGTTCCTTACTGCTTTTAGTTAGCCTTATTTGCATTCTCTTGTCTAGTGAAGTTTGCATTATCGTATTGATAGTCAGATTCAGTCAAGGACCTGGTCCCTTGACTAGTGGTGGATTCACGGAAACCAATAATTGGTATCAGAACAAGTTCCTCCTAAAAGGTCAACACCTAGGAGAGATACTGCTAAAATGGCTTCTCCACTAAATCTTGAAAAAGGTTTGTCAACTACTAAAAGATTTCAAAAGGCGTTTAGACAAAGTGGTGGTTTTCCTAGAAAAGGAATGTGAACAAGTGTCCAAATAGGAATGACTGCTGCTATAAGTGTGGGAAGCCTGGTCATTTCATCAAAGATTTCCCATGACCATCAAAGATTGCCCACTCCATAAGCTTGACTACAAGGGCTACATCAAGAACAATCCACAGAAAGCAAGAAAGAAGGACCTGGTCCCTGACAAATGCAAAAGAAGTAAAAGAGAAGTAGTGGAGACTTACATGATGGTGATAGAAGATAATTCCTTAGGCTTTGACTCTCTATTTTCTCTCATGGTCAAGTCAGATGACGAAGACGGTGATGATGAAGAGGAAAGTCCTTTGGATATTCAAAAAAATCTTTAAAACTATTCTTTGAAGGAGCTAAGGTCACTAGCCAGTGTGTTGATTGATGCATTTTGTGATCTTACTAAAGAAAATGATCTTGTTAAGTTTGAAGATGAAAAACTAGTCTTGTTTGTACAAATCGCAGAATTAGAAGAGAAGGTTGGTCTCTTATCCTCTGAGAATAACACCTTGAATGAGAAATTGAAGGTTGCATATCAAACTGATCCTAAAGGGAAGGGAAAGGGCAGTGACCTTCAGTTTGAACTTGCAGCCAATTTAAACAAGTCTAAACTGGATCTCACAACATCCCTAGAGAGGAATAGAGAACTTGAAAGGGACCTGGTTCAAATCAAAGCTGACCTTGAAAAATCACTTCGCTGGACAGCCTCTTCTTAGAAACCCTTGCTCATCTTGCTAAAATAGGGTTAAACACGGAAATCTCAACTAAAAAAAGCATAAAATATATGTTGATACACAAGGGAACTCAAGAGGACTTGTTCCCTCATCCCGAAGAACAACTCTATGTTCTGCTAGAGTATTTGGTACTGAAAAGTATAGGAAGCATGTTGAGACAAAAGAGAACTTAAGGGAACCTGATCCATAGTCTAGAAGGATCAAGTTGCCAGCTTGGACAAAGAAAAGTTTGATTCTTCTTCTATCCCTTTTTTGGGAACCCAAGTTGAAATGAATTCTCAAATCCAACACATGAACTGCCAAGGAAGAAGGAGTAAGAGAAGGCAGTCAAAACATGTTCATAGATAGTGGCTGCTCAAGGCTTGTGAATGAAAGAACAAAAGATTTTCTCTTACTCAAGGCATTTTAAAGGAGAAATGTCTTTTTTGAAAATAGAAAGAAATGATATAGTCTTGGCGTTGGAAGGATTGGCGACACCCTTGGTCATGGAATTGAAAAATGTGTAATATGTAAATGGATTGAAGTGTAATTGCTTAAATGAGTCCTCGATATGTGCCAAAGGAAATGAAGTAGTTCAGATGATGATGATGATTTGAGGCTCAGGAAGGTAGAACATGCCAGCTCGTCCCTTCTATAGTATCTAATCTAAAAGGACCTGGTCCTCGAAGTTACCTAAGTTGAAGTTTGCAGACAACTAGATTTGAAATTCTTATGAGAAGTGAAAGCAAACCATGTCCTACATCAAGGAAAAGAAGCATTATTTGTATCCTCAGCCATCTAGATATAGAATTTACAATAAAAGGGCACATGCTAGTTGAGGTGAGTGGACATTGGATTTGTCTAACTCAGTCTCATACCTTTGTATGTGTACACGCATGATAAAAAGGGGAACAATAAAAAGAAAAAAAGGACAGACAAAACACAATGCAGAAACTAAATACTCATTGATGGACCTGGTCCCTTAAAAGAAAGTCAGTCTTACATTACTTTTGAAATTTTGAAATGTGATTGGTGCTACCACGTAATCCATTTTCAGTTCTCTCCTTTGATTCCCCAAATCTTTCAATTCTCCAAGCCACTTTTACATCTGTTCAACACCTTACTCTTCTTGAATCCCTTAATTCTTCTTATAAGACCATTGACGCAGTAGATCTAGTTATTAAAACTGAGGTCTCTAGCGAGCCACCTTCTAATTTCACTTTTATGAAAGAACTTGAAAGTGTTTCGGCTTTTTTTTTTAAATAGAAAACTTGTTACAAATTATGGACTTGATCAAGGGACCTAGTATCGATTTAGATGTAAGTATTGGGGATGTCTTGTGCTTGAACAGTCAACGAAAAATCATGTAAGAAAGGGATACCTTTGAGAAAGAAACTTCATCAAACATCTTGATTGCAAGTGAACAACTGGTTTCTTTAAATGAATGATGATTTAAGAGACAATCAGGCTTAGCCAATGGAGAAAAGGAGAATTAAAAGAAGAAAATAAAACAAAATGTTGAGTCTGACACCGAGGGACCAGGTACACAGATAAGGGTCCATGATCGAATGCACAAGCTAAGAATATGACTCAGGAAGAACTATAGGCTATTCTGAGAAAACAAACTGTCCTTCGAGGGAAAGTAGTTGATCTAGATATTGCAGAATTACCTAGCCTGTAGATTTGGTGGCAATGATGATGTTTCTAAAATGGTTTCTTATATTCGATCAACCTTTCCTGATTTACATACAGATGAGGTTGTGGAGCTTTATGTCGAGATGACCTTTTGTTCTAAAAGTAACAGGTTGGTTACCTATGTGAAAGGAGTGGAGATTTGGTTAGATGAAAAAGTTTCTTGGTCAGATATTTGAAGTACCTACTGAAGGGACTGGGTCCCTGGAAAAGTGGAGATCTGATGCCTTACCTATGGATTTCTGCTTAACAAAGTGTTTAAGTTCTTTAAGATTTTTCTTAAAGAAGGGGTCCCAGGGACCAAAAAGTAGATGTTCACCATCACTACCTTAGAGGAATGTGAGATCATCAAGAAGAAAAGTGGAGTGACAAATTATATTTTGGTGTCTGATCTCATGTTGGCTCAGGAATGAGCAAATGCTGAAATAGATCAAGTGACTGCATTGCTTGCACATAAGGACACTGAGATTGCTCAATTAAAATCAGTCTTGTGACAAGCTTCTGAAGGGAACAAGTGGGTACCTGGTCTCCTAAATGATCTTCGAACCAAAAAATTCTTAACTTGCAAAAAAAGTTGCTTAAAGCTCATACATATGTTTATGATCATTTAACTATGGTCCTTAAGTCCCTTTCCAAGTCCTCTTATTAATCCTTGTCTCCTTGTTCCAAAGACCTACTCCTAGTCTCCACTAAGGATCCCCTATTTTATGGCTTATACCTTTTACATTTTATTATTTATTGTGTAATGTCTGACTAACTTTCCTTAAAAATGCATGGCCTCTGCTTTAGTATTTTGTCTACTTCTTACTCATATGCTTCTACCTTTATTTCCTCCCACTCAACACTTTAGAAGAGGATATTGACTCCATTTATGGGAGTGATTTGATATATCTCAGTGGACATGTCAGTTCTTTTCTCTTGAACAAGTAGACCTTTCATTCTGAAGAAGTTGATTATCCTCACCATGTGTTCAAACTGGATAAAGCTTTGTATGGGTAGAAGCAAGCTCCAAGGGACCTGGTCCTCTAGTGAATGAAATAATGCATCAAGGCATCATTGGATCTTTTCTCCTCTTGACGACAAGTAGACTCGGCATCATGTTCAGTATGGGAGATAATTCTGATTTGGTTGAATGTGCAACTATGTCAGGTACTTGGTAGATAAAAAGAACACGTGACTAGGGACTCATTTCCTTGAATCTTCCAGGATCTTATGGAGGACCAGGTACCTAACATTTTCACAAATGCACTAAGAAGGGAACAGTTTGGACAAAGTCATCTCCTTCATCTAAATCTCCCTCTAGTGGCTATGATCAGACTGTAGGTATCTAGGTAAGAGTTTATTAACTATGTCTAACGCAACTCTATACTATTATAGGTATGCACACATGGAAATATGGGAGAAAATAAGAAGTGGAGATCATCTAGGCAGCTTAAAGTGTGCGCTCAAAAGTTTGGAAGAGGGGCCAGGTTCCTCTTCACAGGTTAGTACAACTAACTGCACTCATAAAAGCTTTGAACTGTCTTGAAATGCCATATGGATTTCATTTTTGTTTTCCACTCTTCTGTAATGTTTTCATATCATTTAAAACTCTATTTTCATCTCTTTTCCTTGACATGACACGTTGATTCTTCTTCTCGTAAGGCATAATCCTAACCGTTCCTTCATTTTACCACCTCTCTAAAAGAACAGCTGGAAATTCCTCAAAGACCTTGGTTTGATAGTTTCTTCTGAACTCCCTTTCTCAAACCCCACTCTTCTTTCTAAACCACTTTCTAAGATCTTTGGACCCTTCGTAGACTTATCCGTCATTTTGCTTCAAGTAAAGTTTCTTATGAAAGGATCAGGTCACTCAACAAAGTCCAGTGGAGGTTGGTAAGAATATACAAGAAACTGAAGAAGTAAATGTCATGCAAAAATTTGCATACAGTCAGGGACCTCGTTCCTCTACTGTGTCTAGATAAAAGAAAAAGGTGAAATCTGATATTGATGTTTGAGAGCTCTAATGAGTTGTTGCTTGAGTAGGTTTACCAATGAAAAGAGAGAAAGTCAAGGTTCAAAAGAAATAGGGATGTTTATGTTTTAGTAGGGACTAGGTACCCTTGCTGAGTCATCAAAGTAAAAGTTCCTGCAAAGGAGTTCACTCATAAAAAAAGGGGGATTCTAAAAAAAAAAAGGAAACATATGCTTTGTGGCAGAGTGTTTGATCCTGAGTTGGCTGAATTGCATGCAAGCGTCCTCCAAATTCGATGGAGGGACTAGGTGCCTTTGTGGCTTCTAGTAGTGAATAGGCTTCCCAAAATGTGAAGTATCTCAATTTCAAATCAAAGTTGGGGACCTGAACCAAAAGTTGCTCCAAGTTCTTGAATATACAATTGTTCTTAAGATATAAATGTCTTGAATCAACTCTTATCTTGTCTTCCTTCCCAATGTTTGTTCCTATCATCCATCTTTTGCCTAAGCTTTATTTCAGACCCTATATGGCAAATTGACAATTCTTTCCTTTTATGTATGCTTTTAATGGTATTAATAAAACTTTGCATGTCTTGTTGTTGTCTTTATCTGTGTTTCTTTTTTATTCCTTTTGCTCATGTTAGTGTTGCACCAGTGGCCATGTGTTAAAATGTGTTGATTCTCTCTTTTACTTGGTTTACTGTTTTCTTTTTTTAATGATGCCAAACGGGGAAAGATCTTGGTGAAAGGGGAACTAATGGCAATATAGGGAACTAATAAAGGGACTGGTACCTGAGAGAATAATATTGTAAGGAGAACTGACCAATGGTGATAGTGGGAATAGAAATGAGTACTGGTGTTAGGGGAACATCCTAATCTGATCCACTACTAGCTTAAGTTTGTCATCATCAAAAAGGGGGGAAATTTTATATTTGTGGTTGTGATGATTGGCAAACTTATTCTTGATTTTTATGACTGGCAAGCTCATAAAGGGACAAGAAAAGAATTAAAATATTGTTATCTGGAGATGCTGGTGATAGGGGGAACTAATAAGAGAGATGTTGCTGATAGAGGGAACTGATAAGGGAGATGCTGGTGATAAGGAAAACTAATAAGGGACCTGGTACTCCTAGATGGTAGGAGAAACTAAAGAAAGGATAAATGCTGCTGATAATAGAAAAACTCTCTAAATCTACTGCTATATTGGTTATCGAGTTGTAATCATCATAAAGGGGGAAATTAATGTTCATGTGGTTTTGATGATTGCCAAAACTCGTGAGGGGACCTGGTATCAGATATGTTGCCTACTTGATCCATTGCTCATAGTCAACTGTGTGAGAACCTGGTCCTTGGAGGGATCCTATTTCGTAGGGACCAGGTTCATATTATGGATGTACTCATAACCTTGTTAACTGGTAACTTCTGAAAGGGATTTCTCATGGTTCAAATATGTCAGGTGATATGTGACATGGAAACACTGAACTGGCACATAGGACATCTGTTCCTAATGATTGACAAACTGCACAAAGGGACCTGGTACCCTAGATGTATGAGTACGTGGTCAACTAGTGTCTGACAGTACTGCATAAGTGTATGAGGATATCTTCTGGGAAAATCTAGTTATCAAGAGAAACTATCTCTCAGAGGGATTTTGTTCCTTAGAGACCATATGAGGGACAAGGTCCATCGGACGTTGAACTTTCTGGCTGTCAACAGTACAACTGGCAGCTGTACTTTTTACAAGAAAGTTGGTGCACAATAGCAGAGGAGCAACAACTTTTTCAATCTCGACCAATGAGAAACTGTCACGACCCGAAATCCCATTCGGGCCGGACTGGCACCCGAAGCCGATATGGCTCGAGAGAACCAATCTTTGCTCATAAACATGCGTATAATCTTTGCTCATGAACATGCGTATACATATCTTCGTATGAACCTTATTAACTTTATACAACTATGCGAGCGACATGAATATGGAAACATATGCCATATATAGATATAAATAAAACGTGGCCGTTGGGGCCATCGAGTCAAAACTGACATTTATATTTTACGCCATAACCCACACAGGTCTACAAAAGCCTCTAACAGATACATTACCAGACCAACTAACAGTCGGGACAAGTCCCTGCTTTATACAACATTTACAATATCAACACAACTGTACAACTATGACTCGGAGAGTCCCGAAGCAACTGGGGCTCACCAAAGATCCGCAATCAACTGTCAACCTACAGTGGTAGTCTACTAGTGCCTGCACCTACAATATGTAAGGTAATTCCCCCGAGGGGGTCAATACGAAGAATGTACTCAATATGTAAGGCTCATAAGAAATTCATCAGACATAATAACAACAATAATGGAAAATATGAATAAACTCTCTTTCTGTATGTGGGGAGCCATGTATTTTACGTTCCTTACTCCTCTTGTCTTCATCTTTTATTCATCTTTATTGTTCTACCCATGCTAGGCTATTCTGTTGCCCCTAGGATGAGATTAACCCATGCTAGGTACTTTGACCCCTGGGATGTTATGTGAACCCATGCTAGGCTTTCGTGTCGCCCCTGGGATGTCATTAACCCATTCTAGGATTATCGCCCCTGGGATGTTATTATGATAACCCATGCTAGGTACTTTGACCCCTGGGATGTTAGGTGAACCCATGCTAGGCTTTCGTGTCGCCTCTGGGATGTCATTAACCCATGCTAGGCTTATCGCCCCTGGGATGTTATTATGATAACCCATGCTAGGCTTTTCTGTAGCCCCTGGGATGTATCGGGATCGACCCATGCTAGGCATTGTAACCCCTGGGATACCGCCCGTGAATACTTATTAGTTATACATCACTGCTTTCTCTTGTTATTCTTATATTCTTACTTCCTTTCTCTTTCTTTCATACTATGAGAGGTACTTTGATGATAGAAACATTCTTGAAACTTGAAACACAAATATACATTACTTCACATCTTTACTCTTGTAAGGTTGGTATCTTTACTTGAGACGGATAGATACAATAACTTGCACATTACTTCTTTCATTACTTTTGAGAGATTGGTACATTTACTTGTGAGAGATTGATTTATTCACTTGTGAGGGATTGATATATTCACTTGGCATAACATTAGTTGAAACACATCATCTTGGCACCATTGGAACAATAGTCAATGCATAAGAGACATATGTATAACTTCTATTTGAACTTTGGGGCATGACACTATTTTAAACACATCAATATGCTTTACCTTACTTCATGAGATTAACACCTTAACTAAGCACGCACTTATATGCACATCTCACTTTACTCCTTTACCTCATGAGATCGACAATTTCACTTATGAGGAATAATTATACTTATTCGCACATCATCTCTCTTAGTACTCTTATGAGATTGGTACTCTTACTTATGAACAATTGGCACAAGGATAATCATCATACTATAGGACTTTGGAACAAGACATGATAGGAATAACGCTATTCAAACTAAACAAGATCTCATTACCTCTCTTTACCTCATTACTGTAACACCCCATACCTTTCCAACCCTACTTGACGACGTTGAACAATGTATACTTAGGTGTCGAGAGCTTTAAGTATGCATTTGGTAATGTTAACGTTGAGGAAATTGAAATTTGGCCTCGTACATGTGACTAACCTAGCGTAGGAGGTGTTTTGCAATTTTCATGGAGCAGTTGTGGGGTTCAAAATGAGGCTAAGAGGACCTCTAAACAAAGTATGTTAAGGGTAAGAAGTAAGTTAAAGAATAGGATTTGAAGTATCTAATCGAACCCGCGAAGAAAAGTCGAAAAATGAAATTTTTGAAATTTTTTTAAGGAGGGGCGCGTTTGGGACCGTTCCACACCACTCTGGGATAAAACTTTTAGCCCATAGGCAGTAAGTTGGCGTGCCCAGGGGCGTGCCACCTTGGGTTTTCCACTTTTTCGAAAGTTGGAAATTTCTAAGTCCCAAGGGTATCCGGGGACGTACCGAGCCTATTTTTGCCACGTCTCTTCTACAACATGTATGAAATGATTCAAATGTTATATTGGTATGATAAAATTACTCGAGAATGAATTTGGGGTCAAAATGACGATTTTACCCTTTTGGGCAAAATAGGCCATACATGGCTAGAATTGCTTGTTTTTGGAATTAAGGCTACGAGTATGAATTCCGTGAGTGGGAATATTATCATAACGCGTATTAAATGGATGAAACATGAGAAATTATTGATTTCATTGGGTTAAGTGAATTGGGCTCAAAAACAGGGCCAAAATGAAAAAGAAAACATGGGCCAAGAATGGGTCAAATGACCCATTCTTCCATTGACTAAGCCACATATAGCATTTAATGCCAAGAGTGGATAAGCATGACTTCAAAGGTCTATAAAAGGAGCACAAAAATCATATTTTTAATACAAAGAACACACATGCTTTTTATCTCTTTTTCTAGAATTATCAAGAAAGCTTCTTTTGGGCTCTCAAACCCTAAGTCATCCTTGGAGCAAGATCATCATTTTACAAGATTAGGTAAGTGTTTATTATTATGTATTAACATATTATATGCATGAGAGAGTATTTATATCATGTTGGTTATGCTTGGAAGTGTTGAATATGGCACTTTGTGTTTTTGTGAAAGATGTGCCATCTATGGAATTTAAACTTGGAATATGCTTTGTGGTTTTGATAAAAGAGCATGATATGGATAAAATACCAACATGTATGGTGTGATTATGGTCCTAAACTTGTTATTTTTCCATAAGTGTAAATTATGGAATTTTGGCCGATTTGTCGTTATGAGGTGGATTGAAGCGAGTTGATGGAACCATTATGATGTTGTGGTGATGTAGAAGTGTAAAGTATGAATTTGGGGTGACATGCTAGTAGTTTATGATATTGGTCAATGTTGAGAATATTGTGGGATTCTTGGTATGATAGCTTTGTAAATGGTATTGTTGGTGTGTTAGTTTCACACATGGTATAATCAAGAGGGAAATGACATGTTAAAGCCAAACATGTAATTCATTGTCGTTGTATGCCTTTGTAATGTAGTTGGTGGTTAATGTAAACTCCCTTGTATATTTGTGTGTTGTAGAGTGAAACATAAGAAAGGAGCGGGACGATTGTATGCACGTATAGAATTGAGTGTTCATATTGAGACAATAAGGTATGTAAGGTTACTCTGTCCGTATTTTTCTGCAGCACATATTGTTCATGTTGTCATTGTCCTTGTTCCATTCCAAAATGTTAAAAGGTGTCTCATTTCAAGTTGTCATATGTTATTATTCTCATGTATCACATAATTATGGACATGATTCCAAGTTCCAATAATATTATGTTCCAAGGTTTCCAATAATGTTCTAACTTCAAAAGTATCAATCTCATGAACATAAAAGATTGAAGTAATGCACAGATGTGTTTCCAAAATGGTTATGATCCCCCAATGTATCTATCTCAGAAAAGTAAAAGAGAGAAGTAATCCAATGAAGTAATGGAAGAAGTAAATCCCGTATGATGACTTTATATATATTCCCTCATGGTTACTTTATATATATTCCCTCATGGTTACTTTATATACATTCCGGGTGGTAGCAGGGGGGAAGCTCAGTGGGGCAAAAGCCTAGCTTGATGCCGAACTTGAGATGGTTGCATATTGACGGTTGCATATTGACAGATGCATTGCATATTGACGGTTGCATATTGACGGATTCATTGCATATTGACGGTTGCATATTGACGGATGCATTGCATATTGACGGTTGCGTATTAACGGTTATACATTATCGACGGTTCTAACTGTTAACGGTAACGGGCATAAAGGCAAATGAAGTAATGAACGCAAGGTACATAATCCCACACATACTAAAAGATGATTGATCCACATTGACTATTCTCTTGAAATCAAGTTCATTGAGGTGTTTAAGTTTCATAAAGTTTCTTATAGCCTTGCATACACAGTACATTCTTCGTACTGACCCCTTTGGGGAACTTACTTTATCTGCTGCAGGCACAGGTGTTAGTAGACCTCCACCATAGACTACGGGTTATCCGCGGATCATCGGTGAGCTCCCAGTTGGTTCGGGGCTTTCCGAGTCACATGTGTATATTGTTTTGGTTTGGTAATTATTGTATAAAGCAGGGACTTGTCCCGACTATAGGTTGTTGTATTTATGGATCGGTTAGAGGCTTTGTAGACATATGTGGGTTATGGATGTAAGAGACAAATGTCCGTTTTGACTTGATGGCTCCAACGGCCAAGTTTCCTACATATAGTTATATAGCGTATGTTTCCATGTTCATGTTTTCCGCATAGTTGCATAATATATCATAAGATTCATACGAGGATATGGATACGGAGGTTCATAAGCAAAGATTGGTTCTCTCGGTCCATATCGGCTCCGGGTGCTAGTCCGGCCCGAATGGGATTTCGGGTCGTGACAATTACTCTCGTTGAGATAGTTCTCTTAGACTTTACAACGTTATGACACCTTTGGAACAAGTGAATCACAATTCATCTAAGAATAGGGCACATATGAATAACAAGATACGTCACCCTGAATTGATATACTTCAAGCCTCTCGGAATGGAAACAAGTCCAACGTCAATGTGAACAACATGTTGCAGAAGAATATGGAAAAAGGAACCTTACATACCTTGTATTCTTAATTCGAATACACAATCTTAGACGCGTATACAATAGTTCCGCTCCTTGTTTATGGATCACTCTACAACACAAATACATAACGAAATTCACATTAACCACCCACTACCTTACAAATGCATATAACATCAATGAGTTACATGTTTGCCTTTAAACATGCCATTTCTCCTTGACAAAACCATTGAAGAAATTATTATTCCAAAAATCCCACAATATTCCCAACATTGACCAATACATGATAATCAATACATTTCACCACAACACTTCTTCTTTACACTTTCTTATCCATATTACATCACACATAATCCATCAAATCATCTTAATATACCTCATAACACATATCGGCCAAAATCCCACAATTTACACTTTTAGAAAAATAACAAGTGTAATACCAAAATTACACCATACATGTTCATATTTTATCCATACCATGCTATTTCATCAAAGGCACAAGTCACAATTCAAGCTTGAACCTAATTGATCACCAATCTTATATAAAAACACAAAATACCATGTCCACCATTTCCAAGCATAACCAACATGATATACATAATCTCCCATGCATATAATATGTTAAACCATAATAATAAACACTTACCCAAGCTTGAATAGTGATGATCTTCTCCAAAAGTTGACTTAGGGTTTTGAGGGCTAAAAGAGGTTCTCTTGAAATGTTTTAGAAAAACATAGAAATACATGTGTGTTTGTAATGGATAAAAATCAGTTTTTTACCCCTTTTTATAGACCCTCAATTTCCATCCTTAGCCACTCTTTGGCATTAAATGTTGGGTCTAGAAGGTCAAATGAAGGAATGGGTCATTTGACCCATTTGGGCCATGCATTTTATTCCACTTTTGGGCCTAAATTCGGGCCCAATAACACATATCCATTTAACCCATCAACTTTTATGTATAATTCACCCTATATCTCATGTTTAAATAATTCCATAATGTCACGACAATATTCTCTTATGAGATTCTCATTCGTCGTCTAAATCGCAAAAATAGGAATTCTAATCGTCCGTGGCTTCTTTGAACATTTTTTTATCATTACTTGTGTTTCATGGTTTGATCATGTAGGAGTATGTAGGAGTATATTGAAGTGTTTGAAGCTTTAACAACACTCCAAGAACTCCAAAGAACCAAAAGAAACCATATAAGAATCGACGTAGCATTGCGTTGTAAAACGGGCGCAGGATAGCCATACTAATTGTGCCTTGCGCCACTGCTGAAAAGCAAGGCAGTGGCGCAAGAATGGGAAGCCCTCTAAATCAGGGGCTTGAACCACACCCCCTGAAATAGGGCAGTGGCGCAAGTTTTGATGCTTTGCTGAATTTTTTGGCCATTTTTCCAACACTTACGTATCGTCCAATACCTTATCGAAACACTACAAAATACTTACGTAGTGATATTAATCATCAAGTAAACATGACTCCAAGTCACCAAATGAGGTTATAAGGTGTACGGGGTATTACACAAATGCTCTATAAAATCGTAAAACCCTTCCTATGAAAGGATAGTCACATGTACAAGGCCAAATTTCAATTTTTCTCATCTTTAACATGTCCAAAGACATACTTATAACTCTCGACACCTAAGTAAACATTATTCAATGTCATCAAGTGGGTTGTGAAGGTACGGGGTGTTACATTCTTCCCCCTTAGAAACATTCGTCCTCGAATGTTAATGATGTCGCTTAAATTACAACACATGCGTCTTGATATTAGCATATGCATACACAAACACTCAAGGCTCATGGATACTTTCGTAGTCTCTCTTTAGTAACTTTGTCTATTTTCAATGAGAACAATATGTAAGGAAACTCTTATTTACTTTCAACAATTTCACATGGCATGTTGTATAGGGTCATTTTTCCCTTTTTTTTGGAATTCCATTATACTCCTCATGAATGACGCCTTTAAGAGTACTTAATCATCTATGAGTGCAAATATCTACTATACCATTTCAATACGTACTAAATTTTCTGACAGATAGAGACATTCCATTGACTTAACTAATAACTCTAGTATTCCATTAGAGTCATAGTAACTAATGGAGTAACATACTATATAGTAGAGTTCGGATCAGTCAATATATACAAATCATGTAACATATGGTACTATACCTAACTACCGGTACCATCATCAGGAGTTGCCTCTTCATTCTGCCAGTCCACGAGAGCATAGGTACGATTTTGGTCCCCACTGGTACTAACTGCTCCTCTCATATCTCTACCACGACCAATAGACTGAACGCCTCTGCCTTGGGAAGGAACCGATGCTGATGACACAACAGTTGATCCCGTAGGTCGTGCAATACCACTCACACCCCTTTTTGGGCATTCTCTCATCATGTGCCCCTCTGTACCACACCAAAAACAAGCATTTGTCCCCAACCGACATTCACCTAAATGGTACCTCCCGCAATACTGACATGGGGGATGAGAAAGTCCTACTTCCTGTGAGCCTTACACTCCGTTCCTCTGTCCAGATGGACCACCTCTAGACCCTCAGAACTGGGAGTGAGTACCCGCTGTGGAATAAGAGAATGAGGGTCTAGGCGGTAACAGTCGAGATACAGATTCTCCTGGGGACACCATAGACTGCCCCATAGGTCTCGCCCTTTTTGCTGGCCCTTCCTCAGATTTCTGTATCCTCTTTCTTTGCCTTTGGTCTTCCATCTTTTGTGCGAAGGCCTTTATTCGAGCAATATCCATATCTCGATTTAAGGCAGCAATAGTGCAGTCTCGTACTAAATATGGCTCCAATCTGTCCACATATCGATGGACTCTATCTTCCATTGTGGCCACCACATTTGGAGCATACCGTGCCAAGGAATTAAACTGAAGACTATATTCTCGAACACTCATATTTCCTTGATGTAAATTTAAAAATTGGTCTGCACGAGCCTCACGGATCTCATAGGAAAGATAGTGATCCAAAAATGCCGTTTTAAACTCTTCCCAACCAGCTGGGAGTGCATCAATGCCTCTTGATCTTTTCCAGTCCTCATACCATAATATAGTCTCGTCGTTCAACCTATAAGCTGCTAGCTCAACCGTTTCGACACCTGTTACATGCTTTACCTCCAAAGCTCTCTGGATTTGATCCACGAAGTCTTGTGGATCTACTTTCAAGTCTGACCCAGTGAATATAGGAGGGTCCAATTTTAGAAAGTCCTGTGTACGCCGACTAGCTGCTCTAGCCGCATCATCTTCATTTACCATTGGACCAGCTCGTCCTTGTGCTTGTGCAGCTACCAATTGTGTCAACATATGTACTGCCTTTCGTAAATCCTGATCAGTGGTATTCATAGGTGGTTCCGCAGGTATTTCCCTCCCTCTTGGCTCTTCTGGAGCTGGAAAAGTAGAGGAAGACTGCGATGCAATTTCAGCGTCAGCTCCACCTTGACTAGCCTGGTCAGGTGGTAATCTACTCATTCCTTCTTCAGCAGGCACATCCACCTGCTTCCTTTTACCTCTACCTCCTCTCGTGATTGGCATTTGAACTATACCAAGGAAAAACAATTACCATGGTCAGCTATATTTAACTTACAATACTGGCTCTATTGCACGATCTGGAAGTGAAGAAAAGAAACAACATCCTAAATGTCCCGTAGCCTCCTACTTATAAATGTGGTGAACAACACATCGATAAGTAAGACTCTACTCAGATACGGCTTTGTAGACACCCTTAGAACGACCTGCTCTGATACCACTTTGTCACGACCCAAAATCCCATTCGGGCCGGACTGGCACCCGAAGCCGATATGGCTCGAGAGAACCAATCTTTGCTCATGAACATGCGTATACATATCTTCGTATGAACCTTATTAACTTTATACAACTATGCAAGCGACATGAATATGGAAACATATGCCATATATAGATATAAATAAAACGTGGCCGTTGGGGCCATCGAGTCAAAACTGACATTTATATTTTACGCCATAACCCACACAGGTCTACAAAAGCCTCTAACAGATACATTACCAGACCAACTAACAGTCGGGACAAGTCCCCACTTTATACAACATTTACAATATCAACACAACTGTACAACTATGACTCGGAGAGTCCCGAAGCAACTGGGGCTCACCAAAGATCCGCAATCAACTGTCAACCTACAGTGGTAGTCTACTAGTGCCTGCACCTGCAACATGTAAGGTAATTCCCCCGAGGGGGTCAGTACGAATAATGTACTCAATATGTAAGGCTCATAAGAAATTCATCAGACATAATAACAACAATAATGGAAAATATGAATAAACTCTCTTTCTGTATGTGGGGAGCCATGTATTTTACGTTCCTTACTCCTCTTGTCTTCATCTTTTATTCATGTTTATTGTTCTACCCATGCTAGGCTATTCTGTTGCCCCTAGGATGAGATTAACCATGCTAGGTACTTTGACCCCTGGGATGTTATGTGAACCCATGCTAGGCTTTCGTGTCGCCCTTGGGATGTCATTAACCCATGCTAGGATTATCTCCCCTGGGATGTTATTATGATAACCCATGCTAGGTATTTTGACCCCTGGGATGTTAGGTGAACCCATGCTAGGCTTTCGTGTCGCCCCTGGGATGTCATTAACCCATGCTAGGCTTATCTCCCCTGGGATGTTATTATGATAACCCATGCTAGGCTTTTCTGTAGCCCCTGGGATGTATCGGGATCGACCCATGCTAGGCATTGTAGCCCCTGGGATACCACCCGTGAATACTTATTAGTTATACATCACTGCTTTCTCTTGTTATTCTTATATTCTTACTTCCATTCTCTTTCTTTCATACTATGAGAGGTACTTTGATGATAGAAACATTCTTGAAACTTGAAACACAAATATACATTACTTCACATCTTTACTCTTGTAAGGTTGGTATCTTTACTTGAGAGGGATAGATACAATAACTTGCACATTACTTCTTTCATTACTTTTGAGAGATTGGTACATTTACTTGTGAGAGATTGATTCATTCACTTGTGAGGGATTGATATATTCACTTGGCATAACATTAGTTGAAACACATCATCTTGGCACCATTGGAACAATAGTCAATGCATAAGAGACATATGTATAACTTCTATTTGAACTTTGGGGCATGACACTATTTTAAACACATCAATATGCTTTACCTTACTTCATGAGATTAACACCTTAACTAAGCACGCACTTATATGCACATCTCACTTTACTCCTTTACCTCATGAGATCGACAATTTCACTTATGAGGAATAATTATACTAATTCGCAGATCATCTCTCTTAGTACTCTTATGAGATTGGTACTCTTACTTATGAACAATTGGCACAAGGATAATCATCATACTATAGGACTTTGGAACAAGACCTGATCGGAATAACGCTATTCAAACTAAACAAGCTCTCATTACCTCTCTTAACCTCATTACTCTCGTTGAGATAGTTCTCTTAGACTTTACAACGTTATGACACCTTTGGAACAAGTGAATCACAATTCATCTAAGAATAGGGCACATATGAATAACAAGATACGTCACCCTAAATTGATATACTTCAAGCCTCTCGGAATGGAAACAAGTCCAACGTCAATGTGAACAACATGTTGCAGAAGAATATGGAAAAAGGAACCTTACATACCTTGTATTCTTAATTCGAATACACAATCTTAGACGCGTATACAATAGTCCCGCTCCTTGTTTATGGATCACTCTACAACACAAATACATAACGAAATTCACATTAACCACCCACTACCTTACAAATGCATATAACATCAATGAGTTACATGTTTGCCTTTAAACATGCCATTTCTCCTTGACAAAACCATTGAAGAAATTATTATTCCAAAAATCCCACAATATTCCCAACATTGACCAATACATGATAATCAATACATTTCACCACAACACTTCTTCTTTACACTTTCTTATCCATATTACATCACACATAATCCATCAAATCATCTTAATATACCTCATAGCACATATCGGCCAAAATCCCACAATTTACACTTTTAAAAAAATAACAAGTGTAATACCAAAATTACACCATACATGTTCATATTTTATCCATACCATGCTATTTCATCAAAGGCACAAGTCACAATTCAAGCTTGAACCTCATGGATCACCAATCTTATATAAAAACACAAAATACCATGTCCACCATTTCCAAGCATAACCAACATGATATACATAATCTCCCATGCATATAATATGTTAAACCATAATAATAAACACTTACCCAAGCTTGAATAGTGATGATCTTCTCCAAAAGTTGACTTAGGGTTTTGAGGGCTAAAAGGGGTTCTCTTGAAATGTTTTAGAAAAACATAGAAATACATGTGTGTTTGTAATGGATAAAAATCAGATTTTTACCCCTTTTTATAGACCCTCAATTTCCATCCTTAGCCACTCTTTGGCATTAAATGTTGGGCCTAGAAGGCCAAATGAAGGAATGGGTCATTTGACCTATTTGGGCCATGCATTTTATTCCATTTTTGGGCCTAAATTCGGGTCCAATAACACATATCCATTTAACCCATCAAATTTTATGTATAATTCACCCTATATCTCATGTTTAAATAATTTCATAATGTCACGACAATATTCTCTTACGAGATTCTCATTCGTCGTCTAAGTCGCAAAAATAGGAATTCTAGTCGTCCATGGCTTCCTTGAACATTTTTTTATCATTACTTGTGTTTCATGGTTTTATCATGTAGGAGTATGTAGTAGTGTATTGAAGTGTTTTAAGCTTTAACAACACTCAAATAACTCCAAAGAACCAAAAGAAACCATATAAGAATCGACGTAGCATTGCGTTGCAAAACGGGCGCGGGATAGCCATACTAATTGTGCCTTGCGCCACTGCTGAAAAGCAAGGAAGTGGCGCAAGAATGGGAAGACCTCTAAATCAGGGGCTTGCGCCACACCCCCTGAAACAGGGCAGTGGCGCAAGTTTTGATGCTTTGCTGAATTTTTCGGCCATTTTTCCAACACTTGCGTATCGTCCAATACCTTATCGAAACACTACAAAATACTTACGTAGTGATATTAATCATCAAGTAAACATGACTCCAAGTCACCAAATGAGGTTATAATGTGTACGGGGTATTACAAAAATGCTCCATAAAATTGCAAAACCCTTCCTATGAAAGGATAGTCACATGTACAAGGCCAAATTTCAATTTTTCTCATCTTTAAAATGTCCAAAGACATACTTATAACTCTCGACACCTAAGTAAACATTATTCAATGTCATCAAGTGGGTTGGGAAGGTACGGGGTGTTACAGAAACTGTCTAAGTTTTCCCTCCCATTTGCTCCATATATATAGATTATTATGTGGGAGGAAAACCTAGCTTTTACACATCCTAAAATTCACATTCTCTCAACAAAAGTCTTTATTTTTTTTTTCAGTTCAAAGCTTATACAACAAGGGACATGTTCTCAGCTTACAACAGTTACTCTTAGTTCATTGTTGTTTGAGTCTTTGTACTTTGTGCTAAATTATAAATCTGCTCCTATGTTATAAAGGATAGTAGATATTGAACTTGTCTATGTTCTTAAGAGTTGTAGCATTAACTAGAGTTAGTTAGTCGCATCAACTAAGTTTATTCAAGTTTGGTTTTCATCATTTATTTGGTGTTTTCTTGGGTATAGTTACCTAGGAGTGTCAACTAGAGGTAGTTGATAAAGAGGGCTTGAGTTAGCCAAGTTGGGGTCAACTAGAGTTAGTTGACATTGGAGACTACTATAGAGTTATGACATTGGAGACTACAATAGAGTTATGACATTGGAGACTACAATAGAGTTATTGTAGTGTTGCTCATGTTGAAGTTATGACAAGGGATTGGGGTTAAGAGGTTAACCATAGGATTACGAGAATGAGTCTGTAATCAAACCATTGCTCTTGTTTTAGTGAATTGTTGTTGGTGAAAATTCTCTGAGGTAGGTCGTGGTTTTTTCATCCATTGAGCAAGGAGGTTTCCAAGTAAATATTTGGTGTTCCTTACTGCTTTCAGTTAGCCTTATTGCATTCTCTTGTCTAGTGAAGTTTCCATTGTCGTATTGATAGTCAGATTCAGTCAAGGACCTGGTCCCTTGACTAGTGGTGGATTCATGTAAGACAACAAATGCCAATTAGGAAAATAATATAACTGCTCTTGCTATTATTACGTACGGTAAATATACACATTGCATAGACAGAATTTTGATATAGTGTTGAAATTTCATTTATAGAAGTAAGAACTCCATTGTGCTAGAATTTCATATGCACATAGTTTTAAATTTCACAACACTATGCTGAAGTTTCATTTACAAAAGTTCAAATTTCATGAAAAAAATGTTAAATTGGAGTTTGAATAGTTCTTAATTTTACTTATTTTACTGCATTTTTAAGTTGTGATTATTTTTTAATTACTTTATAAACATCAATTATATATCAACCGGCAGCCCAAAAAGTAATTGATTTTAGGATTATTTCCTTAATAGATAACAATAATGTAGAAAGGAATTTTTGTTAGATTATGAAGCTCGAAAATAGGGAACTTAATAGTCTGGCTTTGATGTGTGATCTCCATCATTAAGAAATTTAGGTTCCCCTATTAATTGCTCCAGAGATAGCAATAAAATTCCTCCAAAATTTATAAAGTCTTTGAAGTTTAGGTTTCAACATACAACCTGAATTTCCCATAAAAACTAAATTGTGTTATGTATTAGTATTTAGAGAAGAACAATAGAAAATAGTTGTTTATGTGTTGTTCACACATTTTGGAGGAGATACGATACTTATAATATCTTTAGAAGTATGTTGCTAATAGACCCAACCATTGTCCATTCCCAACAAGTGACTTTTCAAACAACAATAGAAACATACGACTGCCACAATAATTGTACTGCAATGAGCATCACGCCCACATTAATTAGGCGTTGTAGTGGTCACGACCATTATATTGCTCATTGCTCATTGCTTTCGTTGTAGTGTAGCTATAAGCATTTTCCCACCATTGTTACTAGCCTGAGAAGCTTTCAAAATCACTCCATAACTCGTTAGTAGATAGATTCCAGTAGTTTAGAAGCACCATAAATACCTTTCCCCATTCCAAAGCTAGGAGAGCATCGATTAAGACCCGATTTCGTGTATTCATGTTTTTGTATGAATTTAGTACTAGTCATCGATCAACCATCAATCAGTTATAGACCGATACCGTATTCTAGGATTGATCATTGTAGTCTATAATAAGGCAGTAGCTAAAGTTGTTATTGCTGGTGGTGATTATATGGGAGTATGGGAGGAGACTTCCAAATGTTGGAATTGGAATCTTTTAGTAAGGCAACAGTGCCTATTGCGTTGCATAGCAATAGTTCATACGACGACATTGTTCACAGCATAATTGAGAGCGGGGAATTAGCTTGCGATCCAAGCGACATAATGATTAGCTATCTAATGAATAAGAGGGAAAAAAGACAACCCACATTCATAAAGAATGATAGGCAGGTGTCCTTGTACATGTTAGATGATGATGCCTATGGCTCTAGGCCTATATTAAGGATAAATATCGTCGCTAGGTCTTTGGTAACCCCACCACCACACCCGATAGTCGATGACAATGATTCAGTTGAACATGATAGCTTAGGTGATTATTTAATGAATATGGATAATCATCCAATAGATATGGAAGATCATCCAATGGATGCGGAAGATCCCGAATGGCTTCAAGAAGAGAAAGGACAGTGTGGATCGAGATCACAATTCAACCATTCCTTCTCCGATGGAACTAATTTCTACATAGAACAAACATTTAGTAGAAAGAATAAGCTGAAAATGTTATGGGAGGAAGCGGCAATGAGGAAGTCTTTTGATTTTGCTACGTTGAAGAGTTGTAGTAAATACTTTAAGGTGAAATCTGTATCTCCTAGTTGTACCTAAATGTTGCGAGCGAGGAAGTATGAATGCTTGGGCAGATTTCACATCATCAACTATGTTGGCTATCACACTTACGGTGTTGAACATACCATGGGAAGCCATAGGAAAATCTCAGCCAAAGTTATTATGTCGCTTTGTGTGAACCTGTATCATAATAGCAAGGGTATATACACTAAAGAGATTTAGGGGATTGTTTTTAAGGAATTTTATTTTAGTCTAAGCTACTGGAAATATTGGATGGGAGGTATGATCGCCAAGCAAATTGTTTGAGGGACACCAAAGCACGAGTATTCTTGCTTTCCGAATTTTTCCTACATGATCAACACTCTTAATGTTGGTTCTACCTATTCTATCATGGTAAACAAGGATAGTTGTAGGTTTATGTACTACTTCTTAGCCTTCGGCACTTGTGTTTGGGGATTTTCCCACATGAGAAAGGTAATTACGGTCGATGTCATTTACATAGTAAGTACAATGGCGTTCTGCTAAGCGTTGTTGCATAGGATACGAAGAACCATGTTTATCCAATTTCCTTTTATGTTGTGGACAAAGAGAACGATATGTCTTGGAAGTACTCCTTTGAGAAGATGAAGTCTATAGTAGTCGATGAACTAGATTTGTGCTTTATCACCGATAGGCACAAGAGCATCGCCAACGGCATTGCGAGGGTTTACAATCATACTCATCACAAATATTGCATGAGGCACCTTGGTGAAAAACTATGGGTAAATTACCAATATAGATATTACCTCTATCTATACCACCACTCGACAAAGGCATATTTTTTGAGGAGTTTAGCCACCATTTTGCAGAATTCAAGAACTATTGCCCCAAGGTAGCCACCGTCCTCGAGCATGGACTTGGTTTTGAGAAGTGGAGCAGGGAATATTTTCCAGGTAATAGGTATGATGTGATGACCACAGGTATTGCCAAGTCACTCAATGCTATGTTGGTAGACGAGAGGGAGTACCCCATGACATCCATATTCAATTTGATTGCTAAGAGGTTTGTTGAAAAGTTTAGGGAGAGGCATGCATATGTCCTCAAATCAAAGGAGAAAAAAATAAGACCGAGGGTGACTCATTGTATGTAGAGAACGTAAATGGGGATGATAACTAATTCATTGTGTTTGGAAGAGGTTCCACTACCAAAGTGAACCTACTGAAAAAGTCATGTTATTGTAGGGAATATGACTTGGTCAAGATACCGTGCGGTCATGCGATGGCCACTTTGCGATCAAAGTATTGTGATGATTATGGTTTGAGCATCTACGAGTACTCTTCGCCTATGTATAAAGCTGAAGCGTGCCCCCTTGTATACTCTGAATTTATTGATGTTGTTCCTCTAGAGTCGGAATGGTATGTGCCATAGGAATTGTTAGGCGTGAAAATTCTTCCACCCCTTGTCAATACCAAGCTTGGAAGGAAGAAAAGAAAACGGGTCAAGGGCGTTAGTGAAACTTTCAAGACCAAAAGAAGCAACAAGTGTTCACTATGCAAGAGACCCGAACACAAGAGAACCACATGTATGAACAACAAATCATAGTTAGGCTTTTCTCTATGAACAACAAATCTTATTTAGTCTTTTCTCACTTTTTTTTGTAACTCAAGCTACTGTATGTATTTTGAGACCCTTGCATTTTGGTCAATTTAATGTCATGTCCATTTTATTGACTTCACTCTTTATCTATTATCGATCGACCAAATATAGAACATATTGTGTACATCATCTATTCAGTATGTTAACTATTTACTACGTAATAAATAATCGACTATGTTGTCAGTCCATTAAAAGCCCTAAATCTTCAATTGATGATATGAATAGACGGGTGATATTTACGCCGTCAAAAAAATGTTGCACGCCAACTAACAACTACGTCGATTTGGTATACGCTACCCACTTGAATTCCATACCTCCACGCATCGACCAACCATTGGGCGGGTATATCAAAGGATTTCTATATGGTATGTATAAACATCCCTCTATTCTGTAAAATCTTCATCTTCTTTAACTCTTGAGTTCAAAAAAACTGCAGTAATGCAGCCTATAATAATCGAACTACGACCTACTAAGAGGATGCATTCCTAGCGCCACCTCGACCTCCTCCTCCTCCGCAATGACCTGAACCTCCTTTTCTATGATCTGGGTCAGGATCGTGAGCACCTGGACCGGGAACTCCAGCGTATTGCTCGTTTTATATGGGCGATCGGGGGGAAGCTAAATCTGAAGCCCAACAACTACATCACCCCCCCCCTTTAGTTTAGTTTTTTTTGTGTGTTTGGTAGTTTTATTTCTAGTTCATTGCAAAGAAGCTTTCATACTTAGGGATTTGTTAGATGAAAGCTTATTCCTTTTGTCCTTTTTGCCTTGTTGGTGTGGATATTATGTTAATGTTAATGTATGATGCAATGAACAAACAAATAGAAGAAATTTCAGTTTCCTAATTATTGTTGCCACTTTTTACTGGGTATGTTGTTGTATTTTATGGTTTTTAAATTTTGCAAATTTGTTAGAAGATGAATGCAACAGTTGACAACTTTAATATATATATATATATATATCTATACAAATTCATATATTATCATAGATAATGTCTCTGGTCTAACATAGATTAGATGGTTATATACTAAACAAATTGAACAATCTAGAGGGTCTACTATTGACTGGGACCTTTGTCAATATAATCGATGGTTTTCAGTGTACGGATTGATATAATGATAAAAAAACATTAGTATATAGAAAAAAATATAAATAATTAAATAAATTATATTGAATTAAGGACCATCGATTGAGTCCACTATAAATCCTAGACTATACGCTTAGTCAATAGTATACTAGATGAGTAAATAGACCTTACTAGTAAATTGTCAAAAAAAGAAATAATAAATTAATTAATGAGAATTTACCCAATTAAATGAGTTTAAACAAGTCATATGATCATATAAAAGTCCACGTAAATAGGGAATGGTGGTCAAAGATTTATGAGGATGAGTAATGGTTGTACAATCAACATCCTCAGAGTAATGCTTGAAAAGGCATAAGTATGTTGTATGGATTTCATTTGTTCAACCACAACTCAACCTCACACATCTTCGATTACCATACCCAATTTACATGGACTCTTATATGATCATATTACTTGTTTAAACTCATTTAATTGTGTAAATTCTAACAATTTAATTTATTATTAATTAATTATTCTCTTTTTTAAATTCTACTAGTTATGGTCTATAAATATGTATCGGATCCTATTAGGTATATTATAAAGGTAGGCCGTCGTATAGGATAGACTATATTACGTTGATGCAATACCTAATAGAATAGGATATATGTTTATAGACCATAACTAGTAGAATTTTAAAAAAGGGAATAATTAATTAATAATAAATTAAATTGTTGAAATTTACAAAATTAAATGAGTTTAAGCAATTGATATGATCATATAAGAGTCCATGTAAATTGGGAATCGTGATCGAAAATGTGTGAGAATGAGTTGTGGTTGAACAAATGAAATCCTCACAACATACTTATACTTTGCCAAATATTACTATTGTATAACCATTACTCATCCTCATACATCTTTAATCACCATCCCCAATTTATATGGACTCTTATATGATCATATGACTTGTTAAAACTCATTTAATTGTGTAAATTTCTATTAATTATTCCTTTTTTCTAACAATACACTAGTAAGGGCTATATACTCATCTAGTATAGTATTGACTAAGCGTATAGTCTAGGATTTATAGTGGACTCAATCGATGGTCCTTAATTTTAATATAATTTATTTAATTATTTATATTTTTTCTATATACTAATATTTTTTGACCATTATATCAACCCACATATACCTTACAAATGATAGAGTGTCGATCTAGATGGTCTAGAATCTACTACGCACATGAAAAAGCATCGATTATATTGATGGTCTATGAATTATGTCCAATAGTAACAAAATTTGAATATCCAATTTTTCCAACGGTAACAAAGTACAAGTTCTTACTTTCCCAACAGTAACATCTGATTTTTTATTTTTTTTTGTATAAAAGGAAGGCAATTCTTGTTTTAACTCCCTCATTTTTTTGACTTCATTAAATCCTTCCTTTTATTATATTTTAAAGAACTACAATGTCTCAAGCATCTCAAACATCCAATGCAAAAAAATCTTACATTTGTCGTTGTGGTAATTCAGCTATCTTGAGGACGTCACGCACCAATACGAATCCAGGTCAAAAATTCTTTATTTGTGCAGTTGGGAAGGTGAGTAATTATATATATGTGATTTATATTTTTTTTGTTTAAGTAAGCAAATTCATCTAATTTTTTTTATTTCTTTTTCTAGAATAATGACAGATGCTCTTTTTTTAGGTGGCTTGAAAATGAATCACCGACGAGCAGTCCTTCAATGTTGAGTTCAGGACCCGAGACATCAAATTTTTAAGGTGTTGTCAAGTTTCAAATACTACAAAGGCTTTGGGAATCCGAAGAAAATAGGGATCTGCTCATGACATTGTTCAACGAAGCCGAAGAGCAGAGGGATCACTTGAAAGGATTGCTAAAAGATACCAAAATAGAGATGTATAAACTAAAACAAAGGTTGATTTTGGTTGAAGAAAAAGAGAATGACCTAAAAAATTTGTTGTATGATTTGTTATTGGTGTTGACTTTTTGGAAAGGTGTAATTGAAAAGTAGTGGGACTGAATAAATAAAAATATTTCTCTTAAATTATTACACTTTTATTTTGCTCATCAACTTATAGTTCATAATCAACAATGGTAGCAGTCTATAACTAATAGAGAATGACTTCTACAATATTAACCATCAACCTCTGTAATCTATGACAACAACTGAACTGGTAACATGATGCAACATATAATAGTAAACATCAACTTCAAGTTGATAATTCACAATGATAGCAGTCTATAAATAATTAAGAAGGACTTCTATAATATAAGCCATCAACTATATAATCTATAAGACAGTGCAGTAACACAACAACACAATTTCATGAGTAAACAGATTCACAATGAATCCAGAAAAATTTCATAAAAAAAATTATTTGTCAAATCATCCAACCATTCATAAAACAACAAACCATTATGTAATGACCCAAAATGTCGTTACGTGTAAAAACACCCCGAGAATAATTTTCGATGAATAATGGACTCAAAATAATCAAGAAAAAATTAAGTTGGGGAGGAAAATTGGTGCCTAAGGAAATTGGGCCAAGAGACCCAATAAAGGACTGGGCCGGCCTGCTGGTAACCGTTGCACTGGTTGACTAACCGCTGCAGCAGTAACAGGAAGTAACCCAGCTGAGGGATTTTTGAAAACCCTCTCTTGTATTATTTCTCCAGGTCACCCCCTTCCTCCGAAAACACCTTAAAAAATCCTACTCCCCCATCCATGAGATTTCAAAGTCCTAGGTTCATAAGAGCGGTTATGAGGCACGCCCAGAGGGAACCTGACATGGGAATACGTCTAGCACACATGTCACAACCCAATTTCTCAAGTCATGATGGAACCTACTATAACCCGCCAGTAGGTAAGCCAATCCATAGTCCGAAACAACTAGTAATGGACTATCAAGAGGAAGGAACAAAGTCGCGAAAAATAATCCAATAAAGAGAACAAAATAAAGAAATAATCCCAAAACCTGGTGAAATTAGTACTAAAGATTCTAATACAACAGGAATACAAAGTGAAATACAGAGTAAATATATATAAAGCCATCGCTGAAATACAAAAATAGAGACCAGTCTAATAGTAAGAGGGAGAGCAGGAACAACTTCAAACGTCAGAAGCTCTACCCGAAATACAGCGAGAAGGATAACCTATCATGAACTACCTATAACCCAGAACAAAGTGCAATGCCATAGGTAACTAGCCAATATACAGTGGTAAAGTGAAGAAATAGATATACCATATACAATAGTAGAGTGAAGAAATGTATATACAATGTATAATAGTAGTAGGAAAGAAGGAAGTGGTATACAAATCATGGCTGGGAAGAGTATGTAAATATATATATATCCATGCTATACCGACAACTAAATTCGAAGATACTACTCTGAAGGAGCTAGTCTAATATCTCAAGTATCATAAGTGATATGGGAGCTATCCCTAGCATAATCAGGGTCTCTACCCAAAAATGCGTAATCATAAGATAATCTAACAATAATAAACCTCACCACAATACAAAAAAAGGGTTCAAAAATGTACCGACAACCTCGGGTATCAAACCATAACCAACCTACCATGAGCTATGCAATAATAACTAACAATAAGTAACCAGATAGCCCGGACAACCAATAACCTAAATGGGCCCTCATAAGCCCAGAAGGTACAAACAAACACTCAGCAAACAATAACCATAACCTTTACCTATACAGCCCCCCATAAGATCAATAAATACAGGTGCCAAACAGTTATACTGGTGATAGGAAATACATATCAATGAATGAATGCAATGCAAAACAATAGAACCATATCAACAGAGTGTCATAACGTACCAAGTATATATACACCTCCTTCGGCTCGCAAGGCATGACCTATGAATCTCACCTCTTCTGGTATGTATCCCAGACAGAGGAACCCATAGGGGACTCCAGATGTCCATATATATACTGCCTGGTCCCGAACCAGGACTTTCAATAACCATCATAACCAATCTACTCCGTCCAGTACCGGAGAGATATATAAAATATAGAAAGAAATGTCAGACTTGAATCGAAACTGAATAGGTGTATATCTGTAAATCCATTACCCAAGATTGAATCCGGGACTAAAATAATATAGTAATGTAGAAAGGGTCATAATCTCCCTCGACCGAAGTGAATAAGTAGTGGTAAGAAAAGTGGATCAATAAATGACCGAAATAACCTCGGTCTAAGTTTCCAAAGTAATATGTTTACTTCAAAGTGTCATAATTCCATAATAAGGGTGGTACAACTTTCGTTTCCAAAGAATCAATTTTTAAAGTTAGGAAAAGTGGGAATAAATCCCTTTTTAGAAAACAAAAGTAAAATCAAGGTTTTAACCGGAATCGTACCACCAACTAAGCATAAATGAGCCTAAATATATGCATGTCATCACCATTATCCAAACAATACAACCATAAGCACCTAAGCATATGTAATCTAAAATATCAAGTCCTTTTAAAGGATAGAACACTAACCTAGTGTCCAACTGGTATCATAACCACGACCTTGGGCCCAACAATATATAAATTAACAGGATATTAACACCATAAACTAGGAAACTACGGTAAACAAGGTTTTAAGACTACTAGAAGGAGCTAATTTGGAGAATATCATCCAATTCTCTAAGTAATATGGCAATTCTTATACTAAAGAGTCATTCATGTCAATCTATGGTCAATCAAGTCCATAATCCGGTGTAGAAGGACCCTATAACAGTAACGAGTATTCTAGGCTAAGGTTTGAGTCACTTTTCTATCCTAAATTCTCTAAATAGGCCAAGTCATGATATTTCTAGGTACAAACCTATCCATACACTATCTCATAGAGAAAAGTACACCGAAGCCTACCTCAAAACCGAACCACAATCTCAAACTATCCATGAATAGCTCATCTTTGTATCACCATCTCAAAAATGATGTCACACTATCAACATCATAATCTACCCGTTAATAGGAGTAAAATGATACCCATATTGCAATATAATACATCGGGTCTAAAATCAGATCTAAAATGACCTCATCGGACCCACACAAAATATTGCAAAATTGGACCAGTTAATAGGTCCGTCATGACTCAAGAACTTGTGCCTAAAATTTGGGCACAAACCGAGCTCAGTAGTTGTGCCAAAATAGCCCCAACATTTAGAGAAATCAAGAACTAAAAATTGAGAAATTAAGACAAGAGGGAGTTGGAACTTACGAGATTCAGATGAGATAAAGGTTCCTTGACGTTCCTAAGATAACCTCAGACCGAAAAAAATATTCCCCAAATGATTTTTGAGCTCAAAGAGTGTTTAAAGAGGTTTGGAAACTGAGAAAAATGACTTGGGGTTAAGAGGGTTCAAGCCTATAAAGGCTGCTTTTGGTCACCTAGGAGGCTATTTGGTCGCCATGGTGCCATCGCCTAGGCGCCAATGGTATTGTACAGGAAGCCATTGCCCATGCCAGTATGCCTTCGCCTAGGTAACGGACACCCTTGGTAGCTAAGGCGACCTCTCCTAGGCGACAAGAGGGGTCGCTCAGGCAATGCACCAGAAACCAGCAATCACCAAATTTTTGTTTGGGTGCTTTGTGCCCTTCCGAAGTCCCTTGGACGCAAATGAATAATGATACCCCATTAAAAACAGCATTATGGACTCAATGGAATTGAAATAATTCCTAATGGAGATCATTTCAAAGTAGGCCCCAAACCCCATGTGTCATTTTAACCAACTTTCGACCAATAGCCCAAAATGAATCCGAAAGCCTTGGGACCCAGACCAAGGGTCTCCTTAGCCTAAAATTGATGTTCCAGATCTAATAGAACTATTGAAATTTCCATCCGAGTCCATTTACTAGGATTTTAGTTTGAGACCAATTTCTTAATTGCGAAAGCTCCAAAACAGAAAAATGAGCCTAAAACCCAAACGAACTATCCAAAAATTAAACCGACAGTTCCAGCAAGTCATAAATGACCTGTAGACACAATAAGAAGTCTTGAAATGCCAAAAATACATGAAAATCTAGAAAATGACATGGAGGGTCATTACATTACGCGGGATAGCACACTCTTCTCCATAGCAGTATGTTTTGCCTAAGAGGTAAGCTAAGGTTTATTTTGTAGCAACTAGACTTGATCTAGATACATTTAATGTTAATAATGATTTTGTAAGTATCATACATTAGGCCTTCAGGCACATAGTTGGATGGATGGACATGTTTAAAAATCTGGATAGGCTCTATTTTATTGGATTATTAACTATTATGATAATGTTCAATTGGGCTAACCGATGGATAGGAAAATGGAATGAATGAGTGTAGTGTATGAATTGGTAAAACGGGAAAGTAAAGGTGAATTGACTAATATATAAATGTTTAAATGTCCAAATTGTGTGCGGTAAGCCCGTGCAATTCTAATCCTTGATAGTCATAATTGATGTTTTCCAAAATTGATTAAGGCGAGATAGCAAGTAAAAGGTATTGAGGTTCGTCGATGTGCAGAGTTGGTATTACTTGTCATATTATTGTGATCAATGCTTTCCAGAGTTAGAAGGTAATTTAAAAATCTCGAGGTTAGGATATGGTTAGAGGGAAAATGCATAATAATGAGAACTTGGGTGATGACAACCCCATAGGGGTGTTTTGTAAATTATGAATATGTTATAGATGTGAAGAATGAGGACACCAAATTAATGAATTAGACGATTGATGTAACTGTAAACTGGAATGTAGCTGTAGACTGGATTGACCCATGGTGGGTTATGGAATGACATTGTTATTATCTGTTGTATGAATTATGATTTATTGATTTCATGCACTCATTCATATGTATTGGGATAATATGTTGTGAAATGGGTCGGTTACCACATATGTACAGATATGGTATATTGTGATATGGGTCGGGTACCATGCTGGTACGTTGTGATGTTATTGGTGATGAGATAGAGAGGGTTATGGAGAGATGATGCGAACATCTTGCATACATGCATTCTTGCATATGTTTGAATGTATTAGAATTTTATTATGCTTTCATACATGCTCTTGTTATGGTGAGTGGGGGAAGATGGTACGAAGGTATGTTAGGTCCATAGATGGGACGAATTGAGGATGAGACTTTACGGCCCCTCTGAGAGGACTGGTTGCGATAGTATATGATTGGTAGGATTCAAAATTTTAGGTGGATGTAGACTAAAGTATACTACATATTATAAGGATAAGTCGGTATTGCAGGGAGAGGTATAGGTTAGAATATACGTCCAAAGGATAGAGATATACAAAAATATTAAATGATAGGTAGGTCACAAAGATGCTAAGTGTAGGCCATAGTGATGCTAAGTGTATGACACAGAGCTGCTAAGTGTAGGATATAGAGATGCTAAGTGTAGCTCACAACGATGCTAAAAAGAGGCAATAAGAGTTGTTAATTAGGGATTCAGAACCGAAAACTTTACTTGATGATGTGATTTCTCCCTAATTATTTTTGATGTTATTTTTTTCTAATCCTAGTTGGACGATAACGCTTACCAGTGCGTCTGGTTGTACTGATGCTACACTTACTATATCTCCAATCGGGGTATAGCCATGGTGTAGGTTAATTGGAGTTTCTATAGCAGTGCTACTAATCATTCAGCAGCAGCTCCCGCCCTCTCTATTCTATATGGAAGTTGTGTCATGGTTGTCCCTACTCCTTGTCTAATTCTTTTGTACCGGTTTAGACTAGGTTTTGGGGAGTCACTAGTAGTTATTTTTTGCATTTATTTTCATATTTGGTGAATTAAAATATATCTTGGGAAGAATTAAATGAGTAACAGTAGTTCAACTTGATTAGATTCTACATGTAATAGACATTAAATTGACTGAGTTTATATACAGCAGTAACTTCTGCATTAGTTGAATCATGGAATACTCAGGGTTCTCCGACCTGGTATAGGTGTAGGTAGGTGCCCGGGATGATCCGATGGGTTGGGTCGTGACACACTAAAAAAATTGATTGTCTTAAGTTACCAAATATATGTTATAAATTGTTTTTGTTGACACCACATTCATCATTGAGTTCCACAACAATACACATCACATCCACTTCTTTTTCAGTACTGTCCTCTTCTCCATCTTTTCTTTTCTTTTCTTCAGCTTTCTTCTCCTTTTCTGCCACATCAGTGGTCAAGTATTTTTCTTCCATCTTCTCTTCTTCTTCTTCTTCTTCTTCTTCTTCTTTTTTATCCTCTTCTTCTTCTCCTCCTCCTCCTGTTCTTTCTCTTTTTCTTCTGATTTCTTCTCTTCTTCTATTTTCTCCTCCTCCTGTTCTTTCTCTTCTTTTTCATCAACTACCTTTTCCTTCTCTTTTTCTTTTTCTTCTTCTTCTTTCTTCTCTTTTTTATCTGCTACCTTTTCCTCTTCTTTTTCTTTTTCTTCTTTCTTCTCTCATGCTATTTCTTCATCTTCTACTACAAGGTCAGGCACTACAACTGCAAGTTCTTCAAGGTTTACTTGGCATCGGATACAAGGGGGGCTATCTACATGCACTGCATTATTTTAATAGGATTGGAAAAATTATACAAGTAAATTAATTAACAAAAATAAAATATAAACTAGTTTACGTTCGTCTTGTTGCTTCTTTTTATTCTTATCAATTCTCCTCAACCTCTCCTCCCTACCAAAAGAAACAATATCCAACATAGATTGCTCGAGCAAAGTGACATGCTCACATAGTTCTCCATAACTAGAAGTGCCCAGTACAGTTTTGTGCCTACTGAAACTAGCAGGCTCACAAGCACTTGCTGGTGATGGGACATGATTGTGACCACTCAAATCTTCATTGTTGTCCACTTTCTCTATTGATAAAGTGAGGACAGTCACGCCTTTCAATTTGGCCTTCAAGGCATCAAGGAACGTGCCCTTTTCTCTGTTCGTGTATGGCTTAAATATTTTCATGTGGGTCTGTTTCATCTCACAGACAGTAGAGGTATGGTATGGATGCACAATCTATAAAAAATATAGAAATTGCACAGCATTCACTAGTTTAAAAATATTACTATATAATAACAAATAAATTTTACCTTTGTACTATTTCGTCTGTACTTATATGGGTCACCTTCCATTATGTTGTCGCTCTTCGCCATGTGTTATCTAAGAAAATGGGGAATGGGCAAAGGAGAATTCAGTGACTTTTCGGCATAGTTTTCAAGATGAGGAAGAGCCTCATATATCCAAACCTACCATTAATAGAAGAACAAATAAATAAATGGATTCTATAAATTACTGCATAAATAAATAAGAGTCTATCATAAACTGACTAGATAGTTGATAATAAATATCAAAAATGCCCAGGAAAAGCTGTACAAAGCGAACGATACATTTTTCCTCCCATTATACACTTATCGCTGCTTCTTCAAATCAATTTTCTTCTTCAAATATCTCAAGATTAATTCAAAAGACTCTTTCCCCATGGATAACTCTGGAAGAAATCTAAATCATCCACCATCTTGATGTGGTTTGAATCTACCATCGTCGATGAATCTTTTGCAAACAGCATCGAGTGGATCAACCAAACTAAAGCACACTTCAACTTTTGCACCTTATTCAACCGATTACCTTTAATCAAGCTTATCAACTTTGTAGTAGTGTTGTTCTTGTTCTTGATCACCTTGAAATAAAAAATTTCTCCCTGTTGGAGGACTTTGTTCATTTTTGATTCACGGGGGTATACAGAGAAATTCAACCCCATAATCAGAGTGAATTCCCTTAAGCTAAAACATACTGGCTTATCATTCACACAGAACCAAATTTCATGCAACTTGTTGTCATTCTTGACACGTCGCAACAATATATAATAGACTATCTGTCCATTAAATTCAAAAAACTCTGGCATATGCCTCAAGTTCCCAAAGCAGGTATCATTAAAGTCACTATAAAGATTTTGATCAACTAGATTCATTCTAAAATCACGATAATCCGCCATCCTTGCTCTTACAGAAATCTTCACTAGAAAATATTCTTACTCATACATTAATAAAGACCTCGTTTGTGGAATTTTGTTGTTTATATAATTTGACCATTTTTTCCTTCTCCGTAGTTGTTTCATATTAATTTTGAGATGTGGGGATGGTTCCCAATGTGTTCGGGAGGCGTTTGGGAGAGTTTGAGGTTTTTAGAGGCTTTAAAAGTTCTATAGTTGACTTCTATCAACATTTGATGTTTTGAGTGTCATATGGCAATTTGAACAGTTAAATTAGATTTGAAATGTCAAATTTGGGTTAGTAACAGGGTTGGTTGGGGTTTGGAACCTTTATTTTACATTTTGACCCTCCATTTGAAAAATAGTTAAAACTTGCCTAAAGGGGTTCCCAGGGGTTAATTTGTTGAAAATGATCCTTTTTCAAAAATCCAACATTGCCATTGAGTTTGGAACGTCAAAAATTGTCTAGTAGCATATATGGTTTATTTCTGTGGAGTCCCGAATGAATCTCGAGGGTCCATTTAGAGACTTAAGAGTATAATTTTAGCTGGTGCAACAGTTGATATATGGTACATCAGGCCCTTTATTGTGATTGCATGGACATATATCATTATTGTAGGCCTCGATGACGGTCTTCATCGTGATCATGTGGTTGTATCGCAATCACAATGGGTTATACGGTGAATCGGGAAGGGTTGACTTATCGCGATCACGATGCCCAACTATGCAACCGTGATGACCAATTTAATGGCCGGTCAATGTTGACCCTCATGATCGGGAGGTAGGGTTCGCGATCGTGAGGTACAGTTCACAGAACAGTATAAATACTTCAATTTCATAATTTTATCCATTTTTAGACCTCCATGCTTTGAAAAAAAACAATTTCTATAGGGTTTCTTCATCATTTTCATGTGGGTAACCTCTAAACTTATATTTCCATTATTTTCCATTGATTATGTCTTCGGCAACACATTTAACCTCAATTTTAAAGTGGGTTTTTGGGGTTTTATTGGTAAAGCATAAAAATAGTTCTCGTTCAATTTAGACCTTGTTTTTAACTTGTTTTTGCGTAGATTTTCAACTATAGACTCCTATAGGCTATAACCTTAGAGAATGTGTTTCTAAAATAAAATTTTGATTTTAACCCTTTCGCTTTCAAACTTGTTTATCGAACCCATTTTGGTCCCGACTTGAATATGATTAATATGAGAATCATTAACTTTCTTTTAATGTGTAGATATTGTATTTGTATGTTCTAGTTGATTCCGAAGCCGTTCGAAGGTGGAATGCTCTATGTTGAAGGACTTTAGGCTTGAATTTAAACGCTTCGAGGTAGGTTATGACATAACTTTCTTTAGACTAGGCTGGGTAGTTAATAAATAATTAAAGCAGGTTATGGGTTGGGAAAAATAACTATGGAAATTATTCTTGAGCTATTATATATTGTGTGATGCCCATGTGGGGCTTATATTCTTATTATTGTTGACTGGTGATATTATATATTACGTGTTGCCCAAATGGGGGCTTTATTTGATATTATTGGCCTTATTTCTGAATTTAAATGCCTTATATCTAAATGTGACACCGTGTGAGGGCTTGAATAAATATTATAGGCCTTATTGAGCATTGTTTGCCTTTATCATGATAGAAATACCTGAATTAGGAATTTGATATGATGTTAATGATGTTCTACATGACTAATCTTTCAATGGTGCCAAATGAGAAATGGATATCTTAATTACTGATATATTG
Source organism: Capsicum rhomboideum (assembly GCA_031232105.1). NCBI lineage: Eukaryota > Viridiplantae > Streptophyta > Magnoliopsida > Solanales > Solanaceae > Capsicum > Capsicum rhomboideum. The sequence continues at coordinate 161,690,384 of CP124714.1, forward strand.
AGTTGATTCTGATCTCACGTATACATGTATTGGATGGATTATTATCTTCATACTATTTTGGTGGTAAGCATTACATCCTCATTCATACATACACATTCATGAGATATTGGTACCATTGAGATACATTGATGATAAAGAGAAATGTGACATTTTTATAAAAACACTTAATCCATGAACAATAGCTAGAGAGGTGATTCACACATTTTATAAAACCTTTAATTCGTGAACACTAGCCGAAGAGGAAAGTTGAGATTGGTGGTAGTATATGGGTTGCAAACCCCCCATGGGTCCTATATTGGGAGCGTTGAGGCTCGGTAGGTGTATACAAAAAGTTGTGCGATGGATTTCAGATCATTCATCATTATCCCATATTCATTGCATTGCATTGCATATGTATTTGGTGTTGTTTTTCACATACTTGGCAAGTATTTAGTTTTTGTACTTTTTTGATCATATCCGTTTCTACTCGTACTTCCTTTTATATATATATATATTATAACTGTTAGTGGAGACAGTGTGAGCTATCATTTGGGAACTTTTCTGCTTGCAGGTGACATACTCATAGTATTTCTTTATTTGTATTATTTTTCACTTTGTTCAGTCTGTCTATGATACCTACTAAGTACAAGTGGACCGTACTCACCCCACTGTACCATTTTGGTGTAGATCTGAGTATGAGTATGACACATGCTAGCTGAGTTCGAGCTTGTGGAGTTGGTGATTTTTGAGGTACCGGCCCGCTCTAGGCTTTCAGAGTCGACTCCAGTCCTTGTCTTATCTATTTTGATGTATTTATTTTGTTTTCGGAGATAGACATTTGTATTTCTGGTATTTCGAATGTATTTATTAGATGCTCTACACTTATGACACCTGATGTTGGGGTTTTATGTATTAAATTTAGACTTCCACTAAATTTTGCCTATGTATAACCTGACTTCATTCTAGAAGTCTCGCCTTGTCTTATTTCTTACTATTTTTGAATTTTTCTTTCTTCTTGGGGAGTTTGGATTATCTACCATAGTTGGGTTGGGGTAGATGCCATCATGACCTTAACTTTTGGGTCATGACAAATTGGTATCAGAGTCAGGTTCACCAGTCTCATAAGTGTAAGAGCAAGATGTCTAGCAGAGTCTTGCGGATCGGTACGTAGACGTCTGTATCTATCTTCGAGAGGCTATAAGATGTCTTCAGGAAAAACTTCTCTAATTTGATCCCTTATCATATAGTTTGTTCATACCCATTGTTCTAAACTTGTATTCCATTCTTTTCTATGCAAAAAGTGAGGACTAGGTCCAGGGATGGTAGAAATGCTGAGTCGGCACCCGATATGGTTGCCCTGTTCTGAGGATGAGGAATGGTTCATAGCCAACCCAGAGGTAGAGAATGGGCATGAGGAGATGCCCCAGCCAGATGACGTTCTAGGGAGGCCTCTCTGGAGCCTGAGGTTGTGTATGCCAGAGATGACTATCAAATAGGGGGTGGCAGGCCAGCTTAGGTTCCACAGAGTTTAGTTGGTACCCCAGTGCTCCAAGATTTGTTGGTTCACCTTTAGATTCGCTTGGATGGTCTTCCTTTAAGTGTATCAGGTGTTTCTCAGACTTTAAATGGTGTACTGCCATTGGTTTCGGCATCTGCTTATGGTATTTCTATTTCAGGGGTGCAACCTTTATCTATGGTACCTCTACGTGTGGACTCATTTCCAATCAGACTTAGTATTCCTCTAGTTATTTATAGTACAGTGATGTCTTCTATTGACCAAAAGAGGTTTGGAAGGTTTATTCACTTGGCTCCTCCCAAGTTTAGTGGGGCGATTGGTGAGGTCGCCTATGAGTTTTTGATTGACTGCCAAGAGAAGTTACATAATCTTAGATCCCTTGAGTCTCACGAAGTTGCTTATACTACCTGTCAGTTGACGGATATGGCCGGGAATCGGTGGAGGTCTCTATCCAGTTGTAGACCTTTGGATTCGCCTGCTATGACTTGGGCCTAATTTTTTGAGGTCTTTTTGGAAAGGTTTGTGCCGTATAGCTTGAGATATCAGATATGGGATAAGTTTGATCATTTAGAATTGGTTTTTATGTCTTTGCTGAGTATGAGGCACGCTTTTATACCCTATCCAGATATTCAGGCTCCAGTATCTCCACAGAGCCAGAGGGGATTCAGAAGTTTGTTAAGGGGTTAGTTAGTTTCTATCAGTTCGCTACTGACTAGATAGTTGTTTTAGGGGCTTCTTTTAAGAGCATCATTGAATGTGCCAAGTTGATCGAGTCTATTACCCAGGCTACTCAGGGAGGCACTAAGAAGGTGCACAGACAGGGCAAGTTCAGTGGTCGCACCTCCCAAGGTAGAGACTTCTCGAGTAGAGGTCCCCATGGTTATCATGGTAGGTCGGCTCAGGCCACTTTACAGGGATTAGGTGGTATACCTTTAGGTTATGTGATTTTAGGTAGCCAGGCATTGAGTTATGCGAGTGGAGGTTCAAGTCTCAGTTCTTTGACCCAGGGTGGTCGTTCCAGTTCATCTGTTCCCCCTCAGATTGAGTCAGGATATAGAGAATGCTTTTTTATAAGGAGGTTAGTCACTTGGCCGATAATTGTCCTCGGTATGTGTTTGGTCCTGCCCAGCAGGGTTCTTAGATTTAGCTTTGCCCTACTCTTATTTTTGCAGTCAGAAGTGGTTCACAAAGTGGTAGGGGCAGTGCTAGAGGTGCTCGACGTAGAGTTAAGGGAGCTCGTGGTAGTGGTCATAGGGTTACTTAGTCCGGGAGTGGATGTGGATAGTATTATACTATACCCGAAAAACCTGAGGCAAAGGCCTCTGATACAGTTATTATAGGTATCATCCTAGATTACTACAGATTTTTTTTCGTGTTATTTAACCCTGGGCCTACCTTCTCCTATGTGTCTACGTATTTTACTTCTGGTATTGATGCTTTCTGTGAGCCCCTTGCTATGCCTCTTCATGTATCTACCCCGTAGGAGATTCTTTTGCGGGGCGTGAGACTTGGGTAGACTTGATTATCCTAGCTATGGTTGATTTTTATGTTATCTTAGGTATGGATTGGTTAGCTCCCAATTATGCTATTTTGGATTGCTATACCAAGACCGTGACCTTAGCTATGTTGGGGGTGCCAAGGTTAGCTTGGAAGGGTACGCTTAATTCGGGTCCAAAGGGAGTTATATCTTTTCTAAAAGCTCATTATATGGTATAAATAGGGCGTTTGTCTTATTTGGCTTATGTTCATGATACTAGTATTGCCCCACCACCTCCTATAGATTCTATTCGAGCTATTCGCGAGTTCATCGATGTGGTTTTTACGAATTTGCCTAGTATGCCTTTGAATCGTGACATTGATTTTTCTATTGATGTGGAGCCAAGCACCAAGCCTATCTCCATTTCTCCTTATAGTATGGCTCCGGCTAAGTTAAAAGAATTGAAGGAGCAGCTGCAGGATTTGTCGAGAAAGGGCTTCATTAGTCCAATGTATCTCCTTGGGGTACTTCTGTCTTATCTGTGAAGAAGAAAGATGGTTCTATGCGTATGTGTATAGATTATCGACAATTGGACAAAGTGACAGTTAAGAACATGTATGCTCTTCCTTGCTGATGTCGCCCAAAATATGCATCCTAAGAAGTATAAAGCGGTAGCTGTCAATTATAGAACCTAACCAAGGTTGGGGTCGATCCCACAGGGAATAGGTCGAAGTTATGTAGAATACCAGATGGAATAATTGGAAAGTAAGTAAAACTGGGGGGGTTTTGTGAGTAAATAGTAACAGTAACGATTGCTGGTTGTATCGAGTTTGTAGTCAATAAGAGAGATACACTAGGACTGTGATCCCCAATGATTCCTTAACTCCACCGGTTACTTGTGCTAACAACACCGTCCCGCTATGTGGCATGCAAGATCTGACAATATATGTTCATCTAAACGTCTCTCGACCTTAGTTAGATGAATTTCACTCTTCTCCTCTCGATCTCCTAGTGTCGCACTACTAACCCTTGTCCTGGATCTCAGGTAACTATTCCCGCTAAGGCTCAAGTTATTAGATGAAGGTTGATAGCTTCAAATCTCTGTTATTATCTTTTTTTCCCAATCTCTACCTCTCTCTCGAGCAAGTCTAGAATACAGGCGGGTTTCTAACGTTTGCAACCATTAGAAAATCAATCACAATGAAGAAGACAACAATACATGCAATCACAGCGGTTCAGAGTTGTTGTGCACTTAACTGGTTTCGTTAATTCCTCATGGTTCACACAACCCTAGTTGATGGGTTTAGCTACTCATAATTGTAAGAACACAAGAAGAATTCATAGATGAAAACATAATTGCACACTCACAATAATGAAGAAAAACTGAAATCTCAATTATCAATAAAACTCGAATTAGGGTTTGTAACTACAAAACCAAGATATGTTTATGAACTCAGAAAAAGTGAAAAATATCTCTCAAAACAATGTACTGAATTATTGTCGCACATAGGACTATACAGGGGTATTTATAGATACAAAGCTAATCCTATCCTAAGCAAAATAGAAGAACAGAGTCGACAACTTTCACGGTATCGTGACTTGGTGCCATGAAACCAAGTCACGCCATGTAGGTAAGTGTCGTGGAAATCAGGCTCAATTAGACGTCTTCAAAAGTTGACTCACGCCACCTTTCCACGTCACGTAGGTGGACCCACGCCATGTGGATGCCTAGCGTGGAAATCAGGCACTTTTTTCACACTGGGAGGTGACTCACGACACCACTCACATCACGTGAGTGGTTTCTTGACTCCCTCTCTGGTGCAGATTTTTGTTCCTTCATCTTCAGACACTTCGTTCTCGTGCTTGATTCTTCCTTTTTGATCATTTTGCCTTCAAAAACCTGTTTTCCTGCAAAGTAGGACAGAAACCACATCATACCAATAAAATACCTAAGTTATTGCATATTTTCCATGTTTTAAGCATAGAAAGTGCCATGTAACCATGGAGCATCACTTGCATTGATGATTTGTTTGACCAACTTCAGGGTGCTTTCATGTTTTCTAAGCTTGATTTATGATTCAGATATCACTAGTTGAAGATTAGAACTTCGGAGGTCCCGAAGATGGATTTTCAAACTCGATATGGTCATTATGAGTTCTTGTTTTTATCTTTTAGGTTGATCAATGCCCCAACAACGTTTATGGAGTTGATGAATCAGGTATTTCGACTGTATCTCAACTCTTTTGTGATTGTATTTATAGATGATATCTTAGTTTATTCCAAGAGTGAGGTCGATTTATACAAGACACTTGAGGACTGTTATTCAGAGATTGTGTGATGAGAAGTTATATGCCAAGTTCTCCAAGTGTGAGTATTGGTTAGATTTTATCTTTTTATTAGGTCATGTGGTGACAAGGATGGTATCATGGTTGAACCGGTCAAAATAGCGGCAATTCGTGATTGTGGTAGACCTAATTCTCCTACCAAGATTTAGAGTTTCATTTGTTTGGTAGGTTATTATCGATTTTTTGTAGAGGGTTTCTTGTTTATTGCGACCTCTTTTACCAAGTTGACTCATAAAAAGGTTACCTTTCTATGGTCGAATGCTTGTGAGACGAGCATTCAAAAGCTCAAGGAGTTGTTAACTTCGGCTCCTATCTTTGACTTTGCCCAAGAAGGGTGTGGTTTTCACCATATTTTGTGATGTTTCTGGCATGGTTTTAGGTGCAGTGTTGATGCAGGAGGGTAAAGTGATTACTTCTGCATCTCGTCAGTTGAAGCCTCATGAGAAGAATTACCTTACCAAAAATTTTGAAGTTGGCCGCGGTTGTGTTTGTGTTAAAGTTGTAGAGGCATTACTTGTATGGAATCTGTCGTGAGATTTTCTCGGATCATCATAGCCTTCAGTACTTCTTTACCTAGCGAGATCTTAATATGAAGCAGCGACATTGGCTTGAGTTTCTTAAGGATTATGACCTCACTATTCTTTATCATCCAAGTAAGGCTAACGTGGCTGCAGATGCCTTGAGTTAGAAGTCAACTAGTATAGAGAGTTTAGCTTATCTCTTGACTCAGGTGCGGCCCTTAGCCTTATAGGTTCAGTCTTTAGCTAACCAGATGGTTAGGCTTGACATTTTGGCACCCAGACTTATTTTAGCCTTTGTTGATGCTAGGTCTTCTTTGATGGACCAAATTCGAGCTCACCAGTTTAAGGGTGATTATAAGGTGTTGAGTGGTGAGGTTAAGATAACGTCTCTTGATTCTGATGGTGTTTTAAGAATTAGTGGCCAAGTTTGTGAGTCAAGAGTTAGTGGATGGGTGAGATTGATTTCGGAGAAGACGCAGTGTTCCAGATACTCTATTCATCCAGGGGTTACTAAGATGTATCGTGATCTAAAGCAGCATTACTGGTAGGGTGATATAAAGAAGGATGTAGAAGACTTTGTAGCTCGTTGCTTGTGTTGTCAGCAGGTGAAGGTCGAACATTTGAGAATGGTTGGTTTGCTTCAGAGATTACTCATTCCTAAGTGGAACTGGGAGCGGATCACTATGGATTTCGTGAGTGGGTTGTCTCATACTTCTTATGGTTTTGATAGCATCTGGGTCATCATGGATTGATTGACCAAATCATCTCATTTCATCCCTATTCAGGTTTTCTTCAGTGCTGAGAGGTTGGCTCGTATCTATGTTCGAGAGATAGTTCATCTTCATGGGGTACCAGTGTATATTATTTCAGATAGAGACTCAGTGTTCACTTCTAGCTTCTGGAGGACGTTTTTAGCAGGATTTGGGTACTCAGGTGGACCTTTGCACAATTTTCCGCCAAAGGTCGTCAGGCAGTCGGAGTGGACTATTCAGATTTTGGAGGATATGCTCCGCACGTGTGTTATGGACTTTGGAGGTTAGTGGGAGCAACATTTAGCCTTAGCGGAGTTTGGTTTTAGTAATAGCTACCATTCAAGTATTGAGATGGCACCTTTCGAGGCGTTTATAGTAGGTGTTGTCGATCTTCGATTGGTTGGTTTGGGACTTTCGAGGTTAGACCTCATGGTACTGACTTGCTTGGCGAGTATTTGGATAGATTTTGGATTTTTTGAGATATTCTTAGGGTAGCCCAGGGTAGGCAAAAGAGTTATGCCGACCACAGGCTTCATGCCTTGAAGTTTGGGATTAGTGATCGGGTTTTCCTTCGTGTGTCGCCCATGAATGGCGTGATGAGGTTCAGAAAAAGGGACAAGCCTAGCCCGAGGTACATTGGACCTTTAGAGATACTTCAAAAAATTGGGGAGGTTGCTTATGAGTTGGTCTTACCTCCACACTTTTCAGTCGTTCATCCAGTCTTTTATGTATCTATTCTTCTATGCTATATCCCGGATGAATCTCACGTACTATGTTGGAACTCGATTTAGTTGAATTAGAGGTTCACCTTTGTGTAATAGTTACCCCCAGCTCTTTACCGAGGTATTTCTTTTGCCTTTTAGTTCATGGATGAACTAGAGCCTTAGTGGTGGATACTGTAATGACCTGGTTTGTGAAATTTTGCTTTCTATATGATTTGACCATTTTGCCCTTCTCCGTAGTTACTTCATGTTGATTTTGATATGTGGGGATGTTTGGCAGGAATCCTTATGCCTTCGGGAGGCATTTTGGAATGTTTGAGGTTTTTAAAGGCTTTAAAAGTTCTATAGTTGACTTCTATCAACATTTGATGTTCTGAGTGTCGGATGGCAATTTGGACAGTTCCATTAGATCCAGAATGTCGAATTTAAGTTAGTAGCCGAGTTGGTTTGGGTTTGAAACCTTTATTTTGTATTTCGACTCTCTATTTGGAAAATAATGAAAACTTGCCTAAGAAGGGTCTCAAGGGTTAATTTATTGATAATGATCCTTTTACGAAAATCCAATTTGGCCATTGAGTTTGGAACATCGAAAATAGCCTAGTAGAATATATGGTTTATTTCTATGGGGTCCCGAACGAATTCCGAGGGTCCGTTTGGAGACTTAGGATTATAATTTTAGCTGGTACAATAACTGATATTTGGTGTATCATACCCTTCATCATGATCGCGTGGACACCTGTCGCGATCACGGGCATCAATGATGGTCTTTATCGTGATCGCGCGGTGGCAGTGTTGCGATCGCGATGGGTTAAACGGTGGACTGAGTCGGGCTGACTAATCGTGATCGTGAGGCCCAGCTATGAGACCGTGATGACCAACTTAATTGCCGGTCAACATTGACCCTCACGACTACGAGGTACTGTTTACAGAATAGTATAAATACCTCAATTTCGTGATTTTTCTCCATTTTTGGACCTCCAAGCTTCGGAAAAGACGATTTCTCTAGAGTTTCTTTATCATTTTCATGTGGGTAACCTCTAGATTCATATTTCCATTATTTTCCATTGATTATGTATTCAAAAACACCTTTTAACTTTGATTTTGAAGTGGATTTTTGGGATTTTGTCGGTAAATCCTAAAAATGATTTTCCTTCGATTTGGACCTTGTTTTTAACTCATTTTCACGTCGATTTTTAACTAGATACTCCTATAACCTTGGAGAATGTGTTTCTAAAATAAAATTTTGGTTTTAACCCTTTCGTTTTCGAACTCATTTTTCGAACTCATTTTGAACCCGACTTGAATATGGTCAATATGGGTATCATTAGCTTTATTTTAAAGCGTATATATTGTATATGTATGTTCTAGTTGATTCTGAGGCCATTCAAAAGGGGAAAAGTCCGTGTTGAAGGAGTTTAGGCTTCGATTTCGATGCTTTGAGGTCGGTTATGACTTAACTTTCTTTAGAGTTGGCTGGGTAGTTAATAAATAAGTAAAGCATGCTACAGGTGAGGGAAAAAACTATGGAAATTATTCTCAAGATATTATATATTGTGTGATACCCATGTGGGGGCTTATATTTTTCTTGTTGTTAACTGGTGATATTATATATTGTGTGTTGCTCGAGTGGAGGCTTTATTTGACATCATTGACCTTATTTGTGAATTTAAATGCCTTATATCTTAATGTGATGTTGTGTGGGGGATTGAATAGATATTATTGGCCTATTGAGCATTGTTTGCCTTTATCATGATAGAAATACCTAAATTAGGGGTTTTATATGATGTTAATGATGTTCTACATAATCTTTCGATGGTGCCAAATGAGAAATGAATATCTTGATTATTGATATATTGAGTTGATTCTGAGCTTACGTATATATGTATTGGATGGATTATTATCTTCATACTATTTTGGTGGTGAGAATTACATCCTCATTCATACATACACATTCTTGTGTTATTGGTACCATTGAGATACATTGATGAGAAAGAGAAATGTGATACGTTTACAAAAACTCTTGATCCGTGAATAATAGTCGGAGAGGTGATTGACATATTTTACAAAACCCTTGATCCATGAACACTAGCCGGATATACGGGTTGGGAACCTAATGGATCCTATCTTGGGAGCGCTAAGGCTCGGTAGGTGTATACAAAAAGTCATGCTATAGCGTTCAAATCATTCATCATTATCTCATCTTTATTGCATTGTATTGCATACGCATTTTGTGTTGTTTTTCATATACTTGGCATGTATTAGTTTTCATACTTTTTTGATCGTATCTGTTTCTACTCGTACTTTCTTTTATATATATATATATATATATATTAGAACTGTTAGTGGAGACGGTGTGAGCTACTATTTGGGAACATTTCTGTTTGCAGGTGACGTGGTCATAGTATTTCTTTATTTGCATTATTTTCTTCTTTACTTAGTCAGCCTATAATACCTACTAAGTATAAGTGGACCATATTCACCCTTACTGTGCCCTTTCGGTGCAAATCTGAGTACGAGTATGACAAGCGGTGGCTGAGTTTGTGCTTATGGAGTTGGTAATTTTTGAGGTACTAGTCCGCTCTAGGTTTTCAAAGTCAACTCCAGACCTCCTCTCAGATATTTTGATGTCTTTATTTAATTTTCAAAGATAGACAGTTGTATTTTCGGTATTTTTGATGTATTCATTAGATGCTCTATACTAATGACACTAGATGTTGGGGATTTTCTGTATTATATTTAGACTTCCGCTAAATTTTGCATATGTGTGACCTGACTTCATTCTAGAAGTCTAGTCTTTTCTTATTTCTTACTATTTTCAATTTTTTCTTTCTTCTTGGGGTGTTTGGCTTATCTACCATGGTTAGGTCGGGATAGATGCCATTATGACCTCAACTTTTGGTTTGTGACATCCATCCATGTGGCTAGGTCATACAACTCAATGGAGATATCTCTTGCACAAATTGGCAAGGATAGGGGATCATCATCCCCATCTCCACTATGGGTATCTCTCTCATCATCACCATTGTCCCCACTTTTCCCTTTACTTTCTCCTTCACTAGACTCAACATCATCACTCTCCTGGGAACTACTGTCCTTATATTTCTCAATCTCGGCCATGCTTTTCATTTTCAAGTTAGACTCGGGTTCTTCGACTATAAATTTTTTCCTTTTCAAATTTTTAGAAACTTTTTTAGCTTTTTGTTTCTTACTGCTAAAAGTAGTAGAAGCAGACCCTTTAATGGTTTTTCCAGCTTTAGACATAGTTACAATCTACAAGAAAAAATAAAGAGGTCGTGGTCCATCTATCAACCACTTGTCTATTAACACATGTTGTTTGTCGGGTTTAGTAAAATCTGTATTTTTCTACAATAACTTCAATCACATGTTCAAAATAAAATAAGAACAATCACATGAAGTTGGAACTCTGTATTCACAACTTTGAACTTTAATAAGTTCAACCCAACTCATGAACTATAACAAAATGAAGTTCAAACTATTTTCTGAAAATAGCAAAACTAAACTTTATAGAAAGAGATGAAGATTAGAAGATTCAAGTCCACCTATGAAGATTCCCTAAAGTACTCAAGGTTATGGAATATATCCTCCCAGGATAAAATGAATCACTTCGACAGAATGGCGGTACCTCAAATTCTATCGAACTACGAACGCACTCAATGATTCGTAAATCATACTTGAGTTTTTATCAAGAAGAATGTGTTTTTCACTTCAAAATTTTCGTCTCAATACTTGAGGAAAAATTCAAGTATTTATAGTCAAAAGGTGGTGCTTCAGAAAGGAAGCCATGGTTTCAAAAAAAATGAACTGTTTTAGATCGTCTGGACCACCTGCGCCGGCAGGTTACAATTTCAACACAAACAAAGAGTTTCCAGTGACCTGCATTGGGTCATCTGCATCCTTGGATGCTGACCTACGTGCGTAGGTCACTCTCCATTCTTTCAAACAGTGACTCAAAGGGTCATATCCCTTCGAGATGTGTTGTGACATACATCCGCACTTCCCCATGTGTGTCCGTAAATGGAGAAATTTCATATTTGAATTTTTTGGATCATTAACTCTCAAGTTTCAAAAGAATTTTGTCCAAAAATATAGTCTCTCGATCGATCATTTGACAAATCCAAATTCAATCCCAAATCCAAATCCAAAGCCAAGCCGAGCGAATGACCACGACCACAGCACGAGTCTTGTCTTGTTCTTGCCTCACTATCCACATGAATGAATGCTTTTCAATATAAGCATAAGAAAGTTCCTTTCTCCCACCAATGTGGGAGAAACACTCTTCTTTAAAGTGAAACCACAATTCACTTTTTTCCTCCATTTATTCTCACCATTTTTCATACACATTTCATCACTAGAACCCAATAGCCCCCACATAAATGAGGAATGGCTATTTCATTTCAAAATATTTGGACAAGTGTGTGATCTACAAGCAAAGATTAATTGCATCTGTATAACTAGATTTTCCTTTGAACTTTTCATAGTGAACTTGCATCGGATGCACTCGGTCAATCAGTAGATGTGATATCTTTGAACCATAAAACTTTGTACACCTAGACAATACAAGTCACATAACTAGCCTTTTACCATTTATGGTTCTCACAGTTTTGTCCATATCAGCATGAACATGACCTAGTTTCATAAGAGCATAGAGAATAGGTCTTTACTATCATTCTCGTTGAAATGGCTTCCACTTTACTCTCACATAGGTGATTTCGAAATGTTTAATCCTATAATTAAACTATTTGGTCAAATCTGTCAAACTTAGAAACCATTAAAAGACTTCCAACCATAAGTCTTATCTTTGTTTCCTGAACATTGTCTTCATCATGAGAATGGGTTGAGTTAATTGGCAATGTTGAACCGTCAGTCACAACTTTGTTTGATCTCTTTGAACCTAGCTCTTGGGATCTCCAGTCTGCTAGGTAGAGTTGCCATTGTGATGACTTGTCCTAGGCCGTAAACCCATTCCCCTCGATGATGTCTCAACTCCCTCTCTAGGTAGGCCTTTTTTAATTGGATCCGACATATTATCCTTTAACCTTACATAGTCAATCGTGATAATTCCACTAGAGAGTAGTTCTCTAATGGTATTATGTCTCCATCTTATTGACGAGATTTAACATTGTACATCATTCTCTCTGCCCTACCTATCGCATCTTGGCTATCACAATATATGCATACTGGTGCCAAAGGTTTGGGCCAATAAGGAATATCTTCCAAAAAAATTCAGAGTCATTCAGTTTCTTCACCGATCTTATCTAACACGATTAATTCAGATTCCGTTGAAGAGCAGGCAATACATGTCTATTTGGATGATATCCAAGAAACTGCTCCTCCACCTAAAGTAAATACATAGCTACTCATGGATTTTAATTCATTTGATCTGGTGATCCAATTTGCATTACTATATCCTTCAATTATCGCAGGATATTTGTTATAATGCAAAGCAAAGTCTTGAGTATGTTTTAGATACCCCAAAACTCTTTTCATTGCCATCCAATAAGTTTGATTGGGATTACTCATGTACCGACTCAATTTACTAATAGCACATGCTATACCTGGTCTCGTACAGTTCATGATATACATCAAACTTTCCAACACTCTTGCATACTTCAATTGTGAGTCACTTTCACCTTTATTCCTTCGAAGTGCATAGCTCACATCCAATGGAGTCTTGGCAATATTGAAAGCTAAATACTTAAACTTGTCGAATACTTTTTCAATATAATGAGGCTATGACAATGTCAACCCTTGTGGAGTTCTATGAATTCTTATCCCTAAGATCACATCCGCAACTCCAAGGTCTTTCATATCAAACTTGCTCCCAAGCATTCGTTTTGTAGTATTTATGTCAAAAATGTCTCTACTGATGATCAACATATCATCCACATACAAACAAACAATGAATTTGTGATTTGGAGTGTCTTTAATGTAAACACATTTATCACATTCATTTATTTTGAATCAGTTTGCCAACATGGTTTGGTCAAATTTTGTATGCCACTATTTGGGTGCTTGTTTTAGTCCATAAAGTGGCTTAACAAGTTTGCACACTTTCTTTTCTTTACCAGGAACTACAAAACGCTCGGGTTATTCCATGTAAATTTCTTCCTCCATTTTTCCATTTAAGAATGTAGTTTTCACATCCATTTGATGGATTTCAAGACCATATACCGCAACTAAAGCAACTAACAACTGAATGGACGTTATCCTTGTTACTGGCGAGTATGTGTCAAAATAGTCATGACCTTCTTTTTTTCTAAAGCCTTTCACAACAAGTCTTGCCTTGTATTTGTCAATAGTACCATTAGCTTTCATTTTTATTTTGAAGATCCCTTTAGAACCTAAAGGTTTATTTCATGGAGGAAGATCACCAACTACCACGTATGGTTGCTCAAGATTGAATCAATCTCACTATTGACAGCCTCTTTCGAAAAGGATGAGTCCGCAGACAACATCGCTTCTTTGAATGTTAGAGGTTCATTTTGAAGAAAAAATGTTACAAAATCTAATTCAAAGGAAGTTGACGTTCATTATCGCTTACTACGCCTTGGATTCTTTTCATTAAGTACATTTTCCATTGGTTCATCCCAAGTTCGTTTAGACCCTTCACTAGACAACTCATGTCTCGTCTTATACGGATAAATATGTTCGAAGAACTCAACATTATCTGATTCCATTACCATATTCTCATAGATATCCAGATGTTTGGATTTATAAACCAAAAATCGACATGCTTTAATGTTTGTAGCATATCCGATAAAAACACAGTCCACAGTCTTTGGTCATATTTTCACCCTTTTGGGTATAGAAACTTGGACTTTTACTAGACACTCCCACACTTTGAAATATTTCAAGTTGGGTTTCCTTTCTTTCCATTTCTCATATGTAATAGACTGTGTCTTTCTATGGGGCACTTTATTGAGTATGCGATTAGCCGTAAGGATAACTTCCCCCCCACAAGTTTTGCGGTAAACCTGAACTTATAAGTAAGGCACTCATCATTTCCTTCAAGGTTCGATTTTTCCTTTTCGCAATCCCATTTGATTGAGGTGAATACGGGGTTGTAGTTTGATGGATATTTCTATTTTCCAAACATATCTCTGCAAAAGGAGATTCATATTCTCCACCCCGTCACTTCTTATCGTTTTGATCTTTTTATCCAACTGATTTTCAACTTCAGTTTTATATTACCTAAATGCTTCTATTGCTTCATTCTTACTATTCAGCAAATAGACATAACAAAATCTAGTGCAATCGTCGATAAAAGTTATGAAATACTTTTTCCCATCACGAGATGGTGTCGACTTCACATCACAAATTTCTGTGTGAATTAAGTCTAAGGGATTTGAATTCCTTTCAACAGACTTATGCGGATGCCTCGCATACTTCGATTCAACACATATTTACACTTTGATTTATTGCACTCAAAGTTAGGTAAAACTTCCAAACTAATCAATTTTTGCAAGGTTTTGTAATTAACATGTCCTAAACGTTCATGTCATAATTCATTTGACTCAAGAAAGTAAGAAGAAGCCTCAACTTTATTCTTTTCAACATCCATTACATTAAGTTTGAAAAGCCCCTCAATAAGGTAGGCTTTTTCTACGTACATTTCGTTCTTGCTTATTTTAACTTTTTCCAAAACAAACACACATTTAAACCCATATTTAATGAGAAGTGTTGTCGATACTAAGTTTTTCCTAATGGTAGGAACATGGAGAGCATTGTTGAGAGTCAACACCTTGCCGGAAGTCAGTTTTAGGAATATTTTCCAACTTCCTTCAACCTTGGCTATTGCATTATTTCCCATGAAGATCACTTCTTTGGAACCAGCGGTATCATAAGTAGCAAAAGTTTTTTTATCTGCACTAACATGTCTAGTGGCTCCTGAATCAAACCACCATTCCTTTGAATTTTCAACTAGATTGCATTCAGTGATCATCGCACACAAATTTTTGAACTTTCCAGTTGCTTCCAACATGTTTATCTGATTTCTTTTCTTGTTCTTATTTAGAATTTGACAACTTAGAGCTTTGTGTCCAACTCTACTACAACTGTAGCACTTGCCTTTGAAACCTCATCATATTATGTGTAACATTATCTTTAACAAGATTTAAATAAATCATTGTTGATTTTTCATACAACTTAATATCCTCTTCTATCTTGAGATTAATCACAAGATCTTCCAAACCAAATAATTGGTGTTCAAACATTTCTTTTTCAGGAATATAAGAATCTCTACTTGTGAACATTTGCATTTCAAGTTTGTTCAGCCAAAATGACATCATTTGCTGTCATTCTTTGAAGTTCACACCAGAATATTTTTTGTATTTCTTTATCGTTTTCATTGCTATAACAACATCTGAACGACTTAATGACGCAACATTAGTTGTCGTTGAAAAAGCACCATTCACAACCGAATCAATTTGTTGTTCAGTTTCATTCGTCATTTTCCTATCAAGCTTTGACAATTTATTTAGTATTTCAGAATACTAACAATAAAGAATTTAATCTTTAAACAACTCATTTCTAGTCAACAATGAAGTTTTTATATCTTCAAATCGTCAGTCGAATGAACTTTGAAATCTGATGAAGTTTTTATATTCTTCAAATCAGAATCAAATTCAAACAGAGTAAAAATCCATAGATTTTATACTCCAGAAACTAATACAAAGAGTTCAAGGAATCGGTGAAGTTTTTATATTCTTCGAACTGAATTCACCATCCAATTTCTAGGCAAAGTTTTTATATTCTTTAAATCGAGGGAGTAGAAATCAAAGGATTTAGTTTCCACAAAATCAGACACTATACAGATTAAGTACTAATGATTTTCTTAAGATTGTTGTTTGTCGGGTTTAGTAAAATCCGTATTTTCCAACAATAACTTCAATCACATGTTCAAAATAAAATACAATCACATGAAGTTGGAACTCTGTATTCACAACTTTGAACTTTAATAAGTTCAACCCAACTCATGAACTACAACAAAATGAAGTTCAAACTTTTTTTTGGAAAATAACAAAACCAAACTTTATAGAAAGAGATGAAGATTAGAAGATTCAAGTCCACCGAATTCACAGTGTGTCCTTAAGAAAATTATTTCCCTCAATTACTCGAGGTTCTGGAATATATCCTCCCAGGATAAAATGAAACACTTCGACAGAATAGCGGTACCTCAAATTTTGTCGAACTACGAACGCACTCAACGATTTGTAAATCACACTTGAGTTTTTATCAAGAAGAAGGTGTTTTTCATTTCAAAATTTTTGTCTCAATACCTCAGAAAAAATTCAGGTATTTATAGCCAAAAGGTGGTGCTTCAGAAAGGAAGCAATGGTTCTAGAAAAAAATGCACTGTTTTAGACCGTCGGGACTACCTGCGACCTTAGGTTGCAATTTCGGCACAAAAAAAGAGTTTCCAGTGACCTGAATTGGGTCATCTGCGTCCGTAGACGCTGACCTGCGCATGCAGGTCACTTTTCGTTCTTTCAAACAGTGCCTCGAAGGGTCACGTCCCTTCGAGATGCGTTGTGACATGTATCTGCACTTGCTCATATGCGTCTGTAAATGGAGAAATTTTTTGGATCATCAGCTCTCAAGTTTCAAATGTAGTTTTTCCAAAAAGATAGTCTCTTGATCATTTGACAAATCCAAATCCAAATCTAAATCCGAAGATGAAGCCGAGCCGAGTAAGCGACGAAGACGACGGCGCGAGGCTTGTCTTGTTCTTGCCTTACTATCCACATGAAGGAATGCTTTTCAATATAAGCATAAGAAAGTTCCTTTCTCCCACCAATGTGGGAGAAACACTCTTCTTTAAAGTGAAACCACAATTCACTTTTTCCCTCCATTTGTTCTCTCCATTTTCCATTCACATTTCATCACTAGAACCCAACAACACAAACAAAGAAATACTCAACTCAAACATGCAAAACAAGTAGCAATTGTTTCATAAATTGAGAATGCAATATAGAGCAACACGAACACCATTAATGTCAAGCAAAATTCAGTAAAAATTTCAAAATCGATAGGCAGTATAAACATAAAAATTTAATTTTTTTCTAGGCATTATCCAAAGCAAAACGTAATAAATGATGTGGAATTAAGAACATGAACTAAAATTGTCTCAGATTTTCACTAATTTAATCAAGAACATTAAAATTTTAGCAAAAAACCCAAGATTCACTATACTAACCCGCAACAAAAAAAAAAAGCAAAACGGAGCTAAAAATGATCGGGAAGAAGATTAAACTTACCTTAGCACAAATGGATGAGAGCTTTGGACTTGGGAAAGAAGAGTGAAGAAAAAAAATGTTTGAACTCGTTGATGCTCTCAAGAATCGGGAAGAAGAAAGGTTTGAGGAGAGAGGAAAGTAGTTGGATTATTTAATGAATTTAAAAAGGGTCTTTGATGTATTTCTGTAGACTTGTATTTTATTTTCAAGTTTTTAAAATATTGTAAAGGCCCATGACCCACAACCCTACCCCACTTTTTCACTTTCTCAAACCCTAATCCTAAAAAATAAATGAAAAAGAAAAGAAGTGGGCATGGACTACATTGAGTTTTGCTATGGGTACCATTCAAAATATTCTCAACCTTCTCCTCATTCCAACTACTACTAAAAAATAACTATTTTCCCATTGAAACATTTCACTGAAAATCGTTTAGTGACTATTCCCACAAATATTTTGATTGAATTAGTAGGAAAAGAAAAAAAAAAACGTAATGTAAAAGTTAGGAAGTTTCTCAGTGTTTCAATGAGAATATGTTTCCCACCATACATTTTCTCAGTGAGCTGATTCGATGGAAAATGAGTGGAAAAATTATATTTCATGTAGCACAAATTTCCATTGAAGGCGATGGAAAGAACCTTTATTTCTAGTAGTGAAGGTTTAATCTCTCTTATACTTCCATTAACACTAACTATTCTAACAATTTTTCCCACGGACCTCCCAATCTAAGGAATTAGCTATCAAGTTAGGCCGATAAGTACTAATTACTGAAGTCCCTTTCCTCAATGTCTTTGGAAACTAATTCCATTGGCTCCAAATAAAATGATTGGATTAGCAACTTAGCATCACAGGACACACATTAAAAATGAATTAATGAAAGACCAAACTACAGCACTTATCTGGAAAAAGAAACAATTAATGGTTTTTTCAAATGAATTAGTAGGTTTTCTCTTGAGTGGGATTTGCTCACTGCCAGCTACCAAGAAAAGGCTTATGTTATATATAAATGTTATATATAATGTTAGGGCATAATAATTGAAAATACTAACCATAATTAATTAATAATATATAGTAACCTAGTGGCTAAGAGAACTACATAGTGGTTTTAATTATGGCCGGTTGCTCCACTTAATTGTTATAGTGACTTACTAACACAAAATTGATTAAACAAGTTATCAGTTTATTAACAAGTTGTAAGGAAGAATTCAATAATATTACATTACCAATGTCTTAGCTAAAACTGATGGTTTTATCAATGTCTACTTATGTCATCTTACTATAAATAAAAGTCTAAATTAAGTGATTAAAGACAACCAAGATCCATTAACAAAAATATGACAATTGAAATTTGCTTTTCCTATGTGGCCAGCTTAAGCTCTTGATAAGTGTCAATGATTCGTTAACAACTAACGGTAGAAAAAAAAAAGGTTTAGTGATCAGTGGTGATCACTTTGCTTTCATTAATTAATCTTTCATGCATTCCATATATGGAAGAAGACAATATTATTTATTTATATTCACTCTGAAAAATCCACCTATATAAGCAAATTAATTACTTAAAAGGCAAACATATTGGTGGACATTCTTCATTATTGTATTTTCTTTACATGCTTAAATTTTTTTTGTATGTTTTACTTGAATCAAAAATTTATTTAAAATAGCCTTTTTACCTAGTTTCTCAAGGTAGGGATAAGACTGGTGTTTACACACCACCTTCCTCAACCAAACTTATTAGATTATACCAGATATGTTATTGTTGTGTTTGGGTGTATATCCTACCCTCCCCACACCCCCAGTTGTGGGACTACACCAGGCTCCCGTAAGACCATAAGATTTTAAGCTGTAACTTGAAAATTTTGAGTTTTTAAAGTTGAGAGTTTTGGAACTTGAAGTTGTGTTTGGAATTTATACATGCATTTTGCTTGAATTGTTTTTTGAAGTTTTGTGAATGAAATTGAAATTTCTCTCAAAAACTGGCCCAAATCTGATCAAATAGATATTTGAAGATAAATTTTCAAAATATGATCCAAAACCTATAGCCAAATCCTAGCTGGATAGTTGTTGGGCTAGAACGATTTTGATGATGGCTGATATGGGTTATACCCAAGTTAACCTAGAAGCCCAAATAGGCCCATGGTAATACTCAACATTGACCATTAAAAATGTTCAATTCTAACTGATGAAATATATTTTTGATCTTTATTTGTACTGCCATTTGTTTCCATTTGGTCTTGATGTCAAACAAATAATGCCCATCCTCATTACTTAACTTTGACTTAAGTTTTTCTCTTCTCCTTATACTTGAGTATAAGGAGCAATGTTATACATTATCCAAATTGTTAAATTAGTTGCTTAGAGAAGGCTGACAGCTAACTCCATTAATGTCAAAAGCTAAATGCACCATTAGCATTCTCTTCATTATCATAATTCCTTCTTTTGTTAATATTAGTTGTTAATCCACCTTAACAATTAAAGATAACTCTTTAATTGATATGTTGTAAGCCTCCACTCCCTGTGTCGTAAATTAAACCGTCAATGTTTAATTGATATTTTGGCCTAATGGTCACCATTAGCCACCCAATTAAAATAAAATAGCTAGGAATTGCATTGCTTGCTTACAAAGGCTAGAAATTCCCTCTATAAATTTCCTCGTTTATCGTTTACTCAAACATCAAGCAATAAATCAAACACATACATTTCAAACACTTAGCAATATTTCTCTTAATTAGGATCAAATTTCAAATTATGGCATCCATGGGAGTAAACTATGCTCATCTTCACGTCCAACAAAAACGCCTTAAAGAGAAGTCGAAGAGAATGGAGGAGGAAAATGTTGGAAGTAGTAAAAACGAGAGTGGCATGGTGGAAAAATTAACCGCAGATAGTAAATGTAGTAAGGGTAAGAAAATTTACCCGGGTGGCTTTGCTTCATTTGAGTCTAACGAGAACTTAGATGAAAATTGAGAGTTGCAAATTGGACTCTACATAATAAAAAGTAGTATTTTTGACATGCCATGGCATGCCAAAAATAATTTGCTAGTTCACGTAGTTCGTGAACTTTTTTTTTTTTGTTGTTCTTTGGGTTAGCTAGTCATGTTTCTCTGTATTTTCTTGTAAAAAAGTTTCACTTCTTATGTTTTTAGTCTCCTCTCAGTCAAGTTGTGGTGAAGCATTCAGATAAACTTGAGCATGTACTCCTTCTATTCCAATGTATATGAAAGTATTCAGGTGTGAAAGGATTAGTCATATTTCTCTTTTATATTTATGTTTGGGTGCTCAATAATCAGACTGCTAACCAGAAACAAACACAAATTGCTTAAAACTATTCGAACACTATCAAAGAAAGTACCTCTAACTGAAGAAGGTTCTATAAAATAAAAATGATATAATACATAGACAAGATATTTTAACTTGGTCTCAACTGACAACTAAACATGTTAATTTTGAGAATGCACATTTATACACCTCAACTTGTTTTCACTGTATCTCGTGGATACCTGACTTTGACGTAATAGGAACATACTCTAGATCTGAATCATGGGAAGTATTTCTTGATCATTTCTAAGAACGCAAAGCCCCAATTTGAATTCCTTTTATGTACAAAAATATCCTCTTAGATAACTTACATAATCTCAATTGCAAGTCTTTTGTGTATTTTGGTCTTCTTAACCATTCACTCACTTTTGCTTTCAACCTCCCGTTGTGGAAATCCATCTATGGTAATAGATAGTAAAACTAGATGCAGACTACCTGCACCTAGACAGAAAGACCCTATGAAACTTCACTATTTCCTGTGAATTGACTTTACAAAAATTTTGAAGGTGTCTAAATAATCATTTAAAAATTGAAATGTTTAATTGACACAATAGAGATGAATTAAGATATTTGGATGTGCATTCTCAATTTCAAACACAAACACTTCAAATGAGAGGTCGAATTGTTATATATATATAAAAAGAAAATAATTATATATATATATATATATATATATATGACAATGAGCAATATTCCCTCCATCTCAAAATAGTTAACATATATAGATTTTGCACAACTCTTAAGGAAGAATTAATTATGAGTGTGATTTGACTAACATATCCCTTATTAATTCTTTAATCTTTATCTATTTACGTGCCTTTAATTCTAGAATAATTATTATTAAGGGTAAAGTTGAAAAAAATGGTTAATTATCTCTTGATCTTTTAAACATGTCAACTATTTTGAGATAATTTTTTAACAAACATGCCAACTATTTTGAGACGGAGGGAGTAGGTCTCAAATGTCAATTAATTAATCGAGAAAGGAATATTTCCTAGATACTCCCCATCTAAGGAAATTAATTACTCCCTCTTTTTTAGTTATCATAGTTTTCTTTTTAAGAGTCGAACAATATTAATTTTGACCAACATTCTAAAATGTAGTTTTTCATCATATTGATATGAGAAAAATTACAATTTATAATACTTTTCATATATTTTTGAATATCGAAATTTTGATTTTGAAATATCAAATTAATCTAATCTAATTTAGCTTTAAAAATTAGTCAAATTGACTCTCGAAAAGTGAAATATGACAATTAGGGGTGGCAAATGGATGGATTGGATCGGATTTGGATGGATTGAAAATGGATTTAGCTAAAGTGAATTGGATTACAATCAACCCATATAAGATATGGGTAAATATGATTTCGTAAAATGTATCCAACCCACTTTAATCTCCTAAAACTTAAAAACATTAAATCTAGACTGAATTAATTAGCTAATTGTTAATTATCAAATTAGAGGATGCATCTGTTAGCTCTTTTTACCCGAGATTCGAGACTCGACCCCGACACCTGAACCCAACTTGAGACCCAAGACAAGACCCCAACTTGGGACCCAAGACCTGACCTCAACTCGGGACCCGAGACTCGACTCCGACTAGGGACCCGAGACCCAACTTTGACTCGAGACTTGAGATCCGACCCTGACTCCAAACCCGAGACCCGATTTCGACTTGGGACTCGAGATTCGACTCCGACTCAGGATCCTTGACTCGACCCCGACTTGAGACCCGACCCCGACTCGAAACCCAAGAACTGAGACTAGACCCCAAAAAGGGACCCATGAACCGACCCCGATAAAGGACCCAAGACTCGACTGCGACTCAGAAATCGAGAATTAATCCCAACTCGAAACTCGAGACCGATCTGAACTTCTAATTCGAAACCCAACCCTGACTTCAAACCCGAGATCTGACTCGACTAGTGACCCAACCCTGACTCGGGATTAGAGACCCAACACCGACTCAGGACTTGAGAATAATTGAACCTGAATCTTTACCCAAGAACAGACCTCGACTCGGGACTTGAAACTTGAGAATCAATCCCGACTCCAATCCGAACCTGAGACATGACCCCAACTCCAAACTAGAGATTCGCCCCCCACAAGGGACTCCAGACTCGACCCTTACTTGGGACTCGAAACCCAACCCTGATTTCGACTTAAGACCTGAGAACTGATCCCGACATAGGATTTAAGACCTGACCCCAACTTCAGACCTGAAACCTTACTCCGACTCGAGATCCACACTACTAAAAAAAGGCAGAAAAACGTTGGACAAAAGAGCGACGGATAGCGTCACTCCAGAAAAGCTATGGAAAAAGCGACGTTGTTCATCACATTCTTAATTTATTTTTATTTTTTATTTATTTTTTATTAAAATAGTTGGACTACGTCTCAATGTCCGTCGCTTTTTTTGCGGATTATTGTGACAAACAATTAATAAATAATATATAATTTTTTTTATAAATGTGATGGATAGAGACGCTATTATTTTTTTAAAAAATAATTTAGAAAAGCAACGCTGTTAGTCATTTTTAAAATTTAATTTATTTTACTAAAATCGACAGACACCGTCGCTATTATTCTTTTAAAGAAAGAAAATTAATTTTAGCAAAGCGACATTGTCTGTCGCTTTTTAATTTTTTTTTTTTACTAAAAGCGACGGACAGAGTCGGTTTTGTTAAAAATAAATAAAAATTAATTTTATGAAAAAGACACTATCTGACGGTTTGTTTCATTTTAAATATTTTAATAAATAAATAATTTTTATATTTTAAAAAATTAAATTATATATATAATTTTTTTAAAAAGCTACGGACATGGTCGATTTTGTCCTTTGCTTTTTTAGTTAAATTTTTAATCAACATCTTATTAGGGCAACACTCCAACTTTCTCCTCACTTTCTCTTTTCCTTTCTCCCTCCCCTCAACCGCGTCTCTCTCTCTGTTTTTATTTCTCCTCTCCTCTCCATCTGTTGCTCCAGCCGCTGCCTCCTCCGTCCGTCGTCGTCGCCGCTACTTCCTCCGTTGGTAAGTTTCCTCTTCTCTTCTCTTAAAAATCTTCCCTCGTTCCATCTTAGAGGTGGGAAAATACATCAATTTCTTGGCTTGCGACCCAGCTATACACGCAAGTGCACGTGATCGTTCAAGTAATATAATGGCTCTTTTAAAAGAACCGGATATCGAACCCAAGAGACTTTCATCAACAGAAGTCAATTTTAGACGTCAAACAATAATTAAAAACTAGTGTTGCGAAAAGGACAAGGGATTTGTTACTAAAAATTAAATGATTGCAGAATATAAACTACTATTTTTGCTACCTTAACTTCAGTTTTCGTAACTATGATATAAAAGTCAATAAAAAGTAAATTTCCAAGGTCCAGGCACTCAGAACATCATCTCTAGAATATGAACATCACTATTTTAAGCAATTTGAGTCGTTTATCTTGATTATTGATCACGAGGTTAATATTATGATTATATTCGTCTTCAAACTATAACCTTCTATTAGAAATTGGAAACCTAACTACATCATTGAGCGGGGATAGATTTAACCAACTCTAAAGCCATTAAGCTTTCTTCCCGTATTTGAACAAGTGCGGCGAATTAGGTACCTCTTGATCTTAACCGCATATCAATCTCTTGGAATCTCTTCCTCGAGTAAAGATCGCACTCTTTATATTCCCCATTCTGTCTCTCAGTTTCTCTCTCGAGCTCACCTCAAGACAAGTGATTTATTCCAATAGTGATCAAGCATTAAAATAGTATAGACAAGAATATAAGAATAACCATAAATTGATAAACTTCAGCAAAAAACAATAATATTCAATTCACGAGATTCATGTTCGTAGCCTCAACCCCAAGAATGAAGGATTTTAGCCACTCATAACTTGAATTAACATCCTACTTTGATAAAAATTCATAAAAATAAATAAAAGATGAAAATAAGAATTAACCCTAAATTGGATGTTCCAAATCGCCAAGAAAGTAGTCCAACAAAGATGGAATTTTGATACAATAACCCAAGAGCCCTATTTATAGACTAGAATTCGGAGTCAACAATTGCCAAAAAGTGGCTCGACATGCTACCTAACGCACCAGACACTTAGCCAAATTTCTGCCACCAAAAATTTGGGCAATAGCGGCCCGGTATACCCCTTGGCGCGCCCCTCTGCTGTCCATCCAAATAAAATATCGGTCCAAAGAGGCCCGGTGTCACACCCCGAATCCCATTCGGGATGGACTGACACCCAAAGACGATAAGGCACGAGAGAACCAATCTTTACTCATGTCCATTCATATCCATGCCATAAGAAACGTCACCAACACATAGGAACATAAAATGTTAACAACGAAAATCATGAAACATATGACATGTACATATAAGAAACTTGGCCGTTAGGGCCATCAAGTCAAAAGGGACATACGTCTCATACATTCATATACCCACATATGTCTACAAAAGCCTCTAGTAGAAACACATACATAACCATCCTAAATTCGGGACAAGTCCCCGCTTTACATAATATTACTGTATCAAAACAAATGTACATAAGAGACCCGAAAAGCCCCGAGCCAACTGGAGCTCACCAAAGATCGGCAAAAGATCCGCAACCTACTGTGGGGGTCTACTAGTACCTGTGCCTGCAGCAATTAAGGTAAATCCCCCAAGGGGGGTCAGTACGAAGAATGTACTGAGTATGTAAGGTTGTACGAAACTGTATGATACATAAAGACTTCAATGAAATCAAATATAAATGAGTACTCAATATGGATAAGTCACCATCCTGTATATATGGAAATGTGTACATTATGTGAATTACTTTCTTTACTTTATGCTCATTCATTCCTTCACTCGTTCCTTCATTCGTTACGCATCCATCTATTCATATAATGCCCGGGCCCTAAGCTGATCAGTGGGTAATCAATAGTTTTCGGGATCGACCCATGCTAGGCTTTTCCTTTGCCCCTGGGATACCACCCGTAGTAGCGGGATTGACCCATGCTAGGTGTTCTTCTCACCCCTGGGATACCACCCGTAGATGTTGGGATCGACCCATGTTAGGTATTTAACCCCTGGGATACCACCCAAGAACACATCTCTTCTCTTTACAACATTACTTCTTTAACCTTGGAAAAAGGTCATTCGATGATTACATCATTATTGGAAACTCATAGATGCTTACTTTATGCATTTACGCTCATGAGATTGATACCTTTGTAGTTGTAACATTATTAGAAACTTTGGAACATAACATTGTTGGATCTTGGAACTATGTTCCTAATTATGTGACACATGAATAACAATATCTCAAGAATAAGGTATATATGAGCAACAATAGATGATAACCTGAAAGGAGATACTTTAGAATATTTCGAAAATGAGTAAGTACTATAACAAGGTGAATACTATATACTGTCAAAGGATACAGAAAGAGTAACCTTACATACCTTATCTCCTCAATATGACTATACAATCCTATACGTGAGCACAATAGTCCAACTCCTTCCCTTCATTTCACTCTACAACACAATTACATAACAGAACTTACATTAACAATCAACTACCTTACAAGTGCTTAAGACGAATAACGAGTCACATGTTTGCCTTATAACGTCATTTACCCCCTTAAAATACCATTTACGGCATGGTCATACCCATAATACCATAACATTCCCAACATTGAACAATACATCATAAACCAATAGCATGTCACCCCAAGTTCATACTTTACATTTCTCCATCACCACAACATTACAATTACTCCATCAAGTCACCTCAATATACCTCATAATCACATATCGGCCAAAATCTCATAATTTACACTTATAGAAAAATAACAAGTTTAGGATCATAATCACACCATACATGTTGATATTTCATCCATACCATGCACTTTCATCAAAACCACAAGTCACCTTTCAAGTTTAATTCACAAATATGACATATCTTTTATCAAAGGGAAAAAGTGTCCTATTCAACCTTGCCAACATAACCATCATGATATACACAATCTCTCATGACTATAATATATTAAATCACAAGAATAAACACTTACCCAAGCTTGCAAAGTGATGATCTTGTCCAAAGAGTCCAAAGGAAATGGTTGCCTTAGGGTTTGGAGAATAGAGAAATGTTTGAGAAATATCCAAAAAGATATGAGAGTTTTGGGTGAATAAAATCTGATTTGTGGCCTTTATATAGCCTCTTAACTAATCCTTATCCACTCCTTGGCATTAAATGCCATGTCTACATAGTCAACATGGAAGAATTGGTCATTTTACCCTTTTGGGCCTTGTCTTTTAATCGTTTTTGGGCCTAATTTGAGCCCAATAACACATATCCACTTATCCCACCAATTCCAACGTATACTACACCATATATCTCATGTTTAAGTAATTCCATAATGTCACAAAAATATTCACTTACGAGATTCACGTTCGTAGCCTCAATCGCAAAAATAGAAATTCTAGTCGCTCTTGGCTTCATTGAACATTTTTGGTAAATACTTGTGTTTCATGATTTGATCATGTAGGAGTGTATTGAGGTATTTGAAGTCTTAACAATTCTAAAAGAACTCCAAGTAACCAAAATAAACCATGGAAGAATCGACGTTGCATTGCGTTGCAAAACGAGCTCGGAAAGGCCCAAACCTTTGTGCCTTGCGCCACTGCTGCAAAGCAAGGTAGTGGCGTAGGAAATGGATGCCCTATGAATCAGGTGGCTTGCGCCACACCCCCTGAAACAGGGAGTGGCGCAAGTTTTAACACTTTTCTGAATTTTTGGCTACTCCTTCTAACACTCGCATACCATCCAATATCCCATCAAAACAATACAAAATACATACTTATTTATCTCTATACTAAGTAAACATGACTCCAAGTTATCAAGTGAGGTCAGAAAGGTACGGGGTATTACATTCTTCCCCCCTTAGAAACATTCATCCTCGAATGTTAACAACATCGTCTCATGGACAAGAATTGCATCTCTATAGTAACATATATATACATATACACATAATGCTCTTAGATACTTACTTGTTATTGCTCCACCTCTGCATTGTGAGCTTTTTCTTTCATTTGAAATAGATGAGGATATTTGGATTTCATTATTTCCTCAGCTTCCCATGTGATCTCCTCTACTTGTTGATTCCTCCAAAGTACCTTTACGGAATCTATGTCTTTATTTCTCAACCTCTTTACCTGTCGATCTAGAATAGAAATGGGTACCTCCTCATAAGTGAGATCCTCCGTAACTTGGACATCGTCAACGAGAGTAATACAAGATGGATCTCCTATGCATATCCGAAGCACCGATACATGGAATACTGGATGTACTGAGGAGAGTTCTTGTGGTAATTTCAACTCATATGTGTCACGCCCCAAATCCCATCGAGACATGATTGGCACCCGTAGCCGATAAGGCCCGAGAGAACCAACCTTTTCCTAGGTTCAATCATATGCATCTCATAATCATAACCACCATTTCATAATAATATGAAAGACGAATAAAGGAGAACATGGGAAATATTTATACATACATATGAAACTTGGCCGTTGAGGCCATCCAGTCAAAACAACATATGTCCTTTACACTGATACACCCACATCCGTCTACAAAAGCCTCTAACAAGAGCATTGACCAAAATGAACCATAAGTCGGGACAAGTCCCCGTTTTACACATTATGTACAATACCAAAAACATATATACACTCTGACTCGGAGAAGCCCCGAATGAGCTGGAGCTCACCAAAGAACCGCTAACACTGGCAATCTACTGAGGAGGCCTACTGGGACCTGCGCCTGCAGCAAGTAAGGTAAATTCCCCGAGAGTGGTCAGTACGAAATAAGTACTGAGTATGCAAGGCTCAGATGAAACTATACAACACATGAATATTTCAATGAATATGTCAATGAACTCAAAACATATGAAGAATCAATGTGCATAAGTCACCATTTGGTATTTTGGGAAACCATGTGGATTGCTTTCATTACTTTATTTGCTTTCTTTATCTCAATGCTCAATGATAACAATGTACCCGGGCCCCTACTGATCAGTGGGTCTTTTCATATCATAACATCATATTGGGATCGAGTCGAGCTAGGATTATGCCCCTAGACTTGCCACCCATAAATCAATACATCGGGATCGAGTCGAGCTAGGCTTACGCCCCTAGACTTGCCACCCATAAATCAATACATCGGGATCGAGTTGAGCTAGGCTTACGCCCCTAGACTTGCCACCCATAAATCCATATCTTGGGATCGAGTCGAGCTAGGCTTACGCCCCTAGACTTGCCACCCGTACTTGATCATTGACCACATTTGCATTACTTTGTTCATTACTTTGAGATTGATACTTTGATAATCATAACATCACCTTGGAACTTTGGAACATAACCTTGTTGGAAACTTTGAATCATT
Organism: Capsicum rhomboideum; assembly: GCA_031232105.1. NCBI lineage: Eukaryota > Viridiplantae > Streptophyta > Magnoliopsida > Solanales > Solanaceae > Capsicum > Capsicum rhomboideum. The sequence goes on from CP124714.1 coordinate 161,719,694, forward strand.
GACCAATAAGTGAAGGACATGTGAATAAATATCAATGAGAAATATAATATAACTAGCACCATGATACCATTGGAACCATTGGACCATAAACCATGAACAAGAGACACAAGTATAGGCACTATTGGAATATTGGAACATAGCCTTATTTGAACTTTCAGAACATTAACCATGAATATGAGAAATGAGATTCACAATTGATCAATGAGTAGGAAATATATGACAATGACCATAGATAATTGCATATGGGATACCTTTGTACATTTCGGAATAGAACTAGAGAAATGTCAATGTGAACACTATTGGCCGTAGAAAGATAACCTTACATACCTTGGATTCACAATACGAATACGAATATACAACCTTCGATGCGTATACAATAATCCCTCTCCTTCTTTATGTGTCACTCTACAACATAAATACATAACGAAATTCACATTAACCACCAATCACTTTACAAATGCATACCATGTCAATGAGTTACATGTTTGCCTTTAAACATGTCATTTCCCCTTGACAAAACCATTGAGCATACTATTATTTCAAAAATTCCATAATATTCCTAACATTGACCAATACATAAAAATCAACACATTACACCACAATACTTCTCCTTTACACTTTCTTATCCATAACACATCCCAAATAATCCATCAAAACACCTTAATTCAACTCATAACACATATCAGCCAAAATCCCATACTTTTCCCTTTTAGACAAGAACAAGTTTTATACCAAAAATAACACCATACATGTTCATATTTTGTCCATACCATGCTTTTTCATCAAAGGCACAAGGCCTAATTCAAATTCAAATCACCAAGATGACACATCTTGCACCAAAGGCAAAAATATACTATTCATCATTTTGCCAACACAACTAGCATAATATACATCATCTCCCATGCATATAATATGTTAATCCATGAAAATAAACACTTACCAAATCTTGGAATAGGATGATCTTGTCCAACTATGCCTTAGGGTTTATTTGCTTTAGGGTTTGGAAATGAAGAAATGTTGGTGATATTCTCCAAAAGTGATGAGAGACTTTGGGGAATAAAAATCTGATTTTGGGGGACTTTATATAGACCTCAAGTAAGCCTTAGCCACACTTGGCATTACATGATATGTTCACTTGGTCAATTATTGAAAGAATGGGTCATTTTTGCCTTTGGGCCTTATCTTTTGTTCCATTTTGGGCCCAATAACACATATCCATGTAACCCACCAAGTTTCATGTATTATTCACCTTATATCTCATATTTACATAATTCCATAATGTCACGACAATATTCTTTTAAACATTTCTCATTCGTCCTTTCGATCGCAAAAATTGGAATTCTAGTCGCCCTTGGCTTTATTGAATATTTTGGATCACTATTCACATTTCATGATTTGATCATGTAGGAGTATGTAGGAGTATATTGAAGTGTTTGAAGCTTTAACAATGCTCAAATAACTCCAAAGAACCAAAAGAAACCATCGAGAAATTGTCGTAGAATTGCGTTACGAAACGACGCCGGAAAGGGCATACTTTTGTGCCTTGCGCCACACCCCCTGAAACAGGGTAGTGGCGCAAGAATTTGGCCTTCTCTGAAGTTTATGCAGGCTGGTGGCTTGCGCCACACCCCTGAAACAGGGTAGTGGCGCAAGTTTCAGCATTTTGCTGAAATTTCCGGCCACTAATCCAACGTTTACGTATCGTCCAATCCCTTATCAAAACACTACAAAATACTTACTTAGTGATCTTAACCATCAAGTAAACATGACTTAAAGTCACCAAATGAGGTTAGAATATGTACGAGTTCTTACCCAAATGCTCCACGAAATCACAACACACCTCCTACGACGATCTAATCGCACATGTTACGTCCGATATCAAATGTTTCACCAATGACACTATAAAACACATATGCATGGCATCTCAACACCTATGTAGGTATGATCCCAAGGTATCAAATGAGGTTATAAAGTACGGGGTGTTACAATATGCAACTTGCCCAAATCTTCTGATAATTTCATATGATCCTATATAACGTGGACTCAATTTTCCTTTCTTTCCGAACCGCATTACCCCTTTCATCAGTGACACCTTTAAAATGTCCCAATCACCTATGGAGAATTCAAGCCCTTTTCTTCTAATATTAGCATATGACTTATGTCGACTTTGGGCCGTTTGTAACTGATGTTGGATTACTTTAACTTTCTCCATGGCTTGGTGAACAAGATCTGGCCCAAGTAAAGCAGTTTCACCTGCTTCAAACCATACAATTGGTGATCGACATTTTCTTACGTACAAAGCTTCATAAGGTGCCATCTTAATACTTGAACGATAGTTATTGTTGTAAGCAAATTCAATAAGAGGCAAATGGTCATCCCAACTGCCTTGAAAATCTAACATGCAAGCACGTAGCATATCTTCAAGTGTTTGAATAGTATGTTCTGCTTGTCCATCTGTCTGAGGATGGAAAGTCGTACTCAAGTTCACCTGTGTACCCAAGCTCTTCTGAAAAGATCTCCAAAAATGTGCAGTAAACTGAGCTCCCTGTCTGATATAATGGAGATCGGAATCCCATGTAACCGCACTATTTCTTTAGCATACAGTCTTGCATAATCCTCAGCTGTATAGGTAGTCTTAACTGGTAGGAAATGCGCGGACTTGGTAAGTCTGTCCACTATAACCCATATAGAATCAAATTTTTGCAGTGTACGAGGCAAACCTGTGATGAAATCCATATTAATCATATCCCATTTCCAGACCGGAAGATTGATACATTGCATGTAACCTCCTGGTGTCTGATGCTCTACTTTCACTTGTTGACAATTCGGGCATTGGGCGACAAATTCTGCAATGTTCTTCTTCATATTCTCCCACCAATACACTTCTTTTAAATCATGGTACATTTTAGTAGCACCCGGATGAATAGAATAGCGCGAATGATGTGCCTCTGTAATAATTCATTTCCTCAGCTCATCTACATCCGGCACACATAATCTTCCTTGACATTGAAGTACCCCTACTTGTGTAAGATCGAAGGCTACAGTCAGACCCTATTATACATTCTCCTTCAGCTGCAATAACATAGAATCCGCAAACTACTTCTCTTTTACTTCAGCTATTAAGGAGGATTCTGCTGCATTTTGTACAATAACTCCTTTATCTGAGGATTCGAGAAGACGAACTCCTAAGCTGGCTAGTTGATGTAGATCTTTGATTATCTCTTGCTTTTCAGTCAACTGGCCACTAGTGCCTCCTACTGCCTTGCGGCTCAATGCATTAGCTACCACATTTGCTTTGTCTGGATGATATAGAATATCAATATCATAATCCTTCATTAGCTCAAGCCACCTTCTTTGCCTCAAATTGAGTTCCTTCTGCTTAAAAATATATTGTAAACTTTTATGATCAATATAGATATCAACATGAACTCCGTACAAATAATGACGCCATATCTTTAACGCAAAAACCACCGCTGCTAACTCAAATCATGCGTGGGATAGTTTCTCTCGTGTGGCCGCAACTGTCGTGACGCATATCCTATAACATTACCGTACTGCATCAATACACACCCTAGACCAATCCTGGATGCATCACAATATACTGCATACCCTTCTGTGCCTTCCGAAAGTACTAATACGGGTGTGGAAGTCAATTTATTTTTCAGCTCTTGAAAACTTCTCTCACACGCATCATTCCACTGAAATTTAACTGCCTTGTGTGTAAGCTTCGTTAAAGTTGCAGCAATGGAGGAAAAACCCTCCACAAATCTTCTGTAATACCCTGCTAATCCAAGAAAACTAGGAATCTCTGTGGGTGTCGTAGGTCTTGGCCAATTTTTCACCGCTTCAATCTAGTGTGTATCAACCTGTATCCCTTCATCTGACATAATGTGACCCAAGAATGCGACGGATTTCAATCAAAATTCACACTTAGAGAACTTCGCATATAACTTACGCTCTCAAAGAATCTGCAACACCCGCCGTAAGTGTGTAGCATGGTCCTCTTGTGACTTTGAGTAAACCAGGATGTCATCTATAAATACCATCACGAACACATCTAGGAATGGCTTAAACACCCTATTCATCAAATCCATGAACACAGCTGGGGCATTTGTTAGTCCAAATGACATAACTAAAAATTCATAATGGCCATACCATGTTCGGAAGGATGTCTTGGGTACATTTTCTTCTCTAACTCTGACTTGATGGTAACCCGACCTCAAGTCAATCTTTGAAAAACACTTGGCGCCCTATAACTGATCAAACAAATCGTCAATTCGAGGGAGGGGATATTTGTTCTTGATCGTTACCTTATTCAATTGCCGATAGTCAATGCACATTCTCAATGTGCCATCTTTCTTTTGTACAAATAATACCGGTGCACCCCACGGGGACATACTAGGCTTAATAAAGCCTTTATCCAGCAAATCCTTCAATTCACGCAATTCTTCTAGAGCCATTCTATATGGGGGAATAGAGATAGGCTGAGTGCCTGGAATTACATCAACGCCAAACTCTACTTCCCGTTCTGGGGGTAAGCCTGGAAGATCCTCTGGAAATACATCAAGATACTCATTGACCCTGGAACTGATTGAGGAGTTGGTGGTGTCGCATCAATATCATGCACTCTCACTAAGTGGCATATATACCCTTTAGATATCATTTTCCTAGCCTTAAGATAGGAAATAAATTTTCCTCTTGGTGCCCCTATATCACCCTTCCACTCAAGAACATTCTTTTGTGGAAAATGAAAATTTACTTTCTTCGCTCGACAATCTATCGTTGCATAACAAGACGCCAACCAATCCATGCCCATTATGACATCAAAATCCACCATGTCCAATTCAATAAGATCAGCCAGTGTATCATGACAACAGACAGTTACCACACAATTACGATATACTCTTTTTGCAACAATATAGTCACCAACTGGTGTAGATACTTCAATTGACTTAATTAATAATTCTGGTGCCCTTGCAAATTTTGCAGCAATCAATAAAGTAACATAGGACAATGTGGATCCCGAGTCAATCAATGCATATACATTACACAAAAATATGGATAATGTACCTGTGACTACGTCAGGAGATGCCTCTGAATTCTGTCGGTCTACCAGAGCATAAGTACGATTCTGAGCTCTATTGGAACTAGCTGCTCCTCTGGAACCTCTACCACAACCCGCAGGCTGTACACCTCTGCCTAGGAAAGGAATCGATGATGATGATGCAACGGTTGATCCCATAGGTCGCGCCACATTACCCAAGCCTCTTCGTGGGCAGTCTCTCATCATATGCCCCATCATACAGCACCAAAAGCAAACATTTGACCTAAATCGGCATTCACCTAAGTGAAACCATCCGCATTGCTGACATGGCAGATGAGAAAATCCCGCGGTCTGCGACCCTCAAATCCCACTACTCTGACCAATATTACCACCTCTAAACCCTCGGAACTGAGATTGTGTGCCTGCTGTGAAATATGAGAATGACGGTCCAGGCGATCTATTAAAATTTTGAGGCATGAACTCTGCTTGGGACGCCATAGACTGTCTCATAGGTCTAGCTCTTTTGGACTGTCCTCGTTCAGATTCATGTACCCTTCTTCTCTGTCTTTGGTACTCCATTTTTTAGGCGAAGGCCTGAATTCTCGCTATATCCATATCTCGATTTAATGCGGTAATAGTGCAATCTCTCACCAAATAGGGCTCCAGTCTGACCACATATCGATGTACTCTGTCTGTCATTATGGACACTACATTCGGAGCATATCGAGCCAAGGAATTAAACTGCAAACTGTATTCTCTAACACTCAGATTCCTTTGACGGAGATTTAAAAACTGATCCGCACGAGCCTCACGGACCTCAAAGGGAAGGTAGTGGTCAAGAAATGCCATTTTAAATTCTTCCCATGTAGATGGGTTCGCACCAATACCACGAGCTTTCTTCCAATCCTCATACCACAATATAACCTCGCCCTTCAATCTATAAGCCGCAAGCTCCACCGTTTCTACACCCGACACATGCATAACTTCCAAAGCCCTTTGGATTTGATCTATAAAATGTTGCGGGTCTTCATTCGGATATGATCCAGTGAATGTGGGAGGATCTAGTTTTAGAAAATCTTGCGTCCTTCGACTAGCTGCTCTCGCTGAACTATCATCACCTGTCATTGGACCACCTTGTCCCTGAACCTGTGCAGTAACTATTCGGGTCAACATTTGCACTGCATCTTTTAAGTCCTGATCAGTAGTATTTACTGGTGGTTCTACAGGTACTTCTCTTCCTCTTGACTCTTCTGAAACTGGAAGAGTAGAAGAAGCCTGTGATGCCACCTCTGGTTCAGCACCGCCTTGATTAACTGGTTCAAGTGGGGCTCTACTAGTTCCTTCTTCAGCAATTCTGTCGATTCTCTTACTTTTACCTTGACCTCTCCTTGTCATCGGTATTTTTTTCTATAATATACAAGAACAATAATTTTTATGGTCAGAAATAATTCCACCTATAACTTCGGCTCTAATGCACGATATAGAAATGAAGGAATGAAATGACTCCTAAATGTCCCATAGCCTCCTACTTATAAATGTGGTGCACAACACATTGATAAGTAAGACTCTACTCATACACGGCTTTGTAGACACCCATAAGACGACCTGCTCTGATACCACTTTTGTCACACCCCGAATCCCATTCGGGATGGACTGGCACCCGAAGCTGATAAGGCCCGAGAGAACCAATCTTTACTCATGTCCATTCATATCCATACCATAAGAAACGTCACCACCATATAGGAACATAAAATGTTAACAACGAAAATCAGGGAACATATGACATGTACATATAAGAAACTTGGTTGTTAGGACCATCAAGTCAAGAGGGACATACGTCTCATACATTCATATACCCACATATTTCTACAAAATCCTCTAGTAGAAACACATACATAACCATCCTAAATTCGAGACAAGTCCCCGCTTTACATAACATTACTGTATCAAAACAAATGTACATAAGAGACCCGGAAAGCCCCGAGCCAACTGGAGCTCACCAAAGATCGGCAAAAGATTCGCAACCTACTGTGGGGGTCTACTAGTACCTGTGCCTGCAGCAAGTAAGGTAAATCCCCCAAGGGGGGTCAGTACGAAGAATGTACTGAGTATGTAAGGTTGTACGAAACTGTATGATACATAAAGACTTCAATGAAATCAAATATAAATGAGTACTCAATATGGATAAGTCACCATCCTGTATATATGGAAATGTTTACATTATGTGAATTGCTTTCAATACTTTGTGCTCATTCATTCCTTCACTCGTTCCTTCATTCGTTATGCATCCATCTATTCATATAATGCCCAGACCCCAAGCTGATTAGTGGGTAATCAATAGTTTTTGGGATCGACCCATGCTAGGCTTTTCCTTTGCCCCTAGGATACCACCCATAGTAGCGGGATTGACCCATGCTAGGTGTTCTTCTCACCCCTGGGATACCACCCGTAGATATTGGGATCGACCCATGTTAGGTATTTAACCCCTGGGATACCACCCAAGAACACATCTCTTCTCTTTACAACATTACTTCTTTAACCTTGGAAAAAGGTCATTCGATGATTACATCATTATTGGAAACTCATAGATGCTTACTTTATGCATTTACGCTCATGAGATTGATACCTTTGTAGTTGTAACATTATTAGAAACTTTGGAACATAACATTATTGAATCTTGGAACCATGTTCCTAATTATGTGACACATGAATAACAATATCTCAAGAATAAGGTATATATGAGCAACAATAGATGATAACCTAAAATGAGATACTTTAGAACATTTTGGAAATGAGTAAGTACTATAACAAGGTGAATACTATATACTGTCAAAGGATACGGAAAGAGTAACCTTACATACCTTATCTCCTCAATATGACTATACAATCCCATACGTGAGCACAATAGTCCAGCTCCTTCCCTTCGTTTCACTCTACAACATAATTACATAACGGAACTTACATTAACAATCAACTACCTTACACGTGCTTAAGACGAATAACGAGTCACATGTTTGCCTTATAACGTCATTTACCCCCTTACAATACCATTTACGGCATGGTCAAACCAATAATACCACAACATGCCCAACATTGACCAATACATCATAAACCAATAGCATGTCACCCCAAGTTCATACTTTACACTTCTCCATCACCACAACATTACAATTACTCCATCAAGTCACCTCAATATACCTCATAATCACATATCGGCCAAAATCTCATAATTTACACTTATAGAAAAATAACAAGTTTAGGATCATAATCACACCATACATGTTGATATTTCATCCATACCATGCACTTTCATCAAAACCACAAGTCACATTTCAAGTTTAATTCACAAAGATGACACATCTTTTACCAAAGGGCAAAAGTGTCCTATTCAACCTTGCCAACATAACCATCATGATCTACACAATCTTTCATTCCTATAATATATTAAATCACAAGAATAAATACTTACCCAAGCTTGCAAAGTGATGATCTTGTCCAAAGAGTCCAAAGGAAATGGTTGCCTTAGGGTTTGGAGAATAGAGAAATGTTTGAGAAATATCCAAAAAGATATGAGAGTTTTGTGTGAATAAAATCTGATTTGTGGCCTTTATATAGTCTCTTAACTCATCCTTATCCACTCCGTGGCATTAAATGCCATGTCTATATAGTCAACATGGAAGAATGGGTCATTTTACCCCTTTGGGCCTTGTCTTTTAATCCTTTTTGGGCCTAATTTGAGCCCAATAACACATATCCACTTAGACCACGAATTCCAACGTATGATCCACCATATATATCATGTTTAAGTAATTCCATAACGTCACAATAATATTCACTTACGAGATTCATGTTCGTAGCCTCAATCGCAAAAATAGAAATTTTAGTCGCTCTTGGCTTCATTGAACATTTTTGGTAAATACTTGTGTTTCATGATTTGATCATGTAGGAGTGTATTGAGGTATTTGAAGTTTTAAAAATGCTAAAATAATTCCAAGGAACCAAAAGAAACCATGGAAGGATCGATGTTGCATTGCGTTGCAAAACGAGCTCAGAAAGGCCCAAACCTTTGTGCCTTACGCCACTGCTGCAAAGCAAGGCAGTGGCGCAGGAAATGGATGCCCTATGAATCAGGTAGCTTGCGCCACACCCCCTAAAATAGGGAGTGGCGCAAGTTTTAACACTTTTCTGAATTTTTGGCTACTCCTTCTAACACTCGCATACCATCCAATATCCCATCGAAACAATACAAAATACGTACTTATTGCTCTCTATACTAAGTAAACATGACTCCAAGTTTTCAAGTGAGGTCAGAAAGGTACGGGGTATTACACCCGGTACACTGGTTGGCACGTGAAACACTTAAACTTCGATTTTCTTCCTTTCTTCGTGGATTCGGGTGGATTCTTCAAGTCCAAATCTTTGGCTTGTATCTTATCTTTAAGATCCTTCGCTCGTAAATCCTTCAATCCTCAATCTCCACACCAAAAAATGCTTCAATTTATCATGGATTCCACCTGCAAGGGTCTAATCATATTTATTAGCACAATATCAAATATTCCATCAAAACAATACAAAATACACACTTATTGCTCTCAAAACTAAGGTAAACATGGGTCGAAGACGGCAATAGGGCATATAAATACGCCCTAGATCACCACCCCACACTTAAACCTTTGTTTGTCCTCGAACAATAACCACAATCACCTAAGGCGACTTTAGACAATCTACAAGCTATAGGCATTCAAGCATAGCTACACAACTACCTTCATTAATTTATGCAACTAACATGCTAATATCACCAACAAGTGAATAGCAAATTGAAACAACCTATCCTCACAAAACAACTCTAATAGTTGCGAATTCATGCATGACACGTTATCAATGGATCACCACACTTTGCTAAATATGCGCCCTCACCACAAGAGAATCACCCAACATCTCACTCAATGCATTCAAATTAATGATTGAATAAGTGCATGAATAAAAGTCCTCTCACTCTCAAAAAGAATTTACATTCAACACAAGATTAACCATAAGCTTGCCCTTAGTGTAGTACTCCACTAATTTTAGAATGTCAAAGCTCAAGATCAAGTAGGACTTTAAGGGTTGTAATGTAGGCTAAAGGACGGGAAAGAACTATTTGGTTAAGAATAGTGACTATCTTCCATAAGCGATTTAATACACTACAATCCACTTTAAGATCACCTCCAACCAACCTATTTTATACCACTTTTGTCTTCCCAATTCTCTTTTATTTTGCCCCATCAATTTAAGCTAGCTTACACGTATTAGGCAGGCAGTATTTGCTATCAACACATAAACTTTTTCACACACCAAAAGCTATTCACTTGGGGCTTCAACTTCACTTTTTCCTTCTTCAGTTTTTACACTCATTAACATCTTAATTTTTTAATTAAAGCGCTTAGGAGTTTTGGATCAAATTACGGTTAATTTGAAAGAAAAGGATTAAGCTACATATAAGGCTACCAAAGAATAGGCTAAATGCTCAACGGGCTAACTAAGATCATGCAACAAAGGTAGATAAAGTTGGTATCAAACATGGCTATCAAAGAAATGTCTATATCATCTCCTAAACTCAACACTCTTTATTTCGCTTTTCAAATACACCGTGCAAGCTCTAGACATCAATATGCACATGGAATATCCCAAAAACCTCACTCACACATGGCACATGTTTTAACTTAAGCAGGCTCACCATTAAGTTTATACGAAGTCATGCACGAGTTCAACATTAAGCAACTTATCAAGTCGACTAAGAGAGAATTAGATGTCTCAACACTTGCTATTGTATAACTTAGCATGTTCCACAATTATATCGGATATGTATGCGTAATCACATAGCAAGCAAGAACACCCAACAATAACATGACTAATTTACTCTTAAGACGGTCGTCATCCATCCATCATAGAGCAAAGATCCTAATACTAAGACTAAAAGACTCAATCTAACAATTTATTTTTTTTTCTTTTCTACAGTTCAAAGGGACTATCCTTAGTAAAAGAACCGAAAACAAAGGCTAAGGAACCCAAAATAAAATAACTAAAAACACATATATACACATATAAAGGGAATCCCATAACACCCCACCCCACACTTAAAAGATTAGCATTGTCCCCAATGCTACAAAAATTAAACAAGTAAAGAGTAGGGTGTAAGGATCTCCCTGGTCAATTAAGGAAGTCGTCATCCTCCAGGCCACATACTGCTAAAGGTGCATCACCCTCTTCTACCTTTTCCTCATCGGATTCGGGGTGGCGCTTATCCTCTTCTGTGAGGACATCATCATCCACAGGATCAACAAAGTATGGCCCAATCCGCAACAATGCCATGGAATGCTCATTTAGATGATAATCCCTCTCAACCTGGCTCAGCTTATCTGCCATAGAGGGCCAACCCCCAGTCCTATTGTCATGCCCCGAATCCCATCGAAGCGTGATTGGCACCCGAAGCCGACAAGGCTCGAGAGAACCAAGCTCTACTTACCTTCACACGTAAACATGCCATAAGAAACACCATCAACACCATAGAGTATAACAGACTCACATCGGAAACCATGGATCATGAAGATAGATATGTTATAGACATATGAGAAACTTGGCCGACATAGCCATCAAGTCAAACAACACATCTCTTTTCCCTTTTACATTACTTTACATACCCACGTACGCCTACAAAAGCCTCTAGTAAGAATACATACGTGACCAACTTAAATTCGGGCCAAGCCCCGCTTTACATAACATTTACAACATCAAAATACATGTACAGCTGTAACACGGTAGCCCCGAATCACCAACAGTCAGTAGGATTCCTGCAGCTCACTGGGGAGGTCTACTAGTGCCTGCGCCTGCAGCAAGCAAGGTAAAGCCCCCAAGAGGGGTCAGCACGAATAATGTACTGAATATGTAAGGCTGCATGAAACTATATGATACACAAGGCTTCAATAAAATCAAGTATCAATGAGTACTCAATATAAGGACAAGTCATCAGTCTGTATATAAGAGATATGAACATTATGGATTACTTTCTTTACTTTTAAGCTCATAAGCTCATTCACTCATTCCTTTATCCATCACTCATTCATCCATTCATATAATGCTCGGGCCCCAAGCTGATCAGTGGGTAATCAATAGTAATCGGGATCGACCCATGCTAGGCTTTTCCTTGCCCCTGGGATACCACCCGTAGCGGAATCGACCCATGCTAGGTGTTCTTCTCACCCCTGGGATACCATCCGTAAATATTGGGATCGACCCATGCTAGGTTATTTAACCCCTAGGATACCACCCATGAAACAATCTCTCTTCTTTATAACCTCACCTCTTTAATCTTGGATTAGCTCAATTAATGGTTACTTCCCTTTTGGGACTTTTGAATAACATTATAGGAACTTGGAACCATGTTTATGATTATATGACATATGATTGGTAATAAACCAAGAATGAGAGATATGTGATTGATATGTGATTAACAATAAATGATAACTCAAAATGAAATACCTTGGGACAATTCGGAAATGAGTAAGTACCCTATCAAGGTGTACACTAGATGCTGCAGAAAGATACGGAAAGGAGAACCTTACATACCTTAATTCCTCAATAAGGATACACAATCTTACTCGCGAATACAACACTTTAGCTTTCCCTTTATGTTTACGCTACACACAAGTATAACAAAGCTTACGTTAACCACTTACTTCATTTCAAGTGTATGCCATGGAAATAAGTCACATAGTTGTCACACAACGCCATTTCACCTTCGTACAATATCATGTATAGCTTTACCATTACCATAACAAGTCACCATTACCATAACAAGTCACATAACACCTATGGTGTCACACATCACTAGCATTTCACACCAAAAGCATGCTTTACACTTCCTTTTCACTACTATGCTACATTTATGTCATTACGTCGCCCAAACGTCTTTCACAACAACATATTGAAGTCAATCCATACTTAATACAGTCCATTATGTCCTCATACGACACTTTAAAGTCATTACAACAACACCAAAAGTCGATATTTACATCCATAAAGGGTATCGGGGCTTTCGGGGATCAACTAGTGTCGAAAACACACGAAACGAGTTCTGGAAGTGGGATGCGCTGCCACCTGCGCCCGCAGGTGGTGAGATGCATGCGCAGGTGACTCCTGGCAGATTCCAGGAGCATCTGCGTTGGCATCTGCGCGCGCAGATGCCTCCGTCTGCGGAGCCAGTGTCCGTTTTGGTCCGAAATGGCTTTTTTTGGGTCTTTTTATGCCATAAATGTTCCATGATCATAACCAAACATATTTGAACACATTTTTAATCATGTGAATGCCAACAAGCAGCCATGGTCTCACAATACGCGCAAACGACGCTCAAAACGACACTTCTCGGCCAATACGCCATCCAATCCATAACCAATGTTTACCCTAACAATTCCAAACATCATGAACAAGTATAAAACAAGGTAAGACTGTAATCACACCTCCCATGTAAACATGTATTCCATCAAGTTCATTTCCTACAAAGCCACAAGTCCATATACAAGTTTACAAGACAAAATCACTCTCCGATCGCAAAAATAGACAGTTTTTCACATAGCACACTGTCCAAGACTGTGTCAACACCACCAACATAATTTATACATCATCTTACACATATTATATACTGAACCATGAAAATAAATACTTACCAAAGTGTGATCTTGGCCCAACAAGTAGTTGCCTTAGGTTTTGGCTTCTTGAGAGAAAAATGTGGAAAATGTTTAAAAAGGCATGGGAGTTCTTTTGGATAAAAATCTGATTTTTTGGGTTTATATAGTCCCTTTTTAAGTGGTTCTTAGCCACACACTTGGTGGATTACTTGGTCCATGGATGGCAAATGCAAGAATGGGTCAAAACCCCTTTGGGGCCATGTCTTTCTCTTAATTATTGGGCCTCATTTGGCCCAAATGATTCAAGACTCATTTAAGACCCACATTTAATGCATTAATTCACCAAACTTCTCATGTTTCATTATTTCCGTCAATATTCCGATAACCGACTAGACTCCGAAACGTACGGGTCGTTACATTCTTCCCCCCTTAGAAACATTCGTCCTCGAATGTTAATGTTATTACCCGAAGTAAACAATTACAAGTAGAAGAATATTATTCATGTCATCATATAGACATACACTCAAAGGTTATAAACACTTACTTGTCATTCTTCCCTTTGAAACAAATGAGGGTACTTGGATTTCATCATCTCCTCAGCTTCCCATGTAACTTCTTCTTTTTGCTGATTTCTCCAAAGTACCTTTACTGACGCTACGTCCTTATTTCTCAGTCTCTTCACTTGTCTATCCAAGATGGCAATAGGTATCTCCTCATAGGTAAGATTCTCTGTAACTTGGACATCTTCAATAGGCGTAAAATGTGATGGATCCCCTATGCACTTTCGAAGCATTGATACATGAAATACCGGGTGGACTGAGGAAAGTTCTTGGGGTAGTGCCAACTCATAGGCAACTTGTCCAAATCTTCTAATAATTTCATATGGACCTATATACCGTGGACTCAACTTGCCTTTCTTTCCGAACCGCATTACTCCTTTCATTGGGGACACTTTCAGGAATACCCAATCTCCTATGGCGAATTCAAGTCCTCTTCTTATACTATCAGCATAGGACTTGTGTCGACTCTGAGCCGTCTGTAATCGTTGTTGAATCACTTTAACTTTTTCTACAGCCTGATGCACCATATCCGGTCCAAGTAAAGCAGTTTCACCTGCTTCAAACCACCCAATTGGTGATCTACATTTCCTTCCGTATAAATCTTCATAAGGTGACATTTTAATACTTGAATGATAGCCATTGTTATAAGCAAATTCAATAAGAGGCAAATGGTCATCCCAACTGCCTTGAAAATCTAATGCACATGCTCGCAGCATATCTTCAAGTGTTTGAATCGTACGTTCTGCTTGTCCGTCTGTTTGTGGATGGAAAGCCGTACTCAAGTTCACCTGCGTACCCAAACTCTGCTGAAAAGACTTCCAGAAATGCGCAGTAAATTGAGCCCCTCTATCTGATATAATGGAGAGCGGAATTCCATGTAACCGTACTATCTCTTTCACATACAACTTTGCATAATCCTCTACTGTATAAGTGGTCTTGACTGGTAAGAAATATGCAGATTTGGTAAGCCTATCCACGATAACCCATATAGAATCAAATTTCCGTAGCGTACGAGGCAAACCTGTGATGAAGTCCATATTAATCATATCCCATTTCCAGACCGGAAGATTAATACATTGCATGTAACCTCCTGGTTTCTGATGTTCTACCTTTATCTGTTGACAATTTGGGCATTGAGCAACAAATTCTGCAATGTTCTTCTTTATCTTTCCCCACCAATACACTTCTTTCAGATCATGGTACATCTTAGTAGTACCCGGATGAATAGAATAGCGCGAATGATGCGCCTCTGTCATAATACGTCTTCTCAGCTCATCTACATCCGGTACACATAACCTACCTTGGCATTGGAGTACCCCTTCCTGTGTAAGATTAAATGCCTTTGTCAAATTCTGCTGTACATTTTCCTTTAGCTGCAACAATATAGGATCTGCAAACTGTTTCTCTTTCACTTCAGTTATCAATAAGGATTCAGCTGCATTTCGGATGATAACCCCTTCGTCTGAGGATTCAAGAAGACGAACCCCCAAACTGGCTAATTGATAAAGATCTTTGGCTAATTCTTTCTGTCCCGTCAACTGGTCGGTAGTGACCTTCGTTGTCTTGCGGCTCAATGCGTCAGCTACCACATTCGCTTTTCCTGGATGGTATAAAATGTCAACATCATAATCCTTCAATAGCTCAAGCCACCTTCGTTGCCTCAAATTGAGTTCCTTTTGCTTAAAGATATATTGTAAACTTTTGTGATCCGTATAGATATCAACATGAATTCCATACAAATAATGACGCCATATCTTTAAAGCAAAGACCACCGCTGCTAATTCAAGATCATGCGTAGGATAATTTTTCTCATGTGGCCGCAACTGTCTTGAGGCATATGCTATAACCTTGCCATGTTGCATCAACACACATCCGAGACCAATCCCGGAAGCATCACAATACACAGCATAACCTTCCGTGCCTTCGGGAAGTACTAACACTGGTGTGGAAGTTAACTTATCTTTCAACTTTTGGAAACTTCCTTCACATGCATCATTCCATTGAAACTTAATTGCCTTGTGAGTCAACTTCGTTAGTGGCGCAGCAATAGAAGAAAATCCTTCCACAAATCTTCTGTAATAACCGGCCAACCCGAGAAAACTGTGAATCTCTGTGGGCGTCGTGGGTCTTGGCCAATATTTCACCACCTCAATTTTCTGTGTATCAACCTGTATTCCTTCACCTGACACAATGTGACCCAAGAATGCGACGGATTTTAACCAAAACTCATATTTGGAGAATTTTGCATACAACTTACGCTCGCGGAGAATCTGCAACACCCGCCGTAAATGATTAGCATGGTCCTCTGGTGATTTTGAATAAACCAAGATATCATCTATGAATACCGTCACAAACACGTCGAGGAAGGGCTTAAACACCCTATTCATCAAATCCATGAACACAGCTGGTGCATTTGTTAGTCCAAATGACATAACTAAAAATTCATAATGGCCATACCGTGTTCGAAAGGCTGTTTTGGGCACATCTTCTTCTCTAACTCTGACTTGATGATAACCTGACCTCAAGTCGATCTTCGAAAAACACCTAGCACCTTGTAACTGATCAAACAAATCATCAATGCGAGGGAGGGGATATTTATTCTTGATCGTTACCTTATTCAATTGCCAGTAGTCTATGCACATTCTCAAAGTGCCATCTTTCTTCCGTACAAACAATACCGGTGCACCCCACGGGGACATGCTAGGCCTAATAAAACCCTTGTCCAGCAAATCTTTCAACTGCTCCTTCAATTCACGTAATTCAGCTGGAGCCATCCTATAAGGAGGAATAGAGATAGGCTGAGTGCCTGGAATCACATCAATGCCAAACTCTACTTCCCGTTCTGGGGGTAAGCCTGGAAGGTCTTCTGAAAATACATCCAGAAATTCATTGACTACTGGAACTGACTGTGGCGTTAGTGGTTCCACATCATTATCTTTCACTCGAACTAAGTGACATGTGTACCCCTTAGCAATCATTTTCCTTGCTTTCAGATAAGAAATAAATCTTCCTCGTGGTGCCCCTACATTACCCTGCCATTCTACAACGTGTTCCTGCGGAAAACAAAGTTGCACCTTCTTGGCTCGGCAATCTACCGTAGCATAACAAGAGTCCAACCAATCCATTCCCATAATTACGTCAAAATCTACCATGTCTAGTTCAATGAGATCGGCCAGTGTATCATGACCACACACTGTTACCACACAATTTTGGTACACTCTCCTTGCAACAATATTTTCACCCACCGGTGTAGACACTTCAATTGACTTAAGCAATAATTCTGGTGCTCTTGCAAATTTCGCAGCAACCAATGGAGTAACATAGGAAAAGGTAGAACCAGGGTCAATCAATGCATATACAGTATACGAGAATATGGATAAGGTACCTGTGACAACATCAGGGGACGCCTCTGAATTCTGTCGGTCCACTAGAGCATAAGTGCGATTCTGGACCCCGCTAGTGCTGGCTGCTCCTCTGACACCTCTACCACGACCGATAGACTGCATATCTCGGCCTAAAGAAGGAACCGATGATGATGACACAACAGTCGATCCTGCCGGTCGTGCCACATTACCCAAGCCCCTTCGTGGGCATTCTCTCATCAGATGTCCTATCATACCGCACCAAAAGCAAGCATTTGACCCAACTCGGCATTCACCTAAATGAAACCGTCCACATTATTGACATGGTGGACGAGAAAACCCAGCAGTCTGTGAACCTCGAACCCCGCTACTCTGTCCAACATTGCTACCTCTGAATCCTCGGAATTGGGATTGTGAGCCTGCTGTGGAATGTTATATTGAAGGTCTAGGTGGTCTACTAAAACTCCGAGGCCTAAACTCTGTTTGGGATGCCACAAACTGTCCCATAGGTCTAGCTCTTTTGGACTGTCCTCGATCCAATTCCTGTACCCTTCTTCTCTGTCTTTGATCCTCCATTTTCTGGGCGAAGGCTTGTATTCGAGCAATGTTCATGTCCCTGTTCAAGGCCGCAATAGTGCAATCTCTCACCAAGTATGGCTCTAGTCTGTCCACGTATCTATGGACCCTGTCTGTCATCGTAGCCACAACATTTGGCGCATATCGAGCCAAGGAATTAAATTGCAAGCTGTATTCTCTGACACTCAAATTTCCTTGACGGAGATTTAGGAACTGATCCGCACGTGCCTCACGGATCTCATAGGGCAAATAATGATCAAGAAAAGCCACTTTAAACTCTTCCCAAGTAGGTGGGGTTGCATCAATATCACGGGATTTCTTCCAATCCTCGTACCACAATATTGCCTCTCCTTTCAACCTATACGCAGCAAGTTCCACTGTTTCTATTCCTGTCACATGCATAACTTCCAAGGCCCTTTGAATTTGATCCACGAAGTCCTGTGGATCTGCTTTTGGATCTGCCCCTGTGAAGGTAGGAGGGTCCAATTTGAGGAAATCCTGTGTTCTACGACTTGCTACTCTAGCCGCATCATCATCATGTGCCATTACACCAGCTCTTCCCTGGCTTTGTGCCGCCACTAACTGTGTCAACATCTGTACAGCATTTCTAAGATCCTGGTCTGTGGCATTCGTCGGTGGTTCCACGGGCACATCCCTTCTTCTCGGCTCTTCTGGAGCTGAAGAAGAAGAAGAAGCTCGCGTTGCAAACTCAGTTTCAGCCCCACCTTGATCAACTTGTTCAGGTGGTGGTCTACTTGCTCCTTTACCAATAATTCTATCTATCAGCTTACTTTTACCTTTTCCTCTTCCTCTTCCTCTTCTAGTGTTCGGCATTTTAACTGTACCAAAAACAAACAACTACCAAGATCAGATACAATGCAACTGACAACATTGGCTCTATTGCACGATTTAGAATGAAGGAACAGAAACAACATCCTAAATGTCCCGTAGCCTCCTACTTATAAATGTGGTGCACAACACATCGATAAGTAAGACTCTACTCAGACACGGCTTTGTAGACACCCGTAAACCGACCCGCTCTGATACCACTTTGTCACGCCCCGAATCCCATCGAAGCGTGATTGGCACCCGAAGCCGACAAGGCTCGAGAGAACCAAGCTCTACTTACCTTCACACGTAAACATGCCATAAGAAACACCATCAACACCATAGAGTATAACAGACTCACATCGGAAACCATGGATCATGAAGATAGATATGTTATAGACATATGAGAAACTTGGCCGACATAGCCATCAAGTCAAACAACACATCTCTTTTCCCTTTTACATTACTTTACATACCCACGTACGCCTACAAAAGCCTCTAGTAAGAATACATACGTGACCAACTTAAATTCGGGCCAAGCCCCGCTTTACATAACATTTACAACATCAAAATACATGTACAGCTGTAACACGGTAGCCCCGAATCAACTGGAGCTCACCAACAGTCAGTAGGATTCCTGCAGCTCACTGGGGAGGTCTACTAGTGCCTGCGCCTGCAGCAAGCAAGGTAAAGCCCCCAAGAGGGGTCAGCACGAATAATGTACTGAATATGTAAGGCTGCATGAAACTATATGATACACAAGGCTTCAATAAAATCAAGTATCAATGAGTACTCAATATAAGGACAAGTCATCAGTCTGTATATAAGAGATATGAACATTATGGATTACTTTCTTTACTTTTAAGCTCATAAGCTCATTCACTCATTCCTTTATCCATCACTCATTCATCCATTCATATAATGCTCGGGCCCCAAGCTGATCAGTGGGTAATCAATAGTAATCGGGATCGACCCATGCTAGGCTTTTCCTTGCCCCTGGGATACCACCCGTAGCGGAATCGACCCATGCTAGGTGTTCTTCTCACCCCTGGGATACCATCCGTAAATATTGGGATCGACCCATGCTAGGTTATTTAACCCCTAGGATACCACCCATGAAACAATCTCTCTTCTTTATAACCTCACCTCTTTAATCTTGGATTAGCTCAATTAATGGTTACTTCCCTTTTGGGACTTTTGAATAACATTATAGGAACTTGGAACCATGTTTATGATTATATGACATATGATTGGTAATAAACCAAGAATGAGAGATATGTGATTGATATGTGATTAACAATAAATGATAACTCAAAATGAAATACCTTGGGACAATTCGGAAATGAGTAAGTACCCTATCAAGGTGTACACTAGATGCTGCAGAAAGATACGGAAAGGAGAACCTTACATACCTTAATTCCTCAATAAGGATACACAATCTTACTCGCGAATACAACACTTTAGCTTTCCCTTTATGTTTACGCTACACACAAGTATAACAAAGCTTACGTTAACCACTTACTTCATTTCAAGTGTATGCCATGGAAATAAGTCACATAGTTGTCACACAACGCCATTTCACCTTCGTACAATATCATGTATAGCTTTACCATTACCATAACAAGTCACCATTACCATAACAAGTCACATAACACCTATGGTGTCACACATCACTAGCATTTCACACCAAAAGCATGCTTTACACTTCCTTTTCACTACTATGCTACATTTATGTCATTACGTCGCCCAAACGTCTTTCACAACAACATATTGAAGTCAATCCATACTTAATACAGTCCATTATGTCCTCATACGACACTTTAAAGTCATTACAACAACACCAAAAGTCGATATTTACATCCATAAAGGGTATCGGGGCTTTCGGGGATCAACTAGTGTCGAAAACACACGAAACGAGTTCTGGAAGTGGGATGCGCTGCCACCTGCGCCCGCAGGTGGTGAGATGCACGCGCAGGTGACTCCTGGCAGATTCCAGGAGCATCTGCGTTGGCATCTGCGCGCGCAGATGCCTCCGTCTGCGGAGCCAGTGTCCGTTTTGGTCCGAAATGGCTTTTTTTGGGTCTTTTTATGCCATAAATGTTCCATGATCATAACCAAACATATTTGAACACATTTTTAATCATGTGAATGCCAACAAGCAGCCATGGTCTCACAATACGCGCAAACGACGCTCAAAACGACACTTCTCGGCCAATACGCCATCCAATCCATAACCAATGTTTACCCTAACAATTCCAAACATCATGAACAAGTATAAAACAAGGTAAGACTGTAATCACACCTCCCATGTAAACATGTATTCCATCAAGTTCATTTCCTACAAAGCCACAAGTCCATATACAAGTTTACAAGACAAAATCACTCTCCGATCGCAAAAATAGACAGTTTTTCACATAGCACACTGTCCAAGACTGTGTCAACACCACCAACATAATTTATACATCATCTTACACATATTATATACTGAACCATGAAAATAAATACTTACCAAAGTGTGATCTTGGCCCAACAAGTAGTTGCCTTAGGTTTTGGCTTCTTGAGAGAAAAATGTGGAAAATGTTTAAAAAGGCATGGGAGTTCTTTTGGATAAAAATCTGATTTTTTGGGTTTATATAGTCCCTTTTTAAGTGGTTCTTAGCCACACACTTGGTGGATTACTTGGTCCATGGATGGCAAATGCAAGAATGGGTCAAAACCCCTTTGGGGCCATGTCTTTCTCTTAATTATTGGGCCTCATTTGGCCCAAATGATTCAAGACTCATTTAAGACCCACATTTAATGCATTAATTCACCAAACTTCTCATGTTTCATTATTTCCGTCAATATTCCGATAACCGACTAGACTCCGAAACGTACGGGTCGTTACACCTATGACGTAGCATCTCTAAACCATACATATGGCCTAAGATCCTGTCATCATGAGTGTGACGCTCTGTTAACGTAAGAGTGGGACCTAGCATATCAGGTGCTTTGGTTTGGGTGACATCAATAGGTGTTGTAACCAAAGGAGGATGATAATCAAATGCTTCTTCGTCCACGTCGAATGCTCTCATTAATTTGGTCAACACGCCTCCAAAATCATATCAATGGCCTCTATGTAGTTGAGCTTAGCGCATAGCCGACAGCACCACGGGACCCATATCAATTTTGACATTATTCATTAAAGCATAAACCAAACAAACTCGAACCCTAGTGACCTCCGTCATGTGGCTACCTTGAATCAAGCAACAACAAACAATTTTTAACTAAATCCGTGTTTCTTTATTCAAATGAGCATAGGGTAAACTCATGTAGTACCCTCTTTTATGGTGTCGAAGCCACTTTGCCATTGAACGTTGGCCACAAAGTGTGTGGCGAATCTGCGTATAGAGAGGCCGAACATTCAGCTTATGCAGGTCGTGGGGACTAGTGAGAGTATGTGCTCCCAATAACCCATTTAGGCCCAAAGAATCCAGTATGACATCTGACCCTTGCACAACTACCGAGCTGGTAGGTGCATTTAGGTTCCAATTCACATATAACTCCCTTACAAGATGAAGGTTGCAATCAGTTAGTTTTGCAAAGATGAAACCCATTCCCAATTTCATAATGTGATCCAATATTTTCGGGTAAGTCCGGGCTAGACTGTCCCGATCAATACACTCGTCTGCATAGTATTTCACCTCGGTGTAACTCTTGTACCAATTCTTTTCGGCACAAGAGACAACATTTAACCCATATTTTTTTTTCTGGTCTTTAGGGACTGGGGGAGCCGCTGGAACCTTATTTCTGGATCGTCTTCGCTTGTCTGAAGTTGAAGCTGCTACGTTAGATTCCGACATGGTACCCATGACAAAGTTCCAACAAGTATGTCAATTTTCCATCTAAAGTTAGTTAAACAACTCAATGTGTGTTGGCTTTAAGGTATACCCCACACTTAGTTGATTAGAATCAATTCAAAATCTATGGGTGTAAGGGTACTTCGACTTCCCCTTTTCACTTAACGCCCAATCAAGAATTCCAACCCATATTCAAGCTCATCATCCCCAACACAACTTCGACATTCCCATGAATATCATTATAATGGATTACTGGTTTTACTCAAGAATTCAAACAAGTTCCATGCAAATTCAACAATATATGGGTTATTCCAAGTGAATTCACCAAGCAATTTTCTCAATTACCACCATTTAAGCTCAACCCACTTGCAAGTTGTCCAACTAAAAACATGATTAATTAGAACACTTTCACTTGCACTTCAAGTTCTTATTCATGACACCCCATAAATTCCAACTCTAGCACAATAATCAAGTCAAACTACAAAGAAAATAAAGGGCACCAAAAATTCGAAATGCATAATCCCCAATTTTTTCCAATATTCTCATAGCAATCTAGAAAGAGAAAGCTTAAAGAAAACATACTTTGGTAGCTCTAATGGAGTCTTGCAATCACAATCTAAGGATGAGAAGCCGAAAGGCATGATTTGTGGCTTGGTGGGGTGGAAGGAGAAGAGAAAATTCTTGTTAAATTTGCGGGGAGAAAAGCGGGTAAGGGTAAGGGATTTGTGATGAATTAAAAGAGAATTGGGGATTTTAATAGATGGTGGGTGGGTGGGTCAGGGTGTTTAGGAGGGTATGGAGTCCCTTTCTTAAAAATTTCAGTCCAAAAAAAAAATTTAAGGGGTAGCAGCCTGGCACGCTAGGTGCCGCGCTATTCCACCGCCAGGAGAACCTTAAAACTGGGCAGGAGTGGCCTGGCACGCTGCCTGGCGTGCCTACCCACTGCCTATGCTATCCAAATTTCGGGCAAGTACGACCCGACACGCTAGGTGTCGTGCCCTATACTTGACATCATACCTGTGTGATTTTCCATATTTTTTGACATATTTTGGGGGTTTTTCAAGTCCCATAATGCAAAACTTTACTCAAACGCATTTCCTACCTCCCTAACACCTTCAAAAGATCATTCACTCTTCAACTTACCTTTTTCTCTTGGCAAAACACTCCGTGAACCCCTGCATAAACAATAACTCCTAGATCTAGGTTATAAAAGAAAAAATTAAAAAGAAATGGGTTGCCTCACATCAAGCACCTTAGTTTTGGTCGTGGCACGACTCTTCTTTTTGTATTTTTCACTTGATAATTTCTAACTATTACAATACATTAATGAGTTGCCTCCTAGATAACGCCTTGTTTAATGTTGCGGCTCGACCAAGCTTGGTTCAATCATCATCAAGGTGAAACACTTCCTCCTTACGCTTCTCATCTTCCCCAAAATAGTGCTTCAACCTTTGGCCATTCACAAGAAATTTAGTACCATCACCTTTATTCATGATTTCCACCGCACCATGAGGAGTTGTGCAACTTAACTCAAAAGGACCACTCCAGTTAGATCTTAGCTTGCCCAGAAACAACCTAAGTCTAGAATTAAACAGTAATACCAATTGGCCTGGTTCGAAAGTGCATTGGAGAATGTACTTGTCGTTCCATCACTTCGTTTTCTCCTTATAAATATTTGCATTTTCATACACGTGGAATCAAAACTCTTCCAACTCATATAGTTGCAATAATTTCCTTTGACCAGCTAATTTTGGATCTAGGTTTAATTTCTTCACCGCCCAATATGCTCGGTGCTCAAGCTCCACCGGGAGGTGACATGCTTTCCGAAAGACAAGATGATATGAAGAAGTCTGTATAGGTGTTTTATATGCAATTGTATAAGCCCAAAGAGCATCATCTAGCTTAAGCGACCAATCTTTTCTCTGAGTATTCACAGTCTTTTGCAAGATTTGTTTTATCTCGCGATTTGACACTTCAACTTGGCCACTTGTTTGGGGATGATACGCTGTTGAAACCTTGTGTCTAACACCATATTTAGCCAACACCCTCTTCACCAAATAGTTTATAAAGTGTGAACCTCCATCGCTAATAATAGCTCTTGGAGTTCCAAACCTTGTGAAGATGTGTTTTTGAAAGAACTTCACTACAACCTTAGAATCATTTGTAGGAAGAGCAGCAGCCTCTACCCACTTAGACATGTAATCCACTGCTACAAGTATGTATTGATTCCCATTTAACTTTGGAAAAGAGCCCATAAAATCTATCCCCCACACATCAAAAATTTCAACTTCAAGGATGTTAGTTAAAGACATCTCATGTCTTCTTGAAATCGTCCCCAGACATTGGCACTGGTCACAACTTTTCACAAACTCCTGTGCATCTTTAAATAGAGAAGGCCAAAAGAAACCTGATTGTAGAATTTTGTGGGTTGTACGTTCACCACCATGATGACCACCATAAGGTGATGTGTGGCAACTCTTCAACACATGTTTCACCTCCGCCTCCGAAATACATCTTCTCACCACTTGATAGGGCACTTGCTTGAATAAATAAGGCTCATCCCAAATATAAGAACGTTCCTCATACGATAGCTTCTTCTTTTATTGAGGACTCAAATCAAAAGGAAATAGCCCACTCACCAATAGATTCACAATGTTTGCATACCATGGCAACTCATCAACCCCCAAAACTAACAATTACTCATATGGAAACTCTTTACGGATACGCCTATCATCAATTACATATGTTGAGTTCTCAAGTCTAGAAAGATGGTCGGCAATTTGATTTTTCGATTCCTTCCTGTCTTTAATCTCCAAATCAAACTCTTGTAGTAATAAAATTCATCAAATCAGTCTTGGCTTAGCATCTTTTTTACTAAACAAATAATGTAGGGCAGCATGATCCGTGTATACAATGACGCTAGTGCCCACCAAATACGATCTAAATTTATCAAAGGCGTACACCAAAGCTAACATTTCCTTTTCAGTCATCGTGTAATTCACTTGGGTTGCATCAAGGGTCTTATTCGCATAATAAATAGAGTGAAATACCTTGTTCTTCCTCTTCCCAAGAACTGTACCCACTGTAACATCACTCGCGTTAAACATGAGCTCAAATGGTAAAGCCCAATTCAGAGCAATAAGGATAGGTACTTCTACCAACTTCTTCTTCAAGATCTCAAATGTCTTCACACATGACTCACAAAATACAAATTTAACATCTTTCTCTAAGAGCGTGCACATGGGGCGTGTAATCTTGGAAAAATCTTTAATGAACCATCTATAAAAACCAGCATGTCCCAAGAAACTACGCACCCCTTTCACCGACACCGGTGGAGGCAATTTCTTAATAACTTCAATCTTTGCTCTATTAACTTCGAGCCCTTGCTTTGACACTTTATGTCCAAGAACTATACCTTTCGTCACAAGAAAATGACATTTTCTCAATTGAGAACAAGATTAGTTTCTTCACACCGAGCAAGGACTCTATCTAGGTTTTGCAAACATACCTCGAAAGAGTTACCGAAGACCAAAAAATCATCCATAAAAATCTCCAGGAACTCCTCCACCATGTCATAGAAAATTTCCATCATACAACGCTGAAAAGTAGTCGGTGCGTTTTACAATCCAAAGGGCTTGCGCTTGAAAGCATAAGTGTCGTAAGGACATGTAAATGTAGTGTTCTCTTGATCTTGAGGATCTATAGCAATTTGATTATACCCGAAATATCTATCAAGAAAGCAATAATATTCCTACCCAGCTAACCAATCCAACATTTGATCAATAAAAGGGATCGGATAATGATCTTTCCTTATGGCATCGTTTAGTTTTTGATAATCCATGCAAATACGCCACCCAGTCACAGTTCTTGTAGGAATCAACTCATTATTTTCATTCGTGATTACGGCCATACCATCTTTTTTCGGGACATACTGTACTGGACTAACCCATGTACTATCAGAGATAGGGTAAACAATGCCCGAATCTAACCACTTAATTACCTTTTTCCTTACCACTTCTTTCATTACTGAATTCAAGCATCGTTGGTGTTGTACACTCGTCTTATTCCCTTCCTCCATATAAATTTTATGCATACACAAACCCAGATTAATACCATGGATGTCAGACATTTGTCATCCAATAGCCTGTTTCCTTCATTTGAGTATCACCAATGCTGCATCGACTTGTTCCCTTGCTAAATTTGCTGCAAGAATAATGGGAAGGGTCTCATTGTCACCTAACAAAACATATTAAAGATGAGATGAAAGTTCTTTCAATTCAAGCTTTGGGGCCTCCTCAATTGATGGCTTGGGTAGAGGTCTGCGTGAATGATTTAGAGGTTCTCATCCACCCTCTTTGGCATAGATGCCCATAAAATCAAGAAACTACACTATTTCATTAGCTTCTGCATCACCAAAAATATCTTGCCCCATAAAAACTCTTTCCAAGGGATTTGTTGACAAAGTGTGGATGATTTCAGTTGCCAAATCTATAGCCGTAATAGCTGACAAGTTCTCATAAATTTCTAGTAGCTTCAAAGTCCTATATACATCAAAGACCTCAACCTTATCATGAGCTCGCATAGTCAATTTCCCTGCTGCTACATCAATGATCGCACCCCCTATGGCCGACAACGGACACCTTAAAATAAATGAGACTTTTGGGTCAGGCTCAAAATTAAGCACCACAAAATCAACCGGAAAGATCAATGAACCCACTTGAACCAAAACATCCTCAACAATACCATTTGGTCTAGTCACGGATTGGTCTACAAGTTGTAAAATAATAGTAGTAGGTTTAGGATGACCCAAACCCAACTCCTTGAAAATCGAAGTGGGCATCAGATTAATACTAGCCCCCAAATTGCACAACCCACGAGCACAAACACGATCTCCTAGAGTAATTTTTACAGTGAAGCTTTCGGGATCCTTCAGCTTGGTGGTTAAATGGTTTTGAATGCGAGAGTTGCACTCCTCAGTAAGTGCAACTGTGGGATACTCAGTCGATCTACTCTTGTTTGCCATAATATCCTTCACAAACTTAGCATACTTTGGAATACTCTGCAAGATATCCACAAGTGGAAAATTAATTGCAATTGTTTAAGTAATTCAATGAACTTACCAAAGCATTCTTCCTCCTTCTTTTTCTTGAACTTTTGGGGAAAAGGAGGAGGCAACTTTACACTTTGGACCACTTTCTCATCTTTGGAGCTTTTTTCAGACTCAACTTGTTCGTTTTCAACCACAACTTCTTTTGGCTCTAATTCTTTTGTTGGTGGAATTGTATCCTCTAACTGCTTACCACTACGAGTAACAATAGCACTCAACTGCTTCGGGTTAGGATTAGTATCACTTGGAAGATCTCCTTAAGGCCTTGTACTCTGTGCATTTGCTAACTGACAAATTTGCTTCTCCAAATTTTGAGTAGCCAACAGATTGTTCCTTACATATGCTGCAAGCTTAGCTTGCTCCACCATAATCTGCTTCAACATATCTTCCATGCTCATATTGCCGGGTTTAGCACCCATTTGATTACCTTGACCCTGCTGTTGGTTGTATCGTGGTGCATATCCTTGAGGCCTATACTGATTTTGATTACTTTCCCAAGATAAGTTTGGGTGATTTTTCCACCCAGCATTGTAAGTAGTTCCATAATTTTGTGCTTCACCTCCTCTTTGGGCATTTCCTACAAAGTTCACAGAATTTGGATTTGAACTGCATAACTCGCTGGTATGGTCCCCGTTCCTACATACAACACACCCCACAGAACTATATTGTTGTACTGCATTTACGGGAGCTTGTTGTTGCCCCAAATTTAATCTGCTGAAGTGATTGTTCATCATGTTTTGCATAGCTGAAATTTGGACAGATAATGTCGTGACTGCATCCCCCTCTAGTTTCCCAGCAACCTTCTTTGTGGAAATTCTAGAATTATCACCATGCCAATCTGGATTTCCCTGCAAAATATGATTCAACAAAGTGTACAATTCTCTAAACCTTGTCCACCTACAGCTGCATCAAGTAGAATTTTAGTGTTGGGGTCGAGAGCCTCAATAAAAGTATGCACCAACACTTCATTTGCTTGGTGGTGATGAGGACAATCCCTCAACATGGATTTGAATCTATTCCAAGCTAGGTACAAATTTTCATCATCTCTCTGTCTGAAACTAAATATCTCACTCCTCAGCTTTGCTGTCTTTCCGAACGAAAAGAACCTTATCAAGAATTTACGAGCAAGATCATCCCAAGTCGCGATAGAATTCCCGGCTCTACATCTAACCACCTCCTTGCTTCCCCCAACAGAGAAAAAGGGAACAAAGTTAGTCTCACATAATCCGAAGACACACCCGCAGGAATATATGTGTCACTGATCTCTAAAAAATTTTGAATATGCCTCTGCAGGTCCTCATGAGCAAGACCTGTAAACTGTCCACTTGAGTGCAAGAGTTGCACCATGTTCTGTTTAAGCTCAAATCTACCTCCAGCTGCCGGTTTTTAATTACTGGAGGTAATATTAGTAGCGAGTAGGATTGCCACATCGCGAACTGTCCTAGCTGCCATAACTACTGGCTTACATCTATTTCCCACTAGGTCCACAGGATCAGCTGGATTTGTTGGATTTCTTAGGTATTTCTCTCGATCCTCAATTCTTACGGGATCACCCCGTATGCCTTCGTCAGCCAGTTCAAACAGTGGGATTGGGTAATCTGCAGCCTGTCTCCTCAATCTATGAAAGTATCTCTCAGGTTCAGACTGCGGGGATACCAAATCTTTGTTCCTTGCCAGTGTTCAAATGAAGTAAACTTGCAAAATAGAACAGCTAAGATCAAGTTGTCAACACTTAGCTAAAAATTAAAGTAAAAACGTCAATAATTGAAATCTATTTATTTGAAAGTCCCCGGCAACGGCGCCAAAAACTTGTTGCGATCCAGCTATACACGCAAGTGCACTTGATCGTTCAAGCAATATAATGGAACCTTTAAAATAGTCGGATATCAAACCCAAGGGACTTTTGTCAAAATAGTGAATTTTAGACGTCAAACAATAATTTAAAACTAGTGTTGCGAAAAGGACAAGGGATTTGTTACTAAAAATTAAATGATTGCACAATATAAACTACTATTTTTGCTACCGTAACTTCAGTTTTCGCAACTATGATATAAAAGTCAATAAAAAGTAAATTCCAGGGTCAAGGCACTCAGAACATCATCTCTAGAATATGAATATCACTAGTTTAAGCAATTTGAGTCATTTATCTTGGTTATTGATCACGAGGTTAATATTATGATTATATTTGTCTCCAAACTATAACCTTATATTAGAAATTGGAAACCTAACTACATCATTGAGCGGGGATAGATTTAACCAACTCTAACGCCATTAAGCTGTCTTCCCGTATTTGAACAAGCGCAGAGAATTAGGTATCTCTCGGTCTTAACCGCATATTAATATCTTGGAATATCTTCCTCTAGTAAAGATCGTGCTCCTTATATTCCCCATTCTGTCTCTCAGTTTCTCTCTCGAGCTCACCTCAAGACAAGTGATTTATTCCAATGGTGATCAAGCATTAAAATAGTATAGATAAGAATATAAGAATAACCATAAATTGATAAACTTCATCAAAAACCAATAATATTCAACTCACGAGATTCATGTTCGTAGCCTCAACCCCAAGAATGAAGGATTTTAGCCACTCATAAATTGAATTAACATCCTACTATGATAAAAATTCATAAGAATAAATAAAGGTGAAAAGAAGAATTAACGCTAAATTGGATGTTCCAAATCGCCAAGAAAGTAGTCCAACAAATATGGAATTTTGATATAATAACCTAAGAGCCCTATTTATAGACTAGAATTCGGAGTCAACAATTGCCAAAAAGTGGCCTGGCTCGCTACCTAACGAGCCAGACACTTAGCCAAATTTATGCCTCCAAAAATTTGGGCAATAGCTGCCCGGTACGCCTCTTGGCGCTCCTCTCTTGTGTTCATCCAAATAAAATATTGGTCCAAAGAGGCCCGGTACGCTAGTTGGCGCGCCAAACACTTAAACTCCGATTTTCTTCCTTTCTTCGTGGATTCGGGTGGATTATTCAAGTCCAAATCTTTGGCTTGTCTCTTATCTTTAAGATCCTTTGCTCGTAAATCCTTCACGCCTCAATTTCCACTCCAAAAATTACTCCAATTTATCACAAATTCCACCTACAAGGGTCTAATCATATTTATTAGCACAATATCAAATATTTCATCAAAATAATACAAAATACGCATTTATTGATTTCAAAACTAAGGTAAAAATGGGTTGAAGACGGCAATAGGGCGTCTAAATATGCCCTAGATCACGTTGTATGTGCTTGAATGTTTACGTAATTTATAGTTCAATAATCAATTAGCCATATGCTTTAAGCAAAACACATATCAAATGTGCTCAAAATGTTAATAGCCACTAATGCATTTGCTTAATCTCACAAAGTCAAATGTGTAGGAGTACCCAACAAATAATTGTGTTACATGATGTATTAAAGATTAAAGATTTAATATAAAATGGATAGAGATGAAAATTAGTATATATAATATAAGTTGACTTGAGATTAACTAATCAATTAAGTAAACATCACAGTATTTACAAAGTCGGTTGCCATATCAAGTCAATAAACTATATTTCTGGAAAAAGGGTTGGTAAACTAAAATATATATGTACTCCAAGATAAATCCCATGTAATTAACACAAGAACTTGGATTAATTAATTGTATTGTCTATAATTAATCTCTCGAAAGACAGATTAATAAAGTGAGGAAGGGGATGGTGATAGGCTTAGTTTTCTCCATTTTTTAGAGATTCATACATCTGAATGTAATCTTCATTTCTACGTTGGTGATATATTGGTGAATTAAAATTGTGACTAGACGTAATTAATTAATGACTTGTGAATAGGAGGGAGAGTCCTCTGAGATATGAAATTCAATACATTGGTGACTTAATTCATTTGATCTCTGGTTACACTTGTGAGTTTAGTTTTTGATTCATTTGTATATACAATATTACTTTAGAGGTTGCTTTTAGAGGAAAAATTTAAGAAGCCTACTAAGTGTTTGATAAAATGTCACATAGAGATGTGCTTTAATTCAATGAACCAAAACATTAGTGTAGATTCTTTTACAGATTTCAACACTTGTATAGTTTAACACTTGTGTAAATTGTTGTATAGATTTTTGGGTACTTAATGTGGCTGCGAAGCCAGTGTGGCGCGATTGTTGTGGCACCCATATGTTTCTATTGGTGTTTGAAAAGGCACATGTTGGGAATGGTTGGGTCTGTTAGCAACAGACTTCTAAAGATACTTATCGTATCTTCTCCACATTAGAGTGAACTAACTCAAATAGTATACTACAATGACTCACTATAGGAATATTACTTTAGAATATGCTTAGCTGCGTTGCGCTTGACAACACGTAGATTTTTGGCATTATAGTGGCCCTGTCGCGCCAGCCATCGTGTGCGATAATGCCTGTAATGCACTGACCTTCTCCTCGTTCCAACATTTAATATCTCTTATACTCTCATTAACATTAACTATTCTAACAATATTTCCTAGAGACCTCCCAATCTAAGAATAAATTATCAAGTTGGAGGGTGTTTGAATTGGCTTTTAAAAAATAGCTTATAAGCTAAAAGTCATAAGTTGGTAATACCAAAAAAACAAAAAAACAAAAAAAACTTAGCGGCTCTCTCTCTCTCTCTCTCTCCAGGCGACTCTAATGGAAATTTAGGGCAGCCATGGTCGCTTCTATCTCTCCCTCGTTTATGGTTGTGGGAAAGCCAAACATTACTTCTAATACACAAACATCATATTCTGGATTACTAAATCCGAAACAAGCTGCTCAAAATATGACGAATACTCAACTAAAACCAATTGAATATATTCATGGTGAACCTATACTCAAGTTTACAATGGAAGAAAGCGAAGCGTTTGCTATCGAGGAAGGGTTGCATCAAGCAATTATGATTAAACTCTCTTCAGGTGCGCCAGATTTGAGGGACTTAAGGACACTACTGCCGAAACATCTCAGAATCAAGGGTCATTCTCTAATTGGTTCATTGGCACCGCAATAATTCTTGATAAGGTGTGATCAATATGACGATTATGTGATTGCTTTTGCAAGATAAGTGAACTATTTTTCTTACAATGGAAAGGAGCATTAATATAGGATATTCCCATAGTCTATTGGTTTTAACCACAAGAAAAAAACGACTAAGGCGACAGTGTGAATTTCTTTGTCGAACTTAGCTCCAGATCTATTTGCTAAGAGGTCATTGTAAGACAATAAAATTCGCGACCGAGAAAATAATAATCGGGACAGAAAAATATTGCAACAATCGTTTATTGATTTCAATATGTGAGTGTTACAATCTCTATGAATCCTCTGATTCGCTTTTCTAAATATAAATTCAAGGGCTTCGAGCTTAATCTTGAATTTGATGAACTTGAACTTGATTTGTGGATTTAATGAACTTGATCTTGACTCGTGAATTTGGATTCAAGGGCTGTTGAGCTTGATCTTGAATCTTCGTCTTGATCTTCAGTTGTTTATGAACTTGAATGCTTCGTCTTGATCTTCAGTTGTTTATGAACTTGAATGCTTGAACTTGTAGCTTGTAGAGAAATTTGTGGTGTTTGATCCACGCGCTCTCTCTTGCTTCTTGTTCGAATTGTTCGTCCTCTTTTCTGAATTATGAGACCCCTATTTATAGTTGTAGGAAGGAAAGAGTCATGGTGAAGATGAGCTTCTTTTGGCCAATCAGATTTAAGTGACGTGGCGCATTCTTATGGGCTTTTGATTTCACTAGGCTTGCTGCATCATTTTGACATGTGGCACGGTCCTATTAACTCCTTTACTTGACTTGGCATGCTACGTCATTTGACACGTGGCGCCAAATTGGGCCTCTAGAATAAGATGACATATTGGGCTTAACCAAGTGGGCTCATTATTTGTAGCCCAAATTAATGGACTAGCCCGATGAATTTTGGACTTTAATTAAATCCATATTTATTGGACTTAAATAATTAATCCAATTATATTAATCCACCATATTTATTTGGACTAATATATTTAAATTCATATGATCACAAATGCCCTCACTTCGAGACTTGTCGGAGATATTTAATCTTTCGAAGACTAGGCTCGAAGTATTGACTTGACTTTTTTCTTGTTTGCACTTCTTCAGGATACTCCTTTCCATTTCGGGAATGAAATTCTTCTACTCCATAACCAATCATTCTCCAATTAGAATTAGGATGTCTATATTCCTACAAATTTGAACTGTCCCAATTCCACTCCAATTAGGAGTATGTCATCTCCTTAAGGACTTGAAAACTTCTCCTAGTTTTATTTCAACAAGGAGACTATTAATGTCTTGCTGCATCTATAAATAGATGGATGCTCTCTATTATTTTGATATTGCAGCATTGGGAGTCACTCAAAGGAGAACAATGCCGGGTAATATATTCTTCTCTTTTAATTTTCGTCACTTTTTTTCAGCCCAGCATGTTAGTGGTAGAAAATTCATATCTCATTGTAGAAATATCGAAATCCTGAACGGTTTAACATTCCAGAAACTAGACTTAGAGATATACAACATATCCAAAATTCAGAATTAAACTCCTTCAATTTAGTTCTATACAATTTCTTGAAACTTAGGTTTAAATTCTGTCATGCTGAGAATTTCAGATCTGCATATCTTCACCAAAACTTGCATATCTTGATGTAGGAATGAAGAAATCACAAGTCGCTTGATTCTTCTGAAACTAAACATCCATATCTATAATATATACTAAATTCATAATTTAATACATTCGGTGTCTTTTCAGATGTTATCCCGAATTCAACTTTGGATTTTGGCGCACCGGCAGTTTCAGATTTGCGCGACGACACCAAAAAAATTGTTTATCAATGTGAGAGTACCGAAATCATGATACGTTTAATTCTATAGATACCATAAACATGCAGCTATAACATATCCAAAATTTAGAATTTAACACCTTCTGGATCATTCTAGACAAATTTTTGAAGTTGACCCTAAATTCTGTCTCGCAGAGAATTTCAGATTTGCATTGTCTCACTAAATAATTTATATCATGATGTCGGACCATCACCATCAAAAAGGTTTTTTGATTGATGGAAACCAGAATTTAAGGGATTCATTCTCACCAAAACATCTTGTCTCAAGCCTATCCGCATTGGTGATGTATGGCTTCCGAGTTTGAAACGTCTTGACAGGTAACAATCTCTCTTCTTCTTGTGCCTTTTTTTTGTGTTGTGTTTTCCTTTCTTCTTTTACAGGATTGAAACAAATAGCATTTATGAAAGGTCAGCTTAAGGTGCGAGAGTTTAACTTCGCCTCCGTCACCTTGAGACCTGACAAGTTCGGCTTCAAGTATGGTCCCTATGCAACAGTCAGCTTAAGGTGCGAGAGTTTAACTTCGCCTCCGTCACCTTGAGACCTGACAAGTTCGGCTTCAAGTATGGTCCCTATGCAACAGTCAGCTTAAGGTGCTAGAGTTTAACTTCGCCTCCGTCACCTTGAGACCTGACAAGTTCTGCTTCAAGTATGGTCCCTTTCAAGTATGGTCCCTATGCAATGGTCAGCTTAAGGTGCGAGAGTTTAACTTCGCCTCCGTCACCTTGAGACCTGACAAGTTCGGCTTCAAGTATGGTCCCTATGCAATGGTCAGCTTAAGGTGCGAGAGTTT
This sequence comes from Capsicum rhomboideum, assembly GCA_031232105.1. NCBI lineage: Eukaryota > Viridiplantae > Streptophyta > Magnoliopsida > Solanales > Solanaceae > Capsicum > Capsicum rhomboideum. The sequence goes on from CP124714.1 coordinate 161,755,316, forward strand.
AACTTCGCCTCCGTCACCTTGAGACCTGACAAGTTCGGCTTCAAGTATGGTCCCTATGCAACAGTCAGCTTAAGGTGCTAGAGTTTAACTTCGCCTCCGTCACCTTGAGACCTGACAAGTTCGGCTTCAAGTATGGTCCCTTTCAAGTATGGTCCCTATGCAATGGTCAGCTTAAGGTGCGAGAGTTTAACTTCGCCTCCGTCACCTTGAGACTTGACAAGTTCGGCTTCAAGTATGGTCCCTTTTACCGATGTTCCTACGCAATAGTCAGCTTAAGGTGCAAAGGGACAAATTTTGTCCACCTTAAGGCATGGAGATTTATAGATCCTTTTAGGGATAAACCTGTGAAAAGGCCAGCTTAAGGTGCAAAGGGGCAAATATTGTCCACCTTAAGTCATGGAAGTTTAGAGATCCTTTTAAAGATAAACTCGTGAAAAGGCCAGCTTAAGGTGCAAAGGGACAAATTTTGTCCACCTTAAGGCATGGAAGTTTAGAGATCTTTTTAAAGATAAACCCGTGAAAGGGCCAACATAAGGTGCAAAGGGACAAATTTCGTCCACCTTAAGGCATGGAAGTTTAGAAGGCCTCAACTTGAAACTTGGAGGTTTTGATGGTTCCACCTTGCAAACTTGGCGAATTTGAAGACTTCAGCTTGCAGACTTGGTAGATTTGAGATTTCATCTTGCAGAATTGCTGAACTTTGACGACTTTAGTATGCAGATGTGGTGAACCTGAGACTTCAACGTTACTGACTTGGTGAATTTTGACTTCAACAAGCGCGCTTCAATTCACAGGCTTGGAAGACTTACAACTTCAACTTGTAGGCTCGGAGAACTTGAGGGTCTCAAATCCTATTGCAGAAGCTTACCTTTTATATGGAGCTCTGCCCTCATTGAGTCATGAACATTCTGTGTAAGCCCAAAGTTTAATCAGAATATTTGCAGACATAACTTTCGTATGCGGATCAAGCGGGAACATATATTTTTTGACACTCATGCAACTGAACTTAGAATGAAACTTCTAAGCGCCTACGTACCTAGGTGAAGAGGATCAAGTCACAACGTAGTTCTGGAATAGTGTATTTTTTTTATTTTTTTATTTATTTTTTTTTTGGTCCTAACTTTTGCCTAGGCCGCCCCTTTTGAGATTTTCAACCTAGCGGACATTTTTTTTTTTTTTTTGAGCCGTACACATTTTATACTCTTGCAGGCCAGGAGTGGACATGCAGTTTATGCTCGTGCTTTAAGGAGCGTCATCTTCCCTCAAGGATAGTACTTCTTCAAGAATTTGGCGTTGATAGGACCAATTTTCACGCCATCTGCATCGACAAGCTTGTAAGCGCCACTTGAATATGCCTCTTGTATGACATATGGTCCATCCCATTTAGAGGTGAATTTGCCCCCAGATTTATGAGAAGTGATAATGGGCCTCCTTACTGCTAGGACTTGATCTCCAACTTGAAAGAACCTCAAGCGAACCCTTTTGTTGAAAGAACGAGATAGACGGGCTTGATAACATTCAAGATTTTGTTGAGCCTGTAGCCTTTTCTCATCCAGAGCTTCTAACTCTACAAGACGCAACTTAGCATTTTCTTCTTCGGTGAGCCCTTCTTGAATAGCAAGTCTTAAAGAAGGAATTTGACGCTCAAGTGGTAGGACTGCTTCAACTCCAAAAGTAAGTGAATATGGGGTTGCTTGCGTCGGTGTGCGGTGAGTCATCCTATATGCCCACAAAGCTTCTTCCATTCGTTCATGCCAGTCTCGTTTGGATTTGGAGACGACTTTCTTCAATAGGTTGCATAAGGTCTTATTGAATGCTTCGGCTAGACCATTGGCGGCAGCATGGTACATAGAAGATTTACGCTGCTTGAAACCAAAGAGATCACAAATCTTGTTCATCAGCTTGTTATCAAATGGCTTGCCATTGTCAGTTATTATGTAATGGGGAATTCCAAAGCGGTAGATGATATTTACTCGTATAAAGTTTGCAACATTCTACTTCTTCACTTCCTTGAGTGCAACAGCTTCGGCCCATTTTGAGAAGTAATTTGTCGCAGCCAAGATGTACAAGTGTCCACCAGAAGATTTTGGTAGTGGTCCAACAACATCCAATCCCCAAGCATTGAATGGCCAAGATGCGATAGTGGGGTGTAATATTTCAGGAGGTTGATGTATGAAATTTGCATGAAATTGACAGGCCTTGCATCTTCTAGCATAGTCCAAGCAATCTTTCACCATCGTTGGCCAATAATATCCCATCCTTTTTATGTGAAAGTGGAGCTTCGGGCAAGACTGATGAGATCCACATACTCCCGAGTGTGCTTCCTGCAAAGCTTGAACTGTTTCTTCCTCTCCTAAACATCGCAAGAGTACTCCTTCAAATGACCTTCTATATAGAGTGTCCTTGTAGTAAAGGAAACGAGGTGCACGACGACGGATGTCAGTCTTTTTTCTTGGATCTTCAGGAAGTATTCCATAACACAAGTAGTCAATAATTGGTTGTCGCCAATCTACCTTTACGGCTTCAGACACAGCGACGAGATGCTCAAGTTTATTTTCTGTATATTCCTCCTCATCTGGTGGTGGTACTACCCATTCTTGGCAGATAGTAACTCGTGTTTGATTTGGAAGAGTTAGGGTTGAAGCTAAAGCAGCCAATGCATCGGCCTGCTTATTTTCCTTTCTTGGCACGTGTTGGAGGGTAACTTCTCCAAGCCATCCTATCAACTTCTGAGCATAACTATGATATGGGCGTAACTCGGGCTTTTTGACTTCATAGTCTCCCAAGAGCTGCTTGATCACCAATTGGGAGTCACCAAAGACTTGCAACTGTAGTTGCTTCATGTCGACGGCCATTTCAAGTCCAAGTATCAACGCTTGGTATTCAGCGACATTGTTAGAGCAACATTGTGTCAAAGTAAAGGAGTATGGGATAACCTCTTCCTGCGGAGTGACAAACACTACGCCAGCACCAGCTCCACCACGGTGTGCCGCACCATCAAAGTACATCTTCCATGGAGGTCGAACTTTAATAACCATTGCATCCTCATCAGGAAGTTCATCAGTTAACTCCCAATTATCTGGTATTGGGTGGTCTGCCAAAAAGTCTGCTAATGCCTGTCCCTTTACGGCCTTTTGAGGGATGTATATGATCTCAAACTGTTGAAACTGAAGGTGCCACCTTGCAAGTCGATCACTGAGGACTGGTTTCGACATTACAAACTTGATGGGATTTGCTTTAGACACGAGATGAACAACATGAGCTTGAAAGTAATGCTTCATCTTTTGGATTGAGAAGACCAACGCCAAACACAACTTTTCAATAGGTGAATAATTCAGCTCATTTAGCGTCATCATTCTGCTCAGGTAATAAAGAGAGTTCTCTTTACCTTCACTATTTTCTTGGGCCAATAATGCTCCAACTGACCTTTCTTGTGCAGCGATGTAGAGAATCAACGATTTTTCAGGTATAGGTGCCGCAAGAACTGGAGGCTTCATTAAGTAAGATTTGATATTTTCAAAGGCCTTACTACAAGCTTGGTCCCATTTGAAAGGGGCACCCTTCTTCATGAGATGGCTAAATGGTTGACATTTTCCCGCCAAATTTGAGATGAACCTCCTTAAATATGCTAGCTTCCCTTGAAGACTTTTTAATTCATGAATGTTTTGAGGCTCGGGCATCTTCAAAATTGCATCAACCTTGTGTTGATCAATTTCAATTCCTCGGTGTCGTACAATAAAGCCAAGGAACTTTCCGGAAGTAACTCCAAAGGCGCATTTCAACGGATTCATCCTAAGCTGATATCTTCGAAGTAACTCAAATACCATTCTCAAGTCTTTCAAGTGGTCGTTCTTCTTTCTTGACTTTACCACTAAATCATCCACATAGCATTCAACATTTTTGTGGAGTAAATCATCAAAGATGTTTTGCATAGCCCTTTGATAAGTGGCACCAGCGTTCTTCAAACCAAAAGGCATCACCTTGTAACAATAAATACCTTTAGGCGTACGAAATGCAGTGAGCTCTTCATCTTTTGGTGCCATACGAATTTGGTTATAGCCGGATGATCCATCCATAAAAGACATCGCCTCAAAACCAGTAGTAGCATCAATCATCAACTCTGGAATAGGAATTGGAAACTCATCCTTAGGGCATGCGTTGTTGAGATCCCTAAAGTCGACACAAACTCGAATTTGGCCATTCTTCTTCCGTACTGGAACAATGCTTGATATCCATGTGGGATACTTAACTTCACGAATAAAGCCTGCTTCAATGAGTTTGTTAACCTCATTTTCAATCAATGGAACCAAGTCGGGTCTGAAACGTCTTTGGGCCTGCTTAACAGGACGAGCTCCATTATTGACTGCTAACTGATGAACTGCTACTTTTGGATCTAAGCCAGGCATCTCCTTATAACTCCAAGCGAAAACATCCATATATTCTTTGAGTAAGTCCATGTAAGCGATTTCTTCATCCATTTCTAGAAAAGCGCTTAGGAAAGTTGGTCTTGGGTCTTCATCAGTGCCAAGATTAACTTCCTTTAGGGGATCTACTATCGCCTTTACTCCTTCTTCAAGTTCTGACGGAGCATCTCCGGCATCTTCCTCTTCTTGAGGATCATTGTCATTGACAGATATATGGCAACACCAGGAAATATCTTCCAACTCTTCAACCTTTATTAGAGATGATGTATCGTACTCACTCTGGGTTGTAATATGATATGAAGAGCCTACACTCTCTTTGTCATCCTCATGTTCCTTGGTATAAACCACAGTATGAGTCTTTGCCTTTAACACCTCCTTGCACGAAATCACAAGCTCCGTCTGTCGCCTCATTCTAGAAGGAATCAAACTTTGAAAATCCTTATGGATTCTAGGTGAAGAGTGTGTCATAGTGCCTTGATAACTTCTCCGAGGTTTGTTACTTTTCTTTTTCTTCAGTGGACCCAACCTCTCAAACACAGAAGTTCTTGTGGTTGATTCTCCAAGTCGATCAAAGACAGAAGGCCTTTTGTTGGAAGTAGTAGACTCCTCTTCCACAGTGATGTAGTCGCTAGCCATCCTTCTAATAGAGATACGCACCGGCGGTGGTGGCATGTACCCTAAGCCTTCGCGTGCTTGCCTGGTAGTGGCTTCTGATGGGATTTTCCCCAAATTTGGTGGCTCATTAGGGTTATATCCAGCCTTTACAAATAACTTGTAAGCGTTTGGATCAAAACCCTCTTTCGTACGCTTTGAAGGGAGTGTCATATCTCGCGATGAATTTTGAGCTACAAATTCCCCAAGTGGCTTTGAGGGCAAATTTATTGCATCTATTCGCTTTAGCGGAGGAGTTAGCCCCCCTAGCACATTACCTTGGACATCGGATGAGTGTCGTACTTCTTTCCCCACTTTTGGTACATAGCGGAGCACAGGAGTTGCCTTCTTCTTTAAGTCCGCGACATTCTTTTTATTCGAAGTGGTGGGAGGCTTTTTAATGACAACACTTTCAACAGAAACCTCGACCTTTTTAGTTGCAAGATCATCACACTTAGTTGATGTGACATCATCCACCTTTTTCTCCTTCACGACATAATTCTTCAAGTAGAATTTTGCATCTGCGAAGTGTGATTCAGCTTCAGTGAATGGCTTATCATCGGCCACTATCTTTCTCTCCGCTCCATTTTCAAGATACTTCAAGCATTGATAGTAGGAGGATGAAACAATTTTGTTCTCGTGTACCCAAGGCCTACCAAGCAATATATTATATGAAGTTTTGGCATCGATCACATGCATCAATACATTTGATCGTAAATCGTCCATATTGATTTCTAACTTGATGGATCCTATGGCTCTCTGACCTCCTTGATTGAACCCTTGGATCATCAAATGGCTTTCAGTAAGTTTATCAGTTGTGATGCCCAGTTCCTTCAGTGTGCGAATAGGCAGGATGTTTACTCCGGACCCTTCATCTATCAGGATTCTATTTATCTTCTTCTCTAGAACATAACCTACCATATACAAGGGACGATTGCGTAGTGTTTCACCAAACAGGAGATCATCGTTTGTAAATGTGATTTTTGCATTACATACATGTGCTTCTTGGTGAAGAGATTTAGTAGGATTTTCAAGAGAAGGAGGTCCCATTAATAGGCTTTCGCCCTTTGCTTCTTCTTTGTCAGTATTGAAACAAGATGCCTCAATGTTGTCTTGAGTAGTCTTGGCGCAGAACCAACTTGGAAAGAATTCTTCCAAGGTCACAGGACACCGTGGTTTTTGGTGGTGATGCTCCACTACACTCGCCCTCTTTGGTAGCTCAACCAGCCTCTGTTTCCTCGGTTTCTTCACCATTCTCCTTCTGGTTGGCTGCTTGGATGAGTCTTTTCGTAGACTCGTCATCTTGTTGCGTCTTCGCCGAGTCACCAAAGTCCAACCTTCATCATAATCACCTTCATCAATTAGAGACTTGTCTTGCTTTAATGGTTCCTCATTACTCTCTTTGAAGTTGCATATTTGGACCGGATCGAGTGAGCCAAAAGTGATGGAGATTTGATGAGAACTGGCCTTCTCATCATCAAGCACGATCTTCTTCTCATTAGACAGTTGCATGATTTTATCCTTGAAGACAAAACATTTCTCCAAAGGGTGACCCACAAGCCTGTGATACTTGCAATAGTTTGGGTCATCAATTTTTCCAGCTTCATCGGGCTGCTTCATTTCTGGTAGATCAATGAGCTTCAGCTCAAGAAGTTCATCAAAAATTTCGGAAACGTCAGAATCAAGGAATGGGTATTCTTTTTCTTGCATCTCCTTGAAAGTCAACTTTTGGTTTGGACGCGCTTGAGAAGTAGTCTTTACGCTTTGCTTCTTGCTCACCTTTGTGGTGAGCTTCACAGGAGACACGTTGACATTCATGAATTCTTTGTTGTCGCTTTTGGGGACAAACTTGGTCCATCTCCTGGGTTTCTGTTTGTCCTTTCCCTTTCGAGGGTCATGGATGGGTGCTACTCCTTTTCCGGCAGAAGACATGCTCAACTCCATGTCGTGAGCACGAGTAGCTAACTCTTCAAAGGATTTTGGCTTAATTCCTTGCAAAATATAGAGAAGCTCCCAGTGCATTCCTTGGATACACATCTCTATTACGGAAGTTTCACTGAGCCTATCTTTACAATTTAGGCTAGCATTCCTCCATCGATTGATGAAGTCAATAACTGGCTCATCCTTTCTTTGACGAGTATTTGTGAGTTCTACCATGCTCACTGTACGCCTCGTGCTATAAAATCGATTTAGGAACTCATGCTCCAGTTGCTCCCAGCTATCAATTGAATTGGGTTCGAGGTCCGTATACCAATCAAAGGCATTTCCCTTTAGGGAGAGGACAAATTGCTTGACGAGATAATCACCATATGTTCCGGCATTGTTACATGTCTCAACAAAGTGGGCGACATGTTGCTTTGGATTTCCTTTGCCCTCAACTTGTTGAAATTTGGGGGGTTGATAGCTTGCAGGCATCTTGAAGCTATCAATCCTAGCAGTGTAAGGCTTGGCATACGTCAGGGAAGACTTGGTAGTAACATCGTACTTGTCCTTAAGGGTCCCTTCAATGAACTCCTTCAATAGATCAATTGGGATCATTCCGCCAGAAGCAACTGGCACCTCCTTAGTAGGCGGTGTCTGTTTGGTAGGAGGATCTATCTCTTGAACTTCTGGAGCCTTTCCAGGTGCATGGCTAGAATCTCCATCTATTAAGCCTTCCATTCGATCCATCAACTTATCAATCCGAGTGTCTTGAGTTTGCACATACTTGGTCAAACCTTCAATCGCTTTCGCCATATTCGCAAGTTGCTCCTCCATGGATGAGACATCAGTTACCATTGTTTGCATGATTATTGGAGACATCGGAGAGTAGCACGGATTGTCACATAAGTTGATCTCTGAAGTCCTTGGCTCACGTGGAGTAAGTGGAGATGACATGTTGGTTGAATGACCATCGTTCTTTGTCCCAGAGTTTTTTGAACCAGAGAGATCAAGTAGAGCCAGAGTTTTCTTGATTTTCTCTGCCACACTGCTTCCTTCTTCTGAAGCACTTGTAGAGGACCTTGTTCTTTTTGGGGTTGAAGACCCAAAAACTGGAGTTGATGTCGTCGACACTCGATGTGTTTGTTGCTCCATCATGTTGGCCTTGCTCCTTGTGACAGCTCCAAAGCTTCCAAAAGTAACATCAAGGATGCTTTCTACCTCGGCAGAGAACTTGGAATTAGCAGCCTTAGAGGTAGTGGATTGAGAGTTGACCTTCTTGGAAGTCATTTCGGTATTCTTGAACTTTTGAAGTTGGAAAGTTGAGATGAGAGGTAGAGATTGTCCCACTGGGAGTGCCAGAATTTGTAAGACAATAAAATTCGCGACCGAGAAAATAATAATCGGGACAGAAAAATATTGCAACAATCGTTTATTGATTTCAATATGTGAGTGTTACAATCTCTATGAATCCTCTGATTCGCTTTTCTAAATATAAATTCAAGGGCTTCGAGCTTAATCTTGAATTTGATGAACTTGAACTTGATTTGTGGATTTAATGAACTTGATCTTGACTCGTGAATTTGGATTCAAGGGCTGTTGAGCTTGATCTTGAATCTTCGTCTTGATCTTCAGTTGTTTATGAACTTGAATGCTTCGTCTTGATCTTCAGTTGTTTATGAACTTGAATGCTTGAACTTGTAGCTTGTAGAGAAATTTGTGGTGTTTGATCCACACGCTCTCTCTTGCTTCTTGTTCGAATTGTTCGTCCTCTTTTCTGAATTATGAGACCCCTATTTATAGTTGTAGGAAAGAAAGAGTCATGGTGAAGATGAGCTTCTTTTGACCAATCAGATTTAAGTGACATGGCGCATTCTTATGGGCTTTTGATTTCACTAGGCTTGCTGCATCATTTTGACATGTGGCACGGTCCTATTAACTCCTTTACTTGACTTGGCATGCCACGTCATTTGACACGTGGCGCCAAATTGGGCCTCTAGAATAAGATGACATATTGGGCTTAACCAAGTGGGCTCATTATTTGTAGCCCAAATTAATGGACTAGCCCGATAAATTTTGAACTTTAATTAAATCCATATTTATTGGACTTAAATAATTAATCCAATTATATTAATCCACCATATTTATTTGGACTAATATATTTAAAATTCATATGATCACAGTCATTATTTTCTATAGCAGCGGCAGTTGGAAAACCAATATCTATAGACAAAGCAACACATGTTAAGTCCAGGTTGAGCACTGCCAGGGTTAAGGCGATCCTAGACCTGCTGGAAAAAACTTCCGAAGCAAATAAGATTACAATATTTGGACAACAAAACTGGTAAGCTTTTAGAGAGTTTACAGGAAATTGTTTATGATAATCTACCCTTGTATTGTAATTTTTACAAACACCAAGGACATAATGAAGGTATATGTCGTTTGATATTGGAAAAGAAACTAGATACTCTCTAGAATGAAGGTGGCGAAGGTTGTGAAGAATAAGCTACTGGAAAAAAATTTCAAGGAGATTTGAGAGATTTTTTAAATGAGAAGAGGGGGTGGGAAGATGTTGATCGAAGACCTCATGGAAAGAACCAACAAAGTGTTTGTTGACAAGTTCCATCTAGTTCTTATTGATGTTGAGGTCCATAATAATGTCGCTAAGCTTGCTGCATCGAATGCTGATTCTGGGCAGCAACAAACTTTTGCAAAAAAGGATGTTATAGGTGATGTAGATGCACATGATTTGATGGTCCATTCTGGAGAAAATTCTAAGACCTTAGTCCCTTCATCGAAAGCTAACTTTGGATTACAATTGAGGAACTTAATTGTTTAACAACACATTGATGAACAAGGGCGTAATACTTCTTTCAAACCTGCAAATTGGGTGACCGGCAAGACGTCACAGTCAACTATGCACCATATTCATGATGCTGTAGTGAGCAGTGAAAAATCTGGGCAACATTCAAGCTTGAATGTCGTTAAGAAGTTGGATAAAAAACCATAAGTTGATAATTTGTGGTCCCCTTCTAATTCTACTCAGTTGGAACATTCCATCACTAAAGGGCATGCTCTTGGTGATGAAACAGTAAATAAAACCAAGGGTGTGGATAACAGTAATGGCAAGGACTGGACTGTGGTGGCACATAAAAAATATTCAGGCATTCGAATTGGATCTCCTACTCACGTTAATGTGCAGCAAGCAAGCTATGTTCCATGTGCTCGAGCTTCTTCCCCAAAGGACATTTCTTGTCCAAATCCTTTTGATCTTCTCTCAGATAAAGCTGGTCATGAAATAAATCCGAACAACCCTACAATGCTTGTATCAAATCCAGATGTGGTTAAAGTATTAAAGGAAAATCAACGAGCTGATTTTAGGCAGCAACATGGTGAATCTATGCAACAAATTATATCGACTATTCATAAGGAGCAACAAGGTGATACCAGTTCTCGTTATTGGGAAGATTTGGTAGATAAAAAAGACGAACATCAGGTGAATAATATTGACAACAAACTTAATGCTCAAGCTTCAATTTTTATCCCAAATAAGTCTCCAATTTGTAATAATTCATCAGGTTTCAAACAAAGTTTAGGTGGTGTATTAATTTCTCTTTCTCCAATTAATACTGCCAAACAATCAGTGGGATGTGATACTTTGTCTCCAAATAATTTTGACAACCTCCAAGGATATGTCATATTTGAGGAAAGTGAGATTGAAGATATGTTGGATATATGCTTTGCAAATGCACCTAGGGATGCCGATATCTCTCCTAGGCAACAAAGAAATAGAAAAACCAAAAAATATCAAGGTAAAAATCGAAGCTGGGATGGTAAGGTGACAGAGGAGTTTGTTCCAAGGCATCTTCCGATGCGACTGGCAAAGTAAAATCGTACGACAGTGTCAACAACATCAATAAGATCCAATAAATTCAAGAAAAAGTGATGAATTTTCAAGTAATTTTGGATAGGTTCGTAGAAGAAGACAAGGATCGAATAAATCAAGTTACTTTAGATAGGCCAGCGTTCCTTTTTAGTTCATACATTTGTAAGAAAGAGTTCGAGGTTGATAACTCAAACTTTTCCTTCATCTTTATATTTTTTCATTACTTAAGCTTCCTTCTTTGTTATATCATCATATAGTGTAATATAAACTCTATGATAATCCTAGAATATCTACTTCTCTCCGGTTCTTATTTTTTGCACGCTTGTTAATCAGTAGAGGTTTTGTTACCTCATTAGAAATTGTAAGGTAAGGTCTAGCCCCGCTTGCTTGTACTTTTCTCTTTGAGGCTTAATTTTTAGTATTAATAAATGGCCACTAGACACATTTTCTAATGGTATAAATTGGAAAAAAAATAAATAAGTTGGTAATACCCAACTTATGGCTTTTAACTTATTTTTACACTTTTTTTGGCCTAAAATTGAGTGCTTAAAAACACTTTTTAACTTTTTCAAACACCATCATAAACTAAAAAAGTGCTTAAAAGCCGAAAGTACTTAAAAATAAGTCAATCCTAACACCCTCTTAGGCCGATAACTAATGGGTGAAAATCGTTTATACCCCCAAACTTTACTTTAAAAATCAAACTCCCTCCTCAACTTTGAAAAATAGTCATTCTCCCCCCTTTTTCCTAATTGACTTTTTTAAATGTCTATTCTACCCTTACATTATTAAGCTTTTTTTTTTTTTTTTTTACTTTTTAAAAGTAATTTTATACATATATTAATCTATATAACAAATTTTCTATAAAAATATTAATATCGTCGAAAAAAGAAAAGGGAGATAAGAAAAAACCCTCTATTTACCCTACAACGATCTCCACACCTATGGAGATCTGGTCGCAGATGTGATGCCATAGGTGTGGTGAATCTTCTGCAACAACGAAAGTCACTACCCACACGACCCTTCATAGGAGCAGTCCACGTCTAGTAGGAGCAAGCTCGCAGGCTCAACAAAGCATCACAGTTGCAGCTCTGCCGGTGCAAACGAGCCTCCACAAGAGCAGGTGTGACCCATAACCGCAGGAGCGACCCAGCTGGTGCGGTCAAGGTTCTTAGGTGCGGTTGCATCAGACATCAGCAACCCACCAACAACAACAACTAACATATCAAGCTCAAAATCGGCCCTTGAAACTCAAGTAAAACCCCATGAACACAAATCAAATATGCTACCCAATTGGAAACAACATTCAGACTCAATGAAATTGTTTGATACTGAATAGTGATCGTCTAAACCAAATGTTGATCAAAGTCAAACCTATGCAGTAAACTTCTAACTTTTCAACCAACTACTCAAAATCGATCCAAACGCCTTGAGATCCGAACCAAAGGTCCTACGAAAAATCACATTTCAAAGCTAAGGAACTGTCGTAATTCTCATACGATCTTGATATCATCAAATATTAACTTAAGCCAACCATACTAAATTCTAAACCTTTCAAAATGAAGAAGTCACATACTTCTCAATCGACCACCTCAAGAATCGTGCCATCCACACCCGCATACCACAAATATCATAAAGCAACTACCGGAGTGGTAAAATGATCAAAATACATAGAAATTGAAAAATCACTATGACGGTTGTTACAATTATACATACATAATGCATGTAAAATTAAAAACAATCATAAAAAAATATCATTAGATTGTGCAATAAACTTATAAAAGGATTATTCTACTTGTAATGTAAATGAACTTAAAATAAAAATTTATAAATACATATATAGGTTAAAAAATAAAATGTTATATATAGTATTAAAAATGTTATATAGATGAAGGATCGAAAATGACAAGGGCAGAATAGGCATGGCATAGGATAAAGGAGGGAGAATAATTATTTTTCAAAGTTGAGGAGGGAGTTTGATTTTTAAATCAAAGTTGAGGGATGAAAATGATTTTCACCCATAAAAATTACTAATGTACCTTTCCTTAATGTCTTTGGAAACTAATTCCATTGGCTCCAAATAAAATGATTGGATTAGCAACTTAGCATCACAGGACACATATTAAAAATGCATTAATGAAAGACCAAACTACAACACTTATCTGGAAAAAGAAACAATTTTTAAAAAAAATAATTATTAGGTTCTCTCTTGAGTGGGATTTGCTCACTGCCAGCTACCAAGAAAAGGCTTATGTTATATATAATGTTAGAGCATATTAATTGATGATTAATTAATAGTATATGTAGTAACCTATATTGGCTAAGAGGCCTACATAGTGATTTTAATTATGGCCGGCTGCTCCACTAAATTGTATGAGTTAGTGACTTACTAACACAAAATTAATTAAACAAGTTGACAATTTATTTACAAGTTGTAAGGAAGAATTTTAATAGTTGCCAATGTCTTATCCAAAACTGATGGTTTTATTAATGTCTACTTATGTCATGTTACTATAAATTAGAAGTCTAAATTAGTAATTGATTAAAGACCACCAAGATTCATTAACAAAAATATATTCAGACAAAATTGTAATTTGCTTTTCCTATGTGGCCAGCTTAAGCTCTTGATAAGTGTCAATGATTTGTTAACAACTAATTAACGGTATATACACTTAGAAAAAAAAAAAGTTTACTGAGTGGAGATTTTGCTTTCATTAATTAATCTTTCAGGTATTCCATGGAAGAAGACGATATTGTTAACTTATATTCACTCTGAAAAATCCACCTATAAGAAAATTAATTACTTACAAGGGAAACTTCGAGGTACACAGTCACGTGCTGAGCAAAGAGATATATATCACACTCATTCACAAGCGCACCTGGCTGACACAACCGAATTGGTTGAGGAAAAGGAACCCCCAGCGACCAAGCACTCCCGCCCCCAAAAGCGGAGACCGAAGAACTGTCAGGTTGTCGAGGACACGTCTGAAGAGGAGGCGGGCGCCCTCTAAGTTGACCACCCTACCCATGTTGGTGGACATTCTCCATTACTATTGTATTTGTTTTCTATACTTAAGTCTTGAGATGTTTGATTTGAGTCCAGAGTTTATCGAAAGCAGCCTTTCTATCTATAGCTTCTTAGGATAGGGATAAGACTGTTTACACACCACCCTCCTCAGCCCGACTTATTGGATTACACCAGATATATTTTTGTTGGTGGTGGTGTTTATGTTGATGGGCATTGTCAAAAGCGAAGAGGAAAAGAAGGTATAGCTTTCTAGAAAAAAATATTAAAACAAGGATTAACTTTTTGTTGACCTTCATGATTTAAAAAGTTTATCAATTGATACATCACTAACTTTTACAGCCACAAGACAATTAGAAAGGCATAAATTATTTTATGGCTTAATGTAGTTGTATGAAGGGACATTTTGTCTTAGGGGAGATTTGTTAATAATAAGGTGTAGCTTTCATTGTCGACGCCTTCATCAAATTATTTAATTTGATAGCGTACTATTCTTAAAAAAGTTACTTTAGGCACTTAACAAAACAAGGAAATTAAACTTAACAAGTGGTAATTATCAAGGTTTCATCATTTGCAAAAGAAGGAAAAAAAAAAAAGGAAGGCCAATTTGGGGAGACTTCCACTTTATGCCCTAGTTGGCTACGAAGCCTTTTCTATTGCAAAATGGGAAAAATGATTTCAAGGGGGGGAAATTGTCAATTAACTGAGCTATTAAGATATTGTCCTTTTCTTTTTCCTTTTTTTTTTTTTAAATTGGGGTAGAGGAAGGTAAGAATATAGGTGGAAATTACAAGATGGGAATCAAACTCTCACCAGTAAGATAAAAGTTTAGTTAGCCAATCAATTAAGCTATTGAGATTCTCCTATTCATTTTTTATTAAACCGGTGGTAAAGGAAGGGGAAAATAGAGGAGAGTATTACAAGGTGGTGAATTGAACTTTCACTAACAATGGGAGTATTAACTAATTAAGCTACTAAGATGCTCCTATTCATTTTCCTTTTGATTTTTTTGTCGAAATAACTTTTCAGAACAAGTTCATTTATGTGTTAATTGCCTTGTTTACAAGGAAATCAAAGGAAGTGGGATGAAATAGTTGGGGAATCCTTAATTCTCTGTTTAATGTTTGACTTTTTTTTTTTTTTTTTTGATTTTGGATAGGAAATGAGGCTTTGATGAATGCGGCGACGTCTGCTCTAACGCCTAATATGATCCTATATTTGATGAATGAATATCACATGGATATGACTACTGGATCCAATATTATGTTCATCTGGTCAGCAGTTACCAACATAGCTCCAGTTGTTGCGACCTTTATGGCTGATTCTTTGATGGGACGGTTCCAGATGATAGGATTGGGATCTGTTGTCAACCTTGTGGTGAAGTTCATTGACTGAGTTGGTTTCTTTTGTTAGTAACTCCTTTAAGGAACAAAGTGACGAAGTTGTGTTAGTTGGAGCAAGTAATATTTAGTTGGAGCAAGTAATATGAGGTTGAAAATGAGAGAGAAGTCATTTTCCATCAAGGAAATAACCAAATCCAGCATATCGAAAATACTCATAATTGTTTATTTTTCGCGTTTGTTAATGCATTCCCATAATTTTTACTAATTGATAGACCTTGGTTGATTACGAGGAACCTCAATGCACATTTCTGGCTTTTAATAGTTTTCTACTAGTTTCATTGTCATATCTACGTGAACATTTTGCTTGGGATTGAATACCCCGTATCCTCTC
Source organism: Capsicum rhomboideum (assembly GCA_031232105.1). NCBI lineage: Eukaryota > Viridiplantae > Streptophyta > Magnoliopsida > Solanales > Solanaceae > Capsicum > Capsicum rhomboideum. The sequence continues at coordinate 161,770,956 of CP124714.1, forward strand.
TATTGCTAGTGTTGTTTTAACTAATTGAATACCCCTTATCAATTAGTGTTGTGTCCTCTCTTTATTTCGTTTCACTTACAAATGGCTTTACTTGTCGGAAGGAGTAACTCTTTAATTCCGACATCTCATGCGACATGTTTAAGACCACAAAATTTAAAGGACATTCAAGTACATTACATATAATTTAAGACCACAAGAATCAAAAGTCTTCCTTAATTTCTTAACCTCCTTGCTTAGTCAAACTAACACACATAAAAAGTAATAGAGGAAGTAATATTTTAGAAATTTGAACAAAAGAGAAGGGGATGAAACCTTTCCTCCTTTATGTCTACAACAGAAAGTGACAAGCCCCATCTCTTTACATATAGATGTATGTATATATAAGTGAATGCAAGAAGGAAAGAAGTCTTTTTGTAATATGAAGAATCATAATAATCTGTTTGAACTTTGTAAATTTACATATAATAATTCTAGATATTTTTACGTGTTTTGAAGGGGATGTTTCTGTTTTGGCTGACATCAGTGATTCCGCAAGCAAGGCCCCCACCCTGTGTCAGCAATTGCAAATCAGCAGATATGTTACAATTCTTCTTCCTTTGTTTCTCTTTGGGGATCATTGCCATTGGAGTTGGTGCTATCAGATCCTCATCTTTAGCATTTGGTTCTGATCAGTTGAAACAGGAGTCTTTCAAGAAATGCGCGTGCAATGGAGATACTCTTCAGCTGGTACTATGCCTTGCATGCTTTGTCTGCCCTGGTTGCTCTCACTTGTCTTGTCTATATTCAAGTCAACATGGGGGGGCGTTTAGGTTTTGGAGTTCCCATTTTGCTAATGTTGTTTTCAACTCTTTTAATTTATTTGGGTAATCCATTCTACGTGAAGATGAAGCCTAAATTGAGCTTAATCACTGGTCTTTTTCAAGTGATTGTAGCCTCTTATAGAAATGGATGTCTCAGATTGTCGTCACAGACTGCAGATATACCATACCATCAGAAAAAAGGGTCAGCCATAGTTCTTCCAAGTGAAAAACTAAGGTAACTTCATTCTTACCAATCGTTAGCTTTCTGTTGGTCATCTTACTTTCTGCGTATGCTTGAAAGAGAACCTTTGTAATGGTTAATTGTTGTTTGGTTATTTAGCCTGTATGGTTTTTCGTTCTGAACTAAACTATCCATGCTGTTGCGCTTCTCTCACCTCGATAGGAAATTGTGAAGTTCATTGTTTCAACCTGCGCCAGTTAATGATTGTTTAAGAGACCTCATGCCATGTGGTTCAAAATTCATGATGCTTTTGGATGTTTTTCTGGTCCTGATATACTTGTTCGTATTTCGTTTTAACTTCAATTTTTTGCCATTAGATTTCTGAATAAAGCTTGCATTGTACAAGATCCTCAGCTAGATTTGAGCCCAGATGGAGAAGCAACAGATCCTTGGCGTCTTTGCGCTGTAGATCAAGGAGAGGAGCTGTAAGCATTGCTCAAAGTTGTTCCAATCTGGTTGACGGGAGCTGTAATGACCATAAATATAAGCCAGAACTCTTTTCCAGTTCTTCAAGCGACTACCATGGATCGACATATTGGTTCAAGCTTTGAAATCCCTGCTGGCTCCTTTGGAATCTTTGGTGTCATCTCTGCTGTACTTTGGATTGTCCTCTATGATGTTTTGATTATTCCCATAGCATCAATATTGACTGGAAAACCTGCTCATTTCAGCACAAAAGAGAGAATAGGGTTTGGTTTACTTCTTTCCTTCCTGTCAGTCTTACTGGTAGCAGCTGTAGAAGGTGTCCGGAGAAGTATCGCAATCAAGGAGAGATACTCGGATGATCCACAAGGCGTGATCCCTATGTCAGCAATGTGGTTACTTCCCCAGAATTTCGTTGCTGGCATTGCAGTGGCGGTACACGCCATTGGTCTAAATGAATTTTATATTTCAGAATTTCCTAGAAGCATGTCAAGTGTAGCTTCTGCTCTATCAGGAGTTGGTTCAGGTGTGGGAAGCTTACTAGCCATCTTTATAATGAGTACTATCGACAACTTGACCAAACTAGGAGGGGCAGAAATTTGGGTATCGAGCAATATAAACAAGGGCCATTACGACTAATATTAAATATTTGGTTCTTGGGGGATTTAGTCTGGTTAACATACTGTGTTATATTGTTTGTAGTAGAATTTATGGTCCCTGTAAAGGAGAGGAAGAGAAGAAGTCATGAATTGGTACAAGAACTTATTGTTAGTATATATCATGTCAATTTATACAAGTGCTTATTAGTATGTATTAGTATATATCATGTCAATTTATACAAGTGCTTATTAGTATGTATACTTTTCTGTTGAACATGGCTGATGCTAATAGATGTATCAAATGAAGTTGTAGTCACTATACTTTGTGCCGGGAAGATAGTTTTAGCTTAGAGTATATAACTTTATATACTTCAAAAAAATGGCATAAACATAAACAAACACTCAAACTTGCCTCGGTAAGTGAACACTCCAACTTCCACTTCAACTCATACCAGAATACTTTAGATGTGTTTTTCACCAATAATTTGAGTATATACTTCCAATCACTTCAACTCATACTGCAATACTTTAGGTTTGTTTTTCACCAATAGTTAACGACCATCCCAAACAAATTCATTCCCAAATGGATATTCAATCTCACTTTGGTTTCTAATGGAAGACTATATACCAGGGGTAGGTTGAAGAAATGGGGTATAACTAATGATACTTTTTAGCCCACTTTGTGAGACTGCTGATGAATCCATAAACCACCTATTTAACTGGGCCATCAAGTATGCAGCAGGCAATTCAACTAAGGTTCAAATCTACAAGATGACCCTTGCAGGCAGCATATATATACTATGTCAGGAAAGGAACACGAGAATTTCCCAGAACAAAAAGAGATCCACAGGGGCACCCAAGATTGTGGCCTAGTGGTCAATAAAGTGGACTGAGAACCTGAGGTCTCAGGTTCAAACCTCAGCGGAGACAAAAAAACACTAGGTAATTTTTTCCATCTGTCCTAGCCTTGGTGGACAAAGTTATCTGATATCTATCCCATGGATTTAGTCGAGGTGCGCAAAAGCTGATCCGGACACCACAGTTATCCAAAAAAAAAAAAAAAAAAGATCCACAAGGGAACTTAGCAGAATTATGGTACAAGGAGTGCAGGGAGCTGGCAGTAGACATAGGAAGATAATTCAAGGCTTGGACATGGTTAATTACTATCCCTAGAGGGCTTAGCAGTAGTTTGTCTGATGCCATATTTGAATAGGCAGTGGGAAACTTAGGCTTAAGTAGAAGGTAGAAGCTTAAGGTGGTAGCAAGAGGGTTCTGTTTTACATGTAACTATTCCCTTGGTAATAAAAGTCAATTTTTACCAAAAAATGGGTTCTTTTTTATTTTTAATTACACTGGGATCAAACCAATTCAATAAATACATGTCTTTACATATCATAAATCATTATTACCACAAAACTATAGTCAATTAATACATACATCTACCAAAAAGAACTATACAATTTTTCTTCTTTTAAGTATATGTAATTATATATACTCCCAGCTAAAACTTTCTTCTCCCCACAAAGTTTACTGACTACAACTTCATTTGATACATACATTAGTATCACCATGCTCAACAGAAAAAGGGGATCCCACAGAAAAAGTGTACATACTACTAATAACTCTGTATACATAGACATGACACTATATGGATAGTGGATTGGCGCCTTTTGAGCTAAGATATATAAGTTCTTGTACCCATTCATGGCTTCTCTTCTTCCTCTCCTTTACAGGGACCATAAGCTTTACTACTAACAATATAACACAGTATGTTAACCAGACTAAATCCTGCAAGAATCAAATAATAGTAGTCGTAATGTCCCTTGTTTATATTGCTCGATATCCAACTCTCTTCCCCTCCTCGTTTGGTCAAGTCGTTGATAGTACTCATTATAAAGCTAGCTAGTAAACTTCCCACTCCCAGACCAGCTCCTAATAGAGTAGAAGCTACACTCGACATGCTTCTAGGAAATTCTGATATATAAAATTCATTTTGGCCGATGGCGTTCAAGGCCTCTGCAAAGCCAGTAAGGCAATTCTGAGGAAGTAGCCACACTGCTGACATAGGGACAACACCTTCTGGATCATCAGAGTGCCCCTCCTTGATTGCAATACTTCTCCGGACACCTTCCACGACTGCTATCACTAAGACTGAAAGGAAGGAAAGAAACAACCCAAACCCCATTCTCTCTTTTGTGCTGAAACGAGCAGGTTTTCCAGTCAATTTTGATGCAATGGGAAGAATCAAACAGTCATAGAGGACAATCCAAAGTATAGCAGAGATGACAGCAAAGATGCCAAAGGAGGCAGCTGGGATTTCAAAGCTTGAACCAATATGTCGATCCATGGTAGTTGCCTGAAGTACTGGAAAAGAGTTCTGGCTTATATTGATGGCCAATACAACTCCCGTCAACCAGATTGGAACAACTTTGAGCAATGCTTTCAGCTCCTCTACTTGATCTACAGTGCAAAGACGCCAAGGATCTGTTGCTTCTCCATCTGGGCTCAAATCCAGCTGAGGATCTTGTACAATGCAAGCTTTATTCAGAAACCTGAAGGTGAAAAATTGAAGTTAAAATGCAATACGAACAAGTATATAAGGACCGGAAAAAGCATCCAAGAGCATCACGAATTTTGAATAACATGACATGAGGTCTCTTTAAACAATAAAAGCTGGAATCAGTAGCACATTGATTTATCAGCTCGCACAGGTTGAAACAATGAACTTCACAATTTCCTTATAGAGTGAGAGAAACGCAACAGCTATAAAGTGATGGACCAAATAATAGTTTAATTCAGGACGAAAAAGCAAACAGGCTAAACAATCAAACAACAATTTACCATTACGTAGGTTCTCTTTCAAGCATACGCAGAAAGTAGGATGACCAACAGAAAAGCAAACGATTGGTAAGAATAGAGTTACCTTAGTTTTTCAGTTGGAAGAACTACGGTTGACCCTTTTTTCTGATGGTATGGTATATCTGCACTCTGTGACGACAATCTGAGACATCTATTTCTATAAGCGGCTACAACCACTTGAAAAAGGCCAGTGATTAAGCTCGATTTAGGCTTCAGCTTCACGTAGAATGGAGTACCCAAATAAATTGAAAGAGTTGCAAATAACATTAGCAAAACAGGAGCTCCAAAACCTAAAGCCCACCCCATGTTCACTTGGATATAAACAAGACACGTGAGAGCAACCACGATAGACAAAGCATACAAGGCATAGTACCAGCTGAAGTATCTCTCCATTGCACGCGCATTTTCTTGATATACTTCCCGTTTCAACTGATCAGAACCAAATGCTAAAGATGAGGATTTGATCGCACCTGCTCCAATGGCAACGATGCCCAAAGAGAAACACAGGAAGAAGAGTTGGAACATCTCTGCTGATCTGCAAATGTTATTGGAATCGACACAGGGTGGGGGCCTCGCTTGCGGAATCACTGATGTCAGCCAAAACAGAAACATCCCCTTCAAAACACAGAGAATATCTAGAATTATTATAAGTAAATTTACCAAGTTCAAACAGATTACTATGATTCTTCATATTAAAATTTGCAAATATGGGTGATAATGATTCCTCCAATTCTCAAATTGTGACGATGGATCAAGCAATTAGTGGGAATACATGTTGCTACGTCCTCCTCCTTCCCTCAAGTTAAAAACTCATCAAATGGGAACACAGGTTGTGCCTTTATTTTTGCATGATCATACTGGTAAGCTTGTGGCTGTTTTTTCTAGAACTTTGAGTTTACATACAATCATATTTGCTGAGGCTACTGCTTTTCACTTTGGTCACAGCTTTGTACCACAGGAGCATAGTATTTTGTGCATATTGAATGTGACTCTAAGTTGTTAGTTACAGTCATACAAGGGGCTGCAAGCATACAGTGCCAAACACAAGATATTGTGCTGAAAATTGAATACTTACTGCGCTTGCTAACCTACAAGTTGAATCATTGTTATCCTGAGGTCAATTGGATTACTTAGCTTAACATTGGTCCTTCAACGTGGAGCCTGAATTGTCTTCAGAAAGTGTACTGCTAGCTGCTTTCCTAAGTCTATTTCACTCAGATTCTGCTCAAGTTCCCGTATTTAGGTTCAGTAAACTTAGACATTAGTCTCTTTGTACAGCATGGTCAAATTTTTGAGACAGAAGAAGTCTTTTCTTCTTCCATATACAGTGGCTTGCTTTGTTCGGCTTGCAGCTAAAGAGGGATGTTTGACTCAAGAAAATTTTAAAAAAGGGGGATCCAACTATGCTCAAGATGTTATTTGCGTGGAAAGGAAATAGAGACCAACAGTCATCTCTTTTTGCACTGTGAAGTGACTGACCAACTCTGGAAGCTATTTTTAGTTATGAAGGGTGTCAGATGGACAATGCCAGGAACAACTGATGATTTACTGGCATGCTGGAATCACTTTTGGTTCTTTTGGTCTTAAACTAAAGACCAGTGCAATATACCAAAATGTTCTTAATATTTTGTGGTCTTAAACATGTCATGTGGGATGTTGGAATTTAAGAGTTTATGTGGCGGTGTTTGATTGTGCATGAAGTTTAAAAAGAAATACAGACCTTTGAAACTAGTGGTCTAAAAGACTAAAACAAATCATATACATTTGTGTGGGCGTAAATAATCTCATTAGGCGTAAAATAAAAACAACAACAACAACAACAACAAGTTTAAATTGTTTAAGCATAAAATAAAAAGTTTAAGTTAAATTGTTTCTAAATAAAGAAGTATGACATTCTTTTTGGGATAGACTAAGAAAACTGACACATAAATTGGTACATAGGGAGAACTAAGTGTGACACTTTTGAAAGACTAAACAAGAAATAAAATACATAAATTGAAATAGAGGGTGTAATAGTATATCTAACCTCGAAATCCACAGTTGGGACTAGTTTCTTAGAAAAGATTAATGGAAATATAATTCAGATTTGGACCTAAAAGGAATAGCTAAAATGGTTACTTCTTGTGACTTCTTACACGTTGCACTTCATACATCTCAGTTTCAGATTGAGGACTGCAAGGGAGTACTCTAGCTTGATCTACGTATTCAAATCACTAACAAGACTGTTTCAGTTATGCACAGAAGCGACAGAGTCGGTTAAAAAATCACATTTCAAATCACAAGATCTGAGATAAGCCCGTTGAATTGATACTAGACTATTTACAAATATGATCTCATCTGAAGAACCTTCTTCCTAATGTTTTACACATAAATGCATTCTGATATTGTAAATGAAACAAAATAAAGAGAGGACACGACATTATACGGACTTGTCCCCTCGTCTAATTGAAAGTTAGGAATTCAATTTCAAACAAAATGTTCCCATAGATATGACAAAGAAACTAGTAGAAAAATATTGAAGGACCAGAAATGTGCATTAAAATTCCTCGTAATCAACCAAGGCACCGCCAATTAGTAAAAATTACGGAAATCCATTAACAAACACGAAAAACAAACAATTATGAGTATGTTTGATATGCCTGATTTGGTTACTACAAGCAAACCATTTTCCGTGGCGGAAAATGACTTCCCTCTCATTTTCCTTTCAACTATCTAAACTTCCAACCTCAAATTACTTGCTCCAACTAACACAACGTCGTCACTTTATTCCTTAAAACTTAAAAAAACTAACAAAAGAAACCAACTCAGTTAGTGAAATTTACCACAAGGGTGACAACAGATCCCAATCCTATCATCTGGAACCGACCCACAAAAGAATCCGCCATAAAGGCCCCAACAACTGGAGCGATATTGGTAACTGCTGACCAGATGTAGATAATATTGGACCCAGTAGTCATATCCATGTGATACTCATTCATCAAATACAGGATCATATTAGGAGTTAGAGCAGACGTCGCCACATTCATCAAAACCACATTTCCTATCCAAATCAAGAAAATAAAAGATTAAACAGAGAATTAAGGACTCCCTAGCTGTTTTATTTGAATACCACGGGGGAAAAAAAAAATCATATTCACCCACTTCCTCCGATTTCACGTTAAACCCATGACTGACGAATCAACAACTAGGTAAAAATCATCAAATTGAACCTCCGTAAAGGCAAATTTCATGTGTTTATTAAGGAATCAACACATAAATGAACTTATTCCAAAAACTTATTCTACAAAAATCAAAAGAAAATTAATGATAAAAAATACACATAAAATATCACTTTTTCACGAATTTCATACCTCAACTATCCATTGATCTATTTACCTACCTAAACTACCACTCGTTTTGCTCCATGCTGAATTGGCCAACACTTGCCTCTTATTTATTGGGAACAAATATTTGGCCAATTCAGCAAAATTACCTTTTGAAAAAAAAATACTTTTTAAAACAAATTAATTTTAAAAGTTTGATCAAACAAACTTTAAATATGCCAGAATATTCCTAGACTAAAGAGGACGTAATATTCTATCGTTAATGAAAATCATAAAGCAAAAGGAAAAGTAAATTCTAATAAAATTACCCAAAATTGAACTTCAGTAAGAGCAATTACAAACGTTTATAAAAACATAACACATAAAAATGAAGTTCTTAGACAGCAAAAAAATACTCCATTTGTCTCAATTTACGTGACACTTTTTGGATATTCGGAAGTCAAGTTTAGGTTTGATCATGAATTTAGCCACGAAATCTTCAAGTTTTTTGAAATAAAATTTATATATTTGAAAACCACCATTTCATTTTACTTGGCCTTCTTTCTAAATATGTTTGTTTCAAATTAGTTATTCATTTTCGCAAATCAAGAGTGTTTTATTATTTTTTCTCATATTATCCTCAATATTAAATAACTAAAAAAAATAATAATAATTAGATTTAGAATAAAAAAAATCATTAATAAGGTTAATTTTGTAAAACACACTTCTAATTAATATTTTCTTAATGGATGAGTCAAATTAAAAGAGGTCAAGTAAAATACAACGGAGAGAGTACTACAATTCAAAATATTTAACAATAATTAACAATTCAAAATATTTAATATCATATATGAAAGAATTAATTTTAAAGATAAACTTATTTGAATCTCGAAATACAAAAATTAACACATAAATTGAAACGGAGGGAGTAACACATAAAAATGAAGTTATTCGACAGCAAAAAAATAGGAAGGTACACCATACCAAGGATGAAAGGCAAAGTTCTTAAGCCACCCTTTTGAGTTTGTTCATCATCATCATCATCATCATCCAGCTCCACCAGCAACAATGGCTCTTCAACCATTTCGCCTTTTTCACAGTGTGAATTCTCCCTATGTCTACGATCGGTCTAGAAAAAAGCCACTCTCTCTCTCTCTTTCAACTTTGTTAGCAGTTACGTACACAGTACACTGTGACAGACTAAGGACAGTTAGCACTGTGACAACAACAAAGCGTATGTGAATATAATATATACTCCCATCGTTTTCTTTTACGTGGCATCATTTAAATGTATTTAAGAAAATGAATAAAACTTGTTAAATGTAAATTGTTTTTTATTATTTTCTTTATCTTAATTTATGTGAAATTATATTTTAAAAAATGAAATAAATAAAACTTGTTTTTATTTTTTCCACTCTTACTTCTCTTATAAAATTTTTAAAATAACTTTAATTTATATCAATGATCAAACGCAACTTCAATTATAACTACAAAAAATTATACTTCCTCCATTTCAAAAAGAATGACCTACTTTTCTTTTTAGTCTGTTTCAAATAGAATGACCCTTTCCTTTTTTGGCAATACTTTAATTCTAACTTTTCACGTGACATGTTTAAGACCACAGGATTAAAGAATATTTTAGTATATTTGACACAATTTTAATTTATGACCACATAATTTAAATTTTTTTTTTATTTTCTTAAATTTCGTATCAAGTTAAATTAGGTAAGAGTAATTTTTATGATCAAATAGGACCAAAGTGTGTGGGGGAAGGGAGTAGCAAAATAGTGGGGAGGTGGCGGAAAGCGATTTTGGCTTGGTGGTCCTACTTCGATGTGGTCCCCATTTTCTATGAACTTCTACGTGTCCACAATATACTTATGCCAAGTTTTTGTTACTTCTAAATAGGTGTTTGACCACGAATATTGTTTACCATATTTTAGAATACATTTTTATTTTATTTTAAAATATTTATTTGGTCATAAATATTTTGAAATACGTTTTTATAATATTTAAATTTTTGAGAGGTGTTTTTTTTATTTACTTTTTGTATTTTTTAATTTATTTTTTAAAAAAATATATAATTTTTTATTTTTATAAAATAACCCAATTTTCATAAAACTCTAAAAAAAAAAAAATTGTTTTCACTTTTTATATTTTTTTAATTTCAAAAATACCCCATTTTCCAAATATTATGACCAAACACAACTTCAACTCTATTTTCAACTTCAAAAATATCAAATAAAGTGTTTCTTCAAGTCTTTTTTACTCCCTCAGTCCCATTTTGTGTGAGTTAATTTTACTTGACATGAAGTTTAAGAATAAAAAAAAAAATTGGAAGTTGATTGTACAAAATAAGTTATGTCTGACTATAAATTATTTTATTAAAAATAAAATAGATATATTAAAAATTAAATTATTACTAAATAAAAAAATATGTCATTTTTAAAATTAATTAAAAAAGAAGGTGATTAATATAAATTGAACACGAAAGTACTTTTTATTGACAAAGGGGTCTTTTTGTAAAATAAATGATATACATTATTTAGTTGTGCCGAACAAAAAAATATTATTGTCGTTTTTCAAATTTGACTTTGGGATATAAATATTATTGTGGGCATTAGCGGAGTTAAGACGGGTTGAAATCCTCTCTCTCTCTCTATCTATCTATCTATCTATATATATTTATATATAAATTATTTTAATTATGTATAAATAATCTAATTTTTCATCGAATGAGGTTCGGATGAACCACCAAAGGATGTGGTTCAGCGGCTAGGGCTGCTCCTTCCTTAGCCAGAGGTCTGGGGTTCGAGCCCTGGATATGAAAAAATAAATTAATCGGGCTTTAATACGGATATGGGACACCAAATGAAAAAATCCAATAAAAAGAGGTTCGGATGAACTCTTAGGCCTTACTAGCTCCAACCCCCCCCACCCTAAACCTTCGAAAGATAAGACAACAATCTATTCCCTACCTCCACACCTTGTTATCTAAAGTCATGTCCTTGGTAATACTAAGTTGTGTCATATCCTGTCTACACACCTTTTCCCAATACTTTTTAGGCCTACCTCTACCTCTCCATGTACCTCCTATAACCAGTTTATCGCACCTCCACGCTGAGGCGTCTGCGCACCTCCTCTTCACATGCCCCAACCATCTCAGTCTCACTTTTCTCATCTGGTCCGACACAGAGGCTACTCCCACCTATTCCCGGATAACTTTATTCCTAATCTTATCGCTCCTAGAATACTCACACATCCATCTCAGCATCCTCATCTCCGCAATGTGCATCTTATGAACGTAGGGAGTTCTTAACTGACAAACACTCCACTCCATACAATAAAGATAGTCTAACCACCACTATATAGAACTTACTTTTAAGCTTTGGTGGTAACTTTTTATTACACAAGACTCCAGAAACAAACCTGTACTTCATCCATGCCGCACCAATATTTTGAGAATGAAACTATTATTTCACTTATATATTCATTAGGCAGGCCTTTAATTTAAATTATTAATTATTAATTACATGCAAATGAGGTCATGGCCAAAAAGGTATGTACTATATGCTTTGGGGACCAAATCTAACGTTCTGCCAAATGTCAAATTACTTGATTGCATCTGGGGCCAGTTTCATATCTTATTGCCTAATTTGGTTCTATAAGATCAAAAATATTTTTAAAAGTATATAAAGTAATATACTCCAAGCTAAAACTATCTTCCCCAGACAAAGTTTAGCCACTACAAGTTCAACAACATCATATCCAGTGAGTGACTACAACTTCATTTACACATATTAGCATCAGCCGTGCTCAAAAGAAAAGTTTACATACTAATAAGCACTTGTATAAAATGACATGAGATATACTAACATTAAGTTCTTCTACCAATTCATGACTTCTCTTCTTCCATAACCTCTTCTTCCTCCCCTTTACAGGGACCATAAGCTTTACTGCAAACAATATAACACAATATGTTAACCAAACTAAATCCTGCAAGAACCAAATAATAGTAGTCGTAATGTCCCTTGTTTATATTGCTCGATACCCAACTTTTTGCCTCTCCTCGTTTGGTCAAGTTGTCGATAGTACTCATTATAAAGCTAGCTAGTAAGCTTCCCACTCCCATACCAAGTACTAATAGAGAAGCAGCTATACTTGACATACTTCTAGGAAATTCTGATATATAAAATTCGTTTTGGCCGATGGCATTCAAGGCCTCTGCAAAGCCAAGAAGGAAATGCTGAGGAAGTAGCCACACTGCTGACATAGGGATCACACCTTCTGGATCATCAGGGTGCCCCTCCTTGATTGCAATACTTTGTTGCAGAAGCCGAATATATAGAGTGCGATTAAGTCGCAATTACTATATCTAAAGTTAGCTATAAAAATAGTAAATGAGAGAACAATAAGAGAACACCAGAAATTTACGAGATTCGACAAAACTTTATTTTTTGCCTACTCCTCGGACACAATCAACTACATTTTATTTCACTCTAAAAGAATACAAGTGAAATACTACAAGAGAGAAAGGAGATTCAAATGCCTTCAAAGATGAGAAGGCAAGTGATTGAGATTAATTTACAAATGAACTAAGTGCCCCTATTTATAGAAGTGAATTCCTCCTCTTGATGTCATCAGTGACATCATCATCTTCTCGATGTCATCAGTGACATCATCATCATCTCGATGTCATCAGTGACATCATCATCTTGATGTCATTAGTGACATCTTCATTACACAAATGTCAAAGTTCAACGTGTGAAATCATTTAATGGTAGTCAAATATTTCGACTACACGTTGAACTTGGACATTTCTTCCTAAAGAAGAATTCCCTTTTTTTCAAAACGTTCACACTAGTTCTAGTCAAACGTTCACACTAGTTCTAGAATCTTGTCAAATTTAACAAATCTCCACCTTGGCAAGATTCTCTATTTTCAATTTTCTCTTAGCAACAAATTTTGATTGTGTCTTCAACCTTAATCTTCAATATTGAACAACGTTGATCAAGTTCAAACAATGTGGAAACTTGACCGCAGTCAACACTTTCGTTAGCATATCGGCAGGGTTATCTGTAGTCCGAATTTTCTGCACTATGACTCCACCTTCTTCTATAATGTCTCGTACAAAATGATATCGAACATCAATGTGCTTCGTCCTTGCATGATAAACTTGGTTCTTTGCTAATTGGATAGCACTTTGACTATCACAAAATATTGTGATGCCTTCTTGTTCAATACCAAGCTCTCTAAGCAAACCTTGAAGCCAAATTGCCTCCTTCACAGCCTTCGTAATTTCCATGTACTCTACCTCCATGGTAGACAAAGCAACTGTTGACTGCAAAGTAGATTTCCAACTAACTGGTGCATTTGCTAAAGTGAAAACGTAACCAATAGTTGATCTTCGTTTGTCCAAATCACCCGCATAATCTGAGTCACAATATCTAACCATATGCTGACTATCCTCCTGCTCCAAAATCAAACCAACATCTACAATATTACGAATATACCGTAGAATCCATTTCACAACAACATTGATTCCTTTTGGCTGAGTCATGTAGATTTTCTCTTCCAAGTCTTTATGTAAAAACACAGTTTTTACATCCAACTGAACTAGTTCCAAATTCAACTGTGCTACCAAAGCCAACAAAATTCTAATGGAGTAGTGTTTTACGACTGGATAAAACAGCTCATTATAATCAATTCCCTCCTTTTGAGCATATCTTTTGGCCATCAATCTTGCTTTGTAGCGAACACCTTCTTGGTTAGGAAATCCTTCTTTCTTATCATATACCCATTTGCACCCAATTGCTTTATTTCCCTTCGGGAGATTGGCCAAGCTCCATGTGCAATTCTGATGAAGGGACTGCATTTCTTCATTTATGGAAATCCTCCACTTATCTTCTTCTGAACTTTGGACTGCATTTTTATAAGTGGTAGGAATACCATCAACTACAATTGAGGATGCACAAGCCACTATATCCATGAACCGAGCAGGTTTTCTTATTGTTCTTTTTGGCTTGCTTGTTGTTATTGATTCAAGTTCTGGTTGAGGTTCCAGATATGGAATCTCCTCTTCAACTGACTCTTCTTCCCTAGGAAAATCTTCTATTGTTTCCTCGTTTTCTTCTTGTGTTGGAAAAATTAATTTTCCCTCAAACTCCACCTGCTTTAAAGCACCATCAGTTTGTTTGACATCTTCACCTATTACCTTATTTGTCAAGGCAGATTCATCAAAGGTAACATCCCTGCTGAATATAACTTTTTTCGTCTCTGGACACCATAATCGGTACCCTTTGACTCCAGAAGTAATCCCCATAAATACAACCTTCTTTGCTCTTGGATCCAAATTGGACTCTTTTACATGATAATATGCAATTGAGCCAAATACATGCAAAGAACCATAATCTCCAACAGGTTTTCCATACCATTTTTCTAATGGTGTCTTGACACCAATTGCAGCAGATGCTAGACGATTAATGAGGTGGCATGCATATGTTATTGCCTCAGCCCAAAATTCTTTGCCCAAGCCAGCATTGGACAACATACATCGGTTTTTGTTTGTTTGTCTAAGATTGGTTTCATTAATGGGTATGGGCCATTTGGGCCATAATCTGTTGATGGAACTTGAGTCTTTTTGTACATATCTTGCTTTTTTGATTTTAATAAATAGCCTATCAGGTCCCATTTAGTTCGAAAGAAAGTAATAAGGGTAAAAAATCTAAATATACTTCCTTAGATAGTATATTGCAAGTCATAACAATACTTCTTAGATTGCAACTAATAACAACTTTTAATAAAAGAAAAAAGAAAAAAATGAATTAAAAGCAAATTTAAAACAGAAAAATAAAGGAAAAAACAATTTTCTACTTTTGTTAAAAATATATACCCTTTAAAAAAGATATCAGTTACTAAAGAATCCCAATTCCACCTAATATCTCTCAAACATTTTTTCCTTATTTCAATCTTCTTTCTCTCAAAAAAGGATTTTTCCTTTTTCAACCAGAAGGTTGCGTCTTCTTCTTCTTCTTCTTATTAATTCAGCAACAAATCAACAACATATACTAATTTTAACACAAAATCTCTCAACTAAGAGTGGTGATTAAGGCAGAGAATTTGATTAAAATACTGACTATTGTATTTTAATTGAATTTGTGGTTATTCGAAGGAAAAAAATTGAAAACGATAGTTCAATTGTGTGAAAATATGAACATGTATTTTATTTATTTTAAATGAATACATACTTTTATGTTTTTTGTTATGAAACAAGAAAACATACAATTAATTGAAATACTTAAATTAGGAGAATAAAACATAATACAAATTATTTTTATACATGATGAATATATTTTCTAATTGTTCATGTAACAATCAGAATCTTTTTTTTTTAAAGTTTATACTAGTGTTTATTTTTTAATTTTTAGATAACTTAATTCATAACTTCATATTTCTTTCAATTACTTAATTCTGAAATATTGTAAATCAATAATTCTTTATAATTTCAACAGGAAGACCTAAAGATTTTGATGTTGAAGAGATTATGTATGATTCAAATACAAAGTTTAATGGATTGGTCAAGAGATTTAGATGTATGAATTGTGTATATAAATTGATATGGTTACGTTTTTGATATTTCTTTCTTTTTGTGTGTTTAAGGTTAGTAATATCTAATAAATCTTTTTAAAAGATGAACTAATCTACAAACATTCACTATACATACAGTATTCATACATTAATCATACAAATTTTATACAATAATAATTTTTCATTATAGGTAACGAAAGTTCAATAAATTAACAAATATTTATCATCATTGAAAATAATAAAAAGAAACTCAAAATACAAAGTATCACGTTATATTAAAAAAATAATGAAATACGCCCATTTTTATATAAATTTCAGACCCCAAAAATAAAAGCATAACAAACTAGTTAGACGATATCATATCTCATACACAATCAATACACTAATCTTGTTTGTTTGTAAAATGATATAGAAAAAAAATTAAGTAAAACAATTTATATACACCCATTTCATACATATAAAAAATAAAAAAATATTTTTAATAAATTTAAATCCAAATGTATATTACTTGAGAAAGTAAATAATTATAATTTTTTCTCAAAAGGTAAGAAACGGATATTTAAGTAATGATAAGTGTAAATCCCTAAATTTAAGCATTGGATAAATATAACATGGTTAATGAGGAGAGAGGAAAGAGATATACACAAAAGAATAGGAGAGATTTTAATTAATATATATGTACTAAATAAATTTAAAAAATAAAAATTCAATAAATCTTTTAAAATCTGCTACAACTTGCAATTATACAAAAATATTGCTACAACTTACAATAAACAATTTAAAAAGTATATACAAGATAATTTCCTCATTAATTAATTAGTCATTCATGTATTCCATTAAAGACAACATATATATTTTACTTGCAATTGACCCTGGAATAAAGTATCTATGATTAATAGATTAATTTCTTAAAGGAAAATATGTTGGTGGACATTGTCACATTGACGAAGAGGAATAAAACCTAATGGTATAGGTTTTAAGGAAAGTTTTAGGTTGATCCACATGGCTTAAATAAAGTTAATTAACTTGATATAATCACCTATTTGTATTATATAAAAAATAACCACAAGGCAATTGGACCAGCATAAAGAATGCTTATATCTAAACGCTGTTATATGAAGGGACATTTTGTCTTACTGGAGATATAATTATCTGCCTAATTATGTGGGTAAAAATGGTGGCTTCCACTGTCGACACCTATATGGTCATGAATAGGGGTGTCAAATATGCGGGTTGGAATGAAATTGAACAAGTTAAAATGGGTTAAGTTAACAAATGGATTGGATTAAAATCAGTCAAAAAATTATTTGGATTGAAATGGGTTAGACCGAATGATATAAAAATAGGTTGGCTCCACCTTTGCCCATCCCTAAGCTTAGGCCCACCCTTCCCCTACCATCCATCGAGGTTCGAGCATTCGGGTCTGAACCCCAACACCGACCCCTGCTCGTTCCAACCTCAGCAAACTCAGACCCGAGACTCGACCACAATTAGGGGCCCAACTGAGATCCAGGACCAAGGATAATAACCCAACCCTACCTTGACTCAAGAGTTGAGTTCAAAACCTTGACCTCGCACTTGAGACTCGAGAACCAACCCTGATTCAGTACTCAGGACCCAACCTTGACCCAGGAGTTGAGATCTGTAACTAAGCACCTGAGCTAGGGACCAAAGCTCAGACCCTCAATGACCCAGGACCAGACCCTTAATTACTAGGGACATGAGACTTGGGACCCTGTCTTGGGCCCTAACCCTCGACCTTGATAAGGGACATAAGACCTAAGATCAAACTCTGGCCTGGGACCCTAATTAAGAGACCCCAAATCAATACTCGACCTTGACTTGAGTCACGACCTTAAACCTAGACCAACCCTGATTAAGACCCGAGATGCGAACCTTACTTAGGACCTGAATCCCGAATCGATACCCAAGCTTGACTCGATACTTGAGACCTGTGACTCGACCCTAGACTGAGACCTGACCCTGCTTAAGACCTGACCCTTACCGAGAGTATAATGTATTTATTTAAAATCGTACTTAGGAACTAGTTCCACCATTCCCATCTCAAAATATAATTGGTTGTAAATATGTGTTTAAGATGAAGTTAAAGTCGAATGATTCATTGGATCACCATAAAGCAAGGCTTATAGCTAAAGGATATCATCAACGATCGGGCCTCGATTTTGCTATTATGTTTAGACTAGCTAGTGATTAAGTTGGCTACCGTATTATTGTTTATATTCTTGGCAATGTATCATCAGTGGCATATCACTGTATCCATGCATTTTTTCATGGGAACTTACATGAGATTGTATACATGTCTCAACCTCTCGGGTTTGTTGATCCTACTCATCCGAATTATGTTTGTTTACTTAAAAGATCTCGTTATGGTCTCAAACATGCTCTGCATGGAATAAATCTTTAGCCGATGTACTTCTTTCTCTAGGGTTTGTGTGATCCAAAACTGATTGTTCTCTATTGTTATGTCAAACGTCGATGTTAAGTTGTTCTGTTTAATTTATGGAGATATCATTCTGGTTGTGGGCTCTAATTTTGTTCATATTGCCACTCTTATTACCAAATTGCAAACTCATATTGCCACTCTTTTGGAATGTGATGGTTTTGAAGATTTGACAAAGCAGTGGAACAGATGCAAGAAACAAGTAAATTCACTTGGTCCATGGTACAAGTTCAACCAACAGTTGAGATGCAGATGATCGCTGACTTTGAAAACAAGTAATATGAGCTAGAAGGAAAAGAATGAGTACAATCAAGACATAACACCTTAAGATAAGATCAAAGATGAACTCTGCACCTCCTACTGGGCACTATGAAGGACAATCCACCACACGGCCTCCTCTTTTCAATAGGTCTCACTTAATATGGTGGAAAGTTCGCATGGAAGACTTCATTCAAGCTGAACACTATGAATTATGGGATACAATAACTGAAGGTCCTAAAATTCCTATGAAAACAGTGGAAGGAGAACAAGTGAAGAAGACAAGAACTGATTTCACTCCTGATGATCTCATCTCCCTCAAAAAGAATGTTAAGGCCAAAAATATTCTTGTTTGTGGCCTAGGTCTTGATGAATACAATAGAGTTTCAAATTGTACCACTGCCAAGCAAATCTGGGATGAACTAGTGAATGCTTATAAAGGTACTAGTCAGGTGAGAAAGTTCAGAGTAGCTATGTTATTCACTAAATATGAAACATTCAAGATGAAGGATGGTGATACTCTACAGGAGAGGATCATTCGACTAACCACCTTGGTAAATGAACTCTTATCTCTAAGAAAAACCTTAACCACTGAAGAACAGGTTTACAAAGTGTTAAGAATTAGGCTAACTGGGATGTCAAGGTGACTGCAATAAGAGAAGTAAAATATCTCACGATCATGTGTCTTGATGAGTTAGTTGGAAACTTGAAAACCTATGAAATGAATATGAGCAACTTCAAAAAGGTTGAAACCAAAGAAAAATCACTAGCACTAAAGGCATCTGACAGTAATAATTAAGACTTAGATGAAGAACAAATGGCATTCATTACCAAAAACTTTAGGAAGTTCTTCAAAAAAGATGACAGGAAAGGAATAGGTTGTATAAGATGGTTCAATGATCGATTCCAAGGTGGCTGCTTTAAATGTTAAAATTTTGATCACATGATTAAAGACTGCCTTCAATGGGAAATTGAATGGAGAAAGAAAAGAAGGGAAAAGGAACAAAAGGCTAAAGACAAGAGTGACTCCAAGAAATCCCATGCAATTGTAGCAGCTTAGGGAACTGATATTGATGTAGCTGAAATAACATTTATGGAATTTGGTGATTCTGATCTAGAGGAAGAAGAAAAGGAAGAGGACAACAGATATGAGGAAAAAGTGAAAGGGAAAAAGAGACATTAGTAAATGGATAGTACTTGATCAATACACATGACTAAAGACAAACAAAAGTTCCTTTCACTCACCTCTCGAAAAGAAGGAGATGTATCCTTTGAAGATGGAAAAAGGGGGACCATTTCTGGTGTAGAAAAGATTGAAAAAACTAAAAATAAAGCTTTGGAGGAAGTTTATCTTGTTGACGGGCTGAAACACAATCTCTTGAGCATCTCTCAACTATGTGACAAAGGCAACAAGGTGACTTTTACCTCAGCAGGGTGCAAAGTCAAGAAACTAGATACAAAAGAAGTTGTGCTCACTGTAAAAAGGCATAAAAATATGTATAAGGCTGACATCTTAGGAGCATCAAGCTCTGATCTCATGTGTCTAAGTGCAATAGATCATGATTCTCTTCTATGGCACAAAAGACTAGGTCATGCAAATTTGCAACATTTAAACAAACTTGTTTCTAAGGACTTAGTCATAGGGCTTCCTAAAACTAAGTTAAAAATTGACAAGACATGCAGTCCATATGTAAGGGGAAACTAGGTGAGAACTTAATTTAAGACAAAGAACCTGGTCAGTACAACAAGTGCTTTGAGCTGGTCTATATAGACTTTTGTGGACCAATGAGAGTAAGAAGTATGTTTATTGTCACGCCCCAAATCCCATTGAGACGTGATTGGCACCCGAAGCCGATATGGCCCGACAGAACCAATCTTTGCTCATGTCTACCCATATGCATATCCTCGTATGAATCTTATTAAATCTTATTATTCCTCATGCAACTAAGCGGAAGTCATGAACATGGAAACATATATCATATCTATATACGAAACTTGGCCGTTAGGGCCACTAAGTCAAAATTATCATACATCTCTTGCTTTCATATACCCACATACGTCTACAAAAGCCTCTAACTGATGCATTTACAAGACCATCTAAAAGTCGGGACAAGTCCCCGCTTTATCTTTACAACATCAAAACAAATGTACAACTGTGATAAGTCCCGAAGCAACTGGGGCTCACCAAAGATCCGCAACTAACTGTCAACTTACTGTCTTTTTAAAAATCTACTAGTGCTTGCACCTGCAACATGTAAGGTAAGTCCCCCGAGGGGGTCAGTATGAAGAATGTACTGAGTATGTAAGGCTCATAAGAAATCACATCATACATGAGAATGTCAATAGAATAAAATATGAGAGAATAGTCAATGTGTATAAACCATCATTTTATATACTATCTTTTATAACTACTCTCCTTCAAGGGAAATTACCTTCACTCAAGAGACTTTCCTCCAATATATTCTTCTATACCCAAGAGATTCTTTCTTGCTTCTATGTTCATTACCACTATTGTTCATCTACTTGGTTAGTAGGTTGTAAGAGAATAACATTCATCCACATACATCTACTCTAGTGGTGGGGTAACAATATAATATAACGTACATCCACTCTATTGGTGGTTTAACCTACATCCACTCTCATGGTGGGAGAACATACATCCACTCTATGGTGGGAGAACATACATCTACTCTATGGTGGGAGAAATTGATATATCAGCTTATAAGAGATTAGTACATTAAGGATCATGACACTAATTGAAACACACAAATATGCTTTACCTTACTCTTATACTTCATGAGATTAACACCTTAACTTATGAAGGATAGATATATTAGCTCGCACTTTACCTCCTTCACTATTCTTATGAGATCTTATGTAAGTAGGTATATGATACCGGGCCTCCACCTTTGGTGGGCTATAATAGATAACAAAGCATAATATTGGGGTTATTCCATATTGAACTTATACCCTCTAGAATGTGATCCATACTCAATGAAACATATACCAACCATGCGCATTACCTCTTTACAATCTTATACCCTCTACTTAGTTATGAGAGTGACACGTTAAAGATCATGACATTAAAGCACACACTTATATGCACACCTCACTTCACTCATTTACCTCATGAGATTGACAACTTCACTTATGAGGAATAATTATACTAACTTGCACATCACCTCTCTTATTACTCTTATGAGATTGGTACTCTTACTTATGAACAATTGGCACAAGGATACTCATCATACTATAGGACTTTGGAACAAGACGTGATTGGAATAATGCTATTCAAACTAAACAAGCTCTTTTTACCTCATTACTCTCGTTGAGATAGTTCTCTTAGAATTTACAACGTTATGACATCTTTGGAACTTCCATCAACGACTAAGAGATGAGTGAATCATCATTCATCTAAGAATAGGACACATATGAATAACAATATACGTCAACCTGAATTGATATACTTTAATCCTCTCGGAATTGAAACAAGTCCAATGTCAATGTGAACAACATGTTGCAGAAGGATATGAAAAAAGAAACCTTACTTACCTTGTATTCGCAATACGAATATACAATCTTAAATGTGCATACAATAGCCCCGCTCCTTCCTTATGTTTCTCTCTACAACACAAATACATAATGGAGTGTACATTAACCACCACTACCTCATAATGGCATATAATGACAATAAGTCACATGTTTGGCTTTAACACGTCATTTCCCCCTTGACAATACCATTTATGAAATTATCATACCAATAATACCACAATATTTCGAACATTGACCACAATATCATTTATGACTTATTATACCAATAATCCCATAATAGTCCATACATTGACCAATACATAATAACCAATAGCATGTCACACCTAGTTCATACTTTCCACTTTCCATCATCATAACATCACAATTATTCCATCAATACACCTCACAACAACAAATCGGCCAAAATCTCATAATTTACACTTATGGAAAAATAACAAGTTTAGGACCATAATCACACCATACATGTTGATATTTCATCCATACCATGCTCTTTCATCAAAACCACAAGTCATATTTCAAGTTTAAATTCCATGGATGGCACATCTTTTACAAAAACACAAAGTACCATGTTCAACACTTCCAAGCATAACCAACATGATTTAAATACTCCCCCATGAATATAATATATTGATCCACAAGAATAAACACTTACTCAAGCTTGAAAAATGATGGTCTTGCTCCAAGAGAAAGCTTAGGGTTTGGAGTTGAGAGAAATGATTTTGGGAAATTTCTAGACTTGGCATGAGACTTTTGTGTGTTAAAAATCTGATTTTTGGCCCTTTATATAAGCCCTCAATTCTTAGCCATTATTTATAGCATTAATTGCTATTTCTAGAAGGTCTTTGAAAGAATGAGTCATTTAGTCAATTTGGGCCAAGTCTTTTGCCTCATTTGGGCCTTTATTTGTATTGAGCCCAATTCCTACAACCCATGTATATCCACCAACTTTCTCATGCATAATACATCATATATCTCATGTTTAAATGATTCCATAACGTCACGACAATATTCTCTTACAAAATCCTCATTCGTAATCTCAATCGCAAAAAAAAATAAGATTTCTAGTCGCCTATGACTTCCTTAAACATTTTTGGATAACTACTTGTGTTTCATGGTTTGATCATGTATAAGTATGTAGGAGTGTATTGAGGTATTTGAAGCTTTAACAATGCTCAAAGAACTTCAAGGAACCAAAAGAAACCATATAAGAATCGACGTAGCATTGCGTTGCAAAACGGGCGCGGAATAGCCATACTATTTGTGCCTTGCGCCATTGCTGCAAAGCAAGGCAGTGGCGCAAGAATGGGAAGCCCTCTGAATCAGGGGCTTGCACCACACCCCCTGAAACAGGGAGTGGCGCAAGTTTCCATGCTTTGCTGAATTTTTAAGCCATTTTTTCCAACACTTGCATATCATCCAATGGACCATCCAAACACTACAAAATACGTACTTAGTGATCTTAATCATCAAGTAAACATGAATCCAAGTCACCAAATGAGGTTGGAATGTGTACGGGGTATTACACAAATGCTCTACGAAATCACAAAACACCTCCTACGAAAGTCTAATCGCACATATTAGGTCCGAGATCAAATATTTCAACAATGACACTATAAAACACATACTCATGGAATCTCAACACCTAGGTAGATATGAACCCAAGGTATCAAGTGAGGTTAGAAAAGTACGGGGTGTTACATTTATGTTCTTGTGGATGACTATTTAGGATTCACCTGGACTATTTTTCTAGCCTCTAAATAAGATGCCTTTGATGTCTTCTACATAGTTGTCAAGACAATGGAAAAGAAACTTGGATGAAAATGAAGCAGGAGATCATGCAATAGAACATGTTGCACTACCTGATCCGTCTGATGAACAGACTAAGGGCATATTGACAAGGGGAACAGTAAAAAAGTTACAATGAACAAGGCAAGGCTGGTGGTCTAAGGGTACAGTAAAGAAAAAGTTTGGGTGAAAGAGTGACTCAAAAAGTTCAAGATGAATGAAGTCAAGGTGATCAATACTCCCATTAACACAATCATAAAATTAGACCATGATGAACTTGGTCTATCTGTAGAGAAGAAGATGAAAAGGGGCATGATTGGGTATCACTTATATCTCACAATAAAATAGGCCTAACATAGTCTTTAATGTTGGACTTTGTGCAAAATTTCAAACCAAGCCCAAAGAGTCTCACTTCAGGATGTGAAAAAGATCTTGAGATATCTAAAAGGAACAACTGATTTGGAATTATGGTATCTTAAAGGAAGAAAGTTTGATCTTATGGGGTACTCAGATGCTGATTATGTAGGTTATCTAGTTGATAAAAAAAAGCACCTCAGGTATGGCACACTTCCTTGAATCATGTCTTATATCCTGGTTCACCAAAAAGCAAAACTCTGCTGCTTTGTTAACTGTTGAAGCTGAATATGTTATTGTTGGTTCTTGTTGGGCTCAACTATAATGGAACAAGCAATAAATACTAGATTTTGGTGTGGATGTAGGGTATGTTACCATCTTTTATGACAACACAAGTGCCATCAATACTGCCAAAAATCCAGTTCAACATAAGCATACCAAACATATTGATATAAGACACCATTTTCTAAAAGATAATGTAGAAATGGGTCATGTATCTATCATGTTTTATTCCATTAAAGAACAAATTGCTGACATCTTTACTAAGGCTTTGAGTAGGGAATAATTTAAAAAGAATATGATTAGACTTGGGGATGATTAAGATTGCATGAAACCTCCCTTCATGATTGGATAGAACTGACTATGCATTAATATAATATGAATAAAAGCTATATGGTTAGTTTGTTCAGTCTTGCACATTTAGTTGTGTGTCCTAAGTTCAGTTATTTGATATTTTTAACCTATTTTTATATTAGATTGAGCAGAGACGCAGGACGAGTTAGTATCAGAGACTTCAAATCTTAGTTTATCAGGTATGTGTTTACACTATATTGCTATTACTGTCTAAGATGAAACATGTGAGCTTACCTGTTCTATCTCATCAGTTCCTAAGCATCCATTCAAACAAGAGCCAAAAACTCAAACATCTCTACCTTTTCAAAGAGCTGCAATGGTTATCACATCACCCATCACCTTCTTCAAAAATAGTATCCAAGAAGCCCCCACTCTAAAATCCAAACCTTCCTCCAAGACAAAACCAACTTCCAAATCCAAATTGAAGAAGCAGGCGAGTCGACCTATTCCATCTATGCAGTCTGACTTAGAAGTTACTAAGGATGACACCCCTGAACAAATTGACACATCTAGGTTATTTGATTTAAGTTTTACCCATATACTTCACTTCTAAAAGAGGGCAGAGGTGAGGGGTCGTGTGGTTACTGGTTATGGTGGTCCTGAGATGACTACTTTACTTAAAAAATTGGAGTTTCAGGGTTGGTCTGCCATGTTCTTGCAAAGAGACATTCAAAGGAAATTGGGTGTGCTGAAGTTAGGGAATTCTATACCGACGGTTCTGAGCTTGGATCGCTTTTTTCAACCACTATAAAGGGAGTTCAAATTCATCTAGTTGTGGAGGATGTGTCTAGGATTCTAGAAATCTCACAAGGAGGGTGGGATCACTACTTGAAAGGTGTACCATGCTCAACTTTTGGACTTGAATCTGATGGAATTGTTTGACATTGAGGTCAAGATTGATCTACCCAGTCTGATAATCAAGCACATGCATCGTGTGCTCATCTAGGATGACAAAGGATATTCTCTTCTCTATGTGTTTTGGTTGGCTCAGACTTTTAAGGACTATTCAGTCCATGTGCAAGTGTGTGACTTCAAGACCACAAAGAATGTTCTGGGTAGAGTGGAACGTGCTACACTACATGCTTTAATGAAGAAGTCTAACACTCCACTACAAAAATTGAAGAATGTCTTGACTGCTAATACTGAAGAATTGGTGGCTTTTCAGGCTGTTTATGAAGAACTGGTGGCTTTTCAGGCTGCTTATGTTCTTAAAAGGGTAGCCCTTGAGGCTAGGATAGCTCAATTGGAAGCAGGATTAGAGAAGGAAAGAGTTGAAAATACTGAAATAGTTCAAAGGTTGACACAACTCCTCCCACCTGTTCCACCCCCTTCTTCAGCCTTGATCCTTAGTTTTCTTAGACCTATTCTAACCTTCCTTTTTTTGTTACTCAAGTTGTATTGCTTTTTCAGTAATTAGTAGTATTTTGTAGGGCATATCTAGTTCACATCAATTAAATTTCCATCTTTTTCCTACTTTGCTCTTGTTCTTTCTCTTTTTAATGCTTTAAATTGGTTGCTTGTTGTATAATTGATTGTCTTGGTGATAGCCCTAGTGGCCATGAATATTCTGACTTTGGATTTTATGTTATCCATGTGCTTAGCTTTTTGATGAAGCCAAAATGGGGAAGATATAGGATGTGCAGTATGTATAATTCATGACTAACCTAGTTCATTAAAGTGTTTCTTGCCTTCTTTTCTTAAGTATTATCTCAGGCTTATGAAATTGGATGCACAAAGGCAAATGTTTGTTATCATCAAAAAGAGAGAATTTTTTGGAATATGATTGTTTTGAAGATTTGACAAAGCAGTGGAATAGATGCAAGAAATATGTAGATTCACTAGTCTATCGGTACAAGTTTAGCCTACAGTTGAGATGCAAATGATCATTGACTTTGAAGAAAAGTAATACGAGCTAGAAGGAAAAGAATGATGGTGAATCGAGACACAATTTCCTTCTTACCATAAATAGTTGAATCCATATAAGGAAGGGAATTAAAAGCAAGGCGGCAAAGAGTAAAAGGAAGGTGGAAAAAGTCTTCAAATAGGAATAGGATTCCTCAAAGAAAGACTCCAAAAAGGAATGGAATTTCTTAGAAGAAAAAGCAAGTAAGCCGACTTAAAAGAAGCAAGTATCTATATCTATAAATACCCAAGAGCTTCCACAAAGTTGTTTGCGTACTTATAGAGAGAGAAGAAGGCTGAACACAATTAAATTTAGAGAGTTCATATTTGAGAGAGTTCTGATCAAAGATCCAAGTGCTGCCAATACAAAGAAACACATTGACGAACCTGCTCCACAAGATTAAGCTTTATAGTTCATGAAACAGTTTTGATGTATTGTTCTTATTGGTTGTAATTTATTGCTTTCCTAGATTTGTTATTTAGGAACAATATTGAGTTGATTAACTTCAAGTTAGGAGAACTTGAAGTGGGTTCAACAATCAAGGGTGATTTATGAGTTATAGGAATTAGAGTTTATAATTTCTTGTTGTTGAGGTATAGTAATTAGAGTTTATAATTCCTAGTTGTTAGGCGTTAGTCATCAAGTTGGGATAACTTGAAGACTTGGGAACACAAGTCAAGGGTGGTTTGTGTGATCTTAGGAATTAGAGTTTATAATTCCTTTAGGTTACAGAGTTTGTAATCGTTGTTTGAGTGACTCATTATTTTAGTGAAATTGGGTTAAATCTTGTAGTGGTATAGGTCGTGATTTTTTATACCTATTCTGAGTTGGGTGTTTTCCACGTGAAACTTTATGTTCTTAAGTTTACTGCTTTCAATACGTTGGTGAACATGTTAGGCAACTCGGTCTGTTCGAAAAAGTTAATTATCTACAATTCACTAAAATGGTAGGACGTGTATAATATCACACTCTTATTACCAAATTGCAAACTCATTTTGTTGTTAGAGACATGATAAAATTATCTTATTTCTATTGTGCATTCAAGCCAATTGGACACGTGAAGGATTGCATTTATCACAAGGTAAGTATGTCACGGACCTCCTTAATTGTGTGCAAATGGGGTCGTATAGTCCTGTCTCCACACCAGCTTCATCCTCATCCAAGCTCTAATACTGGTGGATGTTCATATTATGATCACACTCTATATAGGAGTACCGTTGGAGCTTTACTGATCCTTATCTGACTGATAGGCATAACACATATGGGAGAGAGAGCATCTAAAGACAGCGAAATTCCACCCCAAAACATTTACTAGACTCGATAAAGCTTATGTTGTAAATAAAGTATCACAATTTATGCATTATCCCATGGATTCTAACTGGATTGTTGTCAAACATATTCTCATGGTTTATCTTTTTCTTGTGGGTCATCCACCTTACTTCATGGTTACAGTGATTCAGATTGAAAAGGTGATGCTGATGTTCGCGAGTCTAACACTAGATTCACTATTTTTCTTGGCTCCAATTTGATTTCATAGGCTTCTCGAAAATCAAGATTTGTATCACAGTCGAGCACATATGCAACATGTCGTGGATTAGCTATTGCTACCTCTGAAATAACGTGAGTCGAACTTCTCCTTCGAGAGATTGGATGCTTCACCACCTCTCTTACCGTTGCTAGTATGATAATCATACGACTTACTTAATTGCTAATCCCATTTTTCATTCTTGAATGGAATATATGGAAATCGATTTTCATTTTGTCAGTGTCAAGGTTCGTGCGAAGACCTTATTAGTCGATATGTGAGTACTGATGTAACACCCCGTACCTTCCTAAACCTACTTGACGACATTGAATAATGTTTACTTAGGTGTTGAGAGCTATAATCATGTATTTGGTAATGTTAATGAGGAGAAAACTGAATTTGGCCCTCGTATATGTGATTAAACTTTCATAGGAGGTGTTTTGTGCTTTTTGTGGAACATTTGTGGGGTTCAAAATGAGGATAAGAGGACCTCTAAACAAAGGATATTAAGGTTAAGAAGTGAGTTAGAGAATAGGACTTGAAGTATCTAACCGAACCCGCAAAGAAAAGTCAAAAAACAAAATTTTAAAAAAAAACTAAGTAAGGGGCACACTGGGGGGCGTGCCACGCCGCTCTGGGCTAAAATTTTTAGTCCAAAGGCAGCAAGTTGGAGCTCCCAAGGGCGTGCCACGCTGGGTTTTCCACTTTTTCGAAAGTTGGAAAGTTTCTAAGTCCCAAGGGTACCCGGGGACGTATTGAGCCTATTTTTGCCACGTTTCTTATACAACCACTAGTATATACATGAAATGAGTAAAGTATTACATTGGTATGATAAAATTACTCGAGAACGAATTTGGAGTCAAAATGACAGTTTTGTCCTTATGGTCAAAATAAGTCAAACGTGGCTAGAATCACTTGTTTTTGGGATTGAGGCTACGGATATGAGTAGCATGAGTGGGAATATTGTTTTAAAATGTATAAGATGACTTAAATACGAGAAATTATTGATTTTATTGGGTTAAGTAATTTGGGCTCAATAAAAGCCCAAAATGAGGCAAAAGACATGGGTCACATGACCCAATCTTTATTGACTAAGTCAAATATAGCATTAAATGCCAAAAATGTCTAAGGATGACCCCAAGGAATATATATAGACCCAAAACTCAGATTTTATTCATTTGGGAACCGTCATGCTTTTTAGATATTTTCTTAACATTTCTCTCAAACCCTAAAGAACTCAAAGTCAATTCTTTGAGCAAGATCATCACTTTTTAAGTTTGGATAAGTGATTATTGTTATGGATTAATATATTATATGCATCAAAGAGTATGTAAATCATGTTGGTTGTGCTTGGAAATGTTGGACATGGTACTTTGTGCTTTTGTATAAGATTTGTGATCCATGGGATTCAAGCTTGAATTAGGACTTGTGCCTTTGATAAAAGATCATGGTATGGATAAAATATGAATGTGTATGGTGTTATTTTGTTATTAAACTTGTTATTTTTCTATAAGTGTAAATTGTGGGATTTTGGCCGATATGTGCTATGAGGTGTATTAAGGTAATTTGATGGATTGTTTGTGATGTGATATGGATAAGAAAGTGTAAAGGAGAAGTGTTATGGTGAAATTTATTGATTATCATGTGTTGGTCCATGTTGGGAATATTGGGAGGATTTTGGAATAATAATCTTATCAATGGTTTTTTCAAGGGGAAATGGCATGTTTAAAGGCAAACATGTGACTCATTGATGTTATATGCATTTGTAAAGTAGTTGGTGGTTAATGTAAATCCCATTATGTATTTGTGTTGTAGAGTGACACATAAAGAAAGAGTGGGACTATTGTATGCACATCTAAGATTGTATATCCATATTGAGAGTACAAGGTATGTAAGGTTACTCTGTCCGTATCTTTCTGCGGCAAATAGTATTCATATTGACATTACGCTTGTTCCATCCCGAAATGTGCTAAGGTATCACATATCCGGTTATCCATGGTCATTTTCATATATTTCCTACTCATTGATCGTTGGTGAATCTCATGTCTCATATTCATAGTTAATGTTCCAAAAGCTCAAATAAGGTTATGTTCCAATGTTCCAATAGTGATTATACTTATGTCTCTTGTTCATGGAATATTGTCCAATGGTTCCAATGGTGTTATGGTTCTAATAATGTTATGTTTCTCACAATGTTTATTTACATGTCCCTCACTCATTCGTTAATGATCCAAAGCATAAAGTAAAGTTATGACTATTATGTATCAATCTCAAAGTAATAAACAAAGTAATGCATATGTGGTCAATGATCAAGTATGGGTGGCAGCTTT
Organism: Capsicum rhomboideum; assembly: GCA_031232105.1. Lineage (NCBI taxonomy): Eukaryota > Viridiplantae > Streptophyta > Magnoliopsida > Solanales > Solanaceae > Capsicum > Capsicum rhomboideum. The sequence continues at coordinate 161,801,568 of CP124714.1, forward strand.
GGGGGAAAAAATGCCTAGCTCAAGCCAATCTCGAGGTTGCTGGATCAGGGGGCAGTCCTGGGGGCATAAGCCTAGCTCGGACCGATCCTGACAGGGGGCAGCTCTAGGGGTAATAACCTAGCTCGAGCCGAATCTGAAATGTTGTATGGGTGGCAGCTCTAGAGGTACTAACCTAGCTCGAGCCGATCCCGATATATATATTGATTCATAGGGTGGCAGCTCTAGGGGAATAAGCCTAGCTCGAGCCGATCCCAACATAACACTATGTTATGTTAAAACCTACTGTTTAGTCGGGGCCCGGGTATCACAGGTCAAAGGCAAAGATGAATAATCATGGAAGTAAAGGTTCAAAGAATGTAATGAAAGCAACATACATGGTTTCCAAAGTACAGAATAGTGACTCATCTACATTGTGACTTATCTATATTGGTTATGCATTTGAACTTGAGTTTTTTGACATACTTACATATCTTACAAGTTTCATATGGCCTTACATACTCAATACATTCTTCGTACTGACCCCTCTTGGGGAATTTACCTTACTTGCTGCAGGCGCAGGTACTAGTAGGCCTCCACAGTAGGTTTCCAGTTATTGCAGATCATTGGTGAGCTCCAGTTAGTTCGGGGCTTCTTCGAGTCATAGCTGTTCATATGTTTTGGTGTTGTATATGTTGTATAAAGCGGGGACTTGTCCCGACTTTCAGTTGGTTTTGGTAAATGTCTATGTAGAGACTTTTGTAGACGTATGTGGGTGAATGGATGTAAGATGGTACATGACGTTTTGACTTGATGGCCTCAACGGCCAAGTTTTGCATATGTATATCTATATATGTCCCATGTTCCATGTTTTTCCGTATTTTACCTTTCATGTTCTTACGTGATGGTGGTGTTACCTATGACATGCACATGAATGAATAGAAGCAAAGTTTGGTTCTCTCAGACCATGTCGGCTACGGGTGCCAATCCGTCCCGATGGGATTCGGGGCATGACAACTGAGTTCCCATTATCAAGTGGCGATGCTCTTACCAATCCTTCGTCCAATGTCCGATTTCTGGATTTGAAGCTCAAGTTGATAGTTGTTCCACTCCCTATACAACTTGAGGCGCGGGGGGAGATGTCATGTAGGAGTTTGAGTGAAAGTCTGTTTGTATAGGTTTGTTGATTGTTAGTACTTAACTTAAAGAAGTCGTGTAATTGTTTTCAGATTAGGCGTCCTTAACAGTGACAACTTTGGAGTCTTATTCTCCAAGAAACTCATGTATATATTGATGTACTCTCTCCGTCCAACAATACTTGTCCACTATTAACTTGACGCACATGTTAAGAAACAATAAATAATATGGGTTATTTTACTATATCACCCTTTGAATATAATAAATTTAATGTCTTGGAAAAAGAAATTGAGTGATGAATGATATTTAATAACAAGGGTAAAATGGGTAAAAAGGATAAATTATACATTGATTTTTCAAATTGAACAAATATTATTGGACTTTTTTTTTAACATAATTGACAAGTATTGTTGGACAGAGAGAGAGTAACTACCTAATGAATTGCAAGGATTAAGAAGCATTTTTCACACTATTATTCATTCTTTTCTTCTTCTACTATTTGAAGTTATTTTCTTGAAAGACAATAGTGTTATTGATAGAGAAGCCTTAATTAAACATTATCCGAAATTGTTAAATTAGTTGCTAGAGAAAGCTGACAGATAACTCCATTATTAATGTTAAAAGCTCTATGCACCATTAGCACATTCTCTTCATTATCATAATTCCTTAATTGTTTTGTTAACATTAGTGGTTAAGACACCTTAATTAACAACTAAAGTTAACCACTTATTTGTTGCAACCCTCCACATCATGTCTGTGTTGTAAATTAAACTGTCATGTTTAATTAATACTTTGGCCTAATGGTCACCATTAGCCACCAAAAAAGAAAATTTTCAATTCTTGATTCCAAAGGCTAGAAATTCCCTCTATAAATTCCCTAGTTTATGATTTACTTACACATGAAGCGATTAAGCAAACACACATTTCAAACCCTTAACAACTTTTCTATTAGGATAAAATTTCAAATTATGGTATCCATGGAGTAAACTATGCCCATCTTCACGTACAACAAAAACGCCTTACAGAGAAGTAGAAGAAAATGAAGGAGGAAAATGCTCAAAGTAATAATAATGAGAGTGACACAGTGAACAAATTAAGCGTAGATGGTAAACGTATTAATAAGGGTAAGAAAATTTACCCAAGTGGCTTTGCTTCATTTGAGTCTAATGAGAAGTTAGATGAAAAATTGAGAGTAGCAATTTGGACTCTACACAATAAAGAGTAGCAGTGTCAAAAATAATTTGCTAGTTCACATAGCTCGTCAACTTGTATTTTTTTTTAAGTTTCTTGAGGTTAGTTATATTTCTATGTATTTTCTTGTAAATAAGTTTCTCTAATTATGTTATTGATTTCCTGTCGGTCAAGATGTGATGAAGCATTTGTTAGCCCCAAATATAGTTTTAATAATGACATACTAATCCCTACTTATATGCAAGATATTCATGGAAGCAATCAATCAAAAAGAAAGGCTCTTTTCGGAAAGGAAAGTATCAATCAAGATCCTTAGTAAATTGGAAGGCAGTAATCACGAAGGAAAAGGTTTTGTCAGCATAAGAGTTTAAGGAAGGAAATATGAGCGTATCTGATACAGACATATAACATCATCTAAGTATTCAAAATTCAACCTAGATGACTCCACAAATTCCTTGGGTTCTCCTATCTAATAAAGTACAGAATTAGAAGAAGGAAATTCTAATTCCACAATCAAGGCAAATCAATTTAATATGGCAAGAGAATATTGGTCAAAATTCTAAAGACTATCAACTACAATGGTGGAAAATCAATTTATTATGGCAACAGAATATTGGTGAACATTCAGAAGAGTTTCGGCTACAAAGGTCACCTTGTTTGAATCTGTATAAACAGATCATAGCAGCCTAGGTCTTATTCTTGTACATCTTCACTTGAGCAAAATCCTAGTTACTTCTTTAGGCTTATATAATTTAATGTAATACGTTATAGTGAACACAAAAGAGAGAAGAAACTAGAAGCTATACGAGTAGAGGCTGCTACCTTTTTCCAAGAAGCTATTTCACAAAGTTGTTGGAGAAATATCTGTAGACACGCAAAGTTTCTCTAAAGGGAACCTCTTGTAACCCAAGAGACTGGAAGTAGGCACCACAAGGGTGTTCCGAACCAGGATAAATTTTCTTGTGTTATTTAGTTACTTTCTGCTTTTTTACTTTCTGCCTTTATCAATTTTGTTATTATTATAGCTTTGTAGGGATGTCGACAATCAGATAGCTTTAGTCGACTTGAAGTAGAAGATTTTTAATTCATCCCCCCTTTTGATTATCAATTGGTATCAGAGAAGGTTTCACAAAAACGTTACTTAACCGCACGTGAGAAAAGATCAAATGGCAAACTACCAAATTTCAGGAGCAATTCTTCAGTATGGTCATTCATCAAATAGGCCTCCCCATTTCAATGGACAACATTACTCCTATTGGAAGAACAGATTCAGGATCTTTGTTCAATCAATGGATTTCTAAGCATGGGTTGTAATGAAGAAAGGACCAAAGCCGATTCAAGGACTCAAAGACAAAGAAAAGGAATTGAGCAACACAATTGATCTCGAAACTCGTGAGATCACCAAGAAACAACATGAGGTAATTGAAACAAATATTAGAGCAATAAGTTTGTTTATTATACAGTTAGCGGATCATAGTTCAACAAGATCTCAATATACGAGACAGCTAAGGAGATGTGGGACAATCTTGAAGTAACTTACGAAGGCACTACCAAAGTGAAAGAAGCCAAGATTGGTGCTCTCGTAAATAAATATGAACTATTCAAAATGGTTGATGATAAGGGAGTAGAATCTATGTTTTCACGATTCAATAAGATAATTTGTGAGCTTAAATCATTGGGAATGATCTACTCAAATAGTCTACAAGTTAAAAAGCTTGTAAGAAGTCTTCCTAAAGCATGGGAAATAAAAGTTGCCATTCTGGAAGATGGAGATCTACACAAACTGAAATACAATGAACTGCGAGGTAACCTTCTTGCATATGAACAAAATCATATTAACAGGTACATCAAGGAAGAGAAAAAGAAAACTGTAGCATTTAACACTGTAAATCCTAAAGAAGAAGAAAATATGTATGAAGAAAATAGTGAGGTTATGGCTCTCATAAATTGTGGAGTAAGGTACATCCGAAGAAAAAGATAACGGAAACCGCAATAATTATTCAAGAACATTGACTACTCACAGAATGATGATCGGTGCTACCACTGTAGTAAACCTGGTCACACAAAACAAAACTGTCCTGAATTAAGAAGGATATCATCAAAGAAAAATAAGAACTTTGGTACATAGAGTGATGAAGATAAAACTGAGGACGATGCAGAGACTGTAAACATATGCTTGATGGCTATGGGAGAATCAAGCGAGGTAAGACCTTTTAATTGTCAAAACTATTATATCTTATAATCAAATCTTGATATGATAGCTGATGAACTTCAAAAAGTCATCAACGAATATAACATGATTGCTCAAGAAAAGAAAAATTGGCAAACTCGGTTAAACAACAAATAGCTCAAAAAAGAAAGACTGGCAGATCCTCTTAGAAGCAAGCCAGATAGAAGTTGACTTGCTTGAAGAAGAACTTCAAGAACTCAAGATGAAACTTAATAGCATCCAAAAATCACCAAGTGATCACAGCTCTATCAGATCCAATGTTTTTAAAACTAAAACTAAATCTGAGTCTAATTCGTTCGCATCTGCTAAATCCTCTTTCTCTCATTCCAAACCTACTTGCTACACCTGTGGAAGAAAGGGTCACAAATCATATAACTATAGATAATAGTCTCAAGGAATATGAATTTGGCAACCCAAGAAAACTATCTCTAACCCTCAAGGACCCAAGAACACTTAGGTACCTAAAAGAAACTAATCTTTTTATTTTGCAGAAACACACCCAAAAGACCTACAAGAAAGGAATGTGGGTAATATACAACGGGTGTTCCAGGAACATGACAGGAAAGAAAGAAAGTTTTAGTTTTGTAAAGAAAATAGATGGTGGATATGTTAGATTTGGAGATAATTCTAAAGGAGAAGTTGTGGGAGTCGGCTCTATAAAAATCAGTCCCTCCTGTGATCTAATTGAAGTATACTTAGTAGATGGACTCAAACATAACTTGTTGAGCATTAGTCAACTATGTGATGCTGGATTCAATGTACTATTCAACTCTGTGAAATGCACCATCAGCAATAACGCAAGGAATATCACCCTTATTAGTGATCGTGTTGAGAATATTTATGTTTTAAATAATATTGATTTGTCTACTTTAACTTGTCTTACAACTAAGACCTATGATCCTTGGTTATGGTATAGAAATCTTGGATGTAAGTATGCATGCTATCGAAAAACTCTCTAGACTTGAACTGGTTAAAGTTTGCCAAAACTTAAGTTTGAGAAGAATCATATATGTGATGCTAGACAACTTGGTAAGTAGACTCGGACATAATTCAAAGTCAAGAACATCGTTAGCACGTCAAAGCCACTTCAAACTATCCACATGGATCTGTTTGGACCTACCAAAACACCTAGTATTGGTGGAAAAATATATGTGTTTGTTATTGTTGATGATTTCTCACGATTTACATGGATAATGTTTCTTGCTCACAAGCATGAAGCAATCACTAACTTTGAAATATTTTATAGAAGAGTTCAAAGAGAAGCAAGATACTTTATATCTACTATTCATAGTGATCATGGTGAAAATTTAAGAATAAGGCCTTTGAAGATTTCTGCGCACAAAAGCGTTTCATTTAAAATTTCTCCTCACCATGTTATCCTCAACAAAGGGGAGTCGTTTAAAGAAATAATAGATCTCTTCAAGAAACTGCCAGAACCATACTGTTAGAATAAATCTTCCTAACCTTTTTTGGGCAGAAGCAGTCAGCACAGCATGTCATATACTCAACAGATGCTTAATTAGGCCAATTTTGAAAGGATCCCCTACAAGCTCTGAAGGGGAAAGAAGCCAAATATCAGTTATTTTCATCCATTCAGTTGTAAGTGTTTCATCCATAATAATGGTAAGAATACTCTAAGAAAAATTGATCCCAGGAGTGATGAAGGTATTTTTCTTGGATACTCTCCAACTAGTCGTGCATATAGGGCTTTTAATAAACAAAACCTTAAGTGTTGAAGAATCTATACATGTGATTTTCGATGAATCTAATCCTATCCCTGCCAGTATATGTTTTGATGAAGAACAGGTGAATGATTTTCAAATCAAAGCCATCACTGAAACCACTAAGCCAACCAACACGGAGTCGACTACAGTAATACAAGAGTCAATTACTTCCCCTGAACCTAAAATCGTAAATATACCCAGGGAATGGAGACATAATGCAAGATTTCCAAATGAGTTCATCATCGGTAATCCAAATGACAAAATGCAGACAATAGACTTATTAAGAAAACAAGCATCTGTAACCTTGGCTTCACAATTTGAACCTAAGCGAATTGATGAGGCACTTGAAAATGAATCATAGATTCAGGCCATGAAAGAAGAGCTAGATTAATTTTAAAGGAATCAAGTCTGGGTCTTGATAAAATGACCGAAGAACTGCTCAGTAATTGAAACTAGATGGGTCTACATAAACAAAATGAATAAGGAAAGTAAGGTTCTCAAAAACAAAGCCAGTTTAGTAGCTCAAGGTTACTCTCAACAAGAAGGTATCGATTATCATGAAATCTTCGCTCCTATAATAAGGTTGGAATCCATTTGTATTCTTCTAACCTATGCCTCTTTTAAACATTCAAATTATTTCAAATGGACGTAAAAAGTGCTTTCTTAAATGGTTTTATAAATGAAGAAGTTTTAGTCAAACAACCTCTCGATTTTGAAAATCCCTCTTATTTTGACTATGTTTTTAAAATCTCAAAGGTACTTTATGGACTCAAGCAAGCTACAAAATCTAGGTATGAGCGACTAAGTACCTTTTTTTTAAACAATAATTTTTAAAGAGAAAAATTGATACTACTCCTTTTACTCAAAAATTAGATTCAAGTATTCTCATGTTACAAATTTATGTGGATGATAATATTTTTGGAATTCCTTACACATCCTTGTGCGAGAATTTTGCTAATCTTATGAAAGGAAAATTTGAGATTAGCCTCATGGGAGAGATGACTTTCTTCTTGGGACTTCAAATAAAACAATCAGCTTCCGGAACCTTCATGATTCAAAGTAAATATACAAAGGAGTTGATCAAAAAATTCGGCATGGAAAAGGAAAAAGATTTTGGAACACCCATGAGTCCCTCAACATGTCGTGAATCCGATGCTCAAGGGAAAAGTGTGGATGAAAAGACTTATCGAGGAATGATTGAATCATTATTGTACTTAACCGCAAGTCATTCAGATATTATGTTTAGTGTATGCAAATGTGCAAGGTTCCAAGCAACTCCAAAGGAATCTTACCTCACAACAGTAAAAAGGATAAGTTGATACCTCATTGGGACCCAAGATCTTAGGTTATCGTATCCTCATTGCTCCAATTTGATTTATTGGATATTCAGATGCTGACTTTGGAAGTGACAAAAATGATCGAAAAAGTACCAGTGGAACATGTCAATTGCTTGTTGATGCATTAGTGTCATGGTATAGTAAAAAGCAAAATTCCGTTGCACTGTCCGCCACTGAATCCGAATATATGGCGGTGGAAGGTTGTGGTACTCAATTACTTTAGATTATGCATCAATTACTTGATTATGATCTCTTGTATGAATTAGTTCCTATTATGTGTGATAATACTAGTGCTATTAGTCTTTTAAATATATTTTTCATCATTCGAAGGCTAAGCATATTGATATTAAGCATCATTTCATTAGAGATCATGTTGAAAATGGATATTTTGTGCTTAACGTTATTAACTCTGAAAATTAGCTTGTCGATGTCTTTACAAAATCTCTCTTGTAGGAAAGATTTTGCTTTCTACGAAAAAGACTCGGCATTACCAGTATTTAATTATTTTTTTTGTTTGTTGTTTATTTTCTGTTTATTTTTTTTTATAAAAATAAATATTTTTTTTGTTTGGTGCTAGATTATTTATTTTCTTGTTTAATATATCTACTTACCTGGTTTTTTCTATATTTTAATGCCTTGCATGTCTTAGTATAAATAATTCCTCATTTTTCGCACCCCTTAACTGCTTCACTCTGTTCCATAAATAAACGTTTCCACTTCTCATTATTACTTCCCATCTTTAGTGTCTTTTCAGTCGATTCACTGAATCGTCTTCTCAGCTTCCTTCTCCTTTCTATAAACCCTCTTCACCTTACTATCTCCTTACTCCATCTCCTTCATAATGCCAAAAATTAGATCAATGGCATCTCTCCCTTCTCCTCAAGCCGACTTATCAAAAAGTTCCTCCACCAATATTCTAAATCTCTCCTCGGACTCTTTTGAGGGAGAATCTCATATTCCTGCAGAATTGATCTCTAAGAAGCATCCCAATTGTGACAAAGGTTCCTCCTATAAAAAGTCTTGGACTGATGCCCATGGTTCTTTCATCAATAAGACATGCAAAAATTATGGGGCATTGAGCAAAAAAAGAGATTTAAAGTTTTTAGGGATCATTTTGTTGTTGCTGGGAGAATCATAAATCTGAAGCAACTCAAGAAATTTCACTGTTCAGTAAGTACCATTTTAAAGCTCCAAAATTGAAATTGTTTGTTAAACTCTGTGGTATTGAAGTTTATGAGGACCCTGTTCGCTTGTTTTATGCAAATCTTCGTGTGTCTCAAGATAGTGAAGAACTCGAAACCCTAGTGTTGGGCACTAGAATTGTATTAAATGACTTTCTCTTTGAAAAGATCTTTGATATTGACTTATCTAGAGTTATATCGTACATGAATGGTGTTTGGCCCGATAATTTTGAAGTGTCATTTGAAAGTGCTAAGCAGGCAGTTGTCGAATCTGGTGCTGACCTCTCTGATATTGGATCCCTGTATCTGTGTTTTGAAAGTAGAATTTTAGCCTAAATTATAGCTACTACTCTGGTTCCCCATAAAAGTTCTCTCAGAAGCATCACTACTAGGGATTTTTTTGTATTATACTGTCTGATTAAGAAATACCGCTTGAATTAGAGTGCTTGGATCCGTGAATATATGTTGGAAAGTTCTCAGGACTCTGATTTCAGTCTGTCTTATGGTGCACTAATCTCCCGCATTTTGATTTACTCTATGATTGATCTATCTGGTTTTTCGATGGTGGATGTTACTTGTGCCTATGACACCCGAGCTTTTAAAAGCATGGGTTATGCGCTCATTGATTTTCAATGGTGTAAGAATGACTGGGTAAAGGCCCGTTCTATGAAACTCAACTCTGGAAAGGCCCCAGTTAACTCTGAGGCTAAACTTCTCAAAGAAATGGACGGTTTACAGGAACGCCTAATGACTCTGGAAGAAGTATATTAGCTTTACAGGTAAGTATTGAAAAAATCTGTCAAGTGACCAATGATACAAGCAATGATGTAGGAAACCTGAGAATAGCAGTGGACAATTTGAAAAAAAAAAAGGAATTCGTACTGTGAATAGGTTGATCAAGCAAGTCAACACTTTCAAGACTGAAGCCAGCTCCACTGACAATGAACTTGATGTCACCTTTCAGACGTCCTACTCCAATTTCTCAAAAAATGTGCAAAAATCCTACGCGTTGTGTAGGACGTGATAAATACCTTGACCTATTTTTTGAAGAAAAAATAAGCTTTCGGTTCTTAATTCAATAGGGGTGTATCCCTATAAGACAACTTGACTCTGTAATCTTTTGCACTACACTCTTTGACTCTTCCCCTTAATAGGGGTTTGTCCTTTAGTCTAACTAAGTCCTCCCATCGTTAACTATATGTTTTCCTATCACTTGTTATCTGTTTGCCTTTTCTTTTTGATTATGCCAAAGGGAGAGAAAGTACAGGTAAAAATAGCATATAACTTAAGGGGGAGCTTGTAATGACCTTCCTGTTCATTTCCCTCGTTTTCGTGTGTTCTCAGCTTTTAGAGCATAATGTACCTCAATCCGGGGCTGTACTCAAACCGGAACACCCAATAGTCAATAATCAAAACCATCGTACGTGAATCAGTAGCCAGAATCGAACCGGAACTCATCATAAGCTCAATCTAAGTGTAAAGGAAGGTAAACCTAGCCTACCTGGACGCCGCCGCAAGCCTGCTAAAAGAACCAGCTATACTGGAGCCTTCCCCTTTAGAGAGGCCTCTGACTGCTGCCAAGCTACCAAAATAATAAACTACATGTCAAAACATGAATATCGATACCCATATTGCATTAGTTCAAAAAATGTCCGAACAGTCCACGTGGGGCCCGCTTGCGGAATCGCAAAAACCGAAATCGTCACAGAGTCTCAAATCACCCCGTGACCAATATTCACAAGAGATATCTTCGAATCTGAGCTCAATATTAACTCTAAAACAGTCCCAACAACAATACCACCAAGTAACAATTTAATTACGCGACTTTAAGCTAATATTGACCGGAGAACTTACGATATAAAGACGTTATACTATCAACCACGTGATTTTCGAGCTTGAATAACTTGATGTAGATAATTAATTTTCTTCGGGGTCGAATATAGCATCAAAACATAATTTTTTTTCCCACAATTATTTCTCTAAGCGTGACCACTTATTTTAAACAAATTGTAAAATTCTTGTACCAACCTTATACAACCCACTACCTTTGAAATATATATATATATATATATATATATATATATATGTGTGTGTGTGCGCGCGCGCGCGCAGTAGTAAGTACTAATAATAAGGGTGTATAAGTGAATGGCACTTGTCATTTAATACATAGGTTTTGTCATCCTATAAGTGCCACATATCCTATTACACATCTTCCTCCACCTCCACGTGAAAGTGGAGGTGGCAACACCCTTCCCTCAATTATTTATCCACTATGTGTATTTTCGGGTGTTGCATAGGTCCGTGGTAAAATAAATATAAAATTTTGAATATACCATAATTAATAGAAAATTATTTCTAACAAAACCTCTATAAAATAAAAATATTATTTTAACATATTTAAATTTTATATATCATAACTAAAGAATTTTATAATTTTCAAAGACATTTTTGAAAGGTAATTAACTATGTCATTTTACCAAATCAAATTTAATTTAATATTTTACAACGTTCTCGGTCTAAATAATATTCTAAAACGAACTGCCCTGGAACCTAACTGTCAGTCCCAGCAAGTCATAAATAACTTGGGGCAGTTATAGAAAAGTTCTAAACGCTGAGAACACACGAAAACGATGGAAATGACCGGGAAGGTCATTACAATATCCACTACTAAAAGGACTTTAGTCCGCGAAAGTCAAGAATAAGCACATACCTGAAGACGTGAACAAGTAGGGATACTGGGCTCGCATATCACGTTCAAGCTCCCAAGTAGCCTCCTCAACCAGACGGTGACGCCACTGTACCTTAACCACTGGAATGTCCCGGGAGCGTAACCGTCTGACATTTCTGGCTAAAATGGTCACAAGCTCCTCCACAAATGTTAACTTATCGTCTAACTGAACTGAGTCCCACCGAAGCACATGCGACTCATCCGAAATGTATTGTCGCAGAATAGAAACATGAAACACTGGGTGGATAGCTAAAAATGCAGGGGGTAAAGCTAGCACATAAGCCACCTCTCCAACTGTCCGCAAAATCTCAAAGGGTCCAATATATCTGGGGCTAAGCTTACCTTTCTTACCAAACTACATCATGCCCTTCATGGGCGATACTCGTAAAAAGACCCTATCACCCACCCTGAATTTCAACGGATGATGTCTACGATCAGCATAACTCCTCTGTCTACTCTGAGCTGTTCGCAGCCTATCTTGAATCACTCGAACTCATTCCAAAGATTCTCGGAGCAAATCTATGCCACGAGGACTGACTTCTGAAGCTTCGAACCAGCCAATTGGAGATCGACACCGTCTGCATGCTAAGTCAGGGGTATAAGTAATAAATACATGAGTAACTATTGAGGCGTATAAATATGCTCAGGAGATAAATAAATGTGATACCGAATAATTAGTAAATAAGTGCGTAAGTAAACACACAAGTCAAACATAACCTATCTGGGCCCCCATAAACCCGATAGGCACACGGAAGAAAACAATAACCCAGCCTGGCCCCCATAAACTGAAGGGACACATAAGAATAGTAAATGCATAGTCACCAGTGTCTCGAAGCTGTATCAGTATCCAACAACCATAATAACCAACAAGAGTGCACCGGGCTTGAACCGACACCAATGGGTAATAACAAGAGGCCAGACGCCAGAATCGAACCAAGCACAGTGGGTAATAACAATAGGCCACATATATATCATATCTACTGGACTCGAACCGAAACTCAGAGAACAACAGTATCATAATCACGTACCCAGTACCAGAACTCATAATGTATCTCAATCCGGGGCCAGACTCGAACCGGAACACCTAATAGTCAATAATCAAAACCATCGTACCTGAATCAGTAGCCGGACTCGAACCAAAACTCATCATAGCAAATAACCAGAACAGAACCAAATGTCATATTATATCAGATAAACGGAGAACGCCCTAGTCTCAAGTCAATACTAGTATATAAGTACAAAAGCTAATCCCACAACATGCTACAAGTAGATCTCGGGGTCCTTCTAGGCCACTATCTACTATAGGCAAACCACCTCCTGAATATATACACGAGCTAATCTCTCAGCACTATAAGAGACTCGAACAGGGATAAAGTGTGCCGACTTAGTCAACCGATCCACGAAGACCCAAATACTATCAAAACCACGGGAGGTGCGAGGCAATCACACAATGAAATCCATAGTGACCCGCTCCCATTTCCATTCGGGAATGGGCAACTTCTGAAGCAATCCACCAGGTCTCTGGTGCTCGGCTTTTACCTGCTGACAACAGAGGCATCGAGCTACAACCCCCGCTATATCTCTCCACATACCACTCCACCAATAGTGCTGCCTCAGATCCCAATACATTTTAGCTGTCCCAGGGTGTATAGAATACCTAGAGTTGTGCGCCTCATGATTTAGCTTGCTTATATTATATTGAGCTCAGTCGGCCGATGATGCCTACTGAGTACCCGTTGCCCCTGTACTCATACTGCACTTATGCATCTTTTTCCTAATGCAGATCCGGGCACTAGCTGACAGTTTTGACGTGACTTTTTTCTCAACACTGGTTTCGGAGCAGGGTGGGCTTACTGACGTCCGAGGCAGATCCTACTCCATCTTTACTGTATAGTCTTTTGCACTCGAGATTGTGGTACTTATTGTGTATATTTGGTTTTTGTCTAGTACTTTAGGTATGGTTAGTAGTGGCTTTTGTACCGACCTCACCAGGTCTTGGGAGGGGTTCTTGACTTTATATATTTTCCTCTTCCTTCTCAGTCTTGGTATGAATATATATTTTGATTTTGTTTTTATATTTCTAGTATGTTTATTAGTATGATTACTTCCACTTCATCTCTGTTTTCTGAGATTCCGCTCGTTAGCCTGTTGCTTGTCTCTCCGGGATAGGGTTTGCCTGCCTATTGGTGGGTTACGGTAGGCGTCATCATGACTCAAATATTGGGTCGTGAAAGAGCTATCACAACATCAGGGGGAGCCTTTACAACAAATCAGGGAAGTTTGATTATTAAAGTTTTAAATTTTGTCATTATCAAAAAGGGGGAGATTGTTAGTCCTAAATATAGTTTTAATAATGACATATTAATCCCTACTTATATGCAGGATATGCATGGAAGCAATCAATCAAAAAGAAAGGCCCCTTTCAAGAAAGAAAAGTATCAATCAAGATCCTTAGTAAATTGGAAGGCACTAATCACGAAGGAAAAGGCTTTGTCAGCACAAGAGTCTAAGGAAGGAAACATGGATGTATCTAATATGGACATGTAATGTCATCTAGGTATTCAAAATTCAACCTAGATGACCCTGTAAATCCCTTAGGTTCCCCTATTTAATAGAGCACGGAATTAGAAGGAGGAAATTTTAATTCCACAATAAAGGCAAATCAATTTAATATAGCAAGAGAATATTGGTCAACATTCTGAAGACTATCAACTACAATGGTGACAAATTAATTTATTATGGCAAGAGAATATCGATCAACATTTAGAAGAGTTTCGGCTACAAGGATCACCTTGTTTGAATCTGTATAAATAGATCATAGCAACCTAGGTCTTATTCTTGTACATCTTCACTTGAGAAAAATCCTAGTTACTCCTTTAGCCTTATACAATTCATTGTAATACGTTATAGTGAACACAAAAGAGAGAAGAAATTAGAAGCTATACGAGTAGAGGCGGCTACCTTTTTCCAAGAAGCTATTTCACAAAGTTGTTGGAGAAATATCTATAAACACTCAAAGTTTCTCTAAAGGGAACCTCTTGTAACCCAAGGGGACTGGAAGTAGGCACCACAAGGGTGTTCCGAACTAGGATAAATCTTCTTGTGTTGTTTATTTACTTTCTGCCTTTATCGCTTTTGTCACTAACATTGTTGTGCAGCAAAGTCGACTAACAGATAGCTTTAGTCGACTTGAAGTAGAAGATTTTCAATTCACCCACCCCCACCCCCCTCTTGATTATCAGTCTTCACTTTACTATTAGTCCATGTACGTACTCCTTTTATTTCTTCTTCTTCTTTTTTAGTTTCTCATCCGGTGTCTGGTACCAGCATTGGAGCTCGACTAAATCCGGATTCGTGCCGGAAAGTCCCACATTGGAGGGTAAAGAACTTCCTAACAAAGGCGACTCCATATCCATGGGGACTCGAACACGAGACCTCTGATTAAGAATGAAGGACTACTATCTATTTCAATATTTTATATGAAAGGATTAGTCATATATTTCTCTTTTACATCACAAGTTTCAAAAAAAGTTCTTTATTAATAATTTTTATGTTTGGGTGCTCAATGGCCAGACTGCTTGTCAGAAACAGACAGAAATTACTTAAAACAACTCGAACACTATCAATGAAAGTACCTCTAACCGCAGAAGGTTCTATAAATAAAGAAGGTATAATGTATAAATAGACTTCTTAATTTGGCTCCAACAGATAAATAAGTATTTTAATTTTGAGAATGCATGTTTTGACACTTTAACTTGTTTTTACTGTGTCTCATAGCACCTTACACTGATGTGATATATATTAATTTTGGAAGTGTGTAAATAATTATTCTGTAAGTTAGAGTATTCAACTGATACAATCGAGATGAGTTGAGATATCTAAATGTGCACTCTCACTTTAGAACACAAACGCTTAAAATGAGAGGTCGGATTGTTATATATAATTAGAAAATCATTATCTATGACCCTAAGCAATAGGTCTCGAATATGAATTAAGGAAGAAAGGAATATTTCCTAGAGACCTCCGTATGAGGAAATTAATTACTCCCTCCATCTCAAAATAATTGTCATGTTTTGTTTCTTGAGAATTAATTTAAGTATTTTTTGGAGCTAAAAATTTGATTTGATTACTTTAATATTTTAAAATTAAAAGTTAGATATTCAACAACTATATAAAAAGTACTGTATGTTGCAAATTTTTCTAATATCAATTTTTTGAAAGAATACATCTTAAAATGTTGATCAAGATTTATAGAATTCGATTTTCAAAAAGTAAAATATGATAAATATATTGAGACGGAGGGGGGTATATCCTTAATGTCTTTGGAAACTAATTACATTAGCTCCAAACAAAAGGCTAGATTAGCACTTAGCATCAAAGGACACACATTAAAAATGAACCACCAGCACTTATTTGGAATATATATTTTTTTTAAAAAAGAAGAAGTAGGTTATCTCTATATTAAGTTTCCATACTTATATTTCCTCCGTTCATTTTTACGTATCACGTTTAATTTTTCTTTATGAAAGTTAATTTAATTAATCTTTCGAGTTAAATTGAATTAGATTAATTCAATATTTTAATTTTAAAATTTTCATGTTCGAAAACTATACAAAAAATATTATAAATTCTAATGCTTCTCATATTAATAAGAGAAAAAAAATATATCTTAAAATGTTTGTCAAAGTTCATATAATTTGACTCTCAAGAAATAAAACATGACTAGCAAAAGTGTATGGAGCAAATATATCTTATGTCATCTTACATACTCAAAATGGTCTAAATTTAATCAAACACCACCAGGACCATTACATAAATAAATTCTAACAATGTAATGTAGTTTGCTTTTCCTATGTGGACGACATCTTAAGCTCCTGATAAGTGTTAATGATTCGTTTACAACTAACGGTAGTATACACTTAAAGGAAAAAAGTTGAGTGATTAGTTAATTAATCTTGCATGCATTCCATGAAAGACAACATATATATATATCTTACCTGCAATTGACCCTGGAATAAAGTATCTATGATTAACAGATTAATTTCTTAAAGGAAAATATGTTGGTGGACATTGTCATGTTGACGTAAAACCTAATGGTATAACTTTTTAGGAAAGTTTTAGGTTGATATACATCACTTAAATAAAGTTAATTAATTTTATAAATACATCACCTATTTGTATTGTATAAAAAATAACCACAAGACAACTGGACAAGCATAAAGAATATATGCTTATATCTAAACGTTGTTCTATGAAGGGACATTTTGTCTTAGCGGAGATATAATTATCTGCCTTGTGGATAAAAATGGTGGCTTGCACCGTCGGCACCTATATGGTCATGAATAGGGGTGTCAAATAGACGGATTGGACTGAAATTAAGCAAGTTAAAATGAGTCCAGTTAATAAATGAATTGAGCTAAAGTCGCCCTAAAAGTTACTTAGGCTGAAATGAATTGGACTGAATAATATAAAAAGAAAAAATTACATCATACCACTACTTAACTTACCATAACTACTTAAAATCTCAACTCTTTTAAAAAATTACATAACTCCCTAATTTTACTTAAAAGCTTGGATACATTTCTGTGATGTATCAGTGTAAAATTAAGTGATGTATCCGGAAAAATGTGATGTATCCGTGTGGACTAAATCAGGAATTTTTAGTAATATTGAAAAGAGTTGAGATAGAGAGTAATTAGCTCCAAAAGGGTTGAGATTTATGTTGTTTTTACATATAAAAATAGGATGGCTCCACCTTACCCCCACCTCATCCCACCCCACCCTATGCGCAGGTCCACCCCTTCCCTACATCCATCAAGGCTCAAGCCTTCAAGTCCAAACCTCAACCACAACCCCGCTCGGTCCAACCTCGACCAGACTCAAACCCGAGATTCGACCACAATTCGGGACCCAACCCTGACCCGGGACCAACGACTTGACCCCTACCTAAACCCTGCAAACTGTAGTAGAAACACAAGATCCATCCTAGACTCGCGACTCAGGACATGACCCTAACTTAGAACATGAGATTCGAGACTCGTGACCAAGCCTAGACCCTCAGTCTCGCCCCAAGACCCGACCTGTGCTCAAGATACGAGACTGAGGACCCAATCTCGAGCTCGGACCCTCGACCTCGACAAGGGACAAAAGATCTAGGAGCAAACCCTGGCCTAGGACCCTAAAAGACTCCAACTCAAGACCTGACCCTGATCTGACCCAAGACCCGAACCTTACTGGGACCTGACCTGAATCGGGACTCTATCCCAGATCAAGACCCAATCTTGACCCGAGATTTGAGAAATAAAACTTGAAAATTGCCGAGACTCTACCCTTTACCCAGGATCCGGCCCTTACTAGGGACTTGAGACCCGTTTTCAACTTGAGAGTTGATCCTAACCTTGAACTTCACCCGGGATGTGAGATCTGATCCTGACTCTGAACCTAAGACCCAAGAATCCAACTTGAGACTAGACCCTGATTAATATTTAAAAACTGAGAAATATTTTAAAATGATGAATACATTTTCTGAAAGATTATAACCTATGTCATTGCATATGTGCTATGATGTCATGTAAGCAGAGCGAGGCCTAACTCCCAAGCAAATATTAGCAACTGCAATTATGGAATAGCTAAAGCTGACCACTTTCGCACTCATGCTTAAAGAGGTTGGAATGTTCTCCCTACTGAATGTGATTGCATTTAATACCTGATCTAAATTCAGCATAATCATAACAAGTAAATGCACACAGAAAGCAATGAAACCACCATATTTGCACATCACTATAACAAAAAAAGATAAGCTACCAAAATTCTTCGCTAATTAATTTGTTGCTAAATAGTTAGTAGTTAATTAATATAATTTTTTGACAATTTAGTGATAAAACATATTATGTAATTTAATTGCTATTCTGAAATCTGAACCGAGTGTATTTACAACGTTAATATTAGCATAAAATCATATTTGAGTTCAACATGTCGCTTAAAATATAGAGAGCTAAGTACTCGTTTTCCCCCCACAAGCACTTTAACCTAAAATTAAATCATATATAAACTTAGAAAAGTTAACTAACGCTTGGTAAGCATGTTATTTTCGAATAAATAAAATCTGTATTTAAACCATGAATTTCAATAACAAGAACTCAAGAACAACAAAGAAGTTTCAACTATTTTCTGGTTAATAGAAAAATCAACAAGAAAGAGATGAAGATAGAATTATGATTCAAGTCCACTGAATTCACAGTGTGTCCTTAAAGAAATTATTCCCCTCAAGTAACCGAGGTTATGAAATATATCCTCCCAGGATAAAATGATTCACTTCAGTAGAATAGTGGTACCTCAAATTCTACCAAATGACGAACGCACTCAACGGTAGCAAATCACACTAGATTTTTTGCAAAAAAGAAGAGTTTTTCACTTATAAATTTCATACCAATATCTAAGAAAAAATCAGATATTTATAACCAAAAGATGTTGCTTCATAAAAGAAGCAATGGTTCTAAAATAATTACACTGATTCGGACCAACAGGTCCATATGCAGACCCATCTGCATCAGCAAATGATGATGTGCGGACGCATGTCACTGTTCACTCAAAATAAAAAGTTGAGTGATGATATGCGTTGCGATGTGCGCTGGCATCTGCGTCCGCAGATGGCCAAATGCACCTGCACATCCCATTTTTGTTATTCAGACAGTGAACTGAAGGATCGCGTTCCTTCAATGTGCATTTTGATATGCGTTCGCACGTGCTCGAATGCGTCCGCAAATGGAGAAAATATTTTAGATCAAATTTGGGATTAAATAATCATTAATAATTAAGTTTCAAATGAATTTTGTTCGAAAATATAATCTCTCGATCATTTGAAAAATTCAAATCCAAATCCAAATTCAAAGTTGAAGCCGAGCGAGCGACGACGACGACGGCGCGAGGCTTGTCTACTTCTTACCACACTAACAACATGGAAGAGTGCTTCTATACTTAAGCACAAGAATGTTTCTTTCTCCCACCAATATGGGAGAAACACTCCTTTTATAAAGTGAAGATACATTTCACTTTCCCTCCATCTTCTTCCCTTCATTTTCCATCCATATTTCATCATTAGAACCCAACAATCCCCCACATGAATGGAAAATGGCTATAAGATCAAACAATATATGGATAAGTGTATGATTTATAAGCAAAGGCTAATTACATCTGGATAAGTAGGTTTTCCTTTGAACTTTCTGCAGTGAACTTATATTGGATGCACTCAGTCTATATATCGGTAGATGAGATATCTTTGAACCATAGAACTTTGTTGTACACCTAGACAATACAAGTCACACAACTATCCTTTTACCATTTATAGTTCTCATGATTTTATTTGTTTCAGCCATGAACACTACCTGGTTTTATGTGAGCTTAAAGAATAGACCTTTACTATTATTCTCCTTGAAGCAGCTTCCAGTTCACACTCACATAGGTGATTCCTAAAGGTTTAATCCTATAAATAAACTATTTGGTCATAGTTGCCAAATATAGAAACTATTAAAAAGCTTCAAACCTTAAGCTTTATCCTTATTTTCTGAACATTGTCTTCATCATGAGAATTAGCTGAGTTATTTGATAATGTTGAACCGTTAGTCACAACTTTGTTTGATCTCTTTGAACCTGGCTCTTGGAAGCTCTAGTCTGCTAGATAGAGTTACCGTTGTGATGACTTGTCCTAGGCCTTAAACCCATTTTATTTGATTTTATATGTGGATCCGACATATTATTTTTTGACTTTACATAGTCAAGCATGATAATTTCACCAGAGAGTAGTTGTCTAACGGTATTATGTCTTCATCTTATGTGATGAGATTTTTCGTTATACATCATGCTCCCTGACCTACCTATTACAACTTGACTATCACAGTGTATGCATATTGGTGCCAAAGGTTTGGGCCAAAAAGGAATATCTTCTAAGAAATTTCAGAGCCATGATCAACTTCTTTTTTTTTTTTTTTTTTTTATCTAAAGTGATAAATTCAAATTCCATCATAGAGCGAATAATACATGTCTGTGTAGATGATTTCCAAGTGTAACACCCCACACTTTCGGGCTAGAATTTGAACTGTCCTTTACACGGGTATAGACCCGAATCCTATGATTTCTATTAGGATATAAGTGTGAATATAAATTTCTTAGTTTGGAAACATCTTTGGAGATGAATTGAGATCATAGGAATCTCCTAGTTCAAAGTTGAGTGGAGAACTTCCCTACCGATTGAGTTTTAGTGTATGTTTTTATATGGGTCAATTTTAAATGAGTATTTTTCTTAGAATATGAAGAGTTTTGTGGCCCATAACATATCAAATTAAAGATCTTTGAGTCTTCTTTCCAAAGCAACTGACCGTTCATTAATCCGAGTCCGGAGTAAAAAGTTATGTGCAGTTTAGTGAGGCAGTGTCCAGAGTCACGACACCAACTCACGTGACGTGAGTTGGACCTACGTGACGTGAGTTGGACCTACATCAGATTCTGAAAGCTAAAAAAATTCCCTGATTCTCACGGAACCATTCCACGACACGTGGGATGACCTACGACACGTGGGTGGGTTCCGTGACCTGTTTCCGAGAAAATTTTTTAAAGTCGGCCCAGGGGTATTTTGGTCATTCTCCCATAATGAGATTCGACTTTTTCAGCTTAAAATCACCTCCCAAACCCTAGAAACATATTTTCTTTCCCCAAAAACAGAATTCATCTTCTCTTTAAACACAAAAGGAGAAATCAACTAGGGTTCAAGCTTCAAGGTCCAAAGATTCAAGTTTTCTTCAAGTTCTCTCCGTAAAAAGGCATGTTTGAACACTCCATTTTTCAACCATTATTTTATTATATGATTAAGATTAATATTATGTATATTTTGTTGATGTTTGAAATTGGATTTAATATTTAACTTATGAAAAGCTTGATAATTGTTTTTCCCCTTTTCTTTAAGAATGGATTTTAATCTTTAATTGGGGTTTTTGAGACTGAATTGGCTATTTGAAATTAATGAACTATTATTGATTAAATGTTTTAGCCATGATTTCTAGTCTCTTGAAAGCTTTGAAACTTCATAAGGAATATAAATGTTTCCCCCGTCCTTTACATCCTTGAATGTATTATGTTGTTTAAATAGTTTGAAAATTGTTATGAGGATTTCAATTATGATGATGTTTATGATGTTAAGGGCGGGGTTGATTTTGGAGTCAAAAGATGTTTAATGAAAATTATTTGGCATGATAAGAGTGACTTGCAAGGTTATTGGTATGACGATACCAACATGTTAATGCCTTAATGAAAGACTCCATGATTGAATGTAATAAGAATGTTTTAATTGGGCCTGAAGAGAATTATGTAGTTTACCGAGAAGGTGTAGTCCTTGTGACCAACACTGGAAACAGCGTTTGCCGATGTTGTGAGGTCTTGTCCTGAAATATGGATGACCACTGTGTGCTTGCCTTGAGCAGTTGTATGCAGGTTCAATTATTTAATGTTATCTCAGTCCATGCGGCTAACATGGGCTGAGGCCCCGCCAGTTGGGGAGTACTGGACCCATATTGCCCGTGGGTTACTTAATGTCGGTGTAACTACATAGTTCAGAACTAAAGATTTCAAATGATTATTCTGTTTTACATTTTCAAATGTTCTTTATTTCATACCTCATTTATGACAAACTTATACGGTGAAGCTCTTCAAAATTTCTATTATTATATTATATGAACTATTTGGATCCCTTTCCTTGGGTTGCATGCCAGTACTCATCGTACTAACTGTCCTCGGACACTACATCTTTTCATGATGTAGGTTCCGGAGCCTTTGTTCGTGACCCGGTTCAGCAGTAGACTATTCGCAGGTCAACAGTTCGTAAGCGGTGAGCCCTCCATATTTCGGAAGGCATTATGTTCATTCCCTAGAACCTCATTTTGATTTTATTGTATTTCCAGGGCCATGTCCCGGCTTAGAATTTCTATTCATAATGTTAGAGGCTTCGTAGACCTAAGTTAATTATTATTTTGATGTTACATTCCAAAGATTTTGGACTTTAGAAATCTTTTATTGTATGGGTCTAGTTTCCGCATTTATCTACTTTTATTATAACTATGCTTATGATGTAATGCTAAGGGGTCTTCTTGGGCCATCATTGGTTCGGGAAGCCCATCACGGATAGGGCCTCGGTTCGGGTCGTGACACCAAGAGACTGTTCCTCCCCCAAGAGTAAATACATAACACTTATGAATTTTACTTCATTTGATCCGGTGATCCAATTTGCATCACTATATCCTTCAATTACTGCTGGATATTTGTTATAATGCAAAGCATAATTTTGAGTATGTTTTAGATACCCCAAACTCTTTCATTGACATCCAATGAGTTTGATTGGGATTACTTATGAACCAACTCAATTTACTAATAGCACAAGCTATATCTTGTCATGTACAATTCATGATATACATCAAACTTTCTAACACTCTTGCATAGTTCAATTGTGAGTACTTTCATCTTCATTCTTTTGAAGTGCAAAGCTCACATCTATTGGTGTCTTGAAAATATTGTAATCCAAATACTTTAATTTGTCAAGTACCTTTTCAATGTAATGAGACTGTGACAATGCTAAGTCTTGTGGGGTTCTATGAATTCTTATTCCTAAGATCACATCAGCAACTCCAAGGTCTTTCATATTAAATTTGTTTCCTAGCATTCGCTTAGTAGAATTTATGTCAGAAATGTCTCTACTGATGATCAACATGTCATCAACATGCAAAGAAAAAATGACTTTGTAATTTGGAGGGTCTTTAATGTAAACACATTTGTTACACTCATTAATCTTAAATTTATTTGCCAGCATGGTTTGGTCAAATTTTGCATGTCACTGTTTGGGTGCTTGTTTTAGTCCATAAAGCGACTTAACAAATTTGCACACTTTCCTTTCTTTAACAGAAACCACAAAACCCTCAGGTTGTTCCATGTAAATTTCTTCCTCTAATTCTCCATTTAAGAAAGATGTTTTCACATCCATTTGATGAATTTCAAGATCATATACTGCCGCTAGTGCAACCAACATCTGTATATATGTAATCTTTATTATTGGTGAGTATGTGTCAAAATAATCAAGGCTTTTTTTTGTCTAAAGCCTTTAACGACAAGTCTTGCCTTATATTTGTCAATAGTTCCATCAACTTTCATTTTCCTTTTGAAGATCCATTTTTAACCTAAATGTTTATTTTCCGGAGGAAGATCAACCAACTCCCAAGTATGGTTGTTTAAGATTGAATCAATCTCACTATTGACAGCCTCTTTCCAAAAGGATGAGTCTGCAAAAGACATAACTTCTTTGAATGTTTGAGGCTCATTTTCAAGAAAAAATGTTATAAAATCTAATCCAAAGGAAGTAGATGTCTTTTGACGTTTACTACGCCTTGGATTCTCTTCATTAAGTACATTCTCCTTTGGTTCTTCTCGAGGTTGTTTAGACCCTTCACTAGACAACTCATATCTAGTTTATATGAATAAACATATTTAAATAACTCAGCATTATCTGATTCAATTATCGTATTGTCATGAATATCCAGATGTTCAGATTTGTGAATCAAAAATTGGCATGCTTTAATATTGGTAGCATATCCAATGAAAACACAGTCCACAGTCTTTGGTCATATTTTGACCCTTTTAGGAATAGGAACTTGGACTTTGGATAGACACCCTTACACTTTGAAATATTTCAAGTGGGATTTCTTTTCTTTTCATTTCTCATATGGAATAGATTGTGTCTTGCTATGAGGCTCTCTATTGAGTATTCGGTTTGCTTTAAGGATAACTTTCCCCCACAATTTTTGCGCTAAACCTAAATTTATAAGTAAAACATTCATAATTTTCTTCAACATTTGGTTTTTTCTTTCCTCAATTCCATTCGATTGAGGTGAGTATGGGGTAGTAGTTTGATGGACAATTTCATTTTTCAAACATATCTCTGCAAAAGGAGATTCACACTCTCTACCCCTATCACTTCTTATCATTTTTATCTTTATATTCAACTGATTTTCAACTTCAATTTTATACTTCCTAAATGCTTCTATTACTTCATCCTTACTATTCAATAATTAAACATAACAATATCTAGTGCAATCATCAATAAAAGTTATGAAATACTTTTTTCCACCGCGAGATGGTGTTGACTTCATATCACAAATACTGTGTGAATCAATTCTAAGGGATTAGAATTCCTTTCAACAGATTTATAAGGATGCTTAGCATGCTTAGATTCAACACATGTTTGACATTGTGATTTATTGCACTCAATGTTAGGCAAAACTTCAAAATTAATCAGTTTTTGTAAGGTCTTATAATTGACATGTCCTAATCGTTCATGCCATAAATCATTAGACTCAAGAAAGTAAGAATAAACAAAACTTTTATTCATGTCAATAGTAAGTACACTATACTGATCTTAAAAAGACCCTCGGTGAGGTAACCTTTACCTATATAAACTTCATTCTTACTAATTACAACTTTGTCGGAAATAAAGACATATTTGAATCTATTTTTAGTCAGAAGTGATGTTGAAACTAAATTTTTTAGCAACTCCGAAACATGAAGGACATTGTTTAAAGTCACCACCTTGTCAGATATCATTTTCAAGCAAATCTTGTCTATTCTTTCAACTTTTGCAATAGCAGAGTTTTCTATGAATATCTTCTCATCAAGTTAAGTTGGAGCATATGATGCAAAGAGTTTCTTGTTGGCACAAACGTGGTAGGAGGCACCTGAATCCATCCACCAATCTCTTGGATTACCAACCAGACTTCATTCTGAAAGCATGACACAAAGGTTGTTCATTTCTTCTTTGGATTCAACCACATTTGCTTGATCCTTTTTCTTGCCCTTCTTTGGAACCCTACAATCAGGAGCCTTGGCATTGTCATAATTAAAGTAATTTCCTTTGAATTTCTTCTTAGGAGGATTGCTTTGCTGTCCAGATACTTTCTTCCTTTTCTTTGACTTCTTGGGTTCATCTTCAATAATGATTGCTCCAGATATTACTGAATTTCCACGTGACCTTTTTTCCGCAACATTGTTATCCTCTTCGATTCTCAATCACACTATGAGATCTTCGATTGTCATCTATTTGCCTTTGTGTTTCAAGTAATTTTTTAAGTCCTTCCACAAAGGAGGTAACTTCTCAATTATGGAAGCCACTTGAAATGTATCATTCACAACCAAACCTACATCAAAGGTTATGTGAGTGTTAAGAACAAACTTAATATGTTCAACAAAGGTATTATATAAGATTATACCTTCAGCAAGGAGATCGTAGATTATGACTTGCAACTCCTGAACTTGGGTAACAACAACTTTACTGTCTATCATTTTGAAGTCCAGAAACTTTGCAAAAATGAATTTCTTCATTCCGACATTCTCTGTTTTATACTTCTTTTCCAAAGCATCCCAGAGTTCTTTTGAGGTCTTCATGTTGTTGTACCCACTGTATGAATCATTTTGTAGCCCGCTCAGAATGTAGTTTTTACATAGAAAATCTGAGTACTTCCAAGCTTCAGTCACTAAGAAGTGTTCATCATCTGGAATTGATTCCGGCAAGACGGAAACGCATTCATTGATGAACTTCTGCAGACTTAGAGTAGTCAAGTAGAAGAATATATTTTGCTGCCATCTTTTGAAATCTACACCAGAAAATTTTCTTGATTTTTCCGTCGGTGTCATGGCAGGAGCAACATTTGAACAACTTGAAGATGTAGTAGTTGTTGCTGCAGCATTCACTATTCTAACATGGACTTCATTTCCACTAATCATTATTCTGTCACAATTAGACAAACAACTTAGTATGTTAGAATACTAACAATAAAGACTTTAATCTTTTTACCATTTGTTTCTAGTTAACGATGAAGATTTTATATTCTTCGAATCACCAACGATGAACTTTGAATCCTGACGAAGTTTTTATGTCTTTAAATCAGTATCAAATTCAAACAGAGTAGAAAATCAAAAGGTTTTAATCTCCAGAAACCAAAATACAGATTAATAATTTTCTTAAGATTGTTATTTTTGGGTAAATAAAATTTGTATTTAAATCATGAACTTCAACAAGTTCAAGAACAGCAAAGAAGTTCCAACTATTTTCTGGAAAATAGAAAAACCAACAAGAAAGAGATGAAGATAGAATTAAGAATCAAGTCCACTGAATTCACAGTGTGTCCTTAAGGAAACTATTCCTCTCAAGTAACCGAGGTTATGGAATATATCCTCCCAGGATAAAATAATTCACTTCAGTAAGATAGTGGTACCTCAAGTTCTACCGAACGACGAACACACTCAACGGTAACAAATAAACTAGAGTTTTTGCAAGAAAAAAGAGTTTTTCACTTGAAAATTTCATGCCAATATTTGAGAAAAAATCAGATATTTATAGACAAAAGGTGTTACTTTAGAAAAGAAGCAATGATTTTGAAAAAATTATACTATTTCGGACCGACTGGTCCATATGCGGACCCATCTGCGTCAGCAGATGTCGATGTGCGGCTGCAGGTCGCTTTTCACTCAAAAAAGAAAGTTGAGTGATGATATGCGTTGTGAAGTGCGCTGGCATCTGCGTCCGCAGATGGCCAAATGCGCCTGCACATCCCATTTTCGTTATTCAAACAGTAAACTGAAGGATCGTGTCCCTTCAATGTGCGTTTTGATATGCATTTGCATGTGCTAGTATACGTCCGCAAATGAAGAAAATAATTTAGATCAAATTTTTGGATTCAATTAAGTTTCAAATGAATTTTATCCAAAAACATAATCTCTCGATAGATCCGAAGTCGAAGCTGATCCGAGCGAGCGACGACTGTGCGAGGCTTGTTTTCTTCTTTCCTCACTGACAATATGGAGGAGTGCTTCTATACTTAAGCACAAGGATGTTCCTTTCTCCCACCAATGTGGAAGAAACACTCCTTTTATAAAGTGAAGACACATTCACTTTCCCTCCGTCTTCTCAATTTCTCCCTTCCTTCAAGCAAACCCAATTCACAACTGAAAGTTAAAATCACAAATTCAAACTTATTAATGCATAATTTTCTTGAATTTTCAATCTTCAATTAAAAGTATGCTTTGAGCATTTAATTTCTCAATTCTATTATCCAGGTGAATCTTTTCTTCTTCTACTACTTGAATTGGTAGAGAAGTGTCAAACATTATCCAAATTGTTAAATTAGTTTAGAAGGCTGACAGCTAACTCCATTAATGTCAAAAGCTATATGCAACATGCATTAGCACATTCTCTTCATTATCATAATTCCTTCTTTTGTTAACATTAGTGGTTAGGCCACCCTAATTAACAACTAAAAGTTAACCACTTATATGTTGCGAAACCCTCCACTATTCATGTCTGTGTTGTAAATTAAACCGTCATGTTTAATTAATACTTTGGCCTAATGGCCACCATTAGCCACCCCAAAAAATGAATTGAAATTGCATTGCTTGGTTGCAAAGGCTTCCTTCTATAAATTTCCTTGTTTATGGTTTTCTGAAACATCAAGCAACTAAGCAAACACACATTTCAAGCACTTAGCAATATTTCTGTTAGGACCAAAAATATTCCAAATATGGCATCCATGGGAGTAAACTACGCCCATCTTCAGGTACAACAAAAACGCCTTAAAGATAAGTCGAAGAGAACGGAGGAGGAAAATGCTCGAAATAGCAATAATGAGGGTGGCGCTGTGAAAAAATTAACAGCAGATGGTAAACGTAGTAAGGGTAAGAAAATTTATCCAGGTGGTTTTGCTACATTCGAGTCTAATGAGAACTTAGGTGAAAATTGAGAGTATAGAAGTATTTTTGGCACATACCCTTTTATGTCAAAAATAATGTGCTATGCTAGTTCACGTAGCTCGTGAACTTCTTTTTTTTCTTTCTTTTTTTCGTTTTTTTTCTTTGTGTTAGTCATGTTATCTCTTTATTATCTAGTAAAAAAAGTTTTACTTGTTAAGTCAAGCTGTGGTGAAGCATTCAGCTAACTTGTGCATGTAATGTATTGTTCGAACCCTTGACGAATGGTAGTTTTAACGATAAAACAAAGTCCAAATTATTGCAGTCACTTAACTAAGTATTATTTATATAAATAATATTTATATATGTTTCCATCGAAAATATTTTCAAAAACACTTAAGTCAATCAAACGTAGAAAAATTTAGAATATAATTTCTTCCCAATACAGAAATGTGTTCTGATCCCCATACAAAACACACCATATCGTTGATAATGGAAAAGGGCCAAAACTATCCCTGAACTATTCAAAATGGAATAAAAATACCTTTCGTTTGTTTATTGGCTCAAAAATACCCCGCCGTTTATTTTTTAGCTCACAAATACCCCTCACTCTAACGAAATACCACCAGGCAGCTCACATGGATAAAAAAACGTCATGTGGACTGTCCACATAAGCTGCCAGTGTGGAAAATCACCCCAATATCCTTTTTCCTTTTTTGGGTTTTTTTCTCAAAGTTCTTCCCTTTTTCTTTAATTTTCTTCACTAAAATTAGTCCAATTTCGTGTATGCATTTCGATTTTTCACATTTGTCATTTTGAGTTCGGTTTTTGACAAGGCTAAGTTCATGCATCCTACCCAAAAGGTAAATTGGTACTCTGTTCATATTCAATTTGCCAGCACTGCGGTTTTGCTTCCTTTTTCAGCTTTAATTTGTATAAATTTCTCTGTTTTTTCTTTTCTTTTTTTTTTTGTTATAGCAAGATTGTTCAGGTAATGAGACAAATGGGAGTACAAAATCATGCTCTGATTGCAAAACTACAAAGATAACACATGAAATCTTGGACACAAAAAGTTATCCTTTCCACTAATTGTTGTAAAATTCCAATTGAAAATCACACTTGAACTAAGCATTTATGGATTGCCATGAGAAAAACAAAAACAAAGGAAATCCCAGAATAAGTCATATAAGATATGGGCTGATTATCCACACTAGCAGCTTATGTGGACAGATCAGATGACGGTTTTTATCCACATGAGCTGCCTGGTGGCATTCCATTGAAGTGGGGGATATTTGTGAGCCAAAAAATAAATCGAGGGGTATTTTTGAGCCAAAAAACAAACGGAGGATATTTTTGCTCCATTTTGAATAATTCAGGGGTAGTTTTAATCCTTTTCCGTGCTGATAAAAACTACAGATTAACATCATGATAAGAGTATCAACTTAAGCAAGAACAACATATAATACAAGTAGATCAACATCAATTGATGAGTATCACATAATACGCTATTAACATGTATAACAACGTCATATAATCCCTAGCATGCGTCATGTCGATCCAAAATTAGAGTGTCATTATCAGTTTATCATAAAACAAGTTTAGATCATGTATTCTTTTACATATCAACAACATCATGTTGTAGGCGTAAGTTAACAGAGTATAACATAGAGTAATAGCTCAAAATATATAACGTACATGTTCAAGAATGCGTTTGCCCACTATGTAGTTTAAAATCGATTATGCAACTTTAAAGTCATGCTTTTGAAAAACAAACAATTTAACGTCTCACTTACATAAATCGGCTAGTGCTTCCTAAACCTAAAATGTTCAATTCTCTTCCAGTTCACCATTATCCAATGACCTCAATATATGCAAATATCAATCAACGACATCAATCATAGTAGTCGGGATCAATCCCATATTTTTAGGTCAAATCTAAGGCAAAGTCAATGAAAAGTCAAACATCGATCAAACCAACAAAACGTTGAACAAATTATAAAATTGGAATACTCATACGCTTACTATCCCAATTCTATAATATAATAAATGAAGCATTGATTTTGACTCAAATTGCTAGGTCAAATCCTTAAATTACCTAATTAAGAAGCAAGAACTAGTTCAATGATTTCAATTTGAGCATCCAAATATCATTGGGAGGTATTAGAGAATCACTATGTTAATGCTCTAGTCGAAACTAATTGTTGGATCATCACCTACGAGCTCCTCTTTTCTCAAAATGAAAAAGAATTGTATCTCATTTCGTTACTGATAGCCTCAGGTGATCATGAGGGTCAACCTACTTAATTCTACCGATCACAGACCATATTGTGCGCGTTCATGATGGTCAGATTTTTTTACTCTCCATGTTCTTGGCAAGTCTCATGCGACTGCAAACGCTTACCAACTTCTTGTTGATTCCTTCACCCATAAAAATCAGCAAATTGAAATGAAATAATTGTTCTAAGCCCACAGTTAAACTGTGTTTCTTTAAAGAATTTAATCCCCTCACAATTGCCCAAGGTTTGGATTAATTCCTCCCAGGATAGAATAGAACACTATTCAGCAAAACCGACAATGAAATTTGCTGAACTTTGTCGAACTCAACTAATGGAATAAATCACACTTACTTTGATTTCTTTTGTAAAGAAGAAAGTTTTTGAGTTGTGAAATTAATATTTCGTATAACCTTCATATGATGAAAACATAGGTATTTATAGCCTAAGAGGTAATACTTCAGAAAGGAAGCAATGGTTGAAGAAAAGACACACTGTTTCGAACCGACACCTGACCTGCGCCACGGCCTGCGCCCGCAGGTCAACGTTTGGCACAAAACCAGTAGCCACTGGTTTGGCCTGCACTGGTCACTTGCGGCCGCAGATAGACAATTCGTTTTCAACCAGTGCCTCGAAGGGTCACGTCCCTTCGAGGTGCGTTGTGACATGCATCTGCATCCGTTCATGTGCGTCCACATATGGAGAAATTATTTTCTATCAAATTTTTGGATTAAACTATCAATAATTCTTAAGTTTCAAATGAATTTTGACTAAAAAGATAGTCTCTCGATCGATCCGAAGCCGAGCCGAGTGAGCAACGATGACGACACAAGGCTTGTCTTGTTCTTGCCTCACTATCCATATGAAGTAGTGTGTTCCAATATATACATAAGAAACTCTCTTTCTCCCACCAATGTGGGAGAACTTCAATTCCTTAAAGTGAAGATTTACTCTTCACTTTTCACTCCATGTTTTCCCTCCATTTTCCATTCACTTTCTATTAACCAAACCCAACAATCCCCCACATGAATGGAGAATGGTTATTTTATATATATGAAAAACTGTGTGATCTACAAATAAGGATCAATCGCATCTGGGTAAGTAGGTTTCCCCTTGAACTTTCCATAGTGAACATATGTCGGGTATCCTTGGTCAATTGGTAGATTTGATATCCTTGAACTGTCGAGCTTTTACGTATACCTAGACAACATATGTCACACAATCAACCCTTAACCATTCTTGGTTCTCATTGTTTTGTTCGTTTCAGTAATGAACACGTCCTTGTAGAGAACTGGCCTTTCTCTTATTCTCCTTGAAGCGGCTTCCACTTCATACTTACATAGGTGATTCCTAAACGTTTTATCCTATAGAAAAACTATTTGGTTATACCTACCAAACTTAGAAACCATTAAAAAGCTTCAAACCGTAATCTTTATCCTTATTTCTTGAATATTGTCATATCATGGAAATAGATATACTTTTAGTGACAATGCTAAACCGTCATTCGTAACTTTGTTTGATCTCCTTGAACCTAGACCTTGGGATCTCCATTTAACTAGGTAGAGTTACCATTATAATGACTTTTCTAGGCCATAAACCCATTCTCTTTGATGATTTATCAACCGCCTCTCTACTTAGGCCTTTTGTAATTGGATCCGACACATTATCCTTTGACTTCACATAGTCAACTGTAATAATTTCTCTAGAGAGTAATTGTCTAATGGTATTATGTCTTCGTCCTATGCGACGAGACTTTTCGTTATACATAACATTTCCAGCTCTTCCTATTGCCACCTACTATCACAGTGTATGCATATAGAAGCCACTGGTTTTGGCCACAAAGGAATATCTTCTAAAAAGTTTCATAGCCATTCTGCTTCTTCACCGACCTTATTTAAGGTAATAAACTCAGATTCCATTATAGAGCGAGCAATACAAGTCTATTTGGATGATTTCCAAGAGACTGCTCCTCCATGAAGAGTAAACACATATCCACTTGTGAATTTCAGTTCATTTGACCCGATAATGCAAAGAATAGTCCTGAGTATGTTTTAGATACCCCAAAACTCTCTTCATTGCCATCCAATGAGTTTGATCGGGATTACTTGTGTACCGACTTAATTTGCTAATAGCACATGCTATATCTGGTCGAGTACAATTCATGATATACATAAAACTTTCCAACACTCTTGTATAGTCCAATTGTGAATTTTTTTGACCTTGGTTCTTTGTGAGAGCAAGATTCATATCAATTAGTGTTTTGGCAACTTTTAAGTCCAAATACTTGTATTTTTCATGTACCATGTTGATGTAATGAGTTTGAGACAAAGTTAGACCTTGAGGAGCCCTAAGAATTTTAATTCCTAAGATCAAATCCGCAACTTCTAAGTCTTTCATATCAAACTTGCTAACAAGCATACGCTTAGTAATATTTATGTCAGAAATGTTCTTACTCATTATCAACATATCATCCACATACAAACAAATAATGACAATGTGATTTGGAGTGTTCTTGATATAAACACATTTATCACATTCATTGATCTTAAATCCATTTGACAACATGGTTTAATTAAATTTTATATGCCATTGCTTGGGCGCTTGTTTTAGTCCATAAAGCGACTTAACAAGTCGACATACCTTCTTTTCTTTTCCTGGAATTACAAACCCTTTGGGTTGTTCTATGTATATTTCTTCCTCAAATTCTCCATTTAAGAAGGTTGTCTTTACATTCATTTGATGAATTTGAAGACCATACAAGGCGGCTAACGCTATCAACATTCGAATAGATGTGATTCTTGTTACCGGCGAGTATGTGTTGAAATAATCAAGACCTTCTCATTGTCTAAAACCTTTGACAACTAGTCTTGCCTTATATTTATCAATAGTACCATCATCTTTCATTTTCTTTTTGAAGATCCATTTAGAACCCATGGTTTGTTTCCTGGAGGAAGATCAACCAATTTCCATGTATGATTACTCAATATGGATTCTATTTCACTATTGATTGCCTCGTTCCAGTATTATGCTTCTGAAGAAGACATTGCTTCTTTGAACATTTGAGGTTCATTCTCAACTAAAAATGTCAAGAAATCAGGACCAAAGGAAGTTGAAATCTTTTGACGTTTGCTACATCTTGGACTTTCCTCATTAGGTGTACTTCCTTTTGACACTTTTCGAGGTCATTTAGATTTTTCATAAGACGACTCACATTCATTTTTCTACGGATAAATGTTTTCAAAAAATCAACATTATCTGATTCAATTACCGTATTCATATGAATGTCGGAATTTTCTAATTTATGAACCAGAAACCGATATGCTTTGCTATTGGTTGTATATCTAATGAAAATACAATCAATTATTTTTGGTCCTATCTTAACCCTTTTGGGTTTAGGAACTTGCACTTTAGCAAAACACCCCCACACTTTGAAATATTTCAAGCTGGATTTTCTTCCTTTCCATTGTTCATATGGAATGAACTTTATTTTACTGTGGGGTCTTCGATTGAGTATCCGACTGGCTGTTAGAACAACTTCCCCCCATAAGTTCTGTGGTGAACCAGAACTTATCAACAAAATATTCATCATCTCCTTCAATATTCTATTCTTTCTTTTCACAACCCCATTGGATTGTGGAGTATGTGGTGCAGTTGTTTGATGAATAATTCCATATTCCAAACATATTTCTTCAAAAGGACATTCATATTCACCACCCCTATCACTTCTAATCATTTTGATTTTTCTGTTAAGTTGTGTTTCAACTTCATTCTTGTATTGTTTGAAAGCATCAATTGTCTCATCTTTGCTATTAAGCAGATAAACATAGCAATATCGAGTGCTATCATCAATGAAAGTTATGAAGTATCTTTTTTCACGATGAGATGGTATAGACTTCATATTACAAATGCCTTTATGGATTAAGTCTAAGGGATTTGAATTCCTTTCAATATACTTATAAGGATGCTTTGCCTACTTTGATTCCACACATACTTGACATTTCACATTATTACTTTCAAACTTAGGTAATATTTCTAAGTTAATTATTTTCCACATGGTTTTATAATTTACATCTCCTAAACGTGCATGCCATAAATGTTTTGACTCAAGCAAGTAAGAAGAAGCAGAAATCTTATTCATATCAATAGAAACTACATTTAGTTTGAAGAGGCCCTAGGTGAGGTAACCTTTTCCTATATACATGTCATTCTTACTTATTACAACCTTATCGGATACAAACACACACTTAAAATCATTCTTGACTAGAAGTTATGTTGAGACCAAATTCTTCCACATTTCGGAAGCATGAAGGACATTATTAAGGATCACCATTTTGGACGAAGTCATCGTCAAGCCAACCTTACCCGTTCTTTCTATCTTTGTAGTTGCTGAATTTACCATACAAATGGTCTCGCCTATTTTAGAAGAAGTATAAGATGAAAACAGTTCCTTGTTGGAACACACATGGTGGGTAGCACCTGAATCAATCCACCTTTCATTTGGATTTCCCACCAAGTTGCATTCTAAGAGCATTGCACAAAGGTTGTCTACTTCTTCATTCAAGTTTGCTTACTCTTTCTTCTTATCTTTCTTTTGAGCACGACAAACAGAAGCCATATGACTAACTTTGCCACAGTTGTAGCAATTTCCTTTGAACTTTTTCTTCTTGGGTGCTTTCTTCTCATCATCCGACTTTTTCCTCTTTTTCTTCTTTTGAGGAGTTTCATCATTGTTTGCTCCTATGATTGAAGACTTTGCATTTTCTCTTTTTTCTGCATTTTTATTTTCCTTTTCAATTCACAAACGAACAAGAAAATCCTCTAAAGTCATTTCTTTTCGCTTATGTTTCAAATAGTTGTTAAAGTCCCTCCACAAAGGAGGCAACTTTTCAATAAAAGCTGCTACTTGAAAAGCTTGGTTGATGACCATTCCTTCCGCAAGTAAATCATGTATGATCACTTGCAATTCTTGGACTTGATTCATGACGGATTTGTTGTCAACCATTTTGAACTCAAAAAGCTTGGTTGTTACAAGCTCCTTCAGTCCAACATCTTCTGTCTTATAATTTTTATCTAAAGCGTCCCAAAGTTCTTTTGAAGTTTTGTAAATACAGCAGACACTATTTAGACTGTCTTCCAATCCATTTAGGATATAGTTCTTGCATAGAAAATCAGAGTGATTCCATGTCTCGATCACCATAAACCGTTCTTTCACTTGAGTCTCATCCGATAGAGTTTGAATGTTCTTTACAATAAACTTTTACAAGCTTAGAGTGGTTAGATAGAACATCATCTTCTATTGCCACCTTTTGAAGTCACTTCTGAAAAACTTTTTGGGGGTTTTCGCTACAGACAGAGCGGGAGTAACACAGCTTGACGAACTAGCACTCATTGTCAGAGATGCAGAAGTCATCACACCATTAGTTGATTCTTTCATTTTTGTTTGATCACACACAAACAAAATTCAATAAAACTGGTTAACTATCAATGTAGCTTTATTCAGTTGATGAAGTTTTTATATTCTTCAAATCAATAGAAATAACTTTATTAACTCGATGAAGTTTTTATGTTCTTCAAACCGAGCTAAAAAGTGGAGTAGAAAGTCTTAAATTTAATCTCCAATCACAAACAGAAATAAAGATGAAGCAGAAAAATGTAAACAAAACACAATTTAAATTCTTTAAGCTTATTGATTCCTTCATCCGTAAAAACCAGAAAATTGAAATGAAATGATTGTTCTAAGTTCACAGTTAAACTGTGTTTCCTTAAAGAATTTAATACCTTCACAATTGCCCAAAGTTTGGATTAATTCCTCCCAGGATATAATAGAACACTATTCAGCAAAACAGGCAATGGAATTTGCTGAACGTCGTAGAACTCAACTAATGGAGTAAATCACACTTACTTTGATTTCTTTTGTAAAAAAAAAAAAGTTTTTAACTTGTGAAAATAATATTTCGTATATTCTTCATCTGAGGAAAACATAGGTATTTATAGCCTAAGAGGTAATGCTTCAGAAAGTAAGCAATGATTGAAGAAAAGATACACTGTTTAGAACCGACACCTGACCTGCACCGCGACCTGCGGCCGCAGGTCAGTGTTTGGCACAAAACTAGTAGCCACTGGTTTGACCTGCGCTAGTCACTGACTCCGTAAGTGCCACATGCATGCACAGATTGCCAATTATGTTTCAACCAGTACCTCAAAGGGTCACGTCCCTTCGAGGTGCGTTGTGACATACGTACGCATCCGTTCATGTGCGTCCACATATGGAGAAATTATTTTCTATCGGATTTTTGGATTAAACCATCAATAATTGTTAAGTTTCAAATGAATTTTGTCTAAACAGATAGTCTCTTGATCGATCATTTGACAAATCCAAATCTAAATCTGAAGCCGAAGCCGAGCCGAGTGAGTGACGATAACGACGGCGCGAGTCTTGTCTCATTCTTTCCTGACTATCCACATGAAGTAGTGTGTTCCAATATATACATAAGAATGTCTCTTTCTCCCACCAATGTGGGAGAACTTCACTTCCTTAAAGTGAAGATTTACTCTTCACTTTTCCCTCCATGTTTTTCTCTCCATTTTCCATTCACTTTCTATTAACCAAACTCAACACTTGCTAGCCTCAGTGACTTCCTTCTCCTTTATCCCGATCACCTGGTCCGCTACCGTGTACACTAGAATTGACACCACAAAAATTTGGAAAAATTACCTAAAACCACAAGTTAAGTTACCTAAACTACTAAAATCCTTTCCCTTAGTATAAATTACAAAAATCCCTTATTTTTATATTTTTAATACAAAAACCGGATACATCCTACTAATCCCTAAAATTTTGGATATATCCCAACACAACCGGCAACTACGTCAACAACGGCTCAAATCAAGTAGCGGTTCTTGCAGTTATTCCCCCATTATCCGAAATTTGAATTGTGGTTGTTTCCCCCCAACTTCAACTTCAATTTCATCTCAATAGTTCAATAACTTCTCTCAAATCTCAATTTAATTTTCTTCTACATTTTTTCTGAGGTTACTTTGTTATTATTGTTTTTGAAAGTTGAGTAGATTGAAATATTGAGCCATAATCGGTTCAATTTACTTTTACAAACTCAATTTTAAGTTATATAATGGATTCAGATTCTGAACCATCTTTTAGTATAGGAATTTCTCAATTAGACAATGTCAACCAAAAATGAAGATGTTGTTAATTTTATTTCTGGTGTTTTTGATAAGGACTCCGAAGATTTCCGTGAAAATAGATCAAAACACCACAACGATCCCCGTTATAATGAAGAAATTAAAGGAGGCACTTAAAGAAAAGAAAAAAAAAGGAGGTTCTGGTGGTAAGAAAGGAGTTTCTGGTGCTTCAAAATACACTCCTTGTAATGCAAAATAAAAAGTTGTTTAAGTTACATCAAGGAAACCTCTTATGAAGGTATTATATATTTTTATCTAGTGGTGTGTTACCCCATTTTGTTGTTTGTTTTTATGTTTTCTGCTTGTTATACTGTTATCTGTCCTAAGCCGAGGGTCGATCGGAAACAACCTCTCTACTTCATCTTAGGTAGTGGTATGGACTGCGTACACTTTACCCTCCCCAGACCCCACGTTGTGGGAATACACTGAGTATGTTGTTGTTGTTGTTGTTGTTGTTGTTGTTGTTGTTGTTGTTGTATCTGAAGTAAAATACTACAACATACATCAGTAAAGTCATAAGATACTAATTATATGTCAGATCTATGTGCCAGATACATCTACAAAATTTGTATCTTTCATGATTACATCCCAGATATATCTAAGAATTATGTATCTCTCTTAATTGCTGCAGATTTTTGTGTAAGATACATTTTATTAATTGATTATATGTCTTATGTTGTTTATAGAGTAATGTATCTCAAGTAATAGTTATTAAATGTAATATTTCAAATGCTGATACATTTATTAACACCTCAGTGGTAATTTTTTTTTTTTTTTTGGTGATGCACATTTCTCTGTGATTTTGGTATTGTTAATGGTATTTTACTAGTAAATAAATATTGGTATGAATTAGTTTATCTAATCCCCATCTATCATTTTATATATTCATGTTACTAATCATTTATTGACTCCTTTGTGCAACACGTGGATGTCATTTTTACTATCTGCGCAAGAAGTCGAAGCAAATGATAAATGCACAATACCGATATACCACCACATATTATTTTTTCAAAACATTCATCGACATAGAGTATGGGCATTATTATCAAGAACTGGGGGAGCCAAATCTTCCGACTCAAAAGAAGATTTCACGTTCCAATTTTTTGGCTAGACACGAGGAAACAATTATGAACACTATTAAAGGTTTTTGTTTACCCGCTGGACTACCTTGGCACATGGTAGACGAGGTCTATGCCCCAATAAACTATGATGGAGATTTTTAGTGGGTCCTGGCAGTAATTGTTCTGAAGGAGCAGTACATATGAGTATATGATTCGATATCCTCATCGAGAAACAAAGAACAATACAGTGAGGTCCAAAATTTGGCTATAATATTGCCAACTTACCTTTAAAACAGTGATTTTTTTTAGCAAAAAGACTGAATCGACTGGTCAGTCGTTGATGCCTACAAGGGAAAAAAGGGAAGCGACCCTTTTGAAGTCGAATACGTATCTGGTATTTTGCAGCAAGCAA
The DNA here is from genome assembly GCA_031232105.1 of Capsicum rhomboideum. NCBI lineage: Eukaryota > Viridiplantae > Streptophyta > Magnoliopsida > Solanales > Solanaceae > Capsicum > Capsicum rhomboideum. The sequence goes on from CP124714.1 coordinate 161,840,788, forward strand.
GTGGCAATATGTACATAACATTTATTTGTACCATTTTTTATTTATTTACTACGTAAATATTTTAGTCTTTTAACAGACGATAAATTATGCAGGGATTGTGGACTTTTTGTTGTTTTGTTCGCTGAGTTTCTAAGTGATGGACTACAATTACCATCTTTTGAAATTGATGCTGAATTACTTCTAATGAGATATGCTTCGCTCTTATGCAATTACGGAGTTATCAAGGCTGAGAATGGCTACGTTAGTGACAATGAAGATCCACCGAGACCTAAACCCAACTTAATTCCTCCATATGAAAACAAATTGGTTATTATTGAGTAGATCTAGATCTGTTGTTTAGGTGCAACTATGAATTAACTTTTTAGTTTTTGTGTAAACAAGTTGGTGACTGATTTTTGTTGTTGCTCCAGTTAAGTTTTTGTGGATTTTTCCTGTTGAATTAAGTGTTGTTATGATATGTTCATATTTCAATTAAGTGTTAATATGTATATGATACATAGTTATAAAATTTACAACACCAGAGACAAAAATTCAACTTATTAGCAGTCATACAAATATCAAATTTAGATAAATATGTATCAGATGTATATTTCAATCAACACAAAATATGTTGTACATTATGTATATAGTATAAATATTTATATCAAGGTATGCATCTCCAAATTAAAAACTCATTGTTAGTATACTAGTCATAACTAATACATTTAGGTTTTTATATTAAACATGTACCAGATATATTATTCAAACAATACAACATATTGTTTAAATTGTACATATGGTACAAATTTACATTTCAAAGGATGTATCTCCATAGCAAAAAAATAGTGTCAATATTTCTGACACAACTGATACATTTATACAATTATGTTACATGTGTACTAGATACATATTTAAAAGACTACAAAAAAATTCATCAGATTATGTATCTAATGCAAAGATACATTTTATTGGATGTGTATTATATCAGTGTCACGATTCAATTTCAAAGTCATGATGGCACCTACCATGTCCCACCAGTAGGTAAGCAAAGCCTTAGCCCGGAACGACAAGTAAAGGGCGCCATGGCGAAAGGATACCAAAATACTACAATTTATGCCCATAATACATGCACAAAAATATAGGGCTACATAAAAGAGAGAGAAGAAAACAAAATGAATCCCACGACCTAGGAAAGCCGGTACAAGAGCCACTAGCAAAGAAATAAGAGTACTAAAATTATCAATACACATGTTGTCTCAAAATGAGAGACTGTCCAAAAGTAAAGGAAGGAGAGGGGATCAGCTCCAGCTCGGAAAGATCACCCTATCTCCGAGACCTGTGGATAGCTGGCTAGAATATCAATGGCCGCGACTAGTACTGGGATCTGCACCAGAAAAGATGCAAAAGTGTAGTATGAGTACCAAAACAGCGGGTACTCAGTAGACATCATCGGCCGACTGAGCTAAATCATAATACAAGTAAGATAAAATGTGGGAATGTAAAGTATATCAAGGAAAAGGGCAAACCTGAAAACATGCTCTGACATAGGTAAATAGTTAAGAAAACAAGAATTACTAAAGTTAAAGTGACTAGATACAACCCAACTAGGACCCCATAAGCCTGAAGGATACAAACAAGAGAAAGCTAAAACAAAATTGGACCCCAGAGTACGAATTTTGTCTCTTTCCAATTTTGATTGTTATGCTTCTTTCAATTATTATGTTCAGAATTGTGAAATTTTACAATTTTGGCTGAAATTTTTCTTGTCCAATAAGAATGTATTAGCAATAATTTGATATTATTGAAAAGTACAAATAACATTGTCTAGAAAATTACCGTAAGCTTGTAAGGCCCTTAAGAAAAGACGAAAGAAAATCTTAAAGAAACTTATTTAAGAGTGCTAAATAAAAAAAATTTAGCATTTAAAAGTCATGTAAAGAAAAAATATGTAGGTATAATATATAAATTGTATCAAAGCATATTGCTATAATATAGTAGTAATAATTGTCAAGTCTTTGAGAAAAAAAAGAGTTTTTCCACTTCTTTCTTTTAACTCTATAACGAGTTAATCAAGAAGCCAGCTATAGCCTGTCTTTTTGTCATCATTTCCCAAACGTACCTGACCCCCCACTTGGGGGCGACTACTCTATTTGAGCTCGATTTCACGTTGACTCCTCCATTGGCCGTGGTGGAATCCAGATGATGTCATTCCATCGTAGTGTACATATAAAGAATATTCAAATGGGTGAGAGTATGTATGTTCTTAACGTTTAACTAATCGAAAGAAAAAAAAATTACAATTATAAAGTAAATAAGATTCTTGATTAAAGTAAACACAAAAGAAAGAAAAGAGTTTTTCTGCTTCTTTCTTTTAACTCTATAACGAGTTTTCACAATACATCTCACTTTTCTCATGATTAAATGGAGTAAGGCAAAATCAAGGAGCATAACACACATGAGACTTTCGAAATTATTTATTCACACTTAGCCAAGGAATGTAATTTGGTTAGTCGCGCTATCTACAGAATTAATTAAATAGAGCATATGAAGGAATAAAGATAAATATCCGAGACACATTATATGACTGAAATTTAGATAGTCACATGTTAATCACCTAATCTAAACTCTATTACCTTAGTGTTATTGAACTTCTCTGTAAACAAATAATTTCCTTAGATAATGCAAGGAATCATTTTTTCAAATAATTTCATTTCTAAACAATAAATAATCAAGAGCTATTCACAGCATAAAACAAAGTAGAAACAATCTTATATATATTATAATAAAATGACATCCTAATTCATTTATCAATTTAAAGAGTCTGTCCATTTGTATTGCTCGTGAACTTCAACATGGAACTAGGTACTATCATGAAAATATATAAACTAATATGCCAACACACAAGGGAAAAGAAAATAATAATTAAAGGCACGAACACCTCTTTCAGGAAAACATATGAAATAATCACAGACATGATAATAGAGATTTGGATAATAGATTGGACCTTTATAGCTGAATAACGTGCAACGAAAGCAAAAGTTTTTGAAATGTTCAAGTGACTTTAGATATTAACTGGAAAAACTGATCGGGATGTCTGAACGACGACATTTACACATCGGAAACTTAACATCGAATATCAAGTGGCTCCAAAGACTCAAAAGTGTATGAAGATGAAGAACCAATCCTTTTTTTTTCTTTTACTATTTGCTCATGTGCCAAAAAATGAAAAGAAAATCTCCTCCTCCCCTCCCTTTTCCTCGGTCTCCATCTAAAACCAAGAGGGAGAGGTTTATATTTTAGAGAGTCCCCTCCAAGGAGACGTTAGGGTGGAGGGAGTGACCAAGAAAAGAATTAATTTCTGGGAAGATTTTAGGAGATTGTGTTAATATTTTGGTGATTAATGATAATATATTAGGTGGAAATTAAGGAAGAAAATAAAAATAAAAAGGAAAGATAAGCAAGAAGGTAAAATTGTTTGGAAATAAACCAAATGGGACGTTGGAGTAGAATTGATAATGGAGGAAGAAAATTGTGTTTTTGATCGTTTCCTTACTTTGGGAAGAGATTATGGTCTTAAATTTAAGGAAATAAAATTAAAAATCTTAAAGAAAGAAAGAAAGAAAGAAAGAAAGAAAGAAAGAAAGAAAGAAAGAAAGAAAGAAAGAAAGAAAGAAAGAAAAAACTTAAATAATGAAAACAAGAGTACTTGAGACATGCTAATTGAGCTGGGAGGGAGTAAAATAGTTGTAATTGATTTGGAGTAATTTTTGAAAATAATAATATTTTTCACATGAAAGGAAAAATTAGTGAGGAGGATTTTCTACTTATGAAAAGATTTGACAAAATGTGAATTTGAATTTTGAATTTTGAGGTTTTTTAGAACTAAATAAATTTCTATCAAAAAATATATAAAATGGGTAACTACTAAGTTACCAAGTGAAGAAAACTAATACTAAATTATTAAATCAACCATTATATTTTATATTAAAAATAATTTACAATAAAAGAATAATAACTCTTAAAATATTTGATCAAATACTTTTAAAAATAGATTAAAAGAGAAATGTAAAAGATTAAGTGAATAATAACTTTGCAAGTAAAGAATATGATATACTAATAATGATAAAAATAATTAAAAATAATAATAATAATAATAATAATAATAATAGTAATAATTATTCTAATACTTAAATAATGTGAATAGTATCTATTATCACAATTTTTGATAAAAATAAATAAAAATAGCGATTTTGGCCTCGAGAACAAAATAGACTCCCGAATGAGTAAAATAACAAAAAGGATGATCAAAATTGGGTGTCAACAGTACCTATAATTTCTTCCCTAGAGAGAAATAACCTATAAATTTGAATCAAGATTGCAAGTTTCCACTATCTTAGTTTAAATAGGAATAATTTTTTTTGTTTTTTATAATTATTTATTAATGTTGTTAAGTACAATATTTTTAAAATAAAGGTTAAACTTTGCATCTGGATATACATTGTAAAATGCATCATTATCGATGAAAAGTTGTTGAAGAAAAGTTATTCAATGAATTTCCTTTATTGTTTTAATGTTCAAATATTTTTTTGGATTGTTTGCAGTTATATATGTAAAAGATACATATATAAAAGGTTCATTTTTATTTCATTATATTACTTTAAGGAAGTTACATTTTTTAAATATGTATCTCTTACATATTTAATATAACTGCCTAAGTTAATAGATGTGTCCGATTGTAATGACCCTCCAGGTCATTTTCTGCATTTTCACATTATTTCAGCGTTTAGAGCTTTTCCATAGCTGCCCCAAGTCATTTATGACTTGCTGGAGCTGACAGTTCAGTTACCGGGCAGTTCGTTTGGTTTTTTTTAGCCTTTTTCCTTTTTTGAAATTAACGCTTTTCAAGTTTGGCTACCGGGCCCAAATACTAGGTAGAAGGTCTCGGATGCCAATTCTGACAGCTCCATCAGCTCCGGAACGTTGATTTTAGGCTAGGGGACCCTTCGTCCGAGTCCCGAGGCTTTCAGACTCGTTTTAGGTTATTGGGTGGAAAGCGATGAAAATGACCACTTAGGTGTGGGACCCACATGTCATCGAAACGACCCCAGATGGAAATTTTGATTTTTCCACTGAGTCCGAAATGCCAAATTTGTTGGGGTAGCATAGTTCGTTTGCGTTCACGGGGTTTCGAACAAATCCCGAGGACCTGTTGAAAACTTGGTAAAATATTGCCAGTGTTGATGCTGCTTCAGCTGGTGCAACCGCTTAAGCGGAAGCCGCTTTAGCGGCTGGATCCTGGACCCATTGGTCCGCTTAAGCGGAGGCTAGGCCGCTTTAGCGGTGACCGCTTAAGCGGTACCTACAGCTGCATTTAAATCCCTGTCATCCGTTTTTCTTTTATTATTTTCCAAGGGTTAGAGCATAGAAGCTCTAGAGAGATAGTGGGAGAGCAGGGGAGATTCTTGGGTGTTTTAAAGGAGCTTGGAGAGTTCGTTAACACCTTTTTCCTCGTCTAAATCTTGGTAAGTTTCGTCTAAATTCTTGGTAAATTCTCCGTTTAAGCCCAAAACCCTATCTAGCGTTGTGGTTTGATTTTGGGTGCTATGATGCTCGGCATTCACCCATTTTTTAGGGTAAATGATTCTTGAGCTTTGAGGGATGTTTTGACGGTTTCAAACTTGCGATTCCGTAAGCGAGCCCCCCGTGAGATTTTCGATTTGATTTTGGACCCGATGCATTTTATGCAATATGGGTATTGTTGTTCTCATATTGATGAGTAGATTGTTATTTTGATAGCGTGGCATCGTGCGGAGGCTTCTCGGAAAGGAAAGGCTCCATTTTAGCAGACTTCATCGAGCTTTCTTCGGCGTCCAATTAGGCTAAGTTTACTTAAAGATTGAGCTTAATCATGGTATTAGTATTATATTATGCTGGTGTTGGGGTTGGAATTTACGTTTGGATATTTAATTAGTAAAAGTTGGATTATTTGGCCGATTTGAGGGCCGTTCGGAGGTAGAATCGATCCATTTACCCTTCCCTTAAGTAAATTGATGCCTTGGGTTGGGTTATCGCACCTAGTTCCCTGTAGACTTAGGATTCCCTCTTCCACAGTATTATCCTTAAATCTTGAACCTTAGACTACTTGGCATATACTTAGTTCAGAATTATGAGATTTATGATATATAATACTTAAATACCGGTTCGAGTCCGAAATATGATAATTAAATACCCGTTTGAGTCCGAAATATAATACTTAAATATCGATTCGAGTCTGAAATATGATATTTAAATACCGGTTCGATTCTGGAATTTAATACTTAAATACCGGTTCAAGTCTGAAATATAATACTTAAATACCGGTTCGAGTCCGTAATATGATAATTAAATACCGGTTTGAGTCCGAAATATAATACTTAAATACCGGTTTGAGTCTGAAATATAATACTTAAATAACGATTCGAGTCCAGAATATAATACTTAAATACAGCTTCGAGTTCGAAATATGATAATTAAATACCGGTTCGAGTCTGGAATATGATATGTAAAGACCGGTTCAAGTTCGGTATTTTTCTATTAGGTTTATGATAGTTAAATACCGATTCGAGTCCGGCGAGTTGTGGTTCGGAATGGGATTCATAAGTGTAGTAATGGTACATGTCTTGATTTCTTCCATCGGGCTTATGGGGGTCCGATTTTGGTTTAGCTTTCTCTTGTTTGTACCCTCCAGGCTTATGGGGGCCTAGTTGGGTTGTATCTAGTCACTTTAACTTTGGTAATTCTTGTTTCCTTAACTATTTACCTATGTCAGAGCATGTTTTCAGGTTTGCCCTTTTCCTCGATATACTTTACATCCCCGCATTTTATCTTACTTGTATTATGATTTAGCTCAATCAGTCGATGATGCCTACTGAGTACCCTTTGTTCTGGAGGACCTGTCAGAAAGAGTTGGGTACTCAGGTTGATCTTAGCACCGCATTCCATCCTCAGACCGACGGTCAGTCAGAGCGGACCATTCATGTCCTTGAGGATATGCTCCGCGTGTGCGTGTTGGACTTTGGAGGTCAGTGGGAGCAACACTTAGCTTTGGTAGAGTTCGATTATAATAATAGCTACCATTCGAGCATTGGGATGGCACCATTTGAGGCATTATATGGTAGACGTTGTCGATCTCCGATAGGTTGGTTTGAGATTTCAGAGATTATTCCCCGAGGTACTGACCTACTTCGAGAGTCCTTGTATAGGGTGCGAGTGATTCAGGATAGATTGAGGGCAGCTCAGAGTAGGCAGAAGAGTTACGCCGATCGTAGACTTCGTGCCTTGAAGTTTGGAGTGGGTGACCGAGTTTTTCTCCGTATATCACCCATGAAGGGCATGATGAGGTTTGGGAGGAAGGGTAAGCTCAGTCCCAGGTATATTGGACCATTCGAGATTCTACGGAAAGTTGGAGAGGTAGCTTATGAGTTGGCTTTACCACCAGATTTATCAGCCGTTCATCCAGTTTTCCATGTCTTTATGTTGCGGCGTTACATTTTGAATGAGTCTCACGTGCTTCGGTGGGATTCAATTTAGTTGGACGAGAGGTTGGCGTTTGTAGAAGAGCCAGTCCTCATTTTAGCCAGGGATGGTAGGCGATTGCGCTCTAGGGAGATTCCAGTGGTTAAGGTCCAGTGGAGACATCATTCAGTTGAGGAGGCTACTTGGGAGATCGAGAGCGAGATACAGACCCAGTATCCCCACCTATTTGAGCCTTCAGGTACACATTTATCCTTCACTTTCGCGGACGAAAGTCCTTTTAGTAATAGATATTGTAATGACCCTCCAGGTTATTTTTTGCATTTCCACATTATTTCGGCTTTTAGAGCTTTCCCATAGCTGCCCCAAGTCATTTATGACTTGCTGGAGCTGACAGTTCAGTTACCGGGCAGTTCGTTTGATTTTTTTAGCCTTTTCCCTATTTTGAAATTAACGTTTTTCAAGTTTGGCTACCGGGCCCAAATACCAGGTAGGAGGTCTCGTATACCAATTCTAGAAATTCCATCAGCTCCGGAACGTCGATTTTAGGCTAGGGGGACCCTTGGTTCGGGTCCCGAGGCTTCCGGACTCGTTTTAGGCTATTGGGTGGAAAGCGATGAAAACGACCACTTAGGTGTGGGACCCACATGTCATCAAAACGACCCCAGATGGAAATTTTGATTTCTCCACTGAGTTCGAAATGCCAAATTTGTTGGGGTAGCATAGTTCGTTTGCTTTCAAAGGGTTCCGAACAAATCCCGAGGACCCGTTGGAAACTTGGCAAAATATTGGCAAGTGCTGATGCTGCTTCAGCTGGTGCAACCGCTTAAGCGGAAGACGCTTTAGCGGCTTGGGCACCGCTTTAGAGGCTGGAGCTTGGACCTATTGGTCCGCTTAAGCGGAGGCTAGGCTGCTTTAGAGGTGACCGCTTAAGCGGTCAAGTGGCCTCTTAAGCGGTACCTACAGCTGCATTTAAATCCCTGTCACCCGTTTTTCTTTCATTATTTTCCAAGATTAGAGCATAGTAGCTCTAGAGAGATAGTGGGAGAGAAGGGGCGATTCTTGGGTGTTCAAGGAAGCTTGGAGAGTTCGTTAACACCTTTTTCCTCATCTAAATCTTGGTAAGTTTCGTCTAAATTCTTGGTAAATTCTCCGTTTAAGCCCAAAACCCTATCTAGCGTTGTGGTTTGATTTTGGGTGCTATGATGCTCGACATTCACCCATTTTTTAGGATAAATGATTCTTGAGCTTTGAGGGACGTTTTGACGGTTTCAAACTTGCGATTCCGTAAGTGGGCCCCCCGTGAGATTTTCGATTTGATTTTGGACCCAATGCATTTTATGCAATATGGGTATTGTTGTTCTCATATTGATGAGTAGATTGTTATTTTGATAGCGTGGCATCGTGCGGAGGCTTCTCGGAAAGGAAAGGCTCCATTTTAGCAGACTTCATCGAGCTTTCTTCGGCGTCCAGTTAGGCTAGGTTTACCCTACTTAAAGATTGAGATTAATCATGGTATTAGTATTATATTGTGCTGGTGTTGGGGTTGGAATTTACATTTGGATACTTAATTAGCAAAAGTTGAATTATTTGGTTGATTTGAGGGCCGTTCGGAGGTAGTATCGATCCATTTACCCTTCCCTTAAGTAAATTGATGCCTTGAGTTGGGTTATCGCACCTAGTTCCTTGTAAACTTAGGAGTCCCTCTTCCACAGTATTATCCTTAAATCTTGAACCTTAGACTACTTGGCATATACCTAGTTCGGAATTATGAGATTTATGATATATAATACTTAAATACCGGTTCGAGTCCGAAATATGATATTTAAATACCGGTTCGATTCCGAAATATAATACTTAAATACCAGTTCTAATCCGGAATATGATATTTAAATACCGATTCGAGTCCGGAATATAATACTTAAATACCGGTTCAAGTCCGAAATATAATACTTAAATATCGATTCGAGTCCGAAATATGATAATTAAATACCGGTTTGATTTTGAAATATAATACATAAATACCAGTTTGAGTTTGGAATATAATACTTAAATATAGCTTCGAGTACGGAATATGATACTTAAATACCGGTTCGAGTTCGGAATATTATAATTAAATACCGGTTCGAGTCCGAATTATGATATGTAAGGACCGGTTCAAGACCGACATTTTTCTATTAGGTTTATGATAGTTAAAGACCGGTTCGAGTCCGGCGAGTTGTGGTTTGAAATAGGATTCATAAGTGTAGTAATGGTACATGTCTTGATTTCTTCCATCGGGCGTTTAAGAGAGTCGACATAGAAATTGGAATTGAGGGAGTAACATCGCGTTGGGCCCATTTCAGCCTTGTCATACCTGATCTCACTCTCTCTCTCTCTCTCTCTCTCTCTCTCTCTCAAATTTTAACTTTATGCGTTGTCAATTTGTTTATTTTTTTTTACATTAAATTTACCACCAAATTAAGGTGGCACATCTTACTAACATGTCTCTCATTATTTGTAGTTTATTATTATTTCGATTAAGCTTGAATACTTCTTTTACTGGATATACTATAAATAAAAGGAGTTCACCAGAGTCTGTAATCCGAGGAAGACGAAGAAACATAAATTATGGTACCGTTCACTCATTATTTACATGTCGTAAAAGGTCAGCCTTGCATCTCTTGTATTTTACATTATTTGCATGATATTTACACTAGTCGAAAGTGTTTTTTATTACATCACTTAGTTGATATTAGGTTAATAAAATAATTGACATTTGCTTATCACATAGATTTCCCACGTAATATATGAGTTCGGTCGGAACCCACATTTGTGAACCTCGAAAGGTGCCTAACACCTTTCTTTCGAGGTAACCTGAACCCTTACCCGAATTTCTGGTTGACGTAGACTATAAAATAAGTTCGTAATTAGTCTAGTATAGTGCCCTAACGCATCTTAATTCGTTAGGTGGCGACTCTTCTCCCCTAAACCATCCAAAAAGAGTTGTCATGTCGAATCCCGCTTTTCGTGAGAAAAATGGAGCGCGACAGCATGGCGACTCCGCTGGGGATACTTAGGTTCTAACCAATACGAATTTTTATTATGTGGGATTTTTAAGTTATCTGGGTCTATTCGTTTATTATTTAACTCCTTATTTTTTATTTGTTAATTTTTAAAATGTTCGTCTTATTACGTATAATTATTTGTTACAATGAAAAAAAAAATCATGTTATATCCCGTTCCTCTTTCCCATTATTTTTTTTTTCCATCCATGTCAATCCCTCTCCTTACCTCCTTTATTTGTTTATATGCAATTATGCATTTGTCTTTCCTTTTCTATCCGTTTATTTTTTATATATTGCTCAACATGCTATTATTTGCTACGTGTTACTGCTTTATGTATTACTGGCATTCCGTTCATATTTTTCCCACTCGAAAACCTCACACTATCACACACTTTCACTGTACTCGGATGTTGTGCCTTCGCACTTCTCCAAATACTCTCCAAAGCCCTATTATAGAGAGTCGGCTAAGACGTGGTGGAACGGATAGTTTTACTACCGTGGGACCACGTGCCTTCTCGTATAAGAATATCCTCAATCCGTGTCTACCCAAATCTTAGAAAATTCTAAGTCATGCATGCATTAATCATTATGTGCTATGTGTTTATTATTCTTATTCTAATTGTCATTCGATTCACACTATGTCTCCAACTACTATTCAAATTTCTTTAAGTCGTCAGTTTCGAACTACGTCTGACCTGATTCTTGTCCAACAAGATACGTAGGCAATCCTATATAAGGATGCGGTCCTCCTTTTTTTTCATTATTTATAAAATATCCCCGTATTTTTAAAAAAAATGTGAAACAATTGTAGCACCCGTTTTTTTCTCGTGAAAAGCGGGATTCGATGTGACAAACTCTTTTTTGGGATTTTAAAGCGAGAAGAGTCGCCACCTAACGAATTAAGGTGTGTTAGGACAACATTCGAGACTAAATTGCGAACTTATTTTAATTATTTAGTCTACGTCGACCAGAAATTCGGGTAAGGGTTCAGGTTACCTCAAAAGAAAGGTGTTAGGCACCTTTCGAGGTCCACAAATGCGGATCCCGGCCGAACTCATAGATTACGTGGGGAATATGTGATAAACAAATGTCAATTGATTTTATAAAATACCTAAGTGATTAAGCATGTATAATTTATTTTAATTATTCTAGATAAGTAAAAATAGCTAAGTAGAGAAAGGTAGCAAGAAAACAACAAAATAACTTGAGTACTAATTTAAGCGTAATTAAGAATACAAGCATTTAAGATAGAAAGAAGAGAAAATAAATTAAATCTAACAAAAAGAGAAAAAGTTTGTACAAAAAATAAAATAAGATAAATAATTGTACAACATGAATATAACTTATTTTTACGGTTAAATACAACTTAAAAAAATACTGCAAATATCTAGCGAACCAAATAAAAAGATGTGTAATATTAATAATCAAAAGAAGGAGATACTGAAATGGGTGCTTCCAATATAATATTTTAACTATTCAAATAATGCATACAAGGAAATCTAGGATAGAAATATTAAAAGAATAAAAGATAGATGAACTAACCTGGCTGTATCCAAGCAAATAATTAAAGCACTCAAAAATAACAAATAAAAATAAAATAATCTACACACAAAAATTTGGTATTCAAGAACATAAAAAATTATAAAGGTCAGGAGGCTTACCTTGTTGGTGAAGCAGTGAATTTATAAAAAATACCTTTGATTATTCTCCTATTTTTTAGGATAGCATTATAGTCCCCATGAGTTGTAAAAAAAATTGACAAAAAGAAAGGAAATTGTTAGTAAAGTGTATGCCACCTTATTTTGGTGGCAAATATAATTTAAGAGAATAATAATTTAACACGTAAAGTTAAGGTTAAGAAAGTGAGAGGGAGAGAGGGGGAGAGAGAGAGAGAGTGGGATCAGGGTATGACAAGGCTGAAATGGGCCCAATGCGATGTTACTCCCTCTATTCCAATTTTTATGATCGACTCTTTTAAACACCTTAAGACAAGACGAAAGAAATTCTTAAAAAAAACTTATTCAAGAGTACTAAATAAAATATTTCAATATTTAAAAATCATGTGAAGCTATATATATATATATATATATATATATATATAAAATATGTAGATCGTATCAAAGCATGTGGATAATTTAGTATAGTAGTAAAAGTTGTCAAGTCCTTGAGGCTTTTAAAAGAGTGACATATTAAATAAGAAAAGAAGGGAGTAACGAGGTGCTTTATATTTTAACAAAGCTATGTGTACACTTCATACAAGAAGTCAGCTATAGCCTGTCTTATTTGTCATCATTTCCCAAAACGTACCTGATCCCCGCTTGGGGCCGACTACTCCGTTTGAGCTTTGCTTCGCACCTTGGATCCCTACTCGCCGTGATTTCAAGAGATATCATCTCATTGTGATGTACATGTAACAATATTCAAAGAGGGTGAGAGTACGTCTGCCCTTAATCTTTAACTAAAAAGGAAAATTAAAATAACAAAGTAATAGCGATATTCGTGATTGAAATAAACATGTAAAGAGATTCAACCAAGGCAATCTAGCGAAACAGATACAACAGTAATAAGCTTCGGTTCATTATTCTATAAAGGTTAAACCACTTGTTCAAAGAGAAAAAAACTAAAACAAGGTGGTGAAATGGAGGCAAAAGAATAATTCACTTGATCAACAACATATAGGAGTAGCTCTAATACCCTTGGAATTCTAATTCGACAGTCCCCGAAATAAGAGATACACTCCATTATTTTTCGTTATTCCTGGTGCAATCTGAGAAGCGGATATAAAAAAGGAAATACAATGGGCTGATGTGTTAAGGATACTGTCTTTGAGACTCTATGGTGTTTATGCAAATGAGATAAAAGCAAACATAAAGTGGTATAGCTAAGAATATAACTTGCTACTAAAAAAAAGCCAACATGTTCTACTTAAAAGTTAAAGTGAAAAATCACATTAGTGAAATGACAACTTTAAACATAAGCTAATTTCTACGTCTTAAAGTCCATGCATCAGGTGATGTTCATGGTGAAAGTGATATACCACATCCAGATTTTTTACTATTTTTTTTTAAAAAAAAAAAATTCCAAAGAACAAGTGTCATATACACAAAAACTAAATAAATTAAGAGCAATATATTTAAATAAGAAAAGTATAGTTCCTAGATGCATGAGTTTATATCAAAGTAATGTTTATTTGTCTATTAAGTTTTACTAACAAATATTTGTACATAAATGATATCATACCCAAAAGAAAAATAAACAACATACTGAAACATGTTTCGTTTTTTTAATATACAACATCATTTGATTTGATAAAGTAAGTTCTTAATTATTTCTAGCACAACAAGAATAAGAAAACATGTTCTACAGAACCATCACACAAATAGCACATCACATATTTAAGCTTAAATATCATGTAGAGAAGGAGTAAGAATCTAACACTTTTCGAATTAAAATGGCAATATGACGCCTCTGTCGCTGCTTGCGAGAGAGAGAGTATGCTTTGTAAAATTCTTCCAAATATATTGAAGTTCCCAGCAAATGTTGAATATAGCAGCCGCAGACAAGATCACGAGGAACCTCAAACCGAAAGAAAGAGCCGACAACCTCAACTTTGGCTAGAAAACATAGTGGTGAAAAGAGGAAGGAGTTTTTTCTCCATGGATATGCAGCAGCCAAACTAGTTTTTTTTTTTTCTTTTTCCCCTTGGCTGTAGGATTGACATTTTTATGTAGGGGAAAAGGAAGAAGAGACATTGGGAACTAGCCCCAAAAAGGGAAAAGAATTCTCAAATCCCAAAATAGGTGTCAAATAAGAATCCATGCATATCCTAAAATATCAAAATTTAAGAAGAGTATATTGATAGTGAATGATATGATGGAAGTCTTGGGAGGTAATTATATTCTTCCATATGAAGAAAGGTTTAGAAGGATTTTATGGATATTAAAAGATTGGACCAAGTTTAAAATTTGAAATTTAAGCTTATCATAAATTTTCATCAAATTATATAAAAAGAGTAACTATTAAATTACTAAAACAAAAGAGAATATTATTAAATTACTAAATCAAAAATAATTTATCTTTATCATAAAATAAATAATAACATTAAGATATTTGCTCAAGTATTTTTAATAATAAATATAGATAAATGAAAAGGTGTAAGTAAAGAAAAAGTACCTTTTGCAAAAAAAAAAAAAAAAAAGAAGAAGAATGTTATAATAATAATAATAATAAAAAAATACCAATAAAAATAAAATAAGGCAAATAACATGTATTGCATAAAATTTGATAAAAGTAAGTAACAAAATAGTATTTTGGCCTCACGAATACAATAGATGTTCGAATGAGTAAATTGTCGAAGAGGAGGGACAAAATTGGGTGTCAACAACAATCTTTATCATTCAAATAATTTTTTTCTATCAAATAATATATTCTCCTTTTCTTTCACCTTTCCATAATGTCAAAAGGGTGAAAACTAGAGTATTTTTGAATTATTCAAATGATTTCTCACAATCTTTTAAAATTCTCAATTGTTTCATACTAAATGTCTCAGTTGAGCTAATTTTTAAAAATCTTTCAAAATTTTGCTAATCTTCTATCCTCCCTCTTTTTCAAAATAAATCTCTTTAAAATATTCTATGTGTGATTTTTAAATTATTATTCGTTTATTCACTTGATCAACTTTAAGTACGAACTTAGTATTTAGGTTTTACTTAGAGCTTATTGTTTATGCTCTCTTCTCAAACTTAAGTTCTAGGCTATCCATTCGTCCTAAAGTCCTTTTTGCCGGGATGACTCATATTTTCCTACACTGACTCTTGTTTTGTTTGATTTATTTATGTTGTTTAAAGGTTGTCTATCATTTGAACATCAACTCAATTGAGAATCTGCAATATGACAAATATGTTCAACATCCAAAATATTTCTAGTCTTCTTCCTTCTCCAATGCAAAATACTTTTAGACCATATCTCATCATGTTCTTCCTCTCACAATATCATAACAAGCAAAATGTCTTCACTCTCCATTCATCCTCCTTATGGCCAGTAAAATTTCTAAATCACGCCAGCTTTTAACAAGGCCTCCTATACGATAAATCTAATTTATTTTTGGTTCGTCCCATGACCTCCATATTGGCAAAATGCAGATTCAAAATTGAGATCTCAGCAGATTCAAAATTGAGATCTCCAGGTTCAAATGTAAGACAATCATTTCTTGTGAGCTAATATTTTTCTTTAGTGTAGCAGAATTATAAGACTCTATGAGTAAAAACTGGGGCAAAATTTTTGAGGAGACCTTAAAAATTCCATGAGCAAGCAACATCCCAATTTACGAGTGGCAAAAGTATCTTTCTTCTAAACTGGGGCAGAAATTTTTGAGGATTCCTCAAAAATTTCACCATAATGGAGTTCAAGTTAGTCCATGAAATCAAAACAACGACAAGGAGCCTAGACAAGCAAAGGTATGAGTCAACCTTGCTTTTCAAAACTTACATTTTTTCTTTGAGTGCAGAAACAGCAGGTACAAATACAATAGCTACCTTGCAACACCTGAACGATCATCATTAAAGAAAGCCCACTATATATCCAACATGGGAAAACAGCTAAGCTACTCTTTTCTCTCATCTACATTGCATGGCTCCCGCAAGAGTCCACACTGCAGTGCATCCACAGAAATCTGCATCGCATGGCTCCTGCAATGGTCAATATTGCATGGCTCCCGCAAGAGTTGATGTCGTCGAAAGTATACCTCCAAAAAAGTATAATGCGGTTGCTGAATCAAAAATAGAACCCAACTAGGTTGGGGTCGATCCCACAGGGAATAGGTTGAAGTATGAGTAGACTACTGGAAGGAATAACTGGCAAGTAACTAAAACTGGGGGGTTTTGCTAGCAAATAGTAACGATGACGATTTATGACTGATATCGAGCTTGTAAATGATAAGAGGAATTCACTAGGACTGTGATCCCCAATGATTCCTTAACTCCACCGGTGACTTGAGCTTAACAAGACTGCCCCAATGCGCTGCATGCAAAATCTAACAAGTTAGGTTCATCTAACTGTCTCTCGACTGTCATTAGACTAATTTCACTCTTCTCCTCTCGGTCTCCAAGTGTCGCACTACTAACCCTTGTCCTGGACTTCAGGTAACCTTTCCCGCTAAGGCTCCGGTTATTAGATGAAGGTTGATAGCTTCAAATCTCTGTTATTATCTCCTTTTCCCAATCTCTACCTCTCTCTCGAGCAAGTCTAGATTACAGGCAAGATTCTAACATTTGCAACCGTTAGAAAAGCAATCAATACGAAGGAGACAACAATACATGCATACACAGCAGTACAAAGTTGTCTTGCACTTCACAGGTTTTGTTAATTCTTCATGGTTCACACAACCCTAGTTGATGGGTTTAGCTACTCATAGTTGCAAGAACACAATAATAATCCAAAGATGAAACAATAATTATGATTTTACAAGAATGAAGGAAAACCCGAAATTTCAATTATCAATCAACTTCAGAATTAGGGTTTGTGAATACAAAACCAAAATATATGTCTCAAACAATGTAAAATAACTCTTAAAATAGTAAATTGTCTAACTCCCGCACTTAGGACTACCTAGGGGTATTTATAGATACAAAACTAGTCCTATCCAAAACAAAATAGGAGAACAGAGTCGGCAGCTTTCACGATGTCGTGACTTGGTGTCGTGGAACCAAGTCACGGCACGTGACTTGTATCGTGGGAATCAGGCCCTTTTCTTGGATCTCTGAAGTGAACTCACGGCAGGCTTCCACGCCACATGGGTGTCAGTCACGCCACGTGACACCTGCCATGGAAATCAGGCAGGAATTTTCTGTTTTTTGGACTGTCACGATAGCCACTCACGTGGCGTGAATGGCTTCCACGCCACGTGATTTGTGGCGTGAATGGTTCTCTTTTGCAGCCTCTTGTTCTTTCTTCACTTGACGCTTCGTTCTCGGGCTTGATTCTTCCTCTTTTGCTCATTATGTCTTTAAAGCCTGTTTTCCTGCACAAATTAGGACAGAAACCACATCATACCAACAAAACACACCCAAGTTATTGCATCTTTTCCTTGTTTTAAGCATCGAAAGTGCCATATAACCATGGCACATCAACACCCTCAACTTAGAACGTTTGCATGTCCTCAGGCGAACAACATAAAACTACACCAACATAATGCTTAACTAAGAGAAACCTAAGGGACTTATGGCAGTCAACTTGTTGCTTTTTGATACAAAAACTTTTCTGACCCCTCCTATTTTCAAAGTAGAATCAAAGTGTGTATGTAAGCAGTGCAGAATCATGACATAGCAGGGATCAAGTGATGGCACCAAATTATGCACAAACAACTAAGCGTATATGCAATTGACATTTCCAGAACAACTAGCAGCTAATTAAGCAACCTATGTGCCCTTACAATCAAAGAAGTCCCATGCACTCTCAATATACTAATGAATATCAACATAGGGACGAGGTCAAAACACTCACGCTCAAAAAGAAGTTAAGACAGTGTGCGTTAAATACCATAGGCTTGCCCTTATTTTCTACGCCTTAGTTTTCAGACAGTTGGACTAGGATCACTATAGGACTTTACTTGGCTTATAATGTAGGCTTAGGGACAGGTATGGTGCATATGGATATAGTGACTCAAACCTCCTTGACACTACACTATTTTTGGCTCCCACTTCCAACCTTTTTCATTTTTATTCTCCCTTGTTCTTCATTCTTTATTCTCAGACTTTGGGTGTGGTTTTTCTCCTCAACTTTAAAACACATATACCTTTTTTTTTTTTCCACACCCAAATTGTTTTCTTCTTTATTAACCCTTCTTCATGCCCAACTCAATCTACGCACCCCTATAATAGCCACCCTCAACTTAGGCTATTTGCCTGAGTTGAGGTACATAGTGTCCAAGAAGGGACCAGGGCCAAGACAGGTTCATTGTGATTAAAAAATGGGAAGATGAATAGGCTAATGAAAGAAATAGGACAATTACGGCTCAAAAGTTGGGATCAAGGGATACTTATTCTTTTGGTTTGGCATTTAGGCTAATAGTGGACTATTTCAACAACGGCCTATGATCCTTTCCTAATCCTTATCTTCTAACTTAGGAAAGACTAACCGGGCAAGTTCTGGATCGCACACACACAACTAACTAAGTAGTGACCTCACACGCACATAGCACAAGGTTATCTTACCAACTACTACCTATCCTTTCATGCAATGCTAGCTACGGTTGTTTGCCTATAATTCTTAGTGCCATAACAAGATCCAAAAGCAGTCACACACAACGCATGTCAATTCCAACAACCAAAATTTATCCTTAGCAACAACAACACATAAGACATTTTTCAAAACTGAACTGCACTTAAAGTTCCCTCATTTTTCTCCTAATACAGCAAGAAACATTAAAAAAAAAAAACATCAACAATATCATCCTACACATGCCGGTTCTACTATGATAGCACACTCGGGGGAAAAGAAACACGGCAACAAAAAACCCTAACTGGTAGTACACCCCCAACCCCAACTAAGCATGGTGCAATGCCCTCAATGCACCTATATCATATCCAAAATAAGGGAGTGAAGACATACCTGTGGCGCTCTAAGTGCCAGAAGTGGCCCCGCCATCCGCGGGATCATCAGACTGTGCAGTGGTCGCATCCGGTGGGGGAATAGTCTGATTGGCAGATGCACCACGCGCCCTCTGCTCTGCCTCAATCTGGATCGCGTGGTACTCTACCCGGGAGGCTTTAACAGCCCTCCTCAGATCACTATCGAACTCATCATCACTCGCACCCCCATCCGCCGGACTACGAGGTCTCTTTCCTCTATCCAACTCTGGCTCCTCATCAGCAAACAAATTCGCCTCAAATGCTGGGCGTACGGAGGTCGGGACAGGCATAGGTGGTATAATCAGCATGCTAGTCGATGCCAGTGTCCGAACCTCCTCTCTCAATGCAGCAACCTCTTGGGTCAAGCCGGCCAAGTCAGGGCTCGGTGCAGCACTCAAGCGAGAGGCCATACATGCCTCGAAACTGTTAATTCGTCCATGCAGGCCCCGCATAAACTGGTTCATAGCTGCAGTCATTCGAGCCTCCACCCTAGTCTCAGTAGCCTCGACTGTAGATCAAACCCAAGGCTTAAGCTGGGATACCATCTTAGCCATCTGAGTCTCAGTATGAGCCTGGCGCTCAAACATCTCTGTCTGCCTGTCAACTAGATACTGCAGAAAGTCTCAAGAGACGGACACCATCCCAGCAGGTGTCGGTGGGGCACTAGTACTTGGGTTGCTCTCATCAACAGGGACAGTGCCCTCAGTCAGTGCCGGTAGTCTAACTGGTGCAGGAATATGTAAAGGTACACCACTCACCTCATCCAGTGCATCACCTGATGCCTCAGACGGCTGTGATCCTAGGGGAATAATGGGGTGCAAACCCCTCTGCTGCATCATCGCAATATCTGCCAAACGAGTCACCTCTATAGAATTATCGATGGCAGGTAGTCTGGCAACCCCAGCTCTATCACACAGACCCTGAATCAGACATGGAAAAGGGATACTTGTGTGATCTCGGAATGCTCGCTCGTGGATTTCTTGGACGATGTATCTTGCGAAATGGATCTCATACCCAGCCAAGATGCTGGCCACTACTACCGCCCTGTCCAGTGTGAGAGAATTATCAGCATTGGTTGGACCCAACCTATGACGAACCACTGACCACCAGAAACGACCAGGGAAATGGAGCGTGGACATTTTGATGTCCAGCTTCCCAGTCACCCAACTAGCCGCTATACCCTCCTCGGCTATGTAACCTGCAATCCATTTAACTAACTTTAACTTCTGCTCGGTATCTTTCATTCTAACTCTATCTCTGACCGTGGCCAGCCTGTGATCAAATTCGGCTGTCGAAACCAGAACTAGACGGTCAGGCCCAAATAGGAAGCGATGAATGGTCTCTTCTGAAATGTCAACTCGGGTACCGCGCACCATGACATGGGGTAATACTGGCTGCAAAATGTATCGCTGTCCCACTGGGTACTCAAACCAAAAGATGCAGCATAGGAAGCATAAAATTCTCGGACCACCTCCGAGCTATACCTGCCAGACGGTTGCGCCATCCAACCTAAGCCATATCGCTCAAAAAGAGGCCAAATATCCGGCAATGACCTCAGTTCTTCCAGTCTATACCGGGGCTCCTCCATAATGCTTCTCCGACACACACCACGCTCTGTCAGCTCAGCATCTCGATCATAAATAGCACACATGCCCTGTACACACCACCTTTGAACCTTCCTATCCTGTGCAGTAGTCGGGGCACTCTCGGCACTAGTACCGGAAGGAGAGGCTGTAGCCTCTGCCACAGATGTATCCTGACCCGTAGCCTCATCTGCAGACGTACCCTGACCTGTAGCATCTTCCGCAGACCCTGATTCAGAAGCATCTTCCCCCTCTTCAGACTGGGGGGCCGACTCAGAAGATGCGACTGGTACCACGGGCTCAGCAGGTGGTGGGACCGGCTGAATTGCAGCCCGGGCAGACGCTCGGGCACGCGTCTGTAACCTAGTAGCCCATGGGATTAAGGCCGTGTCGTCCTGACTAATCTCAAACTCCTCCACGGAACCACTTGGTTCAGACTCAGTGGGTTCATCCCTCAGACGGGTCGGTAAGTCCGAATTTTTGGTACGAATCCGGGATGATGCCTCAAGGTGGTCACTTTTGGGATTGGATTTTGGAGGCATAGCAACGGGTTTGGATTAAATTTTTTCGGGTATGGGGTCGGGTTTTGTATAGTGAATTCAAATTTTCGGACCTATTTGGTAATGGGGTTTGGGTTTTTGGATTTTTTGAGTTTGGGAGAGATGTGATTCGAATTTAATGGGGAGAAGTAGAGGGAATTGGAATTTTAGGGTTCAAGTTGAATGAATTTAAAGTGGGAAAGAAAGGGTTTTAACCGGGTATAAATCGGGTGAGGAAGAAAGGGTTTCGGATTTATTTTGGAAAAACTGGGCTAGGGTCGGGTCAGATTCTGATTTTGGATGTTTTTATGTTTCACAACACGACCCATGCCACGTGATTGACACCCACATGATGTGGAGTCTGTCGTGACTGGTGTTCTGTAACTGGACTGAATGTCTGATTTCTACGACATCAGTCACGGGGCATGAATCCAATTCACGTCACCTGATTGCTTCCGTGGAACTGATTCAGAGCCTGGAAATCTTTCTCTGAGTTTGACGATGTCATCCACGTGGCGTAGAACCCCCTCACGTTCTGTGAGTTATGTCGTGGATTAAATTTACCCACTTCTCATAGATTTTGTGATTTTCAACTAACTGCTACGCAATAATCCGATCTCCTCCTAACAAAAGCTTGGGTTGCCTCCCAATCAGCGCTTGATTTAACGTCGCGGCACGACGTAGCTAACTTGGATACTCAGACTTCCCCAAGTTGCCCATGGTTTGCCTCCCATGAAGCGCCTGATTTAGTGTCGCGGCACGACATGGCTAACTTGACTACTCAGATTTCATCAAGTTCAAGTTCTTCAATCGTCCTTATCTCTTTCGTAACTCCTATATAGTGCTTAACACGTTGTCTATTGACTTTGAATAGGACATTATCTGCTCCTTTCAACTCAATAGCACCATGAGAGAATACCCGAACTACTGTGAATGGGCCAGACCATTTGGACTTTAACTTTCCAGCAAACAGGCGAAGCTTGGAGTTATACAGCAACACCAAATCTCCCAGATGAAACTCTCGATTCTCAATGCGACGATCATGATACAATTTCATCTTTTCTTTATACAATGCTGAACTTTCATAAGCCCGGAGACGAAATTCATCCATCTGTTCCAGTCTCATTTTAGCCGTTTCATCCTAGTCTAAATTCAACCTCTTCAATGCCCACAATGCTTTATGTTCCAGTTCGACGGGCAAATGGCAAGCTTTTCCAAAAACCAACTGATATGGTGAATCACCAATTGGTGTTTTGAAAGCTGTCCGATATGCCCATAATACATCATCTAATCTACGAGCCCAATCAGTCCTATTAGCATTGACTGTTTTTGCTAAGATAGACTTGATTTCACGATTTGATACCTCAACCTGTCCACTTGTCTGTGGATGGTAAGGTGTGGCCACCTTATGCTTTACACCGTATTTTTCAAGAAGAGTTTTAAACAGCCGATTGCAAAAGTGGGATCCACCATCACTAATAATAACTCGAGGTGTCCCAAATCATGAGAAAATGTTCTTTTTCCAGAAAGCTGTGACACTTCTTCCTTTGTTATTGGGAAGCGCAATTGCCTCCACCCATTTAGAAACGTAGTCAACAGCCACCAAGATATACTTCATTCCATGCGAGCTCACAAATGGACCCATAAAGTCAACTCCCCACACATCAAATAATTCAAGTTCAAGAATCGTAGTCATGGGAAATTCGTGTCTGCGAGAAATATTACCTTGCCTTTGACACCGGTCACAAGCGCGGGCATAGTCATGAGCATCCTTGTAAATGCTGGGCCAATAGTACCCACATTGCAAGATTTTATGGGCAGTCCTTGCACCTCCATGATGACCACCAACTGGAGATGAGTGACATGCTTCCAAAATACTCATCATTTCGACCTCTGGGATGCATCTTCGAATAATGCCATCAGCACACACTCTGAACAAATATGGCTCATCCCAAAAGAATTTTCTTACCTCATGCATGAACTTTCTTCTCTGCTGATATGTCATATCCTCGGGGACTAGATCACTTGCCAAAAAGTTGGCAAAATCAGCAAACCATGGGATTAAATCTTGGGATGCTGCAAGCACTTGCTCGTCTGGAAAAGTATCATCAATTTCAAGATCATCTTTCACTTTCAGCATGGCTTCCTCCTCAAGGCGTGACAGGTGGTCAGCCACTTGATTTTTGGTTCCCTTTCCATCCTTGACTTCAAAGTCAAATTCTTGTAACAGAAGTACCCACCGAATCAGTCTTGGCTTAGCATCCTTTTTTGACATAAGATACCGAAGAGCCGTATGATCTGTGTGCACAATCACCTTCGTGCCAATCAAGTACGATCTGAATTTCTCGAAAGCAAAGACTACTGCCAACAACTCCTGCTCAGTCACAGTGTAATTCTTTTGAGCTGGATTAAGCACTTTGCTAGCGTAGTAGATCGGGTGTAATATCTTCTCAAGTCTCTGACCTAGGACTGCTCCCAAAGCCACTCCACTAGCATCGCACATAACCTCAAAAGGTTTAGTACAATCTGGTGACACAATGATGGGGGCTGACACCAACTTCTTTTTAAGACACTCAAACGCTTTAAGACATGCTTCATCAAACACGAACTTCACCTCTTTCTCTAAAAGTTTGCACAAGGGATGAGCAATCTTGGAGAAGTCTTTGATGAACCTTCTGTAAAAACCAGCATGACCTAGAAAACTCCGAATGCCTTTTACAGAGATAGGTGGGGGAAGATTCTCAATTACTTTAATTTTTGCCTTATCCACCTCCATGCCGTTCTTTGAAATCTGATGCCCCAATACGATACCTTCATTTACCATAAAGTGACACTTTTCCCAATTCAACACTAGGTTGCACTCCTCGCATCTTTGCAGCACATTAGCCAGGTGTTCCAAACAACCCTCAAACGAGTCACCCACTATAGAAAAATCATCCATAAACACCTCAATAGTGTCTTCCACCATGTCGAAGAAAATAGACATCATACAGCATTGGAAGGTGGCCGGTGCATTACACAAACCAAAAGCATCCTCTTGAATGCGAATGTCCCATATGGACAAGTGAAAGTGGTCTTTTCTTGGTCTTCGGGAGCTATAAAGATCTGATTATACCCCGAATAACCATCAAGAAAATAATACCATCCTCTGCCAGCAAGGCGGTCTAACATTTGGTCCATGAAAGGCATAGGAAAATGATCCTTTTCAGTCCATGAATTTAGCTTCCGATAGTCCATGCAAACTCTCCATCCAGTCACTGGTCTCATTGGAATCAACTCATTTTTGTCATTCGGAACCACCGTGATTCCTCCCTTTTTCGGCACACACTGAACCGGGCTCACCCGCTTGCTATCAGCAATAGGGTATACCACTCCTGCATCCAACCACTTGATGATCTCTTTCTTTACGACCTCTTGCATAGGTTGGTTTAGACGACGCTGGTGTTCAATACTAGGGACGCATTCTGGCATAAGCTGAATTTTATGAGTGCAAATGCCGGGTGGAATACTTATGATATCTGCAATGGACCAACCAATGGCCCTCTTGAATCTTCTCAAAATCGAAACCAAAGCCACTACTTGCCATTCTGCAAGCTTAGCAGAAATAATCACTGGCAAGGTATTATTGGCTCCCAAGAATATGTAGCGAAGGTGGGCCGGAAGAGCCTTAAGCTCTAACACTGGAGGCTCCTCTATAGATGGGCGAGCTGGTGGAGTTACCCTATTCTTTAAATCAAGATCCAGTTTCTTGGGCGCATAAGTGTATGCTCCTTTACCAGCTAGCGCACCCACCATCTCATCATAGTCTTCTATACCATCATCTTCAAAGTTCATGATCACTGCAGCCAGAGGTTCTACTCCCAACCTTTCTTCAATGGGCACGGCAGTTTCAATATCATCGACCGCATCTATCACTGAAATGACTCTCTTATCTTTTGGCTGCTTCATTGACCGACAAACATTAAAAGTAACCTGCTCCTCATTCAATCTAAATTACAGTTGCCCGGTTTCCATATCAACCAGTGCGCGACCAGTGGCAAGGAATGGTCTCCCCAGTATGATGGGAACCTCAAAGTCAACCTCATAATCGAGGATCATAAAATCAGCCGAAAATATGAAAGAAGCAACCTTCACCAAAACATCGTATAGAATGCCCACCGGCTTTTTCACAGTTCTATCAGCTATGAGAAGTCTCATGGAGGTTGGTTTTGGTGCACCCAACCCCAACTGCTTAAACACGGCTAATGGCATTAGGTTGATGCTAGCACCCAAATCGCACAGTGCTTTAGCAAAGTCGTATGACCCAATAGTACACGGGATTGTGAACGCTCTTGGATCCTCCTTCTTTTCGACTAAGGATCGTGACGCAATTGCACTACAATGGTGAATGTTATCTGCGGGCTCAAAACTGACCGTTCTCTTCTTAGTCACCAAGTCTTTCATGAACTTGGCATAGCCTGACATCTGTTCTAATGCTTCTACAAGAGGGATGTTAACTGACAGCTCCTTCAACATGGTGATGAACTTCTGATACTTTCATTCCTCCGCCTTTTTCTTCAACCTTTGAGGATAGGGAGGAGGAGGTCGCGAAATAGTTTTGAGTACTTTTGGTACCTCATTCTCCTTCCTCTTCTCAGATTTTGCAGTGTCACTATCATCCTGCTGATTTGGAATCTTGCTACCCTTTGCATTATCTGACTCTAACTCAAATTCAACATCGATAACCACTGGATCCTTAGGCATACTACTGTCGGCAGGCATAAGTGGATCTGTCGTACACTTCCCGCTTCTAGTAGTGATGGCGAGGCAATGACTATCATTTTTAGGATTCTGGACGGTATTACTTGGAAGGGTGCCTGGCTGACGTTGATTCAGTGCCACTGAAATTTGCCCAAACTGTTGCTCCAACTGTTTGATGGCGGTCGAGTGAGACTCCACTTTCTGACTTATGCCCGAGATGTCAGTTCTAATTTCTTTCAATCAATTCTCCTGACTTTCTGCTCCTTTCACCAATTTATTTAGAAGTGCCTCCATCCTCGAATTTCCAGACTCCTCATCACGTCTTCCAGGCGGTACATAAGTGTCATTCTTTTCTCTATGATCATCTTTCCGCCTCCAATCACCATCACGGTCCCGTTCACGATCTCTCTATCCCGATTTGTTGTAGATGTCTCCATAATAGTTCCGACCTTGATTCCCTTGCCTTGAGTTCCAAGAGTCTTGATTAGACCCTTGGCCCTTGGCTCGAAAACCCGCCACTTCACGATCTAGATACTTCGCCTCTTCATTTGACTCACTATCATCATGTCTAACTGATTTGCTTTATGTACCAACAGCATGCACCTTTTTCGCATCTTTAGCAGCTATCTGTTTGGCCAGAAGACCAATCTCTGTCCTCAACTGAGCAACCTCTTGCGCCACAGATTCATCCAACGCCCTTTGAGCTGCTGAAGCTCCAATAGCATATGTCCCAGCCGGCATATCTGCCTCTCGAGTATGCCAACCTCGGTTGGTCTTAGTGACACGATCCAATATCTCAGAAGCTTGGTTCCATCCCAGACTCATGAATGCTCCACCAGTGATAGTATCCGCGACCCCCTTTGTGTTGACATTCAAAGCGCTGTAGAAGATTTCAAGTAAATTTCGACCACTCATCCTATGATTAGGCACATTCTACAACTTTTTCTTAAACCTCAGCCAAGTTTCATAAAGTGCTTCCGAATGAAGCTGTCGAAAATTGTAGATCTCGTCCTTTAACTGCAGTATCTTGGATAGTGGGAAAAATCTTTCCAAGAATTTATTTATCAATTCCTGCCAGGTAGTGATAGAACCTCGTGGTAGCTCAGCCAACCATAACGTGGCTTCTCCTATAAGAGAAAATGGGAACAATCTCAACCGAATCGCCTCTTGGTTAACCCCAGGCAGATTGTATGACGTGCAGACCCCCACAAAGTTCATAACATGCATGTTTGGATCATCAGTAGGAAGACCCGCGAACACACCTTTCAAGTTCAGCAAATGGATCATGGCACTAGTAATGTCAAACTTAGTGCCTGGGGGTAACTCAGGTGAAACAATAGCACCATTCCCAGTCGGCTCAAAATAGGCCACATATTCATCTTCAGGATCATCATAAACAGGCACACGTTGTCTTGGTTGTTCTCTTAATTGTATTTGTCGCTCTTTAGCATCATCCAGACGTTGTGCTGCTTCCTGCATAGCTCGATTATCTCTTTCTGCTTGTCTAAGAGCAGTTTGTCTAGCATGCTCTTCTCGGGTCAATCAAGCAGTAGTTTGCTCCTTTGTTTCCTGACCAGCCGGATGCAATGGCTGATTGTGAACATCTCCCGTAGCTGCGGGATTCTGGATTCCTTCAGTATTCACCATTCTCCGATTAGTTCTTAAAGTCCTTTCAATTTCAAGATCAAGTGGAATCAGGGGATTGCCTTGACTCCTAGTATTTGGCATACACCGGCGTATGCCCTCGAGAGTATGTAAGAACACACCCAATCAATTCCAACCAATAATGTTCAACTTCGTAACCGTATTCCCCGGCAGCGGCGCCAAAATTTGATGTCGCCCAAAGTATACCTCCGAAAAAGTACAATGCGGTCGCTGAATCAAATATAGAACCCAACTAGGTTGGGGTCGATCCCACAGGGAATAGGTTGAAGTATGAGTAGACTACTGGAAGGAATAACTGGCAAGTAACTAAAACTGGGGGGTTTTGCTAGTAAATAGTAACAATGACGATTTCTGACTGATATCGAGCTTGTAAATAATAAGAGGAATTCACTAGGACTGTGATCCCCAATGATTCCTTAACTCCACCGGTGACTTGAGCTTAACAAGACTGCCCCAATGCGCTGCATGCAAAATCTAACAAGTTAGGTTCATCTAACTGTCTCTCGACTGTCATTAGACGAATTTCACTCTTCTCCTCTCGGTCTCCAAGTGTCGCACTACCAACCCTTGTCCTGGACTTCAGGTAACCTTTCCCGCTAAGGCTCCGGTTATTAGATGAAGGTTGATAGCTTCAAATCTCTGTTATTATCTCCTTTTCCCAATCTCTACCTCTCTCTCGAGCAAGTCTAGATTACAGGCAAGATTCTAACATTTGCAACCGTTAGAAAAGCAATCAATACGAAGGAGACAACAATACATACATACACAGCAGTACAAAGTTGTCTTGCACTTCACAGGTTTTGTTAATTCTTCATGGTTCACACAACCCTAGTTGATGGGTTTAGCTACTCATAGTTGCAAGAACACAATAATAATCCAAAGATGAAACCATAATTATGATTTTACAAGAATGAAGGAAAACCCGAAATTTCAATTATCAATCAACTTCAGAATTAGGGTTTGTGAATACAAAACCAAAATATATGTCTCAAACAATGTAAAATAACTCTTAAAATAGTAAATTGTCTAACTCCCACACTTAGGACTACCTAGGGGTATTTATAGATACAAAACTAGTCCTATCCAAAACAAAATAGGAGAACAGAGTCGGCAGCTTTCACGATGTCGTGACTTGGTGTCGTGGAACCAAGTCACGGCACGTGACTTGTATCGTGGGAATCAGGCCCTTTTCTTGGATCTCTGAAGTGAACTCACGGCAGGCTTCCACGCCATATGGGTGTCAGTCACGCTACGTGACACCTGCCATGGAAATCAGGCTGGAATTTTCTGTTTTCTGGACTGTCACGATAGCCACTCACGTGGCGTGAATGGCTTCCACGCCACGTGACTTGTGGCGTGAATGGTTCTCTTTTTCAGCCTCTTGTTCTTTCTTCACTTGACGCTTCGTTCTCGGGCTTGATTCTTTCTCTTTTGCTCATTATGTCTTTAAAGCCTGTTTTCCTGCAAATTAGGACAGAAACCACATCATACCAACAAAACACACCCAAGTTATTGCATCTTTTCCTTGTTTTAAGCATCGAAAGTGTCATATAACCATGGCACATCAACACCCTCAACTTAGAACGTTTGCATGTCCTCAGGCGAACAACATAAAACTACACCAACATAATGCTTAACTAAGAGAAACCTAAGGGACTTATGGCATTCAACTTGTTGCTTTTTGACGTCACTCCAATACAGTTTGAAACATATTCACCTTTTATTCTCACACTTCTCAATCAACGACTATTTTGAATTGCACCCACTCAAATCTCATTGACCCATACTACCTTTGTTGTTTCCCGTATACCGTATCATTGACATTCTTTGGGAATATTGTTCGTTCCTAAATCTAGAACTACACATGGCCTGATTCTCGCAAAACCTGAGATATGTAGACGACTTGAAACTGAAGTCTCGGCCACAACATTTTCACAACTCTATCTTCACTTCTTGTGATTCCGAAAGATTCATTCCCCCAGTCGGTCAAAATTGGCTACTACGTCAACGTTCTTTGCCCGACAACTCATCCTTCATTCTCGAGCAAAGAAGGGGCAGTTGTTGACACCCAATTTTGACCATCCTTTTTGTTATTTTACTCATTTGGGAGTCTATTTTGTTCTCGAGGCCAAAATCGCTATTTTTATAAAAAAAAAATTGTTATAATAGATACTATTCACATTATTTAAGTATTATAATAATAATTATATAATAATTATTATTACTATCGTTATTAGTATATCATATTCTTTACTTGCAAAGTTATTATTCACTTAATCTTTTACATTTCTCTTTTAATCTATTTTTAAAAGTATTTGATCAAATATTTTAAGAGTTATTATTCTTTTATTGTAAATTATTTTTAATATAAAATATAATGGTTGATTTAATAATTTAGTATTAGTTTTCTTCACTTGATAATTTAGTAGTTACCCATTTTATATATTTTTTGATAGAAATTTATTTAGTTCTACAAAAGCTCAAAATTCAAATTTCAAATTCACATTTTGTCAAATCTTTTCATAAGTAGAAAATCCTCCTCACTAATTTTTCCTTTCATGTGAAAAATATTATTATTTTCAAAAATTACTCCAAATCATTTACAACTATTTTACTCCCTCCCAGCTCAATTAGCTTGTCTCAAGTACTCTTGTTTTCATTATTTAAGTTTTTTCTTTCTTTCTTTCTTTAAGATTTTTAATTTCATTTCCTTAAATTTAAGTCCGTAATCTCTTCCCAAAGTAAGGAAATGATCAAAAACACAATTTTCTTCCTCCATTATCAATTCTACTCCAACGTCCCATTTGGTTTATTTCCAAACAATTTTACCTTCTTGCTTACCTTTCCTTTTTATTTTTATTTTCTTTCCTTAATTTTCCACCTAATATATTATCATTAATCACCAAAATATTAACACAATCTCCTAAAATCTTCCCAGAAATTAATTCTTTCCTTGGTCACTCCCTCCACCCTAACGTCTCCTTGGAGGGGACTCTCTAAAATATAAACCTCTCCCTCTTGGTTTTAGATGGAGACCGAGGAAAAGGGGGGGGAGGAAGAGATTTTATTTTCATTTTTTGGCACATGAGCAAATAGTAAAAGGAAAAAAAAGGATTCGTTCTTCATCTTCATACACTTTTGAGTCTTTGGAGCCACTTGATATTCGATGTTAAGTTTCCGATGTGTAAATGTCGTCGTTCAGACATCTCGATCAGTTTCTCCAGTTAATATCTAAAGTCACTTGAACATTTCAAAAACCTTTGCTTTCGTTGCACGTTATTCAGCTATAAAGGTCCAATCTATTATCCAAATCTCTATTATCATGTCTGTGATTATTTCATTTGTTTCCCTGTAAGAGGTATTCGTGCCTTTAATTATTGTTTTCTTTTCCCTTGTGTGTTGGCATATTAGTTTATATATTTTCATGATAGTACCTAGTTCCATGTTGAAGTTCACGAGCAATACAAATGGACAGACTCTTTAAATTGATAAATGAATTAGGCTGTCATTTTATTACAATATATATAAGATTGTTTTTACTTTGTTTTATGCTGTGAATAGCTCTTGATTATTTATTGTTTAGAAATGAAATTATTTGAAAAAACGATTCCTTGCATTATTTAAGGAAATTATTTGTTTACAGAGAAGTTCAATAACACTAAGGTAATAGAGTTTAGATTAGGTGATTAGCATGTTGTGACTATCTAAATTTCAGTCATATAACGTGTCTCAGATATTTATCTTTATTCCTTCATATGCTCTATTCAATTGATTCTGTAGATAGCGCTACTAACCAAATTACATTCCTTGGCTAAGTGTGAATAAATAATTTCAAAAGTCTCATGTGCGTTATGCTCCTTGATTTCGCCTTACTCCATTTAATCATGAGAAAAGTGAGATGTATTGTGAAAACTCGTTATAGAGTTAAAAGAAAGAAGCGGAAAAACTCTTTTCTTTCTTTTGTGTTTACTTTAATCAAGAATCTTATTTACTTTATAATTGTATTTTTTTTTTATTTCGATTAGTTAAACGTTAAGAACATACATACTCTCACCCATTTGAATATTCTTTATATGTACACTATGATGGAATGACATCACCTGGATTCCCCCACGGCCAATGGAGGAGTCACCGTGAAATCGAGCTCAAATGGAGTAGTCGCCCCCAAGTGGGGGGTCAGGTACGTTTGGAAAATGATGACAAAAAGACAGGCTATAGCTGACTTCTCATATGAAGCACATATAACTTTATTAAATATAAAGCACCTCGTTACTCCCTTCTTTTCTTATTTTATATGTCACTTTTTTCTCTCAAAGACTTGACAACTATTACTACTATATTATAGCAACATGCTTTGATACAATTTATATATTATACCTACATTTTTTTGCTTTACATGACTTTTAAATGCTAAATTATTTTATTTAGCACTGTTAAATAAGTTTCTTTAAGAATTTCTTTCATCTTGTATTAAGGTGTTTAAGAGAGTCGACATAGAAATTGGAATTGAGGGAGTAACATCGCATTGGGCCCATTTCAGCCTTGTCATATCTGATCCCACTCTCTCTCTCTCTCTCTCAAATTTTAACTTTATGCGTTGTCAATTTGTTTATTTTTTTTACATTAAATTTACCACCAAATTAAGGTGGGCACATCTTACTAACATGTCTCTCATTATTTGTAGTTTATTATTATTTCGATTAAGCTTGAATACTTCCTTTACTAGATATACTATAAAGAAACGGAGTTCACCAGAGTCTGTAATCCAAGGAAGACGAAGAAACATAAATAATGGTACCGTTCACTTATTATTTACATGTCGTAAAAGGCCAGTCTTGCATCTCTTGTATTTTACATTATTTGCATGATATTTACACTAGTCGAAAGTGTTCTTTATTACATCACTTAGTTGATATTAGATTAATAAAATAATTGACATTTGCTTATCACATAGATTTCTCACGTAATATATGAGTTCTGTCGGGACCCACATTTGTGAACCTCGAAAGGTGCCTAACACCTTTCTTTTGAGGTAAACTGAACCCTTTCCCGAATTTTTGGTTGACATAGACTATAAAATAAGTTCGTAATTAGTCTAGTATGGTGCCCTAACGCACCTTAATTCGTTAAGCGGCGACTTTTCTCCCCCAAACCATCCAAAAAGAGTTGTCATGTCGAATTCCGCTTTTCGCGAGAAAAATGGGGCGCGATAGGTACGTCTGTTATGACCTTCGTAACCACATCACCCGCAATAATTAGTTCTCGATGTAAGAGTTTCACTAGCTTTCTTGTTCCTTTCTTTCTTTGGCCTTCTAGATGGTTGTTTGTACTTTGGTGGTAAAATAACTATTTCTTCAATTTCCTGTGGAACAATCCAATCTTTCTTGTCCGGCATTGGAAACATCAAAACTTCATAAGTCTTGACTAAAGTTTCTGGATGGTAATACTCACAGCAGTAAGGCTTCATGTCATATACATGCTTCCTTTTAAGGATTGCTATTGCGTGTGGACATGTTATCTCGTATAACTGGAACCTTCTACAACTGCATGGTCTACTCTCTAGACATACAATTTACTTTCTCCCGTCATCATAAACAAAGTACACGTAAGTCAATGAAGCTTTAATCTATCAAAGAATAATAACTGTTTATTTCAATGATACATAACAACAGGCAATGTATCTCTTATAAAAAACAGAAAAAATCTTCTGATACATATGAAATAAAAAATAAAAGCTGCACCCACTCAACTGTGTGTTATAACTCTATCAAAATGTGTATAATCTGAACATAGGTATAAAAAAAAATACTAACCTTCAATCGAGAAGATTTCGATGCTTTTAGCATTCGAATATTTTTGAACCTTTTCCCCAATGTTGTTTTGGTATATGATGCTCCTTCTCCATTTTTGCAATTTCAAGATTAAAAGAGTATTCTTGCTTGTTCCAGAAAATCTAATATATGCAATTCACGTGCACCAGTTTTTCATAGATGCACTCAACTATATTTGAAATATCCAAAGGCATTTGACGATAACCATCAGCCGGTCTACCCCTTAGCGTCTCTACTGCACGCTCTTTAGCCTTTCATGCGTTCTGGTAATTAATGTCCACACCAAAAGCAGATTTAACATCTTCAATTATGTCGTTTGGTGTGTATTCTCTTATGATTGACTAGTTTTGGAGTCGTAAAATCGCTAACAAACAACACTATAGCTTGAACTTGGGTGAACACCGTATCTTTTATAGGGCAGGTAAGTACATCATGAAACACCCTTACTTTGAAGTGTTCCAAAAATCTTCGACAAGATGTCTTAAAAATCCTACTACAATCCTCCGAATAACATGTCAGGACATAGCTGCAAAAAAAAATATCATATTCAAGTCATACATTTTTGTAACAAATGTATCTTTAATTAATAAAGTTGGTCTAACACATCTCAGGTAATTATGATTATCATTTTCTAAAAATCATATACTAACAAATGTATCTATAACTAAAAGATTCATTCTGCTTATATATCTTGTGTTATGACATCAAACTGTATTACTCAATACTCTATTTAACGATAAATGTATCTCTATTAAAAAATAAGTCAAGACGTAGTCATATTTACATGTATCAATCTTCACAAAAAAAATTGTAACAAAAACATTATGATAGGTTATATTTTGTCTATAGCAAGCAACAACAGATACAATTATACCTTTATTTGTCGGATCTTTTGGCTTTAAAATTTAAACAATGATCTATGGCATACTTTGACATAATAGATACTAGTGTTGATTGTTCTTGTAAAGATGGCCCTCCTTAATAACTGTATTATTGCCATCTGTTATTATGTTTTTCACTTTCATATTTACCAAATATGAGGACTCCACAATCTCTGAATCAACAACAGCTAGTGCTAGGCCTTCAGATTCCGCACCCTCTAAATAAAGAATTCCACCAGTTTCATCCTCAAACATCTCGCTTTCATCTTTGTCAATTGTACTGATGCACAATGGATACATACCAATGAGATATTCATTATGTATCAGTCAAAAATTTGGGGAAAAAAAGAGCTGAAAAAACCATAGAAGATAGGGCACTCTTGTTTAAGCCAGAAGAATGAGTATTCGTTTTTTGAATTTCAAATCTTGAACTAATTACCTAATTCTGGGAATTTTGAAAAATTAATAGAACTGATGTCGCGTGATTTGCTCTAAAATTGAAAAGATGTCCGCTATTTTCCATTTATCATGCGCATTAATTAACTGTATGGATGTATCTGCAAGGATGTATCGAATGGAAAATTATGTATTCGAAAATTTCAAATTCAAAGATTTTATGTAATTTTGTTAAATGTGGGGATAGGGAGTAATTCCAACTCAAACCATATATACCAACTTAATTATTCAATATGATTTGAAACACAGACACTCAAAATAAGGGATCAAGTTGTTACATAATTAGAAAATCATTATGGCCATGAGTTAGAGGCCTCAAATATCAATTAAGAAAAACCTCCCCACATAAGGAAGTAATTATCAAGTAGTTTTGTAGATGACTACTCTCTCCGTCTCATATTAGTTGTCATATTTTTCTTTCACACACTAATTCACCCTTAAGTTTTTTTCAATATAATCAGTATTGTTTACTTTTTTATATAAAAAAAAAAATAATGATAAAATGAAAAAAAAAATTAATTAATTCTATCTAACTTTTATAATTGAAAACTATCTTGTAATCGATATTTTTTTGTAATATTGACAATTAATATGAGACGTAGAGAGTACTAATAAGGGTCCCTGTGCTTAATGTTTTGGAAACTAATTTCATTGGCTCCAAACAAAAGGCTGGATTAGCAAACTTAGCATCACATGCAGGATACACACTAAAAAACGAATTAATGAAGACCAAACTACAGCACTTATCTGGAAAAAATAATTTTTCAAAAAGAAGTTGGTTCTCCAGTTGCCAAGAAAAGGCATATGTAATTTTTTATTCTCAGAAACTGTGACAAGTTATTCAACCTTTGAAAAGGGTTCTAATTAGGTGAAAACAATATTAATAAATTACCCGAGATAATGCTGCAAGGGGACATTGTTAGAGCATAATTAAATAACCATAACTAATTAATAATAGTAACCTGTACTGGCTAAGAGAAATATATAGTGGTTTGGGCTGCTCCACTTAACTGACATATTATTCTTTAAGGAATTGTTTTATTGGGGTCTCATTTGTTTGCACTTAATTAAAATTTTAGTCTAAATTATTTAGCTCTGGATTATTAAGTCTGTGAGTTGTTTTAAGGTATGAATCTTAATAATTTAGATCTTAACTTTTAAGTGTTTCTTGTTTGTTCAGTATCACAATCACTTAATGAATCTGAATAGATCTGATTAAGATCAGGGGCGGCTCAATATACTTTGTGGCCTAAAGCGAAACGTCAAAATGAGGCCTTATATATATATATATTAATTTGAATTTTATTTGTATAGCTTTTTGAGATACAAAATTATGAATAAAATTGTTTATAAGCGATTTCTCCGAATAATTCCTTTTCAATTGATGGTATACCTGAATCATTCAATTTCTCTCGAGATGTTGTTGATCTTAAGTAAGATTTTAACACTTTTAATTTGAAAAAATTCCTTTCAACTGAGACACAATTATTATAGGAACTCTATATGCAATATAAGCATTTGAAAAATAACAAAACCTTTTTATCTTATTGAAATTTTTCTTATCTTTCTACTCCCTCCATCCCACTTTAACTATTGTTTTAATTTTTTTCACGTCCATTAATTAAATAAAATAACAAATACAAGTTATAGTTTACTAAATTACCCCTATTTATTAGATGATTTTTTAGAGTAGAGAAGTATTAAAAAGAAATCTTCTGTAATGTTAAGGGTAAAGTTGAAAATAATTGTCAACTTTAATCTTGAATTTCTAAAATGATGTATTTTTTGAGCTAAAGTGACATTAAAATGAAATAAAAGAAATATTAAAAAGTACCCAATATTTTCTAATGAAAAGATCTACGAGATTATAAATCTATAATTGCTAAAAAATAAGGCCCCCGAAAGTTGGGGGCCTAAAGCCTTAGCTTCAGTGGCTTTAGGCTAAGGCCGGCCCTGATTAAGATATGCAATAAAATCTTAACATCATTAAAACATGGACATACATAGAGGCTGATTTCGAATTTCTAGAACATGATTGCACCACTAAAAAAAATAAGGAAAAATTTATTAAGCTAAAATTGATCTCTATTCTCCAGAATAAATAACTCAATTTTCAACCACGTGCACCTTCGGCCTACTTGGAGCATAGATGACGATAAATAATATCATACTAATTCTAAAAAAATATGTATATAAAACATTTAATTTATTAAAGAAATCATGAATTCACGTACACCATGAATAACCCAATAAACCCACTCCGACTACATAATGAAGTCACTGCTTCACATTTAACAAAAAAAACAAAAACATAAAGATTTGTATTTAATTTTGACATCATTAGTGTTCTACTCTACATATAATACACCCCACAAGCTTCTTCATTTTAAATTTCCACACATTAATGTCACCTAACTATAAAAGTCTAAATTAATTTGGACCACCAAGAGCCATTACCATAAATAAATTTTTTTCAGACAACGTAATGCAATTTGCTTTTCCTATGTGGCGATCTTAATAAGCTCTTGATATGTTTCAATGATTCGTTAACAACTAACGGTATACACTTAAAAAAAAAAACGTTCATGAGTGATTAATTAATTAATTAATTAATATTACATGCTTTCCTTGAAAGACATATACACTTTTGAAATTGACGCTGAAATAAAAGTGAGATTTAATTTTGTAATCCTTTACAAACTTATTTTAGTTTTATGTTTGTTTTATGAGAAAGATTCATTTTTTTCACACAAGAGTTTTTCATTTTTACATATAAAAGATATGAAAATGTCATTTTTCTTATTTAATTTATAAATGGTCACAAGAGATCAAGGGTGACTCAAGGTTAAGGCTAGTAAAGCGTTTACTTTAGGCTCCCAAAAGTTTGAGGCCTAAAAAATTTTAATAGTAAATTTAATATTTTAACTTCACTTGAAATAATAATGAAGATTGTGAAATACGTTTAAAAAAAATATCTAAAAAAAAAAAAGCTATCTAATTTTTACCATAAATATTTTACAACTTTGAATTAAGAAACTCAAACTTCATATTAATAAATAAAGTTTTAACAACAACATTCAAGTTAATGTATTGTAAAAAATGGCTAACATTTTATTAACTAGAATTAATTCTTACTTTTATTAATAATCATATTAATATGTGAAGTTAAAGGTTATGTGTCCTTTAAAAATACTACACCAAAAATAAATATGCAAGAACAAAAAAGACAACTCTAAATTATTATGTTACAAGAAGCGGTGGTTATATTGATTAAGTGTAGTACCATAGGCTTCAAGCGTAATACTCAAGAGTGAGAATTAAGTTAATTATTTCCTGTATTTTATTTTCTGAAATTCATTTGAGTATTATTAGAATTGTTGTATTTAAGTATTTACACTAGAGTCCATGGGACACCTGCCATCAGATCCCAAGATAATAACATGACAGCTAACAGTACTATTTATTCCATGTAGCGGCTCCTTTACAAATTGATTACAAATGTAAGTCAAAGAATCTGAATCTTATGACTGGCGAAACCAGTTATGAGACAAAAGAAGTCTTTTGGACAATGCTGAAAATAGTGTAGAGTTACCAATTGTAGGAGAAGAGGAAGTAAGGTAACTATCCATGAATGTAGCCATGGGGATGACTTCCTCACCTTCTACTTTCAATCTTTCGTGCAAGGTAAAAATGCTACCAATCATAGCATAGAGAGTGGTTAAACCCAAAGTTTTATCAGTTGCAGAATAGCCAAAGTGGTCAGATGGAGGTTGTCGCATAGCCCTAAGAGGATGAAGGTCATGGTGGCCAATGGACAACTCTTATACATCAATGTGTGGTGTGCTGTTTTTCAATGGATCATTTATGGAGAATTATTTTAGTTTCCCATTAGAGTGTTATATTTGGGTTCATATGACATGGTATTGGGGATGGACTGATTGGATTTATACAGTCCCATTATATTGAAAACTAGACCTCATGGTATTACCTTTCAGAAAGAGGGTAGGACTCTTACTCTCAGAGGTGTTTCTAATAAACAAGAAGTATGGGCAAATGTGGAAAACTATTCTAATAGGTTACTGCAACAAGGAACTAATTATTGTTTAATACAACTAGCTCAAGAGAATGAACATAGAATAGAAGAGACACTTCCTGAAGAAAGAATTATTTTGTTACAATAATATACTGATGTTTTTAAAGCGCCTAGGCCATTACTATCTAAGAGAGATTGTGACCATTCTATTACATTAGTATCTGGTTATCAACCTTTCAACTTGAGACCTTATAGGTATTCACATGACCAGAAAAATGTCATTGAATAGATGGTAAAGGACATGCTGAAAGTCAATACTGTGATGCCTAGCCAATCTTGTTTTGCCTCACCTACCCTTTTGGTCAAGAAGAAAGATGTTACAGAAAGTTAAATGCCATGACAGCCAATAATAAATA
Organism: Capsicum rhomboideum; assembly: GCA_031232105.1. Classification (NCBI taxonomy): domain Eukaryota; kingdom Viridiplantae; phylum Streptophyta; class Magnoliopsida; order Solanales; family Solanaceae; genus Capsicum; species Capsicum rhomboideum. The sequence goes on from CP124714.1 coordinate 161,880,097, forward strand.
TCCCATTCCAATGGTGGAGGATTTGTTTGATGAGCTCAATGGTGCCTTTGTGTTCTCAAAATTGGAACTCATGGTTGGATATCATCAAGTCGGAATGAAGGAAAAAGATGAATTCAAAACAACTTTTAAGACTCATCATGGGCTTTGACAATTTAAGGTTATGCATTTTGGGTTAACCAATGCCCCTGCCACTTTCAAGCTCTTATGCATCAAGTTTTCGGAAAATACATCAGAAAATTTATTCTAGTATTTTCTGATAACATTCAAGTTTATAGTGTTGATGTATCCAGTCACTTGTTGCACTTAGAAAAGGTCCTACAGCTTCTGAGACAACACCAATTGTATGTTAAGCGATCCAAGTACTCTTTTGCACAATCTCAAGCAGATTATTTAGGACATATCATCACAAGAGAAGGTGTGATGACTAACCCTTCTATGATCCAAGTTATGGTTGATTGGCCTAGGCCTTCCAGTATCAAGGAACCAAGGGGTTTCTTGAGACTAATTGGTTACTACAAGAGGTTTATACTTGGCTATGGGGTTATCAATAAACCCCTCACTTCTTTACTCAAGAAAGGAAATTTTGAATGGTCAGTAGCAGCCACTACTGCCTTTGAAACTTAAAAGATGCCATGACTCATGCTCCAGTCTTAGCCTTACCTAATTTTGCTAATCCTTTCACAGTAGAGGTAGATGCAAGTGGTGTAGGCATTGGGGCATCCTAATGTAAGATCACCACCCTATAGCCTACTTAAGTAAGCATTGAGCTTGAGACATTAAGGTCTATTTACTTATGAGAAGGAACAAATGGCCTTCCTCATAGAAATAGAGAAATGGAAACACCATTTACAATAGAACTTTTTTACTGTTAAGACTGATCATTTCAGCCTTAAGTTCTTGCAAGATCAAAGGATTTCCACTATTCTACAACACAAGGGTTTGACTAAGTTGCTTGGTCTCAATTTTGAAATCTGATATAGTAAGGGTAGTGAAAACTCTGTTGCAGATGCATTGTCAAAACAATACATTTTCATCTCACTACAATGTTATTACTAGCATAAGGCCAACTTGGGTTCAAGAGCTACTTGATAGCTATCAAGATGATGAGGAAGTCATATCTATATTGGTTGAACTAAGACAACAACCTATTCATGGAGGAAACAACACTATAACCAATGGGATACTAAGATGCCAAGGAATATTGTGGATAGGGAAGACTGGAGAATTAAGGGAAAACTAATCAGGGCACAACATGTTTCTGCCTTGGGAGGACATTCAAGTGTTCTAGCAACATATAAGAGGGCTAAGGTACTATTCTATTAACCATCTATGCAAGCTGATGTCCAAAAAATGGTACAAGAATATGACAATTGCCAAGGGAACAAATCAAAAAATATAGCAACTCCAGGACTTTTACAACCATTACCAATCCCTGACCACCCTTGGAGATACATCTCCATGGACTTTATTGAAGGACTTTCTAAATCTGAGGGCAAAGATACTATATTAGTGGTCATTGACAGGTTTAGTAAGTATGCTCATTTCCTTTCATTGCATCACCCTTTCACTGTTGCTCAAGTTTCTAGAGAGTTTCTAGATAATATCTATAAACTTCATGGACTACCATATAGCATTTTATCTGATAGGGACAAAATCTTTACTAGCTCATTTTGGAGGGAATTGTTCAAACTTTTGAAAACTGAATTGCACCTAAGTTCTGCTTACCACCCTCAGACGGATGGTCAAACTAAGAGGCTAAATAGATGTATTGAGGCTTATCTTAGTGCATGACCAATCATAAACCAAAAGCTAAGTGTCAATGGTTATCTTTGGCTGAATTTTGGTATAATTCATCATACTATTCCTCATAAAACATGTCACCTTTTTAATCTATCTATGGTTATAACCTCCACACAGTTGACATTTGAGCTGGTATCACAAAGTAAAGTTGACTTTGTAGACCAGTGTTTAAATGAGTGACAAGTAATGACCAAAATACTACAAGAAAGTCTCAGGAAGGCTCAGAATAGAATGAAACAACAAGCTAATAACCATAGGTCTAATAGAGTATTTGAAGTGGGTAACTTGGTGTTTTTGAAGCTACAACCATACCGGCAATCTTCAGTAGCTATTAGAAAGAGCCTCAAGGTCTCTTCCAAATACTATGGACCCTACCAGGTGATCAAGAAGATGGGGAATGCGGCCTATGAACTCCAATTGCCATCAAATGTCAAAATCCACCCAATTTTTCATGTTTCACAGCTAAAGAGGAAGATTGGTGTTAACGTTATTCTTGTGATTGATCCACCAATTTGTACTACTGAAGGTATCCCTATTCTTGAACTTATAGCAGTACTAGGAAGAAGAATGATTAAAAGAAACAATGCAGTACTACCACAAGTTCTTATTCAGTGGTCAAATCTCTTACCAGAAGAAGCTACATGGGAGGATTATAATTTCATCAAGTGTCAATTTCCTCATTTTGAACCTTGAGGACAAGGTTTTGTAAGGGAGAGGCATTGTTACAAAAAGTGGTGGTTATATTAAATAAGTGTAGTACTATAGGCTTCAAGTGTAATACTCAAGAGTGAGAATTAAGTTAGTTATCTTCTCTATTTTATTTCCTGAAATTCATTTGAGTATTATTAGGACTGTTGTATTTAAGTATTTGCACTAGAGTCCATGGGACACCTGTCATCAGATCCCTAGGTAACAACATGACAGCTGACAGTACTATTTATTCCATGTAGTGGCTCCTTTACAAATTATGAATGAACAATCAGCTTTCTTTATCTTCTAAATTCTATATTTCCCTTCTTTCTCCTGCTCTTCTTGTCTATCTATCCATCTCTTATATTAAAAAACTACAAAAAGTGATGCTACATATTACGATATTATATTTATGTGTATGTATATATATTTAAAACCTCTTATTAAAGTTTGACTTTAGGCCACTAATTTTATTGAGATGCTCCTGCAAGAGATCATGTTCGATGAAATAAATTGAATTATCTATAGTTAGATTAGTTTTTTATAGGAAAATATGTTGGTGGACATTGTCATTAGCGAAAGAGGAACAAAAATCAGGGGTGCAACTTTTTTAGGAAAGGTTTAGCAAGTAGGGAAAGTTTTAGGTTGACTTATATGACTTAAAAAGTTAATTAATTTGATACATCAATAATGTCGTGTGTATATATAACTATACAAGACAATTAGACAAGCACTAAAAAATGTTTATATATATCAAAATGTTGTCATATGAAGGGACATTTGCCTTAGTGGAGAGATAATTATTTGCGTTGTGGATAAAAAGTAGGGACATTCTTAATTAGAGGCTCATAATATACTTTAGGTACTTAACGAATATTATATAGAGGAGATTACAAGCCTTTGTAAGCTAGCAATGCTATTCTTTTTTTCTTTTCTTTTCTTTTTTTTTTTTTTTGGAGGGGGGGAGAGGGGGGGGGGGGGGTAATGGTGACCAGGCTATAACATTAATTAAACAGGACGGTTTAATTTACAGCATAGACAAGGAAGTGGAGGGTTACTTAAGATATAAAGTGGTTATCTTTATTAAGGTGGCTTAACCACTAAAGAATATTAACAAAAGAAGGAATTATGATAATGAAGAGAATGCTAATGGTGTATAGCTTTTGACATTAATGGAGTTAGCAGTCAGCCTTCTCTATATCTTACTAGGGTGTGCTCGGTACGAAGCAAAATGTTTTTCGTGGAAAATAAGCGGGTTTCTCATTTGTTTGTTTTTTTTGTATTTGATATGTAAGAAAAATATTGTCCTAAAAATATCTGTATATACTATGGGAAATAGGGGCAGGGTGGGGTGAAGATGAGGTATGTTGGAGGATGGAGAGGACGTAATCAATACGGAACGCTACCTGTGGGACTTGTTTTCACTACTTCCACTAGAATAGTTATTTTCCTTATTTATTTATTTTTGGATAACTATGGTGTCCGGGCTAGCTTTCGTGCACCTCGACTAATTCCACGGGATATCTGTCACCTCTCACCAACAACAGGTACTAGATAACTCTATCCACCAAGGCTAGGATAGATGAGAAGAAATCACCTAAGTGTTTTGTCTCCGGTGGGGTTTGTGCCTGAGACCTCTTGGTTCTCACCCATTTTATTGACCATTAGGCCACACCCTTGAGCGCATATTTTTCTCATTTTTAAGGAACTTGTTTTTCTAGATAAAATATTTTCAAAATTTTAATCAATCAAACATGAAAAAATTGAAAAACATTTTTTAGACCGAACACACCCTAAAAGTTTAAATTAATCAAAGACCACCAAGATCCATTACTACCATAAATAAATTTCATAAAATGTAATGCAATTTGCTTTTCCTATGTGGCAAGCTTAAGCTCTCCATAAGTGTCAATAATTCGTTAAAGACTAAGAACAACACACTTAGAACACATAGTTGTGTAAGTTAGTGAAGACTTTGCTTTCATTAAAATAATTAATTTTTCATTCCATCAAAGACAACATAATGATTATTAATATACCCCTTAAAGAAAATGATAGAATGCACCTATCACTAAGAAGATTAATTATTTAAATTAGGAAAACAAGAATGTTAATTGGTGGACATATTTCCTAAAGCCATAGAGATACTTTAGGTTGACCTTCAAGATTAAAATATTTATGTACCTATATATAGTTAGTTTTTACGACCACAAGACAATTAGACAAGCATAAATTAAGTGTATAGCTTAATGTTGTTTTTTGAAGGGACATTTTGTCTTAGTGGAGATATATAATTATTTATATACTTCGGATAGAGAAAGTGTAGTTTATATTCTAGTGGACAGTTCCGTTTTTATTCGTGACAAAGTTATTAAAGAAGACGAATTAGGAACTTCTTCTGTTAGGTCAAAAAGGTCAAAGTTTACATTGACTATATGTAATAATTTAGTACCTATCTCCTCCGAGACAATCACTAGCAACACCGATGCCGAACTACATTGTATAATGCAGGTTAACTATTAATATAATTATCTCTTATTACCAAGAAAAAAAAAGTTCTTGTTCATGAGGAATCTACCTTATTACAAGTAAAATTTTAGGTCATTACGCTGGAGTTCGTAAATGTTGGGTTTTTAAGAGGTCTGAATGGAAAATGAATAGACACAAAGGGAAAGGGTGCATGTTAAAAGATATTTTTTCACTTTAAATGGTTGTGACCTTTTCGATGAGTTGTGACTTTTCCAAGCACCTCTTCATTGGCTATAAATTGAGAGGACTAGCCTCAGTGTTTAATGAATAAGAAATTTTTTTTTAACTTCATATGTTTTTTTTTTTACAAATAAATATAGAGTCTTTGTGTGATTTGTTGCTGACTTTGAGTTCGATGAAGTTATTGGGGTTTGAGGTACTGCTATACCAATAATAGGTATATCCGTTTTATCATAGGAGGAAGTAATCCATAACCTCGGATGCAGTGGGGGGATTAAATTCCTTAAGGACACACAAGAAAATTGTAGACTCGAATATTTTAATAAGTTCATTACTTTTCTGTTTTTCAGATTTATATTTTCTGGTTTGCTATATATTTTGAACATAGGAATAAGAACAAGCTTAAGGAATATTTAACAAGCTCTGTGTTCGTTATATATTATCTGCCTGTCAATAGGAGATTAATAATGAATATCCTTACAAAGTGTTGGCCATTGATTTTAAATGAAAAGAATAGTTGGAAAAGGTTATAATTTTCTTTGGTTTAAATGCACGCCGAGTTTCTGGAATATAAGTTTTCTCATAATGCAATATTTGGTGAATGTGGGTATTAATTTTCCTAAACACATTTTAAAACTTTGTGTGTTCTTTGAAAAAGAACAATTTTAAGTTGTTGTTTTATTTTGTATAGAGATTCATCTTTTCTCTTTTATTCTGGTTTGGTTGGAGATTAAAATCTTATGATTTTCTACTCTATTTATTAGCTCTGTTTGAAAAATATAAAAAACTTCACCGATTCATTGAACTCTCTGTATTGATTTATGGAGATTAAAACCTTTTGGTTTTATACTCTATTTGAATTTGATTCTGATTTGAAAAACATAAAAACTTCGTCAGGTTTCAAAGTTCATTCGGTTTATGATTTGAAGAACATGCAAATTTCATCGTTGACTAGAAACAAGTTGTTTAAAGATTAAGTTTTTATTGCTAGTATTCTGAAATACTAAATTGTTTGTCAAAGATTGACAGAAAAATGACGAATGAAACTGAACAAAAAATTGATTCGGTTGTGAATGGTGTTGCTCTAATGGCAATCAATATTGCGTCATTAAGCCATTCAGATGTTGCTCTAGTAATGGCATTGATAGAATAAAAAAGATAAATTTTTTGATGTGAACTTCAAAGCTTGGCAGCAAATGATGTTCTTCTGGCTGACCACAATTGAAATGCAAAAGTTCTCAAATGGAGATCCTCATGTTCTTGAAGAAGGAATGCTAGAAAACAAATTTCTGGTTTGAAAGATCTTGTGATTCGTCTCAAGATAGAAGAGAATAATAAGTTGCGTGAGAAATCAGCAATGATGGGTGCAAATCTTGTTAAAGATGATGCTACACATAATAAGAAAGGGAAGAAGTCTTCTAGACAAGAGAAAGAACAGAACAAGAAAAGGTTCAAAGGCAAGTGCTACAATTGTAGTAAAGTTGGCCACAAAGCTCCGAATTGTCAAGTTCTAAAGAAGAACAAGAAAAATCAGATAAACATGGTGGAAGAAACTGAAGATATTGAAAATCTATGTACTATGATCACTGAATGCAATCTATTTGGAAATCCAAATGAATGGTGGTTTGACTCAGGAGCCACTAGACATATTTGTGTGGACGAAGAAGTTTTTGCTACTTATGATACCGTTGGTCCCGAAGAAGTGATCTTCATGTGAAATACTACAATAGTCAAGGTTGAAGGAAGTGGGAAGATATTCCTAAATATGACTTCCGGCAAGGTGTTGACTCTCAATAATGCTCTCCATGTTCCTACTATTAGGAAGAACTTAGTGTCTACAACACTTCTCGTTAAAAATAGGTTTAAGTGTGTATTTGTTTCAAAGAAAGTTGTAATAAGTAAGAATGAAATATATGTATGAAAGGGTTATCTCAATGAGGTCCTTTTCAAACTTGATGTAATGATTGTTGAAATGCATAAATCTGAGGCTTTTTCTTATTTGCTTGAGTCTAATGATTTGTGGCATGGTCGTTTAGGACATGTCAATTACAAAACCTTGACAAAACTAATTAGTTTAGAAGTTTTGTCTAACTTTAAGTGCAATAAATCAAAATGTCAAACATGTGTTGAATATAAGTATACTAAGCATCCTTGTAAGTCTATTGAAAGAAATTCAGATCCCATAGAATTGATTCACACTGATACTTGTGATATGAATCCAATACCATATCATGGTGGGAAAAAGTATTTCATAACTTTTATTGATGATTGCACTAGATATTGTTATGTTTATTTGTTGAATAGAAAGGATGAAGCAATAGACGCATTTAGGAAATATAAAACTGAAATTGAAAATCAGTTGGATAAAAAGATTAAATGATAAGAAGTAATAGGAGTGGAGAGTATGAATCTCCTTTTGAAGAAATATGTTTGGAATATGGCATTATTCATCAAACAACTGCCCCATATTCACTTTAATACAATGGAATTGCGAAAAAAAAAAAGAATAGAACATTAAAAAAGATGATGAATGTCATGTTGATAAGTTCTGATTTTTCCCAGAACTTATGGGGCGAAGCTTTTCTTACGGCAAATAAAATACTTAATAGAGTTCCCCATAGCAAAACACAATCTATTCCATATGAAAAATGAAAAGGATGGAACCCCAACTTGAAATACTTTAAAGTGTGGGGGTGTTTGGCTAAAGTACAGGTTCCTAAACCCAAAAAGATTAAAATAGGACCGAAAATAGTTGAATGTATTTTCATTGGATATGCTACCAATAGCAAAGCATATTATTTTCTAATTCATAAATAAGAAAATCCAGACATTCATGTGAATACGGTAATTGAATCAGATAATGCCAAATTTTTTAAAAACATTTATCCTTATAAGAATGAATGTGAGTGGTCTAGCGAAAGATCTAAACGATCTCAGGAAGAATCAAAGAAAAGTATACCTAATGAGGAGAATCCAAGATGTAGCAAATGTTACAAGACATCAACTTTCTTTGGTCCTGATTTGTTGACATTTTTATTGGAAAAAGAGCCCCAAACTTTTAGGGAAGCAATGTCTTCCTCAGAAGCACAATATTAGAAAGAGGAAATCAATAGTGAAATAGAATCCATATTGAATAATCATACATGAAAATTGGTTGATCTTCCTTCAGGAAACAAACCATTGGGTTCTAAATATATCTTTAAAAAAGAAAATAAAATATGATGGCACTATTGATAAATATAAGGCAAGACTAGTTGTCAAAAGATTCAGACAATAAGAAGGTCTTGATTATTTCGACACGTACTCGCCGATAACAATAATGACTTCTATTCAAGTGTTGATAGCATTAATCACCGTGTATGGTCCTCAAATTCATCAAATGGATATGAAGAAAGTCTTCTTAAATGGAGAACCGGAGAAAAAAAATATACATGGATCAATTCGAAGGGTTTGTAATTCCAGGAAAAGAAAAGAAGGTATATCGACTTGCTAAGTCACTTTATGGACTAAACCAAGCACCCAAGTAATGATATGTAAATTGGACTAAATAATATTGTCAAATGAATTTAAGATTAATAAGTGTGATAAATGTGTTTACATCAAGAACACTCCGAATCATATTGTCATTGTTTATTTATATGTTGATGATATGTTGATAATGAGTAATGATATTTCCAACATAAATGCTACTAAGCGTATGCTTGCTAGCAAGTTTGATATAGAAGACTTAGGAGTGGCGAATTTGATTTTAGGAATTAAAATTCATAGGACTCCTCAAGGTCTAGCACTGTCTCAAACTCATTATATCAACATGGTACTTGAAAAATTCAAGTATTTTGACTTTAAAGTGGCAAGAATTTCAATTGATTTAAATCATGCTCTTGTGAAGAATAAAGGGTAAATCAAGTCTCAAATAGAATACACTAGAGTGTTGGGGTATTTAATGTACATCATGAATTGTACACGGCCATATATAGCTTGTGCCATAAGTAAACTAAGTCGATACACAAGTAATCTTGACCAAAATCATTGAATGCTAATGAAATGAGTTTTGAGATATTTGAAATATACCCAAGACTGGATTTTGCATTACAATTCATATCCTGCAGTTATTGAAGGGTATTATGATGCAAGTTAGATCACCGAATTAGCAGAAATTAAGTCCACAAGTGAATATGTGTTTACCATTGGAGGAGGAGCAGTATCTTGGAAGTCATTCAAACAGACATACATTGCTCGCTCAACAATGCAGTCTGAGTTTATAGCTTTAGACAAAGTCGGTGAAGAAGCTGAATGGCTCCGAAACTTCTAGAAGACATTTCATTTTGGACCAAACCTTTGGCACCTATTTGCATACATTGTGATAGTCAAGTAGTAATAAGAAGGGCTGGGAGCGTTATGTATAACGAAAAATCTAGTCACATTCAACGAAGACATACTACCGTTAGACAACTACTCACTAGTGGAATTATCACAATTGACTATGTAAAGTCAAAGGATAATGTGTCGGATCCACTTACAAAAGGCCTAACTAGAGAAGAAGTTAAGAAATCATCAAAGGAAATGGGACTATGGCCAAGGACAAGCCAACATGGCGGTAACTCTACCTAGAAGACTGGAGATCCCAAGATCTAGGTTCAAGGAGAAAACAAAGTTATGATTGACGATTCAACATTGTCAAAATAAAATATTGATCCATTCTCAGATGAAGACAATGTTCAGTACCAGGATAAAGCATTACTGCTTTTTAATGGTTTCTAAGTTTGATATAGAATGATAAAAATAGTGTATCCACGGGATTACACGTTTAGGAATCACCTATGTAAGTGTGAAGTGTAAGCCGCTTCAAGGAGAATTTTGTAAGGCCAGTTCTCTACGCACTTATAAAATCAAGTTGTGTTCATGGCTGAAATGAATAAAACAATGAGAACCAAAGACAGTTAAAGGGTTGATTGTGTGACATATTGTTGTCTAGGTATGCACCAAAGCTCGACGGTTCAAAGATATCAAATCTACCGATCGATCGAGTATATCTGACATATGTTCACTATGGAAAGTTCAAAGGGAAACCTACTTATCCAGGTGCGATTAATCCTTAATTATGAATCACACAGTTTTTATGCATGTTTTTCATCATATAGCCATTTTTCATTCATGTGGGAATTATTGGATTTTTAAGAGGTGTGAATGGAAAATGAAGAGACACGAAGAAAAAGGTGCATGTTAAAAGACACCTTTTCACTTTGAATGGTTGTGACCTTTCCGCTAGGTTGTGACTCTTCCGATGGGTTGTGGCTTTTCCGATAAGTTGTGACTTTTTCAAGCACCTTTTCATTGGTTATAAATTGAGAGGACTAGACTCAGTGTTTAATGAATAAAAAAAAAATTCTGAACTTCATCTGCATATTTTCTTACAAACAAATATAGAGCCTTTGTGTGATTTGTTGTTGACTTTGAGTTCAACGAAGTTATTGGCATTTGAGGTACCGCTACATCAATAATATGTATATCCCTTTAATCCTGGGAGGAAGTAATCCATAACCTCGGGTACAGTAGGGGGGATTAAATTTCTTAAGGACACACAAGAAAATTGTGGACTCGGATATTTTAATAAGCTTATTACTTTTCTGTTTTCTAGATTTATATTTTCTGATTTGCTATATATTTTGAACACATGAATAACAACAGTAAAAATATATAAGTTTTTAAAAAATTATTATATTGAAGTTTAGGGAAAAAATTATGTTGGAGACTCCACTAAAAGATATTGGACTTCGAAAATTCACCCCAACAATCATATGTTAAAATTCATATTGCATTTGCCCTGCTTCAATTTCTGATGATCAAATCAAACTACTCTTTGTTGGAGGCAAGTTAGCCCATATTATTTTTTTAAAAAAAAATACGTTTTAGGATTACTACAAAATCTATTAATTACTGTTAGGGTTTATATAAGAGTTTTAAGTTATGTTATTGTCAAGATTCGACATGTCTAAACTATGAGGAAAATATGTTTTTAATAAGTCACTAATCTCTTTGTAAGAGATAAGCTAGTACCTCTTGAAGTTTAGTCCACAACTATAAATTTCTCTTAGTCACACTGAGCTCTAACCATTGCAGTGTCCATCTCTATTGGCATAGTTTCCAACAAGATTTTTTTTCCATTCCTAAAGGTTTGAACTGAAGATCTCTGGTTAAAGGTGGAGAAATCTCGACCATCCCACCACAATCTACATAATCACCTTTTTGTAATTAAAAATAATTTAGCTTTAAAATTTTTCTTTTACCCTTAATGAATTTACTTATAACCCACAAATGTGTAAAGTTTGTTTTAGACTTGAATTTTATGTCTAATCAAATAATGCCACATAAAGTAAGATGGAATGAATATTAAACTTTGTGCCTAAGTTAAATTAAGTCAAATCAAGTGAAAATGGAGAAAGTTTTAGGTTGACCTTCATGACTTAAAAAGATAATTAACTGATACATCACTTGTTTGCATTCATAACTACATGGCAATTGAACCAGCATAAAGAAAGATTAATTAAATCTAAATGTTGTTATATGACGGAACATTTTGTCTCGGTGGACATAAAATTATCTGCATTTTGTGGGGGGGAAAAAAGGCATACAAAGCATCACAATTTAAAATTGTTAAAAGAAGTTGAATATCATTGTTGCAATTGTTTATAATTTCTATGCAAACAGGTTTAAAAGAAATAAATAACTTGGTTTTATATATTATAGGTTGTGATAATATTTGTGTTGCTATAAAGTTTATTTAAAAATAAAACAAAAAACACTGAAATTAAATTACTTTTAAGTTGTAACATTCTTCTTCAAAAATTAATAACATAAATAGTGTCACATAAAATAAAACAAAATCACCATATATATACAAGGGCTCAAACTATAATAGCAACAATACCATATATTACAAGTTAGGTGAAATCTTCACCACAGTTTGGATGACAGGAAAATACATAACAAGTGAAACTTTTTTACAAGAAAATAAAGAGAAATGTGACTAACCCAATGTACCCAAAAAAGAAGAAGAAAAAAAAAGTACACAAGCAACGTGAACTAGCACATTATTTGACATACCCTAGCTCTACAATGCCCTTGCAAAGAGTTCAAATTGTTACTCTCAATTTTCACCGAGGTTCTCATTGGAAGCAAAGCCACCGGGGTAAATTTTCTTACCCTTATTACGTTTACCATCTGTGGTTGATTTTTTCACCGTGCCATCCTCATTATTATTACTACTTCGAGCATTTTCCTCCTCCATTTTCTTTGACTTCTCTTTAAGGAGTTTTTGCTGCATGTGAAGATGGGCATAGTTTACTCCCATGGATGCCATAATTTTGAAATTTTATCCTAAGAGAAATATTAATGTTAAGTGTTTGAAATGTGTATATGCTTAATTGCTTGATGTTTGAGAAAACCCTAAATGAAGGGAATTTATAGAAGAAATATCAAGCAGTTGTAAGCAAGCCATATAATTCTTTTTTAATGGTGACCATTAGGCTATTATATTGATTAAACAGGACGGTTTAATTAACAACACAGATATGAAAGTGGAGGGTTACTTAACATAGATAAAGTGGTTAATTATCTTTTAATTGTTAAGGTGGCTTAGCCACTAGTTTATTAACAAAAAGAATTATGCCATTACTGCTAATGGTGCATATAGTTGGACAAATGGAGTTAACTGTCAGCCTTCTCAAACAACTTTAGCAATTTGGATAATGCCTAGTTAATTTCGGACCCAAAAATAACTACTTAATTACTCCCTCCGTTCCAAAATAGTTGGTCTTCTTTCTAAATTTGTTTGTTTCAAATTACTTATCCATTTTCGCAAATCAAGAGTGTTTTATTATTTTTTTTTCATATTATCCTCAGTATTAAATAACTAAAGAAAATAATAATAGTTAGATTTAGTGTTTCAAAACATCATTAATAGGGTTAATTTTATAAAATATACCTCTAATTAACGTTTTCTTAATGGATGTGCTAACTCAAAAGAGTCCAAGTAAAATGGAACGGAGGGAGTACAAAACATATTATGAAGGATAATAGAGAACTATGTAGAAATGAAATACAGTAAATGAAACTTTTTGAATATAGTTTGACTAATAAGTTGGTTAAGCTTTTTTTTAAAAAAATTAATGTGTATAGAAATCGCAAAAGTGAGGGGAGCTTAATACCCGACCTCACAACACAAACCGAGAGGAATCAACTGGCTACAAAAATATGGCTGATTGGTTTGTGTTCTATTCATCACATACTACTCTAAGTGTTGTGGATACAAATAAATCGCTTTGTATATCTAAAGTCTTGTACTAGACATTTGTCATTTGTCCATTTGGAATGAACCTTTAGCATCTCTAGGGAGGTTATGAATGTATGAATACATGAGTGACTCATTATGAACTGTTGCCTGTTTGGCCAGTTGCAGGGGCGTATGCACATGGTAGGGAGGGGTTCACATGCACCCATCCTTCCCTACCTAATTTATGTATAGTATTATTATTTTCTTGTTGACTTTTAAGATTTTGTAATGGGTGAACCCACGATCTAATATATTTTTAGTTCATTGATAAATGTGCACATAGAGGGGGTGCACCTTTTTACATGCAATTTTTGCTTCAACTCCCTATATTCACATTATTTTTTTAACTCAAAAGTGTCACTTTTAATTTAAAAAAATTTAATTTATAAGTAAATATAATGTTTAAATATCCATGCTTTTAGAATTGTGCAGCTTTTTAAATTGGTCCTTAACATTATAATAATATTAGATCAAACTTGGTCACTTGTTTATCTACTTGTGAAGTTAACTTTGATTATACCGGTTGCTACCGCAAGTGTGGAAAAAGCATTTTCATCAATGAAGTACATAAAGAATGATCTACGTCATAAGATGGATGAAGATTTTTTGAATGGTTGTTTAGTTTGCTATATAGAACGTAGTATATTTAAAAATATAAGTAATGATGTTATTATTGACCGTTTTCAAAGTATGAAAACTCGTCGAGGTCAATTGTAAAGTGAACGACTCTTTTTTGTTAATATAGTACTATGAAGGTTGTTCCTCAACTTGTTGTCACCATAAATTTTATATAATTGCATTAACTATTTATTTTGAAGATGATGGTGCTCCCATGGTGTTGAAATCCTGGATAAGCCTCTGGCCAGTTGGTCCGCAACTTGGTTGGCCTCCCTATAGCAGTGCGAAGCTTTCCCCTTAGAGTTTGTCAGAATCTCTCTTATGTCCTTTCAAATCTGCTGAAAAAACAGAACACAAACAATTTTTGCATCTCTTAAGGAGTTCCAAGCAGACTTGTTGTTAAAAGAGCCATCACTAGGAAGGATTTCAAATAGCAAAACCAGCATGGTCAATTCTACCAATCTTCACCTTAGAGATTTAGTTCAGTAGACTATTAGGAATGTTACAAAGGTTGTTAACATTCCATACACCATTGGTGATGAATCCTTCATTCCATACACCATTGGTGATGAATCCTTCACTTTGAGCTTTCCAGATATAGTGGTATTAGGGACTATTTGAGCTAAATGCCCTTTGCTAGTCCAACTATTCCACTAAAAACTTGTATCCCTATTGTTAAACTGGATCAAACATTCATCAATAATTCATTGTATGGCATTTCCCAAGGATACATATATCACTGAAGTTCATGAATTATTTTATTATGTGCAAAGAAATATTTATTAGCTTGTCTAGATAATGTTCCATAGGGACATTGTTAGAGCACATTATGAGTTTAGAAGGCCAATTCCGGGCCTTCACAGCTTCCTATTGGAGAAGGTACATTCTACATAGTGGTATCAAATGGGCAGATTAAACTGAACTTGAATGGTTAAAATAGTCTGAATCAATAAATGAAAGGTCAAAAGTTACTTGCTTTGAAATGAGTTGGGTTGTAAAAGGCTAAACAGTGGATTTGAAGCCAACTCGCCCAACTGTAGTGATTGACACACTCAAATTTAAATGGATCAGACATGTCATATTTTCATAGCTAATTTTACTCCCTAATTCCCTTCTCTTTTTAGCTCCTTTTTTTTGGATAGGTCAAATTATAATTAATAAAATTGTTCATTTCTAGCTTCGTATCCAAATTGTAAGGATAGCTCTAGTCACTCTCTAGATATCTTTTGACATGTCAGTAATAATATAAAGGGGTTTGTTTGGTATTCGGATTAAATTATTCTGGGATTATAGTACTGGGATATATTATAATTCTTGTACTAATTTATCCCATCTCTCATATGGAATAAGATAATCTCAAGCTGATGAGGTAAGGTGGGATATCTTAGTATTAAGCCTGGGGTAAGATTTATATAACATTTGGTAAACAATATAAATTTATCCGTGGTATAAATTTTATCTCGGACTTAATTCTAAGATATCTCACCTTATCTCGTGTGTCAAACGACCCCTAGTAGTATATCCTTTGACGTGGTCGGTCCTTTGACTTTAGTATTTATGATATTAATGTTGGTGACTAACTACCAAATTTCCCTTATTAAAAGAAAAATAAAGTTAATCACAACATGATTTTCGTAAGTTTTTTCTTCATCTTTATTTGTATATCACTAATCATGAGTAATATACACATCTTTCTTTTGAACTGGCTTTATTACCTAAGGATAAGAAAGTCACCCAAAAGTCAAGTACAGAAAGACCATTGGCCCTTAGTTGCTCAAAAAGCCAAGTTTCAGTGAAGAGCTCATTTATAGTTTTACCATATTATTGGAATGATATGATAAAAATTACTCCCTTAATTTTAAAGAAAATGACCTATTTTGACTTTACATGGAGTTTAAGAAAAAAAAAAATTGAATCTTGTGGTCTTAAATTAAAGTTGTGTCAAATGTACCAAAATGTTCTTTAATCTTGTGGTCTTAAATATGTCATGTGGAAAGTTTGAATTAAAGTATTATCAAAAAAGGAAAGGGTCATTCTTTTTTAAACGGACTAGAAAGGAAAGTAGATCATTCTTTTTTAAACGGAGGGAGTATTAATAAATGATACGAAAGTATTGATGGAAGAGATGGGGGCTCGGTAAAAACTTGAGTCAGGAGCCTAAAGGGCAACTTTTTTCATCCAAAATTCTGAAAGGGCATATAAAAATCAAAAAATTTCAAATGGGACAAGATGGAATAAGGCTCACGCTTTGTCCTTAAAAACCTAACGTCGTCAGGTAATGATAAAGTGCAAGATAAATAAACTGTTTTACCTTACCTTTAGACTGGAAAGGTGGGTGGGGTGGGGTGGGGTTGGAAATTTAATTTTGCGCCACATGTTTCTACTAAGCCAATGAATGTAATTAAGGTATATATCGTGAATCTATACTATTGTATTTTCCGATTCTTTTTTTTAATGCTTCGACCCAAAGCGATAGCTTTTAGCTAGTTTAGTTGATAAGATATACACTTTTCGACACTTATGGTTACGTGATATGCATTCTTACTTTAATTTGTTGATTCTTAAGATTAGGAATAGGGATTGACAATCTTCAAAGGTGAATTCAAAATTTTAATTTGATGAATTTAGCTTTTAATTTTTCCGATTAAACTCATCAAACTTTTGAAATAATTATATAGGATCAAAATATAATATTTTTTTAGATCTTAGTGATCATTCACATCTATCTATCTATATATATTATATACCAAAAAAATATTAATTTTGATTGAATTTGTAACGCTACAGTCATAGAACTAGCTTCCGCCGATGCCACTTTAGAATTGGATTTTTTGTAGCCCATAATAGTAATGAACGAAAAATAGCCCCACTAAAAGTGCCAGCATTGCTTTTAGGCCCATTTAATAGTATCGTAATTCGAAAGGCTTGGCAGGAGAACCATATGCAGCCTTTTCTTTCGTGGTTGATTTGCGCTAATAGAATTTTTCGGTATTACTATTTAAAATTTGATCTTCTTAAACAAAGCAGTATTAAAACAACTGTTTTTTTAGAAGTGAGAGTAGGTTATTGGGATTTTTAATTTGATATTGATAAGATTTCTTAACATCAAGTAATGGTGATTGTCAGAATTCACAAGACTTGTCGTAACAGTGAATTATGGTGATCATTAGGATTTTGACCATAAATATTGACGAATAGCTAGAATTTTCAACTTTTGGCAATTCGCCAAGATTTAGCTAGTCTAAGATCCAACCTATCACCATAGCTTGTTATATAGAAATTTTAGCAACACACATTTGCTTAAAAGTTGATCTAAATTGTTATAGAATCTAAATCAACTCCAAATATGGTATTCATCCTTGTAATGTCAACTCAAACCATCAATAAAGCAATGAAACTATTTTATTTTCTTTTTACAAACAAGCTCAATAAAATTTAATAATGGTGTTATTCAAATTTCTTCAACCAAACCAATTCAAAATAATCACAGATAAGCAACGATTATCTATCAAAACAAGTTAAAGACACCTCAATTTTGTATTTGACTTTTATCTTCTTGTGTGTTTGCATTTGTTCTAGCAAAATGTATCTAACCTTTCCGAACAAGTTCATCTTAGATTCATTGTTTTATACTCCCTCGGCTTGAAAAGGAATGACCTACTTTTCTTTTTAGTTCATTTAAAAAAGAATGACCTTTTTCAATTCTTTTTGGCAAAACTTTAATTCCAATTTTCCACATGGCATGTTTAAGACCACAAGATTAAAGGGCACTTTGATACATTTGACATAACTTTAATTTAAAACCACAATATTCAAAAGTCTTTTTTATTTTCTTAAACTCCGTGTCAAGTCAAAATAGGTCATTCTTTTTTGAACTGAGGAAATATTATTTTACAAAACCAAATACTACATGACTCGATATATGCGTGCAAAGCACGTGCCAATAAACTAATTCTTTATAAATGGAGACTTACTTCACTTTATATTTATACACTTTTAATTCAAGTTATATTTCAGAAAAGATTGATTTCAAATCTCATAAACAGATAATCACTCTTTTGAGATAGTGCCAACGACTGTTTTTTTATCTCATAACTGTCCAAACCGAATGCTCAATAGGATAGATAAGGGCACTTGCCAAGAGTAACCACAATTCACTAGAGGGTATCAAGAAAATACCTACAAATTAAGTAGCTTTGAACTCTAAATTTGATGAACAGATAAATGAGGACAATGATAGATTTCAGGAGGAAAAAGCTACTAAATTCTTTTCCTTTTAAAATACACAGAAATGGATCAAGATGTTTTGAAACGACGACATCTGTAAGTTTGGTGTCAACATCAGATCGAATTTGGAGTTTGTTTTAGTGACAACTGTAACCGTTCAATTTTAAAAATGATGTAAAATCAGTAAGGAGAATCCATTTTAAATTATTTCATCACAAAGTAGTCGATTCAATGATTTGAATATTCTTTAGCAGCTGTTAGAAACTACTATATTTCTTTGACATACTCTAAAGCTTATCATTTAGAGTACATATAAATGATAAGTTGACAAGCAAAAAATTACTTGTTCAATATCGTACATTAATTATGCTATATAATATTTATTTTGAGATAATTGTACCTTTTTTGAGAAAGAAATTGCTTTTTTTTTTTTTGAGTATGTAAAATAGATTTGAATCTGGTTGTCAGCACAAAGAATAAGATAAACTATTGTTTAAAGCTTTTCTATAATATAGAAACCATCATTTCTATAATATAGAGAGTAGAAGTAACAATAGATACACTTTCCTTACAAGTAACTAATGTTACTCTTTATATTACTAATTAATAGCACGTATATTGCACTTATACTCTATATTAATCATTACAAAATTTGTACGAAATAAATAAACATATCAAATAGAATGTAGTTAACATATCAAATAGAATGTAGTTAGTGAAAAAAGATCTTTTCTCTCATATTTTCCTTAAGAGAATTCTTGATCATCCAGACCCTATCTGGTGGGAATACACTGGGTGTGATGATGATGGTGATGAGAATTCTTGATCATCACTTAATTATTTTAATAAGTAAAACAAGGTAATATAGTGATCGACAATCTAACAAATTACGAAAAGATCTGAAATTCGCATAGCATATTTAAATACAAATATAATACTATAGTTTTTGGATGCATCACCTCTTATGATTTACTTCATTTTCGCATGGACTATGTAGAACTGATGCTTCAAAATAATTTTTTGCATAATGAATTTCAGTGTCTACTGTCGTTTTTCTAGCAAAAAAGAAAAAAGGGAGGTAAAATTGGTCAAAATATACTGAAAGGGTGATGTTGATGTGTCACGATCCAAAACTTTGAGAATTGTGATGGCACCTACCCCAACCCAATCATGATAGGTAAGTCTAACTCAACAACTCAGAATATACAAAATAAAGGCTATAATATAGAATCCATACAAATGCCTAATAATAATAATAGTATCTCAAAAACATCCTCAAATGTGTTGAACAAGTAATCCAAGATTTCAAGACTCAGAAGTCATAAGTATAAGAGCGACTCTAATACAAAATGTCAAATCAAATACAAATTGTCTGAGATACAAGATAAGACAGAAATAAATATAGATGAAGCTGAGAGGATCTCTAATCAGGGGAGCTCATCACAGCCTCGGGTGTAACCGATACACATGAACACTAACCACGTAGACCACTCATACCAAGAAGAAGCGAGTACAACCTACTCAGTAGGTATCATAGACCGACTGAGCTTAGGCGAATATTAAGTCAAATAAAGAAAACTAAAATAATCCTGCACATAGAAAAGTCCCAGTAGCTCAATATCAATAAATATCACAGATCATCACAAATACAACAATAATCTAAAAATAGTGCAATGTAATGTGGGATGATATGTATGTCACGACCTAATTTCTCAGGTTCTGATGGCACCTACTATAACCCACCAATAGGTAAGTCAACTCGTAGTCCAGAACAGCTAGTACTGGACTACCAATAGAAATAAAGGAAACAACGGAATAAATATAATATCAAGGCTAATATAATCCCAAAACCTGGTAGAGCCAGTACAAGAACTTCTAACACAACAAGAGTACAAGTGAAATACAGGAAAAGTGTATATATACAAGCTGTCTCTGACACAACATAGAGAACAGTCTAACAATAAGAGGGAGAGTAGGGATACTCCAAAACATTAGGAGCTCACCCCAAATCTCCGATTCATAGCTGCTCCGCACGATACACACATTAACGGCGATAACTCGTAGTATAACCTGCAGGCTGCAAAAGTGTAGTATAAGTACCAAACAAGTGGTACTCAGTAGGCATCTGTAACACCCCGTACCTTCCTAACCCTACTTGACGATGTTGAGCAATGCTTACTTAGGTGTCGAGAGCCATACATACGTCTTTTGTAATGCTAATGATGAGATAATTGAATTTGGCCCTCGTATATGTGATCAAACCTTCATAGGAGGTGTTTTATAATTTTCGTGGAACATTTGTGGGGTTCAAAACGAGGCTAAGAGGACCCCTAAACAAATTATCTTAAGGTTAGGAAGTAAGTTAAAGGATAGGACTTGAAGTATCTAACCAAACCCGCGAAGAGAAGTCGAAAAATGGAATTTTTGAAAAAATCTAAGTATGGGGCGCGTTTGGTACCGTGCCACGCCACTATGGGCTAAAATTTTTAGCCCAGAGGCAGTAAGTTGGCGCGCCCAGGGGCGTTCCACCTTGGTTTTTCCACTTTTTCTAAAGTTGGAAATCTCTAAGTCCCAAGGGTATCCGGGGACGTACCGAGCCAATTTTTACCACGTTTATTATACAACCATGAGTATATACATGAAATGAATGACATATTACATTGGTATGATAAAATTACTCGAGAACGAATTTGGGGTCAAAATGACAGTTTTGCCCTTAAGGTCAAAATAAGCCAAACGTGGCTAGAATCACTTGGTTTTGGGATTGAGGCTATGGATATGAAGAGCATGAGTGGAAATATTATTGTAATACGTATAAGACGAGAAATTATTGATTTTATTGGGTTAAGAGAATTGGGCCCAAAAAGGGCCCAAAAATGAAAAGAAGACATGGCCCCAAAAAAGGGCAAATGACCCATTCTTTCAAAAGACTTCTAGAAGGTTGAATTGAGGGCTTATATAAAGGGCCACAATCAGATTTTTAACACAAACAATTCATGCCAAGTCTAAACATTTCCCAAAAATCATTTCTCTCAACTCCAAACCCTAAGCTTTCTCTTGGAGCAAGAGCATCCTATTCCAAGCCTTGGTAAGTATTTCTTCTCATGTGTTAACATATTATATGCATGAAAGAGTATGTAAATCATGTTGGTTGTGCTTGGAAATGTTGGACATGGTACTTTGGGTTTTTGTATAGATTTGTGATCCATGAGATTCAAGCTTGAATTAGGACTTGTGCCTTTGATGAAAAAGCATGGTATGGATAAAATATGAACATGTATGGTTTTATTTTGTTATTAAACTTGTTATTTTTCTATAAGTGCAAATTGTGGGATTTTGGCCGATTTGAGCTACGAAGTGTATTAAGGTGAATTGATGGATTATTTGTGATGTGGTGTGGCTAAGAAAGGGTAAAGGAGAAGTGTTGTGGTGAAATGTATTGATTATCATGTATTGGACAATGTTGTGAATATTGTGGGATGTTTGGTAAGATAATGTCATAAATGGTATTGTCAAGGGGAAATGACATGGTTAAAAGTAAACATGTACCTCATTGATCTTATATGCATTTGTAAAGTAATTGATGGTGTAATTATGATGTTGTGAGGGTGGAGAGTGGAAAGTATGAACTTGGTATGACATACTAGTGGTTTATGATACTTTGGTCAATGTTGGGCATGTTGTGGTATTATTGATATGACCATGCCGTAAATGGTATTGTAGAGAAAAGAAATAACATGTTAAAGCCAAACATGTGACTTATTGTTATTGTATGCATTTGTAAGGTAGTTGGTGGTTAATGTTGGTTCCATTATGTACTTGTGATGTAGAGTGAAACGTAAAGAAGGAGCGGAATTGTTGCGCTCATATATTTGATTGTGTACTTACATTGGGACGATAAGGTATGTAAGGTTACTCTTTCCGTATCCTTCCATGAGATATTGCTCTCATTGACATTGGGTTTGTTTCAATTCCGAGAGGCTTGAAGTATATTAATTCAAGGTGACGTATATTGTTATTCATATGTGCCCTATTCTTAGATGAATTATGATTCACTTATCTCTTATTCATTGATTGAAGTTCCAAAGATGTCATGACGTTGTAATTCCTAAAAAAACTATCCCAACGAGAGTAATGAGGTAAAGAGAGCTTGTTTAGTTTGAATAGCATTATTCCGATCATGTATTGTTCCAAAGTCCTATAGTATGATGATTATCCTTGTGCCAATTGTTTATAAGTAAGAGGCCCAATCTCATACGAGTACAAAGAGAGGTGATATGCAAATGAGTATAAGTAGTCCTCATACATGAAATTGTAAATCTCATGAGGTAGAGGAGTAAAGTGAGATGTGCATATAAGTGCGTGCTTAGTTAAGGTGATCTCATGCAGTATAAGAGTAAGGTAAAGCATATTGGTGTGTTTCACTTAGTGTCATGATCCAAGGTTCCAATCGAAGTCATACGTATGCCTCTTGTTCATTGATTATTATCCAAATGGTTTTTCCATGAAGGCTATGTTTCCAAAAATGTCATATTGCCAAGTTATTCATATGTCTCTCACTCATTGATTATTGATCCAAAGCTTCACATAAAGTTGTGACTATCATTGTATTAATCTCTCATAAGCAAGAGTATCAATCTCTCACAAGTGAATGAATCAATCTCTCACAAGTAAATGTACCAATCTCTCAAAAAGTAATGAAAGGAATAATGTGCAAGTTAATGTATCTATACCTCACAAGTGAAGATACCAATTTTACAAGAGTAAATATGTGAAGTAATGTGTATTTGTGTTTCAAGTTTCAAGAATGTTTCTATCATCAAGGTATCACTCATAGTATGAAAGAAAGAGACATGAAGTAAAGGATAATGAAAGAAAAGAAAGCAATATTATGTTATGTTAACCATACCCATGGAGTAGATGTATGTTATTAACCCACCATAGACTGGATGTATGTTGACCTACCCATGGAGTAGATGTATGTTATTGCCCACCAAAGAGTGGATGTATGTTATTGCCCACCAAAGAGTGGATGTATGTTATTGCCCACCAAAGAGTGGATGTATGTCATTGCCCACCAAAGAGTGGATGTATGTTATTACCCACCATAGAGTGGATGTATGTTAACCCACCGAAAGAGTGGATGTATGTTAAATGACTAATAATAATGATAATGAGCGTTAATCAAAGGAAGAATCCTTTGAGCAAAGGTATCATATGAAAGATATTATATCATTGATAAGGCTATGATTGAGTGATCAAAAATAATAATAATAAAAGAAAGGTACATGGTTTCACATATGGAGTTTTCTCTTATAATTATTTCCATTGAAGTTCGTATGTATTGATGAAATTTTCTTATGGCCTTACATACTCAGCACATTCTTCGTACTGACCCCTCTTGGGGACTTACTTTACATGTTGCAGGTGCAAGCACTAGTAGACCTCCACAGTAGGTTCACAGTATTTGCAGACTCTTGGTGAGCCCCAGTTGCTTCGGGACTTTTCGAGTCACAATTGTACAGTGTTTGATGTTGTATAAAGCGGGGACTTGTCTCGACTTTTAGATGGTCTTGTAAATGCATCAGTTAGAGGCTTTTGTAGACGTATGTGGGTATGTGAATGAAAGAGATGAATGTCCGTTTTGACATAAGGGCCCTAACGGCCAAGTTTCATGTCCATGACTTCCGCATAATTGTATGATGCATGATGAGTAATAAGATTCATACGAGGATATGCATACAAATAGACATGAGCAAAGATTGGTTCTCTCGGGCCATATCGGCTTCGGGTGCCAATCACGCCTCGTGGGACTCGGGGTGTGACAGCATCGGCCAACTGAGCTCCAAAAATAATGTAAGAATAAAATGACATGTAAGGCATGAATGTAACTACAGGAAAATATCCAAGGAACTGGGCATAACAGTGCTAATGGAGAAATAAGGATAACTATCCTATCCTGACAGCATTCAGGAACTAAAGTGCAATACCGTATATCTCTAGCCAATATACAACTGAAGAAGAAGGAAGTATATATAGTAGTATACAAGGCCAAAGATACATATACAATATGGATAGACCAAGGAAGAAGGGATATATAGTAATACCATACATATATGTATACATATAGGGCTAACTCAAAGGTAACTAGCAGAGGAAGTCAACCTAGCATCTCAAGGTCCATAGTCAAGTAAAGGAGTTGCACCCAAAGGGGGTGACTAATCCTGGGATAAACAATATAACTCACCGAGAAGATAAAGGAATCAGAAGCTTACCTCCAATCTCAGGTACCAGTCCACAACCAACTTGCCACGAACTAACCATAATAATCAATAATAAGGTAACCGGCTAGTCCGGGCAAACAAGTACCTAACCGGACCCCCATAAGCCTTGAAGGTTCACGAAAATACTCAGCAAACAACAACCATAACCTGTACCTATACATCCCCCATAAGATTGATAGATACAGGTGTCAAACAACTATACTGGTGATAGGCAATACATATAAATGAATGCACGTAAACCAATAGTAAACCATATCTGATCCGAGTGCCATAATGTACCATAATATACCAATTACCATACCATACCAAGTGGATGCACCTCTTTCATCTTACCTAGCTCGCAAAGGCAGGACCTATGGGGACCATCCTTCTCCGACACGACGGCTCTCGGATGAAGGAGCCTCCTAGGGGATTCGAGATATCCGTATACACTGCCTGATCCCAATCCATGACTTTCAATAATCATCATAATCCATCTACTCCATTCTGTACCGGAGAAAGATATATATATATATATATATAGTCAGTGCACGGACTCAAACCACGACTAAAAGGATGTAAATTCGTAAATTCATTGCCCGAGATCATGCTCGAGACTAAATCACCATAATCATGTACAAAGGGTCGAGATCTCCCTCGATCAAACTAAATAGTAGTGGTAAAATGAGTGGATAATCAAAGGACCAAAATCAGCCTCGATTAGAGTTCTAAAACATCATTTTAGTTCCAAAAGCTCACGAGTCATCAATTAAGGTGGTACGATTTCCCTTTATAAAAGAAACTATTTTAAAAGTGGAAGGTGGGAATAAATCTCTTTTTAGGAAAACAGTAGTAAAATCAAGAATCTGCTTGGAATCGTACCACTAAGTGAGCATGAATGTGTCAAACAGTATGCATGCCATCACCAGTATCCAAACTACACAACCATAAGCGCCTAAGCGTCCATAAACGATAAACATACCTTTTCTAAGGGTAGAAACTCACTTAAAGTCCAACTAGTATCATAACCACGGCCTCGGGCCCAATATCATATACCTAATATAACAAGGCCTCATAACTCGGGTCACCACAATAATCAAGGGCATAAAGCCACCATATGGATCTAACCGGAAAAAACCTCCCGAATCACTAAGTCAAATGGTAAATCTCATACCAAAAGATCCTTAATCATCAACTGTGGTTAACATGCTTATATTCAAGGGTAATAAGACTCTATGGCTATACAAGTATTTTATACCGGGGTTCGGGTCATATTTCTACCCTAAATTCCATAAAAAGGCTAAGTCATGCCACACTAGCCATAATCTCATCCTATAATCCCTACCTAGTATGCAATCTATACAATATACAATCTCATAGAGAAAATAAAATTGATGCCTACCTCTATGCCGAACTACAATACTTGAATAGTCCATAATTCGTCCGTCCTTGCTCCACGATCCCGAATCAACATCACACTATCAAAATAGTAACCTATACGTCATTACGAGTAAAAGGATACCCATATTGCAATATAATACTTCGGGCCCAAAATTGGATCAATAATGGGCCCATGGGGCCCGCTAACGAAATTTAAAAATTGAATCCTTCATGAGGTCCCTCAAATGATAAGGAATGTGTGCTCAAAAGTTGAGCACAAATGGAGCATAATTTGGGGCCCAAATCAGCCCCTAAAGTATAGGGATTTAAAAGCCCTAATTTCTAAGAATTAACAAGGAAAAGAGCAGAATTCTGTAGGAAAAATAATGGAAAATGATCAAGGGACATTAAACCAAGTTACCTTAGCCTCAAGAATGATTTCCCACACTCCAAGCATCAACAATAACGAAAAAAGAGTTTTTAATTCGCGAAGAACAAAAAGTTTTGGGTTGACCAGTCAAACAAATGGTCCTTCTTCGCGTTCTCTGGCCCCCAACTACTTTCGAAAAGAAGAACCTCCGCACCAGAAAATCAGCAATTTCAAAAACTTGTTTTTGACCCTCGAAACTCATCCGGAACCCTACAAACATGAACCAATAGTGTAAATTGATCATAAAACACGTTTCAGATCTAATGGAATCATTGGATTTATGAAAAAAAAGTCATTTACAACAAATTAACCCCCGGGACTCCTTTTAGGCTATTTTATCTAATTTTTGCCTAAACGCTCAAAACAAAATATAAAGGTTCGAAATCAAAACTAACTATGCTACTAACCAAAACTCGACATTTTGGACTTAACAAAACCATCGAAACTTTCATCCGAGATCGTTTCAACAAAAAATAGGTCTCACACCTATAGTTTCATTTTAACCAATTTCCAATCAATAGCCCAAAATGAGTCCTGAAGCCTTGGGACCTGAACCAAGGGTCCCTCTAGCCTAAAATCAATGTTCCAAAGCTGATGAAACTATCAGAATTCTTATCTGAGGCCATCTACTAGGATTTTTAATCCGAGACCAATTCCTTAACAGCGAAAGCTCCAAAACAGGAAAATGAGCCTAAAATCCAAACAAACTATCCGATAGCCGAACTAACAGTTCCGACAAGTCATAAATGACCTGTAGTCGCTGTGAAAAGTCTCAGAACACCAAAAGTATGCATAAATCGAGAAAATGACCTGTAGGATCATTACAATGTAATAGTCAATGCCTACCAATATATATTTCCTCCAGTCATGTGCTATGGGGTGGGATTATGGCGGACCAAATCAATAAGAGTATCATATCTCACTGTCCAGAATATATATTAGATCAAATCAATAAAAGTATCATATCTCATCATCCGAAATACTCCTCGCACAAAATCAGTAGCAAGTGGTTCATTTTCTGTCAAAAATTAGTGTTTTTAAATAGTGTCATCCAGTAATCCATGAGATGAATGATATGTATGCTAAAATGATATGACGAATCCAAATATAACAGATATGTACAAAACTTTAAGATATCAATCAACTCATGAACACAGGTTACTAGCCTCCATATCAAGCTAGAAATCTCAATTTCACATCACTAACATGGTATAAGCCTCAATCTGTGCATCACAATAACAATAATATCACTATACATCACTAAATCTCCCAATCCATAGCATTCTTTACACGATAAGTCCTCCATCTAAGTAAAGTTTAGAGTAAGTTAAGTTATGGTTGCACACTCCTTTTTCTCACATCCGCGGCGAAGCGAAGGTAAATAAAAAAAGAGGTTTTTCAATTGAAGTAACGATTTTGAATAGGCCGAGTGGAAGGGGGCAGTCAGCTGGCTGCTTCTTTGCCATGCGCTTTGCTTCGCTTTATTTTTGAGAATAGAAGAATAGAGATTATTTTCATTTAAATTCTACAGAGTCGACACTTGGAATTGAGTTATGGTGTTCCAAGTCACCATTATTGAATCCCTAATCAAAATAAAGTTGACTCTTTATGATCGGTCTGCGAACTAGAAATCCGGATAAGGAATTCTGTTGACCGAGGGGAAGGTGTTAGACATCTCTCGAGTCCCGTGGTTCTAGCACGGTCACTTTATTGACTTATATGTGGCTTAAATTAATTATTGGATAAACTAGGTTTGATTGGTTGCTCAATTTATCTAAGGATTATGAGAGACATTATGACTTTTATTTTCGACTGAGGAGCGTAACCACATACGAAGCCTTGTAATTATGAAGTAAACCAAGGAACGTAACGACACACATGATCAACCTTGATATATTAATTAAATTTGTATCCCTCTTTTACTAAATTGTCACTTATCTTGCTCTCTTCTCGCGATTGATTTTTCCTCTCTTTTCTTTTAACATTATGATGGATCTTGAATAAATCCATAACCCCTGTTAATCATATTGTGTCTTGAATAATAAATTCGTAACCTCTCTCTTCTAATTAGCGCCTTATCGATAACAATACTTTCTCGCCTTACCACGAATTTTGCTATATTCCTCACAACTTTGAGACATTTATGGATCATTCTCCATCTTTTCCAAGTCTAAATGAGCATTTAGCATGTTTAAAGTCTACCCATTTCAATTAGACCGGCTTCAAAATGGTAAGTTAATTTTATTGAAACAAATGGTCGGTAGTAGTATTTTCCGACTTCATTGTCTAATTATCACTTCTTAACCTCTAGCTTCATTTGGGTGAAGAACCTAAAGTTCTTTTTTACGAATTATTAATTTATTTTTTTTAAAATTGAATTGGCTAAAATTATATTCACGCTACTAAAATGACTATATTAATTTGGTTAATTGGTGATATGTTACACATTTAATTATTTCAAACAATTTAATCAATAAGAACTAATTTTCCAAACCATCTAAAATAGAAAATGTACGGGAAAGACCAAATTTCGACGAAACTTGATTACTATTTCAGTCACTCCCAGTCTATTATTTTGGCATATCAAAATTGATGATTAACAAAATTTTTATAATAATTTATTCAAAATGTGACTAAAACAATGCCAAATAAGTCATGAATCATTTTTATTATCTTATTTGCACTATTTTCTTTTATTAGTCAAAGTGACTCGTTAGTTGAAGACTACTACAGGGAATAATAAACATTGTGTGCCATAAGTAGCTGTCAACACCTAGTTAAAAAAAATATTTAGTTTCTACTTGAGAAAAATAAAAATAAATTAACTTAACGAACCTTTCTTAAACAAGATAGATATGGTTAATCGTTAGATACCATTAGCAATATAACGCATCAATTTTGAAACTTACATAAGACCTAACAAATGATCTTTTAACTTCGACTTGAATAAGTAACCAAACTGAAAATCTACATTAACAAAATACATTCAAACGAAAGCATGCATACACCTAATTAAATACAACTATCATATAAAAAGAAACTATATAAAGATACTCGTAAGTATATAACTAACAGCAATAAGAGAGACTATAAGCTTCATTCATAATTAAAGTAGTCGGAAGGAAAATTGAACAAGAACCTATAAAGTAGAAATAATTGTGTCGAGATGTATTTGTTGCCAAAATCGAAATAAGACTGTAACAAGAACTTCTTCGCAAAAACTCGAACGGGCATCCAACTCAAACTCTCAAATTCTTTCCGTCTTTGTTTCTAACTCTTTTTCTTATTTTTTTTTTTTAGTTTCTGCCTCAATCACTCTTTCTTCTTTTTTTTTTTCTTTTCCGTCCGTCTTTTTTTTTTTTCCTCTTATCTTTCTCTTCTTTTTTTTTCTAAGTCCCAAATGTTGTTTTCTCTATATAATGCATGTGTATGCATATATAGTGCATGTGTGTGAGTGTGGGTTGGAGTGTACGTGAGGGAGTGTAGGGCATATGTTGTGGAAATAGTGGAAAATGGGTGGATTGGTGGGGTAGTTTAGGTTAGGAAATTCTTTTTTTTTTAAAGATAAAAATAAAAAAATAATGGGAGAATATTAACTCACTACTTTTATATTAATAAGATGTAGAAAAATCTAAATGGTTAGTTTTAAAATAAAAAATACTATTAAGAAAATACTAAAATTACTAGCTTATTAAAAATAATTTAAAGAAAAAGTATATTTTTTGTATATTTTCTTTTTTCTTAAAAATTAGAAATAAAACATATCCTACGATGTGACTCTATTTTTTTGAATTTTATTTTTCACAACTATGTAAATAAAACCTACCAAACATGAAATAAAAGCTAAAATAATAATTAGCCGTAAAATAAATATTTAATTCTAAAAATAGGTTAAAGCTCGGGAGGGTCAAAAATCAAGTGTCTAAAATAGTCTACCTCGAAGCTGAACTGCAAGCAACCTGTAATGATCTGAATTTAGGTGATTTTCTATTTTATGTGTTTTGATCATTTTACCCTTCTCTGTAGTTGCTACATATTGATTTTGGGTTATGGGGATGGTTGGCATGGTTTTCAAGGCTTTCGGGAAGGCTTTGGCTGAGTTTGAGGTTATTTTGAGGCTTTAATAGCCAATAGTTGACCTCGGTCAACATTTCTTGATCCGAGTGCCGGATGACAAAACGGAGTGCTCCAACAGATACGGAATATTGAATTTCGATTAGTAGGAGGGTTTATTCAATTTCAGGACTTTTATATTTCATTTCGACCCATTATTTGGAAAATAGTAAAAAGGGGTCCCGGGGGCTTATTTATTTAAAATGATCCTGTATTATCGAAAATCAGACTGTGGTTATTTAATTAATTTAGTTAATAATTAATGGGTCAAGGCCATAATTTATTTAATACTTTGACCCATGTGTGAGAGAAATCAAGTGTTTTCTTTTTACTTAATTTAGATGATAGTTGATGGACCAAGCCCATAATTTATTTAATATCTTGGCCCATGTTAAGAGTGACTTAAATCACTTTTGGTTTACTATTTTTGAGTCATAACTCAAAGAGGGAAGAAAAAAAAAAAGGAGGGGGGGAGGGGGGGGGGGAGTTGAATTGCTCCGGTCGGCTGCTTCAGGTATCACACCTGCCTAACCTTTGTTTACATTTAATATTGATGTTGTTGTTTATGTTAAAAACTGTGACTAGGCTAGTGGTTGTTGTAACGTGAGATGTGAAAATGGTGGCTTTTAATGGCTAATTTGGAATTGAGGTATATAATGAAGGGAGTAATGATTAGGTGGTAATTGGAGAATAATGATTAAGCCTATGATGGGAGTAATTATTAGGTTTTTATGAAACGGTAATTCATGTATAGTTTGGGGGGGGGGGGGAGGGGGAGAGTTGAATTGCTCCGTTCAACTGCTTCAGGTATCACACCTGCCTAACCTTTATTCACATTTAGTATTGATGTTATTGTTTATGTTAAAAATTGTAACTAGGCTAGTGATTGCTGTAACGTGAGATGTAAAAATGGTGGGTTTTAATGGCTAGTTTGGAATTGAGGTATATAGTGGAGGGGGTAATGATTAGGTGGTAATTGGAGAATAATAATTGAGCCTATGATGGGAGTAATTATTAGGCTTTTATAAAATGATAATTCATGTATAATTGGGGGGAAGGGGGGGAGTTGAATTGGTCCGATTGGCTGCTTTAGGTATCATACCTGCCTAACCTTTGTTCACATTTAATATTAATGTTGTTTTTTATGTTAAAAACAGTGACTAGGCTAGCGGTTGTTGTAACGTGAGATGTGAAAATGGTGGGTTTTAATGGCTAATTTGAAATTGAGGTATATAGTGGAGGGGGTAATGATTAGGTGGTAATTGGAGTATAATGATTGAGCCTATGATGGTAGTAATTATTAGGCTTTTATAAAATGGTAATTCATGTATAGTTGGGGAGGGGGGGGGGGAGTTGAATTGCTCCGGTCGGCTGCTTCAGGTATCACATCTGCCTAACCTTTATTGACATTTAAAATTGTTATTGTTGTTTATGTTAAAAATTGTGACTAGGCTAGTGGTTGTTGTAACGTGAGATGAGAAAATAATGGATTTTAATGGCTAATTTGAAATTGAGGTATATTATGGAGAGGGTAATGATTAGGTGGTAATTGAAGAATAATGATTGAGCCTATGATGGAAGTAATTATTAGGCTTTTATGAAATGGTAATTCATGTATAGTTGGGAGAGGGAAGAGGGGAGGGGGGGAGGGGGGAGGGGGAAGTTGAATTGCTCCGGTCGGCTACTTCAGGTATCATACCTGCCTAACCTTTGTTCACATTTAATATTGATGTTATTGTTTATGTTAAAAACTGTAACTAGGCTAGTGGTTGATGTAACGTGAGATGTGAAAATGGTGGATTTTAATGGCTAATTTAGAATTGAGGTATATAGTGGAGGGGGTAATGATTAAGTGGTAATTGGAGAATAATGATTGAGCCTA
This sequence comes from Capsicum rhomboideum, assembly GCA_031232105.1. Taxonomy (NCBI): domain Eukaryota; kingdom Viridiplantae; phylum Streptophyta; class Magnoliopsida; order Solanales; family Solanaceae; genus Capsicum; species Capsicum rhomboideum. The sequence continues at coordinate 161,912,541 of CP124714.1, forward strand.
TAATGGGAGTAATTATTAGGCTTTTATAAAATGGTAATTCATGTATAGTGGGGGGAGGGGGTTGAATTGCTTCGGTCGGCTGCTTCAGGTATCACACCTGTCGAAGCTTTGTTCACATTTAATATTGATGTTGTTGTTTATGTTAAAAATTGTGACTAGGCTAGTGGTTGCTGTAACGTGAGATGTGAAAATGGTGAATTTTAATGGCTAATTTGGAATTGAGGTATATAGTGGAGGGGGTAATGATTAGGTGGTAATTGAAGAATAATGATTGAGCCTATGATGGGAGTAATTATTTGACTTTTATGAAATGGTAATTCATGTATAGTTGGGGGGGGGGGGGAGTTGAATTTCTCCAATCGGCTGCTTCAGGTATCACACATGCCTAACCTTTGTTCACATTTAATATTGTTGTTGTTGTTTATGTTAAAAACTGTGACTAGGCTAGTGGTTGCTGTAACGTGAGATGTGAAAATGGTGGGTTTTAATGGCTAATTTGGAATTGAGGTATATAGTGGAGGGGGTAATGATTAGGTGGTAATTGGAGAATAATGATTGAACCTATGATGGGAGTAATTATTAGGCTTTTATGAAATGGTAATTCATGTATAGTTGGAGAAGTATGAAATTAGTTTCTTTCCTTTTTCCTTTGTTGATGTCATTTTCCAGTTTCTTCTTGTACTAGTAATTTCATGTTTGGTTCAAAAAGAAGTGTTAACCTTTCCTTTTTTTTTTTTGTCTTTTCTCTCCAAAATCGTATCTGTTTTACTAGAAAATGAATTTGGTGAAAATTATTTGATGATTTTTGCAACTCTTTTGTTTATAATTTCAAAACATGATCCAAGTTTGGTTATTTACGTTGGATTAAAAGTGCTAGCCTACTAGACGAAATATTACTTACTAAGTTTAGATGTCTACGGACTCATTTATTTACAAATAAAGCATATTTGATAGAATGGAAATATCCAGAAGCTTTGAGGAAGGGAAAAATAAAGTCTTGAGGATTTGTGACACATTGTTCGGTATTCGAGGTAGGTTATGGCTTAACTTCTTTCAGACTGAGTTGGTTAGTTAATGAATAAGTAAAGCATGCTATGAGTTGGGGAAAATAACTATGAGGCTTATATTTCAAGATTATTTTTTTACTGTTGTGTGCCCATGTGGGGCCTTATATTCTGTTGTGGTTGGTTTGTGATATCTGATATTGTGTGTTGTCCGTGTAGGCTCTTTATTTGACATCATCGGCCTTATCTGTGCATCTAAATGCCTTTATTCTAGATATGATGTCCGTGCGGGAGCTTATTTTGCTAATATAGGTCTAATTTGAGCATTGATTGCCTTTATCATGATAGAAATACCCGAGTTAGGGATTGATGTGATATTAATGATGTCTTACATGCATATTTATTCTGATGGTGCCTAATTGGAGTTAATGATCATGAATTGTGGACATATTTAGTTGATTCTGGGCTCACTTATATATATACATGTTGGATAGATTGGATATCATCATATTGAGTTAATCGTGAGCATTACATCCTTATCCCATACATATACATTCATGAGACACTGGTACCATATAGAAACATTGTTTTTGAAAGAAAATGAGACATTTTTATGAAAACCCTCTCCGTGAACACAAGCCAAAGAAGAGAGTTGAGATTGAGATTGAGATACAGTATATGGGTTGCGAACTCCTCATGAGTCCTACGTGGTAGCTGTGAGCTCGGTGGGTGTATACGAAAAGTCATGCGATGGCTTTCATCATTTATCCCATGCACATTGCATTGCATTTGCATACTCATTTTGCTTGATTTTCCCTAGTTTTCATAACTTTTGCTTAGTTTCTGTGTACTTTCGTATATATATCTATGTTTTTTCTGTTTCGACGTATTTATATATTAGAACTGTTAGTGGAGACGGTGTGAGCTACCATTTGAGACTTTTTTGCTTGCAGGTGACGTGCTCATAGAATATTTTACTTATCTTATTTCCTACTTTGCTCAGTCTGCCTATGATACCTACTGAGTACAAGTGGACCATACTCACCCCTACTGTTCCCTTTCGGTGCAGATTCGAGTACGAGTACCGGACGTGGTAGCTGATTCTCGCGGTTTGGAGCGGTGTTCGAGGTACTGAGTGCTCTAGGGATTTTCAGAGCCGACTTCGGACCTCCTCTTATGTTAGTTTATGTCTTTATTTCATTTTCAGAGACAGACATGTATGTTCAGATTCTATTATGTACTAAATTCTCTTACACTTTGACACTAGATTTTGGGAATTTATGAGATTTTTTTCCGATTTTCGCTTTTACTTATGTTTTTGGGCCTGACTTCATTTTAGAAGTCTTGCCTTGGTGTATGTTATTGTAAATTTTGTTTTTCCTTTATCAGTTTGAGTGATTGACTTACTTATCTAGGCTGGGCCGCGATAAGTACCATCATGACCCATTTTTGGGTTGTGACGCCATCAACAGTCACGAACTAACCTTCCCCTTCTAAATGGCTTTGAATTACTTTCAATCTATCAAAAACAAATTCTAAAACATAAATACGAGTCCAACGATATCCATATTACTATACTTCTATTCCGGGTCCAAAAAATCAACTCAAAAGTCAACCCCCAACCTCAAGGACAAAACTAAAATTTTAGTAGAAGATTAATTTACCCCTAAAATAAGAAGTTCGAATATGAAATTACATTTAAAAAAAAAGGAGTTAAAATTGACTTTAAAATCATCAAATTACCATTTCTTAACTTTGCTTAGAAAACTCCAAATTTTCAAGTTGAAAAATCAAGATTTGAAGGTGAAATCATGAAATAATCATTGGAGAATGTGTAAAAAGAGTATAAGAAACTTACCCAATGGAGAAATCTCTAAAATCCCCTTTTGAATCTCCCCAAAATAAGTTTTGAAGGTTCAAAAATCGAGTTATTTTCCAGTGCAAGAGAGAAACAAAATGAGAACAAAATATCAAATCTAAACTTTGTGGATAGAAATCATGAAAAACGAAATAGAAATTGTTGAAAAATTAGTAAAACAAGGTTAGAAACACGGATTCACGAATTATACGAAAAAAAACGCATAAAAAATCACCTCAATAGGAGCTCCCTATCTCTCAAAAATATGAAAATACAAAAAACTGCAAAGGCCTTTAGTGGCGACTCATCGCGGTCGCGATTAAAAGCCCCCGATCACGACGTATGTTGCACCAACAACAACTGTCCACACTAAAACGACAATAAGACTCCAAATTCGTCAATTTTTTTTTGCGTTGGTTCTGAAATTTCGATACGGATCTAATGTTACCATACACATATCCAAAATAGCTAATTAACTTTAGGTGATACTATTAAAACTCAACGACGTAAAACTCCAAACTCCAAACAAGTACCCAAAACTCATCTGAGACCTCCCAAACACAATCCAATAATGTAAATCTCTTGTAAAACTCATTCGAGACATGATGGAAGTGACGAAATTCTCATCCGACACTCGGATCACTGAATATTGACTAAAATCAAATATAACATTTTAAAAGCTTCTAAAAATTAAAAACTCACATAAAACCCTCCCAAACACTTCGGGGAACGTGCCACCCACTCCTGCAACTCACAAATGCTACAAGGCAACAACGTGAAAGGAAAAAATAATTAAAATACAGAAAAATCTAAAAATTTAATAATCACTTCGACGGTTGTTACAAATTTCTACAACAACCTAAAGTGTCATATATGGAAGCAGCTCTCAGGATTGTCAAGTACATAAAAAATCAACCATGTCAGGGTATTCTTCTATCTAGCAGTTCAAACAACAGAGTTATTGTGACTCTGACTGGGCAGCATGCCCTCTTACAAGAAGATCTGTCACTAGATTTATTATCACAATTGGTGATTCACTTGTGTCTTGGAAAGCATAGAAGCAGACCGCATTATCAAGAAACTCAGCTGAAGCTGAGTACAGAAGTATGTTAACAACAGTCTCAACTAAGTTGGCTACTAGGCTTACTCAAGGAAATGGAAGCAGAGATTAGTCTACCAGTTAACATCTACTCAGACAGCAAAGCAGCAATCCAAATTACAGCCAACCCTGTATATCATGAGAGAATTAAGCACATAAAAATTGATTGTCATTTTTTGAGAGAGAAGCTACAACAAGGTTTAATTGCAACACAGTATCTACCTACAAAGGAACATCCAGGAGATGTTCTAATTAAGGGGCTAAGTAATGTTCAACATCAGTATCTCTTGTCCAAGCTAGGAATCTAAAACATCTTTCCTCCAACTAGCTTAAGGGAGAGTGTTGAGAGGCTAAGTAATTAAGGAGAAGAGGCTTAAGGCCACATTAGTTCCTTTACAACTAGTGGTAGTTAAGTTAGTTAACTACAATAGTTAGTCCTAATCAGTATGATTAGTTGATTAGCTGAAAAGTAGTTACTTAACTGATGTTAGAAGAGATTCTAATCAACTATTATATATAGCTTTATCCTTCATTGTAAACACATAATTCACAATATAAAAGAACCGAAATCTCTCTCTCTCAACGTTTACTCTCAAGAACTCACTCTGCATGTTCTTTACTCAATTATGCTTTCTTTCTCAAATTACTACAGAACAACTTAAATCGTTTTCTATTTAAGTACATAGAAAAAAAATAGATCAATCATGAGTTTATAAAAGGCCGACATTTATAGATTTGGATGTCGGGTTGAACTTTATATTGTTAACGTATGTAACTAAAAAAAATTAAAAAAAGATTGCTTTAATTGTACAAGTAAGTAATAACATGTGGATATGAATTGAATTGCTTTTGTGTATAATTATTTGTTGATAGTAAGAGACAATATTATTATGGTTGAGACAAATTTAGAATATGATTGACCACTCCATTCCGACGAAAAGGATATGAAGGGAAACCAGGTGTGTAGAAAGAAAATAAAAAAAATTAGGAAATTGTTTATTACTCCCTCCGTTTCAAAAAGAATGACCTAATTTGACTTGGCACGGAGTTTAAGAAAATAAAGAAGATTTTTGAATCTTGTGGTCCTAAATTAAAGTTATGGAAAATGTACCAAAATGTCCTTTAATCTTGTGGTCTTAAACATGCCATGTGGAAAGCTGGAATTAAAGTGTTGACAAAAAAGGAAAGGGTCATTCTTTTTTAAACGGACTAAAAAAAAAAGTAGGTCATTCTTTTTTAAACGGAGGAAGTACTATTTTTAATAGTCTTAATTTTGTGACACTTTTATGTTTTTGAGATTCAAATTACGTAACTTTTGATTAAAATAGTTTTTTATTATTAATATGAGAATATTTACAACTCATAATACCTTTGTGTATAAAGTTTAAATATCTTAATTTTAATTTTAAAATATTAAGTTGATCTAATTCAATTTAGCTTTAAAAATTAATTAACTCTTAAAAAGTGAACAAAGTCAGATATTAGAATGAAAGAAGTACTATTTCTTTCGTCATTAGAGATCTTTTGAGCTTCCTTATTTCCACCTCTTTTACACCTTTTACAGCTCCGAATTAGTGGCAGATGAATAAATTTATTCATTCTTAATTAAAAATTTAAATTTCAGCTACAAGCTTCTCCATTTTAAGTTTCCACACACATATGTCATCTTACTATAAAAGTCTAAATTAATTAGGACCACCAAGATCCATTACCATAAATAAATTCAGAGAATATAATGCCAGTTTAAGCTCTTGATAAGTGTTAATGATTCGTTAACAACTAACGATATTAAAAAAAAAAGACGTTCATGAGTTATTAATTAATTAATATTAAAGGATTTTCCTTCAAGACATCATATATATACACTATTGAAATTGACGGTGAAACAAAAAGGAGATTTGGTTTTGCAATCTTCTACAAATTTGTTTTTAGTTTTATGTCTATTTTAGGAAAACTAAGAAATATCCATTTTTTCACATAATAGATCTTCAATTTTACATATAAGATATCTAAAAAGGTCATTTTTTCTATTTAATTTATAAGTAGTCATAAGAGATCATTACCACGAAATAAAGTATCTATAGTTAGATTATTTTTTAGAGGAAAATATGTTGCTGGACATTGTCACTAGTGAAGAGGAACAAAAATTAATGGTATATATACTTTCTCTCCTTTATTTTATTTGTCACATTTGGACTTGGCATGTCCATTAAGAAAATAATGATTGACATGGTGTCACGACCCAAAATAGGCACGTGATGGCACTTGTCACACCCTCCAGACAAGTAAGCCTATCCCAACCCAAACTCAAAAATCAAGTAAATTAGAAGCGGAAGAAAAAGAGCAATCCCCCAAATAAATATAAAGAAGAAGCAAATATTTAAGATACACCCAGGTCTGGTTGTCACTAGTACAAGCCTCTAATATAGAATAAGAATAATAATTTTCTAGAATATCTTAGATGTGAATAAAGCATAAGACATAAATAGAGAGATCTGAGAAGTCCTGAAGTCCCTCAGCTACTACCTCAATCGCCGCAATGCTAATACTTGAAGACGACGATCTACAAACTGCTACTCAGCCCAATACCTGCACGGAGTGCAGAAAAACAAAAAAAAAGGAAAAGGAAGCAAGAGTGAGTACGAAACCACATGTACTCAGCAAGCATCGTCGATAACCGACCCTAATCCAAAGTGATGGCGAGAACCACCACCCCAACTACCCAAGGTTTCCCCAATCATTCTATAACCTGCCAAAATCACAGTACTTTATCCTACCAGGGTAACCCAAGACAATGGTCAACAGGTAAACCAAATGCAGGGTAGGCACACTAATCCAGGTGAGTCAATCATCATTAACCAATACTATGGGATAGCAATAGGGAGAGTGTATAAATATATAAGAATGTATTTCATGCTACCAAAAAGGTACTATCCATCTATCTTTCGATCAAGTCACCATCATACCCAAGTCTTATCACACCTCTCCCTTTCGACCAATATACGATGAGATAGGATAATGAAATAAAGTGAAATGAATGCTCAAACACAGTATCACAAACAAGGTTCTAACACAGAAATACGGTACAAGAGTAGACACTAACACAATATGAAAACACACCAAGGATGATAATGCAATGCAATGAAGTGATGATGATGAATCTTTGAAAGTTATCGCATAACTTTCTGTATACACCCACCGAGCTCGCAGCTACCAGGTAGGACCCATGTGGGGTTCGCAACCCATATACTACTCAGTCTCAATCTCAATATCTCCTCTCCGCCTCGTGGATCACGGTAGAGGGTTTGGTAAAATGTCTCATCAATATCGCCTCTCCGCCTCGTGGATCACGGTAGAGGGTTTTACAAAATATCCCGGTGATACCAATGTCTCATGAATATGCATGTGTGATATGAGGATGCAATGCTCACAGTAATCTAAACACAAGGATCTCAAATCCATCAATACGCATGATATATGCACAGGTGAGCTCAGAATCAACTCAATGTATCAATAACTCATGATATCAGTCTCCACTTGGTACCAACCGAATATATGGTCATGTAATCATCAAAATTACTATTCTCAAGCCCACTCCCGGGCATCACTATGATGAATATGCAATCACATGCTTATATAAGGCCTACAATGTCAAGTCAAGCCCCCACTCGGGCAACACAATAATAAATATGGCCTTAATGCAAAATCATGACCAACAATCATCAAGTCAAGCCCTTACTCGGCGACATAGTATGTAATATGACAATTAAATGCACGCTCATAGCCAATTAGCACAATTCAAACCCCCCATTTTGGCATCACCACAAAATATACGCTCAAGATCGGTAATAATAATATGCACATTAACCCCGACTCGAGCACACAATGATAGATATCGGCAATCTCAACAATAATAGAACGTGAGACTACCCAAACTTAGCTTGATCATAACTTAAGCTTCCTTAACTATTACAAGCCAATATCGCTCTAAGTATCTTCTAACCCCAATTATTTCATCAAATCACGATGATCACACAATTATCCCTTAAGATGTCACTAAAGCCCCAATCATTATGTCAAAGTCCACTAGACATGAATCTAGCTCCAAAACTGACATTAATACTAACATTACAGAAACACTAAGTTAGTTATCTATCATCTACTTCTAAGGATAAGCATAAGCAATAATACTAACTAAGGAAAACAATACTCTAATTATGATCCACCAAAGACTCTGGTATCCGCGGAGATGCTCGTCATTTCACCTAAGCGGGACCCCCAATCCTAAACGAATCATGAAAATACCACAACCAAGCATACAAACACATAAACACTTTGGAAAAAGTCAATGTATAGCTCAATTTGCCTTAAATGAAGACCCGCAAGCTCAAACGCAATCCAAGACCTCAACCGAAAGCCCAACTCTTTTGAATCAACACTAAATACGTCCAATCACATCAAATATAGCATCTACAAGTCAAAAGGAAGCTATTGATACCCATATTGACCATATTTGAAACGGGTCAAAAACGGACCTCGAAAATGGGTTTTGAAAACGAAGGGGTAAAACTGGAATTTTATTATAAAAACACATTCCCCAAGGTTATAGGGACCTACAGCTGAAAACCCACGCAAAAATGAGTTAAAAACGAGGTCTAAATCGAAGAAAAACCATCTTTATGTTTTACCGGAAAAGCCCCAAAAATCCCTCAAAAATAAAAATAAAGTAAAAATGGAATTTTCGTTTGAAAATCATAATCCTCAAGTGAAAAGGACTCTATGTGTGAAAACCCGAGCAAAAACGAGGAAGAATCTAAGCTCAAATCAAAGAAATACCAAATTTTCAATTTGGGGGAAAAACTCCAAAAACCCTCTTTTGAAATCTTTGATTTAGAAGAATTTAGATGATAAAGTTGGTAGAAAATGATTTAAAATTGAGTTAGGAACTTACCAGCATGAACTTATGCAAGAAATCTCCCCCAAAATCTTCTTCTCAAGCTCCCAATATGATAAAAATGGTGAAAATGAGTAAAAATGGGGCAAATTCCGAAATTGGGCACTTTTCAGCAAGGAAAGTTGACTTGTTGACCGTTGACCGCGCGTTGACTGCGGTCAACTGTTGACCAACCATCAACAATTTTAAAACTTATATTTTGACCCTCGAAACTCATCCGAAACCCTATGAACATGAACCAATAGTGCAAATTGATCATAAAACATGTTCCGGATCCAATGGCATCATCGGATTTATGAAAAAAGATCGTTTACAATAAATTAACCCCTTTAGGACAAAATACATTATTTTCAAACGGAGGGTTGAAATACAATGAAAGGTTCCGAACCCAAACCAACCATGCTGCCAACTAAAATCGACGCTCCGGATCTAATGGAACATTCAGAAGCCTCATCCGAGACTCGAATCACAAAATATTGACCGAAGTCAAATCTATCATTTTAAGGATACTCAAAACCACGAACTCAGATAACACTCCCGAATGTATCGGGGACCACACTAACCATCCCCACTACTCATGAACAAGATAATTCAACTACAGGGAGCAAAATGGTCAAAATACCGAAAATTCTCAAATTCAAAAATGAGGATCATTACACATGGTTATTTTACCACACTACACCTATTAATTGATGTTTAATAGTAGGTCTTGAAAAATTATTTGGAGAATAAGTAATTAATGCTAAGGGTAAAACATGAAAAAAATAATTGTTTTTTTTTTGATATGTTAAAAGTGACGAGTAAAAATAAAATTATTTTTTAGAAATAAGTGACAAGTAAAAATGAACGGAGGAAATAACTTTTTAGCAAAGGTTTTAGGTTGACTTATATGACTTAAAAAGTTAATTAATTTGATAAACCACTAATGTCATGTGTATATATATATAACTAGAAAAGACAGTTAGACAAGCACTAAAAAATGTTTATATATGTCAAAATGTTGTCATATGAAGGGACATTTTGTCTTAGTAGAGATATAATTAGGGATGGGCGTTCGGTTCGGTTTGTGAATTTTAGTTCTATTTTTTAGTTTTTGGTTTGGTGAAAATGATAACCGAAATCAAACTGAAATAAATTTGGTTTAGTTCGGTTTTTGCAAATTCGATTCGGTTTATTTGGTTCGATTTTTCGATTTGAAGATCAAAAGTTGGGCTTTTTTTAGTTATAATTGGGCTTTTAAAATTGGATCAATTTTTTTAAAAAAATGACTTTCCAAACCTAATTTTCTTGTGCTATCAACGTGGTTTACATTTTATAACATGATTTTCTTTTCAATATCATTTTAGTCTTTACCAACTAATTATTTCTTCATTCACCAACTACTGTGATTTTACCTTAAGTGAGCTCAGAATCAACTCAATATGTCCACAATTCATGATTATCAACTCTAATTTGGCACCTTCAGAATAAATATTCATGTAAGAGATCGTTACTATCATATCAATCCCTAACTCCGGTTTTTCTATCATGATAAGGCAATCAATGCTCAATAAGTCCTATAATAACAATTTAAGCCCCCACATAAGCATCATATCTAGTACAAGGCATATAAATGTACAAATAAGGCCAATGATGTCAACTAAAGCCCCCCACTCGGACAACACATAATATTAGATATCACAAATTAATAATCACCGAATATAAGCCCACACATGGGCACACAACAGTAATAATAATCTCGAAATATAAACCCATAGTCATTTTCCCCAACCCATAGCATGCATTACTTATTTATTAACTACCCAGCTCAATCTGAAAGAAGTTAAGCCATAACCTACCTCGAAACAACAAAATCCGGGCCTAAATTCCCTCAACAAGGAGCTTTCCCCTTTCGAACGCCCTCGGAATAAACTAAAACATACAAATATAGTGTCTATGCATTAAAGAAAAGCCAACAATACCCATATTGCCCATATTTAAACCGGGTCCAAAACGGACTTGAAATACGAGTTTGAAAATGAGATGGATAAAACCAGAATTTTTCTTTAGAAATACATTCCACGAGGTTAAAGGAGTTTGTAGAAGAAAACTCAAGCGAAAACGAGGTCCAAATTGAAGAAAAACTATTTTCGAGCGTTACCGATAAAAATTCAAAAATCCATTTCAAAATCATGATTAAAAGGTGTTTTCAAAGATAAAATCAATAAGAAATAGTGGGATTAAGAGTTTAGAAGTTACCCACATGATACTCGATGAAGAAACCCTTGAAAATCGTCTTTCCCGAAGTATGAAAGTCCAAAAATGGAGTAAAATCGCGAAAATGAGGTTTATATACTGTCCAGTGAACAATACCTCGTGAACGCGGTCAACCCTTTGCGTTCGCTAGGGTCAATACTGACCGCCCATTAAAATGGTCTTCGCGTTCGCAAGGCTGATGAATCAGGCCTTCGCGTTCGCGACAGCCTTGTCGCGTTCGCAACAGCCTTATCGCATTCGAGAAGAAGGACTCGGTTACCCTTGTAGGACTCGAGAATAAAGACTCCATGCCAACCATCCCTACTACAATGGCCTTCTCGTTCGCGGCCAAGGCTTCGCATTCGCGAAGGCTGATGAATCTGAATCAGGCCTTCGCGTTCACGAGGGCCTTGTCGCGTTCGCGAAGAAGGACTCAATTGTCCTTCGCGATCATGGCCACCACCTCGCGATCGCGATGAAGGTTAAATTCCTTCTCCACATTCGTGGCTACGGGTCCTCATTCACTAAAAAGGTGACTCCATGCACCAGATATCAGCAACCAGCTGATTGCATGGTTTCCAAAATATCCGAACGGACCCTTGAGATTCTTTCGAGATGCGACAGAAGTAAACCATATATGCTACTAGACTAATTTTGACGTTCGGACTCAATGACAACGTTAGATTTTCAAAAAAAAAGGATTTTTTTCAATAAATTAACCCCCGGAACCCCTTTTCACTATTTTTCAAATGAAGGGTCTAAATGAGATATAAAGTCCCCGAGCCCGAACCAACCTCGCTTCTAACTCAAATTCATCATTCCGAATCTGTTGGAGCAGTCCAAATTGTCATCCGAGACTCGAAACATGAAATGTTGACCGAAGTCAACCATTGGCTCATAAAGCCTCAAAACAACCCCAAACTCTCTCAAATCACTCCCGATTGTATCGGGAACGGTCCCAACCATCCCACACTTCAAAACCAACATGTATAAACTACGGAGAAAGGTAAAATGGTCAAAATAAAAAAGGACAAATTTTCATAAAATAGGTATTTACATTTTAGTGGGGCTATTTTTCGTTCATTACTATTATGGGCTACCAATATTTCAAATATAAAGTGGCATAGGAGGAAGCTGGTTCTATGGCGGTACCGTTACGGGTTCAATCAAAATCATTACTTTTATCATACATATATATAATATATATAATTACTTCGAAAGTTTGATGAGTTTAATTGGAAAAAACTTAAACTAAATCCATCTAATTAAAATTCTGAATTCATCTTTGAAGATTGTCAACCCCTATTCCTAATCTTAAGAATCAACAAATTAAACTAAGAATGCATATCACTTAACCATAAGTGTTAAAAAGTGTGTATATATATCTTATCTATTGAACTAGCTAGAAGCTATTGCTTCTGGTCGAAGCAAAAAAGAAAAGAATCGGGAAACGCAGCGGCATGGATGCAATATATACCTTAATTGCATTTTTTTGACTTGGTATAAACGGGTGGCGCGAAGTTATTACCGCTCCCCATCCCTTTCCATTAATACTTTTGTATATCATGTATTGATAATTTTTATCATATCATTCCAATAATATGGTAGAACTATAAATGACCTCTTCATTGAAACTGGCTTTTTGAGCAACTAAGGGCCAATAGTCTTTTTATACTTGACTTTTGGGTAACTTTCTTATCCTTATAATTAGTGATATGTATATACAACTCATGATTAGTGATATACAAATAAAGATAAAGAAAAAGCTTACTAAAATCATGTTGTGATTAACTTTATTTTTCTTTAATAGGGGAAATTTTGTAGTTTAGTCATCAACGTTAATAGTCATGAATTCTAAAGTCAAAGGGCCACGTGAAAGGATATGATATTACATTTTATGATTACTAACAAGTCAAAAGATACCTAGAGGGAACTAGAGCCTTACAATTTGGATACAAAACTAGAAATGAACAAGTTAATTCGTTATAATTTGACCTATCCAAAAAATAATAATATATGAGCTAAATAAAGAAGGGAATTAGGGGGTAAAATTAAATCATGAGAATATGACCACTCTAATCCGTTCAAATTCGTGCGGGTTAATGATTAGAGTTGGGTAGGTTGAGCTAAGATCCATTGGTTAGCTCATTTTCAGACCAAGTAATTTTTGAACATTCATTTATAAATTCAGTGTATTTTGATTCGTTCATATTAAGTCCAATCCATTCATTTGATACCTATGAAATGTACCTTCTCTGATCGAAAGTGTTAAGAAGTTGGAATTGGCCTTCTAAGCTCATAATTTGCTCTAACAATGTCCCCATGCAACATCATCTAGACAAGTTAATCAATATTTCTTTGCACATAATAAAATAATTCATGAACTTCCGTCATATATGTATGCTTGTGAAATGCAACACAACGGATTATATATGATGAATGTTTGATACAAGGTTTTGGTGGGACAATTGGACTAGTAAAAGGGCATTTATATAGCTCAATTAGTCCCAAATACTACTAGATCTGGTAAGCTCAAAGTGAAGGATTTCATCATCAATGGTATATGAAAGTTAACAACCTTTGTATATTATTCCTAATAGTTTAGTAAACCATATCACTAATGTGAAAATTGGTAGAATTGACCATGCATATTGCTGATTTTACTATTTGGACTCCATGATCATCAAAGAGGTAGTAGAAGGAAAGACAAAGGACAATCTCAAGATGAAGACAATCATAGAAGATATAAGAGAGATTTTGAGACAAACTCATGCGAAATCTTCGCAATGGTAGGCCAACCAAGTAGCGGACCAGCTGGTTAAACAGACAACAGTTTGTAATGAAACAGTCATGCACTACTGACACCTGCATAACCTCTGTAGAGATGGTAAAGGTCCATTTCAAATGAACAAATGACAAATGTCTAGTATAAGACTTAGATATTACAAAGCGAATTTTTAATATCGATATTTAGACTAGTATGTGAAGTATAAAACACAAACCAATCCGCCATATTTTTGTAACAAGCTGAGGTATTAAGCTCCTCTCACTTTTGCGATTTCTATACAAGTGCACCCAACTTATATGGGTGAGATTATTGTTTTAAAAAAAATAACTTAACAAAGTGACAAGTCAAACTAAATTCAAAAATTTTCAGTAAAAGTTACTGTATTTCATTTCTACATACTTCAACTACCATCCTTCATAATATAAGAACTTTTGGGTTCGAAATTAACTAGGCATTATCCAAATTGCTAAAGTTTGCTTGAGAACCATTTGTCCAACTATATGCACCATTAGCATTAATGGATACAATTCTTTTGTTAATACTAGTGGTTAAGCCACCTTAACAATTAAAAGATAATTAACCACTTTATATATGTTTAGTAACCCTCCACTTCCTTATCTGTGTTCTAAATTAAACCGTCCTGTTTAATTAATAATTATATCCTAATGACCACCATTCACAACCCAAAAAATACAAAAAAAGAATTAGTGCATTGCTTGCTTACAAAGGCTTGAAATTTCTTCTATAAATTCCCTTCGTTTATGGTTTTCTCAAACATCAAGCAATTAAGCAAACACACAATATTTCTCTTAGGATCAAATTTCAAATTATGGCATCCATGGGAGTAAATTATGCCCATCTTCACGTACAACAAAAACGCCTTAAAGAGAAATCAAAGAAAATGGAGGAGGAAAATGCTCGACGTAGTAATAATAATGAGGGTGGCGTGGTGAAAAAATTAACCTCGGATGGTAAACGTAATACGGGTAAGAAAATTTACCCTGGTGGCTTTGCTTCTAACGAGAATTTAGGTGAGAATTGAGAGTAGCAATTGGGATCCTGCACAACATAGCAACAAGGGCATTGTAAAGCATAGGGTATGTTACAAATAATGTGCTAGTCCACGTAGCTCGTGAACTTTTTTTTTTTTAAACGGTTAGTCATATTTCTCTTTATTTTCTTGTAAAAAAGTTTCACTTGTTATGTATTTTTCTGTGAGCTAAACTGTGGGGACGATTTCACCTAACTTGTAATATATGGTATATTGTTAATATTATAGTTTGAGCCCTTGTATGGTTTATTGTTACCCTTTATTTCTTCATCATATTGAATTTCTTTTAACAATTTTAAATTGTGATGCTCTGTAGTCAAGGGCAAGCTGCCTTTTTATGTCAACAAAATGCAGATTATTATATCTTAACTAAGACAAAATGTCCCTTCATATATGGCAACATTTAGATACAAGCACTCTTTATGTTTGTCTAATGGTCTATCTTACAAACATGTCAATAAGCACAATACTTAAAATATTTATGTGATTATAAAAAATTTACATTAAAAAATATAAAAATATGTTATTCTTATTAAGAAAATTAATTAGATAAAGAAAATTAATTAGATAAAAAAAATTGTCAAAACAATGTGGAACGAAAGAATAATTATTTTATCATATGCGACTGCATGAAAGTCGTCAACTTCAAAGCCTTTTTAAATAAATTGAATATATTGATAAGCTCTTATATTCGTCAGTAAATTTGATTTAGATGTTTGAATTATCACATGTTCAAATTAAGCATCTAAACATATAACGATAAAGTATTTATATTATACACTTCTTATTTTGTAAAAAATTGGGACTGATTGGGAAAATTTTCTCTGTCTCTCTTATTCATCATGTATCTTCCAATATATATATACAAGAGTAAGAAATAAATAATACCAAATTCTATACAATTATCTCTATTCCTATTGGCTATCACTATAACAAACTCTATACAAATATTCTATTACTATGCTAAGGAAGCTTTCAAGAAAGGGACAGCTGTGCAAAGTTTAGTTGGGCCTGGCTTGTATTCTTTTCTAGTTGCATCTCTATTTGGCCCAAACGTATTATTTGATTTGTGTGGCCCATGACCTGTGCTGGTCTTTCCTTTTCCTTCAGACAAGTCCCTCTTCGACATTCCCAAAATGTGTTCTTGAACTTTCGTACCCTTCTTCTTCTCAAACGATCTGTCAATGGATAATGAAGAAGAAGGCTGTATTTCAACAGCCCCCCTCAAGCTGGAGGGGATCGAAGTGAGACCCAGCTTGGAAAGTAGCTCAAGGTGCTGCGGTCCAGGAAGGGATTTAGTAAATATATCCGCGATTTGTTCCTTGGAAGGGACAAATGATAAAGAAATGAGCCCTGTAAGGTACTGTTGACGGACGAAATGACAATCAAGTTCGACATGTTTCGTCCGTTCATGTAAAATCAGATTGCGTACAATGTGAATCGCAGCTTGATTGTCTGAATGGATGGGAACAGGAAGAGGCAGTGGAACGGAGAGATCGGTGAGAAGAAGGGTCAACCAAGTCAACTCAGCTACGAGACGCCTCATTGATCTATATTCGGCTTCAGCCGATGACAAGGAGACTGAGATCTGTTTCTTGGATTTCCAAGAGATGGGTGAGCCACCTAGAATAATGAAGAACCCGCTAATGGATCTATGAGAATCTCGACATGGGGCCTAGTCAGCATCGTAAAAAGCACTGATGGAGAAGGATGGAGAAGAAGACAGGAATAATCCCTGAGTGGGAAATTGCTTAAGGTAACAAACTACCCTCAAAGCTGCATGATAATGAGAAAGACCAGGGCTTTGCATAAATTGGCTGAGAATTAAAACTGCATGACAGATGTCCGGTCTAGTGTGTGTCAAGTAGTTAAGTTTTCCAATGAGGTGCCTGTATAGTGTAGGATCTTTCATATATTCTTCTGAATCTGCAGTTAATTTCACAGTTAGATCCAAAGGTGAGGACACAAGAGGCAAATTGGACTGATCAAATTCAAGAAGTAAGTCTAAGGTATATTTTCTTTGACTGATAATCATCTCCTAATCTTCCCTCAAAACCTCTATTCCAAGGAAATAATGTAAAGATCCTAGATCTTTGATCTTGAATTCTGAATGAACAAATGCCTTCAGATCTTCTATTTCTGTAGATGCATCCCTTGTTATTAATATGTCATCCACGTAAACAGCTACAATAGCTATTGTTTCCCCTGATTTCTTAAAAAATAAAGAATAATCATTAAGTGATGGAATGAAACCTTTGAAACTGAGTGCTCTAGAAAGCCTGGCATACCATTGCCTGGAGGCTTGCTTAAGACCATACAAGGACTTTTTTAATTTGCAAACCAAATTAGGATTAGAAGGTACTAAACCAGCAGGGAATTTCATGTAGACTTCTTCTTGCAAATCTCCTTGCAAGAAGGCATTGTTTACATCAAATTGTGAAATTTCCCAGCCCTTTTTAGCTGCAATAGCCAATAAACACCTGATAGTGGTCATCTTTTCCACTGGGGAAAATGTTTCATGAAAATCTATCCCTTCTTTCTGTATATCACCCCGGATAACCATTCTAGCCTTTAGTCTTTCAAGACTACCATTAGCATGTTGTTTTACCTTGTACACCCATTTACAAGGTTATGCCTTTCTACCTGGGGGAAGAATAACAACATCCCAAGTATGATTGGATTGTAAAAATGTGATTTCATCTTCCATGGCTTTCCTCCAACCAGCATGAGTAGAAGCATCTCTATAACTTAAAGGCTCACAAATGTTAGAAACTGACTGAAGTATGACTTGATTTTCAGGTGACAGGGCTTTATATGAAAGAACAGTGGGTGTACTGGGTGCAACAAAACAAGAATTAGTCACATGACTGAGAAAGATAGTATTGCAAAAAAAAAATCTTGAAGATGAGAAGGTAAGACCCCTTTATTCTATCTTTGAGATCTTCTGGGTTCAGGGTTGTTTGTGGTTGCATTGTGAGGTGAAGAACTAGTAGGCAAAGATGAAGTAGAATCTGGAACAGGAGGTGAAAGTGGAGGTGAGTGTATAACTTGGGTGTCATCAGCCTGTGAGATATGCTGATTAGCAAGAAATGTACTGGAATCTGAAAACATAGGAGTACTGGTGAAAGGAAAAACATGTTCAAAAAATTGAACATATAAACACCTTCCTACTCTCTAGATCCAACAGTTTATAACCCTTTTGACCATTTGGATAACCTACGAAAACACATCTTCTAGCTCTAGGTTGAAATTTATCCCTTCCATATGCAAGAGTATTAGCATAACATAGACACCCAAAACATCTAAAATGACTATAAGAAGGTTGTTTTTTAAAGAGAACTTCATAAGGTGTCTTCCCTTTTAAAACTTTGGATGGAAGTCTGTTAATTAGGTTGGTAGCTATTAAAATACACTCACCCCAATAGGTGATAGGTATTTGAGATTGAAACATTAAGGCTCTTGTTATTTCAAGTAAATGTCTATGTTTTCTCTCCACTATTCCATTCTGTTGTGGGGTAGAAACACAATAAGTCTGATCAATAATTCCATGAGAAGTAAGAAAAAAAGAACTGGCCTCACTTTCCTTTAACTCTAAAGCATTGTCTGACCTAATGACTTTCACTTTAGCATTATACTGCCTTTCCACCATTTGAAAAAATGATTGCAACACTGTAAAAGCATTGCTCTTAGTTGCCAGTAAATAAGTCCAAGTAGTTCTGCTAAAGTCATCAACAATGGTTAAAAAATACTTATAATGGTTATAAGTAGATGTTTTGTAAGGACCCCAAGTGTCAGCATGAATGAGATCAAAGACTAAATTTGTGGAAATATGACTAACAGAGAAAGGCAATCTGGATTATCTAGCTTTGGGACATACATCACAAACACAATCATAAGAATTAGGAAAAGAAATGAAACTGATATTTTTCATTGAAGAATAAGGTAGATGTCCCAATCTAATGTGCCATGAATCAACATCTGAAGCAACAACAATATTAGTACATACTGAATGAGAAACACTATCAACTGGAATTGTAACAGGAAAAGAAATTGGACTAGAAACACTACAAACTCCTAGTGATATAGGTGAAGCTTGGTGGAAACATGAGCTAGACTTCTGAGGTTTGGGTTGTAGATACAGACCTTCTTTAGCCTCACCAAAAACTTGACCCCTCCTCACTGAAGAGCCCTGCACCATGCATTCATTTGGTGTGAAAAATAGTCTACATTGAAACTGAAAACAGAACCTATGAACAGACATCAGGTTATATTTAAAACTAGGAACATATAAAACATTTAGTAAAGTGACATTAGAGAAAAGGCACGCAGTTCCAGTATAAGTGACTTGAATTGTTTGACAATTAGGAAGATTAATAGTCAAAGGGACTTGAAGAGGGAACATATTAGTAAAGGAACTTGAATTAAAACACATATGCTCAGAAGCACCTGAATCTATGATCCAGGTGTTAGAATTCATGACTAAACAACAAGATCCAATATATTTAAAAATTGTACCAGCCACAACATTGCTATTTATGTCAGAAACATTATTTGATTGTGATGTCTCCTCCATCTTCATTTGTTTAAACATTTGCATAAATTGGTTGTATTGATCCTTGCTATAGTGATGACTTGTATTTGAAGAATCTGTTTGACTGAATATCCTTCATTCATTCTCTTCTGTGGACACAACTACATTTCCTTTCACTTGACCTTGAGGATTCTTGTTGGTGAATTGAAAATCTTCTGGAAACCCTATCAATCTATAACAGTCCACTTCCAGGTGTCCTTCCTTCCCACAAAAAGTGCAACTTTGGATCATATTTGGCTTTCTTCCCTTTGAATTTCTGAGGGTTTTTTGAAACCTTTGTTGTTGCTGTTGTTGATTTTGGAACTTCTGTGGCTGATTAAAATTCCTTGAAAAATTAGGATTGGGCCTCTGTGAAGGTCCTGCAAACCTTGTGATTTGTTTCCCTCATTTGAACTGGTTAGTATTTCCTACCATGAAAGAGGAGGAATCAGAAAAAACAAGAGGACTTAGATAAGTTTCTCTCTGGTTCTCATCCTGCAAAATTAAAGAGTAAGCAAGATTGATGTTAGGCAAAGGATTCATCATTAGAATATTTCCCCTAGCCTGAGCATAAGTGCATGAGAAACTGCATTAGTCTCTCATCTTCCATAGATTTTTGCAGCTTGATTTTTCCTTCACATGTGCATACACAAGAACATTGAATGTTAGAGTTCAAGGAATCAAGATCATACCATAATTTCTTAAGATTAGTGAAGTATCCTGCAATGCTGTTTGTCCCTTGTGTTAACCTGCTTAACTCCTTTTGCAGATGGAAGAGCTTAGCACCATTGGTTTGACCAAACCTGTGCTCCAAGCTGGTCCATAGCTCCTTTGCAATCCTAGAGTGGATTACACTCTCTGCAATATCTCTTGATAGAGAATTCAAAAGCCATGAAGTCACCATGTCATTGGATCTATGCCAAAGGGGTAGATCTGAAGAATTTGCTGAAGGAATTGGAGTAGATCCATTGATGAAGCCCAGCTTGTTCTTAGCTGAAAGAGCTATAAGGACTGACCTCTTCCAACCCTGAAAACCTCTTCCATCAAAGAGATTATTCACCAGTATAATGCTAGGATTATCAGAGGGATGAAGGTAATAAGGGTGATTTGGGTCAATGTTAGGTGCAGTAGTTCTGCTACTGTTTGTAGGGGTAGCAGTAGTACTCGAAATATCTGTCATTGTTGTGATTGATTATGATTTGAGCAAGAAATTGATAACATGGCTCTGATACCATGTAAAAAATTAGGACTGATTGGGAAATTTTTCTCTGACTCTCTTATTTATCGTGTATCTTCCAATACATATACAAGAGTAAGAAATAAATAATACTAAATTCTATACAATTATCTCTATTCCTATTGGCTATCACTATGACAAACTCTGTACAAATATTCTATTACTATGTTAAGAAAGCTTCCAAGAAAGGGACAGTTGTGCAAAGTTTAGTTGGGCCTGACTTGTATTCTTTTCTAGCTGCATCTCTATTTGGCCCAAACGTATTATTTGATTTGTGTGGCCCATGACCTGTGTTGGTCTTTCCTTTTCCTTCAGACAAGTCCCTCTTCGACATTTCCAAAATGTGTTCTTGAACTTTCGTACCCTTCTTCTTCTCAAATGATCTGTCAATGTATAATGAAGAAGAAGGTTGTATTTCAACATATTTTAGTCGGAAGTGTCTACTAGAAATATGTATTCAAGTGCTTATTTGAAATATCTAAAGGAAATATATTCACAAATTTGAAAGGATTCAACCTACACGAAAAGACGAATCCAACATATACATAATTGGATGAGTTGTCTCAATCAATACACATATCCTTTCTCCTCAATATGTTTGGAAACTATAACCATTGGCTCCAAAAAAATTAGGAACTTGGGGATAAAGTTGTTCCAACTTTTGAAAAGGTAGTTGTCAGGTTAAAATTTACTAATAAATATTCTGGATGGTGTGCATTGGACCATTGTTAGAGCATAGTAAAGCAGTATGAATTTACCAGATCAAAAAAAAAAAAAAAAGGAAGAAAAAACAAAGCAATTTAAATTTCCTTTTCTCAAGCTTCTCTAATTTATGTTTCCCTCAATTACCTTTTATGTCATCTTACTATAAGGGTGTGATTGATAGGTAGGAAATTTTGTCCGTGAAAAATATTTTCATCGAAAATGTTTTTTTACAAAAATAAGTAATTAAGTTTCTTAGTTATTTCTTTGTATATTTTGTACGTAAATAAAACATTATCCTAAAAATATTTGTATATACTATGGGAGAGTGGGGTGAGGTGAAGATGAAGTGTTTTAGAGGATGAAGATGACACAATCAACGTGGAATGTCACTTATGCATGAAACTTGTTTTTAATTTCCTTAGAGAAAATATTTTTCAAAAACTTTAACCAACCAGACATGAAAAAATTGAAAAATTTCTTCCATACCAAACACACCCTAAAAGGCTAAATTAATCAAAAGACACCAAGATCCATTACCATAAGTAAATTTCATAAAATGTAATGCAATTTGCTTTTCCTATGTGGCCACCTTAAACTCTCCATAAGTGTCAACTAATTCGTTAAAGACTAAGGAACAACACTTAGAACACATATACTTTTGTAAGTGAGTGGAGACTTTGCTTTCATTAAAATAATTAATCTTTCATTCATTCCATCAAAGACAACAAAATGATTATTTATCCCTTAAAAAACAATGATAATGCACCTATCACTAAGCAGATTAATTATTTAAATTAGGAAAACTTGCATGTTAATTGGTGGACATATTTCCAAAAGCCATAGGGATACTTTAGGTTGACCTTCAATTGATCAGATTAAAAATTCATAAACTTATACATAACTAGTTTTTACGACCACAAAACAATTAAACAAGCATAAAGTATGTGTGTATAACTTAAATGTTGTTTTTTGAAGGGACATTTTGTCTTAGTCGAGATATATTTATATACTTCGGATAAAGAAGGTGTAGTTTTACATTCTAGTGGACAGTTCCGCCTTTGTTTATGACAAAGATACTTGAAGTAGACAAAATTAAGAACTTTTTTGGTTATGTCAAAATGGGCAAATGTTACATCAACTATGTGTAATAATTTAGTATGTACCCCTCCTAGACAATTACTAGCGACATCGTCGTTGAACTGCTTCGAAATGTATACTAACTATTAATATAATTATCACCTTATTACCAAAACAAAAAAAAATTCTTGTTCATGTGAAATCTACCTTATAACAAATAAAACTTCGGTACATTGTGCTGGAGTTCGTGAAAATATGTTAAGTTCAAAAAAATAATAATATTGAAGTTGGAAAAAAATGTTGAAGACTCCACTATAAGTTGTTGGGCTTCAAAAGTTCACCCCAGCAATCATATGTTAAAATTGCTCCTCAATTTCTTCCGTTTGCTTCTCCTCAAAAGTTGTCATTCCTTTTGCTCCTCTAATTAAGTTGTTTTATTTTTATTTTTTTAAGGAAAATTAAAATAAGTCTCAAACATACTTATCTAAATTGTTAAATTAGTTGCTAGAGAAGGCTGACAACTAACTCCATTAATAAGAAAAGCTATGTGCACCATTAGCATTCTCTTCATCATCGTAATTCCTTCTTTTGTTAATATTATTAGTGGTTAAGCCACCTTAACAAAGATAACCACTTTATATCTTAAGTAACCCTCCACTTCCTTGTCTATGCTGTAAATTAAACCGTCCTGTTTTAATTAATGTTATAGCCTAATGGTCACCATTAGCCCCACCCCACCCCGCCCCCCTCTCCCCCAACCCCCCAATAAAAAAAATAGCATTGCTTGCTTACAAAGGCTTGTAATCTCCTCTACATATATTATAGGGAAAATAACATAAATATACACCTTAACTTACCATATTTATACAAATCCCCACCCTTACAAAGTAATTACAAAAATCCCAACTATCAATTATGTATCTTAATGGAATGTATCGGGAACAAATTATGTATCGTTGTGTATATCAGTGTGAGTTTTGTTTAAAAGATACATACACTATGTATCTTTGAATGATTATAGTGTGGGTAATTATGTATCTCAACGAAATATATCGGGAATAAGTTATGTATCTCGACATGCCAAAAAATGGGATTTTCTGTGATTAGGCACCAAACTGTCGGAATTTATGTTGTTTACCCTATAGTATATTCATTAAACTTTTTTGTTAAGTTCTTAAAGTATATATGATCCTCGAATTAAGAATGTCCCTTTTTATCCACAACACAAATAATTATATCTAGGGATGGGCATATTTCGGTTCAAATCGAAAAAATCAACCGAACCAATCATAAGTTGTTGTTTTTTGCATTTTTGTTTAAATCGAAGGGTTTAAACCTCTCTCACAGTCTCACTCATCTCTAATTCACACAATTAATGATTATTGTAATTCTGTAAGTTTTTTTTTTAAAACCTTTTTATTTAAATCAAAGGGTTTACTGTTCACAGATGACAGAAAATCAAAGTAGTGGGGCTTCAATGAAAGCATACCTAACATTTCAAATGAAGTTGAAGTCGACGCAACTGGAGCTACTGAAGTTTCAAATAAAAGAAAAGTCATGGAACCTAAGGCAAAATGTTGGAAGTTTTTTGACAAGGTAATTGACGAAACTGGAGCTTCTAAAGAAAAATGCAAGTACTGTGGGAAACTTTACGCAGCTGCTACAAAAAGTAATGGTACTTCTTCAATGACTAACCATATGTATAAGACTTATCCTAATCGTCCCCATGTTGTTGATGATAGTCAAACACTAATAAATTTTCAACCATCTTCAACGGGAGCAAATGAAGGGGTGGTTAGCATTTGGAAATTTGAACAAGCAAAAAGTAGGAGAGCTTTAGCCTAAATGATAACTGTTGATGAGTTGTCATTTATATTGTTGAGAAGGAAGGTTTTAAGAATTTCATGGAAGTCACAGTCCTACAATTTCGGATTCCTTCTCGTAGAACCTTGCCAAGAGATTGTTATGTGCTTTATGGTGAAGAAAGACAGATTTTGAAGAACGTTTTCAAAGAAACACAT
The DNA here is from genome assembly GCA_031232105.1 of Capsicum rhomboideum. Classification (NCBI taxonomy): domain Eukaryota; kingdom Viridiplantae; phylum Streptophyta; class Magnoliopsida; order Solanales; family Solanaceae; genus Capsicum; species Capsicum rhomboideum. The sequence continues at coordinate 161,937,140 of CP124714.1, forward strand.
CCAAAAGTTTGTCTTACGATAGATACTTGCACGTTTATACAAAAAATTACCTATATGTGTCTAACAACCCACTTTATAGATAGAAATTGGACTTTGCATAAAAGAATAATAAACTTTTGTCCTATTTCTAGTCATAAGGTTATTGATATGGCTGCTTCCATTACTAATTGTTTGCTTGAATATGGTTTGAATAATGTGTTTACTATTATAGTTGATAATGCTAGTTCCAACGATGTTACGATGATAGAAATGTCTAAACAATTAAGTAATTGGGGAACTAACATAATGGAGGGTCAACACCTTCATGTGAGGTGTATGGCACATATCCTTAATCTTATTGTGCAAGATGGGTTGAAGGAGATTGGTAAATCTGTCAAGCGAGTGAGACAAGCTGTAAAATACATTAAACAATCTCCCACAAGAATTTAAGAAGTTCAAAGAATGTTGTGAATCTCAATTGATAACTTGTAAGATATCATTATATTTAGATGTTCCTACTCGATGGAACCCTATATACTTGATGCTTGATGCAACATAACACTTTGAACTTGCATTTGAAAGATATAGTTTTTATGATAATGAATTTTTGGATTATCTCCGCACCTCTCCTTGTGAATATGGAACTAGTGCAGGTGTCCTTACAAGTGAGGACTGGAAAAAAGTGAGGTCAATGGTAATGTTTCTTGAAATGTTTTATCAACTTTCACGACCCAAAAAGGGGTCATGATGGCATTTATCATGGCTGAGCCTTGATAAGTTAGCCAATCACCCAAACTGAAAAAGAAAAAGAAAATTGATAATAACACAATCCAAAATAAGACTTCTAGAGTGAAGTGAGGCCAGTACGAAACATAATTAAAATAAAGGTCTGAAAGAAATCTCATAAATCCCCCAAAATCTAGAGTCACAGTGTAAGAGCATCTACATGACTGAATCTGAGAATACATAACTACTTATGAAAATGAAATAAAGACATAAAGTAAGATAAGAGGAGGTCTGGAGTCAACTCTGATAATCCCTAGAGCACTTAGTACCACGAAACATCGCTCTGAATCTGCACAGAATCAACTGTCGTGTCCTGTACTTGTACTACGATCTGCACCTAAAGGGCACAGTAGGGGTGAGTATGGTCCACTTGTACTCAGTAGATATCATAGGCCAACTGAGAAAAATAGATAATAAGACAAGTAAATAATACTATAAGCATGTCACCTGTAAGCAAAAAAGTCCCAAACGGTAGCTCACACCATCTCCACTAATAGTTCTAATATCACCTGCAAGCAAAAAAGTCCCAAATGGTAGCTCACACCATCTCCACTAATAGTTCTAATATATGCATTACACAGAAAAAGAGACAACAAAGATATATGTGAAAATACACGAAAAACTAAGCACCAGTCAAGGAAAACTAAAGGAATCACAAAAGATGCATATGCAATGCAATGATGATGATAGGGTGGAACGGTGAAAGTCATCAGATGACTTTCTGTATACGCCTACCGAGCTCACACCTCCACATAGGACCCATAGGGGGTTTGCAACCCGTATACTATAACTCATATCTCATCATCAACCCGCATCTCCAACTCATGTTCACGAAGAGGGTTTTATAAAAATGTCTCATTTTCTTTCAAAATAATGTTCCTCAATAGTACCAGCATCTCATGAATGTATATATGGAATGAGGATGTAATGCTCACAACCAAATCAGTATAAAGATATCCAATCAATTTAATACATGTATATAAGTGAGCTCAGAATCAACTCAATATGTCCACAATTCATGATTATAAACTCTAATTAGGCACCATCAGAATAAATATGCATGTAAGACATCATTATTAGCATATCAACCCCTAACTCGGGGTTTTTCTATCATGATAAGACAATCAATGCTCAATAAGGCCTATAATAACAATTTAAGCCCCTGCACGGGCATCATATCAAGAATAGGGCATATAAATGCACAAATAAGGTCAATGATGTCAAGTAACGCCCTCACTTGGGCATCACGCAATATCAGATATCATAAATCAATGACTACCAAATATAAGCCTCCACTCGGGCACACAACAGTAATAATATTATTGAAACATAAAAGCCCTAACTATCTTCCCTAACCCATAGCATGCTTTACTTATTTATTAACTACACAGCTCAATCTGAAAAAAGTTAAGTCATAACCTACCTCGAAACGATGAAATTCGGGCCTAAAGTCCTTCAACATAGAACTTTCCCCTTTCCAACAACCTCGAAATCAACTAAAACATACAAATATAGCATCTATGCATTAAAACAAAACCAACAATACCCATATTACCCATATTTAAATGGGGTTGAAAACGGACTTGAAAAGTGAGTTCGAAAATGAGAGGGGTAAACCCAAAATTTTTCTTTTGAAATATATTACCCAATGTTATATGAGTCTATAGAAGAAAACCCAAGTGAAAATAAGCTTAAAACGAGGTTCAAATCGAAGAAAACCATTTTCTAGCTTTACCAGTAAAAACCCCAAAAATTCATTTCAAAATCATGCTTAAAAGGTGATTTCAAAGATAAAATCAATGGAAAATAGTGGGATTAAGAGTTTAGAAGTTATCCACATAAAACTCGATGAAGAAACCCTCAAAAATTGCCTTTTCCAAAGCTTAGAGGTCCAAAAATGGAGAAAATTCGCAAAAATGGGGAATCTATACTGTTCTGAGAGCAGTACCTGGTGATTGCAGACCCACCTCGCGAAAGCGAGGGTCAATGTTGACCGACCATTAAGTTGGTCATCGCAGTCGCGTAGCCGAACCTCACAATCTCGATGAGTCAACCCGACCCGATCCACCGATTAACACATCACAATCGCAGCACCCCCACCACTCGATCGAGATGAAGACTTTCATCATGGCCTGCGATCACGATACATGTCCACGTGATCGCGATGAAGGGCCTGATGCATAAAAAAATGCTGCACCTATAGATTTTCTAAGTATTGAGATGTCTTCGAATGGACCCTCGGGATTCATTCGGGACCCGGCTGGAACAAACCATATATGCTATCACTCTATTTTTTTATGTTTCGGACTCAACAACTATATCAAATTTTTGAAAAAAGATTGTCTCCAATAAATTAACCCCCGGGATCGCTTTTTCACTATTTTCCAAATGAAGGTTCAAAATGAGATATAAAGGTCTCGAAACCGGACCAACCTCACTACTAATCCAAATTCGATATTTCGGATCTATTGGCATAGTCCAAATTATCATTCGAGACTCGAAATAAGAAATGTTGACCGAAGTTAACTATTGACTTATAAAGCCTCAAAAACCTCAAACTCGCTCAAAATACTCCCGATCGCATCAAAAATTGTGCCAATTATCCCTACACCCCAAAACCAATGTATAGACACTATGAGAAAGGGAAAAATGGTCAAAACATGGAAAAGGAAAGTTTTCATAACCCAGGTCTTTACAACATCCACCACTAAGACTCTAGTTCGTCCTCGAACTAAAAAGCAAAGGAATACCTGGATCGGTGAAAAGTTGAGGGTAACTACTACGCATATCGGATCTCCCAAGTGGCCTCCTCAATAGAATATTTTCTCTTCTGAACCTTAACTACATGAATATCTCTAGAACGCACCGTCTAACATCCCTGGCTAAAATGGAGACTGGCTCCTCTACGAAGGTCAACCTCTCATCCAACTGAATCAAATCCCAACAAAGCACGTGATACTCATCCAGAATATAGCATTGGAGCATAGGTACATGAAAAATTGGATGAACGGTTGAGAAATTTAGAGGTAGACCCAACTTATAAGCAACCTCCCCAATTTTCCGAAGAATCTCAAAAGGTCCAATGTACCTCAGCTAAGCTTGCCCCTCTTCCTAAACCTCATTACGCCCTTCATGGGAGACACACGTAGGAAAAAGTGGTCTCCATTAAAAACTTCAAGGTACGAAGTCTGCGGTCGGCATAACTCTTTTGTCTACTCTGGGCTGCCTGAAGCCTATCCTGAATCACCCGAACTCTATCCAAAGACTCGCAAAGCAAGTCGGTACCACGGGGTCTAACCTCTGAGGTCTCAAACCAACCAATAGAAGATCGACAATGCCTACCATACAACACCTCAAAAGGTTCCATCTCAATATTTGAATGATAGTTATTAGGTAAAAGGCTCAAATATGCCATCGAACTATTGGAAATGGCTCATTTATGCCATCCGTTAAAAGTTTGGCTCATTTATGCCATCGCCGTTACAAAAAAGGCTCATTCATACCATTTTTTTTAACGGTGGTTTTTTAAAAAGGTAAAAGGCTCAAATATGCCATCGAATTATTGGAAATGGCTCATTTATGCCATCGCCGTTACAAAAAAAGGTTCATTCATGCTATTTTTTTAACAGTCCGATTTGATGGTTTTTTGCAAAAACATTTTGTACACGTGGCCAACAATAATTTGTCCACATCATTAATTAAAGGAAAAAGACTCAAATATGCCATCGAACTTTGAAAAAAGGCTCATCTATGTCATTCGTTAAAAGTTTGGCTCATTCATGCCATTTTTTTTAATAGTGCAATTTGGGGGGTTTTGGCAAAACCATTTTGTACACGTGGCCAACAATAATTCTTCCACATCATTAATTAAATCAACCAAAGAAATTTTAAAATTCCTAATAAGAAAATATTGATTTCTCCGGTCAAAATATTTCTATGCATTTTGTAACTCCTTTATAGGCACTGTAAAGAGTTCATCCATTTTCAATTTCTTCGAAATCACCGAACACAATTCTGAAAATCTCAAGACCAATTCAAGTCCAAAAAAGACATCAACTATTTCAAACAACGAATCAATTAGTTACCGAAACACAATTTTTTAAATTCTTAAAAAATTGTACTTGAAGTAAAAATCAGAAAAATTCTATAATTGGTGACTTTTTTGTAACGGCGATGGCATAAATGAGCCATTTTCAATGGTTCGATGGCATATTTGAGCCTTTTCCCTTTTTAAAAAACCACCATTAAAAAAAATGGCATGAATGAGTCTTTTTTATAACGGCGATGGCATAAATGAGCCAAACTTTTAACGGATGGCATAAATGAGTCATTTCCAATAGTTAGATGGCATATTTGAGCCTTTTCCCTAGTTATTATTATAAGCAAACTCAGCCAAGGCTAAATGTTGCTCCTACTGACCTCCAAAGTCCATAACATACGCGTGGAGCATATCCTCCGAAACCTGAATAGTCCACTATGACTGTCCATCGGTCTGGGGGTGGATAGCGATGCTAAGGTCAACCTGAGTACCTAACTCCTCCTGAAACATCCTCCAAAAGCTAAAAGTGAACACTGAATCCCTGTTTGAAATAATAGACACAGGCACTCCATAAAGACGAACTACCTCTCAAACATAGATATGAGTCAACCTCTCTGCACTGGATGAAATCTGACTATGGATGAAGTGGGCAGATTTGGTCAATCAATCCAAGATAACCCAAATGCTATCAGAACCACGAAAAGTACAAGGAAATCCATTCATGAAATCCATAGTGATGCGCTCCCACTTCCACTCTGGAATAGGTAATCTCTGAAGCAAACCACCCAGTCTCTGATGCTCAGCCTTCACCTGCTGACAACATAAGAAATGAGATACAAAATTTGCCACATCCTTTTTCATACCACATCACCAGTAAAGCTGCCTCAAATAACGATACATTTTAGTCACCCCAAGATAAATAGAATATTTGGAACAATGATCCTCCTCTTAAATCAATCTTACCCATCCACCAACACTCGGCACACAAACTCGACCACTGATCCTCAAAACACCATCAGGATTAAGTGAAGCCTCCTTGGCCTTTCCACTCAACACCTTATCCTGAATAGCCCTTAAACCCTCTTCATCAAACTAGTGAGCTCGAATCTGCTTCATTAAAGAAGATCTAACATCAAAAAAGGCTAAAACACATCCAGGTATCGATATATCAAGCCTAGTCATCTGGTTAGGGCTAAAGGCCGCTCTTGAGTCAATAGATGAGCTAAACTCCCCATACTAGTCGACTTCTACTCAAGGCATCTGCAACCACATTAGCCTTACCCGGATGATATAGAATAGTGATGTCATAATCCTTAAACAACTCAAGACAACGCCATTGTCTCATATTAAGCTCTCGCTGGGTGAAGAAGTACTGATGACTATGATAATCCAAGAAAATTTCACAACTAACTCCGTACAAGTAGTGCCTCCACAACTTCAACACAAATACAACCGCAACCAACTCTAAATCATGGGTAGGATAATTTATCTCATGAGGCTTCAACTGACAAGAGGCATAAGCAATCACCTTACCCTCCTGCATCAACACTGCACCCAATCCAACACCCAAAGCATCACAAAACATGGTAAAACCCACGCCCTCCTTAGGCAAAGTCAAGATAGGAGTTGAAATCAACAACTCCTTGTGCTTTTGGAAGCCCTTCTCACACACTTCAGACCACTGAAAGGTAATCTTTTTCTGAGTTAACTTGGTCAAAGGAGCCGCAATAGAAGAGAAACCTGCAATAAAATACCGATAAAAACTACCAAACCAACAAAACTTTGAATCTCGGTAGGACTAGTGGGCCTAGCCCAATCATGAATTACCGCAATCTTGGCCGGATAAATCATAATACCATTTTTATTCACCACATGACCTAAGAAAGAGATAGAATCCAACCAAAACTCACACTTAGAAAACTTAACATACAACTTCTCATCACGCAACCTCTGAAATATAGTCTTTAAGTGTCTCACATGATTGGCCTTGTTCTTGAAATAAACCAAGATATTATCTATAAATACAATCACAAAGGAGTCAAGATACGGTCTAAACACCTGGTTCATCAACTCCATGTACACTATTGGGGCATTAGTCAACCCAAATGACATGACCAATAACTCATAATGACCGTATCGAGTTTGAAAAGCTGTCTTCAGAACATCCAAAGCTCTAATCCTCAACTGGTGATACCCGAATCTCAAATCAATATTAGAAAACACGGAAGCACCCTGAAGCTGGTAAAACAAATCATCAATGTGAGGAAGAGGATACTTGTTCTTACCTGTCACTTTGTTCAACTGCCGATAATAAATACACATGCGCATAAAACCATCTGTCTTCTTCACAAACAAGATTGGAACACCCTAAGGAGATACACTAGGTCTAATGAACCCTTTACTCAACAAATCTTACAATAGCTCCTTCAACTCAGCTGGAGCCATCCTATAAGGCAAAATAGAAATGGGCTTGGTGGCCGGCTCCACATCAATAGCAAAATCAATGTCACGATCCGGAGGCATACCATGAAATTCAGTAGGAAACACATCCATGAACTCACGAACACCCGAATAAAATCCATAGGAGACGGTGAGGCAATACTAGTATCACGAACATGAGCCAATTAAGACAAACAATCCCTTTCTACCATGAGATGAGCACATAGAAAAGATATAACTCCATTCGGACCCGAATTAAGCGTACCCTTCCAAGCGAACCTTGGTACACCCGGTGTAGCTAAGGTCACTGTCTTGGCATAATAATCCAAAATAACATGATAGGGATCTAATCAATCCATACCTAAGATAACATCAAAGTCAACCATATCTAGGAGGATCAAATCTACACAAGTCTTACGCCCCGTAAAGGTAACCACACAAGATCGGTGCACCCGATCCACTACTAAAGAATATCCTACGGGGTATATACATGAAGAGACATATAAATGGTCTCATATACAGCATCAAAATCAGAAGCAAACTATGTAGACACATAGAAAAATATAGATCTAGAGTCAAATATCACGGAAGTAGATCTAAAGCAAATCGGGATGATACCTATAATAACTGTATTAGAAGCCTCTACCTCGGGTCTCCCAGATATAGAATAATATAATCTATGTCTTCTTTCAGACTGAGTAACCCCGCGACCACTACCACGATCTCCCCTACCTCTACCTCGATCACCTCTAGCACCACCCGTACTACTCTATGAACCACCTATGATAGCAAAAATAAGAGTAGGGCAAAGATGAAGCTGATATCCCTACTCAAGAGGTCTAAACACATGTCGAGGTCAATCCTTGGCCATATGTACAAACTCATTACAAACAAAACATCATCTACGACCCGACTAAATCTAAGGAGGTACAGATGATCCAGAACAAAATTTGGGCCTAAAGTCCTTCAACACTGAGCTTTCTCCTTTCGAACGGCCTCAGAATCAACTAATACATACAAATATAACATCTAGGCATTAAAACAAAGCCAACGATACCCATATTGCCCATATTTAAATCGGGTCCAAAACGATCATGAAAAATGAGTTCAAAAATGAGAAAGGTAAACCCAGAAATTTTCTTTAGAAACACATTCCCCAGGGTTATAGGAGTCCATAGAAGAAAATCCAAGCAAACCAAGCTTAAAATGAGATTCAAATAGAAGAAAAAACATTTTCATGCTTAAAAGGTGTTTTCGAAGATAAAATCAATGGAAAATAGTGGGATTAAGAGTTTAGATGTTACCCAAACAAAACTCGATAAAGAAACCCTCAAAAATTGCCTTTCCCGAATCTTGGAGGTCCAAAAATAGAGTAAAATCATGAAAATAGGGAATTTATACTGTTCTGAGAACAGTAACTTGCGATCGCAGACCCCATCTCGTGATCATAAAGGTCAACGTTGATCGACTGTAAGTTGGACATCGCGGTCGCATAGCTGGTTCTTTGCGATTGCGATGAGTCAACCCAGCTCGGTCCGTCGATTAACCCATCGCGATCGCGGCCACCACCACGCGATCGCGATGAAGGGCCTGATGCACCAACAAATTTTTCCAGTGTTGAGATGTTTATGAACGGACCCTCGTGATTTGTTTGGGACCCCACTGAAACAAATCATATATTCTACCAGGCTATTTTCGACGTTTTGGACTCAATAGAGACGTCAGATTTTTGAAAAAAGATTGTTTCTAATAAATTAACCCCTGGGACTCCTTTTTTACTATTTTCCAAATGAAGGGTAAAAATGAGATATAAGGATTCCAAACCCGAACCAACCTCGCTACTAACCCAAATTTGATATTTCGGATATGCTGGCATAGTCCAAATCATTATCTAAGTCTCAAAATAAGAAATATTGACCGTAGTCAACTATTGGCTAATAAAGCCTCAAAACAACATCAAACTTGCTCAAAACCCTCCCGATCGTATCAGAAATCGTGTCAGCCATCTCCATACACCAAAACCAATATGTAAAAACTATAGAGAAGGGCAAAATGGTCAAAACATGAAAAAGGTAAGTTTTCATAAAATAGGTCTTTACATCAATTTACTTCGAAGGTCTCTGGTTCAAAGTATGTCACTGACAATGTACACTTTATGGAAATTGCTGAGTTTGATCTGATTTTAAAAGAGATGACAGAAAATAAAGATCCTAATTTGAATAAAATAGCAAAAAAACATAAGAGAAAAGTTTTGAAAGTATTGGATAAAATGAACAAGATGATTTTTATTTCATCTGTGTTGGATCCCCATAACAAACTTGACTATGTTTCTTTTGCAATTGCTAATATGTTTGAAAAAGAGGTTGGAAAGAAGCTAAGTGATGTAGTGAAATCATATATGAAAGCCTTGTTTGATCATTATGTCAAGAAATCATCAAAAGGCTCTTTATTTGTATCATCTTCACCTACTTCATCTGGTAGCTCATCTAGTACGTGTAGTTTGAGTGGTTATGGCAACTTTAGAAAAGAGGAACAATGAGAACAAAATAACAATTTGAGAAGTACAAAGAAGTTAGTTGAGGTTCAGGCAGTAAATCAGAATTATGTAGATATCTTGCTGAAGAAATTCAGTCAGATACAGAGAATTGTAATATATTAAAGTGGTGGAAAGATAATGGGCCAATATTTCTCATTCTTACGGAGATGGCTCGTGATATGTTAGCCATTTCCATTTCCAAAGTCGCATCTGAATGTGCATTTAGCACAGGAGGTCGCGTTCTTGATCCCTTTAGAAGTTCGTGGGCTCCTAAACGAGTGTAATGTCTTATTTGTCTTCAAGATTGGGTTAGAAGTGAGCATATTCAAATTAAAATTGAGGAAGATTTAGAGTATCTTGAGCAACTGGAACTTGTAAGTATTCTATATTTTGCATTCATTATATCGTTTCTTATTTATGTTTCATAACAATTAACAAGTTCTTTTTTTTTTTTTTTAGATATGGCTTCTAGTGGAACAGAGTATAGTATTTTTGATGTGTATTTTCCAGTAAGCAATTAGCTGAGGATATTATCAGTGGGTAAGTGCTTTATGTATGAAGTTTGTTTAGTTGATGGATGCATTATACATTAATCAACAGCTGGTTCATATTGTGAATATGTTTAGCTGCACAACCTGCACTATTTTACTTTCTATTTGAAGCTTAAGTTATTTCAGATTTCCTAATCTTCAATGTTCCATAGACTGTTGTAGTACTGTCTGATTCAAATTGCCTTTCAAATTTGACTCAGTCTTTTCATTCAAATGTTAATTACTTCTAACAATTTCTCAGGCCATCTTGAAAGATGCAAATTGCTCGTTGTTTTTTGTTATTTTTTAGGCAGTTGTGCCCCATGAGAAATGAATCATCTCTTTAGTTCCACTACTTATTTAGCTTTCATAAACTCACAGATTCGACCTTTGTATTGAAGGTGGAGACTTAACTTATTTGCATTGAGGTCTGAGGAGAACATTCCTGTTCAACTACTTATTTTGCAATGAGGAGAACTAACATGTTCAACTACTTATTTTGCATTGAGGAGAACTTTCCTATGTTTAAATTCAATGTTTTGGCCTTATGGGGGTGTTAACTGTTAAGAATGGATATTTGGATCTTTTAAATATTTTATTTTTGGTGTTGTGAATCACTGAATTGTGAGTTTATGATATTGATACATTTCCTCCAAGACCTCCACTGTTGTGTACTTGTGTTGTTTATTTTTTATGTTGTGTGATGGCATGCAGATCCAATGATGCTCTTGCACTGATTATGAGTGATTAAACTGTGAACTTATAATATCCAACAGAGTATCCTTTATCAGAGTTAAATTGAATCTGTCTCATCCTTTTTAGGTGTTGCTACTTGTTAGTAGCTCAAGAGACTTGGATTGAACCTGTCTCATTTTTTGTAGTTGTTGCTAGTGGCTTAAGATAGTGAATGAAAGAAATTTCTTTTTTGGTGTCATAACCTCATGATTGATTGCATTCTTTTGGAGTTTGGCTAGCTTTTTATTCCCAGAGTTTAGCATTTCATGTAGTCAAGATTCAAGATTACAGTGAATTTTATTAGCCAATAGCTACTATGTAGTGTATGCATGTATTGAATTTATTGGATATCTTCATACTGATTTGGTTGTGAGCATTACATCCTCATTCCATATATAAATTCATGATATGCTAGTACCATTGAGGAACATTTTTTTGAAAGAAAATGAGATATATTTATAAAACCCTCTCCGTGAATATGAGCCGGAGAGGTGGGTTGAGATTGAGATATGAGTTATAGTATACGGGTTGGAAACCACCTATGGGTCCTATTGCGGAGCTGCGAGCTCAGTAGGTGGATATAGAAAGTCATGCAATGACTTTCACCATTCCACCCATCATTATTAGTGCATATGCATATTTTAGGTTCTTTTAGTTTTTCTCGACTGGTGCTTAGTTTTCAGTGTTTTTTCACATATATCTGTGTAATATATGTATTAGAACTATTAGTGGAGGCGGTGTGAGCTATCATTTAGGATTTTTCTTCTTGCAGGTGACGTGCTCATAGAATTGTTTACTTGTCTTATTACCTGTTTTGCTCAGTCGGCCTATGATATATACTGAGAACAAGTGAACCGTACTCATCTCAACTGTGCCCTTTTGGTGTAGATTCGAGTATAAGTACAGGATGTGGTAGATGATTTTGTGTGGATTCAGAGCGTTGTTCGAGGTACTGAGTGCTCTAGGAATTTTCAGAGTTGACTTCGAACCTCCTCTTATCTTACTTTATGTCTTTATTTCATTTTTTAGAGATAGTTATGTATTCTCAGGTTCACTCATATACTAGATGCTCTTATACTGCGAAACCAGATTTTGGGGATTTATGAGATTTCTTTCAGATTTTTATTTTAATTATGTTTCGAATTGGCCTGACTTCGCTCTAGAAGTCCTGTTTTTAGTTGTGTTGTTATCGATTTTGGTTTCCTTTATCAGTTTGGGTAATTGGCTTACTTATCAAGGCTCAGCCGTGATAAGTGCCATCATGACCCATTTTTGGATCATGATAAATTGGTATTAAAGCATCAGGTTCACCGGTCTTATAAGTGTAAGAGTAGGATGTCTAGTAGAGTCTCGCGGATCGGTACGTAGACATTCATATCTATTTTCGAGAGGCTATAAGATGTCTATAGGAAAAATTCTCTAATTTGATTCCTTATCATGCGGGTTGTTTATACCCAATGTTCTAAACTTGTATTCCATTCTTTCTACGTAAATGGTGAAGACTAGGTCCAGAGATGCTACGGATGCTGAGATGACACCCGCTATGGGAGCTCCGATTCATGGATGAGACAGGGGTCCTGGACAACCCAAAGGTGGAGGACGGGCACGTGGAGCTTCCCCAATCAGAGGACGTACTAGGGAGGCCTCTCCCGAGCCCGAGGTTGAGTATACCAGAGATGATTATCATATAGGGGGTGCGGGGTCAGGTCAGGTCTCACAGGGTTCAATTGACACCCCAGTACTTCAGGATTTGTTGATTCATCTTTTGAGTCGATTGGATGGTGTTGTTTGAGTGTACCGGGTGTTCCTCTGACTTCGAGTGGTGCTCCGCCATCTGTATCGATATCCGCTTATGGTATTCCTTCTTTTTAGGTACAACCATCATCTATGGTACCCCCACGTACGGACTCTTTACCTACCAGACTTACTATTCCTCCAGTTGCTTTGGGTATAGTACTGTTTTCTGATGATCAGAAGAGGTCTAAGAGGTTTACTCGCTTGGGTCTGCCCAAGTTTAGTAGTGCTATTGACGAGGATTCCTATGAGTTTCTGACTGACTACTAGGAGAAGTTATATAATCTTGGATCCCTTGAATCTCACAGAGTTGCTTATACTACCTATCAGTTGATAGGTGTGGATAAGGATTGGTGGAGATCACTTGCTAGTTGTAGACCTTTGGTTTCGCCTGCTATAACTTGGACCCAATTTTCTGAGGCATTCTTGGAGAGGTCTATGTCTTATAGCTTGGGAGATCAGATGAGAGATAAGTTTAATCATTTGGAATAGGGCTTCATGTCTATTGCTGAGTATGAGGCGTGTTTCCATACTTTATCCAGATATTAAGCCTCTAGCATCTCCACCAAGTCTGAGAGGATTCGAAAGTTTGTGAAGGGGTTAGATGGTTCATATTAATTGTCTACAGCCCAGATGGTGGTTTCAGGGGCTTCTTTGTAGAGTATTATTAAGCATGCCAAAATGATCGAGTCTATTATCCAGGCTACTCAGGGAGGCACCAAGAAGGTACGTCGTCAGGGTGAGTTTAGTGGAAATGCCTCGTGAGGTAGAGACTTCTCTAGTCGAGGTTCTCGTGGTTATCATGGTAGGCCAGTTTAGGATACGTTGCAGGGATCAAGTGGTAGACCTTCAGGTACCAGGTCATGCAAGTGGAGGTTCTAAGTTTGGTTCTTCAGGGCAGGGTGGTCGTTCTAGTTCGTCCGCACATCTTCAGATTGAGTCGGGTTGTAGAGGATGTATTATTTGTGATGAGTTTGGCCATGTGGCCAAGTATTGCCCTCACCATATATATGGACCTCCTCAGCAGGGATCTCAGCTTCAGTTTTTCCCTACTCCTATTTTTACAGTTAGAGGTGGTTCACAAAGTGGTAGAGGTGGTGCTAGAGGTGCTCGAAGTAGAGGTAGGGGAGATCGTAGTAGTGGTCACGATGTTTCTCAATCCAAGAAAGGACGTTGACAGTGCTATGCTATACCTGGGAGACCTAAGGCAGAGGCTTCTGATGCAGTCATTATAGGTATTGTCCCAGTTTGCTTTAGATATGCTTCCGTGTTATTTGACCCTGGATCTACATTCTCCTATGGGTCTACATATTTTACTTTAGTTTTTTATGCTGCATTTGAGCCCCTTGATATGCCTTTTCATGTATATACCCCCATAGGAGATTCTTTAGTGGTGGATCGGGTGTACCAATCTTGTGTGATTACCTTTGCAGGGCGTGAGACTTAGGTAGAATTGATCCTCCTAGATATAGTTGACTTTGATGTTATTTTGAGTATGGATTGGTTAGCTCTGTATCATGCTATTTTGGATTGTCATGCCAAGACTGTGACCTTAGCTACGTCGGGTATGCAAAGGTTAGCTTGGAAGGGTACGCTTAATTCGGGTCCGAAGGGAGTTATATCTTTTCTACTTGCTCATCGCATGGTAGAAAAGGGTTATTTGTCTTATTTGGCTCATGTTCGTGATACTAGTACCGCCTCACCGCTTTCTATAAATTCTATTTGGGTTGTTCATGAGTTCATGGATGTGTTTCCTACTGATTTACCTGGTATGCCTCCGGTTCGCGATATTGACTTTGCTATTGATATGGATCCGGGCACCAAGCCCATTTCTATTTCTCCTTATAGAATGGCCCCAACTGAGTTGATGGAATTGAAGGAGCAATTGCAAGATTTGCTAAGTAAAGATTTCATTAGACCTGGTGTATCTTCTTAGAGTGTGTCTGTCTTATTTATGAAGAAGAATGATGGTTCTATGCGCATGTGTATTGATTATCGACAGTTGAACAAGGTTATGGTTAAGTACAAGTATCCTCTTCCTCGTATTGATGATTTGTTTGATCAGCTTCATGGTGCTTTCGTGTTTTCTAAGATTGATTTGAGGTCTTGATATCACCAATTGAGGATTAGAGCTTCGGATGTTCAGAAGACAGCTTTTCAAACTCGATACAGTAGTTATGAGTTCTTGGTCATGTCATTTGGGTTGACCAATGCCTCAGTAGCTTCATGTAGTTGATGAACCGGGTCTAAAGACCGTATCTCAACTCCTTCGTGATTGTATTTATAAATGACATCTTGGTTTATTCAAAGAATGAGGCCGATCATGTGAGACACTTGAGGACTGCACTTTGGAGATTGTGTGGTAAGAAGTTGTACGCTAAGTTCTCCAAGTGTGATTTTTGGTTGGATTTTTATCTCCTTCTTGGGTCATGTGGTGACCAAGGATGGTATGATGGTTGATTTGGCCAAAATTAGGGTGATTCGAGATTGGGCTAGGCCCACAGTCCTACTGAGATTCGGAGCTTTGTTGGTTTAGCGGGTTATTATCGGTGTTTTTTTAAGGGTTTCTCTTCTATTGCCGCTTCTTTGACCAAGTTGACTCAAAAGAAGATTTCCTTCCTATGATCGAAAGCATGTGAGAAGAGCGTTCAAAAGCTCAAGGAGTTGTTGACTTCGGCTCCTATCTTGACTTTGCCAAAGGAGAGAGTGGATTTTACCGTATTTTGTGATGCTTTCGATGTTGGTTTGGGTGTTGTGTTGATATAGGAGGGTAAGGTGATTGCTTATGCTTCTCGTCAGTTGAAGCCTTATGAGAAGAATTACCCTACCCATGACTTGGAGTTGGTCGCGATTGTGTTTTTGTTAAAGTTATGAAAGCACTACTTGTATGGAGTCCATTGCGAGATTTTCTCGAATCATCGTAGTCTTCAGCACTTGTTCACCCAATAAGAGCTTAATATGAGACAATGGCGTTGGCTTGAGTTGCTTCAGGATTATGACATCACTATTTTGTATCATCCTGGTAAGGCTAACATAGTTGAGGATGCCTTAAGTCAGAAATCGACTAGTATGGGGAGTTTAGCTTCTATCTTGATTTAGAAGTGGCCTTTAGCCTTAGAGGTTCACTCTTTAGCTAAACATATGGTTAGGCTTGATATTTTGACACCTGGACGTGCTTTAGCCTTTATTAATGGTAGATCTTCCTTGATGGAACAGATCCAAACTCACCAGTTTGATGATGAGATTTTGAGGGATATTCGAGATAAGGGAATGATTGTCGAGGCCAAGGAGGCTTCACTTGATCTTGATGATGTTTTGAGGATAAGTGGCCGAGTTTGTGTGTTGAGAGTTGGTGGATGGGTGAGAATGATTTTAGAGGAGGCACATTATTCCAGATATTCCATTCATCCTGGGTGACCAAGATGTATCATGATTTGAGACAGCTTTACTGGTGGGTGGTATGAAGAAGGAAGTAGTTATTTTTATAGCTCGTTGTTTACGTTGTTCACAGGTGAAAGTGCATCAAATATCGGGTGGCTTACTTCAGAGATTACCCATTTCGGAGTGGAAGTGGGAGTGGTTCACTATGGATTTTGTGAGTGGGTTGCCTCGGACATCTCGTGATTTCGACAGTGTTTGGGTCATCGTGGATCAATTGACCAAATCAGCCCATTTCATCCCTATTCAGATTTCATCCAGTGCTGAGAGTATGGCCCGTATCTATGTTCGAGAGGTAGTTCGTCCTTAAGGAGTGTTTGTGCCTATTATTTCAGATAAAGGTTCAGTGTTCACTTCTAGCTGTTGGAGGGTGTTTCAGGAAGAGTTGGGTACTCAGGTTGACCTTAGCATAGCTTTCCACCCCCAGACCGATAGTCAGTCGGAGTGGACTATTTAGGTTTTAGATGATATGTGTCGCGCATGTGTTATGGACTTTAGAGGTTAGTGGGAGCAGCATTTAGCCTTGGCGGAGTTTGCTTATAATAATAGCTACCATTTGATCATTGAGATGGAACCTTTTGAGGTGTTATATGGTAGGCATTGTAGACCTCCACTTGGTTGGTTTGAGACTTCCAAGGCTATACCCCCATGGTATCAACTTGCTTCGCGAGTCTCTAGATAGAGTTTAGGTGATTCAGGATAGGCTTCAGGTAGCCCAGAGTAGGCAAAAGAGTTATGCCGACCGCAGACTTCATGCCTTGAAGTTTTGGTATTAGAGATTGGGTTTTCCTCCGTGTGTCGGCTGTGAAGGGCTTGATGAGGTTTGGAAAGAGGGACAAGCTTAGCCCGAGGTACATCAGACCTTTTGAGATTCTTCGGACAGTTGGGGAGGTTGCTTATGAGTTAGCTCTACCTCCAGATTTTTCAGCCGTTCATCTAGCTTTTCATGTATCTATGCTCCGATTATATATTCCAGATGAGTCACATGTACTTCGTTGGGATTCAGTTCAGTTGGATGAAAGCTTGACCTTTGTTGAGGAGCCAGTCTTAATTTTAGCCAAGGATGTTAGACGGTTGCGTTCTAGGGATATTCATATAGTTAAGGTTCAGTAGAGGCACCATTTCATTGAGGAGGATACTTGGGAGATCAAGTTCGATATGAGTAGTAGTTACCCTCAGTTTTTCACCTATTCAGATTTTTCTTTACTTTTTAGTTCGAGGATAAACTAGAGTCTTAGTGGTGGATATTGTAAAAATATGTTTTATGAAAACTTGTCCTTTTGGTGTTTTGACCAGTTTACCCCTCCTCATAGTTTCTACATGTTGGTTTTAAGGTGTAGGGATGGTTGGCACGATTTCTGATGCAATCGAGAGTGATTTGAGCGAGTTTGGGGTTGTTTTGAGGCTTATGAGCCAATGATTGACTTTGGTCAATATTTCATGTTTTGAGTCTAGGATGACGATTTTGACTGTGCCAGCAAATCCGAAATATTGAATTTGGGTTAGTAGTGAGGTTGGTTCGGGTTTGGGGCTTTTATATCTCATTTCAACCATTCGTTTGGAAAATAGTGAAAAAGGGGTCTTAGAGGTTAATTTATTGAAAACAATCTTTTTTTGAAAATCCAATATCAAAATTGAGTCCGAAACGTCAAAATTAGCCTAGTGGCATATAAAGTTTACTTTTGTCGCATCTTAAACGAATCCCGAGAGTCTGTTTGGAGATTTTAGAAACCATGCAATCAGCTGGTTGCTGATATCTGGCGCATTGAGTCACCTTCTTCGCTAATGCGGTCCCCTAGACGCCAATGTGGAGAAAAAAATCACCCTTCATCACGATAGCGAGGTAGTGGTCGCGATCGAGAAAGGCAACCAAGTCCTTCTCGAACGCGATAAGGGCTTCGCGAACGCGATGGCCTGATTCATTATCCTTCGCGAACGCGAAGACCATTTTAATGGCTGGTCATCATTGATCCTCGCGAATGCGAAGGTTTGATCGCGTTCGTGAGGTACTATTCAGTGGACAATATATAAACCTCATTTTCGCTATTTTACTCCATTTTTGGACTTTCAAACTTTGAAAAAAAATGATTTTCGAGGGTTTTTTAATCGATTATCGTGTGGATAAATTCTAAACTCTTAATCCCAGTATTTTCCATTGAGTTTATCTTCGAAAACACCCGTTTAATCATGATTTTGAAATAAATTTTTGGGGGTTTTACCGGTAACGCTCGAAAATGGTTTTTCTTTGAGTTGGACCTAGTTTTAAGCTCGTTTCCGCTTGGGTTTTCTTCAATAGACTCCTTAACCTTGGGAAATGTGTTTCTAAATAAAAATTTTGGTTTTACTCATCTTATTTTCGAACTCGTTTTTCTAGTCTGTTTTGGACCCGATTTAAATATAGGCAATATGGATATTGTTGGTTTTATTTTAACGCATAGATGTTATATTTGTATATTTTAGTTGATTTCAAAGCTGTTCGAAAGGGTAAAGCTCCTTGTTGAGGGACTTTATTCTCGGATTTCATCATTTCGAGGTAGGTTATGACTTAACTACTTTCAGATTGAGTTGGGTAGATAATAAATAAGTAAAGCATTCTATGGGTTGGGGAAAATGACTATGAGTTTTATATTTTGAAATTATTATTACTGTTGTGTGCCCGTATGGGGGCTTATATTTGGTGATTATTAATTTGTGTTATCTGATATTGCGTGTTGCCCGAGTGGGGGGCCTTATTTGACATCATTGGCCTTATTTGTGCATTTATATGCCTTGTACTAGATATGATGCCCGTGCGGGGGCTTAAATTATTATTATAGGCCTTATTGAGCATTGATTGCCTTATCATGATAGAAAAACCCGATTTAGGATTTGATATGATAATAATTATGTCTTATATGCATATTTATTCCGATGGTGCCTAATTAGCGTTGATAATCATGAATTGTGGACATATTGAGTTGATTATGAGCTCACTTATATACATGTATTGAATTGATTTGATATTTTCATACTGATTTGGTTGTGAGCATTACATTCGCATTCCATATATACATTCATGAGATGTTGATACCATTGAGGAACATTATTTTGAAAGAAAATGAGACTTTTTTTATAAAATCCTCTCCGTGAACATGAGCTGGAGAGGCGGGTTGAGATTGAGATATGAGTTATAGTTTATGGGTTGCAAACCCCCCATAGGTCCTATTGCGAAGCTGCGAGCTCTATAGGCGTATACAGAAAGTCATGCAATGACTTTTGTCATTCCACCCCATCATCATCATTGCATTGCATATGCATATTTTGTGATTCCTTTAGTTTTCCTCAACTGGTGCTTAGTTTTTAGTGTATTTTCACATATATTTGTGTTGTTTCTGTTTCTGTGTAATATACATATTAGAACTGTTAGTGGAGACGGTGTGAGCTATCGTTTAGGACTTTTCTGCTCGCAGGTGACGTGCTCAGTGTATTATTTACGTGTCTTATTATCTGCTTTACTCAGTCGGCCTATGATATCTATTGAGTACAAGTGGACCGTACTCACCCCTACTGTGTCCTTTTGGTGTAGATCTGAGTATGAGTACAGAATGCGGTAGATGATTCTGTGCGAATTCGGAGCGGTGTTTGAGGTACTGAGTGCTCTAGGGATTTTCATAGTTGACTCCGGACCTCCTCTTATCTTATTTTATGTCTTTATTTCATTTTTCAGAGACAGTTATGTATTCTCATATTCAGTCATGTACTAGATGCTTTTACACTGTGACACCAGATTTTGGAAATTTATGAGATTTCTTTCAGACTTTTGTTTTAATTATGTTTTGTATTGGCCTGACTTTCCTCTAGAAGACTCGTTTTGGATTGTGTTGTTATCGATTTTGTTTTTCTTTATCAGTTTGGGTGATTGGCTTACTTATCAAAGCTCAGCCGCGCTAAGTGTCATCATGACCCGTTTTTGAGCCGTGACATAAAACTACCTGCATAATGCTTTTAGGCCCATTTAATAGTAACGAAATTTGAAAGGCTTGGGCACGAGACCCATATGCAGCCTTTTATTTTGTGGTTGATTTGTATTAATAGAATTTTCTGGATTCACTATTTAAAATTTGATCTTTTAAAAAAAATATAGTGTAAAGACAATAATTTTCTTAGAAGTGAGAGTAGGTTATTGCGATTTTTAATTCGATAGTGAATAAGATTTCTTAACATCAATTTATGGTGATTATCAAGATTCACAAGGTGATCCTCTGGATTTTGGCCACAAATATTGATGAATTGCCGAATTTTTAGCATTTTGGCAATTCGTCAGGATAGATCACCATAACTTGTTATATAAAAATTTCAGAACCACGCTTTTAAAAAAAAATGATCAAAATTGTTCTAGATCAACTCCAAATTTGACATTTGGCCTTGTAATGTCAAATCAAATAGTCAACAATCAATAAATTCACTTTATTTCTTTTAAAAATAACCTCAATGAAATTCAATAATGATGTTCTTTAAATTTCTTCAACCAAACTAATTCAAAATAGTCACATATATGCAATGATTATCTATCAAAACAACCAAAATTAGACACATAAATTTTTTACTTCACTTTTATCTTCTTGTGTGACCGCATATGTTCTAATAAAAGGTCTGTAACCTTTCTGAACAAGTTCATCTTAAATCCATTGTTTCATATTATTTTACAAGACCAGATATTACATGACTCGATATACACGTGTAACATACGTGCCAAGAAACTAATTGTCTATAAATAGAGACTTAAATTCACTTCATATTTGTGCACTTTTAATTCAAGCTTGTTATATTCCAAAAAAGTTTGTTTGCAAATCTCATAAATAGAAAATCACTCTTTTAAGACGGTGCCAACGGTAGTTTCTTTTTATCTCATAATCATCCAAACCGAAATCACAAAAGGATAGATAAGGGCACTTTCCTAGTGCCACCACATTTCACCAGAGGGTATCAAGACAATGCACACAAATTATTAGTAGCTTTGAACTCTAAATTTGATAAACAAATAAATGAGGAGAATGGTAAGTTTCAGGTGTTGACACTCAATTTTGACCTCCCGATATTCCTCACAGGCTGCTATTTTATCAAAATATTAGTTTTAAATTTTTAATTATTATTTTTTGGTATCAAATAAACTCTGACATTTTGTATTCATGATTTTAAGGTATGCAATTTATTTTTAGCATTTAATTTTATATTATTGTTGTTGTTGTTGTTGTTGTTGTTGTTGTTTTATTATAAATGTTATTATTATTATTATTATTATAATTATGTTGTTATTATTATTATTATTATTATTATTATTATTATTATTATTATTATCATCATCATTATCATCATTATAACATTTCTTAAAATTTGTATTCATAATTTATAGGAGCCTAATTTATTTCAAGCTATTATTATCGTCGATTTCAAATAATATATTATGACATCGATTTATTTTGTTAGTATTTTATTATACATTTACTAAGTTATTATGGTATTTACAAAATAGCAGCCTAATTCAATTCAACTTCCCAATTTATTTAAAATCTAGCCATTTTATAACTAATTTTTGTATCAAATTTAGCCTAAATTAATTTCAAATTAAAATCCCCAATTTCATTTTTATTAAACCCAATTTAAATGACCCAATTTTGACCCGGATCCGACTCGTATTCTAATATTAATCTCAGTTGTTGATCAAACATGATCCAACGGCTCAGATCAGGTCCCATTTATTTCCCTTTTTAATCAAACATACCCTAAACCCTATCTCACTTTCCCGCCTTCCCCTAAATCAGTCGCACCCCTCCTCCTCTCTCTAACCGACCCTATCTCTCCTCTCCCTCACGCTCTACTGACCGAAAAACCTATCACCGTCACCGGCGACCTCCACCAGTCGCCACCCTCACCAAAATTCTCTCATCTTCCTCTCTCTTTCTCTACCCTATCACCGTTGGTGAACCTCTCTGTCATTGGCAAAACCCACGATGAGTCGGCGCCGCCGACCAAACCCCATCTCCACCACCGCACAACCAGCGCCGCCTCCTCCATCTCCCTCAACCTCCGGCCAGACATGGCCGAAGAAAGCCACCAGTGCTGCCTCCGTCTCCATCTCTCTCTCGCCGATCTTTCCGTCAACATCACTTCACCGGAGGTGATGACCGGTGAGGTATTTCTAACAACAACCAAAAGCAAATATCGACTTCAATTGGAAATCGAAGACTCGAGAGGGATTTCTCCTATAAAGCAAAATCCATGTGGGCGTTAATAATTTATTTCAAGATTTTATGTTGGTTTATAATGGATTCGCCTCTGGTATGATCATTCCTATCTCCTTTGTTGCGTGGTATGACTGTTTGTTCAAATCAGATTCTTAGATTTAAAATTTGTGATATTCGATTTTGAATTTTGATTTGATTCGTTCAAATTCGTGTTTATTTACATCTTTAGACTATCATATGTCAAAAGCCCCAATTTTTATGAACACTCTTTAACCCTAATTATCGATTGGGTACTGATTTTTGGGTTATTTCTGAAAATACATTTCTTTTGCTTGTTGGTTGATTAATCTAATACTGAAAGTTAGGAATTAGGTACTGATTTGATTACAAGGAGTTTGTCATATGCCTTGTTTTATTGATTTTGCATCTTTAAATGATTTCATTACGTATGTAATTAAAGTAAGTTTCGGATTCATTTGATTTTTCCCACGGAATTTGGAATTAAACTGGTGTGTGATGCATTTTTGGAAATTTTTTATTCTGATATATTTCCATCCATTAATTAATTTTTACTTGCACAGACATTCGATTGTATGGTAAAACTGTCTATATGTCTTTGTTTGCTTATTTTTAATATATATATATGTATATACACACGCATTTTTGTTACTTACGTATTTATAGTTAATTTGCCTAACGTATACCCCTAATTATTGGCTTTGCTTCCTCTTAATTGGAACATATTTTTCCTTACTTGCATATTTATGTTAAACGTGACCCCCTCACTTAAATGAATTTAGCTACTTGTTTAAGGAAGAGATTTCATTATTTGATTCTTAAAAATATTTCTTTTCCTCTTTAATCCCTTAATTGACTTTATGAATATTTTCCCTTCCCTTTTAATCATCAGCATAACATCAATTCTCTTATTATATAAACAACTCTTTCTCTCATTCAGAGGGAACGCTTTCAGGCACTATCATCTTTACTACTTAAAATATTTTTAGTCTTTGATTGGTCACATACAAAATACTTAGTTTTCATCTTGTTGGTATTCTGGAAAGACTGATCTTTGCTGGCTGTTTCGCTATTCTCATCTCAAGTACCGTTAAAGTTTGGTTGTGCTCATCTATTTACTGCTATTAACCGGTTAGTTCCCTTTCATTTTTTCTTACATGGTAGTCCAGTGTGAATTTGCGTGATGTCTGACTTATGTGATTATATTCGATGCTTGTTTGTTTACACATGCTTTCACTATTTGTCTTATTAATGGTTACGAGTTGGAAGGGCTGTTTAGCATTCCCTTGGGGATTATTCGTAATGATCTTGGTGCATCCCATAACCCCTTTGACGTGAGCCTGCCCGGGATCCACGAGATCCTTGGGATCTCGACAGCGTCAAGGGTCGGTTATGGGTTGCCCGAGGCCATTTTCGGATGTTTAGTGGTTGGGGTATTATGTTTTGCTCTTAACAGGTTGGAGGCAGACATGTCATGATTCGAAGAGTTCGCCTATGGGAGAGAACTAGAAGATTTAGTTCTCTATATCTCTTTAGTTTGATTATTATTTTTGGTCTGTAATATTGTAGTATAAACACTCCTATAATAAAATTCGGGGATTATTATCAGGGGTGGGGATTATGTGACTCGCATGACTTATCTTATCACTTAGGCAAATGATCTAGGGTTATAAATTAAAACATTTTACCACCTAGAAATCATGTTCTAGGATTATCAATTCGACTCTTAGTATGTTAGCATTAATTTCGAGCATGTCAATTTAGTTTATAGCGTGTTTAGTTAACTTTCGGCATGGTTAATTAATTCCAGGTGTATTATGATTACTTTTTCATCATGTTATTTTTCAACATGTTTTATTAATTTTTGGCATATAAAAATTTAATTTTCAATACTTTCAACTAATTTACAACATTTAAAGATATTTTCCAGCCCTTTCAAGCTAATTTCCAGTACTTATGTTTATTTTTAGCAATTTCAACTAATTTTCCAGCACTTTTAAATTTTTCAGCATTTTTTAAATTAACTTCCCGCGAAATTAAATTAATTTCCAGAAGCTGTTTACTTAATTTTTTCAGCACTTTTAATCAATTTTCAGTATATTAAAAAGTTATTTTTAGTAATTGTTAATTAATTCCATAATGTTAAAACTATTTTAGTATCTTAAGTTAATTTTCAGCATTTTAACTAATTTTAGCATGTTAAAAACTAATTTTTAGCACTTCTAATTAATTATCCAGCATGTTTAATTTAGTCGTAAGCATGTTTTGAATTAATAATCCGGTTGGTTTTAACGACTTTCAGTATATTTAAAATTGATTTCAGCATGTTTAGAATTAACTACCGGCACATTAAAATCAATTTTTCATTGTGTTTAAATTAATTTCCAGCATTATAATATTTATTTTAGTATTTTTTAAATTAAGTTTCAACACTTCTAGTTAACTCTTCGGCATTTTTATTAATTTTTCTGCAACTCAGAATTAATTTCAAGTATTATTAAATTTATTTATTTATTGACACTTTTAGTTAACTTTCAGCATTCTTATTAATTTTTCTGCAACTCAAAATCATTTTCCAGCATTCTTAAATTAATTTTCAGTATTTTTAAAATTAAGTTTCAGCACTTCTAATTAACTTTCAGCATTTGTACTAATTCTTCCGCAACTCAAAAATTAATTTTCGGCACCTTGTTTAACACGCCTCGATCGCTTAGATATCATGCCTATAGGTTCTAATCTCAAGGTAAGCAATTATCTAGCATGTTAATCTCCCAGTTAACTTTAATTAAATAAGAGCCATATTTGAAACTTTACGTGCTAATTGCTAGTCCTATTTGTTTTGTTTGGCATAAACTCCGAGTCTAATTAGGAAACCTAAGAGTTCTTTTGTCTAAACCCAAATCCAAAATAGTAAGTCCAATGCCTCTTGGACATTAAGTTGGGACAGGTAGGCATTTTTAAGTAACACTAGTTTTATCGCTTTCTTTAGAACGCCCTTTAAGATTAATAACCAATTAGGTGGGGTGGGTAGAACATTCGGACATGATGAAAGTTGCCCCGAGCAGAATTCGACAATGTGATATGCCACATTGTCACCCGTTAATAAGCCGGGTGCTGATCCGAATAAGATAAAATTAACCCTTGTCCAAATCTTTAAAAGCTTCGGTTATATTTTACTCTTTGCATGTTCCTTTTTGCTTTGGGGTAGTCTAGGTTTACCTTTCTAAGTAAAAAAAATTCTTTTGTACAAATTGTGTCTCTTCTATCTTCTTACTGATCTGATTTACCTTTACATATTTTGTTATCACTTAGATAATGACTAAAAATTAAGTTGTATGTTTAGTTTATTAATTATTTATTTTTACACTTAGTTATTGTGTAGTTAAAAATAATCGACCTTTTCCTTATCACATAGAATTCCCCCACGTAATTTATGGATTCGGCCGGGATCCACATTTGTGGACCTCGAAAGGTGCCTAACACCTTCCTTTCGAGGTAACCTGAACCCTTACCCGAATTTCTGGTTGACGTAGACTAATTAATTGTCAGTTAGCTTAGAATGGTGCCCTAACGCACCTTAATTCATTAGGTGGCGACTCTTCTCTTTTAAACCATCACAAAAAGAGTTTTTCACGTCGAATCCCTCTTTTCGCGAGAAAAATAGGGCGCGACATCAGGATCAAGATGTTTTGGAACCATGATGTCTATAAATTTGATGTCAGAATCAGATTGAGTTAGGACTTTGTTCTAGTGACAAATGTAACCATTCAATTTTTAAAATGGTATAAAATCGGTGAAGAAAATTCATCTTAAATTGTTTCATCACAAATTAGTCAATTCAATTGTTTGAATACATTTTAGCATTTGTTAGAAACTACATCTTTGAAATACGCTAAAGCTTATCATTTTGATTACATATAAATGGTAAGCTCACAAGTAAAAAATTACTTGTTCAATATCGTACATTAGTTGTGCTATATAAATATTTGTACGGAGATAATTGTAGCTTTTTTGAGAAAAAAAATACTTTTTTATTTTCTTTTAAGTATGTAAAATAGATTTGTGTTGGGCTTTCAGTACAAAGAATAAGATAAACTATGATTTAAAGCTTTTGATGAAGCGATATTAAAAATAACAGTAGTAGGTAGATGAAAATTTTATCTTTGTGCCAGATAAATATTTTAACCATGAGGCGTATGTTTATTCCCTCTTATATATTAGAACTAGAAATGAATACACTCTCCTTACAAGTAATCAATTACTTTTTATATTACTAATTAATTAGCACGTGTATTGCACGTGTATTGTTAATCATTACAAAATTTATTCTAAATAAATAAACATATCAAATAGAATGCAATTAGTGAAAAAGATCTTTGCTTTAATACTTTTGTTTAAGAGATTTCTTGATCATCACTTTACAATTTTAATAAGTAAGTAAAATAAGGTAATATAGTGACCGGCAATCTAGCAAGTTATGAGAAAATCTGAAATTCATATAGGATATTTGAAGACAAATACAATACTAGAGAGTTTGATATTAAAAAAATATCTACAAATTAGATATTTTTGAATTCTGAATTTGATAAACAAAGAGATGGAGAGAATGGTATGTTTTAGGAGGAAGAAACTATTAAATCTTTTTCTTTTTGAAGAACACAAAAATGGATGATGTTTTGAGACGGTGACATCTATAAATTTGGTGTCATCATCAGGTTGAGTTCGAATATTGTATAAGTGACAATTGTAATGGTTCCAACTTCAATTTTAAAAATTGTGTAAAATCAATGAAGAAAATCCATCTTAAATTATTTCATCACAAATTAGTCAATTTAATAATTTACCTCCTAAAATTATCAAATGTGGTATTATTTATGCAGAATTTAACACATGCATAACTCACCTCCAAACTAGCTACCTAACGACCCCTTATTCTTTTAATTCAAAAGTTGTAATAATTAACATGAGTGCAATATACGTGCAAAACACGTAACTAAACAATTTTATAACGAAATAAATATAATTTTATAAACGGACACGTATTATAGATCTATCTATCTATCTAATTGAAAAGTTTAATTTCAATGTCTATTTGTTCAATACTGCTTATTTTAGAAGAGAAATGGAGTTTTTTGTAGATCTAAATTAGTTTTAGATGGGAGATTCTCTTCGTACAACTAAGACTGACACCTTGAATGTAATGACCCTTGCAATTTTTTTAGTATTAGAATTTTCTTTCTCTTAATGAAATTTTTTGTAGGTTTTAAATGTGTTTCGTGACTTGTTGATGATTTGCACGAATAGGATTTTTCTGTGTCACTATTAAAAACGTAATCTTGTTAATAAATAGCTATATTTTGAGACGAGGGAGGGAGTAAATTTTAGCGAGATTGTAAGAAAATTTAATTTGATATTGGGCAAGACTCTATTAACATCATATTAGGGTGATCGTAAGATTTTGGTCACAAATCCTACGAATCACTGTAATTTCAATTGTAAGACTTGTCTTAACAACAAGTTATGACAATTTCGATAGGGTTTAGGCAACAAATCTTGACAAATCGCCAGAATGTTGTATACAAATTTTAGCAACATATCTTTGCATTGAAAAAAATTAAAATTTACTTCAAATTTGATATTTAACTGTCGATCTCAATAATTTTCAATTGTTAGATTCAGATCAAATCTTCAAAAATCAATAGAATCACTTTATTTCCTTCAAACAAGCTCAATAACAAATTCAATAATGATGTTCTCATTCGTTATTAACTTCAATAGATGCAATTTGATTTCAAGCTTTCGTGTATGAAAGCACCACCAACCAAACTAAAATATTATTGTATGAGTTAAACTATTAGGGGTCATTTGGTTGGGAACAAGTTATATATCTTGAGATGATTAATTTCGGTAATAGCTATCTCGGTATTAGCTATCTTACCATGTATATGAGATAACTTATCCCATCACTATGATATAAATGGTGGGATAAATAATTTCGGAACGAACTAATAACTCCAATCAAACGTAGGATAAAACAATCCTGCAATCTAGCAAGTTACGAGAAGATCTGAAATTCATATAAGATATTTCAAGACAAATATAATACTAGAGAGTTTGATATTAATAAAATGCCTACAAATTAGATATTTTTGAACTCTGAATTTTATAAATAGAGAGATGGAGAGAATGGTAGATTTTAGGAGGAAAAAACTATTAAATTTTATTCTTTTTGAAGTACACAGAAATGGATGATGTTTTGAGATGCGACATCTGTAAATTTGGTGTCAGCATCAGGTTGGGTTCAAAGTTTGTTCTAGTGACAAATGTAATCGTTCTAATTTCAATTTTAAAAATTATGTAAAATCAGTGAAGAAAATTCATCTTTAGTTATTTCACCACAAATTAATCAATTTAATAATTTACCTCCTCAAATTATTAAATGTGGTATAACTTACGCAGAATTTAATACATGCATAACTCATCTCTAAATTAGCTACCAAACGATCCCTTATTCTTTTAATTCAAAAGTTGTAATAATTAAAATGAGTGTTATATACTTGCAAAGCACGCGACTTAAAACTTTAACGAAATAAATACAATTATATAGACGGACATGTATTATAGATCTATCTATCTGTCTAATTGAAAGTGTAATTTCAATGCCTACTTGTTCAATACTGCTTCTTTTAGAAGAGAAATTAAGTTTTTTGTAGATCTAAATTAGTTTTGGATGGGAGATTCTCTTCGTACAACTATAGATCGATACCCTGAATGTAATGACCCATGCGATCATTTTAATATTAGAATTTTCTTTCTCTTAATGACATTTTTTGTAGGTTTTAAATGTGTTTTATGACTTGTTGATGATTTGCATGAATAGCATTTTTCGGTTTTACTATTAAAAATTTGATCTTGTTAATAAATAGCTATATTTTGAGAAGTGAGTAAATTTTGGTGAGATTGTAAGAGTTTTTTATTTGATATTGGGCAAGACTCTGTTAACATCAAATTAGGGTGATCGTAAGATTTTGGTCACAAATCTTATGAATCACTAGGATTTTAATTGTAAGACTTGTCTTAATAACAAATTATGCCAATTCTGATAGGGTTTTGGCAACAAATCCTGACAAATCGCCCAAATATTGTATAGAAATTGTAGCAACACATTTTTGCATCCAAATAAATTAAAATTCACTTCAAAATTGATATTTAATTGTTAGTCTCAATAGTTTTCAATTGTTAGATTCAAATCAAATCTTCAAAAATGAATAGATTCACTTCATTTGCTTCTACAAACAAGCTCAATAATTAATTCAATATTGATGTTCTCGTATGTTTCTAATTTCAATAGATGCACTTTGATTTCAAGCTTTCGTGTACGAAAGCACCATCGACCAAACTGAAATATTACTGTATGAGTTAAACTATTAGGGGTCATTTGGTTGGGAACATGTTATATATCTTGGGATAATTAATTTCGGTAATAGCTATATCGGAATTAGTTATCTTACCATTTATATGAATAACTTATCCCATCACTATGATATAAATGGTGGGATAAATAATCCTGGGACGAACTAATACCTCTAATCAAATATAGCATAAAACAATAATCAAACATAGCATAAAACAATCCTGCAATCTAGCAAGTTACGAGAAGATCTAAAATTCATATAGGATATTTGAAGAAAAATATAATCCTAGAGAGTTTGATATTAAGAAAATGCATACATATTAGATATTTTTGAACTCTGAATTTGATAAACAGAGAGATGGAGAGAATGACAGATTTTAGGAGAAAGAAACTATTAAACTTTATTCTTTTTGAAGTACACAGAACTGGATCATATTTTGAGACGATGACATCTGTAAATTTGGTGTCCGCATCAGGTTGAGTTTGAAATTTGTTCTAGTGACAAATGTAACCTTTCCAACTTCAATTTTAAAACTTGTGTAAAATTAGTGAAGAAAATTCATCTTAAATTATTCCATCACAAATTAGTCAATTCGATAATTTACCTACTAAAATTATCAAACGTAGTATTACTTATACAAAATTTAATACATGCATAACTCACCTCCAAACTAGCTACCAAACGATCTCTTATTCTTTTAATTCAAAAGTGTAATAATTAACTTGAGTGCTATATACATGCAAAGTACGTGACTCAAAATATTTATAACAAAATAAATACAATTATATAGACGAGCATGTATTATAGATCTATTTATTTATCTAATTGAAAGTTCAATTCCAATACCTACTTGTTCAATACTGCTTCTTTAGAAGATAAATTGAGTTTTTTTGTGGATCTAAATTAGTTTTAGATGGGAGATTCTCTTCGTACAACTAAAGACCGATATCCGAAAAGTAATGACCCATGCGATTATTTTAGTATTAGAATTTTCTTTCTCTTATAATGACATTTTTTTTGGTCGAACGAACACATTTTATTGCAACCTCCAGATCAATTACATCAACCCAACTAGTCCAAAAAGCATAAAGAATCAAAAAGAAAATCTGCTCCATTCTTGACCACACCCGGCATCTTGTGTAATTTGCTCCTTCTTTTCCTATACAATCCGTCTAAGTATAAAGTTGTTCTATCCAATGTCTATCTTTGCACCTAGCCTTCCTACTTAGTACATGAAAAATTCTCACTTTGCTTTCCATCTGTATTTGTTTGACCAGCACCTGCATCCTCGGTTTTTTCTGGTTCCAGAGTGCATCATTCCTGGCACTCCAAATGTGATAAATCAATGTAGCCAAAATTGCCCAGGTGAGCCCCCTACTAATTCTTCTTTTTGCTCTCCTAGCCAACCTTTTCCATTGTCCCTCCAAGTTATTATTGCATCTACCTATTTGTAGCCATCCTAAAATCTCTTGCAAGCATTTGCTTGAATAAGCACATTCAAAGAAGAGATGCTCCATGGTTTCAGGATAGCTGTCACATAGCAAGCAGGTCGTATCTTGGCATAATCCCATATGAGCTAGCTTCACTCTTGTAAGTAATCTTTCGTGCATTGCAATCCAAGAGATAAAACTATGTTTTGGGATGTTTGTTGTGTTCCATACTGCTCTCCACCAGTGATTTTTTGGTCCCTCTCCGAGCCTCCATTTATAGCCACTACTAATAGTATACTGCCCATTTGATTTGAGCCATCCATTACCTCTGTATACGGGCTCAAATTTTGCTTTAACAGTGTAAAACTTCTTCCAATACCAACAACTATCCTGGGGTGGTGAGTATTGCTACCAGTGCTCCATTCAGGTACACATGATCGATCCATTTGACCCATAAGTTGTCAGCTTTGTTAGCTATGTTCCATATGTATTTCGCCATCGCAGCCTCATTCCTCATTCCAAATCATACAATCAGTAATCCCCAATCCCCCTTCTCTCTTGGATTTACATACAACATCCCATGCTATTAAAGGGGTCTTTGATGTGTGTACTTGACCACTCCATATAAAGTTTCGGCACAATGCTGTTATGTTTTTCAAGACTCTTTTTGGCATTACAAAAATAGACAACCAGTATGTATGCACATGCAAAAGTATAAAATTGACTAGTTGTATCCTACCCGTATAAGATAAATTTCTTGAGCTCCACATTTTTACCTTGGCCACCATTTTGTCTACCAACATCTCGCAGTCAATAGCAGATAATCTTTTTGAGGTTATAGGCACTCCTAAGTAACGAAATGTGAGGTTATAATGACATTTTTTGTAGGTTTTAAATGTGTTTTATGACTTGTTGATGATTTGCACGAATAAGATTTTTCAGTTTTACTATTAAAAACTTGATCTTGTTAAAAAATAGCTATATTTTGAGAAGTGGGAGTAAATTTTGGTGAGATCGTACGAATTTTTAATTTGATATTGGGGAAGACTCTATTAACATCAAATT
The DNA here is from genome assembly GCA_031232105.1 of Capsicum rhomboideum. Taxonomy (NCBI): domain Eukaryota; kingdom Viridiplantae; phylum Streptophyta; class Magnoliopsida; order Solanales; family Solanaceae; genus Capsicum; species Capsicum rhomboideum. Next base: position 161,969,568 of record CP124714.1, read on the forward strand.
AGGGTAATCGTAAGATTTTGGTCACAAATCCTACGAATTACTAAGATTTCAATTGTAAGACTTGTCTTAACAACAAGTTATGATAATTTCGATAGGGTTTTGGCAACACATCCTGACAAATCGCCAGAATATTGTATACAAATTTTAGCAATACATTTTTGCATCGAAATGAGTTAAAATTCACTTCAAATTTGATATTTAACAGTCAGTCTCAATAATTTTCAATTGTTAGATTCAGATCAAATCTTCAAATATCAATAGATTCACTTTATTTTCTTCTACAAACAAGCTCAATAATAAATTCAATAATAATGTTCTCGTTCGTTTTTAACAACGATAGATGCACTTTGACTTCAAGCTTTCGTGTATGGAAGCACCACCGACCAAAGTGAAATATTATTGTATGAGTTAAATTATTAGGGGTTGTTTGGTTGGGAACAAGTTATATATCTGGGATAATTAATCCCGGTAATAGCTATCTTGGGATTAGTTATCTATGGGATAACTTATCCCATCACTATGATATAAATGATGGGATGAATAATTTCAAGACGGACTAATACCCCCAATCAAACTTAGGACAAAACAATCTTGCATTTTATCTCGGGATTATTATACCTTATACCTCAGACCAAACGACTCCTTATGGTAGAAAATATTTTATATATATATTATCAAAAAAAAAATTCTTACTTTTTATCTTCAATAATATGACTTATTTTATTGGAAGAGGAAAAAAAAAAAAGATCTAGTACTGAAAAGAAGAAAAAAGAGCTTTTTTTTTTTTGGTAGAAGAAAAAAGAGCTATACACACCTCTAGAAGTTTTTAATGGTTATGTTCACATTATTTGAAATAAAATAAATAAAGGAAGACCTTAAGTAGACATAAAAAGACGTTATAACTTAATTAAAAGTACGTACAAACATAAGAAACATAATATTGTTTATTCCAGGAAGAACATTTTCTTCATTTCAAAACTCAAAAGTTTTGATCTTTCTGTTACTGCTGCTGTTGTTGCATCTACACATTTGTTTGGGGTTGAACTTGAGACACAAGGCGAATTGGGTGAATTTTCTTGTCATTTTCATTTTTTCTTAATCCTTCTCAACTTGTGCAACGCCACTTTCCTTGTTTCTTGATTTTTCTTCTACCACTTTCTTCGATTTTTCTTTTACGTTTCGTCTAGCCACTTGGAGATGAGCATAACTTAATCCTAGTGAATACATAACTAGATGATTTGATATCAAGAAAATGCATATAAATTAAGTATTTTTGAAATTTGAATTTGATAAATAGAGAGATGGAGAGAATGGTAGGTTTTAGGAGGAAGAAGTTACTAAATTCTATTCCTTTTAAAGTCAAAAAAATGCATCAAGATGTTTATTTGATTTCGATATCAGGTTGAGTCCGGAGTTTGTTCCACCGACAAATATAATCGGTCAATTTTAAAAATTGTGCAAAATTGGTGAAGAAAATTCATCTTAAACTATGTCATAAAAAATTATTTAATTCAATGGATTTGAATATACTTTGGCATTTCATAGAAACTACTATTTCTTCGACATACTCTAAATTAAACTTATCATTTGAGTACATATAAATGGTAAACTGACAAGCAAAAAATAACTTGTTCAATATCAAACACTAGTTGTGCTATAAAGATCTGTACTGAGATAATTATAGCTTCTGTAAGGAAGAAATTGCCTATTTATTTTCCTTTTAAGTACTTAAAAATAATTTTTTGTTGGATTGTCAGTACAAAAAGTCAGGTAAAAATTATTGTTTTGAGCTTTTGATGAACCGATAGTAAAAATAATAGTAGTAGATAAATGATCAATTCAACCTTGTGCTAGACAAGTATGTTCACCATGAGACGTATGCTTATTTCCTCATATATATTAGAAGTAGAAGTAGATACTCTCTGCTCATAAGTAACTAATGTTACTTTCTAGATTATTAATTAATCAGCATGTATATTGCACGTGCATTCTATATATATCATTATGAACTTGTACTAAATAAATAAACACATTAAATAAAATGCAGTTAGTAAAAAAAAATCTCTTCTCTCATATTTTCGTTAAGAGAACTTGATCATCACTTAACCATTTTAATAAGTAAAATAAGATAATATGATGACTGATAGTCTAGTAAATTTGGAGAAAATCTGAAACCAAGCATATTTGAAGACCAATATACAATACTATATTTTTGAATGCATCTACTTTTTATGATTTACTTCATTTCAACAAGGACTATCTGAAAATTGTTGCTCCAAGATTAGTTCCTTAGCTTAATGAACTTCTATATTGTCTTTTTTCCAGAAAAAGGAGGAAAAAAAATTAATTAAAATATTCTGAAAGGGTGAAAATACCTCAATTCCTTCTCACCCCCCAAAAAATTGAAATAATTGAAATTAAAATGAACTGAAGGCACCTCTCAATAAAATTTTCTTCTTTAATGTTTTATTATTTGTGTTTACATTAGTTATTTTAAAACAACAAGAGAGAAAAAAAAAAAAAAAAAAGAGCAAGGGATACAAAGTCATTACAACTTAAAAGTACAAAAATAAAACACATTTTTCATTTATTCCAAACTAATAGTTTTTATATTTTCATTACTTTATTTGTTGCATCTCTACATTTGTTTCAGATAGAATTTGCGACACGAGGTCATTTTTTTTTTTATCTTTCTCGTTTTTGCTATTTTTCTTAATTTTTGAACAAGTCCTCTCTCATTGCTTCTTGATCTTTTGTCACGATTCAAAAACGAGGCCATGATAGCACTTGTCGAGGCCCAACCTTAATGAGTAAGTCAATCATCAAAGAGGAAAGAAAAACCCAACAAATAATGAAAATAGCAAGACGAGACTTCTAGAATGAAGTCGGGCCAACACAAAATATAAATAAAGCAGAAGTCTGAAAGAAATGACATAAATCACCGAAAATCTGGTGTCATAATGTAAGAGCATCTAAGTACAATATTTGAAACTAAAATAAAAAATCTGTCTCTGATCCAAAATAAAGACAAGATAAAAGACAGGATGAGATCTGGAATCCACCCTAAACACTAGAACGATCCGGTACTTCGAATCTGATTATCTCCGCCCGAAACCTCAACCGCCACATATAGTACTCAAACAGAGATTTGCACCAAAAGGCACAGTAAAGGTGAGTATAGTCCACTTGTACTCAATAGGAAACATAGGCCGGCCGAGCAAAGCCGAAAACAATAGAGGTAAAGAAAATTATGAGCAGGTCACACCGTCTCCGCTAACAATTCTAATAAAATATTGAAATGAAATAAAACAAATATACACGAAAGGCATACCAAACTAAACACAAGTCAAGGAAAACTAAAAGAATCATGAAGGATGCATATACAATACAATGCAATGATGATAATGGGATGAATAGTGGAAGTCATCACATGATTTTCTGTATACACCTATCGAGCTCGCAGCTCCCAAGATAGAACCCATCGGGGGGGGGGGGGTTTCGCAACCCATATACTATATCTCAAAGCTCAATCTCAACCCACTTTCCATCTTGTTTTCACAGAGAAGATTTTTATAAAATGTCTCATTTTCTTTCAAAAAACAGTGTTCCTCAATGATACCGATATCTCATAAATGTATATATATGGAATGAGGATGTAATGCTCATAATCAAATCAGTATGAAGATATCCAATCCATTCAATACGTATTTAAGTGATCCCAGAAATCAACTCAATATGTCCATAATTCATGATATCAACTCTAGTTAGGCACTATCGGAATAAATATGCATGTAAGACCATCATTAATATCATATCAACCCCTAACTAGGACATTTCTGTCATGATAAGACAACCAATGCTCATTAAGACCTGTAATAATAATTTAAACCCCCGCACAGGCATCATATCTAGAATAAAGACATGTAAATGCACAGATAAGACCAATGATGTCAAATAAAGTCCTCACTCGGGCAACACGCAATATCAAATATCACAAGTCAACAACAACAGATTATAATCCCTCATTCGGGCACACCACATTAATAATAATCTCAAAATTTAAATCTCATACTTATTTTCCCCTATCCATAGCATGCTTTATCTATTTATTAACTACCCAGCTCAATCTGAAAGAAGTTAAGCCATAACCTACCTTGAAGCGACGAAATTCGAGCCTAAAGTCCTTCAATACGGTGCTTTACCTTTGTGAACAGTCTTGGAATCAACTAAAATATACAAGTATAGTATCTACAAAATAAAGGAAAGCTATTGATACCCATATTGACCATATTTAAAACGGGTCCAAAACGGATACGAAAAATAAGTTCAAAAATGAGAGGGGTAAAATAAGAATTTTTCTTTAGAAACACATTCCCCAAGGTTATAGGAGTCTACAGTTGAAAATACACGCGAAAATGAGTTTAAAACGAGGTCCAAATAAAAAAAAAACCATTTTCAAGCTTTACCGGAAAAACCCCCAAAATTCCATTTTGAAATCATGATTTAAAGGTGTTTTGAAAGATATAATTGATAGAAAATAATGGAAAGATGATTTAGGAGCTTACCCAAGCAAGAATGGTGATAAAATCCTAAGAAATCGCCTCTTCCCAAAGCTTGGAGGTTTACAAATAATGGAAATCGCAAAAAATGGGGTTTATATACTGTTCTAAGAAGAGTACCTCGTGATTGCAGACTCCACTTCGCGATCGCAAGTGTCAACATTGACTGGCCCATTAAATAGGTCTTCGCTTTTGCGGCCGAGGCTTCGCGTTCGCGAAGGTCCATTGCCCGGAACATTGAGTTCGCGACAGCCTCGTTGCGTTCCCAAAGAGGGCGTAACCCAACCCGACCATGAATGCCCTTCGCGATCATGGCCACCACCTCGTGATAGCAATAAAGAGGGTTTTTCTTCTCCGCATTCTTGGACAGGGGCCCGCATTCAAAAGAAGGATCTGGCATGCACCATATATCAGTAACTTTGCTAATTTTGCATGTCTTCGAATTCTCCGAACGGACCCTCAGGATTTATTCGGGACCCTACAAAAATAAACTATATATGCTACTAGGCTAATTTAGACGTTTCAGACTCAGTAGCGATGCCAGATTTTTGAAAAGGATTTATTTTCAATAAATTAACCCCCGAGACCCCTTTTAGGTAATTTTCCAAACAAAGGGTCGAAATGCAAAATAAAGGTTCTGAACCCAAACTAACCCCTCTACTAACCCAAATTTGACATTTCGGATCTAATGGAATTGTCTAAATTGCCATCTGGGATTCGAAACATCAAATGTTGACCAAAGTCAACTATATTGATTTTAAAGCCTCTAAAAAACTCAAACTCGTTCAAATCACTCCCGATCGCATCGGGAACCGTGTCACCTATCCTCATACCCCAAAACCAAAATGTAGCAACTATAGGGAAGTGCAAAATGGTTAAAATATATAAAAAGCAAGTTTTCACAAATTAAGTCCTTCCAGTATCCATCACTAAGACTCTAGTTCGTCCTAGAACTAAAAAGCAAAGAAATACCTGAGTCGGTGAAAAGCTTGGTGTAACTACTACGCATATAGCACTTGACCTCCCAAGTAGCCTCCTCCATGGAATGGTGTCTCCACTGAACCTTAACTATAGGAATATCTCTAGAACGCAACCGTCTAACATCCCTGGCTAAAATGGAAATTGGCTCCTCAACAAAGGTCAACCTCTCATCCTATTGAATCCCAAAGAAGCACATGAGACTCATCCAAAATATAGCATCGAAGCATAGATACATGAAAAATTGGATGAACGACTAAAAAATCTGGGGGTAAAGCCAACTCATAAGAAAAATCCCCAACTGTCCGAAGAATCTCAAAAGGTTCGATGTACCTCGGACTAAGCTTTCTCTTCTTCTCGAACCTCATCACCCCCTTCATGGGCGATACACGAAGGAAAACATGATCTCCAATACCAAACTTCAAGGCACAAATTCTGCGATCAGCATAACTCTTTTACCTACTCTGGGCTGCACGAAGCCTATCCTGAATCACTCAAACTCTATCCAAAGACTCGCGAAGTAAGTCGGTTCCACGAGGTCTAGCCTCGAAAGTCTCCAACCAACCTATCAGAGATCAGCAACGCCTACCATACAATGCCTCAAAGGGTACTATCTCAATATTCGAATGGTAGCTATTATTATAAGCAAATTCTGCTAGGGCTAAATGCTGCTCCCACTAACCTCCAAAGTTCATAACACATGCGCGGAGCATATCCTCTAAAACCTGAATAGTTCGCTCCGACTAACCATCAGTTTGGGGGTAAAAAGTTGTGCTAAGGTCAACCTAAGTACCCAACTCCTTCTGAAAGATCCTCCAAAAGCAAGAAGTGAACACTGAACCTCTGTCTAAAATAATAGATACGGGCACTCGATGAAGATGACCTACCTCAGAAACATAGATACGAGCCAACCTCTCGGCACTGAAGGAAATCTGAATAGGGATGAAATGAGCTGATTTGATCAATCGATTCATGATGACCCAAATGTTGTCAGAACCACGAGAAGTACGAGGCAACCCACTCACGAAAACCATAGTGATCCGCTCCCACTTCCACTCAGGAATGGGTAATCTCTGAAGCAAACCACCCAGTCTCAAATGCTCGGCCTTCACCTGCTGACAATACAAGCAACAAGCTACAAAGTTCATTATATCCTTCTTCATACCACCCAACCAGTAAAGCTTCTTCAAATCACGATACATCTTGGTCACCCCCAGATGAATGGAATATCTGGAATAATATGCCTCCTCCAAAATTATTCTCACCAATATACCAACCCTAGGCACATAATTCGGCCACTAATCCTTAAAACACCATCAAAATCAAGCGATGTCTCCTTATCCTTGCCACTCAACACCTTATCTCGAATCACCCTCAAACTATCATCATCAAACTGATAAGTGCGAATCTGCTCCATCAATAAAGATCTAGCATCAACAAAGGCTAAAACACGTCCAGGCATCGAAACATCAAGCCTAACCATCTGGTTAGCTAAAGACTTAACCTCTAAGGCTAAAGGTCGCTCCTGAGTCAAGAGATGAGCTAAACTCCTCATACTAGTCGACTTCGAACTCAAGGCATCCGCAACCACGTTAGCCTTACCCGGATGATAGATAATGGTGAGATCATAATCCTTAAGCAACTCAAGCCAACGCTGATGTCTTATATTAAGCTCTCGCTGGGTGAAGAAGTACTGAAGACTACAAGTAATGACTCCACAACTTCAACACAAATGCAATCGCAGCCAACTCTAAATCATAGGTAGGATAATTCTTCTCATGAGGCTTCAACTGACAAGAAGCATAAGAAATTACCTTACCCTTCTACATCAACACTGCACCTAAACCCACACCAGAAGTATCACAAAATACGGTAAAACCCACGCCCTTAGGCAAAGTCAAGATAGGAGCCGAAGTCAACAACTCCTTCAGTTTTTGGAAGCTCTTCTCACACGCTTCCGACCACTGAAAGGTAATCTTTTTCTAAGTCAACTTGGTCAAAGAATCCGCAATAGAAGAGAAACTCTCAAGAAAACTTCGATAATAACCCACCAAGCCAACAAAACTCTGAATTTCGATAGGACTAGTGGTCCTAGCCCGATCATGAATCATCGCAATCTTGGCTGGATCGTCCATAATACCATCTTTGGTCACCAAATGACCCAAGAAAGAGATAGAATCTAACCAAAACTCACACTTAGAGAACTTAGCATTCAACTTCTCATCATGCAACCTCTGAAGTACAGTCCTCAAGTGTCAATAAATACAATAACAAAAGAGTCGAGATACGGTCTAAACACCCAGTTCATCAACTCCATGAACGTTGCTGGGGAATTGTTCAACCCAATTGACATGACCAAGAACTTAAAGTGACTGTATCAAGTCCAAAAAGCTGTCTTCAGAACATCTAAAGCTCTAATCCTAAACTGGTGATACCCGAAATTCAAATCAATCTTAGAAAATATGGACGCACCTTGAAGCTAATCAAACAAATCATCAATGTAAGGAAAAGGATGCTTGTTCTTAACTATCACTTTGTTCAACTGTCGATAATCAATACACATGCGCATATAACCATCCTTCTTCTTCACAAACAAGACGAGCTCACCCCAAGGAGATACATTAGGCCTAATGAAACTCTTACTCAACAAATCTTGCAATTGCTCATTTAATTCCTTCAACTCAGTCGGGGCTATCCTATAAGGAGAAATAGAAATAGGCTTCGTGTCTGGCTCCACATCAATAGCAAAATCAATATCACGATCTGGAGGCATACCAGGCAAATTCATAGAAAACACATCCATGAACTCGTAAACAACTTGAATAGAATTCATAGGAGGCGGTGAGACAATACTAGTATCATGAACATAAGCCAAATAAGACAAACACTACTTTTTGCCATACGACGAGCAAAAAATATATAACTCCCATCGGACCCGAATTAAGAGTACCCTTTCAAGCCAACCTTGGCACACCCGGCGTAGCGAAGGTCATGATCTTGTCATAATAATCCAAAATAGGATGATAAAGAACTAACCAGTCAATACCCAAGATGACATCAAAGTCAACCATATCTAAGAGGATTAAGTCTACCCAAGTCTCACGCCCCACAAAGGTAATCACACAAGATCAGTACACCAGATCCACCACTAAAGAATCTCCTACGGGGGTAGATACATGAAGAGGCATAGCAAGGGGCTCACATGCAGCATCAAAACCAGAAGCAAAACGCATAGACACATAGGAAAATGAAGATCCATTATCGAATAACTCGGAAGCAGATCTGTAGCAAATCGAGATGATACCTGTAATAACTGCATCAGAAGCCTCCGTCTCTGGTCTCTCAAGTATATCATAACACTGTCCTCGTTCGCTCCCGGACTGAGCAACCCCGTGACCACCACCATGAGCTCCCCTACCTCTACCTCGAGCACCTCTAGTACCACTTCTGACTGCAGATGTAGGATTAGGGTAAAGTTGAAATTGATATCCCTGCTGAGCAGGTGCAAACACACGTCGAGGGAAATCTTCTAATAGATAAATCTTTACCTCGAGTAGCGTGTCTACTAAACTCGCCCTGACGACACACCTTCTTGGTGCCTTCCTGAGTATCCTAGATAATAGACTTGGTCATCTTGGCATGCTTATTAATACTCTATAAAAATGCATCGGAAACTACCATCTAGGTTGTAGCCAAATGATATGAACCATCTAACCCCTTCACAAATTTTTGAATCCTTTCAGACTAGGTGAATATGCTAGCGGTTGTATATCTGGACAGAGCATGAGAATGTTCCTCATACTCGACAATAGACATAGAGCCCTACTCCAAATAATTAAACTCATACCTCATATAATATCTCAAGCTATACGGTACAAACCTCTCCAAGAATGCCTCAGAAAATTGAGTCCAAGTCATAGCAGGCAAACCCAAAGCCCTACAACAGACAAGCGAACTCCACCAATCCCTGGCCACATCCGTCAACTGATAGGTAGTATAAGAAACTCCGTGAGATTCAATAAGTCCAATATTATTAACTTCTCTTGGCAATAAGTTAGAAACTCACAGGCATCCTCGCTAATAGCACCACTGAACTTGGGAGAACCCAAGCAAATAAACCTCTCGAACCTTTTCTGATCATTAGAAGATATCACTGTACCTGAAGCAACCGAAGGAATAAGTGGTAGGGAATGAATTAACACGTAGGGGTAACATAGATGATGGTTGTACCCCAGAAATAGGAATACCATAAGAAAATATCGGTACAGATGGCAAAACACCATTCAAAGTTTGAGGAACACCCGGTACACTCAAAGGAACACCATCCAAGTGACTCAAAAGGTGAACCAACAAATCCTGAAGCACTAGAGTGTCAACTGAACCCTGTGGGACCTGAGCTACCCCGCACCCCCTGTCTAATAATCATCTCTAGCATACTCAACCTCGGGCTTGGGAGAGGCCTCCTTAGTACGTCTTCTGATTGGGGTAGCTCCTTGTGCCCGTCCTCTACCTCTGGGTCGTCCACGACCCCTGCCTCATCCTAGAACCAGAGCTCCCATGTAGGGTTCCGGTTCAGCATCCCTAGTATCTCTAGACCTAGTCCTCACCATCTTCGCAGAAAATAATGGAATACAGGTTTAGAACATTGGGCATGAACAACCCGTATGATAAGGAATCAAATTAGAGAAGTTTTTTCTAAAGACATCTTATAGCCTCTCGAATATAGATACGTATGTCTACATACCAGTTCGCAACCTATATACTATATCTCAAATCTCAATCTCAATCCACTTTTCAACTCATGTTCACAGAGAAGGTTTTTATAAAATGTCTCATTTTCTTTCAAAAATAGTGTTCCTCAATGGTACCGATATCTCATGAATGTATATATATGGAATGAGGATGTAATGCTCACAATCAAATCAGTATGAATATATCCAATCCACTTAATACGTATATAAGTGATCCCAGAAATCAACTCAATATATCCATAATTCATGATATCAACTTTAGTTAGGCACCATCGGAATAAATATGCATGTAAGACATCATTAATATCATATCAATCCCTAAATCGGGCATTTCTATCATGATAAGGCAACCAATGCTCATTAAGGCCTATAATAACAATTTAAGCCCTTGCACGGGTATTGTATCTAGAATAAAGACATTTAAATGCACAGATAAGACCAATGATATTAAATAAAGCCCCCACTCGAGCAACACGTAATATCAAATATCACAAGTTAACAACAACCCTCATAATTATTTTCCCCAAACCATAGCATGATTTACCTATTTATTAACTACCCAGCTCATTCTGAAAGAAGTTAAGTCATAACCTACCTCGAAGCGACGAATTCTGAGCCTAAAGTCCTTCAACATGACGCTTTCCCCTTTCGAACGGTCTCGTAATCAACTAAAACATACAAGTATAGCATCTATGCGTTAAAGCAACCTATCGATACCCATATCGACCATATTTAAAACGGATCTAAAACGGACTCAAAAAATGAGTTCAAAAACGAGAGGGGTAAAACCAGAATTATTTTTAGAAACACATTCCCCAAAGTTATAGAAGTCTACAGTTGAAAATCCATGCGAAAACGAGTTAAAAACGAGGTCCAAATCAAAGAAAAACCATTTTCAAGCTTTACTGGCAAAATCCCCAAAATTCCATTTTAAAATCATGATTTAAAGGTGTTTTCGAAGATATAATTGATAGAAAATAATGGAAAGATGATTTAGGAGCTTACCCAAGCAAGAATGCTGATAAAACCCTAAGAAATTGCCTCTTCCCGAAGCTTGGAGGTCCAAAATGGTGGAAATCGAGAAAAATGGTGTTTATATACTGTTCTGTGAACAGTACCTCGCGATCGCGGATCCCACCTCGCGATCGCGATAAAGGAGAACTTCCTTCTCTGCGTTCGCGTCCAGGGGCCTCCATTCGCTAAGAAGGATTTGTCATGCACCAGATATCAGCAACTTTACTGATTTTGCATGTCTTCGAATTCTCCAAATGGACGATCAACATTCATTCGGGATCCCACAGAAATAAACCATACATGCTAATTTTGATGTTTCAGACTCAAACGTCGGCTTTTTGAAAAAAGATTGTTTTCAATAAATTAACTCTCGGGACCTCTTTTAGGCAATTTTTCAAATGAAGGATCAAAATGCAAAATAAAGGTTTCGAACCCGAACCAACTCCGCTGCTAACCCAAATTCAACATTTCGGATCTAATGGAACTATTCAAATCGTCATCCGAAATTCAAAACATCAGATGTTGACCGAAGTTAACTATATGACTTTTAAAGCATCTAAAAATCTCAACTCGCTCAAATCACTCCAGATCGCATCGGGAACCGTGTCAACCATCCCCACACCCAAAAACCAATATGTATCAACTACGGAGAAAGACAAAATGGTCAAAACACATAAAAAAACAAATTTTCACAAATCAGGTCCTTACATCTTTCTTCTATCACTTTCTTAGATTTTTTTATTTGGATTGTTTGAACCACTTGGAGATGATCATAACTTGCTCCTAGTGAAGGCATAACTAGAGGATTTGAAATCAACAAAAAGCTTAAAAATAACTTAGCTTTGTTCAGTGTTGACCTCTGAATTTAACAAACAAAAAGTTGTAGAGAGAATGGTAGGTTTCAGAAGGAAGAAACTATTAATTTTTTTTTCCTTTTTAAAAACACAAGTGGATCAAGATTTATAATAATTGTTGTGTGCACTACGTGCAAAGTATGTGACATGATATTTGACCCGTTTGTCCATAAAAAAAAATTATTTTATTTTAATGAAAAAAGTAAAATTTTGTGGTGTTTGGTCATAAATTTATTTTACTAAAGTGAAATTTTTTTCTGAAAAAGTGAAAACAACTTTTACTTGTTTTCACTTTTTTACTCTTACTTCTCTCCCAAAAAGTTAAAAAGAACTCTAATTTTTTTCATGGCCAAACATAACTCCAATTCAAAAAAATTTAATTTTCATGATCAAATACCTACTTTATAACGTAATAAAGAATTTTAAAGATGGACATGATGTAGAGATTTACTATCTAAGGAGAGTTTTATTTTAATAAAGTACCTCTAGATACCGCAATTTGTCCGATATTGAACTTTAGATTGGGTATACAGGAAACAACTTAATCATTTCCAATTTAAACGCAGAAAATAATAAATCAATCATGACTTTATAAAAGACCGACATTTATAGATTTTGATGTCGGCTTTATCTTGTTAATGTATATAACTTATATTTTTTTTTAAAATAAAATTGTTTTAATTGTACAACTAAGTAATAACAGGTGGATATGATATTGCTTTTCTGTATAGTTTAATTATTTGTTGATAAGAGACTATATTATTATGATTGAGACAAATCTAGATCTAGAATATGATTGACCACTCCATTCGACCAGTTTCTAAGGGAATCTAAATATCTAATACTTCCTTCATTTTAAAAAAAAAAATAACTTATTTTAACTTGGTATAAAATTTAAGAAAATAAAAAAGATTTTTGAATTTTATGGTCTTAAATTAAAGTTATGTTAAATGTACAAATATATCTTTTAATTTTGTGATCTTAAATATGTCATATGAAAAGTTGAAATTAAAATATTATAAAAAAAAAAATCATTTTTTAAAAAATAAATTAAAAATAAAAATAATTTATTCTTTTTTAAACTGAGGAAGTAGCTGAAAATGACGAAAAGGATAAGAGAGGGAAACCAGGTGTATAGACAGAAAATAAAAAAAATAATTGTTGCTATTATTTTTCTGTTTCGATTCACGTGGCACTAGAAAAGATTCAAATTATACAAATTTTGACTAAAATATACTCCTATATTTTTATCATTAATATAAGAAAAATTATAATTTATAATATATTTTTTTTAGAGATTATAAATATTTATATTTTAAATTTAAATATTAATTAAATTGATCTAATTTAATTTAGTTTTAAAAATTAATTGATTCACAAAAAAATAAAAAAGGCCAAGTAAATCAAAATAAAAGAAGTATTCCTTCTATCTCAATTTATATAACACGTTTTCCTTTTTAGTTTGTCCCAAAAAGAATGACACATTTTTATATTTAATAATAATTTAACTTTAAAATACTCACTTTAGTCTTAATAAAATAATTTACAGCCACACAAACATCTATGACTTATTTTAGACCACAAGTTTCAAAAATCTTCCTTTCTTTCTTAAACTACATACCAAGTCAAACTACATCACATAAATTTGATACGGAGAAAATACTATTTTCTTATCATTAGAGATCTTTTGTGCTTCTTTTGTTTCCACCTCTTTTACCCATTTTACCGCTCCGAATTAGTGGGTAGATGAATAAGTTTTCTTCATTCTTAATCAAGTCACCAAAACGAACATTAAAGCACCGGAGGAAAAATAGAAAAGACACACACAAGGTAAAAACTGAAGCAAATTAAAGAAACATTTTTTACTTTTTCGTTTTCTTTTTCTTACATCCAAACCTTCTTTTTGTGGAGGTTAAAAAGATAATATATGCAATCATAATAAGATACAAGAGTCCTAGCAGGAAATTTTTTCCTTGAACACTAGAACTGTTCGTAATTTTTCTAGTAAAAGTAGTTCATAATTTTCAAAAAAGTTACTTGTGCCAAGCTAAGTCGCTTGAACTTTTCAAAAATGATGTCTTGCATGTATCAAATCCTCCAAAAATATAATATTTTTGAAGAATTCAGCACGTTGAAAAGTCCGAGCAATATAGGTGTCAAGAATATATTTCATTTGGTGCTCGAGTTTTGACCTTTTAACGGACATTCTTCTGTAGATGCAGCAATGACTACCGGGTGAATTTTCTTCTTCGCGTTGCTATTTTCATTGGCTTTTGATTTATCGCTGTCCATGTTTTTCTGCTTCTCCTTTTGACGCTTTTGCTGCACGTAGAGATGGCCATAGCTGAACCCTAATGAAGACATTGTTACAAAAACACTTAACAAAAAATAAAATGTATAAAATGTACTCTCAATTGGTTTAGAAAGTGAAATTTTCAGAATAAAGTGAAAATGGCCAAACGTGGTCTGATCTGTTCTGTCAAACCCCAGGTTGAGAATTTATAGTAGCTAAATAGCTAGGTATTCTTTTTCTTTTGCTTAATATTAGACCAATTTTTTGAGAAAATAACAACTTGGTCCCTTATGTTTGAAGTGTGTTTAAAATAATCTTTTAAGTATATTTCTTTGAGCATTTTTGATCCTTTAACCTTGTCAAATTGATATGACTACTTTGGTCGCTGTTAATTATGGTTATTTTTTATTATTCAGTTATCGTATTACTTGTCGTTGTTACTATTCTTTTTTCCGTTATTTTCATTATAGCATTAAATATGATTCATTATCTAATGTATTTTTCAAAGAATTAAATTTATTATATTCAAAGAAAATATGATAAAATTACTCTTATTATTTATTGCTTCTTAATTCTATACCAATAGAAAAGTGGATAAGTAAAAAATAAACAGAGGAAATAAATAATAATTAACCAGAAACAGCGAAAACATTCGTCAAATTCGAGATAATACCAAAACTGCACAGACACAAGAAAGACCCAGAACAGAATAACAAAAATAGTAAAAGCATAAAAAGCTAGAATATGCTAGAAATAGACCAAAAAAAGAAGAAGAAATTAAGAAAAATACAACTCTAAACGTGAGTTCTTGTTAATTTTTAATTTTTTTTCACATTTTTCCTTAGATCTAACAACTAAAAATTTTAAAACATTTGACGGAGACGGAAAAAAAATCACTTTTTTCGCAAACCAGAAAGACCAAAAATTATTTAAAAGTATATTTGTAAGATTGGTAAAATTATTGTCATGTGACCAGAAGGTCATAGATTCAAGGCTTGAAAACAATTTCTTGTAGAAATGCTAGATAAGACTACATACAATAGACTCTTGTGATCGGATTCTTTTCCAAATTCTGCTCATAACGAAAACTTTTGTGCATCGAGAAACCACTTTATTTAAATTTGTAGGACTATTTGATACATATCCTCAAACATGAAGGACCGTTTATCACATTTTCTCGTCCAAACTTTTAACCCAAAAAATAGAGA
The DNA here is from genome assembly GCA_031232105.1 of Capsicum rhomboideum. Classification (NCBI taxonomy): domain Eukaryota; kingdom Viridiplantae; phylum Streptophyta; class Magnoliopsida; order Solanales; family Solanaceae; genus Capsicum; species Capsicum rhomboideum. The sequence goes on from CP124714.1 coordinate 161,985,225, forward strand.
AAAAGAAATACGTGTTCTTTTCATCTTCTCGTTCTTTATTATTTTTCCCTTATTTAATGGATTTTCTGTAAGCTACAAAAACAAAACCATAGATGGTATAGCACACAGATAAAATCTTTTTTTTTTGTTTTGGAAATTAATTTAAGGTTGGGGCTAGTCAGTGATGAAGTCAAAATTTTCATTAAGGAGGTTCAAAGTATAAAAAAAATAAATACACAAACTAATTGAAGGAGATTTAATATTTACTTTATATACATAAAAAGTAATTTCAATCATATATAAATAATATAATTTTTCGCCGAGGGGATCTAGATGAACTCGTGGCCCAAGCTAGCTCCGTCTTGGGGCTAGTTGTAGGTGGGGTAGGTTACAAGATTAAATTTTGTGTTGATTGGATTAGTTGTCAGCTTTCTGTGCTACAAGTAACATGCCTTTCCTCCAGTGGATTTTGTCTCTCTCTGTGGGTCTAACATGAAAAAATCCACAGAATCAAATGAATTAAGAATTCAACATAAATAAATATAAATAAAAAAGCATAAATCATTGTTGACTTAAAGGTATTGCAAAAGTGTTACGAGTGATAAAATAGTCCATAAAAATATAATTTGCTTAATCTGTTTAAGTTAGAGTCAGTCATTGATCCATTTATTTATTAATTTGACTCATTTTAGTTTAACTCATGATTTCACTCTATTAAAAAATTGAGCTAATATATAATTCAAATTTATCCATCTTTTTTTTATTTGATATATTAGTCTAAATAATTTTAAACAACCTACTCAATTATCAACTCAATTCATATTAATCCGCCATTTAACAACTCTACAGTCAGCTTTTTCGGAGCTAAGCCATTTCTGTAAAGGGGTCACGAGAATGCGTACTGCACTAATGGATTATTTGGCTTATTATACATGCACAAACTCTTAAATTTGTCAATAAATTCTTTTTATTTCGATGATCATATTTGATATATCTTCTTTAAAAATAAATAAAAGATATTTGATATTTCTTCATAAGTAATAGAAACTTCTTGAAATAAGATACAAAAAGTGTCTGTTCCTTATAGTCGCATCTCAATCCTGCAAAAATATATATAGCATGAACAAGAGACTGAACAATGGGAAATATCAAAAAAAAAAATTAAAAAAAAAAGAAAAACTTTGCTTCAAAATGGTCTTAGCACAATATGAAGTATTACTCCAAATAATTTCAAAGTGTGCAAAGCTAGGAGTGTAGAAGAAATTAAAAAAAATGATAAATTACATCACAACACCAATTATCTTACCGTATCTATATAATATTCCATATCTTTTATTTAATTATATTCATCCCATATTTTAAGTAATATATCCTAGATAGTAATGTATCTAAAGATAATATACATTCGAAGAAAATTAAGTAATGTAACCGAGACAATATATATCATCAGTAAAACGCAATGTATCGGGACCAACACAATGTATCTGAGATTTAGTAATGTATTCGAGATTTCAGATTTTCAGGCAACACAACATATGGGGACCAACACAATATATTCAAGATTTCAGACTTTCCAGAATTTTTAGTAATATTGAAAAGAGTTGATTACGTAGTAATTAGCTCCAAAAGTGGTGGAATTTATGTTGTTTATATAAAAAAAATCAATTTAACTCAACCCACTTTATTAATGAATTATATTGGCACAAAAAGTTCGGATTTGAACCTAAGGGGGCTATTTACAAAAATTCCCTTAACTTTAAACTAAATACAAAATATACCAGGGTCGCGAGTATCTCATATACACAGACTCGCGTGTATCTTAGGGGTCACATGTATCTGAGACTGTGTGTCTAGGATTGTGTATCCGATATTGTGTATTTAAGGCTGAGATACACGGATACACATTAATTGGGTAAGATACGCAGTTAGAGACCTACCAAATCCATGAATTTTTCGGCAGGGTCCATGGAATTCCAGCAATGGCGACGGATCAACAACCCACAATTTATGGAATTCCGACGAAGAATCAGCGATGAAGCGGCAACGAACCAGCAGGCAACAACCTTATTTCTTCTTCGTCATCAACGACGAACCAACAACCTTATTTCTCCTCTCCAACAACAGATTTGTCAACACCCGATGGATACACACAATTTTTGTTGTGTATATCCATGGATATGTCCACACCCGATGTAACCCGACCTTTGCTTGTGTGTCTGTAGATACACTTGACTTTTGCTTATGTATCTCTAGATACATCCGACTTTTGCTTGTGTATTTGGGATACTTATTTTGGTATGTCTTATAATTAGGGGCCAAACTTTCGGTATGTCTTGTAATTAGGGGTCAATTTCCTATAATTTTATTGTTTGCCATATTTGTTTAGGCCCTTCTTAACAAAGAGCCCACTTAAGTAGGTGAAATTTGGGTGGGATAGCTATTTTTAGACCGATGTTTAAAATTTCGCCACCATGTGAAATATATTGAAATATAGTTATTTTTAAATGCAAAATTTGGACACTTTTTTTAGGAAAAAGTAGAGCTAAAAGTTAAATAAAATGTAACTAAAATTTTACAGAATAATTGAAGTTTAACTATCCGAAAAGTTAAATTTTAGACCTTGTGTATGAAGTTTCGAGTTAGCTTTTACCCTTCAAAACCTGAAATTAATTTTTAAATCTAGGTTTTCGGATAAAAATTTAACTCTGATAATACAAAACTTCAAGCCCGAACGAAGAAGATGTAAGAGTGATCTAAAGTTTACAAACCTTAATTAAATTTTACATGACACTTAAACTTAAATAAGTTATGGTGCCTTTAAAATTGGCTATCTAAGGATAGACCGGTGCACCAAAGCTTCAGTTATACACGAATCTATGATACGCAACCTCACCTTATATTTCTGCAATGGGTTGTTTCCCCGCTTGACCCCGTGACCTCCTGATTACATGACAATTACTTTACCAATTATCCAAGGTTCCTTTCAAAATTGGCTATCTAAGTGCCATTTATGCCTTCCTTATACATAGCTACGCGATGGATACATCAGTAAGATATGCCATTAGCACTACTTTTAATGATAGGTTTTAAAAAAAACTGATAAGGGACCACAAAGATACTTAAATAAAACATAAAATATGAACAGTAAATAGTACGCCTATTACGAACAGTTATTAAGGTGGTGTCTAATTTAGTTCGTGTTGGGTTCTATGAAGTTTTGATGATTAACAAAGTGGATGAAGCATGTTAGTTAAGCTGTTTCACAGGTGCACAATTACACAAGATCATCGAGGAGGGAAGACAAGAGTGCAAGAATAAAGGAGTGGCTAATGATTACTTCTGGTAAACTCAAAGGAATAATCCATGTGTTGAATTGAAGAGTTGAAAATTGACTACAACAATTAAAGAGGCACGAGTTTGATTTGAAGAAGGAGTCTCACTTGAAGTAGAACTCTATGCAATGAGAGCTCAGATGAAAGAAAGAGTTTGATTTGAAGAATAACTCTTTGGAAAGTTGTGCTTAAATAGAAGAAGTGTTATTCAGAATTACTTACGCACTTACAAAGCAAAAAGACAATTGGCAAATTGACTTGCCAGTGTGCTACTTGAATACTGAACATCGTTGAACCTGGTCCTAGTACTAAGTTAGATAAGGATTCTTAGTCTACATGTATTAGGAGTTGGTTATCAAGTTGTAATGTTGATGTAATCTTAGTTCAGTGAAGTATAAACTGATTTAGGATCATTGTCTTCAAGTTGGGGAAAACTCGAAGACTTGGGATTACATACCTTGGGGGTTTGTGAGTTGCTTAGGAATTAGAGTTTATAATTCCTTAGGTTACATAGGTTTGTAATCTTTTAATGAAAGGCTCATTGTGATTTAGTGAAGTTGGGGTTAAATCCTATAAAGGTACAAATCATGGTTTTTTACACCTTTTGTGAGTCGGGTGTTTTCATGTAAAAACATTGTGTTCTTTATTTTTTATTTTTAATGCTTGTTGAAACACGTTAGGCAACTTGTTACATACATAGAAAATGGTCAAATAAAAGGTAACTAATCCAGGCCGTGTAGATTACCAATTGGTATTAGAGCGGGTTATCTTGCAAAGTCTAACACCTAAGATAAGATCATGATGAACTCTGCACCACCTATTGAAAACAGTGAAGGTTAGTCAATAACTCAACCACCTCTCTTCAATGAATCTTACTTCATTTGGTGGAAGGTTAGAATGAAAATGTACATTCAAGGTGAGGACTATGAACTATGGGACAGAGTCACTGATGGACCAACAATTCCCATGAAAATAGTAGATGGAGAACAGGTGAAAAAAGGTGAGAAGTGAGTTCACTCTTGAAGACCTTGTTGCACTCAGGAAAAATGCAAAGGCGAAGAACATTCTCGTATGTGGTCTAGGTCCATCCTGCACCACTGTCAAATAGATTTGGGATTGACTTAGTGAATGCTCATGAGGGGACAAGTCAAGTAAGGAAGTTCAGGATTGCATTACTCTTCACTGAATATGAAGACTTCAAGATGAAGGAAAATGAGTCACTACAAGAAATGATAACTAGATTAACATCTCTAGTCAATGAGTTGTTATCCTTAGGAAAGGTTCTCATTATTGAGGAACATGTTGAGAAAGTTCTGAGAGTTATACCAAAAGAAAAATGGGATGTGAAAGTCACAGCCATAAGGGAAGCCAAACATCTCACAAAAATGACCCTCAATGAGTTAGTTGGAAATTTGAAGACCTATGAGATGAACATGGAGGATCTAAAAAAGGAGGAAGTGGTTAAGAAAAAATCACTGGCTTTGAAAGCATATGACAGTAAAGAATCTGACCTTGATGAAGAACAAGTAGCTTTTTTGTCCAAAAATTTCTAGTTCGTCAAAAAGAAGGGATCTGACAATAAAGCAACAAGTAGCAAAAAACGGTCCAATGACAAAGCTCAGGCTGGATGCTAAAAATATGACAAGACTGATCACATGATCAAGGACTGTCCATTAGGGGAAATTGAGTGGAAAAAGGAAAGAGCTGAGAAAGAACTGAAGGAGAAGGCTAAGAAAAAGGATAAGGAAGAATATGCTATGATGGCTGCTTGGGGCTCAGGCTCAGAAGAATATATGATGATGAAGATAGTGATGAGACTAATTTCATAGCTATTGGAGACTCTGACATCGAGGAAGAGAAATCAAGCTCTGAGGTAAGTATTCTTGAGTTAAAAGAAAAGTTGCATCTCTTTTCAAAAAGAAAACTTATTTCCGTAATGAGTGCCTTAATTGATGATTTTCAAGAATTCTACAAAAAAAAAAATTAGGTTTAGCAACGGATTTAGCTACAAACTAAATTCTGTCGCCAAGTAGCAACAGATTAGCTATCAAATTACAATTTTGTCGCTAAAAAGCTAAAAAAAAATAATTGGCATCTAATTTAGCGACGGATTAGCGACAGAAATTCAAATCCGTCGTTAAATTTTGGCGCATCAATTCTAGCTACAAAATTAGCGACAAAAGGTCAGCAAATTTTTTTATTAAAAGTTAGCACGAACTTAGCGTCCGATATTCCGTCGCTAGCTATATTTGATTCATAATCTGTAGCGATGACATTTGTGTCGTTGTTGCGTTCGTTGCTATATATGATTTAAGAGTTTCCCTTTTAATTGTATGGCTATAATTCTAGGGCATAACAAAGTGTGATATATATTCTCCCACCTCTCACTCTCTTAGTCCTAGGGAATTCTTGCTCCCTAGTGGCTTTCTCGTCGAAGTCTTTAGAATCTCGCCCCTCTCCGATAGATCCTTCCTATTTAGAAGCTCGCCTCTTCCGACAAATTGCTCTTCTCCGAAATCTCACCTCTCTTCGACAAATCGCTCATCTCTGGAAGCTCTTCCCTTGCTATATAGGGTTTTTCAAAGTCTCTAAATCCATATCAGGTAATGTTGCAGAATAGAAAAATAAAAATGCAATGGAACAGTAGCTAAAATATATAAAAATGGAACTAAGTTAAGCTAAGAACTAAATTATGGCTAAATATATTTTCATAGATGATAGCAAATGAAAATGGGATCATTACAATTTATAATGTACCCAACCCTAGCTGACTCACACCTTCTCCCTTAAGGGATAAGATTGAAATAGTACTATCTCTGTAGAAACAGCTGTAGGATTAGAAAGGGACTCTTCCGTAATCTCAGGGTTGAATATAGAAAATAAACTAACTTAGGGACCGAACTGAAAGGGATTAAACTGTTAAAAGAAAACTACAACTCAATAACCATATTAACGACTAGGTACTACTGCTCAAGCTAGAGGTACAACTTCTTTTAGCCACTTTCTTCTGTTCTACAGATTCTGATAACTCGATCTGCATCATTTCTCCCTCCTCAGAAGCTTTCTTATCCTCAAGGAAGAATGCTGGAAATGTAATTTTCATCTCTTGATAGTCCTCCCTTTTAGAATGTTATTTAGGCATGGACTTCCACTGGATCAAAAGTTGAGGGATGGCCTTGTTTCCTCTCTTTATCATTCTCCTCTGAAGTATTCTATTAGGCTCTTCACAGTAAGGGCTAGCTGGATTAAAAACTGGAGGATGAGTGAATTGGCTAGGGATCTCATGAAAAATTTTCAACTGGGAGACATAGAGAGTTAGGTGGATGAATACATGAGGAGGTAGTGATAATTTGTAGGTTACTACTCCCACCTTTTGAGTGATCTGATAAGGGCCATAGAATTTGGCTGATAGTTTGGTGAAAGATTAATTAGAGAGGCTAGCTTGCCTGTAGGGTTGCATCTTGAGATATACCCAGTCTCCAACTAGCAACTGTCTATCACTTCTTCCCTTGTTGGCTAGTGACTGCATCCTTTATTGTGCTCTCAGGTGATACTAAAGCATCTAAGATTTAAATTCCCTAGATACTAGGCTCCTGTCTACCTCTTCATCAATAACTTTACCTGTAATGTAGGAAAGATGGAGTGGTGGTGGTTGACCATACAAAGCCTCATATGGTGTAGTTTGGACTACTGAATAGAATGTGGTGTTGTACTACCACTCTGCCATAGGAAAATAAAGAGACTAGTATGTTTGGCTATCAGAACAAAAACGTCTTAAATAAGTCTCAAGAGTTCTATTTAGTACTTCTGTTTGCCCATCTGTTTGGGGGTGATAGGCAGTTGAAGTGCTCAATGTCACCCCATGTGCTAAAATTAACTCCTGCCAAAACCTACTGAGAAAGATGGGATCCCTATCACTCACTATATTTTTCGGCATGCCATGCAGCTTAAAAACATGATCAAGGAAGGCCTGAGCCACAGTAACAGCTGTATAGGGATGACTTAAAGCTATAAAATGACCACTTTTGGTTAATCTGTCTACCACTACCATAGTGGTGGTTTTACCTTTAGATTTTGGAAGGCCATTTATAAAATCCATGTTGATATTGGACCAAGCAAAAGTAGGAATTTCCAGAGGCTGCAGCAGACCAGGTGATGCTGCAACATCATATTTACTTCTTTAGCATATGGAACAACTCTTAATATAATTGTTAACATCTTCCCTTAACTTCTTCAAGTAGAACATATGAGATAACCTTCTCTAAGTATTCTCCATCCCAAAATGCCATCCATTAGGAGTACCATGCCAAAGCTGCATAATGTCTTGCCTGAGCTGATTATTTCTTCCTATCACTAGCCTTCCATACCTCCTGACCTGCTGGTTATAGTAGGTAAAGCCCTTTTAATCTTCATCCTGATCCATCAGCCTTTGGATTACTTCTTTAAGCTCATCATCCTCATCCCATCTTGTCTTAATCCTATGAAAAAGATTGGTTCTAATAAGAATTACAGATAATAAGAACAAGTGTGCAGTTGGTACCCTTGAAAGACAATCATCAAATGTATTATATCTTTCTTTTTTGTATTCAATCATAAAGTCAAACTGCATGAGTTTGGCTATCCATTTCATTTGAATACATGTATGTAGCTTTTGATCAAGTAAAAACTTAAGAGCCTTCTGATCTGTCCTTACCACAAACTGCCTTCCCAAGAGGTATTGTGACCACTTAGTCACTGCTAAGACTAAAGCCAAGAGTTCCTTGTCATAGACTGATAGGACCTGGTGCCTTGGGGATAGCCCCTTGCTCTTGTAGGCTAAGGGATGCCCTTCTTGCATCAAGACTGCTCCTACCCCTATATCACAGGCATCAATCTCTACCACAAACTGCAATGTGCTGCTAGGCAAGTTCAGTATAGGTGCTTGAGTGAGAGCTTCCTTGAGTTAATTGAAAGCCTATGTTTCCTTGTCACTCCAAGTGAACCTTTCCTTTTTGAGAAGATCAGTGAGAGGTTTACTTACCCATTAATACCTTCTTATGAACCTCATGTAATACCCAGTCAACCCTAAGAACCCTCTTAGTTTTTTCACAGACAGAAATTGGCCATTCCTGTACAACTGCAATCTTCTTGGGGTCAGTGGCTACACCTTCAGCAGAGATTAAATGTCCCAGATATTCCACCTTAGAAGTTCCAAAAGAACACCTGCACTTCCTCACCAAGAGGTGGTATCTGATTAATAAGTTGAAAACAATCCTTAAATGCTACAGATGCTCTTCCATATTCTTGCTGCAAATAAGAATGTCATCAAATAAAACTAGGATAAATTTCCTAAGGTATTCTTTAAAGACATGGTTCATAAGGCCTTGAAAGCTGGATGGGGCATTTGTGAGGCCAAATGGAATCACTAAATACTCATAATGCCCTGAGTGTGTCTTGAAAGCAGTTTTCTGCACATCCTCTTGAGCCATCCTTATTTAATGATAGCCTAACCTCAAGTCAAACTTAGTGTATACCTTGGACCCTCCCAATTCATCCAATAGTTCCTCAATGATTGGAATTGGGAACTTGTCTTTGATAGTGATCTTATTCAAGGCTCTATAGTCCACGCATAGCCTCCAAGATCCATCCTTCTTACCTACCAACACAATAGGTAAGGCATAAGGACTACAACTTGGTTGAACTATGCCTTGGTCTAATATATCTTGTACCGGCTCTTCAATTATGTCTTTCTACCTTAATGAGTACCTATAGGGTCTAGCATTTATAGATTGCTATCTTTTTGGAGTGGAACTTGTGATCAAAAGTGTCTCTGGATGGAGGAAGTTGATGTGGATCACCAAACAACATGTGGAATTCCCCAGTCAAGGTCACAAGGTCAGTGTGGATTTCTGTTGATTCTTTTTCAGTGAAAGACTCTACTGGTAAAACTCTGATCATGAACAAATGACCACTATTGTGAGTCATCTTGTCCAACCCCCTTGCATCAACTATCTTAGTGCTTTCCCTGACCCCTTTCAATTGTACTTTCTGGTCTTAATACATAAAGGATAGTGTACGCTTTTGAAAGTTAAGTTGTAGATCACCTAAGGGTAACAACCACTGCACTCCTAAGATCATATCACAAGATCTCAAAGGAAGGAGCAGGAAGTTATCTACAAAAGTAGTTCCTTGCATCATCCATATGAACCCTCTACATACCTCATTGGTCGGTCTGTTCCCTCCATCAGCAATATTTATAAACTGAGGTCTTACTGATAACACTTCTAACCCCAACTGCCTAATAACCTCATCATCTATAAAATTATGAGTACTTCCTGGATCAACTAAGATATTGAGAGGTCTTTTATCACTATACCCCTTCACTCTTAGTGTGTGAAAACCAGGAAGTCCATTCAAGGAATGAATAGAAATTTCACATTTCTCTTTCACCCCTTCTACTTCTACTTCAGTCACTTCAGGTTCTTCAGACTATGTTTCCTATTCTTGTTCTTCATCCTCATTTATCTCATTTAGATATATCACACTTGTTCCTAGGGACAAACTTCTCATCACAGAAGAAACAAAGTCCCTTATACCTCTTATAACTCATCTCAGCTGGAGTAAGCCTCTTAGTATTGCTCCTATTGAGACTTACAATATCATCTCTTTTGGAGGGTTGATAATCCTTCCTATTGGTTCCACCCTTGTGACTAGCCCCCAAAGATGATCCTCTATTCAGACTAGTACTCTCACTATACATAGTGGATCTTGTCAACTTGAGTTGTGCATTAATTTGCAACTCTGTGTTCATGGCTAATTGATACGCTTGAGGTACAGAATGGGGTCTGTGGTTCTTGACAGCAAACTCATTCTCTCATTTTAATCCAGTGATAAGGCACTAATAGCATACTTAGGAGGAAAAACTAGCCTAGTCACGATCCTATCAAACTCCTTCTGATAATTCTCTACTGATCCAGTTTGCTTTACCAATTTCAACTCAGCCATGGGGTCTGAGTACTCAGCCCCAAATCTATCCATTAAGGCATAGGCATATTCTTCCCATGAAGGAGGAGGTAAATGAGTTCTACTACTCATATAAGCAATATGCCACTCAATTGCTATGTCATCAAAATGTTAGATGCAACTTTAACTCTTAAATTATAATCTACCTCATCAAGAGAAAAGAATTGCTCTACCTTGCAAAGCCAAATTCTCAGTTGAGTGCCATTGAATCTAGGAAACTCCAGCTTGGTCATTCTTGACATTGTTAGACCTCCTACATGATGTTGAGCTTAAACTGGTGGTCCAGTATTCCTCTCAACTCCTGGGGTTCCTCATGAGGTTTGCCCAGCTTGAGTAGGTGGTGGAAATTGACCCATGGTTGCAGCATATTAAGGCATTGAACCCACTCCCATGTGAGCTCTGGTCGGAGAGTAAAGGGGTATAGGAGGCCTTCCAGCAGAAGGAGGCAACCAAGCCTTGGGATTTCCTGAAGGGGTATAAATCTCTCCACTTCCATCTTGTCCTTCAATACCCTTACCCCTATCGAACCTCCTAGTTTTTTTCTATAGATTCCTTCAACTCAACAAAAGCCTTCTCATGTTGAGCTTCCAACTGGTTTTGTCTAACATTAAAGTTAGCAATCTCCACTGTCATCCTCTTAAACATAGACTTAATTTCATCCATATTCACAACCATAATTATCCCACAGAGCTCAAGAAAGTGATCTGATACCAAATATTATAGAACAAAAAAATAGAAATGTAATGGAACAGTAGCTAAAATATGCAGAAATGGAACTAAGCTAAGCTAAGAACTAAATTATGGCTAAAGATATTTTCACAGATGATAGCAAATGAAAATGGGATCATTACAATTTATAGTGTACCCAACCCTAGCTGACTCATACCTTCTCCCTTAAGGGATAAGATTGAAATAGGACTATCTCTACAGACACAGCTGTAGGATTAGAAAGGGACTCTTCCCTAATCTCAGGGTTGAATATAGCAAATAAACTAACTTTGGGACAAAACTGAAAGGGATTAAATTGTAAAAAGAAAACTACTGCTAAATAACCATATTAACGGCTAGGTACTATTGCTCAAGCTAGAGGTACAACTTCTTTTAGCCAGTTTTCTTCTGTTCTATAGATGCTGATAACTCGATCTGCATTAGGTAATGTAAATGTTTTTTCCATTAAATTATTTGTTATTTTTTCAACTTAATTTCTTTACGACAGGCTTAGGTAGTAACTAGGGTTAACAATTTTTTTGGTTATTTTTCATGGTTTAAGGTTTATGTCATGTTTAGGGATTAATGCTCAGACTAATGAAAAGATCACAATTAAGTTGGTAAGTATTGGTTTTTTTTTTCATTTGTTTTTTCCAAATCTTAGCTTTCAACGCATGCCTGTTGGTATAATTATGTATTTTGTTGCTTCCTGATTGCCTTGTAAGGAATTTGAGCTGCTGTTAGTTGAAAGTTGGAGTCTTTCTCATTATTTTTTAGTATGAAGTACTTGAAAGTTTTTCCTTAGTGTATTCCTATGTTGCTCGGTTTCTTCAAAAATGTCAATGGGTGCGTATCGAATTAGTCAAAACTAGTGTATTTTTGGAGAATCCGATATAGGTGCGGCATCAAAAGTGAAGAGTCCGCACAACTTAGGTGCATTCCACCCCTTGATTTTTAGTTGATTAGAGGATATTTGGCAACAAATAAAAAGATCTAAATAGCCTAGGATTCTAGAACAATAGGAGTGCTATATAGCACAATGATTTTAGACAAGGTTTGTCAATAATTTCCAGCAACAAAATAAGTATAATCTCTGAAAACTAAAACACAATTGTTTTGCAAAAATAGCAGGTTCATGAAACCAGTTTCTCTGCTTATCAGAAATATCACCAAGATTAAGCAAATGTAGCTGAGCAAGAGATAGAAAATTTAGGCTTGTAACTTAAGGTGACATAGAAGGTACTATGCTTTATCGATAGTCTTGTACCACTTTGGTTCAAAATTTATTTTTAAATAATGTTAGAAAAATAGAGCTACAAGTTGTGTCAACTCTATTTTATTTGGTAGTCTATGCAATACATTATGATATATGACATAATTCACATTCTTAGAGGTGATCCAGATTATTTGAAGCCTTTCAACCATTTCCTAGTTTACATGAGCAGTTGTTGTTCAAGTTTTAGAATTTAAAGTAGTGCCAAGTATATGTTTCTGGTTAAAAAAATTTTTGTTATAAGTTGGGTAGATTAATTAAATATTATACATTTTGACACCCTGTCATGTTGGGTCTTCTTTGCTACATGATATTGTTAAACCAATTAAAGAAGTGGATATGGATAGTCCTTGGAGAAGCGATAGATCTATTTTTTTGATGTATTCGTGTATATATTGATCTATTAACTTGCAGTGATTTATTTTGTCAAGGAGAGGTAGGGGAATATTGAAATGGATTTAAACATAATTTATGTCTTCTTGGTGTACCTTATTTCGTCAATGATTCACATACCAATGAAAATCTACCTCATTTAACTTGATGTTGAGTGCCTCTATAAGTTAAATATCAAAATTAGCGTCTGAAAAGTATATGCTGCAATCTCCTACTATTATTCACGATAAGATGATTGGATTTTCAAAAGTGCAATCTGATTGGTTTCTGCACTGAGCATTCCACTTATCAGGAAATTTTAGATGACACAAACCGTCTTTTGTAGCAGCTAGTAATATTTTTGTTTCTCGTGATTGCTGGAGCTTGGTTGGGGTTTTGGGTTATTCTTAAATTTATACTTTCAGAAAATGGATCAATTGACATCAGAGTATCTCATTTTGTTGGTTAGTCCATTTGTATTTTTGCTTCTGCATTGATTCTTCAGGTTTTCATTTCTGATAATACTGTGAATCTGTTAGATACTCCAAAATTTTCATAGTTGTTGTTGGTCTATATCTCTTACCAGAGATTAATTTTTCACTGATGTAAATTTATTTGTTCTTCAGCGTTATATGGATCTTTTATTGTCTGTCAATGCTTTGCTATGTGGAGTTCTAATCTCATCAATCTTGAGGAGATTATGTCGTCCCAAATATGTTACTGCACTTTTTCAAGTGGGTGCCTTTTTAAAAAAAAAAAAAATCTTTTAGCATCCTTTCTCCCATATTTTCTGATTGATGCTTATGTAGTCTAGTCACTTTGTTCTCTTATTATGTATATGGGTTGAGGACTTTCGCCTTTGCAGCCGCCACGTTCTGATTCTTTCATTTCCATCTTTCTATTTTTGAATGGATGGTAGAGGCGTAGAGTAATATTTTCTTGTAAGAATTCTGATCATTTATTTTCTACTTTTTCCCCTGACATTAATTTGAATTCTATCTTATAATTTTATGCATTTTCTTGTGTTGTGTTGTGTTGCGTTGATGTGTTATTTTCAGGAATCTGCAGAACACGATATTAGAGAAAGCATCTCTTGAACTTTTTCTTTCTTTTGAAATACTGTTTAGCATTATCTCCAATTTCTTTTGAGTTCAGGTATCTAATAAATGAAGTGCAGGTACTAGGTTCCATATGCTACTGGGGTTCTATAATAACTCAGTCAAGGTATTATTTCCTTTCTATCATTGTAAATTTTTCTGCAACGATGATGTAACTAAACCAAGTGTCTGTGATAGAATAAAATGTTTGTTCTGAACATATGAAAACAACACACATTAAGCAACTGGTATTAGAGTATTCCTTATTGGTTTTGAAAATGAATTGTTGTCTCTATATGTTGTCTTTGACGATACATGTATCATGAGCTAACTTTTGAAGTTGAGTTAAAATTTAAAGTTCATTTTCTTTATGTTATGATTAATGAACCTCTACTATGTTGTTATATTGTTCTAGTTGCCACTAACAATGTCACACCTGATTTCTCCAAAAATTCTCAGATGAAAAATGGAGTTCTTCAATCTCTTCATCAAACTACTTTTGATCGGTGATAGCGGTATTTTTTTCTCTTTTTCCATATATCCTTGCTAATGCATTCCATTTCTCTTCGTTGATTAATTCAATTTTTTGGTGATCTTGCATTTGAGATGGAATGGGTACAAAGGCGGAGCTACAGTACATTTGGAGGGTTCAGACGAACCCAGAAGCTTTTTCATAGATCCTGTATTTTATTAGGAAATCCAGTAAATATAGATATATATTAGCGTGCGAACCCACGTCAGCTCAGTGGCAAGGAGTTGGGTGCTAAGATTTTCGGGTTCGAAGTTGTGGGTTCAAGCCCTACTGGCAGCAAATATTTATTTTTTCCTTTTACTCTAGGAAGATATACATATGCAGATTTATTTAAAAACAAAAAAGCGTTCTTCCTCTTATATCCATATTTCTTAGAAAGATTATTTATAACATAAGATTATTAATAAAATCCCAAGTTTATGCAAGTAAAAAAAAGGTAAGATTAACAATTAAAAAAACTAAAAAAATAAATAAAACAAACACACACCCCTTTCTTAGAAAACCTATTTACAAAATATGTTCAGAAAATTCTTTCTCTCTTTCTCCTCTCTTTCTATTTTTTATTTTCAATTTGTTTGCCAATTATAATACGGATGTATGTATAAAAATTATTTTTTAATCTTTGATTCTAGAGTTGTCACATATATATTTTGTTTGTAATTTAAAAGTGATGTGTGCTCCTGGAAGGAGATATGCTAAGTTGTTTTGCAGCTGAGTTATCTCAAAGTTAAGGCTAAAGGAGTAGGGAGAAAGTGTATTTAGATAATGGTAAGACTACTAGAGGCAGAGAGGTTAAGTGGGGTGATTTTAGAGACTTTCTGGCTATTATGTTAGCAGGTAAATATATGTATAAGAGAGAAATGTCAACTAACAGGATCCTTTCTATTGCCAACTAACCAATTCCTTGCCATTATTTTACTAAAAGTAGGAATAGAAAGAGTTGCATGTTTTTTTTACATCATTTCTCATCCAAGAGATCAATAGTGACTCTGCTCTTAGCTACAATTCTCAGTACTACAGATATATAGTGCTAGAACTCTCAATAGTCAATATATAGTGCTATATTGTTTTTTCTATTAATCATAGTACTATATTGTTGTTGGATAAATTGAATATACAAAATTTTCTATCATTTTTATTTACAGAATAGAGCTCAAGAATGGTTAGAGAAAAAAAAATCATTGATTGCAACAACAATCACAATAGGATGAGATGTATGTTACTAACTCAGATGTATAACGAGATCATGGGAGGAGAAATGAAAAATAAGAGTTTATGGCCTTGGATCTCAAGGAAAACACAGTTATGGCCTTGGGTCCTACTTCTGATCCCGATGAACATCACTCTCAAGCACCACATTAGTTAGCTTTATATTTCAAACTCTTATTAGTTGAACAATTATAAATATTGTTGTTGCTTTAGAGTTTATGTATTTTTGGAGTTGATAATTCTATGAAATCAGGTTTTTATTATGCTTATTCAATATTAATACTTTTTGTTTGATTTGTTCTACTGGAATTTTGAATAATAATATATATATTAGCAAAGTGAGGATTATTTTGTACCCTACATATTTAGTATATATAAAATTAGCCATAATATTTTACGGATTTTGTGACGGAAATATCTACGAAATTTTATAGCTAACATATCTACGAATCACCAGAAAAACTAGCTATGAGCGTTTTAGCGACGGATGAGATTTCATAGCTAATCCGTCACTAAAGGTGTTTAGCGACGGATTGGTGGTTTAGCGACGGATTTTGTCCATCGAGTTTAGCGACGGATTTCGTTCATCGCTAAAACTAGTTTTTTTTGTAGTGGAACTACCCTCTGATAGGGATGAACTCTTAAATGCTCTTGCAAGTCTAAAGTTTGATTATATTGATCTTGAAACTTGTAAGACTGCCAATGAAAAGGAAAACAGTGTCCTAAAGTAACAGGTTAGCAAACTTGATTCATCAAACCTGAATCTTAAGTCTGAAATTTTGAAACTAACAATTACTGAAAAAGGAAAAGGTGAAATGAGTGAAAATAAAAAAAAGTCTGAGTCAGATCCTAAGCAGCATAAGAATGATCTTCTCGGTGAAAAAGAAAAAGTGATGAAACTAACTCAAGAAGTGTCTAGGTTAAAAATGGATCTTGAAAGAGCAAATAGATGGACTAATTCCTCTAGGATTGTAAATAAATTAAGCGAAAGAACTCACAATGAAAAGGTTGGTCTAGGATTTCATAAAGAAATTGGTGTTACAAAGGATCTGTGTTACATTTGTAGAAATCTTAGATATCCCACTATTGAATGTCCAGTGGCAGTAAATTATAGGACTAGAAGCACAAATCTGGAAAATGGAATTGGTTTTAAGTTAGCTCAAACTAACAAGAACAGTTTTAAACATTTTCAAATAAATAGGTCCACAAACCTGTTGCCTAGATGGGCTAGAAAAAACTTGATTCACCATTTTGATCATAAGAAAAGACCTAAGTTTGTCTAGGTTCCTAAAACTAACCCCTAAACTATTTTATAGGCAAAAGTGAAAGGGGGCAAGTGACATTGGTACATGGATAGTGCTTGCTCAAGGCATATGACTGGAGACAAACAAAAGTTTCTTTCACTTACCTCATTCAAAGGGGGGAATGTTTCATTTAGAGATGATAAAAAAGGTACTATCACTGGAGTTGAAAAGATTGGTAGATCTGAAACAAGAGCATTAGAAGAAGTATATCATGTTGATATATTGAAGAACAATTTGCTCAACATCTGCTTTATGACAAAGGAAACAAGGTAACATTTGCTTCTGCAGGTTTTAAGGTTATGAAGTTGGATACAAAGGAGATTGATTTGACTATCAAGAGACGTAGAAATATGAATAAGGATGATATCATGGGGATGCCTGGTACAAAATTGACATGTCTTAGTGTAATTGATTGTGACCCCCCTACTATGGCACAAAAGAGTTGGACATGCCAGTCTGAAATAGTTGAACAAACTAGCCTCAAAAGACATGTTTGTAGGCTTGCCTAGAACTAAGTTCAAAGATGAAAAAATTTGTAGTGCCTGTGTAAAGGGGAAGTTAGTGAGATCCTCATTCAAGATAAAGAATCATGTCAGTACAACTAAGTGTCTTGACCTGGTCCATATGGACCTTTGTAGGCCAATGAAGGTAGGAAACATAGGAGATAAGAGGTATGTTTATGTGATTATTGATGATTATTCAAGGATCACCTGGACACTATTTTTAGCCTCTAAAAAAGATGTTTTTGATGTCTTTTCTATTTTTGTCAAGAAAATGGAAAGAAATTAGGCACCTTCCTAATTTCCATCATATCTGCCCATGAAATAGAATTTGAAAAATACAAAATTCTTAGAATTCTACTCAGCTAATGGAATAGATCATAATTTCGTTGCTCCTAGAACACCAAAGAAAAATAGAGTAGTAGAAAGGAAAATTAGGACTTTAGAAGATATGGCTAGAATAATGATGATTGTAGAAAATATTTTAAAAAATCTTTGGGCTGAGGTCATAAGCACTACTTGCTATATTGGGAGTAGATGCATGACTAGGCCCTTCCTAGAGAAAAATCCATATGAATACTCAAAGGTAGAAAACCTAACATTGCTCATTTTACGACCTTTGGTTACAAGTGTTTCCTTCATAATAATGGAAAACATAATCTGGGAAAATTTGATGCAAGGAGTGATGAGGGAAACTTCTTAGGATATTCTCAACATAGTAATGCCTATAGGGTCTTGAACAAAAGAACAAATTATGTTGAAGAAAGTGTGCATGCTATTTTTTATAAATCTTGTACTGTGCTTGACACTAACATGCAGGATGAAAGTGAAACTGAAGAGCAGTCTCAGGAACAAGTTGTACCACCTGGTCCAACTATTGAGCAGACTGGGGGCACGTCGATAGGAGAAACAACAAATTAAGAAATTGATCCACCCACGACACCAGCCCAAGCTACTGATAGTATTGCTGGTAGTTCACAAGGGGTAGTGCTGAAAAGTTACAAGTATCAAGGATCTCATCCAATTGAAAATGTTCTTACAGATCTCACTTCTAGGATCACCACTAGATCAGGATTGAAGAACTAGTGTGCCTTCAAAGTTTTTTTTATCCATGATATAACCCAAAAAGACAAAGGAGGCACTCCTTGATGAAGATTGGATAATGTTCATGCAAGAAGAACTCAACCAGTTTGAAAGGAGTAAGGTATGTGTAATGACCCTCCAGGTCATTTCCTTAATTTCCATACATTTCTGGTGTTTTAAGCCTTCCCACAGCAGCTACAGGTCATTTATGACCTGTCGAAACTATCGGTTTGGTTATCAGACAGGTTCATTTGCATTTTAGGCTTATTTTCCTGTTCTAGAGCTTTCACTGTTAAGGATTTGGTCTCAGAACAAAACTCCTAGTGAACAATCTCAGATGAGAATTCTGACAGTGCCATCAGCTTCAAAACATTAATTTTAGGCTAGGGAGACCCTTGGTCCAGGTCTTGAGGCTCCCGGACTCTATTTGGGCTATTGGGTAGATTTGGTAAAAAGTGAAACTATGGGTGTTGGGCCCATATTTAATAAAAATGACCTCGGATAGAAATTTCAATGATTCTATTGAGTTTGGAATGTCTAATTTGACATGATAGCATAGTTCGTTTGCATTCATGGGGTTCCGAACGAATTCTGAACCCTCGATCAAAGTCCTTGAAAACTTAGTGAAATTGTTGGTTTTCAACATCTGGTGCAACCAAGTTTTGGCCTTCGCGTTTGTGAGGCCTTGGCAGCGGTCGCGAAGGTCAAGGATCTTGACCTCTCGCATTCGCGAGCTAGCCTTCGTGTTCGCAAAGGGTAAGCCGGCTTGGCCGGCTCAGCTTTACTCTTTGCATTCACAGTTGATCGGCCGCGTTCGCAAAGGGTCTCTCCGGTCTGGTCCTGCGTTCACGATAGGGATCCCGCTTTAGTGAAGAAGGACCCCCTGGCAGTATATATACTCTTCTTCTCTGATTTCTCTTTATTTTTCATCCCTCTTTCTGCCATTTGGGACCTTTGAAGCTTGGAAATTATTGGTATTTTATCCCATTGAGCTTAGGTATGTTAACCTATCGTCCCTTTGTCATTTTTCATTATTTTCCCCGTCAAATTTTGTCCCTTCTGTTGTAAATTCTTAGAAATTAGGGTTTTAAATCCATAAAATTTAGGGGCTGATTTGGGCCCCGAATCATTCTCCATTTGTGCTCAACTTTTGAGCACACATTCCTTGTCCTTCGAAAGACCTCCTAACAGATTCAATTTTTGTATTCCGTTAGCAGACCCCACAGGCCCATTTTTGACCTAATTTTAGGCCCGGAGTTTTATATTGCAATATGGGTATCGATTTACTCCTATTAACGTGTTGATTACTAATTTTATAGTGTGATGTTGATTTGGGATCATGGAGCAAGGACAAGCAATTTGTGATCGATTCAAGAATTGCGGTTCGACATCGAGGTAGGCTTTGATCTACTTTTCTCTATGAGATTGTGTATAGTATAGATTGCATGCTAGGTAGGGATTATAGTATGGTATTATGGCCATAGAATCCTATTACCCAAACCTTAGTATAAAATACCCGTTATGGCCATAGAATCCTACTACCCTTAATTATAAGCATGTTGACCATAATTTGATATTAAGGATCTCTTAGTATAAGGTTCACCCTTTTGACTTAGTGATTCGGGTGGTTTATCCCCGATTAGATCCTTGTAGCTGATTTATACCCTCGATTATTGTGGTTGCCCGAGTTATGAGGCCTTGTTATGGTGGGTATATATTATTGAGCCCGAGGCCATGATTATGATGCTAGTTGGACTCCAAGTGAGTATCTACCCTTATAAAGGGCGTGATTATAGTTTATGGACGCTTAGGCGCTTACGATTGTATTGTGTGGATACTGGTGATGGCATACATTTTATCAGGCACATTCATGCTCATTTGGTGGTACGATTCCAATCAAAACCTTGATTTTACTACTATTTTATAAAAAGAGATTTATTCCCACTTTTCATTCCAAAAAAATGGATTCTTTTATAGCGGGAATCATACCACCTTATTTGATGGATTATGAGCTTTTGGAACTAAAAATGATGTTTTAGAAATTCGATCGAGGCTGATTTCGGTCCATTATTGATCCACTCTTATTTTACCACTACTATTTACTTTGGTCGAGGGAGATTCTGACCCTTTCTACATTATTATATAGTTTTAGTCCCGAGCTTGATCTCGGGTAATAGATTTATAGATTTATAGAGTTACACTCTTCGAGCCATGGTTCAAGTTCGTGCACTGATTATACATATATATATATCTACGGTATTAGACGGAGTAGATGGATGATGATGCTTATTGGAAGTCCTGGTTCGGGACCAGTCAGTGTATACAGATATCTCGAGTCTCTTGTGGGCCTCTTTATCCATGAGCAGTCGTGTCGAAAAAGGATGTTCGCCATAGGTCCTACCTTTGTGAGCTACAGAGCTGGAGGAGATGTATACACTTGGTATATTATGGTACTTGTTACATTATGGCACTTGGATCAGATATGGTATTTTGGTTTATGTTGCATTCATTCATATGCATTGCTTATCACCAGTATGTTTGTTTGGAACCTGTATCTATTGGTCTTATGGGGACTGTATAGGTACAGGTTATGGTTGTTGTTTGTTGAGTAATTTTGTGAACCTTCCGGGCTTATGGGGGCCCGATTTGGTATTTATCTGTCCGCGCTATCCGGTTACTTTATTATTGATTATTATGGTTAATTTGTAGCAGGATGAGTATGGACCGGTACGTGATATTGGCGGTACGTTTTTTGATTCCTTTCTCTATTTCGGTGAGTTACATTATGGTTAAGTTACCTCATGTTTAGTCATCCTTTGGTTAGAGGCTTGATGATGCTAGAATTAGCTCTCTTACTTGGCTATGGACCTCAAGATGTTAGGATGACTCCCTCAGATATTTACCTCTGAGTTAGTCCTATACGTATACCTATAAGTACGTTATTACCATATATCCTTCTCTTTCTTGATCTATTCATATTGTATATGTATTATTTGGCCTTTTCTGTTACTATATATACTTCTTTCTCTATTTATTTATGTATTGGCCAGGGATATGCGGTATTGTACTTTAGTTCCTGAGTACTGTCAGGATAGGATAGTTATCCTTATTGCTCCATTAGCACTATTATGCCTAATTCCTTGGATAGTTGTCAGTAGTTACATTCATGCCTTACATGTCATTTTATGCTTACATGATCTTTGGAGTTCAGTCGGGCATTGCCTACTGAGTACCACGTGTTTGATACTCACACTACACTTCTGCAGCCTGCAGATCATAGTACGAGTTATCATTGTTGACGTGTGCACGTGCAGAGCAACTATGGATTGGAGACTTAGGGTGAGCTCCTGACGTTTGGAGTATTCCTATTCTCCCTCACATTATTAGTTTGATCTCTATTTTATGCCTCAGAGACGGCTTGTATTTATACTAAATCGGTATTTCACCTGTACTATTATTGTATTAGCAGCTCTTGTACTGGCTCGTCCAAGTTTTGAGATTATGTTAGTCTTTTGTCATATTTATTCCGTTGTTCTCTTTATTTCTCTTGGTAGTCCTTTACTAGCTATTTTGGACTACGGGTTGGCTTTCCCAGCTGGTGGGTTATAGTAGGTGCCATCATGACCTAAGAAATTGGGTCGTGACAGTATGACACCTAGTTCCACCACCAAAAGATAGAACTGTGATTGGAACTAAGTTGATGTATAGAAACAAACTAGATGAGAATGGAACAGTTACAAGGAACAAGGCAAGATGGTGGTCCAAGGGTACAATCAAGAAAAAGGTATAGACTGTGATGAGACTTTTGTACCAACAGCTAGACTTAAGCAATTAGGCTACTCATAGCCTTTGCAGTCGTCAAAGAGTTCACTCTTTATCAAATGGATGTGTAGAGTGCATTCCTGAATGGATACTTGAAAGAGGAAGTCTATGTTAAGCAACCACCTGGATTAGAGAGCACTGAGCTCCCTGATCATGTCTACAAACTAGACAAAGATTTGCTTGATTTAAAACAAACCCCAAGGTCTTGGTATGAAATATTATCAAAATTTCTTTTGGAACATGGGCATACAAGAGGTAAAATTGACAATACTCTCTTTTTGAAACCTAATGGCGAAGATTTGCTATATTGTGCAAGTATATGTATATGATATGATCTTTGTTTCTACTGATGGCAACATGACTCAAGAATTTGCAAAGTTATTAAATAGTGGATTTGAAATGAGCATGATGGAAGAACTAAAATTCTTCCTAGAGCTGCAAATCAATCAAACTCCAACTGGAACCTTGATTTATCAACAGAAGTATGTAAAGGAGCTTCTCAAAAGATTCTCAATAGAGGAAGCCAAGGAAATAAGCACTCCCATTGCCACTGCCATAAAGTTACACTTTGATGAAACAGGTCCATCCGTGGAACAGAAACTATATAGAAGAATGATTGGGTCTCTCTTATATCTCACTGTAAGTAGACCTGACATTGTCTTTAATGTTGGGATTTGTGCAAGGTTTTAGGCAAATCCCAAGGAATCTCATCTCAAATCTGTCAAGAGGATCTTAAGGTATCTCAAGGGAACTACTGACTTAGGTCTATGGTATTCCAAAAAAAGCAATTTCAATCTTGTAGGCTATGCAGATGTTGATTATGCAGGCTATCTAGTTGACAGAAAAAGTACCACAAGTATAACACACTTCCTTGGATCATGTTTAATCTCCTAGTCCACTAAGAAATAAAATTTTGTAGCCTTGTCCACTACTGAGGTTGAGTATGTTGTTGCTAGATCTTGTTATGCCCAAGTGCTATGGATTAAACAACAAATGAAAGACTTTGGTATAGATGTTGGTTGTGTTCCTATTTTTTGTGACAATACTAGTGTAACACCTCGTACACTCCCAACCCTGTGTGACGACGTTGAACAATGGTTACTTAGGTCTCGAGATGCCATGAGTAAGTAATTTGTAAAGTTAGTGATGAGAAAATTGAAATTTGGCCTTGTACATGTGATTAACCTTGCGTAAGAGGTGTTTTACAATTTTCATGGAGCATTTGTGGGGTTCAAAATGAGGCTAAGAGGACCTCCATACAAAGTATATTAAGGGTAAGAATTAAGTTAAAGAATAGGACTTGAAGTATCTAACCAAACCCGCGAAGAAAAGTTGAAAAACAAAATTTTCGAAAATTTTAAGCGAGGGGCGCGCCATAGGGCGTGTCACGCCGCTCTGGACTAAAATTTTTAGTCCAGAGGCAGCAAGCTGGCGCCCCCAAGGGAGTGCCACGCTGGTTTTGGCCACTTTTCAAAGTTGGAAATTTTCTTAAGTCCCAAGGGTGCCCGGGGACGTACTGAGCCGATTTTTGCCATGTTTCTTATAAAACCATGAGAATATACATGAAATGATTAAAGTATTATATTGGTATGATAAAATTACTCGAGAAAGAATTTGGCATCAAAATGACGATTTTACCCTGATGGTCAAAATAGGCCATACGTGGCTAGAATTGCTTGTTTTTGGAATTGAGGCCACAAGTATAAATACCGTGAGTGGGAATATAATTGTAATGCGCATTAAATGAGTTAAACATGAGGAATTATTGATTTTATTGGATTAAGTGAATTGGGCTCAAAAAGGGCCCAAAATGAGAAAAAGACATGGGTCAAAAGACCCATTCTTCCATTGACTAGTAAACACACATGTGAGACTAGATAAGCATGGACACAAGGCTTATATAAAGGGGGGGGGGATCATATTTTTAATTCATTAGACACACACATCACATTCTCTTATTTTCTAGAATTTTCAAGAGACCTCTTTGTGACTCTTCAAACCCTAAGCCATTTTTGGACAAGATCATCATCTTCCAAGCTTGGGTAAGTGATTATTCTTGTACTTTAACATATTATATGCATGGAAGAGTATGTAAATCATTTTGGTTATGCTTGGGAGTGTTGGATATGGCACTTTGTGTTTTTGTGAAAGATGTGAAATCCATGGGATTGTAACTTGAAATATGACTTGTTGTCTTGATGAAAGAGCATGGTATCGATAAAATATGACCATTTATGGTGTGATTATGGTCCTAAACTTGTTATTTTTCTATAAGTGTAAATTACGGGATTTTGACCAATTTGTTGTTGTGAGGTGTATTGAAGTAGTTTGATGGAATAATTGTGATGTGGTGGTGATGGAGAAGTGTAAAGTATGAACTTGGTGTGAAATTATATTGGTTATCATGTGTTGTTCAATGTATGGAATATTGTGGGATTATTGGTATAATAATTTCATGAATGGTATTGCCAAGGGGGAATGACATGTTAAAGCCAAACATGTGACTTATTGTTATTGTATGCCATTGTAAGGTAGTTGGTGGTTAATGTTGGTTCCGTTATGTACTTGTGTTGTAGAGTGAAACATAAGGATAGAGCGGGACTATTGTATGCACACTTAAGATTGTAGAATCGTATTGAAAATATAAGGTATGTAAGGTTACTCTTTCCGTATCCTTCTACAACATATTGTTCCTATTGACATTGGACTTGTTTCAATTCCAAGAGGGTTGAAGTATATCAATTTAGGGTGACGTATATTGTTATTCATATGTGCCCTATTCTCAGATAATTATGATTCACTTATCTCTTATTCATTGGTTGAAGTTCCTAAGATGTCATAACGTGGTAATTCCTAAAAGGGACTAGCTCAGGAGAGTAATAACATAAGAGAATCTATTTATTCTTGAGAAGCATTTTCCAATCATGTCATGTTCCAAAGTCCTATAGTATGATGATTATCCTTGTACCAATCTTTCCCAAGTAGAAGTACCAATCTTATAAGAGTAATAAGAGAGGTGATGTGCAAGTTAGTATAATTATTCCTCATAAGTGAAGATGTCAATCTCATGAAGTAAAGGAGTGAAGTGAGATGTGTATATAAGTGTGTGCTTTAATGTCAGGATCTTTAACGTGTCATTCTTATAACCTAGTAAAGGGTATAAGTTCTAGATGGAATAATCCCAATACTATGCTATGTTATTTACTATAACCCACCAAAGGTGGAGGCCCCGTATTATATACTTACTTATAAAAGATCTCACAAGAATTAGTAAAAGTGTCACTCTCTTGGAAGTAGAAAAATGAGGTAAAACATATATGTGTGTTTCCAATAGCATCGCGATCCTCAATGTATCATAAAAGTGTGTATATATTATAACTCCAAGTTTCGAGAATGTTATGTTCCAAAGTCTAATAATATTATGATTATGTTTGTACCAATCTCTCAAGAGCAAAAGTACCAATCTCTAAAAAGAAAGGAAGTAAGTAACGTATATTTGTTGGTTCCAAGTTCTAGTAATGTTATGACTATCATTGAACCAATCTCATGAAAGTAAAAGAATGAAGTCATATATTTATGTGTTCCCAATAATGTTTCAATCATCAATGTATCACTCTCCTAATAATGAAAGGGAAAGAAGTATGCCTAGTAGTAATGTATGCATGGTTGCTTTATGTTTCATTGAGTATGGATCTAATCAAAAGGGCATAAGCTCGGATGGAAAAATCCCAATATCATGCTATGGTATTACTATTCTATTTATTTAGTATGGCCCACTGATCAGTTGAATGTCCGGTTTATATTAGAGTCCACTGATCAGCTGGATGTCCGGTATTATTATTATTCTATTTATTTAGTATTGCCCACTGATCGGCTGGATGTCCGATTTATATTAGAGCCCACCGATCAGCTGGATGTCCAGTATTATTATTCTATTTATTTAGTGTGTCCACTGATCAACTGGATGTCCGGTTTATATTAGAGCCCACTGATCAGCTATATATCCGGTATTATATTATGAACCACTAACTAGTTAGATGAACAGTAGTGAAGATAGTTGAAAAAGAAATGAGAGTATATTCCTTGCATGAATATATTATGAAGGTTGTTATAAGAGTAAGGATGATAAGAATGGACGATTAAGAAATGAGAATAATGAAAATAATGAACATGGTTCCACATATTTCAGAACGGAGGTCTATCCATATTGACTATTCTCTTACGCTCGATTTCATGAAGTATTTATGTATTATTACAGTTTCTTATAGCCTTACATACTCAGTACATTCTTCGTACTGACCCCCTCGGGGGAACTTACCCTACATGTTGCAGGTGCAGGCATTAGTAGACCTCCTCTGTAGACAGGGGATCATTTGTAGAGTTTTGGTGAGCTCCACTTGGTTCGGAGCTTTCTAGGTCACAGTTGTATCTTCGTTTTGATGTTGTAAATCTGTTAGAGGCTTTGTAGACATATGTGCGTATATGGATTTAAGATGTACCTTCAGTCCGACGTAATGGCCCCAACGACCAAGTTTTATTTATATATATATATATATGACATATGTTGTCAGATTCATATCTTCGGCATAGTCGCATGAGGTATAATAAGAGTCATACGAGGTTACGCATATGAATGTTCATGAGCAAAGATTGGTTCTCTCAGGCCATGTCGGCTTTGGGTGATAGTCCGGCCCGAAAGGGATTTCGGGTCGTGACAACTAGTACTATCAATATAGCTAAAAATCTTGTGCAACATAAAAGAACCAAACATATTGACATAAGATACCATTTTCTCAGAGACAATATTGAAAAATGTCATATATCAATCATGTTTTGTTCCACTGAGAACCAAATAGCTGATATTTTTATCAATGCATTAAGTAGGGAACACTTTGAAAAGAATAGGTTAGACTTGGGGATGATTAAGATTTCATGAACTCCCCTTCAATGCTTAGCTAGAATAACTGTTTCAATGATAATTTTTATTAGTTAAGATGTTATTCAATTCAGTCTTGCACATTTAATTGTGTGTCCCAATTCCAGATTCTTGAATACTTTAACCAAGTTATGTATTCAAATTATGCAGAAAATTGAGTTCAACCAATTGATTGTGACCACAAGTTTTCAATCATATATGCTCCACACTGACTTATTACTAAAAGTGCATGGGCTAGAATAGTTAAGCTCTCTTGGTTCTAAGTATTAATTGTCCTAATACTTAAATGTTCTTAAATAAAACTGCCAAAAGCCCAAGAGTCTCTCCTTTCCAAAAAGCTGCCACCATCGTCCCATCACTGATCACATCTCATTTTCCCATTGGATGTCCACTGATTGGAACATTCCCAATCTTTCACACTTCAGCTTCCTCATCTTTGCCAATAAATTTGAAGGATTGGCATAAGAGTTTCTCACAAGCTCTTTTTCTCTCTTACTCTGAGTTTTTCTGTAAAAGATTCTTCTTCCACCTCCACTTTTCTTCCAGCTATGGTTTTTTATCCTCCTGCTCTCAAGCCCAGAAATCCTCTAAGATAACTACTCCTGAATCTTCTTAGTTGGTAGTTCATGAAAGTGCAAATCATAACCCTGAGATTTTACCCCACATTCCCTTCAACCTGTCTAATTTTACAGCATGGAACACCTTTAAGAACAAGTTCTCCACCTTCTCATAATTCCCTCCTATAGCAACATTCCTCCTTATGAGGTTAGCAATTTCGTGCCTCTCTAAATTATTGATGCTGATGACTTTTCCATTGCAGATTTGGTTCCCAAAAGGGCTAGATCTCTCTTGAATGAACAATTAGGGCTCCTGTTGTCATGCCTGAAGATGAACCAATTATTGAAACACGCCCTCCATCTGTTTCAATTAGACCTCCTCACACAAGAAATAAAAAAGGTCAATAAGATGTCCATATGGAATAAGGCCTTAGGGCTAGTAAAAAGAAACGATCCTCTTATACTACTCCTTGTCCATCTGAGCCTATTCCCTCAAATGATGACCTACTCCTTCACAAAGTCCAACGTGGCAAAATGATCAAACGTTTCATTCCTTAGCCTTTTTCTCTCCATCCATCTCGTACTTTTTTTTCCCTTAAAGTCCTTCCCAAAGAAGAAAATAACTACTTCCTTAAAGTCCTCCTCTAAGTCCAAATCTTTTAGTCCATCTCGTTCTTCAAAATGGATAAGTCAACCCGTTCCTTCACATGACTCTAACTCTGAGTCAACTGAGGATGACACACCAGAGCAAGTCGAGTCCTCTGATGCTTCTGATCCCAAGCTGCAACACTTTCTTTATTCTTATAAAAGGTCCTTTATTCGTAGAAAGGTTATAACATGTTTTGGTGGTCCTAAAATGGTTGTCCTTCTAGACAAATTGGAGTTTCAAGGTTGGTCCCAATTGTTTCTCCAGGGTAACACTCAGAGAAAATTTGGTCGTCCTGAGGTTTATGAATTTTATACCAATGGTTCTAAGAATGGGAACCTATTTTCTACTACTATGACGGGTGTGTCTATACACCTGGTAGTGGATTATATCTCTAGGATCCTAAATGTTCCCATAGTAGAGTGGGATCATTATGTTAAGTTCGGGTGGCCTTGATTTACATCAAAGTGACGCTCCTCCAAGAAGTTCTTTCACAAGGAGTCAAGCTAAGAACCATCAAGCATTACAATCTTTATGCATAAAGATGGAATGTTTGGAAGGTTCCAACATGGAATACTTGAAGATATTTAATATATTAAGTGTCTACCATTTAAATTAGCTTGTAATTTAAATGAAGGGCAATTTGGTCTTTCTTTACTTTTTTTTAGCCCTTAGTATAAATAGTTAGCTATTAGGGTTTGGATATTAGTTTTTTGGACATTTGAAGAATTGTTCCTCTTTTGAGAGCTTAAAACCCTTTGTTGATTTTCAACATTTTGTCCTAGGATTTGCAAGTAAGGTTATTCCTTCTTGAGGATTCTAATAGATTACAAACTGTTAATTCCCAATTAAGTGGTGTTTTGGTTAGTTTCACCAATACATCTTTTAATTGTTTGAGTCTAATTGTGTCTATCTTTTTTGAATTTGTATCTTTAAACATTATCTTGTTTCTATTTTCTTGTTTCACATCAGGCCTCCCCTATACAACATGGCCTCTGCACTAGCCATCACTAGGAAATTCTCTGGAAACCCAAATCTTCTTCAATATCGTAGGGTTTTCAAAAGAGAAATGTCACCTTTGAATCAGCTCTTCAGATCACAAAAGATGTAATTGGCACAGTGAACCATGTAGCACTACCTACTTTAATGAGGCGTGCTGACAATCCACTACAAAAGTTAAGAACTACACTTGCTGGTGAGACTGCTAAGTTAGAGGCTGCTCAAGCAGCTGATGAGGCTGAAAGAATGGCTCTTCAGGTAAGGATTGGAGCCTTACAGGCTAATCTTGATCGTAAAAGGACTGATCATGTTGAGTCCATTCATCATTTGACCCAGTTGATCACACTTGTTCCACAATTTTCCTCTGTTTCTTATAGCCCTAGGATTTGATTTGTTCCATGTTCCCTTTTTATTCAATGCTTAATATGTTCAGCTTATCCAGTTTTTAGTATAAAGTCTTATGTGATTCATATTTTGATGGATTAAATGGAATGGTTATCTTTTTGCTATGTTGTCTCATGATCTTGCACTTTTTATACATTATTTGGTTGAAGTTATATCTTGATCTGATTGTTTTGGTGATAGCCCCAGTGGCCATGGATAGTTTGAAACTGTAACTTGGATAATATTTTATCTTGGATCCACTTTTCAATTATGCCAAAAGGGTGAAGATATAAGGGGTGTGCAATGTTTATAACTCACAGTAACTCACCTGTTTCATTCTAGTGTTTCATGATTTAGTGTTTCAGGTAAAGGGGATGGATGCACAATGACAAAGAGTTTGTCATCATCAAAAAGGGGGAATTAGTTGGGTTCTATGAAGTTTTAATGATTGACAAAGTGGATGAAACATGTTAGTTAAGTTGTTTCACAGGTGCACAATTACAAGCAGCTAAATTCATATCAAGATCATCGATGAGGGAAGACAAGAGTGCAAGAATAAAGAAGTGGATAATGATTACTTCTGATAAACTCAAAGGAATAATCCATATGCTAAATTGAAGAGTTGGAACTTGACTACAACACTTAAAGAGGCACTAGTTTGATTTGAAGAAGGAGTCTCACTTGAAGTAGAACTCTAAGCAATGAGAGTTCAGATGCAAGAAGGAGTTTTATTTGAAGAATAACTCTTTGGAAAGTTGTGCTTAAATAGAAGAAGTGCTATTCATAATTACTTACGTAATTACAAAGCAAAAAGGCAATGGCAAATTGACGGCAGTGTGCTACTTGAATACTGATGAAACACATCGTTGAACCTAGTTGTAGTACTAAGTTAGATAAGGATTCTTAGTCTACATATATTAGGAGTTGGTTATAGAGTTGTAATGTTGATATAATCTTAGTTCCGTGAAGTATAAACTGATTTAGGATCATTGTCTTCAAGTTTGGGACAACTCAAAGACTTGGGATCACATACCTTGGGGGTTTGTGAGTTGCTTAGGAATTAGAGTTTATAATTTCTTAGGTTACCTAGGTTTGTAATCTTTTGTTGAAACGCTCATTGTGATTTAGTGAAGTTGGGGTTAAATTTTGTAGAGGTACAGGTCGTGGTTTTTACACCTTTTGTAAGCCGGGTGTTTTCCATGTAAAAATATGGTGTTCTTTATTTTTTTTTTTACTGCTTGTTGAAACATGTTAGGCAACTCTTTACATATATAGGAAACGATCAAATAAAAGGTAACTAATCTAGGTCGTGTAGATTATCAGTTTGACTCAAGGCGATCTCTTGAACACGACGTATGTGATATTAATTGAAATGGGAGTACAACTCTGTCAAATGTGATGCAAACCAATCCAATACAAATACTGAGGTAATTTATAAATACTAAATGAAATACAACTTAAATAAATAAAAACAATTAACTTCGAAATAAGGAAACTATGAAAGGATAACTAGAAGGAGATGCAGTTTTCTTAGTTGGTAAAATGGATAATTTTATTGTAACTGTTAAATGTTCAACAAAAAAAGTGGTGTCCCCAAGCGAAGTAGGAGTATGATTAGAGTCCCGGTCCAGTAGGTCAATAGTTGAAAGTTTCAAATGTCTGACAAAAATAGTTCTTGCATTATCTACGTCCAACGCTTTCTGGGCAACTACCGGTTAAGTATAGAGGATAATGGGTGGTGCAAAAATTTTGCTTCTGTTTGTATACTTGGCTAGACAATCTGCTACGTTGTTCGCCTCCCTAAAGATGTGTTGCACTACTGGCTGTCCCAATGCCCTGATTAATGACCTGGGTTTCCTTTAGTAAGTATGGTGATAAAATCAACCGAGTCAGTGTTAATGACAAGTGGTTTTAGCTGATGTTTAGTTTCCACAATAAGGCCCCTATGTAGGGCTTGCAATTCTGCCATATCTGGTATGGTAAGAGGGATACTCTCATAGAAACCTATTACCCATTAGCCCTCATGGTTACTAAATGACCCTCTTATTCCTCCTAGTCTAGGACTGCGATCAACTCATACTCAGTAGCCTGGGTAATGACCTGTTTGAGAGGTATGGGTTCCTTTTTTCCATTGAAAAGGCTGTTGTTTCTGGTGGTCCATATGATCCATAAGAAATAAGGGAGAAGAGTACCCCAAGAAATGTGGGTATTAAAAGGCCTATGGCTTTTTTTCGACCATTTAATCCAGTTGCCTGCATGGAGCTGTAGAGGAGTGGTATTATGGCCATAGCTCTCTGAGGTGAGGACTTTATCCCTAGGCTCAGAGCATTTGGACAAGAGAAGAAGATATGGTTGATATCTTCAGCAGAGTTGTTCCAAAAATGACATATGGGGTTAATGTTTATGCCAATCCTATTAAGGTGCAGGTTGGTAGGAAGCCTACCATGTTTGAGGAGCCACATGAAGTTCCTAATCTTTTTGAGAACGTTAGCTTTTTAGATCCAATCAAAGTCTTCCTTCTCATTATCAGATGTGGTTTCCACACTTTGGTTTATGAGTCCATAGACACTACCAGTGGTGAATATGTCATTACTAGTGAGACTCCAGTAAGGGATATCTCTGCCATTATGAGTATGGATATTACTCATTAAGGCAAGAATATCGGGGGAGGGGGGAGAGAGTAAAGGAGAGTGTTGAGAGGTCCCAGTTGTCACTGGTACACAGGTCTTTGACAATAAGTTTTTCCTCTAGAGATGTAAAGGGGCCTTGAAAGTGGTCCCTGATGCTCCCAAAGTGGGGAATCCATCTGTCCCTTGGGAATTCATCTGTCCTCTTTTACTGTCCAGACCAATCCTTTGAGGCATGTTTCCTTTCCTTGGAGGATATTCTTTCAAGTTCTAGAGACAATTCTAGGAGTGTTGGCTCTATTGGTAGTCCGATTGTATTTGGTGGTGAGGATTTTACTTCATAGTTGGTTAGGATTTTTAATAAGCCTCCAAGCTAGACTAGTGTGAAGGACATTGTTCCTAACATCACATTTATGGAGTCCAAGGCCACCATCTCTCTTCCCTTTGGTAATGGTATCCCGTTTGATCAGATGAAGCTTTTTCTTATCTTAGGTAGTACCCCAGATGAAGTCCTTTTGAATTTTGTTAATGGAGGCAATGGTTTTTGCAAGGAGCTTAATGTACTGCATTGTGTGGGTTGGTATGCTGCTAAGAGAGTCCTTGGTAAGGATGGTCCAGCCAGTCATGTTAAGGTAGTTAGTATTCCATCCTGCTAGCTTATTAATGTGCCATGATTTCATGGCACTTTCGATGCCTAAAACAAGGAAAATATGCAATAACTTGGGTATGTTAGGTAGGTATTATGTATTTTCTGTTCTATTTTGCAGAAAAATAGGTTTTGGAGGCAATATGGAGAAGACGGGAAACAGCATGCACTGGAGTGAAGTTTTTGAAGACAAAAGAGCGGAGTTGAATTTCACATAAATGACCCACGGTCGTGACTCACGGACTATAGGTCAAGTTCATGAATCAACTTCTGCAGTTGTGCATGGACGCCTGAGTCCACGACCTCAAGTCACGGTCCGGGGAAAGTTGCCGACTTTTTTCACCTACATGTTTTAGGATAGGATTCATTTTGTATCTATAAATATTACTATGTTGTCCTATGTTATAGAGGCTATTATTACATTATTTGAGTTGTCTATTACATTGTTTTGAGCTTCATAAGCACATTGATCTTCTAATCTCAAACATCGATTTTAGGATTTTGATTTATATTGAGATTTCAGAGTTTTATTCTTCTTGTGAGTTCATAATTATGTTTTCATCATTGAATTATTCTTGTGTTCTTGCAATCATGAGTAACTAAATCTCTTAACTAGGGTTGTGTGAATTATGAGGAATTAACGAAACGAGTTGAATGCGAAGCAATTCTGAATCGGTGTGACTGCATGTATTGTTATTTCCTTTGTTATAATTGATCTTTTAACAGTTGCAAATGTTGAAAACTCGCATGTATTCTAAACTTTCTTGAGAAAGAAGTAGAGATTGGGAAAATGGAATAACAACAGAGGCTTGAAGCTATCAACCTCTATCTAATAACTTGAGTCGTAACAGGGATAGTTATCTGAGATCAAGAATAAGGGTTAGTAGCGCGACACTCGAAGATCGAGAGGAGAAGAGTGAAATTCATCTAACCAAGGTCGAGATACTTTTAGATGACCCTATCTTGTTAGATTTTACATGCAACGCAGCGGGACAGTTTGCCAGCACAAGTACCCGATGGAGTTAAGGAATCTTGGGGATCACAGTCCTAGTGCCTTTTTTGTATTGATCAAAAATCTGACAATCAACAATTGTTAATGTTACTAGTTGTTTATAAAAACCCCTTTTTTACTTACTTGCCAATCATTCGGACAAGCATTCGATAGAAGTTCTTCCTATTCGCTGTGGGATCGACCTCAACCTAGTTGGTTTCTATATTTGATACAGCGACCGCGTTATACTTTTTTGGAGGTATATTTTGGGTGACATCAAATTTTGGCACCGTTGCCGGGGAATATGGTTACAGAGTTGCTTGATTGTGTTTATTCAAGTGTTGGTTTCATTGAAATTATTATTTTTCTACTATTCGTAGGGAGTACGCCGAGGTATACCCAACACTAGGAGTCAAGGCAACCCCCTGACTCCATTTGATACGGAAATAAAAAGAACGCTAAGGGATAATCGAAGAATGGTGAATACTGACGTAGTTTAGGACCCCACAGTCGGTGCGGATATTCATAACCAGCCATAAATTTATTCGGCTGGTCATGAAATTGCGGAGTAAATCACTACTCGATTAATGGTTAAAGAGAATGCGAGACAAACAGCTCTTATACAAGCAGATAGAGATCATCGAGCAATGAAAGAGGCAGAACAACGTCGTGCTGCACTTGAAGAGAGACAAAGAAGACCAAGGGTGCAACAACCCCTACAAATACCATATATTCTGAATTATGCTGAACAGGAAGAAGAGGAGATGGCTTATTTGGAGCCGGTTGAGACTGGTGCCATTATTCCACCAGAGTTACCTGAAGGAACTAAATCGACATTACAAGTGCTATGATCCACCTGTTGAACTTAAAAGGGGTGTTCGCTGGCCTTTCAACTAACGATGCCAATATGCATGTGAAGAACTTTTTGGGTATATGCATCTCGTACAATCTACCAGGAGTGAGTCAAGAAGCAATTCAATTAAGGCTATTTCAATTCTCCCTTACGGGAGAGGCAACTTTGTGGTTGGCTGAGTTACCACGAGGTTCTGTCACTACTTGACAAGAGTTGAGGAATCAGTGTCTGGAATGATTTTTTCCACCTTCCTGAATGTTGCAACTAATGGATGAAATTTATACTTTCAGACAGCTACATTTTGAGGCACTTTACGAGACTTAGCTAAGGTTCAAGAAGAAGTTTCAAAATGTTCCAAACCATAGGATGAATGGTCAAAATTTACTTGAGATCTTCTACAGAGCATTAAATGCTAATACCAATGCTATAGCAGATAATATCACTGGCGGAGCATTTATGAGTCTGAGATGGGAACAAGCTTCAGAGATTTTAGATTGTACAACTAAAACCAACCGAGGCTGGCTCACTCGAGAAGCAAACCGACCAGCCAGAACTTATGACATTGGAGCATCAGCAGAGCAAAAGAGCATTAGATGACACTGTAGCTCAAGAAGTAGCGCAACTGAGAACTGAGATCGGATTACTTTCTAAGCAAATCACGGCATGAGGAACGAAAAAGATTAATGTGGTAGAGGCACAAGGCAAAGCACCTAGGTATCAGAATTTAAATTCTGAGGAAGAAGCTAAGTATTTGGATAGAGAAGTGGCGGGTTTTTGAGCCAAGGGTCTAATCAAGACTATTGATACTCAAGGCAAGAAAATCAAGTTCGGAACTACTACGGTGATAATTACAATAAGTCGGGGTATAGAGATCGAGACAGAGATCGGGATAGTGATTGGAGGCAAAAAGATGACTACAAAGATAAGAGTGGCCTTTATGTTCTATCAGGGAACCGTGATGATGAGTCTGAAAATTCAAGGATAGAAACCCTACTTGCAAAACTCCTTAAGAAGTCGGAAAGTCAAGAAAACTATCTAAAAGAGATCAAGGAAACTATCTAAAAGAGATTAAGGAAGACCTTTCAGGGATAAGCCAAAAAGTTGAGTCTCATGCGACCACCATTAAATAGTTGGAGCAACAATTAGGGCAGATATCTTTCGTATTGAATTAGCGTCAACAAGGTACACTTTCGAGCAACACCATCCAGACCCAAAACATGATGCTCATTGTACGACTATTACAACGAGAAGTAGGAAGACTTATTGAGGCACCCAAACAAGTTGAAGGTATTCATGCTACACTGGAAGAGCAAACGAATACCACAAAAAAGGTAAAGGAAGCTCTGAAGAAGTATGTTCTATTCCCAAAACTTCCTCCACCTTTTCCTCAACGTCTAAAGAAAAAGGTGGATGAAAATAAAATTATTAGCGGGGAGATCATGAAAGAAGTTGAAGAGCCTCAGACCGATGAAAACAAGGTGAATGATGAAAATGAGAAAGAAAAGAAAGCCCCACAATTGCTAACCCCCATTCCTAAGTCGCCTTCTCCTTTCCCTCAGCGCTTGAAGAAGAAGAAGGAGGATGGAGAATTTCATAAGTTCATGTCCATATTGAAGCAACTTTCTATAAACATTCCATTGGTAGAGGCGCTGGAACAAATGCCGAGATATACAAAGTTCATGAAAGAGTTGGTCACAAAGAAGAGAACTGTCAGTTATGAGTCTATTGGTGATTTGCACCATTATAGTGAAATTGTATCTCGTTCTCTTGTGCAAAAGAAAGATGATCCCGATGCCTTCGCAGTTTCATACACAATTGGGTTAGTTAACTTCGCTAGAGATTTATATGACCTAGGTGCGAGCATTAACTTTATCCCACTGGCAGTATTCGAGAAATTAGGCTTGGGAGCCCCCGAGCCAACAAAGATGCGGTTATTGATGGCGGATCGTACGATCAAGAAGCCTGTGGGCATATTATTTAATGTTTTGGTCAAGGTTGAATACTTCATATTTCCTGCTGAGTTTGTTGTCTTGGATTGTGAGGTCGATTTTAAGATGCCCATTATTATGGGAAGACCATTTTTAGCCACCGATAGAGCATTGGTGGATAGGGAGCGGGGTGAGCTGAAATTTAGGTTGAATAATAAGGAAGTCACGTTCAATGTTTGCAGAACTATGAAGCAGCCAAAGAACATGAGGGTGATTTTGGAAATAAATAGTTTAGATGACCTTAGAGGCCAACACAAGGGATATCTTGATGATGTTTGAGTAATCAAGACACCCGCGTCGTGTCGCGATGTTAAATCAGGCGTTGTTTGGGAGGCAACCCAAGGTGTCTTGCTATTCCTACATTTGCTTTGATTTTTGTTTTTTTGATCGACATTAGACCCACGCACCTAGGGTGGCACAGGTATGTTCCTAACTCCCTTGTTTTACTTCGGTCTAATGCCTTGAGGATAATGCATGCTTATTTGGTAGGGGCGAAGGTACTTGTGGGTCTATATGTCCTCTTGGGGCTTTTTATTGCCATGTTTCTTTTCCCTCAAGTGCTATCATAGTAGAACCAGAATGTTTATGTTGTTATTTATGTTTTTATTATGTTTTTTCTTGTTTAATTAGAAGGAAAATAGGGGAACCTAAGTATAGTCAATTTTGAACGAACTTTGAATGATAATGATGCTTTTTGATTGTTTAAAAGACACCCCTCCTGAAAATTTTATTTTGGACTGTGTGCGTAGTTATGATAGTTTATGACACCTGTTGGATCTTGTTATGGCATTAGTATTATAGCCAGAATGACTGCAGCGTAATAATGCATGAACTGGATAGGTAGTAGTCGATAGCGTAACCCTGTGCTATATGTGTGTGAGGTCATTACTGAGTTCACTTTGAGTGTGCGATCCAGAACTTGCCCGATTACTCTTGCCTAGGTTAGAGGATTGTGGTTAGGAAAGGATCATAGGTCATTCTTTAATAAGTCCACAATTAGCCTAAATGTCTGACCAAATGAAGTAAATATCCCTTGATCCCGATTTTGAGCCTTAATTGACCTATTTCTTTCGTTAGCCTATTCACCTTTTCATTTTGACTTATAATGAACCTGTCTTGGCCCTGATCCCTCCTTAGATATTGTGTACCTTAACTTAGGCAAATCGCCTAAGTTGAGGGTGGCTATTATATGGGTGCGTAGTTTGACTTAGGTATGAAGAAGGGGTTAGTAAAAGAAAAAAAATAGATTTGGGTGTGACAATGAAAAAAAAAGTGAGCGAAATAAATAGAAATTGCAAAAAGAAAAAAAAAATAGAAAAAGAAGAAGAAAAATGTGTTTTGAAAGTATGAAGAAAACCACACCCAAAATCTGAAAACAAATGAGGGAGAATAAAATAAGAATTGTTGGAAAGTGGAGCCAAAAATAGTGTAGTGTCAAGGAGGGTTGAGTCACCATATTCATATGTACCACACCCGTCCCCAAGCCTACATTACAAGCCGATGAAATTCCTATAGTGATCCTAGTCTGACTGTCCGAAAAACTAAGGCATAGAAAATAAGGGCAAGCCTATGGTATTTCATGCACATTGTTTGAACTTCTTTGTAAGAGAGAGTGTTTTGACCCAGTCCCTACTTTGATATTCATTAGGATACTGTGAGTGTATGGTACTTCTTTGTTGTGAGAGTACATAGGTTGCATTGTTAGCTGTTATTTGTTCGGATAATGTCATTTGCATATATGCTTAGTTGTTTGTTCATAATCTGATGCCATCACTTGATCCCTTCTGTGTCATGAGAATATGCTGCATGTATACGCACAGTGGTTTTGACTTGTGAATAGGAGGGGGTCAAAATTTTTGGTACCGAAAGAAATGAGTCGACTGCTATAGGTCTCTTAAGTTTCTCTTAGTTACGCATTGAATGTGTTTGTTTTGTTTTGTTTGCCTGAGGACATGCAAACGTTCTAAGTTGAGGGTGTTGATGTGCCATGATTTCATGGCACTTTCGATGCCTAAAACAAGGAAAATATGTAATAACTTGGGTATGTTTGGTAGGTATGATGTGTTTTCTGTTCTATCTTGGAGGAAAATAGGTTTTGGAGGTAAAATGGAGAAGACGGGAAGAAGCATGCACTGGAATGAAGTTTTTGAAGACAAAAGAGCGAAGATGAATTTCACAAAAGTGACCCACGGTCGTGACTCACGGACCGTAGGTCAAGTCCGTGAGTCAACTTCTGCAGTTGTGCATGGAGGCCTGATTCCTACGACCTGGACCCATGGTCCGTGGGTTGAGTCCACAACCTCAAGTCACGGTCCGTGGAAAGTTGCCGACTTTTTTCTCCTGCATATTTTAGGATAGGATTTGTTTTGTATCTATAAATACTCCTATGTTGTCCTATGTTAGAGAGGCTATTATTACATTATTTGAGTTGTCTATTACATTGTTTTGAGCTTCATAAACACATTGATCTTGTAATCTCAAACATCGATTCTAGGGTTTTGATTTATATTGAGATTTCAGAGTTTTATTCTTCTTGTGAGTTCATAATTATGTTTTCATTATTGAATTCTTCTTGTGGTCTTGCAATCATGAGTAGCTAAATCTCTCAACTAGGGTTGTGTGAATTATGAGAAATTAACGAAACGAGTTGAGTGCGAAGCAATTCTGAACCGGTGTGACTGCATGTATTGTTCTTTCCTTTGTTATAATTGATCTTCTAATAGTAGCAAACGTTGGAAACTTTCCCGTATTCTAAGCTTGCTTGAGAGAGAAGTAGAGATTGGGAAAATGGAATAACAACAGAGATTTGAAGCTATCAACCTTCATCTAATAACTTGAATCGTAACAGGGATAGTTATCTGAGATCAAGAACAAGGGTTAGTAGCGCGACACTCAGAGACCGAGAGGAGAAGAGTGAAATTTATCTAACCAAGGTCGAGAGAGGTTTAGATGAACTTATCTTGTTAGATTTTGCATGCAACGCAGCGGGACAGTTTGCCAGCACAAGTACCCAGTGGAGTTAAGGAATCTTGGGGATCACAGTCCTAGTGCCTTTCTCGTATTGATCACAAATCCAACAATAAAAAATTGTTACTGTTACTATTTGTTTATAAGAAAAACCTTTTTTTACTTACTTGCCAATCACGAACAAGCATTCGATAGAAGTTCATCCTATTCCATGTGGGATCGACTCCAACCTAATTGGGTTCTATATTTGATACAACGATCGCATTATACTTTCCTGGAGGTATATTTTAGGTGACATCACTTATTGCTCATGGCATCAATGATGTATTGAAAGTCCTTGCTAGCATGCTTTTGGCTAAATATGGAGAAGCCCAAGTATTTGCTAAACACATTGTTAGGAGTGATGTTGAGGATGTTGGAGCATTCATTATCATTTGGTGGGGTTGCAATTCCTAGAAAAGACAACTCTAGATTTAGCATAGCTGATTTGTTATCCAGAAGCAGAGCAAAAGAGATTAAGGACATGAAGAATGGCATGACAATTTTCCTCAGTTGCTCTAGAGAACAGTGTAACAAAATCAGCAAAGAAAATATGGGAGATCTTGGGGCCTCCAGTGGTGAGGCTAACAGGGGTCCAGATTTTTTGATGAACAGTGATTAATTTGTCTGGAGAAACTTTCCATGCAAATAATGAAGAGGTAGAGGAAATGGGATCCCCTTGCTTGATCCCTCTAGAAGGCTTGAAAGAGGGGATTTGCCTTCCATTAATGAGGATGGAGATGGAGCTACTAGAGACACAAGACATGATAAGCTTGATAAGTTTATCAGGGAAGTTAAAGAAAGAAAGGGAGTCCCGGATAAAAGACCATTCCAATCTATCAAATGCCTTCTCAAGGTCAATTTTAAAGACCATGTTGGGGTTTTACCCCTCATTCTCCTAAAGTGGGAGATATATTCTTGGACTATAATGGCATTATCGGCAGCTCTTCTATGGTTAGGAAGTTAGCTTGGCAAGGCCCAATAATGCTATTCAAGATGGGTTTAATCTTATGCATAATAATCTTATTGATCAGCTTAGAGGATGTGTTACAATGCCCAATAAGTGTGTAGTTCTTGATGGAAGTGGCATTTAAACACTTACGAATAAGGCACAAAAGGGTGGAGTTTGCGTGCTCAGGCATGAAAGCCTTATTGAAGACTTGGTGACAGAAAGCCTTGGTCTGCCCCCCAACAGAGTCCAAAAATTTCTGGCAGAAAAGGGGGTGAAGCCCATCTGAACTAGGAGCTTTGAGGGGCTGGAAGGATTTTAAGGCAAAGGTAATTTCACTCTCCCTTA
The DNA here is from genome assembly GCA_031232105.1 of Capsicum rhomboideum. Lineage (NCBI taxonomy): Eukaryota > Viridiplantae > Streptophyta > Magnoliopsida > Solanales > Solanaceae > Capsicum > Capsicum rhomboideum. The sequence continues at coordinate 162,026,368 of CP124714.1, forward strand.
GGGGCTCTTCAAGAAAGGTCCTCTGAGCAACTAATGAAGTTACCCTCACCTCTAGTGCGGGCTAGGTTGGACTTGGAATGCTCAAAGGAATAGAGGCTGGAGTAGATATTGAGATGTGTTTGGCAATGTCCTTACTGTCCAGTAATAGATTGCCAACATTATCCTTCAAATAAGTGATCCTATTCCTCCTTCTTTTGTTCAGAGTGGTGGTATGATAGAATCTAGTATTAGTATCTCCTTGTTTGAGTCAGTTGATCCTAGATTTGGTTTTCTAAAAGTCTTCCTCACATTAGAGTAAGGAGTTGTATTCACCAAGCAACTCATTCTCCAAGTCTTGGAGGAAATCACTGTGTTGATAATGTCTGGACTTTGGATGCCATCTAATCGGGCCAAGATTCTTTTCATTTTATGAAAGATATTTCCAAAAATATTTTTGTTCCAGTCAATAGCTTCTTTATGGAAAAAGCTAATGGACACTTTGAGGTTTGGGTGAGCTTTAAATTAGTTATCTAGTAGGGCCTTAAAAGAAGGGTGGCTACACCACATGGGCTCTAGCCTAAAGGGCTTTTCACCCATTGGATGAGTACTCATGGCCAAATTAACAAGGAGAGGGCAGTGGTCCGACCTGGTCCTGGGTAGGTGGGTCACTGTAGCTTCAGGGTACTAGTTTACCCATAAGTCATTAGCCACATACCTATCCAGTCTTTCTAAGATAAGACTGCTCATATTCTTATACCGCTTATTGGTTCAGGTGAACTTACAACCTTTAAAGCCCAAGCCTAGCATTTTACAATGATTCAGACAGTCTCTAAAAAAAGAGGCTCTATTGTTGTTTACACATGCGCCTCCTAGCTTTTTCCTGGCTTGTAGCACTTCATTAAAGTACCCACCTATAAGTCAAGGGCCATTGTAAATCTAGGAGATGTTTTGCATATTTTCCCAAAGGTGGGTGCGAGTGGAGAAGTTAGGGCTGTCATAAATGGCTGAGAACATCCAAGGAAGGGAGTGGGCGAGTACCTTTATTATGACGTGGATACCCTGAGGGGTGATCGAGAAATCATGGAGGTGACCGAGAAATCATGGAGCTTGAGGATGTCGTCCTTCCATATAACAACACTACCTACAGCTAGCCCCGCTGCAGTAGATTGGATATAGGCTTCAAAACGGAGGATTTTACAATTTTTTTTGTGGTCTACTATTTTAGTTTCAAGTAAGACCAGTATGTCAGGATTGTGGAGCTTGACGATGGCCTCACACTAGCGGTGGAAATTTGCATTATTTGCGCCCCTAGTGTTCCAAATAATGAATTTTATTGGGTCCGTTTAGGGTGATTCCAGAACATTCTTCCTCTTGTCCAGTGAGAGGTTCGAAGCCAACTAATTCAGGGGTGTTGCATTTGCCTTGGGGTAACTGGTCCCGCTCTTGCTCGTCAGATTCAGAGAATAGTTCATCATCCCCTCTGGCAAATACGTTATAATTGTTGTGCTGAAGGGCTCATTGAACTCTTTTTGAAGTGGTCGCCCGAGTAGGAATACATCCATATTTGGGTCTCCAAGCATTGCCAGTACCTGCTCCAGCTTGTCGTTGCTCATTCTCAAAATATAGAGCAGGGATGCATTTTTTCCGCCTTGGTCTTTTTTCTTTGGCTGTGTTTCCATGACAGGGTTCGGTAGTGACCATGGTATGAAGTTGAGTGTTCGGGTTTCCAAAAGATATGAGAGGCTCGGAAAGAAGGGAAGTTGTTGGAAAGTTTGTTGTATCAAGTTGTTGAGCTCGCTCATGGTGCTCACATTATGGTTTCCCTTTCTCGCTGATTCTAGGGGGCATTGCTGCCAAACTTGGGTCCCTAAGCCCAGCACTGACTGATCTACACTCTCCTTCGTTATTTGGGTGAGGTATGCTGGGTCCTGGACTAAGAGGATGATCAGTTGGTTGCCCACATTAAAGCAGAAGGTAATAGTCTGCCTTTGGAGGCATAGTTCTATCCATGATGTCGGGGTGCGACCCGGCGATGGAGGTATCGTAGTGAAGACCAGGGGATCCTTCATTTGGGGAGGAGCCGATGTTTCAAGAGTTTCCATTGGAAAGTTGCGGTATAGTACAATGAGTAGGAGTAGTTGGCATTAACTCCATAGCCTTCTTATTACCAGTGGAGGAATTGGAAAGGTCAGAGTTAATTGATAAGACCTCCTTGGTCATGTCAATCGGCTTAGGGGTATGATTGTTTTATGCAGGGATTAATTTACTCTCTTTAGAAGATGCAGAGTCAGAGAGTTGTGTTAGAGTATCCGAGGAGCTTGTAAGAGAAAGACCTCAGTGGGTCCGTTGCTATTAAGAGGAATGTCGGGGGATTTATTATGAGCGTTAGTACGCTCAGTGGGAATGGAGGCATGAGTTAAGATACTGGTCCCACACGCGTTAGTGTTGCAGGGTTGGCTTGGTTAGTTGGTGTTGTGGACGAGGAATTTAAGCCGCGTGGCTCGCTCTGATATTTTTTTTTTTCTTTATTTTTGGATTGATTTTTTTCTTTCCCTCCAAAAGTCCCGCCAAAAGTTTTCCCTCCAAAAAAAGGGGGAATGGGGGGGGGGGTGATAGAGTCAACGAACTTACCTGTGGCCTGGTCGAAATTCCTTACCAGTCGATTAATCATTTGTTCCCCAGTCATTGGGCCTTCGAAGCTGGCTTTACTATTCTTGTTTGGGCTTCTCCTCTTTGGGAATGAGATAGTCTGCCACTCATTGCTAGGTGGTGATTTGAAGGTTGAGGGAACGCTTGTATCTGGTAAAGTGGGTGGTGTTATTGGGATACTGAAGTTACAGCTTCCTAGAGTGTGTCCAATCCTCCCACAACCCGTGGACAACACGCCCTCTCCTTCGTATATGACCTTTTCGACATGGGTTCCAATAGTTATCTAAGATCTGACCGGAACCTCTAGTGGAACCTGGCTACATATCCTTGCCTATCTTCCTCTGAGTGCGGTAGATGTGCAAGTATCTATCTTGAGTAACGTTTCCAGTTTTAGACCCACCTTCTCAAGGATACTTCTATCATAAAACTCTTCTTTTTAACTAGTGGTCCTTTTTAACCTATTACTTTTTTTTCCTTTGTTTAATCAATTACTAATTAGGCTAAAATCCCAATAAAGCTCTCTAACATTTTAGTCAGCTCACTAATCCCAACTAGATCAATCTCATTCATCATTTCTCGCCTATAGGTTCTTACAACTCAACTTGGTTCATAACAAAATGTCTCATATGATATTACATTAGTAAAGCGTCTTTGATGGTGAGCGTTAGTTTTAACCGAGTCTCTCTGAAGCTAACTCGTTTTGACATTAAAACAGGGTGTTAGGCTAGCAAAGGTTGGCCCTTGCAAAAATACAACACACATGAGACAATTGGGGATAATGTTCCTTCTCAAGCTTGAGACCCAAAGTAAACTTCCTTTTTCTGCCATGTGCCATCCAAAGTTTAGGATTTAATTTGGAACCAACAAAATTTTGAATAGTTATAAAAAGTTGTCGTCACATGACGTAACTTGAAAGACTTCATGAAATTATGGAAATAACTTATTGCAAAAATATAATGTAAGGCTCTATAGACTCTTAGCAGTCCCACCTTTCTAAGCTTTTGTAGCCCCCATCCTTCACCGATCATGTGAATAGCAAAACTATAGTGTATCGAATTTAACAATTTCATACCTATCATGTCGGATTATTTGGTCCAGTTGAAATAACTTAAAAGGAAGTGTACATTACACTCAGACGAATTTCACATCAAAATAAAAAAAAGAGGTTATATACAAATTCACATAATATGCCAATTTGAACTCAATTATAATGTAATCAAGATTTGCTTTTGAACTTGATGATTAACCGGACAAGTCTCTAAGGCAATATTAAGCCAAAACAAATAATACATGCCAAAAACTTGAATGCAACATTTTACATTCTGTTGCAATTTTACTACATACCAAAAAAAAAAAAAATACAAAAACAAACTACTAAAGAAAATAATTCAGAGATGCTGATTTATTTTGTTCAAGCAGAAAACAAACCATTAATTGCAGCAAGAGAAACTTCAGTCTGAGGTACATTTTCCCTTTTCTCATTTTCTCCAAATCTCATTTTTATTCTACTAGAAGACCCTTTAATCTCTTGAGCCAAAATAGAGAAAGTTGAAAATAATTCAATTTGTTCTCCTCCATCCACATTATTATTAGCTCCAAATTTTCTTGAATTCTTGATTCTCCTTTCATATTCTTCTGCAACTAGCATAGCAATATCAGCCATAATAATAAAATTTTAATCAAAATGAAAACTTTAGTAACTTCTTTTTTGTAATTGGGATATTTCAAGTTGCTTTTTTGCTTTTTGGTGAGTAAGCAATTTTTGATCCGGCTTATATATAGGGAAGAACAAGTGCATTTAGGGTGTGTTTGGTATGTGGGGAAACAAAAAAAGTTTTTTATATTTTTTAATTTAATTAGTCAAAAAAATTCTAAATTTTTTGCTCTCTATAAAATAAGTTTATTAAAATGAGAAAAAATGATTTTTCTGATGAAAATCGATGAAAGTAGGGAAAATGATAGCCTTCATCCTCATCACCCCTACTCTCTCGTCCTTACCTCTCGCAATATTTATCTAGATTATATATAAATATTTTTAAAGTACTTTGCCCGTCTCAATTTTATGTATCACCTTTTAGATTTCGAGATACAAACGAAATTTTTTTCGACCCAATTTTTTTATATGTCTTTTGACTATTTTAAAGTTCAATTATTTTAACTAGTATTTTATACGTAATTTGTAAAAATGTAAATTTTATTTCAAATAACATAATGATTCCTTATTCAAATACATGATCAAAATAAAAAAATTGACTCTCAAAAAATAATTGTATCATATAAATTAAAATAAAAAAAATACCACTTTTACTTATATATATATATATATATATATATATATCAAGCACAAAAAATAATAAAAAGACCCACTCTAAAACAAACACACCCTTAGCATAAAGTGGTATAATGAGTTATGGATAAGGATAGAAGTTGAATGACACAGAATATTATGTCTGAGGAGTTAATATTATTTATTATATGGTGGTCTTGTTGGATGAGGCAATATTGTAAACGTGTCATAATTTTGTGGTTCCAATTTGAAACTTTCAGATATGGAAATCCACCAACTTGACGAATATTCTCTTTTTCCAATTTGTTTTTTTGTTTAGGTAGAATTAGTAAATATTCAAATCAGGCCGGTTTAAAATAAAATTTTGTATGGTTTCTCTCTGAACCGCCCTAATTGGTGAACATGGCCGGTTTGATCAAGTCTTCAAAAAAAAGTTTATTTTAATAAGGGAAAAAGTCTAAATATATCATCAAATTATTAGAAATAGCTTAATTATATCACTCATTAACAATTAAATATATTTATACATTTGTTGTGTGTATCATATTCATGTCTCTTTTTTTTTTTTTTTTTTTTTTTGGGGGGGGGGGGGGGGAGGGGGGTTAATCCATATTTATGTCATTTAACACTAACAACTTACTAGAAAAGAAAACACTAACGACTTAAATAATTGATTTTGAAATATTAAATAATACACACATTATCCAATCAAACAATTCACATCATCTAATTATCTTTTTTTTTTAGTGATGTTGGGCCAAACACCTAGGCGTTGAAGTTCTGTCAATCACGAAGAACTGGACAAAATTTCAAGGTCTGAGCGTTGGCCGTCACTACTCAAAAATTAAATAGAATGAGTTAAAATAAAGTAAAACAGATTAGATAATATAAATTACAGTATTTAATTGAATGATATGTGTGTTGTTTGATATTTTGTAATCGATCATTTGAGTCGGGGTAAATTGACATGAATGTGCACGTAAATATGCTCAACTATTAAGGAGTGTTATGGCTAAGGGTAATCAAGATTCAACACTATGATGGTTTCAGAGGATATGTAATAAACGCGTCAAATTTAGGGTAATCTTTAGATATTCACTTTTCGCTTATGATTAATCATTTATTTCAAAACTCAAACATGAAACCTCTATCTCAGAATTAAGAAATCTTTTTTATTATCACATTCTTTAGTGATCCATTTACACATACAATTAGTGCAATATTTTCACGAGTAGTCTATTTAGTCACACTCACTTAATTTGTAATTGCCATTTTAAAATGATGTATATATACCCACCTCATGTTTGAAGTGTTGAAGTTAGACTTGACAAAATCAAATTTTAGAAATAATGTTTAAATTTACATATGGTTAAATTTAGTCATTTTGGCCTGAAGTTCAGACAATAATGGTTAGACTTTAGTAATTTTTATCTGATTTCAATTATTTTTATTTGAAGTTCACGCACATATCATTGAATTTCAAGCAAAAATGGTTAAAATCAGATAATAATCTGAAATTCAAGCAAAAATGATTGAAGTAAACAAAAATTATCTGACTTCAGTCATATGTACCTAAACATCAACTATATGAAATTAAATTCAAACATTGAAGGCACAATATCTGAAGTTGGACTTCATTAAGACTTTGTCTAAAGTTTTTCCGAAGTGAATTCACACGAAAAAAATAATTAAAAGCAGGTGCATATGCATATTAAATGACAACATCAAAATTAAATATTTGTGCACCTTAAGTTGCTTGACAACAATTATTAGACAGATAATGTAAGGGCTTGTTTGGTATGAGAGATAAGGAATAACTGATTTCGAGATTAATTTTAGGATTGTTTGAGGTGTTGAAGTTAGACTTGACAAAATCAAACTTTAGACACAATGTTTAAATTTACATATGGCTAAAGTTAGTCATTTTGGCCTAAAGTTCAGACAATAATGGTTAGACTTTAGTAATTTTTATCTGATTTCAATTATTTCTATTTGACGTTCACGTACATATCATTGAATTTCAAGCAAAAATGGTTAAAATCAGACAATAATCTAAAGTTCAAGCAAAAATGACTGAAGTAAACAAAAATTATCTGACTTCAGTCATATATACCTAGACTTCAACTATATGAAATTAACTTCAAACATTGAAGGCACAATATCTGAAGTTGGACTTCATTAAGACTTTGTCTAAAATTTCCCCGAAGTGAATTCACACGGAAAAAAATAATTAAAAGCAGGTGCAGATGCATATTAAATGACAACATCAAAATCAAATATTCGTGCAGCTTAAGGTGGCTTCACAACAATGATTAGACGGATAATGTAAGGGCTTGTTTGGTATGAGGGATAAGGAATAACTAATTTCTAGATTAATTTTAGAATGAGTTTATCCCATATTTGATTGGGATAAAATCGTGGGATCTTATCCCAGGATTAGTCTTCTGAGGATTTTAGTGTTATTTTTATCCCATATTGAGGATGAAATAACAATCAATATATATATATATATATATATATATAAAGGAGAAACATAGATAAGGTGATGTAGCACCTCTATATGGCCTCCATTAACATTTATCTTTTTTCTTCTTTTTAAATTTTTTTTCCTCCATTCTTTTCCTTGAACAATCTATATATAATAATAAAGTAGAATGTAGAAGAGGTGATGTGGCACCTCCCAATGGCCTCTATTTGCATTTTTCTTTTTTCTCCTTTTTCTTTCAATTATTTAATTTTACAAAATCATCTCCTTAATTGATATTAATATTATTCATAACTCTCAATCCTTTCATATTCATAACCTTCAATTATTTAATATACAAGTTTATGACACATTAAAATCACACTAATAAAAATCTATTTTGAGCTATACATAGTGGTTACTCTATTTTCATTTCTCCATATTCTTCATCTTTTGTTTCTTTGGTTGGTTAATTTTTTGATTTGTTTTATTTGATTTTGCAGATTACAAAGAGATATTATAATGAAAATTGTTAGACGTTCTTGCATGGTTCAATTTTACGAGGTAAAATGAACTGATATGCCTAATATAATTACAACTCTTTCTTTGTTGCATTATACATTGAATATTATTTGTTTGGATTCTTGATGATATGATTTCTTAAAAAATGATTTGATTTTTTCTCTTTGCTTCTCTTTGTAGTTTTTAGAGACCTTGATTTTTTTTATTCTCTTTGTTGAGAGAATTTGATTGTGTTATATTGACAACAAGGTTCTTCTTTCCTCTTTAACTCATATTCTTGAAAAATGATTTGACTTTTTCTCTTTGCTTCTCTTTGTAGAATTTTTAGAGAATTTGATTGTTTTTTTTCTTTGATTCTCTTTGTAGTTTAGAGAGAATTTAATTATGTTATGTTGATAACAAAGTTCTTATTTCCTCTTTAACTCATATAATTAACTAATCTTTAAAGTTTTTATTTGATTAGGTAGGCATCTCTCTATGGCCTACATTCTTATTTATCTTTTTTTGCCTTTTTTGAATTTTTTCTTTCATTCTTTTTATTAATTAATTAATCAATTTGTATAATAATTTAAAAAACTTATCAGCTTTATTACATCTAATTATACATCACAAGTTACAAAAAACCTCCATCTATTTGTATTCTCTACTTAAATAACATGTCTCATCAACCTCTTTCTATCTAATTCTTATGGCCTACCAATCTACAAATAACAATCCACTTATGGAGTTGATGGATATCGCAAAACACACATCATGTTTAAGAACATGATCATCAATTTAATTTGTAAAAAATAGCTCTCTCCACATCCTCTTCAAACAGTTCGTTGTGTTTCTTTGGATTAATTTTTCTATTCTTATCATTTTTATATTTTTTTACCTAAAGACATTGTTACTTTGGATGTTACTCTAATTCAATCGATTTGATTTAATTTCTACTGCTTTGGTGCTTCATTGATTTGTTGTTTTTGGTACATAATAATGAATCTTAATTGATGTTGTCTCTTTGAAAATATGTTATTCTGGAACTGGAAATAGAGCTTCATTTTTCATCCCTAATGAATAGGAGAAGTGAGTACGAAAAAAGCGGTATATTGTGATGTCAATTATTTTAGAAAAGATGATGTAATACCTCTCTTAGGCCACTATCGATATTTATCTTTTTTATCAATTTTTTTACTTTTTTCTCTTACCATTTCCTCAAAATATTTGCTAAAAATTTAAATTTATTAATAAGCCTATTAGTGTCCACATCAATTTGCATTAAATTAAATTTATTAGTGAAAGCAAAAAACTGTTCTTCTCCAACGTTTCAGAATACTAACTCTTAAGTTCCATTTTTCTTTTTGTTATTTAAAGAGAATAAATTTACCCACATTAATTCGTATTAAATTTATTAGTGAAAGCAAAAAAATGTTCTTCTCCCCACGTTTATATTAACTCTTAAGTTCCATTTTTTTATTTTTTGTTATTTAAAGAGAATAAATTTTCTTCCCTAATCTAACTCTCTTAATTATCACTTAATTAGTCTACCCAAAAAAATCATCTCTTAATTACTATATTAAATGTGCTACATTTAACTCTCTATATAACATTTATAAAAGAATCTTATTAATTTTGCCACGTACAACTTCAACATTGTATTTTTCTTCTTGTACGTTTTTTTTTTGGGCCTTTACTTTAATCTTTGACACCATTTATTCTTTCTCTTTTGTGTTAATTCATGTCGATCTCTACATTTTGATAATTCTTTCATTTGTCAATTTATTTTTATTCTTTCTTTTTTCTTTTTGTGTTAAAGAGTGTCTCTATTTGTCTTCTTTATATAAATGGTGATTAAATTTGTAGAGCTATTTTTATTGAATCATTATCAAGCCCATCGAGATCTATTTCAGTATTCTAAACACTACCTATACCTTTTATAGGCTATTTGGGACATCTAATATGAAAAATGATCTTCTAGGATTGTAGTAAATAAAGATAAAAAGCGACAAGAATTTGCTATAGAGTATGTTGGAGAAGGTCAAGTTCTTCGTCTACCTTTTAATTATATTGTATTATTTATAATTTATGCATTCTACACTTCATTTGTAAGAAAATATACTCACGTTGCTTTGAAGAATAACTTTGAAAAATAAAATCACACCGCAAAATAAATTTTTAATAGTCCTTGATCGGGATATGAGATATACTTACAAAGGCAACAAATTCAAATACATTAATCATAGTTGTTCTCCAAGTACTGAGCTGCACAAATGGTATACAAATAACTAGATTTGGTCACCTGTGAAGAAGGATTAATGCCATATTTATTTGGAGAATGTGAAAGAACTTTTTTTTTTTCGTTACAATATGTTTTCCTCTATCATGTTTAAGCTTTTAAAATATTCATTATTGATTGTTGTATCACTTTTTGCTCCTCTTGACAGTAATGTCCACTCTAATGGTGTATGGTGGATTTTTTTATATCTTAAAAATGTGAATGTAGAAACCAAATTAAATTTTACATGTATATATTTTCATTAAATTAGAATTTAATTAAATATGTATAAAATAAATGTAATTGCTGTTTTCTTAGATCGCGCGAAGCGCGGATAAGTCCACTAGTTTGTTTAGTAATTAAAAAAATCTATTATATTTATTATATCTAATTATATCTCATGACTTACAAAAAACCTTCATCCATAGACATTCTCTATTTAAATAACATGTCTCTTCAAATACTCTAATATTTTTCATGTCAAATACTCTAATATTTCTCATCCGTTTGGAAGTAAAGACTAACATATATATTCAATTAATCTAACAACTTAAAAACTTCACTACTTTATCATTTGGAAGTTGAAATGGTACATCTTCTTAAATATTTTTCATAACCGACAATACATTATTCCTTATTAATTTTGCATTGATGAATTTAGAGTATAAAAACGATAGGTTTCTATGAACTATGGCTACCGACTTGTCATTGTTGTTTCATTTCATACTTTTAATTTAGAAAAATTTCAATCTTTCTATTCTTCTTTATTTATCTCATTTTTGGAGGAGAAACTATGCGTTTCTGGGATCTGCGTGCTTCATGGTTAGAGCATCTAAGGGGTCCAAATGGGTTAGACTTGAGTTGGTTGAAAAAAAACATACAACCTTGGCAGGAACGGCGTTCCACGGAATATATGACTCATCCTCCTTTAGGTTCTTTAAATTCTGTGGGTGGTGTAGCTACCGAGATCAGTGCAGTCAATTATGTCTCTCCTAGAAGTTGGTTAGCTACCTCTCATTTTGTTCTAGAATTCTTCTTCTTCGTAGGTCATTTGTGGCACGCGGGAAGGGCTCGTGCAGCTGCAGCAGGATTTGAAAAAGGAATTGATCGTGACCTTGAACCTGTTCCTTTGACTTGTAATTAAAAAAAAAAAAAAAAGTAACTAACTGGATAATACATTATCATTAAATTTTCATTATTATGAATTTTTGAATAATGAAAAGTCACTTCTTGAATCACCCACCGAATATTTCTATTTTTCATTATACTAACCAAATCCATTCGAAAGGTTAGAAATCAACAAAAGAAAAGGAAAGTGAACTTGACCTATTGAATCATGACTATATCCGCTATTCTGATATTAAAATTCGATAGAGATGAAATTGGAACAGTTGATTTGTTTTTATTTTATTTTTTTCGTTTTGAACTGCACAAGAATTTGTCGATATTTCCTATTAAATCTTCTTGTTAAACGATAGGTTTCTATGGACTATGGCTACCGACTTGTCATGGTTGTTTCATTTCATACTTTCAATTTAGAAAAATTTCAATCTTCATATTCTTCTTTATTATCTAAATTTTCTTCTAATATTTTTTTTCTTCCCTATTCTTCTATGTAAGTGCTCAACATTACTTCAGCGCCATGAATTTCCTAATAACTCCGCTTAGCCGTCTAACTTTACAGTTACTCTACAAGTTGGTAACTCGTGTTTTGGCATGATACTGACTCAAAAAGAAGCATGTTATGCGGTACATGAAAAATAAAGCACACATATGAGCAAAGGTAAAATTATGTTCTTTTAGCAAATTAGTTAGTTAGTTTTTTATTGTTGATGCATGTATCATAATTATATTCTCGATGATCTCTCACAAATCCTTCTGCATATGAAATTTTAAGAGCATCATGCTTTTGGATGGAGTATAAATTAAGCATTCGGTTAAATCTTTAATTTTAATGATATTTTCTCTACTTTTTTTTCCAGGAAAGTTTCTGTGCATCATGCAATGTGTACCCATATTTCCTTTATTGTTTAAAGGTGTTCTTAATTTCTATCATCACAAATACTGATCATCTTTTGTGATGTTTATCTTAGTTCTCGGTGAAATACATATTGTTTCGTAGATATATATCCGCTATATGCAGTACTTTTATATGAATTGTGCGTTCTATTTAAACAACTACTTCAAGAGTATTCATAAATAAAAACTACTTTGACTATCAAATTAAGGATATGTGGTGTAGGAGATGAGATTGCTCATTCTTGGTTTCAAGTCTTGGATATGAATTTTTTTTTTAATAGGGAGTGCTTCCCCAGAATGGGCATTAAGAGGCATTTAAATTAAATTAATCGGATTCCAATACCAATACCAAACACCAAATGAAAAATCAAAAACTCCTTTGATGGCTAACATGATACTTGAGCGTTTTCGAATACTTGGCTTCCTTTACATCTATTTGAGCATTTTTTTAATCAAAATTTTCAAAGGCTATTTTTTGGACTGATCATCATAATTTAAATAAGGAGATAAACTTAATAAAATAGCCGAGTTGGCATATTTTTTGGGATGATATAACCGTGTAGAAATACAAAAAATCGCATAAAGAATCAGCAGAAGAATTAAAAAAAAGAATGGGAGTTCCTAGGGAGGAATAAAAAAAAGACGAACACAACGATGTTCTAAAAAACTAGCAAGGGAAGCCACTGGAGAAGAAAATTTTCAAAAGAAAGGACTAAAAGAAAAAATCGCAATTTCTTTCTAATACCCTTGCTCCTTTACGACGTAATCCAATTCAGTTTTTGGGATTTTCCCTCAATTTCTTAATAAACTCTAAAATACAACATTTGTATAATTATTTTGCATGTTTTTGAGAACTGATCACTCAATTACGAGCATAAATCTATCCCGCATTATTTTGGGAAGTAAATTGAGATATTTATCAATATGAAATACTATTGTTATTATGTCACTTTTTGTCGTTTAAAGTCACATATTTGTGGGAGACTTGTATGTAATGTCTAATTTGAAGTCAAACCTGTAAATTTAGGATGCGTTTTTTAAAGTTACGACAATTAATTTTGAAAAACTTTGTTACTTCAGGCTTTTTGTTGTTGTGCAACTAAAACTATGTGTTTTTTATTTTTCCATAAAAAAAACATGTAGGTAATCTTTTTAAATTGTTTACGTTTTAAATTTTGTGTTTTGAGTTGAATTTATAAACTTACATATTTAGGTTACTTAGAATTTGAAATAACAACTTTTTATTATTCATGAAAATTGTATTTCTTATATCTATACAAAAATTCCCAAGAACATCATTCTGTAAATTCATCGATGGTGTCCAATCTGGCTGCGCAAAGTGCGGGTGACTTCACTAGTTCTAAGATAATTCAAGATAAGTTATCTCGAGATAACTTATTTCCATCCAAATGGACCCTAATTTATTCTATTAGTAAAAATAGCATAAATCTCAATCCTTTTGAGCTAATTACTTCCTATCCCAATTCTTTTCAATATTACTACAAATCTCTGATTTAGTTTATACGGATACATCACATTCTTCCGAATATATCACTTAATCCAAACTTTTAAGTAAAATCAGGAATTCATGTAATTAGTTAGAATGGTTGGGATTTTAAGTAATTATGATTAAGTTAAGTAGTGGTATGATGTAATTTATTCTATTATTATATGCCACAAAATGGTCCAATTATTGATGTCAAGCCCAATCCAGTGACCCATTGAATTAGATTTCTCCCTTGGCGACTTCATATATCAAATTCTCTCAAAATGAGAAAATGCTTCTTGAATATACCAATAGGTGAAATGCTTCTTGTTGCTTCATTGACTTGTATATGATCAGTTTCTTCAACAATTACATTCAGATGAATTGTGATCGTTGTGTGAAAAAAACTACTGAGTTATTTTCTATTGGTATATAAGTATTGTCCCTTGGAACTGCATAGACTTGAGCCAATATGGAGTTGTAATCCATCTGTTGTTGCCTTTGTTAACTCCTTCAAGTTTATAGAAGTCCAAGTGATTCTAGCTTCTGAACATGTTGCTGTGGCAGTGGCGGCGGTGACCAATCATTTCTAGCCACCTCGCCAACGTCCTCCACGACATATTCCTATACAAGAATTAGCATATAAGTTATATGATAATGGCATGACGGATCTAAGATTTTAAGTTTATTGATTCTGGATTCTAGGATTGGATAATGACTGGGTTCGAGATAGATAATTTATACATATGAAGTGGATTTCTCGACAAAAATATAGAGTTTGGACCACAATAACTAGGTTCGAACCCATTACTTGTAATGTAGAGTTTGGGGAGGATAGAGTTGTACGCTGACCTTACCCCTACCTCAGAGGTAGTAGAGAGGTTGTTCCAATAGACACTCGTAGAGAGGTTGTTTCCAATAGACGCTCAGCTCAAGCAAAACATTCCAGAAAGAGAACAGACAAAAGTGAAAGCATCACAAAACATACTGAACAGTAACTACAATAATATATATGATAGTCGAAGTATAAGAAACATCATATAGTAACAAAGGGAAGGACAGGAAACTACCCGAGCAAACCTAAGACTACTAGTATGGACGGATAGCAAGATCCGCTCCTAGACAATGGCAAACAATTTAAAGAAAGGAACACAAACAAGGGTGTAGCTTTACCTTTGTCAGCATTGTTTTCTCAAGTATATGGTAGTGTCGTTGCCAAATTCTCTGTCCAACCATTGTAGCAACCAAAACACTGTAAAACATGCCAAGGAGGGCAAATAATCCTAGCACAATTACAGCCAAAACTAACAATCCCGGTATCCCAGATTGATCACCGTCGCCTCCTAAGCAATTCCCACATTCACAGTCCGTGCAGGATTGATTCTCGGAGCAACACTCACATGTCGAGTTTGAACAATCGGAGCATATGTTGGAATCAATGCAGATATAAGTTGTACCTGTACTAGGTGTACGTGTATGACAGTCCACACATTCTGCAAAAACATGAAAAAGGATCAGAAGAAAAAAACAATTCTTTGGTAGGTGTCTGGCTCAGGTAGCGCGCACCTCAACTAATCAACTACATACAGTATAAAACGATAATAGTAGATATAGATCAAGAAACTAATGAAAGTCAAAAGGAACATAAAACACATTATTTGTACCCATTGCAAGAGCAACAAGACAATGCATTCAGGCAGGGCTGACTCAAATCATTGCGCACACTTTCATCAAAGCAAGTTAAGAAACACAACCTCACGGTTGAAAGTGTAGCGTGCTTACATCCGAGCAATTCCCTCTTATCTCTTATCACTGATTTATTTTCTTCAAGCAGAAAACAAACCATTAATTGCTGCAAGAGAAACTTCAGTTTGAGGTACAAAAACTCTTTTCTCATTTTCTCCAAATCTCATTTTTATTCTACTAGAAGACCCTTTAATTTCTTGAGCCAAAATAGAGAGAGTTGAAAATAATTCAATTTGTTCTCCATCCACATTATTAGCTCCAAATTTCCTTGAATTCTTGATTCTCCTTTCATAATCTTCTGCAACTAGCATAGCAATATCAGCCATAATAATAATAAGCTTATTTCAAAATGAAAAGCTGAGTGACTTCCTTTTTTGTAATTGGGATATTTCAAGTTGGTCTTTTTGCTTTTTGGTGAGTAAGCAACTTTGGTTGTGGCTTATATATAGGGAAGACCAATTTAAAAAAGTGCACATAGGGTGTGTTTGGTACGGGTGGGAAAAAATGAATAAATAATTCACGTATTTTCCTTGGTAATACACACACCTTAGTACAAATTAAAGTAGTGAGTATAATGGATTATGTTATGGATAAGGATAGAAGTTGAATGACACAGAATGCTATGTCTGAGGAGCTGATATCATTATTTTATTATATGGTGGTCCTGTTGGATGATGTCTTTATTTTGTGGTTTCAATTTGAAACTTTCAGATATGGAAATCCATCAACTTGACGAATATTCTCTTTTTCTTCAATTTGTTTTTGTTTGAGTTTGGAGAATAATAATAGGTAGAATTAGTAAATATTCAAACTAGGTCGGTTTAAAAGGAATTTTATATTGTTAATGTTTGAACCGCCCTAATTGGTGAACAAGGCCGTTTTGATCAAGTCTTCAATTTTTTTATTTTTTATTTTTAATTTTACTAAGGGAAAAAGTTTTATTACCTCGAATCATCAGAAATAGCGTAGGTCAATCAATAATAGTTAAACCAAATTATGCTTTTGTTGTGATACAATGTACGCAAAAGCTTAGCTGAAACGATACATTAACGGTACGAGACGTGTATTATCTGGTATTTTAAGATCAATTATTTGAGTCTTCAGTGTTAAGTGGCATGAATGTGCACATCGTGTTACGACAAGAGCATAAATATGTTTTAACTACATGATTGAACTATTTTTGAAAGTTTGATGACAAATTTAAACATTTTTTTGTTTTATCAAGCATTGTTTCATCAATATTAGAACAGCAACTTATGTTTGATTAAGCGTTTCAAAGGTACTTCTCAAGAAAAGTTATTTCATTCCGTTTCTGAAAAATAAATTTTTGCTACTACTTAAAAATATTTGTTATTTTAAAAAGAAATTATCAAATACCTCAACTCTCTAAAATGTATAATTTTTTTCAAAATTCCTTGTTGCTTCATTTGACTTATAAATGATCAGTTTCTTCAACAATTACATTCATGTGAATTGTGATAATTCATAAACTATGCACATATGTGAAAAAACTATAGAGTTCAAAGAAATTTTCCATTGGTATATAAGTATTGTCCCTTGGAACTGCATAGAATTGAGCCAATATGGAGTTGTAATTCATCTGTTGTTTCCTTTATTAACTCCAAGTTTACAGAAGTCCAAGTGATTCCAGCTTCTGAACATGTTGCTGTGGCAGTGGCGGCGGTGACCAATCATTTCTAGCCACCTCGCCTACGTCCTCCACAACGTATTCCTATACAAGAATTAGCATATAAGTTATATGATAATGGCAGGGACGGATCTAAGATTTTAAGTTTATTGATTCTGGATTCTAGAATTGGACAATGACTGGGTTCGAGATAGATAATTTATACATATGTGTGGATTTTTGAACAGGATTTTGAACAAAAATACACGGTTTGGACCATAGTTACTGGGTTCTGCCAAGCTTGTATCTTGTGATGTAGAGTCGGGTGTACGCAGACTTTACCCCTACCTCAGAGGTAGAGAGACTGTTTCCAATATATCCTAGGCTCAAGAAAACAGTCCAAAGTAGTCCAGAAAGGGCACAACCAGAAGTGAAAGCATCACAAAACATACTGAACAATAGCTACAACAAAATATACTATAGTCGAAACATAAGAAACATCAGATAGTAACAAAATGGAAGGACAAGAAACTACCGGAGCAAAACTACGACTACTATTATGGGCAGATAGCAAGATCCGCTCCTAGACAATGGCATACTATTTAAAGAGAGGAACACAAACAAGGGCGTAGCTTTACCTTTGTCAGCATTGTTTTCTCAAGTATATGGTAGTGTCGCTGCCAAATTCTCTGTCCAACCATTGTAGCAACCAAAACACTGTAAAACATGCCAAGGAGGGCAAATAGTCCTAGCACAATTACAGCCAAAACTAATAATCCCGGTATCCCAGATTGATCACCGTCGCCTCCTAAGCAATTCCCACACTCACAGTCCGTGCAGGATTGATTCTCGGAGCAACACTCACATGTCGAGTTTGAACAATCGGAGCATATGTTGGAATCGATGCAGATATAAGTTGTACCTGTACTAGGCGTACGCGTATAACAGTCTCCACACATTCTGCAAAGATATGAAAAAGGATGAGAAGGAAAAATAAACAATTCTTTAGCAACTACAGTAGGTGTCTAGACCAGCTTACGCGCACCTCGACTAATCAACTACAGTATAAGACAATAATACAGTAGATACAGATCAAGAAACTAATGAAAGTAAAAAAGGAACATAAAGCACATTATTTGTACCCATTGCAAGAGCAACAAGACAATGCATTCCAGCAGGGAAGACTCAAATCATCGCGCACACTTTCATCAAAGCAAGTTAAGAAACAGCCAGATATGCCCACCAAAGCGAAAAACAACAGTGCCCCTGCACGAAAGCCAACCAATAGCAATAAGATTAACTCATAGAATCACTTAAGAATCACTATACACTGAAAATAGTAGACTCTGAAATTTGGATGATGCGCTATTTACATCTTGAGAGAAATATGTCACGCATGTTCCATTCACGCCCTTATGGACATACAGAAAGGGTATGTTTTCTTTGGAATAGGCAAGAGAGAAACAAATCAACCTTTCTCCGGACCGCAATCCTCTTTCATCGTAGTTGTTATTTTTCTCTCTTAGTCTATTTTGATAACCGAGAAATTTCCTAGTGGTCAATGAATTAAGTTGAGAACCATGAGTTCAGATTCAGATCCCATTGGCAGCAAAAACACTTGATGATTTCTTTCATTTGGTCCAAGTTTTGATGGACTGCGTTACCTGGTTGAATTAGTAGAGGTGTGTCAAACTGACCCGACATATGGTTTGAAGAAATTTCTGAGTCATCTCTTCCAACCCCAATAGTGGCCACAAGTTCAAAACTCGGGGGAGCGTGAGTCCACCCCTCTTACCATTCTACCAGTTAAAAACCAGGCTTTAGTTAGTGACAGAGTTTAAACTCGTCATGTGCAGTTAACCAACACTTGATGTGTTGCGTCCTTACCACTAAACCAACGCGCAGGGGGTTTCTTTCTGTTGGTTCTTCCATGAGTGAAGATGGTATTTAGCCTTATCGCAATCCAAGGATTGGATAGTTGGCCAACACAATAGCACCTACTCTAGAATTTGTCCAAAGTTCCAATAGAAGAGTCACAGAAAGTTTTTGCATTCTTACACCGTGCAAACTTTGGAATAACTAGTAAATATTGTCTATCTCATATTCGTCCACCACTCCCCAACCACATAAGATATAGAATCCCAAAACCAGCAAGCAAATCAGGTCTCCGGGGAATACTGGTACTGAAGTTACATTTCGATATGGTTAGGTAACAACTGTATCTGACACGTGGTCATTTTTTGCATATATTTGGATTTGGTCATCCAATCGGACAAAAGAATATCACGGAGATAACAAAAGTTCAACATACATAAATACACAAATAAATGTTGATAACTACTCAAATGAATATGTTTTACCGCATATGTAATAGAAGCCTAGTTCGCTACCAAACCCCCAATGCAAACGAAGCCAAAACTTCTGGTGTGTATCAATCTCATACACTAAATATCCCAGTGAAGCTATAACCTGCAAAACAGAAAGTTAGTGATCCATTAAAGATATTGCCCACATACTACTTACGGTAATATCTAGAATGAATTTAAAAATCGTATCACCCACGTACAAGCTGAACTGCGAGAAAGATGAACAAAATGTCTGTGGTCACACAGAACCGAAACTTTAAGGTTCGCCATTTTCTTTGAAGATCGTGAACTCTCAAGTAAAAGGGAGCCTTGCAGGTCGTACAATGGGAAAATGCAAATCCTTCCTGTAACAGGACAAACTTTAGGGGACAGGTATATATTCAATTTGATGATTAAAGCATACGGACATTCAGTAAGAAGTAATTCGCCAACAGCTGCAGCATTTGCCTATAATGATACAAAAACCAATAACTGATTGAACGCTCTGTCTAGTTTTGGTCACAGTGTGCACATACAACAACTGACGGCATGTAAGCACGCCAATCTGAAAGCTATTAAAAGAATACAAGTACAAATAAATACAATTTGGTTCCTGATCGTACTCTTTAAAGCATCAATGCATGTCTAATAAGTCTCAAGCTATGTCGTTCGTACTCTCCAGAAAATGTTGTCATGCCTGTGCCGGATCCTAAATAATGCAGTCGGCATTTTTGAAGAGTTCGAGCAACATAAGTCCCAAGTTAGCAAAGCCTAGAGGTAATAACGATTAAACTTCTGAGGAACAAACGATCTGAGAACATACCTTAACAGCACGCCACTGATCAAGGCATTCTCGGTGAACAAACTTTGATGTACCCCTGCATTTACAAGGTGCAATAAAATCCCTACCTAAAGAAGAAAAGTTATAATAATCATAAGTATCTTGGTTCTCATGCATCAATAAATTCATTAACCAAAAATATACTAATATGCTTTTAACATAACAAACAAGGAGAAGGGGAGCCTTGGAGTAATCGGTAAAGTTGCTGCCATGTGATCAGGAGGTCACGGGTTCAAGCCGTGGAAACAGCTTCTTGCAGAAATGCAAGGTAAGGCTACGTACAATAAACTCTTGTGGTTCAGCCCTTCCCCGGACCACGTGCATAGCGGGAGCTTTAGTGCACCAAACTACCCTTTTTTTTAACATAATAAACAAGGATAAGCTCGACAAGAACCATTCACTAAAAGACGTAATATGAATATAAATAACCAAGGAAGAATTCAACAAGAAGCACTCAACAAAAAAATAGTAACAAACTAACTACTACTCTTTGTCAAAATGTTCTTTCTTCCTTCAGTCATTTGAGTTGAATACAACAACAACAACATACTCAGTGTATTTCCACAAAGTGGGGTCTGGAGAGGGTAAGTGTACGCAGTCCATAGTAGAGAGGCTGTTTCCAATAGACCCTCGGCTCAGGACACAAAACAGTAAAAAAACATAATAAAAACAAAAACAAAATGGAATAACACACCAATAGATAATAATAGAAAAAAGACACCCACAAGGTAGTACTATAAACTGTCTATTTGAAATCACAAACCTCACCAAAACACCATGCACAAAAATCTACAAAACACACTCATAGCACTACGACTACTAGCATGGCTACAAACAAAGCACTCCTACCTACTAGCAAGGACACACTCCCACCTACTAACCCTCTACACTAATTCGAGTCCTCCACACCTTCCTATTTAGGGTCATTTCCTCCATAAGTTGTAATTGCTCCATGTCATGTCTAATCACCTCCATCCAATATTTCTTCGGCCTACCTCTACCTTGCCTGAAACCATCATAGTCAACCTCTCACACCTCTGAACTGGGGAATCCGTGCACCTCCTCATCACATGCCCGAAAGGGCCAAAAAAGTAAACACCTAACGACCACACAGAATAGTTCGGGTAGACTGAGTTCCAAGCTTCCCTGAACTATTAGCCAGCGAAATCTAACCCAAAAAATTGTGCATTATCATCATAAGATTAGATCAGCAAGGCAAACTAAAGAGGACATGATTCCCTTTTGGACAAGGTAAAGAATCTTCTGCCCAGTCCATGATCAATGTTCAACTAAACAAACACTTAGGTGGTCTACCTTATTTACATGAGGCCAATGAGCCAGAAATATTAGAACAAAACTTATTCTCTCCTTGCTCAGAAATTAAAGGCAATGAGCCAGTCATTTGAGTTGAATGATTCAAATAAATCAATCAACTATGCCTCGATTGGAAATCTGTTATCCTTTCTTTCCCCATACATAATCCAAATTAGTTAGGGGTTACTTGGATCATAATTCGACTAACTTTGATGAACCTCAAACTACTAAAACCCTCCTCCTTTAAACACTGGAATCAACTCTGATATGTATATGTGGGGATCGATCTAAACTATTTCAAATAGAGTAAAAGCTATGTGATATGTTAGACAATGCAACCGACCATCTGCAATTCAAACTGAGAATACCACAACAAACCAAACACCACATCTTCAATTCCCTCCAAACAGGAGCGGAGCTTTACATTGTATATACAAAGGTCAATTTAGCTTAATATTCTTCATGTGTGACTTTTTAATATTTTGAATCCCCTTAGTAAAAATCCAGACTCTGTCACTGCCTCCCACATGTATATTTTCATTCAGTTCAGTCTCTCCATAATGTTGAAACTTCACTTAGGGCTAAAATATTTTGGCTTTCAACTGGAAAAGGGGACAAAACTCATTACTCAGTACCTATGTTGGTCGGTGATAACTGAGGTATTAGTGTAATAAAGACATGAATTTTGGGTCTAACTCAACCCAAAAAGCTAGCTCATGAGGGTAGGATTACCCAAGATCCCGTACACTCAATACTGGACATCTGGAACATGGACAATATAAGACGGGATAGGAGACAATGAATTGGGATGGTCCAGCCATGATAAGGAAATAAATCTTGCGTCTAACTCAAACTCATAATTAACTCACGAGGGGAGGATTGTCCAAGATGATACAAGGAGTCCAAACTCCATCCCGTGAACAATGTGGGACTCCAACACCCCCGCATGTTTAGGACTGAGCATCTAAAGCATGGACAAGATAGGGGGCCCAACCACGGAAACAATGAATTGGGATGGCATGTCTGATACCATGATAAAGAAAGGAATTTTGGTCTAACTCAAACCCAAACGCTAGCTCACGAGGGAAGAATTCCCCAAGACTCTATAAGGAGACCAAATTCCTTTCCCGTGAACAACGTGAGACTCCAATAGAGTGCAAGCTGGCCCAGACATCCAAACCATTATCAAAACAGAGTGAAACCATATTTGAAAGACGTAAGATTCACCAACAATAACACTTATTCACAATATTTGATCACCCAACTTAATTTACACTTTAAAATCAAAAAATTATCATAATAAAACATATAAACCAACTAATATGGTCAAACAATAATAATTCAAGATTTTCACAACCCCATATATAAAAGTGAAAAGGGTCATCAAAAATACTCACCATGACTTTCAAGGCAAATTCGACATTGAATTTGGTCAACGTTTCCAGCTTCAAGGTCAACTTTACTGGCTTTAACGATCAAAGGAGGAACTAAAGAAGAAGAAGAATCAAAGTTATAAGCCATTTTTTTTTTTTAATTTTTCCTCGCTAATTATTATCAAAAGAAACTACGCTATGATCAAAAATATATTTAAAAGTTGTAAGAAATTAAATTTGTTTGGAATTTGATATCTTAATTTTTATCTAAACAGGATTTATAATCTAAGTTATATAGGAATAGATTTTCTTAGTTTGAGTTGCGTTAAATTTGTATACATAAAGTTATTGAGTACTAGGCTACTTGCTATTCTTTTATTACGAAAAATAAAAGAGAATTATAAAAAGCATTTAAAAAATTATGAAATCATGAATTAAAAAAAAATTTAGCCAAGAATTATAACAAAGAACAGAGAAAATAAGAAGTCTATGTAATAGTGTTGAATAAACTATGACCAAGTGGATAAAATAATCATACAATAAAGTCAATAGTAAACATTTATATTATATAAATAAAAGTGTATTAGACTATTATAATGTTTATATTAAGTTTTTTAAAAATTTAATTAACAACATTTAATTCATTAAATCATAGGATCAGACTACTTCTTCGTCCATCATTTAACTATAGTAAAATATTCTTCTATTTTAAATTAAAAGTCTTGAAGATTATTGAGGATTCTGTAGTTTAGAGAATCCAGAACACATAAATGGAGAAGAAGGAATTAACAGATTATTGAAGAAGAGAAAGAGATGAAGAAGGAAGAAGAAAGCATGTTGTATTGAGAGTAATTTTTTAGATGAGAGTTATACAGCTTGATCTCTATCTTGCATACTACTTGTATTTATAGATACATATAGAGCTATAACTAACTACTTGGATTTTGTAACTAACTTTCCAGATTACAGTTATATGCATTGTTACATTAAGTAACAGCTGTAGCTAACTTCCTAGCTTCCTAACTAACTTATTTAGTTAGGTACTTGGCTCAACACTTCCCCTCAAACTTGTAGTTACGAAGATGTTCATGACTCTAAGTTTGGACATTAAGTACTCATGTTGAACTCTACTTAGACTTTTGGTAAGTGCATCCGCTGGCTGGTCATTAATTGAAATGTATTGTGTCTTAATCCATCCTTGTTGATTTTTTTTTCCTCACAAAGTGACAGTCTATCTCAATGTGTTTGGTACTTTCATGATACACATGATTAGCATCCATTTGTAGTGATGCCTTGCTGTCGCTGAAAATGTTAACAGGAAGTTATAGTTGAATGTCTAGATCCTTGATAAGTCCAACCAGCCAAGTTAGCTCAGCTACAATAGATGCCAAGCTTCTATATTCAACTTCTGCTAAGCTCCTTGAAACAGTAGGTTGCTTCTTTGATTTCCAGGAAATCAATGATTCTCCTAGTTTGACTACAAAGCCTGTGACTGACTTTCTTGACACATTGCATGTAGCCCAATCTGCATCACAATAGGTTGTTAGTGCATCTTTACCTTGACTGGAGAATAGTATTCCTTGACTTGGTGTAGCCTTGACATATCTGGTGATCCTTAGTGTTGCATCCATGTGAGACTGCTTAGGTTGTTGCATGAACTGGCTCAATGACTGTACACTGTAAGCAATATATGGTCTAGTTACTGCAAGATATAGTAATTTTCCTATGATTATCTGATATCTTCCTTGATCAGTAATTAGTTCATCACATGCACTTCTTGTAGTGTTGACATGGTCATCGTAATCTTTTGTAGTCTATTTGGTGATAGTGTCCATAGGTATTGTTGCAGGTTTAGCTACACTCAATCCAGTTTCTGATAGTAGCTCGAATGCATACTTTCTCTGATATATAACTTTCCCTTTTTCTGACCTTGTAAACTCTATGCCAAGGAAGTACTTCAGCTCACCTAGGTCCTTTATCTTGAAGGCTTTATGTAGGGCTTCTTTGATCTCAACAATTTGTTCTAGGCTATCTCTAGTTACCAGTATATCATCAACATACACCAGTACTATGATAATTCTAGTAGAGGTTATCTTTATGAATAAGGAGTGATCATACTGACTCTGCTTGAACTTACAAGTAATGAGAGCCTCAGACAATTTAGCATTCCATTGCCTGGGTGCCTGCTTGAGTCCATACAGGGATTTATTTAGTCTACACACCTTCTTACACTCCCCCTGGATCTTAAATCCTTGTGGTAGGTCCATATATATCTCATCTGTGAGATCACCTTGTAGGAAAACATTATACACATCCATTTGATGGATGTGCCACTTTCTAATTGTTGTAATAGCCAAGATAGTCCTCCGAGTAACCATTTTTACTACAGGACTGAATGTCTCATGGCAATCAATACCTTCTGTTTGGATAAAACCCTTTGCCACTAATATTGCCTTGAATCTTTCAATTTCTCCTATGTCCTTATACTTCAACTTGTAAATCCACTTGCATCTAATAGGTCTTTTACCAGCTGGAAGAGGTACAACCTCCCATGTTTTGTTGCACTCAAGAGCATCTATCTCCAGATGCATGGCTTGAACCTATCTTGGATCTTTCACAGCCTCTACATAAGAGGTAGGCTCAACTATGTTAGAGAATGTAGCAAGATAAGATTGATACTTTGAAGATAAGTAATCATAAGTAATATATTTTGATAGTGCATAAGGAATACTGTCATGCATATTCAAGGATACAAAATCCTTCATCCAACTAGGTGGATGTGTGCCGCTAGTAGATCTTCTTTGAGTTGGTATAACTACTGCTGGCATTGGTGCTGCAGCAATCACTTGTCCTGATGGTACTGCAACTGGATCTGGTACTGGTAAATCTTGTTGTGCATTAGTTGACTATTGTAATTGAGATGTAGGTACTTTTTGTAACTGGTGTGATCCCAAATCATCTTCAAGTGAAGAGATAACAGTATCAAGATATAAAGAAGTAGAATTTTGCATAGCTGCTTCCTTGAAAGGAAAGATATTTTCCCTAAAGGTGACATCACTATTCACAAAGAATGTATGGTTAGTAATATCATATAATATATATCTTTTCTGTGATTCAGAATATCCCATGTGAGTAGCTAGTTTAGTTCTAGGCATTAGTTTATCAGTTTCATGAACTACTTTAGCATGAACCAGACAACCTAACACTCTAAGGTGTACAAGAGAAGGTGGTCTGCCTTGAAGTTTTTCATAAGGTGTCATACCATTAAGAACAGTTGAAGGAAGCCTGCTGATAATATACACAGTATATTTGCTTGAAATCTTATAGCTCTTGTGACTTCTAAAATGTATCTATGTTTTCTCTTAGCTACACCATTTTGTTGGGGTGTATAAGAACATGATTTTTGGTGTAGGATGCCTTGATTACTGAATAACTCATGACATTGAGTATTAATGAACTCAGTACCATTATCATTCCTAACTGTTTTTTATGCTAACATTGAATTGAGTTTTAACATAAGCAAGGAAGTATCTCAGTAGTATAATCACATCAGATTTTAATTTTAAAAGCATAATCCATGTAAATCTAGAGAAATCATCTACTATAGAAATAAAAGACTTGTGACCATCATATGTAGTAATTTTGTAAGGCCACCATAAGTTCATATGAACTAATTCAAACACGCAGGAAGTAGTAGTAGTACTATTTGAGAAAGGTAATCTGGTTTGTCTAGAACAAGGGCATATATTGCATTAATTTATCATATCAAGTATTTGAGTTTTCTGCTGTGGAAACAATTTTGACAAAGTATTATAAGGTACATGACCAAGTCTTTGACACCATATACTAATACTATCTGTATCTTGTCCTAGTAAAGATTTAAACTTTCTGGTTTTCAGACTTGTAGTGCTAGAAACTAAGCCCTGATCAGTTTTCTTTATTCCTGGTAGCTTGTTCCTAAGTAGAAAGTATAGTCCTTGCTTCTCTTTACCAATCTTTTTCACCTCTCCATTGTAGAGATCCTAAAAAATATAGAAATCAGGATAAAAAGTAGCAGAACATTTTAACTGTCTAGTGGCCTTGGATACTGATAAGAGATTGAATTTGAACTGAGGTATATGAAATACATTTTGAATAACATTTTTGTTAGATATATTACTAGTACCAGTGTATTGTACTAATGTTATATCACTATTTGGTAGCATCATTCTTTTAGGATCATTAATCTTAGTAATTGAATCTTTGTTCCACAATTGAAGATCAAATGTCATATGATTAATAGCCCCTGTGTCAATGATCCACTCTTGTGGTTTATTAGTCACCAGTAAGGTACTACTTGTACCTGACATGTTAGCAGAACTGATTGATTTAGTTAATGTTGGCATTGTTGTAGAGTTGTTCTCCAACATTCTGTAGATCTGCTCATATTGATCCTGAGAGAATCTTAGAGGAGCCATCATTAGCAGCTGATGTGAACTTATAGGGTAGACTGTAGTGTCTTGAGTCTGAAAACTAGGATATGTAGAAGAACCACCACTTTGTATGCCTCCATCTGTATTCCATTCAGCCACATTATGAGCACTATTGTAGGAACCCCCACTGTATGATCCAGGTCCAACTCTTCTCTGTTTGTTCTTGTGATCACAAGGTTTATAAACATCAGAATTCCTGTGATGTTGTCCCATTTGATCACTATGTTTTGGATGATCAACTGGATAACCAACTGGATAACCAACTACCCTATAACAATCTCTTTGATAATGACCTTTCAGCTTGCAAAGATCACAAGTAGCATTAGGATTATGGTTGGGATTATAGTATTTCTTTCCTTTTTGAGTAACATTCCTTGTGTACATGGCCACTGCATCAAACAGCCCAAGTGTAGAACCCAACAACCCTGCATCCCCAACTGATTGTGAAACTATTTTCTGATTTTCATCACTAATGACTATAGAGTAGGCCTAGTTAACACTAGGTAAGGGAATAATTAGCAAAATTTGGCTTCTAGCCTGGGCATATATGTCATTAAGCCCCATTAGAAACTGATATAATTTCATTCTCTGTAGATATAGCACAAAATCTCTAGACCTTTCACAATTACAAGCAGAAGAAGGTACCATTTATTCAAATTCATCCCAGGGTGCCTTAAGCTTTAAGTAATAGACAGAAATCGACTGCACACCCTGAGTCAGAGATGCTATTTCTTGATGCAGATTAAAATCTCTTGATCCATTAATTTTGTTAAATATTTCTTTTAAATTTACCCATATATCACATGCATTAGAAGCATAGACAAAACCAACTACAAGATTACTGGACACAGAATTGATTAACCAAGATAACATTATTGCATTAACCCTCTCCCATTGATTTTCCTACTCAGTAGGGAATGAATCTTTTTTACATCTACCAACCACAAATCCCAATTTTTTTCTACCCAGGAGGCAATTCTCATTTACTTATTCCACACTCCATAATTTTCACAACCAGTCAATTGAATCAAAATGATAAAAGTGCAGCTTATATCATTTGTAGTGAGAAACATAGGATGATTCATATAGATTGACATTTGTATAGAAACACCTTGATTAGATGTTTCATTTGCAGGGATTCCACCAGTTGTATTGCCTGATGTATTTTCCATTTTTTGACTCAACTGATTTCAAGAACCTAGTTGACTAAAGATAGAGAATATTGAGATTTTGGGAATTTTAGACCGCAGGTTCAGCTGAGTTTCTCAGCTCCTACTCTGATACCATGAAGATTATTGAGGATTCTGTAGTTTAGAGAATCCAGAACACAGAAATGGAGAAGAAGGAACTAACAGATTATTGAAGAAGAGAAAGAGATGAAGAAGGAAGAAGAAAGCATGTTGTATTGAGAGTAATCTTTTAGATGAGAGTTATACAACTTGATATCTATCTTGCATACTACTTGTATTTATAGATACAGATAGAGCTATAACTAACTACTTTGATTTTGTAACTAACATTCTAGATTATAGTTATATGTATTGTTACATTGAGCAACAGTTGTAGCTAACTTCCTAACTAACTTATTTAGTTAGGTACTTTGCTCAATAAGTCTTGACTATAAGTCTTGAATATAAAAAAAAAATTGTTATGTAATATTTTATTCTCAATTTGAAACTTCTCAACATATATTAAAATTTAATCAAATTGTAATGCAAACACTGAACACTAAATTGGGGGACAAAATCCTTTTTGATGGGTCTTCCACCTATTGCGTAAACATTTGATAAGTATACTAAGTCTTCTTTGCTAATGAAAAATAAATAAATTTATTTCTTGGCTCTTTCAAAATCATAAAGAATTCTCTCTAATGTGCTAAGTTTAAAGTTTAAACCTCCATGTTCCATTTGTTAGCAATTTAAAATAACATAATTGGAAGTTTCTATAATAAATTAATAGGTTTTGAAAAAGGAAGAAGACTATTGGAGACATGAATGACTAGGGACTAGTTGGTTGTTTTTCTCATGAGCTAAGGACTTTATTATCATTACAGTGTCAAGTTAGTTAGAGCTGGTTATTGGAGCTAATCCCTATATAAGTAGCTTAGCTACACATTTTGCACACACACAACAAAATAGAAAATATCTTAGCTCAAATTCCCTCCTTTCTTCAAGAGATCAATGTAAACTGGATTGTTGTTGTATGTCAATGAAGGTTGTTGAATCTGTTTGTTTAATCAAATTTATCATGGTATCAGAACTAAGATCGTAAGCTTACTGGGAATTTTCTTCAATTTTATGTAAATCGAGCTTTAAAATCTCTGAAGCTGAGCTTCGAGATAGCTTATCATTGGCGACAACTCAAAATAGTGAGAGTAGTCAAAGTACAGAGACGAGTAATACACTCAATTTTCATTAACTTCTTTACCTTCAACCAAATAATTCTCCTGGCCTTGCTTTGATAGGAATCAAGCTTACTGGTCCGGCAAATTACACTTTGTGGAGTAAATCACTATGGCTTGTCTTGCTTGGGAAGAATAAACTTGGTTTCATTGATGGAACTTGTACATGAAGTCAGTTTAGTGGAAATTTGGCTAATTTATGGGATAGGTGTAATGCGATCGTGCTATCGTGGATTGGAGCTACCGTTTCAGCTAGACTGGTCTCGAGTATTGTCTATGCTTCAGATTCGAAGACTGTTTGGGATGAATTTAAGAAACGGTTTGACAAATCAAATCTTACTCAAATTTATCAATTGTGGAAGGACATTTCCTTATTAACTCAAGGTACTAACTTTGTTACGGTTTATTTCACTAAGATGAAGGATTATTAGGAAGAATTGGATGCATTAATCCCTCATACTAGTTGTAATTGTGAAGCTTCTAGGCCTTTGATAGAATTGTTGTGTAATCAACACTTACAACAGTTTCTAATGGGGTTGAATGAGACCTATAGTCATGTTCGAAGTGATATACTATTAAGGACACTTGTTCCTACTGTTAATCAACCATATGCATTAGTTATTCAAGAAGAATGTCAAAGAGGATTAGTTGTTGTGGATGGTAGTAAGGATCCTATGTTTATGATGGTTGGAAGGGTTCCAAGGACTAATGATCATCAGAAATTTCAAACTCAATATCAGAAGTTTTTTAATCAAAATCAAAATCATAAACAACAGAAACAATTTCAGAATTTCAAATCTAAGAAGCCTCCAGCACCTATATGGACTATTTTTGATAAGTGTGGTTATAAAGGACATTATACTAAAGATTTTTATAGAATGGTTGGTTATCCTCTTGATTTCTAAAGCAAGAAGAAGGCACCATTAGGGCAAGGGGTTGCGCAGTCTGAAGTAAGGTTAGTGACGGAAACTTAGCTATCTTTTGGTCATTTTTTTTAGGTTGGTTCCTCTACTACAATAGGTCCCAAACACCTTACTTCTCTTAATTTTGATGCTTATCTTCAATTAGATTATGGTCACCCACCCTAAGCAAGATCGATTCAGTAGGCTAATTCATCCATCCTCCGCAGAGTACCAGCACCAAAACTATGAGCTAACTTTCCATTTGACTGCAAAAAAAGAGTAACCGGTCCTGTGAAAGTCACATCTTTGACTAATATACATGGTCTTCTGAGAGAATTTTTTAATCAAGCCAAGAGGAATCGATTTAGCAGTCCATACCAGGTAGATTTAGGAGTGACTGGCAGTGAATGACTGATAAAAAAGGTGTGAAGCAGACTCGGCTTAACTTTACTTGAGTTTGGTTTCTCCTGGAATGATGGAATAAGCTTTTCTTCCTCTTAGCGACTATGAGCTCATAGGGAGATAGAATGAAATTGGTTAGCTGGGATAAAGAAGGGATAGGATTTGATTAGCACGCTTTCTGATTATCCTGCCCTTACTCTATCGATGGTATGCCTGAGATGGCAGTCTTTATCTTTGGCTTGTTCTCGAGATTCAATGTTCGAAAGACAACCAATCTTTGTCCATTAATCATTTTGAGTGGGAGTTTGGATCGATGTTCAAATGAGGGGGTCTATTAGCAGAGCATCAATAATCGGGTTCTTGCCTTGCATTTCAAAGGTTAGGTGCGATAGCCACTCGTGCAGAAGGAGATGTTTGGGATAAAATCCCTGTCTTATGGTGCTTTTGTTAGGATTTCCCCCTCTCCTGTATATTTTAATGTGGCAACCCTGATAGAGAAGATTGTTCCCCCCCTCTCATCCCGGGATCTTTGGCTTATGCCATGTGCTTCAAACTTAAACTCAACTTTCTTTTTTTCACCAACATTCGCTTCTCACTCAAGAAACTGGTGAAAGTCCTTTCCCTTTGTTGCATCTTTCACAGTCCCACTCCTCCCCAGATTAGACTGGGATGCATTGTCTTACCTTCATACCTTTGCCCCAATGTCTTGTCTTAAAGCTCCCCTGGGCTACTTTACTAAAGCAGACTTTTTCTCATTGTTTGCATCTTTAGTCAAAAGCTATTTCTTTTATGATTCCTTCTATCACTTCTTGAAGTCTTTTTTTTTCATTCAATAGCGTCTCTTTTATAAGAGAAGGAATTTTCTTCACCCCTACGTATGGCAGGCCCTTATTCAAGAGTGTCTTTTCCCAGCCTCAAATCATCTCAGAAGGGAAGACTAAGCTCAGATGAATTATAGTCCGCCCCAACTCCTTCTTAGTGACTTTGGTTAAGAAAGGGAATAGGGTAATAAATAGAGATTTGGCTTAAAATTATACCTTTTATAGATGGAACTTCAGACTTCTGGATAGGCTTGAGAAAGCCTAGACTAAAGGTGCCTAATAGCCTAGCCAGAAGAAAATCCTATCCTCAGTGAAACCAGTAAGCAAGCCCAAATCCAAGCAAGAAGGCTCGCTGGATCTATCCAAATTCAAAGCTCATCAAAGACTCTCTTATATGAAAGGATCTGAGTCCATCCAAATGATATTAAGCAAAATCCTATTCTGGAAGGAATGGCAAAGTAAGGGATTGTTGTCTGGTCAGAGATTTCATATCTCTCCTAAGTGTAATTCATCCTAACAACTATCAATTAGGTTAAAATAATTCCCCTACACATGAAAAAACTAATTAAAAGGGCAAAAGAGACGAAGGCCAAAGCATCAACTAAAGAAGAGGGTAAAGAGATATTCGCCTTTGATTTCTTCTCCACCTACTGACTGCTACTCGGCTAGATGCTCCTATTTCTTATTCGTAGATCATAGATTAAGATGTTA
This sequence comes from Capsicum rhomboideum, assembly GCA_031232105.1. Classification (NCBI taxonomy): domain Eukaryota; kingdom Viridiplantae; phylum Streptophyta; class Magnoliopsida; order Solanales; family Solanaceae; genus Capsicum; species Capsicum rhomboideum. The sequence goes on from CP124714.1 coordinate 162,058,986, forward strand.
TTAGGTAAGGAAAGTCAGTCCTTTCACCCCTTTTCTGAGAATAGATCCCCAATAGCTCGCATATGAGGAATTCTTTTGCTACGACCCTTAGGCGAGCTAAGCAGTCTTGCTTTGCCAAAAAATCCCTTCTCACTCTTCTATTTATTTACTTTTGGGGTAAAAAGCATCCACTTCCATGTCTTAAGTATGATTAAGGTTAAGGGAAGGATTGTTGCTAGATAGTAGGCGGCGGGGGGAAAGCTAGCTAAAGATGCATAGAATACCCTGTTAGGGAGAAGTCGATTCGCCACTTTAAGAAAGTATTTTGAACTAATACCACATCTTCTAATTCAACAAGGCAGGTGCAAAAAGGAAAAGATCAACCATAAAGAAGAAGGGGATTACAAAAAGGAAATTCCCAAGCCTTATGCTAGCAGCAATGTAGTTGAAGCAGAAGGTTTATCTAATGCAGGAAAACCTCAGGGGAGACATATTTTTGAAGAGCAGTATCAGGACCTTATGAATAAAAATGCACAGGCTAGAACTTCAGGTGGATTCCAAGCTCTAGATTCCAAGTTTATATAGCAAGTGTACTTGCTTTTTTGTCCCATATTTTTTCACACACTTGGATTATTCACTTGGGGGCATTACATCACATTACTTCTCATAGAGAATGTTTAGATGACATGGTTAGAATAAATACACAAAGAAATAATGGTTTTGATGTTCCCACAGGAGGAAGATGTGAAGTAACACATACTGGGACTACTAACATATTGAGAAGTTATAAGTTGAAAAATATGCTATATATGCCAGAGTTCAAGTTTAATCTCCTGTCAGTTTAAAAAATGACTAGAGATCTTAGTTGCTCAGTTTCTTTTTACCCTGAGTTCTATGTTTTCCAGGATATTTACACTGGTAGGGTCTTGGGGATTGGTAAAGAAAATAGTGGTCTTTATCTGCTGAAGGATGATTCAATACCTACCTGCTTAGCAGGAGTTACAGTATATAAAGAAGCAGGTGACAATATTTGGCACATGAGGTTGGGACATCCATTTGACAATGTTATGCATCTCATTTCAATAATCAAAACTTCTACACTACTACTCATGCAGATCAAGTTTGTGAGATTTGCCCACTTTCTAAACAAACTAAACTCAAATGTCCTATTAGTACTACTCATTCTAGCACCATATTTCAATTGATTTATGTGTATGTTTGGGGTCCTTATAAAGTTCCCACTTATGACAATAAGCAGTATTTTGTTACTATAGTGGATGATCATAGTAGGTATACTTAGTTATGTTTAACATAACATAAATCAGAAGTCATTGTTATTTTGAAAGAATTCTTAATAAAGGAACAAAACTATTTTGGTGTTATTGTGAAAGTATTGAGATCAGATAATGGTAAGGAATTCTGTAATGCCCAATGTTCTGCAATATTTTCTTCTTTGGGCATCATTCATCACATTTCTTGTGCTTATACACCCCAACAGAATGGGGTAGTAGAGAGAAAGCATAGGTACATTTTGGAGGTTGATAGATCTCTTAAGTTCCAAGATACAATTCCTAATAAATTTTGAGGTGAATGTGTGAAAATTGTAGTGTATTTGATCAATAAGCTACCCACTCCAGTATTGCAGGGTAAATCCCCTTTTGAGTTGTTATATCAGAAATTTGCAGTGTATGATCATTTAAGAGTCTTTGGTTATTTATGTTTTACCTCTAATCTTCCCAAAAAAGCAAAACTTGAGCCTGGAGCAAGAAGATCTATGTTGTTAGGCTACTCATAAACATAAAAGGGCTACAAACTTTTTGATCTAGAGTCAGATGCATTCTTAGTGAGCAGAGATGTGGTGTTTAGGGAGGACATATTTCCTTTTAAAGGGATAGAAGTTGAAGTTGAGGAGTTGTTTGGTACTTCTGAGCCTCAGATTGCTTGTGTACCATCACATGCCTTATATCTATCTGCATCTGAGGTTTCCAACATAATATCAATATAAGATGATGAGAATGTTGTTATTCGTTGTGCAATTCCTGTTGTTGAAGGTGTTGCAGAAAATGTTGAGGTTGATGCAAAAAAATGTTGAAATGACGCAAAATCCTGCACATGTGTTACCTATTAGAACAACTAGAAGGAGTGTGAAACCTCCCATTTGGATGAAAGATTATTTTATAAGGAAGAAGTCTACAACTTTATCTTTATATCCTATTGAGAAAGTGTTATCCTATGATGGATTATCAGATGCTCATCAGTGCTACATGCAAGCTTTTTCAATTTATATGGAACCTAAAAGTTTCAAAGAAGCAGCAGTAGATCAGAAGTGGATTGAGGCAATGCAGTTAGAAATCAAATCATTAAAGGACAATCACACTTGGGATCTTATGCCATTGCCCCCTGGTAAACATGTTATTGGATCTAAATGGGTATATAAGATCAAATATAAGGCAAATAGAGATGTTGAAAGATATAAAGCTAGATTGGTGGCAAAAGGATATAGTCAGCTAGAAGGATTAGATTACCATGATACATTCTCACCAGTAGCCAAAATAGTTACTGTGAGAACTGTGATTGGTATTGCAGCTACTAAAAATTAGGAATTGTTTCACATGGATGTGAATAATTCTTTTCTGTAAGGTGATTTTTATGAAGATATGTATATGTAGTTGCCTCAAGGTTTTTAAAAACGGGAGGAACAGATGGTATGCAAGCTTAAAAAGTCCTTACATGGACTTAAACAAGCATCAAGGAAGTGTAATATTAAACTCACTAATGCCTTGATGCATGCTGGATATTCTCAAAGTTCTTATGATCATTATTTGTTCACTTAAGTATTTGGTGTTGATATTGTTGTGATATTGGTTTATGTGGATGATTTACTCATCACAGGGAATAATCTTGCCTTGATTTAGTATGCTAAAGATACCTTGAATAAAGCTTTCAAGGTAAAACACCTAGGATAATTGAGATATTTCCTAGGAATTGAGATTCTTAGATCTGACAAAGGTATACTTCTTAATCACAGACAATATGTGTTGGAGCTTATATCAAAAACTAGTTTAAGTGGTAGCAAGCCTGTTGTAATGCTACTAGAAATAAATAAGAAGCTTACCACAGTAGAGTATGATGTTGCAATAGGTGTTTCAGATGATCCTAAATTAGCAGATGCCATGGTTTATCAAAAACTCATAGGCAAGTTGATTTACCTGACTATCACTAGGCCTGATATTTGCTTTGTAGTTCAGGTGCTAAGTCAATTTATGCAGAAGCCAAAGCAATCACACATGGACAGTGCATTGAGGATTGTAAGATATCTCAAAGGAGCACCTGGTTTAGGGATCATTCTTCCTCCTGAAGACATCACATCACTGACAGCTTATTGTGATATTGATTGGGGGCTTGTCCTAATACTAGGAGGTCAGTCATTGGTTATGTGATTATGTTAGGAGGGTCTCTTGTGTCTTGGAGATCCAAGAAACAACATACAATTAGCCGGAGTTTTGTAGAAGCAGAACATAGAAGCATGGTTGTTGTTACTACTAAGATCATTTGGTTGACTAGTTTACTATAGGACCTTCGTGTGTTTCTAACTTCATCCTTATAGCTTTCTTGTGACAGTAAAGTTGCTTTGCAAATTGCCAACAATCCCATCTTCCATGAGAGAACTAAATATATTGAGATAGACTGTTACTTTATTAGAGAAAGAATCAAGAATGGTCTGATTCCACCTGGATATGTTCCTACTGGTTTCCAACTTGCTGATTTACTTACTAAAGGGCTCACTAGTGATCAACATCATTTTCTTTTATCCAAGCTGAGAGTGTTGGATGTATATCACCTACCAGCTTGAGGGAGAGTATTGGAGACATGAATGACTAAGGTGTAGTGACCCTTTCCATTGTTACATATAAGTCACTTGTTTAAAATTTCATGCTAAAATTCTTCCCAGATTTGAAGTTATAAATTTTAGGCTAGGTTAGTTTCGGATAAAATCTTAGCGAGGTGTGGTCTAGGAAAATTCAAGAATGAATTAGGTAAGTGTGGTAGTGTTTGATTTGATTTCTAGTTAGCTAAGATGATAAGAAACCCGTAAGATTTTACGAAATTGAATTTGGGTAAGTAAAACTCTTGGAATTGATCTTAGCGTAAAGGGTATTATTTGGGATGTCTCGAATTTAAGGTGTGTTGTGAAAAAGGAGACTTTTGGGTGAAACCAGACATTCTTCCTCGCCCATGTAAATATAGTGACATGCCTAAAAGTGGAGAAAATCCCGCTATAGCACCCAGTCAACGCGGTCAACGACCGCTATAGCGACGAAAATCGTTGTTTTATTTTAAAAATCCCCCAAAATGGTTTATTTTTTCTAAAACATGATTTAGGCGTTTTGGGGCAAAATCATCATCTAACCATTATTTTACTTCGTTAAGGTAAGGATTTCATCCTTGTTAACTAGTAAATTGATAATCTAGCCTTAGAATTGCTAGTTTACGTAGTTTGCGAAAGGTTAAAGGCTGATTTTAATTTTTTTTATAATTCAGGGGAGTAATTTAAATATAAAATGAATGGATTTTAGTTAAGTATAGTTAAATTACCCTTTCATGTCATTAGTTCACAAATTATTTCATGGAATTAGTAGTGTTAGATGAATTATGGTAGAAAAACCCTAGAACGGGGAAGGAATGATCATGAACTTGACCGTAGGGGTTGGGTATGAGTTATAATTTCCAATGTGGTAGGTCATTTCATTAATTATGTGTTTGTATTTATTTCTAGACCGAGATCAAGTAAAAATTGCACAGAAAGGCAAGGCTTAAGCTTAGTTGACTTGTGCAAGCTTGGATTGAGGTAGGTGATTGTATTGTAGTTTAATCCAATCTGTACTATATGTGCATGTTAACTACTTCTTAGTATGGCTTGTTAGTGCATATTGTTTGGTGTGGTCAATTCAATGAATTTATCTTGTTGTATGATTTTTAACCTGTTTTATTGTTAATGTGAAATGTTTGGTATTTGAACATTCTCTCATCTTATTGGTGGAATAAGTTTGACAGACAATTGTGTCTAGGGTTTTGGTACATGGACGAAATTTCCCCCTACATGTCATGATTAGAGGATGGTTATGATACCCATAGCGTGTATGTACGAGGTTCAGGTGAGTCTGACGGTTTCATGAGTGAACCGGAAAATATATTTATATGGTTGATAATTGCTTAACTTGTCTTGACTTGTTTTGACTTAGCTTGACTGAACTTGACTTGGTTATAAATGTTTTGACTTGTGTAGACACGTGATTTTGACCCTTCCTGACTTAACCTATTTTTAGCACTAAATATTATTATTTTATTTATTTATTTATTTATTTATTTATTAACACTTTTTTATCTAATCTTTATTTTAGTTTTTATTTCATGTTTAGTACGTTTTCTTTGAAAAAAATTAAGAAAAAGATTTCAAAAAAACAGAGTCATATTTTAGTATAAGTTTTGTTTTTACTTTGCAAAATAAAAGAAATTTTTTCTAAAAATATGTTTTCTTTTAATTTAGGTTTTAATAAATAAGCTAGTAATTTTAATATTTTTCTTAGCCATATATTTTTAGGAATAGCTATTCAACTTTCTCTATATTTTTATTAATTTTAAATAGTTAGCAAATACTACTTTAGTTATTTATTTATTTTTTATAAATTTATTTTTTTTTTAAAAAAAAAATAAATAATAATTATAAGTAAAATAAAAATCCTAACCCAACTACCCTTCCCTCACAATCTATACACACACACACGTTCCCCCCTCCCTGCACGTCCCTACACTAACACACACTAACTACTACCCTACACTAACACACACACTACTACACTACACTACAACTCACCTGCACACTACTCCACATACACACACACCACTCCTATATAAACATGCACACACATGCACTAGAAAAAAAAAGCACACACACACAGAGAACAAAAAAGAAAAGGGAGCAACATACGGAAAAACAAAAAGAAAGCAAAGAAAAAAAGATAGCAAGAGGAAGTCACACACAAAAAAAGGGACTGAGTAGAAAAAGAAGATAGAAAGATAGAGAGCAAAAAACAGGAAAAAAAAAATACGAGGGAACAAAAAGAAAAAAAAAACACTGACAGAAATAGTAAAGAAAAAGCAGAAAGAAAACAGAAGAAAAAGAAAGAAAAAAAGGAGGAAAAACAGAAAAAGATAGAAAAGAGCAACAATTAATAGAAAAAAGAAGAAAAAACAGTAAAAGAGGAAAAGAAAAAACAGTAAGAGAGGAGAAGAGAAAATAGAAAAAACGAAAGGCAAAGAAGAAAAAAGGAGGGAAAATAGAATGAAGGAGCGAGGGTTTATTCACGGTTTCAAGTTCGTGGCTTCTAAAAGTTAGTTATTGTTAATCTTGAAAATCAATAGATTGTATTCGTTTTGAGGTTTTCCGATCGGCATGCTCCAATTTCAATGAAATCTTGTTCAAAAGCTTCAATCTTTGATCGAATAAAGCAAATTTTTGCCTACGAAAGGTCAATCTCTATTCTTTACTTTGCTGTTTTTTTTTCTAATAATCAAGTTTCAGTGATTTTTCTTTCATGGTTTCGCATGAAATAAGTCCAAAGTTATGCATTTTATATTAGTTGATATTGATTAAGTGTGCTGGAAGTTATTTTGGGTGTCAAAGTAGCTTTAATTTTGGGTCAAATTAATAGAGAAATATCATAGAATTGGCGTAAGTATATTTATGGATTTGGTGGATTGAGAATTATAATGGTGTTTAGTTCAACAATTTTTACTATAATGCTATATTAGTGAAGTGGTAAATGGTTGAAATGTTAAAGATAAAGAAGCAAGATCCTTTATTTTCATATCTGTAAGTGGTGCAACATGGTAAAGCATGAATTTTAAGTTGGTTATGAATTTTGTTTCACTGGCAGCATGTTTACCATACTTTTGTGTGTCAGTTTTGATTTTATTTTACTAGATAAATTATTCCAGAATTTGGTTTGTCTTTAGTTAATTTACTAGTCATGTGTTTTGATTTTCTCTTTTGGTTAGTATTTAGTTTTCTTTAAATTGTCTTGGTCACATTTTCAATCTTGTTCCTTACTGTTTTGCTTGAATTAGTAATAAGCATGAGACGTTAGTTTCTTAAGCTAGAAAGTATTTGTGGCCTGGCTGGGTTTAAAGCCTGAACTAATTATGTGAGGATGAGTGAGACGGATTACGGATTTATTCAAGGCTCGTCGTAATAAAGAAAAGAAAAGAGAGGAAAAGCGCATTTGTGAGGGAGCAAAGCGAGTTGCGGATTAATCCAAGACTCGTTACGGATTTGAAAGAAAAGAGTGAAAAATTGATATAAAGAAGTTGGTCCCGAATTTTCTAGAGACGAATAAATGCCTTTAACGCTAGATAAGTTTTAGGAACGATAAAATTTCATTTCGATTAAGAATGCAAATATGCATCTTTCTCGATGTGCTTAATAACAAATATAAAACTCGAGGATGCAATTATGCATCTTGGCCAAGATCGTCCTAAAATTAATTTTTACCAGCATAATACAAGAGGTATAAACATATACTAGGTATTAAAACGAGCAAATCAAGGCCTACAAACACAATTTATCCAAAAATAGTTAGAAGCTAAGTATAAGTCAATAAAGCGACCGTGCTAGAACCACGGGATTCGAGGGATGCCTAACACCTTCCCCTCGGTCAACAGAATTCCTTATCCGGATTTCTAGTTTGTAGACCGATAATAAAGAGTCAACTTCCTGTTGATTAGGGATTCAATAACGGTGACTTGGAACACCATAACTCAATTCCAAGTAGCGACTCTGTAAAATAAATAAAAATAATCTCTATTCAATATCGTCACTTTAATTGGAAAAACCCTTCGACCCGAACGAGAAAAAGGGGTGTGACAACTTGTTGCTTGTAATCCTGAGTTGTTTATTTGATACTTGTGGCGCTATGTGTAAGTTAGAATGAGCATGGATTAACTTGTTGTACTACGTTTTGGTTAAGTGTTCAGATTATCATCTTGGGTTGGCCAAATAACCTTACCAATACACTGTTATTTTCTTGTGTGCTGATGCTACACATGCTCTTACTTTTGTTAAGTGCAGCGCATATTCCAGCAGCTCTTGCAAGACCTCACTTGTGATTCTAGCGTTGGACTCCGGATTCAAAGGTGAGCAGTATGTTTTGGGCTACCATGAATCCTTCTTGGATGATATAGTCCTTTGTTCTAGACTCATGTATTTCCTTTTAGTTTTTGGGATTGCATCCCCTTCTTGACAATCTTAGTAGTTTTGGTATAAATGACTTTTGGGTTCTAGAGATGGTCATTTGTTATGTACAATGTTCTGCATTTAAGTTTTACTTATGTTTTTCTTTTAGACTTGAATATCTTATTAATGAATTAGTTTCATTTATTCCTCTAAGTTTTAATTATTAGTTTAGTTTTTGGGGTAGTTGGTTCTCCCATCGGATGAGTAGTATGGGTGCTACTAACGACGGGTTTGGGTCATGACGTAGGGACTAGTTGGTGATTTTCCTCATGAGCTAAGGACTTTATTGTCTTTACAGTGTCATGTTAGTTGGAGGAGGTTATTGGGGATAATCCCTATATAAGTAGCTTAGCTACACATTTTTCACACACACAACAAAATAGAAAATATCTTAGCTCAAATTCTCTCCTCTCTTCAAGAGAATGTAAACTGGATTGTTGTTGCATGTCAATGAAGGTTGTTGAATCTGTTTGTTTGATAAAATTTATCAAAGACTTTATTTCAATATTCTTAGATTTTAAAAAAATATTACTCCATCAATCATCTAAAAAAAGAATAGGCAAAAATCGGCTAATAAAATTCTAAAACAAGAAGTTGGTATATTTAACTCTGTAAATTTATAAGATTTGATTTAAACATATCGTGGGATAAGTATTTACACTTTAAATGTTCAAAACTTATCCTCACATATTTGTACTAAAACAATAGATGTATCATCCATGATTGTATAGTATATAAAATTTTAGCATTTAATGATAACTAAGTAACATACATTCTTGTCTTAACTTATTAATTCACTAATAACTATTGTAAATTTATATGTTTGAACCATAGGATATTTGTGTAACGACCCTATTCGTCGTTATGTATTAGTCCTACGTTTAAAATTTCATGTCCAAATTCTTCTCGATTTGGAAGTCACAAATTTTAGGCTAGGCTAGTTTTGATCAATTTCAGAGCGAAGGTGGCCTAGGAAAATCTGGGAATGATGTGGACTGGGGTAGTGGTATTTGTCTTGATTTCTAGTTAACTAAGACGATAAGGAACCCATAGGAATTTACAGAATTGAATTTAGGTAAGTAGAACTCTCGAAATCGGTCTTAGCGTGAAGGGCATTGTTTGAAATATCTCAGGTTTAAGGTGTGGTGCAAAGAGTAGGATTTCTGTTCAAAGATAGACATTTTGTCCCATCGACGCCGCTATAGTGGCTAGTACTATAGTGGAAAAATTTTTGCTATAGCGGCGGTCAACACCTGCTATAACGGGCTGGGCCGCTATAGCGGTGAAAGCCGCGGATTAATGTTATTTTTCCTCCAAAATAATTTATTAGTTCAAAATTCATTTTGGGTCAAAATAAGGGCAATGTAAGGCGAATTTCATCAGAAATTCTTCGTTTGGCTTCAAAAAGGTAAGTAATTCATCCCCGTTAACTTGTAATTGATGATTAAGCCTTAGAGTTGCTACTTTACGGAGTTTGGGGAGGATTTTAGGATAGATTTTGGTTATTTTCTGGTGCAAGGGAGAAATTTAAGTAATGAGTTAATGAGTTTTGATGATTAACTATAATTTTACCCTTGCATCCCATTAATTCACTAGTTTATCCATGGAATTGGTAGTTTTAGGTGAATTACAGTAGTAAAGCCCTGGAATAGGAAGGAAATGATCATGAACCTGACCTTAGGGGGTAGAGTGAGTTGTAATTCCCCACGTGGTAGGTCATAGTATTAATTATGTGTCTATATGCATGTTCTAGACCACAAGCAAGCAAAAATTGCACGGAAGGACAAAGCTCCGACATAGAGGAGTTGTGTAATCTTGGTCCGAGGTAGATGATGCTATTATAGTTTAATCCAACTTATATCATATGTTCATGTTAACTACTTTGTAGTGTGGCTAGTTAATGCATGTTGTTTGGTGTGGTCAATACAATAATTTTACTTGCTTATTGATTTGCCCTGCCTTATTTCTAAAATGTGGAATGTTTTGGTATTTGGGACGTTCTCATGGGTTATTGGTGAAATAAGGTTGGCAGACACTTATGTCTGGATTTTAGTACATGGACGAAATTTCTCCCATGCAAGTCATGGCTAGAAGGTGGATGTATTACTCATAGCGTGTATGTACAAGGTTTAGGTGAGTTTGACTGTTCCATGAGTGAATCGGGAAATACAATTATCTATGCTTGATAGTTGCTTAAGCTGTCTTGACTTGTTGACTTGGCTTGATTGAACTTGATTGTTTCTTTAAATACTAAACTGCTATCTGGTGTTATGTGTTTAGTGTATAAATGTTTTGAGCATGTATTAACTTCTTATACTATTATTTAGTTAAGTGTTCATATTTTCATCTTGGGTTGGCCAAATGACCCTACCAGTACACTGTTGTTTTCTTGTGTGCTGATACTAAACTTACATTTACTTTTGTAAGTGCAGCGCATATTCCAGCGGCTCCTACGAGACCTCACTTGTGAACCCAGCGATTGACTTCTGATTTCAGGATGAGCAGCTTATCTGGGCTACCATGGAATCTCTCATCATTGGCATAGTTACTTGTTCTGAACTTATGTTTTTCATTCATTTTTTTGGGGTTGTATCCCCTTCTTGACATTCTTTAGTAGTTTTGGTACGAACGACTTTCGGGTCCTAGGGATGGTTTTATTTTCTTAAGTACAATGTTTTGCCTTGTTACTTTTGGATTGGAGTATCTTATTTGATGGATTAGTTTTGATTATCTCTTTAAGTATTAATCTTGAGATAGTGTTTGGGGAAAGATGGTTGTCCCACCGGGTGAGTAGCGTAGGTGCCACTCACGATGCGTTTGGGTCGTGACAATTTGTGAACACCTCTGACGTGGTACATTTACAGCTTACTAAGGATATGACCTAGATAGAAAGGAGTGGAGGACACGAGTTAGGATAGAAGGTGCGTAGGTAAAAGTGTGTCATACTAGTAGGTAGAAGTGCATTGTCTTGTTGCCCTTACTAGTTAGTAGTTGTAGAACGACTCTTGTAATTTATTGGTCTTCGATTTCTGATACTATCTATTGTTTCGCGTTGTATGATTGTAATAATAATTTGTCGTACTTAGTGGCGGAGCTAGAATTTTCATTACGGGGTTCAAATATAAAAAAGTAAATACGCGAACTAGTCGAAAGGATTTGACGTCTACTATATATACATAAAAATTAATTTCAACTATGTATAAATAGTACTATAATTTTTTGCCGAGGGGGTTTGGATTCCAAGCTAGCTCCGCTCCTGGTCGTACTACTGTTCTACAACTATCTGTTTATCTATTATCTCTTCTACTTATGGCTTTTTATAGTTTTTTTTTTTGTCTTGAGTCGGGATCTATCATAAACAAGTTATCTACCTCGTCTCTGAGGTAAAGATAAAGTCTGCATACACTCTATCATTTTCAGATCCCACTTTGTGGGACTACACTGAATATGATGGCATCATTATTGTTATTGGAGGTGTTCCCTCTATATTACATAGGTAGAAGAGAAAAGCAGTGTTTATATATAAGGAATAGAAGGGCGACTACACTGAATATGTTGTCGTAGTTATTGTTATTGAGTTGTTCCCTCTATATTACATAGGTAGAAGAGAAAAGCAGTGTTTATATATAAGGAATAGAAGGGCGAATACACTGAATATGTTGTGATCGTTATTGTCATTGGAGGTGTTCCCTCTATATTACATAGGTAGAAGAGAAAAGCAGTGTTTATATAAGGAATAGAAGGGCGACCTAATCGTAAATAAGAAAATCTTGTTGAAGACTAATAACTTAAAATCATAACAAAAAATCTAAATTGTTTAGAATTTGTATTCGCTAATTAATTAAGTCTAAATAGGATTCATAGTCAAGTTCATGGAAATTAATTTATGTAATTTCTTGTTTTTTTAAAAAAATCTACTTTAACTCTGTCCTTTGCAATCACGGTATCGATCTCTTGAAATAATCACTTACTCTCTATCAACAAAGATTGTGATGAAGTGATAAATATTTATTCATCTTTAATAAAAGATATTGGGTTCGAGCCCTGCTGAATATAAAGTTGTCTTTATTAGAAAGTGTTTTACCCCCTATATGGAACTTTTCCAACACGAATCCAAATTTATTCGAACTCTAATATGAATATTGAATACCGGGCGATAAGCCGGAAAAGTAAAGTCACTACGCTCTTTAACTTCACGTTTTGCAGCCTCGTATTGCCGCTTCTAACTCCTAATACATAAAAGATTCTCAATTGTTTTTTCTACATTTTTGATATATCGGTAACGTGTTAAAATGTTTATTTTTAATGTATAGTTTTGTACCATCGCAGAAATCTTATAAGCATACTAATTGACAAAGTTATTAGAATTAAAAAAGAAGAAATTGGAGACAAAATAAAAGTGCTCGACTAAAACAACAGTCAACAAAAACCGTAATTACATAATAACTACTCCTCTCCTGTCTTTTAAAACTTGTGGTGTCTTATTGCAAAAAAAATCGTAATGTTAAACTCTTTAGAGTTATAAGATGATACATTTGATATTTTAAAAGATTATATCATCTTTAGAATTTGATTTTTACTAAATATATATAAGATGATACATGTGATAATTTAAAAGATTATATCATCTTTAGAATTTGATTTTTACTAAATATATAAAGTAATGACAATTTTTTCTAGTTTGAGTAAATTATCGTTTTTAACTAACCTACTCCTATTTATTAATCTTTTTTGGTACGAAAGAAAGAACTCAAATAATTTTATAACAAATTGGTCTTGATAAGGATAAAGAATTTACATTTATTGTTGAAATTGACACAAAAATGGATGACATTTTTAAATTGTAGATGGGATACGCAGAGTAGCCAGAATTGGTGAAATTAAAAGCTAATCCAATATTACCTACTCGGTTCATAAACATAGCTTTTATGACTATTTTATTTATATGAAGTCGTGGAATTTGAATTGACAAATATGAAACAAAATTTAAAGCGAACTCTTCATTCATTAGATTGAGAATATTACCAAGATTTCACGATTTACTGTCAAATTTATGTTGGGACTAAACTTTAGAGATGAAGATCATCGTCTTTATCCAAGAACTATCATGTCAAATCATTAAAAACGTAAAACTAGATGCGGCAGTGTACCTGAATTCATGGTGATTCTCTTCTGATTATTGGTCTTCCAAATCAAGACGTGAGCCGCTCTCTCTTTCTAACAACGGAATATAAGAAAGGAAACCCAACATCTGATTTGGAAACCATAACTCATATATATAGATACACAAGCTTATGTAATTCTAATTTAGCCCATCATTAAAGGTAGGTTTGTGATGATTTTTCAATCTTTTCTACTAGGTAATCTAGTATCCTTATGCATGAAGATAATCAATTCGTTAGAAGTTACATCTAGATGTCTACACATAAAACCGCATACTTTGTGAGGTGCCTTTAGATCCGTAAACTTTAAACTTTAGCCGATCACCTTTGATTTGGGCCAATCTTTTAACGATAGCAACCAACATACAATTATTTTTAATACAATAGTTGTGCAAATCCATAAAAGTTCTAACAGTTTATTTCAATTTCAAGAGCTCATATTTGAATCGGTATTGATATATCGATTCGATTCGAACTCTCTTATTAATTAGAATGTTCATTGGATTGGAGAGGACTCGAATCTCCACGCTCTTTAGCATGAGATTTCTACCTAAAGAGATAAGTGCGTGAAGATAACAATCTAAGACCAAAGAATTGAAGAAACAGTGAAGACTCAATAACCTATTAAAAACAGAAAATCAAAAAGAATAATTGGTATATCATTCTTTGAATAGAATAAGCTTCGATTATTTTTAAAGTATTTGATATTTATTATTTCCCTACATTCATTTTGTTTTAAATTAAAAAAACAGCCTGTGCTTGGTATTAAATTTGATATTTAGTTCATAATTTTTACTTAGTGCATAATTAACGCGCTGCGTTCTTTAAATATATTTTTAATTGTAACCTATTAAATTAAATTAGTAGTTGTATTCGCGTGATGCACGGATAATATTTAAAATATTGATCATTTCAATTGCATTCACTAATAATATTTGATATCTCTACACATGAAAAGTAATAGCTTCAAAATCAGGTACTAATCTTGTAAATTGGATGCTCTGTTTCAATATCATCAAATTGGAGGATTGTTTTTCAAAGTCAGGTTCTATGAGTGTGGTCATATAATTTGACAGAATATTTTTTGACAAATAAAGTTGTGAAATATTAAAAACTATAGAGTACACTGCTTATTTTCCTCTCTTTTTTTCATGTTATAGTTATGATATGAAGTGCAGAGATCCTAATGAAACATAAAAAAAAATTAAGCAATGTCGACTTTTCTGTTGGTGCAAACATCTAGAGCATAGACTTTTAACTTCCTTAGCACTTTAGTATAATAATAATGGATAAAGTTCTTTTAGAATTATAATAAATTTACATTTATTTAGTATTAAATAAAATTAGTAATTAATTTTCTTTCTCTTTTATTTACAACATAAACATTTGAATTTTAGATTTAATTGTCGAAATAATTATATGAGATTTTTAGCTATATTTTTAAATTAAAAAAAAATTGACTTGTTGCTTGGATTAGTTTCATTTAAAGTACCTATATCATTATTCAAAACCCTTTATTTATTCTCAAGTTTAAATAGTTTCTTCTTATTCGTTTATATTTTGAAACTGCATTTTTTTCGTGTCTTTTTGTTCTTTGTGTGTTGTTAATGCATTATTATTCATAATTAGTATTGTTATATTAGTTGAGTCTTTTTCAATAGTTTGTCATTTTATATCATTAAATATTACTCTTCATTTAACAAAATATCAATAAGGAATATATATTTATGTTAAATTTCTTATGCCTAAAATTTACTCCTCTATCTTTGTAATATTGTTGTATTTTCTCAAAAATATTAATTAATTTAAATTTATCAATAATATTTGTGAGTATTATTTTAATTTATTTTATTTATAATTAAATTAAATTCTCATTTAAACTCAACTAAGGGCCCGTTTGGGATTGCTGGTAGAAAACTGTGTATTTAAGAAGTACATTTTTAAAATAGCTTTTCAGAAAAGTGCTTTTGAAAAAAAGGAATTTGTGTTTGGTAAATGCATTTGAAAAATATTTTTGATAAACAGATTGTGTTTGGATAATCTTTTTCAAAAAGTGATTTTGAGAGACAAATAACTAAAAAGGACATATATATATAAACTTTTACTACTAAAATCATTTTATAGGGAAAATTTATTTTAAATATCTATTATAATATTTTTAATTAAAATTTTATTTTTATTTAACTAAAATCATCAATGATATTTTTGATTTTATTTTAAAAAATTGAGTGAAAAATAAAATAATAATATATAAATCATAGAATGAAATAAAGAATTATGATGTAAATATGAATTATAAAATTTTAAAATATAACTTTAATCAAACTTATAAGATATTCTAATTAATTAATAAGAGATATTTCGATATATATATGTGTGTGTGTGTGTGTTTATAAGTGATAGGAATTTTTTTGTCATGAAAAAAATAATTTCTTCTTTTGCTACTGCTTTTTTTGAAAAGCAAAATTTTTTTGCTTCTTCCCAACAGCAGAAAAACTGTTTCTGCTTCTTTTTAAAAGCATTTTTGCAAGTTTACCAAACACTCTTCTTTTTTTAAAAAGTGTTTTTTTCTCAAAAAAAAAAGTGTTTTTTTTTTTTTAGAAAAAAGCAATCCCAAACAGGCTCTAAGTTTATCTTTACATATTTTTATCTCAAATGTTTAAAATATTATTTCTCTTTCTGTTCTTTGTATATAGTTATTACATTATCCATTACTTAAATATTTTTAGTATTATTTATTTTCTTTATCTTATTGGTTTAAGTAATTTAGCAAATAAATAGCCTCACATTGTATTATCCACTTTATATATTATTTTCCCTATAATGATATTTTATTTAATGTTTTTCATATTTACTGTACCTATAACTCTAATAATTTCATATTATATGCTAAATTATAATTTTGAATAAATAATAAAACTCAAATTATCATTTGGGAGGGAATTAACAATTTTAAACACTATTTTTTCTCTAAATTCATCATAACTATGTATACTAATATTTTGGCTTAATTTAGATAACTTTTGCTCAATAAAAGTATTCAACTCGAATATCCATTTATATGTGATATAGTAATTCAAACTTTTGTCACACACACGCAAACACATTTATGTATATTCGAGTCATTAAAATAATTTGTATGTAAGAAAAAATATAATGGCAATTTCATCATTTATACTATTCAAAATGTCAGGTGGCATATTTTGTTACAACTAATGCTAAAGAAGATAAAATTATTTATATAACCAGCTGCTAAAGACTGCCTTCGATGTGAATATTTCTTAATGCAAAAGAAATTAAAAGTAATATTTGAAGTTATCAAAAAATTTGAATTATTCTTTCTACTAGTATTTTATTTTTCCAAAGAATAACGAAAAAAGCAAGTGAAAGAAATGCATATGGTCTACACAATAATCACGCCAAAGTCTTCCTTGGAGGATTGATACCTTAAACCTTTTGTCAATATGAGGCTTGAAAACCTGCATACAATCAAACAAAAATCAAGTATTTCATGGTTGTACAATGTACATATAGTAATAAATTGCATACCTTGCTGAAGAAGTACCAAGTAAAAGCAACAAACACACATTTTATAGTGTCTATGGAGACTATAGGAGTAGTAATTATCAATAAGAGTACCCAGAAATAATAAAAACATCGCTTGGCAGATCCAAAAAGAGCAGAAAAAATTACGAATCAAGATTAAAAAAAAAAATAAGAAAGAGAGATGCTACCATCCAACATCAGCAATATGGACAGACAAAAGAGAATATTTAAAGTTGAGATCCATAAGGATTATTGCAAGTTAGAACTACCTTATCTCTTAAAACATGCAGTTGCAGGTTGACTTTGAATTCAAATTTGAATTCTAACGTTAAATTATTATTTTTAATTGACAAGTTGAAAAAATAATAAATCTACAGATTAATTAATATTAACAGTTACATAATGTGGATGAGAAATGAGATAGTGGGCTACGTGCATTAGGTGTAGTAATTGAAGTAAGTTTTATTTTTCAAATTTTCTTTTGAATTAATAATTTAAGAACTTTTAATAATTTTTTGTTTTGTTTTTCTCCAGATTTTTTTGAATTTAAATTTAAATATGTAAGATTTAAATTTTTGTTTATATTTTTTTTAAAAAAAATAGGAATATTCTTGTGCTTACACTTGTTATTGTGGGAGTGATTTGCTAAACACTGTCAAATTTAATTTTTAAACAAATATAAATTGACATTTGCTAAACATTGCAAAAAGTAAAAATTTACTTTTGAACGAATTTTGTTACTACTATTGTGAAAATTTGAATTTAAAACTAACTATATTGTCAGTTTTTTTTTTTTTTTGAATTGTTTTAATCATCCTTTTTAAAAAAAAAAAATTAAATAGGATTCTTGTGGTGATGATACTTGTTAACACAAGAATGTTTTGTTTCTCCTATTAGATATAGATAGATGGGAGATTGAATTAAAGGTGACACAAAAGTTTGAGAATGATGTTGTGGTGACTCAAGTTTTAATTATTGAGTAGGGGTGACAAATATTAGATTAAGGATTAAGGAGTTTGAGTCATGTGTGGGAGTTTCCCTCAAATTTTTTTATTTTACACTTTGGCCCATTCTTTAAAACCCTAATAACCAAAAAGGGAGGGGAAAAAGGCGGCTTCCCTTCCCTCTGTTTCTCTCGCTTCTCTCTCTCTCTCTACTCTCTCTCTCTAGCTGTTCGTTGTTTACCCATTTTTTACCTCCCTCTCCTTCTCCTTCTTCTTCTTTTTCTTCTTCTTCTTCTTCTTCTTCTCCTCCTCCTCCTCCTCCTCCTCTTCTTCTTCTTCTTCTCACATTTACCATTGTTGTAGGCTATTATTGCTTCTTCTTCTTGTAATTTTTGGATCAAATTTTGTTCGTATATCTCTGGGCATTACTTCATAAGTGATTTTGGTAAGTAATATTAATGATTTTTCGTTAAGTTTCTCATCTGGGTATATCTGCTATTTTTCAATAATTTTCTGTAGCGTATCCAACAGTTGTTGTATTTATTTACAATAGTTGTTGGATTGTTTTCACTACTGTTAAAGTAGTTCCAACAGGTAAGTCATTTGTTGCAACAGATGCAACAGATGACTCATTTGTTGCAACAGATGACCTAGTTGTTGTAGCAGATGGCCTACCTGTTGGATTCATGTTACAACAACTCAATCCAACAGCTAAGTCATCTGTTGCAACAGATGGCTCATCTGTTGCAGCAGATGAAAAACCTATTGGATTGAGCTGCAGAACCAGTAGCTCAATACAACAGGTAGGTCATCTGCTGCAACATATGAGTGATCTGTTGCAACAGATGACCCACCTATTACAGCAGATGCTCTATCTGTTGGATTGAGCTGCAGAACCAGTAGCTCAATCCAATAGGTAAGTCATCTGCTGCAACAGATGACTTATCTGTTGGATTCATCTTATATCAGTTGGCAAAGTTGGTTCTCCAGATTCAGAAGCTCAATCCAACAGATAGAGCATCTGCTGCAATAGATGGGTCATCTGTTACAACAAAGGATCCATCTGCTGCAACAGATGACTTATCTGTTGGATTGATCTTATATCAGCTGTTAAAGTTGGTTTAGATTTAGAAGCTCAATCCAACAGATAGAGCATCTGCTACAACAGATGGGTCATTTGTTACAACAGATAAGTAATCTGTTGGAAGAAATCAAAATAGTAGCAAAACTGATTTGATTTCTTCCAACAATGGTAAAAGATGACCTATCTGTTGCAACAGATAATACATTTGTTGCAACAGATGCTTATATGTTGGGACAATGATAGTGCATTTAATTTTATTGTTGTACATAGATAGTCAAATTACTATCATTATTAATATTTTTTAAATAAATTTCTTTAGGTACCATTAATGGAGGATTCAATAACAGTAGGTGTTGATTGTCATGGTGAGTGGATCGAGAAGAACAATCGATTTATTTGGCGTTGGAAGTATGGTGACATGTTAGAGACGATAGCGATGACAGTCCAAAGAGATGTATTGTATGATGATTTTGTAAACTTAATCATCAACAATTGTGGACTTAATTGCCAACCAAAAGATCTTATCATTAGTTACATGCACAACTCTTTTGAAAATCAGAGGGGGCTACCTTTTAAGATGAGCGATCAGGCTCGTTTGCGTGCTTATTTGAGTGATGCAGCTAGGCCCATTTTAAGGGTGTATGTGGTTGAAAAAATGAAAGAGAATTATAATGTAGAACAAGACCAACAAGATATGTTAAATGATGAATTGGATGGTGTGGACATGAATATTCCATATGATAAGAGTGGAGATGAACTGGAGGAGGACCAAACACCTATACCTATTGTTGCGAGCAATACAGTAGGCAGTTCTCAATCAACACAGTCGAGCAATCTTTAAGATGATGAAACAGGTTTTTACAAGGGAATGACATTCAAGAACAAGGAAGAACTAGTCACTTCATTGCATATTGTTTGCTTGAAAAAAGATTTTAGACTTAAGAAGGTGACTAATTCCCGTAGTGTGTATTGTTTTAGATGTGCACACCCGAAGTGTAAGTGGTGGTTGAGGGCTGTGAAATTCATAAGTTCTGACAGATTTTGTACTAGAACTTATGAAAAGTATCACACATGTGGTTTGGAGTATATTACGAGCCATAATCCATAATCCATAATCCATACTTCATGATAAAGGTCATCGGTAAATATTTCAAAAATAGCTTCCCTAATGGTAAAGGCCCGACTACAAGAGATATGGCCAATCAACTCCGTACAGAATTGGGTTATAAGGTGAGTTATTGGAAGATTTATAAGGGCATGGAGATTGCAAAGTCTTTGGTTAGGGGAACACATCAGCACGAGTATGTTGTGTTTGATGTGTACCGTTATATGCTTGAGTCCGCAAATCCAGAAAGTAAGACGGCATTGCAGGTTGATGAAAATAGAAGGTTCAAGTACTTTTTTGTAGCCTATGCGGCTTGGATTCATGGTTTTCAACAAATGAGAAAAGTCATAGCCGTCGAAGGGACATTCTTGAAGAGCAAGTATGAAGGAGTAATGCTATCAGCGGTGGCACAAGATGTGGAGAATCATATCTTTCGGTGGCTTTTTATGTAGTGGACAAGGAATGTTATGCCCCACACCAATATTTTTTTGAACAAATGAGAAGCTATGTAGATGATACGGATGAGTTGTGCATAATTTCTAATAGGCATCTAAGTATCAGAAAGATGGTTTCGATTGTATACCCTTCAGCTCATTATGGTTGTTGCATAAGGCACCTTGGGGAAAATATTCGAAACAACTTTCACAATTTAAAGATCGTATCTTATTTTTATAAAGCAACAAAAGCGTATGATAGAGATGAGTTCTATGACCACTTTAATCAAATAAGGGATATGGTACCCAAGGCAATCGAACATCAGGAACGTGCCGGATTCCACAAATGGAGCAGGGCATTATGTCCGGGAAATAGGTACAACATTATAAATTGAGTGTCTTATCTTATTTTAGTTTATTGTAATTGTATGTCTTACTAAGTATTTTTTTTTTTGTATAGGTATAATATTATGACGTCAAATATTGTTGAGTCAGTGAATGCAATGTTTGAGGTTGAAAGAGAATTTCTCATTGTCGCTCTATTTAATGAAATAAACTTAAGGTTTGCAAAAATTTTCCACGAGAGGCGTATGGAGTTAGCTAACTCACCAAACAGACTTGTTCCTACAATGGAAAAAAAAATATCAAAGTACATCAACTTGGGGAACAAGTTATTGGCTCATCAAATATCTAACTACAAGTTCACTATCACTGGTCATGGTGATGTTGCCAAGGTCGATCTTCAAAGGAGAACTTGTACATGTAGAGCTTTTGACTTGGACAAAATACCTTCTCCACATACTATGGCAGCGCTTCGAGTCCAATATGGTGCAGATTTTGAAAATAATATTTATGAGTACTCATCTCCATATTATTCAGTAGAGAAGTACATAATTGCATATTGTGAGAAAATTAATCCGGTGCCTCCATAAGATTCATGGATTATTCATTTGGAGATTTTATAGAGAGAAATACCTCCTCTATGTGTTGACATAAGCAAACCGGGAAGAAGGGCTAAGAAGAGGAGGCGTGGAGTCGGAGAATCATTTCCAACGAGAAAAAATAAGTGCTCCATATGTAAGACGATTTGCCACAAAAGAACTACTTGTCCGAATCGAAATGTTTCATAATTATTGTAATAGTAATTAGTCTTATTGTTGGTGATGTAATGCATGTTATTTATTGTATAAAATATATTTTTGTTCAAGATCCAACAACTGTTGTATGTGTTGGTTCTTATTCTATTGCAACAGATGGAAAATTAGTTTAAATAATGAAATAATTTGCAACAAATTAGTTATCTGTTGCAACATATTTATCCTTCAATGAACATTATGAAACAGCTATTCACATCTGTTGCAACAAATATAGACATCTATTACAACAGATGACTAATCTGTTGCAACAGATGACCCATCTGTTGGACACAATCAAATAGATATGTCCATCTGTTCTAATATGTCTGATCATCTCCAACAAACTCTATCTCCAACAGACTCTACAACTATTACAACAGATAGGACTATCTGTTGCAACAGATGACCCATTTGTTGGACATAATCAAACAGATATATCCATCTATTGCAACAGGTTTAGACATCTATTGCAACAGATGTCTAATATGTTTGATCATCTCCAACAGACTCTACACTTATTGCAACAAATTCTAAACCTGTTGCAACAGATGACCCATCTGTTGGACATAATCAAACAGATATGTCCATCTGTTGCAACAGATAAAGACATTTATTTCAACAGATGTCTAATATGTTTAATCATCTCCAACAAACTCTACACTTGTTACAACAGATGTCTAATATGTTTGATTATTTGCAACAGACTCTACATCTGTTGCAACAGATTAGTCATTTGTTGTAACAGATGAGTCCTCGATTGGAAATAATCAAACAGATATACACATTTGTTGCAACAAATGAATTATATATTTGATTATTTTCATTATACTCTACATATGTTTGATGTGAATTGCTTCATTTAACTATAATTAACTTTCAATTAACAACTTCAATTACAATCTCAATAATTATCTTTCAATTAACAAGTTCAATTACAATCTCAATAAATTTCATAGCAATTACATGTTCAGCTAAGTGCATTCATTCTAAATAGAGTGATCAATTTAATTTGATGTGAATTGTTTTATTGAATCATGATTGGTAATAAAAAGAGTTATTTAACTATAATTAGCTTTCAATTAACAAATTCAATTACAATCTCAATGAATTTCATAGCAATTACATGTTCAACTAACTGTATTCGTCCTAAATAGAGTGATCAATCAACTAATTTGATGTAAATTGCTTCATTGAATCATGATTGGTAATAAAAAAAGTTTATCTAATTATAATTAGCTTTCAATTAACAAGTTCAATGAATTTAATACCAATCACATGTTCAACTAAGTGCATAACCTATTGCAACAGATTATAACTTGTTGCAACAGATGGGTATATCTGTTTGATTATTTCCAGCAGATAACTTATATGTTGCAACAGATGAGTCATCTATTGCAACAGATGTGAAGATTTATTTGATTATTTCCAAGAGGTGCCTCATCTGTTGCAACTGATAACAAACCTGTTGTAATAGATTAGCATATCTGTTTGATTATTTCCTACAGATACCTCATCTGTTGCAACATATGACAAACCTGTTGCAACAAATGAGCATATCTGTTTGATTATTTCCAACAGATGCCTCATCTATTGTAACATTTGACAAACATGTTGCAACAGATGAGCATATTTGTTTAATTATTTCCAACAGATACCTCATCTATTGTAACATTTGACAAACATGTTACAACAGATGAGCATATCTGTTTAATTATTTTCAACAGATGCCTCATCTATTATAATATATGACAAATATGTTGTAACAGATGAGCATATCTATTTGATTATTTTTAATAGATGTATCATCTGTTGCAACATATGACAAACCTGTTACAATAGATGAGCATATTTGTTTGATTATTTCCAACAGATGCATCATTTGTTGCAACAGATGACTAATCTGTTGCAACATATATAGTGTCTGTTGGAAATAATCAAACATATTAGACATCTGTTGAAACAGATGAGCATATTTGTTTGATCATTTTCAACAGATGTGGCATCTGCTACAGCAGATATACTCATCTGTTGCAACAGATGCATTACTTCTAGCAGATGATTCATCTACTGCAACAGATAATGCATCTACTGCAACATTTGAACTTAATAATTCAAAAAAATTCAAATCTAAGTAAAAAATATAATTCATGGCAGAAAAAACTTGACATTTATCAAACACAAAATATTGTCATCACCATTACATAATATAATTAACTAAAGATACTAGAAATAAAGAATTGTTATGTTGTCTAGAAATTACACAAATATGATAGAAATTACAACCCATATCAGGGCTCCAAACTCTTACATGCTACCCCAGCAGCCCAAACCTCTTGCATCCTTGAAACTGTGTTATCGTTCAATAGAGTCTTGGGAGTTGTCATACTAGTGTTGGTTATCAAAGCTCGATAAATGCATGCCAGTAAGACCCGCAAGCGACACTAGTCTCATTCTTGGGAATGTTCTATTTTCGACTTTCAAAAGTCCATCGTTCGTATAGCAACTTTTCTGACAAGTGATTCATTATGCCAACTTTGCTTCAATAATTTTGGGAACAACTCCAACAAGGCTCCATTAAAATCAAAAATTGTCAATCTTCAATAACTGGTATGTTGCAGTCATAAATATTCATGACTCCCTCATTCATGATGATCTCAACAGTCACAAAATATTTTTTCTCCAAGTTCAAGAATGCGAGAATCCTCTTTGCCCCTGATCAATCCATGGCACCTAGATATGACCTCTTCCCTCTACAGTAATCAATCATGTCCTTATCCCATTCAAACTCATCAACTAACTCCTTAATTTTTCTGCCACCAAGAGTTGTCGCTACTTTGCTGAGTTTGTTGTACCTAATTAAAAAGTTACTGTAGAAGTTGAGATCCAGATCCTATCCCCGAGATCATAGTACTCAGTGAATTTGAGATGCCTCTCCTACATAAGGTAGAGAATTTCATCAACATACTGATATCAGTATACAATTTAAATAAGTTAGTAACATATAATAATAATTGAAAAGATACAACAGATGACTCATCTATTACATAAGTTCTCTGAAACTGTTAACAGATTACCCATCTACTACAAACTAATACAACAGATGGGTAATCTGTTGTAACAGATGACTAACTTATTGCAACAGATGGGTAATCTATTGCAACAGATGAGTCATCTGTTGTATAAGTTCTCTAAACATGCTAACAGATTACCCATCTACTACAAACTAATGCAATAGATGGGTAATCTGTTGCAACAGATGACTAATTTATCGTAATAGATGGGTAATTTTTTACAACAGATGAGTCATCTGTTGCATAAGTTCTCTAAACCTGTTAACAGATTATCCATCTACTGCAAACTAATGCAACAAATGGGTAATCTGTTGAAATAAATGACTTATTTGTTGTAATAGATGAGTAATTTGTTGCAACAGATGAGTCATCTATTACATAAGTTCTCTGAACCTGTTAATAGATTACTCATATTATGCAACAGATGGGTAATGTGTTGCGATAGATGGATCATCTAAATGAACATACTAATGAAATTAAATAAATAGAAGGTTAGAAAAAGTAACTTATCCAGTCCTCGTACCACTCCTTCATATTAGTCATGTTTTGAAAGTCTTTGCACCAAATTGATGCATAGAGTAGTCTTCTGGGGCTTTTTTTGATTTCATCAGTGTATTCAGCTTAGCCTTCCTTGTGGATTTCACCAACTTGTAAACATTCACCTTCTCCAGCTCTCCCTGTTCTCCTATGGCTCTTGGAAGTTGCTCAATAGTGTAAGAAAGAGGAGTTGCAATTTTTCTTAATTTAATATCTGATAGTACCTTGGAAATTGCTCTTTTCCTCTTCTTAACCTTCAATGGAGTGAATGGCTCTGTAATCTTCCTTGATGGAATAACACCCCTCTCAGATATCAATTTCTTAACAGCTACAGTCAGAGCATCAATAGAATTAATCAAGTTGTCATGTCTTTACTTTTATTCTTTGCATTTGTATGCAGAATATGAACTTAAAGAGGGGCCAAAAGAGGTGGTATGCCCACTGAAAGGAGTGAATCCACCATATCCGCCACCAGTATGACCATCATCATAGTCAACACTTTTTTAAAAAAAAAATTATGATCATCATCAACATGCTCATCACCATCATCTCTGACACCAGAATCATCAACACCATCACCACCACCACCACCAATATTAACACCAACACCCAAATCTATTGCAGCATCACCAAAAGCCTCAAAAGCAGGCTCAATAAGTACAATCTGACCTTCTTTAGGTGTTTCTCTTCTGATGACTGTTGCTCCAGCCAATTCTTTTTTTATCAAGTCCATTTTAAGGTCTGGTTTTGTTTGAACAAGCCCTAGAGTAAGAAAGGCAGGCATCTCCAACTCTTGCTCAGAAGAGACAATCCAGGGATGCACAACCTATAAATAAAAGTAGATATATTAAAATCAATAGATAAGACATCTGCTTCACAAAAATACAACACAATACAAAAAGATTATTTTGATTCCTTCCAACAGATGACCCATCTGTTGCAACAGATAAGTCATCTGTTGGAATAATTTTTATGTTGTTTCCAACAGATGAGTTATCTGTTGTAACAGATGAGTCATTTATTGAAAGAAATTAAACCAGTAGCAAGACTGATTTGTTTTCTTCTAACAGATGACCCATCTGTTGGAAAAAATCAAACCAGGATCAAGACTATTTTGATTCCTTCCAACAGATGACCCATCTGTTGCAACAGATGGGTCATCTATTGGAATAACTGTTATGAATTCATGCAACAGATGACCTATTTGTTGCAACAGATGAGTCATCTATTGGAATAATTGTTATGTTGTTTCCAACAAATGACTCATCTGTTGCAACAGCTTACCCATCTGTTGCATAAGTTGCAGTAAATGGGTAATCTGTAGAGATAAATTACAACAGATAGATCATCTGTTGCAACAGATGGGTAATTAATTGCAAACAGATGGTTAATCTGTTGCAACAAATGAGTTATTCGTTGCAATGCTTGTTAACTTGAGTAAAATTATTCTATTTAAAAAAAATACTTATTGTATCATCAGGAGGGTTGAAGAGATCAAGGGGATTTATCCTTGAGTTGTTCTTGGCAGATAACCACCTAAGGATCCTTGGATGAGAAACCTCTTTCGAATAGTCCTTAACTTGCTGTCGGAGGTGATGAATGGCTTCAAATGCCCAAGCCTAAGAATGTAAACATGATGCAAATAAAAAATCAGAATAATTATTTAATAACATAACTAAATGAAACACTAAGGAACTAAGGGTGAAGTTTACCATGAAAGCCCAAGGAAAGCCGTATAAGTTGACCGTCTTTGGAGATAACTTTGTCAACAAATATTTGACAGTCAAGAAATAGCTTTCATATCCCCATTGATAATTATTGAATGCCTTCAAATCCTGAGCAAGCACCCACAATTCAGGTTCTATGACTTTGTTGGTGTCTTTGGCTCATAAA
The DNA here is from genome assembly GCA_031232105.1 of Capsicum rhomboideum. NCBI lineage: Eukaryota > Viridiplantae > Streptophyta > Magnoliopsida > Solanales > Solanaceae > Capsicum > Capsicum rhomboideum. The sequence goes on from CP124714.1 coordinate 162,086,170, forward strand.
ATGGAATGGACAAACCAAACTAAGCACAATGGCTCCTTGTACTTCTTCAAAAAAAATTTGTTCTTAAGATCAATTTTCAATTGCCTGGCTTTATAGCTAGGTCCAACAATGGCCAACAACTCATTTATTTTGTCTGTGCTTTTGTTGGTTTTGGTGGTTGTCTTGGTGGCTGTCTTGGTTGGTGTTTTGCCTTTCTTTTCTGCCTTGACTGATTTAGATGGCTTGCTTGTCTTTAGCTTTTTTAAGGGTGTAACTGTGGGAAGAGGTTCAGATAGAGGATGGAATCTCAGTCCAATCACTGGCAAATTCTTTTATGCCAAAACAAACCGGCATGCCACGGTACTTTATCCAAATCTCATCCATCTTCTTGTCCTCATCCTTCAATGTTTCATCATCATCACCCTTATACTTGATCCTGCGCTTGAGAAGACCATACGCCATGGTCATTTGAAAGCGTGCATTGTTATCCTCCGGCAGATCATTTTCCTCTTCAGCATCTTCCTCACTTTTCTTTCCATCTCCTTCCTCACCTCCTTCCTCACTTTATTTTTCCTCTTCATCATCACCTTTATCCTCATCTCTTTTATCACTTTCTTCATCATCTCCATTCTCACCATCTCCATCTTCTTCCTCGTTTTTATTTTCATCTTCCTCCTCTACAACTTCTTCCTTATCTCCCTAACCTTTCTTTTCTACATCAGCTCCAGATCTTTCAACTGATTCTCCTTCGATATCTTCTTCATTATCTCTTTCCACATCTTTATTTGATTGTGAAAGGGCTTGTTGAGCAACTTCTAATGGTGTTTGTAATTTAGTTGTTTTACTTGCGTTGTCAGAAGTTGATTCACTTTCTTTTCTTTTGGGAGTCATTTTATCTACAAATAAGAGAAGGAAAAAAAAAGCTTACAATTGATTTGTGCATCATTAAAAAGGGTAAAAGTAAATTTAATAAATACAACACAGTACAAAATAATTCTAACAGATGACTCATCTGTTGCAACAGATGAGTCATCTATTAGAATAATTGTTATGATTTCATCCAACAAATGACCCATCTGTTGCAACAGATGAGTCATCTATTGAAATAATTATTATGTATTTTCCACCAGATGAGTCATCTGTTGGAAAAAATCAAACCAGTAGCAACATTTATCAATATTAACAATATTTTTACCACATAATACATATATCAACAAGAACACCAACAACAATACCAACATTTATCAATACAAATACATCAACACCAATAACACAAATATTTACCAATACAACAACACCAACAACAACACAAACAAACCAACAACACCAACACAAACAAACCAACAACACAACACCTCCAACACCACCACCAACACTAACACACACCAACAACACCAACAATATAAACATTTACAAATATAACAACACAAACAAAACCAACAACACTGACATTTATCAATACACCAACACCAACAACATGAACATTTACCAATATTTACAAATACAACACCACCAATAACACCAACACACACCCAACAATACCAACAAACACAAACACCAACAAACTCCAAGAAACAGAACAAACACTAACAAAACCAACAGTTGTTTAAGTAAGTGTTCACTTAAACCAACAAAATCAACAATTGTTGGATTTAGTCACAAGAGATGTCTCTAAAAAATATTCAAAATTCAAGTTTCACTATTTTTACAATAATGTTCGAGAACAAGAACTACAACAACAAAAAAAAAATCATAGTTCACTCAGAAAAGATATCACATTTACATCAATCACCACAGTAAGAGAAGAAATACCACAAATTAGGATTTTCTTGTGTTCCCATTTCGTTTTTAAGCATCAAATACTAAAATTGTTAACCCATACTAGAAGAGAAGTTAACTCAAGTTTTTTTTTTTCTCCGTAACTAAAAAGCCCTAATTTTTTTTTTGAAAACCAAAAAAAAAAAAAAGTCTTTACCTGTGAAGAGAGAGAAATTGACGGTTGAAAGTCAAAAAGAAACGATGAAGAACTCGAATTTGTCACCGCCGGAGGATGTTGTCGCGTCGATCCGTTGTCGATGAGTTCTAGCAGCTGTTGGGCGTTTGAGAGAGAGAGAGGGGTGAGACTTTTGAGAGGAGAGAGAAGGGAGTTATGATTGCTTTTTATTTTTTTATTTTTATTAAAATAGTTGTGAATTGTTTTGTATTTTTTAAAAGATTAAGAAGTTTTAGAAATATTAATTGGGTCCCTAATTAACTTAATCTAATTTTTAATTATCTTTGACCCTTAAACTTGGTCAAGAGTACCAAAAGTTAAAACAAGACTTTTGGGACTCCTTTTGTTCAATTTTATCTAGATGGATAGATTACTGTAATTTTTTATTTTTAATAATGATAAATATTGTTTAAAAAGTTCCGTCATTTAAGTTGTGTAGTGTGTATATCGGGTGTTTGTATGTGGAAGTTATGGTTTTTTAAATTATTACTTTAATGTTTAATTTTTAATGATAAATACTTATGTTTTATGTCATGTTGACATGTGACATTTTTGTCTTTGTTATTAGATATAGATAGATAATTTTACTATTTTTAAAGACCAAATTTAATGTTTGCTTACGCCATCCAAAGGATGGAACCAAATATTGAATCAAATAGAACAATGTTAACAATGAAAACCATAGTAGACATGAACAAGAAATTTCAAGTAAATATAACTGATTAATTAACATTAGCTTGTAATTCTATATTTATACTATAAAATAATTTAGCGCGCTGCAAAATTTATCATGTTTAAACTCTTTTCATGCTTAATTACATGCCAAATTATTGATATAATACGTCAATGACGGAACATGATATAAATATGGTACGACAATATATAAATTGGGGATGATTTTGACAATTGGTTTGTGGTATTTTTATATTTTTATGGCATCAAACAATAACATACCCAGTGTAATCTCACCAATGAAGTTTGAAAAAGGTAAAAGTGTGTGCAACCTTACCTCTACCTCGAGGAAGTAGAGATTGTTTTTTAAAGACCCTCAACTCAAATAACGCATATCAAAACAGTATGAAAAGGAACATACAAAAGTAAAGCAGACATCAAATAGTAGAGACAACGGGAAAGAACATTTCATTAACAAAAGAAGAAAAATCGCTAAATTAACCAAAAGATGCTTATCGTTTCAAGAACGTTGTAAAGTATCCTTGCTTTTATATGATAAGGAAAATGCAAGGTTCTCGACATTCTCAATCGTTTTTGGGGGGTGGAGGTGGAGGGGAAGACAAACAACTACATTACTTGACAGTTCTGTCCACTTCTTACATTTCAGCTGGTGAAAACATCAAAAACTAGTTCAAACCACATATCGGTAAGTAACATAACGGCCTGCAGTCTCACTTGGTCTAATAATTTTCACGACTTGGCCACGTTTTAGCCCGTAGTATCTAGCAATTGGATCGGTGATCTGAATCCGAGGAAGCTGTTTCAGCAGAAGAAAATATTAGGCATAGATAGAAAATTGACGATAGTAAATAATCATGCCTATGTAAATAGCATAAGTAAAAACAAAAACAGCGCAATCAAGATGATTGATGGGATCAAAATGATCAGACAATGCCATGACACTGAATCTGTGATGATCAATAATGCATGCAGGTAGTTTTTCCATCAAACTCCCCTACAACTTATCCAAATGGAAACTGAATTGTTCCGATATATCTGTGCAAGCCTCTCAATCGGACACACATTCCTTACAAAATTTCCCCTCAACCAAACCACATATTAACATTGACATATGGCTACTCGATTCAAGGTTTCAATGATCTTTCACATAAAACAAGATGCAAAGAAAAAATGGTTAAATTTTTCTATACTGCCTAAGGGAACAAGAGAATTTCGGCTTCAACACTATAACGAAGCATGCTGCTTTATCTACTTCTTTTGTGCATCTCCAATTGTATCCTTTCCAACAAACTCATTGCCAATGGATTGAAGGGGAATATAAAGCCATTAGATCAAAAAGTAAATTAGTTATTTCTAGTTTACTCCGTTCTTTCACTCTTAACCCCCACTAGGTCTATACAAATGCCTTCAACATTAAGCACACAACACGTCTCCTGGTCTTTAGTATATTATATGACGTGAGAAGTTTAGCAAGTGCAATAATATTACAAATACGAACCTGTGTTTCTTTCACAGTATATCTTTCCAACAAGGTCTTCTTTTCTTCAGGAGTAAGTGGCTGGTGCTCAGGAATTAGAACATGATTTTTTATGTTTACCAACATTTCTGCCTCCTGAAACATTAAACATACATCTTGATGATTAAGCATCGTAAGACAATAGGTAACTATCAATCACATAAAGAAACTAAATGTCTAAATGTGCATAATAGAAGCCGAGCGTGCTCAGGTTGTTTGGGCTGGTTTAATTCATAATGGCGGCATATAAGCTTGTTATACTTGAAAAACCGCTTTGGGTCTATTATAATTTTAGCTTTGAGTTGGAATTCCCTAATTGAGCTATCCGATGAGGGGAGCTAAGCAGCCCTTAGCACTCTCACCCCTGAACTACCTCTCGTTTTCACTATTTTCTGTCAATGGCGGGGACTTGGCAGCCCCATATCACTGGGTATGTTGTTGATGTTGTTGTTGCACATAGTAGGATGTAGATTCTTATATAAGAATCTACATCCTACTATGTACAACAACATAGAAGTATCTTATTCTAATTCTAGAGAGAATTTGAGCATCTATCCTTCTGAAGCAGATACAAGGTCTGCTGGAACTGTAGACTAATACCTAGAAGTATCTTTTCTTAAAAAATATATCCGAGATATCTGTGTTTTCAGTTTAAAGCTTGGTGGTGTAGACACATATAATCCCCCCTCCTCACTTTCGAAAAGTTACCCTTATTTGATCAATTCTTCCTAAGCAATACCTCGCAACTGATTATACGAATTCTATTAAGAACTAGTCACTAAGGAATCTTGTTTAACAGAGATCTTGATCTGATGAACTCCGGATATCAATGTTGGAAGAAGGGTATCTTAGATGTAAATTTTCCAAGCTACGACACAAATTGAAGACTTTCTTATTAAGGTGCATCTACTATCTGCAATCAGAATAATGTAACATAATCTGATCCTACATTTTAATCATATTAACCATTCACACTAATGATATCTTTTTTCATAATGAGCTGCAACCACTTTTAGCATACCAGACCACGGACTTCTATCCAATAGCATCAGCCATGCAACACAACAGCATATTGGAATTCTAATGACTGAAGTGTCTTCCTCCCACCCCTCCTTTCCCACCCCAAAGAATAAGAACAACACTAATTACAAGAACTCCCAGAGGACAAGCTTCTCGTTCAGAACACATATCTAGGGTAACGTCAAGCCGCATCATCACTACGCCATTTTGATACAAAGATAGTCCACTTACCAAAATGTAAATGGTATTGTAACAACAGTCTGTCTCTCTGATTTTTGGTGGTCCTACTACTTGAGTAGTATCCGGTGCTCAATGAATAGTAGTCGGACAAAATTCGAAGAGACCAAATAACAAAGGTATCAAACATAAAATGATCACGAAAATAGGAGTAAACTAAGATCCTCAGCTATTTCAATAACAATTCCAATCATTCATTCAAGTAGTAAGAACAAACTAATAGTAGAAATAGTAGAGTAGTCACCTGGAAAACCTCCAAGTGGAACTTTGTAGATATTTCACTTATGCAGGTACGAGCAAAGGGAGTCAAATTTTGTTGTACAATCAGGATTGCTTGGAAGACATCTTCTTTTTTCATGCGCTCTGTATAAGTTTTCATCGTCTTAACACCAACCTTTGGCTCCTCGGGAAAGAACACATATATCTGGAATCATTAAACCAAGGAAACGGCTGAGACATAGGTAGCAAATAATTATGAAATCCTCAGGTGTACACTGAATTTATGGAGCGACACACTGTACTGACATATTAGTTAGGAAAGGAGTAACTTGCGCCATAAAACCTGGAAAAAAAATCAAATTTGTTGCTGGAGAAGTAAAATAAACACCGAGCATTTCATCAATTTAAGGAAAGATCTTTTTTGGATAGCTCATCAAATTAAGGAAAGATTAAAATCTTAAACAAGAAAGCAGATGAAATAAACTGACAGCAACCATAATTAAATTATACAAGAAAGGAAACTGAAAGAGCACACCTGATCAGAACTGTTGTTACGTTTGCCTTTCTGAATTACAAGGTCTTCTCTCTTCATGTTCTCGCCAAACTTCTGAAGGAACTGATGTTTTGACATATTTATCTCAAAATCTCCAACAAGATAGCCCCTATCGGACAACATTTCCATCAGTGTCCTACGAACTCTGAAAAGTTTTGAGAGCTCCTCCTCTGATAGAGTCATCTTTGTGTTACTAGATTCAAAAATTCAAAAAAGAAACAACTATTATGGTAAGGAAATTGGTAGAACTCCGAGTTACAGCTAATATTCTGAACACTGGACGCATCAGACAAGAATTTCAATATGTCATTTTTGTAACAAGAAACTTTCCCCAACCTCCTTAGCTAAAGGGTACCACCCCTCCAGCGCGGTGGTTACCAAGTTTTTAAAAAAATTATTACTACATAATGCATGGACAAAGACAAGAACTATGTTGAAGACACGCAAAAAACGTCTCTAACGAAAACTAACAGACAAGAACTATGTTGAAAACACAAAAAAAACGTCTCTAACGAAAACTACTTTTCTGTTCATTAGCTTTTGTTGCAAATAAATGCATTAGTGCAAAAGAAAGACAAGTGCAACGGCAATGGCGTATAAGTTGTTAAATTATATAGCATATGTGATACCAAAAATTTCTTTCTTGAAACTCTCAACCTATATCCGATACATAGATGCTGCTTCTTCGTCATGGAAAATTGAACTCAATGTTGTTATGGTGGTCACTAGATCAAATAATAAAAATGTAAAATCTCATAAGGATACAAATCTCCTAAAATCCCTTAGGAAAGGGAAGTAAATTTCATATCTTTTCTTTTTTCTAATAACAATCATATCATTCTATCAATTTGTATGGAGTGAAGTGTGGACCAGTTAAGAACTCTAACTCTAACGTTCAAAAGATGTGAGTTGCGGAAATAAGGATATTGAGGTGGATGTATGAGCATACTAAGAGAGATAAAATTAGGAATGAAGATATCAAGAACAAAATGGGAGTGGCAATTCGTGCATGTGAAGAGAAGATGCACAGATGCCTCAACATAAAGATTGAAACTTTTCTTCTTCACTTACAATTCCATAGGAAAGGGATACAAATTTCCTACAATCCCATAGGAAACGGGTGTAAATTTCATGTCTTTTTCTTTTTTCTAAGCAACCATATCATTCTACTAATTTCTACGAGGGTGGAGTGTTGGCCCGTTAAGCATTCTCATGTTCAGGAGATGAGAGTTGCGAAAATGAGGATATTGAGGTGGATGTGTGGGAATACTAGATGACATAAAATTAGGAATGAAGATATTAAAAACAAAGTGGGAGTGGCAATTAGAGCATGTGAAAAGGAAAGGCGTAGATGCCCCAGCATAAAGATAGAAACTTTTCTTTTTTACTTACAATAGCTTAGGAAAGGAAGGTAAATTGCGTATCTAATCTTTTTCTAAACAATCATATCATTCTATCAATTTGTATGGGGGCAGCGTATTGGTCAGTTAAGAACTCTCATGTTCAGAAGATGAGAGTTGCAAAATGATGATATTGAGGTGCATGTGTGGGCATATTGCGAGAGATAAATTAGGAATCAAGAAATCCCAAAACAAGGTGGAAGTGGCAATTCGGACATGTAAAAAAGAGATGCGCAGATGCCCCAACATACAACATAAAGATAGAAACTTTTCTTTTTTACTTACAATTCCATAGGAAAGGGATACAAATTTCCTAAAATCCCTTAGGAAAGGGACGTAAATTTCATTTCTTTTCTTTTTTTAACAATCATATCATTCTATCAATTTCTATGGGGCGGAGTGTTGGCCAGTTAAGAACTCTCATGTCTAGAATATGAGAGTTGCGGAAATGAGGATATTAAGGTGGATGTGTGGGAAGACTAGGAGAGATAAAATTAGTAATGAAGATGTTCTCAAGGTCGGAGTGGCGATTCGGGCATGTGAACAGAAGATGGACAGAAGATGGACAGATCCCAACATAAAGATAAAAACTTCTTTCTTATACTTACAATTCCATAGGAAAGGGATACAAATTTCCTAAAATCCCTTAGGAAAGGGGTGTAAATTTCATATCTTTTCTTTTTCTTACAATCATATCATTCTATCAATTCGTACAGGGACAGAGTATTGACCAGTTAAGAACTCTCATATTCAGAGGATGAGAGTTCCAGATTCAGAGGATGAGAGTTCTAGATATGACGATATTCGAAACAAGGTGGGAGTGGCTCCATGGTGGATAAGATAATGGAAACGAGGATGAGATGATTCGGACATGTGAAGAAGAGATGCATAGAATGCCCGACCATAAAGATAAAACCTTTTTCTTATTTTACTAACAATCTCATTAAAAACAAGAAAATCACTCAATTAAAAATCATATTTTAAGCACAACTTCCATCTAAATTCGAGTACTCAAAACAAAGTGACAAACAAATCCAATTACAGATACCCAAAACCCATATAACAAACCAGATATATAAACTTCCCAAAAAAATTGAATCTTGAACAAAACTAAATACAAATAATAGACAAAAAACGCTAGGTGATTCTTCCAATCCTAGCTTTGGTGGACAGAGGTACCTGGTATCTGTTGCTAGTGGGAGATATCTGTGGATTTAGTCGAGGTGTGCGAAAGCTAACCCGAATACCACGATTATAAAAAAAACACTAGGTGATTCTTCCCATCCTAGCTTTGGTGGACAGAGGTATCTGGAATCTGTTGGTGGGAGGCGGTAGGTATTCGTGTGTTTAGTTAAGGTGCGCGAAAGCTGACCCAAATACCACAGTAGGAAAATTTAAAATATAAAAAGTAAATATCAACTATATTAATTGAATGTAACGTCGAAGTGACAACTTGAGCATGTAAAGAGGAGATACACAGATGCCCTAGCATAAAGATATAAACTTTTCTTGTTTTACTTACAATTCCATTAAAGAAAACAAGAAAATCACTCAATTAAAATCATATATTAAGCGAAACTTCCATCTAATTGAAAAGAAGGTGACAAACAAATCCATTTACCCATATAATAAACACCAAATAGAAACTTCACAAAAAATTCTAATCGTAGCAAAACTAAATACCAATACAGCTTTTCTATTGAAATTAAAAGATACAGAGCGGAGAAATTACGTGTATCAACGACGGCCGCGGCGGCGATACAAGAAATTCGATAAACGCTGGCACCTTGCAAGGGTTTTTTGTTGGTTTGGTACTTAGGTTTAGTTCCCTCTTTATGTAAAAGAAACAAGGAAATGAATCAAATTAGTAAGTAATATTTATACTCTAGTTTTCGATTTGTTATTTATTTTTGACCTCCACTAAGTTCAGGAAAGTGAATCACATTTTTTTATTTTGTAATTTTAAATTAATTAATAACATATAGAAAGTATTAAGATGTCTTTTTAATTTGTGATTTTAAATATATCATATAAAAAATTAAAACTAAGGATGTATTTGATATGGAGGAAAATATTTTTCAAAAAATATTTTCTTTTTTTTTTTAAATTTGGTTAGATAAAATTTTTGGAAAATATTTTATCTATGAAAATAAGTTCTGCAAATGAGAAAAATGATTTCTTTAATAAAAAAGAAAAAATAAGTTCTATAAGTGATAATATGTGTTTGTTATATTCCCCACCCACTCAACCCCTACCCCTTGATTATCACACCCCACTCCCTTCTACCTATATAATATTTTGCTATATTATATATAAATACTCTTGAGATAATAATTCTTTTGATTACTTAAACACTAGAAAATAAGTAATAAATCAATTTATTTTCTCAAAAAATATTTTCCTTCATACCAAACACACACTAAAAAATTGCCAAAAAGGAAAAATATATTCTTCTTTGACACGGATTAAAAGAGAACGTGACAAACAAATTAAAATAAGTGGAGTAAAAAATAAATGCAAAAAAGGTATAATACATAAACAGACACTTAAACTTTGAGTACTTTATGACAGAGATAATGAAAATTGATTCAAGGGTGTCAGAATACTTGGTGGAAGTTGGCTACGAAAAATGGTCTAGGACATATTGCAAAGTGAAAAGGTCAATGATAATGACTTCCAACAATATAGAGTCAATTAATATTTCAAACAAGGGTGTTAGAGACATACTAATAATAATTTATGGAGTTTATGAGAAAGATGATAACAAAGTGGAACTGCAAAAATAGAATGAGAGCAATCAAATCAACCACTGTGCTTGAAAAAAAATATGAATACCTCCTCAAATTTTTTTTAGAACAATCAAAGAAAGTGACGGTAAAAGAAAATCAACAATAATATATGTTGCACTTTTATATATTATGCTAGATATGGTAGTATATAATTGTATAGTTTTGTATACTAATGTATACTGTATTTCTTAAAACTTATGCAGGTCAGGCCTTCTACAGTTCAATTGTATACTATTTTTTCGGAACTGAAATGAAGCATAGTGTGACTTGTCGAAGGGATCTACAGTTATGGCAATTTTCAAATGGATGAACTTTCATGTGCACATGCTTTGGCGATTTTAAAGCACAAACAACTGAAGGCAACACTATATTTCTTGTTTTATTATAAAAGGGACTATCTGCTAAGGACTTATGAATCTATAGTGCATTCTTTGCCAGATGAGAGTACATGGATGATCCCAAGAGAGGTTCTAGAGAATGTGGTCATACCTCCAAAAGGGAGAAGAAATGCGGGAAGGCCACGAAAGAAAAGACTGAAAACACATTCAGAAAAGAGGGCAAAATTTTCTTGTTGAGTGTGCGAGCAAGGTGGTCATAACAGAAAAACATGTGGCAATATACCAAGAGAATAATGATAGACTCATATGTTACCTTTCATACTATATTTGTTATTAGATAAAGGTTGTTAAAACAACTTTATATTGTAGTTTCCCATTAGAATAGTTATGTTGCATTTGCTAAATAATAAGTCATTTTCACTTAGACTATATAATGATTTGCCTAGAAAGGTTTGATGTTTATATATTGAAACCAGCTTTCCAACAAATGCAGTCTGCATATATGGCTATAATCATGTATACTGCATTGTATACAGATGTAATCTGCATGTGATGCTGTAGGAACATGTCTAAAACTCCATTGTATATTATTGTACAGTCATGTATACTGTATGTATACAGATGCAGTCTACATATTAAGCTGCAGAAACATGTCTAAAACTGCATTGTATACTGCAGTATACCTATGTATACTCCATATATTCATGTAAGCCTACACTGTATATATTCATGTAAGCCTACACTGCATATATTGTTGTATAGTAATGTATACTGCATGTTATGCTGCAGGAACATGTCTAAAACTGCATTGTATATTGCAGTATAGTCATATATACTGCATGTATAGGTATATTGTATATATTCATGTAAGCCTACACTGTATATTTTTGTATAGTCATGTATACTGCAATATATATAGATGCAATCTGTATGTTATGCTGCAGGAACATATCTAAAATTACATTGTATATTGAAGTATACATCTGTATACTACATTGTATACACTTGTATAATAATGTATAATTGTAGTATGTGGAGGTGGTATATGCAAACAAAAATAGATGTAAAATCAGAAATTAAAAGACGGATGACCAAATTCAACTACATGTAATTCAGTAATCGATAAAATTTAATCCCAAATCTTGGTAAATGTAATACAATTTACTTATACTAAGAGAAATCAACACAAACTAAAACCTATAGTAAAACCAAACTAGCTTCTTTGGACGTCCTATCTTCTTTTGCTTGAAATATGCATTAGTAGACTCATCATCACCGATTACTCTATCAATATGTTTCTTCCAATCATAATCCCACAACAAGCTTTCATATCTCGAATGAAGTATCTCAATATTCATAGAGTCATTTGTCATCTCTTTTCCTTCCACAAAATATTCAGCAAATGCAATAGCAAAAATACCACAATCGTTGTAACAAAGAAAGTACATATATCTTAATAAGTTACTGAAAAAGCGTTAAAAAACTAAGTAAAATAAAAATTAAAATAATACCAGTCAACTTGGACAAGCAGACCATCAATAAGGTGAACTAGAAAAATCTTCAATTTTTCAATACCCTTCTCAACATAAAAATGTATAAATTCCAGAAAGTGTGGGAGCAGTATTGGATATGGCGACAATACTTGCCTCACATGTGTGTCATTCAACGCTCCTCGCAAAGAATCATATACATGAATGCACCAATCAGAAAAAGTAAGAATCCCTGTAATCTAATATCCAACTTTAGAATTTCTCTACTTCACAAAAATTGAAAATAAGACACAATCGATCATATGCCACGCAATATTTGCATCGCAGCGAAAACCTATAACGTATTTCTCTACTACATGCTCCAATGGAATAGCAGAAACATCACTATTTTTTTCACAAATTTATTGTAAAGCGTGATAATATAGTTATTGAAAGCAAAATCGATTGTAGTAAAATATATTGCAGTGCTAGGTCTATCATTTGCCTTCTTTCGCAGATAATAGAAGAGCACCTACAAATGTTAAAAACTAAAAAAAATAATAAACAGTTCAAAAATAGACTAAGTGAAAAAGCAATTATACGAAAATATACAAAACAAATGTATAAAAAGGATTAAAGAAAAAATTCCTTGTCAATTAAAATTTACCCGCTAAATGCAAGTGAATAAAAAAATTTCTTGTTATCCACATGTACCTAGCCATAAACATAAGGCACAGGAACATGATATTTGCCTTTATTACACAAAAATTTGGCGCTTCAAAATCACAAGAGAAAAAAATATAATAAGCAAATTCACAAAAAAAAAAAAAAAAAGTTTCAAAATCAAGAAATGAGTAGATTAAAAGAGTGTAAAATACCCTTTTGACATATTCAGTCTATCTTGAACAAATGCACGAAACTCTCCAGCCACTATCGAGAAGGGATTAAAATCATCGATATCCATTATGAAAGGATGTTTGACATCAAAGATACACTTTGACACTGAATCAGTTGCTCCCGAATCAAATTCTGGCACAAACAGGAACTTGAAAAATTTTCCTATCTAACATTTGCGACTCACTAAATGATCATGAGTGTTATCGTCTTTCAAATCAACCACTTTTGATACATATGACACAAGCTGAGACATCTGTATTCTGGCATACTTTTCATCGCTAATACTATCTCAAGGATTTAAATTGCCACTTGAATTATCAACTTGACCCAACAATTTTACTTCAGATGCTCTGTAGGGGCCATATATCACAGTAACTCGATGAAGGGCATTAATGTCTACATTGTTGCTCTTGGTAGGCACAAAATTTAATTCAACTACCATGTAGAAAAGAAAGAATTTTTAGTAACCACAAGGAATACAGTATACATAGGTCTACAAGAAAGAGGATCAAGTTTTGTTACCCAAATCAGAATCAATAGCTTCGCTAGCTTGATTCAGAAAGACGACATCGTAAGCTTGATCAAGGGGCACAATATTATGAACTTGCTCAAAGGAACGGGCACCACCATAAGCTTCTTGTTCAATAGAAAATGCATCGTCATGAGAGCGCTTTGCCAAGGCAGCAACATTAACTTCATCGATGGATGGGGCAACATTATGAATTTGATTGTGGGAGGGACCAACATCAGCAGCTTTCTTGGCCTGGCCATCATTATGATCTTTGTTAGGGATAGGACCATCATATGGTTCAAATAAATTATATGGCCCAGGCCAGAAGCATCCCTCCCATCAGCATCGACTCCAAAATGCTAATAAAAATATAGAAAAAATCAAATTTCATTACTACATAAAAATCAAAAAAAGAAAAAAGAAATAGAAATTACCTTCACATGAGGCGACTCATTACTTCTTTCCTTTGGCTTGATGATTTTAAAATGATCAAAGATTGTCTCAAAGGAATAACTTGTTGAATTTCTCAACTTTATCAGTAACCTAAAAAAGAAAAATAAGAATTAACAAGCAACACACACATATATATAAACAAAAACAAAAAACTTATCGAATAGTTCAAGAAATAGTACCTTTAAAATGTCAATCTTCAACTAATCCACTTTAGTTATCAAAGAATCTCGATTGACAGAAGGATCATGTCTTCATTAAGGCCATTCTTCTATTTTGAGGGCGAAAATGTTCAGGCACATCTCGTGATCCTCCACAATCAACATTCATATTTTTTAAGAAGAAATTGATGTTTAACTTTGTCAATTTTTCACTGATTGGACAAAAATTGTAGTACTTCAACTGCACAAGTCAAAAAAAGCAAAAAATCAGTTAGTAAAAATACAATTATATACAAAAGAATATACAACAAGAAACACCCATATGAACTAACTAAACTCTACATAATACATCATATACATCAAAATATACAATCTTAAAAAATCACAGTTACGCCAAACAAACAATGCAAAAAATAAAAAAATAAATAAACTTACTTTGTCGATACTAGGCATACTGATACCATTGGTAAGTTCTACAAGTGTTGGAGAATCAACAACTTTCCAATTAAGAATAAGCAACATGTTTTCACCAACAAGAATAGCAAGACTATCATGAACTGTATAATACTTTCATAGAACCATGTCTGTAATGCAATGGGCAAACCTTCAAGCCTACACATCGACAAGAACTCGCATTACTTACCCCTTATTGTTTTAAGCATTTCATTAAAATAGTTTTCCCCCAAGTAAAATTCTGATAGTTTCCACTTTCAATCATATCGAAATTAACTTTAGTAATACCAGTATCATAACTATGTGAAAATAAAAAGTGGTGAATAGAGACCAGCAAAGCCATCTTAAATGCATCATCATTCGACTTCTACAACTTCTTCTTAAATCAATTAAGCAAGTCTTGACGCGTTAAATCAATCTTTGCATATTTTGAAAAGTATTCCGTGATCAATCTATTCTCTGAAGGATTCTCATATACAGTAGCATCATCATCAACATATTTCAACCCCGTCATTACAGTAAATTCATCAAGATCAAAATTCAAAATAGTATCATTCATTTTAATCCACAACTCTCTTTCGGCTTCAGGAATTATCTCCCTCAGCAACAAAGCATGTATAAGTTGATTTTGTGTCTTAATTAGAGGCAGATTAAAAAATATCCAAAACAACTACTACGAAACAACTCAAGTTGCAACGTACTCAACGCATCAGTAAGAATAGTAATTATACCAGTCTCGATATGACACTCAATATGACTATGAAAATGTTCCGCTAGTTCTCTATAGAAGTCACCAATCTTCAATAAAATATGTAAAACTGTTCAGTTAAAAGAAGGCCAAATCAAAAATAAATCATGATGCAAATCAATTACCTGCAAGGTAGATTTTCTGAAAATGAATTTAAGTCGAGTCGACATCCTTTCTTCTTTTGTTATACCATAAACACTACTACCATCAGAGGAGAGTGTCGTCTTTCTCTGTTTCACAGGACGATGCTCATCGACATCTTCATTAACAAGTTTCATCTTCTTCTTAGCTTTCAACACAGGACTTTTTCCCTTTTTAGGTCTGGACTTCAATTTGTTAGAACTCTTTCCATACTCCTTAGATTTTATACGAGTCACACGTTCTACAAATGCTTAAACGCTTTGCCTACGAGTAACAGGAGACTCAAAATCATCATGTTGTTGATACAATACATCAACAGACGCAGAAGGTGATTTCTTTGATGATTGAAGTGTTCTTTTATGAGACTGACTTGTAGATTTAGTCATTGTCAATCAACTAGCCTACCAAAAATAAATCAACAATAACACATATTTGAGAACAATTGTGTATTATATACACAATATCACTTTTCATCAATAACAAACTCAAAAAACAACAAAGTAAGAAAGGAAAATCATAAACAACAAATTTCAGAATAAGGAAAACCCCTAAATCAATAAAAACAACGTTCAATTCACATAAATCAAAAAAAATAAAAAAAATAAAATGAAGTATCAAACGTAAGCACACAATCATGACCATAAAACAAGAAATCCCAAAATTTTTTTGAAAAACAATGGCAATCGCACCAGCATACAATAAATTAAAGTGATAATAACACCTTACAAAAGAGTGCAAACAAACATGCAACACATCTATTGCGGAAAATCTCAAAAAGAATTGAAAAAAATCATAAAAATACAGTAAACAAAAATGCGAAAATAAAATCAAAATCGCAATAGCACAAAATCAAATAAAACGCATATACCTTAGAGTAGAATCAAAACGCAAAATTTGAAGAAAAATTTGAAAAAAAAGCAATAACAGAAGAAAAAAATCAGTTGGCGAATTTGGATAGAAAGAAACCGTGAATGAGAGAAAACAGAAATATTTGAAAAAATAAAACAAACGATAAAGTGCATTAAATGAGATTGGGCCACAGAGTGTAAACAAACATTTTGGGCCTATACAATTGAATCATATTTGGTAATGTAATATAGAATAGGCTATATTATGTAATGTAACATTACTAATTGCATTTTTTAATATTTTTTTTTATTATTTATGCTATACATGTTCATTCATGGACGTGAGGTGAGGGGAGGGAGTTAGGGGTTGGAGGGTTGAGCTCTACATCTACTCATTACAAATTGCATTTATCTATTATAGCATGTAACTTTCTGAATTAATTCCTCATATTGTCATTGAACTATTGAAAATATCTCATCAAAGTCACTTTTGTTTTTTTATGACAAAAATGTCATTGAACTATTACTTTGTCTCTTGTATTGTCATCCTAACATTTTAAGCTACTAAACTCACTTAATTAAGTTTAATTTTAATGACAAATTCATTAAATTATACCACCCAATACATAACAAAAAATAGGTCTAGTATAAAAGCAATGAAATCCACCAAAATAAAATAGATTTTAAATAAAGACAAATTATACATATTGAGATGTCAACAAAAAAAACATGAGATTTTATAGGACCATTTTAAAAAAAAAATTAAGTAGGCACTCTCTCCGTTTCATATTATTTATAGACTTTTCTCTTTACATATCTCACTTATGGAGTCAGAATTTACAGTTTATGAATTTTGAATTTTAATCTTTTCTTAAATTAATGAGTTCTATATTATTAATATGTATAAATTCAATAAATTTTTAAAACAGATATAAAATTTGGACCAAATTAAGTTATTGAGCTCAAGGGTTCGTCCAAATTTCATTCAATGAAAAATGACAATACATATGTAAAAAATAAAATTATTTTTATGTGTATAGTAAATGTTGAATGTCTTAGTTTTTTAGTGCATTTATTTTTATTTTTTATATTTTTAATCTTCTTAGTTACAATTTTACTTTTGTCCACTTATTTTGGAACGGAGGAAGTATTAATTAATATTTTTGTCTCATATATTTCAAGTTATTTGTCAATTTACAAGATTACGATAAAATTAATTATTTTTTTTATTTGTCCTTATAATTAATTCTTTTTGAAAATATAAATATTATAAAGTTTCAAAAAAATTCTTACATTTTTAATTTTAGAATTGATTAAGACAAAAATAGAGCATATTAAAAAAAATTACAAGTTAAATTAGTAAATTATTCTTTTTATTTATAATTTTTTATGGACGCATGGAGAGAAGTGGATAAATAATATGAAACGGAGAGAGCGCCAGTTTAAAAATAAAAATGGTCCTATAAAGTCTCATATTTTTTTTTTTAACATCTCAGCATGTATAATTTATCTTTATTTAAAATCTATTTTATTTTGATGGATTTCATTGCTTTTATACTAGAGCCATTTTTTGTTATGTATTGAGTGGTGTAATTTAATGAATTTGTCATTAAAATTGAACTTAAAATATTAACTAAAAAAATTAAGTGAGTTTAGTAGCTTAAATTGCTAGAATGACTATAAAAGAGACAAAGTAATAGTTCAATGACATTTTTGTCATAAAAAAAATAAAAATAACTTTGATGAGATATTGCCAATAGTTCAATGACCATATGAGAAATTAACTCTAACTTTCTCCATTTTGAAAATTAAACATCTACGTAAAACTCTTTTATGGGACCATACTTAAAAATATCTTTACAGATGTACCTAATTTCAAAATGAAAGGCATGAACTCCACATGGTAGTATTTAAAGTTGAAAAAAGTATATCGAAGTTGAAACTATGTATATTAAAATTAAAATTATGTTTGAACATATAACATAATCAACACTTTGTGAGTAAAAACTTGAAAAAAATCTTAAAACATGTTTTCAAATTTCATATTTCAAATCCTAAAATAATTGAAAATTTTGATAGATTCACACTTATTTAAAATAATAAAATAAAATTCGAATTCTTTTTTAATTTTTTGAAAAATAGGTCCCCACTTCCAAAAGATAAAATAAAAACAGAACACATAAAGAGAAGATATCATAATCTGACATTTGAAATTCTAGAAAGCCCACGCGTGAAAGATTACGAAAAACTTTACACTACTAATGTCACAAATTGATGGCTCATTGGTTGCTATTGTACAAAATTCTCTCTTGCTTTTCCCTCATTGGACCATTATTCCTCACTCTTTTTTTAGTGCTTTAGTTGAGTTTAAATTCAATTTTTTTTTAATTGAGAGTTGAAGTTGAGATATCATGAAATATTGATGTGAAAGTACTTTGTATTTTTTTTGAGATAACTCATTTAGCACGATCTACCACTAAAAATGAAAATTTGACAAGAAAGTACTTTGTACTCCTCCATTTCATTTTAGTTGACCCTTTTACTAAAAATATTTATTTTAATTTAGTTATCCAATTTATGAAATCAAGAGATTATTATTATGCTCTTCCAATACTACCCCTATCATTAAATGACTAAACAAAGTGCATATATTAAAATTTATATTTTCAAAGCATAATTAATAAGACAAATTTGGTAAAATAAACTCATAATTAATAATAAATATTTTCTTGAGGGGAGTACCAAGTCAATAAGGGCCAACTATTTTGAAATGGAGGGAGTATTCTATGAGATAATCCATTTAGCATGACCTGATCACTTAAAATGGAGAATTGACACGAGAGTACTTGTACATAATATTCTGTGAGTTAATCCATTTAGCATTGCTCGATCGCTTAAAATGGATAATGGACATGGGGATACTTTGTATTCTATGAGATAATCTACTTAATTAGCACGAGACCAGGCGTTTAAAATGGAGGATTGATGTGGAAGTACTTTGTATTTCCTAAGGTAACTTGAGCAAGGTTATACATTTTGAAAAGGAAATTTTTAAGCAAAAAGTTCATCAACATTTTAAAGATATTCATGCTTTTAATATAATATAGATATGTAATGTAATGTATGTAACTAAGAGGAATTAGCAGCTGAGAGAAGCCTAGACCTTGTTGTTTGGCCCTTCTCCAGACCCCGCACATAGTGAGAGCTTTAGTGCACTGGATTGCCTTTTTATTTTTATTTTTTATGATGTATAACATCATCATAGCAGCAATTTGTGTTGCAATTTTGTTGATATATACATGGAGAGTGTTGAATTAGGCATGGTTTAGGCCAAAAAAATTTGGAGAAATACCTGAGACAGAGTGGTCTTAAGGGAAATCCATACAAGTTAATCATTTTATGATGATATAGCTCAAAGGCTCAGCCATTTCTTCATTGACTCCATCAACAAAAAGGGTAATGTTTCTTTTACTTCTTTAAATGAACGGAAAAAAGCCAAATATACCTCTGAACTTTAAAAAATGGTATGCTAATACCCTTCGTTATACTTTTAGGTTGTCAATATCCTTAACGTCATACTTTTGGCTATATATACCCTCGAACTTTTAAAAATAGTACGCAAATACCCTTCGTTATACTTTTAGCTTGTCAATGCCCTTATCGTCATAAGTGGGATATGAGAAGAATAGTAATAACTTGTTTTAATTTAGAAAACTAATTAATTACTAACAACAACTATATACACGATTTATTCTCACAAGTGGAATATGAGAAGAATAGTAAAATTTCATTCAAATTTTATCACTTATATAGAAAATTAGTAATAGATAATAAAATTTGAATGAAATAATGATTAAACTTTTATATCCACAAAATATTAGAGGTGTTGAAAATTATATGTTTGATGAAACAAACTCTAAAAACCAGTAGCACCGAAAGAGTTGGAAGGTGATGGTTATTCAATAATCATCTTCACAAAACAGTTCAATTGAACACTATTTTTTTCTCATTCAGTGTCCGATATTTAATATTAGGGTCCAATTAAATTTGAATTCATGCATTGTACGACCCATTTTTGGAGGGAATGCTCACAACAAGATTTTTTTTAATTCTCAGAATTTTAACCCAAAACCTTTGATTAAGAGTGAAAATCTCAATCATCCTACCATAACTCATGTCGGTAATAAATATCATACTAATCATGAATTTAAACTTTGTACAAATATGAACAAATTTAGATCTACTTAGAAAGCGTCAATGATCACGATTGGGCACGACAAAACTGTACCAGCTACACCTATTAGTTAATTGAGATGAGATCTACCTATATCCATAATATATTATTTGTATTTTTATTAATATTAGATTATTATATTAAATTATTAGTATTAAACTATTAATTAGTGATGATCATAGCTGTAAATGATAAATATATACAGTTTGTAATGACCAATGAAGTGTTACAGATCTATGCATGTGCCAGATGAAATTTTAATTATTTTGATAGTGCATCAGAGAAATTTATGCCGCACTCTTCGGTCGTTTGGTACAAAAATAAGGGATGATAATCTCAAAATAAAATAGAAAATTATTTTATTCTATATTTTGGTTAAAGATATTAGTTAAATTTGAAATTATTTGTCTTATTATTTGTACCAAAAAAAATGAAACTAATTATCCCATATAAATAAAGAGAAGAAAAATAGGGAGTAGCCATCAGCCATCCCCAGAAACCCACATTGCATGGACGTAAAAGAAATAGGCAAAAGGCCATATAGGGACAGCCACGTGTCTATTTTATTATTATTATTGTTATTATTCAGATAATTAATTTTTTATGTGTCTTAATTTGATTGGACATAAAAATTTTAACAATAAAGATGATTTTTAAATTTATAATGTTAAATTAAAAATATATATAATATGTTAAAATATTTTCTAATTTTGTTATCTTAAACACATCATGTCACATATTGAAACTAAAGAATTGTCAAACTAGAAAAAATATTTCTTTTTAAAGAGACTAAAATGAAAAGAACAAATTGAAATAGAGTGTGTAGAGCAGCTTTCATTTTAGCCTGCAAGTGTTTTTCCAGCTCTAAAGGATGAACATAACTTGTAAGTTATGTAGAATTGTTTGTTTCAATTATTTTTCTTTTCCATATAATTTTTAATAAGGTAGAGGTGGTAACGTCTACATACATTCTATCGTCTACGGACTACACTTGTGGAACTATAATGGGTATGTTGTTGTCGTTGCTATCCATATAATTTTCAATGAGGAATTTTACCTTAGGATTAATACCTTCTTCATCTTTTTCCTATTTTTTTTTAATCAAAGAATTATGAAGAAATGATAGATTTTTCTTTCTTTTAATTTTTCTTACTAGTGGTTTTTGTCTTTCTTTTGGGAAGTTTTATCATAGTGTAAGCTATTTACATTGAGCAGGAATAGGAAAAAATGAAAAAGAATACTATGTGTAGTTCAAGTTCTATCATTTTTTTTTTTCTTGAAATGTAGGTAGGTGTATTGAGAAAAAATAAACCAGAAAAATTAGCAACATTTAGGGTGTGTTCGGTAGGGAGGAGAATGTTTTCATGAAAAATATTTTCTAGGAAAAAGTGGTTTATTACTTATTTTATTGTGTTCGGTATGCAAGTGAAAATACTATCCGAAAAGCATTTGTACTTATCTAAGATAAAATTGGGGTGGGGGAGGAGAGGGCAGGGGTAGGGCCCAGGGCATTGGCGGGTAAGGGTGGGGGACAGGGGCGGGGTGGGGAATGGGGATGGGGCCTGGGGGAGGAGTGGGCAAGGTTGAAGTGGGGCCGGCGCTGAGGGGGTGGGGGCATTGGGGTTGGTGGGTGGGGTGGGTGGTTGTGAGGGTGGGGAGGAGACAATGCGACTTATTTTCCCTACTTTCATTATGGAAGTCATTTTCCATATTTGAGTAGAAATCAGATAAAGAATTTCTAGATTTCTGGGCAGGGGCCGAAAGGTCTAGTTATGGGTTCGGCAGAACCAGAGGCGGATCCAGAATTTGGAGTCTCCGGGTGCCAAGTAGACTCATCGATTAAATCAACCGGAGACTCCAAATCCTAGATGCGAGCCAATTTATGGCCAAGGGGTTCATTCGAACCCCTTTCGGTGAAAAACTATACTATTTATACATGATTAAAATTATTTTATATATATATTGAACCCCCTTCGACTAGTTCGTGTGTTTACTTTTTTCGATTTTGAACCCTCTTAGATTTTGACTGCTTCAGCTTTTTTACTTATTCTAAAAGAGAAAACAAAAATATCTTTCAAAGTTATTGAGAAAGCAGCGAGAGAAGAAGTAAGAAGTGCGATGGGGCTGTTGGCAGAGCCGGTTTAGGAAGAAGATCGAATGGACAGATTTTTATTAAAAGTTGATGAGAGAGAAAGAGAACAAAACTTATTCATCTTTTAATTTTATATTAAACAAATACTAATTAATAAGAAGTTAAAGAAAAGTCATAAATTTTTATTAAACAAATACTAATTAATAAGAAAATAAAGAAAAGTTAAAGAAGAAACACAACTGAATTTAACTTAAAAAATTAAGTTGCCAGCAGGTTTCGAACCTGTGCACCTTGGGCGGAATAAATGACCCTCTGCCATTGGCACTATCAGCCACTTTGGTTCTCTGGGTGGCAAGTGTATTATTTATACATATTCTGTATATATATTACCTATATAGAGAGAGTTTCCCTTGAAGTTTGCGGGTGGCGTGGCACCCCCAAGTCAATGAATAAATCCGCCCCTGGGCAGAACCAATAGCTTTAGTCAAAATTCTGTATTCCTGTTAAGAAATTCACATAATACGTATAAATTAATTATTTAGAACTTAGTTAGGTGTCTTTTTTAGAACCCAGATTCAGAAACTCAAAATTTTGGATCCGCCTGTAGTTGTTGGTTATGAAAGCTGAGGACTTCATTAATTCCTTTTACAGCTATGTTGATGTCAAAGTGGTCTTGCTCTAGATTTCTGCTTCTTTTGGCATCACTGTTGGTGATATCAGGAACAAGTACGAGTTTAGCAAATGATAGACGTGAGGTAATAAAGGCAAATCATGGTGTTGTTGCCACTGATGATGGCCGATGCTCGAGGATTGGACGAGATGTTCTGAGAGAAGGCGGGCACGCTGTGGATGCAGCAGTTGCTGCAGCCCTTTGCTTGGGAGTTGTCAGTCCGGCGTCTAGTGGCATTGGCGGAGGTGCATTCATGCTAATAGGATCAGCAGATGGAAAAGCACAAGCCTTTGATATGAGAGAAACTGCTCCCAAGCAAGCTTCTAAGGTATTTGAACTCTTGCTGTGTTTTGACTGTTCAATTGAGCAAGCCTATAATTTGATGATGTTCGAGGTTTTTTTAACTAAAACTAATGGTTTCTCGTTTAGTCTTTGCGCCTTTAGATGACATCCACTATGAATGAACACAATTGTGTTAGTAAGTCTCATACTTCAACTATCTCTGTAGGACTATGAAACGACATGTTTTAGACCTCACCTAAACGTAATATATGTATAAGCTACCTATACAGAGTCGTACAGACATATAGACGTGGAAAATAGCATTTGTAGTCTTCCATAGATGAAGTTAGAAGAGCAATTCAGAGTGCACCAGTATCGAAATTGCAAAGGTATCTTAGAGCTAGAGCTTAGATAACGAGTTAATTAAGTGATGACTTCTCATGTTATATGTGCAAAATTTGTACCAATTTTTATCATTGAAATGTCCTTGACTCGAATGAGAGTGCAAAATGGATTGTGCTTAATACACGTGCGGAAGTTATGTTTCTTAATCACCAAGATTCTGTTTGAATGTTTCCATTTAGTCATGTAGGTTATACATTATAGTACTAGTTATCGATATTGCTTCAACTTCTTAGATTTTCGAATAAATATATGCTCTTAAGGACCTGGTAGAATTCCTGTAAGTCATGTCTTTATCTTTCTTCTCCAGAATATGTATGCAGGAAATGCTGCTCAAAAAGCTAGCGGAGTCCTTTCAATAGCAGTTCCAGGAGAAATTGCTGGCCTTTACAAAGCGTGGAAACAACATGGAAAGCTTCCATGGAGAAGGCTTGTGAGGCCAGCTGCACATCTAGCTCATAGCGGGTTCAAGATTTCACCGTATCTTCACATGCAAATGCTCAGAAGTGAATCAGGTATAATGGCCGATAAAGGACTTCATGACTTGTTTACATCAAATGGCAGCCTTTTGCGGATAGGAGATATATGTTATAACAAACAGCTAGGAAAAACACTAAGAGCAGTTTCCGCATATGGAATGAGACCATTTTACAACGGATCGATTGGGGCCAAATTGATCAAGGATATACGAAAATCCGGAGGCATATTGACAATGGAAGACTTGCAGCAGTATCAAGTTCGAGTAAGAGAACCTATCGTTGCAGAAGTAATGGGATTTAAGATAATTGGTATGCCACCTCCTTCATCAGGAGGCGCTGCAATGGTGCTAGTAAGTATATGTCGAGAATTTTATTAAGTAAATAAAAGTGTGATCTCTCTAACTGCTTAAACTTTTATATTTGTCGTCCTCAGATACTGAACATTCTTGCTCAATATGGATTTCCCATGGAAGGTCCAAGCTCCCTTCTGATTCATCGACAAAGTGAAGCCCTGAAACATGCATTTGCAGTGAGGATGAACCTTGGTGATCCAGATTTCGTTAACGTTAAAAATGTCGTAAATGACATGCTGTCAACTGATTTTGCAAAACAGTTGAAGAAAACCATATATGACAACATGACTTTCAATCCCAATCACTATGGTGGCAAGTAAGTAACTTCAACTAGTTCCTTTCCATTAACGTATTTCGATCACTCTACGTATCAGCATTTGTAACAATTTTGACAAATTTCTGATCTCAAATAGGTGGAATCAGATCAATGATCATGGTACCAGCCACATGTCCATTGTGGACAGTGAACGAAATGCTGTTTCAATGACAAGCACCGTAAATGGTTACTTTGGAGCAAAATATCTTTCACCAAGTACAGGGATAGTTCTTAACAATGAAATGGATGACTTCTCCATACCTGCAAAACATTCCGAAAATGTCTCACCACCAGCACCTGCAAATTTTATCTTTCCAGGCAAAAGGCCATTGTCATCAATGACACCCACTATTGTTTTCAAGGTAACATTTCCAATATGTCCAAGTGTAATGAACGAGCATGACAAAATGGAAGAGCTGACTTTACTAAATGTTACTACCTTGGGTCCATATTATTCTTCTTTCGATACTTTTAACAGATTCCAAGAAGAACAAAAGTCCTTGGACTTGTAATGAATCTTAAAGAACTATTTCTACATCTTCCTGACCAAATCCGTCTACACCAGACCTCTGCACTTCCATCCTTGGGATAGATAGAGAGGAGGGCAGAGCTTTTGTTTTTTTTTAGATAATTAAATAGTTGAATAATGTTTCTTTCGTATTGCCAGAGATTTGAAGAATGAACATAGATGGCAAATGCCTGATCGAATTAATCAGGTCTTGTAGGAACAAGGTTTTGCACACTCCTTAAGAAAAACATTTGATAACCTTATCATATTAGTATTCGTCTAAACTACCTATTCGGAGAATGCGAGTTGATTTGAAAAAGAATAAATGACTTATTATTTTTCCAAAACGTCAAATATTTTGAAACAAATGATTCAGTCTTCCAAAGCGACTAATATTTGGGAACTGTGACATCATATTCTATTGTCTTGAACCTTATTTGCAATATAATAGGATGGTCAACTGAGATCTGTTGTTGGTGCAAGTGGAGGAGCAATGATCATTGCTGGTACAACTGAGGTTTTTCTGAATCATTTTGCAAGGGGAATGGATCCCTTCTCTTCTATAATGGCTCCAAGATATTACCATCAGGTACTTACAACTTATGTTTTTCTGAATCATTTTGTTACATATCGTTTCATAGTATATCGTATTGTATTGTTTTGACGAGTACAATGTCGGAATAGACGGTATGTTTCCCCTCATGTCATAATGCCACACACTAGCAATCAGAAAAATAAGCTTACAACATTACAAAGAAAAGGTAGGGGGTAGAGCTATTAAAAAATAGGTAGGAAAGAAAATAACATAGGATTATTAAATATTAAGGGGAAAATGAGGGAAAAAAAGGTAACAACAGATTTGACTATGCAATATAAAAGATTCAGTAACAATAAAAACAAACATTATATTTAAAGGCAACGATACAATACAATGGATAACAAGTAACAACCATCCAAACAAGCTGTTAAAAGCCAATTGTCATTATCATTTAAATATCATAAGGCAAGGGAAAATACATTGATTCAAGCCTTATTTATTTACTAAAAATGGAGTTACTTCCTAGCGTTGAATCGTATGCATTTGAATCGTACGCATATTAATGTAATACAACAACATACCCAATGTGATCCCACAAGTGGCATTTGGGGAGGGTGGGGTGTACGTAGATCTTACCCCTACCTACAACATACTATTCGATATTGCAGGATCATTACTCTTCTTTTTCTTCCAATTTTCTGATATTTCAAGCTTATTGAACCTTCATGGTATTGTACTTTGCAGTTGATTCCGAATGTGCTACAATACGAGAATTGGACAGTCGTGACAGGTGATCACATAGAGGCTCCAGCAAAAATAAGGGCTGCCCTTCAAAAGAAGGGACATGTCCTACAAAGTATAGCTGGAGGGACAATTTGCCAATTTGTTGTCCAACAATTCAAGTCGTCAAAGTCAGGGGAGCTTATAGCTGTAAGTGACCCGAGGAAGGGCGGAATTCCTGCTGGATTTTAGACGTGCAACGTCTAATAAGCAGTCGTCTTCGCTGCACAAGGCCCCTAACATAGGAAACCCATATATGGTCAGTACATTCTGGTCATGTGTTATTTTTATTTTATTGAATGTTGAGGAGCTCATAAAGACATATACAACTAGAGCTACCATCTGTGTAACCAAGAGCAGAATCTTAGCTAGAAGCAAAGGTGGAGCTACAACCAACGAAGGATAGTTAGTTGAACATTCTTTGCCAGAAAATTACAATGTGTAATCGACCAAATATTACTTCTTGGTTTTTATACATATATTCTAAATCCTGAACATAGTTGAGCACTAAAATGTAAGAAAAAACGAATAGGTTTTGGAATTTCATCTCTAGTTGGGGCTTCGGACAAAAATGTGGTGCGAGTTCATCTTAGCTAGACAAGATTAGAAGTCACAATTCCAAGTATTACTGTCAAAAAAAAAGTTTCTTTACTCTAAAATGTTAGGAAATTTTTTTTTATTATATGACAAATGTCACTTTCTTATATGGTCCCGGCGGGGCTCGAACCCGCGACCTTCGGCTCATAAGACCAACGCTCTAACCAACTGAGCTACGGGACCATCACATTCTAGCAATGTGTAATTATATTACAAATTTGTAATTAGATCATTAATTCCATTTTTTTTTTTTGAGTGGCCACTAGTTCCATTTTAATTCAAAGTATGCGGGAAGATGACGGTCATTCTAACCATTGACTTCTCGATATTTTGTACTAACAAGTTTTAGTGTAATTTTATGTCTATCAAAAATAAATTTATAGAATATAAAGAAGAATGAATTATGTTAAATAGCAATTGACTTGAGGTAGATTTAATATTCATTTAAATGGAAAATCAAACATTGATATAATAGTTGAATTCAAAGTAATTGAGTATTTTATGAATACGCAAACAAAATAATAATAATAATAATTAAAAATAAATAAATAGATAAGTTAGCTATATAATATTGATCCCATGTTAATTAATGTACTGTAAATTAATATAAAATTTGTATTGAAAGTTATAAAATTTTAGGTGAACCATTTCCTAAAATCCTTTTTTTCTTTTTTGAGCTATAGCCCACACACAATTCTTGTCATCCTAATTAGTTAATTGAGTCAACAAAAAACAAAGTTTATATTTCAAAGGTTTTTACAATTTAATGACATCTTTTCGGCCCAACTATTCAAATTTTTCGCCCATATTTTTTTTAAAAAAGAAATAAGAACTAAATCAACTAATTGAGCAAGTAGCTTTTAAGTATGTTTTGTATAGGAAACTCCGCAACCAATATCAAATGCCTTGGTTGAGGTGTGTCAAGGATAGTGTACTTAATGATATTTCATCGATTACGGTATATCCCTAGAAATCAACGAACTCTTCTAGTATGAAATTAGGAGCATGGATTAACAAAGATTTATTTTGATAGAAAATTTATTAGAAGAAAAAAGAATATTTTATGTATTCTCGGTCTATCTCACAAAATGAAAGGATGTGTGTATACATAGTTAAAGAAAATTAGGAGATTATAATAGGCGAATAAATATTGTTATAATACATAAACATATTCTAACTTAGCCTCAACTGATATCTATGCCTCCCAATTTTGGGTGTGCACAAACAGACACTTAAATTATCATAAAATTAAACAAGTAGACACACACGTCCTTCGTGACAAATCTTACACGGTATGCACATGTCCTTCAATCCAACTAAGAGCACCAACTACGAGAACTATGCGCCATCAAAGGACTTGGTTTGACATTCCAAACTCGACCTCAACTTTTAGCTAATTCAGTCCAGAAAAGTGAAATATATCCCCAGGTGGAAATTGATGGATAAGTATTTGGCAAAGGAATTGAGGAATTGATTCAACATGAGATGATGCTAAAACACAAGCTGCTGAAAGGGCTCTTGTTACTTTTAAAGTCTGAGCTGGGTCAGTTTTCTCACAAGCGCCAGTGGTTCTCCGAGATCACTGCAGTATGACAACAACATATCAAGTAAAATTCCACAAATGAGGTCTGGAGAGGGTAAAGTGTACGCAGACCTTATCAGTTATCAATACCTCGGGGAGGTAGAGAGGTTGTTTCCAAAAGACCCTCGGGATCATTGCAGCATGGATTTTATAATAAAAACTTGAAACCTAAGTATTCTCGAGGTGTGCAATGAGTACCATCTACTAGTAGATTCTTGAAGAACACTTCCATTATGCCTTGATGAACTGTATATATAAAGATTATTGGCATCTGCTTGTACATCAACCACATAGAAATTGTAACATGCATGGGAACATCTTTGCTTGTAATTTGTGCAGTCAATTGGGTTCTTTACTACGAGTTTAAATAGGGAAAATATAATAAACAAAATTAAACATACAACTTAGTTATTATTTAATTAATAATTAACTACGTGATAAAGTAGTAAAAATGCATAAATAAATAAAGAAATTAGAAAAGTGAGAAGATAGAAAGACACAAATTATAATGGAAAAATTCATTAAGTTATACCTAAACTATCCCAAACAAGCATGCAAAAATAAATAAAATTCGATTAAATCTAGACAAAGGTTAATTTTATATTATTCGGATCAGCACCTAGCTTATTAACGGGTGACAATGTCACATATCGCATTGTCAGATTCTGCTCGGGTCAACTTCCATCATATCCGACTATCTACCCCACCCACCTATTTTGGTTATTAATCTTAAATGCGTTCTAAAGAAAACGATAAAAACTAACGTTTCCTAAAATGCCTACCCGTCCCAACTTAATGTCCAAGAAGCGCTGGACTTACTATTTTGGGATTTGGTTCTAGACAAGAAAAAAGCCTCCGCTGCCTAATTAGACTCGGGGTTCGTCAGACAAAACAATTTAGACAAACAAGTAGCACATAATGGTTTTACTCAAACCTCTTGATTCGTTAAAGTTAATTAGGTGATTAACATGATTAAGAAAAATAATTATTCATTTTTACGTGATTAAAACCTATAGGTATGATTTCTAGGCGAGACGTATTAATCAAGGTACCGAAAAATTTGATTAATGTGCTAGATATTAAATATACTAAAAACTTGATTTAAATATGCTGAAAATTTAAAGGTACTACAAATTAACTACTAAATACAGTGGAAATTAATTTAGATTGCATAAAGATGATTAAAAATGCTGACAATTATCTAAAACTTGCTAGAATTATTTTTTCGGATTGCCGAAAATTACTTTTTAAATATACTGAAAATGATTTTTCAATGCATAAAATTGTTTAAAACTTGTTGAAGAATAATTTTAAGGTTGCTGGAAATTACTGAAAATACACAAAAATAATTTTTTAAATGCTGAAAATTATCTAAAAGCTTGCTAAAAATTATTTTTAAGTTGCAGGAAATTACTGAAAATATACTGAAAAATAATTTTTTAGATGCTGAAAATTATTTAAAACCTGCTGAAAATTTATTTTAAGGTTGCTGGAAATCACTAAAAATACACAAAAAGTGATTTTTTTAAATGCTGAAAATTATCTAAAACTTGCTAAAAATTATTTTTAAGTTTCTGGAAATTGTTTTAAATAGACTGAAAATGCTAAAAATTATTTAAAACCTGCTAAAAAAAATATTTTTTAAGTTGCTGGAAATTGTTTTAATTGCTGAAAAATTATTATTATGCGATGTAAAGGTAATTTAATATGCTGGAAATTATTATTAAATGTTGGAAGTTAATTTAACTTACTGAAAATTGATTATTATATGCTAAAATTAAATAAACTTGTCGGAAATTATTTTAAAATGCTGAAAACTATTTAATAGGTGCAAAAAATGAAGTAGAGAAATGCTGCAAACAGATCATTGTATTCTAAAAAATTTCTTAGGTAGGCTGGAAATTAGTAAAATTGCTAAAAAAAAATATCATTCATATGCTGGAAACTTTTTTTAATTGCTGGAAATGTTTTTGAGTACTAAAAATGTTAATTAAAAGATGCTGGAATTTGTTAAAAGTTGCTAGAAATTGTTTTAAAGCTTTGCTGGAAATTAATAAAGAATTGCTGGAATTATTTTTATTTCTGGAGATTATTTAAAACTTGCTGAAAAAATTATTTTTTGGATGCTGAAAAGTAATTTAACTATGCTGGAAATTAGTCTAAATATGATAAAAAATTAATTTTAACATGCTAACAGTCGATAAACGATCCTAAAACATGATTTCTAAGTGATAAGACAATTATTAATAGGCCAAAATTTTATTGATAGTCCTAAGATATATTGCCTAAGTGAAAAGATAAATCATGCAAGTCACATAATCCCCACCACCGACAACAATCCCCGAATTTTATTATATAGGAGTGTTTATACTAAAATATTACAGACCCAAAAATAATAATCAAACTAAAAAAAGATAAAATATATAGAACTAAATCTTCCAGTCACCTTCGCGTAGGCGAACTCTTCGAATCATGATGTGTCTGTCTCCAACTTGTTGCGAAAATGGCCTTGGACAACCCATAACCGACCCTTGACGCTGTCGAGATCCTAAGGACCTCGTGGGTCCCGGGCAGGCTCACGTCAAAGGAGTTATGAGATGCACCAAGATCATTTCGGATAATCCCAAAGAGAATGCAAAACAGGTTCAGTGTATAACTATTAATAAGACGAGTAGTGAGGGCATATGTAAACAAACAAACGTCGGATATAATCACATAAGTCAGACAACATGCGAGTACATCATTACTTATACTAATGTAGAAAACTCATCCATACCGAACTACCACATAGGAAAAATAAAAGAAGCACTTCGAAAGAGAACTAACCAATTTTGAAGCGAGAATAATAAAAGATAGACAAGAATCAGCGCTTTTCAAAGTAAGGGACCAGTGACAATTAGCAGCCAAGACTGTTTTCTCCAAAACCAAAGGCAGAAAAATTTTAAAGTCGAGAGAGTGATACTGTTTTTCATCCCCTTGAATGAAAAGAAAAGGCTGCTTATATAGTAGTGGTGGTGGAGGTAGTTACAAAAAATAAAAGGAAGGGAGAATATTCTCCAAATAATAAAAAATATTTTTCTTAAACGGATGGGGTGAATCAATTGAGAATAAAAATGAGTCCAAGTTTACCATAAAAATATAAGTAAAAATCTTTGCAAATTAAAGGGGAAAAAGATTTTCCAAAGAAATCAGTTACTTTTCAGCATCCAAAAAATAATTTTTTCAGCAAGTTTTAAATAATCTCCAGCAATTCTTTATTAATTTCCAGCAAAGCTTTAAAACAATTTCTAGCAACTTTTAACGAATTCCAGCATCTTTTAATTAACATTTTTAGTACTCAAAAACATTTCCAGCAATTAAAAAAATTTCCAGCATATGAAAGATTTTTTTTTAGCAATTTTACTAATTTCCAGCCTACCTAAGTAATTTTTTAGAATACAATGATCTGTTTGCAACATTTCTCTACTTTATTTTTTGCACCTATTAAATAGTTTACAGCATTTTAAAATAATTTCCGGCAAGCTTATTTAATTTTCAGCATATAATAATCAATTTTCAGTAGGTTAAATTAACTTTCAGCATTTAATAATAATTTCCAGCATATTAAATTACCTTTACATCGCATAATAATAATTTTTCAGCAATTAAAACGATTTCCAACAACTTAAAAAATATTTTTTTTAGCAGGTTTTAAATAATTTTTAGCATTTTCAGTATATTTAAAACAATTTCCAGCAACTTAAAAATAATTTTTAGCAAGTTTAGATAATTTTCAGCATTTAAAAAAAATCATTTTTTGTGTATTTCCAGCAACATTTAAACAAATTTTCAGCATCTAAAAAATTATTTTTCAGTATATTTTCAATAATTTCCAGCAACTTAAAAATAATTTTTAGCAAGCTTTTAGATAATTTTCAGCATTTAAAAAATTATTTTTGTGTATTTTCAGTAATTTTCAGCAACCTTAAAATTAATCTTCAGAAAGTTTTAAACAATTTTATGCATTGAAAAATCATTTTCAGTATATTTAAAAAATAATTTTCGGCAATCCAAAAAAATAATTCTAGCAAGTTTTAGATAATTGTCAGCATTTTTAATCATCTTAATGCAATCTAAATTAATTTCCACTGTATTTAGTAGTTAATTTGCAGTACCTTTAAATTTTCAGCATATTTAAATCAAGCTTTTAGTATATTTAATATCTAGCACATTAATCAAATTTTTCGGCACCTTGATTAATACATCTCGCCTAGAAATCGTGTCTATAGGTTTTAATCACGTAAAAATGAATAATTATTTTTCTTAATCATGTTAATCACCTAATTGACTTTAACGAATCAAGAGGTTTGTGTGAAACCATTATGTGCTACTTCTTTGTCTAAAGTGTTTTGTCTGACGAACCCCGAGTCTAATTAGGCAGCGTAGGCTTTTTTCTTGTCTAGAACCAAATCCCAAAATAGTAAGTCTAACGCCTCTTGGACATTAAGTTAGGATAGATAGGCATTTTAGGAAACGTTAGTTTTTATCGTTTTCTTTAGAACGCATTTAAGATTAATAACCAAAATAGGTGGGTGGGGTAGATAGTCGGATATGATGGAAGTTGACCCGAGCAGAATCTGACAATGCGATATGCGACATTGTCACCCGTTAATAAGTCGGGTGTTGATCCAAATAATATAAAATTAACCTTTGTCTAGATTCGATCGAATTTTATTTATTTTTGCATGCTTGTTTGGGATAGTTTAGGTATAACTTAATGAATTTTTCCATTATAATTTGTGTCTTTCTATCTTCTCGCTTCTCTAATTCCTTTATTTATTTATGCATTTTTACTACTTTATCACGTAGTTAATTATTAATTAAATAATAACTAAGTTGTATGTTTAATTTTGTTTATTATATTTTCTCTATTTAAACACTTAGTTAGCATTAAGTTAATAAAATAATAGACCTTTTGTTTATCACATAGAATTTCCCCACGTAATACATGAGTTCGGCCGGGAACCACATTTGTGGACCTCGAAAGGTGCCTAACACCTTACTTTCGAGGTAACCTGAACCCTTACCCGAATTTCTGGTTGACATAGACTAAACTAAAATAAGTTCCTAATTAGTCTAGAATGGTGCCCTAACGCACCTTAATTCGTTAGGTGGCGACTCTTCACCTTTAAACCATCTCAAAAAGAGTTGTCACATCGAATCCCGCTTTTCGAGAGAAAAATGGGGCGCGACAGCATGGCGACTTTGTTGGGGATACTTAGGTTCTAACCATCACGAGTTCATGTATTATGTGGGATTTTTGTTTTTAATTATTTTTCTTGAGTTGTTTCGACTTTTCTGACTATGAATGTTAATTTTTTATTGCATCATCAGTTTTCTTAAATAGTTATTTTGGCATTTTTAATCATATATATATATATATATATATATATATATATATATATATATATAATAAAGGAGAGTTATAAACATGCTGATGTGGCATGTTTCTCCTTTTTTTAATTTTTTTTCATTATTTTTTTCTTTTTCTTTTTCTTATTCATTTATTAATTTATAATTTATGTGCTACATTAATTAGACAACATCAGTTGAGTAAATAAGAAGTTTAGCACAAAGATCTCATTAATTAAAACATCTACACGTTTACAGAAACCAAAAGGCACAACTTCTTGGCTGAATTTGAATATTAAAAGAGGTGTCTTATTCAATGTTATCATATTGAATGCTAATAATTTATATCATATCATATCAATCATCATAAATATCTATTCAATATCAATCAATATATAATAATAAAGAGGAATATAGAAGAGGTGATGTGACACTTTTCAAAAGCTAGGATTCATATTTATCTTTTTTTCTCAATTTTTTGAGCTTTTTCTTATTTTTTAAATTTATGTAATATGTTAAAAATTCAAAAATCATCTAAAAGATGAAACTGCCATCTTAAGTGAATTTAAGAGAATTAAACATGACAATTATGGCTTACTATTATTGGTATTGCCCATTCATATCCTTATTGTTACTCTCTCTTCTCATGCCTTTTGATATTCCAAGTATGAGAGTGTTTTCATATAAATTTGAACATTTGGATAAGCATTTGTTAATACACTTTCCAGAATTAAACATTGCGTCAATATTGGTTGTAATTTTCTTCTAATATTATTTTTTGTTTACAGATTTATGCTTCTTCAACACTTCTGTCATTCTACAAGCAATTATCAAGGCAAATAAATATATTCTATTTTTTTTGTGTGTGTTTTTTTAGCTTAAAGTTTGTAAGAATGCACTCATAAAATTTTAAATACGTGTTTCTTTATCGTTTGAAGTTTTTTTAGTGATGATATTTTATAAAATGAAGAAAAAAAAATCATATAGATCAAATACTAATTATGAATATTAGTAGGTAGCTATTTTCATTAATGAGGTGGGTTTAGCGTCTACTTCATATTTATAGAGAATTTTAGATTAATTCATCTATATTGCAATATCATTTTGATAAGAATAAATAAGGTGATGTGACACCTCTCTATAATTAATAATGTTTTTACTGTTTTAAAACTAAGCTAAAATAATAACAATATGAACTAGAAAAGTAGAGAGCAAGAACAATAGAAGAAACAATATAGAAGAACTTTCTTATTCATCCAAATATCAAGTCTTTCAAATCTATCAAGATCAAACTTTATGCCTCTATTTATAATATTATATAGAAGCATATAAAAGATTGTCATAAACATGACATTAAGAAGTAAGATCATGGGGGAGGTGGAAGACATAACATTTA
Source organism: Capsicum rhomboideum (assembly GCA_031232105.1). Lineage (NCBI taxonomy): Eukaryota > Viridiplantae > Streptophyta > Magnoliopsida > Solanales > Solanaceae > Capsicum > Capsicum rhomboideum. Next base: position 162,122,205 of record CP124714.1, read on the forward strand.
GGATTTGAGATCATGGAGGAGGTGGAACATAATGGTGAAGAGTGATGGGGAGATGGAGGGATTACATTAAGTGGACATCCACATAAAGAATACATTTTATAATACTCCCCCTTGGATGTCCATAGATGATGTGCCTCGTTAAAACCTTACTAGGAAAAATCTTGTGGGAAAAAATCTTAGTGAAGGAAAAAGAGTACACATATCTTTTAATACGCATTACTTGTTGCCTCATTAAAAACCTTGTCAGGAAAACCCAGTGGGACAAAACCTCGGCCAAGGAAAAAAGAGTACAACGCGTATTATGCTCCCCCTGATTAAAACATCACTTAATCTTTGTAATGATGTCTTTCAATCTTGTATGTCAGCTTTTCAAATGTTGATATTGGCAGTATTTTTGTGGTCAAATCACATTCATGAAGATGTTGCATTCTTGAATTCATCTTCGTGACCTTGTCGTCTCAAGCAAATTGTTCATTCAACTTGTTCGTAGCAATAACCAAATTGCAGACACTTTCATTTGCAAGATTATAGAATGGACCGTTTTGTCGAATAACATGATATGACAATGTTTCCATGTGCAAACAGATTACTTTCTTGAGATCAAACTTCATATAAATCAAATAATTTTCCTGCACTCTCATAATCAACAATTCCTTGACAATATTGGTTAGAAAAAAAATAAATTCAATCAATAGTTGATTTCATTAAAATCCACATAAAAGTGAAATTGTGTCTTTCCTGCATATTAATAAAAAATATTTTCTCATGTATAGAAATAATAGGATACATAAGTGCACCAATTGCACTAACCATTTTCATGAGATCAAAATCGATCTTTCTTTATGTTGACTGATCTTTCTTTATGTTGAATGATCTCGCAATCATTGGGGTATTCAATGGATCGAATCTCTTTAAAACCTTTTAAATTCTTCAAGGATTTTCATATAACATTTTCTGTCTAGTTAGACATGACAATCATTCATTATACGCATTCAAGTTTTTCATACATTGCCAGATTTAAAGAAACCTTATTGCATCCACCACAAGAGAACACATCTCCAAATAATAATGCCAGGATTTTTGCGAATAACTTTTGTGTTTCAAGGCACAATACGTACTTTATATCTTAAGATTTTACATTTCGCACAATAATCCATTTGTACCCCACTAGCATTATACCTTAGTCTATAGACTAAATCCATACCATCACTTTTCAAGTGAAATAAAATATACTTGAATTGTGTATTTTACATAGCCAATCATTTATCTGTCCACACTATTTGACAGATTTGAATTCAAGATCCTTATTATCATTTATAATGGTGAGCGCTACATTATACCAAAAAAAATCGCCGACGGTTATTTGGTATCAGTTCCAATACGACATAACTTATCGAGATATCGTCATTTTATCATTTTCAGGTACCTGAACCTTTACCAAGGTTTTATGAAGTATTATGTCATGGTGCTCCTTTGAAGCACTTGCCTCATTATCAAGACCATCTTGATTATTTGCTCCTCTCCTTCTTTAAGGAGTTTTTCATTTGGAACTGACTGGTCTATCATGTTTCAAGCGTGCCATAGACTCTGCCTTTCAAGGACTTTTCATTAGAACATTTACAGCTGAATTATAACATAGGATCAGTCTGGCAATGAACTTGCAACATTTTGTAAATCATGAATTATCTCTTGAACTTCAAGTTCATTTTTTTTACGAGGATCTAGATAATTCATTCCATATATTTCAGCTATAAATCATATCTCCCCCTAATGTTCGAAAATCTAACATTCACCCCAACCTTATTTTGGAGATCCATCTTTGTGCGTGGTGGATGTTGCACATTCAAATTTTTAGATGGATTTATTTGGTTCCTGATCCTGAACCAACAATATAGGGGAACCTTGTTGGCTTGATGCATACAAATGTTGCTACATTTAAATAAAATTTTCTCTTTGGGAGATTTGTTCTCTTAATCAATGGTTCAGCTATAATTGGAGGCACACACTTTCTGCTAAACCAATCAACATTATCAACTTTTATAGTTTGGAACCATGCTCTTAATTAACAATTTGAGCAAACAACCTTGCCAAAATCAAATTACAAGTTGATAACAAAGTGCATGTGACCAACCATAGATGCATCTTATTTCATAGTAAACGGCCCACATGGTAGGTGAACGGGCCCATATTCACCTTGTTATACGTTTCAAAAATTTAGGGGTACAATCCCAACCTTAGCCGATATAATATTTTATCGAGAGAACAAGCAACACAAGAGAATTCTTGAAGAATCTTTTATTTCTTCAATGCATAACCACATGAATTCTCAATTATTTTTGCATCACATTTGAACCAGGATAGTCAACCGGTCATGCCAACTTATATATTTCTTGTAAACTTTTAGTTTACTACCGCATGTGATTCCATCACCATGCCCATATTTGTATCAATAAAACAGGAGGAAAAAATGGGTAATCTTTTACATAAATATTTATAACCCATTTCGATTGTAGTAATGAAGATATAAAATCTTCCCATAATTTATAGTCTCAAAATAATAATAATTTTTCTTCTTGTCAATCCCTTGAAGCTCAAAAAGTTTCTTATGAAGACTTACTACAATCCCAATATCATGAACAATTTCATTCCTCCATGTAGTAACACATTAGCTTTTTTGAATCTATCAAATACTTGTGTACTACCTCATATTCCATAACACCATACATGTGATGAACATCTCCTTTAAGGAGAAAATTATATGCATACAACCAATGACAAATTTGTGTAGCCACACAATAATATTCATTTTTGGTTATGGTCACAACCTTTATATGAAAGAATTATTTCTTTCTTTTGTCTTTCGGTAGTTCATAATAAAACATACCACAATATTTGTGTAAGACTTATTTCTTGCTTTTGCTTTTATCCTTCGGTAATTCATGATATATTAATATCAAAATATTTTCTTCATTTCTCTCAAACCTCTCGTAGAGGTGAGTTGTGGTATCTATCCAACCCATGATCACATTCTTATTCACAATATTGATTACATATTGATACATTCATTTTCAAGAATGGTCTAGCATTTACTAACGTTTATCACAAGTCACATTCTCTTCAAGAAATGGACAATAATCTCATGTACTTGCTTCACAAATTTTCATTAGAAACCTATTTTCATGCCTTGAAATTAATCATATTTATATGACCCGCCTCAACATCACATTGAAGATCAAGTACACCACTTTATGTTCTTTTATTTTGATGGAGGATTTATAAAATTTATCAAATTTGGTCACACTACAACCAAGTGCCCAATACCTTGCATACCAAATTAATGATAAAAATAATCTTCATCTTTTGAAGGACCATTTTGAGAACCCATAATGTTCTTTCTTTTACAATTACCACAACGATGACTATTATTATTTTGTCCTTTGTCACGTCCATGTTCATTTGTACAACCATAATATTATTTTGTCATATTTCAGACTTATCATACACTGCTACCACATTCACATAAGAGAATGGAGCCAATCAATTAGGCATGTTGCATGACTTTTCATCAAAAGTCCATTTTAGCCAGTCATCATTATAATCAATATATTGTGTTGGGACTTTGAACCCAAGGTGAAATGAGAGACTCAACCTTGAGCCTTTGGTGAAATAATCGAATCCAATATGTTCTGTAGGAAAAATCCATCCAAACAAATGGCAATATTAGTCTTTGATGTTCAATATGCAAAGTCAGCTTATTCAAAAAATAATTATGCAACATTACAGAGTGTTACATGATAAATCAATCATTTTAAAATAATCATAAAATAAGTACATAATATATTCTAATAGTTTAAGAAGCAGTGAGAGAAAAAGAAGTACAAAAGCAACCAAGAATTATGTGTCAACGTAAGAAACCCAATTTCTTTTCTTTTTTATTTAGTTATATCTCCTATAAAAGCAACAAAAATACTAGTTGATAATTACAAAATAACATCAACCAAGTTTGTAATCCATGAAATACACGTCTTATTAATAAAAGATTTTGGTGGATCCAATTCACCAAACAAAAATGAACAATGTACGTAGTTAGCAATTAGTGGTCCATGATAACATTTAATATCAATCACGGTTAAATTATACACCAAGAAGCATAGAAAAATTTAAAGTAGAGGGAAAAAATACATTACTCTCTGCTTCTTTTATGTTCTGGATTATGCATCCACAAGGTAACACATGTTAACCATTAAAATAAATTCAAGACAAAAACATACCAGATTGTCATATTCACATATCTTTTTGCTTACTGTCGGAGTTGTTACGTGAACAAACTTGAGAATCGTGCTGATAACGTGTTTTAAAACTAAGCTAAAAGAATAACAATATGAACTAGAAAAGTAGAGAGCAAGAACAATAGAAGAAACAATATAGAAGAACTTTCTTATTCATCCAAATATCAAGTCTTTCAAATCTATCAAGATCAAACTTTATGCCTCTATTTATAATATTATATAGAAGCATATAAAAGATTGTCATAAACATGACATTAAGAAGTAAGATCATGGGGGAGGTGGAAGACATAACATTTAGGATTTGAGATCATGGAGGAGGTGGAACATAATGGTGAAGAGTGATGGGGAGATGGAGGGATTACATTAAGTGGACATCCACATAAAGAATACATTTTATAAAAATCTCCCAAAGAGAAAATTTTATTTAAATGTAGCAACATTTGTATGCATCAAGCCAACAAGGTTCCCCTATATTGTTGGTTCAGGATCAGGAACCAAATAAATCCATCTAAAAATTTGAATGTGCAACATCCACCACGCACAAAGATGGATCTCCAAAATAAGGTTGGGTTGAATGTTAGATTTAGGGGAGATATGATTTATAGCTGAAATATATGGAATGAATTATCTAGATCCTCGTAAAAAAAATGAATGCACTCATAAAATTTTAAATACGTGTTTCTTTATCGTTTGAAGTTTTTTTAGTGATGATATTTTATAAAATGAAGAAAAAAAAATCATATAGATCAAATACTAATTATGAATATTAGTAGGTAGCTATTTTCATTAATGAGGTGGGTTTAGCGTCTACTTCATATTTATAGAGAATTTTAGATTAATTCATCTATATTGCAATATCATTTTGATAAGAATAAATAAGGTGATGTGACACCTCTCTATAATTAATAATGTTTTTACCCTTTTTTTTGGTGAGAGAGTGATATATGATATGAAAAGATAGAGGATCCAGAATTTGTGTAGTCTTTGCAAATCAGTGGAATTATAAATATTTCATATTTTACATATACGGGCTGTTGTGTGACGGAAAGAGACAACCAATAGTGGCAGAAAGTGGAAACGATCGATTTTTACTCTCATTGTTGAGTAGCAATATAGAGACGCACCCTAAGCCATTTTGACTCTTACCCAATTAATAGACTCTTCTTCTAATTTTCGAATGTTTGATTCTAATAGACAATTTAGTTTTTATTCATAGGATTAAGCTTGATTCTTGCATAATATTTAATTTATCATAAATTTCGTGAATAATGTTTCTCTTTAATGTTTCTGTTTACTTTTTTATGTTAATTTGTTCTTTATGGTGGATAATTAAGACATTTTTTGTTGTTGCTGCGGTTTGAGTTAAAGGAGTAACCCTTTCATTATTAATTTTTAAAAAGAAAAGCTGCTAAAATCAAATGTTAATTTATTATATAAATGCATTTAACATTTTAATTGTTATGTTTCTGGTGCTTATTATATTTTCATGTTTTAGTTTGACTCAAAGATAAGATGAAGGCTATTGAATGGTGATCGGCATGTGGGAGTTGATGTCGATAAGAGCTCGAAAAATTGTGCATTAATTTCGTATTTTTTTTCTTCTATTTTTTTTTAATGATTAAGTTCGTAAGAATTATGTTGCATTTTTTTTTTGTATGTTCTCTATATGATTTCTGTTTATTTTATATTTTATATGAATTTCTGATAGTTGTGAGTCTATAATTTCTTTTGTTCAAAATAATATATTATTTTGTTGGAAATCTACTATAACCGCGCGAAGCGCGGACAAATTCACTAGTTTATTATTAGAAAGCATGTTAGTTCTCTTCCCTTTCCTTATCTCGTTTGTCTTTTCATGTCCCTCCACTCTCCTTTTCCCTTTTAATTGCTTACTTGTTATTTTTTGCCTCCCTCATGTCCCTTTAGTTATGTATTTGTTAATTTTAATTTTTCCATTATAATTTGTGTCTTTCTATCTTCTCGCTTCTCTAATTCCTTTATTTATTTATGCATTTTTACTACTTTATGACGTAGTAAATTATTAATTAAATAATAACTAAGTTGTATGTTTAATTTTGTTTATTATATTTTCCCTATTTATACACTTAGTTAACCTTAAGTTAATAAAATAATAGACCTTTGTTTATCACATAGAATTTTCCCACGTAATACATGAGTTCGGTCAGGACCCACATTTGTGGACCTCAAAAGGTGCCTAACACCTTACTTTCGAGGTAACCTGAACCCTTACCCGAATTTCTGGTTGAGATAGACTAAACTAAAATAAGTTCGTAATTCGTCTAGAATGGTGCCCTGACGCACCTTAATTAATTAGGTGGCGACTCTTCACCTTTAAACCATCCCAAAAAGAGTTGGGACATCGAATTCCGCTTTTTGCGAGGAAAATGGGGCGCGACAACATGGCGACTCTGCTGGGAGCCATCAAACGCTTTCACGTTCATCTTCCAATTTTGCATTTTAGCCAAATCAATCTCCAACCTTGTCAGTGTATCCAAAGGACATATGTTCAATCCCGAACCTGGATCAATCAACACTCAAGATAAAACCCTTTCTCCATGCTGCACTGTAACATGCAAGGCTTTATTGTGCGACCTTCCTTCATGGGGAAGCTCATCCTCATGAAAGGATATCTTGTTTGCCTCGAATACCTGCCCGACCATATGGGCCATCTCTCCCCATGTTATAGTAGATGGTACATAGGCTTCGCTTAACACCTTCATCAGAGCATTTTTATGGTGTTTAGAAGTCTGCAATAGTTTCAGGATGGATATTTGAGCTGGGGTCTTGTTCAACTGATCTACTACAGAGTATTCTTTAGCAGGTATCTTCTTCCACGTACCACTCTCCTCCATTTCAATCATGGGTTGCTTACTTTTACTAGAACTTTCGTGAGTCAGATTTTTTGGTGTATATATTCTCCCAGATCTGGTGACACCTTGGGCAACGTCTGCTTCAGCCACTCTGGCTTTACCTGGAGTGTTCTGCTCATAATTCTAAGGAACTGCATGGGAGGTATAAGCAGTTGGGGAGGCTCTGATGATTGTGAAGGGAGTCTTAGGCCTCACTACCTCTCTGATGATTGTGAAGGGAGTCTTAGGCCTCGCTACCTCAACCTCAAACGGTATCCGCTTTGGGGTACTGATGGGTGTACCATTCGCCTTCTCGATGAACCAGATAGAGCTTTCCAGGTCTACCTATTCATCAACATCGAGCATGTTCACTTGATGATCCGGTAAAGGATTGTTGATAATGTTCGGCCATAGATCTTTCAACTAAATGGCCTTAGTGTAGATCAACATCTGGATTTTGTCCTTCAGAGTATAGCACGTTTCTATGGTATGACCCCTCATCCCAGAATGATACGAGCAAACCTTGGTAGGATCAAAAGGCTTGGCTTGAGTATTCTCACGTCCAGCAACAATGGGCGTGACATTGCCTGCTTTCTTGAGTCTTTCGTACAGTTGGGCTATAGGTTCGGCTAAGGGAGTGTATTGTTTTTTCTGGAAATTGGCTCTGGGTCTTTGATTTTGGTGGGGAGAAGTCTGGGGTGTTTGTACATGAGTGGGTTGGACATTATACACGGGATAAACAGGGTTTTGGAATTATGAAAGTAGTGGATATGGGGTAGGTGCTTGGTATAGAGGGGAATGATATGGCATTGGGGTTTGCATTTGGTAAGGAGATATTGGGTATGACATTGGAGATTGTGGGTAGTGAGGTGGATTTGTAATAGGAGTTTGGTAATTTGGCACACTCTTTGAAGGCTGGGCTAACATCACTGTACCTACCTCTTTTTTCTTTTTGTTCTCAGCAATTCCTCCAGACTGTAAAGCCTTGTTGGCAGCCTGTAAAGCTTCCAGATTGATAATAATTCCATTCTTGAGACCCTCCTGCGCGCAAATAAAGTATTCTTTCATTTGAGATTCTTCAATCGGGGTTCGAGCTCTTGCAGCCTCAGACCTCCATCTTATAGCATAGTCCCTGAATGACTCATTGGGCTTCTTCTTCAAAGTATACATATAGAACCAATTGGGAGCGTTGTCAATGTTGAACCCAAACCATTCCATAAAATCTGATGCCATATCAATCCAGCCTTTCCACTTTCTGTGGGCTAAAATTGACGTGCTTAGTCCTGTCATATCGGCATACGACCAAGTAAAAACATCTGGGTGTTTCCTCAGAAATTGGATATATTCCTCTTTCTCATCTTTTGGCATATAAATACTAACACGGGTTTCTTTTACTGTCTCAGAATTCCCTATGTTCACTATTTCGACTCTACAAAGTTTGCCTTGGGTTTATCTTCAAAATCTTCAACCTTACTAACAAATTCCTCGGGCACTTCACTTTCCTCCACCTCTTCTAACTCACTTATATTATGTTGTGTAGTCTCATTATGTGTCACAACCTCAGACTCAACATTTTTAAAAGTGATTTTGCTGAAAGAAACAGAAATAAATAATATCAATAAAATGAAAAGAGAGATTTTATTAATTCAAATAACTTTAAATGTCTTCAAACATAACAAAATAACTAAAAAGATGTAAATTAGCTCAAAATTGATTCTATTTATTTCAAACAATAATATAAAATCAAAATCTTCAAATCTACCCAAGTGCTCGGCGAGGCCTAGAAGGAGTGGCAGTCCTGTTGTTGAGTGTAGCCTTTTGTTTAATGTTCTGACTATGGGCTCCTCTCTTTTCACTAATGATGACGTTACAACCTTCTTCTTCAAATTCAGTCAAAAACAAATTCTTTAGACTTTCCAATATTTCATCTTCACCATCATCAAGAAACCCGACAGAGTGGAAAATTTGGTACAATGACAACGAAGGATCAAGTGCCTGACCATAGTCCATGTAGCCTAACCCGAAAGTGTCATTCTTCACAGAAGGGTGTATGGGTTCAACTATTCCTTGTGATCTGGCCCCAAGACCCTTACCTGGCTCATATCCAGATTTGAGCATTTTCTCTCTTTTAATCTTCCAACTCAGCTCTTCTTCCACATTTCCAACCATATCTAATGTGTGAAACACTTTTCCATCAAGAACTTCCTTTCCCTCGACAACATACACGGGATATCCTCTTTCACCATGTATTACCACCTCTTGGTGATAGTACTCGAATTTGAGACATTGGTGTAGTGTAGAGGGGACTGCACCAGCCATGTGAATCCATGGCCTACCAAGCAAAAGATTGTAGGAAGCGGGGATGTCCATCACTTGAAATGTTACGGGGAAAGTGATAGGACCCATTACCATGTCCAATGTAATCTCCCCAATAGTATCTCGCTGGGAGCCACCAAACGCTTTCACGTTCATCTTCCAATTTTGCATTTTAGCCAAATCGACCTCCAACCTTGTCAGTGTATCCAAAGGACATATGTTCAACCCCAAACTTGAATTAATCAGCACTCAAGATACAACCCTTTCTCCATGCTGCACTGTAACATCCAAGGCTTTATTGTGCGACCTTCCTTCAAGGGGCAGCTCAGCCTCATAAAAGTATATCTTGTATGCCTCGAATACCTGCCCGACCATATGGGCCATCTCTCCCCATGTTATAGTAAATGGTACATAGGCTTCGCTTAACACCTTCATCAAAGCATTTTTATGGTGTTTAGAAGTCTGCAATAGTTTCAGGATGGATATTTGAGCTGGGGTCTTGTTCAACTGATCTACTACAGAGTATTCTTTAGCAGGTATCTTCTTCCAAGTACAACTCTCCTCCATTTCAATCACGGGTTGCTTACTTTTACTAGAACTTTCGTGAGTCAGATTTTCTGGTGTATATATTCTCCCAGATCTGGTGACACCTTGGGCAATGTCTGCTTCAGCCACTCTGGCTTTACCTGGAGTGTTCTGCTCATAATTCCAAGGAACTGCATGGGAGGTATAAGCAGTTGGGGAGGCTCTGATGACTGTGAAGGGAGTCTTAGGCCTCGCTACCTCAACCTCAAATGGTGCCCGCTTTGGGGTACTGATGGGTGTACCATTTGCCTTCTCGATAAACCAGATAGAGCTTTCCAGGTCTACCAATTCATCAACATCGAACATGTTCACTTGATGATTTGGTAAAGGATTGTTGATGACGTTCAGCCACGGATCTTTCAACTGAATGGCCTTAGTGTCGATCAACATCTGAATTTTGTCCTTCAGAGTATAGCACGTTTCTATGGTATGACCCCTCATCCCAGAATGATACGAGCAAACCTTGGTAGGATCAAAATTCTTGGATTGAGTATTCTCACGTCCAGCAGCAATGGGCATGACATAGACTGCTTTCTTGAGTCTTTCGTACAGTTGGGCTATAGGTTCGGCTAAGAGAGTGTATTTTTTTTTCTGGAAATTGGCTCTGGTCTTTGATTTTGGTGGGGAGAAGCCTGAGGTGTTTAGACATAAGTGGGTTGGACATTATACATGGGATAAGTAGGGCTTTGGAATTGTGGATGTAGTGGATATGGGGTAGGCGCTTGGTATAGAGGGGAATGATATGGCATTGGGGTTTGCATTTGGTAAGGAAATATTGGGTATAACATTGGAGATTGTGGGTAGGAAGGTGGATTTGTAATAGAAGTTTGGTAATTGGGCACACTCTTTGAAGGCTGGGCTAACATCACTGTACCTACCTCTTTTTTCTTTTTGTTCTCAGCAATTCCTCCAGACTGCAAAGCCTTGTTGGTAGCCTGTAAAGCTTCCAGATTGATAATGGTTCCTTTCTTGAGACCCTCCTTAAGCATTTCTCCTACCCTGATGATTTCAACAAAACTTTTATCTACGACGATTATCATTTTCTCAAGATACTGCAGCTCCTGTGCGCAAATAAAGTATTCTTTTATTTGAGATTCTTCAATCGGGGTTCGGGCTCTTGCAGCCTCAGACCTCCAACTTATAGCATAGTCCCTGAATGACTCATTGGGCTTCTTCTTCAAAGTCTGCATATAGAACCAATTGGGAGCGTTGTCAATGTTGAACCCAAACCATTCCATAAAATCTGATGCCATATCGATCCAGCCTTTCCACTTCCTTGCATCCTGCTCAATATACCATGTTAAGGCTTCTCCAGTGAGACTTCTCATGAACATTTTTATTCTTATCTTCTCGTCTCTCCCGACTCCGGCTAACTTATCACAATACATACGCAAATGCACCTTGGGATCTCCAGTGCCGTTATACAGTTCAAACTTTGGAGGTTTGTACCACTCCGGTAACTCTACATCAGGTTGTACACATAAATCCTCATAACTGAGCCCCCTTAACCCTTTGTTTCCCTCAAGTTGCTTCAGCCTCTCAACCACAGATTGCATCATGGGGTCCTTTTCTGAAGGATCAGGTGCATACTGAGGGTAGTCGAGTGAGGTTGTTTCGACATAGATGGGGTTCAAAGAGTTGCTACCAGATGCTTGGTTGTAGGATGCGTTAACGAAAGACATATGTAGGTAAGTGGGATATTTAGTATTTTGGACATGCTGAGTGGGATATATGGGATTTTGAGTATTATGGGTATTTTGAGGAAGAGAGAGGTTTTGGATGTTTTGAGGGAAGGAATGATTTTGAATGTTTTGAGGAGAAGGGAGGTTTTGGATGTTTTGAGGAGGAGGGAAATTTTGGATGTTTTGAGGAGGAGGAAGGTTTTGGATGTTTTGAGCTGAGGTAATTAATGGCTTGGGGTAGAGGTTTGAGATTTCGCACCAGTATGACCGTCGACTTGTGGTTCGAGAGGGGTGTTAAGGGTAACAGAAAGATTGGCCAAGTTGCGCACTTGCGCTAATTCTCCTTGCAATTCGAGAATCTGTTGTCCCATTCTTAGGATAATTTTATTTTGTCCCATGACACTTTCTCCTCATGTGCTTTTATCTGTAGCGCTGTTGTTATCTCTCATTGTCTCTTTCAAACTTGTAGGAGGAGGAAGAGGAGGAGGAGCCCTTTTGATCGCGTGTGATAGGCCAGAGTGCACAAATCAACCTTCGAGAAAGGGGAAAGACAAAAACAACAAGATCCAAAATTAGTGATTTAGTGGCATAAAGAGAATAATAAAAACAACACACATTAGACACATTGTTCGACGTTTCCTATTTTGGGTGCCTCTTTTGAGCCAAAGGTGGGTCTATCGTTGTTTGAGAGATAAATATGTCGTAAAATAATGTCATTTGCCCATAAAATAAACCCCAACAAAATTGAAAATTCATTAAACTAAATTGTCTCAAAAACTGAAAATACAAAGAAATATTAAAGAAATAAACTAAATTCTGAAAACATCTTCTTCTTTGTCTTCTTTTTTGTAGGCATCTAAAGCTTTGTCAAAGCGATGACGGTCGGTCAGGAGATATGATAGTGCCAACATTCCTCCCAGGTTTCCCATGCTAAGACACTCTTTGCCTTGTCGATCAAATTCCTCACGAAGTTCTTGCACTTTTTCTTTTACACTTAGAGCGCGTTGCCTAAAAAATTCTAGCTCTTTGACCATTTTTGCTATCTCCTTTGCATTATCATCATGCAATTGGCGATGTCGTGTCTCAGATTCCAAAGCCCTTTTCTTAAACTTGCGGTATAGGACTTGCGCCTCAGCTTCTTTGTCATTAAAATGTTTGCCCCTTTTAAAGCTCTAAGTCACATTGTTTTTCAAGTCAGAGTGCAACCATTCAATATAGCCTACTACATAACCTACTTGATATATGTCCTATTCGATACTCTTCTAGTCCAGAAAAGTCTTCTTGCCCCAAGTTTTGCAATATCAGTAGCATGCAAAATTCTGTCATTTGATAATCCACCCCATGTTCATCCATGTTGGTTACCTTTGGTATTATTTGTTTCCTGCCTGCTTGCCTCATTACTCTTGCAGGAGCATATGGTTGAAGGCCATGAAGTCCCATCAAAATCAAGTAAACTTGATGCTGATTGTATATCACAAAGTTCGTAATTGGAAACCAGTCAAACATCCATTGAACAAAATCTTCAGTCAAAGCGCTCAGCATCTGTCCCCACTTTTCTACCTCATTTGATTCTCGCTACCCCCATGGTAACTCAAAATTGATGTGCATCAATACTGTCAGTCCCAGTTGGTGTACGCATTCTTTTCAACCCATGCACCTTTTGAAGGTGTTAGATCAACCATAACTGCAATAACAAATTACATCCTTCAAATCATCTGGCCCCATTCTTGCAACAATTCAGGGCCCAATAGATGTCAGCTAGGATCATAGGTACAATCGTGCACGGGCCCTTGTTAATTCCATTACACAAAGCATCGGCCACCATAATTAAGCTGGTGTGTATGACTTCGTCCGCCCCATTTGGGAAGACCACCATTCCTAAGAAGTAGATGATAAATGCAAAAACCCTCTTACTTTCCCATAACTTAGGATCAGGACTCTCTGCTTCATACGCTTGTCGACTATGACGGTGTCTAAATTTATCAAACAGATGACTTCCTGGAATCTTGGATTTTATCACATATGACACCATCATACTGCCTTGAAGCCCTAACTTGTCTCGAACCTCTTCTAAGGTGACACTTTTTAAAACAATGACCTCAGCTTTAGGCCAACTCTTTTTTGGCAACAAATTCATATCTTCGACATATCCTCCGATTTCCTCAAGAAGTGGGGTCATCTCAACGTCGCCGAACCTAAACACAGATCTTTTTTGGGATGAAAAAAGGTCTGTGTTCAGGTTCGGCGATGTTGAGATGACCCCACTTCTTGAGGAAATCGAAGGATATGTCGAAGATATGAATTTGTTGCCAAAAAAGAGTTGGCCTAAAGCTGAGGTCATTGTTCCAAAAAGTGTCACCTTAGAAGAGGTTCAAGATAAGTTAGGGCTTCAAGGCAATATGATAGTGTCATATGTGATGAAATCCAAGATTTTGGGAAGTCATCTGTTTGATAAATTTAGACGCCGTCATAGTCGACAAGCGTATGAAGCAGAGAGTCCTGATCCTAAGTTATGGGAAAGTAAGAGGGTTTTTGCATTTATCGTCTACTTCTTAGGAATGGTGGTCTTCCTAAATGGGGCGGACGAAGTCATACACACCCACTTAATTATGGTGGCTGATGCTTTGTGTAATGGGATTAACAAGGGCCCATGCACGATTGTACCTATGATCCTAGCTGACATCTATCGGCCTGGGTTGTTGCAAGAATGGGGCCAGACGATTTGAAGGATGTAATTTGTTGTTGCAGTTATGGTTGATCGAATACCTTCAAAAGGTGCATGGGTTAAAAAGAATGCGTACCCCAACTGGGACTGACAATATTGTTGCACATCAATTTCGAGTTACCATGGGGGTCGCGAGAATCAAACAACCAAATGAGGAAGAATAGTGGGGACAGATGCTGAGCGCTTTGACTGAAGATTATGTTCAATGGATGTTTGACTGGTTTCCAAGTACGAACTTTGTGATATACAATCTGCATCAAGTCTGCTTGATTTTGATGGGACTTCATGGCCTTCAACCATATGCTCCTGCAAGAGTAATGAGGCAAGCAGGCAGGAAACAAATAATACCAAAGGTAACCAACATGGATGAAAATCGGGTGGATTATCAAAATGAAAGAATTCCGCATGCTACTGATATTGCAAAAACTTGGGGCAAGAAGACTTTTCTGGACCAGAAGAGTATCGAATCGGACATATATCAAGCAGGTTATGTAGTAGGCTATATTGAATGGTTGCACACTGACTTAAAAAACAATGTGACTTTGAGCGTTAGAAGGGGAAAACATGTTAATGACAAAGAAGCTGAGGTGCAAGTCCTATACCGCAAGTTTAAGAAAAGGGCTTTGGAATCTGAGACACGACATCGCCAATTGCATGATGATAATGCAAAGGAGATAGCAAAAATGGTCAAAGAGCTAGAATTTTTTAGGCAACGCGCTCTAAGTGTAGAAGAAAAAGTGCAAGAACTTCGTGAAAAATTTGATCGACAAGGCAAAGAGTATCTTAGCATGGAAACCTGGGAGGAACGCTGGCACTATTATATCTCCTGACCGGCTGCCATCGCTTTGACAAAGCTTTAGATGCCTACAAAAAAGAAGACAAAGAAGAAGTTGTTTTCAGAATTTAGTTTATTTCTTTAATATTTCTTTGTATTTTCAGTTTTTGAGACAATTTAGTTTAATGAATTTTCAATTTTGTTGGGGTTTATTTTACGGGCAAATGACATTATTTTACGACATATTTATCTCTCAAATAATGATAGACCCACCTCTGGCTCAAAAGAGGCACCCAAAATAGGAAACATCGAACAATGTGTCTAATGTGTGTTGTTTTTATTATTCTTTTTATGCTACTAACACCCTAATTTTGGATCTTGTTGTTTTTGTCTTTCCCCTTTCCCAAAGGTTGATTTGTGCACTCTGGCCTATCACACGCGATCAGAAGGGGCTCCTCCTCCTCTTCCTCCTCCTCCAAGTTTGAAAGAGACAATGGGAGATAACAACATCGCTACAGATAAAAGCACATGAGGAGAAAGTGTCATGGGACAAAATAAAATTATCCTAAGAATGGGACAACAGATTCTCGAATTGCAAGGAGAATTAGTGCAAGTGCGCAACTTGGCCAATCTTTCTGTTACCCTTAACACCCTCTCGAACCACAAGTCGACGGTCATACTGGTGCGAAATCTCAAACCTCTACCCCAAGCCATCAATTACCCTCAGCTCAAAACATCCAAAACCTTCCTCCTTCTCAAAATATCCAAAAAAATTTCCTCCTCCTCAAAACATCTAAAACCTTCTTCCTCCTCAAAACATCCAAAATTTTCCTCCTCCTCAAAACATCCAAAACCTCCCTCCTCCTCAAAACATTCAAAATCATTCCTTCCCTCAAAACATCCAAAACCTCCCTCTTCCTCAAAATACCCATAATACTCAAAATACCACATATCCCACTCAACATGTCCAAAATACTAAATATCCCACTTACCTACATACGTCTTTCGTCAACGCATCCTACAACCAAGCATCTGGTAGCAACTCTTTGAACCCCATCTATGTCGAAACAACCCCATTCACCTACCCTCAGTATGCACCTGATCTTTCAAAAAAGGACCCCATGATGCAATCTGTGGTTGAGAGGCTGAAGCAACTTGAGGTAAGCAAAGGGTTAAGGGGGCTCAGTTATGAGGATTTATGTGTACAACTTGATGTGGAGTTACCGGAGCGGTACAAACCTCCAAAGTTTGAACTGTATAACGGCACTGAAGATCCCAAGGTGCATTTGCGTATGTATTGTGATAAGTTAGCCGGAGTGGGAGAGATGAAAAGATAAGAATGAAAATGTTCATGAGAAGTCTCACTGGAGAAGCCTTAACATGGTATATTGAGCAGGATGCAAGGAAGTGGAAAGGCTGGATCGATATGGCATCAGATTTTATGGAATGGTTTGGGTTCAACATTGACAACGCTCCCAATTGGTTCTATATGCATACTTTGAAGAAGAAGCCCAATGAGTCATTCAGGGACTATGCTATAAGATGGAGGTCTGAGGCTGCAAGAGCTCGAACCTCGATTGAAGAATCTCAAATGAAAGAATACTTTATTTGCGCGCAGGAGCTGCAGTATCTTGAGAAAATGATAATCGTCGTAGATAAAAGTTTTGTTGAAATCATCAGGGTAGGAGAAATGCTTAAGGAGGGTCTTAAGAAAGGAACCATTATCAATCTGGAAGCTTTACAGGCTGCCAACAAGGCTTTACAGTCTGGAGGAATTGCTGAGAATAAAAAGAAAAAAGAGGTAGGTAGTGTGATGTTAGCCCATCCTTCAAAGAGTGTGCCCAATTACCAAACTCCTATTACAAATCCACCTCCCTACCCACAATCTCCAATGTCATACCCAAAATCTCTTTCCCAAATGCAAACCTCAATGCCATATCATTCCCCTCTATACCAAGCGCCTACCCCATATCCACTACATCCACAATTCCAAAGCCCTACTTATCCCATGTATAATGTCCAACCCACTTATGTCCAAACACCCCAGGCTTCTCCCCACCAAAATCAAAGACCAGAGCCAATTTCCAAAAAAAATAATACACTCCCTTTGCCGAACCTATAGCCCAACTGTACGAAAGACTCAAGGAAGCAGGCTATGTCACACCCATTGCTGCTGGACGTGAGAATACTCAATCCAAGACTTTTGATCCTACCAAGGTTTGCTCGTATCATTCTGGGATGAGGGGTCATACCATAGAAACGTGCTATACTCTGAAGGACAAAATCCAGATGTTGATCGACCCTAAGGCCATTCAGTTGAAAGATCCGTGGCTGAACGTCATCAACAATCCTTTACCAGATCATCAAGTGAACATGTTCGATGTTGATGAATTGGTAGACCTGGAAAGCTCTATCTGGTTCATCGAGAAGGCAAATGGTACACCCATCAGTACCCCAAAGCGGGCACCATTTAAGGTTGAGGTAGCGAGGCCTAAGACTCCCTTCACAGTCATCAGAGCCTCCCCAACTGCTTATAGCTCCCATGCAGTTCCTTAGAATTATGAGCAGAACACTCCAGGTAAAGCCAGAGTGGTTGAAGCAGACATTGCCCAAGGTGTCACCAGATCTGGGAGAATATTTACACCAGAAAATCTGACTCACGAAAGTTCTAGTAAAAGTAAGCAACCCGTGATTGAAATGGAGGAGAGTTGTACTTGGAAGAAGATACTTGCTAAAGAATACTTTGTGGTAGATCAGTTGAACAAGACCCCAGCTCAAATATCCATCCTGAAACTATTGCAGACTTCTAAACACCATAAAAATGCTTTGATGAAGGTGTTAAGCGAAGCCTATGTACCATTTACTATAACATGGGGAGAGATGGCCCATATGGTCGAGCTGGTATTCGAGGCATACAAGATATACTTTTATGAGGCTGAGCTGCCCCCTGAAGGAAGGTCGCACAATAAATCCTTCCATGTTACAGTGCAGCATGGAGAAAGGGTTGTATCTTGAGTGCTGATTGATCTAGGTTCGGGGTTGAACATATGTACTTTGGATACACTGTCAAGGTTGGAGGTCGATTTGGCTAAAATGCAAAATTAGAAGATGAACGTGAAAGCGTTTGGTGGCTCCCAGCGAGATACTATTGGGGAGATTACATTGGACATGGTAATGGGTCCTGTCACTTTCCCCGTAACATTTCAAGTGATGGACATCCCCGCTTCCTACAATCTTTTGCTTGGTAGGCCATGGATTCACATGGCTGGTGCAGTCCCCTCTACACTACACCAATGTCTCAAATTCGAGTACTATCACCAAGAGGTGGTAATACATGGTGAAAGAGGATATCCCGTATATGTTGTCGAGGGAAAGGAAGTTCTTGATGGAAAAATGTTTCACACATTAGATATGGTTGGAAATGTGGAAGAAGAGCTGAGTTAGAAGATTAAAAGAGAGAAAATGCTCAAATCTGGATATGAGCCAGGTAAGGGTCTTGGGGCCAGATTACAAGGAATAGTTGAACCCATACACCCTTCTGTGAAGAATGACACTTTCGGGTTAGGCTACATGGACGATGGTCAGGCACTTGATCCTTCATTGTCATTGTACCAAATTTTCCACTCTGTCGGGTTTCTTGATGATGGTGAAGATGAAATATTGGAAAGTCTAAAGAATTTGTTTTTGACTGAATTTGAAGAAGAAGGTTGTAACTTCATCATCAGTGAAAAGAGAGGAGCCCCTAGTCAGAACATTGAACAAAAGGCTACACTCAACAACTGGACTGCTACTCCTTCCAGGCCTCGCCGAGCACTTGGGTAGATTTGAAGATTTTGATTTTATATTATTGTTTGAAATAAATAGACTCAATTTCGAGCTAATTTACATCTTTTTAGTATTTTGTTATGTTTGAAGACATTTAAAGTTATTTGAATTAATAAAATCTCTCTTTTCATTTTATTGATATTATTTATTTTTGTTTCTTTCAGCAAAATCACTTTTAAAAATGTTGAGTCTGAGGTTGTGACACATAATGAGACTACACAACATAATATAAGTGAATTAGAAGAGGTGGAGGAAAGTGAAGTGCCCGAGGAATTTGTTAGTAAGGTTGAAGATTTTGAAGATAAACTCAAGGCAAACTTTGTAGAGTCGAAAATAGTGAACATAGGGAATTCTGAGACAGTAAAAGAAACCCGTGTTAGTATTTATATGCCGAAAGATGAGAAAGAGGAATATATCCAGTTTCTGAGGAAACACCCGGATGTTTTTACTTGGTCGTATGCCGATATGACAGGACTAAGCACGTCAATTTTAGCCCACAGGTTGCCCACTGATCCATCTTGTCCTCCTATTAAGCAGAAGCTAAGAAGCTACAGACCCGATTTGAGTTTGAAAATTAAAGAGGAGATTTCGAAGCAAATTGAGGCCGGTATCCTCCAAGTAACTGAGTATCCGACCTGGTTGGCCAATGTCGTGCATGTTCCCAAGAAAGAAGGAAAGGTCAGAGTTTGTGTGGATTATAGGGATCTCAATAAAGCTAGCCCGAAGGATGATTTTCCGCTCCTGAATATACATTTGTTAATCGATAATTGTGCCAAGCATGAAACACAGTCATTTGTGGATTGGTTCACCGGTTATCATCAGATAAAGATGCATGATGATGACGCTGAGAAAACCGCTTTTATTACCCCTTGGGGAACCTATTGTTACAAGTTTATGCCTTTTGGGTTGGAAAATGCTGGAGCTACATACATGAGGGTCATGAGTGCTCTGTTCCATGACATGATCCACAAGGAAATTGAAGTTTACGTGGATGACGTCATCATTAAATCCAAAAAGGGATCAAGTCATCTGGATGACTTGGAAAAGTTCTTTAACAGATCGAGGAAAATGAGGCGCGACAGCATGGAGACTCTGCTGGGGATATTTACTACGAACCCTTGTCCTTGTGTTCCAGTTAGCCTATATTTAGTATGCACTTTCATCATAGAAGCAAGTCCATGGATTGATAGAGAAAAATAATCACACTTTTTGAGATTCTAGGGGTGGATTATTTACCCTTTACAGGCAGTTTCAAATTTATAAATTATGAATCTACTACTCCTTTTGTCTCATTTTATGTGGCACACTTTCCTTTTTAGTCCGTCCCGAAAAGAATGTCACCTTACTATAATTAGAAACAATTTAACTATCAATTTCCCCCTTTTCCCTTAATAAAATGATTTACAACCACAAATATATCTAACAATAACAACAACAACAACATACCCAGTATATTTCCACCACAAATATATCTAATAATTATTTTATTTAGACTACAAGTTTCAAAAGTTTCTTTTTTTTCTTAAATATCGTGTCAAGTCAAAGAATGTCACACATAAAATGGGACGGAAGGGAATACTATTTTTCGTATGCTTTTGGGACTTGAGATTCAATAGCCACTTAGAGCCTGAAATGAGTTAAGGTGAGATGATTTAAGATAAATATTTATCAACTATGAATACTCAAAATGATAAAAAGATTGAAACACTCGTTGCAAATTTATTTTTAGTTTACACTTTACAGATTGAGAAAATTGAATCATATCCCTTCATTAAAAGTTGAATTAACCACTTATTTTAGGTAAGAAAATGTTTTGGATCTAATAATTAATCAAGTTTAACGATTTAACATCAAACGACTTAACTTTTATTAAATCAGATACAACAACAAATTAATACTACAAAAAAACTTTTCAAATGTGAATATTTGAAGGAAGTTAGAGTATTTACATGAAGTAATTCATTCAAGCATCTAGGCATAAATGAATATATCATCAAATGAAGGAAATATAATGAAGAGAAAAACTTACGAACTTGGTTGTTCATTGATTGAATTCTGAAGAATTATATTCATGAAGATGATTCATATTGGAAATGGGTTCCGTCATCATCATCGTCGTCAGCCTCTTCTTCATTCCTGTGAACTTCCTTCATCTTAGCCGCCGTAGGTTTGATTGTGTATATATGCATCATTATATATATATATATGCAGGGTAAGGGATTAGGGTTTTCTAAAAATTTTAACAAACTCTTGTTTTGGTCCAAAAATTGTTACAAACTTTTTTTTGATCAAAAATTTGTTACAAACTTTTCAAAATTTTGATTTTCTCCAATTTTAAAACAAATATCCAAATTATTCTTTTTATGAAACCATTTGTCTGAATGAAATAATTTGAAAGAAATAAACGAATAAGGTTTTTCCTATATTTTGGTCTATGTGAGTAAAAATTTTGACTTTTGTCATTTGCGATCATGCTTTTGGACATGAATTTTTTTTGAAAAGAAAATATTTTTTTGAGTAAATTTTTTCAATTGAAATATTCTCCACATTTATTTTCAAATTATAATTTCTCTCTTTCAGATATCAAAGTTATCGCTCTTTTTTTTTTCGTGAAACTATACTAAATGTATGAACTTTCTTCCTCCATTAATTACTATTTGTTGAGATGAAACCATTTTGAAGAAATTGAAAGATTGAGCCTTCTTTTTTCTTTTATCCAAAAAGAAATGAGAGTAATAAGAAAAAATTGCATATAAAATACACTAATTTTTTTCATGTACTAGTAGATTACCAGATCAATTGCATTATTTGTGTTACTAATAACTTTTTTTAGATTGTTAATTACTTTATGAAATATAGAGAGAACATTTCAGGGGGTATCATTTTTGGACAATGTTTTTTAATTTGTACCTTATTTGATTTTATTTTATTTTTGCACATCTATCCGCTTTTAAACAACTTCAAACATGCATGGATCTCAAGTTAGTCTTGACAAAGCCTAATTGCATTTCTCCGTAAAGTTTAGATGAAAATGACATAAATTTCAGGCAAAAATAATCGAATGATAAATTTCGAACATTTAGATATGTTATGTCATATATAAATGAATTTTGCCTCATAAATTTCAGACATCACATATCTAAAATTAATTCAAAATAGATAAAACTATAGATTTTATGCACGATAAATATAGCTTATTAATAATCCCAAAATCACATATACGTGCAGGTGGACTAATTTTATATACTAGTTTTACTGATTATAGAAATTATCAAAACAATTTTGAGTAGAAGTTTCACATTTTTTCCGCTACTGTCATACAAAATGCTACAAATCTCCTTACAGATACAGCGCACATAGCCCTTAGCTCAAACTTCAAAAATGGCAACGAGCAGTTTCACTCAAAAATACATACACTGAGCAACGACGTAGTCAGGATTTTTCTTAAGGATATTTAGACTTTGAAAGACAAACAAAAAAAGTCGATGAATGAATGCAGCCCACATATTTAAATCAAACTATATATTCATATAGAACTAACTCATCAAAAAAAAAACTTATTATAAAAATTACAATTATATAAGCCAAACTAGCGTAAAAGTTGAAAAAAATTCTTCTATCAAAACATAATTTGAATATATTATTTCAATCACGTGCGAGGAGGTTTCATATGTTAAACTATTTTAACAAATGTCTCATCAGAAACAATACTAAATATTTTATTTTTTTTACAAAATATACTACGTAATTAAATTCATTATTCATAACCGAATTCAATACAACAACAACAACATACCCAGTATATTCTCACTACGTGGGGTCTGGGGGGGTAAGTGTACGCAGTCCATACCACTACCTCAAAAGAATAACCGAATTCAATATAAAACTAAATTATTTGAAATTCTCAAAGAACCTTTAATAAAAAAAATATTATATGAGAAAATCGTTCTATTAAGGAAAATGAAAAATGTAAATAAGTAGAAAGTATTTCAATGATAAACTAGGATCAGGGGTTATGGTCCAACACAAAGCAGCCCATCCTTAGAGATTAGAGTTAGTGAGCAGCACAGTTTTTGATCGTATTTTAATTTTTTGGAAAAATAATTAAAAACAAACAGTGCAAAGGGAATCAAACATGTGTGCCTCTGAACATTTGAACACCCTGTGGCCGTTGAGCTAACAATCTCTACTTTGTCAAGATGTGCAAAACTAATTATTTATCCTATTTAAATAATATTTGACATATATGATGAAAGGTATTCAACTGACTATACTATGATTGTAGCTTCGCCCCTGCTATTGATTATTAATAGCTAAGTATCCAAAGGGAATAGCTAAGTATTCAAGTGACTTTGGTTTGAACCTTAATTTTTTAAAAAAATTGAATTTTAATAGCTATTTGACGTTTTTTTTTTTTTTGTTTAAAATTTTCGTTTGAGCAATTAAAAATTTATGGCAATGTGATTAAAAATTCCTTGACAAAATACCACCCATAAATCTAAAGGAAAAAAAAAAGAAAAAAATTATGTCTTTTTGGCAAAAAAAAAGGTTGTCAACATTCTGCTGCACATAATTTGCTATGTATCATCATTTTTTATTTGCGATATCACTCAAAGCATTATTGTGATTACTTGTCAACGAATATGAGAACTTGATGACTTGTACCTTGAAGATAGTCTTTTTACACAATTGAATTGAAGATGACTTCGATATTGCGTTCTTAAAAGGGAATTGAATATTTATTTAGACATGTAATTTGGGATAAAATATTAATCTTGTGACAATAATAATACGAATAAATTAGTAGTCGTCAGAAAAAAGTGTCACTAAATACGACATTTCTTGTAGTGCTTACATACATATATAGATTTAAGCAGCTATCCATGAAGGAATGTGCATTATTGTGATTACCAATCAACGAATGTGAGAATTCGATGACATGTGCCCTAAAGATAGTCTTTTTACACAATTGAATTGAATATGACTTCGATATTGCATTCTTAAAGGGGAATTGAATATTTACTTAGACATGTGATTTGGGATAATATATTGATCTTGTAATAATAATAATACTGATATACCATTCTTAAAAGGAACATGGTTTTTCCCCATTAGAAAAGGTACTTTTTGGAAGTTGTTGGACAGAGAGGTATATGTTGCTGGTTGGAATGTTAATTGCCATTTTATAGCTAGTTAATTTGCAAATTGATTGACCTCCCTATAGCATAGCAGTGAACATTGGCTTGGTGTAGCATATTAGAGGTGTCCTCAATAGAGGTGATTTAACATAACATAAATTTCAGTAAAGTTACTTACCACCATAGGAAAGTAATTTACCATAACATAATTTTCAGACAACTAGAGATAATTAAGGCATCAAAAGTTCCATGGAGCTTAGCTAGGTTTAAATTCCAATGAAGACAAATATATTAGGTGATTTTCTTCCACTCGTTCAAGCCTTGGGGGATAGAGTTATCCATTACGTATATGGGTGAAAGGTAGCAATTGTCTCGTAAAATTAATCGAAGTACGCACAAACTGACCCAGACACGATAATTATATATATAGAAAAAAAAGCATCATAAATCTCACAAATTTTAATTCGAAGTGTTTGTATTTACTTTTAGATGTTAAGGGATTGATAAATGATGCTCCCTCTGTCTCAAATACTTATCACATTTCAAAAGGAGTGGCTCTTACCAGATGGGGAGAAATTCAAAAAAAACAAAAAAAAAAACACTTTTACATGCTATCTAAAAATAACTTAGCAATTTCAAAATTATTGATATTTAGCCACTTTTTCATGCAAAAATAATGTTTATGACCAAATATATATACAACTAAAATATAGTAACATCAACTTCTATTTGGTTTTTTTAAAAAAAATTAAAATTACCCAGTATTGCTGGGTTGTGCTGTATTTTTGAGATGCAAAAAAAGGAGGGAGACTAAAGCCTTACCTCCATTACAACACAATGGTGCGCTAGTCACCTAAAAAACCAGAAGATCATACTCTCATATAGGAGGATGTAATTCTTCTGGCAGATTCATATACATGCTAATCAACTAACAAAAAAATTAGCCTTATCGAGTTTTGTTCTAATACAAGGCATTTGACACTTATCCAGAAAGTAGGCACCTTTTGCAATTTCGGGAAGTTCCCTAAAAGTTGTTGTGATCACTGTTTGGTTCTGCCCAACACCCTTTTCGCCAAAAAGTCCACAACTTGATTACTTTATCTAAAACAGCGAGTCACTTGGGCATTTGATTGATCCACTATCTCATTGATATTGTCAATGATTTGCCTAAGTTTGAAGTTGTTGCTGCTTCTGTTGTTCACCATATATATCTACAATGACCATGGAGTCTGGCTCAAGAGTGAAATTGGTTAAGCCTTGTTGCCTATACCATTTCCCACCAAACTCCGCTGCCAATGCTTCTGCCATGTTGTTGCTGGTACATGCCACAGGAATTGAAAAAGCCATCACCATCTCTCCGTTGTTATCTGTGGCTAGCCCTCCAATTCCAGCACTTCCTGTATCCAAAAGCAAACTTCCATCAGTGTTAACTTTAATGTTGCCTAGCTGATGTGTGCTCCATTTGACTTGAGTCCATTTTTCTACTGGTTTGATCCTTTCTGCAATGTCACAAAAATCAGTCCACAATGTAACATTATAAAAAGGGGGGAAAAGTTTAGAAACAATGTTCCTTATACACCATATCCCTTGGAACACCATTGTAGTATTCAGGAATTTTCTTTGTGTTTCATATCGACATGCACATCTTTGCTTCCACAATTCGTAGCAAATAAAGATAGGCGCGACATGCAAGATCCATTGGTGAACTTTGTTCTTAGGTTTTATGTCCCACCACTTCTTGAAGATACTTAAAATAGGCTCATCGTTGTGAGTGATCCCAAGAGAATTTCCATTAGTGTTCCAAAGAAAAAAGGCTGCTTCACTAGCAACAAACACATGTTGTAGTGTTTCTGGTTGTGAACTCCTGCAACAAAAACAAGTTGAATTTCTGTTAGTCCCAAATCTATTTAAAGTGTCTTGAAAGGGCAAATTCTTCTTAATAATTCTCCAAATCAAAAAAGAATTTTCGAAAGGGATTTTAGAGTGCCAAATCTTGCTCATGAACTCATGTTTAGGCTTGTGGGTTCTAATAAGTTCCCAGGCAGCCCTGTTGGGAAAATTCCAGCACAGTGTGATAGATTGGAGTACAGTAAAATGCTAGAGTTTAAACAAGCCTCGGGATAAAAGAATTCGATCTTATAAACCTTTGGTTCAAAATTAATTTCTACAATATACACAATTATCTCCAAGTTGAAACTATAGGTTCAGTAGTCCCATTAATTTTTAGAATTCGGGGTTAGTCTAGATTGTTCATGATGCTTTCAATCCATTAAAACTACTCGTAATCCCTCTGAATAATAATAATTAAAATTTTGGTTGACGAATTATCTTCAGTTAAAAATCGAAACTTGAGGAGATAACATTGTTCTTGAACCCTTGACAAGAATCTAACGATTTCCAAGTGTAATCCTTAGCACTTATAAGTAGTTGATCGACTTTAATCACATTAAAAACTAATTACATTTGGTAGTGAGGATAGAATTTGGAAGAAAAAGTCTTGTTTCAAAACGATGGAATTGATTTCTCTTCAAACTGGGTAGCTTGCATTATGGTCAGGCCCCGAATGGCCATGGCGCGAGGCCAGGTCATGCGACCCTTGCGCGACACACATTCATTACGCGGTGTGGGCCTGAAAGCTGAAACTTCTTCTTCCTTCCATGCGACGTATGGCTATTACACATAGGTAGAGGTGTACATGAACGGGTTGGTTCAGGATTTTTAAATACCAAATCAAATTATTTGTGTTGAATTTTTAAACCTATAAATCAAACCAAACCAATAAAATTTGGGTTTTCAACTTCGGATTTTTTGGGGGGTTTTGGTTTTCTCGGATTTTTTCCTGCAAAGTCTTCATACAAATATATAATTAACTTGTGCTTCAAATATTTCGTTAGTCCTAGCAAGATACAACTATTTTAGGTGTTTCTTAAAAAAACAACACTAAATATTAAATAGAAAAATAAATTTAGGTTATGTATTTATGCAAAACTAAAGATATCCAATATTATTGTCATTCCTAGTGTTTAATTGAATATATTTGTTAGTATTAGTATTGATTTGGGCTTTATTTGAGTTACTAATATTTAAGGGTTATAAAACTTATTGGACCGTTAAAAATTCTAAGTCTAAATTTGAAATAATATGTTGAAAGATAAAAATAATAAAAGTTAAAGAAATATTTATAAATTACATCTTAGTAAATATTTTTATGTATTAAATATTTTTAAAAATTGTACAAATGTAATTTCTTGTTGGTTCGGTTTGGTTTGACCTTTTTTTAGTTAAAACAAAACCAAACCAATTATAGTCAGATTTTTTTTCCAACACCAAACCAATAGTTGAGTTTTTTTCGGTTTGACTTGATTTGCGGTTTGGTACAGTTTGCTGTTCGGTTTTGTTCACCCCTTGTCACGACCCAAAAATGAGGTCATGATGGAACTTATTGCTGCAAGCCTTGATAAGTAAGCCAACTACCCAAATGATAAAGAAAACCGAAATCAACAATAAACACAATCCAAGGGAAGACTTCTAGAATAAAGTCTGACCATACCATGTATAAATGCGGAAGTCTGAACAAACATAACCATCCTAAAATCTGATGTCACAAGTATAAGAGAATCTAATACAACATCCGAAACTGAAAACACAAAGTTTGTCTCTGAAATAGAAATAAAGACAACTAATAGATAGAGGAGGTCTGGAGTTGACTCCGAAAAGCCTAGAGTGGACCAGTACCTCGAGATATTACCAACTTAACCGTACGATAAGCCCCTGTGAAACGTACTAGTGCCAGGATCTGCGCAGAAAGGGTATAGTAGAAGTGAGTATGGTCCACTTGTACTCAGTAGATATCATAGGCCGACAGAGCAAAGTAGAAAATAATACAAGTAAAATAACACTATGAGCACATCACCTGCAAGCTGAAAAGTTCCCAAATAGTAGCTCACACCGCCTCCACTAACAGTTCTAGTAAAAATATTAAAACAAAGCAATACAGATATACACGAAAAGTATACAGAAACTAAATACACGTCAAGACTAGTAAAGAAACCATGGAAGATGCATATGCAATGCAATACAATAATGATGGGATAAATAATGAAAGTCCTCGCATGACGTGCTGCTCCCAAGATAGGACCCATGGGGAGTTCACAACCCATATACTATATCTCAAATCTCAATTCAAAATCCACCTCTTGTTCACGGAGAAGGTTCTTATAAAAATGTCTTATTTTCTATCAAAAACAGTGTTCTTCAATGGTACGGATATCACATGAATGTATATGTATGGAATGAGGATGTAATGCTCACAATCAAATCAACATGGAGATATCCAATCCATTCAGTATGTATATAAGTGAGCCCAAAAATAAACTCAATATGTCCACAATTCATGATATCAACTCTAATTAGGCACCATCGAAATAAATATGCATGTAAGACATCATTAATATCATATCAACCCATAACTCGGACATTTATATCATGATAAAGGCAACCAATGCTTAATAAGGCCTATAATAACAATTCAAGCCCCCGCACGGGTGTCACGCCTCAAATCCTATTGGGGCGGACAGGCACCCGTAGCCGTAAAGGCCCGAGAAAACCAACCTATGACCGAGTACATTCATATGCATGCCATTAAGTGAACAAAAATTCTGCGACATACAGATATAATATATCGATGACGAAAGTCATGTAAAGATGTTCAAAACAGATACGAGACTTGGTCGTTGGGGCCACAACGTCTAAAAGGTAAGACACTTCTACGTTTGACTTTACAAGGTCTACGAAGCCTCTAAAAGATATATAACCATGACTAAGGTCGGGATAAGTCCCCGCCTTATACAACTGCTACACAGTACCAAAAATATATACAAATGACTCGAAAAGCCCCGAATCAACCTGGAGCTCACCAATAGCCTACAGATGACCCGAACCCTACTGTGAAGGTCTACTAGCTCCTGTGCCTGCAGCAGGTAAGGTAGGTCCTCCAAGGGATGTCAGTACGAAAGAATGTACTGAGTATGTAAGGCTATAAGTAACTGTATGAAATATAGGAACTCAATGGAATCAAATACAAGTGAATAAATAACACTGATATACCACCGTACTGCATATGCGGAACCATGTATATTACATTCATTTCCTTTCTTTTACTTTTACATCAATATACATCATACAATGCCTGGGACCAACTGATCAGTTGTCCCCCAAAGCTACCACCCATAAATCAATAAATCAGGTTCGGCTCGATCTAGGTTTTCACCCCCAGAGCTACCCCCTGTATCCAATAATCAATCGAAATCGGCTCGAGCTAGGCTTTCACCCCCAGAGCTACCACCCATACTCAACCAAATATGCATTACTTCACTTCTTTAATTTTTGTGAGATTGTTACATCGGTGGTCATAACATTATTGGAGCTTTGGAACAATAGTTAACAAATAAGAGACATGTGAATAACAATTTCTAACAAACTTGAAATGAGATACTTTAAAACATCTCGGAGTGGAAACAAGTTCGGTAACGATGTGAACAATAGGTGAGGCCAAAGGATACGAAAAAGAGTAACCTTACATACCTTATCTTTCCAACACGTGACTACAACAATTTAGCTCTTCCTTAAAGCGTTACTCTACAACACAAGTATGTAATGAAGCTAACATTAAAAGCTAATTACATTGCAAGTTCACAAGGCGATAATTAGCTACTTGATGGGAAGTAAAACTATCCAACATCCCAAACACATGGTATATCATTCCATCTTCCTTTCTACTGCCATATAACTTCATTCCACCCTCCTACAATATAATTTACTTCCCCACAACAGGAACAACACCAAAACAGTCCACTCATCAACATAGACGTCACAAACCGACAAGATTTCCCGCCAAATGCATACTTCACATTTTTACCTCAATGCAACTCCACACTTTTATTCCATCAAGTCACATAAATACCTTCCACAACAATATACCAAAAACAGTCCACAAAGTTTCAGAATTCACTTTAACATAACAAGAAAGTATTCTCCTTTCACTACGCCAAACGTTCCATGCACAATTACGTATAAACATTTTCACAAGTCATACACAAGGAGTAACGAATTAGGTACAAAACCACACTTAAATATACTAAAATTTCATCCATCTAATTCAATTCCTTCAAGACCTTAAGTCCCCTTTCAAGTTTAAACCACATAAAGGGCAAATCCTTTAGCGATTAAGCAAAAGTGGACTGTTTCACAATAAGTGGACTGCTCAACACTTTTTAAACATAACCAACATAATATACACACCCTCTTATGCATATAATATATTAATCTATAAGGGTAAACACTTACCAAGGCTTACAAGTGAAAGATTTGTCCAAATATCCTTAGAGAGAATTAGGGTGGCTAGGGTTTTTGAGAGAGAAAAATGTTTGATTGAAAATCTGATTTTTGGCAAGTGAAATGTGTTGAAAATAAACTGAATGTCATCCCTATAAAGGCCCTCCAAACCGCTTCTCCTTGGTCCAATCTTGGCCAATTATTTGGTCAAAAAGTCTAAGTATACTTGGTCCATTTTTAAATGGATCATCTCCTTTTGGGCCCATGTCTTCTTTACTTAATTTTGGGCCTCAATTAGGTCCATAAACATAATATTAATTCAGCCCAATAAATTTAGTGGGTAATACACCAACTATCTCAAATTTAAATAATTCCATAAATGTTAGGGTAGTCAAATAAGTTCGTAAATGTACGGGGTGTTACAACAGGCATCATGTCTAGAATAAAGGCATTTAAATGCACACATAAGGCCAATGATGTCAAATAAAGCCCTCACTCAGCCAACACGCAATATATAATCTCACCAATCAACAACAACAAGAATATAAGCCCCCACATGGGCACACAACAGTAATACAAATTTTGAAATAACCATTCTCATAGTTGTTCTCCCCAACCCATAGCATGCTTTACCTATTTATTAACTACCCAACTCAATCTGAAGGAAGTTAAGCCATAACCTACCTCGAAACGATGAAATCCGAGCCTAAAGTCCTTCAAAACGGCGCTTTCCCCTTTCGAACAATCTCGGAATCAACTAAAACATACAAATATGGTATCTACGCATTAAAAGGAAGCTAACAACACCCATGTTGACCATATTCAAGTCGGGTCCAAAACGAATTCGAAAAACGAGTTTGAAAATAAGAGGGGTAAAACCAAAATTTTATATTTTGAAATACATTCCGCATAGGTATAGGAGTCTACAGTCGAAAACCCACGCAAAAAGAGTTAAAAATGAGGTCCAAATAAAGAAAAACTACTTTTAAGCTTTTACCGACAAAACCCCAAAAACTCATTTCAAAATTGAGGTTAAAAGGTATTTTTGAAGATATAATCAATAGTAAATGATGGGAATAAGAGTTTAGAGGTTATCCACATGAAAATCGATGAATAAACCCTCAAAAATTGCCTTTTTCAAAGTTTGGAGTCCAAAAATGGAAGAAATTCGCAAAAATGGGGTTTATATATTGTTCTGTGAATAGTACCTCACGATTGCGGACCCCACCTCATGATCGTGAGGGTCAACGTTGATCTAGCCAATAAATTAGCCTTTGCATTGGCATCCAGGGCTTCGCATTCGCGAAGGTCAATGAATTGGACCTTCGCGTTCGCGACAGCCTTGTCGCGTTCGCGATGGAGGGAACGACCCAACACGTACCAGTTTACCCTTTGCGATCACAGCACCACCTCGCAATCACGATGAAGGGAGAATTTTTTCCCCGCCTTTGTGGATAGGGGACCGCAATAGCAAAGAAGGATCTGGCATGCACCAGATATCAGCAAAATGCTGAGTTTTTGCAGTCCTTCAAAATCTTCGAACGGTTCCTCGGGATTCGTTTGGGACCCCACAAAATAAATCATCTATGCTACCAGGCTATTTTCGATATTTCGGACTCGATGGCAATGTCGAATTTTCAAAAAAGGATCGTTTTTAACAAATTAACCCTCGAGACCCCTTTTTACTATTTTGCAAATGGAGGGTCGAAATGCAAGCTAAAGGTCTCGAACTTGAACCAACTTTGCTACTAACCCAAATTAGACATTCTGGATCTAATGAAACTATCCAAATTACCAAATGATACTCAAAACATCGAATGTTGATTGAAGTCAACTTTAGAGTTTTTAAAGCCTCTAAAAACCACAAACTCATCCAAATCATTCCCGATCACATCAGAAACTGTGTCAACCATCCCTACATCTCAAAATCAACATGTAGCAACTATAGAAAAGGACAAAATGGTCAAAATACATAAAAAGTAAGATTTCACAAATCAGATCATTACACCTTTACACATAGGTTCTGTAACACCCCGTACTTTTATAACCTCACTTTAGACCTTGGGATCATATCTACATAGGTGTTGAGATGCTATGCATATGTGTTTTATAGTGTCATTGGTGAAACATTTGATATCGGACTTAACATGTGCGATTAGACCTTCGTAGGAGGTGTTTTGTGATTTCGTGGAACCTTTGGGTAAGAACTCGTAGGCGCAGGTCCCAGTAGGCCTCCTCAGTAGATTGCCAGTGTTAGCGGTTCTTTGGTGAGCTCCAGCTCATTCGGGGCTTCTCCGAGTCAGAGTGTAGATATGTTTTGGTATTGTACATAATGTGTAAAGCAGGGACTTGTCCCGACTTTTGGTTTGTTTTGGTCAATGCTCTTGTTAGAGGCTTTTGTAGACGGATGTGGGTGTATCAGTGTAAAGGACATATGTTGTTTTGAATGGATGGCCTCAACGGCCAAGTTTCATATGTATGTATAAATATGTCCCATGTTCTCCTTTATTCGTCTTTCATATTATTATGAAATGGTGGTTATGATTATGAGATGCATATGATTGAACATAGGCAAAGGTTGGTTCTCTCGGGCCTTATCGGCTACGGGTGCCAATCATGTCTCGATGGGATTCGGGGCGTGACAGGTTCGAGAAATGTTCTAAAATTTATCATGAGATATGGTTGTGTACAGTGTCGGAGTTAGAAATTTTCACTAAGGGGATTCAAAATATAAAAAAGTAAACACATGAAGAAGCCTAAGGAAATTCAACATCTACTATATATACATAAAAAATAATTTTAACCATGTATAAAAGATTTTTCCGCCGAAGGAGGTTCAGATGAACCCCTGGACCCTTGCTAGCTCCACCCCTGATTGTGCAAGCTTGTTTTCGGGTCCTGGGACATTTTACCTTCTTTGTTTCAGGCATTTAATTAAGCCTGAACAATCTCTTATGTACCATTATCCTCAAATTAATTCCAACACCTTAACTTACACATTAATCACAATCATTTACTTCATTATTTTAGTCTCCGCTAATTAGTTAGAGGAATTCACGAGGATTTATATTTATAAATTTGTATAGTAAAAATATTCTAAATTAATCCTAATTTTTTTTT
The DNA here is from genome assembly GCA_031232105.1 of Capsicum rhomboideum. Lineage (NCBI taxonomy): Eukaryota > Viridiplantae > Streptophyta > Magnoliopsida > Solanales > Solanaceae > Capsicum > Capsicum rhomboideum. The sequence continues at coordinate 162,155,863 of CP124714.1, forward strand.
TATTTTCAAACTTCTAAAACATTTTTGGTAAAAGATAAATTGTTTTTTTTTTTTTTTTTTTTTTTTAAATATAAACTTTGAATCTTTTTTTACAATCAGCAATAATATTATGTTAAGTGAAAATAAAATTATTAAATTCACCATTAAAAAATTTGGGGGCCTAAATATTTTGGGGTCTAAAGCAAACTCTATTTTGGGGTCTAAAGTAAACTCTTTACTAGTTTCAACCTCTCGAGCCACCCCTGGGAGAAAGCATGCACCCAATAAGTAAGCATTCACCACCTGTGTAAACATTAGAATTTAGAAAATATCTCAGATGGTAAGTAAGCATTCACCACCCAATAGGCCAATATGGTCAAGTAACTCAAATGTTTTTATTATACTTTAAATTTAATATAAATAAAGAAAATAATAGTAATCAGAAAAAAAGAAGAAAATAATAGTAAAAGGAAGGTAACTACGCAAATAATCTACCGATCGAATTCGCTTAGAATCATGACCGATTAAACTCATTCCCAAATAAAATATGATTAGGAAAGGAAACCGAACTAACTATACATTATAAATATCTTATGTCAGAAGCCAATTAGGCATCAAAACCTACTCATCAAATATAGCTAAGAAAAAACTCATCGATCAAGAAATTATGTATTGGAAAAAGGTTAAGGTGTTGAGTGCATGTTCTTATGGAACGGTGTTTCTTGCAACGCCGATGAACTATTCGTCTACAATATATGCAGCAGTGAAATTCGTGAAAAGTTGATCATTCATCTTCACTCCGAGAGAAAAGGAAAATATTGAATGCATTGAAAGGGTCGGAGTATATTGTTGAGTGCTTCGACGAAGATGTGAGCGTTGAAAACGGTAAGCACACTTATAATTTCATGCTCGAATATGCTGAGGGTGGAACTTTGCATGATTTAATTCATAAATCAGAGATGATGCTCAGAGAATCAGAAGTTGCATACTATGCTTTTCAGATCTTAGCCGGGATTTCTCATATTCGTCGTTAAGGATTTTTTTCATTGTGATTTGAAACCAGATAATGTTCTTGTTTTTCCTTGTACTGAGGATGTTCTCCTTAAGTTGGCCATTTTTGGATTGTCGTTGAGATCAACGGGAGGAAATGAAACACATACATATTGGGAGAGATCGAAGAAGCACAGACATCATAGAGGGACTCTTCTATATGCAGCGCTAGAATCTATAGCGTGCGGGATTTATGGTAAAGACATTGATATTTGGGCACTTGGATGCATAATGGTGGAGATGATCACTGGAAGACGGCTATGGCCGGAATGTAAAAGTAATGATGAACTAGAATTGAAGATAGTACTTGAAGAACCGAAAATTCTGAATAATATATCTAATGTAGCGAAAGATTTTCTGAGAAAGTATTTGGAGAGGAATCATAATCGGAGATGGAGTGTGGAGATGTTACTTAATCACCCATTCATTAAGAACATTAATGCTAAGAATATGGATGATGAGTGATCCACCCTTTTGATAAATCTAATTGGATTTCTACGAAACACTTGTTTTCAACAATTAGTAGCTAATCCTCAAAATGACAACTTAAGAGGATAAAGAAAAAATATTAGTTCTCTGAATACTACTACTAATAATAATAAGGAAAAATTTAAAACCAATCAAGACCCTCTTCTTGGGATTTGAGACCTCATCAAGTACTTGTCATTTGCATGAATTCTGATATGATTAAGTCCAAACTCAGAAGGAAAGCTTTTTGTAATTTGTAATATTAATTGGATGACCCCTAGAAACCGTATAGGTTGATATACAATGTAGATCCAGATGATTGATTGAATTAATCCTAAAGGTTGACATCAAACTAGTCCATCTCGCATTGAATAAGATCCATTACTGCTCCTCCAAAGAATGTGATAGTGTATTTGAGCATTTTAATATTATTATATCAATATGCTGCACCAACGTTAATGGCAGGGAGTGACCTTTTGTTTTCTTATAACTCATATAACTCATGTAGCCACTTAGTCCTATAACCCATGTGGCAACTTCACATTTTGTCTTTACATTTCTTTGCATGGATGATTTCCTCACCTATAAATGGTGAGGGTTGTGCATATTTTTGTAGAACTAGGAAAGAACAAGAAAATAAGAAGAAATGAACTAGAAAAGAGAGAGTTCACTAAAGTTAGTTAAATAGAGAGTTTATTAGTTGAAGGGAGGTGTTCTTTTTTGTGGAGCTTTGAACTCATCTCTTGTCCAGAGTTTGTTGAGTTGTACTTTGTGAGAAGGCTGTTGTATCTTGGAGGGGACAAGTCAAGAAGATTACTGCTGAACCGGTGAAAACATTTGTTGTAGTGGGCTTGAATCTCCTTAAAGAGAGCGAGATATTTGTGCCTCAGCCAAGAAGAAGATATTATTATTTTCTTCATTTGTATTTTTTCAATTGTAATTTTATTGTAATTTCACCAATAATTTTAAGGAGATTCAATGGCAACAATTGAAAAATCTGCGAATGTCAAGATGGGAGAACTTAACAAGCCATTCCGGTTCAACGGTACACACTTCAAGAGGTGGAAGGGTAAAGTGCTTTTCTACTTAAGTCTTCTCAATGTCTTTTATGTGTTAACTGAGAAGAATCCAAATAAAGTAGATAAATCTTTCATGAATGATGATGAACTTATTTCTCTTCAAGAGAAAGTTGAAAATTACGATGGTGACTCCTACAAGTGTCGGTATTTTTTACTTAATTGTCTATCTGATAATTTTTATGATTATTATGATAGAACTTACTCTAGTGCAAAGAAAATTTAGAAAGCATTGCAGAGTAAGTATGATACCGAGGAGGCTGGAGCGAAAGGATATACTGCTAGCAGATTTTTTCATTTCCAAATAGTGGACGACAAATCAGTAGTAGACCAAGCTCAGGACTTTATAATGATTGTTGGAGAGCCCAGGTCCGAGGAAGTCAAAATTGGAGATAACCTTATTGTTTGTGGAATAATAGATACACTTCCACCTTCTTGGAAGAAGTTTCAAAAAACTATCCGCTATAAACAAAAGGAAACTTCTCTTGAGACTTTAATAATGTGAATCCGTATGGAAGAAGAAGCAAGGGAACAAGATGGACTTTTGCAAACAGAAGAGAACAACATCACACCAAAGGTAAATTTAACTACTTCAAATAATGCTACCCCTAATGCTAATAAAAATACTCCTTTGAAGCCTAAGAAGAAAAAATTCAAGAAAAATAATGATAGACATCCCAAAGACATTAATGGTGAAAATAACCAAGACAAAAATCAACATATTCAAGAAAAGGGACCATGCTTTGTCTGTGGCAAGAGTGGGCATATTGCTCGAATTTGTAAATTTTAAAAACGTGGGCCTACACCTTAGGCAAACGTTATCGAAGAACCATTTGTGGCGGTGATAACAGACATAAACATGGTGGAGAATGTTGATGGATGGTGGGCTGACTCTGGTGCAAACCATCATGTCTGCTATGACAAAGATTGATTTAAAAAATATGCTTCTTTTGAGGAGCCCAAAACCATCATGCTTGGTTATTGTCACAACACTCAAGTGCTTGGAAAGGGAGATGTCGAATTGAGTTTCACTTGTGGAAGAATATTGACTTTAAAAGATGTACTTTATACTCCTTCCATGAGCAAAATTTGGTGTCTAGTTTTCTTCTTAATAAAGCAGGCTTCAAACAGATTATTGATTCTGACCAATATGTAATTGTGAAAAATAGTATTTTTGTGGGAAAAGGGTATGCTTGCGATAGGATGTTCAAGTTGAAAGTTGAAATGAATAAAACTTCTACTTTTGTTTATATGCTTTCTTCTACTAATTTTTGGCATGCTCGTTTGTGTCATATTAATGATTGTTATGTGGAAATCATGAGTAGTTTAGGATTAATTCCAATGATCAAAAAGAATTTTGAAAAATGTGAGGCTCGTAGTAAAGCCAAAATCACAAAAAGGCCTCATTTTCAAGTTGAAAGAAAAACTGGTTTATTAGAATTAGTTCATACTGATATTTGTGAACTTGGAGGAATTTTAACTCGGGGAGAAACTAGATATTTTATTACTTTCATTGATGATTTTTCTAAGTTTAGTTATGCTAACTTGATGAAAAATAAAAGTGATGCTTTTGAGAATTTTAAAACTTTTCTCCATGATGTTGAAAATCAGTTTAATAGAAAATTAAAAAGAATAAGAAGTGATAGAAGCCATGAATATGAGTCAAGTGAATTCAATTCTTTTGTTAGATCATTGGGTATAATTCATGAAATTACTCCTCCTTATTCTCCTGCATCTAACAATGTAGTAGAAAGGAAAAATAAAACTTTGATTGATTAACTAATGTCATGTTAATTGAGTCTAGTGCACCTTTAAATTTTTGGGGCGAAGCTCTTTTGACTGCTTGCTATGTGTTGAATCGTGTGCCTCATAAAAAGACCAAATTAACACCTTTTGAATTGTGGAAAGGTCATAAGCCAAATTTGGGATATCTAAGAATTTGGGGTTCCTTAGCCTATGTAAGGTTAATGGATCCTAAAATCTCTAAGTTAGGGTAAAAAAGTTACTACTTGTGCTTTTCTTGGTTATGCTTCAAATAGCACAGCCTATAGATTTTTTAATCTTGAAGATAGTATTATAATAAAATCTTGTGATGCTATTTTTCATGAAAATAAATTTCCTTTTGATTCTAAAAATAGTGGGGTTCAAAGGATTCAAGAAAATATTTTGCCACTACCTAGTTCTACTTCTATTTTGAAAAATAAAGAAAATGATGATTTTGAGTTAAGAAGAAGTAAAAGAGCTAGAGTAGAAAAAGATTTTGGTCCTTATTATTATGTTTTTAATGTTGGAGATGCCCCTCTCACTTTAAAAGAAACTTTATCTTCACATGATGCTATCTTTTGGAAAGAGGCTGTAAATGATGAAATGAAATCACTAATTTCCAATAAAACTTGAAAACTAGTTGATTTACCATTGGGTTGTAAAACAATTGGATGTAAATGAGTCTTATGAAAAAAGTTAAAATTGGATGGTTCAGTTGATAAATATAAGGCTAGACTAGTGGCTAAAGGTTTTAAGCAACTAGAAGGCATAGAACTTTTTGATACTTTTTCTCCAGTAACTAGAATTACATCCATTAGACTTTTAATTGCAATTGCTGCAATTTTTGATTTACAAATTCATCAAATGGATGTAAAAACTGCTTTTTTAAATGGAGACCTAAATGAGGAGATTTACATGGAACAACCCGAGTGTTTTGTTGAAGCTGGCCAAGAAAGCAAAGTATGTAAACTTACTAAATCCCTATATGGCTTGAAATAAGCAACTAAGCAATGGCATGAAAAGTTTGATTCCTGCATGATTGATAATGGCTTTAAAACAAATGAGTATGATAAGTGCATATATCATAAGTCTTGGAATAATTCGCATGTTATTATTTGCCTATATGTTGATGATTTATTGATCTTTGGCTCTAACATGGATGTTATTGGAGAGACTAAAAATATTCTTAGAAGCCATTTTGATATGAAAGATCTTGGTGAGGCAAATGTTATTCTAGGAATAAAAACTACTAGAACATGTGATGAAATTTTCCTTGACCAATCACATTATGTTGAGAAAATTTTGAAAAAATATAATTTCCTTGATTGCAAGCATGTTGTAACTCCATTTGATTGTAGCATTCACTTGTTTCCTGTTGAAAGTGAAAATGATGTTATAAATAAAATAAAATATGCTAGCATAATTGGAAGTTTGAGATATGTGACTGATTTCACTAGGCCTGATATTACATATACAGTAGGAGTACTTAGAAGGTTACTTGTAAGCCAGGTAATGAACATTGGCATGCTATAACGAGAATTATGAGATATTTAATTGGGACAAAAACTTATGGTTTGTTCTATAAAAAATATCATGTTGTACTGAAGGCTTTTGTGATGCAAATTGGAACACTTTATCAGGTGATTCTTTATCTACTACTGGTTATATTTTTACTTTGGGTGGTGGTGATATTTGTTGGAAATCAAAAAAGAAAACAATTATTGCTAACTCTACTATGGAGGCTAAACTAATTGTTTTAGCTTCAGCTATTGAGGAAGCGAATTGGTTGGGAGATTTATTATTTCAAATTCCTTATTTTGAAAAAACAATTTCTCCTAGTTTGATTCATTGTGATAGCATCGCTGCGATTGGTAGCGTTCAAAACCGTTATTAAAACGGTAAATTCAGACCTATAAGGAGAAAACACAGTAATGTGAGATCATATTTGACAAATGGTACCATTAATATTGATTACGTCAAATCTTGTGATAATCCCTCAGATCCATTGACTAAGGCCTTAGTAAGAGAAAAGGTCTGGAGCACATTGAGGGGGATGAGATTGAAGCTGATAAATTCTTGAGTCATATGTGAGGAAACCCAACCTGGGGACTAGAGATCCTATAACCAGGTTCAATGGGAAAAATAAATCAGATGATGACTAGTTGTGAAAAAATACACTATTTTTTATCCCTCCCTATGATGTGAGTGCATTTTCCTGTAATGATTTATGAGGTTGAGTTTAAAAAACTCTTAATGATAATTTGTAGCTCGTATGAGTGGGGTGCTAAAATTACAGGAATACTCTCGACAGATTTCACCTATGTGAGTGTGGAAGGAGGTCACTTCTTATCAGAACTAGGCTCATTCTCAAAGACACTCATGAAACCGGGATAGCACAAGGCCGTAATGTGCTGGCTATAAAGCTCATGTCAACACCTTGATTATTATGTGTAAGCAGTGACTTTTTATTTCCCTAAAGCAGTCATAGTTCAAGTCTGAGACCATTAAGATTCTGGAGTAAAAATTATTGTTTTACTAAGTGGAGGTTCAATGCAGAGCACACCTTCATTATGCATGGTAGTCTTCCTTCAGCTAGTAGACTCTCTTATTAATATTAAATAAGTGGGAGATTGATAGTGTATTTGAGCATTTTAATATTATTATATCAATATGCTGTACCAACATTAGTGGCAGGGTGTGACCTTTTGTTTTCTTATAACTCCTATAACTCATGTCGCCACTTAGTCCTATAACCCATGTCGCCACTTAGTCCTTATAATTCATGTGGCAACTTCACATTTTGTCTTTACATTTCTTTGCATGGATGATTTCCTCACCTATAAATGGTGAGGGTTTTGCATATTTTTGTAGAACTAGGAAAGAACAAGAAAATAAGAAGAAATGAACTAGAAAAGAGAGAGTTCACTAAAGTTAGTAAAATAGAGAGTTATTAGTTGAAGGGAGGTGTTCTTTTTTGTAGAGCTTTGAACTCAACTCTTGTTCAGAATTTGTTGAGTTGTACTTTGTGAGAAGGTTGTTGTATTATGGAGGGGACAAGTCAAGAAGATTACTGCTGGACAGGTGAAAACATTTGCTGTAGTGGGTTTGAATCTCCTTAAAGAGAGTGAGATATTTGTTCCTCAGCCAAGAAGAAGATATTATTATTTTCTTCATTTGTATTTTTTCAATTGTAATTTTATTGTAATTTCACCAACGCTATTCCTTTAATTCTTAGTTCAAAAAGATGTATACATATGTTAGTTATATAGCTAGAATTTTTATCTTACTGAAGATTCTTAATGCAAGTATGTTACTTATTATTTATTGAGCTAAGACGATGTTTTTTGTCTCCAATAATACTGATTGGCTTTCTTAGAATTGTTCCTGTTCATTTGATTATAGAAAAAGAATTAAGTTTTTGTTTATTTGGTTTTTCCTTGAATCGCCAATTTAGTAGCTAACACATAAGGGGCTAGTTTTGTACAAGGGATAAGGGGTAACTAATCCTGAGATTAAATTTAGGATGAGTTTATCCATGTTTGATTGGGATAAAATGCATGAGATAACTCATCCCGGGATTAGTTAAACCAAAATTGTAGTGTTGGTTTTATTTCACCTTGAGGATCGGATAACTAATCCCTGTAGCAATCAAGTAATGAACTAATGCAGTAGCTGAATTCTTACTATAGAGAAACAGAGAAACTAATCTATGGATAGTAGACAATGCTAGAGAAGAAATAGAGAATTAGAGAAGAAGAAGAAGAAGAAGAAGAAGAAGAAGAAGATAGAAAAGAGAAGAGAATGTAGTAGACATGTAAGTTGTATTATTCATCATACTTCACAATATGTACAAGTCCTGTATATATATATGTAGGTTAGTAAGGGTCGGTTATGAAGTGGATTAGTAGTAGGTTAGTTAGGCTTAACGGTTTTGTAACTACTTTAACTAACTGAGTACTTATTAACTAATTTTGTGAAGTTCATTAATTAATCTCTCTAATTTCATATTTGTTTAACTGATGATCAAGTCTTCTTCTCAATACTCTCCCTCAAGCTAGGTGTAGAAAAGACATTGAGTATGCCTACCTTGGAACTTAGATATGCATGTTGAGCCTTCCATAGTCCTTTGGTCAGGATATCTGCAGGTTGATCCTTAATGTGTATATACTCAGTCTTCACTATGCCTTGTTATATCTTTTCTCTGATGAAATGACAGTCAATCTCTATGTGTTTTGTTCTCTCATGGAACATTGGATTGGCTGCTATTTGCATTGCAGCTTTGCTGTCAGTAAACATTATTACTGAAAGATCAACATTTAATCCCACTTCTTTTAGCATTCCTAGTAACCAGATTAGTTCAGCAATAGTTGATGCTAGGTTTCTATATTCTGATTCAGCTAAGCTTCTAAATATTGTAGTCTATTTTTTTGATTTCTAAGATACCATAGAGTCCAATCTTCACTAGAAAACCTGTTACTGACTTTCTTGAGTGTGCACATGCAACCCAATCTACATTACAATATACAGTGATTGTATTCTGAGGTTTGCTAGACAATATGACTCCAAGTCCTGGTTGTCATTTCAGATATCTTACAATTCTTTTAGCTACTTCCATGTGAGACCTTTTAGGCTGTTATGAGTTTTGACTAAGTGTCTGCAGAGAATAAGCTCTGTTTGGTCTTGTAGTTGTTACATTCAATAGCTTTCCAATAAGTTTTCGATAAGATCCTTGATCCTCAAGTAGTTTATCCTCTGCAGTTGTCTTATTTGAGATATGATCATCATATTCTTTAGTAGTGAGCTTGATGTTGCAGTTAATAGGTATAGTTACTGGTTTGGAAGCTAACAAACCAAGTTCATAAATAAATTCCACTGCACACTTTCGTTGGTGCATGAGAATTCCTTGATCTGATCTAGCAAATTCTATCCCTAGGAAGTATTTCAATTCTCCCAAGTCCTTCATCTTGAAGATTTGTTGTAAATCTCTCTTTGTCATTTCAATGAGCTCCAGGTTATCTCTATTTATCAACATGTCATCAACATAGATGAGTACTATAGTGATTTCCTTTCCTATTTTCGTAGTGAACAAAGAGTGATCAAACTTACTTTTACTAAACTCAAACTTTATCAATGCTTCTGTTAGCTTATCATTCCATTGCCTTGGAGCTTGTTTAAGACCATATAGTGATTTGATGAGTCTACATACCTTATTCTCCCCCTAACTCAAAAATCCCTAAGGCAATGCCATGTAGATTTCATCTGTAAGATCACCCTGTAAGAAGGCATTATATACATCAATTTGATGTATATGCCAGTGTTTTAAAGTAGCTATAGACAATATAGACCTCATTGTTACCATCTTTACTACATGAGAGAATGTCTCCTTATAGTCTATACCCTCCTTTTGACAATATTTTTTAGTAACTAGTGTAGCTTTTAGTCTTTCAACTTCATCATTGGCTTTGTATTTAACCTTGTAAATCCATATTCATCTAATAGGCTTTTTTCCTGAAGGCAAGGTGACTACTTCCCAAGTATTGTTGTCCTGCAGTGCTTGAATTTCATCCTGCACGGCTTCAATCCACTTTGGATCTTTAGATGCTTCAATAAAAAATATAGGTTCTGTAATAGAAGAAAATGAAGCAATGTAAGCACCATACTTGTCTGAGATATTATCATAAGATATATAGTCAGATATAGGGTGAGGAGTGTCCTGATGTAAACTAAGAGATATGAAATCCTTTAGCCAAATTGGTGCTTGACTGCCTCTAGTAGATTTCCTAGTAGGTTGTATAGGATGAGCTCTTCTTATTCTAGTGATCACTTGATGGGGTTGTACTCTGGGTGCATTGAGCATAGTAAATGTTTGAGGCTGAGTGGCTGGATCAGGTGCATAAACTTGTGTTTTTGCTTGGCAGTCATCAGATGCTTGAGTAATAGGCAATGATGTTGTATAACTTCTATTATCCTCCATGTCATGTATTGATGAAAATGTGTCCACAAATACAGGACTATCCACAGGTTTCTTTGTAAATGAAAATTCATCTTCCTTAAAAATGACATCCCTGGTCACAAAGAAATACTTACCAGTAAGATCATATAGTATATAGCCTTTCTGTATTTTAAAGTAGCCCATTAGTATAGAAGCTTAGGACCTAGACAACATTTTATCAGTTTGCACTAAGTTTTTGGCAAAAGACATGCAACCAAATACTTCAAATGTTTGAATGAAGGCAATTTGTTATACAATTTCTGATAAGGGCTAATTCCATTTAATACACTAAAAGCTATTTTATTCATCAGGTATACAGCAGTTTGAACACAATGACCCCAAAACCTAAGAGAAACTTGAGCTTGTTGTTTGATAGCTCTTGTGACCTCTAATAGGTGTTTGTGTTTCCTCTTAGCAACACCATTTTGTTGAGGTGTATAAGGGCAAGATCTTTGATGAACTATGCCCATTTGGTGGAAAAACTTGGTACAAGTGTCATTCATAAACTCAGATCCATTGTCATTCCTAATAGTTTTTATTGTTGTATTAAATTGTGTCTTACATATTGTAAGAAAATCAGAATAACAACACAAACATCTGATTTCATTTTTAATAGATACAATCAAGTCATTCTGGTGAAATCATCAACAATAGTCAAGAAATATTTGTTTCTATCAAAAGTTTGAAATTTATAGGGACCGGGACCCCATACATCCATGTGAACTAATACAAAGCTAGCAGAAGTAAATATGGAACTAGAGGCAAATGGTAATCTACATTGCCTAGAACATGGACAAACATTACAAGTTTTTAAGAGTATCCACTATATCCTGATGCTTAGTAGGTAGGATTTTATTCAAAGTAGTACTAGACACATGGCCTAATCTCTTATACCACAACTTTATATCAGATTTACTCATAGTAGAGTCTCCAAGTTGAGCATTGAAACTAGCATTTACATTATTCTTCTCATGAGGTTGATTGGCAAGCGAGTAGAGTCCTTCACATTCTTTATCAATCTCCTTCACCTTCTCAGTGTAAAGGTCCTGAAACACACAGAAGTTAGGATAAAAGGAAATAACATAGTTTAACTTTTTTGTAACCTTGGACACAAACACTAGGTTATATTTGAACTGTGGTTGTACAAACACATTATTTAGTGTGTTTTTAGTAGAAATTGAACTGGATCTAATGAGTGTGACTTGTACAACTTCTCCATTAGGTAGTTGAATCTGCTTAGCATGTGAGATTGGAATTACAGAAGCCTTGTTAAGCATATCTAAACTAGACACCTTGTGATTGGTGGTTCATGTGTCAACAATCCAATCTTTGAGAATGTTACTACTAGTAAAGCTTTACTTAGACATATACCTAATTCAAAACTAACTGCTACATTTGCAGAAGAAATTATATTGTTGTCATTCTTAGTGATATATGCTTGATTCAAGAGCTATATAATCTGATCACACTGACTTTGAGAAATCACAAATGCCCCAGGCTGAGGGTATTGAGATGGTGTAGCTTGACTTAGAATAGATCTGGGAGAATCACCAGTTACACCATCACTATCAGTTAACACATTGCAAGTAATAGATTGACTTGACCTATAGCCATTAGATACACCATCTCTTTATTTTTTCTTGATCCTTGAGTCTTGAGGGTAACAAACCAACTTATAGCATGTGTCCCTGGTATGACCTTTTAGTTTACAGAAATCACAGAATAGGTTGCAATTCTTCTTGAACTTTGGATGAGTTACTCTAGAGCATATTGTTGATGCATCATGATAATTAGTTGAACTTAAAGGCATAGTACCTAACAAGCCAGCAACACTAGATCCAAGAGATTTCTGAGACTTATCACTAATGATCATGGCATAAGCCTGTGTAACTGAAGGCAGAGGTGTCATTAGAAGAATCTGACTTCTAGTCTACAAATAGTTGTCATTAATCCTCATCAAGAATTGATATAGCTTCTTCCTCTGTAGATACATAGAAAATCCTTAGATTTTGTACAATTACACCCAGCTGGTAGAATAATAGCCTCCAATTCCACCCATAACTCCTTCAACTTGGTGAAATAAGCAGCTACAAAAGAGTTTTCTCCAACTAGTGTAGAAATTTCTTTATGAAGATTGAAGGTTCTTGAACTATCAACCTTGTCAAATCTTGACTTGAGATCTTCCCACACTTCTTGTGCACTATCAACATAGATCATTCCTCCAAGCAGACTAGCAGAGACAGTATTCATCAACCAAGATTGCAACACTACATTTCATCTCTCTCATTGATACCAAAATTCATCTCTAAGGATTTTTTCTTCCATGTTCCATTAATAAATCTCAGTTTGTTCCTTCTTAGAAGTGCAATTCTCATGTACTTACTCCATAAAGTGTAATTCTCATCCCCAGTTAACTGAAGAGAAATAAGAGAAATTCCACTTACATCAGTGTTGTACAAGTATAGAGGATGGTTGTGATATATCACTTGAGATGTTCCAGTATTGACTGTGATGCATGCACGCCAAACTAAGATAAAGAGTTCAAAATATTTGACTTGAGTCAATATCTTGGAGGTTTCGAATGAGTTTGGAATAAAGGGTTGAAGCTTAGAAACCTGATAAAATAGAAGTACAAGGCTCCACGTGGAAGACTACTCAGATAAAGGGAAAAAGGCTATGGACGTAACGTGGCTATTATTTAAATGTAAGCCTCTTAACTAAGAAGACCCTTAATTCATTAAGGGTATTTTTGTAATTAGTATCTTAGTCTATAAATAGTGGAGCATACTCATTTTAGAGGGAGATTATTTTTGATGTTGATTGAAGATGAAAACTAAATACTCTTTTGAGAGTTTGAGAGCTTGTTGAAGCTTTTGATTGTTTCAAGTTTAGAAAGAAGGGTTGATTGGAAATCTAATTCCCTTGAGGTCTTTCTGATTGATTTAGGTACTTATTTGGATGTTTGAAGGAGGTCTTTCTTTTTATAGAATTGGTTGCCTTTGATTTCACTTTTGTGTCTACCTTTCTATCCCTTTATCTTTTGTTTATCTTGTTTCTTTATTTCCTATGTTCTTTTTGTCTTTAGCATTATCTTTCTTGCATCATTTGGTATAAAGAGATTGGATTAGGTTTGTTTTTACAAATCTAAGTCTTGGGTTTTGGTATTTTCCAAAAAGAAAAATCATCCAAAAATTCCAAACAAATCTGATTTATTTTTTTTTTGATTTATTATTTTTTACACTAGATCTTGATTCCCTAGTATTTGTTTAAGTCTACATCTCAAATTTTGTTTAATTCAGAGTTGTAGAAAAGAAGTTACCATTGGAGGGTTTGAAGCTTTTAAAAATTTGTTAATTTTGAAAGTGGGTTTAATTGGCGTTTGTTCCCTACATCGTGGGAAAACTACTCCTAAAATCTGAGTCAATTTCGAGTTAATTTGGAGGTGTTGGGGCTTAGTGTGTGTTCTTGGTATTCTTGGTGTTCATCAAGATCTTGAAGAAGAAGGGAAAAAAAGTACACTTTGAACAAAATTTTTCAAGTCAAATTTGGTCAAAGATGTTTGTTTGCCCACTTGTGGAAATTTGTAAAAAAGATTAAAAATAAAAAAATTTCACGTGATGCCACATCAACAGCCAAGTCAGAGTCAAATCAGCAGTCACCTCCAGTCAACAACTTCCATATCAGCAACAAACATAACAATAAAAGTTCAGCGTCCTAGAAATGGTCAGACGCTTGCTAAAACGGCCAAACCAGTAAGCTTTTAAAGTTCAGCGTCCTAGGAAGGGCCAGGCATTTGCTGGAACGCCCAAACTAGTAAGATTTCAAAAAAAAAAAAAATAATCACTTGTTAACTAGTTTCTAAACATCAAAGAATTTTTTTGATTCTTCAAACTAAGTAACAACAAGTAATTCCTTCTACTTTTGTTACTTCATTTTTTAGTCCTTTTTTTTGTGTTACTTTTTCTTTAGCTTTTCTTTCTTATTTTCATTGAAATTTTTTGACTCCCGTCCATTAGCTTTTGAGCATTCTTTCTCGAGTCAATAAGAATCCATTCTTAAACTCGAGTATAGATTGGGCCCTTGCAACTCATCGGACTAAATAAGATACAATCATTGGCCAAAACAATTTGTGAGGCAAACAAAGGTGCAATTTCTTGAGTGATTGTGAGTCTTTTTTATAAACTAACCTAACGTGCTTGTTTCCTTTGGTTGAGTGACTTAAATAGGTAAAAATGGGGGTCATGAAAAGGAAATTCAAGTTCTCATCAGGGAACTCACTTTGGGTGAATTATTAAACTTGTTCACCATTCTGTCTACCCGAATAAAAGGATGGTTGGATCGATTAAGTACTCGAATAAATCAATTGCAACTGCTCTTTCCATCTACTTTCCCTTATCCTCATCAAGGAACTTTAGGCACTCCTTCTCTTTGTATGGACTCATGTATAGGTATAAACATGGCAAATGGAGGAATACAAGGCAAAGAGGATCTTTCTTGTAAGTTTCAAGGTAAAATAGTTAAATCCAACACTTAAAAATTTTCCAATGAACAAAGTGTGAGTGATAGATTGTCTTCATGTGAGCTTAATAATTCTTTGCCACATAGTGATAATGTATTTATTGAGAGTGTTCATACACTAGTTGATTCTATTGATGAGCGAGTTGATTCTTCTTGTAAGATCAATTTATGTCCATCTAGTGTTGATACTTATGCCTTGAATGATAGTACATTGTCATGTGATTCTTTTTCATATATTGATAATATTTTTATTGAGAGTGTTCATACACTAGTTGATCCTATTGATGATCGAATTAATTCTTCTTGCAAGATCGATTTATGTCCACCTAGTGTTGGCACTTGTGATTTGATTGATGGAACATTATCATGTGAAATTTGTGTTGATCAACTTGTTTGTGATTCTACTTCATTAATTGAAGAATTTTATGATTTGATTATTGAGCCTCAAATTAGTGATCTTTTGAAAAGGAGTGATTCTTTGAGCATAACTCTTGTTGAAGATCCTATTGCTTGTTTTTCTCATAGAACTCATATGATTGAAACTGCCTTAAAATATGACATTTATCTTTTTGAAAATGAGATTGCATGCTTTAATTCTCCATCTTACATTGATTCTTCTCTCTTTAAGTATAATGTCTTACTTGATGATAATGAGATCACTCTTAGTTTGGTGCCTAGTATTGTGAATGATGATTGTAATGTAGCTCTTCTTGAGGGCTATACTTTGTATGATAACCCACTATGGGATGTTGAGAAGGAAGGTGGTGTGTGTTTGCTAATTGTTACTTCTTTGTTGAGTGATCTAATTCTTGATAATATGTTTGGTATTCGTGAGTCTTTTAGTGATCTTAAATGTAAGGACACCATAGATGAATTTATTTTGTGTGATATCTTTATTTACTATCTATTTGCATATGATAGTTCTCATGCTTGTGGGGAGGGTACATTATATGTTCGTAGGAGTTTATTTGGGGTAAATAGTTGTTTTCTTGATCAAGATGCATGCATATTCTTTCCTTTTGACCTTCCTGATACTTTGAAAGTGTGTGATTTGGCCATGGTATTATCTTAGAGATGATCTAAGTTGAAAATAGAGGATTAGGTTAGTTACATGTCTAATAGAATCAATGTGACATTGCTTGCATGCTATTTTGAAATCATTGGTTCTTTTGTCATATCCTTATTTCTCAATTTTTGGAATAGCCAAGTATTTCATGCTACATTTGAAAGATTGTTATTGATGAGAATAGTTGATGCCTGGTTATATAATAAGTTTGTGCATCCTTGGCGTGTTGGTAGAATTATTTCCATTAAACTAACCCTCATGCCATGAGGTCCTTGTTGTTGTTTTTTTCCCTATGGTTTTTCTAGGTTTGGATTTGAGGACGAATCCTTTTCAAGAAAGGGAGAATGATGCATGCACGCCAAAGAGTTCAAAAGCTTTAACTTTAGCTAATATCTTGGAGGCTTCGAAGGAGTTTGGAACAATGGATTGAAGCTTAGGAACGTGCCAAAATGGAAGTATAAGGCTCCACATGGAAGACTACTCGGAGAAAGAAAAAAAGGCTATGGACGCACAATGGCTATTATTTAAATGCAAGTCTCTTAACTAAGGAGACCCTTAATTCATTAAGGGTATTTTTGTAATTAGTAGTCTAGTCTATAAATAGTGGAGCATAGCTCATTTTAGAGGGAGATTATTCTTTATGTTGATTGAAGATGAAAACTAAATACTCTTTTGAGAGTTTGAGAGCTTGTTGAAGTTTTTGATTGTCAAGTTTAGAAGGAGGGTTGCTTGAGAATCTAATTCCCTTAAGGTCTTTATCATAGATTTAGGTGCTTATTTGGATATTTGAAGGAAGTCTTTCTTTTTAAAAAAATTGGTTGCCTTTGATTCCAATTTTTTGTCTACCTTTCTATCCGTTTATCTTTTGTTTATCTTGTTTCTTTATTTCCTTTATTCTTTTGGTCTTCCTCGTTTTCTTTCTTCATCAGACTGGGTGCCAGTTGATGCACTTTGATCCACATGAACTCCACCATTGATAGGCTCATTAACATTTCCTTCAATGCCTGTAACTCCATCAGTAGCCATTAAAAATTTGCAAACAGATTCAATATTAATTGTCGATGAACAAAGAAAATAGAAGAATTCTTGATTTTCTTGATCAATCAAGAATCACTGAATTTCGATTTCAGAGTAGCGGAATAATATGAATGTTGCGGAAGAAAGAATAAACAAGTGATTGTTATGCTTTGATACCATTTATCAAGCAATGAACTAATGCATTAGCTAAATTCTACTACAGAGAAACTAACCTATGGAGAGTAGACAATGATAAAGAAGAAACAGAGAATTAGAGAAGAAGAAAAATATAGAAAAGAGAAGAGAATGTAGTAGACATGTAAGTTGTGTTGTAAATCTTAAGAAAAATATTCATCACGAACACTTGTAGGGATTTCATCATAGCTTGAGGCATGCATATTGACACTGTCCTTAAGGATATTTCACCCTGTATAGGTGTATCCCCCAAAATTCAACAAGCTCTTCTAGCATAAACTAGGAGAGAAACTAACAAAGATTCTCAAGAATAAAACCCAGCACTATATAGTAGAGGAAGAAGATTTTGCTTTGATAGGTCTCATCTCTACCTCCCAAGAGGAAAAGAATGTAGAATATTTATAGATCTCCACATAAGAATGGTTGAAGGGGAAACAATGTAATGCATCCAAAAATGACAACGGTCATATTGATCATTGTAGTTATTAGATAGTAAAAGGCATTTAAGTGAAATATAAATTGGCTTTCCAATGGATTTTATGATCATAAAGAGACAAAGAATTGATGGCTAATTAAGAAGAATAAAGAGTGTGTTACAATAGTTATTAAGAATTTTGGAAAACAATTATTCGTTTTGCGATATCAAATTATTTATCCAACAATCTCCTACATATATCAAAAAGAATATTAAGGAATAGAATAAATAAGAAGTTTTACTGGGTTTCATATATAAGTACAATGCCTCAAATCTGATGTTCGTAGACTATGAACCAGACCTAGATAAAATAAGATATAAGCTTACAGAATAATTGGTGAAGTTTTCGACTTTTATGAACCAAGAATTCTTTTGTAAGCTCAGAGTCTTATTCTATCACATCATACTCGCACAATCTTTGTCTTTATCGCGGTTTTGTGTTAAGAGGCCATGCTTGTGTCCTGATATTCATGAGTGCTCTAGAAATTTTTCACAATTTCATAGGAGCGGCACCACCCCACACTCATCTAGGTCCAATCATCAAGTGTATTCTGTAGAACAATACATCACTGTACCTATAAAGAATATGATTTGGATTAAGAGTATAACTCAATCCTCACTTTGCCTTGCAACACTGCACTATATTCACACATCATAGGAAGGACATAATTTAATAGTGCTTACTTTGATCAACTAATGACTTGTTATTACCCATATGAACCTAATTCATGGGATCTAATGACTAAAGTCTCATTCCCCTCGATGTTTCTTATAGTCTATGAATTGATCAGATTCACCCCTAACTACACATAATTTATTTACGTAAATAATTTCATGTCACATAGCAGCTGGTTTATCACATTATGTCTCAAACATATGTATCTAATTTTGTCCTAGAATAGTTATTTTTCCAAATAATGTTGGTTGGCAACCACAATTATATAGATACAAAGTCCAATATGTTGGTTTTATTCCAATTATAATACTTACCAAGAGTTCTCTTAACCACTTAGTCTCATTACCAACCAACTCAACAATAACTAACTCTATTTAGTTGATTTTATGTTATGGCACCGCCACCAATAGTAACTCATAATCACTAGTGAATTTTGAGAGCACATTGCATCATTGTACAACTACAGTACAATACAAAACTCATATTATCACCAATAAAGATATAAAATATTCTTCAATAAACTTAACAACAATAAATTTTTTCTTCTTCACTATAACAATGCATTCAACAATCACATTACTATTGATTAACATGAATCTATATATGTAACATTTATTAATATACAATAAAAAAATTTAGACTCTATTATTCCTTTTATAGGATCATATAATACAACCTTAACTAGACACCCCTATACTTTCAAATACTTCAAAATAATTTCAATCATTAAAACCACCTAATAATTACTCACTTTTATTCAAATTGCCTAATGCCTCATATTTATAAAACAGAGGTTGGAGATACAATGAACTTTCACACAATAAAGCTTGAAAATTAATATCAAAAGGAGATTAGATACAATGAACTTTCACACAATAAAGCTTGAAAATTAATATCAAAAAGAGATTTTTGTTTTAAAACTAAGCTAAAAGAATAACAATATGAACTAGAAAAGTAGAGAGCAAGAACAATAGAAGAAACAATATAAGAGAACTTTCTTATTCATCCAAATATCAAGTCTTTTCAAGTGTATCAATATCAAGCTTTATGCCTCTATTTATAATATTATATAGAGGCATATAAAAGATTGTCATAAACATGACAATAAGGAGTAAGATCATGGGGGAGGTGGAAGACATAACATTTAGGATTTGAGATCATGGAGGAGGTGGAACATAATGGTGAAGAGTGATGGGGAGATGAAGGATTTACATTAAGTGGACATCCACATAAAGAATACATTTTATAACACTCCCCCTTGGATGTCCATAGATGATGTGCCTCGTTAAAACCTTACTAAAAAAAATCTTGTGGGAAAAAATCTTAGTGAAGGAAAAAGAGTACACATATCTTTTAATACGCATTATTTGTTGCCTCATTAAAAACCTTGCCAGAAAAACCCAGTGGGACAAAACCTCGGCCAAGGAAAAAAGAGTACAACGCGTATTATGCTCCCCCTGATTAAAACATCACTTAATCCTTGTAATGATGTCTTTCAATCTTGTATGTCAACCTTTTAAATGTTGATATTGGCAGTATCTTTGTGGTCAAATCACATTCATGAAGATGTTGCATTCTTGAACTCATCTTCGTGACCTCGTCGTCTCAAGCAAATTGTTCATTCAACTTGTTCGTAGCAATAGCCAAATTGCAGACACTTTCATTTGTAAGATTATAGAATGGACCGTCTTGTCGAATAACATGATATGACAATGTTCCCATGTGCAAACAGATTACTTTCTTGAGATCAAACTTCATATAAATCAAATAATTTTCCTGCACTCTCATAATCAACAATTCCTTGACAATATTGGTTAGAAATATAAATTCAATCAATATTTGATTTCATTAAAATCCACATAAAAGTGAAATTGTGTCTTTCCTGCATATTAACAAAAAATATTATCTCATGTATAGAAATAACAGGATACATAAGTGCACCAATTGCACTAACCATTTTCATGAGATCAAAATCGATCTTTCTTTATGTTGACTGATCTCGCAACCATTGGGGTATTCAATGGATCGAATCACTTTAAAACCTTTTAAATTCTTCAAGAATTTTCATATAACATTTTTTGTCTAGCTAGAAATGACAATCATTCATTATACGCATTCAAGTTTTTCATACATTGCCAGATTTAAAGAAACCTTATTGCATCCACCACAAGAGAACACATCTCCAAATAATAATGCCAGGATTTTTGCGAATAACCTTTGTGTTTCAAGGCACAATACGTACTTTATATCTTAAGATTTTACATTTCACACAATAATCCATTTGTACCCTACTAGCATTATACCTTAGTCTATAGACTAAGACCATACCATCACTTTTCAAGTGAAATAAAATATACTTGAATTGCGTATTTTACATAGCCAATCATTTATCTGTCCACACTATTTGACAGATTTGAATGCAAGATCCTCGTTATCATTTATAATGGTGAGCGCTACATTATATCAAAAAAATCGCCGACGGTTATTTGGTATCAGTTCCAATACAACATAACTTATCGAGATCTCGTCATTTTATCATTTTCAGGTACCTGAACCTTTACCAAGGTTTTATGAAGTATTATGTCATGGTGCTCCTTTGAAGCACTTGCCTCATTATCAAGACCATCTTGATTATTTGCTCCTCTCCTTCTTTAAGGAGTTTTACATTTGGAACTGACTCGTCTATCATGTTTCAAGCGTGCCATAGACCCTGCCCTTCAAGGACTTTTCATTAGAGCATTTACAGCTGAATTCTAACATAGGATCAGTCTGGCAATGAATTTGCAACATTTTGCAAATCATGAATTATCTCTTGAACTTCAAATTAATTTTTTTTTTACGAGGATCTAGATAATTCATTCCATATATTTCAGCTATTAATCATATCTCCCCCTAATGTTCGAAAATCTAACATTCACCCCAACCTTATTTTGGAGATCCATCTTTGTGCGTGGTGGATGTTGCACATTCAAATTTTTAGATGGATTTATTTGGTTCCTGATCCTGAACCAACAATATAGGGGAACCTTGTTGACTTGATGCATACAAATGTTGCTACATTTAAATAAACTCGTCTCACACCAAATTTTCTTTTTGGGAGATTTGTTCTCATAACCAATGATTCAGCTATAATTGGAGGCACTCACTTTCTGCTAAACCAATCAACAATATCAACTTTTATAGTTTGGAACCATGCTCTTAATTTAACAATTTGAGCAAACAACCTTGCCAAAATCAAATTGCAAGTTGATAACAAAGCGCATGTGACCAACCATAGATGCATCTTATTTCATAGTAAACTGTCTACATGGTAGGTGAACGGGCCCATATTCACCTTGTTATATGTTTCAAAATTTAGGGGTACAATCCCAACCTTAGCCGATATAATATTTTATCGAGAGAACAAGTAACACAAGAGAATTCTTGAAGAATCTTTTATTTCTTCAATGCATAACCACATGAATTCTCAATTATTTTTGCATCACATTTGAACCAGGATAGTCAACCGGTCATGCCAACTTATATACTTCTTGTAAAACTTTTAGTTTACTACCGCATGTGATTCCATCACCATGCCCATATTTGTATCAATAAAACAGGAGGAAAAAGTGGGTAATCTTTTACATAAATATTTATAACCCATTTCGATTGTAGTAATGAAGATATAAAATCTTCCCATAATTTATAGTCTCAAAATAATAATAATTTTTCTTCTTGTCAATCCCTTGAAGCTCAAAAAGTTTCTTATGGAGACTTACTACAATCCCAATATCATGAACAATTTCATTCTTCCGTGTAGTAACACATTAGCTTTTTCGAAGCTATCAAATACTTGTGTACTACCTCATATTCCAAAATACCACACCTGTGGTGAACATCTCCTTTTAAGAAGAAAATTATATATACCCAACCAATGACAAATATGTGTAGCCACACAATAACATTCGTTTTTGGTTATGGTCACAACCTTTATATGAAAAAATTATTTCTTTCTTTTGCCATTCGACAGTTCATAATAAAACATATCATATCATGTTTGACAAAACTTATTTCTTGCTTTTACCGTTGATAATCAAAGATTCAAACCTCCCGTAGAGGTGAGTTGTGGTATTTATCCAATCCATGATCACATTCTTATTCACAATTTTTATCACATATTGACACATTCATTTTCAAGAATGGCCTAGCATTTACTATGATAATCACAAGTCACATTCTCTTCAAGAAATGGACTATAATCATATATGCTTCATTATTTATTTTATAAGCTCATTGTCATGCCTTGACATTTGTCATATTTATATGATCCATCTCAATATCACTTTGAAAGATCAAGAGTGCCTTCACTTCTTTTTTTTTTTCATTTGATGGAGGATTTAGAAAAATTTTCAAATTAGGTTGCACGACAAACGCGTGTCAAATATATACCTTTTATACCAAATTGATGGTAAAAAAACTACCTTCACCTTTTAAAGGACTATTTGGAGAACCCATAGTGTTCTTCCTTTTAGAATTATCAAAATGATGACTATTATAATATTGTTCCTCCACGTCCATATACATTTTTAACCAATTGTCTTCTTTCAGACTTATATGCACTGCTACCACATTCATATCAAGGAATGGAGCAAATCAATGTGGCGGATTTCATTACTTTTCATCAAAAGTACATTTGCATCGGTCATCATTATCATCAAAGAGTGCATTGGGACTTGAACCCAACGTCTTACCCATAAAAGACATGTGAGGCCATAATTCTATGGAACTTAAACCCACATCTTATCATCATGATGCCACCAAGACTTTAACCCAATGTCTTACCCTTTGTTTGGTTGATAAAACTTAAATTCACCGTCTTACCCTCAACCAATAACATAATAGGCCAAATATGAAACAAGAGTCACCTTAAGCCTTTAAATATTACCGTTTCACAATTATAATAAGAAATCATGAAACAATTCATCAACAAAATTAACTGTTATACTAAACAAATGCCAACCTTGCAATTGATAAAGTTAATAAACATAATTTTGAAACAGTGACTTGAGTATCAAATTGTACATGACTTTACTACATTATTTACGAAATTGTGTAACAATTCATAAATGTTATATTGAAGGATACCGAGCCAAGCAATAGGAATATGATAAACCATTACTCATTAAAGAATTCTATTAGCCTAACAGATCATGAGTAACTTATATATTAAACCGTTATTTTACTTACTATTTCAAGACATGGGCATAGCTCAAATTATTGATCTGTTTTCAATAAAAATGTTGACACTTGAAACAAATACTAGCTAGAAGATTATGCACCAACTGTGTGTGACTATGGTGAGAAAATCATACTACAAATTTCACATTAAAAAAAACATTAGACTGGTACCAACATAAACGTATATACCTTGTTCCAAATCCAATAGTTCCAATAACTACATGAAAATTATGACACTATAAATTATGTCACAGATAGCATAGTTTAAATTGGAAGCAACTCGATTTAATTTTAAAACAAATATCATGAATATGCAAATTGTTATATGAACTGTAAACACACAGAATGACAAACTTTTGTTAATCTATAAATACCACTGTATACCTTTAATTGGATAGAGTTTCGTGCTGATAACGTGTTTTAAAACTAAGCTAAAAGAATAACAATATGAACTAGAAAAGTAGAGAGCAAGAACAATAGAAGAAACAATATAAGAGAACTTTCTTATTCATCCAAATATCAAGTCTTTTCAAGTGTATCAATATCAAGCTTTATGCCTCTATTTATAATATTATATAGAGGCATATAAAAGATTGTCATAAACATGACAATAAGGAGTAAGATCATGGGGGAGGTGGAAGACATAACATTTAGGATTTGAGATCATGGAGGAGGTGGAACATAATGGTGAAGAGTGATGGGGAGATGAAGGATTTACATTAAGTGGACATCCACATAAAGAATACATTTTATAACAATTTTGCATTATCATCATATAAGACAAATTAACATGCTCAAATTTAACATGTCATGATAAAATACATGAAAGAGTCAAATAGACAGAAATACTACATGTCTATCTTGAAAAGTTTAGGCACAAACAAATCATGGATACTCATACCAACAACAACAAAGTTTAACACCCAATCTCTCACATTGACCACAAAATTCGTTTGAGAAATGACCACAAAAATTTATATCATTCATTTACTCAAATTTATTTTTACTTAGCAAAATTATCATTTCTCCGAATCTTCTTCTTCATTAAGGGGTATAATGGCTTAATTTTTCATCCACAAAACAATTATTAGCTAGTCAAATAGTAAAGATTACCGAACCATTGAAACAGAAGTGCACATTGGGACAAAATTTTCTCCAACTTTCCTGGACTTAAAGGCACATGAGAAGTCACAACTAAAATTTGCTTAGCAAGGAAAAGTTGAGACCCGGATTGATAAAGAAGACTGTGCAATACCACATTTAGTTCATAAAAAATGAAACACAATTTTGAAGAGCCATTCCCTTGTATAGACAAACCATATCAAACAATTATACCCATGCTTTCTTGTGAATGTTAATCTAGCTATTTATTTGACTAGAACAATTAATCCTGTACTAACCAGCTTTTAGATTTTGTTCACAACAATACCAAATTAATTAATCAAGTAATCATGCACAACAACACTATATGTGTATATTTTGTATTGTATCAATGAATAAAAATTAAAGATAACTAACCTGACTACTTTGAGACAAACCTGCTAAGAGAGAATTTCTTCACTAACCTGACTACTTTGAGACAAACCTACTAAGAGAGAATTTCTTCACTGACTTCATATCCATCTGGTTTCAAATTGTGGACTTCAATTTCATCAAAACTCAACTGACTTGTGGGTTTCACTATTGTAGTAATTGATTTTCCGTAAGAATAAAGTTTTAAATATCCTTAAGATTGTTGTAAATCTTACGGAAAATATTCCTCACAAACACTTGTAGGAATTTCATCATTGCTTGAGGCATGCATATTGGCACTGTCCTTAAGGATATTTCACTCAGTATAGGTGTATCCCTCAAGATTCAACAAGTTCTTCTAGCATAAACTAGGAGCACAGAAACTAACAAAGATTCTTAAGAATAAAACCCAGCAGTGTATAGTATAGGAAGAAGATTTTGTTTTGATAGGTCTCATCTCTACCCCCCAAGAGGAAAAGGATCTAGAATATTTATAGATCTCCACATAAGAATGGCTGAAGGGGAAACAATGTATGCATCCAAAAATGACAACGGTATTGTAGTTATTAGATAATAAAAGGCATTTAATTAAGTGAAATATAAATTGACTTTCCAATGGATTTTATGATCATAAAGAGACAAAGAATTGATGGCTAATTAAGAAGAATAAAGAGTGTGTTACAATGGTTATTGAGAATTGTGAAAAATAATTATTCTTTTTGAGATATCAAAATTTATCGAACAAGTTGTATTATTCATCATACTTCACAATATGTACAAGTCCTATATATATATATATATATATGTGTGTGTGTAGGTTAGTAAGGGTCGGTTAGGAAGTGGATTAGTAGTAGGTTAGTTAGGCTTAACAGTTTTGTAACTACTTTAACTGAGTACTTGTTAACTAGCTTTGTGAAGGTGATTAATTAATCTCTCTAATTTCATATTTGTTTGACTGATGATCAACTCTTCTTCTCAATAATCCGAAATAATTAATCACGGAATAATTTATTTCCAACCAAACGATCCCACAAAGTATTAAAATATTGAACATTCACTGTGTGTTATCCAAATATGACACTGGTACTTACTATTTGCGTGAGAGGGACTTCTAATTTGGTAAAGAACAAAAAGGTTATCGGTTTAATAGATTAAGCACTAGAGAAATAGAATGCTCGTTCTCATTAGCAAGCAGACGCAATCGGAGATTTAACTTGATGAGTTCGACTTTTAAAGTTTTTAGTTATTGAATTTATTTATTGTAATTAATATAAAATTATGTGTTCATCTAATATATATTTATTCAAAATTAATGAGTTTTCAAACATACACATACAAAGGTGGAGGCGGAGCCAGTAATTAAAGTTTATGGGTTCAAAATTCAAGTTCTATTATGTTATATATTGGATGGGTTCGAAATTAATAATCTATACATGTTCAATGGATCTCTTCAAACTAACACAACACGATTTGAACTACTGGATTAGGTCGAACTCATAAATACAAGATTCGAACTACTTGACCGGGTTAAGCTGAACTTGTTTGTTTTCATAATACTGGTCATTTCAGAAAATCAAGACATAATTACTTGTTTGCGTTCACTTCTACCCTTAGTAGGAGAGATATTAATATAGTACAAAACAGAAGTATTAAATAGAAATGAGTAATAAATACGTGTAATTTAGCCAAATTACCCTCTAGTTAATGTTTTTCTTAAGAGACGTGCAAACAAAAAATGTGACAAGTATTTACGAACGGAGAGAGTAGGAAATAGGTTTACTGGATTAATTTGGTTGGGTAGAAGAGTTATATTGGGAGGAAATTTTAATTTTAATAAAAATACATTCATGTAGGCGTCATGTAGGCTCCACATAAGATAATATGGGTGGGGGACATGAGAGTTAACGGTTTAAGGGTAAAAATATACTTAAAGTTGGATGGTAACAACAAACATATCAAAAAAGTGACTAGGGATATATAATCGAGAGTGCATGAACAAATATGACCATTTTCGCTATTTTGTATTTAGATATTAGCTAATGGTCAGTCTGGACCACGTAGGTGTCACGCCCCAAACCCTATCAGGACGGATTGGCACTCGTGACCGACAAGGCCCGAGAGAACCAAACTCTGCTTACATTCATTCATACGCATGCCATAAGAAACACCAACATCACATAAGACATAATAGGCTAACATCAGAAATCATGGAACATGCAAGATATATATATAGACATATGAGAAACTTGACCGACATAGCCATCAAGTCAAACGACACACATCTCTTCTCCTCACATTACTTCTCATACCCACGTACGTCTACCAAAGCCTCTAATAGAAGTACATACATGACCAACCTAAATTCGGGACAAGCCCCGCTTTACATAACCTTTACAATACCGAAAATACATATTCAACTGTGACACAGGAAGCCCCGAACCAACTGGAGCTCACCAAAGTTCAATGGAAGTCCTGCAGCTCACTGGGGAGGTCTACTAGTGCCTGCGCATGCAGCAAGTAAGGTAAATCCCCCAAGAGGGGTCAGTACAAAGAATGTACTGAGTATGTAAGGCTGCATGAAACTGAATGATACATAAAGACTTCAATGAAATCAAATATAAATGAGTACTCAATAAGGATAAGTCACCATTGTTCATATATGGAAAAAAAAAGGTACACATTATGTAAATTACTTTCTTTACTCTCATATTCTTTACTTTATCCATCACTCATTCATCCATTCATATAATGCCCGGGCCCCAAGCTGATCAGTGGGTAATCAATAGTAATCGGGATCGACCCATGCTAGGCTTTTCCTTGCCCCTGGGATACCACTCGTAGCGGAATCGACCCATGCTAGGTGTTCTTCTCACCCCTGGGATACCATCCGTAAATATTAGGATCGATCCATGCTAGGTTATTTAACCCCTGGGATACCACCCATGAAACATCTCTCCTCTTTACAACATCACTTCTTAAATCTTTGAAATCGCTCAATCAATGGTTACTTCATTTTTGGGAACTTTTGAATATAACCTTATTGGAATTTGGAACCATGTTCATAATTATGTGACTCATGAATGATAATAAGCCAAGAATGAGATATATGTGATTAACAATAAATGATAACTCGAATTGAAATACCTTAGGAAAATTCGGAAATGAGTAAGTACCCTAATAAGGTGTACACTATATACTGCAGAAGAATACGAAAAGGGAAACCTTACATACCTTAGCTTCTCAATAAGAATCCACAATCCTAATGAATATAATGATCCAGCCCTTTACTCTACAATACTCTTGTACATAACGGAGTTTACGTCAACATCTAACCACCTTACAAGTGCAAAAGACGACAAAAGTTACATAATTGCCTATAACGTCATTTCCCCCTTTACAATGAAATTTCGGCATGACCATACCAAAAATACCACAACATGTCATACATTGACCAAACATCATAACCAATAGCATGTAACATCCCGTACCTTCCCAACCCTACTTGATGACATTGAATAATGTTTATTTAAGTGTCGAGAGTTGTAAGTATGTATTTGGAAATGTTAAAGATGAGAAAAATTAAAATTTGGCCTTGTACATGTGACGAGCCTTTCATAGGAAGTGTTTTGTGACTTCTTGAAGCATTTATGTAATACCCCGTACACATTCTAACCTCATTTGGTGACTTTAAGTCATGTTTACTTGATGGTTAAGATCACTACGTAAGTATTTTGTAGTGTTTTGATAAGGGATTGGACTATATGTAAACGTTGGATAAGTGGCCGGAAATTTCAGCACTTTGCTGAAACTTGCGCCACTACCCTGTTTCAGGGGTGTGGCGCAAGCCACCAGCCTGCAGAAACTTCAGATAAGGCCAGCTTCTTGCGCCACTACCCTGTTTCAGGGGGTGTGGCGCAAGGCACAACATTATGCCCTTCCCAGACCCGATTCGTAACGCAATTCTACGATGATTCTTGAATGGTTTCTTTTGGTTCTTTGGAGTTATTTGAGCATTTTAAAGCTTCAAACACTTCAATATACTCCTACATACTCCTACATGATCAAATCATGAAATGTGAATAGTGATTCAAAATGTTCAATGAAGCCAAGGGCGACTAGAATTCCAATTTTTGCGATCGAAAGGACGAATGAGAATTGTTTAAAAGAATATTGTCATGACATGATGGAATTACGTAAACATGAGATATATGGTGAATAATACATGGAAGTTCATGGATATGTGTTATTGGGCCCAATTTGAGGCCCCAAAATGGAAGAAAATACATGGGCCCAAAGGTAAAAATGATCCATTCTTTCAATAATTGACCAATTGAACATATCCCTTAATGCCACATGGGGCTAAGGATGACCTTGGGTCTATATAAAGCCCCCAACATCAGATTTTATTCCCCCAAGCCTCTCATAACTTTTGGATATTTTACAAACATTTCTTTCATTTCCAAACCCTAAAGCAAATAAACCCTAAGGCATATTTGGACAAAATCATCCTATTCCAAGCTTTGGTAAGTGTTTATTTTCATGGATTAACATATTATATGCATGGGAGATGTTGTATATTATGTTAGTTATGTTGGCAAGGTGGTGAATAGTGTATTTTTGCTTTTGGTGGAAGACGTGCTATCTTGGTGATTTGAAATTGAATTAGGCCTTGTGCCTTTGATGAAAAAGCATGGTATGGACAAAATATGAACATGTATGGTGTTATTTTTGGTCTTAAACTTGTTCTTGTCTATAAGTGGAAATTGTGGGATTTTGGCCGATATGTGTTATGAGTTGTATTAAGGTGATTTGACGGATTATTTGCGATATGATATGGATAAGAAAGTGTAAAGGAGAAGTGTTGTGGTGAAATGTATCAATTATAATGTCTTGGTCAATGTTGGGAATATTATGGAATTTTTGGAATAATAATTTTGTCAATGGATTTGTCAAGGGGAAATGACATGTTTAAAGGCAAACATGTAATTTATTGACATTGTATGCATTTGCAAAGTAATTGGTGGTTAATGTTGGTTCCATTATGTAATTGTGATGTAGATTGAAACGTAAAGAAGGAGCGGAATTGTTGCTCTCACATCTTTCATTGTGTACTTACATTGGGAAAACAAGGTATGTAAGGTTACCCTTCTATATACTTCTACAACATATGGTGATCACATTGTCATAGTACTTTTTCGATCTCGAAATGTGTTAAGGTATTCTAAATTCGGTTGTCAATGGTCACTACCCTATGTTTCTACTCATTGATTGATTATGAATCTCATGTCTCATACTCATGGTTCATGTTCCAAAAGCTTAATAAGATTATGTTCCAAAGTTCCAATAGTGGTTATACTCGTATCTATTGTTCATTGATTATTGATCCAAAGTTTCATATAAAGTTATGATTATCATTGTATCAATCTCACACAAGTTAACGTATCAATCTTATGAGGTATAATGTATCACTCTCATAATAATGATAAGGAAAGAAGTATGCAAAGGAGTAATGTACACATGGTTACTTTATATTTCATTGAGTATGGATCAAATCAAAAGGGGCATAAGCTCGGGTGGACCAATCCCAACATTACGTTACAGTATTAGTGTTATATATAGATAGATATATGATTATAGCCCACTGATCAGCTGGATGTCCGGTATTATTATTATTAGCCACCTATAAGGTGATGGACGGTATTGTATCATATGCCACATATAAGGTGATGATCTCATATAGGTAATAAAGGAAGTAATGTGCAAGCTAGTACACCAATCTCTCTAGAGAAAGAAATTAAGTTACATATGTTGGTTGGGGCAAAAGTGCAGAAAGATCATAGATGTAAGGTAGACACGATTCCAAAGTTCCAGATGTTCTCAGGTATTGTATCCCAGGATGGTGAAGAGTTGATATCCACATGTATTGTATTTAGTGATCATTGCCTTAAGGTTCCAAAAGTGTTCTATTCCAAAGGGGTTTTATAGTATTCCAACTAAGTTTGATTTATATTGTTACTCATATGTGGTTTATTCCTAGATGAATTATGACCCACTTAGTTCTTATTTATGGACGAAAGTTCTTAAGTTGTCATGATGTTGTAGATCCTAAGAGAATTATCCCAACAAGAGCAATGAGATAAAGAGAGCTTGTTTAGGTGAATAGCATTGTTCCAATCATGTTATAAGTCCAAGTTCTAATAGAGTTATACACATGTCTCATATTCATTAGTAATGTTCCAAAAGTCCAATGAGGTTATGTCCCAAGTTTTCAATAGTGGATTTACTCACGTATCTTGTCCATTGATAATGGTTCCAACAGTGTTATGTTTTAATGCTTATTCACATGTTTCTTACTCATTGATTATGGATCCAAAGCTTCAACCAAAGTTGTGACTATCTTTGTACCAATCTTACAAGAGTAAAGATGTGATGTGATGTATATTGGTGTTTCAAGTTTCAAGAATGTTTCTATCATCAAGGTACCACTCATTGTATGAAATAAAGAGAAATGAAGTAATGAACAATAAAAGAAAAGGAAGCAATGTTATGTTATGTTAACCCTACCCATAGAGTAGATGTATGTTATTAACCCACCATAGAGTGGTTGTATGTTGACCTACCCATGGAGTAGATGTATGTCATTGCCCACCATAGAGTGGATGTATGTCATTGCCCACCATAGATTGGATGTATGTTAACCCACCATAAAGTGGATGTATGCTGACCCACCAAAGAGTGGATGTATGTTAACCCACCATAAAGTGGATGTATGTTGACCCACCATAGAGTGGATGTATGTCATTGCCCACCATAGAGTGGATGTACGTTGAATAAATAATAGCATTTGAAAAAGTAAAGTAAAGTAAAGGCATGGGAAAGAAAGAACGTAATGTACATGGTATCCCACCTACAGAAAGAGAGTTTGTTCACATTTGCTATTTCTCTTATGTTGATTCCATGGTTATTTTTATTATGTATGTATCATTGGAGATGATAATAATGAAGGAAAGGTACATGATTCCACACATTGAGTTCTCTTATAATTATTTCCATTGAAGTTCTTATGCACTGACTCAGTTTTTCTTATGGCCTTACATACTCAGTACATTCTTCGTACTGACCCCTTTTGGGGACTTACCTTACATGTTGCAGGTGCAGGCACTAGTAGGGCTCCACAGTAGATTGTCAGTGTTGCAGATCTTTGGTGAGCTCCAGTTAGTTCGGGGCTTCTCCGAGTCACTGTTGTACATGGGTTTTGCTTTTATATACGCTGCATAAAGCGGGGACTTGTCCCGACTTTGGTCAATGCATTTGTTAGAGGCTTTTGTAGACGGATGTGGGCGTATCAGTGTAAAAGACATATATTGTTTTGACTCGATGGCCTCAACGGCCAAGTTTCATATGTATGTATAAATATGTCCCATGTTTTCCTTTATGCGTCTTCCATGTTCTTACGCAATGGTGGTTATGATTATGATATACATATGAGTGAACATAGGCAAAGGTTGGTTCTCTCGGGCCTTATCGGCTACGGGTGCCAATCATGTCCCGATGGGATTCGCGGCGTGACATAGCATTTCGCAACAAAGCTTCTTCTTTACACTTTCTCATTCACACCATATCACAAACAGTCCATCAAGTCACCTTAATATAGACAAGAACAAGTTTAATACCAAAAATAACACCATACATGTTCATATTTTGTCCATACCATGCTCTTTCGTCAAAGGCACAAGTCCTAATTCAAGTTCAAATCACCAAGATAGCACATCTTTCACCAAAAGCAAAAATACACTATTCACCACCTTGCCAACACAACTAGCATAATATACATAATCTCCCATGCATATAATATGTTAATCCATGAGAAGAAATACTTACCAAGGCTTGAAATATGATGATCTTGTCCAAGGAGTCCAAAGGAATATTTTGCTTTGGGGTTTGGAACTTAAAGAAATGTTGGAGAAAATATCTTAAAGGCATGAGAGCTTTGAATGATTAAAAATCTAATCTTGGGGCCTTTATATAGACCCCAAGTCATACTTAGCCATTTCTTTGCCATTTAATGTGGTCAAAGTGGAAGAATGAGTCTTTTTGCCCTTTGGGCCAAATCTTTTAATTCCCATTTGGGCCTAACTTTGGGCCCAATAACACATATCCATATAACCCATCAAATTTCATGTATTATTCACCATATATCAAATGTTTACATAATTCCATAATGTCACGACAATATTCTCATTCGTCGCCTCGATCGCAAAACTAGGAATTCTAGTCGCCCTTGGCTTCATTAGACATTTTGGATCATTTATTCATGTTTCATGATTTGATCATGTAGGAGTAGGGAGGAGTGTATTGAAGTGTTTGAAGCTTTAACAATGCTCAAAGAACTCCAAAGAACCAAAAGAAATCATCCAAGAAGCGTCGTAGAATTGCGTTACAAAACGGGTCCTTGCGCCACTAGCTGCAAAGCAGGCTGTGGCGCAAGAAATGAGCCTTATCTGAATTATCTGAATGCAGGTGGCTTGCACCACACCCCTGAAACAGGGTAGTGGCGCAAGTTTCAGCACTTTGCTGAATTTTTCGGCCACTTATCCAATGTTTGCATATCGTCCAATCCTTTATCAAAACACTACAAAATACTTACTTAGTGATATTAATCATCAAGTAAAAATGACTTCAAGTCACCAAATGAGGTTAGAATGTGTGCGGGGTATCACCCAAATGCTCCACGAAACCACAAAACACCTCCTACAAAGGTCTAATCGCACATTTTAGGTCCGATATCAAATATTTTACCAATGACACTATAAAACACCTACTCATGGCATCTCTACACCTAGGTAAGCATTATTCAATGTCGTCAAGTAGGTTTGGGAATGTATGGGGTGTTACATTCTTCCCCCCTTAGAAACATTCGTCCCCGAATGTTAATAGTATCGCTTTAATTACGACAAATGCATCGCTTCTTTAACATACGTATACACATGCACTTAATGATATTAAATACTTACTTGTTATTGTTCCACCTCCACACTTTGAACTTCTTGGTCCATTTGAAATAAATGGGGATACTTGGATTTCATCATTTCTTCCGATTCCCATGTGATCTCCTCTACTTGTTGATTTCTCCAAAGGACTTTCACGGAGGCTATGTCTTTATTCCTCAATCTCTTTACTTGTCAATATAGGATAGCAATGGGTACCTCTTCATACGTGGGATCCTCTGTAACTTGAACATTTCCAATTGGAACAACACGAGATGGATCTCCTATGCATTTTCGAAGCATCGAAACATGAAATACCGGATGGACTGAGGAAAGTTCTTGAGGTAGTGCTAATTCATAAGCAACTTGCCCAAATCTTCTAATGATTTCATATAGGCCTATGTAACGTGGACTCAATTTCCCTTTCTTTCTGAACCGCATTACTCCTTTCATCGGTGACACCTTTAAAAACACCCAATCACCTATGGCGAATTCAAGCCCTCTTCTTCTAACATCGGCATATGACTTGTGATGAATTTGAGCCATTTGTAACCGTTGTTGGATCACTTTAACTTTCTCCATAGCCTGATGAACAATATCGGGTCCAAGTAAAGCAGTGTCACCCGCTTCAAACCATCCAATTGGTGACCTACATTTCCTTCCGTACAAAGCTTCAAAAGGTGCCATTTTAATACTTGAATGATAGCTATTGTTGTAAGCAAATTCAATACGAGGCAAATGGTCATCCCAACTGCCTTGAAAATCTAATGCACAAGCTCGCAGCATATCTTCAAGTGTCTGAATAGTACGTTCTGCTTGTCCATCAGTCTGAGGATGGAAAGCCGTACTCAAATTCACATGTGTACCCAAAATCTGCTGGAACGATCGCCAAAAGTGCGCTGTGATCTGTGCTCCTCTGTCTGATATAATGGAAAGTGGAATACCATGCAATCGTACTATCTTTTTCACATACAACTTCGCATAATCCTCAGTTGTATAGGTCGTCTTGGCTGGTAGAAAATGCGCTGACTTGGTAAGCCTGTCCACTATGACCCATATAGAATCAAACTTCCGCAACGTACGGGGCAAACCAGTAATGAAATCCATATTAATCATATCCCTTTTCCAGACTGGAAGATTGATACATTGCATGTAACCTCCCGATTTCTGATGTTCCACTTTCACTTGTTGACAATTTGGGCATTGCGCGACAAATTCTGCAATGTTCTTTTTCATGTTGCCCCACCAATACACTTCTTTCAATTCATGGTACATTTTAGTAGCACCCGGATAAATGAAATAGCGCGAATGGTGCGCCTCTGTCATTATTCGTGTCCTCAGCTCATCTATGTCCGATACACATAATCTCCCTTGACATTGAAGCACCCCTTCCAGTGTCATATCAAATGCCTTGGTCAAATTCTGCTGCACATTTTCCTTTAGCTGCAATAAACTAGAATCCGCAAATTGCTTCTCTTTCACTTCAGCTATCAAGGAGGATTCTATTGCATTCTGCACAATAACTCTATCATCTGAGGATTCAATAAGGAGAACTCCCAAGCTGGCTAATTGATTCAAATCTTTGATTATCTCATGCTTTCCATTCAACTGACCACTAGTGCTTTCTACTGCCTTACGGCTCAATGCATCAGCTACTACATTTGCTTTGCCTGGGTGATAAAGAATATCAATGTCATAGTCTTTTAAAAGCTCTAACCACCTTCGTTGCCTCAAATTGAGTTCCTTCTGCTTGAAAAGATATTGCAAGCTTTTGTGATCCGTATAGATGTCAACATGAACCCCGTATAAATAATGACGCCATATCTTTAAAGCAAAAACTACCGCTGCCAATTCAAGGTCATGAGTGGGATAATTTCTCTCATGTGGCCGCAACTGTCGTGAGGCATATGCTATCACCCTACCATGCTGCATCAACACACATCCGAGACCAATCCCGGAAGCATCACAATACACTGCATAGCCCTCTGTGCCTTCAGAAAGTACTAACACTGGTGTGGAAGTCAATTTATCTTTCAATTTTTGAAACCCTCTTTCACATGCATCATTCCATTGAAACTTAATTGACTTGTGAGTTAACTTTGTTAATGGTGCTGCAATAGAAGCAAACCATTCTACAAATCTTTGGTAATAACCTGCCAAACCCAGAAAACTGCGAATCGGCCAATTTTTCACTGCTTCTATCTTCTGTGTATCGACCTGGATCCCTTCGTCTGACACAATGTGACCCAGGAATGCAACTGATTTTAACCAAAACTCACATTTGGAGAATTTTGCATACAACTTACGCTCACGGAGAATCTGCAACACTTGTCATAAATGATTAGCGTGGTCTTCTGGTGATCTTGAATAAACAAGGATGTCATCTATAAATACTGTCACAAACACATCTAGGAATGGCTTAAACACCCTAGTCATCAAACCCATAAACACAGCTGGTGCATTTGTTAGTCCATATGACATAACTAAAAATTCATAATGACCATACCGTGTTCAAAAAGCTGTCTTGGGTATATCCTCTTCTCTAACTCTGACTTGATGGTAACCCGACCTTAAGTCAATTTTCGAAAAACATTTGGCACCCTGTAACTGATCAAACAAATCATCAATGCGAGGAAGGGGATATTTTTTCTTGAACGTTACCTTATTCAACTGTCGATAGTCGATGCACATTCTCAAGGTGCCATCTTTCTTCCGTACAAACAATACTGGTGCGCCCCACGGGGATATACTAGGCCTGATAAAGCCCTTGTCCAACAAATCTTTCAACTGCTCCTTCAATTCACGCAGTTCTGCTGGAGCCATTCGATAGGGAGGAATAGAGATAGGCTGAGTGCCTGGAATCACATCAATGCCAAACTCTACTTCCCGTTCTGGAGGTAAACCTGGAAGATCCTCTGGAAATACATCAAGAAATTCATTGACTACCGGTACGGACTGTGGAGTTAATGGTTCCATATCATTATCTTTCACTCGTACCAAATGACATATGTATCCCTTGGCAATCATTTTCCTTGCTTTCAGATAAGAAATAAATCTTCCTCGTGGTGCCCCTATATCCACCTTCCATTCAAGGACATTCATTTGTGGGAAATGAAAATGTACCTTCTTGGCTCGGCAATCTACCGTGGCATAACAAGAAGCCAACCAATCCATCCCCATTATCACATCAAAATCCACCATATTTAGTTCAATGAGGTCGGCCAGTGTATCATGACCACACACAGTTACCACACAATTTTGATACACTCTCTTTGCAACAATCTATTCACCCACTGGTGTAGACACTTCAATTGATTTAATTAACAATTCTGGTGTCTTTGCAAATTTTGCAGCAACTAACGGAGTAACATAGGACAATGTAGAACCCGGGTCAATCAATGCATATACATTATATGAAAATATGGATAATGTACCTATGACGACATCAGGAGAAGCCTCTGAATTTTGCCGGTCTACCAAAGCATAAGTGCGATTCTGCACCCCACTAGTACTGGCTGCTCCTCTGGCACCTCTACCACGACTGACAAACTGCATACCTCGGCCTAACAAAGGAACCGATGATGATGACGCGATAGTCGACCCTGCCGGTCGTGCCACATTACCCAAGCCTCTCCGTGGGCAATCTCGCATTATATGTCCCGACATACCGCACCAGAAGAAAGCATTTGACCCAATTCGGCATTCACCTACATGAAATCGTCCACATTGCTGACATGGCAGACGAGAAAATCCAGCGGTCTGCAAACCTCGAATCCCACTACTCTACCCAGCATTGCTACCTCTGAACCCCCGGAATTGAGATTGTGCGCCTGCTATGTAATGTGAGAATGAAGGTCTAGAAGGTCTACTAAAACTCCGAGGCCTGAACTCTGTTTGGGACGCCATAAACTGTCCCATGGGTCTAGCTCTCTTGGACTGTCCTCTATCAGATTCATGTACCCTTCTTCTCTGTCTTTGATCCTCCATCTTTTGCGCGAAGGTCTGAATTCGAGCTATATCCATATCTTTGTTCAAGGCAGCAATGGTGCAGTCCCTCACTAAATACGGCTCCAACCTGTCCACATAGCGATGTACCCTATCCGTCATTGTGGC
Organism: Capsicum rhomboideum; assembly: GCA_031232105.1. Lineage (NCBI taxonomy): Eukaryota > Viridiplantae > Streptophyta > Magnoliopsida > Solanales > Solanaceae > Capsicum > Capsicum rhomboideum. Next base: position 162,193,968 of record CP124714.1, read on the forward strand.
CACTACGTTTGGAGCATATCGAGCCAAGGAAATAAACTGTAAGTTGTACTGCCGCACACTCAGAGTCCCTTGACGAAGATTCAAGAATTGATCCGCACGAGCCTCTCGGATCTCATAGGGGAGGTAGTGGTCAAGGAAGGCTGTTTTAAATTCTTCCCAACTAGGTGGGTTTGCACCAATATCACGAGAATTCTTCCATTCTTCATACCATAATATCGCCTCCCCTTTCAATCTATACGCAGGAAGTTCGACTGTTTCAATCCCCGTCACGTACATAACTTCCAGAGCCCTCTGAATTTGATCTATAAAGTCTGGTGGATCTGCATTCAAATCTGATCCAGTGAATGTAGGAGGATCTAGTTTCAGAAAATCCTGCGTTCGTCGACTAGCTGCGCTATCATCATTTATAACTGGACCACCTTGTCCCTGAACTTGTGCAGCAACAATTCGAGTCAACATTTGCACTGCATCCTTTAAATCCTGATCAATAGTATTCACTGGTGGTTCTGCAGGTATTTCCCTTCCTCTTGACTCTTCTGAAAATAGAAGAGTAGAAGAGGCCTGTGATGCCATTTCTGGTTCAGCGCCTCCCTGATTAACTGGTTCAGGCGGGGCTCTACTAGTTCCTTCTCCCGCAATTCTGTCTATCCTCTTACTTTTACCGCGTCCTCTTCTTGCCATCGGCATTTTTCTATCATATACAAGAACAACAATACTTATGGTCAGGAACGATTTCACTTATAGCTTCGGCTCTAATGCACGATCTAGAAATGAAGAAAAAGAAACAACATCCTAAATGTCCCGAAGCATCCTACTTATAAATGTGGTGCACAACACATCGATAAGTAAGAATCTACTCAGACACGGCTTTGTAGACACCCGTAAAACAACCTACTATGATACCACTTTTGTCACGCCCCGAACCCTATCAAGACGGATTGGCACTCGTGACCGACAAGGCCCGAGAGAACCAAACTCTGCTTACATTCATTCATACGCATGCCATAAGAAACACCAACATCACATAAGACATAATAGGCTAACATCAGAAATCATGGAACATGTAAGATTTATATATAGACATATGAGAAACTTGACCGACATAGCCATCAAGTCAAACGACACACATCTCTTCTCCTCACATTACTTCTCATACCCACGTACGTCTACAAAAGCCTCTAATAGAAGTACATACATGACCAACCTAAATTCGGGACAAGCCCCGCTTTACATAACCTTTACAATACCAAAAATACATATTCAACTGTGACACAGGAAGCCCCGAACCAACTGGAGCTCACCAAAGGTCAATGGAAGTCCTGCAGCTTACTGGGGAGGTCTACTAGTGCCTGCGCATGCAGCAAGTAAGGTAAATCCCCCAAGAGGGGTCAGTACGAAGAATGTACTGAGTATGTAAGGCTGCATGAAACTGAATGATACATAAAGACTTCAATGAAATCAAATATAAATGAGTACTCAATAAGGATAAGTCACCATTGTTCATATATGGAAAAAAAAAAGGTACACATTATGTAAATTACTTTCTTTACTCTCATATTCTTTACTTTATCCATCACTCATTCATTCATTCATATAATGCCCGGGTGTAACACCCCGTACCTACTAAACCCTATGTGACGACGTTGAACAATGGTTATTTAAGTGTCGAGATTCAAAAGTATGTACTTTGTAAGTTTATTGATGAAATAAATGATATTGGGCCTAGTGCATGGGATTAGACCTTTGTAGGAGGTGAAATATGTGTATGTTGTTGAACCTATGCGACTACGTGTACAATTATGGAATTAGTAAAACATGGGAGATTTGATGAATTATACATTAATTTGTGGACATGAATAAGTCTTGCATCATTGGGCCCAAAGTGAAGCCCAAAATCAACAAGAAAACATGGCCCAACATGGAAATTGACCCATTCTTCCAATATTTGTCCATTTTGACTAATCAACCATGTATTAAATGCCAAAATTGGATAAGGGAGACTTAAAGGGGCCTATATATATATATATGAGAGAAATCAGATTTTTAGTCATTTGGACACCCATGCCTTTTCTAGAATTTTCTCAACATTTCCACAAACCCTAGGCTTTCATCCTTTTGGCCAAGATCATCATCTTGCACACTTTGGTAAGTGTTTATGCTTATGATTTAATATATTATGTGCATTAGAGGGTGCTTATATGATGTTGGTTGTGTTGGTGGAGTATTGAGAAATTCACTATGTGTGTAAAGTTACATGTTTGCTAAATTGGAGAATGGTTTTGCCTTGTAAACTTGAACATGGACTTGTGGTCTTGAAGGAAGTGAACATGATGGAGTTAATATTGACATGTGAGATGTGATTATAGTATTTCCTTGTTGTGTCATGGTGTATACTGTTTGGAATTTCTATTGTGAAATTGGTTGTGGTTTTGGTGACGTATTGACCGTAAAGTGTCGTTTTGGTGATGTTATTGTGTGTTGTGAGACCATGGCTGATTGTGGGTATTCGAGATGATCAAAAATATGTTAAAATCAGTTTGTTAATAATCATGGACCATTCATTGCATAAAAAGACCCAAAAGAGACCCTTTTTGGCCAAAACGGGCACCCGCCCTCACAGATGAAGCACCTGCGGGCGCAGGTGCCAACGCAGGTGCCTCTGGCTACTGCCAAAGGTCACCTTTGGACGTAGTTCATCCAACTTCAGGCGCATGTGGCTTAGCGGATCGGCCCAGAACTCCGAATTGCTTGTTTTTGCATCCCTTTGGCCCCCCGAAACCCCTATACCCTTCATGGATGTAATTATCAACTTGTGCTGTCGTTTTAATGAATTTAAAGTATCGTATGGAGGCATGTTGGACTATTTTAAGTATGTATTATTGTTCATAATTTGTTATGAGGCAAATTGATAGGAGTAAATGGGACGAACTGATGATGAGAAGGCATAAAGGGTAAGTGTGATGCGAAATGCTATTGTTGTATGAAATCTTGGTCAATGAGTGTAATGTTATGGTGTTATTGACATGATGATGCATTGGGTTGTAATGTAAGGAGTGAAATGAAGTCATATAGCAGTCATATGGTCCATTGTCATTTTGTACACTTATACGATAACTAGTTGTTAACAACTGTTCCCTTATGGATTTGTATTGTAGAATGAAACATAAAGAAGAAGCTGGACTGTTATGTTCATATATATACTTGTGTACTCGTACTTGGAAGTGAAGGTATGTAAGGTTACTCTTCTATATCCTTCTGCAACATGTGGTGTTCGCATTGTCATAGTACTCTTTCGATTCCCGAAATGTTAAAAGGTATTCCATATTCGGTAGTTGGCTAGTGTTACTCACAGGTTACTTACTCATTGGTAAATGATGAACCACATGTCTCATATGCATTGATAATGTTCCGAAATCCCAATAGTGGTTATGTTCATGTGTCTTATTTAGTGCTCATTATCCTAAGGTTCCAAAAGTGATACATTCCAAAGGGGTTCTATAGTATTCCAACTAAGGTTGATAGATATTGTTATTCATAGGTGTATTACTCTTAGATGAATTATGATCCACTTATCTCTTATTTATGGACGGAAGTTCATAGGTTGTCATGATGGTGTAGATTCTAAGAGAACTATTTCAACAAGAGTAATGAGGTAAAGAGAGCTTGTTTATAGGAATAGCATTGTTCCAATCATGTTATGTTCCCATGTTTTAATAGTGTTTATACACATGTCTCTTATTCATTGACTATTGTTCTAACGGTTCCAAAGATATTATGTTTCAAATAATGTTATGACAAGTGAATATATCAAACTCTCACAAGTAAAAGTACCAATCTCTCAAAAGTAATGTACAAGTTAATGTATCTATCCCTCACAAGTAAAGATGTCAATCTTACAAGAGTAAAGATGTGAAGTAATGTATGTTGTGTTTCAAGTTTCAAGAATGTTTCCATCATCAAAGTATCACTCATTGAATGAAAGAAAGAGCAATGAAAGAAAGAGTAATGAAATAAAGAAGCAATGCTTAATGGGTGGCATCCCAGGGGTTAAATACCTAGCATGGGTCGATCCCAATAACACGGGTGGCATCCCAGGGGCGACAGAAAAGCCTAGCATGGGTCGATCCCGATACATACGATACATCCCAGGGGCGATAAGCCTAGCATGGGTTATCACGATACATCCCAGGGGCAATAAGCCTAGCATGGGTTATCTCATGACATCCTAGGGGTGACACGAAAGCCTAGCATGGGTTCACATAGCATGACATCCCAGGGGCGATAAGCCTAGCATGGGTTCATATGACATCCCAGGGGTCAAAGTACCTAGCATGGGTTCATCTCATCCCAGGGGCTACAAAACAGCCTAGCATGGGTAGAATAATAAAGATGATTGAATATGAAAGCAAGAGAAGTAAAGAACGTAATATACATGGTTTCCCACATGCAGAAAGAGAGTTTATTCACATTGGCTATTTCTCTTATATTGATTCCACAATTGTTGTTATTATGTATGAATGATCGGAGATAATAATAAGAAAGATACATGGTTTCACACATAGAGTTTTCTCTTATAATTATTTCCATTAAAGTTCTTATGTATTGATGAAATTTTCTCATGGCCTTACATACTCAGTACATTCTTCGTACTGACCCCTCTTGGGGACTTACTTTACATGTTGCATGTGCAGGCACTAGTAGACCTCCATAGTAGGTTGACAGTAATTGCAAATCTTTGGTGAGCCCCAGTTGCCTCGGGACTTTCCGAATCAAAGTTGTACATTGGTTTTGATGTTGTAGACGTTATGAAATGGTCGTGTATATATTTAGAGGCTTTTGTAGACATATGTGGGTATATGGATATAAGACATGTACGTTCAGTGCGACGTGATGGCCCCAACGGCCAAGTTTTATATATGTATATGTATGGCATTTTACATTTCATCCATTACATGAGACAATATGTTATTCATTCGAGGTTATGCATACGAGGGTTCATGAGCAAAGATTGGTTCTCTCGGGCCATATCGGCTTCGGGTGCCAATCACGCCTCATTGGGATTCGGGGTGTGACACCGGGCCCCAAGCTGATCAGTGGGTAATTCGACCTATGCTAGGCTTTTCCTTGCCCCTGGGATACCACCCGTAGCGGAATTGACGCATGCTAGGTGTTCTTCTCACCCCTAGGATACCATCCGTAAATAATGGGATCGACCCATGCTAGGGTATTTAACCCCTGGGATACCACCCATGAAACATCTCTCCTCTTTACAACATCACTTCTTAAATCTTTGAAATCGTTCAATCAATGGTTACTTCATTTTTGGGAACTTTTGAATATAACCTTATTGGAACTTGGAACCATGTTCATAATTATGTGACTCATGAATGATAATAAGCCAAGAATGAGATATATGTGATTAACAATAAATGATAACTCGAATTGAAATACCTTAGGAAAATTCGGAAATGAGTAAGTACCCTAATAAGGTGTACACTATATACTGCAGAAGAATACGAAAAGGGGAACCTTACATACCTTAGCTTCTCAATAAGAATCCACAATCCTAATGAATATAATGATCCAGCCCTTTACTCTACAATACAAGTACATAACGGAGTTTACGTCAACATCTAACCACCTTACAAGTGCAAAAGACGACAAAAGTTACATAATTGCCTATAACGTCATTTCCCCCTTTACAATGAAATTTCGGCATGACCATACCAAAAATACCACAACATGCCATACATTGACCAAACATCATAACCAATAGCATTTCGCAACAAAGCTTCTTCTTTACACTTTCTAATTCACATCATATCACAAATAATCCATCAAGTCAGCTTAATGCACCTCATAACACATATCGACAAAAATTCCACAATTTCCACTTATAGAAAAGAACAAGTTTAATACCAAAAATAACACCATACATGTTCATATTTTGTCCATACCATGCTCTTTCATCAAAGGCACAAGTCCTAATTCAAGTTCAAATCACCAAGATAGCACATCTTTCACCAAAAGCAAAAATATACTATTCACCACCTTACCAACACAACTAGCATAATATACATAATCTCCCATACATATAATATGTTAATCCATGAGAATAAATACTTACCAAGGCTTGGAATATGATGATCTTGTCCAAGGAGTCCAAAGGAATATTTTGCTTTAGGGTTTGGAACTTAAAGAAATGTTGGAGAAAATATCTTAAAGGCATGAGAGCTTTGAATGATTAAAAATCTGATCTTGGGGCCTTTATATAGACCCCAAGTCATACTTAGCCATTTCTTTGCCATTTAATGTGGTCAAAGTGGAAGAATGAGTCTTTTTGCCCTTTGGGCCAAATCTTTTAATTCCCATTTGGGCCTAACTTTGGGCCCAATAACACATATCCATATAAACCATCAAATTTCATGTATTATTCACCATATATCTCATGTTTACATAATTCCATAATGTCACGACAATATTCTCATTCGTCGCCTCGATCGCAAAACTAGGAATTCTAGTCGCCCTTGGCTTCATTAGACATTTTGGATCATTTATTCATGTTTCATGATTTGATCATGTAGGAGTAGGGAGGAGTGTATTGAAGTGTTTGAAGCTTTAACAATTTCTCAAAGAACTCCAAAGAACCAAAAGAAACCATCCAAGAAGCGTCGTAGAATTGCGTTACAAAACGGGTCCCCTGAATCGATAAGGCGCAAGAAGCCAATCAAAACATAGTTTTAATATTGAAAATGCAACTACATACATTATTACAATTGTACTCTACGAGGCTTCATATTTTGAAATGTCTTAATTATAGCATCATTAGAAATATTATCAAATGCATCTTTTTCCAATAAGGCACGAAGCAACCACTAAAAAAACTATCACTCATTTGACTCCGCAAGTCATTATTGATAAACTTCATTGCCGAGAAAGTTCTTTCAATAGATGCAGTGGCAACTAATAGAAGTAGAGCAAGTTTTACTAAGTGGAATACCAGAGGATAATTTGAATGTCTCTTTGTCTGAACTAATCTTTTGAAAAGATCACAAATCCCATTCAAATCGGAGAATCTTTCATCAACATCACGAACATCAACAATGTAACTTGCAAGTTGATTCTCAAGAATATCCATATTAAATTCATCAAAATCATCTGGATATAATTAAGCCATTCTCATTATTTTTTTGATGTCAAAACTTGAAAATGAGTTAACTGGATTCAAAGAAGCAATTCCATGGAGAAAATCAGTTGTCACCTCACGAAAACGATCATTGATTCTTGAAGTTGCCAATCAATAATATTGCAAAATACTTCAACACGATAATGATGTAAGACTGTATAGTCAGCAAGTCGTCGTCGGGATCTTAAAGAGCTAACATATGGTTCCTTAAAGTTAGGTATCAAAATATCATGTTTGTTACAAAATAGAGATACCTTATCGATAAGAGAATTCCATTCATCATCCCTTAAACCTTGCAACCTTCGCTTTGCTACTTCAACAAGTAGCATGGCATTTGCAACATCTTGCTCCTTTTTTTGTAAGCATTTATTAAGCTCATTTGTGATAGCCAAAACACCTCTCATCAAATGTAACATGAACACAACCTCAAATGTTCGACAAGCTTCGAAATGTCCCATAGCCTTGTCTCTTTCATCCATATTACGTGCATCAAGAACAAGTGATTCAAGAACATCAAGAATAGAGCCAAACATAAGAATAAAATTGCTAAAGAATTTATAATGAGACCCCCAATGAGTATCACAAGCTTTTGAAAGATCAAGTTGTTGATTCAAGCCCCTATCGGTAGTTATTTCACCCATATCTAATGCCTCTTGAATTTTTTCTTTTTGAGAATCTCAAAGTTCATCCATACGCTTAAAATAAGATCCCAACACATTCAAAATATTTGAGACCAACACTACAAGTTTTCCCACTTCAATACAATTTTTAGATACTCCAACAAGAGTTAGTTGAAGTTGATGAGCAAAATAATGGATAGAATGAGCCGATCTACTTTCTTGCCTAATCAACATTTTAAGATCATTGATCTCACCTTGCATATTACTTGCCCCATCGTACCATTGCCCACGCTCAGATGATAGACTGAAGGACTGTTGAGCAAGTAAATTAACAATTGCCTCTTTTAGAGATAAAGCACTAGTATCTTGAACATGAACAATATCAATAAGTCACTCCATCACAAATCCCATCCTATCAACATAGCACACTGCAATAGCCATTTTCTCCTTGCGTTAAACATCAAAAGACTCGTCAACTAATAAGGCAAACTAGTCACCATTTAATTCCTCAAGAATAGCTTTAACTGTCTCTATTTTACATGCAGTCACAATATCATTCGGAATCATTGGAGAAGTCATTTGATCATTTTGAGGAGCATGTTCTAGCACATAAGCACGAATTTTGTCACATTTTTTTACATACCATGAGAGTATTTGAAGAAAGTTCCCCCTACTAAGTGATGATTTAGATTCATCATGACCTCAAAATGCAAATCCCTGAGTTATGAGAAGTCTAGCTACATCAACCGAAGCATTTAGGTGGATCAAATATCCATGCTTAAGTTGATTAAATTATCTTTCAAATTCAGATTGAATAGACTATTTTGGTCGTAATAAATCTTGACATTTCTTCTTTGAATGATTACGTATGCTATTCGGTAGACCAATATGCTTCTCAAGACTCTTCTTTTTATGCCAACTTCTAAACCTCGTAGTTGAAAATACATCGCTTCCACCTTGATGAATGTTATTATCTTTAAAAAGATAGCAATACAAATAATAGCCTGCATCTTTACTAATGCTATACTCCAACCAATCATGATATATATCATTGAACCATTCATAATTAAAATGACGCATTGATCTAGAAATATCCATTTGTGGATAGTGGCGGAGGCAGAATTTCTATCAAGGGGGTTCAAACAAATAAGTAAGCACGCTAATATTATCCACAAATAAGCGGATCAGATCAAATATGAACCTTGAGCATTGGTGTCAATCTTTCTAAATGAGCGCATTATAATATTTGTTTAAGAATTAGAAAAAGAAAACATTTACTTATAACTTTCCTTCCATCTAGATGGAAAGAGATTGATATCACTCAAAACTCTTACTTAGCTTTATCATAAACTATACACGTTAAAGTAATACTCAACTAACAAAGGGATACACATAATGGTGGAGCAGAACCAAAGACATACTCACATTTAGCCATGGTTCATAGACTTGTTTGGAAAATGCAGAGATAAAACAGAAATATTTATCATGTTGATCTTTTACAGAGACTGCAACTATGGAGAAAGAAATATTTGATTCACAAAATATTACAAAAACTAGACTGTTTCAGAATTCCAAAGCCTAGAATATAACTGTGAATGCTTCGAAAATTTATCTCCAAGCTCTTTTCTAAAACACAAATACTATCACTTTTCATAAAAGTAGATGCAAATCAGAGCTTGAGGAATCTAAGTATATGGAAAAATAAGACTAAAACATATAGGTATACAGAAACATAACAAGTTCATATGCTAACCTTTGTATCGCCAAGTGCAGACTGAATCACACAGTTAGCATAGGAATCTTCCAGCAACTGATCAAAATGAGGTTCTGAGACTAATTCATTAATAATTTTTGACCTGCTTTTTTCGAAACACTTCAGGAGCTTTTCAATAACATGAGAGAGCAACATGGCAGCAACAAACGGTACCTTTCACTCTATTATGAATTGAACAACATAATTCATGTATCATGAGTTGAGAATATTCCAATAAATTTTAGTAAGGAAACAGAACCAAAAGACGTCATGACTATGCAAGCACACCTCAAGTTGCAGCAAGGAAAAGATAAATGACATGACATATAATTTTCTTGATGTAATTAGTGATGTTAAAAGGCAAATACTTATGAAGTGCAGGCATGGTTCAGGAAGACAAAGTTTAAATGAAGTGCAGGCATCGATATTTTGCAACCAAAGTTTCTGTCCCATTCTCTAATTCCCCATTGAAATGATATCCATATAGATCTCGAGTGGTAAATAAGTATGAGTCCTTCAAATAAGGAGAATACATAAACGAGCCAAGTAACAGAAGACACTTACACCAGGCAGTAAGAGAGAATCGACTATTAATAGCTTAGCATCAAAGTATTTAGCAAGTGCTTTGACCAATGTCCCCTGATAAATTTCTGAACCTGTAAGCAGTAAGTCAAAAATGTGATTTTTAGGCCTGGATTGAACTCAACAAAACTAGACAAGTGATTTCTATGGGCAGCAACTACCTGTTGGACCTGATAGAAAAATCCTAGGGCATACTGTGGGGAGATCTGATGTATATTTTGCAAACTTGTTATACTTCAAGTGTATATAAGTGGAGGCAATTAGAATATTCTTAAAAAAATGAAACACGCGAAGAAGCCAATCAAAACATAGTTTTAATATTGAAAATGCAACTATATACATTATTACAATTGTACTCTACGAGGTTTCATATCTTGAAATGTCTTAATAATAGCATCATTAGATATATTATCAAATACAGCTTTTTCCAAATAAGGCAACAAGCAACCACTAAAAAAACTATCACTCATTTGACTCCCCAAGTCATTCTTGATAAACTTCATTGCCGAAAAAGCTCTTTCAATGGATGCAGTGGCAACTGATAGAAGTAGAGCAAGTTTCACTAAGCGGAATACCAGAGGATAATTTGAATATTTCTTTGTCTAAACTAATCTTTTGGAAAGATCACAAATCCCATTCAAATCGGAGAACCTTTCATCAACATCACGATTCACGAACATCAACAATGTAACTTGTAAGTTGATTCACAAGAATATCCATATTAAATTCATCAAAATTATCTGAATATAATTCTGCCATTCTCATTATTTTTTTTGATGTCAAAACTTAAAAATGAGTTAACTGGATTAAAAGAGGCAATTCTATGGAACAAATCAGTTGTTACCTCACCAAAACGATCATTGAGTTCTTGAAGTTGCCAATCAATAATATTGCAAAACACTTCAACACTATAATGATGTAAGACTATATAGTCAGCAAGTCACCGTCGGGATCTTAAAGAGCTAACATATGGATCCTTAAAGTTAGGTATCAAAATATCATGTTTGTTACAAAATAGAGAAACCTTATCGATAAGAGAATTCCATTCATCATCCTTAAAACTTGCAACCTTCTTTTTGCTACTTCAACAAGTAGCATGTCATTTGCAACATCTTGTTCCTTTTTTTGTAAGCATTTATTAAGCTCATTTGTGATAGCCAAAACACCTTTCATCAAATGTAACATAAACGCAACCTCAAATGTTCGACAAGCTTCGAGATGTCCCATTGCCTTGGTTCTTTCATCCATATTACGTGTATCAAGAACAAGTGATTCAAGAACATCAAGAATAGAGCCAAACATAAGAATAAAATTCCTAAAAGACTTATAATGAGACCCCCAACGAGTATCACAAGCTCTTGAAAGACCAAGTTGTTGATTCAAGCCCCTACCGATAGTAATTTCACCCATATCTAATGCCTCTTGATTTTTTTCTTTTTGAGAATCTCGAAATTCATCCATACGCTTAAAAGAAGATCCCAACACATTCAAAATATTTGAGACTAACACTACAAGTTTTTCCACTTCAGTATACTTTTTAGAGATTCCAACAAGAGTTAGTTGAAGTTGATGAGCAAAACAATGGATAGAATGAGCCGATCTACTTTCTTGCCTAATCAACATTTTAAGACCATTGATCTCACCTTGCATATTACTTGACCCATCGTAACATTGTCCACGCACAGATGATAGACTCAAGGAATGTTGGCCAAGTAAATTAACAATTGCCTCTTTTAGAGATAAAGCACTAGTATCTTGAACATGAACAATATCAATTAGTCGCTCCATCACAAATCCCATCCTATCGACATATCGCAATACAATAGCCATTTGCATCTTGCGTGACACATCAAAAGACTCATCAACTAGTAAGGCAAAGTAGTCACCATTTAATTCCTCAAGAATAGCTTTAACGGTCTCTATTTTACATGTAGTCACAATATCTTTCTGAATCATCGGAGAAGTCATTTGATCATTCTGAGGAGCATGTTCTAGCACATAAGCAAGAATCTTATCACACTTTTTTGCATACCATGAGAGTATTTGAAGAAAATTTTGCCTACTAAGTGATGATTTAGATTCATCATGACCTCGAAATGCAAACCCCTGAGTTATGAGAAGACTAGCTACATCATCCGAAGCATTAAGGCGGATCAAATATCCATGCTTAAGTTGATTAAATTGTCTTTCAAATGCAAATTGAATAGACTATTTTTTTCGTAATAAATCTTGACATTTCTTCTGACTGATTGCGTATGCTATTCGGTAGACCAATATGCTTCTCAAGACTTTTCTTTTTATGCCAACTTCTAAACCCTGTAGTTGAAAATACTTCGCCTCCACCTTGATGAATGTCATTTATCTTTAAAAAGATAGGAATATAAATAATAGACTGCATCTTTACTAATGCTATACTCCAACCAATCATGATATACATCATCAAATCATTCATGATTAAAATGACGCATTGATCTAGAAATATCTATTCGTGGTCCACATGGGGAACCATTTTTTCTTCATTTATTTACCTAATGTTGACATTTTATGCGTATGGCCGGTGTTATTTGACCAAATTGTTTTAAGGATCTTTTTTTTATTTTGTAAAAATATTTTTTTGGGTGATTACAATCACCTTATTTTTCATTTATTTAGATCTTGGATCTTGAGTAGTCTGGACATCATAGGCATAGGGATATGAGGGATTCGGCTCACCTCCAGTGCCCCTTTCCTCCAGTTTGTCCAGTACCCCAACATATATTGAACACGTGGCATATATTGAATCAAGGATCTGATTCTCTTCCTTTTTCAACACCCTTTTCTACACATTCTGAACCATTTAAAGCCATGACCTTTTTTCCAGAGTTTTTTTTTCTTTTTACAACTTTCTACTATTAGGATATTTAACAAATAAGAAATTATAGTAAAAATATAAAAGGTACTCCCTCCATTTCAAAAAAAAAAATGACTTACTTTTCTTTTTAATTTGTTTCAAAAAGAATAACCCTTTTTCTTTTTTTGCAACACTTTAATTTCAACTTTTCACGTGGCATGTTTAACACCACAAGATTCAAGGGCATTTTGGTACATTTGACATAACTTTAATTTAGTACCACACAATTCAAAAGTCTTCTTTATTTTCTAAAACTTCGTATCAAGTCAAAAAAGGTCATTCTTTTTGAAACGGAGGGAGTAAAAGATATAAATTCTATATATTTTTAATTTAAGAATATAAAATTTAAAAGTCTTTTTTATTTTTTTTAAATTCTTTATCAAATCAAAATAGGACAATCAAATTAAAACGAATGAAGTAATAAAAATGGAGAAAAGGTAAAAGATTGAAAACCTTTGCTGCCATTTCTTAGAAAGAACTTGAAATTTGGTTTTCATAAACCCGTAAATATTACAATCACTATGATTAGCTTGAAAATTTTATTTTATTTAAGAAACAAATTCGTAGTTGAATTCTAAATTAGGTGGGTTTAGTGATTCAGTTATGAGATGTGGAGGGAAAGAGGGTAAATCACATATTAGGATGATGTGTATTGACCGAGTAATCAAAATAATCTGAACTATAAAATTTATCAAGTGTCACGCGTTCAATATCTGTTGGGGTACTGGACAAACTGGAGGAAAGGGACACCGGAGGTGAGCCGACTCCGGATATGAGAAAGCACTTTTTCTTCATTTATTTATCTCATGTTGACATTTTATGCATATAGTGTAAAATTTTGACCAAACTATTGGTAGTAAGGTGTATATGAATAGTGTTGAATATGATGTATTAGTAATAAAATAACATGCATTGCGTAATTTTTTTTAAAATTATTTATTAACAAAAATACCCCCCTCAAATATGGCGGAAAGGACGTGAAAAAAATTTTGAGGGACAATTTATGACTTTAACCATACTATTACATTATACATGCATTAAAAATCCTTCGCATTATGAATACCATAATTTGTCACGTGTTAGTAGCAGGGGCGGATCTACGTCTATGGGTGGGGGTGCCACGGCACCCGGTCACTTCGGTTGAAACTTTGCATGTATATGGGTATATGTATATGAAATTGAATATATAATAAACCTGCCACCCGCTAAACAAAATGGTGATTGGTGCCACTGGCAGTAGGCGAGTCAAACCACCCTATTGACGGGAGTTCGAGTCTCGTTGTCACCTTTTTTTTCCCTGCTTGCTCTTGTGCGAAGAGCTTCAGCGTTCAGCTCTTTCATTAATGTGCAAAGGGGCTTCATTTTTTTTTTCTTTTGGTCCTTTTCACTAGTTTCGTTTTCTTGCTATTCTTTATTAAATTCAAATCATTTTTTTTTTGCTTTAATTAATTCTTGATTAAGTAAAAAAACTAAAAATGATTGAGTTAAAAAAAAAAAACTTGATTTTTTTTTTACTTTCTCTTTATTAATCTCTTGGTACGACAGCATGTGTATCTTATATGATTAATGAGTATTAAATTTTAAATGTCACATAAATATTAATAAAAATATATTTAAAAAGTAAATTTTTAAAAAGTTTTAAGTTTTAAAAATGATGAATATTATTATGTTAGAGTTTTTTAAATTTAAGCATTCTTTTGATCTTTCACCAACGCATGAAGTGAGATATGACTAAACTATAAAAAATAAATTCTCAACTATATATCTACAACAACGTTGTTAACACATAAGGATAATGAAATATGAATATATTAAGGTAACTGTATTATATGGTTTATACAAATTCGAATTTTTGAAGTGAAAAAACTATTTTTTTCTCAAAGTTTTAGAGAATAAAGCCTCTAAATTTTTTGATCGATTATGCAATATTTGATCGATTTGTCTATAAAAATTAAAAAAGATAAATAACCCGAATTGTAACCCAAAATTGAAGGAACTGATATGTTAATCCTATTTGGACGGTTTGGCACCCCGAACCTTCAAATTCTGAATCCGCCTCTGGTTAGTAGGTATTGGTAATACGCAAAATTAATGCATACATTATTTTTTTCTAATGCATCCCACCAAACAACCCCAAAAAGTTTATCATCTTTAGGTGCAAGATTACACTTGCAAGACAGGTGAAGAGACTACAATAGCAACAACATATCTAGTGTATACCCACAAAGTGAGCTCTGAGAAAATTAGAATGTATGTAGTTTGTAACACTATCTCAAAGGTGAGATAGAACGGTTGTTCATAATGGACCTCCGACTAAAAACGAAAAGATAGTCTAGATAAAAACGTAATATAAGAGCAAGAAATGATAGATAGTAACAAAATAATGTACTAACAAAAATAAGACTACCACAAAATAATATATAATCGATCTATCCAAATAAATATCACCAAACTAGCACACGTGAGAAACTAGTTATTATAAAAATGTGAATATAATATAGTACATCATTTCACCCCTAAACTTATTTGCCCAACTTACTTTAGACGTTTAACTTAATGAATATTTATTTACCCCCCTTAACAACTTCAAAGTGATTTAATATCACCCCTAATGCTGACGTGGCCTTAAAAAAAGAAAAGCGCGCATTTTTAAAAAAAAAGAGATGGACCCACTAATATATATAATAAAAAGAAGAAAAATTCTGGCATTTTCTTCTTCGATGCCCCCACTCCTCACCCTATTCTTCTGTTCTTTCTTCCAACAGCCCCCCCACCCCCACCCCCCACCCCAATCCCTTTCTCCTTCTTCTATCCCCCCACCTCCACTTCTATTACACTTCATCAATTTCTCCAAGAAAGGAAAAAAAAAATGTGTATAAAAAAGTTGTGAATTTTAACACACTTTTTTCAAAATTCATTATTGAGAAAAAGAAGAAATGTATACTAAATTCAATTTTTCACAAGTCAATGAATTTTCTCAATTTTGTAATCTCCAAGGCTTAATTTTTTTTTTTATATTTTTTTTATCTTCAAATATGATGTCGTTTCTTGTTTGCTCTGCTTGTGGTTGCATACAACCTGTGGTTCTATTTATTGATTTTGAAATAGTTCTATTTATTATTATTTTTTCAAATTTTTGAATTAATGTAAGTTGTTTTAGCTAGATTTTGCAGATTTTTGAATTGTAAGGGCTGTCGTAGAAGGAAAAAGAGATGAATGGGTTTGAAGAAGGTGAGAAAGAGAGACAAGGTAGAGGGGGTTTGCAGAACGAGAAACGGGGTTGATGGGTGTTGAAGAAGAAAGGGATGGGGTTGGGTGATTTTTTTTTATTTTTTTTTAATATACAAACAATTTTCAATTCTAAATATTGTCAATCATTAATACTTTCTTCGTTTCAATTTGTTTGACTTAGTTTGACTTAATATGGAGTTTAAAAAAATTAAAAAAAATATTAATTTTATAGTCTTAAATTAAATATAGATTAAATGTATCAAAATATCTTTTAATCTTATGGTTTTAAACATATCATACGAAAAGTTAGAATATATTATAAAGAGTTACTAAAAGGGGAAATGTTTTTTTTTTAAACGGACTAAAAGAAAAGTATGTCAAACAAATTGAAATTGATGGAATATAATAATATTAGTTACTTATATTTTTCAACAACAGTTCTTTCTTTTAGTATATAAGTTTTCACTAATTAATTTTAGTATTAGCACATGAGTCACGCTCATTAATACTAAATATTATGTATAAAATTAAAGTCATTATTTAGTATATATAATTGAGGATGAATTCTTATAATAAAAATTCTCGCTCCGCCGTCATAAATATTCAATAGTGATAAATCATGACTGATCACCTATGGCTTTGACACTTCACATGCATCACAAATTGTTCTCTCCCTCTCTTAAAAGAAAAGTACTTACAAAATTATTGTACTCCCTCCGTTTTAAAATATTTGGCCTTTTTTTTAAATATGTTTATTTTAAATTACTTATTTATTTTCACAAATTAAGAGTATTTTATTACTTTTTTATCATATTACTCTCAATGTTAAATAACTAAGAAAAATAATAATAGTTAGATTTAGAGTTTCAAAACATCATTAATAGAATTAATTTTGTAAAATATATTTTTAATTAATATTTTCTTAATGAGTATGTTAAGTCAAAAGATATCAAATATTTTGAAATGAAGGGAGTAGTAGAGTAATTTACCTTACGTCAAAGTTTGATAGCCCACCCGATGCTTCTTGAAAATTTCAAGGAAATGATAAATGGTGTCTCTGAAAGTGTTCGATTTTAAATTTTATTTTTTATTTAGTAAAAATAATTTTAACTTGCAATCGAATATTAAATTGACTATCGAAGTTTGGAAACAGACAAAATAGTATTTGAATCGAAGAATTAAATTAGTTCGATTCAGCTTAATTTTTTTAATAAACATAAATTGTGGTCAAAATTTACTATCACAATATCTTGAACTTTTGTCTTATAGACAAAACTAATTTATATCCATAATTTATGTCGGACGGACAAAAAGAACTTTGACTACCAAATCTTCAACAACACTCCGGAGGCCATTTGTGAACTTTACCCGAAAATTTCGACCCTTTTCTTTCATATTTCACGTACTTATTGAACAAGAAAATTCTCTCTCTCATTTCCTACATATTTTTTCTATCTAAAAGAACTAAATGGATGCTCCACATGAAGAACCTTCAATACTAGATTCAATAAGGCATCATTTACTTGATGATTACCGTTACTCTTTTTCTGAAGCTTTAGAATCTTTTGCTTCTGATCCCAAAACAGACGATTCAGTTCAGAAAGTGGAAGATACCTTGGAGACGAGGCGTTATAGAGGCGTTAGGCAAAGGTCATTCAAAGATAGAGTCAGAATTTTTAATTTATATATTGATTCTGGATAATAAGGATCCACTTGGTCATGAATTATTTTTAATTTTTTTTTTTGAAAAATTATTTCATTTTATTTGAAAACAATTGTTTGCCATGAAAATTTTAAATGCAACTTGAAATTGTATTTTGAATTTGGAAAACAATCAAAACCTTATTTTCATTTTTTTCACATTTACTTTTTTCCACCTTTTAAAATAAAAATTCAAAAAATTCTAATTTCTTTTTTGTTGTTGCCTTTTGAATTTTGAATAAATTATGTGTAACATATTGAATGAACTTTTATTGAATAAAAATACAGAATTTGATCCAAAATTATTGAATTATGTCTAATCTGCACCATCAGGAAAAGAGATTTATGAAGCAATGGCTAATTTAGAGAACAACACAATACCAAGGATAGAAAATGATTATCGAATTACTCGTGAGATTCTAGAGCAGCAATTTGGGAAGACTCTTGTAGATGCTGCCAACACTCTACGTGGTAAAGTTCACTTTAGCTCATTAATTTAGCTCTATGTCACAATACTTGTCCATTATATTAAAAATAATGTCCAATAAAATCAATGAATAATTTATTCTTTTATCCATTTTATCCTTGTTATTAAATAGTACCATTTATCACTCAATGCATTTACCCTTTGGTTTTGATTTGTACGATAGAGTTTAACAAAGTAAAAGAAAACTTATGATTCTTATGATCAAGATATGTAGAATGTATCAAAATGTCCTTTAATCTTATGGTCTTAAACATGTCATATGTAAAGTTAGAATTAGGGAAAATGGTCCGAAATATACCCAAACTTTGGTCAAATTTGTTGTTACACGCCCAAACTTTGCGGGGGTCCTATGACCCCCTGTACTATTTATTAGTGTATTTTTGTGACGTTTATTTGCTTAGCTGGACCACTTTTTTAGTCACGCGCTCAGTGCGCGTGTATTCACATTTGGGGCCAACTATGCAAATAAACATCACAAAAATACATTAATAAATAGTACTGGGGGGTCATAGGACCCCCGCAAAGTTTTGGCGTGTAACAACAAATTTGCCCAAAGTTTGGGTATATTTCGAACTCTTTACCCTTAGAATTAAGGAGTTGTCCAAAAAAAATGAAAGAAATATTTTTTTATACGGATTAAAAAAAATTAAAACAAATAAATTGAAACAGAAAGAGTATTATTTATGTGATTGCACGAGCATTACGACAAATCTTTACTACGAGTACATTAATAAGAGAGGAGCTACAATTAAAAAGACTTACTCTATTATTGAAATTCAAGATATTGTGTTTAAATACAAGGAATGAAAGAATCAGTCTCTTCAACGATCGATCAAGAAATGCAAAGAGAAAGAGAATAATTAGTGATGACAACATAGGACGTAAAAAGTTCCTTCTCTCTCTTTTGAATCCTAGGGATTGCTTCATGAAAGAGGCTGATCCCTGAAAAAGCCATCTCGATTGGCATTCAAGTATGAGTATATAGATTTGACTGAAGCATCAAAGTGAAATAACAATAATGAGAGGCTTTTATCAGCCGTCGGTCAGATGTTAGACTAGCACAAAGCTTAAGAATGAATGTAAAACTTTTGAAACTTATAATCTAAATCATTCCCTCTTTGACTTTTTTTTTCAACTGCAGTTAGTCGATCAACACTGAAGCGAATATGCAGAGAATATGATATCTCTAGATGGCCACATCATAAGACTAGAAAGATTTCACACCATGTTAACCAAGGTGTATCTCTACAAGGTGACGAACCATATGTGGGAGATCAACATTGTCGTGCCGTATCCCAAGAAAAAAGCACAGATCATTTAGTGCACGAAAAATCTCAGGCGACAGGAAAGAGTTGTGATGAAGTGATGAGTACCTTAAAGGTTGCTTATAGAGGTGACATCATAAAGTTTCAACTTTCTCCTTCATCAATCAGGGCAGAATTGAAGATGGAAGTGAAAAAAAGGCATAACATATCCCTTCAAAATTTCTCAATAAAATATCAAGATGAGGATGATGATTGGATTTTGATAACTCGTGATTCAGATTTGAGGGACTGCATGCATTCATTAAGGTTGTTAGGAAGAACTACTTTGAAATTATTAGTTACCCCAAAATCTAATACATAAATTTCCCCCAAATGAATTGGTTGTTCATTATGTATAGTATTGTAGTATATTGTTTGGACGAATTCAACGTTGAATAGATTGTATAATTTTAATTCACATTTTTTTATAATATCACATACCAATAAATTGAAGAATAAGCTTACAATATTACAAAGAAAAAGTATAGAACTAGCTAAAATTGTGTTTTTTTTAAAAAAAAAAAAGATTATCATTCAATACTTGAGTATCTCTTTTGGATTTATAGAGTTTGATAAAATCGTGGTTTTCCCGAGAAAAGATGATGTAGGTTTCATGTTAAGGTGGAGACTCTAAACAAGTATTTTCTCTATTTAAATTTGTTTGTATTACGATTTTTTTGGTCTATTTGAAAAAGAATGTTTCTTTATTAATTTGATAACTTTTTAGTTTTAATTTCCCACATGACATGTTTAAGATCACAAGATTAAATAAAATTTTGATACATTATACATATCTTAAGTTTAAGACTACAAGATTCAAAAGTTTTCTTTACTTTCTTAAACTTTATGTCTAGTCAAACTAAGACAAACAGATTAAAATAGAAGAAGTATCTAATAGTAAATATAAACAAGTATCTACTCCCTCCGTTTGCCTGTACTTGTCACTTATTTGTAAAATGAATTTTTATTTTTACTTGTCATTTTTAACATATCAAGAAAAGACAAAAGAATTTTTTCTATTATACCCCTAGCATTAATTGTTTATTTTCCAAACCATTTTCAAGACATAATACTCTAAACATCAATTAATAAAGATAGTATGGTAAAATAGTCATATCAATAATTGTTTTCTTAATGGGTATGCCAAGTTAAAATGTGACAAGTAAAAACGAACAGAGGGAGTAATATAAGTCAATGGGTGCTTTCCACCGCATCCTCGTCTGAACTACTATAGAAGAAGGTTCATCCACAAGGTTGCGGACATGACGAGCGTGGACAAGACAATCGCATGGACACCGAGACTGAGGGTAGCATCATCAACACATAGGGGACTGTAACAAGAGAGAATTCCTGCTACTAGAATTGAGAAAGAAGAGAGAACGGAAAGAGAGAGAGAGGAGAAAGTTTAAATTTTTTGATTAATTGATAAGAACAAAGGAGCATTACAACGGTATTTAGGGAGTAAATACTCTTCACTAGGCTTAGACACGTGCCCCTTTCCTAACAGAATGGAGGGACTAAATTGAAAATAAAATTAGACTAAAGAGGAATTACTAAAAGACAGACTTATAAACTTAAAGGACTAAAACTTAATTCTTAAAACTACTAATTTAACGGTCACAAACTAATTTTATGACACTCCATCCTCCTTAAAAATTGCCTTTATCTTCAAGAATTCACAAAGTCTGGAAATTGAGATTTGATGAACTGATAATCTTCCCAGGTGGCTTCTTCTGGCAATAAATTGATCTACTGAACTAAGACCTGAGTAACAACTTGGTTCCCTCTTTTCACTAGTCTTCTTTCTAGTATAGCTGAAGGATGCGCTAAGGGTTGCCCCTCATTGGAACACACAGGAGGATCAATAGATGTGATTACCTTAGCACCAATTTTCTTTTTCAGTTGAGAAATATGGAATACTGAATGTATTTTAGCATTTGGTGGTAGTTCTAGTTTGTAAGTAACCAATCCAACTTTCTTCACCACCTAATATGGTCCATAATACTTGGAAGCTAACTTGAGATTTTCCTTTACAGCTACTGAAGTCTGTTTGTATGCTTGTAAATACCCAATCTCCCACCTTGAATTCTGTTTCAGTCCTCCTCTTATCTGCATTAACCTTCATCCTGTTTTGAGCTTTCTTCAAATTTTCCTTTAACACTTTAGCTATGATCTATCTTTCTCTTAGTATCTGGTCAATAGCTTCCACCTTGGGGTGTGCTAACAATTCAAAAGTAAGTTGTAGACGGTCATATCCATACAACACCTTGAAGGGAGTCATTTTCAAGGCTGTGTGATAATTACTGTTACACCAAAATTCAGCTAAAGCTAGCCATTTGTTCCACTCTTTTGGCCTATGTCTAGTCATGCACATTAAGTAGTTCTCAAGACATTTGTTCAACCTCTCAGTCTGCCCATCAGTTTGTGGATGGTATGCAGAACTGTGTACTGGCTGCACCTGCAAATGTTTGAACAATTCTTTCCAGAAATTGCTTAGAAATATCTAGTCTCTGTCAGATACTATACTTTTGGGCAGTCCATGTAGCTTGTAAATGTTATCCATAAACACTCTGGCTACATTAGAAGCAGTAAATGGATGGGACAAAGCAATGAAATGGCCATATTTGCTATACTTGTCAACTACCACTAGAATGGTATCTTGTTCTTCAGATCTCGGTAAAGCCTCAGTGAAGTCCATAGATATATGTTCTCAAGCTCTATTTGGTATGGGCAAAGGCTGCAATAGCCCAGGGTAGGCTACTTGTTCATCCTTGTTTTCCTGGCAAGTATCGCATTCCTATACTATATTCTTAACAGTCTCAATCATAGCTGGCCAGTACAAAATGGATTTCACTTTTTAGTAAGTAGCCCAAATGCCTGAATGACCTCCTAGTCCTTAAGTGTGGATGGTTGAAACCAACTATTTTCTGAAGGATCCCTTATTACCAATCTAAACCTTTCCTTTGTTTCTAAGTATTCCCTGTTGTAGAGTGATTTCTGTGTTTGTATCTTGACCATTGCTCAGCCTTGTTATAGCCTGCAACACTTCAGAATCACCTTCATAGCTATCCATAATCTCTTCTATCCACTTAGGTTGTACATGTGAAATAACCATACATTGTTGTTCTACCTTTCTAGAGAGTGCATCTGCTACAATATTTTCTACCCCTTTTTTGTAGTGAATTTCAAAACTTAGCCCATTAGCTTAGTGAGACCTTTATGCTGTAATGAGGTGGTGATTGTTGGATCTTCTAGGAATTTCAAGCTAAAATGATCGTCTTTGATGATGAAGTGATTAGGGTATAGGTAGTGTCTCCATCTGTCCACAACTTGGAGAAGAGCTATGAGTTTGTTTTCATATATGGATAATCCTTAATGCTTCACACTTAAAGATTGACTCATATAGGTTATGGGTCTCTTATCCTGCATCAAAACAGCTTCAATACCATAATTGCTTCCATCCATCTCCAGTACAAAGGTTTTAGTGAAGTCAGGCAAGGCTAATACTGGTGCCTCAATCATTGCTTCAAGCTGGTTGAAAGTTGCAGTTGCTTCAGGTATCCATTTGAGTTCACTTTTTTTTTTTGAGTGAATTTGTCAGTGGTTTACTCAGAACAGCATATCCTTTGACAAATTTTTTGTAATAGCCAGTCAAACCAAGGAAACCCCTTAGCTCTTTCAAATTTTTTAGAATAGACCACTCCATCATTGCTCTAACCTGTGACTAATCAGTACTGACTTTATTCCCAGATATAACATGCCCCAAATATTCCACTTATGATTGAACAAACTCACATTTACTTTGTTTAGAAAACAACTAGCTCTCCTTCAGCAGTTTAAGGATAATTTCCAAGTGTTTAACATGGTCATTCATAATCTTACTGTAGACTAGTGTGTCATCAAAAAATACAAGTATAAATTTTCTCATTTGATCTTTAAATACAGTGTTCATACGAGACTTGAATGTTATTGGTGCATTAGTCAGCCAAAAGGGCATGACCTTAAACTCCCATAAGCCATGGTGAGTTCTAAAAGCAATTTTGAGCTCCTCTTCAGCTTCATTTTTACCTGATGATATCCAGCTCTCAAGTCCACCTTTGAAAATACAGTTGCTCCAAACAGTTCATCCAATAAGTCACCAATCATTGGGATTGGGTATTTGTTTTTAATTGTTAAGTTGTTCAATCTCCTGTAATCTACACACAATCTCCAAGTGGAGTTCTTCTTCTTAACCAATAGTGTTGGTGAAGCAAAAGAAGATTGACTCTGCACTACTGTTTCTGCCTTAAGTATGTCATGTATAATTGATTCTATAGCATTCTTTTGATCAAAAGAATATCTATAGGGTCTCAGATTAAATGGTTGTGCTCCAGGTATCAAGTTGATTACATGATCACACTCTCTCTTTCGTGGTAAGGCCTGTGGTTCTTGAAACACTTCTTGATGAGTAGTTAACAGTTTACTAATTTCAGGGTGAATCTCTTTAGTAGTAGGACTATGTTCAGTAGTGACTAGAGCTAGTTCAGCTATTACATCACATGTTCCACATTGCAGCATCCTTTTAAGTGCTTCTGTATCCACAGGTGTGACCTCAATATCATCTATCACTCCATAAAGAGTGATCATCCTTTCATCAATCATAAAGCTTAAACTGTAAGGCCTAGTATGTAAAACAATGGGTGCTACCATGTCTATCCAATCCATACCTAAGATCATCTCACACCCTCCCACTTTCAAATTTAAGCTTGAAATCAAAATGTTCTTGCTGCATAGTCCAATGAAATGAAGGGCTTTCAAAGTAACAGCTCATCACTTGACCATTAGCAACCACTACCCTCATAGGATTACTCATAGATTGTATTGGTAATTTGAGCAACTTCACAATATGGGGATCCACAAAAGAGTGTGTGGAACTACTGTCAATTATGACAGTCATGGGAACTTTGCAAGCATAACCAATTATTTTGATAGTTGAGATCCTACCATTAGAATTGTTTAATCCTATCAAAGTATTTAAGGATATCTCAGCCTGCTCTTCCACTGCTTCCTCCAAGGTTTCAGCTACATCCATGAATTTCTCAGGTTGGTCACCTTCCACCTCTATTTCATCCCCTTCCAATGCATATAAGGTCTTTTATTTGCATTGATGCCTCGAATAGTACCTCTTTTTGCACCTATAACACAACCCTTGCCCCTTAAGGCCTCAAGAACATTTGGTTTGAGGGGAGCTCTGGAAGGATGTTTCTATGGATAGGTTATTCTCAGAGGTTGGTTGTTGATGGGAGGCAAACCGAGTCTGTTAGAATGAGGCTGGGAAGGTCTTGGGTAGGTAATTTATGGAATTGGTGGTCTAGAAGTGTAGTTTTGGGTTGATTTCTGAGGAACAAAAGGAATCAATGCCTTGAAGGACTCTTCATATAGGGAGGCAACTTCAAATGCATCTATTGCAGACTTGCAGTGGTGGGGTTGGCTAGCTTAACCAAAGGCTTAAGTTCAGGTTTTAGGCCACTAATAAAGCTAGCTACATAGTGAACCTCATTTAACAGTGGATTGATGATCATCATATAACCCACAAGTTCCTCAAATTTGGTCTGATATTGAGCTATTGATCCAACGTGGATGAGTTTATTAAACTCATCCACAATGTCTTGGGCTCTGAGACTACCAAACCTCCTGCAGATCTCAGTACAAAACCTCAACCATGTAACTCTTCCCCAGTGTTGGACTATGAAGCTATCAAACTAAACATCGGCTTGGTCACCAATATGCATTGAGGCAAACCTTAATTTCTCCTGGTCATGTATCTGGTATAGTTCAAAAAAAATTTCACATTTTCTCAACCAACTTTGGGATTGACACCATCAAATTCAGGAAAGTTGATTTTAGGCATAAAGTTCTAACATTTGCACCAGAATTTAGGTGTATAAGAGGGATCGATAAAATTGAGGATGCGGAGTATGAAGGATTTTTGAAAATTGAAGGGCTAGAAAATAAGAGAGCTGGAGGGAAGGTAAAACCATGGCCAAAAGGGTAAGTCGATGGAGTAACTAAGGCCTGAGGGACGGTTAAAGGGCGTTTACTGTGAAAAGCTTGACTAAGGTCAGCGGCAACTCGAGTCTATTAAGCACTAGCTGGTGTGCCTATCGGAGTAGTATCAACCAGGGATAGAGTTGGAGAGAATGGCACACCCATGCTAGTAATGATAAATTCAAGACATTTGTTGGTCTCGCAAACCTCGTTTAGTTGCTCCTGGAAGTGATGATGGTTTAACTCTAAGGATTCGAGCTACTTGCTCGCATCTTCCACAAATACCCCAAGCTGACTACGGATAGCCCTGGTATTATCCCGTAAGGTTTGAAATTCTGACAGTGGTGAGGTAACCATGCGGATAGGGTGGTGGTGGCTCTGATACCATTGTAACAGGAGAGAATTCTTGCTACCAGAATTGAGAAAGAAGAGGGAAAGGAAAGATAGAGAGAGAGAGGATAAAGTTTGACTTTTTTGATTAATTGATAAAAACAAAGGAGCATTACAACGGTACTTAGGGAGTAGATACTCTTCACTAGGCTTAGACACGTGTCCCTTTCCTAACAGAATGGAGGGACTAAATTGAAAATAAAATTGGACTAAAGAGTAATTACTAAAAGACAGACTTATAAACTTATAGAACTAAAACTTAATTCTTAAAACTACTAATTTAACGGTCATAAACTAATTTTGTAACAGGGACTTTGCAGTATGAAGGACTTGAGGCTTAATTAGACACTTTTACTTTCTACTGAGGCCGTTTTTGATGATTGAAGTTAGCTAGTTAGTTCAACAATCTTCTACTTCACAATCATTATCATCGCCTTATTTATTGTCTTGGCCTCTAAGGAGGTTTTTATGCATTACAACTCAGATTAATAGCGGCGAAATGCTCGCTGAGAAAGACAGTCGGTCACCAATAACATTCAATCAAATCTTTTCAGAATCCTCGCTTAAAATTTGTCTTGCAACCAAAGCTATCTCTTCCGCCAAATAGATAGCTGGAAGAGTATCCCAAATTATCTTCTTAGTAAATTTGCACTTAATATAATATTGATTATAATATTTGTTAGATATTCCTCCAAACATATAATTCTTGCATAAATAATCCTCATCTTTTCACTTGACAATTTATTTTTAAACCAAAGTATTCTCGTTATTGCTACCTCAGAACCAAGAGTATTATAACAGAGTTTCTCAAGAATACATACCAACTTCAATCGTCTTAAAAAGAATTTCATCTTTCCACATCATTTAGGAGTGTCTTTGCCATCAGATATTTCAAAATTAGGATTAGGCAAAGATGAAACACTATTCAATGTTGATGTAGAAGCCATAGAGACAACTATCTTCAAGTTATTAGAACAAGAATGATAATAGTACAAAAAATCTAAAATAAAATTTGTTTGGCTTAGAGGTACGTTAATTCGTTTCTTGAAGATTTGGCTTAGAGGCACGTTAATTCGTTTCTTGGAGAGAGTTGGAGTCTTTCCGATGAGCAAACAAAAGAATAAACAATGACTCTATTTTCTGAATTCAACTAATCCACAAAACAAGTAGCATTCAAGAACGTTTTACTCTTCTATTCTTAAATTGGTGATTTCACCATTTAATCAATGTCTCTTAAATATTTATTTTAAGAAAAAGTGTTTTTATTATTAAAGTACTTGCCTTTTCAAAGGGAGAAAAATTACTATTTATAGAATAATTTTTTGAAGTAGCTCATGAATTTCACAAACAAAAATTTATCTTCTAAGAACCTATAACATTAAAAAAAAAAAAAAAAACTAAATAAAGAATGAATGTTGAAATTCACATTCATGTATTTAGTAATTTCATGCTTTTATTGGATGAATTATTTCAAAATTAATTGAAATATTAACTCTAAAAAATAAATTATAAGAAATTAAATTTTGACATTTTCAAAATCAGCTTAACCCGTTTATTTGACTTTCCCTGATATATAAATTTTTACACACAACAAATAAAGTTTAGTGGGTGTTTGGATAGACTTATAGCTTTTGACTTATAAGTTAAAAGTCATAAGTTTGAATCTAACTTATGATTTTTGACTTATTTTTGCCTTTTTAGCTTAAAATTTAGAACTTAAAAACACTTTTTATTTTATTTTACCAAACACTTCAAAAGTGTTTAAAAGCTACTCCCTCTATCCAATAATACTTATCCATTTTTGACTTGGCACACATGTTAAGAAATAATAAATAATAGAGGTAATTTTACTTTATTATCCTTTGAATATAATAAATTTAATATCTTGGAAAATATATTGAGTGATAAATAGTGAGTATTTAGTAACAATGATAAAATGGATAGAAAAGGGTAAGTTATCCATTGATTTTTCAAACTGGACAAGTATTGTCAGACAGAAAGAGTATTGTTTTAGCTTATAAGCATTTAGTAGGCGTTTGGACATGCGATTTCATGTCTGTGATATGAAATCATCAGATGAAATCAACGTTTTGGTCATGCGATTTCATCTCATGATTTTATATCATGACATGAAATCTCAAATTCTCCAAAAAACATTATTTGGGAATTTCAAATCATAATTTGTGATTTTTCAAATACAAAAATTAACCTGAAAGTTTATATTTTTGTAAAAAGAATCCCATCATTTATATTTACCAACCATTTATTTCATATGTTAATAAAATTTATAGTTCATATTGTTACTTTTACCAATCTTTAAACCATTTATATCTCATTTAATCATTACTTTCATCAACATATAGCCCCGTTTGGTCATGAAAAATATTTATTTTTTTTCAAAAAATCTTTTCATTTTATTAAAAAATGATGTTTGTCCATAAAAACTCCAAATACAACTTGAAGTTCTATTTGGAAAAGTGAAAACAAGTCTCAACTTATTTTCACTTTTTTTTTCTAATTTCAACTTCACCTTTATATTTAAAAAAATCTCTCCAAAAAGATATGACCAAATACAACTCCGACTCCAATTTCAACTTCAAATCCAACTCCAACTCCAGTTTTTTTTATTTTCATGGCGCCAAACGCCTACAAAATTTATTATTACTTCAAATCAACTCCTACTTTATCATTTATTATTAATCAAATTTATCATTTGATCAATAAATATTATATTTTTTAGAATAGTTTTATAATAGTGTATTATACTTTTGTTATGAACTTTTGCTTATTTGATAATATTGTATAAAGAATTGAGACAATTTTGATAGTTTTCACAACTTATGAAAATATTTATAAGAAAAAACTTACAACTTAAAATTTCAAATTGCATATTCAAATAAAACTTTAACTTTATCTCATATGATTTCATATCATGATTTCATCTTATGTGGCCAAATAGAGCCTTAATAAGCCAATCCAAACAGTCCCTTGACGACAATTCCAAAATTGATATATACGTACCACGTTTTATCCACAAAATGCCATTAAACACTGCACACTTCGTAGCTCAAACTTGGAAAATGGAGACGAGCCATTTCACACACAAATACACACACTAAGCGCGTGTATATACTGTACATACAAGAAGTCCAATTTGACAAATGTTGAATACACTCAAGTTACAGCTATCGTCGCCGTTGTTCGTCAACAATTCCGATCAATTAACCGCCGGAAAATTGGTCCCCCACCGGAGATTTAGTTTCCGGTTGGCGCGAAGCCAATTGGCTTCTCTTTCCGTTCAATCGGAAAATGTATTATCATCTGAGCCGTTGGTTACCTCTAATTTGATTTCCACCGTCGGATCTTCGTCGGCGCCACCGCAACTCTCTCAGTGGAACATTACTCATAGACATGTGAATATCCTCAGTTTCATTGCTTGCGCGGTACATATCTCTCTCTCTCTTTTTTTTTTTTTTTTTTTTTTTTTTTTACAATGCATTTTGGATTTTACATTATTTTGTTTATTATTGTGAATTTGGGAGATTTTTTAGTAATCGTGGTGTCCAGGCCGCCTGTTTTCACGCAGCTCGACTAATTCGACGAGATACCTATCACTTCTAACTAGCAACAGATATCAGATAATTCTATTCATCGAGGCTAGGACAAATACATGTAGCAACGTTACTGTTGTTTGTGTTTATTTATTATTTGGGATTTGGGAAGCCTTAGTGGACAGAGTTACTAGTATCTGTGTTGATGGGAGGTAGTAGATATCTTGTGAAATTAGTCGAGGAATGCATTTTGGATTTTGCATTATTGTGTTTATTATTGTGAATTTGGGAGATTTGTTTTTTAAATAATCGTGGTGTACGGGCCTGTTTTCCCGCACCTCAACTAATTTCACGGGATATTTGCGACCTCGGACTAGCAACAGATATTGGATAACACTATTCACCAAGGCTAGGATAGATACCAGCAACAACATTATTGTTGTTGTGTTTATTTATCATTTGGGAAGCGTTAATGGATAGAGTTACTAGTTACTAGTGTCTGTGTTGGTGGGAGGTAGTAGGTATCTCGTGAAATTAGTCGAGGAATGTATTTTGGATTTTGCATTATTGTGTTTATTATTGTGAATTTGGGAGATTTGTTTTTCAAATTATCGTGGTGTATGGGCATGATTTCCCGCACCTCGACTAATTTCACGGGATATTTGTAACCTTGGACTAGCAATAAATATCGAATAACGCTATTCACCAAGGCTAGGATAGATACCAGTAACAACATTATTGTTGTTGTGTTTATTTATCATTTGGTAAGCGTTAATGGACAGAGTTACTAGTATCTGTGTTGGTGGGAGGTAGTAGGTATCTCATGAAATTAGTCGAGGAATGTATTTTGGATTTTGCATTATTGTGTTTATTATTGTGAATTTGGGAGATTTTTCTAAAATAACTGTGGTGTATGGGCCTGCTTTCGCGCACCTCGACTAATTACATGAGATATTTGCTACCTCGGATTAGCAACAGATATCAGATAGATCTGTTTACCAAGGCTAGGATAGATACCAACAACAACATTATTGTTGTTGTGTTTATTTTATATTTTGGGAAGCCTTGGTGGACAGTTATTGGTATTTGTGTTGGTGGGAGGTAGCAGGTATCTCATGGAATTAGTCCAGGAATGCATTTTGGATTTTGCATTATTGTGTTTATTATTGTGAATTTGGGAGATTTTTTTTTTTTAATAATCGTGGTGTCCGGGCCTTATTTCGTGCACCTCGACTAATTCCACGAGATACCTGCCACCTCGGACTAGCAACAGATATCAGATAACGCTGTTCACCAAGGCTTGGATAGATACCAGCAACAACATTATTGTTCTTGTGTTTATTTATCATTTGGGAAGCGTTAATGGACAGAGTTATCCTATTTGTGTTGGTTTGTGAAATTAGTTGAGGAATGCATTTTGGATTTTGCGTTGTTGTGTTTATTTATCAATTGGGAAGCTTTGGTGGATAGATTTATCTTAATGTGTTGGTGGGAGGTAGCAGATATCTCGTGAAATTAGTCGATAAATACATTTTAGATTTTGCATTATTGGGTTTATTTATCATTCGGGAAGCCTTGGTGGACAGAGTTACCGGTGTGTGTGTTGGCAGGAGGTAGCCGATATCTTGTGAAATTAGTCGAGGAATGCATTTTGGATTTTGCATTATTGTGTTTATTTATCATCTGGGAAGCCTTGGTGGATAGAGTTATCAGTATCTGTGTTGGTGGAAGGTAGCAGGTATCTCGTGAAATTAGTCTAGGTGTGCGCAAAAACCAGGATTATAAAAAAAAGGAAGTTATCATTTTAGTTCTACTAGATGGAAATGTGTTGTCTGTGTTGGTGTGATCATGTAGTTCGTACTTAGGTTTTAAAAGCTACTACCTGAGTAGCTGGTTGATGGCTTTATTATGAATGAGTAATTTGGGGTGCTAATTCCTAATCTTTTGCGTTATAATTAATATGCTATGCAACATCTGTAAGATGTTATGTTAGCATTTACAGTGTTTGAAATACATCATATGATCCTAAATTTGTTACCTACATGTAATCTACATAATGATAGTTCATCGTTAGTGCAAACGTTTTTCATTTTTCTTCCTTCGATGGATGCCTAATAGATAAAAGGCGGTGGTTTAAAAGAAAAGAGGATGAATCTGATTCCCATCACAATTTTAACTTACTAATCTACACAGGAAGATTCAAGCATTGTATTTTTTACTTATTTTTATTTTGTGATTAATTGGTCTATGATGGTCTTATATATGTAGTGATGGTACATGAGTTGGGTCTCTTGTAAGCCTGTAATTTGCAGATTTGGTTACGAAAGTTGCTTGTGATGCCCCATGAATGGCTTTTCTGTGAACATAGCTAATGATTTGAACCTAGAAAGATAGGGTAGTTTATTTAGTTGTACCTTACATGATAGTGAAATTTGCTAAATGTATTGACTGAGACACTGAGTTCTTGCTAATATACATGATAGTGACTTATTGGTATGTGGGTTGGTGGGAGGTAGCAGGTATCTCGTGAAATTAGTCGAGGTGCGCGCAAGTAATGGTTATCCTTTTAATTATCATTTAGGAGCATTTTACCTATGTGAATTTAGGAGATTTATTGTACATAAATTGGAGTTTTTGGGGGAACATTGGAAACTTACTACAAATCTGTTTGGCTGCTTACAAAATCTAGGGAAAGGAATGCTTCTTTTGGTAAGCAGTCATGAGCAAAAACAAAAAAAATAGAGATTAATTTACTCTAAACACCCTTATATTATGACGGGTTCTGGATATGCATGTATCTGCAAGTAAAAGCAATGTTTGATTTAAAAGGTACATCCCAACTACTTCATATTACAAGTTATAAGGGTCATTTACTCAAGGGAAAAAAAGAGTTGGATAGGTTGACTCGTGGAAATTGTGCTTTTCTGGATATGAAAAAAGATGTAAATAAGTTGAACGCTGACTGCAAGTTAGTTAAACACACAACAACATACCCAGTGTAATCCCACTAAGTGGGTTAGTGTAATTCCAGTAGGTGGGGTCTGAGGAGGGTAGGGTGTACGCAGACCTTACCCCTACCTCATGAAGGTAGAAAGCTCGTTTCCGGAAGACCCTCAGCTAGAGTAACTCATGACAAAGCAATGTTAAAAATAACATACAAATCAAAGCAGATGACAAACAATAACAAAATCAATAAAAATCATAAGTTAGCTAAACATCTATTTTAAAATCTATGGCATGTGCTTATCCTGTGTGTGTATGTGTGTGGGGTAACTATATGAGAGTTAATATTTCATGAATTGTTCATCGTCAAAGCTCAATATATTCCGTGGCAATCTAGTTCTCTATTAGTTTATGGATAACTTGACTAGAATAAGTTGTAGGGAAATGACTCAAGGATTTCATAGGTTTTGTACTTCGTTTTTATTTTTTTGATAACCGTACTTAGTTTTATTTTCCTTATATATTTAGTTTCATAGGAGACTCTAAGCACTTTGCAATCATGATGGGGTTGCATCATAGATCGGCTCTTTAGCCCGTTTCTTTTTGCATTAGTTATGGATGAGCTGTCGCGTCATATCTAGCGTGCGGTGCCGTGGTGTATGTTATTCGCCAATGACTTAGTGTTGGTTGATGAGATGAGGAGCAGAGTTAACAGTAGGCTCGAGGTTTGGAGACAAACACTGGAGTCTAAAGAATTTAGGTTTAGCACGACCAAGACTGAATATTTGGAATGTAAGTTTAGTGATGTTGCACCTGAGATCGATGTGGGAGTAAGACTTGAGTCTCAAATCATCCCTAAGAGAGATTGTTTCAAGTGCCTAGGATCTTTAATCCAAGGGAATGGCAATATCGATGGGATGTCACACACCGTATTGGTGCGGGATGAGCTAAACAGAGGCTAGCTTCTGGGGTCTTGTGATATAAGCAAGTACAACCTAAGCTGAAAGGTAAGTTCTACAGAGTGGTGGTTAGACCGACTATGTTGTATGTGATGGAGTGTTGGCATGTTAAGAACACTCATGTTCAGAAGATGAAAGTTGCAGAGATGAGAATGTTGAGGTGGGTGTATGGTCATACTAGGAGAGACAAGATTAAGAATGATGAGATACGAGATAAGGTAGGAGTGGCTCCCGTGGTGGACAAGATGAGGGAAGTGAGATTGAGATGGTTTGGGCATGTGAGGAGGTGTGAGCGGTTGGTAGTGGCGGGCTCAGGAGAGGAAGAGGCAGACCAAAGAAGTATTAGGGGGAAGTGATTAGACAGGACCTGGTTCATCTTGACCCTTTACTGAGGACATGGCCTTAGATAGGAGAGTTTGGAGGTCGCGTATTAGAGTAGAAGGTTAGTTAATAGTTGAACGTCTCTCACTTCCCTATGAAGATAGGCTCGGAAGTTATTCTTGGACCTCCCGCATTTTCAGTATTATTAGCACTATGCTTGTAGTTCCTTGAGCTTCGATTTCAGCTTTCACTGGTGTTGTGTGCCAATTATTGCATTCTTTCATTTTCGTTCTTGTCCTTTCTGTTGTTTGTTGTGTAGCACTTTCTCAGATTGTTTGGCTAGTACCAGTTGAGCTGAGGGTCTATCAAAAACAGCCCCTCTACCTTGACGAGGTAGAGGTGAGGTCTGCGCATATTCTACCCTCCCCAGACCCCACTTGTGGGATTACACTGGGATGTTGTTGTTTATGATAAATGCTGCCTATGTGAGTTTTGCATCCGATGTAAAATTCATATTGTCGAGATTCACACTATCGGTCCCTATCCTAAATAGGAGTAGGATTGCTATGGCTAGTATACTAGCCAAATTATGATGAAATCTAGTTTTAGAGAATTCACAAGTTGCCTTTAAGAGACAAATTTTGGAATTTTGAGATGAAATAGGTCAAAAGAGTGTAGAATTGATATGGAAGGTTCATATGGCGTTGTTGTTCCTTTTGTTTGCTGTAAAGGTAGCTCACTGGATAGTACTGTTGCCTTCTCACCATTCTGTCTTTCTTCCATTTGTGGAGGACTGACGCAATAAGAAAAGGAGTATGAGTTCTGAAATTGATTTATGGTACAATTCTAGTTCTACTAAGCAAATGCCCTACTCAAGTTTTGAGAAATTTAATTTATATAAGTTGTTCTTGCAGTAGCGATGGCAATGTGACTGGTTCTTCTATGATGGTGTGACAGCTACTATCTTTATTATGAATGAGTAACTTGTGAAGTTAAAGCCTAATCTCTTGCATTATAAATGATGTTATGCAACATCTATCTGATGTGAAATTGTCATTTACTATGTTTGAAATCCATCATATGAATCTAAATTTACTACCTACGCTGCTACCTGTACTTTGCGTAATGATAGCTCATCATAAGTGCGACCTTTTTCTCATTTCCCTGTCTTCCGTGAAAGCATAATGAGATAAAAGTGATGATCTACAAAAAAAGAGAGGATGAATCTGATTAATTGGTCTATGATTACCTGGTTTTGTATAAGTAGTGATGGTACTTGAGTTGAGTCTCTTGTGAGCATGTAATTTGCAGATTCGGTTCTCAAAGTTGCTAGTGATGCCACCATTAATGGCTGTACTGTGAACAAAAATTAATGATTTGAGCCTAGAAAGATGGGGTAGTTTATTTAACTGTACCTTATATGAACTAGTGAAATTTGCTCCCAGTATATTGAGTATAAGTTTTTGGAAAATGATTGTCATGGGAGAGGATTGTAGGTGCTGTGACAGGGCAGGCAGTTGCATATTGGGGGAGAGGTTGTGAGTATGAACAAAATACAGCCATGTTCAGTGAGGGCATGCAAGGAGTTGTAGAGCTAACTGCTAAGAAGAATTGTACCAAAACTCAAAAGAGTAATGTAAATGAAAACAAATAAAGTATTAATTATGTGTTTATGAAATGGAATTTGTAAATACAAACAAATTATTTAAATAAGTAAATGATACACTCTGAGACAGAATGTGCTCAAGTGCCTTTGTAGAAGCATTTGGTTCTATTGTTGATGAGATGAAACATATAACGGATGAGTGTAATGGTCAAGTTACGGTTACTGTGAACACAATCATGTGGCTGACTCCTCAGCCAATATTGGTTCGTGGATAAACTATAGTATAAGTGTCGTTTGATTATCGGGAACTGGATACTAATTACAACAACTACATACTGAGTGTAATCCCACAAGTAGGGTCTGGGTAGGTTGATGTGTACGCAACCTTACCCCTACCTTGTGAAGATAGAGAGACTTTTTTCAATAGAACCTTGGCTAAAGTAAAAATAACAAAATCAAGCATGGAAAGGAAGATGCAGTAGTGAAGCAGCCATGCTGAACATCCCCCATGGCATTTTTAAGATCATAAGATTAAATGAAGTTTCGATACATTACACATATCTTTAGTTTCTGACCACAAGATTCAAAAGTCTTCTTTACTTTCTTAAACTCCATCTCCAGTCAAACTAAGGCAAACAAATTTAAATGGAGGGAGTATCTAATAGTAGGTATAAACAAGGATCTAATGTAAGTCCAGGGGTGTTTTCCACCACATCCTCGTCTGAACTACTAGATGAAGGCGCTCATCCACAAGACTGTGAACATGACGAGCGCAGATTAGTTTCCTTTTAACAGTCCTATATGCTGACAGCACCCAGTCTGCAAGGAGTCGCCCCTCTCAGATGCTCTGACTTTCTTTTCTAGTTCGCTCCTTTGCTTAAACTTCTCATGAGTGGTTCAGTGTCTACATGGTTCTTCCCATAGATGGCACCACCGCCTGAGCTTTGCATCTTTCCTGTGAGCAGATGAAGATAAGTCGGCTAGTCTATGCCTTCCTTTCTATTTGAAACTTAGTAACAACCTGTCTGTCATGATGGGGAAGCCATGTACACTTTTTCTGCAAAAAAAATTAAATGTCTAACATTAGGAATGAATCTCGATAAGTATAGTGTTTGAATTAAAATAATAAATTCAAATATACCTTAAACTCATTGAAGATTTGTTGCTTGAGCAGTTGTGGAATATCACCCCAAGTCGGTTATGCTGCATCATAAAGATAGTCAATGACATCTGTATTGGTCTTCGTAGTCTATGGGCCTGGATTGAACCTACAATACAACAATCAAAACCTTGAGAGGTTAGATTCAAGAATTAACAAATAAACATAATCATAAGATGTAATAAAAGATAAATCGTACCGAATCCCTTAGGTTTGATGATGAGCCTCCGGTACAATTTCTCTATGGGTAAGTCCACTAGCTTGCCTGAAGTGACCGACCAAGTCACCAGCAGCTTCCAAATATCTTATTGTTGAGCTTGTTGCATATATGCTTTATTATAATGGGTTTAGAAGCTACTACCCATTTCTTCATTTTCCTCATCCTACACCTACAACTATAGCCTCGACATCTCATGGTGCTGCAAAAGCAGCAAATGTTAGTACCAGTGTTCACATTGTCTGGAGTAGCATATCCATATGTTCCCACTACACGTGTCGACACATGCGTTTTATCTCCTCGGGCAAGCCTGAAGTCTGATAGCTTCGTGTTGTAGTCCTGGAATGACAGTAATGGTCATAGAAAGAAATTTGAGTATGCCAAGTATTAATTCAGAGATATGCAGAGAGAGTTCATCGCTTCAAGCGCATCTAATAAGACGTTGGATGCTTTAAAATCTCGATATATAACCGATTTTTGCAAGACATAATTCATTCAAGCATCCAAACATAAATCCATATATCATCAAATAAAGGGAAGATAATGAAGAGAAAAATTTACGAACTTGGTTACTCATTGATTTAATTCTGAAGAATTCATGTTGGAAACGGGTTTCATCATCATCACTGTCATTGTATTCTTCATTGTTGTGAACTTCCTTCATCTCCGCCGCAATAGGTTTAGGTGTTAAGAATGAGAAGGATCGGTAAAACATCATTATATATATGCGGGGTAAGGAATTAGGGTTTTGTAAAAGATGTTACAAACTTGTTTTTTGGTCCAAAAATTGTTTCAAACTCTTTTTTTAGTCCAAAAGTTTTTACAAAGCTTTTAAAAATTGGATCATTTGCTCCCAATTTTTATACGAATATCAAAATTCTGCTTTTTATAGAATCATTTGTCTGGATGAAACGATTTGAAAGAAATTGAAGAATTGTGGCTTTTTTCTTTATTTTGGTCGACGAAGAAATGAGAGCAAAAGTTTCAACTTTTCCCATTTGTGATGATCATGTTTTTGGACATTAATTTTGTTTGAAAATAAAATAAATTTTTTGATTAAAAATTATTATTGCACTTGACATATTCTTCAAACTTATTTTTCGAATTATAAATTCTCTTTCAAGTATCAAAATTATCTTCTTTTCTTGTGGAACTGTATTAAAGGTATGAACTTCTTCCTTGATTATTATTTTTTTGAATGAAACAATTTCAAAGAAATTGAAGGAATTTGAGTTTTGTTTCTTTTATCCAAGTTGAAATGAAGTAAAATGAGAATAATTTGCATATAAAATATACTAAATCTTTTTCACGTCCACTGATAAAATCACCATATGAATTGTATTATTTGTGTTATTAATGCCTTTCTTTAGATTGTTAATTCATCATCATACCCAGTGTATTCCCACCAGGTGGGGGCTGGGGGGGGTGGGGTAAAGTGTACGCAGTCCATACCACTACCTCAGATGAAGTAGAGATTGTTAATTATTTTATGAAATATAGGGAAAACATTGAAATTATGAAAATTGCACTGAGAACATTTGGGGCATTTTAGAAAATATACAAATCAAACAAAACAAATTTGAATTAAATTTGTAAAATTGGGCAAAACAAATCTGAAATAATAAATGAAGTTTTTATTATCATAAAATATAAAAGTTTTGGGCAAGCTTAAAATTTTAATAGAAGCTAACATAAATCTTTTGGCCCAAAAAATAGGTTTGAAGCAAATTTTTGGATTTGAAAATTAGTCTTCCATTAACTACATAATTTTTACAGCCAAACAGATATTTGGCAAAAAAGTTTCCAAAAATTGCTTCCAAAATCTTTGCCAAACGGACCCCGCGTAGAAAGTTTCCAAAAATTGCTTCCAAAATCTTTGCCAAATGGATCCCGCGTAGAAGTGCCACGTTTTATCTACTACTAATCATACAAAATGTCACAAATGCCCTGACACTGCACATAGCCCTCTTAGCTCGAACTTCGAAAATGGCGGCGAGCCATTTCACATAGAAATACACACGCTGAGCGTGTATACTGTACTCAGATTCATCGGAGATGAAGGTCAATTGACAAATATTAAGTACACTCAAGTTGCAGCTGTCGTCGCCGTTGTTTGACAACATTAATTCGAACCAAGTAACCGCTGGAAACTTGGTTTCTGACCTGAGGTTTAGTGTTTAATTGTCGCTGGCTTCCCTTTTCGTCCAATCAAAAAATGCTTCGTCATTTGAGCGTTGGTTAACTCTAATATGAATTCCACCATCGGATCTTCGTCGGCGCCGTAACTCTCGTAATGGACCCTTGCTCTCTGCCATATTCATATCCTCAATTCATTGCTTGCATGGTACATACTCTTTTCTTTTACTCTTTTACATACAAAAGCATTTTGGATTTCACATTATTGTGTTTATTTATGTTAAAATTGGAGTAGGAACAAGAATAGTATATAGAATTCTACTTGGAAACAAATTGTAATGTAGTGTCCTACTTGGAAAAGGATTGGAATGTAGTGTCTATAAATAGCGTCTCAGTGTATTAATGTATATACACAATTCAATAATATTCTTCTCTTATATTTCTCACATGGTATCAGAGCATTGGTTAGAAACTCAATATTGGTTCGTGAATAAACTATAGTATAAGGGTTGTTTGGTTATTGAGAATTGGATACTAATTACAACAATAACTACATACCGAGTGTAATCCCACAAGTGGGGTCTGGGCAGGGTGATGTGTACGGAACCTTACCCCTACCTTGTGATGGTATAGAAACTGTTTCTGACAGGATCGCGGCTCAAGTAAAGATAATAAAACCAAGTGTAGAAAGGAAAATACAGTAGTGAAACGGCCATGTTGAACATAATGGAGAAGAGAACAATAGCAACAACACATAATACGGTAGCCAAGGCAAATGAAGCAGGTAATAATAAGATCGAAGAACAAGATAGTATGTGAGTAATAATAAGTTAATAACAATACTGATAAAGGAATTGGATACTAATTCTGAAGTTAAATTTGAGATTGTATTTATTCACCCGTTTAATTAATTATTAATATTAGCTAATATCGATATAAACTTTATACCAAAATCTTGGTATTATCTATCCCATATAGGAGGTGGAATTATAGTCCTCGAATAACCTAATTCTTAACCAAATGATTCTAAGTGAAGTTTATACTCTATAGTATTGTCAAAAACCTTTATTATGTGCCTTACACAGTTAGTAGTAGTTGCATGAGGCTTCTTTTGGTATCACAGAAAAGTGAACCCAAATCTTACAGTTTTGGGGCCACAAACTTTGAGTCCCCCTATTTTGGGACAAAAGAAGTCTCACACAACTAGTTTCAGTTGTGTGAGGCACATAAATTTGGAGTTTTGCAGGAAACATTGGAAAATTACCATAAGTCTGTTTGGTTGCTTAGAAAAACTAGGGAAAGGAATACTTTTTTTTTTTTTTTTTTGGGAAACTGGTAACTGTTGTATATATTTCATAGGAACAAATCGGTACTTAGGGAGTACTGAAATCATATTTACAAAAGAACTTCCAAGAGTCTAACACATCAATAAGTGAAACAACAACAACAACATACCCAGTATATTCCCTCCAAGTGGGGTCTGGGGAGGGTAAAGTGTACGCAGTTCATACCACTACCTCAGATAAAGTAGAAAGGCTGTTTCCAATAGACCCCCGGCCCAGACATCAATAATTGAAACAGGATCATTAAAATAAATCTGATTACACCAAAAAACACAGAGTCAAGATACAATTCAACTTGATATGCTGCATACTATTCTCTATATTTTCAAAACATTTAGAATTTCTCTCTTTCCAGATTGTCCATCAGATGCCAGCAGGGATGATTCAACACCTCGTTTTACTTTTTGCCAGCAATCCCTCTTCTTCCCAGCTTTGTAGTGCCTCTGTGATCTTCCCTGGCATAGACCATGAAATGCCTTTGAGGTTTAAGAATAATCTCCATGATTGTCTTGTAATACTGTAGTGTAAAAACTAGTGTTATCAAACGTGAAAAGTGCAAAAAAGCTCTTAGGTCCATTGGGGCTTTAAGCGTAAAATGCATATAAAGCGTGGGCTTTAATGAAATAAAGCGCAAAGGGAGAACAAAAATACAAATAAATATGTTTAGTCCAAGATTAATAATTATCAGCATGAATGACAAATATATGAATAAAGAAATTGAAAAAATATTATGATAAAGTGAAATATCAATTATTCAGTGTCGTCTCTTCAGAAGCGGATCATTGGCAAGGAAAAGTATGCCTTAGAAAATTGATGAAAACGCTACAGTGCACATTAAGCGAGGCAGAGGGCTCAACATGTTTTGAGTCTTGCTTTAGGACTAAGCGCGCCTTTGATAACATTGGTATAAACAGGTGATTATCTGTCTCTGCTTTTTCACCACAAAAGAAGCACCTAGGATAAAATACTATCCCTCTCCTCATCAGATTATCCTGTGTAAGAACTGCCTCCTTAGCTAGCAACCATACAAAGCAGGCAACTTTGTGAGGAATTTTGGTTTTCCAAATGTGTTTCCAAGGCCACTTGTCTTGCTGCTGGTTGGGATGGTTCAGCTTCCTGTAAGCTTTGCCCACCTTAAATCTGCCTGTATCATTGCGCTGCTATCTTAACTCATCACCAGCATCTTGAAGCCCAATGAAATGATATTGTACCTAAGAATTCAGCCAATCTTTGTACTTCCCCGTCATTGAGATGTCTTCTGAAGGTAAAGCTCCACCCTTCAGTAGCAGTCCACAATTCTTGCTATGGTTCTGTTGATGCAACACCAGGTTATGAATATGTGGGAATAGTAATGACAAATTGCCTGCCACATGCCACAAATGCCCTTACACTGCACATAGCCCTCTTAGCTCAAACTTTGAAAATGGCGACGAGCCATTTCACACAGAAGTACACACACTGATCGTGTATACTGTACTCAGATTCATCAGAGAAGAAGGCCAATTGAAAAATGTTGAGCACACTCAAGTTGCAGCTATTGTCGCCTGTTGCTCGTCAACAACTCCGACCAAATAACCGCCGGAAACTTTGGTTTCTAGCCGGAGGTTTAGTATCCAATTGCCGCAACGCCAATTGGCATCTCTGTCAGTCCAAACGGAGAACACTTCGTCTGTCTGTCAGGGGTTTTTAGTGCTCACTGCTAAGAAGAATTGTACAAAAAGAATAATATAAATGAAAACAAATAAAGAGTTATTTTATGAAACAGAATTTGCAAATAAAAACAAGTAATTTAAATAAGTAAAATGAGTACACTCTGAGAAAAAATGTGCTCAACTGTCTCTTTAGAAGCATGAAGATCTAATGTTGATGAGATGAAACATACAAGGGATGGGTGTAACATATGATCAAGTTACTGTTACTGTGTGCAATCATGTGGCTGACTCCTCAGCCAATTCGGACAATCTCATGGAGGCAAGTCTCTGCCTTTTCATGCTTTCTGGAAATATTGGATAGGATGGAAGAGGAATTTGGACCATTTGTGAGGGTGCAATTGAAATTAGTTGGTTTATTGGGATACAATTGAATTGGAAGCTAAACGTTTTGGAATATAGTCGGCTATCTGCTGCCCCTCTTTTTGATCAAGAAAAGAAAAATGTTTGGCTTTTCTTTTACTCTCCTTTCTAGCAGAAAGAGCGATGTTTGGTTTTTCTTTTCCGTTTATTGGGAATAATTGTTCATTCTAGTTCGCTTGTGGTAGTCTGGTGGAGATACTTCAGATTAAGTTTCTTTCTGTAGGAATGTGAACTTAGATTCCCTACATTCTGATTGAACCGGATAGTTGTTTTACTATGGTTGAAGGAAAACGGGAAGAAATGATTTCCCAGTTCCCATGCCTACTTTTGACTAAGAAGAATGAAATTTTGCTTAGATTTTCCTCATCCTTGCATTATCTGATATGCGGGCCTTTTATTCCTTGACAGGCTGCAATTTCTGCAACTTGGCTGTTTGTCTCTGCAATTCCAACGCTTCTGGTATGTGTCGATAAATTCTTCCTGGTCATAATATTTTGTCCGATACTTATTTCTGAGCTTGCGTAAAAGTACGTGTGCAGTAGAACTCTGGAAACAGATTAAGGCTATTGTGAATTTCTTGCCTTTCCAGGACAAATAAATGTTTACTCGACTCTGAAGCGGAAGAAAGTATAATTTATTTGCAGAACAATCTTAGTCAGATGTGGTGCGTGTTTCTATATCTCAATTGCTTAATGCTCAATTTTGACTTTAGGCTTTTAGGCGAGCTGCAGAGTCACTAGAGAAGCTAATGGATGTTACTAGAGAGGAGCTTCCTGACACTATGGCTGCAGTTCGACTATCTGGTATGGAGATCAGTGACCTAACTATGGAGCTCAGTGACATAGGGTTAGTACAAAACATATGAATTTATTCAGTCATATGTCATCAATTTGTGGAATTTTTTTCTGGACATGATGTTAATGTTGTAGTCTTGATCTTCCCAGCCAAGGATTAACACAAGGCGTTAGAAGCTCAACTCGAGCTGTCCGCTTAGCAGAGGAAAGATTGCGACGGTTTTCAAGCATGCCTCAATCAGGTTATTAGACATTTAGCTGTCATTGCTCTTTTATGATCATCGAAATTGTCTGAGGTGATGAATTTGGCTTCATCTTTACTTCATTAGCAACCATGCAGAATCTACTAGTCCCAATGGAGACCAGGACAGCAGGACCAGCTTTAGCTAAAAAGGCGAGAGATCTAAGGGAGGGGATAGTTAAAGGTCGTCATGTCTTACAAATGCTTTTCGCCCTCACCCGGTATTCCAGGACGGTCTTCAATTTCTTCAAATCCAGGGCAAAGACATAGATTTAAGAGCATTAGGTCCAAGGAAATCAAATCTGCCTTTAGTTGCATAATTCTTGTTCAATGTATGTGGTATTGTGGTCCTTCTATTGGTTGTGGTTGAATGTTCACTTTCACCAAGTGCTAGGCTGTTATTTGATCAAAGTAAACTAGCAGACTTCTTTCTTGCTATGTTTATATACTTCAAATTTTTGTCTATGTTAACTTTTCCTAGTTCATAGATTTGGTAGGCTGATCCATAGTGTAGTTCAGTTGGATCATACTTTTGTTTATCAAAGAATGTACTTTTTCTCCGTTCTTTGCCCCCTATTTAAATGCCAATGAATTTAAGCTGGACAAAATCAACCAAATTCTCTTGAAAATAGTCCAAACTCTGAATAATTGTCAATAACTTTGAGAGTATTGCTGTGATAGGTCATATGGATAATGAGTAATTTTGACAATATTGTGCATCAATTTTGAAGCTGTGACATCCATTCTATCTCAATACTCATGGTCCAAGGCAATGTTTTGCTCTGTTAGAATTTTCGGACTGCTGAGCGTCCAGTTCAACACGGGAAAGTCTTATCGCATCTGATGTTTATCACACGGGAAAGACTTATTCGCACCTGATGTTTATACTAATCTTGTGGTTAATAGAGTATTCACGACACGT
Source organism: Capsicum rhomboideum (assembly GCA_031232105.1). Lineage (NCBI taxonomy): Eukaryota > Viridiplantae > Streptophyta > Magnoliopsida > Solanales > Solanaceae > Capsicum > Capsicum rhomboideum. Next base: position 162,238,403 of record CP124714.1, read on the forward strand.
ACCATTGGTTTATTGCCCTATATGCAACTGCGACCTCGGCACGAAGAGTGTTTGGGTTGGATGATTTCTCATCAAGTTTTCCAAGGTTACACAAGCTACCCAAATGTTGTGGTGGGATGGTAACTACCTCTTCATTTTTCTATCAACCCTATATTTTTGTCTAGGTTATTCTTAATTAGATATCTTGGATCTAATCCTGGGAATGAAGTTATTTTTGATACGGAATATTTTATCCCCAAAGTGAAGCCTTTCGGGCATAAATTTAAATTAATCGACCCCAGATCGAATACCGGTTACTTGATAAACAACAACAAATGCGGAAATTAGCTTTCAAGAGCAAAATCACATAATTCCAATTTCATTACTGTATAATGATAGTCTATTTACGTTTTTGTTTTTCAGCGAAAATTTGGGAAAAGAAATCAACAAAAAAATATTTAAAAAATAGAGAAAAAAACAAAAAGAATGGATCCGATATTGAATCGGGGAGATTGAACCCGACGTGAATCGAACACGCAACCTTCTGATCTGGAGTCAGACGCGCTACCATTGCGCCACGGATCCTTGGTGATGTTTATTATCAAAGTAATAAATAAAGTACTTGAAATACTTACTCTGTTGAACTCATCAGCAAATTTTCATCAAGATTTTTTTTTTCTAAAAAAAATATAATTCAACTTCCTCTGATATAACATTTTAACATTCTAGTCGTATATAAGGAGTCAGAATTCTAATCTCTCCAGAGTCTCTGTTTTGATAAAAACTAATTACTCGCATTTGATATTTTAGATCAAGCTAATATATAGATGCATGTGTAATATGTGTTTGCACACAAATATTTAACACTTAACCATAATTAGTGTTAGTGCATTCTCATTTATATGATTTGATCTAAACACTCAATTGGTGCACGTAAGTATTTGTAGTATTTTTTTGGTATTTTGGTACTTAGAAGAGGCACATAACTCTACATCCCTTATATATATACTCTTAAATATGTTTCTACATAACTAAAAGTTTAAGTTATATACATTGTAAGAATTTTTACACTATCTTTTTCTTTTTGGTTCCTAACTGGTGTCCGATACTCACATTGGAGCCCAATTGAATCTGGATTTGCGTCAGAAAGTCCCACATTGGAGGTAAAACGCTCCCTAACAAAGACAATTTTTTTTTACATTATCAAATCGCCTAAATGATATCTACAGGTAAGCTTCATTATAATGTGGAATTTATAATCTTAAAAATAAGATAATTTACCTGCTACAATAATAAAGGTATAACCTGATGCATGAACGGATTATCATTACGGTATATCAGGTTCATTTGAACCCATTACTTTCAACTCGTAGCATAAAATTATTGTATAGAATTCACTAAAATTACAATTAATAATATATATGAATTCATGACTTTACAAATATATTGGATATTCATGCAAAGAACCTTAAAAAAGTTGAATTCTATAGAGTTTAAATCATAGATCTGCCTACATTCATTACACTAACAGTGTATATATATATCTTAAACTCTACAATTAATTACTTTTAGAAGAAAAAAGGGGGAAGAGGGGGTGGGGGGTGGGGGGTGGGGAGAGCATTCTTCGATAATATGTCAAAATATTATTTATTTTTTTGCAAATTTTCAAAACATACATAACTAATAGAGCAATAAAATGATTTAACGATCCTTTTTTTGTACCTAAAGTATAGTACGTAAATATAGTACAATATTATCAGTTAGTTCCACAATTTCAGGTTCCGAATACAATGGAACTAAACTCAAGCCAAAGAAAATTAAAGGAATAGTATATTTTTCAAACCTAACCCCCCTCCCCCCTTCCCTATCTCCATCTACATTTGCATGCATGCATGCAAATTCAACATTCGTAAATCTCTTTGTGTTCTTTTCCTCTCTCTTCGCGTGTAATTTTCCCTCATCCATTGCTGGTTACCTTAGAAATGGAACCGGCAATGGGTCAGGCTGAACCACCACAATCATCACAACCACCATCAACACCAAGAACAAGCGTATCATCAACATCTTCTTCTTCATTATCGTCGAAAAACCCTCCACCGGCCCCAACTCCACCATTATCTCTCCTTGAACCGGCTAATTCTACAAAGAAAAAAAACCGGATTAGGGTTTTCCGAGTTTTTCGTAACGTTTTTCGTTCATTCCCAATTATTACACCTGCATGTAGACTCCCTTCTCTCCCCGGTGGTCGGTTACCGGAGAGTAATAGCCGTATAATAGCCGGTTCAAGAATCACCGGAACGTTGTTCGGGTATCGAAAAGGACGTGTTAGTCTTTCCATTCAAGAAAACTCTAGGACTCTTCCTACCGTTGTTGTTGAACTTGCTTTGCAAACCAATGTATTGCAGAAGGAAATGAATCTAGGCATGGTAAGGGTTCTTTTTATTCAATTATTTTAATACTTCTTCCGTTCCATTTTATGTGAAGGAGTTCGAAGCATGAATATCAAAATACCTTAGGTATAGGTTTTGTGTAATCAAATATATATGTTTTTTGAGCAATTCACGAGGGATTATATTGTTTTCCAATTGTTTGAAAACATCTTTATATTTCTTAATAGTTTAAGTATAATTTCTAAGATAAAATTTATATATTTGAAAAAAAAAACGTATAAAAAGTAATTCTATGAATCAGCAAATTAATATAGTTACTAATTTAAGATGTTTAAAGAGAGTTCCTAAATTCACAGCGACAAAAAATTGTTTGACGTTTGAAAGAGTATAATAGTGTTATATAAATTAGGATAAAAGAAGTTTTATATATACTTGTATTGACATCATACACATAAAGGGACTCTTCTAGTTGATTTTGTCCCACGTTAATTCTTTTCCATATATTCTTTGACAAAATTGGGTGAGGAAACATATGTCGAGTCTTCTCAACTTTTTCGTGTGTTTACTTATTATATTTTAGATTCTCGTGAAAATTCTGATTCCTTCATTGAGTCTCGACTTCTATGGTTGATACCTTTATTATGCTTCCTAATTGGTTAGGTGAGGATTGCATTAGAATGTGAGAAAAGGGACAAAAAGGAGAAGATAGATCTTCTTGAAGAACCATTATGGAGTATGTATTGTAATGGCAAAAAGAATGGCTATGGTGTGAAAAGAGACGCCACAGAAGAAGATCTTAATGTGATGGAGATACTCAAGCCGGTGTCGATGGGTGCCGGCGTCTTGCCCGGAAAATCCGACGTAGAAGGACCAGACGGGGAGATGACATACATGAGGGCACATTTTGAACGTGTGGTTAAATCAAAGGATGCTGAAACCCTATACATGTTGAGCCCAGATGCAAATGATGGACCTGAATTGAGTATTTTCTTTGTAAGAATATGATGATCATATTATATAATGGGTAATTATGCAATGATCTTTGGGTCTTTATAATCTTATAAGTAATCAATTAGTTGGATCCCTCTAAAAATGATTAGTGAGGGAAATTTGATGTAGAGTATAAGTTATATATATGTTAGTGTAATATTTTTTTTACACGATCAGGTCATCTAGGTGGGGGCAGAACTACAATTCTGCTTATGGGATCGAAAGATTCTGTATCTTTGGCCCAAACTCTGTATTTGTATTGAGAAATGCACTTAATATGGTTAACAGTATAATTTATATAGAATCTCGGTAATTAAACTGCCTTTTCAAGAATCCAGAATTCATTGAATTCAAAATTCTAGCTTTTCCCTTGCAGATCATCTAAAGAATATCTACAGATGAGCCTCTTTAAAATGTGAGATCGGCATTCTTGAAAATAAAATAGGATTGCCTACTACAACATGTAAAAATAATCCTGCGGAGTAAGTTTTACTTATGCTGAATTACGTATTTCCTTTGTAAGAATATGAGTTAATTGTTGAGATGAACAAAGGAGGCAATAGATTAGCTTAAGGAAAACAGTTAAAACAGTTAGTTCAAAATACTATTAGCACTGTTCATAACTAACTTTGTGAAAAGTTAGTTACTGTTAGAAGTTAGTTGATTCTAGAAGCATCCTTACTTATGTATAAATACAGCTATTGTACATACTCTCAATACAGAATTGAATACAATCATATACAATTACTCTCTCTTAATCGTTTACTCTCTTCTTCTTTTCATTCTTTCTTCTTCTTTCTTCTTACCTCTTCTGCATTTTCTGTTCTTCTCTAAAACTTCAAGCTACAAAGCTATATGATCTTCATGATCACTACATTGTAATCATATAATTCTACATGGTATCAGGGTAGACGCGATCTTAATAGCTTCCGCAATCTAATCTTGAAACTATGAGATACATTTTCTCTTTTGAATCACATTTTTGGAAACTGCCTTCAATTCTGCAGTTATCTAGTTTATTCAACTGAAATCCATTCTTGTTGCTGAATTGTAATTTGATTCTCAGTCGTGTGGTTGAATTCTTGCTCGATCAAGAATTGTTAAAGAACACAAGAATTCAAGATCATTTTTTGTTCAAGTTCTGAATATGGAATCTACAAACACTTCTGGAATTGCAGTTGGAGTCACCCCTGCAACCACTAGCACTACTCAAGTTTTGGATCACAATCATCCACTTTATCTTCATTCTACTGATGTAAGTGGTATCTCCTTGATCTCTCTGCAGCTTACTAGTTCCGAAAACTACTCCCTTTGGAGTAAATACATGAGAATTGCCCTTTTAGGAAGAAATAAGCTGGGGTTTGTGGATGGTTCTTAGAAGTAAAAGAGTTTTACTGCAGAGTTAGGCTATCAATGGAAAAGATGCAATGCTATAGTGCAGTCTTGGTTGATGTATACTGTCTCTAGTACTTTGTTAGGAGGCATGGTGTATGCAACTACAACCTGTGAGGTATGGAAGGATCTGAGAGAAAGATTTGATAAGCCTGATGGATAAAGAACATTTAACTTGCACAAGGAAATTGCCACATTAGTGCAGGGCACTCTGAATGTAGCCACATACTTCACTAGACTGAAAGAGTTGTGGGTAGAACTTGAGGCATTAGTTCCTCCTCCTAGCTGTAATTGTGATAAGTCTAGCGAATTCTTGGTTTATCTGCAAAAGGCAGAAGCTGTATCAGTTCTTCACAGAACAAAATGATAACTATGTACAAGCAAGAAGTCAAATTCTCATAATGACTCCCTTACCCTCAGTAAATCAAGTTTATTCTATGATCATAAGTGATGAGTCACAAAAATCTATATCATCAGTGTCACGACCCAGCCCACTAGATCGTGCCGGACACCTACCCTAAGTAAGAAAACCCTGAATAACCCACCATTCAATCAATATGGAAATTGTACCGGCGTGGTACCCAACCCATATCACACTTATCATCACATCATCATCATCTCATCAATATAAATGCAAAATGCAGTCAATAATTATAAGTAAAGCCTAAAGGAAAATTGTAAACACCCAATCGAAATCAGATGCAAGCAACAACGATCGAAACAAAACTTACAATAACGACAACCAAGTAATGTAGTCAATATCACAAGTTTATCATTCTGGTACAACAATTATCCACTAACAGAGGACATCACAAGTATGCCCAAAGGTCAGTTCACCACTTGCTCAATGTAGCATTATCAAACACAATCATCAATCACAACATGTCCGAAGACCAATCAATCAAGTATCCATTTCAGGAGTACACATTCTACCAAGATTGGTATTTATACTCCAATTCACCATCTTTTTTCAAATTGAACCAGTAATTCAGCTACTATCTAGTAACCATTGCATTCAAGTCATAACTAAGTTTTCAAAATGCTATCCCCTTTAGTCGATTATTCAACTACTTGGCTTTATTCAAATTATGATTTTATCACTTACAAAACTAAACCTTAGTATCTTAAGTTATACCGTCACATTCTCAGATCACAACCGATCCTCCTAGCTATCTCCTAGCAAGGATGTATCCTACTTCGACCATACACAATATTGGGCTCATTCCTTTTTAAGATATTAGAGACTAGCTTTATATATTAGGCGGTCACCTAGTTCTTCGGTTATTATTCACATTCACATATTAACTCTATAACCCATTAAACAAGTCATACAACCACAAAACCCATTAAAGGATCCACACAAAAGATAATAACACACAATTATCTTATTAATACATTAATTTCATGTTTTATCTACATAACCTCTATTAATTCACAGGTACTCAATTTGGGTGACCGCGCTAACCCCTTAATTATGTCGCCTGTTCGTACTTTCAAGTCTAACACTCTTTATCCAAATCATTTAGACTTGACTCTTCTATTCCTACACTTAGAAATCTATCAACCCATTTTGGGATACCTTACCTTTCTACATACCTGGCTATTAGACTACCGATAAACGGTCCCGCCTACTTAATTAATTCTTACAACACTCAACTTGAGTAACTTTACTATCATAGTCTTTACTTCGCACTTACACCTCATTACCACCTCTTAAATGTAAGTCACGGATTATCTTGGCTTACCATTAACCACCGACGTGAACCTCAATTAGCTCTCCGACCCCCTTTTACCGTACTTACCCCATATTATACTTTAAACAATTACATTCATTCAACTAATTATATTTCTCACCATATTCTACCAAAATCATGTCACAAATATCGCACCAGCTGAGTACAACTATAATCTATGATAATAATTAAGCCTAACCAGATTCTTATCAATTTCATCCATCCAAACACCATGCTCGAAGGCCTAATGCATGAGAACTCCAGACATTACTATTAAAGTTATATGAATCTAACCCAAGTCTAATTGCTACAATAATAAAACCATAACCTACCTCATAGACGAACGCTGTTGCTACTGAGACGAGCAGGTTGTCCCGCATGTGCTAAGTATATTCCCTCATCGGGTTCCCATCGTATGTGTCTCGAACCGCCCTCATAAAGTAAGACCTTGGGAATCTCCTGGCTATGGAGGTATGTTTATTTAGAGGGTTTCTGGTGGGGAAAAACGACCTAGGAGGCTTAAAAATAAAAAGAGATTTTAATAAATTTTGGGATGCTCACTGCCGGGTTACCGCTGCAACGAATAAATTATCGCTGCAATGGTTAACCGACCACTGCAATGGTAGGCTGCAGATTGGCCCATTATCTTTGGATTCTCGATCCAATTACATTGAGCCCCACTTCTTCCCCAAGATTTAAATTCTATCAAGTCCGGTAAGAGTATTTTATTCGTTATAAGATTTTTTTGGAACGTTTTTCAGCATAACGATATTTTAGGTTGTTACATTAGATATCAATTTACCCACTGTTTATCATCGAACGGTCATTGGTGAAGAGGAGAGTTTTTAGCATGATTCACGGAATTCGGCATACACTACGATTACGAAACTAACGCAACCTCCCATAATGCTAACATAGCTACCCAACTAACCTACGCTCCCTGACCACTAAGCTCTAGGAACAACTTACAACCACTATAACACCCGATAACTAAGTTCATCTCAATTTAACCAACTACTTATAAAAACACCACTAACAAGTCAACTCATTAACTGAGTTATTCACACAAGGATGACCCAATAACACTTCAAGCCCAGATATAATCATCAAAGATCGGACCACACAAGGGTCCCACTCTAATCATCAAAGATTTGGACCACACAAGGATACTAAGCATATTGTCAAAACCAAATAGACTTCACGACATACCTCAAATCACACCCAACCTTTACGATTCACGGATATTCTTTTGTAACATCTTATCTCATATCGCTCATAGATCATATATATACTTAAGAAATTCAACCATCAAACAACTAGGTAATAGTATGACCAAAAAAATAGCTAACCACATAAGTAATATACGTAGCATTCTATCATACCACCTTTTATTTCTGCGACTTGAGATACATCTTATCTCTTCTTGATTTGGAGTATTTATCAAAAAGCCAGGCACCTGGGTAGTTTGGTAGTATTCGGACAGAAGTCAAGAAATACTCCAAATCAAGAAGAGATAAGATGTATCTCAAGTCGCAGAAATGAAGACACCCTCGATATCACATCTGGTCCTCATGATGCCCGGGTCTCTTAGCCACACATCATTCAAGCAACACACAAAATAAATAGTTGTACTTAAGAGTTTTTAAGCATTACTCAACGAGTTACCATACACTGCCATTAATAACAATACATATAGTACATCTTTCAACACATCATTATCTCACAACAAGTAATTTTACACATCATCAAGTAACCATATCAATCAACCTCCTACACTTCTTTACTGGCCTCTACCGATTAGAATGTTCATTCCAGCCTATTAACATTACAAGATACTAATTGGGGACAACTAGTCCCAATTGTAGTGGTCAAGATACCAATTGGAATCTGCTAGATACCAATTGGACTCAACCCAGGGAGACAATACTAAAATAACACGATAGGGAAGAAGAAAGTGAAACTGATTCCTAGATGCCTTGTAACTTCCAACAGATTTGATGTGGACGTCAACACACCAATCCACAAGACTTTACTCGACATTTGCTCTTGTACTGGGAGATCGGTAACCAGGGCTCTGATACCATTTTTGTCACGACCCAACCCACCGAATCGTGTCGGGCACCTACCTATTCTTATCCCAGATAAGAGAACCCTGAATAACCCACCATTCACTCAATGTGGAAATTACTATAATATTCATGTAGTCAATATATGCCTTCCATATGAATAACTAACAAATAGTTGAAATATGATTACTCAATCAATTCATCCCATAACTTGTTTTAATACATCAAATATATAAAGTAAATGCAAAAAATACCTACAAGTGATTCCCCAGAACCTAGTCTAAATCGGTACAAGAGAACTAAACAAGGAGTAGGGATATCCACGACACATCATCCATGTAGAATAAAGATGACAGGAGCTACTGTTGAATGATCGGCATCCAACTAACCTGTACCATAGCTATATCCTCAATTGGAGATATAGTAAGTGTAGCATCAGTACAACCACACGTATTGGTAGGCATCATCGACCAACCAGGATTAGAAAAAAATAACATTAATAATAAATAGAGAGAAATCATAGCATCAAGTAAAGTTTCGATTTCTAGACCCCCAATTATATAATTACCAGCACCCTACTTTAGTATCTCTGTGACCTACCTGTTATTTAACATTTATGTGTATCTTAGTCCCTTGATAAGCTATTCCACCTTACACTATTTCTCTACTTTATACAACCCCAATTCCCGCCTAGTACAGATTGCTTTGCAGGATTCACTATATCAATACTTTGGGGCCATTGATGGTAATCGAGTTTCTAATTCCTTATAAGTCATGGCACATCTGGCTATGTATAATTAGGTAATCTAATTTTATTCCTTAGTCAAGGACAACAGGCACAACAATATTCATAACGTAAACACTATATACACAGGGGGAATAAGACTTATAAATAAATCAAGATGTACCTTATCTTCATATTTTGCTATTATGTCAAATCACATGCATCAACATAACCGATCAACTTAAGGGACCACAATGTCTCATCAAATAATGGGTCAACACAAGGAACCATAACACATCATCAACATAACTCGATCCATTCAAGGAACCATCAACCATAGATAAATGTCAATGTACATTCAAATTGATATGAATGAATATGAATGCAAGATGTGCATATTATCTCTCCTTATCCCTTCTTATTTGTCTTATCCACATCATCCACATCATACTATACCGGCATAGTACCCGACCCATATTACATCATATCATATTTGTATCAGAGTGGTACTCGACCCATATCACAACATATCGTAGTTGTACCGGCGTGGTACCCGACTTATATTACAACAAATCATATTTGTACCGATATGGTACCCGACCCATATCACACTTATCATCACATCATCATCATCTCATCAATATAAATGCAAGTTGCAGTCAATAATTATAAGTAAATTCTGAAGGCAAATTGCAAACACCCAATTGAAATTAGATGCAAGCACCAGAACTTATAATTAATGACAATCAAGTAATGCAGTCAATAATTACAAGTTTATCATTCCTGGTACAATAATTATCCACTAACAGAGGACATCACAAGTATGCCTGAGGCCAGTTCACCACTTGGTCAATTGACCATTATCAAATACAATCACCAATCACAACATGTCCGAAGACCAATCAATCAAGTATCCATTTCAGGAGTACACATTCTACTATGATTGGTATTTATACTCTAATTCATCATCCTTTTTCCAAATTGAACCGGTAATTCAGTTACTATCTAGTAACCCTTACATTTAAGTCATAACTAAGTTTTCAAAATGCTATCCCCTTTAGCCGATTATTCAACTACTCGGCTTTATTCAACTTACGATTCTAGCACTTGTAAAACTTAACCTTAGTTTCTTAAGTTATATCATCACATTCTTAGATCACAACTGATCCTTCAAGTTATCTCCTAGCAAGTATGTCTCCTACTTCGACCATAGACAATATCGGGTTCACCCATTTTTAAGATATTAGAGACTAGCTTTATAGATTAAGAGGTCACCTAGTTCTTCGATTATTATTCACATTCACATATTAACTCTATAACCCATTAAACAAGTCATACAACCACAAACACCCATCAAAGGATCCACACAAAAGATAATAACACACAATTATCTTATTAATACATTAATTTCATGTTTTATCTACATAACCTCTACTAATTCATTGGTACTCAATGTGGGTGACCGCGCTAACCCCCTAATTATGTCGCCTGTTCGTACTTTCAAGTCTAACACTCTTTACCCAAATCATTTAGACTTGACCCTTCTACTCCTACACTTAGAAATCTATCAACTGATTTTGGTATACCTTATTTTTTCACATACCTGGCTATTAGGCTACCGATAAATGGTTCTGCCTACTTAATCAATCCTTATAACACTCAACTTGAGTAACTTCACTATCATAGTATTTACTTCGCACTTACACCTCATTACCACCTCTTAGATGTAAGTCACGGGTTATCTTGGGTTACCGGACCATTAATCATCGACTTGAACCTCAATAAGCTCTTTTCCCCTTTTTACCGTACTTACCCCATATTATACTTTAAACTATTATATTCATTCAGCTAATTATGATTCTCACCATATTCTATCAAAATCATGCCACAAATATCGCACCAGCTGAGTACAATAATAATTCATGATAATAATTAAGCCTAATCGGATTTTTTTATCAATTTCATCCATCCAAACACCATGCCCAAAGGCCTAATGCATGAGAACTCCAGACATTACCATCCATGTTATATGTATCTAACCCAAGTCTAATTGCTACAATAATAAAATCACAACCTACCTCATAGACGAACCCTGCTGCTACTAAGAGGTGGAGGTTGTCCTGCACGTGCTAAGTATATTCCCGCATTGGGTTCTCACTGCGTGTGCCTTGAATCACCCTCATGAAGTGAGGCCTTTGGAATCTCCTGGCTATGGAGGTAGGATTTATTCATAGGGTTTCTGGTGGGGAAAAATGACCGAAGAGGCTGAAAAATAAAAAGAGGTTTTAAAATTTTTTGGGATAGCCACTGCCGGGTTACCGCTGCAGCGGATAAATTACCCCTACAATGGTTAATCGATTGCTGTTGCGGTAGGCTATAGATTGTCCCATTATCTTTTAGATTCTTGGCCCATTACGTTTGGTCCCATTTTTTCCCTAAAAATTAAATTCTATCAGGTCCGCTAAGAGTATTTTATTCGTTATAAGATTTTTCTTGAATGTTTTTCAACATAACGATATTTTGAGTCGTTACAATCAGCCTCATTTGGAGGGTTTCTTAGTGAAATGCCTACAACTCATGTTTGTGATCCTACTGCAATATGATCCTACTATAATGTACTAAAAACTGCAACATCACAGTTCAAGAAGAACTATAGTATGTTTTGTGAGATTTGCAAGATGAAGGAACATACTAAAGACATATGCTACAAATTGGTTGGATATCCTAATAATGCAAAATTCAAGAAGAAAGGGGGAGTAGGATCTTCTAACTACGGGTCAGGTTCAAGCTCTTTTGAACCTTCTGAACATAATCTCTATTCAGAAAGGGTCAATGAATGTTTTGGGACAAAGATACAGGATGAAAATACACAAGGCATGTCCATGATGCAGACTGGATCCTTTGTTTTTACTCATACTCAATATGATCAAATTATTCAATTGCTGAATCAAATTCAACTGAACCCCAAAAACATTAGCAATCAAGGATCCATCAGTAAATGTTGCAGGTAGTTCAGGTATACCTATTCATAAAGCCTTCTTAGTTTCTAAGATCCTCAAGCAATGGATTATTAATACTGGAGCTATAAATCACATATTATCTGATATGGATATACTTAATACTGCATCTATAAGAAAATGAATAGATCCTAAAAATATTCAGTTACCAAATGGAGAAAATGCACTGGTAACTCATATTGGATCAAGTTTTATTTCTGAGAATAACAAATTAAACAATGTGTTTCTACTACCACAATTCAAATATAATCACTTATCTGTGTCACAAGATACAAAAGAATTAAATTGTGTTGCTTTCTTTTATCCTAACTTCTGTGTTTTCTAGAATCTCTCAAGTGGAAAGGTAAAGGAGATTGGTAAAGAATGTGATGTATATCTGTTACTCAACCAATCTGATGGAAATTTGAAAGTTGTTACCTTGTCTGCTCAAGGGACAGTATCTGTTAGTGATGCTGATATAAGTCTATGGCATAAGAGATTAGGCCATGTTTCTAGTAGAACTTTAACTAGTATGTTACCTATAAGGCATAATATTGTAGTAGATATTGTCAAAAAGTGTGAAATATATCCATGTGCTAAGCAATGCAGACTACCTTTTCCTTCTAGCACTAGTCAATCTACTGATAGCTTTGATCTTGTTCACATGGATGTATGAGGTCCTTACAAAGTACCAACTTATGATGGAAATAAATACTTTTTTTTACTATAGTAGATGATTACTCTAGAATGACTTGAATCTATTTACTGAAAATGAAATCTAATGCTTGTGTTGTCATTCCTCTATTTCTGCAATATGCTAAAACATAATTTCATAAAACAGTAGAAGTGACCAGGTCTGATAATGTATCTGAGTTTGTGAATGATTCATGTAATTCTTTATTTAACAAGTTAGGCATCATACACCAAAGATCATGTCCCTACGCACCTCAGCAAAATAGAATAGCTGAAAGAAAGCTAGACATATACTTGAGGTCACAAGATCTATTAGATTACAGTCTCACATCTCTCTTAGGTTTTAGGGTCATTGTGTGCAAGCTTCTGTGTATTTAATCAATAGAATGCACTCAACTGTTCTTAACTTGTCACCCTATCAGAAGCTGCATAATAGACCACCATTTTAAAGTTATTTAAGAGTTATAGGTTGCTTATGTTATGCTAAGAACTTAATTGAGCATGATAAAATGGAGTCTAGAGTCAGGTCTACAGTATTAATGGGATATTCAGAAATCCAAAAAGGTTACATTTTATATGATTTAGATAACGAGTCTTTTTTTGTCAACAGAGATACTACATTTCAAGAGTCTAAGTTTCCTTTCCATAAATTATCTTCAGAAACACCTATTTTTGTGGATAATCTGATGGAAGATCATGTTGAAGATAACTATCCTACTAAAAACACTAACACTCAAACTTATGCTTCTAGTACCGAGCCTGTACAAAACACCTTGCAGCCTCCTGCTATATCAAGCTTAGGAGCTCCTCATATGTCAAGGAATAGAACACAAACAGTACCTATAAGGAAATCTACTAGAGGCACTCAGCCACCTATATAGATTAAAGACTTTGTCTTATTAAGTCTTCATCAGGGCAATTCTCTTTACCCCTTGACAAACTATGTTTCTTATGATCACATTTCTGCTAACTATAGTGCTTTTCTTTCAAATTTCTCTTCTATAACTGAACCAAGGTCATATACTGAAGCCTCAAAAAATCCTAGATGGGTTGAGCCCATGTAATCTGAAATACAAGCATTACAAGATAATAAAACTTGGGAAGTGGTGCAGCTTCCACAAGGGAAAATGACTATTAGATGCAAATAGATCTATAAGATAAAGTACAAGGCCAGTGGTGAAGTGGAGAGGCTCAAAACAAGACTAGTTGCATAAAGGTACAACCAAAGAGAAGGAATAAATTATCAAGAGATATTTTCTCCAGTAGTGAAGATGACTACTGTAAGATTATTGTTGTCAATTACAGCTTTAAAATAGTGGCATATACATCAGATGGATGTATACAATGCCTTCTTACAAGGTGGTGACTTAACATATGAGATTTACATGGACATGCCTCAAGGTTTTATGAGTCAGGGGGAGAACAATGTATACAAACTCATAAAGTCTCTTTATGGGCTCAAACAATCCCCAAGGCAGCAGAATACTAAGCTTACAAAGGCTTTGATGAACTCTCAGTTTTAGCAAAGTCAATATGACTACTCTCTATTCATCAAAAAAATAACTTAGGGTATTGTTATTGTACTGATATATGATGATGACATGCTGATATCAGGTGACAAATTAGAACTTATTGAAGAGACTAAGAAACACCTACAAAAAAAATTCAAGATAAAGAATTAAGGTGATCTCAAATACTTCTTAGGAATTGAATTCGCAAAATCAGGACAAGGCACACTCATGCATCAAAGGAAGTATGCACTAGAGCTGATCTCTGAATGAGGATTATCAGGAGCTAAAACTTCAAAGACTCATATTGATACCAGTCAGAAGTTTACAACTAGAGAATATGATGATGAGCATATAGGTAGAGAACTACTGTTGAATGATGAAGTACTACTTTATCAAGGTTTATATCAGAAATTGATTGAAAAACTTTTGTACCTAACTGTCACAAGACCAGACATTGCTTATGGAGTTCAAACTCTCGGTCAATACTTACAACAACCTAAGAAATCTTACATAGAAGCTGCTCAAAGAATAGTCAGATACATTAAAAAAGAGCCTGGGAAAGGTCTACTACTATGTGATGCTGACTGGGCAACATGTCCACAAATAAGAAAATTTGTTACTAGTTTGTTGGTTAAGATTGGAGACTCACTAGTGACTTGGAAATCTAAGAAACAAACCACAATCTCAAGAAGCTCAGCTGAATCTGAGTACAGAAGTTTGGCTTCAACTGTTGCGGAATTAGAATGGTTAATTGGTATGCTGAAGAAATTGGTTTTGAGTCTAAACAGCCTGCTACAATCTACTGTGATAGCAAAGCAGCACTACAAGTTGCTGCTAACCCTGTATTCCATGAGAGGACAAAACACATAAAAATAGACCTTTATTTCATAAGGGAGAAACTACAATAAGGTCTTGTCAAGGGCCTGATTAAAGAGCAACATGTTCATCTAAGCTCCAAGTTAGGAATGTTTAACATTTTCTCACCACCTAGCTTGAAGGGAAGTGTTGAGATGAACAAAGGAGGCAATAGATTAGCTTAAGGGAAAACAGGTAATGCAGTTAGTTCAAAATACTGTTAGCACTGTTCATAACTAACATTGTGAAAAGTTAGTTACTGCTAGAAGTTAGTTGATTCTAGAAGCATCCTTACTTATGTATAAATACAGCTATTGTACATATTCTCAATATAGAATTGAATACAATCATACACAATTACTCTCTCTTAATCGTTTACTCTCTTCTTCTTCTTCATTCTTTCTTCTTCCCTCTTCTGCATTTTCTGTTCTTATCTAAAGCTTCCAGCTACAAAGCTATATGATCTTCATGATCACTACATTGTAATCGTATAATTCTACATTAATTTACAATGATCTTTAGGTCTTATTATTATTTATTATTGTTATTATTATGATTATTAGTTGGATCCCTCCAAAAATGATTAGTGAGGGCATTAATTTACTGTAGATAGTTTAAATTATGTATATCGTCGTTTGTGTAGAAACAAGTCGTAGAGTTTAGATGCCAAGATAAAAAATTGTGATAACTTTAAGAAGTTTCTTATGTATTTGACCCGGTTCTTATGACCGATATGTTAAGCAAAACTTTTGTGCAAATTCGGGTGATACATTTTGTGCTAAAGTCATAGTGATCGCCAGAAGTTGTGACCAATTTTTCCAAAGTTAAGATACATTTTGTACTAAAATCCTAGTGATTGATCGCCTGGACTTATGGCAAGGCAAATCTTCGTGCACCTCAGAAAGTCATAGTGATCGCTAGGACTTATGAACTGTATATGTGTTTCAATGCCGCGACATATTTTATAACATGAAATTCTAGTGATTCATTAGGATCTATGGCAAGACAGGTCTTTGCCTATCCATTCAAACTTCTGGTGATCCCCAAAGATTTGTGATCAACTTCTGACTTGCAAGCTTTAAATTCTTATGTGCAGTTTACTTTTGCTAAACTTGTTTCAAATGGGTCAAAATTTTAATAAAAAATAGAAATGATCATATTTGTGCAAATCTCCCAAGGAATTGGTCTAGCCACTTTTAACCCCACTATTTAAATTTTAGCTTCTCTTTAAAAATATATTGAAAATAGTTGTTTTTTATATGTAAATAATATTTGAATAAAAATACTCTTTTAGACAATAGTATTGGTTTTTTCTTTTTCATGCACTTTAAAATTCCTACAATCTCAACTTGTTCACAAACAAGATAAAATACACTTTGAACCTCAAAATTTCTTCAATTTACTTGAAACCAATATTTCCTAGCTTACTTTCTCTCAAGTCGCAACTCTATAAACATACCTTTGTCTAAACATACCTTTTAGACAATAGTATCGTTGCCTATGAATTATAAACCAAAAGTAATAAGTTAGGATATATATATTTAACTTATAATTTTTGACTTATTTTTGTTATTTAATTGGCTTGAAAAGAAGTATTAAAAAGCACTTTTTTTTAATCTTATCCAAACACTACAAAAGTGCACAAAAATTAGTTTACCTTAAAAGCACCTATAAGAAGCCAATCGAAACTTGTTATTATATTATGTTAATTATAGCAAAAGTGGCATATAATAAAACGAGTATAGAATTTGAAGAGAGTGCTAGACTTCAAGTTTAGAATTTATGTAAAGGGATAAAGTACATTCTTTTTACAAGTATTGGACACATATTTTCAATTGTGTCCTATAAAAATTGAATGCATCTTTTCATCAAAAAATGACATTTTATTTTTGAAAAAATAATTAAATTTCAAATCACTTTAAAGTAAATTCCACCCCCAGACAACCAAAATTATCATACGTTATATATGCATTATGTGGTCGTAATTGTACCACAAATTCAAAAAAGAAAATTGTGTAGTGCTAATCGTATCAAAAAAAAAGAAAGTTATGTGGTCCAAATTAATTGCTTCTTTTTGCATTATTATAAGCTTTCTGACTGCTAAAGTAAATTTTCTATGAACTGTCAAAATCCTCTTTAGTATATGATAGAAACATCCACTTGAATTACCTTTGACACAGAATCCAAAGGTGAAATTATTGCATATTGTTGTCACATTTACAACGAGCTAAAATGTCCTTTAAGAATACTCCCTCCGTCTCATATTAATTAGTCATCTTATTAAAAAAAGTTATTTCATATTAGTTATCTATATAATCAAGTTACAAATAAAATAATTACATGTATTGATCATAGCACTTTTGATCCTCAAGTTATTGGTGAATTTTGGTCCTTTAGCAAATTTAGCTCTAGTTTTGATGGATATATATACCACATACTATTCCTTTTGATAAGAAGAGATATATGGGCAGCCCGGTGAATTAAAGTTTTCGATATATGCGGGATTTAGAGAAGGATCAAACTATAAGGATTTATTGTACCCAACTTTACCTTGCAATGCAAAAGGCTGTTTTCGCAGGTTAAACCTGTGACCTCCTGGTCACATAACATTAAATTTACTAATAAATAATAGTTACTTTCGTATTTTAGTTCAAGAAAACAATATTTTTAAGAAAAAGAAACAAAAAAAGTTTCACTTAAAATTATTGCAGAGGTTATCATTTTCATTCAAAATATAAAAAGTGGTAATGTTTATCAACTTTTTAAAGTTAAAGGAGAAAAAAGTGAAAGTTACTCAATTGATTATGATATACACATCAACTGTCATATAGAAATAGAAAAAATTGGCTCATTTATAGAAGTTGGACCATTGCCACTTGTAAGTTGTAACATGTACCAACTTGAAGTAAAGCACATGAAAATTGTTGTACAATTTCACTACTATAACATACTAGGGTATCTATTCACGCTTCGCGCGATTATAAAAATAAATTATTATTTTAATTAAAAAAAATTAATAGTAGCAAATCTGTCATTTTTTTTTATAAATTCTTAACATCCTATATGAAATCATCGAAAATAAAAATTTATGAGAAATATTCCAAATTAAAACTATAACAACTCATTTCAATTTATATGTAAACTTAAATAGGGAAAAAAAAGAAGAAAGATTCAGGAGAAAGACATTAATGACAATGTGAAGACTTGAAGGATACACATCTAAAATATTATTTCTCTTAATATTTTGTGTTAGTAATAATTGTTAATAATAAAATATTATTTCTCTTAATATTTTGTGTTAGTAATAATTTTTAATAATAAGGTAGAATTTATTTTAATTTCTCTTCAACAAAAACATAAAATAAATAGGAGGAGAAAAACGAAATAGCAAAAGAAAATAACATGAAAAATATAAAAATTATCTAATCATCCTCTAAATTTTCAAAAAAATTCTTAGAATTATCGTTTTTTCATTGTCAGTTCTTCTTACCATTTAAAATATATACCATCGTCTATATAAATTCAAAGAAGACTTCAATCATTGCCACCATTTTACCAACCATTGCAGAGTTGGATTTTTCTTTAGAAGCAAGAAAACACATTTAGTAATGAAATAAGACAAAAAAAGGTTAAAAAAATTAAGAATAATCATCTAAAATAGTTTCTCTTACAAGATAAAAATAAAAATGGATTAATAGATCAATGAATTCTTTTGTTATTGAAAAGAAAAACGACTTTAACTTAATTATTTATTTCTATCAAAGAAAATTAATTACATCTATCAAGATTCTTTTTTTAAAAAAAAATAATAAATTGATTTAAACTTTACTAAAATTCTACAAATTTAATGAAAAACGGTTTCATATAAATGGACAGTCAAATACCACACAACTTTGACAAAAAAAGTGAGAAAATTAATATATAAATACCTGCGGATTTCGGATCTTTGTGAATGTCACGTGTTCTAACATAGTCCATGCGATAATTTTAAAAATATAACAGGTTATTGCTAAGAATATTAAAAGTTGATCCATAGAATTTAAGTCTTGAATCTATTTCCATCTCTTTCCATATCATACACAACTTACGTTTACTGCAAGAAAAAAAAAATATTTCAAAATTTTAAAAGCACAACCTAAAAAATGTCACTCACCATTTCAACTGATCATTCTTCAATAACAACATCATTCATTCACTAATACCTGCGAATTTTGGATCTTTGTGAGCGTCAGTACAAGCTTGATGTGCTCTAAAATAGTCCCTGCAATAATTTTAAAAAATATAATAGGTTAATCCGAAGAACAAAGTTGATTCATGGAGATTAATTCTTTGGATTCGTTTCCATCTCTTTCTATTATATATCACTTGCGCTCACCACAAGAAAAAGAAAAGTGTCAAAACTCTACCAGAAGCACTACCTGAAAAAATGTCACTAATGTTTTTCAACCGATCACTCTCTAATAACAAAATCATTCATCTATTATTGTTTTAAGTTCCCGTGAAGAATACCTCAGACACGACCAACTTCTTCATCACATGCATGATTTCCTTGAAAACACAAACCCAACAACAAAGAACAACTATAACATTCATTTACATATTTGCATTGAGTTGTTGAGTTTAAATTATCAATGTAATCATAAGATAACGTCTTTTAATTTACTACAATAAATAAAGACAGTGATAATGGTAATAAGTATTAAGAGGGTGTATGCTAAACATTGGGTATCTCCCGTACATGATATTGCCTCTTCATTTTCTTTTTTATTCGTTTACTATAATTCTTTATTGTTTTCATATTGAGCTTTTGAGTATAAGTTAATTAGAAAAATATTTACTAAGCATTAAGAGAGCATATGCTAAACATTGGGTAACTCCCGTACATGATATTGCCTCTTCACTTTCTTTGTCATTCATTTACTACAATTCTTTATTAATGTTTTCATATTGAGCTTTTAAGTATAAGTTAATTAGAAAAATATTGAAAAAAATGTCAAAAAAAAATAAATAAGAATGGAGATCATAAAGAAATGTCACATCATCTTAGCTATGTTCCTCCTTTATGTATATATATATATTGATTTCCTACGTGAATAGATCAAAAATATCCATTTTAATTAATTAAAAATTAAATATGTCAAGTTATATATCATAAAGACTAAAAGTAGAATTTTTCAATACCTTAGAGACCAAAATTTTGCTAATGCCTAATTAGTAATACGGTTCAAATGATAATTAACCTGCTATTACAAGTTAAAATTCACTGATAATATACATTAATCTTTACACAATCAGTGTATTTAACTTAAGTAATTGGTTTACAATAACAACAATATAATATATTCAGTGTAATATCAAAAATGGGATCTGAGGAGGGTGGTGTATGCAACGTTATCCCTACCTTGTGAAGGTAGAGAAGTTATTTCCGATAGACCCTTGGCTCTGTTGGGTTCGAAATCGAGAGGGCGTCATGCGGAAGCATATAGTTTGCAAACCATAGACCCGATAATTCAAACGACAAATAAAAATATACTAAAAGCATAATTATTATATGGTTTTGTCAATTGACCTACATATAAAAACTAATATAAAAGTATCATAAAAACTATAAGAGAAAAATCTCCCCATAAACAAGACTCTTAAATGACTAGATTGTGGATGCAATTGTGTTATGGTTTGAGAAGAGGGATATTCAATTTATAGAGTTACACAACTTTTCCTCCAAGCAAGAAATAAACAAAATATGGTAGAGTTTTATATTTTTCTTTTAGAAAAAGTAAAAGTAATTATGGTATTACTTTTATTTTCCTTTCAAGAAAATAAAACTTAAATTTGGTAAGAAAATCAAGACAAAAACCCTAACAAATCCCTCCTTTTTGACTTGATTTTCTTGACAAAATTTGATCTGTCTTCTTCATATCACGTGATGATTTTTGTTCTTCATATAATCTTTATCGTTGATGCTTGGCATGTTTAAAAATAGAGCTTTTTTGGATTAAAAATATTGGAGCCCTTTCGGATTAAAAATGAGCCCTTTGCAGGGTTAAAAATGAGCTTTATTTTCAACTATGTAACAGCAGGATTATTGAAAATATGATTTATATTTGTCTCCACATGTAGCATTTTGGACTTTTGACAAAAATCTTCATTATCATCAAACTGGTTGCAACTATAACTTAAATCGCCTTGACCTTGTCTTTAACCCATGATTGAACCATATGACCCATAGAAAAGTTGGTTCTGATACCACTTGTTGGGTTCGAAACGAGGCGTCATGTGGAAGCATATGGTTTGCAAATCATTGAAGCGATAATTCAGACGACAAATAAAAACATACTAAAAGCATAATTATTACATGATTTGGCCAATTGACCTACATATAAAAACTAATATAAAAATATCATAAAAATTTTGAGAGAAAAATTTTCCCATAAACAAGACTCTTAAATGACTACGTTGTGGATGCTATTGTGTTATGGTTTGAGAAGAGAGATATTCAATTTATAGAGTTACACAACTTTTCCTCCAAGCAAGAAATAAACCAAATACGGTAGAGTTTTATATTTTACTTTTAGAAAAAGTAAAAGTAATTATGGTATTACTTTTATTTTCCTTCCAAGAAAATAAAACTTAAATTTGGTAAGAAAATCAGGGCGAAACCCCTAACAGACTCAAGGCATATCGAAAGTCAAGTATGTAAAGCAAATACAGTAACAAAGAAGTCATGCTGAAATAATCGAAGCAAAGCGAACAACATGTAATACAAATTAAAAACGAAACATAAGATAGTAGGAAAGTAATGATAACAATACTGACAAAGGCACTAGACAACGCTTGACTACCTGCTAATCTTCTACCCAATTCTCGACCTCCATATCTTCCTAGGGTCATATCCTTGGTAAGTTATAGATGTGTCATGTCCTCTCTAATCACCTCTCTAAAGACTTCTTCGGCCTATCTCTATCTCTCCTTATACCCACTATAGCTAATCCCTCACACCTTTTCACTGCACATATGTGCATCTTCTCTTCATATGTCGGTCGAAACCATCTCAACTTCGCCTCTTTCACCTTGTCCACCACAAAGTTCACTCTAACCTTATTAAATAGATTTAAGTATAGAAAAAAGACATTAGTGTCGGTTTGAAAAATTTAAAATGTCAATTTTTTAAAATTTAATTTGGTTCAATTTCCCATGAACACCCTAGTGATGAGTATATAAAGCTCATCTCTCAACAGCAGAAATAAACCAAGAAAATTCATGGAGACTCCTTCATATGATATCAAGAACAAAGGTATAATTTCTTCATATGCCTAAGTATTTTAAAAAAAAAAAAAAATTGTAACTAAATTTTTATATTAATCACCAAGTGAGTTTTATAAGAATTAAAGAAAAGAATTATTTTTTTAATCATGTTATTATCCTTCAGGAGATGATGTGCAAGAAAAACCAAATGTGAAACTTGAGAAGGTAACTTAATTTGTTCTTCGACTTTTTTATTTATTATATTTTCATCTATATTTTGTCAGTTTATTTTATGTTCACAACTTATTTATGTAACTGGCTATGTTATTAATTTAACTGGCCCAACTTGCCTAAATTTTAAGGTGATTTAGATTGTGCTCAATAGAACCCATAAACTTATGGTAGTTCTCAATCTCGATCCATGAAAATGCTCAAAACTTATGAAAATGTATTTTTGATATTGAAATGCTTATTTGGTCTGAATGTCTAACAAATAATTCATTCGAATCACCATATTATTTATGATAGGCTTACTACATCAATAATTCTTTAAATTGTTTAGTAAATTTTATTTAGACACTCGAACTACTATCTGTTCCAATTGGACACATGATAAAGTATCCTATTAGACACATTCCGCTTAAATTTTGGAAAAAATCTTGTGTACTCTCAAGCGTTATCAGTTAGTTAAGTTAACCACATAAAATATATCATGTCATTTAATTATATACATCAGCCTCAATTGGAACATGCTTGAGATTTTACGATTTATTGAGGCTAATGCGTATAGTTAAAGCATGTGACATATTTTAAGTGATTAACTTATCTATGTAAGTGACAGTTGAGAATACCAAGAGTTTTTTCAAATTTTAGACCGAAAGTATTTAATAGACATATTTTATCATGTGCTCAATTGAAACAACCGTAGTACTCGAGTGTCCAAATAAAATTCAATGACAAGTTTAAGGGGGTGCGCTATCGATGTATTAAGCCTTTATGTTATAAATCTCTCTTATATTAGTGGAGTCATGGAATGTAAATTTGAAATTATATAAATTATGGGTCAAGTAGGGATAAGGTTGTGATACACGTCATCTTTTTCAAACTCCACTTATGAAATTATATTGAATATGTTATTGTTATGTATAGATCAAGTTGAGCAAATTAGGTTATGACTCATTTAGCCCATCTTGATCAACCAAATTACGAATAAGGTAGAACATATGATTCATTTGTTGATTCAACCTTTTTGACCCACCCGAAGACAATCAAACCAGACACCCATTTATCACCTTATTACGAGTTATTTGAAATGATAGTTTTATACTTTGTATACAATTTGCTTATATGCCACATAGTCTTTTTAATTTTTTAAATTTTTTCTCTAATCAAATATGATCAACAAAATTGGATAGAAGAAATGTTATTTATTATTGAAAGATATTGATTTGTTTTTTTCATCAAAATTTACAGGGAGAAGATGAAAAAGAGAAAATAATTGAAAAAGAGACTGCATTCCCAGATATCATCAACAAAGGTATCATCTCATGTCTAAGTATATAATTTTCTTCTTCATTTTTTCATCTACTTTGGTATGGAAGTTTTTTTTTTTAATTTTTTAAATTTATAATCATATTTATGAAATTAATATTGTATTAACTTTGATGACTTTAATCATAATATTATCCACTAGGAGATGATGCACAAGAAAAACCAAAGGTGGAACATGAAGAGGTAACTTAATTTCTCCTTTATATTTTTCTATCAATTTCTTTCATGTTCAAAAATTTTGAAGTTCCTTCAATTATTTATAAAAATAATGAAGGATATTGATTTGTTTTTCTACATTATAGGGAGGAGATGAAATAGAGAAAATAGTTGAAAAAGAGACTTCATCCCAAATTAGCATCAAGACAGAAGGTAATTAATCTATTTATATGTCTAAATATTTAATTTTCTTCTAAGTTTTCATCTGTTTTAGTATGGAAGTTCTGTGTTTTTTTTTCGAATTATTTTCAAGAAGTCAATATTATTTTTTGGTAACTTTAATCATAATATTATTCTCTAGGACTAGGAGACGATGCACAAGAAAAACTAATTGTGGAATATGAGGAGGTAATTAATTTCTTCTTCGACTTTTATTTTTTATTTTTGTATATTTTACTGTCTGAAATCTAATGCCACAATTCAAAATTTTGAAATCGCTTTCTGAATTATTATTTTTTTGTTTTGATGTTTAATTCCCTTTCATTTCTTTACTTTACTTTGTCTTACATTATTATATCCCCTCCATTCTTTTTTAAATGTTCAGTTTTGCATTTTGCACTCGCTTTAAGAAATTATTAATTAAGTACTTATTTTAGTAAATTATGCTTATCACTAATTTTAGTAATATAATTTCTTTACTAGTGCTACTTCAATTCTTTCGAATATTACTACTTAATGATAAAGGTAAAATTAAATCTCATTCCATTTTCGAATAGGATCGAATAATTACTCATTCATTAATTTAGTCCATTTCTACACATTCAAATTCTATTTAATTTGATTATTTGTCACTCTATGGACCACACTTTAATGTGATAATTTTGATACTTTTTAATTTGTACATATAATCTCAGTTTCAAAATAGTTGACCTTTGTTAACTTGACACTTCCCTTAAGAAAAATTTGTTAGGGGTTTATTTTACCAAACTAGCCTTATTAATTATGCTTTGAAAATCTCAATTTGAGTATATACACTTTGTTTAGTCATTTAATAATAAGGATAGTATTGGAAGAACATAATAATATTCTCTTGATTTCATAAAAGGGACAACTAAATTGAAATAAATATTTTTAAAAAGAGGGCCAACTATTTTGAAACGGAGGGAGTATCTGTTTAAAATTGAACAGAGGAGATGTTATTTCTTAATAGAGGATATTGATTTATTTTTTTCAAAATTATAGGAAGAAGAGGAAAAAGAGAAAATAGTTGAAGAAGATACTCCATCCCAAGATATCAACAACAAAGGTATCATCTCTTCATATGCGTTTGATTTAAGCTTCTTCTTATTTTTCATCTTCTTTTTATTTACTTTAGTGTGCAAAAAAATATTATTTTTGGGTAACTTAAATCATTGACTTTATTCTCTAGGAGATGCTGCACAAGAAAAACCAAAGGTGGATCATGAGGAGGTAACTATATATTTTTTTGCATGTTTATTACAAGTTCACAAATTATGTATATATGTATTTAGCTATGTTAACAATAAAAATATCAACATATTCAGTGAAATCCCATTAATAGGTATAGAGAGAGCGAAATTCCATACCAAGGTTCAATCCAATTAATTAATTAAGTCTGTAGTATCTAACAATTTCGCCATATCCCCTACCTTATCCTGGCAAGTCTTTGTAAAATAACTCTGATGAGAAGAAAAAAAAAAGCGTCAACAAACCCTTGTGGCCCAATATTCCCAGACACTGTAAGATCCTTTTTTAAACCCGCTCTCACCGATTCCAACTACCGTCTATATACGATTCATACTAGATCTGATCAACCGCCCATCCTACCTCCTTTAAGTTCTTGACAGCCCATCTTTGTCTCAGAAGAGTCTTTCATGCAGTCTTATCCCTATCTTGTGGAGATAGAGAGATTGTTTTCGATAGACCCTCGATTCGAGTAAGCAAATACAATAACGAATAAGTCACGATAAAAACAATGAAGAAGAAAATAGTAGCAACAATAAATAATATGATAACTCAAGGATATTGATCTTTTTTTCTTCAAAATTACAGGAAGGAGATGAAAAAAAGAAAATAGTTGAAGGTATCATCTATTTATATGTCCATTAAGTGTGTTTTTTCCTTACAATTTTGCACCTTCTTTTCATCTGCTTTAGTATGAAACTCTTTTTCTTTTTGAATCATATTTAAAAAGTTAATACTACTAATTTTTGTGTAACATTAATCATGATATCCTCCAGGAGATGATGCACTAGAAATACCAAAGGTGGAATATGAGGTAACTTAATTACTTCTTTGATGTTTAATTCCCTACTTGAAAATAGATGGAAAGGAAAAGAGGAAGGACATTACATGTAGGAAATATGTTTTCCTCCTCCCTCTATCTCACACAATTTTTTAGTCTATTAAAAAAATAATGAATTTAATAGTTAATTTACTAGAATATTCAGTTTCTTAATTATAATAAGGATCTAATACTTTAGTTATATTATACAAGAGTCTACTACTTTATTTATACGACTATTTAAAATTCTATATTAATAAATTTAAAAGACAATTTTACATTCATATTCTTCTAAAATGTTCATTAAACTATTCCTATTTCCTAACCTTCCATTCTTCTATTGTTCATTAAATTATTCCTAACTTTCACAAATAGAAACTAGATGAAAAAGGAAAAAGGATGGACACTACAAGAAGCATGCAATTCAGAACCCCAACTATTTATAGAATATATGTTTGTTTGTTTTTTTACTATTGTTTTTATTGTAAAAAGATATTGATTTTTTTTTTTTCATTCAAAATAACAGGAAAGAGAGGAAAAGAAGAAAATTGTAACACGAGTAAATCTTGCGGTTCAATCAAAACCTCCATCAAAACGTTCTCCTCCCAAAATGCAAACAGACAATAATAAACTCTAGCTTATTTTATGTGTGTGTCGAGGTAGTGGTAAGGTCTGTGTACACTCTACCCTTCCTAGACTTCAATTGTAGGATTTTATTGGATATGTTGTTGTATGTGTGTGTACGTCGAGGAAGTGTTAACGTCTGTGTACACTGTACACTACCCTCTCTAGACTTCACTTGTAGAATTTTACTGGATATGTCGCTGTATGTGTGTGTGTGTCGAGGTAGTGGTAAGATCGACTTACACTGTAACCTTTCACAGATCTCACTTATGAGATTTTAGTGAGTATTTTGTTGTTGGTGTTGGTGTGTGCGTGTGTGTGAGATATCTATCCAAAACTCAATAAATGAAAACAATTATAATTCGGAACGCACTACAAGAAAGTGTATTTATAGCTACAGAATACTTCGTAGCTAAATATAAAAATTTCCGTGGCTAAACACTTTAGCCACAATTATTTTTTCCGTCGCATTCGTAACAAGATGTAGCGTGGCTAAAAGTTAGCTACAACTTTACATAGTCCGTGGCTATGAACTCATATCAATAGCTACGAGATTTTTGTGTTGTATCTGTGATGATAAAAAGTTCTTGCCATGAAAAATATACTTATAGCAATTGATTTTATTCTTTTGCCACCACGAACAAAATCTGTAGCTATCTCCATATTGTAGCTACAAGATATTGTATTTATAGCAAAAGTATTTGCCATGCAACTTCAAATTGCGTGACTATTTCTACAGCATAGTCCCGTGGCAATACTTGTATTTAGCTATAATTAAAAAAATTCGTAATTGTGGTTTGAAATATTTGCCACAAAAATTTAAATTGTAGCTATGCTTTTAAAAGCTCAATTTAGTTATGAAATTAAATTTTCATAGCTACAAACGACACAACAATTGGAGCTAAATTTTTTTATTATATTGCAATTCGGTAAGAAGAAATTTGATTTATTAGTTATGACGAAGGTTTTCACCACAAATCTATTGATTTCAACGCATATTTCAAAATTTTCAAACGAATATACATATCATATTGAAAACTAACAACGTAAAAAGATAAAAATAACTTATTCCATTCAAATTGACATCTAAAGTTGGCCAAAAATAAATTCGAGATACACAATTGTATAGCTAAAACTTATAGAATCCGCATTACATTACTTTTCTACAACAAACACAATAAAGTTAGAAGGAAATAAAGATACAATGAGGTTAGATAGTGATGGTAATCAATAAAGAGGACGTTGAAGTGATAATCCAACAGGTGCTCCAATGCATATCCAATAACATGTTTCTGAAATAAATAAGCTTTCACATGAAGAAGGTGCTTAATTCCTATGATGTTTTGAGAGTCATAGTAGATAATGTTGTTGAATGGAAAAGCTAGCACAACAGCTCTGCACCTTCAAGACAAAGCCTGTAAGTACAAATTAAATACCATAAGGTGAAGTCCAAGAGTGATTGCAACTACTTGTGTTCTTACAGCTACTGCATGCAGTAAAACAGAACAAATAGAAAGCTATCTTCATAACAAGTTTGACCAACTCACAAGTCACATATATCTCTTCTTTCAAACCAACTTTACATGAAAATTTATATTATCTCTTCTTTCAAAACAAAACTTTACATGAAAATTTATACTAACAATCTAATTAAAACACAAAGTATACGACAACATCAATGACAAGTACCAATTGATCAATACTATGAATCCAAAATGTCAAGATTGTTAATATCATGTCACTAGATATCTCAAAATTAAATTCTGATTGTCCAATACCAAAAGAAGAAAGTATGTATTACTAGTGTAATTGCAGCTAAGGCAAGTAAATGACACCTATGTTGCTCGGACTCTTCAAAAATGTCATCGGATGCGTGTCGGATCCTTCAAAAGTAGTGCATTTTTGGAGGATCCGATACGGGTGCAGCAATATTTTTGGAGAGTCCAAGCAACTTAGAATGACACAATATAGGCATATGCCACAAAGATTAGCCAAAAAGAAATTGATCCAACCACTTATGCAATACTATATTACTAGCCTAAAGCTTCAGAGATTGTAGCAATAAATAGGAAGATAGGGAGTATGAGAGTTATAATAATACTTATGGTTTACCTCTTTGAACTTCACTGCCTTCTAAAGGCGTCTCAATACTAACAGGAAGAGCCAATTATGTAAAACCAACAATAAAAATATGGCATACCTCCACAGTGGTATCATGATATCATTCACAAGCACAGAATCGCCTTCCAACAGTTTCCCAAGAGCCAAATAACAGAGTAAAGATGGATTCTTCTGGCACTTCCACTCCATTGCATTATAACCCTTTTAAAATGCATAAATATTTTAACCTTTTAAAAAATAAGTAAACTTCTAATATACTACAAATCTTGTTAATTTTTAGCCTGCAATTGTACTAAAAGAACATATCGGAATGGATTGTACGAATCTAAAAAATCTAACAAGGCTGTTTTTACACCTTTAACCGTCGCTCCAGACTCTGCACGGATCCATATTGGATCCACACCCTCCACAATCAACCCACCAGCTAATGATTCGAGAACTAACATTGTAGGATTACGTACGAGTAGTCCCAACAATGATGTTATTATTATAAATATACAAGTAACATTACATATAGCAACAAGTGTATCAGTCCAGAAGCTCAAAAATACTACAAGAGGAGATTGATTAACCTGAAGATGGATCCACATGTGGGTGACGTGAGCGAGAATAACCAAGATTGTATGTCGGGCTGATAGAAATTACTTGTTTAGGGGGGTTATCCCTGTCAAATATACATATTAGGATAAAATAGTTTTAGAATAATCAACAAAATTATGCCAATTAAAAGTTATTAAACCTCCTTGATCAAAAAAATTACTAAACCTCAGTTGACAGCCAATTTCTACTACAGCCACCAAGACCGCAGTAATGCCTCCAGCAACCTGAATTAGGAAGCAAAAGGAAAGTAAACAAGTTTAAAATGCTAAAGCTCTTAACGGTAGAAATAAGTTAAAAAGAGATCCTAGACAAAATACAAATCTCCCTACACAGGACAGGCGAAATCCAAAAAATGCCTATTAAATTCAAGCTAAAAATAGACTATGAACAATAATTAAAGCTCTGGGCTCAATCTGGTTACAACCAAAATGGAAGCACAAAACCACCCTTGAAAGCATGTGATAAGTCGAATAGTCACATGTGCAAATAATGCTACATGAAGACACTTAATCGAAGTTAGTTGAACAATATACAGCACCAGAAACCATTGACGTTTCATATGAGGTGCTTGCTTCATTGGAGCTTCCAAAATTCGCCGGAAAATAGTAACCTTGGGAAAGTGGAGTATGGAGGTTCATTTGGTGGTATTTATTTTACTAGCGGGAGACGGAGAGAAAGTGGAGGCGTCGGCATTATGGTTTTTTTATGGTCGTTTATTGGCCGGAGATGGGTGGAGAAAGAGGCGGCTTTAGGGTTGAGAGGGGTGAGGGTGGCGGCTGAGAGTGGGAAAATGAAATCAGATGCTTTGGGTGGGGGTAATTGAGAAGAAAACAAATGGGAACTAATCAGGGACCGTAGGATCGAAGGTAGGGACGGCTGTGATTAGAATGAGATATTTGCGTGGGTGGCGGATTGGGTCAATTGGAATTGAATAGGAATTTCAATTTGGCTCAATTTTGGCTAAAATTAAAGCTAATTAGGTAAAAAGTGGCTAAAATTTATATAAATTGAATTTGGACTACTATTTTAATTTAAAATACACCTATATATAGCCAGGTAAATAACGAATATTAATAACATACTTAATAATAATTAAATTAATTATAAAAAAGTGGTAAAACTTTTGCAAGAATTACGTTTGAATAACATACTACAGTAAATAAATAAGTAAAGAAAATTTATTTTGAAACGATCATAAATATTAATAAGTAAAATATCAACTCAGATAGGGTATATGGAGGTCAAAATTGGGTGTCAACAAATCTAGGATCGAGCTGAGCCTATATAAATTGAGTTCAATCAAGCTTCTTACAACATCGAACAGAGCTAAGCCGAGCCAGAGTTGAATTTAATCAGTCTTTGTTGTAGCATAATCGAGCTTAAGCCGAGAAATTTGTAAATATCAAAAAATTTCTAATTTTTCGACATTTATTTAATGTCACTAAATAAATGTCATTGTATCTATTTTCTTGTAGTATCTCATGTCTAAGTCAATGGCTAGTTCTCATTATATGATTAAGAAATTTGCTTGTTGGTCATTAAAAAATGCAAAAGAACAAATTTCAATTTTACAAGAAACGATATCTCTGGATCTAAAAGTGTCATTTTCAACAAATATTGAACTAAAAAAATTAAATTTAAAATGATTTGTCATCTGATATGAATCTATTATTTTGATTTGTTACTTGTTAATGAATTGCATGGTTTGAATTGAGCTAGATATGTAGACATTATTATCTATTTATATAAATTATATTTAAAACTTATAATTATGAGTAAGATCCAGTAAAAATTTAAATTGAATCAAACTATATATGATTATTAATCACATTAATTATATGAGTAATCAACTAAGTCTAATTAGATATAATCTAACTACAAATTTAAATTATATTTGAAACTTACAATTGAGACAATGTAAAATTGAATCAAATCGAATAATCAACACCTAAATACACTATATCAATAACGATTTTGTGTGGATCAAACAAGCTCGGGTTAAATAATAATTTCAAAAAATATTTGATCAAGATAAACTTGAGTGAAACTTAGTACAATTTTGTACTTTAAGTTTGATATAATTACTTAAACAAAGATTGTTACATATAATAAGTTTTATTCAAATTATATTTAAAACTTACAAGTATAGAATAGATTTGAGTCAAATAACAATTCTCGAAGCACTTAATCAAGATGAAATTTGAGTTTGGATTAGTAATGACTTTGTTTAATTTTAATATAATTAATTAATCAAAAATAATTATATATAGCATCTTATTTATTTAAATTATATTCGATACTTAAAATTATGACCTTGTAAAATTGAACCGAATTGGAAGACGAATATCTTTAGTTACACTAATTTGATAAAGGTGTTGTTCGATAAAAAAGGTTTGAGTCATAAATCATATAATAGTTATTTATCATGTTGTGTGGTTTTATTATATATAAAGCTTGTCTCTTTAATTTAATCTATTTTAAATTTAATAAAAATTCGATGAGTATTTGATTTTATAATATCATGTATGAGCTTATTTATGAAAGCAATTATACCAACCTAAAAGTAAAAGTTTCTCAAAAAGCACATATACACACATATTTATTTCTATAAATACTAGTTGTGAGATGTCCATGCAAGGCACGGGCCCAATAATATAAAATCAGAAAGTAAATATTTTTTTAAAGTATAATGTTAGTTAAACTATTAATAGTATCTCTAAATAAAAATAATATTTTCTTTATCTCAATTTATGTAACACCTTTCAAATTTTGTGATTTAATCAAGTTTTTCTTTGATCATAATTTTTTTATATATCTTTTAAATATTTTGAATTGTCAATTTTTGTGACTTGTTGTATTTTTTTCATGTAGTTTTCAAACATGTACATGTTATTTCAAAAATATTAAAGATTTTATGTCTAAATTTCAAGTGAAAATAAAAAATTTTAACTTTTAAAAAAATTCGAATTGTGCCATATAATTTAGAATAAAAAAATAATATTACCTTTTTTTTTTTTTTTTAACATTAATTTGCAAATGAAAATTACTTACTAATAAGAGTATAAACTATAGGAAATAAAAAAGATCTTAGTAGACCAATTCAACCATTAATTAATGGGCCCTATAACTGTTTTGAGAAAATTCTTGCATTGATAAAAAATAAAGTGTTTCCACAAAGGTTTGAACCAAAGACCTTTCACATGAAAAGTCAAGCTTTGGCCACCAGGCCAAGTAGCTTATTCATCCAAGAAGCACATAGCTCAAGCATACATATTGACGTTGAGCTGTGTGCTTCCAGCTATGTGATTTCCCTCTTATTAGCTACAGATTTTTTCACAATAATAAATTTATGACTATATCATTTCGTCATGAGAATAATTGTAGCTATTATACCAATAGCTGCCACACTTTTTTATAATTTGAGGCAAAAATATTTATTTACCTACAACATTTTGTTTCGAATAGTTTATTGTAGCTAAAAGGTTACTATTGCTACAATAAGTTTTAACTCGTGGCAAAAATTAGTAATTAGCTACGAAATTTTACTATAACAAAAATTTTGTGGCTATATCATTTAACTATTGCCACAACTTTTTATAACTTGAAGCAAAAATATTTATTTAGCTATAAAATTTTGTTTCAAATAATTTATTGTGACTCAAAGGTTTTTATTGCTATAGTATGTTTCAACCCGTGGCTTAAATTGATAAGTAGCTACAAAATTTAATTATAGCTAAAAATCTATAGCTATATCATTTAACTATTGCCACATTTTTTTATAACTTGAAGCAAAATATTTATTTAGCTACAAAATTTTATTTAAAATAATTTATTGTGGATAAAAGGTTACTATTGCTACAATAGCTTTTATCACGTGGCAAAAAACTTATGATCAGCTACAAAATTTTAGCGTAGCAATAAAGTTGTAGCTATTTAGGTAATTATTGCTACTATTGGTAGTAATTATAGCAAAAATAAAGATTTAGCTTTGTCAATTTAATTTTCGTGGCTAAGAAATTTTATGAATTTATAGATAACTATGGAATTTCAATTTTTGTGGCTATTACTAAGTAATAGCTACGATTTTTAAATTCATAACTTAAATTTCGTAGCTATAGGTACATTGTGTTGTAGTGACGATAAATTAAAAATCCTGAATTGGCCTCCAACACAAAGTAAGTCAAATATGTTAATTGGAATATATTTGACTTTTTTGGTGTATTTTCAAGTGTAATTTGGTTATACTTGCTCCGTTCCTTTTTAGTTATCACGTTTTGCTTTTCGAGAGTCAATTTGACTAATTTTTAAATCTAAATTAGATTAGATTAATTCGATATTTTAAAATTAACATTTAGATATTCAAAAACCATACGAAAAGTACTATAAACTGCAATTTCTCTCATATCAATGTGATGAAAAACTATATTTTAAAATGTTGGTCAAAGTTTATATCGTTTGACTCTTAAAAAGAAAATTACGACAACTAAAAAGGAACGGAGGGAGTAATACTTTGAGAAGCTTCTTAGATTGTTATGGTCTTGTTGCTTCCTTTCTTTTGACTTATTTTACAAGTATGTATTTATTATGTGTATGTTTGTTTACTTCCCTTTGATTTACTTACAAAGAATAAATGGTATTTTTTCGATTTTTTTTCCAAAAAAAAAATTCGAAATACGATCACTTTGGCTTTGAGAAAGACAAAAAGTTAATGCATATCTTGATTTCTTTATAAATATCCAAAAGTTCATGAAATATCTTATACGATCCAAGACAAAAAATACGATTGAATTTTTTTCCAAAAAACATGAATTAAGACTCCTATTATACAGGCTCTTCCAACTTTAGACTTTGGCACTCGCAGAAATGGCTATTTATAGGTTACTATTTAAATTATATTTCAGTTAGTTTAGTGGTTAAACTTATCGAAAAAGATTAAAATTTAATTATTTTTAAAGAGTAAATTTTGCAAATAGAGTTATGGGACTAGAATTTAAAGAGACACCTTAGAGAACATGAATCATCTGATTGTGTTAGGTCACTTAATTGAATTATTATTGGAATATTGACTTGAAAGTTTATTACGATTACTAGATGAGCATGGTTGGTGCTGGATACAAGAGGTTGTTTGGTATGGGATGTGATAGGCAAAGTTATTCATGGATTGAGATATTTTATAGGATTAATTATTTCATTATGTATATAAGATAACTTATCCCATCATTATAGTAAAGATGGTGGATAAATAATTCTAGAACTAATTAACACCCCAAACCAAATAAAAAGTAAAAAAATCTGCATTTTATCCTAAGATTATTGTCCATCATCCTTCATACCAAAAGACCCCTAAAAGTTGAAATAACCGGTATATT
This sequence comes from Capsicum rhomboideum, assembly GCA_031232105.1. Taxonomy (NCBI): domain Eukaryota; kingdom Viridiplantae; phylum Streptophyta; class Magnoliopsida; order Solanales; family Solanaceae; genus Capsicum; species Capsicum rhomboideum. Next base: position 162,273,703 of record CP124714.1, read on the forward strand.
TTTTGGCAAAATAACAATGAGGATCTATTAGTATGAGGAAAAGATTGTACAATTTATTGAACAAATGAGACGTATCCCATTTCAAAATCAGTAGCTGCCTGCTACAGTATGGAACTATGAGAACCATTTACACACATGCAATTATTATGAAATGGGATGTTTACGTGAATAATCGGATGAGTTTACTGTTTACTTTTTCTAATTGACATGCTTGATTATTTGTACACATATTATACGTAAACATATATTATACATTTGGAGCAGAATTATTTCCTGAATCATGAAAGTCTATAATAAGTTCTTGCAAAATGAAAGGTGGAGGGGAATCAAAAGACACAGAATTATTTTCTATCCTATTAAGTTGGAGCTTTCCAAAAGAAGCCAGCTTATCCGCCACAACATTTGCCTCAAGGTAAACATGACAGATTTTTGGTTCATCCAGATCCTTGATGAGTAACTTGCAATCCGTATTTAAGTGTGAGAAATTCTAACTATTAGATTTTAACATCTGTATAAATTCCTGTGAATCAGCCTCCATTATTATAGGAGTACTCAAATTTTTTTCAAGAACCAATTTTAACCCGTGTAGAAGGGCTAGAGTTCCATATGGAGTGCTGATATGGCCATATGAGAGTAGGCAAAGCCTGATATCCAATCTCTATCATGGTTTCTGTAAAGATATGACACCTGGGCCTAACTCAACCCCAAAAGCTAGCTCATGAGGGGAGGATTGCCCAAGTCCATATAAGCAAACCACCAGTTCATTCCCCAACCAATGTGGGACTTTTACCCAATCTAACACCCCCCTTCACGGCCAGGGCCCAACTGGCGCGTGGACCGGGAGCCCAAACGGGGATGTATCTGGCTCTGATACCATGTAAAGATATGACACCTGGGCCTAACTCAACCCCAAAAGCTAGCTCATGAGGGGAGGATTGCCCAAGTCCATATAAGCAAACCACTAGTCCATTCCCCAACCAATGTGGGACTTTTACCCACTCTAACAGTTTCGGATAACTCCTCCACCTCCACCATGTTTATTGATTTGATCAAATGCTTCATCTATATTCAGTTTGAAGAAGTCTGTTGGAGGAGGTTCCCATTTAATGTGAATAGTATTTTGGATGATATTAGTTGAAAGCTTGGACGACCCTCAATGATAGTATTCTATAGCTTGTATTTCTATCATTTTAGGAGAAATTGGTGCTGCAGAATTATTGAAGATGGTGACATTTCATTTTTTTCAAATAGACCAAAGGATAAGAGGAGTAATAATGAACAAAGGCACAAAAATATTACCTTGTAGTTTGAGTAAATCTCCCGATAAATAATAATTCTTTATATCCTGAATCAAGTGGTCATTTGAAGGGATATATTTGAAATGATCCCATATTATTTTAGCTTTAGGGTAAAGGAGGAATATATGTTGGACATTTTCTGTTATGTTGGTACATGAGTGAAAATTATTTGTGTTATGCTTTTCATAGAACAAGGAGCCACATAAAGTGTTTAATTTTGTTGGTTGCTTTTATATTCCATATCCAATAGTCAAGCAAGTTACTTTTATAGTACATGTTGTTAAAGATTTGAGAAAGAGCATGTAGGTATCTTTTCAAGAAAAGGATCCTCTTGTAGAAGTATTCTAGAAAAAAGTGTCAAATTTTGGGTCAGATTGTTGAATGTAAGTATTATTGATGATTTTCGATATAGCATGAGTGACTTGGATAGATATATTTGAGAAATCCCATGACCTATTAATCAAGATTTGATTAACGATTTGGTTGGATTCAGATATCGATGGAGGCGCTTGGATAAGTTCTCTTAAACTATTGTTTGAGTATAACCTTCTATCAATCCATAGATCAATTTTTGGTCCATCTCTCTACATTCCATGAAAGCCCCTGATGAAATATGTGTTGATTAATTTGCTTAAGCTCTTCCAAATGTAAGAGTCACCATATTTATGAGAAAATAAGTTATTTGAACATCTTTTTTAATACTTACTTTGTATGATCTTGACCCAAAGGTGCGACTTATTTTCAATGAGGCGCCAGTTGAGACTTGAATTTAAAGCAGAGTTCTTGTCATAGAATTTATAAATTTTTAATTCTCCCCGATTTTTCGAAAGCGTGACAGTATCCCAATTAACAAGATGAATCTTTCTCCTTTCATTAGAAGAACTCATGAGGAAGTTTCTTTGAATACGATCAATATGGTTAATAATATTTTTTGGTAATAGGTTAATTTGCATGGTGTAAGTCGAAATTGATGCTAAAACCGACTTAACCAGCGTAGCTCTCCCAGCAAAGGAAAGAAACTTTGCTTTTCAACTATTTAATTTACTATTCATTTGATCTAAAATGAATTTTTAATCTTTACTCTTGGGACTGGGGTTAGTCATAGATAATCCTAGATATTTTCCAAACTCCAAAGAGGGTTTCATTTGTAATAGAGAAGCAATGGAGTTGGAAGTATTAGGATGAACATTTTTAAAAAAAAATACTCTAGATTTGTTGTAGTTAATTTTTTGGCCCAACATTTCACCAAAATTTTTGAAGATAGAGTTAATGGTAATAGCATTATTTATATTCAACTGAGTTTTTAGAAAATTCAGAATAAAAAAAGAACAGTAGACTTCTGAAGAAATGAAACCAAAGATTTAAATGAATACTTCAAGTTTATGTTTTTCTTTTGGTAAAGGGATAACTGATAAGTACATTTTTTTACAAGGACTTGATGCATTTTTTAATGAAAATGACGTGACACAAATTTAAATTAATCAAAATTATATTATAAATATCGAGCGTTTGATAAAAAATCAACAAAAGAAAAAGATACGTCTTTTAAATTAGATTCTATAAAAAGTGAATCTATCTTTTCACACCCACAAAAAACAAAGACATTTTATTTTAAAATTAACTCATTAAATTTTGAATCACTCAATACATCACACGTTATATATGGTGTCAATTAGTTTCTTCTTTTAGCATTACAAGTTTCCTCACTATTGGACTACTTAAAGTAAATTTTCTATGACCTGTCAAAGTCCTCTTTTTGTATGATTGAATTATCAAAAGATGAAATTATTGCATGATTGAATATACTATTGTGACATTTATAATGTGCTAGAATTTTATTTGAGAAAAAATATTTATTCAAGAGTTTAAATTTTATGTACTTATAATATAAAAAATATTAACATAATCATGTCATAAATAAAATATATAGGTTTAATTCATCGACAAACCCTTAAACTTATTACGAGATTTCACTTAGACCCCTCAACTAACCTTTATATCTATTGAACACTTTGACTAGTTGAAAAGTTGTTCCTAATAAACATATTTTTATAATCAGCAACAAATATGAAGTGTGTGTGATACACCCATGGTGACATGAAAAATTGTTTAATTAAAAGGTGACACGTGGCAATAGTGCCCAAAATAATTATTAAAAATTAATTTTAAGTTAAAAAAATAAAGCAAAAATTAAAATAATCTTAAAACTACAACAATTTGGCCAACCCCCCCCCCCCCCCCGCCCGCTTCATCTTCTTCCCCATTTCTGTTAGAACTTAAATCTCCTTCATTGTTTTATACTTTTTGGATCATACATTATCTTTTGCTTTAGACCCAAAATAATACATATTCTTTCAACTGGAGCACTAATAGTCCTTTTTGTTTAATAAAATAGTGCACTTTTAGTCATAACTCTAACACCGTTACTGTTTTTAACAGCAACCTTCTCACCTTCATATCACGCTATTTTCTTTCCCTCCAAAGGCATATATATACACTAATCTCTCTGTAAAAATTATTTGAGACTTTTCTTCTCCAAACTTTTCACAAGCAACCATGTCTTTTACACTCTTCATAGCTTAAATTTCACGCCTGATGTGTTATCCTTTAGGAACCAAAGCATTATTTTCAGTCATTTTTCTCCATCTTCCAACAAAAATGAGAGGTTGGAAAGAAATTAAACCACAATACATAGATTTTCCCTATTGTGCAAGTGCTTTTGCCCTACAATATTAAGTATTTTATGCTCTTTCCTTTCTTCATTGTAAGGTCATTGTTTTTACTAATTTTGTTGTTCTATACTTTGATCTAACTCAACATCTGACTTCTAGGTAGTAAATAAACAATTCTGTTCATGAATAATGAAATTTCCTTTTTTATTTTTCATCAAACCACCAAAGTTTGCTCATTCATGAAGCTTCTATAATTTAACCAGGTGTTTGCCTGGCTTCATTTTGGCTGATTTTAATTATTGACATGGTCGTATATCATTCCCCATGGGTAAAAAGTGATATGTAAAATCCATATATTTTTTCTATTAATGAATACCGATATGAATGGAACATTTGTTGAACGGCAGAAACAACGATCAAATTACAGTCATTTTTCAACAAAAAATTCAATCAAAATCCAACAAAAACAACATCTAAATTGCAGTCACTTTTCAGCAAAAACAACAGCTGAATTCCAGCAAAAACACCATCCAAATCGCAGCCATTTTAAGAAAAAAATAGCAACTAAATTTCAGCAAAAAAATCAACCAAATTTCAGCAAAAACAGTACCTAAATTGCTGTTATTTTCAGCAAAAAAATAGTCAAACAAAAAATACAGCAGCCAAATAATTCCAGGATTCAACACCAGCAAAAACAGCATGAAACAATTCCTATGCCATCTTAAAAATCAACAAAAACAATAGCAAGATACCATCACCTGCAATGCACCAAAAAAAAAAAAACCTTAAACTCACTAGAAAATCATCGTAATGGCAGAAAAATATCAATAGAAAAATGACATAAATGACTAGCGTGTATAAAAAGAGTGAGCCAGTTTTACCCCAAAAAACTGTTATAGCTTCAAAATGTAGGTCCATTTTCTTGTGTACATTGAGAACTTTCCCAAACAAAATTTGGTTCAATGTCTACTTCGATATCTCCCATTTGTTCTTGTTCCAATTCATTCCGTCCTCTTCTAACCTGAAAAACAATAACAAGTATAATATTATGCTAGTTTAAACTTATTAAATTAAAAATCAACTCCACCATAAATATCGACATTACATGTAATTTCTGACGAAATGAAGAGGTAGTTTCTGGTGTCACAGTGTAGTAACCGCAAGTTCTTTTATTGTGGCCAGGTTTGTGACATGTGCTGCAATTTAGAGAGTCTTGCTTTCGTTTCATCTTTGTTCGACTAGCTCCAACTTCATCTTGTTCCTTCTTTCGTGACTTCGGTTTTCTTCCTTTCTTATTAACTTTTGTAATTCTTGGAGGCAGAGGAGGAAGTTTACTTGACTTAGGCCACATTTGTGGTCCATTCATTGGAAGAACTGAATTTTCATAAATTTTTCTATATGTTTCCACCTTGTAACAATCATGAACATAGTCAAGAATGTTATCCTTTTTAGCCCAAATCGCTGCAATAGCATGCTTGCAAGGAATTCCAGTGAGACTCTATTTCCTACAACTACAAGTGTGGTTCTCCAAGTCAACTGTCCAATTGTCCATTATTGTAGCTCCTAAGATTTCATAGTTCCAGTGATTAGATTTTCTAGGGATATATTCAGCAGCTGCAGTCTGATTCTTATGTAATATATCCTTGATCCTAGGACAAACATCCCCCGATTTCCATTTTTGTGCTTTTTCTCTATTAGCTTGCATTCTAGCCATGAGTAGATACCGCAACTTCTCCAAAAGTGTCACAATTGGCTTGTCTCTAGCATCAAGTATCATGCTATTAAACACTTCACACAAATTATTTAACAAGATATCACACTTAACATCTGAAGAGAAATGTGATCTAGACCATTCACTGGGATCTTTGTCATTTAACCAACTAGCAGCATCATGATCTAACTTTGAAATATTCTTCATGCAATCATCAAACCTTTTGACAGTACTAGCCTTTGCAGCAGCCCAAAGTTCTTTTTTTAATGTGACACCGCCAAATCCAGCCGTTTTAAAATTGTTATGAAGGTGTCTCACACAGAACCTATGACTCACATAAGGTAAGACATCATTAAAAGCTTCAATAAGACCTTTTTGCTTGTCAGACATAAATGTCCAACCATTCTCATCTATATACAAATCAGCAGCCAAATGATTTAAAAACCAAGTCCATGTCTCTTTACTTTCCTTTTCTACAATTGCATAGGCAACAGGAAATATATTGTTGTTACCATCAAGGCCAACGGCGGATAACAGTTGAGTCCCATACATTGGACCCTTCAACCAACACCCATCCACACCTACTATTTTCCTACAACCTACTTTAAAGCCACGCTTACAAGCAGCAAAATAGATATAGATTCTCTGAAATCTCTGTGGCTTATTGGGGAACTCATTATCAGTGAGCTTCATGTATATTGTGCTGCCTGAATTTGTTCTATTAATCTCATTGCAATACTCCCACATCATTTTATATTGATTTTTAATATCACCATCAATTAATGCAATCACTTTCATCTTAGCTCTTTTAGCTTGAGATAAGGTCACATGAGCTCTTAGTTCGACACTTACTTTATCCCGAAATTCCGTCACTCTCCAATTTCTATTCGATCCAACTTTTTTGAGGTACTTTCTTGTAATGAAAGATGAAGTGATCATCCTATTTTCATGATGCCACTCCTTACAAGTGTGTATGGGATCATAAGTTCTAACCTGGAAAGCCTTATCTCTTTACATTTTAGAAGCCTTGATTTTCCATTTGCATTCCGGATGGTGTATGCAATTTGCTTCCATTCTTAAATTATCATTCCTACACCATTGAATATACTTTCCATTCTTAATCTCATGAGTTGCGATGGCATTTTTAAAGTCCTTCTTTGTATCCAAGACATATTCTAGACCTAATATTGGGTTATCTCCATCGGTCTTTGGATTGTACTGAGGAAAGTTGAAACTTTCAGTTTCAGAATCACTATGTAAGCTCTCTGTGTCTTCAGAATCACAACAATCAGAATCCCCATCTATATCAGCCATCTTTCTCTTTATTTCAACACTAAGGAACTCGCTCTCTTCTAGAATGCTTTGGTTCCTCTTCCCATGTGTACCAACTATAACATCATCGGATAAATCAGCTTCCGAGTCACTAAAATTATCACATGATGAATTTTCACACAAAATCTGTTGTTTGTCATTTTCTCCAATATTTGATTGATTTACTGAATCCACTTTATCCATCTGAAAGTAAGAGTCCAAGTGTTCAAAGTATATCTCAAGTAGCACATTGTCCTTTTGGATGGTTTTGCTAATTGTGTATGCTTCAAAGTCTGTAGAGATCAACTTTCATTTATTACTAGGCCTTCTACACCTATGCCAAAAGGTTATCGAATCATTCGCATAACCACATATCTCTGCCATCTTCTTGAATTCAACAAGATTTAATTCTGCCACATTTACATAATCAATGTAATCCATGTTTCCTCCAACGTAATGCTTGTCTGGTGTACGCTTCATAATTCCCCTATGATATATTTTCACAGTGATAAATGAAGACTCGGTCAACAAATCTGAAATTGCAAAAAGTAAACTTCATAAAGTGTTGTTACAGACAAAAAAAAATTCAAAATGGTTGTTTGTTGCAAATAAACTAACATGATTAACTTAAGCTAAACACTAACCATACTGAAAACTAGAAAACTAAATTGTCTTGCCTAGATGCCAAGAAAATCAACATATTTTGAGACATTATTTCACCAAAATAAACAAATGAAATATTCTGCTATAATTGCGTTAAAATCAAGGTGAGAACCATTATGTGCTCAAATTCTAACAATTTTTTTTTTCAATTTAAAAAACAAAAAAATCTCACCGTAGGAAGGAGGTGATTGTCTATCACTGTTGCGCCTTAAGAACATTATTACTTCCTGATAATTGATGCTGCTATAGATTCGATTCGGGCTTGATATGATTTGGTGTTCCAAATTTCCAATTTCAAGTTGGGTGGAGAGTTACTTTTTTCAGAAGAAAGGAAGACAGAAAGACCGAGTACATAATTTTGGAGGGAAAGAAATAATCTGATATATGCAGGTGAGGTACTTTTGGAGGAAAATAAAATAACGTGATATGAAGGTGAGGAGGCTGCTGTTAAAAAAACTAACGGTGTTAGGGTTATGACTAAAAGTGCACCACTTTATTAAACAAAAAGGACTATTAGTGCTCCAGTTGAAAGAATATGTATTATTTTGGGTCTAAAGCAAAAGATAGTGTATGATTTTGGGCCTTTACTCTGTTTTCTTCTTAGTTTTGAATTTTATTTACGTTTGGATTTGATTTGGTAGTAGAAACTGAGAAGGGAGAGAGGTGGCAGCGACGTGCTGACGATTACATTTTTTCCAGCGAACAAGCTAAGGCCACAACTTGTGAAGGCATGTAATTAGCTAATTTTTTTTAAAAAAAAAAGTAATGTTCTTCTTCCTTGCCTCTTTGCCACCACTTCCTCTGCTACATCACCAATCTGCTGTCGCCGGCGCCGATGCTACACCCATCTACTTCCTCTTTTTTCACCCGCCATTTCACCATTACTTTTTTTTCCAGAAATCTATTATCACCTCATCACGCCCATTTCTACCTCCTCTTTTAAACTACGGCCACCAACTCTACCATTAACGCCGCCGCTGACTCAGTAACAATTTTTAATTTAAAAAAAAAAAAGGAAAAACAACCCCACCCCAGTCAGTCGTCTTCTTAGCCTCATTCATCAGTGAATCACAATCAATGTGCCACATAGGCAAAAGATGTTTAAGTGGTTCAAATTTGATGTAGTAGAGGTGTTCAATAGGTACAAAGATCAGTTGATGGATTCAAGTGAAATCTCCTAACAAGTTTAAAGGGTCATCGATGAGGTAAAACAAATATATATTACAAGTAGAGGTGGTCGGTGAATCCGATGTGATTTTTGAGGTCATTTGAACCTAGTACTTTTCATGTACTTCATCTGTTTCAAAATAGTTGACCCTTGTTGACTTGACACACCCCTTAATAAAATATTTATTAGGAGCTTATTTTACCAAATTAGTCTTATTAATGATGCTTTGAAATCTTAAATTACCTGATACCCTTATTTAATGATAAGGATAAAATGGGAAAAGTATATATAAATGAGGTAGTTTTATTTGTTCTTTCGACATTTTATTTATTATTTTTCTGTATTTTTTGTTTGTTTATTTCATTTTCATAATTTGCATATATATTTGACTATGCTAGAGTGATTTTGATGATGAATTGAATTGTATTATGCACAAAATAATTAATTAAATATCAACAACCCAAATAATTTCTTGGTGATACGCGATCTTGATTTATGAAAATGTTTAATCTTAACCTATGAATTCATTTTAATATCGAACTATCCATTTGATCTTGATGTGTAATAAATAATACATACGGACTACGTATATACCATCATACGAACTATACATACGTATACGAACAAGCCGAAGCAGCAAGAAAAGGCAAGGCAACCGTGAACACTCACATTTTAAAATCAATCATTTAGCTTCATTTATTACAAGCATGACTTGAAACCAAGTAAACAAACATTCAGTTAATGAGCACATATACAATCAAACAGAGTCTAAACTCCAATCCAATCATAACCTACCTCGACTCAAGCCCTGAAATGCACTATATCGCGGTTGCCTTGCCTTTTCTTGCTGCTTCAGCTTGTTCTCGGTCTAAAATTAACAAATAAAGAATAATTCAACCATTTAATCATCAATTCTAGGCATTACAAATCTAAATTCACTGTTTTAAATCATGATCATAGCTTACTTTCTCATTCTAGAATTTTCTACCCTTTCATTCCATTCAAATTCCCCATAGCTTAGGATTATTATTATGATAATCTCTACCTTGGGAAGCATAATTTAACAATCTAAAGTCAATAACAAGTGATTATAAACCACCCATAGTCAATTCACAGCAAATCATTCAACCTAAGTCAAACTCATTATCTCCACCATGAACATAATCTAGTGATTCTAAGGATTGAAGGAGTAAAAATCACGTTAGATTGGTGGAATAATCTTATCTTGATGATAGGAAAAAGACAACCTTGGCCTGCTAAGGTACTTCTTGGACACAGAGGTTTTCGAAATCTATAAGAACTAGAGCCATCTCTCAAATTATGTCCTTGATTTGAAGAAAACATCTCGTAATGTATTTAACCAGAAAATAGATTATATGCTCCTGCGGAAGTATCTACTCGTTACGGAATCTCATGTGTCAAAGTGTGGATTTCATATAGTCAAAGGGAAGGGTGGCAGACATCAAATGGATTAGAGTTTTCAAAAAACTAGAAGAGGTTCAATTCCTTTTTGATGTCGTTAAGGCAAAAGATAGATATCAGGAATGGATGCTACGAATGCTCTTTTTTCCCTAATTCGTTTTGTTTGAGAAGCTGTGGTCGGAACTTCTTTCGCTTTGAACGACTCCGGTCCTTTTGAATATGTTAAATGTCTAGTCGAAGGTAAAGGAAATGAAAAAAAAAAAAAAAAAAAAGCAACCAGGAACGAGAATATCAGAACTCAGAAAATCTCCCTTCTCTTGCCCTAAGTCGACCCTTGAGAGTTTTTGACGAAAATAACTTCTAAACTTGGAGAAAGCTGATATTTACCGCGTCGATTCCTCCATAGAGGCCCGCTTCCCCGCTGCAGCGGAAATCGCCCGTTGTAGTGGCCCTGACTAACATTAGACTTTCGCTGCAGCGGTCCATATCCCGTCGTAGCGGGATCACTGCAGCGGACCTTATTCCTGCTGTAGCAGCATTGAGGAAGAAACTTGGGATGATTTCCAGGTTTGGTCCATTTCACAACACACTCCCCGAATTTCGACATTACGAATAAACATCTTTACTCCTAACGTTATAATCGGAGTTCTACTGACCCGATTTTCATTCTGAAAGTTTCTATGGATTACTAAACCTCTTGGCTAACACAATATCATCTTAAATCCATGAAACACTACACCACCAATCACCAAAATTATCTAGACCACACAGCACCCGAAATTCATTTGAATCTAGCTAAGCCTAAAATTTTAAAATTTTCATCCAGGGAAAACTTAACCCAAATTTTCGCATGCTAATCAACGCTGTAACGACGAAAAAGGTCGTTACAGCGACCATATTTGTCACCCCTCTTCATCGCTCATTTAAAATGATAGTTTCTATATTTTGTATATAATTTTCTTACATGTCACGTGTCTTTTTAAATTTTGTATCCAATTAAAAAATATGATCAATATAATTGAATGAAGGATATTAATTTGTTTTCTTCAAAATTAAAGGAAGGAGATGAAAAGGAGAAAATAGTTGAAAGAAGACTTCACCCCAAGATATCAAGAATAATGGTAACATCTCTTTATTTGTCTAAGTATTTAATTTTCTTCTTCTTCTTCTTTGATCTTTTTTCACCTGCTTTAGTGTGGAAGATTTTTTTAAATCATCTTCAAGAAGTTAGTATTATTTTTTTGTAACTTTAATCATGATATTAATCTCTAGGAGAGGATGCACAAGAAAAACCAAAGGTGGACCATGAGAGAGTAAGTTAATATCTTCTTCAACTTTTTATTTATTATTTTTATAAATTTTTGTATTAGTTTATTTCATTTTCACAAATTATATATATATATATATATATCACAAAATAATTTAGGATCCACATGATATGAAATCTAATAATGTTACAATTCAAAATTTAAAATCACTCTCCGCGAATTTTCTTTGTTGTGATTTTTAATTCAAGAGGCACATATCTGTCGAATGGAGTGTCTATCTGTTTACTCGTTAATTTAAAATATTTTAATTTTAAATCATACCAAATTTAAAGGGTTGTATTTGTATTAATTTAGCCGAAATATACATTAATTTTTCTACTCCCACTTACCTAAACTTTTTCTTTATTATATTGTAACTTTGTAAGTAGTATATATGTCCTGAAAAGCTCAATATTTTTTTCTCTGTGGAAACAAATTAGTTTTAGCATTTCCATTTTACTCTAATAACATGATTCCGCATATTAACCTTTGTAGTTCGACTTTTTCTCAAACCATACACATAACAAAAGTTTAGCACACCAGATTGACCCTTATCCTTTTTATAACATGACTTAGCTTGTTCAGACCCTCACTAACACTCATTTTAAAAAATATTTTTGGTACTTGGTATACATTTATACAATTGCTTACATGTCACTAATCTTTAATTTTGTTAAATTTTACGTCTAGTCAAACATCGTCAAATGATATTTTTTTTCCTTCAAAATTTCAGGGAAAACATGAAAAAGTGAGAAGGGTTCCAACACCGGGAGGTTTCAAACCTGCAGCAAGACCAGGACCTCAGGGAAAATATGCTCCTCCACGTATGCAAACAGGATAAACACTTAAATCTAATAATAACAAAAACAAATAAAGTCAAATATTTTTGACCTGAAAATAAAATATTTCACTTTCTAGTGTATATTCCAAATGTAATTTGGTGTTATTGTGCTTTAAAAAAGGTTTGTTAGATTGTTGTGTGCTTGTGTTTTTTTGGATAATTTTGATCAACTACGAACTATTTCAAAAGGGTTTTTTTTTTAAGTTTGTTTTGGAGTTGTCACCTAATAAAATAATATGATGAATCAAGTTGATTGTATTAGGCCAGCTTGTTTGGGGGGGTTGCCCTATACTGTATTGTATTGTATCATCTTTATGAATAGATTGTATTATCTTTGGGCTGTTTCATGATGTTGTATGCCAATAATCTAAAGATCAATACGTCTATAATAGACGTATATTTTCTTTAAAATTTAAATTATAACTATCTAACAGAAATACTTTACTATGTGCTCATGCACTTAATTAGAATAATTTGTCTCCTATTTATCTTTTGAAAGTTGTCATCTTAAATTTTCTTTTCGTATGTCACGAAAAGTACCTCACCATCACCTTTCAATATTTATTATTATATAGAATCTCCTCGAATCTCTATAAAGCAGAATGAAAAGTTCCGATAGAATGTAATTCAACTATCCAAATAAAACTTATTACTAACAAAATTTAAAAGCTATAAGACTAAAAAAAGGAAAAGTTTACAGCAGGTTACACTGTATATCATTCTAGGACTTCTAAACCACTAAGACTAAAAAGAGGAAAAGTTTACAGCAGGTTACACTGTATATCATTCTAGGACTTCTAAACCACTTCAAATATATACTATAATTAAAAGTTGTAGCAGTTAAATTAATCCGTCGTATATTAACAGATTATGATTTCGAGTGTCATTCATATCCAGTATTACCCCTCTTTCCATAAAAGAGAGATTATTTCTTTTTAAAAAGAAAAAAGAAAAAAAAATTAATAATATAATGATTGTGTCGTCAAAATCATATAAAAAATCTAAGAGACAACAAGAAGTGGTAGTCCTTGTAGCAAATAATCAAACATGAATTAAAAATAACTATACTCGTCAAAAGCTGAAATTATTGTACTGCTTGGGTCATCATTATTTGTTCTTCTATGAGAATCAAACTTAGATCTATTATTATGCAAAAAAATATCTTATTGTTACTCCGTTTGATTTAATCTGTTTGTCCTTTTTTAATTCATTTTATATAAAAAAAAATAATTATAACTTTTTAATTTATGAAGATCGTGCTAGACTTGAATTTGATCATGTCCTTTTGGGTTGGTCAGACTTATGCAATATCGGCATCAATGAGGAATGCGAAGGGGAGCCTCGACATAACTGATAAAGTTGCTTAATCAGGATATCACAGTCTCACGGATTCGAGCTGTGGAAACAGCTAGCCTCTTGCAAAAATGAAGAGTAAGGTTGCGTACGTAACCATCGATCCTTGTGGTCTGATCCTTCTCTAAACTCAACGGATAGCGGGAGGTTAATGCACCAAACTGTCTTTTTTGTTTTTTTAAACTCCGTGCCGTGCCAAAAGCAGACAAGCAAGTTGAAGCGGAAATAGTAATACAATATTAATCAAAGGCTTAATTAGGGAAAAGAAAAAAGGTTCAATGATGTGTGGATATATAGAGCTCATAACTGATATTATCCATTGAAAGAAATCAAGAAAATCTATGGCAACTTTTTTCCTAGATATCAAGAACAAATTTCTAGATCTGATTAAATTCCTGATTTCTTTTGGTAAAGGTATGGTATTTCCTCCTCCTTTTTCATCTTTAGTATTGTAAACCTTTTATCCTAAACAAGTTTATGAATTTTTTTATAACTTTGATCATGATATTATTCTCCAGGAAATGATCATGAGCATGAAAACTCAAAGTTGGAAAATGAGGAGGTAACTTTATTTTCAACTTTTGTTTATATTTATTTTTATGTATTCTTGTAAGTAGTTCATGTAAATTTTAGGCTAAATTTTATGATGTTGTAGTGATTCTCATTATGTATGGTATTTATATGCATAAGATTCCTATAGTAATAGAAATTCTTATCAGTATTTAATCGTTTGTTTTTCTCTTTCCATTAATTTCCTTCCACATCTCTTTCCATTAATTTCATTTACTTCCACATCAATATTTTGCTTGTTAGTGGCAAATATATTTTTATTGAATGTTAATGATAATATTAGCAAATAAAAAGGTATTATGATGAAACTTTTCAGTATTAATAATTTGTAATAATGTTTAAATATTAGTTAAAACATGTACTAAAATACTATAAAGTTAAAAGTTAATAGGGTTTTACGGAAATAATTACTCCACTCAAAATTTAGTTCTGGTAATAAAAACTAGAAAATAATATTTTCGTAAAACATATTTTCTTGAATAAGGACTTCCATCGTACAAAATACACTACAAGTGATTTGCATTTTGGATCATTCAGGACTTTTTTTTTTAAAGTATTTCTTATTAAAGAATATTTTGATGATTTTAAAATAATACAGGGAGGAGATAAAGAAGATAAAGGAGCTTTACTGCCACAAAGAAAAGCAAGACGTCCAACACCTCCAGGAAAGCGTAAACCTCCCCGTTTTCAGACTGGCAGTGATAATTTGTAGCTTTAAAAAAAGTTAAATTTGTTGATTTTTGAAGGTTTTCAAATTTTTTAATGTAATTTAATTGATGAGTGAAGTTTGCTCCAGAGGTAAATCACCTCTACTATCACCAGTTAGACTGATGAAGGTTCATGTCACGAGAGGATAGGTGGAAACAATATGATTGGCGCCGCCCGGGGGGAGGGGAGAAGGAAAATGTAAAAAAACAAAATGTAATTTGGTTGATGAGAGAAGTTTTCTTTAGTTATAAAGCACCTCTACTAGTAGATTGAAGATTCGTGTTATGAAAAGTAAAGGTGGAAACAATATTACTGATCCTGTGTGGAAGCCGGAAGGTAAAGGAATGTAATATGGTTGCCAAATAAAGTTTTTTTCTAGCGATAAAGAACTTTTACTATCAATCGATAGATTGAAGGTTCGTGTTATGAAGGGAATAGGTGGAACCAATATTGTTAATTTTCATGATAGGGGAGGGGGTGAGTAAAGAAATGTAATTTGGTTGTAGTACAATAAGCTTCTTATTTTGCTAGTTGTTGAACTTCCTCCTTTTGATTTATTTTACTTCGTTTATATAAAAAAATAAAAAAAAATTGTACAAATGATCAGTATTTTTCGATTTTCATATACATGAATTAGTTATATGAGAAATTATTGAACTCAATTACTTATTGTCAATTCTTCATTTACTGTTGAGATCTATTCTTTATAGGTACTCAAATTTGGTCAGTGATCACTTCTTTAAGTTCCATTGTAAACCTAATTAGTTATGGTAGGACCTTTTTTTAAAAGAAAAAAAAGGGAAGGGAAGGAAAAATTAGAGAAGGAATTACAAGGTGGGGAATTGGACCCTCATCAACAAGGTCAAAATTTATATCGTATTAGATTATCTTTACTTGTCGTATAAAGGATAACCTGTCTCATTTTCAAAATTATAAATTTCACATTTTAAAATTTCATGCTCAAGTTAAGAGAGTCGGGGAAAGATACTGAAGGAGCACCTCTCGAGCCTCATATGATCTTACAATTGCCTATCTATTCTAGATTATTTTTTGGAAAAATTACACATGCTACTCCATTTTTATTTTTTATAATTTTAAATAATAATAAATTATAAATAATAAATGATATATATTCACATATCTGTGTATTTAAAAGTCTTAGCTGTCATTGCCCACCTCGCCCATTCGTCGTCGTGGGAGTTCGTCAGCGTTTTAGTTGGTCGCTGTAGAATTGGCGTTGCTTCGCCTGATATCGCCATACATATAACATACACTTCACATAGATTTTACATATTTTTCACATACAATTGATCTTTCCATGCAGTTGGCTAATGATGTTGACCTACAGTTTGAAACACATATATGTTGAATCCAATTGGCCACACATACAATTAGTGTCTTCACATAATACATACACATCTAGTTTCTACTTTGAAAACACACACATATAGTTGGTCATACATCATCCAGTTTCTGCTCTGAAAAAACATATATACATATACAGTTATAATCAAATACTATATCCACGTGCTTTTAATTAGAATTAGATTTTGTATGGATACGAATACAATGTATCTTGCTATGTTTTAAAAGAAAAATGTTGATATATTTTGAAACAAATAAAATCTCGCTATATTTTACAAAAACTGACACTGCTAGTGAAATTTCTCAAAACAGAACGGGCAGAATGTGGTCTATTTAGCCCGAACTGAACTTGGGCCAATCAAAACCCAGATCCAAGAATCCGTTGTCAAGCCCAACTATTTCTGAAGTCTACTATTGTGGTTATGAGGTAAAAAAGGAATAGAAAATGACACATTTTACCAGTAAGGTTGTGGTGAGTGGTAAGTACTTCTCCATCCTTAACCAGAGGTCTCGAGTTCTAACACTTGGTAGGAGTAACCTTCACTAGAGAGCGTTTTACCCCCTATAGTGGGACTTCCCAGCATGAATCTGTATTAATCGGATTATAATATAGGTACCGGAAACCGGATGGAAAAAAAAGAAAATGTCACACATTTTCAAAATTACCTTTGCACCTTATCACTACACAAATATAATCTAAAGAATGAGGAGACTTTCTTTTACCCTATGTCCCTTTACATAGCTTAAAGTAAACTTTATAATTTATGAACGCTCAAAAACACTTAATATAATAATTGAATTGATCTTATATATCAACAAATTATAATTTCGAGGGTACTTTAGGCCATGTATCATCTCCAAAAATCAATGATATGGTGATTGTGTCGTCAAAATCATATGTTAAGAATCTAAGAGACAACAAGTAGTGGTAGTCAAGTACCGGCAAAAGATCTACTCCATCCGTTTAAAAACGAATGACCTAATTTTCTTTTTAGTCTATTTTAAAAAGAATGATCCTTTTCTTTTTTTGGCAACACTTTAATTTCAACTTTTCACGTGACATGTTTAAGACCACAAGATTAAAGGATATTTTGGTACATTTAACAAAACTTTAATTTAAAACCACAAGATTCAAAAGCCTTATTTATTTTCTTAAACTCCGTGACAAGTCAAAACATGTCATTCTTTTTTAAACGGAGGGAGTATCTATTGTGCAAAAGATCTTATTGATACTCCATTTGTTTTAGACCTCGTTTGACCATGAATTTTTCTTACTTTTTCAAATTTTAACCTTGAAAATTATGTTTGGTCAAAAAATTATTTCATTTTTTTTCAAAAAAATTTCAAACAAATTTCAATTCACTCCAAGTTACCCACAAAAATTCCAATAACTAAGGTCACACAAGTAGTTATTGGGCTGACAAGAGCTATTGGGCCGAGAACAAGTAATAGGGTCAGGTTAATTTAGGATTCGGGTTGAGTAGTGATATGCATTCCACAGGTTGAGTAGTGATATGCATTCCTTCATGTGGATAGTGAAGCAAGAACAAGACAAGCCTTGCGCCGTCGTCGTCGCTCGCTCGGCTCAGCTTCGGCTTCGGCTTTGGATTTGTCAAATGATCGAGAGACTATATTTTTGGACGAAATTCATTTGAAACTTGAGAGTTAATGATCCAAAAATTCAATCCGAATTTCTCCATTTACAGACGCACACGAGCATGTGCGGACGCATGTCACAACGCACCTCGAAGGGACGTGACCCTTCGAGACATTCAAAACGAAAAAGACGACCTGCGGGCGCAGGCTAGGCAGAAGTTTCTGTCTCAGTCCGAAATGTCACTTGCGGGCGCAGGTGGCCAGTGCAGGTCGACGACGGTCCGAAGCAGTGCATCCATTTGAGAACCATTGCTTCCTTTCTGAAGCACCACCTTTTGGCTATAAATACCTGAATTTTTCCTCAGGTATAGTGACGAATTTAGTGAAAGAAAAAACACTCTCTTCTTCTAGAAAAACTCAAGTGTGATCATCAAATCGTTGAGTGAGTTCGTTGTTCGGTAGAATTTGAGGTACCACTATTCTGCTGAAGTGAATCATTTTATCCTGAAAAGAAAGATTCCATAACTTCAGGCACTTAAGGGGAATAAATTCCTTAAGGACACACCATGAATTCGGTGGACTTGATTCTCCATTTCTGTCTTCATCTTTTTCTTACGATTTTGCTATTTTTCAGAAAATAGTAGAAACTTCATTTTGATAGTTCATAGTTGTTGAACTTGTGTTTGAAGTTGTTTATCTTTTTGTTGTTCTTGAACTTGTTCTTAAACTGAAAGTTGAAGTTCTTGTTGTTTAAATACAAAGTTACAACTTCACGTGATTGTTCTTAATTTATTTTGAACATGTGATTGAAGTTATTATTAGAAAATAATTGAAGTTATTATTAGAAAATACAGATTTTACTAAACCCGGAATACAACATTAAATTCATTATTTCTTGTGGTAAAGATATATAGTATTTTCTTCTTCTTCAACATCCTTGGTATAGAAAACCTTTTATCCTAAAGAAGTTTGTGATTTTTTTTTATAACTTTGATCATGATATTATTAATTCTCCAGGAAATGATGAGCATGAAAAATCAAAGTTGGAAAATGAGGTAACATTTATTTTCAACTTTTTTATATATATTCATGTTAGTTCATGCTAATTCATGTCTTTGTTTTATTTTTCTCCTTTCATTAATTTCATTTGCTTCCACTTCAATATTTCGCTTGTGAGTGGAAAATATATTTTTATTGAAAGTTAATAATAATATTAGAAAATAAGAAGGTATTATTATGATGGATTTTTTTATAATATTAGTAGTTGATAATAATGTCTAAGTATTAGTTAAAACATGCAGATACTAAAATACTTTAAAGTTATGAGAGTTTTACCAAAAAATGACTCCATTTAAAATATATAGTTCTGATAATAAACACTTGAAAATGTTAATAACATTTTCGTAAAATACATTTTCTTGAATAATAACTTCTATCATACCAAACACACTACATATGATTTGCATTTTGGATCATTCAAGGCATGTTTTTTTTAATAGTATTTATCAGTAAAGAATATTTTTGATTATTTCAAAATAACAGGGAAGAGATGAAGAAGATAAAAGAGTTTTACCAAGTCCACCAACAAAAGAAAGAGTTCCAACACCTCCAGGAAGACATACACCTCCCGGTTTTCAGACTGGCAAATCATCCACATTTTACCAATCATCAAGAGTATTTTATATATATGTTTCCCATTTTACCTTGATAGGAATACTAAATATATTCATAGTTTTCAAAATTATTGAATGATTCATAAATGAACTCAATTCTCAAAACCAAAATTAAATAATTATTAGTAGTTTCAATTATAAATACTCAATGTTTTAGACGTAATCCATGAGATGGAGTAGTATGTACCAAATTTCAATGTTTAATCATTGCATTGATTATTTGATTTTAAAAGGCATACAAAGGTAAATATGTAAAATGCATCTCTATTTATTGATTTATTAATGGGTGTGATAAGTCCATAGAGGCCAACTAATACGAAACGAAGGGTAAATTGGTAGATTTGAAGATATTTGATTATTATTTTTACAATTTTTTAAATGTAATTTATTGACGAGTGAAGTTTGTTTTATTGGTAAAGCACATTTATTATCTGAACCATGTAGATGAAGATTTGTGTTACGAAGAAAATGGGTGAAAACAATATTGTTGATCTTCCTGGTGGGGTGTGGAGAGAGGGAGGGGGGGAGGGGAATATCTCTACTAGAAACAGGTGAATTGAATATTCGTGTTACCAAGACGATAGGTGGAAAAAATATTATTGATCCAAGTGGGGGGTAGAGAAATGTAATTTAGTTGATGAGTGAAGTTTTCTCTAGTGATAAATTAAAGCGTAGAAAAAATATTATTGATCCTAGTGGTGGTAGAGAGATGTAATTTGGTTGACGAGTGAAGTTTTCTCTAGTGATAAAGCATTTCTATTATCAACGGGTAAATTTTAAGTTCGTGTTATAATAAAGAGGATAGGTGAAAATAATATTGTTGATCTTCGTGGTGTGTGTTGTAAAAGAAATGTAATTTAGTTGTAATACTTTAATAAGCTTCTTTTTTTGTTATTTCTTGGACTTCCTTCTTTTGATTTATATTTTGTAGAAACAACATAAATCCCGACAGCTTGAAGCTTAATTACAGAAAATCCCAACATTTTGTATAATTACTGAAAAATTTGATTTTGGGTCTATCGAGATACATAACTAGCTCCCGATACATCCAACGAAGATACATTTTTTTCTTTGTAAAGATACATAATTAGCTCCCGATATATTCTTTTCGATTTTAGGTCTGTCGAGATATAGAATACATTCAACGAAGATACATTTTTCCCTTGTAAAGATACATAATTAGCTCCCGATACATTTTTTTTAATTTTGGGTCTGTCGAGATACATAATTAGCTCCCCGATACATCCAACGAAGATACATAATTAGTTGAATTTTTTGTAATTACTTTGTAAGGGTGAGAATTTGTGTAAATATGATAAATTAAGGTATATGTTTTCCTTATTTTTACTTCCTTTTATATAAATACATTGTTTGTACAAATGACCAGTACTTTTCGATTTCCATAAGACATGAATTAGTTATATGAGGAATTATTGAACTCAATTACTTGTTGTCAATTCTTTATCTTCTGTTGAGGTCGATTTTGTAGGGGTACCCAAATTTGATCAGTATTTATTGGTTCCATTGTAAACTTAATTGATTATTTCTAATTATGTAAATCAAGAGATGGTAGGACTTTAAAAAAGAAACAAGGGTAAGGAAAGGGGAAATTGGGGAGGGGAATCAAATCCTCACCATGAAAGTTTGTGTAGCCAATCAACTAAACTACTAAGATTTTTCTTAAAATGGGAGATGCAACACGAGAAGGAAATTTTGCAATTTAAGGGAATTTTGTACTCGAGAAATTAATATTCCAATTATAGCCCCTATAGAGTGTAAAATATATCTTTTTTCACCATCTCCATAGTATATAAGATAAATGAATGCATTCTTATTGAGATAATATTCTAAGGTTGTGATTTTACCATATATATAGCTTTTTCATTCCAACGAAAATCGATTTTAGGGTGCCTTTTGAGGTGGCCTAGGCAAACTTTTACACTAGGTTGGAGTTTTGCTCCCATGAAATAGGAAAGAGTTT
Source organism: Capsicum rhomboideum (assembly GCA_031232105.1). Classification (NCBI taxonomy): domain Eukaryota; kingdom Viridiplantae; phylum Streptophyta; class Magnoliopsida; order Solanales; family Solanaceae; genus Capsicum; species Capsicum rhomboideum. Next base: position 162,295,342 of record CP124714.1, read on the forward strand.
AAGATGTGTTCGGTATGGAGGAAAATGTACATTTTCCAAGAAAATATTTTCTAGGAAAATAAATCGTTTCTTACTTATTTTCTTGTGTTTGTTACGCAAGTAGAAAAATATCTTCTAAAAGCATTTGTATATATTTAACACAAAATAATGAGAATGAATAGGGTAAGGGGAGTAGGGAGCTGGGTAAGAAAAAAAAATAATTTTTTTTGGGGGTACTGGTAGGGGATGGGGAGGGGTAAGAATTATTTTTTTTTGAAATTTTATAAAAAAACCACATTTAAAAAGTTTTTAAATTTTTTTTTTTTTTGGGGGGTGGGGGTCAGGGGTAAGAAAAAAAATTTGAAATTTTTTAAAAAACAAATTAAAAAGATTAAAAAAAATGGGGATGGGTCAGGGTAGGGGGTGGAGTTAGAAAAAAATTTGAAATTTTTAAAAGAATAAATTTAAATTTTTTTTAAAAAAAAAAAAAACTTTGTTTTTGGGATGAGGGGGGTTGGTAGGGGGTGGGGTAAGAAATTTTTTTTGAAATTTTAAAAAAAAAACAAATTAAGGAAAAAAATTTGGAGGGGAGTGGTAGGGGGTGGGTAAGAATTTTTTATTTTGGGGTGGGGGTGGTGATTTTGAGAGCGATATGAACATTGCAACATATTTTCCCTACTTTGATTAAGAAAGTCATTTTCTTTAGTTTGAAGGAATTTATTTTTTTAGAGAAAATATTTTCCAAAATTTTTAGTCAAACGAACATGAGAAAATATTTTCCTATTCATACCGAACACACCCTAAATTACGTATATTGTAACTTTAACTTTTATATTCTTAAATTATCTGTATATGTCGTAAAGCATAACCTTTCTCATTTACAAAATTATAATTTTCACATTTTAAAATTTTATTTTTTTAAAAAACAAAATCTTTTGAATTTTGTCGACTCGGATTGACCGATGAAGCAACGCTCAAAGTTAAGAGAGTTAATCATGCGAGGACCATAGATTAATTTTTTGGAAAAATTACCTAATGTAACTAATTCTACTTCATTGTTATTTTTCATAGCTTTAAATAATTATAAAACATAATGAGATTATATAATTTTAAAACATATATATAATTATATACATATTTATGTATCTAAAAATTTTAGCTGTCATTGCTCATCTCAACCTTACCTATTCATTGTGATCGTCGGAGTTTGTAAGTGTTTCAGTTGGGTTGGGTGAAAATTGATGTTGCTTTGCGTGATATTGCTCCACATACAAAATACACTTCACATATACTTTAGATACTCTTCACATACATTTGATTTTTTCATACAATTGACCAATTTTATGCACATACAGTTTGAAGCACATACATTGGATCCAGTTGACCACACATGCAGTTGGTATCTTCACATAATATACATAGATCCAACTTCTACTTTAAGAACATACAGTTGACCGCATATACATCTAGTTTTTGATGCTTTGAAAACGCATATATAAATATACAGTTACAATTAAATACTGTATCCGCATAATTTCATTTGGGGTTAGATTTGAATGCAAAAACTGGCGCTAACGTAGCTACTAATGAATTTTCCCAAAACAAACCGGGCAGAATGTGGTCTATTTAGCCCGAACTAAACTTGGGCCAATCAAAACCCAGATCCAAGAATCCATTATCAAGCCCAATTCTTGATTTAGCCCAATTTACTTGTAAAGTCTACCATTGTGGATTTGTGGTTATGTGGTAGAAGGAATTGGATTGAATGTCACACATATTGTCAAAATTGCCTTTGCACCTTATCACTACACAAATATAATAAAAAATATCTATTCAAAATTATTATCTATCATTTGCACCTTATCTGTAACTAATTCTTAAGTAATTCATTAGTTTAAAGATAACTTTTTAAGCTCTGAATGTATAGAAGTTGAACTAAACAAAATGAGAAAACCCTTTTTAAGTTGGTATAAGTAAATCAAACAATCATGCATGTACACATGCATGATTGGAACTTATTCGAATCATATATTTATCTATGGAAGATATGATTAAATAAATAAAGAATATATTTGCTCCCTCTAACAAATTAAATTTTTAGATGACACAATTATATACTTCAACATAATATCGGAACAGGTAGAGATCGTCGGTTCGATTGAGTCTCACTGCCATCAATTATCAGGGGGAAAACCCACGTGCCTGATCCATGAAAAAAATTAGAACCACGTGTGAGGAAGTATGTTGATAATATAATTAAGTATAAACAACATAAATTCCACTACTATGGGAGCTAATTACTCCCTATCCCATATTTTTTCAATATTACACTAAATCCCGAAAAATTGCTAGCCAGATACATTACTTTTCTTCGGATACATTGTGTTGTTGATGCATAATGTGTAATATCAGATACATTTTAATGTATCATGCCCATAATTAATTCATGATACATAAGTTAGTAAGTTGGTTGTTATGTATCATGACCATAATTAATCCAGGATACATAAATTAACTCATGATACATCATCTCACGAACAAGTTTCTTCGGATACAATACTTTTCGGATACATTACTTTCCGGATACATAGAAAATATGGAATGAGATGTAATTAAATAAAAGATATGAGATATTATGTAGATATGATAAGATTATTAGTGTTGTGATGTAAATTTTTCTGTAACTAAATACATAGAAGTATATTTTCTTTAATAGTTTACTTTTTCAAAATAAGATGATCAATCATCTTTAACCTTATCTTTGCTTATAAATGATAGTTGCATATTTATTATGATGCTTGTTATTAAATGAATACAAAGTGATTTATCCAAAAAGAAATGTGTGAAGTAGCAATGGTTTTTTTAAAAGTATTTTCCTCTGCAAATTGGAATCTCTGCTCCTTTCCCACGTTCACTTTTCTCTTTACTAAAGGACGTTATGAGTTGAGTCTCACCAATATTTATTTTTAAAAAGTTTTTTCACGTGTTTAACATACGAAAAAGTTAAATTCACACTAAAAAGACGTATTGAAAACACAACGATATAAATAAAGTTGTTTATTGACTAATAGCCAAATATATTAGATTAATTAAATGATCACACACTCCAACACTTCCACAATACCCGTTTGATAAATTTAGAAAACTATATATACCTCTTCAAGCCCGCAATATATAGAAGAAATCGAACAACATGTTGAATATACAAGGATTGGACTCGTTTAATTAACCAATAACTCTTGCACGGTATACATTACACAAATGTATTAGTAATGCAAAAATAATATAGAAGTTACTAAGATAAAAACTTATATGAATTATTTTTAAGTACTCTAACATTGTATTATTATTAATTAGTACATCAAAATAGGGAAGGTTTGTAAATATAAACTTGCTAGCTAGCTAGTAAATTTTGATCTTTATAATCTAAATATTATATATCCAAATAGCATTAGCCTTTAGAAGCAATTCCGGAAATTCTGATCCTGCCACTGTTTTGCTAGCTAGTTAATATGTTTATTACTATATATATTGAATCACTTTAATGAAAATTTTGGTCCCGTCACTTTGGCTTTGCTAGCTAGTTAATTGATCTTATTATATGACTATATCCAAATAGCATTAGCCTTTAGAAGCAATTGTTTGAGCTTGCCTCTAACATTAAGACTCATAATCTCATTAGAACCACCAACAAACTCTTCTCCAATGAACACTGCTGGCACACTTGATTTACTCCCTAGTAATTCAATCAATGCCTTCTCCATTTCCCTCCCATTCGAAACTTTATCGAGCTCGTAAACTGTAGGGTTTGCTCCAAAACCTCGAATTAGGGTTTCGATACTGTGAGATATGCAACAAGTGCTCTTGCTTAGAATCACCACTGGACTTTCTGCTCCCAACTTCATCACCATATCCATGTTAACTTAGACCTTGATTAAGAGAATATGGTTTTTACTATAGGCTATATAGGGCAAGTTGATGTTTTTTTCCTTTGTGAAGATGTGACGATGTGTAAGTGAAGAAAAGAAGTTTGGGGCTTGACAATTGTTATGAGAAACATGAAGTTGTAAAAGGGTATATATAAGGCTTATAAAAGTGGTGAGATTGTTGAAAAAGGACAAAATATTAAAGGATTGCAAAAAGGACAAGACGGTGGATATGCAAATTATTCCTTGAGCATATATTTTTTAAAGGATCGTATCCAATAAATTAAATTAAAGATGTTCTTTTTAGATGAAATAATCATGCACATTACTATGGTATCAAAGCGAATGGGTATTATTTTGGGTTCGAGTTTCACTGTCACTTTTTATTGAAAAAACTCTTGTGCTTAATTTTTCCAAAAAATATAATTAGGTTCACTCGTGAGAGATGGAAACCAATACGCTCTAGGAATTGTAAAAAGTTCTTATTTTGTCTTAAAAAGAGAAATTAGTAAGATATCTTCTCGAACTACAATCCAATATTATTTTATTCTTTTTCAATCCCATAGAACATATAGGCATCTTAATTTTGATTTGGGATAATGAAAGCCGATATATTGGTGATGACCATGACGAAGGGTAGGGTGATAAGAGCGAATCAAAGAGAAAGACTGACATGTTTTTAGATTGACAAGCTTGTAAAGAAAGAGTGCATATGATATCTCATTGAAACAGTTATCAAAATGGAAGAGTTTTGTAAAAGCATATATAATACATAGATAGGCACTTAAACTTGGCCTTAACTGGCAAATAAATATTCCAATTTTGGGAGTGTGCATTTAAACACCTCAACTCGTCCTCACTGTATTTTGTGCATACTGGACACTGGCGTGACACATAAATTTTAGAGGTATCAAGATGATTAATTTGTAAGTTGGAGGGTTCAACTTATACAGTGGTGACTAGTTGTGGTATCTCGCTAGATGTGCATCCTCAAAATTGAAGTATTTTGTCAGTTGCGGACAAATTAATGTCTATCTATATATTATGCCTTTTGGAAAATATACAATAAATTCACATGGTGAGCGTACTTTTAAACTTGGATAATACAATCTAAAAGAAAAAACCACCACGTTTGTTGAGCCAAAGCGAATAATACATGACATGAAGTTGGATTGTAGACAATATCCATATAACATACTATTGCGGCATGAAGTCCATAAATATTATCCGTACAAAGAAAGAATGGTACCAAAGAGGTATCTAGATAACTCTCCAACCTTACAATTGACTTTGCTTTAGTTATTAGCTGGATGTAATTGGAATAAATTCTCATCAAATATTCCAAACAGTACATGATGAGGAAAAAAAGAGTGTACTACTGCATTGATCTCCTTATCATAAAAGAAAAAGAGTCGGTTGCAATTTCGAAAGGCCATACAAGTAAGCTGTGACTTTCGTTAATACGAAAAAGTCGCAGATATAAACAGTTCGGCCAACTAGTTTTATCAATATGGTTGAAATATGCATAACATACATTATTAATATATATATATTATGTATGTATGTATATTTAGTATAAGTATACACAATCTATACAAATTGATAAACTAGTTGATCAAAGTATTTAAGGCCGTAGTTATCCTTAATTTATATCTACCCTGCCATTCCTTTTATTGTTCATCAAGTTTTAAAGGCGAAAAAATTAGGGAAATGTTGTTAATATATTATTTCACTTACTGTTAGAATGGGCTTATTAGATCCGGGCTAGGTTCATTTAGGCCCATTTGTATATTTTTGAGTAGCCGGGTCCATTATTTTGTATTGGTTTAGTTAGCTCCATTATAATTGGTTGATTCATTTTTGTTTTTTGTTGATAATATCTCTTTCAAACTCAGGATGAACCCTAATTTTTCATTCATCATTTCTTCGCAATTCCTTTTAATTAACACTTACTATATGTACAATAATTTGGTAACATTTGGCGCTACACAAAAAAAAAGGTAAGTTGTGGGAGCCTGAAACTGCAATTCGCGGAGGTTATAAGCCTCCGCTATTTTCTTTCAGCAAATAGCAGAGGTTTTAAACCTCCGCAAATTGCAGTGTTAACTTCCCCAATTTATCATTTTATTTTTTTTTGTAGTGTAAATGAGACTACATTCCTGTCAATCAGACCGATCCAGGCCAAATTCGTCTCAATAAGGATCGATCCTCCTAATTCAGGGCTGACCTGAACTTCGGACAGTACAAAGCCACAAAGTAGGCAAAAATCTTATACTGATGTACTTTTCAAAGTATCGCATGTGAGAGGTGTGACAAGGTTCAGAAAGGAAAAAAAAGTTAAGTTCAAGGTATATCATACTTGTTAGCCCTTAACATGCCTAATAAGTTTTAACAATAACACTTAACTGCACGCTAACTGTGCATGAAAAAACAAAAAGAAAAGCAACATTACAAATATAGAAGGGAAGATCACCTTTACAACAAATACGAATAAGAAAGAACAAAGGTGGACACTCTCCACACAAGGAAATTACCTCGCTCAGAATCACATAATAAAAAGCTTCACATCCTCGCCCATAATCAAGGAAAAGCTTTACATGGAAAAAAAACAAACAGGAGACACGGAAAATAAAAATACATATAAGGAAAAAAGACAAACAAGGCAAATCAATCATCTATTATAAATTAAAGGGAATACAAGGAAGATCGGAGCACGTACAAGGATAAAAGTCAGATAGCAGAACTTAATCAAGACAAATCAATATATCTTTGATTGAAGGAAACTCCCTTTAGTTATCTTAAGAGCTAATCACTAAATATCAAAGGATTGATTCATCAAATCAATCTCACCAAAAATTAAGATCAGAGTAATGATTCTCCAGCATTCAAGAAAAAGAATTGATTCTCAAATCAACCAAATCACCCAAGAGCAATGATATGAAGCAATCAAGCAGCATAAAAGAAGATCAAGATGGAAGAAAAAGATGCGCAACTTCACTTGACCAAGAATACTATTCACTCTTTCATCTTACAAAAAATATTGTATTCATTATACTCTACTAGTGATGATAAGAAAAGAAAAGGAGAGATTAGAAAGTTATACAAGTAGTGGTTTTGACCACAAAAGATATCTGGAATCATCCAGAACTGAAGAACTCTTCAAAGTTCGCCACGATACAATTTTCACAAGCAAGTTCATTTGAAGGCTCTAAGGAAAACCTTGTAAATCAAGGAGACTGGACTAGATACCACATTGATGACCCGAACCAATATAAAAATATTTGTGTCATGATCAATTACTCTTTTTGTTTCCTTACTTACTTCATATCGTGTTCTCTCTGTTTATTTGTCTAACTTGCAGGTGAATCAAATTGCATATACCAATAGTCAAACTGATATTTTACCTAACCTTCAAAAGGATTTCAATTCATCCCCCTCCACTCTTGAGTATCAATATACCATGTGAGATCCTCAAGTGGTTGATCCAGTTGCTTATAGGCTTGCTTTGCTTCCGGACATACATAGCACCGTGCATTCAGTTTTTCATGATGTGTCAATACTTAAAAAATATGTGAGATGATAACCATGTCATATTAGCTAGTGCAGTCTAATTTTACGAGAGTTGGTCCTACGAGAAATTTCGTATTACCATTCAAATGACCATTGAAGATAGATATAGTAGATAAGAAGAGAAAGAACTTCTAAAATTTGATGGATTTAATTTTTAAATTAATTTTTTTTAAAAAGTTGTTGGGAGGGAGGATTGAATTATCACCAACAAGCTAAAGAGAAAATTCATATAATCAACCAATTCTACTAAGATTCTCCCACATAATTAGACTTGTTTAATTGGGAGCATTAATTAAACATTCACATTTGTATGTGTGTATATATTATATTGTTTGCATGGATAATTTTTTTTCTTTTGTTAACAAGGGAACCCAGATGAGTCACTGTCTTTTGGGTGCGCACAAGCTAAACCCCGCTTTAGTGTAATAGCCCACAAATCACACAGGAGAAGTAACCACACTAGGCAAGCACCCTACAATGAGTTCGACCATGAAAACATGCAAAAGGCTTCGAACCTGAGATCCCCATTTAAGTAAAGATCACATGCTTAACCAACTTGGACACCCTTTAAAGACATCGACATAATCTTTTTGCAGTTGAAATTCAGCTAGAACATAGGTGAGACATGATCTTGGTTTATTCGTAGACATAGACATGATTCAGATCTATGCAACATCTTTTTCATAAAATTTGATGCTACTTGATAAGAAGTATTTTGTCCATTTTACATTAAAGTTTAACGAGATCGATTCCTAGCGTCCTTGTATGTCTTTATGCTCCTAAAATTCTCTATTCCCTCTCTTTTGCTAAAGAATAAACAGCTAAGTTCCAAAAGGGACCGCCATAGGCATAGGCGAAGTCAGAATTTCTAGTTTATGAGCTCTGAATCATAAACTTTTTTATTTACTAGATTTTAAATGTATTATTTATACATATTAAATGAATTTATTAACACAATTGCAAAATGTATTGGATTGGTGTAACTGTGGAAATAGTCTCTGGCAGAAATGTAAGGTAATACAATAGACCCTTGTGGTTTGGCCCTTCCCCAGACCCCGCGCATAGCAGAAGCTTTAGTGCGCCAGACTGCTATTTTTTTTATTGAATTGGTGTAACCGAGTGGAGGGTAAATTTTTATCCTTGTTTAACCACAATGTGCTAGCTAACATCAATTAACATGGGAAATACCCATAAATATTGCAAGATCTACATTAGAATAAGCCTTAGTGGTGCACCAAGAGGAGTAATTAATTAATTTCCGTGGTAAAAGCATACTTTTATTATAAGTTCATAAAGAAACAAAATACATTGGTGATAAAAACAACACCAAAAATATAACCATTCCAATATTATAATTTAATACTATCAATACTACGTGTCTTGTATTTTGTTGTGATACATATTCGATTATTAACATAATCATCGTTACACCGAAAAAAAAAACCACTCTGAACTATACTTTGGGACGAATGCATAGACTTGCTAGCTAGCTAGTAATTAATTGATTTCTATATATATATTGTATGATGAATTGCATTGACTTATTCGTTTATTTACTTTTATATATATCTTGGAATTCTCCTCAGCGAAAAATTCTGATTCCGCTAGTAAATTGATCTCTACATCCAAATAGCATTAGCCTTTAGAAGCAATTGTTTGAGCTGGCCTTTAACATTAAGACTCATAATCTCATTAGAACCACCAATAAACTCTTCTCCAATGAACACTGCTGGAACACTTGATTTACTCCCTAGTAATTCAATCAATGCCTTCTCCATTTCCTTCCCATTCGAAACTTTATCGAGCTCGTACACTGTAGGGTTTGCTCCAAAACCTCGAATTAGGGTTTCGATGCTGTGAGATATGCAACAAGTGCTTTTGCTGAAAATCACCACTGGACTTTCTTCTCCCAACTTCATCACCACATCCATTTTTAGAACTAAAAAGAAAGTGTGATGAATAAAAATGACCTTGATTAAGAATATAAATTGTGAAAGTTTGTAGAGGAACAAAAGGTTATGTGTTGAGTTTGAGGCTTGACTTGCTATGAGAAAATTGAACTTGTAGAAAGTCATATATATAAGGTTTAAAGTGATAGGATCAATGAACAGAAAAAAAGATTACACAATTCCCAAAGGAAAATGCAAAGTTAGTGGATATGTATGCATATTATTCCTTGATCATTTGATTCACAATGGCTTCACTTGTTGCTTGAAGTCATAATATTTTCCGTGCGTACCAAGAGAAAAGAAGAAAGTATTAAGGGTGTGTTTGGTAAGGAGGAAATCTTTTTTTTTTTTTTTTTTTCAGAAAATGTTTGGTTGGTCAAAATATTTTCTTTCACACCAAATGCACCCTGGCTAGGAAATATTTTTCTATTTCTTTTCATATTTGTCTAGTAAAAAAATTAATCAAAAGCCACCTTTATGGTGTATAGAGTTAGGTTGATCCTTACATAAATGGCATTTCATGTTGATTGTCTTCCTGATCCCTTAATACTCTCACCCTCCATCTCCAGACCCCCAACCCCTCCCTCATCCCCCGCCGATCACTCCTCCCTCATACCCTATATACCTCCATCACCATATTGTTTGCCTAAGTTGTATATATGTATGTTTTTGAAATAATATTTTTATTTACTTATCAAATATCAAAAAGAATATTTTTATTTACTTATCAAATATCAAGAAGAATATTTTCTAGGAAAATATTTTTCTTCCTAGCAAACACGTCCCAAGGAGAAATCTAGATAGCTCTCCAAACTTTTATGTTGATGATAATTAATTGACTTTACTTTAGCTGGATATTGGAATAAGTGCTTTTCCAATATTCCAAACAGCAAATCACATGATAATGAGGAGGATAAAAGAGTATTAATTACTGTTTGTACTTATCATTAAGCAAGAAGCTAGAGAAAATGGTCGATTTGCTACTTCGAAAGGCCATATTTATTATGATCTGATCTTAATCTTTATCTTCCATATAGAGATCAGATGTAAGATTATAGAATCATCATACTTCTATTTGTTTTTTTTTTCTTAATATTTTGAGCAGAAATAACTAGTTAATACTTGGAACACATCTGTGATATGTACATTTCACCATTTAAAGAAGATTTATGGGAAAATTGACATTTTGGTCGAAGTTGGATGTGCAAGATGAGGTTTTGAAAAGGAAAAAGGGGCAAAAAAACCCTGAACTATTTAAATAGGCCACTTTTACCTTTTGTTATGTTTTTGGCTCAAAAATATTTGTTTTTTGCTCAAATATGTTTTCCAACTAGCAAAATAGCTTAAAGATACCCTTCTTACTAACAGTTATCCAAAACAAGAAATAATAGTCCAATTCTGACTTCGCCTTTAATACTTGAATTTAGCAGTACGCAGAGATCTAATTTGTAACTTCTTTATGCGATTCATGTAATTGAATCACATTTGAGTTTAATACAAACTAGAAGATATGTAGAATGTTATATGTAATTTGTATTTAAGTTCAATCAATTTAGTTTGAATCGACTCGACTCGAGCGCACCCCGGCCCATGGCTTTTAACGAGGAATGATTCAAATATATCAATCATTTTCTCGTATAACCTATGCTTCTTGATAATTCTAGGCATGTTACTCATTCACATTTAGATAGAGTATCTAGGGCATTCATTTATCCTCCTAAAATTCCCTGCCACACTCTTTAAAAGTTGAACATCTATGAGAAATAATATTTTTACCTCTCAAAAATCGAGATCATATTTGTGTATCATTATCTTCTTAAATCGCACTTATAAAATTATAGTACTAGCTATGTTACTATATTTGTTGTACTCTCTCTTACAAAAGAGAAAAAATTAAAATAATAAAAAACAAGGAATATACAGACCAAAGTATAGAGAGAGCAACTAGAAGTGGCCATATATGTGTTTTGTGTGTGCGCAAAGGGAACTCTCGTGTGCGAACCAAAGGCAATAAGTTCGCCAGCACACTTACCTTTTGTGCCCAAGGCTGGTAGCTTCTAGATGACTTGATGGTCTCCCATTTTTTTTTTTAATTATTCGATATTTGATATTCACTGACTTGAATAATTTGGATACGGACAAAGTACATGAATAACTTTTTTGGGGATCATTATTTCAAACATAACTAAAATTTATAAAAATTGCCTCGAAATCAAATAAACTTCTGACTTTTCAAACCTCATATTGAAGTATCAAACACCTAACCAACTATCAGAACTTAACTTCATATCGATTTTCGATTTGAAGTTTGATTGATTAGGGCCGAAGTTTTAGACTCTGCAATTCAAAACTTCAAAATTGGATATACCTTAAATAACATATCTAAAAATAACTATTGAATACTGTATTTATTTTAGATTCGCGTCATATAGGGTGTATCCATACTAGGAGAATGTTTTTTTAGACATAAGTTATTTTCTTACTTATTTCCTGGCTAATTGTTTGATATAGCAGAAAATTTTGTCTCAAAAATATTTATATACCATCTATTTCAAATACCATTGGGGTGGGGAGAATAGCTATGTGGTGGGTGCCGGGTGGGAGTGAGGTGTATGGGAGGATGGATACTTTCATTAGGAAAGTTATTTTGTCCATTTTTAAGCAACATGTTTTTCTAGATAAAACTTTTACAAAAGTTTCATGGAAAAATCTTCCTTTTCCCTCTAAAAATATATACAACGCCCATCGATCGAAAAAAAATAAAAAGTGAAGTTGTTGAGAGTGGGATTTGAACCCACGCCCTTTCGGACCAGAACCTTAATCTGGCGCCTTAGACCAACTCGGCCATCTCAACGTTTATACCTGGCTGGTTGCACATTAGCTAATTATTTCAGAGTTGAGCTCTAAAAGATCATCTAAACTGGCTATAAATTTCTTTACTTATTTATTTCTGATCCACCATCTAACCTAAAGGTCATAGAATTAAATTCCATTCACACCAAAAAATCTATATGTAACAGATACTAGATGAAATAATCAAGTTGCATTAAATTTGACCCACATACCACCGTTATTAAGAAAAAAAATATTGTAGCATGAAGTTGTGGACAATAAGAAGCAATCATCATTAACACAATTGATTCCTGTTCTTGACAAAGTTGTTAGATCATCAAAATGTGAAAAAACCAATATTAATTTCCTATTTCTAACAACTTCAAAACATGGGGAATGAGATCAACTTATATAATTGGTACATTTATCATTACATAGAATACCAAAATCAATCACATGAATCTTCAAGCTTTCACACAGCAATTGAAGCAACTGAAAATGCTTCTCCTAGTCTGTCAAAAAAAAATAGAAACAAAATGAATGTTAAAAAAAAAAAAACTATAAAGAAGCAACAGCTATTCCAAAATATTCAGCTCAATTAAGTGATATATAGCATTAAGCATAGTCTTCGATCCTAATATTCTTATCTTCTTTATTTTACTTTGGTATAACCGTCTGGTATCTGAAACTCACTCGCCCGACTAATCTAGATTTGAGTTGTAGTTGTGTAGACTCTATAAAAGGGAAAACATTTCCCATGATCAGGGGGACACGTCTGAACTAGAGGAGGCGGACGCCCTCTAAGTTGATCATTCTGCCCCCTAATGGAGTATGAAAGGGCAGAAGCGAACCAACCGAAAATCCAAACCTATTGACTTACCAAACAAGCATCACGAGAGACATTCTATGTTAATTATGTCTTCCCCACTCTCCAACATACCTCATCTTTGTTAGGGTTTTTGCCTTGATTTTCTTACCAAATTTAAGTTTTACTTTTCTTGGAAAGAAAATAAAAATAATACTATAATTACTTTTATTTTTTCTAAAAGCTAAGGAAAAATATAAAACTCTATCATATTTGGTTTATTTCTTGCTTAGAAGAAAAGTTTTGGAATTCTATAAATAGAAGACCCCTCTTCTCATATCATAACATAATAGCATCCACAATGTAGTCTCTAAAGAGTCTTGTTTAGGGGGAGATTTCTCCTAATAGTTTTTATGTTTTTTTGAATTAATTTTAATATGTAGGCCAATTGGCCAAACCATATTCAATAATATGTTTTAATTTAATTTTCTTTGTCGTCTGAATTATCGCCTCTATGGCTTGCAAACTATATGTTTCAGCATGACGCCCTCTCGATTTCGAACCCAACAAGTGGTATCAGAACCTATGGTTCAGTCGTAGGTTGTAGAGTTATAGTTGCAACCAATTTGATGATAATGAAGATATATGTCCAAAAACTACATGTGGAGATAATTGTCAATCATATTTTCAACAATCTTGTTGTTGCAACTTTGAAAATAAAGCTCACTTTTAACCCTAAAAACGGCTCCAATATTTTTAACCTGAAAGGGCTCATATATTTTTAACCCCAAAAGCTCCATTTTTAAAGCATGCCAAGCAGCAGTGATGAATATTATGTGAAGAGCAAAGATCATATATGCAAGTGAAGAAGGCGGATCAAGTTTTGCCTAGAAAATCAAGCCAAAAAAGGGAGATTTGTTAGGGTTTTTGCCCTGATTTTCTTATCAAATTTAAGTTTTACTTTTCTTGGAAAGAAAATAAAAGTAATACCATAATTACTTTTATTTTTTCTAAAAGCTAAGGAAAAATATAAAACTCTATCATATTTGGTTTATTTCTTGCTTAGAAGAAAAGTTTTGAAACTCTATAAATAGAAGACCCCTCTTCTCATATCATAACACAATAGCATCCATAATGTAGTCTCTAAAGAGTCTTGTTTAGGGGGAGATTTCTCCCAATAGTTTTTATACTTTTTTGAATTAGTTTTAATATGTAGGCCAATTGGCCAAACCATATTCAATAATATGTTTTAATTTAATTTTCTTTGTCGTCTGAATTATCGCCTCTATGGCTTGCAAATTATATGCTTCCGCATGACGCCCTCTCGATTTCGAACACAACAATCTTTACCTCCACCCCTTCTCCCCTTCTGGCCCCTATCCCATCATCCCACATCCCTACCCCTCACTCTCACCTCTCATATTACTTGTTCAGATTATATACAAATACTTTTAAAATAATTTTTTTATTACTTACATGTTCAATACAAAAAAATAAATAAGAAGAAACTCACTTATTTTTATGAGAAAATGTTTTCTGTCCTACCTAACACACACTTTTCACAAGAAGTCGGACACTACCTGACATAAGTAACTGCAATTTGCAAGTGCCTTGCTAAAATTACAACACTTGCTCAAACAATTTTTCTGGACAAGAGAAGTTGCTTACCCAATAAGGCATTGCAAACATCACTTTCTTGCAACTTGTAGACAGATTTCATGTGATTGTACTTATCCAATGGATACATACGTACCATCAACATCAATGAGAGGGAATACACACTAGAACAGCATTTGTGCCTAATTAAAACCATTTATGTATGTGGCACATGTATCCAATAACTATGCTTCTTTCTCTTTAAATTTATGATTAAATTTTATTTATACACTAAAATTTTGGTATTTAAAACTTATATAGAGTCTAAATTCTAAATAACTACCAATATGTATTCATACATAAATAAATACTCCCTCCGTCCCAATTTATGTGATATAGTTTGAATTGACACAGAGTTTAAGAAAGAGAGGAAGACTTTTGCAACTTATGGTCCAAAATAAGTCATAGATGTTTGTGTAGTTGTAAATCATTTCATTAAGGGTAAAGTAGTTATTTTAAAGTTAAATTGTTACTAAATATAAAAATGTGTTATTCTTTTTTGGACTGACTAAAAAGGAAAGTGTGTCATATAAATTGGGACAAAGAGAGTATAAGATTTGAGCTAAAGTTATTAAATTCATCGAATTCAAAGTCGACACTCTAACTCCGCCGCAACATATTAGATGTAGCTAAATTAACTAAAAACAACTACTCCATCCATCTCAAATTATTTGCTTTGATTTTTAGAAATAATTGTCATCACAAATTATTAGTCTTTTTAGAAGTTCAAAACAAAATTAATTATTTTTTTCATTTTACCTGGCCGTAGTAGTTATATATTGTTCTTGAACACTGCAAATACATCAATTATGAGTGATGTTATGGTTGTTCAAATACGAGCAAAGGGTAATACAGTTAACAATCCTTCCTAATTAATGTTTCTTAAGGGAGAAAATTACGAAGAATAATTTGAGACGGAGGAGTACTAGTCTATATTGTTCGGACTCTTAAAAAATATTATTGGCACACGTGTTTAATCCCCCAAAAATCTATTCCCTCCGTTTCAAAAAAAATGACATAATTTGACTTTGCACGGAGTTTAAAAAATTAGAGAAAACTTTTGAATCTTGTGGCCCTAAATTAAAGTTATGTCAAATTTACCAAAATGCCCTTTAATCTTGTGGTCTCAAATATGTCATGTGAAAAGTTGAAATTAAAGTATTATCAAAAAAGGAAAGGAGACATTCTTTTTTTAACGAACTAAAAAGAAAAGTAGATTATTTTTTTTTAAACGGAGGAAGTACTACTTTTTGAGTACCACACACACTTAACAACATTTTAGGAGAGTTCAAAACTATATCAACATTCAAACAAAAAAATGAGGCAACACAAGTCAAAGCAAAACAGTACTCCTTCCGTTCCTAAATAAGTGGTTGTTTCAGCTTAAACACACCTCTTAAGAAATTACTCATTTTTAGAAAATAAAGAGTGTTTTTACTAACTTACTCTTAATAAATATCTTGAAAAGGGTGAAAATCTTTAATAATTTCTTGATTATGTCAGACTCTCTATATTTAACGAAGTGTAAAATTGAAGAACATCATTAATATTTTCTTGATTGTCTAAACACCACTTATTTAGGAACGAACGGAATAATATATAAATGAATTAATGTCACAAAATCTTACATTTGGAGTGTGTTTTTGATGGTAATGTTGATCATTACTTTGGGCTGCTGAATGGACTGTATTCACATTATTATTACGTGTAGTTGAGGAGGAATTGAGTTCTTCTTCATTTCCAAGACTGGCTCTTGATTTGTTCCTTTTTCTATTCTCTCTTATTTTTGAGAAATCCATTGAGTAGTCTGGCAATGCTCCTTTTTGATCCCAGTCCCCAAATGTTGGCACTGACAGCCATGGTGCTGCCTTCTGGTAAATTGACAAAAATTATGGTCAGTTTCATATCAACAAATTTACTTCCCTCTTGTGTTCACTTTTATTTGTTCATATTTCAAAAATACAATTTTGTTTTCATTTACCATTTTTAATAGATTAAGAAAAAATAATTATTCTTTTCTATTTTATCCTTAACAATAAATCATTTCTCAAGACCTAGTAAGGCTATACGTCAATTAATATGAATGTTGTGGCAAAATACTCATTCTAATTATTCTTTCTTAAGGGGCATGCATAACTCAAAGTGGATAAGTAAAGGGGAACAAAGGAAGTAGTTTACTAAATTTGTTTCAAAATATTTAACGTATTAGAAATATAAAAAGTTTTTTTTTTTAAATTCACCCTTGCTATTTCAGTCAAATTTCTGGGAAATTAAAAGTGTTTTTTTTAAATAAAAGCTTAATTTAGAATCTTGAAGTTAATAGTAACCGACGATATTGAGGATGGATGGAGATCCATTGAACAGGGATAATTATTTGGATTATAAGGCGTTTTGACTAAACTTTTAGGGAAGAAAATAAGTTATTTAATCCATTTGATCATGAAAATCAAAAACATATTCACTTTATTTGGTATTTTTGAAGTTGAAAATAAAGTTGAAGTTGTGTTTGGCCATAGTATTTTAGAAATGAGGTATTTTTGAAGTTAAAAAATATGAAAAGTGAAAATAAATTTTAAAAAATTTAGAGTTTTATGAAAATAAAAAATTTAGATTTTTAAAATTTTTGAAAAAAGATAAATTAAAAAGTGCAAAAAGTGAATCCAAAAATAGTGAAAACACCTCTTGGATATTTTTCAAAAATTCAAATATTATGAAAAAACGTATTCCGAAATATTTATGGTCAAATAAGTATTCCGGAATAAAGTAAAAACATATTCCAAAATATTGTGAATAATATTCATGGTCAAACGCCTACTAAGTAATAGCAGAAATTGTTTTTCAAAAGTTGAAAATTTGCCTTTCCTCCGGAAGCATTTTTTTAAACCTTGTCCAAGCATTAGCAAATGTGATTACTAATTACCTTAAACACAATCCAGTATTCCTTATAATTGCAATTACCCCTTAATTAGAAATAACTTTAAAAAAATAATATTCTTCAGAATGTCTAAGTCCACTTAAGTATTCAAATTTATCACGCCAAGTGATATAGATCAAGTCACACCACAAATAAATTTATTAATTGCTTTGTAAATATTAAGAAAAATATATGTCCATTGTATAGTCCAGCTGGAACAGCTAAGTACATAAGTATATATTTTTCCTTCAATTGACCTTGCATTTTCAAGTTTTTTGTTTGATTTAGCTTACAATTCAAAGTCCAAAATTTGACGAAAACGTGAACCACAAAAAAATTATTTTAAAAAAATAGATTTAAATGGAAAAAGAAATCAGGAAATTATAGTCATGACGCCCATAACTTCTTTGACAAAAGGAAAAAAAAGAAGAAGAGTATTTTGACTAAGTTACCCCTATTAATTACCTAACATAAATTCTTCACACAATTATACTGTAGAAGATTTAAAAAATCACCATATAGATTAATTTTTTTTTTTGAATAATTAGAGGAAAAAAAAGAAACCCGATTACTAGAAGAGCTATTGTGCACATGATGATAGGCGAAAAATTACGAGCTTGTATATATATAATAAATATTAAATTTCCTTAATTTCTTCATGAGATTTACATTTTTATCTTTTAAATTATCTTCGTAAAAATCTTAGGTCCATCACTGAACAGAGCATAAATATGTCTCACACACCCGAAATGCACATACAGTAACATGGTGAAAAGTCACGTCTGTTTGTATAAACATTTATAACTATGGTTAAATAATACTCGTATATATATTTTATATTTCTTTTTAACTGCTATGGTTAAATTGCTTGATTAGATATAAATAACCAAGTGCCGTTAAATATTTCTGTGGAGAAAGGTAGACAAAAGCAAGAAAGTTCCAACTTTAAATTCCTTCCAAATTCATTCAACAACAGCAAGAAGAAGAAGCAAAATTTGACGGGGGAAAAGAAGTAGAAATTAAAAAAATTAATAAGTACAAGCATATAGTTTAACAAAATAGACATTTTTTTACCTCTTTGTGATCTTCCATTGCAAGTCGAATTTAGAAAGTACTCTGAAGTTTTTATACTATGAAAAAGAAAAGAACTGAATTGGTTATTGGTGTAGAGAAGTGGACAGAAAGAGGGAAAGGGGCATTTGGTGTGTTGTGTTGGATATCAAGAAGAAAGAAAGTATAAAAAGAAATGGAAGAAAACAAGTAGGGCCTTTGGTTATGTCTAAGTATTAAGGTTTGTTTAGTTGGAAGTAAGTTATTTCGGGATTAATTATTTTGAGATTGAAATTAGTTATCTCACTCTCAAGGTGGATAAAAATATCACTACAATCCCGAGATAGCTAATCCTTGTAACACCTCAAAAAAAAAATTGAATTAAGTTAACATCTTAAACAAGTACCACTCTGGGTCTATAAAGAGAATTATGGTGTATTAGTAAATGGTGTAAAGTAAATACATTAATATAGTTGCTGGTAGTAAAAGAAAAATATTTTGGAAGTTTTATTAATATTTTGCTATATGTGGAAGTGGAAGACACTTTAGTTCCTAAATTATATAAGTGAGAGAAAAAAAAAAAAACAAGTTTGGGGAATTCACGTGCAGTAGCACTAATACTTAGCAAAAAAAAAAAGAAGAAGAAAAGAACAAGGGAAGGGGCAATTAGAAAAGGAATAGGGGCGGATGATTGATGTAGTACTATTATTGTACTCTAATTCTTCTCCTTTCCCTCTCCATCATCAATAAAATAATAAAGGAGTAAGAGAGAGATTTTACCCAACTCATTAAGGACAGTACATATTAGGCGAATTTTGTGGCAATTTTGAAAGGAGCTTCAAGAAATTGATTTAAATCTCTAGTTGGGATTTGAACTTCAAGAGGTAAATTCTCGACCCTTTTCTTGAATTTAATTATAGATAGGTATTTTGGAATATCTAATTTGAATCCTTGCCCTACTTTTCAAAGTGGGTTCATGAAAAAAAAAAAAGAGGTAAAAGAGATGGAATTTTGATAAAGGTGGAGTTTTTAGAAAATTCCTATCAATTGAGTGGATGGATTTAGCATTGAATTTTAAATATTGGAAACTAAGGAATTCATTTGGATTTTTAGTATGAAATTCGATTAATTTCGAATATAAGTGAAGCTTATTGGAATAAATTGTTAATTATACATATGGGTTATTGATGGACAAACATTATTCTTGTAGTTAGTTGGTTATTTATCGAATAGCGGTCACTTGTGGTTGCGAAGAGAAAGGCTAAGCTATTGCGGGTTGTATTGTTTCAGGCTTGGGATATTATCATAGCTAGTAAAGCACTAAGGTAAGTAAAGCTAAACCTTCCCTCGCCACTAAGGCACCACCTACGTCATGTGTTCATTTTTATAAAACGTCAACTATAGTTCTCATAGGATATAAAGGTAAGCTTTCAATTGTTCTATATATCGTTCCCTCGTCCTACCATCAAGTCTATAAGCATCCACTTTTCTCTCTTTATGTCAAATCTTTACAATATTCCATATTATCGTAGGTTCCTTTACTTGAAAATTCTTAAAGCCACTTGGTATACATGTATACATATGTCACATGTTACGAATGAAAGTAAATATCCATAACATAGTTACGCTTATATGTTGTAGCTAAATAACCATTGCCGTAATTCATATGTCATAGGCCTTTGAGGCATTATTTGATAAACGTTGATGACAGGAGGGTACATAGGTTTTACTTGGCATATGCGCTCGAAATGATTCTGTGCACAGGATCGAGACTAGACCATTATAGTGAGCCCGAGCATTGGGGCGTACCCGCCTTTGTGGCATTATTTGTATTTGGAGTCAGCTGGAACGTCATGCACTGGTTCCCCCTGACTCGAGCCAACATATGGCATATATGGCCTGCGGGCAGACCCTCATAGTGAGCCCCTGGAAGGGCGTACCTTGTATCAGACTACACAGTTATACGTATAAAGCATAGTCATATGTATTTGGGGCGACGTACGCCTTATACGTGATTCAGATCGCCTTCGGTAGGCCATCCTATGATTATTTGTACCACAGATGGTTTAAATACATCACCTAGGCAAATTATAGGTTCTATATTATAGTAAATGCCCTTCTAGACATTATAAAACGAACTAATAAAGTTGGTGCATAGGTTACAGTTTCATATCGTATATGTGTTACTTGCATGCTCATACTTCTTTCACTTTGGTATTTGATTCATATGAGCTTCCGCACTCGTTCAACTGTTATTCTGTCTGCTTTCATACCAGTACATATTGTATATGTACTGACGTCTCCACATTGTCACATACTATTGATGCAACCTCAGTTTCACAGGATAGCAGACGTCCACGTTAGGCTCTATTGCCGTTTTCCGCTGATATTTTTGGTGAGCTCCATATCTCTCTGGAGCCAGTTTATGTTTAGTATTGTTAGTTATATGTACAGGTCTCTAGTTGGGTATGTCAGGCCCTATGCCAACTAGTTATTCATAGGATAGTGTGTTAGACTGACTAGAGGCTTCATGGACGTTATACAGCAGTGTATTGTATAGTTTTTGTCAGTGTAACTCCCTCGTGTATATAGATACAACTCATATTAGATATCCTGCACGTTATTATCTCATAATCTCGTATATGTCATAGAGTACTTGTAATGTACGTGTATACGGTTCTTGTCCGTCCCTACCAATTTGGGGCATGACAAACTTGGTATCAGAGCCTAGGTTCAGTTGTCCCAGGGAGTCTATGAAGTCATGTCTAGTAGGACCTTACTTATTGATGTGTTGCGCGCCACATTTATAATTAAGGGACTGCATGGACATTTAGGAATTTGACCTTCATTTATAATCTAGATCGTGTAATAGAGCTGAGTCATAGAAAGTTACTTCTGACTCATATTCTGCTTATCTGTGATACAGACCATGTCTGCTACAGAAAAGGATAATGCATCCCAACAGGCCACTACTAGCACCACTCAAGAGGCAACCACTACAAGGCAATCTCCCATATTGGTGGATCTGAATAGGACTCAAGATAGTTTGATGGGTTCTATGCTTCCAGGTTCTCAAATGCCCGGGACAGAAGGACCTGCAGAGGCTTCTGCGCCTCCAGCGGCACCAATAGAAGTTCCTATCCCGCCACCAGGTACCACAAACCAGGATCTCAGAGGAGCGATACAGTTGCTTCCATAGTTGGTTGACGCTCAGGCCCAGAGACAAAATGTGGGTATACCTGTTGCTGCTCAGGGAGGGGTAGCCGAATCTAAGATCAAAGATTTCCTCCGTATGAATCCGCTAGAATTCACTGGTTCTAATCTTGCAGAGGACCCTCAGCAGTTCATTGATGAGACGCATAGAATTTACAGAGTGATGTGGGTATCGGACACAGATGTTGTGGAATTGGCTGCTTATCGATTGAAAAAGGTTGTCGTTGATTGGTATGATATGTGGATAAGGGGTCAGGAGGCTCCCCCAGCGGTCTGGACGGACTTTACGAGGGACTTCATGGATTATTTCATGCCATTAGAGCTCCGACAGGCTAGGTTAGATGAATTTTTGTCTCTAAGGCAGGGCAATCTTAGTGTCAAAGAGTATTGCTTGCGGTTTACACAACTTTCCAGATTTGCTCCAGAGTTGGTTAGCACACAGACATCACGAATTCATCGCTTTGTGAATGGCCTCACGGGTCCTTTGAAGGACCTTCTTTCTGTTGCTGCTATGAATAAAGATTTAGATGTAGCGAAAATCATGGCGCGTGCTCAGCAGTTAGAGGAGGATCAGCGTAATCGTGAAGTAGATAGCGAGATGGAGCAAAGTAAGAGAGACAGGATGGCTAGCCAGTATCAGGGAAGCAGTGGAGCTTTCACTAGTAGAGGGCCACCTAGGCATGCTCAGTCAGCTGTGCGCTTCACATCAAATGCTCCAGCTTCATTCTCGAGACGTAGATATGAGCAGGGTCAGACTTTTAAAACACCAGACTCACGTCCTCAGAAAGGCATCAGTCGGGGATTACCACCTCGACCTATATGCAGACAGTATGGTCGAGCACATGGAGGGGAGTGTCGGCGTGGTTCAAATGCATGTTATTGGTGTGGTGTAGAGGGTCACATGGTTCGGGATTGTCCTCAGCTCAAAGATAGAGGTAGAGGTGATCGATCACAGCCTACAGGGTCTGCATCAGCCTCCTCATCATCAATACCTTCTTCTTATCGTGGTCCTCAAGCACCAGTAGTTAGAGGATCTAGTAGAGGTAGAGGGTCCGGTTCGAGCGCTAGCCCGAATCGTATGTATGCCCTAGCTGGTCGGCAAGATTCAGAGGCATCTCCAGATGTGGTCACAGGTACCTTAGTTGTTTTCTCATATGATGTATATGATTTGATAGACCCAGGATCTACCCTGTCATACGTTACTCCTTTTGTTGCTAAAAAGTTTGGAATAGAGCCAGAGTTGTTACGTGAACCATTTGCAGTATCAACTCCAGTAGGAGAGCCTATCATAGCTAGACGGGTCTATTATGATTGCCCGGTGATAGTATATGGTCGCGCTACATTGGCTAATCTGGTTGAACTTGAAATGGTCGATTTCGATGTCATTATGGGTATGGATTGGCTATCCTCTTGTTATGCTACAGTTGATTGTCGAGCCAAGATGGCCCGATTCCATTTTCCAGGAGAGCCAGTTCTAGAATGAAAGGGTAATTCTATGATACCCAGAGGGAGGTTTATTTCCTATCTTAAGGCACGAACACTTATTGCAAAAGGGTGCTTGTACCACCTAGTCCAAGTGAAAGACCTTGAAGCCGAAAAACAAGCACCGACTCTCCAATCTGTACCAGTGGTGAATGAGTATCCAGATGTGTTTCCTGATGAACTTCCTGGATTACCTCCTATTAGAGAGATTGATTTCGGTATTGATGTAGATCCCGGTACTCAACCCATATCAATTCCACCTTATAGGATGGTGCCTACAGAATTGAAAGAGCTAAAGGCACAATTGAAAGACTTACTTGATAAAGGCTTCATTCGACCCAGTATATCACATTGGGGTGCACCAGTGTTGTTTGTACGCAAGAAAGATGGCTCACTGCGAATGTGTATAGATTATAGGCAGTTGAACAAAGTGACAATAAAGAATAAGTATCCTCTTCCTCGAATAGATGACTTATTCGCTCAATTGCAGGGAGCTACATATTTTTCAAAGATCGATTTGAGGTTCGGTTATCACCAGCTAAGAATTCGTGAAGTAGATATTCCTAAGACAGCTTTTCGAATAAGATATGGGCATTTCGAGTTCCTTGTTATGTCATTTGGACTGACGAATACTCCAGCAGCTTTTATGGATATGATGAATAGGGTTTTCAAACCTTTTCTTGATATGTACGTGATTATATTTATAGATGACATTTTGATATATTCACGTAATGAAGCTGAGCATGCAGATCATTTGAGGTCAGTATTGCAGAAACTCAGAGAGCATCAGTTGTATGCTAAATTTTCTAAATGTGAGTTCTGGTTGACCTCCGTGGCTTTTCTTGGTCACGTGATAGCTGGAGAAGGTATCAGAGTAGATTCTCAGAAGATAGAAGCTGTGAAGAATTGGCCTCGACCAACCACTCCTACAGAGGTGCGTAGTTTCTTAGGGTTAGCTGGTTACTACAGGAGATTTGTGGAGGGATTTTCCTCTATTTCTTCCCCATTGACTAAATTGACGCAGAAAGCAGTCAAGTACCAGTGGTCAGATGCTTGTGAAAGGAGTTTCCAAGAGCTGAAACGTAGATTGACTACTGCGCTAGTATTAGCCTTACCAGAGGGCACAGAAAGGTATGTTGTGTATTGTGATGCTTCAGGTACTGGCTTGGGTTGCGTTCTTATGCAGCATGGAAAAGTTATAGCATATGTTTCTCGACAGTTGAAGAAGCACGAACAGAACTATCCCACTCATAACTTAGAGCTTGCAGCAGTAGTATTCGCGCTGAAAATATGGCGCCATTATTTGTATGGAGTGCATGTTGATATTTTTACAGATCATAAGAGTCTTCGATATCTATTCAAGCAGAAAGAGCTGAACTTGAGGCAAAAAAGGTGGCTAGAGTTGCTGAAGGACTACGATGTCGATATTCTCTATCATCCAGGTAAAGGTAACATTGTAGCAGATGCTCTTAGTCGACTATCCATGGGTAGTATAGCACATTTGTCACCTATTCAGCGTGAGGTAGCCAGAGATGTTCATAAACTAGCCAGCCTTGGAATTCGTCTTATGGATTCCAAAGATGGCGGCGTTGTGGTACTCAATACCGCTGAATCATCACTTGTAGCATTGGTGAAACAAAGGCAGTATGATGATCTTTTATTGCTCCAGTACAAAGAGGGAATTCAACAACATAGAGTCACAACATTTGAGTTAGCAGGCGATGACACTTTGAGGTGCCGAGGTAGATTATGTGTACCAGACGTAAATGGGCTGAGACAACAGATTATGGCTGAGGCACATTGCTCCCATTATTCAATCCATCCCGGATTTACAAAGATGTACCATGATCTTAAAGAGATTTACTGGTGGAATGACATGAAGAAAGATATAGCAGAGTATGTGGCACGGTGCTCCAATTGTCAGTAAGTGAAAGCCGAGCATCAGAGGCTCGGTGGCCTAGCCCAGACCCTTAGTATTCCAGTGTGTAAATAGGACGTTATCAATATGGATTTTGTCACAAGTTTACCTTCTTCCTATCGAAAACATGACTCTATTTGGCTAATAGTTGATCGTCTGACGAAATCGGCCCATTTTCTTCCTGTTAAGACTACTAGCACAACTGAGGATTATGCTAAGTTATATATAAAATAGATTGTTCGCCTACATGGGACCCCAATGTCCATTATTTCAGATAGAGGTGCCCAGTTTACAGCACATTTTTGGAAATCATTCCAAAGGAGTTTGGGTACTCAGGTGAATCTTAGCACGATATTTCATCCGCAGACGGATGGTCAAGCCGAGCGCAAAATTCAGACGCTTGAAGACATATTGAGAGCATGTGTGCTGGACTTTCAAGGTAATTTGGATGATCATTTGCCCTTAATAGAATTTGCTTATAATAACAGCTATCATTCCAGTATTGGCATGGCTCCATTCGAAGCCCTATATGGGAGACGATGTCGATCTCCTATTGGTTGGTTTAAAGTAGGCGAGACTCAGATATTAGGACCAGATCTAATCCATCAAGCCGTTGAAAAGGTTAAGTTGATACGAGAGCGGTTGATGACTGCTCAGAGTAGGCAAAAGTCATACGCAGATGTCCGGCATAGAGATTTAGAGTTTCAAATTGATGATTTGGTATTTTTGAAGGTGTCGCCTATGAAAGGCGTTATGCGATTCAGAAAGAAGGGTAAACTGAGTCCCAGGTATATTGGGCCTTACAGAGTTATTCGAAAAATTGGCCTTGTAGCCTATGAGTTAGAATTACCTCCAGAGTTAGCTGCAGTACATCCTGTCTTTCATGTGTCTATGCTACGTAAATGCTTAGGAGAGCCTTCACACGTTATTCCTACAGAGGGTATTGAGCTTGCAGAAGATTTGTCATTTGAGGAAGTCCCCGTGGCCATATTGGATCGGCAGGTAAGAAAGTTGAGAACTAAAGACATAGTTTCGGTAAAGATACTTTAGAGAAGTCAGGACGTGGAAGAAGCCACTTGGGAAATAGAAACGGATATGAAAATCAAATATCCATACTTGTTCCAAGAACCATCAGAAGGTTCTTAAACTACTTGCCCCCTTTATATGATTGTTAGTTTCCATTATATTTGGTTCTGCTAACATTTGATTTTTACTTGATATGTTTAGGTACATGATGTGTGCCTATGATTCTTGAGATTTACATGGATACAGCGAGCGGATATGGAGTATAAGGTAAGTTGCATCATTGGTTATGACTTTTATTTGAGCTTAAGGCCAAGAGGAGCCTCGTGTATTGTTTGTTGAGTTTAAGGCCAAACGGAGCCTCGTTTATTATCTGTTGAGTATTACATGTGTTGTGACGCTCTGTGAAGCGTATTTGGATATATTCTGGCTTGCTGACAGGTTCCCGATAGGCCTATTTACAAAGGAAACTCTAGCAAATTTTTTGGAAATTTGGAGAGTTAGTCAAATTTTGAGGCCTTAGGATAAAGTAAAGTGAGACCAAAGTGGATTAAAGGATCTTATGGGTGTCTTGGATAATTATGGAATGGAAAGTAAATTATAAGTATCATTCGAGGACGAATGATCCTAAGTGGGGGAGATTGTAACACCTCAAAAAAAAAAAATCGAATTAAGTTAACATCTTAAACAAGTACCACTCTGGGTCTATAAAGAGAATTATGGTGTATTAGTAAATGGTGTAAAGTAAATATATTAGTATAGTTGTTGGTGGTAAAAGAAAAATATTTTGGAAGTTTTATTAATATTTTGCTATATGTGGAAGTGGGGGACACTTTAGTTCCTAAATTATATAAGCGATAGAAAAAAAAACAAGTTTGGGGAATTCACGTGCAGTAGCACTAATACTTAGCAAAAAAAAAAAAAAAAAAAGAACAAGGGAAGGGGCAATTAGAAAAGGAATAGGGGCGGATGACTGATGTAGTACTATTATTGTACTCTAATTCTTCTCCTTTCCCTCTCCATCATCAATAAATAATAAAGGAGTAAGAGAGAGATTTTACCCAACTTATTAAGGACAGTACATATTAGGCGAATTTTGTAGCAATTTTGAAAGGAGCTTCAAGAAATTGATTTAAATCTCTAGTTGGGATTTGAACTCCAAGAGGTAAATTCTCTACCCTTTTCTCGAATTTAATTATAGATAGGTATTTTGGAATATCTAATTTGAATCCTTGCCCTACTTTTCAAAGTTGGTTCATGAAAAAAAAAAGAGGTAAAAGAGATGAAATTTTGATAAAGGTGGAGTTTTTAGAAAATTCCTATCAATTGAGTGGATGGATTTAGCCTTGAATTTTAAATATTGGAAACTAAAGAATTCATTTGGATTTTTAGTATGAAATTCAATTAATTTCGAATATAAGTGAAGCTTATTGGAATAAATTGTTAATTATACATATAGGTTATTGATGGACATACGTTATTCTTGTAGTTAGTTGGTTATTTATCGAATAGCGGTCACTTGTGGTTGAGAAGAGAAAGGCTAAGCTATTGCGGGTTGTATTGTTTCAGGCTCGGGATATTATCATAACTAGTAAAGCACTAAGGTATGTAAAGCTAAACCTTCCCTCGCCACTAAGGCACCACCTACGTCATGTGTTCATTTTTATAAAACGTCAAATATAGTTCTCATAGGATATAAAGGTAAGCTTTCAATTGTTCTATATATCGTTCCCTCGTCCTACCATCAACCCTATAAGCATCCACTTTTCTCTCTTTATGTCAAATCTTTACAATATTCCATATTATCGTAGGTTCCTTTACTTGAAAATTCTTAAAGCCACTTGGTATACATGTATACATATGTCACATGTTACGAATGAAAGTAAATATCCATAACATAGTTACGCTTATATGTTGTAGCTAAATAACCATTGCCGTAATTCATATGTCATAGGCCTTTGAGGCATTAGTTGATAAACGTTGATGACGGGAGGGTACATAGGTTTTACTTGGCATATGCGCTCGACATGATTCTGTGCACAGGATCGAGACTAGACCATTATAGTGAGCCCGAGCATTGGGGCGTACCCGCCTTTGTGGCATTATTTGTATTTGGAGTCAGCTGGAACGTCATGCACTGGTTCCCCCTGACTCGAGCCAACATATGGCATATATGGCCTGCGGGCAGACCCTCATAGTGAGCCCCTGGAAGGGCGTACCTTGTATCAGACTACACAGTTATACGTATAAAGCATAGTCATATGTATTTGGGGCGACGTACGCCTTATACGTGATTCAGATCGCCTTCGGTAGGCCATCCTATAATTATTTGTACCACAGATGGTTTAAATACATCACCTAGGCAAATTATAGGTTCTATATTATAGTAAATGCCCTTCTAGACATTATAAAACGAACTAATAAAGTTGGTGCATAGGTTACAGTTTCATATCGTATATGTGTTACTTGCATGCTCATACTTCTTTCACTTTGGTATTTGATTCATATGAGCTTCCGCACTCGTTCAACTGTTATTCTGTCTGCTTTCATACCAGTACATATTGTATATGTACTGACGTCTCCACATTGTCACATACTATTGATGCAACCTCAGTTTCACAGGATAGCAGACGTCCACGTTAGGCTCTATTGCCGTTTTCCGCTGATATTTTTGGTGAGCTCCATATCTCTCTGGAGCCAGTTTATGTTTAGTATTGTTAGTTATATGTACAGGTCTCTAGTTGGGTATGTCAGGCCCTATGCCAACTAGTTATTCATAGGATAGTGTGTTAGACTGACTAGAGGCTTCATGGATGTTATACAGCAGTGTATTGTATAGTTTTTGTCAGTGTAACTCCCTCGTGTATATAGATACAACTCATATTAGATATCCTGCACGTTATTATCTCATAATCTCGTATATGTCATAGAGTACTTGTAAAGTACGTGTATACGGTTCTTGTCCGTCCCTACCAAATTGGGGCGTGACATGAGTTATCCTACGCATTTTATATATCCCAATCAAACATGGGATAAGTTCATCCTAAAATTAATTTCGAAATTAGTTATCTATCCCTTGTACCAAACAAGCTTGTGTACCACGATGTAGTATAGCGGATAAGGTAGTTCATTTCTTAATTAGAGATTTTTGTTTCGAACCCTAGATATGAAAAAAAATTCTTGATAGCTAGCGCCTCTCGAGTCTTATGTGGTGTGAATTCGGATTAGTCGGGTTTTAGTATGGGCAACGGACACCGAATAGAAAACTGGAAAAAAAAAAGTACTACGAGTGTTCCAGTATGAAGGAAAATGTTTCCTAGGAAAATAAGTGAGGTTTTTAAGAGTGTTTCGTTCAACTAATGTCCGTCTTATTCTTTTTTTTACAAGTTGAACCACTTTTGAAATGCTTTAAACATACGCAAAAGTTAAAAATTTGCATATGAAGCGCATATAAAAATTGTCTTAAATCTCAGACATGTGTATCTGAATTTGTTTTGCCTTTTTTTTTTTAAATTCTTTGAATTTCAACAAATTCACACTTAATTGTATGGGTGAGTTATTGACCCGTCCATTTATTCGTATGGATCAAGTTGTGTCCTTCCAATTGATACCTACAAACCGAGCAAACAATCTCCACGAGGATATAGGAGAAGTTAGAAAAACATGTAACATTGTCTCTTGTTGTGGGGATGAAGATGAACAACACCAACATTTTAATGGCAGACACTAGACATACTCCCCTTCTGCATATGATATCGTCTATTGGTAACTTGAATTTCCATGCACTCCATATCATAAAAGAAAATTTAAAAATCTTTGCATTAATTTGTATTTTGCATTAATTTGTATACATCCTGGCTCTTGCTTCTCCTCCCTATATCTAATATAGCCCCAACCGCTCTTGTCTGGCTTCGACCTTGTTTGCGTGGTAGAGATTTTTTTTAATTTTTTTTTTTTTCACGAAAGCTAGCATCAATTCATTTACTAACTCCTAATTTATAGTGAAAATTTGTCCACAGAAAGAAAAAAACTGTTTCATTAAGATGCTATATATGGTTGGGTTGTATTACACAAATTGTACATGACCAAAATTGATGAGAAAAGCGCCAGGCTACTCAACAGCCTCGTCATTTGTTGTCCTAAAAGAAATGAAAATAATTTTAGTAGGCATTTTTCATAATTTGAGTGACTATTCAGAAATTAAATTTTGCGATCAATCGCTATTAAATTTTGTTGAAAAAGTACCCTCAAAATTAACACCACTAAATTTTGCGGTTAGGGATAGCCCTAGAAGAATATTTGTTTCTTTCAAATAAGACATCTAAATTTCTTAAATTAGAGGAGAAGTATAAGTAATTAACATTATAGTCTAGATTTAAAAATCAATTTCCAATTGTTCCCCCTCATTGCTTATTCATTTAAATTTTCGGGTAGTGCCACTAGATCTTCAACAAGGTAAAAATTTTCGTAATTCATTAGATTGTCAACTTCTATTCGGAAAAGTATTCATTTTTTTCTTTATCTGTTAAGCATTACTGATCCTTATCATCCCGATCGAGATAGACGAGTCTGCCTCGCTGCGGGTAGTTGGGCACTGGCTCCCTTTAGATATGGAGAATGTGTGGCATCGGGTCGGGGTTTGATGAACCAAGTGGTTGCTCCTCTAGTATTTAAAAGCAGGAGTAAGAGAAAAAGGAATGAACTTTGACATAAAATATCCTTGACGAAAAAACAAGAGTGGAAAAATGGTCCCTTATATTTGGAAATATGTTTAAAATAGTTCATCAAATAACTGTTAAGTAATTTTGACCCTTTAAATTTATCAAAAGTGAGTACTTTTATATGGGAAAATTATCTTATATATATATATACTTTTTAGACTGTTTATTGCAACTTGTAAAAATATTTTTTTGTAATTATTTAATAAAGTTTTTAATTGCAAGTTGTAGCAGATTTCAAATATATTTTTTCAATTCATTTTAAAAAAAAAAATTGTTTAGTAGATATATATCAATTAAATTCTTTAATTTCTTGAATAATTGTGTTTATCTTTTCCACTTACCTTAATTACCGTGTATATAGTTATTACAGGAGTAAAATCTGGTCAATTAATTATATTTATTTATACATGTTTCTTACCTTTTCCGAGAAAGCAACATTAATTTACTTTCTTTACACGCCTCTTCTTTCTATTCTTTATTTGGTAAAATATATTTTCCCCATTAATACACGCCTCTTCCCCATTAAAGTTACTTTGTGGTTTTGTGTTTACATTGTTTCTTCTTTTGTTTTTCTCTCCGTTTTTTGCTCTTGGGTGTAGACATTTGGTTCAATTTAGGTTTGATTTTTGATTCTTGTTCATAATTAGTTTTATTTAAGGTTGAGTTTGATTTCGGAATGATTCGTGTCTTCTAGCTATTCATAAGTTTGATTTTACTCCCACTCGAAAGAGCCCTAGATTTGTGGAAGAGAGCAGCCCCATTAAATAACAATGACATGCTCCAAATGATATCACTGTATTTTTATTGTAAAATATATGAAATTAAAAGAGATGATGTTACTTATAAATGATTTATTCTTACTGATTATGAAAATATTATAAAATCTTATAAAGTTTAGTGTATGAAAATGATACAAAATCTGCTAATGAGGAATGATATAACAAATTATATTGAAATCAGTTTATATATCCATCTCATTTATCAAAGTGGTATTTTTTACCGGGGTCTCAATGTATGTAATTCGTATTAAAACTACAATAAAAAATGTTGTGATTTTATGTGAATTTATTTGAAAACTAGGTCTATACCCATTACATACACAAACTCTTTATGCGTATTACATTTTATTTAGTTTTTCCAACCAAGTTTAAACCATGTTATATACCAATATCATATACAAAATGCCACATTTGTATAGAATGTGTATGAAATAAATATATAAACTGGTATCTATGAATTGTAATAATCAATTTAGGTAATACCAGTTTATATACTCATTCCTTGTCTCTTTGAATCAAGATTCTATATCTATGAAAAATTTGAGGTTTTTAAAAACAATGAGAAAATAAGGTTACTATAATTTGTATGATGAAGAAATTGATTAAAAACTGAAAGAAATTTATGGAGAGAAAACTACCACATATTAATTACTGTATTTTTTTCTATGGAGGGTTTCAATTAATTTTGAGGAAATATATATGTGGAAAAAGTATAGAATAAAATGGAGTGAAAAAAGGGAGAGAGAATCGGGTATAGAAGAAGAGGGAGAGAGAATTGTATAACAAATTAGGGAGAAAATAAAGGAAAGAAGAATTTGGAGGGGAGAGAAAACTTCTTTTTTTAAGGATAGTTTTTATTTTTTTAAAAAATTATTTTTTCCTTTTTTTTTTAAAAAAAGTTGCTATTAATGACAATCTAAGAAATATTGTTATGACTTACAATATACAATCTAAGGATGTATATTTCGATTTTTTTTCTCTTGTATATCCTTCAAATATTTGATAAACTCTATCTATTGAAGAAAAAAAAAAGAATGTGTGGCAACTCACATTTGTTGGTATAATTTTTACAATTTTGCTTTTTAAACTTATTTTCTAGAGTTTAGTAGGAATTTTCGAAATGAATTTTTGCTATTTTCCATCTAACTTTTTATTGTTCCGATTTTAAGAATTAGATAGAATTTTCCTAGTGTTTTTAGCTAAATATATTTTCCGCACTCCCATCAAATCTAGCAGGAAAAAAAAAGAAGAGATTAATGAAGAGAATATATTTAAATATTTAACAATTTTTTTTTTAAAAAAATATCTCCCCTTACACTCATTATAGACCTCAAAAAAAGAACCACCCCCCCTGCCCCCCGCCCCCGCCCAAAAAAAAAAGAAATTGACAAAATGATCACAGTTCAACTACCACGTGTGAACAAAGCCATAAACAACTAAATAAACTGACCTAGCAAATAAGAGGGGAAAATAAAAGGAAAAATTAATTTTGTGTAATTTGCAGGTCCAAAGCAATGGCGTTTTCTACAACTCTTCGATGTTCATCTTCTCTATTATGCAGCCCTTCCAATAATTCAACAATTTCAACTGCTTTGATTCAATCTTCTTCACTTTCCTTTCGATCTTCGCCGTTGATTTTTAATCGTAAAAAATGTTTGTCTATTCGATCTGCTACACTTGAAGGTAATCTCTGACTCAATGAAATCAAAATTGTTTAGGATTTGATATTTGTTAGTTTATTTAATTCATGTCTAAATTAGATTTGTAGTTAAAATTAGAATGAAAGGTGAAAAACACACCCAAAGTATCTCGATTTTTTGAGCTTTATATACTTGAATTAACAGATGTGTGAGTTTTCTATCTGAACTATCACCAATTATTTATCAAAATTCACCTTAACTATTAATTGTTTGAATTTCATACCTGAACGTTCAGGTAGGAAAAGTGATCAATTAATAGTTTAGGTGTGTTGTAATACATAGCTGGTGATAATTCAAGTAGAAAACTCGCACACCTAATAGTTCAGGTATGAAACTCAAAAAACTGAGATACTTTAGGAGTGTCTTTCATCATTTAACTCTTAAAATTATATAGGAATATGTTTTTCAGCTTCTATTTTTTTTTTTTTTTTTGGGTAGGGGAAAGGGAAATGGGAGAGGGGATTATAAGGTTGGGAATTGAACCCTCGCCAACATGGTGAAAGTACAGGTAGCCAACCAACTAAGCTATTAAGATTCCTGTTCTAGTTGCTAGTTAGAGTAGGTTTTGTACTATTATAAATAGAGGTGTTTCTACCTATTTTCTCGTAGTGAAGAAGAGTGGAGAGGAGAGTTGTAGTGAAGAATAACGGAGATTATTGATATTTTGAGTAAATATGTTTTTGTTCACTATTTATTTGAGTTTTGCAAAGTATAATCGATATGAAGGATAAAGGAGGAGGTTATTGTGGTGTGTTTATGGTTAGAGTCGAATCAGTTAAATTATGATAAGTCGATATTTGGTTGTCTAAATAAGATTTGTAGGTAAAATTATATAGGCATAGGTTTTCCCGTTTCTGGTTAAAGTAGGTTTTGCGCTATTTTAAATAGAGATATTTCTATCTATTTCCTAGTAGCAAAGAAGAGTGGAGAAGAGAATTAAAGTGAAGACTAATGCAGATTATTGATATTTTGATTAAATTATTTACCTTCAGTATTTATTTGAGTTTTGCAAAGTATGATGGATTTGAAGGATAAAGGAAGAGATTTGTGGTATGTTGATGGTTAGAGTTGAATTAGTTAAATTATGATAAATCATCGGAATGCTGAATGAAATAGGTGATTTGTATAGTTGATCTAGGTTTAAGTAGTAGTTGATTTATTGATTACAGTAAATACGAAGGATATAAGCTGTAATTCTTCAGTTGATTATACTTGAAGGCAGAAGAGAATTTTTGTAAGCTATGAAGAGCAGCTGAGTTTAGTCTGTTGCAATTTCTCATCAGGCTTCTAGTAGCAAATACGTTGCAAATTTACAACAACAAACAACAACATATCCCGCATAATCCCACAAGTGGGATCTAGGGAGGGTGGAATGCCTTTCTTCTACGTTGTGAAGGTAGAGAGGCTGTTTCGGAATACGTTGCAAAATTTCTATTGGAATATCATCTCACCCTTGAACTATCTGTTTTGTCACAAAGTAAGACTTGAAAATGATAGTTATTGTGTGAAAACTTGGATTTCAGACTTTGGCCTGTTATATACTGGAATAGCTGAAATTGGACGATGTTAGTTTTGTTCTCTTGCTGTAGAGGTCATTTGGGATAGTTATTTCCCAGCTGGAATGTACATGATGACTCTTTTTGTCACTTGATAGGTTACTGGTTAACAGAGACAGTATCCTTTTGGAAAGAGAAAAATAAGAATCCAGGTTTGATAGTGGTTGGACATTTTAACGTGAATCCGTGCCTGTAAACTTAGTGGAATTCAGGCGCGACTGTTTAGCTGATTTTTGAGTAGTCTGCCTCAAACTTCTCAGCTAGCTACTAGAATATGGGATTTTCTTTTGATATTTTAGAGGTGAAGAACACTAATTTTTGCATAGCATTTAGAAATAGATTAGAAAATGAAAATTTTAAATAGAAAAATATATAGATGAAAAGGAAAATTAAAGAAAAGATATACAAAAATTGATCTAACTATCTAGTCAGAATAATTTGTGTAAAATGATACGAGACCTCTTTGGAAAAGTTACGGTTCAAGCCAAGGTACTTTGAGGAAGGTCCAAGTCCATTACCTGTTTCTAGACTAACAAAACTTTTTGAATACCATAGCATATGCTTAAGAGAGTTTGAGTGCTTCACTTAAGAAATGTGTATCAGGAAGATTCAGAGGATATGCTTTTCTTTTCACTTTCCATCATTTTAGAAGCTGTTTAAAGAAGGTTAAGTGCAATACCATTGGGAAGCACTTGATCAGCTTTGATCACGTTGCTTGAATTTAACTGGTTTTTCTGTCGCCTCAATTGTAAAATAACAAATTTGAATTTTGGGTTGATGAAGTGATGAGCAAGTTGATAAGAGACGGCTGGTAGCATATTGTCGCACCAAAACAATCATCAAAGAGGTCAAGAGCCTCAAGCTTGTAGCCTTGTATCTGTTTGATGATCTCTTCAGTGCTTAAAAGTCAAAGGATGACTTTACTGGCTTTGTACCTTTCATTCATTGAAAGAAAATTATGTGGTGCTTGTCAGAGCACTTAACTTTAACAACAGGGCTAAGGAACAATCTAACAATAACATCTAAAAACTTGGGATTTTGGAGTAGAGCATGAATAGAACATATTCATTTGTTAAATGGTCTTGTAATAAGTACTGCACCTCTTTTGACACAAGATAACCTCCTGTTATGCTATGTCTTTCTGGCTAAGGATTTCAAACCTCTATTTTTAAATCATCAGAATGTAACTAGACTAGAATAACACCCATGAGCTTTTATAAAAGTAATGGGTCAAGGTACTGTAACGGAGGTCCAATAACTATCCAAATTTTGAGTACCATAGCATACTCTCAAGTAAGTTTGAGTGCGTCACTTCAAAATCTTATCTGTGGAAGATTATAAATAATCTGTGGATTACTTTATCTGTTTTTGGTGTATCTAAAATGCGGATGAACTCTGGAAAAGTTGCCTCAACCTCAGCCAATCAGATTGAATGATTCTTTGCTACTTGCACAATTGCAATTGCATTTGCAAATTGGCAATTTGCCAAAGTCAGGAGCCTACAATTTGCAGCCCACCATTTTTCTCTTTCTTCAATCACCCTTCTTTTTTTCTTTTCTTTTCTTTCTTTATTTAATGGGCCCCACAAATCTCCCCCTTAATTTTGATTTTCATCCTCGCTCTAACACTTGATTTCAATCTCTTGAAAGCTTCAAATTTGAGAGGCTTTATGAAGATATCCAACTTCATCGTAAGATTTCACATACTTGAGTTATACTTCCTTCTTTGCAATGCATTCTCTGATGAAGTGATATCTTGTGTCAGTATGATTGCTTCAATTCATTGGTTTTTGGGCAAGTGCTTGTGCGGATTTGTTGTCAACACAAATTACCGTGGCTTCAATTTGTGGCAATTGAGCTCCTTCAACAATCTTCTCAGCCAAATAGCATGACGCATACATGATGTTGCTGGCACATATTCAGCTTCACAAATCGAGAGAGTAACAATGGGTTATTTTGTTGAACTCCAAGAAATAACAGTCACCTAAGAAAACACAAAACCAGTTGTGCTTTTTCTATCATCAATGTCTCTCGCATAATCATTATCACAAAATTCCAGGTTAAAGTCAAGGGAGAGAAAAAATTGACGACCAAAGTGTCAAGCATGTGTTTATTGGCTATGACATGAGTTCAAAAGGCTACAAGCTATACAACTCAAGCAACAACAAGGTGGTGGTGAGTTTATTGAATTTGATGAAGAAGCATCATGAAAAAGGAGGACCCGAAAGAAAGGATATGATTTTCTTCCATACTTTGGAGATGACGAAGAATAGGATACCGTGGCACTTGCACAAGATGCAACCCCACCTCTTTCTCCGGCAAGTTACATCTCCTTCTTCTAAAGAAAATTCAAGCGAAAGACCGCAGGGGATGAGGAACATCCACGAGCTCTATGATGATAAAGAAGAAGTTACTAATTTTGCGTTTCTGTATTGTATCTTTGTTGATAGTGAACCAATTAATTTTGATGAAACTGTTATAGACAAAAGGTGGAGACAAGCCATGGAGGAGGAGATCAAGGCATTAGAAAAAATAACACTTGGGAGTTAACAGTTCTTCCCGAGGGTCATCAAGCAATTGGAGTCAAATGGGTGTACAAGGAAAAAATAATGCTCATGGTGAGGTGTAAAGATACAAAGAAGGACTTGTGTCTAAAGGCAAAAAAGCAAAGGCATGATATTGATTATGAGGAAGTTTATGCACTTGTTGCCCGCGTGGAGATGATCCGTCTCTTTGGCTGCATAGATGAAGTGGAAAATCAATCATCTAGATGTCAAGTCGGCATTCTTGAATGGATATCTTGAAGAGGAAGCCTATGTTGAGCAACCATTAGGCTTTGTGGTAAAAACTCATGACGATAAAATGTTGAGGTTGAAAAAAGCTTTATACGGATTGAAGCAAGCTCCACGAGCATGGAA
Source organism: Capsicum rhomboideum (assembly GCA_031232105.1). Lineage (NCBI taxonomy): Eukaryota > Viridiplantae > Streptophyta > Magnoliopsida > Solanales > Solanaceae > Capsicum > Capsicum rhomboideum. Next base: position 162,333,332 of record CP124714.1, read on the forward strand.
TAGTCCCATTAACAAGTATTTTCAAGATAATGGGTTTACTCGTGTCCATGAAAATGCTCTTTACATTAAAGTTTATACTAATGTAGATATTTTGCTTATTCGTTTTTATGTTGATTATTTTGACGAGTAATAATCATTAATCAATCCAAATTTGTTTGAAGCTTTCAAGAAAGCTATGTCCCTTGAGTTCGGGATGACAAACATAGGGCTCGTGTCATATACTTGGGCCTAGAAGTGAAGTGGGAGGAAAGCATCTTCATAGCTCAATAAAGCTATATGAAAGAGATTTTGAAGAAGTTCGTGCTCGATTGCAACCCCGTGAACACTCCAATGGAGAGTTGAACCAAATTATCAAAATTTGATTATGGAGAAAAGGTGGACTCGACCTCTTTCAAAAGTCTCGTGGGAAGTTTGAGATCCTTGACTTGTACGAGACTAGATATACTCTTTGCAACTGGAGTAGTAAATCTCTTCATTGAAGCTCCTACCTCCACTCATTTGAAGGTTGCTTGAAGAATTGTTCATTACCTAAAAGATTCAATAGATCTCGAACCGTTTTATTCTTCTTCCAATGACTTTAACCTTGTAGGATTTTGTGATAGTGATTATGCAGGAGATATTGATACTAGAAAAAGCACAACTAGTTTTGTGTTTTTCTTGGGTGATTGTGTTATTTCTTGGAGTTCAAAGAAACAATCCGTTGTTACTTTCTCGACTTGTGAAGCCGAATATGCGGTAGCAACATCATGTACACGTCATGCTATTTGGTTGAGAAGATTGTTGAAGGAGCTCAACTTGCCACAAATTGAAGCCATGATGATTTGTGTTAACAACAGATCCGCACAAACACTTGCCAAGAATCCGGTGTATCATGATAAAACTAAGTATATAGTCACCAAATATCACTTCATCAGAGAATATATATGAAATCTCGATCAAGTTGCGGATATCTGTACAAAGCCTCTCAATTTTGAAAACTTCAAGAGATTGAAATCAAATCTTGAAAGAAAAATCAAAATTAAGGGAGAGATTTGTGGGGCCTATTAAATAAATAAAGAAAAGAAAAAAGAAAGATGATGATTGAAGAAAGAGAAAAATGGTGGCTGCAAATTGTAGGTGCCCGACTTTGGCATATTGCCAATTTGCAAATGCAATTGCAATGGTACAAGTTACAAAGAATCAAACATTTCTGATTGGTTTAGGTCGAGGCAGCTTTTTTATAAATAGAGGAGTCCGTTCCACAGTTTAGATACATCAAAAACAAAGTCTGTGAGAAAATAGAGGGGCAGTAATATTGAGTTATGTGAAATAAAAGTGTTTTTTTGGGTATTAATATATAGTTGGCATAATATATAGTGAAAATATTAGTCCTAGTACATTGTTCATTGATTAGAATGTTGGACAATACTAGGGAGGGTGGCCTTCACCCACCACTACATTCTCTCTTTACATAGAGTACATGTTATGTTACGAGGAATCAATGATGGGCTGAAAAGTAAGCCAAAAGGCCCACCAGTGGCGCATTAACTTATGCAGTGGGCTCGGACTCCTAAAAGAAAGGCTCGAGCCTGGGAAGGAATCAGTGAGATTGGGCCCACCAATAACAGCACCAGTCAAGATATCTGGATTTGGTGAGAAGAAATATCGAGACCCTTCTTTGCACCCAATACAAGCTAAGTGGGCCGCCACATATGGTAAAGAGCTGCCCCTGTGGTGAATCCTTAATTGGTAATATGAACCATACCCCACCATGTATGACATTCTTTGAGGATTATCTCCCAGGATGTAATCCACCTGACGTTTGGCAATGTGTTTGAGGAGAGCAAGGATGGCTGACATGGAGCCATATGGTGCAACATGATTGGCATGGCTGAGATAATCAGAGTAAGCCAGCAGTAGGAAGGACAAGGATGCCACGTGCTGCATCTTACAAACCCCAGGTTTGACACTGAGTCCACCCGAGAATATCGCACTTGGGGATGAGAAATTCCAGGTAGTATTGAGCAGATGAAGGCATCTGCATTTACTTGAAAGGTTTTTAGATCTGGTGTTTTTCCATCAACACCTCCTTGGGAATGAGGACATTAGTGACATGTTTATTATCCCAAACAAATTCATTAGTGGCGTCTCCAGCTCTTAAAACCACCTCGTTTTCACTAATACTTTCTATATATTGCCGTCTCCTTGTTGCCTTGTGTAGCAACGCTGCACCCCAAAGCAATTTGTCCTGGTATCCATCAAAGTCACAGTAGAAAGGGCAAACCACAGACGAGAGCTGTATGCACCTCTTTGCCAACACTGTCTGTTGGCAAACTTGAAAACTTTAACGGCACGATCAAATAGGAGATTAGATTAAGAAGCGTTGAGAGAGCGGAAGACAGTGGAGGCGACATTTTGATCTCACCGGCGACGTCTCATTCGGGATGGTTCTGGTCAATCTTGTGAACGGTTCTCAAAGTGTCCATATCTTCTGGCCTATCCAAACAACTATGGTCAGAATATGCATCACCCACTTGCACGTATATGACCCCTTCCTTGGCCATGGCTTTTAACAAGAAATTCGTCGCCCATTTCACAGCGCTGTTCAGCTCGCTTCCCAATTCCCATGTTCCTTTTGAAGTCTATTATGCTTCACGACAACAATGTTGTTGTGAATGCCATCGGGAACACGAATTTCACGTTGTCTCTAGCATCATAGTAACCTCCTGTCAAGACCACTCCGATGGAGGCATCATCGTGCAATGTGGAGTCTCTACGCCACTTGATACATTGGTTGGGTGGAAGTTTGCCTGAGCGCTGGCCTTTGAAGAAGAGGATGCTTTTTCGGAAGGCGTCATGGTAGTCATAGCCACCGCTGAAGCAATGCCTGAAGGAGATCAGAGGCAGGTGGAGGAAAATGAGAGGAGCTAGGGAGCTGTGTTTTGGAGCCATATGTATTTGGTTGCTCGCTCACAAGTAGTGTTTTTTTTTTTTTTTTTTGACGGTGTAGTAGTTTTTTGACACTACCAAGTTGTTATCAGTGGTATTATATTGCTCTGTTCAGTATTATATTTTACCAGTTAAAAGATATGGGGTTGTTGTTACTCTCTTATTGTTGCTATTTAGCGTGAATGTTGTTCTTGGATGGGATTATTATTTTTAAACAACCCAATAAGAAGATATTTAGCTTGTGCTTTAGCAAAGATTTTGCCTCCGCTAGGATTTGAACGTGAAACCTCATGGTTCACAACCCACTCCATTATCCACTAAAAAATTGATGTATTTTTATTTGCATTTTTCTTTATCAAAAGGGTCACTTCGTTAATTGCAATTTTCCTTAGAATTTTATGTCTTGTTTGATTGTTTCTTTAAAATTTTGTTTTTTGAAATCAAATTGTTACAAGGCATAATACTTCTAATATGATTCTTGGAACTCTAAATTAATTTCTCTAGAACAATGAAACTGTTATCGAGTGAAAAATAGTAAAGGTGACTCTCCCAAAACAAACAGTGTCATCTTAATTAGATTCAGGAAATAGCTGGAAGTATGCCCATGACATTATTACCTAGGTGCCCTCTCTGTCTTGACTCTGATTAGTTGTTTGGTTTCTATTATATGCAGCAGCACCTGCATCTGGAGGAGTAGCACCTGCTGTTTCCTTAACTGACAATGCATTAAAGCACTTGAATAAGATGAGGAGTGAGCGGAATGAAGACTTGTGTCTTAGAATTGGCGTTAAACAAGGTGGATGCTCAGGCATGTCATACACGATGGAGTTTGAAAACCGAGAAAACGCTAGACCAGATGATTCAATCATTGAATACAATGGTTTTGTTATTGGTATGTGTCAGTTTTATCTCTCATTTGTTATGCCAGTCCTGGTATTTTTTTTCATGAGAATGATACACCAAAGTTAGATCAATTTTGCAGTTATTTTCTGTTGAATCTGGGTCCTTCTGCAGACCCCTAACTCTTAGTATGGGCGAGGATAAATTCAGTGAAAGAACTATATGTGTTATTCATTGATACTAGGCCTTCATAGTAGTTCATGACATAAGTTAGTCGTGCTCATTAAATGAAAAGACAATAAGATTAGTGAAAAAGAAACATGGAATGGATGAGTGGTTGGCCTGATAGATTAAAGTGGTAAAACGTGATGACTACCATATACATAAAAATAAAGACTTTTCAGGTTTTCAAATGAAAAACTCTCCTCAAGTCTTGCGGAGAAACAGAGGGGAGGTCACTGCTTCAATGAACTGTTACCGTTCCATAAGAACATTTACGGAATTTCCGCTTCTCATCTCCCTTGGAATTCAACTCTCGGGAATCTAAATATGCTTCATAGCTGGAGATGTGTGCTATGTAATGTTTGCCTGATTATCCGGTAATGATTGCAGCACCAGAATTACTTCTGTTTGCTCTTGTATACTTCATCAGTTTCACACAATACCTGTCTACTAGACAATTTAGTTCAATTTCAGATGGAAGGTTCCTTAGAGCCCGGGTCTTGAAAAGTAGAAAAAATGCTCCCAGGCACATTTACCAATGACACTCTCTCTCCTACTTTCTAGGATTGCAGAACTTCCCTTTTCCGGTAGACTTGCCGGAATTGATCCTCTTTCTTTCAAACAACTCAGTTTTTACATCCTGTGATTACTGTTTTACTAAAATTTCCTTTCTCTTCCTGGTTTAGAAATTATGGGGGATAATAGAATATATTTCAACCAAGGTTTTAAATCTTATGACATTACCAGATGGACTTCAAATAATGTTTCATGGTATGACTGGGTGGAAAGAAGCAGAAATATGATGAGAAGGGTTACACTCAGTGAGAAGGTGTTAGAATGGATTTGCTTCATCCTCAGAGAAGCATCATCAGACCAAAAAAATCAGGTGAGAAGGTGGAGAAACAAGGACCAGGTGGCAGATTTTTTTGGTACGAGGAAATACAATTCCCATGGGAGATATATGAGTATTCTGTCACTGAAGGGAGAGAACAGAGCAGTTATTATTGTACCTGAGTCAGACATAAATGCTGGATGGAAAAGTGTGGCATTTAAGATTCAAAGTTTCATTAAATGTCCACCACAGAAGGAGATGGAGACACAAAGCAGGACAAATGACTTAAATGTGCCTTATGCAAAAGCAGTTACTATCAGCAAATGGCAAAGCAGTAGCCCTGAGATAGCCACAACCAAAAGGAAAGAGATTGAAACCAATGTTGTAGCCAAAATCAAAGATCAAGGAGTACTGGGCAGATGTATTTTTGGGTCTTTTGGCAACACAAAAGCTGAAACACCCACCCTCTCAGAAGTTAAACGATGGTCCTCAATGGTGTGGAAGAAGGCTTTTGGGATTAATATCTATGAGATGTTGGATAGCTGTTTCCTCTTTGAGTTTCCAAATAGATACATGGCGGAACAAGTTCTCCAGGGAGAATGGCAGTGGAAGAGAAGCAAACTTAAATTAGAGTGGTGGAACCCTTCTGCAGGCTGTGTGTCTATCACTCACAAACCCAAATCCACCTGGATTAGGGCTATGGGTCTACCAATGCATCTCTGGACAGAAGAGATTTTTCGTGAGATCGGAGAACTCTGTGGCGGGTGGTTGGCAACGGAGGAGGAAACGAAACTAAGAAACCACCTCAAATGGGCTAGGATCGAGACTCGAGGGGAGGATCGGAACATACCAACGGAAGTTACCATCTCCAGAGATGGAGTTAACTTCATTATTCCGATATGGGTAGAAAGGAAAACTCGATTCGAATTGTCGCCGGAGAGAGAAGGACCAGTCGCAGGAAATTATGAGGAAACCCAAAGGAAAAATCAGTGGATAATAGAGAATTCCTCCTCTATATCCGAGATTCCAGAACATGTTGATGGTGACAGAACAGGGGAGACATGTGTGGGGACAGCTGGAGATTTTTTTAAATTGACTGAAGGAGCATGTGATGGGCATGTGCACAACTTAAAAAACAAATTGGGCTTGAAACCTTTTGGGCCGGATCAAGCAAAGATTATTGCTAATAATTTTAACCCACAGCCCAATGAAGACTTCTTCCAGGAGGTTATAGTGGATGAAACTACGGTGATTTATTCTTCTGATTATCACATGCAAAGAAGTCAGAAAACAAAAGAAGCTGCCCTGACCGCCATTGATGAACAATTACAAATTGAAGGTGAAAAAGGGGAAAACGAACTTGAGCAACTGTGCGTAGCAAACAGTGAAGGGATTGAAGATAAAGAACAGGGGGAGATCATCACAGGTGACATCGAATTGAGACAGGAAATACTGGGGATGGTAAATTCCGGGGAAATATGGGATGTACAGGAGATTGAACCTCTTTATACGCAACAACAAGAAGCTCTTATCGAAATGGAGAGGAAAGCTACAGTGTGGGTTCAACAAAACTTACTTAAACTCCATAAGATGTTTGGGGTAGATTTTCAGGGGCTTGAAGAGGAAGCACTTGAACTCCTAAGGCAGGTGGATGCTAGCAGGCAAGCAAGAAGAATGGAGCAATCAGTAGAAGTTAAAAGAACAAAACACAAAGGAGCACAAAAGTTAAAGAATCTGATATCTTTTGATGTTAAATTCAAAAGCAATGGTGATAGAGGGAAGGGGAAAGGGAGCTTACAGAATAATCCATGAAGATCAAATTGATCTCATGGAATGTTAGGGGGTTGAAGGAACAGGGGAAGAGAAGGGTGATACAAAGCCTGATTCAGGACTGGCAAGCAGACATAGTCTGTCTCCAGGAAACTAAATTAGAAGGCAATGTACAGGAGTTAATTAAGCAAATTTGGGTAGGGAGATGGATCAAGTTTGCATGTTTGGAGGCCAGTGGAACCAGAGGAGGAATCTTACTACTTTGGGATTCTAGAATCTGGGAAGGGGAAATCTTACAAGTTGGAGCTTATACTCTATCTTGTAAATTCAAGGCTCAGTTAAGTAACTTTGATTGTCATATTACTGGTGTGTATGCTCCTAACAATAAAGTAGAGAGGAGGCTTGTATGGGAGGAATTGGCTGATGTAAGAGGTCTGTTTGATGGACCATGGGCTATCTGTGGTGATTTCAACGTCTGTAGATTTCCCTCTGAAAAAAGGGAATGTTTCAGGAGAAATTCAGCAATGAGAGAGTTTTCAGATTGCATTGAGGACATGGACCTCATTGATCTACAGCTAAGTGGTGGAAAGTATACCTGGTATAGAGGTGATAACCATACCACTGCATCAAGAATAGATAGGATACTGGTTTCCACAGAATGGAACAATCTCTTCAGTAACCTAAAGCAGACTACACTGCAAAGAGTGACTTCTGATCATGTTCCAATAGCTCTTCTATGCGGACACTGGGAGCAATCTAAATCCTACTTCAAGTTTGAAAATTGGTGGCTGAATCAAGAAGGTTTTGTTGAAAAAGTCAAGAATTGGTGGAGTGAATTTGAATTTTATGGGAGGCCAGACTACATCTTAGCATGTAAACTCAAAGCTCTCAAAGGGAAATTGAAAGAATGGAGTATACATGAACAAGGGAATCTGAAATTACAAAAGAACAACCTCCTTAATCAGATGGCTGAGCTAGAATCACATCTGAATAGTAGAGCCTTAACAGAAGAGGAAATAGCCAAGAAAGCTACACTTTTCATGGAGTATGAGGGGTGTTTGAAGAATGAGGAAGTTGCCTGGAGACAAAGATCAAGGGCCTTATGGCTCAAGGAAGGAGATAGGAATACAAAGTTTTTCCATCAAACTGCTAATGCCCACAAAAGATATAATCATATTGATCAGTTGGAAGTGCAGGAAGAGACCATATCTGAGCCTAACAGAATCAAGGAAGAAGTCATATCTTTCTACAGGAATTTATATACAGAACCTGAAGACTGGAGACCTTCTGAAAATATTAGCAATCATCCTACCATCACAGAGGATGAGAAAGAGGCAATGCAGGCAGCATTTGAGGAGCAAGAAGTTTTTGAGTGCTTAAAGATGTGTGCTGTTGACAAAGCCCCTGGCCCTGATGGTTACACAATGGGGTTCTATCTAAAATGCTGGGAGATAATTAAATAAGACATTATGGAGGCATTTCACAATTTTCATTCAACCGGGATGTTTGAAAAAAGCTATAATGCAACATACATAGCACTGATTCCTAAGAGGATAGGAGCAAAGGAACTCAAAGACTTCAGACCCATCAGTTTAATTGGAAGCTTTTACAAGCTGATTTCCAAGGTACTGACAGAAAGGTTGAAGAAAGTTGTGGATAAGGTGGTAGACAAGCAACAAATGGCTTTTATCAGAGGCAGACAGATAACGGATGCAATGCTCATAGCTAATGAAGCAATTGATTTCAGAGTATCCCAAAATAAACCCGGTATATTATGCAAACTTGATATTGAGAAAGCATATGACCACGTGAATTGGGAATTCATTCTAAGTATGCTGAGACAAATGGGATTTGGTGGTAGATGGATCAGGTGGATCAAGTTCTGTATGTCTACGGTGAAGTTTTCAGTGCTTATCAATGGGTCACCGGAAGGTTTTTTCAATGCACACAGAGGGATCAGGCAGGGAGACCCCCTATCTCCCTTCCTTTTCATCATAGCTATGGAGGGGCTAAACAACATGTTGAATATAGCCAAGATAGCAGGAAGAATTCAGGGATTTGAAGTTAGCAAGGTTGCTGGAAACAGTGTGGAGATCACACATTTGCAGTATGCTGATGATACACTAATTTTTTGTGGGGCTGAGGAGGAGCAACTGATGATCCTAAGACTTATACTGGTTTACTTTGAAGCCATACCTGGGCTCCATATAAATTGGAACAAAAGCCATTTGTACCCAATTAATGTGGTTCCAGAGATAGATCATCTTACTCGGATTCTGGGAGGAGTGGTGGGAAATTTGCCATCAGTATACCTGGGAATGCCTCTAGGTGCAAAGTCAAGGTCCATAGACATTTGGAATCCAATTCTGGAGAAATGTGAAAAGAAATTAGCTAGATAGAGATCTCAATATCTATCTTTGGGAGGGAGACTAACTCTGATAAATTCAGTTCTAAATGCTCTTCCTACATATATGCTATCTATCTTCCATATACCTCAGTCAGTAGTTCAGAGGTTGGACAAAATCAGAAGAAACTTCTTGTGGCAAGGCAATAAGGAAAGGAAAGGATTTCACTTGGTTAAATGGAAGAACATCATCAGAAGCAAGAAACAAGGTGGCTTAGGTATCAAGAACCTCAAAAACCAGAGTAAAGCTCTGAAGGTGAAGTAGCTATGGAGGTATCATCAGGAGGATCAAGCACTTTGGTGTAAGGTGATCAAGAGCAAGTACGAGGAATTGAACAAATGGGTGACAAAAGAGGTAAATACCCCCTATGGGGTTAGCCTTTGGAAGTCTATCAGAATCTTCTGGCCTTTCCTCAATAATCAATCAACTATCAAGGTTCTAAATGGTAGAAAAACTAGCTTTTGGGTTGACAAATGGATGGGTGTTGAGAGCCTCAAAGATCTCTTTCCTGACATCTTTGTTTTGGCTCAACATCAAAAGGAGACAGTTGCTGAAATGTGGTCACAACAAGGATGGGATCTGGTCCTGAGAAGAAATTTAAATGACTGGGAAATTCCCAGAATGATTGAACTTTACAAGTTACTGGAGAGTTTTCAAGGAACACAAACGGGTGAGGATTATTTATGGTGGCATGGGCACAGCAAAGGTAGATACAGGGTAAAGGAAGGATATAAACAGACAAGTCTTAGTGATAATCAAGTTTTCAAATGGCCTTGGAAGCACATCTGGAGAATCAAAGTGCCATATAAAGTGGCATGCTTTACTTGGCTGCTAGCCAATGAAGCAGTTTTGACATTAGATAATGTGGCTAAGAGAGGTATCTCTCTATGCAACAGGTGCTCCTTATGTGGCAAGGATATAGAGACAGTGAGACACCTCTTCTTACACTGCAATTTCGCTGACCAGCTGTGGCAGATTTTCCTTAATCTCAGAGGCATTTCGTGGAGTATGCCTAGTAAGATTGATGAGACTCTATTCAGTTGGGAGGAGGCTGGAGTTGGGGCTACAAACAAAGAAAGATGGAGGATGATCCCTGCTTGTATATGGCGGACTATATGGAGAGAGAGAAATGATAGATGTTTTGAGAATAGGGAAAACAACCTACAGGAAGTCAAGCTTAAATGTATTTTGTTGTTTTGTTTTTGGTGTACCAATGTCTACTCCAATGAGACTGAGTCAATCATAGATGTTTTAGGGTCCATCTAGATTTTGGTTCACCTTTGGGGAAGATTATTTTTCTCTCTCTTATTTTGTACATATGGTTTTTCAGTACTACCTAAGTACTAACTTAAATACAAATGTTACCAGTGTCAAAAAAAAAAAAAAGATGGAAGGTTCCTTCAACACCGATTACAATGGCCTTGATTCAGCGACTTGCCTCATCAGTTTGTGTGCCTTTCTACTCATCAAGTAGTTGAGTTATTTATAGTGTTGGGTCTGTGAAGATTACTAGCATCATTTCAATCTTATGTTTGTATTTCACGCGTGCCTACCTACTTGTGTCTGTTTCTTTTTCCGTTGATACTTGGCGTTGTTTATGAAAATTTTGATTTCATCAACTATTTCGTGCAGTTTGTGATCCAAAAAGCCTTCTCTTCATCTTCGGAATGCAACTAGACTACAGCGATGCATTAATAGGTGGGGGCTTCTCTTTCAAAAATCCAAACGCTACGCAAACTTGTGGTTGCGGTAAATCGTTTGCTGCTGAGATGTAAGAGCATGTACTCTTATAAACTTTCCGTAACATACTAAAACACCAACTGTGGTTTGCTTGGACCATTGGATATAGGCAGTTATGAAGATTTAAGTCGTATTATGTGCATAGGGACTGTTAACTTTTAATGTGTAACTGGGAATGCATTTTATTCTTCCTGCACAAAAGGCTAAACCTCTATGCGCTGTTGATTTATGCTTCGTGGGGCGGAGCCGCAATGTAATATGTGGGTTCACGTGAACTCAGTAGTTTTTGCCCAGACCTTGTATATGTATTTCAAAATATTGAAATTTTAATATATATTTGATTGTGAAACTAATTATTATTGTATATTAACTTGAGGTCATTATAAAAATTTATAAATTTTAAATTTTGAATTTGTTCTGGTCATAGAAAGACTACGCACATCAAAAAATGTGTATTTGTAATGGAGACTACGCAATTCAAGAAGGTTAGTTTTTTGTAGTCAAAACTAGAAAAGTTACTTTCTAGATGTTTGAAAGTTGCTTTTTTTAAAAATCAAACTTTAGTGATTATAATAAGGGAAAAGGGTCAAATTTACCCATTTTATTTTGAAAAATTGATTAAATATATCATTCGTCATACTTTGGGGTTAAATTTATCTTTGATATCATATTTTGGGGTTAAATTTACTCTCGATGTTAAGAAACTTTTTACTTGTACCCTTCCTGTAACAGAAAAGCTCAAATCAATGTTTTAAAAATAAAAACACTCTAATCTTACTCGTCTGATCCGATCTGACCCATAAAAAAAACACAAACAAATATATCTTTCGTTGCAGTGAGACTTCGTGTCGGTCCTGTTGTTGATGCTACGTGCCCTCAATCTCATTTATCACCATACAAACTTACTGGGCTCGTTCTCGATGCCACGTGTTTCTAGTTTGCTATATAGCCTCCTGTATGTATGACTCGTTAGTTAATTAAAGGAGCTGAATTAAAACACTCCAAGCAAGGTGATGGTGCTATATATTGGATATCTTTTCTATTGGTAAGTGTTGTAGCTTTTAGGAATTAATTTAATTTACTGCATCTTAGTGTTAATGTTCTTTTACTTAGGAGCACTAAACGCACGCACAACAACAGCGACCTTACAATTATAGCAGTAAAACATTCAAGTACTTCCATCAGTTTTGAACACATATTTGTGTAATAAGCCATTAATTCATTTAAAATAAAAAGACTATTTCACGTATTCAATTTTAATTTGATTCATCTTTTGAGTTGATTAGACTTAAGGTTATACTGTCTCTTGAAAAATAAATTATGGATAGTTTAAATTTTACAAGATATATTTCCCTTCCATAATATTGTTAAATAAAAATAACTTGACATATGTTGCAGAAATATTGTGGGTTAACTAGCACACAACCACAAATAAAGAAAATAGAGAAGAAAAATAATACAAGGATTTAACGAGGTTCGGTTAGGCCTAATCCTTCAAAGAAAAGCAGAGATAGTTTTCCACTATGAAAGAAAAAAAGAAGAAGTGTACAATGCTTTAGAATCCCCAACTACATCCCTATCCTACAAGGACTATATTTTCCTTTCCCAAATCTATTAGGACAAAGGATTTTTCTAAACCAATAGGGATTATGAGTTTCCTAAAATAGACAAGGGAAAAATTCAAGACATAATTAACAACATACTTGTTAGAATAAAATATTTGTTCATCGGGAAAATTTGACCAGCAGAACTGAGGGAGGGGTATATTTGTTTGTGTCTTTTTTGTGGGTCAGGCGGGTTAGATTAGAGTATGTTTTATTTTTAAAAAATGGAGCATTTAACATTGATTTGAGCTTTTCTGTTAAAAGAAGGGTACAAGTGAAAAGTTTCTTAACGCGAGGGTAAATTTGACCATAAAGTATGACAGTGAGGGTAAGTTTGGTCCCAAAGTATGACGAAAGATATATTTATCCAATTTTTCAAAGTAGAAGGATAAATTTGACCCTTTTCCCTTATAACAAGGGATAATTACACAAAAGTACAACTAACAAATATATTTTACATTTAAGTAGCTAAAAATATACTTTACACTTTATAGCCAAAAATCTGATTTGTCCATTCACTGTAAATCAGTATTTTAAAAGGCGTGGGTGTGAGGCGAAATGTTTTACATAGCACGGGGCGAGGCATAAGCCTCTGGACATGGGGCGTAAGTCTCATGGATCTTTAATTTATAATTTATAATATAATAAAAATAAAATAATAACATAAAATTATACAAAAAAATGCATTATTAATTTTAAAAATTTAAAACATGATTAAAAAAACTCATAGAAAATAAAACTTTTAACATCATTTTTAAGTAGAAATAGTGTAATGATATAAAAATTATTATGTGATACAAATCAATTCTAACATCTTAACTTACAAATAATAAAAAAATCACAATTTCTTAAAATATATAATATCATACTGTGCAATTTACATCCCTAAAAGAAATAATAAATAAACTATTAATATTATAATTAAAACATCATCTCTTTCATAAATAAAAATAAAATACTTTCAATCAATATATAATAATAAAGGAGAAACATAGATAAGTTAATGTGGCACCTCTCTATGGTCTCCATTCCTATTTATCTTTTTTCTCCTTTTTTTGAGCTTTTTCTCTCATTTCTTCAATTATTTTATTTTGTAAAATCATCTCATTAACTCATAGTTCTTCAATAAATAAATTCTGCTCTTGATTAATATGCACGTACTGATTTCAGATTTCATTGGTATTCCCTATTAATGGTCCCTCAAAGCTCAAATAAATTACAAAATACCAAGGGTCAAGAAAGTGTAAGTGACATAAAAAATATATAGAGGGCTTATTCAAATGACTCATGGATTGTTCTCCAATGCAATATTTTTAGATAATGTAAATCTACACATTGTTAAGACTTTTAATATTCTCTCCCATAATCTTTGTGAAGAAAAGAGATGTTGTTGTATGATCCGGAAAACTTTTTATATGGCTTCTTCACATTCCTACAATGTTAGGATTACATAATGTATTCATTTTCTATACAAAATTGGTATTTGAGCTCTAATCATGTATTCATTGTTTTTCATTAGGAAAAAATAGTTGTTTATTTTCAGTTGCTCCTTTCTTTTCAATTTTTTATTTTTTGGAAGAAGTATTGATTTATTTTTTGAACAAAATGTTAATTGGTAAATGTGGATCGAATATGATTTCATATTCCTCCGTTGAATTTAGAACTACACCTGTTATGCATTCATATAAATTTTATGTGGATATATAAAGAGTTTAGGCTATTAATTTGACTCATCAGTTTTATTATTTGTAGTAATTAAGTTGATATTTCAAAGTTATTAAGTGCTAATGTGATGTAAGCAACTTCTTTAACCATTCTACACAAGCATACTTGAGCGCAATGAGCTGAAGTCCATTCACTGATCTGTTGGAGCAGTATGTCTTGATCTGTTTCCTCGTAAATGAACAAGGATACAGAAAATAATGAAAGAAAATAATGTTTCCTTTGGAATTAATTAAGAGAAAACTTGTGAATCATAATCATATTTAATTCTGAGCAAATTCACTGAAATTTATTTGAAGAATGTATGTATCTAATTATTTTTTTACTATTTCATTTCTTTTTCTACTTTTTGTTACCTTTCATTTTAATTTTGCTTTATTTTTATTTGAGAAAAGAAAAAATTGCTGCATTAATCAATTTGCTTACTAATTAAAATATTCTATCATATTTACTACATCTAATTATATTTCATAGATTACAAAAAAAACCTTCATCTATTTATATTCTTTACTTAATAACATATCTTCTCAATTTCCTTCTACCTATTCTTATGGCTTAACAAATCTATAAATTACAATCATCTATAGAGTTGTTGGATGCCCATTTTCATTTCTCCTTCTTCTTTTTTAATAGTATATATTTTTTTCTCCTTTTCAGTTTTTATTTTCATTTTTTTAACGATCATGTGTTCAACAACCAAAAGAGGGGACAGAGAATAGGTAATTTGGCAATATGCCCACCACTTTGATGATCATAGGTATATTCTTCAAGATTTCTTCTTTTGTCATAATAGCGAAACACAAGTTTATCAAAATGAAGAAGGAAGTTTGATGACGGTAAAAGATTCATCAAAGAAGGATGATCAAATTAGTTTCCTACAAGTTCATCGTTAAGATAAAGAAGAAAGTTTAATGCATCAAGAGAATGGTCATATTAGTTTTAAAAAGTAGAAATTTTGAATGATTTATAAATAATATAGATACACGTATTGTTGCTTATAAATTATTTTAGTATTGCCAATTTGTATTCTTCAAATACAAGATATGTACTCCCAAGTACAAGATTTTATTATAAAGTTTTACACTTTTTATATACTCCCTCCGTTCTACTTTACTTGGCCTTCTTTCTAAATATGTTTGTTTCAAATTAGTTGTCCATTTTTGCAAATTAAGAGTGTTTTATTATTTTTTCTCATATTACCCTTAGTATTAAATAACTAAAGAAAATTGTGATAATTAGATTTAAAATTTCAAAACATCATTAATAGGGTTAATTTTGTAAAATACACTTCTAATTAATATTTTCTTAATAGGTGTGTCAAGTCAAAAAAGGTCAAGTAAAATGAAACGAAGGAAATACTGATTATTTTATTGCTAACATAAACTTATTAATTTTTTTGGAGCAACTGGTAAAGTTGCTGCCATGCGACTAAGAGGTCACGAGTTCAAGCCGTGGAAACAGCCTCTGGTAGAAATGCAAGGTAAGGCTGCGTACAATACACCCTTGTAGTAGGGTCCTTCCCCGGACACCGCGCATAGCGATAGCTTTAGTGCACCGGACTGCCCTTTTTATATAAGCATTTACCTTTTAAATATACTATCTCTATTTATATATAATTATGGTCTATTTGAGGATGTGCATAGTTATTTGGCCAAGAACCACTTTGTTAATCCTCTTATTACACTTCAATCCTTTCCTCTTCTGTTTTATCCTCTTAATTCAATCCTTTCCTCTTCTCTTTATTAATCCTCTTAATAATAATTTTTTATGGTTATAATAATGATCCTCATAATAATAATTTTCTATAGTCATGTATTTAAGATAAAAGAAAGGAAAGAGGTAGGAAAGGTTCTTACCATTTGGTTTTATGAATTTGTGGTAAACGAGTTCAACTTTGTATTTTTTTTTTTATTTTTTTTTTTTTGGGGGTTTCTTTTCAAAACTTTTATTTAGATTTTAAAGAAGACGAAAGTTATGAAGGTACTAAAATTCAAAGTTAATACTTGTAGACATTTATAAATAAGTTGACGTACCATCTTTTTATGGCCTAAAAGATCTTTTTTTTTTGGGATGTTTCCCTTTATTTCACTAAATAATAATAACATAATAATCTACTAACTAATTAAATTAACAAATACATCATCGCATGACTTGCAACTAAGCCAAAGGCATTGTAACCGTTGTGATTTGTGATAACTCAACTAATAAAAGCTTAGGTTACAACTATAGAATGTAAAACTACATTCTCTCTCTCTCTCTCTCTCTCTATATATATATATATAAAGCTAGAAATTCACTACTAGAAAACGAGCAATTAGCGACGGATAATATTTCGTAGCTAAACAACATAAATTCCATGCTAATTCCATTTAGCTATTGATTAGCGATGAATTATGAGAAAATTCAATTAGTTAAGAGAGTTTTAGCGATGAATTAGCTGCGGATTGCCGATAAATTCCGTAGCTAATTCAATGTTTTCTTGTAGTGATCATTTAATGTTTGGTCAAAGATTCTATTTATCTTTTTCTTTTTCTTTTTCTTTTTTTGTGACAATTTTCTCAATATTTCTATTTTACTTATTAATCTATAAAATTAAATGTGTCAATTGCTACTCCTTCCATTCATTTCTATTCTTTATGTACAAATTTAAATGTCTCAAATTTACTACTCCACTTATTTCTATTTTTTATTATAAAATCTAAATATTTATTACTTCATCCTTTCATTTTCTGCATGAACAATAAATATATATATTAAGATGAAGTAGTTTAATGGATATATCATTTCAAGTAGCTTAAAAAAACAAAACCATCCCCTTTTACCTTTCTTAATTATGAGATCTACTTTTTTTTCATCTTAATTTTAAAAAGTCAATTAAAGGGGAACACACTTACCAAAATGAAAAATGAAAAGGTGTAACTCCTCAAAAGTCTTTCCCAACATCCTCTTATTATATTGCATTTCATGATGAACCCATCAATGTTGTTAAAAGTTATCCATCCATTCATCAATAGTTGTCCACTATTAATTTAGCATATAAATTAAGAAATAGTAAATAATAGTGTTATTTTATTATATTACCCTTTGAATATAATAAATTTAATGCTTTTTAAAATATATTAGATAATGAGGCGTATTTAATGTTAAGGGTAACATGTGTAGAAATGGATAAATTATCCATAAGTTTTTCAAACTGAACAAGTATTGTTGGATATCTATTTTTAGTATAATGGACAAGTAAAGATGGACGGAGGGAGTAATTTTCATCCGATACAAATATATAAATATATTCCCTTTGTTTCGTTTTACTTGATCCTTATACTAAAAAATAATTGTTTCAATTTATGTCCAATTTATGAAATCAAGAGGATTTTGCTATATGTTTCTCTTTCTATTCTTAGTATTAAATAACTACGTAGAGTAATGATAGACAAATTTTGAGTTCAAAAGCATTATTAATAAAGTTATTTAGTAAAAAAACACCCTAAATTAATAAAGTCATAGCTTTTTCTTTCCCCAAAATGTAAGAGCATATTCTTAATCATCAATGTATATTATTGACACAAAATTCGTATATTGTTGATACAAAATTCTTAAGAAAGTAACACGTTAAAAGTTTCGATAAAATCTCCATCATTGAGATGTCGGTGGAAGTGATGGAATGTGGAGGCACCAGCGTGACTTTTTCTGGTGAAAGCAGAATAGAAGGTTGAAATGATCTTTCAAGCTTAATTAATTGTGCTATGAAAAATCTTTAAACAAACAAAAACTTACTATAAATAAAGTAGAAAAATAATAGAGGAGATGTTGAGGTTAGTAATTATTTAGTAATTTAAACATTAATCTGATACAAACTTTTCACATCCAAAGGGTATTTGACAAATTAGGACAATTAAGAGTGTCTTTTCATAAAGAATAGGAGTTATCACTATATGCCGTTCATGAGGTTTACTTTTACAATTATATATCATGAAATAATAAATCTGTTATTTTTTCAGTTTAATTTTAATAAAGTGTGGTGAAGTACGTGAGGTGAACTTTTTTATGTTAATATTCTTATAAAGTGTACCAAAATATGAATTGAATGGAAGCTTAGATCATAATATATGTTGTATATGAAGTTGAAATTTTTATAATTTCACCAACATTTTATAATATATTGAGAAAATAATTACTTATAAGATCAATCATCAATACATTTTTTCATGACCGCGCAAAGCGCGGACCTATTTCTTAGTAACAAAATAAAATATGATAATTTTGAAATATAGGACAAAAAAATAATGACCAATGATAAGTGAAGATGTAAAATTCAGATATATATTTTTAAACAGAAATGTTAAGTCATATTCACCCTCACGACATTCTCAATTAGTAAATAAGCTAGTTACTCTTAATTTTCTTATTTCAACAGATGAAAAAACCTACTAAGCATCATTCATTTAGTAGAGAATTATGAGTATCAACAACGTTGATTAAGAAATTTGACACAATTTGTGTAAGAACTATTAGGTGAGCCCCGGACGTTGGGCGTTAGGCATATTTAGGGCGTACAGTCGGGCGCTTAGGGCGTAAGCCTCAGAGAACTAAGTCCCACACATGAGCCCCGAGGCGTTTTGTCAGTGCCCCGCCCCGGGGAGAGTCCCGGGGCGAGTTCGAACTTTGCCTTCTAAAACACTGTTGTAAACTAACTTTTCTTTCTAGTTATATAGGGAACAACACTTCTCATACCAAATTTTCGATTTCTTCTTTACGATTTTCACTTCAATTCTTTCCCAATTCTCGCCCAAAATACTTCAAATAAATTAGCGAAAAATTCAGCATTGTTTCAAGTTTTTTCTACAATTCGAGGTTTCAATATTTTCGTAAATAAGCTCTGTTTCGAGTGGGTATAGTTATAAAAGATTGGTTATGTATTGAGGAGCCCAAATCTGAAATTTTGTATGATTTGGTGTAGTTTTGAGGTGTTTTTAGATGAATTTGATGCTTAAATTAGAGGAAGAAGATGAAGTCGGTTTTTTTGTACAACAGTGTATATATTTGTATACTGTATTGTATATTGTTGTATATACAATA
This sequence comes from Capsicum rhomboideum, assembly GCA_031232105.1. NCBI lineage: Eukaryota > Viridiplantae > Streptophyta > Magnoliopsida > Solanales > Solanaceae > Capsicum > Capsicum rhomboideum. The sequence goes on from CP124714.1 coordinate 162,352,471, forward strand.
CAATCTTTTTATTATATTGTATAATGTTATATATACAATCATTCAATAATATACATAATTATATAAATATATACATACTTATATATAATGTTTAAACAATGTATCTGCATTGTATAAGCGCGTATAAGTGAAGAGAAACAAGAAAATCAGCGAAATAAAATGACTATATTGTATATACAACAATATACAATACAGTATACAAATTTATACAAAAAAAGGGACTTCGTCTTCTTCCACGAATCCAATCATCAAATTCATCCAAAAACACCTCAAAACTACACCAAATCATCCAAAACTTCAGATTTGGGCTCCTCAATACATAATTGATCTTTCACAATCATACCCACTCAGAACAGAGCTTATTTACGAAAAATTGATTTTCAAATTTTGAAGCTTAGAAACTTCAACTCCTCAGTTCAGCGGCTTCAATTAGCATGATTCTTAGGTTCAATTTCAGTCTTTCCTATTGAAGTTAGTTTCCCAGTTCAGGTCATTTATTCCTACTCTGTTTTCATGTCCTCTCATTTGTGGGCATCTTTTGACATCTAATTCTCCTTATGTATATCTGCAGGAGGTCTTAGCTTTTCTATTGGATGGACTCCACGAAGATTTGAACCGCGTCAAAAATAAACCTTGTGTTGAACCTAAGGATGGAGATGATCGTCCAGATGAAGAGATCACTGATGAATACTAGAACTATAAGAGAGAGTAATAATTTGGTTAGGGATGTAAAATAAATTTCTTTTTCTATATAATTGTGTCATATTTGATAATGTAATATAGAATAGATTATATTTTCTAATGTAACATTACTAGTTGCATTTTTTTTTTTAATTTTTCCTTGTAATAATCATATGATATACGACTTAAGAACTCTGGTCGTATGTTAAATCCAAATTTTGAGAAAGTGTTGCTATAATAATTAGCTCAAGCCGATTCTTTTATTGCTTTTCGCTGAGGTAGTATCGACATAAAATAAATCTCTAGTGGTATTACTTTCTCGTTTTAATTTGTTTGTCTTTTTTTTTTTTTTTTGTTGTTAAGAAAAAAGTTTCCTTACTGTTTTGACATCTCTTTAACTTTAATCTTTATTTGTTTGTCTTTTTCTTTTTGGTTCTTTAAAAAAAAAATTCTTTACTGTTTTGACAACTCTTTAATTTTAATCTTTTACATGACATATTTAAGATTACAAGATTAAATAAAATTTTGGTACATTCTACATATCTTTAATTTAAGACCATAAGATTCAAGTCTTTTTTACTTTCTTTTAAACTCCGTATCAAGTCAAAACCAAACAAACGTATTAAAAAGGAGGAGGGGCAGTATGATTTGAGCAAATTATATTTGAAATGCGATCAAAGTAGGGAGACTTGATTTTGTATTTTTTACAAACTTATTTTTAATTTTATGTCCTTTTTATTAGAGATTTTTTTAATTTTTACACGTAACAGGTCTAAAACGACTATTTTTTTTCTATTCAATTTGTAAGTGGCCATAAGAAATTATTTCCTCGTTAAAGTAAGTATTCAACAAGATGAAAAAATTTCTACTTTGGATCAATTCAGAAACATAATGCATGAGAATTGCGCCATAAAATGAAGTTAAAACTAATAATATGAAACGAGAAATATTTACAAGGTAATATCACGATAACAATATTTAGGCGTTGATTAAAGCAAGTGCTATTATAAACTAGGGAAGGGATCGTTTGGTCGCAAAACAAGTTATTTTGATATTAGCTATTCCATTATTAAGGTGTAATAAAAATAACATTATAATTATAAGATAATTAATTTTGAGATGGATTATTCCAATTAATTATTAAATAAATTCATCTTAAAATTAATTTTAAAATTAATTATTTCTTATCTCTCGTACCAAACGAGCTCAATGACTTGTGCGGTGTGCTCGCAGGGCCGCAACTCTCGGAGACAATCTATGATTTCCGCGTTGTAATAAACGCCTAAGTTTTTTTTTTTTTTTTTTTTTAATCTTTTTCTAATTTAGCAGTTACTAGTACTACTACTACATTTTACCTCATTTTTGACCAACAACTACTCAGTTCTAACAATTTCCAGTGTATTACAACAAAGCTACAAAATAATCCTCAATTTTTCCAAACAAATTCCAGTTGACTTTACTTCTCTTTCTACTTTTTTCTTTTTTTTCTTTTTCTTTTGGGTAATAATTTTAATTGTTATTGTAATTAGCAGATTGAAAATGGCAGAAGGAGAAATTCAATCAAAGTATGTAAAATTAACAAAAGATCAATCACCTGTTGAAGAGGATATTAAACCTGGTGAACTCAATCAGCCTATTCATGTTCCTCAGGTAGAATCTCTGATCTCTCTTTAATTTAATTATTTGATTTCGTAGAGGCGAATTCAAGATTTGAAGTTTTTAGTGCTTAATTATTTTTTTTACTAGATCTGTCTCTGATTGATGATATCTGTAGAATGAATATTTTAGAATTAAATGTTGTAATCAATTTATCTTCTAGGCTTTTTACTATTACCTCTAGTCTTGCTCCGTTTTGATTACACTTCTTTTGAACCGAGGGTCTATTGGAACAGTCTCTCTACTCCACAAATGTTCCTGGCTCTTAGAAAAAGGTTTAAGGTTTGCGTAAATCCTAACCACCCCACACTCCACTTGTGGGATTATACTGGGTATGTCGTTGTTGTTGTTATAATTTGTCTTCTAGCCTAATGGAGTCCTTGAAAATAAAATGATCTCGTAGAGGCGAATTCAAGATTTGAAGTTTTTAGTAGTGGGGTTGCATTTGCTTTATGTTTTTACTAGATCTGTCTGTGATTGATCATATCTGTGGAATGGATGTTCTAGAATTAAATGTTCTAGTCAATTGATCTTCTAGGCCTTTTACTACTACTCCCTCCATTTCAATTTGTTTGGCGTAATTTGACTTGACACAAAATTTAAGAAAATAAAGAAACTTTTGAATCTTGTGGTCTTTAATTAAAGATATGTCAAATATACCAAACTGCTCTTTAATCTTGTGGTCTTAGAAATGACATGTGGAAAGTTAGAATTAGAGACTTACTGGAAAAGGAAAGGGTCATTCTTTCTGAAACGGACTAACAAGGAAAGTAGGTCAAAAAAATTGAAACGGAGGGAGTATTACCTCTTGCTTTATTTATCTTGCTATTTTGTTGTCGTTATTTTCCTGTCGATCCTGTTTTGATTACACTTCTTTTGAACCGAGGGTCTATTGGAAACACTCTCTCTACCCCACAAAGGTAGGGTTAAGGTTGGCGTAAATCCTAACCTCCCCACACTTCACTTTTGGGATTATACCGGGTGTGTTGTTGTTGTTGTTGTTATAATTTATCTTCTAGCCTAATGGAATCTTTGAAAAAAAATGAATCTTACGAATTTATGAAATTAGCAATATATATATATATATATTGGATTATGCTGTGTGAAATAATGTAGGTATATTAGCTTCTTGATTTCTTGCTAGACAGAAACTATGTACATTTCCTAGTAGGTGTGATTATAAGATCATGTATTTCGCCCAATACCTGTGCTGGTGGGAGTAGCAGACAGGGGCTGAGTGAGTAAGAGGGAAAGTCGTCGATGTACAATGCAAAAAGGATAAATATAAAATTTGTTGGTTCTATGATCTGTTGAATCTCCTTGACATGAGAGAAAAATCTAGTGTAGTGCTAAAGGGGATTTAAAACGTTCTTAAAGTACAAGTTCAGATTCCAAATAAGAAATTCTAGTATTTTTTTTTTTTTTTTGAATCCCCTTGTATGAATTTCTTGCTCCATCATTGGTAGCGGATACCTAGTGGGAATTGAGGTAGAATAATCGAGGCGTGAACATGCTGCCAGAACACCATTATTATAAAAAGTTAATAATAAAAAGAAACCTCCCTAAGCCATCAAAGTCTGAACTTCAAATTTAAGCATGCTTGGTAGAGATAGTATAGTTCCATTTGGATAAAGTCTGTACGGACAGCCATAAAATGGATAGGCTGGGTAGGGAATAAATGTCAAAATTGTACGGCCTACTCTTATAGGACCTTAATACCGAGCAGGTTTTTCATCATCTAGGTCGAATGTTGTCCCGTCTTGGATTTGATCAGAGGCGGAGCCAGGATTTGAACTTTATGTGGGTTCTGAATTCTAGGATAACGATATCAAGTGTTAATAACTAGGTTCTAAATTCTTTCTTGTATATATTCAGTAAATTTCTTGATACAAATACCAGGTTTAAACTAAAGTTACTGGGTTCACCGAACCCGTACGTCAGCTTCTAACTCGGCTCCTGGAATTGATGCTACCCAAAAAAAAATCAAGATTACAAGAGTACGTAGCACACGAGAATCACTAGATTTAGAGTTGAACCATAAGATGCAGATCTGACTCACTCAATAGACATTGTCATAAGAAACATATAATTAAGGGCTTGTTTCGACATGTATCACTGCACACTGACAACTATTCTTCAAATAGTGTAAAATGCGGCAAGTAAGCTGCAAGTAGTTACATGTTTAACCAAATGAGGTTCTTGAAGAACGCAAACAAACATTTCCTTACAGGAACTTTTATCTGCCATTACATGCCACAGCGTTTGGCTGACTTCATTATTGAAATTGCCGAAAAGCATATTGTTTCCGTTCCAATATATCTGCCAGATATTAGTATGTTCTTAATTGGTGCAACTTTTGTACAATGTTTGGTTGTTCTCTACCTTTTCTTCTATCACAAATTTCATGTCTAATTGAGCAGCTAGTCGTTCACAAGTGCAACGAATGTGGACAAGTTTTACCTGAAAGTTTTGAGCCTCCTGCAGATGAGCCTTGGACAAGTGAGATTTTCGGATGTGCAGAGGACAAAGATAGTTGTGAGTGTTCTTTTTTACATTATGTACATATGCTTGTAATCACTTTGCATATGTTCCTCAATACACTGTCTAAATAAGTTTGCAGAAGACATTCTTATGTATGAGCATTTCGTCTCCAAATTTTTCCTTGCTCTACTTTGGTTTGATCTTTGTGTTTTACTTATATGCTACCAGTGTGTTTGAAAAACAGCACACCCAAACTTTAACAAATCCATTTGCATTTATCTTACCTCTATAGGCTGGACAGGACTTTTCTGCCCGTGTGTCTTGTTTGGGCGTAATATCGAGAGCCTGAGAGAAGATACTCCTTGGACTACCCCTTGTGTTTGTCATGCCATTTTTGTTGAGGGTGGCATTGCTCTTGCAGCTGCAACAGCAGCATGTCATGGTATTGATCCAAGTACTTCATTCCTCATTGGTGAAGGCTTACTATTTGGTTGGTGGATGTGTGGAATATATACTGGCCTTTTCCGGCAGTCGCTGCAGAAGAAGTATCATCTCAAGGTAACATCATCTTTTTGTGTTTATATTTTATATTTATGCATAATTTGGATCAAATCCTTTATCCTTGATCAATTTTAGTCACTGTCTTCTTCAAAGTCCTGCAAATATTAAACATTCTAGTTGCAAGAAAGTGTTTTTCTGATGTTACTATAACCAAATGAATAAAGGGTAACAAAACTTTGGAGTACATTTTTATCATTAGCTGAAATTGGCGTGCTTTTCAAATTTTTTTTAAGTTTATTATTATTAATATTTTCGGGAGGGGAACTTTGAAGCTACATAAAATTGTCTGGTTTGAGCTGCGGAATCAGCCTGATGGTTGCCTCGGGTAGGCTGCCTACATTACACCCTCTTAGGGTGCGCCCCCCCCCCCCCCCCCCCCCCCCCCCCGCATGAATGCAGGATATTTCGTGCACCTAGGCTATATTGCCCTTTTTTAAAAAAAAAAATCGATAAAGAAAGTCCATGTGCTTTTATTGCACAATGCAATGTGGCCTCTGTCATCTATGTGCTTGTCCTAAGTTAACTGGTGAGAGATGAGAGTGGGACTTTAGCACTGGAGTGTGACATAGCGGTGATGGAAACTTGAATGAACCACTAGAGACCAGTGTGTTCAAATCTCAGAAGACGCAAAGAACACTAGGTGATTTTAGACTATATGTCTTTAGTCTTGTTGGAAAGAGTTATTCTGTGGAGGTAACATGTACCGGGTGGAATAGTTAAGTTGTTCAGACACCGTTGTACAGAAAAGAGATTAGAGTGGGACTTCATGTTTACGGTTAATATTGTTTGATTCTTTCTCACATTGTCCCTTATGGTTGTATACAACTTTCGAAATGATGCAGAATTCTCCTTGTGACCCTTGCTTAGCACATTGCTGCTTGCACTGGTGTGCCTTGTGCCAGGAGCATAGAGAGATGAAGAATCGTCTGTCAGATAATGCTGCCATGCCGATGACAATAGTCAATCCTCCTCCTATCCAGGAGATGAATGCTGCAAGCGACAACCGTGAATCTGTACCTTCCTCAGCAAATAACAACACCGAACAAACCAACCTCGAGATGCAAGCTCTGTGAAAACTCCTCCATTCTACGACATATTCGATTTAGTATGTCAGATAGCATATACTTTTCAATTTAGTATATCACATAACAGTTCAAAGACATCAGGCGTGTCGGTTTCTGCTGGCAGAGTCGCCCTTGGAGCTAAGTTACACAGGAACAAAGAAATGGTTATTGTTTGTATGCACAGGTTAGGACAATATGGGTCCTAAGTCCTAACCTTGTGGTCCAGCCATTCCCCGGTCTCCTAGCATAGGGGGGCTTTAGTGCACCGGGCTGCCCTTTTTTCTGTTTAGCACAATTATGTTTTTGTTATGTCTCAAAAGTCTATTAAATTTCTCAGAGTCAAAAGGTAGAAAAACTTAATCAATTCAATTAACTTGTATTATTTCTTTTTATGTCGGACATTCATAGCTTGTCCTAACCCACTCAAAGGCGGATTCATGATTTGAATTTTATTATTTTGAATTGCAGATTTTATCAGTCCATTTGATTCATTGTGTTCGGAATTTATTTTTTGATACTAATTTATGGATTTTTTAAACACATCCATGAATCTAGAAATTTTGCATGCATTGGATAATTTAGTTTACGCACCAAAATTAGTAACATTCGAGATTACCTAAGATTATACTTTAAACAAAAAAAACCTATTTTGCTTCTCTTTAGCCATATATATCTTATCATTGGATGTCTTTCTTCACTAGCACGTTTTCTTTTGGAAAGCTCTATTTCTTTCAGATGTTGATAGTTACAAACAAATTAATATTTCTTAGTAGTTTTAATAGGACTCCTTACGAGCTTTGTTTCTATTTATTATTGTGTAAAACTAATCAAAGCTATTAATAATTGGATGAAATCAGGGGCGGCTCTAGCTCATTAGTGGCCTAAAGCCAAATCAAAATGGAGGTCTTAAATTTTGAAGAAAAATCAATATGTTTTTTATAAAATTTATTTTTAAAATTTTTTGAGATGCAAAGTTGTTAATAATTTTTATATCATCGATTTCTTTTAATATTTTTTTTTCAACTAATAATATAACCAATGCATTTAATTTTTCTTGAGACATAGTACTCGAGATATTATATAAAAAAATTATTTTTTCTACAAATGGCATTTAATTTTTTTAAATAAATTATCTATAATTTATTATTGATAAAAAATGAGGCCCCTCAAATTTGGGGGCCTAAGGCGGTTGCCTTTTCTTTTACATAGTTGAGTCGGCACTGGATGAAATAAAATATTATGCACTGATCCAAACGCACAAGCATAACTCTTGAGTGAGATATTTTTCTTCATCTCAACTCTCTTTCACTTCAGTAACCTCAAAATAGGAATACAATATAACAGTACTAAAAAAAAACAGATGGAAAAAATTGACGGACTGCGTAGGTTTTTTGAGTGAATTTTAAATAAAAAAACGAAGGGCTTTTAAAAAAGTGACAGACGTCCGTCGATTATTTTTTGCGAAAAAATGTGCGTAAACTATAAAAACGTCTTTTTAATCCTTTTTATAAGAAAACCAACAGAGTTTCTCAGTCTTTTTCTAATGAAAACCGCGGGATTCCATCGGATTTTTAAGAGCAAAACTACGGATAAAGAGTATAAATTAAAACAACGAAAGTATTTTATCAAAAAGCGTGCGAGGTCTAGTGGCAGAATTGTTTAATGCCACAACGAATACTTTGGTTCGACTCCAACTTGCTACATTTTTATATATATATTTATGAAAAATCGATGGACAAAACTTGCATAGGTCCGTCAGTTTTTACCTACACAGCCCATTTGATTTTCTCTAAAAATTTATATCGATTTTTTATTTAGAAATCAACTGTCGTCCCTCGATTTTAACTGAGACAGGCCGTTGATTTCCTTAAATCGAACTTTTATTTAGAAATCAATGTCGTCCCTCGATTTTAACTGAGACAGGCCGTTGATTTCCTTAAATCGAACCGCCATTTTCAGACATAGTCGAGCCCGTCGGTTTTGGGTCAATTTTAAGCAAAAAACTGAGGCTGTCCGTCGGCTTTAGGTAAAACCAAGGTTGTCCGTCAGTTTTTTCCCTCAGTTTTTAACATATTTTTTAGTAGTGTAATACTTCTCATCTTTTTCATCCATACAATACAAGAAAAAAAACATCCTTTATATAGGTGTAGAATTTCTTCCACAAATAAATATGAAGAAAGTGGTGTTATTTGAGGTGTAGGCGGGATAATTAATAGGATATAATGTAGAGAACATGTCATAGTGGTTATATGAGTTACAAAAAATGACACCACTTTCTCCACTTTATTTACATAAATTACAAAGAGTAATAACACCACATTCTCAACTTTATGCCCACTAATTATCATTCTATTTAATATTTGAAACCCCACACAAACCCATCCCAAACAATTTACCACACTCAACACTAATACTTTCCCTTATCTTTAAAAAAATCCATCTACGTACATCCCAAAAAATGAATCATCTCACCAATCGTTACATGCCCATCAAGGGTGTCACTGAGAGGTCGTTTGATAGGATATATTAGAGAATTTAATATATGTATTATTTATGGTATTTTTATCCTTTGTTTGATTAGAGTTTTAGCTTCTGTATACGTAATACATGCATTCATTATACATCCTATTCAGTATTATAAGGTGTTTAATTAATATATAGTAAACCGTGGTATTAGCAATACATGGGCTACTAACACATAGATAAGCATGGCTAAAGTATATAACCGCTCTTAAATACACCAAACCAAATAGTGAATAAGAAATAGTCCCAGCACAACTAATTCCACTACTACTAATCCCAACATTACTAATATATCCTATTCAATACTATTCTTATACACTCCATCAAACGATCCCTAACCAAATCAAATCTATGCCATGGCAAAAGTTGCTAACCGAGACAGACTTGATTAATTATACATGTTTTGAGTTTTTATAAGTAAATATGAAGCTCCAAAATCCAGGATAATGTGGCAGACACCCACTCATTATAACAATCCACTTACTTTGTTTTTAAAAATAATGCAAAAACGAGTGGAAGAAGAAGAGAACTTTCTATATTTCTATATTTAAAATTTGACATAAGACTTCTGAATTTATAGACAATAAAAAGAATGAGACGGAGAGGTGCAATTCAAAAGGTACATATCTTTTTTGTGCAATCCAAAAGAAGGGAGACCGACGCATTCCTTACTTGGAAAGGACGAATCAAGGCCTGAAGTTGGATCATACGCATCAAGAAGGCACATATATTTTCATGAAGAATAAGCTCTTAGATGTAGCATTATCGGACGCGCGCGAATCTAAAGGTGTTTTTTTACATTTCTCATTCACACCTTAAAAGCCCTACATCATTTGTTGGACAGAGGTCCTCCTCCACCATAAATGGTCAGAAACACTCCCCATCGAGCTCATCTACGAAGGAGATGAAGCACAAGAGAAATGATGCTTGAAGCTCTGGATGCTTCTAACTTTGTCGGAAAACAACTGATGGGTCTGGACAAAATCATTTGGGCTGATTAACAACATAATGGGCATGTGGTAAAATGCATTAGTCTTAGGCTTCAAGGACCAGGTGCACGTCAAGCCCAATACAGAATTTCAGCATAATAGAATATAAATATATTTGTATATTTGGTACATAGATGAGCTGTACAAAGTAATTTAGGTTTTATTTGATGTATTTTTTATAATTCAAATTAGTCCTTAGAATTTTGCAATCGCTTTCCTTGATAGACTATATAAGTATTTGTAATTACATAGTATTAAATACACGAGAAAATTTTCCAAAACCCTTAATCGTTATCAAACTTTCTTACATGGTATCAGAAGCAATAGCTCGATCCTAAATCACCCTCTCTCAAATCATATTCAGCTAACGTATAATGGGCGACAATATCGACACAACTCATGTGGCGACAACAACTCAGCCTACGAACATTGGAATCAACAACAATGTTAATGTCAATCATCCATATCATCTCAATGCGTCAAATTCACCCGGTATGAATCTAGTTAACTCCTCTTTTGATGGAAGAGGTTTTCAAGAATGGAGAAGGTCTATCCTCATAGAGCTTTCTGCCAAAAAGAAACTTGGTTTCATCAACGGCACTTGCAAAGCCCTAGATATCACCGCAGCAGACTATGAGCAGTGAAGTTACTGCAACGACATGGTGATATTGCGGATACTAAATTCACAGTGTGATCTATTCTAAGATAGCCAAGGAACCATGGGAAAGTCTAGAACACAGATTTGGTACAAATCTAATGGTGTTAAGCTATATCACTTGCAAAAAGAATTCTCAGGGTTATGTCAGGGTAACAATGATATTGCAGGGTATTTCACAAAACTCAAATGATTATGGAATAAGTTAGATTCACTTAATTTAATCATATGTTGCACATGTGTATGTGTATGTGAGGGAAAAGGAAAGTTGACCAAGTCTTTAGAGAATCAAAGGCTAATTCAATTCCTTATGGGGCTTAATAATGTTTATGCACAGGCTTGGGAAAACATCTTGATGATAAATCCCCTGCCAACTATTGATGTTGCCTACTCTCTGTTATTACAGGATAAGAATCAAAGGGAAGTGTATGTGCATGCATTCATTCTGATTGACTCTACATCCTTCATGGTGACAGGAAAGAGAATAGGAACATATAGAATGATCTAAGGCGTATTTATATGCCTTAGTGTCGACTTTAACCCATGTTTACCTTAGTTTTGAGAACAATACGTATGTATTTCGTATGGTTTTGATGGAATATGTGATATTGTGCTAACCAATGTGATTAAACCCTTGTAGGTGGAATTTGCGACTATTTGGAGCGTTTTTGGCGTGGAAAGCGAGGCTTGGAGAAGCTACAAGCAAAGGATACTGAAGATAAGAGGCAAGCCAAAGAGTTGAACTTGAAGAATCATCCAAATCCGCAAAGAAAAGTCGACGAAAGAAGAAAATCAAAAATTAAGGGCCTGGCGCGCCAAGGGGCGTGCCAGGCCGCTTTTGGTGAAAATTTTATTCAGGAAGGCAGAATTGGGGCTCGCCCAGGGGGGTGCCAGGCCTCCTGGGAGCACCTTTGCATAGGCAAAATTCGCCTAAGTGCCCGGCGTGCCCGGCCACTTTTTGGCGAATTTTTGCCTCGAAATTCTCTCTATAAATAGGGCTTTTGAGTTATTGTATCACATTCCATTTTGACTAGGCTACTCTGGGCATTTTCGGGCATTGAAATTAGGTTTCATTCTTCATCTTTTCAGTTTTTTATTTCCTTTTAAGGTATTTTATTACTTTTGGATGTTAATTGACATTTTGAGTGGCTAAAATCCCTCTTTCTTGGGGTTAAGGCCAAGAACATGAATCTCTTGGGTTAATTTTATTGGTTTTTGCGGAATTTTATCATAAATTGGTTATTCGTATATTCTTAATTTCACTATTTTGATGCTTGATCACCATTGAAATAAATTCCTTGTCTTGAGGTGAGCTCGAGAGAGAAACTAAGAGATAGAACGTGAAATATAAGAAGTGTGGTCTTTCTCGGGGAAGGAATTCCAAGGTATTGACATGTGGTTAGGACCGAGAGGTACCTAATCCACCACACTTGGTCAATTACGAGAAGAAAGCTTAAATGCATTAGAATTGGTTAAACTTATCACCGCTCACTGATGTAGTTAGGTTTCCAATTTCTAGTAGAAGATTATAGTTTGGAGACGAATATAATTGTAAAATTAACCTCGGGATCAATAACCAAGATAAACAACTCAAATTGCTTAAACCAATAACAATTATGCTCAAGAGACGACGTTCGGAGTGCCTTAGCCCTGGGAATTCACTTTTTATTGATTTTCAAGCATATTTGCGAAAACTAAAGTTACGGTAGTGAAGATAGGAGTTCATAGTCCGCAATCATTTAATTTTTAGTACTAAATCCCTTTCCCTTTTTGCAACACTAGTTTTAATTATTGTTTGACGTCTAGAATTGATTTCTGTTGACGAAAGTCCCTTGGGTTCGATATCCGACTTTTCTAAAGGGGCCACTTAATTACTTGAATGATCACGTACACTTGCGTGTATAGTTGGATCGCAACAAGTTTTTGGCGCCGTTGCCGGGGACTTTCAAATAGATAGATTTCAATTATTGACGTTTTTACTTTAATTTTCAGCTAAGTGTTGACAACTTGATCTTAGTTGTTCTATTTTGCAGGCTTACTTCATCTGAACACTGGCAAGGAACAGAGATTTGGTAGCCCCACAGTCTGAACCTAAAAGATATTTCCATAGATTGAGGAGACAAGCTGTGGATTACCCAATCTCGCAAGTCGAACTGGCTGGCGAAGGTATACGGGGTAATCCCGTAAGAATTGAAGAACCAGTTGCGGAGAGACGTAAGCCAGAAGTAATGGCAGCTAGAACAGTTCGCGACGTGGTAATCCCACTCGCCACTAATGTGACCTCCAGTATTCTCAAACCGGCGGCTGGAGGTAGATTTGAGCTTAAACAGAATATAGTGCAACTCTTGCACTCAATTGGACAGTTTACAGGTCTTGCTCATGAGGACCCGCAGAGACATATCCGTAATTTTCTGGAGATCAGTGACATATATATTCCTGCGGCTGTGTCTTCGGATTATGTGAGACTTACTTTGTTTTCCTTTTCTCTGTTGGGGGAAACAAGGAGGTGGTTAGATGCAGAGTCGGCTAATTCTATCACTACTTGGGATGATCTTGCTCGGAAATTCTTGATAAGATTCTTTCCGTCTGGAAAGACAGCAAAGCTGAGGAGTGAGATATTGAGTTTCAGACAGAGAGATGATGAGAATTTGTACCAAGCTTGGAACCGATTCAAATCCATGTTGAGGGATTGTCCTCATCACCACCAAGCTAATGAAGTGTTGGTGCATACTTTCATTGAGGCTATCGACCCCAACACTAAAATTCTACTTAATTCAGCTGCAGCTGGACAAGCTTTAGAGAAGACTTATGATGAATTCTATGCTTTGTTGAATCATATTTCGCAGGGAAATTCGGACTTGCATGGTGATAATTCTAGGAATTCTACAAAGAAGGTTGCTGGGAAACTAGATGTGGATGCAGTCACGGCATTAGCTGCCCAAATTTCAGCTATGCAAAACATGATTAACAATCACTTCAGTAGTTTGAATTTGGGGCAGCAACAAGCTCCTGTAAATGCAGTACAGCAACAGGTTTCTGTGATGTGTAGTGTATGTGGAAACGGGGATCATACCAGTGAGTTGTGCAGTGCCAATCCGAATTCCATAAATTTTATTGGTAATGCCCAAAGAGGAGTTAGAGCACAGAATTACAAAAATACTTATAATGCTGGGTGGAAAAATCACCCGAACTTATCTTGGGGAGGTAATCAGAATCAATATAGGCCTCAAGGATATGCACCACAATACAACCAACAGCAGGGTCAAGGAAATCAAGTGGGTGCTAAGTCTGGAGATATGAGCGTGGAAGATATGTTAAAGCAAATTATGGCAGAGCAAGCTAAGCTGGCAGCAGATGTGAGGAACAATCAGTTGGCTACTCAGAATTTGGAGAAGCAAATTGGTCAGTTAGCTAATGCACAGAATATAAGGCCCCAAGAAGGTCTTCCAGGTGATACCGAGCCTAAAACAAAACATGTGAATGCTATTGTTACTCGTAGTGGTAAGCAGTTAGAGGATATGGTTGCACCAGCAAAAGAATTAGAGCCGACAGTAATTGTGGTTGAAGACGAACAGGTGGAGCCTACCAAAAGCTCCAAATATGATAAAGTAATACATAGTGTAAAGTTGCCTCCTCCTTTTCCTCAGAAGTTCAAGAAGAAGAATGAAGATGAATGCTTTGGTAAGTTCATTGAACTACTTAAACAAATGCACATTAATTTGCCTCTTGTGGATATCTTGCAGGGTATTCCAAAGTATGCCAAGTTTGTAAAAGATATTGTGGCAAACAAGAGTAGATTGATAGAGTATGCCACAGTTGCATTGACTGAGGAGTGTAGCTCTCACATTCAAAATCGGTTGCACACCAAGCTAAAGGATCCTGGAAGCTTCACTGTAAAAATTACTCTTGGAGATCGTTTCTGCGCTCGTGGATTGTGTGATTTGGGGGCTAGTATAAATCTGATGCCCACTTTGATTTTCAAGGAGTTGGGTTTGGGTCGTCCTAAGCCTACTACTATTATTTTGCAGCTTGCAGACTGATCCGTGACTAGACCTGATGGTATTATTGAGGATGTTCTGGTTCAAGTGGGTTCATTGATCTTTCCGGTTGATTTTGTGGTGCTAAATTTTGAGCCTGACCCGAAAGTCCCATTTATTTTGGGGCGTCCATTTTTGGCCACAGGACATTGATGTAGCAGCCGGGAAACTAACTATGCAAGCTCATGATAAGGTTGAGGTCTTTGATGTATATAGGGCTTTGAAGCTACCAGAAATTTATGAGAACTTGTCAGCTATTACAGCTATAGATTTGGCGGCTGAAAGCATCCATACTTTGTCTACAGATCCATTGGAAAAAGTTTTGATGGGGCAAGATGTTTTTGTTGATGCGGAAGCTAGTGAAATGGTGCAGGTTCTTGATCTTATGGGTATCTATGCTAAAGAGGGTGGATGGGAAACTTTAAATCGTCCACTCGGTCCTCCAACCAAGCCATCAATTGAGGAGGCACCAAAGCTTGAATTGAAAGAACTTCCATCTCATCTTAAATATGCTTTCTTAGGTGACAATGAGACCCTTCCTATTATTCTTACAGCAAATTTGTCAAAGGAACAAGTTGATGTGACATTGTTGATACTCAAACGAAGAAATAAGGCTATTGGTTGGCAGATGTCTGACATCCATGGTATTAATCCTGGTCTATGCATGCATAAAATTCACATGGAAGAAGGGCATTAGCCGAGTGTGCAACACCAACGACGCTTGAATCCGGTGATGAAAGAAGTAGTAAGGAAAGAGGTAATTAAGTGGTTAGATTCGGGCATTGTTTACCCTATCTCTGACGGTACGTGGGTTAGTCCAGTACAATGTGTTCCAAAAAAAGGTGGTATGACGGTGATCACGAATGATAATAATGAATTGATTCCTACAAGAACTGTGACTGGGTGGCGTATTTGCATGGATTACCGAAAACTCAAT
Source organism: Capsicum rhomboideum (assembly GCA_031232105.1). Lineage (NCBI taxonomy): Eukaryota > Viridiplantae > Streptophyta > Magnoliopsida > Solanales > Solanaceae > Capsicum > Capsicum rhomboideum. Next base: position 162,368,055 of record CP124714.1, read on the forward strand.
GATGCTACGAGGAAAGACCATTATCTAATCCCTTTTATTGATCAGATGTTGGATCGTTTAGCCGGGCAGGAATATTATTGCTTTCTTGATGGGTATTCCAGATACAATCAAATTGCTATAGATCCTCAAGATCAGGAGAAAACTACATTCACATGCCCTTACGGCACCTACTCTTTCAAGCGTATGCCATTTGGATTGTGTAATGCACCGACTACCTTTTAGCGTTGCATGATGGCTATTTTCTATGACATGGTGGAGGAGTTCGTAGAGATTTTTATGGATGATTTTGTAGTCTTTGGTAACTCTTTCGAGGTATGCTTGCAAAACCTTGATAGAGTCCTTGCTCGGTGTGAAGAAACTAATCTTGTTCTCAATTGGGAGAAGTGCCATTTTCTTGTGACGTAAGGTATAATTCTTGGGCATAAAGTGTCAAAGCAGGGGCTCGAAGTTGATAGGGCAAAGATTGAAGTTATTGAAAAATTACCTCCACCTGTATCGGTGAAAGGGGTGCGTAGTTTCTTGGGACATACTGAGTTTTACAGAAGGTTTATTCAAGACTTTTCCAAATTTGCATGCCCCATGTGCACGCTCTTGGAAAAAGATGTGAAATTTGTATTTTGTGAATCATGTGTGAAGGCATTTGAAGTTTTGAAGAAGAAGTTGGTAGAGGCACCTATCCTTATTGCTCCTGACTGGGCTTTACCATTTGAGCTCATGTGTGACGCAAGTGATGTTGCAGTGGGTGCAGTTCTTGGTCAGCGGAAGAATAAGGTATTTCACTCTATTTATTATGCGAGCAAGACCCTTGATGCAGCCCAAGTTAATTACACGGTGACTGAAAAAGAGATGCTAGCGTTGGTGTACGCATTTGACAAATTTAGACCATATTTGGTGGGCACTAGCGTCATTGTATACACTGATCATGCTGCAATACGGTATTTGTTCAATAAAAAGGATGCGAAGCCGTGGTTGATTAGATGGATTTTATTGTTGTAAGAGTTTGATTTGGAGATTAAAGATAGAAAGGGGTCAGAAAATCAGATTGCCGACCATCTTTCTAGACTTGAATGCTCGACACATGTAATTGATGATGGGCGTATTTGTGAGGAATTTCCAGCCGAGCAATTGTTAGTTTTTGATGTTGATGAGTTGCCATGGTATGCAGACATTGTGAATCTATTGGTAAGTGGGCTATTTCCTCCTGATTCGAGTCCTCAACAGAAGAAGAAGCTTTCATATGAGGTACGTTATTATATATGAGATGAGCCTTATTTATTCAAGCAAGGGCCTGATCAAATAGTAAGAAGATGTATTCCGGATGCGAAAGTAAATCAGGTGTTAGAGAGATGCCACGCATCACCTTATGGTGGCCATCATGGTGGTGAACGCACATCCCAAAAAATTCTGCAATCAGGTTTCTTCTGGCCTTCTATATTTAACTATGCTCATGCATTTGTGAAGAGTTGTGACAAATGCCAACGTATGGGGACAATTGCAAAGCGACATGAGATGCCTCTAAACAATATCCTAGAAGTTGAAATCTTTGATGTATGGGGGATAGATTTTATGGGCCCTTTCCCAAAGTCGAATGGAAATCAATACATACTTGTAGCAGTGGATTATGTGTCTAAATGGGTAGAGGCTGCAGCTTTCCCTACAAATGATTCCAAGGTTGTGGTAAAGTTCCTTCAAAAACACATCTTCACAAGATTCGGAACTCCAAGAGCTATTATTAGCGATGGAGGTTCACACTTCATTAACTATTGGGTGAAGAGTGTGTTGACAAAGTATGGTGTGAGACATAAGGTCTCAACAGCGTATCATCCCCAAACAAGTGGCCAAGTGGAAGTGTCTAATCGCGAGATAAAACAAATCTTGCAAAAGACGGTGAATACTCAGAGGAACGATTGGTCACTCAAGCTGGATGATGCTCTTTGGGCTTATCGAATGGCGTATAAGACTCCTATAGGGACTTCTCCCTATCATCTTGTCTTTGGGAAAACATGTCACCTCCCCGTTGAGCTTGAGCACCGAGCATATTGGGCGGTAAAGAAGTTGAATCTAGATCTGGGGTTGGCTGGTAACAGGAGGTTGTTGCAACTCCATGAGTTGGAAGAATTTCGTTTCCATGCATATGAAATGCGAAGATCTACAAGGAGAAAATGAAGCGATGGCATGACAAGTATATTCTCCCCCGCACTTTCGAGCCGGGCCAATTGGTACTTTTGTTTAACTCAAGACTTAGGTTATTTCCGGGCAAGCTAAGATCTAAGTGGAGTGGGCCTTTTGAGGTAAGTCGCACGACGCCTCATGGTGCGGTGGAAATTTTGAACAAAGAGGATGGTACAAGATTTATGGTAAATGGCCAGAGATTGAAGCACTATTTTGGTGAAGAAGAGAAGTAGAAGGAGGACGTGCTTCACCTTGATAATAATTGAGCTAAGTATGGTCGAGCCGCGACATTAAACCAGGCATTACATAGGAGGCAACCCATGAATGTGTTGTAATAGTTAGGATTTATAAAGTAAAAATATAAAAAGAGGAGTCGTGCCCCGACCAAAACTAAGGCGTTTGATGGGAGGCAACCCATCTCTTTTAAAAATTTTCTTTTCTAACTTAGTTCTAGGATCTTGTGTTTATGCAGAGGCACGGAGCATTTTTCCATGGAAATCCACAAAAAAAAGGTAAAATTGGTGGATAGATGATTATTTGAAGGTGCCGGGCAGGTAGGACATGTTTTGGAGCAAAGTTTTGAGTCTTGGGACTTATAAAAGCCCCAAGATTATGTGAAAAATATGGAAAATCGCTCAGGTATGATGTTAAGTGTTGGGCGCGCTACCTGGCGTGCCAGGGCGCACTTGCTCAAAAAATTTTCTCGACTGGCAGTGGGCAGGCGCGACACAGGGCGTGCCAGGCCACCTGTGCCCCAATTTTTTAAGCGGCTGGCAGTGGGGTAGTGTGCCAGGCCACTACCCCCTTAAATTTTTGGCACATTTTTTTTTTTAAAGAATAGGGGCTCCATGACCCGACCCACCCTACCCTTCTCTTTTAAATCCCTAATTTTCTTTATTCTTCACAAGTTTTCCAAACTCCACAACCAAAGACCCGATTTTACTCCCAAAGCATCAACAATTCTCTCTTTCTTTTCTCTTCTCTTGCCCACACATAGCTCAAATTCTTGCCTTCTCCTCTTGGGATTGTGTTTACAAGACACTCCATTCAAGCTATCAAGGTATGTTTCCTTAAGTTTTCTCTCTCTAGGTTGCTATGAGGATGATGCAAATTTGGGGTATTCTTGGATTTTGTTTGTGATGCCCAGTATATTCTTGGTATGTTAACTTGATTTTTATGATATGGTTGGAATTTATGGGGTGTCATTAAGATGAACTTGACAGGCATATGCAATTGTTTTTACTAATCTTGTTTTGGTTGAAATAATTGAAAGTGGGTTTAGCTTTATTGGTGATAATTGAGCAACGTGGTGGTTGAAATCACTTGATACAACTTATATGTTGATAAATATGTATGAGTCTTATTTGAATTCTTGAGTAAAACAAGTAAGTCATTCTAATGATAAGTATGGGATTGTTGAACTTGTGTTGGGTATGTGCAATTTGTCTATGGTTTGGACTTGGTAATTGGGCTTTAAGTGATAAGGGGAAGTCTGAGTACCCTATACCCATATATTTTGAGTGGTGCTAAGCAACTAGGTGTGGGGTGGGCCTTAAAGCCAACGCCCATTGAGTTGTTTAGCTATCTTTACGTGGGTAATTGACTTGCTTGTGGATCTTTGCTATAGGTACAATGTCAGATGCTAATGTGGCTGCTTCCAGCTCTCACAAGCGACGTCGGTCAGGAACTAAGGTACCCGCGGCTCCCCCAGTCCCGAAAGGCCAGAAACGCAAGTATGGGATTCAGGCTGTATCTAGTGCTGGAAAAAGTTGGTACAAAAGCCACACTGAAGCTAAATACTTTGCAGATGAATGTATTGATAGGGCCAGTCTAGCTCGGACTTACCCTAAGATATTGGCTCGGATTTTGCAAGTAGGTATGGAGTTCATCTTCTACGGATTGTAACCTCCATCTGGTGAGGGAATTGTATGCAAATTGGAACCCGGATACACCTACCTGCTCGGTGGTTGTACGAGGGATGGATGTTATACTTGATTCCTTGGGCCTTACGGGATTATTGGGAGTACACACTCGATCTAGTCCCCACGACTTCCTCCGGCTAAATGCTAGGCCCCCTACGCTGAAATTCGACACACTCTTTGCGGCCAGCGTTCGACAGTGAGATGGTTGCGCCATCACAAAAGAGGGTACCACTTGAGTCTACTCTATGCTCATTTGAATAAAGAGGCGCGAATATGGTTAAAGATTGTGTGTTTTTTCTTGATTTCGGGTAGCCACATGCCGAGGTCACGCGGGATCGTGTCTGTCTGGTGTATGCTCTCATAACTGATGTGGAGATTGATGTAGGGTCTGTAGTGCTGTCCTTTATGTGCCGAGATCATTTGCAAGGAGGTCTTCGTTATGCTTTTGGCGGGTTATTGACTAAATTGATGCGAGCATTCGAAGTGCCCGAAGAGGCATTTGATTATCATTCTCCTATGGTACAGACCCCTGTGGATGTCACCCAAACCAGGGCACCTGATGCACTCGGCCCCACTCTCACCTTAGCGGAGCGTCACCCTCGAGATGACGGGATTTTAGCCCATATGTATGGGTTGGAGATGCTACGACGCAGGACTGGGGGTAGACCCTCTACGGCGGAAGAGCTGAGCCAGGTTGAGAGGGATTTTCCTCTTAACAAGCATGCCATGGCATTGTTGAGAATTGGGCCTGATTTTTGTTGAGCCTGTGGATGATGATATCCCCACAGATGAGAATGACCACCAGGCCGATTCCGATGATAACGAGGTGGAGGTGGATGATATATCGCTAGAAGTCCGCGGGCCGAAGGACGACGATTTCCTTGACTGACCAGGGAGCTCTTTACACCCTACTCTTGCATTGTTTATTTTTGTAGCATTGGGGACAGTGCTAATCCTTTAAGTGTGGGGTGGGATGTTATGGGATTCCTTTGTATGTATGTATATGTGTGTTTCTGTATGCTTCTAGTTGCTTTTATTTTGGGTTCCTTAGCCTTTGTTTTCGGTTCTTTTACTAAGGAGAGTCCCTTTGAACCGTAGAAAACCACAAAAAGATTTTAATTTTTATGTTGTTTTTGGTGTTTATTACTTTTGAGTCACTTTTAGTCATAGGATTAAGGGCTTTGCTCTATGATGGATGGATGACGACCGTCTTAAGAGCGAATTAGTCATGTAGTGTCGGGTGTTCTTGATTGCTATACAATTGTGCATACACGTGTTAAACATGCTAGGATATTCAATAGCAAGTGTTGAGATACCTAATTCTCACTTAGTTGATTGGCTAAGTTGCTTAATGTTGAACTTATGCATGATTTCAAATATTTTATGGTGAGCCTGCTGAGCTGAACATGTGCCATGTGTGAGTAAGGTTTTTGTGATATTCCATGTGCATAATGATGTCTAGAACCTGCCCGGTGTGTTTGCAAAGCGAAATAAAAGGTGTTGAGTTTAGGAGATGATATAGGCATTTCTTTGATAGCCATGTTTTAGACCTACTTTATCTATCCTTTTTGCATGATCTTAGTTAGCCCCGTTGAGCCTTTAGCCTTTTCTTTGGTATCTTTACATGTATCTTGGTCCTTTTATTTCAATGAACCACAATTTGATCCAAAAAAACTCCTAAGCGCTTTAATTGAGAAATTAAGATGTGAAGGAGTGTAAAAAAAATTGAAGAAGGAAAGAGTCAAGTTAAAGCCCCAAGTATATATCCTTTGGGTGTGTGAAAAAGTTTGTGTGTGTTGGTAGGGAGTATGGTAATGAGAAAAAAAAATAGTTTTTGAATCAGTGGTTGATAGCAGTTACTCCCTACCTAATATGCTTAAGCTAGCTTAAAAATATGGGGGCAAAACAAAAGAGAGTTGGGAAGATAAAAGTGGTGGAAAATAGGTTGGTTGAAGTTGGTTTGAATGTAATTTGTAGTGTATTAAAGCACTTAGGGAAGATAGTCACTATTCTTGACCAAATAGTTCCTACCCGTCCCTTAGCCTACATTACAACCCTTAAAGTCCTACTTGATCTTGAGCTTTAACATTTTGACATTAGTGGAGTATTATACTAAGGGCAAGCTTATGGTTCATCTTGTGTTGCATGTGAATTCTTTTTTAGAGTGAGTGAACTTTTATTCATGCACCCATTTAGTAATTACTTTGTGTTGGGTGATTCTCTTGTGGTGAGGGCGCATGTTTAGCGAAGTGTGGTGATCTATTGATAACGTGTCATGCATGAATTTGCAACTAGTGAAGTTGTTTTGTGAGGATAGGTTGTTTCAATTTGTTATTCACTTTTCGGTGATACTAGTATGTTGGTGCATAATTTGATAAATGTGGTTGTGTAGCTATGCAGGAATACCTATTGGGTGTCGGTTGTGTTAAGTCGCCCGGGTGTGACTGTAGTTATTGTTTGAGGACAAACAAAGGATCAAGTGTGGGGTGGTGATCTAAGGCGTATTTATATGCCTTAGTGTCGACTTTAACCCATGTTTACCTTAGTTTTGAGAACAATACGTATGTATTTCGTATGGTTTTGATGGAATATGTGATATTGTGCTAACCAATGTGATTAGACCCTTGTAGGTGAAATTTACGACTATTTGGAGCGTTTTTGGCGTGGAAAGTGAGGCTTGGAGAAGCTACAAGCAAAGGATATTGAAGATAAGAGGCAAGCCAAAGAGTTGAACTTGAAGAATCATGCCAAATCCGCAAAGAAAAGTCGACGAAAGAAGAAAATCAAAAATTAAGGGCCTGGCGCGCCAAGGGGCGTGCCAGGCCGCTTTTGGTGAAAATTTTATTCAGGAAGGCAGCATTAGGGCGCGCCCAGGGGCGTGCCAGGCCGCCTGGGAGCACCTTTGCATAGGCAAAATTCGCCTAAGTGCCAGGCGTGCCCTCGTTTTTTGGCGAATTTTTGCCTCAAAATTCTCTCTACAAATAGGGATTTTGAGTTATTGTATCACATTCCATCTTGACTAGGCTACTTTGGGCGTTTTTGGGCATTGAAATTAGGTTTCATTCTTCATCTTTTTAATTTTTTATTTCTTTTTAAGGTATTTTATTACTTTTGGATGTTAATTGACATTATGAGTAGCTAAAATCCCTCTTTCTTGGGGTTAAGGCCAAGAACATGAATCTCTTGGGTTAATTTTATTGGATTTTGCGGAAGTTTATCATAAATTGGTTATTCGTATATTTTTAATTTCACTATTTTGATGCTTGATCACCATTGAAATAAATTCCTTGTCTTGTGGTGAGCTCGAGAGAGAAACTAAGAGATAGAACGTGGAATATAAGAAGTGTGGTCTTTCTCGGGGAAGGAATTCCAAGGGATTGACATGTGGTTAGGACCGAGAGGTACCTAATCCACCGCACTTGGTCAATTACGAGAAGAAAGCTTAAATGCATTAGAATTGGTTAAACTTATCACCGCTCACTGATGTAGTTAGGTTTCCAATTTCTAGTAGAAGATTATAGTTTGGAGACGAATATAATTGTAAAATTAACCTCGGGATCAATAACCAAGATAAACAACTCAAATTGCTTAAACCAATAACAATTATGCTCAAGAGACGACGTTCGGAATGCCTTAGCCCTAAGAATTCACTTTTTATTGATTTTTCAAGCATATTTGCGAAAACTAAAGTTACAGTAGCGAAGATAGGAGTTCATAGTCCGCAATCATTTAATTTTTAGTACCAAATGCCTTTCCCTTTTCGCAACACTAGTTTTAATTATTGTTTGACGTCTAGAATTGATTTCTGTTGACGAAAGTCCCTTGGGTTCGATATCCGGCTCTTTTAAAGGAGCCACTTTATTACTTGAACGATCACGTACACTTGCGTGTATAGCTGGGTCGCAACATAGACCCGAAAATCAAATTAACAAAGGAGTTTCTACGCCACAGAAGTTTGGTGTATCTAGGAATCAAAGATTTAGAAAATCACCTCCTAAATTCAAGTCAAGAAAGACAAAGTTCAACCCAAATATTAGTTGTACATATTGTGGAAAGACTGGACATGTACATAATGATTGTTACAAGCTTATAGGGTTCCAGATGATTTCGAGTTCACAAAACCAAAGGCGTTTCAGGGCTCAATTAAAGGCAATGCGGTGATGACAGAAGAATAATTGAGGACACATATGGGAAAATAGGAAAAAATTCATAAAGCCAACATTTGAGCAAGGAACAGTATGTTGATTTGGTGCAACAAGTAAAAAAATACATGAATATGAATCACACAGTAAACTCAAGACAACAGTAAATACTAATGTTGTTGCAGGTACAATTTTAAAATATTTAGGCACTTGCTTCTCGATTTATAACTCTAGTACCTGGATAATTGATTCAGGTGCTTTAGAACATATGTGTTTCAATTCAACATCTTTTATATCTCTAACTCCTTTTCCTGCGCCTTTGAGTATCAGCTTGCCAAATTCTTTTAGGATCAATGTGACTCAAATAGGAAGTATTTCTATCCTTCCTAATCTTACTCTTTATAATGTTCTTCATGTGTCATATTTTAAGTACAACTTATTATTTGTAAACAAGTTATGCATTCAACTTCAATATAATGTCCTATTTACTCCTAGTGGTTGTGTCTTACAGGACCCTTTAATGAAGAAGGCATAAGTTTTTGGTGAAGTAGGATATGGTCTATATCTACTCAAGCCTACTAAAATAGAGTCAAAACTTGCTAAGAGTGCTATTTCAATTCCAACAATAAATTTTGATGTCGTTTCTAGTCGAGTCTTTTACTAAAGATAGAAATCATTCCAATAATATGTCAAGTTCTATTTCTATTTCTAGTTCTACTTTCCAATCTATTTCAATTCATGTTTCTGCTAATGCTATTTCTAATGTAAACATATGGCATGTCAGATTAGGGCACTATGCCTTTTGCAGTAATGAAAAAATTTCCTTTCATCCAGTTACCCTCTACTCCAGAATGTGTTTGTCTTATATGTCCTCAAGCTAGGCAAAGTAGGTTGCCTTTCTCTATTAGTAGCATTAAGTCTCAGAGAATTTTTGATTTAATACATATTGATACATGGGATCTTTTAAAGACATCTACTTATAATGGTTACAATTATTTCTTGACCATAGTAGATGATTTTAGCAGGAGCACTATTTTTCTTTTGAAAATAAAGAGCAATGCTCTTCTTATTCTAAAGGACTTCTTAGCTATGGTCAAAAGACAGTTCGCCTTAAAAGTTAGAAGAATCGGGTTTGACAATGCCCTAGAGCTAGGAAGAGGTTCCCAGGAAGCAACTTTCTTTAGTTCTGAGGGAATTATTCATGAAAGATCTTGTGTTGCTACATCCTAACAGAATAGTGTTGTTGAGAGGAAACACAAGCATCTTTTAGAAGTAGCAAGAGGACTTCTTTTTCAATCCCATCTTCCTATTCATTATTAGGGTGAGTGTATTTTAACTACAACTCATCTAATCAACAAATTACCTTCTAGGATCATTCAAGGAAAAACACCATATGAGGTACTTTTTGGTCAGAACCTTCCTATGAGAATCTCAGATTCCTTTGGATGCTTATGTTATGCATCTACACTCATCCACACTAGAGACAAGTTCCAACCTAAAGCTAAGGAATGTGTTTTCCTTGATTATCCTCCTAACCAAAAAGGATACAAGCTTTTGGACATTGCAAGTAAGACTGTTTTTGTGTCTAGGGATGTTAAGTTCTATGAAGATTCCCTCTTGCTACATAACCCACCTCTTCTAATACATCTAGACTTTTCTCCTGTCCTATTTATCTAACAGTTGAGTCAGAAATAGTTTATGAACCTGCTCCTCTTCAAGATTTTCCCCTTCATCTCCTACAGTTCTTGCTCCACCCACCACTTTTGGTCCCTCTATTTCTGACCCACACAGCCCCATAGCATCTCTTTTACACCCCAGGAGATCTGGCAGAATCAGTCAAAGGCCTTAATATTTGAAAGATTTTATTTGTAACAGTGTTTTATTTACTAATGTTACTAATTCTTGCTTTGTTCACTCCATCACACCTACCACTTTTTCTTTTGGAGCATTATCTATTGCTAATCAACATAGAGTTAATTTCTCATATTGTCATTAAACTATTGACAATATCCCACCAAAGTCACTTTTATTTTTTTTATGACAAAAATGTCATTGAACTATTACTTTGTCTCTTATATAGTCATTCTAACATTTTAAGCTACTAAACTCACTTAATTTTCTTAATTAACATTTTAAGTTCAATTTTAATGACAAATTCATTAAATTATGGGAAAATTTCAATTATATACAGAAAAATAAAATATTTATAAAAAAAGTAACCCACTTTTCATTTGCAGAAAAAATAGCCAAAAAGGGTCATGGGCTCAACAGAGCTCAATTCGGCCCAAGGCCATTAGGCCATTTTTGCTTACTTTTTTTTTTTCAGCGTTAATTTTTTTTAAAAAAAACTTTTTTTTTTGCTGCGTTTTTTTTATATATAAAAAAAACTTTTTCCCCCTTTTTTTTCCATGCAATTTTTTCATGTATCAATATTGTATAAATGGTGTATAAACATGTATATATGATATACAAATAGTTATTTAGTGTATATATAATGTATCGATATTGTATAAATAGTTATGTAGTGTATATTTAATGTATCGATACTGTATAAATAATGTATAAACGTGTATCAACATTGTATAAATGGTTTATAAGCGTGTATCAATATTATATAAATAGTATATAATGTGTATATGTAAACGTGTATTGATATTGTATAAATAGATATGTAATGTATTGACATTGTATAAATGGTGTATAATCGTGTATTAATATTATATAAACAACTATGTAATGTTATGTATCGATGTCAATATTTATTTGACTATCAGGCGTTCCCACCTTAACAAAATAAAAGTATAAACAAAAATTAATAAAACAACATAAATATTTATTTTTTCCACAAAAGAAGTGACACAGTTAAAAAACAAAGTTTTTAAAAAAGAGCAACAAAAAAAAATTTAAACAACGAATATTTTTCTTTTAAACAGCACAACACAAAAAATAATTAAAAAGTTTATTTTAAAATATTGCAGAAAAGAAAAAGATAAAAAAAAAATAGGTTATCATTTATATTCAATGTTCAAATGTAATGTTGAAGATATAATTTAGCAAATAATGGTGTAGTGAAATGTTGAAAAAAAAAAAAAGAAATCTTAGAGAGAGATGAAGTAGTGTGTAAGAGAGAATTGATAATAAATGTGTTATATTACAGAAAATATACAACATGGGCCATTTTGGGTAATTTTTACAAAGTTGGGCTATTTTACTTGTAAATAATTGTAGTGGACTGACATTCTGTATAATTTTTCCTTAAATTATACCACTCAATACATAATAGAAAACAGTTCTAGTATAAAAGCAATGAAATCCACCAAAAATAAAATTAATTTTAAATAAAGACGAATTGTACATGCGGAGAAGTTTTAAAAAAACATGAGATTTTATAGGACCATTTTTTAAATTTTTAAGTGGGCACTCTCTCCGTTTCATATTATTTATCCACTTTTCTCCACGCATCCATAAAAAATTATAAATAAGCAGGATAGTTTATTAATTTACCTTGTAATTTTTTTTAATACACTCTATTTGTGTCTTAATCAATAATAAAATTAACAATGTAAGAATTTTTTGTAACTTTATAATATTTATACTTTCAAAAAGAATAAATTATAAGGACAAATAAAAAAATTAATTAATTTTATCTTAATCTTGTAAATTGACAAATATCTTGAAATATATGAGACAATAAGATTAGTTAACAGTTCCTCCGTTCCTAAATAAGTGGACAAAAACAAAATTTTAATTAAGAAGATTTAAAATATAAAATATAAAAATAAATGCACTAAGAAACTAAGACATTCAACCTTTATTATACATACATAAAAATAATTTTATTTTTTATATATGTAATGTCATTTTTCACTGAATGAAGTTTGGACGAACCCTTGAGCTCAGTAACTTAATTTGGTCCAAATTTTATATTTGTTTAAAAATTTATTGGATGTATACATATTAATAATATAGAACTCATTAATTTTTTTAAAAAAAAAACTTCAGAAGTGGGACATGTAAAGAGAAAGTCTATCAATAGTATGAAATGGAGAGAGTGTCCACTTAATTTTTTTAAAAGAATGGTCCTATGAAATCTCATGTTTTTTTTTTTTAAACATCTCAATATGTATAATTTGTCTTTATTTAAAATCTATTTTCATTTTGGTGGATTTTATTGCTTTTATACTATACCCCTTTTTTGTTATGTATTGGGTAGTATAATTTAATGAATTTGTCATTAAAATTAAACTTAATTAAGTGATTTTAGTAGCTTAAAATGTTAGGATGACAATATAAGAGACAAAGTAATAGTTCAATGACATTTTTGTCATAAAAAAATAAAAATGACTTTGATGGGATATTTCCAATAGTTCAATGACAATATGAGGAATTAACTCAATCAACATATGATTCAGTTTTTGTCAACTATCACAGAGCCTAACAATTTTTCTGAAGCATTCAGTCATCCTGGGTGGAGGAAATCCATGGAAACAGAAGTTGAGGCATTGGAGCTAAATCATACTTGGGATGTGGTGGAGTTACCCCGAGAAAAGAAGCCTTTACCTTGCAAGTGGGTTTATAAGGTTAAACGCAGGTTTGATGGAACCATTGAAAGATTGAAGACAAGATTAGTAGTGAGAGGGAATATTCAGAGAGAAGGGATAGGCTACACTGAGACGTTTTCTCTGGTGGTCAAAATGACCACCATTAGATGCTTGCTCACTGTTGCAATCAAGAAGGGATGGCGGGTGTCCCAACTCGATGTTAACAATGCATTGTTGCATGGAGAATTGCAAGAGGAAGTTTTTAGGAAATTTCCAGCAGGTCTTTCTCCTCCTAATCCTAATCATGTTTGCTTTCTCAGAAAATTCCTTTATGGACTAGGCAAGCCTCCCGACAATGGTATCCCCAGCTTGCTGGAGCATTGAACTACAAAGGCTATTGTCACGCCCCGAATCCCAACGAGGCATGATTGGCACTCGTAGCCGACAAGGCCCGAGAGAACCAAGCTTTATCCCTATGTGTTCCCATACATACCATAAGAAACCCATAAGCACACAATAGCTATAAATACCCGCAATGGAATTTATGGAACATGATATATATATATATACATATGCGAAACTTGGCCGTTGAGGCCACCAAGTCAAAATCGACATATCCCCTCTACATTTATACACCCACATCAGTCTACAAAAGCCTCTAACAAGTGCATTGACCAACAAGAACTAAAAGTCGGGACAAGTCCCCGCTTTATATCACATGTACAGCACCAAAACATATATACACTCTGACTCAGAGAAGCCCCGAAGTAGCTGGAGCTCACCAAAGAACCGCTAACACTGGAAATCTACTGAGGAAGCCTACTGGGACCTGCGCCTGCAGCAAGTAAGGTAAATGCCCCGAGAGGGGTCAGTACGAAATAAGTACTGAGTATGCAAGGCTCAGATGAAACTGTACAACACATGAATATTTCAATGAACATGCCAATGAACTCAAAACATATGAATAATCAATGTGATTAAGTCACCATGTTACGTTTTGGAAACCATGTGGATTGCTTTCATTACTTTCGTTGCTTTCTTTATCTCAATACTCACTTGTCATTACATATCACAATGTACCCGGGCCCCGACTGATCAGTGGGTCTTTCATATCATCATATAGGGATCGAGTCGAGCTAGGCTTATGCCCCTAGACTTGCCACCCTTGGGATCGAGTCGAGCTAGGCTTACGCCCCTAGACTTGCCACCCATAAATCCATATCTCGGGATCGAGTCGAGCTAGGCTTACGCCCCTAGACTTGCCACTCGTACTTGATCATTGACCACATTTGCATTACTTTGATCTTTACTTTGAGATTGTTACTTTGATAGTCATAACATCACTTTGGAACTTTTGAACATCACATTGTTGGAAACTTTGAATCATTGACCAATGAGTGAAGGACATGTGAATACATATCAATGAGAAATATTATATTACTAGCACCATGATACCATTGGAACCATTGGACAATAATCCATGAACAAGAGATACAAGTATAGTCACTATTGAAACATTGGAACATAACCTTATTTGAGCTTTTGGAACATTAACCATGAATAGGAGAAATGGGATTCCATGAGTAGAAAATATATGACAATGACTAGTGATAAACGGATATCGGATACCTTAGCACATTTCGGGATAAGACTAGTGACATGTCAATATGGACACTATTTGCCGTAGAAAGATACGGACAAAGTAACCTTACATACCTTGGATTCACAATACGAATATACAACCTTCGATGCGTATACAATAATCCCTCTCCTTCTTTATGTGTCACTCTACAAATACATAACGAAATTCACATTAACCACCAATTACTTTACAAATGCATACCATGTCAATGAATTACATGTTTGGCTTTAAACATGTCATTTCCCCTTGACAAAACCATTGATCATACTATTATTCCAAAAATTCCATAATATTCCCAACATTGACCAATACATGAAAATCAATACATTCCACCACAATACTTCTCCTTTACACTTTCTTATCCATAACACATCACAAATAATCCATCAAAGCACCTTAATTCAACTCATAACACATATCGGCCAAAATCCCATAATTTCCACTTTTAGACAAGAACAAATTTAATGCCAAAAATAACACCATACATGTTCATATTTTGTCCATACCATGCTTTTTCATCAAAGGCACAAGGCCTAATTCACACTTGAATTCCATATACCACAAATCTCATACAAAATCACCAAGTACCATGACCAACTTTTCCAAGCACAACCAACATGATATACATATTCTTTTATGCATATAAGATATTAATCCATGAAAATAAATACTTACCAAGGCTTGGAATATGTTGATCTTGTCCAAGGAGTCCCAAGGAATTATTTTGCTTTAGGGTTTGGAAATGAGAAATGTTGAGAAAAATGTTTTAAAGGCATGAGAGGTTTTGTACAATAAAAATCTGATTTGCCCCTTTATATAGGCCTCTCATGTTGTCCTTAGCCAATTCTTGGCATTTAATAAGGTGTCTAGAAGGTCAAATGGAAGAATGGGTCTTTTGACCCATTTGGGCCATGGATTTCTTCCATTTTTTTGGGCCTTCATTTGGCCCAAGAAGACATATCCATTTAACCCAACAAGTTTCTTGCATTATTCACCATATCTCTCATGTTTACGTAATTCCATCATGTCACGACACTATTCTTTTAAACATTTCTCATTCGTCCTTTCGATCGCAAAAATTGGAATTCTAGTCGCCCTTGGCTTCATTAAGCATTTTGGATCACTATTCACATTTCATGATTTGATCATGTAGGAGTATGCAGGAGTATATTGAAGTGTTTGTAGCTTTAACAATGCTCAAATAACTCCAAAGATCCAAAAGAAACCATCGAGAAATCGTCGTAGAATTGCGTTACGAAACGACGCCGGAAAGGCATACTTATTGTGCCTTGCGCCACTAGCTGCAAAGCAGCCTGTGGCGCAAGAATGTGACCTTCTCTGAATTTTCAGAATGCAGGTGGCTTGCGCCACACCCCTGAAACAGGGTAGTGGCGCAAGTTTCACCACTTTGCTGAAATTTCCGGCCACTTATCCAATGTTTACGTATCGTCCAATCCCTTATCAAAACACTACAAAATACTTACTTAGTGATCTTAACCATCAAGTAAACATGACTTAAAGTCACCAAATGAGGTTAGAATGTGTACGAGTTCTTACCCAAATGCTCCACGAAATTACAACACACCTCCTACGAAGATCTAATCGCACATGGTAAGTCCGATATCAAATGTTTCACCAATGACACTATAAAACACATATATGCATGGCATCTCAACACCTATGTAGGTATGATCCCAAGGTATCAAGTGAGGTTATAAAAGTACGGGGTGTTACAGCTACTCTAGTTCTTTGAATGACTATTCCTTATTTTTTAAGGTTACTGGTGGCCACATCTCCATACTTGCTGCAGTAAGACGACAGTGCATTACTATGTGATTATACAGTTTATACACACCTGGTGGGAAAGCTTAACTATCTTACTCATACAAGGTCAGATTTATCTTTTGTAGTAGTCAGTCTCAATCAACATATGCAAAGACCTAGTCATTGGCATTGTTCAGCAGCTCTCCGTGTCCTGCGATACCTCGGGTTTGATCCTTGATAGTGATAGGGGATTTTCCTATCTTTCGCACCGTCTCTTGACCTCCTTGCCTTTTGTGATACAGATTGGGTTTTCATTTCTTTATCATCCGTCGAAGCGGAATACAGATCTATGAGGCTGGTTACAGTAGAGACTACCTGGTTAGTTTGTCTCTTTGAGGATTTCTCCGTCTCGCCAACACTTCATGTTTTAGTTCACTGTAATAGCTAGGAAGCTATCCATATTGCTCATAACCTTGTTTTTCATGAGAGGACAAAGTACGTGGATCTGGACTGTCATTTCATGAGACAGAAATTCCTCTCCAGACTCATCTCTCTGTCATTTGTCCTGACGAAACTATGGATAGTTGATCTCTTTACTAAGCCACTCTCAGGGGTCTTTCATCGTCGCATATTGAGCAAGTTGGGGGTTCACTCACTCACCTATAAATGGTCAGAAATACTCACTATTGAGCTCATCTAAGAAGGAGATGAAACACAAGAGAAATGATGCTTGAAGCTCTGGATGCTTCTAACTTTGTCGGATCTGGAAAAAATCATTTGGGCTGATTAACAGCATAATGTAATGGGCATGTAGTAAAAGTCTTGGGCTTCAAGGACCAGATGCACCCCAAGCCCAATACAGGATTTCAGCATAATAGAATATAAGTATATTTGTATATTTGGTACATAGATGAGTTGTACAAAGTAAGTAAGGTTTTATTTGATGTATTTTTTGTAATTCAAATTAGTCCTTAGAATTTTGCAATAGCAGTCCTTTTTTGACTGTATAAGTATTTGTAATTACATAGCAATAAACACACGAGAAAATTTTCCAAAACCCTCAATCATTATCAAACCTTCTTACATCACGCACTACTAAAAGGGGAATATGAAAGATTACTGTAATTAAATTTTAAGGACTAATAGTGCTCCAAGTTAAAAAAGAAAAAGGATGATTTCAAGGCTAAATCCAGAGATAAGGGACAATTTTGAGCTTTTTCTCTCATAGCTACACCAATGGTCCTTAGCTTTAGGACAAAAAATAAACATTTTAGTTAATTATATTTAAGTTGAATGTGTTATCTTGAACAACATAAGGGTTATTACTAGAATACAACTACTATTTTCCCATTTAAGAATACTCCCACCTAACTCAATTATTGAAGGAGCATTTTGTTAAATGGGAAAAAACATTATCATACAACGTATTAATTAACCACCCAAGTCAATTATTGAATGAGTATTTATTAAATGAGAAAAAAATCGTTATCACGTAACGTATTTGAAACACATGTTTTAACCACTATTTTACGATTAATTAAGAATACTCAATTATTGAATGAGTATTTTATTAACTGAGAAAAATTTGTTAGCATTTAACGTATTAAAACATATGTTTTTAACCACTAATTTACGATTGAGTTAAGGGTCAAAAACACATTTAAATTATCACAGTTTTTTTAGTTTTATACCTGAATTATTGGGAATATGAGTTGCCTACTAAACTATCACTCAACTGTTAGCGAAACACACATCGACTAATATTTTGTGGTGTGTGTATATACTACACACTCTCTTTTGCTGAAATATTCTGCCACGTGGCACTCCACGTGGAAAAACAACTCCACCGCGACAAAGTTAAATAAATTAATATAAGGTTAAAGGTTAAAAATTATATATCAACACATAAATTAATTTATTCTCCATTGTGACACCTGACATCTTTTTATCCACCTTCTTAGCAGTGGTCTCGTCTTAGCTGAGGTGTCGATATCTCCAGCTTTGGAAGGGGAGAGTTTAGCATTTTAAAGAGATTAATTGCAAAATGTGAAAAAAATAAGGTGTCAACTAATAAAGCCGTTTATACATGCTAGGTGGATGAGATTTTATGGCCAAACGCGCCTATAATCGTTTGTAGACAAACATTTGGTCTAGTCAGTGTCTATAGTGGTGAAGCCTGTATTTTCACTACGGGGGTTCAAATCTAAAGAAGTAAATATACGAACTAGCCGAAGAGGGTTCAACATCTACTATATATATGCATAAAAAATAATTTTAACCATATATAAATAATATAATTTTCCTCCAAAGGGGGTTCCCCCTGGCCCAAAGGTGGCTCCGCCCCTGAGGGCATAGATGTGTTTCTCTAATCATTGGATGATACCCAGATACGAGACTCACATTCCCAATAGTTCAAATATGAAACTAAAAAAGCTAAAATAGTTTAAATGTGTTTTTGACCCAACAACGAGCTCCTCTCCCTATAAATATATCATGGAGGCAATACAATAGACACATCTTCTTTTTCATATTATTTTTTCCTCTTATAGCACAATGGGTGGAAAAAGTTCTTCAAGCAAATTGAGTTGTGTTTTGGCCTTCCTACTTTATGTATCTGGTTAGCACAACTTTATTATATACACCAATGAAGATTCCTCTTCTCACTGATTTCTTACCTCCTCTAACCGCCCCCCCCCCCCCCCCCGCCCCCTCAATTCTGTAAAAGGGTAGAATTAGCAATAATTTCATCGCTAATCCATCGTTAAATTGTTCATAGCTGACGGAATCAACAAAAAAAAAAATCAATGCTGATTCATCGCTTACTAGCTAGAATTAGCAATAAATTTTGTTGTTTAATTACAAAATTTGTCTGTCGGTAATTCTTTTTTATTTAGACATACACTAACTACATACATAATTAATTTTGACAGCTTTTCAACTTCTTATGGCAATTGAGGAGGCCAATCCAAGTGAACTAAATGTTTTACAACTTCCAATATCAAACTCAGAAGCACTCGATGAAGTGTTTCAAGTGGTTACAACTCGCTATGGTATATTTATTTTCAATTTTCTTCACATTATTGTACATTCTTTTAAGATTATATATATTGACTCACTTATGGAAAGTTACCAGTAATTAAATTGTTATTTACTCCCTCTGTGTCCATTTTTACTTGTCCACTATTGACTTGACATACACCTTAAGAAATAATAAATAACATGGGTAATTTTACTATATCACCCTTTGAATATAATAAATTTAATGCTTTGAAAAATATATTGAGTAATAAATAGTATTTAATAACAAAGATAAATAGACACAAAATGGTAAATTGTCATTGATTTTTCAAACTGAACAAGTGTTATTGGACATTTATTTTTAATTTTAGTATAGTAGACAAGTAAAGATGGACGAAGGGAGTAACATAATAAATGACATCACATTTTAGTCCTCCTAGATATAAATGAGTTCCAAATTTATTTTCAATGTCAAATTAGTGATGAAATATAATGTTTTTATTTTTTTCTACACAGATCAATCCTATCACGGTCGACCAAGAAAAAATGCATTTTGCTTGTACACGAGGTATTGTAACACTAATGAAGACTGTATTGGCGCAAAATGTGGCCCCAATTGTAAACCATCCTATGGTCAGCCTAACATGTGTGCACCCTGATAATTTCGAATTGTTCTTGTGTGTGTGTGTTTTTGATGTTTGTAATAGTAAGTGATTCTTATTAAAATAAGGTGTGTACTTAAGCTGATGTGGGGTTCTATTGGAAACAGTCTTTCGGCCTTGTAGGAGTAAGGTTTGTATACAAACTACCTTTCCCAAACCCCACCTATAGAATTACATGAGATTATGTTATTGTTGTTATGTACTTAAATTGATGTTGACGGTCTATTGGAAACAACCTTTCTGCCTTGTAGGAGTAAGTTTTACGTACACTATACTCTCCCGAGTTCTCACCTGTGGAATTGCACTGGTATATATGTTGTTGTACTTAAGTTGATATCTCAAATGGTCATTATGGTCATGTAGATATCAACGTCAAGAACCCATGAAGTGGCAATGTATTTATAAGTGTTTCCCTTAATTTTGAGTAGTGTTGTTCTGTCGTGTGGGTTTTTCGTTTGTGTTTAACCTAAAATATGATTATTAAGTCCAACAATCGATTGCCCCTCACCATCAGCTAGAAGGGGAGAAAGGAATGATGTCCCCGACTGGGCTGATATCAAGTTTACAAGCAATATATGTGATTAAACCAATAGTTGATCTTTTTATAATGTAAGGATGATAGAAATAACATAATAACGATAGTAAAGTAAATAATCAGATGGCAATAATAAAGAAAGAGAGTAAATAATTTTTATTGATTGATTCGGATGACTAATCACATTAGTACTGCATGACTAGCCACATATCTAACATCATCGTAGCATGCACAATTATGCGATAGTGAGTGTTAATCAACTAATTAAACAAGTATTGCATCTTGCTCATAACAATTAAAAGCATCGAATAGTGTAACAACACAATTAGCAACCTTTTTGGCCTAACTGGATACTTTATAATATTCAACTTAGCTCATGCTTGACCACTCACACAAACTAAATGATTTAGATACGAGTCTGACGCCTAAAGGGCATAATTCAGCCCATTGCGCCTAAAGGTCATTGTCCTAAAGACAGACCAAAACAAGTTGCTAATCTGACAACGGGTGAACTGTAGAATCAGTTAACGTAGATGTTATTTCCTCCGTTTATAAACTCAATTAAAAAATAATGGGTTTATTCATGCACTGCTAATGAGATCAGTCAGTCCGGATCGTCTAAATGCACACAAGCTTCATGTATAACATAATTTTTTGAGAAAACCAAGTAATTAAGAGTTACTGTAAAACCTGTCATGCCAAATTCTGTTAGCCAAAACCTTACTTGAATTTCCAAAGTCCACTCAAACAAGCTCAATGACTTCAATCTATTCAAAATCATCAATAACGAGCCTAAATTAGTTTATATGAACTAGTCACATAATTTCAGGATGTCTTTGGATCAAAGACAACTCTTAATCAACTCAACTCAACCCTCAAGTCAATGGTTGGGATTTCAAAATTAAATCCATGAACATGTTACCCATAAGCTTAAGGAACTCATTTTGATATTGATTACTAGTTCAAATTAAGGATTCCTCTATTTGGGATTAGAGCTAAGTTGCCCACCTGATCCCTTAGTTTCTACATGATTCTAAGGATCAAATCTTATGAAATTGAAGTATAATTAAGCACTAAGGTAGTGTTAGGAATCCATAGCTACAATGTTACAACGAAATCCCACCTTTTTATTGCTCAAAATCGAGAGCCAAATTGCCTCCAAACTCCAGAAATCTCGCATGAGTTGATCAAAAATTTGTAAACTTGTATATACAGCTACATGGCCTTTTTCGCGATCGCGAGACCTGGAACTAGGTGACCCTACTGATCACGATCACTCTCATCGTGATGCATAAAAAAGTTGACAGGGATCAAACCTGATCAATCCTTCGCGGTAGTGTGCCTACACCTTGTGATTGGGGTGCCATGCCCAACCTTCACCTTGCAATCGTAGGAGGCATCATATAAAAAAAAAAATTACTATGGCATAGACTAAGTGAGTTCTAATGACGTCGAATCACCCCCAAGCCCCTAGGATCCAAACCCGAGCACGCCAACAAGTCCAAAAATATGTTATAGATATACGTGAATTTTTGTCAGTACTAAATAAGTTATAACTTTTGTCTATAAATCAAAACTTGTGGTCAATTGAATAATTTCATGAGTGTCTTAAAATGTCCTGAATGTCTGCCTTATGGACAAAGTTAGTTAGAACTTATGTCTGATAGGTAAACCCTAAGTTCTAACTTTTGCCTATAAAGCATAACTTCTGGTCCATTAAGCAAGTTCACTATCTTAAAATGTCTTGAACCTCTGTCTTATGAACAAAAGTTAGAACGTGTCTTATGAGCAAAATTTATTAAGCGGGACCAAAAAAATCAAGATCATCCCTTATGCATATGGCCATTTAGTATGATTTTTATGGAGTTCAAAGTATCAAGATCAACCCATTTTAGCGCCATTTCTGAACTTAACCCGAATTGATTCCATCTACCATCACCAAAAAATGGGATCATCTCATTAGCCGCCGTCTTTCCAAAAGCATGACTTGAGAGATTGCATAAATATTTTAAGTGATTTCCAATTACCCAGTATGTTGTGGGGTAAGGGCAATCTAGGACATGTATTATGTTCTTAAAATAAATGCCATATTTTGCGATGTCTATTATTCTATAAAGCTAAGTTATACCTTCTTTTGATATGACATGATGCCATCGAGATGTGGAAGCATGGTTTACACCTGATTTTGGTAAACTAAGCATGGGGCATTAAACTTGGTCATTGAAGAGAAACAAAACGTATATAGTAGTTCCAGTTGAAATACTTGAACCAACTCTACCACGTCTACACTAGTCAGCAGACCTTTTTAGTGCTTGTTGAACGTAAAGTAATGGCTTTTGAGCAGCGATTGACAGGATGCATGATTTTAAAGCTTGTATGTGTTCTACGGTCATTAAAAAAAATGATGCACCAATAAGAAAATTGGAAACAAGACTTATACATAGAACACATTAAAATTACAAAAACAATCACCTTCTAATTTTACATTTCACTAGAATTTCCAATGGCAGTAGGGTTATCTGTCCAAAAGGACTAATTTAATTGTCAAATTAATTGGGACACGTAAGCCGAAGACCTCTGTTATAATCATGCCCACCTGAAAACCCCAAAAATAACCATCTCACACAAAAAGAAAATACAAAAGCAATCAGGAACGAGGAGCCGCCATTTGCTGCTTCTTTACTCTTTCATCCTGCTTCACCATACTGGAATACAAAAGTAAGTGTGATGGATCAACATTGCAACAAATTTGAAGCACAGAAAGAATTTAGAAATTGACATAAATAGGTGGCCACCAAAGAATAAATACCAGGCAGATGTATACGAAAGAGTGTTTTAATAAGTGCATGATCAGTCCATCTATCAATTTAAATAGCAGTACAGAATTAGTTCGTGTTTTCAGATTACCTTATGTCATGAGGGGTAATAAATATCCACTGTGATCCTTGTGCCAATGCGAAATCCACAACAGCATCTAGGCTGATTTTTCTGCTAACCGCATCCTGTACATTAACAGAGTTTTACACATTGCAACCAATTTGCCTGTTTATCTACGATGTTTAGTGCCAACTAAACATGTCCCTGTGTAATCTACTAGAATAAGGATTTATAGATTCACAGAAGACTAGTAAATTTCAACAAATTCTTATTCATGATTAGGATCAGAGGACTACAACAATCTCCCATTGCGACAGTTGACCTCACCATGCTTGCGCCAAAAGATCCATCCATCCAGACACACGAGGATGCCATTAATCTATTGGGGATATGATCTAAGACAACACATTAAGTGTCACAATTCTTCTTGTGCAGCATCTGCATTACTCCATTTGAGCTACTTTTAAATTATTAGAGTAATGTAAAATATTCATCTCATCCAGAAATCTAATCCCTGATGATACCGGTTATAGTGGACAAATTGTGAAAAGCAAACATACAGCTTAGTGGTTTCATTCATTTATCTAACAGAGGAGACTTCTTATTACCTTTTGTTAATGAAGGAATAGTCGGTGATTTCATGGTAAAAGGGGACAATAAAAGAAAGAAATAACCAGAACACCAATTTGTATCCTAGCCATGACTTAGCTTTCAGCAGATATAAGGTTATGAATGTTTTGCTATTCTACCATCTGATTATTACAAACAAGTAGTTGAGATATATCAAATAACAGCTCCCCCAAATGTTAATTTCCCAATTAGTAGGAAAAGCATTTTTTAAGAAAGTTAAAAAACAAAGCCAAGTTATAAAACTCACCATAAAAACATCAAATTCATCCATTGCTCTAAATGGAGCTTCAGTCATCTCATGAAGAGCAAGTGCAAAGCACAAAGTCGAAAAAGAGCGTTCTCCCCCTGATTTTACATGAAAATAGTTTCACATCAGATTAAATATACCAGGATGCTAAAAGAAGGTATCTAGTACATATTCCCATGAAAAAGAATTCATTGTCAAAGATAATCGCCGAAGAGGTACAAATAAAGCATGCAATTGACAAACAAATTAGATAACTGTTCATGGCCCCTAAAAATGCAAATATCATAATACATATATAAGCCTTGGGAATTGCAAAAGCACATCCCCCTTCCCCAAGCTTCAGGTGGAAAGAAAAGGGAAAAGGAGAGAAAATTTGAATTGAAAATTAGAGCCCAGCAAAACAATCTGAAATTTTGACAAAATTGGACACGAGTCCAGCACATCCCCCTCCCCCCAGCTTTACTTTCAATGCCGCACCAGTGTCCAAACGACGTGGGTGTGGGTTCTTTTTTTTTTTTTTTTTTTTACGTGGATGTGGATTCCGACCCGATCTGGTCAACCGATTTTGGGCACTTTGACCAAAATCAATGGAGAAATTTCGGACAGATTTATCGATTTCTGTAATCAAAACAAAAGCTAAGGAGAAATTGAAGAAAATGGAATACCTTGTATATAGAAATTCTGTCACTCCTTTTCCATTTATCTCCTTCCAGGATTCTCCCCTTGATCAATATTTTCTCAAAGTTCTCAACATAATATCCCATAATTTAGGTTTTATAACTCTATTTTAAGCTATTTGAATTATGTTTAGCCGAGACCCCATACCTAGATCCGTATCCCCGAATCTTTTAGTGCAAACGGAAGGATTCGAGGGTCACTTGTTAGTTGATATTTCTTGTTGATTGGGTTTATTTAGGAGGGAGAGCTGAAGTCTATGGTTGTTTTCAGTGGTCGATCATCTGTCCAAAATGATATTGGAGAGATGGCAGCGGCATAAGGATATGGAGGAAGAAGAAAGAAAAAATTAAGTATTTGAAAAAGAAAATAAAACAAATTGCATTTCAATTTGCATGCTCAACTTGAGAATCACTTATTATGTCACAGCACACAGCAGTGTGGTGTTTTCAATAAGCGCATTTTGGAAATAAACTAGGTGATAATAGGTAGCAACCTCAGTTAAGATGTTCAAATGAAAAATTGTGACAATTTTAAGGATTGTTTATGTATTGGGTCATCGCATCATACAGATCTTTTGCATCAGTTGTATTATGTTTTGAAATGTCCACAATGATTCAGAGAGATTGTAAGACTTTTAGAAAACGTCCATCTATGTAAGTTTAAGTTTATCTCGTCCTAGTGTATCATCTACAACTACAAGAAGCAGTCATTGTAATTTTTAGTTTACCTCGTCCTTGTGTATCATCTACAACTACAAGTATCAGTCATACCTATAAACCGGCACATATAGAGGTCTACATATATTTATACATGGCATGTTGCCCTGGTTGACCAGAAAAATAACCCAGGTCGACCCACTACCTAACTGCACAGCCCCTACTGAAATGGGTTGTAGCTAGCCCAAGCCGCAAGGGGGTAGAGGAATAGTCCAACCCTTCCGAGATCCCCGCCTGACTGGAGATCAGATTGGTGTTGGGCCCATAGGCCAAACACGCCCAAACGCCTTCCTAACTAATCAAGTCAACTATATTTTCTTTGAAAATTACCAGCAAACTTCGAATCCTTGACCTTGCATTTCCAAGTTTAAAGCCATAACCAACCATGTACACAAAGCTCGTTGTAAAAGAACACACTAAAAATACAACTTAATCAATATTAAAGCCAATGAATTTTAAGTTACATCCATTACGTCTTTTTTAGATTGTTTTTGTCCTGAGTAGGGGGTCTATCGGAAACAGCCGTTCTACCTCACCTCACCTCTGAGGTAGAGGTAAGGTTTGCGTACGCTCTATCCTGCCCAGACCCCACTTTATGGGATTACACTGGGTATTGTTGTCGAATTTTAAGTTACAACACAGAATAACTTCATTAAAATTAAATATGATTTATTTTTTTTTTGATAAAGAATAATTTTATTGAAAATTTGGGCAAAGTATGCTTGTATACAAGAAGTAAAACAAAACTGATATAATTGGATATAAATTAATATTAAAATTAAATTGGATACCTACTATAGGAAGTTGATTCTTTTAGGGTTGTGGATGAAATAGAAAAAGGATGTTTTGTTCAAAGTTAAACCACATTTGATTGTTTTTAGAGATAAATCTCAAAAAATACTTGAATTAAAAGAACGGAAAAGGGCCTAATATACCCCTCAAGTATTGAAAATGATTCTAAAATACCCTCCTTCCACCTTTGAGCTCAAAAATACCCTTTCCTTCCACCTTTGGGCTCAAAAATACCCTTCAAGCCACCTATATGGCTCTATTTTACCCTTCTCCTTAACAGAAATTTTAAAAATAATAATTAGTATTTTCATTTAATACGTGGCAGTTTCTTATTGGTTGAAATTAATTAAAAACTTAATAATCCCTAAACCCAATCCGGATCCCGGTTCAAATAACCTGACCCAACAACCCAAATTCTCTATATTTGGTTAAAGAGAAAAAATGATGACATCAACGATCAGTTCAAAAACATAGATTACACAAAACACATTTCTTCAACCAAATAATGGAGAATTTGATTAGTTGGGTTTCAAAGATTTAGAAAAAAAATTGGCAAATGTGTAAGAAGAAGAAATGAATTTAGAGCACCCAAGGGTGTGGCCTAGTGGTTCAATGAAGTTGGGTTGAGCACCATGAGGTCTTAGGTTCAATTCCCAACAGAGACAAACACTAGGTGTTTTCTTCCCATCTGTTCTAGCTTTGGTGGACAGAGTTACCTGGTACATGTTGCTGTTGGGAGGTGGCATGTATCCCGTGGAATTAGTCGAGGTGCGCGCAAGCTGGCCCGGACACCACGGTTATCAAAAAAAAAAAAAAAGAAGAAGAAGAAGAAGAAGAAATGAATTTAGACATGCACACACTATAGAAAATGCATTTTTTCAACCAACTAATAGGAAATTTCAAATTCCAAATTCCAAATTTGATCTATTAGGTTTCGGAGATATAGGAAAATGGCAAATGGGTATGAAATAGAAAGGGATGTAGTCAAATGGGTAAAAATTTTCGTCATATAGAGTTACACAAAACAGATTTCTTTAACCAAATAATGGAGAATTTGGGTTGCTGGGTTGGGTTATTTGAACTGGGATCCGGATTGGGTTTAGGGATTATTAAGTTTTTAATTAATTAAATTTCAACCAATAAGAAACTGTCACTAAGGCTGGGTTCAAGCCTTGGAAACAGCCTCTGGCAAAAATGCAAGGTAAGGCTGCTTACAATACACCCTTGTGGTGGAGCCCTTCCCCGGACACCGCGCATAGCGGTAGCTTTAGTGCACCGGGCTGCCCTTTTTTTTTAAGAAACTGTCACGTATTAAATGAAAAATACTAATTATAATTTTTAAAATTTCTGTTAAGGAGAAGGGTAAAATAGAGCCATATAGGTAGATGGAAGGATATTTTTGAGCCCAAAGGTGGAAGGAAAGGGTATTTTTGAGCCTAAAGGTGGAAGGAGGGTATTTTAGAACCATTTCCAATACTTGAAGGGTATATTAGGTCCTTTTCCGTTAAAAGAATTGTAGAAAACCAAAACATGAGCACAATCTTAGATCCACTTGTAGTTTCAATTTTTCACCATCTTTAGCCCTAAGCTTTCTAATTACTTTATTCTTTCAATTATAAATAGAATCTACTATCTTATCGAATTTTCAAATTTACACGTATTACATTTATATTTTTCTGATATAGCTCATTTTTTAAGCTTAAATATATATAATGTTACATTGAGGAATAAAATAAACAAATGCTACAAGAGGAAGAATAAAATGAATAATTTACTTGAATAAAAATGAAGACAATTTGCAAGATAATTTATTTTTTGTAAGGAAAAAAAAAAATTAAGAACAAGACTGGACTGCCCCCTAACCATACGGATTTTAACCTGCGGGGAACTGTCCCCCTCAGAAAGGGACTGAACCGTTGGCTTAAAGTTAAGTTTCCGTCGAGAATTAGGACATCTCATTTATCAGGCTTACGTAGGACATGACCAAATAATCTATTGCAACAAGTCATTATATCCTCCATGCGTGCACATTTATTCATATTGTATCTTCAGCGCTTTCTAGATAGAAAAAGATTTTCGCCCTTCTGGTACTTGCAGCAATAAACCAGTCCGACATCCCAGTTTAATGATCTAAAGTTGATCTTTCTCAAGATGTTTAGCAATGCTTCTCTTTCCCACACCATTACCACATGTGATCACAGTGCCAACCGAACTATTTATGATTACGGCTTAGTTGATTGATTGTGGTGTGAGTATCTATATAACTTTGAGAAAAAAAGGATTTTTACATTCAAATTTTCCACTAGGGCGTCATCTACTGTTTGCATTCACTTTCCCAAGTATTTGTAAAGAATGAGAGCAAACCTGAAAGTCCTCGTGTGTCACGAACACTGCTGCTTGATGCATCTTGGGGCATTTTTACCTGAGGAATATTTCGGAGAAACAAAAAAAAATAGATGAAGGGAGACAAAATTTAAGGAATCAGTCCACATAAAAAATAATGTACTACTAGCTTAGGCAAACAGAACCATGTCATGTTAACCACCTCTATCGAAAGAGTCTTCTCTTCATAACTAACTTTGATGTGCCCGCTGATTCCTTTCTTACCCAAATGGCCATTAAATCTGATGCAAAATTGGCAATCAAGAAAATTGAGATATGAGGGAACTACCAACTAAGGAACCTACATAATATGGATATGTAAATGATAGAGATCGTACTGCCATGTTAATTGGCGCTTCAAAAGAGTAGCATTTCTCTGGAATTTGCTCCACCGTAGCTCGAGGGCCTTATGGCATGCCTGACAATATGTTTCGGAAGATATGTTAGATAAGGTTAACAAAACAAAAAGGCAAGACACAAGATGGATTACATTAGCACTACGCAAATGCGCAAAAGAATTTCAAACGAAAATGAGTACCAATCTTGGACGAAGCAATAAGAAATCCAAAATAGGAACAAAACACTAACACGATTCCCCAAATGTCATGAATACTGGCTGAATTGCAACAATTAAACTAACAATTATAACTCGTAGCTTAAGGAAACATTGCCTCACTAACTCTGCTGTGAGCCAGAACAATATTCGTGATTTTATGATGACTAGCTTTTCTAGTCATTCCAATTAACTCAGAACAGGTACAGCAGCTGAGAAATCAGATGTACAATTTTCACTAGACAATCTTGAACCAAATACTAAGTATTTGTGATAGCAGCTCGTAACCTATATATAACACGAACAATTATCCCTTTTTTTTTTATGAAGCAAGATGTTGTCAATTAAATAAAGGCAAATGGAAGGTGCCCGGTACAA
Source organism: Capsicum rhomboideum (assembly GCA_031232105.1). NCBI lineage: Eukaryota > Viridiplantae > Streptophyta > Magnoliopsida > Solanales > Solanaceae > Capsicum > Capsicum rhomboideum. The sequence continues at coordinate 162,397,706 of CP124714.1, forward strand.
AAGCCAAAAACATCTTGTAGCTGCTTGAGTTTCCTGTGAGTTGAGTGACCTCTCCATAACCACGTCCCTAAGTTTGTACTTGGCATGGCAATTTTATCATGAAAAGAACCAGTAGAATGTTCCACAAAAATCCTTCAATGTGATCATATAGGAAGAGGTAATTCACTGTGTTTCCTCTTTCTGCACATGTTGTTATATATTTCACTGGCCTCTCCTCTGGGTCATCAATAGCTCAAGTTATTCGCAGCTTGAGTTATTTCATTCCACTAAAAAGAAAAGGCAACTTCCAGGAGGGACTTTCGTCTGCCAAATGGCTTTCCATGGAAAAGGTAATTCATGTTCCTCCTGACCTAGTAGAACTTAGTAGAAAGACCTAGCTTAACGCCATTTCATCTTGATGTCAGCATAATGGAATGTATTTTGAACATGGAAAGCAGTGGTCCTTATGGACCACCCAATCACTGCATTCCCCGCTGCAATTAATGTTCAGCAATAAGATTGACAATCCTGTGTAAGGCTTTTATGCCCTCATATTTCTCAGCAAATTTGTGTGAAACTTTGAACACTTTATTAAGTGGCGCGTGCTCTATCCAAGTATCAGACCAGAATCAGATTGTTTTTCCCATAACTCACTTTAAAGCCAAGTATTTCAGAGGAATCATATCAACATCTATTTTATCATATCAACATCTATTTTATCTGTTCCCATACATACCTAATAGGAAGTAGGCATTGGCTTAGAGCATCAATTTCATTTATCCTGCCCGTACTTACCCATTGTTGGAATTCTCCACACCCTTTGTTTTTCATCGCAAAATCTCAGCACCCACTTTTCAAGGTGGCTTAGTTCTATGATTGTAAATTATTTACACACAAACCAAATTTTTGTATCAATCTTATTACCTTTTCCATCTTATTAGGTGCAGAATTCTTCCTTGTTCCCTTTTTATTTGATAGAATGTCAATAGAATATGTGTGAGTATGTGTCTAGATCATTGTTTTTGAATAAGGGAAAAAAAAAATTTAAAATAAAGTATTTGATTTCATTGTTGGCATCAAGAAGATGCAAAATATTTACAAAAGTGGTATAGCAACAAAGGATGATTGCTAGCTCCATTACAAAATATTCATATCAGAACTAGGGAGCTAACAAAATTTAAAAAAACTAACAGGGGAGCCTATAGGGGATAAGTAAGCCCAACTAAATAGATACAGAAGACATCTAGCTTTGAGGGATAGGCAAGTACATCAATATTCTATCAAAAAATCTGTTGTTCCTTTCATTCCAGATACTCCAAAAAATAGCAGGAGGTATCATCCTCCAGATTTTTCTAATGGAGCTATCTTACAGAATACTCTAGAGAATACAACAACATACCCAATGTAATCTCACAAAGTGGGGTCTAGGGAGGGTAGAGTGTACGCAAACCTTAACCCTACCTTAGAGGTAGAATACTCTATAGAATACTTTAGGATATTTCATTTAATTATAAAATAATTCTTTATTAGCATAGAAATTGATTACCTACCAAATTGTACGTAGTCTACTACTATTATATAAGGATACCTCTTGTACATTTTATTTAATCAAATAGACAAATTTCTTCTAATTTGATATGGTATAAGAGCCTCTACGATATTGGTGAGACTCAAATAGCTTCTGCTACCGGCAGGCAATTTCAGCCAAAGAGTGCTGCCAGCCCGGCCAAAGTTTTCTTCTCAAAGAGTGCTGCCAGCCCAGCCAAAGTTTTCTTCTTTTGTTCTTCCTTTCGGTGTACGGCACCACTTCTCTCCCCGACAATCGATGCCACTACTCAGGAAGATCGTACAGGCGCGGCTTCACTTTCTGGAAAAAATTCATGCATGGCTCCTCTTTAGTAACCTTTCAGGAGTCACTCTTTCTAGGATTATCCAATCACAATTCATCTTTCTGGTGACAATTCATGTACCACTATCCTTTGACGACCGACATTTCTGTTTTTTACAAGACCGGCACCCTCATCTAAACCTTGAACTTTTGTCATCAATTCAAGTTACACCGACATAGTCCAAGAAACTTGCCTATCTTATCTCTTTTCGGTGCTCAAAAATAGATCTATTTTCGTGTGCAGTACTAGAATCACTTTCTTCCATTGAGCAGTTACCAACAATTCCTATTGGGAAGAGTTCCAACATCGCTTTTTTTGTGATTGTGCTCTTTCAAGTGAGATTTTGGCATCAACTTTTTATATTTAATTTACCTTGTTATCATAGAGATTGATTACCTACCATAATATAGGTAGACTACGGCTCCTACATAAGGAGCATCTCTAGTACATTCCTATTTTATCAAATCAATGAGAAGTTTCTTTTTTTTGAATCTGTTAACATATTCAATGAGAAGTTTCTTCTATTTTGACATGATAAGAAAATAGACCTTAGACTAACTCAACTGAAAAACTAGCTCTCGCAATGAAGATTGTCCAAGACAATATAACAAGACAACCATCCATTCCCCCAACTAATGTGAACTCTAACACCCCCATATGCTCAAGGTTAGACGTCTGAAGCATGGACAACATAATATTGGCCCTACATTTGACATACCAAGGATAGGTATGAGTCTGGCTCCGTCAGTATGGTAAGAAAATGGAGCTTGTGCCTAACTCAACCCTATGCTATAGCTCTTGAGGTAAGGATTGTCAAAGACCATATAAGCATTGTTGTCAAAGGCGCGCTTAAGCCCTGAAGTGAAGCTCAAAATGTGTCGAGCGTTTCACCTCGCTTCATGTACGTTTCAGTACTCTCATCAAGGTTCAAAGGAATACGTTTCCTTGCCAATGAGCCTCTTCAGAAGAGGCGACAATAAATGATTGACATTTCACTTTATCGTAATTTTTTTATATTATTTGTTCATATATTTCTCTTCCATGCTCATAATTATTAGTTTTGGATTAAACATAAATATATTTGTATTATTTCGCCCTTTGCACTTTTTCATTAAAGCCCACGCTTTGTTTGTACTTTGCGCTTAAAGCCCCAATGGACCTTAGAGTTTTTTGCGCTTTTGCTTTTGATAACATTGCATATAAGGAGACAACATCCTATTCCCTCAACCAATGTGGAAAACTCTAACACTATCTGGTTCTATAAGAAGTTCCTCGTTATATCATCTCCAATTTTGATAGGAAGTACAGAAATTTTAAAGCAAATTGCCTTCTTCTGAGGAAAATTACACAGCTTTGGTAAGATTTGTTGCTCCCTAACATCTCTCTGTACCCTCTTCAGGCAAAGTTAAGCGGTACCAATAACGCTTAACCTATACAAAAAAAACAAAGCGGCTTCCAGGAAAGCTTTCCTTACTAGGATAAAGCACCAAGAATCTGTGAGGAACAAACCATTCATATCAATGGGAAGAATGTAGTTTTGATCACTGAAAAAAAAATTTAACATCTGAGCACTCTAGGATGATGACAAAGCAAAAACGGATCAGTTTTCACATATAACGCAAATAGAGAGGACTTCCTGATCCTCTGTAACCACAAGAACTCCTTCATTATGATCTTCTATGAGATGAAAAAAAGAAAACTTCTTCTATATTTTCCAGATGGAGAAGAGCGAATTATAACCATAAAGGAGGTAACTTACACCTAATTTCTCACGAAACGCTTTGTAGGTTTGCTGCTTTCTTAATATTTTGCGTTCTTTTTTGTTGTACAACATGCGTAGATCCTCAATGGACTCTGGATGTCTGCATGGAAGTTTCATAAATGAGTTTGAATAGGTAAACAATCAAACGTAATCAAATCCTTACCTCCGACTCTCTTGCTGAAGTCTTTGATTCAGCCTAGTTAATTGGGCGCTTAATTGTTCCGGAGTGCTTCCATCACAGCCTCCTACAGTCTCTATTTCACTTTCAGGACAGATGATTGAGGCTTTTTTGTAGCTCTCCTGCAACCAGGGGTACAGTTAAGCAAGGTAATGTAAGATGCTTTTTCTGATATGAAATGAAAACTCGAGTTGAGAGAGAGAAGCATATATGCACCAATAAGGTAGACCATGAGAGGGGGAACAAGTCAGTGAGCAGTTAATCATACTACAAATGTAAGAGACAATAACATTTGTAGTCATAGTTTTCGACTTTCCGTACTGTTATATATAGGTCTACCAGTAACTGAACTACATCTCTAATAATCACTCTCTAAATACAGCAACTTGCCAAAAGTATACTTCCCGCTAATTGCACAGCTATCTTAATTAGAATATTTCCACTTAAACAATTTCATGAAACTCACAATATAAGACGAATAATTTCTGGAAAAGAACACCAAGTGCTTGTAGTTCTATGTGCAATACAATTGTACTCTCAAAGAAGTTCTTAAAAATAAAAGGAGAAACTAAAGATGATGTTTCTTTCCATTGCATGAAGAGCACCCGAATAGTAACTAGATTTTATTTTAGTAAAATAATCAAAAGTATGGGCCCAACAACAAAAATTGGGTGATGTAACATTGAAACAATCACAAACTCACAAATGAAAATGCATTTACAATAGGAAAAAAGACTAGGAAAGCCAAAAGTCTCAATCAGTATACAACAAAATATTCTAAGTAATTAAGGCCCTTTGAGTCTAAGCACTTCATCAAGCCTTTCTGGCTAATATTTAACTAGTTGAACTTCACTGACAATGCAGATAATGCGCATTATAAAGAAATTTTATTTTGGTAAGTAGTACAATAAACAATAGCTTGATCAACCCCAGTTGGTGCTCATAGAACTATATGATTATAAGAAATTATTCATACCCTACGGTTGTGCTCAAGTTCCCGATACTCTGCTTCTGCTCCTTTGAGTTGGGAAAGAACTTTCGTACTCATTACATCTTCATAGTGATTCTTCTTCTGAAATAAGAGTTTAAATTGCAACACATACCATAAATTTCAATAAACATCAAACACAGTAAAAAAAAAATATTGTAGTGTCAATTAAAAGAAGAAAGTAGGACTCAACCAATTCTGCATCTTTTAGATCTTTATCAATCATCATTAGCTCACGTTCTGCTTCCTCCAAGGCGCCAATTTCCACTTTTGCTGATTCTACATTTTCAGAATGGAACGGAATTTATGAAAAGGGCATATATAAGGAAATATACTTGGGAAGTATTTGAACCTGACAAAGAAGCAAAATATGGCATACCACACAAATTTTCAAAGGATACTTTGACATCATTAGCTTTGCTGTCTGCTTCTTTCAACCTCACTTGAAGCTTTTCCAACGAATTTTCCCTTTCATGCATCTCATCACGGATTTTCTGTACATTGTTTTCAAGACAAATAAACAATAGTGGAATGCTTCTAAAAGATCAAGAAAACATCGAAATTGAAACTGAAGCCCAACGAAAGTAAATATATGGGCGGATGAAAAGAGGAACAAACCGATAGCTCTACATGAAGCTCATCTACTGTTGATACAGCAGTGGAGCTAGATTCTGCAACATATGATCTTTTAAAATCTTGCAAGCGAAACTCCTTGGACCTCAAAACTCGCTCAGCATCATGGCGCCTCTTCTACAGGAGCAGAGGAACTAATGGTTATATCAATAGTTGTTCATTTCATTCAAAACTTAGGAAGCCCCACTCACATCTATCAGTCTGAATTACACTAGAACTCGTTAAAGGAAACTCTGTAATAGCAATTTACTCAGGAGCCATAAGTATGAAAATTCAAAAGAATATGGATAACAGTCACTAAGACTACCAAGGACACTCCTTTGTCTTAACCATTCAAATGATGCTCCAGAAAGAATAATGCACCCTATTAGATAAGAGCAGCACCAACTTCTCTGCAGTACAAGTACATCATATTTTTCGTTTCTTCTCTTTTTAGAAGGCTTAGCGCTGCTTCACTCTCAATGAGGCAGCAAACCTCTGTGAGAGGAATAATAACAGCAAGTCAAGGTTTCTTCTTGTACCTAAAAAGCAGTTGTATGATTCTTCAGGAAAGAACCATCCATGAAAAAACATTTTAAAATCTTAGCAATGGATACTCTGTGTCCTCCGGTTCTCGCATTCCCATATTTATCACCGAATATGACTGTTAAATATATACCATTTGTATGTTTCTAGGTAGTAAAATCACAATCTTCCCAGATATATGTGGACACACAGATGTTTTCAAACCAGATGAAGAGGAATTGTCCAGACAATCTGAAGATATAAATAAAGCAAGCAAACAAACAACTAATGAAATCTCAGAGATAAATTAATCATAATTGGTCCACACGTTACTTTAATTTATCATTTGATCTAGTTAATCTTCAGTTTAATAAAAAAAATGCTAAAATTGTTAGTAGGATATATTCTGCACAATCTTTGGCAACCAGTTGAACAAAATCCACCTCCATTTGCATACTAAATAAAACATTAGATAGTTCCATCAAATAACAAGAAGATTGTTTAGGTTACATATTTACGTGGCAAAACAAAAAGAAATTTCTTTCAAATGCCAACAAAATGAATAAGGTATATAATTTGCTATTGGTTCTTTTACACACACTCTAGGTAGTGAAAATGGTAACAACATGCTAATAGAAACAGTAAATAATTAGGTATTAGGCATCTAATGAGGACAGTCAAAAACAGGGATGAGAAAGCTGTTCAATTTTCTACATGCAGTTGTGCAGGGAGTAGATGCTAGAACTACAAACTCAAAAACACAGGGGTAATCGGGAAAAAAGGAGAACTCCAAACTGCAAAACATATGCCTTAGGGCCCAAAACAAAAGATTCGCATGTCATGGAAATCTTGACATATGTTGAATTGCTTCAGCCAATAAGGCCCAATAAACATGTACCATCATTGGCCATCACTTAAAAAAAACTTCCCTTGTTTGAAAGAAAAGGAAAAAAAAGTAACTGAACTAAACAATAAACAAGAGGGACATAGTAGCAGAAATAAAAGATGCCCATCGCACTGTATTTGGATTTCAATGCATATAGATCAGTAAGTAATTTGAATGTGTAGCCACTTCGGTTGTGTTTGTCCTTTCTCGAAATATCTTTTTCTGGGAACATGGTCAACCTGCGGAGGCACCCTTCCACATGCTTTTTCCTTTTGTTTTATTCATGTTCTTTCTAATGATGCCCAATCTAGGCCTGCTGAAAACCATTGCCATTGGCTTTACACTGAAAATGCAGGCCATGAAGGGCATCACAATTATCCTGTCTGATAATACAAAGCTTTATATGGTTCCTCAGTGTATTTTATCTGTCTTGTAGCTCTTTGTGAGCATGTCTGTATACTTCTTTATATTAAACTTTGGACTCACCCCACCCCCCACCCCACCCCCAGGTCAGAGGGCAGCAGCAAGCAATCTACGTTTGTGATCTCGTATATTCAGCTTCTCCGACATCCTAATAAACGAGAACAAGACTTGAGTAAATAATTATGAAACTAAGGAGGTAGTAGAATCTTTGAAGGATCCTATTTAAAATTTGCAAGGCCAGTTTATAGTTTTATGTTCATTGGTTTGGGCTTAGTGGCTATGCACTAATTTTTCGTGCTCCAAATGCTCAGCTTTTGGGTCAGAGCAAACAGTCATGAGACTTGATGCTCTTCTACGAAGGAGCAGCAGAAGTATGATGCAGCTGATAGATAGACTAATCATTATCTAGAAATTGTGTCAAGGATTGTGTGTATCGAGTATTCATACACAATAAAGTAATTGAATATACATCATAACCAGATAGCAAAGAGTAACGCTGAGATGATGTCCCTTCACAAAAGTGAGATGAAGAAAGAACGAAGACAGAAGAAAGGAAAACCACTTTTACTTCTGATAAAGTAAAACCAAGGCAAAACCTGCAACAGCGTTAGGGAGTAGAAGCTATTACTCGGGTGGAGACTGCACTTAACTAAAAATAACAAGTACCTTAGCGCTTTGCAGATTATCATGGAGTCCTTGAAGCTCTTCATCGATACTCCTCTTCATACCCCTGGTTTGTCTAGCTTTGTTCTGTGCCTCAAATGCTTCGCTTTCTAGAGTCTTAATTTTATTGTCATATGAACCAGAAAGACGCCCACCTCTCATATTCTTCATAGGTGGAAGAACAGTTTGGACAGAGCCCCGAGAAAACCTAGGAAATTGTGGGTATGTTAATCATGTCAGTGCAAAATGTACTGTTCTATATAAGCCAAGACTAAACTAAGAAATGTAAAAAGAGTAAATAAACTAGGAAATGTAAAAAGAGTAAATTAGATTAGTTAAGGCTCATAAATACTAATTATAAGTTTTAAGCCATGTTGAATTAACATGATGGTTATAGTGGAGGATGTCTCTTGTAATAAACAAACTATTGTCAGACTTGTTTTCGTTGGCAGAGCATCAGGCTAGTCATCCTAAAACCACACAAAATCAGCCGATGGAAGGCAATTTATAGATCTAATTATATTGGGAATAAATCAAAAGCCAATTGGCAAATATTTTGTCCACCAAGTACCAGGTGAATCTATACGTGAACCATGTGCAACTTAGCCAATACCTTGACCTGACTCATACTGGGAGTTACTCATGGGATTACAGAAAAAAACTTAGTATGGAGATAAGAAAATTAAAAGGCATATGAGATACTACATAAATTTTACATTTTGTACCCATCGGAAGTGTAAACCTCCTTCAAATTTGAAATCCTTTGATCAAAAGCAACTGCTTTTCCAGCATCATAGTCTTTAACAAGCACTTGCCTCTCAGCATTACCCTAATAAGACACAGGAAGCATCAAGGCATAATCAGCACAACTAACCTAAACAATAGTAAAATACAGATGTAACAGTGATTATAGATCAACATAAGAGACTGCAAAACTGTCTGAAGTTCATGGCAACGAATAAGAACCCCAATCGGAACTAACAACTAAGAGAAACCAGAAGTGAGGAGAACAAAAGAAACACGGAATTACGGTGACTGCAAGGGATAAGCCAAGCTACAATAATCATAATCGTTACGGCAACAAGGAGTGTTCACTGCAAATTAGCCATCATATTCCTAAGCCTAAACATCATTTGAATTTGAATTCAAAACTGATTATGATCAGCACGAAGCTACAGAACTAAAGAATAGCTTAGCTTTGGCAATTATCAAGAATTAAAATTACCCACAGAAATAGAACTTTACCACATCAATCAAGACATTTAGTACGGTAGGATTGTCAGAATGTAGAAGAGAAATCGCTGTTGGATGATGAGTCTGGGGAAGCATGTGATTGGGAATATGCAACCTACACAAATAAATATAAGCAAAAGCTTGATAAATAAATAATCCAATTATCAGAAATAAACTAGATAAGTATCAATCTCCACAGAAGTGACTGGTATATATTTTTTTGAACATGTAGAAGTGACTGGTATATATCATCCATCAACAATGTTCAAGGATATAAATCATCCCTATCTATACACACACACACAACACACGTAGAACATATAGAGAAAGATCATTACCTTGGTCTAGAGAACTCGTAAATGATAATCTGTAAGTTATAGTAGTTCGCTTCCCTTGCACATGCTCTTAATAAAAGGGAATCTTTATGATCAGTAACAATAAAAGCGTTAAGCACCTTGCCAACGGCACTTTCAATAGCAGTACCCCACTTGTCACCATCAGTTAAGGTCTGCGATAACATGTTGATAAATGTTTAGCATGAGCTCCCAAAAGTTAAACAAGCAGGAAAGCTAAATGTATTAATTGCAAATGCAACTAGGGTATCTGATAATAGCAAAAAGAGGATCTATTTTGGTGTCTAATGCGATCATCCACCAAGCTAGTTGTCCTTAACTAGTGCAAGGAAATGGAGTGGCTAAAATTTTTAAAAGAGACATCTCTTGAAAGTTGCTAAATCGTGTATGTTCACCGTAAATCCCCAAAAACCTTACTAGGGGGATGCAATTCTAGCAGCTCCTCATCTTATCAATAGAATGTCTCTCAAAGCACTCAACTATATAAGTCCTTTTGAGGTCTTACAAGGGAAAAACGTTTATATTGTTCCTCCAAAGGTATTGGGGTGGGTTATTATGCTCATACTAGGAACGTGGGGAATTGGGTATCCAATACAAATGGTTATTGGAATTACCATCCACAATCAAGAAAGTTTTTGTTAGTATGAATGTTACTTTTACAGAATCAGAACCTTACTTTAGTGCAACCCAAATTAGAGGAAACTTTCAAATATCCCAAGTGGAAAGAAGCTTTGGCCAAGGAATGAAAGGTCTGGAGAAAATAAGAGTTGGAAATTAGTTACTCATCCACTATACAAGAAATTGGTCCGCTGCAAGTGGATGTTCACTGTGAAACATAAAGCCAATGGTTTGATTGAGAGGTTCAAGGCCAGATTGATAGCTAAAGGATTCACTCATACATATGGAGTTGACAACCAGGCAAACATTTGCTCCTGTTGCAAAAACAAACTCAACCAGAATCTTGTAATCCTGTGCAGCCAACCTTGTCTGGGAATAGCTGTTGTTTGATCTCAAAATTGCATTCCGGCAAGAAAACTTGAAACAAGAAGTGTATATGAAGATTCATCCTGGATTTGATGGTAAGAAAACTCAAGGAAAGCTGTGTAGATTGAAAAAAACTTTCATAGAATTTGTTTGCTGGAAGGAGCAGTTTGAGTAAGATTATATGTTCGCTTTTGGTAATTCAAATATGTTCTATGCAACAAAAAACACCTTAGGAGGGGGTTTGAAAATGCTTCCAGGCACAGAATCCGAGGTTTTTCAGAAATCTTTTGCTACAATGGGGGCTGACATTTGTGTTCTTGTTGAAACAAAATTGGCAGATGCAGATTCCAATTTGTTCCAGCAGTTATGGTACAATAGGGGGTTAGGCAGAGTACATTTGGGGGAAATAGGTAGGAGTGGTGGCATAGAAGGGTATGGAGGGTGAATTGGTGGACAGTGGAGGACAAATGGCTACTTGCAATTTGAAGGTGTAACTCAAAACATATCTTGGTACCTTAGTGCAGTGTATGCAGACTGTAATGTGATTGAAAGGAGGGAACTGTGTCTGGAATTGTCAGTCGTGAGTAGCTTGCGTGAGGGACCATGGGTTTCGATGTGGTCAGATATCCTGCAGAGAGATCAAATGTCATAGAATCTCAAATCCTATGTCTGAATTTTCTGAATGGCTGAATGACAAGGAATTTTTTGATCATCCTTTATTTGGAGGATCATACACATGGAGGAGAGGTGACAATCATTCAAGTGCTTTTAGAATTGACAGGCTTCTCTACTCTCATCAATGGGAGGAACTTTTCCACCAGATCAGACAGACCCTTCTTAAAAAATAGGGTGAGACCACAACCCTATTATGTTGACCTTTGGTGATTGGGAGTTCAAGAAATCATATTTCAAGTTTGAACAATGGTGGTTAGGTGTTGAGTGATTCAAAGATAAAGTGCAGGGATGGTGGAACTCTTTCTAACATCACAGGCACCCCTAGCTTCATTCTGGTCTCAAAACAGGCAAAGGAGAGAAGACATTTTGACTCAAATTTCTGGTTTGGAGAACATTATGGAACAGAGAGCACTAATTGATGATGAGCTCCTTCCAAAAACAAGCTTGGGTATGGATTTTGAGGAGGTGACAAAGAATGAAGAAATAGCATGGAGACAAGTCAAGAGTACAACGCCCGAAAATGGGGATAAAAATACCACGTATTTCCATAGAATTGCAACAGCCCATAAGATATTCAATTCCATTGAAACTCTAGAAGTGAATGCAGCTAAAATTTCCGAGCCTGAATTCATAAATATGCCATACAGAACTTTTATCAGAATTTGTACAAGGAAACATAGAACTGGAGACCCGATTTCAATTTTCAACAGAATACAATTCTAAATATGGAGGAGCAAGAATGTCTACAAAGGCAATTTAAAGAGGAATAAGTTCTGGAATGTATTAAGCTATGTGCAAGTGATAAGGCTCCTGGTCTTGATGCTTCCCAATGTGCTTGTACCAGGCTTTCTTGAGTCTGATTAAGGAAGATGTTATGAAGACCCTGAAGCATTTGCATGATTTCAGAGTTTTTGAAAAGAGTATCAATGCTAACTATATAGCACTAGCACTAATTCACAAAAAGGGTAGTGCTTCAGAGTTAAGGATTTCAGACCAATAAGCCTCATTAGTGGAGTCTATAAATCTTGACTAGAGTTCTAGATGAAAGATAGAGAAGGTGATTAGTAAGTTGGTTAACAAACATCAAATGGCATTCATAAAGGGGAGGCAGATCATGGATGTTGCTCTTATAGCAAGTGAATGTGTGCACTCCGGATTGAAAGCCAATGACTCTGGCATCATGTGTAAGTTAGATATGAAGAAGGCATATGATCAATGTGAATTGGAACTTTCTCCTAAAGTTACTGAAGCAGATGGGTTTTGGAGACAGATGGATGGAATGGATCAGCTTTTGTACTAAAACTGTTAGCCATTTAGGTAAATGGAGAATCTGTGGATTTTCTTCCTTCTGAAAGGGGACTCAAACAAGGGAATCCTATGCCACCCTTCCTCTTTATATTAGCTATGGAAGGACTTAATAGCATGATGAGGACAGCTGTGCAAAATGGCTGGCTGACAGGTTTCTCATGCAGATGATACTGTGATCTTCTACAACAACAACATACCCAGTGTATTCCCACAAAGTGGGGTCTGGGGAGGGTAAAGTGTACGCAGTCCATACCACTACCTCCAAAGAAGTAGAGAGGTTGTTTCCGATAGACCCCCGGCTCAGGACAGGAAAGCAGTACATAAAGGCGTAGTAAAACATGAATCAAGATGACATAACACACACATAAGGAAAACAGAAAACATAGAGTAGTACTATACAAGATCTAACCAAAACACCCAGTACCGCACGAACAAGGAACTCCAAGGTTCGTGCCAAGCACTGCGACTACTAGCCTGGCTACAACCAGGCAACCCTATCCACTATCTAGGCCCCACTCCAAAGAACTAGCCCTCTACCCTAATTTGCGTCCTCCACACCTTCCTATCTAGGATCATGTCCTCTGTAAGCTGTAACTGCTCCATGTCATGTCTAATCACCTCCCTCCAATACTTCTTCGGCCTACCTCTACCTCTCCTGAAACCATCCATAGCCAACCTCTCACACCTCCGAACTTGGGCATCCGTGCTCCTCCTCATCACATGTCCAAACCATCTCAACCTCCCTTCCCGCATCTTGTCTTCCACCGAAACAACTCCCACCTTCTCCCGAATAGCCTCATTTCTAACCCTATCTCTCCTTGTAAGTCCACACATCCACCGCAACATCCTCATTTCCGCCACCTTCAACTTTTGTATGTGGGAGTTCTTGACTTGCCAACACTCCGCTCCATACAGCATGGCCGGTCGGACTACCACTCTATAAAACTTGCCTTTAAGCTTAGGAGGCACCTTCTTATCACATAGATCTCCGGAGGCGAGCCTCCATTTCATCCACCCTGCCCCAATACGGTGTGTGACATCCTCGTCAATCTCTCCATTCCCCTGAATCAAAGACCCAAGATACTTAAAACTATCTCCCTTCCGAATAACCTGGGAATCCAGCTTGACTACCACTTCGTCCTCATGCGTCGAATCACTAAACTTGCACTCCAAGTATTCCGTCTTGGTCCTGCTCAACCTGAACCCTTTAGACTCCAGGGTTTTTCTCCAAACCTCTAATTTATCATTAACACCTCCCCGAGTCTCATCAATGAAAACTACATCATCCGCGAATAACATACACCAAGGCACCCCTCCTTGAATACGCCGCGTCAAAACATCCATCACCAAGGCGAATAAAAAAGGACTAAGAGTTGATCCTTGATGCAACCCTGTCAAAACCGAAAAGTGCTCTGAATCCCCCATCGCGAAGCTTAAGGCATCTTCGTTGTCCTAAAAATTCCGTTAAATAACTGGGTCACCACCCTAAGCCTGGCCCGCCAATGCTCTTCCAAAAATCCACCGGGATCTCGTCAGGCCCAGTCGCCCTACCCCTACGCATTCTACGAATAGCGTCTTTGACCTACTCAACCTTTATACGTCTACAATAACTGTAATCACGGCATCCCTCTAGTGCTCCAAGTCCCCTAACACAACGTCGTCGTCCCCCTCGTCATTCAAGAGCCTATTGAAATAAGACTGCCACCTCCTCTTAATGAGGGCGTCCTCCGCTAATACTCTGCCCTCTTCCCCCTTGATGCACTTCACTTGATCAAGATCACGGGTCTTGCGCTCCCTAGCCTTGGCAAGCCTATACAACTTCTTTTCCCCGCCTTTCTCCTCTAATCCCGCATATAAGCTTTCGAACGCTGTTGTTTTAGCCGATGTAACAGCTAACTTAGCCTCTTTCCTAGCTAACTTATATTCCTCCCTATTCGACCGCTTCTCCTCCTCACCCTTACTCTCAACCAACTTAGCATACACCACCTTCTTTGCCTCCACCTTCTTCTTAACTTCTCCATACCACCACCAGTCCTCCCGGTACTGGCCAGATCGGCCCCTCGAGACACCCAACACCTCTCTTGCTGTCTCCTTGATGCAACTGGCAACCCTTTACTACATACTATCCACGCCCCCCCTACTCTCCCACACACCCTTCGCCGCCAACTTCTCTTCCATCTCCAGAGCACTGACCGGAGTCAAGCTACCCCACTTAATTCTGGGTCGATCCTCCCCACCCCTTCTTTTTCTGCCCTTATTAATATCCAAGTCCATCACCAGAAGCTTATGTTGAGTCGAAAGATTCTCACTAGGAAAGACCTTACAGTCCTTACACAACGCTCTATCACCCTTCCTGAGCAGCAAAAAGTCAATCTGGGTCTTGGCCACCGCACTCCGAAAGGTAACCAGGTGATCTTCCTTCTTCGGGAAGCTCGAATTCACAATCACTAACCCAGAGGCTCTAGCAAAATCCAAAAGCGAGGCCCTTGCTTCATTCCTATCCCCGACAGCAAAACCTCCATACACATCGTCATAACTTCTCGGCAACTGCCTGATGTGCCCATTGAAGTCCCCTCCAATGAAAATCTTCTCTGAGCTAGGCACACCTCTCACCACCTCGTCCAAAACCTCCCAGAAACTCTTCTCCTCCTCACCCAAACCCACCTGCGGCGCGTAGGCACTAAAAATGTTTAGTGTCGACCCTCCAATGACCAACTTAATTGTCATCAACCTATCATTGACCCTCCTAAGCTCCACCACTTGCCCCCTAAGCTCCTCATCTACTAGGATACCTACCCCATTCCTACGCCTCTCACTTCCTGGGTACCACAACTTATAACCATCCACATCCCTTGCCTTAGAGCCTACCCACTTGGTCTCCTGGACACAAGCAATATTAATCCTCCTCTTTCTAAGAATCTTCACGAGCTCTATAGACTTACCTTGGAGGGTCCCTGAGTTCCAAGACCCTACTCTCAATCTAAAGGCTCTCGCATCCCACTTACCCTACTACATCTCAACCCCAACCCAGACCTTGGCCCCGCCCTCCCCCTCGCCCTCACCCCCACACCCGGAACGGATCCCACCCCCGACCCCAACCTCGACCCCGGCCTAAGACATGACCCTAGTCTACTATCAACCACCAAAGCCACTACTCAAAAAGACAAGGAATGCACGCACACTAGATCTCACACCCCCAAGGCAACCAACCAAACCTATAGCAACTAGGAGGATAATAAACAGAAACACAAGCTACCAACAAAAACAGGAGGCAGAACAGTGGAAATGCAAAAATAAAATAAACAACAATCAATACACAGCTACTAAAGGCAGGCAGGACAGACCCGAGTAAAGGAAAAGGGGCGGGAAACAAGAAAAATATGGAAATAGGAAAAAAAGAGATTAAAGGTTAGAAGTCACCGGGAAATGCTGACCAACTCTTTCTTGTTTGCTTTGTTGGATTCAGGCTTAGTGCAGAAAATGGCCGCCGGAGTTTCGTCGGAAAATCGCAGGAGTTTAGATCCGATTTTCTGAAAGCCGCCGGAGATCGTCTATCCAGCCCGACCCGAAACTTTTACGGGCAGAAAGCGATCTGTTGCGGTTCGCCGACTTGCCGTCGCCGGAGTTTTGGGTGGCTTAAGCACAAACTCTCCGGCAATCGGAGTTCGTCTGGTCGAGAACGACCGAGACGGAGAGAGAAAGAGATGGAGAGAGAGAGAGAGAACTGGACGGGTTGAAAGAGGCAACTTACCTGTCGCCGGAATAGTAGGCCACCGGCGTCGGCAGTCAGAACAGATTAGTTATATCAAGGTTATACTGCTAACTTTTGAAGCAGTTTCTGACCTAAGCATAAATTAGAGGAAAAGTAGCCTTTTTCCCATCAAGGAAGTGCCACGTATGCAGGGATGGGCTAATATATTAGGGTGTAAAGTAAAAAATCTGCATACTGTTTACTTGGGTATGCCTTTAGGCAACAATCATAAGGATCTGAAGATATAGGATGGGATAATTGAGAAAACAGAAAAAAAGTTAGCCACCTGGAAATCTCAATACCTAAGGCAGACTTATTCTGATAAATGCAATTTTAGACTCATTACCTACTGATGTAATGTGAAGTAGTGAAGAAGTTGGAAAATTAAGGAGGGATTTCCTGTGGCTTGGTAATAAGGAAGGGAAGGGCATGCATCTAGTGAAATGGGAAATTGCTCAACTCAGCAAGAACTCTGGTGGCCTTGGTATTACAGAATGAATGTTTGTTGATGAAATGATTATGGAGGTACTCTAAAGAAGATCAAACACTATCGAAAGAGGTCATTCAAAGTAAATATGGGCAAAACGGCCCATGGAATACCAACCTTGTTACTATTACCTATGGAGTTTCATTTTGGAGATCAATAAGAGGCCATGGGGATAATCAGTCAGAGTGTACCATCCAAACTGGTCTATGCCAGAACATACTGCTGATCTTTTGAGTTGCTGGATTAGGAGAGGTGGGAGTAAGAGTGAAAAGAAATGGTGGAAAGTTATCCCTGCTCGCATTTGGTGGTCAGTGTGGAAAGAAAGGAATGAGAGATGTTTTGAGGATAGGTTTAATTCCATTCAGAAAGTTAAATGGAATTGTCTCATATCCTTGCTTTTTGGGTGTAAACAGGAATCTATAGATGAAGTTGAACAGATAGAACATCTTCTAGGTTATTTGAAAAAAAAAAAAAAAAAAATCTTCTTATATCCTTTGTGTTTGGCTTTTCTGGGTTGCCAGCATGACCTTAATGCTGAAGAATACAATATTACCAGTTTAAAAAAACAGTCTCTTAGAGCATAGTTTAACAGATCCAGCAAAATCATGAATGTTTTCAGTTATAAACAACGCAATGCATGTCATACTTTCATTATAAGACATCATAAGGGTAATCGACGTTGATGACAGTGATAACAAGGGATGGCTCTGTAACACCCCGAAACTTTCCAAATGTATGCGACTACGTGATGAAATTAAGTGAATGTGTAATAAAGGGTATATAATACATGAAAGTGTGGGATTTAATGCATATTGGCTATTGGGCTCAAACTTGGCCCAAAAATTTACATGAAGACATGGCCCAAAACAAGGAAAAATGACCCATTCTTCCTTGACCCACTTGGACACCTCATCCTTGACTAAATATTGGCCAAGGATGATATATATAAGCTCAAAAAAATCAGATTTTTATCATTCAACACACCTTGCCATTTCTTATATTTTCTAGAGAATTCCAAGAAACCAAAAGAAACCCTTTTCAAGTCTAAGGCAACTACACTTATTTTGCCAAGATCATCACTTTGTAAGTGTTGGTAAGTGCCTATTCTTGTGTTTTAATATATTATGTGCATAAGAGATGGTATGGATTTTGATGGTTATGTCTAAAAGGGTTGATTGGGGCACTTTTGTTTATATGTGACACAAGTTGTGTTATTTTGGTGATTTGAACTTGGAAGTGGCCTTGTGGTCTTGAAAGAAGTGAGTTGATGGTTTGAACATCAACATGTATGATATGGTTATTCCCTAAGTTGATTTCTCTTTATGTGTCATTTTTGGAAATTGTTGTTATGGAAAAAGTGTACGGAATTGGTGACATAATGAAAGGAAAAATCTGATTTTTATTCAAAGGAACACACAACACATTTCTAGAAATTTCCCAAAATTTCTCTCAACTCTTAAAGAACCCTAAGCCAACTTTTGGAGTAAGATCATCATTTTTCAAGCTTAGGTAAGTGATTATTCTTATGGATTAACATATTATATGCATGGGAGAGTATGTAGATCATGTTGGTTATGCTTGGAAGTGTTGAACATGGCACTTTGTGTTTGTGCTAAAAGATGTGTTATCCATGGGATTTACACTTGAAATATGCCTTGTGATTTTGATGAAAGAGCATGGTATGGATGAAATATCAACATGTATGGTGTGATTATGTTATTAAACTTGTTAATTTCATATAAGTGTAAATTATGAGATTTTGGCCGATTTGTTGTTGTGAGGTGTATTGAAGTAATTTGATGGAATAATTGTGATGTTGTGGTGATGAAGAGTGGAAAGTATGAACTTGGTGTGACATGCTAATGGTTTATGATATTTTGGTCAATGTTGGGAATATTGTGGGATTATTAGTATGATAATTTCATCAATGGTATTGTCAAGGGGAAAATGACAATTTTAAAGGCAAACATGTAATTCATTGACGTCATATGCATTTGTAAAGTGGTTGGTGGTTAACGTAAATTCCGTTATGTATTTGTGTTGTAGAGTGAAACATAAGGAAGGAGCGGGACTATTGTGTTCACGTATAGGATTGAGTATTTATATTGAGAATACGAGGTATGTAAGGTTACTCTGTCCGTATCCTTCTGCAGCTCATATTGATCACATTGGCATTGTACTTATCTTATTCCGAAATGCCCAAAAGTATTCCAAGTCAAGTAGTCATTTTGTTACTCACATGTTCCTTATCCATTGATCAATCGTTATTCATGTGAGTTACATAAATGTATACATTGTTCCAAATGTTCCAATAATGTTGTCCCAAATGTTCCAATAATGCAATAGTAACCAAAGTACCAATATCTCAAAAGTAAAGGAATGAAGTAATGCATAATTGTTCAGTTGGGGAGTGCAATATAAGGGACATAAGTCCAGCTGGAACGCTCCCAATATTGTTTAATTGTGGGTGGCACTCTAAGGGGCATAAGCCTAGCTGGAACGATCCCACTAATATATCATTTATGGGTGGCACTCTAAGGGGCATAAGCCTGGCTGGAATGATCCCATTTGATATATCTCATTATAACCCACTGATCAGTTGGGGCCCGGGTATCACATGACAATGGTTAATGACAAATGAATGCAAATGTAAAGAAAGCAAAGAAAGCAAGATACGTGTTTCCAAATGTACATAGAATCATGGGTTATTTTACATTAATTATTCACTTGTACTTGAACTCTTGAAAGTTCTTATATCTTACACAGTTACTATTTGCCTTACATACTCAGTACATTCTTCGTACTGACCCCTCTTGGGGAATTTACCTTACTTGCTGCAGGCGCAGGTACTAGTAGACCTCCCCAGTAAGCTGCAGGATATCCACTGATCTTTGGTAAGCTCCAGTTGGTTCGGGGCTTTTCGTGTTAAGTTGTACATTGGTTTTGGTATTGTAATGTTATGTAAAGCGGGGACTTGTCCCGAATTTAAGTTGGTCATGTATGTACTTCTGTTAGAGGCTTTTGTAGACATATGTGGGTATATGAATGTAAGAGGTGTATGTCCTTCTTGACTTGATGGCCCTAACGGCCAAGTTTCTTATATGTATATATATCATGCTCCATGATTTCCTCTATTAGCATTTTATATACTTACGTGGTGGTGATGTTTCTTATGGTATGCATATGATTGGACATGAGTAAAGATTGGTTCTCTCGGGCCTTATCGGCTTCGGGTGCCAGTCAGTCCCGAATGGGATTCGGGGCATGACAGGCTCGTCTGAAGAAGCTCTTGGCTCAGGAGTTTGATATCATGGATCTAGGGAAGCTGTAATATTTCTTTGGAATTGAAATAGCCAGATCATAAAAAGGAATCTTCATCTCTGAGGAAAAATATTTTGGATCTCAGGACAGAAACTGGTAGGTTGGATTACAAACCAGCAGATCGCCATTGGAAGCAACCATAGGTTGCAAGCAGGGATGGAAGATTTCATTGATAAATAGTAGTATCGAGTAGACAGAGGCCTTAGGTTCGAGTCACCACCATCCATTATTAGAAAGAATTTCCACATGCTTGGCCCATGAAATAAAATCAAGCACGCACTAGAGCAGGCATATTGAAGACATATTTAATTAATTAAGAGTGCTCTATCTAATAGTTTAACCTTTTAGACGAGATGTTCATACACTTCAACAATCTATATTATTATAAAAGCATGAATATAAATGTTGGTTGACCAAAATATACTTTAAATATTGAACGACCTTATACCCTTTTAAGGTAAAATTTTCTCTAAAATATGATTTCCTATTGGACAAAATTGTAATAGTACTCTCTTTTCCCTAATATCTTGGACTTCGAATTCAACAAAAAGTAAAAATCCTAAAACTAGCGTACTCCCTTATTTCTTTTTTTTGTACTCCTACTTATTAACAGGTAACTGTTTTTAACCAAAATAATTAGTTCTTTGAATTTAGAAATAGCACGTTCAAGCAAAGTAGACAGACAAAAGCTTTATTCCTAACTTCTTTGTTACTGAAGTTTTTCTTTTTTGTTTCTTTTAAACATTCAACATGGCATATTTGGATTCAATAAAAACATAAATATAATAACTGAGATCAATACAACATAAGAATGCAACTATACTTTTAATTTAATTCTTGGCAGCATTATTCATTTATTAGTATTACTTTTTCATCCTATCTTCTTATAGGGTATAGTAATCCCATGCAATTTTTAACTTATACCAAATAAATTGAATGATTCAAAAATGTAATATTAAAGTTAATTTAAAATTCTAACCTGACGATATTATCAAGTATTTAATAATTTTAATCAATAATAATGGTCAAAAGATCAAAGATTTAATACATAGCAAATAGTTCTAACCTAAAGTCTCAAATTAATAATCCTTCGTTAAAATCACGATGCACGAAATTTGCTCACAATTACGTGATAACTTTTCTGGCAACTTTTTTATGTTCTTAAGTTAAAGTTTTGGTGTAAGGTTCTAAAATACTAGGTTTGCAAGGTTTTTTAGGATCCAAACTTCGTAGAATTGAATTGTTGGTTAATATGCATATTTTTAAGGTTACAATCTAATTATCCATTCTGATGCTTTAAAATATATTGTCCTTCAGACAACTTGTCTTTCATTAATATTAAATTACATCAATTGCATTTATATAAATTCTTTCTTTTATGCAACCATTCGATATAATTGACATGGTATTATCGTGCAACGCATGTTCATAGAAACTAGTTAGCTTGTAAACTCAGGAAAGAAAAGCATGAGAAGCTATACTTCACTAATGTACAATGAGTTTTCTCTATCACATACCACATGAGCACCTATTGGACCAATCGGCGCCCTGTTGAACTTTCTATGTTGTCTTTCAATCACCTCCAGGAGGCCTATCACTCTACCTCCTCCAAAGGCCGTAACCTGAGAAAAAAGAACATCAGTGCCAAACAGCAACGTTTGCAGAGAAAGAAAGACAAAACAATGATTTAGGAAATGCAAATAAGTCGGTCAATTTTGTGTGTGAATCCTAATACAGATTCTTATGCTAACAGGGGACAAAACACAAACCAGATGGAAATTACAATAAGAATCAATTGTACTAATATCATCTTTACAACTTACATTGTCATGAACTTGACCTTATTATATAATTCCCCACCCCCAAAAGATTCCCATATGGAATACTCAACTTCTAATGTAGATTATTACACAAATAAACTGAAAGAAATCCACACAAGACTGACACAAACAACCCAAAATCTGCAGGATAGTTCAGCCAAGCCTCAGTCTAATCAACTGAACAACACTCGGACTATTTGTAAACATTATTTAAACCCCAACATACTTGAGGGAATAATCTCAAGCAATTCATTCCCCAAACTTCTCTTTTTTTTCTCTTGAGAAAAGCATAGTTTATCGCTATAACACGCCACAGACAGCAGAGTTAAATCACATCCGGAGAAAATAGACTTACTCTTCGCATTCACTCGACAAAAATAAAAACAAAAACTAAAGATGATTGAAGAAAATGCCATTATATGTAACTGAGATATATAGTATCTCATGTTTAACAATTCTCTTAGCTATTGTATGTCTCCATATTTGAGCTCTTGATAACCAAAATACAATTCTAATGGATCATCTTCGAAAAAATTGTTGAAAGTGGTAGATAAGACGGTTCATCTAGGTCAATAGAAAATCAGAAGGTAATGCCAAAATTCAAACCCATCAGACTGTAAAATTTGGAAGACCACCAAAGTGTCAATTGTTAGGGTTGGGGAAGCTAAGAACTTTGCAAAATGACTAGAGGTAAGATACCTTGTTGCTTTGATGAAGTTGAAGCTCACGAATGCGAGAGCGAATGTCCCGATCCTTCTTGTCATACTCTTCAATCTTAAAGAACCCAAAAGAATAGTATAAATCCATTATTTCCAAAGCAAAAAAATGAACTGCGTCTTAAAAAAATGAAACTAAGGGCAAAATGAAATATATTAGGAGATAACTCAAGAGTCCTTTTACTTTCCTGTGGCTTTTAAGTTCTATAAAAAATTTCAACAGCTAAATTCAAACATTTCCTTGGAAAAGAGTTTCTAGCAAAGTCGCCGATACAATCAACATTGCATTTTGTTCCAATTCTATCCTTATTCAGCAAATGCTAAAGAAAAAACAATAGTAGCATTGCCACAGCAGCGGTATTAGCTGTAATAATCCTAATAATAATAACAAATGACAATTAGTGATAAACTCAATAAGCCAAAAAATACCTAAGAAGTTATATATGAAACCTTTGTGGTGCTAATATTCCAAGTGCAAGCCACTTATATAAACAAAATGAAAAGGAGAAAAAATTAAATTGAAGATTGATGTCTCAAACACTTGTTAAATGAACCAAACTTAGAATGAAATAAGTACAGACCCTTCTATGTATGAATTATGCAGAATAAACATACTGAAATTTTAGTCAGCATAAGAACTGATGTTTAGGGTTGCATAGTTAAACCTGCTGGAGGGGGGAAAAGAAGTTCGAGTGTTTGGGATGCTGCTCCATTAGACATCATGTGGGTTATATGGAAAGAGAGAAATAAGGAGACGTTTGAAGGGTACTGTTTCTAGTTTCCTTTTAGTGTACCCATGAGGTCCCCATTTGTATAGAAGAATGGGTTTCTTGTGGAAAATCGTATTTTGCTTGTAAGTTCTCTACCCTGGTATACAGCTTGTATACTGGGTTGTCCCCATCATTCATAAATTTTACTTTATCAAGAAAAAGAAGAGTTGTTTAGGTAAAATTAAAAACAGGATTAGGTGCTTAAAGAAGATATATACAAACTTAATGAAGCAAAGTATACATATAGGCATTCCCAACAAGTTGGGTTTCAGGTTTAGACATAGCTGGTACAGTTGTAATAGGTTTGGTGTTTGAGCATTTTAAATTGCTTAGAGATTTATAAGTCAGTATTAGAGCGTGTCAGAATTTAGAAATGACAATGTATTGAGTATTGAAATTAATGACAAATGATTTGGGATGGATATAGAGAATTCTTATTACCAAACCTAAGAAGTTTGAGATTGAGGCATGGTTGTTGTTGTTGTAATAAATTGCCACATTACTGATTACACAAACAATTCCAGTTTCTAATTTATTAATCATGCTAGCCAATGACAAACCAAGATTGGTAGTTCATATATCTATTTTTTTGTTGACAAAAAACATTATAATCCTCGTCATTAATGTAACTATCCACCATCCAACACCGCAGTTGTATATTGTTATGGAAAGACTAAATTGTAATCCTTAAGCAACTTCATGAAAGGTCTCTAATACCAGAAGTTGAACAGTATAAAATCTGAACAATATGCATTAACAGCAGTCATAAGGACTTAATACCATCAGGGAAAGCAAGAGCTATTGATTGTTGAAATTTAACAGGACCTAAAAATCCAACACGAGGAAAATAAGACTTGTTCTTCAGTTACTATCTTAAAAGAAAAAATAAGACTTGTTTTGCAAAAAAGGATTATTCATTTATCTTTGTATAATCCAGCCACAGGCATCATCACATAGAACAAAAACATTTCAATCAAACAGACAGAAAATAAAAACAGAGAAACTGTAAAGAAAAATGTAAGTAACTAACAACCTTTCTATACCACGATCAACATCTATGTAACCAATAGTTTTCATCCACTCTATGCGCAAGCATTTTTGGCAGTCATCACATGATATTTTTTAAAAGAAGATTTAAACTGCAGGTGGAAATGCTTTAATTTGCTTAAACAGGGTATTTATCCTTGATTCTGAAGCATGAAAATCAGTGGAGGACTTGTCAAACTATACCATGTCAGATTATTAGCAAGTATCAAGAAGTTAAGAGGCATAAAAGTTGTACAGGATCGTGGTTCCGTTCCAGCAGAAGAGCAAAATACAGTGCTCCCAGTTTAATTCTTCTCACCAGTCCATAGGTGTTCTAGATAAGCCCTGCCTCTTAAAAGCTTATTCCATAATTGAGCTGATACTTCACATTTAAAGACCAAGTCTGAAATGCTTTCTATCTCTGCTGAGCACAAAGGGGCTAACCTGATTATTAATCATAAACACCAACCTATCCTGTATAAAAATCTGCCATGTGCTAAGAGATGAAAATTCATTTGGGAGGCGGTAGCTTGTGATGTTATGTTTCTTTGGGCTGCATCTCAACTTTATCTGACTCTGTTTTATTTAGATATTTCATGGTGATAATGGATTGTGGGTGACTGTTGATTACTTTGGACACTGTTCTATAATTATTATTTTTTATTGTATTAACCAATATAAGACTGTTCTTTGAGTTAAATGATTTCCCATATTGGTCCAGTAAAGCGATTAAGGGTTTACTTAGCGGGCAATGGCTCACTATGTACCAGTCATGGCTCACCCAATTAAGGGTCTTAAAAAAAAAAAAAAAAAAGAATACAGCATCTATCAAAAAGGTTATGAAAGTCAGGAAAGCTTTCCGCATACTGTCATGCTTGTTGAACAGTGAAAAATCAGCTAATATCTTCATACCTCATGAACAATTTTGCTTATCTGATCCTTCGCCTGATTAATTTTATCTATTAAGGTACCTTCTTCATCCCTCAACCTGCCATATTACAGTTTCAAAATTTCAGCTTGATCAAAAGAATAATTTCTTAAAAACAAACATTACTCATGAAGGAGTCAAGCAGTAACACAATCAATATTTCTAGAACACAATATTCTATGACCTTTGAAATACAACATTAGCACTGTCAATCTCAGCTTGGAACTCCTTCAGTTTCACCTCCATATCATGTTCTTCGGCCTACAGTAAATTGGAAGGTAGAAGCATGTAAATCACTTTCACAAGGTAAACATAAAACCCCACACTTAGTCAGCTGAATAACTGAATTCAGCAAAACACACCTTTTTTTTCTTTTCTTTTTTTTTTTGATAAGAGCAAAACACACATTTTTCCTAGATGACCAGTTTTATTTTTTAGTTCACACAGTTGAACCCTCAAGACTACAGTAACCAAAGCTGGAGCCAGGATTTGAAGTTTATGAGTTCTGAACTTACCACCAAACTCATAGCTCGTTTTAGTTACTGGGTTCACAATTAAATATTTACACATGTTTATTGGATTTCCTAAAATCAAGCAAAATCTACTAGGTTCGTCCAACCTCAACTTAATATTGTAGTTCCGCCCTTGACAGAAACAGCTTTTATATAGAGGCACAAACACTTATCTGAAATCCTACCTTATTCACCATAGCTGGAAACACGCTGGAGTATCATTTCTTAATCAAATGACTGATACTCATACAAATGAGAAGAATCTATTGAGGCAAAAATCAATTTCAACATTGCTGCACCAATTTAGTCCTTACACTAGAAATGCCTACATTGTAGCTCCTGCATTAACCCCGTCCATGGAATGCGACCTTGCTGGGTGATCGGGAAGGAGTTTTATGTCATTATTACTAGCTACCCTCAAAGTCAACATGTAACATCAGAAGCCTCAACCATCCCTGCCCTCTGGCTCTGAGATAGTAGAGTGAAAAGTTCTATATTGTACAGTTAACTTCCTACTGTTAGCTTAAATACCGGAATGCTACTGTCAAATTAGGAACCCCATCACATCAAGAAAGGTTTGAAAGGAATATCTGAAGTTATGAAAAAGGAGCATACTTTCATTCTAGAATTGCAATATCAGGGTGACTGAGAACTAATTATATAGAGTACCAATGCACAGAGGTAAAGGAAACCTGTGTAGAGGACCTGTGTATTTCTAATATTCTGTTCATCCATATCACGTATTTGTTGTTCAAACATCTTGACCCGTTTTGCCATCTTTTGAATGTAATTAGATCTACGACCCCGCTCCTCTTCCAGCTCAAGTTTTTCCTTTGTAGCCTAACAAATGAAACTCACATAGATTAGAAAAGTTTCGGCGATAGAGATAAAAGCTGGAGAAAGAGCATTTGAATGAATACAGCGTTCAGTCATTTGCAGCAGGAAATAAGCCGAAGGAGCAAAACATGTCAAGTATTGTATGTTTATTTTTGTAGTAATAGATCACCACTGAAGATGATCAACATATATATGCAGATACGGTCATATGGAAGAAGTAAGGAGACAAAGAAAATGAGGGGGGAAAAAATTCAATATAAAGAATGATTTAGAAGGAGTGACAGGGATAGGGAGGATCATATCGGACGAGAAGAGTAGCAGAACTGGGCATCAGCTACAACTCAAACTAGGAAGACCAGTAAAATCATCATCTCATCATCATACATATCAAATAACACCATCCAAATCAGAAACAACATATACGAAATTGCATACATACCAAAGAAAGACTTTGCTTCAACTCTTCTGTCATCCTCCTCACTTCTGATGTCTTTTCCATCATATGAGCAATTTGAGTTTTCTTCGTGGTTAACTGATCATTCAATTCCTCCATCTTCCTCTGAAAACCAAACAAGTTTGCTTAGTATGTTATATAGTTCTAGGAATAAGACATCACATCAAGCAATGTGAAGTGACAACTGAAATATGCAAGAAGACAGAAAGAAAAAGATAGAAGATAGAACCACAAACCAAAGTTTCACCACAGAATAGACAAGGACAAATTATAAAAGAACTCTTCTGGTTTTGAGTAACATTATCATAAACCTAACCTAACAACACGCCTAACATTTGTATGACTTTGGTACAGTATGACTTGGATACGGAAAGAGAAACAACAAGTAGGCCTCAATCCCAAGCAAGTTGGGTTTGGTACAAAAAGAGTATAGCAACAATATTATACATATCCCTTACTTCCTTCAACAGAGATAAATCTTCAGAAAGAAAGATAGAAAAAATGTATCCCCTATTTCCTTCAAGCTATACTGATCTTTCATCTTTGAAAGAAAAGAGAAGGGAAAAAAAGGAGAAACTACTGAATCAGAGTATCAGACTAGAAAATGATGCAGATACTTTATACAAGGATATGCCAGCGCGGCCAACTCTTTCTTTAGATGAAAAAGGCAATGTGGAAAAATGAAGGACGATTACGGTCTTCAGTATTTGCAAATGCTGGTCGCCCATCAGCTCTTCCAATAACTTCCGGCGACCTATTTCTCCTTTCTCCCATCACCCTACTCCCCTTCCCACCTCCCCTCCTGCTGCGGAGATTCACGTTTTCCTCCATTACCAGAGTAAGAAACGCAGGTTGAAATTCAATGCACATCCATATTCTATAACTATTTTCTCCAACCTCCACCTTCACAGAAACAGGGACCCTCCCCCCTTTCCTCACCCTAATTTTCACTCTAGACATGTCATGCATACTACAAATAACCTCAAGGAGACGAAAACGCCCAGTCAAACAGTAACAAAAAGGCTTTGTCAAGTTAGAAAAGCTCTCAGGCACTTTTCCCGAGACAATCTTTTGGGAGTCCCTTCAGGGCTTCTGAAATCCTACTCCGGTGGTCCTTCATCATCGGAGATTCGCTCCAACTCATTCAAAATCCCATAATCTTCCTCTTTTTTTCTTTTTTCCCCTCCTCAGATATGGATAATCGAGTGTTTTTCAGAATGGGGACCAAATCTTATGACATCACAGCCTACTTTTCAGACACGGGGGTATGGTTTGATTGGGTGGAGAGCTCGAAACTCTCAATGAGAAGGATGACAATTAGCAGGGAAGTTCTAATATGGCTGTGTAAGAGGTTACGTGGGATTTTTAATTAAGGGTGACAAAAAAGTTTAAAAATTAAAAAAAGGTGACACAAGTTTTAATTATTGAGTAGAGGTGACAATTTTGTCATTAGTTTTAATGACATACAGCAATTGTTGTAAGTTGCTGCAGCAACTTGTAGCAACTTGCAGCAACTTGCAGCAATTTCGATAGTTGCTGCAGCAACTATCATAGTTGTTGTAGCAACTTCGAAAGTTGCTGCAGCAACTTGCAGCAACTTCGTAATGACTACTTAACAAAAAATTTGACTTCAGCTGGTCAAACTTGTCACCTTTTTTTAATTCAACACTTTTTTGTCACCTACTACTCAATTCTCTCAGGTTACGTGAAGCATCGGAAAATAAGGGGAAAAATTTTAAGTCTTGGAGATGCAAAGAATTGGCAACACATATTTATTGCACTCAAAAGTTCACTAAATATGGACGTTTCATCTCAATCATTGTTGTTAAGGGACAGAACAGAACAGTGATCTTATTACCTGAGAACCAATTTAACGAGGGGTGGGAAAGAGTGGCAAACAAAATTGATGATCTCATTAATAGAGTGTCAATTACACAGGGCACATTTATTACAGAGATGGATACAAATAGGAACATCATTACAGGGAGGGTAAACTTTAAAGGAGCTATTACAAAAAACAAATGGGACCAGAGGAAGGCTGAAGGTGGAGAGGATCCCATAAATGCAGCAAAGAATTCCAACCAGGAGGAAACTCTCTGCTTCGTAGATGCCTGGTTGGTAGATTCACTGGTGGAGAAGACGCCCCAACTCGCAATGACGTTAGAAGGTCGGCAACCCAGACATGGAAAGGAGTCCCAAGCATTCAGGTCTATGACATGGATGGATTCAACTTTTTGTTTAAGTTCCAAACAAGGAGAGCAGCAAAACACACTCTGATGGGAGAATGGAAGAGGCAAGGCCAAAACCTTGAGCTGGATTGGTGGAATCCTACAAAAATAGCCTTTCCAGATACTACGAGACTTGATTGGTACTGGATCAGGGTTCTGGGCCTCCCTCTGCAACTATGGAATTTTGATACTATGAAAAAGATTGGTGATGAATGTGGAGGGTGGTTGGAGAATGAAGAAGAGACTGAGCTCAAAAACCACTTGAGATGGGCCAGAATCAGAGTAAAAGGACCGAGGGAAAAAATCCCGTCCTCCATTGAAGTAGATGATGAAAATCTGACCTTTTGTCTGCCTATATGGTGTGAGGAACCAGCAACTTATCGGAAAAAATCACCGGAGATGATGACCGACGATGACAGGTCGAAAGAGAAGAAGTCAAACCCTAGCACAGCTATGCCTATAGAGGCTTTTCACAACAGAGGAAAGGATTTTACAGAAGAGAGTGTATCGAAATACGAGACAAGCAGAAAAGGGGAAAGGTGGACTGACAAGGGACATGTGCTTTCTGTGGGACCCCACTGAGGAGAGAGGGAGATGTGTGTAGGAGGACCCAGTTGTAGACAGGTGGAAAGAGAGATGAGAGAGAAGGAAATTCAAAATCAGGGTTTTTGTGGTGGGCCAAGAAAATACTCTTCTTTTAATTTGGAAGACAATTCAAGCCCAACTGATTCAGGCCCAAAACAAAATAAGAAACCCTTTACAGAGCCTTTTACTGAGTTCCCCTTTACCGAGCCTTTTACTGAGTTCATTAACAGACCAAATACAGAGGCATGCAAGAGTCTGTATTTCATTAATTTCAAAGGGGAGGATGAACTCAAGATAGAAGCAGCAGAGAGAAGGCAAAAAGGGAAGAATTCACAGCTGAATCAAAAGCAACTAGACATACACGTCCACAAAGAAGGGGAATCAACAATGAAGGACAAAGAATTGAAGAGGGGGAGGTGGATTTTTCGGAATCTCTGCTGGTAACGTATGCAGAACCAGAACCTTTACAGGTTGACAACAGTGCACAAGAGGAGGATCTTGCTTCAGCTGCTACCAACTGGGTTCAAACAAATATGATCAAACTTGGACAACAGTTTGGAGTAGATTTTAAAGAGTGTAAAAAGGAAGCCTATATGATGTTAAACAAGATGGATCAAAGGAGGAACAACGAGAAAGGACAAGGGGAAAATTTACAGGCCTCAAGCTCTAAAAACATAATTCCAAAAGAGGTGAGGAATTTGTTTTTTGACATGAACTTCAAAGATAGGGAACCAAGATCTAGTGGGAGAGTTCTAGCTTTAACAAATCAATGAAAGTAAAGCTAGTATCATGGAATGTGAGGGGGTTAAATGGGGGTGATAAAAGGGACATGGTTAGGAAATTACTACATCAATGGGGTGCTGATATTTATGTTTTAGTTGAAACAAAGCTAGAAGGTCTTGTAGATGGTATGTTACAAAGTATATGGAGTAATAGATGGGTGGGGGAATTTCATAAAGTGGTTGTAGGGAGCAGTGGCGAAATCTTAGTTCTCTGGGATAAAAGGGTGTGGACAGGAGAAATGATGGAGGTTGGTGATCAAAGTATTACTGGGAAATTCACTGGGGTAAATGATGATTTTAACTTTTCAATCACTGCAGTTTATGCAAATTGTAGCAGAAGAAATTGTGGGAGGAGTTGATAACCATTAGGAGTAGATATACTGGGCCATGGATAGTGTGTGGTGACTTTAATGTTACCAGATTCCTCTCAGAAAGAGCAAATTGTACAAGACTGAATGGTGCTATGACAGAGTTCTCCTCATGTATCGAGGAACTGGAGCTGGTTGATCCTCCTTTATTTGGAGGATCATATACTTGGAGGAGAGGAGAAAGTAGCATAACTGCCTCACGGATCGATAGATTCCTACATTGTGCACAATGGGGGGAAAGCTTCTCACAGATCAGGCAAGATATGCTACCAAGACTGATTTCGGATCACAACCCCATTACCTTGACATGTGGGGACTGGGAATGGAAGAAAACCTATTTCAAATTCGAAACATGGTGGCTGGAAGTGGATGGATTCAAAGACAAAGTAAAAGACTGGTGGAAGTCCTTCAATGTTGAAGGAAGAGCAGGCTTCATACTAGCTGAAAAGTTGAAGTTACTAAAGGCTGAACTGAAAAAATGGAGTAGGGACAACAAAGGTAACAGGAAACAGAGAAAAGAGGACATTTTGAATCAGATTACAATCCTGGAAAACATCCAGGAACACAGAATCCTCACTGCTGATGAAGTTCTACAAAAGACCAATTTGGCCATGGAGTTTGAAGAGATAGCCAAAAATGAGGAAATAGCTTGGAAACAAAGGTCAAGGATACAATGGTTGAAAAGTGGTGATAATAACACAAAGTTCTTTCATAGAATTGCAACTTCTCACAGGAGGTTCAATTCTATGGAACAACTTCAAGTTGAAGGAGTCATGGTGAAGGATCCAGTTATAATCAAGGAGGCAGTGCATGATTTCTACATGAATCTATACAGAGAGTCTGAACAATGGAGACCTGAGCTTAACATACAGGATGTCACTATGATTTCTGAGGAGGAACGGACTTGGTTGCAAAGACCTTTTGAAGAGGAAGAAATTCAAGAAGGGATTAGAATGTGTGGAATGGAGAAGGCACCTAGTCCAGATGGTTTCCCAATGATCTTCTTTCAAACTTTTTGGGAGATACTGAAGGGAGATATAATCAACAATCTATCTGATTTCCACTCCAATCAGACTTCTGAAAAGAATTTCAATGCAACTTTCATAGCTCTAATCCCTAAAAAGGCTGGAGCTTTGGAGTTGAAGGATTACAGACCAATCAGCCTAATTGGAGGGGTATAAAAGATCATAGCTAAGTTACTGGCAGAAAGACTTAAGAAGGTGGTGAACAAGCTGGTTAATAAAAATCAGATGGCCTTTATAAAAGGAAGACAAATTATGGATGCTGCACTAATAGCCAGTGAATGTATAGACTCAAGGATGAAAAGTGGAGATGCAGGGCTACTATGCAAATTGGACATCCAGAAAGCTTATGATCATGTAAATTGGTCCTTCCTTCTCAACATCTTGAAACAAATGGGTTTTGGTAGCAAATGGTTGAAATGGATAGAAGCTTGTATAAAGACAGTGAGATTTTCAGTACTAGTTAATGGTGAACCAGTTGGATTCTTTACATCTGAAAGAGAATTGAGACAAGGGGATCCTCTATCCCCCTTTCTCTTTATTTTGGCAATGGAAGGATTTGATAGCATGATGAGAATAGCTACACGACAGAGATGGATCAGAGTCTTTCAAATAGGGGACATGCTACGAGTAAGAAAAGAGATCAGTCACTTACTATATGCAGATGATACCATTATCATGTGTGAGCCAGAGGCAGGACAATTGAATTATATTAGGCTGATCCTGATCCTTTTTGAAGCAGTATCAGGCCTAAAGGTCAATTGGGGAAAAAGTAGTTTGATTCCTGTCAAAGATGTACCTCAGATTCAAGGAGTGGCTAATATCCTGGGATGCAAAATTGAGGGATTACCAACCACATACTTGGGTATGCCATTAGGAAGCAAACACAAAGCACTGGAGATATGGGATGGGATCCTGGAGAAAGCAGAAAAGAAGTTGACTAGGTGGAAAGCACAATATCTCTCTTTGGGGGGAAGAGTGATTTTGATTAATTCTGTCTTGGACTCTCTTCCTACTTATGTGATGTCCTTATTTCCTATTCCTTCAAAAGTGGTCAAAAAACTAGATAGACTTCGAAGGAACTTTCTCTGGCAAGGGGCTAAGGAAGGCAAGGGTTATTACTTAGTGAAATGGAATAGTGTCATATTGAGCAAAGATAGAGGAGGCTTGGGCATCAACAACCTAAATATTCAAAATAAAAGTCTTTTAATGAAGTGGTTGTGGAGGTACACCAGTGAAGAGAGAACTCTTTGGAAGGAGGTGATAGTAGCAAAGTATGGTGAGTTGAACCCCTGGTGCACAGAGGCAGTCACATTACCATATGGATGGGGAGTGTGGAGAACTATCAGAAATTTGTGGAATTGCATGGAAGAAAATGTGATGCTCAAAGTGGGAAATGGAAACAAGTTCAAGTTTTGGAAAGATGGTTGGTGTGATCAAACTCC
This sequence comes from Capsicum rhomboideum, assembly GCA_031232105.1. Taxonomy (NCBI): domain Eukaryota; kingdom Viridiplantae; phylum Streptophyta; class Magnoliopsida; order Solanales; family Solanaceae; genus Capsicum; species Capsicum rhomboideum. The sequence continues at coordinate 162,431,216 of CP124714.1, forward strand.
TTTGAGTGAGTTATTTCCAGACCTCTTCTCAATAAGCACCAATCCAGAAAGTAAGGTCAATGAATGTTGGTCTGCACACGGGTGGAATCTCTCTTTTAGAAGGCTACATAATGACTGGGAAGTAGATAGGGTGGCTCTCCTACTGGAAAAACTGGAAGGACCTAAACTAGACACAAATGTACCAGACAGGATCATTTGGAAACACAACAAGGATGGAAAGTTCACAGTTAATAGTGCATACAAAAGAGGGAGACAAGGGGGACCTGGAGATAATCACTATCAATGGAAGACCATATGGAGAGGCTCGATTCCTACAAAAGTGAAGTGTTTCGCTTGGCTAGTGATCAAAAGAGCATGTCTTACCCAAGAAGTCCTTCAGAAGAAAGGAAAGACGCTAGTTCCTAGATGCTTTCTATGCAACCTGACAGGGGAGACTAATAGTCACTTATTTATGCATTGCAAGTTTACAGCTCAACTTTGGGAACTCTTTCTCAACATCAACAGTTACAGTTGGTCCATGCCTGAGCACACAACTGACTTATATAGCTGCTGGATCAGAAGAGGAGGAAGTAAGACTCAGAAGAGGTGGTGGAAGTTGATTCCATCATGCATATGGTGGTCTATATGGATAGAAAGAAATGGAAGATGTTTTGAAGATAAATCCAATTCCATTCAAAAAGTAAAATGGAATTGTTTAGTATCTTTACTTTTTTGGTGCAAACAATTGTGTATAGTGGATGTAAATGAAATTGTAGATCTAATAGGAAATCTATAATTTTGATTAGGGTGCTGTAATTTCTGAAGGTGGCCAGCATATCCTAATGCTGAAGAATACCAATTTACCAATGTTCCAAAAAAAAAAAAAAAATAACCTCAACAAAACCCCCACACAGCTCCCCTATCTTCTTAAAAAGATCAACGTTCCAGAGTTGAAGAGGCAAACCCACCATATTAACGATCACAGTATCACCGGAAGAATGAGTATTAACATACTGGCCATGCTAGAGCCTCCTTGAATGACATGCCCTTCTGCTTCCCAGATTCTAGAGAGAAGTAGAATTAGTCAAGGTACGCGAAGGCTCGCCCGGACACCACGGTTATCAAAAAGAAAAATCTTACCTCCACTGTCTATTTGTTGATGATCATTCTCATTTGATAATATAATAAGAGCAATAACATTCTACTCATTATGTTCCATTTTATGTGACACTTTTTACTTATTAATGCATTCCAAAAAGAATGGCATGTTTCTATATTTGGAAACAATTTAACTTTGAATTTCCTATTTTACACATGAGAAGCTTTTATAGACATGCATGTCATGGGTTGTTTAAGACCACAAGTTTCAAAAGTCTTCTTTTCTTAAACTCTATGGCAAGTCAAATTACGTCAAACAAATTTGAAGGGAAAGCAATTTTTATTAGCCAATTCTTTTTTTATAAAATAGGATGGCACCATCTCCCAAAAGGCAGCAAGCATAGCCTTCTAACAAAGGCAGGATTGTCATACTAATAAAATTACATTAAGGTAATGAAGAAGTCACCAATAGCATGTATGGAAGAAAAAAATTGTAAAATTGGTTCCAGCAAAGGCATTCTAACTCTTAGCATAACTTTCACCGGGAATAACCAGAGCACTTACAAGATGCTGATCAATTCGAGATTGACAAGTGGGAATCCGTCCTTGCAGCTCCTCGATCCGTTTGCTTTTATCTTGTAAGTGCTTATCTACGCTGTAGACCCATGCCCATGCCAATTTCTTCTTCAACAAGTCTACCTGATTAGAAATCTCCTCTATATGCTCCATGCTTCTAATCTTTCCTTGCAACTCATCAAGCTCTTTCACTATTGGATTTATCGATTTCTCCAGTTCAGCAACTAGTTCATTTGCGTTTTTCAATTGAATCTCAATACCAATCAGAAGATCTTCCACTTGCTGAAGTAGTGTTGCCTTGAAAAAGAACTGCAAAGGATGATGATAGTGGCAGATTAATCACTTAACAAAATCGCCCTCCACTAAGCAATTGTCATTGATAAACTAAAAACGTGAAATAGAAAAAGACATAAAGTTCACTGAACAAAGCTGGCCAACAACCAATGAAATATGAATTAAGTACAAAAAAGGGCTACCAAGTGGAAGATCAAATTACACAACCATCACCTAATAACGTTAGCAATTAAGCACCTCACCTTGAACTTGTCCTTTGAATTTCCCGAATGTAAGAACTCCCTGCTTTTGTCTTGACTCATTATTACACATGGATTTTCCACATCAATCTGCATAATCAAAAATGAACATCTAGAAACCTTGTTTCTGTAATGGCATAAAGAAGAAGCCAATGATGCCCTCCACTTGCTCATTCGTGCTTTTCAAGGAATAAAAAGTCTACCAGTCTCAGCAAAGTAAAGCTCAAACTTCATTAATAAAAATTAAGAACAAATTCTCTGTCTAGGCAGGCACTCACATTGAAATGTACTATAAGCTCTTGGAGTTCCTCTTTTTTGGCAGCCACCTTTTTACCTGTTAAATGTCAATTAAAAGAAGGAAAAAAGACAGGGAAAAACAAGACCCAACAGGAAATCTATAAGATCCTACCCCATAAATCAAGAGATAACAAGCAAGGTAACTGATATGATAGCCTGTTTGGCCAAGCATATTTTCCCATGAGTGCTTATTTTTTTTCGTAAAAGTGCTTATTTTTAAAAAATGAGGTGTTTGGCCAAGCTTTTGGGAGAAAATAAGTGTTTCTGGGGAGTAGCAGAAGTTGTTTTTCAAAAGCTCAAAAAAGTAGCTTTTCCCTAAAAGCACTTTTGAGAACAAAAGCACTTTTAAAAAGTTTGGCCAAACACTAATTGTTGCTCAAAAGTGCTTTTTAAATTTATTGGCCAAACTCAAACTGCTAGAACTAGTAGACTAGAAAGAGCAATTGAAATCACTATAGGAAACCTTGGTAATTCTTTAGTACGATAGAACTAGTAGACTCTGAAATCCTGCGCTCTATCATTATGAGGTCACCATAAGTTTCAGCCTTGAAAGCATCCTCTCCTCGGTTTTTCATTTCCACGTGAACAAGGGCATGGCTGTGAATAGATAAAAATTAGCAGCACCTTCTAAGCAAATTAGTAGAAATTCAAACACAGAATTCAACTTATATATTCTTGCTAAAAGGGAAGGTGAATAATGAAATGGATACCAGATTGAAGAGTGTGTTTTTATGAAGCAACTGGGAAATTTGTCTGCGCTTCATGCGGTCGGAAAACCTTAAACTAACAAAATAATCTTTTCTAATATTAAAATATTAAAAATAACAAAAAATAAGATCATACAAAAACTTAAATATTGCAAGTGTGTACACGTATGTACATACATAGTATTTGTTTAATTTAAGTTGGTACATACTTTTAAATTATTTTCCTTAAAAAGTTGAAATTTTCTATTTTTAAAGCTTACCATTTTAACATGCCACAAAAAAAAAGGATGTGAAAACTTGAAAAGAGAAGATATTACTAACCCAGAAATGTCATATTCTTGCATAAAAATGTCTTATGTGTGGCTGGACATTTGTATGCCTTGGTTGGAAAATTGAAATTTATTATGGCTCTGATTGTTGCATTTGGAATTTGACTTAAAATATCTCATAAAAGTGCTTATCTTTCAATGTTGTCACATAATTAAGAACGTTCGTTTCCAAGCTAGAAGTAAACAATTATATGCAATTTGAAAAAGATGCTAATAAAATCTCAATATTTTATGAATCTAAGGCACATGCTAATAAAATCTCAATATTTTATGAATCTAAGGAACATAAACATCATTGTGACTCCCCTGGCGTATATATAGTAACTTTGCGAAGAAAGGAAATTTCCTAAGAGATAAAAATTATAATTTCTTTTCATCCAATGATCACACTAAATATCTCATCCAATGATCACACTAAATATCCTAAAAGTACCCCTATAATGTCACAAAAGCCATATTAAATGGGTTGAGAACTAAGGTCTCGGGTTCAAACCCCAGCAGAAATAAAAAAAACACTAGGTGATTCTTCCCATCTACCCTAGCCTTAGTGGACAGAATTACCTGATATCTGTTGCTGGTGGGAGGTGGCAGGTATCCGTGGATTTAGACGAGGTGCGTGAAAGCTGGTCCGGACACCACGATTATCAAAAAACAATAAAGAACAACCTAAATTTAACTAGCAAATGGAAAGATGTTACAAAAAGATCAATCTTTTTCATCAAAAGTACGTAATTTTATCATGCATTACATGTAACAATCTTTTTCCGGAGAAACTGATGGTGCTGAATCTTCACCACTATCACTTCTGCCAAACTACCCAAAAAGTTATTAGGGAGAGGAAGAACCAGCGAGAAGGTAAACATCCTTTACGTGAAGAAAACATAGCAGCCTCACAAGCAAAAAGGTAGTAGAGAATTGAAGAAAAAATTTATAGATGGATGGAAACATTGGGACAGTCTTTTTTTCATTTTTTAACCAACAAAGGACAAACAATTGAAATTAAATAGTAAAGAATGATTTTATTTTACCTTCAAAATGCTTTAAGTTTGAAAAGACGAAGGTTTTGCATTAGAGTTTCGAGACGTTGTCTTTCTCTTTATTATGGTGCTGCAATTATAGCTTAATCTTTGGAAACGTTAGCATTGATTTTTGGAAGCATTGTATTACTGTTTCATATTTAGTAGCCTTAATTTCTGGAAACGTTAGCATTTCTTTGACTGTATTAAAATGTAAGAAAAAACTCAAAATTGAGAAAAAAGATAAACGCAATGCTGGTTTTTGGGATATGCCACTTCACCAGCTCCGTGTCTCTTCTTATATATATATATATAGAGAGAGAGAGAGAGAGAGAAATTAGTTTTCTTAATGGCATCAAGAAGATGCATATAGAACAAAATACATAGAGTGCAAAAATAAAGGTTGACAGCTCCATTACAATGGACCTAAGCTAAGGACATGGAGCTGACAAAGTCCAAAAACATAAAGGGGGTACACCTAGACTTTAGAGAAGTGGTTTGAAGTTGATATTCCATCAAAGTATCTACAGTTTCTTCCTGTCCAAACACACCAAAAAACAAGCTGGCAACATCTGCAAGATATTCCTGATGGATTTACCGACTTTCCAACAACTCCAACACTCATAAGCTTCTTTGATTTTCTGGGGAATGACCCAGTAGAGTCCAAGAAATTGAGATAAACATATTCCAGATATCTGTAGAGTATAGCAACGGTGAACACTGAACAATTTTTATTTCCTTCTTCATTAAGAAAATTAGAGAAATTCTTGGTTATATATTTAAAATATTATGCATCCATTTGTTTGTTTTCATGTTTCTACATTATGGGGCACGATGGAGTGGCCTTTGTGACAGAAAAGACGAGGGAAGCGAGACTGAGATGGTTTGGGCATGTGAAGAGGAGGTGCATGGATGCGCAGTCACAGTGCAAGGAGGTGTGAGAGGTTGGCTATAACAGAAGTTAGGAGGGGCACAGGTAGGTAGAAGAAAAACTGGGGAGGTGATTAGACAGGAGATGGAACAGCTTCAGCTAACTAAGAACATGACCCTAGATAGGAAGGTATCAAGGTCGAGGATTAGGGTAGAAGGTTAGTAGGTAGCCGAGTATTTTCGTACTTCATGAGGGAGAGACAAGGGGCAGGCCTCCTCTCTCTCTGCTTCTCCTTATTAGTAATATTATTTAGGAAGCATGTAAAATTTTTGCTCTTCTGTGTATTATTATATGTTGCTTCATTTGTGTCTTTTTTTTTTCTTGTAATTGTGCTTCGAATCTTATTTTCTTTTAAGCCAAGGGTCTTACCGAAACAGCCTCTCTACGCCCACAAAGATGGGGGTAAGGTCTGCATACATTCTACCCTCCACCGACCCCACTTGTGGAATTGCACTGTGTATGTTGTTGTTGTTGTTGATACATTATGAAAAGAAGAGAAACATTTTGTGTCTACACATTAAATTTCTTTCTTCATTCTTCTTGGAAAAATTAAGGAAAGAAGAGAAGTGTGTGCCTTTCATGTCTAAATAACATGGGTATATACTGAAGATGTTAATCCATATTTAACTTTCTTTTTAGACATGAATCACACCAGACGAGCATTTCCTCTAAAGCTTTTCTTCATCGATTCTAACAAAAATTTCTTCTTTTTTTAATCGTTATTATGAACTTCAGCTAAATATAAATGTCAGAATTATATGATCTGCAAGGTTATAATGGTCAGCGAAAGTTACTTGTTGCAAAAAAAAAAGGTTATAACGGTCAACTAACTACTAATGCTTAACCATGACCGCAAGGCGGTCACCAAGCGTCACCATTATTCATGGTTACATTTGATCACGAAAGTTCTGGGCTAAATAGATTAACGCATCATGGTCCATGTTGCCAACAACTCAGCAATCAACTTGTTCCACCAGAATCGATCATAAAGATATAAACACAATTCTGCAAATTTTCCTCCTAACTGGATTAATCTGGGCTAGCATGTTATAAGATTTAAAACTAGTTCGTCATGCAGTTAACTTCAAAGGTAACATAACAGAAAAGAACATATTACTAACATATGGTTGATGAAACCACGGCACCATCTTTAAATTCATTGTATTGTCCCGTTGATCTAACATGTGCAATACACTCGCTCTCCGCAAAGTAAGTTTCAAGTCAAAAGAAATTCCAAACACCATCTTGCAATTTACCCTCTCCACACCCGAGGGGGAATAGAGATAAAATTTGGGTGGGGTGGGGGTGCGAATTAGTGTGATAAACCTTCCATCAAAAACAGGACTTTTAACACAATCCAAAACATAGAGGGTAATAAATGCTACTTTGAAAAATAGCATGAGATAAGGATAATCAAACAATAATAAACCTGCAGCCCGTCTTTATAAAATCCTTTAGTGTATTGGCCCTTTGCGTGCCTCTAGCACGGCTCCCAAATGCCACACATAATGCTGTCAGTATAGCACTTTTCCCACCTAAACCAATCAAAAACAAATAGACGAACAACAAATAGTTCATCTCAAGCCACATTATGGAAAAGATAATAAAAGCAAACACCAATAATAAAAGCAAACACGAACTTAGTCAATGATTCACACATACATAGTACTAAAGTTTAGAAATTAACCAAAATAACTAAGTTATTTGGTCTCAAGTCATATTACTAAAGGCGGATAGAAGGATTCCTCGGTTGTGCATCTCAAAGTGCCACTCTAATCCAACTTATTGAGAGTGAACCACCTATCTGTAATTCCCGCTATACAAGTAGAGCAGACGAGCACGACCGCATTTTCAATAAGTAATCCGCACACACACTAGGGGAATATGAACTGGGGAAGTTGTACTAGTAAGCACTAAGCAGATAAGTTCTACCACTTGTACCCCTGTTTTGCTTTGCAAAGGAAACTAGTTCAAATTTTTACCAAGTCCACACTCAATAGCAGGGTATACCCACTAGCCGCCTTTAATTCTGAAATATGATGAATGGGAAAATAAATCTTTATCGGTTCTACCTTATACATATAGTTGATAAATTTTGAGAAGATATATTTATACTAAGCGTGCATGCATTCTCACTGAAGACTTTATTTTTTGGTAAGTTGCATTCTCACGGAGGACTAGTGGATGGGCAGACTCAGAAGCACAATTAAAGCTTTGAGTTCAGCCAGACCCAGTAACTTTAGCTCAAACCATATATATGTGTTAAGAAACCTACTAGATATATAGTATTAAAGTTTGAACCCACCAATTCAGATGATCAGCCAGTTCAGCGGAAATCCAAACACATAAAATTTTAACTTCTACTTAAGTTGCATCCTCACAGAAGACTCGTGGGTGGGCAAGGGCAGATGGACAATTAAGGTAAGAGTTCAAGTGTTCAACCAAAGCCAGTAATTTTAGTTCAAATCATATATATGTGTTAAGAAACTTACTAAATCTATAGTCTTAAAGTTTTTTGAGAACCATATAGTATTAAAGTTCGGAACCCACTAACTCAAATGATCAGCCGGTTTAGTGGCATTCTGAGCCCATAAACTTCAAATTGTAGGTAAGTTGCAGTCTCAGAGAGAACTAGTGGGTGGGCAGGAGCAAATGCACAATTAAAGCAATGAGGGTTCAGCCAAACCCAATAGCTTTAGCTCAAATCCTATATGTGTTAAGAAACCACCTAAATATATACTCATTCCATTTCAAAATAAGTGGTACTTTTACCTTTTCATTTTGTTTTAAAATAATTGGTGATTCACATAATCAAGAAGGCATTAATGATATTATTCCATTTTTACCCTTATTTAAATAAAAGAAGTTTTACATAACCAAGAAACTAACAAAGAGTTGCATCGTTTTCAAGGTATTTATGAAGGATTAGTTAGTAAAAAACATCTTACTTTCTACGAATGAGTAGTTTTGTTAAGAGGTATGCCCAAGCTAAAAGCACCACTTATTTTGAAACGGAGTGAGTAGTATTAAAGTTTGAACCCACTAACTCAAATGATCAGCCGGTTCAGTGGCATTCCAAACCCATAAATTTCAAATAGTACATAAGTTGCATTCTCTGTTGGAAGAATTATTCAAAGTTGGAATAGGAAACCAAATTTGTTTAAGATTTGGTATTTATAGGTTGCTAGGTATTTTCTATTGCGGAGAACTTATTTGAGTTAATGAATAAAATATTTTACTTCATTCTCACTGCTCTCCCCAGACTCCACTTGTGGAATTACACTGGCTATGTTATTGCTGTCCATAGGACTAGTGGGTGCGCAAGGGCAAATACACAATTAAGCACCCAATAGTGTGATCTAGTGTTCAATGAAGTGGGTTGAGCACCATGAATTCTCATGTTCAAATCCCAACAAAGACAAAAAAACACTAGGTGATTCTTTCCATTTGTCCTAGCCTTGGCGGATAGAGTAGAGAGTTCTGGTGAGAAGCAACTAGCCCGAACACCACGGTTATCAAAAAAAAAAAAAAGGGGAACAACAAATACACAATTAAAGCTGTGGGTTCAACCAAAACCAATAAATTTAGCTCAAACCCTATATATATGTTGAAAAAACTACTAAATATAACCAACTAACTCGAACGATCATCGATTTCATTAGCATTACGAAACTCATAAACTTCAAATCCTGAATCCACCTCTACGGTAACTCGAATAGAAAGAGAGAGCAGAGAACTTACTTCCGTTCAAACACACAATTAAAGCTACGGGTTCAACCAAACTCAATAAATTTAGCTCAAACCCTATATATATATGTGTGTGTGTGTGTGTGTGTTGAGAACCCTACTAAATAACCAGCTAACTCAAATAATTTAGCATTACGAAGCTCATAAACTTCAAATCCTGAATCCACCAAAGAGGACATAGTAGAACTTACTTCCATTCTGTCCAGTGATGAAATTAACCCAATCGCCGAAATCGATCTCGAGATTACTATGACACATGAAATTCTCCAATCGGATTTTCGAAATTATACCAGCTTGTATACTCTTCGGCCTCCCTGACGGAACCCTATCCCCCATTTTTCTTAGGTTCACTCGCCGCCGATTCTACAGAAGATTGAAGATTGATATAGCAATTGAATTAACACCAACGAAGTAGAAATTGTAGAGTCTCTATATCTCCCTTTCTCGAAAAGCGTGAAGGTCTAGGGTGTATAAGGAATATATGGCGGGAAAGGTGTGTTTGGATGGAACTTATGTGTGTGGAGCTAAGGGTGATAAACGGGTCGGGCTGACCCGGAACCGTACTTAACTAAATTATGCTCTGGTATTAAATTTTTGTCCCCCAGATGTACCGGTATTGAAGTTTTGTCCCCAAAGTGTGTGGTCTTATATTTTTATCTCTGCTTAATAAGTTCTAGTATTTATCTATAAAGCAGAATTTATTGTCAATTATGCAGGTTCATTATCTTAAAATGTTCATCTACCTTATGCCAAAAGTTAGAATGTTTGTTTTATGGGTAACATATCTAAGTTCTAACTATTGTCTATAAGGCAGTACTTCTGGCCAATTGTACAGTTCATTGTCATGAACGTCTATCTTACGAGCAATAATTATTAAGCGGGGTCAAAAAATCAAAACCACTCCTTATGGAGGTCATTTTTTGTTAGACTTTTTTATAAGGGACAAAATATCAAGACCAGCCCATTTCTGAATTTAACCCCTAGTTTTTGCCCAGACTGGACCGGACATGTACGGGGTAGTTTTGGGCTGGGTTCATCATAAAATCGGACTTGCACGGTCTTTGATGGACTACCAATGGGCCGAAAGCAGTACGATCTGATAGTGTCATGTAACTCTTGAGCCAATTGCTTCGATCGATCCTGACGTCCTGGACGAACAGCCAATTTCTTTTTAAATAAGTATTAAATACTTTTAAAAAAACAAAATTTTAATTAATTTTAAAAAAATATTGATTTAATATAAATGAAGTCCATTAGAACTCTGCCCCCACTGACCTAACTATATCTAAATAAACCCAGCCTAATAGGAACCAGATTCCCCTAATTTAACAACCAACCCTGAACTCGATCCGATCATATTGTATATTTCCTAAACCGAGCCAGTTCAATCGACCCCCTAACACCTATAATATGAGCTCAAACAAATATAACTGGGGCAGCAAACAAGTTACTCCGATCAATACTATACTTGAAATTTGTCTTTACTTATTTTATAAATAATTTAAATTGTGTATTTTTTTTCACTGTCAATGAATTGAACTTAAATGTTTAGACAACATTTTGACAGGGTATCTTGGAATTTGCGAGAAGCATCGTATTTGTTGTTATGTAAAGGTTATTTGATCTGAATTAGTTGTGAGAAAATTATAATATAATATTATTATTTTAGTGAAAATATTACAAGTATTTTTTTGGATTCTGCTATTTAACTTGTACCTAAATTTTAAGATAGGTTGCATCTCTGAACTTAGCTGAAGCCAAGAAAAAATGATTGAATTTCAGTCACATATAACTCGAGTCAAATAATAATAATTAAACTTCAATCATATATACCTTGAGTTCTAGCAAAAAGTAGTATGAATGTTTTGTTTCAAGCCTAACGTCGGAATTTTGTAATTGTAAGTTTAACTAGTTTTATGTTATAAACCAAATTATAATAATGATTATTTTATGTCGAGATTACTCTAACCCATTGAAATGTCTTCTTCAGTTCTTCTAGTAAAAAAAGTATCGCAAATATATTTTACTTTACATTCTTAAAGGGAAAAAGGGGCACTCGATTTGTAAGCCAAAATTGCAACAAATGCTGGATTGGAGCTTTAAGGGTGTGTTTGGTAGAAAAGAAATATTAATAAATTTCTAATTTATTTTTTGCAACAAATTTTCACAATCTAGTTATCGAGCTAATTTTATATTTAATTTGTGAGTATAGTGTTAAGAACGTGTTATAAAATGAAAGCAATATAAAACAAGAATATCAAAAGATGAAGGCAATAGAAATAAAGAAACAAGAAAGGAGAGTTTTCTTACTCTTTCAAGTATCTTTAGGTGAGTGTAGGGGTGTTCATGATCCGATTTGACTCGATTTTTGGTTGAAATCAAACCAAACCAACAAAGACGGATTTTTTAATATTCAAACCAAACCAAACCATTATAGTATAAATTCTATCGATTTTGGTTTTATCGGTTGTATCAGTTTTATCGGTTTGGTTTGTTTTTTATGTGTTTTAAGAATGTATTTTTTAGCTATAAAGCAATATGTCCGGACACACAGAAGTTAATAGTCTTCAAGATAACAATATCCAATTAGTAAATGGAAACGATCATCATGAGAATTTCATGCAGTCCATGTTGGAGAGGGACTCACAAAGCAGTGAGCATATAGGCTATATATAGCAATCAATAGCTCTCTAAGCTACTAAGGCACCTATAGTTCCACAAAATAGCAGGTCACTAATTCCAGTAAGACAATTTTTTTTTTTTTACTTTAAACTTAAATGGAATTTTAATTACTCGAATAAGTGTTGGACTTGAAACAATCAAAATTTTGAAAAAAAATAGATAAAGTTTAATTAATATCTAATATATATTAATTTTAAGTACGTTTTATTTATCGGTTTGGTTTTATTTTTTTTTTGAATCAATATCAAATCAAACCAAATGTTATTGATTTTAAAACTTTAAAATCAAACCAAGTCATTTTCAATTTATTAAGTCGGTTTGACTCGATTTATCGGTTCGGATCGATTTTTCGATTTCATTTGAACACCTCTAGGTGTGTGCAATATGAGTTGTTATGCCTCTGTTTATAATGCTTATAGCAGCATCCAAAAGAATAGACATAACATGACACTAACCATGAAAATTATAGAAAAAGATTACGGAGAAAGTGAAAGACACAACATTAAGGATTTGAGGTTAGCCAGCCACACCAAATAGATGGAGCTGTCATCCTCTTTAAATTGACTGATCACCTTATGAGTATTTATGATGAAATTATCCCTTGGCCCATCCTTAGATATAGATGAATTCCAAATTTAAAATACGAAAAATAGCCAAAAATATCCTTTCACCATGCAAAAAGATTATTTATACCTCCATTATACTATTCGATCCATACCCCACATTATAGAAAAATGTAAAAATATCCTTCCGTTGTTAGAATCTCCAGTAGGGGTGTTTATGGTTCGGTTTGGGTCGATTTTTGATTAAAATCATAACCAAACCAATTAAGTTGGTTTTTAAGATTCTAAAACCAAATCAAACCACATAAAAATAAAAACAACCAGTTTGGTTCTTATCGGTTTATAATTAGCTAATGATAAAATGATAATAGTAAAGCAACAGGACATGAGATAACTATTTCAAATGAACATAAGGAATTAATAAATTCTCTCTAATATCACAAGATGAATGTATATAAATCTTCTATTATTTTTAAACACTATTTTAACGCTTTAGTAAGTTTAAGTTGCATAACTATAGAGGTCCTTTCACTTCACATGTCCAACATCCATAGAAGCAAGATACATCTTTAAATATAATGCTCAACCCTTAAAAAATCAAAGGGGCAAACCATTGAAGAGTAGATGAATGTATTAGCAAAGAAAATTAAAAACTAACAATACACCACACCACATATATACAATTAGGTAATTAGACTTGGGGTGTTGAGTTTGGAAATATTTTTTAAGAAATAAGATTTATAAATGTTGTAGTGCATGTGGAATAAGTACACTAAAACCAAATTAATGATTAAAAGGTATAAAATATTTATAATTATTTATGAAAAACTAATATCATATATTCAAATACAACAACAACATACCTAGTGTATTCCCACAAAGTGGGGTCTAGGGAAATATCATATATTCAAATAATAATAAAATTTATATATATAATTTATCGGTTCGATTTGGTTATTTTGTTGATTTTTTCTTAGTAGAATCATAACCAAATCAAATATCGTCCGTTTTTAAAATTTAAAACCAAACTAAACTAAACCAACCCACATATCGATTTGATTTGGTTTGAGGTTTAGTTTGGTTTTTAACCAAACCATGAACACCGTAATTTCCACCATGACAATACCATTCTACATGGTTTCACATTTTGTTGTGGTGGAATGTTGGGCATGCCACATGACATCTTTTGAAAGAAACATAAAGTTTGAAGAAGATAAATTAGAAAGAGTATGCAATTTGATCAACCAACATTCTTGTTGGGGGGATAGAAATGGACTTTTCGTTTTGGGATAATGAGGAGCCTTCGCTTGAATTATTGGTATTTGGTAGGAATTTATAATGGCTGCTCACTTCATTTTAATTTGTTTATCTAGTAGAGAAGAATCTATATGAGTGTATGTTCACATCATTTTTTGTTGGCCAAATTTTAATAAAAGTAACTTTTGAAGTGATCGATATAAATAAAAATGTGACTTTTTAAGTGATGTGAATAAAAATGAATAGCTTTCTTGTTACCCCTCCCCCCTCCCCCCACCACCCTCGCCCCCCCCCCCCCGGCCCCCACCCCCACCCCAAAAAAAAGAAGAAGAAGAAGAAGATGATGGCTTGCTTAAATAATTCTCAATAATTAAATAACCTTTTCCATTTATTTGTTTTACTCTTTTAAAAAATGCTTAGTTTACCAAACAATTAATAAAAGTTTTTTCCTAGTGTGTTTGGTATGAAGGAAAATATTTTTCAGAAAATGTTTTTCAATTTTCTCATATTTGGTTGGCTTAAATATTTGGAAAATATTTTTCTAATGACTTATTTTCTTCAAATTTAAGGAAAATGACTTCCCCTCAAAAGTAAGGAAAACATTTTCCAAAACTCTCTTTCAACCTCACACCCCAACTTTCGACCCTAACATGAGTCTCGGGTACCAATTTTCGACACTAATCCGAGACCCGAATCTCGATTCTCGACTCAGAACCTGACTCTCGACCTCGATCCAAGACTCAACTCCCATTCCCGACACCAGATTCCTGACCCGATACTCGAATCTCAACCTTGATCCAAGACATAGGACCTGGGATTAGACCTCGACTCGAGACCCTACTTTCAAACCCGACTTGTATTCGAAATCATGACCTCGACTTAGGACCCAAAACTCGACTCGACCTTGAACCCGATTCGAGAACAACTCTCGACACCAATTCGTGATCCAACATCGAGAAGGGAATTAGGGTTCAACCTCGACCCCACTTCGACCCCTACCCCAACCCGTGACCCATCTTCCTCCACTAATCCCGACTTAGGTCCCGGGTTAAAAGTTGAGGTCAGGTCTTGGGTCGGTAGTCGGGGTCGGGTCCCGAGTCCCAAGTCGAGCGTCGGGGTCGGGAGTCGAGGTTGGGTCTGTGGTCGGGTCCCAGATCGAGAGTTGAGGTCAGGGTCGGGTTGTGGAGTCAGTAGTCAAGTGTCGTGGGCGGGAATCCTGTAGGGTCTCGGGTCAGGTTTTGAGTGTCGGGGTCAGGTCTTGGGCCAGGAGTCTGGGTCAGGTCCCAGATCTGGAGTCGAGGTTAGGTCTCGAGTCAGGTGTCGAGTGTCGAGGTCGGGGTCTAGTCCCAAGTCGAGAGTTGGGGTTGGGTGTCGGGGTCGCGTCTGGAGTCGTTAGTATTTGCCTAGATTATATCTAGATGCTTTTGAGACATTATTTTCTTCTTACCAACCGAACACCAGAAAATAAGTAAGAAAACCACTTATTTTCTAAGAAAATATTTTCTAGGAAAACATTTTCCATGAAAAATATTTTCCTTCATACCAAACACACCCGTAGGTATTATGACTATCTAATATCGCAAATCAAAAAAAAAAAAACTTCTTTTTTCTACATTTTGAGAAGTTTCAATATGAGTCAGTTTGAGTTACACACAATATCTAAATTGATTCAAGCTATAACCTAGTTCGCTCAAGTTAAAAAATGTATACTCAATCTAACCCGTCCGAGGTCTGATAGGTTTGAGCAAAAAATATATTTAAAGAACTATATTTGACACCCATAATTATAACCCTGGTAATCCTTCTCAATAAATAAGTATCTATCTAAAAGTGTACCCTCGTAGTTAATAATATAGGAGAAAATTATAAAGTTTTTATTTAAAGTTCAGACAAAATAATATTAGGGGATTTCTTTTTATTTGTTTAAATTTTGAAGGATAGAATTATCAATATATATGTTAATAGAAGGTAGCAAATATTCAATAAAACAATTAAGAGTGTATAGTTGATACATAAATCACTATTAGAGAAAAAGTGAATAAGCATCTCATTCGTTTGAAAGAAACATAAAGTTTGATCAAGAAAAAATAACAAGTGTTTGTAATTTGATCTAACAACGAAAGTGTTACACTTGTGTGAGAAATTCCTCGAATCAATTTACCATTTCCCCAAAGAATATAATTGACAATTCAAAATTATACATTTCTAGAATTGGTGAAATAAATTTTCTTTCGTCTTACCTAGTGATGAACCTTTTTTCAAAAGGAAAGGCCATTTATTATTCAATGCCTTGGCTAAGTTTTTTTAATCATAGATTTTGAACCAAATTTTAAATTTTTTTTTTTAAATATTTATTTGGCCATGAAATCTGATCAAATTTATTTTCAAGTTTTCAAAAATTAGTTCAAATAAATTTTTGTGACTTCCACTTATAAAAGTTTTTCTGACTTCCACTTATTAAACTTCAAATTTTTTCAATTAAAATGCATTTCCAACACAATTTCAAATTTGTTATCCAAGTCATAAGTCATAACCATAGGTTGTTCTAGATTATACAAGTTTTGAAAATATAAATATGAACATCATCTTTTCTTTGCATATTTGTCCCATCACCTCTTCATTATTTCAACGCGTATTTATCAATTTGCAACGTTTTTCAATTTGTGATGACTACATGCAGTATTGCTCTTACCGGGAAATTTATTTGGACTCTCATTTTAAGAAATTTACCAGTCAAATATGAAAAAATTAAAAATATTCTTTCCTTCTTATATGATCAGAACAGAAGTTGAAGTGGGGTGAAGCTCGAGTATGGGTTATGGGTTCGATCAAACTCAGATTCAAATATTACATTTGTCTTAAGAAATCTATCATTGAATATGTATAGACCTCAATAACTTAAATGGATAAGAGTCTCAAACTCATAAACTTTATATTCTGACTACGCCTCCAAGCTGAATTAATAGAAATATTTAATCATGTATTCACGTTGTTTGAATTATCCTTCAATCAAGAAATTTTCATATTCAAAAATTCAAAAATATCCTTCCGTTGTTAGGATCTCCACCATGACAATACCATTCTACGTGGCTTGACATTTTGTTCAGGTGGAATGTAGTGGTATGCCACATGACATCTCATTCTTTTGAAAGAGACATAAAGTTTGAAGAAGAAAAAGATAACGGGGTCTGCCTTCGCTTGAATTATTAGTATTTGGTAGGAATTTATGAAGTATAAAATATTTTTGAATTTTGTGATATTAAACTAAAGATATATAAAACATACTAAAATACCTTTCAATCAAGTGGCGAAGTCAGAAATTTTGTTAAGAGTGTTCAATAATTAATATATACATATGAAAAATAATTTTTAACCTATATACTTCAAATAATTTCTATATACTTAATATAATTTTTCGACGAAGGATGTTTAATATATTGGTCGCCCTTCATTCTATGTAGCTACGTTGCTACTTCAATCTTGTGATCTCAAACATGTTATGTGAAAAGTTGAAACTAAAGAGTTGTCAAAGAAGAGAATAGACATTATTTCTTGACAGGAACTAATACGAAAATTAAGACAAATAAATTGAAAAGATGAAAGTATTTCGCCTACCATGGTGATGTGGCTGTGATCTCCTCATTTTGTTTGTTTGGTTTGAAATGTAACCTAATTCAATTATTTCTCTTTTCCCATAAATGTAAATGATTTTCTTACGGTAAAAAATTAATACTAACACAAAGGGTTTCAACACAAAAGTGGTCTTGATCCAATTCATTCTTGGGACCAAATAAAGACAAAAAGGATATGTTAGTGATCTAGCACTTCAAAGTATGGATCAGCATCAGTTGAGTTTGCAAAATTAAGTAGAGAAGAATCTATATTAGTGTATGTTCACATCATTTTTTGTTGGCCAAATTTTAATAAAGTAACTTTTGAAGTGATAGACATAAATAAAAATGTGATTTTTAAGTGATAGGAATAAAAATGAATAGCTTTCTTGTTACCAAAAAAAAAAAAGAAGAAGAAGAAGAAGATGATGATGGCTTTGCTTAAATAATTCTCAATAATTAAATAACCTTTTGACTAATGAACTCTCATTTATTTGTTTTGCTCTTTTAAAATTTGCTTAGTTTCCTAAACAATTTATAAAAGTTTTTTCCTTCAGAGTGTGTTTGGTAGGAAGGAAAAGATTTTTCAGAAAATGTTTTTCAATTTTCTCATGTTTGATTGGCTTAAATATTTAGAAAAAATGTTTTCCAAATGAACTTATTTTCCTCAAATTTAAGGAGATCGAACAACTTCCCTTCAAAAAGTAAGGAAAACATTTTTCAAAACTCTCTTTTAAACATTTTTCAAAACTCTCTTTCAACCTCACACCCCAACTTTCCACCCTAACACGATTCTCGGGTACCGATTCCCGACACTTACTCGAGATCTGACTCTCAATTCTTGACTCAGAACCTGACTCTCGACTTCGGTCCAAGACTCAACTCCCATCTCCGACACCAGACTCCCGACCCGAGACCCAAATCTCAGCCCCAATCCAAGATACATGAACCGGGATCAGACCTCGACTCGAGACCTTTCTTCCAAACTCGATTTGTATTCGGAATCCTGACCTCGACTTAGGACCTGAAACTCGACTCGACCTTGAACCCGATCCAAGAATAACTTTCGACACCAACTCGTGATCTAACTTCAAGACGAAAATCGGGGCCCGATCTCGACCAGACTCCGACCCCTACCCACGATCCATCTCCCTCCCCAAAACCTGACTCAGGTCTTGGATCGAAAGTCGAGGTCAGGTTCCTGATCGATAGTCTGGGTTAGGTCCACTGTCAGGGTCGGGAGCCGAGGTTGGGTCCCCGGTAGAGAGTCGAGGTTGGGTTTGGGGTTGAGAGTCGGGGTCGGGTCCTGAATAGGTAATCGAGGTCACGGTCGGGAGTCGGGGTCGGGTGTCGGAGTCAGAAGTCAGGTGTCGTGGTGAGGAGTCGGGTAGGTTACCGAGTCAGGAGTTGGGGTGGGGGTCGGGTTTCAGATGTCGGTGTCAGGTCCTAGGTCGAGAGTCTCAGGTCCTAAATCGAGAGTCAGAGACAGGGTAGTAGTCGAGGTTAGGTCTCGAGTCGGATGCCAGGGTTGGGGTCTGGTTTTCAGTTGAGAGTTGGGGTTGGGTGTCGAGGTAGGGAGTTGGGGTTGGGTGTCGGGGTCGGGAGTCCAGGTCGGGTCTGGTGTCATTAGTATTTGCCTAGATTATACCTAGATGCTTTTGAGACAATATTTTCTTCTTACCAACAAAACACTAGAAAATAAGTAAGAAAACCACTTAATTTTCTAGGAAAATATTTTTCATGAAAAACATTTTTAGTTATTATGACTATCTAATATTGCAAATAAAAAAAAACTTCTTTTTTCTACATTTTGAGGAGTTTCAATATGAGTCAGTTTAAGTTAAACACAATATCTAAATTGATTCAAGCTATACCCAAGTTCGCTCAAGTTAAAAAATATATACTCAATCTAACCCATCCAAGCCCTGATAGGTTTGAGCAAAGAATATATTTAACGAACTAAATTTGACAACCCTAATTATAACTCTGGTAATCCTTCTCAATGAATAAGTATCGATCTAAAGGTGTACCCTCGTAGTTAATAAAGTAGAAGAAAAATTAAAGTTTTTATTTAAAGTTCAGACATAATAATATTAGAGGATTTTTTTTTCTATTTATTTAAATTTTGAAGGGTAGAATTACCAGTATATATGCTAATAGAAGGTAGTAAATATTCAATAAAACAATTAAGAGCGTATAAGTTGATATGTATATGTAAATCACTATTATAGAAAAAGTGAATAAGCATCTCATTCTTTTGAAAGAAACATAAAGTTTGATCAAGAAAAAATAACAAGTGTTTGTAATTTGATCTAGCAACGAAAGTGTCACACTTGTGTGAGAAATTCCTCGAATCAATTTACCATTTCCACAAAGAATATAATTGACAATTCAAAATTATACATTTCTAGAATTGGCGAAATAAATTTTCTTCCATTTTACCTATGAATGAACTTTTTTCAAAAGGCGAGGCCATTTATTATTCAATGTTATCGCTAATTTTTTTTATTACAAATTAAGGATCAGAATTTGAAAATTTATTTTCAAATATTTGTTTGGCCATGAAATTGATTAAATATATTTTCAAATTTTCAAAAATTAGCTCAAATAAATTTTTTTGGCTTCCACTTATAAAACTTTAAAATTTTCAATTAAAATGCATTTCCAACACAATTTCAAATTTGTTGTCCTAAGTCATAAGCCGTAACCATAGATTGTACAGTACAAGTTTTGAAAAATTGAAAAATTGAAAAATATAAATGTGAACATTATCTTTTTTTGGCATATTTGTCCCATCACCTTTTCTTGGCATATGTGATGACCACATGTATTGCTCTTACCAGCGAATTTATTTCCACTATCATTTTAAAGAAAATTTTCAGTCAAATGTGAGAAAATTAAAAATATTCTTTCCTTCTCATATTGAAAAATATAAATATGAACATTATCTTTTCTTGACATATTATTTCTTAAATTTGATGTCTAATAAATTGCATGATAAAAATTGAAATAGAGGAAGATGTAATTTGTAGGAGAATGTGCAAATACTCACATATATATTCATAAAAAAGTAAAAAGATAAAATTAATTTTGATTGCATAAGATAACTTCTACTATATTATAGTAAAATAATAAAAAAGATACTCATAACTATTGAATAGGTGTCATCTATTCAACACTATAAGTTATTTCTCCATAATTCTAAAACTTCACATAAAACATATCATTACAAAGATTTACAATACATATAATTTATGGAGACAAAATTATTTACTAATCACTCATTAAAATCATTTAAAACAACCTATATAAAATGTAATAGTAACTATCTCATATTAAATTATTACAATATATCATGTTAATTCTTTTGATTCTCTTTGTTTGAGGTAGTATATTTTCTCACCAGGGATACAAATCTCTATAAAAGAAATTCCCTGCTTACTATACTAAATTGATCTCTATTTTTAACGTATATAAGACAAGACATAAAGTTAATCCTTTATCACTTTGTAAACAATGATATGATTCGTTATGACGTTCATCAAGTAGGTCATTTTTTTCGTTTGTTAAACACCTATAAAACGAATTTAAATGTATTCAAAATTAATTTATATATGAATTAGTATCCTTCATTACTTTGTGTTATTCTACATTTTTTTTTAATAAATTGACACTTATAATTTTAATCTATTCTCTTACATAATATTGAAAAAGAAAACAATTAAATTAGCTATTTAATTAAAGAAAATATGTTTGACCTGGTGTTAAAATAAGCATTAGAGCATATGATATTTTAATGTTAATTATAACAACTTAAATAAGTTGTAAGTTATAATTTGATTTTATAAAAATAAAAAAAATTATATTCTATTTTATAGTGCTGTCTCTATTATGATTTCCTATTGTGTTTATTCAAAAATATTAGTGACCATTTTTTCTGGAAAACTAATTAAATACCTAGAAATATTTTTAAAATTATAATATTGGGCCCGTAAATGGGCCTTCATTATTATCTAGTATAAATATGAACATGATCTTTTCTTGACATATTTATCTGGGGTGTAGATAAGTCGGGTTGGTTTGGTTTTTTACTAAAAAAAAATCAAATCAATCATGTCGGTTTATTAAATCTATAAACCAAATCAATCCAACATAAAATCATTTTTTTCGGTTTAGGTTTTAGTCGGTTTTTCCATTTTTTTCGATTTTTCAATTTTTTTTTAATAATCTTTAGTTTTTACAATTATATTGTGATTGCAGACAAGATCAAATATGTTTTGACTCATGTGTTAGTGGAAAACCACAATTATGGAAAACGAGGAGTGAAAAGGAGGAGCGGAGAACTCTCCAAAAACTAAAAAGTATGATAAGAAGTGACTGAAGAGTGAATTTTTTTAGGTTTTAAGTTTATATTAGGCTTTAAATCATTTAATTATCAATTAATGGATAGATATTACAACTTAAAGACTCAAATCTGAATATATATCTACATCTACTTTCTAAATATTTAAAATTAATAAAATTAATTTAAAAAGTATTTAGAAAATAGATTATAATTAATATTTTTTATGTATAAAAAGTTAAAATTATATATATATATATATATATATATATATATATATATATATATATATATATATTATGTCAGTTTGGTTTAGGTTCGGTTTGACTTTCCTTTGGTTAACACCAAACCAAATCAAGAATGATCGATTTTTTTTTCTAACGCCAAACCAATGAAACCAAATCGATTTTTTTTCTCGGTTTGACTTGGCGGTTTGATCTGTACCCCCCTATTTGTCCCATCACTTCTTCATTAATTGAACACATATTTGTCCCATCACCTTTAACTGGTAATTTTCTTTAAAATGAGAGTGGAAATAAATTCGTCGGGAAAAGCAGTACATGTGGTCATCACTTCTTCATTAATTGAACGCATATCTGTCCCATCACCTTTTCTTGTCATATGTGATGACCACATGTATTGCTTTTCCCGACGAATTTATTTCCACTCTCATTTTAAAGAAAATTACTAGTCAAATATAAAAAAATTGAAAATATTCTTTCCTTCTTATATGATTAGTACAGAAGCTAAAGCGGGGGTGAAGCTAGAGCATGAATTATGGGTTTGATCGAACTCAAATTTAAATATTATATTTGTCTTAAGAAATTTATTTAATATGTATAGATATCAATAACTTAAATGGATTAGAATCACAAACTCATAAATTTTATATTCTGACTCCGCCTTTAAGCTGAATTAATAGAAGTACTTAATCATGTGTTCACGTTGTTAGAGTTATCCTTCAATTTAGAATTTTTCATATTGAAAAATTCAAACTTGTTGACACCTACTGGCCACATAAAAAGTAAATAGAGCTGTTAAGGTTTTGCTCTTTTCTTCTATTGTATACCATAGCAAAAGTTTATAGTCCACAGACCACAATTGTCATATTAAATCATCATAATTAATGTAACAATACCAACAATTTACAGGTGGAAGAGAACACACTCAATAAATTATTCACTCTTAACTATGTTTATTACAGATATTACTCATTGCAAATTTAAGATTAGAAGTTTCAATAATAATAATAGTAGTAATACAAAAAAGTGCAGTCCAGTGCACTAAAGCTCCGGCTTAGCATGGGGTTCATAAATGAGCCGAACCACAAGGATTTATTGTATGCATGTCACTTGCGTTGGATGAAAGAAGCCATGCGCTTGATCAGATCTTTAGCTTTCTCAGCTTCAGGATTAACAACTTGAAAGCAGTGACCTTCACCTTCAACCTCGATGAACTCTATTTCCCCTTTCCATCCACTTTTCTTCACAGCTTCAGCGAATTTAGTTCCAATTTCTCTTGGGACAAGCTCGTCTTTTTCTCCTGTAAAGAAGAAAAGTCTTGAGCATCCTAGCATCGATAAGCTAGAGCCCTTTTCCGAAACTGGATTAACCATTGGGCTATCAATTCCCACTTCAGATGGCGGGCAAATGATATTCCAAAGCTTGTAGGTCAAAGTGTGCTCAACATTTTCGACCGATGGGATCAACAGGAAAGGACAAGCCATGATGGCACCCACAAGTTTCACGTCTCCAATTAAGCTTTCTCTTCCGGCTCTCATGACCATGTTAAAGACAATATTGCCTCCTGCACTGTCCCCTGCTACGAACAATCTGTTAAGATTACCGTGGTTTTCTATCCATGGTTCTTTGTTAACGGTAGTAGCAACAACATGTGAAGTGACCCACTGAAGGGCATCCCAACAATCCTGATAAAGTGTCGGCAGGTCATGTTCAGGGGCAAGCCTGTAATTTACGGAGATAGCAATACAATTCGATTCATAAACCAAATGGTTGAGGTAACAATGTTCCCATTTGAAAAAGGCGGATCCAAACACAAGTCCTCCGCCGTGGTAATACACTAAGACGGGTAGCTTTTGATCAGGGGTGGTGTTTTTTGGAAGGTAGAGTCTGGCAGAGACGTGAGAAGTGATATTCACGTCTTTGGATGATACGCCAGTGGCTGGATCTTCTAGCGATGGAGGAACTTCGACTATACTATATTGTTCGTAGAAACGCTCTACTCGACCGTCTTTATAAACTCGATAGAAAGGGTAGAAATCGAGGACCACCTCATTGGTGTTGTTGTCGGAAGTTGCCATAGTAGAAACAGTGTATGCAAATGTTAGAAAACAAAGACTATGGAAATGTTGCTTTGGGTTGGAGATGGAATAGAGTCTAGTTTATTTATATAGAAAAAGGTTACTATTCATTAGAATATTTTTTTTTTGCGTACCAAATTGTTGACATCTAATTAATTTGTAATCTTGTTGGGAATTGGGATACAAAAGGACTTCCCTTTTTTGGGAAATATTGGTGTTCCGGATCCGACTTTGCTTGAATTAGTGTTATTATTCTCAGTTCATTTTTATTTATCCAGAATATTAAAATTAATTGTCTAACTTTACTTGTAAGTTTGAAAAATCAAGATATAATTCATTATTTTATGTCTATTTTATTCTTGTTTTTAAATACTATTTATTTCCAAAATTTAATGACATAATTAATGAGGGTGTTATAATAACATTACTTTTTAATATATCAAATCAAATATAAACAAGTAAAAATAGACGGAGGAAGTTCTTGGTGCGAAATGTGAATCAAAATCACTATTTTTCCTATCGTGTGGCTGTCATCCTATTCATTTATTACTTTTTTCTCACAAATGTAAATCCCTTCTTGTTGTCATATTACTCAAGCCTTTGAATGTCGGTTGGATCGACTCTAAGGCTCTATTTTGATTTTCCATTGCTTTCTTCTAGAAGTTCTTATCATATCACGGGTCTATGTTCAAACATTAATGCAAAAACAAAGATCTTAGCATGAAAGTTTGATTTAATCCATTTTTGAGATCAAATAAAGACAAAAAGAATATATCAATGATCTAGCACTTCAAAGTATGGATCGACTGTTGAGTTAGCATGAAGAATTTAGATTGATGCATGTTCAATGAGCCACGTCATTTTTTGATAGAACGACTTCTGAGGTGATATAGATAAAAATGAATAGCTTTATTATTATTATTTTTTGAAGAAACAAGAAGGTGACTTTCTGAAATAGTTCTCAATAGTTAAATGATCTTTTGACTACTGGACTTTTATTTATTTGTTATTGTTCTTTTATAAGTTGTTTTGTTTACCAAATCAATCAATGAAATTTTTTCCTTTATTTATTATGACTATCTAATATATCAAACTGAAAAAAATATATTCATTTTTTGCATTTGAGAAGTTTTAATATGAATCAATTTGAGCCGTGCGATCCAAATTGACTCAAGCTAAGCTATATCCAAATTAGGCCAAGATAAAAAAGGGAAAATTATGCAGAATGTTAGCCCATTACAATTATTTACAACTAAAATGGTCCAACGTTTCAAATATTATCCGAAATGACCCATTTTGTACATTTTCTGTAATTAAACCCTTTTATTATCAATTACTTCTTACACGCTACTCCACTTCTCTCTTAGCTTTCCCCTTTCAGTTTCTCTCTTTTTTTTTTTTTTTTTTTTTTTTTTTTCAAATTCTCTGTAGATTTCTTCTATTTGAGCTTCAACGTAGGTGCCTTCCTTCTTCTTTGTTGATTATTTATTGTTTTTATGTGTATTTTGCTTCGATTTGAGCTTTAATTTATGTGTATTTTGTTCTGATTTGGTTGCTTTTTTGGTGTTGTTACCTACTTCCATTTTTCTCCGATCTAAGCTTTCCCGTAGTTAGATTCCTCCTTCTTTGTTGATTATTTGATGTTATAAATATGTATTTTGCTTCGATTTTAGGTGCATTTTGCTCTCATTTTGATAGTTCGTTTTTAGGTGCATTTTGTTTCTTCTGAGTTGAATCTTAGGGTTATTTTTGTGAATTTTTTGTTCTTTTACTTAGAATACACTGCAGGTTAGATTATTTACTTACATGTGCCTGTTTTTAGTGTATTTTGATTATTTAGATTATGTACTTTTAGTAGGTTGGACTGTGTTGTTTGTGTATATAATCGTTCCTTTTTTATGTATTTTTGAAGTTTATGCGTATCAAAATTGTTCATCCTGCACTTGGCAAAGTTTTCGGGATGAGTATAAAGGTAAATATGGTGACTCTAGGGGTTGTTGCTGATGATGTACCTACTGACGTTATCTCAGTTGCGAGTGCAACGCCTGATCCTATGAAAAATATAACTTCTAGAGTTATTGATCTCATTCCGATTGGAAGTGCAAGTCCAAATTCAATGGTTGATACTCATCAATAAGATGTTATATCTTTTGCGACTGCCACACCTCTTTTGCCAATGAAAAAGGTTTCTAAACTCTCTGTTTCATTTAAGAAACAGACTTCCAAACCGATTAAAGTAGTCTCGATTAGTAGTACTGGTCCGAAGGTCTAACTGAATTGCACTTGAGTAACACGCTCCTAATCAAAAAGTCCTACTACAAAAGAAGCTGAGACGGGGAAGATCAAAAGAGAAAGAAGTATTGAAAAAGATGAAGGATTAGAAGTAACTCCAAAGAAGAAAAGGAAAACAAGAAAATCTAAGGATGCGCTAAAGGTAGTTTCTAATTTCTGTTAAACTGTCACATTTATTTGCTATGTATATTATCTGTATCTTGGTTTAACAATTTGTTAATGTAGAGTATAGGCAAGTTCTATGTTCCTCCAAATAAACTATTTCATCTTAGGGTCAGTGTGCACACCAGTACCGATGTTGTTTCTATGTTGAATCAATTGAAGAAGGACCAACTAGAAATGTTTAAAGCTACTTGTTTTGACCATTTTCTTGAGCTGGGTCCTTTCTTTATTCAAAATCAGTTCATCCATGCCTTGTTGCATAAGGAGGTCGTTTCAGATGTGCCTAACAAGCTTTATGTCAAGATTTGGTGTGGTATTGACTTTTGATCTTAAAGGATTTGCAATCATGATGAGTTTGAAGTGCTTTGTTGATGATTCAAGTGTGACTGTGTATGATATTCCTGAGAAGAACCATTTGTTGGAGACATATTTTGGTGGTGCTGAAAAGGTACAGCGGTCTGCGGTGCTACAATTCTTCGTGGAGAAGAGTTGGAAATCGGATAGTGATGTACTTTATCCACTTGTTTCTGTTCTCAAATTAAAATGATCACTTTATTCACAAGAGTGATTTTGATCTAGTTGCCAGTGGAGCCTGCAATATATTTCCTTAGGGTTTAAGAGTCTTTGAGGACACAGTGCACTCGCTGCATGATAAAGTTCTAAACATTAAGAGCATTTACAGGTTTGGGGGTCTACCACTTGCATTTGAGTGTTGGTTCTACGAGTGTTGCACTGATTTACCATGGTATATTGATGCACATGTTGGTAGCAAGAGACCACGTATACTCAAGTGGAAAGTGAACGAGAGGCCTACACTTAACGATCTGACAGTGGACAATGTTAGAATGAAGAGCATTGATAAGGTAATGTATTATCTATGCTTGTTATCAGTACATTCTTTCTTCTTTTTTCCCTGTACTTTTAGTATCTTTTTTCATGTTTTCCTTTTTTTAGTGGAAGTTGAGAAATATATGTCCTACTCCTAAAGAGAAATTAGAGCCATATTTTCAAGGGTTCTATGATGCTGCTGGAGATATGCCCGAATCGTCATCTCGTGGACATACTGGATATACTGATGATTTCTGTACCCCACCTCCTCAAACTGTCAGGGTGCAACATGCAGTCACCAAAAAGGATCCCTCTATTAATCTACCTGCTCAAATTGTCGGGGCATAAGCAGATATTCTATCTTTAATCCTTTTACTTTTTTCTTGTAGCTTAATGATCGAGTTACTCGACTTAATGATTTTGTTGTTTCTTCATTTGATTCACTTTTCAAACTCATGAAGGATAACAAAGTTGGAAAAAGTGAAGCTGAAGAGCATTCGCGCAATGAGAAAGTGCATACTGTCATGTCTCCCTCTCCCTCTATAGTTCCTGAATATTATGGTGCAGTCAAAAATGGATTAGATGGTTTTGGTGGTGCTGTGAAAGATGGACTAGGTGAGGCTCCAAAGTCATTGCCTGAAAAAATTATCTTGACAAGCACAAAGGATTTCGAAAGAGTGATTGAGGCCTAACACACGAAAAAGCTGGTAGAGTGGAGATTCCAGGGACTCTTTGCATGTCTCCATTTGTAACTGATTTTGATTCAGAAGCGAGTAGTTTGCCGGTAGTGACCCAAAGTGTTATTTTTAAAATAAAACATCTACTTGAGAGTCCTATTGATATGCCTGTTCAGTCAGAAGTGTTGCAGGCCTTTTCAACATAGCGTAAGTTGCCTTTTCTAAACTTGTTACATTGTATTTTTAGTGAATGCATTAAGTGATTTGATTCCTTTCTTAATGATTTTACAGGAGCTGTCAACTTGATCTTGGAATTTACATATTGGATAGGAAGGCTTGGTTCGCAAAGTTGTCTACACTTGGAGATGGATTGTCCAACACTGTATGTTTCATTCTTCTTTTTTTAATTTTTTTTTTTAAAATGTTCTGTTTCCTATCTTTGTTTTTCTGTTCTTGGGTGATTTTGACTTTACTTACAGTGGTGCATCATTCATGTATAGCAATGGATATGTAGTTTCTTTTTGAGGGCATCTTGATGTATAGTAAGTGTGTGGTAAATGTATCTTCATGGATAATCAGTGTATAGAAAATTCATCTTCATGTATAGCCACTGTTTTTAGGTTGTGTTTGGTTAGGTATTCCACTATATATGACTGTATATATAGTGTATAAGTAATTTGTTTTGTAGTGTACTTTTAGTATATAGGCAGTGTATAAGTATGTGATTATGTGCTTTGTATTTTGTTATTTTCAGTATCTTGATGTGATCTTTTACTACTTGAGGAAGAAAAGAAAGTATGATCCTAATGTCACTGTGAAGTTCACCACGATAGACTTTCCTTTCCATAGAGCGGTGACAAATTTGCATAAGAAGTTTCTTGCACATAATAAAGATAAAAGTGTGGTTGAGGATAATCACATAATAGCTGAGTACATTCTTGGCTACCTTATGGATTGTAATTTCCCTTCGCATACTGTCGATCACGTGTTAATACCAAGACATGTAGCGATTCGTTGGCAATGGGTATTGACTGTGGTATCATTGGAGGACAGGTGGATTTATGTGTATAATTCTAAGCATGGAGTCGTCAATGATAGATTTGCTCTGGGTACTTTGGCATCCTATGCCGAATTGATACCACTTTATCTAGAAAAGATAGAATTTTACAAGAAAAATGATGGCATTGACTGGCTCGGTGATGCATATTTTACACAAAATCTGTTTAGACCTTTGATGGTAAAGTTTGTTAATAGATTACCACAACAGTGCACCGCGTAAGCTATCTTTCAATTTACACACCTTATTTTAGTTGTGTTTTCTTACTTTTAGGTTTATGTATTTTTGTTGTTTGATACTTGTAGGGATTGTGGCCCATATGTGGCAGCCTTTGCTGAGTATCTGATAATGGACAAACCTATTCCAAAGAAATTAAATATTGAGGCAGTTCGTGTAAGATATAATGTTGTGTTATGGGAATATGCAAAAGGAAAAGAAGATGCAGGTGGTGCAATCAGTGAGTCGGAGCAAACTAGTAGATTTTATGAAAAAAAAGTCAAAAAGCAGAAACCGATTCAAAGCGTAAAGTAGTAGAAATTGATCCAAAAGGTGAAGGAGCAGAAAATCATCCAAAGGATAGAGGAAAAGCACAAAAGCATCCAAAGGGTAAAGGAGCACAAAATGATGATGGAAAGGCCAAAAAGAGAAAGAAAAAATAGTTATGTAGTTTTAATTTTGAATTTCTGTTTTGGATTTTTGTAGACTTTAAAGTCATGGTTGTAGTTATTTTGTTATACAGTCAAACATTTTCTAGTTACTTGTAGTATGCTCACAATTTAGTATGTCTATGTTGAGCAGATTTTCGGATCGTAATTCGAATCAAACTATTGTGATTGTTGTTCATGTTAGTTTTGATTTTTTTTATGTCATTACATATTAAGGGACATTCATGTGCTTTATATATTCTATGATACATGAAGTATATATGTCATTACATATTAAGTGACAGTCCTGTGCTTTAAATCTACAAGGATATACATTCATAATACATGAAGTATATATTTCATATTCACCGGATATACACTATCTATTCATTACAACATCATTCACTTTATATAAGAGCCACACATCACTTTATATGTCATCACAACAGTAGTAATTTACAATCAACAACTGTAATACAGTTAGACTAAAGTAAGCAGTTTATTCATGATCCAAATTAAAAACACAAATAAAGTATCAACAACTTTACAACCCCAAAAGCAGAAATACATGAAGTATCAACTGTTTCCCAAACCAAATTCAGCAACATAGGAACAAGTATCGTCGCTTATTTAACAATTAACAAACTAATATTGAATTTACAACTTCAAGGTGAGATGTTCTTGTACGACCTTTATTGTGCCCTTTTACCCCGGATGACCCGCATTAAGTCCTTGCCCTCTTTTTTCTTGTCTTCTCCACATGATTTCTCCCTTTTCTTTTTTGGCCTTCCTGCACTTCTTTTCCCTATTGGTGGTTGCACAACCTTTTCTAAGACCTCTTGAGGAATGTCCAATGTGCTCTCATCTGGAGGAGGTTCGATATGATCTTTATACGTTTTAAGCATATGGTAGAAGCAATACTCATGTCCAATCATATACTTTTCCTTCAAAACTGCAGAAGCATGCTTGCATGAAAATTGATTCTGTTGGAATCTCTTGTAACTACATATTCCTGCTTTCAGACACACAATGTAACGCCTAAGTTTGTCAACCACAGTGAACAAGTACTCACTTGAAGGTATCGCCTAGAAATTTTCAAAAGCACAGTGAAAATATACAGTAGTTAAACATGGGTAATGACAGTGATTACACTAGTTATATATTCATCATATAGTACATATACAAATGAGTTAAGAAACTATGTTTTACCTTTATTAGTGTCGATTCTTTCATATTCTCTATTAGGATTTCGTGGTATCTGGGAGAAAGGTATGTGGTTGTGTTTGTTGCAATGCTCTTGTTTGAGCAATTCCACTTTTGAATCATCATTGTCATAAACTCTAACAAACGCAGTACTGGCATAGCTCTTCCAACCTTATTTGCAGCAGTAACAGACTCGACTATGTTTGAAGTCATAAAG
Organism: Capsicum rhomboideum; assembly: GCA_031232105.1. Classification (NCBI taxonomy): domain Eukaryota; kingdom Viridiplantae; phylum Streptophyta; class Magnoliopsida; order Solanales; family Solanaceae; genus Capsicum; species Capsicum rhomboideum. The sequence goes on from CP124714.1 coordinate 162,462,284, forward strand.
AAACCACTGTTGGCTCTAGCGTGCACTTTCGACCACCTGTCATATCCAATTTCCATCAAGTATGTTGACACTCTAGAGTCAATTTTGTTTACATCTACCATCAGATGGTCAAATCATCTTGTTGTATAAGCTTTGGCCATAGCAAAAAATAAATTTCTGATCTTGGCTTGACTTTTCCTGAAATTAGTTTGGATATTGTTCCACAAGTGATAGATGCATATGCAATGTGGAACTGTTGGATAAACAGTAGTAGCCTCCTTCGTTACACTCTCATGTCTATCCGATATTATGCACATCTCTTCTTGAATCCCAAAAGTGTCCTTAATTTGTTCAAGGAACCACTGTCAAGATGCATCATTTTTTGAGTCAACTAGTGCATAGGCAAGAGGCAAAATATGACCTGCAAGCCATGAAATGAAGAAATATATACATTATGAAACATAGACAATAACGGTCTATATGCATTTTTATACATCAAGCTTAAAGTCCATAGTCAAAGTCCAATTACCATCTGCATCCCGTGTTGAAGCAATAAGAATTTTCCCTTTATATGCTGCTTTCAAAAAGCTCCCATCTACAACCATTATAGGTTTGCAGAACTCCCATCCCTTGATAGACGCACGAAGTTAGACATAACAGTAAAGGAATCGGTTATCCTCTGACTTGTGAAATCTTTTTATCGATCCTGGATTTGTATGCGATAACATATACAAGTACATTGGTACTTTATAGTATGAATCTGAAGGATGCCCTCTTATCAACTCAATTGCCTTTTCTCTTGCCCTTCATGCCTGCATATATGTGAGCTCAATGGAGTATTCTTTCAGAATATCTCTTATTATGTCATAAGGTGTATAAACAGTCTTTGGGTCACTAAATTTATCCATAACCAATCTTGCAATAATGGTTAAATTAGCTTGACTCTGTGCTATATACAATTCTAGCATGTTGCAAGTATGAACTTTATTGAACTTTCAAACTTAGAACACATTCGAGAGGTGTAAGCTTGAAGAATGATAAAACCACTTACAATTTTCATCGATACATCGATGGTAATACCTGGTAATACAACAAAAAACAAGCATATACACTCACTAAACAAAATTATACAATCAATTTACATTATTATACAAATTTATACCTGTCTGCACTTGATCTTTTGACCCTAGTTCGAAAGTGGTTGCATACCGAATAGTTCTTCATCACTTTGACAATGGTCTTCTTGTCCTTATAGTTCTGATCTTTCTCAACTTCCAGGTGAAAACAATTATTAATGATATCACCTATATTCACTTCCGTTACTTCACCATTCTCTATGGTTCCACCTTCTATCATCTGGATTGTATCTGGACTGTACACCTTATGTATATTGTTTAAAATTTTCTCTTTTACAGTGACGAACAGTGGATAAGCAGTGATTCCAGAGTTTTTCTTTTTCAACTCAATATAAACACGAACACTCATGCTATTGTGTATCAAAATAGCCGGACAGTGATCACTTAGAACATATTTCATTTTCATGAAGTTTAGACCAATATCAACTCCAAATTTGTGTAGAAACAATATCAGATAACTCTTCGAAATCAAAATTCGAATTAATTGCAGCAACATCAACGTTATAATTGACATACCTATTGTTAGTATCCCAGTTTCCTTTGTATTGAATTAGAAAGGTATAAGTATCCATGAGAATGATGAATCTAATATAATTGAATTGATTACTGGAGAAATTGACAGAAATTGATAAATTCAATTCAAAATTGATGAAGAAACACCTCCGAAATTGATGTATGCTCCAAAATTGATGAACAATCTATTGGAAATTGATGAAGATTCACCTCTAAAATTGATGTATTCTGCAAAATTGATGAACAATCTATTGGAAATTGATGAAGATTCACCTCCAAAATTAAAGAAACAACGGAAAAAATTGAAGCTTTGCTCAGAGAATCAACCCTAAAACTAGCGATTTTGAGAGAGTTTTTATCGGAGAGAAATATTCTGCATTACGTTGTTGCCATTTTTGAACGCAAAAAAGCCGTTGGGTGTATTTATTGTCGCCTAGTTTTTGGTTATTTTTTCTGTAAATGAAAAATGGTTTACTTTTTTTATAAATATTTTATTTTTCTGTATATAATTGAAATTTTCCCCGACAAAAATATATACTTAGCCCAAACAATCCCAACATTTAGTGTCACAACTCAGAATCCGAGGTCATGATGACACCTACCCTTACTCAACCTTGGTAGGTAAGTCTAACTCCACAAGAGATATGAAATACGAAGAGAAGATAAATAATAATCACATACGAAACTTTTAGGATAAAGCCAGGCCAAATATATAAACAACTCCAAAATCAGAAATAGATACAACTCGAATCCCAAAATCTAGTGTCATGAGTAATTAATAGCACACTTAAAACCGACATAATGTACGAAGATAAATAAAACTCTGTCTCTGAATATAAAATAAATATAAGATAATGATAAAGAGAAAGTCTGGAACATGCTCCGGACGAGGAGCTTGCCAGTACTCCAAACACTCTTAATCAACACGAACTCAGACTCTGTGGATGGTACTCGAACTGGGATCTGCACCGAAAGAGTACAGAAATTAGGAGTGAGTATGGTACACTTGTACTCAATAGGCATTATGGGTCGACCAAGAAAAGTAGAAAACTAAACATATAAAGGACACTATGAGCACGCTTCCACCTGCATACAGAAAAGTTTCCAACGACGCGTCAAGTTATACAACTCCTAACAGTACAAATAATATGACTACAATAACAGTATAAGAGTAGCTACACATGAATATACAAAATGAAGACTGAATTACACGATAAAAAAACACATAAGAGGAATGCAAGTGATGCAATGCTCGTATGATAAGGGTGGAATGTCTCAAGCCATATGATAAGGGTGGAAGGTCTCAATATCACCTCGTATACATCTTTCGAGCATATGTTTTTAAGAGAGGACCCATGGGGGGTTCGCAATCCATATACTATCACAAATCTCATCAATCAATCCTACCGGCACATCCCTCGATTAAGGTATTTTATAAAGTGTCTCATTTCTTTCAAAATCAGTGGTTCTCAGTGGTATTAATTCCATGAATATAGATGAATGAATTAGGATGCATGCTCATAACTAATTCAACATCATATAATGAATCAAATAAATAATGGTATGAAATGAGCTAAAATTTCTTCAATTCTCAATAGATCATGATACAAACCATCGTATGGAAACACAATAGTAATAAGTAATATAAGACATCAATAATATCAATCAAAACCTCCCACTCGGGTATCACAATAATAATAAAGACAAATAATGCTCAAACAAGACCAATACCATCCCCCACACGGGCATCATAACGATAATAATCTCTCAAGTTAATAATAAGGTTCACATAAGCCCCCCACACGGACAACGCGATAAAATAATGCTATCAAAAGATGAATCTCACGATAAAATCCCCAACCCATAGCATACTTTACATGAATAGTTAACTACCCAGCCCGGTCTGAATAAAGTTAAGCCATAACCTACCTCGAAAGCCGAAACTCGAGCCTGGACCCCTCAACAAGAAGCCTTTCCCTTTCAAGCGGCCTCAAAATTAATCCAATCTATCAAAAACATAATCTACACATCAAAAGGAGTCTAATAATACTTATATACTTTCGTTTTGGGTCCAAAAATACTTCTAAAATTGACCTCGAAATAAAAAGAGTAAAGCTAGAAGTTTTATTAAACAATTATGTTACCCATACTTTAAGGGTTCTAAATATGAAAACTCACCGAAAAATAAGTTGAAATCAAGTTTTAAATCATTGAAAAATCATTTTCTCACTTTACCGGGTAAAATCACTAAATTTCAAGATTAAAATCTAAGTTTTGAAGTTGTTTTTGAGATAAAATCAATAGGTAATGATAGAAATAAGGTTTAGAAGTTTACCCAAGCAAGTTTGATGAAAAAGTCCCTTTGAAACTTTCAAAATCGAGACCCAAAAGCTTGAAAATGGAAGAATAAAATAAAAGAGAAGAAAAAGATTTTTGTACCAACGACATCGCTTAAGCAATCAAATGATCGCTAAGCATCCATACTACCCTAAAGCGGTAGTCACTTGCCATGAAGATGATCTCTAAGGCGATCCATTACCTGCTCACGCGAAGCCGCTAAGACGACTAAGTAATCGCCAAGGCGACCCTTGCCAGTCCCGATCAGCATCGCTAAGGCGGTACCTGGTCCACGTAGGTAAGTCCGCCTAGGTGGCACCGCTTAAGCCACCAAAGGTCCGCTTCAACCGTTGCACTAGAAACTTACCCACAACTGAAATAAGTAACCAAAGCGACTCTGAATGGACCCTCGAGATTTGATCGAGAGCACGTAAACATAATCCAATAATACTACTAGGCTAATTTCGACATTTTAGACTCAATGGAACCATCAGATTTATCAAAAGAGGTCGTTTTCAATAAGTTAACCCCCTGAGAACTCCTTTAGGCTAAAATAACTAGTTTTTCATCTAAATGCTGAAAACTCAAAATGAAGACTTGAAACCCAAACCAACCACGCTACTAACCCAAAATCGACATTCCAAATCTAATGGAACTGATAGGATCACTATCCGATGCTCGGATCATAAAATATTGACCGAAGTCAAAAGTCTCACTTTAAAGGCTATTCAAAACCTCAAACTCACCTAAATTACTCCCGAACACTTTGGGAGTTATGCCATTCATCTCATAAATGATATAAAATAACTACTGAAAGGGAAAAATGGTAAAAAAAACTAAAAAAATACAGTGAGGGTTGTTACATTTTTACTCACTAAAACTGAAAGGAAGATGACTCTAATTGTTGAGTGCCCTGGAAAAAATACCAAATCAACTTCTAGCTGCAACGAATTTTACTTACTATACATCATTTGAAAGTATAAAAAGTCATAAAGATCCACCTTCACACGTATACATTAATACTAAAATAGAGTATCTAATACCTATCAATGTACTTTTTATTGAAGCGAAATTTTTTGAAAAATTAATACAACTTTAATCTCTCTTTCTCTCCCTCTCTTCGTATAAGGAATCAAAGTTTTGTAATGTGAAAGTTAAAAACTAAAGATGGTGATTTTTGGATCCACAAATACTACCACACAAATGTTTTCTAGCGACTTCTATTCTTTTCAAGCTAGTGGTAATCTCGTGTAGTCTTGCATAGAGTGGTAAGTGTTTCTTCGTTCTTAATTCAAAAGTTTGGAATTTAAGTTCTGATAAGAAGTTGTATTACTTTGCACATAAATAGTTAAGAGAAGTGGACATAACAAGTGGCGCTTAGGATGCGAGCACGTAAAATCACTAAAAATTAGAAGGTTTGAAACATATTCTCAACATTTTAAATTTTCTTTAACTTAAAAACAGAAAAAGTACATAACTTGCATCTTAAGGTTGTCAAAAGAAAACTTGCGTCTCATTCTTTCGAAAGAAACATAGAACCCGTTTGGCTACGAATATTTTTCTCTTTTTTTCAAAAAATTATTTCACTTTATTTGAGAAAGGAGAAATGGTCTACTGGACCCTTGTATTTGTAAGAGTTTGTATTCTGAACCCTTCTACTTAATCCTTTGCCAACTGAACCCTTAAATTTAATAAAACACAAAATTTTAAACCCTTTTCTCATCTGATTAATGTCTGTGTAATACAAACGTGTACACGTGGAATTCCTTGTCAATTTTAAGTGACACCTAGGAAATTAACCTTTTTTTTTTAAAGAAAAAATCAAATACCCTTCCCCACCCCTCTCCTCTTTCAACCTCTTCCACCTCCCTTTCTTCTTTTTTCGTCGTGTTCTCGCCGCCCCAACCCCATCCATCTTCCCTCATTCTCCCTACATCTATTAACTTCGTTAATTAGTTCATTAAAGACACTTTATGATGACCCATGTATAGAAAATTGAATTACTGGGTAAAATTGGGGCAAAACCCACTTGGCAACTAGCTCAACTGACCCTCAAAGAAACTCTTTTTTTGCAACAGATGAAAGAGTTGATGAAGTAAGCATTTTGATGTGCATCATTCCACACTGGTGACAAATTGAGAAATCGACTGAAATTATCCAATATGTGTAAAAAAAACTCCAAGAAAGATCAAAACTTTAGGTACATGTGATGTCAACACATATTCTTCTTGCAACACCAATATTGTGTATCTTACCTAAAATGCTCATATGTAACAAACTCTTGTCATTGCAAAGTATATCTTTTCAATCAAATTGAGAAATACCCAGTTGGAAATTGAGCAAAATTTAGTTGGAAAAATGGTATTTTTGATCAAATTGAAAGAGACACAGTTGAAAATTGAGCAGGACAAATGGATTCTTTGATCAAATTGTGCAAAATCCAGTTAGAAAAATGAAATCTTTAACCAGATTCGGAGAGACGAAGTTGGAAAAACAACAATAATTTGGCAAATCCTTGCTAGGTTGGCTGTTGGTTGATGAGTTGACAGGGAAAATCGCTACAGATCTTCACCAAATTTGAGGGAAAATCATTCGAAAAACCATGAGATTTTGGGTTCTTGAGGTAATTTTGAAATTACCTAGCTCAAATAATGATTGAACTTAAAGTATGAAGAGAGTAATTTCAAAGCTATACAAGGAAACTGAGCAGGTATAGGGTCGGTGGGGAAAGAAGAAATGAGTGTTATATTTATTTTAATTATTTTTGGTTAAAAATTTCATGTGATGCGCCTTATGTATGTGAAATCAAACGTTTGTTCCAACTCATCTATCAAGTTGCCACTTAGGTTTGGTCAATGGTCAGAGGGGTTTAAAATATTGTGTTTCAGTGAGTTTAAGGGTTTGGTTGGCAAATGGGTGAGTAGAAGGGTCAAGAATGCAAACTCATACAAGTAGAAGGGTCTGTTAGACCATTTCGCCTTTGAGAAATAGTGTTTGATCTTGAAAATTCTAAATACAAGTTGAAGTTGTATTTGAAATTTGGAAAACAATCAAAACCTTGTCTTTACTCTTTAATTTATTTATTTTTTCAAAAAATTCTAAATTTTTTATTTTCATAAAATAACACTTGTGTGAGAAATTCCTCGAATCAATTTGCCATTTCCACGGAGAATATAATTGACAATTCGATTGGCAAAAGTTTTCTTCAGTTTTACCTATGGATGATCTTTTTTCAGGGAAAATTAGACCATTTATTATTTAATGTCTTAATTATTGTTTGATCATAGATTTTGAATGAATTTATCTTTAAGTATCTATTTGGTCATGAAATTTAATCAATTTATTGTCAAGTTCCTAAAGATTAGCTCAAACCTGTTTTTGAGAGTTTGCAAATTCAATTTTTTTTTTCAATAAAATAAATATCCAAACACAATTTCAAATTTCAAAACTAACAAAATTTAAAAACCCACATTTTCAAAATTTATGACCAAAGAGGAGCAATTTGTCCTAAGTCATAACCATAGATGGTTCCATACTTCCATCTGCTAAAAAACTCTGCTTTAGTTGAATTTGCAAGGTTTTTTTCAATTTGTGATGACCACGTGTATTGCTCTTACTGGTTAATTTATTTTTACTCCCATTTTTTAGAAAAAATTTCTAAAAAAAATGTTCTCCACAAATTTTAGTAAATCAAATATGAAAAAAGTGAAAAATATTTTCGTCCGTAACGAACAAACCATATATTCCAAAGAAGTACCTACGATCAAAGAATGCAGCCAAACATAAGCTAAAACAATGAAATTAATGAAACTAAAACCTAACACACAAATACTGGAGCACTTGCTTATGTTAACTTTCCTCAACTAAAATTAATTGAATGCGTTTTGATGCTCTTAACATAACAAATACTACTCCCTTAGTTCTCATTTATGTGACAACTTTTGAATTTCGAGATTTACACAAGTCTATCTTTGATCGTAATTTTTTCATATATCTTTTAAATATTTTGGATTGTTAATTATTGTGACTTATAGTAGTTTTCAAATATATAAATTTTATTACAAAAACTTGAAGATTTTAATGCCTAAATTTATGGTCAAAGTTAAAGTGTTTGACTCTCAAAAAATAAAAAAAGTCACATAAATTAAGACAGAAGGATTAGTATTAGTTTGAGTGCAGTAACTGTGACAAATCAATCAGGTAGCTCAACATATGATTAACAAAGGGATCAACACTTTTTCCTTCTAAATGATTAGAACAAAATCTACTATATGAGAAGTGGGAGTGGAGCTGCTGAAGCAGGCAACATTCGGTCGATATATCTGCTTTAGTAGGTCCAGTTAAATTTTTTTAGTATTTTCTCCATTTTAATTTATTTGTGTTGTTTTTCTTTTTAATTCATTATATATTTGAAAATTACATTAAAAGTATTATAAATCATAATAATTAATAATTTAAAATATTTTTATATCAAAAAATTGTGTACTTCCTTTTTAATTCATTATTATATTTAAAAATTACATGAAAATTATTATAAATCACAATAATTAATAACTTAAAATATTCTTATATGAATTTCATTGATCTAAATAAAATAATACTCCCTCTGTCCCAGTTTATGTGGCATATTTTGCTTCTCGAGATTCAAACAAGGTAAGTTTGATATGAATTTAGACATGAAATCTTCAATTTTTTTAAAATAAAATTTATATATTTGAAAACGACGTAAAAAGTACTAAAAGTCATAATAATTGACTATTCAAAATATTTAAAACATATATGAAAAAATTACGGCCAAACATAGACATATTTGAATCTCAAAAAATGAAATATGTCACATAAATTGGGATGGAAGGAGTATATGCATATAGAAGAATTTATCAACTAAACAGATAAAGGTTCTCAATTATATACATAATCTTAAGATTTTCGAGTATCAATATTGGGTCGTGCGAAGCATGGGCAACACCTATCTAGTATGATTAGAACAAAAGCTGAAGCAGAGTGAAGCTAGAGTATAGGTTATGGGTTTTATTAAATTTAAGAGTTCAGTTGGCAAAGAATTAAGTAGAAGGATTCAGAATAGAAACTTTTTGAAAAGTACTAGTCACACAAAAAGCAACATAGAGCTGATAAAGTTTGCTCTTTTCTTCTATTGTATACCATAGCAAAAGTTTATCGTCCACAGACCACAGTGTTCATATTAAATCATTTATAATTAATGTAACAACTACCAACAATTTACAGGTAGAAGAGAACACATACAATAAATTATTCACTCTTAACTATGTTTATTACAGATATTACTTATTGCGAATTTAAGATTAGAAGTTTCAATAATAATAATAGTAGTAATACAAAAAAGCACAATCCGGTGCACTAAAGCTTCGACTAAGAGCGGAGTTCAGAGATGAGCCGAACCACAAGAATTTATTGTATGCATGTCACTTGCGTTGGATGAAAGAAGCCATGCGCTTGATCAAGTCTTTAGCTTTCTCAGCTTCAGGATTAACAACTTGAAAGCAGTGACCTTCACCTTCAACCTCGATGAACTCTATTTCCCCTTTCCATCCACTTGTCTTCACAGCTTCGACGAATTTAGTTCCAATTTCTCTTGGGACAAGCTCGTCTTTCTCTCCGGTAAACAAGAAAAGTCTTGAGCATCCTAGCATTGATAAGCTAGAGCCCTTTTCCGAAACTGGATTAACCATTGGGCTATCAATTCCCCCTTCAGATGGTGGGCAAATGATATTCCAAAGCTTGTAAGACAAAGTGTGCTCGATGTTTTCAACCGATGGGATCAACAGGAAAGGACAAGCCATGATGGCACCCACAAGTTTCACGTCTCCAATTAAGCTTTCTCTACCGGCTCTCATGACCATGTTAAAGACAATATTGCCTCCTGCACTGTCCCCTGCTACGAACAATCTGTTAAGATTACCGTGGTTTTCTATCCATGGTTCTTTGTTAACGGTAGTAGCAACAACATGTGAAGTGACCCATTGAAGGGCATCCCAACAATCCTGGTAAAGTGTAGGCAAGTCATGCTCAGGGGCAAGCCTGTAATTTACGGAGATAGCAATACAGTTCGATTCATTGACCAAATGGTTGAGGTAACAATGTTCCGATTTGAAAAAGGCGGATCCCAACACAAGTCCTCCGCCATGGTAATACACTAAGACGGGTAGTTTTTGACCAGGGTTGGTATTGTTTGGAAGGTAGAGTCTGGCAGAGACATGAGGAGTGATGTTTACGTCTTTGGATGATACACCGGTTGCTGGATCTTCTAGTGATGGAGGAACTTCAACTATACCATATTGCTCGTAGAAACGCTCTACTCGACCGTCTTTATAGACTCGATAGAAAGGGTAGAAATCGAGGACCACCTCATTGGTGGTGTTGTCCGAGGTTGCCATAGTAAAATAGAGAGTGCAAATGTTAGAAAACAAAGACTCTGGAAATGTTGCTTTGTGTCGGAGATGGAACAAAGTCTAGTTTATCTATCTATATTTATAGAAAAAGGTCACTCTTGACTATTTTTTTCTTTTTGGTGTGCACTACTCTATTTGTTTCATTTTACTTCAACTTTATTGATTTGACATATTTTTAAAATTTTTTTTAATAAAAATAAAAGTATATTTTACTAAATTAATCTTATTAATAATATTTTAAAATTCTAAATTAACTTATTATTTTTATTTTATATAACTATTTAATACTGAGGATAGAAAAATAAAAAAATAACAAAAAATATTTCATTTCATAAAATTAAACAACTAAATTTAAAAAATTATTTTTAACATAGAAATCAACTAAAACAAAACAGAGTAAGTAACCTGTCACATCTAATTAATTTCTATAGAAATGGATTTCCCATTTTGGGATAATGGGACAAGGGAGTTCCGGGTCCGCCTTTGCTTGAATTATTGGTACATGAGCATGTATCAAAATCGTCAATTTGTCTATCATGTGGTTGTCATCCTATTCATTTATTACTCTTTTTTGACAAATGTAAATGCCTTCCTTCCTGTCCTGTTACTCAAGCCTTCCAGGGTCTGTTTCTACTTGAATAGACTCTAAGGCAATATTTTGATTTTTCATTCCTTCTTCTAGAAGTTCATATTGGTGAAGGTTTTATAGTTGTACATTGTATTTTAATATTAAAATTAAAATATTAGTGTATGATAATTAGAGGACATAAAGGGGAGAAAGTAGTGTTGTTATTCTTTGTAACTTGTGTAACCACTATTGTATGGAGTAAAATCCGCTTGAGGATATGTGACACAATCAGGGGGACGCAGCTTCGAGGTTTGACGAAACAACGAGAGATAAGGCCACGAGTAGTATCGAGATAACGACAGTAGAAGAACTTTCTTGTAAAGGATAAGAACTCAGCTACTCACCCCCCTCGATGATGTGGTGCAAGAAATAAATAGGAGACAAGAGTGTCAGACTGCTCAGGAGCTCGGACAAGTTCATGAGAAGCTGGAAATCAAAGGAATATTAGCTGGCATACTAACGGGACGTGGGATACATGGCGCACCCTTATAGGTCATAGTCCTTTAGGACACTATTGTAGAATTATAATTGGCCAAAGCCCAAAATTGTAAACTATAAATAGTTGTCTTTCCTCCAGGGTTGTCTCAACAAGATTGGTGGCCTAAAGCCAAACTCTAGATAGAGGCCCTAGATATTTTTTTAAATAAAAGATCGTCATATATATATATATATATTTAGTTAAAATCTACTTTTCTAGCTTTTTTAGATGCGAAGTCATCAATTACATTTTTATAATTGATTTGTTCTAATAGTTTCTTTTCAATTGATAAATTAGCTAATCCATTCAATCTTCTTGAGCATAAAATAAAGTTAGAATAATAAAACCTGCTTCAAGAATTTAATAAGTTCATATAACGATATTGAAATGGTGTTGCCCTCCTTCAGTAGCTTGTTGCAATTCTTGAAATTTTGAAGAAGATACCACAAAGTAATTCTTGTTCTTTGGTAATTATAAGCAAGAAACAATAGTAACTCAACAGTTAGTAAGTTTTACGTACGCGTGTGCGCGCACACACACACACAGAGTGCTCAATATTGAGGATAAAAATAATTAAAGATAGAATATAATTTATAGAAAAGATGAATATAAGGTGAATAATAATATGAACCAAGTTATGTGGAGATAAGTAAGGAAATTTTGTTTCCCATGAGAAGATATTCCCAAAAATCCGACGTTCCTAAATTAAATTATTCTACTTTCTTTTCAGTTTTTTTAGGGGTCATTGATGGTGTAGTTGGACAGAGCCAGTCAACCTTTATCCCTGGTAGACTGATCTCTGATAACATCATATTGAGTCATGAAATGGTGAAGGGTTATACAAGGAAGAACATCTCTCCCCGATGTATGATCAAGGTAGATTTGCAGAAAGCTTATGATTCTCTTGAATGGTGCTTTATTGAGCAAGTATTGCAGGGATTGGGGTTCCCAAGTAAGATGATAAGCTGGATTATGATATGCATCAAGACTGTTAGCTATACTTTCTTGGTAAATGGTGAGATGATTGATGTTATGCAAGCTAAAAGGGGTCTAAGACATGGGGATCCCATGTCCCCTATATTTTTGTCCCGTAACTTCGGGAAAAGGATTGGCTCTGAGGGCATCGACGTTTGACATCGGCTATGGGCGTTGGCCTTGCCGGTGTCGGCTGTGGGCTGTGGGCGCATGCCCCTGCCGATGTCGGCTAGTGGCGCGCACCGACAACCTTATCATGGAATATTTGAATAAATGCCTCTTACAACTGAAGAATGAGCCTGATTTTAACTATCACCCAAAGAGTCAAAGGTTGGGTATCACACATTTGTGCTTTACAGATGACCTCCTCTTATTCTCAAGAGGGGATGAGCTTTCTATTAGGCTACTTAATGCAAAATTCTTGATGTTTTCTGAGGCTTCTGGATTAAAAGCTAATCTAGCTAAAAGTCGGATATATTTTGGAGGTGTTAAAGCACAAGAAAGAGATAAAATTCAGGCTCTACTGGGGTATGAATTAGGGGAGCTCCCTTTCAAGTACTTAGGGGACCTCTTTCCACCAAAAGGCTCCTCACAGTACAACAATGTCAACCCTTGGTGGATAAAATTACAGCCAGGATTACTAATTAGATAGCTAAGCACATTTCCTATGCTGGGAGATTACAGTTAATCAAAGTTGTACTTTTTGGGGTGCTATCTTACTGGTCTCAGCTGTTCTTGATGCCAAAGAAAGTAATTACGCTAATTGAGGCAGTGCGTATGAGCTACTTATGGTATGGAGGAGCTACTGTGACTAAGAAATTTATGGTTGCCTGGGACATAGTGTGCTTTCCCAAGAGTGCAGGAGGACTGAATATTTTAAATCTAAGAGTGTGGAATCAGGTGGCAATTTACAAATTACTATAGGCACTAAGTCAGAAAAGGGACAAGTTGTGGATCTCCTGGGTTCATACTTACTATGTAAAGGGCCAAAATATTCAATCTATGGAGAATCCCAAGCAAGCAGCTTGGATGATTAGGAAAATTATACATGTGAGGAAGTATTGGCCAAGTCTAGGAGATATTCAAAGTTTGGTTCTAGAAGGAAAATTCCAGCTAACTATGGCTTACAAAAGGCTGCGAGGGGAAGTTGAAAATATTGCATGGAATAAATTGTTGTTGTACAACCTAGCTCAACCCAAACACAACTTCATTTTATGGCTGTGCCTATATGGGAGATTGAGAACAAAAGACAAGTTGTTGTGATGGGGTCTTAATGTGGATCCAACATGTATTTTTTGAGGCAGGGGAATGGAGACCAAAGAGCACCTGTTCTTTGAGTGTCAATTCACGAATGAAACTTGGCGAAGAGTGTTATGTTGGCAAACATGGACTAGAAGCATAGTAGCTTGGAGCAATGAATGGCGTTGGGTTCAGCATATGTCCAAAGCAAGATGTCCCAGTCGAATGCTGCTCAAAGCAAGCTTGACAACACTCATTTACAGTAAATGGATGGAACGAAATGCACACATTTTTCAGCATAGGCAGATTACTATACATACATTGGTGCATCAGGTGAAGATTGCATTGTGTTGTCGAGTTAGAAACAACCCCAGGCTGTTTTGTTATATTGACTCATTGTAATGTAGGCTATTAGTAGGTGTTGGGGAATGAGGACTAGTGGCATACTGAGTAGGGACTGAACTGGTTTAGTTCAGGGAATGAGGACTAGTGGCATACTGAGTAGGGACTGAACTGGTTTAGTTCACCCTCATTTTGTAATGATCTCACTTGGTGATTAATGAAATTTCTTTTAATTTCCAAAAATAAAATGGGGCCTAAGCATTGCTTTAGTGGCCTAGAGGTTAAGCCATCCCTACTTTCCTCGCTTGTAAAGGGATCACTTCCTCACTCTCTTACTCAATACAACAGTTCTTACTTAGTCTCTGAATATTTTTATTTTGTTCTTGATTATTCGCTTAGCTAGTGTTGGTTTCGCTAAGAAGATATCTCATGTAGCTCGAATTCATTTTCGGTTGCACTCGTATATGCTCCTGGTTTGACTAGATTTATTTGATTTACTTTACTTATTCTGTCTATTCCCTTTTAATCGTTTTTCTTTATCACCTAGTAATTGAACTACTACTGAATCAAATCTAAAATAAGGTTAAATCATAATGCGTACTCTTGACTCACCTACAAATTTAACTATACCAAATTCACGATAAACAGTTAGACGCCAACCACGGGGTTAGAGCAATTACGTGGGTTTAATCTTTTTTGTTCTTTGCTAACTTGCTTGTGTTTCTTTTTTGGATATGTATAACGAGTCATGACCAATGACATAGAACAAACTGAGGATGCGCTCGCAGTTGAGGAGGAGGCAAAGGCTCAGCCTCCGGCAATGAGAGTTCGCTCTTTAAAGTGGAATTGGCAAATGTGAACACTCAAAAAAGGGGTCGCTAGACCCTCAACGAAGATAAAGGAACAGAGAGAAGAATGATTGATTTAGAGGGTCTATAAAAGATCCTTAAAGGATTTGTTGACATGCAGAAGGACCTGGTGGCAAAAATATAGGCTTGAGGAAGGAGAATGAATGGTCTTCAGAACGGTTCGATCCTTGGGACTCCGAACTCCTCCAAAGAAAATGAGGAGGACGACGAAGATGAGCTTATTGACAGATCTGAAGGACGCAGAGCCAGGAAAGTGGGAGATGGACTTGAAACCTCAACCCCCTCATTAGCGACAATGATGAAGGTGTTGAGAGGAGAAACGAAGTTGCAATGCACGGAACTTCAATCTCGCATGAGTCGCATTAAGGGAATTCGTCCCATCGTCAAAGGGCCAGGCATAAAGAGCTATGATAAGTTCCTTACATGGCCAACGTAGTGACCAGACTCATCCCGAAAAGATTCAAGATGCCAGACATCCCCAAATACAATTGGACTTCAGACCCTCATGAACATCCGTGTTCTATGTCTCCAACTTAATCACTATATAAAACAGAGTAATTTTATATTAAAGGAATGTGTATGTTCTTTTTGTGAAACTTAGACTTTTCAACTAATTCAGAGTTGTCTGAGTTATACGATGTTGTTTGGCTGTTGTATTTTGGAAGGGATAAGTCAAGAGTTATATTGCTGGATCGGTGAAGATAATGATGTCGCATTGGACTTGAATCTCCTTAAAGAAAATGAAATATTCATGTCTCAACTTGAATATTTATTTATTCATATTTATTTATTTTATTTTTTAACTGTTATTTATGGCATATTCACCAATAATTTTTATCGTGTCATGCATCTACGTACATTAATATAAACACAAAGAGCTAACATGAAAATCTGATTTAATCCATTCTTGGGATCAAATAAAGATAAAAAAATAACATGTCAATGATCTAAAACTTCAAAGTATGGAATGACAGTGAGTTAGCATGAAGACTCTATATTGATGTATGTTCGATGAGTCACATCATTTTTTGTTGGCCAGATTTTAATAGAGTGACTTTTGAAGTGATATAGATAAAAATGAATAGCTTTCTTATTTTTGTTTATTTATTTAAAAAAAGATGAAGATGTCTTTTTTAAATATTTCTCAATAGTTAAGTGACATTTTGAGTACTAGACTCTTATTTGTTTTGTTCTTCTATAAGTTGTTTAATTTACCAAATCAATCAAAAAAAATAAAATAAAATCCTTTATCTATTATGACTAACAAATATATCAAACTGAAAAGAAGTTTCTTTTTCTACATTTGAGAAGTTTCAATATGAATCAATTTGCGTTACACATGCTAAATTGACTCAAGCTATACCAAAATTGGCTCAAGCTAAAAAAGTATATACTCAATCCAAACAGTCCCAGCATTTCGACTGACTATAACAAAAAGGAAAAAGAGAGATGACTCTAATTATTGAGTACCCTGCGAAAAATATCAAATCGACTTTTAGTCGTGGCGAATTTTACTTACTACTATACATCATTTGCAAACATTAATAGTCATGATGATCCAACTTCACACGTATAGATTAATGCTAAAATAGGGTATCTAATACCTATTATCTAATACCTATTCAATGTATTTTTTATTTAAGAGAAAATTTATGAAAAATTAAATACTCCTACAACTTCCTTCTCTCGATGGGATCTAAAAACGCCAAAAATCTCAAACTAATCTTGTTGCCCGATGTGTTTGGGAATAAGATACCCCCAAATATAATAAGTATGTACAAGCTCAACCTTACCAACTGGAGTAACATCTAGTATAGGATCAGACTCTACCTCGTCTTTAAGGTAGTTAGCTAGCTTCGTCATATTCACAAAAGACCAACCTTCAAGTTGCCCGTCATAACCAGTGAGTTCACGTAGCATATTACCCCACTGTTGATCCCGCTGTGCAACATCCTGTACATAAACTGGGCGACCATCAACTCGCAACCCAAATAAAACTTGTACATCCTGCAGAGTGATCGTAGCCTCGCCGAACGGTAGGTGAAAGCAATGACACTCCGGCCTCCATCGCTCAACCATGGCTGTCAAGAGGGGACGATCATACTGTATCCGACCGACTTTTACAACATTGTATAATCCAGCAGTAGATAAATAATCTACAATACGAGGGTGAGGCGGATGTGAAGTAAATAAATTCAAAGCAACCAAGTCCATCCTTTTAGGCCTCACACACTCTCCTAATGGTATAAGACCTTTCCAAAACCACTCTGAACGATGGTCATCCTGTAATCGGAGTAGAGTACGAATAACCGGACCGGGATTCACAACATGATCCATTTTTAATAACAACCTGTACACAAAGTTTAATCATATATTAAAAAAATAAATCAACTTAAGAGCAAAAGGCTTGTGTTATCTCATCTACAATTTTCGATAGACAGAAGTTGGTCGTGCAACTTTTTTAACACACGTTGGTCATAATACATAATTTTGTACATAATAAAATTTAGGTTTAACTAAACTAATATAATCGCCAACTAGAATGAATAAACTTTGTACATAATACATAATTTTCATCATCATCAAACTGATTAATTACATAGGCTGCTGTTTGATTTGGTCAAATGATTAATTTAGATTCCTAATATATATATTTTTCCCCTTCTAATCTATAACTCTAAAAGTCAACAATTGCCAAATTAAATCACTCACCTAGACAACCTATTTTCAAAAGAAACTATGCAAGACCGGCAACAAAAATTATCAAATTTCTATCATAATAACATGATGAAATAGATAAGACTAGTCACCACACATGACCATTTTTTCAAGAATTCTTCAAAAAACAATCTTTTAATTGGAAAATGGCAGATTTGTTTTTGTATTATTGGAAATAACAACACCAACACCAGATGGGAAGACGCAAATTTTTGCATTAAAAGATTTTTGACAGATTTTTCACTCACCTGTATTATTGGTAGATTTTTAAATCTAAAAGGGTTTTTAAAATTAATTATGAATTCATACATTTGGGAAGACACAAATATTGTTTGGCTTCATACTTCGGTGTGAAGCCAAAATATTTGAAGCTGTTAACTGGAAAGATTGTTTATTCTATACAACTCCCGCAATTTTTAAGAATCCAAAATTCATTTAACTATTCACATATTGAACTTTGATATGAGGTTTCGTAAATCAAGCTAGCAACCATCCATTACATTTTCCTTTGTCAATCAAGCTAACAACCGCAATTTGTGTATTTCTATGTGAAGACGATGTTACGAAAAAAAAAGAGAGGATGGATACAAAATTCGATCTAATCGGGATAATTTAATCCGAAAGTCCTAAATAGAAATAATTTAATACGAAATTCTTAAATAGGAATAAACTAAAATCCGTACAAGATACAATAATTTTTAATGAGATTTTAAAAAAATAATACCTTAAGAGAGAATCAATGTAGATTCTCGGATCTAGATTCTTAGGGCGTGAACTTCACGGACGAACAAGATTCTTGGATATTTGTTCTTCACGGTGGAATTCCACGTTCGATGTTGTGGGCGCAGGTGTGGAGCTGTGGGGGGGACCGATGAAAATTGGAAAAGGATGGGGAAGATGACTTTGGGGACTTTGGATATGGTCAATTGGAAAAGCTTAGATAGCACGTGAATAACAATTATTTTTAGTACAAAATGTCATAATTAATGGCTTTTTACAAAATGCCGGAAAAAGTAGCATTTTGTAAAGTGCTACTTTTTCCAGCGTTTTACATTATTTTTTAGATAAAACGCCGATAAAAATAGCGTTTTGTAAAGTGCTACTTTTTCCGGCGCTTTACATTATAACTGTTTAGGATTAACGGCTCCGTCAAAATTTTTGTACAAAACACCATAAAATATAGCGTGAAGCCTATTTTGATATCATATTAAAAGAGTGGCTTATTTGTGTCACTTTAGTTATATCTTGGCTCAGTTTGGTCGCGATTTCTAGGACATAACAAGTGGCGCCTAGGACGCTAGCATGTAAAATCATTAAAAAATTGTGGTCTTATGACTTATATAATTGGAGAAGGTTCTTACATGTGAAACACATCCTCAACATCCTAGATATTTTTTTTAATTTTAAAATGAAAAAAAGTACTCCCTCCGTTTAAAAAAGAATGATCTAGTTTGACTTGGTATGGAGTTTAAAAAAATAAAGAAGACTTTTGAATCTTGTGGTTCTAAATTAAAGTTATGGTAAATATATCAAAATGCTCTTGAATCTTGTGGTGTTAAATATGCCACATGGAAAATTGAAATTAAAATGTTTCCAAAAAAAAAAGTTCATTCTTTTTTAAAACGAACTAAAAAAAAAGTAAGTCATTCTTTTTTAAACGGAGGGAGTACATAACTTGCATCTTAAGGTTGCCAAAAGAAAACATAAAGTGATATTAATTGTACACCTATTTCATTGAATATTACTCCGTCCGTTCGGATTTACTTGTCACTATTTTTCTAATTTAATTTTCATTTTTACTTGTCATTTTTGATAAATCAAGAAAAGACAAATTTTTTTTTCCATGTTTTACCCTTAACATTAATTACTTATTCTCCAAATCATTTTTCAATAACTATTACTAAACATCAATTAATAGGGGTAATATAGTAAAGTCACTATATCAATCATTATTTTCTTAATAGATGTGCCAAATTAAAATGTGACAAGTAAATTCAAACGGAGGGAGTATAAACTAGGCATAGTACTTAAACGTGTCATTTATTTGTCTTCAGTTGACATAAATGCCCTTCAACTTTGGTGGTGTGTATAAGTAAACATTTAAATTTGTACAAAATTGAACAAGTAGACACAAGCGAATAAATTTCTTCTGTTTTACACATGGATGAACTTTTTTCCAAAAGGAAAATTAGACCATTTATTATTCAATGCCTTTTTTTGTTCTAGATTGTACAAGTTTTGAAAATATAAATTTGAACAAAATCTCTTCTTGCCTTATTTGTCCCATTAGTCATTACCACTTCATTAATTCAACGCGTGTTTATCAATTTTGTAAGTTTTTTAAATTTGTGATGCACATATGTGTTGCTTTTATTAATTAACTAGGCAAATTATTCGTGCTTCGCAGGGTCAAATATATATTTCTTTGTAAATTTAATCGATATAAGAGATGAAAAGTTTTTATACCAAAATTCTTAAAATAAATATAAAATATAAGACATACATATGCAAATACCACAAAAATATTATTGGTGATTTCTTAAAATCTTAAACAACAAGTTTCTAAATGAACATATAGTTGAAAAATTGCCCTCTTTCTGGAAAGCCTTTCGCATTTCCTTCTTTTCTCTTTAACAGAGGAAGTAACACTTGCAGCAGTTTCCACAAAAAAAATTTGGAAAATGTATTAGTAGCAGAGCTGGGACAACTTATCTAAGATTGCATGATAAAGATACTTGAGAAGATTTGTGAAAAGAGACCCTCTCAAAACTTAGGATCCGTTTGGTCATAGATTTTCCAAGTAGTTTTTGAAAAAAAAACTTGACAAATAGTGTTTGGCAATATAATTTGTCATTATTTGACAAATATTTTTGATAAATAATTCAAATTTCCAAATACTAAAAAAAATTAGTATTTGGGCCAAATTTTATTTTTTGGGAACTTTTAAAGGCAAAATATGTTTTCCAAATACTACGGCCAAATACATGGTGAAATTTCACCAAAAAATGACTTACCAAAAATATTTGAAAATCTATAGCCAAACGTTAGCTTAATTTGAAGGGTACACACTGGTTTTCATTTTGATTGATTTTCTAAGGTTTTGAAAGAGAAAATAGAAGAAGTGTGGGGTCCGGATTATTTTGAATATTTTTAAAAAATTTGTGCAACCCTTTATGTATTTTTCAAATACTATTCACCCCCGCTCTTTTCCTAAAATACCTTGAAAGCCTTTTCTCTCTCTTCACTTTCTTCTATCTTTTTCTTTCAAACTCTAAACTTTCCATTAGATTTATCTTCTCCTTCAATCTCGAAACTCTTTATTCGTTGTTATCAAATATATTATCTTCCGATTTCAAACATTTTGAGCTCCATATAAATATATTTTTTTCAATTTTTTTTTTTTTTGGGCAAGATGAAAATCAATGATTGTTTTCCTTAAAAAGCTTTCAGTTTTTTCATTTTCAGCCAAATTTATGGCCTTTTTTCCAGCCAAATTTTGGCTCTCATCGAAAAAACACTTCATAACTGGTTGGATCCTTACCACTTTAGCCATTGTTATCTATAAGCTTTCAAATTTTTCCTTATTATCCCTAAAGCTTTCATTTTTTCGGTATAGATTCTAGCTTCATTAGTTACAATATTATAAATAGTCACCCATCCACTTTTGTTTCTTGATGAATGAGGTAGGAAGAATTAGAAGAATATGTTACCCAAACTAAACATAAGTAGTATCATCATTTTTTGTAGCATGAGATCTTTGAAATGCAGATAATAATAAATAATATTCAAAGTGGGAGGCTATGACAAACCTGGAAATATAAATGTATGAAAGCACAAAGAAAATATTTTGTATCAGTTTCTATTATACACACAAAACCTCATGCATAATCTCTCAACCTCAATTTGTATCAATTTTCAACATTATATCATCATTCTTTTTCCATTCAATTAAAGATGGAACATCTGGCATAAACCATTTGTCAATAATCGACCACACGATATCTATAAACTAGACTGCTACATGAAGTGTATCATAAATCTCTCAACTACGCCATTTGTCAATAATCGACCAGTCACTTGGTATATATTACAAACTAGACTACTATTTGGTTAAAAAAAATTAATTAATTAATTAACTAAAATAAAATAAAGGAGTTAAAACCATTTGAACATGATAATAATATTTTATTATATCATATGAGTGTTGAGCACCATGATCCAATAAGTTTGAGAACAAGTAATGATTGTACAAAAATTTTCCATAGAACAAGATTGTGAATAAATTAAATGGATTGCAATTAAATAAATTAAATGGATAAGTTTTTCTCCTCACCTTATACGGCTCAAAAGGACAAGAATTAAATAAATTAAATAGGATAAGTGCAAACTCTGAATTGATAAATCTATACTACATCGTCCCTTCACCTCATTGCTTAATGCACATAAATAATGCATAATTTTTGATAAAAATACACCTTTTCAACTGCACAGTTGTAGAATTTTCGACCTGAATTCTTATCGATTTGCGATGTCTTTAAGATAGCAGAATTATCCCAATGACAAATATAAATCTTTTTGAATGTTTGAGATGACTGAGATATTTTTTGTATTGAAACAAAAAGAGAAATGAATGAAGAAAAGAATATGGAGGAGTTCAAAGGGGTCCCATTCATTTATATAATAGGGCTGACAGAAATGTGACCGTTGGAGGTCTGAACTTTTTAATCGTAGCATAAGCATAGACTATACTAATGGTTTATTATGTACGTAAAGAGTGGTCTAGCGCATGCTACTATGGTCTATAATCTATCTTTGTGGTTTAGTGTAGACCCTCCCCTTGTACGACCTAAAAGGGCTGTAATTTTAAACAAGTTGTAGTTGGGGCTTTTTAAAATTAACAAGTTCAGAACATTCAATAGATAGTAGACTATGTGAATGGTATTTCACCTACTGATGCCATTCTTGATAAAATATATTGTCTAGTATATCGTAGATTATTCTATGCATTGATACGTGACTGTTAAACAGGTATACTGTCGACCGATTGAATATATGAACAAGTAAGATAGGACTAAAAAGGGGGAAATAAAATAAAATAAATTAACATCATTCAAGCAATACAAAACAACTAAATCACAATATATAAGAGTCCACAACAATTGGACACATGATCTAATGAGTAAGAAAGAGTGATGCTTGTGAATGTTCTTATGACAAGTAATGTTTGAGAACAAGTAGTCCTTCTCAAAGCATACATTTGTTCTCAGTAATTGGTTCTTACTACCATTTCTCTTACTTATACTCATTTGATCGTGTGTTCAATTGTTGTGTACTCTCATATGATGTGATTTAGTTGTTTTGCAATGCTTGAATGATGTCAATTAATTTTATTTTATTTAATTTCTCCCCTTTTTAGTCCTATCGTACTTGTTCATATATTCAATCGGTCGACAGTAGACATGTTTAATAGTCATGTATCGATGCATAGAATAATCTATAATATGTAAGTATACAATAGACCTAAACGTCCATTACAGACTAGAAACATAATATATACAAGAGATGGTTATAGGTCTAGCATCAACCGTATGAATATATTGACAAGCCTACATATGACTAAAAAAGGGAGAAATTAAATTAAATTAATCAACATCATTCAAGCATTGCAAAACAACTAAGTCACATCATATGAGACTATACAATAATTGGACACACAAACAATTAAGTATAAGTAAGAGCAATGACTGTAAGAACTAATTACTCAGAACAAACGTATGCTTTGAGAAGGACTACTTGTTCTCAAACATTACTTGTCATAAGAACACTCACATCACTGAGAAGGACTACTTGTTCTCAAACATTACTTGTCATAAGAACACTCACACCACTCTTCCTTACTCATTAGATCATGTGTCCAATTGTTGTGGACTCTTATATGTTGTGATTTAGTTGTTTTGCATTGGTTGAATGATGTTAATTTATTTTATTTTATTTAATTTAATTTTCATCCTTTTTAATCCTATTTTAGTGATTTAGGACAATTGTCAACCTTAAATATCACTTGATCATGATCATGTTCAAAAGTGTTATGGACCCACAATTGATGTAGCTAAATAGCTTTACAATGTTTGGATGGTGTTAATTGACCCATTTTTATTTTATTTTATTTAATTTCTCCCTTTTTTAGTCATAAATTTAACTTGTTCATATATTCAATCGGTCGATCGTTGACCTTTGCATTTGTCAAGTATCGATGCACAGAACAATCTATAATAAATTGTACAATTTATTCTATCAACAATGACATCAGTAGATGATAAACCATTTAGATAATCTACTATGTGTTGAATGTTCTGAACTTGTCAATTTTAGAAAGATCGTTTTAGTCAAATGTGCAGGTCTAAAATAATCTTTAGGGCGTATGGAATACCATTGCAATTGTCTAATATCGATAATGAAATATCAAGGATAACAATTATGGTAAAATCAAAAAAATTGTAAAATACAACAAATCACAATACATGAACAGAAACTGAATATTTTATATAAAAACTTGACAGTTAATTGCTATTACATACATCATAATCGGGACAAAAACCAACAAAAAGAGCAAAAAAGGAAGCTTTCATTTACAAAATCATACAACCATGAAAGCTTCCACAATAAACTATAAGCAATAACAAAAAACCTAAACTACACTATGGGAATGTTGGGGAGGGGGGGTGATGAGGTCGTTGGGGTTCAGTCGCAGCCTCTTTCATGTCCATATCCATCGCATGATCACCAATGCACTCATATTTCATTGAGTTATCATCCACTATCGGGGTTGGGGTGGAGGTGGAGGTGGAGGTGGGGGTGGGGATGATATGAAAGCTTTTTCCCGAGATCTTTCAACAATTTTAATTCTCAAAATAAGCCTAACACCAACGGATTAACACAAAGCATGTAGAATTTCACGTGTCTATCATTCTTTATGAATGTTGGATGGATTTTTCCCTCCCATTCATCAACTAACTAATGACCAAGTCACTTGAATCGCAACTTAAGTCTCCGCTCTCCATTACGGTTGCGATTATGTCGTTGTATGAACCATTGCGATGAAGGGCAATGTGCACTGTCTCCTTAGACACGGATTTCCAATTCCAATATTTAGGAGTCTCCTCCCATTCACCCATAAATTCACCACCAACAACTACCTATTCTACAATAGTTTTTTTTAATTACATATTCTATAATAGACATGATAGACCTAGATGATAATCTCGACTAGACTGAAGTAGTGGTCAATAAGCCTAGACTTACTAGATTGTAGTTGTCGTTTACTGACCAAATCTCCGTACAATACTTGATAAAACCAGCCTGATTACTTTTCTGACGACCACCGAAATAATGCAACGAATTATAGCTTTGGAAGAACACAATGAGTGTTGGAATGTAGCTAATGAAGCTAGAATCTCTTCTGAAAAAGTGGGAGTGATTTTGAAGCTTTATGGTTGAAAATGGAGGGATAAAAATAGTGAAAAGATGGTTGAAAACAGTGGGTGTGGTGTGAGTTTCCGATGGAAGCCGAAAAATAGATCAAAAATTGCCGAAAAAGCAAGTGAAATTCACCTGAAAATCGCGAAATAGGAGGGAAAAAAAGAGCTTGTTTTGGAAGATTTGTCATATTTTTTTTTAATTTAATATCTAATATTTATATTTTTAGACGTGGGCTTAAGTGTATTTTCTAAAACTTAAGGACTGAAGTTGAGATGGGACTAAAGTGTACGTTTTTAAACTTGTGTGCTAGGATTGTCCATTAAAAGTGTGAGCCATTAAAAGTGTTGTTGACACCCAATTTTGACCTCTCGATATTTCTCCCGGACTACCATTTCATGAAATATTAATTTTTTAAATTTTTAATTATTATTTTTGGTATCAAATAAATTTTGACATTTCGTATTCATAATGTTAAGGTATGCAATTTATTTTAGCGTTTAATTTTATATTCTTATATAATATATATAATTTACTAATTTAGATATAATATTTTACATAAATTTTGTAAAAATTTATTAAATTATTTCCGCAAATATGCATACTCATAATTTATAAACACGCAGTCTGTTACTATTATTATTATTATTATTATTATCATTATTATTATCATTATTATTATTATTATTATTATTATTATTATTATTATTATAATTATTATTATTATTATAACTATTCCTTAAAATTCGTATGCATAATTTGCAAATACATAATTTATTTCAATTTATTATTTATCGCCAATTTCAAATAAAATACTACGTGTCCCTAATTTTACTTACGTAGTTTATTCATAATAATTTCATTGATATTGATTAACTTTATAATATTTTATTATATCTACCAATTTTATTAAATAAGCAGTCTAATTCAATTCGATTGGTTTAAAATCTAGCCATTTTGTACCTAATTTGGTATCAATTTTAACCTAAATTGATCTCAAAATTGAAATTCAATTCAATCCCAATTTAAATAACCTAATTTTTGGCCCTCTTTATAAATATTTGATCCCAGCCGTTGATCAAAGTTGATCCAACGGCTGAGATCAATTCTCATTCTTCTTTCCTTTTAATCAAATAACACACCCCCAAACCCTAAATTTTCACACACACCTACCACTACCCCTCAGCCGCACAGCTCCCTCTCTCTCCGATCTCTCTTCTCTCTCTACCCGAACGTCTCTCCTAACTCCGGCGGACCACCTCCACGAGCTCCGGCCAGTCATGGCTGGTGAAAGCCAACAGTCGCCGCCCCTCTTCTCTCACCCTGATCTCTCTCCATATCTCCCGATCTCCCGCATCCCTCAGCGTACACCAACCTCTCCGTCTCGATCTCCACCGCACCACCGTGCAACCACCACCACCTGCGAAACCAACTCCTGCTGGCGAACCCTACAGTCGCCGCGCCACCAGTCACCGCCTCACCTTCTCCGGAGAACCCCACACCGCAGCACCACTTCCAGTCAGCCTCCACGCCTACGACGAACACTATGTCCCACACTACTGCTTCGAGCTCTAGTCAAATGTCATCGAAAAATGTTGAAGTTCATGACGGATTCGCAAAATCCGTCCCAGGTTCGCTTCTTTGTTTAAATCTACGCCAATTTAATCATCTTCTTTTATTTTTATTTTTTATTTTTTATTTTTTTATTTTTATTTTTTGATCTTGACAGAAATTTGTGAAGTACGATTGAGGTTTTGATTAATTTCTTTGTAAATTATGTTGTTCAACTCATCTAGACTATTATACTCGAAAAGCCCCGATTTGTATGGACTCTGAATCAACCCCTGTCTGTGTTGGGAATCGATGTTGCATAGAGATTTTTATTATTATTATTAACCTTATTTAGCATAATTCATGTTGAAAATGTCGATTATGGACAACTTCAGTACTTAGCTATTTATGGTAGGTTTGGTCTAATTGATTGAATAATCTAATATTTATGGTAAATCTTGGTCATTTTACACCTAATTGAGAATTATGTCTGGCTGAGTTGTGTATGAAATCATGTGACAGCTTCACTGTTTGCCCATTTGGTAAATTACATGATTTTGTGATCTCCTTACTTATTTTCCTGTCCTTATTTGGTCTAGACAGATTTTCTTACTTGTTTAATTATGGTAAACTTGGCATGATTTCCTCCTCTTATTTGATTCAGTCCACTCGATTAAGGAAAATAGATTCTTTAATTAATTTTCAAGAATATTCTCTGCCATTATTTTTGATAACTCTATTATTATATAAGGGGTGCCTTTCTCCCATCCAGAAGGAGAGGAAAAAAAAAAAAAAAGAGAGAACAGAGGACCCTTCTCACGTATTCTCTCGGCATACATAAATACTATAAGCTCTATTGTTGTTTGGCTTTGAGAGGTTTTTTAAAAAAGACTACCGTTTCTACACCTAAAAGATTTTAAGTTTTTGGTTGGTCACATATAAAGGGACTGTGTTTTCATCTTGCTGGTGGTCTAAAAAGCGCCTATCTTTTGCTTGCTGTTTCTTTGTTCCCACCTGGAGTGCTGTTAAAGTGTGGTTCTCTCATTTGCTTACTACTATCGACCGGTTAGTTCTATTAAACGAAGCATTCGATACTTGTATGTTAAGTTCTATGTTTGATTTTGTTTTGGTGTGCATTCCCTAAAATCTTTAAGTGCTGGCATGCTCTTTCAAACCTTCTGTCCCAAATGCCATGTGGTTTGGTCTTTGCTAACCCATTAAAATAATTTAATTACCATTTGCCTTTATTGGAAATTGATGGCCTATGTTCCTGTGATTAAGTATGACACTATTGTCGCGGTATGCTCTAGGACTCTGTTTGTGGTTGGGCTCTGTTTAACAGGTACTGTATTGGTTGGCTAGTGATTCGCGGTGAAGAGTTGCTTTAGGTCGGAGGGATGGTGTTTAAAGCTACCCAAATAGCTTTTTCCTTTCCTTCCATTTTCTTTTATACGTATTGAGTTTGTAATAATTTGTATAAACACTAGATGTAATAAAATATGGGGATGCTTATGGGGGCGGGGATTATGTGACTTAAATGTGTTAACATTATTATTTTATCACCTAGGCAACACTTTCTAGGTTTATTAATTAAATTTCAGCATGTCAACCGATCGTTTTTTTTTCACTTAGAGATCATGTTTCTAGAATTATTAACTAACCCCAATGTATAAGATCAAGTTTTGAATATGTCAGGTTAACTTGAGTATGCTCGATTGATTTCTAGCACGTAATAATGAATTTCCAGCATGTTTATTAACTTCCAGCATCTAAAAAATAATTTTTCAGCATATTTGATTAATTTTTCAGCATTCTAAAATTAATTTCAGCATTATTAAAGCAATTTTTCAGCATCAAAAAATAATTTCCAGCAGGTTTAATCAATTGTCTAGCACTGTTTCAATTAATATCCAACATGTTTAAATCATTTTCAGCCCTCTTAAATTGATTTCCTGTGGTTAAATGTGTAGCGTTATTTTTTCAACTTACGTTCCAGCATTGTTTACTTAATTACAGCATGTTAGAAAAAATAATAATATTAGCTTTTGCCACCTCAATTTACTTTTCAGCATGTTTTTAAATTTAATTTCAGCATGTTTTAAAAAATTAAACAAGTTTTTTTTTTAGCATTTTGAAATCACTCTCCAGAATTTCTATTTAAAATTCCGGCAGATTGTCTTAAATAATTTTATGGCATTAGTTGTTCCGCAACTCTAAATTAATTTTCTTCAACTTTAAATTAGTTTACTGCTACTTAAAACAAATTTCAATGCTTTAAATTCAGCACTTTTAAATTAATTTCAGTATTTTAATTAATTTTTTGCATTCTTTAATAATTCGTCTTTACATAGTTAAATCAATTCCTGCACAATGAAACTAAATTCTCGCATATCTAATAATTTTTGCATATTCAACAACTTTCCCGCATATTTAAATCAATTTCTTGCACATGTAAATAATTTTGGCATATTTAAATTTAGTATCTAGTACTTTAATCTGGTCTTCGGCATTTTGGTTAATGTTCTTCGCTCAGAAATCATGCCTACAGGTTTAATTATGAAAATGAATAATTGTCTTTTAAGCCTTCTAACCGCCTAATTACTTTAATTAAATAAGAGGCATATTTGAAACCTTTACGTGCTAATTGTTAGTCCTAATTTGTTTTGTTTGACGTAAAATCTGAGTCTAACTAGGAAGCCTAAGACTTTTTTTTTATGTCTAGATCCTTACCTAAAATAATAAGTCCGACGCCTCTTGGACATTAAGTTGGGACGGGTAGACATTTTAGGGAACGTTAGTTTTATCGTTTTCTTTAGAACGTCTTTAAGACTAATAATCAAACTAGGTGGGGTAGGTAGAAAATCGGAAATGATGTAAGTCGCCCCGAGAAAAATTCGACAATGCAACATATGACATTGTCATCCGTTAATAAGTAGGGCGCTGATCCGAATAGGCTAAAATTAATCCATTGTCTAAAAGCGTCTCTAAATCGGCTTTTCTTTATCTTAGTTTTGAATTATTTGGGGTAGTTTAGGTTCTCTATTATAAATTATTTGGTTATATAATTATGTCCTTCTCTCTTCTTGCTTATCTAATACTTTATTTTTTCTTAATGTATATCATTTAGATAAATAATTTTTTTTTTCTTGTTTAAATGCTTAGTTACTATTAGGTTAACAAAAAATAATTGACCTTTTGCTTATCACATAGAATTTCCCACGTAATATACAAGTTCGGCCGGGACCCACATTTGTGGACCTCGAAAGGTGCCTAACACCTTCCTTTCGAGGCAACTTGAACCCTTACCCGAATTTCTGGTTGACATAGGCTAATAATTAATTAACCTTAATTAGTCTTGAATGGTGCCCTAACGCACCTTAATTCGTTAGGTGGCGACTCTTCACTCTTTAAATCCCAAAAGAGTTTGTCACGTCGAATCCCGCTTTTCGCGAGAAAAAATGGGGCGCGACAAGTGTCTCTTTTTACAATTGATTTTAACTTGTATCTTTTTGTCAAAATAAGTTTTAAAAGTGTCTAAAATACCAACTCTCCCAAGATACTCGGCGTCCTCAGCTGAAACATGCTTTTAGATCCTTCTTCTTGGATATCAGTTGTGTTGATGTCAATTTACACACACCTCAACTATTCTACATGCTCCTTTCGTTAGTGAGTATCAAATAACTTTGTCCACTTAAGATTAGATATATAGGAAGAATCAAGGACGACTACTCCATAATTGGCACTCAAAATGTACAATGTATTCATCCTTCTTATCTTTACAAATTCATATTGTCCATTTCAAAACTCATTTTCAAATCCCTAGAAGCAATAAATACATGAAAAAACAAAGTTAAGCGTCTGCAATAAAGCCTAATTTTTTTTTTAAAAAAAAATAAATGGTCAATTTTCTTAGATGATTTTCTAGTAGTATTATTTTAGCTTAACAGAGGTGGTAGAGAAAATCCACAAGAAAAGTATATTACTATTTTTGAACTCAGGGGTCGTTTGGTAGAGCATATTGACAAAAATAATGCATGTATAAGCCTTATGTATTACTAATACTTTGTTTGATACACTTATTCATCCTATATATAACTAATGTTTGTATTAATTATACACGCTATTGTGTATTGAGGTGAGTATTACTAATATCACCCATTTGTATTAGTAATACAAAGGCTTCAACACATGCATTAACTTGATGAATTACAAAATTACCCCTCAAATCATTGTGTCTTTATCTTTCTCTTCTCCGCACTTTGCTATGGAAAAGCAACAGTAATTTTCTCCAATTCTTCTTCTTCCTTCCATTTAATCAAACAATGGTTACTTTTTCCATCAAAGTGTTATGGAACCTCTCGTAACCATCCAATCCCCTCTCTTCAACAACATCACTTCCTAAATTTCTCCTATTAGGACCAAAATTCTCCTTCTCTTTTAGTTTACCTTTATCACTCTCGGCGCAGAAGAGCGATTTATCGAATTTATTGGAAAATTCTAAATCAATGTCGATTTTTGATGAAGTTCTTGAAATTGCGCTTACACTTGAGGATCTTTTTCGGAGAAGAGGAGGAGCTTTGGAGAATGAAGATGAAGAATTGGAGTTGGCGGTTCCTCTACGTGAAGTCGATTTGTAGGCGAATGTTGCCATTTTTCCTAATTTTCACGAGATATATGTGAAGCTTTTAATGGAAAGAAGGGTATTTTAGTAAACAAGCATCTTTTTATAAAAATTATGTAAATATATATTATTTTTAATACATCAAACCAAACATCGTGTAAGAAATAATGCCTGCATAATTAATACAAGCATTACTAATACACCTTATTCAGCATTATTCTTATACACTCTACCAAACGACCACTTAAAGTGTTGGGTTCTAAGTGTATTGTTAATGAAAAATGGAAGGAAGAAAAATGGAGGGAAAGTGAAATGTGTACTTCACTTTTAAGAAGTAAAGTTCTCATATATTGGTGGCAGAAAGAAACTTTCTTATGCATATATTGAAATGCATTTCTTCATGTGGATAGTAAGACAAAAATAATACAAGCCTCTCACCGTCGTCGTCGTTGCTCACTCGGCTCGGCTTCAGCGTCGGATTTGGATTTATGATCGATCGAGAGACTATCTTTTTGGATAAAATTCATTTTAAACTTGAAAAATAGTGATATTGTAATCTAAAAATCCGATAAGAAATGATATTTCTCCATTTGTTGATGCACCCGAGCATGTGAGGATGCATGTCACAACTCACCTCGAAGGGACGCGACCCTTCGAGGAAGCGACATACTGTTTCACGCGAAAAGGACGACATGCGCGCTCAGGTCGTCACCTGCGGATGTAGTTGACCTTCGCAGAAGGCAGTAATGTTTCTATAAATCGTCAATTGACGACCTGCGGCCGCATGTCACCACCTGCGGGCGCAGGTGGGCTCCACAGGTCAAGTGACATTTCAGAAAGTTGTCTCTTTTCATGAACCTTTGCTTCTCTTCTGAAGTACCACCTTTTGGCTATAAATACTTAACTTATTCCTCAGGTTTTGGGACGAAATTTGTGAAATAAAAAACATCTTCTTCTCGAAAAAACTCAAGTGTGATCATCAAATCGTTGAGTGAGTTCGTTGTTCGGTAGAATTTGAGGTACCACTATTCTACTGAAGTGAATCATTTTATCCTGGGAGGAAAGATTCCATAACCTCGGGTACTTGAGGGGAATAAATTTCTTAAGGACACACCGTGAATTCGGTGGACTTGATTCTCCATTTTTTTCTTCATTTTTTTCTTATGGTTTTGCTATTTTTCAAAAAATAGTTTGAACTTCATTTTTTGTTGATGTTCATAAGTTGGATTGAGCCTATTTTGAGGTTCAAAGTTTTGAAATACAAAGTTATAACTTCATGTGATTGTTCTTATTTAGTTTGAACATGTGATTGAAGTTATTATTGGAAAATACAGATTTTACCAAACCCGAAAAACAACAATCTTAAGAAATTTAAAAGTACTTGTTAATCTGTATAGTGTATGATTTTATGGAGACTAAATCTTTTGATTTCTAATCTGTTGGTTTAAATAATATAAAAACTTTGCTGAGAAATTGGATTGTGAATTCGGTTCGAAGAATATAAAAACTTCACCGATTCGTTGAACTCTTTGTATTAGTTTCTGTAGTTTAAAATCTATGGTTTTTTTTAGTTTCTGGAGTTTAAAATCTATGGGTTTTTACTCTGTTTGAATTTGTTTCTGATTTAAAGAATATAAAAACTTCGTCAGATTTCAAAGGTCATTAGGTTGATAATTTGAAGACATAAAAACTTCATTGTTGACTAGAAACAAGTGTTTAAGGATTAAAGTCTTTATAGTTAGTATTCTGAACTACTCAAGTGTTTGTCAAAGCTTGACAAGGAAATGACGAGTGAAACTGAACAACGAATTGATTCAGTTGTGATTGGTTTTATCCCAACGGTAACCAATGTTGCGTCATTAAGTTGTTCAGATATTGATGAAGCAATGAAAATGATAGAGAAATCAAAAAAATATTCTGGTGTAAACTTCAAAGAATGGCAGCAAATGATGTTCTTTTGGCTGAACAAACTTGAAATGCAAATGTTCACAAGTAGATATCCTCATGTTCCAGAAAGAGGAATGTTTGAAAACCATGTGTTTGGTTTAGAATGTCTTGTGATTCGTCTCAAGATAGAAAAGGACATTAAGTTGCGTAAGAAATCAACAATGATATGTGTAAATCTTAGTTGCACATAATATAAGGAGGAAGAATTCTTCTAGATAAGAGAAAGAGCAGAGCAATAAAAAGTTCAAAAGCAAGTGCTACAATTGTAGTAAAGTTGGCCACAAAGCTCTAAGTTGTCAAGTTCTGAAAAAGAACAAGAATAGAAATAAGATAAACATGTTGGAAGCAACTGGAAAGATTGAAAATCTGTGTGCAATGATCACAGAATATAATCTAGTTGGAAATCCAAATGAATGGTGGTTAGATTCAAGAGCTACTAGATATGTTTGTGCGGACAAAGAAGCTTTTGCTACTTATGATACCGCTGGTCCCAAAGAAGTGATCTTCATGGGAAATAATTCAACAACCAAGGTTGAAGAAAGTGGGAAGATATTCCTAAAAATGACTTTCGACAAGGTGTTGATGCTCAACAGTGTTCTCTAAGTTCATACTATTAGGAAGAACTTTGTGTCGATAACACTACTCGTTAAAAATGAGTTTAAATGTGTGTTTGTTTTGGAGAAAGTTGAAATAAGCAAGAATGAAATGTTTGTAGGAAAGGCCTACCTCGTTGAGGGTCTTTTCAAACTTCATGTAATGGTTGTTGAAATGAATAAAGATGAGGTTTCTTCTCACTTGCTTGAGTCAAATGAATTATGGCATGAACGCTTGGGACATGTCAATTAAAAAACCTTACAAAAATTGGTTAACTTGAAAGTTTTGCCTAACTTTGAGTGCAATAAATCAAAGTGTCGAACATGTGTTGAAGCGGAGTATGCTAGACATCCGTATAAGTCTATTGAAAGGAATTCCAATCCCTTAGACTTAATTTACAAAGACATTTGTGATATGAAGTCGACACAATCTCGTGGTGGGAAAAAGTATTTCATAAGTTTTATTGACGACTGCACTAAATACTGTTATGTCTATTTGCTGAATAGTAAGGATAAGACAATAGATGCATTTAGGCAATATAAAACTGAAGTTGAAAATCAGTTGGATAAAAGAATCAAAATGATAAGAAGTGATAGGGGTGGAGAATATGAATCTCCTTTTACGGAGATATGTTTGGAAAATGGAATTGTCCATCAAACTACTACCCCGTACTCACCTCAATCAAATGGGATTGCGGAAAGGAAAAACTGAACCTTGAAGGAAATGATGAATGCCTTACTTATAAGTTTAGGTTTATTGCAAATTTTATGGGGAGAAGCTATCCTTACAGCTAATCGAATACTCAATAGAGTGCCCCATAGAAAGACACAATATATTCCATATGAGAAATGGAAAGGAAGAAAACCCAACTTAAAATATTTCAAAGTGTAGGGGTGTCTAGTGAAAATCCAAGTTCCTATACCCAAAAAGGTAAAAATAGGACCAAAGACTGTGGACTGTGTTTTCAACGGATATGCTACAAATAGTAAAGCATGTCAATTTTTGGTTCATAAATTCGAACATTCGGATAATACGGTAATGGAATCAGATAATGCTGAGTTCTTTGAACACATTTATCCGTATAAGACTAGACATGAGTTGTCTAGCAAAGGGTCTAAACGACCTAGGGATGAACCAAGGGAGAATGTACTTAATGAAGAGAATCTAAGGCGTAGTAAACGACAAAGAACGTCGACTTTCTTCAGATCAAATTTTGTAACATTTCTTCTTGAAAATGAACCTCTAACGTTTAAAGAAACGATATCGTCTGCGGACTCATCCTTTTAGAAAGAGGCTGTCAATAGTGAGATTGATTCAATCTTGAGCAACCATACTTGAGAGTTGGTTGATCTTCCTCCAGGAAATAAACCTTTAGGTTCTAAATGGATCTTTAAAAGAAAAATGAAAGTTGATGGTACTATTGACAAATACAAGGCAATACTTGTTGTGAAAGGCTTTAGAAAAAAAAAAAGGCCTTGATTATTTTAACACATACTCGCCATTAACAAGGATAACGTCCATTCGGATGTTGGTTGCATTAGTTGCGGCATAACATTCTTAAATGGAGAATTGGAGGAAGAAATTTACATGGAACAACCCGAGGGTTTTATGGTTCCTGGTAAAGAAAAAAAAGTGTGCAAACTCTTTAAGTCACTTTATGAACTAAAACAAGCACCCAAACAGTGGCATGCAAAGTTTGACCAAACTATGTTGGAAAACGGATTCATGATAAATGAATGTGATAAATGTGTTTACATTAAAGACACTCCGAATCACAAAGTCATCGTTTGTTTGTATGTGGATGACATGTTGATCATCAGTAGAGACAATTCTGACATAAATGCCACTAAATGAATGCTTGAGAGCAAGTATGATATGAAAGACCTTGGAGTTGCGAATGTAATCTTAGAGATAATAATTCATAGAACTCCACAAGGGTTGACATTGTCACAGTCTCATTACATTGAAAAGGTACTTGACAAGTTCAAGTATTTGGATTTCAATATTTCCAAGACTCCATTGGATGTGAGCTATGCACTTCGAAAGAATGAAGGTGAAAGTGACTCACAATTGGAGTATGCAAGAGTGTTGGGAAGTTTGATGTACATCATGAATTGTACGTGTAACACCCCGTACCTTTTCGACCTATGTGATGATGTTGAACAATGGTTACTTAAGTTTCGAGACGCTATGAGTATGTATTTTGTAAGGTTGGTGATGCAAAAAAATTTTACTTCGAGCCTCGTACATGTGATTAGATTTTAGTCGGAGATGTCTTGTGTAATACCCCATACATTTCCAACCTCATTTGGTACCTTGGAGTCATGTTTACTTGATGATTAAGGTCACTACGTAAGTATTTTGTAGTGTTTTGATAGGGTATTGGATGATATGCAAGTGTTAGAAAAAAATGGCTGAAAAATCCAGCAGGCCACTGATTCAGAGAACCTTCAATTCCTGCGCCACTGCTTCAAAGCAAGGCAGTGGCGCAAGGCACAACATAATTGGCCTTTTCGAGCTCGTTTTGCGACGAAATGCAACGACGATTCTTCAATAGTTTCTTTTGATTCCTTGGAGTTCCTTTAGCGTTGTTAAGGCTTCAAATACCTCGATACACTACTACATACTCCTACATGATCAAACCATGGAATACAAGAATTTACCAAAATGTTCAAAGAAGCCATAGGTGACTAGAATTCCTATTTTTGCGATTGAGGCTACGAATGAAAATATCATAAGTGAATATTGTCGTGGCATTATGGAATTAATTAAACATGAGATATATGATGTATTATACATGAGAATTGGTGGGCTAAGTTGAGACATGTTATTGGGCCCAATTTGAGGCCCAATATGGAATAAAAGACAAGGCCCAAAGAGGAAATGACCCAATCTTTCAATGTTGACCAAGTAAACATTGTATTAAATACCAAATGTGGCTAAGGATGCCTTGAGTACTATATAAAGGCTCCAACATCAGATTTTCTTTTATTCACACAAAACTCTCATATCTTTTTGGACATTTTTCACAAACATTTCTCATTTCCAAACCCTAAAGCAAACTAATTTCCTTGAGACTTCTTGGACAAGATCAACATATTCCAAGCCTTGGTAAGTATTTATTTTCATGGATTAATATCTTATATGCATAAAAGAATATGTATATCATGTTGGTTGTGCTTGGAAAAGTTGGTCATGGAACTTGGTGAGTTTGTATGAGATTTGTGGTATATGGAATTCAAGTGTGAATTAGGCCTTGTGCCTTTGATGAAAAAGCATGGTATGGACAAAATATGAACATGTATGGTGTTATTTTTGGTATAAAACTTGTTCTTTTCTAAAAGTGGGAATTTTGGAATTTTGGCCAATATGTGTTATGAGTTGAATTAAGGTGCTTTGATGGATTATTTGTGATGTGTTGTGGATAAGAAAGTGTAAAGGAGAAGTATTGTGGTGAAATGTATTGATTTTCATGTATTGGTCAATGTTGGGAATATTATGGAATTTTTGGAATAATAGTATGATCAATGGTTTTGTCAAAGGGAAATGACATGTTGAAAGCCAAACATGTAATTCATTGACATGGTATGCATTTGTAAAGTAATTGGTGGTTAATGTGAATTTCGTTATGTATTTGTAGACACATAAAGAAGGAGTGGGATTATTGTCTACGCATCTAAGGTTGTAGATTCGTATTGCGAATCCAAGGTATGTAAGGTTACTTTGTCCGTATCTTTCTGCGGCAAATAGTGTCCATATTGACATGTCACTAGTTCTATCCCGAAATGTGCTAAGGTATCCGATATCCGTTTATCACTAGTCATTGTCATATATTTTCTACTCATGGATCATTTGGGAGTCTCATGTCCCATAATCATGGTTAATGTTTCAAAAGCTCAAATAAGGTTATGTTTCAATATTCCAATAGTGCCTATACTTGTGTCTCTTGTTCATGGCTTCTTGTCCAATGGTTCCAATAGTATCATGGTGCTAGTTATGTTATATTTCTCATTGATATTTATTCACATGTCCTTCACTTCTTATTGGTCAATGATTCAAAGTTTCCAACAATGTTATGTTCCAAAGTTCCAAAGTGATGTTATGATTATCAAAGTATCAATCTCAAAGTAATGAACAAAGTAATGCAAATGTGGTCAATGATCAAGTACGGGTGGCAAGTCTAGGGGCGTAAGCCTAGCTCGACTCGATCCCGAGATATGGATTTATGGGTGGCAAGTCTAGGGGCGTAAGCCTAGCTCGACTCGATCCCAAGGGTGGCAAGTCTAGGGGCATAAGCCTAGCTCGACTCGATCCCTATATGATGATATGAAAGACCCACTGATCAGTCGGGGCCCGGGTACATTGTGATATGTCATGACATGTGAGCATTGAGATAAAGAAAGTAATGAAAATAATGAAAGCAATCCACATGGTTTCCAAAGCGTAACATGGTGACTTATTCACATTGAGTATTCATATGTTTTGAGTTCATTGACATATTCATTGAAATATTCATGTGTTGTATAGTTTCATCTGAGCCTTGCATACTCAGTACTTATTTCGTACTGACCCCTCTCGGGGAATTTACCTTACTTGCTGCAGGCGCAGGTCCCAGTAGGCCTCCTCAGTAGATTGCCAGTGTTAGCGGCCCTTTGGTGAGCTCCAGCTCATTCGGGGCTTCTCCGAGTCAGAGTGTATATATGTTTTGGTATTGTATATATTGTGTAATGCGGGGACTTGTCCCGACTTATGGTTCATTTTGGTCAATGCTCTTGTTAGAGGCTTTTGTAGACGGATGTGGGTGTATGAATGTAGAAGGGATATGTCGTCCTTGACTTGGTGGCCTCAACGGCCAAGTTTCGCATATATGTACATATATCATGTTCCATGACTTCCATTGTTGGTCTTGATAGTTGATATGTGTTTATGGGTTTCTTATGGCATGCATATGATTGAGTAAGTAAAGATTGGTTCTCTCGGGCCATGTCGGCTACGGGTGCCAATCACGCCTCGTTGGGGTTCGGGGTGTGACAGTACGCGACCAGATATAGCATGTGCTATTAGTAAATTGAGTCGGTACACGAGTAATCCCAATCAAACTCATTGAATGACAATGAAAAGAGTTTTGGAGTATCTAAAACATACTCAAGACTATGCTTTGCATTATAACAAATATCCTACGGTAATTGAAGGATATAGTGATGCAAATTGGTTCACCGGATCGAATGAAGTAAAATCCACAAGTGGACATATATTTGCTTTAGGTAGAGTAGCAGTCTCTTGAAAATCATCCAAACAGACATGTATTGCCCTCTCTAGAATGAAATCTGAATTTATCGCGCTAGATAAAGTTGGTGAAGAAGCTGAATGTCTCCGAAATTTCTTGGAAGATATTCCTTATTGGCCCAAACCTTTGGCACCAGTATGCATACACTATGATAGCCAAGCTGCGATAGGTAGGGCAGGGAGCATAATGTACAACGGTAAATCTCGTCATATAAAATGGAGACATAAGACCGTTAGAAAACTTACTCTTTAGTGGAATTATCACGATTGACTATGTGAAGTCAAAGGATAATGTGTCGGATCCACTTACAAAAGGCCTATCTATAGAGGAAGTTGAGAGATCATCGAAGGGAATGGGTTTACAACTTAGGACAAGTCTTCACGGCGGTAACTCTACCTAGCGAACTGGAGATCCCAAGAGCTAGGTTCAAAGAGATCAAATAAAGTTGTGACTGACGGGTCAACATTATCAATAAACTCAACCCTTTCTCATGATGAAGACAATGTTCAGGAAACAAGGATAAGACTTATGGTTGGAAGTCTTTTAATGGTTTCTAAGTTTGGAAGATTTGACGAAATAGTTTGATCTATAGGATTGAAACATTTAGGAATCACCTATGTGAGGGTGAAGTGGAATATGCTTCAAGGATAATGATAGTAAAGGCCTATTCTCTAAGCTCTCATGAAATCAGGTTGTGTTCATGACTGAAACGAACAAAACCGTGAGAACCATAAATGGTAAAAGGCTGGTTGTGTGACTTGTATTGTCTAGGTGTACATTAAAGTTCGACGGTTCAAAGATATCACATCTACCGATTG
This sequence comes from Capsicum rhomboideum, assembly GCA_031232105.1. Classification (NCBI taxonomy): domain Eukaryota; kingdom Viridiplantae; phylum Streptophyta; class Magnoliopsida; order Solanales; family Solanaceae; genus Capsicum; species Capsicum rhomboideum. Next base: position 162,502,223 of record CP124714.1, read on the forward strand.
ACCGAGTGTATCCGATGCAAGTTCACTACGGAGAGTTCAAAGGGAAACCTACTTATCCATATGCAATTAGCTTTTGCTTGTTGATCACACACTTGTCCATATATTCTTTGATGAAAAAGTCATTCTCTATTCATGTGGTGGATTGTTGGGTTCTAAGTGTATTATGAATGGAAAAATGAGGGAAAGTGAAATGTGTACTTCACTTTTAAGAAGTAATGTGGGAGAAAGAAACTTTCTTATGCATATATTGAAATGCATTCCTTCATGTGGATGGTGAGGCAAGAATAAGACAAGCGTCGCGCCATCGTCGTTGTCGCTCACTCGGCTCGGCTTCGAATTTGGATTTGGATTTATGATCGATTGAGAGACTTTCTTTTTAGACAAAATTCATTTGAAACTTGAAAATAGTGATATTGTAATCCAAAAATCCGGTAAGAAATGACATTTCTCTATTTGCGGACGCACCCAAGCATGTGCGGACGTATGTCACAACGCACCTCAAAGGGACGTGACCCTTCAAGGAAGCGACACACTGTTTCAAGCGAAAAGGACGACCTGCGCGCGTAGGTCATCACCTGCAGACGCAGGTGACCTTCGCAGAAGGCTGTAATGTTTCTAGATATCTTCAATTGATGACCTACGACCGCATGTCACCACCTGCGGACGCAGGTAGGCTCCACAGGTCAAGTGACATTTCAAAAAATTTATCTCTTTTCATGAACCTTTGCTTCTCTTCTGAAGCACCACCTTTTGGCTGTAAATACCTGACTTATTTCTCAGGTTTTGGGATGAAATTTGTTAAGTGAAAAACATCTTCTTCTCGAAAAAACTCAAGTGTGATCATCAAATCGTTGAGTGAGTTCATTGTTCGGTAGAATTTGAGGTACCACTATTCTACTGAAGTGAATCATTTTATCCTGGGAGAAAAGATTTCATAACCTCAGGTACTTGAGAGGAATAAATTCCTTAAGGACATACCGTGAATTCGGTAGACTTGATTCTGCATTTCTGTCTTCATATTTTTCTTATGGTTTTGCTATTTTCCAAAAAAATTTTGAACTTCATTGTTTGTTGATGTTCATAAGTTGGGTTGAACCTATTTTGAGGTTCAAAGTTGTGAAATACAAAGTTACAACTTCATGTGATTGTTCTTATTTAGTGTCACGCCTCAAATCCCATTGGGGCGGGCTGGCACCCGAAGCCGTTAAGGCTCGAGAGAACCAACCTATGATCGAGTACATCCATATGCAAGCCACTAGAACAACACTCTATCACATATAGATACAAGATATCAATGGCGGAAGTCATGGAAAGACATTCAAATAGATATGAAACTTGATTGTTAGGGCCACCATGTCAAAAGGGTCATACATTCCTTCGTTTGTCTTACAATGTCTACAAAGCCTCTAACAGATACATAACCATGCCTAAAGTCGGGAAAGTTCCCACTTTATACAACCTTTACACAGTGCCAAAACAAGTACACAAATGACTCGAAAACCCCCGAATCAACCTGAAGCTCACCAATAGTCTGCAGATGACCCGTATCCTACTGTGAAGGTCTACTAGCTCCTGTGCCTGCAGCAAGTAAGGTAAGTCCCCCAAGGGACATCAGTACTAAAGAATGTACTGAGTATATAAGGCTATAAGCAACTGCATGAAATATAGAAACTCAAATGGAATCAAATACAAGTGAATAGACAATATTGATAAACCACCATTTTGTATGTGTGGAACCATGTACATTGCCTTCATTACTTTCCTTTTACGTTCATATCAATATCATCATCAATCATATAATGCCCGAGCCCAACTGATCCGTGGAAAATAACATTGGGATCGACTCGAGCTAGGCTTATGCCCCTAGAGCTACCACCCATAAATCAATATATCAGGTTCGGTTCGAGCTAGGTTTTTACCTCCAGAGCTGCCCCCTGTCAGGTTCGGTTCGAGCTAGGCTTTCGCCCCCAGAGCTGCCCCCTGATCCAATAATCTCGGGATCGGCTTGAGAAGCTGCCACCCGTACTCAAACAACTATGCATTACTTCATTTCTTTACTTTTGTGAGATTGATACATTGGTGGTTATAACATTATTGGAGCTTTAGAACATCAGTCAATGAATAAGAGACACGTGAATAACAATTGCTAACAAACTTGAAATGAGATACTTTGAAACATTTCGAAATAGAAACAAGTGCGGTAACGATGTGAACAATAGGTGCTGCCAAAGGATACGAAAAAGAGTAACCTTACATACCTTATCTTCCCAATATGTTAATACAACAATTCAGCTCCTTCCTTACGTGTTACTCTACAACACAAGTACATAACGGAGCTCACATTAACAACTAACTACATTACAAGTGTACAAGACGATAATGAGCTACGTGACTGTCATATAATGTCATTTCACCCTCCTACAATACAATTTACTGCATCACCATACCAACAACACTAAAATATTCCACACATCAACCTAGATGTCACAAACCGATGGAATTTCATACCAAGTTTATACTTTACACTTTCTCCTTGACACATCGTCACATTTACGCCATCAAGTCATCTAAATACCTTTCACCACAACACATAAAAACAATCCACAATTGATACAAATTCAAAATGCCTCTGGACTACCCCCTTAGAGCCATCCAAAGGGTACCATGAGTTGATGATTGCATCCAAGAAGGGTAGAGGGGCCTTGGAGGGTCAAAGAGAAGCAAAAACAGTCGAAGCGAACTTCTAGAAGGACCTGCGGAGCAACCTGCGCCAGCAGGTGGTGAGGTGTGGCCGTAGGTGCCTCCTTGGCCTTGTCCAGAGCCACCTGCGCCCGCGGGTGCCTCATCCACGAGGGCGGATGCCCGGTTCAGCTGCTATGGTTCACTTTTGGGTTCATCTTTGTAATAAATGGTCCATGGCCATAAATGAGCTTCTCTTTTCATATTTTTAGGTGAACTTTGATGCTAATGAACAATTATGGTTTCAAAATGCACATGAACGCCACAAGACTATATTTTCTTTTTCACTACACCACAAGTTCCATGCATAATCACATAACAACATTTTCACAAGTCATAGACAAGGAGGAAACAAGTTAGGGACATAACCACATCCTACTTGTTGACATTTAATCCATCAATTTCACTTCCTTCAAGACCTCAAGTCTCCTTTCAAGTTTGAACCACCTAGAAGGCAAGTCCTTTACTGATTAAGCAAAAGTGGACTGTTTTACACATAGTGGACTGCTCAACACTTTGTCCACTTAACCAACATGATTTACACACCCTCTTATGCATATAATATATTAAACCATAAGAGTAAACACTTACCAAAGCTTGCAAGGAAATGATCTTGTCCAAAGGGAATGGTTGCTTAGGGTTTGAAAGAGGAGAGAAATATCTCTTGGAAAAATCTAGAATTTGTAAGTGTGTTGTGGTGAATAAAATCTGATTTTTAACCTTATATAGTCCCTTCAAATCACCTCCCTTAATGGTCATCCTTAGCCAAACTTCTGGTCAATAAATGAGGTGTTTACTTGGTCAACTTTTGGAATAGATCATTTCCTTTTTGGGTCATGTCTTTCTTGCTTAATTTTGGGCCTCAATTGAGCCCATTTGCATAATATTAATTCAGCCCAACAAAAGTAGTGTGTAATACACCAACCATCTCAAGTTTAAATAATTCCATAAATGTTACGGTAGTCTCATAGGTTCGAAAATGTGCGGGGTGTTACATTTAGTTTGAACATGTGGTTGAAGTTATTGTTGGAACAAACAGATTTTACCAAACCCGAAAAACAACATAAAGTTACCCTTTTTTTGACATCTAAATAAGAGAGAAAAGCTGGCAACAAATTATATATAGTTAAGACAGTTGCAAGTTCTCTTTATGAAAGTGATCAACTTTAAGGTCTCTAGGGATTCCGTGTTAGTTGTCTTAGTGATTTGCTTGTAGTGTCTTGGTCTTGGAGTTTTGGTGATGTTTGTTGTTTCAGATAGGTCAAGTGTAGTTCTATATTGTGGTAGATTTATTTTTGCTATTACCTGTTGTTTGTTGCTACCTATTGTTTCTTGTTCTTATAATCGGTCCTTCTCTAGAATGTTTTTGTCTTGAGCCGGAGGTCTTTCAGAAACCACCTCTCTATCTCACCCCTGAGGTAGTGGTACGAACTGCGTACAATTTACCCTCCCCAGACCCCACTTTGTGGGAAAATACTGGGTATATTATTGTTGTTGTATTCTTCTGATTCTCACATTTTTTTTTTCTTTTATGTCCTTTCTCGATTGGTGAAATAGTAGTGAAATTATATCTTCTATACTACCTTAAAAGTGGGAAGCCCTTAAGCACAATGTTAAATTACTAATTTACCCTTCATATTAATCTAATTAATTTATTTATTAAAATAAAATAAAACTAACCCGTACAAAGAAACTCAAACGTTGCATACATCTGTTAGAGATAAACTGGTGCTTTTATGTTTATCAAAGAGTTGGCACCCATTAGTTTTTAACTTCTTCCAAAAATCAAATTTCCTACGACTTCCCTCATTAACTTCACTATATCATTTTTCCACTATATTGTGTCATCTATTTTTTCTGCAAACTTTTTCCCACAGTTTTTCCCTTATGTACCAGATCTTTAGAGTTTTCGCACTACCATCTCATTCATTTATTTTGACAACTGAATTGCTGATATAATTTTGACAACTCGATTTGTAAGTTAAACGTTCATCTATTTAGAAACTTCTTATATTTATCCTTGACTTTGTTCTCATATGACTTTTTGCTATGGACAAAATGGATTGATATAGACAACTTTTATGACTTTATTTATAAAATTTAATGACTATCAACTTTATTTATAAAATTTAATGACTATCATATATAAAAAGAATCTAAAAAAGCTTTCAAATTAGTCTGAAACATTGGTTGTTTAATCATTCAAAAGTAATTTAAAGTACTTTATTTTAAAATTTTAAAGTTATTATTATTTTTACGTAAAGATGGTGGTATCTTTTTAGTAACCCATATATGATGGTGGGTTTTTTGTACTATGTTTCGTACAAACACGTCATTGTTGGTTAAATTTGGAAAACATTACAGATTCTATTTTATTTGATCCACGGTTATCAGGAATTCATGAAGTGGTATTCTGTTTCATATTGATTATGAAAATAGATAAATATAAATTATAACGATCTTTATGCAGTGATGGTAATACAAATAATGATGCCATTCACATGCATATTCTTAGATCTCCGGTAAGTTGTTTCTGGTTTATAATGAGATGAAAGAAATTCAAAATTCTGAGTTTAATATGATTCCTTATCTTTTGTTTTTTTTTTTACAAATCACTGTTATGAATCATACATTTTTCCATGAAGGCTGTATTCTAGAAACGAAACATTTTTAAATGATCTAAAAATTCTTACACGAAGAATATGATTTCTTTTTTTAGAAAAATGGGGGAAAATATTTCTCTCAATGTTGTGAGCAGAAACTAAGCTTTTTTTTCAAAGAAAATATTAAATAAATAAAGAAAATTTAGGGATTAACTAATATACATCGACAGTATAATTCTTTTTTTTTTACACAATCAGATAATGTTGATTGACAATTGTCAGTTGGTCGGATTAACTAATATACACTGACAATATAACTTTTTTTTTACACAATCAGGTAATGTTGATTGGCAATTGCCAGTTACCAACCATTTTTATTTTTTATTTTTATTTGTTTAACCCTGGCCTCCTTCCATAATTCTCTCTTTCAATCTAAGTTTTGTCTCTGACATCTAAGTCTTCCACCATTCTTCCAACTCCATCAAAGTAACCAGAAATTTATTTGAATTTCAGACTCTTCAAATCTCTCTTCACATCTTGTAATTTTTTACTTAATTATTTTTTGTACTATAGATAAATCATTAACTAGTTATTCAACATGAATAATTGGTCATAGTGCTATAACTTTCTTCTAAAAAATAGTGTATGTTAAAAAAGGCTAAAAGAATTCAAGACTAAGTTAATAATGATTAAAAAGGATGAACTTTTCGCAGATTGTATTCTTTCTATGTAAGTGAATGTATAATATATTATATGAAACTGAAATGAGACATAAAGAGCAAAGAATAATGGTTATAATTGCTTCAATGGTGCTGAAAAGAAAAATTGAAAGTTTTGAAAATAAAGAAGAAAAAAAGGCGTGAAATTTTTGGTAAATAGATTTGTAATCCTAATTAAATTCTGATAGAACTAATGTAGTGTCTAAGTTGCCTTATACTACTAATTTTCTTATTTAAAATTTTATAAATTTAAATATTTATAAAATGACTGTATTTGAGAAGTTACCAAAAATATGCTTTAAGTGCTTTGTTACATGATTGTGTAAAGAAAATCTTTACACTTTCAGTGTATATTAGTTAATCTCATAAATAAATTACACAATAATATTTAGCCTCTATGCAAGTTTTTTTCTTTATATATATATATATATATATATATAAAAGTGCTTTGTTACATGATTATCTGCTTGAATAATGTGTAGAACTGCATTTGTAAACTTAAGATAAATTTTACTTTTGAAGTGAAATTCTCTTACTTTTAGAGAGGGAGAAATGATGCTTTATACTATTTGTAATACTTTATACTATTTGTAATACATTGAATGATTTCTCACGTGTAGCAATTCTGATAATTAAATTGAATTTATATACATTTTTCTTTGTATATATATGTGACTTAACTGAAAGGTAAAAAAAATATTTAAAATATTTGACAAATTTTATGAAATTTCAATTCACGTTACTTAAGAAATTGAGAATGGATGGAAGATATTTTAGGCTCATAGTTCAATACTTGATACAAGAGTTCATGTCAGCTTGTACCCAATATATATTATTTTTTCTGTTCCAATTTACCACGTGACATAGATGAAATTTGAAATCAACCAAATTTTTATAGGTTTTTAAAATATTTTAAGTCGTTAATTATTATAATTTATAATATTTTGTATGTAATTTTCACATAATATATGTTACTCCCTCTATCTCAATTTATGTGGCACAAAATAAAATTTTGAGAATCAATCAAATTTTTAATATCTTTACAAATATTTTAAGTTGTTCATATTATAATTTATAATATATTTTATATAATTTTCAAATATATAACATACTAAAAAGGAAAGTATCGTATGAATTGATAAAAAACAAAGAAGAATTGGAGGCAATCTAGGAAAGTGATTAACTGGTTTTCATATATCACAAAGAAGAGTGGTATTCTGGAATGGAGAAAAGAAACATATGGAAAAAACATAGTTTGACACTTGGAGTTCTTATTTCCTTTTGATTTGATCTGAGGGAATACTTTTAAAGTCAATTGCTATTCTTCAATGAAATGTTCTTTTTTTATACATTTCATAGTGATCGATGGTTTGACTTGATGTACATGTACAACACATACGTTAATTATAGTTCTTAATTAAATTTTCGTCCAAAATGCCCGTTTTAATTAAGTTTGGCATTTCTTCGAAACGAAACGACATATTATTGAGAAGAAGGACTGACTATCAGTTAAACAAACTAGAAGTGTAGATAAATTAACTGCACACCTTCACTAAATTAGTTAATAGGTCACAGTTAGTTAGAGCAGTTATAAAGTTGTTGAGACTAACTAACCAACTTCTAATCCACTACTAACCAACCTTCACCAACCTACACCTATATATACACATTATCTGTACACATTAATGATTATGATGAATAATACTATATTCAATTCTTTTCTCTACTCTCTTCTTCTTCATGGTTGTATATTGTTCAATTCCTCTGTTCTCTCTGCAGTAGAACTCAGCTACTGCATTACTGGTTACTCGCTCTAAAGATTGCTACATGGTATCAAAGAATTGCAATCTTCTTCTTCTTCTTTCCACAACATTCTTCTTGTTTAGATACTCTGAAATCTGAAATCATCAGTTCTTGGGTCATCTGAAGATCAAGAATTCTTCTCTCATCCTAGTCAGTTTTACAGGCACTTGTTGAATCTTTCTGCATTTTTTATCAATGGCAACTGATGGTGTTACCAGAAATGGGATACACGAGCCCATCAATGGAGGGGTTCATATGGATCCAAGTGCATCAACTGGCACCCAGTCGATACCTGGAACAACTCTTGTGATAGATCACAATCATCCTCTATACTTGCACAACTCGGATGTAAGTGGAATCTCTCTCATTTCTCTTCAGTTGACTGGGGCTGAGAATTATACCTTGTGGAGTAAATACATGAGGATAACACTTCTGGGAAGGAACAAACTGGGCTTTGTTGATGGAACTTGGAAGAAAGAATCCTTTAGAGAGGAATTCTGGCACCAATAGGAAAGGTGTAATGCTGTGGTGCAGTCTTGGCTGATGAATACAGTATCTGGTAGTTTGCTCGGTGGAATGATCTATGCTGATAGTGCCCTAGAGGTATGGGAAGATCTTAAAACAAGATTTGACAAGGTTGATGGTTCAAGAACCTTCAACCTCCATAAAGAGATTGTTACGCTAGTTCAAGGGACCTCCTCTGTAGCTGTGTATTTCACCAAGTTGAAGGAATTGTGGGTAGAATTAGAGGCTATTGTTCCACCAACTGGATGTAACTGCCCAAAATCCAAGGATTTCCTGGTTTATCTGTAGAGGCAAAAACTATATCAATTTTTTATGGGACTTAATGAGAACTATCTACAGGCTAGAAGCCAGATACTGCTAATGACACCACTGCCTTCAGTCACACAAGCTTATGCAATGATCATTAGTGATGAGTCTCAAAAATCTCTTGGTACTAGTGCAGCAGGTTTATTGGGTGTTATGCCTTCAAGTTCACATTCCTATGGAGTTGGTCATGATGCAACGGTCATGTACTCTAAAGCCACTCATTCAAAGTTCAAGAAGAATGGCCATCTATTCTGTGATTTCTGTAAAATGAAAGGGCATATCAAGGACACATGCTATAAGTTGGTTGGTTACCCTCAAGATTCACTGTTCAAGAAGAAAGGAGGAGCTGGTGTGTCTAATGGCTATAGATCAGGTCAATCTACTACTTGCAATGTCTTAAGTGAGAATGAGGGTGTACCTGGTGATTCTCCCAGCACCATTTCAAGGCAGGCTACACCAGTCCAATACAATCAACCTGGTGCATGTGTGTTTTCTCAAAGTCAGTATGATCAGATTGTGCAGCTCTTGAATCAAGCACAGATCACAACTAACAACAATAATACTATTTCTTCTACAAATGTAGCAGGTAGTTCTGACTCAGGTATTGGTCTAAGTAAAGCTTTACTTGTAGCTAACATTCTCATAGATTGGATTGTTGACATAGGAGCCACCAATCACATGGTGTCCATCTTGGACATGCTTAACAAGGCTTCTGTAATACCAATCTCGCATGCTAAGCAAGTACAGTTGCCTAATGGAGAAGTAGCACAAGTCACACACACTAGTTCTAGCTCAATATCCACTGATAACACACTAAATAATGTGTTTATGTTACCACAGTTTAAATATAACCTCATGTCTGTGTCAAAGGCTACAAAAGAATTAAACTTTGTTGTCTCTTTTTATCCTAACTTTTGTGTGTTTCAGGACCTTTACACTGGGAAGGTGAAGCAGATTGGTAAAGAATGTGAAGGGCTCTATCTACTTGTCAGTCAACATCATAAGCAGAAAGCTGGACATTGTGGTTTTAATGTTCAAATTGGACATTCTACTATCAGTAACTCTGAAATATGGTTGTGGCACAAAAGATTAGGCCATGTTTCTCGTACTACTCTGAATAAAATCCTGCCTACTAAGCATCAGGATATAGTAGATACTGTTAAGGATTGTAATATTAGTCCATGTGCTAAACAGTGTAGATTACCCTTTAATACTAGTTTTATCAGTACTTCTACTAGCTTTGAATTAGTTCACATGGATGTATGGGGCCCCTATAAAGTGCAGACATTTGATGGAAACAAATATGTCTTGACTATTGTTGATGATTTTACTAGAATGACTTGGCTGTATCTGTTAAAAATGAAATCAGATGTTTGTGTTGTTATTCCTATCTTCTTACAACATGTAAAGAATCAATTCAATAAAACAGTGAAAACTGTTAGATCAGATAATGGACCTGAGTTTATGAATGACACATGCACTAAGATTTTTCAACAAATGGGCATAGTCTATCAGAGATCTTGTCCCTATGAACCTCAGCAAAATGGTGTTGCTGAGAGAAAACACAAACACTTGTTAGAAATCACAAGGGCTATCAGATTACAAGCTCAAATTGCACTAAGGTTTTGGGGTCATTGTGTTCAAACTGCTGCATACTTGATCAATAGGCTACCCTCTGGTGTGTTAAATGGTCTTAGCCCTTATCAGAAATTGTATAACAAGTTACCTTCATTTAAACATTTGAAAGTGTTTGGTTGCATGTGTTTTGCTAAAAACTTAGTACAAACAGATAAAATGTTGTCTAGGTCCAAACCTTCTGTACTCATGGGCTACTCTGAGGTACAGAAAGGCTATATACTTTATGACCTTGCTGATAAGTGTTTCTTTGTGACCAGGGATGTCATCTTCAAGGAAGATGAATTTCCGTTTACAAAGAAACTTGTGGAGGGTCCAGTGTTTATGGACACGGTTCCATCAGCACATGACATGGAAGATGAGATAGGCTACAATACGTCACTTCCTATTAATCGAGCACATGATAATAATCAGAATAGCTCACAAGCTTCTGCACCAAGTTCAGCTGTTCAGCCTCAGATCTCTACTATGCTAAATGCACCTGCACTGCAACATCGACAAGTGACCATAAGATCAAGAGGATCTCATGCTACACAGCCTACTAGGAAATCAACTAGAGGCACTCAACCACCAATCTGGCTAAAGGATTTCGTATCTCTTAGTCTACATCAGGATACACCTTATCCCATCTCCAACTACATATCTTATGATAATATCTCAGATAAGTATAGTGCTTACATTGCTTCTTTTTCTTCTATTACAGAACCTGCATCTTTTACTGAAGCATCTCAGGATCCAAAGTGGATTGAAGCTATGCAGAGTGAAATTCAAACTCTACAGGACAATAACACTTGGGAAATAGTCACCCTTACCTTCAGGAAAAAGGCCTATTGGATGCAGATGGATCTACAAGGTTAAGTACAAAGCCAATGGGGAAGTGGAAAGATTAAAAGCTAGGTTGGTTGCTAAAGGATACTGTCAAAAAGAAGGTATAGACTATCAGGAGACATTCTCTCCTGTAGTAAAAATGGTAACAGTAAGTTCTATATTGTCCATGGATGCTTCAAGACATTGGCATATACATCAAATAGATGTATATAATGCTTTTATACAAGGAGATCTTACAGATGAAATCTATATGGCACTACCTCAGGGATTTGTGAGTCAGGGGGAAAATAAAGTATGCAGACTCATCAAATCTTTATATGGGCTTAAACAAGCTCCAAGGCAATGGAATGCAAAGCTAACAAGAGCACTAATGAGGTTTGAATTCAGTCAAAGCAAGTTTGATCATTCTTTGTTCACCAAGAAAACAGAAAAAGGGATCACTATAGTCCTCATCTATGTTGATGACATGTTGATAGCTGGAGATAACCTGGAACTTATAGAAGACACAAAGAGAGCTCTACAATAAAACTTTAAAATGAAAGACTTGGGAGAATTGAAATACTTCCTAGGAATAGAATTTGCCAGATCTGATCAAGGCATTCTTATGCACCAAAGGAAGTATGCAATGGAGTTAATTTCTGAACTTGGTTTATCAGCTTCTAAACCAGCAACTACACATATGGACTGCAACCTCAAACTCACCACTAAAGAGTATGATGATCATGTCTCAGACAAAACAATTGCAGAATATGAACTACTTAAGGATCAAGGATCCTATCAGAAGCTCATTGGAAAGCTACTTTATCTAACAGTTACAAGGCCAAACATAGCTTACTCAGTGCAGACACTTAGTCAATATCTACAACAACCAAAAAATTCACACATGGAAGCAGCTAAAAGGATTGTGAGATATTTGAAACTACAACCAGGACTTGGAGTTCTACTGTCCAGTAAACCTCAAAACACAATCACTGCATATTGTGATGCAGATTGGGCTGCATGTGTACACTCAAGAAAATCAGTAACAGGGTTTGTGGTAAAAATTGGAGATTCCATGGTGTCTTGGAAGTCAAAGAAACAGACTACAATATCTCGAAGTTCAGCTGAATCAGAATATAGGAGCCTAGCATCAACTGTTGCTGAACTAATCTGGTTACTAGGGATGCTAAAAGAAGTAGGTTTCAAGGTTGGTCTACCTGTGATCATCTTCACTGACAGCAAAGCTGCAATGCAAATAACAGTCAATCCAGTGTTTTATGAGAGAACAAAACACATAGAAATTGACTGCCATTTTATCAGAGAAAAGATACAACAAGGCATTGTGAAGACAGAGTACATACACACTAAGGATCAACCTGCTGATATCTTGACTAAAGGACTTTACAAGGCTCAACATTCACATCTCAGTTCCAAGCTAGGCTTAATCAATGTCTTTTCTACACCTAGTTTGAGGGGGAGTATTGAGAAGAAGGACTGACTATCAGTTAAACAAACTAGAAGTGTAGATAAATTAACTGCACACCTTCACTAAATTAGTTAATAGGTCACAGTTAGTTAGAGTAGTTATAAAGTTGTTGAGACTAACTAACCAACTTCTAATCCACTACTAACCAACCTTCACCAACCTACACCTATATATACACATTATCTGTACACATTAATGATTATGATGAATAATACTATATTCAATTCTTTTCTCTACTCTTCTTCTTCATGGTTGTATATTGTTCAATCCTCTGTTCTCTCTGCAGTAGAACTCAGCTACTGTATTACTGGTTACTCGCTCTAAAGATTGCTACACATATACCCTCAGCTAGATGCAGTCTTGATGAACAATTGATTGCTTCTAACAACTTATTAATGGTAATTAGATTATGTGTTTAACCTGCGGTTCTGAGCTATTTCTTATTTAAGTTTATATCTGACTTTTATTATGTATAATCTAAAAGTTAGAACTACATACTCATGCTTTGCGAAACTTCTTTTAAGTTGTGATTTATTTTAAAGGATACTATTTCATGTACTTGATCAGAAGTCGTATGATCTTCATAGGTTCAAATGACTCAGAATTCCGGATCAATTACAGAAACTTGTCTTTTTTTTTTTTTTTTTTTTTATGTATAATTATTTATCAAATATTTATTCAAAAAATACTCATACAATTTTGTAAAATTGTATACTATATGACTGGGTGTACACGTGCAACGCACGTGCCGTAAAACTAGTATACAATATACACACAAATATATCTTCCCACTTGCCATCTAAATGCACAAATATAAGAAGCTAAGCTAACGTTTGGCCATAGATTCTCAAATATTTTTGGCAAGTCATTTTTGGGTTAAGATTTGTGAGAAGTTTCACCATGTGTTTAACCATAGTATTTGGGAAACATATTTTACCTTTAAAAGTTCTCAAAAAATGAAATTTGATCCAAATACTAGTTTTTTCTAGTATTTGGGAATTTGAATTATTTATCAAATAATGGCAAATTGCATGGCCAAACACTATTTGCCAAGTTTTTTTCCAAAGATTACTTGGGAAGTCTATGGCCAAACTGGTCCTAAGAGAGATTTAGAGTATTCAAGTATTGGAAGTAAGGAAGATTGTATGTAGGGGTGTCAAAATGAGTCCAAATTGAGTTGACCCGCCCAATCCGCCCAAAATTTAATGGGTTGGGTTCAAAATAATTTGCTATTAGGTAAATCTCAACCCATTAAGTCCCAACCCATTTTTAAATTGGGTTCAACTGAGCCCAATTCAATCTCCATTTCAACCCGTTTAATAGAAAAATAATTTCCTTAATAAAAGTAGGGAAAATAAGTGACAAAGTGTCTTATACCACTCTCAAAACACCCACCTCAACTCAACCCCACCCCTCCCCCTCCCCCGCACCCCTACGCCTCCCTCAAAAAATTAACTTTTTTAAAAATAATATTTTCTTAAAAAAAATTAAATTTCTTTTTTTTTAAAAAAAAAAATTCTTATCCCAACCCCCATATCACCCTATCACCTACCGTAACCCCCGCCCCCCTTACGGCATACCCCCTTCCTAAAAAAATTAAATTTTTTTTTTAACAAAAAATTCTTACCCCACTCCCCATATCCCCCCAACGCTTTTGCACCCCTCACACCCCTGCCCCCCAACCCCCATACGACATATCCCCTCCCCAAAAAAATTAATTTTTTTTTTAAAAAAATACAACAACAACAATATACCCAGTGTAATCCCACCAGGTGGGGTCTGGGGAGGGTAAAGTGTACGCAGTCCATACCACTACCTCAGATGAAGTAGAGGGGCTGTTTTCGATAAACCCCCGGCTCAGAACAGATAACAATAACAAGCAAGAATCATAAAAACAAACAACAAAAGAGAGATAACACATCACTAGGTAATAAATTTCTTTTAAGAAAAAATAAAAAATTCTTACCCCAACCAGATATCCCCTACCCCCTAGCCACTCCCGCAACCCCCCTCCCCCCTCCCCCACATACGACATACCCCCTCCCCAAAAAAATTATTATTTTTCTAAAAAAATAAAAAATCTTACCCCAACCCCCATATCCCCCCAATCCCTTTGCACCCCCACACCCATACATCATATCACTACCAAAAAAATACCTTTTATCCACGGTTACGAAAACTGTGGCAAAATTGCCCAAAAAAAATAAAATTCTCTACACATTAGAAAATGTGGCAAAAATATCATGGCTAACACAGGCGGTAAAATATTTCATTCCCTCCCTTTATTTTTCATTTGCCCCCAAAATTTTCTAAATATTATTTTCCCACTTTTCTCTCACTTATCACCCAAAAGATAACTCTTTCTTCCCCAAAAACTGAACGCTCTTCACACCCAACATGTAAATCACGATTTTTCTTCCTGATTTTCACTAGAGTTCTTTCAAAGACTCAACGCTCTTCAATATTCCTAGCTTCAAATAATAGCGAAAGTGGTAAAAGTACTTCTTCCCGGTAACAAATCTTTGCAATCTAAAGTTTTAAAGGTCAAAATTGAAAATAGGGTTCTATATTTTTCTTGTTTATTGAAGTTGTGAGCTTACGAAATCTGTAATTTGATGTGTTTTGGTGGGTTTTCTAGTTGTTAAGAATAGGAATTTTGATGGGTTTTCTAGCAGGGAAATAATTGCAATATATGTTAACTGGGCGCTTTTGCCACGGTTAAAATCGTGGCTAATTTATATGTGGTAGAAAGATATGAATAAATTACCCACACCTACATTAGCCACGATTTGTGTATGTGTAAGTATAAATTCTAAATATAAATCATGATTTCTTGTTGGCAAATTTACCCATGGAGTGACCGTGGCTAGTAAAATATTGCCACGGAGGCTAAAATCGTGGCTATTTTGCTGGCGACACCCTTGTTGGGTACGCTGCCAACCGTGGCTAAGTAATCGTGATCAAAAACTTTTAGCCACGATTTTGCACTTGACTAAAACACATTTTTTTTGTAGTGTACCCCCCCTCCCCCAAAAGTTAAATTTCTTTTTTTTAAAAAAAACTCTTACCCCAACCCCCATATCCCCCTCAACCCCACCCCTACCACCCCCGCAACCCCCACCCCCATACGACATACCCCCTTCCCCAAAAAATTAAATTTCTTTTTTTTTTAAAAAAAATTCTTACCCCAACCCCCATATCCTCCCCTTCCCCCTTTGCACCCCCACATCCCCCTCCCCCCCCCCCCCTTCCCCCTCCCAATACGGCATACCCCCTCCCCAAACAAATTAAATTTTTTTTTTTTTAAAAAAAATTCTTTCTTACCTCAATCAAAATCCCCCCCACTCCCTCCTACCCCACACCCATCCCCCCCCCAAAATAATATTTTTTTAAAAAAAATTCTTACCCCAATCCCCCCTAAAAAAAATCTGACCCCACCCCCCACCCCCATCCCCCCACTCCCTACTCACCCCCCAACCCCACCCAAATTTATTTTTTGAGTTGGTATTCAAATTGTGGTTACAATGGGTAAATATTAATATGTTAATATTCTTTAGACTAAGCGGGTCAAATTGGACGGGTCAAGACCCAACCCGATTTTTAACCCATTTCAACTCAAAGTAAATTTGGGTTACCCAACCCAATATCTAATCCAACCCATTTAATATCTCCAATTTCAACCCAACCAGCCCATTTAACACCCCTAATTGTATATAACAGAAACATACCTGAAAAAAAACTCGCCCTTATTTCTTATGCCACTGTTTAATTTTCTGCAATTAACAAAAGAATTGAGAGCAAAAGAATGCAGTCAACTTTGTGATAAATACTTCAATCAAATGAGTTGTGAAGTTATTGCACACAAATATATTTTGTTTATTACTTGTGTTTTCCCGTTAAATACTGGAATTAGTAGTTGTAGTGTCTTACATGAAAGCACATAAAAGTATAACATAACCTATAATATATTACAGGGTTTCACTCGAATTCTTTCACTATGATTCCTTCCTTCACTCTAAGTTGTGTGAACATTGCAGTGAAACTATATTTTGCTCATTGTAGAACGTTGTCCATAAGCAGTCAACTGGAAAAGAATAGTAATGTAATTCTGAATCCAAGAAATGAATTGAAAAAGCTAAATAGATAGAGAACACTACCCGAATTAAGATATCAATAACTCATTTGATTAGTCAAAAAAAGTTTAGTATACCTAAGATACTTGAGTCCACAATGATCACCTAATAATTGCAAAGCCACAATAATCACATTCAACATTCTTGAAATGTGACTTTTCATTGAATGCAATTAAAAATAATGCTTCAATCTCAAATGGAACTAACCGTAGTGCAATAAAAAATTTAAGAAGCTAAAATTCTCACATATTTTTTCGGGAAAAAGAAATTAAAATGTATAAGGTTTCATTTTGTGGTCATCAACAAATTGTAAGTTCTCAGTAACATGTTAATTTTTCAACTCCTTAGTTTCTTTTAAAACTTTAAGTTATCTAACTACAGAACATTGAAATATTATTCAAGATATGAAAGTCAATTTTTACTAACCTGCTCAACATATAGTAAGCGAAGGTATTATAATTTGTAACAGAACAGGTTGTGCCTACTGCCCTTTGATGAGTATACTAAAAAAAGGTTTATTGAAATACGTTACCACATATATCAGTAGAGATAAAAAGAGGTAGACAAATTTAATAAGCTTTTTGTCCCTTGTTGTATAATGTATAGGCTTCTTATCTAAAGGAAAGTACTTAACCGAAATTCATAAAAATTCCAACATGTTGGATAAGATCTATATAATACGTTTTTCCGAAAAATGATGGCTCCCAACTTTAATATGATCAATATAACATTCACATTTAAGTGAAAAGAAAAAATGCAAAGATCAAAACTCCATAAGAATTCACACATGATTTCTAGATATCAATAGTCTCGATCCCCTCACGACTCACATCATCACCACCAATCAGTCTAATTGTTTTGCATCTCCTTGTATTCTACTTTCTTCTGCATCAAACAAATCTACAACAATGGTTAACTTTCACAGTTCTCAAACCATAAGGATATCGAGAAGAATATACTACATATTACTACTCTGTGAGGTCAAATTGCAGCACTCTGATTTCACCTTTGTCGGCACGTTGTTCAATTGAAGAATTGTAGTTTAGTTCCGTCAGTTTAAGACCTTGGTTTTAAAAAATTCTCTCATATTAATTAGCTAAACAATTCAATTTTTTTTTTGAATCTTGACTGCACTGCAACAAGAACACAAAGGAATAAGATATTTAGAATCAATCGACTTTGGACATTCAAGCTTAACTTGGAATGTGCAGAAATCATCTTTCAAAGGCCTTTTCCTGTATTGAAGTAGAAAATTATTGTTTAGAAGAATAATATCCATTGGGCGAACCTGATGTTCTTAACGACATTTCGACCTTTTCCTATGAAAAAGAAATAAGAATTTAGAACAATACAAACATATAAACTGAAAATAGGCAAAGAGGAAAAAGAAAAAAAATATAAAAGATTTAAAAATAGTAAATTATGAGCAGAACCTTGGCGATAGAGCTACTAATATAAGATCGGACCAAGGAAGATAAGCCTCAACCTTCAGAGTAAAGACCTGCAGTGAAATTTCAAACACACTAATCATACCTACAATTATCTCTGCCAGACTCAATGTTTTTTCCCCGATCCTAAAGTTTCATTTTCATTGTTCACTGCAAAGTTTGATATTTGATTTTAAGATGATTTTTTAGACACGGTGATATAAGTAAACAAAGAAAATAAAGAAAGAAGGCTACAAAAAACAGAAAGTTCAACTATATTAAATTAGGAGATATGAAATAAAGTAGTTCTATATTAGTGGAGAGAAATCTCCTCTCAACGGCTTTTATCTATAGAAATCAGGGATGAGAAAAAAAGATTATTGGAAGGGGCGACTCTTTTCTCATGTCAGTTATTTTGGGCTTTTAACAGTGATTTTTGAAATTTGCAGTAGAATGAGAAAAGCAAAGGAAAAACAACATAAAAAAAATTATGTTCCTGTGAAGAATCTTAATCAAACACACAGTTTGTAGGATCATTGAATATTGTTTCACTAGTCAATTAGTGCAATCACATGTATATAACCACAAACTACACCGAAATAGCCACAGTCTATGAATCGTACCTTGTTACAGAAGATTGTTTCAATTGATTCAGAGAAGATACTTTTCTCCAAGGAATCTTCGAAGAGAGCTTTTGACAAATGAAGTTTTCTCTTCTTTTATTTTTTCTTATCTGACAGAAGGAGCTTTTTGTTTTTGTTGAGAGAGAGAAAGTGTCGATTGTTTCTGTCAAAAGAAACTATTTATAATTCTAAAGGGACACAACTCTTCAAATAGTTGTATCTCTTTCCTTTTATTAATAATATAAATATATAAACAATTATATATTATTTGTCTCTTAATATGGATCCGGATTGACCCACATAGGTGACCCGATCCAATTCCTTCATCTCCCACTCACACATAGTGGGTCAACTCTCATTCCTATTCTATAACATTCATAATTAACGACTAGACCGTGTGACCAGTGCATACTTCGAGAGCTTCATTGCTATACATCTGTTAGGAATATACAACATCTCGATCAATGAAACTTAGAGTAGACTATAGTACGTAGTATCCTAGATTATTTAT
This sequence comes from Capsicum rhomboideum, assembly GCA_031232105.1. Taxonomy (NCBI): domain Eukaryota; kingdom Viridiplantae; phylum Streptophyta; class Magnoliopsida; order Solanales; family Solanaceae; genus Capsicum; species Capsicum rhomboideum. The sequence continues at coordinate 162,521,540 of CP124714.1, forward strand.
CACATTCATATCATCATCTCTTTTTCCTTAATTTTGAATTCATCATTATGTACTTGTCTCACAGACAAACATAAAGGACGTCAATGAACATAATTAATGTGATAATATCCAATGATATTCCTCATCTCATGAATCTCTTAATCTCAACATGATATGCTTTTCTAGTAATGTCCCGCCAGACCGAATCAACCATGATCTCTTGGCAACATACTAAGATAACAAACATCAAATTGAATCTCAAAAAAATGATTAAAGTCATGAGGGTACAATGTGGAAAATTACTTATAATTTTTAGGGTTTCAAACGATAGCAAGTAGAGACTAAACTTGTATCGCCCTTGTGGGTCACTATATGCATACATGGTATGAAACATGTATCACAGTATTGACTCATTTCCCATGGAGCGCATGTCTTTGATAAATTAAATACTGTGCAGATGATAGTTCAGACAACCCATGTCTAACTTTGAGTTCACAAATCTACTCAATCATTTTATTCTTCAGAACTCACATCTGGCATTAGAAACAGACTAACTCATTTTAATCACATATGATTAAACACAATCTAACAAATGACATTCTGATTATAAACTTTCATCTCTCTTTTATCATCACTTCTGACACTAACAAGTTTATAACTGTCTCATCTCTACTTGTCACTTAAACAATAAAAGTGATTGCCAGTGTGAATAGGTCAATCTTTTTGTCTATTTGGCATACTTTTTATCATCAGAAATTTATGTATATCACATAAAAAACGATATATGTATATAAACCAACAAGATAGAAAATTAAGCATAAATCAACATTAACTTCAATAATGTGAATATATATGAACATGATTGGAAAAATAAAAATAAATACATCACCATTTACGTAAACCCAACGACTTTACATGTCTTTCATAAACATCACATGCTATGGATTTTGTTAAGGGATTTGCTATCATTTGATGCGAAAATATGTATTTCACGTTCACTTCATTTTGTACAGCCATGTCTCTTACAAAATTATACTTTATGTCAATATATTTCGTCTTCCAATGATACTTTGGATCTTTTGTGTAGGCTATTGCATCCTGACTATCACAATTAATTGTGACAAGTTCAACAACATTGTTATACACACCCAAGTGGACCAAAAAACGTTTAAGCCAAACAGCTTCTTGCACAACAGATGAAAGTGTTACGAATTCAGCTTCCATCATAGATAAGGTTATACATGACTGCTTCTTGCTACTCCATGACATGGTGCCATTGTTAAGCAAGAAAGCATATCCAAAGGTTGACTTTCTCTCATTTAAATCTCCTCCCCAATCAGCATCAGTGTAGCCTTTGAGTTACAGATCATTTCCTTGATAACATAAGGAATAATCGACTGTGCATTTGAGATACCTCAATATTCTTTTAACTGCTTTCCAATGTTGCGGTCCTGGGTCGGATTGATAGCTGCTAACTAACCCAACGACATAACAAATATCAGGTCTAGTACACATCATAGAATACATTAGACTTCCGACTACGTTGGCATCAGGAACTTTTCTCATTTGTTCCTTCTCTTGTGGAGTTTGAGGGCACATCCTTTGGTTTAAAGCTTCACTTTTAGAAACTGGAGTGTTTATGAGTTTGTAATTTTGCATATTCAAGCTTTCAAGAACTTTCTTAATGTAAGGTTCTTGTGAAAGAGATAACAATCTCTTTGAACGATCTCTAGAAATCTTAATTCCAAGAATGTATAACGCTTCACCCATATCTGTTATCTCAAAAGTAGATGATAGCCACTCTTTTATTTCTTTTACATACTCGTTGTCACTTGCAGCTATAAGTATGTCATCTACATACAATGATAAGATTACAAACTTATCTTTGGATCTTTTGATGTATACACAATGATCTTCATGAATCATAACGAAACCATATGATATTATCGCATTATGGAAACGTAAATACCATCGTCTAGAAGATTGTTTAAGGCCATAAATCGACCTTCGAGGTCGACTTACTTTATTTTCTTCGCCTTTTTCATGAAACCTGCAGGTTGTTCCATATAGATTTCTTCTTCTAGTTGTCCATTGAGAAATGCAGTTTTCACATCCATTTGATGCAATTCAAGATCCAACATAGCTACAATAGATAAAATTAATCTTATTGAAGTGAAGCGTACAACAGGTGAAAAAGTTTCTTCATAATCAATTCCTTCCTGTTGTGTGTACCCCTTAGCTACTAGGCGAGCTTTAAATCTTTCAATACTACTATCTGCATTACGCTTGATTTTTAGAATCCATTTATTTCCAATAGCTTTTCGGCCTATAGGTAGATCAACCAATTCCCATTCTTGGTTAGATTTCATTGACTCCATCTCCTCTTCATTGCTTTTAACTATTTTTCTTTAGCGGGGCATGTAAATTATTTATATTTCTTGGCTCTTCATCACCCGGAGTAACTATAAATACTTTCTCTTCGATCTCAAATCGACGACGGGAAATTTGTGGACGACTTGTTCGTTGAGGTTGAGATTGACAAATTGATTTATCAATTGATAAGTTACTCCCACTCGGACCAGCAATATCACTAGGATTTGTGGAAGTAGGAACCGATCCATTATCATCAATATGACTCCCACTAAAATTCATTGGAATGTCCGTAGCGGAAGTGGTTTGGTCCGTAGTTTCATAAAAAGATAAGTCCTTACCTATCTCGCCCTGCTTAGGAAAATCATTCTCTATGAATGTAACATCACGTGACTCAATTTCAGTTACAATGTCACTGTTTTGTTCACCTATGAACACATAACCCTTAGACTGTTCAGAGTATCTTATAAAGATACACTTCTTTCCCCTTGGATCTAATTTTCCATATTGAGAAGAAGGGTTATGTATAAAACCAGGATAATCCCAAAGGCTTTAAAATGCTCAAATCGGGTTTTCGTTTAGTCCATAACTCATACAACGTAGTTGTAACTGATTTAGAAGGGACACGATTAAGTACAAATGCAACAATGAGCAACGTATCACCCCAATAGGTGATAGGCAATTTTGCTTGCGCCATCATTGACCTAACCATTTCTAACAAGGTTCTATTTCGTCGTTCCGCAACACCATTTTGTTGTGGAGTGTAAGGAGTATTTAATTGTTTTTGAATTCCTTTTTCATCATACAAACTTTTGAACTCATCAGACAAATACTCTCTTCCTCGATCGGTTCTTAGAGCTTTAATTTTTCTATCCAATTGATTCTCAACCAAGTTCATAAACTTAATGAAGCAACTCAAAGCTTCAAATTTGTGAGAAATCAAATATACATAACTGCAACGAGTAAAATCATCAACAAAAGTGATGAAGTAAATAGCACCATGTCTTGCCCTTACATTTATTGGACTACAGATGTCAGAATGAATTAATTGCAATGGAGTATCAACTCTTGTGCCTTTTCCAAATGATTTTCTTGCAGTTTTTCCAGCTAGACAAGATTCACAAGAAGACAATTCTACTTTATCTATTGTGCCAAGCAAACCTTCTTTAGCTAAGCGATTCATTCTTTGTTGACCAATATGGCCAAGCCTAGCATGCCATATATTTACATCATTCTCACAATTTGAAGTTGACGTAAACAAGGAAAAACTAATATTATTATTATTATTAGGACTTTGAACAACATCCAATACAAAAAATTGATCATAAAAATAATCAGTGTCATATTTTGTCTTGGCCAAATACAAATTCATACCGTGTTCATGAAAGAAAAAATTAAATCCTAACTTAATCAACATTTTGACAGAGACTAGATTTCGACGTATTGTTGGGGTAAATAATACATCATGTAGATATAGAGTCCGGCCACCACACATTTCAAGTTTGCAGGTACCAATCCCTTTTACATCCTCTATGGAGTTATTTCCTACAAACACCCATTTAGATCCTAGTTGGATTAGTCGAAAATCTAAGAAAGCATCTCTATCCGTCGCTACGTGCTTGGTGGCTGTTGAGTCTACAATCCACATAGGAAGTGATTTAGTTACAAAAGCAGAACAAGAAACATTTACATCACTATGTAAATTAGTAATAAGGTCGTGTACCTTTTTAGGCTCAGGACAATCACGAGCAAAGTGTCTCTTGTTCTCACAGTTGTAGTACTTGAGCTTAGCCATGTTCACCTTTTTCTTTTTCTTTGGAGCAGAAACATTTTCATCTTCTTGCTGATTATTCTTAGGCTTCTTTGAGACTTTTTCTTTCCCCTTCTTTTGAGAAAATTCACCACGTTTGTGTTTGTTACTATGTCCACTTTTTGGATCTAAACTAGTCATCTACGTATTTATAGCGGCATTGTCTACTCCAAGGCACTCTTCCTCGAGTTCCAAATGACGCTTAGCATCTTCCATAGTTTTGATGCTAACATTGTGGGTTAAGTGCATTTTCATATTTTCCCAGCTTTGGGGTAGGGAGCGAATCACAACTTGGAGTTGTTGCTCTTTGATCAACACATGACCGGCATCTTTCAGTTTATTTACCATGTTTGACATATGGCGCAGATGCTTACGCATGGTAGGATCAGGACGTTTCTTATAAGTATCAAACTTAATAGTAAGAGCCCTTAACTTAGCAACTGAAGTATGACCAAATTTTTCTTTTAGTTCAGACCACATGTCCTTAGCATTGTCATACTTTCGAAATTCTCTCATGATATCGTTATCCATGCTGCTTAGCAACGTAATGCGAGCAAGAGAATTTTTCTTTTTCCAAACTTGATATGCCTCGAGATCTTTCACATGTTGGGTGGTATCTCCATTTTCAGAAAGTGTCATAGACACATTAAAAGCTTCAAGAGCTTCTTGCTCTTCTAGGACATATTGGATTTTCATGGTCCAAATTTCATAATTATCACCGTTGAGCTTATCACCTTTATTAAGCTCGGCAATAATGTTCTTTGCAGCAGTTGACATACTGATTTAAACAATTATAAAGTATTATGAGATAACTTTGTACATTATTATAGCCTAAATTCATATACATAGGAATTCTTAAAATAATCAACTATATCAATATTCATTTCACATCAGGTTCAGATTCGAAAGTTCACTAAAGTTCCCAATCATCATTCGAATTCCAATATGTCATAAATCTAACACAATCAATCATCTAAGAAATATTTATCTTAAATCACATAAATTCAAAATTAAACACACATAAATTCTATAACAAATATAGAAATTTCAACAAGAATATAATTGCATAAACCATGAAATTTAAATTTCACGCAAGTACTAAAAATATGTGGGCTTGTGCAAATAGAATGTCACATAAGCAAATACACAGAGAAAATGCACCGTGAATTTTATATATTTATATATATATATAGATGCACACATGTATATATCCCACTATAGTGTGTTTTAATTCTGTAACACGGACTGCAACCGAAAAAACACCACTGCTCCGAACGAGATTTTATTCTTATTCTTCCAAAGTTAACTTTGGTATTCCCTCTATGAACCAAAAACTTGCTATATTTATGAAGGAAATAAACTACTGTCCAAAGTTTGAAAAAAAAATATACACCTTTTTTTTTTTGGACTAGTGTCACGATTTAACACCTAAGAACAAGAAAGGGAATCTTTTCTTCTTAGATTTTTAAACCCCATTGGTGTTTTTTTTTTTAAAAAAAAAAAATTTACACCAAACAATTGTTGTGGTGTAGTAACCCACAATTGAAGAAATAAAACCAAGATTGTGAGAGATTACTTCTGTAACATTTCCGATCACGAGTGCGAGGGATATAGAAGGTTTTAAAATATGAACAATTTCACATTCCTTCTTTCATGCAATTCAATCAGAAACGTTAATTCCATTGTCACCTTAGGAAAAAACAATTTTCCAGAACACAATCTTGTTGACTTTTTAATTCAGAATTTTCTTTCAAGAAAAATACTAACGACAACAGACAGAAACCATGGCAGTGTTCTTCGAGACAGAAAATATGAAACAAATAAAGGCTATGCTCTGATGCCAATAAAGAATCTTAATCAAACACACAGTTTGTAGGATCATTGAATATTGTTTCACTAGTTAATTAGTGCAATCGCATGTATATAACCATTAACTACACCGAAATAGCCACAGTCTATGAATCGTACCTTGTTACAGAAGCTTGTTTCAATTGTTTCAGAGAAGATACTTTTCTCCAATGAATCTTCGAAGAGAGCTTTTGACAAATGAAGTTTTCTCTTCTTTTATTTTTTCTTGTCTGACAGAAGGAGCTTTTTGTTTTTCTTGAGAGAGAGAAAGTGTCCATTGCTTCTGTCAAAAGAAACTATTTATAATTCTAAAAGGACACAACTCTTCAAATAGTTGTGTTTCTTTCCTTTTATTAATAATATAAATATATAAACAATTATATATTATTTTTTTCTTAATATGGATCCGAATTGACCCACATGGGTGACCCACAAAAGTTTTTCATTGTATACGTACCTCATCCATTTCATCAGAATCAGAATCCACTGTATTTACCAATGTATCATCACTTTTCAACTCATCTTCTTCGAACTCAGTTGAAGCGCCAATTTTCTTCAATCTCAATGTCTTCCTCACTTTGCCCATTGTCACTCTCACTTTCTTCTTCTTCAGCGCTTTCAAATGCCATCACATTTGATTTCTCTTATGCCTCCTCTGTTACTCACCCATCTCTTGCCTATTATAGCAACAGAACAAAATTTATGTTCCAAAATTCACGACCAATTGCAAATTTACAATACTGAATAGTGAATGGAGCTATTAGTGATAATATGACAATACCTCTAAAACTTCATCTCCAAATGCAAAAAAAGAATAAAAAGAAGAAGAAGTTTTCCCTTGCATCAAATATTTAATAGGCGTTTGACAATAGATTTTAAATATTTTTCATCTGATTTGGAATTTGTGAAGTTCCTCCCTAGACCCCATTTTGTGGGATACACGGGGTATGTTGTTGTTGGAATTTGTGAAGTTGAAATTGAAAATTTTATATTTTATACAAAAAAGAAAAGAAAACACTTTATTCAAAATACATGAAGAACTTTTTCAAATTTAAAATATAAGTTGAATTTAGAGATTTTATAACCAAATATAAGTTTTGAAATAAAATACAAGTTATTCGAGATAAGTTGAATTTAGAGATTCTATGACCAATAAATCTCATGGCCAAATGACACGTATTGTTTCAAAAAAGGTGACCAATATATAAATGGGCCAGCAATTGGTCCTAATAGTTACACTGCAATCCATTTCCCGGTTTCGCTTGTGCAATATGCACTACTAATAAGTTCCAGAGCCGGGGACCGGGAGCTACGTCCAGGACTAAGACCCTTTCCCTTCCTTCTGGCCTCCACCAGGGCCCGGGACTACACCCAGGCCTAGGACCACACCCCCCTCCGGCCTCCCATTTGGATCCGGGACCACGCCCAGGTCCAGGACCCCTGTCCCTCAGGACCTGGGACCAAGCCCATCCCCCCTTCCCCCTTACTGGACCTGGGACCACGCCCAAGCCCAGGACCTCCCCTCCCGCCGCCTGCCTGGACTGGACTACGCCAAGGCCCAGGACCCCCACTTCCACTCCCTGCTTGGACCCGGGACCACAACCAGGTCCAGGACCCCCTACTACCCCCAACCCCCACCCTCCCTCCGGCCTAGACCAGGGACCACACCTCGGTCCAAGGCCCTTCTCCAGCTCCCTGTCTGGACCCAGGACCACACCCAGGTCCAAGACCTCTCTTCTCTCTCCCACCTGGACTAGAGGCCTGAGGTCCGAGTCCCCTCTCTTCCTGCCCGCCTAGATCCGGGACTAAGCCCATGTCCCTACCCCCCCTCCGGACACGAGATCACACCCAGGTCCAGGACTACCCTTCTCGCCCCCCGCCTGGACTCGGGACCATACCCAGGTCCAGGTCCCCTCTCTTAGCCTGTCCCCTTCCTTCCCCCGTCTGGACTCGGGACCACGCCCAAGCCCAGGACCCCTCTACCGCTCCTCACCTGTCCCCCCAGCCTAGATCCGGGACCATGCCCAGGTCCAGGAACCCCTTCCCCCCTAACCCGGGACCACGTCCAAGCCCCCTTCCACCCACCTGGACCAGCGACTAAGCCCAAGTCCCCACACTTTCGCTTCCCGCTTGGACCATACCCAGGTCCAGGACCCCCTCCCTCTGCCCGCCTAGACCCGGGACTGCACCCAGGCCCAGGAACCCCTCCTTCCCGCCCGTCTGGACACGGGACTACACCCAAGTCTAGGACCCCCTCTCCCGCCCCCAGCACAATGGACCACACACTGGTCTAGGACTACCCTCCCTCCCCCTGTATGAACTCAGGACCACACCCAGGTCCAGGATCCCCCCTCTCGCCCCCCGCCTGGACTCGAGACCACACCCAGGTCCAGGATCCCCCCTCTCGCCCCCCGCCTGGACTCGAGACCACACCCAGGTCCAGGTCCCCTCTCCCCGCGTGTCCCATCCCTCCACCCCGCTTAGACTCGGGACCACACCCAAGCCCAGAACCTCGCCCAAGCTTGAGACCACCCTCCCATCCCCCGCCTAGGCTCGGGTCCATGCCCTAGGCTCGGGGCCATAGCCCAAGCCCCCAACCTCCCTCCCTTCGTCCCATCTAGGTCCGAGACCATGCCCCAGGCCAAAGACCTTCCGCCCAAGAAAATTATTTATATGGCATGCTTCTAATGAAAAGGAAAAATACCTGCACAGTTGAGATACTGATGGCACCATCCAGAATAACAAGTCGAAGCCCTAAGCCCTACGATCGATGCAACCAATTATTTATGTTATTCTATAAAGGCACATGTAGCAATAAAAAAATAGCAGGTACAAATTTTAATCACCCATTATTTGACAAGTTGTAACATCTCTGTCAACGTAAAAGTTTTATCAAGAACACTGAGAAAAATAATTATGTTACTAGGTATTAAATTTCAAAGAACAAATGTTGGCACAACTAAGTTGATAAGTAATCTCAATGGTGTGCACTATCAACCAAGATAGACAGCCATATTTCGTTACCTTTCATCTTCTCCAGTCTTTTAGCATTAAAAAAAAGAAGCTTGACCTTGCAAACAAATCATGATGGAAAACCATATCCAAATAACTAGACAATAGTTATAGGCAGATAAACATATCTATATTCATAGTATATAAGAGGGCTCAGGGAATATCTACATTCAATGTATATGGACTGGTGTTGATGCAAAACTCCACCTAATATATAGATGGCCTGTCTGCAAAATTATATGAGATATGGAATTGTGGAATAACCTATTCTCAATTTGAGAGTAGCATTACAGCTCTAAACTTCTAAGGTAAAAATCATCATTTGATCATCATCAAAACGGAGAAGAAAGATACATCAAGCGAAATGTACTGTCATATGCTTAATGTTTCCACGATAAGCTAGCATGCTTAAGGTTATAATCACTGTGCAGTTTGTGTGCAGTTTACCTTTCTGTTTTGGGCACTTCGAGAATTCTCAACTGATGAGATACATACTCTGGGTGGTGGGTCATGTATTAGTCTTGACAACTTTTAAAAAGTTACAGCTCAAGCAACATGACTATAGATTAATAACAAGGTGTATCTGATATTTTAAATCACAATTGAGAGTAGGATGAAGCAATCAGAAGAAACTAAGTAACCTAGCTGACCCATGTCACCCAACATCAAATCACCCTCAACCTCATGCTCTAATGCAATATCTAGAATAAAACCATCATTTAGCAGTCTTACAATGATCATAACAAGATCAAATCTTTTACTCGTATAAGAAGAAATTTATATACCAAGCATTGATTCTGATATATTCAAACCAAACCACTGGTGTCCATGCTCAGTGAGTGTTTCCCAAACTTCGAAAAACAAGAAAGAATAAAAGATCGTCTCTTTTCCTTTGCATTTTTGTTTAACTGAATATGGTGAAGTGTGAAATCTCAAAACTAAACAATGCAGAAACGAGCGTCTTTGTTTTGAAAATACAGCTATAGGATCCATGAGTGCAATAATTCCAGAAGTTACAATCATTCAGGTTGACATGGTGACCTTTCTACCTAACTGAACCTCAAAAGCACAAGCAAGCCTAGCTAAATTGCATAATTTCACACCAGTAAACATTGAGGAACTTTCCCGTTCTACAATATAAAATGCCAATCAAACACTTCATTCTACTGTGATTGTTCAACAATTTGTTCTCCAAATTGGAAAAGTCAATACCGTAAAATTTGAAGATTCCTTTCTTCTTATCCCCTATATGCTAAACCATATGCACTTAATTACGCTTTACTATAAATGAGAAGGACCAACCAAACTTGGAGAAATATAGGATATAAAGAGATTCCTCAGCTTGGCTACCTTCTCATTTTACTACAATATCAATATGGATACCAACATACATTGGGCTTACAAGAGGAAATGGGCTAGTCCTCTCAAACGATATTTATGGGGTCATTTGGTAAGCGGACTAATTTATCTCATCTAGGAGATGGAATAAAATAATCACAACTTGGATGGGTAATCGCAACATAAATTTTATCTTACGCTTAATCCTAGGATATCCCACCTTATCCCATGTACCAAATGATCCTAAGTGCAAAAGAAGCTCAGAATGCTTGTTCCATGTATTTCACGCCTTAGCAATTGATAACAAATCAAATGAATTAACTTGTCAAACATGCTTTCAAAATCTCCATTTCATTTACAAGTATCAACTTCAAGCTAAATTTAACCCATAAAATTCACTCCTTTACGAATATATAGAATTTTTCAGCTAAAATATTTGTAAACATATACATACCAATATCAATAAGCAATCTTGGGACGCCATCATCCGGCAAAGCAAGAAGCTCCAATGCTCTCTCCGAAAGTTGTCTTTCAGAAAATATAAAATAGACGTCAGAAGCATAACCATATATAACTTAAAATCCTAAGGCTGTCTCTGCCTATAGCACTACAAATATATCATCAAACAGGAAAAAAAAAGGTTCATTACAATAGGATACATACCTGTATGTCGATACATAAGAGACCATTTAAATGGGAAACTATTTTTGTCATTTTCTCTATTCAGTCTAGTGAAATTATAAAGATGTTTGATTTAAATTACCCTAAGAAAAATACTTAGTAAAACTTTAATTTCCCCATTAATGGTGGGAAATATCTTTCATTTTATCAGCTCTGATAGAGCAAAGTGTGTGAGCCATGAAAGTGATTCTGCCTCACGATAGTATCTTCTTCTCTCTCTATAATCCCAATATTATCAGCTAAACCCCTAAAACGCCATTTCAAATTCACTCTAAATTTTCCTCATAAATCATCCAAAAACCTCTACTCTTCCAAATTCTCTTGTACTTGTTCAAGAAACAAAACAACTTCATTAACAGTTTCTTCTTCTACAACTGTTACATCCATTTCTACTCCAACTTTTACAACAACTCAACGCCACTGGATGGAAACCCCTCCTCCTAATGGGGTCAGCTCCAACTACTACTACTACTATTTAGTCGCTAACCATATCAGCCCCCATTTTAGACTAAAACGAAGCTATTCCGTGCTTTAAACAAGAAATTAAATTAGGATCAAATTATTTCTACCATAATATAATCTAGATAAAGTAGTGGACAATTATTTTATCAAGAAAAACCATATTTCAGGCTAACTAAACATGTAAAGTAGTTACAAGTCCTGAGATGACTTTGACAGATAGATGTTTATCCCTTTCTTTACCAAATATGCCATGGTCTAACAATGAACAAAAGACTACAAATATCAATATTATTTCTATTCATAAATGTGTGGGTGTGGGTGTGGGGGGTGGGGGGTGGGGGTGGGGGTGGGTTCTAGATATGTATATTCTTACAAGTCCTCATAACGTGTTATTTTGAGTTCTAAGACATAGCATACAGTTCTTGACATGAATTCAATCGCATATAATGCTTGGAGTCATGACCTTAAAACATGAATCAAACTAAGGATGTTTTATCTTCATTCTTAGACAATCATTAGACTAAATTCACGTGCTTAATAGTCATAAAAATATGATGATCCAGTCCTTCATATTACTAGCTATTCCAGAGTTCTTTTAATCACTTAGTCAAGACATGAGAATCAAAAAGAGAACTTATCAAACTGAACAGCCACTAATGTGGACAACATTACAAACCAGTGTTTTAAGTATAAGAAAACAAGTAAGAAACTCCTTCGAGTCTATACGTGCTAATATTTACCAAAGCAATGGAAAACAAATTCCTATCAGATTAGTACCTTTTCTTTTTTTTACATTAAATTCATTGGTTAGCCTTAAAGCATTACATGTTGATTTATGTGAAGAACACAAACCCTCGAAAGGCATTGGAAACAAATATCATAGGAACAACAATATTATTTCTCAGATTTTGACAGGTATAAATTCCTATATGGACTAATTATTTTCTCTACAAATTTAGAAAGAATCACTGGTCCACATCCATTCTACAAATTCAGACAAGTATAACAACAATATTATTTTCAATCATCCATTGTTTGTATAAATTCGTATATGAACGGGAGAATCACAATATTATACTAACGAATAAATTCCTATATGGACCAGCGATTCTCTGTACAAATTTAGAGAGAATCACTGGTCCACATCCATTCTACAAATTTAGACAAGTATAACAACAACATCATTTTCAATTATCCATCGTTTGTGTAAATTCGTATATGGGTCAGAGAATCACACTATTATACTAATGAATAAATTATCCATTAGTATAACAACTATATCATTTTCAATTATTCATCGTTAGTATAAATTCGTATATGAACGAGAGAATAATCACAACATTATACTAATGAATAAATTTCTATATGTTCGATTTTCGCAAGAACTACAAATTGCCCAAAACAGAAATTTAGAGACCTTTAGTTGGAGCCGTTGAAGAATTTCAAAGGTATTTGAATCAGAAAAAGGCAAAGGATTTTAATTTGTCGTTGGGGTCTTTAGTTTTATAGGTGATTTTGGGCCGGGCCTGGGCGGGGCAGTAATTGGGTTGGGCCTACGTAATTTTAAGCAAAATAGAGTAGGTGAATTGGTCTAAGTAATTTGAAAGGAAAAAATCAAAATAACATAAATATACACTTAACTTACTATATTTACACAAATTCCCACTCTTACAAAGTAATTTACAAAAATCTCTACTATTAGTTATGTATCTCAAAAAAATATATCTGTAATGGATTATGTATCTCTGTATATATCAGTGTGAGTTTTGTTTAAAAGACACATACACTATGTATTTTTGAATGACTACAGTGTGGGTAATTATGTATCTCAACGGAATATGTCGGGAACAAATTATGTATCTCGAAATCCCAAAAAATAAAATTTTCTGTAAATATGCAAAATATCGAAATTTTCTGTAATTAAGCATCAAACTGTCGGGATTTATGTTGTTTACCCTTTTTAATTGTTTTCCACTTAAGGACCAGTTTGGACATGAATATTATTCATTTTTTTTTGAAAAATTATTTCACTTTATTTGAAATCAGTATTTGACCATGAAAATCCAAATACAACTTGAAGTTGTATTTGGAATTTGGGAAACAACCAAAACCGTGTTTTCACTTTTTAAATTTTTTTTTTTCAAAAAAATTCTAAAATTTTTATTTTGATAAAATACCCCATTTAAATTATATTCCATGTTTAAATTATATTTTATATTTTTTTAAAAATATATTTGAATTCTAAATATAAATTGCAAAAACTATGGCCAGACACGATTCCAATTTTGAAAATTCCAAATAAAGTGAATTTTTTGTTTTTTCATGGCCAAACGCCTACTAAATAATTTGACGTTACTTATTTGGCAAAATTACATAATTAGACAAACATCAGTACCTAATTTACATAACCAAACCTAACTTTAAAAAAAATTATAAAACAACACGTATCTTCAGATACACAGGTATGATGATACACGTTCTAACAACGCCAAACATAGCAAATACACAGGTATCTGAAGATACACATTCTTTTTCTTGTATAGAACGTGTATATGAAGATACACAGATACACGAGTTCAGTCGATGTATCTGAGATACATGACAAATACTGTAATTTTTTGAAACCTATGTTGCGCCTTATAATTATGGTCTAAAGCTCCTACATTTTTGTGGTTTGCCCTACTTATTTCATCCTAATTAACTTACTTATTAATTTACATATACTAAGTATCTAATAAATGTCAATAAGCAAGCAGCTCCCCTCCAACATGCCTGCTTGTTGATGGGGTATTTAAGTAATTTGTCGTGATCTACTTATTTCTTATTGGTTACAAGTTTTGCGCACAACGTATTTTTTAGAGAAGAGGTTAAGGAGCTAAGTGACTCTTGAAAGTCATCTTTTGTATCACGTCAAGAGAAATGACATAGATAAGATCACTACTTAAAAAGTTTCATTGTCGAATTGATCTCAAAATTGGATCCTAATATTAGCTGAAGGATGATAAAAAGAGACGTGTACTATGAAACCACCAAAATGATAGGCATTCCAACAAAAAAGACAAGTTTTATTATAGGATCCACCCTCCAAACGAAAAAAAATAATCACTGTCAATATTTTTGTTGTTTACGTTGCTGCTCCATCAAATACTATATGCGTTGACTATTTTATCTCCTAATTTCTACTGCAAAACCTTTTAAAATATTTCATTTTGCCCTAAATTTTGATTTAATTGCCCCTCTTTTTTCACTTTATTTACAACGTTTGTTGTTGTACACTTGGTAAATTCGGTGATGTTGGAGCCTTTGTTCAAGACATTGCAATTGTTGATTCATATAAAGTGGACACATGCTCTAACAAATATACAAGTGCAGATTCACTCTAGGTTTGGATACATATGTTCATTAAATATAAATATTCATAAAAAGAGTACTTATTCCGTTTCTGTTATGAATTCAATGTCTTCATTAAAGTGGATGACCATCTTAGTTTAATCGTGAATTTATTTAATAAACTATTTTAGGATGGAGTTCTATCCTATATAAATGGTATTTCTAATCCTACAAGAACACATTACAATACAGAAGAAAGATATAAGAATGACATTCTCTTCCATATCTCTTGTCTTAGTTTCTTGCTTTATATTATTTTATACTATATTGCTCATATTTAACAACACCTTATCAATACGATGGGGCGGGCCAAGTAAAGTAATGGGGCCAGGTAAAGTAGTGGGGCCGGTGTTGTGGGTTAGAGTTTTTTTAATTAATTAAACAGGGATCAATGGGAATGTGCCGTGTCATTAATGAAACTCTTTTTTTAATATAATATTGGGTTGTTAAATAAAGGGTATTTTGGAGCTCAAGGTGTATGTGAAGGCCATTATAGAGCCAAAAGATAGATGGAGGACATATTTATATCATTTTCAATATGTAAGAGGCAATTTAGGCCCTTTTCCGTAAATAAAATAAGAGCCTATTAGCCTTGAAATTTCGTTTCACTATCTTGTTCAAGTATTTAAGTGTTCAAACATATTAATTTTTTTTTTTTTTTAAGTGCTTAAGAAAAATTTCAAAAAAATTCCCTCATCGCCCTTCCCTTTCCCGTCCCCGAATAGCGGGACGTGGGACGGGACGGATCTACTTCCCATCCCCTCAATCCTGACCCCCTCCCCCCACCCCCCCTAACCCCATCCCCTATTGTCCGACATCTCGTCCCACTGGACAGCCCTAGTTTTTTTGGAATATAAGCCAAGTCAATTTCATTGCAACACAAGGTAAAATAAAATAATCTATGTTCACCAAGAAATTGTAGAGGTTCCATCAAGTAAGCTAATCAACATTATACATTTGAGTTTAGTTTTGAAAAGAGAGTGACACACACTAGGAAAAAAACCTTCTTTTTTTTTTTTCATTGCATTCTGAAATGGAAGTTTGTTTCATTTGTCCATCTATACCTTCGGCAATGGGAAACAAATGACATTTCAAGTCATCAATTTGTCTTTGTTTCTTCAAAAATTGGTTTATTCCAAAGAAGTACCAACAATCAAAAAGTGCAGCCAAACACAAGCTAAAACAATGAAAGTAATGAAACTAAAAAAGAAAATGGTGATGGAGCACAACACACAAATAGTAATAATTTGAGTAACATATCAATGGACTAGCTCAACATATATATGATTAACTAAGAGATCAACACATTCTTTCCTTCTTAAATGATCAAAACAGAAGCTCAAGTAATAAAAATACTTAATTATGAGTTCGGGCACTCATCTAAAACAAATATAGTTCAAACATATATTTAACCCTTTTCCTAAATAAAAAACAAGCTCGAAATATTATAAATTAGTATACCAATAAAATATAGTTTGGCACACATTCTTCAACCATTTGTTCAATGCGCAAAGCTTCATGTGTCATTCATAACTAATGTAACAACTGTAATACTTTATAGGCACAAGGGAACACTTTCAATAAAATACACACAACACACAGACACACACATATTTATTGTGATACACACACATATATATGATAAGATATCCACTCTTACATATGTTTATTGCAAATATTCATCACTAATTTAAGATTAGAAGAGTAGATAATAATTCTCAGGACACATGTCACTTCCTTTGGATGAAAGAAGCCATGCGCTTGATCAAGTCTTTAGCTTTCTCAGCTTCAGGATTAACAACTTGAAAGCAGTGACCTTCACCTTCAACCTCGATGAACTCTATTTCCCCTTTCCATCCACTTTTCTTCACTGCTTCAGCGAATTTAATTCCAATTTCTCTTGGGACAAGCTCGTCTTTCTCTCCTGCAAACAAGAAAATTCTTGAGCATCCTAGCATCGATAAGCTAGGGCCCTTAACCGAAACTGGATTAACCATTGGACTATCAATTCCCGGTTCAGATGGTGGGCAAATACTATTCCAAAGCTTGTAAGACAAAGTGTGCTCGATGTTTTCAACCGACGGGATCAACAGGAAAGGACAAGCCATGATGGCACCCACAAGTTTCACGTCTCCAATTAAGCTTTCTCCACCAGCTCTCATGACCATGTTAAAGACAATATTGCCTCCGGCACTGTCCCCTGCTAAGAACAAGCTGTTAAGATCACCGTGGTTTTCTATCCATGGTTCTTTGTTAGTGACCCATTGAATGGCATCCCAGCAATCCTGATAAATAGTTGGCAGGTCATGCTCTGGGGCGAGCCTGTAATTCACAGAGATGGCAATGCAATTCGATTCAGAAACCAAATGGTTGAGGTAACAATGTTCGTTTTTGAAGAAGGCGGATCCCGACACAAGTCCTCCGCCATGGTAATACACTAAGACGGGTAGTTTTTGACCAGGGTTGGTATTTTTTGGAAGGTAGAGTCTGGCAGAGACATGAGGAGTGATGTTCACGTCTTTGGATGATACACCGGTGGCTGGATCTTCTAGTGATGGAGGGACTTCAACTATACCATATTGTTCGTAGAAACGCTCTACTCGACCGTCTTTATAGACTCGATAGAAAGGGTAGAAATCGAAGACCACCTCATTGGTGGTATTGTCGGAAGTTGCCATAGTAGAAGCAAACTGCGCAAATATTAGTACTTATATGATGAATTAACAAGCTAAATAAAATGCAATTCACAACAATTGGACGTGTGAAATTTGGATTTCTTTTGTTATAAATAATAGTACTCCAACCTAAACCAACAGATGCACACCAAAGAAAAGCTTAGATAGCCAACACCTATACTGATCGTACTCTTCAAAAACACTGATGGGTGAGTATCAAATTCTTTAGAATAGTATATTTTTAGATGATTCAACACGAATATAAAAATATTTTTAGCGAATCCGAGTAAGATAGACAAAACATACGAAGATCAGAAATCATATCAACTCCAAAACAACAACATAAACAAAATAGATAAAATATATATATAGAAACAAGGAAGTTAAAGGAAAACTCACTGACGCAAAAGCAGTGTTTTCCTTAATGAACCTGCTGAGGACCAATCCACTTGAGAAAAACAAAATGTTGCAACAATATAAATAAGCTGCTGAGGACCAAGCTCCATTAATTTCATACGTGCGTTAATTGAGGTTGAATAATATATTCAGTGACAAATCAGAAATTTCACTAAAGGTGTTTAAAAATTAATATATACGTACGAAAAGTAATTTGTGACCTATATATTTCATATAATTTTCTATATATACAATATAATTTTTCGACGAAGGGTGTTCAACGGACCACCCTTAACTGTATGTGGTTACGCCATTGAGTATATTAAAGAAGCTGACATATTTTATGTGTTACTGCTGTCCGTAAGAATGTTTTGGCATGTTTTTTTTTAATAATTTGTCATGACTTTTTTAATTCGTTGCTTTGAAATGCTTTTACTTGAACCAAGAGTATATTGAAAACAACCTCTTTATCTCCTGAGATAGAGAGGGGTAAAGTTTATGTATACTTTATCCTTTTCAAAATTCACTTGTGGGATTATATACTGAATATGTTTTTATTGTTGTTGATGACATATTTTATGTGATAAATTTATTTATGTAATGACACTTGAGAACATGCGTAAAAGTGTTTCCAAAAATTTACGCCAGAAATATCTATTTCTTTTGTCCCAACTTATGTGATATCGTTTGGATTTTGAGAGTCAAACAAATTTTTTCTTGATCGACTTTTTCATATATCTTTTAATATATTGAAATTGAATTGTTAATTATTGTAACTTATAGTATTTTTTAGAAGATTCTATGTTCGAATTCATGATCAAAATTTAAAAGTTTTACTCTCATAATTTAAAAAGTGTCATATAAATTAAAATAAAAGAAATAATATAAATATTTTATCATGTGTTCGGATACAAAATTAAAACAAACCATAATTTAAATATCCAAATAAAATTTACTAACAAAATTTAACAGGTTATCAAAGTATTAGTTAACTGCTGGGTTTCTTACAGATCTTAGAACTCTCAAAACAAGAAGATGAAAAGGAGAAAGAATTTCTTTGAAATATCTAAAATCCACATATAGGAAATCAAATCTAAAACAAATTTTCCAAGAGAAAAAAATAGAAGCAAAAGTTGAAAAATTTGTCTCATCATTTTTAAAAGGGAAAAAGGGTAACTGTGTTGGGTTCGAAATCAGTAGAGCGTCACGCGGAAGCTAATAGTTACCAACCATAGAGGCGATAATTCAGACGAAAAAGAAAAACATACTAAAAACATATTATTAATATGGTTTGGTCAAACGACCTACATATTAAAAAACTAATATTGAAAAAGCATAAAACCTATTGAGAGAAATCTCTCCCTAAACAAGACTCTTTAAAGACTACATTGTGGATTCTGTTGTGTTGTGATATGAGAAGGGGGGCTTCTATTTATAGAGGTTCAAATACTTTCCTCCAAGAAAGAGGTTAGCCAAATATGGAAGAGTTTTATATTTTCCTTTTAGGAAAAGTAAAACTCAAAAAGAAAATCAGGACAAAACCCCTAACAAAATGTACCTCTCAATTTTGTGATTTAGAACGAAAATATCGCTTGTTAAAAACGTATTGTATATATATTTTTGACGTCTAACAAACGATGAATATTTACCCTTTTTCATTAATATTACCTATAGTTACTGAACTAAAAAAAATTAAAAACTAATTTTTTTAATTTTAAAAATGTCATGTGGCTTTAAAAAATTAACTCGATCACCTATTATTTACACCTCCATGTGGCCATACCCCACCCAAATGAAAACAAACTCAATCCCTCTTCTACTTGGTCATAAAATGAGTTTGAATCGAGTCTGAATAAAAGATGAATTAGGCTTTTTTTAGTTGGATTAGGTTAGGGTCGGGTTTAGAGGAGTAAGAAAATAGGTGAGGTAATTTTTTATAGTCAGATGACATTTGGAAATTAAATAAACATGTTTTAAAATTGACCAAACACATCGTCAGGCGCCTAAATTTGGCACCTCAACTGGTCATTGTTCATTTTAAGCACCTCATGTAAGACCCCGCTGTGTTATTTTGACACTTTTTGCTGACATGGCAAAGTAAGTGTATCACACTCATCGAAGGTGCGTGAGAAGCTTATTATTAGACAATTTTCGTTATATTTTTCTTTCCTTCTTTCACATTTCTCCTACCACTATCTCCAACCATTTCCAAAGCTTAAACTCAAATATGTCCTTCAATGGTAACTCTGTTTGTAGGCAAATTGAAAGAAATGACTTTTCTTGACTGGGATTAGTCTGTAACTACATTTTCAGCACCAAAAAAAAAAAAAAGAGCAATTTATTCAAAAATCGAGTCTCAAAAGAATACAATTTTTATCTGAAAGCTACCCATTCTCTAGTTTTTTTATACCCATGTTTTATTTTTAGAAAAAAAACCTCTCTGTCTATGTTTGTCAAGCTTTTCGTGTGTTTTGAATTTGCTATGTGTTTTGGGTTGAAAGAAATTTGAAGAATAATGGTGATTAAACTTTGCAAATCTTTAATTTTTAGCGTTGTTTTTTTCTTACTTTTTGAGTTATTATTAGACAAATAATTTGGAAAAGAACTTCAAATGTGTTTTTCTATAAGAGATAAAAATAGCTAGGTGGTATGGGACGCAGGGTGGGGGTGGGTGGGGGTGTGGTGCATCGAAGAAGACGATCTGGGGGAGGGGGTCTGCCAAACATATTTATTTAAATGGCCTTGTAATTATTTGGGGGGAAATGCCATTTGTAAGCAATTCATTGGTCCACTTGCCATGTCTTTTAGCCTTTATTTTTCTCTTTAATAAATTTGTGTGTATATAATGATGTGGACAATAAAAATGAGTTGGCACAATTTAATTAGTCAATTAATCTACGTAGGAAATATTTGTTACCACGCGCCTGGTATTTTTAAATTTTCTTGTAAAAGATGTCAAAATGAAAGTTTGTGCCAAGTTTAGAAGTCTGACGATGTGCTTGGCCTTTAAAAAAGTTTTATTCAGCAAATTAAATAAAAAGGATAAATATGCATCATTTATTAAACAATGAGGGTATACATGCACCACATGTTAAACAACAAATATATATATATATATATATATATATATATATATATATATATATATATATATTACTTTTTTAACGAAAAGTATATGCACTCTAAATCGCAAAATTAAAAAATAGCTTTTTCCTAGAAGTGTTTGGGAGAGAGAGTCGTGTACCATAGTTCAAATTATTTTGGTTAATTGAATAAATCTCATTCACTAGATTCATTTTAGATAGATCTTACTATTCGAAGGGAGCTAAATTTTAGAATCCCAATGTATTCGGTCAAATAATTTTTACTCCCATCGTTTTAATTTATTTGTCATATTTTTTCTGTTAAAAAAATTGGGGGTAGGGGATCACAATTCACAACATCAGAATCGAACTTTCACCAACAAAGTGAAAGTTTTGATAGCCAACCAATTGATCTATTAGGAATATTTTTTTCTAATTTGATAAAAAAATTTTAATTTTAATACCACTTATGACATATTCAAGATCATGAGATTGAAGAACATTTTTCTTAATTTTCTCAAATACAAAAATATTATATTTAAATTAAGACAAATAAATTAAAATGAAGGAATTAATCTAACTATTGGCTATTACCGGCAAGAGGAGACCCAACTTCGTTATATCTATACATCAATAGGGTATGTAGCGCGCATTTATTTATGAGAAAATTTATGGAAATTAATTACTCCATACAGCCTAAGAGTAGCTAACTATAGAGTACTCCCTCGTTAATTAATAGTTGTCCACTATTGATTTGCACACAAATTAAGAAATAGTAAATGATAAGGGTAATTTTATCATATCACCCTTTGAATATAATATATTTAATGCTTTGACAATGCATTGAATAATCAATCATATTTAATACTAAAGATAAAATGGATAGAAATGAGTAAACTATCCATTGATTTTTCAAAGTAAACAAGTATTATTGGACATCTATTTTTAGTATAGTGGACAAGTAAAAATAGACGGAGGGAGTAATATATACTTTTATATCTACTATGCAGTGTTCACCCCTACTTCATAGAGTGTTAAATATATTTTTTATTTTTTGGCTTCCCACTCAGTATATGGTACCCGCATTGAAATCCGATAAAATCTGAATTCGTTCTGAAAAATCCCATATAGAATGTTAAGTCACCTTCTCTTATGCCTAATTTTATATAGATGTTAGTTTTAAATTAGATAGATAGCGTATTAGGTTAATAAAAGAACGATATTTAGGTAATTTAACTTTTTTTTTTAGAAATTTCTCATTTTTAATATACTATAGATTAGAAAGGTTTTCACACGTGAAACATATTCTCAATTAATAAAAATGACGGCCCTTAAAATTTTGATCGAGACCAAAAAATTCAATATACTAGAGGTCGCCTAAAATAATAGGCAAGTTATGTATTTGATCGGTCAACTAATATCATTATCTTTAATTAGTAATATATATATATATGTTTTATATAAAAAATATATTCTTATTAATTATTATTTTGCTGGGCGAAATACAATGTAGTTTAACGAATTGTCCATAAATGGAGAAAAAGTAAACCCAGACCCATCTTTACAATTTAGATCCAATTCCTATCCAATTAGGTCGTCGTCCTCACTACTAACTACTAGTAGTAATAACAACATACCCAGCATATTCCCACAAAGTGGATCTTGGAAGGATAAGTGTACGCAATCATACCACAACCTCAAGAGGTGAGATAGAGAGGCAACTACTCATAGTAATAATACTTGAAAACTAAATATCAACTTTTAAACATAAAGTATATTAAGCAAATAATTGAATGAATATCAACTTTTGAAAAGAAAAGATTCAGTACCAATTTGGTAAATCCCATTAAAACAAATACCATTCTCTCTATCTCAAATTTATGTGATATTTTTTATTTTTTGAGATTCCAACTACGTAAATTTTGACCAATATAATTTAAAATATATTTATTTATCAAATTGAAATAATAATAATTGAAACTTATAATACTCCTCGTTTGATTTAGATGGAGAACATAGGTGAGGAGATAGGAATTACCTAGTTAAATCCGTAATTGATGCAGCATTGTAGCTAGGGACTTTGGTATCGCTATAATTTCCTACCTAATTGCATGTTCTATTATAGTGTTTAATAGTGGCAAACCATTAAAAAGTCGCCACTAAAAGCTATTTTTTGCAGCGGCTACTCCAAACAAATATTTTGTATCATGTGAAGTGAAGATTTAGTTTTACGTACATTTGTGGCGGTAAGTGTAACCGTCACTAAAACAATTACTCTTTGTGGTGACTGTTGGGTTCTAGTGTGAAATGTAAATGGAAAATAGAGGGGAAAAAACTGGAATTGTTTAAAAATATAAACTTTCTTGTGCTTAAAAATAGAAGCACTACTCCTGTTGTTAGTGAGGTAAAAAGAAGACATGTCTCGAGCTGTCGTCGTCGCTCGTTCGGCTTCGGAATTGGATTATGATTATGATTATGATTATGATCGATAGATTATCCTTTTGGACAAAATTCATTTAAAATTAATTGTTTAATTATTTAATCCAAAATTCGATCATAATTTTTGCTTCCTTTTGTGGACGCATAAATGAGTTTGCGGACGCACAAGTAACGCATAACCATTGGATAATGAAGGGACATGATCCTTCAGTTCACTGTTTAAATTATGTTGAGGGGTTATGCAGTCACATAATGAGTTATGCTGACCGCAAACCTAACGCGTAATCCTTACCAATTCACTGGTTTGGTTTGCTGAGCATTTTTGTGGCCGCACAATGAATACTGCCCTCTGCAAAATCTAATGCAAAAGTCTCGACGGGTCCAAAATAGTGCATCTTTTCGAAACATTGCTTCTTTTCTGAAGCAACACTTATTGGCTATAAGTATCTGATTTTTTCTCAGATATTGCAACAAGACTTAGAAGTTAAAAACTCTTCTTTTCTTACAAAAACTCAAGTGTACATGTGATTTGCTATCGTTGAGTGGTTTGTTGTTCGGAGTTTGAGGTACCTCTATTCCGGTGATTGAATCATTCTATCCTAGGAGGATATATTCCATTAACCCCGGGTACAATGAGGGGAATAATTTTCTTAAAGATACACTGTGAATTCAGTGGGCTTGATTCTTCTATCTTCATCTCTTTCTTTCTTTTGTTTGTTTACTATTTTCTGAAATAATTTGAACTTCATTTGTTGTTCATAAGTTGGTTGAACTTATTGTTGAAGTTCATATTTTTTTTAATACAAATTTTATTTGAGAAATAACAGTGACAACTTTGAGTCGCCATAGAAACCATACTATTTGTGGTGCTCTAAACGGTCGTCACTAAAAGTATCATGTTTTGTGACGATTGAAACTAGTCACCTCAGAAATCCTTCCTTTTTTTTTTTTTGACTATAAGTATAAGGGTCGGTACCAAAAACAGTGTTTGTTGTAGTGTCACCACCATCATCTCTGTTAGATAAATTCTTTCTATGTAAATTATCACAGTTTGAATTACAAAACAGAACTGGTAACGAATGACGATCTAATTTCATACGTCTTGGGAGGTCTTGAACCTGATTATGATAATTTGGTGGTGTCTGTTATGTTAAGGGTTGAGCCAATGACCATCACTGATTTACATGATTTACTACTCAACCATGAATTTAGGTTAGAGTAAAATAGTGAAATTGAACAAATTTTGGTGAAGCTAATCTCACTGTGAAAATTTCACCAACTCAAAAAGAGATAACAACTTTTAAGTGTTCACCAAATTCTGTACAATATAATAGTGGACGAGGAGGTAGAGGTCGTGGTAAGTATACAAATGCCAATAATGGCTCTCAAAAAGTTCTCTTTAAAATCCTACTTACTGATTAGCTTTGGCACTTTTTCTAACTAAATCATATCTGATGTGTGGTATTAGTCTTCTTTGAAGGTTCAATCTATTGGAAGAGTTTTGGTAGACGAATTGATCGAGTCTAATAATAGGGAGTAGGATCTTACCTTTAATCTACTGTACTCGAAGTGAATAGAGGTCGACAAGCTTTCCCTTCTCTGAATCTTGAAGAGTATTTCACTAGAAAACGATGACATAACATCTCGTGAGATTTAGAGGTGTTTGAGATGCATCGTCCCAAAGCTCATAAAAAGGTGTTTGAGATGCATCATCCCAAAGCTCATAAAAAAAAGTTCTTACGCCTAGATTTTTTTTTGATAACATTATGAATTACCATTAACCATCAAAACAAAGTACAAACTAAGGATACTTGATTGCAACACCTTAATGTGCTGATCACCAAGCCCCAAAACCAGAAACCTCAGAACTATACACATAATTGCTGCCAAAATTTTCTACTCCTATGTGCTCTCTTTGAACTTTGAAAGCACTCTATTCTAGTTACAATTTCTCTTTTTACTTGCTCGACTATGTCCACCTACTGCACTTGAACTCTTTTATGAAGCTTCTAATTCCTAGCTCTCCACATATAGTAGATCATACCTCTCATTAGCGCTGCATACACTTTCTTTTTAAACCTTCCCCAATGTCTTCTCTTGACAACTTCTAGTACCTATTTCAATTCACCTGGTGGAAGTTGCATGTTTGTCCAAGTCAGTAAATCCTCTCTTATTCTTCTAAACCAGCTGCATGTGACAAATAAATGGTGACTAGTTTCCATAGCATGAGAATCACATAGACAGCATGTATGATCTTCTACTTGAATGTTCAATATGTATAAGCCTCTCTTTGGTTAGTAGCCTCTAATGCACAACTAACCACATTATAAATCTATGCCTTGGCAATGAGACAGAGTTCCATACAAGCTCTGACACTTCCATCCTGGCCTGATTTCCAACGAGAGTCAGATAACCACTAGTATGGAGTATTCACCTTTCAGAGTTGGGACAAATCTATCATTGACATACTAGCTAGTCATGCCCTCCTTCACTGCATTCAGCTTTCTCCAATACCAACTGCTGTCTAGTGGAGCCTTATGACTCCACATACTAGAATATCCTCTTAAGTATCTGTCATGGACCCATTTAACCCATAGAGTATCTTCCTTCATCACAATTTACTAAAGCAACTTCCCTACAGAGGCTATATTCCACAAGCCACACCATTTGATATTTAGACCTCCATTTCTCTTGGGAACACAGACTATATCCCAGGAAACTAGTGGTGTCTTCCTTTTTTCTGTAGTGCTCCCCCACAGGTATGCCCTACACTTTTGATCTACCTCTTTCACTTTACCATGAGGCTGTATAAAAATTGATTCCCAGAAGCTATGAATAGAAAACAACATTGCAAGCACCACCTGCAATCTTCCTGTATAATACAACTGTTTTGCAAATTTTGTCTGAATTCTCCTTGTAATCTTTTCAGTCAGTACATGCCATTCTAACTTGCTCCACTTCTTTGGTGAGAGGGTCAATCCTAAGTATCTTATAGGAAAAGACCCCTGACAGAATCCAGTTAAGTTAATTAACTGAGTGTTCTTTTGATCATCCAAACACACTAGACTTCTCCAGGTTATCCAATAGACTAGTAGCTGCACTAAAGTGCTCCAAAGCCTCTTTCACTCTTGTAATTGAGCCAGCTTCCCCATTACAAAACACCATTATATCATCAGCAAAAATTAGATGTGTAAGTTGCAGGGGTTTACACATTGAATGAAACCTGAAATTTGGCAGCAAACTCATACACTTCATCACTCTAGACCTTACTTCTAGATTTACCAAGACATTTCGTGCAAGTGACTCTCAAACAAAGTGCGGTGATATCTAATTTTTTTGCTTATTTTCGTCCTTTTTTGGGGCTTGGATCAGTTGATCTGGGCCTTTTGTTTCCACTCTTTGATTTTTGGGATACGTTTTTAACTTGGGCCTACTTTTGTACATATACTTGGTTCCATTTTATATAGGGGAATGGACAAAAATGGCCACTCGGTCAAAAGAATTGCCACCGAGTGGTCATTGGTTTTGTATTTTTCAGTATATAGCCATTAAGGCCTTTGTCACGACTGCCTTCAATTTTTTGTTCATATGCAGTTCATATACCATAATGATACAGTCCATATGTCACATCCATATAGTTTAAACAGAAAACATATGCATATATAGTTCATATACCATATTGTACAGGCCCTATACCATATTGATACAGTCCTTATACTATATTGATACAGTCCATGTACCCGCTCCTTATACCATATTGATACAACCCATATACCATATGGATACAGTTCCGACTGACCATTTTTGGAATTAGTTTGGACCGACTGACCCTTTTTTTGAATTAGTTTGGGCCGACTGGCCACTCCATGTCCAATAGCCCAAACATGGGTCATTTGTTTTTAGATGGGTCATGTGGTGTCTTTTTCCCTTTTATATATTTCATCCCTCTTCGGGATTTCTTTTAAAAAAAATCTAGCACAATCTAAGCCGCAAATAGCGGTCATGGTTGTGCAACTTTCAACTGTACTAATACAATAAAATCTTTTAGCTACAATAAACATGCAACAAAGAGTGCTAAAACTTTTACGGGCATTAGTTGATTGTTGTTGGATTCGATGTCGTTATATATAAGTTTTAGGGGCATTACAAAAAGTGTTAAAACGTAATTGTCAATAATAATATTGCCTCCAAAAACATAATTTAGCGGCAATTAAGCTATTGACATTAACTAATTATCGCTAAATATCTTTTTTGGTGTAGTGTGCTGTTGATCCATCATGGCTTACTGATTCGGATGAGACGAATCATCTCACTTATGACTTGAATAATATGAACTTAAAGGGAGAATACAATGGCAACGAGCAATTCCTGTGGGAAGTGGTACATGTTTGGCAATATCTCATAGTGGTGACTCAAATCTGTCTACTAGAGTATTTCTCGTATGTTAATTTTACGCAATATTCTTTATGTGCCAGAAATTACCAAAAACTTATTGAGTGTTGCTCAATTCACTACTGATAATAATATGTTTTTTGAGTTTCACCTTCTCTTTTGTCCTGTAAAGGATCTATCAACGGAGAAGGTGTTAGTGGACGGGACTCTTAGCTTGACCATGGCTTATACATAATTTAACAAAAAAAGTTCTTGCACTCGTTCACATGTTAAGCCTCAATTTCTTCTTGATTCAACAACTCCTTTTGATCTCTGGCATAATCGCTTAAGGCATGCTCCAATAAAAGTTGTTAATAATGCTATTATTAGGACCATTGAATTGTATGTTTCTAGTTATTCTTTGTCTCATGTTTGTTCATCATGACAATATGGAAAGAGTCGTACAATTCATTTCCTGTTTCATTATCGAGTTCTGCTTATAATTATCCCTTGGATCTAATCCGTTATGATGTACGTGGACCTGCTCCTTATCTCTCAAATAATAAATTTCAATATGATGTATGTCGTGGTGTTTTTTTTTTTTTTAATGATTTAACAAACTTTCTTGGATCTTCCCTATGATAGTCAAACATAAAGTGTTCATTCTCAAGTTAGAAATTTCTTTGAACGTAAGATTAAAGTTGTTCAATCGGATTGGGGAGGTGAATATCAAAAATGTTGAAAATATTTTGAACAAGTTTGTGTTACTCATCATGTTTTTTCCTCACACTCATGAGCAAAATGGTTCTGCTAAACGAAAGCACATGTTATTGAAATTGGTCATACTTTACTAGCGCATGCCTCACTTCCTTGACATTTCTAGAATACAAACAACAACATACCCAGTGAATTCCCACAAGTGGGGTCTGGGGAGGGTAGATTGTACGGAGACCTTACCACTACCTCATGGAGGTAGAGAGATTTGTTTTCAAGAGACCCTCCGCCTAAGTGCAACAGATCCAAGTACAAGAAGAGAAAAATAGTGAAGAAAGCATAGCAATTGATAAGGAAAGCAGTGCAGAGCCTACACAAAAGGAACAATAACAATAATAAAATAATATATATGGTGATCGAAACACAATAAACAACATACGATGATAGATAGCAAAGGCAAAAACTACAAGGATGCAACTAATACTATGACAGACACCCAACAACCCTAAACCTTCTAGAGGCAACACAACACTCTACTCCCTACTAACCTTCTACCCTAATACACAACCTCCACACCTTATCTAAAGTCATGTCCTCGGTAATATGAAGTTGCGCCATATCTTGTCTAATCACCTCTCCCCAATACTTTTTAAGCCTAGCTCTACCTCTCCGCGTACCCACTATAACCAGCCTCTCACACCTCCTCACATGCCCAAACCATTTCAGTCTCGCAAATTAAACTTATTTGAACGGCACAAAGTGCAACTTGTAGCTAATTAAGAGTTTCAATCAAGATGCATGAGTGGATTATCACTAGACTTTTATTCCTGTTGTGAAGCCTACAACTATTCGGGTTGTGTTAGCATTTGCAATCTCAAAAGGGAGGTTGGTTCGTCAACTTGACGTAAAAAATGCATTTTTACATGGAAATTTATGCGAAGAGGTGTGCATGTCACAAGCAGCTGGATTTATTAATCCATATCACAGGCCCCTCTATGGCCTTAAGTAGGCTCCTTGAACATGGTTTGAGCATCTAAGCTCATCACTGTTTGAGCTTGGCTTCTCTTCCTCCAAGTCCAACAATTCTCTATTCATTCAACATCAAGATTCTCATATTACCACTGTGCTTAGCTTGTTTATGTTGATGACCTTTTAATTACATGCAGTTCACATGATCTTGTTTATCAACTGATTGCTCACCTATCATCTGCCTTTGCTCTCAAAGACTTGGGTTCTCTTCACTATTTTCTTGGTATTGAAGCATCGTATACTTCACAAGGTTCAGTCCTCTGTCAATCAAAGTATATACATGATCCACTCACCAAGAATTCAATGGATGGTGCTAAACCAATTTCTACTCCTACGGGTAGTGGTTTACTACTGTCATAATATGGTTATTCCACACTAACCAAAAAAGATATTTAGCGGCAATTAGCTTAATTGCCGCTAAATTATTTTTTTAGAGGCAATTATTAGTGACAATTACATTTTATCACTCTTTGTTAATGCCCCTAAAGTCTATAGGGACATTAGATCCAATGACAATTAACTAATGCTCCAGTAAAAGCTTTAACACTATTTGTTAAAGTACATAATTATTGCCGCTAAAGCCTTTATTGTTGTAGTGCCAGTCTTTCATGATCCCTCTCTCTATAGAAGCATTGCAGGTGCCTTGCAATAACATCACCAATATTACCAGGTCGAGTGTTTCGTTTATTGTGAACAGGTTGTGCCAATATATGCATTCAGCTTCTAAAGCTCATTTTAATGCCATGAAAAGGATGTTCAGATACCTGAAAGGTGAAATGCAGCTCGGCCTGCTACTTAAATCAGCTTCTTCTTTGAAAATAAATGGTTACTCTGACATGGATTGGGCAGGCTGTCCTGATGACAGATGATCTACACATTGGTTTTTATATATTTTTGGGCCGTAATCACATATCATGTTGTTCTATGAAGCAAAGTGTATTTGCTCCTCGTTCAAACACTGAGCCTGAATATAGGGGTCTTGCAGCTGCTACTGCCGAAATAACTTGGATCCACAACATACTTTGTGTGAGCTGAGTGTTATGCTTCCAAACGCACCTATATTGTGGTGTGACATTTTATCTGCAATGTACCTTACTACGAATCCTATTTTTCATGCTCGGACCAAACATATTGAACATGATTTGGAAGTGCATTATCTCAGCTATCACTTGATCAAATAGCTTATTAATGGTTATTTATGTAAAATATATATTGCAATTTGAATTACAAAACAGATACGATAAGGTTTAGGAGTCCTAATTAGTTAGTTTGGTTATGTTTAAACTTTATTTATTCTAGTCTATCCTATTTTGTTGTATACCTACTGTATATAGGAGACTTCATCTCCTTAGTTTATCACAATAAAATCAAAGGGAAAGTTACATATTTGGTTAGTCGGTAAAAATATAATTACATTTGCTAGTCAAATATACAAAAAAAATATAGTATTATTTTGTACCAAAAAGGTATATTTTATGTATATTATACAAAAATATATAAAAGATATACCTTTGTTAGATGTTATTTTGATGGACGGTTACATACAGTACAGTTTCTCCAAAATTAAACCCCACATCATTATCCCAGATTAAAAGTTTTTCCATCACCTCTCCACAACTGGATCGAGCACCACCATTTTTCAGATGAAACCCAAGAAAATTCGAAAAACTTGGATAAAATTTGGATATGCTGACAATTGGTCAATGAGGAATCTTACTTTTGGGATGAAATTTTTATGTTTGGTAGATCAACACAGTGGAAGATGTTGTTATTGCCCCCGTCCTCCCCCCCCCCCCCCCTCCAAAAAAAGATTAAAAAAAATAATTTTTTGTTAAGTGCAAGATGATTATATATCAATCTGAACATTCTTTTAGACTCCCGAGTTTGTTTTCAAACCTCCAGCTTAACGTTAATTTCATCGCGAGTCTAATCAATCAATACTATGTCATCTATATATAACATACACCATGACATCTCACCTTGAATTTGGCGCGTCAAGCATACATCCCTAAGGCAAATAAAAATGGGCTAAGAGTTGATCCCCTGGTACAACCCCATCAAAATTGGGAGGTGCTTCGAGTCTCCACCCAGTGTCCTTACCCCGGTCTTGGTTCCATCATACATGTCCCTTTATCGCCCTTGTATTCTCTGTTGGGTTCTAAAGTGAATTGTGAATGGAAAAATGGAGGGAAGAAAAAATGGAGGGAAAGTGAAATGTGAAGTTCACTTTTAAGAAGTCAAGTTCTCCCACATTGGTGGGAGAAAGGAAATTTCTTGTGTATTTATTAGAATGCATTCCTTCATGTGGATAGTGAGGCAAGAACAAGACAAGCCTCGCGCCGTCGTCGTCGTCGCTCGCTCGGCTTCGGCTTCGGCTTTGGCAAATGATCGAGAGACTATCTTTTTGGACAAAGTTTATTTGAAACTTGAGAATTGTTGATAGTTTAATCCAAAAATCCGTTAAGAAATGATTTTTCTCCATTTACGGACGCACATTTGTCTCTTTTCATGAACCATTGCTTCTCTTCCTGAAGCAACACCTTTGGCTATAAATACCTGATTTATTCCTAAGGTATTGGCACGATTTTATTGAAAGGAAAAAAACATCTTCGTCTTATTCAAAAACTCAAGTGTGATCAATCAAACCATTGAGTGTGTTCGAAGTTCAGTAGAATTTGAGGTACCACTATTCTACTGAAGTGAATCATTTTATCCTGGGAGGAAAGATTCCATAACCTCGGGTACTTGAGGGGAATAAATTCCTTAAGGACACACCGTGAATTCGGTGGACTTGATTCTAACTTTTCTGTTTCATCTTCTTTCTTATTTTTTCAGAAAATAGTAGAAACTTCATTTTGATAGTTCATTATTATTGAACTTGTGTTTGAAGTTGTTGAACTTCTTTATTGTTCTTGAAATTGTTCTTGAACTTAAAGTTGAAGTTCTTGTTGATTAAATACAGATATTTGTACCCGACAACAACAATCTTAAGGAATTTATACAATCTGTATTTTTTTTGGTTTCTGGAGATTAAAACCATTTGGTTTTCTACTCTGTCTGAACTTGATAGTGATTTGAAGATATAAAAACTTCATCACTAGTCAAAGGTCATTCGGTTAACGATTTGAAGAATATAAAAACTTCGTCGTTAAACTAGAAACAAGTTGTTTAAAGTTTATAAACTTTGTTGTTAGTATTTAAAATACTAAATTGGTTGTCTCTTTGTGACAGCAAAATGACTGATGAAATTCACGTCAATGATGGAACGACGAATGTTGTAGCAACAAACATTGCTACTTCAAGTCGTACAAATGTTGCTCATGCCATGGCACCGGCGGAAAAACCAGGAAAATTTTCTGGTGTGGATTTCAAACGTTGGCAGCAAAAGATGTTCTTTTATCTGACTACCTTGAGTCTGCAAAAGTTCATCACAGAAAGTGTTCCTGTATTGTCGGAGGATACTCCGGAAAAGGATCGCTTTGTAGTAACTGAAGCTTGGAAGCACTCTGATTTTTTATGTAAGAATTACATATTGAGTGGCTTACAAGATGACCTATACAATGTGTATAGCATGATGAAGACCTCAAAGGACCTCTGGGATGCTTTAGAAAAGAAGTACAAAACAGAGGACGCTGGAATGAAGAAATTCATTGTTGCCAAATTCTTGGACTTTAAGATGGTAGACAGCAAAGCTGTAGTTACCCAAGTCCAAGAGTTGCAAGTCATTATTCACGACCTCCTTGCAGAAGGTATAAATTTAAATAATGCCGATTTTGAACAAATTATGTTTGTTCTTGATATTCACATAACCTTTGATGTAGGCTTGATGGTGAATGATGCTTTTCAAGTAGCAGCAATAATCGAGAAGTTACCACCTTTGTGGAAAGATTTCAAAAACTACTTGAAGCATAAACGCAAGGAAATGTCTGTCGAAGATCTCATTGTGAGATTAAGGATAGAAGAGGATAATAAGGCAGCTGAGAAGAGGTCTCGTGGGAACTCTACAATAAATGGAGCAAATATTGTGGAAGAAGATCCCAACAAATCAAAGAAAAGAAAGAAAGCACAAGCACAACAAGGCAATCCTCCTAAGAAGAAATTCAAAGGAAATTGCTTTAACTGTGGCAAAGCTGGCCACAAGTCGGTTGATTGTCGGGCTCCGAAGAAGGGCAAGAAAAAGGACCAAGCAAACATGGCTGAATCCAAAGATGAAATGGACAATCTATGTGCTATGCTCTCGGAATGCAATCTTGTTGGAAATCCTAGAGAGTGGTGGATTGATTCAGGTGCCACCCGCCACGTGTGTGCCAACAAAGAATTATTTGCATCATATGCTCCGGCTCAAGATGATGAGAAGATATTTATGGCCAACTCCGCTACAGCAAAGATTGAAGGAATAGGCAAGGTTTGTTTGAAGATGACATCAGGCAAGGTGGTGACACTAAACAATGTCCTTCATGTTCCGGAGTTGCGAAAGAACTTGGTTTGTACTTCACTTCTGACTAAGAATGGTTTCAAATGTGTATTTGTTTCCGACAAAGTTGTAATTAGTAAGAATGAAGTGTATGTAGGCAAAGGTTACCTCACCGAGGTCCTTTTTAAGATCAATGTAATGACTATTGATATAAATAAAAGTTCTGGTTCTTCTTACTTACTTGAGTCAAACAATTTATGGCATGAACGTTTAGGACATGTCAATGATAAAACCTTGCGAAAACTTATTAACTTGGAAGTTTTGCCTAACTTTGAGTGCAGTAAATCAAAGTGTCAAACATGTGTTGAATCTAAGTATGTTAAGCATTCGTATAAGTTTGTTGAAAGGAATTCCAATCCCTTAGACTTAATTCACACCGACATTTGTGATATGAAGTCGATACCATCTCGTGGTGGGAAAAAGTATTTCATAACTTTTATCGACGATTGCACTAGATTTTGTTATGTCTATTTGCTGAATAGTAAGGATGAGGCAATAGATGCATTTAGGCAATATAAAACTGAAGTTGAAAATCAGTTGGAGAATATGAATCTCCTTTTGCGGAGATATGTTTGGAAAATGGAATTGTCCATCAAACTACTACCCCGTACTCACCTCAATCAAATGGTATTGCGGAAAGGAAAAATCGAACATTGAAGGAAATGATGAATGCCTTACTTATAAGTTCAGGTTTACCGCAAAACTTGTGGGGGGAAGCTATCCTTACAGCAAATCGAATACTCAATCGAGTGCCCCATAGAAAGACACAATCTATTCCTTATGAGAAATGGAAAGGAAGAAAACCCAACTTGAAATATTTCAAAGTGTGGGGGTGTCTAGCCAAAGTCCAAGTTCCTATACCTAAAAGGTTGAAAATAGGACCAAAGACTGTGGACTGTGTGTTCATCGGATATGCTAC
Source organism: Capsicum rhomboideum (assembly GCA_031232105.1). Classification (NCBI taxonomy): domain Eukaryota; kingdom Viridiplantae; phylum Streptophyta; class Magnoliopsida; order Solanales; family Solanaceae; genus Capsicum; species Capsicum rhomboideum. The sequence continues at coordinate 162,556,530 of CP124714.1, forward strand.
AAATAGTAAAGCATGTCGATTTTTGGTTCATAAATCCGAACATCCGGATATCCATGATAATACGGTAATGGAATCAGATAATGCTGAGTTCTTTGAACACATTTATCCGTATAAAACTAGACATGAGCTGTCTAGTGAAGGGTCTAAACGACCTAGGGATGAACCAAGGGAGAATGAACATAATGAAGAGAATCCAAGGCGTAGTAAACGTCAAAGAACGTCGACTTCCTTTGGATCAGATTTTGTAACATTTCTTCTTGAAAATGATTCTCTAACGTTCAAAGAAGCGATGTCGTCTGCGGACTCATCCTTTTGGAAAGAGGCTGTCAATAGTGAGATTGATTCAATCTTGAGCAACCATACTTGGGAGTTGGTTGATCTTCCTCCAGGAAATAAACCTTTAGGTTCTAAATGGATCTTCAAAAGGAAAATGAAAGCTGATGGTACTATTGACAAATACAAGGCAAGACTTGTAGTGAAAGGCTTTAGACAAAAAGAAGGTCTTGATTATTTTGACACATACTCGCCAGTAACAAGGATAACGTCCATTCGGATGTTAGTTGCATTAGCTGCGGTATATGGTCTTGAAATCCATCAAATGGATGTGAAAACAGCATTCTTAAATGGAGAATTGAGGAAGAAATTTACATGGAACAACCCGAGGGTTTTGTGGTTCCAGGTAAAGAAAAGAAAGTGTGCAAACTTGTTAAGTCACTTTATGGACTAAAACAAGCACCCAAACAGTGGCATGCAAAGTTTGACCAAACCATGTTGGCAAACGGATTCAAAATAAATGAATGTGATAAATGTGTTTACATTAAAGACACTCCAAATCACAAAGTCATTGTTTGTTTGTATGTGGATGACATGTTGATCATCAGTAGAGACATTTCTGACATAAATGCTACGAAACGAATGCTTGAGAGCAAGTTTGATATGAAAGACCTTGGAGTTACGGATGTGATCTTAGGAATAAGAATTCATAGAACTCCACAAGGGTTGGCATTGTCACAGTCTCATTATATTGAAAAGGTACTTGACAAGTTCAAGTATTTGGATTTCAATATTGTCAAGACTCCATTAGACGTGAGCTTTGCACTTCAAAAGAATGAAGGTGAAAGTGATTCACAATTGGAGTATGCAAGAGTGTTGGGAAGTCTGATGTATATCATGAATTGTACACGACCGGATATAGCATGCGCTATTAGTAAATTAAGTCGGTACACGAGTAATCCCAATCAAACTCATTGGATGGCAATGAAAAGAGTTTTGGGGTATCTAAAACATACTCAAGACTTTGCTTTGCATTATAACAAATATCCTGCGGTAATTGAAGGATATAGTGATGCAAATTGGATCACCGGATCAAATGAAGTAAAATCCACGAGTGGATATGTGTTTACTTTAGGTGGAGGAGCAGTCTCTTGGAAATCATCCAAACAGACTTGTATTGCCCGCTCTACTATGGAATCTGAATTTATCGCACTAGATAAAGCCGGTGAAGAAGCTGAATGGCTTCGGAATTTCTTGGAAGATATTCCTTATTGGCCCAAACCATTGGCACCAGTGTGCATACACTGTGATAGTCAAGCGGCAATAGGTAGGGCAGGGAGCATGATGTATAACGGTAAATCTCGTCATATAAGACGGAGACATAATACCGTTAGAGAACTTCTCTCTAGTGGAATTATCACGATTGACTATGTGAAGTCAAAGGATAATGTGTCGGATCCACTTACAAAAGGCCTATCTAGAGAGGGAGTTGAGAAATCATCGAAGGGAATGGGTTTACGGCCTAGGACAAGTCATCACAGCGGTAACTCTACCTAGCTGACTGGAGATCCCAAGAGCTAGGTTCAAAGAGATCAAACAAAGTTGTGACTGACTGTTCAACATTGTCAATAACTCAACCCATTCTCATGATGAAGACAATGTTCAGGAAACAAGGATAAGACTTATGATTGATAGTCTTTTAATGGTTACTAAGTTTGACAGATATGACCAAATAGTTTGATCTATAGGATTGAAACGTTTAGGAATCACCTATGTGAGAGTGAAGTGGAAGCCGCTTCAAGGAGAATGATAGTAAAGGTCTATTCTCTAAGCTCTCATGAAACCAGGTCGTGTTCATGGCTGAAATGAACAAAACCGTGAGAACCATAAATGGTAAAAAGCTGGTTGTGTGACTTGTGTTGTCTAGGTGTACATTAAAGTTCGACGGTTCAAAGATATCACATCTACCGATTGACCGAGTGCATCCGATGCAAGTTCACTACGGAAAGTTCAAAGGGAAACCTACTTATCCAGATGCAATTAGTCTTTGCTTGTTGATCACACACTTGTCCGTCTATTCTTTGTTGAAATAGTCATTCCCCATTCATGTGGGGGATTGTTGGGTTCTAAAGTGAATTGTGAATGGAAAAATGGAGGGAAGAAAAAATGGAGGGAAAGTGAAATGTGAAGTTCACTTTTAAGAAGTCAAGTTCTCCCACATTGGTGGGAGAAAGGAAATTTCTTGTGTATTTATTAGAATGCATTCCTTCATGTGGATAGTGAGGCAAGAACAAGACAAGCCTCGCGCCGTCGTCGTCGTCGCTCGCTCGGCTTCGGCTTCGGCTTCGGATTTGGATTTGGCAAATGATCGATCGAGAGACTATCTTTTTGGACAAAGTTTATTTGAAACTTGAGAATTGTTGATAGTTTAATCCAAAAATCCGTTAAGAAATGATTTTTCTCCATTTACGGACGCACATGGAATGTGCGGACGCATGTCACAACGCACCTCGAAGGGACGCGACCATTCGAGACAAAAGACACACTGTTTTATGCGAAAAGACGACCTGCGCGCGCAGGTCGTCACCTGCGGACGCAGGTGACCTTTCGCAGAAGGCAGCAAACTCTCTGGAATCGACCTGCGTCCGCAGATGGACCACCTGCGCGCGCAGGTGGGTCCGCAGGTCGGCACCGGTTCCAGAAAGTTGTCTCTTTTCATGAACCATTGCTTCTCTTCCTGAAGCAACACCTTTGGCTATAAATACCTGATTTATTCCTAAGGTATTGGCACGATTTTATTGAAAGAAAAAAAACATCTTCGTCTTCTTCAAAAACTCAAGTGTGATCAATCAAACCATTGAGTGTGTTCGAAGTTCAGTAGAATTTGAGGTACCACTATTCTACTGAAGTGAATCATTTTATCCTGGGAGGAAAGATTCCATAACCTCGGGTACTTGAGGGGAATAAATTCCTTAAGGACACACCGTGAATTCGGTGGACTTGATTCTAACTTTTCTGTTTCATCTTCTTTCTTATTTTTTCAGAAAATAGTAGAAACTTCATTTTGATAGTTCATTATTATTGAACTTGTGTTTGAAGTTGTTGAACTTCTTTATTGTTCTTGAAATTGTTCTTGAACTTAAAGTTGAAGTTCTTGTTGATTAAATACAGATATTTGTACCCGGCAACAACATTCTCCACAGGTACACCTCTAACCTCCAAGCATCTCTATAGAATCTCCCTTGGGACTTTATCGTAAGTATTTTCTAGGCGATGGACATCATATTTAAGTCCTTCTTCCTCTATCTATATATACTGCTCCATCAGTCTCCTTACCAGATGAATGACATCAGTCTCTTTACCAGATGAATGACTTCTCTGGTTGAACGTCCTGGCATAAATTTATTTTAATGTAGAAAATAAATTTTTAAATACTTATATAAGAAAAGGTACATAATATCATGTTTAGAAATAATAATTCATGTCTAAGAAAAAATGTTATGTCATAGATTTTTATTTATAAAAATACAAAGTGTTTATAGTGTTTATTTTCTTGTATTGTTATTATATGTCTCATACATGCAAGCCCCCCACCCCACCCCCTCCCCACCCCCAAAAAAAATAAATAGAAGAACACGAGCAAAACTGCCCGATTTTGCATAGTTTAAGAGTAAAACTGATTCATTTTTTCTTGTTTTGGAGTAACTATTAGTAGGAAGGGTATTTTTGAGCTATTTTCTAGTTGGATGGCATTTTTGAGCCAAAAATGTAAGGCAAGGAAATTTTTCAGCCAAAAACATAATGAAGTGTAAAAATAATCTATTTTAAATAGTTTAGGGGTACTTATGACCTTTTTCCCTTAAAAAAAAAAAAGGAAATAGAGAGGGAGGGAGAAAGAGGTTAAATTCAGAAATGGCCCTAAAATGGGTTGGGTCTTGATATTTTGTCCCTCATAAAAAAATCTTACAAAAATGGTCTTCAGAAGGGGTGGTCTTGATTTATTGTCCCCGTTTAATAAATTTTTGTCTATAAGGCAGACGTTCTAACTTTTTTCCAAAAAATAGAGGTTCATGACATTTCAAGACAATGAACTTGCACAATTGACCAGAAGTTCTGTCTTATAGGCTACATTTAGAAATTAGATATGTAGCCCATAAGATAGACGTTCTAACTTTTGCCCATAAGACAGATGTTCAGGACATTTTTAGACAGTGACCCTGCTCATCAATTGACCCGAAGTTATGCTTTATAGGTAAAAGTTAAAATCTAGAATTGTTGTCTATCAGACATAGTTCTAACTTTTGCCCATAATTAGGCAGCCGTTCAGGCATTTTAAGATAGTGAACCTCTTCAACAATAAAAAAAATATCCAATTGACTACAAGTTCTACCTCATAGGCAATCGTTAGAACTTATTTAGCGGGGATAAAAATTCAAGACCTCACACTTTGAGAGACAAAAATTCAAGACTAAATATTTAGGGGATAAAAATTCAAGACCGAATACTCTGGGACAGTAGGTGTAATTTCCTAGGGAGAAAGAAACAAAGAGATAATGTATACCACCACCGAAGCAAACAAACTTAAACCGTTGACCTCCAAAAAGTCCTCCTCATTTGTTTGTCATATAGTGTGGGTTGACCAATTTTCGTGTTAACCTCGAACTACAATTTGGTAGGAACAAATATACATATATATAATTAACGTGCTCTCAACTACTAGCCAAATATCCACTTAAGTATAGTATATAGTTTCTCCACACCTACTTTTCTCTATTTCTCTCTTACTAGTTGTTGTTTCATACATTAAAATCTTTCTCCCATAAATACAAACAAACTCCTACAACATTAATTCCATCAGTCTTATCAATGGAGAAGGAGAAAAATCGCGGTCGTAATAATATTATTCCTCGATCACCAGCAAATTCTCCTCGTTTATTAAGAAGCAAAAGTGGAATGTCACTCCCAGAAATTCACACAGTTGACTCTGTTCAACCAAAACTTGTCAATCGGTCAAAATCAACCACAAAATTGCGATCTAATAGTCGAGGAGAAGAAAGTGTTAGTCCATTGATGATGATCAAGAATAGCAAAAAATCTCAAGAAAAAAATAGAGACGATCATAATCATAGTAGTACTTTCGCTAAATTCTTACAACAACGCGATAATGGATCAAGATCAACAACAACGTGTGTTAGTACTAATAATAATTCGCGATCTGCATGGGCATTGTCACCGGGGCGTCCTTTGCCTATAGTCCCTAAGTCACCTAGCTCAAGAAAGTTGAAAATGGACACGTCTAAGGACGTTAGTGGTAGTGGTAGTGGTAGTGGTGGTGGTGTTGCCGGCGTTTTGAAATATTTTAAGCAAAAAAAAGTATCGCGGGTACTAGAAGAAGATTTTCATCAGTATCGTCTTATGAATAATAGGTTAGTACAATGGAGATTTGTCAATGCTCGTATTGAGGCTTCTATGGCTGCAATCAAGAGGGTTGCACAGGTAATCTTCTTATGAATATTAATTCTTCCATGGGTAGAGTAATTTTAAGGTGATCAATTTTAAATTTTTTATTGTACTAAAGTCACAAAATTATTTTTATAACGAAAAATATTTCATCTATGCAATAGAAAAAAATGGCCTAAAAAGTTAAATCTGATCCTAGAAAATACATGTTACCAACGATCACCAACTCACTTTACAATAATATTCATGTCATTCTACTTATCAATCAACCTAATTAATGTTCGATGTCTTGCACCATATGTGGCATATCACGTGGTTTTTCATCTTTCTAAGTGGGTGGAAACAGTGTTCCTTTTTTTTTTTTTAAATGCTGTGACGTGAAGATTATGTAAGGTGAGTTGTTGAAATGATAACTTACTACGGTATTCAGGCCTCTCTATAACAGACAATCTTTATAATAACAGCTCAGTGTAACGATTTTCTTTGGAGTCAATTTTTACGTTACATTTTCTATAACGATATTTCACTATAACAATCAAAAAATATCTGAACAAATGACGACGTTGTATTTGGCTATAATATTTTCCGATGCCAAATTTAACATTTTTAGTATTGTTATTTTTGTAATGTGCATGCATATTTGAGTTAATTCATTTATTGTAGATTATAATTTTATAATTTTGGTGCAATAAAACTTAATTAAAGTTGGATGACTATATATGAAATCAAGAATGTATACTTTATTGTAACAACAACAACAACATATTCAATGTTGTCCCACAGGATCTTGGGAGGGTAAGATCGATGTACACAAACCTTATTCATATCTTTTCAGGATAGAAATCGAGGTTGTTTCCGATAGAACCTCGATCAACAATGTATACTTTAGTGTAGTTCCATTAACTAATTTCCAATGAAGTGCATATTCTCATTATTTTTTTCTTGGTGATGAAAACAGAAGAAGGTGTTCAATGTATGGTTAAGAATCTCAATTATGAGAAACTTCACTGCTGAGAAGAAAATTGAAGTTCAAAATTTGAAGCATGATATAAAAATAAACAAGATAATGAACTCTCAAAGTTGTTTACTTAGAGAATGGCAAAGGTTAGAGTTGAAAAATTCTGAAGCTGTTGGAAGGGTAGCCAGAAAATTATCAGCAATTTCTCTTTGTCTTCCACTTGTTGATGGAGCTGAGGTATTAATTCTTACTCCCTCCGTTAACTTTTACTTGTCGGTAATGGACTTTGCACATTCTCTAAAAAATAATACGAAGTGCATATTTTACCATAATTCTAATATAATTGGTGTATAGCCTCATTGAACTTGGAGAATATGAGTAGTTAAGGATAAAACAAAAAAAATCACTTAATATGCTAAAGTGGATGTATAAAAATAAAATTAGTATATTTTTAATATAGTGAATAAATAAAAGTGATCAACAGAGAAAGTATTTGTTAGAAACATCTAGGGGTGAGCATGGTATGATATGGTACGATATTTAAAACTTTGGTACAGTAATTTCAGTTTTTGATTTTTAAAAATTCTATGCCATTACCATATCATATTAATTCGGTATGGTTCGATATTTTAAACTTTGATTTCAGTATTTTGTGGTATGATAATCGGTAATCATAGTTTAATTGTTCGACTTCGAACATATCTACTAGTATAATAGAGTATTATGAATTCAACTTTTCAAAAACATGTCTCAATTGTATCATACTAACACATTATACATGTAGAAATATATATTCAAAATAAAGTACAAACAACTCCTTTTGTTAATCAATTACATAAAAAAAAAAATTCAATCAAGATAGAATAGTCAAAGTTACAACGTCTAAACATTTAATTTGATACTAATACTAAGTTGTATATTTGTTAATATTTTAATAATAAATAAGTTATTCATGCAACTATATACTTCGATATGGTAGTCGGTATTTCGATATGTCATTTATAAATACCGCATACCATATCGAATACCAAAAAATTTAAAATGTATGCCATATACCATAATATGAAGACCACGATATTAAAAATTTCGATTCGGTATAATAATTCCATATATATCATACCATGTCCACCCCTAGAAACATCTCTCAATTATTTAGTGATAGCGGAGAGAGAGACACTATTTCTTCTTTAGTTTCGCTTTTTGTCTTTTCTCTTAATTAAACTTGATCACAAGTTATTTATTTATATCATTTATTGTCTTCAAAATTTAATTGCATTTAGTATCCTTATACTCTGTTGGATAGTTAGAATGACCATTTGAGTAATGGAGTACTCTTGCTTCATTCACCACTAATAGCATAAATTTTCAGGCATAATGCATGGGATTAATTAACCAAAGCATAAAATTAATATATGGGAGAAGATTAATTAATTTTCTACTATTTTGGACAGGCAAAAGTTATGTCCGTTTATGATGCTATGATCTCAGCTGAGGAAATTATGGACGGTATCCAAGATTTTATTATGAATATGCAATGGCAGGTAACAAAAAGAAATTATCCACAGCAAAAAATTATAAGCCTATATATATTCACTATTAAAAAGATGTTGGTCTGAAATTGACTCATCGTTAAGGTACTTTCGATGAGCCAATTTCTACCGCAATTATTCGCTTTTTTTAGTAGTGATGATTAAAATAATAAAGAAAATTAATTATTTTTTTTTTTTTTTTTTTGTAATTGGTTTGCCAGGTTGAGCAGTCATGTTATTTGCTCACACAACTTATAGTAATTTTAAAGCAGGAAGAAGAGTTCTTGGAGGAGCTAGAGTCTCATTTAAAAATAGTTGATTCTTTGGAGGTCAGAGCTTTTATTAATTTCTTAGTTAATTATTTGATGACTATTAGTTAAGCATGCACACTCTAGTTTGTCATGAAAATTAATTTGTATCGTACCAAACACATCTATAATAAGTATACATTTCTATTAAGAGGAGCACACGAAGTATATTTCGGTTGCATTCATGTAGAGTCTGAGAAAAAACCGCACCCAAATATATATTTTATTAAGAGAGGTCAAGATTTTCATTCAATACTTAGGATCAAGATTTCCGTTCATTAAGATATATGGTATAATGTGCATTCTCGATATTATGCCTTGAAGAGGACTCGAACCCTCATACTCTTTAGTATAAGATTTTGAGTCTCACGTGTTTACCATTTCACCAACAAAACATCTTAAAAGTGAATTGTATTTCATGATATCATATCTATCTAGTGTAATGTTTATGAAATTCGATTTTTTCACATCTTAGATCTATAAATAGACTCATGCATTTCCTTAAAGGAACTGAATGAAATCAAAGTTTCATGTTCTATTTTGAATTAGAGACGTTAAAAAACTGACTTTGACTATAACCCCTAGTCTTCTAATCTAATAATGGGGGTTCAAGATTTTATTTTGGCGACCTTAATCTTTTTTTTTGTTTGTTTGTGTGAAGGGAAAAGTCGCAAAAATTAAAAGTGACTTTTGGCGACAATGCAATGTTGCCACTATTAAGTTTCAACGACTAGCCTTTTCTCAACGAACTTTAAGTCGCCATGAAAAGTGTCTATTTTTCTGTTTTATAGTGATTTATTTGTCACTCTCGGTGCAGATTTAGTACATCCATAGGGGTACATGTTTTTCCAAAATCAATGATCTCTTTTGATGTCCAGGTAGAAGAGGAAACCCTGAGATTACATTGTATCCAATTGGCTAAGGATAGGACAACAAGATGGGAAGGAGCGTGATCTTGAAGATTTTTTTTTTCTTAGCCAATACACACATTTTTGAGATCTACTTAATATCATCATTTTTGTTGCATTATGTAATCCTTTATATCAACATCTATTTGTTAGTTCACGACTTCATGATAATTACGAGATAATTTCATATATGATCACTCAAAAATCAAAGCACCAGAAATTCCACTAATTAAATTTTTAAAAGAAAATATCGACTTATGCTATACGATTATATTATACCAATCCCCCACAATTGAAAAGACAAAACAAAAGAAAAAGAAAAGCCCAAAACTTCAACTATATTAACACTCCACATTGACCTTTTGTGCCAAAGAAACAACATCAATTGAATTGTCACCACCACTTCCGGGCAACTTTCTTTTGGGCTTGGCCTCTTGCAACATGGACACAACATCCCTCATGGTAGGCCGGTCAGCCGGGTTCCGGCTAGTACATAGCAACGCTATCCGAAGCATCAACATCATTTCCTCCCTCACCCGAGGACACGAAGCGCCAATATTTTTATCCAACACATCATTTATACCATTTCTAGTCTTCATCTTGGACCTCACCCAATCTACAATGCTATTCCCATCGCCAAATTCTGAATCTACTGATCTTTTCCCAGACAAAATTTCCATTAGCACCACTCCATAGCTATAAATGTCACTCTTCTCGTCCACTTGCAACGTATACGCATATTCTGCACCATACAAACATAAAAAAGCGGGATTAGTAATCTGAAAAATAAAAATAAATTATCTGCCATATACACAGTGTATAAAGGTTAAATCCTAAACATACTTATTTGGTAAGATTATATTTGATTCGACTTGGCTAACAACTAGTACTAGCAAGTAACATAATTAAGTGAGATTATATCTATCTCGCACGAGAAACCCAGTTATCATAACATTTTGGCTTTTATAGCCCAGAATATTTGACTTTTGAATTTTAAAGTTTAAAGAGTATAGTAATAGGACTAAGGGCCCGTTTGGATTGGCTTATTTTAGGTGATTTTAAGCTAAAAATAGTTTTTAAGCATTTTTGAAGTGTTTGGGTAAATTTAAAAAGTGCTTATAAACACTTGATTTTTGGCTAAAATGCTTAAAATAAGCCAAAAGTCATAAGTTAAGAATCCTAACTTATGACTTTTGGCTTAAAATGCTAAAAAATAAGCCAAAAGCCATAAGTTAGGATTTCTAACTTATGGCTTTCGGCTTTTAAGCCCAAAGCCAAAAGCCCATCCAAACGGGCACTACTAAATTAAAGGTATAATACATAAATATGGTATTTTAACTTGGTCTCAGCTGACATTTATGTTCTTCAACTTCGAGTGTGTACAAGTAGACACTTCAACTATCATAAAATTGAATAAGCAGAGACACGCGTACTATGTGGCAAATCGCGTGAGATACACGCGTCCTACATGTCAAATCACATGAGATTTGTCACGTGGGATGTGTGTGTCTACTTATTTAATTTTATGATGATTTAAATGTCTACTTATACACATTCAAAGTTGAATGACATAGATATAAGTTAAAACATATCATGCCCCTAAATTAAAGGGGTTTATAATCATGAAGATTCAGATAATACTTTAGGAAAATCTTGGTGGGTCCTAGAAAAATAACATAAAGTAAAAAATCAAAATTAAATATTAAAGCCTAATTAAGGGCCAAGGGTGCAATTCATGCGCAATAGTGTCCATGGTCCCCTCAAAAGGTAAAAACTCTAGTAAATCACGTCAAGAGCCCAAAAAAGAGAAGAAAATGATAATGGTGGTGCCACCCTTACACTTTTGCCAAAAGTTTTACTATTAATAATTAATATATGTATTTGGAAAATTAAACCTTTTGAAAATATATATTCCTATTAAATTCGACAGAGCACAAATAACAATAATGACACTTATTGACTTAAAATTATTGATCCATCTCACAAATCAAGGACAACATAAGGGGAGCTAGAATTTTAGTTGTGGATCCGATAATCATCGGCCTAAACGAGCTCAAATTGGGCATTTCTTAATTAATTTTGAATTTAAGAGTCGGAGTTTTAAGACTCGACAATAACATCAACCTCGCTAGGAACTTAAGGAGAAGAGTAAATCCTAAACAGTAAGATAGTCTAACTCCTATTATTGACCGAATAGTGAACTTAGCTTCAAAGTAATAAGTAGCTCTGATCAGAATTTGGTATTTGCATTAAAAAATTTAATATATATAATTAATTTATCTAAAATTTAGAAGGATATTTTTACTAAAATTTAAAACTCATAAACTCAAAATTCTGTCCTAGTATATAAATATTGAAAAACATATCCCGAATTAATGCCTATTGTTGATCAAATAGTGAACTTAGCTTCAAAGCAACAAGTAGCTATGATCAAAACTCTTATTTGTATTAAGAAATCTTAATATATACAATTAGTTTAATCAAAATTCAATAAAATATCTGTACTAAAATTCAGAACTCGTCAACTCAAAAATTTATCCTAGTATACAAATACTGAAAACAGATCCCAAATTTTCTTTAGAACATTGGTGCACAAGTGCAAAATGTAACCTAGCTAGTTCCACTAGTTATAACTATATTGTGCCATTTGGCACTTGTGTAAGCAAGCAAGATTCACAAAGAAAGAAAGTGAACACATTATAAACGACGAATTAAAATCATGAATTTCACCATTTTATGACATTGACATACCACGTTAAGCACGCAAGTGATCAACCTTTTCATCACCTTACACAACGAACTAAACCGACAGGATGACGAAACATTTTTTGGATAAACATAACACAACAGAAAAAAAAATAAAAAAAATTACCATGAATAAATCCAATTTTCTCTGTTCACATAAAAGTCTTTTGTGGGAAATTTCTTTTTTTTTAATAATAGTGGTATTCGAGCTAGCTTCGCACACCTCAACTAAATCTACGGAATACTCACCTAGTGTTTTTATGAAATTGTTTCTTAATTTTGGTTGGTTAATGAAAAGTACTTTTTGAATAATTATATGTTAAAGATTCATATTAATATTGAAAAATTAATCAAAATCAGTCAGTCTACCTTTACAAGGTAGGAGTAAGACTGCGTCACATCAACCTCTCATACCGCACTTATAGAATTTTATGACTTGGTATGTTGTTGTTGTTACTAATTATATTGGCAAATCAAAACATTTTAATAATTTTTTTTTGTGTTAAAGATAATAATAATGATTAAATAAGTGTTAGTTGGACAAGAATTAGGATAATTAAACGAAAAATGACTTCGACACAAGAAATGTGATTTTCAGTAATGTTTTCAGCGGCGACCACAAAAGCTGTCACTAAAGTTAATATTTTAGGGGCAACTAATCCTAGCGTAGAAAGTAGTAGCAATTTTAGTGATAACTAGCTCGGCCACCACTCTTTATAATATCAAAGATTACGATCATACATAACACATAAGAAACTATTAGGTTTCAAATTCAGTCATGATGTAATTCAAGTTGTATCCTCTTGACTATTAAATGAATCGTTGAACATTATTTCAAATATCAAGTGAGATTCAAAACATACCGGGTGCAATGTAGCCATAAGATCCAGCAATCACGGACATCGATTCATCACACTGAATCAACTTAGCAACTCCAAAATCAGCAACCCTAGCTTCCATTTCACCATCAAGAAGAATGTTGCTAGGTTTTAGGTCACGATGAACAATGACAGGGTCACAATCATGATGAAGATAGCAAATCCCTTGTGCAACACCAAGTACAATTTTGTACCTAGTAAACCAATCAGCCAACAAATTTGCATCTTTGTTCTTGCCATGTAACAAGTCATCAAGGCTTCCATTAGGCATGTACTCGTACAACAACATAGTACATTCGTTGTTACTACAACAACCTAATAGTCTCACTATGTTCCTATGTCTTACGTTGCCTAGTACATCAACCTCTGCCAATACGCCACGTCGTTTCCTCGTTGTCTCCTTCTGTTGCTTCCCAGCCCATAGCTTCTTCACCGCTATGATCTCTCCACCTGGCATTTCCGCCTTGTACACTGTACCTATAAACACAGAGGTGGATCCAGAATATAATCTTAGTACTATTCAAGATTCTGATTTCTTTGAAAATATGAGTTCGAAACATAATATTTATACAACTAATGTTTAGGATAGTTTGCACATTTCTCTATGTTCGACTTCACTAACACTATAGATCATCCACTACCTACGCAAGGACCCCATTCTAAGTTCAAAGGGGAAAGTGTTCACTTATACCTATAGACAGAGGCAGATCTAGAATATAATCTTAGTATTCAACATTCCTCCTCCTTTGAAAATATGAGTTCGAATATAATATATAGGAGATTTTTTGACATTTCTCTATGTTCAATAACTTCAATAACATTATAGATATTCGCTACCTATGTTCGGACCCCATTCTGAATTTAAAGTGGAAAATGTACATTATATCTATAGACAGAGGCAGATCTAGAATATAATCTTAATGGATTTAAGATCGGAGTTAGTTGAAGTGAGTTCGAAACTTAGTATTTATAATAATTTTTGAAGATCTAGTCTTTCTTAATTATACTTTTCCATTAGAAATTTTTATTGTTCAAGTTCACGCTACTTGTTTAGGTGATGTTAGCATTTAAAAGAAATATGTACACCCCCCAATTTTGTATGACTTTTACACCACATATATTTAAACAAAAATTGCGGGTTCAACTAAACTCATTACTAACAACATAGATCCGTTCAGTACCTGCAGACCCCATTCCAATGATTTTGTCTGTGATTGTTATGCTTTCGAGGACATCATCTGCTGTGAAATTTAACCTTTTGAATGCTGTTAACTTCCACGGTCCGATTTCCTTGTCACATGGAAACCTTCGGTTGTACTTCAAGTGGAAACATCGGATGGCCACGATGAGAACGAACAGTACTACTCCGAATGCTGCAGATGCAATCCAGAGTATCAATGCACCATCAGTTTTCTTGGAGTGGTTCGAGAAATCTACCTTTCCATCTTTGAGTTCATCCGTCCTACATGGGTTGTGTATGATTGTACCACAAAGGCCTTGGTTTCCTACGAAGGATGACGGATGGAATGTTGAGAATATGGACCCTGACGATGGTAATGGACCAGTGAGCTGATTATATGACACGTTGAAATGTTCCAACGTGCTAGACTTTTCGAAATTTGAAGGGATTGTCCCCGTGAGAAAATTATGTGACAAATCAACGTCTGTTATTGAAGGAATTGCAGATATTTCCCAGGGAATGATTCCAGCAAGCAAATTTCGCCTAAAATTAAGCGAAATAAGCTTTTCACAATGTTCAATGTCCCATGGAATGCTGCCATTGAGATTGTTTCCTTCGAGTTCGATTTTGTACACATTTTGACACCCTTTGAAATCAGGGATTTTTCCAACAAGGCCACTGTAACTTGCTGAGAAAATCTGTAAACTCGGGGCATTCCAGATATTCTCAGGCAAGCCACAACCAAATACATTCTCAGAAATGTTCAAGTACTGCATTTTCGGGGCGTTTCCAAGGTCTTTTGGAATTGTACCCGAAAAATTGTTCTTGCTGATGTCCATGTAGGTGAAATTTGGCAAAAACCCGAATCCTGATGGAATCGAGCCGTTGAGTTTATTGTCTTGAATTCTCAACCTGGATAAGGCTGAGCAGTTCGTTAAGGATGAAGGAATCTCACCAGTAAACTCATTCGAAAATAAAATGAGTTTAACTAAGTTGTTGCTGAGGCAAAGATTTGGTGGAATTGGACCGGACAAAGTGTTTGATGAGACGTCAAGTTTTTGTAACTTTGCATTTGATCCTAGCTTTTGTGGTAAAATTCCAGTGAGTGAATTGTTCCATAGTGCTAACAATTCGAGATTTGGTAACTCACCAATGCCTTCTGGGATTTCACCTGATATGTTGTTGTTCATCAAATACAACATGTTCAGCTCTTTTAACTCTGAAAATCCTGATGGAATTGTCCCTGAGAGACGATTATCCGATAAATCCAGTAATTTCAGCAATGTGAGTTGTGAAAAACTCGAAGGAATTGTACCGATAAAATGGTTCTTGAAAAGAAGTAAAGATTCAAGATTTGTTAAATTTCCGAGCTGAATTGGAATTTCACCAGAAAGATTTGCCTGAGAGATATCAAGATAGGACAAATTCGATAGAGAGGAAAATTCAGCAGGAACATTGCCAGTGTAATTGTTGTATCCAATTTCAAGATGTTCGAGTTGATCTAAGACACTTAATTCCAATGGAATTTTACCACTGAGTAAATTTCCCGCTAAGTGTAGGAATTTCAACTTCTTGAAATTCCCATAAATTGCGGGAATTTCACCAGAAAAGTAACTGCCACCAAGATTCAGGTACTCAAGATTTGGAAGGCTAACAATTTCTACAGGCAACGCGCCTATGAAGCTGTTGCTATAGGCATTTAAGTACGCGAGGGACTTGAGATGAGTTATCCCGAGGGGAAATGTTGAAATAAAAGAGTTGTGACTAATGTCAAGTGTCCTAAGAAATGGAAATTGGAAAATGATTGTTTGTAATGGTCCATCAAATGAATTTCCACTTAAATTTAAGTGGTGTAAATGTACCAAGTACCTAATTTCTTGTGGGATTTTACCACTAAGATTCCTTCTTGAGAGATTAAGTGTTGTAATTTGACTTGTTTTCGTGTCACATTTGATGCCTGACCATGAACACCAAAAGGGTTGTGAACCAAAATTTGAGAAAGTTGTTGTAGGATTCCAATCTTGAAATGTGTTGTTTGGATCTTGAAAAGAGGATTTTAAGGACAAAAGAGAAATGAGTTGAAGAGGAAAATTTGAAGTAGAGAAAACAAGTGAAATTTGTGCGAGAAAGAAGAAAATCGTAGTGAGAAAGAAGGGAAAGAAATGGTTCATGGTTATTGGGGTTGTGGGAAAATTTTTGGTTAAGAAAAATAGGGTGTGTAAAGATGAATGGTAAATTTAAGGGAAGTAATGTTTTGATGGTTAGAATTTGCTTTTTGTTGTGTGTTGGATACAGAGGGTGTATCATGATGATTAGTTTCTTGTTTTGTTTGGTTTGGTGTGAAGAGATAGAGATAGAGGAGGAAAGGAACAGAAAAAGAAAAAGATTCATATCTATACTCCCAAGTATTTAAATTAAACTATCTCAATCTTAATTTACATGTAACACTGTTATTTATCTTTGACACGGAATTTAAGAATGAAAAAAAATGAAATTTATGGTCTAAAATAATTCATTAGTATTGTATGTTGATAAATTATTTCATTAAGAGTAAAATAAAAAGTTTAAAGTCAAACTGTTATTAAATATAGAAAGTTGTTATTTTTTTTAAAACTGACTAAAAAATAAAGTGTGTCACATAAATTGGAACACAAGAAATATTATATTTGTATTTTTAGAAATAACTTTAGATTTTATGTTTACTATTAATGAGACGAGTTATAGTCGCATATATATTTAAGGCTTATCTTTGCGATAACTTTCAACTTTCTTTCTTTGTAACGGCGTGTTCAATCAAACAGTGTCACATAAATTATAAAAAAAAAAAAGAAGTATATATTAGTAGTGAAAAATTTTTATAATATCATTTTATTTTAAATTTTATGACAAGTTATGTACTTATTTTTAAGCTTATTAATTCATCTTATTGTAATTTATAGGGATCTTTACATAAATAGTCGATCAAATATACTTCTTCTAATTGATATACATCAATTATACATAAATTATATACAGTTATACACTTATACATGAATGCTACATATATTTATATATCAATTGATTATTTCTAATTTAAGCAGTTGACTAAAGACAATTTAAATTAATTAAACTCAAATTCCAATACCTCTACAATACCAATTTTTCTTCTTCCTCTTAGGTTTTTGTTGTTACTTCTTTATGCATAACTTCCATGCTTCAACACACACAATCCATCACCCCATTTGATAAAAGATAGTAAGTCTGATTTCCTTTTCTTTTCTGTCTTCTTTTGCTTTCTGTGTCTCTCTTCTTTATTTCCCATTGTATTATTTATTTTCCTCCTTTGTCTGCTCTGTTGCAAATATTTTTTCCGTTGTTTTTTACTTGTCACGAATTTTTTTTAAAGTCAAATGATGTGAATTTTAATCAATCTTTTAATATGTATTTTTTTTATGATAATGATATGAGAAAAATTATAACTTATAGTACTTTTCGTATAGATTTTAAATATTTAAATTTTAATTTTAAAATATTAAATTAATTTAATTTTATTTAACTTTAAAAATTAACTTTAAAAAAATAAAATATAATAATTATTTTTGAAACGAAGGTAGTACTTTTTTAGTTTTCTTGAATTTCTTTACCCCACACCTTCTCTTCTTTTTTTTGTTTTTATCTAGGCACTACTTTTTCATCATTCTTTGTTAGCTTTTTCTTTAATAATCCCAACAGATTGATATTGATTTTTGCCAATAGTAATCTCAGGATCCAAGAAAGTGATCTCCATTTCCTCCTTTCCTTTCCTTTTCTTTTCAGTATATTTTCTTCTTTCTCCTCTTTGAACTTACTAAACACAAATATTGATACCAAAGGAATATATTTGTGATTAAGCTTTCGTTTGGATATGTCATGTTTAAATCAACATTTGGATATGTAATTTGAGATCATGATTTGAAATTATGATTTTAAATCTCAAATTCTTTTAAAATATATGATTTGGGATTTCATATCGTGATTTAAAAAAAAAATCACATAAAACTTGAGTATCCTAAATTTTATATTTTGTAAAAAAAAAAAAAAAAAGGACTCATCATTTTAAACTTTGCAAAAAATGATTCAGGCTCGGCATGAAGAGATTGTTTGTATTATGTGAAAGGATTACTATTATTGTTGACTAGTGGATCTTTATAAAATTATGTGTATTTGAAAATTTGTAATTGCAAATAGTTATTTACAAAAGGTTCATGAAGATACGCAATTTATTAATGTGGCGTCTTAGGATATTCTGATTTCTTCTTTATGACTATGGTTTGCTCATTTGGTAATCTTGCATAAGAATCGAGAAAATTTTGATAGTTTTCACAACCTGTGGGATTTTACATATTTGTGAGAAAAAATACAACTAAAAAAGTTCAAACTACATGTCGAAATAAAACTTCAAATTTAAATCAACCTGATTTCAAATTATGATTCCATATCGCAGATGTCTAAACGGATCCTAAGATGTTATAATATCAATCATGATTTCATAAATTTGAATTTTACTATAAAAGCATCTTTATATATATATTAGTTTTAGGGACTTCAAATTCAATGAAAAATTAAGTATCGTGCGATATAAAGTCTAATTAATCTCCTCCAAGAGATAATAGAGGGTTGTAACCTGATCACAACAAGTCAACCAATCGCGAATAATATTAAACATCTTTTTCATCTCTTCTAGAGAAATAATGAATTATCCCTTAAGATAATTTTTTCTTATATATCGAACACAAAAAAAATAAGTAAGAAACCAACTTATTTATCTAAAGAACATATATCTTTTATTTCCAACCAATTTTCCATATTCTCTTTCTTCACTTATGAAATTTTAATGGGTATGTTGTTGTTGTCTCCATATTCTCTTTTTATTTTCTTTTTTCAGTATATTCTTCTTTAAAAACCAACTATTGGTACCAAATGGACAGCCAAGTGATTGATATGCAGTATGCTACCAACACAGTTGTGGTGGAGTGGTAAGTACTCCTTCATCCTTAACCAGAGGTCTCTGATTCGAGTCCCTCTGGGTACAGAGTCGTCTTTGTTAAGGAGCGCTTTACCCCCAATGTGGGACTTTCCGGTGCGAATTTGAATTTAGTCGAGCTCCAATGCTTGGGTACCGGACACCGGGTGGAAAATAAAAAAAAGATATGCAGTATGCTAGATTGGAACTTTAGTAATTACTTTTACATATTGTTGCATAGTTACCCTACTGCTTATTATTATGTCCAAAAAAGAGAAAATATATATTATGAACATTGGACCATCCATCTTTGGAGGGAAAAATAAAAGACATTGGGCCATCCATTAAGGGCTCGTTTGGTACAAAGGACAGCTAATTTGGGATTAATTTTAGGATGAGTTTATCCTATATTTGGTTGGGATAACAATAACTCATCCCAAAATCAGTTATTCCAGGATTGTAATTTATTTATATTCACTTTGAGTGTGAGATAACTAATCTGGAGATAGCTAATCCTAGGATAACTTGTTTCTAGCCAAACGACCCTAATGATCATAATTTTAATGTAAAATTAGCTAGGGCGGCCTATTTTTAGATTGATTGTTAATATTTCGAAAATAATATTTAAATAAAAGTACTCATATCTAATTGAAGCACATAACTATTTCAGTATCTGGAGTTCGAAACTTTGACAGGTAAAATTTTAACACAATGTGCTAGAATTCAAAATATTCTTGGAGTTCTAAATGTGCACTTCCAACTTCTGAATTTATAAACTCAAGAAATTTTTATGGAGATTGAAATTGTTGAAAATAGCTACTGGATTGGGTTCATTCACGGGGGATGCAAATAAACCTGTTAGCCTGTTAGTTTATCCTCCTTCTAAACTTTTTCTATGATGTATAAATACATCATTATGGATTAACAAAAAGGATGTTTTTTTCCACAATGAGTATGATGATTAGGGTAAGCTTTACAAAGAAAATGTTCTACGTCTTTTGAGGATATCTTGATCGTGGACAAAGAAATTTCATTCACTCCATAAGTATATCTGATGATCTATTAAATGAATCATGTTATTATAAATTCAATTTTGCGATGAAGAAACCTGCAATAATTGTCCTAAACATTGAATAGTTTTAGAATAGTGGTTCAATATTAATTAGCTGACCAAAAAGTGTTTGTTTGCCCTTGTCTCCCAAGAAATTAAGTGGAAAAAATATCCACCAAAATGTTTAATTCGAGTATAATTTTCACTTTATTAATGACGATTAGTATCAATCAATTTTCCTTCCATTTCATGAATGATAACCATATGCTAAAACCATTAATAATCCATTCTATTCAAGTATACTTCATGTAAATGAAATATTAAATCTACTACTACCTCCGTTTCTAATTAATTGTCGTCCTTACTAAAAATAGATATTCTTTAATACTTGTCATTTCACAAAATCAAGGCATAATTAGTTGTTTATTTTCACTTTTACCCTTTATAATAAATATGAAGAGATATTAATATAGTGCAAAAAAAAAAAAAGCATTAAATTAATATGAGTAATAAATAAGGGTAATTTAATTAAATTATCTTCTAGTTAATATTTTTCTTAAGGGGTGTAAAACTTAAAAATATAACAAGTAAATAAGAACAAAGGGAGTATCAACTGCTCTATTTCTATGGATAGCAAATAAACAAATAATTAAATAAATAAACACGTTTATTATAGTTCTCGTGTGAACAAGTATGACCTTTTCTTTTTTCTGGCTTAAAGTACTCATCTGTAATTTTATTCAGAGTTTCAGACACCTCAACTACAACTTATTTCAATTGCGCAATAAACACACAATAAAATATTTTTATTAGATATTTTTAGTTTAAATTTTGATATATATTTTTTGTGTGTTCTCAAGTGTTGATTGAATAGTTAACTTAATCATATAAAATATTGCATCTCCTATTAATTATACACATTAGTTTTAATTAGAAACATGTTTGACCTATTTCAATTGAGCAACTGAACATATAATAAAATGTTCTTATTAGATACTTTCAATTTAAATTTTGAATTTTCTTGGTGTGTGTTTCAAGCGTCGATTGAATAGTTAAGTTAATCACATAAAATATATCATTTCCTTTGGTTATACACATCAGTCTTAATTGAAACATATTTGAGGTTTTACGACTTATTGAGGTTAATGAGTATAATTAAAGAATGTAACATATTCTAAATGAATAAGTTGTTATGTAATGGGCACTTGAGAACGTGCATAAAAGTTTTTTTTTCCTTTCAAAATTTGAATCAAGAGTTTCGATAGGTTACAATTTGAAAAACTTATAGTTTGAGTGTCTAAATAAGGTGTTATCGACTATTTTATGGCACAATTTTTTTTTCTGTGACACCACAATTCAATTATGATTACTAATCATAGCACTGTATCGGCCAAGCAGTTAATATTTTTCTTTCAAGTGGATTGACTTATTTTAGGTGCTTTTAAGCTAAAAATAGCTTTTAAGCATTTTTGAAGTGTTTGGATAAATTTAAAAAGTGCTTATAAGAACTTGGTTTTTGGCTAAAATGCTTAAAATAAGTCAAAAGTCATAAGTTAGAAATTTTAAATTATGACTTTTGACTTAAAATATTAAAAAATAAGTCAAAAGCCATAAGTTAGGATTTCTAACTTATGACTTTTGGCTTTTAAGCCAAAAGTCAAAAGCTCATCCAAACGGGCATTTACATATTAATTTTGTAAGATGTATTAAAATAAATGTTCAGAATGAATACCATAGGAAAGGTGATGATGGATTTTTTGGACATTAGGGAAATTTAATATATTAAATACCAGCTGTTTCCTTTCAAAATTTGACTTTGTTAGCTTTTTAAATGATGGCCATTACGTTCTATTATTGATAATGATACTTGCATTGACAAATAATAAAACTTTTAACACCGTCTCTAATTGTTTCCCTTTAAATGATGATTAATCAGAGTTATGAAAATACTAATAACGTGGGAATTAATATCGTAGGCATGAATACATGTAGGAACCCAAGTAGAACGATGCATAAGACACATGTGTCTACATATTCGACTTTATACAATTTTAAGTAATACCAAAATTGGAAGACACAAATATCAACTGAGATCAAATTAAAGAGTACGTTTATGTCTATATTATTTGTTTATAACTTTGGTCAAGACTCAACAGGCATTTCACTTAATTAAATACACAAAAAAGTCAAGTCGTAGAAGCAGAACCGAAGACCAAAAGGGTAGAGCCCATTTCAGGGAGGTGTGTTGGGCCTACTTTAGTGGGCCCCAAATAGGTCATGTCTTGAGGAAATTACGCCTAATGTCTTTTAAAGTGTTCGGTCTTCAATTTTTGTCGTTGAAATGTTCGATCTTGAATTTTTGTCTCCACTTAATAAGTTTTAACGTTTGCCTATGAGGCATAATTTGTGGTCAATTGAACAAGTTTATTGTCTTGAAATGTCCTGAATGTGTTTGCGTTTGCACAAAAGTTAAAAATTATATCTAATGGGCAATATACCTAAGTTCTAACTTTTATCTATAAAGTAGAACTTCTAGTTAATTGAATAGATTCACTTTCTTAAGATGTCCTAAACGTCTTCTCATACCCATCATTCACAAAAGGTAAAAGAGACAAATATAGACCTTAACTTTGCGATATAGAGCAGATATATTCCTCGTTAAAAATGAGATGCACATATTTCTTTGTTATTTAATAAATGATGCATATATACGTTCTTCATCTAACAAATGATGCATATCCTTTTCGTTAGGCAAAGGATCCACTTTAATGGCCCCCTTAGGATATGTCTTCCCTGTACCATCATTCATAAAAGGAAAAATGGACAAATATACCACTTAATATTGTGATTTAGAGCGAATATATGTTTCGTTAAAAATACGGTACATATATATTTTTGTTATTTATAAATGATGAATATATACCTTCGTCGTTTAACAAATGGTGCATGTTCATATGTTCCGTTAGAAAAAAGTGTTGAGCCTACTTTAATGGCCCCGGATAGGAATATGTCCTCCCTCATATCCATCATTCAAAAAGGAAAAAAGAATAAATATACCTCTTAACTTTGCAATTCAGAATAAATATTACATATGTATTTTCACCGTTTAGTAAATAATACATATTTATTCTTTTCATTAGAAAAAAGTAATGGGACCACTTTAATGGCCCCTCAGGATATGTCTCCCTCATATCGGTATTTTCAAAGGTGTTTTTGGGGCGAGTTCCAGGACAAGTCTCGAGGCAGGGCGTAGTAAAAATGCTTCGGAGCTCAAATAAAAAACGTAGATCCATAGGGTGTAAGTCCTAAAATTTGGGACGTAAGTCTCGGGCGTTAAAATGTAAGTCCCATGCATAAAAACGTACGCTCGAGCATTAAATTTGATTTTTATTATTTTAAAAATATTTTTTGCTATAATCATTTTTTTTTTATTATTGGTGTAATGATATTTATACCTTATGTTATCATATAGTAGTAGATTTTTCTAATTTTATTAATGTAATATTTTTTTAATATATTATTGGTGGTTTATTTGAATTATTTGTAGAATCATTGAAAATTTTACTTTTACTTATATTTTTAGTAATAAAATTATAAAAATAAAAATATATAAAATATATACCCCATAGATTTATAAGACTTATGCCCCATATCTTGAGATTATGTCTCATCCAATGCTATATAAAACGTCTCACCTTACGCCCTCGCTTTTTATAACAATGTCTCATACCCATCATTCACAAAAAAGTAACAACCCATTTTATCCGCTTTTTTGGAGTCATACGTGGCTTGTCACGCTTTACTCGCGTGACTGTAATTGGGCCCCACAATCGGTTCACTGGACCCCACCACCCTGGCGTGAGTTATCACTGCCGTTATAACTCTCTATTTCTTTTCTGCTTTTTTCTTTTTTTTCGTCTTCTAAAATTAATTCAAATTTGTGTCTAAATTCTAAAACACTCATTAGCTATTTATGTGGCTATAAAATCATTTATTAAGGTTAAAAGAGTAAGTTTTAAACATAATTTGTTTTCAATTATGAAAAAATGACTTTTTAAGATGAATTAAGAAAAAGTATATCGCGTAAATTGGAATAAAGGGAGTAGTACTTTATAGGTGTTAAATTAGATTTCTTTTGCCAAAAAATTTGATTGTGCTAATAGGATAAAAACAAATTTTCCGAATAAGTATAAAAATTATTGAAGTTATGTAACATAGTAGACAATTATAGTATAGTGTTAAAAGATGTATTTTAAATCGTAAATTCAAGACTTCAATTCATAAGTGTGTGTGACACTTTAGTGTTTTCTTTAGAAGCCCTTAATATGAATTTTTGACTATCACTAATATGTTAGCACAAATATATGAGACATTTCCTCTATTAATAAGCAGTGACGGAGTTGCCCGATAAAAATCAATAGTTTTAGTTATAATTATATACATGTACTTCAAAATTTATTGATGTATAGAAAAATTAAATTTGAAACTAGTTACTAGTATTTGAATCCTGAAATGTAGAATTCATAAAGTTTAAATCTTAATCCACCTTTGTTAATGAGCTTTATGTGACCAACATTCAAATTAATTGAGATCTCAAAACAAATATGCACAAATTACATGGAAAACCAAAAAAGAAACCAAAGTTGTGTCGAATACCTTTCTTTGAATTATCACTGTCATTGTCCATCTATTTATTTGCATTAATAATTGTAAGCTAAAACTTCTGATCAATATGAATTGTGGTGAAATATTTGAGATTTTTTTGCTTTTAATTAGAATTTTCAATTCGAGCCCTTGAGAATTAGAAAAATTTATGTTGGAAGTACTGCCCTTAAAGATAGGCCCCACAATGCACTATTCCTTATTTAATTGAATTCTAGTATGAATATTGGACACCGAATATATAAGAAAAAGAAGAAAAAAAAACTCAAATTCCTAAATGAGTCAATTTCCATGGAAGCCGAAGCCAATGAGCCGTCGTGATCATCAGCATATAAGGTTGTCATTTGGTTCTTTTCATGATAGTGAATTTTCATATTTATAAAAAGTTCTAGAAATATCAAATTTGTAGCCATAAAAGAATTTTTTTTTAAAAAAAGTAGCAAAGGGTCGACTGAATATGACCAAACAACAAATCCTCCCACAAACGAATGCAATGATTAGTGAAAGAATTTTGGTTAAAAATGAAATAACATTTATTTAGTTATAAATTTATGTGTAAGAATTTACTAAAATTATAATAAATATTACTAATAGATATTAACTCATAACTTTAAAAAATACAATGAGTTCAATGCTAAGAATCTTAAAAGGTTGAATTCATAGAATTTAAATCCTTGATCCGCCTGTATTCTCAGCTCCTCTAGTCGGTGGACACCAACCTTTTTTCGGCTGGATCCCTGAAAGTTGTACGTACGGGTCTCCCCCATGCGGCTCACGCCATTTGAGGAGGCTAAACCTAGCATTCATTTACAAATTCTATAACGAAATTGAAACGGCTCAACCTCATAAGTCAATTTTCATAAAGGCATCGTTATCTATCATACCGTTAACTCTATCTATTCGTTGAAACTTGAAAGTAGCCCTTGCGACGCACATAGTTTCACATGACTATAAGCCAACCTTCTCTAATCTAAGGTTTAATTTCTTGGGTTCGATTTTGTGCCTATAACGAAGTTTAGTAGTTTCTGAGGTAGTGGTATGGACTGCGTACACTTACCCCCCCCCCCCCCAGACCCCACGTGGTGAGAATATACTGGGTATGTTGTTGTTGTTGTTGTTGTTGTAACGAAGCTTAGTAGTTAGTACCAGGGGCGGAGCCAGCCTTTGGCTAGGGGGTTCATCCGAACCCCCTTCGACGGAAAAATATACTATTTATATATGATTAAAATTTTTTTTTTTTTATATATAGTAGGTGTTGAACCCCCTTCGGCTAGTATTTCTTGAAATATTGAACCCCCTTAGTTTCAATCCTGGCTCCGCCTCTGGTTAGTACATGTATACACAGTTTATAAATTCTACATTGATGTACCCTATCCATTTCTTCTTTTTTTTGTGTGTGTACCTACCTGAAAAGGTTAGTACAATATGTATACAGTTTACAACTTTACATATTGTATAGTGGTACATATATATTGAACAGGTAATGTCTCTACTTTTCTTATCAACACTGTAAAAATTTGGTGCTTTTCTCCCTAACTTCATCCTTTACGTTAATACAATTTTGAAATTTACTGATCATACACATGGTGAAAATCAATAGAAGCTGACTCAAAGCTGACACCCAATACAAATATTAAACTGGCAAAAAGAAAAAAAGACGATCTTAACTAGGTATGTAACGCATGACGGATTTTAACGTGGGACTTTAACTCGATCGTACCTAATGCATATAATTTATGTGTTATACAGATAATTAAAATTGCCTTCATGTGTATTTTAACGAGGAATGTTAACTCGTTCATAACTAGCGAACATAATTTATGTGTTGTACCTAATTAAAATTCTTCACACGTATTTTAACATGGGATGTTAACTCGTTCATACCTAGCGCATATAATTCGCATGTTATATACCTAGTTAAAATTGCCTTTCTTTTTGTACGATGATAAAAGAGGTTCATTTGAACTTCTTTTTTTATGTCATGTAGATTCTGGACTCGAAAGATGGAATGATGAAAAAAGGACATGCATGCTCATTATATGACTCCACTATTGTTTAAAGGCTCAAATATAATTTTCATTGATTACTCTTTTATGGCTTTTTTAAAAAAAAAAATTAAGATTAAGACATATGAATCAGAAAGTACATTTGAATATTAAGATGTAGATATGTTAATTTAAATACACGTTTAAATTTTAAAAATGTTGTATTACAAATTGAGTCCTAAATAATTAAGACCGGTTCTTTTCTCAATATTTGAATAGTAAAATTTGTCTTTATTTAAAAATTAATAAATATAAAATTTAAATTAAATATTAAATTTATCTAATCTATATTAAAATATTTTTTAATAATTATATGACGGTCAGTGATAGTAATAGCTCGAACGGTGGTTCACTTGTAAGTTTCAATTGGGGCTTGTATTGGATGATGGTACTAATATTTATAATAATAATGGTTGTGGGTAGTACATAATGATGACGGTGGGTTTATTGGATATCGTATTAGTTTGGCTTTGTTCACTTTCATTTTACTAATAGTAATGTTTTTGATTATCTTGTACTCCCTTCGTTTTAAAAAGAATGACATATTTTGCTTTGGTATGAAGTTTAAAAAAATAAATAAAATTATTGAATCTTATGATTTTAAATTAAAGTTATGTCAAATGTATCAAAATGTCCTTTAATCTTGTGGTCTTAAACATATCATGTGGAAAGTTGGAATTAAAGTATTGTCAAAAAAGGAAAGGGTCATTCTTTTTTAAACAAACTAAAAAAGAAAATATATCATTCTTTTTTAAACGGAGGGAGTACCTTTTTGTGAGCAGTTATTGATAGCTAATAATTGTGGTGAACGATAGTGATAACTAGATGATAGTAAATAATAATGGTGGTTGATGATATATATTGTTGGTTGATGGTAAATGGTAATTAATAATGATGTGACTGACTGTGGTGATTGACGGCTGTATCAGTTGTGACCGTAAATGGCAGGCGATAATAGTTGATAATGGTAGGCGGTAACAACAATTAGCGTTGAAAGTGGATGGAATAACGATGACTGTCATCTTCATAAAAATTCTTGAATAGACATCTTAATGATATTAAAGTTTTATTATAGATCTTGATCATTTAAACCTATTCAGTCCCATTAAATGATTTTTAAATTATAAAAATAAACACACTTAATAATTAACCACTGAATAGTTGAACTTTAAATAATTAAAATTAAAACTTTTATTAAGTGCAAATGAGGCCTATTCTACGGTGACGGGTGAAATTGCTTACTTTAATTATAATAGTAGAATAACTTACTCTTTGACTCTCAAGAGTGTTTTTGGTAAGGAGGAAAATGTTCCAACTTTCTCATGTTTGACATCTTAATGATATTAAAATTTTATTATAGATCTTGATCATTTAAACCTCTTCAATCCCATTAAATGATTTTTAAATTATAAAAATAAACACACTTAATAATTAACCACTGAATAGTTGAACTTTAAATAATTAAAATTAAAACTTTTGTTAAGTGCAAATGAGGCCTATTCTTCGGTAACGGGTGAAATTGCTTACTTTAATTACAATAGTAGAATAACTTACTCTTTGACTCTCAAAGAGTGTTTTTGGTAAGGAGGAAAATGTTCCAACTTTCTCATGTTTGATCGGTTAAAATATTTTTAAAAATATTTTCTCAAGAAAAATAAGCTCTTTAGAAAAATGAGGAAAATAACTTCTTTAATTTGAAAGTAGAGAAAACAAGTTTCATAAGTGATATTTCAAGCATTGTCTCCTCCTCATCCACCCAACATCCCCAATCCCCACCCCCTGAATTCCCACTCCCTACCGCATCCCACCGACATTGTGCTTTGTTAAATTAATATAAATATTTTTTGGAATAATATTTTTTTACTTACTTACCAAACACAAAAAAATAAATAAAAAATTCAGTTATTTTCCAACAAAACATTTTCATAAAAGATATTTTTCTTCATACCAAACACACCCTTAATCCTTCTATTTATCCTTTGAGAAAAAGTCCAGGAGGTTTGAGGGAGGGGGAGGGGGAGTGGGGGGTCTATTACACATCTAACCTAGTAGGAGAAAGGGCATTTCATTTATCATACAATGACTTTTTTATTTTTCTTTGGCTTAGTGGAGGACAAAATCATTAGCTCTTTAGAGGAGATTGAAATGGCATGTCAAAGTCCCATCTCCAGTCAACAAAACATTCCCTTACCCTACCCCTTGCCTGGGAAAAAAAAAAACCCAGTAGAGTTTAAACTTTATGCACTAACTAACAATAAGAAAAAAAATGATACTCTCTCCGTTTAAAAAAGAATGACCTATTTTGATTTTATACGAAGTTTAAGAAAATAAAAAAGACTTTTGAATTTTGTGATTTTAAATTAAAGTTGTGTTTAATGTACCAAAATGTCCTTTAATCTTGTGATCTTACACATGTCATGTGAAAAGTTGAAATTAAAGTATTGCCAAAAAAGAAAAGGATTACTATTTTTTTTTGAAACGAATTAAAAAGAAAAGTAGGTCATTCTTTTTTAAACGAAGGAAGTAATTAATAATATCTATTTATAGTTAAAAAAAATTGTATTATCAGTCAACATAAATTAAATCTTTCAAATTACATATAACATTTGTGGTGGGTAGGTGAATCGGTAAATAGCTACTTTTAATATCTACTTCCTCCGTTCATTTTTACTTGTCTATATTAAAAGTAGATGTCTAACGATACTTATTCAGTTTGAAAAATCAATGGATGATTTACCTAACTTGTGTCCAATTTACCCTTGTGATTAAGTACTAAACTAATTATATTCCATTCATTTGTGTCCAATCAATGGAGTATATTTTATCCAATTCATTTCCCAAAACATTAAACTTATTATATTCAAAATGTAATATAGTAAAATTAACCTTATTATTTATTATTTCTTAAGGTATTTGTCAAATCAATAGTGGACAAGTAAAGATAAACGGATAACGTACTATCAAATATTAACCACAATTTTGAACAAGTAAAGATGAATGAAAATATTAAGCACAATTTTAACAAATGTGAAGTGCCTTGACTAAAACACGAAATAACTACAACAAACAAATGTTGAAATTCGGAGGACTAACAAATGAAATTAAAAGAACAATTCATGGAGCACCAATGAACGATTCATAAGTTCAAACCTTTAAAAGTTCTTACGTGTTTTACGTAGGCATATTTTGTTCAAATTTTATTTTTGTATTAAATTGTGGATATTTGCCTATTACTTTACAAACAATGGCTGAAAAACTAATAACTAACATGAAAACTGGTCATCCACCCTTTTTTTTGCCTCAATGTCGCATTATATTTGCTCGTACTTGGGGAACCACTTTCCTAATCTGACTTCTTAAGCTATTTTTAGGTGCACTAGGTTTAGGAATTAAGGGTGGTAGCAAACATGACCTAATCTGCAAGAGAAATTAATAGCATGTTTGATCAAACTTTCAAAATAAGCCGATTTTAAAAGTTTTACGAAATAGATTTACTAATTTGCAAGATCAATAAAATCTTTGTTTCATAATGAACCATTTGAAACTAAACTGAGCTTTTTGGTGATTAGATAGCTAAAGAAGGTCTAATGTGATCTATTAACTATTCCCAAAATCACTCGTTTGGAACCATTTGAAATATTGAAAGTGAAGTGATGTAAGAAATACAAGATTGACAACAGGATTTTATTCAAACAAGGCCCCATATATTATATCATTGCAACTCATAAATGAAGTTGCTTTAAAGTGAAGATATACGAGTATTATGTCCCCACCTACAATCATTTCCAAAGAATAAATAAACAACAAAATGATTTATTCCTTCTAAAGTACATACATACGAATGTCAATCGACAAGTTGGAATGAATTTAGACGAGTTAAGATAGATTCAATTAATAAATGATTGAGTCACTAACTCGCTTTAAGGTCACTTATAAATTGGACTTAAATAGGCTAAATAATGAGTCATAACCCAATTTGTCAACTTTTACTGAGTTCTAATTTCATTGATTGTTTTTCATAATTTATTTAAATGCCTAACGAAATTTTTTTTTAACTATGGGCCATTTATGACATATCAACCCAACTTTTAGATACACTAAATTGAGGGAAAGGGGAGTCCAAAAATGAGTCAAATTAATAAATGAACGGGTTAATCTTTTGGATAAGCTAAGTTGAACATAACAAAATGAACTGAATTAATAAATGATTGAGCAAATTGGACGGACTGTATTTTATGAACAAATTTTGCCATCCCTTTTCACCATTCGTGTATACAATAAAATACCCAGTATATTTCCACAAAGTAAGATCTGGGAGGGTAGAGTGTATACATTCCGTACCACTACCTCAAAAATGAGATAAAGAGGTGGTTTTCTATAGACCCTCGGCGCAAGGAAATTTTGCCACCCCTATTCACCATTCGTGTATAATTAGTTAAAAAGGAATAGGAACTATACTGAGAATGTTGTGAGGAATTTCTAAGACACTGTTAAGTTACAGGAAATGTATCATGATGCTCTTATTTTCCTCTTTATAATCACTTCCTAGCAAGATATACAATACCTTATCCAAGAGACTTAAATGGTCCTTTTTGTCTTGCTACTATTTGTAACAACTGTTCTTCTACCTCTACTTTTGACAAATGAATATAAATTGTGAAAATAGACAACTAAAGATTTAAAAGCTTACTTTAACCTAGGTGAAAATAGGTGAAGTATAGATTAAATCTCAACCTTACCGGTGAGGACCAAAAAGAAGGTAAAAACTTACTCGGATTTGGCGTTTACCCTAATCAATGAATACATGACACATGTTTTTACATACTCTTATCTCTAATCTTATCTCTAAATCATGGTTAATTAATACAAATTCTCACCTTGACAACAATAACATATCCAGTGTAATCCCACAAGTGGTTTTGAAGAGAGTGGTGTGCACGTGGCCTTACCCCTACACACATTCTCACCTTGATTATTAGTAAATTAGTACTCCCTCCGTTTCAAAAAGAATGACCTACTTTCCTTTTTAGTCCGTTTAAAAAAGAATGACCCTTTCCTTTTTTGGCAACACTTTAATTCCAACTTTTCATATGGCATGTTTAAGACCACAAGATTAAAGGACATTTTGGTACATTTGCCATAACTTTAATTTAGGACCACAAGATTCAAAAATCTTCTTTATATTCTTAAACTCCGTGTCAAGTCAAACTAGGTCATTCTTTTTGAAACGGAGGGAGTATGATTTAGTGTAAACACCAGGTGCAGATAAATTTTACCAAAAAAAGATTCTAAAGTTTGCACTTAGCAGACGATCAATTTTTGGCAAAATGCACTTAGTTGTCGTTTGGTAGAGTGTATTAAAAAGAATAATGTATGCATTAGTCTTGTGTATTACTAGTACCTTGTTTGGTACATATTTTTAGCCTATATAAAATTAATGCTTGCATTAGTTATACACTCTATTGTATATTGAGGTGTGTATTACTAATACCTCAAAATCAATGGTATTAGTAATGCAATGGATTCTAACACATGCATTAGCATGATTAAAGACACAATTATCCCTCAAAATCTTTTCCACATCCTTTCCAACATATATATGGAGGGTATTTTTGTAAAAAAAATATTTTTTAGAAATTATACAATTCATGTTATTTTTAATACACCAAACCAAACACTGCATAAGAAAAATACAAGTATAACTAATGCAAGTATAGTTAACACAAGCATTACTAATACAAACATTACTAATATATCATATTTTGCATTATTCTTATACACTCTACCAAACGACCCCTTAAGTGTTGGATAGTACTCAAAACAAACTTCTCTCCTTGTCCACTTTTGCTGCTCTCCACCTTTCAGCTTCTCTTTTTTCAATCAAATACAGGTATATCCCAAATTGGATCAAGATTATGTTTGATCTAGTCTACTTTTAAGATTTACTAATATGTAAATGTACTCATTTTCTCTACGTTGACACGATCAATACTACTATCGAAGCGAAACATGCAATCTAAAAAAGAGAGGCCATATTAGTAACAAGGTTTAATGGTTAAAAGAAAGTCATTTGTAGCCATTTCTCTATTCAGATTTTATAGGGATTTATCCTCTCCAAGGAAGGGGAGTCTTGGAGTAACTGGTAAAGTTATTGCTATAGATGACCAGGAGGTCACGGGTTCATGACATGGAAACAGCCTCCTGTAGAAATATGGGGTAAGACTGCGTATAATAAACTCTTGTGGTTCAGCCCTCCCTCGAACCCCGCGCATAGCAGGAGCTTTAGTGCACCGGGCTGTCCTTTTTCTCTGATCTCCTCCAAAGATTTATTTAGAAATCACAAGACACAATTATACCCAAGATGTCAATCTAATTTCTGCAATTTAAAGCAAAGGGGAAATGTACTAATTCTAATCAAGGAGTCAAAACCTTTCAAGCAAAAATCAAAAAGGATAATTATGATGCATAAGAATGTTTGAACTTTGTCTACCTTTCCCTCCCTTTCATTATGAATACTACTTATTTTAAGGCCTAGTCTACTTAATCATCATAGGCTTCATTTCCCCACTTCGGCAACCTTTTTACCCAAAGCTCTCAATGCTTATAATTACCAAGCTCTAATATTACTCGTCACTCTTACTTGTATGGACATTGGAAGACAACTCATACACCCCTAGAAGTCTTCTATGATCACTTAGTTTTCCATGTCCTTATCATGCATCACTATTGTTAATTCTCTTTTTTGATACAACGTCTTATCTCGGCCAACTTGCGCACATCTCGATTAATTCCATAGGGTATCTGGCTATCTCCTACCAGCACAAGTATCGGGTAACTCTATCCACCAAAACTTGGGCAATGAGAAAAATCACCTAGTATACATGCCCTTGTTGGATATCAACCCGAGATTTCATAATCCTCAACCTACTTCGTTGATTACTAGCCCTAGGTGCCCTTTGGCGCGATCCATCAAACTCTACTACTTTTCGAGGACCTATGAAAAAATCTCCATTATCTATTTGGATATTCTTGATTGCTATGAGGATCACTTATAGAATTGCAAAAGGCAGGAATTAGAGGAACCAAACTAAAAACAATGATCTTGTAAGTTTTACTCCAGCTGGAGGCAATCCAAGGACTGGATAATAGAAATGATATGATGAATACATGAGTTTCTCTTTTAATCAAGATGAACTTGTGTATAAAGTATCTATCATGCTGAACAGAAGGCTTCTAGGTCATGTAATAGTAAAGCTTCCGAACTAATTTATTTTTTTGATAACCGTGGTGTCCCCAAGCCAGCTTGTGTGCACCTTGACTAATTTCACGAGATACATGTCACCTTTCACCAGCAAGTTGCAACTAACTTAATCCATCAAGGCTAGGACAAATGAGAAGAAATCACCTAGCGTTTTTTTATCTCTGCTGTGATTTAAACCTGAGACCTCATAATTCTCAACTCACTTCATTAACCATTAAGCCACAGTACTTCTGAACAGATTCATTTCCACCAAAAACCACATTGTACGTCTTAGATGCCACATTTAACACTACTGCATAATTTTTACCTTGTAAAAGAGGGGGAAAAGAAACCAAAGGAAAGATCGGCCATTAATGCTACAGATGCACAACATAGTAATGGCATCAATTTTACTGCCCCTGCATCAGTTCTCCTATTCACTCGATTGCTTGAAAGTAAGGCATAAAGGTGAAAGCAGTGAAATAATGATATATCTTACCCCTTACATCATTTGGGTGACGAGCATCAAATGAAAGAGCAAGATGAAACAAAAAAGAACCGAAAAAGATAACCGACTAATTTATGAACCTGCACAGGGATGGAAATAAATATGTGGAGAAAAGGTGGCAATCAGTAAGTTGTAAATGCATTATGTACTTAGCAATGAGACGTTCGATCATTTTATATTATCATCTGTTCTTGATCCTGATTGATATAGGAATGCAGCAGGCATCAGTCCGTAGACACCAATAAATAGGATATGGTATGAAAAAGGAACTTGCTTAATGCCAAGCCGAAAGTGTAATTAAGCAGGCATCTTGCCAAGTGAAAATCCAAAATGAAGACCAGAATCAGACATCAACCCACCTCTGGAACTTGAAAATAAACAGAAAAAGAACATTGTAAAACAAACAAATTAATTAGTGATCTTCAGATACATCTTATAATTTTGATGTCTTTTAATAGTTCTAAAAAGAATGTGGTTTCTTCATAAGTAACTTTCTCATCCTTCACTGAACTTTATCGGAAATAACACTTCCTTTTACAATTGGGAAATTGAGGTCATTGATTTGAACAATTACAACAACAACACTTGAATTCAATGTGGAATCCCGAAAAGTAAATACACATGCTTGCAGCAGTAAGCAAATATAATGGCCAAACTCGAAGGAACATGAACAACATCCAAAGAAAGTTCCTTCATACCTAGTAAAATATGAGTTTCGCTTTGAGATGCAACAAAGAATTGTCAATATGCATTGAATAGCTAAATGCTATCTTCTTGTCCAAAATTTTGGGGGAAATAAATCCTCACTGGAGTGGGACTTTCTTCTTCAGTCAGCGTGCTCCCGGAAACGTATGATATTGTTGATAAAGGTCCTCTCACGACGATAGCTGAAGATTAAGATAGATAAGATTCACGAGTACACACGCAATACTTTTCAGAATACAATTTAGTTAAAGGACTTCCAAATTATAACAGTTAAGCTTTTATGCTGTCTTTGGGCCTAGTTTACTACACTTATAGTCCACAGCGCATTACACTACAAAATGTTAGCTCCGCCAAAGTCATATAACAAAGAGTCTTTTTTGTTAAAAAATGGACCTTTGGCTTAGCTCAACAACAAAAACTAAGTCAAAGGTGAAGATTGCCGAAGACCATATAAGGAGACAAACAACCCATCCCTCAACAAATGCAAGACAACTAACACACACACACACTCTCCCGGTGCACGGCCATGCCTGTGCGTGGTCAGCATAATATAAGGGCCAGCATTGGGATACATAATAACAGGGATGGTTTTGGCTCTGATACTATGTTAAGAAATGGAACTTGATCCTAACTCAACCCCAAAAGACAGTCATGAGGTGAGGATTATCCAAGACCACATAAGAAGATAAACAACTCATCCCTCAAACCAATGTGGGACAACTTAACAATATTCATAAACTCCCAGCAATCCCTTCTGATAACAAAGAAGAAAGAACATATATGCATGTGTGCGCACTTTTTTTTTTTTTTTTTGTGTGTGTGTGTGTTTTAATTTTTTTTTTTTTTTTTATTTTTTTTAGTGTGTGTGTGTGCGTGTGAGAGAGAGAGAGGAAGTCAAGAAATGAAGGGCTGAAAGGTCGCGTGGGAGGAAGGCAACAGTGCTTTACAAATAACCAAGACAAGTTTCAAATATTTCATGGGTACACACAGATTCAAATAGCTACTTACATGATAAAGGCTGCTAGCATAAAAATGGTTATGCCCACTAAGAAGTGAATACTAAATGTTCTCCAGAAGTCATTTGGATCCAGAAATATCTTTTCTGAAACTAGTGTGGCTATTCCAGAAAAAAGTAGAAAGGTCCAACCAGAGGGCAGGCATCTGCGAAAAGAAAATGAGGACGAATCCTGAAAAAAAATCCAAAGAACACATCATTGTCTGAATCCAAGGAAATACCGACTTCTCAAATCCTTAAACATCCAAAAATCACAAGCATCAGGAAGAATACCTGAAAATAGTTCCTGATGAATATTGCTGAGTAAGCGATCCTAAGAGCCATATCTTTTAACAAGTCAAGGAACTAGCGGCTACAAATTTTAAATGTCCTTAAGGACAACCTACAAAATGCATTCGCATTTCCAAAGATCTAGAGAGCCACTCATGCACTTCCAGTTCTGTATACAGATGCAAGTGCACTAGGATAGTAAGCACAAATCGCATTAGAAACTATTTCACTACTAGCAACTTCCAGTACTTGTGAAAAGGGTGACTACAAGCGCTTGTTGCCTTGACATACTTGCAGATAGCCGTTTCAGTTTAAGCAGTCAGCCACAGTGATACTGTTAAAAATGTTTGCAACACTACTTACCAACTCCAAAACTCAATAGCAATCATCAGTTAAAACCCTACCTTCTCCTCGTGCATATAAAGCTTGCAGACATCACCACGGTGAAAAGTACCTTCTATTTTGCCTAATTCTGCTACATATTAGAAGTTTTCCTAAAAATAGTGCTTTCATAAAATGATTTTATAACTTTGTAACGTGAAAGATGCTGAAAATAAAATAAGCAACCTTATGTATGGTGCAACATGAATATTTACTATCGTCAAGACAACACCAAAGTGAAAGACCTTGCCTTATTTTTCAACCAAGATTTGCAGTGAGAACAATGATCATCATACTTTTTAGAACGAAAGCAAACACTTCAAAGTTCCCGGAAAAGAAGAAATATAAAACTTTAATACGTCATGAAAGGATACTCAAAGAATTCGCTAAAATCAACCCAATTGCCCCAGCTGAATGTATAAGAGAAACATTCAACACCAGATAAATCAATGAGAATACAAGCAAGGAATCATTTGAGCGCTTGAGCTGAATCTCATTTGCGACCGCATGCAAAAATGCTTCAGTTGTTCCTGCACCAAAGACAAAGACAGTCAACAGATTCGCAATAGATCTGTAGACTAATCGGCCAGGGTAAATTCAACATATCATCTTCACAAGCTGAAGACAAACAGAACAAATTAGTGGTAAAATCTTTTGGTCACTTCATTGCAATTAAAGATGCAGGTTGCAAACGAGAAGAGAACACACTTATTTGTAGATTTCAGCTACTTGAAATAGAATATACAAGCTTTTTAAAAGCAATAAGCTGTCTTATCAGAAAAATGTAAAAGGAATAAACGGAGTTGAGAAGAAGTCAAAAGTCAATATTTCATGATCAAAGCTTCAACATCAGGATATGGAAGGACGAACTAGAAAACCTATAGTAAATCTTCAAAGTAACAAATTGAATTAAATCTTAAGCACCTCGAATATTAATGAAAAGGAAGGATATCAATAGGAATAGTTCTAGATATTCCAAAAATACTTGACAACTGCTGAGGGCCACCCTCAATTTTCAGTATGACAGAAAACTTTCTTCATGAAATTTCTTCAAAGTTCACTTAGCCTTACTCACATAAAATAAAGAAAGAACCTTTGCGTCTAGATCATGTTCAGTAGCCCCATCAGGATCTAGTGAAATTATCTCATGATAATACAAATGAACCATACAGTAAAAATGGCTACTCAAACAGTCATTCTTTCCTTTTCTGTCTAAACTCTAAAGCAGAATTTCTCTTGGATCACTCTAGACAAGGAGGGACTTGTTTTATTTGGAACCATTTAATCTTATTTAATCAGTAGTCCCTATTGGATTTGTTTCATTGATCTTAATTGGGTTTGGTTATTATATCAGAAAACATTGTTAAGTGATAACGACATTAGATTTTCATGGAAGTCATTATTTTCAAACTAATTGTCCAATAATTGCTTATTTAAGAGAATATAATCGTTTTCTGTTATGGAAACCAAACATGACCTTACCATTCATGGCCAATAAAATTACATAGAGGCAATAGTATCGTAGAGCTGTTGAAGCTTCTCCATCACTCCACTTGCAACCATACAACAACCTAATGAGAGAGTAGGAGTAGCTAGGTCCAAAGGCCATGACTACCAAACCTACAAGACAAGCAGTTTAGAGGATGATAATTAGCTATTTGGAGTCTCAATTCATTTTAAACACCTAAAAGCTAAAATGAAATAAAAATTCACCAAGTTTTTCCGTGTAATGAATAAAAGCAGAGAGTGAAACACATTGTGTGTCAGTTTATTATTTGAAACACATTTATGGAAAAAAAAATTTTGAAGCATAGGGTAATGATGACGATACACCAAGCAAAATGCCCAAGGAAAAACAACTTTAAAGAACATATATTGAAACTTCCCATGTCAATGACAGCCAGAAAACCAGTTTGCTACACCTTTTCAAAGTCTTAGTTAAGTCATAACATCCCTTCTTTATCCCAAAAGAAAAAGGTCATAACATCCCAAATGCTGAGTAATGTAGACAAGTCTCAATCGTTTGAGGCGTTCAAGTACTTTTTTCATAGGTAGATTGTGAAGTTGTCACCACAGTAGACGTGTGCCCAAAAATACAAGTTCTCCTAATTTTAGTTCAGGCCTTCATTAGCTTCAGAATTTAATAGTCCATTCCACTGGCGCAAAAAGCCACTTCGGTAATAAAGGCTGGCATAGCAGACGATTGAACTCAGATCCCGACATGGTAGCAGAAAGAGTGCTCTTTTCTTACAACAGGAAAAGCTTATTTTTCACATTATCATGATTGCACCAATAAGGTGCTACACTTAACTTTACAAAAAAAATCTCATCTTTAGAACTCCTAAAAAATTCATAAAATGTCTAGTTAATTTAAGGCGGAATAGCCAGGGGGACCCTTATACTTGGTTCAGATTGTCAACTGGACCCTTCTATTCATGACTTTGCCAACTGGACACTTAAACCCAACAAAACACAACATTTTAAACCCTTTTTTCATCTGATCGGTGCGTGTAATACAACCAATTACACGTGAAATTCCAACAGCCATTAAAAAAATGACGTGGAATTCCAAAAGCCATTAAAAAATGATGTGAAATTCCACGTGTAAATAGGGCGCTTCTTCAAATTCTGGAAAATTTTCAACAGACATGTTCTCCATTTTTGCTCACAAATTGAGAACCAAGTTCATGCCAAATAGCTGGAATCCTTCCCGTTTGACTTGAATTTTCAACTACAAATTCACAAACACAAAACCAACGAACTGCAATCACAATTTTGAATTAATTTCACAAATTCATAAGACCCATTTGTTGTTATTCAAGTTTCCTCAAGCTTATCAATGGAGTTTTTAATCTTTCAATACCCACTATAGCCTTCACGTCAACTCATACTCACACCTCCTCTTTAAACCCAACTAACACAACCAGTGGTCTCAATTCTTTTGGAATCTAAAAGATTTAAAAACTTAGAAGATCCGAAAAATACTCCGGTATTGGGATTTTTTTTCTTGGGGTGGTTTGGGGGGGGGGGGGGGGAATTTTTTAAAATTAATTATTTTTTTTTCTTATAATTTTAATAATGTTTTTAAATGTAAAATATTGTATTCACTCGCTTTTAAACACTGCAATCACACACACTATCCAACTCAATTATATTAATGTCACATAAGCTCGGTCAATGGTCAGAGGGGTTTAGAATATTTATGTTATACATGTTCAGGGGTTTGGATGAAACCTCGTGAAGTACAGGGATTCAATTTTCAATCCGAGCCAAGTATAAGGGCCTCTCAAGCTATTCCGCCTTAATTTAAATATTTCTGTTTGCATAAACAAGTGCCTAAATAACTACGCTTTACTCTATAAAACTTGTCCTTCGAAAACCTCATATTTCTCTTTCCAGTTCACCCATATGATGCAAAACGGAAAAATGTCCCACAGTTTTCTGCTCATGTCATACGGGATTGTGTAAAGAATAGTAATTAACAAGGCAACGAGAGGACAAAATAGTGACTTCAAGTAGTTCTCTTGATCCTGACTCTTATTTTAAAGCAGTATTCACATTCGAAAAAACAAGGTTAATTCCTCCGTAAGAAAATGCATCACACACTGTTTAAGTTGCCAGAAAGTCGATGATCAGCACCCGAAATGTTTAACAGTAGAATCAATTCCAAAAAAAAAAAAAAAAACCACATTATTGCTAAAAATGTATGTGAGTATTTCAACCAAAGTTTGCTAAGATAACAGGTCTGCAAAGATTAAGACTTGGCTCAACTACTAGAAGAGGAACATTCATCCCTTTTTTTTACCTCATTCCGTAACAAGTTCCTAATTGTACGATCCATCAGGATATAAGAAGTATGTAACCACAAAGTCAGCTCTATAGACAGAAAAGTTTAAAGTATATTGAAGCAAGCTCAATTATGAAACTATGTCGGAGTTACCTATTAGTAAAACAAGTTTCAACGCCTCGGTCAAACTTTTTCCCAGTTTCTTTTGCTTCTGTGTCTGTTCACCTGCCAAAACAGTGAAACAGTTGAGGTATCAAATTGAATGACCAGAAGAAAGTTGGCATAAGATTTATAGCTTTGTGGTAGTGACAAACACCAAAAAAGCAATATCAGAAACGAGGTTTAGTATATGGTTGTTGGTAAAGAATGGACCTTGGGCCTAACTCAACCCCAAAAGCTAGCTCATGAAGGGGGGATTGTTCAAGAAATATACGGAAACCAAGGAGGCAATGACCCCTTATTCCACCATTCCACCGATGTGTTACTCCAGACATCTGGAGCATGGACAATAAGACACGGTGGTGGGCCTAAGTGTGTTGGAAACAATGAGCTAGAATGGTCCTGGCTCTGATACCATGTTAAAGAAATGGACCTTGGGCCTAACTCAACCCCAAAAGCTTGTTATTCTATCCTTGCAAAGTTACAATATGATTTTACTAAAAAGTCAAAATTATGAATAATTAAAAGAGCACAAAAACTAAGAGTTCAGGTTTTAGCTAATCCATATCCACTAACTCTAAAAGTTCAGATTCGACAATGGTAGAGGAGTTTGGTTGCTCTGCCTTTATCATGAATTTTTTTTTTTTAACTTGAAATTTTTTTATGAATTTCATGAAGTTGAAAAAATTTTATGTGTTGAAGCAACCTGAATAATTCGTCTTTGTCTTTGTCCTCTTCCCAGCCAGCAGAAAAGCGAGGGGAAATGAAGAGTAGAAAAAGAGGAAGTCTGTTTGACAACAGGAGAGGAGTTTGGTTGCTTTAGACTATTAGGAAAAAAGGATGGGCTTGGAATTTGGGCATAAGTGGATCTGAAATTTTTGGGCCTCTAGTGTAGTATTTTACTTTTTGAACTAATCTTATAAAATTTCAGTTAAACCAAAGAACAGGGACCCTAAAACCGAGAACCAAACCGAATACCGAAGTTCTAGAAAAAACAGAACTGTAACCGAACCGAAGAGCAGAATAGTTCGGTTCAGCCCGATTTTTCGGT
This sequence comes from Capsicum rhomboideum, assembly GCA_031232105.1. Lineage (NCBI taxonomy): Eukaryota > Viridiplantae > Streptophyta > Magnoliopsida > Solanales > Solanaceae > Capsicum > Capsicum rhomboideum. The sequence continues at coordinate 162,598,624 of CP124714.1, forward strand.
ACCTATGCCCACCCAAGACCATATAAGGAGACCAAGGACCCCTTATCCTACCAATGTGAGACTCCAACAGTTGCAAGTTTGGATATCAATATGTAAGGCATGGATGAAATATAGCTCATTGGGTTCTGGTGCACTAAATCAGAACTATAGGAGAATATTGTGTTATTTCTATCATCAAGTCAAAGGAGCTTTTTACTGAAAAAACAAGGGAAAAGATGACATGATGGCATTTTGCCTTTTGCTATCAAAGGCACTTCTTCTAATAATACCAGTTTTTTGAAGAGATTAAGATTGAAGGCCTATAGATCGAGCTACTGGAAGAGTAAAGTCTGACAAGTGCAGAATACACATTGATGTTAAAAGATAACCGGGTTCATAGAAGTAATGAATCACGCAAAATACTGCCAAAGAAATAAATACACCAAGTGGCATCAGAAAATAGTCAAAAGGAATAGTTTAGGTTAAAGAAAAAGCTACGTTCATTTATCTATTGCTTAGCTTCTGTTTAAAATCCTAAAATGTCAAACCAGAAATGTAACACACGCCGACAACTAGTAAATCCACTATAACCTTTGGTTTAAAAGAATTAAAAGTACTTTTAATATGTATGGCATCACTTGAGGAACCACCATTCTATCTGTGTCTTGTCTTTGAACTTCCTTAGAAGACAATCAACAATCTCGTTAAGAACAGGTTCTTTTTGGGCCAAAAAGAGGTTAGGTAGGAGGATGATTATTTTTCATTTCCCTGTTTAGTAAGTAAAAGTGGGTTATCTAACCTCCTTAATCTAGATTGAGGGAGGAATTATATCTCTTTTGCTTCCCTTGTAATTGTGTCATAATTTATGAGAAATAATCCTACTAAGGAAGTAAATTGATGAATTTCCCTATCCTTGCCCCCCCCCCCCCTTCTTTTCTCCTTTCGAAACCAATTAGCATTACTCACCAAGGTAACAACTATTTAGAAGAACATATGAAGTAAAAAAATAGGGTGATTACGACCAACAAGTACTATCCCCCCACCCCCCTTTTCTCCTTTCGAAACCAATTAGCATTACTCACCAAGGTAACAACTATTTAGAAGAACATATGAAGTGAAAAAATAGGGTGATTACGACCAACAAGTACTAAAAGGAAGGTGAGATAAACCTGATGCAGACCTTGCAAATGTAGCATATGAACTTTCTTCAAATGGGAGAAACACCAGCCTAACCACTAAGCTGCCTGAAAAATTAATTATACGTTTGTATCTGGTAAGAATATGACCTGTTAAAGCAATATGCTGCATTCTTAAGAAAGGCGGTAAGTAGAAGGCCACAATAGCTAACCAATATACCTAGTTTGTCTACAAGCCCATATACTGCTTGGTTATATGGTGTGTCCAACCACACAAGAACCATTTTTTGTCCTTCTTGAAGAAGCAACTTGCGGAAAGATTGAAAGGTAAACAACATACACATTTTTGAAAGTTGCTCATCAATGCCTCCATTTCCTACACTAAAAGGGTACTAACTGTCAAATAAAATAATGGTAGAGCACAAATATTCCAATAGAACTGTCAACATAAAATAAAAGGGCAGAGAAATGTTGTAAACAAAGTTAAACAACTGGTAACATCAAACCAAAGGCAGGCTTTGTAAAGCCCTGTAAATTTCTACGTAAATGAAGTTGTTGAAGTTGTTGAAGTAAATCAGAGGTACGTAGGACCCACAAAAGGGTGTAAGAACATGATATTACAGCAAAGTAGTAGTCCTTGAATTTTAGTCCCAATGCTTCAAAATGTTCATCACTCGGAGTTATTTTTTTTTTAATAACCGTGGTGTTCGGGCCAACTTTCGTGCACCTCGACTAATTTCACGGGATACCTGCCACCTCCCATCAGCAACAGATACCAGGTAACTTTGTCCGCCAAGGCTAGGACAGATGGGAAGAATCACCTAGTGTTTTTTTGTCTCTGCTGGGATTTGAACCTGAGACCTCATGTTCTCAACCCTCTTCATTGACCACTAGGCCACACCCTTGGATCATCACTTGGAGTTATATAGATAAAGTTATGCTCAATTTAATGAACAACATATTTCAGGAAATGCAGCGCAGATATGCGTTGCAGAACATGTTAACCAGAGATGCTGTCAATTGGGGTACAGATTTGCACAGCACAGGAGTGCAGCGTGCAAGCCACTGTGCAGGCTGGTCTAGGTTTATATATAAAAAAAGGACGCGAAGAAAGAAATTAGTTCCATTCTTTTAGAGACTAGACCTTTCTCTCGATCCCAAGTCATCCAAGGTTTCTCCTACTACAAGTAAGTTTCTAAATTGTTTAAGGTTAAACTACAATTCTTAAACAATGATTCTAACAAGATTTTATCTTGAATACACTACATTAAAACAACAACATACCCAGTGGAATTCCATAGGTGGAGTCCTTTGGGGGGGGGATGATGTAGAACTCCTATCTCGTGGAGGTAGGAAGGTTGTTTCCAAAAGACCTACAGCTCAAGTAGAGCGCATCAAAGCCATTTGAAAAAAGAAAAATACAGAAGTAAAGAGGACGTACCAAATAATAGGAAAAGCACTACATGGCATTCAGAAAACAAGGAATAGTAGTAGCCAAATAGTGTGACAACCGAAACACAGGAAACAACGTAAGTAACAGAAATCGTAGGACAAGAAACTATGAGAACAATGCTACTACTATTGGTATCTTGAAAACACTAAATTCCCAACAAAAATTCCGGAACAAGGTTCTTTCTCCAAAGTTAGGATTCAATTGAGGTAAACTTCGCAACACGCTTTCTACTATGATTCTTAGAAAAACTTATTTATGGAATTTGTTCCAAAGAACCACCAGGAAAAGCTTGGATGACTATGAACACTAAGAACTTAGAGAACCCAGCCTAGGGTTTCTAAATTGGGAAAAGCATGAAACCTTAGAATTGATTCTTAAATTGATTGTGTAGAAGTGATTTGTTGAGTTGAATCATATTCATACAGGAGGAGCAAACGGTTGTGCTAAAAAGGAAGGAATTAAGGAGAGTTGAGACAATGCTTTTACTAAAGTCGTCTTCTCACAAAATTCATGTCACATATTATTGTTAAATTGTATAGAACATTAATGTGGATTTTGATTGGAGCGAGCAGGCTCATATTATCCATTACAACAACAATATACCCAGTATAGTCCCACAAAGTAGAGTCTAGGGAGGGTAGAGTGTACGCAGACCATACCTCTACCTCAGAGGTGAGGTAGATAGGCTATTTCCGATAGCCCCCGGCTCAAGACATAAACATTCTAAAAAAGACGTAAGAAAGTACAAGAGACACTAGATAGTAACAAAAACAACAGATAATAGCAAAAATACTACAACAAAATAATACTACGATCCAACTACACGAAACCATAGGCAGTAATAGAAATCGAAGAGCAAGAAACTACAAGAATAGTCCTATGACTACTAGTACATGCAACAAGAACAATGCACTCCTATCACCCAAGGGTGTGGCCTAGTGGTTCAATGAAGTGGGGTTGAGTACCATGAGGTCTCAGGTTCAATTCCCAACAAAGACAAACACTAGGTGATTTCTTCCCATCTGTTCTAGCCTTGATGGACAGAGTTACCTGGTGCCTATTGCTGGTGGGAGGTGGTAAGTATCCCGTGGAATTAGTCGAGGTGTGCGAAAGCTGGCCCGGACACCACGGTTATTAAAAAAAAAGAACAATGCACTCCTATCTACTAGTACGAACGCACTCCTACCTACTAAACTTCTACCCTAATTCGTGTCCTCCACACCTTCCTATCTAAGATCATGTCCTCGCCTGAAACTGCGCCATGCAATATCTAATCACCTCTACCCAATACTTCTTCGGTCGACCTCTTTCTCTACTGAATCCATCCATAGCCGACCTTTCATACCTCCGCACTAGGCCATCCATGTCTCTCCTCATCACATGTCCGAATCATCTCAACATCGCTTCCCGCATCTTATCTTCCACTGAGGTCACTCCCAAGTCCCATCTTGGCTCGGATATCCTCATTTTTAATCCTATCTCTCCTAGTATACCCACACATCCATCATTGGTTCGAGTTACGGCACCGAGTGCCTGTTACAACTAGGTCAGGAATAGGGTCATGACAGGCTTCCAATCATTCCTTCATATTTCTTGAAGCGACATTCCCAAACACCCCCACTTCCCAAAAGGGGGAAAGAAGAAAGAAGATAAAAGCTCCATTCTCATTAAAAACTTGACTTGTTTTCTTTAGGACCAATACAGATGCATTATGTGTGTGTGCTCCCTCACTCACTCACTCATTCACTTTAGATGATTTTCTGCTTTGTCTGTTATTTTCTATAAGCACCCCCTTGTGCCTTACTTTGTGTAGAAAAAGATCATCACTTGTCAAAAAATTATGAAATGTGTAACATGTATGTAAGCCAATATAGAGGATGAGGAAATATTAGAATGCTTACCCAAAAGGGAAGAGCTCAGAACTGCTATACACGTGAAAAAGAAGAAAGTAGCCCCAGTAGCCAAAGAACATACAAGCTCCAAATGCTACTTGCGACAAGCCAAATATAATTGCTTTCTCCTGAAAGTAAGAAATTCTAATCTTCAATCCTGAACAGGTATACTATGCCATTGAGCAACATTATAATCCATCTTTTGCATAAACAATTTAAGACAGTATTTCATGTTACAAATGAACATGATTAAGAGCAGCTAACAGTAAACTTACTTAAACTTTTGGTAAATAAAGATACATTAAAACAAAAAACTAAAAGAGTAAATAATGCAGATGTCTAATGTTGTTTACCATGCCAGGTAGATTTACAATGAGGATGTAAGTAGTTATACAACGTGAAAGGGTAGCTGCACTTTCAACTACCAGACGCAACTTGAGGAGAAGCAAATTCTGGGATAAGATGTAAAGGGGTTCAGCAAGTAGCTCCAGTATACATGCAAAACCTGCTCGATGGAAATAAAATTCCAACCAAAATAAAAATATCAAACAACAGGATTTTTAGTTCCCAAACAATCACAAAAACGACTTCAGGGGAAGGTCATCGGTCCAATACATGCTACTATCAAGTCTCAAACCTCCAATCAGATGTAGGCAGAAGAAACAGTTCTAAGCAGGTCAGGATTGCGTTAAAATCACGTCGAAGCCAAAAACATACAGTCAATGAACTGGTAATTAAAAAGACATACATCCGATGAATAACTATTTCAAAATGGTCCAGATCCAAAACCTCACCAGTGACAATTCAAAAGCCAAAAACAGATTTTTAAATTTTTTTTTTTTTTGAGATAAGTAACCATTGAAAGCTGAGTTTTCCTGCAACACATTGATAACCAGCTTGTAGAATTGGCAAAAAACACAAATCTTTAAAATACTGTATATCAAAGTTTTGACTGTACATCAAAGTATCAAAGTTTAAGCTCACCATGTATCCATATAGCCTGTGCATATTGACTAGAATAACTTAGTTCTTGCCACCATAAAACAAAAATACATCCTGCAAATGTGATAATTACTCCTAAAGGGACAGTCATCCATGCTACTTTCAAGAGTTTTGCTGCATTCCCTCTCCCTGATGATCCGCCACTGCAATTTAAACACAGTGACATCCTTAAACATAAAAGGCATAACCAAAAAATATATTTCCAATGGAAGTCTTGAAGCAGATATAAAATGGCAGAAACAAAAGAAAAAAAGAACCTTCATGTACTCATCACAATGTCAAACCAGGGAGACTAAACCCTCTATTTACTCAACTTTAGGGTTTGTTAGCTATTTGGGGTTGATATTAAGAGAGCCATCTAAATGGTCAAAAAACTGACATTTGGTTTCCTAAAATATTGTATCCTCTTGCCCTTACTCACATAGTTGTTCTGAGAACTCAAAACCTTAGCTACATATGTGCTCTCGTCTGTGTCAAAGACCTCTAAAAATATTTTTCACATACATATCCATGATGTTACAAAAAATAGAAGTCTTTCTCCAGACAGAACTTTTTACATTGTTTATGTCAATGCTGAGAAAAGCAGTGGATTTTGTGAAGAATTTAGGAAAACCAAAAAATGCAAAAGCAAGTGGATGATTTTACAGACGTTCTGAGCTCTTTGCAGATAAAATGAAAATCCTTGATGATACACCTGCCTGGTGCTTTTAATAAGTGCAAAATAAAGTATGTCTCTTAAAAAAAAGCTAGAAATAACAAGCATCATTAGGTATAATGTGAATCACATAAAACAGCCATGACAAAAGTATAAAAACCCGTCTTATTAACTATGACCATAACAACTTGGAGCAAAATATATGCGTACTACATGAGATAAATAGAGAACTCTTTAATTTCAATAATGAGACAGAGTTGCAACATGCTTCCACTGATTTGATAATTTTATCTATTGAAGCTAAAAGAAGTTGTGAAATGAAATGCAAACAACAAAACTAAAAGTAGCATCATAGTAAATATCCAACAGTACCTATAAATGTCTGCCCTCATGCATGCTCGCCTGAAGCCCTCTTGACTAAGAAAAAGCACACAAGTAATGAACAAGTGAAATTGTACAGCATACAACTGCATGATTTACCAACAAGATGTTAGACATTTCCTATACATAAAATTTTACACTAGAGAAAGGGAAGAGAAACAAAGAAAAAACTTCCGGAAGAATGGGTGAGAGAGCTCTTCTCACTCTTCAATCCAGCTAATTTAGTTGACAGATCCCTATTTTCTTTCTGTCCATGAAAATGCAGAGGTTGCTATCTTTTATAATTCAAATTAACAGCAAAGTAGTACTGGTAATACCTAAATAAACTCAATGTGGGATCTCTCGGACAGACTATTGTATACTTTTTTTTTTATATAACTGTGGGGTCCGAGCCAGCTTTCACGCACCTCGACTAAATCCACAGGATACCTGCCACCTCCCACCAGCAACAGATATCAGGTAACTTTGTCTTAGCCTTCTCTGTCCACCAAAGCTAGGACAGATGAGAAGAATCACCTAGTGTCTTTTGTCTCTGCTAGGATTTGAACCTTCTCAACCCACTTCATTGACCATTAGGCCACACCCTTGGGTGCCAGACTATTGCATAATTTTACTATTATTTCAAATATAGCTTAAATACTAACTCTAATACATCACTAATTCATACTTTCTTTTGTTCAACTTTGATCACCTGTTAGGACTCACAAAATTATATAATGAAACATCACGAAGTGAAAAAAGAAGTTTCCCTTTCTATCATTACCTATAGTAATCTTTCCAAATGTTGTACTCTCACCCCAAGAAGAGAACAACAAGTGAGAAGAAACAGCTGCAAACCAACTTATTGATAAATATGTACTTAAAAATATACGCATATAAATAAAACAACAAAAACAACATAGCCTCAGTCACGAACTTGGGTTCACTTACATGAATCCTTTATATTCATTCCTTCTCTAAGATTAGTATCGCAGCCAGCTTGAGTGCACCCCGACTATTCCACCGTATACTTGCTACCTTACACCAACACAGATATCGGATAACTATGTCTACCAAAGCTTAAGTAGATGGGAACAAAATCAACTAGCAAGGATTAGGGTTCACTTATCTCCTTTATCTTTAGCATGATTTCTTTATTACTATATTTTCTTTCGATACTTGAGTTTGATATGTTTTACTTGAGCCCAGGATCTATCCTAAACAGCTCTGCACCTTCAAAAGGTGACGGTAAGTTTGCATACACACCACCCTCCCCAGACCCCACCTGTGGAATTACACTTGGTTTGTTGCTATTCTATCCTACACCTTGGGTGTTGAATTCTCATTATTATTTTTCATGATAACCTTAGTATCAGGGTCAGCTTGTGCACACCTTGACTAATTCCACAGAATACCTGCCACCTCTCACCAACAACAGGTACCAGGTAACTCTGTCCATCAAGGCTAGGACAAATGAGAAGAAATCACCTAGTATTTTTGCTTTTATTGGATTTAACTTGGTGTCTCATGGTTCTCACCCACTTTATTGACCACTAGGCCACACCCTTGGGTGCTAGTGGTCACCTACAACAACTTCTCTAGTGTATTTCCACAAAATAGGGTTTAGGAAGGGTAGGTGTATGCAAACCTTACCTCTACCTCAGAAGTGAGGCAGAGAGACTATTCCCAATAGACCCTCGGCTTAAGACAAAAACAGTCAAGAAAAACACGTAATGAAAGTACAAGAGACAATAAATAGTAACAAAACAACAGATAGTAGCAGAACGGTAATACAATAAAATAATACTACAATCGAACTACACGAAACAACAGATATCAACAACAATCGAAGAACAAGAAACTCCAAGTGTAGCACTATGACTACTAGTAAGGACAACAAGACAATACACTCCTACCTACTACCATGAACACACTTTTACCTACTAACCTTCTACCCGAATTCACATCCTCCACACCTTCCTATCTAAGGTCATGTCCTTGGTAAGCTGCAACTGGGCCATCTCATATCTAATCACCTCTCCCCAATACTTCTTCAGTATATCTCTACCTCTTCTGAATCCATCCATAACCAACCTCTCACACCTCCTCATCTTAGCTTCCTCCGAAGTCACTCCCAAGTCCCACCTTATCTCAGATATCCTCATTTCTAATTCTATCTCTCCTAATAACCCCACGCATATATCGCAGCATCCTCATCTCCATATTAGCGTCACTATTATTGGGTTCATTTCATTACAATGCTCACTAATTTTTTCATTTAAATTTTCAAACACTTTCTACTTCGATCACATACTATATAGAAAAATGATAATTACTAAGAATTAAATAGAATATTACCGCGTAATCTTCTGCAGTCAGATGCCGAATAATCCAAGTGTTGAATATGAACGGTATTCCCCTTGATAAAAATTGAGTAGCTACAAACAAGTATACCACACAATTACTCACAACAAACTATACCAACTGTATACTCCCTCACATCTAGTGTAATTTTGCTTCAAAAATATGAATAAAATACAGAAAATTTTAAACTCAAAAAAAAAAAACTATGCCAAGAAAAATATACTCCCTTCGTTCCACTTTAAGTGGCACCTTTCGCATTTTGAGATTCAAACATGTTTATCATTAACCATAATTTTTTAAAATATATTTTGAATTGTCAAAAAAGTCGAAGATTTCACGTCCGAATTCACAGTCAAAATTAAATTGTTTGACTCCAGAAATCCGGATGGTGCCACGTACATTGAGACGGAATTAAACTATTTGACTCTCGAAATTCCAACTATCCCACGTGAATAGAATTGAAGAAAGAGAAATTGAGAAGGGGAAGAAAACAGACCGAGCAAGTATTTGAAAGTGTGGGATAGATTGGGCTGAGGGTCTTCATTTTCACTTGATTTTGACATAGCTTTAAACTAATTTTCTCTTTTTTCTGTATGTCTCGATTGATTAACAAATAAAAAGTGATGAATGAAATTGGGTTTTATTAGGTTGTTTATAGCAAAGCTAGTAGTTTATATAATGTGGGGTTAAATTGGGTTTATGTGATGGAATTGCACTTTAACCCCCTTGGATTTTTATCATTGAGCTTGAGTATTTTCTTCTTCTTTTTTTTTTGGGGGGGGTCATTGACAGGATAGTATCTGCAACTCGATAATGCTTGGAATTGAAGGGTAATAGTGGTACTTTCGTGTTACCGAATTTTGACCCCCTCTTGTGGTTGTAAGAGTCGTTTGGTACATGAGATTGGATAAGTAGAGATATATCATGGATTGGGTTATTTATGGAATTATTTTTAGGTCAAATACATCATTAGACCTTTAAATTTGGCATAAATTTTTACTTTGACACCTAAAGTGAACGTTGTTTATTTTAAACACCTAAGCTAGTGTCTCACTGTGTCATTTTGGCATTTTTTACACAGTTGTCATGTCGCATATATTTCACTCATCAAAGGCGTGTAGAAGGCCTTTTTCGACTGATGTGGCATCCAAGTTGACCCCCAATAGTAATATTAACCCACCCCCATTCATTTATACTTTCTTTCTCATTTTTAGCCATTATTTTTTCCAGTCTTAAGCTTCTTTGATGGTGAAAAAGTGTTGAGAAATATTTTAGAATTGGATAGACATCTCTATGTAGATTAGATTTAATTTGATGGTTAACTTGGTGCTAAATTTTATACCAACGATAAGGTCCAAAATTCACTTGAGAAAATCACATTCCTAAATTTTCGTTTCAACTGTCAACTTGGTGTTCCATTTTTTTGTAGTGAAATTGAGTTTCAAGCTTAAAAAAAAAAAATAGCTTCAAGCTTAAAAAAAGGTGTTTCAATCTTTCCTCTTTCCGTTTTAGATTTAAATAAGAAAACCATAAACTCATTTTACAATGGAAACAGGAAGGGGGGATCGGTGGGTGTTGCAGAAGACGAATATGGGGGTGAAGGTGCTGGAGAAAACTATTTGGGAGGAGGGGGGTTGCCAAATGTCATCGATTCAGTGGTAATTTTTTTTATTTTACTCAAATTAGTTATTTAAACTTTATTTTGAAGAAGAATGACAAATGTCCTCATTTCATTTGTCGCTTTACACGTCATCAAGTGAGTGTAACACACACACATTATATATTTTTGTTGATTGTGCAAAAGGTGCCAAAATGACATAATGAAACACTAGGTTAGGTGTTTAAATTGAACAACGACCACTTTAGGTGCCAAAGTGAAAGTTCGTGTCAAGTTTAGGGGCTTGGCGATGTGCTTGGCCTTATTTTTATATCACCTTTTTTCTAATGAAATAAAATACTTTACACTAAACTTGAGGATAAAGTTAATCTTAAATTTTATTCCGCATAGTTGTACTTATCCTACTTATCAGATGAGCCCTAGTAGTAAACTAAATTATCCCAAAATTACAGTGTTAGGATTATAAAACCTGGACTAGTTTATATTATATGGAGATGGTATAAAATAATTTTATGTTATATGGGATAAAATAATTTCATATTTATGGCAAGCTTCGTACTTTATATAATGTGGGAGAAAAGACATCAAATACATCCTGAATTTGTCTCGAAAAATCGGTTACACACTCAAACTATTGCGACGACCCATTACACACTTGTACTACTTAAAAGTGAATTTATTTTTACCCTAAAAGTTGATGTGGCAAATTTTTATTTTTTTTAAAAAAAAGCACGTATGAGCCAAATTAAAACCAAAAAATAAAAATAAAAAAAAATTCTTCCCCGTGCATTCTCCATGGACAACCCTCCCTACTTTTTTTTCCTTCATGCCATTAATCTGCTCTTCTCCATCTTTTTTTCTCATCAAAAACCACTTAATTTTCTTATACGAATCGACTTCTTATTTTTCACCATTCTCAGCCTTGGGCTTGACGAAATTCTTAATGGTGAGGAATTTGGTGATGGATTGATAAAATTGGTAGTGATATGCTCTTCTTTTTTATAATTGACAAAGAAATTAGTGTAAATTTTGATGATGAATGCTAAATTTTTTATTACGAGTGTGCTGAATTTCGATTGTGATAGTGATGGTGGATCTAATGGTGAACAATTTTGTTATGCTTGGGTTGAAAATATATTTTTGTACTGATTATTGTTGTGAATTTAAAAAATGATAGGGATGGTGGTTTAATTTTGATAAACATTAAAATCTAGTGTGGTGTGATTTTGATATGGGTTCAGTGGTGAGTGTTGAACTTGTGTTATGGTTCTTTATAATTTTTTATTGCAGCAATGGTTGTGATGTGATTTCGAGGATGAGTTTGGTAATGATGTTGAATTTTGTGGTGGCTCTTTGTAATTTTGTAGTAAGAATGGTGGTGATGTGATTCCTATGGTGAATTTAGTTGAATTTATGATGGTTGTTCATAAATATTTGTGGTAGCAATGGTGGTGGGACAATTTCGGTGGTGAATTTGGTTGTGGGTGGTGAAATCTATGGTGGTGAAGATGTGGGTTTGAAGATGATGGCAACAATGGTGGTGTTTTAATGGTGGCTAGGGAAGAAGAAGCAGTTGAAGTGACATGGACTTTTTCTTTTTGAAATCTGACATAAAAGCTTATGTGTCAGTGACATAGTCATGACATGGCGCGAGTGTAAAACACCCTCCATCATGTGACTGGTTCTATGAGCGTTAGGGTGAGAAAAAAATTCACTTTTAAGTAGTACTGGTGTGTAATAGGTCGCTACAATAATTGAACAGTATAATCAACTTTTCGAGAAAACTTCAGGGTGTATTTGATGTCTTTTCCCTACAATATAGAGTTGAATTGGGTTTATTTGATGGAAATGTACTATTATTCAATTGGGTTTTTATCATGAGCTTGACCTTTTTTTCGGTCATGGACTCGCACTTTGGAGGATTTTTTTTATTTTTTTTGAATTTTTTACCTTTTTTTGGGAAAAATATTTCACATTATTTGACAATAAGTATTTGACTATGAAAATTGGAAAATAACAACAACAAAAATTTTTTTTTTAAAATTTTTTTCAAAAGAATTCTAAATTTTTTATTTTCATAAAATAACTCTATATAAATTATATTTCATGTTAAAATCATATTTTATGCTTTTAAAAAATATATTTAAATTTTGAATATTTATCACAAAAATAATGGCCAAACATAACTCCAACTTTAAAAATTTAAAATAAAGTAATTTTTTTTTTCATGATCGAACGCCCACTAATTTTGTTTCAATCTCAATTATGCTTAGAATTGAAGGGTAATAGTGGCAGTCTCGTCACTGTATTGCCTAATTTTGATCCTCTCATTTCCTTCCGAACCAATCTTTTTTAAAAAATAATAATTTGGTCAATTTGGAGTTTGGATTGGTAATCGAGTTTGAGAATCAATTCCAACTATCCAAATTTAAATAGGCAAAATTTAGCCTGGTTTTAATAAAATATATTTTCTTAAAAACTATTAACTACTTAAAATTGTATTTTTTTTAAAATAACTACATATTATGAAACTTGTAATTTATAAATTTTTCATATTAAAATATTAAAAATCATGCTATAAAGAGTAAAGTCTTTAAAAAATCAATTATTACTCTATAGTATATACTAAGGGGTCGTTTGGTTGATGGTTATCGTTATGCAGGTATTAATATTACATGTATTAGTTATGCAAGTATTAATAATACATGTACTACTTATGCAGGTATTAGTAATGCAGGGTTTAATTATGTAGAGTTTAGTTATGCATGTGTTTACAACAAATTTTAATGGTGATAGAATATAAATTGTAATCACAAATAAAATATGAAGAAACAAGAATTTTTATTGATAAACATGCGGGTACAATTCTGTTCCTCCCTTGATTCTTCTCTGTGGATTTTCTCCATAATTCGAGGGCCGTTAGTAGCTTATTTCTCGAACGTAGGATGATCTCTTTGTGAATATCCCATGATTTTGTGGGATATTGGAGATATTCGAGATGCCTTGTTAAGGGAATATGTTACCCTTTAAATAAGCATAATTTAGGGTTTAGGGTAGAGTAGCCTCCAAGCTAGGTTTAGGATAAAGTAGCCTCCAAGAACTCTAACAGAATTTGGATTCTTCTTGTTGAGTTCCACAAAATTTCGATGTCTACAAATGCCCCCTACTTCAGGGCTTGTCGGCGTATAGACTTGATGAAGCTCAAAGACGAGACTTGAAGTACTCTTCCATCTTTGTAATTTTCTGGCTCTAGATTTGCACATCAGATTTGTGAGAGAAGAGATGAAGGGCAGATTTGGTCCCACTGGGCGTGCCAATTTGTTTACAACAAATTTTAATGGTGATAGAATATAAATTGTAATCACAAATAAAATATGAAGAAACAAGAATTTTTATTGATAAACATGCGGGTACAATTCTGTGCCAATTTGTTTACAACAAATTTTAATGGTGATAGAATATAAATTGTAATCACAAATAAAATATGAAGAAACAAGAATTTTTATTGATAAACATGCGGGTACAATTCTGTTCCTCCCTTGATTCTTCTCTGTGGATTTTCTCCATAATTCGAGGGCCGTTAGTAGCTTATTTCTCGAACGTAGGATGATCTCTTTGTGAATATCCCATGATTTTGTGGGATATTGGAGATATTCGAGATGCCTTGTTAAGGGAATATGTTACCCTTTAAATAAGCATAATTTAGGGTTTAGGGTAGAGTAGCCTCCAAGCTAGGTTTAGGATAAAGTAGCCTCCAAGAACTCTAACAGAATTTGGATTCTTCTTGTTGAGTTCCACAAAATTTTGATGTCTACAAATGCCCCCTACTTCAGGGCTTGTCGGCGTATAGACTTGATGAAGCTCAAAGACGAGACTTGAAGTACTCTTCCATCTTTGTAATTTTCTGGCTCTAGATTTGCACATCAGATTTGTGAGAGAAGAGATGAAGGGCAGATTTGGTCCCACTGGGCGTGCCAGAATTTGTAAGACAATAAAATTCGCGACCGATAAAATAATAATCGGGACAGAAAAATATTGCAACAATTGTTTATTGATTTCAATATGTGAGTGTTACAATCTCTATGAATCCTCTGATTCGCCTTTCTAAATATAAATTCAAGGGCTTTGAGCTTAATCTTGAATTTGATGAACTTGAACTTGATTTGTAGATTTAATGAACTTGATCTTGACTTGTGAATTTGGATTCAAGGGCTTTTGAGCTTGATCTTGAATCTTCGTCTTGATCTTCAGTTGTTTATGAACTTGAATGTTTGAACTTGTAGCTTGTAGAGAAATTTGTGGTGTTTGATCCACGAGCTCTCTCTTGCTTTTTGTTCGAATTGTTCGTCTTCTTTTCTGAATTATGAGACCCCTATTTATAGTTGTAGGAAGGAAAGAGTCATGATGAAGATGAGCTTCTTTTGGCCAATCAGATTTAAGTGATGTGGCGCATTCTTATGGGCTTTTGATTTCACTAGGCTTGCTGCATCATTTTGACATGTGGCACGGTCCTATTAACTCCTTTACTTGACTTGGCATGCCACGTCATTTGACACGTGGCGCCAAATTGGGCCTCTAGAATAAGATGACATATTGGGCTTAACCAAGTGGGCTCATTATTTGTAGCCCAAATTAATGGACTAGCCCGATGAATTTTGGACTTTAATTAAATCCATATTTATTGGACTTAAATAATTAATCCAATTATATTAATCCACCATATTTATTTGGACTAATATATTTAAAATTCATATGATCACAAATGCCCTCACTTCGAGACTTGTCGGAGATATTTAATCTTTCGAAGACTAGGCTCGAAGTATTGACTTGACTTTTTTCTTGTTTGCACGTCTTCAGGATACTCCTTTCCATTTCGGGAATGAAATTCTTCTACTCCATAACCAATCATTCTCCAATTAGAATTAGGATGTCTATATTCCTACAAACTTGAACTGTCCCAATTCCACTCCAATTAGGAGTATGCCACCTCCTTAAGGACTTGAAAACTTCTCCTAGTTTTATTTCAACAAGGAGACTATTAATGTCTTGCTGCATCTATAAATAGATGGATGCTCTCTATTATTTTGATATTGTAGCATTGGGAGTTACTCAAAGGAGAACAATGCCGGGTAATATATTCTTCTCTTTTAATTTTCGTCACTTTTTTTCAGCCCAGCATGTTAGTGGTAGAAAATTCATATCTCATTGTAGAAATATCGAAATCCTGAACGGTTTAACATTCCAGAAACTAGACTTCTAGATCTACAACATATCCAAAATTCAGAATTAAACTCCTTCAATTTCGTTCTATACAATTTCTTGAAACTTAGGTTTAAATTCTGTCATGCTGAGAATTTCAGATCTGCATATCTTCACCAAAACTTGCATATCTTGATGTAGGAATGAAGAAATCACAAGCCGCTTGATTCTTCTGAAACTAGACATCCAGATCTATAATATATCCGAAATTCATAATTTAATACATTCGGTGTCTTTTCAGATGTTATCCCGAATTCAACTTTGGATTTTGGCGCACCGGCAGTTTCAGATTTGCGCGACGACACCAAAAAAGTTGTTTATCAATGTGAGAGTACCGAAATCATGATCCGTTTAATTCTATAGATACCATAAACATGCAGCTATAACATATCCAAAATTTAGAATTTAACACCTTCTGGATCATTCTAGAAAATTTTTTGAAGTTGACCCTAAATTCTGTCTTGCAGAGAATTTCAGATTTGCATTGTCTCACTAAATAATTTATATCCTGATGTCGGACCATCACCATCAAAAAGGTGTTTTGATTGATGGAAACCAGAATTTAAGGGATTCATTCTCACCAAAACATCTTGTCTCAAACCTATCCGCGTTGGTGATGTATGGCTTCCGAGTTTGAAACGTCTTGACAGGTAACAATCTCTCTTCTTCTTGTGCCTTTTTTTTTGTGTTGTCTTTTCCTTTCTTCTTTTGCAGGATTGAAACAAATAGCATTCATGAAAGGTCAGCTTAAGGTGTGAGAGTTTAACTTCGCCTCCGTCACCTTGAGACCTGACAAGTTCGGCTTTAAGTATGGTCCCTTTCAACAGTCAGCTTAAGGTGCGAGAGTTTAACTTCGCCTCCGTCACCTTGAGACCTGACAAGTTCGGCTTCAAGTATGGTCCCTTTCAAGTATGGTCCCTATGCAATGGTCAGCTTAAGGTGCGAGAGTTTAACTTCGCCTCCGTCACCTTGAGACCTGACAAGTTCGGCTTCAAGTATGGTCCCTTTCAAGTATGGTCCCTATGCAATGGTCAGCTTAAGGTGCGAGAGTTTAACTTCGCCTCCGTCACCTTGAGACCTGACAAGTTCGGCTTCAAGTATGGTCCCTTTCAAGTATGGTCCCTATGCAATGGTCAGCTTAAGGTGCGAGAGTTTAACTTCGCCTCCGTCACCTTGAGACCTGACAAGTTCGGCTTCAAGTATGGTCCCTTTCAAGTATGGTCCCTATACAATGGTCAGCTTAAGGTGCGAGAGTTTAACTTCGCCTCCGTCACCTTGAGACCTGACAAGTTCGGCTTCAAGTATGGTCCCTTTCAAGTATGGTCCCTATATAAGGGTCAGCTTAAGGTGCGAGAGTTTAACTTCGCCTCCGTCACCTTGAGACCTGACAAGTTCGGCTTCAAGTATGGTCCCTATACAATGGTCAGCTTAAGGTGCGAGAGTTTAACTTCGCCTCCGTCACCTTGAGACCTGACAAGTTCGGCTTCAAGTATGGTCCCTTTCAAGTATGGTCCCTATATAAGGGTCAGCTTAAGGTGCGAGAGTTTAACTTCGCCTCCGTCACCTTGAGACCTGACAAGTTCGGCTTCAAGTATGGTCCCTTTCAAGTATGGTCCCTATACAATGGTCAGCTTAAGGTGCGAGAGTTTAACTTCGCCTCCGTCACCTTGAGACCTGACAAGTATGGTCCAATTTGTTTACAACAAATTTTAATGGTGATAGAATATAAATTGTAATCACAAATAAAATATGAAGAAACAAGAATTTTTATTGATAAACATGCGGGTACAATTCTGTTCCTCCCTTGATTCTTCTCTGTGGATTTTCTCCATAATTCGAGGGCCGTTAGTAGCTTATTTCTCGAACGTAGGATGATCTCTTTGTGAATATCCCATGATTTTGTGGGATATTGGAGATATTCGAGATGCCTTGTTAAGGGAATATGTTACCCTTTAAATGAGCATAATTTAGGGTTTAGGGTAGAGTAGCCTCCAAGCTAGGTTTAGGATAAAGTAGGCTCCAAGAACTCTAACAGAATTTGGATTCTTCTTGTTGAGTTCCACAAAATTTCGATGTCTACAGCATGGTTTAATTTTTTTTTGAATGTTAAGTTGTTATATTAAAAATTAAAACATTGACTCATAACTTATACATGTATTAATTACGGTAATTCTAATTTGGTAACCAAACATAGTAGTATGTGTGTTGAATTTTATACATGACAAAAGAAAACTACCAAACATGATAAAAGTTATGTAGCACTTTATTCATGAATAACTCTACTCTTGTTCAGTAACCAAACGACCCCTAAAAGAATATAAAATCTATATATAATAATAAAGCAAAATGTTGACAAGGTGATGTGACATCTCTCTATGGCCTCCATTCCTATTTATCTTTTTTCTCAATTTTTAAAAATTTTCCCTTTATTTCTTGACATAATCATTTGCTAAATACCTCTAATGCATCTATTAACCTACAATTAAAAAGGATAATGAAAAGTTATAACATAAAAGATATATTTATTGATGTTATAGAGAATGAGGAGTTGTAACTTCTGCCAAGAACTTATTGCAATAAATCAATTAAAAAAGGTATAAAAACTAAATAGGAGAGCACATAATCTGAAGGACAATCAACAAAATTGAAGAATCATTATAAGAAAAGCTTTACTGCCTCAGATAAATCAAAATTTTGATTTGTGTTGTGTAAATGAATTCGTTAGAATATACTTGTGTAAATTTGACCCTTTTATGTCAATAAGAATTGTTACAGAAGCTAACAAAATAAGAACGAAATCTTATTTCTTCAAGGAATTCACTATACCGAAGATTGAAAGACACCGAAGATTGAAAGACATCATGATCTCCTTTAACATTCAATTTGTGAACTGTGAAGATGATGTCCACCATGGTAATAATTTTTTCTTTCTACTATGAATGATATATGAGGATTACAGAGTATTAAATGACATGAGAAGTTATATAAGAAAAAAAAAAAACTTTATGATTTTATTTTTTGGAAGTAGAGAATAAATTTAATGTGATATTTGAAGAAGAATGAAGAGGCCTCAACTTGCAAGATAAAAGAAAGAAGATAATGAATTGACGGAAAAGAAGGAGGAGGAAAGGAAAAGAAAGATTTGAAAGTACTACAATAAATAAGAAAACATAGAAAAAGAAAGGAAGTAAAATATAAAAATGTAGATTTTCACGCTAATTTTTGTTTTACTTTTCTTTAACCACTTCTCTTTCTTTCTATTTTTATTTTCAATTTGACACTTAGAATAGAAAAAAACTATAGAAATATATAATTTTAATTTTCAAAGAAGACATACACACTTACATATATAGAATTTGTTAAATGAGAATTTAAAATGTAATATCATAATATAAATATAAATATTAGTATTACAACTACGTAAAATTTTTTTAAATAAAATTATGTTTTATAACTTCTTCAAACACTGTTAGCTTAATTATATAAATTATTTTATGCTTGATCTTTTTTATTGTACCCTTACTCTTGAGTTTTGCATCATAATTGTTATGTGCATTTTCACCATTTTTGTTTTTCCAATTTTCTAATTTGTATGATTTCATGTCTTTTAAATGCCCATCATATAGAGATTTTAACATTTTTTTGGGATGAAATGTTTAATTGTTTTCATCAAATTATTACAAAAGATTTGCTTTTTTTTTTTTTTTTTTTTTTTTTCATTTTGTTTGAAGATGACAAACAACTCCTACAATGCATCTAATTTTGTGTTATACATTAAACTTTTTTCTTTTCAAGTATATTAACATCAATAAAAAAATTTATATTCACCCTAATGATTTTATGAAACATACACCCAGTGACGTGACACTCTCTAAGACCTTAAATCTTATTTATCTTTCTTTTTTTTTGAATGTATTTTTTTTTTTATCTTTGTGCTAATTTTAAAATAATAAAATTTCACCTTAAAATTTTACAGATTATTAAATAGAACCATATTTAATTTCTTTCCATCAATGCTATTAATCACTTTTCCTATAACTTTCTCAAACTCTTCCTTTTTTTTCTACCCTTAATCTCATCATTAATGTTATTTATATCATTTCCTTAAATCACTATATTTAATTTTTTTTTTGTACTTTCTTTTATTTATCAATCCAAGAAATATATGTCTATATAAAATTTTGACTTAATACTTAAATTATTTATATTTTTTTGGCCTTTTTCTAATTTTAAAAGATATAAAATTTTACAGAATATTAAATATAACCATATTTAATTCTTTTCATCATCAATGCTATTAATCACTTTTCATCATATATTTATAAAAAATTATTATAAAATAATTGTTTTTTTTTTTGTTTTTTTTTCATTTTGTTTGAAGAAGACAAACACCTCCTACAATGCATCTAATCTTGTGTTATACATTAAATGTTTTTTATTTCCAAGTATATTAACATCAATAAAAAAATTATTTCATCCTAATGATTTTATGAAACATACACCCGATATGACACTCTCTAAAACCTTAAATCTTATTTATCTTTTTTTTTTTGTATTTATTTTTTTAATCTTTGTGCTAATTTTAAAAGAATAAAATTTCACCTTAAAATTTTACAAAATATTAAATATATCCATATTTAATTTCTTTCCACTAATGCTATTAATCACTTTTCCTATAACTTTCTCAATCTCTTCCTTTTTTCCTACCCTTAATCTCATCATTAATGTTATTTATATCATTTCCTTAAATCATTCTCTTTTTTTCTTCTTCTTTTGGTTCTTTTTTTACTTTTTTTTTAATTTATTCAATCCAAGAAATATATAAATCTATATAAAATTTTGAATTAATACTTAAATTATTTATATATTTTTTTGTCCTTTTTCTAATTTTAAATTATATAAAATTTTACAGAATATTAAAAAAAAAATCATATTTAACTCTTTTCAACATCAATACTATTAATCTCTTTTCCTAAAACTGTCTCAATTTCTTCTTCTTTTTCTTCCCTTTCCCTTAATCCCATCATTCATGTTATTTGTATCATTTCCTTAAATCACTTATTTTCCTTTCTTTGATCTTTTTCTTTTCTTTTATTGATTCAATCCAATGAATCTATATCTATATATAAAATTTAAATTAATTTTGGACTTAACACTTAAATAAAGTGACATAAATAAAATTAGAGGAAATGATTAAAAATGAATATTTTTTAAAATTGCATTAATGCTCCACGTATTTAAACTGAGAAATATGAATTTATATATTGGATGATTCAAGAAATGTATAATTAATGTTCTTTATTACCTTTATAGTAATTTGTTTTATCTCATTTATTATTCGTTTTTAAATTTTCACTTAATCATAACTCTTACCTATTAAACTTTCTATTCTTAATTAATAATATCATTAACTTCATGACTCTTAAATTTTTATATTCATAACCCCCAATTATTTATTGTAAAATTTTAGATACGTACTTTATAATATTCCTCCATTTTGTTTTATAAATTCATATATTTTTTATTTAATGAGACCTCTACTCAAAATTATTCTTTTTATTTCATATTTATTCCTTATATTATTATTATAGGTTTAACTTTGACTCGATGAATAAGGCTTTTGGATTTTGATTATTTTGTCAGAGGGGGTGTCGGCAAAAGGTCAAAAATTGTGAATTGATTTTGTATTTTTTTTTTTTAATGATTAAGATTCCAAGGAAGAAGTGTATATTGTGTGTGCCCTCTATGTAACTTTTTTAGTTTGGATTTTTATCAGTTTTTAATTATCGCAAAATCTGTATTTCGTTTAGACACAAATATGCATAGAGAGTTCAACCCTACTAAATCAAATCATTTTTTCTTAATAAAAATAAAGAGAATATTTTCACTGATGTAAGAAACATTTTCAGATGATCAGAGACTCTTAGACAATTTAAAATTACAAAAATCTCAAAAATTTAAGTACTAATAATAAATTGAATTAAGACTCTTTATAGAATATTTTAGCACTCAATATTTTTTAAATTTTTTTTGTAAATTTAATGAGATATTTTACAAGCTCGCGAAGCGCGATCTATTTGACTAGTTATAAAGAGTAAAACATAATTACACTAAGAACAATATTTAGATAAGAAATTCAAAGGCTTAAGAGGCTTATATTTCATTAAAACCCCATTTAGAAGGCTTAAGCATCAAGATATATAATACAAAAAAATTAAAAGTTGAAAATAATATTATCGTTGAACCGATCCGATACTCAATTAAAGAGTGATTTGACATTATCAGGTTGGACTAGTTTCGGGCTACCGATTGTCCAAATAAACTCGTGTGGGATCAATCTGGCATAGCCCCTAGCTCAGCCCCCCATTAAATTGGGTTGGTTCGATTGAAAATTGATTTGAACTTTAATTAGTTCGACCTGTTTAACAAGTTTAATTAGTTTTACAAGTTCTTTTTTTTCACTTCAATATGTTTGAAGTATTTTTCAAATGTCACTATTTTTTATACAAAAAGAATTAATCGACAAGATATAAAGCATGTGAGATAGATGTCACAAATTTACTTTTTCTTTCTTTTTTTTTAGCTGTCTTTATATTAAATTTTGTGTAATTTGCTTTGACAATGGAAACAATCTGTGAAGCGCTATACTAAAAAAATTACAAAACAACGTAAAAAACCTAAATTAACGAAAGAAACAAATAACTGAATCATCAAACGCTTACAAATATGCATCAAATTTACTCTTTAGTACATTTTTTATATTTAATTTTCCCCAAAAGTTTCTCAAACAATCACATTCATCTCGGAGATAGCGAAATAACTTGTTTAAAGTAATGAATGTAGTCTTTGGTACATTTTTTACGCCTAATTTTAGTCAAAAAAATTCTCAAACTGTCACGTCTTTTCTCGAAAATAATGAAATAACTTGTTTAAAGTGTCAAAATTTCCCTTTGGTACATTTTTGACACCTAATTTTCTCCAAAAAAAAAATTCTCAAATAATCACTTTTCTTTTTTAAGATAACGAAAAGACTTGTTTGTTCAACTATACAAAGAAGACCAATAGCACTCCCTTTTGAGTCGAGACAAATAGAAATCATCGCATAAGTAACTTGATTAGAGTAATAAGTTTCATTCATGATGGAAATAAGTTTAATTTAGAAAGATAAACTTGTGATAATAATTGTTAATAATTATATAATATTAGATGGTTGAAGGAGCCACTTAGTTAGACTAATGTAGTGTAGTTTGAGTGACATGTTTAATATAGTGTCATCAGACAATTTGACATATAAGATTAATGCCAAAATCATTTAATTCTTTATTTAGATCAAGCTTTGTAAAACAATGTGTGCAACTATGTTTTCCTTTATATATTTTGTCAATCGAGAAATATTCTGATTCGCTAAGACGGACAGAAAAATGGCTTTGAAATTAGAACTAATTTTTTCAATTTTTTTTTATGAAGGTGATGTTAATAGAATAACCAACTAAACACCTTTATATGTTACTAAACAAAAATAATATTAATAAGCAAGACGGTAAATAAAGATGTTACTCAGATAAGGGAGAAATTCATAAAAAGAAAATTGGAAAATAAGCTAGAAAGAAGTTGACAATTATTCCCTCCTTAATTCTAGTAATTAAAATATTACTAAATAAATTTTGATTGACTACCTGAATTTTCACCTTATGATGGGAGTTCAGTTCTATACATTGTAATTCCCTCTCCCATTTCCTTAACCCTCAATTTTTTTTAAAACAAAATATTTGGCTTCTAAAATTTGTGCATTCTTATTTTGAAGCCTTGATGAGTTGTGTACTGAATTATCAACGGCTTAAAATATGATTAGTTAATAAATGAACGGGTCATCAATCCACCCAAATTAGGTGAATATGATCTCATGGCTAATTTCACCACTCCTAATCACGTATAATCTTTGCAAACGTCAAATCATCTTCCTCTCTACAGCTTCCCAATTTAGCTTGCAACTAGTAGTCGAGGCAAAAATATGAGTGCGTAAATTTAAATAAAAAATATAAACATGCCACACCTAAGAAGAAGAAACACAATGGAATAAACCCCTTACTGTGTAATAGCCTGCAAACCACACAGAGGATGTAATAAGGGTAATTTAGTAAAATAACAAAATTTTCTCTTACTTCTTAAACTGGGTATGATGATGATGATGACGACGACTTCTTAAACTTCGTGTTCGGTCAAATATTGCCACATAAATTAAAACGGAGGGAATAAATAGAAAAAAAATAAATTATTTTATCCTTTTTGCAAGATGCAATATTTTGGATAAAGGGGATTCGAATAGAAATTAGAGTTTTTTTTTTTTTTTTTTTGGATAATTTGGAGAGAAAGAGGTGAAAACAGCTTTTTGATGTCAAGTTGAATTCTAAAATTTTTCAAAATTTCATGGCTAAACATGATTTCTGGAATTCAACTCTGGAAAAAAATAAAAAATATTTATGGTCAAAGGCCACTAAGGATTCTTCATATACCTTTGTGTTTTTAGAATATATTCTTCTTCCTCCTCCCTTTTTTTGGGAGCACAAGGATAACTTTCTTTTTTTTTTTAACTGTTCTCAGCTCGTTTTTGTTTTCCAGTTCTTCCATTATTTAGTTGTTAAAGAGCTGGACGAAACATTTAAGAGTTGAGACAATCTGCAAGTGATGCTGATGTGAAATGGACCTCTTCTTACAATCGTTAAGAAAGAAGGGAAATATTTTCTTGAAAAATAAGTAAGTTAATGCTGGCCGTTGGAGTGTAATTCTCGTCCTTTGTGAGAGAAATGTCGACCAAGTGATTAAGAGCCTGTTTGGGATTAATATTAGAAAACTGCTTATTTTAAAAAATATTTTTATAAAATAATTTTTTAAAAAAGTGCTTTTGAAAAAAAATAATTTATGTTTAATAAATTTATTTGAAAAGTGTTTTTGATAAATAGATTGTGGTTGACTAATCTTTTTGACGAAGTGTTTTTGAGAGTTAAATGACGAAAAAGGACATGTATCAATGAACTTTTACTATTAAAATCATTTTATAGAGAGAATTTATTTTAAATATATATTATAATATTTTTAATTAATTATTTTTATTTTTATTTAATTAAAAAATACATATTATAAAATTTTCAAACAATATTTATATACATAGATACATTAAAAAATATTTAAAAATAATATAATATTATTGTCACTAATAATAAAAAATAACGAGTTATTAAATTTGATCTTGCATCGTGATTCGTCTGTCATTTATTGTCACTAATAATAAAAAATAAAAAGTTATATATTCTTCAATCATCACATTAGTAATATTTTATAATAAATTGCTTCTGCTTCTTTTTTAAAAATATTTTTGCAAGTTAACCAAACATCATTTTTTTTTTTCAAAGAAGTGCTTTTTTCTAAAAAAAAAAAAAAGTATATTTTTTTTTAGAAAAAAACAATCCCAAACAGACGGTAAATCACTGATACTTCACGGATTGTTTAGTTTATTGATAGTTTTGGGCAGTTTACAAGCAAATCTCACACAATTTTTTTTCATTTACCAATTCAGATTTCATGGAAATCCTTTGACAAACACCCAAAGTTCTTAGATAGCAAACTATAATATACCTATTGTAATCCCATAAATGGGGTAAGGGGAGGGTAAAATGTACGCAAACGTTACCCCTACCTTTATGGGGGAGAGAAGCTCCTGGCAGACCCTTAACTCAAAAGAAGTTTAATCAAAGCAGCATTAAAAGAAAGTAAAGAAGCAACAAGCAGTAGTAAAATTTGAAGAAAAGATACTTTTCATATCCGGACTCGAACCTGAGACCTATCCATCATACCAAATCCTTGTTGGTCGCAAAGTTCTTAGATATACACAAGATGTTAAGACAAATCCTCTATACAGGAGGTCAGAAGATCCTCTTAATATAGAAACTGAGGTACATATTTGCTTACCAAGCATAGCCCTAACAAAAGAAACCTTACTCTAAATTGACAAACTAAAGTCTTGTCAACTCAACTAAATCAGCTTGTCCAAGAGGAAATCAACATCAGGAGTGACAACAGCCCGCTTTCCAAGTTCTCCCAGCTGGCAACACTGCTTCTCAGCAGTATTGATTGCAACAACATCTTGAGCAAAAGAGCATTCTACACCAGGAGAAACCTGCAAGTAGTTTCTTAATGTTAAGAGGAGTTTCATATTGACACACATTGCAAGCCACTACTGCATCTGGATAAGTATATGCTAGAGACCCGAAAAATGCTTTATAAGCAAAAGGGTGATAATCTGAACAACAGGAACATTATGACGAATGTATTTGCATATAACTGGAGGTCTACTTTCCACTTCCATTGCACAGATCACTTTGCTATGTCAAACTTCAAACGCGAGGTATATATGAAAAAGGATTCACAACTAAAGTACCAAACATTATCGAGAAAAAGGCTAACATTGTACCACTAGGGGAAGAAAGTCCCAGTGCAAATAAGGAAGAAAACAAATGGAAAAAGATGTGATGCTTGTTCTGCTAATAAGTTGATTCTTTGCATAACAAAATGCTAAATTTCGGCTCGTCTATGGACAGTTCACAGTAAACGCTCTTGACTTCCTAATATTTTGACCATCTTTCTGAAGTGTAATATATTGAACTGAGAGAGAAGAAGAGTTTATCATCAAACTAAAGTTCGGCTCATTCATGGACAGTTTACAGGAAACACTCTCAAAGTCCTAATATTGTGACCATCTTTCGGAAGTGTAATATCTTTAAACTGAGAAGAAGATTTTATCATCAAACTGAAAATTTTAGTTCGTCTTAAGCAAGGAAAAGATGTGACTCACATTGTACAGGATGTCTCCAAGCTTCAATTTAACTGCTCCACTCTTGTAAACCAGCATTTTCCCCATGCTTCCCGCAGGCAACTCTTGCAAACTGCATGTATTCTTTGAAGTATTATGCTTTCTGGAGATCGTAGGGCTGTCAACTATCTCTTTCCCCTTTGCACTGGCAAGAACCCTGGGAGCACTGCCAGCAACTTCTTTTCCCTTAAGCGTAGGTGATGACAAAGTTGCAGTTTTATCACTTTTATCCCCTGGCAATGCCAAGCTACCAGCAGTATCTCTACCTCCCATCCTACCGTGCGGCTTGCCAAGGGGTAAATTAGCAGGAAGCTGGAGAAAAAGAATCTGTACACCATCCTTCTTTTCCTGTTAAGCAACTATCCATATCAGTAATCTATGGGAAGAACTTTTTTGTTTTTCTATGAATTTGTTCTTGATAAAAATAAATAAATATGCTTTTATATTCAGAATTTGCTGCTTAGAGAAGATACCAACCAGTAAGCCAAGCTCTGAAGCAGCATGAACATTATTTTCGTCATACTCTGCATTTGCTGCAGCCTTTCCAAATTCGGCTTCATCTAAAATTTCTACAAGCCACAAACAACAGGAATAAATAAACGATAATGTGAAATCATAGCATGAAACAAGAGAAACGAGCACGAGAGTGATAGCATCTTCCGTAAGACCATATTATTCATACTAATAGGCAATAGCTGTTGCATCTTAAAACACAACAACTTTCTTTCTTTATCATCATTCATCACTAAATAACATACATGATTCGCAGCAAATCTCATGCCCAGAAGCAACCCCACTGGCAACTGACAAGACCGACCAAGCTACACTCTTCCAATTGCAGCAAAATAGTCGTAAATCATAGAGAAAGACGGTAGCACAGTATTTAAAAAGAGAGAAAACACTTCTGACGATAAGTGCACTACACCAGGCACTAACATTAAAGCAAAACTAAAGTTTCTCGTATTCAAAGTGGAGAAAGGATTGAAAGTGGATAGGCACAGGGCTTTGCTTTGGTTTAGTGGTAAGAGCACAACGCGTGATGTGTGACTTACGCACGCATCACGGGTTTGAATCCTGCGCAGACAAAAGCTTAGTTATTTAAGTGGAGAAGGGTAGAGGGGTGGCCTCATTATCCACCGAGTTTCGACACATGTGCCATTAGCCCTCGGGGATTTTTATAAAAAAATCTAGAAGGGGATATACAATTAACTATCTCATGAATTCACACTTTATGGTAAAACGAAAAAGGGTTAGTTTCATATGGTAAAATGAAATGGAAAATATAGGGACAAGCTCTAATTTAGATAAATGACATACTTTTAGGGCATACACATGAAAGCAAACTAGTCAATTAGGGGAAAAGGGAGTTAGATTATTTTTGCATAAAGGTATTCCTGTTTATTCAGAAATACCTGGATCTCCAGCATAAGGTCTTCTCAGAGGAAGAGTAGTAGGATAGTTGCTATGATGGTAATCCTGCCAAAAGCATCAAGAAGCAAAAGGGTCAATTAATGGATGTCGGCTTGCTAAGTTGCTCGGACTCTCCAAAAATGTTGCCGCACCCGTGTTGGATCCTCCAAGAATGCACTACTTTTGAGGATCCAACACGCACCCAATGACATTTTTGAAGAGTCCGAACAACATAGTCGGCTTGGGCATTGGCATGAATAAAGAGAAATGATGACAGGAAAATCCACTACCCATGGTTCTTTATACTCTTTCTTCTTCCTTTTAAGTAAAGAATCTGAATTATTGACTGAAATTTCGGCAAGATCTGATCCAGTACTTGAAGTTAAAGAATCAATGTCCATCTTATCATAAGATCCATCGTCTTTCAGAGTACTATCCGGATTGATAGTGAGTTCCCTAGGCTTTCCAACAGCCCTTGTGGAAGTTGGTGATGCTACTCCATGAGCAAATGCAACCGCAACTGCAGCTTTCATTTGAATGTCAATGCATTTGCATAGGAAAAAAATAACGATCATTGATGAGAGTAAACGATAAGGGATGAGAATACTGCCAACAACAACAACAACAACATACCCAGTGTATTCCCACTAGGTGGGGATGAGAATACTGCCAATAACTAATATAATGAATAAACTGTCAAAGTGCGTATGTCTAGCTAGAAAAAGACATAATTTTAACTTTAATTTCTCCATTCCAATCTTTTTTGAAAAGAAAAAAAAAATGTATCTCACTATATGTTACGTACACATGCACAGGTCCCTCTTTTAGGTACAAGTATGAACTTTATTATAACATAACATGCTCTACCTATGCCATGGAATTCTATGAATTATTGCTACCAAACACCCCCTCCCCACCCCTGATGCAATCAAACTAGAATATTTCTCCATAGGAACCATCCAAATGACAACTTTTTCCCACCTACTATGAATGATGTATCACTTCTTTAAGACAATGCTTGGTTATCAACTCCATCCAAGTTTGAGCATCCTTAGCCTTCTACAGACTTTTAAAAACTAGAAAAATCTCATTCGAAAGGAGTACACAAAATCTTGTATCAGGAATTTCAAGTACCTTATACAATAGCATTTGCAATCTGCACCATAGAGACATGCACAAGGAGTACTATCCATCTAGTACAGGAGAAAAAAGAAATAGCAATCTTTCATAGATCACAAATATCACATGAATATTGATTCCAATTATAAAGTGCCCAAAGTTATAGGTTTATCCAACATTGGAACAACATCATCTGGTTTTAATCAATTAGAAAAAAAACTGGGTTTAAAAGCTTTGACCACGATAATCCCACCCCCACCCTAGAAAAGAATAAAAGATAAAGAGATATAACAATGCAGGCTACATTAGCAAGAGAGGAGTTGGAAGGTCACCAGAAGTCAAGTATTGGTGACCTCAAGGTGTAACAGAACAGCTACAAAAACCCCTTAGAAAAGATGAACACCATTTATAATTTTCTATATTCACGAAATTGCATGATGAGAACTTTGTACTTGATCTTCATACACCTGTATATAACTGATGTGCCTAAAAAAATTAGCATTCACTATCTGATTCATGTTATAGAATCACAAGGTTACACAGTTGTTTTCCCATTATTACTGTTTACTTTATTACTAAAAAGGATTATATCAGAATGCCAGTTGGGTACTAAAATTATCAAGCTTTATCTAGGTACGGTTACAGGCACCCTAAAATTCAGTATCCATCTTCCAAGCCTTTCAACATTGCATAACTAATAATCAAGTAATCTTTGTATTTCTTAGAGTAAAAAATGTGTTAGTTTTAGTTGACAATAGTGCTTTCAGGCTTAAAAAAGTTTTGGTCCGTAGAAGGCACTGACCATTCTCTTCTTCCCTCTATCCCTTTTCAAGAACCAGACTTGCACTTGAAGAGTAACACTAAACTGAAGCATCAATTAATGATTCCGGGAGAAGAGATAGCTTACCTTTTTTCTCTGTTTTAGGTTTCTGTCTAGTCAAGCGTTCCTGATCAGACAAAAGAGAATAGTTATTGGAAAAGGACTTACTAAGGAGACTAGAGTTCTAAACTTGTAATAGAAATACTACTAAAATCATGCATTGCATCAGTATGTATCCGTTCTTCTGTTATTCACCTTTTGTCATCCATAAACACCCTTTTGCATGGGATGAGCACAATTACTAAGAAATGCATCTACTTCTATCCTCAATCAAATAATAGACGTCACACAAATTCACTAATAATTCCATTTAATCACCCATTTCTTAGTCGTATTTCACATTATATCATTTTTTACCGGGATGATGTCAACTCTACTCTCGACTTCATTCATTTTGATTCAAAACCACCTTTATTTTTGGACACAACTATTTAATACTAGTTTTATTGGATGTCCCCGAAAGGACACTACTACTTTTATAACTACCATCATCCTAATGCAACATTTTCCCTTTATTTAGGCTTCAGACTGGCTATGCAAAATCTTAGGTAGGAAGAGTTTGTGTCCCGGTAGAGTGAAATAGATATATGAGGATTGATGTAGCCAACTCCAATTAGTTTGAGATTGAGACATAGGGTGTGTTTGGTATGAAGGAAAATGTTTTCCATGGAGAACGTTTTCTTGGAAGATGTCCTTTAGGAAATTAACTCGGTTTCTTACTTATTTTCTTGTGTTCGATACGTAAAATAACAATAATAAAAGCATTCGTATATAATATAGACAAAGGCGAGGGTAGGGGTGTGGGGTGGTGGGAATTTGGAAAGGGGGGGGGGCATAAGATGAGGTGTGTTTGATGTGTGGGAAGGGCACAACTATGGGGACTTATTTTCCCCATTTTCATTAGGAAAGTCATTTTACTACTCCCCCGTCCTATATTAATTGTCCATTTTTCGTTTAACATACCCCCTAAAAAATCATAAATAAGAAGAGTAGTTTTACCAGTAGTAATTTACCCCGAAGAACTTTTTTGGAACTTTACAAACTTGTTTACACTTCAAAAAAGAAATTAATTGTAAGGATAAAATAGAAAAAAATTAATTAATTCTCTCTTGATTTTGTAAATTGACAAGTAATTTAGGATAACTATTTTTAGTAATATGAACAACTAATATAAGACGCAGAGAATAGATTTTACGTAACTTGTTTTTCTATAAAATATGTTTTCTGAAATATATATAAGGAAACTTTTCAAAATCCATAATGAAGCACATGGCTTTAGCGTACAACAAAGTGAAGCTAATTAAATAAACAAAAAGTTACTAAAACAAACACAATAACTAATAATTATTGCTCTACTTCTTTTTACGTACCATATATTAATATATATAAATATCTACACTTTTTAAAATTATACAACTATAATCTCTTGATTATTGTGCTAAAACAATACTCATAGGAACAAGCAATAACAACTACAACTACTCCATCCGTTAACCTTACTTGTCCAATATCTCAAAAATTAATTTTTATTTTAATTTATCGCTTTTAATATATCAAGAAAAATAATTATTTGCTCATGTTTTACCTTTGCTTATTTCCTAAATCATTTTGCAAGACCTAAGATTACAATTAAAAGGCATGCAAAGTCCAAAATGGACAAGTAAAAGTGAACAAAGGGATAAATTACATTGACTTTGCGCAGAATAGCTTCAGCAGCTTCATTATCATTGCTATCCTCATTTCCATCTCCTTCACTGTAAGAAAAAAGCTAACAAAAATTAGTATTAAAACGATACACTATAAATCCCCCCACCCCCCAAAAAAATAATAATAATAATAATAAAAAAAAAAAAAAGAAGAGGAGTTACGTTTTAGGTTGAAGAGAATTTTGCTTCTTTCGACGGGGAGGTCCTTTGGGAGCAAATTTCACCTGTATAATAATAGTTCAAAATTCATAATTTAGTACTAGATGAAAGATATTTGGAAGATAATTGAACAAAATATGGAAATTTCTAAAATAAAATAATAACAAAAGAAGACCTTTCTAGTGCTGGAAGAAGAACGAGGTAAATTTGGATCCATGGTAATTTATGTAGAATTTGAAGGACTTGAAGCTAAATTTGGGAAAATTTTGGAGGAGAATTGAAGGATCTAAAAGCAAAAATTACAGAAGAATTTGCAAAAGATGAAGAAGAAGAAAAAAGGGGAATTGATGGGATTCGAACCCTAGACGCTTTCGAAGGGAAATGACTCTACAACCAAATGAACTAAAGGAAACTTATAGCCCTGGATTGGAAAGTATATTATTTATATAATCTTTTAAATGGGTTCATTGTGATAAATTAAGTTACTTTCTTCTTTTTTTTGGGGGTGGGTAGGGTGCGTGCGGGAGGGGCTTTTTTCATATCATGTATGGTATTTGTGTTGGGATTTGATTACTTTGGATTCGCGCAAGCTAGGGCTATTCAGGGGATAGCATTTTTCGACAAAGGACAGTGATAAGTTACAATACCAATAACAACACACTCAGTGTAATCCCACAAGTGGGTATGAGGAGGGAGTGCACACAGATTTTACCTCTACCTTAGGAGATAGAGAGGTTATTTTCGATAGACTGTCGACTTAAAATAAAGTATATCCAAGTAGTTTGAAAAGGAAATATATAAGTGAAAGCAGTGATTACAATGAAATAATGTGAAATGAAGGGCACTACAAAACATGGAGAGGAATGAATAGTATGACAACAAAAAAATGTTATGCTCAAAGCACAAAAAACGCAGGTGATGCCTGAAGAACAAGAAACTACGAGAATAGTGCTAATACCATCGGTGAGAATAGAGGTCCAAGTACTAGCAGCCAAGTCTATCACTTTCTTGTCTTGTGTGAAAGAAAAAACTATCTCATTAATTAGGAAGAGGATCTTTATATATATATATATATATATATATATATATTGAATTGTCTTCCATTAGCATTGTAAAGAGATAGTAAAGGAAATAATCTTTGCAAAGTAAAACAATGGGTCGATTTTACCCCCGCCACACCCCCGCGCACGAGATATATGTGAGACGTAATCTAAATCTCATTTTGCAAAAATGGACTTGAAAATCAAAACAAAGGGTCGATTTTACCTCCTACCCTCATGCGTGAAATATACGTGAGTCTAAATTTGCTTTTGCAGAAATGGACTTGCAAAGTAAAACAACGGGTCGATTTTACCCCTATCTTCATGCGCAAGATATACGTGAGACGTAATCTAACTCAAATTTTGCAATTTTCTTTTGGTATTTTGAGCTTATCTGAAACAAACATCCAAACACATACTTACCCAGATTTATGACCAGGTTCATTTCCCACGTTAAAAAGCTAGTCAATACAATTAATTTTATAGTCATTTCTGATCTTGACTTTTACTACCCAACGTTTCCATCTTACCTATGTATACAGGTTCAAATGTCTCTTGTCAATATACTGAAATTTCTCTCTTTCTTTTTGAAAGGTCTTTTTCTTCTTTTGTTTTCTAGGCAATAATTTTGTGCAAACTCTAAACTTTCATCCATAAGTACATGTATTTGTGGAGTAAATATCTCAAATGGTCACTGAAGTATGAGAAATTATTTTGTAAAGTCACTGAACTTACTTTTCTATCAAAAAAGTCACTCAACTTGTGGCTTTTTTCTTACAAAATCACTCTACATAATTTTTTATTAAAAAAAATGACTTGACAAACTAAATTATTTTTTTATATTATAAAAACATAAACCCCTTAAATAATAAACTATTAAAACACCTAGCCCACCCGCAAGTCTCCAATAGACCAGAATATCAAATTAAAATCTCATAATAATAAATATTCCCAAAATCAATTAAACAGTAGATTTTA